>CM001192.1:6869691-16869691 GCA_000218505.1 Schrenkiella parvula | reverse complement strand
AGAGATCGTATTCGAGCTTGCCTAGCTTGAGGTAGTTGTCGTAGTAAGGAAAGATGTTTAAATGATCAAGTGGGTTTTGGTCTTCTTGTAAAGATCCCAAGATAGTTGAGAAGTGTTGCTCTAAATAACCTTCGGCTTCACCACACAGCTTGATGAGGTTAGATCTCATGTCTTTGACTTCTTCAGACATCTTTGTGACATCGATGTTTGTGTCCGTGGGCAAGCACGTGGACACAAGTTGTCCGAACAAAGTGTCGACATTTTTTGAAGGTTTCAAGCACTCGAGCTTTGAGATTTGGTCGTATAAGTCGATGATTTGCTTCACAACAAGATTGTTTTTGCAAGCCATGTCAACACTATGAGGTTATCTTTAGGAGAGATGATAAATATTGGATTTCTTGAATATTCTTTTTATGACTTTGAAAGATCTTGCGTTGTGGCTTTAACCCTCACAAAGGGTCGTTATTTATTGGCAGTTGTAGCTGTAGGGTCCACTCTTCGCTGAAATTATTTATCTACCTATTGATGATTCTATTCATATACGTAAAATTGATGTGTGATCTTTCTCGTTTGTAATGATATAATTTCAAATCGTATCTACACACAATATTAATATTCAAATTTTAATACTTTTTTAGACGTATAAGGAAACTGGTAAAACAGAGTCACATAAATGTGTATATATTATTAAAACAGAGTCACATAAACAGAGTCACATAAATGTATATAAATTTTGCAAATAAATGTGCGGCACTAACCATTCCAAACTAAAGCCTTTACCCACATGGCATGACCCACAACTTGGACTACCATATATGCATACAACTTGTTCCAATTATATCGTTCATTATTGTAAGAACACACATGGTATGTATATAATATATAACTATATAAGCTTATTAACCCAAAAAAAGAACTATATAAGCTTATTAACCCAAAAAAAGAACTATATAAGCTCATTGGGATGAGGTATCGTACGATACACACAATGTTATAAGTCATGGGTAACGTATACGGATGAGCCTTCCCGAACGGTGAACAGTCCCATATTACGGCTGAGAAGTGAAACAGGTCATGTGAACACACAAAGGCTCTTAAATAAACCTATATCACTCTCCTACGTTCTCATTCGGACCTCAAAAACATATTGTATGCACGTTTTCAGTTTCAATAATGTTGGAGCAGTGATCTCTTATTCCCGGTAATGAATTAATAACACTACATTTGGCCCACTTTGGCCACTACGGAACTTAAAAAAAAGGATTGAAATTCCTTTTTAACAATTTACTAAATGGTGGATTGGTAATTGTTTAAATTAAATAAAATTAAGAATTGTAATTTTTAAGTGATAACGTTCAAAAGCGATAATTTTTTTTACACACAGTCTTATATAAAAAAAATTATAAAAATATTTCAGTTGACACGTATCACAAATCTGTTTGGAAAGTGATTAGTGTTATATATAGATTACTAAGGATCCTAATTTTTGACACGATTTTATATTGATTTGGACATCACAGAAGAATTGTTGATTTGTCAAATTATTACATTAGAGTGTAAAAGTTGCATAGTAGGTATTAATTTCATTGATATACGAGTACGACGTATGAATGGAATAAAAATAAGATATTGAGAAGATGATACGTGTTCTTTTAGTTTATGTTATCGAGCAAGTTTCAGTAATCTCCATCGGTCAGGGGTTGGTATGCGTTTTATATATTCCGAAATAATCCGACGTCGCATCCAAGCGAGACTCGAACACGCACCACTACATTGAAACCCACTTTATTATACGTACGTTTTTGTATAATTGTATGTTTTTTTTTAATATTACCATTCATTCACTAAACACGAGATAACGTATGGTATAGTTGGTAAATGATGATTAACTAAAGCATGTCTCAGAACATTAATAAGTCACCGCGTAAGTGTATCATATTTTAAAATATGATCATATGATATAAGCGTTGAACTACAAACACTCGTCAAATATTTAGATTCCGTTCACTCGCATGCTTTGTTGGGAATAAATCGCAATTCTTTAGGGTGCAACTAGAAGTGGTCTAACCGGGAAAAAAACAAAAATTCGATGGAATTGATAATTCATAATTGCATCAGATTCCCTTAATTCTTAACCATTTCTACAATACATTTGTGAGATTAATATTCCTTAAAAAGTTGAAAATGTTAAATTATATAATGATTTAAGATAAGATTAACAAATGGGGATGAGTTTTACACGTTTCTTTCTCTTTCTTTTTTTTATTCATCTCATTCTACTTCACTTTCAATATTCCATTCATTTCAGCATATTTCATCCCATTGAGTAAATTATATAATGATTGAAAATAAATAGTAAATTTTTCAAAATTAATGATGCGAACATATGGTTAGAGATAAGTAAATAAATACAGAATTGCATACTAGTTCTGCCACTTCACGCTTTATCAAATAATAATTGAAAGAATAATACTTGGAACATGTTTTAACACTGAATTACTTTGAACTAAATATGAATGATTATAATGAAATTTGGACAAAGCTCTTTGGCAATTGAAATACATTGATGTTACATATATATTTTGATTTTATTATTCGTCTTATCGTGTCTCTTGCGTAAATTGAATGGCCAATTTGACGTCCCTCTCAACGTACGTCGACAGATATGATCCTGAAAACAAAAATGCGATTTTGTATTCATACTTCAAATCAAGCGTACTACAGTTAGCTACATACTTCTTGTTCAAATGCATTTCATGAAACTGTTTTTTTTCGTTTCATTGTTTTTATGTTTTAATTACACAACACAAACAATAAATTAAAATCCTGATGTTATTTGTAATTAACAAAACCATCATTTGGGAAAAAATAATCTAAAATAAAATTTGTTTGAAGTGTTAAAGAAAAACTGTTTTTAGTGTTATTCTCCTTTATTTCAGTTTTCACTCTCTTTGTCAATCTTTTTTAACCGTAATTTTCTCCAGTCTGACAATGTGAGTATAAATATTCACATATGCATGAAGAGAGTTTTGTTGACTACGAAGACAATATTCATTATTTAGCTATTTAAATTCATAATTAGAGAACCATACATACTTTGTCTATTCATATACAATAGTAAATCCCCAAAATATAAATGAGTGGGTGTTACTATTTTCGAGTTTTAATATGTTGTGTAGAATATATATATATAAGTGGTGAAAAAAGAACAAAGATTTGCAGCCACTAATAAAAAATGTCTACGAACACGTCAATATCAAAGAAAAGTTCTATCGATGCCAAAAATGATGTTTTCAGCATATTGTTTTACAATTATTTGTATACCATTTACTGTAAAGATGAGATAAAATTCATAATTGAAAACATAGACCGGTCGGTAAGCGAATCTCGACATGAATGAAGAGTTTGTTCGGTTGATCTTATATCCATGAAAGTTTTGTAAGATCATGTCCAAATATTCCTATAACCGATCTAATAAACTATGAAATAAAATAAAATAAAAATTTGCTACACGATTCGCATAAACTATATTATATGTGGTGGTGATAGGTGATTTGTTTTATCGAATTAAGTTACACATTTTGCTAATTGATTCATCTAAGTGTTTTGTGAGAATTTTAATTAGCCCTATATATTAGTTAAAGACCGATCTTGAATCTGTTTTTCTTTTAGGATTCTTAATGCATGGCTTAATCGACAATGGAGTCTCTTAAATAGCCGATGCCGTTCGGAAATCTCATTTTAGAGGCATTAGCTCTTAACGAAACATTTTGAGGTTTAAGTATATTTACAAAAATAGACGTTTGGAGGTTGTTTATGGAAAAAATGCCACCAATAATTTACAATGTGATCTTCACTAATTTCTTTATAAAATTCATAAATCATTTATATATTGAGAGAAAATACTATAAGTGGACATACATATTTGATTTGGTATCCCACCTAGTGATGGGTTACAAACAATAATGTTGATGAAGATCTCGACTGAATGCAATATTTTGATTGAAAAGTATATGTGTAAAATATATAATTAAAGGAATCTTACAAAGAAAAACTATTGAATCAAATGTCATTTTCAGTTATAATATGCATTTTATAAACAGCAAAATCAGTTTTAGTTTGAATAAATAAAGGAATAGAACCAGCAGGATCATAGCATATATATTAAAAAAAAACATGAGAAGCACTCGCAATGTTCTCAGCTTAATAATGAAAGTACCAAATGATTCATCTTAGTGCCTCGCACGCAAATATGTATGTGCCGCGTATAACCAAATTCCTTATCAAATTCAAGGCAATAAAATATATATTCCAACAAATCTATATATATCCTCTATGCAAATGAAAACGAATTACTGAAAACACTTGATAATACAAATTTACAATACTATATTTGGAGGCCGATAGGAGTAAAAATTACCAAAATGTCCTCCTACGGTAAACTCGACGCTCATGAGCAAGCGAAACTCGAGGCAAGTCGAAAGACGAAAAAGAGAATCGCCATTGTCGCTATATCTTCCATCGTACTCGTCTGCATCGTGGTCGGAGCCGTCGTGGGAACTGCTGCTAACGGTAACGGCAAGAAACCGTCGACGACGATAGAGGGTGACGGAGATTCAATTTCCGTCTCGATGAAGGCCGTTTGCGACGTGACATTGCACAAAGAAAAATGTTTTGAGACCGTTGGATCGGCTCCAAACGCGAGCCGACTAAACCCGGAGGAGCTTTTCAACTACGCCGTCCAAATCACAATCACGGAGCTCTCAAAAGTTCTCAACGGATTCTCCAACGGCGAACGCATGGATAACGCCACGTCAGCAGCAATGGGAGCTTGCGTGGAGCTTATAGGGCTAGCCGTTGACCAGCTCAACGAGACGATGACGTCAATCAAAGTCAATACGACGTCGTCCTTCAATAGTATTGACGATCTTAGGACGTGGCTTAGCTCCGTCGAAACGTACCAAGAAACGTGTATGGAAGCGTTGATCGAAGCGAACAACCCAAGTTTGACGACTTTTGGAGAAACCCATTTGAAAAACTCGACGGAGATGACGAGCAATGCGTTAGCGATCATAACGTGGCTAGGGAAAATCGCAGACTCGGTGAAGCTGAGACGTCGTCGTCTAATGGCGACTGGTGAGGTCAGCACCCTTGACTTGCCGATGATGGATGCTCGGAAGCTTTTAGAGAGTGGTGACTTGAGGAAGAGAGCGACAGTCGTGGTGGCGAAAGATGGGTCGGGGAACTATAGGACGATAAGTGAGGCTTTAGAGGAAGTGGAGGAGAAGAACGAGAAGCATACGATTATATATGTGAAGGAAGGAGTTTATTTCGAGAATATTAGGGTTGAGAAGAAGAAATGGAACGTTGTGATGGTTGGAGATGGACAGAGTAAGACTATTGTCTCTGGTGGACTCAACTTCATCGATGGAACCCCAACGTTCCAAACCGCCACATTTGGTAAGTTCTGCTATAATATGCACCGATTTCTCTTTAATATATACAAATTATGTAGATATAACGTTTTTTTCAGTAGTCTATACTTTCATATGATTTTTTATTTATTTAATCATTTCTTTGTGTTGTATAGCTGTCTTCGGAAAAGGGTTTATGGCTAGGGATATGGGTTTCCACAACACTGCTGGTCCAGCCAAGCACCAAGCCGTAGCTCTGATGGCGAGTGCAGACTTAGCCGTTTTCTACAAATGCACCATGGATGCTTTTCAAGACACGCTTTACGCTCATGCGCAACGTCAGTTCTATCGCGAATGTGACATCTTTGGAACGGTTGATTTTATATTTGGAAACGCTGCGGTTGTTTTCCAAAATTGCAACATCTTGCCTCGTCGTCCTATGGAAGGCCAGAAAAACACTATTACCGCTCAGGGCAAGAAAGATCCGAACCAAAACACTGGAATTTCTATCCACAATTGTGCCATCTTTCCTTTGGATAACTTGACTGATATCCAAACGTTCCTAGGCAGGCCTTGGAAGGAGTTCTCTACGACGGTGATCATGAAATCGTTCATGGACGGGTTTATCAACCCAAAAGGGTGGTTACCGTGGACAGGAGATACTGCACCAGACACGATCTTCTATGCCGAACACTTAAATTTCGGGCCAGGAGCTTCGACGAATAACCGGGTTAAGTGGAGAGGGTTGAAGACGTTTTTAACAAAGAAAGAAGCGAATAGGTTTACTGTTAAACCTTTCATTGACGGCAATAAATGGTTGCCGGCGACCAAAGTTCCATTCAAATCTGATTTTTGATTTTTGATTTTTTTTTTATCGGAAATTTGATGTCTAGTCGTTCTTTAATTTTTTTTCTAACGAACATACAATTTTTCCATCCAGATTTCTTCATTTATTGTGTGTCTTTCAAAATTTCTGAATTTGTTTCTTACCATCATCAAATATAATCATAAAATTCAAGTTATTCTCCTTTTTTAAACTTCCTTTATTACACATGTTTTGAGATGATTATTATAATACATATTAATATAATTTTCGAGGCACTTATATCATTCACGAAAATCTTATGAAAACCAATGCGTCAGCTAATATAATCAAGTTCCTAGTTAGTAAGATGAAAAAGGCTCCTGTGCCTTTTCATTTAGAAAAAAAAAAGATCGAAGAGGTGATATCAAAATAAAATTATTTTTTGGTATTGATATCAAATAGATAGTTTTAACATAGATATACCCCCTAGTACATGAAACGTTCAACCATTTATTATAGCACGTACGAAACTAACATTAAACAGTCTAACACCAAATACAGATTTCGAATAACAAAATTGAATAATTTTTTTTTATAGCTTTATTAAATGGAGCAGGATCAATTCTCTATATAATATGGTCGTACATTTTCATTCGGTGTGAAGCAAACCGCCGTAGAAGGGAATATCGGTCTGGGGCAACCAAGTGTCTCCCAAAGTGAAATTGTACACGGTGAAGTTCATGGCTTGTGCCACGTTCAATAGGCTATACCCTGACCACTGGACCCTCTTGCTTGTATTAGCCCCCGGTCCAAAGTTGCCATATTCACCATAGGAGATTGTGTCTAGCCCGGTTGTACCACTCCATTCTAGCCACCCGGCTGGTTGGATGGCATCGCTGATGTAGGATTGTATGTATACCGTCCTCGAGTAAGGCTTCCAGGGCCGCCCAAGAAATGTCATGGCCGGGTTGGGGTCGGCCGCGAGGTCCGGGGCGGCTCCAATAGTACAATTGATTATGGATATTCCGGTTTTTTGGTTTGGATCATTTCTTCCATGAGCTGTCACTGCATTTTTTTGGTTTACCATCGGTTTTCGAGCATATATATTGCAATTTTGAAATACTGCTGCTGCATTTCCGAAAATAAAATCGATGGTACCTGTAACAAAAAAAATATTAAATAATATAAAAATATATTGTAGTATTAGTTTAGAGTTTAGATGTAACATACCGTATATATCGCATTCACGATAAAACTGTCTTAAAGAATGGACATAGAGAGTATCTTGATAGCCTTCAAAACTACACCGATAAAATGTCGATCCATCCGCATTGTTTCTCACGGCCACGGCTTGGTGCTTCTCCGGTCCAGCTGTGTTTCGGAAGGTTACATCAACTGCAACAAATCGGTCTCCAACCACAGCTACAAACCCCAGTGAAAACACAATTAATGTTGTAAATGTAATATACATGTCGGACTCAAACCATTGCAAATGTAACGAAACAACACGAAAATACTTACCAAAGGTGGAAGAATTATAAGTAGTCCAGCCATCAATAAAACTGTGGTTTCCAGAAATGATGGTTTTATTGATACCATCTCCAATAAGCATTATGTTCCTTTTTTTATTTGAAATGACAATATATTCCTCGTAAAGACCTTCCCTTGCATAAATGACGAAATAGCCGTCCTCCGGTAACGTGTGGTTAGGTGCGGCAGCGACGGCCTCAGTTATGGTGGTGAAGTTGTCACTTTCGTAAGGAC
Source organism: Schrenkiella parvula (assembly GCA_000218505.1). Classification (NCBI taxonomy): domain Eukaryota; kingdom Viridiplantae; phylum Streptophyta; class Magnoliopsida; order Brassicales; family Brassicaceae; genus Schrenkiella; species Schrenkiella parvula. Next base: position 16,861,708 of record CM001192.1, on the reverse strand, counting down.
CGACGATCACTGCTTCCCTTACGAGGATTGAGCCACCGCTCGTTTCCCCTAGCTCACCTAAATTCCTGTCAGCTTTACGACAATCCTTTCTCTTGTCGCATGTTTTGCGTAAAACCTACAAAGTAATTAACTTTACTGTTAGTTTTAGATGCGCATAATAATAGTAACATTATGTACATTTTCGTACACTAACTAACATGTTCATACTTTTGATTAAAGTGAGATGAACGTGTAAAAAGCGATGTACATAACGAAATCCATGTGACAGTATTGATTCATCCGGAAAAATCATGTGGACCCATGTGATTTTATTCGAATATAATTTGGTATTAAGTTTCGTATAATTAATAATGTTTCTTTGTTTGAAAGTCAAAACTCGAACGCTTTTTGATATATTCATACAGTTACGTTGACTTATTAATACCTCTACTCTGAGACTAGGCTATATGGCCATGTGCCATTATTGAGTGTCCTAAATACCGTACACTCAAAACTATTTAGACCGAGTGTGCAGGTTTAATAAGTTAAAACAAAACGAAATTACAAGCATGCATGTTCTGGTTCAAAAAAGGTTTTATATTTCTGTTGTAGAACCAATGCTCCGATAATTTTATTACATCCTTCACGCAAATTTGATTATTGACGATGTAATTTTTCTTTTCCTACTAGATCATCTATTTGACGACCGACGCCATTAATTTTTTAAAATTTAAATATATGCATGTTAATCTTTTAGCGGCTGAAATGCTAACAAAAAAATATCATGGCAAGTGCATACGAAATCAACGAAAAAATGATATATTTTTTTTTCGAATTCTGATATATTACCAATTTATATATTAAGTTTAGAAAGTTAGTATATTGAGAGCATCTCCAATAGTAAGTTCTAAGTATCTAACTAATAAAATAATATTATATTTATAATTAATTTAAGTTAAAAAATTCATCTAGTTTTGTTGCTCCCATTAGTTAAGATACTCATTAAGTATCTAAACAATATATACTTATTAAGACATTAGCCAAAAAAAAAATATTTCTTTTGTTAAAAAAAAGAACCAATAAGATTGAGACACCTTAAGGTTCTAAAGGGTATCTCAAATCTCTCAAATAAAAACGGTTCTTAACTTTTTTTAATAAAAATTTATTTTTTGATTTATTTTTAATTATTTCAAGGTTTAGAAACCCATCATCACACCCCAATGGAGCTGCTCTGAGAAACCTAGGAAGACGAAACAAAAAGGAAAAGAAAAAATAAACGAAATTACCTTAATCAAAGACTCGAGCGGTTCGCGAACTGCTTTGTTTCCACTACCAAAGATTTTCCCCTTGGATCCTTTACACCTCTTCAGATTACGTTTAAGCGCGTGACTCACAAGCCCCATGGACATACTATAGAGCTGCGTGATATTCCCCAACGGCGATCCAATCACCGTCGCAAACGCGCTCTTCGCGTCCTCGAGACCGTCGAGACACGTCTGTTGGTTCGTCACGACGCCGCCTAGAAGACTCGACACACGATCAACGAGCGCCTCCGTCATCAGCTCCGCTACTTTCAGTTCGTACGAAACCGTCTCGAGGTATTCAACGGTAAGCTCCGCCAGGTCGCCGCAGTCAGCCACCGCACTGACCTCTTCCGCCGTGGACGTGCCGATATCTTTCTCCACGCGCCTGGCAAAGCGGTTGATGACTTTGGAGAGACGACGTGCTCGTTTGAGGCATTGCTTGAGTGTGAACTTTCCCTTACCATATGGATCGGACGGCGAGGTTTTGAAGGCAGAGAGGATCGTGCGGCAGAGCTTTGGGTAAGAAGTGGATTTACAGTCGACGTTGGCTTGTTGTGACGGAGGCTGCGACGGTGGCTGTGATGGAGGCTGTGACGGAGGCTGCGACGGTGGCTGTAATGGTGACTGTGACGGAGGCTGCGACGGTGGCTGTGATAATGACTGTAATGGAGGCTGTGTTGGTGGCTGTGATGGTGACTGTAATGGAGGCTGTGTTGGTGGCTGTGATGGCGACTGTAATGGAGGCTGTGTTGGTGGCTGTGATGGAGGCTGCGTCGATGAGATTAGCAAAGCCCATGACAGACAGAGAAGAGTCAGGAACAAGAGAGATGAACAGAAGTATTGAGATTGCTATTTTTTTTTAGTTTTTAAAGTTTTTCTTTCTTCCTTCTTGATGTCTACTAAGTAAGAGCTTGTCCTATTTAAGGTGTATGCATGGTAGAATATATACAAATAATGTATGCTAGAGAGAGAAACTAATGAATAATGTAATGCATGTTGCCTTGTTTAGGAATTATTAGTCCGAGGGAAAATTATACATAACTTTAGGCACAGACTGTCTATATTCATTTTGATTAGATAAATCGACTTTTTAGATATTAGATTTTTTTGGATGCTCGTCTGAATAAGTACAGTAAGATACTAAGATCCAATAGACTGCAACAGATTGTCGAGTCGTACACTGACCAAAATATGTGGATATTATTAATACATGATATGGTTCAAATCTCCAAATATATGTCTAGAGTCAAACTTACGTTCATACCAACTTTAGAGCGAGTTGTTCAAAAAATAGAGCTTCAGGCTGTTAAAAAAAAACGATCTTCAAAAATATATCATTGTTTTTTTTGGTTTAGTTCATTGTTTCCTTATCATATAAACATTTGCTAACTAAGGCTAGCATAGCAATGGTACACTAAGTCCAAAACATTGTTTTTCTTTATCACATATGTATTCTTACAAAATATAACCAAATTTACGTAATTTATAATTTTATATATGCTCAATTATACTAAAAGCAATAATATTGTCTATAATTAAGAGACGAATTACATAATGATTAATTAGATTGAAGTTAAAATGAATACATGTGAGGTGTTGCGGAACTTCGGGGCGAAGGAAAGAACCGATTATAAAGTTCTTGAAATCTTAAATCATCAATTTGTTTGTTACACTTACAAGTTAGGCTCAAATTAATTATACTCTTTCCAAACGGTGGTTATCAAGAATTGAGTTTCTATAAAAAATACATATCAACGTGAAAAAGATAAATTATTACACTAAAGGACGTAAATTATTTTTGAGAGATCAAATTGTCATTCCCTCAATAGTTAGATAGGAAGTAGATTGGTCTACCTAAAGTTTTAAACCGAAATGGGTTGTTCGATGTCTTGTAGGTTTAGTAATATATTATCATCTACGACTTAAACTTAATCTTATTAGGCAAATGGCACTAACTTCTCGGACACAGCGGATTTAATGGATGTACAATCATGCACATAACCTGTTACTTATAATTATAAACACCATTAAATAATTTTATCATAGTATATAGAGAATATTAGTTCGTAAGAAATAATTCATACATAACCAAAACTCAACATTTCTTAGTTGGCAAAATTTGTTAAACAAAATTAATTAAAGAGCTGGAGTTTTATTCTTTTGTTGACATAATGATACAAACCGGAAGGCTTGCCGAGTTTCTTGGTTTGGTCGGTCAATATTACTAACGAGATTGGGTATAAAGATTGTCCAGCTTTTTCACAAATCACAACACCTTGTAAGATAAATACTCATAGTTATTTCCTAATGTCCGCTAGTGACACTAAAGCTGTGGCTTAAGTATCTACTACCAAGATGTCAACAGTTGATGTAAACTATTGTCTCCTAGTTCCGGTTTTACCCTCGCAAACCTCGACGTTGACGACAAACACGGCGCAGACCGGCCGGTGATCGGAGAATCGCGACTCACCGCGCACGTATGAGAGCTGCCGGATTCCATCACCGTGCCAAAGAATCCTGTCGCACCTAAGGAAATATGAGAAAATCCGGTTCAGTATTAACCGAACCAAAACCAAACGAAATCGAAAAAGATTAAAATTATACCAGGCAGGAGTTCTTCTCTTGTTCTTCTTCTCTTTGGTAGCGTCTCCCGCGTAAGCATCTGAGTTATAAGAGTACTTATAAGTTGGTGCAAAGAAGATTTTGCCTTCGTGCCATCCTTTAAACACTCGTCCTGCGTCTCTTTCGATCTTGAGCTGCAATTTATTTCAGAACCAATAAACCGGTTTAGCTTTTCTTGAGTAGTAGTAATTAGCCTAAAATTTGGTTTCTTGGGTGCAAAGGAACCGTTAGTGAAACCTGATCTTTGTTGAGAAGAGTGTCCCAAGCGTTTTTATCCAAGAGCAACTTTGTTTCTGTGTAACTTAAAGCTATTCTGTAGTTCAAATCTCCGAGCCAAATAACCCGACTGCAAGTAAAATATGGTAAAAAAAACCGGTGGATCAATCAAGAGAATACAGTGGAATTGTAGATGATTGTTAAGAATCTCACATCTGAGTATGAGATGGGGCGTGACATAACATATAAGAATCCACTTTTGTTAATTGAATTTTGAGTTGGAAGCCAATAAAACTCAACACAATAATAGATGTAATCTTAAATCTTACTCATGCTTAGTGATTCGATTGGGGACACGGGTGAAAGACGTTCTGCAGATTCTGGGGAAACTTGTGTTCTTGAGAATCTCAGTTACATCTGAGTTTCTGCGACGTTCGTCTCCTTCTCTCTCGCCGGAAGCTAGATGGCTGCATATGAAGCAGAAGCTCGTCTTGTAGAGCTGCAAACTCACAGCTATGCATCCCTATGATGGTAAAGAAGAGAATATCAGAAACAGAGGTTTTTTTTTTGTTTCTTGATTTTGGAGTGTGAGAGTAGTGAAAGTACTGTACCTTGTTTCCTAAGCAACCCATGATTCCACGGGTGACACAAGAGATTCTGAGATGAGTAACATGTTGAATAAGTTCCTTTCTCATCCACACAGTGAGGAATATTCCCACCATTTGCTTTGATGCCACTAGTCCATACTTCATCATCATCTGGTTGCTTACAAGAGAAGCAACTTTTCCTCCTCCTCTTCCTTCCTCGTCTTCATCTTCATCATCATCGTCGTCATCATCATCATCACCTTCTTCTTCGTCATCATCAGAAAGTAAACCAGTTTGGTTAACCAGAGATTCTGGACATCTGAAACAAGATTCTCTCCCGTACTTTTTCACAATCTCTTCAGAGAAGGAGTTGCAGTTACAGATCTTCAGCTTTCTCCTGCACTCTGTCCTGAAACTCTCACTGATCTTCTTCAAAGAAGGTTTCGCAAAGAACATCGATCCGGCGCCAAAAGATGGGGTTTTTGGGCCAAGTCGTACACTAGAGGTTGATGATGATTTATTCAAGGACTGATTGATCATAGCTAACCATTTCGCAGCAGGCTCGTTATCTCCAAGCACAAGAACATTTCCAGCATTCAATGGAACAATCTCCTGAAAACTATGTAAAAATAAACAAATTTTTTTTTTGGTCAGACGAAAAAGAAACAATTCAAGACAGGTCTACGCAATACTCAGAGAAATCAAGTTACCCTAAAACGTATATATCGAATTCTCTGTGGACGTGAAGCAAAGCATCAAGATCAAGACCAGAGTGAGGAGATTTTCCTCCCACGTTCCATGTTGCCACAAAGACTCTTCAAGTGATCACAAAACAAAAGATTTAGAAATGAAAACAGAGCACCTCTGTTTCGACGGTTTATATAACAAAAATGAGATTTTTAATTACGGAACAAATCAAGAAAATGTATCCAAAGAGTAAAAAATTAGCACATGTGTATGTATATATACCTCAACGATTGGAGTTGCTGAGTGGGCATTGAAGATCTCAAATTGCTTGAAGATAACAAAGATTCAACTACAATCTCGGATTGAGACTCTGCAAAAATTAAAACAAAGTCCAAAAAATATCTGCAAAATATGAGACAAAGACAACAAAACTATGAAGCTACACATAGACAAACACAAACACACACACATATATATAGATACATAGTGACATATTATTAACAATATAGAGTGGATCCGACATGTTAATTTTGCAAGGATTAAAAGAGATTCCTTTTTACCTTTCTGCTTCAGGTTTGGTCTCCGATCGAACACAAAAGAATTGAATTGAAAACTATGGCAGAAGAACGATTTCAATTGCAAAGGGGGGCTTTTCTTATCATTATATTATTTTGTTTTTTATGCAAGGCTTCGTTGTTCAATCCTTTTTTTTTCTTATATTTTATATACAAAAAGGCAAAAAAAAAAGAGAGGTCTTTATCAGGTCAAGAAGCAAAGATAAGAAAGAATTAAAATATTTGAAAGAATATATTCTAAAAAGTCTGAAATCAAGAACACTGTTCCCTTTCCTTGATACTTATATGCCCCTGTTTCTTTGCTTTGTTAATTATACTAATCTTCTTCTTCCTTTTAATTTCCTTTTACTTGATCTTAGATGGTGTATACACCTAGATTACATTATATATGAATCCTTATAATGCGTCTTTTGACCGAACTTTTTGTTTATAATCACTTTGACCGGACTTTGATTACTTCAATTAGAAATTAACGGATTTTAGTGCAATATGAATAAACTGAGAGCCTAGAGCTCTCCAATCAATCTGCCTTGTTCTTTATCGAAGGCAAGTAAAGAAACTGAATTTAAAGCAATTCTACTTTAGTTTGATATATAAGTTTTGGTCTTACAATAAATTGTGTTTTTTTCACTCTCTCTCTGGTTCGGTAATTTACTAATTTCTTTTCGGTTCTGGTTATCGTTTTCCGAATAAGTGAGTAACTAGTTAGCAGATTAGATTTGATTTGATTTAATTTGAATATAACATTTAGTCATTGGTGTATATTCTGCACGATTAAAACCAAGTTGGTGTGATATTCTTTTATCGACACAGACAGGTAAGATGCGTTTAATGGATTAACAAATTCAATTGGAGACACTTTATGGGATCATGGACGGCAAAATAACGTAATCAAACCAAACCAAACGTAAAAGCAAACCCAAATAAGATAAACCGTATTTAAACCATATGTTATTCATCTTCTGAACCGAATATATAAAAATTTCAGACAAACAATATAGACTCGGAACACAAACTTCTTCGATGATATGGCTAATTTACCAAGATAACCTAATTTACTTTTTTGGTTTTATTATTCCCGATTCACATTAATGAATTGCGAAACCAAATAAACCAAAAGGTAGCACAATGAAGACGAGTAAAACCGAACAATTCTGTACTGGTCTTATCACAGAATCTGATGCTTTCTATCAAGTAAACAGGCAACAAAAGAGATGTGGACAAATGAATGATACAAAAACACAAGAGGTTTATCCAGTTACAGGTGAATTGTCCTGATCAAGACTGGGTTTCCATAGCAGAGACTGGGTCCCATGAACCCTGAACCGGTAGATGCAAGTGTGGGAGTTGCTTCCGTGATTGGAGCTGAAGTCTAGCCTGACAGTATCGACCAGACCAGAGCCTGATGACTCTAAGATGTTGAATGTCTGTGCATTCGACCTTTCTAGGTCGTAAGTGAACTCTGCTAGATGTTGCATATGCTCTGTCTCCGATTCCTGTCCTTTTCCTTGCAGCCATCCTGATACACGACAATCTTTTGGAGCACTCGATCTGTCGTAAGCCACGCTCTGTTCATTTACACAATGCATGAATCCATCAGGTCATGAAATTATCAGGCACTGACACAAAATTTGACCCAGAAACAGAGTGAGTAAATGATCTTATTCAGTTATTTGACTATTCTTTTTTTTTTTTCATTTCCCTCTGTGATTATCATTGAAACAATCCCAAACTACATATAGCAAAATCCCAGTAATTGCAAACAGAAACATAAGATAACACAAGAGCATTCCATTTATGAATACTATGTAATGATAGAGTAGCACTGTGTAATGAATACCCGCAAAAAACAATACACACAGCCAAAAGGTCTTATAGAAAGTCCTAAAGGTAAGTGGCACGCAGAGAGCTGCAGAAGTATATAGAATCCTACTGGATAATGGAAAAAGAAACTTATCAAGGAACCTCGAGGCAACTACAGTGCAGATTTTTGTAGTCACTGACCTTAAATAAATCCCGAGGCTAAACCAAACAATTTCATAAATCTTGTACCTTGCCTCTACCAGGCATCTCAATATCAAACCATTTTACAAATACACTCCTGTATGTGAGCTAATTTTGGCATGCAAGAACCAAAGGTCTCATGAGCACAAGAGGAGAAATAAAACATAAAACTTTTGAAGCGCAAGTAGCATTACCTTAGATACATGCTCCAAGGTGAAAGCCTCTGGTACGATTGGTCCTCTCAGCCTGATTTGAACAAAGCCATTGCTACCTTTCAGAGCAAAACACTGTCCAGGCTCCCCGAAACTCGGAGATAACATCTTGACCGCATTGGTATGAGCACGTCGATTGCTTGTCGCAAACCAGTTACTCCCTTTCCCAACAATATACGGATCTGAATGCTGCATCACAAAAGCACCACCAGATGCCAATGCATAATCTATTCGGCCAAGGCCATCTGCAGCATGCTTTCCGATCTCTTTCTCCATTATGTCACGAGCATAAGCCCTCAATTCATCGATGCTAACCTCGCTAAAAGCAGAATCATCAACATTACCTTTCTTCGATTCCTCATAAATCCTCTCTAACTCATCTCTCGACACCCAAGGTTTAGCATTTACTTCGTCTACTGATTTCTCTAGTGAGTCAATCCTAAATTGTATCTTCTTCAACTCACTCTGAAATGCAGATGCTCTGGTCTCAAATTCTTGCCTCAGCGCTTTCGCTTCCTTTTCCATCTTTTTATCAAGTAATTCAACTTGAGCTTGCATCGTATTCGTTGTGGCCTTTACAAGACCATCTACTTCCGTGATTCGACTCTCCAATCCCGAAAACGCCATCTCCGTTTCGAAGGAAGAAGAAGTCGGAGAGTACGGAGGCGCAACTTTCAGAATCACTTTTCTCATCACCTGAATCAACCCAACGATTATCAAAAGAGCCGCAAGCTGCTTCGCAAAAATTCTCACCACTCTCTTCCATCGCACTTTCTCGGGCTTAGGAGTGGCTACCTTCCGCGTCCGGCGCTGCGTGGCGGTTGTATTTGTTCCCGTCACGGCGGAACCCGACCTTCTGGCCACAGGACCCAAGTCTTGGCCGTGAGACCGATCAACGACAGCCTCGGCACGGATCGGATCCCTGCTCGTGCCACCGGTTTCACCGACGCCGCCGTTCGCAAGAAATTCGCTTGGAGCAAAATCAAAGTTAGATTTCTTCTCTCCAGAAAAAATCGGCGTCCGCTTAGCAGTAGCCGCCGGATTTGCGGTGATCGACATCGTTGATGCCGACATTTGATCTGGGTTGGACTACACAATCGCACCCTCCTTGAAAAGCAAATGTTTTTGACAAATCAAAAACCCTAATTCCACTACAGAGGCTTGGAAGATTTGAAAACTCGATTAAAATTAAGAAAGAACAAGATATCTCTGCAAACTCAATTTCAAAAACTCAGAACCGTCTTCTCCGTTTGCCCAATTCCTCTTTGACGTCGTTTCTCGGTTCCTCTCTTTCTCTCTTTTTTAATCCAAATTTACTTTTTCTTTCCTTTTTTAAAATATATGTTTTTTTCTTTCAAAATTTGCATCGCGTCAAAGATAACCGCTGGCTAGCGGTTACCTTATAATTTGTGGGATTTATACCTTCTTCGTAATCAATTCAATTCATCAAGAGGTCTTAATTATGTAATTACTATATCTTCGTAGTGAATCATCAAAGGTTAACTACAAAGTTGCAAAAGAAAACCAAGACGTAAATAAAACTTCAGTAGAATCTGTGAAACATTTCTCCAGTTCGAGGAAAATTTCTCAAGACAAACAAATAAACCAAACAAAACCCGAGTTAAGACCTTCGACTTGCTAAACCAGAGTCCCGCATCTCCCAGGCCGGTTTACTCTCTCTAGAGACATCAGACTTGATAGCTCGAACCAATGGCTTCATGACCAACAGGTACTGCAAATCAAACCATCAAAAGATGATCATGAAACAGGATGCCAGATTCCCTCTTCTTACATTAGACGGTTAATCTGAGCAACAACAGCTTTGAACTGTATTGTTACTGAATGGTTCAGAGGCTTACTTGGAATGCAAAGATTAATGGAATTAGTCGTTTCCCTCTTTCGTTTGGGTTCGGTCCTTCGACCAGTTTCTTGTCAACGTGAATCGACTTGCTGCCATTAAAGGAGATCTCTGTGATGGTCTTGACCAGATTGGGAATCCAACTAGTCCCGTCTGGAAGAATCTGTCACAAGTTTGGAAAGTCCGAACACAAGATTGGCACAACCACAGGATGCAGGAAATAGATAACATGGAAGAAAGAAACCAATCAACTCACCTTTTCATCGCTTTCATTCTTATGACATCTTCCGCTGTTCTCAACAAGAATGACGGGAATAGATGAATCCTAAGAAGAAAACATTCAGAGGTTATCAAACTAGTCACAGAGATATACGTACGAATGTAATATACTAAAAAAGAGGAACCTGCAGTACCTGCATATCCTGTTTCTTCAGTTGACCGCCTGCACGGATAACTTTCAGAAGAGCATCGGATCTTCTGGAGACAAAGACATCATAATTTAATCCGTCCGGTGGAGAGAACTGAGCATGACTGAGGACAAGCGCAGACTTCTTCCATATCTCTTTACCAAATGCATCGGTTATAGCGGTGACAACCTGCCTATCGAGGTCATCCACCCGATATACATCCAAACGGTCTACATATAGTAGCACATCTATAGTCTTGTTCAGGAGAAATCTGTTATAATTCAAAGCCGAGCAATGCAAAATATCATTCATGATGAAACAAATGAGCCCCAGATTAGGAAAATAAATTGTTCGAACTGGAAACAGATCAACATACCCTTTTATAAGGTTGACGGCTTGATCATTCACATATCCTCCCTCAATAAGGCCAGGAGTGTCAATGATATTTAATGTAAAACCTGACCTTGAGCGAGAGACCAAGGATGGCCTCAGTCCTTCAGACTATGAAGAGAGAAACCAACACACTTTACATAAGAAAATGTACAGGAAATTTAACCATCAGTCATGAAGAAAGTGATGAGAAGAGAAAATGTCACCTGGAAAGTACTGACTGCAGCAGCTTTCTCGCCTATAACTGAATTTACAGTTGAGGACTTTCCAACACCGCCTTTCCCCATTACAAGTACTGTTAGCGAGCTCACATCCTACACCATTTTTTTTTCTTCCACATTAGAAACCAAAAGCAGAGAGACATGAAACAAGAAACAAGCAGAAAGCAGATAAACCTAGAAACAAGAACGCAACCTCTTCTTTATACTTCCCAAGGATCTCGAGCAACTTAGATTGTGTAGCAGGTGGGAACTGCTGGATACCGATCCATTCACGAGACATTTGCAAAGCTGCCATGGACACAAACAAATCTTTGTTCTACACTTTGAAGAAAGGAAAAATTATCACCAAAGAGAAGAGCTAGTCATCTGCCAAAATCTAAATAATCTGGAGTCCAAAGAGTCGAACTTGATCACCAAAGAACAAAATGCTTAATTACCCATACAAGCAGAAGTGGTCTGATTCAACTACCTGAGTCAATCGTATTACTTTCTACCAAGTGAAATCTCTGGAAACCATAAAGTAGACAATTTTTTTTTTGTTACTAACAACACAAACACTTAAACTTCATCTTGATTTCTCGTTGTCTACATCAGTTTTCTTCTAGATCTTTTATAGAAATATGATCTCATTGCTTTATAAACGATATGACGTCAGTGGCCATACTAAGAACTAGTAACTGACGCACTGATTGATTAAGTTTCACTACACGAGTACTGAGAAATCCTGAACTGGGTCAGAAGCTGACAGATCAAATGAGCATACTTCAGAGTGAAAACCGGAGAGAGCGACGTAGAAAAGAAAGAGACAGAGAGAGAAACCTGCCGGAGCTTGAGTTATCAGTCGTGGATACTCGTCGCCGGATTCGCTGACCCCGAATCAAATTAAAACCCTAGAAATGAAATTGACTTTTGAAGGTGATTGATTGCTACAGTCTTAGTACAGGAGTTAACATTCCTTTCAATTGCCAACCGGAATAAACCGAATGTCGGTCTTCACCAGAAGCAGCGAAGGAGTTACGAATTTCCCCATTTCGCTTTGTTTTTTGTAATTAACATTCTGCGAATTACATATGGGCTGGGCTAACACCCAATAAGGAACTGAAACGGCCCAATATACTTGTAGTCCGCGTTTTGTTGATCTTCGTCTCTAACACACTAGATTTAATCTAACCTCCTTTCATCTTTTTTTACTCAGCGAGCTTCTGAAGAACTGGTGATTCATCTCATCGCCTTTGATCACTCCCTGGTATCGTCTTGGTCTCTCGCTCTTCGCCTTCATTTCTGGTCATTTTTTTTTGAATCTCATGTATAGGAATGTTCTCTCTGGCTACATTTCTGGAAGTTGTTTCTGGATCTCCATTTTAGGAATTTTCTCCTTCTTCTAAATTTCGCCCGGAAGCCTGTGCGATCTTGTTTGGTTGGGTTTCCTGAATCTCTCCCACTTGTGTTGATTTTGATTCTACAGTTTTGTTTCTCGATTCTGTGCCTCTGATGCTCTTAGATCCGATCCGTTTGATCCGTTGGATCTGCGGAATTCTTTCGAAGTCGTTTGTTTTTTTGGATTCGTTAGTCGAGTATATCATGGGGTTTCGTCTTTTTGTATTCGTTCGCTACCAAATGCTATTCAGTTTTACGCATTTTATGATAGATCAAAATCTCGACTGTTCTCTTTGATCTCTTGGTTGATTTTTAGGCATTATGGAGACCGCACTAACTTGATTTCCTTAACCGTTTTGGTTCGTTCTATTTCAGATTCAAATTGCCGTTCTTATAGCTGCTGGGATTATTGGAACCTGAAAAGCAAATCAAAATGGTAATTGAGTTCTAATTTATGATTTGTGAATATACAGTTTTTGTTGTTAAGTTTAGTGTTTTTTGAGTTTTCTAGTCTGATTACTGGCACCTTGCTAATGTTGTAACCTGTGGTTTATATAGGTCGTGCTTGCTGCTGGCATTGTGGGCAAGTCTGGAAAAGGTGAGTGCGTTGGCAAATGTCATTCCATAGTTATAGTTATATTATATCCATTATATGCTCATTGATAATCAAAGATCGTTTTTCCACCTATTCTCATCATTATTTCAATACTTTTGCGTTTCCACTAAACTTTGTTTTTTTCTTTTCTTTTAGTGCTTGTATCCAGACAATATGTGGATATGTCCCGTATCAGAATTGAAGGTCTGCTTGCAGCTTTTCCTAAGTTGGTTGGCATGGGCAAGCAGCATACCTATATTGAGACAGAGAATGTGCGATACGTATATCAGCCTATTGAAGTTCTTTTCCTGCTTCTTGTTACAACTAAGCAGAGCAACATTCTAGAAGATCTGGACACCCTTAGGATGCTCTCCAAACTTGTATGCTTCTTTCTTCTATTTACGTTTATATGGCTACTTTATTCGAGGAGTTTATTTCATTGAGTCTGCATGTGTAGTGGTACTTAGTTATTGTGTAAGTTAGTGACCCTACTTCTGTTAGCACCTTGTCTACATTGAAGCCTGGCAAGTGGCAGCTCTTATTTTCCTCAACTTTAGTTTTCATATTAGAGAAGGATGAAATTGTGATTTCAAAAAATTTCCATACAGAGAAAGTCTGGGCATGCTTTTGATCACATGACTCTTTCTAGGTACCGGAGTATTCCATGTCTTTAGATGAAGAAGGGGTTGGCAGGGCTGCCTTTGAGCTGATATTTGCTTTTGATGAAGTCATATCTCTTGGGCACAAGGAAAGTGTGACAGTTGCTCAGGTGAAGCAGTACTGTGAAATGGAAAGTCACGAGGAGAAGTTGCATAAACTGGTAATGCAGAGCAAGATCAATGACACTAAAGACGTGATGAAGCGTAAGGCTAATGAGATTGACAAAAGCAAGGTACATGACAGGAGCTCACCTGCTTCTTGTGTTATCTTTCTAACTTCTACTAATATTTCATATGCAATTTCCAGATTGAAAAGACTAGAGGTGACAAGGGAGGATTTTCGTCTATGAGTTCAATGGGATCTGGAAGACTTGACAGTAGTTTCAGTGATTTGAACATATCTCATGGTGGTAATTTTGGAAGCGGTCCTGGGTTTGGCATGATTTCAGATGTGGAGCCTATCAATACCAAGGCGAAAGGTTAGTGTGCTTTAACTGGTGCTTCACAGCTGACCCTTTAATCCTGGGTTTTTTTTTGTCTTTAAATGGCCAATTCCATCTGTGGTTTTTTCGGCGCCTCTATTTTCTGATATACATTATTTCGATAACAAAATCTCTCTGCTTTATAATTATCTTTTTCACTGTGCTGAACCTCACAGATCGATCACGGTCTTCCGTTACTGCTCCTCCTAAGAGTTCTGGGATGAAACTTGGCAAGTCTGGAAAGAACCAGTTAATGGAATCCCTTAAAGCCGAAGGTGAAGACATCATTGAAGATGTTAAGCCTACTGGTCAAACCAGAGCAGCTGTCCCACCTCCAACTGATCCTTTCACATTAACTGTTGAAGAGAAGCTCAATGTCGCATTGAGACGAGATGGTGGACTCAGTAGCTTTGATATGCAGGGAACCCTGTCGCTTCAAATTCTTAACCAAGACGATGGATTCGTCCAAGTTCAGGTAATCCAACTTCCTTTATTTTATTTTTAACTATTTCCAAGAGTCTCCCAGGCTTTTTACAGTTTTCTTGAATGCATCACTTTCTGTATTCTGTTTTTGTTTTAATGAGTTTTTCTATCTTATACTTTGTCTACAGATTGAAACCGGTGGAAATCCTGAAATTCTTTTCAAGACACATCCCAACATCAACAGAGAACTCTTTAATAGCGAGAGTATTCTAGGGCTTAAGAGACCTGATCACCCATTCCCCACTGGTCAAGGTGGTGATGGTGTTGGTCTCCTGAGGTGGAGAATGCAAAGAGCAGACGAGTCGATGGTGCCACTAACAAGTAAGGCTTCGGGGAATAGCTTTGTCTGTTTTTGACAGGTTTACATGTAACTGTAATACCATTCATGCAAATCGTTTGTCTGGTGCAGTCAACTGCTGGCCTTCAGTCTCTGGAAACGAGACATATGTCAGCATCGAGTATGAAGCCTCGTCCATGTTTGATCTAACTAATGTTATCATCTCCGTACCTCTTCCTGCTCTGAGAGATGCGCCAATTGTTAAACAATGTGATGGGGACTGGAGGTTTGAAAATTAATTGACTTTTAAATTTTCTCTCTGGATCTCTTTTTTCTTGTTTGAGATGAAACTCATAATTGTTTTATCCAGTCTTAAGAACCAACCATCTGTTTGTGAGTAATATCAGGTACGACTCAAGAAATTCGGTTCTGGAATGGTCTATACTACTTATCGACAACTCCAACCGCAGGTAAATAAATGATGACAACATCTGTTTTATATTACGGCTTAAGAGTTTTATTTGTCAAGATGTATAATAGATGAAAATCTTGTGCAGTGGGTCAATGGAGTTTGTTGTGCCACCAGTTGATTCATCGGTGTTCTTCCCCATCTCTGTTCAGTTTGCAGCCACCAGTACATACAGTGGCTTGAAGGTATGGATGTTGTTCCTCTTGAAAAACTGAAGTTGGATCTGAGAATAAAGTCATGATATGTTGGATTACCATACAAATGAGAGGCGTGTTCTGTGTTCATAATGGTGCAGGTGACCGGAATGATTCCTCTGAGCGGCGATGGTGGTGCGATTCCAAGGTTTGTGCAGAGGACGCAGCTGATTGCACAGACTTACCAAGTCGTGTGAGAAGGCTCTTTGAGTTTCTCCGTTTGTATGAGCCGCTGTTTCTTTTTTTGTTTATTGCTTTCTATACTATCTGCTCTTCTCATATTTGTATGCCAAACTTTAAACCTTAATTTTCTCGGATTTTGCTAGTAACTGTATCGACTTACTTCTAAGACACTATACATATTCATATCATTGTTTCTTTCTCGACTTGCTTGCTTTGTCAATCTTAACGACTTTTCTAAGATATGCCAGAATTTCGCTTTCTACTTTTTTTTTGCAGGTAACCACAGATATTCATCGCCATTTGCTGAAATCAAATTTTCAGGATTATTATTTGATAACTGTAGGATCTGACAAATAAGTTTACTGCAGCTTCATCTTTGAAACTATTTCGCCAAACATTTGATATCTTTACATACAACATTATCAAAAGACACTTCGATCGTCCATGACCGTATCTCTAAGAACTGACTAATACAAAGAAGCAAAAAATAATCTGGATAGGCATATTTTATAGCATTATAGAACTGACTAATACTTAGAGATGATTTTGATGTCTGGATAGGCATATTTTATAGCATTATAGAACTTAATGTAGTTTCCTGCAAAAATGTTGTACTTTAGTATATAATCAAAGCTCCTGGGTTTTCTTATAAAATGATTATTATCAATCGTAGAGAGAAATGTAAAAAACCTCTGTAGTATGTCTTCATACAATCTTCATTCCCGACCGCAACATATTTCAGTTCAAAAGACTCTGGATGTCCCATTGCAGCTCGAACAGAGCCCCATGTAGAACTAGAATCACCACGAGCAAACTCAATACCATCGAGCGCTTCCTGAAACCAAAAAAAAGAAGCACATTTTAGTTTTGTCTCTGCCTCAATAACGAACCACTATCACTCTCTTTAACTAAAACAGAGAGTTTCATGACACTACTTGAACAAAGGGCATGACACTTGCTGTTTCAACTTGATCAAGGTGACTGATTCCTGCAACAGTTACACAGAGGTAAATTAAATACATGCAGTAGTGAAAAAAAGAGTCTAAAGATATAGTTAACTTAAGAAGTACCATTGTTAAACACGCATATAGGAGCTGCACCTATAACTTCAGCCAGCTGCAAGAATATTTGTTTGGCATTTGATAAATTTGAACTTAGGGGAATAAGAAACCAATTCAATATAGTTACAGATGCAATGATGCAGAAAAAGTAAGAAAGTCTCTTACTTGAAAGAATTCAAAGAGGCCAAGGCCATCATCAGTCCAATACTTCCAAACGTCACCGAAATGGCCAGGTCTCTCTTCCCAAGCTCCCACGGTTTCTTTCCAGCGGAACGCATTGCCTAACCATTCACCCTCCACAAAACAGCCACCTAACTCCCAAAAAGATTGACAAGTCTTTTAGCTTATTTCATCTTAATCCATATTTGACTACAGATAAGATTAAGTGAAACGGTATTTTTCTCTTTAGAAATTACCGGGGAAACGGATGAAACGTGGTTTTAGATCGACCATCATTTGGAAAAGATCATTCCTGAAACCATGTTCCTGCAGTGACCAACCAAGAAAACCAAAATATGCATTACTGTATTTTCTCCAGACTAATTTATCTATTTTGGTTACTTTATAGGCCATTTCTCAGAGAAGTAAACGAACCTTGTAAGTATCCACTGGCATTGCTGAGACTTGATCAAACCACATTACACCGTTTCTGGTAGTTATCAACTGAAGTCTTGCACTATTATCCGTTCCGTTCGCCTCCAAAAGCACTTCCTTTTTAGTCCAGTTTGAAACATCAGAAGCCAAAGCTCTGCAAGAAATCAAATGATAAACAACCAGTTTTGAAAAGAAGCACTGAAAAACATTAGAAACTATTGAAGAAGAATGTGAAAAGTTTCTTTCTTACATAATCTTTTCTGAAGCAAGAGTTAATGATCCATTTGAACTTGTCAAAGACACAGACACATCAATATCCCCGGTCGAACGAACATAAAGAGCTACCTTGTATTTCTTTCCTTCTTCAATGTTCTGGAAAAGATAGAAAAAATGAATGAAACTTTATTTAATCATCAGAGGAAATAGCAAACATAGAGTATAAAGTGTACCATGCCCCAGTAACCCGGGTTATAAACCCCGACTCCTTCTGATGGACAACCATTACTACTGCCATTGCTGCTACAAAGTACTTCCATTCTAAGTGCAATTTTGTTGCGCTCAAAACATGAAGAACGGTCTGTAACTACAGATATGGAGGATTCATCTCCAACAATGGACCATGGCCAGATATTGGAAGGAGTGTTTTGTCCACCAGCTTCAAATCCTGAAGCAAAAGATGTTAATGAAAGTTTGTGATCATCACCATTCTATTCTCATGAAAACTCTAATATGAAATGAAGTCAAAATTTAAATAAAACCTCTGTTGCTAACAAGTTCAGCCCACAGTCCACCTGCTCCAGCATGATTGATTTCCTGTCAATAATTGCATCAGATTCATTTTTTTTTCAAAAGCTAAGTTGACACCCTAAGCATCAAGACTAGTAAAAATGACAAGAAATTAAGGGTTAGTACAAGGTACATTTGAATATAAGCTTGGATATAATTTTGGTGACAGTATAAAAAACAGAACAGTCATGACATTGTGAAAAACCTCAAAGAAGATTCCGAAAAGGGTTTCAGGAATGGGTCTTCCTGTGGCGTTAGAAGCGTCTACTTGCAGTGTCACAATATGGTTTTCGACGTCTTCTCGAGCATCAACACGACAAAGGCTTTGGTAGGCAAGGAGAAATGAAAGTATGCAAACAGTTGTGAGAAACTTCCAAGAACACTTCATGTCCATCATCACCATATCTGATCAAAGCAAAGACCTCACAGAGATAATTTATAAGTAACGAAAGACATTAATTAGTTAAAGTCCTGACAGAATATAATGTGTTCAGTTTCAAAGATTCTTTCAATGCAAGGTTAAGTGATTAAAGTCCTGACAGAAAATGACAACACAAAAGCCAAGTAACGGTTACAGAAGGAAAATTTCAAGATCAAAGAGAAGAACACAAAAGACTCATTATGCAAGAAACAAAGATTAAACGTGGAATCAACTAAAAAGGTACCGTTGATTTATTGAAGGAAGACAGGAAATGTAAAGAGAGAGAGAGAAGTTAAACGAGGATTAAGTAATAATAATACGACATGGGTTTTGTTGATTTGCTTTATAGGCGAAATCGGCAAAAGACTTTTGCTTTCACGTCTCCTTTAATTTCCTTATTTTCATGCAAGAGTGAAAGTTGGTTAGAAGTGATAAGTGGTGAAATTGAAATCCTCGTCCATTTTTTGTTCTTTTCTCTTTTTTGGATTAACTGAATATTAATGAATTTAATTTAATTCATTTTGAATTATTTTTTCCCATAAAGAAAGGGTAAAAGCATTGGAGACTTGCTCATACTGATATGTGTTAAACAAGAACAAGTTTTTAGCTAGCATTTAACTTGAGCTAAAAGAAAGAACCCTAGGCTGCCTCTTTTAAGATATGTTTCGGTTTACTGATTTAGGTGGGAGAAGGTAACTTTTTAAAATTATTTATGTTGGTTTGGTATCTTGTGGTACAAGTCTGATTTCCTTTTACCAACTTGATCTCTTCATTCCGGACCGCAACATATTTCGAATAAACGAAAGGAAAAAGAATTGGATACTTGTTCATGATGATATGGATATGTTCTTTTCGAAACTTTGAATTATGTTCAACATAGTATCATTCCTAAATTATATATGGTTACATATAAACTCAAGTTCAGGGAGGCACATATATAAAGATGGCCACTAATGATGATCAAGTCATGTACAGTTATACTTTTAATCCAACTCTTTAAATATTCTTAAGTACTAAGACTGTTCATGGCCTTAGTTAATTTCAGCCATCGATCTAGCTTTAAACCTTCAATATTCCCGCCAAAAACCGTTGTACAGCCTTCACACAAACAAATTACACTCAATCTCGACCATTCATTCTAAAGTCAACGAATGTTGACTAATAATCTCCTTCGAAACGGGATGTTACAATTCATGTGGAAAATTTTAGGCGAGTGATTATACTATATGGTTAGACGTGAATTAACCAAACAGTTTATGTAGTTACTAACTTACGCCACAATCAAGTACGCATGCACGTGTCTTCTAATTGATATACTAATTAAGTAGTTAACGATGTAATATTTACCTAAGAAAAATACTTTTTAAGCAACTAGCTAGTTATTTAACTTACGAAATGAAAAGATATACCAACTTAAATAAACTATATCTTGAAGTATAAGATTTTAATAGTTGAACATGAAACCTGAAGTCCAATAATTAATTATTCTAATAACCAAGTACATCAGTTCCACTAATAGAGAGTAACGCATTGAAGCGAGCGGAAGAAATGGGTCTCACTGCAGAAATCATAACAAAGTATGCTTTAATATTCAAATGTATGACATGAAGGGAACTTCATATTTAGCCATTAGTAAGCAATATCCAAAGGAAGCTGAGATCTTATACGAGGCAGATAATTAAAAGTCATACCTTACAAGAATGTAAAAGGTGGATCACACAGTAAGTTAAGAGAGAATGTAATACATACCTTGCTTAAATTGAAGAGGGTTTAGGCCAGCAAGAGTAAACTTCAATATCGACAGGCAAGTAGCGAACCACAGCCTGATACTGTTTTGTCTGATTAGCATCTGCAGGATCATTGGCTTCGAATGTGATGTATAGCGTGATTCCACCAGATGGGTGATAATTTGCTTTCAACACCTTAACTAATTCCAGGCTTATATCCTACCACAACCATAATTAATCAGTAATCATCAACAAACGAAAAGTCCCCTTTTTTTGTTTTTTTTTATTACTAACGTACCGTCTTTTCCTTGTAGTAGGAGATAGCCATGTTAGACAACATGTTGAGCAGATCTCTGTTGGTGTCAGGCTCAGACACCATGTCATCGTCGTCCAGATCCACAGCTCCGGCATCGAATGTGTGACGGAGTTTCGAGAAGTCCAAATCGAAACCCTAAAAACAATAAAATCAAATTGATTAATCAACAAAAGAAATCGAGAGCACAAACCCCGCTCTTCTTCCACTCTTCACCAAACAGTCGAAGATCGTCTGTCAAATCTTCCTTCGAATTCAGATAATTCTCCGATCTCTCAGACTCAATCATCGCTGAAAACTGGACGAACCCTAACTCTCTTCTCGCTCTGCTTATCGATTGGAGGATTGATTCTTGGGTTAAAGTCTAACTCCCTATTTTTTATCTTGTGAATGGCTAATCGATTTTTTTATTTTTTCGGCCCAAGTGAGTTAAATGGATATCTCGATATCAATCCATTATAAAAATTATCTGCAGTAAAAAATATATAAACTCAAAGTATCATTATTCTAACAAAATGATAAAGAAAAAAACTAAACATATGTCATAGACAAACTCAATTTTATTACACAAGTAAAGTCAAATCTCACATTATACACAGCAAAAAAGAAATTAAATTTAAATTAATAAATTTTTATATTAAATCGCAATTTAAAAACATGTTGGTTCAAATAATCCAAGAACACTAAAAACATATTTTTAATAATATATTATTTAAGAAAAATTAAAAAAATGAATTTACATTTAAATATAATTTTTAAAATATAATCACACATAATAACAAACTATTATAAAATACTTAATATCACTACAATAAAACAAATACTAACACCAGCATATATATCTTGTTATTACATAATTATAAAAATTATATACATACATTTTTTATTTTTCGTTTATAATCATAGATTTAAAATTAGAAATTATAATTTAAATTTAGAAAAAAGCAACAACCAAATAAGACTAAGAATCTTAGATAATGTTCACATCAAAAGATGCATCAAAATAATTTTTTATCGGCACTTTCTATCTATTTTTCTTTTTTTTTCTTCTATTTTCATCCTAAGTTTATTTTTCATTTTTAAAATTACCGAAAATCTTGGAAACTATTAGAGGACTACAAAACTTGTTAGAGAGAGACAAAACAAAACTGCAAAGAATTGGTTTGCGATGGATTATTGAGGAAAGAACAAGAAGAAAGAGAGAAAAAAAAAAAGAGAAATCCCCAAAACCCAAATTTTTTTTCTTTAATTTGGTTAATACCAAATAAAAAGTTGAGAATTTATGAAAACCCAGTTAAAAATTTAGAATCTTGGAGAAAAAATTTCATTTGAAGATAGGCTTCATGTGTGGGTTTTTGAGACAAGGGGTAAACATAAAATGCAAAGGGAGAGAATGAGCAAGAAGAAGAGTAGTCAGGTTCATTGTATTCCCTCTGGCGATCGTATTCACATGACGGCTTCAACTTCAAAACACATTTCTGAGATCAGATTGTACAAAGCCTGGAAGGGTAACAACGTAATATTATTTCTTTCTTCCTTTTATTCAAATGCTCTTTTCCTGAAAACTGTTAAGATGTTCAAATCATGATTGTTCTTCTGGTTTTAGCTGGCATCTTTACCTGAAGCCAAGATTATATGTTTTCTTTGTTGTTCCACCAGAATGTGAATATGATATTTTGATTTTGCTTTTGTTGCATCAGAGATTTTTCTGTGGTGGGAGACTAATCTTTGGTCCTGATGTATCATCTCTGTTCTTAACCTCCTTCTTGATTGGAGCTCCTGCGCTTACATTCTGCATAAGGATGCTCGTGTGGATCCGAAAAGGCGATCCTTTCTTCAACTACACCGTTCTGACTTCAGGATTTATCCTCACCCTCTTGGTTTGTGTTTTTTTGAATCCCTTTCTCTTTAAGTTGTTCAATAATTTTGCTTCCTTAAAGCTGATAACTTTGCATCCGGGTCTGCAGGATTTTACGTTTCTATTGCTGACATCAGCTAGGGATCCAGGAATCATACCGAGGAATAAAACATCAATGAATCTTGAAGATGACTCAGATAGTTCCTTGACACAATCTATGGAATGGGTCAACAACAAAACTACTCATCTCAAGATTCCAAGAACAAAGGACGTTTTCGTTAACGGCTACACTATCAAAGTCAAGTTCTGTGATACTTGCTTGCTCTACCGTCCACCACGCGCATCGCACTGCTCCATCTGTAACAATTGTGTCCAACGTTTTGATCACCATTGTCCATGGGTCGGACAGTGCATTGCCCGTGTAAGTGTCTTCCATAGATTTGTACACTTCTTTATCATATCTGCTCTTTTTTCAGAGAGTAATTGACTCTTGGTCTGAAACATTTGCAGCGAAACTACCCGTTCTTCATCTGCTTCATCTCAACTTCAACATTGTTATGCATTTATGTCTTTGTGTTCTCGTGGATCAATCTAATCCGACAGCCTGGGAAACTATGGAGGACTATGTCTTATGATATAGTCTCTGTCATTCTTATCGTCTATTCATTCGTTGCTGTCTGGTTCGTCGGTGGCCTTACCATTTTCCACTTCTATCTAATGTCTACAAATCAGGTAAATCCCTTAGCTATATCATAGGAACATACTTAAATCTTGTTATCCTACCTAAGCCTCGAGATCTTTCTTGTGCTGTGTCTGTTTTTGCAGACAACATATGAGAATTTCCGGTACCGCTATGATAAGAAAGAAAATCCTTATAAGAGAGGGTTACTGAAGAACGTTAGAGAAGTGTTCTTTGCCAAGATCCCGCCTTCACAACTGGATCTCAGAGCAATGGTCCCAGAAGAAGATGACATGACAATAGCATCTAACGGATCTGAGTATCAGTCAGAGTATAGCTCCTCCGTCAGATATGATACAGAAATGGGAGGCAAGCTCACTAAAAGGGAGAGCCCGAAGAAGTTTCCTTTGCCCACACGAAACCTAGATAATATTGACATTAGCAATGACTACGACAGATCTACGACACCTAGAGATGATGCTTCGGAGCTTGATCCTTCGTTCTTCTCATCTCAACTAGACTTGCCCAAGTAATTGCAAAAAAAGAGAACCTCTTGATGCTGTATCATCTTTGTCTATATTGTCAGGAACATTCTGATGAAATTTGTATAGCAAGAATTACATACGACTATTTCCAGAGGTTTGATGTATATATTGTCATATCCAAGAATCAAGATTGTAGATTAGAACACCAAAACGTTTAACATTCAGCTTCATTTGCAAACATTATTCTTTCCCAGATTGAGAAATCCTCAGACAAACAGATCTCTTACAAGTAAAAAAGAAACAACATTTTAGGTTCCAGAAGCGTTGAGACAGAGTGAGACATATCATCATCATAGTCTCTTCAAGCTCTTCTTTCTGGCGTCTACCTTCTTCTTGTCTGCCTGAACCTTGGCCAAACCGGCTTCCCTTTTCTGTGCTGTAGTGGCCACACTTGCAGAACCCGCAGTGGCTGCTGCTACAGGAACGTTAGCCACTTGTTGTTGTTCTTGGGCATTCGTTGTTGTTACTCTCTTGATGTCCGCCATTGAAGAGGGTATTGCAGTAGCAGGCGTCTCGTTGTTAGTCTGGCCAACATTTAAAGCCGTTGTTGACTCTGAGATAGCTCCCGTCTTGAACTTAGGTTTTGGTTTAGCATGGATACCGGTGTAAAGCCTGCATACAAGTCCAGTAGATTTCGACTTAAATTCATCCATTTCTTGGCCAAAATAAAAACCGAATGTTCAGAGATTTTGATGACGTATGAGACCTAAGTAGATGACTCACCGAGCATGCCTAGCATACTCTTCATAGTTCTCAAGTAGCATTTTTCCAGCCTGTTCGTTTAATGCAGATTCTGGAAATGGCTCGATCAGTAAGCACCTCACAACCTGTAACACACAAAAAAACTCAGTCTCAAGTATTAAGTAATCTGATCAAAGCAATGAAAACAGAAGGGTCAATCATCTTACAGAGAGAACATGTCTTAATCCAAGACTAGGATTCCAATCTTTTTTAAGCGTGTTAACACAAATCTCTCCATTAGAAGCAATATTAGGATGGAATATCTTTGTCATGAAGTAGCCTACAATGGCAGACCCAAGAAATCAGAAACCATTAGAAAAATTCTACTATATATGTCTCTCTTGCTTAACATCTTAGTGGTCCGTCAATTTAAGTGACACGGTATTAGACACATACCTTTAGGCGGCGAATGTGGAAAATCATGCGACAATGCCAACTTCATTCGGAAAAGTCCATTCTCATAAGGAGTCCCAACTGTATGCAATCAAGGTAGAAGAACTTCTTTATATCATTCAACATTGTAATCATTCAGCAAAAAAATTGATGGGGATATAATTGTGCACCTGGTCCTTCAATGTCTGCACATATTTGTGAGAAATCCTCGTCATTTACCACAACCTTGATGCCATCCGGAGGAGATTCGTCAAGACTCTTTAGTTCCTTGGCGAGCTGCTTGATAACATTGGGTGGTAGATTCTCATTGCTTGCCTGAGCATTCAGAAACACCATCAAAGATGGCAATCAGAACAGGTAAACTTCAAAGGTATTTCATAAGTTTCAAAGTAAGCACAATTCTATCTCAAAGCACGAAATGTGCAGAGAAAGAGAATTACCATGGAGAATAATAAGTGCAAAAGGATCCTCTAAGTTCTTCTCCTCAGGCTCAGATAAGCAGGCAGGCGCGCCAATGTGATGAAATCCTTTTCAGGTCTTGGAGACTCAAAGGCGATCAAACTAAGCCAAAACTACACACACACACAAAAAGGGTTAATTCTTGGCTTCCTCAAGAGATTTTAGTCAAATAAGTTATCTATTCAGTATTAACGTTTCACCAACATATCGTCATAAATCCATTTCTGCACCAAAGAAACTACTGAAAGTAAGGCCATTGAACAAATCAATGAGAGAGACAAAAAAAGCCTAAACTTTAATCTCTTAAAGAAGGGTGAAAGCACCAATTCACTGAGAGTAAAGCAGAAGAAATGAAATCAGACAGAAACAAGTACGAAACGCATCCAAGATGCAAGAACAAAGCCAGTGATTGGGGAATCAAAAGAAAACCCTAAAATGATATAATTTGGGATCTAGCTTAATCGACTCTAGGGTTTCCAAGAAAAACTCAATCGGGGTAAGATGCAAACGAAAAATAGAAGAGATCCGAGAGAGAAAACACATCGCAAGACACATACAAAGCAAAGAATCACAGCCCTAGTCCATCTTCTCAAGAAATAAACAGACTCGTCGAAGAAAGAAGAGAAGAAAAAACGATGAAATTTGTTCATCAGAAATCAATTACCTTCCCACGAAATTCAAAAATATGCAGCAGAGAGTGAGAAAAGGCGATCCCTTTCTCTCTACCGCTAGAAAGAGTAATGATTCAAGTTAAAATCGAGAAGAAGAGGAAGAAGAGAGAAGAGAAAGGTTCAATTATTGAAAATTTTATATAAAAGAGAGAGAAGAGAAGACAAATGTTTTAGTATTAAGAAATTAAAGGAGCGTATCAACAAAAGAGAAAAAGAAAAAAAGTTGTGGGGTAGTTTCGTAAATTTTATGCCAGCCTGGAATTGACCGTTAGGATGTCTTCTTCTTCTCACCCGCTAACTACTAACTAGCCGTTACTTTTGTCAGGTGTTCTTTAACTATGATGATTTATTTCTCAAGCTTCGAATTTATAATATTCCAAAAACCAAATTTAAACCCATATATTGATGTTATAAATATAAGAAAAACAACCTTTTACAGAATTTAATAGCACATTAATTAAAAGTGATCGTATATATTCTGATAACATTTGGTCGACTGACAAATATCAAATCTTATTATCATCTAAAATTAAAGAAAAAACAAATCTTATTATTGTCAATGATTTTCTCTGTAAAGAAAACTTGTTCAAAATGTAAGAGAAACGAAAAAAAAATTAATTAGATGTAAGTTAAAGAAAACATGTTAAGTCTAGATTTAGGTGGATCTTATGTTAGTTTGACTTTTAAGTAAGTAGAAATAAACCCTCATGTAAATATAGGATTTCATTAATCTAATACATAACTTTTGACGTAAAATCTTCAAGATTTTTGGTCAATTAAGAAGAAAGAAAGGCAATGATGTTCACGTCTAGTACTCTTGTTAGTATAATCAAACTAGTCCCAAGAGTAGTGTCACCTCGTGAGACCAATGTTAAGAACTATATCAATCAAATAAAACAACCAAAATATATACAAGTTTTAAAATAAACCATTAATTTAATATTTTAATCTCTAAATAAAAGATTAGCAAGATCGACATGCGTTTTGAATGATTTCTGAGTGCGATGTAATTTGTGTTCTATTAAAAACTGTTAATGTTGGTTGTAACAAAAGTTTTTGCAATTTTTTTAAAAAAAATATGTTATAAAGTTAATATACAAGCGAATATGTCAGATTTACAAAAAGAAAAAACATTCTCATATAAGGATTGAAAAATAAGCCCAAATAAAACGGCCCAACTACAATTACACTGATCATCTTTCAATCTACAATGAGACTTGTTTGTTCTCTTTGGATATTCAGGTTTTTTTGCTATATTTAGCAAATAGATTTGGACTTTTGGTTTATCAAATTTCTCTTCACATGATTTGTTTTTGTTTTCTTGGTCACATGTTGTCTCACAATTTTTCCCTTAATTGAACGAAACCTTGATCTTGGTTCAATTTCGGGTCATGAGAAAACTGACCTAAACTATAGATTTTCATAATTGTATGAGAAACTATTCTCATTAGTATTTTTTATATATCTATATGATTCGGTAATATAATTTCTATACAATCCTTATAGATACAAATATAAAATGGGTTTATTTTCATGGACCCGGAAAAAAGAAAGTTAGTCTGTATGTATCATCATCATACACATGTTTTTGATGTGGATGTGTACGTTGCAGCACTTGTTCGACAAAGGAGATTGGAAGGTCTTGTGTTTATCTTTTGGAGTCTTTCTACAATGAGAGTTATCTTATAGATTTCAATCAAATAAAGACAAAATCATCTGAGAACTCATACACCCAATATATTAATTTCGATTTCATCATTTATAACATGAATTAAAAGTAACATGTATAATGTGGACCAACTCCGAAACATCTAATATACTCGACTAGGTTAAAATTAGATCACAGGCGAACAAAGTTGCGTTTAACTATTATTATTTCTCATAATCATTGTTATATATTTGCATTATTTGTATAATTAAGTAAATAGCCAATTATACACGTTTTAAGTGTCAAAACGATATGTTTCTAAAACTAACGTAGGGTCTCTATCTAGTTTGTCATAACCTCCAAACTAATTTGATTAATTATGTTGACATACCTAAACACAACCTTTCCACTAGCTAGGTTAAACTAAACAAAAGCATAACAACCAATAATGAAGTGCCATGTAGATCCAAACTAAAGTTAGGTGTAAAACCTTAAACTAATCTCCTAATTGTCCAAACTCCAAAGAACACCATGGGCATATACCATAAAGATAACTTTAATTAATACGGGTTTCATGTTGAAACTCTCTTCATTGGACAATAGAGATGCGTGAAACACACACATTTAATAAACAAAAACACAATTAGGGTACTAATCAAATGGTTCTCAACGTAATTGGTTATCTTGCCTCAGTTTTATTGCACGTTTAAATGCAGTGGCAGGCGTATCATAAGAGCAAAATCAGAACGTAAGTGGAGAGAAACTTCACGATTTTCAAAATGTAATTTGCAGTTTCTTCATATATACATAAGAAGGAATCAAAGAGTATTGCAGAAAGTTAATAGAAAGACACTAAAAATGGTCAACTAGTGGTAGCCACGCGCCAAAGTAGGCGTCGGTAGAATCTAATGATAACTCTACAAAGGAGAAAAAAAAACAAAATATAAAAGAATCTTCTGATATCTCTTCAAGTCTTTGCCTCAAAATCAAAAATCTTCTCTCTCCTCTCTCCTTGCTCCATCTTCTTCCTCGTTCATCATCACTTCTCAGATTGCGTTTTCGTCTTTGATGTTTTTTTCTTCATCTTCACCATTAGAGAAAGAGAGAAAGAGTGATAATCAAGCTTACCTCATTTAGGTAATTGCCATTTTCAGCTGGAGACTCTTTTTCCTCTCGTCTTAAATTTTCTTAGTAATATTATTTTCCGGGAAAATTTCTAATTTTTCAGTTCTTTTTTTCATTCTGTCCCTCTCAAATGATTGCCTTAAAGTAGAAATAGTTGCTAATATATGAGTACTCTTCTCTCTGTAGTTCCGATTCGATTTCTCAATGTTTCCGTGAAAAAATCTTTGTGGTTTGTTGTGAGATCAAGACTGTGACTTTCAGATTTTCTCTCTCAATTTTTTGAATAGTAAGGATGAGAGAGGAAGATTCCAATTGGTTTGCTAAATGGGAAGAAGAGCTTCCGTCGCCGGAGGAGCTCATACCGTTGTCTCAGTCCCTTATCACTCCCGATCTCGCCATCGCCTTCGATCTCCGAAGGCCTAACCACCGCAACAACGGAAATTCCGGTCAAACTCTGCCTCACACCACGCCGCCACAAGCCAACTCCTCCGCCGAGTTCGCCGCATATTCCGCCGGAGACGAACCAGCACGTACTCTGAAACGGCCGCGTTTGGTGTGGACGCCGCAGCTGCACAAGCGTTTCGTGGACGCGGTGGCGCATCTCGGGATCAAGAACGCGGTTCCCAAAACCATCATGCAGCTTATGAGCGTCGATGGGTTAACCAGAGAAAACGTCGCAAGCCATCTGCAAAAGTACCGACTTTACCTCAAGAGGATGCAGTCCGGCGGATGCGGAGGAGGAGGAGGAAACGTCGGTGAGTCAGATCATCTCTTCGCGAGCTCACCTGTTCCTGCACATTTCCTCCACCCGACAGGTAGACAAAGCTCCGAACATTTCATGCCGTCTTTTGTCCCAATCGCGACTCTTCAGCATCACCATCAGCAGCAACCCTCTCAATTCCTCCACCGGCAAATCTCCCCCGTGAATTTCACCTCTCCGACGAACAACAACAACGGGAAAGCGATGGACCCGTCGTTGTTCTTGGCTAGGCAGAGTCAGCAGCCACCAGTTCTCATCAGACCATCTTCGTTGCATTTGCATAGTCAAGTAGCTAATCACGCAGATGGTTTGGAATCAGGAGCCAAGACGGTCTTGACTCTGTTCCCAACTCGAGAAGATTGAGTAAAAACACACTTTTTAAGATTGGAACATCCACACAAATCCGACTTCTGCCTTTTTGGTCGTTATTGGTACAAATGTAGATGCGGTCAGTCCAAGGCTATGTGACCGGATCTTTGATGATTCTGTATTTCTGTTTCATCAAAGTGTCTTTCTCTACAAATCTTCAGGAACATTGGCCTCCTTTCGCTGTAAAAATTTGAGCTTTCTCTGTAAAATCCTGTTTGGATGAAAAGTAGTTATCTTTTCAATTGTTTAGATTTTATTATACAAGTACTTTACTGTGTTTCTTGCTTTCATTTGTTTTTCTTTTGCTTATGGGTTTAGTTTTATTTCTTTAGAGTTGCTTGTAGCTTTGCACCGAATATCGTAAAAGCATTTTGCAGCTGATAAGTCTCTTACTCTTGTGAAATTCAAGAATCTGATAATAACCAAAATCCATATACGTATAGAAAAAAAAAGTGTATCTATGTATAAAAATCTATATTTATTGACCAAACCATTGATTCAATAATAGTACAGTGTACAGAGAACATGAAGCAGCCAAAAAGCAAAGACGAGACAGTGCCAGGAAGAATCTGAATCCCAGGATCTGATGCTCTCATATCCTTAATCGTACCCTATTTTATTCAATTATTTTTTTACTTCTATGTACATAGAATCGGTTATGGAACCAAACCCAATCAAGATTTATTTCTATTAAGTTACTTATTATATAATAATTATCCATAATCTTGATAAGGGAAAACTATAGGTTATTTATTGGGTAGGAGGGGATCCATTAAAATTTAAAAGCAATGATGGTGGGTTCATTAGCTGGCATGTTCTGATCTGCTTCTACAAAAGTCATGCTCCTATAAAAAGTCGTCCTTATTATTACTTTATTTTTGGCAGAAAATTTATTAATGCCATAATAACAAGCCACATTCCAAACTGTAAATAATCAAGAAATGGTTAAATCAAGTTTATACATCATTGTTACTAACACGACGACGGAAGTGTCACTACAGTTTTCAGATTTATGAAATTGAACCCGAACATGAATTCAAGATATTCAATTGAGCATTTTTTGAAGACTTTCGATTATAAACGGCCTACAAATTTTATGGGCCGGCTCACTTAGAGCAACCTTGCCCCTAGAAAGGAGTGCTTTCAGATGGTAGAGTTTGCTCTTTCGGATTTTGAATTTTTGATGCAAAGCTTGATAATATAATATATTTTGTAACAAAAGATAAGAAATGTCTTGTGATAAAAGCGGCCAATGATCCAACAAGAGCAGAAGAAAATCTAAGACTACATCTATAGAACCTGTTTGAATGCAGACATGAACTGAACACGACCAAGGGTCAGGGATTCTGGTGCCTGCAAGAAAAAGACGAGCAAAATGGTCAACGCGAGATACTTAGCGTTTAACAGAGAAGTTTGAAGAAAGTTTTTTAAGAGTGAAATTAACCTGAAAAGGTGCGTGTCTGAAGCATTCAATGTCTGTGCATAAGACATGGTGGCACTAGGCCACTCTGTATAAGCAGGTGCATTACTAGAAAGTTGATTTAGTGATTGTGTACAGAAAGCAGTCATAGCCGGGTTTAAGGGATGTCCATAGTCTAGGCTGGATTGCGTTCTTGGCATCTGTGGGAAATTCGCGTCATGGAAAGGAAGCTGAATTGGTATCGGGTTGAAGGTTTGTCCAGGTGGTGTAACCCTCACGTACCTGCAAACATTACACAACACCGCAGAACCAATTATATTTTGATGAAGAAACCATGACCTAATAGGTTGTTTATCATTAGAGGAGATGGAGGGGTTTGTTTACCTGTTCCGGTCATAATCAGGATCATAACGATCCTTCTCTCTATCTCTAATAATGGCTACCCGTGAAGTCCGTCCCGACTCTCTGACAACACCACTCCTCTCCACATCAACAGGATTACTATTATTATTAACTTCCCGATCAGTCTCAGCTCTATTTGGACGTGTATTATTGTGTTTCATATCAAGATGAGTCGGATGAACACGTGTTGAAGAATCTTCAGAGTCTGAACTGCTCGGGCTGTTAAAGATGCGAGCGCGGGCTTTTTCATACTCCTCTTTTCTCTCCTCGACGCTTCTCAAAAGATTCTTTTCTACTCCTGATCCACTACCCATCCCACCAGATCCTCTGTTGGGTCTAGGCTTGATGGCAATTTTGAAACCCTGAGGCCTACCATTAATCTCAGGTTGCTTTACAGGAATCTCAGATAAACAGACATATGGGTATCTACTTTCTGCCGTTTTGGTCACGAGGATTCTGTTCCCTGAGCCATCTACAGCACCACCGTCTAAAGCCGTGGTAAATAGCCCGTAATGTTGAGCAACACGGTGTGCAGCTAGACGAAGATAAGATGTTGGAAGAGGCCTGAACTCATATTGTTGCTGCTCTGGACTTTGAAAGAACTTCTGTATGTCGAGCTCCATACGCAAAACTGGCATACCCCACAAAAAAAGAGAGGTAATCTTATCTACCATTGACCAAACTGGAAGAAAAATCTACCCAGACACAGCAATATCTATTACTATAGCAGCAAATTAAAAGACATGATGATTACACATGTTTTCGAACAGACAGAGAGCCTATTCAATATTAAGAGTGAAGAGTCTTCTGATGAAAACTCAGAGCAATTGCATCCTCAATTCAGCTAAACTGAGCTAAAGGGGGTGTGATTATGATTTGTCAGAAGCAAAAGCCATGGATCTAATCATCAATTACGAAAGCCAAAGCCTATTCCCATTAAACAAAAAGAAGAGAAATTGGCCTAAACCCTAGACAGGACCTCCAATTGGAGAAACTCAGAGTTCCCCACGAGTCAATAACGAACCCTAGAGACTACAGGTTAAGGTATAATAATCCAGCAAAGGTAAAATTGACTTCGAATCAAGGGTTTGCAAGAAAATTGACTTACTGGTGAGACGATGACGAGGGTTCTGGAGAGCCTCGACCAAAAAAGGATCGACCATAGCTTCCTTCTCGCTCATAGCGGCCATGGAAGGTTTCTTTCAGTTGATCCCGGTAGAAACAAGGGAAACCCACCAAAGAGAGAACAACAAAAAGGAGACGGAGAAGATTTGAAATATCTTAACAAGAATTGGAGAGATTGAGAGAACCAAATCGATGAGAAGACAAAATCCAAATCCAAATCCAAGAGGGTGAAGGAGGTGAAAAGACCTTATCGACCTTATCGACCTTTATCTCTCTCTCCCTCGCAAAACAAAACTAGTGGGGACAATAAATAAAAGTTGCAACCTTTAAAAAATTTTGTTTTCGTCGTCGAGTTCGTATTAAAACCCAAAACGTTCCCAATTTCCCAAAGTTAAGGCCCAAAAACTAAAACCAAAACGTACAATTTCTTATTTAAGAGTTTTAGATAATGTTTTGTAAAGTTGACTATAAAGAGCCACTTACTAAATATTTGAAGTTTAAACTCTTATAAATGTATTTTCAACCATATCTCAAACTTTATAATAAAGCAAAAACTCTCAACCAAATCTTTATAGGTCCTAACTTATTTTGGAGATAAATCATGTTTGAAACTAATTTTGACTAAAGAACTGCAAAAAAAAAGTAATTTAGAAACAAATTAGCCAAATAAAGTGCACAAAACTTAAAAAGTTAACCTTATGTGTCAATCGTTGAAATGATAGATTTAAGTGGTTTAGTCTTTGTTATTTATCAATTTCCTCAAAATGTCACTTGCCATATCCACCAATATGCATTTTAACTATCTTATTCAAACATAAAAACAGTGAATATAAAACTTTCCATAAAAAAGTATACTTCAAATCTCAATTTATAAACACCCACCCAGTTACAATCACATAGCCAAACCTACAAAAACCCGATGGATCCGGTCGATGTCGACATGATATCCTCGGACTCGAGTTACACTAGTGATGTTAGCGACGATGGCTCTGCAACCGAGTGGATAGATAAACCAAAGTACAGATGCAAGTATTGTCCGAAGATGTACTCCAAAATACAAGCATTGGGTGGTCACCAAAATGCTCACAAGAGGGAGAGAGAGATCATCGAAAGACAAAATCGGGCCATCACGCGTATAAACCAGCATGATCCAGATCCGTATCCAAACCCGAGCCCATATCCGGTTCCTAGCCAGTACGCACTCCCACCAGGGTTCGAACAACCCCGTTTCGCCGTTGATAGACCGGATAATCTAGCAGTAGTGTACAATCATTGTATTGGGTCATCAAAGTATGACTTTGCAAGATTAGGAATTGACTCAAGTCGAGGTTGGGCCATTAACGGAAACTCATACCAATCTGTCGTGGCCCAAACCCAACTTCAACCATTATTGTCCACATCGTCGCCAATTTGTCTAGACCTTTGTCTTGGTGTCGGAAATAACTCACAACCCCAAGTGCAATCTAAAGAACCGTTTGATACAACGGAAAAGATAACTGATGAGAAAGAAAATGATGACCATTCCCTTTCTCTCTCACTCAAGCTGTAATGTTTCTCTTTTAAGTAATTTCTACTATTGTTCGGTTTATTTCAATTTTATTTTGATGGATTTGATTTAAATGTTCATCTTTAAATTGCACTTAATGATTTGATTTGACTTGATTTACACTTACAACGCTGGCTTGGGGGATGGGGTGTATAAATGTATTTCTAAGACTTTGAAGTATAATCTCAAATATAAGAACTTTGAAGGGTTATAATACACAAAATAACGAAGGCCGAAAACCTAATTTTCAAAAAGATGCGGTTTTTGAACTTTCGAGTTTCTTCTCTCCTTGCTCTAGTCCGCTTCTTTCTCTCTCTCTCTCTCTCACTCTGCAGTCACAATCACAAACATGTCTCAGTTTTTTTTTCACTTCTCTTCTTCTCCCATGGCGAACGAAGACGAGTTTCGTTCTTCCGTGGAGCCATCGCAGCAATCTCAGGATTATATTTCAGAGCCTTGCATGGTGGGATTCGTCATCGCAAACATAGTAGGATTGAAGTACTACTCAGGCCGAATTAACGGCCGAGAATTGGTGGGTCTAGTCCGAGAGCCTTTGAACCAGTACGACGAGAACGCAATCAGAGTTCTCAACACGCGATCCGTCCAAGTGGGTCACATCGAGCGTGCCGTAGCCGCCGTTCTCTCACCGTTGATAGACTCTCACATGATCGTCGTTGAAGGTATCGTACCCAATACTCGTTCTAGCACCAATAGGTTTAAAATTCCCTGTCAAATCCACATTTTTGCAAAGTTGGAAGAGACCTCCGCTGTGAAATCGACGATTTCGCGAGCTGGGTTGGTGTTGATTTCAGATTCCGATACATCGTTTGGGTTATCAGAGGCTGTTGTGGTTAAGGAACGGATGGGTAATGGAGAGAATAAGAGTGTTGACAAGATTTTCAAACTAGTTGATAAGAATGTTAGGCAAAAGGAGAAAATGGTTGAGCTTGAGCCGCCGAGTGAAGTCATAAAGTCACAACTCTTTGCTCATCAGAAGGAAGGGTTGGGCTGGTTACTGAACAGGGAGAAATCTGGAGAACTTCCTCCGTTTTGGGAGGAAAAAGATGGAGAATTCCTAAATGTGTTGACGAATTACCACACGAATAAGCGGCCTGAATCTTTGCGTGGAGGGGTGTTTGCTGATGATATGGGATTGGGTAAGACCCTTACTTTGCTTTCCCTTATTGCTTTTGATAGATATGGCAATGCATCCGCCAGTACGACCACCGAAGAACATTTGGATGTAGGAGACAAGATTGAAAAGAAAGGTAAAAAGAGAGGGAGAGGCAAGAGCAGTGAAAGTGGAACTCGGAAGAAGCTTAAATCTGATGATGTTGTTGGCATGAATGTGTCTCAAAAGACAACGTTGATTGTCTGTCCACCTTCTGTGTTTTCAGCATGGATTACACAGCTAGAGGAGCATACTGTACCGGGAAGCTTGAAGGTGTATATGTATCATGGTGGCGAAAGGACAGATGATGTTAATGAGCTTATGAAGTACGATATAGTGCTGACTACTTATAGCACTTTGGCCATTGAGGAATCATGGGAAGATTCTCCTGTCAAGAAGATGGAATGGCTGAGAATAATTCTGGACGAGGCACACACCATTAAGAATGCAAATGCTCAACAGAGCCGAGTGGTTTGTAATCTGAAGGCTTCCCGCAGATGGGCTGTCACAGGAACTCCTATTCAGAATGGTTCATTTGATTTGTACTCTCTGATGGCGTTTCTCCGGTTTGAGCCGTTTTCAATTAAGAGTTATTGGCAAAGCTTGATACAACGCCCGCTTGGTCAAGGGGACAAGAAGGGGATTTCACGTCTGCAGGTAATACATTATTCACATTTTTTCCTTTTCTATGTTTTGCCCTATGGTGAAAAGTTACTCGATTACACGTGTTTTCAGGTTTTGATGGCGACAATTTCGTTGCGGAGAACAAAAGAGAAGAGTTTGATTGGTTTGCCTTCTAAGAGTGTTGAAACTTGTTATGTTGAACTCTCTCCGGAAGAACGTCAGTTATATGATCACATGGAAGGAGAAGCCAAAGGTGTTGTGCAGAACCTTATAAACAGTGGAAGCTTGATGCGAAACTACTCAACAGTTTTGAGTATAATCTTACGACTTAGACAGCTTTGTGACGACATTTCTCTATGCCCTCCAGAATTCAGATCTTTTACCACTTCTACATCTATTGAAGGTAAAAACAAAACAGTTACATATTATTACTTTTGGTTGCAAAGCTTAAATCTTTGTGTTTGTGAAACAGATGTGACTGATAAGCCAGAGCTGCTGCAAAAGCTAGTTGCCATATTGCAAGATGGCGAAGATTTTGACTGTCCGATTTGCATTTCTCCACCAAGAGATATCATCATCACTCGATGTGCTCACATTTTTTGCAGGGCCTGCATTCTTCAAACCCTTCAAAGAACCAAACCCTCTTGCCCTCTTTGCCGTGGCTCTCTAACCCAATCCGATCTCTTCAATGCTCCTCCTCCTCCTCCGGATACTTCGAATACTGATGGAGACACCAAACCTTCAACCAAATCCTCAAAGGTCTCGGCGTTACTATCGCTTCTCATCGCATCAAGACAAGAAAACCCCAACACAAAGTCTGTTGTGTTCTCTCAGTTCAGGAAAATGCTGCTTCAACTAGAAATCCCTCTGAAAGCTGCGGGTTTCACCATCTTACGCTTGGATGGGGCAATGACTGTGAAGAAACGAACCCAAGTCATTGGAGACTTTGGGAATCCGGAGTCAACAGGACCTGTGGTGTTGCTTGCGAGCCTCAAGGCCTGTGGTGCTGGGATAAACCTAACTGCTGCCTCAAGGGTTTACTTGTTCGAGCCATGGTGGAACCCTGCAGTTGAAGAACAGGCCATGGACAGGATTCATAGGATTGGGCAGAAACAAGAGGTTAAAATGATTAGGATGATTGCAAGAAATAGTATAGAGGAGAGGGTCCTTGAGCTCCAGCAGAAGAAGAAGAATCTTGCAAATGAAGCTTTTAAAAGAAGGCATAGGAAAGATCAAGGAGAAGTTAATGTTGGAGACGTGATTGCTCTCATGTCTCTCTGAACTCTAAATAATGCCTTAGTTTTTCCCCCCTTCACCTAGAGTTTTTACCTGTTTACGTCTTAACCTGTTTTGACGGCTTACGGCACATATGGTTAACTGATGTTTCTCTCTGTTAGTTTAGTTAAGGGTTAGCTTGTACATGAGCTTTCTGGTTTGAGTCGGGTTTACTTTGGCTTGGTTTAAGAAAATTTGACCAAGGTTAAGCCAATGCTTTCGGTTCTGTCCAATTTGATTTGATTGAGTTCAGTCTTATTTGTTCATTCCTTGTTTTCTGATCGACTTGTTAAGAAAGTGACCGTTACGTATCTTCTTCTCAACTTATAGTCGGCCACTGCACAACCTAAGAAACTACAGTATTTAATTAGATGAATACGGCAGAGTAGGGTTCGGTTAAGTCCGATTAGATTCAGTTCAATTTTGTTTGCGGGTTCCTAATTTTATGATGTTTAAGTGAAACTGAAGTTTGTTATTATGAATTTATTCTTACAGAACTAGTTGAAGTTTAGTTGGGCGTTAGATAGTTATTATGATGACTGATGAGTCTTCTTCACCTAACATGTTTTACTTGACGTCAACACACTTCTCGTTTTCAATCTTCAAAAAGTCAAAACCGTTAATAAAAAAGACTTTTTCCTCTTTAGCAGATATCAAGCGGCGTCAAATTCGAAGGGGGCATTTACTCTTTTTTCATGTTGTAAAAGTCACATAAGAAAAAAA
This sequence comes from Schrenkiella parvula, assembly GCA_000218505.1. Classification (NCBI taxonomy): domain Eukaryota; kingdom Viridiplantae; phylum Streptophyta; class Magnoliopsida; order Brassicales; family Brassicaceae; genus Schrenkiella; species Schrenkiella parvula. The sequence continues at coordinate 16,823,491 of CM001192.1, read as the reverse complement.
AAATCTAATAGTCAACTATACAAACATATACATAACTAATTACGCGATCTACCACTTGGTGTTATCGTTTCAAAGTTCTGAGTGATATAAAACGTGCTTAGTAAATCAGTATTAAATTTTTGATAGACAAAAATATCATTGTCATTTTTGTTTGTATATTGGGTATTTCGACTAACAAAACATTATCAGTTTTGAATATGATTAGTGACACAGAGCATTAATATTTTTCAAAAGATAGGAAATGACAATAAGTGATGATGCGGTAAGAAATGACCCTTTAGTTACAATTTAGGTTAGTAAAAGATAGTCGTGAGGTAGTAAATAATATTCTAAACTAAAATATTTTACTTTTTTAGAAAAAGAAAAGAAAAATATGTATTCACTTGCATTTTGATATATCATTTTCAAATAACAATGGGCTCCTCAACCTAATGACGGCACAACTAAAACTGATAATGTAAAGTTTAAAATACCAAAAAATATTTGTACTATTAACTCTTTATGTGCTCGTCAATTTGCGTCAAGCATCTAAACATTTTAGGTGCACACGAGCTTTGAGCTAACGATCGCACGCAAACATTTTTATTTTTTTTAGTATCCACATACCACATTTGTTGTTTTTAGTATCCACGTTATTGTAATATTAATTTCCATCCAACGTAATGATTCCATCATTGCACTATTAGCGTAAGGTACCAAGTTATTTGTTTAGCATCAGGTACCTCATTAATATATTTTTTTCTTTTCTTTTAACAACATTTTACTGATACATTTTACGTGGCTTTGCGCTAGCCGTGACGAAATTAATAAAGTGCACGAAAGTAGAGTATTTATATTTATTATGATTGCATTATATATTATTGAGATAATAAAATCGTAAAGAGACCGTTCGTGGAAGATGGATTGTTATCATCTCTTCCACACAAAAGAAACACGCACCAAGTTCCAGTGGGGGCCACTAAAATCCCGTAAAGCAGCCACTATATCTGCTGACGTGTCGGCTAATCAACGTCTGTTACCTAACGTTGGATGTGACAGGCCCGTGAGGTTAGCACTCTAGTCCGTAATGTTTTTTCACGCGTTTGAAGGTGAAGGTCTCTGATTGGCTGTGATAACACCGTCCCGTACAACTTCGTTTTGTCACGTATAGCATAAAATCACTTTATTTTTGGTTGATTTTGTTGACCAACATAATTAATTTAATGCTTGAACCACTTTACTAAAACCTTTTCTTTTTCTATTTTTATTTTTTTGCTTCAACAAACAAGCTGTTTAATCATGGATTTAGTTTTCTACGATGATTGATTGACTATTTCAAAATTTGTACTTTAAAATTTAGTCTATATACTTCTAAAAAAAAATCCGTAAAGAAAAAAAAACAGGGTACATGTGAAACGCAAATTTCTGTGTTGAGTTTAGATATTGTGTAATATTATTATCACAAACTTAAAACACGTTCGTTTTTTATAAAGATAATAAATGTCGTATTAATAGTAGTTTTTGCTAGTAAATTCTTTAAATACCAGAGGGTTGAATTGTACTTGGGTTCTATATATCATAATTTGTAGCTTTTAAAGATTTATATAAAGAGAAGGTGCACATGCACCCATAACTTTTTAAATGGTAACGTATCTTTTTAACTAATTTCTTATATGCATCCATTATAATTTGTAACTTTATATCTATTATAATATTTGTGCATTCGGTAACAAACAATTTCTGGATTCGCTTCTTGTAAATAATTTCTACATATTTTATGGCCTTACAATTATGGTTTAGAAAAAGTTGATGAGTTAATAAAAAACAACTGCGAGGATGATGAGCTTTATCTTCTCCTTCCTTTTTTTAGCTTTTGCAACAAGTGAAAGAGAATGAGCTTTAGTAGGAACCATTCACAGTTTCCAAAATATGATTGGTTTTTAAAATATTCAAAATTTTGTAGAAAAAACACTTATGTAGCTTACAACCCAAACAAAATTTGTAAGTGGATTAGGTATAATTTTGAATTTATCAAAATGATTATGAAATGAAATAATTTTGTTTTCGATTCACTTAAACAAAAAAAATAGAGAAACGAATTTTGTATCGCGTTATGGGGAAAAATATGTATAAATGTTATCTTTAAACTCCGTAAATAAAAAATCTGCTGGTAAATTTACTTTTTGACATTTTCCAATCTAATACACTCAACTAAATAAATGTTATGTGAAAAAAAAATGTAAGACAAAAAAGAGTTTGACCTTGTTCACTGATTTGTGTCGTCGTTCAAGTACAACGCATGTGCAAGAGAAAAGATGAAATGAATATTTTAGTTATTCTTTATAAAATAATGAAAAGCCAAATAAGACCGATCATCAGGTCAAAAGAAAGCCGTAAAGAAAATCCAACTTAAACAAAATAAAAATTAAAAAAATTCTCTTTTACCAAACAGATACAGAGACTTCGGAGAAGAAGAGTATATAATAGGGAAAAAAAGAAAAAAATTTCAATTTTCTCTCTCTTCAAAGATTGAGAGCTAAATAAATAAATAAAAATTCAATTAAAAAATATAGGAGCTTTCTTGTAGAATTGAATTGTACCTGGTTTAACGTAGTAGCACTTGGGTTTTTAGATAGACAACGTAACCAAAAACTGTTTCATGTTTGTCTGTTTTGTGTTCTCTTTGGTTTTTGGGTTTTCTCATCTTTTCTCTGTTTGCGGTGCATTTTCTTTTTTCCTCGGGAAAATCCTTTGTGGGCTTTTCCGGGAAACTTTTGTCAGATTCGGAAAAGATTATTAAAAAAAACAAAGGAAAAGAAAATCCAGAGAAGTACCAAACAGATTTTGTGTTTATCCTTGTAGATTCTTTCGATCACAATCCTTTTTCGTTTGATCATTCATTCCTTTAAGGAAAGGGAATTATCACCAAATTCTCAACCTTTAGATTGAAAACAAATCCTTTGGGTAGATTCTGCATTTGCTTCGGCTCTTCTCTGATCTTCTCTTTAAGGATTCAATCGAAAAAAATCCCAACTTTGTTCTTCTTCCTCTTCTCCTCCTCCTGCTAAATTCTCCCGGAAAGTTCATCACTTTATCTTGAGATTCACCAGAAAATAGAATCCGATTTGTTTTGGATCGGCGAAAATCGGATTCGAAATCGATTTAATTGTCTCTTGACGATGACGTCTATGAAACCATCAGCTTCGTTAGATAGCTGGAGGGAATATTTCCGGCGAGGAGATTCCGATATTTTCGGGATCATCGATCACGCGATCATGGTGGCTGCTGCCGATTGCCCAAACAAATTCAAATCGAGGAGAGACAAAATCGCCGAGCTTCTCTTCTCCTGCAGAGTCAGTCGCTGCACCGGTTGCGACCACCTCGAGCTTTCGGTTCCTGGAGACGACGAGGCTAATCGCGGCCGTGGAACCGCCGGAACAGGAATCCGTGACGGCGGCGATACGGCGGTTGATGGCGATGAAGATTATGAGGTTGGTGGTAGCAAAGAGAGCAAAGCTAACAGTAGTAGAGGAGATAACAATCACATAGATGAGACGAATTTGATGAACAGCAATCAGATTGTTAGCAATTATACTTATGACGAAGCTGAGGCTTTGAGTGATGCGATCGAAGAATTTTCTGTGATTTCCAAGGAGGTTGGTAGGATCAAAGAGATCTTGCTCAACAAAGACGACGAGGTTTGATCTATTTTTGCTTGAATTGCAATTGGAATCTTTGATAATGGAAGCTTGTTTCTGATTGTTTCTTGTTCTGTCTGTTTGTGTGTGTGTGCAGCCACACTCGGTGATACTCGAATCCCTGAGAAAGCTTAAGTTGATGTCTTTGAATGTGGATATTCTTAAGGTTGGTTTCTGGTGGATAGTGTTGTTGTTGCTTCTTGAGGTTTGTATGGAGTGAGCGATTGATTTAAAGGTTTGAGAATATTCTCTCGCAGAGTACTGAAATCGGAAAGGCTGTTAATGGCCTGAGGAAACATGGTTCTGATAAGATACGCCAACTTGCAAAGACACTTATCGCGTATGAGTTTTCATCTTTCATTAAGACACACAAGTTTGACACTTTCTTACACTTTTGAATGTGGCATTGAGTTCTTTTGATGTGTTTTACGCAGAGAGTGGAAGGAGCTGGTTGATCAGTGGGTGAACACCACAAAGGAAATCGCTGGTAATTCGGCTCTCTCTGTCTCGCTTTTCGATTCGTAGTGTCTTATGGGATTTGCTTCTTACTGTTTTTGGTTTCTTGAATTAGATCCATAGTCTTTGGTTCTAATTTCTGTTTAAAACAGGTGCTGAAGGTACACCAGAGTCTGCAAACCCGTCTGTCATTGATGAAGAAGAAGCGTTTCCATCGCTTCCATATGATGTCGATATCTTTACACCGGAAGCAAATGGATTTGAAATGTTAAATGGGGATTTCTTTGATTCCTTGGACTTTGATGGAAGTGAGTTAAAAAAACACTATTCTCTTGTTTTTTTTCTATATCACCATGTTCTAGCTATCTAGTTGGTTGATTAATTTTCTCCGGGATGTTTGTTTCAGATCCTTGTAACTCTGGGGAATACAACACAAGCAGAGAACACGAAAGAAGACCACAGAATATCGCCAAGAGAAGACCCGGGGGAACACAAATGAGGATACAAGACGCTCCTTTTAGATCTATTAAGCCATCATCAGCTACTGACTTTGATGGTACTAGGAGACCTCTAAAGCAAAATACAGTGCAAAGGATAAAGAACGAGATGGTGTCTGCTCACAAGTCTGAAAACCCCATGAACCAAAGAAAATCGCTTGCTTCAGAACAGAAGCGGAAAGCTCCCGGACCTCAACAAGAAGTGAGTGTGGCAACAAAGCTCGTCTTTTTTTTATCCTAATCTTGGACATGGAAATGACGGTTTTTTTCGTTCTTGTCCCTTGCAGAAACTTAAAGGTCTTGATGCAGACGCAAAGTTTGAGTTTGCTAAGAGGAAACTTCAAGAGAGCTACCAACAACATGAGAACGGTTTGTTTCTTACCTTTTTTCAATAGATTCTGGAAAGCAAAAAACTAATTCACAGACAAAATGTTTGTGATCTTGCCACAGCCAAGAAGCAGCGAACGATACAAGTACTTGAGACTATCCCAAAGCAAGGCAGTGGTCAGAAACCGCAACTCAAGAGACCTGGTATGAGCAACAGGAATTGGGCAAACGGGCGAAAATAGCTTCTTCTCTGTTGAAATGGTGAAATAACTCCTCGACGAAAGACATTATTACATACATACGACAAATATCTGCAATCTCTGGTGAAAATAAGGTAAACAGATTCAAGTTCCACAAGCTGGAGACAGAAACAAGCAGAGGAGAAAGAAACAGATTCCACATCTGAATTTTTCTTTGAACAAACTGTTAACTCCTCTGTTTTGTTCTGTCTGGATTCACCAATTTGCAGCAGATAGGATTCCAACTATTGTTACTTTCTGTGTTCTACTACTACATTCTTGAGACTTTCGGTACAGTCCCGGTTTATTTTAATCCGGTTTGGTCGGGTCATGTTCGGTTTTGAGACGCGGGAAATCTCGTATTGAGAAGAGAAAAAAAGAGAGAGAGAGAGAGAGGTCTCGTACTATTACACATACGTATCATATATACGTATCATATATAAAATTGTAAACGAGGGGGTAGAAAAGCTTTTTCGAATTGACCGGCTCTTTACCTAACTTTGTATAGTGACGTGAAATGGTTTGGGACACAATGGAGATGATCACATTTTTTCTTTCTTCAAATAAATAAAATGTATTTAATGATATCTATAGTTGTGAATGTGATCAAATATTTTTATTTTCTTGACGTGTTGATATTCATTTATATTTATATATAAAATAAAATCAAGTAATAGATAAGATGCTTTATGCATTGAAAAGGCTTAAAAGAAGGTAGGTGGATAAGAAAAGAACGAGGTAGTGGTGGTGAGAGTTAACGTGGATGGATAGGAATGTTACATTGTGGCCTTTGTGCGTGTTATATATCATAAATACATATAGTTTTGTATTTGTTGGGTTTATAATTAATAAAGTCTTTCTATACATTGTTTCGGCGTTACGCGTTCACACATTTCATCACATGTACCACGTGGACGTCGATAACTTCAACTCTTTCCATTTTTTTTGTTTTTTTAAAGGGTTAGATGTAAATCGTATTGATGTGTTGGGTGTTTTCTATTAGACTACTTTAGCATGTGAAATGCGAAATAAATAGTGAACCTACATAATTAATTAACCAACAAGCCTTTAACAAACATCCCATTACATATATGTATATTACAGCTCAGATCGGCGGCAGATTGGTTTCGGTTGTTATGTTCGGAGATGTTTCTCGACGTGTGAATCTCTTACGATTTGTACGTGAAAAGAAGTTTCTCTACGTGTTGCGTTGCGTCTTATTTTTGTTGGGGTCTTTAATATTCTAGAAATACTTCGGTCGGCTAGTTTGCGTTAGCTTAGAGCATTTCAGTTTCCATTGTAAGGTCTTCAACATTAAGATGATTCAACATTATATTTTGCTTGTGTTAAAGTCATCATTTATATAACATATCTTTAGCGTTAAACTTGGTTAAGAATATCGATAGTTTTATTTATGTATATCCATATATTGTTGAAGTAATCTATGAGCAAAATCAACATCATTCTTCATAAGGCCAAAATCACGACATCTAAGAAAACAGAAGAAGAAAAATGCGTCGTGTTGGTCACATCGCAACCACTGTTTCTTCTGTTTGTGGTTAGGACTTATGAGAAGAAGCGTTTGTGTTCCAACTCCACCATCTGCCCTCCTTCTCCATTAAACATGCATTTTCGAAAACTTTACATTTTCCGACCATTACATCAGTAAAAACAAAAAAAATCAGACCCCAAACCATAAGAGCCAAAGCATGAAGAGACAAGTCATATATATAGAAACCAGAGAGCTAGATAGTTTTACCTTCCATCGATGCCTACGAGTAAAACTGTGTTCTCTGGTCCAAAACCTACAAGGAACTTAGTGGAAACTGGCAACGAGAACTGAGCAAACGATCGTTCATTGTCGTAGGAATACTTTGGCAAGATCCCTGCAAAAATGTTTCAGAAAATCCAAGGTCAAAAAGGCTATAGATGTATATATTCTTCAACGAGCACTCTTGATGATCAGGTTTTTTAATTTTACCTCTTAATAGTGACAACGATGAAGCGTGATTGATGTTTTTCGGTAAACTAAGAATGTCAGGTCTCAGATGAAATACATGTAGAGTCCCTTTTTCACTTGACGCAGAGACCCATTTCAGATTCGAAGATATTGCAACGCTGTAGATCTCTGCTCTTTCTATTCCTCTTCGGAACTATACAATGGAAACCAAAATATATATGACACTAATTAATAAACCAAAACCACAGAGCAAGAACTTGAGGGATAATTTAATTACCTCTTGTAAGAGAGTACCATCAAGGGGGTTAAAGATCCTGATCAGAGTTCCTTTGGTGCTAGCAGTAGCGAGCAAGCTTCCATCGAGAGTCAAACTCATGCAAGCAATATCAGAATCATGTGCTTTGATGAATTTGACTATATTCCTTCTCAAGTCACGGACCTGAACTTGCCCCGGATGTAACCCAGGACAAGCCAAGACTGCTTTCTTATCAACTTGAGAAACGCAACAGAGCCCTCTGGGATTCAAAACGGTTTCGATCAGAGAGTGAATCTTGAGGTTAGAGAAACAGTAGACATAGATAGTTTTTTCCAGGACAACAACAATGTGTTCTCTCCTCAGCTTCACCGCGATAACTTCTGATTTAAAAGCGAGCTCACAGAAGCAGCCGTTTCTATGATCATCCCAAATGAAGACTTTATTAGGAGGATAGTCGGAATTGTTATAACCGTTGCCAACAAGAGCAAAGAAGTTAGAAAGGAAGAGCATCTCCACGATTTTGAAGCCATATCTGCGAGTCTCGCGGCTTATGCTTTCCTTGATTGGGTTGCAGCTATATACATTAAACCCGCGATTTGTTCCGACAATGAAACCGCTCCAATCCTGGTTCCAAGCCACTAACAGTACCTTTCGGTCACCCTTGGCTTCATCTCTTGGTTTATCGGAAGTTTCAGATTTTAGTAAGGATCCTATTCGACGGACTGTGGAGAATATCATCGAGTTCATGCCTTTTTCCAACAAAAACTGCAGAACAAAAGCGAAGAGACAAGGGTTAACAAACAACCAACGCAATTCAAATTAAGAAAGAGATCTAAGACCGTCACATATATAATATCAAATCCAAAATCAATTCGTCTCTGCAAACCCTGGATAAACCCTAACTTGCGTAAACCTTAAGTAAGAGAAATTAGGGCAGTCTTTTAAAGAACTAAACAAATTAATCAATAAAGCAACCAAATATTGTCATGAAACATTCCAGCAGAGAGACTCTCTAGATAAGTAACGCAATACAAAGGAAGAAATTATAAAAGAGAAGAACTTTACTTAATCAGAAAATCAATGATGTATGAGTAGAGATTTGACACGAACAAGGTCTATTTATAAGGAATCTGTTATTGTTAATCTTTAGAGATTCTCCGTTGAAATCAAATTACTAAAAGGATTAGGAAATCCTAAGAACGACGCCGTTTGAGGAAGTAGTCTACACAGATACTTTGACCACAAATCTAAGAAAGGGTCAACCCATAGATTTGGTACGAATTAAAGTCAAAACCGGTTTGCTGGTAAAAAAAACTCAAGCCCGGTTCAGTCACACCATTTGTTTCCGGTATTAATTTGTAAACCGATTAAAAGAGAGATTATCATCTATACAAACACAAACCAACACCGATTAACCCAATAATATTTTAATACGTATTCTCTGATTAACACAATCTGTTCGTAAGATAAGATTGAAGATTCTTCTTGGGATCGTCGAAGAAGAAGACTAAAATGGGGAAGCAGCCGGTGAAGTTGAAGGCGGTGGTTTACGCGTTGTCGCCGTTTCAGCAGAAGATCATGACCGGTCTCTGGAAAGATCTGCCGGAGAAGATCCACCACAAGGTCTCTGAGAATTGGATCAGCACTATTCTCCTCCTCGCTCCCGTCATCGGAACCTACTCGTATGCTCCTTATTTCACTCTCTCTCTCTTTCCCTCTCAATTGGTCATTCGATCGACGCATCGTCGATCGCTTTGGAAGTTTTCGATCTAATGATTGTCATGTTCTTCACTCTGATTGCTGGACGAGATCGTTAGTTTCGATTAGGTTGTGCAGTTACAGATGCCTCCTATGGCTACTGAGAACATTATTAAGCGTCACTGTGCAAGTAAAAAAGCTAAACACCAAGCATTGCTCATGTTTCTGAGTTTGGATGTAAGAATAAATATAGAGTTTGGTGATGAATAGTCTCAGCTTGATATCACTTGGTCTATGTAGCTTGAGTTTTCAACTTTTGGATTTGAGATGCTGAGGATTGTAATTACATACGTGAATCATGGTCGTTTCATGTTAGTCATTCTCACCATCAACAGAAAATATGTGCTTTTCTTCATAATCCTATCTACTGCACATGTTCTTTTCCATTACAAATGTGCGATGGTCATAATTTGTATAGTTCAATTTTATTTAGTCTGCGGGTTATCCTGTAAATTATTCTATTTCTCCTCTACATAATCTTCTCTGCTTGGATGGTTCACTTGTTAATGCAACTTTCAATATTGAATGCAGATATGCTCAACACTTCAAGGAGCAAGAGAAATTGGAGCACAGGTTTTGAAACATGAAGACATACTCCTCTATACGAATCCATCACTCTGCACAAAGGCCTTTTCTTTACTACCCGATCTGAAGTTCCAAGTCAGTTTTCTCTGGAATCATGAAGTTACTTCGTTTGCTAAATAAGTTTCTCCATGTTCTCAATTATAGATAGTTTAGCAATCTTCCCAGGGTGAAATTACTAAGGTGTTTTTTTTTTGCCTTCGTTACTACTGGCTTCCTCTTTTTCCCGTTGTTTTATAACTTCATCTAATGGTTTAAGCAAGTCCTCAAGTTTCGGAACAAGAAGATGTGTTTTTGTCTTTCCAGAGAATTGATGGAGACAGGTTGGGCACTGATGGTTGATGCAAAATCATTGAGTTAACCGTAACAAAAGAAAATCTCAATCATGGGTCTTTAAGGCACAGGTGAATAATCATCAAAAGCCATAGTACTTATGTGAATGTCACTTCATAATCAATCTTCATGGATTTATTACAGTCCATCATCATTCATTATTCATTTTAGTTAGACCAACCCAATCTATGCGTCCAAGGAACTTGAAAAGCAACGCTCATAGTACAGTCGCACAGTGCTAAATTCTCATAAGTCAATATCTTTGATTCTCTCTTGTGTTCGTCCAACTTTATGTACCTAATTCTGTTAAATGTAATCTTTTAGATTAAAATAGAGAGACCCCATTGCAGTGGTTGGTTAGTTAATTACTCTCTCCATACAAAATTTACACTTTACTCTTTTAATGGTTAAAAGTCTTGCAGAGGGGTCTTCTTCGTAACTCAACACAATTAACCTTTTTTTGGTTAATACTTTTGGATAACTTTTACATTAATTTTGATTGGGCCAAATATAACCATCAAAGCAGAATCGAACTGTGTCAACGACCAATAAAAAATTAGAAAACAAGACAGATCATATGGTTATATTTTCGGTTAATTTTTATAACATTTGTTGAATTATTTGATGAGATCGATCACAACCCATTTCTTGATTTGCATGCTCCATAATGCAAAGAAAAGAAAAAGCAATATATTCTTTAATTTGTAGTGTCTTTTGTCTCTTAAAGAGCAAATGAGAGAGGCAAAAAATGGGATGCTTTTGCTTTTCTTTCCCCTCTTTTCTTTGCGGTGTCTTCGCTTTTAATTTCCTTTAAATATTAATTTGAATTTGAATCTGCTTTTCTTATATATAAAAATAACCCATTATGTTTACTTAACAATGGATTCAAACCAACTAATCATTGATTCTTTATCTTATTTGAGCTCACTTTCTCTTTTAACTCTGTCTCTACCACATGAAAACAAAGACAGAATCATCTCATGGAGTGAGTAACCAAAAGAGCTCAGCCATGAATTCTTCTCACACCGCCTTGGCCGCTTCCCTCTTCTTACTTGCCGCAACCGCAGTCTTGGTTTCAGCCGATTTAGCATCAGACGAACAAGCCCTTCTCAACTTTGCAGCATCAGTCCCACACCCACCAAAACTCAACTGGAACAAGAACCTCCCTCTCTGCTCCTCATGGATCGGCATTACCTGTGATGACTCCAGCCGCGTTGTAGCCGTCCGTCTTCCCGGAGTTGGTCTCTATGGCTCAATCCCTCCAGCCACATTAGGAAAACTAAACGCTCTCAAAGTCCTTAGCCTCAGATCCAACTCTCTCTTTGGAACTTTACCTTCTGATATTATCTCACTCCCTTCTCTTCAATACCTTTATCTCCAACACAACAACTTCTCCGGCGAACTCACTAATTCTTTGCCGTCGATCTCCACGCAGCTTGTTGTCTTGGACTTGTCTTATAACTCTTTCTCCGGTAATATTCCTTACGGTCTCCGGAACCTGTCTCATATTACTGTTTTGTACCTTCAAAACAACTCTTTTGATGGTCCAATTGATTCTCTTGATCTCCCGAGTGTAAAGGTTGTAAATTTGAGTTATAATAATTTGAGTGGACCCATCCCTGAGCATCTTAAGAACTCGCCGGAAGATTCTTTCATCGGAAACTCATTACTATGTGGTCCACCTATGAATCCATGTTCTGGAAGAGCCACCTCTCCTTCTTCAATCTTGCCAAGACCTTTAACGGAGAATCTCCATCCTGTCCAGAAGAGACAGAGTAAAGCTTATATAATCGCCATTGTAGTTGGATGCTCTGTGGCCGTTCTTCTCCTTGGAATTGTTTTCTTTGTTTGTCTGGTGAAGAAGACGAAGAAAGAAAAAGAAGGCGGTGAAGGAGGGCGAACTCAGATGGGCGGAGTGAACAGCAAGAAACCGCAGGATTTCGGGAGCGGAGTTCAAGATCCAGAGAAGAACAAACTGTTCTTCTTCGAGAGATGCAATCACCATTTCGACTTAGAGGATCTCTTGAAAGCTTCTGCTGAAGTTCTCGGTAAAGGGAGTTTTGGAACAGCCTACAAGGCCGTGCTTGAGGACACTACCGCGGTCGTGGTTAAACGTTTAAGAGAAGTCGTGGCGAGCAAGAAAGAGTTTGAACAGCAATTGGAGGTTGTCGGGAAGATTAACCAGCATCCGAATTTTGTACCGCTCCTCGCTTATTACTATTCGAAAGACGAGAAGCTATTGGTCTACAAGTACATGACGAAAGGGAGCTTGTCCGGGATCTTGCATGGTGAGTAATGATGAGACGAAACACTAACTTTTTGTAATTAATCGAAGTGGATCACGAAAAAGATTGTTCCTTTTTGTATTTTCGTGCAGGAAACAGAGGAGAAAACAGAGGATTAGACTGGGAAACACGGATGAAGATTGCGACAGGGACTTCGAAAGCAATCTCTTACCTTCACTCCTTAAAGTTCGTTCATGGAGACATCAAATCCTCCAACATACTTCTCACGGAAGACCTTGAGCCATGTCTCTCCGACACATGTCTAGTCACACTCTTCAATCTCCCAACTCACACACCGCGAACCATCGGTTACAATGCTCCAGAGGTGATTGAGACGAAAAGAGTCAGTCAGAGATCAGACGTTTATAGCTTTGGTGTTGTGATTCTCGAAATGCTAACCGGGAAGACACCTTTGACTCAGCCTGGTCTCGAGGATGAGCGTGTGGTAGTTGACCTTCCGAGATGGGTTCGGTCTGTTGTGAGAGAGGAGTGGACAGCAGAGGTTTTCGATGTCGAGCTCTTGAAGTTTCAGAACATCGAAGAAGAAATGGTTCAGATGCTTCAACTTGCGTTGGCTTGTGTAGCAAGGAACCCAGAGTCAAGGCCAAAGATGGAAGAGGTTGCGAGAATGATTGCAGATGTGAGAAGATGTGATCAATCGCAGCAGAACAGAACATCCTCAGAGGCTACTTCGAATGTCTCTGAATGATTTCTCGTTCCAAACAAAAAGATTCAGTTTTCTAGCTAAAGAGAGAACGATGTTTCTTTGATCACTTCTTCTGTCTTATTGAATGGTGTTACTTCGTGATGTAGTTTAGTGCGTCTGCTCAAATTCTCCTTGGGTGAATTTGTTTTTCTTTGATTTCTTTCTTTCAAAATAATGTCGCATTGTAACTTGGTTGTCATTTCATCACATAAACAAAAAATATTCGCTTTGACTTTCCAAAGTAACTAGAGTAAAATATTCTACACATAAAAATATGACACCACGATACAAGAACAGACAATACACACAACAAGATAAATTAAAAAAAAAGCGAACAAATAAAACAATAAAAATATATATTTTGTGTTTTTTTTTAACCCAAAAAGCAGATTATTGCTCACTTCTCAACAGTTGATTCCACATTCCAGAATGTCCGGGCCAGTGACTCTGCTAGTGAAGGGATCGATCCTAACCCACAACAAGGAGAAGATCGAAGCCAATAGAACAGACCAGACCACAACAATAGTGGGAGTCCGGTTCTGTCGACCCATCAAGCCCTTGAGGAAAGGGTACAAGTGAACAATCACCCAAAAGGCAAAGAACAGCTTACCAAAGAGTGGACCCCATGATTGGTATCCACTGTTGATAGCATAAGAGACTCCTGCAACAACTCCCACGAGGTTTACAATGAGCAGCGTCGTCGGCGGAATCAGAAGTGTTGTCCATTTAAACAAGTAGAGCTCAGCAAAGTCTCCGTCTTCGTCTGAAGCTTTTGAGGTGACTGTGAAGTTTGTGTCAATACCGGCTAGGACTTTGAGGATACCTTGAAACACAGCGAATAAATGTGCGGATACTCCACCAATGACCCAAAACTGCTCGTTTCTCCACCATTCGTCTATGCCCACGCCACTCCACCTCATTTCCAGTATACCCGTAGCGAAAATGGACAGAAAGAGAGACAGAAACCATATACTTGCAATGTTACTAATCTGCAAATGGGGAACAATAAAACCAGCTGAATAAGGTTTTGAGCGTAATTAGAGTTTCGTCTAAAGAGAGAGAGAGAGAGAGGTGTCAAACCTGAGGAATAATAAATTGGTTGGTGAAGAGACACACGGCAGGCAATGTACAATACATGAGAAGAGGGATGGATGTGATTGGGTAGATGGTGGTGTTCACATATGCAAACCTCTCAAGAAATTTCAGCCTCCCATTGTAACCATACCATATAGGACAATGCCGACTGAAGAGAATCTCAACTGAACCTAGAGCCCACCTCAGCACTTGGTTCAGACGGTCTGAAAGATTGATAGGAGCAGACCCCTTGAAAGCCGGAAGCTTTGGCATACAGTAAATGGATCGCCATCCACGGGCATGCATTTTGAACCCAGTCAGAATATCTTCTGTGACAGAACCATAGATCCATCCAATCTGAAAAACAGCACAAAAGATAAACAAAGTGAGTGCCAAAGTGTGTATCTCAGAAAAAAAGCAGTTTTACTTGAGTTAAAATGAGAAAATACCTCCATTCCCCAATCTGACTTATCCTCGTAACCACAACTAATGACATGGATAGCCTCTTTGAGAAGGTTTTCTGGAGTTGCTGAAGGAGGAACACCCCCGTTTTCCATTAGGGTAGAAGCAACAAAAACAGCAGACTGTCCAAATCGCTTCTCCAGGCTCATTTGCGACATCAATAGCGCCTTTTCATCGTCAAAACCAGCACCTGTGTTTTACAAATGTCAAATCGTTAGGACATGATGAGATGTAACCGTCTCTCCAGGATCAATATCTCAATACAAACGTATGGGTATCGCTAGAAAAACCAAAGAAGAAATAAAAACAGTTGTACCTTCAACGCCCTCTTCAATGTCATCGAGGTTGAATACAGGGACAGTTGAGTCAGTATGCCTGCCTGATTTCTTTTTGTCTGACTCTTTCTTAGATTTGGAATTCTTCTTTCTTGATCCACCACAGAGTTTAGATAAAACACTTGGCTTCTTGTGTTTTACTTTAATTGGGGGTTCATAACCATACAATGCTGTTCTGTTGAAAACACACCCAGTTCCCACATATACAGGTCCTTGAATCCCATCTAAGCCTCTCAAGTTTATCTGGAAAACGTATCACGGAAAAATCACAACAAAACTCAAGAAACTGAATATGATAAATGTATATTCATGTCTAAAACCAATTTGAAAAAAGAAAAAGTAGACGGAAGTATAGGTAAGTGTGACTTACATCAAAGAAAACGGTATTACGATTAGCATATCTATCGTTCTTATCGATACCATCGAATCTTTGTGGGAACTGAACATAACAAACTTGCTTCCCTAAGTTCGGGTCCATCAGGAAGCACATTGCTTCTCTCAACGCCTTGCTGTTATTTATGTAGTGATCACAATCAAGATTCAAGATGAAAGGTCCATTGGTAAGGACTGCTGAAACTCTAACCTGTTCATTTGAAAAGTACCTGGGTTAGACTAACAAAAATTGTTCAGAGAATAAAGAATTCAAAATTGCGAGATCAGAAACCTACAAGTGCATTCATAGCACCAGCCTTTTTGTGGTGCTGGAATCCTGGTCGCTTTTCTCGAGAAACATACACCAGACGTGGAAGCTCATTGCCCTCCGCATCAAGTCCACCATTTTGCCCTAAGAAAACCTGCAATCAACAAATGCTACTTCAACAATGAAGTTCTCGAGAGCGCATACTCAATTTCCATACTTACAACCAATTTCCTTACCTGGATCATTCCTGGATGGTCCCTTGTATTATTTCCAGGCCAAGGTGTACCATCTTGCATAACCCACCCTTCTTCAGGACATTTTAGGGCCTTGGATACAAGTGCATTGATTCGAATCTTAAATTCTTCATATTCTCTCTGCAAGAAAATAAAAGGTCAATATATCATATACTAAAATAACAGTTGAGGTGACGACATGACTAAAACTACAAACTTACCTTCATAGCTCTACGATCTTTGACAAATGATGTCTGAACTTTATCCTTCAAGTAATCTATTTTTGCAGCAAAGTACCATTCTGGTGCACGAGGCTCAATGCTATATTTCTTGCAGAATGGTACCCATTTACGAGCAAACTCTGATGTTTCTGCAAGTGATTCAAATGATAACATAGCAGCACCATCATCAGAAACATAACAAGACACCTTGTCAACCGGGTAGTCAACAGCCAAAATAGAGAGCACTGTGTTGGCTGTCACCAGGGGTGGCTCCTTCAATGGGTCAACAGTACTCACGAAAATGTCAACAGCTGCTAACTGTGACGGCTCACCTTCACGATCATATCTGTACCAAATTGAGCAAGATCAGATTAGTGGGAGATATTATAGGCAGTCAATCCTTTCGAGTAATAGCTTCAGAAGAATAAGGAAACGAAATTACCTCAAAGCAAGCCTATCGAGGTAGGTTTCACGGTTCACAGGAAACCACTTGGGAAACTGATCCAAAATCCAGGATATGGCAAACCAGATCTCACATATCACTGAGACCAGCCACAGAGCAAAGGCATTTGGCACTGGATTTGTTATACGGTAATGCAAGAAGAGACATAGGATGACAAGCCGCAACATAATAACCATTCTGTAAGGATTGATTCGTGATGAAGGAATCGAAACTTTCCTCGAGAGAGGCTGCCTGGCTTCGTCATTGCTGTACAATAAATAAAATTGGAAAATAAGCATCAAGATATTGCCTAATAGGAAAGGTGCTCAGCTTGTGCAATGTCATAACCATGAGGAATAATAACGGATCAAACGAGATAACAAAAGAAGGACTCACAGCAAAGCCTCATCTGCGAGGATATCTGTGCTGGCGTCAATATCTCCTCCACCTCTTTCAGAAGCAGCCTGGGTGCTCACAGGACCAGTATTCTTCTCCTGCTTCATTTTCCAGCCATCGACTCTCTCTTTCCAAGCTACATTCCCTAGTACAACAGGATCTGAAATCCTTCTATTTGCTGCAAGCGAGAATGACAACATAATTTACTGTTTAGAGTTTTGACATAAGTAAAAAGCCTAGCTAGGTACAAGTATATGTGCTGGCCAGATGGTAAGTAAATAAGGATATTTACGTGACTGATTGACATCAGATGAATAGGGAAGGCGCTTTCCGCCAGCTATAGTAGAGGACACAGAGAGGCGTTCAGGTGAGGCAGCAGAGAACTCTCCTGACGTCTGTAAATTAGCAAATGACAGAGAAAATCAGATTCCAAAACTCAATTGCGTAAGGAATGTGAATTCTTAAGAGGGAGGAATGAATGGCAATGCCTTACATCTTGTCTACTCGTGAGACGAGGAAGATGATTGTGAGAGACCTCTTTGTCATACTCGGGTTGCCCCATTTCCTCTCCTTTCCCACGTGTAAGATGCCATCCAAGCATCCGCTCTGAAATTTTCTCCTTCTGCGGGTAGTTTAATTCAACGGTTGTAGCTTCATCAGCTAAGCCATCCTCATCTTTATCACCAGGAATAGCAGGACTACCTACACACAGAAATAAGTCAATTATAGTAAATTCAAATCTGATCCACAGCTTCAAAACATATTAGATAAACTATGAATGCAAAAAGAGGACATCTAAAATTCAAGATAGATCAAAGTCATGAACATTCAAATCAAAAGTATCTTACCTTTGTGCCTCTTGTATGTGGTTTTGCACTGAGGACAAGATTGGTTCCCATCCTTCCTCTCATATTCATAGCAAGGCCTACAAACCGGGAATGCACAAACATCACACGCCACAAACCGATCTCCGTCAACAGTCTTCCCGACATTGTCACTACAAATTTGGCATATCTGCCCAACAACGTTCTTCATCGGCTTCCCCTACAATCAAGTCGAATCAAGTGTTAACACAGGCCAAAATTAGAAACCTCACTGAAAACTGGGGGAAAAACGCCCCCAAATCAGATATCTCCGATACACAAAATAAACACCACTTTAGTCCACTCAAATCCGTCAATTTCAGTATCTAAATTTCCTGATTTTTTTGAGGATTATAAGGAAACAAAAAAAGAAGGATGAACCATGACGATGATTAAGAGCAGAAGAACAAACATACCGCGGTTTCTCCTTCGGATTCCATCGTCACTTACTTTCTTCGATCACCGAATCGTCGGGATAGTTCAAATCTGCTCGGAATGATCAATAAAACAAAAAATGCGATTAGATCTGACGAGATCCAAGTAAGAGAAGTCAAATCTGAGAAGAAGAGAAAATTGAGTGATGAGATCAAAGCTTACCATGAGATCTGAAGTTGGAGTCGTGATGTGACTCTTCAGATCTCTATGAATCTGCGATTCGTCTCTAAAAGAGAGATATATGTAATGTAAGTAAGGAGGACGAATCTTACGAGATGCAAGCTGCTCTTTGTCTCTGCTCGTCACTCTTCACATTTAAAAAAAAATTAATAATTTTTTGTCGGAAAAACAAAATTTTATAAAAATTAATATTGTTTCAAATCATATCCGTCGGTAGAAAAAAAAAGTCATATTCATAGCCAACCAAGCAAGCAACCACCACTACCACCGACAAGTCCACAGTCGTTTTTTAATTACAGATTTACAGTGTAGTAAGAGTGAAAAGCGTTTTAACTTACCGATAAAACTTAAAAAAATCTAAATGAACCGGTCCTTTTCTTTATCAATAAAATTAGTCTAGTTGATAAATATTGATTTGATAGTTGATAGTGATAGAAGACGACAATACTGGGCCAAAAGCATAGGGTTGAAGACGACAATACTGGGCCAAAAATCAAAGGCCCAACTGTAGGACCATTAGGCCCAAATATCAAAGCCCGAGCTGTAGGACCAGTAACCAATTGGTTTTATTTTCGGTTAATGTTCAATCTCCAAACCTTTTTTAGGACCTAAACCGAGTCGAACCGAGCCCAATAATTGGTAAACTGTAGATCTTGTGCATGTGCCGATGTCTGGCCACTGAGCAGAACTAGACAGACTGTAAATTGACAAATGGAGAAAACAAATGGCAAACATTTGAATCCCAAAGAGCGCCACTTTCTCTTCACTATACGACAAATCTTCCCTCCTTTTTCACTCGCCTTTGTCCCTAGACCTTTTCACCTTCCGCTTCGTAACTCGTAACCCTAGAATCGTCTTCATAAACCATCCCCTGTTTCTCACCATTTCATTTCCTGCGATCTGAGCGTTTTTCCTCTCAAACCTATTCAACTTCAGGTCGGTGAATTCTATGTTTCATCTGTTATTATGAAATTTGTACTGAGATCCTTGCTTGTTCGGTTGGGGGTTTTGGTAGATCTTAGGATCTGAGTTGGTAACTCTGTTTAAATGAGATTCATGGAGGTGTTTTGTTTTTCTGGGATTTTCATATGATTACCAGAATTGTTCAAAAAGACTTTCTTTTTCCTGTTGCAACTAGTTATTTCTGTTTACAGGTAATCAAACACTCCAAAAGTTCGAACTTTGATGTAAAAGGAAAAAGGGATACTTTTCAAATTCAAGAGACCCTAGTTTCTATTTCCTGCAATTTCATGATTAAAGACCATGTTCTTGTTTCCACCTTGTGTCACTCGTTTCGATGTTGGCGAACATGACACTTCTTTAGGATGGTTTCTGGGAAGTTGGTTTATTTTCTCACATAATTGTTCTCGTTTGTTTGGTGTTTGTTTGATCTTTTTTTTAAACCAGTGATTCTCTTTCTTTCGTTTATTTGTAGATGGATTCTGCCACAGAAACTGGAGTGGAGATCTCTGATGATTCATGTGGGTGGACACAGAATTCTGACTCGTTTGAAGAAATCCCAACAGGTCTAGAAATCTTGTCTAAATCATTCATATCTTATTTGGTTTGGTTTTATCCTTTTCAAGCACAAATCTTATATTCATAAACTGTCAGTTTCAGACCACAATGCCTCTTCTTCCCCTGTAACTCCAAAGACTGGCAGAATACCTGTAGCTCTCAGCTTTGGTAGTGGCAGTTCTGATGTTACTCCCAATCATGATTCTGACTCTTCTTTTTCTGAGTTAGACTCGGAAGCAGAAGCCTTTTACTCATCTCTTAACCACCGCCTGGTCTCACCAGGGACAATGGATAGCCATGAGTTTGCTAACAAACAAATGAGCTATGGAGAATTGATGAAGAAGTTTCTCCAATGCGAGGAAGAGCTAAGGACTACAAGTTTAAAGCTCCAAGATTCTGAACAAGAGATTGAGAAACTAAAAGGTGAGAGTGAGAAGAGAGAGTCTGCTGTTCTGCTTGCTGAGAATCTACGCACTGAACTTGAAACTGCAAGAGGAGAAATAGAGATAAAGGACACAGACGTCGAGTCTGAGAAAAGGCGAGTTCTCGAGCTGCGAAAACAGGTGGTTGATTTGGAAACTAGGCTCTCTGACTCAACTTTCAAATTTGAGAATCTAGTGAGTGAGCTTCAGGTGAGTAGAGAATGTTTGGCTGTTTCGGATGCTGAGATATCAAAACTCAAGGAAATGTTGTGTCATTGCCAGCAAAATTTCTCTACTGAAAAAGCAAAACTGGAGGATGATATTGTGGGTTTACTGGAAGATAAGGTTAGGCGTTCTGATGCAGAAAAAATGGAGATTCAGAGAAAAGAAGTTCAGTGGCAAGCTGAGATCAATGCATTGAAGACAGACTTGGCCTCGCGAGATGGGCATATCGAAGCCTTGAACAAAGATTTCGATAAGCACAAACTGAGACACGACATGTTAATGGCAGAGAAAGATGGATTTTTTGCCCAAATAGACAATCTAATAGCAGAGATGAGATCAAGAGACATCCAAATCGAGCAAATGGAAAGGCAATTTAACCAGCTGCGCTGTATGCAGACCGAGCTTGCGTCTGAATCAGGAACTGCCAAGAACACTGTGGAAGAACTGAGAGCTTTAGTTAAAGAACTGGAGAAGCAAGCAGAGTTGCAGAGAAATGCGATATCAGAAGGAGAGGAAGAGAAACGAGAGGCGATAAGACAGCTTTGTTTCTCTCTGGATCATTACAAAAGCGGATACAGACAGCTTTTGCGATTGCTTTCGAGCAATAAAAAGCAATAACAAGCAATCATGGTCGTGTGAGTTAGATTGAATGCTCTCTCATTTGCTTATTCCTTTGTCGCATCATATTTGTGTCATTGTGTGTTTCTCTTATGTCTAAGACATTCATCAGATTCCTCAGTAAGAATTGCAATTTGTATGAAATCTAAGCTTGAAAATGCATTAATATATGTGTGTGCGCATTTATGTATTCTGAGTATACGGTATCTACAGGTTTTTCTCTTTAGGGTTGTCTTTTATGCTTATGTCATAATGACGTGAAATCTAAGTAATTAAAAGCCGAGAGAAGAAAAAGTCAAAAGGCCAAACGCAAACCTAATCCTCCAATATCTCAATTTGGTTGACTCTCTCAATGCAAGAGCTGGAGTTAATGTGAAATGCTGATAAAAAGGTTTTTGAATCTATTCATAAGGACTGAATTTTTATGGACATTTATTACTGATTCATATGTTTTGTCAAACAAAATTAATGAACACTAAATCAATTAAAATATGAAAATTCAGTTTAAAATAAAAATTGAACAAAAATAAAATATATGACAAGAGAAAGTTGAACGATTCTATTCCGTGTTGACAATATAAAGTCGTTTCAAACAGTTTTTATTTTTATTTTATTAAATAGTATAATAAGATCTGACTAAATCAGAATTGGTCATGTCCTGCATGACTTTGTTTCTAAAAATTCCAAATTTTAAGTTCGAGAGGGTCCATTGCCTCTCTTTTTTTGTGTGTAACGATACATGCTTGATGCGTTATTATGCGTCCGCATGCAAACATATTTATATAGCTAATTGTATAAAATTCGCATAAAAATTAATTTATTCTTCAGTGTATTAAGTTGTAAATGTGATTGCATGTGTGAAACGACTTTGCAAGACTGGTGGCGACGAACTTTATTAGTTAGATACAACATATAATCAAATTTAAAGATAAGCTAAAGAGAAGGTTAGTATGGGCCCTTTATTTTTCTTTTTCGACAAACACTTTCATTGGTTTCGAAATTGACGTTTTATTTGCAAATATATTATCAAGTTAAGACATGTTTTGAATTATTAATAAATTATTTTTTAAGGTCAGGTGTAAAATCCGTACTTTTATGATTTTTTTTTTAGATTCTTTTTAGAAGAATCAAAAAACTAATTATATGCTTTCATTGAGAGATGAACTCACTTTTTGCTTTAAACATAGTTAGTAGAAATTACGTTTAATCTATGAAGAGATAAATGTAATAAAGACAAATAGTTTTACTACTTTGAGAACTTAAGTAGATGATATATAGAATTAAATTTCACAAAAAAAAATTATTTGAACCACAATTTCATATATTGACGAACGAGAAAAATAATACTAGTTAATATCATAATTGTAAATTTGAATATAAAGTGTATCCCGATGTTTAGAAGGAAATTAGATTAACATGTTATAGTTTTTATTATGGTAAAATTATAAATAAAGAACTCTGAACTTTTTGATGACTGAGAGATAACTCAAAAATTAATTGAAAACCTGAAAAAAATAAAAAGAAAAGAAAATAGTATACATAGGTATACTCTTAATTTTAGAATATATACGTGAATGTTTTAGTGTAATATATTTCTCGTTAAATTTGAGTAATAAAATCTAGAAGACAAAAAAAAAGGAATGCTTTCAAATGAGAAGTGACACTGCTGTAAAATCTTATACATTTGAAACATTAATTTGACGTATAAATAATAGTTTTTTGTACATGTCTTGAAGTTTAGGTTACTGCAACTTGCGATAGAAAGTAACATTAGCGGTCACAGTTCTTAAAGAGTCAATACAAAATGTAAATTTGTGAAGACTTAAATGGTGATGAAGTATGATTTGATTTGGTTTGAGAACCGTAATCCCATAGACATTGGATTGTGCAGAGAAAACAAATATTGAAGTAAACTCTCTATATTCAGTCTATACAAAGTAGGAGGACACCACAACAAAGGTTGACTTTTTCGGAATCATAAAGCCAAAACGATCTAGAAAGTATAAACTAGAGACAGCACAAAACGATAAAAGACCAAGTCTGTCGACCATTAACATTAGTTTTTATTTTTTGTTGTTAAAATAGTTAATATCCCCTAAAAAAACTTTTGTTCATTGATTTCAGTTGAAAACCTCACGTAGTTGGAAATTATTATTACAGACTTTTCTTCATTATTTCAAATGTAATGTTAAAACCATATATATAAGAGTATAGTAATGATAAATGGGCAAGACAATTAATCATTTAATGGTAAAGACATAAAGTAAAAAAAAAGGGCTATGTAGTGCTAAATATCTGTTTCCAGAATAAATGAAACAGGCGCCGACATTAACTGCAATGCCCATTCCATTTATAACTCTTATCCGAGTTTTTTTTGATAATTTTATTAGGTGAAGCAAAACATTTACTCATTTCGCTTTCTTCTCTCTTCTTCTTCTTCTTCTTCTTCTTCTTCTTCTTCTTCTTCTTCTAACCAAGCTCTGTTTCAGATGCTTGCAACAAAAATCGAGCCAACTTTTCTTTATTTATAAAAACCAACAAATGGGTTTTGTTTAATGGTTGTGATTTGTGAAGGAACGAGTCGTGGGTGTCTTTTTTTTTGTTTGTGAGTGTATTGACTTACATATCATTAGAAATTACTCCAAAAGTATTTTAAAGAAAAAACTTTCTTCACACGGAAAAAGAGAGACTTTTCTCAGAGGAGAAAAATAAGGAGAAGAGAAACATTACATAACATCCCAAGTTAAAAAAAAAACCTGTTTTTTCTTTTTTGTCTCTGTGAGACTCTCTCAAATTTCTCTTCTTTTCTACTTCGTCCCCACGACAAGAGATTATCTTCTCTCTCTCTCTCTCTCTGTATATATATATCTCTCCTGCCCATTTCTATTCCATTCTCTCTTTCTCTCTATATATATAATCTCAATCTTCTGGGTTTCTGTTCTTGGTTCATGATTCCTGTGAAGATCTTACAATCTGACATCTTTTCATGGATTCTTGAGTGATGTAATCTTGCTTCCGTTTCTTCTTCTCGCCATTTTCTCATCCCGACCCGGATCCGTAACCAGCTCTCAGGCCCGGTTTATACCAATCTCCAGATTTCTTAAAACTTCAACTGAAACAAAATTTAAGCTTCTTTTCTTTTTGTCCTCCCCTTTCTCCTCCTCTTCAACGAAGTTTAAAATCACACCGCGTTGACCTTCATATACTGGTCTACGCTCCAATTTTTCTGTAGAAACTTGAACAACGTCTCAAAGTTTCCATCTTTTTTTTTCTCTTCTTCTCTTTCGCTGTGTCTCTGCGTGATAGGGCTTCTCTGGGTTCTGTTGATGAGAAGATTCTGATTCAGAAGGTTGGATTAAGTCATAATTTTGGTACCAACAATGGCGAGCAAGTCGGGTCAGAGAGTCCGGTTGGTGAGATGCCCCAAGTGCTTAACGATTCTAGAGGAAGACGAAGATGTTGAGGTTTATCAGTGTGGTAGCTGTTTAGCCATTCTTCAAGGTCATTGTTTTTACAAAATTCTGCAACTTTCCATTTCGATTTTTGTCTAAATGATATGCTAACTCTGATCCTCAATCTGACTTTATTCTAATCATGGTTCCATCTGTTTGGATTTCCGTAGCTTTATCTTTCTTTGTGTCTGAACTCAAACCAGTTGTCTGTTTATAGTTTCTTTCTTTTCATGATCTCGCTCAGTTATTGAACTTGTTTACTGCTTCTTTGATTCAGCCAAAAAACGGAATCCAAATAGTACACCAATTGCAGGAGGGACAGAGGGGGCTCAAGCCAGTGAGCCGCGAAGCGAGCCTGAAACCAACAATGTGTCCAGCAGCTCAGGGCAGGAGGACACGGTTCTTCCGTCACCCACAGGTCGCTCCTCGGACCGAGAAGATGTGAAGGCTCGGGATGGATCCATGGAGTCTACCGAGAAGCAGCTCGGTGGCTTAGAGTTATCTAATGGAGAGGAGAGAAATGAAGTCCAACTGCAGGAACGCTCACTTGGTGGTTCTGACAAGAATGAAGGAGAAGACAACTCCAGCAGATTGAAATCTGATATCAAATCCGTGGCAGAAGCTAGGACTAGCTCAGGAAGCTTGAATGCTGATCATGTGGTGGATGCAAGAACGAGTAATTCGTCCAGTGATGCTTACCTCAAGCTCAAAGCTGAAATCTCTCCTGATGCTTCTCCGGTTGAAGAGGAGCAAGACGAAGGTGATTATGTTTTTCACCCTCACAGGGAGTCAGCAGATGATCATCCTGCAAACAAGACTTCTTCCGCGTATGATGGGAGTGAGTCTTCGTCTGACGAAAGAGAAGACCAACTTCTCGATGAAAACGAACAATGGAATGCTCTTCAGAAAATAAGATCAGGGAAATTCGAGATGCAGAGATACCCTGAACATTTGAAGGAGCAAGGCGGTAGTTCTTCATCCACTTTCTCTGAGAAGAGACCCAATGGGACTACCACATACAGCGAACGGCATCAGAACAGATCTCTGCAACTTGAGGGGCCAGGAGGGCGTCTTGGAAGAGAAGGGAGGAGACATGTGACAGAACAACTTCGGCCTGATATGCCTCTCTATCCGAGAGAACCAATCACACGTATAAGTCCTTCATATCCATCACATCCATCACATGATGAGTTTGATCGCTATTCCCGTGCGCACTCGCTTCAAATGCCTCTATACGCTGGAGGCATGAACTACGAGAGTGTTGACCATATGTATCATAACAACATAAGGGCAAGAGGTCAGGGCCAAGGGAGTAGATTCTCAGGAGAGATGGCGAATGACAGAAGAAACCATGCTGGTTGGTATTCAGGTCAGCTTCATAGTTCTTACAGTTCATATTGTGCAAGTCCACAGAGACCAATGGAACAACCTGAGTATTCTCCGAGATGGAGCCACGAGATAGTCTCTGATGCGGACGATCATCAGCGGAATAGACATGCTGGCCACCACCATGAGTTACATGCGCGTCATCTAAAAGAAAGACAACGTGTCGCCAAGCGTCATATCCGCCCAACAGCCGGTGGAGCCCCTTTTGTTAGCTGTTATCGTTGCTCAGAAAACCTACAGCTTCCTGTAGACTTTCTCATCTTCAAGAGGAAGCATCATCTTCTCAGATGCGGTGCTTGCACCACTGTTCTCAGATTCTCACTTCAATCCAGAACTCATTTAATTCCTGCAGTAACACATGACATAAACGCTAATAGGAGTAGCAATTCAACATCAGAGTCTCCCAGAGACAAAGGCCCCTCCAAACCCGAAAAGCCGAGCTCCTCTGGTCCGGAAGAGGAGGTACCTGTTGCTAGAGGCTCTCCACTTCATCGGCTAATGGGCTATTCTACTGTAAGCCAAGTTTTTAAAGCTCCTCAGCATCCTCCTTTTGTGTAGATCTCTGCTTCTGATCAAGCAACGAGAACTATGAGAATCTCAGATTGAAAGTTTTGCCATTGGTTTATCATTCTTTTTCTCACATCTGTGTATAGGTAAAAGATTTGTTTCTGCATTTCTGTTTGAAGTAGAGAAAACCATGACACTTGTGCAAAATTATACAAAAAGAAGATTTTGCTTATCTGTTGTAAATAGTCATGTAGCATTTATTATGTTTGTAACAATATTGAATACATCCTCCTTCCTGGCTTTATCGATCTATATAACTTTACCACTTGTAAATAAATAAAAAAGTTTGAAAAGGTAAAAGGGAAGTATATCAGTATGAACTTAGTTGAAGTTGTCCTTGTATTGATTCATCCTCCTGTTGGACACGACAGAGATTCGTTGATCCTGCAGCATGTTCAGGTTTGGGGCTAATAGTCTCGTGTACCGATCGAAATACAGAAGCTGCTTCATTAGAAGTGCAAACTCTCTCGGGAACTTCAACCCATATGATTCGCTAACCCGCACCTATACAAAAGGAAGAAAACTTGATTCATATGTCTGCAATCCTTCAAGCTCAAAACGAGGGTTAAACTTACATCGATGCACCTTCTGTATGCTAAAAACTTTAATATCAAAAACAAAATCCTTAAAGAACTACGTCTAGTTAGTGCTTACCAGGTCGAGGAAAAGAGCATTCATCTGTCTCTCGTCCATAACTACGTTAGCAGCAACAGCAGTTGTGTCTGAATTTGTTCCACGAGCTGTAGCCACTACTATCTCTGTATCTAGTTCCTGCAAGACGAGATTCGCTCATCTCCATAAGATTAATGGTGTTTGCCATATTGTTTTGCACTACAGTAGTTCCTCTGAAAAGATGTAGCCTAGCTAAAGACGGCTCATCTTTAATTTAGCCCTTTGCTCCAAAATTGTGAAAGAGTAGAATTGCTTGCCTGGATAGAAGAGAACATCTTTTCCAAGTCTCTTGCAAATGCTTTGGCATCAACATCTCTGTTTGTGGCGCCCATTTGAATCAAAGCTGAGGCCATGGATTCATATTCTTCAGTTGCAATGGAAGCTAAAAATACTTCCATAGCAGCCCATGTCTTGGGTGATATCCGACCAACAATACCTGAAAAAACATGTGACTACTTACTTGAATACGCCAAAAATTACCAACAAATACGGAAGAATGTTTATGAAAAAAGACAGAACTTTTCTGTATTAATAGATGAAAAAGAGTCGATCCAAATAACTAAATAGCCACATGTAAGAAATGTTGCACCAATTTAGGCTTGAGAGAGTATGATTTACCAAAATCAAGAAACCCAATCCGGCCATCACGCAACAGCCATAAGTTCCCTGCATGTACATCAGCATGGAAACTTTCACAAGAAAGTAAACTTCCAAACCTGCAGGTTATATCCACATGAAGATTATTTCACTAACTGCTACTTTTAGGAGGAGGAGATATCTTATTTCCAGTAGCCAATTTCAAAGATCTTACCACACATTAAGGGCCGTAATAAGGCTGTTTTCTGGACTGGAAACCAATGATCTTATAGAATCTAGATCAGTAAGAGGAACTCCATATAGCCTCTCCATTGTAAGTACCCGCCGGCTGCTGCAGTGCTTATACACTCTTGGAGCAGTAGCTTGCCCTGACAACCCCATGGTTTCAAGATATCTCTTAAATGATTCAATGTTTTGAGCCTCCTTATTGAAATCTACTTCTTCAAGCATTGACTCACGAATGTCCTTGACGATACCAACCTACCAAAAGGATATATTGCTTAGAGAGTAACATAGCAGCAATTGCAAAATTAATACAGAGGAGTGGGGTTTATCTACAGCTAATTGAGAGTTTACCAGCGAAGTACGACTGAACTCAGGACTAAGGAATTCAAATATACGGGCAACAACATAGATAAAGTTCAAGTCTGCCACTAAGAAATCTTCTATTCCAGGCTTCAAGACCTTAATCACTACATCTTCTTGGGAGCCTCGAAGCCTTGCACCATGGACCTGGTCATGATGATTCTCTTAAGCAGGATAAGAGTACATGAACGAAATGAATATTGATCAATGAAGCAGAAGCAAAAGAACGCACTTGGGCTATTGAGGCTGATGCAATTGGAGTAGGGTCAACATATTCGTATACACTTTCTATAGGTCTACCAAGTTCCTCTTGCAAGATTTTACGAACTTCTTCGAATGGCACAGGAGGAGCTTTGTCAAAGCAGTTCTGAAACTCTTTAACATATTCTGGCGGGAAAAAAGTTGGCGCAGATGCTATAAACTACGAATTCAAAGGATATTAAAGAAAACAATATTTGTTAAATGGGAAAGAAATTGAGAAAGAACAATATGATAACTAAACCTACTCTAGACATGCAGTTCACATGTTTTTCTAGCGGTTAACGCCATCATTATGGGAGAAAATACTTATATGCTCTACATTTAGCAAAATGAATTACCTGGCCCAGCTTAATGTAAGTAGCTCCCATGCGTTCAAAGAGTTTCCTCAAATATAGAGGTGACAGTAGACCAAGCTGCATTTCAGTCGGTAATCCACCGGACACTCTTGTAGACTGCAGCCGGTCAACAGAAGAAACATAGTTTCAGCTCACAGGAAGTGTTCAAGTGTCTTCCTCATATGAACGTCGAACGATACAGTTGAAACATACTTGGAGCCTATTTGGGTTCCAAAAAACAGTTACCTTGGAGACATCATTTAGCCACTCTCCACCAACCCCTACAAAAGCCTGAACGCCTTGGACAAGGCGTAACGCACCACGTGGACCTGTGTTTATCGATGTCTGAACTATATCCTCCACCAGTTTGGGTAAGTTCTCTATCTGATCTGCATCAAAATCCATGTGAAACAAGCACATAGATCAAAATAGACCGTCTTCACAAAAGTCTAGTAGATTTCAAAGAAAAGTTCTCCCTCAAACATATATTAAGAGTAGCCAAATCCAATTAGCAACAGAAACACCCTGACGAGATATAATTACGCAGAAAATTGCTCCATCAGTTATCAACATAGTATAAATTCAGACTGAGTTTACAAAAGCAGGAAATTTCAGTACTTTGAAGGCGAGAAGTGAAAAGGTCTTGGGTTTGCGAATACTGTGCCGAAAGAAAAAAACCCTTCGAAATTCTTCCTCCGATCATCTTCTTAGACCTTCCTGATACATTTCTCGCGACGGGAAGCTGCAAAACGAAGCAATCGAGATTCAGCAGAGAGTAATAGCTTTTGCCAATTTTCGTAGCTAAGCACTAAGAGTAGAGAGACAAAATAGAAAACAAGTAGACCTGAGATTGGTGAAGAAACGGTAACCGCGTGCCACGGAAAGCTGAGACCGCCATCGCTAGCCGGAGATTGCGGCAGTTGACAAGAAACTCCGATCAAGCTTACTCTCTCAAGCGGACAAGCAAACGACACCGTATGAGCGTTTTGAAAATTGAAATATGTGAACCAGCTAATAGAATAGGGGAGTGAAGAGGAATAATCCACGTGGTAGCAGGTTAGAGGTAGTTTCCTCCTCACAACATATTCGTGCAAAACTTGTCGGTTTACTAAATTTCGATCCCGCTAAACCGAACCGTCGTTAGGACGCTGAATGAGAAAGTTTGAGATTGGCGATTTACATAAGTAACCCTTATTAAAGTTGAGAAATAGCAAAACCATTCGAACCCTAAACTTTTCTACGGTACCTCTTCTTCTCTGTCGCCGTTGCTTCGCCATCGTCGCTACCGGTGAGTCTTTCCTTCTATTTTCTCTGCTTTATACCATCAGTTCTTCGTCTTTCCATCTGGGTTTGTTCTTCGTGTATATAAGGAAGTTGGTTCTGTAGTCAGACTCGTTCGGAACTTAAGATAACGAGTTATCATGAATCTTGAATTTTGATAGGATATGAAACTTAAGCTTGTATATCTTTCTCTGACTCACCGCTGTCTGGATTTTTCTTTCCTCTCCAGTGTTCAGGATAAGCTTTGTTTTTTTTGTTCTGTACTTTGTTTTTGTGTGCTGCTTATTCTTTTTATTCTTTGTTGGGGAAACTTGCTCTTTGTATGATATTTAGGGTTTCTATGTCTCTCAAAAATAATGAATATAGCTGCTCAAGAATCACATGTTTCTTCAGTTTTTTTTCCGTCATAAAGAGCACAAGTTGAGATTTTTTATTAACGGTTAATGGGATCTGCAAAGTCATCTGGTTGAATGTTTACACTTTGCTGATGTTTTGATTATTTCACAATCAGTAATATTTTCTGTTTTATAGCTGCAGCTTGTCCTGAGGTTTACAACTTTTGTCTAATCTCCTGTGTGGGAGAGCAATGACTAAAATTCGTGGGACTGATGTAAGTTTTGATTTCCCCTTAACTGTTGAGAATTCGATCTTATATGCTATCATAACTTTTATATTTCTCTAGTTTTTATTACTCTGCCATTGTAAGTCTTGATTGTACAGTTTTGATGTGTTATAACTTCTAAAAGTGACTATTGAGTCCTAAGTTTATTATTTGTCATTCTTCCAAAAGGGCGTTTTTTGTTTTCTTTTTTTTCTGATTGTGATTGGTTTTGGTAATTGTAGATGGCAAAGAAAAAGGATAAAATTGATTCTGAATCGGATATCAATTGTATGGCTCATCAGCATGCTGAATTTTTCGATAAGTTGATAGAGCTCATCCCTGCGAGATTCTACTTACCTGATGAGACTGAAAGGAAGTGGTTTCCAGGTCTTAGCAAGGCTCAAAAAGCTAAAGCCAAGAGAAAAACAACCGAAAACCTAAAGAAAGCAAGGAGGGATAGGTTGGACCCAGAGAAGTCTGCTTTGACGACTCTGGATTTGCTGAAACAGAAGATAGAGAAGGAAAAATTGAGTAATGAGCTTTCTGATGATGACAGTGAGGAGGAAACTGATAACAAGAAGCCTAAGGCTGCAGGTTTCCGAAAAGTTGATTCTGTTACGTACGAGGAGCTGAGGCAACGTCTCCACCGCAAAATTGATGAGCTTAAAGGTGGTCGCGGAGGTTCAGATAGACCAAGAAGCCATGAAAGAAGGAAGAAGATCCTACCTAATAAGAGAAAGAGGGAGTCAGGTTCTGAGGAGAAGACTGTGGAAGAGAATAAGTCAGCAGATAAAGGTAAGGGTAAGTTGGATGTGGAAGAGGCTGCTAAGGACCTTACATTTGGTTATGTCAAGATTGATGACGATGAGGAACACGGGAAAGATAAAAAGAAACGGAGGCTTTCGAAGGCAAAAGAGCTTGAAAGGGCTTTGAAGTTAGAGGCCGCAAAGAAAGATCCTGAAAAAGGTGAAGTAATTGCAACGAAGCACTCATGGAAGGCAGCTACAAGCAGAGCAGCAGGTATCAAGGTTCATGATGACCCGAAGCTACTGAAGCAAAGCATCCACAAAGAAAAGAAGAGGCACGAGAAGAACGCAGAGAAGTGGAAAGAAAGAGTTGAAGGACAACAGAAAGTTAGAGTGGAAAAGCAGCAAAAGAGATCAGGTAATATTGCGGATAGGATTGAACAGAACAAGATGCGGAAAATCGCCAAGAGGGAGAAGAAGCTCCTTCGTCCTGGCTTTGAAGGCCGCAAAGAAGGGTTTATCAATGAAGGTGGAAAGTAAAACTCAAATCTTCCATATGCCTTTTGTGTTCCAACGTTTCGAAGATGTGATCATCTCAAAGGCTGTGAAGAGGGTTTGCACATCTGAAATAGAAAAACATCTTTTGCAATTTTGGGAATCTTTTATCAAGTCAAGTCCCTAGCAATATCTGTTTATCTTTTTAGTTCGTTTTGTTTTGCAGTTTGTAGACTTATCAAATGTTCGATTTGCTACACAATGTGTTCCTTAAAGTTAATGGTCTTACCAGATTTTTAAATAGAATTTGCAGCTTCAAGACAATTCTACGTTAATTTGCTAATAGAATGCGAGATACTCTGAAGCTAAGATCTCAATATTAGTTGTAGTAATTAGCGTTTTAATCCGAAATCAGCATCATTTATGAGAATCTGAACGAAAGTGAGTCGAATTGCGATTACATAACTTTAGTTAAAACCGGATTATTTAGGTTTAGCCTGGTTCATATTTAATTCCAGAAAATGATCTTGAGGTGCGAGTTCTAGAATCAATGGAGATATATGACCAGACAGTCGTGTCTGAACAAAAATCTTGGATAATGCCGAAAAGAGGGTCAAAGGAGGTCGGCAAATGGATCTGGCTACACGTGCCACAAGAACAAGCATGCAGAATCTCGAAAACTCTCTTACTCATCGCCACTCCCACACGTGTAACAAATGACGTGTGTTATTACGTCACGTTTTAGCACTCATCAAACCTTATATAAACCACTAAGAGACCCAACCTCTAGTTTTCAACTTGAAACAAAACTCCATCAAGAATATAAATGGATGCTATGTCTCAAACCTGCACAAAGATCATCACAAACCCATCTCCGAGAGCTCATGAAACCCTAGCTCCGGTTAAGGCAATCCCACAGATAAAAATGAGCCTCAACTCTCGGAAAATGCGAGTTGGTGCTTCTAGATGCGTGGCTTCAGGCTCCGGTTATGCAGCAGCAGTGGAGCCAATTACGCCTGAGGAAGAGGAGGAACTGACTCAGAGAAGAGGGATATGTGGTGGAGAAGCAAACAGAGGAATGTGGGAGCTCTTGGAATGCCTTGAGAAGGAAGCTATCATGGGGGATGATGATGGGAGAGACCCGAAAGATTACAACAGAAGAGCAAAGATTTTTGATAAGAGTTCCAAGATCTTCAAGAACATCAAAGAACAGAGATCACTCTCCAGAGTAAAATAAATCGTTGTTTATTTGTACTTGTTGTTTATTTGTACTAATGTCATTAGTATATAATTACTTGTACCTGCAATATTCCATAAGTTTGTAAGGATCCTTTCATTGCAACACAATCTTAGTGATGGACATTTTCTTCTGAATATTCAATCAAAAAGAGTCTTTATTGTTGAAGGAAAAAACAAAACAAAAATGAGGCAGAACATGTGGATCTTTTATTCGTTCTTCTACTTAAAGAATCCAGAAACAAAAAAAAAGATCTAGCTTTTTAACCGACTTAAGCTAGAATGGTACATCACGATCAAACATAAATCAAAGGTGTCTGATGAGCAAACACAGAGCTAAAGCTGCAGAAGTTCATTTGCAGAGGCTAACCACTACCAACGTCAAATACAGACTTTTAAAACAACTATTCAGTGAAAGCATGAGTCCAGAGCGAAATCAGATCTAAGGAGGTTGAAACTATATGCTGATACCATCAATTGCATTTCACTTATGGGATCAATTAATAAGAAATGTGGCGGTGTCGTGAAACTCGACATCGCAGAATCTCCGGTGATATCTCATCATCTCTCCCTCTCCTTACTAGTCTAACTCAGAACTCACTCCATAGCTCAGGACGTGTCAGTGCGAGGCAGACTTCGTGTCGTTACATTAAAGAGTGAGTTAACTACGTGTCGTTTTATAAGGGATGTTATTACAAATAATCTCCGCTATAAAAACATGTCTAAATTAGTCCTTTTTACAGAAATGTTAAACTTTTCATGTAGGTTAGATTTTTAATATGCCAAGTTATATTATATCACCTGCTTAGAGAAGATATAATTTTCAGACAGTAAAGAAAACATTCCGTTGACTTCGCTTTCCTCCGTACAATGTCAAAGTGGGCTCATGAAGTCCCACACACTTTTCTTTTGTATCCATGGGCCCCATACAATAGTATTCGCGTATGACGTCACTCTTTCGTTGTTCCCTTTAACGATGTCGTTTTGCCCTTCCCACTTCTCCTTTCTCCTCTTTCGTCTTTTCATTTGATCTTTGAGAAGAAAATTTCCTCATAAACTCACTTATCTATCTTCTTTTCATTTGATCTTCTTTGTTTCCAAATCCTTATTGATCCTTCTTACGTGCTTAATTATTTTCTTCTTTTGGGTTTCATTTTAGGGTTTCAATTCATTTATACTGATCATTTGATTCCATGTCCGGAAAAGGGCTCTCTCCGGCGCCGTTCAACGCGCCGCCGATTATTGTCCAAGATGCTGACCCATTACGCTTTCGGGTCGGCGAACAGGACCCTAAAACCCGTGAATTCGCGGCGTTTATCGGCGACCACCACCGGTATTTCGCGGCAGCAGCAGCCGCAGCTGCAGCAAACCCTCACCCTCATCTCGAGTTCCGCCAGAATTTCTACTCGGAGAAACCCATTAGCGGAAACCCTAACGACAGTGGTGGATCAGACGGCGAGGACGACGTTGACGTGGAAGAAGACGAAGAGGATGATGACATAGACGGAAACGAAGGTGATGGCATGAACAAAGACGCTGGTGAAAATACTATATCAGCTGGAGCTGGTAAGAGAATCCCACAAGTTTTTCCTTTAGTGCGAAAAGTTTATACTTTTAAGATATTGACGCAGTGGACTCTTTCTCTGACAATGCCTGTGCAGCAATAGCGGTTGGACAAGACAACGCAGCTTACTACTCGCAGCAATTTAAGACAATGGAAGCGAGTTTTGTTTCTAGGCATGAGGAATCATCAGTCGCTGTAGAAAATGGATGTGATTTCAGCGGCAGAAGAGACCCTTCTTCTTCATCTTCGAGCAATTCAATCGAGTCTTTGAGGACCATCTTGTCTGATCATATAACGTATGTTCTTTTTGTTTTCGCTTGATTTCGACGGTTCTTTGTGGGTTTGAATTCGGTTTTGAAGTTCATATGGCTCAGACTAATAATGGAAGAGGAGATGTAACAGTTTTTGAATTTGGATGTAGTGATCTTTCTGATCATATCCATCATAGATATGGTTCCGGAATTAGAAGAACCATAGGAAGTGAAAAGGACTGTATCATCTCTCTGAATTAGTTTGTCTTGTTTGTGAGTGTAGTAATCTTTAGAGAAACAGCTTTTTAGTGTTACCTCACAAATAAGCAACTTTTTTGTTGAAACCGTTCGATTTATATCGATCATGCTCGTGTTTAATTTATAGCTTTTATTTGTCTCTTTGCAAAATCGTAGAGGGGCTTTGATGGCTGATGCTATGATTTTGCCTTGCGGACACACTTTTGGAGCTGGAGGAATAGAACAAGTTAAACAAATGGTATAGGGTTTTATTTCTTCCATCACAATCTCTTCTTTTACTCTGCTATTTTTTTCTTTTGCTTATGAAATCTTTATTTCGTTGTGTTCTCTTAGAAAGCTTGCTGCACATGTTCCCAGCCAGTCTCAGAAGACTCGATAACCCCAAATCTCAGTGAGTGAATTATTCATGTTCATGATTTTGTCATTTGGGTGTACAAGCATTCTGCCGAGAAGAGAAGTCACAGTCAAACCATTCATCTAAGCGAAAACGAGAAGGATATGATCAAGTAACTCAATACTACTTACTAATCATATTGACATCTCACGTTCAGTTCTGTTCTAACAAAAGATTTATATTTCCATAAATGGAGGAGAGACGCCCGTTTGGTGACTCGACTTATACAAGCCGTTCAAGGAACAAAAGTAATCATTTCCCTTTTGCGGTGGCAGATCGTGTTATAATAAAGGTCAATCCCTTTTTTTTCTCCCTGCATTTTTTTTCTAGCAATTGTACTTTATTGGTAATTGCGGATGATGCTAACCGTTGGAGTCATACATAAATCAGGGAAACAAGAGGACACCGCCTCGTTTTGTAGGACGCGAAGCTGTTGTGACTACTCAATGCTTGAACGGCTGGTAAAGTCTGATTTCTTTCTTTGATTATGACAATGATATACATTGCAATGATTCAGAACATATTTCAACTCTTTCTTGCTGCAAACTTTCTTATATATGGATCAAGACATCACCCTTGAGCAAAAACTTATATAGACTTTTGTATAAATGTTTCTGCAACTTGGATGCCATTTGTTGCAGGTATGTGGTGAAAACGCTAGACAATGCAGAGAGTGTTAAGCTTCAGTATCGTTCATTGGCAAAAGCCCCAGAAGATCCATCAGCCAAGGCAACAGCGAGCAAGATGGTCTCTAACTGGCTCTAAACAAACCTTGTTTACCGCATGAAGAGACTACTTTCTGATCGTATGCCTATCTACAGATCATAGATCACTGTTATATTGTAAATTGTTGTAGTTGCTCCATGTCAGATGTTTGAGGAAATTAGGTTTACGGCAAGATCCAGGCTACCAATAGCTGGAAC
Organism: Schrenkiella parvula; assembly: GCA_000218505.1. NCBI lineage: Eukaryota > Viridiplantae > Streptophyta > Magnoliopsida > Brassicales > Brassicaceae > Schrenkiella > Schrenkiella parvula. The sequence continues at coordinate 16,786,747 of CM001192.1, read as the reverse complement.
ATATCCATATCATCATACAATACATAGTATTTTGCTCTCAATATTGTTCTACTACTCAAACAAGAGATGTTTATAACTTTCAGGTGTTAAATAATTCAGCATACTAACGGTTCTTATTGTAGAACAAAATTGCAGAGACAGTAAATCTATGAGAGCTTACACACTAAAAGTAACTGAAAAAAAGTTGTCAACTAAAAAGCTTAAATAAGAAACTGGTCAGAAGTTTAATGGAGTTCAGGTACAAGTTATGTTCTCCTTTGATGCTAGAAAATTGCAGGTCGAGTATATGGAGGCTGCGGCTGCTCTAACGGCTAAATCCTTATCTGAGACAAGTGCATCCGCAGCTCTGCATCACAATTCAAACAGCAGGAAACTAAAAATCTGGATTGGGGAAAAATATTGCAACAATGAAATGAGATGAACAAGTAGTGATTTGGCCATACCTAGAGTACAATGGCATTCCTAACTGTAAGAAATTCTGACCAGAACTCAAGCTCAAGTGTTGCAGACCTCGATCACACTGTGATTGCAGCTCTCTCACTTGGTTTAACCAGCTTTCCTAAATTTTCAAATTCATACTCAAATCAGATGCCAACAAACAAAAAAGGGGTGTGGTAAATATATCTTTAACTTCTTTACCAATTGTTTCTCTTCTTCTGATAGCGTCTGTTCGAGTTGGTTAAACAGCGCCATCCATCTGGTCTTGTGGTTATCGACCGTTGAAGCCTTCGAAGCTCCATGGAGGAGTAAATTTGGGTCATTCTCTTGATCAGCTGGGAATTCTTTCCTTATTAAGAAAGGTAGCTCTATCGTGACAACTGCTCGAACCCTCTTCTTGCTACGTCGAAGAGCTGAAAAGAACAAAAAGGAATTTTCAGGAACAACCAAAAAATGTAGTTTTAATTGCATCAATGATCATATATGAGTTTTTCGTTACCGGAAACACGGCATTTGATGTCCTGATGAAGCAATTCCAACCATTGAGACGCTACTGTAGCCGCTGCAAATCAAAGATGCAGATCTATCTAAGCTAGATATGATAAGAGTATAGAACCAACCACATAGCGTAGTGAATTCAAGAACATACCTTTGACAGTGAGAACGCTAGCACGGTTCAAATCTGATGTGTCCTCGGTCGATAAGGAACTGGCATTTTCTGAGAACTTACCTGCTACCTGAAACCTCGACCCAACTGTATTGTTTTCTTCACTGAATTCACCATCTGCGCATTTCTCCTCGTGGTAATGCATGGAGTAGTTATCTTCTGGCATCCCACACTTGAATCCTTTGTTAAAATCAGATCTAAAGCCATCAGTGCTCACATCATCCAAGTTTTTCCTGGAACCCCCAACTGTAGTATTACTATGCCTCATTGGGTGATGATAGAAGTTTCTAGAATCTTTATCAGACTTGACAATGCTTTCGATGATGGAAAGTACTTGTTTTTTGTTTCTCACATGATTTATAATTCCAGGGTTCAGTTCATTGAGCAGTCCACTGGGAGCAGCTAGCCTAGCAAACCTGTCAACTTCTTCCTTCCTTGCAATCTCTATCTTTCTCTTCTTCACCATTACAGCATCACTATTCTTGCTTTTGCGACCACGTTTTCTTGGAGCAGGTATCCCTCCATGAGAAGATGAGACGACACAGCTGCTTGATGTCACTGAAATCCCAGCGTGTGGATTAGAAAGAAAACCGTTTTGTTTCATTGCTTTCCACAGCTTCATTGGATCATTTTTCTCATTGGAACTCCCACACTCGGAATAAACATCCGTTGAACCAGATTTATCGTGTCCCCCGGAGGAGCAAACCGACGATAAATCATCATTAAGGCAGCTGGAAACCGATAATCCACTTCTTTTCTGTGCTACAGATTGAGCGTCATTTCTCTTAAACAGAGCTCCCTTTTCACAATCAACATCTGTCTTGAGATCAAGCTTATTGGAAGACGCCTTGACCTCTTGACCCAGTAGTTCAGTCTTATCACTCGCTCCTTTAACAACACTCTGCGAAACTTTATTAACTTGAGACATTTCATTGGCCTTTTCAATGTCTTTAAAAGCATGACCAGTGTTACCTGTAGCATAAATGGACAGACATGGGGATGCTCAAGTTACGTTTCAAGGGCTTTTGTATCCAAACTTTCACAGGTAACAAAACAAATCAAAGTTAAAGTTCTATTGCATGCATTTCCCAAACGTAAAACTCAATTGAAACCATATTATAAAAGGGGATGTAGCAGTAAATTTACCTGAATTTAGAATTGGGTTATCACGTCCAATTTTACTCAACTCCTGTTTTTCATCTAATTCATTGCCTCCGATCTAAATCCCAGAAAATCCAAAAAGTAAGACAATATATTAGTTAGATCGAAAAAAAAAAGACAAAAGTATCAGCAAACACACAAGACCGGTCCGACGAAAACCCATCCAAAAACAAGGAAAAAGTAAAGAACTCACCTTTGAGTCGGATCTGGGAATTGACGAAAAACCTCCAGAAATATCATCGTGTTCATCCATGGCTAGTCAATTAATACCTAGAAACGAGCCCAGAAAATCACCCTTCAAGATTTTGCAAATAGTGATAAAAGATTCCTTTAATCTTCGAGGGAAATGACCCAAAAAGGAAATCGAGGGTTCGAGTGAATTAGGCTAGGGTTTAAGATCTGATGGTCAATTAGTAGATAGCGTAACGTGAATTTGAGACCCAGAATTGGAGCGGAGGGAGAGAGAAAGAGAAGAAGAAGGAGGAGAAGAGCGCGCGATGAGGGAGAGAGAAAGAGAAGAAGAAGAAGGAGGAGAAGAGCGCGTAGTTTAATAAGTTCTGACAACAATAAAAAGTTTTTTTTTCTTTTTTTCTTTTAGGGATCTTAAGATTTTCAAATTCAAACCAGACTCTTTCCTGATTTGGAGGGAATAGTGGTTCGGGCCTTTCAAAATGATTATTTTGTATTTTGGGAGCTCATTACTAATTGCTCTCAGGCCTTTTAACCCAAAATGGTAACATATTTATTTTATTATTATTATCATTAAGCTCTTTACTCCACTTTGAATTTTCAATTCAAAGCGTACCAGTGGTTAAGAGATTAAAAAATTTAAAAAATAATCGGATTTGGAATTTAATTGCTAAAATGTGTCAAAAAACAAAACTGCAATTATATGAAATTTAGCAAAGAATCAGTTCTCTTTTGCAGATACCAACAGACAAATTTATTCACTAAATCTAAATATACCAATAATACAATTCATTTTATTAGCAACATACTTGTGATAAATTAACTCATATAAGTTCCAAGAAAACAGATATAATTAACTCATATATATTGCCTATGAGCTAGTAACAAAACTATGGACATAGTTGTCTCGTAGTTGATATATAGCTAGCTACAAACATGTATCAACGTGGTTACCAAAAATAAGTAAAAAAAATATGTCACAACATAAATGTTATAGTAAAAAAAATAGTATAGAGATAAATGTATAAGGACCAAATCCATGTTTAATTATTTGTGAGCCTCAGCAAAATCAAGAATTTGGTAATCCGAATTTTTAAATTAGTCTTCCACCATTAATGTTTTATTTACAAGATGAAACAGAGGCTTTATCGTTCATTTCCCACAAGCCAACAATTTCTAAGCTGAGATTCACTCGTCTCCCTAAAACTCGACACCTTAGCTAGGCAGAAATGGGTACACCGCATGCCCAGACCCGACCCGGATGCTGACCCGACTCGTGTAGTCTTCAGCAAGTAGCAAACCGGCCCACACTCCACTCCTTTCCCCTGCACCACCAACCCCCACGCACGTGTGCCGTCGTCACCGTCAAAGCCACAACCGCAGCTCTCCTCCGCCGCCGCTCCTAACTGCTCCACGAATATCATTCCCTCCGGCATCTCCGCCTCTCCTCTCTCCCATTTCCTTTTCACCGCCGCCCATTCCTCCGCTTTCATCACCACCGCCGTTCTCTCCTCCTCATCTCCGTCGTACATATGGACTAACAACGGCGCTTCGCTTAAGTTCTTCACGATCTCCGTCACCGATTCCTTCATCCACCTGTCCAGCTTCTCACGCGCCACCTCCACCTCTCTACGATCGCGTCTTCCTCCTCCTCTGTTCCTTCCTCTCTGTTTCTCTATCTCCGATACCGCCTCCGTCAGCGACGCCGAGATCGTTCCGACGTTGGAACGACGGTTACCATCGCGATTGATGGGAAACGACGACGAAAGCGATCTCGCATTGTGATCAGACCCACTCGGATGCTCCAATACGCCGCGGTGCACAAGATAAGTACCACCGTAACCTATTTTTGCATATGCCATCTTTCTTCGGCGATGAGATAAGATTTCACGTCCAATAAAAAAAATCTTAATCACAAAACCGATAACCTCACCGAATTCGAATTCGAATTGTTAGCAAAAACAAATTTTAAAACAAAACAGATTAACGACGAGGATTGAGGCGAAGGAATATCCAGCGGTCGGATGAAATTTTAACGTAAGAAGGTGACATTAAATAAAGAGTTCCTTAACATGCTGACGTCATAATCAGCTTTTGACGAGCTATAATCCTCTGTGATTAAGTCCAGGTGTGCACTGTGATTAAGTACTATTTTTGTCATTGATATGTTTTACTGGTTGTTAAACATTGCATGGGAGTATAATTAAAGGAGGAGATTATGGTTGCACGATAGAATTTTCGTAGCCGAGTATTTGCTGGGTGAGACAGTGGAAAGACGTCAACGATGAAAAGACCTTTTTAAGAGATAACGGCGTTTTTTTTATTCCAGACAGTAGGATGTTGTTTGATCTAAGCCGTAGGATTATATTATGACGCCCCAGAGAGACCGAATCGGACGGCTGTCAAGGGACGTAGAAATCTATAGGCACGTGGGAATGTGGTTTGAGTGCGTGGAGATCTCGGAGTCACACGCGACACTCGTCTTCTTAACTTAGTGGATTCCGTGCTTCACACATGTTTGCCACGTCAGTTTATTGTCTATGTTAAACTATTTATATTTTCTATAAAATTAACAAAATATTGCAAAACTCTAGAAAAAAAAAGAAAATCCTTAAAAACCAAAAACATGGTATATTTCTCTGCTTTGAGGATAAAGTAGCTTATTCTTTTTTAGATTTATTTTTTACCTTTTTGTTAATTTTCCCAATTTTCTTTTTCCATTCTCTTTTACCAGTTCAAAAAAAGGGGGAAAAATCCACCAGAGATAAAGACATCTTACAGTGGTTAGATACAAATTTATTAAATAATAAGTAGATGATAAACAAACCCAGAAACGTTTTTTTAATTTAATCACATTGACAGTGATGATATTTGAATTTAGCTACTAGTAAATTATATAAATAAATACGCCTATTAATAATAACATTGTTTCCTTGTTCTTTAATCAAATAAGAGACCAAGACTGGGATTAAATATTCTGGAACTACATATACAATATTTCTAATTGCTTTTCCAGAAAGATTATTTCATATACCGTTGCATGTAAAAATAGGCAATTATTAATTACTACTTCATTATTTTACTACTAATCTTTACTTTGTCAATTAGTTTGGGTAAACTTGTGGAGCCAGACGAGGTTTTGCAATCGCGTGTAAAGGTTTTGCCATGAAAAGGCCAATCTTGCTTTCTGAAATGTCAATTTTACTCTCACCAGGCACTGATGATGACCATGTGAACCCTTGAATCAACCGAGCTAGCAACATGTACGTCATGACCGACCCAATGTTCGCACCCATGCACCTTCTTCGTCCCGTGCTGAACGATATTAGATTGAGATCTGGATCGTCCAGTTCCACGTTTTTTTTATTATCCAAGTGTCTCTCAGGATCGAACTTAAGTGGATTGTTCCACACGTTAGGGTTTCTTCCAATCCCCATACGACTGATCAATACGTGACTTCCCTTGGGGATGAAGTAACCGTCCACCACTGCGTCAGCGGTAGACATGTGAGGGAGGTTGAACGGTGCCACTGGGTGTAACCGGAATGCCTCTTTCACACAAGCCTTCACATACTTAAGATCCGGGAGGTCGGATTCAAGGACAAACCGGTCTTTTCCTACTACCCTATCGATCTCGTCCACGGCTCTTTGCATAATACTTGGCTCGTTAATCATCTCCGCCATGGCCCACTCTGCCGCATTTGACGGATTATCCACCGTCGCTAACATTAGTTCCTTCACCCAGCAAAGCAATTAACCGCCAAAAAAGTTAGAGATCATTACCTTAATTAAATAGATTTTGTGTAAACACAAATAGAAAGTGTTGCTCATGCCAGACAATGCAAACTATCTAGAGCCTTCCTATAGAAACTCCATTATGGTTTACTGATGTCGTGTTACAGTGCTACATCGAATCCTAAATGCTATATTTGGAGACAAATGGTACTTACGCTTGTAAATACGGCACAATTATATATTATCATGTAAAAAGAAAAGAGATTATGGCTAAAAGCCGAGACTTTCTAAGTATATATATAAAATTGAAAAACCCCACTACTTAGAAAATAGAATTAAGTGGATAACAATTTGCATACCGTCACTTGTGCTTTGATCTCTTCGTCTGACAGAGCAGTCTTCCCGTTGGTGTCTTTCGCCAATATTAACATGTCGAGAAAATCTTCAGGCTCTTTCATCTTCCCGTTACGCCATTGCTTGAGTCTTTCATCGACAAAAGGATCGTTATACTTACTTACATTCCTCATTGCGCCACTCACGACCTTTTCATGGCCTTCCAAGTCCAAGAACCTTAGCCACGGGACATAATCCGACAATGCAAAGGCGTAAAGATGTGTTACAACCGTAAGCAAAGAATCAACATGTTCAATCTCTTCGAACCCTGGTCCAGATTCATCTTCACTTCCTTTGCCAAAATGCCTTACACCAAAAAGCATCTTCCGAGCTACATTACCGCTGTATTGCCTCACCACAAGCCTTAAATCAATCGCTCCAAAACCATTACCGTGATTTTTGACACAGACGTTATTGACGAAACGGACGAGGTTATCGGCCTCGTCGGTTATCTGCTTGAGCGTCCATTTGAAGCTCTTCTGACTCGTCAAGTGAGATGCCACCACTCTCCTCATCTTCTTCCACTGTTCGCCTTGTGGCTCCACCGCAATGGTTAAGTACCCGCGGCTAGAGTACTCCGTGCCCATAGTTAGCGGTCTAGTGGCGAAAATGGAATCTTGCTTCTTCAGAATCTCCCGTGCAATTAGCGGGGATGTCACGGGGATCACATGAGTATTGGCGAGAGAGATACATGCAATATCGGTGTTGAGTTCTTCCATGAGGGAATGTATCCACCGGAACACCGGTTTGTTCCTCCGTAGTATTTCCGATAGGTTTCCGATTAGAGGCCAAGGTTTTGGTCCGGGAGGAAGAGGGAAGCTTCTTGTATAGGAAGTCACTAACTCGGTTTTCTTCGGCTCCTTGCGCTTCATCGTTAAGGCAAGGATGAGAAAACCTATAATAAACGCAAGCAATGAGGTGGAGTCGAGCATTGTTTTTCTCAACTTGGGAAAGTTAGAAGGTTCTTTGACTTGACTAATTTTTATTTTTTAAAATAAAGTGAGGAATTAATAAGACTATATATAGGCAGCCATGAAACGTACGACACGATAATCTGTGGAAGTTAAATGCTTTAAATGTTGGAAGAAAATCAATCTAAGGAATCCACGTTTTTTACAGCTAATGTTGAAGAAAAAAAATGTTTTTTTTTTCAGATTCGCCTAACTCTACGGTGATATATTAAATAAGGTGAACCATTTATATTTTAAATAAGTAGCCATTGGAAATTACAAGAATTCTATTGAGTGCAAGAATAATCAAAAATAGAAAGCTATTATTACTTATTACGTAAAGTTAAATAAAACTTCGCAACATTTAAACTTTCCGTCGTAATGAAACCTTTTTTTTGGGAGTCAAATGTCCTAAATTCTAGATAAGTTTAAAATCGAAATCATATATTTGCACTGATATTCGATTCCAATTAAGAATGAAGAAGTGATTACCATTGTGGTCCAAAACAATCTCAGTTATGGCAACTTTAAACTGTAAACGTTTTGAGTATAAAAAGTGGTTGGCCTTTCCGGATGGATGATGAGAATTAGTCAAACACATGTGATCGAAACTTTTCCGGTTACAAAAGAAGAGTCGGTGTCTCGTACACCACTTGCCGGTAATAAAAGGAACAGCAGTCGGTGTCTCGTACACTGTCCATGTCCCGTAGTGTGTCAGTCCTTCGGCTTACAACTGTATACCATTTACTTTTCCACTTTTATGTAACGGCACGTTTAAAATACTATGGGTTGAAGGACTGGGCCTATCAATTTGTAAGTAATGGCCCATAATAATCTAATTGTATCAATAATCAATCGTAGGCGTTCATTTATCAATGTAAACTTCAACAAGAATTGCTTCTTAAGATACCTTTTTAAAACCTTTTTTTTAACTCTGTAAATGATTAAAGCATGTATCAATTAAATAATATATATTTTTAATATGTAATTTTTTTTCTTTTAAACATTCGACAGATAATCGGAATTCTTTTCTAATTCACTTTCTAAACTGACCTTTTTTATTTTTTATTGATAATATTGCCTAGACTTGGATTTCACCAAAAGGAATATAATAAATTAAAAGCTTTCGAAAAACTTAAGAAACTTTTATATTAGTAATTTTCTATACGTTTTATGCATGCAATTATATACATATCTTGCATCTTTGTGCATTTTTCTTTTTATCTCCTCGTATTTCACTGTTTATTTATATCTTCATTGGTAGGTAGAACGAATGGTTGTGGACTGGCTGGTTAACCTAAATACGTGGCTTCCTCATGGGTCGCTGGACATTTTGCATAAGCATTTAATAAAAAAATTTGTATTAACAAAAGAATAAAAATTAATAAAACAAAAAAAGCGTCGTCTATAGATCACAAGCTTTGAACGTTAGCAAAATTATGTTACCTACCACCAGTCCCTCGCTTTACTATATAGATAGATATTCACATTAATCCTTATAGAAAAAATATTTCTCTAAGATCATAAAATACACCAAGCTGATTATAATCCTCAATATTCTCAACGTCAAATAAAAATTTGAAAGTAAGTCTAGACTCTTTGCATTGTTTCTTATTATTTTGTCTACAGGAGTTAGATTTTCTTGTTCAGTTCTGAATTTTTTCTGCTTCTTTGTTTTCAACGATTTGTTAAACTTTGTGCATGTGATTATTTATCAAACAGTGGGAACAGAGATGGTAATGGTTCACGAGGTTCCTTTTCCTCCTCAGATCCTCACTTCCAAGCCCCTCTCTCTTCTCGGCCAAGGTTTTTTTTTTCTTTTACATTTTTTGGCTAATTATTTTATATTTATCATTAATCCAGAACAATAATGTAAAAAAAAATCTCAGGTAATTGATGATTTTGTTCTTGTTTCGTAGGCATCACAGACATCGAGATCCATTTTCTTCAAGTGAAGTTCACGGCTATCGGAGTTTATATAGATCTTTCAGATGTTAAAACTCATCTTGAAAAATGGAAAGGCAAGACCGGACAAGATCTCGCCGGCGATGACGATTTCTTCGACGCCCTTGCCTCTGGTAATTCAAAATTAGTCCACCTTTACCGTTTCTGCAATTGTATTGGTTTTGGCTTTGTGATCCCAATTAATGTTGAAAAAGAACGAGTTTCTTATTCGGTTAGGCGTACTATTTTGGTTTACTTCGGTTCAAATAGTTATATACCCCGGATTATTTAATTGATGATTCGGTTTAATATGAGACAAACAAAATTGAACCGGTATGGCTGTTTTGGGTCCGGTTTGCAGCGGAGGTGGAGAAAGTTATAAGAGTGGTGGTGATAAAGGAAATAAAAGGATCTCAGTACGGAGTGCAGCTAGAGAATGCTGTGAGAGATCGTTTGGCTGCGGAAGATAAGTACGAGGAAGAAGAAGAAACGGAGCTCGAGAAAGTTGCAGGCTTTTTCCAGTCTAAGTACTTCAAGACTCATTCCATCATAACTTACCATTTCTCAGCCAAAGATGGCATTTGCGAGGTATATGATCGTCTATAGTTTCAAAATTCATATTCATAAAGCAACTGAACAGAGAAAGTCTGTTTAAGCTTTAGCGATTGACTAAAGAATTTAGTTTTATTTATTGATTGGTGATAGATCGGTTTTGAGACGGAAGGTAAAGAGGCGGAGAAATTGAAGGTCGAGAATGCGAATGTGGTGGGGATGATGCAGAAATGGTATTTGTCTGGAAGTCGAGGAGTTTCACCATCCACCATTGTCTCCCTCGCCGATTCGTTGTCCGCATTTTTAACCTAAGATCCTTACATATATAATGCATTTACGTGTTTTATGTTGTGTTCTGTCGTTGGTAAATCAGATATCGTGTTTGGTTATATTTATAAAATAATTAATGGTTCTCGGTTATTTTCCACGGTTAGTGATGCTTAAATATCTTTCTCATGTTTCTTCTCGAATCATCTAACTGATTACATGTGGTTAGACCAAGTGACTTAGCTCATATTTGCCACAAAAAAATAGGGTGTCTAAAACCGAATCAAAACAAAACCAAAATTGAACCGACTTTAAATATCTTAACCATGTATAATATTATTTGAATTGACTATATATACTAACATTTACTGCATTAAATTCCGAACTGTATCTGAGCCAAAAACTAACCGAACCAAATCGAGAAGATCTTGCTCAAAACCAAGAAAATAAAACCAAAGGAAAACAAACCGGAAAATCAATTATACAGAAGAATGAAAGTATTAACCAACACAGAGGAAAACCATTTAAGCAAAGTTAAGACTCGTGCTCAGGCGTGGTATCAGGCACATTACCATATCATCCTAGTGACGCTGTGTCTCGCTGCGACAATCTCGTCATCGGCCAGAATCTGATGTTCAAAAGCAATCTCACGACAGAAAAAGAAAAAAAACATAATCAATTCTGTAAAAAATTATTTCGATTTTAGTAAACTAAAAGTTTATGTAATTTATGAGAATTGGCGGAGATAAATTTTAATTGTCAGACTAATTGAAAAATTGAGTGCTAAAACTGACAAAACAAGGAAAAAACAAATGAAACTGGTGACACCTCTAACGATCTTTAACTAAAAAACTGGATGCCCATATCTGATTTGGTTTCGTAGTTCTATAGTTAAAGCGCAACAATTCTTCAACTAATCTGACAATAGAAAGTATTCTCCTAAAAATTTTAGCTTAGCAACACATTAACCATGAAAAAATAGTACTAATGTGAGCACACAAGAGCAATTTTACCTCCTCGTTGAGTTGAGGTTTAAAAGTTTCACTGTCGTCCTCGTCACTTCAGATTCAGCATTGCCACCATTAAAAAAAATGAACAAAGACCTGGCAAAAATAGCAGGTCCAAAAGCTATCTCACGAGCAAAACAAGAAAAAAAATAGTCAATTTTCTAAAAAAAACTTCCGGTTTGTGTGAACTAAAAAATTACATAATTAGTAAGAGTTGGTAGGGATAGATTTTAACTGTCAAACTAATCGAAAAATTGAATGTTAAAACTGATAGAACAATAAAAAGACAAATGAAACTGGTAACACCCCTAACGATCTTAATAAAAGAAACTGGATGTCCATGTCTGATTTGATTTCGTAGTTCTATAGTTAAAGCGCAACAATTTTTCAACTAATCTAACAATATTCAATTCTCTCAAAAATACTTCCGGTTTGTGTAAACTAAAAAATTACTTAATTGGTGAGAGTTAGTGGAGATAGATTTTAATTGTTAGACTAATCGAAAAATTGAATGTTAAAACTGATAGAACAATGAAAATACAAATAAAACTAATAACATTTCTAACGATTTTAATTAAAAAACTGGATGTCCATGTCTGATTTGATTTCGTGGTTCTATAGTTAAAACGCAATAATTTTTCAATTAATCTAACAGTATAAAATCGTCTCCTAAAAAGTTTCAGATTATGATGTATGGAAATGAAAGAGCAGTGTGAAACCTTCAAAGCCTAGGAACTTTAGGGAACAGCACAATATTGTTGACACCGACAGCTCTAGCCTTCGAGCCTTTGCAACCTGTTTGCAAAGAAAAAAAAACCAGCTCTCACAGTAGGAGAAGCACGGTTACGACGTGGCCGTCGGCTTAGATTCTGAAACCATAAGTAACATCAAAAGAGAAAAAAGTAGAAGCCCCTTAAAACTTCAACCTTGAAGCTGAACATACTGTTCACTACATGAAGACAGATAGAGTTACTACACAAAAACAAAGGATTGACTCGAATATTGTCTACTGGCGGAAAGGGTAATCGCAGAATCATACGTACAATGCAATCAGAGTGAGAACAAATCTTTATTGAAGTTAAGGGATTTGGATACTCACGAGAGGCTGAATTATCGGCGTACCAGCCGGAGCGGCAGGTTTAGGTGGAACCGGAGGTGCTTCAAGAACATTTCCGGCAGCAACAGCGGCTTCACACTCAGCGTCACTCATTCCGAGCTTCTTCGCGTGTCCGTTGCCTGATTCGCTGGCTCGGACGACAAGAGAGCGACGCTGAGAAATTGCAATTGGAAGAGAAGCTATTCGAACTTTACTCACCGACGATCTCAGACCGACATGGCTCTTGCAATCGATTCCTCTGATCGACGGAAAGCTGCAAGAGGCATTAAATATCGTTGTTGCTTTATTATCCCGAAGATGCAGTCACTAGAGGCATAAACAATAAAACCTTGATAAATGTTCTTCATTTCCCCTAAAATTTAAAATTCCTAAAGAAATTGGTAAAGAAGGATTCGATTAAGGAAGGTAGTTGGGGATTACCGATAAGATTAGCGGATTGCCCAACTAAGTCTCGACAAGAGGTTGCAATAGAAACCCTCCGTGATCGATTATCGCATTACCGATAAGGTCTTGATCGATCATCCTCCATACCCAAGGCGTTAGCTACAACATCCTCCCTCGCCACCGCCTAACTACACATGATTGGTGATGGAGAATGAAAATTACGGCTGCGAATTTCACGGGATCGATGACAGAACCTGTTCAACCAATGCGGCTGCCAAGAAATTAGTCTCTCCGTCTTTATAAGCTTCGTGTGGCCCCAACGGTCATTTTTTATTTTTTTTCAACATTCCTCTTTTTTGTTCTTAACCTTTTTAAAGCTCATTGGATTTGTTTAACTGAATATGTCCGTTAGAATAATATTAATTAAATGCACTGAAATTAACTATATCCTCTCCCTATAATCTAAGAACAGATTAAAAGAGTTTTTTTTATCTCATTATCAAACTAAAAAAATAAAGAAAAAAGTCCTCGAATTTATTTATCTTTAATTCTGCTTCCTTTTATTTAGAGTCAAATTGGAACAACAACTACAATAAATATATTATTTATATATATATGCATATTGTTGTATATCCTAAAAAACTAATATATGTGACTAAAAACTTATTTGTTTAACTTAAGTTGTAGCATCTTACTGTTTTACATAACACATACACAAACTATTTGGATGGATTCATAACATTAATATAAAAAATATAAAAGAGTAATATTAACATGATTTTGATATTTTTTATATAATAGATTCATTTCTTACAAATAATTTTAAAAACATTCTTAATTCACGGTGCCAAATCTCAAACACTATTGGGCTATGTAGGCCCATCTTTATATCGACATTACGTTGAAATTAATTAAGTTAACGTAATGCTACACTTAAACAGCCCAATAGCCACCTTGATACAACTCAAAAGTCTTGGGCTTCTCGATGGAGTCAATGCTAGTTTTGATGAAGACACTAATTAGCATATCAATTTTTTTCCCAACAATAATAAAATAAATCTTATGATTCATCCAGAAAAAGATATATTAACTACTGTCTCTCTTATTTAAAATTATACAGATAAAATAAAAGAAATCATAAATAATGAAAAAATGTCACTCTAAATGAATTTATGTGATCATAATCAAATTGGTAATATATTTTTTTTAGATTTTTTTTTTGTTTTTTTTAAGTTTTCGAAAGATATCTCTAAGAAATAATTAAAAGAGTTAGGATTTGAATTAATATGTGTCATCAATAAAATGATTTCCGTAACATTACTGCAATGATCAACGCCACTTGTCTTTATATACGTAAAAGGGCCATTCAAAACTCAATAAAATGATTTCTGTAATGTTTCTTCATATATCTTTTTCCTTACTTTTTTCTCAATCCACAGATTAAATACACCCAAACTTTTTAAAAATACCAAAAATGAATTTAGATAGGCTAAGGATCCATCTCAAAACACGTTATGCTTACTTCGAAAACCTATACTTTTTTTGAATAAACTGGTTAATATAAATATAAATATGGATAAAGTAGAAATATATTTTACCAAAAAAAAAGTAGAAATATCTCTTAGATTTTTCTGAGTAGCTTTTTTAAAGAAACTATGTCGAAACATCCAATGCCGCGTCTTGAAAACCAAGCTGTATATAAATACATAGCAAGCGGGAAAAGTGAGAAGGCACAGAAACAAAACAAAAATGGTTTTGAGAAGAAGAACGTTGGTTTTATACTTTCTCTTCATCTTTCTTCTTCAGCACAATTTTCCTTCTGTTAGCTCACGGCCCTCCTCGGTTGATACGAACCACGAGGCTCTTCCTCTCGAAGCCTCAAAGCCAGATGTTGTCGGTTTTGAAGTAAAGGCTCCGGAATTACATTTTATTATCAAAAAACGACGCGGTGGCGGCGGTGGAAGAGGAAACGATGGCGGCGGTAGACGTGTAACTCCGAGTCATCCTGGTGGTGGCGGTGGTATTGGTGGACCGCATCGTTCAAGTGGCAGCCGTAATTTTCGAGGGGCAGTGTGTGCGGTCGGTTGGTTGGGTTTATCGGTTTTATCCGGTTTATTATTTGTTTAGAAGGGTTAAAGTATATATAATGAAACCAACTCATATTCCAAAAGAAAGAAAAAAACAAATAATCAAATATGCCAATACTATATGAGACTAATTTTGAAACATCGCACATTATATAATAAGATATGGTTTATAATCAATCAATCTTTTTTTAGTTTAAACAAAATACGGTTATATATATTTATTAAATTTTTCTGAGCAGCTTCTTAATGTTTTTTGCGGCGTCCTAATTTATAAATAGTAAAGGAAAAAAAAGACATGTGATGAGAACTTAAAACAAAATAATCAAACTTTTGCGGTCACGGATGTACTAACTGTAGAGTTGTTTGTTACAGCATTAAGTGGCTTATACGTCACACTTCCTTAATTCCTCTTGATGTATTACTTTAGAAAGTAAAGAATAATTTTCAAAACTCTTGCCAAAGCCATATATGTTTATGTAAGAACTAAGAAGAAAACGTAAACTATTAATGATTAATATCGTTTTAACAAAGAGTTGTGCTATAGTGGGAACTTCACATATATGTTATAAATACCCAAAAATAACATTATGTGGTTAACCCAATAATAATTAGATGTGCATGTGACGTTTCCACGTGGCATAAAAGTAGAGGTTCACGCGCGCAGTATAGCCGTTGGGATGATTAAGCGCCAAACAGAATTGCATGTGAGAGTTTTGCATAATTCATAACTTAAAAACGGAATTTCTGGAAAATAAAACTGATATTATTACGTCAGCTTTTTCAATTTTTTCTTTGTGAAATATATGTAAAATTTATAATTAAAAAAAAAACTATAGCGGATCATAAGAGAAGTGGTGAACTATCTATATAAGTGAAGTCTTGAACGAATTGACAACTTCACTCAGCTTCTTTTTTCCACTTCTTGCCTCTTTACTCTTTAGTCCCAGCAAAATCATGAATCTTACAGAATATGCCCATATCTTATTTATTTCACTATGCACCCTCAACTTCTGCTTCTACCGGATAAACTCCGACGACAACGGAGGCTGGGAGAGAGGCCACGCCACTTTCTACGGCGGAGCTGATGCATCCGGCACAATGGGTACTTAAAACAAAAACTTTTTTATTGGCAGACACATCATGATCACTAAATAGTCATGAATGAAGACTTTCAACATATACACTTTTACCGTTAAAACTGTTGACGTTTTGCAGGGGGTGCGTGTGGGTACGGTAACTTGTACAACCAAGGCTACGGACTACAAACCGCGGCGCTGAGCACGGCTTTGTTCAGAAACGGTCAAAGGTGTGGGGCCTGTTTTGAGCTACAGTGTGAGGACGATCCTCAGTGGTGCCTCCCTGGTTCCATCGTCGTCTCGGCTACAAACTTCTGTCCACCAAACTTTGCCTTAGCCAACGATAATGGTGGTTGGTGCAATCCTCCGCTCCAGCACTTTGACTTGGCCGAGCCTGCCTTCCTCCAGATCGCTCAGTACCGAGCTGGGATCGTTCCTGTCGCATTCAGAAGGTACAAAACACTTGTAGCATAAAAGTAAGGCCGGGTTTGGCCATCTGGTTTGGTTTCAGATTTTGCTTAAACTATACAATCGGTTTAAGTTAAACATTTTAGTTTGCTTTCAAACTTAAGTCATAACTGTACTTACCATGTTTGTCCTCTTATAATAAATGAAGGGTTCCATGTGAGAAACCTGGAGGGATAAGATTTACGATAAACGGGAACTCGTACTTCGATCTCGTGCTGATCACAAACGTGGGTGGTGCTGGAGATATTAGAGCCGTCTCTTTGAAAGGCTCAAAGACTAATCAGTGGCAATCCATGTCTAGAAACTGGGGACAGAATTGGCAAAGCAACACCTACCTCAGAGGTCAAAGCCTCTCTTTTCAAGTCATTGCTAGTGATGGTCGGTCTGTTGTGAGCTACGACGTTGTGCCTGAGAATTGGCAGTTTGGTCAAACTTTCGAAGGAGGACAATTCTAGATTCTGTATTAAGAGAAACTTAAGATATACACAAGAAGAGTCAATGATTGTGTTTAAGACAAAGACTCTGCTTCTTTTGAGGAGCCTTATGGATCATATAAACACTTTTCATGTCATAATTAAGATATACAATGATATAAAAGATAAGGGATTTTTATATTATTCGCAAATCTCGTTTACTACTCTACTCATCCATGGCCATTAACAAGAAAAAAAACACGAAGAGAAAAAAAAACACATATCATAATATAATTTGGATTCTTATCATTTGTAAGATTTTGATATCGTCTAAACAAATTATTAACGACCGTAAGATATAAAGGGTTCAAAGGCCAAAATATACTAAAGATATACTAATACTAATGTAGACTATAGTATTTAACATTTACATTTTTACAAAAAAATTGAATTTTCTATAAAATAATGAATATCGATAGGAAATTAATTTTCGTCACACACGACTTTTTATGAGGATGATGACAAAGACAGCAGTCTTGTTAAGTCTTGACGTCGTTAATTCTCTTGCTTGGTCCAGACGCCGGAACTGACCCTTTTGGAAGAACGTTCAACACCAACGACCCGTACTTTCCGGTGACATAGACTCCCGGAGAATACGAATATCCCGCCGTGAAGTGATCATCCTCGCTTTTGCACCCCACCACCATCGCCGGCTTTCCGTTGTCGTTCTTGGAGATAGCAAAGACTTCTCCGGAGAAGATGACGCCATCTGTCACCGATAGAGATTCTCTTGGAAAATCTCTAGCCGTTGAGAATGAACCAAGCTGAGAGATGGAGATGATGAAAATCAGAATCAAAGCTCCATTTCTATCCATTTTCTTTTGTTTGATCTCTCTGTTTAGGATTGAACACTCTGTTTCGTTTTTCTTCTTTTATTCGTCGTCGCTGTGTTTATTTGGTGAAGATCCGTGAAAGTGCATATATATCTATTAATAAACGTGTTAAGTCATAGAGAGGTCACTATTACGTCAGTCAATGGCATTTGAAGAAATAACGCGGCTAGTGTCGGACTCAAAAGGCTTGAAAGAATCGGTCAGATCAATAACAAGAGTTGAACGAATAGGTCATCATTAGTTATAAGATACACTAATACAATTTTACTCAAAGGAAAAAAAAGATACACTAATACATTTTCCTATAGAGAACTTTTGTTTTCTTTTGCTATACAGACGTTATTGAGAAAAGATTTAAAAACACAAAATCAGCCCATGAAATTTTGCTTTGTAATTTTTTTTTGTCTCGCTTAGTACATAATATATGCCATTATAATTAGTACTGTAATTTTTTTAATCATTTATTGTTTATTAAATATATTTGGAAAAAAAGTTCGTCTGGGATATGAAGATGGGCCTTTATCGGGCTACTTGGAGCAAAAGCAAAGCCATTTTAATTTCGTTCTCTAGTTAATGTAATTACCATTTTGAGACCTCCGCAATACTTCTGAATCATAGAGAGTATATGACATTTTCGTATTTCCTTTCTTCTCCGATTTGCCTTTTATCGGTCTTCGGGACGTTGACCTTCAACCTCGTTACAGCGAGAGGTTCCAATCTCCCTCTCTCTCTCGCCGGTGAAAATGGCAGGTAGATTCCGATTGGATTCCGTTGTTTCTGCGATAGTCACAGTTCACCCACACGAGATTCCGGCGTTGCTCCACTCCTCTTCCTGCTTCTTCTTCGTACCGATCTCCCTCTCTCTCTGTCTCCATGTTTATTCATTTTAGCCACTGATTTCGAGTGTCCCTAAACTACGCCTTGGTTTTTGTTTTTGTCTTTTGATCAACGAGGATGATTTCAGATATTGAGCGCATATTTCGTCGTTCTTCCACTCCGCGATGAGGGGGCGATATCGCTTGGGTTATCAAAGCTCCCGGGCCTGTTCGTCGGATCCCTGTTTCTCACTCTAATTGCTGCACCTCTTTCCACCTTGATCTTCTCTTTGCCCAATTTGTCCAAATCCAAGGTACTGTTGCTCAAATGCTAATGCTATTCAGACATGTTTTATCTCTATGTTTCTTACATCCTTTGTTTCTAGTTTTTTTCCCTGTTTTATTCAAGGACTCTGCTGAGTACTCTGTTTTAATAAAAGCTGTTTAATGCCTACTTTTAACTGTTGACCATGTGAGAGAAAATTATATTGAATTAGTGTGTTTGTTTTTAGTCTCTACCAATGAAAATGTTCACTGAAAATACTTGCTGTTTTTTTAACTATACACCAATTGGGATAGGGTAGCACTTATGATAGATTTTTTGAAGCATTATCTTACGCATATTCTTGAATTTCCAGGCTTTGGTTATAATACACAGATTCTTTAGTGTATCGCTTGTGCTATGTTTCCTTCTCTGGCGTGCCTCTCCAACAGAGTCTATGCCATCTAATTCAAAGGTAAGAGAGGAGAGTTGTATTATACATAGACTGTCAGGACTTAGTCATGACTCATGGTTTAACACAATCTACTGCTTTGAAGGATGCAGTTGAGTCGGCATCCGATCTAACAAAACACGCAAAAGTTGATATCGATGGAGCTACTCCTGCTTCTGGATGGGATAGCCATGGCTGGTTTTACATTTCTGTTCGAGTTGGATTTTTCCTCTGGGTACGACTAACTCTTTTTTTTCGGTTTTAATCTCAACTCCTCGTAATCTATCTGGAAATATAATACTTTTACTACTTCCTAGGTTGCATTGCTTAATCTCGTCGCTATTTCTTCAACCTGGGCTAGAATAATAGACGTTATGGATAGTGAGGTAGTTTCTCCTGCCCTTTACTTTGTTCCAAAGAACTGGCAATTGTTTGCAAGCATAACAACATTTTTCAATTCAGTCAGGTGCAAGACTGTTCGGTTTTGTTGGTGCTGGTGCTACCCTTGGACAGCTTTTTGGATCCGTGTTGGCTGCTGCGACTGCTTGGATGGGTCCATGTATGCATCACATTGTCTGATGATGGTTCCATTTACAGTCCAAGTATCTTGCTAGAGATATTTTCTTCTGTTTTTGTTGTTTCATGAATGCTATTCTGGTCTCCCTCATGTTCATTACAGATCTACTTCTATTTGCTGCTCTTTTAATGGAATTTGCTGCCCAGTCTTCAAAAGGGATCACCAAAGATATTTCACAGTTCTCTGAGGAGTTGTCTCCTCTAAGGTTAGCTAAGCTACAATTTGTGTCCTTCATCAACGCAAGATGTTTTTAAATTTCAAACCCACTTTTTCGCTATGTTTCCCAATCTTATGTTTGGGATGATACATGGCTATGTATGGATAGTACAAAGATTTGAAATGATTTATCTTATAGTTGAGGTCGCTCGTGGTAATGAACGAGTTTGAATTTCTAACAGACAGGTGAGAATGTGTTCTCAATTTCAGGTCCTGGGATAGTCTTATATATCTCGTGTGAGTTTGACTCAAATGTGATCATGGTTGGTCGAGAAGTTGATCTTTGTTTCCTGTTGTATTAGGAGAACTGATAATGATCATCAAAGTGAGAGAAGACAGGAAGCTTCCTCTCCAAAAGTTGCTTCTCCAAAAGTTGCTTCTCCTAAATCACCTATCTCCACAACCAGGCCTCAAATTTGGGCTATCTTAGACGGAATGAGACTTATACTAGCATCACCGTATCTTTTGCTCGTGTCTTTGTTCCTTTGGCTCGGTGCGGTCATCTCCTCGTTCTTCTATTTCCAAGTAAGAAAAATCTTTAGCTTTAAATGATTTCAAGAAATTAGATTAAATAAATCATGTGAAGGTATTATCAGAAATTGTGGTCACTGACGATGCAATAGTGGGCTTGTCATGTGAGCCATGTCAATCGTGTTAAATTGATTCTCTACCTTGTAAAGAATTTGATGATTATAGCCAATATTCCTTCTTCAACAGCTGTTTTTCTTGTTCCGGTAACAACTTTTCACAAGATAAAGATTAGGATAGCCTTTCAGAAGATAAATTTCCTTGGTTTTCTTGGATGTATTGAATGATTTTACTGGACTTAATATAGAATAGGCTTAACTTCTTATGGTCTCACTAATGAAACAAAGGTCACTGCAGAAAGTTACTGTCATTGCCACAACAATCAAATCATCCATTGGTCGAAGAAGACTGTTTGCCCAGATAAATAGCTTCGTTGCAGTTTTCATACTTATTGGACAACTGACTCTAACGGTATGTTATATGCAAGAGAAAATTCTCACATTGATTCACCATACCTGTTGTTTTTCTTACCGTGGTCCACGTATATATCAATTCATATGCTAAATCTTACAGGGCCGGATCTTGACTTTAGCCGGTGTCACAGTTGCAATATCTGCATCTCCATTTGTTGCACTTGGGAATTTGGTTGCTATTGCGATATGGCCAACTTGGGTTGCAGTTGCTGTGTCTGAAACCCTGAGAAAGGTTTGTGGTTTATATCAACCTCTCTGTGTTGCCCCAATTTTCGATTAATTACAGTTGCACTACTTTGTAGGTGACAACTTATGTTGTAACTAGACCTGGAAGGGAACTTTTGTTCACTGTTGTCTCGCAAGACGAGAAATACAAAGCTAAAGTACTGAATCTTTCCCTTTCTCAACTTCTAGTTAAAAAAAATCAGTTCTTTAAAAGGGAAAGGTTACACTTTGGTCTATTACTCATTCTGTGCACTATGGTTTCAGGTATGCATAGATGTGATTGTTCAACGGCTTGGAGATGCTGCAGCGGCAGGACTATTCGAAGTCCTCACCATTGCTCTTGGTGGTCAAACATCAACTGCTTCACTCTATGCCTTGCCAGTATAATAAAGCTTCCTACTTTCAGACAATTCTTCTCGTATGAGTATGGTAAACTATTCTCCAATGCAGTCTTTGACAAGTCTCCATTTGTTATTACAGGTGTGTTTGATATGGATAGTCACGGCGTTCTTCTTGGGCCGGCGCCAAGAACAACTGGCGAAACTCCAGGTGGGTTCATCGTTATAGGAACATCTTATAAAGAGTCACATGAATAGGATCATGCAGAAGATGAGAGGCTTCAAATTCATATGTAGGAGTTATGGGAAAGAAACGCAAACTCGACCGAGATGAAGAAGGATCACAAGGCGGAGTAATGTTTAGCTGATACAAGTCAGATTTTGGATTCTGCCATACATAGATAAAAAAATATTGTACAAAAGTGAAATACGCTCTTCTTTGGAGAACGGAGCAAATGTAGCCAAACTCGGATCTTTATTTTTTCCTTACAGTTAGAGCATTCGATTTAACTTATATCAAGTCTAGCTGTTATGTTTTCACTGTGGAGGAATGAGAGCACTTGATTTCGTATTTGCGCAAAAAAAAAGGCAAAACCAAACCCCAAAGACCAACCAGCGAAGCTAATGGTGACATGTCTATTTTATCGATCTATTGTATTGGGCCTTTTTTAAAGTTTATAAGGTTTATTTTAATGGGCTTAATCTTGAAATAGTAAGAGCCCAAAGCATAAAACCCTAGTTTGCTTGCGTGTCTCTATATTTCATAGCTTCCGCCAATTTTACTGTTTCTTCTTCGCCTCTCGTCCACTTTTCCGGCGACAATGGTGAGATTGTCTTTAAAAGTCATTACTGTATTATTGCCCTTAATTCTATTCATTTTCCGGTCTGTTTTTAGGGGCCTTGAGTGCCCTAATTCGATCACGCTTTATGTAAAATTCTGATGAATTTCGTTTTATGTTCACTCAATATGATCCTTCTCTTTACGTAACCTGAGCTCGATCTTACGGAAGCAAATATGGTCCTGAAAGCATATTTCGTGGGTTTTTACTGTGTGACTAAAATGTTTTACTTTTGTGGGTTTCAGACCAAGAGAACGAAGAAGGCTGGAATTGTCGGGAAATGAACACAATCACTAGGGGAAAAATATCTCAGAAAGCGAGTCTTAAACGAACACTGTCTCTTTGGCAGTGACTGAAAAAAGAAAAAGGATTAAAGAGGACTAACCAAAAAAAAATAACGAGAAACGCCTCTAAAGTTACAGAGGAAGGAAATAAGACCAGCCTCTCTTTGCCTATATTTACATGAAATATCCCAAAAAAAACGTCTAAAATCTGTACACGATAACAGCCAAAACCCTCTCTCCTCTAAAACGGGGTGTCAGTACTTCAGCAGAGTATCGTCTTCCCTGTATCACAATGAAAGTAAAAGTGAGAAAACAAGAAGCAAGACAAGGAATTTGGTTCAGAGTTTGTGTAAAAATACCAAAACTCATGTTCGAAATGATCGGATGAATCATACTCCTCTTCATGATCGTAGCACTCATAGAACTGTGTGAAGTACTCGAAAGATTTAGTGCAAAATAATGAGAATGGTTTATTCAAAAGGTGGAAACAAAAGATAACCGTTCTTGGTTATGCAAGGAATAAACATAACTCTCACCTTGTCACATTTTCCAACAGCTTTTGAATCTGCCTCATCATCTGCCTGCAAATTGTTCATCACAGCAAGGTGTTCAACAACATCAGCAAGCTTTTAACTTTGCAAAGTGTTTCAAAGGAGATTAAATGCAAATGTCGCAACTCTTTTTTGACGACTATTCATAAAACCAAAGAATATCACAAGAAGCTTCATTCGTAAAACCTTAAAGCCTACTTAGTCTGAATCTAAAGCTCGCTCAAGTATGCATAGCAGGTACAAAAATAGCTGGTCCCACAGATAAAAAGGAAATCAATCAACTAAAGCAATCCTCAAAATCAACGTGTCATCCAGGGATATAATATACCTTATATATACATTTAGCTTCTTCTTTTAATTTCGTGTTGTGTGCCAGATCAACTTCAGCAGCACGAGCTATGAAGGGGTTTTGATCCTGGAAAATAAGCACGAAGGCATGCAAAAACCAAGCATGTGCATAAGGTTTTGCAGAGGAAAGATTAAGTTTTTGAATGATTATGAATTAATTTATACCTTTACTGACATGTTCTTCCACACACTGAAACATATTCTACTAGCATCCACCATGTTCCCACAGTAGTTTTTCCTAAAATCCTCTCTAGATAAAGAAAAAAAGAGTTACAAGAAGGTAAACTAGTACTCAGATTCACTTATTTCACTGTCACTTTCTCACATAGTATTTGCATCTATTACAAAATCCAATATAATGAAGCCACCAAGAAACCAACAAAATGGGTCCAACACTTCACTGAAAAGGAAAGAGATCTACCATACGAGTTAACCTAAGAATTCAAAATCTAATACGCACTAAAAATCCACTTTTCACATTCATTCTTTTGCATCTAAATCCAAGCAATCGAGCAGAATTTAACGCAATCGTACGAGTAACAGAGGAAGGGCTTGGTTACCGTACAAGAAGAAGACGAATGGTGATCTGGGTTCATCTTCAAAGCTCCCAATTGGTTTCGAGATATTATCTATTTTGGCACACTTGAATCTCTTCACTTCCTTTCTTTTCTCACCGCACTCGTGCATGTCAAACAGAGTAATCGCGATCATAACACCACATTCCTCACTGGAATTAAAGCACAAACAGAGTTTTACGAATCTAGATGAACCTTCAGAAAAACTCAAATCGACGAATCTAAAAAAACTAAAGAGAGAAGAGTACCATTTCTCGAAAGCGCTTCCATCTGCAGCACGACGAACTGCTTGAACCCTTTTACGGGTTCTCGGCCGAATCGCCATTAATGCATCGCGCGCTCTTCAATTTTTTCTATTTCTGACAGAGAAAAAGGTTGGAACTTTTTTAAGGTTAATAAACTTTCGTCTGTGTGCGCAAGAGCTAACGTGCGCTTAACAGATAACGCGCGGGACATAATTGGCGCGTATTAAAAACAGAGGAAATCTCTCCCGCTTTCGAGAGTAATTATTTTGATAACCAATGAGATTTAGCCACGTAATCACTCGTGAATTACGCGAATAAAATTCTTCAAAATGGGAAATAAAAGTCGCAAAATATAGCTAATTTCATTAGATATTAAATGAGAAAATAATACACACTTCAACATAAAAACAAACAAGGAAAAAAACACATTAAAACGGATCTTCAATTTTTTTAGGGGAAGATCAAAATATTATTCTCTTGAACGAAAATGTAAAAGAAAAAAAACAGAACACAATGAGAAAACGACACGTGAAGCGAGTAATCAGTTGGTCCTCCCGCAAACCTTCCGGATCTCACCGCTACGACCAGTCAAGGGGCTAATATCACCCATCTTGATCATCGCCGCCGTGAAATCGGAGCTAAAGCTCGACGGATTGTTGCTGTAACCACGGACTATGGAGTCGGTGGAGCCACCGTTGAAGAGCTCTTGGTCGGAATGGAGGAGACCTCTCTGAACCATAAGGTTCTTGAAGTAGTTATTGTCGAAAGAAGTCGCCGACTTGACGTCAAGTGGAGCTAGGTTTCCGTCGCCGGAACCGGCGGTTCTCGGGCAAGATCTCTGGCGGAGGGTGGCGAAGGCGGCGTTGATGTTTGTATCGTTGTAGACTCTCGTTCGGAAGCTCGTGCAAGTGGATTGCCCGATCGTGTGCGCCCCTAAAAAAATTTAAAATTATAGAATAATTGTTAAATAGTTGACCTAATTTATTTGTTAATTAATTAATTATCATTGAGTTACTTTGTTCGTGTTTCGTAAAACTGTAGTTTATATGATTACGTAAATTTGGCAAAGAAACAGAAAAGCGGTGGTGCGTAACGAAGTGTGTTGAAAAACAAACACAAAGAAACAAAAAAGAGTCGACAAAAATCAAAGACACAATCAAATCATTTTATTTTGTGTCGAATCTGTTGACTCTTAGTCCTATGAAATATTTATTTTCGTGATTCTTTTTTTTTTATATATAAAAACACGTTGATGAGAGAAAAATAAAAAACGTTAGCAATACTAAAATTAAAAACAATATTAAAGAAATAACTTTCTTGTCACCGAATTTTGGTGATGTATTTGAAAAAAAGTTGCAATCAACCTTAATTAAACGATTGATTAAAAAGGAAAATCATTCATTGGTTGCTTTATTCTTGTTTTTTTATTTCTCAATCAATCTTGATATATGAAATAGATAGTTGCATATATAATGGGAAAAAAAAGAGAAGAGAAATGAAACTGACCGGAGAGAGCAACCATATCTCTCGTGGAGAGTCCAACGGCACTGAAACTACTGATAAGCTGGCTCAGACTCGAAGTCGGGGCCGGAATGTTACTATTCGCCGCGGCTTGACTCGCTGTTCTTGCATCTCTTCTTCCTACTTTCACATTCCAATTTGGCCCTCCAAGCTTCAACGAGAACAAGGACGAATATTTTTGACTAGGTTAGTCTATTAAATTTGCAAAACCGGACTAACAGAGGATATAATATGGAGCTTACGAGTACGACGGAGTCTCTAGCTGCAATGGCCAAGATATCAGCACAAGACACAACTCCGGGACATGCTTTTTCAACCGCTGATTTGATGTTGTCGATCACATTAAACCCGCGAGCAGAATTGCGGTTTGGGTTCGCATTTTGTTCTCCCGTAAAGCTTGATGTGTCATCTAGTAGAATCGAACCGTCGCATCCCTACATATATTGTAAGTTATGACTATGATTAGAAACCAAAGAACAAAAAAGAAACCATTATGCTACTTTTCTTGGGATGCAAGGAATATATACAAAGAAAAGGTCAATAAGAAACTTACGTTGACGAAGCAATCGTGGAAGAAGAGACGGAGAATAGATGCACCCATTCGAGGCTGGCTTCTGACGGCAGATTTAACGGCGGATTGGACGGTGGAGAGAAGATTAGGGCAAGAGGTTGAGTAGAAATTTGTCGTGAGTTGTGCTTCGACGACGTTATTGTTATCACCTTGCAATAAGAGTGTAACGACGAGAACTAAAATGGCAATAAATTGACTTGAAGCCATGTTTGAATGAATAAAGACTTGGATAGACTTAGAGTGGATTATTGTACTTGGAGAAGAAAGCATAACGGAATCGAGGTTTATATAGAGACGTGAAGGATGTTCTAAAGTGAAAGATAGGTGACCTAACGCGTTGACAAGTGTGTATGTTTTCAGTTATTTATTTGTTTTTAGGGTTTAATACTCAGTTTTGCATGGAATGTATTTTGTAATTATCCACGTCGGCGAGAGAAGCTAGAACAAAATTGGTCAGCGATTATATTTTTTCCAGCCATCAAATTAAATCGAAGTCTTTATATAGTTGACTTGGAAAATGATGAGAAAACAATAATTAAATCGATGGAGTTGAATAATAAAATGGATAGTAGTGTTTGTACTTGGTCATGATAAGCGTGACAGTTATTTTTTTTTTTTGGGGCCAAACACTATGTAAGAATAAATAGGTTAGTTCTAAATATAACTAGCTCGTCTAATTTATCGTTGAGATTGTGTATAAATTAACTGCAAATGGGTAATAAACACTTTTAAAATTGATATCATTGTGATTGTCTGAAGGCTTTTTGAATGTGTTTTAATTTTGAAATTCCATTTCAAACATTTTGTTTAACCATCTTTTTATTGATAATATTTTAATAAATTTTTCTTTAAAGAAGTAACTCTTTGCAAACGCGTCTTCTTTGAAATAGATGCCAAAAGCATATTTGTCGAGATCTCATTTCTTCTTGGTCAAATCGAAATCTGTATATCTCCACTGTTTCTAGACAAAACAAAAAAGGTATAGAAATGTCTGGAAAAGACTAAACTTTTTATTTCTTAAATCATGATAGAATTTGGAATATACATATGTAGTTTGCCACTCTATCTATAGTTCTGTGGATTTTCAAATAACAGCAAAAAGGAAAGAATAACAAAATAAATCATTAATCTGACTATATAATTTCTACAGTTAATGTTTCTTAACTCATAGTAATCGAAATGACGTACGCTCAGCTCTCACTCACACGCTTTGTATATTTCATTTGCGTTCCGATTCCCTAAACTCTATTTCTCCTCAAGTCTACAGATTCTCACATTGCAATCCAAAGTTTTTTTCATGACATTTGAGATTCTTTCATTTAGATAGTTTTCTTTTGTTTTACACGCAGTTAAAGAAAATGGACCTTCATAGTTAATGAAAAAAGAATACAATTCACCTAGTCTACTTTCAAATTATAGTGAAACTTTGATTACCATGCAACTAAAAACGAAGCACGTCACGAAAAACACCATGAAAGTCTCCGTAGCTAGCTCATACAACAGTTTGGTTGATTTTGATGGCATAACTAATTTAGGTTAGAAGTCATAATAATAAATAATCATATAACAAAGTCGCCTTATATATATATATATATATATATATGGATTAGACTTGCATATCTTTTTCAGCATACCATGAAAAAACGTAGAGAAGAGTTTGTTAGAGAGAGTTGTCAAGAATAGTGGCCTTGTCTTTTTTATTAATATTTTGGACCAAACATTTGATTTTATGGAAAAGAGATATTACATCACTAGGTTTGTTAAAATCTCTTTCTTCAATTCCCAGCAAGTCTCTCGCTTTTTATTTGTTTGTTCCTTTGATTAATATTTGCATAAATATAACATTACATGTTTATATCAAGATTACACTGTTTAGTTTTTATTTTCCTGCACCTAAAAAAGGACTCTTGATTCTCGCACATGCCTTTTGTTATCCATATATGACCTAACGGGATTCTCTTAATTTTGTATGGACTTCAAGCTAATTAATTTATGTAATGTATACTAATCAAGTGTGAAGATCTTTCTCGTAAACGAATTAAATTTTTAAATATTCGGATTAATTAAAGAGTAACTATAAAACAATAATTAATTAAGAGAACGAGAGAGAGTCATATACTTTTACTTTTACAAAGGAAGGAGGCATTTTTCAGTATACTATATGCATTTAATAAATAAATCAAATTATTTGGAAATGAATACATAAAAAACGAAGCACCTCAAAAAAGTTAGATACCTTCTCCGGTCGCATTTTCACACCCACCTAAATAGCTTCCATATAAAAAGTTAATCAAACCCTCTTTAATCAATCAAGAAAACAAAAAAGAAGCCTTCTAGATATTTGAGTTGATTAATGTTGTGTTATTTTATTTTATAGAGTTATGTTGGGTTTTATGAATATCTAATTAGCTATTCTAAATCTCTAAGCATGTGTTGATATAATTAACTGAATCGTAACATTAATTGTATTTTGTTGTTATTACAATCGCGTTCGCTAAATGTCTAGAGTTAATATTGGAATTTTATTTCGTGGATTCTCGAGAAATTTGTTCGTAGGTTAAAGTTTGGTTGATTCAAATATCAATTAGAGATATTGGGTTATCCTTATTGTCAATACCACTATGTGGAAAATACATAATAATAATAATATTACAACAACCAGGAAAAGAGACATGATTCAATCTTGATCATTATATATTTTTTGTCAACCAGTATTTAAAATAATATGAAGAACTAAGATTGCCTCCATTGGTCTAAGTAAGCTTCGAAATAAATATTTTTTTATGAATCTTCGTGTTAAGGTCAAAAATGGAAAAAGTTGGTAGAGTGAGTAATTGCTACAAAGAAACTTCAAACGCTATTTGCAGCATATATTGAAGATTGAACCATCAATTACATAGAAAATGCCAAAAATAACCAAAGGGGGTTGATTTTAATCGCACGCACCGTGAATGATGACATGACATAAATATTGATGTAATTTTTTTTTTAAAGTAAGAATATAGAATATCACCAAAAATACTTAAATACATTAATTTGTGGATGTAGCGGTGAAGATAAGCGTAACTATTACTCTAGTGAGCTCTTTTGATGAGTATTAAGAGCTAATTATTGCTAACAAAATGACAAGAATGTATCTAATCCACGTATTTTAATCTTGACACAAAGGCGAATGATACAGTTGATTTGAAAACGATAGTCCATACAAAGTGATAGGGTTTGAGTCTCATTATGGAAAATTCTAACATAAGCAATTACACATATAACATTAATCCTAGAAAAAGACACATGAAAGATATACATGCACCTAATTAATTATTTATGAGAAACAAGTTTTATCATTGCCAACCTCTTAATTTTATTTTGATAAACAAGAAATCTCTTAAATTTGTATATAATATCATGTCTGACGAATGATCTTGAGGTAGTAATTAATTGTTATGCTTTAACCCCGGTTGGAACAAAAATGGATGAGATAAGTATTGTACTAGTCAAATAAAAATGATATAGATTTTGATTTTTCTAGAGACCCCGTTTCGATACACAAAAAAAAAATCAAACACTGATAAAAATCTAAAATGTAAACAAGAAATTAATTTTTCTTTTACTTGCATTCCAGTTCTGCATTTACATGCCAAATAATTTTCTTAGTTATTAAATTTATAAATACAATTATACGAATAAACACACATATTTTGATCAAACATTGTATATAATATGATGAGTTCGAAAGAGGTTTGGCTTCGATGGCTTCTATGTGTATGGTATCTCAAGTCTCAAGATTCCTAAGCCGAAAGTACACGCCTAAGCTTTCCATTTTATTATATTTTTTTACATGTTCCAAACCGGACCAAGTCCACCATATATGTTGTCTTCCATTAGTCCAAAAGCGAAAAAATAAAAAAGTAACTAAACTACGTAACATCATTGCGATTATTATGTTTTTATAGTATAGTTTTGGATATGAATATTTGACTGTGTAACCACGATGCTGAAGATTCTTTGATACATATATTGTTTTTATATATGTATAACACTTCGGTGCGATGATGGTAAACGACCCAAATTTGGTGGGTGGGTATAGGAAAAATATGCAACTTCCACACACATTTTCTTCTGACCTTCTTCATATAGAATATTGATCGTTACTCTTATGAATCTTTTGACCAAATAGGGCAAAAAACACTATTGTGAATCTTATCTATTAATTGCAACCACATATGAGACAAATGCATATTTTCAGGACCAAGTGTGAATGCCACAAAAGAGTTAAGGTTTTCAACTCAATTCCTATAGTAGGAAACGATTATTTTGGGCCTCTTTAGCTAAAATCGAGCTAGTCAAACCTTTCTGGCAGGGAAAGACTCTTCATTTTTAATGAAACTAACATTTATATGATAAAAAAAACTATATAACATATCTATTTTACCAAAAATAACCGGGTCAGCGTACATTATCATGGGTCGGGTATAATTTTGTAACTTTTGGGCCTAACAAATATGGGTTTAACAAAATATGGGCCTAACTAATATGGGCCTGCTTCTTCCTTTTTGGTTTCTCGTTCATTAAATTAAACGCTTCCAAGTAAATATGAACAACTGATTTAAAAAAAAACTTTTATAACTTCTTGTTTTCTGTTATTTCTTTTTATTGTTGTTCTTCATAATGTCTGATTATTTATTCTTACAGTTAACACCGCACATACAAAACACAATTTTAATCCAGATTATGATACATTGGTATATATATATATACATATATCTTTTTTATTTAACTTTCACGCTTTCAAAGCTCATATAACTCATTTGCTTGTTACATATTTTTTACGTTTCTTACATCTTAAACTATTACGTTCATTTCTATTTTAAAAAAATATTACGTTCATCATTAAGATAAAAATAAAATTATACATTTTGAGTGTATTCTTTAGGCAAAATCTAAATACAAATACGAAAAAAAATTATAGATATTTTAACATTATGGTGACCTATGCCTTCAACTGTTTTGAGGAATCAGGAGTGGGAAACGCCCTTCTCCCCAAAAGCTTCTTCTCCTTTATGTATTCCTCTTTCGATGTCTCTCATCAGTTTCTAGTGATCATCTTTTTGCTTTGATTGGTATTTCATCAAAGCCATCTCTTTCTCTGCAAAACTTCTCCTCCGAATTCGACTCTCTTTCGTTCTGGGTTTCTCTGTAGTTGTAGACAATTCGAATTCTGGGCATGTAATTCGCTCCAAAATTAAGGTTTCGTCCCCGTTTCCATTTTCTTTTGTCAAAGTATAAGACTTTGTTCGTTTTGAATGTGTCCGTAAGTGGAATCTTCTCTTTTCAATCGCTTTCATATTCGAATTCTAGGTATGTAATTCGCTCCTCCAACGGGTTTTCATACTTTGGTAGCAATGTCTAAGCTTCCAAGCACATGCCTTTGACTAGCTTTTGTCGGTAAAGGATTTGCTTTTACTTTTTTTCTGGTACGAGAAAATGAGTTCAAATGATAAGACTGAGGGATTTGATGGTGGTTGTGAGAAAACTAGGGTTTCGTGTCCTCTTGATGTCTCTACATCTCCTGAAGTGAAACCTAGGAGATTTTCGGAGAGTTCGTTGCCTGATGTGTCGACTAGGATTAAGCTTCTGAAATCGGGTTCCCCTTCTGCTAGATTCAAGAGAATGGCAGAGGAAAGAGATGAGGTTTCACGCTCAGTGAACAGCTCAAGCAGCCACAATTTCCGTGAAAGAATCAGTGTGGTGCTTTCCCGGAAAATCGAGTGGGCTTCCCTTGTTCAAATGGGTAAGCAATGGCTTAGAAACCCTCTCAACATGGCTCTTTTCTTTTGGATCTTTGTGGTTGCTGTCTCTGGTGCGATTCTGTTCATGGTTATGACCGGTATGCTGAACAGTGTTTTGCCCAAGAAGTCACAGAGAGATGTCTGGTTTGAAGTTAACAACCAAATCCTCAATGCATTGTTTACTCTGATGTGTTTGTATCAACACCCGAAACGGTTTTACCACCTCGTGCTTCTCTGTAGATGGAAGCAAGACGATGTTACTACGCTTAGGAAAATATACTGCGAAAACGGGACTTACAAGCCAAACGAGTGGATCCACATGATGGTCGTTGTTCTTTTGCTACACATAAACTGTTTCGCTCAGTACGGGCTATGCGGTCTTAACTTAGGCTATAGGAGATCTGAGAGACCCGCCATTGGTGTGGCTATATGCATATCTGTTGCAATAGCAGCTCCTGCGGCTGCGGGTTTATACACTATCCTTAGTCCCCTTGGGAAAGATTATGATCCTCAAGGAGACGAGGAGAATCAAGTGCAGCCTGTCGAAGAAGGGTTGGTTAGTAATCGCAAGTTATCTCTCGAAAGGAGATATTCATTTGCTTCTACGGATCTGAGTAATCCTGAATGGAGAGGTGGAATTCTTGATATATGGGAAGATATTTCATTGGCCTATCTATCTCTGTTCTGCACTTTCTGTGTGTTTGGTTGGAACATGGAGAGGATCGGGTTTGGAAACATGTATGTTCACATTGCGACTTTTATTCTCTTCTGTTTGGCTCCTTTCTTTATATTCAACTTGGCTGCTATAAACATCGATAACGAGATGGTAAGGGAAGGACTTGGATATACCGGAATTGTGCTTTGCTTGTTTGGTTTGCTCTATGGTGGTTTTTGGAGAATCCAGATGAGGAAAAGATTCAAGTTACCGGGTTATAACTTCTGTTGCGGGAGGCCTGCGATTACTGATTGCACCCTCTGGTTGTTCTGTTGCTGGTGCTCTTTAGCACAAGAAGTACGGACTGCAAATTCTTATGAAATGGTGGAGGATAAATTCTGCAAAAGAAGAGAAGAGAAGAGCAAGATTGACGAGGATTTGGTATCTCCGTTGCCTCATGGAGACGGTGTGATTGATCCGAGTTGCTCGCCTAAGAAGATAACCATGACGATGGCTAGTTCTTCTATTAGTCCAAGCGAACTGAAAGAAGAATCTCGCGTGGGGAATAAAAGTGATGAAGCTCTAACTCCACCTTCTCCTGCATTCATACACAGGGGAGCTGATTAGAACTTAGATTTAGCCTTGTTTAATCCAGAGGATTTTGGTTCAAGCTTTGCGGTTTTAGGAATATAGTAACTATGTAAAACCAGGTACTACTATGTATCCATTTATATGGTTCAGGCATATCTTTTAAATTTTTCAATGGAATTTTAGTTTCAATGTGTTTTGTTATGGCTCAGGATTAGGTCACGGTTTATATATCTATCAAGATGACTAGCTCATCAATTAGTAGACACAAGAGTCTAGTCATAATGAACAGAGAAAACAAAAGAAAACTGGTTTGCAAAAACTTATTCTTAAGTTAAATATATTTGGTAGTAATTACCTTAAAATTCATTTTATTTTAATCGGTTCACATCGCACAAAAATTCGATTAACCGTGAAGAATTTGCTGTCATATTCACATATCTTTCAAGAATATTCTTACTGTTTTAACAAAAACAAAAAAAACACAAGCACTGAACGAACGATGTATCTCTATTTAGCAGTCGATCTTTCACTATAAATTAAAGAGCCATCGAACGAGTAAATTACTCAGTAACTCAAACAAAAATCAAAGAAGAAGAAACAAACAAAGATTTGGAAGAAAAAAACAATGTCTACATACAAGAAAAACATTTCTCTAATTGTTCTTTTATTTATAATTATGATGATTTTATCAGGGTTTATTGAAATGGGAGATGCGAGGGAATTAAAAAAGAAAAAGAGATATATAGGATACGAAGGAATGGGATCAGGCAAGATACCAGCATGTGGTCCGAATTACCCAACCGCTTGTAAGAAAACTCCGGTTAATAACTACAGACGAGGATGCAACATCGGTACTAGATGTCGTCGTCCTTCTTCTTCTACATCAAATTTTTAAATTCTTAGTTTTTTTGTCAACTATTTAAATTATTAGTTAAGAAATATAAAAAACATCTCTTTATATTATTTTGTTATTCTTTTGCCATAGGACTAACTAACTACTACCATTAAGTTTTTGAGCTGTTGCAATTTGTTTTCGTCTATTTTATTCTTTTATTTTGTCCACACTATGTATTAATGTATGCATTCTTTAATATATTTATATCTCTAAATTATTTTTTGTAAAGATATCAATTTTACAAACGATATCTTTGTCAGATTTATGAACAACTATCTTCCAAAGAACAATGAGATAGTTTATTAAAATAAATTTAATATTTTATTTTTATTTAATAATTTATTTTTATTTTTTAAAAAGAAACAAAAAACGTTTTGCTCCATAAAACAATGTTGATAAATTGCCAAAAAAATTATATATATCAAAGGTGATAGGAAAATAATGTTGAAAAATGTAAGGTGTTATTAAAAGAGACTTTCAAATAGATAATGTTTTTTTTTTGTTTTTTCTGGGTGCTATTTCATTTAAAAGAAAAAAGAAAAAAAGAAAGAAATTTAATTAATTGATCCTTTGTCTTACCAAATGTTGCAAAACCCTATATTTTGTTGAATGGGAAAATCGATCCTAAGTACGGTCAGATTCGCTGAATTCGCCATAAGACTTTCCTCCGAGAATCCAAGCAGACCCACCACCACTCCACGGAACAAAGTCTTCGTCAAGAAGACGAGAGGTACAAAGCTCGACGATTTCTCTAATCCCGTTAAGCTGGAGAAGGCGGGATCGCACTCGGGTTCGAATCCCGCTCCGGGTTCGGATCCAAACCGGGTTCCGCTTGCTCAGGTCGTGGACGATTGCGTGAGACGGTGGTTCCAGGATACGCTCAAGGAAGCTAAATCCGGCGACGTGGGTATGCAGGTCTTGGTCGGACAGATGTATTGCAGCGGCTATGGTATCCCCAAAGACGAACACAAGGTTCACACTTTTTCGAATTTTCCGAATGAGTCTCTGACTTATTTTTCTGGGTTCCTTTAGGGATCTGATTTCTTGTCTTAAAATGTACATATTGTATGCCTCAAATTCGAGTTTGGATGTTCTTTGCTATCACTTCAAGACGTTTGCTTCGTGATTAGTATCTAATTCTACTATAACTTCGGGTCTGGATTTAAGATTTAAGTGTTTTGCTGATTTAGAATTGTCTGTGATTTGATCCGTGAAAGGGTCGTGCTTGGATTAACAAAGCTTCAAGAACTCGATCATCAGCTTGGCAAGTGAGTGATAAGCCTCCAGGTAATTAAGTAACTTGTTTGCATCTCAAAGTGAAAATCTCAAGTAGTGTTTTGAGATTATCAATCTTGAGTATTTATTTGATCACTGTGAGTTGTCTGTTTTTGTTTGGGGTTCTTCTAATTCAGGTTATAATGCAAGCGATTCAGATTCCAATGATAAGAAAGAATGATGACCTTTTGAATGTTTGTAATCCGGGAATTGCCAGTGTCTTTGATTTGTTAGTTTCTCTCCCCTTTGGTTTAATCTTCTTGCTATATTCATATTTTGAAGCTTTGTTGTCATTTCAGTGGTAAAAAAATGGCTCAAGTCATTATGATCTTTGTCATTGTTATTACCAAGCAATGAAGTTATTTAACTGTAGCTGAACTCACTGTGTTATCTATAGGTTTTGCCAGTCATTTCTAGATCTTTGTCCCCCCAAACCAGAATCGAAATTAATTTTCATGTTTGCAAAAGAGTATCAAAAGTTGAGAGAATCAATAAGACCACCTGACATTTCTTCTTCCAGATTTGAAATCTACGTTCTCGTTTTCATATATTTTTGTGCAATTGATTTATGGGTTTGAATGAAAGGTAAAGATAAATTAGGACAAATGTTTGCATCATTGTAGGAAAGAATCTTGTTTTTGGATAATAAATTCTCTATTTTCCAAAATTCAGATAAGATTGTACGAAAAAACGTAGATTTGAAACATATGGTCGAGATAAAGGTCCATTTAAAACCATCCGATAAAGGGGGAAAAGAAACACATTCATCACCACCAAAATTACACAACTCGTTTAACAATACATTTTATACAAACCAGACTGCCTAAAACTCTTGGTAGCAA
This sequence comes from Schrenkiella parvula, assembly GCA_000218505.1. Classification (NCBI taxonomy): domain Eukaryota; kingdom Viridiplantae; phylum Streptophyta; class Magnoliopsida; order Brassicales; family Brassicaceae; genus Schrenkiella; species Schrenkiella parvula. Next base: position 16,750,144 of record CM001192.1, on the reverse strand, counting down.
AGCTGGTTTGATCATGATGATAATCTGAACGGAAACAAACAAAAATGTTTTTTCTTCTAATTCTAATCCGATAAAAAATTCACAAAATCTTGAATCGAACGTAACCATATAGCTGCAGCAATAGGTATGTCCGAGATGGATTGGTTGAATATGCTTTCTCCTTTTTTTAGTCTTTTAATTAGAAAGATTGAAAAAAAAAGTGTGAAAAAACATTAAACGGACGGTCGTAGAAAATGAAGAAAAAAGTAAAAGACTTTTGATCTCTTTTATGATCAAAACGCGACAAATCAAAAAACAATTTTTATATGCGAGTGGAGGCCAGTGAGGCTTTCTCTGTTGACAAACTCTCCATCCTTTACGCAAAGAATCCCATTCTTCTTCTCTCTTTTTGTCATATGTATTTATATGTTGGTGATCCTTCTTACTGTCTCCACAACAAAAAAACATTTCTACCACATACTCTGTTCTCTTCTACCTTTAAACTCGAAGAGGCGGAGTTACAAGGAATTGCGTGAAACGAAGACGTTTTGTTCCTCAAGAGTTTGCGTGATGACTAATGTAAGTAAGATCTTGTACACGGGTTTGCTTTTATTTCATCAAGCTTTTCAAATTTGAGTAAGAAAACCAAACTTAACATTGTTGCTACTAGAGTGTTGTCGTTCCAAATTATGTTTGATTCAAAGTATTTAAACAGTCGTTTTAAGATTTTAGAATGAACTGGTATATATGTATGGAATGTACAAAAACCACCGTTTAGGAAATCAACACTTGTGATATGATTATTCGAATTGTTTGCTTGACAGAAAAAGTCTTGATTCGACAGGTTGTAGAGATGAAAGTGAATTTGCATTGCGACGAATGCATCAGGAAAATACTGAAAGCCATTAAGAAAATAGAAGGTAACGACTGTATAATATTATTATGGATTATGGTTGATTAGATAATAATAAAAGATGAAAATTACAGATATAGAGACATACGATGTGGACACACAGCTCAATAAAGTGACGGTCACTGGGAATGTAACAGAGGAACAAGTCATTAAGGTTCTTCAAAAGGTGAGGAAAACTGCTGTCAAATGGGACCAAGACAATCGAACCCTCTTTACCAGCTAGAGTCTTTTTGCTTTCCTCAGATTTGTAACTTTCCATGAGCATAGTATAGTACGCTCAGTTTTGGTCGTTGTTCTCATGCATTTGTTGAAGAATCCATGAGGATTAACTACAGAACACTCTACATATATTTCGAATGCACGAGAGACTACGTCGTTTTGTATGCATAGTAATAAAATGCGAGTTAGATCATGTCTTTCAGCAACTTTTCCGATTCTACCAGATTGTTGGATGAAAAATAAAATCAAAACATTGTTATAAATAAACAAGTTTTTTTTTGCTTTCCTCATGATTTCTTAAACTAAATATAATTTAATAAAATTATGAACTTAATTTGATAATTTAGTAACTCTGTAGTGAATAAAATATTACAATCCGGTCGACATTATTAAGTTATAACGTTTTTACTGTTTTTCGAATTCACAATAACAATTGCGAATTAGACTAAACCGTCCTTCAGCATTTGCAGTCTGAAGATCAAAACCTTCGGGACATTGTTATAAATAAACAAATTTATTCAACAAAAACGCAAGGAAGCAACTTTTCCGCTTCTATTTCAAAGTGTTGCGAAAATAGACGGTCTCTTGGAAACATTTTGAAGGATGAAAAGTGAAGAAAGAATTGGATTCTTGCATAATCAAAAAAATCTCCATGATCAGAACCTGTGCTCCAGCTTCTCTTGTTCTTGGTAGTACTGAGCATACCTGCGTTCATTTGCAAACAAAAAAGAAAAAAAAAAGACACATTTAGATATGAGCATTGGGAACAAGAACATTACACAAGCAAAGTTAATTCCACAAAAATTCATTTACTGAAGAAGATGTTGGCTAATTGAGAGAGATAATAACCAAAGATTAAAGCAACTAAACACAATTCGCTTTGAACCAATATCGGAATTTCATATAAATTTTTGGTTCATCAGAAAGAGCATCGACAAGCTAACACACTACTACTACTTCCTCAACGATTCATTTAACAATCAGAACTCAGAAATCAATTGTATTATTGAACCTATTGCTGTTGTCAAGGTACTTTTTTCTATCATTTTGAATCTTGGTTTCCTACACGATTTGTCCGCAGAAAAAGCACTAAAGCATCATATCCGAAACCAATTCATGCGACGATGAATCAATAAACCTAAAACCGTTTGTGTTTTCATGTCTGATTTATAATTAGAAAAAAAACCAGAACCTGATAGAATCTACATATATCGGCCTCACAATCAGATTGAAGAACATCATATTCATCAGATCCCAAATTTACAACCGACCGATCCATCGATTGATTTACCAATTGATAGGAAGAGAGAGAGATAGAGAGCGTACGAGTAGGTTCCGATGACGGGAGCGAGGAGGAGAATAGTGCTGATCCAATTCTCAGAGACCTTGTGGTGGATCTTCTCCGGCAGATCTTTCCAGAGACCAGTCATGATCTTCTGCTGAAACGGCGATAACGCGTAAACCACCGCCTTCAATTTCACCGGCTGCTTTCCCATTTTCGTCTTCTTCCTCTAACAATGTTCTGTAGCAACAAGGAGACCTTTCAAGACGGGCTATATGCAGCGTCTCAGCTACCAAACGCTGCCGTTTAAAGTCAAAGTTCCATCAAGTATTGATTTGTTTTACAAGGACTGAATTGTTTTCTATTTACCCGAGGCTTTTTAAAATGGGCCTTATAAGGGCCTTTGATTCTTAGGTAAGGAGTGTATGCTTCTGTAGTCCACGTGGACGGTAGAGATGCTGCGTTGCAGAGTACGGTCTTTGGTGAGGGTTACATCAGATCATGACTTTAACACGGAAACGGACGGTTGTTGCTTCAGATAGAGATCAATCACCGTTGCGTAAATCATACGCGTCTTCGATTTCCCCACGCGCCTTCTTCGTTATCGAGTTTCCCCACGCGCAGTCGTGTGATGGCTAATTCGTCAACGTTACCGATGTCAGACCATTCCGGTGGTTCCCAATCTCAGCAAACTGTCTCTGCATCGGCGTTTCGCACTTTCCTCTCGCGCCTCTCGGCGTCGATCCGTCAAAGCCTATCGCAGCGGCGGCCTTGGTTGGAGCTCGTAGATCGGAGCGCGATTTCACGGCCGGATTCTCTCACCGATGCGTATTCTCGGATCCGGAGGAATCTCCCTTACTTTAAGGTAAACTACGTGACGATCATCTCCTTGGTGCTCGCGCTCTCGCTCCTCTCCCACCCTTTCTCTCTCCTCGTTCTCCTATGCCTCTTCGGCGCGTGGATCTTCCTCTACCTTTTCCGTCAGTCCGATCAACCGCTGGTGATTCTCGGCCGTACGTTCTCAGATCGCGAGACGCTTGCCGTTTTGGTCCTCCTGACCATCATCGTCGTCTTCTTGACCAGCGTCGGATCTCTATTGACCTCCGCTCTGATGATCGGTTTCGGAATCGTATGTTTACACGGCGCCTTCAGAGTTCCGGAGGATCTATTCTTAGAAGAGCAGGAACCTGCCAACACCGGATTATTGTCTTTCCTCAGCGGAGCCGCCACATCCGCCGCAGTTGCCGCCGCCTCAGCTCCTGTGTCAGCTCGTGTTTGATTTGGCGAAAACACAAAACCAATTTTTTCTGAAACAAGTTGGATAATTAACGCAATATTCTCCATTGACAAACTGATTAATCTTCTATGATCGTTTATTTTATTGCTAAGGTTCTGATTTTTTGACCTCCATTGTTGGACATGATTCGAGCATGTAACTCATTCAACAATTTTTACAATACTATTCTTTGGTATTATTGCTTGTGAGACAGCGATTTAGGCTTACTATGGTGTAAGGTGCAAGAAGATCGATATACCATTAGGTTTGAGACTATATTGTGTTAAGGATCTATAAACATTATCAGAGGGGACGAATGTTGGGAACTAAGGGTTTTCTATACAGACCTTGTTTTCATCATAAACAAAACAAAAAACATTGAAGCTAAGTAGAACGAGTCGCTTCAGATATCGCTCTTGTGACAAAACTTGTCCTTTTCAGCTCCTCACGAACGTTCTTGGTTCTAGTTTAATTTATTCAATTTGCAAATTGCAATTTGTTTCTTGTTATTGATTATAATGGCCAAAAAGCATGTGAAGCACAACAAGGTCGAAGAAGATAAATAGTAATTTCATGCAAATTGTTTTTTTTTGGCTTATTTAACATGCATAGTTCTTCACAAGAACAAATTCAAATTCCATCCAATCAAAGATTTTTTTCAAAAAAAAAAGTTGTTTTCTACAATTATTACATATATGCACTGTGGTCTGTGGAATCTCCCGTGATCCGAGCCTGATATTCGTGTTGAATTGTCGATAAATTTGTTCGGAAGTTAACGTCAGGATTATTTTACCTTAAATTGGTTCGGTTAAGGAGACTGGTTATTTTAATTCGGAAGGTGTTGGTAAATAACTGATTAAGTCTTTTTCACAATGTTTCTCCCATGAGATTTGATTCTAAGTGCCCGACCAAAAATGTCAGTGTCACACCGGCTATTTTCACAAAATTTCGTGTAAAGACTTTGTTTTTTTTTGCTATGGAAATTGTGATAACGAGACAAATGAATAACGTAGCATATAAGCTTATCGTGAATGTTAGTTAAAATGCATAATGATAGATTTAAATTACTCCAAGAGAAAAGGTGACTACTTTTGGCATTTGGAAGTTAGTTATTGTTCGAATGTTACACTCTATTAAAGTGCATATTCTATGATATACCTATCTATGTTTGTTAATATAAAAACAAAAGAAATCATGATATTATTTGACTAACATGATTATAATTTATGACCCCTTGCTTCATCAGTGTAATTCTGAATATGGAATTTTATTTCAAACTTTACTTTTAGAGATAAGTTTATGCATCTTCATTTCGAAATTAGATGTATTCCCCCTATTAGAGTTTTGATTCGATATCTGCTGAACTTAGAAAAAAAGAAATAAACAGAAGCATGTATTTTATGGTTATACGTATTATATAGTATACGAATACTGTATAACAATTATTTATTTCATTTTGGAGTCAGGACTACCAATGAAGCGACAGATAAATGATTGTTCTTGTTGTATAAAAATCAATACTTAATCTATATGTTACCTTGGTGTATCAACTTACCAAAAACATTTGACTGATGGTGATTAATAATTGATTTGCTAAGACAGACAAACTTGGGGTTTAAGGAAGAAGCTTAAGACGTGATATGAAATGAGTTCAATTCAACTACACTTTGTTGAAATTATGCTAAGTGTTGGGTGCAACTACTCCTCAACTAAGTCTTTGCTCCCTTTCAATGTCTCAAAGTTCTCTCCTCATCTTTGGAGGGGGAAAAATTAAATAACTTAAAATTTTTTTTTCAAGTGTAAAACCTATGGCGTTATATAAAGTATTCATAAATTTGATTTTGTTTCCATCATTTAACATTTTTAAAAAATATATCAACAGTTTTATATAACCAAAACAAACATCAGGAATACCATATATATTTAGTGGAATTAATACTAGCTACAACCTTTTTTTACTAATATGGAGAGAATTATTGGTGCTCGAATCATCTTGGTGTGTTAGGTGTTTAATCTAATCCCATGTCAACTAGCATATTTTGTCTAAATACACTTTTAAGGTTGAGTAAAGAAAATTAAACCATGGTTTACGATAAAAAAAAAAAGTGTGAAAGGAAGCAAAAAAAACATAACCAACGAACTGATAAAGACACTTAAATATGTTGGTGACCGGTAATTTTAATTTTCTTTTGAATAATTAGGACCTAACTCTTCCAAACTCCACATAAACTAATAAATAATTCGCATGTAATTTCACTATAAAAAGCATATTTTTCCCTCTTTCAAAATCACTCAAACCCTTCGTCTCATCTATCTGAGTGTCTCTTGGTTATCTGATAAAACATTTATCTCAAAAGAGTTAAAAGCTCAAAGTTCGAAACACACACGATGTCGACCGTTGACAAATTCTCTTTCGTGTTGTTCTTTTGTTCCCTTCTCTCGGCTTCATCGATTATTGCTAAAGTTCAACACCATAATTTCGTCGTATGTCCTTCTGTACAATAAATTAAAAATTGCGTTTCCATATTGATTAACACGTAATTGTTTAACTAAATGTCATTATTTTGTTGTGTTTGTGTGCATATTCAATGATGAAGATACAAGAGACACCAATGAAGAGGCTGTGCAAGACCCGTAACGCCATCACCGTTAACGGAATGTTCCCGGGACCCACACTCGAAGTCAATGACGGTGACACTCTTGAAGTCAAAGTCCTTAACCGTGCCCGTTACAATATCACCATCCATTGGTACATCATACGTTTAAACTACACATACATGTTATATATATTAATGTTCTAAAAAACAAATAACATACATTTTAAAAGATTCCAAAATTACCACAAAAGAAGTTTTATAAAATCTTTATGAAACTATATGAAATTAGATATATTTTTTAAAACGTCTTAGTTGTAACAAAAGATTTTGTTTCCAAATTATTAAGTTTGTTTTTCTATATATAATAAAAATGAAAAACAGGCATGGTGTAAGGCAGATGAGAACTGGATGGGCTGATGGGCCTGAGTTTGTGACCCAATGCCCAATCCGACCCGGAAAGAGCTACACTTACCGGTTCACTATCCAAGGCCAAGAAGGGACATTGTGGTGGCACGCGCATAGCTCCTGGCTCCGAGCCACCGTCTACGGTGCACTCATCATCCACCCAGCCCTTGGTTCCTCTTTTCCATTTCCTAAACCGGACCGTCAAACCGCCCTCATGCTCGGTATACACCGTACCATACCAACATTTTCCCATACATGATCTACAATTTTTTGTCGAAATTTCGAATCTATCGACCAAAACTAAGCTAAATTTTCAAGAATTTAAATGTTAATTTTTTTTATCAGGGGAATGGTGGAATGCAAATCCGGTTGATGTAATTAACCAAGCGACTCGAACCGGAGCTGCTCCGAATATATCCGATGCTTATACCATCAATGGCCAACCCGGTGATCTCTATAATTGCTCAAATAAAGGTAAACAAAAAAAAGTATGCAATATATCTTAGTGAAGCATTTCAAATGTTAAAATACATTAAACTTTTAAAATGCAGAGACTGTTGTAGTACCGGTAAACTCAGGTGAAACAAGTCTCCTACGAGTGATCAATGCAGCTTTAAACCAACCGCTATTTTTCACGGTGGCTAACCACAAACTCACTGTGGTCGGAGCCGACGCATCCTACCTCAAACCATTCACCACAAAGGTCCTTATGTTAGGTCCGGGTCAAACCACCGACGTACTTTTAACCGCCGACCAACAGCCCAAACGCTATTACATAGCAGCCAGAGCTTATCAAAGCGCTCAAAATGCACCGTTTGATAACACCACAACTACAGCCATTCTTCAGTACAATAGAACGACAACAACTTCTCCACCAATCGTGCCGTTTTTGCCTGCCTTCAACGACACGAACACCGTGACGTCATTCTCCAGAAAATTCAAATCTCTCCGTAACGTCGTCGTACCAAAAACAATCGACGATAATTTGTTCTTCACCATCGGCTTAGGTCTCGATAATTGTCCCAAGAACTTTCCCAAAAACCGATGCCAAGGCTTAAACGGAACCCGGTTTACCGCCTCCATGAACAACGTTTCGTTTGTTCTTCCGTCGAATTTCTCGCTCCTGCAAGCACATTCCAACGGAATTCCCGGCGTTTTCACAACGGATTTCCCAGCTAAACCGCCGGTTAAATTCGATTATACCGGAAATAACATTAGCCGGGCTCTGTTTCAGCCGGTTAAGGGTACTAAATTGTATAAACTCAAGTACGGATCGAGAGTTCAGATTGTTTTACAGGACACGAACATTGTCACGTCGGAGAATCATCCGATTCATCTTCACGGTTACGATTTCTACATTGTCGCTGAAGGCTTTGGTAACTTTAATCCCAAGAAAGATACTTCTAAGTTTAATCTTGTTGATCCTCCGCTTAGAAACACTGTGGCTGTTCCTGTCAATGGATGGGCTGTTATCAGATTCGTGGCGGATAATCCAGGTAATAAACAAAAGTTATCGATTATTGAACATCTGTAGTAATGATTGTTACAGTAATCTGATTTTAGGAGACATAATGTTTTTGTTCTTTTGGGTGTCATGAAACAGGGGTTTGGTTGATGCATTGTCACTTAGACGTTCATATCAAGTGGGGTTTAGGTATGGCGTTTTTGGTCGAGAATGGTGTCGGAAAGTTGGAAACTCTTGAAGCTGCTCCTCATGATCTCCCTGTTTGCTAGTGTCATCGTCGTCATCATCATCATCGTTATCGAGAGAGAAAAAGTGGCCAACCACTAATTGAAAACATTAAGATCCAACAAAGGAGACATTTTAGAAGAATATTCAAATTTTTGGTATTGTTTTGGATTAAATGTAAGTGTGGGAGATAAATCTTGTTTCCGTTTGCGTAGATAATATATGTGTTCAGTGTCTACAATAGTCCATGTTGGCTCTGTTTTTACCAATTGTTGTAGTTTTAAGAAAATTCAAAATTATGAAATGAATATTGGTTTTTTTTTAGCACAATCTTATAGCTGGTGTTATGGCATATATGATACCACAAAGTGAATCAAACATTCTGTAAATTTGCTACTAGTCAAAGAATTGTCGAAGTCATCAAATTACTCATCTAAAATAATGAATCTCAGCCTCTTCCAACTCTTGCATAATGTAACAATATCAACAAAATACATATAGACTTAATTTATAGGGAAATTGTAAATAATACACACTTTCTATTTTGTTTTCCATATTGACCAATGAACTCCCAGAATTCTAAAAGGACCACAAATTTTAGGTATAGCAAGGGGTTGCTAAATTGTGTAGTATTTTTTTTTCTTTTTTGGAGACTAAAATGTGTTTTTGTGGTATTTTAATATATATAAATTCTTTGTTAATATTTTGCTCGTCTTAACAAGACCCACTCAAGCATGAATGGGCTTTAATATACGCAATAACCTGAGATGCCTCATGTGCAAGTGCAACTAAAAAAATGGGACTTAAGAGACGGGCTTGGAGGAGAAGGTAGGCAATTGCGTAGAGTGACATCATCAATGGCGTTAGAGACACGTAGTCGATGAAGTGGCCACGGTGCAAAAGTGACACACGACGCACATGCAAAGGCCAAAGCTGGCTGCAACCAGTATTTATTTTTTATATGATAATGGATATGGACCCTCTTGCGCTCTGGTCGAAGTCAAGCCACCAAAGTTTGAGCTTTACCAATTGACACGTCTCTTCTGAAACATAATATTTAATTCGCCAACTAAAAATATTTAATGTCTTATTAATGACTTTTTGATCGCCAAATGCAGCAATAATAACAAAACCAGCACTTTTTTTTTCTTGTTTTCCCGACAGCGCCGCTGTTCCTTTTTCCCTCGTTCTATGTAGATTGGTAGCCGTTGATTTACAAGAAAAACAAAATTAACCATCGTCTTTTGAAATAATTAAAAATGTTATAAAAAGTGGAAAATTACATGATTTTTTAATTTATTTATAAAAATGGTGGTAAAAACCGAGAATTGTCGAGAAAGAGCAGGGAGTAAAGTAAAGAGGAAACCAGGATATGAGCTGTTGTATGTCAGTTTTATATTATAAAAATTATAAATATTAAAATAACGCAATTCTTATCCATAAGCCTTTTTTTAAAAGGGTTTAAATGTTTTACTTTTCCGTATAAACAGCGCGTTTCGAGAAGATTCGGGACACTCGTCAATTGGGAAAGACGTCTAAGCTCCAACGACCGAATCAAATACTGCCACGTCACTATTGTCTAGCGCAGAGAAAAAATATCAGAAATATCCAGAGAAGGCTATAAATATCCCTCCATCCTTCTCCTCAATAGATATTTACATTTCCTGATAAAACCTGTCTTTGAGGAAAAATAAAAGGAGTGCGCGAAAAAGATATCTATCGGAACGACAAGATCAACGAATAGTTTGAACGAGAAAGCGATTCTTCTCCTTACAGAAACAAATTGATTTCGATCAGAACCTACGGATTGTACCCAACAGGTATGTTCATTTCTGGGTGTTTACCAAATTTATGTTCCAATTGTTTGATTTCCCCTTATTTAGCCTCCAGAAAAAGGTTTGTCTTGTGGTTATTGGTGATTCTAGGGTTCTTCATATCTTTTCCCCTTTTTTTAGCTTCAATTTTGGGTTTTCCTTTTCCCTTGTCTAGTACTTAGTAGCGGGAAGCTCTAATCGAATGGGTATGAAACCGAGTGGAAGAACTCTTGGAAACTATAACTGCAACTTTTCTGATTGTATCCTAATTTCGTTGGTCTTGTGCGTCTTTAAATAGAAATAGTGTTTTGTCTTACTGGTGTACAATTGGACTCGTGTTCTGATATAATCTTGTGTTTTTGTGTTTGTAGATTGTTTTGTCTCTGGGAAGAAGATGGCAGTTTATGATCATAGTGAAGACATCAATAGAACTCAACTCGATACATCGAGGAAAAGGAAATCGAGAAGTAGGCGTGATGGTATTACTGTGGCTGAGAGGCTTCAGATATGGAAAGAGTACAACGGGACTGTAGAAGAAGCTTCCACAAAGAAACGGAAAGTACCTGCGAAAGGATCGAAGAAAGGTTGTATGAAAGGCAAAGGAGGACCAGATAATAGCCTATGCAGTTTCAGGGGAGTTAGGCAAAGGGTTTGGGGAAAATGGGTAGCTGAGATTAGAGAGCCTAATCGAGGCAGTAGGCTTTGGCTTGGCACTTTCCCGACGGCTGAAGGAGCTGCCGCTGCTTATGACGAGGCGGCTAAAGCCATGTACGGCCCGCTGGCCCGTCTTAATTTCCCTCAGTGCTCTGTGTCTGATGTCGCGAGTACTTCGAGTCAGTCTGAGGTGTGCACGGCTGAGACTCCTGGGGTTGTTCATGTGAAAACAGAGGATGCAGATTGCGAATCCGAACCCTTCTTCGGTGAAGCTAGGCCGATGTATTGTATGGATAATTGTGAAGAGATGAAGAAGGACGTTGAGGTGGATGTCAATGCAAGCCTTCCCAGGAACGATTGGCTTAGCGAGTTTGAACAGAAGTATTGGAGCGAAGTTCTGGAGGAGAAAGAGAAACAAAAGAAGCAAGAGATTGTTGTCGAACCCTCTCAGAAACGGTCGGATTCTCTCTCTGTTTCAGATTATGGTTGGCCCGAGGATCTGGATCAGTGTCAGTGGGACTCTTCAGAGATGTTTGATGTTTCTGAGCTTCTAGGCGACTTAAATGGCGACATATATACAGGCTTGAACCAGAACCAATACGCAGAAGACAATGTTGGCGGTGGGTTATCTGAAGCCGAGAAGCAGAAGATCGGACTCCATCCGCTTCAAAGCTTTGACTCCGACTACGAGCTGCCTCCGCTTCAGCTCGAGGCACAGGATGGTAATGAGTTCTTCGACCTGAGCTTCTTGGATCTGTAGGAACCGAGACAATGGAATGGAGTTTGCTATCTATCTTTGGATCGTCATTTTGCCATGATCCCATTTTGACAGTTGAGACTCTATAGAGTTTTTTGTGATATAGAGAACCTCATAAGACTGATAATCCATTTTCTACAAGTAGTGAAGTGTATATACGGCGAGTGTGGTATACGAATGGAGGAATAAAAACTTGTTACAACTGCATATGTTCTGTTATAATATTTCCTTGTGATGTAACAACAAGAACAGCATACTGTATATTGCTCGCACTGAAGCTCAATGGGCCTTAGTGTGTCTGGAGTTTGACGGGCCTTAGTATGTATCAATGGACCGTTATGGTATACGAAAAAGACGACCATCATTCTGTCGTCGTTTCGCAGCATGTTTGACGAAACACGTCGTTTTAGAAGATGAGCATCTGTACAAAGATTCTCAATTCTCCACGAAAGAAAGATCCAACGGACACACGGATTCTAAGAAGATCGAGTTGATCACTTCTTACATCCCTTTTTATCTGGTTATTATACAAATTGTTCAAACACAGTGACTAAATTGTTTTGTGTTTCGTTAAAAATAATCTCCGATCGCTTATCGATGTAAATTAAGATCCTCCTAATTCAAAGATCATTCATCACAAAAGTACGATTACATATGCACACCACACATATTTGTGTTTATCCATATGTTGTGTAACATTGCTAAACGGTTAATTTGTTTACAAGAAATAAAAAGTTTTTTGATATTTGGAAATTATAGTTAGAATAAAAATATATGTATATATGCCTCCTATTCAGAGGAAAATAGTAAGAGGAATACAGCCAAAATTGGTCAGTGAAGTTTGTTGTAGTTATTATCTGTAGGAGAAGTTTCTCATAATTTTAAGGGATAAAGACAGGTTCGACCTATTTGGAATCCAAGTAATGTTATATATTTGAATCAATATATATATATGTAAGAGTTTAAGTTCCTCTAATTGCGGTAATTAAAATTAACTCGTCTTTCACTGGCTTTTGGTTCAGAGTGTTCCTTAATCTTAACTCGCCGGCTTTAATCCGATGTTGAGTAATTCCAAAGTTTTAATTGTTTGAATCAATATATAAAATTTCAGCGAAAAAGGAATAAAAATAAATAAAGTCGCGATGCAACAACCTTGGTACTAAATGAGAATATAATATTAAAGTGGCAAGAAGAAAAAAAGAAATGGAGAAAATATGAAAGGATAATCTTGTACCTAAACTAAGTCCAAAGAAGTATTGCAAGTTGCAACATCCACTTGCATCGTCCGGCGTAAGCTCTTTGATAAGGTCTCAACTTCCGAGTTTCCTCCCAATTTCTCTCTCCATACATATATAGGTGTATACACATGTGACAAACCCATCAACATCTGTGCATGCACGTGTGCTCATGTATATATATTGTTTTAAGAGAAATTGCGCTCATATAGTAAATTAGGTCTATATGAAACTAAATTTAGATAAATAGCATATTGCTTACATAATTTACTATATATACTCTTAATTTTAAATTTTAAAAATATAATTAATAAATAAAATCAAAATTCATTATTTTTATTATTTCTACCACTTTTTTCGAAATTTAGTTGCCTTAAAAAAAATAAACCAAAAAAATAATTTTACCCTCATTATTTACTATATTTCTCTCACCTTTTTTTTACCCTATTATTTCTTTCAAACATAGCCCTTTTTCAGCCGCCTCCCTTTTTCTCTCTCTTCCGCGCTTAAACTCTGCCGGCGTGGATAGGCAACACGTCTCTCACCAGAATCCTGCCCACCTTACTTCGGAATCGGTGCCACGAATCTGCACAAGGCGTCACCTCTGTCGTTCACTCCGCTATCGTCTAGATCTGCTGTTCACAATGCCGCCGACCCAACTCCACCACCGCCACCGCCCTAGCTCCACCACCGCCGTCGATTTAGCTCCACTTCTGCCGATACAGCGAAACAACTGCCTTAGAAGAGAGAGTAACCACAGAAACTTTTCTCTAGAGCAAGAACTTTTGGTGGTGGCAAAAAAAAAGAAACGTCAAAGAATTGTTTCCAAAACCCTAGAACTAGTTGCTTTATTTGGTTTCCTTATCCCTAATTTTTAGTAATTAATTTTCATTATTATTAATTCATATTTAAAATATATTTAATAATTATTTTAATTTAGATTCTCACTCTATTCATTAAAGTTAAAATTATCATTTTATCATCCAATTATGTTAGATACCTAATTTAGTTTTGGCACATGCTACCCACCTAATTTATGTATCTAAACCTATTATTCACATCATTTATTCTTGTTTTAACTTCTTAAACTATATGCATATGGTTAACATGAATTATTATGTGATCATCGCACAATTAAAACCACATTTCACGTGCGTTATTCCGACCGATATATGGATAATCGTGTGATCATACCATATGGTCTGAATGTCATAATCTCTAATTATTACGATTTTTGTTTATTCGATAATATACGAATTAAGACGATAGTAAAAATCTTAATTTTTTCATTCTTTTGAACGGACATATTGTATGTGTTATTTATCATAATTAGCTTCTACGTACATTGGTAATCATAGAATAAAATCAATATTTTTAATAACAACAGTCAAATCTTATACCATAATTAATGATTTATTTTTTTAAAAATAGTAACTGAGATTTAACTTTACTTTAGAAACGATTTTATTTACTGGAATCATATCTAGTTAAGCCCTGTAGATTCTAGAAAAAGTGTTTCAGGATTGAAAACGAGGAATATTCAAAGGAATCTTTGGTGGTATTGTATAGAAAATGAAATGGGCGTCTTTAAGGTAAAAAATCATGGGACATAAGATGGTACAATGTATCATAGATGGTCACATATACAAGCACAACTAAGTCCTATATACATACCCAAATCCTTCACATCCCCAGCTATCTCTATCAATCTATCTACAAATATATTTATTAAAAAAACCACAATATGTTCATATCTTATTATTAAAAAGATGATCATCCTTTTTTAAATTTCTCAAACAAAACCAACTTGACAACCGACAGCGAACAAGATCAGAGAGCTCTCTTCTTTTCTCATCAACCAATATATACGAATCCTTAATTGCTCATCAGAGATCAGAGATAGAGAGAGAGACGGAGAAGAAGGAGAGAGAGAGAGAAATAAAGAAAGAAGAAGACGAAGAAGAAGAGATCATAGATGAGGTCACCGGTGCAACTCCATCACGGCTCGGACGCCTCGAACGGCTTCCACACGCTGCAGCCTCACGATCAAACCGATGGTCCGATCAGGCGAGTTTGTCTCACGCGCGGTATGCATGTGCCGGAGCATGTGGCTACGCACCACACACACGACGTGGGTCCGGATCAGTGCTGCTCTTCGGTGGTGCAGATGATCCACGCGCCACCCGAGTCCGTTTGGGCCCTTGTCCGTCGTTTCGATAACCCGAAGGTTTACAAGAATTTCATCAGGCAGTGCCGCATCGTCCAAGGTGACGGACTCCATACCGGCGATCTCCGGGAGGTTATGGTCGTGTCTGGCCTCCCGGCGGTCTCGAGCACTGAGAGGCTCGAGATCTTGGACGAGGAGCGTCACGTGATAAGCTTTAGCGTCGTAGGTGGGGACCACCGGCTGAAGAACTATCGATCAGTGACGACACTGCACGCGTCTGACGAAGGAACCGTCGTGGTGGAGTCTTACATCGTCGATGTGCCGCCGGGAAACACGGAGGAAGAGACTCTTAGCTTCGTCGATACTATAGTCCGGTGCAATCTTCAGTCTCTGGCTAGAAGTACCAACCGGCAATAATCTCGTCTTTAGTTTTATTATTGCAACTATGTATCTATTTTTCTCTTTTTTTCTTTAATTTATAAATATTTCCTTTGGATGTTTCCATCGATTATCACAAGGAAGAAATTTCGAGTACTTTTTTTTTCTTTTCAAAAATAGATATTTTGGTTTAGAAATAATTGTAATTTCATGGGATTTGTTTGGGACTTGCTAGATTTATATTGGAATATCGAAATATTGTCGGAGGAATTCACAAAAAAATGGATTTGGAAGTTGGTACATACGAACATTTTGAGTTGATGATCCCTTTGTTGTTTTGTACGTGGGATCATAAATTTTGAATCGTGTTTATTTTCTTGTTTTCTTTGTTTTTCATTTATGTATTGCCCGTTTTTGCGGGTTATAAATGAACTTGAATTCACTACATCAATAACTTTAACACGATAGACTTGATAATTTTTCACAATATATAACATACACTTAAAAAGTTTTTCCTACTTTGTTAGTCCTTGTGTCCAAATATTTCAGATAAAAAAATGATATAAACTCGATATTCTGAACTAGGAATCAATTAGAATATAGAGGTTACATCTGCCGTGTGTCTTTGTTATAATTAACAACCAAATGGACAATTAACTAGTAATTTAGTTTGTCTATAAAAAAATAGCATGCATTATTTCGTAAGTTTACATATGAAAGGTACCGTATTTTAGATCATATGAATAGAGATTATAGAGCAGAAAATATAATTTAAGCCTGATTAGCATGTGCATTAACATACATATCTATATATCTATTAGACATATAGCAGAAGCAGACGTGCTTAATCTATTGCCAACTAGTTTGGTCAAGTGGAGATTATCTTATTTTATTCCCGTTTGTTTTCTTAGTTAATTATATTACCAACAAACTTAGTGGTTTATATATTATTCAAATTTAAGGTTTTGGTCTACTACTATTTATTTTTTGTTAGTTTGTGGGGGTATTTTAATTCTGTCTGATTTAAATTTTTGTTTAAGTAAGAAAGTCTAAAAGGACATGCAATTAAAATTTAGCTGGAAACGCGTTGCAACTTGCTAGTTTTTATGTTCCTAGTGGGAAATGATACAACGAACCTCTATTCAGGTCTTAAAGAGTTTCTATGTATTTTACTATTTTTATTCAGATTCCTATGAATAATACAAGGCTAAAAACAAATGATCAAATTGCACAAAAATCGTCATAAAATCAATAACATAGAGTAACAATCTTAAACGCAATATATATATGTGCATAGTCCACTTTCTTATAAATTATCTTGGTGTTCCTACAACTCTAGACATCCAAACTAACATACATAAATCATTCAAAATTTATTCATGGCATTTGTTTTTTTCCCAACTAGTGCTGAAATGAAGTGTTAGTAAATGCTTAAGTTGAAAACAAATGGGCCGAGAGTTGTTAGTGGGCTCTCGAAGAAACCGGATCTAAAACAACCGAATTGGTAACCGGTTCAATATTTAATTTTGGGTCGGCAAAATCCAACACAAAACCAAACCGAATCGATCAAATACGCTGCGTTTTTGTCCTCGCTTAATAAAAGGTCACTTCAAAGCTAAAAGCGGGAGTGAGCGACGAGAAGCAGCGGCTGCCGTCATGGATTTATCGCCGAACACAAACAAAGCGTTAACGAGGACGCGTTTCTCCGACCTCGAACCTCCACTCACCGAAGATATCATCGAGGCACTTGGCCGGTCCGGTTTCGAGTTCTGCACTCCGGTTCAGGCCGCGACGATCCCTTTACTCTGCAGCCATAAGGATGTTGCCGTCGACGCTGCCACCGGTTCTGGAAAAACACTAGCTTTCCTCCTCCCCCTCATAGAGATTATCCGTCGATCCACCTCCTACCCGCCGAAGCCTCACCAGGTAGTAGAATTGGCAGAACATGCCGACTAATGGAAATTATGATTTTTGGGCATTTAAATCTCATCTCTTTAGAATATTATAGTCATGGGAAGTTTATTGGTTTATAAATCTCCGTAAAGAGTAGTTTATACCTCTTTTAAGATTTTGTAGTTTTGGTGAATCTTCCGAAGATCATTTATTTGCTTGTTATTTTTTTCCCGGGAAATAAATGGTCTTTTCTTTTATATTAACAAGTTTCAATCTTTGGTTTTTCGACTGTGAACTCGTGGAGTTCAATTTATGTTTAAGGTTTGATGCATATTATTGAGATCAAATTGCAGGTCATGGGGGTGATTATATCGCCGACGAGAGAGTTATCAACACAGATATTTAACGTGGCACAACCGTTTGTTTCGACTTTGCCAAATGTGAACTCTGTGCTGCTTGTTGGTGGCCGAGAAGTGAAAGCTGACATGAAGACTATCGAAGAGGAAGGAGGCAATCTCTTGATTGGCACGCCTGGAAGGCTCTCTGATATAATGGATCGAATGGAGATTCTGGATTACAGAAATCTTGAGGTAGTTTTCTTCGATCTGGGGTTATGTTTTAAGATAGATGTTTCTAAATCTATAACTGGACTGGTTAAGATGTCTAATCACGTTTCTTACTTGTATCTATTCAAATCTTTTGTTTGATAACTGAGTGATTCTTATTGCATATGTAGATTCTGATCTTAGATGAGGCAGATAGGCTTTTGGAGATGGGATTCCAGAAGCAGGTGAATAGCATTATATCTCGCTTGCCAAAGCAAAGGAGGACTGGCCTCTTCTCAGCTACCCAAACAGAAGGTGTTCAAGAGCTGGCCAAGGCTGGGCTTAGGAATCCTAAGAGAGTTGAAGTTCGAGCTGAGTCAAAGTCGGAATCATCCCAGCAATTGACAAACTCAAAAATACCTTCCGGTCTGCACCTTGAGGTATATATAATGTTGAAATATATATGTATATGTTTCGGAGTAGTAAGTTTTTTTGTTGTATCCTGCATTGTCTTTTATTATTGTTATTACTAAATCTTATTTCTGAAGATTTTTCTACAACTTGTAAAAGTCCGGTAATGTAATGATTCTCTTGGTAGTTCTCTTGTACTCCCTTCGGTAGCGCAGTTATTTTTTTTTTGCGACTGTTGCCGTTTCCTACTTTATGCATTCTTAGCGGTTTATTTCTCCTTGTCTCTGCAGTATCTGGAATGCGAAGCAGATAAGAAATCATCACAACTAGTGGATCTCCTCATCCAGAATGAAAATAAAAAGCTTATAGTGTAAGTTTAAAATGTTTCACACAGACTCTTATAAATTGATGATCCTTATAGATAGATTAAGCATCTCTGCAGATACTTCATGACCTGTGCTTCTGTTGATTACTGGGGGCTCGTACTTTCAAAAATTCCTGCCCTGAAGTCCATATCTTTAATCCCTATCCATGGGGATATGAAGCAGGTAAGCTACTGTGATATATTTCAGTTTTAAATATCATCTCATTGCCTGTTGTTATTGATTAACTGTTTTGATGAAATATACTTTACACATCAGAATGCAAGAGACAATGCATTAGCTTCGTTTACTGAAGCATCAAGTGGTGTTCTTCTGTGCACAGATGTCGCTGCACGTGGACTTGATATTCCAGGCATTGATTACGTAGTTCAGGTAGATTGAATATTGTTTGTTTCCATTGTTTTGGCATCTTTGTTGCAAATTTTAGGATTCACAGTTTGGAATTTGTCATGTTCATGCAGTATGATCCCCCACAAGACCCAAATATGTTCAACCATAGGGTCGGCAGAACTGCAAGACTGGGAAGACAAGGGAGGGCCATTATTTTTCTACTGCCCAAGGTTTAGCTTTGAGCAGCCTCATGGTCTCTTGTGCCTGATGTTCTCCATAGTTAGATTGCAGAGCAAGAAAAGCTGAAAATTCACTTGCATGTGTGTAGGAAGAAGACTATGTAGAGTTTATGCGCAGAAGAGGGGTCTCTTGTCAAGAGAGAAAATGCTCCGAGAAAGCATCCGATGTCATCCCGTTTGTAAGAAAACCTCCATGCATCTCTCTCTCTCTCGGTCTTTGTTGGTGACAGTGTTTAGTAATTGCTACAATGTATTCAGATACGTTCACTAGCCATGAAGGACCGGGCGGTGTTGGAGAAGGGATTAAAGGCATTTGTTTCTTTTGTCCGTGCTTATAAGGAGCATCACTGCTCTTACATTTTCAGGTTCATGAGGCTCAATCATTTTTTCTGAAGTTCCTATATAAAATTTTCTCGCTCTTGAGCTTTTGTAACCCAACAGTTTCTTTTTTTTTTCCGAACTTACAGATGGAAAAGCCTTGCAATCGGAAAGTTAGCCATGGGATATGGCCTCTTGTATCTTCCTTCAATGTCTGAAGTTAAACAACACAGACTTTCCAGTGAGGGTTTCACACCCGTTGAAGGCGTCAAGTTTGAGGACATAAAATTCAAGTAGGGTTTTTCTGACAAAATCCCTAAACACTTACAAATCATATGATCGTCTCTTTTCGCCATCTGGGTACTGCATTTAGATCGTCTCTTTAAAAACTATATCCATCATCTCGTAGTTTCTATTGTGGCACCAAAAAAACTAAAACTTGATACATTCCGTAAAGTGAGTGTCTTTTACAAAAATCTTTACTGATACATCGGCAAGTTTAGAATAATAGGAAACAAGCTTTTGTTTTCTAAACCCGAATTGTTTTTGAATAAAACGCAGGGATAAATCTCGGGAGAAACAAAGAAAGCAAAACTTACAAGCAAGGAAAGAGAAACGGCAAGAAGAGAAAAGAGAGAAAGGCAAAAAAAACTATAAAAAGGCGGTTGATGCTTCTGCTAGTAGTGATTCTAGCAAAGCTTCTAGACAGAGAAAATTAACAGGAAAGCAGAGACAAACCATCCAAACAGCTGAAGATGAAGAAGAGATGACTCGAGACTATCGGTTTGTCAAAAAATTAAAGAAGGGGTCAATCACAGAGGATGAATTTGCAAAACTTACAGGAGCTGATGATTTTTTAATCTGATGAGAAGAAACAAACCTTTCAGGCTTGAATTAGAACAGGGATATGAGGTGGACAAAGCTTCAGTGTTTTTTAGAATATTGTCTGCTCTCATATGTTTGCAAGTTAAAAAGAAACAAAAAAAAAGCCATTGTTGAGGCATAGCTTTTGTTTCTGATTTTTGAGACTTACGCGGGATCATCATGTCTTGTCTTTTTATTATAAATTTTGAAATTATTCAAAACGTATTTGCCCACTGATGTATGGGAAAAATTAGCTAAAGGATTCTATAATTAGAAAGCGAATTAATAATTTGGCTCCAATATCTATAAATAATATCAACTTTTGAAACGAATAAAACCGGATCATAGGTTGTTATTTTTTTGTTTTCCATTGCCAATATCTTCCTAGTAGACTGTGCACGCTTGCACATGCTAATAACTGCTCCTTGAAATAAAGAAACCATCACTCTCAGTGAAAACAATTAAAAACATAAAATCTCTGTGTTGCTGTAAAGCCATCATCGTCTTCGTCCTTTGCCGTTGACCCGTTTGAATTTCTTGAAACCATTTTCTTTCTCTGTGATCTCTTCTAAAATCCTCTCACTCATTCCCTCTCCTTTTTCTCTGACGATTTCCAAATCCAAAGACCAAGTCATGTCAGCTCCACTTCCACCTTTCGATCCGACTAAGCCATCGACACCAATCTCGTTTCCAATCAAAACTCTTCAAGACTTGGCGTCTCGCTCTTACTTCGATTCCTTTCATTTCTCCTTTAACCGTTCCTCCGTCTCTCTGCGCCGTAACGTCGGCGGCTTGCCGGACCGATCTAGGCTCTTGGTCTGCCACGACATGAAAGGAGGGTACGTCGACGACAAGTGGGTGCAAGGATGCGGAAACAACACCGGTTTCGCCCTCTGGAACTGGTACTTGATGGACGTTTTCGTCTACTTCTCTCACTCTCTCGTCACTCTTCCTCCTCCTTGCTGGACCAACACTGCTCACAGACATGGCGTCAAGGTCAGTATAACCCCCTCATGTTCTTAAAGTTTCGATGAGATCATGTTTTTTTGACATCTCAGAGTCTTATTATAGGTTGACGTATCTGAAGTTTCGATCTTTGAATGTCATTGATGGAGAGTTTGATTTTCGTGGGGTCCTGGAAACTTTACCTGAAAGGAATGATCTTTTTTCTTTCTTTTTGTGTGTTTTTGATTGAAATGTAAGGTATTGGGGACCTTCATCACAGAATGGGACGAAGGAAAAGCTACGTGCAAGGAGTTGTTGGCGACAAAGGAATCTGCGCAGATGTATGCAGAGCGTTTGGCAGAACTTGCTGCTGCTCTAGGCTTTGATGGGTGGCTGGTGAGGTTTTTTGATATAGCGTTGTTTGTTTTACAAATCCAGTTACCTTCTTCACTTGGATCAATATAATTTTGGTGAATGATTTAACCAATGGAACTCTCTGATAAAGTGGAAACAACTATCTTGAGAAGTAAATTATTGTTGCCTTCTAAGTAGACCTTATAAATTCTTACTTGCAGATAAATATAGAGAACGAAATAGATCAAGTTCAACTTCCAAATTTGAAGAATTTTGTAAGCCATCTAACAAAAGTCATGCATTCATCTGTACCTGGGGGTTTAGTTATATGGTGAGCCTTGAGAAGCCTTTCTTTGTCAAACTCCCTCTTTTTCGTTCTCTTTTGAAAAACACTGATCCTTGTACTTTTTTTTATTGGTAGGTATGATAGTGTCACTGTTGAGGGTCGTCTTGCTTGGCAAGATCAGTTGACTGAAATGAACAAACCTTTCTTTGATATATGCGATGGAATATTCATGAATTATACATGGAAGGTTTGTCCTTTCACTTCATTCACTCTGTTCAGTCCCATTCCTTCCAATAAAATGTTTTGATTCTGATATGAGTGGACATCTCTTCCAGGAGAATTACCCCAAAGCATCAGCTGAAATTGCTGGTGATAGAAAATATGATGTCTACATGGGAATAGATGTGTTTGGTAGGGGCTCTTTCGGTGGTGGGCAGTGGACGGTATGTATCTCAATTCTCACAAAATCGTTCATATTTGCTTTCTCTGTCACGTGTAAGCTGCATATAAAGTTTGTTTTTTTCCTTATACATGGTGGTAGGCAAATGTTGCCCTTGATTTGCTAAAGAGCAACGATGTATCAGCTGCGATATTCGCTCCTGGATGGGTATATGAGACCGAGCAACCACCCGATTATCATACAGCACAAAACAAGTAATACTTATTAACCGTTGTGATGGTAAAAAGAATCTATGTGATCTTTATCATCATGGGTTCTCTTTTTCTTAGATGGTGGTCACTTGTTGAGAAGTCATGGGGAATAGTTCAGACATATCCAGAATCCCTACCATTTTACTCAGACTTCAATCAGGTGAAGGGAATCTCAGTACTTTGTTTATAGAGATTCAAATGACTGGTTGGTCTTAGTTTGTGAAACTACCTTACTCTTGTTTATTATGCAGGGCCTTGGTTCCCATGTTTCTCTCGGAGGTCGGATATTGTCAGACGCTCCCTGGTACAACATTTCATGCCAAAGTCTGCAGGTTTAGCCACTCCTCGTTCTAGATCCTTGTGCAAACATCTAATTTGTACAAGACTATATAACTTTCTTGGTATGGACATATATATCCCAATCTGATCTTGTTTTTTGTTGGTGTTCTTTGTGACAGCCACTTCTAGAATTCAATGATGAAAAGAATTCAGAGATCATGCAGGTCACTGTTGAGTGAGTTCTGAACCTAACACTAGCCTTGCATATTTGAATTTCAAGAAGCCTCAGAAGAAATTTATTTTGACATCTAACAATAAAGCACACAAACATGGTAGTGGTCGAGAAGCATCATATAACGGAGGAGGGAACATCAGTTTCAGAGGAAAACTAAAGAGAGATGCACATTTCACAGCAAGACTCTTCAAACCTCAGCTTCAGCTTTCTAGTTCCCCCATCTCGATCTCTTACTCTGTAAGTCACGGATGCATCACATTTCGATTAATCGAGATAAGATTCTACATCTTCTTCATCTTTACAAAGTTTCAAACTTTTAAAGTTTACGCATGTAAGTGTTTGGACTAGTGCAGGTGAAATCAGATGAAATATCTGTGCTAGGCATTCTGCTCCGTTTTTCATCTCCTTCACAGGAGACAAAGTCCTTACTCATGGCGCCAAATGAATCCATCCACAGATTGGGCAACATGTTCCTGCCATGTCTTCTCACAACAACAAGGACCACATCTGATTGGACAGTGCACGAAACAAACCTTGTACTAGATGGACATACACTGACTGAGATCTCTGCCTTCTGCTACGGACCTGATGGTCTCGCAGAAGAAACAAACACAACAGAATACTTTGCATTGCTTGGGCATATCTCCATCAAGTGCCAGCAAAAAACCAAGCTTTTCCCGCCAGCATCATCGTGGGTTATCGATGCTTATAACACAGAGCTTGTATTGGGTGATTCTGGCTCCAGGACCTTAAGTTGTAAGCTAGAATGGAGATTGAAACACCCTGAAGATTTTGTGTTTACAAGATACAATGTGTATGCGGAAAATCTGAATTCGAGTGATTACAGACCAAGGAAGGTTAGGGAAGAACCGAGAAGCGAGAAAGTGTTTCTTGGGATGGCTCATGTTGATGCTTATTACGTTTCTGATATGGTCGTTGGATCAGATGTTAAGCAAGTCAGGTTCTTGGTTCAGACCTGTGGTGAAGATGGTTCATGGCAGGAGCTGGATGCTTCCCCTAACCTTGTGGTTGAAGTAGAACGTTTTCGTTCAAAGCTTTGCTGTTGTGGGTTGATTTGATATACGGTTGAGTCAGTGGTCAGCAGATGATCCATATGACCTTATGATAATATGAGTTGCAGAAAATAAATAATGACGCTAAAATAAATGAGTACTAGTAAATGTAACAAACAATTTTCAATACATTTACTAATAATTTCAAAAACGGCGTCGTAGAGTACCAGACAAAAAAAGACGATGCGTTCGTTACCGGACCGTTGGGAATGTGAGCGAGACTGAACGGTTAGCGATTACGACGGCGATACTCCCAGTTTTGAAAACCCTAAAATCTCCTCGAGGGTATGATTCTCTTCTTCGAGCTCTCTCGCCGTCGTTATTAAGTAAAGCTGATGTGATAATGTAAAAGCTTGTACAATGACAATAACCAGGACATCATATTCGAATTGTAAATTTGCGACCTATTTCAGCATTCTAGCTTGATCTGTGTGAATTTCTCCATGTTGTTTTCTTCTTGAAACTGACATTATGGCCAATTTGATTTGCTCCGAGTACTCTGTGCTCACTCTTGACATTTTCTTTCTCTGATTGAGAAACATGCAATCGAAGCATGCATTACCGCAGTAGAGAAACAGAAGGGGAAACTTGTCATTAGAGAAGGTGCTCGTGTGGTAAGTCTTGTATTCGTTTTATTGACAAGTCGACTGATTTTACTACTTCACTCACTCATTTTCTTCAGTCCATGACTCTAATGTGCTACTACATTTTTAGCTGAGTGAACGCGATGACAAAATGCCCGCTGAGCACATGGCTAAGCTGAAGATGGATAATGGAAGTGAAGAAGAAGAAGAAGACACTGGAATGGGAGAAGTCAATATTGATGGAGGTAGCGGAATAATTGAATGAACAAAAGCAAAAGGATTTGTCGCCATTTTTTTCTGCTTACCCACAGTTTTGTTTCCTTTTGCGCAAAAACATATTGTCCCTGAACATGGTTATTAGTTGTACAAACATCTCTTATACAAGGCAAAGTGTTTCATCTTTGATTTCACATTGGTTATGATCCAGCTGCGCAATGTGTTGAGTTATGAGGATGAAGACGAAGGGCAAGTATCAGATGAAGTGTCCTGGGCGATCTCACCATTGGTTGCAACAATGGTGCGAGAATAACAGCTGAACTCATCGAGGTAGCTGAGACTCTGTCTTGTGCTCGCTTCACCGGCCAAGACATTGTGATCTTCAACCTGCATCCAACCCTCTGAGTTCTGTCTGTTGTCAACTTGAGTCAAAGCTTCTCCAGCTGAATATCTCTCATTCAAGGCGTGTGAAACATTTGTCACGAGCAGATACGTATCCTTGTCATTGGTTAACCCTCTAAGAGTAGAAGTGATTACCGTGAGTGGATAAATACGTCGGTGAACAACTCGATTCACTGGGTTGCCTGATTCGGTAGTCACCTCCACGACCCGTTTGGTCTTCACTCTCTGCTCAACCCTCTTATATGCTCCATTCTTCTCAAACTTCACCAAGTTCCCAACTTTGAACATGCTCTTGACCACAGTAGTCAGATTACCTTCACTTGATTTAACCCACCCATCAAATTCACTACGTACCTCTGCTTCAACCCTAAAAGACCCATCGAGCTGTTCCAACACTTCTTGTCGCACTATGTGATGACTCGGGCTATCGTAACGCCCAGACCCAGCTTCCACATTCGAAGACCCGTGATCCAGCCAGAGGTGCAAATTGGCGTCCACAAGCCAGTACGATATCCCATTGCTGACACTGAGTGCAAACTCATGAGACTTCCCATCCAAAAGCAACCCTAGAAATGGTGTCAAGTCCATGTCGTATGAAGGTAGGTTGAATGCACCGATTGCAACAACTGGTTCCCAGAACAAGGGATTGATTCCACCTGTAAAGATCACCGGAAATGGCACCTCTGACCCCACGTGTCTCCCATCTATCTTTACGACAACTTCTCTGTATGCACCATTCCCACGCCCAGTTGCTAGATTGTTCGTTCTGATGTAGGAATCTGGCGGATTTGAATACCAGAACTCGTCGTCTCCATGAAATGATACATACAGTTCCAGCACAATCTGACGAGTGTTGGGCGGAATTTGAATTCTTTTTGAGTAAGTTTCTGCTGGATTCTCGATCATGAACCAGAATCCTCTGTTTCCTCCGTCACCTACCGGAATTATCAAATCCGCAGGGGTTTGGTCTCTTGTCTGGGATTCCACAGACCTTAATCTCCTACTGGTCTTCAAATTTGACGCAACGGGATTGAATTCGTAGAAGATGAGTGTGACATCGATATGATAAATGCCTGTGTAAATATCGTTGACGATGTTCTCGAGCATCATTGTGACATTTAGATCGGATCTCACGAAGAGCGAGGAGTACCTAGTGACGTCTTTCCGAACATTCCAGAATATTCCGGTTGGATTCGGCTCCGCCGTACTGGTGCGGAGTAACTCCACCCCGCCGAGCCACAAGCCGGAAATACGATCGTACTGATCGCCGCTGGAGGAGGCGCGTAGGTCAAGCTCAACATAAGACCACGGCGGCGATGTACAGCCGGAAGGTGGAGTGTAAGGAGCGGTAAAAGGAGGTCCATTGATAGTGTTTCCGAATGAATGGCGGAAGAGGACATGAGAGCACGACGGCATGAGCTGATCGGACGGTAAGGGCCGCGTGAGTTCTTCGTACTCCTGGGGCTCGTCCGGTGACCGGAGAGAAGTCAAAGCCGATTTCAGGAATCTGTCCGGCGAAGAAGGAAGAGAAACGGTAGTTGTAGTAAGAAAAGCAAGTGCAATGAAGAACTTAAAGGCGCCATTTCGGTTTATCTCCGACATGATAATCTTGTGTGCATTTGATCTCGCTGATGCAAACTCCAATGTCAATGGAGAGAGGCAAGGCCGGCCGTGAATAAACACCAGAGCGTTTTATTTTTCCAAGAATCAACTACGTGTAGTTTTTTCCATCATAAAATGGTACGCAGTGTAAAGGAAAGGTTGAGAAGCTGAAGGCTGGAGAGCTTGATAGTGACAATGTGGGGTCCAGCTGCGGTAACGGAATTCGATTTTCTCTAGCGTCACACGTTGGTTAATTATGTACTGCGTTCGTGTCAAAATATGAGAGGGTTACTTGTTATACTTTCGTCACTGCTGCGTATCTCTAGCACTGCTCCTGACATGCTCCCTCTCCTCCGATCACTGAGAGCTTTTCCCTTCTTATGCTCATGGCGGGTTTGTAAATATATACAGACAGCTTTACACATTCGGGACGCGTGAATTAAAAAAATTTACTCAGATTCAGCTTTTTCTCCAGACTCCATAGACGACGCAACGAGTCGATTCTCTCTTTCTGTGTTGGAGTTTTTCTTAAGCTGAAGCATGTTTTACTCTCATCAGCTTCTAGCTCGAAAAGCTCCGTTAGGGCAGATATGGTGAGTCAAGCTCCATCGGGTTAAACGTTTTCCGATGTTCCATGATTTTGCAAGCTTTGTTGTTTCTGTGTGGAGTTACTCCTTCTGTTTTTCGTTTTATTTCGCCATGGGAACTTCTTCATTCCGATCAAGCGATTGTTCCTGCTTCAATCGCTGGTCTGGTTTCCATTGTTTGATCTCTCTGTCTATCAGTGAAATACAAGAGTGTAGTCTCCATCCTCTGTTTTTTCTTTTCTTATTTGTTTATGGTGTACGCTTCTTCAAGGATGGCTGCTACGCTGCACGCGAAGATTAACCGGAAGAAACTGGACAAGCTCGATATCATTCAAATATGGTGAGCGAAGATCTGTTCGTCCATTTTTGTTTTTTTTGTTTTAATTCCATTTTGAGTTTTGGGTGGTCCTGCCATGAAAATCCATGAAGACGAACGTTGATTTTCCCTTTTTTGGATGTTGTTGGTTTATTTTTCTCTCTCACAGCGAAGAGATTCTTAATCCGTCGGTTCCAATGGCTCTCAGACTCTCTGGGATTTTGATGGGTATTATGCTTAACAGATTAGCTCATCGGAATTTAGTTTTTTAGTTCTTCTCATTCTGGGTTTGATGATTCTCAGTGCCTTGTCTCTTCCTTAGGTGGGGTCGTGATCGTTTATGAGAGGAAAGTAAAGCTCCTATACGGTAATTTTTGGATTCAATCATTCTCGATTAAAGTTATATTCGGGATTTTAGTTTCTCCTCTCCTCTTCTCCAAACTGATGAGATATAGCTCTGTTCTGGGTTTTCCTTTAATTTTCAGATGATGTGACTCGCCTTCTGGTAATCAAACTTTTTCCGATCCTCTCATTTGTTTTTTTCACGTCAATACCATATTTCCGTACTTCGATTTCTGGGTTCTCTTCTCTCACGTGTTTATCTTCCCAGGTAGAAATTAATGGAGCTTGGCGCACAAAAGCTGTTCCGGATCCCACTTTACTACCTAAAGGAAGAACCCATGCGAGGTATTACTATTTCGCTTCTTCTTCCTTTTGCCTTTCTCCTGTCGTAATTGCCATTGAAGGATTCTGAAGGAGAACACAAATCACGAAAAACAGTAGAAATGATTGGCGTGTTGGGTTTTTTGTTTGCAGGAAAGAGGCTGTTACGTTACCTGAGAACGACGAAGCGGATTTTGGGGATTTTGAACAGTCTCGTAATATACCAAAATTTCCCAATTTCATGGATTTTCAGCAGTCTTATATTTCCATGGTAACTTAGCCGATTCCCTGCGTCTCCGAGATTAGATTGGGTGTTTATTTTCCTTTTACGCCTCAGTCTTCATCAATACTCCATCTAAAAAATTAATTTTTCAACTCAATAAGTTGAAAGGATATAAAATGATCTCATTGGGTCATTTTTCATTTTCCATAGAAGGATAATATGGAGGAAATAAGTTGGCGCATAAAGTGCATCTGAAGACTTGGTCTAACTCAAGCATGTGGTCTCTTTAGTTGCCTCATTCTAGACCCCGTATGAATTTTTCAAAGGAAAATTCTTTGTGAAACTTGAAAATATGTATACCAACCACACTCATTTGAACATTGCTCAAGACTTAACGTGTAACAAACCTATGGATTGTGGAGAAGGAGACACACACAATGTTACTGTTAATGTGAATTGAGATCATAGCGTTCATCTTCTTGTAAACCAATGACTATTCATGTGCAATTGTGCATCTTCAGTTGAACTAAGTCACTGTGTGGCATTATCTCTTTGCAGCGGTTAGATGAACCCAATGTTAACGATATCCCCGAGCAAGAAGATCTTGAACAGCATCTGCATCAAGGTTTCTATCCTGTGAAATAGCTTTTATGAATATACGACATGGTGTTAACTTATTAAGTTAATTCACTTGTAAATTTCTGTATCGTTCTCAGCTGATGCCGAAAATATCACACTCTTTGAGTATCATGCTTCATACCAGACCAACACTGAGACGTATGATCGTTTTGAAAGGTTAGTTTTCAATCCTACTGTCTACCTTTGGTCTTTAATTCACAGATCTTAAAACTAATTCCATGATTTTTTGAAGTTAGAGGTTTTTAGCGTTCCACAATTTCTGTATTTTCTTTCATCCACCTTGCAGCAGAAAGTTAGTGATTATTTGTTCATTTCTGTTCTGCGTTTTCTTTTCTTTTTTTGAATGATAAATGGCCTCTCAGATTTGACATCGAAGGAGATGATGAAACTCAGTTGAACTTCAATTCAAGAGAAGGCGCTGAATTACCTTCAATTCTCATCCCATCACCACCTCGTCATCATGACATTCCGGAAGGTAATTAGTTAGTCACTTTTTAATTCTATAATGGCGAGATCTGGTTACTATATGGGGTTATGAAGTTTTAAGTCAAAGGTGAATTGTTTTCTATTTTTAAATTGTGCCAAGCTTATGAAGCCAATAACAATGGCTTCAGCGAACCTCTGGAATGTAATGATGAATCTAACCAGGGAATGTACTTCTGTAGAAGCCTTGAAAAAACGTTATAGAACAGTGAGCTTCATAAACAGAACAGAACAAATTTACTAACCTGCAGCCATCTGCAGAAGCCAACCCCACAAGCCCTCAGCGCCAGGAGCAACAAGAGCATGGTAGGGATGTAATTGCTGAGCAGATGGGGGCACAAAACATACCGGACAGAGAGGTATATTCTCTCACTAGGATACTTCCATCTCGTGAGAAAACTAATGGAATTGGATTTTGTCCTGCATGCAGGAACATGATAAACCACGTCCAGAAAAAAGAAGACCAAGAAAGAAAGCTACTTTTGAGATGGATTATGAGCAGACTATCATCGCTGGTCCTCAATACCAGTCATGGCTCCAGGATACTTCTCACGTTTTGATGAGGGGAAAAAAGAGAAAGGTACAATCTAGCGAACGCCTTGGGCAATAATTTAATAACTGATGCTCATGTTGACCTAACATCTAGATTTTCTTTGTAGGCTCGAGGAGCCAACAGCCCAAGTATGGAAATTACTAAACGTATGAAGCTGCCACCTACACAACTCTTTGATGAGCATGTGGACGGTGCTTACCCACCTCAGCTTAACGAGCTTTGGTCAAAATGCACTCAAGTTCTTCAAACCTCAACATCTGGTCTCTCTCTATCCATCGTTGTTGCTCTACTGTTTTCTCCTTGTTGAAACGAATCTGACATTTGGTAATGCTGATGCAGAAACTCGACGCCCTGATTTGTGCGCGGAACAATCTCCAGGGTTTGTTCAGGAGAGAATGCAAAACAACCATCAAACAGACCATGTAAAGCGTGGAAGCATATCCTTTCCTGAAAAACTTTTGTAACAATAAGAGAGGCACTATTTCATATTCTATCTCACCGAGTGTGGATGTATGCAGCATCAGGGCAGTGCGACAAGCTCGCAAAATTTTGGTAGTCCCGCAGAAAGACTTCGGAACACTCTTGCTGGCAAAGATGGTTCAATAGAAGGTTTGATGGCTGGATCTCGAGCAAGGGCTGAAAATAATGACCACCAGGCTGCTGATATTAGCATTACGCCATTTTATTCTGGTTAAAAGCTTCTCTTTTTTATTCAGTCATCAGATGATAGCTTGGTTTTGAGTCTTCATTGATTTGTTTTTTCATGGAAGTTCCAGGAGATGACGTGAGATCCATGCCTAGCACACCATCCGCTCGTGGGGCAGCTTCAATTAACATAGAGATCAACTCTAACAGGTCAAGAACAACATCTATGTTTTTCTGTCATTAAATCCAGTAGCAACGACGAACAGGTTTTGCAATATAGGAAGAGGATCACTGATTCTTCTTCCGGTACTGAAACAGTCGCAGGACCAATAGAAAAAGGCCACATTCCTCACCAATAAGAGGACTCGAACCAGTAGCGGAAGACATACCGTGGGAGCACCGTTCTTTTGACTTTGAGTTTTCGATGTTACCTGAAAAGGGCTTCACAGCTGATAACGGTAAAAAAAGTTCTCATTGGTCTCTTGATAGTACAGCCTTCAAAAACATCAACTGAAAATTCTTACTTGGCTTCTGTTCATGTAATCTCTTTCACAGAAGTACTGGTTGAGACTGGACCTACACAAACTCAAAATCCAGTGACCACTCACTCAGAAGAGAAGATAACAGATAGCATCAAAAGGTAAGAGATTCAATATTGTTTGAAAAATCTATACATTGTTCAGTGACAATGATGATGAGATGTATAAAACCAAATCACAGTCATCTCAAGACACACTTTGAAACACCTGGAGCTGCTCAAGTGGAATCTCTTAACAAGCTTGCTATTGGAATGAACAGAAACGCTGCAGCTCAACTTTTCTACCAATCCTGCGGTACTATGTAACTTAATTTCTAGTTACATCACTTAAAATCAAAGCACGCATCATTGAAAATATGAGTATAAATGATTTTATCTTTCCAGTGTTAGCGACTCGGGGAATGATAAAGGTGAACCAAACACAGCCTTATGGGGACATTCTCATTGCAAGAGGACCCAGCATGTAAGGATTGACATCTGAAAAAGAAGGATCTTACGTTGTTTCGCTATTCATATATAAGCAGAGAATCCATAGACTTTTAAATTTATAACGACTGGCGGCATTTCTCCAGGGTTTCACTAAATTGCTCTGTTTGGTCCTCGAGTTATTATTGGTTAGAACTATTTGATATGTAATTAATTTTATAATATTTTGTCCTGGTTTGTGTATTCAATTTCTTTCCTGGTTTATATATTCATCGTCTCTCTTATGAATAAATATAGGGAATATAATACTTTAATTAAAAAATTTACACCGTTGACAAAGAAAATGGCAGTCACGTAATAAGCCGCACTGCCTCCATCTCAGACAAGACATGTAATCTCCTCAGTTTAGTGGCACTCACGTCTCATACACTTTGTCAATTCCACGCAGATATTACAAAAAAAGCTCTCTTCTTTAAATGTTTCTATATATACGTATATATCTCTCCTCTGAATCACAAGAAACAGAGGACAAATAACCTTTTCCAAGAAACATAGAAACATGGACCCACGAGCATTGCCCTTCTCCGTTCTCGTCATCCTCATTGCAGCGACGACTTTGGCTAACGGTTACTCTCCACCGCCTCCAACCACCGTATATCCCGCCGTGAAAACCGTGGAAGCGGCTGTTGAAGGAATGGTGTACTGCCAATCCTGCGACAAATCCGGATCATGGTCGTTGGCCGCTGCAGATGGCATAGCCGGAGCTAAAATCAGCATCATCTGCAAGAACCACAGGCAACAAGTGAGCTTCTACAAAGTCTTTCAAACTGATTCCCACGGCTATTTCTATGGTGAGCTCAAAGGTTTAAAAATGACTCTACATTTCTTGGACCATCCTCTTCACGCTTGCCGTGCCAAGCTCGTCTCTTCTCCTCGTGAGGACTGCAATCTCTTCTCCAACATTAACAATGCTCTCAATGGTGCTTCGCTCCGGTATGAAGAGAAGAGGCTCAAGTGGACGACATACGAGGCTGTGGTTTATGCCGCTGGTCCATTGGCTTTCCGTCCTGACCATTGCCCGGCGACTGCACCACCTGCTTACTAATTCAGTTTTGTTTTTTGTTTTTGAAGATCATCTGTACACTAATTATATAAGAAAATACTATTGAATCGGTTCTTCCCCTTTTCTTTTCCTTTTTATGGTTGTTTGTTTGATGAGTTACGTGTTGAGTAATATTGTAATGGGACTCTTGTTACTCGTTTGTATCGAGCTTACTCAGTTAAGATCTGTAAAATCATCGGTCATATCAACAACGTTTTAACCTGTTAAAAAAATTTCTTAACTTTATTTAAGACACAATTATTGATAATATCATAAGACATGTCGTCTTCCAGAATCTTAATTGCCTTTTAAGTGAAAAAAATCCATGAATAAGCATCCAAACATCCGAAATTTACAGCCAAAAGTTTCCTTTAAATAGAAGAAGCTCCTCAAGTCTTTCGTTTTGTATCGAATTTACTGAGTGTAAGATCTGTAAAATCATCGGTCATTATAACATGACAAAACATTTCTTAAGTTTAAGAGACAAATATATGTTTGCAAGGTAAAACAACAACAAATGGCTCTCACCATTACACAACGGAGAGGTACTAAAGCAGAACACAAACCACAAACTCTGCTTCTGCTCCTAAGCATAACTTACTTGTACTCTTATGAGGCAAACACAGAGTGGAATCAGATACCTTTTTCCTTAGAAGTCCATTGGCATTGCAAACAATTTGTTGATCTCATCCAAGGCTACTTTTGTGCATAATGTTGGCTCAAATAAATCACGCTCGTTTGATTTTGTATGCGATATTTGAGTCGGCCGGCTCTTCCCTTGATGGCCTTGCTCATCTTCATCATCATCCTCAAGTATTGAGAAACCTGCACCAACATGTGGGTTCTTCTCTTCTACTGCTTTTCCCCTGTTTTTAGAGCGGTTGGGTCTAACAAAATCTATGGGTTCGCCAAACATGTTGTTTATGTCCTCCATAGCTTCCTTTAGGTTGACTGTAGGGTCCACAAGGCCATGGTGGCAGACGTTTTCAACTGCTGGCTCATCGGAGATGGTTGAACCAACAAACCGACGGACAACTGTGTCTTCTCTGAATCTAGCTCGAGGCAGACTGTTTCTGTCTGCTTCTTCAGAGCTTTCAGGTGAATGGTCTCTTGGTTGGAGAAAGATGAAACCTTTTCCGGCCACATCATTTTCATCTGTAATTTCATCATCGTTTTCACCATCAACAAATATCTCAAAGGACTCTTGATTAGGCTGGGAACCCTGAGTCGTACCAGTCTTTCCTTTTCCTCTTATACTCGTTTCACACTCGAGATTCTCATCCACAAAAACTTCAAATCCATTGTTGCAGCCTTGATTTTCTTTATCTTGACTCCTCTGTTGTGATTTTCTCTGATGTGGAGCAGTTTCGATAGGCTCTTTGAACATGTTGTTGATTGCATTCATGGCTTCTTTCATGTTTATTGTGGGATCCACCAAACCATGATGGCAAGCATTTTCTGCTTCAGGCTTTCCTACAATGGCTTTATCAACAAAATTCAACACTGGCGTATCATCATTGTTGGCCAATCTAGGCTCTTTTTGTGACCTCTCAACCTTCTGGTGCTTGTCAGACACTTTTAGCTCCTGACGCTGCAAGAGGAAACATAAGTTGAGACATCTTGAGAACTTGCAAAGATTGATTATACAAGCGGAACAGTCAAACTATGGAAACAGGCTACCTGTGTCTTTTTCTTTTTGTGTCTCTCCATGCGACTAAGGAATTGCAAGTATGATTTCTGTAACTCATCCATGGGTTCTGCAAGGCTAGCACAAGAGAGGTACAAAATCAATATGAATCATGCCTTTTATATATAGCACATTTAAGCTCCAACCTGTCGTTGACTAAATTCCTCATATCCACATAATAGAATTAAGGGTAGTGTATCTTGTAGCATATCATATAGGTGGATGGATACCAAGAATGATCATGACAAGAACTCATCCAGAGTTTCTATAGAAAGGAGGATAACAGAGAATTCAAGCTTAATACAAGTACATAGTTGGTTGCTATATTGCATATGCATGTTCACGTAATAGAGGTTTACTCATCTTAAGCACCCAATCACTACATAGAATTTCCAAGCGTACTTACTTTTGCACCCCAAGACGGTACATTTTCTCAGCCTCCTCGAATCTCTTCATCTTTTCATAATGAAGAGCATATGCCTGGTAGAACAGTGACCTCTTGGTCCCTATACTGTTTGCTTCCATAGTCCTTAACAGAGCTTTTGGATCATCTACAAAGTCCATCTAGCCAAGCAATTCATCATCAATTTCACTAATCAACATCCGCTATCAAGAAATTAAATTGTAACAAATCACCCGAAATACAACTCCAAACCATTCAAACAAAACTGGGATACAATCCCTTCTAAAACTCCGATTTTTACAAATGAGGTTAATAATGAGCCATATGATTCCAGTAACCTTAATCCACTTGTATGTATTACTAAAAGTGCTTATGTAACAAATGATCTCCACGGTTCTAAAAAACAGTATAAGCAATCCAAAGCTCCGACACAAAAATTTAGAAAATTCACACCAAAAAAAATTGAGCCAAGTCAAGTGAAAAGTCAAGGGGTAAATGTTCATTACCAGCTGCAACCAAACACGAATATACCGCGAATCGTTCCTGTATCTCTTATCAGATTCAAATGACTGTGCACATTTCTGCAGAAACCGGGGCAGCTTCTCCTTCAATATCTGAGGGGGCAAGCTCTCTTTCATCTTCTTAACACCTCTTTTTCAGATTGACCCAGGAATCAAAGATAAACACATCAATATTGAACTAATTAGATTTATATGGAAAGTTATGTATCAATGCTCCAAACCAGTGAACACAAATGGTAGCACAGAGTGAGACAGAGAGACGCGATTACCGGATCCAAGGAAGGAGATGGTCTTTTCCGGAGTATGTTTTGATGTCGACGAGCAGTGAAGCCAACAAGTTCTCGTAGCCGTTTTCGTTTTTCGCCATTTTTGTTCTCCCTTTACTCTTGAAGAAAGCGAAAGACAAGGCAGGAGGGGTAAATGGATTTGAAAAGATTCCTGCTTCTGGTTTCATACCTTCTCAAGCACAGAGAGACTTTGCTGGCTCCCGTAAGGCTAATCACCAAACCGGTATAATAACCAAACCGGTCTAATTACCAAGGGATGCGTAGGAATGTAAACGCTTTTTGGAAGAGCCGTCAAATGGATTCGCCGATTTGCCGAAAACTTATCTCTCAGTTCATTTCTTCTTCTTCTTCTCATGGCGAATCCGGCGGATAAACCCGACCCGAATCTTTCAACCCCCAATGATGGAGAAGAAAGAGAAGAAATCGAAGACATTAACGGCGACGAAGAAGAAGAGGAGGAGTATGAGGGAGAAGACGATGACGAAGCTACCTCGTCGAAACCTCAAACGCGAGAGGATGCTGCTGCGAATAGGATTCGGGCGCAAAATCTTTTCCGTCGTATGCGAGCGGCTCCGGTTCCTGTGCGTGTTCACGACGTGATCGTCAAGGGAAACGAGAAGACGAAGGACTACGTGATCGAGGCGGAGGCGGATGTTGTGAGGCAAGCGACCACGTTGCAGGAGCTTCTCGAAGCCTCTAGTGTTGCCAATTTCAATCTCCGAGCACTTGATATTTTCGATTCAGTCAAGATCACACTCGATTCTGGTCCTCCCGAGCTTCCTGGTACCACCAATGTGGTAATCAAAGTTGTCGAGAGCAAAAGCCCTCTCACCGCCCAACTTGGAACCTTCACTAAAGCAGAGGTATCAGCTTCATCATTTTCTTATTTCAATGGATTAGTATTAGTGAGTCTTTGCTTTGAATAATTTGGTGAATCCATTGATTGATGAAATAGAGTTGGATAAGATTCTTTGTGAGGATGTTTCTGATTCCGACTAATTTCCGTTAGTTGAAACTGATAAAATCGATTACATATATGCTTGTGTCAGTTGAAAATTGGAGTGTGGTAACAAGTCTGATGCTCTTGTAGGCTAGATCGTCAAGCCTTGAAGGCTCTTTGAAGTACAAGAACATTTTTGGCTATGGGGATATCTGGGACGGGTCTCTTGCTTATGCCTGTGACAACTCTGCAGAGATTGGCTTGGGGATGTATCTACCTAGGCTCAGAGGACGTCCTACTCCATTTACGTCTCGTGTTTATCTTTCTACCCAAGATTGGCTTAAGTTTTCTTCTTACAAAGAACAAGCTCTTGGTCTTTCTCTCGGGATTCTCTCAAGCAAGTATCATGAGCTGCTCTACACTATTGAATGGCGTAATCTGATAGACCCATCGCAAATGGCGTCAAGATCAATAAGGAGACAGATAGGGCACAATTTGGTCTCCGCTCTGAAGTACAGTTTCAAATTTGACCAGAGAAACTCATCTTTGAGGCCAACACGAGGATACTCTTTTATCTCCACTTGTCAAATAGGTGGTCTTGCGCCTGATAGTCGAACACCTCGTTTCTTGCGCCAGGTTTGGAATTCTTCATTCTTGTTGCCTGAATTTACATGAACGTAATTTACACTGTTTAAAGTTGTATCACATTTTATGAAAGTAAATGAAAAGATTGATTATCACTTTGATAACATACGTGGTTCTTTTATCTTTGCCATACTTCATGTTGAGCTTTTTTTTACCCCTGGTCAGGAAATCGACCTTCGATATGCTATCCCACTCGGGTTTTACGGTTCTGCTTTGAACTTTGGTGTATCTGGGGGAATCACATTTCCATGGGGAAGCGGATACAAGAGCAGAGCTTCTTCTGTGTCAGAGAGGTTCTTCTTGGGTGGAAACGTATCACCTGTGTGCTCTTTGGGAGGACCATCTGCGTTATGGGGATTCAAGACCAGGGGACTGGGTCCTAACGAGCCAAGGAGGGAAGTACAAGACGATCAGAGTGGTGACACATATGAGCGGGATTTTGTGGGAGGTGATGTTGCGGCCACTGCATTTGCAGACCTTTCTTTTGATTTCCCTATGAGATGGTTCAGAGACAGAGGAATTCACGGGCATGTGTTTGCGTGTGCTGGGAATATGGCGGAATTATCAGAGAACAAGTATCGCAATTTTACTGCTCCGAAGTTCCTAGAGACTTTCAGAAGCTCAGTAGGTGCAGGAATCGTGGTACCAACTAGTCTATTACGCATGGAGGTTAGTTACTTCGCTTGCTTCTTCTATCTTCTCGTCAAGAATTATGAAACCCCTTAAACAGAGATTGATTGTCCCTTTGTTATGTTATTTCTTATGCCAGCTTAACTACTGCCACATACTGAAAAAACAAGAACACGATCGAGCAAAATCTGGGTTTTTCCTGACATTCTCAACATCATCTTAATGCCAGCTCTGATGATTTCTTAACCGTGGCTCGCAGTGTCTTGTTAAAATCTTTTTTAATTTCCAGAAACTTGAGTATCTATTTCGTTGTTTGGAATTGAAACTGGGAATTTTTTTTGGAGAGTGACTTTGTTGACGTGTCAGATGGATGGATTCAAGATTTCTATTCTGGGGAGGGAAGAAGAAAAAAAAGAGAGGGTTTTGATCGGTTTGGAATTTCCTTGACAAACTTTTACTTAACCGGATTTTTTTTCCTGCGTCTTTGAATAAAAAGGGTTTCGACCAGAGTTCACACGTTACGGTTTGTTTCATTTTGTAATACAATATAATATCAACACTAACGGGAAAAGAACGACTTTTCGGACAGACATCACTGGATCGTCCACTTCAGCTTAGATTCGATATCTCTTCAGCTTAGACACTAAGGAAAACATTAAAATGCAGGTAATGAAGAGATTAACCATTGGCTATTAGGAAGTGTTGATTTTCAATTCACAAGGTCACAAACCATTGATCATAATTCATACATACATTGACAACTTCACAAAAACCTAATTACTGTCAGAAGTGATCTGCTCAATTACAACAATGTACCACCCTACGCTGCTAGAAGATAAAACAAGACAAGAAAAGGCATTCTAAAGAGTTGTCTTAACTTCTATCCTACAGATTAGCAATACTAACAACAGGCCCCGCCCTTCCAATTTTCAAAGAGCTTCAGAAGATTCAAGTATTTCCTCCTTGCTTCAACATGGTAGCATCTCCACCAATCTAAATCTACAATTTCTTGCCTGTTCAATAACCAACAGTTGCAACTTCAGTAAGAATGTTTTTAGAATAATAGGAACATTGATTGATTCATTTCTCAATTTTAAGACTGGATGTCCACTTTCAACCCAGTTCAAACATTCCACAAAGCTAGACAAGGCATGAGAGTGGTGAATAGACTTTCTTGAAAGCACAGAAGCTAGTATATCAATTCAACAGAAATGTATAGAATTGTTTGAAATTCCCAGACAGTACTCACCATGTAAAGTTTTAAGCTAATTCATCAAATAATCTAAAGCAAGGAACTTTTGATTGCTTAAGACACTTGGAGTTGTTACCTGAACCATCTCCACGTTTCCGGTTCTTTGATTTCTCAAGCTCTAATTGCATCTCCATCAACATGTTCATTCTTTGCAACTCTAGCTCCTTAACAACTTCCATTCTTTGCTTCTCCAATTCAATCATCATCTTCTGCTTCGTACCTTCGATTCTCTCGTAGACTTCCGCCAACTTCAGAATTGCTCTAGCTAATTCCTTACACGCCAATCCGTCGCTCAGATCTACCTCTTCCAAACGAGGATGCTTCCTGGCGACGAAGCCCCAGTCACCAGCCTCCTCGTCATCATCGTCAAGAGAGCTTTCCGTATACTTGGAGCCGGTTAAACTCAGATAAGGGTTTAAAGACGTTGACTTGACATCACCACTTGCCGGTTTCTTCAAGACGGGACCGATTAAGACGTCGAGGCGGTGAAAGAAGCGCCAAGCCGACGGCGAGAGCTTGGCTTTCTCCGCTTTGTACTTCTTCTTCAACGTATCAATCCGGTTCTTACACTGGGCGTCGGTCTTCGGACGGCCGTTACCGTGGCTCGAGTTCACGGCGTCGGCGATTTCCTTCCAGTCATTCTGCCGGAGATTCCCGAAATTGAGTCTGAGGAAACGGTGCCCCCAGGCTTGGATCAGCGTCGCCGTCGCGTCCTCGCTCCACCAGTCTTCTCGTCCCACAGGCGGACGGTGAGACCCACTCGAAATGGGTTGGTGAGGCTTTGACTGCGTCGCCGGAGGAGGCGTTGTCGTCTCCATTGGTGAGGAGGAGTGGTGCTGCTAACGTCCGCACCGGAGGAGAACACGGCGTAGGGTACGATCGAGCGAGAAACAAACGAACAAAAAAACGGTTGGAGAATCGGATGGGAGAGAAGAGAGAAGGAGAAGATAAACGGGGAAAGGGATAATTGTGCCTGACATTGATGACCGGCGGTGACGTCAGCGACCGTATGGGGGGAGTTTTGTTGGTCCCAACGGCGATTTCTCCGTTAAACCGAACCAAATCACTCTGTTTCCTCTAAACTCGTTATTACTTGATAGTTGATAGCAAATACTAAGGGCAAAACTGTAAATAAAAATCTCAAACTTTTTTTATTTTTATAAAACCCTCTTAACTGAATATTTACATAAATAAGCCTCTGTCTATGCATATTTCGGCAAATCAAACAGAAAGTTGTCTTAGTGGGCCCCGTTGTTGACCCAACCGTCAAAGAAAATAGGTGGGAAATTTATTTCATCTTGGGCCTTCAAATTTAGTTCTTTCCCATTTTAATATTTTTCTTTTCTTTTCTTTTCTTTTCTTTTCTTTTCTTGCACCCGGGGCTCAATTGCAGCATCCTGCACAGAAGGTGTTTGATTATATTCCTCGGAGAGCATTTTTCTTTCACTAGGCGAAATCTTCCGACTTTAGATGCTTTTCCTAAGTTACCTCCCGTGTCTGCTTTGACTTCTCGCGTATTCTCGGAACTCGTCTGAAACCTTGTTGCCTCTTCCCAGTCCGAATGACAAGTAAGTGATGATTCTTCTTCCATAGTTATTGTACTTTTGCCTCACTTACTTCTCTATTAACACGGTTCACTATTTTGACCCTTTTAACCAGCGATTTCACTAATGCCGAGACCCGCAGGTTTAAGAGAAATGGAATTTTCATTTTAGAATTTTGAAAATTTAGAAAAGACTAGGTTTTAAGTCCGAAGACAACGGGGAAAGAGCGGGAGAGTGCATTGGACTTCAACTTCTTCAATCTCCAGTTGACTCTTCGGAGAAAATGTCTCCAGGGGTTCGCCAACTTACCGTCCTCGGAAAGTTCAAACCTTTCGGGCTAATCGCTGAAGCTACCGACGCTAAACCTCCGGACGTTAATGTTGCCGACTCCTACCAGTATTTTCTGTTCGATCCTGAGCTCACCGGTCAGCGAGACGATGCTGATGGCAATGAAGTTAACTTCTCGCGTCAGAGAGAGCATGAGCTCTTCATCCGTGACAACCGGTAAGAAGGGTATCGTCTTAACAATTGTGGAAAAATTATAATTCTATTGGCGGGATTTCATAAGATTTGACTTTACGCTGTGTATACAATTTGCTGATTACTCTATTACTATCCACCAGTACGTAAATTCATCATTTACGTTTAGAGTATAATTTCCGTTTCTTCAAGTATGTCTCTTTATTCTAGTAATGTGCGTAGGATAATGCTTAGGTAGATGGTAATTTCATTGGGTATTTGATATAACGTATCTGGCTGAAATTTTTGATTTTTTCTCTTCTCCTGACGATGAAATTTTGATTTGATGTTAGCATAATTTGGACAAGCGGTTCACGAGTGCTCAAGCGGTTTACCTTGTCTTCTGCCATCATCAAGGTAATTTCCATAAGAAGTTTGACTCTTTGTCTCCAATGTGAAAATTCATGGATCCTTGTTCGGGAACAATTCTTGAGTAAATAAAATTCTAGCTATGCCTTAACCATGCTTTATTTTGTATTGGTAGATCATAGATGCGTTAGGTTCTTTTCTAGGTGAAACTATTCTGTTTGTTCCTCGCTTAATTAAATAAAAGGCAGAAAGTTTTCTTATCCATTTGTTTGATGCGTGAGAATGAGTGTTTTAACTCTTTTTTTATGCTTAAGGCATGCTGGAGTCACCTGGGTCGAGGAGCAGAAGCTTTCCTTTGTGTCTTACAAATTGGTTGTTTAACAATATACAACACATCAGGTAGGTGTGGCTAGATACATCTGAACTATAATATTCCCTTTCTTATCTTACTTTTTCATAAGGCCTAATGGATCCTTATATGGT
This sequence comes from Schrenkiella parvula, assembly GCA_000218505.1. Taxonomy (NCBI): domain Eukaryota; kingdom Viridiplantae; phylum Streptophyta; class Magnoliopsida; order Brassicales; family Brassicaceae; genus Schrenkiella; species Schrenkiella parvula. Next base: position 16,707,773 of record CM001192.1, on the reverse strand, counting down.
TATGTTTCTAACAAAAAAATATTGGCTAGATCTGTAATCAATTGTATTGTTCTCGTTTGCGAGTTTTCAGCTGAGGTATTTACTTTTTTTTTATATATTTGGCATTTGTGAGCCACAGGCGAAGTTGTATCTGTTCCACTTTCAAGAACTGTCATATCAATATGGCCTCTACCATTTGGTCTACTTCTTCAGCAAGCTGCTGAAGTGAATCCGTCCTCATATATTCCATTTTCTTCTACTACCCCCACTCTTGGTTCCCGTGAGATGCTACGCCAAAGAAAAGAAGTTGGGAATATTTCACCACAGTACTTCCATTCCCCAGTCGCGCATGACCTGACTAGCAAAAGAGACATGTCTTCCCATCTGATTCTAAGAGATCCATTAGAGGAACCTGGGGTAAATGATCTCATATGTTTAGATTTTTCTTGTCTACTTGATTCCTACTTCATGCCAGTGTTGTTTTTATTTCGGGACCTGAATAATATTGTTGCTCTAATTTCAGCAGCACTTAGATTTTTTTTTGGTTATGCAATGTTTGGTTGTATGTTGCATCTGGTAACTCATCTAACTAACTTTTCAGCCAACCTATCTAGAAGAGAGGGGAAAGATGAACATAATGAAGGACTACGATGAGAGAACAATTTGGACAAGTGACCGTCTTCCACTTATGACCTCATATAACAAAGGTTTGTCATTTTCTTCTCTGGGTCAGGCTGAACTTGCCACATACTCTTCTTATTTTTCATTGAAGTACTCTGTCTCGGGTTTTCAGGCAAGATGCAACATTCTGTGTGGGCAGCCGAATTTATAGAGTCTAACCTTGAAGCTTCTGCTTTATGTTCAAGCGGCGTTGTCCCTGATACTGTTTTCCCGAAGCGAGTATCTTTTCGCAGAATATGGCAAGCCAAAGGTGCTAAAAAAGCTGCATCTAAGGTGACAATTCCATAGGATTTTTTTGTTGTTGGTCATGCTATCTTTCTTTGAAGAAGATGGTTTATATATTTTGGTAGGCTGCTGGACAAGTTAGGATCTCTTTTTCTAACATGTGGTGAGTTCTGCATGGCTGTACTCTGCTGCTAACTAAATCAAGGCTTAAAAGTAAACATAAACTATCTAGATGTTAGAATGCACAATTTTAAACCTCTTAATTATCTTGGATAGGATATCTTGCTCATTATTCTTGTTCACTAAACTTTTTAAGACATCGCCTTCATAGTGCACGTTTACTTGGGCAGTCAGTCGTCCAAATATATGGCCTTTCAGTATTCCTGTTCTTTAAAATGTTTTGTTAATCAAGAAGATTCGGGCTTTTGGGCCACAGCTAAATCTCTTTGTATTTTCAAGTTCGTTTTGTGAAATGTGTTCTCTTGCAAATATATGAATAATGTGCTTTTGTACTTTCATTGTGGTTTGTTGACTATGAATGGGAGAAAGATTGTGGTCTCTGTTACTGAATTCTTTACTCTTCCTATTGATTTTTCACAAGTGCCTCAATTTATTACAGGTCTTTTTGGCAACTGATGATGCAGTCCCAGTAATTTGCTTTCTCATTCTAGAGCAAAAGAAGCTGTTATCGGTGGGTCTGCAAACTGTTGAGATCAATAATGAAATTCTGTTTGACGTTAAGCCTGATGTAAGCTGGAGTGTCTCTGCAATTGCTGCTGCACCTGTTGTTGTGACACGTTCTCAGTAAATTTCTATCATCATTTTTTTCCGTCTCTCTGTCACTGTAAACGTGACTAGTTCTGTTGTCATTTTAAGAGTTTGTCGAATGCTTCTTTCTATTTCCTTGCAGAGTGAAAATAGGACTGCTTCCACATTTGGATGTCATCGTTCTATCTCCAGAAAATGACCTATTTCTTTATGTAGGTTATTGATCCCTTTTTCTTTGTTAAATATCATCCTTATGTCCCTTGTTTAATTAAATTGTCTATATTATCTGTAGTCAGGAAAACAATGTCTCTGTAGATATGTACTGCCTTCTTGGTTGGGGGAAAGTCTTGTTTCTGCTGATAGAGAGTCTGCAGAAACAAATTCAGGTTCCCGAAACCTGAAGATCACAGGATTGTCTGATGCTGTGTTAGGATGTATCAGTCTATCAGTAAATCATTCACAGGTATGTCACACAGATATCCATCCTTTTGAAATTCAAGATGATTAGTTTCATTAACTACTATAGTTGTTATATCCTTATGAACTCAAATCACGTGATTGTTGCAGCTGGGTTTACTGTTCTGAACTTCGGTACTTGTTTATTTGGTTGTTCAAGTTGCCTTCTGTTTTAATTTACCGTTTATATTATACTCTTGTAGATCTTTCGGTGTGCCTTAACTGGTAACCCTTCATCTTCACTTGCAAATGATTGCATAGCAGCCATAGCTGAGGGATTGCGATCCGATTTGTACAATTTGTTTCTCTCTCTTCTTTGGGGAGATGGTTATTCTGACGAGGAAAGTTTCACTATTCATTTTGAATGGGAAGCGTTATGCAACATTTTTCTGGGGATCTGTCAAAAACCTACTGGTGTGCATCTGAAGCAGCCCGAAGCATCAGAATCCTCCTGGGAGTTTCTTCTCAGCAGCAAGTTTCATAAGACCTACTCTAGGTTTCACAGTGGTATCACTTCAATCAACCGTATGGATCTAGAAGGAATTGTCCCATTTGGTACAAAGACTGGTAGTGGAGAAATGCCAGACAACTCATTTGAATTAATGGTCCAGAGTTTAGATTGTCTTCACGCAGTATATGAGAGTTTGAAGATGGATAATCTACGGAAACAGTAAGCACATTGGCTCCACAAAGCTTTTTTCATGCGCCTATTTGCTTAGAGAATGATTAGCTATCTTAGATTGTTAACTATGGAAATTATTAGTTGTTTTTCCTCGTCACTCTTTCTTAATCAGATCTCTCTTGTTGCACGAAAGTATGAAATTTCTGCAAGCATTTGATCAAACGTGACGCCAAAAGTTGATCTAGCCAGAGATGGTTTCTTGACAAGAGTTTCACATGCCATTTATAGCGAGTATACCTTAAGCAAATCTTGCACTGACAACAGTAGTTTCATGCTAGACTTTTTGCCTAATATTCTTCTGTATAGTTTCACACAGAATAACTGGAGTTTAAAAGATATGTAGAGTTACGATTAATTATATATATATGATTTACTCTTTTAAACTTTTGACATCTATGTGCAGGGATTTGCATGACCTAGCTATATTATTGTGCAATATTGCCAAGTTTCTGGGTGAGAAGTGTTACTTAGATCACTACATACGTGATTTTCCTCGTCTTTCCAAAATTATTGGGGCATGCACAACCCTTTCTTCTAGCAGAAAACCTCCAAATCTATTCAGATGGCTTGAGAACTGTTTAAGACGTGGATGTTTATCCACAAAGCTTGATGACCTTCCTGATTTGATTCGGAAAGATGGGTGCTCCATTGTGAGCTGGGCAAGGAAAATTGTTTCCTTCTACAGTGTGTTATTTGGTGATAAGCCAGTAGGACAGAAACTTCCGTCAGGTGTCCCCTGTAATATTGCGCCAGGATCATATTCCAGTAACGAGGAACTTGCTATCTTAGCTATGGCTGGAGAAAGATTTGGGCTTCACCAACTGGATTTGCTACCTTCTGGTGTATCTCTTCCGCTTAGACATGTAAGTTGGGATGTTTAGATACTTATGGATGAGAGGAATATGCAGGTGGAAACGCTGAATTATTGATATCTTCTACATTAGTGTTATGATTTTATTTTCCCGCTTCTTTAGTATGTCGGTATTTAATATCTTTACCTACTTGTTCTATCTTTTGCATAACGTTTTGTCTGTATTTGTAGGCACTGGATAGCTGTCGAGAATCTCCTCCAGCTGACTGGCCAGCAATTGCGTATGTGCTTCTTGGCCGAGAAGATATGGCCCTATCCGTCTTCAGAAATTTGAGTTCATCTACGGAATTTGAGATGAAGTCAAATACGAGTTTAATATCGATGTCCATACCTTGCATGCTCCATTTGCATCCAGTAATTGTTCCATCCTCTTTATCTGAGTCAATTGGCTTGGAAAACACTAAGATTGAGGATACAAATTCTGTGGATGGTTCTGTGATAGATGGAATGGAGCACATCTTCAACTCCTATACGCAGTTACGGTATGGCAGAGATCTACGGCTGAATGAGGTATATCTACACCCCCGTTTGGAAACTAAAAATTTCAGTGTTTAATGCTCGAAACTGTTTCCACAGTGTGCATATTTTGCAGTTAGGCTGCACCTTAAATAGTATGTTGCATTGCTCGAAAAAGTTTCACAAGGTTACTTATTTACTTGTAGTGCACTCTGTACCTTTTCGCGCTGTTGTTGGTTGTACATCTCTGGATTAGGTTTTCTATATATCATAAGACGTTGAATTGACTTTCTCCTGCGTTTGCTACTTTTATTTGGTGTCTTTTGCATTCGAAATTTCTCGCTAATTTGTTTTCTGTATTGGTGGATGATTACAATTTTTTAGTGTCACCACCCCGTATCTAGTAGGAATGGCTGATTTGGTATTCAAATGTTACCATCTACCCACCCCTCTTCCTGTTATAGCTTGTTGGCACTTGATTTAAGTATCAACCTATATTCTTTTTCTTGATGTTATCTTTTTTTTTTCTATTATTCCTTCTCATTTTAGGTTCGACGTCTTTTGTGCTCTGCACGACCTGTGGTGGTTCAAACATCGGCTAACCCTACTATATCTGATCAGGAGCAGCAACAGGTACAAATCTAGATATGTCCATTCCTGTTGCTACTTTTTAAATCTTAACGACTACTAAAAGCAGAGTTGGGATAGAGAATAAGACAAGCTGTAATCCAAGAAAATCACTTCATGTCATCTTCATCGTTTATAATGTTTAATTCTTTATAATTATTCTTTGAAAATTCGTGGGTGCTACTAAAAATATATTAGAAGAGAGAATGTTATGGTTTACATTCCATTGATATGCTTTCACATCACTTTTTGTAATCAAATTTAGAAATTTAATCAATGCTTAGTTTATATCTCGACATGGTAGAAGCCACTGGTTTAGTTTTTGCTGAAATCACTGTTTTAGATCTTCATGGTCTTTTAAAATTCTCTTTAATATTTCATACGTTGCTTTATTTTTTCACTATTGGTGTAGGACCAGCTTTGGCGCATAGCACAGAGGACTGCTGTGCTTCCCCTGGGGCGTGGAGCATTCACATTATCAACAATACACACTCTTTTAACTGAGGCAAATTTTTATCTAGCTAAAGCTATACTCGGTCTTTATCACTTTTAATGACTACTTGAAGATTTACATTCTCTCTGAATTTTTGCAGGCGTTTACTGTGCCAAAGCTTGTTTTGGCTGGTCGGTTGCCTGCCCAACAAAATGCCATTGTACGTAAAATTGTGGTTATGATTTAGTAAGGGGGCGATTACACATTAGAAACACATTTTATGCTCTAATTTACATGAAATAGCGTTTTTGCGAATGGCTTTTGTTATTATTGTGAAGAAGTTAGAATTTCATAAAAGAAATATAATAGAGAAATTTTGCCTACAAAATTCTTTCCCCAAATTGCTACTTCTGATTCACAGCTACTTTTGCCAGTCCAATAGTTTAGTTTGCATGTTTCCCTTACAGGTTAATCTTGATCCCAACATAAGGAATATCCAAGAACTTAAGACCTGGCCAGAGTTTCATAATGCTGTTGCTGCTGGGTTACGACTGGCTCCACTTCAGGTTTGTGTTTGTATTTTAGGCGTTTTAGTCTCTTTTTTTTTTTTTTGTCATCTATGAGATGCTAGAAGAGAATGCACCAAACTGTGACACATGATCTCACGATGTACGTGTTGTAATGCAGCAAGTACCCTTTCTTCATCCCGGCTTAACTAATCCAGTTATGTTTCTTCCTACGTTTTGGTGCAGGGAAAGGTCTCCAGAACGTGGATTAAATACAATAAACCTGGAGAGCCAAATGCTGTTCATGCTGGACTTCTGTTTGGGCTGGGATTACAGGGATATTTGCATGTGTTAAACCTTAGTGACATATACCAATATTTCACTCAGGTTTGTTTCTTATGGCTCCGTTTTCCATTGAGTTATTTCTTTCCCTTATTTCCAATTGGTTACGCCTTATACTCTGCTGAGTTGAACATCAAGTTACTCCGGCTCTTGATTGAAGTTATTACTAGTTTTACCCGTTTACATTTTTGGGATTAGCACATATGTGGCTTTGGGATGATACGAAATAATGACTGCAACATTGGACTACTATAATTGATGGAGACTAATTTCCGTTACTGCCTAATTGTGGTTGTTTGATTAGCAGCCTTAATTATCACAAATAGAAAGATGGAAAACTTAATATATTCTTATACTTAAGTGATTTTTTTCGTTTATAAGTTCAAACACAAAGTTCTTCGTGACTACTTTCTATTTACCTTAATTGCTTCGCTCCTTGGTCTTTTAGGATCATGAGAGCACTACGGTAGGTCTGATGCTTGGTCTGGCAGCTTCGTACAGGAGAACAATGCAACCTGATATTGCGAAGGTAGAGGTTCAGTTGCTTCATATTCTTGACTATTTGGATCTTGAATTGGCCTATAAGTAATTTTGTTTGTTTATGACATCCAAAGTCTTATAAATAAACTCTACTTTGGGATCTACATATACTTTCTTGTTAGGTTTAGATCCAGGTTACATAGAATGGTGAATGTAATAATAATGTTAATTTTCATTTATGCACCTCTAGATGCTAATATTTCTTACCAGCATCTAGTTCTGGAGGTTCCCTAAGAACTTATTTTTCTTTTCATTACAGGCTCTCTTTTTCCATGTTCCTGCTCGATACCAAGCTTCATATGCCGAATTTGAGATACCAACACTTCTGCAGGTACAGATTGCTGTTATGTTTTACTTATTGAAAGAATTTTAGTTCTCTACAAGTAGTTACTAAAACTGGAAGTTGTTTGACAAGCATTTGCTTTGTAATTGTTTTGTTTATTTTAGCTTCCAGTTGAGGTTAGCAATCAGTGTGTCATGATATATATGATTCTGACATCGTTAGTTCTGGAATTTTTTCTAAAGTTTCCTTAAATTGATACTTATCTGCCCCTTATGTTGACATATGTGCCACTATGCACCACGTTTTACTGGCATCTTTGGATTATAAATCTTTTCTACCTCACATATATCTTGCTCCTGGCAGAATCCATAGATTTTCGTTATCTCTGCAGAACTGATGATAAAAGAAACTGGTTGATAGAGAAAGTAGGACTATTGTTAGCTAGTTACCTTTTTTATTAACATACTGTCTTCAACTATTCTCCAGTCTGCAGCTTTAGTCTCCGTTGGCATTCTATTTGAAGGATCAGCACACCTGCAGACAATGCAATTACTTCTGGTAATGTCTCATGCATGTTTTTTTTTCCCACTTATGGTTGAAATTTGATATAGCATTCTTCCTGTCATCGAACATCATTTCCACCTTTAGAGCATTATGTTATGAAGATCGTGTTTTAAGCACATTTGGTAGTAAAAGTGTAGTAAAAATTTATAGTTTACTTTTTGTTGTGGATCCATTCCAACCTGTACCCTCTTGCAGTGAGTTAAAAACATCAATTAAGTTCATGCATATCTTTTAATTAGCGAGTTCTCTGCAATTCCGGTGGATGATCCCTTACCTTTGAGATTCCACTTTGTACATGTTCTCAGGGTGAAATTGGCCGCAGAAGTGCAGGGGACAATGTCCTTGAAAGGGAGGGTTATGCTGTATCTGCAGGATTCTCACTTGGTCTTGTTGCTTTGGGTATGTCTTTTTGGTTTTTGGCTACTGAATGTTTTCTTCTGTTTATGTTAACTCTGCTCTTTTTGGCTCAAGGCCGTGGAGGTGATGCGCTTGGTTCGCTGGACTCCTTTGTCAATCGCTTACTCCAGTATTTGGGAGCAAAAGAGGTTAATTGTCTATTTCTGGATTTCACATTAACTTTATCCCATGCTTAGTTCCTTTGTTGATAGGAACTAAATCATATCACAATGGATTTGTAATCAGTATCTATATGTTGTACTGAACAACTCCTTGAATTCCCTGCAGGGAAGATCTCTCCTTGCACCATCAAACGAAGATCACCGAAGTGCTGCACAGGTTTCCCTGCTTATCTGTTCGTCATATATTTCTTTATGAAGCTTGTATTGGCATATTCTGTGCCAAAAACACTTGCTGAATTCCAATTATGTGGTTTTTCTGTCTCAGATAACAGACGGAAACACTTCCAATGTTGATATAACTGCACCCGGAGCGATAATCGCTCTCGCATTAATGTATCTTAAGGTGGGTCTTGAGGATGATTTTGATTTTAACTAGATAACTGGTTCGAAGTTCAGCCTGTACCTTTTTTGTTTTTGTGCTTTTCCTGTAGAGTATGAACTTTCTGAAAGCTTGCTATAATGTTTGTTGCAGACAGAATCAGAGGTCATTTTCTCAAAGCTCTCTATTCCACAAACACATTACGAGTTGGAATGCGTAAGGCCTGATTTCATAATGCTCCGTGTCATTGCTCGGAACTTGATAATGTGGAGGAGGTACTTTTTATCTTGCCTAGTTAGGAGTGCTGTTATTGATGCTTCTAAGATCGTAATTCTAATGGATTTTGTTTATAGGATCCGTCCTACATGTGATTGGATTCAGTCCCAAGTTCCGGAAGTTGTCAAAAATGGTATCAGCCACCTCCAAGATGACATGGATGATATGTATGAGGTCGATGTTGAAGCCCTTGTGCAGGCGTATGTCAATATAGTGGCCGGGGCCTGCATTTCACTTGGTATATAATCTACTTATTTTGAGACATCAGTCTCTAATATCTCATGATAATTATGACATGTATTGTTGTTTTTTTATAGGGCTGAGATTTGCTGGTACAAGGGATGGAAATGCTCGTGACTTACTTAACAACTATGCTCTCTATCTTTTGAATGAGGTATATCATATTTTGAAATGTTATATTTTTCACTCCTTTTTCCTCCCTCAGTTACTAAGAACTCTCTGGGTTTCCTTCCAGTCATCTCAATGTGAGCTTATCTGTTTTGATGTATGTAGATCAAGCCTGTTTCTGCTACACCTGCAAATGCATTTCCCAGGGGAATATCTAAATTTGTTGATCGGGGAACGCTTGAAATGTGTCTTTATCTTGTCATTCTTTCCCTTTCAGTGGTAAGACTTCTTGAAGACTCCTGGTCAAGAATTTACAATTTTCAAGTCGATAGCTTTATGTCGAAGGACTTGATTGTGTAGGTCATGGCGGGATCAGGGGACTTGCAAGTATTTCGGTTGTTGAGATTTCTCCGCAGCCGAAACTCTGCTGATGGACATGCTAACTATGGCACTCAAATGGCGGTAAGCACTTTTGTGCAAAATTAAGGTTCCTTCCCTTCATGTTATTCAATTGCCTTGCATTTTATTTCTGAAGTTGGGATGTAAAGTATTTTCTGGAGCATTTATCTATATGACTATATCCGCTGAAAGTGGCTGGCAATCTTGTAAACAATAAGTTAATCTTAGGTCACTGAGCACCCATAAAAACATAAGGAAGTTCTAGCGTTTTCTTTAATATATTTGATACTATGGCCAAATCAATTTGTCTCTAATGTACCAGTGAACTTCTTGCACCGTGTAAAAGTAATTCTAAAGCTGCTGATATTGTTTTAGCAACGATCGTGAATGTGAGACTTTCTATATGCTTAGGATTGCATATATATTAGAGATCTCATACTCTAATATGTAATCAATATTTTTTTGTAAAACATTCTTGTTGAGTGTATTCCTTCTATCCTTTTATTTTTTTGAAACATGAGATAACATAGTGTTCTTTCCTTTAGGTGAGCTTAGCCACGGGTTTCTTGTTTCTTGGAGGTGGTATGCGAACATTTTCAACGAATAATGGCTCACTTGCAATGTTGCTTATCACTCTCTATCCACGGTTGCCTTCTGGACCAAATGATAATCGTTGTCACCTCCAGGCAAGTCTTATCTATTCTCTGCATCCCTCTTTTGTGGATTGTGATATCAAAAACATGCCAAGCTTGGAAGTTGGTTTCAATTTTTTTCTTCATTTTTAGGCATTCAGGCATTTATATGTCCTCGCAACAGAGGCTCGTTGGCTGCAGACTATTGATGTTGATTCCGGTCTGCCTGTATATGCCCCTCTAGAAGTTACAGTAAAAGAGACAGAACTTTATTCAGAAACAAGATTTTGCGAGGTTACCCCGTGCATTCTGCCAGAACGTGCTATTGTAAGTGAAGTTCAACAACTTGCACTCACTTCCCCTGCATTAAGTACAGAAAACAAACTACAGAACTTTTCTTGATTTGCATCTCACCTGAAAAATGTATCTGTATCCTGCAGCTAAAGAGAATTTGTATTTGTGGTCCCCGATACTGGCCCCAACAAGTTGAGCTTGTCCCAGAAGGTAATTAATTTATTTGCATATATATTCCCTTTTTTCCTCCTTGGTCATTTCGTCTGGCCGGTTTTGAGGTATTTTAATTTGTGACCCGATGAAACACAGAGAAACATTGGTGGAGCGTTGGGGACAAGAGTGATCCCTTCAATTCTGGTGTTATATATGTCAAAAGGAAAGTAGGAGCTTGTTCGTATGTTGATGATCCAGTTGGGTGTCAGTCACTGCTTTCACGAGCAATGCATAAGGTTGTAACCCCGTCATATACTCTCTGCTCAGATATATTAATATAGTCTTAGAGAATTGGATTCTGACACAGGTTTAGCTGCTTTCGGTGATACAGGTTTTTGGTTTAAGAACTCTGGACGAATCTAATATGCTTGCTAATAGTCATAGAGAACTGGATTCTGATAGCGTTGACCACTTGGTCAGCACTTTCTCATCTGATCCAAGCCTAATAGCCTTTGCACAGTTGTGTTGTGACAAATCTTGGAACGACAGGTAAGTACTGTTTTATCTGTTTCTGTTTTGCCTCAACCTCCATGGTCAGTAGTATGAATTTTGAAAATGATACTTCGTACAGAATGAGAAAGAGAAAAAAAAACTCAAAGAGGCATATAATCTGCTGCACGGGAAAGTTGGTAGTTCTATGTTTTCTTTCATTGCTAGGAGTTTTTTTTTTTTTCTCATTTCTTCAATATGACTGCAAGTAGAATTAAGCGGCACATCTTCATTCTGGTTCTTGCTCATAAGTCGTAACAGAGTTCAGTAGTTTTCGTATCGAATTTGTAGAATCCCAAAAGGGAAAATGTCTTAACAAACCCATTTATGCAGATCCGATTCTGATTTCAAGGAATTCTGTCTGCAAGTGTTGTTTGACTGTATAAGCAAGGATAGACCAGCCCTTTTGCAGGTGATTGCTACTTAAGCCACCTAACTCTATCATTCAATGGTTATTTACAGTTTTGGAACGTTCGTGTTCCAGTTTATTTGGCATATGTTATTCTAATATATATGTTACATGATTCTTGTAGGTTTATTTATCTTTGTATACAACCATTGGTTCTATGGCTGAGCTGCTTGTCAAAAGGGATAGTAACGTATCTGATTCACTTTCCATCTCAAGCCTCAAGGTACTCTGTCTGCAATGATGGAAACTGAAACACAGAGAAAAATTGGTTTCACATTTTGTATAATCTGCTTTGATTTTGTTTATGGGACCTAATCTTTATGTTCCCAGGTTGCTCTTGCCTACGGCGAGGCGGTGTCAAGTGGAAGATTGGGCTCTTCAGGTGGCTTTGTTCAATCAATCTTCTTAGCATCATTGGGAAAACGGTGTGAAGAGATTTTGATTTGCTCAACCGGGCTGAAGATTGATTTGAGGAATTATATGACCTCAGAAGCATGGCCTGATGATCGTAATTCGAAGTTGCAGAAAGATGTAATCCTTCTCTCATGGTATTTGAAATGGTTCAGTGTACCTTCCCCATCGGTCATCAAAGCGGCAGTGGAAAAGATCAAATCCAAGTTCAAGATCTCGACTTCGGCAATACCTTTGCTACGATTGTTGTTACCAAGTACGCATATTAGTGCGATAAGTGAAATTGATAGGGTCTTTTTTAACTCAAATGAAACAACTGCATTGTGAAAACAGGATTGGGTTCTTTTGTATTTTAATGGCTGCTAATTAGCAGAATAATCTTTGAGCAAAGAGGACCTAACTTCTTATGAAACAATGGTCAGTTCGGGAATCGAAATCGAAGATCAATATATAACACAAGCATAATTCATAAAAAGGATTAGAGAAACTTGCTGGAATATACTAAAAAGCATTCTTCGCCTTACACGATAGTCTCTGAGCGTCTCTCAATCAATCAGAGTATAAAAACCACTGTACTCAAACTCCTCATCGTTCTCTCTGTAACCATTCCCATTCTCTGCATAACCAACAAACTCGTCGTCTCCAAGGACGAACACATGTCTATTTGAAGTCTTCTCGTCTTCTGAGGAATCACTCATATCTTGAAAGTTTTCTTCTGCGTACGCGTTCATTACGTAATCTTCAGCGTTTGAATCGTCAGAGTGGTATTCTGATTCATCTGCAGGTTTGTCGCAGCAGAAGAAAACTTGTACATCGTTGACTTTGACAAGAGGAAACAGGTTCTTAGAACTGATATCCATCTCTTGTTCATTGACAGACGCATAAGCTTCTTCTTCCTCTTGAGCTGCTGTTGGAACAAGCTTTCTAAGAAGAGGCAAGTAACAAGACAGCCTCTTCTGGTCCTCCAAGGATGTAGTCAAATCTGCTGCTGAAGCTCTTTGCTTTCCTTCCTAGTCCGCCTTATTTACTCAAACCGAGCATTCTCTGCACCCGTCTGCTCATTTACATAGTACTCAAGACTTACTGCAACTGTGATCAGACTCGAAGAAAGATGTCAATTTCGGTTTCAGAGTCGGAGACGGTCTCCATATGCCGCACTAGCACCTTCGTCGTCCGTTTGAATGGTCCTTCGTTTATCTCCAACCACAATGCAGAGACTGTTCCAATTTACGCTTAGCCCTAACAATCACAGGCTTTTGATCAGTCTGAGAGCTTTTACCCATCGTATCCATTGCCTCCTTCCTGCGTCTCTCCGATCAACTCTAGCCTTTGTGCGGGAGAGAGGTTTCCGGATAGAAATATGTACCGATTCAGTGGAGGATGCGAACCAAACCGAACCCGAAACCGGTTTAAGAAAACACAAAAACTCAGACGGCATCAGTGAAATTCAAATCATCTGTCATCTTCTCTGACTCTCTCTCGAATCGAATCTGAAGGCGATTGGAATTCGCGACGAATTATTCCTCTTCAACAGGCGGACTCGCTTTCCGCCGTCGGATGCATCGTCTCGATTGAGAATTTCTCTTCTCGGTTAAACGACAAGCTGATCCCCCGAAAGAGTGAGTAATCGGCTCATTTTTCTTGATTCGGCTCGATGTTCGCCAGAAAATTTCTCCAGAAATCCTCCGGCGGTGATCAGAAGCCTGCTCCAGCTCCTCCGCCACGGGTATTCCTTCCTCTTCTCTTTTATTCTACTATTATTGAGGAAATACAGCATCCATTTTGATGCTTATGGATCATTCATTCCTTGGACTTTCACTCAGTTTACTAGCTAAGGATTTTTGCGTTCTGGGCTCGTGTATATTTCGATGCCTATATATTCGTCAAGTTATTGAGTTTGCAAATATTTTCTTTGCATGAATAGTTTTAAAAAGAGTCAATGTCAGTCACATTTTATCACCAATTTAAGACTTAGAATATGTTGGAGACGAGAACTTCAGAAACAGAAATGTACTTTGCAGGGGTGTTTGATAACAGAAGACTTGGATCCCCATATTGTCTCCCACTATGGGATACCTTCGACGGCATCTCTTCTTGCCTTTGATCCTATTCAATGCCTCTTGGCTGTGGGAACATTGTAAGTTTTTTTTGTCCCCTGGCTGCCTCTAAGGCGATGTATTTTCTTCAACGCTCTTACTTGAATTACCAGTGCTACCCAGTTCAAAAAGAATATCGGAAGCGAAATTATGATGAGATGACGAGGAAATTTATAAGAAGTTTGGCTTTTTTTTGCTAACCCTTCGCAGAGATGGAAGGATAAAAGTGATTGGTGGTGATAACATCGAGGCGATTCTTGCTTCTCCTAAGCAGTTACCTTTCAAAAACTTAGAGGTTTGTGATATTCGGTTCACCTCTTGGTTTTTTTGAGAGGCTATCATCACTTTCAGTTTCAAAGTATTGGGCCTAATAATATAGCTTTGATGTAGTTCCTTCCCTATTTTTCCTGATGTGCTTGCTAGCTTAATTTCCTTTCTTCTTAATACTGGTTTACAAGAAGTTCAATCACATAATAATCGAAATTTCATGTTCAAATATCTGTCGAGTTGATCTTATTTGAGTGCTTTCGTGGGAAAAACTTGGATTTCTTTAGTCTATCCCTTTCTGGAGAGATCAGCTTATGTTATGATCTTGGGATATATATTTCCGTCCTCCCGCTTTGTGATCTCAAATATCTGTAACTCCACTTGAGATTTTATCTATTTTTCTACAGTTCATTGAGAACCAAGGTCTTCTAGTCAGCATCTCAAATGAAAACGAGATTCAGGTACCAATTCAGTGTGATGCTTGAAATTTCTGTATTTCCCAGCTGACGTCTTCACTTCTGTTTGACCTTCTTCGCACTCATCTTGTAATCGTCCACTCCTTCATTTTGCTCAACCTATTTCATCCACGACATCAATAAATTTTCTTTATTTATTAGGTTTGGGACTTGGATCTTAGGCAGACAGTGACAAGCTTACACTGGGAGTCAAACATTACTGCATTTTCAATCCTTCATGGCACCGGTTACATGTATGTGAGCTTGTTAAAATGACAATTTGTAGCAATGTTTTTCCACTGACACTTACTATGGCGTCATTAACTACTTTCATTATCTCGTTCACAGGTATGTCGGTGATGAGTATGGCATGGTGTCTGTTCTAAAGTACAGTGCTGACGAAGGGAAACTAGTGCAGCTTCCTTATTACGTTCCAACTGATGCGTTAGCTGGTACCGGACTTACTGTCAATGTGATGATCAAATGTGTTTAGAAGCTTTATTCAGTTTAGGAAGTTATAGTTTTCAGGATTACGTCATTAGTTTGTTTCTTAGTTGACTTTTTCTTATTAAGCTTCTATGAGTAGCATATCCTCTTGGTACTTCACATTAGATGCAACTACAAAAAGACCTTTCATGTTGCATTTTAGTAGTTTTCTGAACATATTTTCTCCCATTTCCCTCTGTTTGCAGAAGCAGCGGGGCTTTCATCTCCTATCGACTATCCGGTTGTTGGACTTCTTTCTCAGCCTTGTTCAAGGGGAACTAGGTGGGCAAGATTTATTTAATTTTTATACTTATTCTTGTAAATATCATTTGTGAAATCAAATATTTAAGACGTATCCAAATAAGCTGGTATTTTGCTAGTGCCTCTATCAACTCATTATATTTTGTGCTCCCATGTCCCCTACAATTAGAATAGCATCCGAAAATATATCTTATTTTGAATAATCTGTATAATGATTTATGAGGAAATATCCTGCAGATTGTTGGTTGCATTTTCAAATGGATTACTTTTTCTTTGGGATGCATCAGAAGATCGTGTTGTGTTAGTTCGAGGGAACAAAGATCTACCTGTGGAGGGTAAGACAGTTGGGAATTCTCTGGAAGCCGAACACGATGAGCTTTCTGATCTTGAACTAGATGGAAAAGAGATAAGTTCATTGTGTTGGGCATCAGCTGATGGTTCAGTTCTTGCTGTTGGTTATGTGGATGGGGATATATTGTTTTGGGAATTTTCTGATGGACAAAAGGGGAAGCCATCTAATCATGCTGTTAAGTTACAGTTGTCTTCGGCTGAGAAAAGACTTCCGGTCATTGTTATGCATTGGTGTTTGGATGTATCTCGCAAGAATTGTGGTGGAAAACTCTTTATATATGGTGGTGATATCATTGGTTCTGATGAAGTACTGACGGTAAGAACTCAGCACCGGGTCTAAAAGTTTCATAGTCCCAGATTGTTGAGACCTTGGGCAAAATATAAAGTGATCATCTTCCTAAATGGAAACGTTCAAAGGAGACTCATAATCTTTTTTCTAAACATGTTGCATTTTTTAGTGGTACAAGGCAAACCCAAACATCAATTCTTATTTTGTATATGCAAATGTATGATGTCTTTGTACTGATCTCCTTACGCAGATGTTGGCTCTTGATTGCTCTTCTGGTATGGGAGGTCTGAAATGTGTTGGCCGTGTTGACCTGGCCCTTAGTGGTTCATTTGCTGATATGGTCTTGTCTCCAATTGCTAGTTCAAGGCAAAGTGGTGTGTTTTTATTTCTGTTGACGAATCCAGGACAATTGCAAGCGTATGATGATACCTCTCTGGCTTCTCTGATGTCTCAGAAAGAGAATAATATTTCTGTTTCTCCCCTGCCATATCCAATGGTTGTACCGACGATGGATCCACATATGACAGTAGCAACATTTGCTGCATTAAATGTGAATGATAAGCCATCACTGGCTCTTTCTGAGGTAGTCCCTCCAGAAACTTCCTAGGTTGTTGCTTCCCAGTGTGAGGCTATTAATTTGTATCTTATTCTTGATAGATAGTCTTAGCTGCAAAATCTCAGACACTACGTACTCCATGTGGAGAAAGTGCGCAATGGCCTCTAACAGGTGGTGTTCCAAGCTACCTTGATGACTACAAGCTTGAGAGACTGTACGTGGCAGGATATCAAGATGGGTCTGTGCGAATATGGGATGCAACCTATCCATGTCTGTCTCTTATGTATGACTTAATGCCAAAGGTCTGAATGCTGTAACTTTCGTTCTTTATATTGATGAGAATTTTTTCCTGCAATTAATTATTTCATCCTTCACCAATGATCAGGCAAATGGTATTGAGATAACTGGAGTAGATGCATCAGTAACAGCAGTTTCCTTCTGTTCTAAGACTTCTTGTTTGGCTGTTGGTAATGAATGTGGTATGGTAAGAAAACCTGTTTCTGTTGATACTTTCGTGATTCCAGCTTTAATGTGTATCTGAGTCTCTCTCACTTTTCTGTCTCTGTAGGTTCGCCTTTTCAAGCTGGTCGGCCATAAAAGTAGTGGAACTTTGGAAGTTGTTACCGACATTGACAAGCAAGGTTTGGAACTTGGTACAACGCATCTTAACAACGTTGTCACTACAGAAATGTTCTGTTGTATCTCATGCTGTAGGTTTATTACTTGTAGCTCACCGTTTGCATCATGAAGATGGACCTCAATGGTTGGCTGCGTATTCCTTCCTGAGTTCCCCAGTTTGCACCCTGCGATTTGTACAGTCTACAAGAAGGCTTGCTGTGGGATTTAAATGTGGCAGGGTAAGGATTTAACATCTGTTTCTAAGTCTTGGCATACAGCCGTTCTCTCTAGTTGAAACTGTTTCAAACTATTTCTACTTTTCATTTCATATTTCAGGTTGCAATGCTTGACATTGGTTCGCCATCAGTAATGTTCGTTACAAATAGCTTATCTGACTCCGCTTCCCCGATCAAGTCACTCTGTGTGAAATCCCTTTCAGCTACAACTGGCTCAATAAGTGATCCAACTGATCAGAATTCCATAAATTCCGAAGCTCTTGATGATTTAATCTTGTGTGCAATGACTAAGGATGGACAGACCACTCTTTTTGATGGCAATACTGGGAAAATACTTGCCTCATGCTTGGGACCTCTGAACAACCCAACTGCGATTTGTATGCACATTATAGGTAGTTTTTCTGATACTAACATAAAATGTGTTTTTGTACGCATCTCTTAAAAATATTAAAAAAATTGTATTTTGCAGAGGACTGCTACGAAAAAACTGTAATGCCCAGTGAAAAACCAGCTGAAAATCCATCTGGCAAAGAGAAACATGAGAACAAATCTCATGTGATCAGTGCAAGTGAGAGTCATTCACCAGGTGATGAACAAAATGCTGTTACAGAAACAAAACTTGCTGATCAGAGATTTGCCAATTCGTTATTTCTCATGTGTTCCGAGGATGCACTGCGCTTGTATTCTGTAAAATCTTTATCTCAGGTATATTGGAGAATCTATCTTGATTTATGATTCCTGGAATGTCTTGCTGGCATTTTCTGATAACAAGGACTTACTTTCAATACCTAGGGAAGTTTTGAAAGCATTATGGAGGTAAATCTTCCAAGGCCGTGTTGCTGGATGGGAACCCTAAAAAAGGATGAAAGGGAATGTGCAGTACTCCTGCTTTACCGAACAGGGCATATTGAAATAAGGTGATCTTCAAATTGGCTTCCACAAATACCATATACATGCCAGATAACTATTTAGTTTGAAGGACCACTATCGACGAACTATAAATTGTACAGAGATCAGCTTTAAAAGAATGGTTTGCTTATATGAACAGATCTTTCCCGAATCTTGAAGTTGTGGGAGAGAGCTCTTTGCTGTCACTTCTTAGGTGGAACTTTAAGCCTAACATGGAGAAGACAGTATGCTCGGATGATTTTGGCCATCTCTTCCTGGTGAGACATCCTAATATACTTTCTAGAAGAGAGCTTTTATCTGTTACTGCCCCCAATGATTTGTGAATTAGATAAATCGATGAGACCATTGGATGCTTACAATTTGTGGGGCTTTGTAGGTTTGATTTTTTAATGTGACTATGTGTGCCAAGATAGATATTAATTTATGAGTTGGCATGTATACTATGAGAGAGTTTTAAATTTCTCAGATGTTTAGGACTAATTAAAGCTAAATCTACAGGTAAATGGTTGTGAAGTTGCAATCCTTTCGTTTCTGGCCCATGCAAACGGATTCAGGTACTGGCTTATTATTTGCTATGCCATACTTAGCTTCTCAGTAAATAACTAGAATTTGCATGCTTAGCTAGCAAAGTAGCAGTTAAGTTACTAATACCTAGCTCTGTATTCAACTCAGGATCCCGGAGTCTTTACCTTTGCTTCATGACAAAGTCCTTGCAGCCGCTGCTGACGCTACCTTTAGCCATTTCCCTGTCCATAAGAAAAACCATGTATGTTCTGTTTTCACATGTTAACCCTTTTTGTCGTAAGCTCCATGATTTTGCTATAAAGTTTCTGTTACCACAGGATGGCGCTCCCAAATTCCTAAGTGGCATTATTAAAGGCTTCAGATCAAGCAGTGAACAGAAGGTGGACCAAATACAAGATTTCTCCCACCTGGGAAACATCTTTTCAAATCCACCATACTTAAAGCCTTCTGATACTGGTGGCAACGATGAAAAGATTATCGAACTAAACATAGGTTTGTAATATCTGTATAAAGTTACTCCTCCTTGGTTTCCGCCTGTGACTAAAAAGGTGCTTTTCTGTAGATGACATCGAGATAGATGAACCTGTGAACATCTTGCCTTCAACAGAGAAAGACAAAAAAGAAAAGAAAGGTAAGCAGATACGATTTCATCAAGTTCTATTGTCATGTTTTATTGTCATTGTGAATGCATCAGACGAATCTTAAGGTTTCTTTGCAGATAAGAGAACAGATACGGAAAGACTATTTGACGGTGCATCCAGTCATGCACAACCCAAAACGAGATCAGTGGATGAAATAAAGGCCAAATACAGAAAAGCAGGGGTAAGTTAAAACCAATTTGATCTAACCCAAAAGAGCTCTTTTGCTTTCTAAGTCTAACATGGTTGGGTCATTTTTTCAGGAAACCTCAGCAATAGCTTCACAAGCAAAGGACAAACTTCTTGAGCGTGGTGAAAAACTCGAGGTAATATTTTATGCAGCAGATATTTCATCTTCATTTAACTGATATGTTGCCAAGCTGTATAACACACTGGTCCTAACTACGAAACATATTTTAATAATACCAGAGGATCAGCCAACGCACAGCTGAGCTCCAAGATGGTGCTGAGAACTTCGCATCCATGGCTCATGAACTTGCTAAGCAAATGGAGAAGCGAAAATGGTGGAACATATGAGAAAGCTACCACACTGCTGCTTCATGTGCATGTTTTCGGAGTCAATTGTGACAATCGCAGGTCCTTGCGTATGTAAATTAATGATGTTTTCCACAGGTGAAAACTCTCTTTCATTTTTTTTGACAATCAAATCTGTAAAATAGATTGACCAAAGAGAGCAACCATATTATATTAACTTGAGAAGTTACTTGTAAGCTGATTTGATCTTTCGGTTCACTTCCTCATGAGGCTATTGTGACTTGTCTTTCAGAATTTTGTTTTTTAACCTGTTTCATTGCTTTATGAAATTGTGTATAAATAGTTCAAATACATTTTTATTTTTCCCTAAAACATGGAAGATTGCTGAAACCTTCTGTAATTGTTTCTTGTGTGTGTATTATCCCTTGAGGCCCAATCTGTTATTATCACTGGTGCAGTAATATGGGCCACAATGAACCACATCCATTACGTAATCTCAGAAATGCACAAATGCCACGTGAGCTTTGGTTCGACACACACATTCTGTTATGTAATTCATTGGCTCATGCCTAAAACCCTAAAGCTAAAGCCCGCATGTTCCTTTTCCTTCCTTTCTGGTTAGTGGTTACACAACACTGAAACATCACAGAAGCCACACATTCATACTTGCATATTTCGAGTCTACTGATAATAACACATACTGAAAGATGACCTCATAAAGAAGTAACCTTTTTGTGTCAGCGAAAAGTAGAAAGAGAGGGAAAGGACTGATACAGAGAGAAACACGACGACAAGGATCAACCAACACAAGTTCATATCTCTATCTTTCTCCTTATTTTGCGTTCTGTGTGTGTTCTAAGGAGAAAGCCAGAGATAGTGCTAAAATAAAGAGAGCTACTTTATCTTCTTCTTTTCTAGAGAGAGCTCCTCCAAATTCCAATGGCGAGCTGTGTTTTATCAGAATGTGGTATCAGGCCTCTCCCCAGGTTCTACCCTAAACCCACAGCCTCTTTTGCCTCTAACCCAACACCCACTTTCAAACTCAACCCACAAATTACACCTCTTTCTTCTCTCAATTCCCGAAACCGATTCTTCGCTAGAAGCAGAAACTGGGCGTTGAATGTGGCCACGCCATTAACAACTCTTGAGTCTACATCCGAGGAAGAACACACGAAGAGATTCGACCCAGGTGCGCCTCCTCCTTTCAATTTGGCGGACATAAGAGCAGCCATACCCAAGCATTGCTGGATTAAGAATCCATGGAGGTCGATGAGTTACGTTGTGAGAGATGTCGCTATCGTCTTTGGATTGGCTGCTGTAGCTGCTTACTTCAACAATTGGCTTCTCTGGCCTCTCTACTGGTTCGCTCAAGGAACCATGTTCTGGGCTCTCTTTGTTCTTGGCCATGACTGGTAATGACTAATCTTCATGCTTCCTTCATCTGCTTACTTCCTTGATTAGACACATTCTGTGTCATGTCATACTATGGAGCATAGACCAACCAAAGTGGAAACTGGTTATCGGTTTATGCAGAGATACAACAGAATAAAGACTAACATGCAAGTGCTTTGGTCTCTTTCTGTATTGTTAACCAATCAGTCATGTTGATTACCTTGCAGTGGACATGGTAGCTTCTCGAATGATCCGAGGTTGAACAGTGTGGCCGGTCATCTTCTTCACTCCTCAATTCTGGTCCCTTACCATGGCTGGTGAGTTTTGCTGCCAAACCTCGCTCTCTCTTGAAATGAATCGCTTGCAGAGTCTCACATTCCTCAGGAAATATTCTGACTTTTCCTTGTAGGAGAATTAGCCACAGAACTCACCACCAGAACCATGGCCATGTCGAGAATGACGAATCTTGGCATCCTGTAAGATTCACTCTCCGTAACCAAACACAGATGTTGTTATAACCTGGGTTTAGTTTATGTTAGTGTACTTAGATAGAGCTTAATGTTTCTGTAACTGCAGTTGCCTGAAAGCCTCTTCAAGAATTTGGAAAAAACTACTCAGCTTTTTAGGTTCACATTGCCATTCCCAATGCTCGCATACCCTTTCTACTTGGTAATCCTTCTGCATCATACTATAACCACTTCACCTGGTTAATTTCAAAATGGAAGAAGCTTATGTTCCACATCTGATTCTTTGTGTTCTTGATGCAGTGGGGAAGAAGTCCAGGGAAAAATGGTTCTCATTTTGATCCAGACAGTGACTTGTTTCTTCCCAAAGAGAAGAAAGATGTTCTGACATCAACTGCATGTTGGACTACAATGGCTGCTTTGCTTGTTTGTCTCAACTTTGTCATGGGTCCAATCCAAATGCTCAAACTATATGGCATTCCTTACTGGGTATCTGATGGTGTAACTGTACTTGTATTCCTATGTTTTCTCTTAAGTGAAGGTACTTAGTGGGATTTGAATCACAATAACTGCAGATATTTGTAATGTGGTTGGACTTCGTGACTTACTTGCACCACCATGGCCATGAAGACAAGCTCCCTTGGTACCGTGGAAAGGTATGCAAAAACTAGCTATAAAAAAGCTAGAAATACAATTCAACCACTTCACCATTTTTAATAGCTTTTCAATCTAAGATTGAGCCACAGCGTTTGTGAGAATCTTAATGCTTCTATCCCCATTTTCTCAAACACAGGAATGGAGTTACCTGAGAGGAGGGCTCACGACACTTGATCGTGATTATGGATGGATCAACAACATCCACCATGACATTGGAACTCATGTGATACATCATCTTTTCCCGCAGATCCCACATTATCATCTAGTGGAAGCAGTAAGTGTTTTCTTGATGATGTTAAGTGAATACTATTCGGGTGTGGACTTGCTTTCCTTATGCTATTACATTGCTTAACGTTCCATTTTTTTTTCTCTTTACCCTTTTTAGACAGAAGCAGCTAAACCAGTACTAGGAAAATACTACAGAGAACCTAACAATTCTGGACCTTTGCCACTTCACTTATTGGGAAGCCTCACAAATAGTCTGAAACAAGACCATTTCGTAAGTGATACAGGAGACGTCGTGTACTATGAGGCAGATCCAAAACTCAGTGGACAAAGAACTTGACAACAGACTGCAATGAACAAGACAGACAAGTTCAAAATTCATCTTGGCCCATTCTTTATGTTCTTTTTGTTTTGGTGCAAAGCCTTTTCGAGATTAAAAAGCATTAATTTGTAGAAATCTGTGGTTAAAACTTGAATGGATATAATCAGATGGATATATTTTTTATCAGGATCTTGTTATGGAGAACCCAATGACATGAATATGGTAGCCAAACCAACACTTGTGATTTGAATTGATACTGATGAAAAGAAGGGCACTATTTTTATCAGCCAGTTAAAGTTCCAAACACAATGACATGGGAACAACAGGTTGTAGCTCGCAACTATAATTACAACCTTGGCTTTGTTGCTAGCCATTAGTACTGTACAGAGTGAACTGCAGTCATGAAGGAACTTATCTTAGACTGATCCTTCTGGATGCCGTCTGTACCGCAAATACCGCTGCTAACATCAATTCCATCAGGTTGAAGGATAGAAAGAGCTTCTGAAACGTTTGTCGGATTGATTCCCCCAGCTAAGAGCCACCCATTTCTGCTTCTGATAGAGGGTAACTTGAACTGAGCCCAGTTAAATCCTTTTCCACTGCAACAAAATGATATAATTGATATGACCGTTGCATAAGAGAATTGTTATAAGTAAAGAAATTGAAAAAAGAATTGTTAAAAGTACCTCCCACCCGTTGCACTATCCACAAGAATCCAATCAGCGAGATGACTATTCTTTTCAGGAACTTCATTCAGGAGCTTTCCGTCTTCACTTGCATTGAGGACATATATGACTCTCCGTTCACGCACTAATCCCGCGAAAGCAGCACGCGAACCATTACCATGAAGCTGGAAGAAAAACCACCATCATCAACACTTGACAAAGTTGAGAAAATCACCTCGGTGAGAGCAAAATCGAAACAACGATAAGAATGTAGACAACCTGGACAAGCTCAAGGTCTGAGGCATCAGCTGCTCTCATTATCGTACTCTCGTCATCTTCAACAAAAACACCAACGGGTTTGGCCCCACCTTCTCTCGCCACCTTGGAGATATCCTTTGCAACCGAAAGAGAAATGGATCGTTTTGAATGCGGCCAAATAATCATCCCGATGAAATCAGCACCAGCTTCAACTGCCATAGCAGCATCTCTGGCTGATGTGATACCGCACATCTTAACCAAAGCTCTATCCTTTCCATTTTCATCATCCTTAGAAGCTACATTCTCTGTGTTGGATAAACTGCAGCTAAATTTCCTGTTCTGAGCATACCGGACACTCGAAAAGGACACCTTTCGATTGCTTAAACCTGAGCAAATCCAGTAGGCAACAAGAGACCGATGCCATGTCGCAATGAAAATGGCAATTTCAGTAATTTGCCGGCCACAAAGAATGAAGAAAACTAAAAGTAAAACAAAAAAAGTAACCGGATTTGTAGGTTATGGAGGAATTCAGAGCTCTAGGATGGAGGCGGAGATCTGCAGATATTCCTGCCAAAAAGAATAAAGCTTGTTCAATCAACTGAGCTTAGAATAAAGCTAAACATTAAGAAAACAACACAAGAAAATACATCCTGAAACTATACAATCCAAAATACTCTTGAGTAAATGAAGATGACAATCAATAAAAATTTATCTAATCTATTAAGGAAAAAATGGGTCATCACCGAAGCAGATTGATAGCAGAGAATAAGCATTAACGAATACTACTAGCAAAAAAAAAACTAAGCTCTTTGAGTAAAAACATCGAACAAGTGAGCTGCATTATGTTCCCACTAACCAGGAAAAAAGTACCTGTCGAGATCATAACTATGTTGTCGAAAATCGCAGATGATATTCGAATTTTCTCCCGCCGAGAAAATGAGAAGAGGAAGAGGAAGATCAGCGGAAACGGTGGTCGTACGGCCGAAGAAGATCAGAGAATGACGGAAAAGGAAATCAAACTACCAACTTTTCGATTAGGTGTAACCGAACCGACCCGAACCAAACCAAACCATTGGTTTTTTTGTAGAACCGGATAATACCCTTAGCTTTCTCTTTTATTAATACTAGATCTACGAAAACTAAAACCAAACAAAAATTATATATCTAATGTTAAAAAAACTAGCTTATAAATGTTAATTGTGTTTTTTCATTTATCAATTCATATGAATATCCTAAGGAATTTCAACAACATAATATGCCAATATTGTACTTACATATATATTAGGTTCACAGTTCACTTAAGTAATAGATTTTCCGAAAAATGTATAATTCATTTTTTAGTCATATAATATTGTTGCTCAGTCCACTTTTTGGGATTTATAGGTATGTGTGAATGCTTCTACCACCATTTTAACTTCTTTAAATAACGAATTGCAAGTTGGAAAAAACAAACAATACATGTGACAAATTATTGTTGTACTTTTATATAAATAGTAAAAAAAAAAAAAAATACAAGTGTGAACGCATTGTGATTCGAGGGCACATGATAAGACATGCGAAGACAAGATTTACCGACATCTCTCTAGCAAAACACAGCGGTTCTCTTACATCAAAGTGAGCCCAACCCTACACAGATTGTCTCTCTCTTCTTTAAAAGCACGTGCAAAATGTGATTTATTTTCTCAAACTTACCAAACTATTCATTTTCCTCTAACTCATTTTTTTTAAAATGCATATTTAGGATTTAGTCGAACAGCTAAAGAACATAATTTTTTTCTTTTTTTTATAAAATTAAATTTAAATTTAAAAGCAAACGTAACTTCATTCGTTCGTCCTTGTTAGGCGCAAACTCATCTCTTTAACTTTTCTTTTAGGTGCGCAACATTATCTTCTTGACAAAAACAAACGTAACTCTCTTTTTGGCTTCTCCTTCGTCCTTTTTTTTATTTTTATTTTTAACTAATGTTTTACACTTTTTCTGTTTTCGTCCATAATAAATCAATCAATATTAAATTATAGACTATGCAAAAATTAATAGTAATTTTGTGATCTGGCACTTTTTTGGGCGTAATGATAGACTAACATTTCTAGGCATTCTACCACTTTCCAAAAAGAAAAAATCCAAATTGTTTCTCCACTTATTGAAAAACTTGTTCGATGTGACGGGTTTGTGTGCTAATGTGCAAGAGAGTACGGATCGTCCACCAATACTCGTTAGTGTTTATGAAAGTCTGCACTGAAATATGATTTGCACTGATGAATACTTTATTTTGTTTTTACATGATGTATTCGTATTTATTTTCATATAAATTATGCATACGTTACCACACTTTCAAACATTTCTATATGATGTAACGGATGATAATACATAATAACGTTAACCAATCAATCCGATGGCCAACGATTTCAACTAACTGACTCGAACATGTCTAAAATCCCAAAGCTTCAAACAAATATCAAAAATCCAATTTTATCGATTTATGGTATTACAACAGTGAAATTTATTTGGTAATCCTTATAAGTAACTCAAATTTATTATGATATTAGATCAATATTATCTCATAATATAGGACTAGTTCTTTTCTACTTTTTCTTTAGTTAATTTAAATTTTTGATTTTTAATTAATTAAAAATGGTATATGGTGTGTACACATTGTACACTTTTGCCAAATATGGTGAGGCTCAATTATACAACTTTTCAATGGAAGCATGTGATCCACTGCTCTTGACGTGGGGTTTCTTACATATCCACACACATACTTTAAAACATAAATCGAAGGATATCGATGATTTAAAAAGCAATTCGAAGATTCTATTTCGAAATTCTCAAAATTTATCATGACGTTCAATCAATGCGCTTCAACTATTTTCACCATTTTTACAAAACTTACGATGCGCTTAGAATATTCAGCCTCACCCCGGTGCAGTCAACTTCATAAATGTTTATATATATATATATATATATATAAATAATATCAATTTAAAAAAATTAAGATCGTTCTAGCCTATAGACATGATTGTCAAGAAATACTGCCGTGTGCTAGACATACTATAAATAAAACTGGCACAATTGCAGAAGTATAACACTACAAAGTTATGATATAGGATGATGCATATGGAGAAAACATGTTAGAAATAACACATTTTGTGGAAAGGAGTTTGATTAAAAAAGACCTGGAAAAGGAAAAATTAAACATATATAATTGTTATTCGCAAGAAATAAGATCTTTAAAAAATAAAATTTTGCTTAGCTTGTAGAAAGCAAGTACCAAAATAACAATTTATAGAAAGACTTGATAAAAAAATCCATTGAACTTTTAGATCCTATTGAATCATTAAAAAATCCATTATACTTTAATTTATTTTGTTTTTACATGATGTAGTCGTATTTAGATCCATTGAACTTTTAGATCCTATTGAATCATTATCACATTCACATGAATGATATTATTGACAGATAAAATTTGACCTAAGTAAATAGAAAAATAGTACAATCGACTATACATAAAATTTTGATATCTGTCTTTGACAGGATTTTGGATGATCGATCTAATCTTCACCAAATTTAAATCCAAAAAATTTTGAAAATAAGAAAAAAAAACTACACAAATTGGATCCACAACCACAAACGGCTTTTAGATTTTGATGGTTGCTCTTCAGTTTAGTTAATAACACGATTGAAATTTAAAATTAGATCAAACCAAATTTTTAACAAAATTAAAATCAAACTTAGACCAAACCGACCCCAATTCAAACGTAAACCTTCCAGTCGAGGTAGAAGCTTTGATAATTGAACTTTTATTCAACGTTTTCTCTTTTGGAAGCTTTACGTCATTGACGATGTCATCCTACATATCGATTATTAGCCCACGTGGTGTTGATATTTAAACATTATTTAAATTATATATTTTTAGAGCCGAGAAAATAATTACTTTTCTACGGGTCTCGTTTCTTTTATCCAAAGCGTTGACTAATTTGTGAGAAAGATTAAAAGAATAGAAAAACTGCACAAGCTCTGCTGTGTCGACTCTTTCTATAATTCATTTTTAAAAAATTCATGCTGTGAGACGAAAAAACAAATTATTGTACAAATTATAAATTTTATATGAGATTTATTTTATGGCTCTTAAAACATGATTGATGAAAGAAAATGTTTAGATATATTATAAACTCTAGAAAACTTTTGCGTCAACCACATCATCCCTGTAATTCTCTTTTTTTTTTTATAGTCGCAAACGGGTGCTCCCATTTCTTTAGCACGAATATAATTTTTATTTCTATAAACTAATCAACATCTTGTACACATTAATCCCGTTGGCAGAGTTTGACACGTGTCGTCTAAATAACAAACTGATGTACAATAACTATCTTACGAGATATAATATATAGTGTTTTTTGTCTTTGTCGATATTTAGTCATCTAAAATAATAAAAACTACTATTACACAAAGATTGCTACAAACTCAAAGTAATTCATAGTTTCACATGTCGATACGATATATTCTTATCCCTGTGGCCCAAAAATGAAAAAGAAAACAATATTTTTTCACACGTTTCATTAATAAACAAGGACGTTGCTTTCATCGTCTCGAGCCGATTTCTGGATTCTCCTCCACCACCATTTACCCTTCTTTTAAATTCCTTTCATCAATCAATTTTTTTAGTATTTCTCACAGACCCTCTTCTCTCTTTCTCTCTTAAACGTCTCGAATGAACAAGAGCAATAGATCAAAACAAAGAAGATGAACAAGAACAAGAAGGACGTGAAGATCGAGACAAAGAAAGGATCGACGATGGATGAGTGGCCTGAGCCAATCGTCCGAGTCCAGTCCTTGGCCGAGAGCAACCTCTCCTCTCTCCCCGACCGCTACATCAAACCGGCGTCTCAACGACCCACCACGACCGAGGACGCTCCTATCGCGACCAACATCCCAATCATAGACCTTGAAGGACTCTTCTCGGGAGAAGGGTCGTCGGATGACGTCATCATGGCTCGGATATCGGAGGCTTGCCGTGAGTGGGGATTTTTCCAAGTGCTGAACCACGGTGTGAGACCGCAGCTTATGGACGCGGCTAGAGAGAGTTGGAGAGAGTTTTTCCATTTGCCGGTGAATGCGAAAGAGACTTATTCGAACTCACCAAGAACCTACGAAGGCTATGGAAGCAGGTTAGGAGTTGAGAAAGGAGCCATTCTTGATTGGAGTGATTATTACTTTCTCCATCTTCTTCCTCCTCATTTGAAAGATTTCAACAAGTGGCCTTCTTTTCCTTCCACCATTAGGTCCCTCCTCTCTTCTTTGATTATTTTCTCCTTTGTGATTTCCTTATATCCTTTTTATGATTTTTCATGAGTTTTTATTTTTACTTTTGAGGATAGTTTGAAATAGTTAGTTTTTTTTTCTCTGTTAAAAGTGTAGGGAACAAACCGTACAATCTTGGGAAATTATCCTTTTTACTTAATTTTTATATATTTTTAGTTTTTGGGGAGCGTGAGAAGACTCGTTTACCAATTAAAAAAAAGAGTTTTCTATTTCCTTCTGACAAGCTGAAAATCATAGAATTTTGTGATTTTTAACGTTGGAAATACGAAAAGCTAAAAGTTCAAAAAAAAAGAAAAAAAAAACGAAAAGCTGCTAACAGAAAAAAGTACTAGGGGACAATATTCATATATTTCTTTTATGTTTTTTTTTTAAAATAGAGAAGTGATCGATGAATATGGCAAAGAAGTAGTGAAACTATGCGGGAGAATCATGAGGGTATTATCGTCAAACTTGGGACTAAAAGAGGAGAAGTTTCAAGACGCGTTTGGAGGTGAAGACATAGGGGCATGTTTAAGGGTTAATTATTACCCAAAATGCCCTCGACCGGAGCTGGCTCTCGGTCTCTCATCCCACTCCGACCCTGGCGGTATGACCATTCTCTTACCGGACGATCAAGTCTTCGGTCTCCAGGTCCGTAAAAATGACACGTGGATCACCGTCAAGCCTCATCCTCATGCTTTCATCATCAATATTGGTGATCAAATCCAGGTAAATTAATTAATTCTCTTTCTAGAATTTACATGGATTATTTATAAAAGAAATGACCATATACATAGTTGTATATTTTAATAATATAATTGAAACACATTTAGAAAAGAAGTATAGAATATTTTCCAGAATGATGCCAAAATATTACAAAATATTTACAATTAGGTAAAAGTTTATTCCTCTCTTTTTCATTATGGATTTATAAATTTTCTTCTTGTATAATTTTACATTTTCATGCAATTTCAATATTAAATCTTTTAATAAAAAAATTTAGGTCTTTCCCTTTTTTCTGATTATATTTTTCCATGTTGCTAATAATGTTATTAATAAATTTATAATAACACTAAAATAATATGTGTAAAATAAAAATACGTAGTATTATATAAAAACATAGAAAACAAAGTAAAATTCGACGTAAAAAAGTATTACTAATGATTGGGTTTAAATCTTAAAGTATAACAAAAATTAAGTACACTTAAAATTTGAAATACACAGATCATTCATAATTCTCCTTGATAAGAAACAAAATCGGTTATTAAGAAAAGGACAAATACCAAAGTAGTTATTTGACAACCAATGGAGAGTATCTAAGCTATAATTCCATGTTTTAGACATGTTTTAAAATGTGTGATAAACGGTTACTACTTGGTGCCAAAATGCCTTTTCGAATTTCCTAAGAAAATATTGTAATTATTATGTCAATATTCCGACAATAGAAATTACGTCCTTTTATATTCATGTCCCTTGAACAGGTTTTTATGTAATGTTTTTATACATACACATATATATAGAACGACAATTTCACAAATAAAGCAATGAGGAATTATCATTTTTTTTCTTCTTAATTATCAGTGGCTGTCCTTATTTCAATTACGAAACAAACGTACATCAATAATCTTCATTGCACATGTGTGTGTTTAGCCGTCTGCCCATATTGCAGTGAAGGAATATTTATTTTTTTGGTCTAAAGGAATATTTATTTTTTGGTCTAAAGGAATATTTATTTGTACAACGTATGACACGATTTTTCAAACAAAAACACCACATATATATATATATATATGCACTAGAAAATTTCTCAAAGTAATACAAATTTTGAAGATATTATGACTTTACCGTATATTTTTTAAAAAAATCGACAATAGTTGAGTGGGGGTCAAATCCTCTATGTCATGAACAGTACCTATGTAATGGTTTCGAACATAATGTCCTATCTAATTGATTCAGTTACTTGTCAATAATTTTTTTTTGACTCCATCCTCTTACGTTGTGGGATATAGCTCGCGTAAGTAGGACTGAGAAAATGTTTTTTTGAAAGAAAAAAGTTGTACTACTTTTTCGAAACAAAACATCTATATGACCATTTAATGGTATTTCTCTTTAAAAACATTACAATTTTCTGCCTGTGTTTGTCTTTAATTTCCTAGTTAAAGAGTTTTTACTGCTCATCAAAATTTATGCGAATGTTAATCCAAATTAAAATAATTTATAATCTATATTCGAAACCGGTTTGAATCTTATAACCAGTACTTATGTGTGTGGGATGATGAAAAATGCAGATACTAAGCAACTCAACATACAAGAGTGTGGAGCATAGAGTGATAGTGAACTCAGAGAAAGAGAGAGTTTCACTTGCTTTCTTCTACAATCCTAAAAGCGATATTCCAATCCAACCATTACAAGAACTTGTATCCACTCATAATCCACCTTTATATCCTCCCATGACCTTTGATCAATATAGACTCTTTATCAGAACTCAAGGTCCACGAGGCAAATCTCATGTTGAATCTCATGTTTCTCCTCGTTAATTGTTTTCTATCTTCCCATAAAGAAAATCTTAATGTTTTTGTTGTTTCAAAATATTTTAAGTCTGACTTGTATATGTGTAAAGCTTTTTTGTTTTCATTTTAGTTTACACAGAATCTAATTTACCTTCAAGAAAATAACTATTGAATGATAGATATATTGTTTATACAATATTTTTTTCTTATACTGTCTATGTTCTAAATGTTAGAAATCTATTATTTTGCAAGCAAATTTTCAAGGAATATAGTTTAACAAACGTAACGATTCAAAGAAATATATATAACACCTATCAATATCATTTGCACATTGTTTATTTTTGTAACGTGTCGCCATGTTTGAAAAAACCTAAGTGAAGACTGATTGTGATCAAAGTACAATTAGGGTATAAAGAGAATATAAATGTATAATCGTTGAACTCCAACGACGTATCACATGATATCATATGATTATATCTTCACTAAACTATCAGCAATTGGATTGCAGAGTAAAACTATGCCCACAAACATTCCATGATTTTATGGACACTTAGCGTTTAAAAACACCACCTAAACGACCATTTAAACCTTTTTCACAACACTATTTTCTTGATTTCGTTTCCAAGACTTGTGTGTAATCCATAAAAGATCATTAGGTTTCCGCATAAACCACCATATAACATTAGAAAAATGTAATTTAATGATAGACGTAATCAAATCAAGTTTTTACACTTCGCATAAAAAAATTAAAGTATTAAAATAACACAACAGATTTTGTTTCTTATCTATTATATACAAGACTATATATGAGGGAGATGAGCGTGCGATCATTTTCATTATTGTCATTGATGAGTCATACATTATATTCTATATAATTAATTATCTCTGTCCCAGTTATAAAATCTTAAGAGATTCGACTTTACTGCCATAGTATATTGAGGATTAGTGGTGAGTTAAAAGATTGGGTGGATAGTATTCAAACAACAAAATCAGGTTTACTCTATTGTAAGCCTCTCATTCCCATATACACATTTGCTTTTCTGTGGATTAATCATTAGATAAAATATGGCAGTCAAACATTTGAACTATAAATAGTAGTATATTACATATATATTAAAAATAATATAGTATACTGTATTTAGTGAGAATTATAAGCATGTGCATTTTCAAGTGGTGGTTTTGGCACCACAATTTGTCGAATTGGTCTTATGATAACATATATCTTATTGGTTAGAAAAATGAGTACTAAATATATTATTGAAAATGCAAGTTGCATTTCAATTCACACTATAAACGGTTCTGTCTTTCTAATGAATTGGATAAGTAAACCTTTTTTTCTTCTTCTAAATGTGAATTGATCATCGATGCGATACAATATAGTTAGTCTTCATGTATAGGAGGAACATAAAATTAGTCTTCATGTATAGGACATACAATTGCAAGAGGAACATAAAATTAGTTGCATGAGTATGAACATAAAATTATCTCTTAATTGGATAATTAAACATTATATCATATTTATTGACTTTTTACATACATGTAATTGTATTCTATTAATATTATTAAACAAAGCTCTCATTATTTTGGTTTTGGGGTGACACCAAATATATCCAGTGTACATACTTTTAACATAACAATCACAGGAGCTCTCGACTATGACCACTTGATTACCAAGTACAACCACTTGGTTAAAATTACCATGAGTTTCTGATGATCAAATTCGTACATAAGGATTTTCTGATAGCCTAAATAAAAATGATTTTAACTATTTAAACGATGAGTAGTCACTACATACACAAACACAAAGGCATATTTGATCAAAAGTTGATGAACCGGCCGATGTCTCTTCCCTCCCTCTCTCAGTACTAACTTATAACTACCATCTTTGGGAATCTAATATGTTTTTGCAATAATTTTAAAAGAAAAAGAAAGAAAAAGATGATATATAGATGACACTCACTGTCTTCCTTTCTTAGTGCAGCAAGCAGGGCATTTGTACTGCTTGATGCTCTCTGCTTTGGCTGGTGTTATCTTCACACACTTTCCATGGTACCAACGTTCACACACATCACAACATATCCAGAACTCGTCGTTTGTGTAGTTTCCTCCACAGCTTCCACAGAGTGTGTCTCCATGCTCGTCTTCTTCGTCTTCGTAGCTCTCTTCCATCAATTTCGGCGTGCTCTTCGTCTGTCCTTCAAATGATCTCTACACCAAACCCAGAAAATCTATTAAAATGATGAAGATTTGTAATCCCTTTTCTTTCTCCGAGTGGAAAAGCCAGTTTCGGGTTAATAATAGTTCCATTGATGCCACGGAGAGAATACAGCAAATATTGGTGGAGCTTAGCTGTTGGGATGGTAAAGAGCGGAGAGTTGATCTTTGTACCTTTACGCCGTTTTTGGATTTGCTTCCGAGATCCATGCTTGGTTTATCTTTGATGTGCTTCCTATCGGTCACTACTTCAAAGAGAGTTGGAAGATCGTTGATCAGACTGAATAGGCGTTTCCTGCTCGTTATATGGAGCATACGATATAAGCTCATAGACACAGCAGCATGAAACTCAGAGCAGCATGATATATTCATAAGCTTTTCGGATATGTAAGATAGTGAATATCACGCATGTCAGCTCAGGGAGAACATGCATGAGATATTAAAGAAGGGAACACATTTAGCAATAGAATAGTAGGCATTTTGATATCTAAATGATACACAAGTTCATGAGAGATAAGAAATTGTGAAAAATGGCTTCCATGCAAAATGCTCATAAGAAACATAATCTAAAAACAGAAGCGAATCTCTTGTTAAAATTTGATCTCCTATTCGCAGTATATACATGTATAGTCCCTACAAACTTGATTACTGCCACAAAGGTATCACTTTTCTACATGTTTTCGATTTTATGATATATCTCATCCTACAGAACACTTCCTGTCTATTCAGTGAGAACTAGGGGTAGAGTAAAAATAAAGAAGCAACCTGTCATGAGGCTTTCGTCGTTGTTGTTAATTGTTCAAAGATGAGGATACCAGACGAAGCAAGAAACAATAGTAAAAAGAAGTTACATTACCTCTCATTGCGATTGAGCCGAGCGCCAAAGTAGGAAGAAACAGAGAGCATCCAACAATCACTGTGGACAGCAACTAAGGAGAGCCAATCTTTACGCTGCATACCATCTCTTGCGAAATTGATTCCAAGCGCTGGCTCGGGAAGCTCAGGAGGCACTTCCTCCGCTGGAAGATTCACTTCCCATGTCCCATTCGGGTGTCCGTACAAACACAGATTTTCCATTTCTACAAAGAGCACAAAAGCAAAAAAGTTCAGGACAAGTTGCCCCTAATTGTGAACCAGGAAGACCAAATCTCTCAAAAACAAGTGAACAGAGAAGAATAAAAAGGGTATCTTTTTATGAAGCTTATCTACGGAAAATTTATTGGGAAAACAAACACAGATCCGAAAACAACGATGGAGAAAAACGAA
Source organism: Schrenkiella parvula (assembly GCA_000218505.1). Taxonomy (NCBI): domain Eukaryota; kingdom Viridiplantae; phylum Streptophyta; class Magnoliopsida; order Brassicales; family Brassicaceae; genus Schrenkiella; species Schrenkiella parvula. Next base: position 16,672,538 of record CM001192.1, on the reverse strand, counting down.
GAAGAAGCTAGAAGCTCACTTACCCGGATCGCATAAAGAGTAGAACTTGTCAACATCTGGTAAAAGAGGAAAGAACAGAAGAAGAAATTACGTAAGATAAAAAATACCAAAAGGAAGTAGGCAATTGTAAGAAATCTGGCAAACTTATGAGAGACAACGAGTGAGATTGTGTCTACCTACGGAGAGAGCTTTAAGAAAACCAGAGCGACGACCGCTAAAATCCTTGAAGATCTCTTCGACGGTGCGAGGGTTAGAGGACTCAGCGGCCATTGATGTAGTGGAAAGACGAAAAAATACAGAGATACGAGTAAGTGACCTTAAGACGTAGATCAGTTGTGTTAAAGATGGATTGAGGTCCGCATCAATGGTGTTCAAAACCCGATGCGTCCCGGACAGAGAGAGTGAAGAGAGTTGTTAGAAGAAAGAACAAAGAAAAATTGTACTAATTTTTTTTTTTTTTGTTGTGTCTCGAGTTTGGTTGTTGCGTCACCGAATATTTTAGACTCAAAGGCCTATTTTACATGGGCCTGGCCCATCCTAATCTGAAGTCTTCTATTTTGCTCAGGGACTATTATTCAGGATTCGAGTAGCTAAATTAGGGGAGTATCTTTCGGTTGTTATCGTCGTTATCAAACATGAGTTACGTTTAAAATAAAAATAAATAAATAAATCAGTTATAAACTTATCCTACACAATATTCGGTTAGGAGTATGTGTTTGAAAACAATTAAAACTCGTAAAAAACTCAACAACGACATCGATTCTGTGTATCGTCTCCAAATCATATAAAGTGTAAAAAGCAAAGCTTTATCCAACGTTTCGATCTTTAACTTTTTTTTTCTTTTTCTGGTTTATGTGTATCGTATCCAAATCTCTGTTTAATGCATATCGAAGCAACGCCCTCTGTAAAAACCCTAGATTTCACTTCTGATCGATGACTGAGCTTAGCTACTCGACTCTGGACTACGACACACAGAAGCCGAGAATCTTCACCGGAAACCCACCTCCTCCTATTGAGATTGGACACGCCAGCATCGGTGTCACCGCCACTGCCGGTGACGCTCCTCCGTCTCCGGCGAGACCTGCCAACAAAATCCGTACAATCTCGGTGCTTCCACTAGTTTTCCTGATATTCTACGAGGTCTCAGGCGGTCCGTTTGGGATAGAAGACAGTGTTAAAGCAGCTGGACCACTGTTAGCCATTCTCGGGTTCATCGTCTTCCCTCTCATATGGAGTATCCCCGAAGCACTCATCACGGCCGAGATGGGAACAATGTTCCCTGAGAATGGCGGTTACGTCGTGTGGGTCTCCTCCGCATTGGGACCTTACTGGGGATTTCAACAAGGTTGGGTTAAATGGCTAAGCGGCGTCATCGACAACGCTTTGTATCCGATTCTCTTCCTCGACTATCTCAAGTCCGGTATCCCGATTCTCGGCGGTGGAATCCCTCGAGTCGCTGCGATTCTGGCGTTGACTCTTGCGTTGACTTACTTGAACTACAGGGGTTTAAGCATCGTGGGTTTAGCGGCTGTTCTTCTCGGCGTTTTCTCGATCCTTCCTTTTGTGGTGATGTCTTTTATGTCGATTCCAAAGCTCGAGCCTTGGAGATGGCTTGTGGTTAGCAAGAAGATGAAAGGCGTTGACTGGAGCTTGTATCTCAACACTCTCTTCTGGAACCTCAACTATTGGGATTCGATCAGCACGCTTTCGGGAGAAGTTGATAACCCGACTAAAACGTTACCAACAGCTCTGTTTTACGCTCTGGTTCTTGTTGTGCTCTCTTACGTCTTCCCGGTTATGACCGGGACAGGAGCTGTGCCTCTTGATCAGAATCTATGGACCGACGGTTACTTCGCAGATATCGGTAAAGTTATAGGAGGAGCCTGGTTGGGGTGGTGGATTCAAGCTGCAGCTGCGACATCGAACATGGGAATGTTTTTGGCTGAAATGAGCAGTGATTCTTTTCAGCTTCTTGGAATGGCTGAGCGCGGGATGCTTCCCGAGGTCTTTGCCAAGAGATCGCGCCACGGAACTCCATGGGTCGGGATACTGTTCTCGGCCTCTGGTGTGATTCTCTTGTCATGGCTAAGCTTCCAAGAGATTGTGGCTGCGGAGAATTTGTTGTATTGTTTTGGAATGGTTTTGGAGTTTATAGCGTTTGTGAAGCTGAGGATGAAATATCCGGCTGCATCACGGCCTTTCAAGATACCTGTAGGGGTCTTGGGATCGATCCTCATGTGCATTCCTCCAACAGTGATGATCGGTGTCATTGCAGCGTTTTCGAACCTGAAAGTTGCAGCGGTGAGCCTTGCGGTTGTAGTGATTGGGCTTGTGTTGCAACCGTGTCTAAAGCAAGTGGAGAAAAAGGGATGGCTCAAATTCTCAGTCAGCTCTCACCTACCAGACCTGATGGCGTAAGCAAAGTAAGAACATTTGAATCAGAGTAACATCTAGGATCTGTTAGCATTAATCATTTGAATCAGAGTAACATCTAGGATCTGTTAGCATTAATCTTTACTCCTTGAACCACCACATGCTTTTCTTGCATTCAATAAATCCATTCTAAAAAAAAGAGCGTTGGAAGAAAAATGGAGGAGAGTGTTTTGCAACAGGATATATTCGTCGCATTAGACTCAAGGCCTTTATTGGGCCACTTCTACGTTTAGCCATCATGGGTCAGGCCCATCTAAACTAAACTTTTTTTTTCGTATTAGTTTTGACCCATGGTCAACCGAAATTTGTATTCATAATATTTTTTTTTTGTAACATTTATCCTTGTTTCGGTTTTTAGGTCAATTATTTTTACATGTCTTTGTTAATCCCTGATCGATTCAACTATATTGGACATAACAAGGATTCATTTATAATTTTCTAAGACTAAAGTGATGAAATTTTAATTTTAGATAAAGTTACATATATTGCAGTTTTCTGTTTACAAATATCAAAATGCTAAGAGCAAGAGAAGATAATTAACAAAACCAACCAGCTGAAAATCTCTTGTATCTCCTTTGATATATTTTCGGTGACAAAACCACAAAGAAAGTTCAAATGTGTCAAAGCTAACTGTGTGTGTTGTAACTGGACAGTATCAGGTTCAAAGCTTGAGAAGCTTAGAACGATCTAGATTCGCGGGTACCTTCTAGACTTTTGTCTTTGTTCTTCGATTTCATTCATCCAATCGGAAAGCCACAAGAGTCCCTTATAACCGTAGAATGAAACAGCGACTAGTACAGCAATTAACATCACCAACATCACTACCTTCTTAGTGGCAACAGCAAGTTTCTGCAGAGAAGAAACAAATAAAAACAGGTGGTCTGTAAGGAAAAGATATGACAATATAAGACATACATGTGTCCTCTCAGATTTCAAAAAGAGATGGAAATTACCTGCAGCCTTGAGGTCTCCTTAATGTCCTGACCACGTTCACGTCTTTTCCTTCGCTTTGTTGCATTTTTCCCACTAGGCTCCTCCTTCTACAATGTTTGATTAGAAGATCAAGTTGTGAGTGTGAGACTAATTTTCTGAGACCTGCTTATTGGTTCAGCTTACCTCAATCTCTTTGACATTGCGTTGTTGTAACACCGATTCAGCCATCTGTAGTTTGCTCTTACAGTTGGAATCGCAGGGCAGGAGGCCGACACCAAACTGGTTCTTTGGTACTACATCTTTAGGATCAGAACCCGTGGCCCTGTGGGCAGCTTGAACATCTTTGCATAACCATTCCTTCTTCAAAGTCAAGCACTTGCAACGAACAACCACCTTGATCCATAAAAAAAAATTGAGAAAATTAAAGTAAGATCTCACTTGTCACAGATACATTCCAAATAAATACCAAGTGGATGGAAATGTATAGAACGCAGTTGCATCATGGCATCTTAGAAATATTACCTTTTTCACACACTTTTCTGGCAATGGACACTGCCCAGGATGACATATCTCCGGACACAGATGCGTACAGTTTGGCAATTTTCTGCAACAGCAATATCCTCTAGTTTTAAAACTGTTGTTTTCTAATAATGTGATTCACTAAAAACAAAAAGCTAAAAAAGAGCTTCGGAACAAGTGGAACAGCCACAAGGGAAACCATCAGTTGTTCAAATTGAAAAAGTGAAACACACAAAATACAGCACCAGCGTGTTAGTTACCCGTGACAAGGTCCACGGCATGAGCGGGCCTTGGTTTGGTCCTTCTCAGACAATGTATTGTAGTAAATGCATTCGAAAGCATGCACCATCGTACCACAGTGACATGCTCTCTTTACTAGAGTTTTGCAAGGTGGACAATCTTCGGGATGGCATCGTCGAGGACAGGGATGTTGGCATCGTGGTGTTCTCTCCTGTACATTAGTATGAAAGATAAAGCAGTCTTTCCTCTGACTAACTGACTCCATAAAGAGCTTTTAACAGCTTCATGAGAATAAATAAACATGAGCCTTTAACATTAACAAATATAAGCTTCAAGTTATTGTGACAACTGCTTACTAACCACAATCAAGACCCGCAGCATAAGGAGAGATAATCGAGTAAGTGGAGAGATATCAACCATGAAGTACCTTTTGACAACGGAGATCACACTTTTCACAGGACTCACTTCTTTTATCCAGTGATGAACTTCTAATTTCCAAGGGATGACAGGTAAATGAACAGTAATGGTTCCCACATGGAAGAGGGTTTCCACATAAATTATCGCATGCAAACTGAGTCCTGTCAGAGCAAACCATCTAAGCCAACAAAAAACAAAAACATATCAAATGTCGGAAGAAAACTATAAAACAGGATATCAAAGTCCTCAAATAGCAGTTAACAAGTTTGACACTGGACATACATTTGAAACAACTAACATAAAAGAGAATTGAGGCTCACCATTTTCTCGGCTGCAAGGTGGTGGCCTACACAGGGCCTCCAGACAAGCTCTGGACAACGAGGGCACGGAGAACCCGGTGTAGATTCAGCCTGAATATTCAACATCTTCTTTGTTGGTTTAATCATAAATTCTCGTTTGGGTGGAGGCCTAGGACCATGACACCTATGTCATAAGAAGCACATGAAAACCAATGTTTATAAGAAGGGGAAAAGATCAGAAAGTAGGAAAGAAAAATGGATGAGAAAGACATCAGCATGAGAAACCTTAGATTACACTTGTGCCCACAAGGGTATTCTTCATCACAAAGGAGTCGACATGGAGGACAAGCACCATAGTGGCATTTATGTGGCTGCATAAAAACATGACATAAATTCCACAAAAGTGAAATTGTAAAAGCCGTATTTTGATTCTTGTGCTACCTTTTGGTTTTGCCCATGCCTGCATAATGGGGTTATGTGACATAATTTACGGCATCTAGGAGGTTTCTGATTTGTTTCAGTGCCACATGGTACCTGAATCACATAAAACATCCAACTTCATTGTTAACACAGGTTTAACATACAGAAACAGTACTGCTATCGAAGGATACATAAACTATTAGAAGTATCAAACATTCAAAAGCCTAAGGACACGATAATACAGCCAAGAAAATATAAGACTATAACAACACGCAGGAAGTCATCAGAAATAGTTGACAGGCCTAGACCAAACGAGGCCTCAGGATCATTTTTTATGTAGAAACTGTAGAAAATATAAGCTTAGAGTCTCGCTTTTTAGTTTAGTAAATATAAGCCTACAGTCTCGCCTTTTAGGTGTAAGCAGCATCCCCTGCTTTCACTAGTTGGATCCAACCAAACTTACGATTTCATAGTAACAAGGAATATTCACCTACAAATCCTTATTCTCACCTCGAAATGAGTCTCACCACAAGCACATGATATCGATACCATAATCGGACAAGGAGCACATGGGCCTCTGCAATGAACAAAGCAACAACTAATGTCAATCAACGTGTATGAGTTAATATCTTACAATACACAATGTTTAATCAATAATCAAGTTAGTCTCGAATTAGACAGCAGACGGGCAAAGAAAGTCCACAGCAAGCTACTAAAGAACATACTGGTGACAAGGAGACTGGCACTTATGATTTCTGCAACGTAGTCTTTTTCCACAAATCTGAAAATTTCGAACAAAAAAGCATTAAACGCCAAGTGTGAACAATGACACTAGATTAGACACAAGACAAAATTGAATGACACAGGCACATACCTCTGAGCATGGTGGACATTCACCATCACAACAACGGCGTCTACATGCATGACGTGCACAATCTCTTACTCTCTGGCATTTCCTCTCACAAGCCAAGTCTTGATGGCAAGGAACCTACTCTAAATTAAGTTCCAAGAAAATTTCCATCAACTATTGATTTAACTATAAAGCAAGACGATATCCAGAAATTCCAAAAACATAAAGGACAAAAAAAAACTCTCTTTCACCTGTTTTCTCGTTCCTCCGCATCTGCAAGACTTAGTAACCACAATCCTGCAAGTCTCAAGGCATGGACCACGGTGGCACCTCTCCGGACACCTATGGTAGCCACAACCAAGAATTTTATCACAAGTGCCGCCACACAAAGGCGCCGCGACATCACAAGACAAGCCTTGGTAGAACTTTTTGCCACAGGGACAACTCCTCTTTCCCTGATATGGGCACAATCCACATTCTCCAGAGTGACAGCCTCTCTCGCATACATGTTTGCCACAATTAAGCATACTCTCACAGGAAGCTTCACACCTAAACACCCTCTCGCAGCAATCCTTCTCCTCCTTCACTTTACCGCAACAGCATCTGTAAACCGCGCGCTCCCTGCACGGTGGGCACTCACCATCATGGCAAATCTCTCTACATTTATGGATATCACAATCTAAGACACTATCGCAGACGTTTCCGCAAGAGAATAGCTTGTGCCCACAACGACGAACATCTTCTACACCGCCACAGAAGCATTTAGCTTTGACGAGCTTGGGGCAAGAGGCACAAGGTCCAGGATGGCACAATAGCAAGCAGCAGTGACCACAATTGTTGCTCAACGGCCGCTCGCAGACCTCACCGCAAGAATGAGGCAGGATCCATGGATTATCCGCCGGAGGATCCTCCTCCTTGCCGCAGTAACAAAGGTACCGCCTCGGGATCGCCGTTTTGTTGTACGACGATCTACATTTCGGACAGTTCCAGACCGCCTCAGGTTCGTTCGGAGTAGACGATGGTCGAGTGACTGCACGCGCGGCCTGTAGATCTAAACATTGACGAGCCCATGACTGGATGCAGAAGAGATGAAAGACGGCGAAGCATGAGGAAGTGCAGGACCAAGTGGGATCAGTGCGTTTGATGCGCTCGAGACAGATAAGGCACGAGACAGCGCCGGAGGAAGAAGAGGCGAGAAATGATTGGATCTTGGCGAGGTCAATGGAGGACGGAGACGAAGACGAGTGACAATCGAGGTAAGCTTTGAAGATGGAATTGGATAGATCATTGTGGCGGTGCTGATGGTGATCTGTATCAGATCCCGAATCAGAATCCGATTCGGAAATATTTTGTTGTTGCGGCGGAGGCTGTGGCTGCGGCGGTGATTTCCACCGGAAATCGGTGGTGGCGCGTCCGGCCATATCAGACATCCTCTTTCCTCATCTCCTCCTTCAAGGGCAAAGGCGATGACTTTAGCTTTTTTAACACGAACTTAAGACATCACGTGATAATCTCGGGGACATTGTAATGACCAAACAGTACTGATTTTGTTGGGATAAACCGACTTTTTATCTTAACCTTAAAGTACCGGTTTCAAGCTCCCGCGTATCGTATCGAAGTTATTGGCGTAGAGAGAAACAGATAAGCAGCATCACCTATATACTCTTCTGCAACTTGTTTTGGCAAACAAATTGCAAGTCGTTTAACTTTTCCTTAGACAATTCTGATTTAAAGATAACCCATGTAACTCGAAATTACAGCTACTCAACCCAAAGATCTGTGAGAACATCTTACCAAAAAAAAAAAATCTGTGACAACAACTCATGTACAAAAGATCTCTAAACTCCAATAAAAGACACAGACCAAAGCATAAGATTCAATCTGTGGACGTAGATCGGTAGATGTGTTCTCTCAGGGCTTGATGTATTCTCGAATGAACTCTTGAACCTGAACGGTTTCTCCATTGAGTCCAGATGCTTCAGCTACGGTGACTTTGTTATAGCAATGCGAGAAGGAGAACACTTCTCCTTCGATTCCAATGGTGAAGTCATTGGCTATATCAGCCGTAGATACTGCACTCCTTGAAGCCCTCAGTTTCTCACTGCAAAAAATAGAATAAAAATAAAAACTCATAAACAAATGATGATTGGCCTTACAAGGGAAGGTAGGCTTATATATAAGATTGATTTGTTCAGGAAATTGAAAATCTTACATTTCTTTCTCCATCTGCTTCCTGATGAACTCCTTGGTGTGTGCAGTGAGTTTATCTGTCTTGTTACAGCAAAGGAGGAGTGGTATCTTCTTCTTGACAACGTTGGCATTGGTCAGAATGTCGTATAGGTACCTATCACCGTACAAAACCATGGCAATACCTCAATTGTTAAGATTGGGCTTCCAAGATGTAACATGTCTCTTGTGTGTGTGAGAGAGAGAGTCACAGAGATAGAGAGAAAGAGTTTAAAATTACTCTGAAGCTGCACGACAATTTGGGAGGAACTCCAATGCGTCCACTACAAACACAATGGCAGCTGCTTGGGGCAAAAATTCTTCTAGCTTGGGTCGAAGCCGAGAGTGCCCAGGAACATCAACAAGATGAACAGGCTTGATTTTTCCTTTCTGTCACGTAGAGAAAACATGGGACATGGATTGGTAATGTGTTGATACATGCATCACAATCAACTGCATGTGTTGTTTAGAAGCCAAAGTAAGAATCTTTACCTTAGCGTTTTCAGTGTGAAGGACGAAAGTACCTTCATTCGACTCCATCGATGTTACAGTGCCCTGATGCGATGATCCATCTCGGAGCTGCCAATCAACAATTATCATGTTATAACTGCCCAACAATCATCATGTTATAACTGCCCAACAATCATCATGTTATAACTGCCCAACAATCATCATGTTATAACTGCCCAACAATCATCTAGCCATTTACGCTGACTTGGACATTAGTGACACTTAACAAAAATAAACTAAATTTCGAGTAAGTCAGATATGAAGATAGGAACGTGAAGCCAAAGTACTCACTTGATAAAAGAGCACAGTCTTCCCACTTCCGCTCAGCCCAGAAAGGAGTACAGTGTTAGATTTGGTACGTCTGACCAAGCGAACTGCACAAGCCAGCAAGAATGACAAGTTACAAAAAAATCCGAGATATATATGTAGTAATCAAAGAGAAATACTGCATAGACCTCAGGAATGACTAATAATAGTTCTAAATTTCTAATCCAATACACACACAAATTTACACCCAACAAGCTGATACTCTGGCTTAATCACAAGTCTATCTCGAGAACACTAACCTCCTCAATTGCGGACAGAAACAAGCTAGAAGAAAAGCTATCGAAGACGTTTAAAAGAACAGGCTATATGTAGTTATCAATGCCAAATGAGATACCACCAATCTTGCATAAATTTCAAAACCAAGGCCTAACAATCAAAGATCAAGAGACAGAATGTGGTGTCTACTACATACAGGATAAGATCAGAATGGTTGTAAACAGCAGAACACCAATAGCTGCATACAGCTGAGTCGGTGGTATCTTCTGAAAATACTCAATTCCTTGATGCGACCACTCTCCCGCCAGAATTTTCAGATCTTCCAAATTCTCCATTTCTTCTCTCAAAGCTATGTATAACCTTCACCCAGAGATGTCATTAATTCCTCTAAATCAGAAAAATGACCGTAACTATTGCACAGAAATATAAGAAGACTATAAGTCTATAACCCTGTGAAATGCAGTGGAGACTATTTGGTAAATCGAAGTATCAAATTTTGTGAACCATCTTCCTCACATTTTGTGAACAAGGAACAAAAATGATTTATTTCAATGGCAAACCAGTTTTACAAACCCATACCAAGCCATAGACCCATACAACACCATCCCAAAGTTACGGACGGAAAATGCTAGCCCTACATTTGACTCCCTGCTAAAACCGGATGTCAAAAATACAAATAGATTCCTATATATTTCCACAATGACGAATTTAGAGAAATGAGAACTAAAAAGTTACACAGATCAAAAGTTACCCAAGAGAAATGAAAAGGCTAGATAGAGGAGACAGAAATCTACCGATAGGTGAGAAGCGGAAGACGAATACAACGAAGATCACAGTGAGGGAGAAGATGGAAACGACGGTGGAAGCGGAGAAGACCACGGCGACGATGATTTAGGGTTCAGATTATATATTTTTAATTATTTAAAACGACTCCTTCATTTCAACTTTTATGATCGTTTTGTTTTTCCTAAACAGCACAATTTATTTCAAAGAAATTAAAATGGGCCGAGAAAAAGCCCAGCCCCTTGAGTTAAGATGACATGGCTAAAAAGAAATTGTGAACTTCGGCGACGTCGTTTCATCTGTATCTCTGCTTCATTGCTTCCTTCTGGTTCGCTCGACTCTCCCTTCCCGCTCTTCCGCATCTCCGGCCGACCAACACAGATTCAGTGACGTGAGAGAGTGAGAGTGAGAGTATGAGATTTAACTTCCAGGAACCAGAGGATACGCCGGAATCACGGCGATCTCCGACGTCCAAAGAAGCGGTTCGGTGGGTCCCTCTCCAGACCCACCCGGTTTTCGCATCACTTCTCTCCTCCCAGGATGAACCAGCCGTGTCGCAGCGGTTTCCGAGAAATTTCATGGCTTGGGACGGAGACTCGAGGCTATACTACTGGGATTCTAGACGATATCTCCTTCACCGATTGTCTTTGCGCTTGGGTGAACCTGAACCAACCTCCGTCCTCGCCGCAGTCCCTTCCAAGGTCTTCAATCTCTCTTTGTATTTGGCGTTTGAAAGTGGAAACAGATTTTTGAAGTGCCATTGCTTCTGAAAATTAGTTTTAGGAAGAGTGTGAGAGCTAAAAGCCTAAAACAATTTCTTACTGATGAATGATATTATAGGTGATGCAACCAGATCTCCAGCTGACATTTTCCGTTGACAAAATCTCCATCAATAAGTCTGGATCAGCTGTACTTCTTGCCGGCTCAGATGGGATATGTGTGATGTACCTATTTGGACGTGCTTCTGTGATAGAAGACAATGTTATTTGCAGGTAGTCATTAAACGTTGGCCTAATAAGATGCATTTACGTCCATGAATGTGATATTAACTGGCCTTCTGCTTATACCTTATCACTTCATGATCTATGGGTTGCAGGGTAGTTTCAGTTGGGTCAGAAATATTTTCTAATGGTGACAGTGCCATACACTTGCTTCAAGCATCGTGGCACCCTGATAGTGACACCCATTTGGGAATTCTATCCTCAGACGCAGTTTTCAGGTAACTTTGGGCTTCATACTTTATAGTGAAGGTGCATAGACGTGTCAATGTATCAATGATTATCTTTTTGGAAAGATGTTAGAGAAATTCTAGAATCAATTTCGTAACAAAGGTTGTAGATTTTTGAATTCTTGGGATGCAATGCCATAGTATGTTACTATCTGGTTCTGTCGATGTCTCATTTTAAAAGGTACTTTCCATTGACACGCTGCTACACATGTTTTTGCTAGACTTTTCGACTTGTCTTCAGATGCTGAGATACCAGAGCAAGAATACTATCTACAGCCTGTTGAACCAGGAAGATCTAGAACAGCTTCGTCAATTTGTCCTGCTGATTTCACTTTCGGTGGAGATCATCTGTGGGATAGATTTACTGTAAGTTCAGTTCTCTTGTCAAACAGATCCTTGAGGATTACATGTATAATTCTTGACCGAACTCTGAAAACTGTGCAGGTCTTTATATTATTCACTGATGGTTCAGTTTTTATCCTGTGTCCAGTTGTGCCATTTGGAAGGTAGGACAATAATAGTTCTTTCTGCTTTTTATTCCTCTCCAAGAATACTTGGATGCGTTTCTCATAGGATATAGCTAGAATTTGTATCTTGTATGCTGAGGATTGGTCAATATCTAATCTCTTTTTTTGGTGGTTTCTTGAACAAGATATGATTAACATTCATACAGCTGTATTACATCATAATTCCACTTGCTATTTACCCTCATGCCAAACCTATATAGATCTTGGAAGATGTTTTAGTACTTCGTCTTGTCTCGTATTTAACGCTTTTGCTGACTAAGTTGCTTCATATGCATATTGCATCAGCATTTACAAATGGGAATCGATACTGGAGATTTACAATGATGCTAATATGCTTGGGGTTAAGTCACCCAACTCAGTAGCTGTTAGCAACTCCAGTCTGGCAATTGATTGGTTGGAAGCTATATTTCCAGATTTGACTGAACAAGGAACTAGAGGTGATAATATAGTGGTAGTGAAAGCTCATCCTTATGCTTTGCTTGATGCATCATTGGCTTTACAGGTACGGATTCCTCCTCTTTTGGGTTTGTACGTAAGATTTGAATTGCGCCCATCATTATGTTTTAGTTGATTCACCAATGTTCAAAGTTTGTAGTTTATTAGCTAGTGGCCCTCATCAAAGGTTAATACGCTCCATGCCTTTGTTTTGGAAAACAGATTAGACAAAAAAATCACAACCTATTTCCTAAGTGTGCCTTGTGCATCGACAGCTTGCCTTGGAATGCTGATCCTTTGTTTTCTTTGTGAACAGGGCCCTTTATACAAAGCATCCAGTGGTGAAGGAGGTGAAGATTTCGCTGTTAGGGAAGCAGAATGTAAAGGCCGGGCAGTGAGTCTGTTATATAATCTAGTCAGCAAAGATTCGATCCTGGTAACTGCCTGGAGTGGTGGACAATTACAGGTTGACGCTCTGGTCGATGAAATCCAGCCAGTTTGGATCTCTGGTAGCTCATCTCGTCTTCGCATGAACTCCCACAACAAAATTCAAGGAGTTGCAATGATTTGCGAGTCAAATGTAGGTGAGCTTCCAATAGCAACTTCAAACCTGCCGCTGGACCACACTGTTTGGTTAGGGCATCCGCCACCACTGTTAAGGCTGGCAATGGTCGATTTGGCTCTACCCACTAAGCGTGAAGGTGGTTCTCGTGTTACTTTGTTTGCTGACTCCCTTTTGCCAGAACGAATATACTCCCTCCACGACGGTGGCATTGATTCAACGGTCTTACACTCTCTTCCCTTCACAAGTCAGGCCACGGGAAGAGATGAAGCTCTCAAAACACCATCTGTTCACACTGTGCTAAGTACATGCCAAGAAGAATCTGCCTTATCTTCTCTGTTGGGCTTTGTACCTCTGTCAGATTCGTTTGGGTATGCATGGATCATTGCAGTCTTATCCTCAGGAGAGTGCATTGTGGCAGAGATGAAAACTTGGGATCTTTTGCTTCCAATTCATGTCAGTGTAGATAAGATTGATTCGCCCAGCGCAATAGAGAAGAAAGAGCAAGATCCCCCGTGCATCATAAGCAAGGACCTCCTTGCAGGTCCCAGAGTAAGAATTGCTCCCCATGCTTTACCTAGCCAGCGTTCAACTCCAGCCAATTCCGTGGAAGGCCGATCAACTCTGCATCAGTATGTTAAGCTTTTCCATGAAAATTACGTTGAATATGCGCACAAGGTGAGAAAGACGTCGTATAAACCCAACTAGAAAGCGTCAGTGTTTTTTACTCTTTTTCACATGATTAGTAATGAGATCTTGTTGTGTTTTTGGCAGGTCTTCTTCGAGTTGCAGCATCATGCTCCTAACCTGAAGAGAATCATCGATGACCAACACCAGCGGCTTTCTGAGGCAAATCAGAAAATGTCTAAAGTCGAGAAGAACCAATCCTTGTTGGTGAAGAGGATTGACAAAGCAATTCAAAGACATGATTCTCTTGAGCAACGCTTGCAACGTCTACGTAGCTTGCCTGGGACACACAAGAAACCTCTGACGAGAGCAGAACGGGATTTTAAGTCGGAGCTTGGTAAACCAAATATATATCTCATACATTTGGTCCTCTATTGATATACACGTACTGAATCCCATGTCATCATACTTTTCTTCTTTTTCTTTCAACTGAAACAATGCAGATCATTTCGCGGGAGTCGAGATCGATGCGCTTCAATCATCCATTGAAACACTGAGAGCAAGAGTCAAAAAGTCAGCTCAAAAAACTCCCAAGAGCACAATCGTTGCGGGTACTCAGAAAAAGCAATATTCAAAGAAAAACTACATTCAAGATACAGAGATGTCACAGCTTCAGTCCACACTCGCCAAACTATCCCTCATAAACAGCGATAACTCCAAAAAGGTCAAGATCGTGGAATCGGCACTGAAATCGCAAGAAAGTAGTTTGATCTAGTCAGTACCAAACTGGGACGTAATTGTCATTTCCTGGACTGGTTAGATTTTGTTCAAACTTGAAACAAGTTGCATTAGATTTTCTTAACTCTCCTTGTAAGTTTTATCTGTTAATCTAGCTACGGTACTACTTAACATAACTTTGTTTTCTCTGTAAAATGGGCATTTTCTGCAAACTATTCCTTGCGACTCAAACGACAACGAAAAGTTGCCCAAGCTACTTATGTCGGAACAACTGAAGAAAGAGATCTATGCAAACATAAGGTAACCTGTTTTTTTATATACAGAAGCCAAGGCTTTATAAAGTAATGGTACTTTTATTTGTCCAACTCTAGACCCAAAAGGAGCAAAAAGAAGAAGTTAATCCTGAAAAATGCTGTTGTTCTATAAATGAAATCTTCTGGTCTCTCCCTTCTTCAAGTAGCAGTTAAGTCACCATCACGCCGCTTCACGATGATTGGATACCGTTTCTGCGTTCTTGTAGTTGGAAAGAAAACCAGCTTGTCTTGCTCTGCAGGAACCCAACTGCTCGGAAATTAACAAAACAAAATCAAATCAGTCTTAGCCTTTCGAAATCGAAAAGAAGGTTATTATCTGTATGTGAAGGTATACCTGAAGCCAGTCACTAGACGGTGAAGGAAAACAGAGAGTGCAACCCTAGCCAGCTCGTAACCAGGACATAGCCTTGGTCCTCCACCAAACGGTGTGAACACATTAGAAGGGCTTGTTGTTACCGAGTTACTCTGTTCATAAAAATTGCATCATTCAGAAACTCGAAAATCAAGAATGCAAAGATAAGCTCAAATCAAGTTCAAGAATGCCAATGGCTCAAAAACTAAACCTGCCATCTCCAAGGGTTGAAAGTGCGAGCGTCTTTGAAGTGGTTTGGGTCTAAATGAACCGCTCTAAACGATGAGAAAACCTTCCACCCTTTTGGAATCTTATAACCTGTTTTTTTTCCGGTTTAAAATATAAGAACTTTTTCGCATTTTTCGATACAGAGTTGACACATTTTTCATTTTAAAAAGTTGAAATATTTTACCTTTGATCTCAACATCCGTCATTGCTCGTCTGAATACACCACCGATGATGTTAGCCACTCGCAGAGTCTCGTTAACCACCTGTATCAAAATAGACTTGTTAGAGAAATGACTAGAAAGGCTTAAGACAAGAAGGGTAATAATTGCTTTAAGCAAGTACACTCACACATTGTGTGAATGGCATTGACTTGTAATCGCTCCATTCAAGACTCTCTGAATCACTCTTCATCGCCCTAATCTTGTCATGCTCTTCCTGTTTATTTTTCAAACAATAAGAAAAGAAATAAGGTTATTAAAAAACAAGGATTTAACGCAAAATCATATATAATTAGGTCACAAGTCCAATAGATTTGACCCGGTTCTTTGGCATAGATTTGGTTCTATTCGGACTAAGCGACGACGCACTAAATCTAGTGACTATAAAACCATACTTAGAAACAAAACTCGTGACATCAACAAATAATTAAAATAAAATATTAGAACCAATAAAATTGGATTGAGCTTGTCGGTCGCAGCACAAACATATTTATGATTATACTTTTTATCTTTAATGTAAAGAGATATTTATTGGGGGATATTCGAACAAAGTAGGATAAAAAATGAAGAAGATGAAGTTGTTGGCAAACCAAAAAAACTATGAGGTTTGGTAAAAGTGTAATTATGCGTGCGGTTCAGGAGACAAACAGGTCAAATCTGTGAGACTGTAACTCCTTATTTCAACAACATTTCACATTTTTCTTAATTAAAAAAATCAAAAACAGAGGTTATAATGTTGTCTAGGTTCGAGAATGACTTGTTTGACTTTTACGGTAATTTGTACCTTTTGCCTGTTTTTTTGTTTTGTTTCTTTTACACTTTTCACCTTCAAACCCACTTAATAATACGCTTAATTTAGAAATGTGAAATTGATCGAATAAAATAAATACTAAAAAAATTAGGTCCAAAACTAAATGCAAAACTTTAAATGATCAATTCATAACTAACCATGCAAGACATTAGTGTAGTTTATCACTAAATAATCTGAATTAGTTATTTAGTTATTTATATTACTTTTCTTCTTACCTAACCATTAATTAACCAAAGTGTGAAGGCTATATTCTAAAACAAAAAAATATAAGTCCCTTTTATTGTAAATCAATTATTAGTACCAACCGAATTAAGTTGCACTGTTGCTGACTTGATATGTAACTAGTAGTTCTATGGAGACAAACCAGAGAGAAAAAACCTAAGCCGTTCATTGAGTTGTAATGTGTCAATTTTCTTCTCTTTAAAAGAAATAAAAAATGATGATAATATTAATAATATATATATAATAAGTATTGCAGCAAATCGAAACACCCGTGTGAAAATATAAATGATGGACAAAATTAAAGGCCAACATTTACATCATTATGCTTCCATTTTGTAGCCTATGACCATTCACATGTAATTTTTTTGTTTTTTCCAACTACTTTTTTCACACCTCTTAGTTACTTCATAAATTTAAATAAGCTTAAAACGGAACTATATTATATAAATGTACAATCCCAAAAAGAAAAAGATATGATATATTTATATTAAGGGCAATTAACAGATAGAAGTAATAGAGAATTTATCTTCTCTAATCCAGCTAACCATTTATTATACACTAAAAACCCAAATAAAGCAGCATAATAATCATGCGCAGGTGGTCCTCAATTATCGGTTTGCATGCAGTAATAGATCGAATCTTAATTTATCTGTTCTATAACACTAAATCTCGATGTATCGCAATCAAACCAACCACATAACACCTAAATCTCATTCATACGTGTCGTGTTTTTGATTCGTTATGCATTTTCGTTTTAAAAATTATTTAATCAAACTCTATTCTAAATTCTAAATTCGAAATTAAAAGTTGTTTGTTTTTTTCGAAAACATAAAGACATGTATAGGAAGATGGAAAATACCTTGAGTTGAGCAAGAGCTAGAGGAGTCTCGGTGAGAAACTTAACGGCGAGAGTCATGATCGTGGAGGTTGTTTCATAACCGGCGACGAGTAAAGCCACCAAGAAATCAACAATCTCTTCATCGGAAAATCCATCATCAGCCGCAAGCAACGCCGCGAGCATATCTTTCTTTCTCTCCGCTCCTTCTTCCTCCTCCTCCCTCCTCTGCATCACCACCACCGTCAACGCCTCCGCCACCTTCCTCCGCGCCTAAAAACAAAAAATACAAATATATATATTGATTATATAATCTAAAATTTTTTAAAAAATTAAAAAAAATTAAGAAAGTACTTTGATGGCTTTGCGGTAAGTGGTGGAGAAGAGAGGGAGAGGAAGAGAGAAGAATCCTTCGATGACAAGAAGATACTCTTTCCTTAAACTCTCACTCCACTCGCCTGGATCAAAGCTCATCAGCTGCTTCACCGTTAGCTCAAACGTTATCTGCATCATCATCATCATCATCATCAATATATATTATGCATGCGGTGACTCGTCCATAACTCACTGAGTCAAGAACTCGGATCCGGTTATTCTTTTTTTTACTTTTCTTTTAATATCGAAGATGAATGGTTTTATTTATTTATTTATTTATTTCCTGGATATTTGTTACCTTTTTGGCTTCTTCCATGAGGAGAACACGAGAGGACCAAGAATCGAGATTAAACCGGACTAACCGGTCGATATCGAGCATGAGGTGGTCTTTGATGATTGAAGAGTTAGCGAAGCTCATGGTGAGAGAGTGCATACGTTTATGCAAAGAACCTTTCATGAGAAGCAAAGAGTGTTTCCCCAAAAGGTTACAGATGGAAGCTGGATATGAGCACTCGAATAGCTTCCCTTCGTTCTGGAGAACGAACCGGTTCGTTTCCGGGTCAGCAGAGAAAACCGTCGGTTCACCAAATACATGCGTCATGAAAACTGAACCGTACCGAGCAACTCTCTCATCGATGAAAGGCTCAGGGTTCTCCGTCTTGTAAGCTCCGATCAGCTGCAGAGTCTCGCCTATCAGAGGAAACCCCAGACTTCCCGGAGGAAGACCCATCCGCCTGTAACGTGTTCGGCGAAGGAGGACGAGGAAACCGGCGGCGACGGAGGAGAAGAGGAGGACGAAGGCGGTGAAGGAGAAGGACAAGGCCATTGATGATGATGATGGTGGAGAGGATAGAGAGAGAGAGAGAGTATTAATGGAGAGGGAAGAGTGGGCACACGGGGGGTTTCTGCATAAAGTAGGACCTTTCATCATTATACTCTTGCATTCTTCTTCATTTTTCTTTTTTATATTTTTCTTCCCTAAAATTATATGGCATTTAATATTCCATGAATTGTTGAATAACACTAAATATTCATTTATTATAATTATAGCATTCTAGATTTGCTTGGTCTTTATCGTTGAACATTTTTCAAATGTAGAAAAACAAAATTGAATAGTTTAATGACTAATAGTCTTTTAGTTTTTTTTCTTCCAGTCAAATACATGCTTAAAGCATATTCGGTAAGTAAGAAATTGAGTACAGTGTATATATTTATAAAGATTTATATTTTGTATAAAATTACCATATATTATTAGCTTTATGCAAATATAATAATTATTTCGACTATTTGTGATGACATACCATTTACTAACAAAAAAAATTAATTTATGTATTTCTAATATCTATGAAAGCTGTACATATAAGCCTTATAGATGTGAAGGAAATAATTTATCAGAAGTGGGAAACTTGGTTTTATTTATTACATTTATTTTTTAACCAGTTATTACATATTTCAATAAATTTATCTTTTAAAACAACATAAAATAAAAAAATTATACCAAATCATAATAATGTATATCAATTTATCAGTCTAGTTCTCAATTAGTTTAATTTGTTCAAATTCTCACTTTTAGATGCTTTGATCGGATTAGATTGGATTGTTCAAACCAATTTTAGATGTTAATGTCATCCTATGTAAAATTTTCAGGAAAATCAACTGTAAAGAGTTTTGAAGTTATCACAAAATATATCTCATGAGTTTTAATAAATAAAGTATAAATTTAATACTACTATAGACTTATGTTTGAGAACACTCAACGAGTCTTAGACAAAAGTTTTATTCAAAGATGTTACGTAAATAATTAATAACATGTAGGTTTTGATATGTAACAGACATTTTTATTATTGTAATTACTGCATTAAAGATTCTGTTTATTCTCCATCGTTCTATATAAAAAAAATGAACTATAAATAGAATTGTTGAGAAATAACTGGGGATTTGGCGTTTAAATAGGCAGAGCATTTCAAGTTTAAAAATTAAAATGTTTCTACAGTTTGATTTCTTACATATGTTTTATAAAAAAAATATAAGCATATATCTAACATTTTAAACATTACATAAAGTAAAGATAAACTAAGATTTATGATGCATCTAGAACACACTATACATTTTTACTAGAATTGATGCTATTAGTGCATATGAAAAATATGATAACTGATTATCCAATATATATTTAAAAATACCTATTTGTAATGGTATACTTGTTCAAAACAAATTGCACTTCTTCAACAAATTGGCCCATAATATTTGTTTGTTTGTATATCTTACACATCCAAGCATCTGTCTATATTGAATCTTACTTGGTCTAATTGATTTGAGTGTAGTTAGATTGAAAAGTCATGAGTTTTGGTGGACATAAGAATCTAAGTTATACCAACTAAGCAAGAACAAAACACCACGCAAACTGTAAGTCCAGCCTTCTCGAGAGGAAAAATCACTACATGCAGTAGAGTCTCATTGGCACTATACATTAGATGTGTTTGATCTAAGACTAAATTTTTACATTATTTGGCAAAATCAAATAAATTAATAATCACTGCATGCAGTAAAGTCTCATCGGCACTATATATCGATATTCAACCTTGCAAGCAAAACCTTCAGGTATACATTTATTCATACTGAAAGCAGTACGTATGTAGCGACAATTAAATTTATGAGAAATATTTATCAGCTTGTGAAGAAACAAGACTCGAAACCAATACCTAGGAGAGATTGAAAGATTTGGAGAGAGCCACTTTGCTAGTAGATGAATTTTGGTTTAGCATCATGAGTTATTCTCAAAATCAAAACATGGTTACTGAAAATAGATAATCATAAAAAATTATCTTTTGCAGGAAACTAAGAAGAAAAAGTTGATGAAAGATGAAGAGTAGCATGTGCATTGTTGGTCCACAATTTGCCTATGAACACTTCACATGTCTCTCTTTCCCTCACCCAAAGTCCCCATTTCATGAGTTTCACCATCTCCTTTCTTTAAAAGATATATTTCCTTTTTTCTAATGAAGTTAGGTCTCTTCATAATTTATTAGTGATAATACTAATTATGTTCAGTACTTCATCATGAGTTTTGATGTACTTACATGTGACTTTTACGCGTCATACTTTTAAGGACATGATATAGAAAGGTGGGTTTGATGAATACACTTAAATTGAAGGATTTTTACGTTTTTGGGACTTAGCCTTAATCAATATGGTTGGATTTGGGAGTTTCTTTAACTATCACCACTTAATTTGGATAGTATCAGATATTGCTTTCTAGTTTTCATATTAATTATCACTATTACATGTTAACCTTTCTCATCCACTAAGAAACTAATGGAGTAGTTTATATATTCAAAACAAAAATGGGTTGAATTAGTTTATACACCCAAGGAGAAGAGGAAAATGGGTCAATGGCAAAAAGAACATAGAGAAGAGTAAAAAGCAAAGGAAGAGCTATGGATGTAGTGATTAGCAACACTTGCCTCTCTTAGTTCTATAAGTTTTATTTGCCTTTTCTTCTTTGACGCTATGGAATCTCAGTGAGTCCCCACCTAAGATCACATCTTCAATCATTTACAACACATGCATTTAGTATATAAACCATGAAGTGAACATACTAATTAGCATTAAGAAATGCGACACTAAATAACCTTATTCAGGCACATCATGCAACAATCTCAGTTAGATTTTTTTAGTGAATTTTGATGTCACATCTAACCTGATACAAAATACGTTTAACCTTTGTGGTAACTCAATTTAATTATATCAGAAACAACTATTAAACTTCTTAGCTGGAATACGTAAACATTAAATAGTATGTGATATACATATTTTTAGAAGCAACTTCCAACTTAAGATATACATATACACGTGTTTCTCGTTATCTGCAATAAAAGCATGTATATGCATACCTAAAGATCTACTTTGCTGTAATATTAGGGTCATTGGTATTTCAAATTATAAAGAAAGAAACCAAAATATTTACATAATTTTTGTTTACCAAAAAAAGAAGAAAGAAACCAAACCTGATAATATTTTTCTAGGTAACATTGTTTTTTTGGTTATTTGGCATATACATTAATCTTGGGATATATGAACATCACAGACTCACAATACACAAATGATATATTTATATAAAAATTAATGTAGTAAAAAAGAGGATCTAAATTATAATGATTCGATGTCAATGTTTTTGTTGACCCTAAACCCCATCCTCATGTTTATTTCATTCCTCAACAAAGCAAACACTAAAAGGCGAATTGCGAAAAGCAGAAATATATAGTTCCCACCAATTTTTTTTTTCTAAATACAAATAGTACTAAAATGCTAGTGGCATTTAAATTAGTGTTCTTTTCAGTTGCTCCTCGAATAGTTTTGGTATTTCTTATATTCTTCTTTAGCTATAGCACACTCAAGTTCTCAAACTTTCCCTATATATATGTAGAGGTGAAGACCGTGAAGTTAAAATTGATAAGACATGCATGTTCATTTTTTTGGATAAAGAGATAGTTATAAAAGTTGTTTCTTTAGATCTATTTGGTCATAATGCTTGACTATTTTTACCATGGTAAAATAATGAATAAAATAACCATTGGAGTTTTGTGAATATGTAAAAATAGTTATGGAATTATAATAAAACATTGTTCGTAAATATCTAAGGACCCATAGTGCCATACAAAGATGAAACATTATTCACAGAAAAATATTCTCATCAACATGTGATGAAAGCGAAGTCATCATAATCCAATATGTGCCCCCTATTCTATTATTATTAGAATCACTATTTTAATCTTCAATATTTGACACGTCTTCATGCCCATTAGTTGTTATGATTATACTCTGCATCAAAATTAAGGAGAATATAAAATATACTCCTTTGTTTAATTTGTTAGTGGATAGGAGTTGTCAAAATTATAACAACAATAATGTTGTCGCATTGATCTGTGTCATTGGGATTTATATTAACTAGCTATAATGGTAATGCCGCTTTAGAGCACGCATAGTTCGGACTTTCAAAAAAAATATTTGAAGAAATCCATACAAGAAAAATAAAGGATATGTGTGAGATATATGAAAATTCATTCATAAAACTCTATTGCACAAACAGCAAGTTTAACATATATCATTCACTTCACAAAAATAAGATATGTTTTATGAAGTTAATGTGTTTGTAATATCGTACGCTTGAGGCTTAGGCCAATGCATGCCTCATTTGAGAAGCTAGTACAGGATAATTCCAGTTGTACATTACAAAAGAAAAGTTGGAAGCTAACACATTGTGATGATATTGGTATAATAAGGTTAAGAGACCAAACATTCAAACTGATAATAGATGAGTGGGATGAAGATGTGTGATTTGACAAATCACGAGACAGACGACATACCATATCTTGTAAATCCACGTGTGAAGTGACAGTTTTCAGCTTGTGTCCAAAAAATGTAGATGCCTCTCTCTTTGTCTCTATCGTTTTGTAGTTTAGTTATCATTCTCACAATTTGTACTTGATTGTGACACCAACACATAATTCCATTATTTACATCTCTTATTTTTTCCAAGTTAACGTTAAATCTTACGTATCATATCCACAATTTTATTTGTCATTTAGCCTCCAAATATCATTTCCTTACTATATATTATATTCCCAAAGCAATTTGTCTTTCCCACAACTTTTCTTAACTTGGAAACTGGGGGAGCATAATTCGCAAAAAAATATTATATTCAGTTATTAATAATAACTAGTAGTCGGATTTATATGTTTATTTTTTCAAAAGTTAAATTTATTTATAATTTTTTATATATAAATAAAAATCACAAACTCATGTTTTATTTGTTTGGGTTCAAAACCAATCCTGGTAGTCATCAGCGTAAGTTTATTTTTTTCTTAATGTTAATATTTAATTCTATATTATGGGGTGTGTTGTGAAATTGCAAGTGGACAACAACGAAATGGCAAAGCATTAGACAGAAAATGAGAGACGTATTTGAGGAGAATAATTTTTTTGATTTTAGGATTTGTTTTTCCATTGATTAATAAATATTTACAAATCATAAAACTGTGGTCAAAGGGTCAAAACAGTTTGATGGAAGACGAGGAGAGAAAAAAGAGCACACGTGTGAGAGATATGGTAAAAAAGTTCTCTGCAAAAATCCTGAGAACGTGAAAACCAAAAAACAGAAAAAAACTTTATATTCTTTCTTCTTATTATTACATTTCCCAAAGTCTGAAGTCTCTCTCTGCAGTGTATGTAGGCTGCCTCTTTCCACTCGTGTGGGCCTTTTGCTTTCTCTTTCACTTGTCAGACCTCCCCACGTGCGCTTCTCTCCTCTCCATCCATTTCTTTACATACTATTTCCCTTTTTTATTTTCTTTGATAGTTTGGATGATAATACTATGATATAGGGTTTTGTTTGTTTGAGTCGCTAGCAGCCGGACATATCCGTAGCCAAAATTTTAATCACTGAAAAAATCAACGTTATAATTAAAAATTTTGCGATCAAAAAAATTAAACAATATAAAATAACAAAAATGTAGTCTCGCAGCGACCAATCACGCGATAAAAAAACAAACAATCTAACGACTACTCCCAGCGATTAGTCGCACGATATTAAAACGAACAGATAATAGCGACATCTAATCGCGATCGCTAGTCGTAGATTCTAGTCGCGGCCGCTAGCAACTGCCAAACGAACAGGACCATAATATTGGTACCAAGATGGTGCAGAAAATGAAGATATATCAAAATTATATCTAACAAATCCATATGTACCAAAGATTGATAAGTATAAGTTAGTTTTCAAACATTTTCAGAAAATTTCAAAATGATGATCTAAGGTAATGAGGCAAACAACTGTGACAACTTGAAGAGAGAACATGTACAAAGAAAGAGTCTCGTGCACACAACAACTGAAGCATGACAAACTCTCAGATTGTTGTTACAAACAATCTTTTTTGTTTTTGTGATAAATAATGGTATTCAGCTCAATGGAGTTGGTATTATTAAGATTTTTTACCTGATTTCATACACCATTCTCTCTGAAAGCTCCTCGCCCACGACCTTGCGGTAGCTTTGTAACATCGGTTCCAGTTGCTTACGGCCTGCAGGATTCAGGATTTTGCGTAGATCCTTCCACATCCAATGTTTTGTTTTGTTGTCAGTATGAGACTTTGATAATGGTAAACACTGATGACACCCAATTAGCTTTAACAGTGATCTTAGACGGAAGGGACTTTTATATACCTTGTATCTATATTGGGATCCATAAAGACCGATAAGGATATTGTTAATGTCGCTATCTTTGGATCCAGGGTCTGATTCAATTTCATCCATTTCTTCTTCATCATCATCATCATCATCATCATCATCATCCTCATCCTTATCATCATCACTGCAGCCCATAAAATGGTCATTTGTCGTCTCCCCTTCTTCCATGTCTTCATGTTCACTTGTCATAGGTTCCCCGAGAGTTTCGGAAGCATGAGGTAGTAAGAAACATTCGTTTTGTGGATTGGTGATATCGGACAAGATGACATATGCCTTTTTATCAAGCAGTGGCCTCGCTACTTCGTATGAAACCCACCTGAAAACACAACTCCGAGTGTTAAAGCACTTAAATATACCACTCTCACCTGAAAACGCAATCCACTGTTAAAAAACTTACATAAACGAGTCATGTTTTCATTAAATGCATAAGCAGATGACCTAAATATCAAGCAATTCACAGATACCAGAACTCAGTGACTCATACGGCACCATGATATGAGATAGTTGATGAGTTAAGGCATAGAGTAACAATTAATAGGTCTAGGTTTGTTGGTAACTTACTGGAAACGGAGAGGACATAGAAGCTCGGATGGACGATAGGCTGCTTTATATCTCATCTTGCTGCAGGAATGTATATAGTAGCCAAGATAGTAATATTGAAGAGTAGGGCAATGAATTTGGTTTTCTCTGACCCAGTTAATTTCTTGCATTGCAGAATATTTCCCGAGCGATAAGAATGCATAGTCTGGATCCCAGAATAGGTATACACTTGACAAACATTTAGGCAGAATATCTACAACCCCGACAGCAATTAGACGGCCATCAACTCTGTATTGTTGGTGGAAAGAGCCGAAGCCACAAGGCGGAACCTTTTCATCACCTGAAGGCTGAACATATATCAAAGGAGAATCGACCAAAAACCTTCTGTATGAACTTTCTATTACATGCCCCGGCTTATCATTGTGCACTTTCAGCTGGTACCGTTTGTATAACTCATGTTCTTCAGGATCAAAACTAGACCTTTTCAAACGCATCTCCAGCTTTAGCTTTCTTGCCTTATGGTTTTCTGATTCCTTCTTAGCATGAAGGGTTTCGCCTTCACCTGTTGAATTGGCTTCTCTCGAGGTGTTATCATTAGGAACGACATCCCTTTCAGAGAAAGAATCTTTGGAAGCTGAAAGAAAATTGATATGGCCCTTACATACCTTAATAGATATGCCAGGAATTTCCCCCAACTTACTCATCGCACTTAACAACATCTCAGAAATAGTTTCAGGTGATAACCTGTTTTCCTCTGCATTATTTTTCTCTACTTTTTTAAATGTCTCTGTGCGTTTTATTGCAGCTGCTATTGGAAACGCAATGTTGCTGGTATATAAGAGTTGTTCTGGTCCTTCAGCTAGCTTCTTCCTTCTACCACAGAAAACCTTCTTCACTGAAGCTTTGGGTATCTGCATATTAGAAGGGAATTCCCCACTCTGTATGCATCTTTGCACAGCTTGATCAATCTTACTAGACAAATCATCCATAACTGGTTCAACTTTATTATTTTCTTCACTTGGAGCAGTTCGAAGTGTTTTTCTCCCTGAATCTGAAACTTCATGAGACGAAGAAGCACCTGTATGTTCTGTTTGTTCTCTGGGCTGCACATCTAGTTTGCCATCCAAGAACCTTTAACAAAACATTGTGAGGAACAGTTAAGAAACGTAAGGAAGCTCTTCAATAACTGACTGCTTTAAAGAAATTTGATGATCTTGAAGAAGAATTACAACGGAGTACACATCATAATTGTATGCACTAAGATGTTTCACAGGAGACGCGGAGACCTTAACGACTCAGCCAATAACATGAACAACTAACAAGTCTAAGTATTTCATTTTGTTGATCCAAAAGAAAGAGAAAGGAAGAGAGTGAATCTATATGCACCTTTCTAGTCTCCTAGACACTCGCTGCTGCTCTTTAGAAGGAACAAAATCACTTGCTTTCAAACGGATCGTATAAGAAGGGCAGCACGTTTTGGCCATCTCATGTTTGTAAAGATAACAACCAGATCGTCTCCAGCCTCGGTCAATAAGAGCTGCGGAATAGAAAAGCGAAGCTACATAAATAATCTCCAACTCGGTAGAAGAAAACAAAGAGAATCTGGAGAAGTAAAACAAGTGATTGCTGAGATTCGCGAGGGAACATACACTTTTCAGGTCTCTTTCAGAATTTTTTTTTAAAAAAAAGATTTGAAAATCATCTTTCGCTTTGCATCATATAATTAGCTTCAACAATAATTCTATTCTGTCTAAAAAATGTGTTCATCATACAGTCCAAGAACAGCAACACACCTTGGTAGTCATTAACGGTAAGAGTCTCTGCCGATAAACCTGCATTGACAATGCAAAAACATTCAATTAGTAATCAATCATATTGATTGAAAAGTTTCTGATCATAACAAGACCAATTGGGCAACATTGAAAAATCTATATAGCTAAAACAAAAATACTTTTTCTTTTCCAGCTTATTGACATGAAACACACCAATATTGTTTTTTTCTCAATCGAAACAGCCATCATAGACACAATCGTCAAAGAAAATCATAATATCAAGATTATAATCTAATCGTTCGATTGAATACCTACTCCATGACCAGCGAGCAAAGCATGGAAAAACAAAAAAAAATGAAACGAACCGTGAGAGATACTGGAGCGTGCTGGGGATTTACAGTAGCCGCAAGTGCTTCTCTGACGGCCATGATCAGCGATCACGCTTTCTCCGCCGCCTCCGTCGCCGTGGCTGCTACTCGCGTTGTTTGTCGATTTCACTTTCTTCGAAGACATAATTGCCGAGAACCAGAAGAAATGATATCACCAACGCGAAGAAGTGAGAAGTAATGCATCCATTTTTTTTTCTTCATTGACTTTATGTTTTCTTTTTTTTCATTAGAAAGGAATAATTTTTTTTGCGGTTTACTATATTTTAAAGGATGATAATTTTTTTTTTTTTTGTAGATACTAGTCTCCTCTCTCCTTCGTTCACGACTCTGATTTTCGATCTTATTTGGGTTCTGGGTTCGGGGTTCGGGTCTCCGCCATGAAATCACGGCGGCAGAAGGTCTCGGAGGATTGTCAAACCGGAATACTGCTGACGAAAACTTGTTTTGCTGATCCGAATTGATCTCATCTTCGAGATACTCTTGAAATTGCCGGTGAAATGTTTAGCGAGATGACGTTCAAATGAAGGGGTGTTTTTGTAATTTACACTGAATTGGGGAAATAAATGCAAAATCAGAAAAGAAAACATTTTCGGGAGAATCGACGAACAGATTTTCCGCAATATTTCTTGCTCTTGAGTCGGAGGATTTCGATTCCATATCTGAATTGGAATTCCAGCCAAAACCCTAATTCTCCAATTTTAGGCGGCGGATTATGGCCAGCCTGTGGCGAGCTGTAACCGGTGGTCAGACTAACAACTCTGACGACTACGGTGGCGTCGAGTTCTGGTCCAACCCGGAACGAACCGGGTGGCTCACGAAACAGGGAGAGTACATCAAGACTTGGAGACGCCGATGGTTCGTGCTGAAACAGGGGAAACTTTTCTGGTTCAAGGAGTCCGACGTCACGCGCGTGTCTCGCCCTCGCGGCGTCGTCGCCGTCGCGTCGTGCCTAACCGTAAAGGGAGCAGTGGATATCCTCAACAAGCAGAACGCTTTCGAGATTTCTTTGAGAGGAGAGACGATGTACTTCATCGCCGATTCGGAGAAGGAGAAAGAAGACTGGATCAATTCCATCGGACGGTGCATCGTGCAGCACTCGAGATCCGTCACGGATTCCGAGATCCTCGATTACGATAGCAATCTCTAGTTTCTCGGATCAATGTGTTACATGTGCTTCTTGCCGCAATCTGTATAATTTTTTTGCTTAAAGCCGTGTGGGTAATTTATTGTGAAAATTCTATTATTGTCTTTGTGTTTACCATTTTTTCCTGAATGCAAGTCCCACAATATCAAGAAAAAACGAAAGCTTGTAATCTGTTATACACATGACTCGAAGCTCGAGAAAACCTCTCTTCTCGAGTGTGCAAACTCATTTTTTAACAAATGCGGATTCAGCCAAGTCGATGGCTCGAGCAAGACCAGCGGCTTTGTTCTGACACTCGCGGTGCTCGTCTTCTGGGTCACTGTCAGCTACTACACCTGCTCCAGCTTGAAGATAAGCCACCCATTCACGACGTTTGTTAGCATCCTTGTAAGAGTACATTGTATTGTATTGACTTGCTGTCGGGAAAACAATTGTCCTAAGGGATAAAGCAATGTCCATGTCACCAGTGAACGAGACTCCACCAAAACCGCCACTGTATGGTCCACGCCGTGTAGGCTCGAGCTCGTCGATTAGTTCCATGGCTTTTACCTTTGGCGCGCCACTAACTGTGCCCACTGGTAGAGCCGCACGTAGTGTGTCCCAGCAAGATAACTCATCTTGCAACTCTCCCGTCACCTGCATTGAACTTAAAATGATCAGGAACACTTGAGCGAGACTTTAGAAAATATTTATTTGATCCAAAGGTTATGTAATTTATACTTACCGTGGAGCTTATATGCATAACATGGGAATAACGTTCAATGTTCATAAGTTTCTCCACTTTCACCGAACCGTATTTTGCAACCTTTCCAACATCGTTGCGACCCAGATCGACCAACATGATATGCTCAGCACATTGCTTCTCATTCTCTAGCAGCTCCTTCTCTAATCTCTTATCTTCAACCTCTGTTTTCCCTCTCCTGCTTGTTCCTGCTAATGGCCGATTCACTATCTTGTTCTGCGTCAAAGGTGATAAAAAGGTTAAGCTTCATCAGGATAGCATCCATTTCTACTAGTACTAATGTCACTTGAGATAGAGATTTTTACCTGCTTTACTTTGGTTAGAATTTCTGGACTTGATGCTACCAAAATACATCCTCTAGCCTGATAATAGGAAAGGCATTAATTGTTATCCACCACAACAAAGTACAGAGTGTACAAGAAAAGTTCTCCCCGTTACCAACCTGCAAATAACCCATATACGGACTTGGATTCACAACTCTCAGAGCTCTATAAACTTCAAAGGGGTCTGCAAATGTTCTCCTTTCAAAACGCTGACTCAACACAATCTGGAATATGTCTCCCGCAAGTATATGCTCTTTAGCATTGACCACAGCCTCCTTGTATTCTTCGCGTGTCACGTTTGAGTTTTCCAAAGCTGCCCCAAATTGTCGCGTCTGAAGATTCACGTTACCTGCAGCCAGCTTTGGCCTGTTGAGATTCACAAAAAAATAAATTAACTTTCACGGATAGTAACCAAGAAAAGATCACAAACTATATCAAGTCAAAGAGATACTTACGGCTCAATATCGTGTAACTTGCCCACCAAGTTCTCCAAATGTTGCACTCCATTACTGTATGCCTTCTCATAGGGAATGCTCCCATCTAGTCTAATCCAGTGAATAACATATGCTTTCTGTATAAAGTGAACCAACCTTTAGTTACCGAAGTTGGAGAGCTCACAGTTAATTATACAACATGGATAGTAACAAAAGTATTACCTTCTCCACGTGATCAAATACAATTACATCGTCATACAGACCAAGATGCATGTCTGGCAAGTTCCTATCATCCTCAGGGGCCTTTGAAAATGGAAGTTTCTTTTTTTCGACGTAGCGAACTGTGTCGTACGAGAAAAAACCAACCCAGCCACCTATGGTGATACGGAAATTATATTAATAAACACCACTTTAGGAAAAAGATAAAGCATAAAAAGGAAACAGAAGTTCTCAGTTCTTCTATCTGATAGCGCCATGAGGGATATTCAAGAGCCTAAAGGCGCTAATTAGAAACTATTGTTTTAGGGGCAAAAAGGAAAAAGGCAAACTAGTTCACATCAGGGGCAGAATGTTCAGATAAAGATCGACACAGGAAAGGGGAGACAGAAAGCTCTCTACTTCATTTGTCGCTCTTAAGAAACAACATGTACTTGTCTACTGTTACGAATCTCACATCGAAAATGTTAAAGACATACTATGAGGATCAGGGTTCCATGACTCACAGATTTTCAAATCACACGTCGAGAACATCTACACAATTATCACATTTCCCTAGTCCATAAAACCAATGGCTTCATTCCTTTAAAGTAAACCTATTCTAGCAAGTGAATCGTTATAAACAATCAGTATGGATTCCTTACCACAAAACGCATCTGGAAGGTCCTGAACTAGTTGAGGATCAGGGTTCCATGACTCAGAGATTTTTCTTGGGATCTCCATTGGATCTTCGACGTATTCCTCAGTCATGCTTTCATTCTTGTGATCCATTACAATAACTTTATTCTCCTTTGCCACGATCTCCATCGCAGGTTGAGCCCCAACAACGCTATAACGACCCTAGTGAAATCAATCACATCAACGGAAAAATGAGGAACAGAGAAATATCAAATGACAGAAAAAGGATACAAAAATATGTACAAAGAAAGATTCTCTTACAACGCTTGACATCTGAGAGCCTGGCTCAACGGACTCAAAAAGAAAGCTAGGAGCTTCACGGTCATCTTCTTTGACCAGACAACGGTACGCAAGAACAGGAGTGAGCTGATCGGAGAATATGCAGCGGTAAATTGGTATAAGGTTTGTGGTCTTAGAAGCATCTACGAGCTTTTTTGTATCAGTTACTGCAAGAACAAAGTGAAAACATGTATCAGAATTGTTTGCACATTTTATCTAAAGGTTCGTCGCTGTAATTTGAGAAATGAAGATTCAGATTCCTATTCACAATCAAAGCTACAAAATTCCAAAAACTGACAGATTCGAAATGTCCTGAAGAATATAACCGTTAGAGTCCTTATGTATTGGTAAACTAGACAGAGAATCCAAATTTTCATTCGAATGTTGCTAAAGCTCGACCTGATTTCGTCAAACTACTTTTTCCCGCATTTTATCGGGAATCAATCAAATAATCCAAACCAAAAAAGTAATTTCGAATAGCATTGCTTCACCTATTGAAGCTTCCGGCGATAGAGAGACGCATTTAATCGAGCGAAAAGAAGGCGCGTAAGCCGAGCTTCTACCGGAATATCCAGCAACGGTCACAGAAGAAGAGAGTCCGCGAGAAGCCGCAGAGGGAACGAGACGGCGAGAGAAACTCAGAGGCTGCATCGTCGCCACATTCATCGAGGAAGACATCTTCACAGCTGCAAAAATCGGCGGTGACTGGCTCCGGCGGCCGGAATGTTTGAAAAGGGCGGAAGATCGGAAGTAGAAGATTCAGAGGCGAGTGGCTAAAAGTGTAATTTACTTGTAGTCAAATATTCTATTCGAATGGCGAATGGCAATATTAAGAGGATGGCATATTTATAAAGATGCGCGTGGCATGACCATGTGACTAATTATGATTTTACTGTAATACCCCTCACCTGTATTTTCTCAAACTTTTCACCAATTCACGTGCATGCACTTTCTCTCTTCTCGACTCTCGCTAAGCTACTGTAGAAGAAGAAGAAGTGAATGGCTTGGGAAGCTATAAGAGGTAACTTTTCTTCTCCATACACAGATGCATCTTCTAAGCCATGTCATTACATGACTCACATACCCATGATGTCATTACATGACTCACATACCCATGATGTCATTACATGACTCACATACCCATGATGTCATTACATGACTCACATACACATCATGTCATTACATGACTCACATACCCATCATGTCATCTTTTTAAAATCCACTTTTACATGTATATAGCTATAAAAGTGTAAATGAGGCTTATAGCAAGTTGCAACCTCAAGAAAGCTTTTTCATCGCTGCTGCTTAACCGATTGGTTCAAAGGGACAATAATTAATAATATTAGTATAGTAATATATATCTGTGCTACTTCTTGATCAGATAGTGATATCAATGTTTCCTTAGTCAATTATATAATATTATTATGAATGTAGAAAGTTTGACCTTTTCTGAAATTAACAATCATAGTATATATTGGCAGATTGAATTAGATGCTACCAACCAAAATCAAATCCATCCACATGAAAATCATGTGCTTTTTGTTCTGTTATTCACCTTCCCCTGTTTATAAGATTATTTTCCTTCTATTATTATTTACATCCTAATCACTTTTGTTTACTCTACTACATATATAAAAAAAACTGAATGTGTTCGAAAATCGCATTACATTTTAAAATAAGGGAAATCTTTAGACATGATTCTCTATAGCATTAAATATAATTTTGTCTATACGACTATACCAATAATATGATATACAGTACATGTAATCAAATGTGTTCAAGCATGTACAAATTGGGTAACGTGCGAAACAGTTCAACTTTTTTTTCTAATGTTTTGTTGTATAAGATATTAAGAAATTATGGTGAATACGTAGAAAGTAATATAATTTTGATGGGAAAATAATAGTTTTGAACTTTTAAGATAATTTTGGACCCTTTTTATTTTTATTTTTCCCAAAGTCATAAAGCCAGAGATAGAACAACAAAAAGATATAAGCCCCAAGTTTAAAAGTAGTGTGTAACTGATAGACCACAACTAAGAGTTATAGCTATTTCTCTCGTTTTTGATTGAGCTGTATAACTATGAGTCTATTCACAAGCCAATCATCATGGCGTCTTCACCGGTGAAAGCAAACGGGTAAGGCAAACACACAAGCAAGGAGAGGAACAGAACCAGGATTCCTAGATACACATACTTATCATCAGGTTTCGTTATTTCTTCAGCCAGGGGGGCTATTGGTCCACGCTGCAAGAAGAATATTAGTACCACCCAGTAGAAGGCAACGTCACTGAATAATGCAGATAGACCCAGAAGCGCTATCGAAAGACCCGTGAGCCGAGTCGAGGCCTGAAACCATTTGGTATTGCAGAGTTCAAGGATTTTGCTTTTTTTTTGTAAGTGGGAATGTTCAAGTCCGGGTTTGAAAGTTACCTTTCTACCCCAAATGGAGAAAGCAATTTTACCACCATCGAGCTCTCCCGCAGGGATGCTGTTAATGCCATTGATGAGAAGTCCAGCCCATGCCCAGATCACAAGTGGGTTCAAAGATATCGAAGTTCCATCCTTGAGTACATCACCAAGTAAGAGCTTTGCTATAAATGGAAAAAGCAAAATGCTTAAACATATTAACACTCCAGATCTAGCCTTCAACATTCATCATCATAAACTAAAAGCTAAAGCTTACCAATACCACCAACGAGGAAGGATTCGTGAAATACTGATGCGTCAACTACAACGCCGATGCCGTCACTAGGAGGTACGAATAACCCTGCAAGAAACAGAACCAAGCCCAGAGAAAAGCCAGCCAAAGGTCCTGCAGCTGCAACCTTCAAAAGATCTTCTCGTTTGGGTACGATGTTTTTGATTCTCGTTATAGCACCGAAAGAGCCTATCTGCCATCTAAAACATGTTCATCAAATGTCTAAAAATCAAATTTCAGCTGAAAGGAGGTTCCTTTTCTATTAAAGAGAACATTGCATCTTCACCTGCCAACTGGGAACAAAGAATGGAACACCAAGCTTTATCCCTAAGTTATTTGCAACTAAAATGTGTCCCAATTCATGTACTCCAAGGACAAGAGCGGTGACAAGAGCTCCTGGTAAGCCATCTTTCAACAGCTCAAGGTTGTCAAATGCCGATCTGGAATCAAATTCATTGGTGGGAGGAAAAGGTTTATCCAGTTTGATGATTTGGAAGCATAACATGTCCAGAGAAAACATGGTTTCAGATGTTCTTACAGTAAATCGGATTGCAAGGCGGGAACATTACGGAGAAACAATGTAAACAGTGCCACCAATCCAAAAGAACCAGCAGCAAACCATTCAGGAACAGCTGCAATTGTAAGTAGTAAAAATTTAATAATCTGGGAGAGATCCTTATAAATAAGGAACCACATAGTAGGATTACCTGTTGACTCGGGTTCCAAGGACCTTCGAGGAACAACAACGGCCACAGGTTTATCATCCTCTGGATTAGAGAGGAGGAAAAGCTTGTACTGGTCACCAAATTTATTCTGCAGATCGATGAGCAATATTTACTATTTATTTTTGGCACAACATGTGCTGCGATCTTAGCTAAGCAAGAAAACTCAAGAAACAGAATCGCTACCTCCAATCTTGTCTTTATCTTCTCGTAGCTTTTAGCAGGCTGGCCTCTTAGATTTCCTTTAAACAACACCCCACCCTACCAACATTTTCCCATAAACCTCAAGAGAGATTTAGATAACAACATTCGGAAAAGAAACTGATGATTTTCTCACTGGCTCACCTCATATGGTTCTTGGCTTGTAACGAAGAAGGTGTCAAACCCAAATACTTGCCCCATGAGAATATCAATTGTTTCTTTGGGGAGTCTCATGGAAACATCCAATTGTAACGGCTGTTCAGAACAACTTTTTATGAAAGATAAAAAACAGAAAGCATTAAGCTGCCGGTTTTGTAAATAACATTGGTGATAATACTTACATTCACACCAGGAAGAGGAGAACCGGTGCTAACTTCTAATTTATCACCATCCTATTCCAAAATGCAGTAGATTGCAATACATTTAGAAACAATACCAAGAAACTATATGGACGACGGTAGCTCGTTAAATCAGATATTACAGGAATTAAGGTATTTTAGTTACATAAGATTCAGCATCAGATGTCATAATTTCGTACGAGGAGAAGTAGAATACAAAGGGTTCAAGTAATAGCCATATAGAGCAATCTGATGTTAAGCAACGCTTTCAATCAAATAAAAACCAAGTTAGATTCAAAGTTGAGCTACTAGTCAGCAAACACCATTTCTTAAACGAAAAGCAAAACTTATACAATTGAGCTTCAGTTATGCCGTTGATGCATAATATCCTAGTAAAAAACAATACCTGAGAGCTGAGTTGAGCTTTGTTTCCCTCCTCATTGCCCGGCGCTTCATTCTCAACTGTTGACTGTTCAGTAGGAATTTGTGAAGGAGGATCATCTGCTAAAGCCTCTTTGTTTTCTTCACCATTTTCCTGTAGAGAAAAAGATCAATTACCTATATTGATCTAATAAATCAAGGAATATAATCAAATATCCACAAGATGGAAAATTATAAACACAATCCATAGTCTCTAGAAGAAGCCCCATAGATGCCAAAGCAAATACCTCATCGTTATTGCCATCTGGTTCGGTTTGTGTATCCGACACTCTGCAAAAAGGCTCTCTCTTTCTGCAAACTCCAATTTCAAATTCACCAGATAAATCGAGAAGGACCAGAAACAAACTAAAAAAAATCGAGAAAATGAACAGTATGAAACCTTTGAGCTCGGAACAGCTTCTGATCCTTCTTCCTTCGAGGGGTATCTCTCTGCCCAATATTGAGACTCGAAGCAGCTACGAAGGGCTGAAACTGAAGACTACAACACGAGCTGCATTGCGACAAGACGCCGAAATTGCAGCGAAAACTAGCCGCGAGATTCATGTCCTAACAAGGCGACCAACAAACTCCGAAAAGTCGAGACCTTTAGGTTCTCCAATCAAAACCCTGATGCCATTTAAGACTTTAGAATGTAATGATTTGTATTTTTTTGTCTTCCAACACTTCAACGATTTCA
The DNA here is from genome assembly GCA_000218505.1 of Schrenkiella parvula. Taxonomy (NCBI): domain Eukaryota; kingdom Viridiplantae; phylum Streptophyta; class Magnoliopsida; order Brassicales; family Brassicaceae; genus Schrenkiella; species Schrenkiella parvula. Next base: position 16,636,054 of record CM001192.1, on the reverse strand, counting down.
GATGACTCCTCGTGGTTCTTAATTCTTATCGCTGGAGGACAGATGATCTTTCATTTATCCGTTGGAGGAGCTCTTTCCAAGAATAACGCCGTGTAGTTTTCACCAATCTGACCGACATGAAATCCCCTTCTTGATATCTCAAACGACACCGTGCTTCTTCGACATGTCGTTTTCTTAACTTTGGGCGACAGAAATTCCCCTTCTTGAAATCGAAAACGTCATGCGTGTTCTTCAGCCTACGTAATACGATGGAAACATAAAAACCTTGTCGTTTTAGTAATTTGACCGACACAATGTTCTCAAGCTAATGTAGAAAACGTCACGCATGTTGTCGTGCAATCCTTCTGAAACTCTCTCTAGAAATGCTTGAAAGCTCTGTCGAAGAGGGAGCCAAGCCAGCAGCGATATTTTTCAGTCATCGCTCGATTGGTAAACCATCACATCTCAGATGAGCTCCGATCGGTGCGTGAAACCCTAAATCCTCAGGATTTTCGTCTTCCGATTAGTCTCATCGGGAAATTTTGCTCCCCGTTGAATATGGATGGTAACAAAGATGACGCGTTGAAATGCCTGAAAATCGGCAAGGATGCGATGGAAGCAGGGGATCGGTCTCGCGCTTCTAAATTTCTTGAGAAAGCTCGTCGTCTTGATCCGACTTTACCGATCGATGGTCTCGTTTCGGATCTGAATAAGCAGTCGGGTGAACCAGCGGCGGAGGATTCGCCTGGATCTAACGTCAACGAGTCGCCTAAACCGTCGGATCGACCTTCTCTTCGTCAACGTGGATCTTCGTCGGCTGCCGCGGGATCGTCATCGTCTTCGCCGTCCATGTCATTCACGGAAGAACAACGAGCGATCGTGAGGGAGATCAAATCGAAGAAGGATTACTATGAGATTCTTGGATTGGGAAATAGCTGTTCAGTCGAAGATTTGAGGAAGGCATATCGGAAACTCTCGTTGAAGGTTCATCCCGATAAGAACAAGGCTCCTGGTTCAGAAGAAGCCTTCAAATCCGTCTCTAAAGCGTTTCAGTGCCTAAGCAACGAAGAAGCTAGAAGAAAGTACGACATCAGTGGTTCCGATGAGCCTGCTTATCAACCACGCCGATCCGCGAGAAGGAACAATGGATTCAACGGTTTCTACGACGATGAATTCGACGCTGATGAGATTTTCAGAAGCTTCTTCGGCGGAGGAATGGCTCCTGCAGCTACTCAATTCCGATCATTCAATTTTGGCGCAGGAAATAGAACAACAGCTAATCAAGCCTCTGATACAGGATTCAATCCTCGTGTGCTCCTCCAGTTGCTTCCTGTTGTGTTCATATTGCTACTCAACTTCCTGCCTTCTCCTCAACCAATTTACTCACTCTCTGCATCGTACCAGTATGAGCACAAATTCACCACGCATAGGGGAGTCAATTTCTTTGTGAGATCAGCTAAGTTCGAGCAGGAATACCCAATAAATAGCCCCGAGAGACAGAGGGTTGAAGCGCAAGTTGACAGAGATTACTTGTCTATACTGGGTCAGAATTGTCGGTATGAGCTTCAGAGACAACAATGGGGGTATGCCCGCGAGACTCCACACTGTGACATGATGCGGAGGTTTGATTCAGCTGCTGCATAAACCATCCAAGTGAGAGAGAGAGAGACTTAAGCACCAAGTTAGTATATTCAACTCCCAAAGCAACTTTGGTTGGATCATTCTGAGGCATATAGATGTTACTTACCAACGTCTGAGCATTTTGTTGATGCCCCTCGGTGAGTTTGATTCCCAAGTCTCAACCTCGTATACGTTGATTACTGTTCTTTGTATGATGTTTAGTATGAAACATTATTATGTGTGATTATTTATATTCGGAATAAGACTTGTTTTTGCTCCCCCCTGCATTTTCCGTGTGTAAGGTAGCAAAAAACTATTCTTTATTACATCAAACTTTTCCTGGTAAAATCAATTTGAATCTTGTAGAAAAAAATGAAACTTTTGGCACTCCAATATCCACAACACACACAAAAAGGAGTCCTTGAAGCTTGCAAGCTTAACATGCGTATACTTGAAGCTTTAGCTCTGGATTTTTGATACACCAGGATCAAGAAATATAACGGTTTCGTTTCAAGCCACAAAGATGAGGAAAACAATGAGGAACAATGTGATAACAGCGAAGATCTTTATCATGAGCCATCTATTTGATGAAATTCTAGTGAGATGCTGCAGAAGAGCGCTGCGTGCTCCCTCTACATTAACTAACGATTCATCCATATTGTCATCGATTCTGTTACACAATACAACAGGTGTCATTTAGGTGTTCCCTGAACCTCGGAATATATGGTCAGGTTTTGGGTCAGAAGGTTAAAGAAGAACCTGATAGCTAGCTCTCCCTGTTGAGTGACCATCGTAGCTAGATGCGTGAATATTCCACTGAGCTCTGTTATTGTTGATTCGACACTGTGAAGCGCAACAGCTCGGTTTTGGCTATAGTTCTCCTGCCTTGGGACTGTTTGCTGTAACATGGACATCTCCATTTGCTGCGATGGAGCATTCTCGATCGCAGATCTGCGTCTGTTTTGGCATATAATGAAACAAAACATCATATATTTATACATGATGTGACCATAGAACATAACGGAAAACGAACACACTCAAGAGTTGTCGGCTATGAAAGTTGTTAAGACATACCTGAGCTGGCTACCTGTAGGAGCTCCACTATTTAATGGCGGCAATCTGACGGTTGCAGAAGACAAAACTCTAATTAGATGAGAGCAACTGTTACTTAGGAGATAATTGTTGAACAAAACTCACAGTGGTTGTTGTAAATTCCCGGAAGGATTTGATGAACTTGACCAAGGAGGAGGCTCAGGTACAGATTTTGCATTATTCTGAGGCGGGCTATCAACTGCTGCGTTTTTTGTGGAAAAGAGTTGTTTCCGGTTTTCATGAGCCTTCATATTCTGCAGGAACACGAGACATTTCTCAGTCAGGTACTCTCTAACGTCGGATAATAGGCAGATAGAAATCAATAGGAAGTTGACAAATCTACAAATCCAACCTCTGATCTCGTAGTAAGAACATCTTGAAGTTGCTTTGTAGCTCCCATGAGTCTGGTTTTCAAGTCATCACAAATAGCTGTGTAGTGACCAACTTTGTCCTGTGAATAGTTCCCATCAGCGATCTCCATGTTCTGAAGGGTCTGCAGATCAGAGAGAGCAGTATTCAGCCCCGTGATATCGTTCCTGATCAACACAGTTAACTCTTGTATTTCCACAGTCCGGTCATTGAAAATCGACGATTGTTTTGCCACTGCGATTCATCAACAGTTTCAGGTAAACAAAAACTAGCCATGCCTGAAGAGATAAGGCTATCTCTAGAATCGTTTCAAGATCATGTAAACACACAAATGACTTCCACAGCAAGCAACATAGAATTTTCCATGTTCTGAGCAGCATTTCTTGTTGCAACCTAAATGCCTAAAAGCAAAGGTTACGTTACGCCGTTTCTACAAGACATCTACCGAACGATATTCATGTGTCTCGTTAGAATCCAAAATTCCCAAAGCCTAATTCCACTAAACCCGATCAAATACTCTACATCTCTCGCGTTTTTTTTTTCTCAGCTGCTCAATCAAATGCAGAACGAAGTCATTATTCCAGCGGAAAAAAAATAGATACGAAGAATGCGACAATAGATCTGATTCTAAACCGTACATTTAGCGAGCCTCGCGATCTTCTCAGACGTTTCGTGGATATGTAGACCGATCTGGGAAGCCCTCTTGTTAAATTCCGATCTTGAAGATCCCGGCGGCGACCGTTTGGAGGTTGTCGGATCACCTTCAACTTGATTGACGGACGGGATCGCTCCGATCTTCTTCAACGTTTGGGACAGTGAATAAAACTCCGCCGTCCGATCCCTGAACGTCGATCCCATCGTAGGGTCAGAAATGGATCAGAATCACCGGCCAAAAGCTTGATGAATGTCCTCAGATGGTGAACTCCATTTCCAGAGTAACGATAGATAATCGGAGAAAGGGACAGTAAAACAGAAACGAAAAACTGCGTGACATTATTATGTTGTGACATGAAACATCTTGCTGTTTATTCTTACTGAATAGTGTCCCGTTTATGTGGCCATCGAAAGGTGTGGTGTTTAAGGTATACCTGCGACATTACTCAAACTTGGGCCCAAAACTGGTTAGCTCTTCTTGTTGCCGCAATTTTGTTTCACTGGCCATTTGAAACAAACTTTTTGTAATAAATCATCGTTCTTTATTATATACATTTATGCACCATTTAACGATGATAATTCATACCAAAACGTCCTTTAAGTTGACGTCGATATACCCATTTGGAAATCATATAGCAACTGTGTAAATACAATGTACACTAAAAACAACTTCGATCTTAGATATTCGAATTACAAAAACATATTTCTAGTGAAAAAAAGCAACTATATATGAGATTAGAAAGTTGTAAATATAAGTGAAATAGAATTAAAGTTTTGGGATTTATGTTGGATGGATCGGCGACAAACGTGGAAGCAGAGAGAACAAAAAAGGAACGTTCCCAAGCTTCGTAAGGCGTCTAGGGGTCTCTGTCTCTACTCTCTACCCTACATTTTCAAGCGTGCCATAATTTCATGCCCTTGTTTCCTGAGTTTTCATTTTCCTATTTACTTTAAATTAATATTCTAATTAGTGCAAATGTTAATATGTAATTTGTTATCAATATAACATATTAACATTACAAGATAAAGACACAAAGAACATCAATACATGTTCGTAAGTTCTTTCTTGCCACCAATATGAAATCAAAATTAGTTAGACCACTTGCTTGCCACGTAGCATTTTTTTATTTTAGATTTGGTGTTTTTTGAAACTTTTGATGATCAAAGGACAGTAAAATAAACGACATTGACTTAGGAGTTAGAGCTAAAACACCCATTACCAAGAACTAGTAGCCAAATTTATGTCGCATGAAGCTTTATTTCTCATAAACATTATATAATCTTGATCAAAAAAATGACATATATTTAATTTGTTTAATACTAATTGATGAATTTGTAATATTAAAGTAATGGTGCATGGAACATCATTGGGAATTGCATGTAAGTGGGCATTACAATGTGAGACCACCTTCCACTTTTTTGACTATGATAAGAACACACTCTTGTCCTCTCGGACACATCCCATATCATATATACATACATATACATATATGTCTACCGCAAATTTCATAAAAATATGTCTACCGCAAATTTCATAAAAATAAATCTGCCGCTAATTTCATAAAAATAAATCTGCAGCTAATTTCATAAAATAAAAATATTAAATTCATGTATCTTAAAACTGATATATATATATATACTTTTTAAAAATATTATGCAAGTTAGATATGAAAATTATTCCAACAAAATAAATATATGAAAAGTGCTATCTAATAGTTAATTTAGGATATCTAATTGTTAATTTGTGGATGAATCCAAGTAACAAACGCCAACGTATACTTTGACTTTGAGACCAAATCGATCTTCTTTCCAAATTTTTTTTCTTGAAAGTTTGCAGTTGAATACGTAAAGTTTGATATAATATATAGAACGTTTGTACGTATTAGTATGTTGTGTAGCAGAGAGACTCTTGTTTATAAAAACAATGTTTGGTTTATTCGAATTGTCATTTTATTCTTTGGATCTTTAGTCTTCGCTTAGCGTCTCGTGCATGATGTCTTCCTCAAAATCATCACCACTAATATATCTCACGTACACAATATATTTTCTCTATGCCAACGGCCCAAACACACATCTTAAATCAAAATTTTCTTAAGTTACTCTATCTGTCATTTTTGATTGATTTAACAATTTTTTTTTGTTGAGGAAGCATATTTACGTACATATGTAAAATTTTACTAACATATGATATCATTTTCTTATCTCAATACATAAAATTCTACAAATATAAGATATGAAAACTCGTTATATTATCCAAACCTAAAAAAATTATCTAATACACATAAAATTATATCATCTAGATACATTAAATTCGATCATTCAAAGCACCTAACTTGGATGTATTATGCATATAAGGAATTAAGTAGAGTTTTATAGACAGGTTAAGTTATTCATTTCAATTTATATATTTTTAATTAGGGTTTCCACTCAATTTTATAATCACCACTGCCGACCAGACTACTTTATCAAGTGTCACAGCTTTTGTGGAAAATTTTCCGTAATTTTATCAGTATGTTCACACAATATTATAAAAATTATTGCGGCTAATTCTAGGTTATCGTACTACATAACTGATCACACGCTAATATGTAATCTAGCTTAAATTCGCAACATGAGAAATCGGACTTTACTTAACTCCACAGGCCACACAACTTAAATATATGCTGAGCACAGCTACAAGAAATTAATCAAACAACGAAATCAGTATATAGTTACTTACAAAATTTACGCATATGTTTTTTTGTTCTTTTTAAAGTTACTTATGTATATGTATATAATATGCATACGTAGCACATAACCCTAGCTAAGTAGGATAAAGAAAACGATCAAATCTCGGAAAAAAAATCACTCTCTTCCAAATCCCAAAAACAAAAGCATGCATTTCGTAATAAACAACGCACTGATTCTGTTTTATTTCTTCTACCTTTATCCTACACAACACTAATTAAACGACACAACATTCAAAACACAGACACATTTGTTTAATTATTCTCCTTAATGTTTCTTTTTGATTATAGTAATAACAAAATCGTATTCTACAAAACTTAATTAAAAAACACCATCTAATCATTTCTATATATTCAAACCCTCGTACATTCACATCACTAAGTCCATCTTAAGACTCCTAATTTCATATATAAACACATTTTCAAACCAAACACTAAGAACTCTGTTCTTGAAGCTACTAGATTATACATAAGCTGAAGTAATGTCGTCGGGAGGATTCTCCACTAAAGCTAGAGGCTTAGGTAATAGTAACGTCGGAGGTGTAGGAACGGGGACAAAGTGTGGACGGTGGAATCCAACGGTGGAGCAAGTGAAGGTTCTGACGGATCTGTTCAAGGCGGGGCTACGAACACCAAGCACCGATCAGATTCAGAAGATCTCTACGGAGTTGAGTTTCTACGGTAAGATCGAGAGCAAGAACGTGTTCTATTGGTTCCAAAACCATAAAGCTAGGGAAAGACAAAAGCGCCGTAAAATCTCCACCGTCGATTTTGATCATCGTCAAGACACAAATCTCACTCTTCCTCGTCAACATAACCCACGTCATCATCAACCACCACCTAAAGGTTAATAAAGATCTCTTTACAATCTTTTCTTGTATTGATCACATGTTACACTCTATATATCATCGACGTACACTAAAATGTGTTTTTTTGTTCTTTCTCTTAGATACTTTTGAAGCTTGTGAAGAAAAAGAGAAGGTGATAGAGACGTTGCAACTCTTCCCATTATCGAAGGTTGAAAGAGCTAGAGCAAATATTACTGCTGCGACCCACAACGAATACATACGAGATCAGGCCAATACGACGGTGTTTTCCACATACTCATCGTGTGGAGCTGAGATGGAACATCCGCCGTTGGATCTTCGATTAAGCTTTTTATGAATCTAGTGGATGCGAAAAAATGAAGACATGAGACCCAATATTACGAGTTATATGATAAAAACCCGATAATATGATGTGGTAGAATTAGCATCGGTGACATAATGATATTAATGAATAAAATATCAAAATTAGCGGAAAAGTAATATGGGATTAGGTTGGTGTAGGACTTTCGGAGTTGTATTGAGATTTATGAGTCACAGCTATCACGCCATTGGGATGCGAAAAATTGTACTTGTAACAAGATTAACCCTTATTATAGTCGTAGCTTGAGACATTAATTACTGTTATTACATTATTTTTATTGATCTCCTACACTTCGCTCATTGCCTGTTCTGTGGTCTTTCCCTTGATGAGTATTTTACAGTATATGGCAATAAGTTTTAAATGATTGTTTAAACATTTTTTTTCTATGGATATGAAGCTTTGTGGCGGTAACATATATCATCATGATATTCTTATAAATTTCACGATAATATTAATTTTTTAAATTGGTTCTCAATTGATAAAGGGATTGTATGAGGGATGGACTAATTTCACGAACCCAAATACGAACTGATTATAAAATAGTCCTATTTTTTTTGTATTGAATAAAATTTGAACCGAATTCAAATTATATAAATTCGAACCTTATTCAAATTATATAAAATTCGAACCGTATTCAAATTATATAAAATTTAACAGAATTATTCGAACTGACCTAATTAATTGAAATTCAATAAAACAAAATATTTTAATTAAATATATAGAAAATCCATCAAAATATATTAAAAATCTATGAGATTGTTTTTGTTGTAACTTTTTTTTGTCTGGAATTTTATCGAATTTGAATGGAACCAAATCATTTAATACCAACCGAACAAATTTAATCTAATTCTGATTTTTTTTAAAAACTCTAAAAACCGGACATTCTGAACCAGGCTGAACCGAATAATCTAATGTCCACCCAGAGATAAGACTTTTAACAGTAAACACAAGCACTGGTTTAATTATTTAAACTGGGCTCGGTCAAGAAATGGCGTTAGCAGGCTCTTCATATAGGCCTTAACAAGACATAACAAGCCCATTATCGTTTTACAGGCCCGAGCGAGAAAAGAGAAAAGACACAAAAGAACGAGAGAATAGAAGCTTATTAGTTCAGAGGGGTTTTCCTGGAGAAGAAGCAAACTTGAAGCTCCGTCGCGAAAAAGCAGATCGGAAGTTCACTGATTGTTAAATCTTCCCCCGGAGAATTCGGATTACTAGTAGAAAGGTTGATAATCCGAACATGGATGTGATTAAGACGCAACAGATATCAGCAAGGACGATCGAGAAGGTGGTCGTTCACCCACTCGTCTTGCTCAGTATCGTCGACCACTACAACCGCGTCGCTAAGGACTCGCGCAAGCGCGTCGTCGGTGTTCTTCTCGGGAGTAGCTCCCGTGGTATCGTTGACGTCACCAATAGCTACGCAGGTGCGCCTTAATTTTCCTTTTCCTCTCCCTATCTTCGATCTGGCCGCCTTGTCTTCTCAGATCTCAGATTCTGTTGAGGTCTTTTATTCGTATTTGAGTTCTAGCGAGATGTATATGTAGCATCAATTTAGGGAATTTGTAGCTGTTTTGCAAAGTTCTATTGCGGAATTCTATACTTATAAAGTTGATTTTGTTATACTGTGAGATATTTTAGTTCAGGTAAATCACGGTCTCGTTAGGGTTTTGGAATCAATCGAGCTCGGTTTTATTCTTTTTGGAATCCCCAATACTTGGATTAATGGAAAAAAGTATAATTTTAGGTTGATTTGTTGGAGGTTTAGTTATCATTTAGTTTGCATAGATGCTTATCGCTTTGATATGACTTGTTTGACATTTTGCATATTTATTTGTAGTGCCCTTCGAGGAGGATGACAAAGACCCAAGTATCTGGTTTCTAGATCACAACTACCATGAGTCAATGTTCCACATGTTCAAGAGAATTAATGGTACTTCTCAGAAAGCTGAAGCCCAAACTATATATGCGATGTAGAAACCATGTTTTTAACAAGAAAAATCTTTGCTTTTCAGCCAAGGAGCATGTTGTAGGTTGGTACAGCACAGGCCCTAAACTTCGAGAGAATGATTTGGACGTTCACGCTCTGTTCAATGGGTTAGTTTTCAGCTTAATCATTCAGATTTATTGGCCATCTTATGTTCTGTTGACATGGGAGATGGATTAAGGATAGACTGGTCCGTTTTAAGTTATGCCAAAGGATTTGTTTTAGGCAGAAAGCCATTTCCCTTCCCCTCGTTACATCTTCTTGTAGCTTTTGTGTTTCATTTCCAATTAAGAAGCTTTGTTTTGCCTCTGGTGCTGCAGCTATGTTCCAAATCCAGTGTTGGTCATTATTGATGTCCAGCCTAAAGAACTTGGAATCCCCACAAAAGCTTACTATGCAGTGGAGGAGGTCAAGGAGGTAAGATACATACGCTTCCTAATTTTTTTTATTTTGTACAATTGTATCCTTATATTCAATCAGCTTGATCAAATATTTCATTGTGTCTTCAGAATGCTACTCAGAAAAGCCAGAAAGTCTTCGTTCATGTGTCTACAGAAATTGCTGCTCATGAAGTTGAGGAAATCGGTATGTCCAAAGGGTTTACAAGTGTGGTGTATAAAAAACGGTCTTTTGTGATTGCTTTGGAGGAAGGTCTTCTGACACGTACCTGGTTTATTTTCGTTCTCTAATAGGCGTGGAACATTTGCTCAGGGATGTGAAAGACACAACTATCAGTACCCTGGCGACTGAGGTTTCTGTCTTTACAATTTAACGTTTCATTATCATCCCTTTCTGCTGAAATTACGATGAGTGCCTTGAGGGATTTGTATCAATGTTATTGCAAGGTTATTACTATAGGAGCATAATAGTTACTGCTTGAGAACTGAAATAATGTGTGTTATATTTTGCTCCAGGTCACTGCCAAACTTACTGCGTTGAAGGGGCTGGATGCACGTCTTCGGGAGATCCGGAGTTACCTTGACCTTGTGATTGAAGGAAAGCTCCCTCTAAATCATGAGATTTTATACCATCTACAGGTTAGAACTTGCATATTTTCATTCATTGTTCTGATTCTACAAATTATGATTAAAAACTACTGGACATTTCCCAAATCTATTTGATCGTTGCTGTTTTCAACTTTATACTCACTGTGACTGCTACTGTGGATTTTGTCTAATGGAATATTCATCTCAAAATCTGCAGGACGTTTTTAACTTGCTTCCGAACCTGAATGTGAACGAGTTGGTCAAGGCCTTCTCAGGTGAGTTTCTTCCGTCAGTTTTATTCATCTTTGTGCTGCTTTATTGAAGTACTTGCTCCATTAGTCTGACTACATTTATCATATGCAGTGAAAACAAACGACATGATGCTCGTTATCTATCTATCCTCCCTCATCCGGAGTGTAATTGCGCTCCACAACTTGATCAACAACAAGGTCAGATCATAGCTCTTTGTTATGTTCTTAGCACAGCACACAATAATGTGTAGTACCAGAACAGGAAACCTACTGAATAAGGTTGGTCTTTGCATTTCGGTTTGTGATCGTATTCTTGGGATGGTATGTTTCAGTTGCTGAACAAGGAACATGAAAAAGCAGAGGACTCAAAGCCGGTGGCCGTACCCACCAGCAGCTAAATCGCGCTAATCAGATGTGATTTATTTAGTCATCATTGCCCCCCCGCGATGAAGGCGGCTATTGCATGTTGTCTCTCCCAAAAGAAAGTGACAAGTCGGGTGGTACGAACGAGTTTAGTTTGATATCAGGTCTCTTTCCGAGTGTTGATTTTCCTCAGTTGTTCTGATTCAGAATGTGTCAAGGAGTCTTTTTCATATTATCTTTCAAGTTGGTTAGGGCTTAGGCCTTCTTCTTCTTTTTTTAGGGGGGTTCTCAATCAAGATGATACAAAGTTTCAACGTTAATGTGTCGAAATCTCCACAGAGTCATTGTTCCTATTGAAATTATCAAGATAATTTGACACTTAGCCTATGTGTTTAATTTTATATCTACACTTTTTCCTTCTGGTCAAGAATAGTTTACATCTCTCGTACTCGTATGCATTGCGCATCCTATTATTAAAATTTAAATAAAAAACTTGGAATCGAGGGATTTAGATTTTGACATAGTATATACTATTCGATATTGCCCGATAGAATAAATAAAAGGACATACATGGCTTAATATTACGCAATGTTCGTGTTTAAAAATTGAGTGACTTTTTTGGCCATGGTCGGAAAGTTAAAATACTTGAGAATATCTTTTCTTTTATTCTTTAATGTTTTATTGGAATACTAAATAAAGTTTCCATATAAAAAGAAAAGGTATCAATATTTCTTCTCTTTATTAAGCATTATATAATATCAATCATCTTGTTTTCTGCTACGAATGAAAAAAAAAGAAAAAAGAAACCAAATCTTTTATATATTTTCGTTCTTTATTGAAAAAAATACCTTTAGAAACCGGAGGTTAATAAATGTTCAACTTGTACTAAACTTGAAAAATCTAAGGAGTAAGGACACCCTTAATATTTAATAATCTTAATAATGATGAGAGACCAAAGGGTTGGTGAAGTGTAATAGGTGAAGAAGAATGTGATTCTTTGGGCCGAAAGTGGAATGTATACTCAGCTTCTAATTATATACCCTTAGTGGTCAGCTTTGCCACTCATACACACCCATACAATTTCTATATAACTCTTTCAACAAAATAAGATTAAGATTATTATAAGTTTCGATATGTAACCTCAACAAAATTAAAGTTAAAAGAAGCTTAGTGTATATACTTTTCGTGTAGAGGTTAGGATCTAGGGGACTAGAGAGAAAATCTAAATCTAAATTTATTGGTAAAAATATCTAAGGAAACAAAATAGCAAAATAAAAAAATATATATATATAAAACGTTTCAAAGAAATTATATACAAAAGCTAATTAAAATTTTCTAGAAATGTGGTGAAAAAAAACTGCTTAATTTTGGTAGATTGTAGGTTTTTTCAAAGAAAAAAATTAATCAAATGTTTCCAAAGAAAATGACTGAACATTAAAGTTGCAAGTGAAGCCATAAACCCACCAATTGGTCCTTTTCAGCATTCTCGACATGGACATATATACTAGCTAATCTATGTTTATTCCATAAACACAAAACATACATATATCCACATGGTCACATTCATCTAATCATGTATCGTAACCTTTTAAGTTTAACCATACAACATAGCTCTGGGGATTTTCGTTAATTAGATGCAACAATTACAGTTTCAGTACAACTTTTTCTCGCTTCTTTATAACGCTGAGTTTCAGGATCTTGTGATACAGAAACCTCCGTCGCCGTAAACATTTTCTGCGGAGAACTTAAACGCAGGATCGTAGGGAGACAAGACCGACGAAAGACTCTGACCAAGAAACATGACTCCCTCCGCTGCATTATCCCTGTCGGTGAACCCTAGCTTCGGCTCGGCTGGTTTCTGGAGGAAGCAATCATGATCAGACGATGGACGGCTGAGATTGTTGTTGAGAAGATTGACGGTGGTGATGTCGTGAATGCTAGGTCGGCGTTTGTCTTTCGCGCCAGAGAGCTGTCTCTGATAGTATTTTTGGGCATGGCTTGCAACCTGAGTCGGTGTTTTCGATCCAACAAAGTTCCTCGATATGTTTCTCCAGTCTCCTTTTCCGTACTTGAGAAGGCCTAACAAGAATCGTCTGCAGAGAACAACGAAGAAAAAAAAGGAAAACAAAGCATCGGCAAACCAAGAAAACAGAGGAGTAGCGTGAAAGTCAAGAAACAAAGAAGTGCGACTTGAGTAGCAAGAAATTATAGTATATGATCTAAGAGATTCTTCACCTGTGTTCTTCCTCCGTCCATGGAACTCCTTTCCTGCGATCTTGGTCAAATTCTCTGGCTCCTCCTCCATTAGGCCGTTTACGATACAAATCAAAGTCACGAGGACTCACGAGCTGATCGAATCCACAGAGAGTAGCTGAAGGGTAACCCGGGATCGGGACAAGCCCTGCTTCGATATCGAAGAGGTCTTCTTCAAGCTTAGAATATTGCCTCATGACATCTGAGATGGTTTTGCCAGGGATCATAGCAGCAACTTTGAACCAGCGGTCAGGCGTGTCATCAGCGTATATAGCGAGGGCTCGCTCAAACTTCTTGTTCTCTTCTTGAGTCCAGCTCGAGCTTTGCATCATCTCTTGAACTACGAACCGATGGTCAGAAGTGGGCACGTGAGAGAGTACTAGTGGATGCAGAGTCTCCATCGGTAAACGCTACGAGAGAAAAGTTTCACCGTATAAAGTAGTAAGCAAATTTTGTCTCATTTTTTTGGAAGCTTGGGGCTTGATTTGTGAGTTTAGTGAAAGAGTGAAGCTCTTTATAGGAATCTAATGATAAATAGGAATCAAAAGGAGTAAAGAAGGAGGAAATAACGAATAGTATAGAGGTGGAATCAAAGAACCAGATATGGTGAGAGATTTGAGCATAAATTGAAGAATCCGGAAGAAAAAAAGACTTCAACTTTGAAGAATCCTTGAGAATCTGCGAAAGTGGGTCGTCAGAGAAAACAAAGAAGGCAAAACACAGATGCTAGCTAGATAGAGAAACAGTAAGGAAAGAGAGAGAGAAATGGTGAAGCAAAGAGGGCAAGAAGAGGAAGGTTCTTGTGGTTTGTAATATAGAAAAAGAGAGAGAAAGTGTAAAGTATTAGCCAATGGAACCACTCCACTCTTCTACTTGCCTTCATTTTATTCTGAGGATTCTTTAGAATGACCTATAAATTGACACCAAATTATTAAATTAACAATTAATCTAAATAAATAATCCGTTACTAGGCCACTACAATTCACCGTCTTTTTTTTGTTAATAATATGACAACACGTAAAATACTCGAATTAAGTGATGGATTGAATGTAATACGTCGGTGTTGCCATACAAAAACTAAATGATTTACTCGAAGTATTTGCATACACCATACGGTATAATTAGAGATAGACTCAAACTCGAAAATTCGAAATTGTAACAAAATTATGCCTACGTGTTAGTTATTGAATAACCAAAATAAATAAAAAAGAGATCAAACAATAAAAAAAGCAGGTTTGAATAGCGTGGTTGCTACAAACTTGTTATATATAATTAAAGGTTTATTCGGGATAACATCTACGTCAAAGCTTAACGTCACTTTATTCTTTGTCTTTTTTTTTTGATGTGTTTTTTTAATATTTGTTAAAGATCATAAGCCGTCGATGGCCATACAAACAAAAATCTGATAAAAAAAAAAGGGGGTTTCAATAAAAGTGAGAAACGAAGATGACGAAGAGGCTAAGAGAAAAGAGTACTTGCTACTGGGGTCCAGTTTTGAACTTAAGTTAAACAAACTCATATTTACGACTTTAAATTTTATTAATATAATTTTTATCTGAAAATTTTAAAATATGACATGTAAAACTAGCGACATAATAGTCAACAAAAGGCGCCTGTAGCTCAGTGGATAGAGCGTCTGTTTCCTAAGCAGAAGGCCGTAGGTTCGACCCCTATCTGGCGCGTTTTAAAATGAAATTTTGTTCCACACAAAAACGCGAACAAACCTTTTTTTTCTTTAATTAGCAAGAAGAACAAGTAAGGAAAAAAAAGTGGGTCTGCCTGCACCTAAGCCTAAAAGGGCTTTATTAATAATTAACTATTGGGATGCGACTAATCCTTTTTTTCCCACTTTGGAGTAGTTTTTGTCGTGACTCGCTTTATTTTCTACTTTTAATTCAAAAGATACTAATCAATTCGCAACTCTCAAAAGACCCTTTCACTTCACACTGCATTTTGTCGGTGGCTCCTACCTTTCCTTCATTCGAGTCCCTCCGGTAAATAAAACGATGGTTTGTAAGATCTTATCATTTATAATGTTGTGTTCTATTAACGAGGATGTAGATTCCATCTTTTAGATATTTTATATGAAGTGGAGTTTGACTAAATTTACTTTATATATATAATATGCTACGTTAACTATATGTACCATGCATGTTGGAATATTATATTAGCCATAAACCATGGTTAAAGTTTTTTTGTTTATGCTATAACCTACACATGTTATGTCACACAACCCAAAAATTTGAACCTCTTAGAATTGGCAATTCAAGTTGGTTCTATTTTCTCCATAGATTCAATCAAACTAACAAACAAAATATTCTTTTCTTTTTGGGTATTATAAACCAGACAGAAGCAGAGGTTTGAAGATTATAAACTAAGTTGTAGTAATAGACAGCCCTGCAGACTGAAGCCTCTGCAACCATGCGATTTTCAAGCTTGGCTTCTTCAGCTCTAGAAAGATCTCTCTATACTCTCTCTTCAGAAACTGATCCAACGCAAACATGTAGAGATCACTTCCTTCTTCCACCTCTTTCATCGCGTTGAGGCTTTCAATGCATTCCCCAATACAGTACATCCGCTTTGCCGACTCAATCTCAACGCACACCGGACTGTCCTGCAACATACCGTCACTCATTAACTTCACAACATCCAACCGTTGACCGCTTTTTTTGTTGTCACCCCAATTTGCTACATCTTCTTGAAATTGTGGCGACTCAGAACGATCGCGTAGGAGTTTCTTACGCGAAGGAGGAGTGTATGTCTCTCCTGGTTCTATAACTCCACTGAAAATGATGGAGAGTTTATCAGCATGAGGAACTTCCTTGTGGCGGAATTGTCCTGCTCTTGGATTTTCCTGTGATAAAACCAAAGAGAATATATCTGTTATTTCGCCATTTTCATAATGAAAATCCAGTAAGTCAGACACTAGCATTAACATACCCGAATATAGTTTCGCCATTCCTCTTCTGTGGCACCGAAACTACCAGTTTCCGGATCCCATTTCATGCTATCTTCTCCAACAAGTTGACACCAAATCTTCCAAGCTTTCCTAGTGCAATCCCAATGGTTTTTCAACTGCCCTCTTGTATAACCAAGACCTGTTTTTTCATTAATTGTCTCGAAAATCGTCTTCCACCCTTCCTTGTTAAAATGTGTGTCCGGTCTGTTTCCTTTCAAAGTCTCTTGGACCAACAGATCAAGAAACAGCTCATGTGTAGAAGGAGACCAGTACCCTTTTGCCTGAGGATTGGACGAACTACACATGCTTCGGTTGTCTTCATCTTCTTCTTCGTGACAACTTCTTCGCCTCTTCCTTACGCCTGAGACGTCATCATCTCTGACCTCCACATTACTACCCGCAAAGATAATCTCCAGTTTCTCAAGATCTTGTGGAACACTCAACCGATACTGCCCTGCGTCAGGGCTCTCCTGTAATGAAAGCAATCACATTTAAGCCTTAAGAAACACCAAAACATTCTCACAAAAAAATGTAACAAGAGGGTTTGATTGGGGGTAACCTGTAAATAGTATGCCCATTCTTCGTCACTCGCACCAAACGTGTTGGTCTCAGGATCCCAATTCATATAACTACATTGAACAAGCCTACACCATATTTTCCATTGCCTGCTCATAGTATCCCAATGGTTTTTAAGCTGCATCCTATCGTACATCGCGCCTGTCTGCTCCTGAAACGATTTGAGTATATTCCTCCAACCTTCTTTCGAAAAATGTGTCCCCGGCTTATTCCCTAACATAGTTTGCTCGACGCATAGATCAAGAAATACTCTGTGGTAATCAGGCTCCCACACAGCTTTTGGCCTCATTTTTTTCACTTTGCTTTTCTCTAACTCCTAACAATAAAAACGATTACTTTACACAGTGTACATTTCTAAAATACATTATAATTGTTCAACTCTTCTTAATCCTCTCTTTTCAACAAAATGAACAGAGAAACATAGACATTGAGAAAATTTGTATTTCAAACAGTCCCACATTTTCATTAACCTTAACTGAACCATTCTAGAAAATGAACACATAATCATAGAAACAAAATTGAAGTGTAAAAACAGAAGCCGATTCTAGAGCTCTCAAAATGCTGAAGATGGGCGAAATTTATAGATGGCTAAAGTAAACCCGAAGAGATGTTGATCCAGAGAACGCAGACGCAATTACAGGAAACGCGTTAAAGAAAAGATACGATTTTGAGACCCAACACTACATAATCCCATTAACCATATGCGAAATGGGGGAATGAGCACGAAACCCTAATTTAACTAATCGGAGAATTGAAGAATTACAAATAATGGTTAGGGCCTCACCGGCGGTAATTAGAACGCGGCAGAGACAGAAAACGGAAAACGTTACCAGGAATCCGATAGAAACGCGACAGCGATTGAGTGGCCACACTGTGTCGGGTGGGGCTGAAGAAGCCGATCGCGATTTTTCCTCGCTTTCTCTGGTTTTTTTGCGTTTGCGCCGCACGATACGGAGTTGCAAGATTTTTGAGGATTGTTGTGGGCTGGGCCGAATGAATTAGTCAGGAGTCATGGACCAACCAATTAAACCGGTTCTTGCCTGATCTTCTTTCTACTAACCTATTTGTCTCGTTAACCGGATTCAGATTGTTGGGCGTGGTCCGGATTTTGTCAAAATTTTGACTCGGTTTTATTTTATTTTTTTGTCAACAAAATTTTATAGCCGTAAAAAAACTCATATCTAACTAAATAAATGAGCTAATCTTATATAAATGCGGAATATTGCATTTGAAACAAAAATTAGGCCTGAATTTTGAGGTATTAACAAAATTAGGCCTGAATTTTGAGGTAATAAAAAAATTAGAAGGTGATTATTGTTCCAATCAAAATAGCTAGGTCGTTTACTTAGCAATAAGATGTGCTTTAAATGGTGCCGACCATATAATAAATAATATCTGCTTTAAATGGGCCTTAGCGTATAAATCCAGATACAAATAATGGAAACTGCTTCTAAAGATTACATAAGAATTTAGTAAGAATTGAATGCAATAATAAATGACAATTATGCAACCGATCATGAAGATGATGTATGTTATGTAATATGTTGTCACAAGGTTTGTTTCTCAGCTGTTGGGAACACATAAAAACTGAAATATCGTTAATTATGCTGTCTATTATGATGAAGGCATAATACATGACTTTTACAAATTAATAAATAAAATTTGTATGAGCGGTTAAAATGTGATTGCACTCTCTAAAACATTTAGAGCATGCATGGTGAGAAAACAAAGTTCACATGAATATGATATTAACATTTCATTCCATAAAGGCATAATATACAAATATCAGTAAACACATTTGAAACTGTTCAGACTTCTCATATACCTATAATGATTTTTTCGTCTCTATTAAAAGTAGCTAATTAAACACATGCAGTGACTGCAATTGCACTGCATGAAACCAACCTCACTAGTTACTACTACTAGGCCTATGTTGAATTAATCACTATCATCAATGTCACTAGTAATTTCCATAGAAAATTCACTTTAAATTAAAAACAAAAAAAAAGAAGATTGAAAAAACAGAAAAAATGTTGGTTAGTCTTAATCCTAAAATCAATTTTAAGGCGTGAAAGATGAAAGAAGGAGTCATGTTTTTAATGCATCCATTTTGTCTTTATTCACTTTGTTTTCTTTCTCTTTAAAATCTCCTCTCTCTCTCTCTTTCTCACACTCAGAAAAGTGTCTCCCTTATTTTCAGGCACTTGAAGTAAAAATATAAATAAAAAACGCATTTTTAAGTCGAAAGACCTTCTCTTCCAACCAGAAGCCTTTAAGCCATGGCTTCTTCTTCTTCTTCCTTGCTACTTCTTTTCTCTCTTCTCTCTCTCTTCCTGAACGCCTCACTCGCAGACAATGATCGTTACAATACCACGGCGGTCGTTATAATGAACCCTATCGCCACACCGCCTCTTCGGCCCCCTTCTCCACCGCAACGGCACAACATCAGTTCCTCTTTCATGCCCGGAATCGCCGTCGTCATCGCCGTCCTCACCGCCGTTTTCTCCATCACCTTCTTGCTCCTCCTCTACGTCAAACACTGCAAACGAAGAAACGGCAGCGTTTACGTCAATCACACGCAGCGTTTTGCAATCTCAAGATACGGAGGAGGATATGGCGGTGGTGGTGGAGGAGGAGGAGGGAGGAAAAACTCCGGTATAGACCGGTCTGTGATCGAATCTCTACCGGTTTTCCGGTTTGGTGCATTGAGCGGTCACAAGGAAGGGCTAGAGTGCGCCGTGTGCTTAGCTCGGTTCGAACCGACGGAAGTTTTGAGGTTATTGCCGAAATGCAAACACGCCTTCCACGTGGAGTGTGTTGACACGTGGCTCGACGCTCACTCCACTTGCCCGCTTTGCCGTTACCGGGTTGACCCGGAAGACATCCTCTTGATCGGTGACTGTAACTCATGGTTCGAGCTCCGTTTCTCCAACCGCCAGGAAGAATCAAATAGTAACAACAATAGTAATACCGGTTCGACCCGGTTCGAATCTGTGAGTCGGATCTCGGGTCGACATTCATCGGCTGGTGAACGAGCGAGTCGACTCAACGAAATCAGAACGTCTTCTTCTTCTTCCAAATCGAATCCCATCTCGTTCAGGAGGTCGCTCGATAGCTCTTTGAAAATCAACGACGGCGAGGAGAAAACAGAATCCGTCGCCGTCGGGTGTTTAGATCGTCCACAGAGGAAAGACGGATTGTTACTAATTCCGAATCGGGAAAGCTTCGAAGCAAGGTTCGAGCACCGGATAATAATCTCCGGCGGGAACAGAGACCAGAGATGGAGCGAGGTGAGGCCGTCGGATCTTCTTTACCTACGATCGGAGATGATACTCAGTGATTGCCGGAAACTAGCTGCAGCGGAGGATGGCAGAGACGTGATTAACGGGAGAAGCGTATCGGAGTTAACAAGCATTGAGAGACGGAGGAGATGGGGAGGAGAGCCGAGACAACGACAAGCCACGGCGGTGATCTCGAGATGGCTCGCTTGGTCCCACCGTGCTTCCGCTTCCAGCATTGTTTAAAAATATACTTATGTTTTAGGTCCTTTTAATTTTGTTTTATAACAGTTTTGGCCCAAAATTAATTTACTCTTAGTTATTGAAAAAACAGAGAGGAGGCAAGGCAACAATGGCAGGTAGGACGATTGTTTTTTTAAAGAAAAAATCGATTTTTGGAGTTAAAGTATTGTAGATGCACGAGTGCGAGGAAGCACAAATCTTTTCTTTTTGTATTTTAATTTTGTGGAAATTATAAGGAAAGGGAAAGGTTTGAGTTTTAAATTAATGTCTTGGTGTAATAAAGGGCGACTATTGGGGATCTGATAACTCAGTTTATTTAAATTTTTATAACTATATATTAAAAATAAATGGTTCTTGTTGTCCTTTTATACAATGAAACATTATGTGCTTGCAAAACATTTTATTAATGAGTTTATTACTGCTAAGATCGAATTATCAATTATATTGGTTTTAGCTTTGAGCGATTTTTAAAAAATATAATAATGGTAATATGGACTCTACACTTTTAACTTTATAGCATCAAATATTCAAAAGTCTTTTTTATTTTTGTTTTTGGGTCCTCAAAAGAAGGTTCCAAATCAAATTTGACATAAGACAATGCTCTGACATAGCTCATGATCCATCCACGTACCTCTATGATTGTATATACAATACACGTAATATTTATTCTCATACTTTCCAAGTAACACTAGTCGTATCTTTATGTAACTAAAACCAAGAAATGTGCAATTCAAAATTTAACTCATGATTTTTGTAGAGAGCACACATCTCGTTCTAGGAGATTTTCGGAAGACGCGATTTAACTTACTTTTTACTACTAGAATTTTTATTTTATTTACATTTTCTATGTATAGAGTATTGTAGTTTTGTTATTATTAAAGCAAAGAAAAAGTAGAAAACTCATTTCCAAATTTGAAGTATGTGGCAGATCATTTACTTCCAAAATCATTTTTTTGATTGATACAATTAAAAAGAAGGTACTATATTTCTTTGACTACTTTAATATTTGAATCAATGATATATCTTCTTGCCATGACTTTACAACTCAGCATTTCCAAGTTCCAACATTCTCAAAAAACTTTTATTTATTGTTTTTATTAGTATTCGTTATTGTGGTCTTTGGACAGCTGATCTTGTTCCTTGTTAGTAACAACCACTTGTGTTGCCCACTCCCATATTAACTTAATGTTGAAAAAAAAACAAATAATGCGATTGTAGTAGCATCACAAGTAGTAGAGGCAAACATAAAGTAAGAACAAGTTTGGTTTGTACATTTAGAGTCATCGGTGTACTTTAGATGATTGATGAATCAAAACTATAATCACTAAGCGAATTATTGCGTTTTAATAGTTTTGTTGTATTGACATATATCAAAATTATCTATTTTTATTTGGTTAACATACTTTATCCATTGGATTTTACATAACATTTGTGGATCCAATACCGTTACTAATATTTTTTTTAAACGAATAGTCTCACTTAGGTATTACCATAAACAGTACACTTGCATCATGAGGTAGGCGTAAATAATAGTTGTTTTGTCATTTAGATTTTATATTGTTTTGTTTGGACTTAACTATTAGAGAAAATGAAATTGTGGAATAAGTTGCGGTTTTGTTAATTAAATGTCGAAAGATAAAAAATAATTAAAATCTCACCAACAGGGACACATAAAGGAGAACATTCCATGTGGCTTTTGCCTGTGTTATCTCATGTATAGTCCATCATATTATTAACCATAGAAAATGACATTTTCTATGAATAAAAACGAATTTATATTGTCTACTACCTCTTGCCGTGATTTCATCTTCATCCACGTTACTATTCTCCACTTCAAATTATTGCATGCTTCATCTATATGCTTAAATTACATAATTAATGACTTCCGTTTTATCCAAATAATTATAATGACTTTATAAATCATATTAGAAATTCGGTGGTAGAACATTTGATTTTTAAAAGTGTGAAATTAGCGACAGAAATTAAAATAACCAATTATGGGAGTTTTAACGTTTATATATAACGTTATATTTTTCTGTTTTTTTTGTTATAAAACTTATTTGGATGTTTTCTGTAATTAAAAAATTTACTCTGATATGATGGATTCAAGTGGGTTTTAATCTCATTTTATTACTCTAATATCAATTACCATGAGAATACGGGCAGGGCAACTCTTGGAAAAGAAATTAAATAATTTCAAAATAGACTATAAAATCCAAAATTGCTGACAAATCAGTACCTAAGAAAGTGTGGCCCACAATAGAATCTTTGAAATTAGAGCTGCAGAGTCAGTAGATATGTCAAGATAGCATAATCACAGTTACATACATCTTCAATTATATTATTTGACCAGAATATCAAACAATACTTTTGTGTTTTATTTATAAAATAATGTCACTAAAACTTTATATCAAAGAAATTACCTCGCTCCAAACATTTTGATCAAAATAACAATATATATTGGAAAGTTTCGAGTGAATCCATTGGATAAAAGCGTAGATACGTCGTGTGTACATCCTCGTCCTCATCATCATCATCCTGCTGCAAAAGAGACCTCTTTTCTTTTCTCATCCTGTTTCTTTCTACATGAAAAGCCACTTAAGTGCCTAAAAGAGTTTATACAACTCAACTGTCACAATCTCTAAGCTCCCAACTTTTGTTTTGTTTTGTCTGACTTGTATAAGTCCCATTATATAAACCAATTTAAGTCGACATCTCTTTCTCCTTTCATCTCTCTCTAACCCCATTTGCCATTTGGCGTTTTTTCCCTCTTCCTCATTAATTTTTCACTCTTACTTTTTCCCTGTCGAGAGTTATTGTCACTTTACAAGCTTTTGGGGGCCAAAGACTACGTGGAGTCTTCTTCGTCACATTCATGTTTCAACTCTCTTTGTGATAGAACTGTTGTTTCGGTTTGGGACTTTGAGGACTTGGGGAAGAATAAAAGAAAGAACACATAGCCCTAAGTTCGAACCTTAATGTCCCCAAGTCCCATGCAGCATGTTTTAGCCATGAGGTTTATAAGTCCTAGATAGAGTGAGCTTTACACGTTTTAGTCAATGAAATTTTTTAATTATAATATTTTTTGGGGTTGGCCTTCTTTAGTAATGTGTGGATTGGGTCATGAAAGTGAGATATGCTGCAGTGAAATTGGATCATGATAATGGCTGCCGTTTCCAGAAAAAGAAATGAAGCTGAGTGATATGACAATACACACTTACAAAGACAAAGACAAGACAGTTCTCTCATATTAGTAAAAAAAACACCAAACCCTCTCTCTTGTCTCCTCTCTTTTAGCTCTTTCTTCTGCAACTGTTATCACTTCCAATTCTGATTCTCTGCTATCTGTCACAACAGTTACTACTCATCTCTGTGTTCTGAACAGCCCAGTGATCCTGTCACCTTGAGATAGCATCATAATATAGAATTGAACTATCAAAGAGTAAATATCTAGAGAATGGGTTTTCTTATAATAGAAAAAAAGGCGGAACTTTCTCTCTTTTGATTAATTAATCGGTGTTGTTGTAAATGTTGACATCACGAAACTAAAATGTAAAAGAATCGGAGAAACAAAAGCTCATTCAACCTTTACTCTTAAGAACAAAATGAGGAAAAAAGAGTTACTTATTAATATATAGTCTTCTAAATTCTTGCCTTCCGTACTCATCTTTGTGTTGCTTTTGCTTCTCGTGTTTCTGCTACAAAAGAGATCCATGCTTTTGACCCAGCTTTCCGTTAAAACAAGAGTCAGGGATGCGAGCTGTGTAAAGATTTTTTGTTAACAGCAAAAGAGACTACTTGCCTGTGTTTCCATAGGGGAAAAAAATATAAAACATATATATAAGGAGGAATGGTGAAGAATGTGAATCTTGGTGTGTTTGGTGTTCCTCATTTGCTTCGTTTCTTGGCTTCGCTGTAGAGGATAACTCCACAGACAGTGAGGGAGTAACCTAGCATTCCAGTCACTGAAACCGGATTCTTGAATATTAGAATAGAGACCACCACTGCTACTGCTCCTTTGGCGTTTCCTAGCACCTATCACAGACCAATCCAAAAACGGGGTTTAATGAGTCTACGTGAATCACATCTCAAAATATCATGTGGAAATGCAGGGAACATCGACCATTACCACACTTAACATCCAAGACGACAGCACAAGAACATGACAGGAATTCACTAACGGGAAGATCAAGCAGATAATTGTTTCTTTCTAGTTATACAGTTACTTGGACTGACTTTATTCCAACCAAAACCTATACCATCTTTTCTACCAGAATGCCAGTAAGAATCTATTGAACTGTATATTACCTGCAGAGTCAGGGCGCTAGTGTGCTTCGTGACTAAGAAATTTGTCAAGTTCACGAAATAGGCAAGCGCTGAATTGAATAGCAGATACCAAACGATTCTGAAATCATCTCTTGCAAGTGCAATTGTAATGCCAACGACATTTTTCTCCATGATAAGAGTAGCAGGCAGAAGGAACACGACAGCTATGGGAGCCATGTAGAGGAGGAGATTCATGGAATTCAGCTTTTCCCTTCAATACAATAAAAAATCTTTTCAGCAACACTCTTTAACATATTCCAACTTTTGCAATATAGACTTTGACAAGGCCACAGCGACAATGCAGTTATTTCTTACCCTTCAGAAGAAAGCAAAATTCCTTGAAGCACTGATTTAAGTGCTCGCGCAGCTGTGGCTGCAATGCACATGAGGAATCCAAACAGGTGAAAGCTTGGCTCACTCTGAAGACACCCAGAAATTAAGAAACATTAAACAGACAATCAAACACAGATATAAGTGAAAACGAGGCTCTCAATGAAGTATAAAAGATCCCAGAGAAAGCAAACACAACCCACAGAGAAAAAGAGTCAATATCTCCGCTCAAAACTCTTTGAGCAACATGAAGTTCATATGGTGAACAGGATGAAACTTATTAATGTGAAATGTACTTTTAGCAATGTATCAGCTTGTTCCGAAGATACTAGCTGGTATCACTGGCCAGATATGAGTTAAATCAACCATATTCAGCTCATAATATCTAGTTGCTTGTTCCAAAACTATTCCTATTGATGGCAAGAATATAATTGAATGAACCATAGATATGGATAGTAGACCTATAATTCACAAATCAATTCAAAACTGAAATTTTTTTTAGCTTCTATATATCAATCTCACTAAAGCACCAGAATTCACCAGCCGTAACAATGAATAATCAGCTCAATTTTTTCATCACTACGTATCGAATTGGATCAGAACCAACCGAGTATCAAAATGCATACTTAAGGAATATTCGATTTTAGAGCTGAGGAAGTGAGATTACCCCACTGGCAATAACAACACCAGTGACGACAGGGACGAGAGTGAGGTAAGTCAACCAAGCCTCCCTCTTGAGCGTCATCAGGTAAGCGAACACGGCGGTGAAAAACGGCGTCGTGGCACCAATCGCCTGGTTGAAGGAAACGGGGAGAAAGCGGAGGGAGATGTTCCCGAAGACCACCGACACACAGAAGACGAGGCTTAGAGCTGAGATCTTAAAGAACTGGACTCGGGATCGGATCGTCTGCATCGGGACCATCTTCAACCAAGCAATGGCGACGTAGCTGAGAAGCGAACAAGCCGTCATGTGGCACATGGTGAGGAAGATCGGGTACTTGAATCCGTAATTGCTGAGCAGGTACTTGTTCAGCAACAAAACTCCGATGTTTGATGAGTACCAAGACGTGACGAGCCCGATTGTGAAAAACCGGCCATTCGTCGCCATCTTCATCGCTTCTTCTTCTTCTTCCTGTGCCGATCTGATGGAAAAAATTTGGGATTAATCTAAAACCCTACCGAACTTTTCGCGAAATCGATCTGGACAGGAGATCCCTCGGACAGAGATTTTAACGCGTTGATAATGTTGTTATTCCATCGATCGCAAAGAGGGATTATTAGGTCACGATGAGAAGAACAACACGCGAAAATGCTGGAAAACGAAGAAACCCAGGAAAGAAAGAAGAAGAAACAAGTTTGGATTTGGAGAAAGATGATGAGAAGCTGCAAAAGGAGAGATCTTGGCTAAAGCTGCAACACCATCTCTCTCTCTCCTGTTTTTAAGTAAAATGTTTATAATTTTTCTTAATTTGCTTTCAGTTTCATGATTTTGGTGCGTTATGTTTTTCTTTTTTTTTAATATAAGCACTCAAAATTTCAGTTACTATTTTTTTTACTGTATTGGTTCCTTGAAAAATCAAAAGGAGCATTTGACTTTCTGAATTTTCTAATCACGGTTAGGTTCATTGATTAAAAAAGCATTATTTTAGTATTACCGCGTGCGAATTGAAATTTAGTACTACAAATATTATTATGGAATGAGATCTCTGGCATTTCCTATATATATAAATTAATCAAATAAGAAAAATGATGATTCAATCTTAAGCACATTTAATAGACCACGAGTTCACTTAATTACTAAGCGTTTGGTTGATAGGTTAACAATCGGTCAAACATCAATTTAGTTTAACTTTTTTTTTAACGATTTGTGAAATTATACTATATAAAAGTAACAAAAGCCAAAACCTTCTCCAAAGCATAGTCAAAAACAGAGAAAAATAACAAAGCCAGATCAAAAGTTTTTTTTCCTTTTCTTAATCTAGGATGATGCATAACTACAAATTCAGCCTTTTGATCGAAAAGAGATTGCAACCACATAGGTCCTTCACTCGCCATTTATCAGGGTTACGAAAAATCATATAAATATTAGTTAGTCGATTTGTGCACTAGACAGCCTTTTAGTCTTTTCGAAACCATTAATATTCTATCATTTAACAGATGATATCTCAGTATCATATACAATATACATGTTTTATTTTCTAATAATGTTTATTTCTTGAAACAGGTGTATTTTTTTTATTTTGGTTGACATTTTCATTGTTTCTGATAAAAAATTGTGCTTTTAAATTTATTAATATTTTTGTATTTATAAGAAATTTTATGCAATATAACAAAGTTTTACGGAACTTGCCGGCTATGATTTCAATTAATGTAATCTCGTGAAGATCACATCATCATTTTTTTTTGAGAACCATCATCGTTTATAGTGAACTTCACCTTAAATTTGGATTCATGTGAAACTTCACAACATATTAGTATTGTTTTATATGTATGTACTAACTACAATATTGTTATTCTCATTAAGTGAATAGTTGTCAGTTGAATTTGAAAGTCTCCAAAATCATTAGTTTAACTCTATTTAGAAGTGATTATAAGCAGTCATTCCAGACATTACAAAAGATTATTGAACAAAAACAATAAATTTTTAAAAATTTATATATAAAAAAACTGACCTTCCCGTCTATGACTAAACATTAGAAGTAATCAAATTGGTGGTCATCTACAAAATAATCAATTTACAATTGGTTTTCTATATTTTAACGTTTATTTTTTTAACTACGAAATGATATCCTAACATTTAGACAATTGCAAAATTTGATTTTAAAACATAAACAAGTAGATCAAATTAAATTTATCAAATACAGATTACAAGTTTTTAAGAAACTTTTTATTTTATTTTAAATAAATTATATTACATATTTTATATTAAATTACTCATTTTATATTATCTTAACCATCGATAATATAGACAAGCTGGTTGTGGTTTCTTCTCGCTATATCCATAAATACCATATATTTCTGCCATCCATGTACATTTGTTACATCTTTTGTAATCTCTAAGCGCATCGTAAATGTCAAACACGCTTTTCTCTGTTTCTCCTTCATAAAAACCACAAAAATATAATGTAGTATTCAGAAAATTAACGTGAAATTGCCAATCATATGATTCACTCTTTTTCAGACCACGAAGACCTAAATCTTTATCTCCTGATTTACAATGGACTTCGAGAAAATAATCATTATTATTCTGAATTGAGACTTTCATAAGCGGTCCAGTCAATGAAAATAATTCTCTATTTTGTTGTACAGTTTCAGAACATATCAGTGATATCATTAGTATAGATATAACTGAGAAGAAAATGGATGTAATATTTATTTTCGATGAGTTTATCATGATGAATTGCTAGTGAAAATATTTTTTGTTCAAAAATTAATAATATATATAGCAAAATAATTAATTCTAAAGATATGATTTATAATAATTTATTGCAACTAATCTAAATTAGTCAAAAAGCCACTAACTAATTATAAAAATGTAAAGTTTTTCATTAACCCCAAATATTATAGATTTAGCCAAAATAGTTTTAATAAGAAAAGTTTCGTTCATTACAAAAAAAACTTATCTCAAATAACTGTGAACTTCAACTTTACCTTTTTCATAAGTTTGCAATCACCTTTTAATTAATTTTGTAGTAAGTTAATTGTTGAAAATAATGATTAAGAAAATACCATTCAAAATTTATAGAGACCTCAACTTTTAACTACAAAACAATGTCCAAGCATATGTATTACAAAAACAGACACTAAATTTAGCAGAGTTTAAACATACTTATGACACATTCAACCAATCTCATTTGGCAATTATGATGATCTCATATTCATATAAATTTAGCATTCATCTAACAAACTTGTATAAAACATTTAACAGACCTGAAAATTTGCCCCACCCCTTTATGATTAAGAATTGAGAAAAAGACATAAAGACAAACAGTTGAAAATGTTGACCTTGTTCTTGTAATAAAATTCAAGTTTATTGTCAACATGTTTATAGTTTAATATGTAATAATTTTTAAAAAGAGAAAAAATTAGAAATAAAATCAGTTCATCATCGAAAATAAATAAAATAAGATTAAAAATACTGATACATTGAAAAGTATATCAAAATAATATTTATTTATTTATTTTAATTTTAATTTTTATGTTTTAGTTTCTAATTAAGTTTTGTTTCAAGTTTTCAAATATTTAGTTTTTTCTATTTCTATTTGAAGTATGTTGTTTTTATTCTTTAATTATTCATACATATATATTTTTTAAAAAATCTTGATGAACCGATTTTCCATATCTCTATACATATTCGATTTATTGGTTTGTAAATTGTAATCATATTTTTAATAATTAAAACAAAATGAATTAATTTTTGTTAAAAAAAATTTTACAAGATATATAACAAATTATTGTTAGGAATATATAGACACATCTATCAATTGATACATGCACAATTATTGTTTGAAATATAATTTACATTGATTTATTAAATCCCAATTCTAATTTAGAGGTGGGGCCTGTCTCGTGTCCCGATTTGTTTAGTTTATCAGTATATCCCAGGGACCCACCCAGGTGAAGTGAGTTAAAAAAGAACTGAAAATTTTCCCCGAGAATCTGATGAGCTTCACAGATCACTAAAATTCACAAAGCTCCAAAATCCCAGTGGCAAACATGTAATTTTGGCAGTAGGTTTCCACAATAAGTCTCTTCTCTCTCCTCTTTCGTTTTTTTTTTTTAATTCCAATCAGCTTATAAAAAAAAAGAGGCATTGATGATCTTCTCATCTCAAAGTCTCATTTCATAAATACTCTAACTCGTTATTTACATGAGGATTCGTCATCTTGGTCTCTACCAAAATGGAATCCGTACAGCCACATCTCGACACCCTTGTCTCTGTTGAAGCAACCCATGGCTCAAGTGGCTGTAACGGCGACGACGACGGAGGAAAAGAGCTCATCACCGACGACGACGGAGAGCCTCGTCGGAGCTCTGGTGGAGAGGAGGAAGATGAGATAGTTAAGGATGAAGAGAGGAGATCCAATGCGTCCTTGTGTTCGGTGGAAGTAGATCTGGAGCTTGGTATGCCTGAGAAAGCCGTACATT
This sequence comes from Schrenkiella parvula, assembly GCA_000218505.1. Taxonomy (NCBI): domain Eukaryota; kingdom Viridiplantae; phylum Streptophyta; class Magnoliopsida; order Brassicales; family Brassicaceae; genus Schrenkiella; species Schrenkiella parvula. Next base: position 16,605,726 of record CM001192.1, on the reverse strand, counting down.
TGTCACAATCCAAGAAAGATTGCAGGATTTGTCACATGAGTTTGGATGCAACGAATCTTGAATCTGGTGTTCCGATTGAGCTAGGATGTTCTTGCAAAGATGACCTCGCTGCTGCTCACAAGCACTGTGCTGAGACTTGGTTCAAGATCAAAGGAAACAAGTAAGAAAAATCCCCCCACCCCAAAATTTTCAGAGACTAAAACTTCTCTGAATGTTTCTAAATTTAGAAAGCTTTCTCTTTTGGGAATGATGGTTTGTGACTTCCACTAATAATAGAAAAAAAAACATAAGCTTTGAGAAAGTGCGGAAAGTGTCCTTTCTTTAGGGTTTCTAGTTATGGCCACTTTTGATTCCTGTTTATTGACTGAATGTTGGGTCAAGTCTCAGTTTTGATGCCATTTGTTTTCAGATGAGAGACAAAGGTTATCTTTTTCATTTTGCTGTGTGATTTTCATGGTTTGGTTGCTGCAGAATCTGTGAAGTATGCGGGTCGATTGCGGATAATGTTGTTGGAAATATTGAGGCGGAGACTGAGGAAAGCCGGAATGAAGCAAATGGTACAGTGAATCAAGCTCTGCGAACAACATCTGGTCCACGATTGGTGGAAGCTAGAAGCTTCTGGCAAGGTCACCGGTTCTTGAATTTCCTTTTAGCTTGTATGGTCTTTGCCTTTGTGATCTCATGGCTCTTCCACTTCAACGTTCCCTCCACATAGCAGAACAGACTCACTATAAACAAAAGAGAAGAAAAGGGTTAAAGCCATTAGTGATCTCTCGCAAAGGTACTTCCCTCTTGTGCCAATGCCTTGTTCCATTTTTAAGTTTAATGAAGTTTAGAGAGGAAGACCAAAACGTAGGAGAGCATGTAATGCGAATTTGCAGGTTTTATTACTGTCTTAAAAATGTAAATTTGTTTCATGGTTGCGGATAATGTATATAGAGCTCTAGTCACTCTAAAGCTTAATGCAAGTGCAGTGTTGTGAAATCTCATCTCTCGTCTTATTGCATTTGCATCCCAAGAGTTCAATGATTTACAGAGGAACCCAAAAACCAAAAATAGAAAAACTCCTCTGTTTCAGATGCTAGTATGTTTCGGTGTTGCAATAGATTAAATTATGTACAAAAACCGAAACTCGGGACACGCTTCTACGTCTCCTGCATCTCTTTAGTGCCCTCTGATTCATCCTCTTCTTCGACAATGGCTAGGATCTTAGAGGAACTAATCCTCAAAGAAGCGCTCCGGATCTTCATAGGCAACTTCTCATTATTGGCAGCTAACCCACATTCGACTTCTTCTTCTTCATCATCATCATCGTCCTTCTTGAGATCAGAAGGCGGTAAGAAACAATCCATAGACAAACCCTTGATGTTAAAATCCATTTCCTCAATCTCCCAAGTCTCTTCCATCCGAGTCCTCGAGTGATTATCTGAGTTCTCACCAAACCGAAACAGAGAAACCGAGCTTTTACCAGCGTGTGCGACCTGGACACCATCAACGGTCCTGTAATCTTGGATCAGAGACTCCATTGTCGTCTCCCAGAAAATACTGTTGTCGTCCTGAGCTTTGATTCTTAGAAGGTGAGAGTCTTCGAGCTGAAGTAAAAGACCTGTTCTCTGGCTAAAACATCCCCACACAGTGTGCCGTATGATCTCTACATTGCTGCTGCTTCTCGCCTTGAGCGTCGATGGCTCAGCTTCGAGTTTGAGTATGAAACAGTCTTCGTGGTTTATCTTCTTCTCTCCCATGCAAACAGATCTTGCGAATAGATTTGCCGTTGATTTTGGATCAAGACCCTGTTTTTTATTGTTTTAGAAATTTATGTCAAAAACTTTTGTTATGATTCTTTAACGTTTCAAAGAAGTAAAAACAAAAAGACTTGCAACAAGTCAACGATAAGTAATTTAATTCAAAATCATGTCAAATTAATCCCATAAAACAAATATTATTGTTTTGGTGACAATAAAAGAAGATCTTAGGTTGTAAATTGTAATAAGTATACTTTGGTAATGGATAAAAAGTGTTTTTTGTTAACAAAAAAAAACGACAAATTCTATTATTTGACAAAGTTGAATGTAGGTCAGCTAGACCAAGATGAAGATTGATGATTGAAAGATCTTTTTGCCAACAATCAAGGAAAAGAAAACTTTAACACCTAGAAATCATAAAAAAAAATCAGGATGGAATATAAAGAAGAATGTATCATTGAACTCCAAGTGGAAAAACTCAATCATTCAAGTCATAATGATTAGTGGATGCATATGCTTTATGAGACATAAGGATCTTTGTCTTCTCATGAATCAAGTAGAAACTAGAAATGTAGTATAACCACAAGAAAAATATCCACATTCAGTTTTCGAATAATATTATTTCAAAACATTTTATTAATTCATTTCTTGATATAGCGTTCTATGATTCTTGGCCAAACAAGAAAAAGGCTTATAGGATCTTGTTTGTTTTAAAACCTTAAAAAATTATAACCGGTTTATTATATAAGTAAAAAAGGATTACCTGAAGGAAACGACGCAATGGTCTAGGAGGACCACGAGAGGCATGAGAAGGATGCCATGGAGTTTGTCTCCAAGCGACTTTGGCGTCACTACCAGCACTGATCTTGCAGCCGGAGACGACGAGCTCAAGACACCATTGCTCTATACCTTTTTGCCACAACACAAAGCCTCCTACTTCTCCTCCTCCACTCTTGATACTTCTTGCCTTTACCATTTTGCTGTTCAAGCTTCCTTCTCCTGTGCAGAACTCTGATGCCGTCATCCTCACTTTTCCCATCGCGTACATGCTCTCTACCGCGTTTAAAGCTCGATCTCCTCCTACCGCGGCTATGTACTGCTTTACTATGTATTGCGCCATCGACATCTCCTGCATTTTTCAAATAGTTTAAATTGCTTTTAAGGAAAACATTCTTGTAAGAGTCAAAACTGTAGAATCCGATATCAATAAATAGGATCTATGACTCAATTTATTTCTATTTTTCATAATTATACTTTTCTAAATATAAAGCAGAGAAGAAAGATGTAATTACGAGAGGTTGGTCTTTGATGTCTTTGTGGATGGGATTCTCGTAATCGTTGTGGTGGTCAGGCTGAACAGGGATAGGGATCAAAGGAGCTCCAACGACTCCAAGAAGGAGCTGGATCTCAGCGTTACGACCACCAAAGAGTCTCGTCATGTTTGTGGCGTTCGCGGTCGCAGTAGGTTTTGACCAGTAAGACTTCATTTGGTTCCATCCAGGTTTTGTCTTGGACGCAGAAAACAACTCCTCAGGCATGGGAACCTCTAGGACGGTCTCTAACCCGTCTTCGAGGTTGTAGTTGGGACAAAGTTTCCTCATGGAGATTTTTGATGGGAGAAAATTAAGTCGAGTGAAGAGAATGAGTCTATGTATCTGTTGGATTGATGAAAACTTAAAAAGAGATTTGAATCAGAAACGAAACATTAGTAGTCGTTGTCACCAACCGACCGTAACGTGGGGAGGCCTTTTGTTTTGTCGTGTCTGCACGCTCTCTCACTCTGCTTACGTCTGTTTTATTATACAAGACATGGTTTCAAGATATGCTTTAAGTGCAATATCTTTTTCGTTTTAGTGCATTACAATCTTTAATTGCTAATAGGCTTTTTGTTTAATATATCATCTCAATCGAATTAGTAAGCTTTCTTAAGATCGGAAAGTTAGATTTTGAAACAAAAAAAACGGTGTACCAAATGGTTATGAATCAAACAAATACATTGGCTTTGGTAGTTCCGTGACATCCGCTTCCTAAAAGTCGTAATCAAATAAAATATTTCCAAATTTACAATTTCATCTATAATAAGTATTACTTTAAAAATATATTTAATAAAAGTTTATATTAACACGGGTGCATCAAGCTGTATGTCTTCGCTCTTGATAAGTTTATGTATTCTTTTCCCCATTATAATTTAACAAAATCGTCGTTGAATTGAAAAACATGATCTTGGACATAACAAATCAGAAAAGATAATTTTAAAAAGAAAACCTAATAAATAAATGAAATAGTTACCGAAAAATAGACTCAAGCAACGAGCAAAATAAAAGTTGAGAGGCTTTTTAGAAGCATCAAAAAATAAGTAGTTAGCATTTTGTTTTAGGATTTATCCCCAACTAACATTTTAATATTTTTTAAAAAATTTAATCCTAACTCTGTTTTCAATTGACACTATAGCTAACTTATAAAACATTATAAACAAATGATTAAAAATAGACCTTTTGACTAGTTATAAAATGGTGATGGTATCAATTAGCGGCATGCAGAACGGAAGTCGTTAACCGTTTATATGAACCGAATTTATTAACGTGATGTATAAGCACGAACACTTTGGTCACTTTAATGGAAAAATCTTTTTTCATCTAATTTAATTGTAATAATATCGTTTTCCACAACGCCAAAGTCACTACCAAAATTCATTTTTCTTGGGCTAATTAAAGAGGTGAGGACTGCAGATTTATTTATTTATTTTGGTTAAACTCTGCAAAAGAATTGTAAAACTATGTGTATTGCACGTTCATTTTTTTTTATAATCTGATTTTATATATATATTTTTTCTCTTTCCTGAATATCTAATCAAATATCCTTTTCGTTATATATAATATGCATTTTCTTTGATCGTATATAAATATTTGATATAGTACTCTTGGGTCTAATATAAAAATTAGACTGAATCCGTCATTTTCAACCCCTTCGAAAGCCTACACAGAAACTTTCTTTGAATCCATTTGAAATTTGATTCTCTCGCTCTCCATACATTTTCAATAAGCCAACAACGTAAGAATATAATCTTATAAATTGGAAAAAAATACTTAAAGATGCAGTAAATAAAGTTATATGGCTTTGTTTTATATTAGTTTTAATTCAAAGTTCTGCATCAGCAATATTCAGATCTCCGGTCTACTTGTATATATTAAAATTTATGATTTTTTGTTTTATCTTCTTCACTCGCAACATCAAAATAATGATATTGAAATATTGTTGCCATTGAACAAAAGTGAAAGTGAAATACCTCTTACGAGGCAATTGTTTCCTTCTCTCAAAATTGTTAACGAACAAGAACATAATTCTTTTAGAAAAAACAACTTTACTTTAACAAATAAATTAAATGTTATGAAAAAGATAACAATAAAAAAACAGAAACAAATAAATATCAAAATCTATATACCGAAACAGAGCATCATGAGAAAAATGGTAAATGAAGCTATAAGATTCATTTCATAGCTGCTGGTCAAGGAAAGGATCTTTTGGTGAATTTGAGCCAAGATACTCTGAGACCTCGGTCACATACGTTTTCAGCTTCGAGGTGGTTCGAGTGAGCCAATCTGCGTTTGTCTGATCCATCTCGTCCTTCATGTTCGCCATCCTCTCTTCCTCTTCTAACATACTGACCCATCTCTTACCCATATACATTTTAACGGCATCCACACCTTGTTTCACAACTTCCTCGGGCGGGACCACGAGCGGGTTCTGGTCCAAATTCAGCTTAGTCAGGTTCACCAGCGTGCCAAAAGCGTCTGGAAGAGAATGGATCTGGTTGTTGCTCAAGTCGAGTTCTTGGAGGCTTATGAGATCGCCGAATGAAGCAGGGAGATCTTGGAGATCGCTGAAGTTACTGCTCAGATTAAGGTACTCGAGGTTAGTGAGCATCCCGAAAGAATTTGGAAGACCGTTGAGTTCATTGAAGTGTGCATCAAGGTAGCGTAAGGATCTCATTTCGCCAATCGAAGTTGGTAAGGATCTGATTTTGTTGAGATGGATCAGGAGCTTCTCTAGATTCACTAGCTCGAATCCGATGTTGGTTGGTAAGTATGTGAGATTGTTGTAGCTTGCGTCCAAGACAACCAAAGACCTGAAAAAGAAAATCGAAAAAAAGTAAGAAAAGAAACAGAGTGCTTACTAAAACAGAGAAGAACAAAAAAACCAAAACTTTGAATAATACACTTACCCACAATGACAGATGGAATCTGGTAAAGTTGTGAGTTTGTTACAAGAGACATTCAAAATCTTTAGTTTGGACAATAGACCAATCGAATCCGGTAATGTCTCCAGAAAATTTGTGGACAAATCAAGTTCAAGAAGGCTTTGCAATCCAGCAATCGAATCAGGAATGGCCTGTTACCAACACAACCTTTAATCAATACAAGTAGAACACACTTCTGAATCTTTCTCAATGGTATCAATCTAAACATTACCACAAGAACCAAATCCGATTCCAATGCATAAGAATTTACCTATACAATGCACTAAAGACTCAAAATTTCAGAGAAAAGTTTACATCTTTGACACATAACGTATCAGAATTCTAACATATTTGATTTGACCAGAGATTTAAAAGAACAAAAAAACTGACCGCAAGTTGATTGTTGTAGAGGTTAAGGACAAGGAGACCTTGGATCCGACCAAATGCTTCAGGGAGCAATCTCAATTTCCTACCAGACAAATCAACTCGGTCCAATGGATTCGCCGAAGCTTGCTGCAATATACTCACAACCTCTTCGTTGACTTCAACCTCCTTAGCTTCCTCCTCCGCCACGGCCGCCGCATTCTTCTCAGCGGACTCGTAAATCCTCACGAGCCTCTCCTCTGCTTCTTTTAAAAGCTTCTCGTACGATTCGTGAAGTTCGTTAAGCTTAAGGATAGAGTTATACCAAGTCTTCTCTTGATCCACAGCTTCCCTCCTCTTCTGTTCTTTCTCCACCACATCGTTGTCGTTCGGAGAGAGAGCAATCTCTTCGAACGATTCCGATAACGACGCGTCGATCTCGAGGAGCCTGGCACGGGCTTTGTCGACGGTCTCGTGATCGGGTCTGGGTCCGAGGGTTCGAAGAACGGATCGGGTCTGTGCGACGTCGGCGATACCGTTTGTCATGGAAGCAAGGACATCCGGATGAGCCAAGTGAGGCATCTGAGTCACGATTTCGATTGAGTGGCTCGAGGATGAAGAGGGATCGGATTTGGACGGTGATCGATCGCCATCGGAAGAGGAGGATCTGGCGGTGAAGGAAGGGAGACGATCCAAGACGTAAGAGAGAACAGGGAAGTTCTTAGGGTTGAGCTCCGTCGCCATCGTTGGGAGCTTGAGAGACTAGTCACAACTATTGGGGAAGAAGAAGAAGACGAAGACGAAGAAGTGATTATTATTGCATTGGGCATGAAAGTAGCGAAATGAGGAAGTTTGTCTCTCGTTTCCTTCCGTACTATTTGCATCTCTCTTTTGCCAAGTCAAAGATGCATTAATAATACGTGGACATGCATTATCAGCACATGACACGTGTTAAGGTTTTGCATCATAAACGAGAAAAAAATGCCAAAGATGAAATGATCATTCTTTAATTACCGGAAGAAATGATCAATGTATAGCACTTTCACCTAAATTTTCAAACTAATTGGATTGATGCAAAAAAAAGGAGATATAATCTAATTATATTGAGTTTTGATATAACGATAAAAAAATATAATCTTTTTGCGAATTTGTAGTGCGTTCAAGTCTTAAAAGACTAAATTTTCAAATCACAATATTTCTAATAGCGACCACACAGGAGTATTACAAATTTATTATCCAAAAGGTCAACAAATGGGTGGAAAGTTGCATGCTTCCAAACCAAAATACACACATAACTATAAAGGTTTTGTCTCCATTATAGATTCACCATATCTGCATAAACAACGATTGGATAAAGTACACAGAGATTCGGTCTTTTCAGAAAACCAACAAAAAAAAAGACCTGCTTCAACTTCAATGGAGAAGAAAAATGGTCTGCGAGTGATTCTCTTCCCTCTCCCATTACAGGGCTGCATCAACCCTATGCTTCAGCTCGCCAATATCCTTCACTCAAGAGGTTTTTCCATCACTGTGGTCCACACGCGCTTCAACGCGCCAAGAGCTTCAAGCCATCCTTTCTTCACCTTCTTACAGATCCCAGATGGCTTGTCTGAAACTCAGATCAACGACGATCCTACTTCTAATGTTATGTCTCTGCTCGTGCAAATAAACCGCAACGCAGAGTCCCCGTTTCGTGATTGCTTGCAAAAGCTGCTGCTGCAATCCCAAGAATCAGAGAGGATTAGCTGTTTGATAGATGATTGTGGATGGCTCTTCACACAATCTGTTGCAGAGAGTTTAAATCTTCCGAGGATTGTTCTCTGTACTTTTAAAGCCACTTTCTTGAATGCTTATCCAATTCTTCCTCTTCTCCGAACCAAAGGATATCTTCCAGTTTCAGGTAATCCTCTGTTAAAATAGTTTCTCTCTTCTTTTTGGATTTAGGATCTGATATGATCTCCGTATTTTTTTGCTGAGCAAGTCTTTTTGTACCCTTTAAGATGTTTTCGAAACTTTGTGTCTTAGATTCGGAAGCAGAGGACTCTGTTTTTGAGTTCCCGCCGCTTCAAAAGAGAGATCTTCCAAGGGTTTTCGGAGAAGACGGAGAGAAGCTTGATCCATTCTTACATGCTACAGTCGAAACGACGATGAGATCTTCAGGTCTAATCTTCATGTCCTGCGAAGAGCTGGAGAAAGATTCATTGACTATTGCTAACGAAATTTTTAAGGTTCCAGTCTTTGCGATTGGTCCGTTTCACAGCTACTTCTCTGCTTCGTCTAGCAGCTTATTCACACAAGACGAGACTTGCATCCCTTGGCTAGATAATCAAGAAGATGAATCCGTTATCTACGTGAGTCTAGGAAGCGTTGTGAACATATCGGAATCAGAGCTCTTGGAGATTGCTTGTGGTTTAAACAATAGCAAACAGCCTTTCTTGTGGGTGGTACGACCCGGCTTGGTCTTAGGCGCACAATGGATTGAACCGCTCTCTGAAGGGCTCTTGAGAAGCCTCGAAGAGAAAGGGAAGATAGTGAAATGGTCCCCACAACAGGAGGTTCTTGCACATCGAGCCATTGGAGGGTTTTTGACACACAATGGTTGGAACTCGACACTAGAGAGTATATGCGAAGGGGTTCCTATGATCTGTTTACCTGGAGGTTGGGATCAAATGCTGAATTCAAGATTTGTGAGCGATGTTTGGAAGGTCGGAATACACTTGGAGGGTCGGATCGAGAGGGAGGAGATCGAGAAAGCTGTGAGGATGTTAATGGTGGAAAGTGGAGGAGAAAAGATTCGTGAGAGGATAAAGGTTTTGAAAGATGAGGTAGAGAGATCGGTCAAAGATGGAGGCTCGTCTTTTCGATCTATAGAAACTCTAGCTAATCATATACTATCGTTGTAACATTTGGAATATTAGCAAAATATACCTCAACGTTCCTCTAAAATGCAAAATAAACTTGATTAAGAAAAAAAAATTGATGATCAAGAAAACATTCTCAACAATTGTGGATTCACCTATTTATGTTAAAACATTTTATTCAAAGTGTAATAAAAAGCTACATGTTCTTTGTAATTATCACACACACACGAAAAGCAACATCCGTGTCATAATCTATTACAATTGTCACTTATCGTTTATGTCTTTGGTTGTATGCCACAGACTAAAAAGAAAAACATTAATTATCACATTTTGCGTCTGCAGATAATCAGTTGCAGAGGGAGAGGAAGAAGGAAGAAACTGGAATGGAGAAGAGAAATGAGAGACGAGTGATTCTCTTCCCTCTACCATTACAGGGCTGCATAAACCCTATGCTTCAGCTTGCAAAGATCCTATTCGGAAGAGGCTTCTCAATCACCATCATCCACACGCGCTTCAACGCGCCCAAATCTTCAGACCACCCTCACTTCACTTTCCTACAGATCTCCGACGGTTTGTCGGAAACTCAGACGCAATCTCGGGATGTCCTGCTTCAGCTCACGCTTCTGAACAACAATTGCGAGAACCCATTACGAGAGTGTCTGCTAAACTCATCAAACCCGATTCAGATTCAGGAACAGAGGAGCGGAAAGTTAACTGCTTGATCGATGATTCTGGGTGGGTTTTCACACAATCCGTTGCGGAGAGTATTAATCTTCCGAGATTTGTCCTCTGTGCATATAAATTCACATTCTTTCTCGGACATTTGCTTGTTCCGCAGCTTAGCCGTGAAGGGTTTCTCCCCTTTCCAGGTACGGCTTCGACTCATAATAGATCATTGGTCTTATTGGAAATTGAGTTGAGACTATTAACGAAACAACTAAAAGAATTTGAGACACCACAAAGCCAAATTCTATTCAATTCAACAGAAAACTGTAGAATCCTTGAAAAGAGGAATACAATAAGCCTACTGCTTGAAATTACGATTTACCCTCAGTCAGTGGTTCAAAGGGAAAAGATATTGTCCGTATTTCTTGAACTTTCGCAGGTTTGTTTCAGATTCCGAAGCAGATGATCTAGTTGCGGTGTTTCCACCGCTTCGAAAGAGAGATCTTTCGCGAATTATGGGAAACAGCGATCAGGTTGAGCCGCTCGATTCTTACTTGCTCAAGATACTCGAAACGACGAAGCCAGCTTCAGGGCTCATAGTTATGTCCTGCGACGAGCTTGACCGAGATTCACTTGCAGAGTCCCACAAAGTCTTCACCTTTCCGATATTCCCCATTGGCCCATCTCACATCCATGACGTCCCAGCTTCGTCTAGCAGCTTGTTCGAACCGGACCAGAGCTGCATTCCATGGTTAGATAAGCACGAAACGAGATCAGTAATCTACGTGAGCTTAGGGAGCATTGTCACCATCAGCGAGTCTGCATTATTGGAGATTGCTTGTGGACTAAGCCAAGCCAACCTATCTTTCTTGTGGGTTTTCCGGCCTGGTTCGGTCCACGGAAGAGATTGGATCGAATCTTTACCATTAGGGTTCATGGAAAGTCTTGACGGAAAGGGAAAAATAGTGAAATGGGCCCCGCAGCTAGATGTTCTTGCGCATAGAGCCACGGGAGGATTTTTGACTCATAATGGATGGAACTCAACGCTAGAGAGTATATGCGAAGGGGTTCCTATGATCAGCTTGCCTTTTGTGTGGGACCAATTGCTAAACGCGAGATTCATAGGCGATGTATGGAAGATCGGTATTCACTTGGAAGGTCGCATAGAGAGAAGAGAAATCGAGAGAGCCGTGAGAAGACTACTGGTTGAACCGGAAGGAGAAAATATTCGTTCAAGAATTAACTCTTTGCGAGATGAAGTAAGAAGATCTGTTCAACGAGGAGGATCGTCATCTCGATCTCTAGATGATCTTGTTGATCGTATTATATCAATCTAGTTTTGTAGTTTGAATAAATTGTACCCGTCCTATGTATATTGTGATTCTTGTGAACCTTCCCATATTAGCTTGTTCTGTCATACGTTTTAAGCTTCCTTTTTCCCGGAAAACTAGAGCAAGTTTAAGAAACCTGCGCGGGAAACGCGGGAAACAAAAATCACGTGGATGAATAATTATCTTCCATAAAGTACGAAAATACTGTACATCAAAGGTGTAAATTATAGAAAAATCGGATCTGGGTCTTTCTTTATTAGTACATCGAGAAGAGCAGAGTTTTGTCTCCACTCTCCACTTCACAAACATATATTTCTTATGTTAAATAGACATCTTAACTCGAATGTGGCATTCACTGAAATTATTAGGAGATTTGCGTCTGGTTTGAAAAAGCAGGAGAAAGCTTCAATGGAGAAGAGTAATGGCCGACGAGTGATTCTGTTTCCACTTCCGTTACAAGGCTGCATCAACCCCATGATTCAGCTTGCAAAGATTCTACACACAAGAGGTTTCTCCATCACTGTCATCCACACGCGCTTCAACGCGCCAAGAGCTTCAGGCCACCCTCTCTTCACCTTTATACAGATTCCAGACGGCTTGTCTGAAACAGAGACAAGAACTCGCGATGTCACACTTCTTCTAACGCTTCTCAACCGAAGCTGCGAGTCTCCGTTTCGTGGCTGTTTGACTAAACTGTTGCAATCTGCAGAGTCTGAAACAGAGGAACAAAAACAGAGGATTAGCTGTTTGATCGATGATTCTGGATGGATCTTCACACAACCCCTCGCTCAGAGTTTGAATCTCCCGAAATTGGTCCTTAATACCTATAAAGTCTCCTTCTTTCGGGGCCATTTTGTTCTTCCCCAGCTCCGTCGTGAAAGATATCTTGCACTAAAAGGTATTAGTTACTTCTCACTTTACCAAAAACAGTTTTATATGATTACCAAAATATTTTCCTATATAGTTGTTGACTTTCATCGTCCAATCTTTTTTAGAGATATCTAAAGGTAACAGTTTTTGTATGAAAACACTATCTATCAAACACAAGCATTCATTCACATATGAATTAACATCAATATTCTAGGTTCTGTCACGGTTTCTGATCAAGATGATCCAGTAGAGGAGTTTCCGCCGCTTCGAAAGAAAGATCTTTTACAGATTCTCGACGAAGAGACAGAGGTTCTAGAATCGTACTCGAATATGATTTTGGAAACGACAAAGGCGGCTTCAGGTCTTATCTTCGTGTCATCCTGTGAAGAGTTGGATCAAGACTCGCTCAGCCAGGTACGTCAAGATTTTCAAGTCCCGATCTTTGCGATAGGACCTTCTCATAGCTACTTCCCGGGCTCGTCTAGTAGTTTGTTTACTCCGGACGAGACTTGCATACAATGGTTAGAAAAACAAGAAGACAAATCCGTGATTTACGTGAGTTTCGGGAGCGTCGCGACCATCAGTGAATCAGAGTTATTGGAGATTGCTTGGGCCCTAAGAAACAGCGACCAACCGTTCTTGTGGGTCGTACGGGTTAATTCGGTCAATGGCACGAAATGGATCGAGGGAATACCGGAAGAACTCATGGAAAGGCTTAAGGAGAAGGGAAAGATAGTGAAATGGGCCCCACAGCAAGACGTTTTAAAGCATCGAGCCACTGGAGGATTCTTGACACACAATGGTTGGAACTCAACGGTTGAGAGTGTATGTGAAGGCGTCCCTATGATATGTTTGCCTTTTGTATGGGATCAATTGCTAAATGCAAGATTTGTTAGTGAGGTATGGATGGTCGGGATTCATCTAGAGGGTCGGATTGAGAGAAATGAGATCGAGAGAGCGGTAAGGAGATTATTGTCCGAAACTGAAGGAGAAGCAATCCGAGAGAGGATGAAACTTCTTACGGAGAAAGTTAGAAGATCGGTTAAACAAAACGGTTCGGCACATGGATCTTTAGAACATTTGGTTGATCATATATTATCTTTCTAGCTATATCTGCATAATTTGATTTCTTTGTCACTTTAGTTTTTCAACCAATAAATTGTTAGTGTTCTCAAGATATTCATCCTCTGTATTTGGCATTGTTGGGACATAACTAAGCCATAAAAACGAGCCTAGTATGTCCCCTTTTTATCATCTTTCTATTTTGTATCCATTTTGTTTGTTTTTTTCTTGTTTATTTGAATATTTATATGTCTTGGTTGTTTTGAGTAAGTTCAGGTCTGAATGTGAACCCAAACTGTACCAAACAGTTTATAGTTCTGATTACTAATTTTCATTATAAAATTGAACCAGTAGTTCTTGTCTCTATACCTACTCATTGGGCATAATTGAACACGTAGATTTTTGTCTACACTCATCACCTAACGTAATAATATTATAACTATATTATTATATAATGTGATATAACAAGATTACTAATTTTTTTTATGTTAAATAGATATCTTGTCTCCAGGGAAATAGCATTCACTGAGCTTTCATGAGATTTGGATTTGGAAGAGGAAAAAAAAACAAAGAAATGGAGAAGAGTAATGGCCTACGAGTGATTCTGTTTCCACTTCCAATACAAGGCTGCATAAACCCCATGATTCAGCTCGGCAAGATCCTCCACTCAAGAGGTTTCTCCATCACTGTGATCCACACGCGCTTCAACGCGCCAAAAGCTTCAAGCCATCCTCTCTTCACCTTCTTACAGATCTCAGACGGCTTGTCCGAAACAGAGACAAGAACTGATGATAACTCTTTTCTCTTCACTCTTCTCAATCGAAGATGCGAGGCTCCGTTTCGTGACTGTTTGACTAAGCTTTTACGATCTTCAGATTCAGAAACAGAGGAAAAGAAACGGAGGATTTGCTGTCTGATCCACGATTCTGGATGGTTCTTCACACGATCCGTAGCCGAGAGTTTGAAACTCCCGAGGTTGGTTCTCAATCTGTACATCGTCTCCTTCTTTCGCAGCCATTTTGCTCTTCCTAAGCTCCGCCGTGAAGGGTATCTTCTGTCGCAAGGTATTGTTATTTCTCGCTTTTACCATTTACTCTCTAATACGAGTATTGTTTAATTTTCATGCTCCGATCTTTTTAGAAAACCTAAAATTACAGTTTTTTAAGTATTGCTGCGACGGTCATATGAATACATCAAAGCTATCATTTATCTACACATGAGTTTTCATCAATAATCCTGATTTAGTTAAGTTAAGTTTCCTACATCTTCCCTTACAGATTCAGAACAAGATGATCTAGTTCAAGAGTTTCCGCCGCTCCGAAAGAAGGATCTTTTACGGCTTCTTAATGAAAAAAGGGAGTACATGGAACCATACTTGAATATGATTTTGGAAACGACGAAGTCGTCTTCAGGCCTTATATTCATGACCTGTGAAGAGTTGGAGCAAGACTCATTATGTAAGGCACGTGAAGATTTCAAATTTCCAATCTTTGCGATAGGTCCTTCTCATATCAACTTTCCAGCCTCGTCTAGTAGCTTGTTCACAGAGGACGAGACTTGCATTCCATGGTTAGACAAACAAGAAGACAAATCCGTGATTTACGTGAGTTTCGGTAGCCTCGCAACCATGAGTGGATCCGAGTTAATTGAGATTGCTTGGGGTCTAAGAAACAGCGACCAACCTTTCTTGTGGGTCGTACGGGTTGGTTCGGTCAAGGGCACAGAGTGGATCGAGACAATCCCGGAAGAGCTCGTGGCAAGGCTTAACGAGAAGGGAAAGATAGTGAAATGGTCTCCACAACAAGAGGTTCTAAAGCATCGAGCCATCGGAGGGTTCTTGACACACAATGGTTGGAACTCATTGGTTGAGAGTGTTTGTGAAGGCGTCCCAATGATCTGTTTGCCTTTTTTCTGGGACCAGTTACTAAATGCAAGATTCGTCAGTGAGATATTGATGGTCGGTCTGCATCTAGAGTATCGGATTGAGAGAAATGAGATCGAGAGAGCGATAAGGACTTTATTGTTTGAAGAAGAAGGAGATGCAATCCGAGAGAGGATCCAATTTCTTAAGGAGAAAGTAGAAAGATCGGTAAAAGAAAACGGTTCTGCGTATCGATCTTTAGAACATTTGGTTGGTCGTATATCATCTTTCTAGCTATATGTTCGTTGTTTTCTTTGTGTTGAAACCATTTTTTTTTCTTTTGGTTATTATATTCGCAGAAAAACCTAATATGAACTTCAACCAAAATAATACGAGATAGTTCTATATCTTAATTCTGATTACAAGTGTTCATTAAGAAACAAAAAGTAAACTGAATCCAACTGTATATCAAATTAATTAGCTTTATTTTTGATTAATTGTAATGACCAAAGTAACCAAAAAAATCAGATGGAAACAAATTAAAATTCGGATCCAACACCAAACTTAGGAGTACTTTTTTTAATTTATCCTTACAAGTAGAACCGACGGGCAAATAAAACCAAATGAATTTAAATTGATAAAATTAGAACACTAGTTTTGTTTTTACCTGATAAAGAAAAAATGGAATCTAGTCTTTATTTATTATCATCACATAGAAAAGAGTAGGATTCTCGTAATTATAAAACATCAAAAAGGTCATTTGACCAATTCAATCTTTTTAACTTTTACTTTATCAGTAAGTATCATGTTCGTTTTAAAATAAACTAAAGACGGTTTCTCAGCCTTCAGTAAAATAAAAAAAGGTTGAATGATTTGACCGGTTGTTTAGGTGACCCATGAATTGTTAGTTTTATTGATTGATTATCTCTAAATTTATCTTACAATATGTATTTAGTCAATAACGCAAACGATTTATTTACTGACAAATAAACGAGTAGTCACACCTCTTAAAATAATGGGTCAATCGTGACAAAACGCAAAATAAAATAATTATTTTGTCTGATTCTTAAAATAATGCAATTTATTGTAAACCTCGAATATTATGGCAGCAGGTTGCATGTTAAATATTTTTGTAAACCGTCCGTCGAGAATTGTTGTTCATCTCATCGTGTGGTTCAGAGAGAAACACGTGACTTCATATTTGACTTCATATCTCTTTTTAGAACATGTCTTCCAAATTCGACTCCAACGAACGTTAGAGTTTTAGTCAAATAAGACTCTCAAATGTGAATGATTAGGTTGTGTGTGCCACAGAAGGACCCATTTGTATGATGGGAATCGAAATTTTTTCGTTTTCATGACTGAGAGAAAATGCCATAGTGGAGGACCACTCGTCCACTAGCAAATGGCTCACCGTAGCTTCGTCTAGTAACTTTTTTTATAGTAAAATAATTTTCACAATTCATGTTTTATATAGTAAGGAGACTTTGACCGTAGCTTAAAATTTATGAAGATATTTTTTCTTTGACCATAGAAAAACGTTTATCAAACCAATCTTAGACTTTCTAATTTCAATTCTCTTTGGCCAAATTTAATTTAACATGGCATTTTCTCCATCAATCTTCCTTTGATAAGTTAAAACAATGGATTCTTTCTAAGTTAAAAATGGAGCATTTGTTATTTTTAAACTCAAATTTAAACAAAGAAACAGTGAGAAGTATAATATGTTACAGAGAAAGTAATTTCGTTTACTGAAACGACCCAACTTTCAGATGTACTGGCAAATTTTTTTGTTTTGTTTTGTATATTGAGATGAGATATTTATTAGGGAGTTTGCCCATGTTTTCAATTCTTGTAAGTTTTTCTACCAACTTTTTCTATGCTTTCTTTGAAACTCTTTTTTATTATTAAAAAAATAGTGTCAAGGATAATATCTTAAGATTATCATAAAAAAAAAAGACTGGCAGTGTTAGAAATTTTGAAAATGTTCAATAAACAAGATATACTCTCTGCGCTTCACAACGTTCTGCTATTCTTGGACTTGGTCTCGGGTTTTTTGTTTAAGAAACAGAAGAGACATTTGTTAAGGAGCTTGCTCATTTTGACTGGAAACTCTATACATTAAACTTATAACCATCTTGATTGCTATAAATAAAAGGCTTGAAACAAAGCAAATGATCACAGAAGTTAAAAAGAGAGTAATCATGGAGCAAATAAGCTTTAACTCAAACCCTTTCCTTCTAAGTCTTTTCGCATTGTTCCCATTTATTATCTTCGCACTTATCAAGAAAAATATCAAATCAAGAAAGCTAAACCTTCCCCCATCCCCCACAAAGCTTCCGTTTATCGGAAACCTCCACCAAATCGGTAACTTGCCCCACAAGTCACTCTACGACCTCTCCCTCAAGCACGGACCTTTCATGTTTGTAAACTTTGGAGCAACTCGATACCTCGTGGTCTCGTCCGCTGATGCTCTTGAAGAGATCACAAAGAATCACGATATTGAGTTCTCGAACCGACCCGCAATCTCTAGTCTCCATCCTCTAAAGGGGAATGGCCAAGACATGGTCTATCATCCCTACGGAGATCACTGGAAGCAGTTAAGAAAGGTCGGCGCTCTTCATCTCTTGAACAAAAACGCCGTCAACCGATTTCAGACGATGAGAGATGAAGAGATCTCAAGTATGTTAAAGACCATTGATGTTTCAAACGTAAAAGGCGAAGATATCGATATAACCGATATATTCAACACCATGGTGAGCAATGTCTTTCATAGGTCGTACACGGGTAGCTACCAAAGGGAAGAGAGTACTACGAAGAACTTTTTGGATTGGGATGTCAAGTTCAAGAAGCTCATGGGATCTTTCTGTGTTGCGGATTTGTTCTCGAGTCTCGCTTGGATCGATAGACTCACGGGATTTACAACTCTTCTAAAGAGCACCTACTCGGAGCTGGACGATATTATGGAGAAAATCATTAATGAAAGAGAGAAGGAGAGCTATGTAGACGTTCTTCTTCGTCTACGAGACAATGATAAACTTGACTACGACGTCAAAGCTATCATGGAGGTTTGTTTAGCATATAATTGAGTTGACTCATTACTAAATATGTGTCCGGTATTGAATTTTTCTTGATTCAATTGTAGGGCACATTTGTCGCGGCTGTAGAATCCGTAGCGTTGGAGCTTGAGTGGCTATTTTCGGAACTCATCAAGCATCCTGAAGTTTTAAAGAAAGCACAAGAAGAAGTACAACGCGTAGTAGGAACCAAATCTAAGATAACCAATAATGAAATAGATCAAATGCATTATTTGAGATGCATCATCAAGGAGACGTTGAGGCTTCATCCTCCGGGGATAGTTCCACGAGAGACATCATCGAAGTGGATAAACGTAGGTGGCTACGATATCCCTCCACATACCAAAGTACTGGTGAATCTATTTGCGGTCCAACGTGATCCTAAGGATTGGGAGAAACCGGATGAGTTTATCCCTGAAAGGTTCATGGAAAAAAACATTGACTTCATGGGAAACCAAGGTTACGCTCCGTTTGGGTTTGGTCGTAGGAACTGCCCCGGTATGGCTTATGGTATCGCGTTGCTTGAGGAGATTATCGCTAATCTCTTGTATCGGTTTGATTGGAAGATGCATGATGGCTCTAAACCGGAAGAGCTTAACATGGAGGAGATATCACAATTTGTTGTCACCAGAAAATTTCCTCTCCGGCTTATACCAATTCTCAGGGTGTAAGGTCGACGAATATGGGTTGATTCGCTCACTTTGGTTATGGGTGTAAGATACAAGTTTTTTTTAATGATAAATGAGACTTTGATAACGTTGGACGTTGAGATGAATAAATCCAAGAATATGTTTTCTTAAAGATGAATGTTATGTTTTAGAGAAAATAGAGTTAGTTATTGCTTTTTTTTACTACATATGCATACGATTGGTACAAGATATTATCATTACCGTATGAACAAAATACTCGTCTTCAGTTCAACCATGTACTTTGAGTGCACTTCTCTAGCAGCACCTTTTAATTTCACTTATCCTCTTCTTGTGGGCAAATATATATATATATATTCTAGACACATTCAGATACGAATTTCTAAGAATTATTTTTGTTTCGTAAATGAATTTATACGAATTAGTAAATTACACCCATACATTAGAGCAACCCTTATCCATGCCCTTGCCTTGTTATTGTGTTTTGCAAACTCTGTGGTTTTTTTTTTTTGTGTGTGTTAATAATAGTAGAAAAACAAACTATGATACACCTAGTGAGGCTCTGTTTTTCAAACTCTGGTTTGCCTCATCACTTAGCAATTTAAACTCTTAAAAATGATTTTTTAGTCTCCTTTTTTGTATAGATGTTTATATAGAAAGTAAAAATTGACTGCATTTTTTTTATAATAAAATCCAACAATACAATATAAATGATTTATTTATGATAATGCTCGCGCATATAAATATAGAAAAAGGTAAAAGAAATAACTTGTTTCACACTTTTACAGATAAACCTTCACCACCATTAAGAACCAATCTCATAGTCAAAACACGCATATCCAACGACTTCAAACCTCCACAACCATTCTATGCGTAGCATCATTTGTTTTCTTTTTCATGGAAGCTTGATCCATTCGATAGTCTTTTTACCGGTATGTGGCCTTCCAAAGAAATATTTCATGTAATCCGAATAAACAGTGCTCTTGTACAATGGCTTCTCGCCATTCTCTAGCACCTCAACTAGTGGCTCGATAGAAGAATCATTATTTGGTCCGCAGTAAAACGCAAAGGAGATCCGGCTAAGAAACTGATTAGCCATCACCACATGCTCCAAGCTCTTGTATCGATCGTTGCTCAAGATCTATAGTATGTCTCCAATGTTAACCACAATGGCTCCCCTAACGGGAGGGACATGGAGCCACTTGTCACCGTATCGAGCATAAAGGCTGCCTATTATGTCATCTTGGAGAAGAAGTGTGAGGGTGTTGATGTCGGAGTGACGACCGGTTCCTACGGCGAGCTTCGGCTCGGGACACTCCGGATAGAAGTTGATATTCATCCTCAAAGTTCCCATTAGGGTTTGTTCTTTGGAGTGGTCCATGGTTGCGTTTAGATTGTTCATTAGTATTTCAAGAATCTTCTTACCTATCGGCTTCATACTATGAGAATGATTTACAACTTCGTCCCTGCCACAAATCCTTGTTAAAACTCTTCATCTAATACACAATCTAATTTTCTTCATTTGAGTTCAAAGAAACCCTCAAAGAAGTATACCTGCACACAGTAGGCCACGAGGCGGCAAAGTCCGGTTGATAAAGTCCCTCCACTCCAAGTTAGCCTCCTCGTAAGGATTGAAACTTGTCATGTACCAAGCCGTTTCTGACACTGAACTTCCCTTCCAATACCGTTTCTTCTCCTCCGCCGGCAAACCGAAAAATCCACGACCAGCAGCTCTCAGTTTGTTTAGATCATCCACCGAAACTCCATGGTTCACTATCTGGAAAAACCCTAACGTTGAAGCCGCCTCGCAGATCTCCTCCGCTACATTTGGTTTTGTCCAGTCAGAAACATCGATGACCGGAATATCCGGTGATATACCGCCTTTGCCGGTTGTCGCGGCGTCTATGATGTGTATTTCAGTGGCGACTCGTCTCTCTGGGAGTTGGATGTAACGTGAGGGCAATGTCTTTGGGGACATAACGTCGACGAGACCTTTTACTCCGTTACGTTGGTTTACTACGAAATCAGTAACGGCCACGTCGGTGAGTCTAATGGGAGGCATTTTTTTTGCGTCTGTATGTTTTTTTGTTTTTTCTGGATATGAAGAGACGATAAAAGAAACGAATGAAAAGGTGAGATTTCTCCTTCAATAATTGTGCATTCATATATAGGTGCATGATAAGAAAATATCTCATATTAGTCAACTTTTCTTCATAGTTCATTGGTGGGCAAATCACTTACAAATATTATCTAATATTATATTTTTCTACAAAAATATTTATTTTTATATTAAAACTAATTTAATATCAAATGTTACCAAATAACCATTATGATTGTCACTTGGTATCAGAATTTTTTAAGTTTAACATTAGAATTGATATAATTTATATCAGAATTGCTTGAGTTTTTTGAAAATCAAACAAATTATTAAAAAAATAAAGTTTTAATTTAATTTAGGTTTTAGTTGCATAGAGACATGCACAGCAGAATACGATATTCATACTAATCAAAACAGCGAATTTGTAAATATTTTTTTAAATAAAAAATAGTGAATTTAATGTTCAATATATATCATAGATTCATAGATAAGTGTTTGTATTGTAATAACCCGTCTCAAAACTACCAAATATCAAATATCAAAAGCTCAGAATAAATTCCAAGATATACTATCAAATTGGATATTCTCAATTAACTGGGTATCTTTTTAATATTAATTGAGAAACACTTTTATAAAAATGCTTTTTTTGTCAACCTTTTATAAAAATGTTTGAAAAAAGATTTTTAATTATAATTTATGTCACTCATTTAATGAAAAATATGATTAAAAATAAATTTAAATTATGATAGATTGGACGGATTAAAATGGATTCAACCCAATATCCATTTGAAAAGACGCGGATCTAAAATTCATTTAAAACAATCTGAAATCTAAATCGGTTAATACAATCTATTTAATTTAATTCAAAATTATACAGAAAACCAATTAATATTTTTTTTCAAAACCCTAAATCGACTATTTTTTCAATATATAGATCAAACCATTTTCAGTAATCAAAACATTCAATTTTTCTGGCTTTGAAAAAGAATTATGTTAATTAGTTTTCTACACAATTTTTGAATTAAATTAAATAGATTGTCCAAATCGATTTGGATTTGGATTTATTTTTAGTGAATTTTAGATCCTTATTTTTCAAATATGTATTAGATCATATTCATAAAAAGATTTCGATTTATTTTTAGTGAATTTTAGATCCTCATTTTTCAAATATGTATTAGATCATATTCGTTACTTTTTTTTCGACCAGATCAGATTCATTTCAATGGATTAATTTTTATAATATAAACTTGTTTCTAAATACATATTTTTTATTAAATTAGTGATATAAATTATAATTAAATATTTTTTTAAGTATTTTGATAAATATATTTCTCAAATAATATTAAAAAATATTATGTTCAATCACGGAATGGATACGCGCATTTAAGGTGCTTGAGGTGACACAACAAACATGGACATTAGTACAGTGAATGTCACGTGGACATGTTTGCTAATTATGTGTGGGTATGAAGTAACGCAGACGATTCACATGCTGCACTGAACATTCAAATAATTTGGTGAGATTTGAAAGATATTTAAAATATAAAAAAATTAAGGGTCAACAACCTCACAGAGGATGTGATGGGTTCTGTTCCTTTTTTTTATTCTTTGCATTGGTTTTTTTGGTCAAGTGTTGATTTTCTTATGAAATAAAATAAGATGACAACGAAATATTTCAAATTTCTATTTCCATGATTTTTCCCCCATTTAAGGGTTTCGATTTTTGATTTTAAAAATTGAAACTAAAACGAGTAAGGTAAAAGTTTTTTTTTTTTCAAAAATCAAATTGTCTATTAGTCTTTAACTATAAATTGTTTATCAAATCATTCCAAATCATATTTGATTGATTCTATTAATAAATCATATTTGTAGTCCTAAAATATAAATTGTCTTTGTTAACAAAAAAAACTATAAATTATCTTTCAAATCATTAGAAATGATATTTGATTTATTTTATTGATAAAATATCTAATTTTTAAAAAGTTAAAATTTTAAAGAATCTTTAATCTAATAACTTTGGATTTGAGATAATTTTTGTAAATACTAAATATAATAAAAAAAATTAAGAAACGCAATTATCTCAAATGACTAATCTAATATGTACCCTTTATATTTTTTTTAAAAAAAATTGAGGTAAAAATTATGTTAATTATGTTAATTATTGTTTTTGAATAATTAGTTTTCGTAAAGCTAAAACTTGACCACCTACTTGATAAATTAGGATACCACGTTATTTTTGCTTATATGGTAACTTTCAGTACCTGCTCCTCCAAATGATACCTCTGAAAGAGCAAACCAAAAGAGCAGGAGTAATAAAGTTTTTTTTTATATAAAAAGACACATTTTAAAACTATGTTTTCACTGTTTTTTATTACTCGTAATATATTTTTTTTAAAAGTTTCGTTTTCGCATTTTAAAGAATGATTATGTTATATGATTCACATATTTAAAGTATTGATCTACAAAACTATTTTTACAGAGTGTCGTGATTGTTGACATGTTTCTCTAATTAGCGACAGATATATTTTCGATATTTCATCACCATTATTGTTTATCGCCATCATCCCATTAAAAATATAATATCTAGAGAAGGTGAACGAATCACTAGAAAATTCAAAATTATCGAAGTCGGATCGACCAACCAACCATATCGTCTTCTTGGTCAGAGATTTTTTTTGTCTTATTCAGTAAGAACATTATTGGAGTGGACTGGATCTCCTTTTTGTCGACTCTAGCCTCTTTGTCGATCGGTTCTCCTTTTCTCATTGCCGCCGGGAAGTAGAAAAATCAAAGCAGATAGTTTCAAATGCCAAAACTTACCAATAGGTCGCGTTTATGGTGTCAAGTGATTACCAAGCCTGAGCTTGATGGCGATTCCTTCTGCAACCACACATTTTGCTGTTGATGGTCTTGTTCCAAAGCATGATTAGACTTCTTCATAAATATGTGTCGCCATTACTTGCTATTCAGCAAAAGACGAAACAGACAACCTGAGCCAGTTCCTGTAATTGTGCACCAATGCCTCAGGTAATTTATTTGTGAAGCAAAAACCCTAGTTTTGATTTTGGGCATGAAAATATCATAGAGCTACAATGATTTAGTGCTGATACCAAATATTGTCTAAAGACTGAGGATCAGTGACCACAAGAATCGTGTATCTAATCAAATACAATTGAGTCATTTTAAGCTTAAGAAAAACTAGGCAACTGTGTGCTTAGGTCTTCGGCTCAGTGGGTTTGTTCTCTCTTTGACGCAAATGTTTCAGCAACCAACAAAGGGAAGGCTATGGTAGCATCACAGTATACCTGCAAGAATGATCCATTATCAAATACCTACTCAGAAAAACCATACACTAGTAAGGATCTGAAGAGAGTAGAAGCAGGTTTTTAATTCAGACCTTAACGGTTTTAGCAGATCCCCTTATTTTACCCCAAGACACTGCTTCATCAGGGCGTGCACCCGAGTCGCTCCCATCAAATTCTTGCCCAGTGTTTATGAATACAGCGTAATCCGCACCGTTACGCATCATATTGGCATTACATATGTGGTGCTTTGGCAAGCCCCCTCCAAGGATTATCATCCCTGTCTTCCTTGGAGTTGCATGTACAGCTTCGCCATTCATAGCTCTGATATCTGATCATAATTCATAAAGCATTAACTGGCTTAAGGACCATATCTTCTAATCCACCATTAAATAGTGAACTTTGTGATAAGACTCAAGTCGATAAACTCCTTTGTTCACATTCACCAAACGACGAGTACACTATAGCAGAGAGTTTGATTAACAAGAGAATTCTCTAACTCTCTACCCAACGTCCAAACAAAACCAGTATGCCCCACAATGCTATTCTCCTAGTTCCCGTTAAAACCTTTAGAAATCAACCAACCGGAAGGTCTGTTGCCTAACTGGAAAAGCTACACTTCACTGCTAGTTACGATATACTCGCACTAGACTTAGCAAGAAAATGCTATGACATTGCTTCATTGAGTGACAGAAATACCTTGCACTACATCGATGACAAGGCCAGAGGTACGAAAAGAGTGAAAATAAAGCATATCACCAAGAGAGCCATCTGTTAACCCCGGGCAGAATACTGGAATATTCATCTACAAAGACCACAAGAGGTGGAAAAATTCAATTCCGGAGTTCCTAACAGAATGCCGAAAATACTACAAAGGGTCAATTTTTGTTGTTACCTTGTATGCCCAATAAAGGTATGAACTCTCATTGTTTATTTCTTTTCCCAGCCGTGCTAACAGTTTAGAAGGTGTCCACAACACATTCTACAAGGGAAAACCAGAGGAAGAAGGATTCATCAACGACGTACTAATGCAAGAGAGGAACGATATCTATCTCTACTCGTTAAACGCAAAAAAGATTTCTTTTGAATAACTAGTACAATACAAGGAAAGGTCGAATGAAAAGATTGAGCAATAATACCTCTTCTTTCTGTTCCTTCAACATCTCATCAAAGATGGGAATGATCCAATCCTCAAACTTGCAATAGTTATCATTTGGAACCAGCAAGTTCCCGATTCGGTTCAATCCCTTTGACCGCAGATAAGCACCGGGTAGAGAGAAATCACCTTTAAAAGTGGGTGCAAGGCATTTTATGAGATCTTCCTCTACGCCACCAGTTGTCGTGACTATAACATCAACCTGCAGAAACATTAGAATCAAACAGCAACTTCCACAAGTAAAGACAGGCTAAGCTAATTGAAACTAAAGCTCAATAATTAACATCCATAAACAGGGTGATTACTCAAACCACTAACCATATGATGCTGAACAAGATATCGAATTGTATCTCTGACACCAGATGAAACAAGATTCGAAGTGAAACCCAGAAATATTTTACACCTCACGGACTTCCTATACGATGGGTCCTTCTCCTCTTCACTACAGTCTTCAGCTACTATAGTTTCATCAGCCAATCTCCACTCTAGCTTCAATACAATTCAAACCATATTACTGATTCAGCTCAATGTCAATAGTGAAAAATCCGGGGGGAAAAAAAGGAACTTTAATTTCTCGAACCATTTGATTGACGACATCAATAGCTTCTCCGAGATTTGAGGCTTGAAACCCGGTGGTGAGCATAGATCGAAGAAGCTTAGGGTAATTCACTCCCTGGTTGAAATCGTATCCTTCGATTTTGTCACATTTACCTTCCAACGATTCAGATTCCTTGAAAACCGTGGAGTGAACAGAAGAGAAAACACGATCCTCCTCCATGTTTCTCGAAGAACGAATAGACGAACCAGAGATTAGTGACCAATACGAATTTCCCTGGATCTGAAAGTGTGGAGGGTTTTGGGAGGTCTAGGGTTCTAGACAGGAATAAAAAGAAACAGGCCATCTTCAAACGAATCTTTGCTGACAAATATGACGGGTTCGGTCCGAATCTAAAAACAGTTCACTACTGGATCCGGTATTGGTAGAGTTCGGTTCGATATGGTACGTTCCATTTTACTCGGATATTTTTTTTAGGGGCTCGCTTCTGTTGGGAATTACTCTTTTTTACTACTCCAAAACTTGAATCAATCAAATTTTATATATATTAACAAATTATGACTTTATGAGAAATAAATTTGTACAACAAGGAATTATACGTGCTAAGAAACAGAAAAATTCTGATCAATGTCAAACCTTTACTATACTGCGTTCACTGATGATCCATGTACATATATAGGTATACTATGGGCAACATCCATGATACGTATACATATATGTAAAGAAGTATTGCTCTTCTGGGAAAGATCACTCGGATTTCATTACAATCTAGAATGATTTGATGATGATGTGAACTTTTCTAATATCCTTTCTGGTTCTTGATGTTCTCCAAGTTTATCTGCACAAAGTCCCATTGAAACAATAAATGAACACAGGGCAACACAAGCCAAAACCAACAAATTTCATGTTTCTTAGATTACCAGGAGAAGATCTTCGTCTGTACCAAACGATTTCCGGGCATTCTCCAGGCATTTTGACGAGATCCTCTCGTGCATCCTGCAAGAAATGAATTCTTACTAGTACCGAGTAAATGGGCAATTGGCACGCTCCCAGATGATGGCATAAGTGTTTTTTCTTGATGCTGAGATTTATATGATAGTCGCTAATGTATCTTCCAAAAAAGTAACGAAATCTCACATAAAAATGCAATGTCTAATGGGAACATTGTCTGGCTGTAAACCAATGTACTATTACTAATACCATGGACCAGATTTTCCCACTTTGTTTAGTACTTAACTTTCCTATAACAGTTTTGATATTATCCCCTAATAGGTGAACGTGGCAGCCAGATGCAACCTCTCAGGGTAAACGTAGAAGGGCACCTATCTGTAAGAATCGAAATAGTGAGAGATAATCAGAAATTACTTGGAACTGGCGGGATCTCTGATCTCGAACTCATTCCTAACAGCATCGTAGCCACATATCACAATATAGTGACCTATTGAAAACATGAAGGAAACAAACACATGTAAGAACTTTTAAAAATGTAGTCTTTCACCGAGAAAAGGGAAGCTTGATAGCATTTTTGCTTATTGAGCATCTAGTTTTGAGCTCGACTTTATTACTAATATGATTGTTTTGCCTGGTCACGGTTTCATAAATTTCAGGAGTTCCAAATGATTATAAGGATTATCGACATAAGAATATCAAGAGGATGACAGATACTTGGCTTCCTATTTTGGAAGAAACGAAACAGAGTATAAGTAAGGCAGGGGCCATTTCTCACCGGTGTAGCTGGAGTTGCTGTTGTGAAGACCAGCGACAATCACTTCCTCCAACCAAGACTTGCTGCCAAAAAAAAAGTAATAAACGAGCATGAACTTTGCAGCTTGTTATCATACTTCTAGCTCTAACTTCGAAACAAGAAAGACACAAAAAGACTTTGTCGAGCAACGATATTCTAGGAAAAGGGCACAAGATAACATTGAGCAAGTATTGAGAACATGAAAGACGTCACACATATTCCAAGTTTCTTGATGAAGGGATTTGAGTAGAGGGAATACAAGAGAAATAAAATAGAACCGACCTTAGCTTGTCCTGATCGACTAATGCAATGGCAATATAGTTCCCCGACAATAGCAAACAAGAAATCTCATGGATATTAACTGATCTGCACTGCAAAAACGAAGAGGTTGATTGAATTTGATTTCCAAATAATAAACAGATTACACAAGGGAAGGTTTGATGACACATGACTTTCCACAGGAATGCTAAAACAATACACTGAGTTAATGGAAAGTGTCTATACCGGAAAAAATCGGGTCGTATTAACATCTTTGGTTAGAAAAATTGGCCATATTTCAAGCAACACTAATGGAACAAAAATAACCGGAAATTTTCTTCTATACAGGAGCAAGTAGAAACATTTGCCCAGACGGACTTTACCTGTATAATAATGCCAGATTCATGTGCTTTTCTAAAGAGCAAATCCACACGCACCAGATCTTCAGGGAGCTGCTCCTGCATCATGATTTCCAAAAGGAATATAATGAACATTTGCTACTTGGAAGAAACAAGATCAGTCAAAAATCAACATTTCATTAGCATACTTGATGAAGCACACATCGTCACATGGTGAATGAGAAACTATCAAACAGAATTCAGAGTCTTTGGAATCTGTAGTTTAGATAGATACCTTGTAAAATTCCTCTATGGAGTAATTTGGGTTTGCTCCGAATGTTATTGTGAAATAAGAAAATTCCACGCAGAACTTATGCAGTAAATAGGCGAGATCTACAGTCCAAATGCTGCAGAAGTTTCAATAAAATTGATGATAAGTATCTAATTGAGATAGTATTCCTTTTTCACCTCTAGTAAGCAGGCAAGGCTCAGAAATCAGAATATATAGTGGGATTCAATTGGTGATGACAGTTTCTTAAGGTAGAAGCAGACCTATTTGTGGAGCATATCTCAGCCAAATCCTCGATAGTGCAGCTCGTGATGCCACTTGCCCTGAGAACCATGAGGACACAAGCGAGGCCACAATCCCATGAAGCTAACTGATGTACATGAGGGACCTAAACGACAATAAAAAGAACCAGCGACGTGGCAAAGAGAATGATAAGTTTCAGACTTCCCAATTTCTTCTCCCACTAGATTGATACCAAACATATAGAGAGACAAAGACAAAAAGTAAATTGAAAGGAAAAAAGTCGGTCTTACTTCCATGTGGGACGAGGATGGCAAGACTTCATCTTTGTGCTTAAAGGGATCAAATTGGCAGTATTTTGGAGAAGTCGAATCTCCATGTCCTTCTGATCTCACCTGATTCCTTTCTTCAACTTTCAAAAGCTTGTTCAGCAGAAAACAAAGAGGCCACATCAAGTAACAAGTGAGGAAGTTCCGCGACCATAAACACACTAGAAGCGTCGTCGGTCGTCCTCTAATCTAATGGTCTTGTTGCGGATGGATCCCAAAATTGCTTGGTAAACACACCTAAATATACAAACAACACAATGGAAGAACCATCAAATACAAGGAAGAATGACAAAACTCACACGGTAAGCTAAAAACCTGCAGACGATTCTCAATTTGCTTTACCACCCAGATATAATCCAAAACCAGTTTTGTGAATCTAAGCGACACATACCCGATAAAACCTAACATCTAAAATCGTGAATTCTACGATCGGATTTCTCGAAAAGAAACTCCAATCTACTTCCTCAGGAGGATCATGTCCAATCGATTGCAGGGAGAGAGGTAACGAGAATTTACCTTTGCCTAAGATGCAAGCGAGAGAGAGATGAAGGGAAGCAATAATTCTCTGAATAAAAGTTTCTTCCTTTTTCCTTGAAAATCAGAATGGTTTGGATAAAGGAGAAGATCTGTAGCTGCAAGTTTCTCGTGTTCTTTTCCTTGGGAAAGCGACGAATCCTACGATTACTCGAATTAAATCCTTTTTTTTGTCTTGTTCTTCTTATTTATCCTTTTTTCTTTTCCCAGTTCGTATTGATCTTTCAATCCTATTGTATAGTTTCTTTACAAAATGCAACAGAATTTCCAAAACACATATTGGATCAAGGATTTGTATATATTTGAATATATAGTAATTTTTTCAGGGATTTTTAAAGGGATTTGAGGTTCTAGCAAATTTAACAATATTTGATGATCTAAAAATAGAGATTTTTTAATTTTTAAAAACTTATCAAATTGATACGTATCACTCTTTTTAAGTAAAAAATAATTCTTATTTTTCTCAAAAATTTTAAAACTGGATCATATCTCTAATTTTTTGTTTTTATGATAAGTTTCTGCACAAAACGTTAATTTTAGCAAAAAAATAAAAAATATTAAATCGAAAAATATTAATATCAAAAAAAAAATATTATATCATGGCTCAAAATATTTTATAATAAAAATTTTAATTTGTGATATGATTGTCAAATTCAAACGGTTTGTTTTTTGTTTGTGATTATTTTGTTTTTTTCGTGGATTGCTTGAGTGATATGATTGATGGCTTATGTTCAAACGGTTTCATAGTCAATTTCTTAACAAGTTTGTGTCATATTCAATTTTGGAAAATGGAACTCCGAGTGAAAATTAAGGAAATGATGATGTACTAAAAACAAAATTCTAAATTGAATAAACATCTTTTTGATTATTAATAAATGACAACGTGATAAATAATGTCCACTGCTTTTCAAACGCCTGATAAAAAAATGACAACTTTCAAGTCGATGTGTAATATAATATAAACTTATTACAAGATTTCAAAAACTGTATTTACCACACACAAAAAAAAGTTTCAATAATCATGAAGGCTACAAAAGGTGTATAAAGGGAGCAACAGCTAGTAAATTATGAAGACAATTTTTACGAAAGAAAAAAAAAGGTAGCAAGACAAGGATTTGAATTGAAACCCAAGATCGAATGTACAAGGCGGGTTTATGACAGTGGTGTGTCCAAAAAGTCAAAACTTTTGTTTCCACTTTAACAAAAGTAATGTAACTATATCTCACACAAGTCATTTGAATTTATGTAAATGCTATTAACTATAATTTGTGTCTAAATAATAACAAGTCATTAAGCTACGTCGACTTGAGACTTGTGAGAAGCCTTAAACGGCTAGGAACTTAAAAAGGAATATTTATCGATGGGACCATGCGTTTGAATTAACTCATCAGATTTACTATATTGTACACTACAAATATCTATATTAACGAGACTGCCACTCACTTACCCCTTTGCATTGTTTTCAGAAAACAAATACAAACTACGCTCTGCATTAAATCATCTAAATACTTTTCAACTCCTATATCTTTATATCGGCGGCTATTCATTAAATTTTGTGGCACTCTTCAAGAAGAATGTCTCCACTTTTTTTTTCCTTTTTTTCTTTTTGGAGGATTTATACTCTGCATTTACTAGTCTTCACATAGTTGCTTTGTAAAAATATCTGGTTGATTTGATTGATTGGATAAAAATTATAACTAAAATTTTTAGCTATATCAATTTATTCTGAAACTAATCATCTCCTTTCAAAATCTCAGATCTGTTCTATAATAGTTCTCATATCATTATATCATCCATCTATGCTATTATATTATCTTATTAATTAATTATATTTTACAGTATTTTATATTTTTATTATATTATAATGTGATACTTAATTTCGATTAATTTTTAATCGATTTATGATTTATTATTATTTTTTGTTTAAAATAAGATGTTTTCCTCGATAAGATAAGATTTTAGTTAATTTGTCAATCTGGAAAGCAATCTGTCTGGTTAATATAATTAATTATTGGCTCAAAATATGTAATTGATTAAGCCTACTAAACCACACCATATGCTATTTGTAGTAACTTACTAAATTATTGTTAAACCCGATGGGCAGAACCGTAACTTCCACCATACAAGAGATTTGTCCGCCAAAAAGGTAATTTAATGTTTTGAAAAAAAGTCAAATAGTGTAGTATTATTACTCTCTCTCTCTCTCTCTGTATTCTCGTGACAGAGGAAGCGAAACAGAGAACATAACTTTTTTATTGGCTGTTTTCTTTTTTGAAATTCTTTTGGGTCTCTTACAAAAGACATGTTCTTTCCTTTATAGACGTTTCCTAAATT
Organism: Schrenkiella parvula; assembly: GCA_000218505.1. Taxonomy (NCBI): domain Eukaryota; kingdom Viridiplantae; phylum Streptophyta; class Magnoliopsida; order Brassicales; family Brassicaceae; genus Schrenkiella; species Schrenkiella parvula. The sequence continues at coordinate 16,573,828 of CM001192.1, read as the reverse complement.
CTGTTTGGTCTTTCGAAGAAAACCAGTTTATTCTAAGTTCGAATCAGTTTTAAAAAGATGGAGAATTTAGTTAAGAGCTGCACAGGAAGTGAAAAGAAAAGAAGTAGTTTGACTCACTCTGTAGAAGAAACAGTGACCGAGTCGAAAGAGAGAAGCAGCACGAGCGGATCGAGCTACAAGAGTTCTTCAGGCGCCGCTTCGTCTTCTCCACCACCACCGTCGATTCTGGGTTGGCCGATAAGGAAAGCCTCATTTCGTAAGAATTCTAAAGAAAATCTCAAATTCGATCATACAAAATCTGCCCTTCTCGCTGATTCTGGGTTTAAAGGAAAGGAGGTGAATATTGCAGGTTAGTGATCTGTTTTGGTTTTCCCAGAAAACACGAAAAAGAAAATTTTGAACCTTTTTTTCTTTTCCCGGCTCTATTTCTATTTTCAAATTTCAAGTCGACAAAACTCTCTAAGATCTGATGTTTTTTTTGGTTGTTGTTGTTGTTCATCTTACTTTTGAATTAGACGTGGATATGATGAAGGAGAGATTCGCCAAGTTATTGCTTGGTGAAGATATGTCAGGCTCCGGCAAGGGCGTGTGCACGGCTTTAGCCATCTCCAACGCCATCACCAATCTCTGTGGTAAATAATTAGATAAGAACCAACTTGCGTTTCTCAAATGCTTGAACCACATATTTCGAAGTGTTAATGTTTCTTTCTTTTAGCTACGATTTTTGGGCAGCTATGGAGATTAGAGCCTCTTTCAAGCGAAAAGAAGGATATGTGGAGAAGGGAAATGGAGTGGCTTCTTAGTGTTAGTGATCACATCGTCGAGCTAACACCTTCAACGCAAACTTACCCAGACGGCAAAAAGTTTGAGGTAAGTTCTTGAGTTTTAAGTTGTCGCTACTGGACTGTAAACGTTGCAAAAATGAATCAGTTCGTTGATCTTTAGGTCATGACTTGCCGACCAAGATTTGATCTTTTCATCAACCTCCCAGCTCTCCGTAAACTAGACAATATGCTTCTTGTGAGTTTCACTCAACTTTTTTCACAAATGATCCTTTCAAGTGAAACCATTTGATAATATTTTTCTCTTTGTTGGTTAAATAGGATATTTTAGCGAGTTTCAAGAAAACCGAGTTCTGGTATGTTGATCAAGGGATTGTGGCTTCGGAAAACGATGGCTCAGCTTCTTTCCGCAGGAAGATTCAGCGCCAAGAAGAGAAATGGTGGTTGCCTGTTCCTCGTTTAGCACCTAATGGCCTTTCTGAAGATGCTAGAACAGAATTGAACCACAAGAGGGAATGTGCGACGCAGATACTTAAAGCTGCAATGGCCATTAACAGCGTTTCTTTAACTGAAATGGATGTTCCCGAATCATACCTTGAAACCCTTCCAAAGGTTTATACTTTTTATTCAAAACATCTTCACAAAACAAATTCTGAGAAAAAACTTGTTTTGACATTAATCTCTTGGCGCAGAACGGTAGATCCTGCCTTGGGGATGTTACCTACAGGTACATAACATCTGAGAAATTTTCTGCGGACTGTCTTCTTGATTGCCTTGATCTGTCCTCTGAGCATACTGCTCTTGATATCGCAAACCGTGTGGAAGCTTCGATATATGTTTGGCGCAGAAGAGTTCACACAAAACTTGGAGTCAACAGTAATAATACTTCAAGCTCTACTCCAAAGTTATCATGGGAAATGGTAAAAGATCTAATGGCCGCTGGTGACAAAAGGGGATTGCTTGTGGAGAGATCCGAAACTCTCTTACGTTGCTTGAAGCAGCGGTTTCCATCTCTAACGCAGACTTCTCTAGACATTAGCAAGATTCAATGGAACAAGGTAACAAAAAAAAACCATTTTCTCTGAATACGTTACATCACAAGGTTGCTTTGCTTGTTCTTACTTATGCTATCCTACTAAAATTTCAGGATATTGGGAAATCAATCCTAGAGAGCTACTCGAGGGCTTTAGAGAGCTTAGCGTCAAACATCGTGGCACGAATCGATGATTTACTCTACGTGGACGACTTAACAAAACAGTCAGATGATAACAATCTGTTGTCAAATCCAACAGCTAGCATTATAGCTCACAAGAAAGTAATACCAGTCCCTTATCTAATATCTGCATCAGGAACACCATACAGAACAAGCTTCTCAACGACACCTGGTTTCTCTCCTATGGCTGCTCCAATGATTAGCCCCAGAAAAGTGAGGACACCTTCTTATTCCAGCAAGAACAGCATCAAAGTGAATGAGAAAGGTCTTCCTTCTCGAGGATTCGGAGTGAGAAGAGTGTTGAACAATTATCTTGGCATGGAATCGAAAATGAAAGTATGCGTGGATCCATTAGAGAATCCAGATGCTGCAGTAATAAACCAAATGGGCAAAGAAGGTGAAGAAGAGAAGAAAAGAGATTCAACATCAGTCCATCAAAAGGGTCCTCCAAAGTACATTGTGTCTTAAGAGCTTATAGAATTTCAATACAATGTATAATTATGCAGAACATGGATTGATTTGTTTGATATGTTTACATGTAGTTTTTGTCTTATTCCATCTTCTCGAATGGTAAAGTGTCTACATTTGCAAATCAAAATCAAAATAAAAACAGGCAAAAGTGGGAAGTAGTCGTTACAAAACATTTCCATCAAATTTGTTCTGGTTGGTTAACAAGTGCATATATTGGTAAACAATAACGTGTTAAAACATCATAATTTTTCTTAATGTAGCAAATAACAACAAAGTCGTTGTAGTATAGTGGTAAGTATTCCCGCCTGTCACGCGGGTGACCCGGGTTCGATCCCCGGCAACGGCGTAAGTTTTCGTTTTCCTTTCCTGAAAATCCTTTATTTTTTTTCGTTTCTTCTTTTTCTTTTATCGACGAATCTCTGAGTCGCCGAAGGATATCGAATCTGCCGGAGAAAATGACGACGAGTATTCATATCACAGCTCTCGACGGAATCGTCAACGTGAACTCTCTCTTCACCCTCGCGGTTTTCATCGGATTAGCTTGGAACCCTACCGACCCGTCCAATAGCCTCGTTACGGACCCAAATTGCAACTCGACATCTCGTATGGCAGAGAATCTCGTAGCCTTCCATGTCTACTCCTTCGCTTCCTTCCTATTCTCAAGCCTCATCGCCCTAGGTCTCAAACAAGCCATGAGGCTCAACATAGCCGCTTCGTTTCACTTATCTTCTCGGTTGGATCCAGTGGTGTACTACGTCAACAAGACGGCTCTCAGATTCGGGATGGTGATCTCCGGTTTGGGCTCGGTTTCCGGATGTGTATTCCTTATGTTGGCTTTGATCAACGTTGTTCAGATCAAGCTCGGGACTTTTGGTTGTGGTGCGAGTGGTCATACTTATGCTGCTGTTGTGCCGCTTCTGATTCTGGTCCCTTCTGCACTTTTCATCTATGTGACTCTTATGCTTTATGCTTTTACTCGCTAGAACATGGTTTCGTTTCATGGTTGATGAAAATAGGAACATGTTTGTATGCGAAACGCGGTGATTCCGTGTTGTTCGGATATTGATGCTATGATTGAGAATGATTCCTATGCTGATTCCAAGATATGGTTCTTGTAAATATTTGATTTCTTCTGTTGTCTGAGTTAGATGATATTCTCAGTTAAATGGGAATTAGGCTCTGTCTGTCATCAGGAATAATCAACTGGTGGATTCAAACAGATTCGATCCGAGGAAATGGGTATTAGATTATGCTGGTTTCTGATGCTTGTTCGGTATGATCTCTTGGGTCTTGATAAAGCAGAGTTATTGTACAAAGAAAGGTTTTTTTTTACCCTACTCGGAATCAAACATCAAAAAGTGAGAACTTTTCTATGTCCCTCATTTGGATTAGAGCTTTTCAGTTGTTGTAGCTTTGTGTCTCTCACATATCTCTAGAGCTGCTTCAGCTGAATTCTATTCATCAGTAGCTTTGAGGATCGAAGGACCTAATATATCTAGATCTTTTGTGGTGATCTTCAGCTTAAAGATTAATTCTTGCTGAAGGCTCATAAACGCCTTTTACAGTAGTTTTCTTCTATTACCATACTTTTTGAAGTTCTTTCTTTGATTTGTGCTGTTGATCTAAAAACACCTCTTTGCTTTCCCAAGGGTTTGAAATGATTAGCTAGAGACTAATGGTATCCTGACCTTACTTTAGATTAAAATAACAATGCACTTTGAGGCCCTTAATGCAATTGATTAGGTGAAGTAATTACTCTGTTCCTTTAGTGCTTCTTCCACTAGTTCTCTGTGGATTTTCTTTGATCCTGCCAAATCCTTTGGCCAGTTCAATTGCTATAAATCTCAGTTTCCATGAGTAGTATATGCATACCAACTCTTCTTCAAGAATGGAAACCCACATTTTATCTCGCATTTTCGTCCTAGTTCTCTGCATCTGCAGTCTTAAAACAACAGTCGACGGAGCTGGAGAATGCGGGAGAAATCCTCCAGATAGAGAAGCCATTAAGCTGGCTCCTTGTGCTATGGCTGCACAAGACAAGTCTGCTAAAGTTTCTTCAACTTGCTGTGTTCGAGTGAAACAAATGGGTAAGAACCCTAAATGCCTTTGCGCTGTCATGCTTTCTTCCACAGCTAGGAGCTCTGGAGCAAAGCCAGAGATCTCAATGACCATTCCTAAACGCTGCAACATTGCTGATCGTCCCATCGGCTACAAATGTGGAGGTAATAATAATATAAATTGCTTATCAACTAGTTGTTTCCTTAAAGATGCAATTTTGCTTATCAAGTGTTTTTATTTGCTTCCTCGCAGCTTATACTCTGTCTTGAAGCAGCAGACACATAGCAATAGATGCGTTCATCAAAAACCAGTCTAAATTGTCAGATGTTCACTCGTGTATGCCTTGGTTTCAATAAAAAATTGGATCAAAAATGATGATTGATCATGAAAATATATGACCTGTTACTAAGATTGTGAATGTTTCATTTACTCTGTGCGATACATTAGTCGTACATGCCGCCCACTAATCACCGTATTTAACTAATAGTCTCCGACATATAGGATTACACACACACACACACACAAAAAGAAAGATAGAAGAACATACAAACAAAACTAATACATCACAGTGCAAAGTTACAGATATGTATGCAGTCGATACATATGGCCATTTTGGAAATCAGGTGGACTAGTTAGGGTTGATCCTAGTAATACAAAGAGCCTGCAATAACGAAACAATCCATCGATGAGTTTGAGAGTGATAAAGGAATAGGGATTAGTAAGCAATTAAGGTATATTATTAAGTACCTTTCCACCAATTTCCTCTGGAGGTAGAGGCGGTTGTGTCAGTGCCATCATTGGTTTCTTTAGTGTGATGAGATGATGGAGAAGTGGAGGAGCCATCAGTTCGTGGAGGTGAATAGTGTTGCTGGCCTCCGTAGTAAATGGAGGAGCTGAAGTAGGAAGCTTCTCTCCTTTCATGGCTGCTTCTCTCATCTTTGCAAACACACCAAAAAAAAAACACAAATCATCAACTTATTCGTTTTTTTTTAAGTTATGAAGAAAATAGAATTAAAAAGGATATAATTTCAGAAATAAGTATTGCAATACTTTTTGTATAACAAGTTGTTGACGACTAACAAATTTAGTGATTTCAAACTCAAATAGCTTCTTTTTAAATTAGATCAAAGCTTAACCCTGAGCATCTTTAGTCGATAGAAAAGTGGTAGTTTTGCTAAGTATAATTATCGTATAATATTGAAGATTGATATAATTATACTTCAAGCAATGAAATTCTAAGATATTTCTCTAAATATAAAAATGGATTTTCGAGCTTCATCAAATTGTTTAATATTTTTAACACTAGAGACAGATGGCCTGATGATAATTTATTTTATTTAGGACTTCCAACAACCGTTTCATGCAATTAACCTTAGTGTCTTGCTTCAATGCATATACACTATACTGTCTATACAGAAACTATGGAACTATCATTCTCTTTGAAGACAAATCTTTATATTTTTTTCCTTCAAAAAGTGCAGAAGAAAACTATAAATTGCTGTATAACTTTACTAATTTGTCCTTAAAAACAGTTTTTTCACATTATCCAAAAATGAAAATCATTTTATGATTTGTTTTTTCAAAAAGATAGTTAATTTATATTACTGGTTTGAGAAATGCTGTTTTGAACTTCAGGAGCAGTGTGATTTCCCTTCTTCCTTGCTACCTGCATTATAAAATGGCTTCAAAATTAACTACAAACTTTATTAACGACAAGAAGAAAAAAACTACAGACCACATACATACATACAAAGACACACACACATATATATATGCGTTCATAAGAAGAGAAGATCCATGCATGAATGTGATACTTTCTATTACTTGTCGTGTAGCTAGTATAAGGAAATTTTTTATGACTTTGTATGAAAAGCCTTATCCTTTACAAAAGCATATCTAGCTATTTCCAAAAGATGAACACAAAGTGTTTATCATAATTCAATTTGATTTAAGTTGTAAAATTCAAAATTTGCTACACAACCAATATGTATCTCAATTAAATGAAAGATTAAAACATAGATGTTACATGCACATGATAACACTCAACATATTACATATTACATATACATACAAATGTAAATAAAATACCGGAGGAGGGAAAATAGAGTCGAGTATAGTTGAACAAGAAGACGCAGAAGAAGCAGAGGTTGATCCTTTCGGACCAAACAGATGATCAAATGAGGACGACGAAGAAGACGAGGAAGCAGCTTTGTTTTTCTTGTTGTCCATTAATGATCAATATATGTAGTAATTAACGACTAATTAAAATCAAAACTATATCACAGTAAGCTTTCTTGAAGAGAGAGAGAGAGAATTTAGATTATATGTTGAGTGAGAGAGAAGAAAGGAAGAGAAAATGGATAATGATAGTTAATGATGATGATGACTTTGGTTTTTTGGTTTTGCCCTAACTCCCCAACGGTCTGTTATATAACCAACTTCTGATGAGAAGGAAATGGGTTCACGTGATCCCCACGTGGCTCTGCCGCCGTCTTCAGCTCTCTTCACTCTGCCACGTGTCTTTTCTTATAGATGCTGTGGATAAACTTTGCTTTTTCTACTTTTGTTCTCTAGTCTTCTCTTCAATTAATTTACTCTTTCTCTTGTTTTTTTTTTTTTGTCATTTGGATAAGTTCTTTTACCTGCTTCTTTTCTTCACTTTATACGATGAAAAAAAAAACTCGTGGTCTTTGGTATATACATACAGTACAATCTCTAAAACTCCTTCATTTTCTTAAAAGATGTATATATATAAAATAAATCGATCATGCATGTGACTCAAATCGACTTTTTCTTGAAGGTGTAGCTTTTCTTCGTTCTTCTAATATCTTTTAGTTTTGAATTCCATTATTATGGAGTATGGAGTAAAGGGTTGTTCATGGACATCCTCGAAATCTCGAATATTAAGCTTTGATTTTTATTAAATTTATATCAAATTAATGTAGAAGATGGGTTGTTGTTCGACTTTTTGGTTAATATAAGAATATGAATAATGTTGGATAGGGAGACAAATGTTATGCCGTTAATGCATGTGGTTTACAAAAAAAAAAGAGTGGAATGTTATACGAATAAAACATAAAAATGGTCAAAATTAAATCCCAATGGATAAATAAAAAATCACACTTGAGAAGAATGAAATAATTAGGATATGAAGATTTCCATTGAGATATGGGAAATTAATAAAAGAGTTCACCTTTACGGGGATTAATTTAACCAAAAATGTTTTTACTAAATTATCTCATAAGATATGGAATCTATTTCTTGTTTATTCGTCGTGATGTAGCACAATTCATTTCGATACTGATCATATTTTCGTCTCCCCTTTTTTATTGACATTTTTTCTCTATTAACCTATAAAGAATGTATATATATAAATATATATTTTTTTACCGGAATTTCGATCTAAGCCAAGTATATATCTGCAGATTTTTGACGGTCAAGTGAAGCTATAATCATATCAAAAAAGAACTCGTAAATTGATTTATTCCAAAATATAAAAGAGAGGTTGCAAATCAAATATTCCACGTCTAGCTTCTCTTTAATTTTGATTGCATTTTATCTTCTCTAAATCTAGTAAGATTCGCCGTATAATAATTATAATTCTTTGGATAAATTACGAATCAAAATCAATTACAAATTTATTCGGCGGACAAATTTGATATTTCATCCACAGGCATACACACACATGTATACCGACATCAATGAGCATAAATGGATTTCACATGCTGACAAAAAAATAAAAAAAATAAAACATGAGTCTTCTTATCCAATCTTATATGTTTTATGTATATTATTGTTTCACTTTCATCTTCTGCAAAAATGCTTTAAGTTACTTATTAATTTAACCTTATCGAAGGTTTCTATATATGCTTAATAATCATCGATCTGTAACTGGGGACATCATAGAAGTCTGTGATTGTACATATATGCTTAATATGTTTACTCAAGCTCTCGAGTTTCATAGCCCGTTTTCAAGAACCTATACTTCAAATTACTATTCGAACCTTAAATGTGACTAGCATTACTCATTGTTAGATCATCGAAAGCATTTAAGCATATATATATATATTTAACTTGTATTGTCTATGTACATCGTAAATGCTTTTGATGTATTGTAGACTTATCGTGGTTTGTAATCGTGCGTTTGTGACGATCATACAACTTATTATCATCATATATTTTTCACATTTAAGGCTAATTCATAATGATTATTATCATTACAGAAAACATTTAACTATGGTTTGAAATAATGAGACTTAAAAGAGTGAAACTTTACTCTCTTTTTTTTTAAAGGAGGGCCATAATCAATTCCACAAGCGCTCCAAAACTTAATTTAATTTTCAATTAATTTTGTTTTCCTTACTGTTCGTGTCTCTCTCCTCGCGTAGGGTTCAAACATCGAAATATAGTACCGCATTGTTCAGATTCTGAAATATTCATCGACTAATTTGAGTTTTCTCGGGAAATTTTTGCCACTGTGAGTCTAGGGAAGCTAGTGATGATGTCGAACTTGGTGGAGCCTTCGTGGCGCCTTCTGGCGGCGAGCGGCGGAGATACGGTTAAGCTATTCGACGTGTCTGCCGATTCCGGTGATCCCTGCGTCTTGAGTTACACTCCGACGCCTGGTTGTGCTGTCAACTCCGTCAAGTGGAATCATACGAGTGAGTAATCTCCAATTAGTCGCATTTGCTTGGTTGGTGAGACTTTAGGAAAGTAACTGAAGTAGTGATTTTGCCACTTCCACTTTTGATCTTAGCTTATGCAATGATTTAGCCGAGTTTTTCTTAGAATCAATCTAATTATTCTGTGATCTGCTGTTCAAATTGAGTTCCGTGTTGGAATTGCTGTGCACTTTAGGGATCGTATTTGGGAATGTAATTAGTCAATATCTGCTGAATGAAATGAACATGTTTCTTGGTAAATCGTTGTGTTACTATTTCATTCAAATCGACGTAGTAGTTGATGTTTCTGTGATTTGGTGTGTTAGTGGAAGGAGAAGATTTGCTCTCTTTCTTCTTTCATTTGTTGAGGTTATGTTTTCTGGGATGCAGATTTAGTTGTGGCGAGTACAGGAGATGATAAGAAGATATCCCTGTGGCGGAAAAATGGGAGTAGTTTAGGAACAGTTCCGGTAGCTGGGAAGGATGGTGGTGATAGTGCCGAGGTTAATCCCTTTCTAGATGAGCTTTTCAATCTAGTATTTCTGATTTCAATGTCTTTCTCCTGCATATCTTATTTATTAACAGTCACGGCTTTTTTTCTCGTACCAGTAAATGTATCTTTGATTAATGGAGGTAGAAGCAGATCTTTTATATTCTTTTAGAAATCCTGAAATGTGGTATCCTTGTGACAGCCTGAATTTTCCTTTCTAGAAGCCAAAATGTTCAGAGGACCTTAATCTAGAAAGCATGAACCACAAATTATTGTGGAGCCTAATCACCAATGAGGATGAAAACAATAGTGTCCTTATCATAACTAACATCTGAGTCCATTATCCTGGTTATGATGCGATTCAAGATTTATCCCAGAATATGCTTCATCGCTATCGTGAAAAGAAACATTTATGTTGCTTCATAAGCACGGATATAATCCGAAAAAGAGTGTTAAGTGCATCATTCTTTGGTCATCTTCCAAAGTATTTTCATGTTATTTATGCACGAATACTGCCAAATTCATACTATTTCTGCCAAATTCAGGAATGTTTGTCGGCTATTAGCTTCAGCAAAAAAGGGTCCAGGTACTTATGTTCTGGAGGAACTGGTCAGATTGTAAAGATATGGGATCTTCAAAGAAAGCTTTGTATTAAGAAGCTGAGGGGTCATACAAGTACAATAACTGGCGTGATGTACAATTGCAAAGATGAGCATTTGGCTTCTGTCAGTGTTGGTGGGGATCTGATAGTCCACAACCTTGCATCTGGAGCAAGGGCTAGCGAACTCAAAGATCCAAATGGCCAGGTTGTTCAGTTTGTACATGTATAATCCCATCCATAGCTCAAAGTTTCGGTCATTAAACTAATTGGCTTTCTAATCGGTTCAAGACCAGGTATTGAGGGTGCTTGACTATTCAAGGTCCAGTCGACACCTTCTACTTACTGCAGGTGATGATGGCACTGTGCATCTGTGGGACACGACTGGTCGTAACCCAAAGGTCTGCTTTTTATTTTGCGATCCATGTGGAAGACGATGTGTATCTTCCACTGTCTCTTCTGTTAATGTTTACAAGAATTCATGAACACTATTTTGATGGGGTTAATTAGTTCCATTGGGGGATTGGGGAAGCCACTAAAGTTTTGCCTGCATTGCTTTCGTTGATATTAGAATTAGAAAAACATAAGTTAGACACTGAAGATTTGCTAAATAATGTGTTTATACTTACCATTGAGTTTCTGGTATCTGTCTTTCATTTCTGCAGATGTCCTGGTTGAAGCAGCATTCTGCTCCAACTGCGGGTGTTTGCTTCTCTCCATCAAACGAAAAGGTAACTGAATCCTATCAATGATTCTTGCTACACATAATGCCAAGAAGTCAGATAAATGTGATTTCAGATCCTGACCCGTATATATGTACATGTGGACCCTCAACTTTTTTAGAGGCCTGTCTAATGCTCTTTGAGATAAACTTTACATTCATAGTATCTACGTAATCTACAATCTAGATTCTCTACTGTTAACAGATAATTGCTAGCGTGGGAATGGACAAAAAGCTTTACACTTATGACTCTGGATCCAGAAGATCTTCGTCTTGCATTTCTTATGAGGCACCTTTCTCATCTTTGGCGTTTGGGGATAATGGTTACATTCTGGCAGCTGGAACCGGTAATGGTAGAGTAGTGTTTTATGACGTTCGTGGAAAACCACAGCCTGTCACTGTCCTGCACGCTTACAGTAGTTCAGAGGTCAATGCATTTCTAACTCAGTGCAATCTCTTTATAGTCTCCTATCTAATGACTCTAGTGTTATGGGTTGACAATCTTGGACTTATCACTATTAGTTGCTTATTTTGTCCCTATCCTGGTTTGCCATCCGTTTCATGAGTCTGAAATCTCCAACCATAGCAGCGAAAACACTTTCTTTTGGTGACCTGATGTATGTATTGCTGGGATAGAAATTTTTTTTTCCTTTATATTACTTGGGATAACTAAGCTTTTGCTTTTATGATCAGGCTGTAACAAGTTTATCATGGCAGACATCAAAACCAGTTATTGTGAATGAAAAAAATTACACTGCAGAGATGGCTCTTCTTGGTGGTACTGTGGAAGATTCTGTTGTCATTCCTGATCCACTTCCCTCAACGACATCCTCAGATTCACAGTCCGCTTTGGTACCAGGTTCCCACGGAGTTGGCACGAGTACGGCAAATGTGTCATTTGCAGAACAAACACCAAATAGAACTCATCTATGGCCTGGTGGGCCACTGGGCAGACTACATGCCCTTCGTGTCAGTGACAGTTTCAATGATGATATGGGTGTATTTTCTCCTATCATTGACGTATCATCTGTTGAGAAGTGGGCTGATAGTGAAGGATTCAACAATAAGGATCATTTAGTTGTTGACAAAAAGCCTTCCTCTTTGCTATTTCCTTCATCCAGCAAGGGATTTCCATTCGGAGATGATGGAAACAAGGAACATACGATATTTGACTGGAAATCAAGTTCTACTTCGAAACAGGTCTGTGTTTCTTCTTCAAGCAAGTGCTACTATTATTTGAGTTATATCTATTCAGGAGTCCAGGCGTAAGCTTTTGTAAGTCGTTTTTCATTACTACATGATGCCTCCAAACTCTCTGTTAATTTGTAGTTGTTGTACAGAATACACTGGCGGGACGTAATTTTAAATTGGTCTCTAGTTTATTATTCTCTCTCATATGTTTCATCGGTTTCAAACATTTTTCCACAATTTACGTAGGATGACACGAGGGCTGCTTTTTCGCCATTTGGAACTACTACGCCAACAGCATCATCCAAAAGTGAAGACTCTGCCTTGACACCTCCCGAAGCATGGGGTGGTGATAGATTATCTGAAAAATTTAACCAATTGGCCAGTGAGAAAATTTCTGATAAATTCAGCCACCTGCATGCACCTTCACGTCTCGGGGTTTCAAACACAAGTGCTAGTACATCTGGATCAATGTTTTCTAGCTCTCGAGATTTCCCCTTATCGCTTGGTCAGTCAAACCTCGCAAACGTTGGCTCAGAATTCCCACGGATCAGAGACTTCTCTTCAGCCTTTGAGACATCCTCAACACTGACAGACAACAACTTACCTTCAAGCCCGTTGTTAACGAAAGGCATCGCAGCTCCCGGTAATATTGATTCATTGAGGCTGTCACCAAGTTTTACTCGTAGGTTCTCTACATATGCTGAGAGAATCAGCACCACTTCTTCCTTTAGTGACGGGACTTCTCTCTCTCTGGGTTCACCCAAGATAAAGAAAACAGGAGCAGAAACAAGAGAGGAAATTTTAAATAATCTGTTGCCAAGGCCTGAGACGGTGTCTGCAGAAGCTCTTCCTGTTATGAATGTATGTAAAAAGTTTCACAAAACCTTTTTTTGTTCCTGAGAATATAACGGTTGGATATCTGTAACTTGTGAAAATCTGTTGCAGGGAGGAAACATGGTAGGGCCGAAGCAATCTCAAACAGATCAACAGCAAGTGGTGGGTAGTAGCAATTTTACACTTCAACTATTTCAAAAAACACTCGAAGGAACTCTGGATTCTTTTCAAAACTCCATTCATGACGACATGAGGAACCTGCACATAGAGATCCTCAGACAGTTTCACATACACGAGGTAGTGTATGCTCTTGCTCTTTCTCTCATCCATGTCTTCTCCAAACGACTAAAAGTTGTTTCTTTGTTGTTGATTACAGATGGAGATGTCAAAGGTGTTAAGCTCGATTCTGGAGAACCAAGCGGAGCAAATGGAGGAGTTAAAGTTGTTGCGGAAAGAGAACCAACAGCTCCGACAAAGGCTTTAGAGGAGACCGTTATGAGTCTTTGTTTTTTAAACAAGACCGTTCCGTTATGAGTCTTGCTGCTGAGGTTTGTGAGTTCAAATTGCTGTGTGGATTTCATTTTTTCCTCTCCTTTCTTTTGGCCGTTTTTTTCTTTTCACATCTTATTATTGATTCGCTTAGGTTTGGTGTGTTAGAACTTTCCTTTTATTGTGTGATAGATCATACGATTCATTAATATGTTTTCTCTATTTTTAGTCTTGGGATGATATTGAAACCTCGTTAGCAAATGATTCTTAAATCTGAAGGAAGTAAATCAAGCTAGTAGTGTACCGTTTGTGAATCTGTTCCTTTGAAAGAAAGAACATTTGGCTTTGCTTTTTGATTAAAGGAAAAGAACAGAAAATATATATGTGGAGAGTAACATCGAAATAGTACAACTAAGAAGTTATAATAAAGGCCTCTTCAACTGCAGGTACGGTGGATTCCGTGACTTCAGTGTGGAGTATTGAGAAATTTGAATAATGATGAAATGTGTTTGTTTTCTCTTCATTTTCTGACTAATCTCAGTACATCGCCTACAAGATGTAACGAACCAGTTACAAGAACCTGCACACACACACATACAACACAGTCCTTGAGCCACTTGAATATTATGACGATCAGTATTCAACAAAAAGGGTTTGGGTTTATACCTGGAAACGTGTGGCTGAGCTACTTTCATGTACATTATCCCTGAGCCATTTTATTGCCATGGGGAGTGAAGTAAACACCTCACTGTTCCCACTACTTTTACCATCTTTTCCTCTATCTTCTTCTCCTTCTGCGTTCCCGATAACCAAAAAAGGATTAAGTTGAGATATGGATCAGAAAGATTTAGGACTAAACAATTTTGTTTTTACTACCTCTTTCACTATGGACAAGGCTTTCCCACACTTTCTGGAGTGTCAACTGCCATGACAAGTCCACCTGTGGATCATTCTCTGGCAAATCAGCCGCTGTACCAACCTTGTGATACACTGACATGTTTGGCACAAACAATGCCTTCTTGAAATGGACACCTACACATCAACCATTATTCAGCTTGCTCTAATTATCCATAAGGTTTTTTTGTTTCTACATTTCTGTCTTTTAAAGAATTCTCCGCTTAGAAAAGTTTGTTTCCTCAAAGGCTTAAGAAACTACCGTAGTTTGCACATGTATTCCTTAGCTGTGGAAGCAGCAGATTTGGGTCCCGAACTGACATGCAATTGAACAGCAGTATCTGCATAGCAGCCAGATGCTCTCGTTCAGATATTACCAAATCTTGCAGAACCGCAGGGAAAAACAGGTATAGACATTTAAGAAGGTACTCTTAATCCAGTCCTTTTACTGCGAATTCATCGAATCAATATGATTTATAAATCCAAGACAAAACAACCCGTCCCCCTTACCTGTTGGCAGTTTTCTTCTCCTGACCATTTATCATGAGAGGACCCTGAGGAACCATTAACCAAATGTTCTGAACTCTCTGACTGGTTTTCTCCCTTAACCGCAAATGAAAACCATTTGGCGCATACTTCCATGCTTTCTGGACTGTGAGCTCCATCCAGATAAAATACTAGATCTCCTGAAGTCCGAGATTCAATAAATTGATCAGAGACGACTTGTGCTCGTCCTTGCAAACTCGCTGTAGCTAACCCTTTGATGAATTTCTCAGGAAGAATACTCTAACCAAAGAAAAATATGGAAAAAGGATGTAATTCACAAATGAGAGAAGGCCTAGATACAGGCTGAGAAGTAAACAAAGACGGGAAATAGCAGTTTACCATCTGAGTCAGACTGGGAACCTCAAGTTTACCAATTTGCTGAAGCCAGGAAGAGGCAAGCGAAACAGCTAGACGAGCATTAAGATATTGGTGCTCCCCATCAAGCCCAAGTTTCTGACCATTTAACTGCCTTGCAGATAGTGGTTGCACCACTTCGAGATTCACCTGTCAATATGATGTTAAAAGCTTCTCCGAAAACACCTACTACTAATTTCACACCCTGTCAATAGAATGTTGAAGCTTCTCTGCAAAAGCAACACTAACATCCACAGATCAACAAAGCCAGAATGGGACTGTATCTAATGCACCTAATTGTTGACGCATCGATTTCTCAATTTTTCAACATACAAGAATGATACACCTAAAATACAACAACAAACCAAGCAGCACATAACAGTTTCTACCAAATTTTAATGACCATAGACTCATTAATTAAATTGGGCGTACATCTAATTTGGAAGCTTTCTCTTCAAGGACACACATGGCTTCATCAGGTTGGGGTACTGTAAAAGCTGGAACTCCAAGCTGAAATAAGAACAAGCAAAATTAGGCAACTATGGAGAGTATTACTAAGTTATAAAAAGGAATGATCCATTTTAAATTTAGATATACAAGATTTATAGCCACCTTGAAAATTCCAGCCTTCTCACCAGCAATTTTGCCAAGTGTATCACCTGTGATGCACAGAGATGAAAGAATGCATGATATAATATCAAACAAAAAGAAAGTAACTCAAAACTATGCTTGCTCATTTAGTGAAAAAATAGATCTCATGATTTCAAATTTAAAGCCAATATCACTTTAGATACGGACAATGATAACATTTCATAGCAGCACTCGTAAGGCATGCATGAGAGGATTCCAAATACAAACCTAAGATTTCCATGTGGTCATATCCAAGTGAAGATATACCACATACCACAGGTTTCTGAACCTGTAACATGTCAGCAGTGAATCCACATGAGAATTTATTTAGTGACAAGAAGACTACTTACAGCCTTCCTGAAAATAATCCATATTTAATTAGAGTCTTTTGAGGATATTATTATGGAGTTAAGTATCCGAGTAATTAAGGATTTGGGTTCCGATTTTATCTAGGGTTGTCATATAACTGTTTCCTCTGAGCGAAAAGAAGAAATGGGAGAAGATCAGAAACTTAGTCAGATTTCGGGTTTCCTGTCCTAATGAACCATAACCTTGAATGTTAGGTGAAGGGATACATCATATTTGGAGTAAATAGCATTTCAGCAGAGAAAAAAGGTTAAACCTACCGCATTGGTGGCATCAAACTTCCCGCCTAATCCTACCTCCAATATAGCAGCATCTACCTGCATAAAGAAGCGAGGAGCAGTATCAATAAAGAGAAAAGATGTTTTCACATCTATCATGTCATGAGTAAGAAAATGATCGATGAAGGATTGAAGGTACAGATTGGCATCAAACCTCTTCTGCAGCGAATATTTTAAAAGCTAGCAACGCAAGGAAGCGGAAATATGTAGGCATTGGTATCTCTTCGTTAGTTCTCTCCTGCAAATCACATAATCAATAACCTTCTAGTTTGAGTAACAAAATAAAGCTAAAGCTTGCTCCATCTTCCTTTGCAACTATGCACACGATTATAAGTTTTTATCATGAAGTTCCCAGACAGCAACACCGAAGGTGATTCCAACAACATATAGGGAGGGACACTATACATTAGCTCTTCAATATCACTACCCTCTTGGATAATAGTTCCAGTATAAATATATGTTGATGATAACTACTAGACATTGAGAAACCCAAAATACAGAAAATGAGTTCAAAACAAGAAAGTCAAATAGCTGAATCATCTTTTTGTTGCAAACATACCTTAAGCCTGTTATAGCACCACCAGAAATAACCCAAAAATTTCTCCTCACTTATGTCCACACTGCAGCAATAAAACGCATCAGCTAAAGCGAAGATGAGCAATTTTCAGTAAAGAAAAATGCAAACTAGAAATTCACAGCCAAATCCAATATGTTTGAATCAACAAAAAAAACAAAATAGGTTCTGGGAAATGGAAAAACATCAGTCAGCAAAAGGATTATGCTAACAAAATATTGTTTGTGATAAGGTTCCTGCTTCTGAGCACATATATATTTTTTTCTCAAAATTCCAAGAAACTTACCCATCTAAGCGAAATCTTTCCCGGACATCAATGAGGTGAGGTGAAGTGAACAGTCCAGTTCGGAAGCCATAGTTTCGTAAAATAGACTCAGTAAAGGCACATGTGGATCCCTTCAGGCAACATAAAAAGAAAGAGAATAGTTTTAGCTGTTGGATCAAAGAGTATTTAACCGAGCAAACAATAAATCACTTCCATCGACCATGCAGGCAGAGTACTAGTTCTATAACATTCTCCATCGCGCTACCACGAACTGAAGAAAGAACTCATAAGAGGGATCATCCCACATTGACTACCCCATAACTGATTATGAACCAAGATTTTCAAAGTGACAACTTTGCAAAACTGACTCCATCAAATGAAACAATATGCATCTCCTGGCATGTAAAGGATCAAAGCAATGTCCTTCTCGCACCTGAATCTTACTTTTAATAAGCCGAGCTCCATTCCTGGGTTCAGGGGTCTTAACTCAAATTAGAAAAAGCTTAAGATGACTCATGACCAGTAACGTATCTCAATTCTCCACAGATCAAAACCTTAGGCTTCTGGCAAAGCAGTCAGAAGGACATAACGGTCACTAGTAGTGTAGAACTAAGGTAGACTTGCACGAATTCAAACAGAAATCCAACTAACGAAATCAACTTCTAACGTAAAACAATAATAATAAAAGGAGTCGCTTTGTATTATTGTTCAGCATCTCCAGAAATTAAAGTTCGTACCTTGCCTTTGGTTCCAGCGACATGGATAACTTTCATCTTTAAAATGTCATCTTCCAGGTCAAGTAGCTGCAAATAGATTACGAAAAGCGTAATCTTTCGCAGAGACAGACAAAAAAAATTGCCGAAAAAAAAAATTCTAATCGTAAGACAAACCTTAAGATAATCAAAGATTAGCTCGAACCGATCCCCTTTGTTGCTCTTATCAGCACGATTTCGCTTCGTGATCAAAGAAGACAAAGCAGCCAACGCTTCTTCATACGAATAATCTCCTCCTGCTTTTTGCTTCACTA
Organism: Schrenkiella parvula; assembly: GCA_000218505.1. Taxonomy (NCBI): domain Eukaryota; kingdom Viridiplantae; phylum Streptophyta; class Magnoliopsida; order Brassicales; family Brassicaceae; genus Schrenkiella; species Schrenkiella parvula. The sequence goes on along the minus strand of CM001192.1, from coordinate 16,555,386 downwards.
CTCCATAATCGCCTGTAACCAAACACAAGTGAGCTCGATCCAACCACTGTAGCAATATGGATATTACAGTTTCTTCGTATCAAGTGAGGATGAAGCTAGAGAAGAAAGGAAATCAACAAACCTGGAGCTGCCATGTCGATCTGCTTTCTAAACGAACGAATCTAAACCGCGAGAAGTGAGAATATAAAAACAAAAATCCGCCGAGATTCTCGGAAAAGAGAATATGAGAGAGAGAGAAAGAGAGAGAGAGAGACCTGACAAGAGAGAGACGGAAGGTGTGGCTGCTGCTGGTAGTGGTGATGGTGGAGCCGTAGAGCGGCAGGAATCGAGAGGTGGCAGAGAAACGCAGAGCTCAAACGGCACGATGTGGTACGAGGTACAAACGAAACAGCAAACATTCTGTTGTCTACATTGCACTACTCTTCGTTGTCTTGTCTAGTCACTTCCGGCAACTTGATAGAGAAAGAGCACCACGATTTTGTAATACCATCTAGATTACAAAGACAAAATGACTAAAGCAAACAAAGGTCTGGGTGGTGTAGTCGGTTATCACGCTAGTCTCACACACTAGAGGTCCCCGGTTCGAACCCGGGCTCAGACAAATTTTGACCCTTTTTTTGTAATATTTTTGCACGCGTAGCACGCTTGATTAGTTGATTTTGATCGAGTCCTTAGCCAAAAACAAAACCTGAGAAGTGCGAGAGAGAATCAAACATTCACAAATTGAAATCATACAATCACACCCAAATTCGAATCAGAAAAACTCATCAGAGCGTTTTTTTCTTCGTCGTCGGACCCGATATCGATTCATCCTGTGGCGGCGCAGTTTCTGAGAAAGAGGAGGAGAGGGATATGGATTGGGACAACGTAGCTGCTGAGGATGTGATCGAGGCGCTAAGAGAAGTTGAATGGTCGACGCCTCCTCGTTCGTTCGGCGAGTTCTTCTCTAGATTCGCATTCCCTCGCTCTTTCTCTAAATGGAAAAGCCGTCTCAAATGCAATCTCTACTAGTATTACTCTTTCTCTATCTCGATTATTGTCTGCAGCATCTCTCTTCTAATTCTGGTTTTTTTGTGTGGATCTTATGTTGTTTATTACTTGTTTCAATTATGTTGCAGCTACCGGACGAATTACTTTATCCTGGTGATTTTCGTTCTGGGTTAGTGAAAAGCTTGCATATTTTTCTTGATTTTAGCTTGTATTTTGGGAATTTGGGTTTAAATTAAGATCTTGTGCAGCTTGTTAACAAATGTTTTTTGTTGACACAGGTCTTGCTCTAATTACAAGACCATTAGCTATTGTGGGTGCTGCTTTCACGGCCTTAAGCATAGCTTTCCTTAACGACAGGTATTATCTCCGGTAACTACTTTTAGTTTCCCGACTTTTATATCTCTGCTCTGCAATACGATGAGGCTTCATGGCAACGTGAGGTTGGCATAAGTTTGCATAGATTTGGAAGATGTTAGGCTCCTTTCTGTACAATGGTTTCTCTTGAACTGGATTTTTCAGTATTGGATTGGAAAGGTTTTATGGTTTTGGTTCTTGAAATCTGAGTTTTTCAAGGTGCTTTGTTTCATTCCTGCTGTGGCGGTTTGATTCTTCATGTTAGTATCCGGCATCAATCTTAGTTTCTTTTTGCTTAGCATTTATCGGCAAGTATTGTAGTGTGTGCGTGTTCTCCCTAGCATAATCTATTGGGTGTTGAAGCTTAAAGGGGTTGTCTTTTGCAGTTTTGCTGCTACTTTTAATGAGAAGTTTATAAGGACTATTAGGCATTTCTCTCCACACTTGGCCGCAAAAATGAGGCCTCCCCACATGTGAGTTTCTTTTAAATTTATTTTCCATGAAAGATACAAAGAGAGTTCTTAGTTACAACTCTACATTATTTGAGCACTTGCAGGCCTGTCATACGTGGGAGATCAGCAGCAAGAAAGACAGTATACGTTTGTGGGAAACCACGATGGGTATTTGTTGTTATTTTTCTGTCAGGTACTTGAATACTCACTATCCCTTGATATGTGTTGATGCAACATTAGTATCAAAGCTGATCGGTGTCTTGATTTACTTGTGTGTATATAGCCAGTCTTGCCATGTGGTTTTCTTCCTGCGGTTTGTTGTGGGTCCTCTATGCACTTCTCACTTCCCTCATCGGTATGTTATTCCACTAGTTAAATCGTGGATGTCCTTTGATGGAGTTTTGTTTTTGATATGAGATTTTCTCTCAACAGTGATCATTGTTCATGCAAGCGTGAGAACACCAAATCTCAAGGCACGCTTAAACACATTCCGTGAAGAATTTCGGGCTGTCTGGCGTAACTACAGCGAACTATAAAGCCACAGGTCGCTACACAATCTAGAAGCAAACCCAGCAGCTATCATGTTGTCAAGTAAGGGCATGTTTTCCCACAACCATGGTCGGAGTTTATTCTCGTCTCTTAGTATTATTCGAGCAATCTAGGTTGTTAATCTGAAGTGAACATCCCTTTGTTTTGTCGGATGATGCAGATACACAGAATAGATTCACTTGAAATACTGGACATACTTGACCAAGTTACTTCTAATTGATGTAGTGATGCTCATACTTTTCATACTGTGTTAGTAATTTGACAGAACAGTACTCTCTTTTTTATTATATAAATAGATCCAAACAGAACAGAATTGTGTTTCAAGTACAAAATTTGAAAGAGCATCTGAAACTGAACAAAAAAGTGTTATTTTTTTCCGTCAAGACTTGACAAAGTTCTTGAGCGTTTTCAACCACAGTAAGTGCTCTTTACTATCTTTGTTGATCATATACTCGTGCAAGAAGTTGATCATGCACGGCTTTATCCCTCTAATCTCGATGTACCTATGGAAAGCCTTCCTTAGCTTTTCATCCAAAACCCTGCAGAAAGAAACCGTCAAAGATCATGGCTTTTGATTCTTATAACATCAAAAGGACAAAAAAATTTCGATTATTATTACCTGAAGGAAGGGCCTTCATAGGCAAGTTCATCCTTGGAAGGATCATCAGGAAATGTAACCCACATGTCCTTGATCACAATCTTGTCCGGAAAAGCTGTACATCTGAATTCCAAACTTGGTCCTGTCTTCTTGGAAAGTGTTACTAAGAGAGGCACATTTGATTGCTTCGGCTTCTCTGGCTTATCCTCATGTTCTTCTTCTTCTTCACTTTCTTCCTCATCTTCGTCATCTCCTTTATCACCTGTCACAAGATTAGTCATATGTACTTCAACTATAACACTCTCTCCTTCGTAATCTCTAGTCAATGTCACGGTCTTAGCTCCTGGTTTGTCTTCCATTTTGAAAGGGAAACCACTTGGAGTTTCTTCAACCTTTATTCAGGCACAAAAGCAACAAAAGCAAAAACAGAGGAGATTATATACCACATTGGCCTCTCACATAACATTATAGAACAAATTGAAATATAATCAGAGCTTCACAAAATCCTTAGCTGTGACGGAATAAGATCTTAATAGAAAACAAAAATGAAAATGAGTACGAAAGAGGAAGTAAGGGTTTACTCGATCGTAATCGTCAGCTTGCTCGGCGAATCCAATCTCGGTTTCGATCACTCGGAGAAGCGGATCGTTTGAGGAAGCTCTCTTTCTGGCAGATGTGGTAAATGGATTATTACGAGAAATGGACTGCCTCAGATATCGCAGGCGGCCATGAGCGGCCCACGACTGGTCCAGAAATGAGTTAACGGAAAATCGATTTTTGCTGCAGCTTCCGACAAGCCGCGAGGCTGCGCGACGTACCAAAGTCGCCATTTTTTGTGTGTTGGAGCTTGAACTGAAGAGAGAACGATTCCTTCGAGGGTTTTTGATTTCCTTTAGGATTTAATGGGTTTTCTTTTCCTGCATCAGAGTTGGTTGATCAAAACAATTAAAGTTGGGTAATTTGTACCAAACAAAAATTCGTAACATTTTAAAGACGATCCTACTAAACCGGACTTAAATTGTAAAAACCAGATTTGACTTCACGACGTAAACAAAATAAGAAACACATAAAAACAAATCAGGACCGCCAAAAAACGGGCCTGTATCGGGCCTTTTGGCCCATTTCAACCTCTAATTAAAAAAATTCGGAGACCGTTTCCATGATCTGAAACCCTAGTTTGCTTCTTCTTCGTCAGTTGTAGCCTTTTTAAAGTACAAGCGACGACGTTAAGCGTCATATCTGAAATCCGAAAGCCAGAAGAAAAATGGCGAATGCAGAGAACTAACAGTTTCCGGCGGGGAGATGTGGGCGAGGATGACGACCTTGATTTCCTGCTTCCGCCCTAAGCAGGTGATCGGCCCTGACTAGAACAGTATAAAAAAGGTGATTGAGTACAAGTTCAACGATGAGGGCAAAATGGTCAAAATCACTACCACTGCCCGTGTCCATAAGCGAGCACTCAACAAACGAGCCGCAGAGCGACGGAGCTGGCTCAAGTTCGGAGACGCCGCTGACCTTACCATGCGTTCAGCAGAGGATATCCATTTGGAACGAATTAGGGCTCCTGGTAAAATCTTAATTTTCTGTTGAATACTTTTCATTTTGATTTTTTTTTAAGGATTCGTTGTTCTTATGCACCGCCTCTTTGCTTTGTGAGTAATTAGTAGTTTGCTTTGTGAGTAATTAGTAGTTTGCTTTGTGAGTAATTAGTAGTTTGCTTTGTGAGTAATTAGTAGTTTGCTTTTTTAACACCATTTTTGGGTGGCTAATTAGCCAATCACATGTTAGCCTTATGGCTGCTGTTTGTGTGAATGGTCAGTGAGCTCACCTAAAACAATTTCGTTGGTGATTCGTTTCAACGCTAAAGCAGGACTAAACCCTGTTTTGGTTATGGATCATTAACTATATGTTTTGACTTAGTTTGCATTACTACTTCATTTGAGAGAGAGTATATACCATAGGTGACCAATTAGCCGATCACATATTAGTCATATGGCTTCTTCTTTCTGTGATTGGTCAGTATGTCACCAACATCATCTTGTTGGTAGCCTTTCTGAGTGTGAGCAAAAATTGTGTTCTCCTCTCTTGGCTGTTTACTGAACACATAAAGGTCGCATTTTTTACTCTCATCTTGGATCACATCCTCTTCAGCTCGTGAGTAGTTCCTAAGTATTTGATGCTACTTTTCATTCAAACGATTCTTTCCTATCTTTGTTAATGTTTCCTGGTTACTTTCTGCTGTCAATTGTGTATACCGATGGGCACGTTAGTCAGCTGCATTCTTCTATATGCAGGTGGCCGTAATGCCCACCCAGATGTTTTGTTGGTGGCCTCTTGCACGAAAGTAGATCTATGCTTTCATTACCTAGCTGCCAACTATATTTAGGATTCTAAAAAAATTTCTATGGAGAAATATCTTGCTTTTACCATTTTAATTATAGCTCTATTTTTTACATATAAGATCTTTTTGTTTGGGTATTTTCAGGTAGCAAAACTGGAGAAAGAGCAACAACATCAGGAGATTCAATGTCTCAGTTGGGCAAAGCGGGTGCTGTCCTCATGGTCTGCAGGTTATGCCTCATGAGAGGTGACCACTGGACATCAAGAGGACGAGCATGAGTAGAGGATTTGGTTTTGTCAATTTTGTAAGTAGGAAAGATGCACAGCGAGCAATCAACGTACTGAATGGGTATGGTTATGATCACCTCCTCCTTAGGGTTGGATGGGCAACTCCTAGACTCAGTTAAAATCCATTTTCAACTAACTGCATAGGAGAGATTCTTGATTTATTATCTGGAGATAAATTGGTCGGTTTTAAATAATCACATATTTAACAATTTTAGTAAACTGGTGTTTTCCATTTATTCATATGGTTGTTTTGCAAAATTAAAAGGAAACAGAACTTTGATACTGCCATCACGCTGATTCAGCATAATCAAAGTTTTTCACTTTTACCCTATCTAGTGGTGAATACGTGCAAAAAGAGTTTAAGACGCTCTCTTTAATACGGTAAGCATGTTATGGTTCGGTATGATTGTCATAAAAGGGCCGTAAGTAATTTCATTTTTCCAGTATCAAAAGTGCATGAGATGGGAAACAAGAATCCGAAAGCCTCTTCTTCTACAACCAATCCAAAAGAGGAGAATGTGAATGCACCTCAACCTCAGCAGCAACCGCAGTCACCGCAAGTGCTCGCTAAATCGCAACCGCAGCAGCCATTACCACCGCCTTGCTTGGAGATGCCCTCTTCTTCATCCGAGTTACAAAAGAGAAGATTACGAAAAGATGAGCGAAGAGAAAATCGATATGCTCTTAGCAACTTACGGAATCATGACAGTGCCCGGCGATTTAGCTTACAAGAGAAAGTTCGCCATGGAAACGTTTCGTTGGGATCATATCAACAATCATCGCAAAACTTAAATCACTTTTCTTTCATCAATTATTTGGTATAAATACTGATAACTAAATGTTTTGAAACTTTAGGTATATATAGTTTCTTCCCACACAATTTAAAGACGATAGAAGTAAACTAATCAAGTTTTTATTTTTTAATCTCTAAAAGTTTGAGGGCAGTTTACAAAAACACCCTCAAAATTAAAGTGTTAAGAAGGCCTTTTATCTTCGTCACTGCTTCACTTGCAGATTCTCGCAGTGAAGAAGAGAATTCCCGGGAAAACCAAAGAAACCAAATTTAGTATTATGCTTCTGAGAATCCGAAGCTAGATGAAGCTCTTCGTTGGAAGCCATCCGCTCAGAAATTCTACTTTTTTCAAGATCTCCACCTTTGTTTTGATCTCCGTTGCTTTCTTCTTCCTCGGTAAGCATTGGTCTGACGATGGCTTCCGTCGCCTCATATTCTTCTCCTCCGAGCCTTCTCGATCCCCCATTGTCGCTCTCTCACCTGATTTCGGAAAGACCTACAACATCTCTGATTTGATCTACCGGAGTCACCCGGCTCCGCCGATTTTGCCTCCGCCTCTTACACCACCCCCGCCGCCTAGTACTGTTGATCTGAAGGTGTTTGGGATCGTCGATGAGAACGGAACTATGTCCGATCAGTTTCAGATTGGGGATTACGACTCCGAGACGGCGGAGACGTTGCGGAATCAGACGGAACCCGAGAGCAGCGACGGTGACACCGAGCCTACCACTGCCAGAGTTAGTGTGGGAAAGTTCGAGACTTGTCCGGAGAGTATGACGGATTACATTCCTTGTTTGGATAACGTTGAAGCAATCAAAAGGCTTAATTCGACGGCCCGTGGAGAGCGATTCGAGCGGAATTGCCCCAAAGAAGGAATGGGATTGAATTGCACCGTCCCGATTCCCAACGGATACCGTTCTCCGATCCAGTGGCCGAAAAGCCGTGACGAGGTATCGTGAGGCACTTTTGGTTGGCTTATTCTATTTTTAACATCTGTGAACAAAAGCAGAAATTTAACTGAGAATGTAACGAGTGATTACTCCCATTTTCGGTGACTTCTAGTCTAAGGGAAGTTTCTAATTTTCTTCGTAGGTGTGGTTTAACAATGTTCCACATACTCGACTTGTTGAAGACAAAGGTGGTCAAAACTGGATTTCCAAAGAGAATGACAAATTCAAGTTTCCTGGTGGTGGTACTCAGTTTATACATGGGGCTGATCAGTACTTGGATCAGATCTCTCAGGTTAATTGGTTTTTTAAGTGTCATTGTGAAATTGTTTGTTACCTGTGTTCCCTTGAATCGGAAGTTACTTCATTTCTGGCGTATATGTGTAGATGATTCCTGATATCAGCTTTGGTAACCATACACGAGTCGTTCTTGACATTGGATGCGGTGTGGCAAGTTTTGGTGCTTACTTAATGTCACGAGATGTATTGACTATGTCTATAGCTCCAAAAGATGTTCATGAGAACCAGATACAGTTTGCTCTTGAGCGTGGTGTTCCTGCAATGGTGGCAGCATTCACAACACGGCGATTGTTGTACCCAAACCAAGCTTTTGATTTGGTACATTGTTCAAGATGTAGAATCAACTGGACTCGTGATGGTATGCAATTCTTTTATGCCACCATTTTACTTATTACAAAGTTACAGAAAGAAACCTTATTCCACTTCAGGAGCACATACTGATGCCCCTTCCACCATGTCTAGTTCTTTTTGTCTTTTAGGGTTTATACACATGAGATGCATTCTATTGGAAACAAATCTATCGCTCTGTGTGCCCTTACGCGAAAAATTGTTCTGCTGGCTGTTTTGTCATTTAGTTTAATATTTGACTTTTAAGTAAAAGGTCTAACTTAGCGCCAAGTGTTTCTGAGCTCTACTGATAGATTTTTCTGTTTTACTTTTATATGGAGATGGAATTTTGCTCCTTGAGGTCAATCGAATGCTTCGTGCCGGAGGATATTTTGTTTGGGCAGCACAACCTGTATATAAGCATGAAAAGGCCTTGGAAGAACAGTGGGAAGGTATCTTCCATGCAGCTTCATATTTCATTTCTGTGTCACGATTTCCAGCAAGTGTCTGTTTTGGTTATAAAGGCATTCCAACCGAAGCTCATTTGACTGAAGAACTCTTGAATTAACTATTACTCTGGCGAATTAATTTATTATGCTCATGGTCTTCAGTTTTCTATAATTCTGATCAATAAGAATTGGTGCCTATCAAAAGGCATTTGGAGCAAATTCCTTTTTATCTGCAGGGATAGATACATGATGTCTTTTCATGTGATTTAGTAAGATGGATTTTCTTTTTTTCCAGAGATGCTAAACCTTACCACTAAGCTGTGCTGGGTTCTTGTGAAGAAGGAAGGATATATAGCTATTTGGCAGAAGCCCACAAATAACACTTGTTATCTAAATCGTGATGCTGGAATCATGCCTCCTTTGTGCATTTCTGAGGATGACCCAGATAGTGTTTGGTATGTTTAGCATACCTTAATTTTTCCGCTTCTTTTCGGTGCCAAATAAATAAATCAAGAAACTGCTTTGGTTCCCAATCTTCGACATTAGCATTCAACTTTACTTGGTGGGCCTTGCTTTTGTTCCTTAGGCCAAAATTTATTCGATTCAGTAACTTTTTCTTTCCTAGGGAGATGTCACCTTCACTGATTCTGTGATTATGTTAGGTACGTAGATCTAAAGGCGTGCATCACTAGGATTGAAGATCATGGGTATGGAGCAAATCTTGCTCCTTGGCCATCCCGTTTACAAACTCCACCGGATAGGCTGCAGACAATACAAATGGATTCTTACATAGCCCGAAAAGAGCTCTTCGTAGCTGAATCAAAGTACTGGAAAGAAATAATATCAAACTATGTGAATGCCTTGCATTGGAAGCAGATAGGACTCAGAAACGTCTTGGACATGAGAGCTGGATTTGGCGGGTACTAATTCCCTCAATGCTCTATCATTAGATAAAACCGAAATGGGTGCTTCATATATTCCTCTGTTTTTTATTTTCTTGGCAGATTTGCGGCTGCTTTAGCTGAGCTAAAGGTTGATTGCTGGGTTCTCAATGTTGTTCCAGTCAGTGGGCCAAATACATTGCCTGTTATATATGACCGTGGACTACTAGGAGTAATGCACGATTGGTACAAAGACTCCTTACTCCAAAAGTCTGACTATATTATATAAAATCGTTATCCCATCTCATGATCTTTGATTGTTGTCACGTTTTTCCTTGGTTTAAATCCTTTTGAGGCCCTAGATCACACAATAACTTTGTATACAAATCTCTGTGGAGCATATAATGTATTGTTCAGTTGAACTGTTTGAGGTAAATTGCGAGATATTTGACTTTTCAGGTGTGAACCGTTCGATACTTACCCAAGAACCTATGATTTGCTTCATGCCGCGGGTCTGTTTTCCATCGAGAGAAAAAGGTAACGACGACCATTTTGCTTTGCCAGTTTAAACGAAAGCCCTTTCCGATTTTGGTGTATTATATATAAGATGTCGTTTGTGGTGGTCTTGTTCAGATGCAACATGTCAACGATGATGCTAGAGATGGACCGGATTTTGAGACCTGGAGGACGTGTATACATAAGGGATACTATCAATGTGATGAGTGAACTTCAAGAGATAGGAAACGCAATGGGTTGGCACACGACCTTACGTGAAACTGCTGAAGGACCTCACGCAAGTTACAGGGTCTTATTATGCGAAAAGCGATTTGAATCTTTTGATAGTAAGCAGCACCACACGAAAAAGAAAAGGAAGAGCAGAGGAAAAAGACCTTGACATTTTCGTAAATACAAGGGTTGGGCTACAGTTTTCGGGGGGCCTTTGATCAATGGTTAATCTAGTTTGGGAGCTCTCGATTTTTGTAAAAAGATCTGGACTCAAACAGACTCTGAACTGTTTGTGAGTTTTAGGCGTTATGCCGTACGTTGTTTCAAATTTTGAACAGCAACTCTTAACTTGATTTCAAACTGGATTAAAGTTAAACTCCCTTAACCTCCCTAGCAAACGTTTAAACACATAATCTTGTTTAGCAAAAACAGAAATGTTCACAGAATTTATTTGTATTTTCAAAATACGTTCTCGTGTTGTTGACTTGTTTTTTACATAATCTACGAATACAAAAGTGAGTAAATTATTACACACGGGGAAGAAGCTCACACGAACAGGATTCTTGCTTTATTTGTAAAGTTGCGCCGAGAGGTTTTGACTACATAACGTAGTTGAAACCATTGACGGTGAATCCTCCGTCAACCGAAATGACCTGTCCGGTGATGTAAGAGGCTGCGGGAAGGCAGAGGAAAGCAACCAGCGACGCGACTTCTTCTGGTTCTCCAACGCGCCCAAGTGGGGTCCGTGAAACTACCGCCTCGGCATAATCTTTCTTCTCAAGTAGCTGCATAAAAACATCATAACAATATGATACATTTTGATGTGGTCTCAGTTGCTTTCCTTCTTATTGGCAACTCGGTCTCGGTTTGAACATTTCAGTTTGAATTGAGTTTATCCGCCAACAATCCCTCCTCTTTTTCCCACAACTTAAGTGAGACAATGTTTCAATCTAAGTGAAACAATGTTCCATAAGCATTATGTTAGAGTATAGGGAGAGATACCGGTTCCACAAGTGAGGTCTTGATGTACCATGGCGCCACGGAATTGGTTCTGATGTTGTCGCCTGCCCACTCACAAGCTAGATTCCTTGTAAGCTGATTAAGTGCTCCTGAGAATACAACCGCAATTTAAAATGCTTTTGACCCTCCTTTGTTTTTGGTTTATCGGAATAGTGAATAACAATTGACACACCTTTAGTTGCACCATAGATAGATCCACTACGAACATGCACCAGACCAGCTACAGAGGAGATGAACACAATGCTTCCGACCCCCGATGCTTTTAGAAGTGGATGTGCAATTTGGGAAAAATGGAAAGCAGATTCCAAGTTGGTCGACATGATTTTTGCAAAATCCTCACTCGAGTACTCAACTGTTGGTTTCCTCACATTAGTTCCAACATTGTTTATCTGAATACAAAACAAATTGAGAATTTTCACAAGGGCGAAGATAATGATTCAAACCCCTAACTTGTGCAGTAACATTCACCATGTTAAATAACAGATATTGCGTAATATATGGAAACTTATGCGAGACCAACAGGCATCACTATATGGTCCAACAAAAAAAGCTATAAGCCTTACGTTACATTTATTGAAAGGACACAAAGCTAATGTACCGATGATTCAAGGCAAAACCACCACAAGTCTCAACCAGTTCAAGGCTAAGACGAACCAAATAGATTGGTTCGACAATTATCCTGCCGGATAAGGAACTTATAAATGATTTCAAGATCAATGATGATTCTAATGTGTAGAAACCTGATCAAAATGCAAAATAAGAACAAAACCGTTTTAGCAAGCAATTTGCAGGAGAGGAGAAGTTACAAGGATGTTGAGCTTGCCGCTAAAGGCAGACGAAACTTCCTGAACTAACTTTTCCCTCTGATCCCTATCCGAAGCATCACAAACTGAACCAGATACCACTAAACCATTGGATTTCCAATCATCCAAGCATGCTTTTAGCTCCTCCTGGTTCCTTGAACAAGTATGAATTGTTGCACCGAATCTTGCTAGTTCCTCCACTATTGCTCGCCTGGAGAGTATATACCGGAAAAAAAACCATAGAGATTATGAATTCAGTGCTCATGCAATCACAATTTTTGCCATAAATTTGCTTCGAATATTGCTAGAAAATGTATATTTGGAGGCTCAACAAGTTTATCAAACAAATGCTCAGTCACTACACACAAAGTTTCAACGATATATCACGGGATAAACCAAACTATACAAAAAAAAAAAACAATTTGTTAACGCCATCATCATGTAAGGAAAAGCAAAATCATTCTTAGAAATGAGAATTAAATATATATGTGTGCTTCCTCTATCCCAAAAAAACAAAAGAAAACGAGAATTTCGATTATAGAACTCAGAGGTCTTAACCGAAAAAACTTGACGGTGGCGAGAAGAATAAAAGGCAAAGAGTTTTGACTATCGCGGCAAGATGGAACCGAATTGAAAAGAGAAGAGAGCCAAACCCGATTCCACGAGTACCGCCGGTAACTAGAGCGGTTTTTCCGGCGAGGGACCACCTTTTGTCACTTTCCATCGTCGCGCACTCTCCTCCAGGAATCTCACTGTGTTTCTGTGAGTGAAGCAGTTGACTCAACTCCAATGAAATGTTCCTATTGAGCCCGTTTATGTACTCAAGGCCCATTGAGTCCTCTATAGACTCCCTTGAAGGTTTTTTCGGGCCCGTTAAAGTCTACCTTAAAGGTTTTTTCGGCCCGTTAAAGTCTACCTTGAAGACGTTACACATTTTTTTTAGGCTTGGTCGTCTAAAAGGATTTTACGGAGACACGACCGTAATGTCATAATTGGAAAAGAAAGCTAAAGTAAAATAAAAATAAAATAAATAAATAAATGGAGATTATCCCCATTTTGACTTTGGATGCATGTTGATGCACACGGTTTGTGAAGGTGCATGTGAAGCAGAGCAAAGAGCCAAAAAGGGAAAGTACATTGAAACAAGAGGAAGAGAAAAGGTTACTAAAATAGGAAACTCTAATGGACAAAACATAAAAAGAGCTAACCAGAGAAGTAAATTTTGATGAATAATGAGAGAGGGCAAAGCATAAGCATGTGCATTCTGAGCTCTCCTTTAAAACCGCTCTCTCTTATCTTCTTTTACACTAAAGAAGTCACCTATTTGCCACCCTATTTCCAAACCTTTCACTTTCCTATTGTACACAAGACCTCTTAAGTCTTAACAACATATATATAGATGTGTAATGAACGATGATGGTGCAACTTCGAGTTGAGTTTCTTGAAAGGGAAACCAAGACAACAGAGAATATAGCGTTTTCACTTTACTTGTTTGTGTAATAGGTGTTGTACCAACATACACTAAAATAACTTTGAGGTACAATGAAATATATTGATACTAGCTTTTATTGGGTAACTATTGAATTAAAATTCTAAACCGAAGATCATGAGATAACATGCTTGTTGATTATTCAGATTACTAATAAATTCCTCTAATATTTTCATTACATTTTAGTCTTTTCTCGATCTTAAATTTCTTATAATACGTATAATAATATACTTGTAATTCTTTAGACTATTATAATAATTCACCAATATATTTCTCCATCTAATTTTTAAATCATGAGCATTTTAGATCTTGCAAGACTTGTGCCTATTTTAAATTTATTGTACTTAAAGGCTTTTGTTAAAACCTTAATATTGATGTCTATCTACAACATTGGTTTAAACTCATGATTGCAGACAAGCACCACAAAAACAAAATTACCAAGAGGATTTCTTCACCAATGCTCCAAAACCTATAAAATTTAGTTTGTCTATAAATAAAAATAAAGAAGCACCAATTTATCCTCAGACTTTATTAAAAACAAAGTGAGAGGAAACCAATAAAAAGAAAAAGTGAAGCAAGAAAAATAGAATTGAGAATGAGAAAAGCACATTGAATATTATGAAGCAGAATTTCTAAAAGAGGAAAGGATGTTACAGCTGGTGGTTACAAGTTATGACATAAATTCTTTTTACTCCGCTTTTTTATATTCGCTTTACATTTCTTTTTTTGTGTGTCTTAAGTTCTCCTTTGTTGCAGTTGCAGAGCAGGGTCTGATTTTTTTTTATTAATCTCTCTGTTTTTCTTTTTCAGTTTTGTGTCGATGCTTTGTAAAACTAAGTCAAAAGCCATATTTCATGAGGTTTCCTCTTTTAGACAACGTTGAAATCTGTTGCCTCTCCCATTTATAATCATACTTCTCTTATAACCATCGGTTTCATTCTTTCTTTCTCTTTCTTTTTGTTTTCTTTAATTCCAGAAAATTCGGAAGTTGTAACGTACACAAAGTCAAAAATGTTGCACTGTATTATTCTGTATACCATAAGGTTATATTGTTTTTTTTTTGGGGGGAGGGTTGTAAAAATAAGGTTATATTGTTGAATTAATGTTCAGTGTTTTTTATTAAATTTATAGCTAAGAATGTTTTCTCAGAGTGAGATTAATTTCTTGAATTGAATTATTTATTGTTACCCAAAAATAGTTAAATGTATAACAGCAAAAAAAACAGATTGTCTACAAATGATTTATCAGCAAGCGTGATTGGTTTCAGTCGGTTTAAGTCAATTTAATTAATTCCTTTGACTGATGATCGAAATCTTTTAATCGTTAAAAATATATATATATATATATATATATATATATATATATATATAATATACAAGCTTTTAATCTTCAGTTCTAAGTTTGTCAAATTATCTTCGATGTATTGCTAAAATATAAGTATACTTTACATAGAACATTGTACTCTAATTTCTTTTTCTTTTTTGAAGTATACACTGTATCTAGTTGTCATTAACACATCAGCGAGTGAATAGATGGAATACAAGGGAAAAAAAAACAAAGGTGATCTAAAAGTATAATATACAAACGTTGGTATATGTTTATATTAGGAGCTGTAAATTGTGAAAAGACCACTTTCACTTCCATCAATTGGATTTTACCCTTCTCAGTTACATGTGTGTGTATATTATAGGTACACACTAACACAGCGTGTGTAATATGTTCATATCTGCATAGTTGGTGTGAACCAAATAATAATCATCTGTTCCCCATATGCTCATTACATTTCTATTTAATTCGATCATTAATACTTTGATAGTGCATTTTCCTGTTACCAAGAGAATTTATGAAGAAAAAAAAGATTTATTATTGTTCAGTATTTCTGTCCTGGAGCAGTTTTGTTCCTTCATATATATATATATATTTTTACGGTATTATTCATTTGCTATAATTACAAAGCCAACTCGTTAAAAAGTAAACTTCCAAGCTCTTACTATTTTCATAACATGTAAGAGTAAAAACAATAATTCTAATGTAAGAGTAAAAACAATTATTCTATTTTCCACATATGCCAACCACTGATATGTATGTAAAGAAGTATAAATGCTAATTTAGAAATGAGGTCTTCATTGATTTACAAGCAAACCCCATCAATAGAATATACACAGTAGTCGTTAGCTCTTGAGATTATCGTTAGATTGAATAATTAATATTAAGTTCTTGTTTTTTTAATTTCCTCGTAGGATTATATATGATAAGGCAAATCTCACCAGTAAATTTATTATTAATGTTATATACTGTTGGGAGTTCACATGGAATAATATTAAGGCAAATTTCATCGGTGATTTAAAATTAATGTTTTCTACATGTAAATGTATTTGAGACTTTGCAAAAGAGTATCATTGTTGACTTTCCATAAAATAAAATATTACTATATCAAAGCCAACACTACAGAACCCCTATTTTTTTCCATCTTGAGATTAGAGACAATCAAACTTCTTGTTTTTGGCAATCACATTAAATATTATTATCATTATTACTACTTAGTCTAGTTAACCTTTGGCGGATGAGCTCCTAGCCTTAGCTCAAGATCCAGCTCCTCATGATGACCGTTGATCTTGGATACTCCAATGACCAACCCTAACACCATTGGCAATCTTGAAACATCAGTCTTTGCCTTCTTGGACGAAAACCCGTTGATTAACTGCTTCTTCCGAGGATCGAACTCAGAACTTCGTAGACCGACCGATAACTCAGTCTTGACTTCATCATTGTAATGCTCAAACCTTTTCATAGAACTTTCTAAAACATTACTATTATCAACATCACCTATCTCCCTCTTAGTTCCATTCGGCTTTCTTGAATCTTCTTGGACAGGAAACTTCGATCCCACGTCAAGAACTTCGTGTTGTTTTTGTAGTTGTTGATGATCGTAATCAACAGGCGTGGCTTGGTCAGTTGATGAAGGTGATAATGATTGTTGTTTAAGACGAGCTCGGTCTCTTCGATGAACGTTCATATGACCGCCTAGTGCTTGCGCCGACTTGAACTCTCTCCCGCAAAAGCTGCATGAGTAACACCTCGGCGGCCACATGCAACCACCTCCACTGCCATACTCCTCAACCGCCGCAAACGCTCTATTTTCCGCAAATGGCCAGAGCAAAGCTGCGTCCGAAGTTTGTCTCGTTACCACCGGTCTAAGCTTCATCGACATCAAGCACTTTTCTCTCTCCATCACATACACATACGGTTGCATTCAAATACAAAAATATATGTATAAATCGTATATAAGTAGAAGAAATGAAGAGAGTTGTTTCTTTTTTGGGTGGGAGAGAAGTATGTAGATTCACACGCACGTATACATATATAAAGAGAGACGCATATACATATATGTGTGAGAGTATAATATGGTTAAAGCATTGAATGTGAGAAAGCTACATTGAGAACCATGAGTAAAGAGGGAAAGACTTTGATGGGGAAAGTTCTCTTTTACTTGAGTTACTCTTATGTATCCACTCTATAAATCTATATATGTTATATACTAATAGATATTAATAATTAGTTGGCGAGCTTTGATTCGATGGTAGCTAAACTTAATGCCAAGCGCAACCTAAGTTTTCCACGAGTCTACAAAATTAATAAGTTGTTAGAGTCGATGTTTTTCAAAAACCCCTAATAATATGACAAAATGATGGTTTAATTGTAAATATATACGTTAGACTACAAAATATTATTTTTTACAGATGCTAATTACATACGCCATCTTCGGATACATGTGGCTGTATAGGTGATGAAGACAGTGGACCATCAAATTAATTTTTTATTTATATATTATGTGATCTAGCTAATAAGACACTGTATAGATGGTATACTGCCATTAAATATGCTATCGTGTGATTATTCTACGAGTATTATACGGATGAAAAGTGGATATCTCTGCCTGAAATTTAGATTATTTTTTATCAAGGCGGACTCGTATGTCAACATATTCAACCTACAATTTGTCTTTATATTACGGTTTTCAGACAGTGCGAGAAAAACAAAAGAAAACAAGATTGGAGTACAAAGTATCCCAACTGAAGTGACTTAATTACAAAGCAAAAGAATATATTTTTCATAAAAAAAGTTCAGATTATTATGAAAAAAACTGTGACGAAACGCCAAAACATGAAGATCGTTTCCGTATTTTATATATTTTTTGTTAAGTAATTTTGTTGGGTGTGTTGCATCAAGACATTTTTATTTGTATTGGTGTCCACGTAACTACCCGGATTTAATAAGTGAAGAAATTTCTACATTATCTGTCGAGTAAAAAAACAAAAACAAAAACAAAAACAAAAATAAGATAGGTTTAATAGTTTACCATGTCACTGTTTTTGGAAAAGACACTAAATTGAAACGTATAATTATTACCTTCATGCTGGTGCTAAATTTAAGTATTGTGCTATGCTGAATTGCTGATATATAAAATACGGAAAAGTCTGTTGGGAAATTCTGTGGAAAAAAAAAGTATATATGAGGAGTTTGGGCTAAAGGTGAGCCTTTAGATGAGCCGTTGGGCTCCTCAAAACATTATACATCGATATTATTTATGGGCCTAAATAGATATCAAAAGCCCAGGTAACCAAATTTATAACTGTATTTCACATTAATTAGAACTTAACAGACGCATATACACAAAAAATTTACAAATAGAGAAACCTACATGAAACACTAACTAGTGTCATACGTTCAAACAGTTGACTTAGAGAGTGGCATTACCTAAATGCATATTCTTTAATAATCCAACTGTAATTGGAGTCTAAGATCTACTTAACCCTTAACAAATTGCATATAATTTATAACGCGACCTAAATAGAAAGACCAACGCAGAAAAAAAAATCCGATTATCATGGCAAAAAACCATGGTTCCCATCTCTAGAAACAGAGCATTCTTTTACATATGGATTGATTATTTTTAGTTCACGTCTAGTGTTGTGGTGCGTAGTAATCGTTATCCATGTTCTGTAACCATGAATTATTCACGAGCACTTCCTCCGGATTCGTGAAGAACCCTTCAAGGCAGTTTCTTCCATCGTCGTTGTTCAAAAGACACTCGTCAACGAAACCGGTCGTGTCCATTGTCATCTGATTAAGAAACTCCGGCATGTTGTTAGGCTGTGATCTACTTTGAGTAGTGTAGGAGAAATTCGCCATATGCGTCCCGAGAAACTCGATCTCCTCTTGCAAAGTCACGACCTTCAAAACCAAAACCCGCAAAGCAACATGGTCAAATTGTTTCCTAAAAAACTTTTGAAAAAATCGTGTCCAAGAGTTTGAGAGACCTGTTGCTGAAGCGCGAAGATGTGAGCGACGCAGCCATAAACAGGATCACACATGCGAGAGAGAGCCTCGTAGGAGATGGTGAGCGCAGCGGCACTTCTTTGATGTAGAGGCAAATGAAGCAAATGCTTTGAGACATTACTTGCGCCGAAGACTTTGTGGACCGCTGCAAAATGGGATGAGGCTTGCTCGTAGCTGAAGTAAGGCGAAAAGACGCAATCGCTGTTGCATTTCCTCCTTAGGAACTTGCATGCTCCACAAGATGATCCATGACCTGCCATTTTTTTCTTCTTTTTGTTTTTGCTCTGACTTGCTCTTGGTCTTTTGTTAGCTTTAGACAAAACGCGTTGGTTTTATAAGCGGAACCACTAAAACTTCTTAAAATAATGACAAAATAGCTCTGTGAGACAACATCAATCACTTTTGTAACTTTATCTTGTTTTTTACTTACAGTTGAATGATCAATCTCGTGAATAGTTGAGAGGTAAAACTTCACAAGCGTTGTTTTTAAATAATATGTTCGCAGAACAATTGTGAGACACTAGAATACATCGTTTTGTGTGGATAGTTATAGTTAGGTACTGATAGTCGCAGTATATATATGGGTATATTCAACCGTACCTGAGCCGAAATGTAAACTATATTATTTATAATAATTATTTGTATTTAGATTAATGTTACATATATGAAATATAGATGTATAATTCGTGACACCGTTAAATTTAACTCTTATGTATGAAATTAAGTATGGTCGAGTATGTGTACCTTGTTTTCTTGAATATCCGATACGTAACCACTTTTAATTAAAAGAATGTGGTAATCTTATTTTCTGGGGGTCTACGTGGTGTCTACATTTTAATGCTAATTTTGGATAAGCCCATATTTAATGACCTAAAGTGCCTTTTTATTATTATTTTTTTTCAGAAGTCATTAGAAATATAAATATATGTTTTGGCCAAACTCATCATTTTTCTTTAGTCCTCAACTGTTACGTAGTCTTTAGGCTTTACGGAAATGATAAATTATTGGTTGAGATGCAAATGCAGCCCTTTTGCATGGTGACACAAACAAAAGTTACAGTATCTAATTAGAAAAGGTCACTCTCCCATCAACTTGTCGTACGTTGAATTCACTGAACCAATCCGGCTTTTTCTTACCTTAATTAAACCGCGATAATACTATCATCAATTCAAAATAATTAGTCGAACCCAATAAAAAAAAGCACACAAGCAGAAAATTAATACAAATATATAATATCAACAATATTCGGGTCATATATTTAAACTGGTGTGATTCAAAAAAAAAATCAAGAATTTTTTGCTTTTTTTTTCTTCTCGTTTGTGTATAGTCTTCCCCTCTTTAAAGAGTTTACGCTCCTTCGCGATCTCTTTCAACTATACACCAAGGTCTGAGTCTGACTCTCTATACGCAGTATTACTGATAGTTATAGATCATAACATTAGAGCCTTATCATTGAGAAGAAATAATAGAACGATTTGTTTGTTTTATGTATATAGTTTTGTGTTTGTATTGGAATAACTGTTTGGAGCCGAAATTGATCAGCTCACAGCTAGATGCCAGCATTAGGGCACTTGAAGTAAAAATCTATAATTTTTTATTATTACATTAAGAATAGTTTCGCCAAATTATGTTAGGATTAGATATAGAGGTCATGAATCATCCTCCCCTATATCTCTATATTGTCTTGATAGATCTAAAATTATTGTAAATTAACCTAATTAAGTTCAGTGTCCATTGATCATTATCAATCCATACGTAGTTGTAGTTATTATAATTATAACTGTCCCTTTCTTTGTTTGCCACTTACGAATTGGGACCGCAATATTATAGGAAATTGAGAGACCAAATTAAAGCGCTGACTATGAACCAAATGCCAATAACATTGAACCTACTATTGTAATTTGTAAGTGCTCATAAATTCAATTAGTTCTACTTATTATTCTTTTTTGTGGATATGACGCTTTTTCTGTGGAAATCTGGTAAATAACTAAACTTAGATATGTGAAAACTAATAACAAAGGTGAAACTTATATAATAACCCCAATTATATTCTAAAAAAGCACACTTCATTATTCCAAATATATGACTAAACATTTTAGTAAAACGATTTTCTAAAATACTTGTATAAAATCTCTTTCTAAAGGGGTCTCTCAAAACTGATTGCATTTTAATAATAAAAAAATTAGAATGGAATTTTTCGTATATATATATATATATCATAAGATAAGGTCTTTAATTATAATTATTTATTTTTCTTTTTTGGGCAAGTATCTTCCTAATAATAGAACTTGAAATACAAAATGAAAATGAAAAGATGCAGACTATGACTGCCACTATAACACTGTAACTACTGTTATCAGTGCTTCCGAACTCGAATTAATTTAAGGGTCTTTTACGTAGGAATATAGTCAAATTCTTAATCAACCAAGAATTAATACAAAAAAATTGGAGTTATGCGAAAATACTAAAACTAAAGAAGAAGTACGTAATATCAAGTAAACTAGTATGTTATTTGTTGAAAATCCGTGCAATACCAGTGATATTATTGAAGGTGTGAGTTTGTAATCTCGCAATCACTCACTTAACATGATTTTTTACATCATTTAAAATAATTTACTTAATTAAGAAATTGAAAGTTATATATTTAGTGTATTGAAAAAAAAATAGTAAGATTAGTTAATGCATATTTACTCCACTTAATTTGTTGGTTAAATTATTTTGGTAAATAAACTAAATTAGAAGTGTAATAGTAAATTAATAAGGTGGATTTTCGGATCTCTGACTTTTATATTAAATATATCATCTAAATATTGGATATCGTATAATACCGCTCTTATAAGAGATATATTTGAAATATAGAAAAAGATAATAAATAGTTATACATTATTTGACACTAGAGATAACAAATGATAAAACTAAAGACACTATAAATCTTTGGTTCAAATAGTTAGGAGAAATTTATAATATTCGAATAAAATTTCTGAAAAAAAAATTATTCAGATTAAAGGCTTGCGAAGGTGCAGCAAAAGCAAAAGAAGAGAGTAAAACGAGAGACACAAAAGTGGAAAGTTGAGGAATTGGGATTAACGAGTCGGTCTCGTGTTAAAGTTGGTAATTTCAACGTTTATCTTAATCATGCATGCAATCATATAAGAAAGGCATTGTATACTAATACTAGCTTAAACCTTTTATTCTTCATTAATATGCAATGTTAATTATATGTGAACTCTACAAACCCTATCCACATGTCCGTGTCATTAGCCTCGCTCATAAATTCTCCTTTTGTTATCTTTTTGGTTTTGGTGGGTCTTAATCTTATTGCGCAACCGGCGCGTGTTGTTTAATGGACTCAATTATGAAAACATTTTTATATTTCTACCTTCTAGAATTTTTATCTTTTTGGGAATTCATCTACAATAAACACGACCTGTCACGGACATAGACAACGAAATATCGGTAATCTAGAAATTAAGGTTCACCCATTATAATTTAATAAGTCCACCACCTATATGACATAAAGCCCAAGAGAACCACATTTTTGGTAAACCAGATTGAACAACGCAAGCAAAATCATCATGATCTGACTGAATGTTTAATTTATCAAAAATCTGTTAAAATAGCACCGACCAAAAATCATTCAAAAAAATGTATTATGATTTGACCGGATGTGAAATGATCTGTCGACTTCAGTTTTCATAAACAATTAAAGCACATGCCAAATAAATATATCTCTTTTTATTCTCACATTTCCACACATGTAGGTACACATAACACAAGTACACACACATATATGATAACAAACTTTTTATTTTTCGACCAAAAAAAAACAAATTCCATATTTAGGCGCATGCAAACCCATGAAATTTAAAATATTCCCTTCGGAAATATATATGGTACACTTGCATAATTAAGGTCAGCTAGCGACCTATTCATCTCTGTATATTTAGGTGTTCACCTGACCTAATATTGGTGCAGAAGCGGAATAATGTTGACCAAAAATCGGAAGCAAGTTGGTGAAAGTTCAGCCATCAAATTATTCCGAGTTGTTTTATTTTTTTGTTTATTGTAGATCTTACGTGTGGCATTACAGTTAAAAAAGTAACACAAAACACGTGATGTCCAGTCTCTAATCTTAATTTCTTGCTCATATTCTACGTACAGAAATACCTTTTTTTAAAACGGGCCTCAGAAATACATACTGACTTCAGGAATATTATAATCATTAATGTAAAATTCAGGAATATTAATCAACGACAAATAATTAATGCCGTCAATTAAAAAAAAAGGTGGTTGCGAAACTGATAAACTGCCATGTTATTGCATTAGAGACAAGTTAATCCAAACCTTATAAAAACTAAGGGACTATATAGCATGATCTGATACTTTTCATATTCAAACAACCCAAAACTAAAAGAAGAAAAAAAAAACAATTAAGTGGTGATGGAGCCATCAATAACAACATCGTATTCGGTCGTGTCGGAGCTCGAAGGAACACTACTGAAAAACCCAAAACCGTTTGCCTACTTCATGCTCGTGGCTTTCGAGGCATCTGGTCTAATTCGTTTCGCAGTCCTTCTATTTCTATGGCCTATCATAGCACTCCTTGACGTTTTGGGCTACAGAAACGGTAGCCTGAAGTTGATGATCTTCGTTGCAACGGCTGGTTTGCGCGAATCGGAGATCGAATCAGTGGCTCGAGCCGTTCTTCCCAAATTCTTCATGGATGATGTAAGCACGGACGCTTGGGGAGCGTTTGGTTCGTGCGAGAAGAGAGTCGTTGTGACAAGAATGCCACGAGTTATGGTGGAGAGATTCGCCAAGGACCATCTTAGAGCCGATGAGGTCATCGGTACAGAGATAATCGTTAACCGTTTTGGTTATGCCACCGGTTTGATTCATGAATCCGATGTCGATCGATCTATTTTCAACAGTGTGGCTAACTTGTTTGTGGATCGGAGACCTCAACTAGGTCTTGGACGACTGATTATCTCGGGCCCTCCAACTTTCCTATCCTTATGTGAGGTGAGTACTAAGAAAAGAAAGCGTTAGAATATTGAGTGAAATGATATATTTAAGAAAACGTTACGGTCATTATACTTTCATTTGAAATATAGTTCATGTATTTATAGATCCCCGATCTTATTTTGTATGGAGTCAAATATTCTAAAATAACAGAAATTCTCATACCTAATATTTCAACGTGTATATATAGGAGAAAATTTATGCACCGGTTCCATCGAACTACACCGTCCAGCGTCTGCACGTGCAGCCGCCACCGGTTATCTTCCACGATGGACGTTTGGTGAAGCTGCCGACACCAGCAACCGCACTCCTCATCCTTCTTTGGATACCCTTTGGGATAATCCTAGCCGTGATTCGGCTCTTCATCGGGTTCATGCTCCCGTTATGGGCCATACCTTATGTTTCACGGATATTCAACATTCGTTTCATCGTAAAAGGAAAGCCTCCCGCACCAGCATCCGCGGGAAACCTAGGCGTACTATTTGTATGCACTCATAGAACCGTGATGGATCCGGTCATATTATCCTATGTGCTCGGCCGTAGCATCCCGGCCGTTACTTATTCCGTTTCTCGGTTATCCGAGATTCTATCTCCGATTCCAACTTTCCGGTTAACTCGAGTTCGACATGTAGACGCTGAGATTATCAAGAAAGAGTTATCTAACGGGGACTTAGTGGTATATCCCGAGGGAACCACTTGTCGCGAGCCGTTTCTGCTGAGATTTAGCGCTCTTTTCGCGGAATTGACGGATAAGATTGTTCCCGTGGCGATGAACTATAGAGTTGGATTCTTTCATGCGACCACCGCCAGAGGCTGGAAAGGTTTTGACCCGATCTTCTTTTTCATGAACCCGAGACCGGTTTACGAGGTGACGTTCTTGAATCAGCTCGAAGTGGAGGCCACATGTTCGTCAGGGAAGAGCCCATATGACGTGGCCAACTATGTACAGAGAATCTTGGCTGCTACGTTAGGGTTTGAGTGTACTAATTTCACGAGGAAAGATAAATACAGAGTTCTCGCAGGAAACGATGGGACGGTGTCGTATTTGTCGTTTCTCGAGCAATTCAAGAAGGTGGTCACCACTTTCAAACCTTTTCTCCAATAGTTTTCAAGTAATTTTGATACGCATTTTCTAGATCACTGATTGTAAACATGTTTTTTTCACTCAGATGCACCGTTTAGATTCACCCAATCTAGATTCACCCTGATGCACCATTTTTAAAAAAATCACCCAGGTGATCCATCTGGGTGGTGCGTTAAAACGAACTAAACAAACATCAATTTTCACCTTCATCCAAATGGATCACCTAGGTGAGCAAACGAACAGGCGCTTGGTCGGTTTGATTTGGTTTAAGTTTAATCCTACTAATCACAATTCTGATAAAGGCAATATGGTTTAAACGGTTCGAGAGAGTTAAGCCCATTAACATTTGTTGACAAAAACATAATGATCATATTTTGGCGCTATTTTTGAAATTATAACTTATATTTAATTGTACATGTTCAAATTGATTGTCTTGCTTGATGATTTCATTTTATTTTTTATGGATTTTATATGTCAAATTAAATCACACCACAGTGGAAGGTTTAAATTGCGAGTATTAAAAGTTTAAAACACCATCAAAAATCTCTGTCTAATTTTATTTTAATAGTTACAAATTTCCAATATATTTCATCGGTCTCAAATAAAATAAAAAAATTACATTTCATATTTCCAGGAAAAAAGAAGTTATTAGAAAGCACAAAAGAGTGAAATGAAGAGAGAGAGCTTTGCTTCTTCCTCCTTCCATCTCCACTCGATTTTCAGCAGCCCAAGCTAGGATCTCCATCAAGCTTTGGTAAATTTCTTCTTTCTATCTTCTTCGTAACTCGCAGGTTCCCTGAGAAAGTCTGAGGAGCTTCTCAGTGTAATTTGTTTTTGTTTCCCCCTCGATTATCCTTCCGTTGCTATCTCGAATTAATTTTCATGGATCTATGATTAGTCTTTAGGATCTTTGAAGAGCTTGAATTTAGCTAGATTTTTTACAAGGTAAGTTAAGGTTTTGTGTGTTTTCAAATTCCTCATCGGGGAGTATTGTCTTTGTGTGTTCCGATCTCTTCCAATTGATCTCTAGCTGCGATTTTGGTTGATTTTGCATCAGATTTGACGTTGATCTTCTTCGTGATAGACTAATCCTTCTTATTCTGTTTTTCTCTGCTTGTCTTCAGGTGTGCAGCTTCAGAGTCTGACAGTTTTTTATTAGTTCTTTCCTCATTTAGGGTTTGTTTCAGGTGCCTTTTTCGTCTCTTATCACGAATGAAATTTAAGTTCGTGATTGCTCTTTGCTATCTCTTCCTTTCCAAGTTCACTGGCTGAAGCATCAGAGCGTCTGCTTGCTGCTTTCTATGTTGATTGATTTTTGTTGGTTAAACTATGTTGTAGGTGGGAGCTTGATGTCTAAATTGTTGCTGAAGTGCTGTGGATTGATTTGCTTTAATTAGACAGAGATGAGTTACGTGAGTACTGAGAGTGACCATAATGAGTCGCCATTTACTGATAATGGAAGTGACTGCAGAAGTAGATGGGAAGGAAATGCTCTGAAGAAAGGGCCATGGAGTTCAGCTGAAGATGACATTCTTATTGACTATGTGATGAAGCATGGGGAGGGTAACTGGAATGCTGTGCAGAAACACACGGGCTTGTTCCGCTGTGGTAAAAGCTGCCGCCTAAGGTGGGCAAATCACCTGAGGCCAAACTTGAAAAAAGGAGCATTTAGCCAAGAAGAAGAACAGCTCATTGTTGAATTGCATGCCAAGATGGGCAATAGATGGGCGCGTATGGCTGCCCATGTAAGTGTGTTTATGAAAGGCAATGGTTCCTTTTGTAAATTGTTTCGATCTTTTTAATGTGTGCCCGAATACTAACTTTTGAGAGTTATTTTTTACCCCAGTTGCCTGGCCGAACAGATAATGAGATAAAGAATTATTGGAATACTCGCATCAAGAGGCGACAACGAGCTGGCTTACCACTTTATCCTCCTGAAATGCATGTCGAAGTACTGGATTGGAATCAAGAGTATACCACTAGTAGAATTTTAGGAGGAGATAGAAGACAGCAAGATTTCTTGCAGCTAGGGGGTTGTGAATCTAATGTCTTCTTTGACAGTCTTGATTTTGTTACCGACATTGTACCTGGTGGACCTTCTGACTTGGCATGCAAAATTCTGCGAAATGGTGGAACTTCTCCTCGATATGGAAACTTCATGCCACCAATAATGCCCTCCTCGAAGCGACTTCGGGGATCTGAATCGTTATATCCCGGGTGCAGCAGTACCATAAAGGAAGAATCCCTCTCACCCGAACATTTCCAGAACACAGCTCAACAGAAGATTTCGACAACTTGCAGTTTCTCAGTTCCTTGTGATAGTGATCCTCCGTATGGAAACCAACGTTCACCTGTTATGATCCCAGATTGCCATACCCTTACGGATGGCCTTGTTCCTACTTCGAACCCCTCATTTGGGGCAGTGAAGCTGGAGCTCCCTTCATTCCAATATTCAGAAGCCACATTTGATCAGTGGAAGAAATCGGCATCTCCTCCACACTCAGAGCTTCTTGATCCTTTTGATGCTTACATTCAGTCTCCACCACCAACGGGGAGAAAAGAGTCAGATTTTTTTTCGAGTTATGATACCGGTCTGCTTGATATGTTGCTTCTGGAGGCCAAGTTCAGAAATAATAGTACAAAGAACAGTTTGAGTTGCACTTCAGCTACTCCATCAGCTGATGTAGGCGAGGTTAATGTATCCCAAATTAAATCAGAAGAGTTTCACGATTCTCCCAACAGTTTGGTCCCTTCTGAGATTTCAATTTCCGCACAACACAATGCAGATGGAGTTCCCCTAAGTGAGTCACTGTCCAACTTAGCGATTTTACACTTCTTGAAGTACTTTGTTGACTAAATTTCATCTTCTTCCTAAGAATTCTATTTGGTAAACTAATCTTCACATCTTTCGAAATCTTCACTTGCATCAATTGGCTTCAAGAGTGAACATTTTGAGCCTGATCAAGAAACTGACATACGTATAAAATTATATGCAGGGCAGAGAGAAAGGGAGAGAAAACCCGTCTTGGATATATCACGGCCTGATGTTTGGCTTGCATCGAGCTGGCTGGACCATGGTTTAGGGATTGTTAAAGAGACGGGTAGCATGAGCGAAGCACTCGCGGTTCTCCTTGGTGATGACATAGGAAATGACTATATGCAGATGAGTGTTGGGGGATCCTCAGGAGTTGGATCTTGCGCTTGGAGCAACATGCCTCCTGTCTGTCAAATGACAGAACTCCCCTAACGAGATAACCGGCTTTCGGGAGTAACTAAAGCCGATCAAGTTTCCGCCATTCTCGCAAACTAGCAACTGCCAATGTAAGACAATATATTTTCTTGGAGTCTTTTGATCATAGCTGACACTTTTGTCGGCCTTTGTACCAATAACCATATCACAATTCATCAGGGAGGATGAAATGGTTGATTTTGTAGAACTGGCTTCTTTAACGACTACGAGTCTATGATGCACACTTTATATACAATTGATTTAATGAAATGTCAAACCAAATTGTTTCCTTTAATTTTTCTGTTTCTATCACTTTGATTTAGCAGGTTTGGTTTATCTACGACTCTTGTTCGGTTTCGATTCAATAGTTTGTGGAATAGAAAACGAAAAACTAGTTTGATGCAGGGCAATAAATAGAATTAGATCGAGAGAGAAAAATAAATAAAATTAGCACAAAATAGATAAATACGAATAGATTCGGTTGTCTCTATGTAAGGAGGAACATCAAATGTAGGATAGTAGCATGATGATGTATATGAAAAATATGAATCGTAACAAAAATCGAGCCTGGGCTCTTCTCTGTCAAAACAAAAAATCCTCAGACCGTTGCAGCTCGAGCGCTTGGAAAAGTTATGCTGTGGGTTTCTTGCTTCTGATGACGTCCTTTAAGTCAGCAAACTTCTTCTTGCACTGGTTCATCGTTTTCCCTGGAACAGCTGTTGCTACTCTCTCCCATCTTTGGTTTGTGTCTTTGGGGAATGTCTTCAAAGCTTGAACTAGAGCTCGCTCTTGCACAGCAGACCAACCGTCTGGGTCAGAACCAGCAGCAGCAACTGGTTCAGAGTTGTCCTGGTTGTTGTTGTTCTCTTCGCTCTTACCAGAAGACTGTTCTGTGGTTTCTGTTTTGGTTGAGTTGTTGTCTTCAATAGGTTTGGTCGGTATAATAGGTTCCCCGAGTTCCTCTCGTGTAGAGAGAGGAGAGGCGATTGAAGCAGCAGGTTTCCTCTTCTCCAGGAAAGAATCGAATGCTTTAGCTGAGTCGGGTTTCTGGAGAAGTACTGTTTTAGTTGCCTTGAGAATCTCATCCACAGATCTTCCTGTGCCAATGTACTCTGATATGACTTCCCATCTTCCAGATGTTCCTTTTGGGAACTTAGTCACTCCTTTTCTCAGCATATCAGTCTCTTCCTTGCTCCATGGTTTCTCTTTCTTCTGAGTAGCAGAATCTATCATGGAAAATCCATTGGCTTCTACATGACCATTCTGCTTAGCAGCTACTTGAACGACTTCTTCTTTACTCTCTGTTTCATCATTTTTACTCTCTGTTTCATCATCGTTACTGCTGTTCCCATTCTTGAGCACCTTTGCCAAATTTAGCCCTTCCCTGGATTCCATCTTGTCGCATAGATTCCGCAACTGCTCTGTGTTAAGTGACATGCAGAGATCTTCCACATGTTCAACAGAGATGCCAAGCAGACGCTGGGACAGAACAGGTGCAGAAAGAGTTCTGAGCCGACTGCGTTCTTTGCGCAGAAGCTTCTTCTCTTTTTCCTTGACTCTCTTTTGCTGCTGAGCAGCCTCTGCAGCACGTTTAGCTTCTTCTTCTTTTCGCCTTTTCTCTTCCTCAATAGCTGCAGCAGCTTCTTCTTCCAGCTTCTTCTTGGCCAGAACTTTTGCGTCTTTCTTCTGCTGCTTCTTCGCCTTCTCATCCTCCTTTCTTTTCAATATTCTTGGGTCTTTTTTATATGCATTGTCAACAAGAGTCCTTATCCTAGCATATTCCTCTTTTCTAGCCTTCTGAGTTTTTTTTGCATTCTCTCTCTCCATCCACCTCTTTTCCTCACGGGATTCTGCTTGCTCAAGATCATGCTCCTCCTCTTCAGGAAACTCTCTCCAGCTTTTAAAAGCATACCAGAAATTGTAGTAGCTATCAACATCTCTAACAGGTGTATTTTCATCTCCTAAATCTGGTACACGCGAATTAACTGACCACCTTGCGTTTCTCTTAAATGCTGGACCAAAAACCTTGAAGAAATCTTTCGGTGCACAATCACTTGGGACTTCGTCATCAAACTCATCTGTAGAGTCAAATATTCTTCTTTTTGTTGGGTCCATCAGAACCTCGTATGCTTCCTGGATCAACTTGAAGTGAGATTCAATCGCATCCTTTTTGGCTTGTTTCGCTTCTTCCGTCTCCTCAGCAAGAAGGAGAGTAGCAAGTTTATCAGGGTGATGCTTCAGAGCAGCCTCGCGATAGCTTTTTCTAATCTGATCCTCTGTTGCAAGATATCTTAAATTGCCCAGGCCCAACAAGGCATAGTGATCATGTTGTTCCTTCCCCGACTTCTTCTTTTTTCCTTTGTTGTTATTGTTGTACGAGTCATAGGAAGGAATATATTCCTTATCCTTCTCGTCTGCGACTTTCTTATCGGAGGTATCTTCTTTATTGTCTGTGGCTTCCTTTGCACAACCACGGAGTTTGAGAGCAGCAGAATGGAACGCATGACCAGCAGGTTCACGGTTTAAAGCCTTCACTGGAAGACAGTTGGAAGAAGCATAGAGCGGTTGTCCATCCAAAAGCTCATCCGAATATGCAAGTAGCTTAATATCAGAGTTAATCCCCCAACTCTGCATGATGAAAAGATGCTTCGGAGCTCCAAATCAAAGTTTATTCCTGTTCACAGAGATTAAAGTAAAGTCGCAAACTTCTTAGCCAGCAATATACACAGGTAAAGATATCTAGAAGCGAGCATAGGCAAAGCTAAAATTTTTCATACATCTATGAAGATATAAACTTTTTACTTCAGATCCACTTGAAGTGAGATCTGAGGTTCTCAACTGAGAAGTCTCGTGTAACAGCAAACGGGGTCACAGAGTAAGTAGATGCGACATAGAACGAAGCCATTAGAACACAAGGAACAACGTCACAAATCCAGATAACCCAACGGCAAAAGTTACTCACAAAACCATTGTTTAAATATATAAATAAATATAGCAGCTAATACAACATCTACGAGCTTCACAAAAGACGGAAGAGAAAAGAAGACTAAAAAGTCTACGCTCGGAGAAATCCTCACAAAATCGTCTAAAACTCGTAAACGGCAGTCGAAACAGAAGCAAGTCGACAAACAATTACAAAACTCAAGAAAGAGTTCCTAAACCTAGTGACAGTTATCTTACTCGAAATCATCTACTCAGACAATAAACACAGGAAAAAAACCCTAGATTTCGTCTGTTCAACAAAGCTCTTTAAGCAAAAACACAGTGTAAGATACTTTTAAGCGATAAAAAAACCCAATCGACCCATCTGGTTTTACACATAAGTCAAAACAAAACAACGAGCTTTCTTACCAAAAAAATTGAGCTCGCCGTCGCCTAGATTAGCCTGCCGGAAATTTCTCCTCCGAAGTTATCGCAGCCCGAAAGAGACGGCGAAGACGAGAGAAGTTCAATTTGTTTAGGAAGAAACGGCGGCGGCAGCTCAATGAAGAGGGAAGAGAAGCAGAGAGAAAGTTTGCTTAAAAGTGGGAAGTCGATTAAACCTGTTGGGTTGCATCTTTTCGTATTTATAGCTTATACTCAACTCTAAGTTTTGGACCCAGCCCTTACTCGTTTTAAACCCGATACAATTATGGGCTTAGGCCCATTAGAGAATAAGGTTTGACCCGTATTGAAAAACTCTAGCGAGATAGAGGTGAGAAACCAAAAGGAAGAGCTATACATACAATCGGCAAATGCTCTTCGGCATAAACGCTGTCATCGCCTGATCAGACTGCACTTTTTCTTCCTCGTCCTCGTTGTTACCATCGACGCTACGCTGATCGAGATTTCAGTTCGCCGGAAAAACTTGCCGAATAATAAATCGGAGTAGCTACCAGCTCAATCTCTGGTGAGGCAAAGTTTGTTTCCTCACATCTTTGTTTTCCGAGTTTTCTTTGCTCGACGGTTTATTGTCCTCAATCTTGTGATTCGTGAAGTAATGGAGATCGATGATGAATCTTCTTCCTGTGTTTTGCTTCAAATGATTAGGATATGATGGAAAATACGAAATCTAGGTTTTCTATGTGCTCATTTCCCCACTGTAGCCGTTTTCTGTGTTCGAGTGGATATGTTTGTCTTTGCACTGTATTAAATGTAAGATGATTTAGCGCAGCATATATATGTTCACATGATTTGTCTTCTGTTACATCAACACACTTTCCGCGCGCTTCCATGAAATCAGATAGGATGTAGCTATGGCGGCATGATATTGTCAAGTCTGCGTTTAGTATCTTCCACGTATTTTGTTTCGTTTCCATTTCTACCGGAATTAGCTTATATTGTCTGATGTAGCAAACCTATAGCCGATAATTGATAATGTGTGGCTTGTGTCTCATATAGAGTTGTTGCTTTCACCATTATGTAAGTTTGGCTTTCTGTATGATTAGTGTGAGTATATACATGGGTGGTGTGTCAACTGAAGTTTGATTTTTGACGTTTTAAACAGAAACCAACCCGGGTAGTGAGCTGGAGTAAGGTGATACACAGCTTCAATACATTTTCCATCATGCAGAGTTAGGAACTTAACTCTGCCATTAGGCTATTACTTTTTTTTCTTCTATTACTACTTGTGTACTCCCTCTCTTTCCCTCTCTGTTGTATGAGATCTAAGTGATATTTACTGGTAGCTCACTGAATTTGTACATCGTCAAATCATACTGCACTTTGTCATTGTTAATGTTGTTGCATCTCTGTTTGGATCTTGGTGTTTCATTTCTCCTAAGAATTGTGGGTTGGGTTTACTATGGAACTGCGTCATTTGATTTTTCTCCTGCAGTTTGTTTGCTTCATTGTTATTGTAATGATTCAGTCCCCTTCTTTTGTTGCCACTGAACACTTTATAAATCAGGATACTCAATGGTAAACCTTAAATTTTGTCGAAATATTCTTGTTAAAACAGTAGTGGTATCTATTGTTTTCTACCTTTTTGGTCAGATTCTGCTTCGTTACCGATGGAGAGCTTGGCGCAACTTGAGGCATTATGTGAGAGATTATACAATTCACAGGATACAGCTGAGAGGGCTCACGCTGAAAATAGTCTGAGATGTTTTTCCGTGAATACGGATTACATATCGCAATGTCAATACATTCTCGACAATTCATCAAAACCTTATTCCTTAATGCTCGCTAGCTCGAGTTTGTTGAAGCAAGTGACGGATCATACCCTTCCGCTGAATCTTCGCCTTGATATCAGTAAACTTCTTATGCAGTCTTCCTAACCGAATGAGTAGATGTATCTCCTTTTGGCCTCTAATATCTTACTTATTTCTGGTGTTCTGTTGGTTATGTTCAGGGGCTTATATTGTGAACTATCTGGCTACAAGAGGACCGAAGATGCAATCATTTGTTATTGCTTCGCTTATTCAACTGCTTTGCCGGCTTACGAAGTTTGGATGGTTAGATGATGATAGATTCAGGGATGTGGTTAAGGAATCAACAAACTTCTTGGAACAGGTGGTGCATCTTCTTGGGTGTTCGTTTCTTAGTGCTTTGTGGACTTTTTTTATTGCAGAGAACCATATGGCTGATACTTTTGTAGAAGTTTCAGATTTTGTAACAAGAGCTTGCTGAATATGTTTCTTTTATAAATTTGGTTTGAATAGGGTTCCTCGGATCACTATGCTATTGGTTTAAGAATTTTGGATCAACTTGTGCAGGAGATGAATCAGGTTAGTGATGTATGGTGGTCGATTTTTCATGTCGTATAAATATCTTAACAAAGGCTGGAGTATCTCACTGTTAGTTGTGAGATTTAAGATGGCGGCTGTTATTAGTCTTGGCAGGATTATATATGTTTACAGCGTGCATTATTTAGATATTTATTGCATCACAAAATATTGTCCATTTATTTATTTCTGTGAATGCTTATTGACATTTCTTCGTCTATCTTTTGCTCAATTCTTAGCCTAATCCAGGACTGCCTTCCACACTTCACCGGAGGGTTGCATGCAACTTTAGGGATCAATCTTTATTTCAAATATTCCGAATAGCTTTGACTTCATTAAGCTATCTGAAAAATGATGGTAATATTTAATCTTGTAATGCATTGATTTCATCAACCTAGACTGTTGGTTGCGCATGTGTGAATGAATGGATGCCACTTTAGGAAATTCGAACTGTTGGATAAGTCATCTTTGTCAGTTTTTCCATTATATTCTGTCATGTCAACATTGCAAATTTGTAAATGCATTCTTGAAAATATATGCTAGTGGAATGTTTTGCAATTTTGAAGTATGTTGATATCTTTGCGATGTCTATCTGTTGGCCTAGGCATAGGCATGTGAGCCTCATTTTCTTTTTCCTGTAGTTCAATAGTAATGAGGCAGACATTATTTTTTAACCAGCTACCGGTCGTTTACAAGAATTGGCACTTTCCCTTGCACTGAGGTGTGTATCGTTTGATTTTGTTGGAACATCAATTGATGAAAGCACAGAAGAGTTTGGTACAGTTCAGGTAGAACACTAACATCTTGGTATTATTCATCCTGTTTGTCAGCGCTTACTGCCTATGTATTCGTGGTACTCATTTTTCATAGTTTTATAACTTCTTGTGTTACCGAATTTTTAGATTCCAACATCCTGGAGGTCAGTATTGGAGGATTCCTCCACGCTGCAGATATTTTTCGATTATTATGGTAGCACAGAGTCACCTCTTTCAAAGGAGGTATGTCCATTTTCCTTATCATTGGGATCTGATTTATTCATGTACATTTAATGTTCCTGTTTTTTAACTTCTAGGCACTTGAGTGCTTGGTGCGTTTGGCTTCTGTAAGACGCTCTCTGTTCACAAATGATGCTACCCGCTCTAAGTTTTTAGCCCATCTGATGACTGGAACCAGAGAAATTCTTCAAACAGGAAAAGGTATGTTTGATGTATTACACAGTGGAATTTTTCTATGCCTGACTGTAAAAGTTGAGCTCAAGGTATTGCATTGTATGCAATTTTGTCATTTACAATTTTGTAACCCTTCATGACTTAAATTCCAGCCTCTCAGTTATGTAGTCTGTTAACATGAACTCTACGTATGTGTTGAACTTGTGTGTTTAATGCATATTTGATACCTCACTAATCTTACTTCTACGTAAATATCTCACTTATCCTGCTCCTTTATCTTCGTCGACACAAATTACTTTTGTTGAATCAGGTCTTGCTGATCATGATAATTACCATGTGTTCTGCCGTCTACTTGGGCGTTTTAGGTTGAATTACCAGGTAAATGTCTCAAATTCTTTTCTAATTCACACATTACTTTTTTGTATAACTTTATTTGTGTCATAGCTAGAACTTTATGTTACGATCCTTGTATTTGGGTAAATGTACACTTGTTCATTTTTGCTATATCACAGTTGGACAGTAGAACTCAGTCTCAGAAACATTTTGTAAATACTGATGCTATATGTACTGTAGAACTCAGTCTCAGAAACATTTTGTACGAAGGTTTTGGTCTCTTTAACCATGTTCTTCCTTGGGGGGGGGATACTTATTCTCTTGCCTAAATGGTAGTTGACGATCATGGATTTGAGCACCTAGTTTTCATATTCAGGTGCTTTGTATTGCTTAGATTTCTCTCTGGACGATCCTTAGTAATGGTATATGACAAGATGTTAATGCCAGCGTGTAATTGTTTCTGTTGTGCGAAGTCATTGTAATATTTTTGGAGATTATGATTTGGACTTGGTTTATTGGTTTATATGGCTGAGAAATTCAGATCTTATTTAATAGTATGTATGAATTTATATGCAGCTTTCAGAGCTTGTGAAGATGGACGGTTATGGTGACTGGATACAGTTGGTGGCAGAGTTTACACTAAAATCTCTCCAGTCATGGCAGGTAAAATTTCACAATCTATGTTAGTGAATGCCTTAGCAAATCAATTATAGACACTACTAAGTTCCTGAAAGTTCGTGTCACTCTCCGACATGATCGATTTTAGTATTGCTTAAATGGTTAGCTGATATGGTATCTAGTTTGCAAAATCCGTAAGAGTTTTTTTGGTTACAGTGGGCCAGCAGCAGCGTGTACTACCTTCTTGGAATGTGGTCCAGATTAGTAGCATCTGTCCCATACTTGAAGGGTGATTCACCAAGTCTACTCGATGAATTTGTACCTAAAATTACAGAGGGTTTTATCATCTCCAGATTCAATTCTGTGCAGGTATATATAACACAGCTTATTCTGGAAGGTTCCCAGTGCTAAATTGTAGTTTTTCTTTGATATGATACTGTTTTCATCTTTCCAGGCTAGTATCCCCGATGATCCGACTGATCATCCTTTGGATAAAGTTGAAGTCCTGCAGGATGAGCTGGATTGCTTTCCTTACCTATGCAGATTTCAGGTTATCCTTTTTCTATATTTGCGTGTCATGCGGTACTCTTGTTTCGCTCGCATATATCGCTGGATAATGTTGTATCTTAGTACAATTGAACTGCATCTGAGATTCTTACCATGCAGTATGAAAGAACTGGCATGTATATAATAAACACAATGGAGCCTCTTCTGCAATCATATACGGTAAAGCCATCTGTTATTATGTGTAGAGCTTATAGCTGTTCTGTCGATGTTTTTTGTGTCTATTCGCTTGAGCTGAGTGATTGTGTAACAGGAAAGAGGGCAACAACAGTTTGCTGACAATTCTGAACTGGCACTTATTGAAGCAAAATTGTCATGGGTTGTTCATATTGTTGCCGCTATTGTTAAAATCAAGCAGTGCAGCGGTTGTAGGTAAGTTGCTATCCAATCTTGAGATTTCTTTGCGTTTAGGTCTGTTTGAGAAACAAAGCAATATATGAACATTGGAAATTAAATGTATGGTGCAGTGTGGAGACGCAAGAGGTGCTGGATGCTGAACTCTCTGCTCGTGTTTTGCGGCTAGTAAATGTTATGGACAGTGGACTGCACAGACAGGTGTTACATCTGCTTGCAGTTAATTAAGATTTTAAAATATTTGTAGATAATCTCGTTGGATTGAGTAGTTATTTATTTGGTAAAAATTGGATTTAACCATGATCTATTGCACGATTTGTGTTTATCTGCATTTCTTTTGAACAATCACCATGATTACGGCTGGTAGATCTAGCTCGTAAATCTGTATAACCACAAATATTAATATAGAGTGATCTCATTAACGTTTTTGATATTAATGTTATGCGTGAACTGTATAGGATACTGTGATAACGTTTCAACAACCTTGTGCTCCACGCGTTGTGTTTTCTTTTCTTTTCTTATATATCATCTGTAAAATAATCAAATGACACATTTTTCTGCAGAGATATGGTGAAATAAGTAAACAAAGGCTTGATCGTGCAATTCTTACATTCTTCCAAAATTTTCGAAAGTCATATGTTGGTGATCAGGCCATGCATTCATCAAAAGTAAATGCAAACTTGTTTCTTTTTTATATACTTTTTTTGTTCTATGTATATGCCTGATACTACCATTCTGTTGCAGCAGTTGTATGCCAGATTGAAAGACCTCCTGGGACTCCATGATCATCTAGTGCTGTTGAACGTTATTGTTGGCAAGATTGCTACAAACTTAAAATGTTATACAGAGGTGATCTTATAATCTTTACTTTTCTAACAGGCCACTCTATAATTCAAAGTCACCTATTGTCCAAACAATCTGTCTTTTGTGTCTCCAGAGTGAAGAAGTCATTGGTCACACGCTAAGTTTGTTTCTGGAGTTGGCATCTGGGTAACTCTGTTATAACCTTTTTAAATTGATGTTAGATTAGCTCATATGGATTTCCGTATTGAAATTTTTGTTTTGGTTTCTCTTCCAGATATATGACCGGGAAGCTGCTTTTAAAGCTGGACACAGTGACCTTCATTATTTCTAATCACACTGTAATTCTTCTCCAAGTACTCTTCTTTTGTTGAAATCACAATACATTCTAATTTATTACCAGCAATATTCTCAGTATGTGAATTGTCTAATTCCAGAGGGAGCAATTTCCATTCTTAGAAGAGTACAGATGCTCTCGCAGCAGAACAACGTTTTATTACACTATTGGCTGGTTGATTTTCATGGAGGATAGCTCAATAAAGTTCAAGACTTCGATGGAACCACTTCTGCAGGTTATACACCTTTTCTCTCAGCATCTTATCTCTGAGCTTTCATTTACAACAGTGATTCTTCCTGTATCTGCACTGCATTCTGTTCTCTGATTATGATGATAGGGTTGCATGTTTTGTGTGGAAGCAAAGATGAAAAACTTTTGTGTTTCTTCTTACGAAGTAACCCAGGCGAAGCATAAGGAAGACATTCCCATGGTGAAATTTGCATTGAATCTGCATAATGTCACCCTTTTTTCAGTTCTAGGCCTAGTTGGATATCCTATACAGGAATTTTCATATCCTAATATCTTATAGGCATATTCACATTGCATAGCAGCTGTGTATTTTCTGTTGTGTGCGCTGCTCTATGTCCTAATTATAAGTGTGTATTGGAATCTAAGTTGTTGTAAATAGCTTAAGTAATTGTAATAAGCCTGTAAACCACATTTTTATTCAATCATGCTAGGTTTTCCGCACCCTGGAATCAACACCAGATTCAATGTTTCGCACTGATGCTGTGAAGTATGCTGTGATCGGATTGATGAGGGATTTAAGAGGAATTTCAATGGCTACTAGCAGGTCTTGACTTCATCTAGTCACTTTGACATCCATAGACATTTTACCATCTCATGATTTATTTAAGCTTTCTCTTTTGATTTCAGCCGGAGAAGTTACGGTCTTCTGTTTGACTGGCTCTATCCTGCACACATGCCACTTCTTTTGAGAGGGATCTCTCATTGGTTTGACACACCAGAGGTATTTAGTTATGCATTCTGCTCCTTTGATTGTATGAAAGTTAACTGACCTAGTACTAACCTGAGTCCACTTATACTTGACCTTTAGATATATATATATACCTATAAGTGGACTTAGCATTGGTATATTTGGTTTACCTTTATATATATACCTATAAGTGTCACTGAATTTACGCTTTCTACCACATTTGTGTGAATAGTGGTGCCTTCTTTCTCTCATCTTCTCTTGTTGGCTTGTTGATGTAGGTTACAACCCCGTTGTTGAAGTTCATGGCTGAATTTGTGCATAACAAAACCCAGCGCCTTACTTTTGATTCTTCTTCTCCAAATGGAATCCTGCTTTTCCGTGAAGTCAGTAAATTGATTGTGGCTTATGGTTCAAGGATTTTAGCCCTTCCAAATGTTGCGGATATATATGCCTTTAAATACAAGGGGATCTGGGTTTCACTGACAATTCTATCAAGAGGTTAGAACATGATTTTGACATTATAGAACCAGCGAGAGTAAATCTTTCAGTTGTTTGATAATCATCTAATGGGCAGCGCTTTCGGGAAACTATTGCAACTTCGGTGTGTTTGAACTATATGGCGATAGGGCTCTTGCAGATGCACTTGAGATTGCATTGAAGATGACCCTAGCAATACCCTTGGCAGATATATTAGCATATCGCAAAGTATGTGTGGCACTGCGTTTTTATGTTCCAGATGCCTTCAATAATTTCATTAGTGATTCAATCAACCCGTCTTTGATTTTTAGTAAACGCATATAAATCTTTATTGTCTTCCTTTCATCGTTCAGCTTACAAAGGCATACTTTGGATTCGTCGAGGTTTTGTGTGGCAGTCATATTACCTTCATATTGAAACTGGATACTGCCACTTTTATGCATCTCGTAGGTTCCCTTGAATCTGGACTCAAGGGTTTGGACACAAGTATTTCATCACAGGTGAGAATTGTCTAAAAATGTTAGGACCCGTTTATCAAGAATGTTTGAAAGGTCTTCTTAAGCGCTGATATATATTATATTTTTAGTGTGCAATAGCAGTAGACAATCTTGCTTCATATTATTTCAACAACATCACAATGGGTGAGGCACCTACTTCTCCTGCTGCTATTCGTTTTGCACAGCACATTGCAGACTGCCCTAGTTTGTTCCCCGAGGTAACTCATCACGCTCCTCAATCTCTCCTTGGCAGATGCAACACAAATATGGGATTTAATACCTTTTGTTATCTGATTTGCTCTTACAAGCAGATATTGAAGACGCTGTTTGAAATAGTTTTGTTTGAGGATTGTGGCAATCAATGGAGTCTCAGCAGGCCAATGTTAAGCTTGATTCTTATAAGTGAGCAGGTATGTGTAATGTATAATTTTAAACTCTTGTGCAGTTTTCTTATCTTTCTGTTCCGAAATGGGCTTTTGTTCATTCGTCTAAGTTATTAATCCAACTGCTGTCACCAGATCTTCTCTGATCTGAAAGCTAAGATCCTGTCTTCACAGGTGATTATCCAAAACTCTCTTTTCTTTACCATTTCTACGTGAGTGTTGCTTTTATGTATGCCAATCTTGTGCCCTTAATTTAATGGTGCAGCCAGTGGATCAACACCAGCGACTCTCTGCCTGCTTTGACGGTCTTATGACAGACATATCACGGGGATTGGATTCGAAGAACAGAGACAAGTTCACTCAGAACTTGACCCTTTTCAGACATGAGTTCCGTGTTAAATAGAATCGCCAAACACAGTCCCTGAGCCACGGTCTACTACATTAGGGTCTCATTAGAAAGACCCACATGACATAGTGAATCAGAAGTTCCCACTTACTTGAATCAAAATCTTCAGGAGTTCAAAAATGAAAAGAAAAAAAAAACACTCTAGATTGTGGTACTGTACAGGGGAAAAAAAATTACATTGGTGATAATATGTGGTCGTTCTTTGAATGTTGGGATTTATTTTGTCTCCTACCCAAAAACATTAGCTCTCTCTCAGCTCGATAAAGAAGTTGATGTAAAGCATTGGAATTTAGGGTTTCCTTTTGGCAAATGTTGGGAGAAATTAGGTCTCATATTCTTTGTATTTGTTTGTGATGATTATAAACAAACCTGAAAGAAAATGCAAATTTCTTTTGACGGGGTCGGTGATTTTTTTTTCTTTTTTTATCTCTATATATAGTTTTAATTGTCTGGACTTTCGTGTAATTTTCAATATCCCCCTCAAAAAAAAATTATAACAGCAATGTAAGAGAGAACCAGGTTTCGAACCTGAATCTATTTGTGACACATAAGCGGCTAATAACCTAAGTGAGTTAAGCAAACAAGTTGAAGTGTTCATTTTACATGTCTTTTCCCGTCAATTGTCAGAGTCTACATTGTTCGTCGTTGTGTACATATATAGACGCTTTCAAAATTGAAAATCACTTTACAGGGCACGGCCAAGCAAATGGGGTGTTCCGAGAATCGAACTCGGGACCTCTCGCACCCGAAGCGAGAATCATACCACTAGACCAAACACCCTGATGGTGTACTCCGCTATATATACCTTTTCAAATCGAGTCTATTATTCAAACCCAACTCGATTATAGGATACTTTCTGGTACTTGGTATTGTTGTTTATTTATACAGCAACCTAAGCAAATGATTCGTGTAAGTACGAAATGTAGTGAAGGTAAAATTTTGGGTCGAACCCCGTAATTTTATCATGCCCGAAACCACAATACGTAATACTAGTTTCATCCCAAGCGTCATTCTATACTAGTTGACGATACTTGATTCAATAACTTTTTTATCTATTTTATTCGGGAATTGAAGTTTCTAGCATCGATTGATAATTTCAATAAATCAGAAAGCATCACTGTTAAATTACTGATTTTTTAAAAAAGATTACCGATTGATAAGTATGTAGAATCGTTAAATTTATGCAACTCTTTGTTTACGCGAGTAAACAGATTTGGGCTTAATCGAACTGGTGGATAACCCAAAATATGTGAATGCCAACTAACTACTTGATCAAAAGCCTCAAGTTACCATCATCCTCTTATCGGTTTTTTCCTTCATAAAAAATTGAAATGCTAAGGTTATATAGAACAACAGCAAAGTCTTGATAAAAGCAAGCTGAAAGAAAAGTACAAAAACGGAACGAGACCAGACGAGAGGACAATTGTGAGAAAAATCACAGACGCCTTCCTCTTCTACCACCCTTTCTACGGGTACTATCAGTTGGAATTGGAGTCACATCCTCTGCATTACATTGAAAATGTTATTATGAAATCATAAATTGTCTTGCAGGTCAAAAAGCTAAATCGAAGTTACACTTTTAGGATTCACAACAACAGAGAGAGAGAGAGAGAAGTTACCTATGCGACCAATCTTCATGCCTGAACGAGCAAGGGCTCGAAGGGCAGATTGAGCACCAGGACCTGGAGTCTTGGTCTTGTTTCCTCCAGTGGCACGGAGCTTCACATGAATAGCTGTGATGCCAAGCTCCTGATACAAGTAAATGGCGCAATTAAAACCCAGAGGGTCCAAAATCCTAAAGAAAAGAAAAGAAAACAGCTCAAAAGTATATGAATGTATAAACCTTGCATCTTTGAGCAACATCTTGAGCTGCAAGCATAGCAGCATAAGGAGAGGACTCATCACGATCAGCTTTGACTTTCATTCCACCTGCAATTTCATCACTATACAGAATGATGACTATGGCTTCTAAAACTGTTGGCTCAAAAAACAGACAAGGACTTACCAGTGATACGAACGAGAGTTTCCCTTCCAGACAGATCGGTCACATGCTGCAAAATGAATAAGATTTAAGGTAAATGGACACAAGAATATTTTGTCGAGTTGCCAAAAGAAAAATGATGAGAAACTTACAATGAATGTGTCGTTGAAGGACGCAAAGATGTGAACAACGCCAAAAACTTGCTCACCATCACGGACAGCTGGTCCTAGAGTGACAGTTTCCTCCTTGGGTTCTCTGGTCTTTCTCCTCGACTATATATATTAACACACACAGAGAGAGACAGAGCAAAACCAATTACTATCTACAGGCAAACGAATGAATGGATGAAAAGAGAAATCTCGTAAGGCTATCTATCAGAACTAAGATAAGATAACACACAATTGTTGGAGGATCGGAATCTAGCTACAATCCAAAATTGAGAGCTACGAAGTAGAAGTTGGTAGAGAGAATGTGATTACCATAGCTACAGACGGGTACGGTTTTTGGGATCTTCTTCTTCGATGAGAGTTGACAGAGGAAACGAAAGAGGATATTGCAGGCGACGAACTTCTTTATAAAAATTAGGGTTTTGGATGGGAAGGTTTTTGTAATTGACGTAAAGACCCCGGATAACGTATCTATGTTTTAATATAAAAATTAAAAAAAGTTAATCAGAAGATATGACAGCTGTGGGATTTGAACCCACGCCCTTTCGGACCAGAGCCTAAATCTGGCGCCTTAGACCACTCGGCCAAACTGTCTTGTTGTACTGATGGTAAGCAGATTAATGTTTAAATTATATTTTTATAAATATCCAAATGGCAAATTAGAAGTTCGCTTGTTCGGTTTTAGCCTATAAATATGTTTGCTCATAAGATCAAATATAAAGAGATCTTCGAGTAAATTGTGTTCTACGGTTTTGAGCTTTAACCAAAAGCACCCACAGGTATTTGGATACATCATGCAGAAGAAGATTGTACCAAGGTGTTACGCAATCGAAGTTCTCCTGTTGAGAGTTTTGATGGGAAAGTGATTCCCTCGAAATGCCTCTCATATGACGAGTACTGAAGTGACGTACATAATCGATACTTTCT
Organism: Schrenkiella parvula; assembly: GCA_000218505.1. Taxonomy (NCBI): domain Eukaryota; kingdom Viridiplantae; phylum Streptophyta; class Magnoliopsida; order Brassicales; family Brassicaceae; genus Schrenkiella; species Schrenkiella parvula. The sequence continues at coordinate 16,511,749 of CM001192.1, read as the reverse complement.
GAAGTATACATACCATTTATTATGCTTTAGCCAAAGTATAAGTCCTACTTTTCTTTACTACGTAAACATTTATATGACGAGGTTGGCTTTCCTCAGTACAGAGTCTTGTCTTAGCCTTTTGAAGGACAAATGTACATTGAAAAACCCTGTATTTGAAAGGCAATGTCATTGTTTTCTAGTCGAAAGGGTCAAAGCGTGGGTCGTGCTCACTAGCTGTGACCATCCCAGTACAGAGACATGTCGGACACATCACCTGGTTCATACACAATTTGGCATCAGAAGAACAAGACTGAAGCATAAGCACTCAGATCAGATTATATGAAATGTTGTTCAGACATCTTTACCTTTCCTGCGCCGGAACAATTTAGACACCTTACTGTTGTCGGGGCTTGCAAAAGCTTGTTTGTAGCTCTAGGTCGTTTTATGGGATCAATGCTTAAGCACACACCACTTGCTGAACATTTAGCGCATGGCAAGTATCCTATGGGAAGGGATCAAGCAAACACAGATCATTAAGAAGTTGTTTAAAGAAAAAAAATCAAGAATTTTCATTATAATCCCATGAGACTGATATATAAATTACCAGTCCCAAGGCAGTACTTGCACCTCTTCTTCTCTTGTTGTTTAACATTGTTAGCTTCGATTAACATCAAGGTCGAAATGACACCGACAGCTCCGCCAGAAAAAGATGCCACAATGGGGTCTACTTGGCTGGATTAGAACAGAAACAAACAAAAAAAATCTTTCTATGTAGCTACTTCAGAATCAGGACCACTAAGGTTGACTAGTTTGGTTATACTTTCAATCATTCTGGTTCGAGGCAGACTGATTCCTCAAGCATATTTAAGTAGTAGCAGTACCTTAGTTGCAGGGGTAGATGCAAGCTCCTTATAAAATCTTCATACGAGGTTCCTCCAAGTCCAACCTTAAGCTCCAGCTGCCATTTAAAATCATCAATTTATTCATTCCAAAATGATAAAACCCGAGAGGCACAAATAGCTAATAACTGGCATTTAAGAACACATGCTTATGCATGTTTAAACATAGCTCTAGTTTTTCTGTGAGAGTTACAGTATGAAAACTCGGTAGAAAGCCAGAGTACATTACAAATCTCCACAAATCTGTATTGATATCAACTAAAAGCATGTATTTTCATATTGATGTAACAATGGTTCCTTCACTAATTACCAGATATATCCTGCAAATATAGCCAATAAACTAGTTGCATCTATCCTGAAGAACCCAATTTCGTGCAAAAATGTGAGATTAATCGGCTTCCAAGAGTGGCGATAACATGAGATGGCAGCGTGGAAAACATTTCCTTAAACAAGATTTCACAAACTAAAAAACAACAACACAAACAAAATCTAGAGCTTTGATATTTTTCATAAGAGAACATAAGAAAGGAAAAGCGGATTCTTTTCTTGTTGCTTACCTTGGGCGCAATCAGACCACCAAAGAAAATGATGCTAGATATCAAAGCAGCGCTGGTCAAGTAGAGTTGTTTCAAAGTCTTTGGTGTCTATTTTAACAGACAAGAAGAAGAAACAAAGAGTTAAAATAACAACTAAACAAGAGAACATAATCGTAACAAGGTGTCTTGTCTAAGTAACTGACCACGTTCCGGAGAAAAGGAATGGAAGATGTGATCTCGGGCATCTCGGTTGCCTCGAGCTCGCTGTACTCATTGATGGCGTTAACACTCTTGATCCGTTGCTGAACTCGTAACCTCCTCACTTCCTCCATGAGGAGAAAGATCTTATTGCGTCTACTCCTTATGCTATCTTGGATTTCCTGAAGCTGCATCTGCACGAAATCTTGGACTGTCTCTGATCCCTCAATGATACAGAAGTTACTGAAGCATCATCATCACCAAAAGTAAAATCATTAAACAGCTAGAATCGAAATGAGAGAGTGTTATACGCTGCGAAGGATCATACACATAACTACACGACTTCCCACTTTCCGATAGCAATTTCTAAATTCCAGTATCAATCCCTGATCGAAGAAACAAGCTGGCTTATCCGAAATTCCAGTGAGAAAAAAAGGGAAGAATCAGAGGGGACTTGCTTTGGAACAGCGTCACCGGCGGGAGGAGGTCCATTGTTGCTGCCGGCTGAACAGGAGATGATAGAGCGAGATGAGCCATGTAAGAGAAGACGAGGGGTAGGTTTGAGATAAGCTGAGGGGAAAACGAGTAAGGATTTGGAAATCGAGGGAGGAAGAAGAAGATGATGGCGATGAGGAGTAGCAGAAGAGAAGCACGTCATCTTCTCTGCTACGGCTTTTTGTTGTCAATCGTCTTTCGGATAATCCAAAGCTTTACTACTCTACTCCACACCTTTTTGCCTACGAGGAGACCCTCCCAGTGACCCCAAAGGTTTACTAACTAGTAGTGGCTTTGAATTATCCAAAGCTTAATTTGATGGCTTTTGATATAATCTAATGGATTTTATTACTGTAACTATTATTAATTCTTCATTTAAATTTAAATATTTGTATGTGATTAAGAGACTCGGGCATATACTGTAATAATATGATCAAAGATATCTTTATATTCCGTCACTTCGATCACTGAAACACAGATTCAGAAACTCAACACGATGTAAGTTAGTTGGGAAACTTATAATCTAAAACTAAAAGTTGTTATGAATAATGCATATATATGTATATCTTTACAAGTGGAAGGAAACGAGCCAAGTTAACTAAAGTTGAAGTTCACCAAAAAAACACCATAGATTGTTAAAAACCACACACACAAACAAGTTGATTCAAACAGAAGCAGCTTCAAGTTTGGGAAGAAGAGCTCTCCAGGCATCAGCAATACCGTTTGCTAAGCGAGCTTGCCCTTTGGCAAACTGATGGAACGCTACTCCCATCTCTTCCGTCTTCTGTTCTTGGAACCTCACTATTTCCTCGCTCATTCTCTTCACTATCCTCTCAAATCTTTGTGTTGCTTCCTCGCTTTCAGCTTTTATCTGGATCATTGTCGAGTTAAAGCACCAAAAAGATGTTGTCAAGAGAAATCATTACTAAAAGATTGTTACCTCTCTGTATTCGATCTCAGCTTCTCCTACTTTGTCAGAACGTGTGAGCATGAGTTTGTCACTGCAATAACAGAGACGAATTTATAGAATGTTCCAAAGTAATCTTATTTGACAGAGAACAGATACAGAAGAGAAGCCATCATACAGGTTTATTTCCTTTAACTTTGTTGTTTCGGCCAAGTCACAATGTTGTCTGAATGCAGTGCCTCGTTCTGCTATGGTTGCCTGGATAAACACAAAACGGAAACAAGAGGGTAGAGTTTAATGTCCAGACATGCCTGGTGTGCAAAACCGGCAAAACGCAGCCGGGCAAGAGAATACAATCCCAAAAGGCGAAGGCTTCAGACCTCACCTTAATCGATTGCACATAACGAACATAATCCTTCAAGGGTTCCTCGAAGTTCATCAGGACTTGTTGAGCCTACAAATAGTGTAGGATAGATCGATAAAAGCATCTGACATCTAGGATAATAGCATATATGCAAATGTGGCAATATACATACATTATGGCGTTATGCCTAGCATCATCTTACTGAATAAAAAGTTACCTCTTTCTGGAGCTTAATCGATAACAGTTCAGATTTAGTTCCAAGATCGGAAAATGCTTTTCCTGTAGGTTCACCCTCACAAGCCCCAAGAAGTTTTACAGCCTTGCCAAAATCCAACAGTGACTGGCCCAACTCTGCCATCAGGTTAAAAAAAGAAAGAAATTAGGAAAAGAAAAATGAAATCTATGAGAGTTTTTATAGATTAAATTCTGACTTGTGATATTGTTACTACCTCTATGCCTCTTGACGAGGCGATATGCATGCTTTTGTGCCTCAGCTAAGTGGTTTTCCAGCTCGAAAACGTAGTGTTTAAGCTTCTCATATTCAGGAGTAGTTTCTTCGACAGGTTTTTCTTTTCCAAGGACAGCATCACTAACTTTTGATTGCACATCCTGTCAATAGTGCGAATATAGCAGTAAGGTAATAGAGCACCCCAAAATTGATAAAGAGCATGAAGCATGCGTTATGGATTTTCAACCATGGTATAGCCAAGTAACAATAGTGCAGATTGTAACTCATATAGTTATAACTCATAACAATGTGAAGAATTATAGGTAAGAAACGCCAAGTTCCACCTTGGTAGGTATTTAACCATCAATAGCAGCCAGAGTATAATGGTCTATTATGTTCACCATTGCCTCCACAAGCTAATGTCATAATAAACTTCCTAGTAGCTAAGAAACCAATATAATGACGGCTTTCAACTCTTACACTTATAACTTACTGGCAAGAAATGACAAGTTTCACCTTGTTTGGTATATAACCCCATTAAACTCTATCAGAGAAGAATGCTATATTAAGTCCAGTATTGGCTCCACAAGCTTTCTTATTGAACTTCCTAGTAGCATGCCAACAAGTATCTGCTACTGGGTCTTGTATGATGTTGAAAATAGTTTTTACATGGTCAGGAAAAAGCATGCTTACCCTAAACATTTGCATTAGATCTGCAGGCTTCTTCTTGAATATACCAGTTTCCTGAAACCTGAATCTTTCCATTGTCTGAAGAGAAAGTAAACTGTCAAACAAAGACAGTAACCTTCAAAAATTCAAAGTGCAGGCCCTCAGGGAGGCAGTAAATGCAATTAATGAGCATTCTTAAGTGAAGATGGTGTGGAGAAAAGTGTAATAACCCAATAAAATTGCCAGAAATGTAAAGTCCAGATATCCTACCTCTTCATCTGCTTGCAAAAAGGTCCTAAGATCCTCACTCTGCTGAAGCTCAGGGTGTAATGCTATTCGATTAACAAATATATCCAATGCTGCTCGCCTCATTTCAATAAATTCGGCACTAAAGCGGAATTTTTCTGCCAAAAAAGAATATAAATAAACATATTCCTAAGCCAACTGTACTGAAGATCTAACAGAGTTTGAGTGCCAAGAGAAAATCTACTTTCATGATGGTAATCAGAAAACTTTAACTGAGAAATAACCTAAGCTAATTGAACAAGGATACTCAGATAACAATTTTGACATACAATAATCTCTGAAAACCATCAATCAACTTTCCAGATAAAGAGATGTGTATATCAACGAAGCATATCTTTAACTCAATTAGATAATGTGGTCCACGAGACAGGGAGCAAAAGGAAGCAGCTAATTTACCAACAGCACTCTTCTCCGGGAGAGGAGGAATGAAAATGCCCTTGAATTTCTCAAAAAGCCGATCCCGCAACCAGACGAAATCACTGTACCGTCTGATAACAATCTTCTCGGGTCCTTGATACTCCGGCAAGTTGGTCTGCCGGAAAAATAATATAATTCGTCAGAAATTAATCCGTCGAGAACAAATTCTCGAAAACCCATAATCATACCAAATTCGAGCTGCTTATCATAGAATTAGATAGTTTCGCAACATCAAAATCAGCGGATCATTTGTTTGGTATATCCATTTTCACATAGAAACCCTAGTCAGAAAGCTAAGAATCAGGGTTGAAGAAGGATCTAGACCTTGGTGATAACTCTGTAAGAGATGTAAGCTTGTACGCCATTGCCTAATTTGACAGGATCGGTGACGGAGGCTGACAAATACGGTTGCGAAGACGGAGATCTAGGGCTCTGCATCGATCCCGAAACGTTCCTCGGCTGCTCCGTGCTCTCCATGAAACAACCCGTGAGATCGAAAAACCCGTTTAGTCAATATTCTCCTAGTGGCAGGTTTAGTAATTCTTGTCAAAATTATTCACGTGTTCAACTTTCGGTGCACCAAGCAAGAAAAAGCTTTCAAGCGAGAGAAGTCATCAGACTTTAGCTTTAAACCGGAATTTACTCAACAAATAAACTATAAGATCTGATGAAATTAAAATTTGTTAGAGAAGCTCATTAAGTGAGACAATTAAGATCGTTGACAAAAAAATGAGATCATAAAAGACTAATAAAAACAAAAATTAAGAAACAAATTTAATCTCTTTACAAGAGAAGGCTTTTTTAGAACAAAATTCATGAAAACTTTAGTTTATGAAGATATATGTGAATTGATATTTCTTGGATTTGATTACTGATGATAGATGTTTATTCTCTTTTTTTTTTCATTTACAAAAAGCTAATTGTTTGGAAGTTAGCCTGGAACAGGTCGTCACTCGTCACTACTCAAAACATGATGCAAGCAAAGGGATCCACACTTAATCAAAATATCAGAAACCTTATCTAATAGTCATAGAAAAGTAGAAACCAATACAGAAAGTTTCCAAGGACGAATCGAAACAACACTTATAAGAATTCATTAATACTTTTGAACTCATAACAAAGAGGTTTGAGCAAGTTGAGTCTTCAAATTGAATCAGAGAGAGATCTGATGAAACACACACAATTTCCTTCTTCTGTATGACTCTTTTCCTATAAAAATCACTTAAGCAGAAAGAGGCTTCTTCAAATCAGCAGCACTCAAGAGAGACTTGGCTGGTGAAACCAAAGCAACACCTCCATTCTCGACCTTAGAGTACTTCTTGTACACAGCTCGTATCCTGCTCTCTCCGCATCTCGAGTGATGAAAAGCTAGAAGCTTTGAGCAATCCCTATTAACACCACAACAAACAAAAAACATATAAGTCTCCGCAGTTAAGAGACAAGAACAAAAACATTTAAAAAGTCTTCTCTATTCTTACATAATCTCAGATTCTGAGTAGCCAGTGTGGAACTTCAAGGTATCAGTCCAAGCAGGTGATTTGTTCAATGAGCATCTCGCTGTGTAAACAGCTGATGCAGCAAGCATGGAAGGACAGAACTCCAAGGTGTCATAGTGCATCATCCCCAATTCAGCAAGAAAGTGAACCATATTCTCCATCTAGAGTCAACAAAACAACCAAAATCAGTCTCTTTCCAATCTAAATTGAAAGAAAAAAAACAGAACTTTATAGCAAAAATCCACTCACCTCTGGGTCAGACATCGAAGCTTTGATGAAGCGGACAAGGAAGACGTATTGAGTTGGCACTGTCAAGTACCATCCGAGCTTTCCAAGGATGGTTTTCTCCATCACCAGAATCTGCTTGTTATTGTAAGCATTGTCTGTCACATACACCAAATCATTTACCTACACATTGCCACACATCACACCAAATCAGTAACACACAAATCAATCTTTGATATCCAATTTGTTCAGTAAGTATAATACCTGAGGTGGCCAGATTTCTTCGTATTTGGAAGCGATGAGCAAAGCACTGATTCCCAATAGCTGTAACTCTCTTTTGGGAACAGCTTTCACAGAAAGAAATCGATCAATGATGTTGACAGTGAGGTAGAGAGTCTCCAGGTTAAGCTCAAACTTGATGTGAACTTCTAATAACCAATCAATCAAGATCGCTCTCATCTTGTCATTCATATCTGTCTGAATATGCATATACATCTGAGGCTGGCTCTCCTTCTCGACTTCTTTGTAGAAAGAGTACATATCATCAACATACTCCACTGCAGCCAAATGATTATCTCTGTCAGAGTCATCAATGTCGAGTACCTTTGGTTTGTTGGTTATACCACACGAAGCTTTGCTCCGAGCACTGAGAACTGATGAGTAGGTCACTTTCTTGTTCTTAGGTGACACTGCTGCTGCTTCCTTTTGCTTCTTCTCCTCCTTAATTGGCTCAATCACTTCGGCAGGTTTAGTCTGTTGCTTGATCACTAGATTCTTCTTTGGAATCGCCCTCTGAGCTTCCTGGTTTCTTGGAGGAAGAGGTTGTTGTTTCTTCGGGGCAAGCACCGGAGCCTTGTTGTCACCATTGGTTGGCTTTCTCTCAATCTGGGCATTCGCTAAAAGCTGAGCACGGAAGCTTCGGGTTATGGGTCGATTGATCGGAGGTTGAGGCTTTCCTCCTTGAACTACGGGAACAGAAACAAGATTTCCGATGTCACCAAGCGCACGACGATTCTTCACGGCACCATTTTTGTTCTGGATCTTTACACCATCCGCGACGGGAACACCTGTTTCACAGAATCCAAAAGAAACCCATCACGATCTGTTCTTCGATTCATACCACAACCCCAAAGAGACACAGATTTTCAATGAGAAATTCAGATAAAAGACCATAACGACGAAGTTAAAATCGGATTTGTATCGGCAACGAGTCAAGAATACCCAAATCGGGAGCGGGTAGGCAGACTAGTTATACCGAGTAAATCAAACCAAACCCAGACTTTCAGAACCGACGAAGACAAAAGGAAAGATTCCAAGTACAAAATCAAATCGTTCCATTGAATACAGAGTAAAGACGCAGATTTAAATTGATGAATTTCAAATCAGATCCATCTATCGAAGTCAGAGGGGCAATGATATTAAAAGACGCGAAGAACATACCTCTGACTTGTTCAGGCATGTTTACTCTCGTCGCCATTATCGCTCTTCTACTGATCCTTGCTCTTCTTATTCTTTCGTCTTGCTACTCTCTTCGTAAAGAGTCTGTGAGAATTGAGAGATGATGATGAAGAAGGCAAGAGAGCGCTTCTTATGAAGACGAGCCAACGGTTCAATTACAACGGTCATATTTTTGAGGCTTACGTTTATCGCCGTTGGATGATTAGGTTGTGGATCTTACGGTGGATAGACAGACTTCGATATTGGTATGCGCTGGCACCGGAGAATTCCTAAAATTGCCGTTGGACTGTGAAATAAAAGGTAACTAAAAGTCCATTCCAACATTTCTTTTATTTGAATTAAAAAATTATAATTTAATATGATCAACTGCACTTAGTCTTTAGCCAAAAGGCCCAATAAAGGTATATTATTTCAACTATCTTCCAAAACGAGATTGTATGTTCAGGATTTTTTTCTATTAAGCGAGTGTTCTTAGTTCTTCGTATAAACTAGAATTAGTTCAAGCGAAATTTTTGTAATTTGTAAACACTGTAATTTAATATGCATCTACTGCACTTTTTTCTTTCTTTCTTTTGTGTTTCCATGTTCTCCATCTAAACTAGTATAAAATTCAAGCGATTTTTTTTGTTATAGCTTCTTTTGAAAATTTTGATGAATCGTTGAAATTTTTAAAATTAAAATAGAAAACGAATATTACGTTGACACAAATTCTATAAGAAAGTTCTTAAAAACTAAAAAAGGAACCAATGAATGTTAGGAAATGAATAATAATTAAAGGAATTAAAATATTCTACTTTTGTGTTTCAATTTTGTGAGTTACACCATTTTCTGAATAATTAACTAAAAGAAGAGTAATGAGAAAAAAAAACTCTGTAGCGTGTATCATATATTTTTTGTCTTCAGTCTATATTGTCATCAAAGTGGTATCATCACTGGTATGCCAACTTTTCGTAATTGACAATTTTAATATCGTCATCAAAGTAGTATCATCACTGTGATGTAATCATCAATTAAAAAGTAAAACACAATGGTCGAGCTTATCAAGGTAAAAGAAACAAAATAAGGGACAATAATACTTCACAAAAAGATGGTGAAAATTGGTTTGATTTTACAAAGTTGAGAGGTGGATTTGATTTCGGATTTAATGTGATACAGCAAGAAGAGAAGATGTCATCAAGTAGAGCCTCTAAAATTCCTGAATGTGATAAATCAGATGAGACCTTGACGTTGGAGATCAGAGTAAGTCTTCTTGTTGTAAATGTTACCTTCACGATCTTCATATTCTTCTTCAAGTTCTGGCCTCCATTTGTTAACTCCTTGCCTCTCCTGGATCCTCTTCCACAGTTCTTTCGCTTCCTGAAACAAACAAAACAATCACACATCAAATGACCCAAACTATTGCTTTTTAAGCTACAACAACGTCTTCTTTAATATATACCTCAATTGAAGTGATTTCGTTGAAGTTCTTTGTGTTTGGGATTCCTAAGCAACGCATTCCGTGCTGGTGTTGCCATTCTTTAAAGTGTCTCTCAAAAGCCCTCCTTCCCCAATAGCTATGGTTTCCACATATCTCGCATTTAAACTCCTACACGAGAAATAACACAAATTTAATTTTATCTATTTAAAGTTTGTCACTGTTTCCTTTTAACATCGATGGTCCAATAACTACGTACCTGGCCAAGACCATGAAGCTTGTAGAGCCAGTACGGTATAGGTTTCCCATCCCAACCCATTGGCAGCTTCAGTGGATTGTAAATCTGACCGTCCTCATCATCACTTTCTGATTCTGCCCGTTCTTCCTCCCCCTCGCGTTCTTCCTCCATCTCTTCATACGTCAAGGCCTGCTTCTTTACAACGTTTTGTTTTGTCCTTTCGATTGTCTATACATAATTTCGAGGCAACAGAGTTAAGGGTCATCTAAATACCTGACATGGTTAGGGAGGAAACATGTAGCAAATATCTACTTCCATCAACTAACCTCATCAAGTAAATTGCAGAGTTTCTTTACTTTGGCCTCTGTTAGTGCAATCTGTTTAGCACTGTCAGGCTCCTGCGTTGCTTTGGCACCTCCGTTTTGTTTCCCGTTGTGTGGGGGTTTGGCAAAATGTTTCTTATCCAGCTTTTCCAGAGGCGTATGCTGAACAGATATTGAATCAATTAAGGGCATAAGATAACCTCACCGTAATATCATAAGCTTCAAACATAATTCTGCCCCGATTGACATACTAAATGAAGAACTGAATTGAACTACTAAACTAACTTTCACAGCACTAAATGCTCCTACCAAACCCTAGCAAACACAACAGCTTTTTATTAACAAATAGAAAGTACAACTCTCATATAGAAACTGAAATCCAAATGCATTTCTAGGAGATTTAGTGAGTGTAAGAACCTTTGTTAGGAAAAGTCTCTCGGCACGCTGTTGCAGAGTACCACCAACTTTCAGACCCAAAGCCCCCAGCGCCTGAATGACATAAAAGACATATATTAGGGGAATAATGCTCCAGGATCACATAAACATGAAGCATGGTCATTACCTCCTTTAGCTTTTCAGGTCCCACATCTATCAATTCCTCGACTGTGGTGTAGTAATCAAGATCTATGACAGCATGCTGAGATGGAACAAGTTCATTTTCCTGGCCATGGTTCTCCCAGCCTTCAACTTTTCCGTCTGCATATTGCTCTTCAAAATCAGTCTCAACCTGCAAGAAACCAACATACCAATTGCAAGAGATCAAACTGTATGCACACCATTGACGAAACTAGAACTACCAGATTGCCAAACTATAATATGGTTCAAAACCTACCGAGGACATGAAATCTCTAATTATGGCCATTTAATTTCGAATACAAGCATCATTTAGTTATGGATCCAACTTCTACGCAGAGTACTTGGGAAACTAGTAGAAACTCTTAGACACGTATAGCACACCGATTTTGTAATAAAGCATTAGTTCAAAGCACCCATAAGTTTATAGGCAACAAGTCGAATACAATAAAACGATAAAGAAAGAGAGGAGCCTAAACCTTAGAAAGCATTTTGTCAAGATCTTGCAATGGCTCGATTCGCTGGAAAAAGTTGACCAAGTACTCAAGCAGAGCTTCCATATACTTCTTGTATTGCCTAAAAGGACAGATAGCAAAACAACAAGGAAAGCCATTCAAATACAGGTAGAAACAAAGATGGACGCCTTCTAAGTAGAACAAAATTCAATGAAATGTTTACCTTGAAAACTTTAGTTTACGCGGTATTTTCTCTGGTTGAGAAAAAACATCAAGGTAAACAGAATATTCAACCCTTTCCCCAAATTTAGAATTGATGTACTGGTTATACATATCATGCAAGTCCAAGTACCGACCAACACCTTCCTGCACAACACACAAGAAGATTAAACTCTATAAACTACCATGAAGCCAGTAATGTTGAACAAACGGACTAATAATACTCTGTTATACTGTATCAAGGAAAAGTTCTCAAATATGAACTCCTTGTTCGACAACAATAAGAAGTCAAACAGAAACCTACCTCTCCACTGAACGCAATAACTGGTTCCTCCTTCAGAAGTTCTTCATAGTCCGCACTAGCATCAACAAGAGGTCCAGAAGGATGCTTTCTATAATAATCACGTATCTATAGGTTTGTAAAGAAGTTAATTAGTTGCATATCAAATAGTTTCATCGAGGTAGAATAAATATTAAGGATTCAATTGATAAGCATTCCATTCACTAAGACAACCATGAAACATCAAAACTAGCAAATTTGAATCTTATTCAGGGTCTGCACTCTATTTAGATATAAATCCCTATCACACCTTCACTGCACGCTATAATTTCCCATTCTTGTAAAGTCAGCTATCAAGTTTTGATAAGAAAACAAAAAGACCAATGAAAGCAGAAGGATAGAAAGCAAACCTCTTTCAAGCGATCATAAAATGCACTATACACATTAATCCCAGTCGCAGTCTGGCCACCAAGCGCTGCTATCTCATCTTCTCTAGCCCCATCCTTATCTTCATAGGTTTCAACCTTACAGCGAAAAGAATCACGTTTAGCATTAATCCCGAGGCATCTACTGATGAAAACTACAAGTCATTTAGTCATTTAGTGTCAACACGATTTGCTCAAACATGTGAAATAATAACGGACAATGCGTCAAAAAAACATATTTAGGAAAACAAGCGTCGCTCCAGAATGCAAGGGAGTGAATTATCCGTTTTTCTACCGAATGATAACCTAGATTTGATACCAACCTTTGAAGTTTCTTCTCAAATTTAACACACATTTCAGAGATATTCAAAACCTGTTGAAAAAGAGAAAAAGAAAAAATAGATTCAAAAACCTAGCCTATATTTCCAAGTGATAGCCAAAAAAATCTTAGGCCATCTCACGCTCTTAAAGGAGAAAGACATTGAGAAAAACGAATGCGCCATTTCATATCTAAAAAAACATAAGCAAATTAACCATGGAGAAGAAGAAGAAGAAGAAGAAGAAGAAGAAGAAGAAGAAGAAGAAGAAGAAGAAGAAGGAAAACGTACGAGTTTCTCGGTGGTAAGCATGACAGACTGAATCATGTGGCGAACACGGTGGCCCTGTACCAATCTGTCCCTGCTCGAAGACGGCTCGGTCTGTAGATCTTGCACAACCAATCGCTCCAGTCTTTCAATCTCCTCATGATTGGAGCGAGTTTGCTCGAGGAGAGTCGACGACATCTTCTCTGTCCTCTACGCTCGACCTTCTTCTTCTTCTACTTCTTTTCCCTGCGACTAAACCGAAACCCTAAATCCAATACAAATCTCGACTGGACAAGCTGACGTCAAACCACAATCCTATAGAAAATCGGGTTTGTGTCTTGGGCTTGTTCTTAACCGGTTTGTGTTTTGGTTTCGGTTCACTATATTTGATGTTTTTATTAGTATTTTTCTTTTGAAAAATGAAGTTTTCTTTTTCTTCTGGGCCTAGTGGGCCCTTTTCAAATATTATGGGTTGACTACGTTATGTCGCTACTGACCGATCCCCTGACGATCTATAAATAAATTAATCAAAGGCTCGAGCTTAAATTTTGAGATCACATCTCTGTTCAGATTTTAGCCGATGATCAATACAAACGTTATAAAATGCTCTTAGTGTAACCATGAAGCAGTTAGTTTTGAAGCCTTGATCACAAAGAAATGGACGTCATGGTCGAGATTGATGTTTACGTTTTTTTATTTACCAAATTCAACAGTTTATGTTTTTACTATTTTTAGTAAAGTTTGGAGACCTTTAAGTCGGTAGACTCTTATTATTTTTAGATTTTTAAAGGCAAAAATTCTATTAGCTGAAAGGATTTACAAAAGCAGAGCAAATAAACAAGGAGAAACGATGAAGATAGGAGCACTCTTCTTAAAGTCCATATCGAATTACAGAAGAATTTGTAAATGTAATTAATAAGTAATCTCGTATGACAGATCAGATTATTGCATGGAGAACAAAAATCATAATGGTGATCTCGGAATTCAAAGTTTCATCTCCTTGTACTTGGGTCCTCTCGAGCTCATCGTTTACTTGTGTGATCGTTCTGTTTCCAGAGACATTTCTTTATTACCGATCATGTATAATCCTTGGTTTTATTATCACTAAACTCATTCAGTGAAAAAATTGACATGAATCAACATTAATTATAACAGTATCATGTAAGGCAAGAGCAAAACCAACAAATCAATTAAACTAACAAGAGTGTTTCAAAGGTGGAATCAGAATATCAATAAGCAATATTTGGTACACGGTTCCAAGAACATTAAGTCTTGATTCACATTGTATTTGTTCCTCATTTTCCACCAATTCGACAAATGAAAAAATAAGTTTTTTGAAATTTAACGGCGATGTCAGAAATATGAATATGCCTCAAAAAGTTTTAAGCTCATAACAAAGGAATTACCCTCAGTTCGTACATCTAATTGAATCATCATTCACGCCGTTTGATTTTTCAAAACACAAAGAAATTAACAAAATCCAAAAACAATTCACCGATAAAATGTATTCGACCCGATTATAAAGCACGAGATACGGAAGACTCGAATTAGAAATCTGAAAATCCCCAAACGCTGAGATCTCTAGCAGATAAAAATTATGATAATTGATATCCGAAGAGAACAGAGATTAAGAACCTTGATTACAGATTCTAATGTCGATAACGCCTCGCGCTGAAATAAGAAATCAGGAAGGAAAATGACGGATAAGTTTCTTAGGAAAACCCTAAGGAACAAACCCTATAAAAATTTTCGATTTGGCGCAGCAATGACTCGACACGCTTCCATTGAGCATTTTGTGGAAGGCGATCTTAAGGGCTGCGCGAAAGAAAAACGGTCAACAGTTGAGAAAATTTTGTTCGAAGACATAAACCCTAATTTGCTACCAATACGAAGAAGTAGTGAAAGAGGCGAGGAAGGAATGTATATATGGGAGACATGTTTTAACCTAATCCAACCTCATTTACAACTTAAACGCCCATAGTCTTCTTCTTGTTTACATTAGGCCCATGATCTGTTAGGCCCATATAAATAGGGAAAAAAAATGGAAAGACAAAATTAACAAAAAAAAAGGAAATTTGTCTATCTATAGTGTCAAAATATCTCGTTGGAATGGATTACGATTGATTTTTTTTAATATAGTTATGTTATTTCGTTTGATTCGCCATTATTAAGACATATATAATACGGATATATGCGTTAGAATGTGGTTGATATAGTTCTTTACCTATGTTAGGTTTGATTTGCCATAAGTAGGAAAAACCTACTATGGATGATGGATAGTGTACAAGATTTTTACTTTCTAAAACTATTGAACCGTAACTTTTGTAAATTCAAACGAATATTCAGTATTAAAAAAGTCCAAAGAATATATATAATGTCCTATGGTTTTTAAAATAAACATCTCGTTCATCGTCTGTGCTTAAATATTGTATACAACCCTGATTCTTTCATCTCCAACACAACCTAAAAAAAAAATGCTGAATCTTTTTTTTGTTAAAATTTGTCATTATTGTCTGTCACGTATCAAAAGATTTCGATTAAAAAATGGATTAAAACCGATTTTTGTTAATACAGTTTTTTACCGGCATTACGTTTTGACTTGCCATTATTAAAATAAATCTACAAAGGATATATGCGTTACAGCAGATTATACAAGATTTGCTTTCCAAAACAGCTATCACGCAAATTCAAACGAATATTCAGTTACAGAAAACGTTCCAAAAATAACTTCTCATCCCTCTTGGCCTTGCCTATATACAACCTCATTCTCTCGTCTCCTCCATCACAAACTCAAACACAAACACAAACACAACAAAAACATAAATCCAATAAAACTGTGAATCGATATGGGAGCCCCTCAAGCAGAAACAACCGCTAAAGATGCGGCGGTTTTACAGACACAGTCGTCTTCTTCCGCGGCGGCAGATATCGGAGAGCCATCGCCACTGAGAAAAATGATCTCCGTGGCTTCAATCGCCGCCGGTGTGCAGTTCGGGTGGGCCTTACAGCTCTCTCTTCTGACTCCGTACGTGCAGCTTCTTGGAATCCCACACAAGTGGTCTTCTCTCATCTGGCTCTGTGGTCCCATCTCCGGCATGCTTGTACAGCCAACTGTCGGTTACTACAGCGACAGATGCACCTCTAGATTCGGTCGTCGTCGTCCTTTTATCGCCGCCGGAGCCTTCCTTGTCGCCGTCGCTGGTATCCTTATCGGATACGCCGCTGATCTCGGCCAGATAGCGGGAGACAAACTTACTCCGAAGGTACGCGCCATATGGTTCTTCGCTCTCGGTTTCTGGATCCTCGACGTAGCCAACAACACTCTCCAAGGACCTTGCCGCGCTTTCCTCGCTGATTTAGCTGCGGGAGACGCAAGGAAAACGCGGACCGCAAACGCGTTTTTCTCTTTCTTCATGGCTGTAGGAAACGTTTTGGGATACGCGGCGGGATCGTACACCAACCTCCACAAGATGTTTCCTTTCACAATGACTAAAGCCTGCGATGTCTACTGCGCCAATCTCAAGAGCTGTTTCTTCCTCTCCATCATTCTACTTCTACTCCTCACCGTTATATCACTCTATTACGTCAAAGACAAACAATGGTCGCCGGAGAAAGAAGACTCTGACGTGAAAACTCCGTTTTTCGGCGAGATCTTTGGAGCTTTCAAGGTGATGGAACGTCCCATGTGGATGTTGATCATCGTCACGGCCTTAAACTGGATCGCTTGGTTCCCTTTTCTTTTATTCGATACCGATTGGATGGGTCGTGAAGTGTACGGTGGAGACTCTGCAGGCAACGATAATCTGAAGAAGCTTTACAACCAAGGAGTACACGTTGGTGCTTTGGGGTTGATGTTAAATGCAATCGTTCTTGGATTCATGTCGCTTGGTGTTGAATGGATTGGTCGGAAAATGGGAGGAGCTAAACGGCTTTGGGGAGTCGTGAATTTCATCCTCGCCGTGTGTTTGGCAATGACGGTTTTGGTTACAAAGTATGCAGAGGCTCACCGGAGAACCGCCGGTTCGTTGGCCGGTCCAACCGATGGCGTTAGAGCTGGAGCATTGACTCTCTTTGCTCTTCTTGGAATTCCCCTAGCTGTAAGTCTCCCATCTTTTTGTTACTATTATTATCCATTCGTTCATTATTATTGTCATCCAAATTTAACCCATTTTATTTGTATTATTATTACAGGTTACTTTCAGTATTCCGTTCGCACTAGCTTCCATAGTCTCAAGCAACTCCGGCGCCGGACAAGGTAATTACTACAAAACCTATGTTCTGACAATAATTCATGTGGCTTATCTCATTTTTCTAATGTACCAACTCTACTGCAGGACTTTCACTTGGAGTTTTAAACTTGGCAATCGTGATACCACAAATGGTGGTGTCACTTGGAGGTGGACCGTTCGATGCTTTGTTCGGAGGTGGAAACCTACCAGGATTTGTGGTCGGAGCAATTGCTGCGGCAATCAGTGGCGTAGTAGCATTAACCGTTCTACCTTAGTTCTACGTTGTATGTGTTTCATTAAGGCCGGCTCTAATATTTTAATACACTTAGAGCAAGAAAAAATTGTTGGCCAGTTTAAATGATGTTTCTGTCTGTCAAAACTTGATTGTTTTCTACATATATATGTTATGAAATTAAGTATTCATTTGTTAAAGTTGTATCAGTCCAGTGTTTATGAAAGCATTAGGTACTAAATTGAACACGTCGATACCGTCTAATCATGAACTAAACGATTTTAACTGGTTTAAACAAGAAATAACATATAAGTTCATAAATAACATGATTCGAATATTTGAAATTTTTTTAAAATTAGATTCGAAACTTTAACTCCATATAAAAACAATATATTTTCTAGAACATTAGTATTGATGGTTTGATTTTGGAAAAAGCACTGTGGATTTTCAAAAGTTCGACTTTATTCGTGCCATTTGACCAAAAAGTTCGTGTTAAAGGATTTCTCTATTTTTACGGTTTAAGTTGGTTTTGGGTTTATTTCAATTTCAGTTACGTTTCTGTTCGGTCTATTTTTTTCTTCACCGAGTTTTCCAAGAGAAGAGAATCTCTGAATCCTCGTCACTTAACCATCTTCCTTCTTTCAAGTTTCAACTGTAATGAGACCAACACAGCCACCGGAACTAGCCGTCACTGGTCTCTCCGAGAACCTTGCCGGCGTAGTGAAACGAGCTATTGTGATCGGAAATGGCTGCGCCGGCGCGGAGAATCAGTGCATCGGCCTTGTTCGATCCTTAGGCCTCTTCGATCGCCACCTCTATTATGTAATCTCCGTCCAAAATCACTATTCTTTCGGCTGTTTTCTCCTATCGGAGAACTGAAGGGTGTCTCTGTATCCATTTATTAATGTTTTACGAGTTTGCTTTTACTGTCCAGAGTGTCGCTAGGCCAAGAGGAAGAATCAGTAGGTGGCTTCATTGGCTTCCTATCTCTCTCTACAAAAAACTTGACCATTTCATCAGCTGTATATGTGCCGGATTCTCCATTAAAGTAAATGAATCCGTTTTCTCTGTTGGCAGAAGATATGGTACAACTTAAATTTGTATTGAACTCTACACTTTGGAAAATTGTTTCCAAGTTTTTATTTTTTTCGATTTGAGTGAAACCAAAACCTAGCTAGAGATTTTTAGGCGGTAATTTGTTTCCAAAATGGCTGTAGGATTCACGGATGTGTTTGAGATAGCTGATGCGAAGGAGATTGCTGCCATGGCTCGTCGTACGTTTGACAAGTATTGTTTCTTCTTGTCAAATCTTCAGCCCATTGGTTTTGTTCTTCAGAATTACAGCTTAATCCTCTTTTGGTCTCTTGCTCGAAAACGAGTTTATTTGCGCCGATCTTGAATCAGCTCAGTGGTTGTCTGTCTACTTAAGATTTGTTTTATGTTTCTTATTTTTTTTTCTGTCTTATGATAGGAGCGGCCCTTTGTTAGTGGTGGCATCTGGTCGTGATACTATTTCTGTCGCAAGCTGCATCAGAAGACTAGCTACGGAAAATGTGTTTGTGGTTCAGGTTAAGTCTCTTCCTTGAAAAAACCAATTTTTTGTGATTGATTTCTGCAAATGCCAATTCTTGGCCTCATAATCTTTGTATAAACTTTCATTTTTTCTTAGTTGTTCTGTTGATATATCCAGGTGCAACATCCAAGGTCGCATCTCGAGAGATTTGATCTAGTGATCACACCCCGTCATGATTATTATTCTTTAACAACTGAAGGGAGGAGGCAGATTCCTTTCTTTCTCAGGCCATGGGTAACTCCACGTGAACCTCCAGGTAGAAATGTGGTATGTGTCATTTGCAGTGTTCATTAAACGGGAATTTGAAATGTCTACGTAATTGTCACTTTTATGGCTGGTAACAAACTTTTGAATTCCGAAAAATCCAGTTTCTCACTACTGGAGCTCTCCATAACGTCGACGCTTCTACTCTGAGAAATGCTACTTTGGAATGGAAGGATGAGTTTGCTTCGCTGTCAAAGCCTTTGGTTGTAGTTAATATTGGAGGACCTACAAGTAAAGACATTGTGCCTTTTCGTCTTTTATATCGTTTATTGAGTAAGTTTTATATATGCTATTAAACTTGCTACGCTTCTGTTAATCTTCTGTAGGAAACTGTCGGTATGGTGTCGATCTTGCTAATCATTTGTGTGGTATGCTTCAGAGTATCCTCTGGAGCTGTGGAAGTCTAAGAATATCTTTCTCAAGAAGAACACCGAAGAAGGTAAGTAACAGTCTCTTTAGAATTTCACATTCATGCGGAGTGGATGGTCATCATGTTTTCTCAATCTTTCTTCAGGTCGCAGAAATCATAACTAGAGATTTAAGCTTTAACCCTAAGGTCTACATTTGGGATGGAAAAGGTGAACGATTTCTGTTATTTCCAACTCATCCTTGTCAAATTTTGATGCTTTCTCTTCTTCCATTGCTCAGACCCTAATCCGCATTTGGGGCATCTAGCTTTAGCCGATGCTTTTATCATAACTGCTGACTCTATAAGCATGTTGAGTGAGGCATGTACTACCGGGTATGTTTAAATGAAAAGCAACGTATTCCTTTTCTCAATCTCCAGATGATACCGAAATCTCATCCTCGACGCAGGAAGCCTGTGTATGTTGTGGGCGCTGAACGGTGTACATGGAAATTCTCTGACTTCCAGAAGACCCTCAATGAAAGAGGAGCTGTTCGACCTTTAACCGGCAAAGAAGATGTAATACTAATAACTCTATTCCAGATTTTGCTTGTTTCTCATAATAGCTGTAATAGTGTAATCCGTGAGAACCTTCTTTTTTAACTTCAATCTTGGATTTTCATATATCTCAAGATGGTTGAGAAGTGGAGTTACTCTCCTCTTAACGATAATGCAGAAGCTGCTAATCGTGTGATTCAAGATTTGGCTGAGCGTGGATGGAAAATTGAGGCATGTACAAGTTTTCCAGAGTAACTGTCTTTTTCTCTTATCATTATAGACTAGAATTTTTATTTACGGGCTGGGAATTAGAGCGATCTTTTTGGAACATTGAGTCCTAACTCATGGTCATATACTAAGCTCATTGGTTGAACTAGTAGCGATTGAATTTTGTTACTTCTTTGGTATTTCCTTATTTGGATGTATTGATCTACAAATTAGTTGGTTAAAGTTCTTCTGGTAAGATAATGACATAATAATAAAAAGTTTCATAATACCCGAGGAGATGGAGACCAACTGATAAAGAGTCTTGAATTAGGGATAAAGGATGTGATAATCCAATTATTATTATTACTTTTAAATACTTGTTGACTTGTATAACTTTTTTGCCAACTCCACATCATGGAGAAAACAAAAACCACATCTACTCTTTCTCTACTCCATTGTTATATTAACAAAGTCCACCACCAAAACCTAAACCCTATAAAAACCTCAACCCCTAATTCTCTACACACACTCACAACAAAAGCATCCAACAATATCCCCCAAACAAATCTATCAAGAATTAACAAAAGTAAAAAAAAAGAAATGATGAAGAGTGACTCTATCGCCGTTGATGTCCCTGCAGAGTCTAGCTCAGCCATCAAAGGCAAAGCTCCACTTCTCGGTTTAGCCAGAGGCCACACTGGCTCAGGAGGTTACAAGCGAGGTCTCTCCATTTTCGATTTCCTTCTCCGTTTAGCAGCTATTGTAGCTGCTTTAGCTGCTGCTGCCACGATGGGGACTAGTGACGAGACTCTCCCTTTCTTCACTCAGTTTTTACAGTTCGAAGCTAGCTATGATGATCTTCCAACTTTCCAGTATGATAAATACTGATTTTTTCGTGCTCTTCATTCATCTTGTGATCCTTGTTAACTAAGTGTTCTAATTTTCAATTCTATGGCTTTCAGGTTCTTTGTGATTGCCATTGCAATGGTCGCAGGTTACCTTGTCTTGTCTCTTCCCTTCTCAGTCGTCACTTTTGTTCGTCCTCTAGCCGTCGCTCCAAGACTCCTCTTGCTTGTGCTTGACACTGTACTCATCTTCCTCAATTCTGCAATCTCTTATGATGCTATATTTGTAACTTAAACGTATCAATCATGTATGGTTGCTTCCATAATAACAGAGCACTCTGTTTTCTTGTTGATGTGTACAGGCGGCTCTGGTTCTGAGCACTGCGGCTGCTTCTGCGGCAGCGGCTATAGTGTATTTGGCACACAATGGCAATCAGAACACAAACTGGCTTGCGATCTGCCAACAGTATGGAGATTTCTGTCAGAAAACGAGCGGAGCTGTTGTCTCTGCTTTTGTCTCTGTCGCCTTTTTAGCCATCCTTGTCGTCATCTCTGGCGTTTCGCTCAAACGGCCTTAAGTCGACAGCACAAACGTCTGTGTATATACAGGCTCTGTGAGGGCAAGAAGAAACATTGCGAAGGGTTTTAGTATTTGCGTGTAATGTTTATATGGAAGAAGGTTATTTTATATTTGTGTGCTCCTGTTGACTCTATTGTGTTTTGTATTAACCTTTGAAAAGAAGAAATTTTTTAATGGAAACTATTTTATCATTTTTTTCTTATTACTGAAATGTGGGACTGCTAATTACGTACAACTCAAGTCAGACGGAAAAAAACATTTTGAGCAAGAAACTGGTCTTCTAGAACAAGTTTTGTCTCATCGAACTTGTTGAGCGAGAAACTCATCAAACTTGTCTCTTTGGCTCGGGTAGAGGCAGTG
The DNA here is from genome assembly GCA_000218505.1 of Schrenkiella parvula. Lineage (NCBI taxonomy): Eukaryota > Viridiplantae > Streptophyta > Magnoliopsida > Brassicales > Brassicaceae > Schrenkiella > Schrenkiella parvula. Next base: position 16,489,647 of record CM001192.1, on the reverse strand, counting down.
GTGGAGGAGGAGACACTCTAGGCATTGAAGGTCTAGGATATTGAGGATGAAGAAACGGAGATCCCAGTGGAAGCAGCACAGGCATACCAGGCTGCATTTGTGTTGTCCTCACAGTTAGCAAAATAGTCAAGACCACCCTCAAGGACAACTGTCTCCGTACAAGCATTAGAAGGCATTAATACTCTCGAATACGCAGCAATAAGCCAACAATTTAATTTTACTTTAATTGAAAATCTTCCTCAATTCTTCACAAATTAGAACCAAAAGACAAAACATGATTTCAGGTAATCCTCTGAACTCAGAATCAAAAGCTATGCCACAACAATGGACATTTTGCTTTTTAACTTACGAACACATGAGAGTTTTCTCTGTTAGAAAAACACTAAAGCATAGTCGTCCATCTCCCATCTCTGCTCTAATCCAAGCCTGAAAGGTTTCTAGCTTCTTATCAGATTGAATCACCAGCTCCTGTAAGTTTTGTATAATAATAATCTTCTGTAATCAACCCTTTCTTCACTTTTTTCCATAACTGAGAGTCTCGTGCCATCTCTTCTTCATCTTCAGCTGTTTGGATGGTTTGTCTCTGCTTTCCTGTTAACTTTCTCTTTCTCAACGCTTTGTTGGAATCAGTGGTAGCAGAAGCATCAACCGCCTTTTTCCAGCTTTTCTTGCCTTTCTCTCTTTTCTCTTCTTGCTGTTTCTCTTTCCTTGCTTGTAAGTTTTGCCTTCTTTGTTTCTCCCGAGATTTGTCCCTGCGTTTATTCAAAAACATTTCGGATTTAAAAAAATGGCTACTCGTCGTCTCGGACAGCTCATGAAAACACTACACGTAAAGACGGACAAAGACTTCAGGCTACCAAAACTTGTTTCCTCGAAATCTAGACCTGGTTGTTGTACGTGTACTTGAGAGAGAGACACTCACTTCGCCAAATGTATTGAGTTTTAGTTTTTTTGTATCACTATGAAACTAAGAGAAGATGGATATAGTGGGCATGGACATTAACAAATCAACTGTTTGTGGATTATTGTAGAAAAAACCTACTTGAATTTATGTCCGGAAACTGGATGCTTTCAACATTTGTAAAACCGTCACTGGGAAGTCTGTCTTGTTTAACTTCAGACATTGAAGGAAGATACAAAAGGCCATATCCCATGGCTAACTTTCCGATTTCAAGGCCTTTCCAACTGTAAATTCAGGGATAAAAGAGAAACTTTTGAATTACAAAAGTTAAAGAGCGAGAATGTATTTAGAAACTTATAAAAATGATTGAGCCTCTTGAACCTGAAAATGTGAGAGCAGTGATGCTCCTTATAAGCACGGACAAAGGAAACAAATGCCTTTAATCCTTTCTCCAACACTGCCCGGTCTTTCATGGCTAGTGAACGTATCTGTATACATTGTACCAATTATTAACCACCCTGTGACCGAGTGAGAGAGAGAGATATACGGAGGTTTTCTTACAATCGGGATGACATCGGAAGCATTCTCAGAGCATTTTCTCTTTTAAAGAGGCACCCTTCTTAAGCGCATAAACTCTACATAGTCTTTCTCCTACACACAAGCAAAGTGAATTTTCAGCTCTCTTGCTCTGAAATGTAACCATGGAGAATATCAGGCACAAGATAATATATAAAGGTGTTCAAAGCTAAACCTTGGGCATTAAAAACACAATGGCCCTCGTCTTCCCAGTCTTGCAGCCCTGCCAACTCTATGGATGAATACATTTGGGTCTTGTGGGGGATCATACTGCATGAAAATCACCAATTACAACCTGTAAAAATCCTAAATTTTGCAACAAAGATGGCACACAATGGAAACAAACATTATTCAATCTACCTGAACAATGTAATCGATGCCTGGAATATCAAGTCCACGTGCAGCGACATCTGTGCATAGAAGAACACCGCTTGATGCCTCTGTAAACGAAGCTAATGCCTTGCCTCTAGCATTCTGATGTGTAAAGTATATTTCATCAGAATCTTTCATAACAACATTATGCAATAAGATTAAATAGAACTTTTTAAATTATATCAAAGATAGCTTACCTGATTCATGTTCCCATGGATAGGAACTAAAGATATGGACTTCAGGGCAGGGATTCTTGAAAGTACGAGTCCCCAGTAATCACAGAAGCACATGTCATGAAGTATCTGCAGAGATACTTATTAGACTACTTGTAAGGATGATTAAGTTTATGAGTCTGTGTGACAATGTTTTAAACTTACACCATAAGCTTTTTATTTTTGTTCTCGATCAGGAGATCCACTAGTTGTGATGACTTTTTATCTGCTTCACATTTCAAATACTGCAGAGACAAGAAGAAACAAACCGCTAAAAAATGCATAGAGTAATAGAATATCGTTCTAAATCTTCAAAAATCAAGTTATTTACTTTGCATTCCAGATACTACAGAGACAAAAAGAAATAAACCGCTAAGAAATGTAAAAAGTAGGAAATGTAAAGATAGAATGTCGTTTTCAAAAATCAAGTCACAGTAATGCGGACATAACAGGAAAACTTACTATCCCGAAGCAAAATAAATATTTAAATATTGACCTTACAGTACCTCATTATGGAGACCAGAAGGCGTTTTCGAGTTTGTCAATTGCTGGGATGAGTCCGACTTTGACTCAGCTTGAACTTGAAGTCTAATAGGGTTCCTAAGCCCAGCCTTGGCCAGCTCGTCAACAGCTTCTGTTTGCGTAGCTGAAAAGAGGCCAGTCCTACGTTGCTTTGGCAAGCGAGATATAATGTAATTCACCTGCTTCTGAAACCCCATATCCAAAAGTCTATCTGCCTCATCTAAAATAAGAATCTACATATGCAGAAAGATTCAACGCTTATCAAATCACAGATTTCAACCAATTTAAGAAACCAAGCTAAACTTTCTTCGACTTGTTTAGACATAGACTTAGCAACATCCATCCATCTTGAAATATATAATCCCTGATGAAAGAAAACTACCTCAAGATTTCGGAAATCCAGAAACTTCATTCGTTCCATTATATTCGAAAGCCTTCCAGGCGTACCGATCAAGAGATTGCCTCCTTCTTCTTCGATAGTCTTCATGTCGGCTTTCACATCTCGGCCTCCAACTAGCAGCACAGAGTTCACATTTGACAAAGTCTAAACAAACGGTTGTGCCACGTTATATATCTGCGTTGATAGCTCTCTCGTTGGCGATATAATCACCCCCATAACCTGCAAATTGATGTCAAGAATATGCATCAAACCTAAAACATAATTTAAACTCCACGAGTTCACTATCGAAAAACCAAAGATTAAAAATTGTTAACATAAAAGACCCTTTACCTATCTTCCCGGGGGGAAAAAAAACAGGCAAATATAAGATTTTCAGAAGATTCACTGAAACTAAAAAGTCTTAAAAGAGGCATAAGCTACTAAAGAGATTTGAATGCCCAAAAGTCCTAATTAGTAGGCATATTCAGCCAATTCTCCTACCTGATGAGGCTTCGGAGGGTGGGAGGTGGAACGACGGAGAATCCCTACGAGGGGAAGGAGGAAAGCCAGGGTTTTTCCAGAACCGGTGGCTGCGTCGACGACAACATCTTTGTAGCTGCAGAGTAAAGGGATCGTCGCGGCCTGTACCGGAGTGCATAACTCGAAACCGGACCGGTCAAGCGCCTCGATGATATCTTCGGAGAGCGGAGGTTCGAGGTCGGAGAAAGGCGTCTCCTTTAACGCTTTGTTAGTGTCCGGCGGCGATGAATCCATGACACCCGCCGCTGCTTCCCGTCGCTTACTCCCGCTTGTTTTGCTTTTTTTTCTTTGCTATCAAGTGACCTTTTTATAAGGAACAGCAAAATTATTCGATTCGGTTTAGTTTTGTGTTGGATTTTGCCGACCCGACCGATATTAAATACTGAATCGGTGACCGATCCGATCGTTTTAGATCCACTAATAGAATACATGTCTACGATAACCCACTAATAGAATACATGTCTCTCTCGGCCCATTAGTATTTGAAATGTTTAAAATTTTTACACTGTTTCATAAAACTAAAGAAAGGGCTCCAATGAACCGGGTTGTAGTCTTGTTTGGATCTAGCTTAGTTTAAAAGTATCCGAAAAAATTCAAATTGAAATGGGCCTGGCTACAAAATATATGGCATTTTTGGACTGGACCAGGCTAGGCCCAAACTGCTCGATTCACAAATTCACATTCTTATTCGTCACTTGACTTGTAGTCTCTCTTTGAACTTGCTTCCTCTCGCGACATCACTTCAATGGCGGCGCTCGCAAGGATCGGTGGCCGGCACCTGAAATCCGTCGGCCTAATAAACTTTTCCGCCTCATGTTTCTTCACTCAACGCCGTGGCGTTGCCTCTAAACTCTTTGTTGGCGGTATTCTCTATTTCTTTTCTGGTTTAATTAATACAATCCAATATCTAGAGAATTGATTTGTAGGTTGGTTGAATGATTATTAAAACATCCTTTTTTGTATCTAAGATGATTATTCTGCAATCTGTTCTTCAAACCCATGTGCAAATCTATGTTTCGTGTTCCTGTGAAGTGTTTGTTGTGTTCACATTCTGGTTTTGATTACTGGGACCAAGTGAATGACTTTCTGAACATTTTGAAATGGTTGTTTGTTTTGAGTGGCTGCACCATTCCACGTGAAATAATCTGTGTTTTGTGGTGATCATTTTGAATTGACTCTCTCTAATAATATGCTTAGTTCCCCAACTAATCTTGTTTTCTCCCCTCCAGGATTGTCGTTTTACACTACCGAGCAAGGATTGTCAGAGGCATTTTCCCAATATGGCCAAGTTGTTGAAGGTAATACTAAATACTATACACATCATTGTTACGTATTGGATGAATATCAATTCGACATATTACCCGCTTTATGTATATGAGAGTTTTTGAGGTGTTTTTTGCATTTTTTCAGCTCAAATAGTCATGGATAGAGTCTCTGATAGATCCAAAGGTTTCGGGTTTGTGACATTTGGTTCTGATGACGAAGCTCGGAAGGCTTTGATGGAGTTGAATGGACAGGTATAGTGTTGTTTGTCTTTGATGTTTTCATTTTGTTAGAATCATTTCTTTTTGTAACTAAACAGTTTCATTTCAGCAATTAAACGGTCGTGTAGTATTTGTGGACTACGCTAAGGCCAAGCAAAGTTTTGGTGGTGGTGGTGGCTTACCAATAGCTAGAGGACCGCCTGAGAAAGGGGAAGTAGCTGCCACAACATCTGAAACATTGAAAAAAATCGACTAACCGAAACGAATATAGCAAAAAATTCTGGATGCTAAAATATTTCTTGGTATAAGACATAAGCAAGCTTCGGTATTAGCTCTTCACTTGCTCTTGTTTTATTATAATCTCTGAATCTTTTGGTAGTTATCACAACAAAAGACTCAGCTCTTAGTGACTCTGAAATGGAGCTTACTCGAGTCCTAGAGTGTGTGTAAATATCACTTTTTTTATATTACAGATGATGATTAAATAATATTTCGATTGTTTATGTGTTTGTTTATACAATTACCAAAGAAAAATTCGTATGCAAAACTACCGTGGATTCATTTGAAAATAAATATTTATTATTTTTTTAACATCGATTTATTGTTCTATCATAAATTATGAAAATAATTACAGCGATAATTTTTATAATTGCATTTTTTAAAGAATTTAACGATTTCATTAAATTTATATCGGATTGTTGTATTTGACATTGAAAATATATTATAAGTTTATTTTATTTACTCTATATAAGTAATAATAAATTATAATTTTTAAGATTTGAATTCTATATTTCTTGCTGTAAAAGCATTATTGAAGCATTAATTAAATTTTTAGTATAGAAACATTAATGAAAGTTTAATCGATCTAAGAAATTCCAGAAATATTTACTATTTACAAATGCAAAAAAATAACAAAATGATTTGTTTGGATATGAATTGCAACGGAGAAGTCCCTTCCCTTCTGTTTGAGTGAGTTTTCGGGGCTCCACGTCTACGGATAAAAGATCCTCGTGTTGCCACATCATCATCTCTTTCTTCCTCCCCCCAAACTTCAGCATCAATTCTCAAGCCCAGCGATTTTTCGTTTTTGCTTCTTTTATAAAATCTTCTCCAATTCGTCGTCACCAACCAAAATTTCCAGAAGATATTCCCCACTTTGAGTTTTTTTTATATATATAAGCTTTCATGGTAGATGGCAGTTAAGTTACAACGGCCGGGTCTTGTATCGTCAAGGTAATTCAAGGCTTCGTAAGTTTACAGATATCTCCTTCTATTTGCTTTGGGTTTCTTCGATTGTATGGAACCTAGTAATGTTTATCGCTTAGTGCTTTGACTGTGTTAGCCTGTAAAGTACGACTACTTATTTCCCCAGATGTTCCTATTCATGATCTTGCTTGTATTTTACCGAAAATTGGTTTTTGGAGCTGAAAAGGAGTGTCCTTTCTGCACAAAAAACTTTCCTTTTTTCTGGCTGAGTTGTCCTTGACAGTGTAGCTCACTTCTCGTTGCGTTTCCTCTGAGAAATTTAGTAGTTGTTTGGTGATAATTTAATAGGTAGAGGTTTGGTCGCTCCTTGATATAAACAGCAAAGTCTGAGAAAGCTATGTTTAGAGTAAATATGGAAGAAAAGGGATATTTAGCTGAGCTTTGCTTGCCTGAGAGACATAGACTGAGGAATTTATGTGATCTCAGTTTACCACTTTTTGATTGATTGCTATTCTTATCCATTAATCTTGCCTTTGTAGCTCTTCAAACCCTTGTCTTTCGCGGATGTCCATCAGAACCTTTATTTCCTGCAGAAGGGTGGTAGAATTGGATTATATATCAAACTGCTGTGGAAATTCAAGGAGCCGGTTGTCTGTAACCTACGATGTTCTGCAAAGTAAGAACTACTTTCTTCATAGGAAATTGTTTGGAAACAAGAAGATAAGCTGGTATAAACCGCGGAGGACAATGCAGCCTTTTCTCCTTGCATCTGCTGACGACGGAGTGGCTGTCAATGGGACTCCTCAGTCAAGAGCTAGCGATGATGTTGAGGAGATGAGGGCCAAACTCAGTGGATCTCTACAAGATGAATACAACTGTGATGAACTCATTCAGTCTTTGCACGATGCGGCCAGAACTTTTGAGCTTGCACTTAAAAAGAAGATTTCCTCCTCCAAATTACCATGGTTTTCCGCAGCCTGGCTGGGAGTCGATAGAAATGCATGGGTTAAGACATTTTCTTATCAGGTATGTACCATTTTACTTCCACTTCCGTTTTTACCATCAATGCATCCGAGTGGTTACAGTACCATGATAGGGCAGTATGCAACGGGATTTGAAAGTTATTTACTAACTAGTTGTTATCAGGGCCAGTTATGTATTTGGTGAAGAACAAAAAATTCTCTTCCCATTGCGCATGTAGCTTCCACGAATTATTTCTTGTCATATTTTTTGCTATGATAGCTTATATTCATCGTCTATTCATGATTCTCAGGCTTCCGTGTATTCCTTGCTACAAGCTGCAAATGAGGTTTCATCTAGAGGAAACAATAGAGACAAGGATCTTAATGTCTTTGTGCAAAGGAGGTACTGCGTGACTTACTTATTGCCTAAGAACTGTGACATTCAGCGTTACTGGAAATTGTTCAACAGTTTGTTGCGTTAGTGTTTATTTATCGCACAGCTTTATCAAGAGTAATATGCGTCTTGAATTTTAGCTGGTAGGCAGTCTTCCCAAGAAAAACTGAAAATGGCATTGTTGAATTTCCAACTTTGGCCATCTCCTCCATTGACCTAATCGTTACTGGTGAATCTCTTAAACAGTCAAATTAGGATTTTTTTTTCTTGCCTTTGAAAGAGTGCAACAAAGTATGATTTTGAGAGTTATCTGGTTTTGGTTTGGTATTTATTCCCCACATAGTCTTCCAAAGATTTCCTTTCACCAGCGTGGAATCTTTCCTAACCTAGGAGTTACTGTCTAAATAATAAGCCCATGTTGTTGCTTACGGTTATGCCTGTTTTTGATGTTTAAACAATCACATCATGCAGTTTATCTCGCCAAGCTGCTCCCCTTGATAGTATGATGCGGGATAAACTATCTTCCAGTCATCCTGAAGCCAATGAATGGTTTTGGTCTGACCAAGTTCCTTCTGCGGTGACATCTTTTGTGAATTGTTTTGAGGGGGACCAACGATTTGCTGCTGCTACTTCTGCGTATGTTATTTCGTTTGCCTCTCTTCATATTAATTAGTTCTGTGGAACACCATGTTTTTGGAAAGTCACGGTGCTTTTATGGTTCATTCCAGCTATGCCAAAGACAAGTCCTCAGCTGCAAGCAATGAGATTGAGGTGTCACTTCTCATGCTTGTGCTGAATTGCATCGCAGCAGTCACAAAACTAGGCCCGACAAAACTCTCTTGCCCACCCTTCTTTTCTATGATTCCAGATATTACAGGAAGATTGATGGACAAATTTGTTGACTTTGTTCCACTTCCTCAGGCTTATCATTCAATGAAAAGCCTCGGTCTACGCAGAGAATTTCTTGTTCATTTTGGACCACGGGCAGCGGCATGCAGAGTAAAAAGTGACTGCTCTACAGATGAGGTTGTTTTCTGGGTAGATCTTATACAAAACCAACTGCTTCGGGCTATTGATCGAGAAAAAATATGGTCAAGATTAACAACATCTGAAAGTATCGAGGTAATGAATAGATACTTACAGAGGACATATCTGAGCAGCTTTTAGAATTTATGTGCAGTGTTCATGTGTGCTCATTTTAATATTTGAAAATATTAGAGAGTTGTGTGCAAGTATAGGGAACGTAATTCCTTGTCTGGATTCATTTGGATGTTACCATATGCGTTCCTTCTGTTGCCAGTAATGTTTAGAATCTAACAACATGGTAGAAACAGTTCGCCAATTAAACTGATACTATCTGGGGTGTTTCTAAAAGTGGCACTTACCAAAACATAAATCCGAAATGTTGTTAGTTTACAGCGACTCATAGTATGTTTAGATTGAAAAAGTGTGCAGTAACAAAAGATGATTGAAACTTGAATGGAAATATCTTGGGAGATTATCAGAACATGTTACTGATGCCTTGCAGGTTTTGGAAAGAGATTTAGCTATTTTTGGATTCTTCATTGCTTTAGGCAGGAGCACCCAGTCTTTTTTAGCTGCAAATGGTTTTGGTTCTCTGGAGAATCCTGTAGAAGACCTTGTCAGGTGACTCATTGTTATTCTTCTGTTTCTGTGCCATACTTTTCCATCCACCTTACCACTTTAACTCGCTATTTTCTTTGTTCAGGCACTTCATCGGGGGCAGTCTCCTGCAATATCCTCAACTATCAGCCATCAGTTCATACCAGTTGTATGTAGAGGTAGGGAGAAATCATAGCGTCATTGGTGGAATTTTTCCGTTAACCTTTTTGAAATCTTATCATGGAAATTGATAGTGTAGGTTGTCTGTGAAGAATTAGAGTGGCTTCCTTTCTATCCAAATAAAAAGGACCCACAGCCAACCGAACAAGCACATGGGCATAGAAGCAGGCCAGAAGGGCCACCTAATTATGATGCTCTTCCTCAAATATTGAACGTTTGTTCTTATTGGTTACAGAGTTTTATTAAGTACAGCAAATGGCCAGAGAATCCTTCTAATGTCAAGGCAGCGAAATTCTTATCGAAGGGGTATCCTACTTATTGTTTATCAAATTTTTGGATAGTTAACGAATTAATTGGCGATCATAATGAATTTCATTCTCGATTTTTAGGCACAACAAGTTAATTCAGTGCAAGGAAGAACTTGGGATATCAAGGTAAGCTAATGAACAGCGGTAAATTTTGTAGAAAGACGTGTTGAGTATCCATCTTGTAACGCTTCACATATCCAACTCCGTACACTTTGCTTTGTAGCATGCCTTTTTTTTTTACTAAAGTTGTAGCATGCCTTTATAATTAACTAAAGTAATTTGACAGTTTTCAATTGGGTAATGTGTGATGCAGTTTGGCAATAACAGAAGCAGGGTTTACTGACATGAATGCATTGTCAACTGATAGAGAGTCGAGCTCATTTGACAAGGTCAGTAATCTATGTCATGAAAAATCACTTTACTTTTCCGTATTCCGTACACTATTGCAGTTTTTTGTTTGGAACACCGGTGATTATCAAGTGTAACATAGATACTAACAGCACTTATTTCTCAGGCTTTAGAGAGTGTAGATGAAGCTCTCGTTAGACTGGAAAGCTTGCTACAGCAGTTGCATGCATCAAGCTCATCTTCTGGAAAGGAACAAATAAAAGCCGCTTGCTCTGACCTAGAGAAAATAAGGAAGCTTAAGAAAGAGGCTGAATTTTTAGAGGCGTCTTTCAGAGCCAAAGCAGCTTCCCTGCAAGAGGTGTTTAGTTTTACCTTTCCTATGATGCAGTTAGGATTGATATTTAAGTCCTGATGCTTGAGTTTGCTAGGCTGAGCAAAGTATATACCAATCTTAGCCCTCTAAACGAACTGTGGCATTAGTAGTCTCAGTTGGTGCTTATAATATGATAACAAAGAATAGAAAAGTGCCTTTGATTTTCTAAAACGTGTGTGAAAAACTAAAGTCTTAAATGGTTTACTCAGGGAGGTGGTGACAGTGACTCTCAGGAAACCTCTGAGGATCAAAAGGAGAATCTAAAAGGAAAAGACACAAATAATTCAATTGATTCTGTAGATCAAGGCACAAGGTATGTTGCATGTTCTGTTAGTTAATAATTTCTTCTGTGTTTAACTTTGAGTTATAAATGTCAGTTCCCCTTCTCTTCTGGTTGCGGAAACTTATATATTATTTTACATCTACATTAGTTGGAATCGTGGATTCTGGGGTCTCTATGAACGCCCTCCAAGGAGGAAGCCTGGCCCCAAGCTATTGGTATTCTTCAATTTCTTATCTTATGTAAACTGTGAAGCATATCTTAGACTTAATATTTTTGCCGCTTATTCAGTCGATTACTTGGTATTTATAATTTGGTTTTCACCCATTTCGAAGATGCTGTGTTCATAGGTTTCAGGACTTTCTTACAATATGCAGGCAGATGAATATATTGAGAGATCCAGAGAAAACGTAGATAGCTTAGATTCCGAACCCGATGAGATCTATCGATTCGAACTTCTAAGGAATGAACTGATAGAGCTGGAGAAGCGGGTCCAAGGAAGTACAGATGAGTCTGTAAATAAAGAGGTGAGTAAGTAGTCTGTTTTGCAAGTACAAACTGTCATCTCTTTGTTCCTTGACAATCAATTTGGCACGTTCTGCAGGGAAGAACCTCTAAGGATTCTCCTATATCAAGCAGTAGCATGAAAGGTGTGCAGTTGGTTCAGAGCTCAAAGAAAGAAAACGTCATTGAGAAAACACTTGACCAACTCAAAGAAACAACCACAGTATGAATGTCATTCCAAGCCTCATGGCACCTGCAGCTTCGATTTCATTGAACAAACCAGAAAAATTGTTCCTTGACTTCGTCTACTTCATGCCTTAGTTACTAACATTTCACTTTACTGTGATATTTTGATAGGACGTGTGGCAAGGTACTCAGCTTCTTGCATTTGATTCAGCTGCTGCTATGAAGCTGCTTCGGAGGTCTCTAATAGGAGATGAATTAACAGAGAAAGAAAAGAAAGCTCTGCGCAGAACCATCACTGACTTAGCATCAGTTGTTCCCATTGGTGTTCTTATGCTTCTCCCTGTGAGTAAAAACTAACATTATCAAATTCATAAATATTATACTTCCATCCGCATTGGTTGCTGTTTCACATCCTCTATACTCATGTATTGATGGTTGCTCTGTACAAAATCCTGTTTACTCGAAATTCACTTCACCGTTACATTTACCATTTATCATTGGCAGTATGTCTGATTAATGAACTAATCTAATGAGTACGCTTATGTCAAACAGGTCACAGCAGTTGGTCATGCGGCTATGCTTGCAGCAATTCAAAGATATGTGCCAGGCTTGGTAATACTTTCTTTTTGGACTTGCTTTGCTCTTCTGTATATATTTTTTTCCGTCTCAGCAATTAAGTTGACGAGGATCCGTCTTTGTTCAGATACCTTCTACATACGGACCCGACAGGTTGAACCTATTAAGACAGCTCGAGAAGGTCAAGCAAATGCAAAATGAAACGGAGCCTGAGGAAGGCATCATGAAACAGAATCATGACTAGATGAAGATGCACAATCAGTTTATACCTCACTTTGTTGTATAATTCATTGACAAGAGTTGTGCATAGAGAATCTCATTCCATGTGTCAGGTACTCCTGGTAGGCACCAGTGGCTGCAGTCTTGAGGAGCATCGACAGCGGTACCCGCCTCTCGATACCGAGAAGGATGACCATCTTTCCTAAACTCTGTCAGATATGTAATGTTCAGAAACTTGACCTTGCTATGTTGATAACTCATATCTTCAATTACTTCATAGATATATCTATTGTGAGTTGCATCAGGTTCCATCTTCTTTTTATCAGTCTCAGGCTCAATCTCTGCATCACACAGACCACCCAGATTCCATGTCCCATTTCTGCAACAACCAAGGATTCTTCTTTACTTAAAAATCTATCGTCACTCACGACCATTACAACTTATTTTCTGATTATTTCCTGACCTGTAGTGCACTGGAGAGTAGCTTCTGAAGAAGACATAACTCTTGTCAGGATCAAATCTCTCTAAAACCCATGACTTCCATGTCTTCAAAGACTTCCCAAATGCCTCCATTACTCCCATTGTCTTGTTCACTTTCCTTCCCTCCTCAAAGTATGATCCTCTGCAAAGAAAAAGAAACACGGTTAAGGAGAAGAACGTCAGAATTCTAGAAGCTGAGGGGTCTTTCTCTTACGTTAACACGGTTTTCTCTTCGTTCCACCAGTGCCCTGTGTTGAAGACAAGAACATCTGACCCGACCCATCTTTTTGATTGCCAGTTGAATTCGTCGACTCTCACTGTGGTTTTAATCTCCTGCGGTGAGTTTTTCGGTGGCCGGCCAATCACGACAAGAAACGGTGTTCTGTGATACTCAACTGTGAGGTTTTGCTGAGGGAAACGCATCGAGAGAAAGCCCTTGTGCTTAGTTATGGGGTTCCCATTTACTTCATAGATTTCAGATTTATTAGGTATTGCTTGTGAGAGCATGCACATGAGTGATTCCCACTGGTTTCTTCCAATGGAATCCCCCACGAACACTATCCTCCCGTTCCGACTCCTCTCCAGAAAATCACTTGCGTTAAATCTAATCATTCAATTGCCAAAAAAACATAATCATTTAGGTTTCAAGTTTTTCTTTTAATGTTTCTCTGACCCTACTGCAAGAAATATAAAAAATCGTTTGCGAACTTGTGGTATACGAGATGTAAGCTTTCTTGTGTCAGAGGAAACCTGATATCTAGTAGTAACCCTAAACCTTAGTGATACATAACTTTAGGTGAAAGCAAGTGTTCACTTTTATGGAGAGTTTAAAAGGGAAACGTAGAGCGATTACGTGGCACCATGTTTACCTTGGAAGGTCGCAGCCGTGTGGTTGCCATCGCCAATGGAGATAACCAGTATCTTTTCTTCCGTTCTTACGACAACGAAAACCAGAATCAAGAAAACGACACTCTTCTCCGTACAGTAACCCAAGAGACGATGATGATGTTCGACGAACCCATCTTCCTTTGGAGTAATCGCAATCCTTTGTTAAGGTTTGCGATGAGGGCGACAATAATCCAAAACGGAGAAAGGGCTCAAAGGAGGAGGAGGAGCCGACGAGATTGACGATGACGACAGTCGAGAATATGAGGAAGCTAAGTAAAGAGAGGCTGACGGAGAAATGTTTCTTGATATTGAACACGTACGGAACTGACCAGTGAGAGAAGCGTTGTTGATGATCCATGCTGTGATGATCTCTGCTTTCTCTCTTTGAACAAGTCTTCTTTTTCTGTACACGAGAGACGTCAAACTAATGCGAATATATATATATATATATATATATATATATGTTGTACACGAGAGACGTACAAACTAATGACGAATATATATATATATATATATATATATATATGTCTATTATTATTTTTTATTATAAATAACCATAAAACAAATTATTAGTATGCGTCGATTACATCATGATGGAAGCTTTCTTGGCCCCATTGTGATTAGCGACGACGTCGGAACTATTTTTTTTTTCGACCGTCTGAACTAATTTCATGTAATAAACAATATACAATTAGACAGTAATTAATTTTTTTAAATTTATGAAGGTTTTTTTAAGTTGACCAGCGTAAAAGGATTATCCACAAGAAGAAATTTTGGTATAAATTACTACAATGCAAATAATCTCGTAGTATTAATCTCGATTTTGATCGTTGTCTTTAGCATCAATGTAAAACAACATATGTAACGCTACGTAGAGATACCAAAACTGTTGCTTGAATAGTCCTCAAGTACTTTTGTGTTTTGTGAAATCGCTTTGTTTGTCTAACGTGTTGAAAACGTGTCATCAAGCTGCTACACCCTTTTGTTCTAAGCGTATGTGTTACATTTCATTAGAGAATCATAATGGGCTATAAATATACTATTAGTTTGGTAATCATTCATTTGGTAGAGACAATAATAAATATATCTTATTTAAAACTAGTGGTCGTTGAAGTCTCGCACCTATAGTTATATATAATTGCGAAGTTAAAGGTTAAAGTTGAAATAATATTTGATGTTTTTGCTAGAAAATGAGATTATTTGGTGTATTTGGGAAAATTGTCGGTCAAAATTGCGTAAACCGAAAAATAGAATAGAAGATATCTCATATACATCGGCTAACCAGAAAAATAAACCATTATTTGGCTGAACCGGAAACGGAATCGAAATCTAAACCAAAAATCTGAATCGTGTGCTTTGAAGATTCCGTTCGACATACTGAGCTGCGATCGGCGACTGTAAACGGCTCTCTCTTCTCCGGGAAGAAAGTGAAGATGAAGCTAAAGGTTGTTTATCGTAAGGTCTCCGATTACATCCGTTACGATCTCAAAGAAATCGTCTTACCTTCATCACTTCCCGATCCTCCTCACATCGTAAAACGCCGCAAATTGACTTGGCACGAGCGGTTTCTCGTAAGATTCCTCTCACTCTCCTTCCTATTTTCCTTTGTAATTTCCGGTAGTTTTATATTTCTAGTCTGGGTGTTCAAAGTTTTCTCCCAAGGATAAAGAGGTTCGCACTTCGTCGTGCTTTAGTCTTCTCGAGCTCTATTTGGTTTTCTGATTTATAGTCAATGAATACTTCAGTTACGTCTTTGATCATCAGATTTTTTAGATGATATACTATCTGGAAGCATTTGATTTCATTATCTATATTGTGGTGAAAAACAAATGCGATTTTTCTCTTGTTTGAGCAAAAAAGGTTCGTCCTTTTCTGATAAAAGATTCTTTGGTTATTGTGCGTAACATTGATAGGAGAGGTCTGTAATTCGCTTCTCACTATTTTTAGAGTAGTCTATTGGTGCTTTCTCCTCTAGAGAAAACAATCTAATGCTAACCACTGGGTGAAATCTTTATTGTATGTAATTTAGGTGTTGAAGGAAGCTTCAAGGCTTTATGCTGCAAGCTGGGTGCGAGATATAGGTCCTGAGCTTCGTCCAAATGATTACAAGAAGCAGGGTGATGCTGAACCTAAAAAACAAGCCATTGAGACAGAGAAAGATCCCTCTGTTTTGGAAGATCTTGGTAAGAACTGGTGTTAACCTACTGCCTACTTTCACTGTATCTGACTTATATTTGAAAAAAAAATGATTGAAGTTGGTAATGGCGGTCATTCCAAACTGTAATCCGGCGAGCATCGTCTAATTACAATTATTAGTAATGCGTAATTACAAGTATTGAGAAGTAGAAATATTTTTCCTTTGGTGCCACAAACTTTTGCTATTGATATGGAGAAATGCTTCTCCCAACTCAAATTTACTGTCCCATTCATTAGTTTATTGACTTCATGAATAATCTATTGTCTATCCTTTCATTCATAATCGCTTGTTTTTCATTCGTTTTCGTTTACTCTTCGTTACAGCTGTAGCTGCAAGAGGTGGCATGGAGACTTTAAGGCCTGCCTTACATCGTGTGTACATGACACGAGCTTCTAATTATAAAGATGCTCTTGCAAGCTTTATAAAAGGTTACCATGAGGGTGTCCAGCAAGTTATGCAGAGCAAAGAAGAGTCTGAAGTCCCTAAAGATGAATCTGACAACTCTAAAAAGACTACGTGACCTTTACTTGTTAGCTCCAGAGGCAGGATTCATTAGTTGAATGCTAGTATGTACTTTGTTAGATCTTGGATTCTTTGATTGTACCACAAGAATCCAGGGGTTTCTATCTACGACTTAGTCACAATGTAGCATATTTGTGAAGCAACTTTTGGAAGTAAAAAAATATATTTAGCTTGAAAATCTTCGTCACAGATCTAAGTTCCAGTTTTCACTTGTTCGCAGCGTCTTCCCTGTAAGAGTATTAAAAGAAATCTTATGTTGAGACTGATGATATATTGTCATGGGTTTAATTTCCATATAGCGTCTTCAGATTTCATTTCTCGAGGACTTCTGCTGAGCACAAGCTGGCTCATTGCAGGGATACCTTTTCTCTGTCAGGGATTCAGGTGATTGTTCCAACCCGCTGAAGAAAATAGTAAGCAACTCTTAATTATGGTAAGAAAGAAATTTAATTTTTTTTCTGATTCCCTATACACATTTTTTCTTCCCAATTTAAAAGTACTGTTGAGCTTATTGTTGGTGGATTTAAATCCATGCTATCTGTAATAGTTTCCCATAATGCTGTTACAGAAAAAGTTGGCTGGGCCCTAGAAGCTGTTAAAAAACATAGATATCAGATAGATTTCAGGGGAAAAGTTGAGCGGTCGATTCAGAAATGTACTTTAAGTCTTGTTATGATCAAAACTTTATTTACAGGACGAACCCCTAATGCAGGAGGAGGCCACTGAGCATCTTAACTATAGCCAAAAGCTAATGTCACATGGCTGAGGGTCCCTCTCCCACTTGCCGAGCCACTAAACCATTGGGCGGAGATCAAGTAGCCTTCAAGTCAACAAGTAAGTATCTTTACTGAATCTACAGGGGCCCTTTGAGAATCACCTGTGGCTAAGTAAGATCAAAGCGAAAGTAGCTTGAAACATATTTTGCATTACCTGTTGAATATCAACCCATGCTGTCAAGTCAACAAATGTGTCTGCCTTAAAGATTAGCACTTGTTACTGCACTCAAAGTTGGAACATGTGCGCATACAATCCGAGCATTTGGAGTTAGTGAGTGGTCGTGATAAGGTTGTATTGTTTCCATCTCTGTTATGTGAACTTTCTGTCTAATCAAGACTTAGCTTTACTCCCTTGGTGCAATACGCAGATAGTTTCGAGAGTTTCTTTTTGACAAAGCATACACTAAAATGATTGTAGAGATGTCAAATTTCTTTTCTCTTACTCATAAGTCATAACCAGGCTATATCTACCTCACTACCTATAGTTTCTGAGCAACGGGTTCTCTTAACCTAAAGCAGCCTTAGGATTAAGCTTAGTCAGACTAGAATCTCTTTTCAGTAAAGGAAGTAGATAAGTCTAAGATATAGGAGAGTTAAGCCTATTCATATCCCCACGTCTGAATAAGTTAGCAGCTTAGAAAGTTAGCTAGAGTCAACGATTAGAGTAAGCAGAGGATTCAGCAGACTTGTTGAGCATCGAGAATTTTTTCTGAGCATTCGAGAGTGTGGGATCCTCTCCAACAAGTCCTTGTTTTTAGGTTGGGTTAGGTCTGTAAATGGATTTTACTGCAGTAACATATGAGAGTTAAATCAAAAATCTGGTTGATAAAACCATCACATCATGGCTGTAAAGTCCATGTTAAATGGTTTACTGAGACATAAAATGATGAAGAAACAATGTACATATATGCTAAGATAAAGATATCGTTGGATCATACCACAATATCTTTTTGGAAGCACATGGAGGTGGATAACTGATCCAATGATTGATTTTTTATATATATAATTTTCATATATGAGAGATAAATGTTGAAGAGCACTAAAAGAAGCAGTACATGAACAGACAATCGCTTTCAATAGATGATTCACTGTTCATCTGACCTTAGTACATGAAAAAGAACAGGTTCTTGTAGGACTTCTGTCAAAGTTTTTTTCTCTTTTTGTCAAAAAGATTTAGACTCTCTGGGAGATTTAACACATAATCTATATGTATGTATATTCATAAACTCCTTCTAATTAAAGGATAAATTACATTACATATATACGTATGAGTTGATTGATTTGATCTTTGGTTAAAGTATTTGAATTGAACCATAGCCATTGGTCAGAAGCCATAAACTATTTATCAAAGAAGCTAGTAAAATGGTAAAAGCATAATAACTATAGTACCTCCAATACCATAAACCATCATTTTGTTGGCCCCATTCTTTTTCTATAATAATATCATCAGTTTCCCAATTTCATCTTTCACCGGAAGGAAAAAACAAAATATATTGATCATGAGACAAGTACAACTATACATCATGAATGATGCATGTGTGGTGAATACACCATTCATCATTATGAGATATGTTCCATTTTTTTCGTTCTGACTTTTGGGAGAGAAAAAAAAAGAGTTTTCCTAAAATTCAGCGATTTATTTCTCTTTTTCCAAATTAGTTACATATAGTACGGAAGCCAACGAGATATTTTTATTTATTTAAAATTGCATAAAATTTCCAGAAAATTGGCCTCTGTGGCTATATAGAGAATGCGCAAAGTCTGGCCCCATAAAAGCTTTAAGTCAATTCTGAAATTCTTTGTCACTTCTTTGGATCTCATCCTCGTCTATCTCCAAGCTGCTTCATCGTATCCCCCGTGAAAGCTATATTCTGTTTTTATAAAATTATCACTATTATTGCTATATAATAAGACACTCTTTAACATACGTTAAATAAATAATACAAAAACATCAGTTTTGTTGTACAAATTTCCTTATTCATGCGCATTTTCTTAAGCAAATGGAAACCATCATATATACTTTATAAACAGATTAATTTATTGATCTTATATTAAAATAAATGAAAGTGGGCTCAGACAAAAGAGAAAAAAACAAACAAACCAAAGCAGTGTAAAGTCACTCACAAAGTGGCCATGTGCGACTGCTCAAAAGTCTATAGTCTCTTAACAGATTCCTGATTCTTCTTCATTATATTCATAATTAACACACAGACAACAAATCTTTCCTAATCAATCTCGTTTATTTAATTATATTTTCAACTGTCTCATCTCGAGAAACAGCGTCGCCCCATCTGTATTTATAATATTAAATTTATGTGAATGATGATGTAAATGTACCAAAATGAGTCAGATATATATAACTTTTGCATAAGGTAAAATAGTTTTAAGTACCATGTTATAAGGATGAGGAGGAGTGTAATAATAGCACATGTTTTGGCCGTAATAACCGTCAGGACACTCGACGGCGGCTACGGCGGCAACGGAGTCATCTCCGTCGTCTTCTTCCATCTGACATTCCAAATTCACACCGAAAAGCCTCACCGTCCTGGAGCTCCCGACGGCGGAAGAAGATGGTATGGAGTGAGTAGTCTCCGACGCTGTTGCTACGGCGGCGCCTGTAATTTCGACACGTGCGCTTCTTTAATTTATTGAAAAGACAAAAACAAAAACACGAACACAACGTAACAAAAAGCACGTTTGTCCCAAGGGATTGGACGGTCTTCTTCACGCGCTCTTATGTAATAGCTTTATTAATAGCAACTTGGAGGTAATAAGTAATAGAAATTGTCGGGTCTTTTTTTAATTAGAAATAAGAAAGAAAATAGCTGTATAACAGAATGTTACTTAGCTCAGGTTTGTTAATAGGCACGTCGTGTAGAACTAAAAATAATTATCATACACTATTAGAAGAAAATATATAATAATATACTGTATTTAGGTGTTTAATGTTTGTAATCCTCCCGACAACATTAAATTACTTGATGCTCTTGAACACGATTAAAAAAACAAACAAAATTAATCTGAAAATTATTTTATTACATATATGGTAATAAGGAGAAATAATATAACATACCGTAGTGGGAATACTCAGAGTGAGTAGGAGGATTAGAGTAATTACTGAAGGCGGCGGGGATTTGGAGATACGGAGGAGCTGCCATAGAACTCGAATACGACGTCGGGTTCCCGGCGACGGAGGAGGAGCCTTGGCCTCGTCTGCGCCAGCCAATGAAGAGTCTCCGGGAATCAGAACGTTGTCGTTGAAAGAACACGACGTCGCCTGGGTCGAGCTGTTTGTCTTTGACGAATCTGCTCCATCCTTTAGTCAACACGTAGCTTTGACTGCTGTTCCAGTAAGAGTACCTGAACCTCCAGCACTTGCCTGAGTCGTCTTCAAAGCTTAGAAGCATCCCTTTCTCCGATGAAGATGATGACGACGTGTCAGCATTGTTGGAGATGGCGTTGAGAGGGAAGTATTTCTCTGCGTGCTGTTTTGGTATGACGAGACGGTTGAGTTTGCCGACGTCGCTTGGTGTGAGAGATTTCTCGAAGAGAGACTCTTTCTGGTCTTCGTTGAGCCACGCGGCGGCGGCGGTTGTTGTACCTGATGTGTCGATGGTGTTGAGGTGCTGCCACAAGAGAGTGTGGTGGTGGTCCGTGGAGTAATGGTTGACTGACATTTTTCTATTTTGTTTGAGTTGGGAGATAGAAAGCGAAAGAGAGAGTAGAGAAGGAAGAAGGTTAGGTGAAAGAGAGAGGTGGGTACTCGTAGTACTAATATAGTATGATACGAGAGAGCGAGAGAGAGAGAGAGAGAGAGAGAGAGAGAGATGATATTTTGTAGAAGGGTTAAAAATTGACGTGAAAACTTTGGCAAAACTATTTAGAAGAGAGAGCAACACACGACAACCAGACGACTTTCTTTTAAGGTTTTTGCGTGATGTTTATCTTTTTCCATCATTATTACTTTTTTTCCACTTCTTGCACTACTACTCCGTATTTTTATCGATTTCCTTTTTTTATATTTATTCCATTTGTCTCTCTCTCTCCCTATATATATGTTTATGTAGTATTTTTCTTAAAATACATTGGATTCCACGACTTGCATAGTATGTATGGTATTGGTGGTACTTCACTTCTATTAAGATTTTTATGGAAAATTAGAGAGTTTTGTTAATAAGATATGCTAATTATGCATAATTTTCCGAGGGATGTATACATGTGAAAAGTAATCCTCAGGTGAAGTAGGTGATTAGGAGGATGCTGTAGACAAGAAAGAAGAACTAAAAAGTCTATTTTTACAAAAAGAAAAAGTTAGTCTACACGAAAACCCAAAGAACCAACCCATTTAGAGTTAGAAAGATCTGACCATTTGAAAAGAAAAATGCAATTATTGGAACAAAGTTAAATGATCAGAATTCTATGATGTCACATATTTATAACATCCTGGAAAAATAAATTATGTTCTTTGCGTGCTTCTCGAAATGTTACCAAAAGAAGAAAACAAAATATATGGTCCTTGTCATTTCGACGCAGCATATAAATACGCATTTTATTAGTAAAAGTTATACGTAGATATACAGTCAACTGTGATAGATACATGATACGTATATTTTGGCCGTGATTCAATACACTAACGTTAGCATTCGTCATCATGTTATTTTTCCTTTGTTATAAAAATCATTCATCATCAGTGTTAGTTTCAGGTTTTTAATCGTTTTTTTGTAAGTAATTTGTATCTATTTTCGGCGTTGATGAACACAAGTGAAGTTGGCCTTTGGCATTACACTAGTATTTGCAGCATGATCAAGTTCTACAAGATTTTTTTTCGAACCAGTTCGAGAGAAATCTTTGGTGATTGTTGTAATGTACTTTTTTTCATTCTCAAATGTATATTTAAACGTTGCGTATACTATATATTTGTTTATTGGGTCTATTTAAGGCAAGTAAACAAATGAGAAACTATTGGGAGGTCTAATAGGTACGTAGGAGTAAAAGACTAGCAGTACAGCTGCGGAAAATATATTATAAGAACTACTGAATTAGGACGAGCATGTTTGATCTTGAGCTCCTTTGAGAAGAAAAAAACGGTATTTTAAATAATTATGTATTCATACTTATTTATATTACTGTTTCTATATATATTTATTCAATCCATCTAACCTAACCCCTGCAAAGGTCAAGATATTAAATTAAATAAAACTCCAGCATTTATCAATATCGATTAAAAATATATATTATGCCTGACATAGTTTTGGAAGAAAACAAAACCAAACTTCATTCATTATTGAAAAAAGTTGAAAATAAAATCAAACATATAACCTTTTTCATTTTTTTGGAAAATGATGCAGTTTATAATATACATGTATATAGAGAAATAACAGAAACAAATTACTTTTGATAAATAGGAAGCAACTTGTTAAAAACGGGAAAAAAAGAGTAGCAAATCCATATAAAGAGAATTAAATAAAAAAAAGTTAGTAAAGTGAATAGAATAATAATATAAGATGGCGTGGGACCAAAGAGGATGACGGAAGCATGATGAAGGAAGAAAGAGATCCAACGGCTGAGAGAGCGTTTGGGATTTTTAACCGAAAAAGTAAAGAGAGAAGGCAGAAGAAGGGATAGATACTTACCCCTCACGCAACTTGTGGAGCATGTGCTTTGCCTTTCCCACACACCATTCCATGCACTCATCTTCAATTCTCCTCTCACTTTTTTTTTTATATATCCTTTTTACATTTTCAACTTAGTTTCTTATATTATGCATTCTTATTTAATTAAAATAATATCAGCGATATTCTAATAATAAAATATCACTTTGATAGAACAAGTATGGGACTTTTTTTTCTATTGCGGGGAAAATAATTATAGGATGTGCTATCTATATAGCTTAGATTGTTTTCTTTGAATTGTCACATACATAGTACACGAATGTTACGTCTATATATATATATATATAGTGGATCTTATATTTATACTTTCTTAGGAGAATAAGAATACAAAAGAATGATTCTACTACGTATATAAAGACCATGCAAGACGATGATCGAACTTACTATTAAAGATCTTATTGTTGATTAGCTAAAGATGTTCATTAAAGGTATATATGCAATCTTTTTCTTTTTATTTATTTAATCATTGTTGTGGTTTCTCATCGTTATATAACGAAAAGAGAAAAACTTATATTCTAAACTGTTTGATCATGGTAAAACCTAAACAGTAAAAAAACAAAACGGACGTACTAGAACGAAATATTAATTTTCTTGATTTTTAATATTGGATTTGGACCCAAATCTTAACCATGAGGGCTACCTGAAAAATCCAAAATACGTGCAAATGGGCACCTACGTGGTCCTCATCTGTTTGATTCTGGTTTTATCTCACGACTTTTTTTTTTCCAAATGTTTTTCTTTTATAGAAAAATCTTATCATTTTCCCAATTCTTTGTCAAAAAAAACTTATCATTTTTCATTTGTTAAAACAAATTATGAAATATTTATATCACGTGCTTGGTGGACACCATTATTGGTGTTTAGATGTTCATATATTTCTTAATTTCAACATAAGAGACTACTAAGATTTAATCATGGATTCCAACTTAATTACACATACATTCTTTAATGACTCACATTTCATTCGCTTGCCTTTGGAGTTTAGGAATAAGAGAATTATACTAACAATAAAAATCTATATCCATTCATATGTCAATTTGTTTTTTTTTAATTATTACTATTATTATCAAACTTTCGTGATATAAATAATAAAATGAATTTTTTTTGCTCACAGTGGGCTAGATGCACTTTAAGAGAAGAGGACCATCTAAATAGATCATTTATATATAGCAAAGGATAAAATATAAATAGAAAGTTTGGGAGTTTTCAAATATAATTATAAGAAAAAAACAACACATATGCGATAAGATTTGTCCCATTGGATATTTTTTCCTCCTCTTTTCGTGTTTCAATCCTCTCCTCACAGATCTTGACGTTACCTTGAATTTCACTGGTGTTTTTTTTAGACAATTGAGTACATAAATAGAGTAATAAAGCATGGAATTAGCAATTAAAATACAAACCAATACTTTTTACAAAATCATTTTGATATTCCACTCTAATCCAATTTTAAAAATAAAATAAAGTATGGATGCTCTTTTGGTATTTTTTCTTACCCGGTGTTGTAATTATGCTTCGAAATTTGTTTTATAGGTAGGACATGTCTTCTTCAGCAAATTATAATGATTGAATTAGTGTTAACAAAAAAAAAAAATTTGAGTAATGGACAAAGGCGGCATCATTTCAAGGTCGATTTTTGATGCACCCTTTTTGCATGTACGAATGCATCAATTAAATTCAATTTTGTTATTTTATTTTATGTCCTTTTCTGTAAGTACGTTAAATATTTATGTAAGAAGTTCTTTTTAGTTTTCTTTATAGTAATATTACACATGTTCGTGTTATTTCCTCTCCAATGATAGTAGAGGTTGTTGGGATCTTGCATGAATTTGTCTTTTTTTTTTCTTTTGATATATAGTTATAGAACATGATTTAAAATTTTCTCCTCGTATTTTTACCATTTTAATCCTATGCAATTTGATAAATACAAATATGATTTTCTTCTTCTTCTTTTTTTTCTTTCACAAATTGATGATTCGGATTTGAATTTGAAATGAAGGGATACAATATTATTGAATTTGATAATCCTCTATCTTCATTTACTTTATTATTTTTCGATCGAGTACTTTGTTTTTTCCTATATAGAAGTCCTCTACATATATATGATAAAACAATCGAGCAAAACTCAAAATACAAGTTTCCCAAAATTATTTTCCTTGTAGTCGCATATATTATTATTATATGAGCAAATTGATACACACACACAGACACAGTGATGCATATACAATATACAGCAAATAGTTACACACACATAATGTAGTTATATATCTCGACGAGAAAGAAAAAGCAGGAGGGAATCTGCAATGTAAACTGTGGAGGGTGTCTATAATCTGCAAGTTTCTTTGTTTAATAGTCCATAAACGACAACTTTCCTTTGTTATTTTTGGAAAGTGGTGCGAGAAGCTTCACTGAGCTTCGGGTAAGTTGCTATTTTCTATTCTTATTATTCCTCCTATCTATGACATTTTCTCACTTCCCTAGTAAAACTAGCACCCTGTCTTTTAATTAGTTGTTCGTGTTTTCGTAATGACCGACTACAATTTGCAGTAATATAATACACTAATAGCAGATTCACTTGTTGATTGACCTTATTCAAGTTGAAACCAATAGAGTATATCTTACATTATAGAACAAGGTTATAGGTACCCTGACAGAGAACAAGGTAACCAACTAATAACATCTATTTTGTATAACATGTTGATGTTTTTGGAATAAGGCATATGGAACTATATATAGGAACATGCATATATGCATTGCAAAACTATCTGATGTAATTAATATAACAATTATTTTTAGTTGAAAATATTCCACATTTGAGTATATTCACAGTTGAAAACATGTATAGTCAATAGATATATCTAAGAGTGATGGTTTAAAAATAAAATAATAACATATATACATATATCATGATTGTTATATATAATAAGCCGGTACTGATATCTGCTAACATGGGGACCAAAACTCTTGCTGTATTCTCTAAATTCTAAGCAAAACTGGCCTGGAAGAGAGAGGGGACCATACATATTCTCCTTTTTTTCTTCTTCTTTATAATTGATATAAAATAAACATTCATCTGCACTGTTCCAAACACTAAAGTTTGTATGCAGCCGATTTCTTAGACTTAGACAGTTAGACTCATGAATATTATTTTTCAAGTTCATTTTTAAAAAATTTCTGAACATTAGATGGCAACAAGTTTCAATATTTGGAGACAGGTCATATTACACACCTAATATACATTAAAAAAATATTATCACGTAAACTGTTAAATAAACGAAGAAGATACCGTTTTCTCCAACGGGAATATAGAATTTGATGGGTGATCTTAAAAAGCATGTAAAAGATAATCTTCAAACACTTAATGGGCCCGATGTAAAAAAAAGCAATCAATGGGCCCTTTGTAGAATCTCCAGATACTTGACGACACTTAATTGGCCTTTCGCCGAAACTTCATACTTAATGGGCTATTCGCAGACTCTTCAAACACTTAACGGGCCCTTCCCTTTAGGATTGGGCTTTATTACAAACTGTAGTGTCTAATGGCATGACAATTATACGATTTTGCCCTTCCACTTCCCTACACTTAAATACTCTCTGATCCACAAAAGTAAAACCCTAACCCTAATCTCGGCCGGTTTCAGAAGCAGAAGTAGAGAGAGGCTCAAAAAGTTTCATAACTCTAAAATCTACAGGCAAGGATGGGTCGCGTCCGCACGAAGACGGTGAAGAAATCATCTCGCCAGGTGATCGAGAAGTACTACTCGCGCATGACTCTCGATTTCCACACCAACAAGAAGATTCTCGAAGAGGTCGCAATCATCCCTTCCAAGAGGCTCCGCAACAAGATCGCCGGATTCTCCACCCATCTCATGAAGAGGATCCAGAAGGGGCCTGTCCGTGGAATCTCCCTCAAGCTTCAAGAGGAAGAGCGTGAGCGCCGCATGGACTTCGTCCCTGACGAATCCGCCATTAAAACCGATCACATCGAGGTCGACAAGGAGACACTCGACATGCTTGCCTCCTTGGGAATGTCCGACATGCCAGGCGTCGTCAAGGTGGATCCCGTCTCCGCCGCTCCTGTTGCCGCCTTTGGATTGGGCCGTGGAAGGAGGTACTAGAGAATCGGTCCTCCTCCCTCAGATGTGGGTTTGTTAGTGTCTTTTTTATCTGCAAATTTTTGCTTGTGGTTTTTTTTTGCTATGCTGAATCGTTTTAAATCTGAACTTCTATGCTCTATAAGCTTTACTGTCACTTATTTTATGGATAAATTTCGCTACCTTATTTTGCAATAGTCGAATTTCTCATCTTTTTTTTCTAACAGTGCTAGATTAAACCCTGATTCGTTAAACCTATATGCTCTTGCTTGTTCACAATGTTGATGAAACAGAAATTGAAATGATTTAACTTAAGAGGTGTGAATTATACAACAGCCTTTATGGTACATAATGTATCCGCACACACATACACGCACACATTGTATAGAGAGAACACTCGATATATGTTTTGATTGAATATCGGACTACCAAAATCCTTTTTCTCGTTTTTCACTCATTCGAATTGCCTGCCATGCCGACTAGTTTGAGCATGTTGCGATCTTCCTTAAACCTATCTAGAACAGTACCTTTCATGGCGTTTTGTTGTGTGTCTAGTTCGTTTGAGGCCTGAACTATTCCCCAGCATTCTATCACTTCTGGCTGTACTCTGCTTGTTTTGGAGAGATTCGGGCTACCAAATGTCGTGCAAGAAAACGTCTGGCCTTGATCAAAGCTTGCGGAAATAAACAGACCAAAGTGATTGATCTTCCCTCCAAATCCTATGCCGTTTGGAATGTTCTCTGATGTGAAATTAGTAGCACACTGCACATGGTTTTTTTACTTACTATGTTAGATAGAATATGCACATTTATCACATATAACAGTAACAGAGTGGCTGTAGAGGCATACCCATTGAATGTTGGTGTTTGCTCCAGTTGGTCGGAAAATGGATGCTTTAGGGTTTAGCTGGAACAGAAAAGACTTCATGTCTCCATAGAAATCGCTGTACCTCTCCCAAGGTTGAGAGGCGTATCCTCCATAGACGCAGCCTTCTCTGTCTTTGATGATTAACACCGATCCAGACATACCAGTGTTTCTGCAACGGAAATTACATTAGGAATCCAGAAAAAAAAGTTCTGTCTTGATTCTACTTAGTCAAGTTGCAGAAGCAAGAGTATGTATGGTTACATTTGAAAAAACCAC
The DNA here is from genome assembly GCA_000218505.1 of Schrenkiella parvula. NCBI lineage: Eukaryota > Viridiplantae > Streptophyta > Magnoliopsida > Brassicales > Brassicaceae > Schrenkiella > Schrenkiella parvula. The sequence goes on along the minus strand of CM001192.1, from coordinate 16,461,730 downwards.
TCACGATGTGTGTCCGAGGAATGTGTTAAAGCTTTGACCATGCAAGGAACTGTGATACAGAAGTTTCCACTCTTCAAGCTCGTGGTGAGGAAGAGCTCCCCCGATATGCCAAGCGTACTCCTTCTTTAACAATAACATATCTGAATCCACACTATCCTCACAAAGCAGATGTGGGACTTGATATCCAGGTCTCGCTATAGGAGGAGTTATAAGGAAATGTTACCATTTTGTCAACAAGAAATGTGTTTAGACGAGAGAAGATAAATAATCGTGAACCTGGACTCGGGGGCATAAGCAAGCTTCCCAGAAACTTTCTGATAGTTGGAACGTGTGAGCACCAGCTTCTGAAATCCTCGAAAGACATTCCTTCATTAGAACCATCATCGGATTTTGAGAATGAAGCGGCATTGAGGACCGCATCCACCATCTCCTTGTTATCACTTGATTCCGCATCTGAGCTCTCAGCGGAGAACACGCTCTTGAAGATCACCACCAGGACCAACTCTAAATCGGACCTGAAGACATACTAGAATGTTAGATACAGCAGATTAACCATCTAATCTGAGAAGTTCGGTACAAATGTCTTATGCGATGAGATCCTAACAGGATCAAGAGACCAGTAATGGAGATGTAAAAGACATGTAATGAAACTTGATCACATAAAAGCAACTCGAGTCCACAAAAAAATATGTCAAGAGCTTCAATGATACCTTGTCAAGAACCCATTGCCATTCACATCCAAGGTCTGGTAAATAAACTCAGCAATCTCATCATCGGTTCCTTTCTCGTAGGTTGCCTGAAAAGTAACAAAAGTTATGTTCAACACAGTAACCTCTCTAAGAACCAGAGACTAGAAATCTGAATCGAAACCTGGAAACAAAATCCAATTGGGCTCTAGATTACAGGAGTTGCGATTGTACTCTCCTGATAGTGTTGAAAACCTTACAATCGGAGGAAGCTCAAAAGAATGAAACCAACACTAAACACGGTAATAGACAAGTACCTTAGCAATTACAAGATCTTCATAAGTCATTTTACCATCTTTCCTGTGTTGAGTGACCATATCAAACATCCTTTCTCCTAAAGAACCACTCAAACCAAAATACGCCTGTGAATCGAATCCAACACACATCTTGTGAGCCTCATTCTAATTATTGACCATAAAAAGAAACCCGATGAGAAGAAATCGTCAAAACCTGGAAAACGGGGTACGATACGTATAGGTCATTGCTCTGAGACTGGGAAGCGAGGGAGGCGAAGAGAGATTTGAGATCTTCGAGCTTTTTCTGAGTAAAAGCTCTGCAACAAATACAAAAAATACACAATTGATAAAGATTCGAATTTGCAATTGAGAAGATATTAGAGACTGAGGTAAGAACGGTTCCGATGAAGACCTAGAAGCAGAAGTGAATCGATGATTCACGGAAGACGAATTCGAATTTCCCATTTTCGCCGGTTTTTTTCTCTCTCTCTGCTCTTCTCCGGCAGGTTTCGCCTCTGTTCTTGTATTATTTGTTTGCGCTTTGCTTCTTCAAATTTACAACTACACCCCTTACAAATCTAAATATGTTTTACTTTACCCCATTAATGTTAATCTGTTAAAAAGAGATCCATCTCGAAGCAGCCAAGTATATTAAAATATTGCGACTTTTGAGAACTCGTCGGATGTATTCGTTGAAAAACTCAAAAGAACAAAAGAAGAAGATAACTAGAAGGCGAAGACGACGAGGAGCACAAATAGATTCATGCTTTTGGATTTCGACTGGTGAGAAAAATTAATAAACCAAAGCTAAGCTCTTTTTTTTAATGCTTAATTAGAGCAGTGAATTACTCTTCTTCCTTATTGGATGTGGACATTTTTTTTTACTCGGAACCATGAAAGTAGAAATCTCCAGAATCGTCTTGGGTGATTAAGATAATTTTGGAATTTGAAAGTTTTAATCTTTGTCGACAGAAAATAGAATGAATCAGAGACCAGGCTACTGTGATTTGGATCTTTTTCTACAGTTTTTAGTTTGCCATTTCAAATTTTTTTCTTTCTTTTTTGGTGTTTGTTATGTAACAGGCTAAAGCCAAGACAATTACAAGAGATTAACAAGGACCATTGTTATCTGCAAGATGACGAGATCGTGGGTGCTTTTGTTTGTTCTTATGTTCATTGTGTTGACTTCTCAGTTCGAGTGGAAGGAGCAACTTGAGAGTGAAATTGAGACAAGTCGTCCCTTGACTCTTGCAGATAAAGAGCAACAACATAAAACACAAGGCAACGAATCTGTGCAAGAAAAGGTTTGTTTTTTACTTCATTTCATGTCTCTTACTTTTTGATGGAATTAAAACAATGTAGAACTCTTGTGGACGTTGACCTTAAGGAAGGAGATTGGTTCTTAGACTGATACTTAACTTGTCTAATCCCCTTCTCTGTGAGACTGTGACACCTTCTATATCAGTGTATTGCTTAGTTTGTTTATCGTCAAGAACTTCTTTATCCTGTATCATTGTTGGTATAGTCTAGGGAAAAAGTTAAAGGCTAAGCTGCTGGATTCATCCAATCCCAATCTTGCGTCCTCCTGATCCTTTCGCAGTAGAAACGTACATTAAAGCATGGTTATCTGACAACCCACACTCTTGGTTAACTTTTACTTAACACATATGTAATTGCCAAATGATATGCTCCATACTGTGGTCTAATGACCATATGAATATCGATTTATTGCAGAAAATTCTCTCACAAGAAAAGAATATTCAGAAGCTTAATGAGCTGGTCGAAGATCTAAGGAGGCAGTTAATGCAATGCAGAAATGAAAATCAGGTTGAGTTGACGGAGTTAGTAACTGAGCTTGATCAGCTGCCACTAAGTGGTGTCTAGTCCATTTTACAGGTACATTGTTTTCCCTTAGCACAGGTTCCACATGTGGTTGATTTCTTTATGATGCTTAATGAATCTTGGAATGACCTAATAACTTCGGCTTTAGATATTGGATGGCTAGAATTAAGTGCCAACTAATTTGATGCACTAAGAGATTTTGGTATTATTGGATATGACTAAGACAGAATATGATGCATGCTTTCTAAGTTATTATCTGGGCCAGGCTTATTAAAATGAATTTTCCAATTGAATTTCGTTGCTATATAACTACATGCATCATTTTTTTTTCTCGTGTGTTTTGCTTGCTGTCTCGACCTTGTACCTTGGAGATGTCAGTAGATTTGGACACGGAAAAATTTTGATTTTTCCCCTCAGAATGCAGAACATTGCTAAGAGGTAGTTGAGAACTTTTATAAAGGCTGGCCAGAGATATTATGAAGGGAAGTACGAATTTGCTAGAAGATGAAAGCTTTCTCCTAAGTATAAACATGTAGAAATCAATGGATATTATAAAACATTAAATATGATATGCATCCGGGTTCTTATATAAACCATCTCTCTTGTGTTTGTCCCGGAAGTAAGTAATCTGGTCACAAGTAACTCTTCAAGAGCACATTATCTAGGTTTCTCGCTTTGAATATCTCGCAATAGATATTGGAAAGTAGTTTCAGTATCCTTCTGAAATTTGTGTAATAGCTTAAACTGCATGACTGCAGAATTTTTACTCTGCTGAATCGTGAGTACTGTATTCGGAATCACATTTTTGGTGTGTGTGTGTGTGCAGATTGAAGCTTCCTTTCTCTCTAACTCTCGATAGGCTTCAAATGTTAATCCAGATTATTTATCAGTCTAATACCAAAGCCCTCTTTGTAAACACTGTACTTGAAAATTCTGTACTTAGAAGGAGAAATCAAAGAAAAGTGGTCCTTATAGAGGTACTGCATCAAGTATGTATAGCTAAGGCATGACATTGAGATGAATGCTATTGGAATCTTGGGATGTAATTCTACTCTCTCTCTCTCTCTTCCCTTTTGTTTCCTTTTATCATTCCACTGAAAGTGTGGGACTAATGGGTGGACTCAATCACTTGGACATTTATGGGAAGACCAGAGTCTGCAAAAATAGGACACAAACCCAAATAAAATAAAATAACCAGAACTCATGAAATTCTAGTTACTGCCCAAAACCAACACTAATGATCAGTATATGTAGTCCCATGTAAGTCCTAATCATATAATTACCACACCAAAAAAAAAACACTTGACATTACTACAAATTACAGTCAGTTATCTCTCATTGATGTTTGGCATATCACAGAACTGAAGTGAATCAAAATACCACATGGTTATCTATAAAATATAACAATGTAGATTACTATCTCAACTTCGTCACATCTTTTTGACTTTTAATTAATTAAGGGTTTTGGGTTTTACACCACATGAAATAGATCCGTTGTTATCGTTTATATCTTTATGATCCTCGCTGACCCATTTTCCGCGCTTCGTTATTTATGTACTTCCATATGCATGAATTGTCATGATATGCTGTTCAACTTCAATATATATATATATTATTTTTTTTATTAACATCTTGCGTTTCGTTGAATATTGAAGATATCTTGATTTTTTCTTAAGGTTGTATATAGAGGAAACGTATAAACGTAAACTCACAAAAACTCTTTACTATGTTATAATATTTATAGAATCATATGCTGATATGCAAATGAAAAAAATTCACCTGGGCCACTCGTCGTTTTGGTTTGTGGATTCAGTTTTGTTATGTTCTATAAAAAAAGTACTTATAGCCAAATCAGAGTTCGGTTCGAATTAGATCTATTATACTTGTTTTTGTATTGGTGAGATCACTTTGGTTTTTTTACTTCTTTCTTGTGTGAGCGAGATAAAAGTAATAATACCTAATTAACAAAACCAAGTATAATAACTATATAACTAAACTCCAAAGTCAGCATTAGTAATCCTTTATCAAAAAGAAAAAGAAGAGAGAGAGAGAGAATCAGCATTAGTGTTTGTAAATGTGCCCACGTCGTTAACACTTAACACGAATGCTATTAATTCTACAAGTCAACTAAACAATTTTTATATATCCAAATTCTGAAGAACGAGATCTCATTATGTGAATAAATGGGCGATGAGAAATGATCAAGTAAACATGCTAAAAAGTTGAATATTCAATGGTTCAACAAGTTACCAACTTAACTTTTTGTTTTCAAAAAGATATCTCGAGCCAATTAAGTTTTATACATTGTAAAAAAATAAATTTATAAAGACGTAGTAATCTCATATTCAATTACTGAGCGGTGTGATCTAAGTAATGCTATAGACAAGCAATTTGTAGAAAAGTTTTTTTTTTGTCATTATGTTGAAAGATACGATCTTCATACTAGATGATAGTATGATCCTTGATGCATGTGATATCAAGTTGCACATTGATTGGTGCAATTAAGGGTACACAATTTATTGAGAGGAACCGAATTGTTAATGCTCACTTTGCTTATTTTCTTTGAATCATACTTTGCAAACTCATTTCTATCTAACTACAAAACAATAAAAGCTGACCAAGACTACTTATAGCAAGTGGATTTGTATTACTATCGTCGCGATGTCAAAACCTGCATGAGTTTAGAAAAAAATATTAGAGTGTCTTTAAATGAATAGTAAATAAAAGAAAGTAAAAAAACCGAACAAAAGCTGAGTAAGATTGTAGTTGTAATGTATTACATTTTCACCATGACATCATTACAATGTTTAAGCCGCTTGGATTATTTAACTTATTACTGTGTAATGAAGAAACGAATTCGAAGCTTCATTTCATTTACTTAAAGTCAGATAATTTGGGGTCAAAATAGAATGATAAAGAAGAGTGGGACCAAAGAAAGAAAAGAGAAGTAGATTTACGAGGAAGAAGGTAAGCTGAGACTAAGAAAATAGATTGGTCCCATCCAAATCCTAAACACAGATTCATTCTCCTGCTTCGCTCACACGCTCGAGATTCCTATAACGCATTTCTATTTTGTAGTGGATCCAAAAGTATATTATATATAGTAGTATTATGTATGTTATTTTAAACCTTATTTCCCTTATTATGTATGTTATATATATCATCTAGTGACTGAGAAGACTATCACAAGAACCTTTAACAAATTCATTCAAAATATCTAGAATTTTCCAAACTATTATTGGTTTAGATTGTAGTTGAATAGTGAGAGTACTCCTATAATCAATCAAATGATTTGATATCTAACACATAGACATAATTGAGAACTTAAGATCCACACACATAAAAGGTTCTTCAGTCATAAACAACTACGAAATTTGACTACCAAACATTGGACCCACTTGAGATGTTTCATGGGGTTTATTATTATTACTAACTCTCAACCCTCGGATCATCCTCATTTTTTTTTCTCTTGTCCCCAAAATTTAAACAAGCCAAATATATAATAGAAAGGCAAAATTGAAATTTTAGAAAATAGTCATGGGTAGTTTTGGAATTGAAAAATTTATTCTTTTGTCTCCCTCTCATAAAACTTTTAATAAAACTAAGGCCAGGAGGGTGGTTCACTTTATATATTTGCCTGTATTTGGGTTATCTGTACCAATTCTGGTGTGTTGCCATTTAATTTTGTTTGCGTTTCTTTAATTTCAATTAAATTTCTTTGACTGTACATTTTTTACTTCCGAAATTATGATTTTTTTTCTTCAAATTTTATTATAAACATCTAATTCAAGTTGGTTGTCATTTAATTTCTTTGTTCCATATATTAACTCCTATGAAGAAAATAAAATAAATAATGGTAGTCTGTTGAGTATTTAATTTGATTTCTGTGTATTAGCCATTAAACACCTCTCTTGTTCTTTTCCTCCTCTATTAAATAAGCAATGAATTGGATTCCTGCAATATCTACAGATTTTATTGTGTATTTATTAAGAAAATGTTATAAAAAGGTAAAATTACTGGTTTGAAGTTGAAAAGTAATTGAAATTCGATACTCTTGAGGCAAAAATTAAAACAATTAACCGTCTGATATCATCTAGTAGTATATTTCAATTCAATCTTTATGATTCTCTTTCTCTCACTCACTCATAATTAAGTTAAGCCTTAATGAAAAATCTCTCACACTCTCTCTCTCTCTCTTAACTTTATCTCTGTGTTCTTTCTTGTATATAAAGACCTAAGCTGAAGCAACCCAGCCACCAGTTAGAAGAGAGACTCTTCGTGATTGAAGTACGAAAAGTCTTTGAGATCACAGAAACTCTCCTTCTCAATCCGCAATTTTCAAGGTATTTCCTTTTTCTCCGACCAAACTTACTTTAACTTAATCTTCTTGTCTGATTTTTTTTTAAATTCAATTAAACTCAGAAGATGAGTCGAAGAAGTCCAAAGCTCGAGCTGAAGCTGAATCTTTCGCCGCCCACGTCAAGCCGGAGGAGGATGGTTCGATCTCCAAGCCGCTCTGCGACGACTTCACCGACCTCACCGCCAAGCTCGTGCGTCTCTTCTGAGATGAACCAGGACGAGCCGTCTGTGAGATACTCGACAAGTCCAGAGACAACCTCGATGGTTCTTGTCGGGTGTCCTCGTTGTCTCATGTACGTTATGCTCTCAGAAGACGACCCTAAATGCCCTAAATGCAAAAGCACCGTTCTTCTTGATTTCAACCATGAAAACGCTTCAAACGCCAACGCAAACGCTCCAGCCGCTGCTTCTTCTGGTCGCAAGACTCGGAGAAACTGAAAGACAAGTAAAACCAAAACCCCTCCAAAAAAAAGAAAACCCTGTCTTTTTATTTCTTTATTTATTTTTCCTTTTTGTTTTTTGCGAATGTAGCTGTTGTTTATGAGAGTAGTGCTAATCACGCTCCACTTTTAAAACCGGGAGAAGAAGGTAGGAGATGAAACTAGGGTTTTCCTACTGACATAAAATTTCAAATCAAAAGAGTGGAGCGCGAATAGCACTAACTTTTCTTTCTTAACGTTTTTCTACCATTTGGGTTCTCTAATGGAAGAAGAATATATATATATGTATGTGAAAATATGTGTCATTGCCTCCGTATTCTACTGCTGAGTTCTTATGAATCATCTTATCCATCGAATTTTCTGGCAGCCCTTATAATTGAAATCGATGATCTAACTTAGCTTTCGAATCATTTGAGATACTCTGTTTTTAGGATATGTTCTAAAAGTAAGCGAGTCTGTTATGTTCAGAAACTCTGTTTCTCGGGAAGTATAAGAGAATTAGACGTTTCGTGTGGTTGACTAAAAGAAAAAGTTAGACATTCTTAGCGTAGCAGAGAGATTGCTTACACATCACGAAAAGGGAAGATGACGAAAATTTGACTTGTGAAAGATGGAGTAGTAGGGTTGATCCTGATCCCCAGAAAAGCTGAAGAGAAAACTAACTAATATAGATTCCTTGTACTTGTTGGAAAAAGCAGTTCAGAAGTGAGAAAAGAAAGAATGGTTAGAGATCAGACAAGAACTTCTAATTTGGTCCCACATGGTTACTTTGTTGACCCCACAAACCCGAAAAATTCCCCTTGTTTTTCATATTCTTTTGATTTTTGTTCTTGTTTTATGTTAAAACTCGAGATAGATCTCTCTATCTCTGTGTTCATCCAACAAGTCTTCAGACTTTGTAGCCTAATCATAGGCCCTAAAAACTGTTTTTTTTCCTTTCCTGCTAAAGAATCCATATCAAGATTTTTGTCCTCAGCTATTGCATGTTTGATTAAAGACAAAAGCAGACAAATCTAGAACATGAGTTTGCAAATGGCAAAAAAAATGATCAACGAGGAAAAAGCGAAAAAAATCTAATCTTTGCTTTGTAATAACTAAACATGGTTAGATTAGGTGCTTCTTCTGAGCATGAAATAGAAAAATAGTATGATTGTAAAATCTATTAAAAAAACATAAATCTGCCGACGAAGAAGTACAAGAAAAGTGAAAAGATGAAAAACTGGTTAATAATCGAAGAGGAAAGTAGTTCGGAGCATTTAAATAAGTAAAAAAACAGAGGAAGGTGCTTCAATTTATGTATATATATAGTTTTGATAACAGCTGTTCAAAATGTTAAGATTTAGAGATCATTAAAACCAAAATATAAATGCAATAGTAATTGAGACAGTTGAGAATTGTAATGAGCGTTACGTCAGATTATAAATACGAATTTAATTCCACCTTCATTGCTCTCTTCTCGCTCACCTCTTCAAAGAAAGAAAGAAAGAAAGAAATAATTATTATTATTATCATGATCATGACGATGCTACGAATTTTTATTTTTATTTCGTCGTCATTACACTAGTTGCCATGTCTTTTAAAGAACTCCATTTCTCTTCTTATCATTCACTAAATGCCACCTTTCTGTTGCCGCTTTCCAATTTTAGCAATCTCATCTTTCAAAGCTCCATGTTCCCTTATTCAATTCCTGCTTCCTACCTCTCCTTTTCTCTCAATTATGCCGATCCTTTCATTAACATTCTACCTTCATAGAGTTTATAATTTATAACCCCACACTGAACCAAACTAGTTAGATGCTATTAACTTCGTTTAGGTTTTTTGAAATTGACATCAACCACAAGTGTACTAGATCTTCTTGTTTCTTTGCCTGTAACATTTCTAAAGACAGTTATTAGAGTGCAATGACCTTGGGGAAGAAGAAAAAAAAGCCCCCTAGGCCCACCACAAAAAGTTATATATATGGATTAGTTGAAAACTTTCCTATTATTAAGAAGACAAAACAAAAAATCAACTTTCTAATACACCGATTAGACTCTAAGTTAGAGAATTGTTAGTGTGAATGTTCTTGTTAAAACAACTAGTTCTAACTACTCTACTCTTATAGATCATCTAATCATATACATGTCGGATATTACAGAAGTGTATATGTGAGTTTCCATGATGACGAGGAGACATGTGACTGATGAAAAGATCGAGTGGATAGATTGGCGTTTGGAGGGAGAGAGACAGAGTGGAATAGTAGATTTTCTGTGGGCCCATTCTCAAATAAAAAGGCCCACCAAAGATATTTGAGGACCAATAGGTCTTTGGTCAACAAATATACAGCGCAAAACTATTAGAAAACGCATGCAATTGCACGTCCACAAATACAAAGCAAGCATGCAAACATGTCTTGTGATAATTTTTTTTCTTGAACGATAAATTTCCATAATTAGTTACAGGCTCTCTGACTCTTAATTAAGATATGAAGATATCGATACATATATAGCCTCCCTAATTACAAATGTATAATTTAGATAACTATCACGACGTGGTCAGTCCACGTACAATACGTATGTCTTAGCCGACATAGTTCGGTGTCCACGAGATATATATATATTAGGACTAGTCACAGTCGTGTATCTAAGAAAAATTAGGTACCCGGGTCACTTATCGACGCTATTAAAGATGTTATTCTCAAGCGTTTGCGATCACATTTAGTGGTAAAACATGCAGAACGCACAATTCACCCTTAAGAGATTTGACCAAGCTTTAAAGAGGTGTGTCATACTTTTAATTTCTATGTTTGTTTTTTTATACCTAATTATTTAGTTATTGCTTCTATAAATGCATTTAGACTTGAGTGGTTGAAATCTTATGATGCTATTCTTTATTGTGAGTGCAGTACACATTTAAGCTTCAATAGTTTTCTCTCTATATTTCTTTTTTCTCAAGTCTAACTGTCATCTTTCGTATCAATTTTATTGTCAGAAAATTAAAATTAAATTGCTATAATTATTTTCTTGTATCATCATCATCAATCATGTAAACCAGAAAAAAACGATGAATATCAAATATATTGATTCTAGAGGGCAATTATTGTGATACGTCAATGAACAAAAATTAACATGTTTTTTTCGTTTTCGGCTCGAATACATCGTGTGCCCTAAAACCAAAATTTTATGTTAAAAGAAAAACAAATAACCTTAGTATGAATATTAACCGATTAAAAAAGAAACAATCATTAAATATACCGTTGAAGCATAATAACAATTTTGTTTACACTAAAAGCATAAAAGTACAAAACAATCATCAAAGATTGTTTAAGTTAGGTACATCAAGTTTCCAACTAATCTTGGAGATTGTTTCGTAATCTTCACGCACCTAACATCATTTTCAAATCTTCAAAACTCTGTTAAGGATGATGGTATGACTTGCGTTTAGTTGGGCCTAACTCTAATGAGCGGCCCATTTTTCTTTTGCCTCCACGTTGACTTTATTTTTCGTTTTGATCAAAGATACATTCGAATCAATTCCTGTACCATTTTTTTATGCCAATCAAAATACAAAAAAATATTTAAAGTAGGGAATATCGTAAAAAAATTAATTATCATTGATTTTAAAAATATATATTTAAAAAAATACACAGATTTCTAAAATAAAAGTACACAACTTTTAACACGAAAGGGAATTATTTTACACACAAAAAAAGCTCAATTAAAAATGTGTAAATTATAATCAATCATTCCGGTTGAGTTTCCCTAAGACGGTTACAAACGGTTTGGCAGAAGAAACAACTTCGGCATCCCAAAAAATGCAACTTTTTAAATATAATTATTAGGGAAGCGTCTTTTTCAAGCAATCTCAAACTTTCATTTCAATTTTACTCTGCTTCTCTCTCTCTCTCTCTCTCTCTTGAAGTTTTGCTGAATCTCATAACCCACTACTTTGCATTTGCAGCTCTGAACCAGCAGATTTGATTCAAGACTCTTAACACTAAAGTCTGTTTAGTTAATCGAAGATGCTGGGAGATTTCATTACAAGAATCATAATGTTAAGACCATCTCTCACTTCATTTGGTAATAATTTGCATTTTCGTTGAAATGTTTTAGATTTTTTTTTGGTTGGAAATGTGCAGATTGCTTGTGGGTTACGCGTACCCAGCATATGGATGCTACAAAGGCGTTGAAAAGAAAAATTCTGAGATTCAAGAACTTAGATACTGGTGCAAGTATTGGTAAAAGCTTACCAATTGTTAAATAAAGAAGATTCCATTCCTTTTTTTTGGGATAAGGAATCTTATTCTCATAATCAACACCATCTTCTCAAAACATCCGATTCGATTTGCAGGATCTTGGTGGGTGTTCTTACAGTTTTAGAAAGGATAGGAGACATCACTGTATCATGGTGAGTATGAATCAGTAACTTCAAATCTACATGACCAATAGATTCTGAACTGGTTACATGCTACAAGGTTTCCACTATACGGGGAGATCAAAATCGCTCTTCTTATCTGTTTATGGCATCCGAAATCACAGGTACTTCTCTATGCTCATTCTCATAAAGATTCATTCTTTGATTCATAATACAACGAATCTTTGTCACTCCTAATTCTGGTTTCTGATAGGGAATCAGCTACCTCTACGAGAAGCTTCTGTGTCCGTACATGTCAAGACATGAATTGGACATCGATCAGGGGATTTTGGTTTTGAAGACTCGAGGACATTCTATAATTGTTCAACTCTTGCAATATGGCTACCACTGGACTCTGCAAATCTTTAGACACCTGCAGCAACAATTTGCAGTCGATAAGGTATGAAACGAACAGATTCAATCTCATGAGATCCAGAAGCCATACTGTACGAAACCCATTCACTTGTTGTTCTGCAGAAAAATGACCGATCAAAGTCAAAAGAGAAACACAGAACAGGAACTTCGTTCATGTTTCTCCGTTAGCTGTTGCAGAAGGACAGGTCTAAAGTGTGCAGCTACTCTCGCCGGAAATGTAATCACAATAAGCGGTTTTAATCGCCGGTCCAGAGGAATTGGAATTTGTAAAGCGAAACCGGACCGGAGTTGCACACGATGTCAGATACAAGAATTGACAACAGAGAAAATTGTTTTTCTTTATTTATACACTAAGGAAACAAAAGGAAAAGAAAAAGATATAAAGTTTAGGAAGCCGTAGTTAATTGTGTGTTAAGCTTCCAGAGAGCCATAGTTGTGTTAAGCTACCATGTCCAAAATTGGAGATCAATAACTATATTGTTCAACTATTGCAATGTCTCTGAACTCTGCAATTTTTTCTTCAGGCATCTGGAACAACAATTCTCCATAGATATGGTATATGAAACAAACAGATTCAATCTCATGAAATCTAAAAGTTTATCATTCTGCAGAAAAATGACGGATCAAACAGAAACTTGGTTTATGTTTTCTCCGTTACTTGTTGCAGAAGGTGCTGCTACAATTACAATAATCGGCCTGTTCAATGAAACTGGAATCTCTAGCGCCAAACCGGAGTTTGCACGTGACGTGATACATGTGTTTTGACTGATCACAGACAATCACTCAAGTAATAGAAGAAACTCGTAAAAAAGCAAAAAAAAAAAAGAGATTTTAAAGAATTCAGAAATCGAAATCTCTTTCCTTGAATATCTTTGGACTCTCGTAAGACTTTATTGTATACAAACAATTGTGTTCAAAACTGAGAATTGACCCACTGAAGAAACTTGTGGGAGCTATTTAACAATCTGGGGAGTACGAATTGATTGAAAAATCCAGTCAAACATACGTCTCAGGAACTGAAATCCGGCGGAGAAGTGGAGCCACACACGGCGGAGGAATTGAGAACCAGGCGAGTCCTCCGATGAAGTAAGCGCCGTTGGCTGGAGATAAGACCAAGCGGCTTGCTTAACGAGCGGGTCGCGAATCGAGATATCCCCGACGGTGGATACGACGGGAGAGCTGCTACCGTTGATCGTCGGTAAGTTGAAGGAGGAGTTACTCGGAGATGAGATGATATCTCTGAGAGATGTGTAGGCCACGAAGGAGGATGGTTTCAGAGAGATGAGCTCGAAATCGAACGACGACGGCGGCGTCAACGATTCGATCGCGAAAGGAATATCGGAGGAAGTCACAGCCGTTAACGTGGATATGGAGTTTCTACGGCGGAGAGGAGTCGCCGGAGATGTTGCTGGCGGAATCTCCATAAGCTTCCTCTCTTGTTTTGTTGTTTTGTGTAAAGAAAGCTTTGTGGCTGATGAGGTCCAATTATTGATCTCGTCTAATAATATTGGACATTTGTCACTATCTTTGGGTATAATAGAGAGACGTTTATTTTATATTTGTATTTTCTAAATTATAATTCTGGTTGGACGAGAGACAATTTACAAAATAGAACAACTGTTTATTACTGTTCATTTTGATGTGAGTCCTAACTGTGTAAGATACCATCCAAGTGTGTATTCTTTTTAGCTAATATGTTATTGCAAAATTTTTAAAAATAAATAAATATATATATATATATATATATATTTTTGTCTGCACAAATAAAGTTTATATAATACATACACAGAGATATACGTATTAAAGAAGTGGATGTGAAGCTTAGATAAAATATACAGGAATCCAACCAACCAAATGAGTCATTATTTTCCTAATACTTTATATCTGTAATTAATAATATATAACCAATGTAAATTTGAAGATATTTTGATTCCAAACGCAATTAACAAAATATTTGGTCTATAATACAATATATACATATCTTCTTCTTCTTCTTTTTTTCAACAAATGATAAAGTCCTATTGGTCGACTCATCACCTAAATCAAAGCATATATGTATTATATATCAATGTCGCTTGATATAAACAAAATGATGGATATAATAGTCGATTAGGAAAAGATTTTGGACAAAAAGAAAATGAAGATATGGCACCAGCATTTTTGGGCTTTGGGCTTTGCGCTTTGGACAAATGGTTTAGGACCACCTGGACTTCAGAAGTTGAACTCCATGTGGTAAGGGACCAGTGGGCCCGTAAGAAAAAAAGATCCCGACGCAGTTCACTCACTGCCTTGATACGATGTCGTTGTGGTTCATCGAATTTCCGTTTCTACACTCTTTAAGCTTCTCTATCCGCTTCGTCGTCTCTCACCACCTCACAATCAACACCACAAGTGGACACTCCCTCTTTTTAGAGACAGATAGAACAGAGTCCTATCCATGGCGTCCTTAGCTTCTTCCACCACCCTCATCTCTTCCTCTAGGGTTCTCCCTTCCACGTCTCCTCTTTTCTCTCCAGCCGTTTCTTTCCTCCCCTCTACATCCGCATCATCGTCTTCTCTCTGCTCCGGTTTCGGCTCCCTCACCTACAGCCGCTCTGCCTCTCGCCGTAACTTTGTCGTCAAAGCCCAGGCTGTAAGTGAATTGGTCAATGCCATTGACTTTTCTCGTATTTGCTCCCTCTTCTCATTTAGTGTGACTTGTAAGATTTGTTGGGGGAAAAAAACTATCACTTTCAGACTTCTGTGGCTATGGAAGATGCAAAATGCTCTTATTTCGTAAAATTGATTAACTTTTGGCTGAAACACGAAGTCATTTTTAGCCTCGCTTAGTGAAATTGCAGAAATGAAAAGACCAGTTATTGATTTATAACTACATGATCAATGCGTGAAGAGTGTTACTTTTTTCTTTAAACCTTGTGCATGACTTCAGGATGATTTGCCACTGGTCGGTAATAAGGCGCCTGATTTTGAGGCAGAGGCCGTTTTTGATCAAGAGTTCATCAAGGTGAAACTTTTTTAACATGTTACATCATTTCTGCTGCTTTTAGTTAATTCTTCTCATAAGTTAAGGTTAGGGGAGTAAAGAAATAACATTTTTTGTTGAAGCTAAATTTGGTAATCAATGCATTCTGGTTTCAGGTGAAGCTCTCTGAGTACATTGGTAAAAAGTATGTAATTCTATTTTTCTACCCATTGGACTTCACTTTTGTCTGCCCTACAGGTTGGTAATTTGCTCTCCAAGTAGATAGAAACTGAACCTCGGTACATGACTTGCTGAATTATAATATCTGGTCTTTCAATTTCTGTTTTTGTTTTGCCTATTCTAGAGATAACTGCCTTCAGTGACCGTTATGAAGAATTTGAGAAGCTAAACACCGAAGTATTAGGTGTCTCAGTAGACAGTGTGGTAAGTTATCTTTATATATCTATCTACCCCTAAACCAAGAAAGAACCTTGTCGTCTCAGCATTATGAGAAATCGTTTCAAGTAGTAGATATTCATAATTTGTAATTTGAAATGGCCTTAGCTGTACTGAGAAATTTGCTTAGTGGCAGTTTGATATCGATTGATCACCTGTTTCTCAAGAGCACACGAGGTTTCATTTCTTTATTCAACTATCACTAATACTATGTAACGTTTGGCTTCATTTTCATGTAGTTCTCTCATCTTGCCTGGGTCCAAACAGATAGAAAGTCAGGAGGGCTCGGTGATCTGAATTACCCACTTGTCTCGGATATCACTAAATCCATTTCAAAATCTTTTGGAGTGCTCATCCCTGATCAGGTAAAAGATATCTTGAAGCAGTTGCAGCTTACATACTGGCATTGAGACCGATACACTCTACACTCGTCTTCTTTAAAGTGTTTGGCTTTTAAAGACTAAGAACTTGCAGTCACTTTAAACTGAAGAATTGCTATACATATAAATACAGGGCATTGCACTGAGAGGGCTTTTCATCATCGACAAGGAAGGAGTCATCCAGCATTCCACCATCAACAACCTAGGTATTGGCCGAAGCGTTGATGAGACAATGAGAACCCTCCAGGTAAATAAACAACAAAACTCATCCCAAAAACATCTATGAGAGAGAGAGACATTGTTTGGGGTTTAGGGTTTAGATGTATGATGTGTTTCTCCTTGCGAATATGTTTTGCAGGCATTACAGTATGTTCAAGAAAACCCGGATGAAGTTTGCCCCGCGGGATGGAAGCCCGGGGAGAAATCGATGAAACCAGACCCCAAGCTGAGCAAAGAGTATTTTTCAGCTATTTAGAGGTTTTCATAGAACAAATGTTCGGTGAGAAACAGAGCCATTTTTATCTTTTCTTATGTTGGAGAGCTGAGTTTGTTATTTTTGCCAAAAGAACATTTGTTTGAAAATCTTTGTTTACTCTGTTTCTGCTATGTAATTCTCCTGAAAATTGAATAGAAAAATAAATAAATTTTTATGTTTTCACTTATGTAAACAGTCTATAATAATAAATGCAAGGAAGCAGAGTATTTGGACCTTACAAAAAATTAATTAGAAAAAAAACATGTGTGATCAGGTTTGGGGATTAAGATGACTTTCATATTGCTTTGTTTAATATAACTATTTATGTGCTTAAAAAGTTGATTATCCACATCTTTAGCCGACAAGTATTTTTATGTTGTGTATACGTATACGTTTACTCGGAATATTCTCTAATTTTGATGCGGAATAAAAATCGTATGAATAGTGTATTCTGAATATAAAATTTTTAAATAAATAAGTATACATACTTGGATACCAGATAAACTAAAATTTTGAATTAATATACAACTTTAGACACCAGATAAACTAGAAGATGACGACTATAAATAGAATAATAAAAAAATCCAAAAGAAAAGGATCGTTTTGTCATTTCTTGATACTGTCCCTATCCTTTTCTATTTCTTAACCAAAATGTACAAAAGACAAGTTGGGATGATGGGGTTTGGTAAATACGCGGTTAGCAGTTACCCACGTGGTTTATCCACTTCACACATTAGACCCCCTTACAAAATAATGTTATCAAAACGACCCCAATACTTTTTTTTGTCTCCTTTCCTTCTGATGTTATAAGAAACTTCAATTCCGCTGTACACTGGCTGTTACCCAAAAAAACATCCCCCAAAATATATCTTTAGTTCCTTACGTAGCAACCTCCGAACCCGGTACATAACTGAGCCGGTCGACTTCATCCCAAACCAATTTTGACGTAATCTCATCGAACTCCGGTTCATATTCCTACAACCACCATTTGGAGTCAAATCAATAAACCTAATTAAATCACGTGATAAATATCATATTCTATATGAATGTTAAGACATTCTTTATACCTCGAGTTGTCGAACCAACTCTTTAGCGTTTGGTGCAGAGACGATGATTCTACGAGCCATTGGAGATATAAATCCTTCGTCCACGGCCTTGTCGATAAACGTTAACAGCGAGTTGTAGTAACCATCCACGTTAAGAAGACCCACCTGTCAAAAATTATTGATCAAAGATAATGTTAGAAACCAAATATCTTCATTATTTTATACAAAAGATTACGACATGGGAAGCTTCCGGTCTCACAATCAGGGTTATGTACTCGTACGTCGTGACAACACATCGATTTTTATATTCATGCAAAAAATATTTATATACTTATAACGTTACATGCCCTGAGAATGTGTTTAATCAAAATTTAAATTAGAATAGTACATAAAAAGTTTAAGGAGGAATTAAGTATCCGAAAACGAATCTTGCTCCATGTGATTATTACGACGTACCATATGCAAACCATTTGTATCTTCATTCAGTCAAATTAAACCAAGACATTATAAACAAATGAAACACTGATCAAGGTTTTAAATAAGAGAAAAAATTATTCAACACGCATATTCCGGTCGTAACTCATAACAATAATGCAAGCTCATATATGTCATCTATACACATATATATATATATATATATTAAGTAAGTTAAAAAGATAATTTTAAATTTTCTTGATTACGTACCGGCTTACGGTGGATTCCGAGTTGAGCCCATGTAATGACCTCCAGCAGTTCTTCCAACGTACCATATCCACCTAACAATTTACCAAAAATTTGATTCGAAATATTTTAGATCTTTATACAAATTTTTTTCTAATGGAATTAAGTTAAATAAATTCAAAACGAACAAAAATAATGGATTACAAACCAGGAAGAGCAATGAAGGCATCGGCTTGACGAGCCATTTCAGCTTTCCTTTGATGCATATCAGCGACGGCTTTCACTTCTCCGATGGTCTCACCGGTTATCTGCAAATTATTACATAACACCAGTTAAAAAAATATACTTGTCTATATCATTGCCTCTAAAATGTGAACACGGCAATATACCTTATACTGTATTATATTACATTACATATATGGTCTTTTTATTGTGGGTATTATTACATATAAATTATATTAGTTGGTCAAGGAGATGTATCGTGAAGGAAACCAAAAAAACGCTCCAAGGCTCAATCATTCCTCTTTTGGTCCTACCACTATTTTATGTAGATCATTGCAAGGCAATTTTCTATATCAATAATACTAATCAAATACCAAGTCCAACATGAAAAAAAGAAAAAAAATCATTCAGAAGAGCTTTATTTGGTGCATACCTCTCTTGGCATCAAGGTTTTTGGGATGACCCTACAAAAGATTAGAGAAGACAC
This sequence comes from Schrenkiella parvula, assembly GCA_000218505.1. Lineage (NCBI taxonomy): Eukaryota > Viridiplantae > Streptophyta > Magnoliopsida > Brassicales > Brassicaceae > Schrenkiella > Schrenkiella parvula. Next base: position 16,442,652 of record CM001192.1, on the reverse strand, counting down.
AGGTTAATAATGAATCAATCACAAAACCGAAACAACTATCTTTAAATCTAAAATTAGTTAGGAAAATATTTGAAATTAAGTTGACTATTTTGGTTATAGATAATTGAAACGGGATTCTCTCATAATACCACACACTTAGGAAAACTAATTTATACTTATATTCAGTTAATGATTTTAAAAGCAAAGAGACACTTCTGGACAAAAGAAACATGCACAGATCCTTTTTGTCGTTGTTATGTTTAAGTCTCTTATTACTAGACTCAACTATTCTTTCCCTATAACCAAAAGACTAATCTATTATCAAAAATTATATGTGACAAATAATAAGTTAATTTAGCAAGTACTAGGCATCATGTAGATAGTCATCATCATCAACAGTCAAATGTTTAAAACACAATGATGAGTAATGCGGTACTTGGAAGTAGCAAATGCATCATATCATATAAATAGGAGACTAGATATATGTTTATATTACATGGAGATGTGTGAATGTATATACATATAGAGAGAGAAAGTGAGAGAGAGAGAGAGCAAACCCTAGAACATGGCGACCACCATGATGAACAGCCTGAGAGACGAGACCCATAAGCCCCACGCTGCCACCTCCGTATACCAAATCAATCCTTCTCTCCACCTTCAACCACATTCCCACCATCAATTTCTTTTGTTAATTAATATTGTTTTTTTTTGCAAAGTTAATTATTATTATAATGTCAAAGCATTTATTTATGATAGCAGCGTTTTCATGATGAAAATAAACACGTGTCGCAAACCCATATCCACAATCGACCCCAAAAAGAAGCAACCACATCAAATATCAAATCTCAATTAAGAAAAAAGGAAAAAAAAAAGACTCATCATCATCAATCCTAATTTCAATGGTCACTATCCTATTAATACTATTATTATTACCTACAGATCAATCACACATATTTATTACAAGGGGGTTCTAATTATTAGTCTTTTTAAATATTTTGTGTTGTTGACGAAGTACACCCCACAACACACGCTTTGTACATAGAGTCATTATTCTTCCAACGAACATTTTTTTGGGCCCCTCGAGGTAATAAAAACTCTCATTATTATTTATCTTTCCCGTAAACAAAATCATTGATTATACTTAGAAACTTAGGTTTAGGAAAATTATAGGAAACCTCACAATACTAGAAAAACAAGATATATGTGTGTATGTAATAATGTAAATTACTGAAAAATAAATAATAGAAAATAGAATAAAAATAGATCATGCAAGAGTGCTGCTCGAGTGACAGGCGAGTTACAGCTAAGAATAGTAGAAGTTACTATTTTCTCATCTCTCTTTCATGCCAAATAACAATAAAACTTTAACACAAATTCGAATTTAGCAAAATTAAAAAAAAAATCAGCATCCACACGTTTGGTAGATTCATCATTGTTCGTTGCAACACACAATCAAAACTCCATAATACCTGATGTTTCAAAGAAGATTCTGAGTTCATATCTCAAATTAAATCTTCACTTTTTAGCTCATAGTACTATCAAAAACTTTTTGATCAATCACCAAATTCGCAAAAAAATAACGTCTCTCTACTTACAAATGACACAACAAGTTGATAAAGAATGTATCTTTGTGTTAAGTTGTGAATATGAAAATATGTGTGTGTATGTATAAAAGTATATCTATAGGTTTGAGAAGAGAGAACGTACCAATTCGTTACCCAATTGAATGGCAGCTTCTTGGTAAGAAGGTTTTTTGCCGGAACTGCTTCCACAGAAGACACAGATCCTCTTGAATCTTGATTTTGTCTCTTCCATCTCCCCTTCCTTTCTTGCTTTCTTGGTTTCTTTCTTGGTTTCTTTCTCTCTCTCTCTCTAGTAGTTTAAAAGTTAATTTTGATGATTATTATGATGAATGATACCACACTTTGGAATTGAGTTAGTATTTATATATGTAGAGGAGAAGAAGAGAATATAAATGCAAAATGCGATTCTCATGCCCTTCCACTTTTATCATTATTATTCATCTTTTGTTTCTATATTTTATTTTGTTTTGTGTTCTCTTCTAGCGACGAATTAATAAAATTTATGTACTATTCAGTTTCTAGTTTGAAAACTTCATTGGAAACGCTAAAGCACGGCTAGAATATATATTAATATCTTATTTTATTAATCAACTATAAAATGTTCTTATTATATAGTTCTTTGAAAAGTCATTTTATGTCTGTATACGGCCGTGATCTCTAATTTTATTTTATTTATATTTGTGTGGAAGGATTAGATTAGATCTATCACAGGTTGGAAGATCTGTTCAGATTTTGTATCAGATTAGTTCAATAGAACCACCAGACACATGGATCAAATTTTTATACAAACATCTCACTGTTTCTCAAATGGCATTCATCAAGATTGCAAATAAACTAGTCGTAGCTCTAAATATCTTACCAAAAAACATATCTGTTGGGCTATACGATTGGATCGGTCTAGCGACCTTTTACATCTCTACGACTATGACTCTAGTTTACAAAACTAGTCGTGTTTTGGTGGTCTTGTATTTCGTTTGTAAGAAATTATTACTTACAATATGAGATATGTGTATTGGTATTTCGAATTTTTGAATTTGAACCCTAAATCTTAAAAAGTAGAAATTTACATCATCGTTGGCTCCAAAATGTTTGCACGAATTAGATATCTAAATTACACTGTTTTTAAAATCCAAAAAGCTTGATATATTACAAAAAAAACAACTAAGATAATGCAAATGGCTCATTTAATATAACTTACACGTTGTAGTTTTGAGAACGACATGAATAAGAATGGAGGTTAGTTTTCTAATCGAATTTTAGCGAATTAATTTATTAAATATTGTTAGTTGTTTCAGACTCTCTGTTCTCCCTCCGGTTTGGTTTCAGTATGATATGTTACAAAAAAAAGCTACTACGAACAATGTTTTTTTTGTACTTCAACAAAACATTTTTTGGTCTTAAAAGAAAATGTCATGCTTTAATGAAACTAATTTAGATCACACGAAATATAATCGTCATAATAATAATATTAAAATGGGTTAAAAGCCTCGGAAGATATCTCGTAATCACTTGTTTGGTTCTTCACGTCGTTATCAATTTTTTCAACCCGCTAAAGCAATAGTCCCTCCGCGTATTCATACCTACGATTTAATAATAACTTTATATATATATATATATATATATTTATTCAAATGGACAATGAATAAAACGCATAACAAAAGAAGTACAAGATCAACATAATCAAAACAAAAAAAATTCGAGATCCAAGTTCTGCGAAAACAAGATTCATCTTATATATATGGCGAATCCATGCAAAACTATATATGAATTCAAAAATATTGATTCAAATATTCCGATATTTGGACTTGAATTTTGTGATCTATATATATATAATAATAATATTTGACTAGCTAATTATTCAATGTCAATTAATTACCGACTGTTAGACCGATTCACACAGACATACCACATAATTTTTTTTAAAGTAATTACATCAATCCAGCTGATTCACGAGTCATCTGAATCATCCGACGCCTCGCTATGTGTAACGAGTAAACTCAAGAATATCCTTCTTCTTCGTTTTATGAATCAAGAAAGAAATAAGTAAATTAAAATACATATACACCATTAGTATTTAATTTGGCATAGTATATGTTAGTTTTTAAGGTGTTGAATATATATAACAGCTGTAAGCTGATGCAGTCATCCAACAAATTTGGATGATCCTTACATTGCTTCCTTTGACTAAACCTTTTTCTTCGCTTTATCATGATACATATTGAAGTTTTCTAATATAAACCATATCTTTAGACTTTAGATGTTTTTTATATTTAAAGCGTAAACTAGACTAAATATGAGTAATAAGAGTTCCTGTTACCTTTCTCTCTTAGTTTTTCAAAAACTACAAGAAAAATCATTACATTGAGCTAACTTCCTCTCCTACAATACTTTTCGATGGTCCAAATTTAAAGATTCTTCTAATTTGTTTTTATTATGTTTATAATGTCTAACCAAATTATTTTTGCAAGGCCTCAATCCTCTTAAACCTCACGTTGCCACAAATCATATTTATAAAATGATCATGTAATTACATTCCAGAAGTTGACAAAAAAAAAATACATTCCAGAAGATTTAGTATTAAAGATAAAAGATATGAAAAACCCACGTATCTATGCTTTTATTTTTATTTTATTTTTCAAAATCAAGTATCTTAACATATGTTTTGCATAACTGTCGAACTTAAGTTGGATTTTCGATTACTAATAATGTCAATATTTAAATGTTAACTATTATTAAACACAATCAAAGACCTTAAAATAATATATCGAAGTCGCTTTCGTGAAGATACCACGATGATCAAGAAGATCGTGTGAGCTGGAGATGCATATAAAATTAGAATGAAAACTTAAAGCATCTTTGGTCACTTAGATTTAAATGTTTGTTAAAGAAGAGTTAAGATGCTTCATTTTGTTTTCTCTTTTTAATTTCAAGATGCAAAAATATTGCTTCTTATCAATTCCTCTTCTTATTGTATTTATTTCGAATCATAAACAGGTATATTTGATGGTGATATACGCAAAATCATGACGACTTGTGAGCATCGTATTAATTCATCAAGAAACTCAAACATTTGCAAAAAAAAACAAAGAGACTTGTCCAAAATATTGGAAATGTTATTAGTTAAAAAAAAGGTAGTGGCGGCCCATCAGTAACTCATATTGGGCTTTCAAGACCCATTTGTTATAGAAACCTCTAAAAACAGCAAGTTTCACTGTAGTGGCGCCGAGTAATCGCTTTTGTCGGTTTCCTTCGACCTCCGCCGGGAAAAACCTTGCAAAAACCCCCCCAACGATCACAGAAATGGAGATTAGAGATGACTACAAATTTCTGAGAGTTGAAGACGCTTTCAAGGCATTGCATATCCATGTTAGCCTCATTGGAGTCGTCGTCGATTTGGGTTTTCCCACTGGCTCCGGTATCGTGAACTCTTCCCCAAAACCCTTTGTAATTCCAATTCAGAGCTTCGTCATTGATGGAACTTTGTTTCAGATTGTTCCTGTACGCTGAAAATCGTCGATCAATGGCATTCGGGACCTGGCCTTCCTGTTAAGTTCATCACTCGTACCACTGGAGCGCTTCCTCGGGTCGAATCGATTGGGGATATAATCTTCCTCTCACGTGTAAAGGTCGATATTTCCTTCGTGGCTCTTGCAGATTTGTTGAGACAATTTTCTTCTTCTGGGATGACACTCTTTGTTCTTAACACGCAGATTGTGCTTGTTAACCGGAAAATCACTGCTCTCTGCAATGAGACATCTTCATCGTTTGCTCTATTCAGTGGGAGACATGGCGAGGATTTTGTACCGTACCAATCATCACCTAAATTTCAGATGAGAGAACAGGATAAGAGCTTCTTATCAAATCTGAGAGAATGGACGATAACTTACAATTTTGACGATGGTAATGATGACACCGTACCAGCAATGTTTTCATTTCTTAAGCATCCAATGCATTTGCGTATAGCTAGTGGCACAATTGGTCCTCCAGATTGCTAGTGAATGGTATTGTTTGAAGACTCCATATGCAATTGGTTGCTTCTTATTTGAACTCAAATGGGTCCTGTCTTGGTAAGTTTCAGATGTATCAAGGTTGATTTTTTTTCTATGTTTTATGATAGGGTCGTGCTGTTTCTCATCCCTGAAAGATATCAAAGAAGGGGAATATTCAAACCTATCTTGCCTGGTAGATTACTCTTTTTTTTTACAAAAATTTTTTGGTTTAATATTTCATGTTTATTTGAGGAACTGGACGTGTCCAAATTGGAGATTATGGTCTGCCTTGTCTTTGACATTGTTTCTCGTTCTTTCTTGCCCCTCTAGATTGTTCACATTCTGAATGACAATAAAGATAGGTGCTACATCTTTGTTTGGGATGGAACTGAGATGCCACCATGCAACTTCGTGGTAAAGTAAGCCTGAATGCTTCACCCTATTCAGGTTTCTTTTGGGATTTGGTTTTTGAGCTCCCAATTTTTGTATTCTATTCGTTTCCTCATATCTACTTATTTCCTAGCTTCTGGTCATATATTCCAAACGTACTTGGCTTTTGAGAGCTCAGTGTTTTGACTTGCAATTTGACATCATAACAGGTCAGAAAGGCTTCCTTTATGTGTCGAACCAGAGATGCTGCCTATGCATGTGTTACGCAAGTTTCCTACTTTTGGTTCCGTCTTGAGGATCATAGTAGAGAAATTTAGTGAGAAGCAGGCCATTCAGTGTCTTCAACCTGGTCAACACGTGAAGTTTCAGAACCTTTTCCTCCAAGTAAATATGGGATTATGGAACGCCACTTTTACTCCCTCTACAAAGATGCAGTACACAATGAGCAGAGAGATGCAAGCCTTTAAACCTCAAAGGTTTCTCTTAACACTTTTTCTTATCCTGTGATTTGATGTTATGCATTGCTTAAGCTTTTAAAAAAGCTTTCTTACAAATTCAGAGTGTGCAGAGAGAAATTCCCGTCGAGATGGAACTCCATCACCCGCTGCGTTAGTCCTTTGCACTCAGGAATCACAGGTTATATAATAAACTCATATCTTTTTTATTGCGCTTTCGACCACACTTGGCATAATGTTGAATATTATTTGGTAATAATGGCTTAATCCTTTTTAGGGGTTGCCCACGAGGACGCTCCCTTTGTTACACTGATGGACATCCTGACCTATCGCAAAGTATAGTATCCCCAAACGCTATCATTTACTCTTAATTTGTAGAACAAGACTAATGAAGACTTTCTAAAATTGATATTTAGTTATGCTTATGCAGGTGACTGCTAAATTCAGGTGTGTTGTTCGGTTCATACAAGTATTCCCTCGAAATGTCAGAAATTTCCACGATTTGAACGGAAAGTTCAAATTGCTAGCAATACTAGAAGATGCAACCGCCAGAATCCAGGCTTCTCTATATGCTGATGAAGGGGTAAATACTAATCACTGTTATCTTCCGACGATTCGTTCAAGGGAAGGTCTTATATCTCTATCCGCAATTTCATTGGCAGGAGAAGTTTTTCGGATGTGACCCATCTGATGAAGAGGCTCTGGTCAAGAAGCTGAATAAATTGTTGGGAGGTAAAGAGATGGACCAAGTTCCAAGAAATCCTCCATGGGTGCAATGTTGCTTGTTCTCTTTCTACAGAATCAAAACGGATCAATGGGGAAGCAGAAGATTCCGGATTTTTGATACATGGATCAATGCTTCATGACTGATGAGACACATCAAATTAAGTTACTTGTGTTAACAGAGTTATTAACATTATTAACAAAATGTGTGGTAAAAATTAATGATACTAATATTATTAATGATAGCTTAACGCTAGTACTTTATTGGCGTTAGCCATCAATGTCCATGTTACAAAAGGTCGTTGATTTGGCGTTAGTTGCGGTGACTTTGTAATTAATCCTTGTTAATGTGCATTGATGAGTTATGTAAACGTAAATCTCAGTATAATTATTTTTATTTACATGAAACCATACAATATAAGAGATTATTACACAAGACATATACCTCTGCAACGATATCACATAAAGTCCATGTATGAAATTAATGAAGAAAACAATCTAAACCAAAAATAAAAATGAATAAACAAGTATATAATGAAAAGGCAATTCGGAGACAATATAGCATTGACTTTGACTAGCATCAAAAGTCAACGTCACACTTGGTTCGCTGGAACTGAAACCCGCTGGTTGTATTAGAGTTACCGAGAGGAACCTTGAGATCGCACCTGATCTTGGGCTTGAACTTCCACGACTTGATCAACCCAAACTTAAACCTAAGCCTAAGTCTCAGCTTCGCATCGATTCTATAAATCTCCGACTTCAAATCCTCGTCTAGATCCCGCCGCTCTCTGCCGCTAAGCACCACCAAGCTCTGTCCCGCGAGTTTACTTTCCACCACCGTCGTGTTCTTGTGTCCCTGGTAGAACGGCGCGATGTTTCCGGAGCCGAATCGCTGGTCTCCGTAGTAGCCTCTGACCTCGATCTGGTCGTAGTAGACACCGATCCGTCGATTAGGGTTTCGGATTGTGAAATTGAGGTCGAGACTGTACTGGAGGTTGTTATCTGCGCCGAGTGTGAATTGGGTGAGCTTAGCGTCGTTGACATGGAATTTGATGGCGTTGGGTCGGAAAATTAGCCAGATGATCAAAGCGGCTATGCCTACGATGACGGCTATTGTTATGAGGATGTTGAAGATGACGCTTAAGATGCAGCAGCCGCAACAGCCGAGACAGTCACCTAAACAACCTAAACAACCGCATCCCCCGCCGCGTCTGCCGTGGCTGCGAGAGGTTTTCGTCGGCGGAGGAATCGACGGCCCGTAGTACGCACCGTTCAAGTGCGGTTGCCTGTCCCCCATGTGTTCGATGAAATGCCTCTGAAGAAAAGTTTCTCTTTCTGTGTAATGTTTTGAAAAATAAAGGTGAGAGAAAGTAAAATATGGAATTATTATTATGAAGTGAAGAAAGAGGAGCGGATATATATATATATATACACTGTAGAGAGTTGGCGTGTATTAGGTAAAACGATTAAAATTGACGCGGTTTTGTTTTTCAAAGTCAAAGGTAACGCGGCCGTTTGATATTGTAAGATGATTTGATTAATTAGAGGTTACTTGCGAGTTGCGGCACAGTTATTAGATATTTTCATACTTAGGATAACAGTTTAATAAACATCTAAGATTGTTTCTCAATTTTTTTTGAGTTTTGGCTTTTATTTTCGCTCTTCCCGTTTGACTATGTAAACTTTTTGTCACAAAAATAATAATAGTAATCATGATAATATTAGTTAAAGCACTTGTATGTCATTTTTTTAATAAATCTAAGATAATTGGTCTATACATAAATATTTTTATATAATGACAAAAAGGAGATATATATATATATACATGTGGAAATGTGATGGTATACTTAGTGCGGTAGTTGGTTTGGAAATTGTAAAGACAAAAGAGATTCATCTTTACGATGTAATACAACCTTCCAAGAAACTTCCTTAACAACGACTGCTCTAACGATAGCCATGCTATTGTTTTCGAAACTTGACAAAAACTTTTGATCAAAAGTTTTAGAAAATGAATAAAGAATTTCAATAAGTATATAGACAATTACATACAAACCGGTCCAGGTCAGAATTTTTGAAACTATAAAAAGATATTAACATAAAATATTTTTGTTCTATATAGTATATAGGTTGCAGCTGACTGAGCTGAGATGGGTTTACCGCAGACGATTTAAAGATTAATATCAGTTTTCATTTTAAAAATGTCAATTATCTTTACAATAAGAGTGAGAAAAGAAAATTTCGTAAAATTCTACAGAAATAAAATTTTTATATATTTTCGATTCATGTAAGTGTTTAATGTGAAAGATTTCTCAGCTTCGAGGAAAATAAAACATAGCAAAGACTTGTAATGTTTTGGTGCTAAAAGCAAGAAAACGAAAAGAAGGTTGGTGTTGAAGATGGATATTGTGACCTGTAATTGCAAACGAGGATTAGGTGAAGACATGCTTTCAAATGTTACATATTTATTAAATAAGAAGGGTCAAGCAACTATATAAAAAATAATAGTACTAGATCGCAACTCAACCGCTCATATCCTACGCAATAAATCATGTATTATACGGATATTATATGTGTATATATACGTACATTTAAATTATAGCTCATGGTGAGATTTGTACGTTATAGGATGAACAGTTTTAATCATCTAGTTATAAGATGACTAGACTATAAACCCAAAATATTCATGAGATTTGTATGTTATAGGAATAATCCCAATTCTTGTAAGATAAGCAACAAAATATATTTCTCCGACTATATCGCTCTTTCGTCACACGGGATCATCTCAAAATCAAAGTGAATGAAACAAGAGAAGAAAACAATAAATCAATTAAATCATGGATCATCAATAGCCACAAATTGAAATAAAAATCAACTTTTCTTTTCTATATTGTATTCTCGTAATAACAATAAAGCAACCGATTGTAAATTCTTGCTAAAAAAAAAGAAAAACAAAAAAGTTAACTGCGACAAAATTGTTATTATTATAAATCACGTAATAAAGAAAAATCCGTGACCTGATATCTCCGTCACCGTTATGTCATCGCTTTTCAGACACTAACACTGCAGGTGGTGATGAGCGTATACTTAACGCCTTTACCTCCGACGATAACTCCGGCGGCGCTATTTCCGACATTGATATACGCCGGACACCTAACGTAGAGATGAGATGCCCTCGTGAGAGGCCCGACTTTCCAACGAAGTAGACCGTCGACGTGAACCACCATCTTGACTACGCCACGTGTCTGTTCCTGATCAAGAGCAAAAGCGGTGGACGGAGAGATGGGGACAGACTTTCCACCGACGAAAGGAGACCAAACGTTGGCTTCTTTGTGTCCTTGATAAGTCGACGGAATCGATGTCGCGAGAGTCATCTGTTGGTTCTGGTAAGAAGCGTAGACGTCGAGACTGTCGTAGTAGATTCCGATCTTGTCGTTTGTGTTACGAGAGATGAGAGTGACTTGGAAACTGGAGGTGAGCAGGTTCGGTGGGTTGCCGGAGACGTTGAAGGAGAAGACGGTCGCGTCTTGGAGGATGAAGTGTGGCTTCGGTGGTTGAAGCATTGTCCAAGTTAGGGCAATTCCGACGATGGTCACGACGGTGAATATTACGCAGACCATATAACGTCCGGTGAGTTTACAGACGCGGGATGAGTTGCTTTCGTAAGAGCCACATTCTTTTACGGCCATATCGAAGCTCCGGTGGTTGGCGGAAGGGAGAGACTGAGAAAGGTATCTTCAAAGTAAGTACTCTTGTCTTGATGATGGAACTTATGGTAGGTTTTTATACATAATGGTTATTGTCTATTGTGCAATAAAAAAATGGAAATTAATGAACGTATAAGAGAAAAACGGAAATTTAATGCTAAAAAAGAAGATGATGAAATAATCTGTTCTTAAGAGGAAAAAGTATTATATAACCTCGTAGAAAAGGAATTAACACAAAAACGAAAAACTTCAGCTAAAATTGAATTGTACATTTTCCATTTATGAAAAAAGGATCTTGTACATTCGTTTCAAGAAAATTTACACATTCAAGTAATTTAAACTTTTTTTTTTTTTTGGGTATGTGAAAAAAATTGTTGAGGTTTTGACAGGAGGGTTTAAACGACGACGTTTGCTGTTCAAGGGTAGTGTCGTAATAATATCCTTTTTTTTATCGCTTCTGAGAAAATTAGAAATCTATCGCCAAGTAGCTTTCTGAGTGGACGAGGGAGAGGAAGCCTAAGAAGTTCCCGCCGCCATGGCCGTTACGGCGTTTGGAATCATCGGGAAATCAGCAATCTCCGTTAGTCTAGATTTGTCGTCTGTTCCTGTCAATTTCTCATGGTTGAAACGTCCCCTCTCTTCGTCGAAGCCTCTGGTAGTTCGGTCCGTGGCTTTATCGCCGCCGGCGAGAACTGTTGAGTCTCCGCCGGTTGGTTACCGGAAAAATGTTGGGATTTGTCTCGTTAGTCCATCTAGAAAGGTAATTTGCCTCTTCTTCTTCTTCGTCTCTTTCATCGCTCTATCTGATTATGGAACAAAATGTCCCCTCGCTCCTCTCCTTTAGGAGATTTGTTTTTTTTGTTTTGTTTTGTGAAATTGGACCTAGGGTTCACCTGATTGGGATTGAAATGGTTTTGGTTTGGCAGATATTTACTGCATCAAAGATTCACGTTCCGGATACATGGCAGATGCCTCAGGTGAATCCTCTGTAGTTCTCTTGTATTACAAAAATGTTTGTTTTTTTAGTAATTTGATTGCTTTGGAGAGCTTACTCCTCACCAAGCAGAAGCTCTTTGTAGTGCAACGAGTAAGTTCCTATCTTTATTTCTAAAGAGCTAAAGAGGTGTTCATTTGAAACTACAAAGCCATAGCTGTGGTAAGTAAGAACCGAATTCAGTGACATTATGGTTCTCTGACACCAGGTATATCTATTGTGCCAAAACCACAAGTAGCATATGAGAAAGTGAAATTGAGCAGTAATTGTGATAAGTAGGTGTTAGTATGGGGAATCACCGGTTTACGATCCTATAGGGTTATCAATATGGTAGATGTTAATGAACTACTGCGTTTACAGGGAGGTGCTGATGAGGGAGAAGATCTGAGAAACGCTGCGTTCAGAGAGTTGAGAGAAGAAACAGGGGTTACCTCAGCGGAATTCATTGCGGAGGCACGCTTTTGTCATCTCTCTCATAGTAAATTGTTAAATCTATTTCAACAAGGTTCCTTTTCAAAGATAGAGTTGGATCTGTGTATATCACCAAACTGAGTTTTGACTATTCTTTAACCATATAGATACCAAACTGGCTGACCTATGATTTTCCTCGAGATGTGAAGGATAAACTTAACCGGAAATGGCGAACAAGCTATAAAGGCCAAGCTCAGAAGTGGTAATTAAGCTAATATACACAAATCATAAATCTGTAAATAAGGATTACCCTCTTGTGGATCTAATAGAATCAGTTGTCTTGATGATGGACTAATACAGGTTTCTTTTCAAGTTCACGGGCAAGGAGGAAGAGATAAATCTCCTTGGAGATGGTACTGCAAAACCAGAGTTTAAGGTGTGGTCGTGGATGCTACCCGAACAAGTGATTGAACATGTGAGTTCTTTGGCTTTAGAGTACTATTCTGCTTGTGTGTGCTTGAAATTCGTTGGCCTTATTATCATTCTTTCTCTGGTAGGCTGTATATTTCAAGAGACCTGTCTACGAGCATGTCATAAAGCAATTCAACCCTTATTTTGTGGATGAAGAGAAAGATTCCATGAACTCGTGTAAGGATTGAATGTACACAAGATTCGTCAAAAGTGAATACTGAATTAGAAGGAAATCAATCAATTATTATAGCCCCATCGTAGATGAAAAGGCTTCAATATCTTCATGTTCAGACATTGCAAAAATTGTATTTATGAAATGCAATCTACTATTCTAGAGTTCTCAAAGTTTTCATTGCATTGGATAAATATCCAGCAGTAGAGGCTTTTGGAACGCCAGAGATATGAACTTGAGCAGAATAGTATAAACCTTAAACTGGTGAATTTTCTTTTAGTTTTTTCATGTAGTTCACAATTATCTTGTAAGTTTAATGAGTTTTATGAAGTTTCCGATGTATAAACATTCTTATTTCTCAGTTGTATTTGCGTAAGAGGCGACGATTCTGTTGATCTTTGGTTATATAAATAATCACAAACGTATTACTATTTGATACAATTATACAAATTAATCATTATAATACAACTTACTAAAAAAATTAAACACTGTCAACAAGTGACCCGCCCTAACAACAAATTGAAAAACTAAAACCTACTTAAACAGGTCTTTGACAAATAATAATTATGTCTTATTGTGGGCTTTCAAAAAGAGATTTGTAAGCCCACCTAAAATATACTTAAACCCTATGACATATCACTTTTCCTCGGTCAAAATCTTAAAATCTGCAAAGCGTTCGCCGGAGTTTCCCCAGCACAACCGCATAACCGGCGTCGTCTTTTTGGCCGATTTTTGTTTAAAGCGTCTATTTAAACCGGCCTAATCAAACCGCTTAACCGATAACACAGTTTTCTTCGTCGCTCTTCCGCCACCACCTCTGTCTCGTTATTAGGTAAATCATATTTGTCTAGTGATTGTTCTCTTTCAGCTCCAAGAGAAGCTAATTTGAAGTCAGTTGTGATTTTTACATACAGCTGAAAAAGAAATATGGTTCGCTCCAAGGCTCCTGCAAAGAAGCTGCAAAAGAAAACAATTGATTTTAAGGTGCTTTTGCTAGGGTTTCAACATTGTCTCGTTTCTTCTAGTTTCATCAATGAATTTGTTCTGATGGGTTTTTTTTTTTTAATTTGGCAGAAAATTAAGAGAAAGCTCGGGAGAAAATTACCTCCACCAAAGAATGCCACTAACACAGAGATTAAATCCCAAGGTATCTGCTTTCTCGTGCCAATTCAAACTTTTTTCTTACCTTTTAGCTCTCTGCTTATAATTGAAATTGTTTTGTTTATATTGCAGCAATTATACTTCCTGAGCAAAGTGTGGGAGCAGAAAAGAGTGGCTTAGCTACAAGTAAGAAAGGTTTGACCTTGAAGGAGCTTCTGCAACAAACATCACATCACAATACCAAAGTTCGCAAAAGTACTTTTTTTGTTTGTTTTTCTCATGTTTTAATTAGATGTCTTGGTTGAAGAAAATATGATGCTGGCTACGTTGTTCCTTGTATCAATTTTTTAGTTTTGTCTGTGTAGATGCGTTACATGGCATCAAAGACCTTTTCGAGCATCATCCAGCAGAGCTACAGTCGCATAAATATGCTATCATACAGAAACTCAGGGAGCGGGTTAGTGATGATGATAAGTCAGTGAGAGACACATTCTATTCACTATTTGAGACTAAGATCTTTCCCTGTTGTAAAGAGGTATTGATTCTTCTCTTTCTCTTCCACTTGTTATTCTTACTGGTTCCACTTACATTGGTTTCTCTTAGTTTGTTGCATCTAACAGCCGATTCTATGTGCGAATCTACTCAGGATAACCAGGGCCCCATGGTGTCACTTTTGATGCCATACATATTTAGCGCCATGGCCGAGTCAGCTATTGATGTTCGTTTGATGGCTTTCAAATTTGTCCACCTTGTTGTGGAGTACTATCCGCCTACCTTTTCCTTGTATGCCGAAAAGGTGTCTACTTTGATTTCTTGAGTTATGACACAGATTGTTACATTTCTAACGTTTGCCTGTATTATTTCTTCTTACACCTTTACTCTTGCAAAACATTCCCTGAAATATCCATCTGCTACCTCTTGCAGATTCTCGAAAACTACAAGGACATTATTCAGAAAAACCATTTCTATGTGCAAGATAAAAGCAAGCTAAAGGTAGCTCTGTCTGGGCTGGCGCATTGCCTGTCCCTATTGCCATGTGATGACAGCGACACCGAATCACAGAAAAAGGTATCTGATCATTTTCACACTGGGTGACTTCAAAAATCTTGTTTCGCACATGCAATGTATATGGTTCTGTTTGTTTTGGTCTCTAGCTTGTTTCAGGAATGGGTATATAGAATGCAGCAATATCTTTAGATCAGAGAGAATATGGAGGAAAAGAATGTACTGTCTTATGAAATTAGTTCAGAGATCCTTTGTATTTATGTGTCTTTGATTTTTAATACACGCCTAACCGCTCTCGGAATGTGCTCTATTTTCCCTATTCTAACAGTTTCTTTTTGCATTTTGTGCCCTTATTCTTTTTGTAGGGAACTTTTCACAATGAAACACTTCTCGCCTATGAGCAAGATGCTGCAAAAGAATGTGTTCGTATGTGCTATCTGTCTTCTTTTCTCATCAATAAGTAATTGGTATATGGCTTGTGTCATGTTTTCTTGAATCTATGCACCTTGCTAATGTACATCTAGTCCGTTCTCCTTTGCCCTCTTCCTCTCTCGTACAATCTCTAGATTGTCTTTGCAAAGCTTTGAAGGAATAAGTAGCTTTTGCCTATTTTAAATTGCGTAGCCCTTCCTTTTTTTTTCTTCTGGGGTCTCTACCCACAATTTTTATAATCTTATAGCTTGGATGTAGACATGTCACCACTTCAAATTGATTTTCTGGATAATTTGATTGTGCTTATTGAGTTGTCTCTCGTGTCTATTAAAATATATTTCGACAATGAATCAATGATTCCATTTTCTATGATTTTGCATGTGCTGAAGTTGACAATGATCTGACCATTTTTCTTGGGTTCTTACAGGTTTTGCCCATGTCTCCGGGAGATTGAAGGAGATTGTTGGAGTCTTAATCAACTGTTTCCAAGATTTCATTCCATTGATTCATGCTCCGGGAGGATTTGACGAAAAATCATTCAATTGTTTGCACCATATACTCTGCAGCATAGGTTATGCAATCAAGTTTTCCATTCGTAGGCACATTCAAAGACAGACTCTGTGGCTACCTGCATCTGAGGATGTTATTCTGATGTTATTGGATCAGGACATTGCATCAATGTTATCAAAAAAGTTACTTGGTTCTTTCCCCCTGAATCCAGAGAACAATCTTTCTGGAAAGGTATGCATCAAACGCTAGATATTAGATAACAATAGCCGATGTTAAGTAGTTTATTTGATATCATACGGCTCTTGTGGTTATTTATATGTTCTCCCTGCCTACCTAAGAAGTAACACAATTTAACTTGCCAAGTAATGACACTAGCAACAATTCCCTTTCCTGATTCCAAAGCATTCCCTCCGTGCCATTGTTTGCATTCTCCATGTGGTTATATGTTATGCCTTGTTTATTATTTAATAGACCTGCCTGACATTAGTTGATTTGTTTGTTGACAGAGTGACGAAAGGTACTTCATTCTCAATAGTGTATTGACAGAAATCTTCTTGGAAGTAAGTGACTGGAGCCACCTTCCTACTGATCTTTGCAATAGATTTCTGGAGTTTATTGAGAATACACTACTAGACAAGGTTAGCTCTCATTGCTTTACACTAATTTATAATCCAAGCTGCTTTATATGTTTACGGATATTTTGGATGTTTGTCTCTCTGTCTGAGCTGCTAATTTACTTGCAAATCTATAAGGGGAACAAAATTTCTCACCCGGGATTTGCGAACATCTATTTTGCAGATCAACAGGAGCAATAGGCTTAGTAAACGTATTTCTAAACCTATTCACGAAAAGACTTCACTTGCACTGCTGCCATTTGTTCCAAAACTTATTTTGAGGGTGGACTGTGATTGGAGAGATAATCTTCTGCAGGTTTGTCTAAGATTCTTAGAGCAGTTTGAGCTAGACAGGAGGATATATTTCTTGTTCCTCTGATAGCCAGCAGTAACCTCATTGAATATCTGATTGTTGGTATTACGTGTAATTTTTTCAGGCATTTACTATTACCTTCAACGATTGCAAACCAGAGTCTCCACTTAATTTAGCCTGCATTTCAGTCATTAGAGACATGATTATCCCTGTAAGTACAAATTGAATTGATATGTTCAGCCTGGAGTTTCTATCTATACACTCATATCGAATAATAAATCTGTTTCTTGTTTAATTTTGCAGAATGGAGATATCCTTTATCCCAGTGGAAGTGATCCAACAGTAAACAACTACCAGAGTGCTTGGGCCAACAAACTTCCATCACTGCTAAATCAGTTGGGTGATAAACATCCATTATCAACGCAGGTACTGACCCATGACTCATACAATTCATTGTCAATCCAGTTAATCTCAATTATTTGAGGCGAAAAGCCTTAGTACATGGATACCTTTTTGATCAACCAGGATCACGTTCTCATTTATTTAACTTTGTATTTTTCTTCAGGCTGTTTTGCAGCTTTTGCTTGACCTTGGGCGAGTTGGGTGTCTGAATTCTTCCCCAACATTTGAAGAAGACATCAGAAACTTCTTCAACCCTTGTCAGGGAGGAGGTGCAGTTCTTGCTGCTTTCAAAAAGATGTGTCTGAGATTCTTAGTGTCCATAAACTGAAACAGGGCTTGTCAAATGTTAATTGTACAGGTGATGTGTCTGGTGGACCGTTTGCAAGTCTCCCTAGGGAAGCCCAAGACTTGGCTCTGTCTTTTCTTTACTACTTCACGATAGACAATTTTAGTTCTCCGATGCTGGAATCAATAGTTTCATGCTGTCTGTGTGAGTATCACATTTCCTTCGTCTATACAGATCTTTTATCAACTTTTAAAGTGACCACTGTTGATGGTAGATAGAATGAAGAAAAGGTAATTGACCAAACTCAATGTACATTGCAGATCCACAACTTGAACCAGCTGTCTTGTATCGGATAGTGGAAATTGTTCACACTGCCTATAGAGCTGGATACGTCCAGATTACAGATCATTTCACCTTCCTCAGCACCTTAATTGCACGTTTTAAAGTTGTTCCAGGTACTGTGTAGTTGCAAAAAAAAAGTTCTTTTAGTCCGTCAGAACTTCAAAAGTATTACTCTTGAACCTTTTTTACTTTTTTGAATATAATTTGGAAATGTAAATGACATGAGAGCTTGGTCTTCTGCTTGTTTTAGAGATGATCATGTATTTATTTTTGGTGATAGCTGACCTTATTATGGTTTTATATTCATGCAGAGAAAGGCCAGTTAGCGATGGAGTGCAGTGAGCAGGAGACATATCGTGGCACATTAAAAGCACTTACAAACCTTGTATGCTCATGTTTGTCAGATATGGGCGATGGCTCTCTTGTCCTCCAGATTCTAGAGAGAGTTTTACTCGAACAAATAGTAAGTTTGTATTTTGATTATATATATATCAAATTGCATAGTAATCCTTCTCATATAATAACATCTCAGTTCTTTAAATACCTTTCGGGGTCCCGGAAATGCTTAATTAGATTGTCTTCTTGGTGCAGAATCTGAAGCCTGCGTTGGACAATGGATGTGCCATACTTAGGATGATTTGCGTGTTGGACTCTAAACCTACTAGACTTTCTGAAAGCAGCATAACCATTCTAAGTGAATTCTTACCGGGATATCTGATCGACATTGTCAAGGTGAATACTTCTTTCTTAATATACCCCTTTTAAAAAAAGTTCATGTTTAATTATAATCTTGGGATTGACAAATCTCTCTGCGCTCTTCTTGCAGTGTATACCAGAAGATAAGGAGAACTCTTATCTCTACATACAAACATGTCTCTACTATTTGGTACCTTGCTATTTCCTGTTCGAGCGGAGCTCCAAACTTACAGAGCAGGTTCTGAAAAAAATGCAATTGATAGTCAGTGAAAACACTAAAGCGCTGGAATCAGTCCAAGACAGGGAGAGCGGTCGAAGCTCATTGAACTTGATACAGTGCATTGTCTCTGTGGTCCTGCTGATGCACAACGACGTCAAAGTTAGGAAGATAATTTCGTCATCCATGTCAGAGATCAATTTGATTCTGCAGAGCATTATCTCGCTGCAGGTTTGATTTTGTAGTCTCTTATCGTTATGTAAACTGCAAAACCATTTGATGGAGACTGATGAATTGTGCCTCTTAATTGTGCAGTCCTCTGGAAGCACAAGCTTGACCGTAGAAGGAAAACATATGATGAAAATTGCGGGAGAGCGACTTAAGATTGCATCCAATAGCTTACGCACATAATAAGTTTACAAGTTAGAAGAACACACATTGAGAAGTTGTTTCTCAACTGTAACATGAAATGATATTGTTCTCTCTTAACTAAGGATGCAAAGAAAAAGATATGTATTTGTTTTTGCTTGTTTTGGAAAAGCAGCAATTTTGATGACAACTATGTAGAGACTAAATGTCATCCTTTCGGTTTCAGTTCCTTTTCCATTAGTGCAACTCTGTCGGTTTATTTTATTTACATAACAAAAAAAATTATTATAGCTTGAAACCATGAAGCAATGAATAGATCATATGAAAACGTTTGATTGTGAATGATCATTAAGATTTACTTTTGGAAATGTTAGAAACCTAGGAAAGTGAACAAACGTTTCATTTTCTAATATCGTTTAATCTCCACTACACGACAAAAAGATCTCCACTTTTTTGAAGTGATGGGCTTAGTCATTGATGAAGCCCATTCATTTCCCAACCAAGCCCAAGATCCGACACGTTCATAAAACCCAACTATTTTGAAGTGATGGCATTAGTCAATGATGAAGCCCATTCGGTTGCCAACCAAGCCTATTGGATTATAGGACCCAAGATTCGACACGTTCATAAAACCCTACTATAACTGATGGACTTAATCAATGATGAAGCCCATTCATTTGCCAAGCAAGCCCATTGGATTATAGGAACCAAGATCGGACACGTTCATAAAAGTCTACTATTTTGAAGTGATGGGCTTAGTCAATGATGAAGCCCATTAATTTGCCAACTAAACCCATTGGGTTATAGGACCCAATATCCGACACGTTCAGAAAACCCTATTATTTTGAAGTGATGGGCTTAGTCAATGATTAAGCTCATTCGTTTGCCAACCAAGCCCATTGGATTATAGGACCCAAGACCCGACACGTTCATAAAACCCTAACTCGCTTTCTCTGAACATCTTCTCTCCCTCCCAGCTCCTTCTCTCTCTCTCACCGTCTGTTCGCTTTGAAGTAACCATGGTTCGTTCCTCGCCGCCGCAGTATTCTTATAGCTTTCGTTTATCAGATATGGAGACTTGAGGATTTCGATCTCTGACTATTTCTGTGGTTTCTTCTTTGCTTGATGAAAAACAGCCGCAGGGAGATCATATTGAGTTGCACAGGAAGAGGAATGGATATCGCCTCGATCACTTCGAGCGTAAGCGCAAGAAGGAGGCGCGTCAAGTTCACAAGCACTCCGCCATGGCTCAGAAGGTTCCGATTTCTTCTCCTGCTTCTTCTTCCATTTATCTTTGATTTTCTAACTATTTTTTGCTTCCTTTTGCTGATTCGTCTCTATTTTTTGGTAAATTGCAGTCTCTAGGTATCAAGGGTAAGATGATTGCGAAGAAAAACTATGCTGAGAAAGCTCTCATGAAAAAAACGTAAGTATTTCACCTTCTCTTGTCTCGAAAATTGATTCATAGGCTCACCACCGAAAATGTATGATGGATCAAAGCTCTTGAGTGGCATCGTGATAAAATGGCAATTCTGAGAAAGTCAGTATGGTTTATGTATAGTTGAGAAGACGTTTAGTCAGAGTTTTTGTTATGGCTCTGTGCTATTTTCTGAGTTTTCAGGAAAGTTTTTGGAGTGCATACTACCAATCGATAAACTGAATCTTCATATGTTTTGTAGAACGAAATAATTAATCTTTGTGCTTTGTTCTGAGATATTTACGTTCGTTTACAGATTGAAAATGCACGAGGAGAGTTCATCAAGGCGTAAAGCTGATGAGAATGTTCAGGAAGGAGCTGTTCCTGCTTATCTCCTTGATCGTGAGGATACCACTCGGGCCAAGGCTAGTTTTGTTTCTAGTTGATATTGATAATTCTGAAAAATTGGTGAAAAGCAATACCTGACAAGTGTTTATGGGTGCAGGTTCTTAGCAACACCATTAAACAAAAGAGGAAAGAGAAAGCTGGGAAATGGGAGGTCCCTCTGCCAAAGGTGAAAACTCTCTTCGTCTTATATAACTTGGGAATGTTTTTTTCGTGCCTGCTTTAATATTCCTTAAGCAGTTTTTCTGAGAAATGGGTAAGCTTAAAATTTCTTTCTTGGCAGCTAATAGCTCTTTCCTTTTCCAGGTCCGTCCCGTGGCTGAAGATGAAATGTTCAGAGTGATTCGCTCTGGGAAGAGGAAAAGTATGTATTTAGTTTCAGATTCCTAAACTTTTTATTCAATCATCATCATATATGCTACGATTCAGTAATTCTTGATTATAATCAGTTTGCTTTGTAGATAGATTGTCACTTACAATCATTTAAATGCTTTCCCTTTTTGCATCAACTATACAGCAAAACAATGGAAGAGGATGGTAACGAAAGCTACCTTTGTTGGACCTGGTTTCACAAGGAAGCCACCGAAGTATGAGCGTTTCATCCGCCCGTCTGGGCTGCGTTTCACCAAGGCCCACGTCACTCACCCTGAACTAAGATGCACTTTCTGTCTTGAGATCATCGGAATCAAAAAGAATCCGAACGGTCCAATGTATACATCACTCGGTGTCATGACCAGAGGAACAATCATTGAGGTCAGTCCCAAGATATATACATATTGAGTTCTCACTGGTCACCTATGCTAAAGGCTGCAGATATCTCTTGAAATTCTCATATACGTTAATTGATTTCCAGGTCAATGTGAGTGAGCTTGGTCTTGTTACACCAGCTGGAAAAGTTGTCTGGGGTAAGTGACAATTTTAGAGAACCTTGTGTGGAAAATTTTGAAGTGTGATAGCAGTGCCTTTACTCTATTTGTTTTGACTTCAGGGAAATACGCTCAGGTGACGAACAATCCAGAGAATGACGGATGTATAAACGCGGTTTTGCTTGTGTAATCGAAATCTCCATCAATGTCTGAGAGATCTGGGCAGAGACAAGAAGAAGGCAAGAATCATGGTGGTTACATTCTTCATTTTGTTGTCTGTTGAAAACAATTTTGTGTTATCTCAAGCTTTTATTCATCGTTGTCGTTTGTCTTCTCATCACATTAACTGGCTCTTACAGCTTTCTAAAGATCTAATATGTTAAAGCTGTTGCTTTTAATACATTGAAGCAAGCCTCTTTTCCGTTGCCTCGCCTTGACTTGAGAATCGAAATTTGTGACGCACCAGTGAGAGAAAAATCCAAAAGCAGGGATATAACCCAAAATCAAACCAAACTATAAACCGCAATCAAATTCAACCAAACCAAATTGTATTTTAATTATAATTTTAATATACTCGATGGACCTAAAAAAAAGAAATCCAAACCGTAAACTAGATTGCTGCTGTCAACCTAGACTAATCAAAGTACGACACAATGATGAGTTGTACATGTAATGTAAAGAGACGGATAATAAGTACACACGTAGAGTTTACTTATTAAAATATTTTTAGATAACGTAAGGCAACTGGAAATACAGGATACATAAGTGAGAGATAAGAAGCAGTTGAAGCTCAAGCTTATCTATCAACTTGTGGTTGGTAAAGCTAAGGGTGCCAATGGAGGCTCAATTACTTGCAACAGCCCTGAAGACAACCTTCTTGTGAGATCTTCTACTGCGACTTTCGCCACATCAGCTCTCATACCGATATCAGTAGCGTACCTACTCGCACAGTACACACCAACCGCTGTTGCAGCCATTCCATAAACGTTTGTTGTCACTAGCCGCATCGGGGTAGACAAAACCGCAGCAATCGGCCCACCTATAATCGACACAGCTTGACCGCTCTGTCCCATTGTCCTTCCTTCAAGAACCAGCAAGCCGGTTTTGCAATATATCGTGAAATCCTCACAGTTGTTCTTGAAAACGTCGTAGCATCCAAATCCGTTTTGGAGTAGGTGCTTGGCCCGGTGGACAACGATGTCATTAGGATCAGAGACCGCGAGTGTGCAGGTTCCTCCTCGGGCTTTGGCCAGGAAGTGAGCGGCATTGACCGAGTACTCAAACCGGTACAAGACACCACCAGCTAGGAAACAGTTTAGGCATGAAGAAACAACACCATGACCTTCATTAGGCGGAACACATGTCGGACAGTGCGTGTGGTTCCGGGATGGACCTGAGCTCACCAGTATGAGATCTAGAACAGTCCCGGTTCCAACTTCTTGGCCTCGTCTTGTGAAATGGATGACTCTGTCATCTCCAACATAGATGCCTGCTAATAAAACGTATTAGATTGTAAACAAAGAAAATTCCAGGTACAAAAGAGCAGCAATAGTTCTTTAGGGTTCCACACAATTATCTGATTTTGGTTACTACATCACACCATTGTTGGATCACCTTAAAGCTTAGTAAGTGAATCAAGCCGGGCAAAAAAAACAAATACCAACTCAAATATCGCCTCATACTGATAAGCTCAACATTAACCCTAAATCAGCAGCCGAACCCCCACAAACCCCGAGTGTTCCTCAATTCGAACATGATCTCAAATCGAATTCACACAAGTCAGCTCTAATCACATAATAAACTGGAGATTTCAAGAAAAACTCATTAGTACAGACAAAAATAGGTTTCGAGGAGTATATACCGTGATGGGCATAGATGTAAGCAGTCCTCCACGAATAGATATGATCCCCAGGTTTCAAACTCGATCTATCGATTCTGTTCAAACGCAGAAGATAACACAAATTTGGTGAGAAGAAGGAGATGGTCGCAAAGTATAAGAAGCAAAGAATTTCTCTGAGAATCAAAAGGGGAGAAGACGAAACCTGTTGGAGAGAAGACCCATCTATGATCTCTTAAGATTCTGCAAAGTCGCAGAGGAGACGAAACTGACGTTTTCGTGAGCTTATCTTCAAGGAAAGAGTTAATAAATGAAATAGGCGAAAACGAGAAAGTATCGTAGTATGCAAAATGGCTTCGGTTCTCGTCATCTTTCCTTCGTCGTTAAGGAAAAAATTAAAAGAGGGAGAGAGAGAGAGAGGGGACAGGTGTGAATTTCACGTGGCATCGTTTCTTGTTGGGCCGGTGTCGATAAATATATAATGGGCCTTTTATTTGATGGGAAAGGTCTGCTTCAAAATCTTTTTTTCTTTCTTTCTCTCATATTTGCAGTAATTTTGACATATTATATTGTATGTTTTTTTTCTATGAGATTTGATAATGTATTGGTGTACTGTTATGAAATATTTCCAATAATTTAATAAAATAGTATACTGTTTGTACTGGTTATTCATGTAATAAAATCAATAAACAAATATTTTCATATTGTTTCTTAATAATTTTTAGCATTATTTTTTTGCCAACATATTTTGATGTGATTATTATATATATTCAAAATTAAAGAGATATATCAAATTCCTTTAGCATTCCTATGAATGGGAATTCATAAACTTTATTAATGCAATTCTAGTTACTTAAAAGAGTGATAAAAAATAAATAAAATTAGTAGAATGATATGACAACATTAAATATTACCCACTCTAAGATAGTATCCAACGTTTGACCCTGAGAAAAAAAGGTAGTATCAAACATTAAATATATATATATATTTTTTTTTTAGTTTTGTTGTTTTTAGTGATTTAAATATATTTAATATTAAATATATATTTTTTTAGGTTTTGTTGTTTTTAGTGATTGATTTTTTAGAATTTTATTTTGAAAAATTTTTATTTTTGTCTGAACTATTATTGATTAAGTATTTAAGGTTCAGCCCGCGGGACGGTTTTGGACATATATTTTTTTGTCCAAATAAAAGTGGGGTCTGCGGACGATGCGGGCAGCCCGCATTTTTGAAAAAAAAAAGAATTTGAAACCTTTTGTACTAATCAGAGTTATTTGTACAGAGACAATTTTATATTTTAAATCTATTGCCAACGATGAAGATGATGAGAGGAAAAAAGAGAATTTTCTTAATAACACATTTTTTATTTTTTTTTGGGTGTTCGCGGACCAACCTGCCGAACCGCATATATATGGGGAACGGGTCTGGACAAGGCAAATTGGACCGCAGTCCGCAACGGGTCGAACCACACTGTCTAACTAAAAAAACTGAACCGCAGCGGGTCGGGCCATTTAGACACGGATAACCCGATTTGACATCTCTAATTAAATATAACACAAAGTAAGCTCGTTGAGGAAAGTTTTTTTTTTTTGCAGATATGTAACTAAATGAAGAATAATGATAATATTTATATCAACTGAGATAACTAAAATATACGTATACATACGATTGTTTTAGATTGATATGGTCGTCTTCATCTACTATAGCAGCAACATACATAACGGAAGGCAGCAACCTAAAATCATTTCTGCCTTTAAAGCTTTTGCCTTTAATCTCAAAGAGAGTGAAAGACTAAAAGGCTAAAACTATCCTTGATCCTCTCCACCAATAATATCTTCCGTACGGTCACTCTCTCTATTTCGAACTAACTCTTCAGATTCTCTAGAAAATATTATTTTCCTGCTGGGAAATTTTTTCCCGATGTGTGCTTCTGGCGCCTAGTTTTGTCTAATCTCTTCCATTTTGCATCTTCGATTCTTCTTTCTGAGTCTTTATTCCTGTTTTTTGCTCCAAGGGAATGTGAGATTCAGTGCCTGATTTTCTCGGGAAAAAATCGTTTTTTTTTTAAAATTGGTGTTGTACATTGAGCAAAGGAGAGCGGAGAAGACGAAGAGGATCGAGAGATTTATGTTTGGAAGCAATTAACTGTGATATTCTATCTGCATCGTCCTCGATCGGAGATTTGATTACTTTGTTTTGATCGCGAATATGGATCCGTCGATATCCTCTGGATCGTCTCTCGGTGGGAAACAACCGAGTCTCCGTCCAAGTCTATCAACGCCGTCGTTGTGCGGAGGAGGATCCACGGCGGCTGAGTTTTGCGGTGGTACGACGGCGGGTTGCGCCGCTCTGTGTTGCTGCGGCCCTTGTAGCGTCGTGAGTCTCGTCGTCCTCGCCGTATACAAAGTCCCTCGCGGACTCTGCCGCCGCGTAATCCGTCGTCTGCGGCGGAGAAAGAAAGGGGTTTTAGAAAATGGAGATTGCGAGAAGAAGCTGAGCAAAGTTGGGAGCTCACAATTCGCTGTTCATCCATTAGAGAGCAGAGACGATGTAGATATCAAAAAATTAGCGATGGAATCGAGGGAAGAAGAAGAAGACGAGGCAGTGGTTGCGTTAGAGAAAGAGATGTGGAACAGATTTTACAGTGGAGGTTTCTGGCGAAGCCTCTCACAAGCAGAAACGGCGTCGTCTTCAAAAACCGATTAGAGAGATTAGACTCTTCAATGTGTAAAGAGAAACAGTATGCAATTTGTATATCAATGATATTGCTCTTGTTCATATAGTTTTACTAATAAAATGCCATTTTTCAATAAAAATATATGATCAGTAAGTACACATAAGAAATGAAAGGACTCGAGTATGTATTATTTATCTTAAAAAATCGAACCCAAACTTTGTTGGAAGAATCATTTTCATGGACGAGGTTAATTATGTTTAGCCGTACAAGTAGACCACTAGGTAAAGATCTCTACTCCAACAACACTTACAAGACCTTTTGAGATAAGAAAACAAATTTATAGAATATTGTAGTCAAATCATCTTCAAAACCTAAGTTAAATAGTATTTAATTATATGCCATATTATAGATTCATGAACTATGTGTCTAGGTTACACAGTAATCTATGAATTCACACATGTTATTGAACAAAGATCATAGAGTTTTAATTTAATTACTAAAAAAAGTGGAGAAAATACATGCGTGTGAGTTTGAAATGTGGTATATATGCCCTAATGAATAGTGTAAGAAGGGATCAAACAGTGGTGGATAACATCATAAACCACAACAAAACTAAACATAAGTATTGAGTTACACAGTTTGAAAGTGGAAGTGATTAAGACGTGGTTTAGTTGGGAGATGTATAAAAAAAAAGAAAAAGAGAGAGAAGGATCCAGTAATAGATTCGGGAAGAAGCGTGGGATATAGAATATAGCAGTACTATAGGCGTGACAGCTTAGGGCATAGGAGAGAGAGAGGGTCAGGTGGTGAAATAATAAAGGAGGTTGAGTGAAAAAAAGGTGAATAAAGTTAAGTCACTAGGGTTTCATGTGAATCTTGAGTACAGTGTGTGTCTTCGTGTAAACTGTCCTTTTTTTTTTTTCTGTGGGGACCCTTTTGATTTTGTATCTTTAAACATTGATTCACTGAGTTCCTACTTTTCTATCCATATTTATTGAAACTCTTAATTATTGCCTATCCAAAAACAAAAAAAGTTTCCTCTTTTACCTCTATTTACGATAACATTTTTGTTTAGTTTCCAAATTGTCTTACAATAGAAAATGCAGATGTGATGCGACATCTCTTCATGAAGTTTAGTATGCGTTGAATCTCATGCATTAGGTCTTTCTATAACATTATGGCGAAGAAAACTTTGTATTCCATGTTTGTATTCAAATAATACATTTTTCTTCTTCACTCCTCATATCACATATATAGCAAACCTAACACAGACTCAGTCATTTATATCCCTTAAATTCTTATATTTCTTTTTTTAGTTTTATGGTTTTGTAAATGTGGAATCGTGGATACAATGTAAAGAGCAGCAAGCATGGTTGTGACATATTCATTCTCTTGTTCACAACAAAACATGTTCCTACTAGTAAAGCTTTTTTGTTTTGTTTTTTTATATGCTATATTGCACATAAACATATACGAACTAAATTCTCTATTCCTATAACATATGTGCTAATTATGATAAAAGACTTTTTTGTTTTCAGATTTGAGCAACGTGGGCTATAAGGGCGAGGTGGTGTCATCATGAGGATTCTCTAAGTCATAACAGAGACCACAATGACTAGTCGTGAAATGGGAGAACGAGAGAGAGAGACTATGGAAAAAAGTTTGAATTCGTTGTGGTTGGGCTGAGGATATGCCATGTTTGTAAGCTTTATAAAAAAGTATGAAAGACAGAGACAGGTTTCACTTCAGGGGATGTAAGAAGTACCATTGTAATTGATGATCTATGCTCAAGATAGAACTAGTGATTTACTCTGAATAAGGAAGACTTGTTAGGGCTATTTCCGGATTCCCTTCATTGTGGAAAGATGAGAAACCACCAAATCTTTTTTTGTTTTGTTTTAGTTTCACGTTTTGTAATTTGTGTGAGTAAAAAAAAAACAAATGAGATATATTTGTTCGTTAGCACAAAAAGAAAAAAACTCGGAACTATAACAAAATGGGCCAAACGGGCCCAATTTGAATATCAAAACCCTTTTGTTTTCCCGAAACAATGAAAACGGTGTAGGTGCTTCTTTTGGGCGTGAGTGTTACGCGTAAGTGAGCGCGTGAGAGTAACTATTCGATGGGGAGATTGATTACACAATTCACAAACCCAAAAAGCGTACTTTACTATTAAGATGGATGTTTACGTCCCAAACCGACAGCTTTCCACGCGTTCCTCGGCCTCCTCTTTGCTTCCCATTTACATTCACTCACATGCTTCTTTTTAGCTTTCCTTCTCTTAATTTCACTTTCAAGTTAAGTATTATCACATACTACATCAGTTTCTATACCAAATTACATTAGTCTTTTGTGAAGTATCTACAATTTTGCTTACAGAAAAAAAGGAGTTCATTGGAAGTTTTAACCGAGCTGAGCCGAGCCGAGAAGAGTTAAAAGAAGCTAAAGTCAAGCAAACATTATAAAATTTGTGTGGTCCCTACACCAGCCTGGTCCGAAAGGTCGAAGAACCCAAAGCTACACAACATAGACACACAACCAAACTCATCTCTCTCTCTCACACTTCCACTTGCCATCGCCGACACTTCTAGAAAAAAAGTAAACTCTTTCTTTCACCAAAAAAATAAAAAAGAGAAATTTATTGTTCCGTCTTTCTGATTATCCGATCTAAGAGAGCTCCATGGACCGCCGTATCTATGGTGGCTCCGCCGTCACTGTTCTCATTCTCTTCTTCTCCGCCGCATCTGCATTACCCAAGACCTCGAATCCCTCGTCCGGGTCGGGTCAGATCAACTCCAACTCCGTCCTCGTAGCTCTCCTCGACTCTCGTTACACGGAGCTCTCAGAGCTCGTCGAGAAGGCTCTTCTCCTTCAGACACTCGAAGACGCTGTTGGTCGCCACAATATTACAATTTTTGCCCCTCGCAACGAAGCTCTGGAGCGTGACCTTGACCCTGAGTTCAAGCGTTTCTTGCTCGAGCCAGGTAATCTCAAATCTCTCCAAACGCTCCTCATGTTCCACATTATCCCCAATCGGGTCGGGTCGGACCAATGGCCCTCCGAGGAATCGGGTCGGGTCAAACACGAGACGCTAGGGAACGATCAGGTACATTTGAGCAAGACTAAAGGAGACGGCAAAAAGATGGTCGATTTGGCTGAGATTGTCCGACCCGACGACTTGACCCGACCGGACGGATTAATCCACGGGATCGAACGGCTTCTCATCCCTCGCTCCGTTCAAGAGGATTTCAACCGCCGTCGGAGCCTCCAGTCAATCTCCGCCATTTTACCCGAAGGAGCTCCGGAAGTTGACCCGAGAACAAACCGTCTCAAGAAAAAAGCCCCCCCAGTACTCGCCGGATCTCCGCCGGCTCTTCCGATCCAATCCGCCATGGCTCCTGGTCCGTCGCTAGCTCCGGCGCCGGCTCCGGGACCGGGAGGCAAGCACCACCACTTCGATGGGGAAGCTCAAGTCAAGGACTTCATCCACACGCTGTTGCATTACGGCGGTTACAACGAGATGGCAGACATTCTCGTGAATCTGACGTCGCTCGCGACGGAGATGGGTCGGTTGGTTTCGGAAGGTTATGTGCTAACGGTTCTTGCTCCGAACGACGAAGCCATGGCGAAATTGACTACGGATCAGCTGAGCGAGCCAGGAGCTCCGGAGCAGATTGTATATTACCACATTATCCCTGAGTATCAGACGGAGGAGAGTATGTACAATTCTGTTCGGAGATTTGGGAAAGTGCAATTCGATACGCTGCGTTTTCCTCATAAGGTTGCAGCTAAGGAAGCTGATGGTTCGGTTAAGTTCGGAGATGGTGAGAGGTCAGCGTATTTGTTCGATCCTGACATTTATACGGACGGTCGGATTTCGGTTCAGGGGATTGATGGTGTTTTATTCCCTGAAGTGGAGGAGATTGTCGAATCGGTTAAGAAACCGGTTAAGAAAGTTGTTCAGCCGAGAAGAGGTACTTTTTTGGCTTTCTGGTTTCATTGATCTTGTAGTTGCGTTGACAATTGGCAAGTTTAGATGATTAAGCACCATTAGTTTTGGTAAACTGATCACATCTTTGATTTATCCGATCGCAGTAGCCGGTAGTTGTTTCATCGAGCCATGATTAACTCCAAATGGATTTCTCGTTTAGGTTAATAACTGAGACGTAATGAGATCTTGAGAATAGTAGTTTTGTGAATCTCTGAGTAAGGACAAGATTAGAGTTCCGAAAATGTAAGATTGGTTTAGTCATTCGAATGAGATTAGGGTTCTAAGAATGTAAGATATGTAAGTAATCCAATCCGATGCCCCTGAAAGCAGGAGCCGCCATTTAGGTCAATGGCTCAGTGTAGAATTTACCGAACCAACTGAACAATTCAGATGCTGCAATCGTGAGCAAGAGGTAGAATATATTAAGAAAGTAAAGATTTGTGAGAATATTGGATGATACTAAACACAAGCAAGAATCAACCAAGGCGTAGACTTTTGTTGTTCTGTGTGTTTGGTTATAGCCATTAGCTAAGCTGGCTATAAGCATCTTGTCACGTTTCTTACCTTCAAGATGGTTTATTAGTTAAATTAGTGGGTATTATGTTAATAGCTTTTTGTAAAGCACAAATAGCATTATTATAATGTAAGGGGACAATTATGGAGAGATTAAAGTGTGTGATTGTGATGGACTTTGACCTAATAAAAGTGTCATTGTTGTGATTGAAACAAACAGGGAAACTGTTGGAAGTAGCCTGTAGAATGCTTGGTGCTTTTGGCAAGGACACATATCTCAGCAAATGTCGATGAATTCGCAAACCCGCCAAAGAATTTATGTACACAAACATTCAAAAAGGTAAGATTTTTACAATCTTTGTTTCTTTTCAATTCGGTAGTTCATTGATCTGTTCAGGCGATTAGCTAGCAAATGGTAACAAAACTCTCTTAACGCAGCTGATTGAAGATTTGGCCTTGGGTGAATAGAAAAGGAAGAAGAGAGGAAAGACAACAACGCTCCAAAAACCAATTTTTCCATGGAATAAGAAGAATGGTTTTTGAGTTTTTTTTTCTTTTTCTTAAATATATATATTTTTGGGGGGTGTTTTATATTTGGTCTTGGATCATGAATACTGTAATTAGATATATCAATCATTTTTTAATTAATTTGGTGGTGTATGAAGAATGAGAGTACAATAAATAAAAAGGGGAAACATAACCTTTTCTTTTATCTTAAGGATTTGTTGTTTTTGGAGTCCTTTGGCTTTTACTATGGGAAATGTATATTTGCGCTTGGTAAGAGAATGAGAATAATTAAAAATTAGAATGATCATCACTATCATTAGATATCTCTGGAGAATGTGTTCTTTATAAATATGATATATTTGGTCGAATAAGTTAATCACATGGACATGAGGAATGGGTTGGCTCATGGCTGTGTCGTTGATTGACTGTAGGACAAATTCAAACTTAGCTGTCGTGAGAACTCTCAAGTCTTTATTTTTTTCCCATGTGGTCGAAATCAATGATGCTTCCTAAATAATTTGTAGAAACAAATGCACTAAAATGTTTTTTTTTCTTCAAAATTTGCATTTAGCTTTTACAATTTAGCAATAATTTGTAAAATTCATTGTAGGATAAAATGTGAAGGGTAAAAAAAAAGTAAGAGACTTTTATTAGCCGGCCGGCAAAATTGAAGTACATAATTTTGGCGGAAATGGAAAAAACGGGAATTTGGTTTGGCAGGTTTCTCAAAGCTCTTAGACAAAACATAAGAGTCTTATTCAGTTGTTTGGACTGAGAAGACAAGTAGTTGTCAACTGCCTAACCGCTAGGTTTCGACCGTTATTTTCCCTCCTTCCCCCTTCGTGTTGATCTTTGAATTGACTTGATATTCTTTACGATCGAGTTTCAGCAATGAAAGCCTTGTTTCGAACAAAGTCTAGCTTATTTGATCCGACACGAAGAAACCCACTCGTCTCTTTCTCAGGTTTCTCAAAGTCATCGAAATCCAAAACCCGTGAGACCCCATCGAAGATCCAAGCAGAAGCTACATCTATCACCTCACTTTTTAACGAGATTACTGAGATTTTAGGATCGGATGCTGTCAAATCAGACGAAACTAATCAGCTGAGATTTCCGGTTTCGGGAGAAACCCATGTGAAAGGAGGTGTCTGTTGTGATGGAGCATTGGTCTCTTGCACGCAAAGTGTTCGCGAAAATGCTTTAATGGGATTTTCAAATGAGAACGAAGAGGCTAAGGAATGTGTTGTTCCTGACGAATTCGACGTCAGCCCCGTGGTTCATGAGATTACGAGTATCATCAGGGCAGATGACGATATTTTGGTTTCCATGGAGGACAAGTTAGAGAAATTGAGTTTTCGGTTTGAACCAGAGATCGTGGAGAAAGTACTGAAGAGGTGCTTTAAGGTTCCTCATTTGGCTCTGAGGTTCTTTAATTGCGTGAAAGACAAGGATGGTTATTCACATACAGTCGAAGTTTACAACACCATGCTAACCATAGCTGGGGAAGCCAGGAATCTCGACATGGTAGAGGAATTGGTGAAAGAAATGGAGAGGAACTCCTGTGATAAAGATATCAGGACATGGACTATTCTTATCTCTGTGTACGGGAAAGCGAAAAAGATAGGAAAAGGGCTGCTCGTCTTTGAGAAGATGAGGAAAAGTGGCTTCGAACCCGATGCTGCGGCTTACAATATCATGATTAGGTCTCTATGCATCGCTGGTAGAGGTGATCTTGCACTTGAATTCTATAAGGAGATGATTGAAAAGGGTATCAGTTTTGGATTGAGAACGTACAAGATGTTACTGGATTGCACAGCGAAATCAGAAAAAGTTGATGTAGTTCAGTCCATTGCAGACGACATGGTTAGGATATGTGAGATTTCAGAACATGATGCTTTTGGTTATTTGCTTAAGAGTTTTTGTATTTCGGGCAAGATAAGAGAAGCGTTGGAATTGATTCAAGTGTTAAAGAACAAGGGAGTGTGCCTCAACACTAAGTATTTTGAGATTTTGGTTAAAGGACTTTGCAGAGCCAATAGAATGGTAGATGCTCTAGAGATTGTCAATATAATGAAAAAGAGGAATCTGGATGGCTCAAATGTCTACGGGATCATTATCAGCGGCTATCTCAGGCAAAACGATGTTTCTAAAGCACTTGAACAGCTCAAGGTTCTAAAAATATCAGGGCATTCACCTAGAGTTTCTACATACACTGAGATTATGCAACACCTCTTCAAAATGAAAGAGTTTCAAAAGGGTTGCAACCTATTCAGAGAGATGATAGAGAGCGGAATTGAGCCTGACAACGTCGCTATCACAGCCGTGGTTGCTGGTCACGTAGGCCAAAACCAAGTAGCAGAGGCATGGAAGGTGTTTAGCAGCATGGAGGAAAAGGGCATCAAACCGACATGGAAATCTTATTCGATCTTTGTGAAGGAGCTCTGTAAGTCAGCAAAATATGATGAGATCCTAAAGCTACTTAATCAAATGCAGACCTCCAAGATAGCTATCAGGGATGATATCTTTTCGTGGGTTATCTCTTGTATGGAGAAAAGTGGCGAAAAAGAGAAGATTGAACTTATCAAGGAACTCCAGAAAAAATGCAAAACGTACAATCAAGAACAAAACATATCTTGCAGAACAGAATTAAGGCAAGAAGAGGAGCTGGTTGCTGACTATAATCGTCCACAAGTAGTGCAGCACTCAACTCTTCCACCACCTTCATCTGCTGTTGATAACCTGGACGTGCAAGCAATTTGTCGCATTTTATCATCCTCACGAGAGTGGGAGAGAACCCAAGAAGCTCTAGAAAAATCGACAGTCAAGTTCACACCAGAACTAGTAGTTGAGGTTCTTCGTAATGGCAAGATACAGGGCAAGGCTGTTTTACGTTTCTTTTCATGGGTGGGAAAGAGAAATGGCTATAAGCACAGTAGAGAGGCATACAACATGAGCATCAAAGTCGCAGGTTGCGGGAAAGATTTCAAGCAGATGAGGAATCTGTTTTACGATATGAGAAGACAAGGTTGCTTGATAACACAAGATACATGGGCAATCATGATAATGCAGTATGGTAGAACCGGTCTAACCGACATTGCTATTAGAACGTTCAAGGAAATGAAAGATATGGGTCTGATCCCGAGCTCTTCGACCTTCAAGTGTTTGATCACAGTTCTTTGCGAGAAGAAAGGCAGGAACGTTGAAGCAGCCACCAGAACGTTCCGTGAGATGATTCGTTCGGGTTTTGTCCCAGATAGAGAATTAGTCCAAGACTATTTGG
Source organism: Schrenkiella parvula (assembly GCA_000218505.1). Classification (NCBI taxonomy): domain Eukaryota; kingdom Viridiplantae; phylum Streptophyta; class Magnoliopsida; order Brassicales; family Brassicaceae; genus Schrenkiella; species Schrenkiella parvula. Next base: position 16,408,001 of record CM001192.1, on the reverse strand, counting down.
GATGCTTATATGAAGTTGGTAACACGAAGGATGCAAAAAGTTGTTTGGATTCTCTAGGCAGGATAGGTTTCCCAGTCCCTGTGGCCTACTCCATTTACATAAGAGCTCTTTGTCGAATTGGAAAATTAGAGGAAGCTCTGTCCGAATTAGCCAGTTTTAAAGGAGAAAGATCTTTACTAGACCAGTATACTTATGGAAGCATTGTGCATGGTTTATTGCAGAAGGGACAGTTACAAGAAGCATTGGATAAAGTGAATTCCATGAAGGAAATAGGAATAAAACCTGGTGTCCATGTCTACACATCTCTGATTGTTCACTTCTTCAAGGAGAAACAGCTCGAGAAGGTTCTAGAGACATATAAGGAAATGGAAGAAGAAAGTTGCGAACCTTCGGTTGTTACATACACAGCAATGATATGCGGGTACATGAGCCTGGGAAAAGCAGAAGAGGCTTGGAAAGCATTCCGCAATATGCAGGAGAAGGGAACTTCACCAGATTTTAAAACATACAGTAAGTTCATAAACTGTTTGTGCCAAGCAGGTAAATCTGAAGATGCCTTGAATCTTCTGTCTGAGATGCTAGATAGGGGTATTGCTCCAAGCACTGTCAATTTCCGAACAGTTTTCTACGGGTTAAATAGAGAAGGCAAGCAAGATCTTGCTCGAACTGTTTTACAGAAGAAGTCGACTTTAGCAGCACAGCGAAAGGTGTCTATATGATCTCTCTCCGTCTCTTGACATTTTAATGTAGACTCTGTACCAATGGGAAGAACCTCATGCAACATGACCAAAATAAATCTTTTTCTTAGCAACGAATCTGTCAATGCTCTTATTACAAAGTCTTTTGGTTCTATATAAGTAGGCTAAAACCTTAAGCTACGATACTGTTACTACCTATGTTGTGTTCCCTTCAAATGTGACCACTAAGGCTTTTAGGCAAACATAAAAAAATGTTTATTTTTAGGGAAGACTACTTTCCTCATAGCTTCTTCACTATTTCTTCACAGGCTCGCTCGTAATAAGTCATTCTCTGTATGCATTTTACAGCTTCATCAAACCTCTGGCTTTCAAAGGCTTCGACAAAAGAGTCAGACCACCGCTTCAGTTTCTCTTGTACCTTGAGAAAAACAACAAAACCACATTGATTAGATCAATTTAGAAAATTCAACCAGTGCCCAAAGCTGCAGATTTAAGGTGTTTGAATCTTCAGTTTCAGAAAAGCTAAAGAAGTTAACAAAAGACAAAAGCATCTGAAGGAAGCCAGATAAATCAGGATGTTCAAGGTACCTGGGATCGGATCTGGTTTAACTCTTTTGAATCATTTGCTTCAGCTATGGCCTCTCTGAGTTCCATAATCTGGCTTCATTTTCAGTCAATAAGACAAAGTGAATGTGTTTATTTGTAATAGATAAGTGTATTTGCACCTCCTTTGCGGTAGCAAAAAAAATTCATCATTCATAACTAATCCTTTATGAGTAAATCCATTTACCTCCATTAACAACGTCGGATCTGTTATTGTTTCTTCTTCATTGACATTTTTGCCATTCAGCTTCATCTACAAAACAAACCAATAAACACGTAAATGGAATCATCTGAATGGAAAAAATAGGGAGATCTATCTAAACTTCCCCAAACCAACTAGCAATAACAGCATTGCAAGGAAAAAGCATAAGGGTGAAATAATTTCAGAAAACTTGCAGCTTTCAAGAATCCTTAACCAAATAGAAGCCAAAAACCGGCAAGTGTCATGAAAAAATGAAGAGCTTACGATATACATTGCTCTTGATAGCCGCTTCGTTAATGTCCGGCATGCTTCAGTCACCTTTGCAGACTGTTCGGCTGCGTAATCTCTTTCTCTCTGTTAACAATTAAGAAAAAATAGAGGCAATCGTAAGAAATATGAGAAGAAAGTAATGATAATGCACATTGTAGTAAACAAACAGACCTGGGATTTGTTGTGAACTAAATCTGGATGTAGCTTCTTTTGCCAGTCTTTGTACTTGCCTTCAACGCTTCCAGCATCTACGTCATACTTCTTCTCCCTATGAAGACAAGTTATTGAATCCAAACCCAATTTAAAGGTCTAATCTTTCGTGTGATCAGCTATTGAATCCAACTAAAAAGTTCAAATCTTTCTGTTGATTTTCCTCAGCCCAGCAAGAGGAATCAACATTATCACTTTGATTCACTTAATAGCAGAAGTTTCTACGCAATCACGGTAGTTTAATCCAAACCCTAAATTCTATAATTAACAAAACGTGTAATTGTTATACTTACAGGTCAAAAATCTGAAAATAATCGACGGAATCATCAACAGGTTGAATAGTGCGGCACGAGTCACAGAACAAAAACGCAGTTTTGTCCGACGAGAAACCACAGTTCCAGCAAACGGAGCTTCTCTTGTCGCCCGATTCCGAGCAAAAAGCTCTCCCGGAAAATCGGAGCTCCCTAACGGAAATCGCCAGGGGTTGTTCAGCTGAAGAAGGTTGGAGAGATTCTCGACTCAAGTGGGTTTGTGAATTAAACGCAATCATTGCGAGTGGATTGCACCGGAAATTTGAAGAAGGATAATCGGATCGTCTTCTTAAAAGGGTGGAGATTGAAGCCACCAGCTTCTTTGTTTTGTTCATTGGTATCTCTCACTGACGGGAAAGACGGAGAGAGTTTGCCTGAGATATCGTCGTGTACAATTTAACTACTTACCTAGTCTCTTACTCGAACCAAACCGGTTAGGGATAAACTCTAAAAAGTATTACATTCGGGTTTAGAGTATTATGTGGTCTAAAACTAGAGCAAACGTTGATTTGTTTTGAAGCCATGTGGGAAAACTCCAGAAGATGGTAAAGGTTGCTCTAGTGGTCAAAGTGACCTTTCGAAGAAGCTTGCTGCTATGTCAATAATACATTTCGATCAAGTTTAGAAATTTAGTAAATTTCAAAAGATGATGATATCTTTTAAATTGTGGAAGATGATTATTTTACTTTCAACCACAGTTGGTGTGGCTCGTTATCCTAAACAAAAGAGAAACCAACTCTAAAAAAGAGTAATATCCGATCACAAATTGAAGTGCCAATGTGGTTTGTCTTATAACAACATTATCTCTGATATGAGAATAGGAACAAATTGTGTTATTCAAATTCTCATAAGATCTTACAACGCTAAATTACTTGTCATTCAAAGTGTAACAATACCATCTGTACAACGAAAACATCTATTACTACTATAATCTTCTACATCATTAGTAAAGTAAGGATTTTTAGCACACCAGAAACAAACCATCCTTTTGTCGAAATTACTTGTTTGCATCGAATGTGGAACCAACCATGGTCTCAAACTACTCAGACGGTGGGTGGGCGCTTCATCTTGAGAAGATGAGAGATACCGGCGATGACATGAGCACGGCTACTTGGAACGCCAGTTTTAGCCAGTGCTTGTCCATTTTTGTCCAATAAAACAAAGCACGGAACATACTTTATATCATAGTGGAGAAGCTGCATTTCAGACAGACAGACAAAGAGATGGAAATCTTGAGTCTACCAACCAACAAGCTCTGTAATTGTTTATGCAGCGAGACGAAAAGAAACGAAAAAGAGCTCATATTTTCACCTCAGGAAACCATTTCTCATTCTCTGCATCTGCCATGGTAATGTTGAGCCAATTTGAATTCCTTTTCTCTATCTCTAAAACAAAGTTGAGCAGCGAATTGCAGAGTCTGCATTTAGGTGAGTAAAACTCAAGCACCGTAGCATCTTTGTGGCTGGCTAACGCAGCTGCAAAGGCCATCTGCTCTGCTTCTCCTTGCTCAGAAACACTTAATGGCTTCTTCTTCGGTCCAGTGACCCCATGACCAAAGGCGAATGAATTGAAGGAGCTGAGAGCAATAGAACCAACACTTTTCACAGATCTGAAAAGCCATGGTCCTTGAAAGTCGCAGACGCTTGAAGATGTGGGTTGTTTGTTTGAATCCCATGGCCATTTCAAGCAGAAGAAAGGCTTTGTTGGAGGAGTAGACGCGCTTGTAATTTTCGATTCCATCAAGTGTCGTTTGAGTAGAAATACACTGTAACGAAGAAGAACACAGGAAATTGTAATCACCGAGAACGAAGATAACAAGACGATTACGAAAAATGCAATTCTGTGACAGTAAGGCGAGAGAAGAGAATTAGGGTTTTGGAAGGAGATTGAAAGAAATTAGGGGTTTTTAAAATTTTGGTTTGCTTAAAACTATTTAACCAAACCAAACCGTAACCAAAAGATTCGGTTTAGTATTCTTTTCTTTTTTTAGTTGAAAGCAAACAGTAGTTGTTGTTCTTACAAATTTTGGAACTAGCTTTGCCAAATTTGTATATGATATTTTCTCGAAATAAACAAGTTTACAAAAAGAATCCACCAAATTTCGCATGAATTGTGCACCTAAGAAGAGATTTCCAAGTAAAACAATCCAAACTATTTTCAGGTATGTTGCCACACACACTCTTGCAGAACAATGGGAACTTGAGCTTCTTTCAGAGCCAAGATCTGAAAGCAAAGCAGCGTGTCTTACGTTTTCTCCGCAAGCTCTCCTTCTTACTTTTGTTTAACATCCCATGCTTTTTTCCTGTCTCGTTCTCTCTCTTGTCTTCTTGACTAAAAACGCTAGTCTCTTGTGTGACTGTTGAGGTTGAAAAATCTTGCCTCTGTGATCTTTGAGGAACATTTTCAAATTTGTCTAGCAGGCTTACTTGCTTTGTCTGATCCTCTTCTCTATTTGGTGACAGTTCCTCAGCTTCGTGGACCGGCGTTATATTTCTAACCATGTATATTACTCTATCTAGAGTCCCTAATGCTTGTTCTACCTCCAGACTGATGCAAAATTGTCTTCTGATATCGCCATGAGTCTTGGCATTTACATCCCCCTCCTCTGAAGAAACGGTTTCCTCAAAATCTTCTTCTTCTTCTTCCTCAATCTCAGGAACAGCTCTCCTGCGATGGACAGGTTTGTTTTCACTAGCATCTTCATCATTCTCGTGTTTGTTTTTTAGCAGAGAATCGCCATTCACCTCATTGGCTTCCAACATTGGTTCTTCCTCAGTTGCCTTATCAGATGAATACAGAGCTTGACGTATTTTGGTGTACAAAGGATCAGCTAAAGCTCTGCTGTAATCTTCATCAAATTTAGCCACGGAAGCAACTGACTGTTTACATTCAAGTAAGAAAACATTATCACATAAGCTACCTATCGAAACTACACCGAAACATTAGAGCAACAAAACCAAAAGTCAGGTTTTCTGACCTTTTTATAGAGTCTGAAACCATTACCGATGAGCTGCCTAGATACAAAATTCATAAGAGAAGGAGGGACGAAGTCCAGCTTTATATCTATCTCCCCTATCGTCCTACAAAATTCAACAATAGCTCGATTTTTAAGCTTCATAGCCAAAGACAATTAACATGAAGCAAAACTACAGTGATCACTATACCTGAAGTAACTCCTCTGTGGAGTAACCTTTTGTAAAACAAATCCGCCGACGAGATCAATCCTCACTGCCTCCAGTGATTCAGGAATAACGTTCTTGGTGATGTCCTTAGAGGAAACTCCAATGCTATCTAAATCAGATATCTAAACATCGCAAACAAAATTGATAAATTTTCATACCAAAGATACAGACGAAAAAACACAACAAGGATTTTTCTTTACCGTGTTCAGAAGGATGACGACTAAGCCTTCTTTAAAGTATTCGAATGAAAAATAGTGCACAATAAGCTCTCTGTCTGACAATGGCCATGGTACCTTCATCCTTTCTTCCCACAATATAAAATTTCCATATTAGCTTCATAGGATAAATAGGTTACAAAGAAACAGAAAAACAAACTTCCTCCCCATGTTTCAATTGGAACGAACCTCACTAAACAAATTTGTTCACCGATTCCGACCTTTTGCAAGCATGTGCTTTGTAAGATCCTAAATGGCGGAAATGCAAACTGTGGCCACCTAGAACATATATACAGGAACAAAGAAACAGCGTGTAAAGTATAAAAGCTACCAGACATGAGACCTGTTGTCGACAATCCAAAATCTTGAGACTCTCACTCACCACTTGTTGTAGAGGGTCGATTCCCATGAAACGCACAAACCTGTATCATCGTAAGTTCAATTAAACCTCAGTTGCAGAATTATTTTTTAAAACTTTGAATCTGCAGTCTAGATTCTAATAAAAAGAGAAAAAAAACTTACAGTCTTCGATAGGGGCATCCATGTAACCTTCAACGAGCATCGTGTGAAAAGGACTTCCTTCGAGCCCTTCACGGTACATAACACGGCAATCTTCAAGATCATGTTTCAGCTGTAAAAGAAGCACTTTTTTGCAAACTCGTTACAATCCAAGATCAGTGGTCGAAATAAGAAGAGAAGAAAATGGGAATGTGTCTGAAGTCGGAACAAAAAAAAAACATACTTTCCAATCACCATGTGATGATGCATCGTTGGTTAGTTTAGAAACTTGATGATCCGTCATGGAAACACTCCTAAGCTTGCTAAGTAGCTTCGATACATCGGCTGTTCTTTTATCTAATATATTCTCATTATACTCTGTAAATGTTATCACACCAACATGAAGCAAAATCTCAGAGTGGATTCATAACAATAAAAGCAAGAAAAATAAAATATGAAGAACATACCTGGAGAGGAGCGAAGCTGAATTCTGAGCAGAGATTTGAGAGTGTCGTGATCGGTGAGCTCAGGAGAAGACAAGGTCTTGTCCAATTTGTCTCTGTACTCACAGATCTCTCGTTTCTTCTGCATAATCTCACACTTCCAAATTCTCGAACCAAAGATCAATTTACTCTTTAACCAAAAAAAAAAAGAGGGAGATGAATTTACAACAAATCAGCCATAGATTGCATAAACCCCACGAAAGATTGAATTTTTTCGAGTTTTATGTTCCGATCACAATTTAAAAAGGCAATAAAAAGAGAAAGGGGAAGAAGACGAAGGGGATTAGCACAGAAACCCTCTAACTTACGGTCTTCTAGAAAACTTATTTTTAGGTTCCGAGGACAAAACGTGACCGACAAGACGGAGAAAGAAGGTGAGAAGTTTAGTATGATTATCTCGAGAAAATTCAAATCATTTCCAGGAATAGTCGGAGTTTCCAATAAAGGATGGAGATTGCGTAATGACAAAGCTTAATGTCGAGATTAGAGACTGACAAAGATAGGGTTAGGAAAACGGATAAGTGTCTGTGTCAGAATGTGTGAAAGATAGGTGGGAAGTTCTCTGCCTCTTAATCACACTCTCCACTCTTTCATTTCATTTGTTTACCTTTTTAAATATGCAGAGCACAAAAATAGTCATAAATAGGAGATGATGATGGTACAGCTGAAAATGAATACTTTTGGGGTCATCTTGTCTTAAATTTGGCCACCTCTCCTGGATATTATATTAGTATCTAATCTCTTTTGTCAGCTTGTATATAGTAAGCTACCAATAAAATCATATCCCCACTTAAACTTAAGATAGTCAGATTTATGCTCAAATTTTAAATGCATTTCATCAGAAGAACCTTTTCTCCTGTGTTTGCGACTCTAATTGTTATTCATTGATGCAACGTTCGTTTTATTCAGCGATGGCGAACGTTCGAATCTCAAAGCTGTCCACTTTTTGCTTGTTCAGTAGTTGTTGATGTTCATAGCAATTAGCAAACAACACACTAAGTGATAAAACACTAGTTTTCAGGCACGAGCTCACAATTCATTTCATCAAAGGAACAAAAACAAAATTACAAAAGTAGTAGAATTCACTCAGATACAAAAGTAGTAGAATTCACTCAGATAATTGATCCCAAACATTGGAGATAAGCCACCCTTCAATGGCTGCAGCCTCGAGACGTTCTTTCGAACTTTTCTCCTCCCATTTCGACTCAATCGAATCCAGCTGGCTCAAATCAGACCACAACACTCTGTGCGCTAATTCTCTCGTCCCAAGAAACTCGAGCAGCAGAGTTCCACGGGCTTTCGCAGCTAGTTTCCCGACCTCAATCGCGTTTCTTATCACAAGACCGTGGTTTTCTTTAAGCAATTCCAGGTCTTCTTCTATCTGCACTCCAACGAAAGTGACAAACTTTGAAGCAAAGAAACGGTACAGATCCTTGATGTTGTCATGAAAAGGGTTAGGAAGACAAAGGAAGAGACATAGGTTTCTCGTGCTCAGCTTCACGGATGATAGGCTCCACCCTGATTTTTTGGTTCCTGGCTCAAGAAATCCGACATCCCAATAAACATCGAAGATCACCGCCCGGTTTCCATTCAAGATCGAATCTTCTCTTATAAGAGAAAGGTACAGCGAGATATCTGTTGATGATCCAACATCAATGGCTTTTGTCTGAACGTAAGTGCCATCAGTCATCTGGAACTTTGGCCCATCAAAGGAGGCCATGTGATCAAGGAACACTACAGAATTCAGAAACCAAATGAGAAACGCATATCTGTTGTATTCAACTATAATGAGACACAGTTCTAGAACACCTAAATCTCAACGGCAGAAAAGATACAAACCCAAAATATAAATAGAATGGAACTAAGATAGTGAGTCCAATGATCACTTACGCGTAGTTTAAGTATAACGTTCTTTCTCTTTTTGACAAAGTCTAGAAGTGCTACTGTTCATCAGTTGGAAAATGCAGAATCATTTGGATATATTAGGTGAAGGAAGGACCACATATTGAATATAAAAAAATTGAGTGTACCAATAATCTAACAGCGAATTGATCAAAGTAAAAAAGGAAACAACTTTCTTGGGTTTGGCTACAAAATTGTTTATTTCACCTAGTTCTAGGTTTGATTACCGTTCTGTGCATCAAAAGACAGCAAGATATAAGCGAAATGTTCTCCTTGTCTACAAAATTCGTTGACTTTTAATTTCTCCAGACACATTCATCAAATCTCAGTTCTTGTAACTCAAAACGATCGATTAGAGAGATAAAGTCCCCTAATTTTCGACTGAAATCGAAATTATAAGACTCGAACTTTAGCTCTGGTGTGGAGAAGTTAAGATATCGACTACCGAAGCAAGAAATACAGACAAAAGGAGTACGAACCTCGAATTTCGATTCAGGCTAGGTGTTATGTTGAATGTAAACGGAGAGAGAAACTGTTCTTCGGGTTTCTGCCGCACGAGAGAGAGAGAGAGAGAGAGAGAGAGAAGGAAGGATTATGAAAATGGAGAGTAGAAGACGAGATTCTGAGGCCTTTGGGTGGTGCGTGCGATCGAGACATGTCTTCTTCAGCTTGCTTTAAGTCTTTAACCATGCGTTTGTAATTTTAGAGATGACCAATCCGGTTAAACCAAAACTAACCGATTGGAATTCAAACGAATTTCAATCTTGAGTTAGTTAAACCAGTATAGTATAGTGTGACACATTTTTTTCATCTTTCTCATACCACCCACCCGAATTCGATATTTGAATTTAAATTATGTACTTTATTAAAATGTTACGTTATCTTAGGTATCATGGTAACAAAATCACTGCCAATCATAACTATTAGAAATCAACACATAATATTTGATTGATCGTCACTGTTCAGACCAAACTCTTGACGCTAAAATGGTTAAGTTCATGAGGTACATTTCCAAACATAATGCGAAGGTTTCACTCTTTCTAGAGAATTAGTACGAGTGCTTCTTCGAACGTCTATTATATTAGTCTTTAGATGTTTGGAAGTACGTTACGCATTTAAGACCTTATCTATAATCATAACTACTTGATTTGATTATCATTTTCAAAACTTAAATTCAAATCTGCTTCAGACAAATTGAAACACACTTGTAATTTGAATAACTTACATAGCGACTTGTATTTGTTAAAGTTATCTTAAAATTGTTGTCCGGTTAGAAAAAGATAAGTGAAAGTTTAACCACACAGGCTGATTCTGCACACTATTTCTAAGCCCATCAGACTCCATTTGCCTACATACCGCCGCTTCTACACAACCTACAAAGCACAAAAGCAATAGCTTACTCTCTCTCTTACTTTCAACAAATTCGCCGCTTATCGCCTCCGATCTTCTTCTTCTCCGAACACACAAAAGGTACGTTTTCATCTTCTTCTCCACCGGTTCTCATTTCTTCTGCAGATTCCTTCATCGATTTAATTTACGGAACCTCTCTGTAGGGATTTCTTTTTTCGTTTGTTTGTTTTATTCGAAGCTTCTTCTGTTTACTTGATATATAAATACGAATATATTCTCTTCAGTTACTATATGGAACCATTCGTTGTTAAGGAGAACAGTCTCGCATCTGCTTCGTCGCCGCTTAAGAAGCGACGGATCGATCACACTGAGGCTAAGGCTGATGGGTCACCGATGCTCGCCTCTATCTCCAACATCGTTGGTGGTCACGAGACGCGGCTGAGCATGGCGGCGTTTGGTAACAACTCCAACAATCACGAGATCGATGAAGATCTCCATAGCAGACAGCTCGCGGTGTACGGTCGCGAGACCATGAGGAGGCTTTTCGCTTCCAATGTTCTCATCTCAGGGATGCAGGGACTTGGTGTCGAGATTGGTAACGCTTTTAATTACTCTCATTCCTAGCAAAATTTATCATTTCGTTGTTAAAATCCGGTTGCATGTCACTTATGCGCTTGTCCTGCTGGTTATTAAAGAGCTTCAAGCTAATGTTGCTTCTGTGCTTGTGTTTGGATATGTATATTTCGTAATTGGTGCAATATTCCCCAGACGAGCAAAATTTACCCCCATTTTTAGATTCTCCAAACGTATTCCTTGATCGAGTGCTTGATTTGTGTGCTAGCTTTATCTGTTTATTTGGGCACTTGAAGCTAAGTCTGCAAAACTGGTAGCCTAGCCTGTTTCCCTGATGAGTAAATGTGGCATCATATGCATGAAAGGTTCACTGTTGGTTGTCTTGCTTCTTAATGCACATTCACTGTATTTGTATTGATATAGCTGTATTTTGTCTTCTTTATTTCCCTTCTTTCTGATGCTAAGTTCTTTTCCTATTTAGCCAAGAATATTATTCTCGCTGGTGTGAAGTCAGTGACCCTTCACGATGAAAATGTGGTTGAGCTATGGGACTTGTCTAGCAACTTTGTTTTCTCGGAGGAGGATGTTGGCAAGAATAGGGCACTTGCTTCTGTTCAGAAGTTGCAAGAACTCAACAATGCCGTGGCTGTCTCAACTTTGACTGAGAAGTTAAATAAAGAGCAGCTTTCTGGTTTCCAGGTATCCAAACCCTTCCTTTATTTGATATATTTCATTCTAGTTGCCAGCTTGTTTATAAGACTATCATGATTCACAGATGAAATTTTCTGTTGAGAAGTACAGAATGTTTAGCTTGTTTACTCAATAAATACTGGTTAATTTGTTTTGTTTGTTGCAGGCCGTGGTTTTTGTCGATACCACTTTTGAGAAAGCGATAGAGTTTGATGATTATTGTCATAGTCATCAGCCTCCTATTGCATTCATCAAGGCTGACGTTAGGGGCCTGTTTGGCTCACTGTTTTGTGATTTTGGACCTCAGTTTACTGTTCTTGATGTTGATGGAGAGGAACCACACTCTGGCATCATCGCTTCTGTTAGCAATGAGAATCCTGCATTTGTTTCATGTGTCGACGATGAGAGGCTCGAGTTTGAAGATGGAGATCTTGTAGTTTTCTCCGAAATTGAGGGGATGGCAGAGTTAAATGATGGAAAACCAAGAAAGATAAAAAATGTCAAGCCGTATTCATTTGTCCTTGAAGAAGATACCACTAGCTGTGGGACATATGTGAAGGGTGGGATTGTGACTCAGGTTAAACAACAAAAGGTGCTGAACTTTAAACCGCTCAGAGAAGCAATTAAAGATCCAGGCGACTTTCTTCTTAGTGACTTTTCGAAGTTTGATCGGCCACCTCTTCTTCACTTAGCATTCCAGGCACTTGATAGGTTTTCGTCTCAAGCAGGGCGGTTTCCGTGTGCTGGCTCAGAAGAAGATGCTCAGAAACTAGTGGAAATTGCACTTGACATTAACGAGAGTTTGGGTGATGCAAGGTTGGAAGATGTCAACTCTAAACTATTGAGGCATTTGGCCTTTGGATCCAGGGCTGTTTTGAATCCCATGGCTGCAATGTTTGGTGGCATTGTTGGACAGGAGGTCGTCAAGGCATGCTCTGGGAAATTCCATCCTATCTTTCAGGTAAAATCTTTTCTGTTTGAATTTTCAGGGTGCACATCTGTTCTGTCTTTGTATGTAAATATTTTCACTTGTTGAGCAATGTTGCTCTTCTATATATATAGCCATCTACTAAACCAGGACTAAATTATAGTTTCCTGTCCCTTTTTACCTTTTTACTAGTATTTCTTTCGTTCTTGGTAGTCTTATAATGAGTTTGCATTATTTGTGCAGTTCTTTTACTTTGATTCGGTGGAGTCACTCCCCAAGGAACCCCTTGATGCATCAGAGTTTAGACCACAAAATAGCCGTTACGATGCACAGATTGCTGTATTTGGGTCTAGTCTTCAGAAGAAACTCGAGAATGCCAGAGTTTTTGTTGTAGGGGCTGGTGCTCTTGGATGTGAGTTCTTAAAGAACTTGGCTTTGATGGGTGTGTCATGTGGCGTTCAAGGGAAGCTTACTGTCACCGACGATGATGTAATTGAGAAGAGCAACCTGAGTCGTCAATTTCTTTTCAGAGATTGGAACATAGGACAGGCTAAATCCACAGTTGCTGCAACAGCAGCAGCGGGAATAAATTCTCGTCTAAACATTGATGCTCTGCAAAATCGTGTTGGACCTGAGACTGAGAATGTTTTTGACGACAGCTTCTGGGAGAATTTGACAGTTGTTGTCAATGCACTGGACAATGTCACTGCAAGGCTTTATGTTGATTCAAGGTGTGTATATTTCCAGAAGCCTCTCCTCGAGTCAGGAACTCTAGGTGCAAAGTGCAACACACAGATGGTTATCCCTCATCTCACTGAGAACTATGGTGCCTCGAGAGACCCACCAGAGAAACAGGCTCCGATGTGCACCGTGCACTCATTTCCTCACAACATCGACCATTGCTTAACATGGGCTCGCTCTGAATTTGAGGGCCTGCTTGAGAAAACACCAGCTGAAGTTAACGCATACCTCTCAAATCCTGATGAATACATGAATGGGATGAAGACCGCTGGTGATGCTCAAGCTAGGGATACTTTGGGACGTGTTATCGAGTGCCTCGAAAAAGAGAAGTGCAGTTCCTTCCAGGATTGCATAACATGGGCTCGGCTGAGGTATTCCCCTCACCCCCGATGGTGTGAACCCCCTTCATCAAGACTGTATATAACCAATTATCTAATCTTGACATAAGTTTTTGCTTACAGGTTTCAGGATTACTTCGTCAACCGTGTGAAGCAGTTGATTTACACATTTCCTGAGGACGCTAATACTAGTACAGGAGCTCCGTTTTGGTCTGCCCCAAAGAGATTCCCGCGTCCGCTCCAGTTCTCCTCAAGCGACCTGAGCCATATTAATTTTGTCATGGCTGCAGCTATCTTGCGTGCAGAGACATTCGGAATCCCTACTCCTGAGTGGGCTAAAACCCCAACCGGACTAGCTGAAGCTGTGGAAAGAGTGACAGTCCCCAAGTTTGAGCCGAGAGAAGATGCAAAGATTGTGACCGATGAGAAGGCTACAAGTTTGTCGACAGCTTCAGTCGATGATGCAGCAGTAATCGATGAACTAATCGCAAAACTAGAGCGGTGCCGGCTGAGCTTGCAGCCGGAGTTCAGGATGAAGCCAATCCAGTTTGAAAAGGTGAATCATAATTGTATCCCAACTATTACCTATCAAATTTGTATGTATTTGCATTCAAGAGCAACTAACATTATGCTGTTTATAGGACGACGATACCAACTACCACATGGATATGATCGCTGGGCTAGCCAACATGAGAGCAAGGAACTACAGCGTTCCCGAGGTGGACAAGCTTAAAGCCAAGTTCATCGCTGGAAGAATCATACCTGCTATTGCAACATCAACGGCTATGGCAACGGGGTTCGTTTGCCTCGAGCTGTACAAGGTTTTAGACGGGGCACACGTAGTAGAAGACTACAGAAACACATTCGCTAACTTAGCGCTTCCACTCTTCTCCATAGCTGAGCCGGTTCCACCCAAAGTGGTGAAGCACCAAGACCAAAGCTGGACGGTTTGGGACCGATGGGTGATCAAAGGAAACCCAACTCTAAGGGAGTTGCTAAAATGGCTAGAAGAGAAAGGACTAAATGCGTACAGCATATCGTGCGGAAGCTCTTTACTGTACAACAGTATGTTTCCAAGACATAAAGAGAGGATGGACAGGAAAGTGGTGGATCTTGCAAGAGAAGTCGCTAAGGTTGAATTGCCTGCTTATAGACGTCACTTGGATGTTGTGGTGGCTTGTGAGGATGACAATGACAATGACGTTGATATCCCTCTCGTATCAGTCTACTACGCCTGATTAGAATTTTAACATCCCCAAAAGTCTTTTATACCACAAAAGAGAGAAACAGAGTTTTGGTGTCCCGTATGAAATAGTTAAATTCGAGTGACTTTTATAATTTTTTCTTCCAACTTTTTTTTTAGATGATGATTTGTTGCTATTCACATGTTTGTGATGTTTTCGAGGAATATTTAACACAATCAGTTTCGCATATTATTATTCTAACGGAAGCCAAATTACAAACAAAAAACGGCTAAAGCAAATCCTCATACAAAACGTGTTCTGAAGCATGAAAATTCACACATTATATAGAGTTAAAAATCAAATTATTATTAAAACGACATTAACTACAAAGAGGACATCTCACAAGCCCATTCTCATTACATTCTCTGCATCTCGTCCACATCTTACCATTACTAGTCTCTTCATCATGATGGTCTGCAATCAATCTTGAGCTTCCATTACAACTAGAACATATCAAAAACCTTTCATTCTCGCAACATTCACAAGGCGAATCAACAAGTGAGATCCCTTCTAGAAGCTTCTTCAGCTTCCCATTCTCGTTCAATGCCACAACTTCATCTGCTCCTCCAATGTACCTACCTCTAATGAACAGCCTCGGAGAGGTAACTTTACCACCAAGCAACGTCCACATCTCTTCTCTAAACTCTGAATCCATCGATACATCTCTCTCTCTGTACATCACCTTGTGATTCTCCAACAAGAATCTTACTCTTCTACAGGCTTCGAATGTCTTCCTCACTCCTCGCAGTCCCGTCGTGTAGAATACGACGGAATCTTCTCCTCTAGGTGGGCAATTCTCTTCAAATTCCAAAAGAATCCCTCTTTCTTCTTCAAGATTCTCTTCTTGCTCTTGTCCTTCCACATCCACATCCTCAAGCTCTAGTAGCGTTGGTGTAACACGACCTTTGCTTTGACCAGATTCAGCAACTATTTCGTCTCTTAGATGATGGATTGTGCGATCAACGTTACTCTTATGAAGAGCTAGGCCTTGCTTCAAGGTCGTTACAATGGTGATGAGTTTGATTTTCTTCGCCAATCTATCCTTCATTCCCTTCATTGCTATGAAAGATTGGAACTTTTGTTGGGAAAAACCCCAATTCAAGAATCCGAAAGAAAAAAAGGGTAAGAGAAGAATTTCAATCAAGATCAAACGAAAGATAAGATCGGGCACGAGATAACAGCAAAACGTAATGGGTTTTTCGTTTTCAGGTTTCTTCTTTGGTTAACGTGTGGGTGCCCAATTTTGATGAAAAGTTTCAAAAGCCACTTTCTGGGTTAACTTTCAAAAGTCTTTCTTGATGGGTTTTATTCAGAACAAAAGAAAAGAAAAAAGTTTTTTTTGTTGATGGGTCATTGCTACAATAATGTAGATGATAAAACTCATACCTCAATCACACAGACAAAAAGGACTCATGAGTAATGATTTTACCCAAACAACCCAATTTGCTAGAGGACTAAAAAAGAAGAAGAAGATGCTATAATGGAGCTTTAAGAAAAAATTAAAACACAAATCATTCTGGTAAGAGTCATCGATTGATTTTGGAAGTTTATTTCCTTCTTTTAGTCCGGTTAGAATGATGAAGCCTGTCTTGTCTTTTACAATTCCGTAAACGTGCAATGATGTCAGATTGGTAAAGTAGCTCAGCTTTAGCTAGCAAATTCGAATTAGTCAAATTTCTAATTTAATCATATATACTTACTCAGATTACTTTTCATATTACATTATGTTCATTTTAATTAATGATGGTTAAGAAATCGTCGCAATTTGAGACCTGGTGACATGTTGATTGAAGCAGGAAAAAACACCTAAGCATATATTCATATATCTATGATGAAGATCATCAAATCCAGGTCTAACATAACTGATAAAACTAGAAAAAGAAAACCAAAAATTGAAACTATTTATACAAATGGCATCTAAAGTGAATTTGCTCTACATGTCGGCCACGGATGGTCCGGATCCAATGTCGATCGAGAATTTAATGCACGTTAACTCCTTATTCTGCGCGTCAAGCATCTTCATTTGCAGCGAGTACGAACCCTGGAAGATAGATAAAGAGTAGAGAACCTGTCATCTATCCGGTTTATAGGAGCTTCCAAGCCAGAAACGTTCATTGCAACGTTCACACACATTCAAACGAAGTCATTCTATGTCTCTATGTATTGCTCAATACCAAACTAAGCCTTATCTATTTTAATTCTGAATAAGCCATTGCAAAAGATTCTTCAAATTGAACAGCAAAAACCACAAAACGAAGAGAATCAAACTTACAGAAGGAGTATAACCAGGAAGAACTTGAGAGTGTGCGACTAAGAAATCTCCGGTTTCTACGGGGCAAGTTGTCTCAGTGCAAAGGTCATGTGTCTCAGAGTGAATGTGCCATCCAAAGTATGAAACTTCAATCACCAACTTCCCACCCGAAATCCCACGGCCTATAAAAAGAACGGATTGTTATACAAAAGATGAATCCAAATAGTCATATCATAAACAGATCGTTATACGAATCTACTAAGAAGCAAGACACATGAACTACAACCCTCACATTGTCTACATTGACTGTCATCAGCTATATACACAAACCCACAAAGGAAACATCTTTGTATCAGATAAAGTGTTACAACAGTAATGAAAAGTAAAGTGAAGCAACCTGTGTTTGCAGAGATGGTGAAGTTAGCTGGCTGGCCTCGAGCTATAGGATTAGGCGATATATAAACCTCTTTCACTTTCACTTCATACTCTGCATTCTCCTCTACAACCAAAACAAAAATACATGACAAAATCAGGGCAGAATCGACAAGGAAGAAAAACTGAAAATTCGGCAAAATTCCCCAGAAAAAAAAAATCGAATTTGACACTAAGAAGTGAAATGAAAACTTCGATTCGGATTAAGTAAACCATTGTCTCTCAACACTTACCACAGTATTGGACATCGGTGGCTCCAACAATAGTTGAAACAAGGAGGAGAAGAGAAAGAGCGAGAGGAAGAATCGCGATTCTCGACATCGTTGATGGAATCTACAACAAGGGTTTCAGTTTCAGATAATGATGATCAAAACCAGGTTAAACGAGCAGAAGAGAATCTTTGGATACTTATCAGGAATGTAGGCGAGATCTGAACCGTTCTTTTAGCTAGGTCATTGTTTCTGAACCGTCAAAAACGGACGGCTAGATATCGTTGAGCAAGTTATTTGGTGTGAACGATTCCACTGGATTATCTCCTCATAACGAACCATTAAGTAATTTTTTTATTTTTTGTATAAGATAGTGAAATTTCAATGGTTGGAAAAACATTAAAAAATTTCCAACAAATTTTGCAAATCTATCGTTAAATCTGTAGCGCAACATTAATAGTTAAATTTTCTTCCTCCCGTTGAAAGAATATCATTGGTATATCAAAATATAAATAAAGTACATGCAGTTCAACAATATTATAATCTCAAACAGGCAAACATTACAAGCTGTCTCGATCGCTAAAATTGTTTGTATAAATAATCAAATAACACACGTGAAATTTACAGCTTCAACATAATATACTCTAATACATGTCAACGAGAACTAAAATCAATAAAAAAAAATGGACGAAAATTATATATCCATCGGCCGGTGGGAAAAGTTAACAACGTCGGCGATAGGTGTCAGCGCCGGCGACGGTAATGGAGACGTACGGCATATGGGACACGTAGGATGAAGCCTGAGCCAAGGGTCAACACACTTGTTGTGGAACATATGGTTACAATCCGGCAGAACCCTGACCATATCTGTCTTGTTGTAATCCGCAAGACATATAGAACAACATGACGTCGTACTCGGATCCTTTTGCAAGCTATAACTCACACGAGCCTCTTCGTAAGGTAGTGTAGGGAAACTCTTGATCACCTCCTCGTTTAGCCCCACGACTTCGACCACCACGGTGTTGTTTTGATCACCACCGTCGATGTAAAACCCTTCTTCGTCAGGTGGTGAAGCTGCATTGATGGTCTGTCTTTGCCGGCGTCTTGTCCTCGGAGTGGTCGTGGGAGAGGCGGAGATATGGCTGCGAGTGCAGTAATAAGAAGCGAGGGTGATTAAGGTAATTAGGAGAAGTATACCAACGGAGACACCAAGCCCGTAAGCGAATCCACCTATCCTATCCGTGGCCGAGAGCCATGGGCCGGAGTCAAGCGGCACGGCCGTCGTATTCATTACGGCCATTGGATTTTTTTTTAAAACGATTCAATTTTTTTGGTCTTAAGAAAATGATGACAATACGAGAAAAGTAATGAATGTTTTGTTTTGGTCATCACGATGATGAAAATCCGAGAGTCAACTTTTAGATTTGAGTTATGTTATATAGTATTTTCTTGGATATTGGCTGGTGGCTAATTTACATATGATAACAAATAATGTACTAGTGGCGTATAATAACATTCACAAATATACAAAATTTCGTTAGACGTTAATCAATCATTTGGATTAAGTTTATTGTCAGTGTTGATTAAATGGTGGTTTTTTTTCTTTCTTATTTACAAATTGGTTTACATGTAAGTTAAGTGAAGCCAAACCAATACAACAATCAACTTGGCATAGATGCGAACTCAAGTTTAGGTGGATCCTAATTAAGTAGGTCGTCTATATATCATGTTTTGTAAAACTTAATTCAATATTTCTGGTAAAGATTGATATTGTTTGATGTTTAAATTTTCTTATAACTGGTCTAAAAATGTGGCCGAAATCTAGACAATCCTTCAAATCACTAGAAAAACTGGGGTCGAGGTTTTAAGTCAATCTTAGCTTACGAGGATGGATTCGATAGAACATATATGATATATCATCTCCAAAACAATGTAATATCATTTCACTTTGTAGTGACAAAAAAAAATTAAAAAGTTCCTTTTATGCTGTATTGATTTGTATGTGGGCTTTGGCCCTTTGGGTTATATATATGGGTTTGGTATATATAGTTGTTTATCTAAACATAATTTTATTTTTTATTTTTTATCGCCGCTTACAAAAAAACATATAAGATCTGAAATTAAAATTGTTTTTATTTTTGCGGATTAAAAATCTAAAAAAGATTTGATCTTCTTCAAAAAATTTATCATTCGAATATCATCAGGCTATGCACTGTAAGTATTTTCTCTCTCAAATTACATAATACATTTTTTTTTAGATTAGCTTCGTTAATAAAATTAAAATATTTTAAAGTTATATATTTATCGGTAATAGATTCATTTTATGTCATCATGTGTTTAGTTAAATCTAAGCTTTCGTTTATTATTTACGTAGGAAACATGTCCTAAGTTTTAGTATTGTAAATTTTTGTGTTCATATTAGTTATTATGAGTTTTTAATATCGGGTAGTGTATAGTAGAGATTATGTAATTACTGATTGTGTTGCTAGCATTAAAGAGTAAACATATATACATTTTTCATAGTTGGTGAGTTAATAGGTACCTAATGTCTTTTATACTCAGCAAAATCAAAAATTTAGTAAAAGGCATATAAGTGATCAAAGCAGAAATGTGGAACTGAATATTGTAGTTCAATACTTTGTTCTAATATCGTCAATATTTATATGCATCACCCATTTGTGTTCAATTCATATCTAACTGAAAAAAGTAATATATATTTTAAGAATTTGTTAGAAAAAGTTTTATCACTAATTCAAATTGGTACTATGTGTCGGTAAATGTCGATTACATTACTTTTCTTGCTTCTTCCCTTTTGTTTATGAAATATGAGTAACTTTGAGCACTAATTGTTCGTTTCATTTAAACAGGTATCTGTGAATTGGTGTCCATATTATACATCAGAGTCGCTTCTTACTACTATTTGAGTAATTGTAAGCATTGTCTATATTCTATTGACTTAGAACATCTTCAACCACAACACTAAATTTAGTGTTTTAGTGTTCTACTCTATTTTTCATTTCCAATCACAACACTAAATTTTACACCAAAAAAAAAATATTTATTATTATATTATTATATTATTGAATTATTATTTTTAAATTTTTATCATTTTATAATTACAGTACAGTAATAAAATTTAGTATATATTTTTAATCTTAATCAATTTGGATATTAATTACGATACTTTAAAAATATTAATTACAATTAAAATTTCATACTATTTAAAAAGATAAAATATTTATGTTACTTATTTTTAATTACAAATTTTGTTGAATTGAAACAAAAAATTTAATCATATTATTTGACGAAAAAAAATAGTAATATTTTAATGTTGAGTGTTATAAATACTGTAGCACTAACATATAGTAAAATACTGTTCACAAAATACTAAAAACAAATAGTTTGGTGTAAATTATGCAGTTTTACTGAAGTAGATATTACACCAAATTTAATATTTTACCGTTTCTTTGGAAATGTTTTTAGTAAATCAATTTTTTCTTTTTTACTATTTTGGAATCACATGGTTTGATATCAGCAAGTTCTTTTAATTTAATCGTTGATATGCGAAACATATTGGTGCGAGTTGGTGTAATCCCATTTCGTTTTTCTTTTCATATCTCTCTATCTGCCAAGTGGATATTATTTTATAGAAAAATAAATTACTAAAAAAATTCAAATAAAAAAAGCGTTGATCCCGACGCGTGGACGGCCCTTACTCAAAGCAAGGGCATATTGAATAAGGTTTTATATTATCATCAAATTTTATTAAGGCACATTTATTATAATCTCTGTATATCTATTTGATATATATTTCATTTTTTTGTTGTTTTTTATGATTTACACACTAACATTCTCATATTTTAATTCGAATTATGATACAATAATGTTATTAGTACAAATTATAAAACTACAAGCTCCGCTCCTTCTAAATACCTATATTTCCAAGTTTTTTTTGTCATTCTTAAAAAAGGCTACCCAAATATAGACGTTTAATAGTCGTCTACACAATTAATTTAGTATCAACGAAAACATTACTATGTTCGAAGAAACACTGCTTTATTCCTTTATTTCCCTTCAGCTGCATTTATAATTCATATACAAAGATTTATATTCATTTTTTAAAAAAAAATTATTCTGATGAAAAAATAAATTCAATTGAAATACGGTGTATAAATTATAAATAGGAGCTAATAAAAATATAATTACTATGGATCTTACATGGACTGTAGTTGGAGTCGGCGAATGGTCAATTCTAATTTAAATTGTTTAAGAATAGTGGCTTTAAATTTCTCGACTTTTTCACTTAAAATTTGTCAATTCTTTTTTGATTGGGAAGTGATTTAATTTATTATCGTCTGGTCCGATATGTAATAAACTTATAACCAATCTAAAAAAGTATATTTTGTAAAGTATAGTGACCAAAATTTATATATAATATATTACCAAAATAATCCATTCAAACATATTTTTTTACTATATGCTACTTATCTCAGATATATTAGTAGTTGATTTAAGTATAGCTAGTTATGTGAGAATAAAATAGTATTTTTTATGGTAGTGAAATATATATGTGAGGCTATAAATGTTTTATTTTACAATGTTTCCATATTTTCATGTCCTTATCTCCTCTCCTAGACTCTTATATAAGACCACAAGTGCAACTCTCTTTTACCACCAGAAAGCAAGATAAACACAAATCAAGTGAGAGCTTCTAAGTGAAGGCCATGGCAAGAGCAAAGCTGAAGTTTACTTGGATCGCAAATCAAAGGGCAAGAAAGAGCGCTTGCAAGAAGAGGATGCAAGGATTGATGAAAAAAGCTGATGAGTTAACCATCTTGTGTAATATGAGTGCTTGTTTGATCTTTTTCAGCCGCGATGACAATAAGTTGGTGGCGTGGCCGTCTCAGGAGGTGGCTAAATCTCTGGTCGACCGTTTCTTCTCATTACCGGACATCGAGAGGAACATGAAGGCGGAGGATCAAGAGTCGTTCATCAAGACCAACACCAAAAAGATTGAGAAGAAGCTAGCCGATTCTCGGAAGGTAATCGCGGAGCTTGAGATGGATCATCTCATGCTCCAACTCCAAAATGGTCGAAGACTTGTCGATCTTTCCGAAACCGAGATTGAAAATTTAATATCATATTCAACTAAGAAGATTACGGGTTTGAGGAGAGAGTTAGGCTATACGGAACATCCGTATACAAGTGTCAACGAGCCATCTCTGGGGGTTGAGACCCCGAGGGCTTCGGATCCTGGATCCGAA
This sequence comes from Schrenkiella parvula, assembly GCA_000218505.1. Taxonomy (NCBI): domain Eukaryota; kingdom Viridiplantae; phylum Streptophyta; class Magnoliopsida; order Brassicales; family Brassicaceae; genus Schrenkiella; species Schrenkiella parvula. The sequence goes on along the minus strand of CM001192.1, from coordinate 16,385,387 downwards.
TGGGGACATTGTTTCACCCCGATGGGGAGTGGAAGTATCTATTTAATGGATAAATGGGTTCCTGATGATCCAGAAGTCCAAAAACATGGCGATGAGACTCATTTACCCTCAATGGCATCTCGATTCAACCTAAACTTGGAACCATCTGATGACGATGATGACATGGAGACCTATAAAGGAGAGAGCAGCAAGTCTGGTGGCGCAGACGATGCCTAATGAAGTATCCGTCGAAGAAGAAAATTAATGTTGTCGTTAAAATAATGTTGTTGTTGTGTCTTGTTTCATTTCATGTTTTCTAGTTTTTGTTGTTTTGGTCAAGTTTCGTTCATGTTTCTGGTTGTGTCTTAAATTCGTGTCTTTGTTTGTCATGTCAACTTGAATAATGGAATGTTGTTTCTGTACTATTATATTGCAATTTGAAGAACTCATCTCGTATTTAACTCAGATTACCATTGGCATGTACGTACCAACAGTTTAATCAAGGAGTAGTTTGCTTCATCGTTTTATTTTATGATGCTCTTAGAAACTTGAAAATCAAACAATATTTATTAATTTCTTGATTTCTCTTCAACACTGAATCTTTTTTTTGTTGTCAACAATCTTCATAAGTTAAATCAAGTTTAGACGGTCGGTTATACTCGGTAGAATAAATTCCGACCGTCTCTCTATGACCTATATGAAAAAATAAAAAACCAGATGTCCGGGCACTTTTGGCAATCCCGTCGGCGCACTTTTGGCAACACTGAATCTTTTCATTATTATAAAAATGCAATTTTGTTTTTACTATAACAAAATATTTCTCTGCCATTGACTAAAAAATGACCTGGTTCATGCACCTTAATTCTTTTAAATGCATTCAAAACAAAAATTTTAATGGAAAAGGAGTATGGAGAAAATTAAAAGCTAATGCATGTCCTTAATTTGCTATTTTCTTTATTTGATATTAATTATAAAGTAAGAAATAATGACTATTAAAAATAGTAAAATATTATGATATCATATATGGAATGTATGAGCTTATGTAGTAACAAAAAAATTAGATATGCATGTAAATCTTGTTTCTATATAAAAAATTATATAATATCATAAGAGTAAAAGGAAAGACATATTTCTGGATAGATACAGACTGTAAATCTATATATACAAAATTAGGTACTTTGCAGGAAATCGGTCAATTCATATCTACATTCGTTTCAACGGTTCCGATCCGAACATATATGTACACTCTTATTCATATTGATTAGTGTGTTAAAATGGATGAAAGTTAATGGGCCAATTTAATCCATCCTAAGTAATTACCCAATTGAGTTGGAACTCATTTTAGTAATTGAGTCAAACCTGCTTTGGTATTGAATAACTGTACTTACATGAATTATTCAACCTGAATCTAATGTTTTGAAATTAGTTTTGGTATCTTCTTAAAAAAAACGAGTTTTAACTTTAATTAAAAAAAAATTTATTGAGACGGGAACAAAAACCGAACATCACGACAAGAGAGTACTACATTACTTAATGATTTGAAGTGGGATCATTGTAGCTTGTGGAGAGAGCACGTCAAGCCAACGCTACAGTTAACAAGAGCAATAATTTTGTCTATTTTTATGTCACCTAATAATACATTTTTTTGAATCAAACATTAAAAAGACTCGCATGAAAGCTGAAGGTGATTGGTTGATGGAGCTATTAGTTTACATTACACTTGTATGGTTGTTCACCTCTCTCTCTCTCTCTTTCTGAATCTTTGTTTCTTTTTTAGAACCGACATGGCTCCCAACACATAGGAAATCTGAAGCTTCTCTCTCCTTCTGTGTAAGTTTTCATATCCCAATTTTGATTTGTTATAGTAAGATTTGGTCTTTTTGAAGTTGACTAATTTCAGTGTGGTTTATTTTGATTTTCTTAACATTTTTTTTCTATTTTTGGATCCTTGAGTTTCTATTTGAGATCTTGTAATTGCGTTATGCACATTTATGTTTCGTTCTTTTGCGTGTACAAAGATTTAACTGATAGAATCGTTAGTTGTTGACTTTTTCTTTATCTTGTTCAACAGATCTTTTCACTTCTCTTTTTTCATTCGACTTTGGACATTAAGCTATGCAAACTGAGTATTGCAAGGAAAGAGAGGGGCTTTTATCGCCTCCACCAGCTTCTTCTTGGTGGAATGCTTTTGGATCTCCGCCGTTGACTACGGAGAGCCTCGCCGGTGACACCTCTGAGTCATTCGCCGGAGTTAAGGTAGTTATTCCGGAGACAGAGCAAGGTGTGGATAAGCAAAGCTCTGCAACTCTCTTCACTTTCTCACCTGGTAAAACTCTTACGGAAGCTTCTCCAATGTTCTTAGTGAACTCTCCAAGTGTGCTTCTTGTTAAAACGCTAGATTACGTAACCGTAACACATACTAAGACCTTGCAGGAACACCTTTGGTTTGTTCTTCAAATATATCTCTCTGTTTCTAGTATATTGCAGAATGAATATAAATGTTTTTCAAGGTAGTATTGCTAATTTAATGTAGAAGGTGGAAAAAGTTCAAGAGATGTGTCAGAGCCTAATGTTGCTTTCGCAATGCAATCGGCATGCTTCGACTTTGGATTTGCTCAGCCTACGGTGCAGTTTTCTTGCAGTGGAACATGTTCCAACACCTAACAATTCATTATTCTTGTTCCTGAGTATTTCCTCTACTTCTGTTTTCATGTAGATCTACACAAAGCATCCTCACATGGACCAATACTATGGAGTTGTTTCAGCCTATGGATCTCAAATGTCGCCGGGCCGGGTTATGCTGCCTCTAAAGATGGAGACGGAAAAAGATGGTACTATCTATGTGAACTCAAAGCAGTACCATGGAATCATCAGGCGACGCCAGTCCCGTGCTAAGGCTGTTCTGAAGAACAAACTGACCAGATGCCGTAAGGTACATGTTAAAAACTATTTCATATTTTTTGTGCAATATGCTCCCAAATGTTGCCTTATGTTATGATGTTGCAGCAGCCATATATGCATCACTCACGCCATCTCCACGCTATGCGCCGTCCTAGAGGATCTGGCGGGCGTTTCTTGAACACCAAAAAAGCTGATGCGGCTTTGGAGTCTAAGCCTAGTAATACTCAGAATTCTGAAGTGTTTCATCCGGAAAACAGGACCGTGAACTCATCTAGGGAAACATACGGAACAAAGGTCTCGGGAACAGAAGTTATAAGTATGGATTACTTTCTAGGCTCGTCGGTCCATTCTCTTGGTGGTATGGTCATGCCTAGCAAGTGGATTGCAGCAGCAAGGGATATTAGCTGCTGCAATCTCAAAACCTGATTAGCAAATGGGGACAAGATAGGATTTGGTGAACCGGTCTCTTGTCTTGTCCCTTATGTTTCAGCCAAACGAAGAGATGGTTCTTGTCCCTCAACGGGAAATTAAGTTTCCTTGGTTTAAAGGATTGGTTCTTTCATCACTCGTTTGGCTTGTAAACAGGCAACTCATCTTTGGCTCATCCTTCATCGAAGGTTTTTTTCCGTCTGATTTCGTCTACGCATCTTCATAAGACTGGTGAATAAACCTTGATTTAGCTTCAATTGAAAGTAAAACTTGTGAAGCAACAATGATGGTTTTGTTAATAGGGTACTACCCTCTTGTTCCAACTAGTGTGTGTGTAAAAAACTCTGTTTGCCTAATTTATGATGTTGTATTGTGGATCAGTTAATCATAACCTTACAACAACCTTTAGTGAAGTGGCGAGACTTACATTAGAGCTACAAAAGCTAGAAATGTTTGGGATTTGATTTGAGAAGATCTAAACCATAAGGTTCTTCTTGTTAATAGACACGAACCATTTAGATTTTGATATACTAATACAAATTAAGACAAATCTCTTCTCAAATCAAGACTTCTTTCACCACCCAATCATTATGACACTTACCACACCTTCGTAACTAAGCAAGTAGTATATTAGGACCAATCTCTTAAGCGTTGTCAGGGATCGGTCGTGTCAAGATCATCAAGATCTCAAACGCACTCTTTATGTCTTAGTGCTTCTTCTTTTTGTTATTTTTTTGTGCAAAATGGGTTATGTTGTGATCTTCATTTGCCTGAGAGACAGATAAGCGAGGAGGCGATAACCGAAAATCATGACAACGAGTGCAACCACTTCAGTCATTCCATTGTCTATTCTCATCCCGTTGATGGATTGAGCAAAGTCTTGATACTGCACTTTGATGAGAAGCTTGTAGGTGTGGTAATTGAAGGATAGGTAACGTATCCAGGAGATGAACACCGGTACTTTCTGCGGGACACAAAACAGAAGAACTCAGAATCAGATACAGAGGATATACTAAAACAGAGGAAATTAAGAAACAGAGGAGTAAAAGAACAGAGGAAATCAAGAACAGAGCAAGTAAAAGAACAGAGGAAATCAAGAACAGAGGAATACAAGAAACAGAGGAATTACCTTAACAAAGAATCCTCCGGCGAGCATAAATGTCATGACAGTTACCGAAGCTAAAGTCGTAGCCTTCTTCAAGTCCATTAAAATTGCTCCAATAGCCAGTCCGAGTCCCTAGCAAAGAGATAGCTAAATCAAATTCAGCATTTTGATTATATTTTTTCATTATAGAAATGTGTCTTTGTTCGATCTGAATATACCTGAGATGCAATGATGCAAAGGAAAACCGTGAGCATGCTCAAGAAGAAGGGATATGGACTGAGACGAAGACCTGTCATGAAATAGACGACGAGAAGGAAGAGAGAAGGTAGAATAAAGTCGAGAGGGAGATCACTCGTGGTCCGAGCTAGGAAATATGCGCTTAATCTATACATATCCGCTGCTCTCTCTTTATTCAGCATCGCTCGCTCTTGTGGAAACGCAAAGATCGCTGTGAAAACAGGGAAAAATCCCCAGAAAACCGCAATGAAGAAGAGCAAGCCGGCCTGCAAAAAAAAGAAGAAGCATAAGGTTTACATTCATGTTGTGTAAAAGGTAGAGAGGATTGATATTAGGAGTGTGCATCAAATCCGACCCGAACCACAAATTTTCTCAGACCAAACTACGATAACAGTATACCTGATCTTGTAGTCCTCTTGGAGTCCGAATATCCGACTGCCACCAGAGAAGACCTAAAATGACAGCTGTTGAAAGAACTTGCGTAACACGCAACCAGCTGAAGTATTCGTGTCGCCGCTCTTTGAGTCCTCTGGAGAACAGTATGCAGTATTGCTCCCACCAGCTCGCTCCCCATTGTCGCTTTAGACGCAATAATTTCGCCTTAGCGTCTTCGTCGAGTGGAGCAGGATCTGTCAGCTTCTTCTTTTCCTGTTCGGCAACTCGAGTCTCGTATGCCTCCACCAGATACTGTTTGGAATGTTCCAATATATATCAAAACTCAACTTGGTTTCGGATAATCGTGATATTTTAGAAAATTTGTTGTCTCTGTGATTACCTCGTGAACAACAGCAGGAGATGGCTTGCCAGTTTGAGTTTCTCTGCCTGAATTGCCAACTTGAACTCTATCCTCTAACTCAGACGGCACAGAGATGTCGTTGATGTTACCATTGGCGAGATCAAGCAAGAACTCGGCAGGGTTCATGGCGATAAGAGGAGAGCATCCAATGGAAGAAAAGTAAACCAAAGCTTCTGATGATTTCCCAAAATAGAGAAGATTTCCTCTTCCTAGGAGAATCAGCTTGTCGAATCTATGGAAGAGCCTACTCGAGGGCTGATGTATCGTTGTGATCACTGTCTTCCCCGCCTGTTCCAAACACATCAAGATTCAGACAACCATCAAAGAGTAAAAATACAAACTGCTTGAAACAAACAAACCTCGGCTATGTCGTGGAGCATCTGGATGGTTCTTAGAGCAGTGGTGGAATCTAAACCGGAAGTAGGTTCGTCGAGAAGTAATAGAGAGGGATTAATGATGATCTCGTTGCCAATAGAAACTCTTTTCCTCTCTCCACCTGATACACCTCGCACGAATGCTCCACCAATCATAGTGTCTTGGCACCTGCAACAAACGATCCAAATTATTAAAAAAGACAAAGTTTCATTTGTTTTGCTGTGGAACCTCTAAAGATGAAACATACCTCTCCAAACCCAACTCTTGGATAACATGAAAAGCTCGTTGCTCCTTCTGCTCCCTCGTAAGAGTTTTTGGTAGACGCAAACGAGCAGAGTAGTTTAGCGTTTCCTTCACGGTAAGGTGAGGAAACAGAACATCATCTTGAGTCACAAACCCAATCCTGCCACCAAACCAGAAAAGCAATTTTAAGTCTCCATGTATATATTCTTACAAGAGAGTTTGGGGATTTAGGGCCAAATATACTGACTTGCTCTTCAAGTATTTAGAGTAAGGCTTGTCGTTGTAAGTAACAGAGCCTCCACCGGCGGATTGAGAGATTCGACCACCGAGTAAGCTAAGAAGAGTTGTTTTACCACTCCCTGAAGGACCCATGAGAGCAAGAACCTCACCAGGACTCACACTCCCATTTATCCCACTCAATATCTCTTTCTCTACAGATGAAGTCAGTTTCTTTATCACCACTTTGTATGAAATTTCCCTGAACTGCATGGATCAAAATCACAAAACCACCACGAATTCTTGAGATTAGCTGACTCATGATCAAACCTACTTTCAGAAATTTTATAACATATAGTCACTTCTTCCCCCTTAATTTGTGTTTTTTCCTTGAGGACTTAAGACTGTCGTAAGTCTTGCACATAATGTCATTTAAGATGAGAATCTGTACAAGACTTAAACCTGATGAAAAGTAGCTACACAGAGATAGAGACAAATGTGCGATATACTTTTGATCTCCTCTCAGTGCCTGTGCAAACAGAGAAGATCAGTACCAAAAGAGATCAATCCCACCACACACGAAAAAGCACCAACTACTTCAATCTAATTTCTATTTAAAACATAACACTAAAGAGACATAACAACCCCAATGTTTCTTTTTCGTTTTTTTTTATCTGACTTGATATGATTATTTTACCTTGAGAAAAATGGGTAATGTTGGTTCAGCTTGAAACTTAGGCTTCTTGTTTCCCGCTACATTGTCTTCCGCTGAAACAGTTAGGTGATTCATCGATCATTACTAATGAAACTAAGGAAAAGAGGTCAGCGACTCAGTGAATGAATCTTTAAGGTATGTGAATATTAACATCTAAACACAGTGGTACGTGAGCTTTATATAATGTACGATGTGTTAATTGTTTGTTGGCCAATCTTTGTTAGGAACCGCCTTTCTCGGAGATTTGGACTTTGACGTACATTATATAAAGCTCACTTACCAATGTGTTTAGGTGTTAACAGTCGTTCAGACACTACAACTCCTAAACTGGGACCCACAATTTTGACTAATTTAGTAGTGACATATTGACTTCTTCTACCTAATTTTTACCTACTTAGTCATAAAAAGCTGTTAAGTTGGAGAATCATTCACTACGTGACGTTTGCGAATCACTTATTAGTTTTATTATATTCTGTTTTACGTTCTTCCCTAATGTTTACTTAAAGTTTTAAAATTATACCTATATATGCACTAAACATACAAAATTATAGCATGAGTGTAGGGTAAATTAGCTGGCGAAAACATATTAGGGAAATTTGAAGCGTCTCAATATTTAACTAGAATGCAAAAAAAAAGGACGAAGCGTTGTAAGTGGTGACAATCACTAGTGGTGAATTATTGAATTCCTAAAACAACACTCAGATTGACTTAATATCAGCATATAAAACAACGTACTTTAAACTTTTAATACCCATTATAAGTGGTTACGCATGCATCTTTTGACAAAAAAAATTAATTTGTATTTTTGTAAGCAAACTATTAATATTGTAAAAAAAAACAAAGAGTGAGCGTTTGGATGCATTTAATCTTTTTGAATATGGGGCCAAGGCCAAGAGCATAAATGAGGATTCGTTACACTCGACTTGTAGTATTTACTATTTAGGTCCATATCTTCTGATATAGCAATTATGATGGGCAAAAGTAAAATATTCTTGGTAGTTTCTATGTGGTGTTTATAAATATTTGGGATTAGTATTGAACTTTTATACAACACAGATATTTTTATGTATCTTTCAATGCTTTTTACAATAATAAGATAAATATATTAATTTGCACGCACCACTGAGTTTGCAATTGAAAAATTGAAAGAAAAAAAAAAGTGAAAAGACAATAAGTGGTGGAAAGTTTCTATTGCACGAGAAAGGGAACACGTGGAAGAAAATAGAAGGTCAATTGGTTGGGTCTCTGTTAAATAATTTATCAAAACTCTCATGCAAAAAAGCAAAGCAACGCACACCAATCATATATCCGTTGTTATCATTATTATTGTATCATTAATTGCATGCTTAAATGACCAAACTACCCTCTCAGTATGGGAACACCGTAATCGAAGTTATGAAAATACCCTTACGCAAGAAAAAAAAATATATATATATATATTCACACGACGACTTACGTATCATCTCGTCGTCGCTGAACGGTTTCGAGTCGGAGATTTCCTCCGGCGGCATAGCGAAACCGGTGAACGAAAACGAAAGCCCAAGCGATGCGCTGGACGCACGGCTCAGCGCTGCACCACTGCTCACCTCCTCTAGCTCAAGCTTAAGTTGAGCACTCCTAGACTTCCTTATGTGTGTCCCGGCTCCGCCACTCCTCCCCGGAGACGCCCCCATCATTAGTCTCCGGCTTGATTTTCTCGACAACGTCCCTCCTCCGCCACCGATGGCAGCCGGAGCCGTCGCAGGCACACCATTAGCGTCCATCGAGCCGTGAGGTGATTTGATGGCAGCGGCCACCGTCTCATATAGCTGCTCGGACCGTGTCCGAGCTAAGCCGGAGGCCAACGGTGGCTTCTCTGTTGACATTTTTTCCTTTTCAAAAACTGCCGAGCACAAATCATAAATCATATTCCTCAACCAGATGAATTCATAACAAAAAATTACGTTCAAGATCATAGCTTATGTACGTATAGAACAATAACAAATGAACATACACATAAATAGATGTAAGAAAAAATTAACAGGAATGGCTATAAGAAGATGTATAGATTTTAAATTAGAATATAGAATCGATACCTTTCGGGAGCTAAAAGATAAAAAAGAAAGTGTTTCCACTGTTTGAAAGAGGTTTGTTTTTATGGAAGAGACGATGTAAAGGCTTCAAACTTGTGACACCCTTTCTAAGCCGCTTCATCAACCTTCTTTTTATAGTAGCATTTATGAGTGGTTCAGCCACAATGACAATAATGCCCTCAGGTTCAACTTTTCATATATGTGTAGAACAATATATTTTTTTTATATATCAAAAGTATTTCTAGTATGGGTTAATGAGCTTAATATTCAAAACTTCAGCTCAATATTAATTACGTTCATAGTCATCTAAATTAAGAAATGTATAAATTAAAAATTTCGACTTCGATCTTACAAAATTATTTTCCGTTACGCAAATGGTTCCAAACTATTTCCTTTTCATCGAGTACATGTAGCATTACTATTATACAAAAATAATTAATAAGATTTTCTTTGATTTCATTTATTTATTTTGATATTGTTTAGATTATTTTTCTTCAGTTTTTATATAGATTTATTCCAAATATAATTTTGTTACTATGAAAAATAAAATTATAAACTTTTTTTGTATGGACCGCTAATTATTTCATATTCGGTTCTGGTCCTATCATAAATCTAAGTGGAACTGTTATTTACAATATAACACATATACTTTGACGAATTACATTTATGACCAGCATATTCGAGTAGTACGAACTTAATCATCTATGTTCGTAGTTTCTAACTACATACTTTGACGTATTATCCTTCTAGAACTCGAGTAATAAATTTACATAGAATGAGTAGACATACTTAAAACTTGATGCATGTTCGAATAGTATGAATACAAAACTTGTATATATTCACAGTTCCTTACTGTATTTTCTTAATTTGAATAATAATTTCCACATGCGGAGTTTGCATACGTTGAAAGAATAAAACATATATATTTTTTTTAAACGCGTAAGATTTTGAGGGTAAAACATGTGTATTAATTATACATAATACATACAATAGCATAATTACATTATTTTATGGGTATTCACTTTTTTTTTTGGTTATTGGACCTAACGTCTTTTTTTAGTATCTACATCTATTTGAAATATAACTAGAGCTGTTTACAATTTAAAGTATAAGCAAAACATCGTAATTAAATTCAGAGCTATTGATATCAAACTATTATTTATAATCATTAAAACTATAAATAAAATTTTACAATTTTAGAAATTTACAATTTTAGAAATTTACAAAAAAATACTCTTTGGCTGAATATTGGTTTGAAACAAGATTTGTAATTAAATTGAGAGTCAAACGGATTGAATTTAATCTTAACAAAACATCATGATTATATCTACAGCAGCTTCTAACCTTTAAACTAATTATATTTTATCAGCATAATATTTATGTTTTGTATCTTTTCTTTTCAATAATAAAGGACCTAAGGTGAATTCATATTCGCAGCGATGATTACAACATGACGAGTAATAGCGATAGTCTGCGGACGCAATGTTTCCAGCTAAGTATGAAGCTTCCTAGCATCCTGACCGTACACGTGGTGGGACATACGAATAGTATAATAATATGTACATGTTTTCTCGTATATGAAATGTTACGGTCTTGTAATAATCAACCATCGTTTCGGATCCTCTTTTGGTACGACATAGATCGTCACCATCTTCCATATATTTCGTGGTTACAAATGCATCAACTAGACATTTCATTTTCAGATTATTTCAATTTTTTCTGACATTAATTATTCAAAATACAATTTTCATACTTTTAAATATTTATTTGTGAAACAAATGTTATTTTGTGACTAAAAAAATATTTATTTATGTAAGATTATGTTAGATTGAACGATTTGGTGATAATTACGTTACGATTTCGATTCCACATATGACTTTGAAAAAAAATGATTGAAACAAAAAAAAATTAAAACATTTTCAATATGAGAAAGTACGTCTACTTTTCTAGTTGCATATCTCTCTATAAGATCAGATTCAATTTTTTTTTACAAAAAAAACATTTACTGCGATAATACATAAAGAATACACCATACAAATGAAAATGGATGAATGTCTACATAATTTTTGTTTGTAATTAAAAAAATAATATCTACATAATTTTCCTAATCCTGTTTCGTGTTTTATAGAAATGATAGTTCCTAATCCTGTTTCGTGTTTTGTATATGGTTATATCGAACAACATCTTAAGCAATTCAATTTCTAATTTCTCTCAGAATGACTGAGACATGTTCAATTTCTTCTATACAAACTTATTGAATTATCAACCCGTCGACGTGTCTGGCCAATTTGAAAGTAATATACAATATAGTCTATATATACACACACAAGTATGGATCCATATAATAGTCTTGTTGACATTCCAGAAAAAAATAAAAAGGTGTCAATCAAAACGTAATATATTATCTTTTAATTTTCTCCCGACTACAGAACTTTTAGCATTAAATTTCCTTTTAACCTTATTAGCTTATCAGATTAGCCCTGACGAAAGACAGCAAACGAAGATAAAATAAAAAAGACAGTTATGTTTTTATATGTTAATTTTGTATTTTTGGAAAATGTACGAAAAAATATTGTGAGGCTTTAGTTGCATCTCATGTTCCCTACGGGAGAGGGCACTTCCTAAAAAGTTGGTTTTGGATGCTTTCTTCCTCCCAATTATGCTTTGTACCCAAAAGTTTTTATTTTCTTTTTCTTTTTTTGGTTAGTTTTGACATTTATTTAGTTTTCATTACGGATTTTACGTACTTATTATCGTCATATCTTCGTAAATGTTACGTCGATATATTGGCTATACTTATATCAGTATATCTTGATGATAATTACCTTTTTCTCATCTACATTTTCATATTCATGACATCTATATAAGTTATATCGATTTTTATATGATAATTCACTGTTTAATTCATCTTACGCTACATTTCCATCTGCGTTATTATTTGTTTCTTATTTTTTTCTCGTATCCTACATATGTATAGTTTGTCTCTTCAACATGTGTAATGATCTTACCCTAACTAGTAACTAGTGTTCAAATTATATACGTAAATGTTTGGATTAAATATAAGGTAATGATCTTTTGATATATGTATATATATTTTAAAAGAAAAAAGTTTATCACAGCACGAACATAATTAATAGATACGTATGGAAGATTAATATACATATGCATGTGTATAATGCAATAGACACAGAACCGCAGTAATGTTGTATTAAACACTTTACTGAATCACTGTACAAACCAACCTATGAAATTCGAAGGGCCAATTAAGATTTCTTGCCTACTCCTTAGTAAACCAATCGTACCCTTCTAGAGCTGGAGAACCCACATGGATCCGCTAAACACATCAATTTTTTTTCTAGGAATAATTATTCTTAATTAGGAATCTTATATGAAAAAACTAGAGATGAAACCAAAGTAATATATAATTAATGACATAGGTCAATACACTCATTACAATTGTTCTTTATTTAAGCTAAAAGTTTATGAAAGTTAACAATTATCCATCCGAGAAACGAAAAACAGTGACTAGCTCGTACAGTCCTTAATCTATATGGTTTCCCAACATATGGTACTGGATCCCATGCATTGTCCTTAATTGTATTTAAATTTGATCCTTTCATAATATTAAACTGGGAAAGCTAATTTGGAAATTTGTATGTGTCCGATCAACAAGAATCAACCGTTGAACCATTCATTTATGTACCCATGACAAAGAGAAAAAAAAAACTAAACACTAAATTATATGATATTCCTGCAAGCCCTCAGTTCAGTTTATGTGAAGAGGACCCAACTAGTATATTTGTAGTAAGTTGTTTTTTTTTGTTCAAAACTGTATAATAGTAATTAGTTTACGTGGTGTATATTGGTTTCTGAATCTGGATGGTTAAAACCCATGATTATTTTTGAAGAAGTATTTTCTTTAAATTGGACTTTCAATTGACTCACGTCTACCAAAAGGTACAATAATAAATTAATTGCATGCATGTGAGGTCAAAACGATAATTGAATGTATAATTTGGTACGTTATGTGTAAGTGTTTGTACTGCCTCAATGTGTAGTCACGTACAGTGGTGCGAGAAAGCTAAGGACAGGTTGTGATTTTGTCAAGAATCGATGTCTTCAATCACAAAATCAATAAATGAAGCAGCAGGCCCAACCTTTTGTTTTCTTCTTCCTCTTGAAGAGATATAAACGGCTTCTTCTGATACCTACGTTTTGTTCATTTCTGTCATTGGATCCTGTTTGGCGCAAAAGTTTTGGTTTTTCTTTGCGTTTACATGTTATAACCTAGAGTGCTTTCAATCTTCCAGAAATAAAAAGGAAACACAACTTTTAACAGCTTAAACAAATGATTTATTATTTCTAAATGTTAATATTAAACAAAGAAAAAAAAACTCAATTCACACATACATTCGCCATAGTATTTTCTGAAAAACTATATAATGAAGATATTTACGAGTTATATAGTAAAGGCACGCACAAAATAAAAGTATGTCTACGTGGAGACAAACAGCCACAAGAAATGAACGAGAATGCATACACGTGGCGAGACAAGTGCGAAGATGAGTCAACAAGACTCAAAGAGAGAACTCTCCTCCTTTTCCCCACACTGTCTGGTCGGTAGTTGAAACGTTAGTTGTCGACTTGGCGCGCCATCTCCTTTTTTTTATCTAATCGTGTATATTAATTAATTAATAATGCACATATCACGTGAAACTTTTGTTATAGTATATAATCCAATATTTGCTTCTCGCGTTTATTTTACATTTGGGAATTTCCGTGGATATATTTACTAAAATTTAACAGGTTTTAAAACACTGGATGAAAGTGACAGTTGGAGAATAGACGGTTTATACGAATAGCATAGTTATTGTGTGTTTGTAGATTAATCTTGCTTATTAAACACAATAACGGTTAAACAAATATGATATAGCAAAAGAAACGTAAAATGTAATAGTCTTTCTTGGTACGAAACAATTTTCATATTAGTGTCAAACGAATCCAAGTGCAAACAATGAACCATTATCGAACGTGGTGTTAGCAGACAATTATGAGAAAAACTAATCACGCTCTAAAGACAGGACGATGTACATCATTAATAATATCATTAATAATTTAATGGCGCGGTTTTAAATCATGGCCAAAACCAAAGTCATGTTGTAAAAATTCAATTAGCTTCGTGTTTGGTGATGGGAACCAACAGAAAAGAGCCTCTCTGTCACGTGGGTTCTTCTCCTCAAGGACGGCACCGCCCCAACTTTTGGTTTTTATTTGGAGCACTCTAATTAATTACATTACATCCATTAGTATGAATCCGGAAAAAAAAACGATTAACGACATCTAGCCAATATGATATTGATATGCTATAACATTTACATGACTAAAACTATACTAGGTACTTTTATGTGTACATAAATATTGTGACTGTACCTACTCCATCAACTAACTAAAAAATACAAATGTAGTTTTGTTTTGTAACATATTGATATCACATATAGAAATGTAGTCATAGAATATAAAAAACGTGGTTTAGAAATGTAATAATAATAATTAAGCGGTAAAACAGTCACGAGTTTGGGTATTGGAGGCTATAATAACTAAATTTAAATTTAAGAGTCTCTGTTTTAGAAAAATAGACACTATTAAGAAAAGTACTTATGCGTTAACCTAAGGGTATAAGCATAAATCACAGCTACTCAATTACTAAATCAATGCAGAATATATGTGCCGTGGAACAAAATCAACATTTGTTATAAGATATGCTCAAAAACATCCAATAAGTACAAGTTAACAATAAAAATATATATAAATATAGTAATGTAGCTATGTAAACTTGTGCTATTGAAAATCACAAATCTTCTACAAGAAATACAAAAACGAAGAAGTGAAGTAGCTGTCACCAATAATCTTTGCATGAACATAATCCATTTCTAAAATGATGAAATCTGTTCCGGTCTCTTACAATAAACTCTCTACCAAAAACCTCAGAGATATGCTTTGTTACTGTATGGCAATCCTCACATATCCTCAAGTTCTTCACTATTCTAATTCTTGTACCAGGCTTAGTCTTCATCATACCATATGCAATCGCAAGTTTCTCGCTATGCATATGAATCGCGCTCTCCTTCTCTTCCTCGTCTACATCAAAAAACGCATCGCCTGTGTTTTCCTTATAGCCTGTCAATCTTATCTTCCCTACAATCTCTTTCCATTTCCTTTTGATCTTACCCATTTCAGGATGCTTCTGATCGTCATCTCCCATGGAGAACTTGTTTATATTCCCACCAATCTCTATTAAGCTCCATCCTGGTGGTTTCTTAACAAGCTTCTCCTTCATCATGTCTCTCAAGCTCTCAATTTTCTCCCATTTTCCTGCACACGCGTAAATATTTGAGAGCAAGACATAGTAACCGCTATGTTCTGGTTTCACCTCTATCAACATGTTTCCTACTCTCTCTGCCACCTCGGCGTTCTTATAAATCTTACATGCTCCAAGCAAAGCTCCCAAGATAGGACCATTTGGCTTCACCGGCATTTTCAGAATAAAGTTCTCAGCTTCGGCTAATTTTCCAGCACGGCCAAGCATATCAACAATGCAACCATAATGCTCCAGTCTTGGCTCGATCCTATAATCCCTTTTCATCTTCTCATATATTTCAAAACCTTTATCAACTAATCCACCATGGCTACAAGCTGAAAGAACCGCTGTGAATGTAACATCCCTTGGGATAAACCCTAACCTAACCATTTGGTAAAAGTAATGAATTGCCTTGTGAGCATGTCCGTGCACCGCGAGACCTTTGATTATCGAACTCCAACTCAAGCTATCCTTTTCAGGCAATTCCTCAAATATAAGAATCGCTTTCTCGATTTCCCCACACCTCCAATACATATCCACAAGAGCTGTCCCAAGAATAAGATTCACAGTCATGTGATTGTCAACCACATACTCATGTGCTCTTTCTCCAAGCTCAAGCGCACCCAAATGCGCACAAGAAGAAATCACGCTCACCATAACTGTCTCATTCGCAACAGTGCCTTCCCTTTTCATGAGTTCAAACAATTCTACAGCTTTCTCGAAACAGTTGTTTTTCGCATACCCATTGATCATGATACTCCAAGTAACCAAATTTCTGTGGGGCATTTCATCGAACATCTCTCGTGCATCTTCCGCCATTCCGCATTTGCAATACCCAGCTACCATAGAAGTCCACGAAACCACGTCTCGAAACGGCATTTTCCCAAAGATTCTACCAGCAGCAGTGATCAACCCACAATTAGCGTACATGTGAACAAGCGAATTCTCTACATAAACATCGTTCTGGTATCCGAATCTAACAATCTGTGAATGAGTTTGCTCTCCCATTGTCACGCACTCCATCTCAGCAGACGCTTTAACCAGATACGGAAACGTGATGTTATCTGGCAGAATACAAGATCTCAACATCTGGGTATAGAACCCAAAAGCCCTGCTAGGTTCTGCGCCAATGGAGTAGCCGCGAATGAGAAGGTTGAAGACGAAAAGATTTGGGTTTTGAATTTGGGAGAAAATTCCGTATGCATATCCCAGTAAATTGGTGGAATTGTTGAAGGTGGAATCGTCGACGCAGAAAGAGAGGAGACGACTGGCAACGAAAACGTCGGAGATGAGCTGGGTTCGTATGAGAAAGCCATGGATGATCTTGAGGTCGGAGAAGGAAGAGCAAGATTGGAGCAAGGCTAGCTTCGGGTGTTTCAAACGAAGTGTGTTGAGCACAATGTTACTCATTCTCTAAAAAGAAATATCCAAAAGTTCGCAACTTTATAAAGAACCGAACATACAACGGTCTATTTCATTTGTATTCAAAGTTTTGAGTTTGACTTCTTTTTTTTTTTTTTGACAAGAAGTTTTGACTCTAGCTTGCACAATGAAACGGCAGAGCAAATAGATTTGTTCCTCATGACAAAAATCTTACTTTTGAAGTGCTTACAAGAAAACCATCTTATAAATTTTAGAATGATGTTTTGTCTTAGAAAGAAAACTTGAAAGCACCAGCTTTGGAATCTGATACAGAGTCCCAAAAAGTAACCTTTTGTTCCTCAGCTCTTCTCTCTTCTTCTGCTTTCTTCTCTAACTCTTGGATTGTCCCAGGGTAAACTCCTTCAATGGCCTTCTTGAATTTGTCATGCAAATTCTCTCGGTCAGTTGTTCCGGAGACGAGCTCTTTAGCATTCGGTTTCTTCAGAAATTCCAACACATTCAACAAATTCCTCCTGCACAAGTTATGTTCCTCCAATTAGACCAACTCAATTCATAAATACGAAATTACAGTCCTTCAACAGATGCATATATCACCATATATCACAAAACACTCCCTGATGAATGCTACAAAAACACATTTAATATACTGCTGATAATTTAGTTACATAAAATCTCTATTACTTCTAAACTTTTCTTGTTAGCTAATCAACAGATTGTAAAACATCTGAACAAGAACATAAACTAGCAATAGTCGAACCAATTTCCAATTTAATATATTTTCTGTTGCCAACTTTATTTCTTAAAAGAGACATGACAAAGCTGTCCAACTAAAGAGCCAGTAGGAAAAAAAATCCGTTACCTGCTAACATAGTTCTGAGTAATTGCAATTGATTCCTCCAGGTTAATTACTAGATGCCACCAACCATTTGGTACAAACATCACCTCCCCGGCTTTGCATATACACTCAATAGGTCTCTTCTTCCAACTTTTAGTGTCACCATAGAAGTTCATGAACCATTCCATTATGGAAACAGGACAGGCTACTTCTGCTCCATCAGGACTTGGATGCACGCCCGGAGGAACCACATCTGGTGGGAACAAAACCCATTTCTTTGACCCTGTGATCACCGCATTCCAAGCGGATGTCGAGTTAGGATCAATGTGGAAAGACGATCCTGACCCGGATGGTCCAATTATGATCCATCTATAATCGGGCCGCTCGTTTCCTAGAACACTAAACAAGTCCTCTCTGAAATAGACGGGAACATCATACTCTGAATCCAAAATCGGAACTTTCTCTGCAAACTTGGGATCAAACAAGTACAAGGGCCTCTCTTCACTAACTCTATCAGAATACCTAAAATAACTCTCGAGCTTCATTTCGACTGGACCGACTGCGAATTCGACATCCCCAACCACTTTAGTCAGATAATCTTTCGACCATTTCTCAATGGCAGGCCAATTATCCAAACATCCCTCCAACAGAACCGGCTTATTCGGTTCTTCAAACTTTGTAATGAAGTCTTCAACAGAAATACCTCTTACCCGGATGATATTGTCTCTTTCAAGCCATTCCGGTTTCATTTCGAGATTCGCACACAACCAGCTCTGAAATAGGTAATCAGAATAGAAATCTCTAATCTTCAAAACCGATTTACCAGCTCCAGAAAGCTGAAATTTCGGATGGTAAGCAGCTATATAGGTAGATTTCCACGACCCAGCAAAAGAAAACTCGCCTTTTAACTCATCTAACACGAGATTTCTCCAGAGAGGCTCGTGATTGGCGAAAATATATAAAGATTTGGTTACAGTAGCCAAAATACCCAAATGGGTCGCACCTAGAAGCCCTAAGATATCCAAAACGAGCTCATCCGTGAGTACCTGGAGATTACCTAATCCGGTGTTTCTAACATTCACCGCACCCCGATTGATGAAATAGAGGTTCCCGAGAGGTTGAACTCCATGCTCGCGCGAGGTAGATGTAGTTTTCAGCTTGAAGCCGTTTCCGTCATCTTCTTCTTCTTCCTCCTCAATTAGTGCCCTCTCCTGAATGAGAGACTCACGTTCATTCCGAATGAGCTTTTGTCTTTTGGATATTGATTTTCGCCGCCGCCTACTACGAAGATGCGAGGCTAGGAGCAAATTCGTGCAGTTTGGCATATTTGATGGAGGAGCATCAGCTTCAGCGGCGAGGGTTTTGGGTTTTGGGTTTTAACAAGTGACTTTCATCTCTCTCTCTACTCTTCCGGTTTCATAACGAAGAAGATTATGATGTTTTTAAAGCGAGTAATGCGTTAATGCAACTGAACCGGACCAAGAAAACCAATTCAAAATCTCTTGGTTTCAATCGGTTAAACAGTAATTGATTTTTATAATCGGTTATTTACATTAGGCTATCACCTTCTCAAACATAGCAGAAATGACCTTTGATTGATGGTTTAGCTTCAGTAAGGATTGAGAACTTTGACGATCAAGACAACATCAAGATCCAATAACCAAAAGTTTTTTTTTCTTTCCAGAGAAAACCCAAATAAGAATGTGGAAAATTTATACACAGCTTACAGTAAGTAAAGAAAGACGTGCCTTTCGTGTATCCTCACCGATCACTTGAGACAGTAAAAAAACCCCATTCAAGACATTATGCATTCCAACCCCAACAACAAATGAAATATGGCAAATGCAAAAAGGAAAAAAAAAACTAGCACATGAGAAACATTTTTCTCAGCAACCATGAAGATGGAGACTGCAGGCTCCCAGTATTCACATTAAGCACTTCAAATTCACCGAGTTTGAGAACGTGATCTGGTTCACACTTGTGTGCTTGAGAGACATCTCCATTGCCGTATCCGAGGAGTCTTCTCTAGAAGCATTTGCAATCCTATGTTGTTCCCTTGCATCCCGTTCATGTACCTGCATTTACCATTTAGACAACAACACGGATAAGTATGTAGTTTCAAGTCTGTACAAGGATCTTTCTCTTTTGTTATGTGAAGCACAAGCTAATCAAAGTTCAAGACTGTGTTTGCTTACTTGCTTCGACGAGCCTTCTTTCTCCAGAAAACAAAAGATGTGATCCACTGCATAGGAATAATCAGAAAAAGACAGTTGATGAGTACACAATCCGTTTGGAATTATAGCAGAAATTTAGCACAAGTTGCTTCGTATCAGTTTCAGTGTGTTATGTTGTTAATAAAGACTGGTATAAGAGCAAAAATCACCTTAAAGACAGATATGAAACTGAAAGCTCCAACAACAGATGCTTTTCGCAGAGGCAATCTCCGTTCTGGAATAACATCCTTTGATAGATGTTGGGCAATTTCTTTCAAAAGAACCATTTGAGCTTTCTCAGTCCTCATCGACATAATCGCCTGTCTCATTGATTCCCTGTCAGCCTCTAGTGCTTGAAGCCTCATGTAGAGTTTCATTATATCAGGATCACCAAGGTCAGGCTGATTCAATTTTTCTCCATAGTCATCAGCTGTTTCATCCCTAAACTTCTGCTCAGCAGCACCACTGTGAGATACGCTGTGATGGACAGAATCAATGGTATACACTCTATCATTCATGTCATTATCTCCTGTTTCTGATGAGTCACCCTTAGCCTTTGCAAAGGAATTGCCCTCTGCATATGAGACATCTTCCATTTTCTTGAAGCTACCGCTGTTGGACCTTGGGGAATCAACGGGAAAATCAGGCCTTTGGTCCCTGTTTGTTCCCAAAAGTGAATTATAACTACCCGTGGAAACCTTCCTGAAATGTCTCTGACGCCTAGGACTCTGACCAACCACCACCTTCTCCAAATAATTTCTCTCACCGGATACATCACCAGTGGACGGAGTAAAGCTAGGAATTCTCTCCATCTGACTTATCCTTCGTTCCAGAGTCTTCAAATTTTCCCGGCCATGAGGTGAATCAGTCAGTGGGTACTTTTCAACATCGTCCACGTCAATATCAGCCTCCAGGGGATCTGGGTTCTCATTCAAACTGCACTTTATAGGAGGGTAATCATATGTAGGGAGGTCATACTCGAAATCATTGTCGATCATGCTCGGATTACGGCTAAGAAAGTTCTTCTCCCCATCAACCTCGGCCTCAGTGACCCCATAACTCATCATTCTATGCCTGTAAGCCTGAGCTTCACAAGTCAGAGCCTGAATCGTCTGCTCCCGCTTATATATCAAATCTTCCAGAGCCATAAGCTCTTGCTGA
The DNA here is from genome assembly GCA_000218505.1 of Schrenkiella parvula. Classification (NCBI taxonomy): domain Eukaryota; kingdom Viridiplantae; phylum Streptophyta; class Magnoliopsida; order Brassicales; family Brassicaceae; genus Schrenkiella; species Schrenkiella parvula. Next base: position 16,364,369 of record CM001192.1, on the reverse strand, counting down.
TCGTGCTCCATTTTCTCCTCAGCGAAGCGCTTAAACTGTCTCAATTCCATTTGGATCTCAGCCTTATCCCTCTGCAGCCTCAGTATCATGGACATAGCCTCGCTTGCGGCTGTGGATGCAGCATTCCGCTCTTCGTCAAGCTCAGCATACAAATCTTGAATCGATTCCTGTTGGCTGCTAAGGGTTTCGCGTAGCAGCTCACATTCATTCTCGATTTGGACTTTGGCGTTGGAAGACAAGTCAAGTTCCAGCTCAGGTATGTGGAATCGTTTCTCATTCTCGAATTCCTCGTATTTTCTCTTCACAGACCGAATCCAAGAACCCGGGGAAGCATAGTTCAGAGAGCAATCGCATCCACAATCACAACATCTGACCACATCCCTGGGGGGAGATACAATTCCCAAATCCATAAGTTGTTATCCAATTCACAATCCCAGGATATGGCACATAAACATAGTAAGAAATCACCAAAAACTCTCTTATCGAAATCAGGACCACGAGGAAGACCTGAATCGCACCAATCCCTAAGAGATATACTGAAATTAGATTTTCCTGGGAAACTGAGGATTCTTCCGGCAGCTGAAGCGAATCCTGCAAAACCACAAGTTTCTCGTAATTAGCTCATGTAAAAGTCAATTCACCTCAACACTATTCAACCTAAAGCGATCGCTCGAGCTTTTTCGCCGCGAAAAAAAAACAAAAGCTTCTTCCATTGGGGGAGTAGGAGAAATGCAAATCGAACAACGCAAATCGAGAGACTTACCTTCAACCACCAAGAACAAGAAAGGCAAAGCCAAACGTCGGTATTTTCCCAGGAAAATAAGCTTATCCAAAGGAATCAGAAAGCAGAAAAAGCTAATAATGTCTCTCTATGACTTTCGGGAAATCAACAGAACCAACAATTTCTCTCTCTTCTCGCTTTTCTGCGAAAACGAAAAGAAAAAGCAAAAAAGAGAAAATGAAAAAAAAAAAGAAGCAAAAATCGTGTTCGGAATCGGAGGTAAACAAAAACAAAATCGTGGAAAACGAAAGAGAAGAAGAAGAGAGAGAGAGAGATAATTGTTCTTCGTTTTTCCCTCTGGTTTTTTTGAAACCCTAAAAGATTCTGTTTTTATCTTTTTAATTTTAAATCTGATATGAATCAAGAAAAAAAAAAGCTTATTTTTCTTTTGCCATGGAGTCTCTCTCTCGTGCCAATGACGACGAGTAAGGGTTATTTTTGGTAAATTCGAGTGGTAGAAAGGTGAATGAACGATGAGGATGAGTTTATGGTTGAAGATGAACGGCTAAGATCTTGGTTAGATGAGGTGTCTTTACCTGCGGAAAGTACAGGTCAGCTAATCTGGATTTGAAAAGAGTGTAGATAGATATTCTTAGTATGCCTCTTGTAAGAACCAATTACTAAATTTGTAATTAAACCAATTTTTGCAATTATCTCTCATCTTTTCGATTACTGTGATTTTCTAATAAGACAGAGAGATACATATACATACTTATTATACATGTTCATATTTGTTTGATTTACAGTAGATATAATTTAGAATGAAACAACGATTTTACTTGTAAGGGATAAAACACTTGAATTTGAACAAAAATTAATGTTGTCAGTTTTCACAATACTTTAAAGAAAACAGAATTTTCATATAATCAGCTATATAATTGATTTTATAACTACATAACTCGGGTTTAGAACAGAACATTACATTAACAAACTATACATATACATATATATATATCGACTAACTGGTAATCAACTACTTTGACTAAGAAAAAAAAATCGTACGAAGACTTTGTTTGAGGAAAACTTCAACGGGTTATCGGATTGCTTATAATAATTATTGTTATTATGGTTAACGATTGAAAGTATTCAGCCGTCGATATTGAAGCTTACCAGGTCAACATTCTCAATATAAGTTTTATGCATATAAATATATATACTCACAAAAAGAACAACATAAGAATAGAAAACATATCTAGAAGAATACACCATTTCAGAATAAGAACATAGCGAGACCACAACATTGTATGTATCTATTATATATGATTTACCAAACAAATTTATTGATATAGAATCCTAATTGATGTAAACTCTTTAGTGACCTAGCTACAACAAGCAAAATGCTAAAATATATTAGAGACTTTGTCAATAAAGTCTCCAATGATACGAAGAAGCTGTTCTGCAGCATCAGAAGATGGATTGTTGCTGAAGAAACCATGTTCCTCGTTTTCAAATTCAATGTAATCTACTTTTTTCCCTCCCATCTTCTTCAGTTTATATGCATACTCTTTAGCCCTATCTCTTAGGAGTTCTGAGCCGCCGGCCATCACCAACATTGGCTCTATCTTTATTGATCCGAGTGCAGGACTCGTCGGCCCAAAAGGGTTAGCCATGGGATGATCCCTTGTTGCACCTTCTGGTAGTGAAAGTCTCCAAAACCTTCAACAACTTAAAACTTTAGCCCCTTTTTTCTTTTAGTATATATATATTGACATGGACTATACCAAATTTTACTATACATATGGCTTTATGACAATGGCCATGAACAAGACATGTCAATCATCTCAATTTTCAAATAGAAAAGGAGAAACGATCAATTGGAGTGAAGACTTGAATGATATGTGATACCAATGACTCCACGTTGATAAATATGAATGAATATGCACATTCGAATATGCTAAATATTATATTAAAATGTGAGACCTTGGTTGCATTTGGTTTTATCTATATTGTGTGCAATGATGGTCACGACTCAGGAGAATCATAAGCGAAGTTAAGCTGAGATAATAAAGGAAACGAGGATAATGCATGACGCACTATCTCCATTCCAAATATATCGACTACTGTTCTTGATATCTGATTATCTATTTGTTCCATCAAATCACTGGTCCATATATTCACAAATGAAAACTAAAACTACAGGAATTTGCAACATTACGCAAAAAACTTATATTGTCTTTTTCAAGTTACACAAAAAAATCATTTTATAGCTTCACAAACTTGATAATATTAGCAATTGGTAAGTGGACTTTGTAAACCTCGACATTTTAAATTTTAAACCATATTTAGTTAGTTTTGCAAGAACCGATTATAATGTTGTAAATAGCTTGTTTTATGATTTTTATATTGCACGGATAAATGTCGTTTTATAGAATTAAGACTAGTTTTGTCGTTGTTTATGTGGAATTTGACACAGTTTGCTAAAGAATCACATATATATATATTACAGAAAAAACAATCAAAATTGACTAACAATTCAAACATGGTAATAATCATATTGAACCAGTCAAGTAACTATAGTTTGTGTACTCTTTTGTACATTTTTAGCGAATTATGTAGCTACAACGTATTATAGATTAGCATTTTTGCTGCCAATTCTTTTAGCTTTAAAACATTTACAAAGAAAAAAAAACAAATCCTGAGTTAGTCTCATGCACAAACTTTTAATGGTAGGGTCTCTAATTGGTTGTCATGTTTTTTTTTTTTAATTTATCAGATTTCTTGTAGGATTGATTTAATTCGATTACTTTCCATCCAAGATATTTTCTAAGTTGTCGCCCATCTACTGGATGTTTTCATCAAGACCCGATTCGTGTAGCCACTGTGATCGGAGACCCATATATTTGTAAAGCCATTTATAACGTTGAAATGGTTGAGACCAATCAAATAGTGGAGTATTACTAGATTAAGCACATTGACTAACTTTTCTGACGCAATATCTTAACAATCATATGATGGGCTTAAATCATACGTCTTAGCCAACGAAATCAATCGTATTATATTTTACGCTGAAATTTATTAAAAGAGTAAAAGATATATCAATATGTTTTGTCTGTTCGTGTTTATGTTTACAAAGTCGTTTTCTTAAGAAAGTTTGTGTTTTTTTTGTGTGTGTGTGTCATATATAAGCAATTGGTACTCCTTTGGACGAGTTGGCGAATTCGTTATTATACTTGTCTGTAATTTTTATATATCGTATATCTATGTGTTTAGTATACAAACAAGTTATCTTTCGGTTAAAGATAAAAAGTTTTTTTATTCTTTATTCGAGTTACAGAGGAGACAAATATTTTTTTCTATATTTTTCTCGAATAATTGTGTATCTTTTTTCTATATTTTTCTCGAAAATATATTTATGTATCTTTATTCTATATTCGACTAAGAGATTTAAAAAAAATGTGTAGTTTTTTTTAAAAAAAAAAGAAGAAGAAGACATTTACACCTAAAATAAAAAAGACATGTACTATATGTCTATGTATTCATGAAGAGGCACTGTGACTCTAGCTGTCTCTCTCATGCGACTCGGCAATTCACTCCGACGATTTAATTGGCATTACTCGCATAAAAGATAACATATGAAAATAAAAGTAACTGAAAACGACATCTATAAATATACCCTATAGAATAAAATACGTAAACTAAATATATTGATTCTCTAATAGTTATATAGGTTTATAAGCAATGAAGTCATGCATGACTAGTAGAAATTCAATGAACTTGTATATAGTTTAATGTTAATGCTCAAATAAAATATGTTCGGAAAAAATATTAAAATATAGTGTTAGCTTACTTGTCAAGCAAATCCAAGCTGAGCAAAGCTTCAGACGGGCCATCCTCGGACTTAGTCCTCTCCTCCCCGCCAAAAAACGGCCCCAAAAGAACGTAACCGCGAACCTGAACCGGACTCAACTCGATTGAACCTAACCCGAACCGGAAAGCAAGATGATGAGCTATATTCCCACCGGAGGAATCGCCAAGAACATAAACCCGGTCGAAGTCAACGCCTGGTCCACCTTCGAACCAGTGGTCCCCGTCACCAGAAACAGCTTGGTCACGGAGCCACATAAGCGCGGCCTCGGCATCTTCAAAGGCAGCCGGGAGGCGGTGTTCAGGTGCCAACCGGTAGTCAGGTGCGACCACGAGGGCGTGGAGGGACGATGCAAGAGTAAGACAGAAGTTGTGAAAGTGAGGCCAAGAGCGTGAGCCGAAGCAAAAGCCACCGCCGTGGAAGAAGACCACGACGGGAATGGTGGTGGCAGTAAGGTTAGAGTCGGAAACGGGACTGTAGAGACGGAGGTGAAGGTTGTTTGGTTTGTGAAAGATTGAGTCTTTGAAGAGAACGGTTTTGTGGTTAGCGAGTGGGATTTGTTGGGTGATAAGGTCAATGCTCTTGGATCTTAAAACGGTGCCGTTGCTTAGGAGTTGAAGCAAACCCATGCAGTCTTCTGCTACTTGTGGATGTTCTCCTAGAGAGCCCATTTTGTGATTCTAATCAAGCTTCCCTTTTGGATTAGATGTATCAATGTCCTGTGACTGAAACATATATATAGAGGGATTGAAAGTAACAAAGGGTATTTTTGTAATTTCAAGTTGGTAAGTCGGGAGTGTCTTTGAATAGAGTGAAGGAGACCACGTTTTTATTGTTTTGCGGCTGATTCGTCTTGTGTCACCAAGTCATCACTATCGACTTTTCAAAGCATTCTACAAAGATGCACACGAGAATCTGCAGTTTATATTTGAAACCGCGTCTCGTTTAATGATAAGAACAAGACGTTACATTGCACTTACACTACCTTCAAATGATCTTATCCTATTACAAAATGGTGATCTATCATCTTGTACAAAAAAAGTATGTCCACATATCTATTTCATACTCTCTTATCGTAAGTAGACTCAAAATCTTTTTTTTTTTTGGGGTTTAAAAGAAATTTGTTATTAGACCAAACAATGAAAAAACCAAAAACTACCATATAGAATAAGCCCGAGATCACCACTTTTTCATAACTATTCTGCTAAATCGATATAGCAAATGTTTTATCAGGTACCTCAATGTTTTTTTTTAATCTCTAGTGGTAGGAGCTAGTGCTTGAAGATACACAGCACGTCGCTCTCCTCTTTACTTAGATTACCACTTGATAACAAGTAAACGCAATACGATAAATAAAAATGCTTGCATCAGCTGTTTTGTACTTCACCGAAACTTTGGGTTTTACAGACCAAAGAGAATCAGTATGAGACCAATGATACAATGTTACACAAACAACATAACAGTTACATCCCTTCCCTCTTCTTATTATTACCCACAAGAGCAACGAAAAATCATTTTGGAGTACTGACCAGATATGTTTTAAAGAAGGAAACGTTACCTGAAGAAATGCACAATGCATTTTTAGAAACACACATGAGGAGGAATTAGCTTTCCGGGATTCATGATATCGTTTGGGTCCAATGCATTCTTGATTCTCTTCATAGTTTGTAGTGTTTCTATTCCCAGCTCTTTCTCCAGATACTTCCACACATAACCAAAAAACCCGTTCAAGTCGCAGATATACATTCATATAAGTGGAACACAAGACAATGAAGACATGATATAACATAAAGAGTGGGTTTCACCAACGCCAGAGATGGCAAAAGGGTAATCTATTTTTTTGGAATATGTTTTTCTTTTGGCAATAAAAAAGCCAGGTATAGGTTTAAGACATGATTTACCTTCATTTTTCCTGTTCCAACACCATGCTCTCCAGTACATGTTCCTGATAAATGGAACAAAGTGCATTATCAGAACCAATTGTAAAGGATAGTATAATGGATCACAGGCACAGTAGTCGAAGAAAGGAGAGTAAGGAACATGTCAATCTAACGAGCATCAGTCATCAGAATATCTCTCTTTTAAAAGTAAGAAATCAAAGGCTAGGACTCACTTGTTTGTACAGCTTTTAGCAACATATATAACCTATTTGCTGGTTATTTATTTCTACAACAAGGGGCGTATATGTAACTCCTACCGATCTCCAAAACGTTTGTTTTTTTTGGCTCATAGAATTTGTTAAAAGGCTCCAAAACTTTTACAGTCTAGTACTTTTGCAGAGCATATAGAATGGAAAAGGCATTTACCATCCATGGACAGTGCACTGTGAACCATAAAGTGGTTTAATCTTTCTGCTTCTCTTCGCTGTTCTTCATTGCTTGGATCAAACATGATACATGTATGAAAGTTTCCATCTCCGGCGTGTGCAATGACCGTACTGAAAGTAGAACAACAATAGTCAGCTTACACTCTATAGAAAGTTGATGCTTAGATATCCATGATTTTGAGCATAGCAACTAAAGATACCACAACAACTGTGATGCATCAAGCTCCTTCTTGGATCTTGATATTAGTTCTGCAAGGTGAGACAAAGGGACACAAACATCCTGTAGAAGAAATAATTACAGATGATTTCTTGATGTTCGACCTTATAAAATAAAATAGAAAGTAAATAACAAAAAAATTTATGTGGCATAGCATTATCTTGAGGTTCCTAAGCTGGAAAAGTTCATTCCAACCAACGTGCATCTAAAGAAAATAACATACCGTAATCATTGCTTCATGACCTGGAGCCATCGCATAGCAAGCCCACAGAGCCTCCTTTCTTATCTGCATAGAGAATCAGAAGGTAGAGCCTTTGATAACCTAGACTTATAAAAAGCGTACAAAAGAGTCACCAATGTAGAGTATTTTCTTGCGCATAGCCTTATTTTCTACAAATTAATCTTCCAGAAATATCTATCTACACATTTGGAGTATCTCATGACCTAGATAGTCAAATATAAAAATAGAACGAAATCACAAAAACATAAACACTGGCAAGAGTCTATAGAGTAAGAACACATCACAACAAGACCAAAAACATATTTTGGCTTCTTTTCTGCTTGTCATTTTAATTTTACTGCTGGATTATTGAAGGGGGAAAAGGTTGGGATTGGGACTGAGAATTACCTTCCAGAGTTCCTTTTTTGCTTCAGGTTCTTCTGCGAACACAAAGTCTGATCCATTGTGTTTAGAAGCAATCTGCTGAACAATTTGAGTCTGCTCACGTGCATACGCCTCTACAAGAGAGAAAACAAGAGTTAATAAAAATAAAAAATGATTAGGAGAGTTAGAACACAATGATTCCCTCTTTATGTGTCTAGTTGCAAGATCTAGCATGAGAATCCTGTGATCAGATAAAATTGAAGACACAGGGGGGTGATATGCTTTCTTTGATACCTAATAGAGAGTAAAACTGCTACGAGAGATGTATAATCTTAGATAGCTTGAAAAACGACTTGGAAAGTACAAAAATTATGATGAAGCATCACCTGTCCCTATAAATTCGAACATCAGAGTTGGAACTTCACTCAAGTTTTTCCCGTTTGCCATATTAAGAGCCCTAATTTGAACCTCGTCAAGGAGCTCCACTCTTGACACCTGATGGAGAGAAAGGTCCAGTTGAGAAGAGTCTAATAAAGCTTTTGAAATCATATCAATCAGAAGCAGAGGTCTAACCTGTATTCCAGACATCATAGTGGCAATGGCCACGTCTGCAGCATCCTTAACTGTAGAAAAATTGCACACTGCCACCTGAAAATATAACATAAATGTATCTTGACACTGAGTCATAAGGAAACTTGCTAACCATTGCGAAAAGGTGTTCTGTGACAAGTCATGATGGAAAATTGTAATGGCATTTTACGCTTTTGAATGTTCCAATGATGTAAGATTCACACCCAAAAATCATCCTATACCCATACTAAATTAGGAGTTCCTTCACAAAAGCTAGGGAAACAAGGGTCCACAAGCCAAACGACTTTCACTATTCTTCGAGATACTTGTTTTGATAGTCGTTTTACTCTGCTTATTTTACTGGAAAGCGTAAGAGTTGTGAGAGAGATACTAAGCAAAGAAACAAGTTAAGTTAATGCAGCGGTATTTGATTGGACTTGACTGGCAAAGGATGAAATGAAGTAAAGATGCATCTGTTTGCAAATATTTGAACTCAGTTTCGACCTTCAAGGAAGAACTAAATCACATAGCAAAGGAGCATGTATAAAACCTGACATAGAACTGAAACATCAAAAAAGGGAAACCTACTAGAAAGGAAGAAGTCAATATACCACTGAATGCTGTGGGATTTTCTGGAGTCGAAGGGTAACCTCAGTTATGACTCCCAAAGTCCCCTCACTCCCAATAATCAAGCGGGTCAAATCGTATCTGAGACACCACCCCGATAAATATCAATTATTAACTCAAAGGCTCAAACCAGCCTGTTTGATGAAAAATCATTACATGGCACCAAAAAAAATTGAACGAAATATGGTTTAACACATATAAGGTATGAGAAATAAGAATTCTGCAAGTAAAGGTGCACTTGGCCACTGGAACCAACACCAAAACTATATGCCAACAGAAATAGTGAAAATTAGAAAGAAAAAAGTGCCTAGGAATTCAAAATATTGTCAGCCAAATCAACTCAGTTCTCAATGTTTTCTGATAATGAAAAAACCAGTTCTGAAGATGTTCTTCAAAAATTGTATATGAGAACTATGCAGATGTGATGTTTCAGATTTGCAATTAGCAAAGAACACCAAATAAGCTACTCGACTTTATACTAATTTCTTATTGTTCTCCCTGGTGACATGATAAGTATAATTAAATGACTGGAAGTATACTATTCAATTTTTGTGTATTGTGTGTCATTCTGACCAAAAAAAAATAGTTGAAGACTGAAGACAAACCCTGCAGCACTTTTTCTAGCACGTGAAGCTGTCTTCACAACATCTCCATTAGGAAGAACAACCTGTGATGAGCATAGCATATATAAAGTAGAACTGTATGATAAGGCATGAACCGATGGAAGAAACAACAAACCTTAAGGCTTATAACATTGTCGCGCATAGTTCCATACCTACAAGCTAGTAGCGGAATATCAAAGCCAACCGGATTAAAGGACCCCCACAATCATCAGAAGGATGGGCCAGCACTCAAATGAATAATAATGTTGCAGAAAAATACCTTACAGCTAAAGATCCAGAGCAACGTGTAGCACACATGCCTCCTATGCTTGCACCGGGTCCTGCATCATATAGCAAATTGTTGGATGGAACCAAGAAAAGTAAAAATTGAGCTTTGTACTATTTCAACAGTCAATTGAGCACAACTCTGACGACATTGAATGATGCAACAACCCAAAAAAAAATTCCCTTAGGACAATTGACTTCACATAAAGAAACATCTATTAATCTAAGAAATGTGTTCCAAATATTAAGACACAAACATAACAACTACGATCTGAGAGATAAGGTACTATCTGTATGTTGTCTAACCTGGATCAAGAGGAAAGAATAGACCGTATTGTTCTAAATGTTCATTAAGCTCCAGCCAACCAATTCCAGGCTCAACTACAACGTCCATATCCTCCACATGTAATGCTTTCACCTTCTACAGTTTGAAAAAAGATTTGAATGAGCATGAGTGCCAGTAACTTCAATAACATCAACATGCACACTGTAAGTTAAACAAACACGTCATCTGAGAGGGAATAATGATGAAGGCCACGTCATGCCAAAGTAAATGAGGTACATCTTTTTAATTTTCTTCCTTTAGCAACATAAGCAGGTTCAAACTTAGACTCTGTGAATCTAATTCTTTGAATGAAACACCACATTCTATTTACTACATGACATAGAAAGGTCATGATTTACATAACTTAACTGAAAATGAAGGACGCTGATGTCAGATACAAAAGATTAGCATACCTTCATTGATGACATGTCAATGCATACACCTCCTTTCGGAGCCAGGGTGTGCCCCTCGATCGATGTTGCACCACCATATGGTACAATAGGAACCTAACCAAAGGGTAAATGCTGCCTGAATTAATTTTTTCTCAAGAGCAGGGGAGTCGCTTCACTAAAGCCAACAAATCAGGGTGATAAAAAAGCCGGAAAGATAAATCCAGCAGGAAGATAAATATACCACGTAATATACCATGTTGGCCTAGACTAGAATTGAAAGGACTGATCAGTGAAATCTTCTACAAGTTAAAACTTATAAACCTTATATTCGTTGCAGGATTTAAGAATCTTGGAGACTTCTTCTTCGGACCTAAACAAAAAGAGGATGATGATCCATGAATTTCTTTTGTCTTAAAATTCCAATGATGAAGTCAAAAGGACTAAGAGAAACGAGTATAAGGCACTCGGTTGTCACAGTCTCACAATTAGAAGCATTTCTCACCTCGGGAAAACAACTACATCAGGAATGTTTACTGCCTTGTGAAAACTGTTCTGGGGTTTCCCATGGAAGTACCTCTCGTCGTAGTCCGTTGTCAAGTTATCCTTAAAAGAAGAAGGAAACAGATAGGCAGCGATATTTAAGATTAATAATTTCTCCACAGCAAAAAAATCAGAAATTTCCAGAAAGATGCATCAGAGCCAAGAAAATGTTCAAAACAGGAATACACAAACTAATTTAAAATTTGCAGCACCTCGACTATTGTTTTCAATTTCGCAATAAGCTCCTTAGGAACCTCTTTGGATTCCCCTTTAACGACATGATCAGTGCTATCTTTTCCGCCAATAGTTATACCTCTGCGGGGAAACCGAAACGAGAAATCAAACAATTGTGTTGACTTTTGGAGACCTTAATTTTGTTAAAAAAACAAAAACACGAACCCAGAATCCAAAGCCGATGATTCGCTGATAGAAGGACGCGACTGGTTCAGGAGCGCGAAAGAAGTGGCCGAAGCGGCTATCGCCAACGGGAGAAGAGAGCTCGACCACCAATTCGGGAGCCTCCGGCGTCCCTTCTCCGTAGAAATTGCGGACAAGTCACCAGTAGTCTTCGGCGTCGAGTGGAGCTGACGAGAAGGGCGGAGAAAGGCGAAAACTACTTTAGAGGATAGGCGAGAGCGAGCGAGCCATGGAGAGAAAGCCATGGATTAGTAGGTTTCAGAGGAGATTGAGACAGTGGAGTGGATTGGCTATTCAACAAATTGATTAGTTTTTTTATTGATCAATCATCATCATCCATTGAAACTCGTGCGCACATCGAAAAGTTAATTTAACCACACATGCGTATAATCTTCACCAAACTCAAACCTTTTGCCTCTTTCACCAAATTGAAATGTAAAAACTTTTAAAAAAGGGAACTTTATTCCTTAAATCTAATTCCCGCCGAGATAAAATCTGAAAGAGAAGAAAGAGTTTCAGAGAGAGTGACGAAAAAGGTTTTTTGAGATGGAGGAAGAGCTGAAAAGCTTGAGCAAGAGCTTGGGAGGATTCTGCAATCATCTTCAAAGCAGCTGCGATGCTTTCAATCAATCTCTCCAGCGCCGTCCTATTCCTCTCGGTCTGTTTGTTTCTCTTTTCCCCCAGATTTTGTCACAAAACCCTAAATTCACCAACTTGCTCGATTTTGGCAGATTCGGCTTCATCCACTTTCATCAAGAGCTTGAATCGTCGACTCTCCACCGCTGGCTCCGAGCTCAATTTCCTTGATTCCATGTCTTTCGGTACTGTCTCCTTCGAGGAGCTCTTGGGTCACTGTAATCAGATCTACAAAAATAATCAAGAGGATCTTCTGCGTCTCCAGGACCGCCTCACTGACTTCGGCTATGTTCCTGGTACTCTTACAACTTCCGCATCTCCTCTTTCTTCTTCTTTCCTTTTTCGATTTGAAGCTGAGATTTGCTCCTAGACCTTTGTATTTAGAAGAGGAATGTAATGTTTTTGGACCTAGAAACTGAGATTGATGGAAGTAGAGATGAAGAGTCTGACTTTGGAGCATTTGGGCATGAGGATTCAAAGCATTCAGATGATGAGTTGGAGCCTCATTCATTGGATCGTTCAATCATGAAAGGATTAGACGAAGACGATCTGTATCCTTTTTCATCCTTTACAGAGAAAATTAGGATTTTCTGGCAGTTGCTTCATCTAAATCTTGTGTAGATTGATGTTATCAACCAGACAGTAAGCATGGATTTTTTTACACGTTAATGTTTATTTTGTCCTCCTGATCAAATGTTGTGGTGGAATATATTTCCTTAATGTTTGCTAGTCTAGATGATTCACTAAATTTGAAGAACCTTGGGCTCTCAGATGCTTGTCTTGCAACTTTAGCTTCACAAGGTAAAGCAGCGAGAAGTTTGATCCAACTGTTTCCAGATAAAGATAATGTGAAGGATCCTTATACATCTTTGGAAGAATCATTGAAGTAGGTTTGATGCCTTAGAAATATATAATTCTTTATGTGTTCCCTCTTTTATCGAACGTCAGCAAGTTTTGCTATGATATAGGGGAAAACCATTTGATACTATTGCTCCAGTTGCTCCAAAGTCGTCAGAGCTTTCCAATGGTTATTTCTAAGCCTTTGCTAGTGTACTATGATTGTCGGGTGAATATCATTAGTCTCCTGTATATGATTCTAGACTTTGTTATATGCAGAAGACGAGGATGTGACACCAGAGATTGGTAGAACGCCAAGAGCTACAATAACATTGATAAAAGAAGAATATGAAAGTCTTCCTTCTTACATGAAGGCTCTAGCATCATGGGAGGTACCATAATTATCCAAATTCTCGTATTACATCTAATGTATCTTCTTAAACCAACATCTAAGAGTCTTAGTAGTATATTAGTAACTGAACCAAGTACCAGTTACCTGTTGAAGTGTTTCCATATTTCATGTTTTAGCCTCACAGAGATTTTTTGCCTCTTTCTTTCAAAAACTACAATTTAGCTTACGGGTTACTTAAAAGTTTCTCTAAATATGTGAAACGCCTGCTTATGTTTCCAGGATCTGCTCAGTGCCGTGCAGAAATTCAACTCGGTCCTCTGTAGCAAGAAAGAAACAAACGGGTCTTACTACTTCCGTGCAGATGAAATCCCGACTCTAGGCCTTGGTACGTTCTCGTTACATTTCTGCTTGTAGCATCTCTAAGTTGATCATCTCAAGTCAATATATTCTTGAAACAAGATTATCATAAACGCTTTTAGAAACTTGGATCTCCGCATTATCTTCAATTTATATCTTGAGATTCACAAACGAAAAAGCGCGATGCGTAGAATAATGATGATGGTTGCATTGCAGGCCATAAGGAGAAAGCGTACACGGTGCTACTGACACGGATGAAGAGATTAGTGGTTGAGACAGCTGACGGTGTTGTATCCTACAGAGTTGCATAGAGCTGGGAGTACTAATAATTCTTGTCTTTTGGGAAATCTTCAAAACCTCAGAGCCTTTCTATTGATTTTTGTATAATCAATCGTATTTTTTTAACAAATCCAAACTAGGGAAAAAATAACAGACTCCTTTTATATTTCTTCGAAACGTTAGAAACCCAGCGTCCTCCAACTTGTCGCTTGATACGTACCCTGAATTTGTAGCATCACGACCGGTCAGCTAATTCGAACCCTGTGAGAGGCTTGAATTGGAAATATTATCCATCTGATTTCGACAAAGCAAAAACTAATAATAATTGCAAATGCAGAAACTATACAATCGCCAGCCAAAAAAAATCTTCTTAAACCCCAAATCTCTAAAATTACAAATGTTTCGGTATTCTATAAACTCTGAAAGCCAACCGCGCTCCCGAATCCAAGCGACGGGCTTCCATATTCTTTTTTTTCGAAAATAAAAATTGCATGATGTGCCAATAGTCTCACACATTCCATATATTAACACAAAGTATTGAAGCACGAAAGAAAGAAAATAAAGAAAAATAAAAACACACTATCAAATATCAATGCGCAACCCAAAACCCTATCAAGACCAAATTCTCTACAACATCCTACGGTCGGTCATCATCACACCTCACACTCGGTCTTTCCTCCTCTTATTCGATGCCTTGGTCCAACGTTGCTGCAATAATGTCTTGGAGACATTTGTGTTTTTTTGGGGGCTAATTGTATATTTTTACGGGCTTCTCATACGTGTGTCGGTTCTACAAGGACAAAATGCAAATTGGAAAAAAAATTGTTAACAAAAGAGGGACTTTGGTTACGCCTTCTTAGGCAAAATAATCTACTTGTCAGGAAAATGTTACCTGGTTTGCAGCATAAGCCCTCTTAGGACTAGTATCAGTGTGCTCCAACCCGAGGTACTGCTCAAAAGCACCGTAGACATCTCTTCTCTGTTTACCCATTTTCAATCCCCCAAGGCAAAAAATTTAGTGAGATCTCAGATATCAGCACGAGTTTTTCTAGAAAACTAGAGGACAAGAAGTAAACACCTGAAAGCGATTGTAAACAACATCCGAGTCCTGCAAGTACTCCGGACGCCCCATTGACATAAATGCAAACTTCCACTACAGAATGAATAAAAAAAATTCAGAACTGTACCACTTCCACAAAAGTTACAGATATATTTACCTATAAACACCTACGGTTCTTTATTTAGCTTTGATCATTACTCAGTCGTGCATACCTTGGCAAAGTCCTCATCAGATACATGAAGCTTCTTTTGGATACGGTTCTTGATTTCTTCAAGAGTTTCACCTTCATGGATTACCAAGAAGAAAGGCTCCCCAAAGTTTTGCACTTGCTGAGGAATAAACAAACATGATACTGATAAGACACTTTGCCACAGTTAAATGATAAAAACTTGATTACTGATCATCACCTGATTTTGTCCAGTCTCCTTAGCAAAGTGGTACACAAGAATTAAGCGATCATTTGGACCAATATTCTTCTCTTCTTCTGGAATCTAAGATTTAGGAAGACATAAGTCAGCATATCCACAGAATAATCATCTCTTTAGTTTGGTAACTGACGTTGAAAAAATGCCATTCTGAGATCAAAGGGAAACAAAGCTACAAGCAGACTAAGAAAATCAGAATAAATAATGAATAGCAAGAGTACTACGACTTCGAAAATACCAAAAAGCTTTGAAGTTTGAAGATAAAACTAAAGTATACAGAAGGGCGCAGCCTAGTAAAAATACCTCCTCAGCTCGCAAAGTCCAGTACTGGTCATTTATATTCTCAATTCTTTCAGTTGATGGGAAAATCTGCAAGGCATACCAGCACCTTGAATTAATGTTTGTTGCACTTTAGAGGGTTGCAAGATAGTCGAGAAGCCATCATCTTAGGATCATGAAACCATTAACTACAATGTAAAAAATAAGAAGCCGCTTGTTACCTTGTAGATCTTGTGGTAAAACACCTCAAGTAATCTCAGCTCTGCATCTGGATGCGAAAGCTCCACCTGTATCAGGCAGAACTTTAGATTAACTTGCATAACATTGAATTTGAAATTTGTTGGGACATCCATTAAAATCCAAAGCCTGAGAAACGAAATTTCCTCAGCAACAAAACATGGAAGTCAGCAATAGATAAACCTATAATTCGGATGCCTCTGATTACAGTGGATTGTCATTTTAAAGTAGTTCTCGTAGTGATATATAGACAAGCTAGACATCAATCAAAAGGAAGAAAAACACCAACTTTAGAAACTAAAAACCAGCCATTTTACAGAGAAATTGCAACTGACGACTCACCTTTGTTTTAAGTTCATTAATAACATCCCCAACTGTACTTTGTTTAGGTAGCCTGATATTGTGGATTACCACCTGTACAATGATGGTTAAAAGGCTTGAAAATTATTCCAATATACAAAAGAAAAGGTTATGAATCACAAGTAAACGTCTACACATACTTCTTCCTTCGTGGCATGATGGAAAGCAACTTTTAAGGTTTTAAGACCTTGCAATTCTGGAAGAGGAATGTCCAGAACTTCATAATACAAAATATCAGACGTCTGAAAAAAAATAGAAAATTCAATAAGCAAACATGCATTCTTTAGTAAGAAGAAATAATAAGTCAACTTCAATTACCTGATTGTAGTGAACTAACATATCTGACAAATGGTCAACTCCACGGTATTTGATAGGCTGAGGCTTGGGTTGCTGGGAATAGCAATTGTGAGATGTAAGCCTAAGTTTGGATGGATCGTCAAGACCAAGCTTCTGGGCCACTCTTTCCACAACATCGTCATAAGTGTGCAACTTTGACCTGAGAAACAAAAAAATATGATTTCCTCACCAGGATCAGCTGAAACAAATTCATTCACAGATGTACTTACAACTCCAGAACAAATTCATCTTCTTTAGGTCTTTCCAGAGCACGAAATCGAACCAGCTACAAAATCACAAACGGCAAAAGTTAATAGCCAACCGAATCATGCCACCTAGAAACAACTTTACAGAACATTCGCAAATTTGCAATGAAGAGATGAATGCTCAGATAGCAGCACCATAGAAAGAATTCGTGGGATATTAGGATTAGTTTTTCTCTGATTCAATTCAAATATTAGGAACTTGTGGTATAGATATAATATGACAAGTGAATTTCAGAGCTGCACTCTACCAGACCAGCCTAAATCATTATAAACTTATTACTAGAAAGAAATCTTATCACTTGAGAGCTATACTTGGCCAAATTCTACCAAGCTTGACTTTAGGAACCAGGGCTTAGTTGAACTATACCTGTCGATTCTGGACATATTCAAGAAACGAAGGCACGGCTGGGTAGCGGCATTCAACCTCCTTGTTACCAAGAGGTTTCTGAAAGCAAATGATGTCTCCATCTTCGATCTGAAAGCAAGAAACCCAATGTCATAAAAGGGACATTAAACTGAAAATTTATGTAGGTACGAGTGAAACATTACTTGACACAATCTGAATGACGTTTTCTTATCCAGGTGTTCGCACATAACACAAGGGTCGAACTTGATTTCCTGTAAATAAGTCCCAAAAACCGTTAGTTAAATATCATAATAAATAACCATACGCATGATACAAATAAGGTTACGAGGCACCAGCAGCAGCAAACCTCAAAAAGTTCTATTTCTTCATCAGGAGCAAAGCCAGCCATTTCATTCAGTTTTCCAGTTATATCCATAGGCTTACTGGAACTTTTCACCATCAGCCTGCCAACATACCTGGTAGCACAAGAAAAATAAATTATTACAAAAGAAAATAATGTATAGTGGATAAAAAACCAAAAAGAGGAAAGAAGACAAAACGGTCAGAACTTTTCTGATCACAAAGCAAAAGGGAACAAAGACCTCACTTTTTAGTATAATCGTTATTTAAGTTGTGCTAGACTCGGGGTCATAAAGAAAATGTGGAAAATAAAGAAATTGTGGAAAACAATATTACCTTAGCTCTGGCTTCTCGGGGTCATAAAGCTTGAAGAATAGAAGAATATCTTCTTTTGATTTTTCAGGAGGAGGAATAGGACGCTCATCCTAAATTATTCATTTTTTAGTAAGTACATATTAGCTCATCTTCCCTGATGATCAGTTAGCTTCTGTTTTTCTTTCAGTGATAAAGGATTCAGCAATTAAACTTTGCAACCAGAGTTCTTACCAGCAGCTCTACTTCCAAAAACAGCTTAAGTTCTGCAGTGTTTGCCTTGTTAGATGCTTCTCTTATTTGTCCAACCTACAAAACACATTTTCCAAATTGAAAATATTCGTACATGATGCACATACATTTATTAGCAAGGATGCACATACATTTATTAGCAAGGATGCACATACATTTATTAGCAAGGATGCACATAAATTCTTTGGCAAGAGACTCTTATATAATTCCTATGTTATAAAAATAAAGTTTCCAGTATACAACAAAGCAAATTTATCTCACATCAGAAAGAGAAACTTGTGTTAGGAAATTCTGAACTACTAACGAATTAGCAGGTTCCAAACAACAGGATTAGAAGCATTCGAAACCGGAAAAGCAGATATTTAGATGTAATAATCATAACATAGAAAAACAAGCTAGCGGATGAACAGATTCTATAATAGTTGGAGTATTACTTCGCTATAATAACACATGACCATGAAAAAAGAGGCAAACTACATTCATAAATAGCATTGAGAAGGATAAATCTACCGGTTGTAATTCCTCCTGAGGCGTAAGGGGGCGATTGGGACGATAGGTGTGGTTTTGTCGCTTTGCCCAAATCCAGAACCTCTGTAACTGAACAGGTACACCAAATTCTTTGGCCACCTCCTCCTATATCAGCATAAGACAGGTGGTCAAAGATCGCAAATGTTTAAATTACAAGTACATAAAGAACTATTTCGTTAGCAGCAATATGAAAATCTCTAGAAATCCAGATCAACTGTTCTTCAAGTCTTCAAGGTAGAATCAAGTTACGAGGAAGACCATTTTCACATAACCGATTTATTCAGTAGATGTAATTTCTTTCCGTTTTGTACAACCAGAATAAAAGATACTTCGACAAGTACCTTAAATTGTTGAAATGGTGTCTGTTTCTGGATCCTGAAACTACGGACTTTGTCATGATCAACAAGATCAAAATATATATCCTTCCCAATTTGTTCTTTAAGGTCTTGATCTCTTGCAACCTTTTATGTTAACAAAGATTTTATTAGTATAACAGGGTCAAAACTACACTCTAAAACAGCTAAAAAGTATATTCAGCCTCAATTTAAAAGGAAGACAAACCTTAATTATGGTAAAAAGGTGAGCTTGTGCCTTATATCTTCTTTTATCTTCCTTTTCTTCTTGTTCTTTCTTCAACCTCACCTGCCAAAATGTAATGAACTGATCAGGTTAAACCAAGACGCGCATTACTGGTAAAATGCCTGAAAATATTTTACCCTTAAATGTTCGGCAATGTCTTTCTCATCAACATTGCAGATTATTTTATCTTTGTCACTTTCTCGGATATATACAAGCATGTATGCATTCGAGTACTTTGTGAATTTGAAAGGAGGGTTATTGAAACCAGGATTAGTCTGCGGTAGCTGAACAGATACCAAAACAAATATGTCAAGCAAGAGAAATTAGGTAATGCCCTTTTCAGATCGTAGACAATGTAGCAAAAAGAAGCAAACCTCTTCTTCACCACCATATTGCTCCTCCAATGCCCTTTTCAAATCTTCCTTCGTTACTCGTACTCCTCCACTGTGAACTAATACACTGCAGACAAATAAGAGCCAGCAGGTCAAGCAGGAAAAATGTCAGAGCAACAAAATGCAAATGAAAAACTTTTATTAGGTCCTTTATCATAAAATTTTAATTCGATGTGCATGTACAGCATAAATATAAGCTGCATAAAGGAGATTCCTCAAGAAGACATCAAATAAAAACTAAGTCTTGCAACAAAAATACGATTATATAATCAAAGCTGCATTTTTTTTCGAGGATATACTCTGTAGCACCTGTGAAATCTACTACAACAGAATTGAAAGATATAATAAATACCTGTGAAGTGTGTAAAGGTTGCGGACACTCCTGTCAGCATCAGGGGATAGATACTTTCCATTCTCGCGATCAAGATCCAGTTGTAGAGGAAATTCATAGCGATCATTTATCTATCAATAAAAGCTATATCAGCATTCATAAATTAGGGCACCACCAAACGAGAAAGTACAACTCATGGTCACAGCCTCATGTTCACTTCCTAGGCACACGCGACCTCAAATACTGACCTTCACCATGGTGTCCCTCATAAAGTCATATTCAAACCTCTTGAGCTGGAGCTGAAGAACTGGTGGAAAGTCAATGAAAAGAACACCTTTTTTTGCATCCTGAAACAATAAACATGTGGTTCCTCCAGAATAAGACTAGATAAAAACTACATTTGCAATAATAAGACTAATGTCGGTGGTAATCAACTAGGCTCAGAGGGCCATACTAGTTAAAGAAAAGTTTCAAAAGATCTCCTAGTTTAGGTTACTCCGTAAAACACCCGCGTTATGAAGTATCCACACCTTTTACTATGCAGGATATTCAAGGCAAGAAAAAAGTGGATAGGTACCCAAATAGGCCTGTTGTGAACGACTAGGCCATCCAGTAAAATGGAATAGAAAGAGTGAAGACGACCAACCTGTAAACCATGTCCTTCTGCATGATATTTGTTGTCTCCTTCAAGGCGTTCAACTTCAACATATTTGTCAAAAGAAGCATAAACATCCTTGCAGCCTTTAACATCCAGCTGAAGGTCTGCCATAAGATACAAATGTGACAAATTCACAAAAACGCTGGTGTGATAGAAAATGATAACAGAGTGCAACTGTGTAATACTATACCATAAAATGATTCTTTGCGTGTAGATTTGTAATCTACATTTATGCACTCAATATAATTCATATGGTGACCCTCAAATAGCTGTTGTATTGTTCCCTCCACAACAGTTCCCTATAAAGAAAAGAAAAAGCTCAAAACAAGAAAGACAAACTGAGAAGGAAAGCGTGGCCTAACAGAAGAAAAAACAAAAGTACCTTCATTTTGTCCTCGAGTTTTTCACAGAGAACTCGATTGAGTTCTTGGACATCATGTTGCATGAAAGAATCATATGTATCCCAACCAAACGACTTTGTCAGCTCTTTTGTCGCAACACTAGTGTCGTTATACTGGAGCTTGTAAAACAAACTTTGGAGAGCCAAAGGTATACTTGCTGTGGGCGCATCGTTTTCAGTTGTGGGCATGTGGTATACAGCCTACACGAAACATCCAAGATTCAGTTGTCTTGCTCTCAGCAAGAACCCGTAGGATTTGAAAAGCCAAAAAAAAAACACAAGAATATATCTAACCTTTCTGAAGTAAGGTATGTGGTATAGCGTCTGTAGGAGAGAATTCATGTAACAAGTTGCACCTTGGTTCTTGAGACCAACAAAACCAGTCTCTTTTTTAGAGTCGTATGACCAGTAATCAAGAACCTTACGTACAGCGACTTCAGCCTCAATGTAAACAGTATCATTCACTAAATATCCTCTACTAGGATCATAAAGTTCGCTGAGAGGCATGAACGATGTAAATCCCCAATCGCTTTCTCTTGCATTGAACTGATGTTGCGTTTCTGCACCACAAATAGCAAATCATAATTTTCCTGAGCCTAGGCATTATATGATCATGCATGCACTCAGGATCTAGGGTTTACATATACATCATTAGTAAAATAAGGTACCTTTTCTAATGGTATATCTGGTGTGGATTTGATTGACTACAGCCAGACTGAACTGAGCATATCTGCTCCAACCGTACGGCAAACTTGCAGCATCAGAAACATCCAAGTACATGGACAAATGATCGACATTGTTCCCTTTCGGGAAAATTAATATGCGCCTGCACAAGCAAATCCAAAGGTAATCAACCAATCAAAATGCACAAACCATGGCCACAAGAGATTACACTGCGACTAGGTATACCCTATTACCATTTGTAACCTCCAACGACAAATACATCGGAGTAATGCTTCCTGGTGTTTTGCCTAGAGAAGTTTTGGATAGTCCACGTGAATTTCAGAGTAGGAGGATCCTCAGCTGGCTGGTTCTCCACAGTACTCGCAGCAGTCTCAGTTTGGGAAACTACAAATGCATCAAACAATTGGTGAAATATAAACAGCAGGAAAAATGACAAAACCCTAAGATCTTAAAAACCATTAATTCGACCCTCCAGTACTACAGAAGCTCTATGTCCTCCATTCCATCCCATAAGAAGATCAAGGATACGAGAAATCTTAGCAACGGATCAAATTGAATCAAACCTAAAAAGTCTTACCTTCCATGGGCTGAGTAGGACCGTCGACCAAATCTGAATGCGGAACGAGCATCTCCTCATCCTCTTGCTGCTGCGAAACATGAACAGACAACCATGACGGAAAAATAAGACTTCTGACCCCAAAAAAACCCTAATATCGCCCTACGGTGATCAGAACAAAAAAAAAACAAAAAGTAGAAACCACAATCACTAAACTAACACACCACAAAACAGAAATCGCAGCACCTGCAACGATGATTCCACCGCTTCAAATTCAAATCAAATCAGAAAGAATGAAAAAAAAAACCCTAAGGGATCAGCTAAACAAACAATCAGAAGCAGATTCAGGGCGAATACAGAAGGAGCGACGAAGGGAACATCAAATTAAGCAGAGATAGAGAGAATGATGAATCGGAGATTACATCAACCGGAGGCGGGGTCATCATAGTCATTGGCCGGAGAAGGATTGACGGTGGGATCGAGAGACCGACGAACAGAGAAAAATCAAAGAGAGGGGAAAAAAGAGAAGGCAAAGTGACTAGAGAGAAATACAATCGCTCATTCTTTTCTTACTCTTTTTTCTCTCTCGGCTTCGAAATTATTATTATGATATTTTCGATAAATTCAGGGGATATTATTGTCATTTACACGCTCCGTACTCAGATTTATATTTTCTCCGAGGTTGGGTCCATTCTAACGAGACAGACCAATGAGAAAGCGACACGTAAAAGCCTTAGGACGTTGGTGCTGTCATACAAAACTCTCGACGTGGCTGCTTGGAAGATTTAGTCTGTTTAGATTTCACCTGACGTCGTGGGACTTTCTTCTAATTTGCTTTTTTTTGTTTTTGTTTTTTATTAATAAAAGTTAAAAACTTTTATTCTTTTGGTGTCATCATCTTGCTCTAAATTTTCCCTAAATGATGTTTTGATAAACTTTTATTATTTTCGGGTTATCATCTTGCTCTAAATTTTCCCTAAATGATTGTTTTGATAGCAAAACGGGAAGATGAAAATAGTTTAAAGCAAAAAAAAAAAAGAAGACCAATTGACTAAAACAAAAACTTATTATTTAGTCTTCTAGACAAGAAACCAAAAGTTCAATTCTTATATTTCTCTCAATTGGGCCTTAGCAAAACTGAGCTTTTGAGAAGCTACAGAATTGGGTTTATTAAAAATGGCATTTTAACCAACAATAAGATAACAATGCTAATTATCTTTAACTAATAGTAATAAGAATCCATAAATTTCGAAGACCAAAAGTTAATGAAAAACTGGGCCTGTATTTGACTTTGTAATTGATTTTTTTTTCTTTTGTAATGCATTGTTGATTTATAAAAGTTTTTGCACTTTGTTAGAACTTTCTTTTTGTTTGTGTTTCTTTTGTTTTATGAAATGTATATATTCTTGTTCGAACTTTCTTTGAGAGATGAAACATATTTTGAAGACATCAAGATTGGGAAAGAAATTGGTTTCGATTTTTGATTTAAGTAAGCTGAATTTTGAGAACTTTCATCACGAAATTACTTTATAAAGTATTCAACTCTCATTCCTTATTAAAGTTAATTTTATGGGTTTATATATATATATATATATGTTATATCTTTTTGTTTGTTAAAAACCTGTTTCCCTATCTTCTCTACACATAAGATCAAAAACTTGAAGCTAAGATTAGGTTAAACTTGCGCCATCATCATCAATCGACTTGATTTTTCCAAGTTATCTACTTCCTTTGTCTCATTTGTGAGATGACTGCCGAACAATAATTTGTAATTAGGAAAATGAAATTAATCTAAATGGACGAAAATATTAGACTTACTGGATAAATCGACGTGGACAAGTCACCTCTCCTTGCGTCCCTTTTACTTTCATCTTCATCCGACCAAACTTTGAACTTCAATACCAGGTTTCAGAATTTTTTATCAATTCATAGACTTTTTTCAAAATTGGTTTTTCTAGTCTTTATATGTTTGGATCACTTGTTGTAGTGATCAGTTACACTAGCTATAAATTAGTTCGTGAATGTAGTAAGAACTATATTTCTCATTAGTTTGATATAAATTTTTGTTTTTGGAACGTAGAATTTAGTTCACAGCAAAAAAGAAAAAATAATATTTGTTTGACTTGGTGTGCAGTCAAGCAACTTTGTATACATTAGAACTTGAAACACAAAATTGTTTACACTTTACCCAATGTGAGGTTATAACTTAAAAGTTAAAGTTAATGTGAGGTTATAACTTAAAAAAAGTTTACTCAAATCATGATGTCTAATATCATACATTAATGATATAACAGTTGTTTACATTTTAATTTCTTTTTCAGCTTCAGCTTTCTTGAATCTTCCATGTGGGGTTTAAAAATCATACTCAAATATCCTAAGAAAATAAGAAATATAAATATTAACGGCAGAAGAAGTACACAAAACATATATAAATATAAACTCAAAAGAGGTTAGAGGGAAGGAAAGGTGGTGACGACCTATGCCAATATAACTTTTCAGTACAGAGATAGAAAAAATAAATAACAATAATTAACAAACAATGAAAAAGAAAGGTGAACAAGACGCACTAAGGCTATAAGCTGCTTAAGCACAAAGGGAGAGAAAGGAAGAACCAAAAAAGAAAAGATGCAGAGATTAGCTCCATTGATGGAAGAACCGATGGATCAAGAAGAACAAGAGGAAGAAAGAGGAGGAAGATCAAAGAGATCAAAATCATGGAAAAAATGGATAAAGACACAGTTGCAGTTTATGGTCTTTCACAAGAAACCAGATGCGAAGGTTCTTCTCAGTGTTCTTGGATGTCCTCTCTTCCCTGTCCCTCCTCTCTCCAAAATCTCTCTTCAACAGGTATATATGATATTTACATATATACTTAATACATATATGGAATTTATTTCAACTAGCTAAAGAAAATATGTTGGCGGGTAACATTAAAATTGGATTAATTAGCTTATGGTGCTTTTGTTTATCATTTCTTCTTGCATCTGAACTCTTGAAGTACCTTTCGAATTAACAAGATCAAACGTTTTGGACATGCTTAATGCTTTTTAATCTGGTGAGAACTATTAACGACAGTGACACCTTACAAATGGTTTTAGTTTTAAGTTTATCATAGTCCTGTCTTATTATTATTTTTAATCAAAGTCCTCTTTTGTAAATTACTAAGAATATATATTGCTAAGTGTATTCCTATGAAAAGCTACATACATATATTATATATCTATATTGTCACATACCAAGAATAAAAATTAGTCAATGCAAGAGTCGATCACGGATCCATACATAGTTCCAGGAGACTTTATCCTGAACGTCTGGTTTTCAGATCTGAATTGTATTTCTTTTATTGTATTCAGTAAAAAAAATACACGATTTCTACTGTAAAAGAGAAGGAAAATAATTTAAAATCGAATTAAAATGCTGTTGAAAGTGCTACATATCAAACTTATGAGACCCAAAATAATAATCATAAGTTTCAATTGTTTTACTTTTTGGGTCAAATATTTCAATTGTCAATGTTTCAATAGTTTTTTTAATTTTAAAAATATACACTTTTTCGTAGTTTAATAAAATTTACAATATGGTCTCTAATAGAGAAAAACAAAAGGTTCAGATCCACGCATGAAAATCATACTAACCCATAGTTATTATGATCGTTAAAGGTATCATCATCAGCACAATATATAATACAACATTTCGCGGCAGCAACGGGATGCAAGAAACTCGAAAGAGAAATTAAAAACACTTTCGTGACTGGAAAATTTACAATGACTATGGTGAATGACCTGACTGGCTCGGCCACGGTTAATGCTTCGTCTGTCTCTCATAAGGGATGCTTCGTCATGTGGCAAATGCTACCGGAAAAATGGCTCATCGAGCTTGTTGGTGGCGGCCATAAGATCTCAGCCGGAAGTGATGGAGAAATCGCTTGGCGCTACACACCCTGGCTCGGTGATCACGCTGCTAAAGGCACTATACGACCTTTGCGACGTACTCTACAAGTAAGTACATATTACAAGTTAATTTTTATTTACGTCAATATTTTTTAAAAATATTATAAACCTAATCGCCAAAACAAATTATATAATTCATAATACATATAATTCTTAAAGAAGTATAGCAAATACATCTAGTGAAAGCTGAAGAAACATAATTGTATATTGATTAGTTTGCTTTAGGATATAGTATATTTATTAGATAATCAAAATCACTACAAAGTAAACATAATTGGATCTGACATTCTACTTTGGTGGATGCTTTCTTAGCTTTTTATTGACATATTTCTTTTTGCCTTAGTCACGTGCTACTAATTGACTTTATCATGCGCTAAAAGAAATGGAATTAAAGGTCAGAACTTGGAAGAGAGATTCAAAGTTGATATAATTTTAATCCAAACTTTATGCAATTATTAGATTTTAGGGATAAAACATTATGTGTTAGTGGTCCCTTTTTGTGGCACATACATCATTGTTAACAAAATAATACACTTTGCATCGTAATTTAAAACTACATCTCTCTATTGGTTTTCAATTTACACTAAAAAACAGAGGTTTACTTATGTTAGATCCTATTCATTTATACTGTCGCCTATTTTGTTGATTGGTTGTGTTCGAGAGTTCCGTCTGAAAAGACAACATGATTACAAATCTTACAATATAAATCCAGTTTTGAAAGAACTAATCAAACTAATATGAATACATAAGCAGGGGTTGGATCCTCTAACAATATCATCAGTTTTTTCATCGGCACAATTTGTTGGAGAGAAAGAAATCAGCGGAAAGGATTGTTTCGTTCTCAAGTTATCAACGGACCAAATTGATCTAACACGACGAAGCGACTCTACGGCGGAGATGATCAAACATGTCGCCTTCGGTTACTTCAGTCAGAAAAGTGGCCTTTTACTTTGCCTTGAAGACTCTTCCTTAACTAGGTTAGAGTTTATGTTTACTAAAACCTAAACCTAAAAACTTTTCTGCCATTTAAAAGATGCAATAGGATGATGTTGACTAGTAAGACGAGTCTAAGTGACCATTATTGGTTTGATAAACAAGATTTGGTTTGTTATGTAGGATTCAGATACCGGGAACACTTCCAACATATTGGGAGACCTCAATGTCGTCGTGGATGGAGGATTACAGAGCAATCGAAGGCAGTGAAGTGGTGATTGCGCATTCGGGTAGAACAGATGTGTTGATATCAAGATTTGGAGAGACTCTCAAGGGAGGTATCTCTGTGACACGAATGGAAGAGAGATGGACCATAGATGATGTTGCATTCGACGTGCCTGGTCTCTCCATCGACTGTTTTATTCCTCCTAAGGAGATGAAGATGGATTTTCACCACCAAGACGGTCAAAAGACATTTTCCAACTTATTAGATGAGCAGCAAAATTTGTAAAATCAAAAAACGTCACAAAAACTATGTAGAAAACTGTAAAAGGGTGTTTTTGTTACAATTTAAACTTTCTGGGGCGATTTTAAAAAAACTGTAGTTTTAGTATGTTCACTTCATGGTCCTACCTCTTTCCAATATGTGAAAAAGACAACAAGAAAAAAAAAAGATTGTGAACTGAAGCAACAAAAATGTCGCGATTTGCTACGGGTCGTTATAGCCGTTACCTCTCGCGCCTTAAATCACTCCATTATCTGAGTAAGCCTTGGCTTTTCTCTTCCTCTGCTGCCTTGAATCGAGATGGCGCTTGTCAGACGGGACCGCCACCGATCCGAGTCGGACTCACTGAGTCAGCGGGACGGGCTGTTTTCGCAACACGTAGAATTGGTTCTGGAGATCTTATACACACGGCCAAGCCTGCCTTAGCTTGCCCTTCTCTCCTTTCGCTCGAATCAGTTTGCTATCTTTGCCTTAAGAAACTCATGGGCTCTGCTAAATTTCATGATCGTGGAGTCTCGTATTGCAGCCAAGAGTGCCAAGAGAACGCAAAGGTCGTCTATTTTTATAAGAATCTTCGTTAAAGTCTCTTTATGCTTTGTGATTTTATTCTTGTTGTTGGATTGCTTCTCCAATTACCACTTTTGTTCTGTATTGGCCCTCTTGTGAATTAATGCTTACCAAGTGTACGACGAAATGCTTAAATGGGGACAAACATCCATTTTCTGTTTTTCTCTCGAGATGAATAATAACCGTATCTGTGTACTTTTGAGTTCATGATTGATATGTATATATTTGATGATTTGCAGGGTTTTTATGATGTCGAAGCTAGGGCAGATTGGTCAAGTTTTGTTGATTATTGTAGGTATGATACTCAACCTTGTCCTTCTGGATTCTTCACTTTCACATATGAGGCATATATACTTCTATTGTACATCAGCTTCAATTTATTCTTTTCCATATGTGTGTATATTATCAAGTTCTTGAAGTTGCTCTTTGTCTTTCCACATGAAGACTATTTCGTATGCTTTTGGATTGAATGTGCTTGTTTCTATTGGTACTAATGGTGACTACACTCTATTATCTGTGTTAGGACGCACAACTTCAAGTACCCGCTTATGGTCAAGAGGTTGAGTTGTATGGTAATATCTGGTGCCCTGTCCGCCGACTGTCTTGACATACTTCAACCAGCTGCATTATCTTCTGGGATGATTTCAAAGGTAATTTCTCATACATTACACTATGTGAAGCTCACCTTGTCGCTGTAGTATTCATCAGAGCCTTGAGTAACTAATAAAAATCTGAAATTGAATTCATTGGCCCCATAAAGTGGTTGTTGCCCGGATAGTCACTGGCTTCTTATTGGTTTAGATAGAAGACGGTTATGGTTTGCTATGGAATGCATTCAGGAAGGCAAGTTTCACGGACGATGACGTTGCTTGTATCCTTGGAGCTATATCTTACATCAAATCCATTATATTTCCACTGTTCTGGTTTTCATCTCTCTGCGATTTACAGCCCTTAACATCTGGAAGTTTTAACTAAACAATGGTATACGGCTATTCTCGCCCGGATTCGTATCAATGCATTTCGTATTGACCTGGTTGGAGGATCATGTGGCGAAGACCTTCTTTCACTGGCTGCAGCCTCTGTTGAAGGTGAAGGTGCAGTTGGCCATGCCGTTTATATGCTGCCATCCTTCTACAATCACGACTGTGGTAATTATCTTCACTTTTTTATTATTTTTTCTATGTCGGGTTTTGGTGATGGAATGGTTTCATGCACCCACATCATGATGATAAAACTAACAGTTTGTATTAAAGAAGATTTATACCGTTACAAGAGAGAACATGATGACATAAAATTTTACTGAGACACAATCAAAGTAACTGAAAACCCCCAAGCCAAGTATGTTCTGTTCCCCTGCCTAATCTGATAACAACTTCTATCTAGAGCACTCTCTAGCTTGGATGCATTTGACCAGTAAACTTCATCCCTGTAATAAGAAAACGAAAAGGAACCCTTAGTTTAGGTTGTGGAGTCTTTCCTGGTTCTTTGTTTACTGATATGAGTGTATCATATACTAATAGTAGATCTTACTTTTTGTTGATTTGCTAATCACTTGTACCTCTAAATGTTGAAGTGGATATCACCCTCTGATTCGAGTTAATTCAGGAATTTGAATCTTTGTTCTAATCTCTTCAATACTTGGGCCAACGTCTTAATTTCTTTGCTTGCTTTTCTCTGGATAATATGGTCTGAGATAGTTCAAATCCATGTCACTCTTTGCCTTATTTTCTCGAGTCATAATATGACTGTCATATGATGCCCTGTTATGCGGTACAACATGTATAACACGCCACACAAAAATTCACCAATTTATGAAAACGAAAGTGATGACTAGTTTGAGTGTGCACAGATCCAAATGCACACATATTATGGCTGCAGAACGCAGATGCAAGGTTGATGACTCTTCGCGATGTCGAAGAAGGTTTCGTTTTTCATTCCTAAAACTGAGATTTTCCAGTTGGCATGAATCTCAATCTTGTTAGGCAGATCACTTCAATGTTAACACTGCACATATTTGCAGGCGAAGAGCTTCGGATATGTTATATTGATGCAAGCATGGGATATGAGGCTCGGCAAACACTACTCTCTGAAGGCTTTGGCTTCTGCTGCAACTGCTTACGATGCCAGTCCAGGGACTGATTAACGCTTTCCTTTCTGGCCATCTTTACTTTTCATATGTGTCTAATGTAATTAGAGGAACCAACAAGATAAAAGTGCATACGGCTCAGGTACGTATGACCATTTCACTTTTTGCATCTTCAATTTTCATTTTTTTTCTTCAATAAGCTGTAAACAATAACATATTTGAAGCCTTCATATATATAGAGTAAAATGTCTAAACTCATATGTAACTCTACTAAAGACTGTTCTTATCAAATCTTACACTCAAAAGAAATGAGTCTTATTATATTTTGCATGTGTCAGAAGTTAGAACACGAATTTACTTTGCCATGAGAACTGTTAATCGATAGGTATAAATACAGGAAAAAACGAAAGGAGAATGGCAGATTGAATAAGAGAGAAGAGAAAAAACTTAAAGAATTCGGAGCTCGCTATTCATTGAAAACAAGGTCGGCATTACTACAACTATCTAAAAAACTAATCATTGTAATCCTCTTTGCACTGATTCAGTAAATAATTTCTTTTTAAACCAACAACTTCAAGGTTACAATTTAACAAGGACAATCGAACATATGATGCATTCAATTGAGCAATGTGGTTAATTACATGATTCATCTACGGTTTATTTATTATCTTACTTATTCTGATAACATGGAATATTTAAGGATGCTACTACGCCTTGTATGGATAAAAACAAAAATATTGTTGAATTCAAAACACAAAAATCGAGACGAAAAAAACATATGATCTTTCTTCGTCACTCAGCTAACATTGAATTCAAGGACAAAATTCGCAGCAAGCTTAGCAATTCCAAGGGGCTAAAAGACCGCACGCAACTTCAAGATCCGTGCTTGACCTCGCTATCGTTGCATATCTTCTTGAACTCTGAGATGACCGGGTATATCTTCTCAAAGGCTTTGTAGGTCTCCTCTCTCTTCTTAGCTCCAGTGATAACTATCTTCCCAGAGACAAAGATTAGTAGCACGATCTTCGGTACTTTCATCCTGTAAATGAGTCCTGGAAATATCTCCGGCTCGTAAGTTGAGAAAGCGGCGTGACGAGAGTAAGAAAGACCTTCAAGCCTTATAGGGAATTTCACGTCACAAGAAGCTACGATGTTCTGGATCTTGAAATCTTTGAACTGTGCAGAGAATCCAAGTTTCTGAATGATCCGAGCGTACTTCCTCGCAGCCAGCTTGGTCAAGTCTTCAGACTTGGCTCCAGTACAGACCAATCTTCCCGAGGCAAAAATTAATGCTGTGGTCTTTGGTTCCCTTATCCTCATGATCACAGCAGCAAACCGTTTAGGGTTATATTCAGCGTTCCGTGCCTGCAAAGCTACCGCTTTTAGGTCTATCTTGCAGCCCAAGTTCACCGTGGAGACGATGTTTTGAAGAGTAGGAACTATCCCCGAAGGATGATTGAATTCCACTGGATCACTCTCTTCCAATCTTTGATCACTCATTATGGATTCGCTGTAGCGATCAAATCCTATGTTTTGGTACCAAAATAAAAACCGAAAGATTAGAAACGATGAATGTTAAAGCTTTGTATACAAAGATTTGAGAATTGAAGAAGGAAAGAGATTTGTAAACCGGTGCTTACAAAGGAGATTGATCTCGTTCTCTCGCTTCTCTTATCAGAGAGGTTTTTTTTGATCTGTGAGAGGCGACAGACTTGTGTTTTGAAATTGAGAACCTTAAGAGACTTTATAGAGACTAAGACACCGACTTTTTTTATTTTTTTCCTTTTTTTTCTTTTTTTCCTTTTTTTCCTTTTTTGTCTTTCTTTCCTTTTTTTTGTTTTGATAAATAAACAGATAGAAGATATATATGAAATTTGTTAAGATATGTATGAAATTAGTTAAGATATGTATAAATAAACAGATAGAAGATATGTGTCAAGAGATTACATGAGATTTTCGACAAAAAAAATCGACAAAAAAAGAATTACATGAGATGACTTTAAATTTCTAGTTTGCTTAGGAAAGTAATTTACTGCTGAAATCAGACAAACTTATCTCTATATCAAATTTGTTGTAACAACTTCTCTTATTAATATTATTGACGATAAAAAAATATATGTATCAACCGCAGATTATTTTTTATTCCATCCATTATTGGGTACCAATTCTATCACTGAAAATAATTAATTTACGTTAATGAATTTTTAATGATTCTCCAATATGCAACTGATGTACCGACAAACCTAATGAAATTTGCCTAAGCTTGATGAAGATTTCGTCTTCTATGGTATGGCGAAATGGAAATTTCAAAAGAGTTGAAACAACATCTAACAATAGGAGTATTTAAAAAAATGGCCAAAATTTATTGGTTTGATTAAAAAAAATTAACAAGATAGTCGTATTTAGAAGCAATAACAACAATCAAAAAATCAAAAATAAAATCATAAAAAAATTATCGCAATCATATTAATTGTTAACAAAACAAATTAAAAATCAATAGTTGATGTTGGTAGACATATAGTTAGGATTAGGTTACGAGTCAGATATGTCCCCGTATAACCTGATCCGCTGCAGATTTAAGTTAAAAAATTCGTTAAAAATCTTCCGGTTAGACCCGCTAATGAAACACAGGATCCGCATCCACCCCGCGAAAATCATGCAAATACCGTGGATTTGGCGGATAACCCGCAAAAACATGAAAAACCAGAAAAATGAATTATCATAGAAAATTTGAAAAAAAAATTAAATAACATATAGTTTTAATGTAAAACATAAAAACAACACACACTTATAACCTACAATATCAAAACGACACAGCATTTTAACATAAAAAAAGGACACGTTTTTGATACGAGTATCCGCAAACCCATTTAAAAAAAAGACATAATCCGAATTCGCCTTGTAAAATATAAACAAAACCCGTATTCCCTCTACAGATTAACAAAAAAAAATTTATAACCGATATCCACCCTGTAACGGATTTAACAGGCTGGATCCCGTAAATTTTGAACCACACTTCCAAACGTACATATAGTGGTAATGGAGATTTGTACTCGCTATTTTTGGAGAAGGAGAGTAGCGACGATTTCAATGGGATGCTCTTCTCTTGCTTTGATTCTCAGGACCCTCAATATTGCTAAAACTAACCAATTCATCGTCAAAATGCACTTTGGAAACTTTTTATAATGTCGTGTACTCCTAGATGCAAGAACAAAAATCCAAACTATAA
The DNA here is from genome assembly GCA_000218505.1 of Schrenkiella parvula. Lineage (NCBI taxonomy): Eukaryota > Viridiplantae > Streptophyta > Magnoliopsida > Brassicales > Brassicaceae > Schrenkiella > Schrenkiella parvula. The sequence goes on along the minus strand of CM001192.1, from coordinate 16,330,786 downwards.
AAGAAGAAGAATCGTGCAGATGAGGAAACAGAGATGTGACATATCACATTTAACATTTAACTATATTATTTGAGGGATCCACCTGAAAAATTGTACTATATGTTAATTCAAGGTTGTTTTATAAATGATCTTAAAAGAAAAGTTGTTCTTAGATCACGAGGGAAGATTTAAGGCATAGCCTCATAGGCAATCAAAGTCTTGAGCTATAGGAACCATATATGAAGATGCATCTATGCTGTCTTGACGCCATATAAATGTACTAAAGCTCTACACAAAACATTGACATGACACATCAGTGACGTTAGTTCAACAGGTAGAAACTGTTTACACAAATTCGAATTTTGTTAGATAATCAAAATCACTACAAAGTAAACAATCAATTCACAACGGTTTTAATCCGTCACTATAACCATAATATACAACAATTAACAATATTACAAATCACTAGGTTACATATTGGAAAAATAATATCAGCATATACAAGACTATAATTAGCCAAAAATGTAGCTAAAAAAATTTATGGATAACTAACCAAAATATAAATGTGCGCGTTTTCGTATAATATAATTCAATTAATTTCATATATATAGGTACATACTCCATTGGGAATTAAATGCAAGAAACATAGAGAAGACCGTACTTACAAGTTGCCAATTTAACATATAAAGTTAGAGTATGCACTTGACTTCGCACTTAGACAACTCAACAATTTTTCTCTCTTCTCTCTTCTTAGCCTCAAAAGTCACTACACTCACCATATCATAATGAAGACTCATGACTTCATGAACGTCGACTCTTTCTCTCCCAAGGAAAGACCGATTCGCCTTTTTGGCTTTGAGTTTGGAACTTCTCATGAAGAATCTGAGTCCACAGAAAATTACTATGAGACCAATAAAAGCATCAACGAGATCAGCACAACTAACAGTAACAAAGACAAGAGGTTCAAGTGCCACTATTGCTGCCGAAAGTTTCCCACTTCTCAAGCCTTAGGCGGCCATCAAAACGCCCACAAGAGAGAACGTCAACAAACCAAACGCTTCAACCTCCATTCAAACGCAGCCGCTTTCTTCCACCGCAACCAAGACCACATTGCTGCTTCAAGGTTCTTCGAGGATCATTTTAGCCTTGAAGCTGCTCCCATCAACGGCGCAAGATTAGGGTTATGGCGTAGGTATAACTCACCAAAAAGTTTTAATCGTGACCGTACATCTTACAATAGATATATGCCTTTGTTCATCGGTGATCACCAGACTAGACCGACGTATGGTGGTGGTGGTAAGAGCAGGCATGGTTTATTTTACGATCCCAAGACGAATGCACCGGACCACGTGAGTTTGGATCTACGCCTCTAGTATCCTTTGTTTTTTTAATATATAGTACTTCTTTGTTTTGTTTACCTATGATAGTTAATATCTATAGACATCATATTTTACGGTTAAACTAGTTCATGCAGATCAATCAGAAAAAGAAAAAAAATTTAGTTCATGCAGATGAAATAAAGAACTCTCAACGGTGTAATCAATGGTGATCTTTTATATCTGTTAGTCTAAATTGAATTAGAATGTGTTACAAACATTTGTGTCCAAATCATGAAACGTCAAGTTAATTAAACCGAATAACAAATAATTAATTGGGTTTTTTTTAAAACATTATTAAGTAGGTATCTGAGATTTTAAATATTAAAAAAAAAAACTTATTCAAAAGAATATGAATATAATCATTCTTTTTCTTTTAACTTTTTGTATAATTTTTTCAAGTTTTTACTATATTTTTATCACCAACAGAAACTAATCATTAAACCTTCTTTTCAACCACATAACTTTACTTAACCATTCTGTCTTTAAAGTAGTTTGGAAAATCGAAAATTCAATAACATATATATTTGTTAGCTCGATTATTTTATATTGTATTTCTTCAAATTGATTTGGAATTATGTTTTGTTTGGTTCTGAAATGTCCACGCCAATAACATTAACTCTTAAATCTAAAACGAACCGCTAAAGGGTCCCAAGTAAAAGATCACCACTAAGTATAACTTGACATATTTACATTTTTCTTTCTTGTTTTGCCTGCAGTCTCCTGTCTACAATAAGACAAACCAAGTAAACGTTCTTATTTGTTTAAACTTTGATGTGTATATATATATATAAACGATTGTATGCAGTATTTAATGATAACTCTCTTTCTGTCAAGAAATAGTCGTCCGCTTTAAGTCGTCTAGCCGAAACAATAGAAGAGAGTTTACTTGAGAGCAATGTGTCGGCGTATACAAACCAATATAGAAATATAGTTTTTATATGACTTGAACATAGAATAAATCACAATACAATAAACGCTATAAAGGACGTGGATCCAATGCTTTAGTTACGTATGAACTGATAAGTTTAACTAGAATAATGTATTTTCTTGAATCTATGATTATTCGAGGAAACTAAACATCAGATCCTAGTTGATTTGCAAGACAATTATTGATGTGTGATGTGAAAAAAGACAGTGGTGGGTACATATCGTCCTATATCTATTTTAATTTCAATCTAACTTCGGTTGTACAAAGTACAAATGAAACGTTTCATCATAAATAAAGGAAATTTAATGTCCCACACATTAAAAAGATTTCCTGAATATTAAATGAAAATATGAAAAAGGTAATGATAACAAAATTATATGACCTAAATATAGCTCAAGAAAAGGATGTCTCACTTGATATTTTATTTGGCTCACCATTTTCCACATCTACTTTGGGTGTGACATGTATGTTAAGTGTTTAGATTCTACGTACTATGTGTAACATTACGTCTTTTCTCGTCGATGATTCATTTGTTAAGGACGAAACTCTTTATTTTGTCTTTTCAGAAAATCTTGTCATTCGATCAATTTTTTTATTATGATAGAAATCTTCAAAGCACCAAAAAGAATATAAAACTAACATCGATTTTAATCTGCAGTGATAGTAACTATTGATTTTTGTTATGGAACTCAAAAAAACGTCGTTGTTTTAATTTAATTTAAAATAGCATGAACATGTAAGGTTTGAGAGTTAAGTCGATTTTGAGGGGAAAAAAACATTTATTTACTTTTTTTTGACTTATTCAACATTCGCGAAACCTAGACCCCATAAAATGAATGTAGAGTTGGTGTCGTTTTTTTAATAGTAAAACGGCATCAATGTTGCATGTCATGCCGTTTTTAACTAAACCAAAACAGTGGAAGTCTCTAGCTTCAGATTCTCTGATAGAGAAGAAGAGCGGAGAGAGAGAGAGAGGGAGGAAATCAAGCTCTGTGTTTGCGCAATGGCGACCGCGATACCGCTCTTCGCCTCTTTCAAGTACGCCGATAGCCTCACCGTCGTCGGAATCTCCTTCTGCACGGCGTTGGTCTGCGAAGCAATCTCGTGGATCCTAATTTACCGCACGAGCTCTTACAAATCGCTGAAATCTTCCATTGACAAGGCCTCTAAGAAGCTCGAGACGATGAAGACGGAAAATCCTTCCTCGAAGCTAAACAGCAAGAAGTCGAAGACGAAGAAGATAGATCGCGTGGAGATTAGCCTAAAGGAATCGAGCCGGGATCTATCGCTCTTCAAGTTTAAATCCGGCGCCGTTGTGGCTCTCGTTCTCTTTGTCGTCTTCGGGTTGTTGAACTCGCTCTTCGAAGGGAAAGTCGTCGCGAAGCTTCCTTTCCACCCGATCACTATTGTGAGGAAGATGAGCCACAGGGGACTGAAAGGCGACGATTCCACGGATTGCTCCATGGCTTTTCTTTATCTGCTGTGTTCCATCAGCATAAGGACCAATCTGCAGAAGTTCTTAGGGTTCTCTCCGCCGAGAGGAGCTGCTGGTGCTGGTGGAATGTTCCCCATGCCGGATCCAAAGACGAATTGATCAGGTTTGATCTGATGATGCATAGTGATATGCTGTGTATTTTGGGTAGCTCACTGCTGATTTAGTGTTTGTTTTAGTTGAAAGATGATGAATTTGATGAGAACCATTTTCAAAGTTTCAAGTTTTAAATTTCCCCTGAAGTGTGGTTTTGAGTTTTTGCAGGATTCCTGCTCCCATGTCTATTCATATTCATGTAGTGAAAATCCCTCTAGGCAATTAGGCTTCATGCTGAATTTGAGTTGCCTTTTGTGTATATTGATTGTAGAACTTAAAGATGGTCCCTAACAAAATGCATGTTAGAAGATTCGTTTGCACAGGAGAGACTTTTTTAATTGCCTTCAGATTACTTCATTTACAATACTATCAACAAACAATAGAAGACCAAGCCGCATAAGGAAACGAGAATTGCAAATAAATGCACAATCTAAGAAAGTAAGAATCACGGAGCTCAAATTGATTTCTTGCAACTCGAATCATGTTTAAGTTCCAAAATGATCGGTTTGTCATGTCTCTGATACTGAGTCAGATATATCTGAATTAGCTCCCTGGGGTCTCCTTAACTTGGCAACAAGAACCCACATATTAGCAAGTTCATTCTCCAGATACGCTTCTCTCTGTTTCGACTCTTCTATCGTTTCTTGTAGCTCGGCTTCTCTTTGAATTTTCTCAACGAGAGCAGCTTCAAATGAAACTTCACGTTCTTTGATCATGCTCAATTCTCTCCTCAGTTCAATCAACGAGCTGTCTTGCTCCTTCCTCTTTATAAGACTCTCTTTCCTTCCATTCCTCGGGTTTCCTGTCTTGCCTCGTGGTGTAACAGAGCTCTTATGCACTGCCGCCAGATCAGCTGCAAGCCTCTCGTTGCGATTCATAAGTCTTGCTACTTCCTCAGACAATGCCTTGAGCTCAACAGCAGCCGCTGAAGCAAGCCCTTTTGCATATGAACTCTCTTCAGCAAGTTTCTGGTTTCGGAGTTCTAGTTCTTCCTTCAAGTCACTTAGTTCTGCAGCTTTCAGTTTAAGCTCCTCGATCTCAAATGCCTGGTCATTTCTCAGTCAGATAAAATGCTTAGTTTTTCCATGATCGACCATAAGGGTTAGAGGAAAATCTATTAAAGTTTTTCCCACAAATAAAGTCGTGAAATATATGGGAATTTCACCTGTGCGTTTATGACTTTTTCCTCACTTTTGTTTGGGGTTTCAGAAGATTGTTGCATGTGACTTGTGATATCTCCAAGTTCCAGGGCGTCAGAGAGCTGCTGCTTTAGGTTTGCAACCTCTTCTTGCAACGCTTCACATACACATGTCTGCAGGAAAGAGTTGTTATCAGTTACAGATTTCTCGGATATGTCTGCACACTAGTTTTGGAGGTCTCTAAATACGCTGGAATTGGGGAGAGAGGCGAGATATTATCTGAACCTTTTGGTTGAGTTGTTCCTGCATGATACGATTATCTGCAGCTCTAACCTATAAACAAAATGAAAAAGTATGAGGCAGGTTATATACCAAAGCCATGTTAGGTGCAGTATCAATTAATACTGTGTTAACAGAGAGAGTTTCAGCACCTCGAGTTCAAAACATTTCTCATTTAGTTGAGCTCTCATTTCAGAAACAGCCTGCAGATAAGAGAGAAAAAGCACTTGAGAATATCAGAACAAAGAAGCACAAGGCCACTGTGTGATATTTGAAAAGGATAATCCACCTGGACGATATCAGACTTATCCAATGCATCATGTGATGCCATTACAAAATCCAAAATTTGTTTCCCCAACTTAGCAATCTGGTCGTTCTTCTCCTTGATATCACCGTTGAGGTTTATAATCTCGACCTGCATAAATCCAAAGACAACCAGGAAGGTAAATATGTAAATATTTGATAAGACCGTGAACAGAATGCAAAGATTACTTTAATTTCTTCATTTTCAGGGGCTTTGGCAGCCTCTTCTGACAACTGTTCAAAAGACCTTGATTGTAGCGCCATCTCCTCAGATAAAATCTTTTGCTGATCCCTCAGTATTTCCATCTGGTCGATCGTTCTTCTTTTAGTCTGGGAACAAGTACATAATGCCTTATAAATCGTGCATCACTTGTTCTAAAGACAGCTCACGAAACCAATTAATGTAAACGGAATATCATCAGCTTTAAGAAAATTTCAATGCACCTTAGGTGTCTCTATCTCATGAAAACTGTCTTCCTGAGCTTCTTTATCTTCCCTAGGCTCTAAGAGTTGATCCGCCAAAGGTGAGCCTTCTAAAAGTTTTGATTCTGTATGAACATTACTGCCTTCCCCTTGAGGAGTTGACGGCGTACTGTTAGACTTGACCGCACTCGAATTGTCACTGATGCTTGATCCCCCCAAACTGTTGTCTTTGTTCTGATAGTAAAACAATAATGAGAGACCAGGTGTCAAGAGAGACATCGCCAGAAAAGAAAAAAAAAGTCCACTAAGAGGTTGTGTGATATCTAATGCACACGAGGAGCTTAATTATTTTGAAGCACATACAAGTGCCAGATATATGTAGTGCAGGATACTGTTTGAAACAGTACTAAGTACTAACTATAGTATGCGGAAATGCTATAGATTAAACAAGAACAGACAACAGTAAGAGTTTATCAAAGCCATATAAATTCTAGAATCAAATATGTACCTTAAGTTTCAACCAATTCAGTAGTCCATGCTTCCTGGTCTTCTTTTCTTCTCTAAATGAATCATCTATAATCTCAGAATTCGCTTCACGAGAAACATAAAATTCAAGGTTCTCATCATCCATCAAATCCCGCCTCTTGTATGGTAGGTAAGCAAGCTGGCCATGCATTATCAACTAAGATTAGCCAAAGAAATAGTAATCGGCAGACGTGCTGTTAGGAAATTAATATCGTTTAGTAAAAGGACAGGTATAGGATGTGTGGTCCAGGCTAAAGGTGATTTATTTTACCTCCTCTTCTCCAAATGAGTGTCTCCTCCGGGGATCAACACGATAAGAAAACCGTGCATGTGGAGTTTTAGAAGACACAAGAATTAATTTTGTCAGCCGTTGAATTCTACTCAAGAGAGCTGCTTTAGCATCTTCCTCTTCTTCTAGCTTTAATAATCACATCAAAAGAAAAACATGCAAAGTAGATTTCAAGTCCCCAAAACTGAAGCGCGATACGGTAAAATATCTTTGGTCCACGGCAAGCGTTTAAGTATAGGAATCAATGACGGAAAAAACATACTTTCTGCTTCAGGAGAACAATATTATCTTCACTAATGTCCTTTAGCTGAGAAACTGGTTTAATTCCTTGTTTAAGCTGTTGTAGCTCCTCCTTCAGTTGGCGAATCTCGTGTTGGTACTTCTTGATTAATGATTTCTCATCAATTATCTGCATTTTTATAGGGTTAGAAATCAAGGAAGAACCTTCAGTGTAGACATGCAGTGAGCTTAAAGAATAGATGTAACTGACCTTGTTCCGTGCGGCTTGAATTTCGATATGCTTTGCACGATGGGCAAATTTCAGTGTGTTATGTGTTTCTTCGGCGCTGCTTGATGCAGGAGTCACTGTACATATGAGCTATCATATCCAGATGGAACAATCAATTAGTTAAGTCGATCAACGGAAGTGTTTACTGCTGCCTTTGGTCATGTTGTCTGTGGCATTAACTGCAATAAGAAGCTAAAACAGATCTACGACAACACTTACAGATACACGTCCATGACCACTCAATGAGGACTGAAGCAGCCTAGTTAATTTAGAGTCCCTATATGGTACGTGACTAGCCTTCCTATCTGTAAGCTTTGATATTACCTACAAAATTACAAAAGAACCATCCAACTTCAGCTTATGACAGATGATTAAACACAATGACTGGAAGGCAAAAACCAACCAAGGTTTTCAGCTGAAAGAGACAAAAAGAGAAAACAATCTATAGGCGGATCTAATTAAAAAAAATGTCAAAGAAGCTCTTGAATTCAACTAAACTTGGATAAACTATTGCTTCTTGGGAAAAACAATGATAACCAAGAACTCACCGTCCCTAAAGTCAGCAAACTTTTATTTATATAAGACCCTTCCTTGCGCCGTAGACCAGTGGTTCCAGCCTTTGAGCTCTCGGAACCTGCCAGGTCAATGAGGTTCTGCAGATATAAGTGAAATTATGAGAAGTTAATCAATTGTTCACCTTTACGTTTTCAGACAATGCAATAATAAACAGATAATAAGAGTTGAATATGCCCCAGAGTTGAATAAAAGGTAAGCTATAACCGAACAAAAAAATCACTGGATAAACAAAGTTATATACCAGCTGTGAGAGGTGTACAGCTTCACCTTCATTTTTGCCACCCAAGGGACTACTCTCTATGGTCTGCAACCAAAACCAGTTTTAACATCTGTCAGAAACGGTATAGCTTTACTGGTAGATATGAAAAGAAAGAAAAACTGCTCCTATTTCCCATTTAAACAACATAATATATGGTGACAAGAATCTACAATCTTGATTTTATGAAACCTGATCATTTGGCAACAACCCATGAATTTAAAGTAGAAGTTAAAACTTAAAAGTAAGGGCCAAAAGCATTCGAATGCCAAATGATTAAGAATATATAAGAATTTCTTAATCCCTTGCGAGCTTTTTATCAATAAAAAAACTTGAGAATTCAGATGGATTATTTGCTAAATGTTGTGTGCCATCCAATAAATACCACAATGTCTATGCGTGAGGGGAAAACAATGATATATCAGGTTCACAAAGAAATAAGTCTCTCCAGGCTTTGAAAGAGAAAAAAAATAAACATACCAGGGTAAACATTGTATGGCTCCGGCTGCTAAGCAAATTAAAACTTGTGGATCCAATATGTCGATGCTCTGTTATCGGACGAAAATTTTATCACGATGACTTGCATGAAAAATACTAGATTCAAGTATTAAGAATGAAATGGAACTAGTGGAATCAAGAAAGAGAAAGGTAGTCTTTAGAATTGCTATAACACATCACATAAGGAAAACACTTTTTCTGACGAAGGAATCATAAGAAAATTTACAATGGCTGGGAAAGCTCAGCTGGAATCATTAGGTTCTAGAGTAAGCCTTTTCAACTAAAGAGAAACACGGAAGCGCCTACCTTCTCCAGCTGCTATAAGAGAAAGTGCATGAGCAGGGGATAGCACAACTTCTTCTTTAATCCCCTCAATAAAAGTTCCCTATAATCGGCAATAAACAGAGGTTTAGTGCAGCGTCTTAGGCGGGAAGACACTCAAAGAAATAGAAGTAGTCAAGTCTATTCTAAATTTCTTAGACCATACAAAATCTAATAGGAGCAACTTCATATTTAGTATACTTGAATAAGAAATGTGATTCAGAACATTTAAACATTGATAATCGGGCCACTTTTCACATTGTATCTGCAGGATCCCAAAGAATTCCATTTTATAAGAAAATGGAGCAAGTACTTTCAAGCATCTAGCCGAGAAAAGATGTCTTCTTTAAATAAAAAATATATGGTGTGCAAGGCTTGGGATTCTATGATGCGCACTATAGTCACAAAAAATATGTTATAAGAATAAATCAGCAACTATGCATGCTACCAACAGAAAAGTAAATAAGAGTATCCAAAACTGAAACAAGTACCTGCTCATCTTCTCTGATCCTCAAATTTTGTCCTACTGGGTTCAGTAAATCATTGACAACCTGAAGTAATATGAACCTTAAGGATATTAAGAAAAATCAAAAGCAGAATCTGATTATCATTTAGCACCGCTGGTGAAATTGACAATAGGGAATGAAGAGAAGAACATCAGGTAGTGCGTAGCACCTCATTATAAATTTCCAAGTAGGAAACACGTAGGAGAAATTCTCGCCTTGGTGTCTGCCACAAAAAAAAAGTATGAAGTAGCTAATACTTAAGCCAGGGAATTTGACTAATCAACATCCTAAGAAGTACCTCTTGTATAATGCTGAAAGCATCTTTCACGGCTAATGGTATAATACCAGGAGATCTTTGGTCCCCCTGACATTTGAACCAAACAAAACTGTCTTCATGAGATTAAATTGTTCCTAGCCACACACATCTTTGAAGATACATGTTAACATGGTCTCTTAAAAGAAATGTGTAAAATCATTCAGAACTAGAGCAAGAGCATGTATTGATCGTGGGTGTGATAGAAGAAAATTTCTCTCACACCCACCATATGCTAACTATATGTAAAAGAAAGGCTTTAGAGGGTCAACGGAGCAACCCTAGCTAGAAGGAGAATAGTTAAATATCCCATACAAAAAACATTTTAGGATCTAAACGTCGAATTCCATTGCCAATCTATAGAAGAGAAACTTTGCTCCCAAAGTATTCAATTTGTCTATCATGTACAAAGATTTCTGCATGTCTTGATTAATCCTGTTAACTTGAATCCTTAATATTGATAGTTTTGTATGCAGCTTAGTAATTAACCAGAAACGAAGGAAAAAGTAAAATGACCTTTTTCTGATAGAGAAGCATGTCTTGGATGACACATTGCACAACAATGTACAAGGTAGTCACCTAATACGTTCTTTCTTATAAGAACATGAGAAACAAGAAATATCATGATTAGTGAATCTTACATGCATAGTGTGAGTTTTTCCACTGCTTGTCACTCCGTATGCAAATATGGTTCCTGTGGTTAAATTAACGCTCAAAGTCATTACACTTAAAATCAATTGGCAGGCAAATAAGTCTAACTCAAGACTGTTCTAGAGACTAAAACAAGCACTAGATACAATCTGCCAAGTAAAGATCTCATGTTCTAACTTCCAAGTGAAAGGTCATGCAAACTGTTCACGATACTGGTGCTCGGAGTAAGCTTTGATACAATATAAGTATTACTCTTCCAAGAATTTTATGTGTTAACTAGGTCGGCCAATAAAAAGTGTTTACTCTCTCATTCGAACCCAAAAAAAAAGAGAGAACTGTGTACTCCATACCATTGGTCCCCTCCATAGCACCATTAACGACATGCTGAGCAGCAACATCGTAGACATGGCGTGTTGTCGTTGTAGGCCCAAAAACACGATCTACAAGAAAGGACAGAATTTCAAGAAACAATATGGCAAATCGGAATTTGACATCTAGTTTAATTTAGGCCTTCAATCATGATGCATGTAACTTCGATCTATGCCACAATACTTCTATACCTCATTTGTATTCATGAATGATGCAATGCTCTCTACGTTAACACAGACAGAAACTCGTAACACTAGTCAAACTGTTAATAAGACTAACCATAGGCATAAGCTATTGATTGGTTATGCTCATTCCGCACAATTGTTTCCCCATCTGCGTACCATGCAATCTCCTCCCCTTGGCGGATTTCCCTAGGACTACGTCAAGCATAAACCAATGTCAACTTCAGAAGAACGAACATCAACTCAGCGTTTGAATCCTATACAATGAATCAGCATTCACCTGAGTGGTCGAAAACGAACTGTCACTGTGACATTTTCTTTGGACTGTGAAGCAGTTTGCGGTACCCTTCCTGTATAGTGTAACTGAGGCTTGGTTCGAGCGCATGAAGAAGTAGGGGAGCTATGGGTATCCACGGATGTCTCTGGATAAAGTTTGGAGGACGAGGTTGTTGAAGATGCAGGGGAATTCGCAGCCTTTAACTTGCTCGACCCAGCTTTTCTCGACTTTGATACTTGTCGAGATGCCATCAGAAATCTAATTCGAACTTCCCTGAGACTGAATACTGAAGCAAGTATAAACTTTTATCAATAAACGAAAGCAGTAAAATGCCTTTCTGATGAGTAGAAGATAGATAGTCGACGAGAAAACACATAGAGCTACTAGCAAATTCATTGAAATGGGCAGTTTCAGGAGATTATATTAGCTCCCAACACGAGCTTCAAGGTTGTGATTTCTATTTCTTCACAAAATTAAATAGAAAACAAGGAGAAAAAAATGGATGATTAATTGCTAAGCGAATCAGAGAATCACAATCGCAGGAAGACGAAAAGTGGACGAATAAGAATTACCCAATTGCCACTACGTAAGAGCTTAGAACACACACAAAATGCGAGTTGGGTCGAAACGAATAAAGCCAGAAAAAATGGTTACCTCGACAGCGAATCAATGTAGCATCGCCGCCGCAAAAAAAGCCGAATCGCATGCAAAAGAAAAGAAATGAGAGAGAGAGAGTGATTACGTAGAAGAAGCGGCACTTAAGAGAAGTATCATCATCATTAATCCATTAATCAGTTGGTTGATTGCGATTGTAAAGAGGGTTTACTTTAAAAATCTCGCTTGCCTTTGAAGCGATTATTATTACCTTAATCCTAAACAAACTATATAAACTAGTCACACTTCAATTGTTTATCCTCGTAAATCGTAATCATAAAACAAAACAAAACAAAAAAACATCATAAAGATGCTGCTGGAGAGAGGCGAAGAAGACTGTACACATACATGTATTTCTGAACGTACCTTCACGGATACTTTGAGCAGAGGAAATCCAAATTTTCACTCTTTTTTCTTTTCCAAAGAATAAAACAAGAGACTATTAAAAAAACAAAGGAAAAAAATGTTTATAAGTAATTAAGTCACTGTGATTAGATATGTAAGTAAATCTAAGTGTATTAATGGTGTCCAATCAGAGTTCAACAAAAAAGAACATTCAGAAATTAAACAATGGTAAGGGTTAAGAGGATATATTACTTTGTTGTTGTTTAGTTAGAGGAAATATTTTTCCCACATTCATAAAAGTGACTAGGTGAAATATTTAATTTTCAATGGAATAAAGAGGAAATATGTTTCCTCTCTTGATTGACCCAAATATTAAGGAAACCATTTCTTCTACCCAATTTATTTCCTCTATTTGATTTTGGGTGACCAATTACAAAGATCCAGAAGTCTAGTTTATTTTTACAACTAAATTATTGTATTATTAAGTTTTGTTTGTGAAAATGCTTTCTTTTATGGAAACCAATAAAGAACCACAAATTTACATGGACAAAAATAAAAAAAATTGTGTTTTCACACTTTTAGCAAGACAATTAGTTATAATAAATTTTAAAGAATGTAAATAAAATTAGAAAATGAATTTTTTTCTAAAATATCTAAAATCTTATAGTTTTATAAAAAAATGGCTAATCCACCGACTTTTTAACCATAATTATAATTTTTTTGCAATATGTTGCAAACTTTACGCAAATAATGATATCACAATCAAATATCTCATTGTCCAAGGAAATGCATTTTTTTCTGCATACAATAGAACAAATTACGTCTAAAGTTTTTTAGAATAAGTTTATCTCTAATCAAACATTTCATTATCTAAAAGATACATAAAAATTTTGTTTTGTTTAATATTACTGTTTGTTTTACGAAGTTATTACTTTTTTGGTTCTTGTTCAATACTTTTTTTTCTCTATTTGTATTAGTAATTAAAAATATTAAAGTAAATTTATTTTACAAAATATTTTTATCAGACATATCGCTTTTCTTACAGACTAAATGGATTTTTTAATTTCCCCCAAATACTTTTGGATTCCAACGTTTTCAATTGCCCCGCCGATGAAAGTCCAAAAGAGCCCATCTCTCTATACTGCTCAGTGCTCATACTCTCACTTGCCCACTCTGCAAACTCTTTCGATTCAAAAATCAAATTCAATAGAAATTTGGAAGAAGACGAAAAGAAAAAGATAAATCAAAAGGTGAAGAAGAAAGCAAAAAAGGGTAATGGAGGACGACGATCAGCAGAAGGCTGCAGATCTAGTACAGGAGCTTGTTCTTCGTCTTCTCTCTCAAAACCCTCAAACCCCTAATCCCGATCCCAATTCTCCCGCCTTCCTCAAAACCCTTCGTTACGCCTTTCGCATCCTCTCCAGCCGCCTCACTCCCTCCGTCGCTCCCGACGCCACCGCCATCGCCGAGTCCCTTAAACGCCGCCTCGCCACTCAAGGTAAGTCCTCCGACGCCCTCGCTTTTGCCGATCTCTACACCAAGTTCGCCTCCAAGACTGGTCCCGGTAGCGTCAACAATAAATGGGCTCTCGTTTACTTGCTTAAAATCGTTTCCGACGATCGTAAATCGGCTGTAAACGGCCTCGATTCCTCGGTTCTGCTACCCAATTTGGGTCTCGGTGATGCCGCATCATCGTTAGGTAACGGGCTTTTGCGAGGTGGAGAGGCTAAGAAGAAGGATTGGAGCAATGGGGTTCTATTGGTTAGTAAAGACCCTGAAAATTTGCGGGATATTGCGTTTAGAGAATATGCGACTTTGGTTAAGGAAGAGAATGAAGTGACTGAGGAGGTTCTAGTGAGGGATGTTTTGTACGCTTGCCAAGGAATTGATGGGAAGTATGTTAAATTCAATAGCGAAATAGACGGTTATGCGGTGCTGGATTATGTTAAGGTGCCTCGATCTACTAGGATTATGGTCCGTATGCTCTCGGAGCTTGGCTGGTTGTTTAGAAAGGTTAAGATTTTTATCTCCGAGAGTATGGATCGGTTTCCAGCTGAAGAAGTTGGAACTGTTGGGCAAGCTTTTTGTGCGGCATTGCAAGATGAGCTCTCTGATTATTATAAGTTATTGGCCGTGCTCGAAGCGCAAGCTATGAATCCTATTCCTTTGGTTTCTGAATCAGCCAGCTCAAGCAATTACCTTTCCTTGAGGAGATTGTTAGTGTGGTTCGCGGAGCCCATGGTGAAGATGAGGCTGATGGCTGTTTTGGTTGACAAGTGTAAGGTTTTGAGAGGCGGGGCAATGGCTGGGGCTATCCATTTGCACGCACAGCACGGTGATCCGCTTGTTCATGGGTTTATGATGAATTTGCTTCGATGTGTGTGTTCTCCGTTGTTCGAGATGGTTAGAAGTTGGGTTCTTGAAGGGGAGCTGGAAGATACGTTTGGTGAATTCTTTGTCGTAGGTCAGCCAGTTAAAGTCGATTCGCTTTGGAGAGAAGGTTATAAGCTCCACCCAGGGATGCTTCCGTCTTTTATTTCACCAAGTCTAGCCCAGAGAATTCTGAGAACTGGGAAATCCATTAACTTTCTTCGTGTTTGCTGCGATGATCACGGGTGGGCTGATGCAGCTTCAGAAGCAGCAGCTGCCTCTGGGACCACAACTAGGCGAGGAGGTCTCGGGTATGGTGAGACAGATGCACTTGAACATCTTGTTACCGAGGCGGCAAAGAGAATCGACAAGCATCTGCTGGATGTTCTATATAAGAGATATAAATTTAAGGAGCATTGTCTTGCGATTAAGCGTTATTTACTACTTGGTCAAGGTGATTTTGTCCAATATTTGATGGATATTGTAGGACCTAAACTTTCTGAGCCAGCCAATAATATTAGTTCATTTGAGTTAGCTGGGTTTCTTGAAGCTGCAATACGGGCATCTAATGCGCAGTATGATGACCGTGACATGCTAGACAGATTGAGGGTGAAAATGATGCCTCATGGCAGTGGAGACAGAGGCTGGGATGTATTCTCATTGGAATATGAGGCCAGGGTTCCATTAGATACTGTGTTTACTGAGTCTGTTTTGTCCAAATACTTAAGAGTGTTCAATTTTCTCTGGAAGTTGAAAAGGGTAGAGCATGCTCTTATCGGAATTTGGAAGACCATGAAACCAAATTGCATCACTTCTAATTCATTCGTTAAGCTGCAAACTTCAGTGAAGTTGCAACTGCTCTCAGCCCTGAGGAGGTGCCAGGTTCTTTGGAATGAAATGAACCACTTTGTTACCAACTTTCAGTATTACATCATGTTTGAGGTGTTGGAGGTGTCATGGTGTAATTTCTCAAAAGAAATGGAAGCTGCTAAAGACCTCGATGACCTTTTGGCAGCACATGAGAAGTACCTCAACTCCATCGTTGGAAAATCTCTTCTGGGTGAACAGTCGCAGACCATCCGCAAATCACTTTTCGTCCTCTTTGAGCTTATATTACGGTTCAGGAGTCATGCAGATCGTTTGTATGAAGGAATTTACGAGCTGCAAATAAGGTGATTTTTGTCTTCAATCTATTTATAATTCACCAAAAGTAGTATAATTAAAACCCTTTATTCGAATATATTCCTCTATATCAAGGGTCACAATTTGATCTTTAATATCATTGATTGTCTGCAGAACTAAAGAATCAGGACGAGAAAGAAACAAAACGCAAGAGTCAAGTTCATGGATCAGTGAGGGTAGGAAGGCCATAACACAGCGTGCTGGAGAATTTCTTCAAAGCATGAGTCAAGATATGGACAGTATTGCAAAGGAATACACATCCTCACTAGATGCATTCCTGTCTCTTTTGCCACTCCAACAATCTGTAGACCTCAAATTCCTCTTCTTCCGCCTTGACTTCACTGAGTTCTACAGCCGGTTGCATTCCAAAGGAAAAGAAAGTTGAAAAGAGTATCGAGTTTAGTTGAAAAGCATATTCCACAATAGCAAGAGAAGAAGACGTGCTCTAATTTGACTAACCACTGACTGCAGCATGGGCTTGCAGAGGATCTTTTCTTGAATCTAGGTGCGTGGAAGAAATCTGTTTCTTATTTATGCCAGTTATTTACGAGCCTGCCTCGTAGATTTTCTGTCTTTTGCACAGATTCTGTTTCAATGGCTTGTTATAATGTTTGGGATTGGGAAACAGATTTTTTGTGTTGGTAAAATGGGGAAGGTTTGTGTTTGAATTCGTGCCATGAGTCTGATAATCTGCAGCTTTAGTTTTCTTTGTTTTTTCTCCATTTGAGCTTTCGCTGATTTGTATGATTTGTTTCATGAGTTGGATTTATTGATATAAGAAGGAATTAGTTGTTTGATAAGATTGTGTAGTTCCTTACTGTGAATGCCTCCAAGCTTTCTCATGAAAATCTAGAAGAAGAACCTTTTGAGAGTTCTTCTTTATAACTTGGTTCACACATACCTTCATTAAGATCCACAGAACGTATGTTAGTGAAACAGATAAAATCACATGTTGTTTCTGTTAAGACTTACTGTCTCAAAATCTAAAGCAGCCGTGTGAAAGAAAAACACAGGTCACGATTTATCTGTTCTTGTGCAAGTCAGACAGGCAACGAGACAACAAACTGAAGGCTTACGCAAAAAGAAAAAAACACGTCGCCTGAGAGATTCGAACTCTCGCGGGGAAACCCCATGTACTTAGCAGGCACACGCCTTAACCACTCGGCCAAAGCGACGGTCGTGATAGATCAACACAACGATCAAATAAGTTGACTATGATCCTCAGTTTCCTATCCTAAAGTAGTATTTTGTATTCGTTAACAAAATTTTAGTTCTCTTTCTCCATTCTCAATGTCTAATATATCAGAAAAAGGCAAAATAAAAACGACTATACAGTTAAATAAATTAAAAGAAAATGAGAATCAGACATATTTGTTGATCAATTCTCTGACTTCTTCAATAACAAGCCATCCTTTGTGACCTCCTATCACTTCCTCTTTCATCTCTCCTTCTTTCCATAACTGCATTCACCACTCATTTCTCTCTTCGTTACATTATTATTATTATTACTCTTACTTTCATTTACCATTTTTCTCTTATTGTCAAAATCAAAATGCAAAACAATTTGTAAACAAGAAAGCATACCTGAATGGTGGGCATTTTCTGCATAACACATGAATACAGAGAACTGATTCAGATTTTTGGCAAAAATACGTACCAAAGAAGAAGAGAATAGTAGAATGTGCTTGATTTTTTTAAGCATCTTACCGAAATGTTGCCACGCTTCACCAACGTTTGAGGGACCTTGTTCACATCCACGTAGTAAAACTTTGTTCTGTTTTTATCATTTCAGTTCAACAAAATAACTAGACTTTTGCAATAACATTATTATAAGTTGTTACTTATGTAATTTGCTTACCGGTTGTTATATTCCGCTGCCAATTTCTCCAACTTAGGCTTCAAGTAAATACATTTCCGACACCAAGAAGCCATCCTGCCCCATATATATTGGCCATTGTTCATAAGAAAAATGAAAAATCCGTGAAATGGAAGTGCAAAATGACCGAGCAAGAAAATGTAACAAGTAACAAGAAAGCTACAAAATGTTTTCTTATATTTTTACCATATAAGTTTGAGATTCGAATTCATGGTTTCATTGGCATATACTCTGAATCGGGCTTCCACAGAAATATAGGTTTATTTACCATTCGATGATGATAGGCTGAGAGAGGTTGCGTGCGTGAGAGAGAAGAGCTTCGAGCTCATCAACGTCGTTAATGGGTTCCATCTCAACAGTCTCAGGCTGTGATACGCTTGACCAAAAAGCTTTTAACCTCCACTCTTTCTCTATTTGTGACCTCCCAAGCTTTTCATAATTGTAAACCTTCACAAAGCAAAACCCACGCTTCTTCTCCAAATTCAAACTCTCTTTCCTCCAAAATTGTTCTTTCTTACAATTACTGTGACCTTGTCTCGTTAGCATTTGAGGGTTTGATGCTAAAGCTGCCATTTTTTTTCTTTTAATCTTTTCAAAGAAGATATATATGATGAGATGCTTTAAAAAATTTCATAAGGCATAATCAAAGATATTTTGTTGGGAAGAAATATGAGGAGATGGTGAGAGAGCTTATCCAGAAGCTGAGTTGGAAAAATGGCAACGATGAGCTAGCCTGTGGGGCCACCTTTCTTTATTATTTACATTTTTAAACTCTAGAAATCAAAACTAATAATTTTTTTCAAACAAAAGAATCGCCAATTTAATATTTAATATTAAGTAAAAATTAAGAAAAACAAAAAAACAGGACAAGATTATAGAGACTCGAAACAGCAGAGCCTTAGTGAAAAAGGGTCCCACGCGCTAAAGACTTTTATAGACGCGAATTTGAATTTTTTTATTTTTTTGGTAATTTTAATTTCAAGGGCATCATTACCATCCCTCCAAGCACGTTCCTCTTTAATTTACTACGAGATTAAGATTTAATAGTAAGTAGATACGTAACAAAAGACTCAAGTCTAGTAGATTTTACATAGATTGTGAGATAGATCCTATTAGATTGTGATTTTATTTAGATGCAAACACATTAATCTATACGGTATGTTGTTATATACTTAGATAATACAAAATACGACCACTCTGTTACAAAGGGTGTTTAGTGTTTAGCTCCCAACCATTCCCATTAATCAAACTCTTCTTATAGTTAGGGGTTGAATAATAATAAATAAAAAAAGGTCGAATCTCGAACCACCGACACGCACTTTGAAAGTGGTATTTTCGTAATTAACTTCAAATCGAGGGTTGTTTATTAGAAAACTATCCACTTTAAGTCATCCCCTTAACGATGTCGTCTAGACAAATGCACCTTTATCTTTTTTTTTTTTGTTCGAAAAATGCACCTTTATCTATAAACCCCCTTTCTTCTGTTTTCTCGAAAAAAAAGTCTCTCTCTTTTCTTGACAGTTCACACACCTGTCTGCACTTGTTTCTCTCTCTAACCCTAAATAATAGAGCATTGTTTCTCTTTCTAAACCACCAAAGAACACTCCTCACGCGCCACGAACTCCACATTCCCCACTTTCTTGTCCACTGTTCTCTCCCCTCTCCGTTCTATGGCGTCGGACGCCGTCAAGTATATGCCGATTCACGGTGGGACAACAACAACAACCGCGGCCGCCGCTGAAATTAAGAGCTTCTTCTCCGCCGTGAAACCCAGAAAAACATCAACTTTCGCTTACGCCTTTGTAATAACCTTCGTCTCTTTCACTCTATTCTTTGCCTTTAGCCCTTCTTCGAACTCATCTTCTCCTTGGTTCTCTAACATATTCTCTTCCTCCGCCGCTCCTTCATCAGACAGCACTTCAGGATCTCACTTCTCTTCGATTTTCTCCTATATTATCCCCAATGTCACTTCAGCCAAACCCACCAATAGATCCACCGACGCCAAGTCTAATATCACCGTCCCTGTCTCCGTAAACTCCACTTCCCCTTCCCCCAGTTTGAATTCTGTCTCCGATGCCGTCAAAAACAGTACTTTGCAAGCACCGGCGCCGAAAAATCGAACTCCGGTTGCTAAAAACGCGACCTTTGAATCTCCAATCGTAAACGGTACCAACACGGTTGCTAAAAGCAACACTTCTCACCCTCTGCTTTCGGATAAATCGTCGACAAGATCAAGTAATCAATCACGGACCACCGATGCTGTTCGAAATTCGGAAGCCGTGAAGAGAAACCAGACAGGAGCTTCGTCGCCACCAAAAGCACCCGTGTCGGTGGATCTGAAAGCCAATTCCAGCTCATCAACAGCTTCTACACCGGGAAAGCAAATCGGAAAAAGTGATTCGGTTTCTTCAGCGAAACAAGAGATCGAGAAATGGAGTGAATCTCTGAAGGATTGCGAGTTTTTCGACGGTGAGTGGATTAGGGACGATTCGTATCCACTTTACAAACCCGGTTCTTGTAAGCTGATAGATGAACAGTTCAATTGTATTTCAAACGGAAGAGCCGACAAAAATTTCCAGAAATTGAAGTGGAAACCTAAGAAGTGTAGTTTACCAAGGTACGTTAGTTGAATTTATTTGCGTGCTTCAGTTACAATTGAATTTTTTTAGAATGATATCTCTTTGAATCTTAAAACCACCACATTCATTTCTAATAATAGATATATATGATAAAATTGAAGGTTAAATGGAGGTATTTTGCTGGAGATGCTTAGAGGAAGAAGGCTAGTGTTTGTGGGGGATTCTCTAAATAGGAACATGTGGGAATCTCTGGTTTGTATACTCAAAGGATCAGTGAAAAATGAGAGCAAAGTCTATGAGGCTAGGGGAAGACATCATTTTCGTGGGGAGGCTGAGTACTCCTTCGTCTTCCAAGTAAAGGCTTCTTAGTTGCTCTTACACCGATTCATTTAGCTTTCTTAATACTTGTTCATGGTTTTAATTTCGAGTTTTTTCGGTTTGGTAGGATTACAATTGCACGGTGGAGTTCTTTGTTTCACCATTCTTGGTCCAAGAAACGGAAATTGTTGACAAGAAGGGAACGAAGAAGGAGACTTTACGGCTGGATTTGGTTGGAAAATCCTCAGAGCAATACAAAGGAGCGGATATTATTGTCTTCAATACCGGACATTGGTGGACTCACGAGAAAACATCCAAAGGGTAAAAAAAATTCTCTTAAATTATTAATAGGAATTGCCGTCTTTCTGTTGCAATGTAGAACTGATATTTTTGTTTTGGTTTTAAAGGGAAGATTATTATCAAGAAGGAAGCAATGTTTATCACGAACTCGCTGTTCTTGAAGCTTTCCGTAAAGCTTTGACCACATGGGGTCGATGGGTTGAGAAGAATGTGAATCCGGAGAAGTCCCTTGTTTTCTTCCGGGGTTATTCCGCCTCGCATTTCAGGTAAATGGATGACCGTCTTTGAGTCTACTCATCTTTGAACTAAATCTAAGGTCTCTATTGTTTGTTTGCATTTCTGTATCTTGACGCTGTTGGAATTGTTTTGAAGTGGTGGGCAATGGAACTCAGGAGGAGGATGCGATAGCGAAACTGAACCAATCAAGAACGAGACATACCTAACCCCTTACCCGTCTAAAATGAAGGTGCTAGAGAGAGTGTTAAGGGGTATGAGAACGCCTGTCACGTATCTAAACATCACCAGATTAACGGACTTCAGGAAGGATGGGCACCCGTCAGTATACCGGAAACATAGCTTATCGGACAAAGAAAAAAGAACGCCGTTGCTGTACCAAGACTGCAGCCACTGGTGCCTCCCAGGAGTTCCTGATTCTTGGAACGAAATCCTCTACGCCGAGCTGCTCGTCAAACTCAATCAGCTTGGCCAAACACAACGGAAACCTTAAGGTTCTTCTATCTCGAACACTTGTTTGGTCTCAATACTTTGCTTTCTTCTATGTGATTGTTTTTAGTTGATTATAGAATGTGTAGAGTAAAAAAAGATGAAAAATATGATATACTCTGATATCTTTGTTACTATTTGGTGTAAATGCTTTTGTCACAATGAATACTACATTTAGCTCCAAAGAGAGGTTACATATTATTATTTTATAATGAGATTGATTCCAATAATCGTTTTTAGCTATGTTTGATGTTCTAAATAGAGCCAGACTGGAGTCAAAACGAATAACGGAGCATAGTGTTGCGACTGTTTTTTTTTATAACAGTGTTATTTTTTTTTAATACGACGGAAACGTAAATGTAAACTCAAGAAAATGCATTTGGAACCATGGGTGTGAGAGATTGTCGACCACCGACATATTATTATTATACATACAAAAATTGTCCAATTTCGGAAAATAATACTATTAGGATCCGAAGACAACGGGTTTGGTTACGATGTTTCACATGGGATGTTTGGACTTTTTGACTAAAAAGGTCACGTTAGGTCAAATGCTTTTATGAGTTCAGTGCGATTGGATCCAACCTGGTGCACTTGTTCTCCACGTGGCGCACCTCTTACCTGTTTTAATGGACTAAATATGTGACTATTTGGTTAGAGTTTGGGAAAACGCAGATATGTTTGTGTAGAAAGTAAGATTGAGGATGCTTAAATTGAACAAAACTGGAAACACGCGCATGACGAGAATCGATCACCTGTCGTACAAATTTTCTTTATTCAATAAAAAAAGTGGTGACATTTTGTTGCCGACAAAGCTATATACATATAAAAGAACATCTCCATTTTTTTTTGGAGATTCTCAACAGATTGGGTACATGTTATTATAATAATGTAACTCAAGCCCCAAGCTAGCTTCCGGACCCTGAGCTCCTTCGACTCAGTTCTCCAAACCGATAGTCAAAAATTACTCTAAAGTATCACAACATGTAACTTAACCTATCCCGTTCTTCACATTTGAGAACGGGCTCACTATGACTTGATGTTGGAGCACATACTGGGTGACGGTTCTATGCACGACAAATCTTTTTACTTAAATTAAAACTTAAAGTTTACAAAGTATGAAGAGATCAAACCATCTTTTGTTTTTCCTTTCCTATGTTTTCGTTGTCTTTCACTCAATAGACATGTCAACCCTTTTCCTCCATCTGTTTTTTTTATCCGGTCCTAAGAAACACGATGCCAAAACAAACAAAAACTCCAAAGAAAAACAAAACACTAACCGGATAATCATTCTAGCTAGTCGTCTTTTTAAAATAGGAGACGATTCCAAATACTATGGAAAATAAATACTAATATATACACAAGAAGACAGAATTTAAACCACTCAACCATTTGCTCAAACTGTAACCATTTATTTCGCTCGTACTTTCATGAAACTTGTTTGGCCGGTCCAGGCTTAACCGGAAGCAAATGACTTTGAAATGATGACTTATTGGACAAACCGATGTTGTGTGCAGATGACGTGGAGGGTTGTGATGCAACGCGTTCGCAAGAAGGACACATAGTGAGAGTGGTGGCCGGAAGTTGCATGTAGAAAGGAGAAGATGTCTTCAAGGCTCTCAATTCTTTAACCTCTTTCTGAAGCCTCCGGTTTTCTTCTGTTAGTGACTCACAACATCTCTTTAGGTATTCACAGTCCACTTCCGTTTGCTTCAGCTTTGTCCTATTACGTGGAGGGTTCAACAGATAGCAATTTTAAATACATAATTAAGATATTAATAACTTTTTGTAAGAGATCAAAAAGCTCACCGAGTGCTAAAAAAAGGTTTATGACTATTTTCTTTATTCAAAGGTTCGAATTTTATTTTGTATATTTGTACAAATAGAGTAGTTGTTATATTTAGGTTAAGTTGTGAGAAGGAGTTATGATTTGTTTTCTTTTTATAAATAAGGTCAGTATAAGCAATTATATATGGAAATGATGAGCAGGAGTGATATGCTACTTTTGCACGAAAGATGACAAGTATAGACATGCGACAATGTGTTATTATTACTCGTGATGCATGTCCTCCTCATTCCTTTTTTCAGAAATTAATCATAACAAAAAATATTTTCCCAAAAAAAAAAACAGTTTCGTAAAAGAAAAATGAAGCTATAGTGACATAAGCTAACCTGGCTCGTCTGTTTTGAAACCAGACTTCAACCTGACGAGGACGCAGATTCAACTGCTTTGCCAACGCAACTTTTTGCTTCTGCAATGTTCATTTTAAATAAAATTAAAAAGTGTGAGATTTGGTTTTTCTTTGAAACAATAAAGAAAGAACAGACTACAAAATATAAAGAATTATGGGAAACGAACAGGATTAAGTGTGCTGTGTTCTTTGAAGCTATCTTCAAGAAAAGCAGATTGGTCTTTAGAGAGTCTTAGTTTCTTCCTGGTGGTTCCGTTTTCATCATCGTTGTCTTCGTTGCTGGCTCTCGAAGCAGATCTCTCAACCTCATCATCGATGTCTCTCTTATTACTTCTTCTCTCATAACCATAACTTTTAATCCCAAAGTTCAATCGAAACGACGACGTTACGCTATCCGGCGGCGACACTGACATACTAGGGGCTGCCTCCTCTTCTTCCTCCGGCACCGTAGCTGCTCCTGAGAGCATTCTTCCTCCTTGCCGACCTGTCAAATTTGCTTCTCTCTTTTAAAAAAATAGAAATTGTTTTTTTTTTATAATAAATATAGAACCTTAAGCTGAAATCAAAACCAATCATCGGGAGATGTGGAATAAGCGAATAATAAACATCCACAATAATTGATTTTGTTTTCTATTAACTATTTTTCTACAGAACCTAGGTCTTCTTTCACAAATCAGTCAAAGCATGTTCGGAAAATGATTTGGACATATCATCGACACCATTAACTATATTATTTTATACTGTAAAAAAATCATACGTATATTCTTATAAGAAAAAAAAAACATGTAAGCTAAATTGAGGATTCTAATAAATTTTCAAATGTTTTTCTTTATGGGTGATAATATTCAATATCGTTTCTTGTGGGATGACCACACAATTTAGTTACAAGAAATTAGATTCTATGCCATATATATATATTTTTGTGTATAAACTGAAACCCTTACTGTTCTCAGGGAGCCAAGGGAAGTGAAGCTGAAGCTGTAATGACGGATCTAAGGAAGACGAAACCCTAAATCCATCAGAATCATTTGCTCTCGGCGCTAGTTTCCTCTTATTCTTCTTCTTCTTCTCATCTTCTACGGACGGAGACGAAGAGGATGACAACGATCTGTGACCACCAAAACCAAGTACATCTAAACCTATGTTGAATCCAAGATCCTTGTCAGAAGTCGAGGTCGATGAGGCAGAAGGATTATTACTAATCTTCGAGGGCTTCTCCAGAAAAGAGAACTTGTTAGTATTTTCACCTAGACACAACGCTAGCTCCATCTCTTACGAAGGAAATAAGAGTTTGAGAGAGAAAGAAAGAACAAGAAGATCTGCTTCGGCCTTATGGAGTCATGACATGAAGTGAAACCCCACTTATTTATTTCCAAGTTCAATCTAGTTTATTAATAAAATATATACAAGATACCGTTTTGCATTTAAATCACGCTTAAGTTTACCTTTTTAATAATTTTTTATAAAAAAAATCTTTACCATCTAATATATTTGCTTACGTAAAATCCTCTTTAAATATATGTAAAATGTGTGAAATCGAATTTTAATTTTTAAGAGGAGTACCTTTTTGTTTCTTTCTTTTTTCTTTTTTTGGACGTTAAAGGAGCATGTTTCTAAGCGGTTAAAATAAGCTATTCAAGTCAATATCAAAGGGAACATACCATTTTAAAAAAAACTATATATACTCAGAAAAAATGTGGTATATATTAACCGACAACTGCCGATTCACATACGCACGTGAATGCATATAAATATATATCTCATTCTTACACGAGACTGGCGCCTTGAGTGTTTATGTTATATAAATATATATACATATATATCCACAAATATGCATTTATGTTTGTATTTGTAAGATGAAAGTCGAATTTTGAGAAGAAAAAGTATGAGTTTTTATTTTACAAGAAAACAAAAAAAATACTTGAAATTCGCGGATTGGTAAATGCAACTCTTCCATTTCAAAATACCTTCCAGATATAAAGATAAGAACTGTACCTATATATATATATATACTTTTTTTTTGGCAAATGAATCTATCAGAGGGTTTTAATAGTACTAAACTCTCAAATGAGTGAAAATTGAAATTATAAATAAATACAAGTTACAACTACACATCTGGACATGCAAAAGATAAATAATTTATTTCCAAATGGGTCAATTATAATTTTTCGGACTCTCGTATATTTACATATTTAGTCCATCGTTATGCAGTCATTGAAGAATATAATATCAGATAATATTGAAATAATTTCGTTGTAGTATTTTTTTTTACCTGATCTTAAGTATTCCATTGAACTAACATAAGTATAGTAATTCATTAGTGAGTTTCTTGAAGAAATTAGACTGTTTGTTGAAAATCATTGAAGACCATAATTAGTTTGACCGGCCAGCGTAATTCTTGGTCACACGTTATGATGGCGATTTTAAATTTCTTAAGTTTTAAGAGATTTAAAAGAAAAGTGAAAGTTGTTGAGGAAAAAACGGAAAAAATAAATAATTTGAGTAAAAAAAAAGGACATAATGACGGTTGACATAGTATTTAACGTTTAATGCTGCATTTAAATCAAAATCGATTTTCTTTACTTTCTTTTTTTAGAATCAGAATTTGACAAATTTAGAATTAAGTTGGAACATAGAAGGGAATGTTTCCATGAAAAATTATGCTGTAATATTTACATAATAAAAAGGGTGAACAAGACATAATGATTAACGATGATACTTAATGATAAGAAGAATTAGAATGTGAAAACGATGACCCATCAAATGGTCACTAAAACACTCAATCAAAATAAATTTCTTTTTAGTTTGACCAAAAATTTAAGGGCTCAAAACTTTAGATCATTACGGCGATGGTCCTAGAAAAACTTGATTAATGTGTTCTTACCCAACATCATGAATACGATTTCCATTATTTATAACTTCTTTTAAACTTATTGCAAGTTGCTTTCAAAAAAAGCTCTAGACATTAAATAGCTTCATTATTATTTGTATGAAGGGTAACATGTGATGGATATAATAGTTGGTTTCAAAAATAGTACTTTGTTATCAATTACTACTTATAATTGTAGGGTCTGATTGATAATTTATCAATAGTCGAATAGTTATACAATAAATTAGATTTTTACTAATCATGTAAATATGTAGAATGAGGGTTCTTTCGAAGATTTTACCATTTTGCTAATTAACTGACAAAAATATAATAAATTATGTCATTTAAAATAGTTAATGATTTTGCCGATTTATTACGTAAAACCGTAAATTTTACACCTTTCATTGAGACATGCTCTATTGTCATATTTAAAAAACTCCAAATATTTCTAAACTTAAAATATTTGGATTTAAACAATATCTGCAGTTAGTCAACGTTTCTATATATCACCAACCAAACATTATGTTATAATATTTATAAGTGTGACTAATCTGCGACTTCAACACTGCTTGGAGATTATGTTAATGTTCTTATAACGAAATATGTGTATGTATAGTTTTATGAAGAAATATTGGACTATGGAGAACACATTCAAGAAAGAGTTTAGACCATAGAAGAACACTTAATTATACTTGTTGATTCCTGTAACTATAAACTCCGTGGTAAACAAGATCATGATGGTTCCTAGTCGTCAGATTGGTACCAGTACAAACAAAATCTAATTAAGGAGCAATATCTGCCGCTTATTGTGTTACATAAAATCGTTTTTTCTATTCCTTTTTAAAATATATTCATTATATAGCGACAAGTTTCCTATTCACTACTTCGTAACATGAGTTTAAACGATGACGAAAAAATCCATACTATACTCCTTAATTCTACGCATATAATAATATTAGTCTATGTTTATTTTTAGATCTCTAAGTTTCATTAATTTGGGTGTGGAGTTATGGCTAAACATGAAGAGAGAGTGAAAGGACCCACACGCGTGGGACGCGGATGATATCCTCAACAAAGAGATTGGAGTGTCATGCTTTTAGGCTCCTTTGCAATAATTGAAGTCATGCATACTCACTCATATTATTCCTATTATTATTACCATCTCAAATATTTTTGTGGCTTCTCATTATTTCAATATATTCTCTCAATTATTTATCTCCTCTCTGCCCTACTAAATTAATTATTGCATTCCATTTTCCTTCTTCTTTAGTGTCCTGTGTACATCTTATAAAATAGTTTTGAGTAAATTTACCAAACGATTGAATATGCAAGAAGCACGTGAGCAGTGGAGTTGAAAAGGGAGACAGTCACGTGACAAGGCGTGTTTTTGAGTGATGAACCAGTGGCCGGTGGGGTCCATTTTTGTCTTGCTTGTTAAGAGGCAAATCATTTTGTTCATTGGACCCTTAAATTTGTTTCTTTATCTTCTTTCTTGAAAATTAAGTTTCCGTTAAATGCTTTATCTATTGTTTGTTCTTCTCTCTCGCGAGTGCAAATACTATTACCATAAGTACACTCAAGTGTTAAAAGTTATTAACCGAATGTTGAAACTATTGTCTAATTAACTGACTCATTAAAAGACTTGAAGCTTTATGTCAATTTTACAATAGCGCATCTACCTATTAAAAATTAGTTACTACGTTTGACTAACAAAAATATTATGATCCGCATAATGCTGAACTTGAATCAATTCTTTTTTTCGTATTAATATATTACATTGCATTTCTTTTTAAATTTTCTAATTTTTATGTTATGCTATAAAAGATCTTACAATACTTGAATAATCCATGGTATTTTTCTTAATGGATTTTTTTAATTAAAATTTAGATTTAAAGCCAAAATATATAGAATCAGAAAAGTTGAACATTCTTATTAGCAGTTCGGCGTGGAACAGATCGCTTTATTCTGGACCGCAAAATCAGCCTATTGAATGAATTTCTCTCCTACAAAAACTTAAAACGTAATTTTCAGTTGTCGGTGAAATCATTCCACAAGGACTGTCATGATGGTTGATAATTCGATATACATGTTGGACGGTTTTGTTGTCGTTATTGATTGGTGATTCCTAAATAATTTCTCAATCATAATGATAAATTCTTTGTTCGAGCCCACAACATAAAAGTTGATCTTTTCACTCTAAAAGACAAGACTTTTATATCTCTGCATTCTCCGTAACAATCAAATGATTAAAAACGTCTATCATAATGTAAGCTAAACGCCTATTAGAACATATTCGATCTTGAAAAAAAAAATATATATATAAACAGAGGAATTCAAGGTATTGTTACATGTGATGTTCCAGCATAATATTTGCTCTGTTTTTACTAAAAAAACTTTATTTAATGAGAGCTTGCAGATAGTAAACAAAAAAGAAAGAGCTTCAAGGAAATTAACTTCCGTTAACCTTCTTACAATCTAATCTAATCTCTCCACTATTCCCTGTCAAGGGACTAATATTCCCCATGTTTATCATAGACTGAGCAAAGGCCTGAAAAAACAGAGTCTGGTTACTTGCGAAGGAAGTAACAATTGCGATTGTGGCCGAACCGGTGGTAGAGAATAGTTCTTGGTCTGACTGAAGAAGCCCATTGTTGCTCTGAAGGTTAGTGAAGTAATTGTTATCGAACGCATCAGGTGTGCTCAGATCAAGATTGGTGATCCCTGATCCGGTGCCGTTTTGAGGACAAATCTGTTGAAGACTGCTGAGAAGCGTCGTGTTTAGAGTCGGGTCGGGATTTCCTGACCCGTTGAAGTTGAATAGTCTATTATTGAACACTCCACATCTAGCACGTCCGAACGTATGCGCACCTAAGTAGATGAATTGAAACCACAAGAGATGGCGTGAGAGTTTTATTTTACGTAGTTCGCAAGTTAACTAAACATGGAGATGATTTTACCAGATAAGGCTACTAGATCATTCGTATTTAGCCCGACAGCTGAGAATTTAGATGTGATGTTGCTAAGGCTTTCGACGGGAGAAGGAATTGACGCATTTGCCCCTGCCTGGTTTGCTATGAGACCATCTCTTCTGCCCAATAATACAGTCCATGAAGGCCCTCCTGCCTAAAGATGATCAAACATGTACATTGATATAGATGAATGTGAACAGTGAACATATGTATTGTTTGATACGTCTCATGGAGAAATTGTTATTACCAAAGAAACTGAGGCCTCTGAGGCAAGAGCTAAAACATCAGAGCAAGAGACAACGCCTGGGCAAGCGTTCTCAAGTGCAGTCTTGATGTTATCAACAACGTTGAATCCTCTAGCCGAGTTTGCATTCGGGGCAGCAGTCTTCTCGCTCTGGATGCTTCCACTGTCGTCAAGCAAGATCGACGCGTCACACCCCTTTTAGAAAATAAAGAAATTAAACTAGCGGTTTAGGCGAAAAAGATCATAAAGGTTTTATGTTAAAAGAGTTGTATTGAGAAAAGATTAGTATACATTAACAAAACAGTCATGAAAATGAAGGCGGATGAGGCTGGCTCCGATTCTCGAGTCGGATTGAAGAGCTTGCTGAATAGTGCTGCGTACGATGGCAGAGGCGTTAGGGCATGTCCCAGAGTAAAACGTTGCGTTTAACTGCGCATTTGAGGTTCCAAACAATGAAGAAGAGATGACGAGAGTGGTGATGATTATGATGGAGAAACCATCACAAGTAACAGCCATTTAATTAGGTTATGGATGTAACTAGTTTTCTCTGATTGGTGCAGAGCTTATGAGTATTACATATCATTTTGAAATCATTGTATATATAGGGAGGAAAAGTTGATTAAACGCGTATGTATTTGACTGGTCACGAAAGTGAAAGATTTTAAATTTAGCCGATAACTAGATCAACGTGTGTGTTTGTGAACTTAGTCCAAAATATGAGACAAAAAAGCTGGTGCTTCTACATTTTCTTTAGTTAAAAGTTATTTGTCTTTAGGTTACACCATCTCCATCACTTGCATTATTGTAGTCCTTCCACGCGGTTAGTAAAATAATTTATAAATAGTTATATAAGAAAATATCATATTTTGCCTTCTTGAGACGAAATCATTCGGTCGTCAAGATTGATCAAGATTGTTTTTTCTTCTTTCTATATTTAACAATGGAATACACTAAAACATTATATAAGTTTATAACCATATTTTAAAATCATATATCACACATCTTTAATGCATTCAGATTCCCATGTTTAATCATGAGAATTCATATAAAAAAGGATGAAACTGTGAGAATGAAGATCTCAATATTCAATACAATTGATACGCAATTTTTTAAAATTTAGTTTATAAGTCACATTTTATGAAAGAATTGCTGCGTTGTATAATGAGTTTTTAAAAAGAATTGTTAGAACTTTACAGCTGCATTTTTGAGAAAACAAAATAGATTCATAATCAACTGTTTTATAATGAGTTGTTACTTCACTGATTTTGATAAAAAAAAAAAACTCCAAAAGTCTTACTTACGAGACTTTTTGAAGATGTTCTTTGGCATTAACCCTGCAGAATAAACATTCACCGATGCGTGACTAGCTCCGGAATCTTCGAGTGACGGTGATATGGATTATGACATTTAGAACATTTCCAAGGAAGTTTTTAAAAGATTTTTTTTTTATGATTAAACAAACATAAGTAAAGTTATATGTCTCATTCGTATTGGTTCAACTGTTTTATTTTTCAAAATTGAATTATTTAACTAAATCATTTTTTTTTAGAGACTCTTTTGAAATTTTTACCGATATGGATGCTTTTAGAAAAAGCTTGCAACATACTATTTCGCATGATTCTTGAAACTTTTCTTGATATTTTCTTATCACAAAAGATATGATTATTCTATTTTATTAGTTTTTACTATGATTATAGTTAAACTAAGTATATCTGATCACTAACTACATTGAAATCTTAATTGACAATCATGTTGAAAAAACAAGATCTTTTAAATTGGCACATTAACTATCAAGGTAGTAATGCTAAACCGATACTCTAATTTAATTGAAATTTAAAATTATATTAAAGTAAAACCAATCCATTATTTGATAGATAATAGCGCTAAACCGATATTCTGGACGGCTAAATCTGAAATAGTTGCTACCAAATCTGAATTAAAATCTTAACTACTTCGCCGTACTTCTGTTAATACTCATGACTTTATAATGTTCTCCATAATTGACACTATTATACGAGTAAATTATTCATATATGATAAACAGACGGTGAAATTTTTAAATTTATTATTTCGACATCAACAAACGGTGAAACTAGTCTCAGCATCTTTCACATATCTGCTAAACTCACTGCTTCCTCAACGGAGCCAGACTGTAACTGAATGTCCTCTGCTTCAGTGGCTGACTGTCCATTAACCACCTTACAGTCTTGTCTAATCTCTCCATTACTCCCCGTCAAGGGACTAATATTCCCCATTTTGATCATGGACTGAAGAAACGCCTCGAAAAACAGAGTTTGGTTACTTGCGAAGGAAGTAACAATCGAGATGGTGGGTGAACCGGTATCGGAGAACAGTTCTTGGTCTGACTGTAGAAGACCATTGTTGCTCTGAAGGTTGGTGAAGTAATTGTTATCGAACGCGTCAGGTGTGCTCAGGTCGAGATTAGCGATCCCTGATCCACTGCCGTTTTGAGGACAAATCTGTTGAAGGCTGCTGAGAAGTGTTGAGTTCAGAGTCGGGTCTGGATTTCCTGTCCCGTTGAAGTTGAATAGTCTATTGTTGAAGGTTGTGCAATTTCCACGTCCAAACGTATGCGCTCCTACGCACATTAAACCACAAAGAAATTGGCATAAATTAGGGTTTGATTTGTTTGAATTGAGACGCAAGTAACTAAACGTGACCATTCTTTACCAGACAAGGCTACTAGATCGGTTGTATTTAACCCGACAGCTGAGAATTTAGATGTGATGTTGTTGAGGCCTTCGAATGGAGAGGGTAGGGAAGAATTTGCCCCGGTCAGGTTCGCGGTAAGGCCATCTCTTCTTCCTAATAACACAGTCCATGTAGGCCCTCCTGCCTGAAGATGACCAAACAATGTTTACTTGTATAGACTAGAACATGAGGGATGTTAAAACGTTTTACTTTCAGCCGGGCAGGCCCACTAAAATCTCATGCCCGTTAAAAGCCCGCCAAAGCCATAACCGGGCTTGTGAGCTCACAGACTTTTAGCCCATATATATATGTGTGTTTTTTTTATAACTTAAGTCAGTTTTTTAATTACCAACGAGACAGAGGCCTCTGAGGCGAGAGCTAGAATGTCAGAGCAAGAGACAATGCCAGGACAAGCATTTTCGAGAGCAGTTTTGATATCATCCACAACATTGAATCCTCTAGCCGAGTTTGCGTTGGGTGCAGCGTTCTTCTCGCTCTGAATGCTTCCACTGTCGTCAAGCAAGAGCGACCCATCGCAACCCTTTTCAAAACGTAAAGAAGAGGTTTAGAGTTACTAAAAACAGAAGGGCTTACGATAAAAGGATATCAAGATGCTTAGTTAGTGAGCTTCTTGTACGTTCACAAAGCAGTCGTGGAAATGAAGACGGACTAGGCTGGCTCCGATTCTCGGGTCGGACTGAAGAGCTTGTTGAATAGTGTTGCGAACGATGGCAGAGGCGTTAGGGCAAGTGCTGGAGTAAAACGTTGCGTTTAACTGCGCAGATGATGTCCCAAACAATGAAGAAACGATAACAAGAAGGGTAATGATGAACATACCATCACAAGTAGTAGACAAGCTTGTTACAGCCATTGATTTTTTTTTCGTTTTACTGATTAATTATGAACTTTTGATTGAGTAATTAGTTAAAGAAATCATTATATAGAGAAGAAAAGCTGATTAAATCTTGCCCGATGGTGAATGTGACAGATTTTTTAACTTAGGCCAATATTCAAGTCAAAGGACGTGTTTGTTTACCAAGTCAAAAATGAGAAAAGGTGACCATTCTAGATTGTATTTAGTGCGAAATTGTGTATTTAATCAAACTCCTCTTTTCAAAAGTCGAGTGCAAGATTCTTTTCTTAGTCACGTACTCACGTTCCACGAAAAAAAATGAAATAATCTGCGAACGAGTTTTTAGTTGTTAGGGCGTTACAGCTGTATTTTGATGGAAAATAGTATTTTTCTTTTGATAACCGAGAAAGACCACATTTCGAAACCTAAGTTAAATGTTCGAAATTATAGAAAATCGAATGTTTTTTTGTCACTTCGACAATGTTTAATGGTAAGATTCAAGATGATAACATAATTTTGACTCAACGGAGGAATTACCACTTTAATACGACCGTTAGATCACACCACTTGTAAATCTTCACGTTAAACAAACATGCTTACGAGTCTTAATTTTTTACTAAGTAAAAGGTTTCTAGAGACTAGAATTATATAAAAGTAGAATGAAAAAAAGAAAAAGAAAAATACATAGAAGATTACCAATAGAAGAAAAGCTGGTCTCTACGCAAGAATGACACGCACAAATATTATAAATTTTAAATGTTTTGTTCAAAAGTAAAAGCTAAAAAATGTCACAACAAAAATCCAATATTATACGAAAAATTTGACTTATAAAGATAATTTTGGTTTTCAATTCAAGTATAAAAATGTTCCAAATAATTAAATAAAAATTTAAGAATATTACAAACGAAAAGAAAAATATCACGTTACAAATAAAGTAATTTATAAAAACTTTAGCAAGTAAGAAAATATAGATTAAAAAAGGAAAGAACCAAAACCATTCTATAATCCACAAACATCCATTCATGAGCTTAGACATTTACTCCGGTTACGGTGGGCTGTAATAAATTTACTCTTTTTGGGGTAATAAAGTAATTTTTTTCCCTGAAAATTGCAGATTTCACCATTTTTAACCTGTTCAGGCTTTTGTGTTACCTTCATTTTACAGAAGGAAAGTTTTTTCGAACACTAAAGAAGGAAGCAAGAAGAAACCTTTCTCTATGTCACAAAAGTTCTCCAAAGTGGCAAACGCAAGTCTTACTCCGTTGCAATCTCTCTCACCGCCGAGCGATGCATCTCCGTCTCCGTCGAATCCCATTCCCATTCCCACGCCGCTCCTGCATCGGTCCACCACTCACTCTCCGCCACAAGTCACTGCTTCCGTGCCGCTACAGAGTAAGGTTCATCAAGCTCCTTCTCAGACTTCGTGCGCTACTCCTCCCACAGGTAGAATATATCGCCTCCGTCCTCTCAATAGCCTTCTCTCGCTTGGGATGATAGTTCCTCGTCTTCCTCCTCTGTGGACATATCTAAATTTCACACTATCCGTGATGATTTACTTAGTGGAATGAGTTCGTAAATGGGAATCATGATTCCTGAAAGCTGGATGTTGTGGAGAAGAAGGAAATTAGGGTGTCGGGTCCAAGTATCAACAGTTGTTGCGATTCTTAATAAACAATCAGATAAACAATATATGATTTTCTACGTTTCCCTTGTTCGTCGCTGTTTAAAGCTTGTTGCTTTGCTCTAATTCTGCCTGAGTTCAGCAATCTCTCTATGTTGTTTCTTCGTTTTTGCAGGAGTTGTGGAGAATTTGATGCATAAGAATGACTTGAATACGTATTGTCAGAGATTAGGCATACCACTCCCAGTGTATAAAACTACATTTGAAGGTTCTTGTCATGCTCTGAGATTTAATTCTACCGTTTCTGTTGGTAAAAAGAGCTTTACTTCCCCAAGTACATTCGCAAACCGGAAATCTGCAGAGCAAGATGCTGCTAAGCTTGCATTACAACATCTACTAAATGAAGATGAAGCTACTGCTACATATCTACGCGGGTATCTTCGCGAGGTTTGTTATCTTCCCTTTTTATGTTCGTTTTTGCATTTATTTCTGCGTAAGAGTGATGGCTTGTCCTAGAGTTCTTACAATTGGTAGGTAACTGAGGATATATGATAAATGAAGTACTTACCTTTGGCATTTCTCAAAGAACCATAACTAAAACTAAAACCAATAACATTAAGAGAACTATTTTGCTTTCATTCAGTATGACAGATCTGATAGAAATAGAAATAATTTGCTATAACTCGTGTCCAACTAGAATAATGTCATTAGAATTCCGAAGACATAAAAATGTTGGTTAGATGTGATCATTGTCAAGCATTTATGCTTGATTTGTTTTAAAGTTTATCACCTCTTGAACGTAAAATCTGGCAGATGCGTGAATCATGAGCAAAAAGAAGGAAGAGAAGCAGGCAATAGGAAATGCATACTTTGTAATAAATCGTATACATTCCTTGAGTTTGAGGTCTTATAGGGGGTCTTGATTTTTGCTTCTTTAAAGCTCACAAAATGGAAACATCTGTATTTAGAAATTGAAGCCAAAACCACACTTATGATAACGCATTCTGATGAAGTTGTTGAGTGCGTGGCTTTGTGCCCTGCCCTTTGTATGTGGCCTTTTGCATATGGTGGACATTGTTTTTTCCTCTTTTGCAGAATATTCTCACAACTAATAATTTCATTGTAAAGTATTACGTCACATGACCCAGCATTCATTGTTTTCTGTTTGATCTTCTGCAGCTTGTATGTCAGGACAAAGCACGTTGCAAGATGATATTAAACGAATTTCTTGCCAAGAGAAAGATGGCATGCGCATATGAGACAGTTCAAGTTGAAATGTCTCCTGTGTTTGTTTCCTCTTTGGCATTAAATGGCACTTGTTATAAAGGTGCAGGTGGTAAGAATAAGAAAGAAGCTGAACAACTAGTTGCACTTTCAGCTATCCTCTCCCTTTTAGGTAAGGTCTTAAACAAATAAACAAGAACAAAGGGCATGTCTCATGGGACATTGATGATTTCTCTTTTTTTTCTTTATGTTTCAATTTTTTTTGACTAATGAATACCTTTAATTGTGATAGATAATCCTACATATGCCACACTGGTTTCTGAAGTTATCAAGTCCAAATTTAATGTTTGTGCTGCTTTTAATGGACTCAAGGACTTTCCGTATGGTCATGATTGTTCTGTCACCGGCAATGAGTTCAAGGCTACCACTTCTAACAATGATGCGATGCCTCTTACTAAGCAGGCCTTATCGATAGAGCGAAGCAGTTTTAGAGTCTCAGTTGATGAAAAAATGCTGACATCAGTAGACTTACATGCTAATTATATAGAGGAGCAAAGGGGTTCTGGAATCTTGGTCAGGAAGAACAAGCAAGTTTTAGTAAATTCACTTCCTCAGACAGAGATGCAAGTCAACAAGAACCAGCAAAGTTTACAAACTCCATTGCCTAATGCAGAGAAGCGAGGTGGTCTAGGAGTCTTGGATGATAAAGAAGGTGTGGCTGGTCACCCGTCTGGAGCAGTGACCATTTCAAGGTGTTCTTATGTAAATCTGCCAAGAACTTCACCATTGATTTCAGAACCACAACATGACATCAAATTGCCAGAGGCAACACAACCGGCTTCTCAGCAAATCAGTGTTCCAATAGAGTCTGTGACACCAGCATCACAACTGGCTTCTCAGCAAATCAGTATTCCAATAGAGTCTGTGCCACCAGCAGCACAGAATCCAGCTGATGATCCAATCTCTTCCAAAAAGAGACGAAAGATGAACAAGAAGGTAAACAAGAGATTGCGAGCTGAGAAGGAGAAGGAGTACTAGCTCACTTCTTTTCTTGAGATGGTCTTCAAGTAATAGTTTCTTGTTCTGTGATACATATCTGGCACACCTGCAAGCTGCAGTGATATTTAATACACTGAATTTAACTTTGGTTGGATTCGTCGGACTTACCAAGATCACTCGCGTGAAGGATAGTGATCAAATACTGGTGTCGGTGAATATTAGGATGGAACCAGAGATCTCTTTGAAATGTTCTAGTTGTTTAAAATTGTAACCTGTTGTTAGCTTCCAAGTCTAGAAGGCTCATCTCATGTGATGTAATGTCATGTCTTGTCTTTTACTTTATTTTATGATCCAGTTCCTAGCTAAAATTGTAGCTTTTGTATTGCATTTAACACTCTTTGGATCTTGGTTACGAAAAAATCTGCCTAAATCAAATGAACTAAGTTCGGTTAAAAAGTCTTCTTCAAAAAGAGGGATTTCATCACGCCAATCAGAATCAAGATTGCTTTCCAAGTTCGCACATTATTACAGAAATGTTCATTGCGACGTATGAAGCCACATTAGGCTCATGCATTTAAGACTCGCATTGTTTTTTGATGTTCATTAACCTTTTAAGTTTGGCTATGGTTGGTGACTGATGAATATCATGGGATCGCCGCACTAAAAATAGAACAAGTCGACATCAAGAGTTTTGTGAAGTTATTGTCGTACGTGTTGTTGTTATAAACCGTGATTTATAGAAGAAAAAGTCGGAATGATAAAGCTGATTTCAACTATAGTTTTTTTTTGTGTCTATTTTCTTAATTTAATAATTGTATAATTATCATTTTGTAATTTTACTTAAATTTATGAAAACTGAAAAGTGTCTCAAACTCCGCCATTATTATTCCTTTTCCATCTTTAGTCATCACATTCACACTGTTTTAGGCGATGGGATCCAAATTTTATTAAATATTTTGAGCTCATTCTCTTTGGTTTACACTTCAGAATGTCATCAATCCCCAACTCACATGTGCCTTTAAATCCAATAATCCATTATGCTTTTGGACTGTCCAAATTATTCCTTGATTATTTACATAATTACTTCTTCATTGTGCTTTTAACCTCTTTTATTGTATACTTAATTCAAAAACATTAATGTTCTAAGTTATTATAATAAGAACAAGTTGTAGCTTTTTAGCTGAAATTTCACATGTTAGCGTGTGCAAATAAAAGTAGGACCTCCTTAGAAAGTAAATTTCATATACTATAGACTATAGTATGTTCTTTAACCAAAAATTATATAATGATTAAAAAAAGATGAGAGAATCAAACGGATTTAAAGTTAGACACTGTTATTTTTATTCATCTTAATTTCAATTTTATTTTTGCAGTTCATCTTTAAATATATTTATTTTGTTGATCAAACACAACGACAATTCTAAATCATATGTTATCAGAAATATCATTTCTGAATACAATTTTATTCAAGGTATCCGATTAATGGTTTTGGTACAAGTTGTATCATACAACCATTTTAACAAATACTGAAAAATTTCTCTAGTAAAAAAACTAAAATGTTCTCCTTGGAAATTCATTTAACGATCAAATAAATTTATTTCGATTGATTTTAATATTTAATCCAATAAATCCTCTTATTTTACCAATTTATAATTTTAAATATCTCACGATTTCAGCAAAGAGTTGATTTTTTTTTTTTGTATTTTTCTTTCATTGGAAAAGTCCTTGAGAATTTGTCAAAATTGTCACTCTCCATATTACCAAGAAGGCGACCAAGAAAAAGGTAAAACAATTTTATTCTATTGTTGAAAAGCTAAACCAGTTTTTTTTTTAAATTATTACCATGGCTCGAATTTCGAGGAAACTATGGTGCTTGACGATTAAGCTCTTTTCAAAATTTTCCAAACCCATAAAAAAATCATTTAAATGTTTAGTTTTGCTAATCTCTGGAGTTGCGAACTCATAAACATACATAAAAATGAATATTTCTCTAGCGTGCAAGCTCCTGCTTTTAATTCTGACTATAGCTTGTCAGATCCAGACACAAGTTAAATGCTTGGAGTTTGATTTCCCTGAGTTTGATGAAAGCAATGATTCAGACTTGATCCGAGATAACTCATACATCGTCCTTGGAGCGATCCAAGTGACTCCTGATATTCGAGGCTCTCTCACGAACCACGCGGGCCGCGCACTCTACAAGAAGCCTTTCAGGCTATGGAGCAAAGACAAGAAAGCTACTTTCAACACCACTTTCGTTATTAACATCTCGAACCAAACAAATCCGGGAGGCGAAGGCTTAGCCTTCGTTCTCACACCCGAGACAGCCGCTCCTCAGAACAGCTCGGGTATGTGGCTTGGTCTGGTCAACGAAAGGACAAACATGACTCTCGGGTCACAGATCGTTGCGGTTGAGTTCGACACAAGGAAGAGCCATCCGGATGATCTTGATGGAAACCATGTGGCTCTAAATGTGAACAGCATCAAGTCGGTTGTTCAAGAATCCTTGAGCAGTCGAGGGATCACGATCGGTTCTGGTCTTGACTTTACAGCACACGTGTGGTATGATGGTAAGAATCTATCGGTTTATGTCTCAAGAAACTTGGAGGCATATGATCAACGGAACTTAGTGTTTTCTAGGGCTATAGATCTCTCAGCATCTCTTCCGGAGACAGTTTACGTTGGATTTACGGCTTCAACAAGCAATTTCACGGAGCTGAATTGTGTGAAATCATGGAGGTTTGAAGGTTTACAGATCGATGGAGATCAAAATATGCTATGGCTCTGGATCGTTATCCCTATTGTGTGTGTTGTGGTAATAGGAGCTTTCTTAGGGGCATTGTACTTGAGATCTAGGTCACGGGCAGGGGAAACAAACCCGGATATAGAAGCCGAGCTAGATAATTGCGCTACAAACCCGCAGAAGTTCAAGCTGAGAGAGCTGAAGAGAGCAACAGGAAACTTCAGCCCTGAGAACAAACTCGGACAAGGCGGGTTTGGGATGGTGTTTAAGGGGAAGTGGGAGGGTAAAGACATAGCTGTGAAACGAGTTTCCGAGAAATCTCATCAAGGGAAGCAAGAATTCATATCTGAGATCACAACAATCGGTAATCTGAATCACAGGAACCTGGTGAAGCTATTGGGATGGTGCTACGAGAGAAAGGAGTATCTTCTAGTTTACGAGTATATGCCTAACGGAAGCTTGGACAGATATCTTTTCGTGGAAGACAAGTCAAGATCAAACCTAACATGGGAGACAAGGAAGAACATTATAAGAGGGCTATCTCAAGCTTTGGAATATCTTCACAACGGATGCGAGAAGAGGATACTTCACAGAGACATCAAAGGGAGCAACGTCATGCTGGACTCAGATTTCAATGCGAAGCTCGGCGATTTTGGGCTTGCAAGGATGATTCAACAAAGCGAAATGACTCACCATTCGACAAAAGAGATTGCTGGAACACCAGGATATATGGCTCCAGAGACTTTTCTCAACGGGCGAGCCACGGTTGAAACAGATGTGTATGCGTTTGGAGTTCTAATGCTTGAAGTAGTCTCGGGGAAGAAACCTAGTTATGTCTTGGTCAAGGAGAACCAGAGCAATTACAACAATAGCATTGTGAATTGGCTATGGGAGCTATACAGAAATGGAACCATCATGGATGCAGCGGATCCGCGAATGGAAAGTTTGTTTAATGAAGAAGAGATGAAAAGCGTTTTGCTCTTAGGACTAGCTTGTTGCCACCCGAATCCAAACCAAAGACCGTCCATGAAAACGGTTTTGAAGGTCTTGACGGGTGAGACTAGCCCTCCCAATGTGCCCACTGAGAGACCGGCTTTCGTGTGGCCAGCGATGCCTCCATCGTTTAGTGACGTTGACTACTCTCTTACAGGGAGTCAGGTCGAGTCGCTCACCGAGCTAACTGGCCGATGATATTAATATGTGTGTTCTTCAAGAATTCTTTTTCTTTTGTGGGCATATAATTTGATTGTCCTATTGATCAAAGAACTGTATCTGAAATTTATGAATCTTCCTTTATTCCTCTGTTCCTATTGAAACCCTAGCGTTGTTGGTTGAGTAAACAAAACCAAACAACTTGATAATAATCAGACGAACCATTGTATTCTTCTCATGAGAGCAAGCTTTAGCTTATCTTTCTCAAACTCATAATTTCTCTTTTCATTTTTCACGGTTCCATGGTATTAAGGACGAGAGCTTTAAATAAAGATGCAAGTGGTAACATTATGATATTTGGATTATTCGCATACAAGTGAGCAGTTGAAGGATATTAACTACAATTTTTGTAACTAAAATCAACAAGTTGGTACAAAATCGAT
Source organism: Schrenkiella parvula (assembly GCA_000218505.1). NCBI lineage: Eukaryota > Viridiplantae > Streptophyta > Magnoliopsida > Brassicales > Brassicaceae > Schrenkiella > Schrenkiella parvula. The sequence goes on along the minus strand of CM001192.1, from coordinate 16,289,133 downwards.
CCTATATAAAGTTTCAATTCCGCAACATCAGTGTTCTTTCTTTTTAATTTTAGCAAAATATATCTCTGGGAGTAAAATAATAATAAATGTAAAAAACTTTTCTTAAGAGAAGAAGAGACTGAACTTGGAAGGTCCAACAGTATGAGAAAAACCTTTAATGGACAATTCAGGAACAGTGGCTTTCTCCACCATAAGAAGCTCGTTGTCTATGAATATCACAACCACCGTTATATCATCATGAAAGAATCTCCTAACTCCTCTCTCCACTTTCTTCAAATCATCGTATCTCATCTCTCTCTTCTTCGCTGCTATGTTCATCGCTCTTCTCACCAGCCTTCTCGCTATTCCCTGTGTTTTTTTTTACATCAGTGAGATTCACAAACAGAAAGCAACAATTGAACATTATGAAAATCGCTTTCAAGGCATGTACCGGACGAGGATGTTTATTCACTATCTCTACAGCTTGCTGGTTGGTCATGTGTTCCCAGAGTCCATCTGATGCGAATATCACAAACTTATCGCTTGTTTGTAAGAGTCTTGTGTAGACGCAAGGCTCTGCTGATAGAACCGGTCTTTGTAGCCGTTCAGGGACATGGAACCGCGGAAATGAAGGATCAAGAGAGAACTCTGGGCGCTTCAAGTACGCATCCCCTATTGATCTAGATACCTGCACCAGATGACTCATAAGATCACCGTTTAATAGTTTGATTGATAAGCCAGGACACAATAGGTCTACTTAAGGATGTTGAGCTATTCAAAATTTAAGCTAGCTGAGGACTGAATGTAGCAGATTGTAATTGTTTTAAGAAAAGCCTTGCATACCTGAATGATGCCTTTGATGCGCCACACACCGTGTTTGAGGACAACAATGTGCGAATCATCCGGATGCAACGACCTAAGCTCTTGTCTAACTTCTTCCAAAGCAGCATTGTGATCCCTTGTCAATTGCTCAGCTACAATCTTGTTTGACCTACTGTTATTACTCATGGAACCAAGCACAGCACGGGAATCCCCAACATTAGCGATAAGCAAGGTCCCTTTCCAGATAACTCCGACCAGACAGCAAGATCCAACAGCTGCAATCAACGGTTTTAACTCGCAAGTCCTTCGCACAAGCGTGAGAAACCCTTCCTCAGTTGCAGAAAACGCAGCCCTCAGAGTCTCCTCTGAAATGGCGCCCTTTTCTCTCGAAACTCCTAAAGGGAAAAGTTTTAATCAAGAAGCAGCCAATGAACCATTCTAATTCTGAACTTACAGCCAAAAGGAACAAGACAAGGCTTCAAACAAGTTGCAATAGACAAAGCTACAAATCAAGAAACAAACAAATAGAGAGAACAAGTCAAGGATGGTCTACCAAAAGAAAAGTTTTGTAATCTTAACATAAAAGCAGGCAGCTAAACAAATGTCGAGTTGTTAAAAGTCAAGATTCAGTTCACTGTTCACCAAAAGCTTAATGATTCAATGGCCATCGATTTCAACTTCTACCGAAAATTTCCGATCACGGTAGGCAAATCGAACACACAGATTCAGTTAGCGAATCAACTGATTTCAGAGAGGACTTGTTGTTTGACTTCAATCACACTGATTCAGAGCAAATATTAATGAAAGGAGAAAAAGACTAACTCATCAAATGGGCAAAGAGATGGTCAGAGATGTATCTAGAAGCTTCGGGACCGCCATGGCCATCGTAAACTCCGACGAAGATGGCTCCGTTTCCAGTCTCGACTTGGCTATGATCTTCAATGACCTCGTTAGCTTGCACGACGCCCATGGAGAAATCACCAAAGGAATGCCTCTCGAGTTCCCTAGACCAAAGGAGCGAGTCACCGGAGGTGTCACCGTCGATGTCGTCATGATCATCGCTGTTATCATCACTATCCTTATTCATACGGCCGTACCGCCGCATCGGTCGCAAACAAAAAAGCGCCATTCTCGCCAACCAGGAGAGCATCCCTCATTTGCCCCCCTCCCCTCCCCGAGAACACCTCTTTTAGGTCGCCGGAGACCCACCGGAGATCGCGGAAGAAGGACTTCGTGATTCGTTTAGTGGATCAGTTTAGAAGACAAACTTATGTGGTGGATCGAAGACGAAACAGGTGAAGAGACAACGAACGAATCGGGAAAAGCTTGAACAAAAGGCAAAATCAGAGATTGCGAAAAGCAAAGTTTATTTCTTTCTTTTTATTTCTGTTTCGAAATCAGATAAAACAGAGAACAAAAATGAGAGACTTTGGAGAAAAAAAAGGTAAATACTTTCTTTGGTCTAGAGAGAGACTGAGAGTGGTTGAAGCAAAGTGTGAAAAATATGAATTGTTTTAATTAAAGTTGAGTCTATAAATTTAAATTTAATTTAATTTTTTCTCCTTTTACCTTTATTTTCATATTTCACGTAATGAATGAGTAATCAAATTGTTGACGTAATACTGTAAGTATTCCCAAGGATCTCACGTCATACTTTTTTTCGTGGTTTTCTTTTTAGCCTTTGGGGTCCCAATTCTTCGTTGATTTGTTTAAAAGCAAAAGTTCAAAACGCGTTCCTCTCTACACGAAAACGAAAAGGTAATAATAAAAATCATTTACAACTAAATACTAAAGTAATTGAAATTGTAATACTATCAACGAGGGAATTCTATTTTAATTTACGAATGTCGGAATTACGGTGATTTAGTGCTTATAAATGTTTGTATCTGACTTGATAGACGTAAATTAAAATAAATTTATTTGATGTAGTTTTCAAACATAATTTACTTGCAAAACTTGATATACATATATAACAATGTTATATCTCTTTAAACTTATCACGTAAAATATTAAACTCACATAAAAAAAATTTGACGACTTTATTTAGTAACTTAATAGATTATCCAAATTAGAAGCTGACTAAAAAAATAATATCATATATTTTTGTTATGGAAATCTCGACTATGAATTGTCTTAGTTAATTGAATGAAGACACGTTATATAATAACATGAGTAGCCTACTATTGGGAATGATTTTAATAGAAGAGTAAATAAGATCTTTCTTTTCTTTTGCATAACTGATTAATTGAACTGATAAGATGAGATTATACACATCGTTGATGTATCAGTATCACTATCCATGTTTTGGTAAAACATGAATCTATTTACAGTTGCATGAACTTTTGGGTTAAACATTAAATCATTCATCGCTATTTGGAGTTTAGATAAGCCAACTCTAGAAGAAACGAAACATTTCATCACTATTTACAAAAACAATTCTTCTCATGTTACCGATTTAGAATTTTTTAATAGGACCACGGTCAAGTTCCGAAACCACAAAGACCAACCTGCTCAAAACCACAGACCACAAAACCGCAGACCGAAAGGACCTAGACTGTTCTACTACGACCAAGTTCCAATTCAAACCCTGAGTACTCTCGGACTTTGTATGTTTTGAGTTTCAAGTTTAGATATATGAAGATAACATCACATTTATCACAAAATAATTACCCAGAAAGCTCAACTGTCATCAGATAGAACAGAAAGAAAGAAAATCCACACGAAAGAAAAAATCCTACAGCTATTCAGAAGGAAAAAAAAACAACAAGAACACACAAAAGCACGAAAACTTCGAATTAACAAAGACAACAGAGGAAATGAGAAACGCTTTATCCAGTGTATCCTCCACCGGTTCCGTACCCAGTGGTACGACCACCGCTACCAACGTGGCTGTTATGAGCCGTGGTCCGACCAGTTCCAGTGTTCGTCCCTATCGGTGCGGTCACAGCCGTACCATCCACAACGTGGCCGGTTGGTTGTCCGGTGCCGTGACCAGGCAAAGCCGACATCTGGTGGGTCCCAGTTCCGTGTCCGACATGTCCAGTGGCCGAGTGAGTTGCCGACCCCAAACCTGTTCCGGTTCCGGTTCCAGTGGCTTCTTTCATGACGGCGTTGTGCTCACGCGCTTCTCTCTTCTGCATCTCAGCTTCGTTGATCTTTGCTTCTTTCTTCTGTGTAGCCATCTGTTTCTGGACAGGGTCTCGTGTAGTCATCTTCTCCGCCTTTTTTTTGAAAGCCAAAACCAATAACACCCATCATTTACCAAAAGGAATCGCAGAAAATCATTAACTTTGCTTAGATGATAATAAAGACAATTAATAACTACCTTTTCCTCCAAGGTGGCTTTGGTCTTGTCCATGCCGGACTTTGCAGAAGCTGCAATGTTCGAAGCTGTTTCCTTCATCGACTCCATTTTCTTTTCTTTTTTTTTCTTATATCTTTCTTTCTTCCTTCGTGATATTCAAAAGATGTTACAAAAAAAGATGGCTTATGATTCTTCTTTTTGATGATTTGCTCGGTGAGCATGTCCTATAAAATAGGCATTGTTCGCCAGGTGTTACTGTATTCGGTAACTGTGATTATTATTTAATTACGCTCTTGGCGACACGACAATGAGACGTGTCATGAAACAAGAGGTGGTAGGCTTTGTGTTGCAGCTCTTGGTCATACACGTGTACGGGATCCGTAGAGTCGTATAGAACAGTTCGAATTTCGACGCGTGTTACGCTTTTGGGGTCGTGGAAATAGTTAGTTAATAATAGCCGGTTTCGACATAGGGCCCGGTTTTGCGTAACAAAAACAAGCATATAATAATTGTAAATATGCAAGAAAGGCGCACATAAAAGCTCAAATTTTGCGGCTTACCATTTTAAGTTTTTAAGCAATGATGGTAAATTAGGCATGTCGACTGGTCTAAAGTTTCGCTATCATCAGTCTTTTAAACCCATTCTCATAAAACAAACCCACAAACTAAAAACAGAGCAAAACGAACAAAAGATAATGGAGCCTAGCATTGCCTTTGTCAGAACTGAAATACAAACTTCATATTCTCTTCTCAGGAGTCTAAAGACCAACATACTAAGCGATTCCCGACCTGCGCAGCTCGGCTTCACCATGTGCAAAATGGCAACTATGCCCATACGTACAGTTCCCTTCAGCATATTTGCCACAGAGCTTCGTCTTGTAGTTGCCCCTGGGATATGGTTTCCCTTCAGAACCACCAAACCCTTGAGGTCTCCTTGCAGAAGCAGCTGATCCAACCCTCCCTATAAGCACTTTCACCATCTCGCTCGCTTCATTGATCTGTTCAAATGTTCCACCTAGCTCGATATTCTTCAAGTTTGGGTCTCTTTCGTGATCTTGAATCGATAATTTCGCCCCTGTTTGACGGCAAATCTCTTTGGAATGGATTCCACCTTTCCCAATTATGGCACCAGCCAAAGAAGCATCCACACTGATCTTAGCAGTAGCTGAAGCACCAAAGCTTGAAACAGGGCCTGCTCTTGGACCTCCTCTCCCTGAGAATCTGCCCGCACCGCCAGGATTTTGCATATTTCTGGAAACTTGAGCAATCGTTGGTCCACGATTTGTCATCTCCGCTACAGCATTGTACCCACCAGGTACATAGTGCATGAAGTGACAGTTATCACCAAACGGACAGCCAGAAGTGCTGCAATACAACACATCACACATCAGCAAGTTAGCCCCAGAAAGAAATAGTGAAATTTATAGGCTATTGCACTACTTGCTACCTTTTAATCTCGACAAAGCAATAACCTTTAGTGCAAAAATGGAGAAAGAAATCTATAGAGTAACAAAACAGATAATATTCCAAATCTTTCGCCGAGGAACAACACGTTCGTCAGGACCTAAAGACTCATGGATAGCTATAGGATAATGCAAGAACCTTACCTGAGAATAACAGTTTTATGCTGCACATGCAAAGTTATAAATTTCTTACCATCATACAGAAGAAGAGTAAACACACATTTTCAACGGCTTTCACAGCTCTAAGAAAAGACAAGTTCAGGTTGGTTTTACATATTATATTCACCGGTAGCGTTCAGTTCCAAAATCGCTTATCCGTTCTTAGGAGTAATCGCAATTTGTTGTATACATTGACTTTATTAACTCGTTTAAGAAAGAAGGGTGCTATGTACCTGTATAACAACTATCCACTTCATTAGCACAACAATATTACTTCTTAATTTTCGGATCCGAGTTGAAGAATTTATATTAAAGATGATTATAACCTGAAAAATTTTGTGCATGGCTTCGATTTGCTTCCTAAACCAGTTGAATTTGATTCCATCTCTGTTGCATACATTAAGCGCTTTTTACTTTTAGTTACAAATTTTCTAAAATTTCAAACAAATCTTATTTAGGAATAGCTCCAGTGTACCATCTGCTTTTAATGCATTTGATCTACAGTATGATACCGAAATGCCGAAGCTTTTCAGGGTTTAATGAGTATTGAAACTGGACTTAACGCCTTGAGTTGACATAGATCATAGATCAATATCAATAACGCAAATCCAGTATGTTAACTATTAACAAAGGCGATATTCTAGTGGTTTGACGAACCCAATGAACATGAAAATGGGCAAGCAATAGCAGAACACAAAGGCGAGTAAGAAACAAGCTTTCCTCCTAGCAAACCCCTCTACAAGAGAAAAGCCTTCTCTTTTTTTTCTAATTTCAGTAAAAAAGTAGAACGAAGAAAGCTAACTAATACCAAATTTCTCTATAGCTGTCAAGATCTCGAATTCGGAAAACCCAATAGGAGACAATAGGAAGAATAGGATAAGAAGTGGGGGAATGAAAGAGCTAACCTTGCTTAGACCTCTTGAATCCGCCGTTAGAGTTGTATGAGCCAGCTTCAGGGCGTCCTCTCTTGCGAGTATCCATTTCTCAGTCCAGACGCGAATGGAGCAAACGATGTCAAAACCCTCGAGACCGATTAAACGGAGCGAATCAGAGAAGGGAAATCGAATTCGGAAGAGAGGAGAGGAAAATCAAGGTTGCCTAAGAAGGTTGTAGGTGTTGGCGGAAAAGATGAGATCTCTATTTTTCCTTATTCTTTTTTTTTTGATTTCCTGCTTTGAGCTTTTCGTTTCCTAATTGCATTTCCATATTATCTCAACAATATTAAAGTAGTTTCCATTTAAATTCATATGGAGAACTCCAATAGAAAGACTAATTATTATTATGAAATTAAGGATAATATTAAATGATCATTTGGTCAATAAGTTTGTTTTACGGTTTAGAATGATTCACTATTTAATATTTTTTTTAAATAATAGGGGATGAAGAACTTAAAACCGTGTTAGGGTTTAGGGTTTTGATGATTTCTTTTTCCCTACATCTCCCATGACTGACTCTTTTTTTTCTTTTTCTTTTAGACGATGATCTCTACTGCTTTTTCGTGCATCTTCATACATACTTCGATTGGAACATTCGTAAAGTCTGGTCTTTTGTCTGAATAGTTCAGACTAACTGGTTGCCTGATAAAGACTGTTAGGTAACCAGTTAATTGAAGGATGGCAGGTGATTAATTTACGTCTTTCTTTCTATCTTATTCTTTTGCTATTTGGGATCAGAGTTAAGAGTTCTATGTTCGATAAAAGCAAATTTGATGGTCACATCATATATTTAAGAATATTTGAAAAGAATTAATGTGTTTTTACAAACAAAATTCCTAACGATTATTTTCATACATTTTGAAACCACAACTTGAAAGTATTACAAATGTTTTCATCTTCGCAAAAAACTTCTCTGGTTTGTTTACTTAATCGGATAAGGACATTTGCAGGACAAGGATAAGAACAGTGTGCTAAGGTCGATGGGTGAATCTCTCTTTCTTTATCTACTGTTATCCCTCAGGCATTGGAAGCTCATGCAAATACGCTTCTTCTCCATCTGATTCAGCAGCAACACACAAACCAAGATAAAACATAACAGTATTGGTCTTGCAGTGAAGCATAGCATAAGATCGAGACAATGAGTCGTTCTGACAAACAGCAAGGTGACAACAATGTGATTTGAATAGGTAATAAAATCATTCTCATGTTTATTACCGCTTTCAAAATCAGAAGCATCCGCAAGCCTTGCAATGGCAGAAATAAGCGCCTGTTCATGTTCCTGCATCATCCAATAAAACAACCAAGTTTCAGTTAACCATTTCTTAATCATTATCTAATAAAAGGGTTCTTGTTATGTCTCTACCTTGAGTAGCTTCTTGGCCTTATCAAGCTCGTGCGGGTCAGGAAGGTTAGAATCAAAAACTCTCTCAACCTATGGGGAGAATCCGGGATTAAAAAAAACAAAAACACTTTTGAAAAAGGAAAAAGTTAAAATTCATCCACAGAATGCAGAGATGGAGGGATACCTACCTCCTTCACAAGTGAGTCTGTGTTGAACAATTCGATCTCATCGAAAAACTTCCTCCCACCACCGCATTGAGCTGCTAGATGGTCTCTTCTTGGCTGAGTTATTGGAATTCTCCCTCTACCACCATTGCTTAAGGTTCTTCGACAACCATGTCCTACATTTAAAGTTACCTCATTCTCCTCTCCATCCCATCTTATATCTTGCGGTGGAATCTGCAAATCATATAAATAGCGTCCTTAAGATTCTGCAGAACTGAAGTCATATTACATACTACGTGGATACACTTTACAAGCTGTTCAACTCATGAAAAGCTATCAAATCCTTGAAAAGCAAATGCATCTTTACCCACAAGACATTTTATTGCAGCATTGAAAGGATAATTTTATACCTATTAAAATTCAAATATTCGTATAAACACCATGAAGATTTACCTCCTTAAGATCAACCCATTCCCACGTTTCATTCGCTGTGTTTAAGTCATATACCAACGCATGGCGACCCTGTGAGAAAACAACGAGTGTATCAATTATTAAGATTACTGTACCATGTTCAATGTTAAATACCCCCTAAAAAAAAAGACCAAAAAAAACCATTCCAAACTTCTACAATATTCAAGTCATTGTACACTTTTCTACGCTTCATATGCACTCCGGGAAATTGAGGATCTTGATGTTTGAAATACAGGAGATACCTCTACACATATACATATATATTATTGAACAAATGACTAGATGTGTTCTATTGATCGGTCTCGGTGTAAAAGTCTCAGCTCTACGAAGTTACCTCAACTGCATTGTATTGTGTAACTACTGCTTCATAAAAGCTGTTGTCTTCAGGCCATTTGGTCCACACTTTTCTTCCAATAAGAGCTTCCGCAGGCTCATTAGCTGATACGGCACCAGACACTATATGGTTATTGAATGACCTATTTCTAGTAGAACCAATCGATGGATACTGCATGTACATCACAAATGATTTGATCAGGAAATAACAAAAACTTTATGCGAATACAAATATCATCTTCTTGTTCTATGAGACGAAAGATTAAGAAACCAGAACTCTTACGGATTGGAACGTCTTCTGTTTCTTCCGAGAAGCTGAAAAAGCTGGATTAGGAAGAACCTCGAGGAACTGATTATTTGCATGCCTAATAACTTGGTTTCCACCTCCCTGTCTCCAGTCCCTGTTGGTCCAGTTCCATCATTACAGCATGATATTACATGATACAGCGGAGACATGTAAAAACATAGCTTTAATTGTCGCAAAATAAGAGGCTTCTTGACCTTATCCTTTTGATTATGTCGTCATTATGGACATTGCTCAACAGTTCTCGGTGTTCATCATCAGATACCCTCAATTCTTTACGTAGTTCTGTTATCATGCTTTCTTTTTCCTAATCATACAAACAAAATCCTTTGTTAATGACATTTGGTAGCACAATTGACAATGATAATAACCGTTCGAGGCAACAGAGAAAAGGGACTTACCCAAGAGATTGCATCAGACTGCGCTTTAAAAGCCCTTAACACAGCACAATAAGCTTCCTGCTCAAGTATATGAATTTGCACTTCCATATCACTCTGTCGTTCGATAGCACGCACCAACCTAGCACACACTTGCCATCCAAATGAAATTGTCCCTTTTTCTGTCATGTAGAAAGCACTACCTTAATAAACTACTAATTGCAGATATTCACCAAATCATTTGCACTTATCAGAAGCATTGAAACAAAATTGACAGTCGATGCCTCATGAGGATGTAGTACCGTATTGACGACACATTAAAAAAAACGGACTGAGACACACAAACTCTCATTCCTAGTTCAAGGGCTAAATAGCCAAATAAAACATTTTCCAATAGACATCACCAAACAATCTCGAGACTGAAGCTGGTGCAAATTAGATGATGACTTAAACCCTAACAAAGAGATCCAATTCTTAAAACCCTCTTCGTAACTCCAGTGCTGAATCAAACCCTACAACTGTTGGATCTCTCAATGAACAACAACAACGAAAAAAACTATTAAACGCGAAAGGAAACGAATCGTTCCAACTAATTAGCAATTACGAAAGTGTAAAGAGATTGACATACCGCCGTATTCAGAATGCTGTCGGAAAACCGCAATCTTCAGACATTACAAATTGACTCCCAAACGCAGAAGACAGTAAATGGGCCGATGGGATCCGACGTGCGAGTGATGATGACAAGGTAAATCGAAAGAATTTGACAGAAAAGAAGACACTTTATTTTCTCAAAGAAAGGATTTTGCTTTCGATAGAGATTGATCTTTGAAAAAAAAAGCAGAAGTGCAGTGTGTGTTGGGCTGGGCGATAAAGAGAGAGAGAAGATCGACGACGCGCAAGTTCTTCAAGTTGAGAGAGTTTTGGAGGAGAGAGAAACTAGTTTGGTCGGAAATGCTAGTTCTTTTTAAAGACAAGATGGCTCGTTTTTTTGTTTAATTATTTATACTTTTTGGGCCTGTTTGGAATGATAATATAGGCCTGTTAGGCCCAGTACTGCTAAGGAAATGTTAACCAAACGAATTAAAATTGCAGTCTTTTGGTCCCCTTTTGTATATCAGAAGCAAACAACGATATCACTAGACAATAGTAGAAGAAGACAAACCACAAAAGCCAGCCAAAGTAACAAAAAAACAAATTAACCATTCTCATCCTTTGTTTTCCTTTTTGGATTGTCTATTCTAGTTATAATTTATAAACCACCACCATCATCATCATATATTGTAACACAACAAACACCACACAATCCATCCCTATGCTTCCAATACATGTCAAGATAATTCGAACGACATGAAGTAATTCAAAAGAAAAGAAAAAAGTGAAATAACATAAAAAGAAATGAAAGATACAAAGGGCCTCATCATCATCATCAACCGCTTGTCTTCAGCATTTCTTGGAATCTCCTATACGAATCGACCTTCTCCAACATGAACTTCTTATGACTATTTTCTATGAACATATCAGCCAATTTATCAATCTCATTCATAATCATTATCTCTTTCTCTTCTTCTTCTTCTTTGCCGTATGTAACTTTATCATCCTCTAGCTGTCTCAAATAGCTGGAGAGCTGAGATGGTTCTTCAATATCATCGTCTAGACCATCCATCGACTCCGTCGAGTACATTGACTCCCAAGTAGAGTCGTATTGGAGATGGGCCAAGTAGAGTTCCTCAGGGAGACGTGCCGGCGCAGAGACTGGCACTACGTGAGAAGAGCAAAAGTTGTAGTGAAGTCTGAAGGAGCCGAATAATATATTATTCTTTTGTTTCTTGGAGGCTCTTTTTGGATAGAATGAAGAAGATATTGACAAGAGATTGTATTGCTTCTTCCTCAAGACTCTGACAAGAATGGACGAAGCTCTGGAGATTTCGCGGATTAGTCGACAAACTTGAGAGATGATGAGAGTTTGGATTAGGGACTTGAGTCTCACGGAGCTTGATCTTGGTGAAGATGAAGATGAACAATGTGAGGATGTTAATTTGAGTGGCACTGCCATTTTCTATCCCTCTTTCTCTTCTCTCGTTGGAAAATCTTTGGTTATGAAGAGGTTTAATACTCTAGTTAATAGTAAACGTTGCGAAGGGTATGGAATTACTGAAATACCCTTTATCTTTTGGACAATTTAAAGGGATGCCATTCTACTTTAAAGATTTCAGATGTGGTCGGGGTAGTGTGACCCCACTGATTCTGACATGTTTGCCGAATACTTGGAAGAACTCAGATTTGAAAGAGAGTAGAAGTGACTTTAGATTCAAGTAACCAATATTACTCTTCTGACACTGATCCTTGCTTTTGTAATGTCTATGTTTCAACTACAATTTTCAAATCTTTGCTACTTTCTCACTACATATCCACAAGCTAAGATATATACTGAAAACTAATCGAGGAGAAACATTATTGCCTTATTGCCTTATAATGGTATAGCTTCGGTTTACTGTTTGTCTTTTGTCCTTTGTTATGGTTGTTGTTGTTGTCAAGTCTCATTAGGGTTAAAACATCCTCAACTTCATAGTTGTTCTGGTAGAAGCTCACATAAAGTCCTGTACACATTGGTATTAGTATTAAATCCAAGTGATGTATGAATATTCTGTTCTGAATATGTAGGTGTCGACAAATTTACAACTGATTGAATGGCAAAATTCACCAGCACTTGATGTAAAATCGAATTCGATACTGGCCAGAAAAAAAACCTTACTACTTTAATTAACAAAAAATCTTACGTACAAAACAAAAATTAACCTTACACATTTACGATAGATTGAAATAGGTCTAATAAAAGTGGATGGCGAATCTTAGACCACATGAAATTAATAGAACAAATCCCTAGGATCCTCATATGACCATATCAACACTGGGCAGAAAAAAAAAGTCTATAACCCCGCTTCCAATATTTCAAATATTTGGATTTTAATCTTACTTGTTTTTTTTATCTATTTTTCTCAGTTTATTTCTTTTCACTATTTTTGTTTTCTTTCTTCACAATTTATAATTAGATACAGTTTGTGTTCTGTAACTTGGATAAACCAAACTGAGCTAACAAAAATCAAATAAAAATCACTATAATATTGGACAGAACTGTATCTTAATTAATTTAATAAACTAATTTTGCCTAAATTACAAAAGCCACAAGCAAAGACTGCTATATAGAAAAAAAAATTGTAAATTTAATTTAGTACTTATCTATATTACCAAAATATATTTTTAGAACCAGTCGTTAAAAGACTTCATATTAACCATGCATGTTTACGCCATAAATTTTCAAAAATCAAGATGGACTAATTATTAGCATCTTCTCTCGATTCTTGACCGGAGATGGCATCTGATCTCACTTGGCTAGATATTAAGGACTCGAACTGCGTTTTAGGCAAAAGGTTATTACGAGATGCAAATTGTTATGGTGACACGACTTTTGATAGTCGGAGAAGAAAAAGAAGAGGAATCTAGCGATTGAACATGGAGACTTTTTGTCGCGAGCCAACGGTGAAGCCCAAAACGTTTGTATTATGGGCTTAGTTCATGTCCTTTGAGCCCATCAAGATAAAGGATCAGTTACGCTTACTCTGGCCAATTTTAGTCTGAACTCTCTTTGGCATAATAATATTTCACATTTTAGACTTTACTACGAGTTATAATAAACTTGCATAGATGGCTATTTCTTCTGATGAAGTCGTTGCCGAAAAAAAGAAGAGGAGAAGTTTGGTATATTGAAAAAAACAGAAGGTGGACCTCTAACTAATGAATCAATTTAAAATGGAAAGCAACAGTGGAACAACTGTAAGATTCTCCCTACGTGTTAAAATAATGGCCCAATACTATTCTTACAAGTTGCACTTCCCACTTTTGTTTATTTAATTACATTTTTTTCAGACAGGTCTTTAATTTTTTTACTTATTTTATTTTCTTATTTTGTTTGGACTTTATATTCGTCTTCGCCAGTCACAGATGGACCCCTGACACGTGTCTGCATGACAACTATTTGGTAATTTTTAATTCAATAATTTTTTGATTTAAATGTTTGACATCGAGGTAAATTTATTTATCTATTTGCGTAAATATCATCCTTTGTTGGCACAAAAATAATAATTTATTATTATTTTCTCTTACCAGAGAAAAATTCGGGTAGACTTTGTTAAGGGCAGTATTTGAAGAAACCTGACCTCGAGACTCGAGTTTAAGTTCTATCAAAAATAAATGGAGGTTTAATTTAAGGTTTTTTTATAAAAATATTTTATATAAAAAAATGGTTCACAATCTGCAGCTGGAGTTTATAAATAAAACAAGTAATACCCTGATAACCGTTTAAAAAAAAATTGGAATGCGTTTCGAATCTCCACGTATGAACAAACAAATAATACAATCTCAAATAATATATAACATATGCTACGAATTATCTCAATTTTAATACAGACAAGAACCAAAAAAATCTCTAATATGTCTTTACTAAATAGTAAATATACCGCATATTTTATCTAAATATTTTACATTGAAACTATTTTATATTATATGAAACAATTTATAATTGCAAAACGGTAGTTGATATTAGTATTAAAATTAAAATATTCAATAGCTTTGTGTGTTTTCTTGTACAGCTAAATTTATAGATATATATTTGTTAATAACAAACGCCTTTATCAAATTAATGCGTTCATGGGATAAGAAGAATATTACAAATATTGATTATATAAGAAAATTAGTGGATGAATTAAAAAAAATGTGAATGTATGTAGAAAGATGGTACATATAATCGGTACCTTAATTTAAAAATAAAATAAAAAAGATTTGAATTAGTCTAGAGTATTGGAATGATATTCGATACTAGTCTATATCTTTGTGGTCTTCCCTATAGTTTTTGTTATTAATAGATTTGTTGTTTGGGTGCGGAATGTGGTTTGCCTCTAAGCAAACTTTTGGAAGTGGAATTTGAATCTCTCATTGAATTTTAATATTATAGAAAATCTAATTGGCGCATCGTACCAATTATTATAAATAAAAAATAATTAGAAATAAAACTGAAAAGCATATAACGAAGTTGCAGTGGACCAAATAAACTTTTTGAAGATGGAGAGCCATTTTTATCCATCCTATCTAGAATAATTCGATCTGTCTTTTTAGACTATAAAATTCACGTTCCTCAAAAAAATAAATAAGTGATTGAAATTTATGCAAGAATCATCGTTATAATTACATTATTAAGAAAAGATGTCCATGTAAATATTCTCCCATATCTTAGGTAGAACAAAATAAAATTTAGTTGTTAATTATCAATTCATATTCAGTGGTCCTAAATGTATCCGAAACCCAATGAATCTTTAATTTTTACAAAGGCAGATTTATTTCGATTGGGCACTGAGTTATTAATAATTTAGTATTGTAATCTATACTTATTCAATATTTGTAACTATCAATGTCGTTGTTGTGTTAATCAATAATGTTAAGTTTCAAACCTATATCTTTTTAAAATTTTATTTCGACTCAACTAAAACATAAAATTTACTATATATATGATAAGTCTTATCAACTGAAAAATCCAAAAAATATATTATTAAATTGTGATTTTGAATGTGCATAATAGTTTCATGATATTTTACGGTAAATAATGTGCATAATCAAAAATTAATTAATTAATATCAACTTTTAAAAATTAAAGATATTTTTACTATTCATTACTATGTGTACCCTTTTGCTGCTTTGTTTTTTTTTTGTAAACTTAATTGCTGCTTTGTTCACACGGACTTTTATTACTAGCCAACTAGCCACCTCGACGACTCGGAGATCACACACAACACAACGACCGCGAAATGATGAAAGGTGTATCGGCGACCGTTAAACCTCTCCGATGATGGTTGGACTCAGTGTCTTTTGGTCTCTCTTCTGTTCTTTATATCTCAGGCAGGCTTGTAAATCTTTTCTGTGTTATCTTTACTTGGTTGAACTTGTTTCAAATGAGACATAAATAATTGAAATCGTTTTTCTGTCATTTATTTTCTTTATTAGTAGTGTTATCTACATCTGGTTAATTTTTTCTCAGTATAGAGTATGAGCTTTTGTAATAGCTGTATATAGTACATAGATAATCAGTCTTAAGAACATCATGTTGATCTAAGATAGTCGAGATATGCAGAAGATTTCTAAAATATATCGTAAACTTATAATAATATTTGTGCATGATCAATATCATCTACTTTAAATTAAATCTGTGAAACATACTTTTCTATACATACATTAATTGGGTATATGTATGCTGTACGCATGGTTAAACAAAATAAGTTAGGGTTCAAAAATGAAGTAATATATAATCTATTTCCGTGTGCAATGATCTTACTATTTTTGTTTACAAGCTCTTTATGTTGTTTCTACAAAAATAAATTAAATACACATATATGTATATACGGACATTAATTAATTGGCGAAAAATTTATACATTTTTGTATATAACATTAAATAAATATCTTTATGCATGGTTAACATGATCAGTTAGGGTTTTAAAATGAATTAATGATTTTAAAATCGATTTCCGTGCGATCTTACTATATTTGTGAACAAACTCTTTTTAAATATTCCTACAATTGAAGAAGAATAAAGACAAGGTCTAACCAAGTGGGAATTTAAATAAGATTACTTCTTATAAGAACTAATATTCAAAATTAATAAGAATTTTGGACTTTTGCAATTATGGCCATTGGATAATTAAAAAATGCGCACTCCTATCCATTTTGAGAATAATCAAACGAAAAGGCGTTGCCTATATCAATACTCATCCCTCTTGCACCTGAAGACTTTGGAGGAATGTGAAGAGATTCCACAAAACCAAAAAACACTTTAGATTTCATTTCGATCGTTATTCCTCCGATTCTTTTTTTCATTTTTTTTTCAAACTGCTAACTTTTTTGCCTTGCTTTCAATATATCTAGAACGTGCAACAAGATCATATGTTTCTGATGCAAACCTGGCAACCTTGGTCTGTCTTGTTTGTTCTTTGATGGATAACATCAACTTTGAATCATCAACCGCTTCACAAGGAAGCCCACTACAGTTGCAGTCGCAGCCGCAACCGCCCCAGCCGTTTAATTTACAAGACATGAATATGATCCATTACAACCAATCATCTCCATGGACTAACGAGACTTTCTCGGGTTTTACTCCATACGATTGCACAGCGAATCAATCTTTCTCCGTACAATGTTCATCTTCAAAACCCTATCCTGCCTCGTTTCATCCGCACCATCATCAATCTTTGGATCCTCCATCACTAGACCAATCACAATCGATGGTTCTTATGCAACCTCTTCCTGATCCATATTTGAAGCCATTATATCAAAGATCATGCGCGCACGATTTTGCCGCAACAAATGCTTCATCAGCCTCATACTCTCTTTCTTTTGAAGCAAGTCAAGATCCACAAGTATGCCAAAAGACTTCTGTTTTTCTTATAATTTTTTTTCATTTTTTTCATTTTTCTTTTAACAATGATGATTCTACTTTATTGGTGGTTTGCAGGAACTATGCAGGAGGACCTATAGTAATTCTAATGTAACAGAATTGAATTTCTCATCATCACATCATCATCAACCTAAGCAAACTCATCCAAGATTTTCTTCTCCACCTTCCTTCTCAACCCATGGAGGGTCCATGGCTCCTAATTGTGGTACGGTTATCGGGAACAAGACACGGATAAGGTGGACTCAGGATCTTCATGAGAAGTTCGTGGAGTGCGTAAATTGCCTTGGTGGTGCTGATAGTAAGTTATAAACATTAACGAGACTTTAACTTTATGATTAGAGGAATTAAACAATCAGTTCTCAATCACTTGATCCTAGTCACTTGGCTTTAGCATAAAGTTATGTTTGTATATTCATATAAATCATGAATGGTCATGAATTAACCATAGCATATGTAGATGTTATGATGATTACACGAGATCAAAAGTCATCTTATGAAGTTATAACAGTATGGATTGAAAACTTTATCCTTTTGAAGCAAATATATGCATTAATTGGAAAAAGAAAATAATTTCATTTTTGTGCTTAGGATATAAGTGTCTTTGTTTCTTTGGTGGGTCACTAAAAAATGTAACTGGTGGAAAACTATGCAGAGGCAACGCCCA
Organism: Schrenkiella parvula; assembly: GCA_000218505.1. NCBI lineage: Eukaryota > Viridiplantae > Streptophyta > Magnoliopsida > Brassicales > Brassicaceae > Schrenkiella > Schrenkiella parvula. The sequence continues at coordinate 16,271,319 of CM001192.1, read as the reverse complement.
AGGCGATACTGAAGCTGATGGATTCTGATGGACTCACAATATTTCATGTTAAAAGCCACTTACAGGTTAAGGTTACTTCTTCTCTCTTTCCATTTTTTTTTATTAAACGAAGTTTTTATTTACTATTCCTTGGGTTAAATTTCAGAAGTATAGGATTGCGAAATACATCCCTGACTCTCAAGAAGGTACACTAATAAATACCATCACTATATATTATTGTGGTAAAATACATTGATAATATGTTTGGGCATAATGCAAATCGAAAGAGCTTTGTGTTGCAGGCAAGTTTGAGAAGAGATCTTGTTCCAAAGATCTGTCTCAGCTTGACACAAAAACGTATGTTTTATTTCCCTTTTTTATGGGTGCCAAACACAATTTTTTCTTTATTACTAAATAGCCCTCCTTTTTTCCTCCATATAAGTCCAAAGTTAAATGACCCAATGGCTTACCGTAGCAATTACAACGAGATACTATTAACATTATTCGAAAATAATAAATAATGAGCTGTTAATGATTTTAAGTTTATGTATTGTTTTATTTGATATCGTGGAGGCAGTGGAGTGCAAATTAAAGAGGCACTCAAGCTTCAACTAGATGTTCAGAGGCATCTTCATGAACAACTAGAGGTAAGTTACAAAAATACTACTCCCTCTATCCTTTTAGAATTTTTTCCTTGTTTCATTTAATTTGATTTTTTTCAAACTTTTAAGTAGATGTATATTTATTTAATATATTATGATTATTAATATTTTGTAGTATTTTATTGGTTAAAGTATTTTAAATTAAAATTTAAATAACAATTCAATATGAAAAATAAAAACATTTATGACCTTTTAATTTGACGCTTTTAACTAAAATATTTTATTAATGAGATAGAGAGAATAATAAATATATATCTTATTAGTATATAATAAATTACTTTTTTACCAAATAAATACAACCCAATATTGTTACATTATCAGTAGTTGTGTGTGTGGCATTTAGTGCGTATTCCGGTTCCCAATTAAAGTTTTCATGGGGGTTCACCCGCCGGTTTCATTGATTTCCTCATACTAATTATAACTTAGCAATTTTAAAAAAAAACTATTGTCTTATCAAATATTTTGAGCTAGACATCAAAATTTATTTTAAAGAAATAATGAAGGCTTTCTAGTTTTGAGATTGTATGTTTGAAGATTAATTAGGTCTTCTCATTTTTGATACCATTCACAAATGGATGATTTCTCATACTCATCTACACAAATACAATTTTTTTATGATACCATTCACTGAATTGATCACGTTTCTTTCTTCATTAGATTCAACGAAACCTACAACTGAGAATCGAGGAACAAGGGAAGCAATTGAAAAGAATGATAGAACAACAACAAAAAACGAAAGAGTGTCTTCTGAAGACACCAAACGCCGAAGCATCATTGTCCCTCTCCGACCACTCTTCTCCGCCTTTCTCAGTACAAGACGCCGAAGCACTTATGCTAACAAGTGAGACACTCAATTCCAATCAAAGATAAGCTGAATAATGAGAGATTGGCTAAATAGAAAAGGCCTAAAGCATGTTTTTACTCTATTCAAAGTGGTATAAAGTTATGAGAGTCGCGACAAGAGAATGTCCAAAGTGCTACACACACTAACACTTGGAAACAGAATCAGGTACTAAATGTGTGCAAGTGGTGTGTGATGGGGTCTCAGTCATATACTAATAGATGTGTGAGATTATTCTTAATTAACTATTTGTTTTTTTAAATCACACAAAGAGATAGCTTCTTAAATTAGTAACGTTACTTTTAACATTTTACATGAGGAGATCCACGTCTTATTCTTTTCCCTTCTTTAAATATTTCTACTTTGAACATTCAATCTATTTTCATTTGTTTCTTTTGTTAACTCAAGTAGTCATTTTGGTTAAATTATCCCAAAAAACAAGTAATATATAAAGTTAATATTATAAAAACAAGTAGTATATTATGTAAGAACTCGCTAGTGTATTTGTTGAGTAGAAGTGATTACATTCTCGTTGATCCGCCGTCTGCCTTTATAATGATCCTCCACATAACTAATCGTATCTTAGTTTAAACGAAATATATATAGTTAATATTAAAATGGATAATATTTATAATATTAGTTCTCAAAAAACAGAGGGGGTGTCGCCATGTCTGCATGTACATATATGTACTAGGCCTATGAGTTGGTAATTTGGGATCACGAACGCAGTACATACATGCTACTTAAATATATATAATAATTTTTTTTGGTATTGGACAATTTGTTTTGCCGTGATGACAACTTTGATTAAGGAAACATAAAAAAAGCTGTCCGTAAGGAATTGATTAAAAGTTGGGAATAAATTTGCTGGCAATTTTGTTTGGTTTAATAACAAAATTTATAAAGAAACTAATGAATAAATTGATAGCATAAACCGACAAGGATACTTTACATACCTCTTGGTAATAATACTTACCGAAATTTGGTAGTGTTAGATCTATTAGAAGAGTAGTCTTAGATCATTTTTTTCTTTTTAATACACTAATAAACATATGATTTAAAGTTAAATTCACATATTACGATTTTCAAACAAGGTGGTGGCCATGTTAGCATGTATCTATATAACTATATATATTTACGGCTTATGGTGAGTTGGTATTAACAAAGCTTTTTCTCGTAGAGGCAGTAATATGAGAAAATGGTATAAAAATTTGAAAATACCACACCACGCCTGGGTACTACTACTATTATCCGTTTACCATTTTATTAAATAGTTACACAACATATGAGGCGGTGCACATTGTACCACATCAGTACAAAGTTACTTTGGCGGTACATGTTGTCTTTTTATGTTAGTTTTAGTTTAAAGTATCCTTAGTGTTTTATATTTTATTGAGTTTCTGTAATATTTAATGAGGAGGTGACTGAACACATGGAATATAAGTGTCAGAATGTCGTTATGGAAGTTTCACCATCGGTGTGTAACAATGTCGTCATTCGATATGATTATTACATCTTATATGACTTCTCAATTATTATAACTCGTTTATAATTTTGCGGTGAAGCTCTATACTCTATTTTACTTCCCTTTTTTCTCTTATAAAGCTCCATTATACTTCATTTGGAGACTGTTTTTCCTTAAACATGCAACGTCTTTAATCATTAAAAAGAAAAGTCAATTCTTGATACCAATAAGACAAACACACCTTGGATCCAAAAGTTATATATATGGTTTGTGTATCATCCTAAAAGGGATCACGATTTTAGAAAAAAGAAGAGTGGCTGGTGGAATGAAGTTTGGAAGAGGACAAGCATCGGATAGTGATTCTTCGCATGAGAGATGCAGTAAACACATTATTCATTGCTGCAAATGCTACGATATCTCCGAAATTTTTCCAACCAATACACAACGGACCAGTTCGCGTTCAAAGCAGTCTTTGAACTGTGTGGAAACACAGATTTTAACGGTATACAATAATCTTCATCCTTGTTTTAACCAAAAGACAAAGATATACTTGGTATGTTATTATCTTAGCTTTGATTGGTGGTCATAATTTAAGAATCTTGGATGAATCTTTTCGAGTTACACTTGTTATAAATTTTTTTTTTGCTAGCCCTAAATATTCCGGATTTTAGGAGAAAAGAGCAAAGTTAATCTTGTATAACTTGTTTTATAGTTAAATGAATTATGGCAGAGAAGGTACTAATGAACTTGTATATATATAGAAATAAGAATGAGTTATAACTAAGGTCCATGGTCTCAGCAGGAACAGCCATCAACGAGGTCTTCAAGTTGCGAATCTGCCTGTGAGCTTACATGCCCATCTTCCATTAAAACAAGGATCAAGTGGACAACAGATCTGCATGACAAGTTTTTAGACTGTGTGAATCACCTGGGTGGCCCCATGAGTATGATCTCTTCATCATATTCACACACACACAGACATATATATATATATCAATAACCGAAACATGATTATTTGCCATTTATTTCCCAATTGTTTCCTAAACTCGTAGAAGCGACACCAAAGGGGATCTTGAAGCTTATGAGAACAAATGAATTGACCATCTACCATGTCAAGAGCCATCTTCAGGTAAGTAACACATCATTTTCCATTTTAGATTATGATCTATATATTCATTCTTACCTAGTCCCCCGTTGCGTCCATCCAAATCAGAAATATCGATCACTGAAACATGTTCAAGATTCCATACAAGGTAAAGTCTTATAGGTTTTATTTGTTAAATTGCCTCATTAACTCATTGATCCAAAATTAAGCATTAAAAGTTCTTTAACTAACCTTCTCTTTTTACTTTTTAAATGATTCTGCAGGAACAAGATTCAAAGAAGAGAAGATTAATCCGAAGGGTTCAAGAATTAAAGAGTTGATGAGATTGCAAGATGAAGTTGGACAACATCTCCAAGAACAGTTAGAGGTTTGCTCCTTTAATTTATCCTCGGCATTTATTTGCAATAGTAATATCTCGTCCGAACTACTTATATACGGAAAAATCGATTTTTTTTCCTGACTCTATATAAATTCAGAAATCAAGAATTAGAGTGATCAAGAGTTAGAATCGAGTCACTCTCTATAATTCATTTTCTGACTGGATATGTTCTTTGAAAGGAGTATCAATTTTTGCTATTATGCATCATTAAGCTCCACTAATCTACGTTCTTTTCTTTCGTCTCTTTAATGTTGTTCCATGAATCACCTTGATACCATATTATGAAATAGTTAATATATTATTTATGATCATTTTTCCCCTAAAATATTTCCTTACCCAATATATTTTACAAATAAAAACCAAAAAGGTGACTAAAAAATTTGGAAATTGATAGAATTTTTTTTAAGAGAGGGATGATCGTCATTGGTTGAAATATATAGTCTAAACTATTTTATTATTATTCTGCTAATGCCGGATATGAATTTTTTTCCCCCGCAGAGGCAGAGAGAATTATACTTGCTGGTTGAAGAACAAAATAAACAACTTCACGAGATGATCATATCTCAAAAAGAAAGGAGCTCGTAATATATATATATATATATACCTTCAAGGCTGTAAGTAAGATTTGCCCTTATATGTGTAGAACTGGCTATCATGAGTTTTAGAAGAAAAACCATAATCTAAATCATAGTTGATCCCTTTATTGATTTAAGGATAACCTGTACAATAGATTTATATAACTTATATACAGCGACATGCATCAAACCAAACAAAAGCTAAACTAATAGAGATGATGTAGTTACACATACCATCTGGCCAAGCAACTGTTAGATGGATCCAACGGAACATCTAAAGGACTGCAGAAATTATAAAACATAACTGTCAAAACAGTTTTTAGCGTTTTATATATCCGAGGCGAGTAAAAACATTCTAACTCAATAACCAATATTTTCTGACCAAAACTTGCGGTCCAAATACTTATTACATGGAAAGATCCAAATCCATGCTTGGCCCGATTCTACTCAGGACTGATTATGTGTATAGAAATGCAAAGAACTATAAATGACTTTTTGTAGACAATAGAATCTCCAATGACATATATTCGAATTTATAACGTAAACAGTAATAATTAAGAATCAGTAAAGATAAATTTTGTAATAACCCATACGTTTCACGAAGGTTGGTAGAGAATTTCGGAAACTATTGTCGAAACTATTAGACGAATCATTTCCTAACACGTGCAATTTAGTTTCAGACGAATCGTTATTAGTCTTTATGATCTATCTAACCGGCTCTAAAAAAAAGTTTGGGTCCATCCTACAAAACCAAAATACCCAACTCGGAACCAAAACGAAAGGATTCGAAAACCAAAATTTAGGAATAATTAGTAAAATTTCTTACAGAACTGATTAAAAAGTCGTTATTTGAAAGAAAAAAAATGACGCAATATTTCGTCTATATTTGTTTACAACAACACTCGCGAAAAAAAGAAAACCTCTTTGTTCGAAACGCAACTGAAAAGGATCGCAAATGTTCACGAGAATCGCTGCAGAGGTACAACAATGTCTCTTATGCGAAAGCCTAGATTTTTCACCTGCCTATCCAATTGGGTATCTCTTCAAGTTTCCGTAGAAACCCTCTTTAAACCCCAACTTTCGAGGAACCCTAGATCTTTCACCACCCGAAGAACAGTCGACGCTGAAGTCTCCGGCGAGAAATGGAGGAGCGTTAGACCCCGAAACGAGATTCGCAGACTGGCCCAGGTTGCGATGTTTGATTACTTCTATCACAATAGGGGTTTGCAGTTTCTGATTGCCGAGAGTATGAGCAAAAATGCGCCTCTTTTCAACGATAATCTTCTGAAGAAGCTAAATGGTGATGCTGCTGCTGATGATTTAGAAAGATCCATCACCAGATTCCTATTGTTTCACCCTGTGAATGAGTTCGAGCCGTTCCTGGAAAGTTTAGGCCTCAAGCCGTCAGAGTCTAGTCATTTGATTCCCTGCGATAAGATGTTTTTGAATGAAGATGGTTTTTTGCTGGAGAATTACCATGTCTTTTGGAACTATGGAATTGGTAGGGAGAAGATGGGGAAGATCTTCAAGGAAGCTAGGCAAGTGTTCGGGTATGAAACTGGGGTTTTAGCTTCCAAGATTCAGGCTTATGAGGATTTGGGGTTTAGCAAATTGTTTATATCGAAACTTATCGTTTGTAGCCCGAGTATACTGATTGGGGATATGAATGTCGAACTACCTAATGTCATGGAGATGCTGAGATCTATGGGTTTCGGTTTCGATTGGATAACAGAGAACTTATCAGAGGAAGCATCGTATGATTGGAGCTCTATGCATAGGTGTTTAAGCTTTCTTAGAGATCTGTGTGTCGATGAGAATGAGCTACGTGAGTTAATCAGGGAGCGGCCAAGGTTGATTTTTGAGGATTCAGGGGAATGGACACTGATTCTAGCTGGGTTTGAAACAAAACTTGGGCTTTCCAGAAGTGAAATATCTTTGTTGTTTCTGAAATTCCCGCAGAGTCAGGATTTAGGGAAATGTGTTTCGAATCTAAGGCATTGCTTCTTCTTCCTGAAAGATATCAAGATGGAGGCTGATGAGATCGGTAAGGTTTTCCGTTATCACTCTTGGTGGCTTGGTGTATCTCGTTTGAAGCAAACCAGTACCTTTCTTAACACTTTGAAAGGTGGGAAAAGGAGGCTTTGTCAAGTCATTCAAGATAACCCAGAGGAGATGAAGAAATGGACCATGGGGTTAAAAGTCCAGCGGCTACCAGGTACCGGAGAAGACATAGTCCATTCGAAAGTAATGAAGACTCAGTTTTTGTTGGATCTCGGATACAAGGAAAACTCAGAGGAAATGGAGAAAGCACTCAAGTGTTTCCGTGGCAGAGGATCTGAACTCCGAGAGAGATTTAATTTCCTTACGAGTTTGGGTTTGAATGAGAAAGATGCCAAAGCTATGGTGAAAACATCTCCTGATGTCCTCACCCAGGCAAGTGATGTACTAGAAACAAAGGTTAACTACCTTGTAAACGAATTAGGCTATCCGCTTTCGACCTTGCTTGCTTTCCCTTCATGTCTTAAGTACACTCTTGACCGGATGAAGCTCAGATTTGCTATGTTCTATTGGCTTCAAGCCCGTGGAAAGGCAGACGCGAAGCTCGCAATTAGTACTATACTTGTGTACTCAGACAAGTCCTTTGTGAAGAGATTGGTAAACCGTCACCCGGATGGCCCTAAGCACTTTGAGGATTTGAAGAAAACTGCTACTTTGCGAGTATAGAACAAGAATGCATCAAGATGTAGTATTGATGACAACAACCGCAAATAAGCCTCAAACAAGTCAGCAAGCAATTCGATTATGTATTCGAGTTGGAGCACAATCAGTGTGGTGGGTTCTCATTGATGAAGACAATTTTGTGTAGCACTGTCTTTAAATCTCTCCACTGTGTTTTTTTCATGAGCAAATTGTATGTTTTCACTAATTCAATAGCAAAGATATTATAAAGATTGTTGCTTTAATTAGCCAAGCCTGTACAATGTGATAGAATCGAGAAGATTATTGCTAAGATAAATTTTAAAAATAGTCTCCCGTGTGAAGTTGAAAAGTATGGCTACGTGGCAAAGCGAGGGCGCGTATGTATCTACGGTATGACTAGTTAACTCCAACGTCCGTAACTGCTTTTGCTGACGTGGAATATTCGCGGGTGTACGCTTTTGTTTTTCATTCGCGTTTTTCATCTCTCGTTCTGCTTTTCACTCTAGAGCCCTTCTTTGATCTTCTCTCCTCCAGATTTTCTTTCTGTTTGGTTTCCCGGAAAGCGAGAGAAAGTTGCGAGAAAAATCCGAAAGCTCTTCTTTCTTTCTCTCTCTTTCACCTCTTCTTTTCTCCTTTTCTTCTTTCGACGGAGCTTAAAACTATCACTTCTCTGCATTACGCACCATCCCTGCACATACACTCCCTCTCTTCTTTCTCCTTCCTCGGGATGACAACCAAACAGCAATCGCGATGCCTCGCCGCACTTATGTTCACAGTGATGCTGTTTGTGCTGGCTGAGACCGATACTGATCCGCTTGAAGGTAATTTCCAGATTCTCATCTAATTCTTCAGTCTGCGAATGAGCAATATTTTCCGTTGTTCTTCTCTGTTAAAGAAAAAGGTTAATGGAACTGAGCATGACCATATATTTCGCTTACTTCGTAACAATGATAGAAACGCATTCTTGTGAGTTTAGATCTTATCAAAACCTGTTCGACAAAAGTACTGTTTAGTCTTCGGCTACATGTAAATTGTTCTACGTTTGTGTTTCTCCCTTAGTTTCGGCTCTTCAAGATCTCTACAAGTCTCTGAACAATCCACTGCAACTGAGAGGGTGGAAGTTGGAGGGAGGAGATCCATGCGGAGAAGTCTGGATTGGAGTTTCCTGTTCTGGATCGTCTGTAGTTGGCCTGTAATTTCCATGTTAACCCTTTTCCTCAGTTTTCTGTAAAGCATTTTCTCTGTATGGTTCGAACAAAATCTGATATATGCTATTGGTTAAAGACAACTACGAGAGTTAAAGCTTCTGGGAAGTCTTGGAAACCAACTTCAACATTTCCATAATTTGAAGAACATGTAAGCAAACTTTCTTGTTCTTGATTGGTAATTTCCTTATGAGAGATGAATCACTGAATCCTATTTTTCCTTTTTATTAGGGATGTTAGCTTCAATAACCTCCAAGGTGAAATTCCATTCGGCTTGCCTCCAAATGCTACCCACATGTAAGCCTTTGACCAATTTCGTTCATCATGTAAGAGTTACATCGTAGTACAATTAACATGCAAGTGTTTTCTTTGTTTGTCGATTACAGAAACATGGCTTATAACAATCTGACCCAGAGTCTCCCAATTTCCTTACCTCTTATGACATCCCTTCTGTACCTGTAAGTATCATTACATTGCCTTTCCTTTGTCACTGATTTTTCTAAGTAATGGCTTCCTCTTGTCTTCTAGGAATTTGAGCCACAATTCATTATCTGGACCTCTGGGAAATGTGTTTTCTGGGTTACAGATCAAAGAAATGTGAGTCTTCTGTCTGGTTCTTTTAGGCTTTCACAGAACGATATTCAAATAATATATACTTTCCCAGGGATCTGTCATTCAATAACCTGACGGGAGATCTACCGAGCTCTTTTGGATCTCTAATGAATCTGACTTCTTTGTAAGTATCTCAGAATTTTATCTGCAATGTGCTTCGTCCACGTAGGTGAAACCTAATAATGGTTTTTCTGCTGTGATAACAAAACTACAGGTACCTCCAGAACAACAAACTTACAGGATCTATCATCTATCTCTCAGACCTTCCTTTAACTGACCTGTAGTTAACCCTCCTTGTGCTTTGATTTTGCATTTCATTGAACTTCCTTTATTTTATGAGCTCAAGATGATTCCTTGTTGCACATGTCTTCAGGAATATCGAAGATAACCAGTTCAGTGGCATTATCCCAAGTCACTTTCAGTCCATTCCTCATCTGTGGTGAGTTACTTCCTGCTTCTCAAATAATTGGCTCAGACACCTAAAACTCATGGTAATCAATGCTGAGCAGGATTTGGGGAAACAAGTTCCATGTAGAGCCCAACTATAAACCGTGGAAGTTCCCTTTGGACGTCATACCAATGATTCAAAACGCTACTGGCTATCCAACTACTCAGTCGAGTGCCATTGTGAACTTTCCCAGACTTCAGAAGGTCAGAAAGAAGAATAAGGGCATAGGAGCAGGGAGTACTGTTTTACTGGTTGGCGGATTGGCTTTGCTGGGAACTTTCTTTGCACTTTTCGCAGTCCGAATGAGTCATCGGCGTGCACAAAACCTTGCTGCTAGTCACAGAAGCAACAATAGCACAGCGTACTCTCTTCCAGTCAGTACAGTCAGAGGTGATCTATGCCTTTCTTGCCCCTCAGTGTCACCATTGCCATTATGATTCTTCAGTATTGATTTTTTTACCTTCACATGAAACGGAATTTCCTGTTGCAACTGAAGATAGCCCACAGATGAAAAGGGTCCGGCCACCGCCAGTTCCTCAGCTGAGACATATACCACCTCCACCCGTCAGAGTTGATAAAACAGCAAGACGAAACAGCTTCTCTGCTACATGCCAATATCCAGCATATGCGAAGCTTTTCTCAGCTGCAGAGCTTCAACTGGCAACAAACAGTTTCAGTGAGGAAAACCTACTCGGAGAGGGTCCTCTTGGTTCTGTTTACAGAGCAAAGTTGCCTGATGGTCAAGTATATCTTTTCTTCTCTCTCTCCGGAAATTGTCATTATTCATTTCTCATTCATTGGTCTTTTCTTAAAAAACAGTTTGCCGCTGTGAGAAACATTCCAATGTCATCGCTGTCTTTACATGAAGAGGAAAAATTTACTGAAGTGCTTCAGACAGCCTCCAAACTAAGACACCCAAACATCGTGACACTTCTCGGTTTCTGCATTGATAATGGGCAGCATCTTCTTGTCTACGAGTATGTTGGGCATTTGTCGTTATACAATGCTATGCATGATGAGGTATACAAGCCACTTTCATGGGGCTTGCGTCTCCGCATTGCTATCGGAGTTGCCCGAGCTCTGGAGTAAGTATCCTTGTCTTCTCAAACATAAATAGTAGCTTATACACAATGCTTGCAGATTATTTTGACACATCACTCTCGGGTGAATCAAAATTTTTAGCTATTTGCACTCGTCGTTTAGCCCTCCTATTGCCCATAGCGATCTGAAAGCAACAAACATCTTACTAGACGAAGAACTTACACCTCGTATTGCTGACTGTGGGCTTGCTAGTTTAAGGCCACTTACAAGCAACAGTGTCAAACTTCGGGTATGTAAAGAACGGTATATGCTGTGGCGCTTAGTTCTTGGACTGATTCCTAATGAGTTGAGATTTGGGACAGGCTTCAGAGATAGCTATACAAAACACTGGCTACATTGCACCAGAGCATGGACAACCAGGAAGCAGTGGCACAAAGAGCGACACTTATGCACTGGGTGTACTACTCTTGGAACTTTTAACAGGAAGGAAAGCATTTGACAGGTACACACGCATGTCACGTACTTGCTGGGTGCAGTAGATAAGCTAAGGCATTTGACCCATTTTTTTGTCAATATTGTTGCAGCTCACGACCCCAAGGAGAACAGCTACTGGTGAAATGGGCTTCAACCAGACTTCATGACAGGCGAAGCTTAGAACAGATGATTGATCAAGGCATAGTCGGCACATTCTCCTCAAGAGTCGCCTCACACTATGCAGATATTATCTCCCTATGCACTCAGGTAACTGTCAATAGCTTCTTCACTCAGGATCATTACAAATACAATAACTAAAATCATTCATTCATAAGCAGGCAGAGAAGGAGTTTAGACCAGCGGTTTCAGAAATAGTGGAAGCACTGACTGCACTGATACAGAAACAAAACAAGGAAGCAAGCAGTGTAGCAGACAAGACCGATGTTGACCCGTTTAGTAAATCTTTCTGCTCAACACGCACACGTTTCCTCTCCTCACCTACCTTCAGCCACCTCTCCAATTGACTAATTTCTGTATCTTTTCTTCATACACATAGATTCTTTACTGTCAAAAGAATAGTTCTTAGCATATGATGACTGATGATGATAATAAAAATTAGTCTTGGTAAAAGGAAGTTACTTAGTAAGAAAAAAGTTTGAAACAAGTTAAAACCCCTGTAGTAAGAAAAAGGGCCAGTCGGTGTTCTGAAACTAAGTTTTCTGGCCAATCCAAAAGATCAAACACTAAGCAGAAACCCCAGCGTTCAACAAAGTATTGATCTCTCCTCTTATATTCACAGGTCTGCCGTCAAATATGGAAGAGAGACTTGTCTCACATAGATCCTTCAGTGCTCTTGTTTTCACAAGGGCAGCTTCCTGCAATCAATAAACAGAATTTGTTAAGCTCAATTTTCTGACAAAATCTAGCAAATCTGTCTTAAGTATTTAATCCACATTTCCGCCAAACCAGAAGTAAAACTAAAACCTATGCTTTTTGAGAACAGCTTATCTGATAGACCAACATGAGCTTACCTGCTTTGGCCATATTGAAGATAGTGAATTCTGAAGCTCCATGCGTCTCCTACCCACATCTTTCAAGCTCTCTCTTAACTTCACTTCACGGTGCTTCTTCTCCTCCAGCTCCGAGACAAGCCTATCTAGGAATCTGTATCACAATTATACATAAATCAGAATATATGGAACTCGCTCCGATCTACTGTCAGAAATTATTTAACTTGAAGCACCTTTTGGAGTTGAGAATCATGATCAGATCCCGAGATTTCTTGTTTGTTAGCAATGAGATAGCCATGGAGATATCAACCACCATTGGCTCAATGATTTCAGGAGAATACTGCTGAAGAACCAAGGGGGCAACTGCTTGCACATGGTGTTGCAAGGACAGAGTATCTTCGTTTCTCAGTTCTATCAGACGCTGGTTCAAAAATGCCTTGACCTGACACAGGAGAAACCACAACATGTCTGTCAACGCGGTCAAGAGGCATCCCCAGGGTTACTCTGAGAATTAAATAGTCAGGGATAGGAGTACCTCATACAAATCATCAAGGATCTTGTTCCTATATTCTGTCTCCAATAGCTGGCTCCTCTCTTCTCCACTCCCTAAGGCTTGAGTTGTGGAATCTCTCAACTGAGTCTGATTCTCCAGGCTTGATTCTAGCAAAGCTGAATCAGCAATTTCTTCTACCTGAGGTGTCTCAACACTTACATCCCAAGAAATCTCAGAGACATTAACCTCAGGGCCATGGCTTTCTTCCACTTTAAATGGAGAATTTTCGGGAATATCACTGGCATTGACAATTTCATATGAACCTAGATCATTTCCACTATCAACTTCTTCTACCATACTAACATCCCAATCTATCTCTGCAGTATCAAGTGTAATATCCCAATCAATGCTGTCTGCAGCCGCATCTGTACCATTTGGATTCTCAGATGACTGAATATTATCAGCATCAAGAGCTTCAGAGGCCCCCAAAACACTTAATGATGGAGGATTTCCACGGATGTCTTTCAAGTTTTGTAGGACAACCCTTGAGGGCTTCTGAAAGACAGATCAGAAGCTAGTCAGTTCAATTTTCAGAAAAAAGGACCAAAAAATTTAGGGAGAGAATAAAGATTAGATCGGTATTACATCTTTCTCAGTATGAACATCTTTAACATAGGCAGAGTAATACTCCATTGCCCCTGATACTGAGTCACTGTTAATAACTTCCAAAATCTTGGCAAAGGTACTAGGAAGCGAATTCGCAGTCTCCAAAAGTTCGCGTCTCACATTGTTTCCCTAAAAATTAAAATGTTTGAACTTTATGTGGTGCTTCTAAAACCTGTGGAGCAAGAGAAGCCAAGTTTACAACTAAACCTGCAATCCAAGCTCTCGGCAAGCATCCTCGTATTTGGTTGCAGAAAGTGCAACGCTCCTTTTGATATCAGCTTCTTTACGATCAAGTTCTGCCATCTGTTGCTGAACCTTCTGCACTTGCTTTTTCAGATATGGGCTTCATATTGTGCAAGAAGAAAAAAATTGGGAAATGCTAATGAAGAGAGACATTAATGTAAAATTATTCTGCTGGATCAAGTAGAGCCATGCAAGAAACCAACTTACATTTCGTAATTGACATTCTGAATTATTATCTGAGCAGCCTCCCCGAGATAAATGTGATCTTTTTCAAACGCACGAACAATTGCTTCCCAGACACCCTAGAAAGGGAAAAGATAGCAGATCATAAACTGTTAAGCGAGAGAATGAATATAAGAAAAGCACGAGACAAAGAGTTTTACATACAGAAGCACCCGAAAGCCGACCAAAGATGTTCCGGCTTTCTGGAGTTGTCTTCAGGAGAATCTCATATATCTTTTTGGCCTCCAAGTAACCAATCACTGGAAGCAAAATTATAGTCACTTGGATTAGTAACAACCAGTAACCACGCTAAACGTTAAGGCACTAATCAGCATCGGACACAGCCAAACAACAAATCAAATTTATTTGGCATTTTCAAAAACAAAGACTAACACTTTTAAGTTCAAGTGAGAGCTGCAAACCAAAAAACCAAAATACGAGAGGGAATGTTGCAGTCTATGCTACTCATTTCTGCTTCTAAACGAACGACTTCAATTTGGGGATTGAAAAATCGCCGACTTGTAAGACATTATTTTGACAAAATTCGGTTTTCAGACAAAAGTTACCTTCAGGATCTAGAGTTTGAAAGTATGGATCGATGTCTTTAGGCAAAGGAGAGAACTCTTTTAAGATTTTGACCCTGATCGCGGCCACCTTCTTCCTCCAATCCGCCGGAATTCTCTTCCGATCCACCAACCATTCTTCGAATCCAACAAAATTGAAATCAAATTAAGACTATAATCTCGAAAACAAATTCGAATTCAATCTTAGAACACGCCCAAAAAAAACGAAACATATGAAAGTTCCGTGTACTCGTAATTGTGATTCTGCATTACCGCCAAGACGAGAGAAGGTGATGTCGATGGGAAGATTTCGAACATCCTCTTGGTTCTGCATTTTTCTTTTTTCTTTTTCCAGGAAACCTTTCACGCTTTCTGGGGAAAAAATCTCCGAAGTCTTTCACTTCAAAGGTTTTGGAGTCTGTGATTGAATACGCTCGTCAAGACCGAAGAGAAACGCATCAATTCACAAGCAATCCGGTTTTCGAGCTAACCGCACCTATTTAATCCGGTCCGTGCCAGATTAAAATTATTTATTGGTTTGATGGGTTGGTTGGTTTATTGACTAATCCACTGAAGTTTCAATGCTTTAACAAGTTAAAAGTTAAAACCATTGGTAAGAAATAAAAATTATTTTTATGGATATAGAGAATTAATTTTTAACAACATTAATATTGTTAATTAAAATTTATAAATATTTTTATACCTAATGATCGAAAAGGAAATCCGATTCAGTTTACAGGTTCAATTTTTTGAAAACATTGTTAATTTGGTTAGATCTTCTTTATCAAACCAATAAGCTTAAACCAAAACCAAAAAAAATTTCAGTGGAACAGTTTATGTACATTACAAACAAAAATTTAATCAATTTCCAGATTCTAGTGTTTTATCCATCGAATGCAAGACCCGGTTAATTGATCATTAATATATGAATTAATTTTCTTATAATATGATATCTGATGGAATTTAAAACTATATAGTACTGTATTTGAAAGAAAATAAAAATCTAATATTTGAAGAATATAGTTGAACAATAGCAGAATAAAAAAATAATATAGGAAACAAACAAAAAATATTTATACAAGTTTGTTATCAGCAATTTTTCTAGAGAGAGAGGGATGGAAAAGGACATGTTCTTGACCGCTTTATCAGAATATTTTTCTTGGGTTTATACAAGAACAAAGTCGTCTTCTAATATTTTAAGGTAGAAGAAACTTTTACAAATTACAATAATAAGCAAAAAAAAAGATCAGGAAAATAAAGAAGTTTGTCTTTTGCTTCTCCTCTCCCATCTCCATTTTTCTCCAATATCCTTCAGTTTTGAACCCTCTCCACTTCAATATAACCGACCTCTCTCTATATTTCTCTCTGAAAACACCAAAAGTAGCTTTAAATGCTCCGTTACATAATCTCCATCTCTTTCCAAGAATATAGAGAAAGAAAAATAATAGTTATATAGAAAGAAGATATATCTAGTGATCAAAGCCACCGTCATCATCATAAGCTGCTGGCTCAGGAGAAGACCAACATAAGAGATCGATCATCAATCTCTCTTCGATCATCATCATCTTTCTGCTGTTACTATCACACTCGCTCGCTCAAACATCATCCATAGACTTCAATCATCATCATCATCAAATGCAAGGTCATCACCAGAATCATCATCAACAGTTATCATCAGCCTCCGCCACGTCTTCCAATGGAAACTTCATGTAATATTAAGAGTCTTTTAGACCTAAAGTCATAATCTTTTTGAATTGATGATCCCCAAGTTAATTAAGAGCATTTTTGTTGTTGTGTGTGTGTATATGTTTCAGGAACAAAGATGGGTATGATCTTGGAGAGATAGACCCATCACTCTTCCTCTATCTTGATGGACAAGGACATCATGATCCTCCATCAACTGCTCCTTTACCTCATCATCACACAACACGTATGCTCTCTCAATCTCTTTTCTTTCTCTCTCTCTCCTTTCTTTTTTGGGAATTGTGGTTTGGTTTTATGTTTTAGCAGATTAGGAAGATTCCCTTGTGGAGAGAGAGAGAAAGAGTCACAGCAAAAGCATGCCAAACAGATTTCAATCTTTCTTCTGCCATTAGTACTCTTCTTTCAGTTTTGACCAGATCCTCTCTTTTCAGACATCAAATCTTTCTTTCAATACATATCTCTTACTTCAAACTATTCTCAAAACCCTTTTTTCTCTCTCCTTTTGTCTTCTTATTAGAACTAGTCCAATCACATATATATATACATAACGAGACCAGTTCCACATACATCACATGACTCATATCTATGAATCTTATGGCAGAGAATTTGGCGATGAGACCTCCAACATCGACGCTCAACATCTTCCCATCTCAACCGATGCACATAGAGCCACCTCTTTCGTCTTCTACACCCAATGTAATAATAATTACTATATATATTTCTATATATGCCAATTTTAGTTGGTTTCTGTTTCTACTTTAATATAATGTCAGCGCAACTACTAGCTATTTCATATAATATCAAGTCAGACCAATTATTATACGTTTCTCATTTTTCTAATGACTACTGATTTTGATTCTTTTGTTTTTTGTTTGTTTATAATGTGTTTGGTAAGACCGATAATACAAGTTTGGTTCCGGCTGCTGCACCTAGTGGTTCATCTCGACCATCTTCTGAGCCGTCCATGGACTTGACCAATCATTCTCAGTTTCAACTTCCTCAACCTTCTAAATCAATCAAGGTCTCTATCTTTTGAATTTTTTAAAAAATTGTTTAGTTGCCTTGTTGGTATTTAAATGGAATTTAATTTTAGACTTGTTCTAGTCGTTTTATAAGTTAATAAGTCATTTTGAAATGTTATGGCAGAAAGAAGGGAACCGCAAGGGTCCTTCCTCATCGGACCATGACATACCAAAATCATCAGACCCTAAGGTGAGTGTAATGATAAATATAAATAAACAAAATTAAAATTAAAAATAACTTTTTGTGTGTTTGATAGTTTCTTCTCGTTATGTTTATTCTTTTAATATTCAAACAGACATTGAGAAGACTAGCACAGAACAGAGAAGCAGCAAGAAAAAGCAGATTACGAAAAAAAGTCAGTATATATAATACACTTCATGAGTATCTGTAAATTGCAAATAAAATTTTTGGATTCTAAAGAATAATATATATAATTAATGACGTTAGTTACTTTGGTGAATTACGACAGGCTTATGTTCAGCAACTTGAGTCATGTAGGATCAAGCTGACCCAACTAGAACAAGAGATTCAACGCGCCAGATCGCAAGTAAACAATTCTACCTGTCTTTCATATAAGTATATGTATAATTTTTTTTATTTCACACCAAGTCTAAATTTTACTATTTTGATTTCTGATGATTTGGTTGATTAGGGCGTATTCTTTGGAGGGTCTCTTATAGGAGGAGATCAACAGCAAGGTGGAATGTCCATTGGTCCCGGCAACGTCAGCTCCGGTACGTAACAGTTTCATGTATACGACTGAGAAAACCGAAAAAGAAATGAGAATAATTGAGTAAATGCAACGTGAAGCAGAAGCAGCAGTGTTCGATATGGAATACACGAGGTGGATGGAGGAGCAGCAGAGGCTGTTAACCGAACTAAGGGTGGCGACACAAGAGCACTTGGCCGAGAACGAGCTTAGGATGTTTGTAGACACTTGTTTAGCTCACTATGACCATTTGATTAACCTCAAGGCTATGGTCGCTAAGACCGATGTGTTCCACCTCATCTCTGGTGCTTGGAAAACTCCAGCCGAGCGTTGCTTCTTGTGGATGGGAGGTTTTCGTCCATCAGAGATCATTAAGGTACATTTCATCTTTTCTTAAACCATATAAATATATTTTTATGTATGTGAGTATGTTTTCTTATATATTTTATTTTTGGTTCTACTTGTATACACCCTCGCACAAATTAAGATATTAAAACTAGCTATCGTTTAGTAAGATGATTCTAAAATTAGTCATGATGATATCGTAAACTAATCAATGTGGATCATTAACTTATCCTATAAATTTGGATTTTCACATAAATACTAACTATATTTAACCATATCTTATACACTAGATTAATCCACATTCCAGAATTCAATCATTGAACATTATCAGATTCTATGGATTACTTGCAGAAATATACTATGCTGACTAAAATAGTGACATTTATTATTTTTAACGTACATGTGCACAGAATATAGTACTTATAACTTTATATAATTAATAAATAAAAATTGATTTTCCCCGGTCTATTTTAAAAAAAGTTTTGGTCTTTGATTCTCTTAGAAGAGAGTACGGTATAGTAATAAAAGATAAGACAGACAAGACATGGAGTATAGTGATATTGTTGGACGAGGTATATATACACATAACATTGCATGGGTGGACTGTGTATGTATATATCCTTATGTTTAGAAAATAATAAAGGTACACGTAAAATATATTATTTTTTTAATAAAAGAATGCATGCAGTTATGTCATGGTAAAGTATTTCTAGAAAAGGTTAGGTTTTGGCATAATGTAAAAGAAAGTGCCTGTCTGTTTTTTCGATATATATATGGTCCATAAGAGAGAGAGAAACCACCAATGAAATGTTGTCAAAAAAAAAACCACCATGAAATTTAACAGAGACGAGCATAACAAATAAATAAAATAAAAATAAATAAAAGCAACAAAGAAACTTTTTTTCGGACCCAATATGTGATACATATAATTTTCTTTGTTTAGCATGATGAATAAGTGAGTATATAATTAGATGATTATCATATTTTTTGTTTCTAAAATATTTCCATAATTAACGCCTGTTTGGATCTATTTTATTATCCTGAATAATATTTGTAAGCGATCAGAGTATAATTCTAAAAATTAATTAAATGGATGGTGTGCATAGCTGACAAGAACTTTGGCAATGTCTCAATCTTATGTCCTTTTTAGTGAAAACAAAAAGGAAAGAAGAGATCTTGGGTGTAGCTAGTAACTTGTGCATAGTACACTAAACATTTAATGCATTCAACGTTCTTTATGCATCCATCCATTATGACCGCATGTTGCTATATTTCTCTCCTAAGCTTGTAATAATCATAAATTTGTATTAATTTGAAACGCTTGCAGGTGATTGTGAACCAGATCGAACCATTGACAGAGCAACAGATAGTTGGGATTTGTGGGCTGCAACAGTCCACACAAGAGGCCGAAGAAGCTCTCTCGCAAGGCCTCGAGGCATTGAATCAATCGCTTTCCGATAGTATTGTATCGGACTCTCTCTCGCCTGCCTCTTCACAACTTCCTCCTCATCTATCCAATTTCATGTCACACATGTCCTTAGCTCTCAACAAACTGTCTGCTCTTGAGGGCTTCGTTCTCCAGGTACTCTCTATTAATCCTTCTCTTTTTATTTAAAATTGAACTTTATACGAAACTTTATACCTAGCCCAACCTTTATATATCAAATATAAATAGAGATGATATACAAGTGGACCCCGAGGGCTGTGGTCCTAATCAGACTAGGATTACATATATATTTTGATTCTTTGAACTACTCCTTCTTAAACACTACTATCATATATTCATATATATATTTGGTTGTTATAACACGCTATCTACATTTATATAGATGTTTGTATGTTTGTGCAACTCATATATATATAGGTACCGTCGGTCTTATTGGTTAGAGGACATTCGTGATTATAGTGGGTGTTTTTTGTTTTGGAAGACTTAATATATATATAAGAGAATATTCAAACTAATTTGCAAACTTAATATATATATATATATATATATATGTATATGGGTGTGAATATAATTAGGAAATGAAAAGTATTTTGGCATCTTGATCCCGACATTATGTAAGTAGGTATCTAACAAACACTTCTCTTTGTCTTATATCAACTTGGTCGGGTTGCTTTACATAGAAGACTAATTAAGTTTCTTAATTTAATATTAATTTTCTTAATTTTTTACTAGTTTAGAACGGGCAGGTTTATGATGACAAATTGTAGATATATTTTTGTATAAGTTATCAATGTAACAGACTAACAGCCTATATGTATGTATATTCTATATGCAAATGGACATTTAGGCTAATATTATACTATAACATTCATGCATATACAAAATGGCATCTTTTTTTTTTCTTAATATTCTTAATGTATTTGTTCGTGTTTAGCTACGCGCTTACAACCTTTCATCTCCAAAAAACAACTATTTTAAAAATATATTTATACATATAAAAAAAGAGAAAGGTCCAACTTTGAAAGAGGTGGTAAATATGGGGTTAGTTTACTAAAACCGGGAAATGGAAATAAACTTCTAAAAACGCACGTGACAATTGCCACAATGAATGTGTGTATGTATTTGTATATTAACATATATAGTCCAAAAGCAAGCATATATATATATATATATATATATATTACATAACATCACATCAAATGGAAACATGGATTGCTTGGAGCCCATATCGTTCCATGATGTCATGGACGTAACTGCCCCATCGAGTATCCCATCCTCCCAAAACACTCCCTTGAGAAAAGTTCCTTTACTTATATAGATTCGAATCCGTTTTTTCTTGTCATTTTTTATATAATTACGGATATACATTTTATTTTTAATTAAATCATAGGTTAATTATATAATTAGTAATTGAAAGTGTATTATGAAGAATGGCGTGGGACCAAGATATGGAAATCACGGTTTCACCTTTTTGACAATTTGGTGTCGTGTTTTTTTATTAGTGTAGTACACGCTTTGATTTTTGTTCGATCAACATGTTGAATAATCGGCATAAGTAGATTGTCAATCAACAATATAATTTCGGGTCATGAGGATTAATCCTTTGATTCATAGTTCAATTTCTTCAGAACACATAATGTTAATGGACTATAAGTTGTTAAGATAATGATATTTCCTGGTTAATTATTTAGTCTTTTTATACTCTGATTTATGAGAATATTAGTGATGGTTCATATTCAATTCATTGTCCTTAGTCAATAACAAGAAGGGATCTTGCTTTTAGTTCTCCACTTTCTCTTCTTTTTTTTGGTCTAGTTTTGAATTAATACATTGAAAACTTACAGGCGGATAATCTGAGGCACCAAACGATCCATAGGTTGAACCAATTGTTGACGACCCGTCAAGAAGCACGTTGTATTCTAGCCGTTGCGGAGTACTTCCACCGTCTTCAGGCTCTAAGTTCTCTCTGGCTAGCCCGTCCACGCCAAGACTGATGATTGAAAGAACAAAACACAAGAGAATAGGTTCATTAGTTAGCCAGCTTGACCTCTTTATAATATATATTATTGTCTCTCGATCTACAGTACTTAATTAGGGAAATTTGTTTGGCTTCTTTTTGTTATACGATTCTTAATCTATGTTTTTAAGATGCAGATGATGATCATATACAAGTACTGTTCCATACCTTTAGTTCGTCCTTGTGCATGTGAAAATTAAGACTCGATCATCAAGAACATATATATTGATTCGTTTTTTCTAAAAAAAAAATGAAATATAATTGAAAGGAACAGAAGACAAGGCTGGGAATACAATTTTGCAATTGCATGCAAGAAACAAGAAAGCAAGAAACAGAGGACAGAGAGAGATGGTTAGGTCAAAAATAAAGCATTGACCAGTTAGGAAGGTGACAAATGGTGAGTTCTGTAAGAAACCGTCAGGGACTTTGGGATCTGTACCGTTTTTGCTTTGGGCTCAACGCCTCTTTCTCATTCATTCTTCTTTTTACTTTTCTTTTCTTTGCTGTCACCAAGTTTTTTCCCTTTTTTTTGTTTTGAAATTTACACGATGGTCAAACCAAAAAACAAGATTTATTTTTTTACACCGCAAAAAAAACGAGATTGATTCGATTTACACCAACAATCGGATTCAACTGTGTTGACTAAAGCTACATGAACTATGTAAGAGCATCAGGGATTGTGATGGTGGGCCATTGAGACGGGAGGTTAGTAGTGTTTATGTCTCTGACCGTTTCATTCAGTCCTTTATTGTGAGTTATTAATACCACGTGTCGCTCAAAAGTTTTCTATTGAAACTTGCAAATAAGGAAAAAGAGATTTACAATCAACAAATTATAAATAGGCCCAATAGTTTCTGGTTTAAGACCAAAACCCAACAACACAGTGAAAAGGATTCTATAATATTATTTACACACGAAGCATTTAAACAACCAAGTATATGTCGTTTTCAATATATCACCCTCATATATGTTTTATTCAAAAAAAAATTCACATAAAATCTTTTTCGTCTGAATACCTGAATTACTCTAAAAAAACTTCAGTGCGAAATCCAAAATGATATAAGTAATTATGGAGTAAATAATAAATTAGAAGTAGACAAACACATTCACAACAACAAAAAACACAAGTTTCAAACAGAGAATTAGACCTCGAGTCTTCAAGAAGTTGTACTTTTTAAAGCATCATGTCCGCTTTTGAAGGCAACTTCCTGAAGAAATTACTTGGCGCAGAAGGCATCTTGCTTCTGAACTTTGGATGCCTCATCCAGAACATCCCAGCCGCAAGAGCTACGATCTTGAAAGGGGTCACATACAAGCTCATCGCAGCAACAAGACAAAGAATCACAAACAAGCAAGTCGCACGCGGATCTCTCCAACTCAACAGTGCTTGAAATCTCTCCCCTTGCGTTGCAATGTCTCCAACAACCATCTGGATCCGACCCGCAACGCTTCTTAACCTGTCATACCTCATCTTCACAACATCCTGTCCCTTTGATGTCGGGAAAGTGTCGAATTCCTCATCTAGCTCATCGGCGCTAGCCGCTTCAGCCCAAGAGATCTTTGTGTCCATGTGAGGAGGATGGCGCGGCCTGAACCGGAAATTCCAGAGCCCTATCAAGAACATGTAGAGGAATGTGGTTGGGAGGATCAGCTCTGGATAACAAATCAATATGAAGAAGAGAACATGGAACAATATCGTCGTCAACGGATTCTTCCAGTAGCAGACGTCTCCGAGCCATTTGCTCATAGCAATCAAGCCTGAAAAAACAGAGACTATCCTGAAAAAGTTTGCTTTGCTCCTCCTCATGCTCCACATGTGTGAATCAACATCGAGCATGTACTCAACGATCTCTTTCCTCAAAGGAGGCTCTGCTCGGGATAACCGCGCCGCGACAATGCTCATCGCTTGGTATCTAAGACTGTCTAATTGGTTCACAGTGAATGGATGAAGGTAATGCATCTTTGGAAGCAGAGGATGGCCATAAAGATAGATCATATGAGCCAAAGATAGACAAGTGAATCTCACAGCTAACTGGACCTCTCCCATTTTCTTTAACCCTTTTGTTTGCAGAACAAGAAGAGGGTAAGAGTGAGTGTAAATTCTATCTGCCTCTAGAGTCGATAATCGGATCCTTACTTTCCCGATTCTCGCATCGACTTTGGCTCCATTGTTTGATTTCTCGCTCCCTCCAAGGTGACAGTTATCAAAAACTCCCAGTGTAATAACTGTACAAGGATCATAGACTTCCCATGTGTATTGCTCATTCCATTTAGGGCTAAAGCTCTCAATGATGGTTCTCGTTCTCACCCATTTTTGTCCGTACTTGGCAACACAATACGGATCTGTTGTCGCTTTACCGTCTTTTGTTTTCATCGGCGAAAGCCCTTGAGCGCTCAAGATTCCTACTTCAAGGATTCCAATAGGTTGCTTCCATAGTTGCCTTGCAGTAGGCTTCACGTCACTGATGTACAGAGTCGATTCGTCCATTACATGGTATCCGCCTTCAAGGCAAACTCGCAGGTGAATGCGACTCGAGAACTTTAGCTCGTGTCTTTTGTCTCCTTCCAATGCCCCAAATCCAAATTTTTCCAGGTTGTACCATTTGGAGTGAACAGCTCTGTGATCTAATCTTTTCTCAAAGACATTTAAAGGTGAGATCAGCCTCCCCATGACTTCATCTTTAGCTGACGACACCTTGTTTTCGACCGTCAAGAAGAACTGTTCTTCAAATGGCTCTGCAGCAACAAAGACAAGATCTTCGTTCCACATTGGATTTGTCGTCTTGTTAGGACATAACTTTGTTTTCAGAATCTGATTTCCGACCTGAACCTTAACGAAAGCTTGAGGCGGTTGGCTCCTATCGCTAGGCTCAACATCTTGGGCCTCGATCACATTAACCCGCAAATACCAAAGTTTAGGAGATACATAGACTTTAGACCTCACGCTTTGGACACCTTCTCCTTGAACAGACGAAGCATCCGAATGCCAAGCATCAGGAAACGCTTCATCGGCTTGCGTCCCAAGCCAAACCGCTACCATAACTTCTCCTCTCTTCTTAGCTTCACCACGGCGAGCTTCTAATCTGTACCACTGAGGTGCAAGTGGACTATCAGGAGGAACTCTTGTAGGAATCTCATGCATATCAAACACAACCTTCCCTATATAATCATCTCTTGTAACCATCTCCTTATCGCGTACAAAGACTTCGACAGTAGAGGACTGGATCTTGTCTTTCGAAAAGGCGAAAACTTGATTCCACTCCGGGTTTGTTCTTTTCTCGAAATGTTTAGTCTTTCCTTTGTAGTTTCCTATCTTTACTTCTACATAAGGATCGCAATTGCTCGTGACCGGGTTTGGAGGAAGATCTTTGGCTTTGACGACCCGGACATAGAGATAAAACATCTGTTCAACAAGGTCGTATGTGCTTGCAACTCGTTCGCTGCTGATCCATCCACTTCCTCCACGTTGTCCTCCATGTGGCCATTTCTCTCCAAGGTCTGGTTTCATGTCTTTAAGCTTATATTCTTCTTGGCTCTTAGCTCCATCTTTCGACGCCATGGTTTTCGGTTACTTGAGCAAAAAGATTCTCTCTCTCCAAAAATTCTTTAGTTCAATACCTGACATGCCGAAAAGAAGCAGAAAATTGCAGGGATGAGCAGAATCTGATAATTACGAAGTTGCAGGAGAAAAATGATGAGGCAACACAAGTTTCTTGGACTGAAAGAAAATAATGTATCTACACTCAAACTAGTCAAAAAACCTTAATAATTAGTATTAAGTAATTCTATTTTTTAATCTCAAACAATATAATTGAAAAGATTCTTACTTGATTTTGACGCAAGTCTAACCTCTGTCTCTTTGTTCTGTTTTCATGATCTCATTCAAGTGTTTGCAGGAAAACGCAGGATATCTTCGATCATCTTTTGTACATGTAAAGTGAAGAATTAGTCTCAAAACGAAAAATACAGAGTTTAAAAATCGAGTGAAAGATATTATAAAAACAAGCTATCAAACAAAAATCAATGACAGAATAATCTATACTGTAAGAACCAAAAAAAAGAGCTATTTTTATATGGACCAACAGTATTTCAAGAACAATAAATCATACGAAAGATTTATGAACCACATATGGATGTATGTAGAGTATAAATGTAAAGAAAGATTAATTTAGAAATTAACACCTTCACAAAGATGTTAAAGAAGTTGCCATAAAACTCACTGTTAGGCTGTACCAAGAAATTAAGAGTATTGCATAACGAGTTTTTGGTTTGATACAAAGAATACTAAAGCAACAAATGAGGGAGAAAAGAGGAATCAAATGAAAAAGCAAAACCGAAAAAAAAACTCTTATTCTCTCTGTTTTTCTGCTTCTTCTTTTAGAGAGAAGCTGATTCTTTCATTCGTTTTATCACCTTTTATTATATAGAGAAGCAGATTCTTTCTTGGACTTTAATCTTTTTGCACATTCAGAAACTTTGCAGCATTGAGAAAAGTAAATTAGTAAATTATCTCATACTTCACATGCTCTAATCCAAATTTTATTGAATTAATCAAATGTGTGTACAAGTATAAGTATAACGAATAGTTACTGTTTTCTTATAGTTTTAATACAAAGTAAACGTAAATTTTAAAGTTGGCCGATTGTCCTAATGGTAATATATTTAGTGCCTAATAAGCGATGATTATAAAATTATAACACCAACTTTTTCTTTGGTGTGTGTTCTTTCTCTCTGATCAGAATAAGCATCTAAAAAATAGCTTTTTCGAGTATGCAACTTTTAATAAAAAGCAAAAGGAGTGATTATTTATTTGATTGAGTAACATCATTACCTTATTATCTCGCCTTTTTTTAATCCTAATGCCCGCACTTAAGCACATCAAATTATTTGGTAAAAAAGATTATATTTGTCAAAGAAAAAGTGTTATTTTAATAAATTTTTATTCTTTTTTTATTGCAACTTAACATAACGCGTACTGCAATATAATATTTATTAAAGTAAATATATTTTTTTACGAAACAAAACGGATTGGAATTTTCACAACATGAAAATATATATTGAAGTCAATTTTGGATACTATATATCAATTGCCGAATTCATAGAAACAAACATATCATCATGCATACTTTTGACATCGTATAACGAGACTACAAAAATAAAATAGATACAACAAAATATTTATTTCAATGATAAGGTAATATTAACCACTACTCTTAGGTAATCCGTAGTTAGCAAACGAGCTATCCGCATGTGGATGTTTTCAATTTTCTTGAAATCATCTACATTGCTCAAACTATAGATGAGTTCTACTTATCTTTTTATCAAGAAAGATAGATTTAAGTTGCCTAAATTGTAAAAAGGAAGAGATAGAAAGAAAAGGAAAAAATAGAAGCGTGTGGAATAAGTTATTATATTGGTTCTTTATCAAAAAAGTTATATATCAGTTGGTTCTAACAATTAATTAGTGTGTAAACTATATAAAATTGGAATGGCTTTTCTTTCTATAATGAAGGCTTGTTTAATTTGAGTGGTACACTTTCGCTTTCCCATTGGTGATGCTGAGTAATGATGGCTATATTATTGTGTGTTAATTTATCTCGACTTGTCACACAACATCACATTTTCTTGGTTTAATTTGGTTCACAGAAATTAACTATTGAATAATGTACAACGAAACCAAAACCGAATGGAATACGATACGATCAAGTTAGCTTTAGAAAATTATTTTATTACCAAATTTAGTTTGTGGTTTGTTTGTATGGGACATATTTATATATATTAGTTGTGGCTTCCATGATATCCATAATAAACTAATTGGGCCTCATTTACGTTCATTAAGAGGTTAGCTTAGCCCACACTTGGACTTTTCTTTGACGATTTTTTTTTTGTGTTTTGTTTTATAGAATATTAAAGAATCACTGTTTTAGGATATATAAATCTTCCAACGGTTGGAAGAAACATAGCCGTTTGAAGATACCGTCAAACTCTTTTTCGAAATTTATCAAATGGGTACTCTAATTTCAAGAAATACAAATTCGATCTCTTAAACAAACAAAAAAATTGTTCATTACACAAACAATTCAACACCGACGTCTTGACCATATGTATATGTATTGACTTGTTAAGGTCCCTATGATAGATCAGAGATAAAATCAAAATAAAATCTCTCCAAAGTCTATATGTGGATATTGCTGAAGTTTTATCAAAGGTATATTTGATATATGAAACCTTTAAAGTGCTTGATGTAACATTGTAAACCCAACTTTATATTTATAGTTAACCTTTACATTTAAAAAAAAAGAAATTTGAATTGAAGCCGTGTTCGAGTATTCTAGTGGCATATGTTGACTGTCCTCATTATTGCATTACCCAACACCGACATGCTTGAGAATATGTATTGACTATAAGGTTCCTATCAAAATCAAACTTTCAACCAAAAAAAAAACTCATTATGGGTAAGACAAATACGACATTAATTATTTTCGCCCTCTTGTTTTTCTTCACGAACGCGTTATCGAAAAGCCTCTGTAACCAAAATGACAAAAACACCCTCCTCAAGATCAAGAAAACTCTAAACAACCCTTACCACCTTGCCTCGTGGGACCCCCAAAGCGACTACTGCTCCTGGTACTGCCTCGACTGCGGCGACGCCACCGTTAACCACCGCGTCATCTCCCTAACTATATTCTCCGCCCAGATCTCCGGTCAAATCCCGCCTGAAGTCGGTGACTTACCGTATCTTCAGAAGCTTATCTTCCGCAAAATCACTAACCTCACCGGTCAAATCCCACCCACCATCGCCAAGCTCAAACATCTCCGTATGCTCAGGCTTAGCTGGACCAATCTCACCGGTCCGATTCCTGGATTTCTGAGTCAGCTCGTGAATCTCGATTACTTAGATCTTTCCTTCAATGAGCTCTCTGGTTCCATACCCAGCTCTCTCTCTTTATTACCTAAACTCCAGTATGTTGATCTTAGCAGGAACAAGCTTACAGATGACTAACTCTCTTTGTCTCTTTTACTCATCCGCATTAAACTGTAATGTTTGCTAACCTCAAATTTTAAGACTTTCAATTAGGTACAATACCAGAGTCATTTGGATCGTTTCAAGGAGAAGTACCCGACCTCTTCCTATCACACAACCAGCTCTCCGGTTCGATACCCAAATCACTAGGTAACCGGATCGATTTCTCCCGTAACAAGCTTCAAGGCGATTCTTCGATGTTGTTTGGAGCCAACAAAACGACATGTACATTGATTTGTCGAGAAACATGCTCCAGTTCGATCTCACCGAGGTTATCATCCCTAAGACACTTGATAAAGTTGGCTTGAATCACAATTGGATCACAGGGAGTACTCCGGTTCAGTGGGGCGAAACTCCTCTCCAGGTCTTTAATGTTAGCTACGACAGACTGTGTGGACGCATCCCCAATGGAGGCAATCTTCAGAAGTTTGATTCTTATTCCTATTTTCACAAGTGTTTGTGTGGTGCACCTCTTGATAGTTGCAAGTAAAACCAAGCTTATCTCAAGTAAAACAGTATTATCATCCGTATTGATTAAATAAAACTTCTTGTATTTCATGAGCTCGTTGCACATTTCAAAGTATTAGATTTGCTCAACTAGTTGAGAGGCGCACGCAGCAAAATACCAAAATAATTGCAATGAACTCCTGAAGATGCATTGCCATTGTTGGGGCTGGAATATCACTTCTTGCAACTTGCAATTACTAAAGTTTATTTTATAACATTTTTTTTTTCTGAAAGTGCACACAAGTGTGCTTTGTAGTATTTGGCGGCCGAACCTACAAGAAAGAAAAAAAGCTCAACGAGTATATGAAAAGAAATGTGAGGAGAAGAAGAAGAAGGACGAAGACTTATCCTCTGTTTTCACTTGTAACGGTAATAACTAACTCCAAGGTGGACCTTTCAACATTTTGGGCCTCGTTTTTAATTTGCGGACTCCCGTGCATAATTATAATTTTGGGCTTCACTTCTCAGGCCCAGTTACTTTCTCAATTTAAATATCTCTTCTGGTTTAACACGCACCGTCCTTGTTTAACACGAG
This sequence comes from Schrenkiella parvula, assembly GCA_000218505.1. Taxonomy (NCBI): domain Eukaryota; kingdom Viridiplantae; phylum Streptophyta; class Magnoliopsida; order Brassicales; family Brassicaceae; genus Schrenkiella; species Schrenkiella parvula. Next base: position 16,241,325 of record CM001192.1, on the reverse strand, counting down.
GCCTAGTCAGCAAAAATAATTCATAAAACCGTACCCCACCATGTTTCCCACTTAGCCTATATATATCACCACAGTTTCCATAAAAAAACTCAAAACACTAACACTATGGATAAGACAACGATATTGCTCTTGTTCTTGTTCTTCTTCACGCTCTTCCTCACAACCTCTTTATCAAAAGATCTCTGTCACAAAGATGACAAAAAAACCCTCCTCAAGATCAAGAAATTCCTTGGCAACCCTTACAACATCATCAGCTGGGATCCCAAAGACGACTGCTGCTCCTGGAACTCCATTGAATGCGGCGACGCTACCATTAACCACCGCGTCACCTCCCTAGACATATCAGACGACCATATCTCCGCTCAGATTCCGCCTGAAGTCGGAGACTTACCGTATCTCCAAACCCTCATCTTCCGCAAACTCTCTAACCTCACCGGTCAAATCCAACCCACCATTGCCAAGCTCAAGTATCTCCGTTTCCTCAGGCTCAGCTGGACCAATTTGACCGGTCCAGTTCCTGATTTTCTGAGCCAGCTCAAGGATCTCGAGTACATTGACCTTTCCTACAATGACCTTTCTGGTTCCATACCTAGTTCTCTCGCGTTGTTACCTAAACTCGGGTATCTTGAACTCAGCAGGAACAAGCTCACAGGTGAATAAACGCTCTATTAGTCATCGATTACTCTGATTATAAAACTCTGCTTTTTCTTACCTCAAGTTTTAAAACTTTCATTAGGTCCGATACCAGAGTCATTTGGGTCGTTTCCAGGAGAAGTCCCTGACCTTTTCCTATCACACAACCAGCTCTCTGGTTCGATACCAAAATCACTAGGCAGCCTCGACTTTTACCGGATCGATCTTTCCCGTAACAAGCTCAAAGGTGATGCTTCGATGTTGTTTGGAGCCAACAAAAAGACATGGATCATTGATATTTCGAGAAACATGTTCCAATTCGATATCTCTAAGGTTAAGGTCGCTAAGACAGTTAACCAACTAGACTTGAATCACAATCGGATCATAGGGAATATCCCGGTTCAATGGACCGAACTTAGTCTTCAGTCTTTCAACGTTAGCTATAACAGACTGTGTGGACGCATCCCCAAGGGAGGGGATCTTCAGAGATTTGATTCTTACGCTTATTTGCACAACAAGTGTTTGTGTGGTGCACCTCTTAAGAGTTGCAAGTGAAGATTCAAGCCAAGCGTTATCCATAAATTTTTACCAAATAAATAAAGCAAGTCTAGTTAAAGACAACTGTATTTTTCCATGCGGAATGATTAATAAAAACATGTTTTCTTCAACTGTATTTGAGGGTTATTTAGGGATTTCTTAATCTTGAGGAGAGTTGTTTTCATTTGAGTTGCAGCTTTTCGAGCGTGGGAATAAGATGAAGAAGAAGAAGAAGAAGAGAGAGAGGTTAAGAAGCTTCATTCTCATTGATTGGTCACTGATTAAATCTCAACTTGCCTTTAAAGTTTCTCTTTTTTGGAATCATTTTGATTCTACCGAGTGGATTAGTCAAAGTGAGTGGATAATCCATGAAATTGGTCCAGTTTGACGATTCACATGCTTTGTGTATGTTGCAATGGCGACCAAGTTTTTTTATAATGCGGTAAATTGTTTTGTTTTTAAACACAAGTAGTTTAAGGTTTTCCTCTCTGCTTTAGTCAATAATTGCCTCTTTTTGTGAAGGACGAATAAATAGACGTGAAGAAAGTTCTGAGTCCCACACAAGTGTTGCTAGTTGTGGATGCCATGACTCGGGAAGAAGCAGCAGGTACTCTGTCTCTCTTCTATATTCTGTTTCAGGAAGATTTTCCTGAAAATGTATTAGTCTCTTGATCTTGAGGCTCTGATGGATAAAGCCTTTGACTTTGGTATTTTTTCCAACAGCACTAATGACGGCATTCTATGTTTGATATAGGAATCATATGAGTCATTTTATTACTAAAGCTATACGGTGGTTCAAGAGGTGGTGCTGGTTTGAGTGTGAAGGAGGTTGGTGTTCTTTTTCTTAGATCAATTATCTCATAAAAAGTTGATTGGTTTACACTTATCGTTGATAGATTACTCTTGAATGGGAAACATGCTTTTTTTCACAAGTAGTTTAACTTTTATTGCTCTTAATTCATTTCCTTCTTCTAAACCATTAGCTAGAAGCTGAGCTTTGGTTCAACTGGAAATAATTGATTGTATAGCTTCGTTAGCAACAGGAACACACACCAAAGGTTTGGCTCTAGGCAGAGAAGATCCAGTCCCTTCATTCATCTCCACACTTCCCTTCACTTTCAACTCAAAACACTGGATAATCGCGGCTAAAGCTAATGGAACGAATCTAAATACCATTTTTTCTCCAGGACAACTTCTTCTCCCAGCACCAAAAGGCAGCATCTTCTCACTCATGATCTTCCATTCGATCCCTTCAAACCTCTCCGGTCTAAACTCCAATGGATCTTCCCATTGATTTGGGTCTCTTCCAATCGCCCAAACGTTAACTATCACTCTTGTTTTTGCTGGGATTCTATATCCAGCCACCGCACATTCTTCATTTGATTCTCTCACGAATATCGGTCCTCCAGGATGTAACCTCAATGTCTCCTTCACAACTGCATGGATGTAACTGAGATTGCACAAATCCGTTTCTGCTACAAGTCTCTTGTTTCCCACCATTTGCTCTATCTCTTGTTCCGCTTTTTTCATGATCTCTGGATGGTTTATCAGCTCTGCTAAAGCCCACTCTACTGTGCTGGCGGATGTATCTGTTCCACCCCCATAAATGTTCTGCATAACAATAAGTTAGGAAAAATGTAAGCAAAGTCTCAAACTAATTCGAGGCCTTCTGAATATTTTGTTATGTCAAAAACATGAAGTTTGTGGGTTGGACTTTAGAAGACATTTACCATGATGAAGGCCTTAATGTTTTCTCTTGTCAGTTTCATCTCCGCATTTTTTTCTTCATGTATGTCTAGCAAAATGTCTAGCATGTTCCTTGCTTCTGCATCCTTGTTTTTCGTAGACGCATGCTCTTCCATTATTCTCTCTATGATCACATCATATTTTTCTCGAGCATTCTTGAGCTTCTTCTTGAGTCCTTGCAAGTCAAGCCTTCTCAAGAACCAAAACGTTTCAGAAACGTTGAAAAAACCTGCTAATTCATTCAACTCCACCACCAGTTTGATAACTTCCTCTCTTTTCCTGCAGCTGTCACTATCCGATTGCTTTTCTCTGAACATCATTCTCGTTATGATGCTGCTTGTCAATTCCTTTAGCTGTTCACCAAGATTAACACTCTCTTCTGCTTCTGCTTTCTTCAGGACGCGTATCAGAAGCTTCCTCAACTCTTTGCTTCTCACAGAGACAAAACTATCTAATGCTCTGCTGCTGAAGAGCTCCATCATACAAATCCTCTTCATGAACTTCCAGTGAAGCCCGTAAGGCGCTGAGAAGAAATCAGCTGAGCCATAAGTAAGGTATTCAACGTTTTGCATTGTGGGACGATTCAGGAAGTTGAGCTCGTTGGATTTGAGAATCTCATTTGCCATCTCGGTCGATGAGACAATAAGATTAGGAATGGAGCCAATGAAGAGATAAATCAAGGGTCCATAGCGGATTGAGAGCTTGTGAAGTGCTTGGTGAGCTATGGGACCAAGAAGGTGAATATGACCGATGATCGGTAAAGCTGTTGGGCTTGGTGGAAGCGGTAGTTTATTGCGGAATCTGTAGGTAATCATGGTTTGGATCAAGACTGTGATTCCAAGGCATAGAAGGATGATTACAAACAAGTATTGTAAATCCATCATTCTCGTTTGTGTCTGTGTATGAGAGCGATATTAAGATGATTTTATAGGATAGGCGCGAAGCCATGACTCATTATGGTATCAAATGTTAAACGCGACCTCAAGATTCTTTCTTTTCTCTTTTTGTCTTTGTTCTGTTTTTTTTTTGTCTCTTTTGTGAGTGTATAATCTCTGTCTTTGTTCTGTTTTTTTTGTCTCTTTTGTGAGGGTATAATCTCTGTTTTTATTCTGTTTTTATGTTTATTTGTTTTTAAAGAATTTACTTAATCGTTGTTAAGCTTTCATTATCTGTCGACAAAATAAAAAAATGAAAAGTGGCTAATTACTGAGTGAAAATTTTAAATCTCATGAATAAGTATTAGAAAATGATATTTAGTTACGTGTGGATTATACAAGATCGAAACAGTTATCTTCATCATAAGTCCGAAGCATATGAAAACAGAGAGCATGAGAAAAACAGAGCAATATATATGTTTCTGAATTCTTGACAATGTTTCTCTGCAGAAACTTATTGAGTTCCGTGTCCAAATGGATCAAAATATAGTTCAGGAGAACACATAAGTGAACTTCCTCCTGCTGTCCCTGAAGCCGAAAAGCCAGATGGTAATGTGATCTTGAATTTTTCTTCGTCTCCTTTCACAGTCCAATTAAAACACTGCACGAGTGATCCGATTGTGAGACTCAGCACCAGAGAAGCGTGAGAAGCTCCAAGACATCCTCTCCTTCCGCTCCCGAACGCAAGATAGTTTACATCTTGACCTTTTAATTCCAACATATATTGCTGGTAATAACCCATTTTTCTCTCTGTGTTTTGTTCCAACACAAGAAACCTCTCAGGTATAAACTTTTCAGGATCTTTGTATGTGGTCGGATCACGCATTATTCCGTAAGCATTTACGAAGATCTTTGTCCCGGATTTTACATCGTACCCATTGATCTTCATGTCTCTGTTGCTTTCTCTACGTAGTAATGGTCCCACTGGATGAAGTCTTAATGTCTCCTTGACAGCTGCTTGTAGGTAAGGAAGCTTCTGCAAATCTGTTTCTTTGATTAACCGATGCGTGGTTCCTAAATTCAATTTGATCTCGTCTCTGATCTTCGCGAAGATATCTTGATGATTGATTAGCTCTGTCATTGTCCATTGTAAAGCTGCAGACGTCGTGTCTAGGCTCGCCATGAACAACTCCTGTAATGAGGTACAAAAATGTTTTAAAAGAGGCTAATCCTAATGAAAGCTAAAGACAAACTGATGAAAAAATCTTACAAGGATGAAGAATTTGATCTGATTCATAGTCAGTTTGAGTTCGGCTTTTGGATCATTATACGTGTCCAACAAGATATCGACTATGTCTTTATCTTTGCTTCCTTCATCATTGCTCTTGTCGTCTTCATATTCCTTCAGTATCTTCTCAATGAACTCATCGTACCGCCAAATTGAAGATCTAAGCCTCTTACCGTTACCAAACACATCTAGATCCCGCAGTGGCCCAAAAAGCTCCATGAACCCGAACCTTGTGGCGCAGGCCATTATATCGCTCACGATCTTCCTCATCTCTATGGGGAGATTCGAGTTTTGGCGGCAACGTTTCCCCATAACCATCTTTGATAGGATCTTCGTGGTCAAAGCAGTGAACTCCAAACCGAGATCGCACGCTTCACCATTTCTCGATTTCTCAACAAGGGATCTAAGCAAAGCTAACGTTTCCTCCTCTCTTATATCGACAAATCGATCGAGCTGATAACCCGCGAATAGCTTGGTCATGCATAGCTTTTTCATGAACCTCCAATAAGGTGCATTGAAGAACTCTGCTCCTTTGTAGACATTGAAATGCCTCGGACCAAACACGAACTTGGAAGCGAAATCAGGGTCGTGAGTCTTAAGGACTTGCTTAGCTGTGTCGGAATCTGAGACAACGAGGAATCGTAGTGATCCGATGCGTATGTTCATGAGAGGACCGTACGTTTGCGCCAAGGCTTGCAGAGATCGTGGAAGGCTTGACCGGAGGAGATGCATGTGACCGAGAAGGGGAAGTTCTCGTGGTCCTGGAGGAAGATCACGGCGGCTGGAGGAGCGGAAGAAGAGTCTTTGAAGAAGGAAGAGGGTAACGAATGCGACGAGGAGATAGGAACATGATGTGTAATTAATATTTAAATCCGTTGTAACCATGTTTGATGGTGCTGATGAAGGATCATGGAGAACAGAAAAAAGCTTATGTAGTATGAAAATTCTATAAATCTTGTCTTGTTGCCGTGAAGGATCTACGAATACAGGATTCTTGTATGACAAGAATGACATTGACTTAAAATTTTAAATATTACAGTTTTTACTACTAGTTGCCTTTGTTTGATACGTAAAGCCTATGTTTATGCAAGTTACGTACTTTTCTGTATCTTCTTAGTATAAATTGATTAAATTCTTATCTATTATAGATATTAAAAAAATTCGTACACAATATCTTTGAGTTGGAATATATTACAAATTTATCCCCCAAGAATCTTTCAACACTCAACTACTTGCTCACAAATTTATCCCCCAAGAATCTTTCAACACTCAACTAGTGTGAGCACACTTACTATGCTCACAAATTAAAATAGCAAGAGAAGCAAAGAAGCAAGCAGTGGGATTAAGGAATCAGAAAAGCAACGCAATGAATTGAATAAATAAAAAACTAAGAAGTAGAGAAGCAAACAATAAAATAATCGAAAAAATCAGAGAAGAAGAGATCTCAATAAACAATAAACTAATAAGAGAAATCACAAGAGAAACAAACAATACACTAAACAGAGAAATCAAAGAAATAAAAAAGCAAACAACCCAAGGAAACAAAGAAGCAAACAACACACTGAAAAATGAATTAAAAAAAGCACAGAAGTGTAGAAATATAACGAAGCAGCAAAACAAGTTGAAAAAATAAAATAAAAAGCAAGCAACATGGCAAATAACCAAAGAAAAAAATATGCATCAATGCGTATGCATGTATAGATAAATGTATGTACGCATGAACCCATGAACCCGTGAATGTATGTATGCATGAACCCGTGAATGCATGAATGTATGTATGCATGAACCCATGAATGTATGTATGCATGAACCCATGAATGTATGTATGCATGAACCCATGGATGTTTGTATGCATGAATGCATGAGTGATGAATGCAGGAGTGTATGCAATGTGTTTGGAGATTTAAGAGACCGCCCGAAAATCATTACCGAAGGATTGGTTTCTTGTTCCGGTTATTGGCTTTTCTCTCAAAGATATAATTTTCTGGCTCATTTGTTGCTTTGTGCGTTCTCAAAACTCCAATCATTTATTTTCTTGCGCTTTTCCTGCATTTGAAGGAATTAGATTAGGAAACATAAGATCTCCAAAAGTGTAAACCCAAGTTTATTTGAACCAAGTTTACAAGCAAATTTTCATGAAAGTTAGAAGTAAGCTATTTAATTGGATCGAAAAAGCATATTTTCTTATGGGCACAATTATCTGAGAATATAGGAAGTTCACAATCAAATGACTGCTGCAAAATGAACTTACTTTCGAAATATGGTGACCTGAATTCAACAGACATACATACTTATTATCAGAATCCATCAGATATATATCAAATACACCTTTATCTAAGACATGTTAAGAGGTAATACCTTAACTCATCGTCAGCAAGTGACCATCACCAGCTTTGGTGCTTTTATTACCTTCAATATACTTCTACAACGAAATGAAAATGACTTTTTAAGAAGAAAGAAGGAAAAATTTGTATCCTTTCTAGGGAATCTAGAAGAACTTGTTGCCCATTGTGAACACATTGGTATACACCTCACCTATGTTCGATTATGAACAGATGACAATCACTGTCTCTTATTTCAAGCTTCTCCCCTGTGGTAAATACAACCCCTAAACAATATGAACGACCATATTAAATTAAGAAGGTAATCATTAATTTTACAATGCCTTGACGTGTCTATGTTTCTATGATAATCTCTATTTTTCTCGTTACCGTGATTACTTTCTTTCTGTTTTTACCTCCATTAATGAGGTGGTTCTTGTGTCGCGGTTAAACTTGCACTGAGAGTTTCGTGACAGACTGCATTTGATGCGAGGAAATCAACATATGAAGCAACCTGCCAAGCCTCCACAGAGATAATCAGAAAAAAGAGCAAAGACATCACGATAAAGAAAGCTAACTTGCAAAGAACTAATTTTCTCACTCATTTATTGCTTTCTGCGTTCTCAAAACTTCAATCATTTATTTTCTTGCGCTTTTCCTGCATTTGAAGAAATTAGATTAAGAAACATAAGATCTCCAAAAGTGTAAACCCAAGTTTACAAGCAAATTTTTATGAAAGTTAGAAGTAAGCTGTTTAATTGGATCGAAAAAAACATATTTTCTTAGGGGCACGATTGTCTGAGAATATAGGAAGTTCACAATCAAATGACTGCTGCAAAATGAGCTTACTTTCGAAATCTGGTGACCTGAATTCAACAGACATAAACACTTATTATCAGAATCCAACAGATATATATCAAATACACCTTTATCTAAGACGTGTTAAGAGGTAATACCTTAACTCATCGTCAGCAAGTGACCATCACCAGCTTTGATGCTTTTGTAAAACTTTCTTTGTTTGACCAGCACATCACCAAGTTGGGAAAAATTGTAGTTCGCTGCTCAACTAATTTTCACCTAAAAGTATTAGATTAATTAAAATATAGTTTGATCAGTTATAAGGAAACAAGATCAATACATGTTCCTTCAAAAATTTATGCTTGGTAAAGTGAGCTTCTTCTGCCGAAGAACACATGCAAAAATCTAAGCAGCTAAGAATGCGTCTCTTCAAGTTCATAATAGCCTAAGAGATCTCAAAAGAGTCAATTAAAGCAAGTTAGGTGTCAAAAAGGAACTATAAACAAATACGTATGAGGAAAAATATATGACAGAGTTGCTAGTATGGGACATACATTTGGTTTATGGTGCCAGAAAAATTCTCATGGGTCTCTTGTTTAAGAAAATGGTTGCTACTAAACGCGAAGATCTCATACCCTGGACAATACAAAACCAAAAAATAAAAGATTTATATATAGACTAGATCATCTTGTATATTTTGTATCAGTATATACTCCGTCAGCTGATGAAGAAGTAAAGAGAGCATAATGATCATAGACCTTGATTCTTGTACAAATGGATTTGGTGGCCATGACAAGAGAAATTTTCCTTGATAGACGCTCGTAAGTCTCTATCTGTAATATTTTCAAAACAGTAACCTAGAACTAACTAAGAATTCAAGTTCGAGAGTTAGTCATGAGTAAGGAAGTAAGGAAATTTAAACATGTTCAGTAGGTAAGGAAATTATTTAAGAAATAAGCAAAGACGCAAGAAGCTCGTAAGGAAATCAAAGAAGAGAATAAGGAAGCAAGCAAGAAAGTAAACAATGAATCAATGAAGCAAGTAAGGAACCATACAACTAAGCAAGGAATCAAGGAAGAAATAAGAAAGCAAACAAGCATATATGGAACCAAGGAATGAAGCAAGCAAGCACACATAGAACCAAGAAATGAAGCAAGCAAGCAAGCATACATAGAACCAAGAAATGAAGCAAGCAAGCACACATAGAACCAAGGAAGGAAGCAAGCAAGCACGCATAGAACCAAGGAAGGAAGGAAGCAAGCAGCATATAACCAAGGAAGGAAGGAAGCAAGCAGCATAGAACCAAGGAAGGAAGCAACAAGCAAGCAAGCACACATAGAACCAAGGAAGGAAGCATAGAAGTAAACAAAAATTTTAAGAAAGCAAGTAACAACTAAGGGAGCAAGTAAGAAAACAAACAAGCAAAGAATCAAAAAAGCAAGCAATAATGCAAGTATGCATGCATGTATGTATGTATGTATATATGAATGCATATGTATGTATGTATGTATATATGAATGCATATGTATGTAAGAATGCAGATGTAGTATGAGTATACATTCTTCAAGTGATTCAGATGACCCATATAACATTCTTTGGTTACTGAGATGCTGATATAGCACCACTGCAAAAACATGAGAAGAAAGACATATTAGTATAAACAGAAGTATGTGTCACCAATTGTTCAAGAGGCAATTTGTTAGTCAATTGTATATGGGCTCAAGGTCTCGTTTGAGAACTTGAGATTGTATTTTCCTTTTGATAATCAATAGAACATAGTTTGTTGCTTACCAGATGCGTCATATTAGACTATGGAAATATGTTGTTGCAGATGAAAACAGACACGAAGACAAATTGAAAAATGCAAAATCAAAAGACAAAGCACAAGAAAAGGATTGAAGATAACGTACCTGAAAAAAGACAAGAACGGACTTGACAAATTTTGGTACAGAAAGCCTCCCTGAACGATCTCTGAAGACAACATATGATGAGAAAGTAGTAGATGAACAAATAATCCTTCAAAAAAAAACATATCGGAGTGTTGGAGAAAAAACTGACCGGAAACTGATCCAAGATTGCGTCTTCCTTAAAGATCGTACAATTTTCTCTGCCATTGATAAAAGACCCAAGGTGAAAGAAGCGAGTGTATCGTGGATTGAGGTTTTTCGCCAATTCAAGCTGTTGGATGAAAAATCGGACGAACCTAATCAAAGACCCAAGTTCGCATAACTTTTCAATATCGCAATAACCATAGATTGTAGGAATCAAACTATGTTTAAAGTAAGCATAAGTCGATGATATCATATCTCTCTATGTTCTTGTCTTTGATTGAAGAAACGACAGATGAATGAATTGCGATTGTTTAAAACCCTAAACAAGCATAAGATCGAGGGAAAAAGAAAAGCGATTCAAATGAAAACTAAAAAAGAGAACCCTAAATTGTAAACAAAGGAAAAGAGAACCCTAAATTGTAAACAAAGGAAACTTTAAAAGATATTCGGATTCAAATCTTACTGTTTGCGAATCGAGAGACGAAGAAGAAGAGGAAGAAGACACAAGAAGCGACACTCTTCTTCTTTAACGGCTAGTCTTTTTTTTCTTCGTCCATTGGCTCTTACAATGCCTCCATTTTGTACCGTTTGATTAAATTATATATCTCTTTTATATTTGATATGAATTCTTAAGTCGAATTGAATAAGAAATGCAACAGCCCAACACGAAAAAAGCCCATTTCAAAAAAAAATTAAGTTTCAGCATTAGACACACAAGTGAGAATTATCCATTTCAGAAGTAAAAATTTTTAAAAAATAACCGTTGTCAAAAACAACAACAGTTGACAAAAAAACTAAACCAAATGATTTTTTTGGACTTTTTTTTTAACAATTCATTGTATCAATTTTAACGCAAAAGTGTTTATATAATTATACATAATAAGTCAGCTTTAGAAACACATATCAAAAATAGAACCTAGATAAATCAAGTAATAATGAAAGTAGCCTATAACCGAAGTTCCGACTTCGGTAGAGAAAAGATAATTTTATAGTGATTTTGGTTTTGAGATAAAGAACCAAGTCAGTGGATTGAACAAGCCCGATGTAGATAAAGAAGTCTTTGATTGAGCAACCCTAACGAAAACAAGTAACTATGATGGGAAGTAGATCGACAAAGATCATACAAGATTTAAATTTTGTTTATCTTGTTATTTTCATAGAAAGCCAAAATTACATGGGATTATGGCTGTGGAACAAGAAATTTTGTTCATGATGGTGTTGTCTAAATGATTGTGAAGAATGTTGAATGTTATAGAATGTCTTCTACTAGTGTTTTTCGTGATTGGAGAAGAATGTTCAAGCTGCAGAATTGTGTTCTTCACTGGAACAAATGTCTTCAGGGCAGACTCAATTGTTGATTTTGACGATCTCCGTAAAAAATGAATTACTTATTGCATTTATATTAAGTATTCTTATCCAAAAAGTCCGCCTGAATAAAAAGAAAACTATAAGACAAAATCGGAAAACTCTTTTGTTAAACCCACAGTCCCTCTCCAAGAGAACATTTCTTTAACGAACTCTCTTCTTCTTCCACGCTGAGAATTTCGATTCAATTAGGATTCATTGTTGCAAGCTATGGGATGCTGTTCATCTGATTGCTTCGTCTACTTCGTCCTGTCCATTGCTTTAGCTTTCATGGCCGTCTCCACCACTCTACGTTCTCCTCCAGATTCCAACATCACAAAACCCTACAGACCAATCACTCATCGTCTCTCCTTAAACGCCTCAAACGCTCTACGCCAATCAAATTTCAAAGCAATCGCCACTCTCCTCCACATCTCCCCTGAGATCTTCCTCTCTTCTTCTCCCAACACAACCCTCTTCGCTATTGACGATTCTTCCTTGTTCAACACGTCATCTCTTCCTCCTCTGTTTCTGAAGCAGCTTCTTCAGTATCACACAATCCCTCTAAGGCTTTCGATGAACGACCTTCTCAAGAATTCTCAAGGAACCTGTCTCCCAACTCTTCTCCGTCACAAAAGTGTCGAACTCTCCAGCGTCGATAAAGAATCAAGAACAGCAGAAGTCAATCATGTCCTGATCTCACATCCGGACATGTTTCTTGGAGATTCATTAGTTATTCACGGAGTTATTGGACCCTTCTCTCCTCTGCAACCTCATATGGATCAAATTCTCCAATCATCTTTATGCCAATCTGTCTCGAACAAAACCAGTCAAGAAGAAGTCCCTGTTAAGATAGATTGGACTCGGATCGTTCAGCTGCTAAGTTCGAATGGGTTTGTGTCATTCGCAATTGGATTGCACTCTGTTCTCAATAGGATCGTTGCGGATCAACACAAGAACCTGACCGGAGTAACGATTCTAGCTACACCGAACCTGGTCTCATTATCATCTTCTTCTCCGTTGCTCTACGAAGTTATGAAACATCACATTCTTGTTCAACGGCTTACCACCAAAGATTTTACTTCAATGCCAGATAAAGCCTTACTCAAGACACTGGATCCTTACCAAGATCTCATAATCACCAGAAGAGATGTCGCCAATTCGTCTCAGTATTTCATGATTTCTGGAGTTGAGATTGTAGCTCCAGATATGTTCTCTTATTCCAACTTTGTAATCCATGGTATATCACACACTCTAGAGATCCCACGACCATAATTCTCACTAGGCTAACCATTTTTTTGTTTTTCTTTCCTTTATAGATAGATTCTAAATTTCTAACACATGAACTTTTGCTACATTTTGGAAAAAACTAGTTGTTTAGATTTTTGTGCTTAGTAATAATTATATATCATTTTATACACAGTAACCACTCAATTTCACAGATTTTGTTTCTATTTATAGTATTTTATATAATTCTAATTTTTTAGTTTTTGGGGATCCATGAAAATTAAACTTGAATATATATATATATATATGTATATAAAGATACGGAAACGCGGTTTAAGTGTGGTTAAAAAATAGGCTCTTGGGAAGATCGATCACGACGTAGCGTCTGTCTTTAGGTGTAACCGATTCTCTATTTGATTAAACTAATCACCGACCGATCCAAAGAGAGAGAGAGATAGAAATGGCTTCACCTTAATCCTCTTTTAAACCCGAGTCAAACTCACAATTAACTGTCATATCATTTCCCTGCAAAAACAATTTTCTCTTCTCTGCTTTTTTCTGGATCCTTTTTCTTCACATCACCAACTTGGATTGGATCTCGCGCTCAGGTTTGTATCTACACATTTGAGAGATCATTGTTCTTTGCTTCATCGATCTCATTTCACATTTGAATCCGATCATCGTTGATCCTTTTTCCGACCTTGTAATTGCGATTTTCTTAACAGAAACAGAGAGAAAGAGTCTTTTTTTTTGTCTTGAAGTAACTAATTATTATAAAAAAAAATCAAGACGTGCTCATACGTTAGTTGCCCGTCTTGTGTCGTGTTAAGCGGGAAGTACTGTCTGCACAAGAAGAATATTAAATAATTTATATATAAATAAGTGGTTATGAAATTGTGTAAAAGTATTATCTCATGAATGAATGAAATGTTTGTTTGTCTATGAGGAAACATGGGTTGCTGTCACGAGTTATGACGAGACTATAATAATGTCTTGTCTTCCGTAAGGTGTTCGACATTTGAGTCGGTGCTCATGTTCTCTTGCTTGCTTCTAAAGATTTGCAAATTTCTGAAATATCTCAGCCTTTTCTTTTTTTTATCTAATCTGTCACTTTTTTGTTTTCTTTATATTTGATGACCAAAGTTTCTAAGAGAATACCTTTTTCTTGATTTCTGCTGCAGAATGTTGTTTTGGGAATCTTGAGAAGTTCCATCTTCATTTTATTAGTCTCTGCAGAAACTATACCAGGTGGTTATTGTGGATTACAAGGCGATGAAAAGATTCGAGAGGCCAAGAACTTCGACTAACTCGCAGCCAAGAGCCAGTGCCAGTTTGGCAAAGAAAGATCAGAAACAGCGCACTAGTAAAGGGAATGGCTTGAAACCGCTGAATGCGGCTCAGCTTGTTTCCAGAGTTTTGGATGCCACTGCGTCTGAGCCTTCTTCAGTCACTTTAAATGATTCAACAACTGGATCCGAGTCTTCTGAAGTCTATGACAATGTCAATGTACATTACATGGACGATGCTAACGAGAAATCAAGGAATGATCAGAATCTGATGGATTGTCAAGAAGAAGAAGGGAACGGTAATGAAACTGACACTGAAACAAACAATGATTCTGTGTCTTCTTCTCAAGGTGATGTGTTTTCCGCTGAAAATAAGAAATCAGTGGTTTCCAAGAGCAAAAGCTCCCAGGATAGACCATTAACATCAAAGGGACGAACCAATGTCAATTCGGTAAGATCTCGATCCAACACCTTTCACGGCGCTGCTAGAAAGACCGTAAGATCCAGTAAAAGCCAGGCAAAATCTTTGTCTGATTTCTCCTCTTACAGAAGCTCCGAAAACCAGAAGACTTTCTCTTCTCAAGCAGTCAATTCCACACTTTTCGAGGAGGCAAAAGAAGATGACAAGTTTGAAGATGCTTTAAATAGTGCTATTAACACTGAAAGTGACAATGAAATACTTGTGGACAAGGAAAGCAAAAGAAATGAAGTGGAGAAAGTCTTAACTCGAAAGATCGGAACACTAGAATCTCGAATCGAGCAACTTGAAGAAGAGCTGAGAGAAGTAGCTACTCTTGAGATGTCACTATACTCTGTATTTCCAGAACATAGGAGCTCAGAACACGAGCTGCACAGACCTGCACGAGACCTTTCTAGACTCTACGCACTTGCTAGGAAAAATCAGAGTGAAAACAAGTTAATCTCAGTAACCAAAAACATTATATCTGGTCTCTTCTTGGTGTTGAAATCCTGTGGAAGTGATGTATCGAGGTAATCAAATAAATGTTTAGCTTGTATATATGTTTCTGTAGGGTCTGGTAAACACTGGTTCTGTGTCTTGTCAATTCCTTGGCTCAGGTTATCTTTCTGGTTGTCCAACACTATCATGTTGCGGGAGATCATTTCACAGGAATTTGGTGGTACAAATCTAAATGGATCAAAATCGCTTGAAGAAGACTGGACAAATGCAAGAACTCTGATAGCGGCATTAAGAAGAGTTGAATCATGTTTATTCACAAAAGCTGTTGAATCCATATGGTCACAGGTAAACACCAAAAAATGCCATATATCTTACATTCTTGAAAGCAAGATGCAGATATTAAATGGCTTTACTTTCCCACTCCTCGCTTTAGGTAATGATGGTTCATATGAGGCCTCAAGGAGAAGTAGACTCGACGGTGGATGAAAATGTCGGAAACTTTTCAGAACCAGCAACATGTGACCAGTTACAAGAGAGCTTCTCTGTAAACCTATGGAAAAAATCTTTTGAGGAGGCTCTTCAACAACTTTGTCCTGCTCAACCAGCAAGGCGTAAATGTGGTTGTTTGCATGTGGTGACCAGAATGGTACATTCTCTTTTGTCTCTTCTTTCAGTGGAATGGTGCTTTCTCTACTGGAATTAACTGACATGTTCTTTCGAAGTAGGTTATGGAGCAATGCATTGTCAGACTTGATGTTGCTATGTTTAATGCTATTCTCCGTGAGTCGGCTCATCAGATACCAACTGATTCTGACTCTGATCCCATTTGTGACCCAAGAGTTCTGCCAATTCCAGCAGGAGTTTTGAGCTTTGAATCTGGCGTAAAACTAAAAAACACGGTATTCGCATAAATCATTCGAAGTTGTACATGTCTCTTTTTCCCAACTTACTAGTTAAGTTGCAGATGTTTTCATCTTAAGAAACTTTGTAGAACTTCCTGGCTTGAATCTTTAGTGACACGAGCCATGAGTGATGAGTCATGTATCCTAGCTAACATAACGTTTATACAGGTTGGCTACTGGTCGAGATTGCTTACAGACATCTTTGAGATCGATGTTGATCATTCTGCAGAAAAGATGCAAGGAGATGAGGCATTTAAACCTTTCCACTTGCTCAATGAACTGAGCGATCTCCTTATGCTTCCGAAAGATATGCTTGTCGACAGTTCTACGAGAGATGAGGTATGTATGCTTCATCATTTAGTACTGCTTACTAACACGGTGAAGCTGATAGTCGCTTGGTTTCTTATGTATGCTTCTGGTTTAATATGTTTTGTGTTTCGCAGGTCTGCCCATCAATTGGTCTGAGTTTGATAAAAAGGATATTATGCAATTTCAGCCCAGATGAATTCTGCCCATACCCTGTCCCAGGAACTGTTCTTGAGGAGCTCAACGCTCAGGTTGATCTACCATTTTCAGTCATTCAGTGATTAGACATGAAGAAAAGTTCTCTTGCTAAAACTATGTTGTTTCTGTGTTTACAGAGCATAATTGAGAGAAGAAGCTCATCGGGAGACGCAGCTAGAAACTTTCCCCGACAAGTCAATCCGGTTCAGTATTATCTTCCTTCTTGTGCACACTTGACAGACATGGTTGCAGAGTTCAGTGATGAGCTTAAGGTTTCGATGATACAAAACATAGTATACAGCAACAACGAAGAGGTAGAAACATCAAGATCTCCTTCATACTACAACATCATCAAAGGGGTTGAAGAAAAAACTAACCTTAGTTTCTCTCCCACTAACGAAAGATACAGACTCCTTGGAGAAACCTAAACCTGGCTTGTTTGTCTAAAAGACTCCAAGCTCATCAGATGTACATTTATACATAACTCTCACACTCCAGAAACAAAACATACCATCTTGCACTTGGATCACTCAATAAAATCTTGATTTTTTAATTAAACTAGAGCTATAAATGGTCTCTCTTGGCTTATTGTTTATGCGGAAATTGGAAGCTTTTCAGTTGAAGCTGAGACAGAAGAGCTTATACCCTCAAGTGCTTTGATAATTTGAAGCAATGAAGGTCGTTTCTCTGCAACAACGGTGATGCAATTGAGAGCAATGTCTAAGGTCTTTAGCATGTCTGATTGGCAAGAATTGGACAAAATCTTTTGGTCAAGAACTTGGGCAGCTCCATTTGTCAGGTTTATCTTCCTCCTTACCTGCTTCACTATGTCAAGGGACTCTCCAGATGCGCCTTCTTCTGCTTTCTCTGCTCTTTGCCCCGTTACAAGTTCTAGTAGTACAACTCCAAAACTGTAAACATCCATTTCTTCTGTTGCTTTTTTGCTGTAATTGATTTCTGGATACAATCAAGAAATACCATAAGCGTTTCAGATCATGATACCAAATCGTTCACTCATAGTAGTCTACAGACACAATCAGTATGATCACTAGACATTGTACCTGGTGCAGTATAGCAGGAGTACGAGCTGGCGTGTATGACAGACTGAAATGCAGTTTCTCCAATAATCTGGTCAAGAGCAAAATCACTGAGCTTCGGTTCAAAATCTTTGTCCAAGAGAATGTTTGCTGACTTTAGATTCCTATGGAGTAAGTGTGGCACATAATCTTTGCTAATGTATGCCAATGCTTGAGCGACACCTAGTGCTATCTTCACCCTAATGCTCCATTTCAGTTGATCCCCAGGCTTTGATAGCATATCATGTAAGCTACCATTCTGTGTGTACTCATATATCAAGAAGATCAACTCGTCTGTGAAACAAAGACCAAGAATTCGAATTATGTTCTTATGCCGTATCTTTGCTATGGTTCTCACTTCAGCTTTCAGAGCTTTTGAGGATAAATTCCTCGAATTCGCAAGCTTCTTCACAGCTATTAACTCCCCACTCGATAAACTGAGAACGGATATTTCACTCCTGGAAGGACAACTTTCATTCATCACTTTCATTAACTCATGCTCGCTTAACCTGAGGGGATAATAAAATTCTGACTGACAAGTACTCTTAAATTGAACTTTCTTTCGGTAATATCGATATGAAATGACGAGGGAAGTGGCAAGAGCAAGTGCTAAACATATCAAAACTAACAACAAAGCTTTAACCCCTGTTTTATGGAAGCTAGACTGAACAGAGGAGCAAGAATCGGGTAAACCAAGTCCACAAAGCCCTGAATTTCCTTGCAGAAACGAAGCTGGTAACCCGGAGACCAGAGAGTGAGGTACCTCACCTGATAATCGATTGAATGACACGTTAAAGAGAGCAAGCTTCAGGTTCTGTAAGTCTTGAGGGATCAAACCAGTAAGTTTATTATCTGATAGATCAAGATAAGTCAGAACATGTAAATCCGCAAGAGATGGCGGGATTCCTCCGGTAAATGCATTGCCTGCCAGAGACAAAGAGACAAGCTTCTTGCAATTCTTCATTTCAGGGATCTT
The DNA here is from genome assembly GCA_000218505.1 of Schrenkiella parvula. Lineage (NCBI taxonomy): Eukaryota > Viridiplantae > Streptophyta > Magnoliopsida > Brassicales > Brassicaceae > Schrenkiella > Schrenkiella parvula. The sequence goes on along the minus strand of CM001192.1, from coordinate 16,222,842 downwards.
CCCTAAGAGCCTATTGTGAGAGATGTTTACAATACTAAGGACAGGCGAGTCGCAGAAATTCGGCGGTAATTCTCCATCAAACTCATTTTCCGAAGCAGAAAACTTATACAAGTTCTTGATCAGCCCAATACCATGTGGGAGTTCACCAGAAAAGGAATTGTTGTCTATCTCAACTTGCTCTAATGCAGAAGCCAAAGACACCAAATCAGGCACCTGACCTGTTAACTGATTATTATTCGCTCTAATAATCTTGATCTTGGGTGATGACCATAACCCAACTGGAAAGTCACCAGAGAATCCATTGTTCTGCACTTGAAACCTCTCCAAACTAACGCATTTACCAATGGAGTGAGGCAATGACCCTTCAAAGAAATTCGAATGAAGAGAAAGGTTAATAAGCCTTTTGCCGCTGCAGATGCCACTAGGGAAAGAGCCAGATATCTTGTTCTGCGAGACATCAAGAGACACTAAGTTCTTAGGAGAAGGTCCAATGGATCGAGTAATGTCACCGGTCAGGTTGTTCCGACACAAATCCAAGATTTTCAAACTTGTCAAACCCACAAACGAGGTGGGAATCTCTCCATGGAATCCTGACCTATGCAGCAGCAGCTGTTCAAGCTTGTCTAGTTTCCCAATAGAAGAAGGGATCTCGCTAACCAAATAGCTGTTTTCAGACAAATCAAGAACAACAAGCTCACTTAGTTTCCCAATCGCAGGAGGGACGAGACCAGTGAGCAGATTATTTCCCAAGTTGAGAACTTCCAGATTGAACAGTAACCCCAAATCTTCTGGAATCTTACCCTCGACGTGGTTGCTGCTGAAATCGAGAACTTTCAAGGCACTAAACTCAGAAATCTGATCAGGGATCGTGCCCCAGATGAGATTAGTGCTGAGATTGAGAGTCTCTAATGTAAGACAACGAGACAAATGAAGTGGGATTGGCTGATTGAAGAAGTTTTGGGAGAGGTCGAGGTGAGTGAGGTAAGGGAGATTACAAACGGAGTCAGAGATTTCACCAGAAAGATTCAAACTTTGGAGGTTTATGGAAGAGACGAAAAGAGAAGGAGCTCTGGTACATGTGATGCCAGTCCAGTTACAGTGGTGAGAAGAGAAAGAAGAAGTGTTGGACCAACCTGAAAGAGAGCCCTTTGGATCATCAATGGAGGCCTTGAATCTGAGAAGAGAAACAAGTTCCTCGTTTTCGGTGAAAGAGAAGGTCGTGAAGAAGAAGCAGAAGAATGTGAGGAGCAATGAGATTGAAAAATGCTGCTTGAATCTGGTAGCCATTAAAGAGGAGATAAGAGATAGAGAATGAAGAGGATCTGCTGAGCGAGTGTGAGACTGGTTGGAGTGAGAGTGAGAGTGAGAGTGAGAGTGAGAGTGAGAGTGAGAGTGATGATAATAAGGTGAAATATTGAGAAAAGAGAGAAAGAGCAATCATTTGTCGAATAAGACAACAATGTAGTAAATATTAGGATTCTTTTTGTTAACTATTGCATTAATGAAAAATCTGAAAATACATTTGCCAAATAGAAAGAGTTATTATTATTAATTAGGTAAATAAGTTTTAGCTCCTTTTTTTTCGACTTTCGAGTTTGAAACCTTCTAGCTCAGCCGGAGGGATTCGCCACGCTGACTTGACCTACTTGTACCACTAGAAAAAAGATCATGAGAACAAGCCAGCTTTTAGTGTTTTTTATATAAACATCACTTTTACAAATCATCATTTAGTCTTTTTTTAAAGGATTTATTAGATCGGACAGACTCTCGGATGGCTTTGGATTTGTCTGATTGAATGGTGAAGGAGGAAAGCAATGACGTATAATCTACTTTGGAATTAAAAACCTCAAAAATAAATAAGGGTGGTTTGTTTTGCAATTATAAGAGAATAGAGTTGGTTATGGTAGAATAGTAAAACATAAGGGGTTTAGTTTGAAATTTCCCGTTAACTTCAACAGAGAGGTTCTTTGGGAACTGGTAGATTTCTAGACAAAACGACGTCTCGGAGATTGGAATTTCGGATCGTGTCTCTCTCTGCTTCTTTGTTTCAAATCCGATTTCGAAACCAAACCTTTTTTTACTACTCCTGCCGCACAAAAAGATTTCGTTTTCAAGGTGACTTTTCTCTTCAAAGCATGTTTCTTTCTAGGGTTTACTTTCTTCATTTTTTTTGAACTTTCTTCTTCTTTGTTTTGCTTCAGTCATTTAGAAGCTACTCTCTCTAACTTTGTGTTTTGCCTTTGAAGTTAACGTAGTTGACTTTCAGAACATTAAAAGGAGTTTCTTTTTTTTTTCTGAGTGACTAAAATGATATAATTCCGGGTTTTGGATGTTACATTGATTCTGTTTCAGAGAGTTAGATGAGATGTTAGTGTTAATTCTTGGCTTGGATTCATAGCTGCAGCTTCATTTCGCTGGTTCTAGATTTTGAAATTCCTTCGCTTTATTTGTACTTTGCTCGATGTGAATACTGAGTAGAAATTGAGTCAACTCGGATGTGAATGAACACTGAGTAGTTTTTGTTGTTATCGTAGCTGCAAACCAAAAGACTCAGCTACTGAAGCTACTTAAAAGTGAAATTGAGCTGCTTTTTTTAACGAACCAATAACTTGTTCAATGTGAGTGGGTGTGCCTAGTTCACAAAACCAAGCGTTTTCGACTGTGCTACCTTCTTAGCTCTCACTAAATTTTTGAACATAGGGGAAATTAGTTTCTGAGTCTTTGAAGGGTTTCTAGACTGTGCAAGCTACTTGCTTGATAGGAGAAAATGACGGTAGAGTTTTGATTACATCTCTCTACTCAACGAATTGCCTTAAAGGTAGTCTTTTTAAGGAATCGGATGGTAATTCAGTAGTTTCAGGGTGCTACACAGAGGTCTTCATTTGTTTTCGTTGTAGCTATTAGCTAATAGTTTCTCTACTTTCAAGTGATATCCACATTTGGTTAGCCTCTGTATGACTTTGCATATTTGATACACATTTGATGGGTTATTTTTTTGGTCTGATAAGCAAAATAACCAATGGTTCCGATATTCTTGAGTTTGTGAGGCTTTTGGCAGTCAGCAGAAATTATCTTGGGGGATACTTGTGTTATGTGTTGAATAAGTAAAGGACTCCCTAGCATTCTTCTTTCTGGCTTGTTTAGCTGAAACAGAAGCAGCCTACTATACTAGAAAATGTTTATCTTTGACCTTATAGTCCATAACTGAAAACTGTGTTGGCAAACTAGAAGGTTTTTTCTTTGACTTTATAGTCTTAATTTCTTTCCGAATCTTGGCAGTGTCTTCTCCATATAGTTAAAAACTGTGCACACAAGAGAAATCTCTAGAATTTTTTACTACAAGAGAGGCCGCCAGTGGATATTGTCTTGGCCATCAAGTGTTAGTACAGAAAGGTGGCGAGAACATAATATGGCTGATACGAGTCCACTAACTGATGTCTCAACGGATGGAGACACAGATCATAGAGATCTTGGGGTTAGCTCATAATCTGGAAATATTCTCTCGCTTATGTTTTTCAAACGAGTGTGATTTCAATGGACCATTAAATTTTTCTGGTGCTAATTTCATGTAGTCTGAGGGAGCACTAGTGAACACTGCTGCCTCTGATTCTAGTGAACGATCAAAGGACAAGTTGGATCAAAAGGTGATATGTCCATCTCTATAGATAAAATAACCATTTTCATTGAGCCAACATATAATCAATCTTTTATTGTTTCCTTTTATTTTGATCCATAGACCCTTCGGAGGCTTGCTCAAAACCGCGAGGCAGCAAGGAAAAGCAGATTGAGGAAGAAGGTAATACCTCCATTGGTTCTTTGTTTCTTGACTTTTTTTCTTTCCTAAATTGGTGCATCTCTAGAAGCATGGATTTTTTTCTACTACCCTAAGTCATTTTATTACTCCTTCCATAGGCATATGTTCAGCAGCTGGAGAATAGCCGCTTGAAGCTTACCCAGCTTGAGCAGGAGCTGCAAAGAGCAAGACAGCAGGTTCGAAATTCGTTTCTTATATCTTTTAATTTTAATTTTTGTGTTCTGTATACACAAATGATATTTTTGCTCGCTTTTAGGGTGTCTTCATTTCAAGCACAGGAGACCAAGCTCATTCTACTGGTGGAAATGGTTGGTTGCTTTTTCTCCATTGGGTTTCATACTGGTTTTATTTTTGGGTTGGTGATTTGTATATAAGATACCTCATATATCCACTTGATATTGACTCGGGTAGATTGATCAATTAGTTACATCATATTTCATCTCATGGCTGTATGCAGAGTTATCAGAGTCAATGGCAGACTGAAGTGATTCTGATAGCAAAAACTGTTCATTCTAATTAGCACCAGTGTAGATTTAGATTTACAGGATGATGAATATCCATGGGTTTGTCTAGGCCTGATCATGTACAATTTTTTTCTCTTTCAGGCGCGTTGGCATTTGATGCTGAACATTCTCGGTGGCTGGAAGAAAAGAACAAGCAAATGAACGAGCTGAGGTCTGCCCTGAATGCGCATGCCGGTGATGCTGAGCTTCGAACAATAGTCGATGGTGTGATGGCTCATTACGAGGAGCTTTTCAGGATAAAGAGTAATGCAGCTAAGAATGATGTATTTCACTTGCTATCCGGCATGTGGAAAACACCAGCTGAGAGATGTTTCTTATGGCTTGGTGGCTTCCGTTCATCCGAACTTCTTAAGGTCAGGTCAAGTTCCACTTGTCTTCATTGGTTTCATCTGTTTACGTAGGGACAACAAAATAAAAAAAAATGGTCATAACAATGATTTGTGCAAGCAGCTTCTGGCGGATAAGTTGGAGCCAATGACAGAGAGGCAGATGGTGGGCATTAATAGCTTGCAACAGACATCGCAGCAGGCCGAAGATGCCTTGTCTCAAGGGATGGAGAGCTTACAACAGTCACTAGCTGATACTCTATCAAGCGGGACTCTTGGTTCAAGTTCATCAGGGAATGTCGCGAGCTACATGGGTCAGATGGCAATGGCAATGGGAAAGTTAGGTACACTCGAAGGATTTATCCGTCAGGTACAACAAAAATCTACACTTTGTGTTGTTTGAGATGTATTATCTTAAGAATATAATATCACAGGGTAATGAAATTTGTTTTGTGATCTCTATGATGGTGGCAGGCTGATAATTTGAGATTACAAACATTGCAACAGATGATAAGAGTATTAACAACACGACAGTCAGCGCGTGCTCTACTTGCGATTCATGATTACTTCTCACGGCTACGAGCTCTTAGCTCCTTATGGCTTGCTCGACCAAGGGAGTGAAATTGTATTTTGGTCACTCAGCTGTACAAAATCCATATGGACACAAACCAGGAGAGAGTATTGATTAACTTGTCAGATTATTCTTAGCAAGCCATCAACGAATAAAGCAGTTCCTGGGCACACGAAGACTCTTCTTGTCTGTAGGTTTCTAAATGGTTGGTAATTGATGTTGTTTAGCTGTAGCCAATCAGGTTTCTTTTCTTGAGCATTTGCAAAGTTTTTTTTAATGTTTATATATCTTTGATTTTTAGAAAGGTTATTGAGTTTTGTCTTTTTGTTGTTGTATCAAAGTTTTAGTTATTTTTTGTATCGTAAATGACAACATAACACAGTACTGAAAATAAAATTTTTATTCTTTTCTTTTCTTTTCTCCAAAATGTTTTATCGTCAGTTAGTTAAAGAGTGACTAAATTATGCACAGACAACAGGACATAATTCTTTTTGATGAGTTAAGTTGTCGATGGATAAATCAAAAGTCTTCATGTGAAATAGCCAAGAAAAAAAAATCAGAACTAATTTATTATACATGTTTCGAAATATGATTTATCGTCATCATTTTTTTTTCCAAATATCATAATTTTGATTGCCATCGCAATTTTTTTCTTTTTAAAGTCTGAAAATTTTGTAGTACCTAATGGTCTTCACTCTTCAATAGTTAACATATATATAAGGGATATATTTTAAAAAGAGAGACTTGTCACTGTCAAAACCAAGAATATTGGGTTCCCTTATTACAAAAGTGTGTTTTGCATTTTCACTGCTGACTTTTAACCTTCAGCATCTGGTCCACCATTACTTCAGTTCGTCTTCCCTTCCATGGTTTTTTTCAAGATCGTACAAATTAAAAGACCTCTCAAAGAAGAAACAAAAGTAGCAACCTTGTCCTTGACATATCTGGTGGTGGGTTTAAGACAAGACGACGTCTTTTAGAGATTGGAATTTTCGGATCGTATCCCTGCTGTGTGCTTGTTTCAATCCGTTTTCCGAGCAACCCTTATTTAGTGTTAAGCTGAAGAAACCATTCTCCAAGTGAGTTTCTCCTTCAATATTCTTAGAGTTTTGGCTCTCGAGCGTTCTTGTTCTGCCTCTGCTTTAGTAATTGGTTTTGTCATGGAAGATTATGCTCAGTTTGACCTCAAAGGGATCTTTTTTTTGCTTTATCTAGTTTCTCTTACATGGCCAGGAACCAATATCATCGGTTCCGACACTACAGAAGTGAAATTGCTTGGGTTTAGATGTTATCTCCGGGAATATACGTTCTGTTTCCGGGGCGAGCTATTGCTTCAAGTGCGTTAAGTTTTGAATCTCTTAGTTCTACTTCAGTCTAATGTTTAGAATTGCTAAAGTTATGAGTACTCGAATTTCTTCAGGTCATAACGTAAGCGTAAGCTCAGTGATTTGGATCTGTATAGAAATGTGATTTGAGAGAGGGATGTAACGTATGTATTAGTTCCACTTTCTTGATGCTACTCAATGAGTTGGCTTTTGGGATGCGATATTAGATACTCTATTTAGGATTAGAGAATTATAAGCTGCTGCACTCTGAGTTTGCGGGTTGTTCACTGATTTTCTTTTTCCACTCATTTGTATGTTCTATCAAATAAGTTCTACATTTGATAATTCCAATATGTTCCTTTTTTTGACGAGTTCCTTTACAATTTCACTGGGGCTTCAACTCAGTCTTACGATGTTGAAGAGTTTGTAATATTTTTCTATAGCCTTTTGAGTTTGTAATATTTCTCTATAACTCTGTTTTACCATGACAGCCTTTACTCCATCTGGTGTAGTTCTGTGTGCGCAAGGAAAATTATAGAAGTTTTGTACTTCAAAGGGTACCACTATTTAGTAACAGATTTTGGAGGAAAATAGCAAAATGGGAGATACTAGTCCAAGAACATCAGGCTCAACAGATGGCGACACAGATCAAAATCACCTAATGGTTAGCTTGTTAAATTGCTAGGTGTTGCTTATTTATAAATGGCCAAAGTTTTTAAATGAAACTGTATTTCTGCAGTTCGATGGTGGGCATGGGGGTGATTCTAGCGACCGTTCAAAGGACAAATTGGATCAGAAGGTGATACAGACGTTTCTATGTAGGAACACTTTGTCTTTCTTGTTGAGCCTTTCAGTTATGTTTTTTTCTTGTTAATTGTAATCAACAGACGCTTCGTAGGCTCGCTCAAAACCGTGAGGCTGCAAGGAAAAGCAGATTGAGGAAGAAAGTATGCAAATACTTTGTTTCAATTTTTTTACTTTTTAATGTTTTCTACAAGCATCACTATTTGCAACTATTAAGATGTCCATTGGGTTTTGCACTTTCAGGCATATGTTCAGCAGCTAGAGAACAGCCGATTAAAGCTAACACAACTTGAGCAGGAGCTGCAAAGAGCAAGGCAACAGGTTTCAATTGTGTTTGGCTTTGTTTGTGTGAAGATTTGCTATTCTACATGCATAAACAGTTTCCTTTAATTTTAGGGTGTCTTTATCTCAAGCTCTGGAGACCAAGCCCATTCTACTGCTGGAAATGGTGAGTTGGCTGAATCTCTATCCAAAGAGTGGTATATTAGTATCAGGAGTCACAGCATTGATCTGGTTTAGGAATTAGAGTTATGTTTGTTATCAAGTATGAAAACAAGTTTAGCTGATAGCGAGGATCAATCTCATGTGAGATAACTTATTTATGCTTCCCTATTATAGGGGCAATGGCATTTGATGTAGAATACAGACGGTGGCAGGAAGATAAAAACAGACTGATGAAGGAGCTGAGTTCTGCTTTGGATTCTCATGCGAGTGAAGCTGAGCTTCGGATAGTTGTAGACGGAGTGATAGCTCAGTATGAGGAGCTTTTCAGGATAAAGAGCAATGCAGCTAAGAACGATGTCTTCCATTTATTATCAGGAATGTGGAAAACACCAGCTGAGAGATGTTTCTTGTGGCTTGGCGGTTTCCGTTCATCAGAACTTCTCAAGGTAATAATTAAATTGAAGGCAAAACACACCAATCACTGTCAGTTAATCAGATACTGATTTGTTGTACCAACAAATTTTCAAACTTTAACTTGCAGCTTGTAGCAAATCAGCTGGAGCCGTTGACACAGCAACAATCACAAGACCTAACTAACTTGCAAGAGTCTTCTCAACAAGCAGAAGATGCTTTATCTCAAGGGATGGACAACTTACAGCAATCACTCTCAGATACTTTATCGAGCGGGACTCTTGGTTCAAGCTCATCAGGGAATGTTGCTAGCTACATGGGTCAGATGGCAATGGCGATGGGGAAGTTAGGTACCCTTGAAGGATTTATCCGCCAGGTACGTTACAAATTGTGTTGTTACATCCAATGAAAAAGTATTTGCAGTAATTTTGATAGCGCCCTTTTTATGTGTGTTGCAGGCTGATAACTTGAGGCTACAAACATACCAACAGATGTTAAGAAAATTAACAACCCGACAATCAGCTCGCGCTCTCCTTGCAATACATGAGTATTCATTGCGGCTAAGAGCTCTTAGCTCTCTATGGCTTGCCAGACCAAGAGAGTGAACGAACCATACCATTACCACTCTTTAGTCTTTACCTTCAAAGAAGGCCCACAAAATTTGAGCTTCCCAAGATTCTTAACATATGATTTGACGACTTTGGACATCTAGCTCTTATACATGAATGTGATTAGATTGTCTTGTGTTGTGATTCTTGAGTGCAATATATCTTGAAATCACCATAGTCTAGTAACATTTGCACAGCATTAGGAGACTAGCGATATAACTCATGAAAGAGAATCGTTCGATCAGTTTAGCATTGTAATGTTTCTTAAAGCTGTTAAGGTAAAGTCACAATGCCACACATAATAAATTTTGTGGTTTGTTAATACACTGGAAGAGATGCCGCAAAGACAACAAAAAAATGAGTTGAGTCATCAGAAAGACACACCTAAGAAAAACTCGGGTAAATTTGTAATTGCACTACAACCTCTACTTGTGAGAATCAATCAATTATATAAATGACTTTGTTACTGAATAAGGACGGAAAGAAAGAAACCAGAGACCTTAAATGATAATGGGAGCAGAGCATCGATTAGGCGTGGGATTTTGGGATTTTGTACTGTTTTTTCAGAAACTGAGACGCCTCTGAATCGTTTCTGTGGCACAGCACTCGCACCATTGTTTGGGTGTCTGCTCCAAGTTTGCCTCTTCCTCCTTGCTGCATCTCTAGACTGCTTCTAGACCTCAAGTCATCTATAAGCTCCCGTGTCTGTTGTGTAGTTATATGTAGAGTCGAAATAAGGATTAGCATAGCCATTTTCAAACTATACAAAACCGAAAAATCGAAAAACCAAATGCCCACACTTAGGATTGATGAGGATAAGAAAAAGGCAGGAACAGTTGTACTTACCTCGTATCCGTGCAACTTTACAACAAGGCGAACACGGGCTATTTGATTTTCAACGACTCCTCTCGGAAGTCCGTCCCCGCCAGAAATAAAGAATTCCTACAAAAGTCCATTAACTTTTATGAGCTCTAAAGACACGACCACTTGCGGCATAAAGATAAGATGACCGTTAAGAAAGAGTTACCTTTAAGACCTCTACATCTTCTTCTAGCAGCTTTGACTCACTTGGATGAAAGACACGTAACGAGCCTCCGTCTAATAGTACTCGAAGCAATCCGTCCTGTTAGTTTATGAACGATTATCTATCAAAAGGCAAACACTTGAGAGCTTGTCTATAATGTAAACAAAACCAACTGAGATTAAACTACAGACAAGTGATGCTCGAAGCAGGCTTGTGACTATCCGATCCCTCAATGGCTCCATTATGACACTACATAGCTGTCCAAGTTCCTGGTCAAAGTAATTGGAAATTTAATTTAGCAATGTCGACAAAAATGCTGTTGTCAATATTCACTGCTGCCAAAGCGCCATACAAATCTCAAGATCGTCAAGGAATGTTATCCTTGATCGACGTTTAGGCACCACACTTTTTAGAACCCCTAAATCACCTTACCGGCATCTTGACTGTGGCGGTTCAGAACTCATGTAAACTTTAACTGCCTGGCTCACTTTAAAAACAAGGACTAATTTAAGGCAGATTTCTTACTGTGTCAAGGGGTTCGATTAATACTTCCAATCTTGATTGAGAAACACTTGGTTTATACAAATTCTCAATAAAAGGCTCCCTCAAATCACAGAAGATAATCTTAGTTCCTGCATTGTGAAAGAATCAAGATCAGTTTAACCCTTTGATAATGAATACTTCAAGGAGGTAAACACACAGCTTCTCACCAGTAAACTCGCAGATACGATCCAGAGCTGCATTGATATCTTTTCTGCTCCCCTCAAAAGATTCCTTCTGGTTAAAACTCTTAGATTTTTCAACCAAAGATTTTCCTTCAAAGTTGGCCAAATTGGGAATACATCATTCATATGGCTAACATAGATTCAAGGTTAAATAAGAATTTTGTAACGGTAAATTAAGTTCAGAATTAAACGAGCACATAGATAGTCCATACTGATGACAATCTTTTCACGAGGTCTTTTTGCCATCCATCGCTCCCATATGCTGTCTTCTAATTTGCTCAGTTGACTAACAGCATACTGTAAAAAGCATATAATGACATTATAGATAGCAGCAAAACTTATAAATGGTGCTTGAACTGAGGAAGCGAGTCTTGAAGTTACATGTAAAGTATTAAGCTGAACGCAAAGGATAGCGGTTGCAGGAACATCAATGTTAATCGACCTTCTCTGATCAGGCAGTTTTGACTCGAATAGTTCCTTCTTCACAAAAACCTTGATTGCTGCCTCCTTCTTGTAACGAGTAAGAACAGGCACAGGTGGAACCAAATCATCCTTGCTAGCTAGAATAGTAAATATCAGATACCAGAATCAGTGTCCACGTTAAGGGAGATAAAACTTAATAACTGTGGCTCATAAGAATGTAAGTGCACATATTTAAAAACTTCAAACTTCAAAGCGCAGAAGCAGATTCAACTAGTCATATGGTGCATACCTAGCTTCTCCATGACGTGGTTAGCATATACTTGAAATGCATTGTCAATACCACGAAATAAAGCGCTTAGTTCAATGGATCTCATCGGAACTTTCAGCTCAAAAAATTGATCAACAGTCTGCATCAAAGATTATCCAAAACATTAATTAGACACCTTCATTCAAGCCTACTAATCTTTCTCGGGCAGAATGTTTGGGAACTAGAGTGAAATATAAATTCAATACAACAAACTGAAGACAAAATAAACATATGCCTCAAGTAACTGATGAGATTCGGCAAAATTAGTAAACATGTGCTCAAACCACAAAATATACATATGCTACTATGGAAAGGATACAAAGAAAGAGCAATATAGGAGCCCTACCTCTTCTACTATCCTGAAAACTTCGACAATTGAGCTCCCATGCCGCTGTTGAGGTGATATTGGGTCCCAATGCTATACAGAAAAGTTAAGATGTGTTATGGTTCCGAAAACACTAGTATAAAAGGACCCACAAATAACAGAAATGCACACGAAGTAACCACAGAGAAAAGTCATTCTTCAACAGATCAGCAAATGACAAAATCTCACCTCTTGTTTAAAAGCTCGCTCAACCCAACTCAAAATTCTTCCAAGCTGTGCATTGATCCATCTCAAAACCAATGTGCCAGAGAGAGATTCAAGCTAGCAGATGTAAAATTGAGAAATATTAGAGCCAGCATGAGTAATCGCTTAATTCGATGCTGTTTATAAGGTGGCTTAAGCCATTCTTCCTAGATTTCAAAGTAAAACATATGTGAGTCTAACCTCATATGGAATTAATTTTCTGAAGTAAGGTCCATTTGTATCCTCTCCGCAGACAGAGGTCATTAGCTCCAGTAAATACTGCTCAAGGCTATCAGCCGCAGGAAAAACAGAGACAACATCCTCAGTCAAGTGTTCAGTGTCATCAAGAAAAGGTTTCTGAAATAAAATACAAAGTCAAGATGTAAATTATGAATGAGATGTAGTAACAAACAAGTAATAAGATGGGAGGGACGCCAGCAACAAGCTTACCAACTTGTTCCCGTAAAGCTTGTGAATAAGGGATGCAGAAAAAGCAATTGCTTGTGGGTGCCTCTGAGATAATATTGGCATAAAGATGGTAGAGTCCTTTTTCATAAGTTTCTTTGTATCCTCAGCAAGCAATGCCAAAGGGTGATCATTAACTCTGTCTGATCGATCAATGGCAATTGATATCTGTAAATTGCAAGAATAAGCTTCATCATACCCTCCATGTTATTATGCATCAAATTGTACACATTGGAAACGGAAGTTGCTCAATTCTTAGGATGAGCATCAATGAAAACTGATATGCCATCGTCAGTCGAGCATATAGAAGTTCAATAAAACACTTACCCTTGTGAACGTATTCTTGATGGAAGATGAAATATAGGACTCAATTTGCTCTCGATCTGAAGTGCTAGAATGCATCGTCTGTTGAGAAACTCAGTTACAAGTACAGAAGTGGTGTTGGGTAAACTATATTGCTCCAATAGAAAACAGTTTACATACTCTATCAGATTCCTCCAACAAAAGCCTCCACGTTATCATTGCAACTGTAACTGTATCCTCCATGACAAGTGAACCCTGCACAGATTGTATAGAAAGAGAACAAATTGACTAACTTCATGATACAGATAGAGAAAAGAAACTGCCTTGCAATAGAAATAAATTTAGAGGTAAGACAGATATAAGAGGCCTGAGGTGGATATGCTTTATTTAAATTTATGTAAGATGTATAAAATTCAATGCAACAATATACATGTGTGTGTTTTTGGCATGCATATGGAAGAATTCTATATGTGAACGTTCTTCCATATGTGAACAACGCGTCAAGTTTCTGGACACTACTGAGACTTAAGTATCCATATGCAAAACGCAATGCCACATAAGCAAGCATTCAGTTCAGCAGACAAAGCAAGCAAGAAGGCTGATGCTATATACGAATTACTGCAATCGAACTGAAAGTAACTTCTGTGTCTGAACGCAATGGTTTTCAAGTAAAACCTCGGGGAAATGCAGATGGTAGTCGCCCAGCTGCTTATCAGCCCAACTCCGTATTGGTGACAAGAAGGACTCCAGGAAGGATATCTCTACATTTTCAACCCTACACTGCAAGGTTTTCAAGTGTATGCGCTCTTGCGGCCCACGTTGTTCTTTTAGAGGGATTTTTTTCAGCTGCTGAATAGTATGTCGCAGAAGTCCTCGTTCACTAGTGATTACATACTGCAACCACACCAAATACTCATAAAGCTATTACATACTGAACCGCACCAAATACTCAAAAAAGCTACTGTAAAGGGTCCAATATGAAGAATCAATCAATATCAGTGTAATAAAGGGAACTTCTTCATCATTACCTGCCGAAACAATACCCAGGTGTAGCATGTGTAATGAATGGTCTCTGTAATTCCAAGAACACGCCACGTTGACTTCAAAAGCTCAAGAATTTCTTCAACTTCCTGAAATAAAATGACCATGGTTATTTCATAAACATGTCTTCGAAAAAGCAACAATAAACTGAAAGGCAACTTGTCAATACTTTTTTGCATGTAATGTATATGGGAATATCAATATGAGGAAACCAAAAAAAAAGAGGAACCTAAGCAGCTCAAGAATTGATAGCTGAGAACAAGAACATGGACCAAGAATATTGTTGCTGGAACATGTATCTTTGACAGAAAGCACAGACCTCTGTGAGCTTCCCTTCATTCAATATGTCAAAGACACAGAGAAGCAATTTTTCATATAGTCTGACGTTCAAATGATAGCCATCAGCCCAATGGCACACTTCACCCGTCAAATCACCACGAGCCGGTCTTTCAGCAAGTGAAATAGCAACTTCTGTAAGAGATTTTAAACATTCTGCTCTTTGCACTTCTCCGGCTGAGGATGGAAGAGACTACAGATAGAAAAGAAAGCAAAAGAGAAGTAAAAACATATTATGAAACCGCTAATCTAAGCCAATTCAATTTTCGGTGTAAGGGATAAAAGCCAAAGAACTTAATATAGGGAAGTGTGAAAGCAGTGACATATGTAATGTGCACGCTCACCTTAACTTTCATAACAAATGGGAAGATTCCCCAGGAGAGTTTTCAAGGGAAACCTTTCTGATATCAGATGTCTACCCCATGTAATAAAATACATGAACATAAAGTAGAAATAAGCACCTCTGATTCTTCAATCCTTTGCAGAAGACTCTTCAGGTCAGTTGCCTTTCGACCTGATTCTCCAAATCCAACGACGGGATTGTTAATGAGCCCCTCTGCTAACATATTTAACTGAGATACGAAGAAATTAATAGATGACAGAACCAAAATACTAAATAAACGGAGCGGACAATATTACAACCAGATGCGAAAAGTTGGTCTTTACCTGCCTTTTCTGCCAACGTAGGTACGCTTTCTTGTCAGAGAACTCTGTACGAGACACGCAACATAACAATTCTAAAGGAACCAGGAGGCTGTCCATTCTTTTCCCAGCTTTTCCAGCTAGGGCATTAAGCAACCCCTGTCTTGTCCTGATGTCCATGGCCTCGGATATCTGTATGAACCCAAAGGATTGATTGCCAGATACACAACAACACACAACATAAGTGAGTGAACTCTGATTATTCATATGGCAGTTTAGGCAACAGCACAGAAAACATAATACAAAACATTAACATATGGAAAGAGTTAACAGAGGAACAAAGCGAATGGTGTCCAACCGCATACTAAAATCAATGAAGCAGGGGCATTTGGCTTACAAAAATTAGGACACCTTGACATGACACTTACATAAGAACAATTGTTTGGGAAAGTATAGAGTAATAAATATGTAAAGCCCATGCTCAAACGAACCACAGATGGTTCAACAAATGAGATAAGAAAAAAACAGCGAGAGAGAGTTACCTCCATTTGGCCCCGCATCATTTCCAAAAGAGAGACCAATCCTGATGAACTTTGAGACTGAGAAACACTCTCACTTTTGCGACCAAGCTTTTTAATCAGCCTAGATCTGCTTTTCTCCTTCTTTTTCTCTTTTGATGGTACTATGAGACCCCTATACGATTACAGAATACATGTTGAAAAAAGACATCAATAAGACTCGCTGAAATTATAAGCAAACCTTCAACTAGCAAGGAAATTAAAAAGTAAGCAAGTTGATATTCTGTATACCCTGAGGCTCCAGCGCAAGCCAACAAGATTTCAAATGCAGTTTCACGGAGATCATCATCTGTAATACCTGAAACATAAATACATTGCAACTTTCTTAATGCATCAGTGGGTGAATACAGTGGGCTATTGAATGTGAGTACTACTTGTTGTCCAGTCATTGTCAGCTCTGGGTACTGTAAGATATAACTTTTTCAATTACTCGAACTAAAATGCCAAGCATAGAAATTCACGTCTCCTTTAAATAGTTTTATGGGATCTACCCAATCGAATAACGATAACAATAGTATTTTTTGTCAGCTTCGCCTCATAAAGTTATGCATTTTCTAATCGTTTACCAGTGGCAAAGGAAGGCAGTTTCGGCACAAGATCAGCAGCATCGTTTGCCGTCCGCCTTGAGATCCTGAAATTACCAACTTCCTCAGTGTCATCGTCGTCAAAATCTTCAATGTCATCAACAGTCAGCTCTTGAGCTTGTGGAGAATCAATAGACTCTGATCGCATTGACGGTGGCACAGTCGGTGACTCACACCACTCCGGATTTGTAACGATGGCAGAAGATGAAGAAACTAATATAGGAATAGGTGGCGGGGCTCTTTTAGGAGGTGAGCCAGAAGAGTCAGGATTTGTCGCCAAAAAGAATTCATCAGCAGTACCGACGCTATTCTGAAACATGCATAAGACAAAAGCATTAGATATATACTTTAATAGATGATGAGTCAAAAAGGATTATCTAGGAAGGCAGTTGTTCAATTTGCGTTATCACTGAAAAATGAGAATCATACCATATATGGCAATCCACTGTGATCATGAAAGTCCCGAATGGCTTCAGAAAGTTCGAGCATTCCACCTGCATAAAAACCAATTTACCAAGTAAAATACTAATTACTATAACAACAGAAGGAACTGCAGAAGAAGAAGCAAGCTTATGATATCTTACCTTTCTTAGCACAGTTAATAACATAATCAACACTAACTTGATCCAAATCCACATCGTCGAGAGTGACTGCCCCAGGAGGCATAATAACTTTCTTGATTAGGCTACCGGCCAACATAAAATCCAAGAGTTTCCGCCTATCCCGGCGATACCTCTGAAGAATCTCAACAGCATTTTCTCTACACAGAAGAATACATGGATTACGAACTAGTACAAAGATTGTACAATAAGCCAGATCAAAACGAAGAAAGAAAATTACTCTTCCATGTCGATCCAGCTGCAAATAATAGTCCACGGATTATCAGATTTCAATTAACCTGCGAAATCGGAAGCCGTAAGATCAACAAATCAAAAAGGAAGTTGAATGAAGCAAAGCGAGTAGTTAGGATCGTGTAAGTAGACTGCATTTAAAGCAAAAAAATCTAGTCCTATAAGCCCAACTTAATTCAACTTACCAATCATTTTCTTCAGATTCCTCCAGGATCCAAGAGATGAGTTTGATTTAGAAACAATTTGGAGAAGATGATCTCGAAATGTTGCAGAAAATTCCGACGAAGGAGTGAGAGCAAATCTAGAGAAGACGCCGGGCCTGAAAGATATATCTGTATACCCTCGCGTCTTCCGAGTTTGAGAAGAAAAATAAAAACCCAAAAATAGAAATAAGATATATATCTTGCTGACTTGTCTACAAAACTCTTTTATCTCCATTTTTAATTTGGGCTTCTCCTGTCATCCCACTCTCAAGTTCACTTGATATAAAACAAATAATAAAATATATTTTCATTATTGATTTAAGTAGATATTTATAGATATTTAATTTCCTGTTTTAAGATCATATCGCAACTTTTGTAGATATAGATGACGATGACGATAAAGAAATATTATTTTTATAATAGTGCCCGTTTTTTATAAAAAATCTGGTGCCATTATTGATCCTAGAACTTGAATTATCGAAGTTCCTAAAGCTCGGACACTTGTAGACTTGTAGTCGAGAAATCGAAAAGAAGACCAATAAAAAAGCATGACGGTTATAACTATTTAAGAGAAGAAAAGAAAAAAAGGAGATCCGGAAAAAAAAAGAGAGAGTATCTAGTCGTCTTGAATACTTCTATGGAGATATACATAGCATATCCATAGACTACGTTCCACAAAAACGTTGCGATAAATGGGCTGCAAACTTATTAATCTAATTAAGAAAAATTACTAACATTAAATATAACAAATGAGGTGTTGCGGTTAGCTTGTTAATGCTGCTACCAATATTTCTGGTGGCCATGGCTAACTCAATTAGTAATTTATAGTGAGTTAGGTCTTCTCTTACTCCTTTCTTTAGTTTAATTGATACTTTAAAACTAGCTAAAATGTAAGTTTAAATTACTCGCTCTCATTCTAACTTCGTTAATGTTTTACAGGTGATTATTGACATATCAGATTTTATCAGAGAATTTATGAGATAAATAGACAAAAATAGTATTTGATAACTAATAACTTGTTACAAACAAAATCTCTTTGTTTTTTGTTCTTTTGGATTACAAATTTTCAATAGCACATTACTACCGTGAGCTAACTCGTCTAGTGCGTGATATTATTATAAAAAAAGACTCAATAACTTCAATTTTGTATTTCAAGATTTTTTGGAAAAAGTACTTGAACATTGATGAGAAGACAAAGGAGGAACATTATCCACTTATGCCCTTCATCCCATAAAACCACGGGGCCCACTCCACCGTTTGACAGTCTGTGATGTGTCTTCACCTCCTCTACTTACAGGCCACGTGTAAAGACCAAGTCGAGTGAACATGGCACGTGTCAGCGAAACTGTGAGCTAGCCACTGCGTAAATCTGGAGGGTATTTCCGTAAAACATAAAAATTAAAGAAATTACAAAAATGTGCAAGTTGGCCAGTAGCAGGAAAGATTTAATTTTTTTCTTTTTTTTTTCAAATGCCGACCTCACAAGAAAAAGATATGCCTAACACGTGGACCAATGAAAGGGTTGCTTTAGATGGAGGAGAAATAAATCTGAGCCACTAATCTCGTCTGTGAATCCTGAGCCACGAAAACAAGTTAAAACCCACGCGCTCTCCACTTCCTTCAACTTGCTTGCTCCTTTCTCTTCTCTCCTTCACTCACAAATCTGCAAGATAGACACAAACTCATAATCTTTTAGCTTTTCGAAGAAAAAAGGATAATTTTTTTTATTCAGATCTCAACAAAGGTGAGTTCTTGCTATTTCTGTAAGTCTTCAAATTATTCAGATATGTTTTTTTCTGTTCTCCTGATAGTTTCTCAAAACAGCGACTTCATTTTTTTTTAGTTTTTCAACAGGTGAAAACGAATCATGGATCGTTATTCGAGGAGAAACACAGAGGATCTAGTTGTGCCTAACTATCAGGAGACATCAGATTCATACCCATCTCCTGATATGTGGGGTGGATGGAGCATGAACTCCCAGAAAGCTGCGGAGAAGTGCTTCGATTTCGATGTCATTAACAATGGCTTCAGCGGAGGATTATACAGTCAGATGGATATGGATATGGATATGGAGATGGAGATGGAGATGGGGACGAGTGGAAAAGTAGGAGAAGAAGAATCAAAGAGGTTAAAGTCTGGTGGTTGCTTCTACAACTCTGCTTCGTCTCTCCATGATTTGGATGGAATCCAACAGATGGATGACATATTCTTGTATAGCCCTCAACACACTCTCTGAGATATTGTTTACATATATATGACATACATAAAGAGATTCCGATATAATTGTTACTCTTCTTTTGTCTCTTTTCTTTTTTTCTTGTTTCCGGTTTTGACTGAAGAAGTTCCATTTTGGAGGATGTTCCAGGGAATGGGAATCTTAATTCTTTCAAGGAGTCGGATAATAATATCAGCCCCAGTTCTTCATCTGCTGCATATCTCGACACCCTCGACGGCAGAGAAGTTCCGATGTTCCATTACAACTGGGAAACTTGTCATGACATCCCTCTTATGGTAAGACATGTCTATAGCAGAAAAGACAACTAAGTGATGGTAGTCTAGTGGTTATCTTTTTGTTGGTCCAGACCAATCCTTTTGTATGCCAGACGCATCTTTATGGGATTCACGTAGCATCTTGTGGCTCATAGTCGGGGTTGGTTTTTGGTTTTAGATCTTCGGGTTCCAAAGCGATGTGTGACGTTTTTTCTATGACTGTTGATGTTACAAGGGTATGATCTTGGTATGATAGTAGAGATGTTGATCTTGGAACATTATTTTGGTTTCAAGGGGGACGAGGTACCAATGAAGATCTCGGATCTGTGCGACGAGAACATAGAGGAGCCATCTACGGAAGAAGTTGTGTTGCAGGATCTACAGAGGGCTACTGAAAAGGTGAGTGTGGTTATCTTGACCTTTGCCTACAATCTTGGTTTCGAGATTTTGTGATATTTGATCAGTCCTGTAACAGACTTGTACAATCTTTAATTGTAGTTGACTGATGATACCCGCAAATGCTTCCGCGATACCTTTTACCGCCTTGCGAAGAACTCACTGCAGAAGTGCGAATCAGGCAACACCAACTTGGAGGAGTTCCTGGAGGATAGAACCAGGTAGAGAGAGCTTTCTTCATTTATGAGACTTTTTTCTGCTTAAAAATGGACACTTGTCTACATGAGTAAAGACTCATCATCGTCATCATCCTTGATTTTCAGTGGGAACAGAAATCAGAACACTGAATTGGAAACAAACTCAATCGACAGAGCCGTCGCCAATCTCACATTCAACAAGATGGAATCCAACATGAGAAATTTGCCTCCACCAAAGAGAGCAACTTGTAATCAAGGATAAGAGAAAAAAGTTTCAAAATAAACCTCATCATCATCTTGTGTATATATATAATATATGTGCGTGTGTCTATGTGCTTTGGCTTGACTTTCTTTCCAAGTTTCAGTTTTGATCTGTTTCAATACACTCCGATCACTTTCCTTGACTTCATTTTCTTGATGCAATAATATTATTTACTGAGTGAATCTGTGAAAGTACATTATGTTAATTGACTCACTTTTATTAATAAATATAAAATATTGTAAGGAGACACAGAAATATTATGTAAGTGGGAAACAACCTTGGAAACAGCAGCGCAGAGAATTAGTCTTAACCACCAAACATAAACATCAACGGTTTTACCAAAACAACACTAGATTAATCCATATATCCCCCGACCATAAACTAAGAACCGGCGAAACTGAAATTTATAATTTGTATATATCAGAAAGTCGCAGACTCACGTTTGCGAAATTAAACAAAGATATAAAAGATTTAACTCAACGTGCGTTCCATTAGTTCCTAAACATTGTATAAAGATTTGGTCTTTACTCTAACATACAAACATTTCAATTTGAGAAAAGCTTTCCATTTTGTAATTATTTACTGTATCTCCTTTAATCAAAATGGCAACACCACCGTTAACGCCGAGGATGCTGACTCCGACGACATTGTCGCCTCTTGGGAGTCCACGGTCGAAGAAATCGACGGCGACGGTACGGCCGGAGATTACGCTGGAGCAGCCGTCTGGTAAGAACAAATCAGCCGGTTCCAAATCGACGAAGTTATTCCGCCGCGTCCGTTCTGTATTCCGATCGCTTCCGATCATGTCTCCGATGTGTAAGTTCCCCGTGGGAGGAACACGGCTCCACGAGAACCACGTCCACGGAGGGACACGTGTGACGGGAACGCTGTTCGGGTACCGCAAAACGCGGGTGAATCTAGCGGTTCAGGAGAATCCGCGTTCTCTCCCGATCCTCCTGCTTGAGTTAGCGATCCCGACGGGGAAACTTCTCCAGGACCTCGGGGTCGGTTTGGTGCGAATCGCGCTGGAGTGCGAGAAGAAACCGAGCGAGAAAACCAAAATCATCGACGAACCGATTTGGGCTTTGTATTGTAACGGGAAGAAATCGGGTTACGGGGTTAAGAGACAGCCGACGGAAGAGGATCTGGTGGTGATGCAGATGCTTCACGCGGTGTCGATGGGAGCGGGTGTGTTACCGGTGAGCAGCGGCGGAGGAGGAGCGACGGAGCAAGGAGGAGGGCAACAACAGCAGCAACAAGAAGGAGATTTGACGTACATGAGGGCACATTTCGAGAGAGTGATTGGGTCGAAAGACTCGGAGACGTATTACATGATGAACCCTGACGGGAACAGTGGACCTGAGCTCAGTATCTTTTTCGTTCGGGTTTAAAAACGGCTTCGTTTTAGGGGAAACACAGACACACGTGCGTTTTTTTATATATGCTTTTTCTTTCATTTTACTTTTTTTTTTTTACTTTGGTATAATCACTCGAAATGATTAATTGGTGATGTAAAACATGAATATATACTACATCTTCTGTGGCTGTGAGGGGAATGTTGGAGAACGCAAATCCGAGTAGTGATTTTGGGTACTGAGGTGTGGCCAATCTAATTTTCCCATTCGGTTTTGGTTTAAATTTGATAGTTTTTCAACTTTTTTTATTTATGAAATACATACACAGATGAAGTTTCTCTATGTATACATTTATACATATTTATCAATAATATAAATAAATAAATAAAAAATAATGGCAAGCACAAATCACAATGATATTTATTGATATAAAAATCGACAAACTAAATTGTGGACGTTTCTTCATTGTTTTCTTCTTCTATCTGTAACAACAAAACAACTGCCTTTAACTTTTGTTGTTTTTAGTACTGACTTCAAATCAATGGCCCCTCTTCGAACACAAATTTAGAACTGTGAACACGTGGCGTTATTTAGTTGTACCTGAAAGTGAGACCAGAGCCACCTAACTTGTCATCCACTAAGCCTGACAATCTCTCCGCTTGTGAAGGCGACAGATAGTTAACCCAATCACTCACTTCTCCTTTCCTAAACAAGTGCCTATTCTCGAAGTTCTTAATCGACTTGCTTGACTTGTTCACTTCCAACTTCTTTAGATTCTCGAAGCTACACAGATCCGATATTGCATTCACAACACCCTCTTGTTCCTCTTCTTCCGTGAAAGGAACTCCCAAGAAGCTTGCAAGCTTCTTCAAGTTAGACTCGATGTCTTGTTTTAGATCTTCGTACCGTAAGAACATGACTTTCTCTGGTCTCTTCAAGCTCTCTTTCCAGTATCCCAACATGTGGTCCCAAAACGGTCCGAACCCGATCACTCCCCTGCAATACAGATCAAACCCTTCTTCTAACGAGACTGGACTCACCGACTCCGATTTTATGCTGTTGATGTAATGCCACGAAGAGATGAACGTGTCGAATGGGTTCCGGCACAAATACACGACCTTCACGCCGGGTTTCTCGATAGAATCCTTAAGAGAACCAAAGGGGACGTGTGTTGCGAATGTTCTGGGACTGGCTAGACCGGAGAGATCAGGAACGTCTCTGTTCGCGTAAAGCTTGTATTCGAAGAAAGGTACGAGGTCATGAGGGTTTGATGCGAGGAGAGGGTGGTCAGTGGTTGAAGAAACCGGATCAAACCGGTGTCGGTTAAGGAGGGTAAAAGTTAAAGCTTTTAGCCATGTTGTACCGGATTTTGGTATAGTGGCGAGAACAACGTCGTTTGGGAGTGACTTGAAGTGTTTCTGAAAGGAAATGATCGCCTGAATCTCCTTGGCTTGGCACCAAAACCCTTGGAATAGGTAAAGGTAACGAGTTCTCCAACCTCTCTCCTTAGGAAGAGAATCCAACATCTCTCGGAACTCGTAGCTTAGCGCTTCCTCTTCTTCTCCTCCTACTTCTTGGCATCGGCTTTTGCCTTCTTCCTTGAGGAGCTCGAACTTGTGGCAAATGTTGAAATTTGGGATCGCCATTATTGGGATGGTCTTGATGCTTGAGATCGCCATTGTCTTCGTCATCTATAGAAACAAAAGTCTTTGGGTTTTGTTTGGTATATATTTTCGTGTTGTAAGTTGGCTGTTTATATAATGACGCAAATGCATGAAGATGCGATGCGAAGAGAAGAGAGCAGCCTGAGGTTGTTATCAGGCACGTGCGGCGTATGCGAATATTTTAGTACTGCGTCGTCCTTATCTGTATTCTCCTTGGAGTTAGTGTAAGGTTTGATTTGCTGCTTTCTCATTTATTATTCTCGTTTTGTTTGGTCCCAACATTGTCGGCAGACACATCTTTGACCTTTCTTTTTATTTACTGCAAAAAGCGGCCAAACACTGAAACGTTATTTAAGTTAATCATTCTCCATAAAGTGGATTGAAGTTATTCACTTTCTATAAATAAATTTTTATTTTATACTCCCTCTAATTTCATTTCTTGAATAGTATCGTTTTAAAGCTGAATCAGTTTTATGAGTAAATCGTCATTTAAAAACCACAGTATACGTGTTGTAACGAGTTGAAAACCCACAGCTAAGTTAATTGTATTATTCTAGCCAAGTTATTAACGTATACGTCACGCTTAAGATGTCGACTGAATTTTCCAAATTTGGGCAGATAAAATAAACACCTGTAACGGATGGACTACAATTATAGCTATACTACAAAGAAATTATCTACATTTTGTTTTTGTCAACAAGTGAAAAAGCACTGATTAACAGTGAATGTATATGATTTCCAAGTTTTGTCTATAACGATGAATATAATACATGCTTTTATAACGACTTGGGCACTTGGTTTAATTTTGTATTTTCCTTTCAACTTGAGATGTTTATGTTTGTGGGTTATCGACATAAGAAAGTTCTTTTTTTACTAAATCAAAATATAATATCTTTAGTAAAAAAAAATTTGATCAGTAGTTTTAAAGGATTCTGAGACAGTTTTGCTAGGGTTCAACAAACTAGCTGCCTAGCTGGTATTAGTCTTCTTTTTTTTGTTAAAAGTGTTCTCTTTTGATTCATTTTCTTCATGAAATAATATTTTATGCAGAAAATATATTTTTATATATAACTTGTTTTTTAGTACTTGGTTAAATCAAGAAAAATTGCGCACTATGAATTACTACATCTATATTTTTATGTTTTCTTCAGTTTAAAATACGATTTTAATATCATATATATAGAAATTCATATCAGAAAAAAACGGAAATTGATGGCTTTGAAAAAGAAAGTTTGTTTGGGTGCAAACACTGACTGATCTGTCTTTGCTTCTCCTTTTTCGTGTTATGTATCTTGCAAGATTTATAAATAAAAATATTTAGTTTGGAACCAAAAGAAATAAATATTTATATTTGGAAGTTGAATATTCTAAAAGACGAATCATGTTCTGTTGAAACACACTCCCAGTCCCATATTAATGCAATAACCACTCCCATACCCACGTGGTACCACGTTCACTTGCAAGCATGACGCATGGACTAACTTTCTTAGTTGTGTATCGCTGTAATGCAAAAAAAAAAAGAATAAAATATATATATGTATCCTTTTGGGACAATACTTCTATATTATATACAGTCGTTTTCGTATACAAATCATCTAAGAAAACACCGATATAAAATATTATTATAAAAAATATATCCAAATTTTTCTAAATCAAATTAATGTACACAAGTCAAATTTAGGACCAGAACATAGAACAAATTGTATACTGGCCAAAAGAATTTTTGATTTCATGCTTTTATATTCATATTATATAAGTTTTTTGGTTTTAAATGCTAAGTTATTAATATTATTTGTTTTAATGCTAGGTTATTCCTATCAGCAAAACAAATTCCTCAGTAAAAAAATTATTCAATTTGTCTTGTTTCATTTTATCATTTAAATTGAAAAATTGAATTAATTTTTATTGGCAACCTATTCTGTAAAAAAAATTCCTATGTTGTTGTTTTGGATTACCAAGAAATTATGATATTTTTGTGCATAATCTATTTGATCTATTTCCATTTTTCTTTCGTAGCATTTGGTGCAAAAAAAAAAAATTTTGTTGGGTGGTAGTAGTGTCCTTTATATTCTCAGGGACCACATATACCAGATTACATTAGTCCTTTCCCACATGGCACATCCAACACTCACGAATTAATTTTTCTTTCTTGCTTTCTTTTAGTAATATAATATATCACTAATTTACCTATAAATAGTTTCTCGGAAAAAATACATTAAACCATAAATAGTTTTCATGAATTAAAATTTTTGATATATTTTTCAAAGAAAAAACATGATTGTGATGGTTTCGTAGACCATAATTACCTAGTAATTGTTTATCTTTTCACTATTACTCTACAGTCTTACAATGTTTTAATATATATAAAATATTCCAATTCTTTCCTTATTAAAGAAAACGTGAGCATGTAATCAATAGAAACAGTGGAATTGTTATCGACATGCCGTTAAACGCACAAGCTCGGTATTGGCTGCGTTAATGCATTAAGAGGAAAGTGGAAGTACGTTGCTTTCTTTATCATATGCTTTTTGTATTGTATAAGTCGACAAATATGGACAAGCGTAGTAGTGGAGCCTTACGGCCTACTTTAATGGAGAAAGGCTTACATATCTTTTGATTACGACTCTAAACCAAATCCGTGACATAATTTACGTCTTGTCTACTACACTACACAGATGCGTGAAGAGATTTTTTTCCCTCGTTTTTATCGAGGAAGGATTGATGGGTCAATACCCAAACTAATATTGTTTTTTGAATAATAGCTAAATTTTGAAGATTAGTCACCGGAAATATAAAAATCAGTTGGACTCTTCTTCTTCTTCTTCTTTTGGGGAATTAGAGTGCTTTAAGGGGCTCTTTGTATTTAGGAAGATGTGCATCTCCTTCTTAGGTTGTAAGTTTGTGAAATGATGGTTGTAACATGAAGCAGACGTGAGACTCTTAAGGGAAGAATATATCTTTTACGATTTTTAACACAAAAGGATAAGAAGACTCTGAAACGCCAAGAAGGTTTCAAACGGATTTTATTCACCGCGAATGAACTTAGTTTCTCTAGTGCTCACGCTGCATGTCCGTAAATCGTATTGAAGCTAGGACATTTCTTGGTCATAGACCTCAATAATTGGTATCAAGCTCCTGCAGCACGAAAGGGGAGCTAGATCCAGTCAAAACAAAGTCTCAAACATGTTTTAGGTAAGGGATTTGATACGAACCAATTCTCCAGACGCGGTCAAAGCAAAGCCTTAACTATAGCAAAGAAGAATAGGATTTGATTTTTGATTATATCACCAACTCATCGAGCAGAGTATATATATAGTTATATCCGAATATTAACAAGATGCATAAGATTGGTATATGCTTGAATTCATCTTTACACCACTTATATTTTGAATCCTAGGCTAATAATCCCTTAAGAGGTGCTACTTGTTGCCGGAACAGAAGACGCCTCCTCCGGCTGAGCCTCACTGGCCATAGGATCCAGCAGTGAAGTTTCTTGCTGAGCCAACGGTGGAGCTTCCATGAGGGCGGGGGTTGCAGAAGCTTGAACAATTTCTGAAGGCTTGAACTTGTTGATGTAGTAGCTAAGAGACGGTCCACTGTAGTCCACTGCTTTTGGTCTTGCTGGGGCATCTTTCCCGACTTGGAGGAGTATAGAGGAAGCAGAGGCGATTGCGATAAGGGCAACGCCTGCTACGATTGCTGCTGTGTTCTCAGCCCCATCAGACGAAGATCCTGCAGTACCTGAGCTTATCGCGCTCTCTGCAACATATACTGCAGGCTGCAAAAAAGTAACAAGAAAAGCTACTCTTCAGCCAAAAAAACAATAGAATTGAGTCAATAAAGAGTAAGAAGACGCTAATAGAATTAGACCAAGAACAGCATCTCAGGAAGATGTGGAATTTGCATAACATATTTTGTAGGGAGGTAATGCATATTCCGTGGAGGTTGATGACAGAATAATGGAACGAAGACAGAAGAAAACCCCAAAACGAATTATAGCAAATGAGACCAAATCTAGCACCAGACTGATAAGATCAACAAGCGTAAGATTCTTTCTTATCTTCTGTAGATTTGTTAATGAGATCACCTAACTCTCAGCCAAAAGGTTCCCAGACAAGATACTGTTCAAAGACCCCCTAATCCCTTCTTCCTCCGGCCTATTTATACTTGTTATCATGCTTCGACTACAGTCTAATGCCTATCACAAAAACATAACAAGCGTTTTCTTGGCAAAGCCGATAAACAAACAAAGCTTGAAGCTTTCTCCCTAACTTGAAAACTGGTATCTCTGCAAAGTTCTCTCTCTCTCTCTCTCTCTCAATTTTGGTCCTTTCTTTCAACCAGGACTGCTTCCATACACATTACTAAAACTCAACCTGTTTTTCTTGTTGTTCAAAACTAAAACTTACTAAGGAAAACAATCGTATGAGTGGGATTACAAACCTCAATAGAGTAAACATTAGTCTGACCGGCAGTATCTTTCTCAACATAGCCAGTCCAACCACGCTTCCGAGGGGGGAATGTTCCCACCACTTTCGTCTTCTCTCCAGCCAACCATTCCATGCTCACAGTCCCAACCTGTGTGTTTCACCCACCGACCAAACCCAAGGTCAGATGATTGACTCGCATCAACAACATCATTTCAAGTGTATGGTTCCTAGTTTCATTTTGTCATCGCTTCAATTCGTAAACACCAGTTCTATTGGTATTGACGTTTCACAAAGTATCCAAATTTGGGAAATTTAAGAGCTAAAATATTACAAGAGCGAAACTCTATAATCATTGAGCGAAGAAGGAAACAAACCCAGATCTGCATAATTTTCCCAGCATCTACTAAACCAAATTAATTATACAAAGAAACATTACCTCCTTGTCGGGAGCACATTCCTCGGCATTACAATCAGGATCATCGGAAGAAGCTCTAACGACGGATACGAAAAGTTTCCGTCCGCCGAACTTGGCGCTGAGAAATCTACCAAGAGGCTTAGGCGATGCCAAAACGCAGCCGTTTGGAGATAGCAGGACATTCGAGGTGCAAGACATGGTTAGTAGGATCAGATTCGAGGAGATGAGGAAGACTCTGCAGTTTATTTTATCTCTCAGAAAAAGAAAAAAATGGTGAAGATAATATGTGAGGAGGAAAAGAATACTAAAGAGACGATGATGATCTGTTGTGTGTATTGTGTGGTGGGCTTTTCAATTAGGCTACGCGTGTAAGTGCCCACCCCAAAAACCAAAAACCCACAAAATTGCTTAACCCTCCCACTAAATTAACAGTACCAAACATTTTAGATTAATTCTTCGAATTTTAAAAATGTAACTGCAATTTACACTTTACAACCTATGCATAAACCAATTGTTTTCATTTCTTTTCATTAATAATTTTTACTTTGGTTTTTTTCAACATTTTTAACCAAATAAATATCCACTAAAATCCAGTTCATAACATTACGTACCTAGTATTATTTTTTTCACCTTCTGTCTTTGGAGATTTCTCGCATTTCTTTTGTTCTTTGTCTTCTTCTTCTTCATTTCATTGTCCTCTACAATACTATAACGAATCATTTAAGTTTGCCATAGTGTAATCATCACATCGACCAAAGACCTCGTGGGTTAGTGACTTAGCCACTATGCCTCGTGCCTGAAGCATGTGGGATTCACATCACACTTTCCCATTGTGGAATAAAAGATATCTGCACAACAACAACAACAACAAAACACATAGGTGTACAGAGTGTAACCAAGAGTTGAGCTTTCATTAGGTGGTAATTACATGATCAATATGACATATCGAGTTTCTAACCGAGTTTATGTGTGTTAGTTACTTAATTAGTGTGTTGTGACAAAATTTAGTTTTTTTTTAATATCTAATTCCAGTGATTGAGAGAGCTTCAAGATTTTAGCAAGTTATAGTGGGCTGTTGGAAAATTCTGGTGTGAGCTTAAATTTTCCAATGTACATTTTTGTTTCTCTGTTCTCTTTCGCAGTATCATTTGTGATGTTTGATATCTAAAGCAATTGGTCTAAAAATATTATCTTATACACACTATAGTGCCACACAACCCTACCCTAAGCTTTGAAGTTTGAAGTGAGATACTTTCAAAAACTATGAGCATTAACAGCCACTAGCTATTTGATATGTCGAAATGGACCTTTCGAGGAACATTGATTATTACCAAATAACTACAAAATATAATAAACCAGGTCAATTCAAACGTATTTACATAATTTTATGTTAGTTTCGATATATAAATAATTTTAAGTAACAATGGTGATAATGTCTACTAAAACTAAAATCGAATTTCTAAGCAACCATTACGCTAATGTTAATGACTTAATGTCAAACTCAATTGAATGTCTTTGAAGTTAAATTGTCTAACGTGGTGATTTTTAAAATGATTACAGTCGCATACCGTAATGACAAAACATAAATGTAGTTTCCTTAGTAAGTAAAATTCTATTACAAAAGTTAAAACCACATAAAAATGACTTGATAGGACAAATGCTAGACACCACCGCTCTCTAATAAGCCGCAGATGAATAGTGGTGAAGAAGCAAACAGCACGAGAAAGGACAAAAATGAAAACACACAAACAGAGACACAAACAAACAAAGACTCTGCATAGATAACTAGTACGCTCTTAATTAATTATTGTCTCATTCGTCTTCTTTACGAGCATCGTTCACGTGCCAACCCTAACCGTCCATTGGGAACGTCGATCAGGACACGGTGGTTCTGCTGCTGCATGCTTGCGATCACATTGACGACAGAGTTCACGTTTTCCGGCGACGAGGCAATGGCGAGGCACGACGTGCTCCCGGCGGTGCTGTGTAACATCAAGTTATCCGCCGGCATCGTCATGTTCACTCCCTTGAACATGAATGTTATCGTCGGCACCTTTATTTCCTGTGAGTAGCACGTGTCGAAACCACCGAGTGATTTCACCACGGCGTTACGTGGCTTCACGCGCTTCCTGAACTCGTTCCTCACCGCCTCGTATACCGGCTTAGACAGCCGCGTGTAGACAGTCCCTGCCGATCATATACATTGTCGGTTAATAACATCCTAAACATGTAGGAGCAAAAGTAATTGATTGATGTGGTTGTAATATAACCGAATTAACTAAATCAAACCGGGATGTTTAAACTGATCAAATAACGCCCATCGGTTTTATTGTTAAGGAAACCGATTTTAGGTTAGTCCAACTACGCAAAACTAGTAAACCGAAGCTAAAATTGTATTAAATTCAACATCAAACCGGATTGTAAGCAAAATGTAATTTCGTACCGGAGTCAAAGATGGTTCCAGCGCCGGTGGTGGGATTAAAAGCAATAGCTGCCGGCGGTAAATCGACGACTTTCTTAGCGACGCGGATGGCGACGAGATCGACGAAATACAGAGAAGACCTCCTCGGGTTTCTCAGGAGTTGGGTGTACTTCACGCGCAGGGGCTGGGAGGTTGGGCCGAGTCTCAGTGATCCAGAGAAGGCGAGAGACCTGAAACTTGGCAAACAGTAGGAGAAGGTGGATTTGTAAAGTGACTGAGCCTGTGACATGAGTGATAACGGGCCTCTTCCAAGGCCCAACAAGCCTTGCGGCGGAGGGATGGTTCCTCCGCCGGCGACTTTGTTGACGCATCCGAAGGTGAAGGCTTTGATCGGATCGGCGGCGAGGCGAATCGTGTCCTGAGAGAGGTTAGCGGCGATGGAGGAGCTTCCGTAGGTGAGGTTGAAAGAGCACGCGCGTGATCCGCACGTAGGGTTGGGTACCTGCAACAAGTGTTCACGTGAGTTATTGCAGTGTGTCGGTCTGAGTTGTTTAGTGTTCTGTAATCCCGTGAACGTTTTTTTTTTTTGGAATGTGGGTGGAATAATCAATTATTAACCACATGGGACCCACTTCGCTGTGACAAATTCACCGCAAATAAAATAAAAATAGTGTTCACGTAATTTTGAATACATAAATTCTAGATCTGATACTCCTTTGGAGACACTAGTTTTAATTTTGGGCAACATTATATTCATGCTCAGATCTTTAAAAACAAATCGCACGTTACTAATATTAAAATACGACTACACTATATTATATAACATAAATGAACCAAAAATGTTCATATCGATTATGGTTCATTAATGAAGCTACGAATGTTTTATGAAAAAGTGTGAAGAATATAATTATAATCAAAAACATTCCATGGTTACGTATTTATTATTATCTGTAGCTAGGTGTGTATGTCCGAAATTATTATACCTGTTTACACTGAGGAGCGTTGCAGCTGACGTTCTTGAAAGTGGTGGACTTGGCCGGAGAAAAGGCGGTGTTTGAAGGACAGCCAACGCAGCCAGAGCAAGGTAACCAAGCCACGTCACTGCTCGTGTCCATGGCCAGGAGTAGAGTCTGAGCCGGAGTCCCGATCTGAGCCTTGACAATGTATGTTGTGCTCTGCAACATTTGACGCCCTGAGGCGATGGGAACCACAGATCTCCCGGCGACGAGGCTTGTGAGGTACTGGAGACGGGCCTGGTCTTCGGCCAGAGTCTTCAGTACACGCGCCTCCCATGAGAGTGGGGATGATGATTTGAAGGGTGAGCAAGGGCTGTCTACGTGGAAGATTCTTAGGGTAGAGCCTTGGTCTTGAGTGTAGGTGAGGTCACAGTTTGGGTGGTTTAACCCAAGTGCTAATGGGATGATGAAAAGAAGATTGAGGAACAATACAAGAGTGGTCATTGTATTATAATGTTTTGAGTTGGATGGGATATTAATTGGTGTTGGCATGAGAGGGTATATATAGTGGTCTGAGCTACAAAACGACCCCCAAATACATACATAAAATCCAACTCTATTAAACTGATTAACTCTATGATACAAATCAATGATTATTCCCACTAATTTGATTTTGAGTTCGAACTAAGTCGGTACATTATGGATTAACTTAAACAGTCAAATTAACAGCTCTCGTTTCTAAGTGGAAAAGATGAATTTTAACATCAAATTTGTTGATAATTTAGGTTTTGCGAAAAAGTTCAGTATCTTTAACCTAATTGTCCCATCACCCGCTGATAAAAACACTTATCAGAACACAACAGTCACCGGATTGGAAGAACTCAATTTTAACCGGACCTTCATCAAATCTATTTTCTGTAAATAAATGAAAGTTACAAAGTTCTCTAAACTTGGAGTTATGTGATTCTATAATGATTGTAATATACTCAGTGTCTCTTTTAAGATAGTGAGAGGAGAAAAAGCTGATGTATTGTTCCGAGATCTTTTCCATATTTGTCTCTTCATAATTTTTTTTTCATATCCTCTTTTAAGACATACTTTCCAAGAGGATATTCTCCCAATTAAACCCAAGATCTTATCTTCATTTTTTAAATAAATGTTTTCTAAATCCAAAAACTTTGTGGTTATGCTCTCAAATATATATATCAAATTCAAAAAGTGTGAATAGTCGTGAACAAATTCGGATAGGATCTCACTCACTAGTCACTATACGAATGCTTCACCATGTAGAGCAGAGATCCGTTGCTCTTGGTTTAATTGGGTTCGATTGATACATACCCATAAAGAAGAGAGCTAGCTTGCGAGGGCAGTTCCAATGATGCAGACCGGTGAAAAAGCCTTGGGTGCTAGTTAGGTTATAATTAGTTTTGTAAGCATGCCATTATTTCTCTTTTCTTTTCCCTTTGTGAAATTGATGTCGGCCAATAATGTATTTATTCGTCTGTTTCTTTACTCTTCCGGTAGTGCAAAAGTTACTTTCTTGAGATTTCCACTACTTTTGTGGGGTATTTGTTATTGATGGGCATAGAATAGTAGTATAATAACGAAAATATACTTGTCATAAAAAAATATCACAATACAGAAAAGGTATTTTTCATTATTCAACATATGGGTTTATCCAAAGATTGGGCTGATCACATACGGCCCAGTCTTGATTTTGTAACACAATCAAGCAAATTTGGCAACCAGAATACTTCATATTTTAGAGAACAAAATTTGTTTTAATTTATATGATATTGCTACTTGCTAGACTTTAGTGTAAAAGTAATTATTTTTATTTACCATATGTATATTGTTCTATCATTAGTTCAAATGTGTTTAGATGGATGATAAATGATTTTTTAATTTAATATAAAATTATAAATATTTAATTTTATAATATAAAAAATTAAATACAATAATATATATAAATTAATATCGTAGGTATTATAATATGTTATTAATTTTGAGCGATGTTAATTTATAAAAAAAATTGTATTAAAATTAAATTTAGAAAATTAGAAGATTTTATTAATTTATTGAGTTGTAATTTATAAAATATTTATTTATAAATATTATCTTATAAAAATAATATTAATTTATAGATATTATACTGCAGATAAAATTGATTTATGTAGTAGTGTCTAATATCTCGAAACTGAAAACTAAGGAACTAACAATAATAATAACAACAAAAAAAATTCATTGAAAAGCATTGAGAAGAAAATCAAACCGTTTAGTGATTTTCGCTAACTTTTAATTAGACTCGCTCAATATTCAAGAACGGTCACTTCAAGGACCTTTTTTTTTCTTTTGTCGGTTCCCGAGCTAAAATATAAAACCTCTTGTAGAATCACTAAAGATCAACAGTCAACGATCCATAATACTAGTATAAGAAGATGAAAGACAACTTCATAACCCTATTTAAAATATACATGTGAGAATAATGTTCTGCAGCACCATTTAATGGTTTACCCCGCCTACTACGCCAAACTTGTCCCCCTTCTTCATCTCCTACATTTGAGTTTCTCTCTCACTCTTTCTCCATATACAATGCCTCCACCAGATCCTCCGGCCACTGGTGTTGGCCTCGGTTACGGCATCGCCATCGCCGTGAGCATCCTGGTTCTCATTTCCACTATAATGCTCGCTTCATACATCTGCATTAGGTCAAAACCTTCTGGAAGATCAAGAGACGAAGCCACGAGTGACGGAGTTATTGACTCGCCGACGGCTGAGGTAAAGCTCGGCCTGGACCGGCCAGTGATAGAGTCATATCCCAAAATAGTGCTTGGAGATAGCCGGAGGTTACCGAGACCCAACAACGGCCCGTGTTTGATATGCCTATGTGATTACGAAGCTAGGGATCCGGTTCGGTGTATACCGGAATGTAATCACTGTTTTCACGCTGACTGTGTTGATCAGTGGCTACGGACAAGTGCCACGTGTCCTCTTTGTAGGAACTCACCGGCTCCGTCTAGGCTAGCCACACCTTTGTCCGATTTGGTCCCACTCGCCTTTCACATCAGGTGAAGGTTAAAAAGAAAATTTTTCTTTTTTACTTTGTTTTCACCAATTTTTTTACTCTCTTATGCTTACAGATTGATATTGGTGACTATTGTTTATGGTTAAAGTTGGTTATAAATAAATCGTAAATTTTCCTAATCATATATTAATAATAATTAAAAGTCTAGGAACATTTGTTTGATCGCAAACGGAAATTTGGTATCGGTTAAATGCTTTGTGCATAATTTATTTGCTCCGGCTTAAAGGCCCTAAACTCCTCGACACAGTCTTCCTTATTAATTTATCTCTCACGTGCTAGTCCATTCGTAAGTAATTTATATCACGATCACGTGGTTTGTGTTCGATCTTTACTAAGAGAGATTCGTATTTCAGATTTCGTAATTTGTTAATCACATATTTGTTAGCTTTTTTTTACAGATTTATCTGCTTCAACAAAATTAATATGTACAATTTTCCTTTTAATTTTTTAGTATGTAATAAAAATATTTTACTACTTTGACAAAATTACAACATAGTCAACTTCTTATTTTGATTTCCTATTTTAGATTATATATATATATATATATTGTAAGTTTTTTTTTATAAATTTCCTTTTTATTGTTAACGAAAGATATTACTTTTGTAAAATTTCAACATACTTCAGAAGAATTTGAAACGGAGAATTTGAAATGGAGAATTTGAAAGTTGGAGTTCTTACTGTTATTACACACGTTATTCATAATCATATAGGTCAAACTAAAAAGTGGACAAATGACAAAAAAACACATCCGACCAAAACAGTCTTTTTTTATTCTTCTCCTCGGTGCAATCTTCATGGCTCTTGCATAGTTTTCTTCAAAGTTGTTTCCGATACTGGAACGTGGCTGATTACAATCTTCGACAGCATAGAGTTCGAATTATTTTTCATTTCAAGTCCATTATTAGCTTCCACATCCTCTGTTACTACTTTACTGCTCGAGTAAACATTCTTGGTGGGTTCCAAAATCTCACAATTAGTCACTTCGTTCTCCTTTTGCTTTCCCCATAAAACGGCATACAATCCAATCACAATCAGTACCGCTCCAATCACACTGTTGCAAAGTAAATTGTTAAGTTTTTTTATGCTTCATTTGAGTTTATTGAACATTGAGAAAAAGGGCAAAAATGGAAAGGTACCCTCCAAGGAAGATCTTTTCTGCCAAGACAAAAGAGCCCATGATTGCAACAATAACCATCATCAAAGGACTAAAGGCAGTAGCAAACACAGGTCCTCTTTTCTTCATCACTATCCCTTGCACATAGTATGAGATACTTGATGCCACAATCCCCTATCATTATCATAACGAATCCGTTAATAAAACCATCTCGTTACATAAAAGATTAAGGTCCATATATATATTTGAAAGATGAAATCGAGATTAATGTATTACAGAGTAAGCGGCAGCAAGGAGGTTCATGTCCCAGCCAATTCTCCAAGCAGAAGGGTTGTGTTCCATGACAAACGTCACAGCTACTGCTTGTAGTGTTCCAATGAAGCAAACTAGTGTTGTTAGAGAAAGCTGATGCTTTGAGTACGTCTTTAGTATCTTTGCCTAATCACATAAACCATGACCGAACCCAAAAAATAAAAAACAATGAGAGAATAATTGTATGAGTAAAAATTTTGCTTTTAATTTCAACACAAACAAACTATAAAAGAAATTTGATACATAATATCACTTCAATGTAGGTTATTCTAGCACAATATCTCGATTTTTTTTTTCAAATATTTTACTCGATCATCTCTCTTGATATACCTGTAGAACGAACAGGGAGGCCCATGCGAGTGTTGCAAAGATGAGAAGGATAGAACCTTTGAGAAAATCCTTATTATCACTTGAATGGCTGGACGACGTCGTGTCGTTAGCATGTTGGGGATGCATATATTTGGTCCAAAACAGCTCAACGATGGGTCCTTTGTAAATTGTCATTAACATGGCTCCGGCTACAGTCACCACCGTACCTGCTATTTTCGCCTGACACCACAATTTCTTCACGTCTAACAACTCCATCCTATAATCAAAATCAATTAATTCTTATAGATTTATATACCATTCAAAACCATTAGTTACCTAATCATCTATACTTTGAGCATTAGTTTGCTTACGTACCGGAATAGTACGGCCAAGATAAAGGTCATGGCGGGAAGCATGTTACTCATGGCGCATGAGAACGTTGGGGACGTATATTTCAACCCCATGTAGTAGAAGTTTTGATCGATTACTGGCCTGTAAATTTGTATATTGGAAAAAATATGTTAAATTCTTTTTTTTTCTTGTTGTTGTAAAGACAACGTCGAAGAACCATATACATGTAGTTATATTGAGATAGTGATTAAGTAACAACCCAAGAAGGCCGAGAATGAATAGTTGCATGAAAATGGTAAATGTTATTTTCGGTTGAGCTTTCCTGTAAAATATATATAATCCGGAATTAAAAAAACCATTAGCAAATTATCGATCATTGATGAGTTTAGTTTTAAAGAAACGCATGTTGTGAAAAGAAATGGATAATACCTTTCAAATAAGAAAGCGAAGGGGGCAATAACAGCGGTGGCGATTGCATGGCGGTAGACAACAAGGACGTAGTGGCTCATACCGGTGTTGAGGGATATTTTTGTAATTATGTTCATGCCGGCGTAACCAAACTGAAGAGATATCATGGCGAAGTAGGGCTTAGAGCTTTTGAGGAAGCTTTCACAGCCACTAAGCCCCTCCATCGACATGATGTTCTAGTTTGTGTGTTTGGGTAATAAAATGTTGAAGTGGTCTTATGTATTTATAGTAAGATGCGACATAGTTACGATATAGTTTTCCATTTTTTAAATGTTTCTAGGATTCTTGGTTGACATCACTATCTCACCTCTTCCTCTATAGTTATTGGAACTCATTTTCCTTTCGAATCCCTTTTTTAATCATAAATAACCAAATGTGCCACTATACGACAATACAAGTAGACAAATTATGACAGGGTGAAACAAATGTGTCAATCTCAATCCATCTTAATCGGATGATCAATGGCCACCAGGCTAACCAAAAGGTGAGTTATATATAGATTGATCTAATCGCTAATCAGTATAAGCCATGCATGGGTTGAAATTCACTTACAAACCCTAATGCTCTAAAATTTTCTTACCCTCTCTTGTCTTGTAATTTTTACTTCTAATTGTAGTTCTCTTGTAAACAAGTAAGTTTACGACGTAGAGAGTGAGAAAAACCTTAAAAATCTTACTTATAAAACGATAAACGATATGATAAATATACTTTATTTATTATTTTCTTCTATGAGTAAAAAAACCAATGTTATCAAGTATTATTTTTAGTTTTCCTTTATCTCTTAAATATATATATAAATTTCGGCGTACAACTCAAGGTTCTAGACTTGTATGTTGTATCCAAGAATCAAAAACGCACTTTTGATATTCTTTTACTTAGAAAGATGCCTTAGCAACAAAAAGAAACCATGATAATGCAGATTTTGCATGATTCGAGAAGAAACAGAAGATGGTTATTGGGAAACGGGGGAAAAGAAAATGGTAGGGCATTGGGACATGTGGCAGGATACGGTAGGGTTCTAAGAGGAAGAGAAAGAATATACGAACATGTTTTTGTAGCTAGTGACTCTGAGGTAAGCAAAAGACATGACATAGAAATGCATTATTAAGGTGGCATGAAAGTTTTGTTATCTTCGAACTTGGACCGTTTGATATTATTATATCATTCAAAAGCTAAGTTACCCCTTCACAAAAGTAAATAACTCTTTCTTAATCAAACGGCTAGGATTAAATCTCGAATAAAAAAATTGAGTTACGATGTGTCGATTTTTAGTGAGTCAGGGAAGAGAGTATGATCGGTTTCTTGTCCTCGCATAATTTGTAGTGAAATGATGAGTAATCAAAATAAAGGGTTTTGCTAGAGAGAGTGGTTGAATATTTTCTTCTCTGTTTATTTAGCCACTTTACGCCTAAATTAACTTATTTTCTATAACCATTCATGAGACGTGGAGAGTATTGCTCGATGTATCATATCATATGTTATACTGTCAATTTCAATAACAATAACAAGAAATTTCGAATGTGTAGTCATGAAGTGAAAAATGATCAAGTTTCCAATTCTTTGAAATACTAGTTGTTAGACTTTAAGAGGGCCTACATTATTTTTCTACATACAATAACTGAAAGAAAAGATGAGTAAGAGCCAAATGATACATTTTCTACATCAAACAGACTGTTAAAACGTTAGTTCTGCTACTCTCTATTGCATCCTACATCATGTTTCCTACTGACCCAACATCATCAATACCAATAACGAGCCTGCGGTCTCAGCGTTAACCTTCCTCCTCGTCATAATCTTCCTCATCTTCGTCTAACCTCTTACCCATACTAGCAAGCTGCATTGGATCGATATTGCCTATATCCGAGATGGACCAACCCGGATATTTCTCTGGTTTCGTTTCTCTTGAGGCTGTGACTACTGGCGGCTTTATCTCGATGTCAAGCGATTGTGTGTTCAGATTCAGATCAAAATCCCGACCCAACCCTGTGTTTGTGTCGTTACCTTCTTTTGGACTTTGCAGCTCCTGCTTTGGTTGGTTAGACATGTCATCTAAATCCTTCTTCACGCTGTCTTGCCGTGGCAGTTCTGGTGGTGGTGTAGGTATCGTGATCCCATCTTGAGTAAGTGGTGGTGCTAACAATATGGTTGGCTCTATTTCCATCTCGCGATGAAGAAGCTCTCTTTCCGCTGTTCTAGCACTTCGTCCACGTCCCCTTCCACGCCCTCTGCCTCTACCCCTTCCACTGGGTCCCGCTTGCCCCATCTCCTGCTGCAGTGACAACACAATACAAAAGCATCACATCAAGACACATTCATAAACCTGATAGTGTCCTATACGAGAGACAAAATAGCTAGTAATTGAACGCTCACCACTTTGGTTTTCTTTAGCTCCTCATCGCTCTCATTAGCTTCATCGCCCGTAGGCTTCCTGGCCAAGCAGAACGGCGAATCAGCTTCGCACGGTTTCCAGTAACATAAACCAAGAATATGGAAAGCAAAGAAATATTAACATAGGACCCAACCTTCTCTTGGAGATACTGCGATCGTCCATGGTTACATCAGCCGGGCCATGACCGTGACCATGCCCATGGCCATAGTCAGGCACCTTGCTGGCAAGGTCCCTCAGAAAATCAAACACGTTGTATCTTTCGACACAATTTTTTCTGTAGAAAACAGAACCGTTGAATTTGGATGAGATATTATGACATAAAAGTTCTGTGACATAAGCAATGGTAACATCCTACAGTCACAGAGGAAATAAAAATAGAGTCTACAGGCTTGTTAGTTGTTCCGCTTAGTGATAAATGGGTTATTTAGTTGATAACACAGAATACTGATAGCTACAGCATCTGAAGATTCAAGTAACTTAGATGCATTAAAGAATAAAATTTCATGTGATTCGGCAGTGAGAAGCTGTTAAAGATATTTGAGCAATCAACTTACAGGTGCAATGAGCTCACGGTCTTGGCTCCTCTTTGAAGGGTAATTTCGTACGTATGATCACAAAGGTCTTGTAAGAATAGTTCCAAAGCTTTAGCTGTAATCATGTACATACGGAAACGTAAGCGAAAAGATTTAAAACAACTCCAATTGCAAGTAATATGAGATAAATGTGACTCACAAACTAGGACAGGCACAGCCAAAGCGATCTTGCCAACATCCTCGTCAGCTTGCATTATTTTTTTAATGCGCGCCTGAAAAAATTGGATGACATAATACAATAATCATTTATAGAGACATAAAAACAACAAGACCGAAATTTGAATTACAAAAGTTCAAGCATGAGTTAATTATAAGATCATCCTTAAAGATAACAAATTTATAACCATCAAAAGAAACACTACGTGAATGGTAATACGCATCAGGCATCAAGACAAACCCAATCATTCGAATTAGAATACAATTATGAAAAACAATAACACAAGCAAACGAAAATTTCAAACTTAAGAGACCAAAGAAAAGTAGTATCTGTATAATAGCTTCATCCCATAACTCTACAATTTTCGTCATTCAAAATACGAATTTTTTATCCAGCAGAACTTGGAATTTCGATATCCTAGAAAATAAAAGACTAAACTTTGGAAAAAAACCAAATCAGTCAAATTAATCGGGAAGAGATGAAATTGGAAACGAAAAGGGGAAAGAGAAAACTCACAGCAGGGAAACGAGTGTCGAGCTTCTTCCTCATGATTTGGTCAGACAAAACACAGAAACCGTTGGAACGATGACGAATAATTGCGACGGAGGAACTTTCTTTGGCAATCAATTCACGCGAAAACGAAATCAATTCTTTGGGATAGATCGAAATATTCAAGGGAAAATCAATCTGTAATAAAATTTCTTTATAAAACTAGGAAATTTTTTGGGTTAACAGTTCGTGGATGCCCACAAAACCAGATCCAACGGCGATTTCTCTCCACTCCGAAATGTTCGTCCGTACGATCATATCCTCACGATTTCTTAAAAAAAAACATAAAATACATATTGACGAATGCGTCAAAACAATAAAAAGAAAAAAAAAACCAAATATGCTCTTTTGTGGAAAATTATTAATTATTGCATAACAGACCATTCGTTGCCTTTTCTTTCTTCTTATAACTAACAGAAAAGACGAAAATACCCCTCAAACATTTAAGAGAACCGGCCTGATTCAAAATGTTCAGACCGTTCCTTGATTTGTTATGTCCTAACAGTTGCCACTATCCAAGTAGTATATCGACAATTAAAACAGAGGTTTTATGAAACGAGATACTGTGGAAACGTTTATACACTTTACCAGGATTTTCTTATTCACATCACATTCTCTCCATCCTGATTTTGTATTCGACCAAACCTCAATAATTCACAAAAGGTGCTCACATAAACAACAAAAGGTAAACGGGCTCGTAGTTTTGTTACAATAATCAACTATCTACAACATTTTTTCTGCGGGCTATGTAAAGAATCAAGTTGAGGAACTGTGTTTTTTTTTGGTTTCTCTCTGCTTTCATTTGTCACAGCTAGGATTGTTCTTGATGGCTTCTGTTTCAGCTGAAGTCGTTGGAGAGTTTCTCTTTCTTCATGTTCCTGTTATAATTGCTGTCGAAACTCACTACGATGGTTCACGTTGTTGATCTCGTTCTTGTTCGTCCTGCAAACCATGTAGCAACTGCTTGTCTTTCTCCTTCTCACCTTGCCAAACCCAGACGATATCTCCCAGAGCTGTCCTAAGATCCTCCTTCACTAGCTTCTCATACTCCATTGTATCGCCATCACATTTCTTCACTTCAACCAGGTGAAAAGTTGGCGTCACTTGGAATATTTCTGCATCCATCGACACAATCCCTTTTCTTCCCTCCTTTGATCGTTCCAGTTTGAACAAGCCTGCATCTTGCTTTCTTATCTTCAGCTTCAGGCCTTTGGCGACCTCCTCCAGCTTAGAAATGATCTCTGAAGCAGGTTTTCTAGATGTGAATCTAGATTCTTGCTTGTATACTTCTCCAAACAGTCCTGACAGGTCAAACCCCGAAGACAAGGCGATGATATCAAAAGCGTTCAAGCTTGCAAGCTGAAGAGGCTCGTGGTTCTCACCTGAACCTCCAGCTTCCATGGGATTAGCCTCTCCGACTTGTTTCTCCTTCTTTTTGTACTTCATCTGTAAACCTTTCCTGTACCAAGAACTTTCCTTGATTCTCGAGATGGTGATTCTCGTCTCATGGTTAGGATCCAGCATCTTATACAATAGCCTCTTTGCTTCAAGTGGAAACCCACGCGGGCACTTGAACTGTGCTTTGCCAATCTTCCTGTACATCTCCATTACATTGGAGTCATAGAAAGGGAGATAACCAGACAAAAGGACAAACAAGACAACCCCGCAAGCCCAAATGTCTGCTTTTGTGCCATCATATGCTTTACGGTTGATAATTTCAGGGCAAGCATAGGCATTTGTACCACAAGCGGTGCGGAGGAGACCGTCTATGCGCTTGCAGTCCGCAAGTGCGCTTAACCCGAAATCGCAAACCTTGAGGTTATCGTTGTCGTCCAGCAACAGATTCTCTGGCTTAATATCGCGGTGATACACTCCCCGGCTGTGGCAAAACCCAACCGCATTGATAAGCTGATAAAAGTACTTCCAAGCAACATCCTCACTCAGTTTGCCTTTTGCAATCTTTTCAAAGAGCTCCCCACCTTTACAGTACTCTAAAACAAGGTAAATCCTGGATTTTGTTGCCATAACCTCGTACAGCTCCACGACATTAGGGTGCTTAGCAATCCTCATTACAGAGATCTCTCTCTTGATCTGCTCACTAAGCCCCAATCTCATAACCTTGTCCTTGTCAATCATCTTGATAGCTACACTTTCCTTAGTATGAACACTCCTTCCATGATAAACCTTGGCGAAATTACCTTGACCCAATGATCTCCCAACCTCATATCTATCAGTTAATATACTTGGTTTGTTCTCCATCCTAATCTACAGACTTCAATAGCAAGCACATAGCCAAAGAGCTAGAAACAAACAATTGGATATAAAGTTAAAGAGAGAGAGAAAGCAACATTTTGGATCAATAACTCAAACCAATTTCGATCTCTCTTTCCAAAAATACAAGCAGCGATGGCAAAAACACAATCCGTTTCGCTAAAAGAAAAGAAGAAGAATCAAATCACCTCTGATGAAGACGAACTCGAGCGACGAATACACAAAAGAGGACGTGCGGATCCCTCTGCTTTGACTTGTGTATCAGCTCTCCTCCTCTCTGTCTTGATCAATTTATAATTTTGCTTTTAGATTGGACAAAAGAAAAAGAAAGAAAGACAAATTCTTCATAATTTTTTTTAAAATATTTGCGTGGAAATAAATATAAGCAGAAGGCTTATGTTTCTCTGTGGGCTCGTCCACCATATGTTCTGTCAATTACTTTTCATAACCAATTTGTAATTCTATTAAATATTTAACAATTCTAAAATCTATAAAACCTTGATAAATTCATATAGGGTGCTCATGTAACAACACAAGATAAAAAGGACTCGTAGATAGTTTACAACAATCAACTATCTACAAATTTTTGCAGGCTATCTAAAGAATCAAGTTGTGCAAATGTGCCGGCTTTTTGTTTTCCTCTGTTTTTGTTTGTCACAGCTTAATTAGTTCGGTAGAGATGGTTGTTCGTTGATGCTCCTGTTTCAGTTGAACGCTAGAGAGTTCCTCTTCTTTGATGTCCCTGCTACAATGGTTCACGATGTTGTTCTACTTCTTCTTCATCCTGCAAACCACGCTTTAGCTGCTCGTCTTTCTCCTTCTGGCCTTGCCAAACCCAGACAATATCTCCCAGAGCAGGTCTAAGATCCTCTTCCACTAGTTTCTGATACTCCACAGTATCCCCATTACATTTCTTCACTTCAACCAGGTGAAACGTCTGCGTCACTTGGAATATTTCTGCATCTATCGACAAAACTCCTTTTCTTCCTTCCTTTGATCCTTCCAGTTTGAACAAGCCTGCGTCTTGCTTTCTTATCTTCAGTTTCAGGCCTTTGGCCACCTCCTCTAGCTTAGAAATGATCTCTGAAGCAGGTTTTCGAGATGCGAATCTAGATTCTCGCTTGTCAAAGACGTCCCCAAAAAGTCCTGCAAGATCAAATCCCGCAGACAAGCCGATGATATCAAAAGCATTCAGGTTTCCAAGCTGGGGCGGCTCATGGATTACTCTGTTTTCGCTTGGACCTGAAACTCCTCCAGCTTCCATGGAATTAGCATCTCTGACTTGTTTCTCCATCTTTTTCTGCTTCAACTGTAAACCTTTTCTATACCAAGAACTCTCCTTGATTCTTGAGATGGTGATTCTAGTCTCATGGTTAGGGTCCAGCATCTTACACAACAGTCTCTTTGCTTCAGGAGCAAACCAACTTGGGCACTTAAAGTCCGCTTTCCCTATCTTCCTGTACATCTCCATTAGATTGGAGTCATGAAAGGGAAGATAACCAGCCAAAAGCACAAACAAGAC
This sequence comes from Schrenkiella parvula, assembly GCA_000218505.1. NCBI lineage: Eukaryota > Viridiplantae > Streptophyta > Magnoliopsida > Brassicales > Brassicaceae > Schrenkiella > Schrenkiella parvula. Next base: position 16,178,258 of record CM001192.1, on the reverse strand, counting down.
AACCCCACAAGACCAAATGTCCGCTTTCGTACCATCGTACCCTTTCCTATTGATGACTTCAGGGGCGACATAAGCAGGCGTACCACAAGTGGTGTGCAGAAGACCGTCCTGGCGCTTGCAGTCCGCAAGAGCGCTTAACCCGAAATCAGATATCTTGAGATTCTCACTGTCATCCAGCAATAGATTTTCTGGCTTGATGTCGCGGTGATACGCTCCCCGGCTATGGCAAAACTCAACCGCATTGATGAGCTGATAAAAGTACTTCCAAGCAACATCCTCTCTAAGTTTACCTTTTGCAACTTTATTGAAAAGCTCTCCACCTTTACAATACTCTATGACAAAGTAAATCCTAGATTTTGTTGCCATGACCTCGTATAGCTCAACGACATTAGGGTGTTTGGCAATCCTCATAACAGAGATCTCTCTCTTGATCTGGTCACTAAGCCCAACCCTCAAAACCTTGTCTTTGTCAATCATCTTGATAGCTACACTCTCGTTAGTATGAACACTCCTTCCATAATACACTTTAGCAAAAGTACCTTGACCTAGTAACCTCCCAACCTCGTATCTATCAGTTAATACACTTGGTTTGTTCTCCATCCTAATCTACAAAATACAAATTTCAATAGCAATTGGATTCAGAACTCAAAGATAACCACTTTCGATCTCTCTCTCCACCACAAGAAGCTGAGAAGCCTAGAAAATTCGATTCCAATGGAAAAGAAGAAGAATCAAATTTACCTCTGCACTGATGAAGAAGACGATTTCGACCGACGAATCCCAAAGAGGATCTCTGCTTTGACTATTGGCATCAGCTCTGCTCCTCTGTCTTTGATTTTTTAATTTATATTTTTTGCATTTTGGGTCTTATTTATTTAATAAATAAATAAAAAAGAGAAAAAATCTGTGTGTTAGATTTTTAAATTGTTGCATTATTAATGCGTGGAAGAGAATCGACAGAGGGCATGTGTTCCCCTGTGTGCTCGTCCACGTAATGCGATACTATGCGCCGTTGATTTTCTCTTATCTCATATGTCGTTGTTTTAATTTTAAATGCTACTTTTTGTAGTAAAAACAAAAAAAGCTTCCCAATTAATTAAGTGTTAAATTTGTCAACTCATAAGAAAACAAACGCAATTTTTCACTAAGTCTTTCCATTGGTCAGCATCATTAATGTTCACAACTAATTCGTAAATCTTCAAAAAAAACCCCAAAAATTACATAACCCATGCATTAGTGAACTGTTTGGAGTTTTGCATGAACAGAAAAAAAGAGAGAGAATTGTCTGCAAATTAATTTCACATATCTAGTCTATCTCCATTATAAATCTGTAATTGCATGTAACTTTGAAATTTCTTGTCACATACATGACTGTACATGATCAATTGTGAATATATATATCGGCATGCTTTACGATTATTAGAGTTAAGTCGAATTTCACATAACACTTGATTGCATATATATGGAGATTGGAGGAAACGAGCTGTTCCACATAACACACAGACACACAAAGAAGAGTGAAGTTATGTAAAGCGGAGATATGATTACGCGAACTTTAATTTACATCATTGAAGATCCGTGTCCCAACCACTGACTGATCACTGATATGATCGTACGTACGTGGCTCCTCATGACTGCTCCAACAACCCAACTACACTAATCCCCTCTTGAATTTGCGGTTCAAAAAAATTTCTGATACAGAAACGCATTGTATAAGATAATGCGACTTAAATTAAATCCATTAGGAAAGTATATAAATATGAAGGAGAATGATGACGAGTGATGAATATGTGAGGACAACACCACCACCAGAAACAAAAACGCGTTTTGCTCATTCTCATGTGCCCTTGCCTCGTAAATCTTCTTGCGACACTTAATGCATTTGACTTTCACTTTCCTCCTAATAAACCGTTTTAATATCAAAAGAAGAAAATAAACCGTTCTATATAAAGTGTTTAAATGGATTAGGATAAACCACGCATTAGGATAAGACTTGACTTTGCAGTTTCCATTTCCAATCTTCAAAGTGATGTCTTACCAACTCGCTCCCCTATATACTTTTTCTTACAAGTTCTCTATATATAATCATACACAAATACGTACGCCTGTGATATAGAAATCGAGCCATAGATGGGAAGCCAAGGCATGAGTTCATCGAGTCCCTTGGTGGTGAAGAAATCACAAGTGGTCATAGTGAAACCATCAAAGGAAACACCTGAAGTCTCTCTTTCTCTCTCAACACTCGACAACGATCCTTACATAGAAACCCTCGCAAAAACCATCTATGCCTACGCCCCATTCTCCAAAGACGTTCACGATCCTGCTTCCCTTCTTCAAGTTGCTCTTTCTCATGCTCTTGTCTATTACTACCCTCTCGCCGGAAAACTTAACCGGCGATCCGACGACCATAGACTTGAGTTGAAGTGCGCTCCAGAAGACGGAGTCCCCTTTGTAAACGCGACGGCAGACTGCACTCTCTCTTCTCTTAACTATTTGGAGGACATGGACGCAGGCTTGTACCAACTCGTGCCTTGTGACGTAGCTGTGACCTCTGGTGGTTATAACGCTCTGGCTTTGCAGATAACTCTGTTTGCATGTGGAGGGATCACTATTGGAACGGCTCTCTCTCATTCCCTCTGCGATGGTTATGGCGCGTCTCAGTTTTTTAAAGCCTTAACTGAGTTCGCCGCAGGAGAGAAACAGCCCAGCATCATCCCCGTCTGGGATCGACACTGCCTCACGTCAAACAACTTTGACGTTAACGGTATAGTAATTAAATAAATATATTCAACTATCTTTGCTTTAGAAACAAAAAAAACTATATTTGCTTTTTGAGTGACCTTGAGCTCTCTAATTCGATTCTGATTTTGGAAGAGATATACAAAATTTCAACAAAGAGATGTATGGATTAAAAAAAAAATCAAAAATCTTTGAGTTAAGGTTTACGAACTTAAATTTATTAGTGCATATCTTTTATATATATATATATATATATATATTATTTATTAAACACTTATTATATATATATATATATATATATATATATATGTTATTTACAAAACACTTTTATATATATATATAAGTAGGGAAAGTGGAGGAAGAACAAGCTCCCAAGCTAGTTGATTTCGGGGAGGCATGTTCTTCTGTGGCAACTTCTCCATACACACCAACCGACGAAATGGTCTGTGAGATCCTCAACGTCACATCACAAGACATCAATCAGCTCAAGGACAAGGTTGCGGAGGAGGTCACAACTCTGGAGATTCTTGCGGCCCACGTGTGGAGAGCAAGGTGCAGGGCCTTAAAGCTGAGTCCACATGGAACTACGCTTTTTGGAATGGCCGTGGGTATACGCCGCATTGTAGACCCACCGTTACGTGAGGGATACTACGGAAACGCATTTGTCAAAGCCAACGTAGCTATGAAGGCAGGAGAGCTGAGCACTTCACCGTTGTCTCGTGTAGTGAAGCTCATCAAAGAGGCTAAGAGGGCGGCGTTAGAGAAGCGGTACGTGTCCGAGCAGCTAAAAGAGACAGAGAAAAGTCTGAAGATGAAAGCAACATGCGAAGGAGGGAACGGAACGTTTATGCTGCTCACTGATTGGAGGCAGCTTGGGTTGCTAGACGAAGTTGATTTTGGTTATGGAGGATCGGTGAATATAATACCATTGGTTCCCATATATATTCCGGATATTTGTGTTTTCTTGCCAAGGAAGCAAGGTGGCGTCAGGGTGCTAGTGACGTTGCCCAAACCTGCATTGGACAACTTGAAGGAACACATGAATCCCCTAAGCTTTTAAAATATATAAAATGATAATAAGTGGGTGAGTATTATCCACAATATAACGTATTCAAATATATGAAAAAGGGACCTAATGTTTGTGTAACCATTCTCTTGTTTGCTACGGCTTGTAACCATCTTCTTAAGACCCGAGCTTCTTAGCTTCGAAGCGACACTTGCTTCTTAAAACTCAAAAGATATACCCTAAACTCAATAAACAGCTTTACACCCAAAAAAGCACAAACTCAATAAACGGATTATTTCGTCTTTTGTTTATTTTTACTTGATTAATTCCAACAATTAAATTCCCGGTACTTGGAAATTTGGAATTAGACTTTCGAAATTTCAAAGATGAGGCCCATGGTTAGTTTCATATTTATAAATGGGCCTGTACTAACTAAATAAGCCCAATAGTTATATGAGTGAACAAATCTAGGGTTTCAGTTTTTCTCTTGATATATAATCGCAAAGGGAGCCGAGAACTGCCGCCGCTCAGGAATCAGAAGTCGTCGTCCGCTCCAAAACAACTGCAAACATGGTTCGTCCAAATTTCTTGCTTTCTGTTCTTAGCTTGTGTTTATCCTGTGCCACCGTTTTCTGTATCTCTTGTGTGTTCAGTGATTGCTCAGCTCTACAATAGATATGGATATTCAAATTATGAGCGTTTTGTTAGTGTCCTAGGATTAATGGCCACTCTAGTTTCCTCGTATTTTCTATTTTTTCGGTATCGGTTACAGAAATATGGCGACTATAATGTTTCAGAATCGAAATCTGAATGCAGTGTTCTGTTGTCTTAGAAAATTGAGCTTGTGGGGAATGTCCTTACGACTTGGCTCTATCATATGTGATAATTTTGTATTGATTTGACTGCTCAAGCTCGTTGGCTTGTGCTTGTTTAACCGTTTATGTTTATTTTTTGTGAATTTGCAGGCAAGGGGATTGAAGAAGCATCTAAAGAGGCTCAATGCCCCCAAGCATTGGATGCTTGACAAACTTGGTGGTGCCTTCGTACGTTTTCCTGTCTCAACCTTGTGTTAAAAGACCGGTCACTACATTTGCCTGTAACATGTTAATGATGCTGTTTCTTGCAGGCCCCCAAGCCGTCTTCTGGACCTCACAAGTCGAGGGAGTGTCTTCCTCTTGTCCTGATCATCAGGAACAGGTTGAAGTATGCTTTGACATACCGTGAAGTCATCTCCATCCTTATGCAAAGGCATATCCAAGTTGATGGAAAAGTTAGGACTGACAAGACATACCCTGCTGGCTTTATGGGTACGTCTCCCTTCCGGTCTATGCACTTTCTTTTCATGTACTTTTAATTTTGATCACTGGCCTAAGTTGTATTTTGATTTGAATAGATGTTGTATCGATCCCCAAGACGAATGAGAACTTCCGTCTTCTGTACGACACCAAGGGACGTTTCCGTCTCCACTCCATCAAGGATGAGGAAGCAAAGGTATGCTGCATTTTCTTTCAAGATCTTGGCTTTATGAGTATAGATTGAAATCAGAAGAATAATCTGAATTGGTTTGTTTCACCTTGCAGTTCAAGCTTTGCAAGGTTAGGTCTATTCAGTTTGGGCAGAAGGGAATTCCTTACCTAAACACTTATGATGGTCGCACCATCCGTTACCCTGACCCGCTCATCAAGCCGAACGACACTATCAAACTTGACCTTGAGGAGAACAAGATTGTGGAGTTCATCAAGTTTGACGTGGGTAACGTTGTGATGGTGACAGGAGGCAGAAACAGAGGTCGTGTGGGTGTGATTAAGAACCGTGAGAAGCATAAGGGAAGCTTTGAGACAATACATATCCAAGATTCAACAGGACATGAGTTTGCCACAAGGTTGGGTAATGTGTTCACCATTGGCAAAGGAACAAAGCCATGGGTGTCTCTTCCAAAGGGCAAGGGTATTAAGCTGACCATCATTGAGGAAGCGAGGAAGAGGCTTTCTGCGCAACAAGCTGCTTAAAGTTGAATCATCCCAGGCCGTTTTGTTTTACTCTTGTGTTATAGACTCGCGCTTCTTGCCTCAGTTTTGAGCTTTTTCCTTTTATATGTTGCTTGCTTGCAAAACCCCATTAAAAAACAGCTGAAAATTCCAGTAGAGCGTTTTGTAATGTTTGTATGGAAACTTTTAGTAATTTACTCTTTAAATTGGTTGGTTGTTAGTAGATTTATTGCAAATCGATGCTGCAAAGTCAACCAATCAGTAAGGCTAATCTTACAGCATTTTTGTTTCCGGTTGGGTCAGTTAGCCGTTACAGACAATGGATGTGTGTTTTGAACTAGTTTGTACATGCAAACTATGAAATTGGGTTTTGATTCGTAGTTCAGGCTACTAAGTCGGACGGCTCTACTGGTTTCTCAAGGATTCATCAAAGTCAAGGTCAATACATAAAAAGACGAGTCTTTTCAAATCGAAACACCTCTAACATAAGTATGAACCACTCCTTTGCTTTGCATTCTCGTGTTTGTCCATTTATGAATAATGAATGTTCTTTGTTTTAACATTCAGTGAGTATTTGGGGAGGATGTTACGTGGAGCTACAGAACAAATATGTCAGCCGCCTTACAAAAGTCAAACATTTGGGTGTTTTAACCAAACACGCTTCACACTTGGTCACCTCCTTTATAATTTAATTGCTTTGCTTCACATCACTCTCTTACTTTCCTGTAAACTTCCTAGTCTGCAAAAAAGGAAGAAGAAGAAGAAGAGTATCCCGTACGTAACCATTGATGGGGTCTTTCAACCAGCAAAGATCTGTCCCAAAATTCAAATCAGCAACTCCATCGCCACTCCCGCTCTCTTCCTTCTCACATTACTTCTCTATGCCTCCTGGTCTTACTCACGCCGACCTTCTTGACTCTCCCCTTCTCTTCACTTCCTGTAACGTATGTCCTTCTCTCTTATAGTTGAAACTTGAAACTATAATTGTTTTCATTTTCTCCCATTTGACTTCAAGAACCGAATTGACTTTTTTTCTTGTGATTGTAGAACAACTTAAGGTAAGTGAACTTTACTGTTTTGTTCATTTTAATAAGAAGGCAACTCTTGACTTGTTGTTCATTTCTCTTGGTCTCTCGGTTCTTTTCATCTCTCTCTTTCTGCAATCCTAAAGATTGTGTTCTGTCGGAGTTCCTCACAATCTTTTATTCTTGTTTACCATGTTTTTTTCCCTGAAATCACAGATTTTGCCATCTCCAACGACAGGCACGTTTCCGGCGCAATCTCTGAAAAGGAGGAACAACGGCTTGCTCATCGACCGGAGTGTAATCCAAACTGAAGATTTGAAGGAGCCCTTTGATTTTTCTTTCACTACCAAACAGACATCTCCCTTGTTTCCATCATCTGTAAGATCCATTTTGCATTGATAGCTTCTGGTTATATTTAAGACACTCTGGTTCCAATTATCTCATTTTCAGGCGGTAGTTCAGCCTTTACCCCAACTGGATGTACCCAAACCTGAGTCTCGGTCATCGCATACAAGTAACAAAACCTCTGAAGATGGCTATAATTGGCGCAAATATGGTCAGAAGCAAGTCAAAGGAAGCGAAAACCCGAGGAGTTACTTCAGATGCACTTACCCAAATTGCCTCACAAAGAAGAAAGTGGAGACGTCTCTTGTGAAAGGTCATGTCACTGAGATTGTCTATAAAGGAAGCCACAATCATCCCAAGCCCCAATGCACGAAGAGATCAGCGTCCACTGCAGCAACACATGACCTCAAATCCCATCAGAGTAGCAATCATGGAGACGGTCAAGAGTTTGGCGAAGATGAAGCAGATGCCAAGAGATCGTAAGGCAGAGCCATAATTAAGCTATTGAAATGAAAATTGGGGAAAAATGAGATGTTATTTGGATTGTTGTGAATGGGTTTATGCAGGAAAAGAGAAGAGACCGTGAAGGAGCCAAGAGTGGTGGTTCAGACAACAAGTGATATAGACATTCTTGACGATGGTTACCGATGGAGAAAGTATGGTCAGAAAGTCGTCAAGGGCAATCCAAATTCAAGGTATGTTTTTCTTTGTTCTTAATTCTCAGTTACAAGGAGGCTTGACAAAATAAGCTATAAGTTAAACGTGTGATGCTGCAGGAGCTATTACAGGTGCACATTTACAGGATGTTGTGTAAGGAAGCAAGTGGAGAGAGCATTCCAAGACGCGAAGTCAGTGATCACCACTTACGAGGGAAAGCATAACCACCACATCCCAACCCAATGAAGATGTTACACCTCAACATGACAGATTTTTGTCAACTTTTATGTCATATTTTAAGGTTACTAGTAAAAACAGAGACACAGAGAGTGAAAGATGGCTTCTTTTTGTATCTCTCTTTGGTCATGAGAGAAAGAGTTTCAATTCTATTTTATAATGAGAAATTACGCATACTACACAATGTACAATCCTGGGTTTACTATTCACAATCTGCTAAAGAACTTTTCAGAATTCAGACGTTTTCTGGCAAACGATGTAATAAACACGCAAAGGCATATAAATATGCAAAGAGAGCAATAATTGTTTTTAAAAAAAAAGAAAGAAACAAGTGCCATCTTCCCGGAGGAAGAGATTCTCCATCTCCTCCCTGGACGCGTGGACATGGGACTCTTCGTCATTCTCTGAGCCCATCATTTCCGGTATAAACACTCAACAAATCTATGAGGTACTAAGCGAATTTTAGTAAGAAATTCAAAAGAAAATGAGGGTTTTGCCGATTGGAGAGAGAAATGGAGATTCCGAGGATGAGGAGGTGAAGCTGATACGGTGGTCGTGAACCGCAGTTAAACGCCGGAGTGGCTAATCGGGGAAGATGAGATGACAAATGTTGCGTTCAAATAATGTTTTTAGATGTAGAATCTGCGTCTAAATACGATGCTACGTCTAAATACCCAAACGAACACCACCAAAGAGTATTTCGGGTCAAGTTAAAGACTTTTGCTGGGTTTTGGCCCGACCCGGCCTTAGTTGGCCCAATTTGCAATTTAAGTCTTATTCTTAAACATGAGAGACGGCGAGGGACACTTGCCCCAATATTAAGACTAAGACTATATACACATACACTTGTATATCATCTTCATTCACCTTAATTTAGTATGATGGGATTTTTGTTTCACAAAGCATGCCACTCAGACTCACTCTATATTACAAAGATAAACAAATCACATATAGCTTCTTCTGCGATAACAAATTGTACAGCACAACTACGAAGGGCCCAAACTATCTCAATTTTGCACAAAAAGAAATGCACCAGCCGGGAATCGAACCCGGGTCTGTACCGTGGCAGGGTACCATTCTACCACTAGACCACTGGTGCTTGTTGTTAAGAATAACCCAGAAATGTAACTTTGGTACTACTAAACCAGAAACAATAAATATTAGTAGTACTCTCATATTAAGTTTCAAGTTGACAGACCCAAACTTCGTTACCTTCGCCGCCATGGCCTCCGCGCTCGAGTGCTGGACCAACCGTGGTGCCGACGACTGCAACGACGACGATTTAGTCGACCAAGTCCTCATGTGCTCCGACGACAGGTCTGAGTGCCTCACCGATGCTCCGCGTTACGATCAGACCTCCTCCGCTATGCAGAAGCGGTTTCAGCGTCTAGGCCGCAACGTCTCCGACGCGATCGCATCGCTCAAGAACACTCTCAGCCTCGATTCTGGGCGGGAAAACCAGAATGCAGCCCCTGGAGGCAGGAAGCTCGTGTGGGCCACTGTTGTGAGAAACCTTGCTAAAATGTATCCCGGAAGCCAGTTACCGGAGAAGCTCGTCTCTAATCTCAGGAAGCATTACGATTCTATGCCTCTCAGGTAAATATTATCTCCTAGACGATTCAGTTTCTCCTCATTCAGCGATTTATGAAATACTTGCTTCATTATTACTCATTAGTTAAGCTGATTAAGCAATGTTTATTCTTCTCGGTTTCTTAAGTTCAGTATTAATCAATAACATTTTAGTAGTTTCGGGAAGATACACTGCTTAGATCTAGTCATTTTGTTATATTTGGTTGATCATGGTGTATTCTGGATAACAATTATGCTTTTGCTTTAACAGTTATAGTCAGGCTGGTTTTGATATGAAAGAGGTATTTGGGCACATAAAACTGATTGAGCAAACTTCTGGTGATGGCAATCCTGTGTTCGTAATTCAAGAGGTGACCGATGAGGAAGCTCAGGGTTCTGTGTTCAAGCTCACATTCGCTTGCACTTGTTCGCTTTTGTGGTCAACCGTTTCAGGCTCTCTTGATAGTGCTTCGATTTTTTGTAAGAAGGTACAGATCTTTGAGAAGAAGGGTTTGACTCTAGGAGTTGTTCTTCTTCTGGTTGAATCCGGACAAGAAAAACTGTTCAAGGCCAAGGTAGAGAATGCCCTTAAATCTGCGGTAAGGAAGCCCAAATCGACCTCTGTGAAGCTCCCTTTTGGGCTCTGCGGGTGTCAAGAACAGAATGCAGGTGCAGGAGAATTTGGGGATGTTGATGAAGAGTCCATTGATCAATGCTATAGAAAAGAGTTGGAAAATCCGAATACTAGGATCCAGCTTCAAATGCCACCCCTAAGCTCTGCATTTTCTGTATCGGTAGATGAATGGCAGACCATCCAATCGGACGGCAACGATATCGAGAAATGGCTACTAAATTCGGATAATCTCGAGTTTAGTGATCAGTTAGGACCAAATTCCTTCAAAGGATTTTACAGAGGAAAAAAGGTGGCCATTGAGAAACTAAAAGGCTGCGATAAGGGGTATTCATATGAGTTTGGAATTCGAAAAGATTTCTTGGAGCTGATGACCTGTGGACACAAGAGCATTCTGCAGTTTCATGGTGTCTGCATCGATGAAAATAATGGATTATGCGTGGTAACAAAAATGATGCAAGGTGGATCACTCCGCGAACTGGTGTTGAAGAGAAAAAAGCTTCAGACCAAGGAGATATTTCGGATTGCTGTTGACATAGCAGAGGGGATGAAGTTCATGAACGATCATGGTGTTGCATTTAGAGACCTTAACACACAGAGAATACTATTAGATAAGCAGGGAAACGCATGTTTGGGTGATATGGGAATAGTCACCGCGTGCAAGAGTGTCAGCGAGGCCATGGAATACGAAACCGATGGCTATCGATGGCTTGCACCCGAGGTCTGAATTTCTGTGAAGCTTTTCTTGCATAATCCTAGTTCAGTGATTTTGCTTCAGGATAGTGCATTTTCATTACCTCATCATATTTGATCTGCAAGGCAGTGATACAGAAAACATTGCCTGGTGATTAGATGAGTAAATTAGACTTGAAAGCTACTCGCCTGCTTCATCACTACAATAACTAAGCATGCCTAGTGTTTTTCTCTATCGCTAATTCTACTTGGCCAATTATGAAAATAAGTAGATTATATTGGACAAGCAGTTGTTGACTACAGTTTGTGAAATTGTTGACACCATCAGATCATTGCGGGAGACCCGGAGAAGACGAGAGAGAGTTGGATGAGCAATGCCTATAGCTTTGGGATATTGCTCTGGGAGATGGTGACTGGGGAGGAGGCGTATGGGTCTTGCTCACCAGTTCAGGCAGCAGTTGGGATTGCAGCGTGCGGGCTAAGACCGGATATCCCAAAGGATTGCCCTCAGGTCCTCAAATATCTTATGACCAAATGCTGGAACACTTGCCCCTCCACACGCCCTAACTTCTCTCACATCCACTGCGTCTTGCTCCGTGCCATCTCACGGTAATTAGACCAACTCACTCTCCTATTTCCACTGTTTCCACGAATCGGACTGTGGCTTTTTTTGAAGAAATCTGTAGCTCATATTATCTTAAAATAGCAGTGATTAAGAAAGCTGAGATAAAAGAAGGGTGTGTGGTGTATATTTTGGTTAGATGGTAGCGTTTTGGCTAACCTTGAGGACCCATTTGGGTGATATTGTAGACCGGAGCGTAGGAGTTAACAGATTCATTATCAGCCTCCTTGCAAGCCCACTTTCGTTTTACATTCTCCATGGGCTTAGTTTCTTCCCTAACTTGTACCTTGACCGAAATGAGTGATTAAAAAAAAAATGTACGACTTCAAATCGGAATTGTTCAAAAGTGACGATTGTCTATGGATTGGCTCCTTCAAAAGTGTAACGATGTTCTTTTCATTTTTATTGTCGCTAACGGAAAAAAAAAACCAAAAGTCAAAGTTTACTGGGTCAATTTCTAGAGGGAAAGACAGTATCGTGCAATGCAAATGGTATCAATATTAAATTAAAATTACATTTCCATTTTCCAGATTCTATGGTTAACATTACTATATACGAGAAAAAGGAGTAATGTTCTAAAGCTATAACATTTTCCTAGAATTTATTTTGAGCAACTTGTAATTGTTGCTCAAAAAATAACAAGTCAAAAAGACAAAACAAAATGAAGAAGGTGGGATATAAAAAGGAGCAGCCATCGAATTGTCTTCGTCTCTGAACGACGACTTGAACTACTCCAACAACACAAAGGATGAGTTCCGATCAACGGTGGAGATTGCTCCGAACAGCATTCTTCATCCTCTTTCTCTTCTTTCGTGTTCACGATCTCACGTTTGTTCTCTGTTACAGCACCGAAGGTACGTTTCCATCTCTTCTCTGAATCTATTCAAGTGTTGATGGATGGATATTGGATGGTGTTTTGCAGCACTGGCGCTGATGAAATTCAAAGAGAGGATAGAGAGAGACCCATTTGGAGCTCTCATGAATTGGGGAGAGCTTTCACATTGTTCTTGGTCTGGTGTCGTTTGTTCACATGGAAGAGTCGTTATCTTGTAAGTCAGAGATGAGCAGAGTCCTAATGTAGTTCCTCTTTTCTCATCTTTATAAAATTGATGTCTTATTATGCATACGTAGAAACCTACAAGATCTCTCCCTCCACGGAACACTTGCACCTGAACTCGGAAACCTAACTCACTTGAGATCTCTGTAAGTAAACGTTTTTCCAGCACCCCTTCAAACGACACATCTATATCTACAATTCCCTTCTTCTTGTGCAGTATTCTGAGAAACAACTCATTTTCCGGGAAAGTACCTAAAGAGGTAGCAGAATTGCAGGAACTTGAGATCTTAGATTTGTGTGACAACAACTTTGGCCAACCATTTCCCTTCGACTCCAGCATTCGTAAGCTGCTTCAGATAAACCCCCCTGGCTTGGGTGAAGCTCCTCCTCCCTCTCCGTTACCTTCCCCTAAATCCTCTATAGAATTTTTTTCCCTCCACCGCTGTCTAGAGGTGAAAGCCCTCCAAATGGTACCCAAGCCGAGATCACAAACCCGCCTCTAGCTATGCCTCCACCAGTCCCAGCTCCACCAGTCCCAGCTCCACCAGCTCAGCCTCCACTACTTCCCCCACCAGCTCAGCCTCCAGCTCAGCATCCTGCTATCAAGAAAGAAAAATCTCACAAGACTTTCATAATAGTTGGAGCGCTAGCAGGTTTACTAGGCGTCACGGGCGCATTGGTGGCCTTCTTCTTTCTTCTCCGGAAGAAAGAGGTAACAATGATGAAGCCATGGGCAACTAGGAGCAGCGGCCAATTTCAAGATGTTGTTATTACAGGTATCACGTTTTCTTCAGTTGCTGTGTTCTGTTTACTCCATTCAATAATATAGCTAATTGGTGAGTGACTTTAGTGAGCTCATGACTCATGAAGGTGTTCCTAAGCTGAAGCTATCAGAACTAGAAATTGCCTGCGAAGATTTCAGTAACATCGTAGGCTTCACGTCCTCAGACGCCACCATTTACAAAGGAACTCTCTCCACGGGCTCTGAAATTGCCGTTCTATCAGTCGCATCTGGATCTCTCCAGGACTGGTCAGTGAATCACGAAACACAGTTCCTAGAAAAGGTAATAACATCAGAACATCCCTCTCCACTCTAGTTTCTCCTCTTCCTAACACTAAATACAATCCTGCAATGCAGATACAGAGGTTATCTCATGTAGACCACAAGAACTTTCTGAATGTAATCGGATATTGCCATGAAGACGAGCCATTCAACCGAATGCTGGTTTTCGAGTACGCTCCATACGGATCTCTCTCCGAGCATCTGCACGGTCAGTAATGCCTCTTCTTCCACAGACTCAGCCACATCCCTTATTGACTAAGTGTATTATCATTTGCAGAGCAAGACGCAGAGCACTTGGACTGGCCAAAGAGACTGCGAATCGCAATGGGAATAGCTTACTGTTTGGAACACATGCACAATCTCAACCCTAAACCCATCTCCCACACAAACCTCAACTCCTCGTCCGTATACTTAACAGCAGATTACGCAGCCAAAGTCGCAGACTTTACTTTCCTCAGCTCCGCACCAATTGATCCCGAGACCAACTACGTCTTCAGCTTTGGCCTCATTCTGCACGAGATCATCACCGGAAAGATCCCCGATCCAGATTCTCTACTCCACGAAATCAAGCCCGCGAGAGAATTTGTAGATCCAACCCTGAAAAGCTTCGACGAGAATGTCCTGGAGAAGTTGTGGAAAGTGGTTATCGAATGTTTGAATCAGAGACCCGAAATGACAGAAGTGGTGGCTAAGCTGAGAGAGATCACTGGAATAACGGCGGAAGAAGCGTTGCCAAGGCTATCTCCGGCGTGGTGGGCGGAGCTGGAGATTATATCCAATGAAGGAACCTAAAGTGTGTAGATTTTAGTACATGTACACATCAATTGCGATTTGCACAGTAAAGTAACGTTTCATCTCTTTACTCTGTATCAACATTTTGTTTTTCATCTTTCATGATTGGGTATCAACGTAAAGATGATTTCTTTCTCTTTTTGGGTCTATCTAATGGGTCAATCTTGTTCAGCCTCTCATGTCCAAGTCTTAAACGACATGAAGTTGAGCTATGATTTATACAAACGACAAGTGTATACACACCTTTGACACACACTGGGTTGGGCCCGCCTATGTTAGGCCCGTATAACAATCTCAATTCTTGCTTTTGGGCCTATCATGGGCGGGCAAACTAAATGAGGATTTCGCAGTTAAAAAGAAAAAAATAGTTATCCGTTTTTCCCTCTAATAATGACTTTCAGTCACACCATTAAGTTATGGTCTTGTGATATTTGTATCGTATGTCCTTAATTATGTGCTTGTCTGGAGAAAAACAGAAAGCAAGTAGGACAAAACACACAAAGGAGAGTTAGAAGACGTAGGTGTGTGTGTGTGTATGCATGGCAATCATTACAGAGCCGTTTTTTTTTACTCTCTATAGAGGCGTTTTTATTATCATTGAGAATTGGCATTTTCGTAATTATATATTAACAGACAAATACTGTTAACAAAATCTTATAACCTACTGAGTTATAAATTTTTCATTAAACAACGTTCGTATTGATGTGTTCTTTGTTCCACATAATCCAACCGAAACCAAACAAATTGAAGTAAACATTAATTCGGTCAAATTACTTTTTCTTTTCTTCCCTGGAATTCAAACTTTGTTTTCTTTTAAATTCTTAGAAAGGAAGAAAATCCAAATTAACTGAAACTAAAACCATACAAAATAATGTATAGAGTAACTTGATAACAAAAAAAAACATTCGGTAAAACGAAACACATGAAATTTTGGTGGATCTAGATAAGAAGGTGCATGAAGGGTAGTCAAATCATATGAGCCATCTTCTTCTTCAGCCTCTCTAACTCTGCTCTATACACCTCAATCTCACCTGTTAATTAGCAATATAATCATTATTATAGCAATAACATACATATAATATAAAGTTAACTGTTTGTATATACCTTGAGTGGAGATAAAATATTGAAGCCAAGCAGACATGGACTCCTTAAGCTCCCTTTGCTCGCTCTCTAGACATCGCTTCTGCTCAATCGCCATCACTACTTGGGAACGCAACACACTCACATGCCTCTGTATATAATCATACTATCATGAAATTATGTATATATACGTACAATATTAATTAAGAAGGCTGAAGTAATTAAGAGTATATATATACATGGAGCTCCATAGATTTCTTCACTAGCTCATCAGCATGTTGAAGCTTCTTCCACCTTGACTTCTGAGCCGCAACACGGTTCGAAACTATGCTACATAATTGCATATGTATTGAGACCAAACATTGCTTAATGTTGATTCATATGTATATGTATGTATAGATATCAAATCGCGAGATAATTAAAAAAAAAAGAAATCAAATTATGTAACCAAACCGTTTGAGCTTCTTAGGGTCCATGGCAGGGTCAATATTCTGACGCAGACGAATGGTTAAGCCAGGCTCTACTTCATAGTTAATGTAACCTGATTTCTTCTCTTCCTCTTGGCTACCACTCTTGGACATTCGAAACGACGTTGGCACGGGGAAGCTCGGCTCAGACATGTTGAGTTTGTTGTTACAATTAAGATAAACGAAGACAGAAAATTTGCAACCTTCTATAACTTATAATGTGAGTAGTGAGTAGTGTGAGTAGTACTAGTTTCGAGGTCTATTTATATAGCGAGCAAACTACATGTCAAATACCCTAATTGACCTTTTAAATGAGTAGGAATTGGTATTACTTAAAACAATAATGATAACTAGAACAGACTTGACCAATGCATTTTCGTCAGTTGTTAAAACCTTATCAACTTTGTCATTTTTTTAACTGTCAAAATCATTAATGTACACAGCTAATATGTTTCATTATATACAAAATGTGAGTGGTACACTGACTATAAGTTGTATGGTATTATAACTTGTTAAAATAAATAAATTACACCTTACTTTAAAATAAATAAATTACACTTCACAACGAAAAAAAAAGAAAATAAAACATAGTTTTCAATAAACCAAGACCTGTTGAAGGTAAATAATTATTCTATGTGAGCATGATTAATTTCCTGAACCTTTCTATGGTGCTTTTCAAAATAAATAAAAAAATTAAAAGTTCAAATTTATAAAATGATAGGTGAAACGGATACTGTCCACATAAAATTTGGTAGCTAATTTTTTGTTGTGTGTGGCAGAATATGATTTATGAGACGGTCATTATTTTAAAGTGTAAACTATAAATATCTAAACCTGTACCGTATTGGGATTATTTGGATTTGATCCGCAGGGGTCAATCCAATTTGGCACTCTAACACTAACTATAAGTTGTATGGTATTATAACTTGTTAAAATAAATAAATTACATTTCAGTGACGAAAAGAACAAGAGAAAATAAAACATAATTTTCAATAAACCAAGATATGTTGAATGTAAATAATTACTCTATGTGAGCATGGTTAATTTCCTGAACTATTCCATGGTGCTTTCAAAAAAAAAATGTTCAAATTTATAAAATGATCGGTGAAACGGATGCTGTCCACATATAATTCAATAGCTAATTTTTTGTTGTGTGTGACATAATATGATCCATGAGAAGGTCTATTATTCCAAAGTGTAGATTATAATATAAATGCGATAGATTACGTCATGTGTTGTGTGCTACAAAAAGTTATCTTTTACAAAACAATAATTAAAGGGTCTAAAACTAATACTATAATGGAATAGAAAATGTAAATAGTTTTTTTGAAAGATCGTTAAGTAGTTTCATTGACTTTTTATTGAATGTACCCCAACATGAAAAGTGTAGGATGTTTCTTAGATGGATGCATTATCCGATTTCAGAGAACATTCTCGCAGACTTATTAGAAAGTCTATGATGATGATGATGATGATGATGAATCGATAGTAATGGATGACCTATGGGCGTGATGAGCTCCATGTGACGCTTAGTGGTGTGAGCGCAAGAAAGCTTTATTCTTTATTTTATTTTGTTTAAATGAATAGTTTCCAAGTAACTTCACCACACACATTCACAAAAACATTATTGAGTTTAACAAGTTTTGGACCATTAATTGCGTAGAAGCTTCACATTTAAAGAATAAAATATAATCCAAAGACCCATTTGTACTTTGGGTCTTTAAAGAATATATATAATCCATAAAGAAGCCCAATTCTCAAAAATCTTTTATTTTTTAAACAAATTACAAAGCTTTCTATCTACACCTCATTGCCACAAAATTTCTCACATCACACAAAGAGCTTCTCAGACACACTTTTGCGCCTTTAAAAATAGCGCCAAACCTCTCTTCTATCATCACAAAATCTGAATTAACTACCAAAGACACTTCTTAGTTACCTTATTCCGAAGATGTTGGACATAGCTTTTGAAATGATCGGAGAAGCCACTTCGAATTCGCTTCTTATGTTCTGTTTCTGCAACCTCATTATAGTCATAATCCTCACTGGATCATCAAAACCCGGTTCCATCCATTCACAAGATTACACATTTACTACCTCTGTCAGCTCCAATATGTGCAACCTTGCTTTTGAAAGTCATGATTTTGGTGATGATGATGATGATGATGATGAAGAGATGATTGTCGTTGATGTTTCCTCTGCACAAGATGAGTCTTTGACCGATGCCAAAGAAAGCAGCGATTGTTGTGATGATGATGAGGAGGAGGAAGCCGAGGAAGAGGACGAGGACGATGAGAGCAGTGAGGCTGAAGTTGAAGAGGAGGAAGAAGACGATGATTTGAGAAAGAGAGCAGAAGAATTTATAGCAAAAATCAACAACGAATGGAGACATGAGAAGCTAATGGCTTTGAATTTAGTTTATTGATTTGATCAAACACATAAATAAATCAATTTAAGCAGTTTGTATAGATTTGGACTTTTTTTTTTAATCTATGTGTAACTTTGTATCATAATTTTTCATGAAGGATGAAATTAAATTTCGTAGAAATTTTGTGGAGAAACAAACAGTAGTTTAGTTATGTTAGTTTACCTCTGTTTTTTAGCCAACGGTCTTGTTGTTTAAACAACGTCGTTTTGTAACTGCGCCATCTAAATTTGCGCCGTTGGCTTCTTTTTTTGTTCCTACAATATTTCCAGAGACGGAGAGAGAATCATCATCGCGGATTGGTTCTGTTCTGATTGATCCAATGATGGATCCGGAAACAGCAGATATTTTTGAAGAAGATTTCTCCGTTGAGGAATTCGATATCGATTTCGAATTCGACGCCCCTCGATTCTATGATTTCTCCAAACCGGAACTCGATTCAGAAACAGAGCTCTGGTTTGAATCAGCTGGAAACTATCCTCCTTCACGTAAGATCTGCATCTTTTTTTTATCTGCAAAATTTGGGGATTTTGTTTCCTGATAATGGTTATGACTTTTTCTCTCAGCATTTAGCCTAAATTTTAGCTGGAAACTCGACGAGAAACATCTCAAGATCCCCAAACCCAACTCAGATAAATACAACGGTATTACGTGCAATTTCTGTATATGCTCTGTTTTCTTGCAGCTCAAGGTTTTGTTCATGGTGATCAGGGTTCATATATTATAACCAAGCTGCTAAAGATGTTTCCCAGACTACACAAAAGTCTAAAACCAAACCTTTATTAAGAAAGAACTCAACTCTGACGAGACCCACTGCCTCTTTGTTGGCAAGACAGAACAAACCTCTTGACATTTACTCTGTCCAACTTCTCACAAGGTATGTAACAAATGTCCTCTTGATCAGTCTTTTTTTCCCTTAGCTTCAACTGATTCTAATGTTTTGTAGATGTCAGAGATCATTAGGAAAGGTCAATGATAAGATCTCCTCTGTTTTATACTCTATGCCTCAAATCCAAGATACCAAAAGGCAAAAACTTGAATCCGGCTTTTTGCGCAAGGTTTTCACTGACTTCTCTCTCATCTTAAATCCACTTTGTTCTGGGGGCTAATCTCCTAATCCTGTTCACCTTTGCGAATTAGATATCACGGTTGGACCAAACTCCCTTTGTACATAAGGTTCCAAAGAAGGTAATGCACTTAAGGATAAACATTCATTGTATCATCTTCTTGTATGTTATATGTTTGTATTTGTTGTGTTTACAGGGATCCAAAGTCACTGTTCCAAAGGAACCTAATCTTCAGACTGCACAAAGAGCTACGAGACAGCGGTAAGGACTCTCTCACATGTTTAGGTTCCTTCAATGGCAATTTTTACTACTTCTGCTATGAATCTCTTTCAGGTTTAAGGCATATTCAGCACCCGAGCAGATAGCGAAATTCAGCTCTACAGTGAATAAAACAGTGCGTGTGTATTTACTTTTTTTTCCACTGTCACCAACTCGAAAGCAGTAGCATAAACAAATCTATGTTCTATCTTAACGCATTTGCAGGTTCAAGAAAGTTCTTCGACATCGTTGCATAAAAAAAATACGCCTCTGTCTCAAGATTTCCAGGTCTAAATCCTCTGAAGGACAGTTTAAAACTCTAATCATACCACAATTTTACCAACATTCTATTTGTTTTTTCTGTCTTGTAGGGATTTCATCTAAGGACATCTATTAGAGCGAAGGAACGCTCTTGGAGTGTAAGTCTTAAACTCTCTACACAAACTGTTTGTGATGTTTGTTGATCTGTCATCTCTCCAGCTACAATGATATTTCTCATTGCAGGCTAAATATGCACCCACGGATGATCCTAGACACTCCCTAAAGTTAGTCCATAAACATTTCATAAATCCCATTCCTTTTGTACTTCTTTTCTTGCATTGCCTCAAACTAGAATCAAGACTTCTCAGAATGTTCCTTCACATCTTGTGCAGCTCAAAGTCCTTTGCTTCCAGAAAGGGTACAAAAGTCAAGGAATCTCGCAGCTCAAAGTCAAATTGTCAAGATTATGAATCTAAGATTTGCCCTCTAGACTCAAAGGTAATGCAAGTTTCCTCCTCCCAAGGAGAACTAAAATCCATGAAAGATCTTTAACTAACATAAAGATTAAAAAAATACACTCACAATTCTCTGCTTTTTGGATAGACATCAAGCAAATGTAATGAAGCAATCAAAATCAAACATATAAACAATTTTCCGAGGGTAAGTCACTCATACTGCAGGTTGGATCATGTGATATCTCGAGATGGAGAACAATTTATTCCCCTTACTAATACCGTTTTTAAGTTCATTCAAGGAATTTGAAGCTTCAAAGGACACAAACTCCCAAGATGAACCTTTTATTGAATCTCTCAGCAAAGTAAGAGAGCTTCATATTGTATTGAATTTGTATTTTCTTATGAATACTAACAATGTTACCTTTTCATACAGCTATGTCTCGATTCCAACACTGATTCAGTCGCCGTACTCTTGGATTAGATCCTGTTGTTACTTCTTGTTTCTCATCTACATAGAGATTTTGCAAGATACTTGCTTGTGTAAATTATACATGGCTATGAAGAAAGCTGAGAGCTTCAACGGGAAAAACCTCCTCCATGTTGACAGGTATTTGAAATCTGCTGCTTTGATCTGTCCAAACAATGCATTTCTTTGTAACATTTGGCCGAACAACACATATCCATCAATTGCATTCTAATGAGAGCTTGAATTTATGTTGCAGGGCTTTCACCAGGAAGTACCCAATCGCTCTTAAGATTCACATTTGTCAGAAAGCATATATACATGCTCTTAATTAGATGTTAAAAGGTTCATAAATGTGCAATGCTTGAGTTTAATGACTTTAGTCGTCGACCAATAATGTACATAGTATATACGTAGTGTGAAAGAAGTACTCATTAATGGATGTGTGCATTGAAGAGGAGATTGAAAGACTTTTAACGAACTCGTGACGATGTCCTTTGGAAACTCACAATGAACTTCACCTACTCTTTCACCTATACCATGTTCTTGTCTTTAATGTTCTCTCCTTCCCAAAATACCCTCATACTAGCATACTAGCCCTAAATCACATAAAAACCAGTACATCCCATCCTCCTTGCCACACAAGAAATCCAAAAAGAAAAGGGGCATCCTATAAGCTACTTTTGGAGATAACTTCACGGAACTGAACAAACCACTCTGGGGATGTTGTATCTGAAGAATGGCTCTCACACCGTTCTTCCACTCCCTGCAGTTTTGCAGGAGAAGGCAACTTCTTTGGAGGTGGAGACGGGAGAAGAGAGAGCAGAACCCTGGCGACCTCCTGCATTGTGGGTCTCTCCATAGGGTTTCGCTTAGTGCACAAGAGAGCCAGCTGAAACGTCTTCTTGATGTGCCATGAGTCCACGCAGGTCACTGACACCTCTGCATCAACCGCTTCCATCACTGTGTTATCATCCGCCTTAGAAAGTATCTGCAACAGAAACCAAATAATATCTCATTATTTCCAAGAACAAGCTTTGATAGCACAATCCTAGAGAAAACTCGGTTCCATTAAGAATTCATACCATTTGATGCAAGTTGGCCTCATTATCCACAGCCTTCTTCCCAGTCAGAAGCTCAAGAAGGACAATACCAAAGCTGTAGATATCAGACTTCTCGTTCAGACGAGAAGTCCGGGCATACTCTGGGTCGATGTAGCCTATGGTTCCAAGAACATAAGTTGAAGCATAAGTTTTGGTGGCTGGTATGCTCTTGGCAATCCCAAAATCAGACAAGCGCGCTTCAAAGTTCCCATCAAGGAGTATGTTTGATGATTTAATATCCCGATGGATGATCCTAGGAGTGCAGTCATGGTGAAGATATGCAAGTCCTTGCGCAGCCCCAACCGCTATCTTTAGCCTTGTTTCCCAGTCAAGCTTCACTTTCTTCCCAGGCCCTGCTTCATACAACCACTACTATTAAGTCCTCATAACTAGAAAACAAAACATTTGAGAAGGATATAATTGACCCAAGCGAAGAATAGCAAACCATGGAGAAGATCCCAAAGAGAGCCATTTTCCATGTAGTCGTAGAAGAGGAGGTTGCCAAACGGAGACAACGCGTATCCGTGCAAGCTCACTATGTTTCTGTGTCTTATGCTACCAATAGTCTCGAGTTCAGTCTCAAACTCACGCAAGTGTTCGGGATGCTGATTGTAGATTCGCTTAATGGCAATAGGTCGGGAACTTTTGGAGGTGCACTTGTAAACCGTGCTAGAAGCGCCGTATCCAACGATATACTTCTCGTTGAGGTTCTCCGTCACTCTCATGATATCATCAAATGTGTGAATAGCCATGTCCATGTGAAGAATCACCAGCTTCGTTGACCCTGAAGGTCTCATAGAAGTCTTATCATGATGCTGCAGTGAGCTCTAATGAACAGGAGAATATGAGAGTAACTGTGAGACCAATACCTTCAGACTGTCTTGGAGAACCTTTCAAAACTTGTTTCTGCTGCTTTGACTTGTAAACCGCAATGACTATCATGCATATGAGAGTAGCAAAACCGAGAACCATACAAATCATCGAAGTTCGGGTGAATACTGTCAAAGGAAAGAAAAGTCCAATAAACAATTAAGAAAACAGTCGGTTAAAGACAATGCAATAGGATAAATGCAAGTTCAGATACCTCTTGACTTGGGCGAAGGGCCACATATCGATCCAACCCAGTTCCCACAGAGAAATGGATTTCCAAAGAAGCTATAAACAAAATGATAGACTTGTTATACGGATCATATGACAGAGAATTGGAAATACTGCAAACCTTATACCTGGCCGGGGCAAAATGTGAGAAGTTCTTCATAGGAGGGATTACTCCAGATAGATTGTTGAAGGAGATGTTCCTAAGATGTCAAGGAAGGAAATAATCGTTTATTAAAAGCGAGATTATCTGAGACGAAACATATGCACAATAAAAGAACACTCACAGATTGACAAGACTGAAGCAGTTCGTTAGCTGATCTGGAATTTTTCCATGAATCTTGTTGTTGTTCAGTATTCTGTACAATTAAAAAAGTGGTTTCTCTGTTTTAGACAGCATTATGGGGAGGAGAAGAAGTGATGGCTTACTTACAGAGAGTTAATGTTCTGCAAAAGGCCAAGTTCAGTTGGAATATCACCAGCGAGAAAATTGAATGACACATTGCTGAGAAAGAAGGAGATAAGTTGGTTAAGTGGATGCTATTTTATAATAAGATACTTAGCACATAAAGAAGAACTTACATGATCTGAATGCTTCGGAGGTTCCCAAACTCTGCAGGTAACGGTCCATTGAGATGATTTCTACTTAAGTCTCTGAAAATTAAAGTATATCTCAAGTCAACAAACCCGAAAAAAAAATCATTTCTGAAAGCAATGCAGCTTCAGGGGTTGATGAAGACATACAAGATGAGAAGATGCTCAAGATCACCAAGTGTTAAGGGTATTAACCCTGAGAAATTGTTCCCAGATAGATCTCTGAAATTAAAGCTTGTATAAGTTGGCCGACATATAAAGAGGTCTAGGGGGAAAGAGGATGTAAATACACCAGAAAATATCATACAAGGTATCAAGATTGATAATATGGCCAAGCTCAGCAGGTATTTTTCCCCTGAAAATGTTTGAGGAAAGATTCCTGGAATTTACAGCATTCAATCAAGATCAATACAGACTAATAATCCAGAGAATCAGGCTAATTATGCAAACTTTGAAACTTACAAATAAGTCAAGCTTCCAAGATTTCGGAATCCGAGAGGTATCAAGCCACTCAAGAAGTTCCCATGCACATTGCTGGGAACAAAAAATGCAGAATAAAGTTTTATATTAAGCTAACAAGCAAAAAAAAGGAAGCACAGATCGGATAGGGCTTATATCTCATAGCGTACAATTGATTCAAGGCAGCACAAGAGCTAATGTTGGATGGAATCGGCCCAACAAGATGGTTGTTTGCGAGATTCCTACACAGCGGAAGGATCAACAATCTGCTTAACAAATAGGATAAAAATATACGTGAAGCGAAACATTGGAGGATGAGAACTCACAGTTCGAACAATTGTTCCAGCTTCCCAAGCTCAGGTGGGATGGTCCCCACTAGTTCATTATCATTTAGTTGCCTGTGAAATGGTAAACCCTTGAGAGATAATCTTAAGTTTTGAGTTGAACCATATTGAAGTTGCAAAATTTCAATCTTACAAATAGCTGAGTCGTGACATATTGCCAAGCTCAGGTGGGATTGCTCCTGTTAGCTTGTTGCCATGGAGATACCTATTTTCAAGAATAACTTTCATCCGTCTATGCTAAGATCAGGGCATATGCATGACACAGTAAGTAGAAGGCACGGGACTCACAGTTTTCCGGTAAATGAGAGATTTCCAAGTATCGCTGGTATAGGCCCAATTAATTCATTGTCACTCAAATCCCTGGGCATTGAATAAGTTATTTCCACTCGGTCAGAAAAGCACCACACGAAACCTGGAAAATAAGTGTTTCAGTATGAACAGAACTTACAAAACAGCAAGGGCCTGCATCAGACCAATCACTTCCGGAATTCTACCAGTCAACTTGTTTCCTTGAAGAGACCTGAAAGAAAAACCTTTCACTACTTTAACTAATGAACTGCTTGAACAAAGAAACAAGAGGTTTAAAGATTCTTAACAATTCTTACAGAGTAGCAACTTGGAGGAAACCTATATTGTAGGGTATTACTCCAGTAATCTGATTATAAGATACATCCCTGAAAATGCAAAACACATAATAAGTCCCCACAAGTTCCAAGCTGAAAACACACAATGCTTTCTTAAGGTGAAGGCACGTACAGGATCTCATAGCTTGTGCAGTTTCCAATGCTATCTGGGATAGTTCCAGTTAGATTGTTTCCTCTCACATCACTAACAACAACAAACCGGATTCAATTAAAACTTCCTCATAATCACGAGGTTAAAAAGAGCAATGTAAGGCTGAGCCGGCTTCACTTACAAGTACCACAGTCCCGTGAGCTGACACATATCAGGAGACAATGTCCCAGTCAACATATTCCCGCGTAGACCGCTGCAAATAAAACACTTCACCATCAGTAGATAAATCTCCACTTGCTTTAAAATCTCAATATAAGTAGATGAAACTTACAGATACTGTAAAACCTCATTCCAGTAAAGTAACCTAGGTATCTCACCAGTAAGCTGGTTTCTTGCCAGGTCACTGCAGAATCATATACAAAGATACTATTATCAGTGAAATGACCACGTTGTTTTCAATATTTTGACTCATAGTTGGCACCATAATGAAACTCACAGGGTCTTAAGGTTTGGAATCTGAGTCAAGGTTGCTGGTATTGGACCAGTAAGCTGATTATTCTTCAGGTTCCTGCATTAGCCAGAGGTTAAACATATTACCAAAAAAAGAAAAGCCAAAACAAGCAAGGGGAAGATACGAATGCAATAGAAGAGAACACTTACAGAAACTCCAGCTGTTTGAGTTTAGAGATTGAGAATGGTATATCTCCTACCAATAGATTAGTGGAGAAATCACTGAATAAGGATTTAATTAGATACTGATAGTAATGGGAACACATAATTTCATTAACTTGAGTATACATATATTAAACACAACTTACACATAAGCAAGAGCAGCACAGTTTCCAATCTCATCTGGGATTTGACCACCTAGGGTATTTCCTTGCAAGTCTCTGTTATTTCCAAACACAACAGCTTCATAAGAATCCAACACCATGTTCATTCACAAACATCTATAAATTTAAACAGAGGAGATAAGACGGACATAGATTTCAAATTCCTCAGATCTCCAAGTGCTGATGAAATTTCTCCTCCAAGATTCAGATTGGACAGATTACTTCCACCAGAGAAAAGAATGTCAAATCAGAAAAATCTGAACCAAGTGAAACAAACACACGAAAGAGGGAATGAGATCAAAAGATCCATACAGTGAGACCACGGAGAGGCTAACATTGTCGCAAAAGACACCTCGCCAAGAACAAAAGTCGTTGTTGTGGACATCGTCCCAGTCCAGAAGCATATTCGCCACGTTGCTGAATGAGGCTTTCATCGCCTTCAACGCTTTGCCTACGCAAAAGCGAGAGCTTTTTATATTAATAAACAAATCCAAATGGATTATTTAATCATTTGAAACTGATGATAGTCAAATGGTTAAAATATGAAGCTACAGGCCAAAACCCCACTAGATTAGTATAAATTTGTCTGTGAAGCGATCTAGGGCACAGCTTGATTCATTCATATGGGAACCAAACAGAGCTCGTAACTTTAGCATTTCGAAGAAAATTCAAACCATAGCATTATTGGGTACGAAAAAAGTTTCAGGTTTATCTTCTCGGAAACAGTCAGTGTTTGTAGTTATGATCTCTTCAAAATCAAAACAAAAGGTTTTTTAAAAAAAGGAGACATATTTACAAATCTCAGAAAGAACCGTCAAGCCCTAATTTCGGAAAAGAACCCACTCAAAATTAGTGAAATCTCTCTTCTGGCTTCTTCGTCAGTGAAAAAAAAGAAGACCTTATTAACTTTATCACCACCCAAAATCGAAACTTTTGTGGGGGAAATCACGGGAATAGACAAACAAGAGACGTTTCGAGAGAGTAAGAACCTTCATTGTTCATTGGAGAAACAACACCGATAAGCAAGAAAACCACCATTCCCACACATAAAAGCAAGCTTTTCATTTTCTCTATCTCCTCTTCTTGTTCTTCTTCCTCAAGAGTAACCACAAGACACCCAAAAAATAAGAAACAGTCCACCAGCTTATTTAGGGACGAAAAAAAAACACTATTTTTGCTATTTAGGGAAAGCGAGATCCTTTGAAGTTTCTATCAAGAAGCGAAATTCAAACAAGCAAAAAGGGCACAGAATCGTTCTGCCATTGTTGGGAGAAAAGTGAAAGGGGACCGAAACAGGCGATTAGCGTGAACTGTAAGGAATGCAGAGCAGAGATGTTTAAAAAGGAGAGAGAGAGTAAGTACAGTCTACATAACTAGAGGGTGAGCTCCGACGCCATGAGAGAGAAACTTTAGTATTTAGACAACGACAAATAATGTCAGAGCATATACATACACCGATACGCACATGCTATACTTAACTCCGCTAAAACATCTCCGATCACCTTTAATGACACACTGATCGAACTGATTTAATTTGTTTTCTACTACATAAATCAGAGAGAGAGAGTGATGGAGCTGATACTCACTCACTTGGTTAACGGTGAACTAACGGCGTTAGGAATATTAAATCTCGGAGATGTCTCCGTATGATTTGACGGCGACGGTTGTACAAACGAAAAAAACGCCGTTTTCCAATGCAGAGAACGTCTTTTTAAGAGTCCTGTGAAAAGACATTCCTTTGTGGGGGAAAATCCCGTTTACGCGCGCGTGCATTAGATATAATGATCCAACGGTGTACAGATCGGCTACATGATATGTATCATAGACCGTGAGGTAGAGAATCAAACCATGCTCTTCCTTGTGACAATCAGTTAATGCCTTCTGATGTTAATTGGTAAAATATGCCAGAAACCGGTTGGACCGAGTTTGGTTTAGTTTATATCCTTTTTAGTTTTTATTCATCAACCTCTCGTTGAAAGATTTGGAGTTTTTTTTTGGCTAAAAGATGAGATTTGTCTCCTTTTGGTCACGTCTTTGTATTGTAATTACTTTGATTAGTTTTGGCATGGACGTACGTACATTGTACTACACTAGGTCGAATAAGTTTGGTAGAACTAAACAAAAGTAATGTAAAATTTAAGAAGTAAATAAAACATGAGCAGTGGTTTACACAGTAGAATCAATGTTTAAAGAAAAAGCAGAGATCGTGTCTAAAGCTATCATAGGATAGTCTTGTATAAAGCTGATATTCTTTCTCTATCGATACTATCTTAGTTTTTCTTAAAGGATTTCATTTTTTTTAATCGATTCGGCGAAACAAACAAACGCTAATGATAAGGGTCAGCTGATTACATTATTACTATACCGATTCGTTGTAAATGAATGATTTTTTTTTCTTTCAAGAGCTAACATGTAAGTTTCTCATTATCACATTTAAAGAAGGTTATGAAGTGACTGGTCAGGCTCATGTCAGACCATAGGGCTCAAAAGAGATCCAAGAAAGACTGGTTAAACCCCAACCATTCGATTAAACCGATATTTGACCTCGTTGGTTCTCGGTTGCCCTAACCTTTTGGCAGCTTCCTTTAGTGCCAAATCTCATATCTCTCCTCCTTCCAAAGTTCCGACATCAAAAGCAAAAAGGAAAATGAATTTACAATTTTGTGAAATATGGTAACGTATGTAATAGAAAGATATCGAATTACGTATATGGTCTTCTTAGCTTAATATGGACCGACCGTATCTTCTTCCTCGCTGCTTCTGATCTTTGGTTCCTCTATGTTGTACGACCTACTACTGGTCAAACTTTTAGATCTTCGTGTATATTCTAAAGGGCAACCCAAAAGAAGAGTAAATATTAAGGACTAATCACATATTCACTTACCCCTAATATATATGTGTTTAACAATATTAACTCATCTCGTTATAAGCAAGTGCGAAAGATTAGTTTGAATATTAAAAGTTGTATGGTAACGTATATATAATAGAAAGATATATCGAATTAACAAAGACATGATTACTTTGCCTACCAAGTTGGTTAAGCCCAATTGCAGATTAAGTTGGTTAATACCATAACCTACTTTCCTTCATTAGTTCATGGCCACGAGGCCCACGACCAGCTTTCAGCTGCGACAGTAAAATCAGTAGACTTGGTGACTATTTTAACGGCAAAAATAAAAATAAAAAACTGTAAATCCACATAAACGTAAAAGAGAGAAGATGTGCCTCGTATCTTAGTCGTGTTGAGGTTGAGCTATATAAGCAACTCTATGCTTTTAGACTTGAACGGTGCATGATTCTACTACTGTGTAACAAGACCACTTTCCACGCATTCTACACTAGCCTAAACTAGACCAACTCGGTTTTTATTATTTTCACTTTTGAATCTTGGTATTGTCAAATCCACACATTTTCTTGTGTAAGGAACATTTAACAAGTTCTGGTGAATTATGATTTGTTAAGCTAGTATTTATTTTTTGAAGTAAATAGACTGTTGAGTCCCCCCTAAAAAAATGTAAATAGAGTTTACGTATATAGCAGCCCCAGGCCAGCTAAAGCATAGAGCGAAGAGCCAATCAGAGAAGACAAGCATGGATTTTACCGGATCCACGTGGCGTAATCTGACAGGTTTAAAACATGTGGTAAAATGTTGAACAAAAGCTGTGAATGTAGTTTAGTCTGATTGCATCCATAATGAAGCGATCCCAGCCGTAAAACGGGTTTTACAAGATAATCTATGTTTACAACATTTAATATTTACTACATTTCTTTATATTATTTTATTGTCCTTCAATTTAACGTATGTTTGCAAAAAATATTGATATTAATCTTTTAATATATAATATAAATTGTTTGAAAGTGTATTAGATTTGATTAGTCTTTACGTGAATTTAATTAACTCTTTTAGAATAGTCGAAATTATATTAAATCAATTTGAGAGATGATTACCATTCCCGAATAGATCGATTTCTATTTTTATTCTTACTTTTATCTTCCTTCTACTACTTGATAGCTTGCCTAACTTTATCTTTCACATCTCCATAGCTCTCTTAGCAAGAAAAAAAGTAGCTTTAAATGTAAAAACTAGTTTCGAGAGAATGCAGTTCCGAATAATAAATCCAGATGCAATAATGGTTGACTCATAACGTCATATCTCTTAATTGCTAATTTGCCAGTTCCTAGCGGTAACGTGAAAGAGCTGCCACTTTGTATACAAGGCCTACATCTAGCCCAAATATCGGCCCATTAGTTACCAACGCACTACAAGGTACAAGAAAAAGTAAAGAGCCCTAAGCAAATATTATGAGTTTGACTTCTTTTTTTGTCCGAAGGGATAAAACTATTTTGGCACCAACAAATGTTATCTTTAACTTTCCCCATGTATTTTTTTTGTTCAAATATCAACGGCGACGTCATTATAATATAAAGATAATTTTTGCATCTCAATGGATTGATTCCATGTGCCAAGTGTCCGTGAGAAAAATAGTCGCAGCTGATGACAACGAACATCATGCAATTTATACAAGTCCTTCTCAAGAGCCTTCTTCTTTCTCTATCTCTCTTCTCTTCTCTTGATCACTACAGAAACAATCTATTGCTTGAGATGACGCTCCCTTCCCTGATCTCTTCATGCTTTCTCTTCTTCACCCTCATCTTCGTCACGCATGCCTTCGACCTCAGCCTCATCCAGGTTTTTTATTGTTTGGTTAGCAAAAAAACAGAACCGGTTTACTCGTTTCCTGAATATTTTATTCCGGTGTGTAGATGGAAGCAGGAACATGTCCGTATACTGTGGTTGTCATGACGAGCTGCCTCTCTCCGGAGTCGACAAGGGATCAGATCAGTATCGCTTTTGGCGACGCCGACGGTAACCAGGTGAAATAATAATAGGATACCGAATCTTTTTTTATCCCACAGATTATTTATTTTCAATTGAATAAGTGAATTTTTTATTACATTGTAGGCTAAACTTTAGTAAGTGTAGATGAATGTTTCAATCGGTCATAGTTTATCCTTCTAATTAACTATATAATCTTGATTTGTATGTAAGCCTCTCTATATATACATGTAATTTTGCGGTTTTAGGTGCATGCACCGAGATTAGGGGGACCGGTAAGAGGAACAGGGAGTTTGGGGAAGTGTTCAACAAACACGTTCCAAGTCAGTGGTCAATGTCTGACTAATCCTATATGCTTTCTCTATATCAACGGGAACGGACCCGACGGTTGGGTTCCCGAGTCCATCGAGATCTACTCAGAAGGTTCCAAGTCTGTTACATTCGATTTCAGCAAGACCGTCCCTAAAAACACTTGGTACGGCCAAAACAACTGCAACACCACAGGCCAGCCATCCTCTCCCGAGCTGCCTCCATCGGAATTTCCACCGGAATTTCCACCGGAGACACCTGCAATTCCACCGCCGTCTCCTCCACGGCCGTCTGCTGCTTCCGGGCGTAGCGGAAATGGCGAGAGGGCTTTTCTTGCGTTTGCCATTGCCACTGCGGTTGCGTTTGCCGCAATGGTGCGTTAGGATTGCTTAATGAGCATGTTGCGTAGCCTGAGAGTCTGAGACTTCGCTTTTCGTTGAATGTTTTGTTTGTTTTGGTTTTGTTTTGTTTCAACGTCAATGTTGTTGTAGTAAACATAATTAGTTTGTGTGTTGTTGTAGTAAACATAATTAATTATGAAGTACTTAATTAGTTTCGTTTTGGAAACCAATTTTGATATTCCGTAGTTGTTTTTTTTTTCAATTTCTTGTTCACATATATGTTAATTTAATTAATTAGATATTTCTATAATAAATAGAATTGGTCCAAAGTATACGAAGACAAAAATGTAGGGATGACTACCATTAATCTTTGCAAATTCACCTACAACATCTTATAAACAAACAGATGGAATCATTCAAGGAATGTGAACGTACGAGTTTCTATCTAGCTTTTGATTATTGGGACCAACACCACTTTCAGTAATACATTTTGTTAGGGTAACTAAGTATCAAATTTTAATGAGAAGTGGAATGCAAAGTTGTTGAGAAGTGTAATGCACCATGCATGGAATTTGTCTGGTAGTAGTAGTAGGTGGAGCTCATGGTAGAAGTGGCGCCACGTAACCGACTCATGTTGCTCTTTTTGTGCTTTCACTTGTTTACTCTTCCCTTAGGACAAATTTCTCCTCTTTTGGACTCTCTGCTTGAACGTGTCCTCACACTAAACTCGGTACCAATTACCAAATATGAACTGTATGTTCTTTTTTGAGTCTTTTTCTTTTTCAACGTTTTTAGTAATGTTGTACAAGATATTTAATTGTATTTTAAGATGTATTGTCGTTACGTTCTTATAGTTTAGGACGGTTAGTCAGAACGCTGAAGTAGTTGTTGGGGTGAACAGAAGTTTTATTGGTTTTCATCATTATATTCTAAGGGTTTAACACAAGAAAAGTAAAAACTTAAGGTTTGGTTTTTTGTAAAACATAAATATGTTTTGTGACGTGTGCCTAATATCGTCGAACAAGGTTTGACACGTAGACGCAATTCTTTTTCTATTTCTCTTCCTTGGTATCCCCAGCAATGTCAAGAACTCCCCAAGAATGGCGTCTTTGCAACTTCTCACACTCCTCTGTTTCGTCTTCTCTGTTTCTGGATCTATAGTTGTCTCGAAACCTCATGCCATGGAATCATTCGATATCAGTTTCATTCAGGTTCTGTTTTCTTTTCTTTTTAACTGATTTTTGTTTTCCAACCCGTCTGACTGTTTGCGTTTTTTCACCGAAGATGCAGAATTTCGGAAGTTGTAGTTACACGGTGATCATCACGACGAGCTGTTCGTCACCGAGGCACACTCGAGACCAGATCAGCCTCGCCTTCGGAGATAGCTACGGAAATCAGGTTAAGATTATCTGATACATTTGGTTTTGAATCATCCAACTATTTCTGTAGAACAATTGATTTGATAAATAACTTCATGATTTAGAGTCCTACTTATTGAACCATATGGTATATATGTTTCATAAGAGATAAAAGTTTGTATGCGATCTGCTCTTGTTTATTTGAACCAGATATACGCACCGAGGCTTGACGACCCAGGGACGAGAGCATTTGAGCAATGTTCATCAGATACATACGAGATAAACGGACCATGTGCACACCAGATTTGCTATGTCTATCTCTACAGGTCTGGTCCAGATGGTTGGGTTCCAGGGAGTGTTAAGATATTCAGTCACAGCTCCAAGGCAGTTACTTTCTCTTACAACACGCGTGTCCCTGAAAGCATCTGGTACGGTTTTAATCGCTGCAACAGCATCATCTCACATTCAATAACTCCCTAGCTTTCGGTCTCAGCAAGCTTTTACCACTTATAGTTGTAAGGCTTAACTACATTGCGTTAGTAAGTTGCTATTTGTTTTGTTTTCTCTCGTATGTTCGCTGTTAAGACTTGTTATGTGTAGATTTTATATGGATGGTTGAGCAATAGAGGCCCATAAGAAATATACTAAAAGACCCATGGAGTATGAAATATCCAACTTTCTTTTTTAAAGCTAAACCCACTTTAGAAGGCTTTATATGCCTAATTTCAATCCTCTTATACAAAAGCCCAAGTATCAAGGCCCGTGAAGAAACAAAGTAAAAACGAACAAAAGCTAGACGAGTAGTTTTGCTACAACGATCCAAACTAAATAGCAGAAAAATTTTAAGATAAAATACTAAAAAATTGATATCACAGCAATCCAAATCGCACGTATCTATAAAATCCAATGGATCGAGATTCAAGAAATCATTTAAAATAAATATGTAAGAACCCTTTCCTCGACGTAATCTCTGGCCATTACAATTTAATTTTTCGTTGAAGACAAATACGATGGAAAAGACAAAACGACCCGAGGTATAAACAATACATGTCATCTCTTACGTAAGCATGAAGTTAAATTAAAGAAAAATACAATCTCAACATTGTCATTTCAGAAAAATACAAATTTTTAAAGATTGGGTCTCGCGAGAAACATATGTAAATATTGTTTATAGAGAAGTACGTACAAAGATGACAGATTGAAAAAAAAAAGAGAGAGAGAGAAAATAAATATGTAGGGAGTCAATATATGTATTATATAGCCTAAACTCCAAATTCACTAGATTAAAAACATTTGATTGTGACTAGACTGCGTGACCACATTTTATTGTATTTGGAACGATTTTGTTGTGGATCCTATAAGACATACTTATGTCATTTCAATGCTCAACTAATTAAGTAAATTGTTTGACCATAAGATATGTATATTTAGTTCAATATATATATGATTATTGATTAGGTAAAACAAATGGCCATGTTTTAACGCAATGTTTATTTTCAAGGAATCCATTTAGGATTTTGGACGTGGCCTACATGAACTTTGTTAGTGAGAGAGATTGAATGTTCAATATCTAGTCAAATAGAGAGTTTTATATGATTTGATTAATGTTTACTAATTGGATGTGCATGAATGTACTACAATGTATGGTTGGTATATAGAAACGAGAAAATGTGTTTTGGAATGTAGCTTTTAAGTTTCTGGTTTTTGTACCATCTTTCTTCAGAAACGTACAAAAGACATTTTTTAATGAAAATATCTCAAATGATATGATGTAATATCCATTCTGACTCATTAATTCTAATGTGATATCACAAAGAAGATATTTGTATTTTTCAGAAAAAAATGAAAGACAATTATTTTTATTATATACTTCATTTTTTTAAAAGGGTCTCGATACATAATTATTTTACTTTTATCTCTATTTTTTTTCAATATCATTAAAGTTAGTTACAGTTTCTACAAAGTAGCAAAAAAAAAATGTCTACAATTACATATCAGTGTAGACTATTGTTAATAGCATTAGCATGAGGAACATAAAACATAAATTTTGTAGGAAATCAAAAGTAGATCCGGTTAAAACCAAGAATATATAATATAACCTATAATAAAAGCATTGTATAGTAATTATTAAAATAACAAAAACTAGCCCCAAAATAAAATTCGAAAAAAAAAAAGGAATGAAGCCCAAATCTTGTAGATTAGTAGGACCGAGAGAGCTGATTGAAACGATACCTAAGTGGGAGATACCTAAAATCTAACATTGTGATAGTGAGAGAGCAACAAGTAACTTTACTGGTGCATGTTACTTCAACCATTGGACCATTTATTTTAATTTGCAAGCTTACGAATGTATTTGTATTATTCTATCATAAATTATATAATCCAACCCAAAAGAAGAAAACAGAGAGAAATGGGAAAACACTAAATAAGAAAGACTTAATACGGTGTCGTATAGCTGGGACTGGATAGAGATCACTGTCGTGAAGTGTGTGTAATTGAGACGGCCGAAGAGAGACAAAAGAGTGGCACGTGAAGCACGTGAAGAGGGCCTGACTTACCTTATGAGAAGTAGGGGGTGGCCCATTGGGCCTTTTATTAGATGGCTCTATTTTTCCTTTTATCTTAAAAATATATGGATAAAAACAAATTTCACGTTGATGTGGTTTTGTCCTTTCTAATCAAATAGTTTTTTTTCTTTTTTTAAGAATTAGGTTCTTACTTCTCACTCTCGGGTTTGTTGGTAATATCATAACAAAATTCTATTTAAAAAATATAATAATAATAATAATAATAATAAAAAAGAACAATTGCGTAAACAAACACTTAAAAATATTCGAAATTTACAAGTAATGCTATAAACGTAACAAAGACTTATAAAAGCTAATACTAATATGTTTGCAACTTAAATACATATTTCGTATGCACAAAAATTACTTTGATGGAGTTACGACATAAATTATCTAAAAAAAAGATTTTTCAGAAAAAAAAACATCGGACAATTGAATTGTAGACCTATCTTATCTTTACATATATATCTTATCATATTAGATTCTATTTCGAAGAAAATAAAAGAAGACGACAAAAGCAAGTACATTGTCTTCTTACATGGCACAAGTACAACCATCCAAATCTCCAAATAGATTTAAAGATACACACAGTGATATCATTTTTTTTCTTCTTGCGGTCGAATCGGATTTTGTTTTTCTCTGTGAATTCGTGTGTGGAGTAAAAAATCGATAGTGGAATCAGCAAATACTAATATTTATCTGAATTATGAGTTTTTTTTGTTTTTATAAATTTAAATGGTGGGACCAGGTTTTGGATCTATTGTTTTTTTTTTGTTTTTTTAGTTTTTATGGAGACCAGAACTTGTAGCCTAACGATTTGTGCTAATACTATCTATTTTTATCGTCTGGATTCGAGCCTAGTTTAATCCGTATTATTGAATTGTTGAAACAAAAAGCTTTGATGTAGTATCGGTCGCAGCTTCTGCATTTCTAATGTGTATATATTGATGTTTATCTAATATATTTTAATATTAAAAAATTGATCCCTGTTTTTCCATTTTTTAAATTTCATTTAAACGTTTATTTGTATTTTTTTCTTTAGTTTAATTTTCTGTTCGTTCAAATTATAGTTTGTCAATAATAAAAAAACAATTAAACCGTCGATAAAACGTTTACATGTCATATATCTTAGATTTTTTGCTGATTTGTTTTTGTAAAAAATCATCTCTTTTGATCTATTCAAAATGATAAATTTTTAATCAAAAATGTCCGTTGTAAAGTATACAGTAACTTAAAACGAAACAAAAAATGGTATGTTTTGAACAGTTCAAAGATAGAACTAATATATCAAATATCGAATGAGTTCTTTCAATTTAACAGGACAGCTAATAAAAAGTATTAATGCCATGCGGAACAAATTAAAATGTGCCTTTTTATATTTATATTTGGGACTTTTTCTTTTAATATATTTGGTGGCCCATTTGTCTCCTGATATCCACTTGGTCTTGTTGGCAACCTTATTGGATTTACTTTTCTCTAATCATTTTATGTGTTTTTTTATTACTTGACTATAAGTCTAGAACCCTTTGATATGTATCCGAAGGTACAAATTGCATATGACTTGATGATTT
The DNA here is from genome assembly GCA_000218505.1 of Schrenkiella parvula. Lineage (NCBI taxonomy): Eukaryota > Viridiplantae > Streptophyta > Magnoliopsida > Brassicales > Brassicaceae > Schrenkiella > Schrenkiella parvula. Next base: position 16,141,212 of record CM001192.1, on the reverse strand, counting down.
TTTTTTGTCAAAGTTATATGTTGGTAAATCAGGTTAAGTTTTTCTATTAAATAAAGCACATACAATCAACGACCTAACTTAGTGATTTGTATTCTGACTGTTGTTTTGCATGAAATCATGTTCAGTATTAGTATGTATGCGTGCGAGTTAGACGAATAAATATATAAAATCTATACTACGTACCATTTTTTATTATATCATTATAGACGTCGTTATTACTATTTTTTTACACTTATAATTTAAAATTATTAATATTAATTTTAGTAATAATGAAATTAAAATTATCACTGAAGAATAGAAAAAACATTATTTACGAACCAAAAATCCTAATTCGGTTAAATGCAGTACATATATTTATTTATTTGCTAATTTTATCTTACACCAAAATAACATAACGCAAGATATTAATAAAAACAAAACCAAACAAAAGACAAAAGACTCATTAACTAGTCTTGAACATCTTATTTCTCTTGTCTCTTAAGAAAACCCATATGAAAGCTCTCTACATAACTACAAGTCAACCTCTGGGCCACATCATTGTCTCCTCATTTTAGAAACTTCTTCTGTTCTTAAGCCAATTTGAGAACTCGTCAAGAGTGTTCATGTCTGCTCTATAATGTTTCTGTGTGAACTCAAGGAACATAGACCATGTAAAATCAGGATACTCTCTTTCACCAGATATTTCTCCTCCTACTAGTTCTTCTGGTGGCTTCAACATTTTGTCTCCTTTCGGACATAGGAAGAATGCAAATGTCTTCCTTTCTCTTTCGCTGTTCACCACCGCTCGATGCAAACAACTCTTGTATCTTCCATTCGTTAGAGCCTAAATATGACGCAAAAAAACAAAATAAAAAACAAATTTTTTTAAAACTTTCTTGTCACTTGATCTACTATAATGCATGCATTGATCATCATAATAAGTACCATGAAGGTGTCGCCTATGTTCACCACGACTGCTTGAGGGTTGGGAGGAATGGATTGCCATTTGTTGTCCACGAAAACTTGAAGACCACCGACTTGGTCTTGATGAAGTATGGTTAGAGATGTTGGGTCGCAGTGAGGTCCTGTCCCTAATGCAAGCTCCGGTTGCTTGCACTGTGGGTAGTAATTCAGCCGTAATATCGACTCGTTGTCTTCGAAAAACTCTCGAAAATGTCTCCTATCGATCCCGAGACTCATTCCAAGAAGTTCCATGATCTTTAGTGAGAGAATGTTCATGGCCTCCGCGTATTCTTGATAGACCTTCCTGCATGGATAAAGTTAACCAAATTTCAGTCTTTATGTGGTAACTGGATAGATAAAGAGCCCACACTCAAATTAATTATCGTGGGGTTATAGAAACCCGTATATTATATTCTTGGATAAACCACAACGATGGCCGTGTGATGTGTCTTTTTGGATATTTACAAGAAATTTTCAAAAATATTTGCAAATTCATTACCCGAAATCTTCGTATCCATCTCCCATTTTCTCAGAAACATAGTCTTTGACGGTTTGGGAATGGCACATCTCCTCGGGAGAGAACTTAAACGACAGCGTTTCCTTCCACGGGAGCTTAGAGGAGAATCTCCCGACGAAGCTACTAGCGTAACCGGAGCTCTGGCCCCACGTTCTCTGAGCCTTCTGTTTCTCACAAGCGGGAGCCTTAAAGAAAGTATCCATAAAGAGATACGCACGAGACAAGAGTGTCTCATCAACGCCATGGTTAGTGACTAGGAAGAAGCCGTGTTTCTGTGAAGCCTCAGAGACGAGTCTAGTAGCCTCCGAGACCAAGAATGAGTCGCCTGAGAGGAAACCGGCGAGGTCTATAAGAGGGACTTGGAGAGGTTGAACATCCGCGGAAGGTTTCTCGTGGTCGGGCCATATGAACTGTTGAGGTATGTGAGTTGATTGCTGATCGAAGATTGAAGGATCCTCTTTGGTTTTGTTTTCATTGAATCTTTGAGGGAGAGTTGCGATGCATTCCATTACCATTTATCTATATATGTATAGATATAGTAGTAATGAAAGATCCTTCACAGGTTCTTTAAGATATATAAATTAATAACGTCAAGAGACTTTTATTTAGTGGTCGTCTAAGCGGAGAAGAGAAGAGTAATATTTATAGGTGTGAGGGGGAAACTTAGGCGTAGGGAATAGTGACGTCAGTGTTTGTGTATTTGCGTTTATTTCATTTTATTAAAATACTTTTTCTTCATCTGTGGGTCAATCAAAACCGTGGTAAAACTTAAAAATTTTGCGATAATTTTCTGTAAAATTTACTGATTACAAGTATAACAATAGACAAAGAATCGTCCGTTACAAAATTCATCAAAGAACCGACCGTTTCATCATTTTTTGGGTTTTTCCGTTACGTCCCCGCCGTTTCATCATTTTAATGAAACGGTCAGAATTTATCAAGGAAACGCTGTTGGGCTCCGTGAGGCCCATCATAACTTTAATAACAATGCCAAATTTTATTAACTGATTGGTGAAAAACTGATAAGTAATTTAAAGATAAGTTGGCCTTTTCTCAGTTATTAGATTTAAAGCTATTGTTTAAAACAACATATTCTTGGTGTTAAAATACGAACGTTTCATCATTTTTAACGCTGAGCAAAAACAAGGAATTGCTAGTTGTTTACGTATATACAAAAAATGAAAGAATGTTAACAAAATAAAAAGTTGACAAAAAAACAAAAATGAAAGAACACAAGAAACACGTTAACCTAGCACTTTAGCACGAAGAAAAATGTATACAAATATTAAATATAAATAAAACTCCAATTAACAAAAAAATATTCCTGACTTAGGTTCGAACATTTTGCTATAACATAGTAAAATTTTTTGTAAGTATTTAAAAATATAAGGAAAATGATGGCAAACCCATACGATATTTATCTGGCGCATAGTAACTAAATGTTTATCAATGAGTGTACTTAACTTTTTCATAAAAATATGTATTAATTTTAGCTCTTGAAGTAAATTATTTAAACTGATATGTTAAGTAAAAAGGTTTCTTTTTTTTGGTTATATGATAAAAAGATTTCTTCTTATCTTTTTGTCAACAGTAAATATTTATTTTTATAAGATTCTTGAGTGTGTTGTGTTTAAACACATCAGTGCTACTAAAGAACGGTCTAATATTAAGTTTAGTTGGTCGGATTACACACAAATTCATAGTGATAAGTAGTTGATAAACAAATAACAAGCGACAGCTGTAATAATATATAAAATGAAAATAATATATCAATCTTACAATTGGTGTTTTTAACCCAAAAAAATATCAATTTTATTGGTGATATAGTTTGCGAAAATTTATACTTACTGACGAAAGAAAAACATAGACCAAACACAAATTTGAAGCGGTTACAGTTGTCTTATTGTGGAGAGTGTGGCAGAACAACATTTTCAATGATGTCTGTGAGTGACACACAGCTTCAAGGCGCATGGAGATGCATATGTCTTCTCTCGTGTTTATTGGTTTTGGTAGTTTTTGGAGAAGAAGTTATGTATTCATCTAAATTGTCTTCTACATAATATTAACTTTTGGATGTATAGAAACGGACATTATCGATTTAACGTAACCGTTTCTTTAGTCTACACGATTCCATAGTCCTCGAGTATATCGTTTTTGGTCTTTTGTGATAGGTCGTGTTCTTTGTGTGCCAATTGCCAAACACCTAGAACATGCAATTTTCTGTTTACCGTGTGACCGCAAAGAAAAAGCCTTCTCCATGTAACTGTTATCTTCTCCTTTTAGGAAATCTAAATAACACATACGAATTTATTCACTATACTAATCCAGGGGATATAGAAACTTGTATTTTCTTTTTGGTTTTAATAAAAATACTTTTTTATTGCATAACTAGTTAATTGTGGTTTTTAACGTGTGTGCGTAAGTCACTTTGGGTATCTAAAAATGATGGAGTGTCTTGACTTCTTCCTTTAATTAGCACTGCAACTAGCAAGTCTTGTACAAGTCCGTTCTCATCCACTTTATTACTTTACTACAACTAATAGCATGTTCTTTGTTGATGCTCACCAATGAACTATACAAAGATAGTGTGTAATGTCGGATTTGCCAAATGGAATAAAACTCACTATGGAGTGGTTCTTTGTATATTTTATATTGTGGCGATGTTTAGAGATCAAATAGATAGTTTTTAACAATTTGTTAAAATAATATATCAAATAGATATGGCCTCCGAGTTAGAAGTTAGAACAAAGAAAAGCCGTATAGCTTTTTCAAAATAGTAGCTAAGATATTCATAACATATCCCTTTGATTTAGAGCTTCAATTATTTATCTATGGGTCTATTATAATAATTTAGGCCCAGGCTATACGGGCCATATACCCAAAAATCGAAAATGATTGTTTTGTATATATAAACAAAAGCTATGCTACAGCCAAAAGACTGAAGCTATAAAGAACAAGAACAAAGAAATAGTAAATAAATCAATATTCAGAAAAGTTGAGATAATTTACCTACACTAGTCATATTTTGTATCGTAATGGGTTAGATATTTTGATATATGTATTTGATTCACATTATTGGGATACCCAAATCTCGTATATAATCCGGATAATTTAGATATATTCCAATTTTCTTACTGTTTTTTATATTTTGTTAAAATATATGTTATTTATATATATTTCCATTTCAGTAGGATTTTTTAACTAATACTATGATTCATCTTTTACAAAGTCCAAAAATAAGACATCTATATCATTCAGTATATATAGGTAATTAAATATTATTTATATTTTAATCTAATAAATAATATTTTTATATAATTATGATTAGATTTTTTTGAAATCAAGTTTTGTTATATTTGAATCGCGGTACTATCCATTACGGTTAATAATATTCAAATATAAAATTTTAATATCTGTAAATAAACAACAATAAATAAAAAAAACTTAATAAAATTTAAATTTTGTCTTTATAAGATAATATATGTGATTATGCTTTAAATATATTAACTAGTTACACAGAAAATTTAATGAGTTTATCTGGTCAACACAATACCAACTTAATCATAGCCCAACAAAACTTTAACAAATACTTAAATCATACAAAATCCAAAAAGAGCATTTCACTAAAAACAATTCATAGCCCAAATACCAAATACAAAATCCATTAGATGTACATATATATGCATGTTCTCAATTAACGAGTGCCACCTATTAGTTTAAATTAAATATCTAGATTTTTTTCTTTTTTTGGTCAAAAAAATATTAGATTTAGCTAATGATATAGTAAAAAAATATACAATGGTGGAAGCCATTATGATTATACAAACGGGAATTAGCTAATGATATAGTAAAACAAGATTTAATGGTGGAAGCCATTAGAATTATACAAAGGGAACATCCACTATTTATGTCATAAAATCTTAAATATCTTTTTCATATTTTTTGCAATGTTAAAAAAAATCTCAATTTCCTATTTTACCATCCTGTGGTTTTATAAGAACATGAATTCTATTCAAAAATCTTAAGTTAAAATATAAAATAATTACATATAAAGCCTTACTTTTATGTATGAAAAATATCCTGCTTTAACTATTTATAAGTTTATTTAAAAATTATATATTATCATAACAATATAAAGTGCATAAATGTCTTTAAAACTATATTCTCAAAAATTAATAGATATTACACAGTCATTTTACTGTAAATAAAATAATAAAAAATATTCAAAATGGTTTATAAAATAAAACCAATTTTATGATTTTGAAGGTTATTAATTTTTTACTGTAATTATTTTCGGTCGCAATCTTTCTTGGCCGCAGATATCAACACTCACATTAACAAAAAAAAATGTTCAGCACCCAATACAATCAAAGTTGAGTTTTTTTTACAGAACGCTGATTGTTATTAACCATATTAATTAATTACTAACTATAAAAACTTTAATTTTACTCTAATTATTAAACCATGTTTACGTACTTAATTTTCCCATTATTAAAAAACCATTAACTTTTACGTGTCTGTTTCTCATCCTTATTACAAACGACTTTTGTATTCTCTTAATTAACTACAAAAGTACAAAAGTCTAAAAAAGCTGGAAAAACATTAATAGCCATTTAACAGCAAATCTAGTGTCTTGCATGCAGCTTTTCTTTTTGTTGCATATGTGTTAACGTTAATATTAGATTCTCATTTATTGTATTAGTTTCCTTATAACGGACACTTTTTTCACGAACATTCACACTAAACGGATGACGTTTTGACAAATAGACGTTAAAAAAAACTGACTAGATTTTGACTTTTGATTAAAGACGAAAAAAAGACATCACTAAGAAAAGTCTAAGAATTATTGCTAATAAATTATTATACAAAAGAATTTTAATTAGTATTCTAGTTTTATTGATTATAGTAACAATAAAATTATCGTTAAAATCGTTAGATAATGTACTAAAATATGTTTAAGATAATATTATAAAAATAATTTCGAATCTCTGTGTAGCAATAAAAATTTGAATAATATTATTTTATTTTTTTAACGAACATATCATTTTTAACTTGATATAACATTCAACGGTTTTGACATTCGTAATTTGTATGTTATACACTAGTGATTAAATAAATAATGTTGATATTTTTTTTGTATTGGCATATATATGCCATCATTAAAATGTTATAGTAAAATTAGTAATGAAAAATATTATATATTTGGATGCTAGATTTTGTTTTTGTAAATTAAGTAACTAGATATAGAAAATTTCAAAACTCAGTATTTTTTTATAAGTTAGATCTTATGTATTTGATATTTTCGTTTATGTTGCGCTACATAATTCAATTAATTAAAAGATGATGTTATATTGTATATAGTAAACAATAGTAACATTTTGATAGAGTATATTTTTGTTAAAGTGTGAAATCGTTAAAACTCTAAAACAATTAAACCGAAAGATGTTTTTTGTATATTTAATTTTCTCAAATCTTGTGGTTCCGTAAAACACAATCACCAATAGTTTTAGTTTTCCAAAAGTTATTACGAATCAGCAAGTGCAAGTGTTGCTTTATTTAATTTTGTTGCTAGATGAACATTGAACATTCACCATATATATCATCTAATCTTTAAAGAACTATGCATAACTCGAATAATAGAATTGTGTATCCAAATCTTAATTTTAGCTGCATTATGTAGTTGTGAAGATCATAAATTAGAACATTAAATCAGTTGATTTCTTCATCTCGTGATACAACTTATAGATTCTTATATAAATCAGAACTCTGATTCTTTTTTCGTTTCACAACATATGATTACAATTAAAGAATTTATTTGTTTATATGAAAATTTAAGACTTTTGGTATTGTATGAGTCAACGTGTAAGTACCACCACCACCAATGATCTACCAATTCAACAAAACCACCATGTTTCAAAATTCCATATTCTCATTTCAAAACCCTAAATTTTCATTTCATCCAATCAAAAAGAAAACTTTATCGTTTTTAATAGTTTAAGGCAATGTATTTTGGATAGAAAAATAAAAAATATTGATAAATATTATTTTCAAATTAATAATTTTGTTTTGGGCATTTTACGTACAATATTTTAGAACTTCTCTTTATAGCACAAATCCAACAAAGATGTAAAATATCTATTGAAAATCAATCCAAAAACAGAAACAAAGAAAAAAGTAGACGAAAAAACAATAACATATCTTTATAGAACTAAAAAATACATTTTTGGTAAATAAAATTAATTTTTGCTTACTTTGTACTAGATTTTTTTACATAATTAGCACACGGTATTTTCAAGCAATAATATTTTTTTGTTGTATCTTTTTTTCTAAATTTTCTCAAACTTTTCTTATTTTTTAATATAATCATCATAATAGTTAAAAGAAAGTAAATTTACATTTATCTTATATTATCATTATTTCTTTTTACAATAAATTCACATATGGAACCTCTACAACACTGACAAGTGTTATATTTGTGTATCTACTTTATGAGCCTTTAAATATCAAGTTTTCTGCAGTCTTATAGTTTATACAGACTTCAAAACACATAAAAAAAAAATTATACAAAGACTAGCATAATGGCTTTTGCTCAATCTTTCTACAACCAAAGCTCTGTCTTGAGAATCAATGTTATGGTTGTGGACGATGATCCTGTTTTCCTTCAAATTATATCACGCATGCTTGAAAAATCAAAATACAGAGGTAAGATCTCATTATTAATAAAAAATATTATTGATTTTTTCGTAATTTCATTGAGATTTAAGCAGGAAAACCCAATTAACCGATTAAAAATATTGTAACTTTTTAGCTTTTTCAAAAATTATATTTTGTTGAATTTTAAATATTATTTTCTAAATTATCAGGATTTTGAATTTCAATTACATGCACACATCTAAAGCATCGATTGAGTTATTCTTATTTTGATGATTTTTAACCTAATAGATTGGTTGATACAAAAATTTCAACCAATATATATATATATATATATATATATATATATATATATATATATATAATAAGTAATATATAAAATTTTCTAACTAGATTTTTTAGTATTAAGAATTTAGTATATTTAAGCTACTCTTATAAATAGATTTAGGCATTGTTTCTAGACACCTGTTACATATATCTATTATATATAGATGGAGTAAACACTTTAGAATAATATGTGTTACTGACTTATATAATTGATTTCGTTGTGAAGGGACATTATAACGGAGAAACATCAAACACTTTTGCTCCGGAGACGAATCCTCCAATTTTCAACATGGAACCTGATCATGATAAGGTACCTCTAATTTGTACCAATCTCCATCTAACTGTGATGCTAATTAAATATCAATGAATATACTCTGAAGCCTGGAATGCATATTGTAGGAACAAAATGTTCCAGATTTTGTCGATTGGTCGTTATTGGATCCGGAGGTGCTTACTATACTATAATTTAAATTAAAGTTTTCTTTATCATATGAATTTTTTTTGGTTAAAATATTTTGTTTTTATAGGACTTGGCTAATGAATATGACTTCATGGACTCTCTGTTCTCCAATGACATAATTTGAAAAGGGTTCGATCCAAGATGTTCTCAAAGCTAGTTGAAGAAACAAACGGGCAATGCATTGTACTTTTATACGCAATAGAAGAAGAATATCATCGAAGTATGGTTTTTGTTGTGTAATATATTTCTAACTGTTGGATATTAAGTATTTTCTTTTTTCAAGTATGTCTGAGAACTTTTCAGTATATATAATATCTATATAGTTAGCGAACTTATGGGTTTGTGTTATATATGAATATATATTATATATATACTTACAATCATATCTCTATGTTGAACATACAATATTTTAAAGATATATATATATATATATATATATTATTTTTTTTTTATTTGTACTATATATTCATAGATATAATATGTCCATGTTCAACAAAATTAGCTTTTTAATGAATTGATTTCCATTGTATCTTGTAGTTTCTTAAAAATAAATCCCTAAATATACAAATTTTTCAACTGAAAATATGAGACTTTTTATAGGTTTAATCAATCTTACAAAAAAAAAATATTTTGTTCACAAATACCAGTACTATTTTCTTAAAAATAAGATTAATAATATTTTGTTGTTGACTGTATAGGCTTTAAAATCTACAAGAACTGCAATATATCTTATGTGCATGTAAAAGTATCTTCATATTTTTGTGTATCGTAGAAATAGACATAATACATATAAAATCTAATTTCTGTAAGATTTTAGACTAAAGAAACATATTTAAATTTGATTTTAAATTTTTATTAATTTTCATTAAATATAAAATAAACAAAATGGTGACGTAGCACTAGGACTTCTATTTTTTAGGCATGTCTCAGGTCTCAGATCTAAAAGTAATATTTCCCATTTTCATCGCTCACCCAAATATAGGTCTCAAGGAAACATTTAGAACCATACCAAATCTTTGTGATAGAACGCAGGAAAGTTTTGCTCATTGGATACCAATCATGTCAATAATTAATCTCTTAATTCTTATTGGTTACAATAAAGGCTCAATCATACCAAAAGATCTTAAAATTTTGTTAAAAAAAGATAGTTAAATTGGCTTTGTAAAATAATAATATATGATAAACTAAATCTTAAATCATATCCTTAATGAACTTTGTAGTACTTTGCCTTTTCTCATGTCAAGACAATTGGGTTAAGTGTTTGGTTATCATAAAGATTCCTCTTTCTCTCTCTCTCCCGATCGACTTTGTAGCCTTAACAGGAAGCAATGAATATAATTTTGGTCACCAGAAGTTACCAGTTCCACAAGAAACATACCTATTCAATGTTATGATTAGCATGTGTTACCAACATGCCTCCTTTGTTTTCTTGTTTCTTTCTTTTTTCTTTTCTCTCCTGCATCTCATTGCTTTGATTCCATGGGTTTGACTACTTATTTGATGCATAAGAAGACGAACGAACAAACAAAAATCAAAATTATGATATAACATGCAACAAATGTGATGTATTCACCACTGTGTCTCCATTTTCATTAATCTAGATTTTGATGAACGTTTGCAATATTTTACGTTAGAGGGTCGATCTTTCATATTATCGTGCAACAGTTTGACCATTATAAAATACACATGGTAACTTTTATTGTAATAGTAAAGAGAACCCAAATCTTTAGGTTTTACAATGATGGGATGATGATGATGAAACTCTATTTGTTGAAACCCCCATGTTGGTCTCCCAACAAAAAAAATTGCCAAGATCAATCACAAATCATACACTCCCATAGAGATGAAAAACAATGAAAAATCACATATGATATCGGAGAAAGAAAAAAAAGAGAAAGCATATTTATCGTTTATGTATAGTGTTTAGCTTCTTCTTAATCGAAGAACTCCCATTTGAATCTTGGAGGGACCGATTTAACCGTTTCGACCGCCTTTGCCGCCAACGTGGAATCAATCATCGTCTCCCAATTACTAGTTACAGTCGCCGGAGTACCTGATGCGGAGGCGCCGGAATTTCTAGGCTCCTCGTCATCTCCCTCCACAAACGATAACAAATCACGTTGCTGATATCGCGTTTGCGTTTGCGTTTGCGGTTTGTGGCGGACCGATTTATTGATTTCGACTTTTTTGGTCGAGTTTTTGACTTTCAAGACGTCGAGTGCTTCAACGTACTTCTGAACTCTTTGCACCTTTCCAAAATCCAAAACGAATCAGAACCATGTTATACACATTAGAAGAACCAAAATCTAAATTTAAAGATTTGGAATTGAGATTAAGGTGAAATTTTTATACCTGCATCTTCCTCTTCAATTTCACATCTCCATCAGCAGTTATGGCGTCGAGTCTCAACAATTGATTCATCAACATCTCAATCAGATTCACCAGACTCTTCTCTTCAACCTTTCCTCCTTTATTAATCACTGTCTCGAACGCCGACACCTGTAATTGGAATATCAGATTTGGAGAACAGATTTGTTCGCCGGAAAAGCTCTGTTTTTTTTTTCTTTTGTTACCTGTCCGGCGAGCCTGTCAACTTCGAGACTAATGTCGGAGATTGATTTAGAAGCTTTTTCAATGGCGGCGTTTTTCCTTTTTTCAAGGAGACGTTTCTCCTGAGAAATTGGATCTTCTTTAAGAACAAGCTTTGACCGATCTTTAACTCCACAAAGATCTAGAAACATCTTCGAATCTCTCTCTTTGTCTTTGTACAATATCTTCATGTCTTCATGGTGAAGTCCTGTCTGACCAGACAACACCTTCTTCAACTCTCCTGCAACAATAACAGAACACGAATTGACAACAAAAAAAAACAACCCTTTTGTTTATAATTCCCGAATTCGTATTTCCAAAAAAAAATGAAATTGATCTTGGGTTTGGTTACCGAAGCTAGATTGGGAATTGATGTTGATCTCGTGGTAAATCGACCCGTATTTGACCCGGACCCGAATGACACGTTGCACATCGGAGCTCTGATCCGTCCGCCTTTGTACAACCATTCCTCCAGGTCGAGACTCCCACTCATTGCCGCTACCTCCGCCGCCGCCACTGACGGACGGCGTCGTTCCTACTTTCATTTTCATCATTCTTTGATATTCTTTGCTTCTACTCGTCTCTGATCGAACAGAGATCTAACATGTTATATAAAGAATCCAATTTAGAGAGATAGAGAGAGAAAGAGGGAGGAGATAAAAGAAAAAAGAAAAAGAAGTTGCAATGAATATGATTTCTGAACACGATCGATCAAGAAGAAGAAGGAAGAAGAAGAGTAAAGAAACGTCTGAACAAAGGGAAGTAAATACATTTTTTTTCTTGCAAGTCTTATTTAACAAAAAAACATATAAATAATGAATAAATAAAAGAGTGACAGCTAATGGTATTGTTGTTATGTCTCATCATCAGTAATCACACATATATAAATATATATATATATATGATATATTGGGCCTATTTTACATTATATGATTCCCGCATTTTTTTGTAATTATTAATTTATATGTTTTTTTTCCAATGTTCTGTATCAGTTTGGTTGTCTCTATTCCAAATACAGGTAATCCATCTGCGTCAATGTCAATTGTAAAAGTCGACGATATTGTAAATGGAATTAAATACTGCTAAAAAACCAAATCGGGCCTATACTGTTACTATATTGTGACATATATATATATATATATCACATATTTTTGTTGAAAGAAACAAACTTTGCAGCGACAAATGGCAAGTTCCAGTATCCAAAACCACCAGTAGTGGTAACCAAAGCACTGGAACAAGAATCACTTTAGTTTTGTTGTCAGATTCAGAACAACAGCTTACGGACAAAAACACTGACCCAGCAATCTTAACAGGCCTGGCCCAATAATTTTGCTTTATTTAGGCCATATTTTTATTATTGGGTTTCTTTAGCACTACTACTTCCGTTTTTACACGAAAGATTTTACTTTTGCTTCGAAATTATTTTGTTTTATATTTTTTAATGTAAAATTTTAAATTTTTATTTTTATTTTGATTTATTAAACAGAGAAATTTTATTCCAATTTTATATTTTTGTAAAAACAAACAATAGTAATTTCTATATTTAAACTTTGCTTTTAGATGAAAAAAGACACTTCATTTTCGTTATTTAGCTTTATATATTTTACAAGTCTGTTTGATTAAATCTGAAAAACGTCTAAACTTTTCTTTATAATTGATTTGAAAAAAATGAATATAAAAAAGAAAGAGAGAGAAAATTTATTGATTCCTCTGTTGATCGGAGCTAATTTCATATAACCACTTCCCTTTGGCAAACGCAGCAAAGCTGCAAGAGTGGAAGAGACAAAAAAAAAAGATATTATTGCATCAGAGCTAATAGCAAATGTTGATGTAATAATAGAAGAAAGGAGAGGAAAATCGATACCAACCTTACTATTTTTGAGCCAGGGACGAATGCAATCTTCGTGGTACTTGTGAGTACATGGTAAAATTTTGATTTTCTCACCACGAACATAATCTGACTGGCATATCATACACCTGTTTCCACACTCATATTGTTCTTAAATTCTTCTTTACAACATTTGTGTAACCAAGAGAAAGTAAGATAGTAAGAATACTTTTTATCTTCTATAGAATGTTGAAACTTGATAGTAGGTAAATGAGAAATTTGTCTCTCTGATAATCCTATTCCTGCAAATGCTCTTTCACGCACTCCACTCCATTCGTTTCTTTCCTGTGATGTAATGACGATTACAGAATATGTTAATATATCAATTATCATTAACTATTTGATAAATATATAATAGTCTACGTTAATACATATAAACAAATTATAGATGAAACACAAAATGTTTGACAATTCCATCGTCTATAACTGAGTTTTATCTTGGTTTCCATAAGTTATAGACGATGGAACTGTTTCATTATATTCTTACCTCGCGTGGATGTTGGTTAGGTCGATCCTCAATGTGTTCTGCAAGCGTATATTAGAGGTTAATTAACTAGTGATAGACTAAACTCATGAGTTTTGGTTTACTCGACTATTATTGGCTAACTAATCAAACACCATTTGGTTATTACATAGATTACGATTTTATACGATGGTAATAGTCATGAAAATTAAGTATATCAATATAGTCCATGCAAAAATGCATAAGATGATATAGACCTGAGACTGAGGGAGGAAGCGTGTTAGAAGGCAAGGGAGGCCTACGTACTGGTCTCGACCAATTTCTTGGTAGGAAAGCACACACAACCCACCATGGTATCGCTAACAAACATTTCCAGCAGAATGATCTTTGGATGGTAGGTTGAGTATGATGGTTAATCATTTGAGAACTCTCTTGTGAAGAATGATGTTCCGCTGGAATGGAATTTAAAGTCATGGTAGGTTGTCTTTGAGGCCGATAATGATTAATCGTAGTAGAAATGTATTGCTCCGGTGATACGAACGGTGGAGAATTATCGTTTCTACCATGTTGTCTGCGATATTCCTCGATTATCTTGGTTACTTCATCAGCTTCACCGAACAAGTAATTGTATCCACGAGAACTTTGACAATCACCCATCTTTTTTATATGTATTCAAAAGTTATATAATATTTTGGGGTTGTTTTTTCGTTAATTTTGTTCTGTGGCATCATGACCTTTTATATGTGTCGTACTATTTCATTGAATTGTGTGGCTTGATGTCGTGATTTGTTCTTAAATTAAAGCATGTAACAATCTTTAAGACATATGTCAAAAAGAATATGGTTAAACATAATGAGTTTTAGTGTTGGAGATCAAGTAATTAATACCTATATAGGTATAGATTAGAGATCTGTCCTATAAATATACTTTTTGGTACATTATCTTTGATTAATCAATCAAACGTAAAAATATATAACATATTATCTATTGATCCAACACCTTATCTATTCTCCATAGTAACTACAAAATATTTTGGTTCATGAATTTCTAAAGTTTGGTAATCTTTTTTGTTTGGGTGGAAATTTAGTAAGAATTCTCCTAACGTCTCTTATGATTTTTTTTTTGCCACAATGATAAAGGACGTAAGTCAAACATGATTCACAATGTTTAAATTTTTATTTATAAACCATAAATTAATTTTATATATTAATTAATCTATAAAAGAAACTTGCACTATCACACACTTTGTTATTTTCCCTAACTTCTAGTTTGTATCATGCAAAACTTATGAAGTAACTAGACCAAGATCATAGAAAACATCACATCAATTCATGATCTAATTATTCTCAAAGCTTAAAACTATCCTATAAATATAGATTGAATCCACTGACCTTAAAGTTCAAATCAAAAATAAAATAAAACTACTATATATTTAACTAAAATGGAATCTCTCAAATCTTTTGCAACTATTCTCGTTATAATGTTTATAACCCTTAGCGTCTTAGAGAACGGACCTATGGTTCAAGCTCAAGAATGCAGAGACAGTTTGAGCAATATGCAGGTGTGTGCACCGCTGGTTCTGCCTGGTGCGGCCAATCCGGCTCCGAACTCTAACTGTTGCACTGCCCTCCAATCAACTAACAAAGATTGTCTATGTAACGCTCTTCGAGCAGCCACCACACTTACCTCTCTTTGTAACCTC
The DNA here is from genome assembly GCA_000218505.1 of Schrenkiella parvula. Taxonomy (NCBI): domain Eukaryota; kingdom Viridiplantae; phylum Streptophyta; class Magnoliopsida; order Brassicales; family Brassicaceae; genus Schrenkiella; species Schrenkiella parvula. The sequence continues at coordinate 16,125,673 of CM001192.1, read as the reverse complement.
CCCTCTTTTGATTGTGGTAAGATATATAATCTTCTTTTTTTTGGTAGAAAAAGATTTTTAGATTCTTCTATTGACAAATGTCAACAATTTGAATGAAATGTTAGATGTGTAATTTGATTAACTAGCCAAACAGTGTTTGCTTGTTTTTTTGTCATTTTTGTGTTGACTTGGTTTTGTAAACTGTGCAGGTATAAGTGTCTAGTTTCAACAACAGTTAGTTCCGAAGATTTGGAGAGTTTGGTCTACAAAAGACAACACGAATAAAATAAAATAATATCAAAAATAATGAGAAATCTACTATTTGGTTTTTTTTTTGCTTTTGTTTTGAATTTAATCTGTCGCTGTTTGTTCAATACTTATGAGTACATCTATTGAATATCGTTTGCACCATTATTACTATTTATTATGAGAATATTTTCTATAATTGGCATCATCATGCACCTGCCTTTACAATAGGCGTGGTCTGACTTCAGGCAAAACTCAAATTCAAAATATTGTTTCAAATTTCAAAAGTAAAAAACTACCAGAGAGATTCATAAATTAATCACATTGACATAAGAAAATATTAAAAAGAATGATTAAATCTTGTTGGTTTGAACCAAACCAGAGATTTAGGTTTGGAGTGGACCGGAGCCATTTGACGCTTGGTCAACAAATATTCCTTTTAATGGGGCGTGTAACCAACGCGCATAACTTAGGCGCGTATAAGCATACTCTATATATCACATTACACACTCGCTGTAGCTTCTCCATTCCCATTTCATACTTGTCCAAAAAAAAAACCTCAAGTGGAGTAGTAAATTCCGACAAAATTTTAGCTTATCACACGGTGATTTTCCGGCGATGAAGTGACTATGGGTTTCTTTGGACGACTGTTCGGGAGTAAGAAGCAGGAGAGATCAGCACCGACGAAGAACAACAGACGAAAATGGAGCTTCACCACCACCAGATCCTCAAATCCGGCGACGGCTTCATCGCCGTCGTCTTCTCATCCAAGCAAGATACGTACCGATGAAGAAATCTTGGACGCCGACAAGCATGCGATAGCCGTCGCGGCTGCTACCACCGCGGTGGCTGAGGCGGCTTTAGCGGCTGCTCATGCGGCGGCGGAGGTTGTGAGACTCACAGGAAAAGGTGGCCGTAGAAACTCCTCGGTAACTCAAACCAATCGGAATAATCGCCGGTGGGCACAAGAGTATGTAGCGGCGATGAAGATTCAATCAGCTTTCCGTGGCTACTTGGTTAGTTGCTCTCCCTTAATTAATATCTTTAGACTGTAATTCGAAATTTGAATCTTTTAATTATGTTTCGAAAAGAAAAGAAAAATCCCAAATTTATGTGCCAAGTGTGGAATAGCTGTCTGATGTTGATTTTTCTACTTAGTCCCAAATGTTAATATTTACTGAAAATTAGAAAAGATGAGCATTTGTTGTATTTTTGTATTGGTCCCCGAAAAATCCTTACGAAAAGAGATAAATGAATATGAAACCAAGAAACTTGTTAGAGACCGATCCGATTGTCTACCGACACTATTTAATGGTCTCGGCCTCTCGGGTACTATAGTCTATAGATATAAAATTTCCATTTTGGTCCCAAGAATATGCATCTATTTAATAGGTTTTTACTTTTATATTACAAGTACGAAACTTCGGAATTTTGAAAAGCAATTTTTTAGTTAAACCAAGTAAATATATTCAAGAAGAGGTCAAGTTCTTTCTTTTTTCATTTTTAATCCCTTTTCGTTTACCAAAAAAAAGTGGCACTACAGATGGGTTTTTAAGCTTTATGAGCTTGAAAGTTGCATCCTTTTGGTCACTTTTACTATCAAAGTTGTAACCTTTCTTTTTCTTTTACTTGGTTTTTTTATTCTTCAAATGATAATTTCATAATTATGTGGGGGCAAATACACATAATTTAAAGATTGTCTAATACCATTTAGAAGAAACGAAAGTGGTTGAGAAACTAAAAGTCGATATATGTTCCTTTTGTAGTTTTTTCTTGCATCTCTTTTTGGTTTGAATAAGGTGTGTATTATATAATAATATTTGTTGTTAATTCAGGCGAGGAGGGCGTTAAGAGCATTGAAGGCATTAGTGAAGCTTCAAGCGTTAGTGAAGGGACACATAGTGAGGAAACAAACGGCTGATATGCTGCGTCGGATGCAAACGCTGGTGCGGCTCCAGGCTCGAGCTCGAGCATCGCGTTCTTCTCACGTTTCAGACTCATTCCACTCCACAACGTTAATGGTTCCTTCTTCCCCACACTCTTTTCACGCACGATGCGTCTCAGAGGCTGAGTACAGCAAAGTCATTGCCATGGACCACCACCACAACCACCGTTCCCAGATGGGTTCTAGCCGGTTACTCGACCAATGGAGGACAGAGGGTACTCTATGGAACGCACCGCAGTATAATGAAGACAATGACAAGATCCTAGAAGTCGACACTTGGAAGCCTCACTACCCTTCCTACCACAAGGAGTCACCAAGGAAAAGAGGATCTCTTATGGTCCCCACAAGTGTGGATAACAGTCCACAAGTAAGATCTAGACCAGGAAGCAGCAGTGGTGGTTCAAGGAGAAGAACGCCATTCACGCCTACGAGAAGCGAGTACGAGTACTACTCTGGGTATCACCCTAACTACATGGCTAACACTGAGTCTTACAGAGCAAAAGTCCGGTCACAAAGTGCCCCAAGACAGAGGCTTCAAGAGTTAACTTCAGAGAGTGGCTACAAGAGGTCAGTGCAGGGACAGTATTACTACTACTCATCGGCTGCAGAGCGATCGTTTGATCAGCGTTCGGATAATGGGAACCCGGGTTACAGTTGAGTTTCTGATCAGTTAAGTCGAGACCAAAGTGATAAATCGAAGATGTATTCTTCATTTCTCAATTCTGATCCTATTTTATTTTAATAGTTGAAGCATTAAAAAAGTGAGTAAAATTTATAAATTAGACTTCGACATAAAAGTACAGACAGTGATCAATCTCTGTTCTGTATTTTCTTTTGACTGGATCCTACGGTACAGATCTGGGGATAAGGGTCCACACTTTGTCTGATAAAAAAACTTCAATAATTTGTAGTGATGTCAAGTCAAGACGTGGGAATCACAACTTATAGCAATGAGTTTGATTGATATAACCTTTCCTATTAAACAAATGATTTGTTCTCTTTTGTTTTTTACGGTAAAAAGATACACACACACAAGCAATCACACAATCTCCTGAAACACTATCAAAGGAAACGATAAATGTACCTATATATATGCATTTACAAAGTAAAATATGTTGCTTACGTATCAGACGCCTTCACAACTCCATCTTGAGGTGGGAATACAGCGCAGGAAGCGACACCAGCGGCAGTAATCATTCCCGTTTTCTTCTCGGAATAGCATCAGCAGCGCCACCACAAACCTGCACAAACCCCCACAAATATTGGCATAATTTCTTACATTGAGGGGATTTAACATTAACAATGACAAGAGTCATTGATTCTTGCCAAAGCAAACTTTACCAGGCGATTAATAGAGCCAGAGATAGGAGCCACAATAGGTATTGGTAAGGCTTGTACTTGGATGCTAGGCGTGTGCCTTGTGGCCTTTGCTCTCTTGCTAACCACTTGAACTGGGGACGAGCCAGCAGAACAAAACCGAGGAGAAAACCCGTTAGGAATCCACCCACGTGAGCAAAATTATCAACGTGAGGTAGAATCCCAATGGCCAGGTTTATCAAAATGACAAACAAAAGCGTCAAGAGTGCCGCAATCTGTACTTATGCACCCCAAAAACAAAAACAAAAAAGACAAAAGGAGTCAGTAATCCGAACTCACCAAGTCTTATTGTACCTATATGTTGGCTAAAGATGGTTGACCTTCCATATTCAGGATCAAAACAAACTGTACATAGAGGCGGCACATAATTTATTTGCAAAAGGGAAGCAGATTGCTAATACGTTCTGAGAGGATTAACCTTGTTAGAGTAGATTGTCCAGTTGGTGAGAAGTTCGGAAAGCATTGAGCCAAGAAGGCCAAAAAGGGCACCAGATGCTCCAACAGAGATATTGTTTCTGATAAACAGCGAGGACAGTATGGTTCCTCCCATTCCTGATATTACGTATATAACTCCAATCCTAACTGCAAACTCATGTTTCAAAATTAAATGATACCACCAATGAAATTACAGGACTTGATGACTTCATTTTTCAACACTTGACAATCAGTACGAAAGGAATGGCGTACCGAAACCGAATTGCTGCTCAAGGCGAATACCGATGAATACAAGGCTTAGCATATTAGCTGCAAGATGAATAACACCGGCGTGTAACCATATACATGTCAGGAGACGCCAAGCTTCATGCTTCTCCACAACTCTGTACCACTCAAGTGCTCCTAACTTCGCCAATCTTCCAAGTATTAAACCAAACATAGATTATGTCAAAAATGTTGTCTCTGGAAGACATCATTCACATAAATCAATCATATTACATCTCAAAACAATACAGAGTTTCGAATCCAATCTATAGAATGCCTAATTCAAATGATAAATCATAGTAACCGACAAAATAAGGACTCACAAAATTCTAGAACAACAGAACCAAAACCGGCGATTTACCAGCAGTAAGAACCCTAAATCAACATAGACACCAATTCGGACAAGAAAACGTACGTGCTTGAAGACGGACCAAAGAGAGGATTAGTCCGGAGAGGCTCGAAGGAGAGTCTGCCAAGGAACCTGGCGACACAATGTCGGTTGGGACCATGAGAATGCTTAGGGCAGTTGTTGACGAACATCGCAACGACGAATACTATCACGTTAGCCGCAACAAACATCGGAACCAGCCACGACGTCCACTGCGACGACAACGCGTCATCGCCAAATTCAGAAGAATACACCAACGGTGCCGGTCTAGGCGGCGGTCCGATTCCACTCCGGTCACCGCCTCTGCTTCCGATCCCTCGATCCTTCGCCGACATTCGGTTCTCCAGATCATCTCCTACGGCCATTAGTGATCTCTCTCTCTCTTTCGCTCTGTAAATTGTTTATTGTTTTTTGTTCTTTTTTTTTGTTTTGGGTTTTGCGATTGAAGGCGGTAAGAAAGAGGATTAAAAACTTAAAAACCTTATTTGAGAGTGGGTGAGAAAGTGGGTTCCTTTTAACCAATGATAAGACTACACGTGTAATACGTTGTATATTCGCTTTTGCGAAACGCGTATTCTTCGCATGAGCATTACATAAAAAAAAAGAGAAACGGAGTTGCGTCGTCTATTGCACACTGTGTCACAACGGATCTAACGTGTACTTGAATTTGCCTTTCACGCTAAAATTTTGATGTGACATGAAACCTTTTTTTTAGTTCTAAGGTCTCATTGGATCGTTTGGCAAGATTTTAAAATGTTTATTTTTTTTATATGGACATAACGATGAAAAGTAGTGTATAATGTTTTGTTTTTACATGTCTAATGATTCCGAAGATTACACACAAGTTAATTAAAAATCCAAATTTTAAAAATTTATCGCAAAGAGAGTGAGTAGTTTTAAAAATCATCAGGTAAAGGTATAACTTCTTAAATCTTTTCGACTAATGTTAAGTTTTGTCCCTTTTTATCGTTTACAAAGTCTATTTTATCCAATTACTGTGATTTAAATTTTATCTCAAATTTTCACATGCAATAATTAGTTTGCTTACTAGCAAACTAACTAAAATACATCTACAAATTCATCATTTGGAAAATAAGAATCCCATGTGAAATCATCAAAGTAAAATATGTTTTTTCAAAATTTTAAATAATATTTCAACTTTGTTTTTAGTTCGGGTTTTATAATTGTTAAAAAAGAAATTAACCAATTATTATAATCTATTTTTGTTAAAAAATTGTCCGATTTATCGAAGTTTGAAAACAAATTTTTTCTATTAGGTTTTTATGTTATATCAGAAAAAAAATGATATTTTCTAAAAATTTATTTTAGTTAATAGAAATTTTAAACGATATAAATTTTTTTAATTGGTATTTTGTTTTGCGTCATTAGTACATTTACTTTTGTCAAACTACACTAACCGGATCTAAAACCAGTTTAAAATTTGAAGTTATTTACATTCACTGATTCACACAGTCAGAACATATTTGAATCTTATTTTTTACCTGAGCTGTCATATTCTCATTATATGTAATGCTCATATTACTATTAGCTAGATAAAGTTTAAGATCTACAGAATCATCGATTGGAGAGCGAGTATCCTCTGTGAAATCATCAAGGTAAATATAGTTCTTACATCTTTGACTAATGTTTTAAGTTTTTTTGTTTATTTATGTTTCGTATGTTAATATATATATATACTAACCAACTCTTATGATATACTGTTTGAGAATTCGCCATATCAGTCAAAGTCATAAATCAAATTTTATCAATTATTAAGCTTTATGTTGGGTATCAGAGATGCTTTAAATATTACAATTATCGTGATTTAGTGGTTAAATATTTGTCATATTAGTCAAAATAAAAGATCAAAGTTCATATAATGGATTTTGATGTCTTTTCCAAAAAAAAAATATTTTTACCGTATATATTATATTTGGTTATCAAACTAATAAATTTTTTTATATATATTATAGTTAAAAACTAGCCCTATTAGTTGAGTTTGTTTTCTATTATATGTCATTGTTAGCACATCAAAAAATTGTATTTTCTATAAATTTATTTTAGTTAATATAAATTTATGCGGATATATAATTTTATTTTTCTTAACTGTTTTCTATTACGTATTATTTATGTATTTAGTTTTTCAAATAAAAATAATTTGTATTAAAATTTATAATTAAGGTATTTTAATCCATATAAACACAATATATGCGAAGCTTATCGTTTATCCGAGGTGTCAAATTTTCATTGTAAGTTTTTTCCTGGTCAAGATTCTCATTATATGTAATGCTCATAATTACTCATAGATTAGATAAAAGATTGAGATTCACCGATTCATCTCTCAGAGAGCCAGTATCTTCTGTCACATCATCAAAGTAAGTATACCTTTTCAAATCTTGGACTAATGTTTTCAAGTTTTTCTGTTTGTTTTAGGTTATATGTTTGAAAATTATATATATTCTAACCAATTGTTGCGATGCGATATAGTGTTTGAGAATTCGCCATATAAGTTGAAGTCATAGATTGAGTTTCATCTGTTATTAGCCTTTTATGCTGGCTACTAGAGAAGCTTTAAACGTCCCCATATCTGTTATTGTACATGTTTGGGCTTTCGGGATTATGTTAGGTTTCATACCATTTGACTTGGCTGTTAAGAAGAAAATATATGTATTGCTGTATTACTAAGGGGTTTTTTCCTTCGCTATTCAAGGATTCAGATATGGACCAGAGACAGAGGATTGTTGTCCAACAACAGAACGAGTTGCTGAGAGCAGAGAACAGAACGCTACGGCTCCAGAACGCTCGTCTCAGATCAAAGCTCGAGACAGTCATTTGTTTCATGGTCAGATTGGCTATGTGCAGAAACCTCTTTCCATCCGCTGCTTCAACTTCGACTTGGCTTTACGCTGTGGCGGCTATGACCGCACTATCGCTCCAAGAAGTTGTTTCTCTTGCGAGGCAGGGCGGTCCGATGTGGACAAACGAGAGGTTGAATCTCAATGAATACTACTCTAACTTCTTTCCTTGGTATGCAAGAAACTCTCCAGGGTTTGTACATGAAGCTTCAAGAGCTTCTGCACTAATCCCCTGTGATGCTTTATCGCTGGTCACAACTCTTATCGATCCTGTAAGTGTAACAAACCAGAATTTCTACAAGAATTTATAATTTCCTTTTATTATATTACAAATGAGGTTTTTTTATTATTGTGTTTTGTTCAGGAAATGTGGCCAAAAATCTTCCCATCGATTGTTGCAGAAGCGTCTCTGGAATCACAAAACCAGGACTTCCAAATGGTTCATAAAGTTGAAGTTTTTTGGTTTTGTTTTTCAGATGATAGTGTTACTTTGATATTATAAATTAATTAGTTATTTAATTTTTCTTATGTGTAGATTATAATGGATTTTATGCCACTAATCTTCCCATTAATTCAAACCCGGCATGTGGAACTTCTTCGATGCTTTAGGCAAATAGAGACCGGTACATGGGTTATCGCGGATATCTCGGTGTACTTTACCTCCTATGGCCGACATACTCGCCCCAATTTTATGAGATTTCCTTCTGGATATCTTGTGCAGCACATATCCAATGGTGTCTCGAGGGTAACTTTCAATCTAGCTTAAGTATATGTGTATGTAATGATAGCTTGGATCTGATTCGTTTATTAAATGTAGGTAACCGTTCTTGACCATTGGGTTTATAAGGAAGAACAAGTCATAAACCAGCCTGATTCAGGATTTGGTGCTCACAGATGGCTCTCTGCTCTCCAAAGGCATTTCTTCAACTCTTCTTGGAGTTGGATTCCTTTATTAGGTCACCATATCCGAAGTAATGAAAATTCTGTTTTGTTTGGTTTCTTCTCTATATCATTTTTGAGACCAACCGAGTTTTAACTCTTTGTGCTTGTGCAGTGTTCGATCCCATCGCTCGTACCAACTTGCTTAACCTATCAACGCGTATGGTTAACTTATTCTGTACCGGAGTATACGGTGTTAGCGGAGAAGAGTGGAAGCGGCTCCAGACGGTGAGAAATGTGGCTAATAACCTGAGAATGTTCACCCAAAAGGGCCGGGTCACGAGTCGTCGTCAGGTCCCTTATGTTTTGATCAGCTCGACCGGTTCGGCTGAAATGCAAGCTAAACCAGAAACAATCTTTGGTGTAATCAACCATGCGGAAAAGAAAGACATATGGCGATACTTACAGTCCGTTGGAGCTATGAACGAAGTGATTCGTATGAACAGAAGCCGTAATCCAGGGAATGAAGTCTCTGTTTTCAGCATCGAGGTACATGATTACATCCGGTTTAGTAGTTATATATATATACCCGGTTATAGAGCATTTATAAACAAAGATTAAATTATGTCGCAGTTCGCTGATGCTACTGCTCGAAGGTGGTGTGTGATTCAAGAAACATACTATGAGGCATCAGCAGGGATGATAATCCACTCTTTCGTACAAGCGTCATCTCTTCAGGCTGTAATCAACGGTGCAGATTTGTCTCGCCTCCGAATTTTTCCGTGCGGAATCACGATAGTGCCATGCGGACAAGAAGGAAGTGTTGTGTCGGCTGGATGCCAGGTCAAGGCCAAACAAGACGTGGTCACGAACCGTGAGGACGAGCTCGTGAATGTTTTGGGGAAGATAGTCGGAACTACTTTGGTAAATGTCCAGAATGCCCTCCCGGTGAGCTTGAACCTCCGTTGAAGCTTTATGGCATTTGTTTTTTTTCCCGTTGTTTTTGTTTGGAAGTTTGAAATTAGAACCTCATTTCTTTTTTAAATTGTGTTGGAACTTAATGTTTATGCTTTTTGGAACCTTTATCATGCGTATCGTGAAGATATAGCAAAAAAATAGCGATTATGCTTCTATCTTAATTTTTGATGTTGTTACTAGTTTAGGTTTAAACGGAAAGCGTCGTTTTAGCCGAATGATAGTGATATTTTTTTCTTAAGGCTGATTCTTAGGGAAACAAAAATACTAATAAAAGTTTTAAAATCACAGTCTAACTTAAACTACACAACATCAGAATATAGTTATAGATGATTTTGTTCAAAAATAAATTTATGTATCAACTATCAAGTAAACAAGTATAAGAATCTTACCCCAAAAAATTATATATAAGAAGAACAGGCAAACTAATGTTTTAACTTATAAAATGAAGAAGCAAATTCGAAGATGTCCATGAGAAAAAAGAATTAAAAAGAAGAAGCAAACTCGAAGATGTATTAAAAAGACGCCACGTGGCTGAGTGGGACAAGTGAAAGTGGAAGTCGACGAAGCAACGAAGTAAAGGGAGAAGATTTAGGGGCAAAATAGGAAAGTCAGGTTATGTTCCGGCTGCATCTTCCTTGTCTTTCTTTTTGTCTCATACGGACAAAAGTTAGAGAGAGAGAGAAGAAGAAGAAGAAGAGAGTTCGCGTGCTGTTTCAGTATCATATCTAATCCCGGAATCTTTACTCTCCGTAACTTTCCACGACGGTTGACCTAATTTTTCGTCATATCCAATTGAATTTGAGTGATAGAGAAAGAGAGAGAGAGGATTTCTCATCTGAAGAAGAATAAAGAAAGAGAGAGAAAATGGGGAATTCGTTTGGTTGTTCGGCGTCCGGCGAGCGATTGGTATCGGCGGCGAGAGATGGTGATTACGTGGAGGCGAAGATGCTACTTGATTGCAATCCTTGCCTCGCCAAGTACTCTACCTTCGGTGGTCTCAATTCTCCGTTGCATTTCGCCGCCGCTAAAGGCCATAACGAGGTTTCCTTTTCATTCTAATTCACTGTTTCGCCAAAATCTCTGTACTTTCAGATTTTTGATTTTTTTTTCTCTGTCTCTCTCTTTGTACATCGTTAGATCGTCGGCTTGTTGCTCGAGAACGGAGCTGATGTGAATTCGAGAAATTATTGCGGCCAGGTATTCGAAGATTCAGTTTTCTCTTCTGGGTTTTTTGCGATTTTGAGAATGTTGAGCCTTTTAGCTGATGCAAGGATCCAAGTTCGATACTTTCGATTAGACGTATCTTAGTTCTATTTGGGGATAGTAACCTGTGAAATCTTAGGCTATGTTTGAGCTAATAGATTCGACTTCGTTTTTGTATGATCTATTGCAAATCTATAGCTAAAAAATCCGATTTGTAGATTCGAATTCAGTCTCATTATGTCAATGCAAATATTCATTTCAAATCTAGTAAAAGCCAGGAATAGGCTAAATTTGGTAAATTAATCTTGTTTCAGACGGCATTGATGCAAGCCTGTAGATACGGACATTGGGAAGTTGTGCAAACACTTTTGCTCTTTCGATGCAATGTGAGTTGTTCTCATCGGTAGTTGAAAAAAAACCATCGTCTTTGATTCAGATTTTTTCTTTTTTGTTTAACATCTTTTTCTTTCTCAAGGTTACAAGGGCTGATTATTTAGCTGGAAGAACAGCGCTTCATTTCGCTGCTGTGAATGGTCACGCCAGGTGTATTAGACTAGTCTTGGCGGACTTTGTACCTAGCGAGAAACTGAACTCTCTTCCTGAGACTGGTGTGGTCACAGCCAGGAAAAAAACGGAGCAAAGGTCCTTCTCTTTTTCTTGGAAACCATCTTCCATGTGTTGTAGGGGTTTGATTGATTATATAGTCCCGAAAAAATTTGTCTTTCTGGTGCAGTGCATTGTCTAAATTTGTGAACAAGGCGGCTGATGGTGGAATCACAGCACTTCACATGGCTGCCTTGAATGGATTATTTGACTGTGTGCAGCTTTTGCTTGATCTTGAAGCGGATGTTTCTGCTGTGACATTTCATTATGGGACATCAATGGATATGATTGGTATCAGCTCTCAGTCCACACCCAAGATGACTGAAATTTTCCTTTTATTCTGCTCCCAAGATTATAATCTTGGTCTTAATTATCGTTTCAGGAGCCGGAAGCATGCCTTTGCACTATGCCGCTTGTGGTGGGAATCTGAAATGTTGTCAGGTAAGAACACTACTAAGTTTATTCTTTTGTTTCGATATTTGGGATACAAATATTTGTGAGAATCTCCATTTTATGTATCTCTCCATTTAAAGATTCTCCTAGCAAGAGGTGCAAGAAAGATGACATTGAACTGCAATGGGTAAATTATTCCTCCAGTCTTCTATTGTTTTGTTTCATGTTCAAAACGAGTTTTGGGGAAATACTTGACATTGTTAGAGTGGAAACTGTCCTTCAAAAATGTTTGTAGGTGGCTACCAATTGACATAGCACGGATGTGGAGTCGTCATTGGTTAGAACCTTTGCTCTCTCCAAATTCGGATGTCGTCATTCCAGGGTTCCCTCATTCCAACTACTTATCATTGCCCCTTTTGAGTATACTCAACATCGCAAGGTAATGGCGGAACCTTTATCTATTTTCTAGGACCAAACTCTGGCGGTCCAAGCCTATGGCCTCAATATGACTCGGGTTACATTCTTCTGGTTAACTATTTGCTTGCAGAGAATTCGGGTTGCAGTCCACAACCATCACAGATGAGGTTGATATCTGTGCTGTTTGCCTGGAAAGAACATGCACTGTTGCTGCTGAAGGTCGGTCTAAATTCTTGTCATACACTTTTGAGGATCCTTAACTTAAAAACGAAAGTCGTGGGTTTTGTGTTTCAGGTTGTGAGCATCAGCTATGTGTGAGATGCGCCCTATATCTTTGTTCATCAAGCAATGTTCCCTCGGTGACAGTTGGGCCGCCTGGGTCAATACCTTGTCCTCTCTGCAGACACGGAATAGTCTCCTTTAAACGACTCCCAAGCTCCCTGACCAGAGAAATGAAGTTACCTATGTCACTTGGGTTCTGTGCGCCGTGTATGCTTCACACGGGAGATGCAGCAGATCAATCATCACCGACAACAGAACAGCAACAGCGTAGCAAGACTCGAGCAGCCTCGGTTTCATCTGACATGTTCTGTCCGGTAACATGTAGCCCATTCCCTTCAGTTAACATTCCAATGTGCACCTGCAACGATGGAACGTGTCCAAACTTTGAGACACATGGAACAGATAGACATAGCGAAGAACACAACGAATCTTCTCCTCCTCGGGCAACGACTGAGCATGAGAAGATAGAAGAAGGGCAAAGACTTGGGAAAACAACAACTTGCTCAAGCATGTTTTGGGGAAGAAGAAGCTGTAGCAGAGAGAACCAATGCAACTCCGAGATCAATGCCTGATTACAAATCATTTCTATGTACAGTGAGAGAGATAGTGATAATCTATGTCTCCCTTATTTCTTTGTTTTTAATCGAGATGAGCCACACAGTCTTCTTAGGTTTGTTTTGGCTTTTGAGAGGCTTCAGATATAAATTATGGTGGAAGATTTGTAATTATCAACATAAAGATGGGGTCAATTTGCAAAATCTTTGTACTTTTTTATTGTAATGGATCTATGTTGAAACATTGAGACTTCTTTATAAGTTTCAACCCAAGTAGAGAAGTCAAACAAATCTGAAGTAACGACATAATTATTTCGGAAATTAGTGTTTTCTCTATAACTCTTCTGGCTCTATGAGAAAAATCTGACGACAACAAGTCCATGTCATTTTCTACCTCAGCGTTGCTTTTAATACTAATATGTAATTTAATTATTTATTGGATCAAAAAAGAAAAAGAAGAAAGAATCAAATGAAAACTATCACTCAATTAATTGGACTCAAAGTGGTTTGGTTCTGTGATGCGCCAATCTCAAAAACATTCCCATTTTCGGCTTTGTTACTTCCAAAAATCTTCACTTACACATCTCGACTGCAAGAGTTCAAAATATCAATTACATTTTTCGTTTAATTTTTTATTTTAACTTATTATTATGGCATGATCCATCTATTGTATGTAGCAGATGATTTTTATTTTTTTTTGTATCATATGAATATCAATATGTTTGTGTTCCAAAAATACTATACAAAACCAGAACTTCTAAATATACCATTAGATTAAGGTGTAGTAGTAAAGGTTCTTAACACTATATGGTTAAATCAAGTACCGTGTAAAGATTTATAAGATAATATACATGTGTTACATTGCAACATAGAAGAAATGGATATGATGTGTGTTTAGAAAATGGAAACAGATCCCTAAGTGTAAAGGTTCTAACATTCCCAAAAGGGAAAGAAGACATGTGGGGGAACTCTGTTCTTTCTTCTCTGTCCTCTTTTTATATTTGTTTGGACCTTATACAGGGGACCAAAGCATTACCTCGTTTTTATTGTTTTCTTAATCTTAACCTTCAAAGATTAGTAACAAGTTTACGCTTAAATGATTCTAAAACATGCAAACTAAGTAGGGTTTATATGTTGAGTGTACAGTTTTGTTTTGTAATGAAAATAACCAAAAGTATATTTTCGAAATCAAATCAGTGTAAACAAGGAGTTAAAAGTAAACAAATGAATGCAACAATTCCCAAAAAAAAATACAAAGTAATAATTTAATTGTATACAGATAATTGAACTAGACATATCTATCATCATAAAGCTGGTTTTAAAGGCTTTATCTTATAGTATCACATTAATTGAATATTCGTAGACCAAACCGGTCAGCTTTATAATGGTACAGTGGTTATGATTTCTGAAGATTCTAGCCGTACTCTATGACCCATCATCGAACTCATCATCATCAAAAACCCTCTTTTCTATTTTCTCTTTCAGAAACATTTTTATTCGCAGACAAAAAAAAACATTTTTATTCACGCAAACAAACACAGAAGAGGAACTATCAAAATGTTAATTTTTTTAAAAAAGATTAAATTTTGCCGTTACGAACTTTTAAAACAATGGTCTACGTCACGTGAGTTGCGTGCATTACTAGTTGAGGAGGGGTGTCTTCTCTCTCTTCTTCTTCATCTTCCTCGCGCCTAAAAGCTTCTCTCTCTTTAATGGCGTTTGATTAATCTTCTTCACTTTTTTTGTTTCACTCTTCTTAAAAAATGGGTTTTTCTCTCTAAAGAAGCTCTTTTTAAGAATCTCTGGCGCTTTTCTTCTTCGCTTCCTTCTCTGCCATCATGGCGTTTCTTAAGGCTTTCTCTTTCCTGTTTCTCTTCTTCTCTGTTTCGTCTGCCATTGATGACTCAAGCTCAGAAACTGGTTCTCTTTTGTCCTTCAAAGCTTCGCTCGGAAACCCAACAGTCCTTTCTTCATGGAACCTTTCGTCTTCCTCGTGCAATTGGGTCGGCGTAACTTGCCGTTTCGGGCGAGTGGAGTCGCTCTCTCTGCCTTCCATGTCTCTCAAAGGCAATCTCTCGTCTTCTCTCTTCTCCCTTCGGTTTCTCTCCGACCTCGACCTCTCGGAGAACTCTCTCTCCGGCGAGATTCCGAAGGGAATTGCAAGGCTGAAGAACCTGAAATCGCTTCGACTCGGCCTCAACTCTCTCTCCGGCGAAATTCCTCCGCAGCTAGGGAAGCTGAAGCAGCTTCAAACACTCGATCTCTCTGGAAATTCACTGACGGGACTCCTTCCTGGTCGACTCGGCGAGTTGCCTCGGCTTCTGTACCTTGACCTAAGTGACAACCATATCTCAGGCTCTCTTCCTCCATCATTCTTCCTCAACTTCCCGGCGCTGTCTTCGCTTGATATCTCAAACAACTCCCTCTCCGGCAAAATCCCTCCAGAATTTGGGAAATTGAGTAACCTCTCCGATCTCTACATGGGAATGAACCAATTTTCCGGTCAAATCCCGCCGGAGATTGGCAACATCTCGTTGCTCAAAAACTTTGTTGCGCCGTCTTGCTTCTTCAAAGGACCGTTACCAGACGAGATGTCAAAGCTGAAAAATTTAGCAAAGCTCGACCTTTCTTACAACCCACTCAAGTGTTCAATCCCCAAATCAATCGGAAAGTTACAGAACCTGAGCATACTGAATCTTGTCTCCGCCGAGCTTAACGGATTGATCCCTCGGGAGATTGGTAAGTGTAAGAATCTCAAGACGCTAATGCTTTCCTTCAATGATCTCTCTGGGTCTCTGCCTTTTGAGCTATCAGAGATTCCTTTGCTGGCGTTTTCCGCTGACAAGAATCGGCTTTCTGGTCCATTACCTTCTTGGATCGGGAAATGGAAAGAGTTAGACTCGCTCCTGCTTGCTAGCAACAGTTTTTCAGGAGAAATCCCTCGTGAGATTGAAGATTGTCCAATGTTGAAGCATCTTAATCTCGCTAGCAACTTGTTAACTGGTTCGATTCCTCGGGAGCTTTGTGGTTCAGGTGCATTGGAGGACATTGATCTGTCAGTGAATCTCCTTTCAGGAAACATCGAGGATGTCTTCGTTGGATGTACTAATCTTCAACAGTTGGCTCTTATGAACAATCAGATCAATGGTTCTATACCTGAGTATCTTTCTAAGCTTCCATTGATGGCGCTAGACTTGGATTCAAACAACTTCACTGGAGAGATCCCTGTGAATCTCTGGAACTCAATGGACTTGATGGAGTTTTCGGCTTCTTACAACCGTCTAGAAGGTTATTTGCCTGCAGAGATTGGCAATGCAGCTTCGTTGAAGCGGCTTGTTCTCAGTGATAATCAGCTCAGTGGTGAAATCCCAAGAGAGGTTGGGAAGCTGACCTCTTTATCTTTCCTGAATCTTAATTCAAACAAGCTTCAAGGGGAGATACCAAGCGAGCTCGGCGACTGTACTTCTTTGACTACATTGGACCTAGGCAACAACAATTTCCAAGGACAGATTCCAGACAGGATCACCGCTCTTGCTCAGCTTCAATGCCTGGTTCTCTCTTACAACAATCTCTCGGGTCCGATTCCATCAAAACCCTCTGCTTATTTCCATCAGATAGACATGCCTGATCTTAGCTTTCTTCAGCACCATGGGATATTTGATCTCTCATACAACAGATTGACCGGTCCTTTACCCGCAGAACTCGGCGACTGTGTGGTAGTGGTTGAGATTTTGCTGAGCAATAATCACCTCTCTGGACAGATCCCAGCTTCACTCTCTCGTTTAACCAACCTGACAAAACTTGATCTGTCTGGAAATGACCTTACCGGCTCCATTCCAAAGGAGATGGGACACTCTCCTAAGTTACAGGGATTAAACTTGGCGAATAACCAGCTGAATGGACAGATACCGGAAAGCTTTGGCCTTTTGACTAGCTTGGTGAAGCTAAACTTGACCAAGAATAAGCTGGATGGAACGGTTCCTGCTTCTCTTGGGAACTTGAAAGAGCTGACACACATGGACTTGAGTTTTAACAAGCTAAGTGGCGAGCTTCCATCAGAACTGTCTCAAATGCTCAACCTAGTAGGCCTCTATATTCAGCAGAACAGGTTCTCAGGCCCTGTAGAAAATCTGTTCTGCAGCTCATTGGCGTGGAAAGTTGAGACAGTGAACTTCAGCAATAACTTCTTCATGGGTAGCTTGCCAAGATCATTGGGGAATTTGTCATACTTGACTAACTTGGATTTGCACAAGAATCAGTTCACCGGAGAAATCCCTTCAGATCTTGGTAATCTCATGCAGTTGGAGTATCTTGATGTTTCTGAGAACAGCTTATCCGGAAATATACCAACAAAGATCTGTGGATTGGGCAATCTGCACTACTTGAATCTAGCCAAGAACAGTCTGCAAGGAGACGTACCGAGCTACGGTGTTTGCCAGGATCCTTCCAAGGCACTGTTTTCTGAGAACAAAGCGTTGTGTGGAAGAGTGATTGGGTCAGATTGCAAGATTGATGCAAAGAGTCTGCTGAGTGCTTGGGGACTAGCAGGAATCGTGATTGGGAGTATGATCATTGTCTTTGCCTCTGTTTTCTCTCTCCGCAGATGGGTTATGAGAAAGAGAGTGAAGCAGAGAGATGATCTAGAGGGAATGGAGGAAAGCAGATTAAAAGGGTTCATTGATCAGAATCTCTATTTCTTAAGTGGAAGCAGATCAAGGGAGCCATTAAGCATCAATGTGGCTATGTTCGAGCAGCCACTTCTCAAAGTGAGTTTAGCAGACATTGTTGAGGGAACTGATCATTTCTGTAAGAAAAACATCATAGGAGATGGTGGGTTTGGGACGGTTTACAAAGCTTGTTTACCCGGTGGGAAAACAGTAGCGGTTAAGAAGCTAAGCGAAGCCAAAACACAGGGAAACCGAGAGTTCATGGCGGAAATGGAGACTCTAGGGAAAGTGAAGCATCCGAATCTGGTGTCTTTGCTTGGATATTGCTCTTTCAGTGAAGAAAAGCTTCTTGTTTATGAGTATATGGTAAATGGAAGCTTAGACCATTGGTTAAGGAACCAAACAGGGATCCTAGAGGTACTAGACTGGTCCAAACGCCTCAAGATCGCGGTTGGAGCTGCAAGAGGACTAGCTTTCCTACATCACGGTTTCATCCCTCACATCATACACAGAGACATAAAAGCAAGCAACATTCTTTTAGACAGTGACTTTGAGCCAAAGGTTGCAGATTTCGGGTTAGCCAGACTGATCAGTGCCTGTGAGACTCATGTGAGTACAATCATCGCGGGTACATTCGGGTATATTCCACCAGAGTATGGTCAGAGTGCACGAGCAACAACCAAAGGAGATGTGTACAGCTTTGGAGTGATCTTGCTGGAGTTGGTGACAGGAAAAGAGCCGACCGGTCCAGACTTTAAAGAGAGTGAAGGAGGGAACTTGGTTGGTTGGGTGATTCAGAAGATCAACAAAGGGAAAGCTGCAGATGTTCTTGATCCTCTGGTTCTGTCGGCGGCTTTCAAACACCCGATGCTCCGTCTACTTCAGATTGCGGTGCAATGTGTTGCTGAAACGCCGAGTAATCGACCGACTATGCTTGATGTGTTGAAGAGTCTCAAGGAGATTTAGCTAGAATCGTCTTAAGTTTTCCAGTTTCCAAATATGTGCACTTTGTATTATTGTTAATTCAATGGATATTGGACCAAAACGAACCGGAACCAAAAATTATATATACATAAAAAACAAATCTATGGCGACATTATAAGTTTCTTATAAAAGTTTTAACGAAATTAAAGTTATATTAAATGAAAAAAAAGATTAGGAGAAAGTAGAAAGCACAAAAAAAAACGAATATGAGCTGAAATTTGCTGACAGTTTTGATTGGTACTCTTGTCTAACACCGAACCATAGAAAATTACAAAACATTCATGAAATTGACAGAAATGCCCTTTTGCATTCGAAATTTTGTCTATATGAGAGAAAGAAAATCAAATTGTAAGAAGAGAAAAAGAAAACAAAGTTGGAATGTAGCTGTTTGATGTCAAGTCAATATCACGGAAACAGTTTGGTCAGTAAATAATATTACTGAAAACAGAAGAAAGATCTTTTAACCCAAACTTGTGGCCTTACACTATCTCATATTTAAAGTCACTCACACTTGTTTTATTCTCTCTAGTTGTTTGTACATACATATTGACAAAACTTGCTCAAATGTCACTTAAATACGCCAGAATGGGTTTATGTATCTCTGTCGTCTAATTTTATTATAACTTTGTCCTATTTGGCGCTAAACTAAGATGAATATAAAATTGCTGATAAAATCTCAAAAATTTAAATCGACACTAAGGTTTTTGTATGAGAGAATGGAAATTGAAGATCTTACAATCAAGGATCGACTCCAACCAGCATCATTATCACCACTTTCTAGTCTTTGTCTATCAAAATTTTTTTTTATAAAATATTGACTTGACGTATCGGTGCAATATAGACTTACTCAAAACCATTTAGGTAATCATCTTTTACGGTTTACGCATTTACTGCACTGCCCCTAAATATGTTGTGCCACGGCTGGGTTGGGCCAGACCCATTTAATGTGAGATATCACGGGTCTTTTAATCCAGCCCATGGCTTAACGAAATCATAATAACCAAAGTGTATTATTATTAACCGCTTAAACTTCAGTTGTTTCCTCCATTATTAATATAAAAATTACACAAAAAGTTTATGTTGGCCATAACTATAATACATAAATCAAGTGTATTTTGCTGATTATAGTGGGATTGGTGTTTTAAATATAGTTTGTTAGACCGACGAAACACTATATAGAGATAACGACTAGTATGGTATAGGAGACCGCATGGACCATCTGAATAATTCAATAATTACTGCATTATTGTAACACGATTCAAATGATAAAAACATATATATTATTCAATCATATCTTAAATCACTCCTAAGTCTTTTTGCTCTAAATAAAAATCGGTTGGTTATTTGCAAATTGACTTTCTCTTCTCTTCACCCGAGTTCTTTCAACTTCCAAAGATAGGTTAAATCAAGAAAAACATTTTAAAAAAAAATTGTTGCTGTCATATCTATTACTAAGTTCGTCCCAATATATATATATATGTATATGCGTATGATATTTAGTCGTGTTTGATGTGTCATATGACCCATATTTATACGATTGAGCTTATCCTATATGTACAATAAGGCGTGCAAGAGAAATATTGTTTCTAGGCTTATTTGTGTAGAATATTACAAAAGCATTTAATAATTTCGGGTAAATTTGGCATGTGATCAATGGAATGATATAGTACACATTTCTACTTATGTTTGCAAGAGAATCTAGTACACAAGAGTAGTCACGAGTTGAGTATTTTTAAAATTCAGAATTTTCATCTCATATACATACACGAATAAATAAGTGGCAATTTTCTATTAGATATATATATTTTTAATCATTTAGGAAATTAGTGGCGATTAGTAATTTATGATCTGTTACCTAATCAGCCACGACAAAACGAACATAATTTATAACTTGTAAACTTTAAGGTAAAAACAAACAATCGAGTCTTAATTATGCATATGCAATAGAAATGTTGATCATCTTTTAGCATTAATATCGTAGCTCTGGTAATCTTACATTTGAAGTAAACATAAAGTGACAGCGTAAGTATCATTTATAAACAATGAGATTGTCGGTTAGTGTTGGTCGATAGCTTGATGCCACAACTGGAACCGGTTAAGGACCGGTCAGGTTAGGTTAGGTTATATTTGATGTTAGTTCGGTACCAACCATTGGTTTTGTTTTTGTGTATGCGATGAATCCAACGGCTCGCAAGCGGGGAGGTGCATAGAGATTAAAGAGTAGAGGATCGAAGCCGTTGCAAGATTTTGTTTGATTGCTATTTTTGTTGACGTCAACCATTGGAAAATTGACACGTGGGTACATTGAGAAGAGCGTGTTAGGAATAAATGCTTTTCTTGTTTATTAAACGGGTAAATGCTTTTCTTGTTAAAGAAAAATAAAATAAAAATTCCTTGTCTAATCCTTCACGCCGCGTCTAAGCCATTAAAAAATAATAAATAATAAAAACTATTTCGGACAAACAACTTCGCTTTTCTGTCTCTCTCTCTCTATCTTTAAAGTTTAAACTTAGCTCATTTATAATAGCTCGGCTCGGCTTCGTATACAATTAACTACTAAAGGAAAGTTTTAGACTAATCAAACATGTTCATTAACAACTGGTAATTATATTTTTTTCGCAGATTAAATTATTGTAAAATTTTCGAGGTAAAAAACGACAATATTGAAACTTAATATTTTAAAATTTTTCTTTTTATAAAATAATATATGAAGTTTTTAGCTAGATTCATTTTATTTCCTTATTTCCCAATTTAGTATATATACAAATAGAAATTAGTAGGAGGGCTCATCTAAAAAAACGATTATTAAGGTAATTACTAGATTTGCAGATTCGGTGTATCATACGTGAAAAAAGAACAACAATGAGAAAGAACGTGAAGACTGTAACAAGCAAAAAAAGAAAAAAGAGATAATATTTTAATTTTAATTAAAAAACAACGAAACAAAACGTTATCTTCAAAGTTTATCCTTTTTTATTTGCTGTTAATGCGTTTTTATCATTTCCTTTTTATTTCCTTACGCAAAAGATTTTGGATTTAACATCTGTACTCACGCGAAAGTTTATCCACAAAACATTTGGCGTGGAATCTATTTTTCTCTTTTCTTTTTATTAAATAATAACTTTAGATAATTAATACGAGTAAACTTTTGGTTATTTTAGCTTTCGTATTTAAACGAAACATAATAATCGAGGAGCAGAAGATATTAGCCGGATCCAACGACTGCCGTCGCGAGTCCGTAAATATAAATCCGTAAACTAAAACTTTAAAAAGGAAAACAAAAACTGAGCGTTCAAATCCAAAATCCAACGGTGGAGATATAAGCTCATACCGTCACGCTAGATCTATGGCAGAAACAGCGTAGCAAAAATCCTTTCTCTTTCTCTTCTTCTTCTTCTTTTGTCTTCTTCCCTTCATTTTTTTTGTTTCCTTTTAATTTTTCCTAATCCAACTAACCGAAAACCAAACTCTCTCCCCTCTCTCTCTCTCTCTCTTCTTGGAGGGAGTGCCGGAATCAAGCCTCAGGGGATCGGAGTATCGTCGGAATTATTACAATTACGGTTGCTTCCGCCGTCTTCCTTGTTACTGCTGGTTGATATTCACTACGCGTCGTTTTGTGTGAGAGGAAGGAGAATTTGAACACCGATTCACTTTTTTTTTCCGTGGAATTATATATTCTCTGCTGGTTATGATTGGATAGAAAAAAACAAAAAGGAAAGGAAGATAAAAGAGAAGAAGAAGAATTTTCCTGCTCTCTTTTTCTCTGTCTTCGTCTCTCTCTGCTCCTTTGTTTTCTTCAGCAACGTTTGAAGCCTGGAGAAGAAGATCTATTCAGTAAATTTCAGCTCTGGGAAATTCGGTTCGATTTGATTGGGAGGAGTTCGAGAGAAGAAGAAGCAGAATTCTGTAATTTGGTAAGTTTTTTCTTATTCTTCTGAATTTTGTTTTAGTTGTTGTTTAGGGTTTTTGTCATTGATTGTTTCGGTGCCGAAATTTTGAATTTGGTAAGGAGTTGGTTCTCTGCACGAAAGATCCGAAATTAGGCGAATGGTACTCTCATGGCGTTTGAAATACCCGAATTGTGTCCTCTCTAGTCAAAACTATTTCTTATCCACCTCCTATATAGCTTGCTTGTATTTGCTAAATTTTGTTTCGGCCTTTGGATTTTGGGATTTGTACTATAAATCTCCTGTTTTATCCATGGAATTGTATGCTTGATCTTTTTTGTAAATAAAGGTTGGGGCCCTTTATGTTTTTCATTCATGTAGGTGGCAAAACTAGAGATTTGCAGTTTTTTCTGTAGGTTGCAAAATTAGAAAGTTAAAAAAAAAGAGTCTGATCTCTCTATCTCATTCTTTGATTTTGTTGTCAGCTGTTGTGCAATGCCGTCTGATATATTGGAACCCAGAGGTGTACCGACACCTTCGCATTTTCATGAAGAGACTCGCATTAATCCTGAGGTAACTCTTGGCTTCTCTGCTTTCAAAGTTTTTGGAATTTTCTCATACAAATTTGCAATGTAAGGTGTACAGCTCTCGAAATTTTGTTGCCACCTCTGATGCATATGGCATTATGCACAAAGGTGTTTTTTTCTTGGGAATCATGTGTAAGGACGGGTTTTTCTCAAGACATTTGATGGTTTTTCTTTGGCAGAAACAATATGGGTTCATGAAAACCAACCAAATGCCTGAAGGTGGCGGGGATAGAGGTTCAAATCTACCGAATAGCTCTTGGACATCTGAAAGTTACCAGCTGTCTCAACAATCAAGCTTGTCTGGGACGCTTCCCTCTTTTATCCCTAATGGAAGAACAACTACAAGTGATACTCACTGGGAGAGCAGTCTATTTTCCAGCTCCCTGTCTGAATTATTTAGTAGAAAATGTAAGCTTCTGATTTCGTTTTTACGAAGCATTTTAGTTGGTATATTGGTAACTATTTAACTATGGAGTCCGTAATGGCTAAACAAACCTCTCTTGTTTGATTAAGTAAGGCAGGAGAATAACATTGTGTACCGTCATGGTCATGAAAGTAATATTATACCTTGACTGACTGCCCTTGATTTGTATTTTTTTTCTCCAAATTGCTGGTGTTGCAGTACGAATACCAGTAAGTGATAAGTTAGCCTTTATGCCTGCAAACCGTGAGGAAGAACCTTCTGAGTCTTTAGAAGAGATGGAGGCACAAACTATTGGAAATCTTCTTCCAGATGAGGATGATTTTTTTTGCAGGAGTGGTTGGTGAAGTTGGCCATAAATCTAGTGTCAATGTAGGAGATGATTTGGATGACTGTGACCTTTTCAGCAGTGTTGGTGGCATGGAATTGGATGGGGATGTTTTTTCGTCTGTTGGTCAAAGAGATGGCAAGAGAGGCAGCAATGTTTCTGTTGTTGGTGAGCCTCCTCGAGGAGAAATTAAATCCAGGATACTATTCGTTAGGAATATGGATAGCATCATTGAAGATTACGAGCTGAGGGTCCTTTTTGAGGTACGTATTTAACCCGTGTGTCTGGTTACAGATTCCTAATTAATGGCAAGAGATGCTATTTAGAAATTTTGGAGGTTCGCTTCTCATTGATTATATATCTACTTGTTTAGCAATATGGAGATGTCTGGGCTCTTCATACAGCTGGCAAGAATCGTGGCTTTATCATGGTGTCATACTATGATATAAGGGCTGCTCAGAATGCGATGAGAGCACTACACGGGAGGCTCTTAAGGGGAAGGAAGCTTGATATTCATAATCCTATCCCAAAGGTGTTTTTTCATCGTTCCCATCCCCCTTTTGTGTGTGATTGTGGTTTCTGTCAGTGCTATGTGTGTTATAACTGTCGTTTCTGCGGACTAATCTCTTGTTTATGTGACTTCTTTTTTAATATATATCAGGAAAATCCTAAAAAAGAGAACACCAGCGAAGGAGCTCTGTTGGTTAATAATATTGATCCTTCTATATCCAGTGAAGAGTTTCACAGAATAGTCAGTTCATACGGAGAAATCAAAGAGGTTTTTCACTGGCTATCTTCTTGTACTAGCTTCGTGATATTAACTGGTATTTGACTCTGTAATTTTGATATTTATGCTATTGCTGTTGTTTGCAGGTTCGTAGAACGAAGCCTGAGAACTCACAGATATACATAGAGTTCTTCGATGTTCGAGCCGCAGAGGCTGCTTTCCGAGGATTAAATGGGCTTGAGATTGCTGGGAGGCACCTTAAACTTGCGCCTTTCTGTCCAGAGGGTACAAGGTTGTTATCAATATTCTTCCTGCCTTATTTTTCTCTATGGTGGTGAACTGATGCAGTAACAACGTGATTTGCTGTTAAATATAAGAACGCCAACTATGTTAATATGTAGGATTCATCATACTTTTTTTTTTTCAGTTTCATGTCACAGTTTGGTGCAGATGATGTTGTGGGGGGTCTACCTAAAATGGCTTTAAATAATCTATCATCAGCACACATAGGTATAATAGTGAAAACGGTTTATAATTATTTGTTCTGAATGATTTGGCATCCTGGTTCACAACTCATACCTATCCTTTAACTCTCTGTTTCAGGAAGACATTTCCCAGGAATATTAGCTTCAACCTCCATTGATGGTGGATCTATGCGAGTTATGCATAATTCTGTCGGGTCACCTGTAAACTCCTTCATTGAACGTCATCAGAGTCTCGATATTCCTATGGGTTTGCCACCATCGACAAGAATCATCTCAGCTAGCAAGCCTGTTGGTCTTCAGGATCCCGGAAACCCTTTTGATAGTTCAAAATCGGGTATCCAAAGCATGCCAAATCTTCATCCTCATTCTTTTCTTGACAACTTTGCTAGTGGTAGTCCATATAAATCCTCTACAACATTCTCTGAAATGGTCGGTGATGGCCAAAAAGCAAATGAAGGCTTTATGATGAGCAATGGATTTAATGGTGGTGGTAAGTACATGTTCTAATTACTTTTCTGCCTTGATTACACTTGCCTAAGGTTAGTGATGGTGCGTAGCCGACACTGTAGATGTAAGATGAATAGTTGGCTATAATTTAATCAAGCTCTTTATTTCATCTAGCTTAAAAGATTAGTTGGTTTAAATGGGAAAGAGGCCTATACATACACGGCGTATTTAATTTTTTTTGGCTAATATTAAATTGTTGATATGGAAGATTGTGATGAAGTTTTTCTACCTACCTGCTTGTGCAAGTTATTCAAGTTCTCTCATTTGTTGTTTTTTCCTTATTGTAGTCGTAGGATCTCCCATAAATCAAGGATCCCATCGTGCTAACCTCAACTTATGGAGCAACTCTAGTACTCAGCAACATAATCCGTCAAGTGGCATGATGTGGCCTAACTCACCATCTCGCCTCAACAGCGTTCCTTCTCAGCGCATCCCACCTGTTACTGCATTCTCTAGAGCATCTCCTCTAATGGTGAACATGGCATCATCGCCTGTGCACCACCACATTGGATCTGCCCCAGTATTAAATTCGCCTTTTTGGGATAGAAGACAGGCCTATGTAGCTGAATCTCCAGATTCTTCTGGATTTCACGTAGGTTCTCATGGTAGCATGGGATTTCCCGGCTCTTCTCCCTCACATCCAATGGATGTGGGTTCTCATAAGGTTTTTTCTCATGTCGGTGGGAATCGCATGGATGCCACTTCAAAAAATGCTGTGTTGCGATCATCGCGACAGATGCCTCATCTCTTTTCTGGAAGGAGCCCAATGCTTTCAGTGCCAGGCTCATTTGACTTGCCTAATGAACGGTATAGGAATCTCTCTCACAGAAGAAGCGATTCTAGCTCTAGTAATGCTGAAAAGAAACTGTATGAGCTTGATGTTGATCGCATATTACGCGGGGAGGACAGCAGAACAACATTGATGATAAAAAACATTCCTAATAAGTAAGTGAAGTCGCTTCTTTTATTTTGACCATTTTGCAATTATTGATCGTTTCTTGTCCGAGTCAAATTTGCAGGTTGGTCATTTTATCCTGCTTCATTTTTGCTTTTTTTTTTAATTTCTTTTTTCCTTTATGTTCCTGTAATGATTTAGGTATACTTCTAAGATGCTTTTAGCTGCCATTGATGAGTACTGTAAAGGAACATATGATTTCCTTTATTTGCCAATTGATTTCAAGGTATGCAGGCCTCTTACGTCCTTATCTAATATAGCCTACTGCAGAAGGCCTTGTGGCCTATTATGGCATTCTCAATATCGATTTCAATGAGCCTGTGCTCTCTTTGCAGAACAAATGCAATGTGGGATATGCTTTCATCAACCTTACCGAACCTGAGAATATTGTCCCGTTTTTCAAGGTATGTGATTGATTTATGTTTACAACGTACCAAATATGTTTAGAAAAACAACATTCGTTACAAGTTTAAAACCTTAACAGGCATTCAACGGTAAGAAATGGGAAAAGTTCAACAGCGAGAAGGTGGCATCTCTTGCATATGGTCGGATCCAGGGAAAATCAGCTCTTATTGCTCATTTTCAGAACTCAAGTTTGATGAACGAAGACAAACGTTGCCGGCCTATTCTCTTCCACACTGCCGGTCCAAATGCTGGTGATCAGGTAACAAAGATTTAAGTCCTCACTTAATATCCTTATCCAAATGCTTTTCTATCAGTTGCATGTAACTATATCGCTTGTTACCTATGTTTCCACTATAGTATAACACACAGAATGCTTCGTCCATGTTTGCTTTTGGATCATAAGCAGTCATATAGATTTGTACGAGTCATTGACATGTTGGCCATTTTCTTTTGTTTGGAGGAATTGCTTCATTTGTATCAACGTACTGTGCAGGAACCGTTTCCAATGGGATCTAACATCCGGTCAAGACCAGGCAAGCATCGAACAAATAGCATTGAGAACTACACCAACTTTAGCAGCAGCTCTGAAAACCGAGAAGATCCTCCAAATGGGATGGACTCGATCTAACCGATGAGCCAGGCAGTTTTCATGTCATAAGCCAGACTAACCTTAGACGTCTTCTTCTATCAGAGGTAAAGAGAAAAGAGACCCAAAAGATTAACCACAAGGTAAAAATATATATATCTTTGACACCCCCCACAGCTCTGTAAATCCTTTGGGTGGTAAAATTTACCTGGAGAAAACTCATTTTGAAGTGGAGAGTTTTTGAACTTGGTTCTCTAAACTTGTTCCACAAGTTTTGCTGTATCATCAAACCCCCCAGAGAAATCTTGCTGGCTTTTTTTGTTTTTTCTAATTTTTATTTTTATTTTTTGCTTTTTCAATCAAAAAAAGAGGATTGTTGGGTTGTGTCTACAAGGATCTTTCTTTGTACTTTGCTTACAAAATGTAACAACCTAAGTACGATGTGTTGAGTTTCTTTGCCAACGGTTTGGGACCATATCATTTATAGGTAAACCCTTGAGGGCGACGTTTTTGGCGATCCTTTCTTATTCTTTTTGGTTTCTACTGTTTTATTTCGATTTGGGTCGGTGTCACTTACAAACCCTCTTGACACCGTCGGTTGTTTAAGGCTTCCTATTTGTTTGAATTATAACACAATTATTGATTGATATCTGAATATCCGATCCAAACAACAGATCAGTACTTGCTCCAAACTAACATAGATTTCTTATTATTCTAATTATTTCAGTAAATAAAACAATTTGAGTCGATGATCTATATATAATTACTTTTTTTTTTGGTTTTATGTTGTTGGTGCACTATGCAATACAATTGGATGGATGTTAGATTTACTTCTATCATCTGATTAAAAATATAGTCGGCCCATATTTTGACCCATAAAGGGCCATCTTTTTTTACGAAAACAGAAACAATTGGGTTTTGTCTTATATGTAATTAAATTGAGGTATTTACTTTTTCTTGTTAATTTTTTAATAAAGAAAAAAAGTTACATATGTTCTGTGATTATGCTTTTTGAAAAAGGTCTGTTTGCCTTTCTGGTGGCGAAATCTTTTAATTGGTCATTACGTGAAATTTATGTCTTATTATTCACGTCTCCTTCTAAAAGATACGTTTTTTTTTACTTCATAAATTCCAGTCACACCGCATTATAGAATAATAACTTATAATAATATAAATTCATATTCCCTCCTAAATTATGCTTATTCCCATAGAACTATTAACAAAATTATCATATAAACGTCGGATGTATATTTGATAATAATAAACTGTGACCATTTTCGATGTGTCACAATCTTTGGACCAAATAAATCACTAGCCGACTGTAGTAAATATCCTCACGTGATGAAAGCGTTTTTATCTTACACTCAATTTAATACGTCTTCATTTCCAGTTTTCTATAACCTTTTTGCAGTATTTTAATTTCTGTAATTATCAAAATAGAAAAAATTAGTTTCGGTAAATAATGGTAATGATGTCCATAATTTCGAAATAATGATTGGCTGTATTTGTCAATAATAATAATTATTGGTAATAAAGGAAAAACGAATATAAAAAAATGAATGGAGTCAAGACTCGAGACAGATCGTCGACTTAGAAAAACACAGTGGGTCCCACTCACTTCCCCTCCCAGATTTTTTCTCCTCTCTTCCCTCTTCGTCTTCCTCCTCAAATCTCCTTCTTCTCGGAACTCGCCGTCAAATGTTTGTCTCTGTTGTTCGGTTCAGCTTTTGAGTTATGGGTAGCTGCTGGTCCGATGGTGGTGGTGGTGGAATGGTTGGTGTTGGAGGGACTACTTCCTCCGCCGCCGCCGGCTACGCCAATCCTAACGACGCTGTTGACTACTACCTCAAGTCTCGCGGCTTCAACGGCCTCTTCTCTCAGATCGAGGTCGCTTTTCCTTTAAATTTTTTTTCTGTTCACCAAGATTTGAAATTTCCAGTTCTCACTTCATGTTTTCTTCTTTTCTTTCTCGCAGCTATCGTTTTCTGCTTCCAGTTTGCGAGACCGGGACTTGATTTCAAAGGTTCGTTCTTGTTTCAGAACTGAAATTTCCTTCTCATGGATGGATTATAGGGAATCTAGCTGTGGAAATGGTGTTTCATAGCTAGTGATTTGATTCCTCGAAATTGATTCTCTTTAGGCAATTTAAATGATTGTCAAGTGCTTTTAAACACAATGTAGTAAAGGATATTTCTTGAAACCTCAGTGTACTTTTGTTTATGGTATGCAGAGCGATGCAATGGTGGTTGTTTATACAAAAGGAAGAGATGGAACACTTGCAGAATTGTTCCGCAGTGAAGTTGTTTCGAATTCTTTGAATCCTAAATGGATTAAGAAATTTACAATCGGTTATCAGTTCGAAATGGTGCAGACATTGCTGTAAGTTGTTTTTAAGGGATCGGCTTATATGCGACTTGAGGAAAATGAGATAAAGTTTCTAATTTTATGACCCCTCTTCTGCACAGGTTTCGTGTGCATGATATTGACACTCAGTTCCAAAATTCAAGGGAGGAGGTATATGCAGAATCTCATTGTGCTCTCATGTTCCCTTTTTCCCGCTGAAAGTGTTACATTATATGATTGGGGATTTTCATTTCAGATGCTTAAGCTCGACGAACAGCAATTTCTCGGCGAGGCAACATGTACATTGTCTGAGGTATCCACTGCTTAATATTCTTTTAGGACCTCTCTACTGATTCTTTGAAATACAAAGAAGCAGCCTCATTTTAGTGCTTAGCTTGCTATATATTAAATATTTCAGATGTTATATTTACTGATCAACTATGCAGGTTATCACCAAATCAAATAGGACGATTGCCTTAGAACTCATGCGTAAAGAAGGTGTTGCAGCACAGACCCAGCCACAACACCATGGAAAGCTTATTGTCCATGCTGAGGAGTCTCTAGCTTCTAAGACCACGACAGAGATAGTTTTTAGGTGCTTGAATTTGGAATCAATGGATCATTTCTCTAAAAGTGTAAGCTTTTGTTATAATACTCTTTCACCAATTTACCAGAACTTACTTCACACATAAATATAACATGAAGTTTCTTGCTCAGGACCCGTTTTTGGTGATATCTAAGATAGTAGAGCATGGGGCTCCAATCCCGGTCTCCAAAACCGAAGTCTTAAAGAATGATGCCAATCCACTTTGGAAACCAGTTTTTCTAAGTGTTCAACAAGTGGGGAGTAAGGTAACCAGAGGGGTTTCTTATATATCTGAGTTTTTCTGAACAGGAAGGTAAACCAATTTATCTTCTGTAATGCTTGCAGGACAGCCCGCTGGTAATTGAGTGCTTAGACTTCAATGGCAATGGCAACCACAATCTTATCGGGTAACCACAAACACTCGATTCCGTCCATTCTAAATTGGGATATGACTATGAGTTGATTAAGCTGAGATGATTCTTGTTTATTGTTTGATTTTGCCAGTAAAATTCAGAAGTCTCTGGCAGACTTAGAAAAGCTTCATTTGAGTGGCCAAGGAATCAATTTATTCTTACCTACAGGTGTTGGACATAAACACGAAGACAGGGTATAAATGTTCTAACAATAAGAGGTTGAACACAGTTCTTAATGCGAGAAACCTGATACCATTTGCCGCTATTTCAGGCATTAAAGAGCCAGCTTTTCGTGGACAAGTTTACTGAAACTGTTCAGCATACATTCCTAGAATACTTGGCTTCTGGATTTGAATTGAACTTCATGGTCGCAATTGATTTCACAGGTATGATTTACGCCGTGGTAAAAGGATCTGAGAAGGACAGAGTTTCTCAAGATTCTCTATATCTAATGCATTCCCTTTAAACTAATCTAATTGTCCCTCATTCTTCATTAGCTTCAAATGGAAATCCTCGCCTCCCAGATTCCTTGCATTACATTGATCCTACAGGAAGATTAAATGCCTACCAGAGAGTAAGGGCTCACAATATATCCGAAGTTTGGTTATTGCTAAAATTTTCTAATTCCTTGCAGAAGATGTGACTGTGTGTGACATTCTTTGTTCTATTCAGGCAATAGTTGAAGTTGGAGAAGTGTTGCAGTTTTATGACTCTGACAAACGGTTTCCCGCATGGGGTTTTGGAGCTCGTCCTATCGACATCCCGGTTTCACATTGCTTTAACCTCAACGGAAGCAGTACATACTGTGAGGTCTGGCGTTTATCTTTATCAAATCTGACTCAAGTAAACAACATGGACTAACTTTGTAATAAATTCAAATGTTTTCTCAGGTAGATGGAATTCAAGGTATCATGAATGCCTACAATGGTGCTCTCTTCAACGTCTCTTTTGCAGGGCCTACTCTATTGGGCCCCGTGATCAACGCTGCTGCAACAATCGCAAGCGAGTCACTCGCTCAAAATGCACGGAGATATTACGTGTTGTTGATAATCACAGTGAGTTTTATATCTCTTTTTCTCGGATTCTTGTTTTTTTTTTGTATGTAAAAGACAATGAAAACGAAACTTGTCCGTTTTATATAGGATGGAGTAATAACAGATCTGCAAGAAACGAAAGACGCATTGGTCAGTGCATCAGATCTCCCATTGTCAATCCTCATCGTTGGAGTAGGAGGAGCTGATTATAAAGAAATGGAGGTTTCTAATAAGAATTCAAAAACATACAAAAGTTTGTGGTTTCCATTTGCAAAATCGTATTAGATTCTTACAGAGTTATGTCCTGTTGTTGTGTAGGTACTAGACGGAGACAAAGGAGAGAGATTAGAAAGCTCGAGCGGTCGCGTAGCGTCGCGTGATATCGTCCAGTTTGTTGCATTACGAGACATACAATGTGAGTCTTGTTTTCTTGATTTGTTTGGCTTAGAAAAAATAAGCAGTGTTGTGTGTTGACTGATGATCGTTGTGCAGATGGAGAGGTCTCAGTGGTAGAAGCGCTTCTAGCGGAATTGCCTTCACAATTTTTGGCGTACATGAGAAACCGTAACATCACTCCCACCACCACCTCTGCTTCTTGATTAATTCACTCTCTCAACACACTCTGTACATACACACCTTCAAAGCTCTCAAACGCTGTCGTTTTTTATTTGCCTTCTTTTGTTTTCTATTTTATATTGTTGTCTGGAATTTTTCTGTTTCCAGTATGCCACGTCAAATTTTATATA
The DNA here is from genome assembly GCA_000218505.1 of Schrenkiella parvula. NCBI lineage: Eukaryota > Viridiplantae > Streptophyta > Magnoliopsida > Brassicales > Brassicaceae > Schrenkiella > Schrenkiella parvula. The sequence goes on along the minus strand of CM001192.1, from coordinate 16,093,214 downwards.
ATTCACTCTTGATTTGTTTTCAGACAAAAGGATCATTTTTATTTAATATAATTTGCCAAATTACCACCAGATTTGGTTTTGACATATCCAAATCATCTACTACTGTTCAACGGTCAACATATTTAGCTATTGACTTTCTTGGTTTTTTTGTTAGAATTTAGGTGTTGACTTTTCCTAAGCCGAACTTTATACGTTGAATTTTATCTTTAGTCCTTTACCGTACATCTCGCTGAAACAAATAAACTTTAAACACCATTTTTGAAGAAACATAGCTATTCAAATGGCTATTTAATATATATGATGAAATGTATACCTTTTTCTTTTTTTATCGAATAATACAATATTCTTACCTATTTTACCGAGTTTTTGAGGAAAAAATAGCTATAAAATCTGACTTGAGTCGTAGATATTCATATTAAAAGAAAAAAATCTGAACTAGGTTGATGACAAAAATTGGAGAGAAATTAATTCGCTAAATGGCAATAGGTGGAATTCTAAACTGAACAGGTTTATTTATCAGTAAAATAGTTTACGAATGGTCAAAAATGATCATCGTAGTAGTAATGTTGGAACTCTTTCAAAGAAAGGTATTCAAAGTATATTTTTTAACCACTAGATCACTTTTAATTGTATATCTTTTGATATTCCAATGTTATCATTCATTATTAATTGTTATGAAACAAATGATATTTTGTAATATGTTATTTTCTGATTTGAATGTCTAGTTTATCATTATTCCTAACATAACTAAACATAAGTCCTAACCTTCTTTTCAAATTTAGGTCTTCACATAAAAGATAACATGTCACATAAAAAAATCACCCATCAAATAACAGTTCATGATATACAAATATTAGTTCTCATTTTCTCTCTTAGCAAAATTCGCAAAGAACAAGAGATTGTTTCTTTGTTATTCTTTCTAGTCAACCTAACTAAAAAGACCGACCCATGTGTATTTCCTGGCTTAAAGTGTTTCTCCATCAAATTCAAATTCATTGACATCTTCAAGAACTCTTTTTTATTTTCTTTCATTTGACTAACTTTCTTATAAGAACCATACTTTCGTTTGTCGTAGTCTTATACAATGTCTTCGTTTGTCTATACACGAACAAACTTTAGCCAATTTAATAATAAATAGTAGATCAAATCGTGGTTATTTGATGTTTAAGTGTCCACGTTACCGATCCTTGAACTTTTTTAATGACTTTTCATTTTTTAAAATTTTATTTGTGGTCCCTCCAAAAACTGCCTGTTTATTTTTGTTTCTTTTTTTTCACGATGTTGTTATGCTACGTTTGTTTGTTGTTTAATGTTTTTTTATACATTAATCTGAGTTTTACATATTCATTACTTTGTAAATTACAACTAAACAAATGTGGTTGCCAAAAAAAAATAGACAAAATGTGAGCAACCATCGCACGTGCAACGAAACATGACTTAAAAGTGAAAAAACAACAGTTTGTGGATTACAACTCTCTTGGCTCCTGTCCTACTTCCGTAATAAAATAACCTTTCTCGACTTAAAAAAGGTGATTTCTTAAACTATTAAAAATGATATTTTTGAGAAATTTACATAATCTTTTTTAGCATAATGCAAACAAAACAACTTATTATGGTTTGATATATGTTAAAAATACAATTATACATTTCTCAAACTTGAATCTTGGAGTTAGTGTACGCATTCAAAAACGTTTAATTTGTTGATCAATGAATCCATAATTTCCACATAAACAAGTAATTTAAACTGAATTATTATCAGCAGATGTAAATGAACTAAAAAAACATCTTCGTATATCTATTAGAATAAAGAGACACCAAAACAACATGTTCAATTCACACGCTTTCCCTTGAGTCATGATCAGTGTGTACACATTTCTTGGATATATAACCCTTTTTTTTCATCTCTATCCAAATCTTTAATAGGAAAGAAAAAAAAGATCCCACCTCAGAAAAGGAACACCAAAAAATTCCCACTCACACGTACGTAAACTCCTTTCTTTTTATTTTATTTTTAATGAATGAAAATCGAATATATCTCTTAATTATGTTCTTATTCCTTAACTTTTTCAGACGATGTTGGTTTTATTTACACACGAAGAGTATATATATTCTTTGTATCTAAAATCAAACCTTCAACCAAATAAAACTTTTGTATTGTTTTGTCTTCTTCTTATTCCATGCATGTGTTCCCGAAAAGAAACCAGTAAAGAATATGTACATGCATGCATTTTCCTTCTTTAATTTTTTTCTCTTTTTGTCATTTTGGATCTTTTTATAGCGTTCATATTTATTTTAGATTTTTCGGTTTAAAGCTTTTTGAGTAATCTTTATGGATATCCATTTCTTAACTTGTTCAGATTCACAGGTACGCATTTTCTGCTATAAGGATATCAAAAGGCCTTTTTTTCACGCGTCTCTACAGTTTTAACAAGTTCACTCATATTAGTGCATGATTTTTATGTGTCGAGAAAATTATGATACAAGCTAGGAAACTAAATAAATTTAAAAAAGAATATGCAAAGCTTCATCTTGACGTTTCTGTTATTTGTCTTATGTTCACACAGACTAAAATCCTTCTATAAAACCTTCAAAATTGCTCACTCCAAAAAACCTTAATTATTATCTCTCTTCCATTTTCCTTCGTTTCATTTGTTTCTCATGTTCAAGGCTTCCTCTATTATCCTAGTTTAAATCTAAACCAAACCTAGACCTTCTTAAAAGAGAGGGAGATTGAAAAGGTTTCTGAAAAGATGGCGAATCAGAGGAATTATGGAAAGAGGCCCTTTGGAGCCGGTGAATCAGAGGAAAAGAAAGAAGCCGATGATGAGGAGAACATATTTCCTTTCTTCTCGGCCAGATCCCAATACGACACGCATGCCATGGTCTCAGCCTTGACTCAAGTCATTGGAAACCAAAGCACTACTCATGATAACAATCAACATCACCCTCGTGAGTATAATCAACAAGCTCCTATCCAACCTGTTCCTCCTACTCAAGATCAAGGTATATTTAAAAAAGGGTTATATATATATATATATATATATAGGTTAAGTATATATATATATATATATATACTAGATTTCCTAGCATATCTATTGCAAGTAACAGCTAGTTTATGATGTTATGTACATACAAAATGAACAGATTAATGGATACATTTTCTTTGGAGGACGAAAATATCCCTTCTTATATTGCACTTTTCTTGTAGTGTGTATATGAGGTTAATGGTTTATGTCACTTGTTGATTGTATAAAGGAAACTTGAGGAAGAGACATTATAGAGGAGTAAGGCAACGACCGTGGGGAAAATGGGCTGCCGAAATTCGGGATCCACAAAAGGCAGCACGAGTGTGGCTCGGGACATTTGAGACCGCTGAAGCTGCAGCCTTAGCTTATGATGAAGCAGCTCTTAAGTTCAAAGGAAGCAAAGCCAAACTCAATTTCCCTGAGAGAGCTCAACTAGCAAGTAACACTAGTACTATTACCGGGCCACCAAACTATTACTCTTCTAATAACCAAATGTACTACTCAAATCCGCAGACCAATCCACAAACCATGCCATATTATAACCAATACTACTATAACCAATATCTTCAGCAAGGAGGAAATAGTAACGATGCACTAAGCTATAGGTTGGACAGTGGGGAAACTGGAGGCTCAATGTACAATCATCCGACATTATCTACTACAACTTCTTCATCTTCTGGTGGATCTTCAAGGCAACAAGAAGAACAAGATTACACCAGATTTTTACATTTTGGGGATTCTTCACCTAATACGGGTTTTTGAGATCCTCATAAAAGTAATAAGGGATTTCAGGATGAGGAGTTCATATTTTCCTTTGAGTGTTTTGTATTTCCATTATGCGTATGTTGTTTGTGATCATTTTGTTGATTTCTTCTTTCAAGAGTTTTCATGGGGGTTCTTTGTTAACAACCATTGGATTTTGGATTTATTTTCATAAAATAATGAGTTAGCTATATAAAAAAGGTTACTCTTAAAAGTTATTGGAGCAATCTCAAACAAGCACACTCATACATATAAATTATTCACTGGTTTGTCTCTGTACATGATGTTACTGGATATGTCATGTGACGTGTATAATGTAGGTGATCAAATCATCATGAAATCAACAATAAAATCTTAAGTTTACACGATGTCACATCACATGGTATCTTTGTCAATACTTTGGTTCATTGTGATGTGTCGGTTATATTGCCACCCTAGAAATACAGTCAAACCAAAGCTACATTGAATGAAAATACATGTGTGTACATGACAAAGCCAAATCAGCATACCTACATATAACGTTACTCGTATAATATTGAACATGTGTCGAGTCATAGAGGTTAGACATACAAAGAAATGGGATTTTCAGGTTTTTTTCCAATTGTCTTGGGACTAATTAGATGCTGCCATGATTGGTTTTTTAGACATTTTAGATCATACAGTCGGTGACAGTAAAAATACGAAAATATTGTATGTTTAAAGTAGCATGTAATTCGGTTTTCATCTGTAAAACATAATAAAAATTATTTTGCTAATGAGAATGGTTGAGTCCTACTATACAATTCATAAAGAATTATGTTTACTATTCAAGAACACCGTCCACTGTGGTTAGAGGGTTTTATCGGAATTAAATTTACAATTTTGATATGTTTTTAAGAGATTGTCTTTCCAATATAGTCAGGGTCCCAAAAGTAGTTGGTTCTTCTACGAAAACCAGTATAGTGAGATTTTGACAAGCCATTTTAAAAATTTTTTATTCTGAAAAAGAAAGATAGAGACTGGAGTTGGAAATAACAAACATGAAACCAAAAATGTGGAGGTTTAGTATGATAGTACAAATGAATTAATATTCTTGCATAGCGAGTTTTTTTTGGTATAAAATGTTATTTTTCAATCAAAATTTTTAAATATTAAAAATTATGGATAGAAAATTTGAAACTCCCATTATGTTTTATAAAAAAGTTAACAAGTATGAAAACTTGACCAGAACATATTCCCTCAATGTTTGTTCAACTCCTTGACTTTATCAATACGAAAAGATTGACTCCTTTTGACCCATGCTCTACGAATTTTAATTCCTCTCGTATTTTATTAAATTAATTACAAACATGAATATACGTTATTTAGGGTTATACAATGATAGAGGAATGAGTAATGCAGATCCATAAGAACTATTACACATATAAATGATGAAAATAAGCAAATTTAGAAGGCATTGCCATTTCGAGTTAGATTCAATGTACATATGGTTCAGAAATGAAAGAAAAAAAGATCATTTCGTTTTTGAAATTCAGAGACTCGATTTTCTTATCATCATGTTACTTGAAATGATGGTAACGGTGGTAATGAATTTCGTTATTATTAAATACTTTCCGACCAACGCGTTATCTCCTCTTTCTTTTGTCTTTTTTTTTTGTTTAGAACCTTTCTTTTGATTTATTCGTGTTTCTTAATTTTTTTTTTTTGCATATAATCGTAAATGGTTAATACATAAACCTTATTGGTAAATGAATCTCGGCCGCCGACAAAAATCTGTACTTGAAGACATTCGTGGAACTTCGAAAGCATTATATTCTTTTTTATGAATTAAATTATTACCACACGCGGAAATGGCGATTGTGTCACACCCTCGCCACTAATCGAAGCCGGGTCTACGCTAAAACACATACGCCATAAAACCGTTATTTACAGAAGATTGGTTTCGATCAGATAACCGTTATCTTAGAATATTTTGAAAAGTCAAGAAACAAAAAAAATTGGTCCACAGAAAAGCTATTGATCACTCCAGTAGATGACTATTAGCATAATATTTAACAATGCTGCCAATTAATACAGCTACTTATTAAGCAACATTTTATCACGGGCTATAAAGTGGTCTGCTAAAACAGTTATGTATTAGTTTTTCAGAGAATTTATAGATGTTTCTACCTCAGACTAGCTTTATTCGTGGCAAAAATGATGAAAACTCATATTTTTAGAAACTGTGACAGCAAAATTGTTGGATTTAGATATTCGGAATCGGTGTTTTTTTATATGGAATTTTCTATGTATAAGAGACATATGTCTATTTTCTTAATTTATATATGTTTAATCGTTTTTCTGTTATAACGTAGTAATTTTGTGTAGTTTTTGATTATTATTTTTTTTTGAAATTGTTTTTGTAATCATTGTGGCAACTTATAAATTGATATGAAAATTAAAATTTTACCAGAAAAAAAAGAAAAGAAATTAATACACCTTAATTACATTGTTCATTGATATGAAGCTCAGATATCGACCGTTACGTTGCTTATAAAAGAATTCAAATAATTAAATAAAAATAAATAGAATTATTATCGATCCCGACAGACAGAATATAAGAGAATCAAATAATTAAAGATGTACGTTGACGTTAACGGAAATTTGGGGGTGGCCGCACCCGCACGCACGCCGGCCTGGCACCGCCCTTTCAACCTTTGCGGCCTTCTAAGCTCTCACAAATCTCAACCACTTCCTTTTTCCTTCATTTTCAAACTTTTCGGCCCAAAGACGTTTGTATCCAAACTATGCATGTGTATACTTATTTATATACAGAAAATACAAAAGACGTATGTATCAATGTATGTATGTTTTGTCTTCGTCTGGAGATGTTTAAATTGCACAGACTCACACTTCTGTTTCCCAAATAGTCCGGCCCATTGCAGATTAACTCAAAGCGTTTTTAAAACCACCACAACATACGCTTTTAGCTATTTGTTAATCCACGTTTTAAGTTTTTTTTAAAAAATGATAAACCATTGATTTTGTTTTGTCTTCACGGTGAGAGTTGTTGAAATTCATCGGCAAAAGCATGCACCTTGTGTTGAAAGAGAACGAACATGTAAAATCATAACTTTTGGTTTGTCTGTGATTGTGAAACGGGTTTCATGGGAACGAAGAATATGTCGTCTGTAAAAAGAACAAGGAAGGAAGAAGGAGAATCTTATGACCTGTAGCAATATGTTATTAAAGCCCTTTTCTTTTTCATAGAATGAAAGCGGCATATTCTGTAATAAAGCCATACAAGATTCTTTTGAGATTTCACATTCGAAAAATAGAGCGATAGGAAACTGCATTTTAAATCCCCAAAAAAAAAACATGCAAGATTTAGAGATCGTAAAGGCCAAAGATAAAAAACAAAAAAATCCGACCTGCCGGAATCGAACCAGCGACCTAGAGATTTCCTGTCACAGACTACAGTCTCCCGCTCTACCAACTGAGCTAAGGTCGGTTGTTGACAATGCGATAAAACATATATTAATGTTCTTAACAGCGCTGGTAATCTTGTTTTCTAATTTCCAAACCGGAGAACAGAACCAGATAGTATATATGGCTACCAAATTTTGAACCACCTACATTTAACTGTCCAAAAACAATTTTCCCGTCGAGAAATACTATTATTTTCCTCTCTCTTAACTTTCTAGATTCGTGTCTTACGATACAAATCAAATTTACGGTCAAAACATTTTTTTTTACTTTTGATCAAACACACTACACACGTACAGTTGACCATATCGGTTTGATACAAACCGGATACGCACGGTTTCAATTTTGACTGATTCGCATGTGCCGTGAGGAATTGCACGTGGGAAACCTGTTGCAAAAGAGAGGATGCAGAGGCGAGGGAAGATAGAGAGGAGATTGGGGTGTGTGTTACCGTCACTTGCGGTTGACAGATGACGCCGGATTTTCCTTCACCGGTCGTCGTTTAAAGCCAGAGCCTAGAGCGAAACCTAACACACTTGATTCTGTTCGAAACTGAAGTGAATATCTTATTTTTGGGTTTTCTGATTTGAATTTGGGGATTGTGTTTCGTCTTGGACGGGAAGACTCTTTCGGTGCTGTTTAAGGTCGTCTTCCTCAAGACCCAGGACCAAAATTTCATTCTTTTGAAGTGTCTCTGTATAAATACGCCACAAGATGAACGATCCGTAGAACCATTCAAAGCCAGAAGGTGAAACATTCTAATTGTTGTTGCTGTTGTTTGTTTATTCATCTGGGCAATGGAGTCGGCGAAATCGAAGGCCAAATATCGCAACCCGATGAAGAAACCTGTATCCGTCACGATGGAGCACGTTCTGTTGGCGTTACGAGAGACCAATGAGGAGAGGGAGATCAGGATTCGGAGTTTGTTCGATTTCTTCGATAATTCGAGCCTAGGGTTCTTAGACTACGCCCAGATCGAGAAGGGTCTGGCTTCGCTTCAGATTCCTCCTGAGTACAAGTACGCTAGGGATTTGTTTAGAGTCTGCGATGCGAATAGGGATGGGCGCGTTGATTACCAGGAGTTTCGTCGCTACATTGACGCTAAGGAACTTGAGCTTTACAGGATTTTCCAGGCCATTGATGTCGCCCACAATGGCTGCATTTTGCCAGAGGAGCTATGGGAGGCTCTTGTTAAGGCCGGTATGTCATTCCATTTCCACTGTTACTTTTGCAAATGACAATGAAAATCGTGTGAACAATCCTTTCGGTTTAATTGATCATCTGATTATCTGAATGTCATGTAAATTTCGATCCTTTTATGGGATATGTGGATTTTGATTGTTTACTGCTCGCTAGTTGCTACTGGTAGTTTGGTTACTCATTCATAGTGAATATACTAATGGCATTGTGTTGGTGTTACATCGTGATCTTGGTTAATCGGTCTTATAGTCTTCTGTTGCGGAACCTTTTTATGTTTTCCCATTTGATTGTTGATAATCCCAACCTACATAAGCTCTACAGTTATGTTCTTGTAGGCATTGAAATTGACGATGAGGAACTCGCTCGTTTTGTGGAGCATGTTGATAAGGACAACAATGGAACTATTACATTCGAAGAGTGGAGGGATTTTCTTTTGTTATACCCTCACGAAGCCACCATTGAAAACATATATCATCACTGGGAAAGGGTGTGCTTGATAGACATTGGAGAGCAAGCTGTTATACCAGATGGTATAAGCAAACATGTCAAAAGAAGCAGATTACTTCTCGCAGGGGGGCTAGCTGGAGCTGTTTCTAGAACTGCAACCGCACCTCTGGATCGCCTGAAAGTTGTTTTGCAAGTTCAAAGAGCACACGCAGGGGTCCTCCCGACCATCAAGAAGATATGGAGAGAAGATAAGTTAATGGGTTTCTTCAGAGGTAATGGGTTAAATGTCATGAAGGTTGCTCCTGAAAGCGCCATTAAGTTTTGTGCTTACGAAATGCTAAAGCCCATAATTGGGGGAGAGGAAGGTGATATTGGCACGAGCGCGAGGCTTTTGGCTGGTGGAATGGCTGGTGCGGTGGCTCAAACCGCTATTTACCCTATGGATCTCGTGAAGACTCGGTTACAGACCTGTGTAAGTGAATGCGGAAAGGCACCGAAGTTGTGGAAGCTCACAAAGGATATATGGGTGAGAGAGGGACCTCGGGCGTTCTACAAGGGTCTGTTTCCGTCTCTTCTTGGGATTATCCCTTATGCAGGAATCGACCTAGCTGCTTACGAAACGCTAAAAGACTTGTCTAGGTCATATATTCTTCATGACACCGGTTAGAGCATCAAAGCCCTTAGATCCTTATTGTTCGTTGCAGATGATTTGTTCTATGGTATACTGAATTAGCTTCAAATTCTGCAGAGCCGGGTCCACTGATACAACTCAGCTGTGGAATGACATCAGGAGCTCTTGGAGCATCATGCGTTTACCCATTACAGGTTGTAAGAACAAGGTAAAAAGAGAAACTCAATAAGTAACAAAAATTTTATGTTTTTTTCTTGCTTGCATGTGATTGTTAAGACAAGTTTGATTCCTCTCCTGTCAGAATGCAAGCGGATAGTGCGGAGACAACAATGAAGCAAGAGTTTATGAAAACAATGAGAGGCGAAGGTCTGAGAGGTTTCTACAGAGGACTCTTACCCAACCTTCTCAAAGTAGTTCCAGCGGCAAGCATTACATACATTGTTTATGAAGCTATGAAGAAAAATATGGCTCTTGATTAGCCAATACAAAAAACTTCCTCGGGTTTAGTCATTCTTTTTTTTGTTCGCAAGGCATCGTTTCTTGACTCCTTGAGCTCTAGATTATGTGAAGATAACACAAACAAGCCGATACTGTAATATGTCTGCTCGTAATGATCCCAAGACTCAAAGTCTGTAAAGTCACATCTTCAAAACGGATCTTGAACGAGTTAAAATTACGGTTCTCATTTTTTTTCCTTTTTAATCCAAGTCGATTTTAACATGGTTTGGTTCAGTTCTTAAATTACTCGTAATTGGTTCAGTTTCTTGTATTTGGCTTATATATCAAGGTTATATAGCTAAATCAGAAAAATACTAAATCGAAGTAGAATTAATAGTATGAAATGAAGCAATTGTGAAAGCAACTTGGATCTTAGTATATAAAGATAGTATTAAAAGAAACAACAAGATTGTCAAGCTATTAAAAAACAATCGGGATACTTCTCGTCAGAGAATCAACAACATCGCTGGAGAGATCACCGGAGAAGCACCGGAAGAAGAAAAATACAAAGAAAACAAAACATTAACGAGAGAAAATACGAAAAGAAGAAAGGCGTAGCCTTCCCTTTGCCTCTGATGACTTGCCGTTTGTATCCTTCCCGCTGAGAAAGATAACGGAACCGAGTTAACTTCGGTTAACCGTAGCTTGAAAGCTTCTTGACGCCGTCTTCAATTTCCGTTTCTTCCTCCATATTTGTTCTTTTATCTTCCTTAGAGTAGCGACAAGGAGAGATGAAATGTTAGTGTTCCTTTTAGTCTTCTTCTACGTCTATCTTCAACCCATTTATAATGCTTCCTTTGGTCCCATATCCAAACCATAAATTAACTTATTTTTCTTATTTATTGCTCAATCTTATTTCAAGCCTTGGAATCTTTTTGAAAGCTATACCTAACATCAGTAAAATTTTAATAAACACTTCAATAATGTGCATGTTTTACTTTTAAAGAGATCCAGTTTGCATTATTGCATCGCATAGAATACTAAAGCGTGACAGTCACATTTATAATTGATTTATTATTAATAAGTATACAATATTGATTCGAAACAATTAGCTCAAATAGTTGATGTTTATAAAATTCAACGCTTTGATTCTAATTATAATTAATTCAGATAACAATTATAGTTAGCAAACTAAAATAGTAGTAATACGAAGAAATAAAGGACCACATGTGCGTCGTAGTGGGTAGGATTGCTTTGCATCCCCTTTTCCTAAATCAATAGTAGTTATTTATATCCCAAATAATAATTTAAATCAATTTGATCCAATTTTTTTTTTAAAAACAATGTTAGATGGTCGATTATAAATTTATGAAATGTGAAGAAACGTTGAAATCAGGCGTAAAATACTATTTTCTATTCTTTTTTTTTCATTCGTCCATAATTACTTTTTTTTCTTTTTTTGTTTCGTATTTTTACAAAACACAAGCGGATTATATATCTGTATGTCGTCATTTCCACTAAAAAAATTATAATTCAACCAACCATACTTTACGAAAAATTAAAATACTCATTTGTAAGGAGGTGATCCAGTTTAGTGGTCATACGAGGACCACTTAGCTCATCCATTCATCCAATTGGAATTGTTTTTTTATTTTATTTTTTTATCGGCCAACCATTATATTAGATCATAAATTTAATCCCATAACGGATATACAATCATCCCACAAAGAAAAATACAACATTTCCCATAATAAAATAAATAATAATTTTTCACACCAAAAAAAACAGAGAGAAATTTCTTATTAAAGAGAAAATAACACCTCTTAAAGGAGATATTAAAACTCCTAAATAGAGTACGACAGAAAAGGGAGGAATTTACTGCATGATTACTTTTTTAAAAATACAATATTTTTTAAAATGATATACCTAACGTGAAAATAAGATAATATAACATGTTTACTATATATTTGGATAACCAGGATCCCAAAATAAAATTCAGTCTAATAATTAAAAAGTGATGGACTCTAAGCACGTTGAATGGCACAACAAAGAAGTAATGGGTGATTAGTTTGTGCATGCCTCTCTAAGCTATTTTGTTTGAGTGTGATCTTCTAGTTAACTAAACTTATATTAAAAAAAATTTCGGCAAATTAATCTGTGATTCCACTATTATAATTTTATGTTAGTAAGTAAGAATCACGATACAAGGACACAATAAATTTATCGTTGGGAAAGAAGAAAGTAAAATATATGAATGAATGAGAATATGATTATATATTGTATACATTTATTAAATGTGTAACGTAGGTCTGCCTTTATATAGTAACTTTTATGTTAAATATAGTAACTGTAAAGCTCTTTAGACGTTTTATTACATAGCAAAACTAGCAATGGACAATAATCACGTCGAATAAGCACTAGTCCCATTAAAGTGGGAGCCAGTAAGCACCCAGCATTAGTTCAACTAGTATGAATATATCATAGTTAAATCAATATACAAATCCTTATTGAGAAAGCTTTGTACCACTTTAATTACGTCTTATCACAAATGAAGCATGATTATGTTTCTTTTACAATTCTATAAAATAATGAATGTACTACTCAAATATAGAACACTATAAAAAGTAGAGAATACTTTACTAAGAAAACTTTATTTACTGTTACTGTTTGCATAAATATATAGAACATTTTTTAATAGTAATGATTCAGTGATTAAGAACCTAGAGATACAGCATATGTGTGCTCTTTTACATTCGTTTCTATTAAAAACTATTTTATATGTTTAGCCACTCAGAATAATGTTATTTTTAGATCTGACTAGAAAATCTGATAAGTGAATCTCGACATCTACACATATCCTAAAAACTTGAATCGCCTCATAACTATATAAAATAAATAAATATACACTTTTATTGAATTTTAAAGAAAAATGTAAGAATGGAGTAATTTGGTGGACTTAAGACTCGTACTAATCACCATACGTATTTTGAGCACTCGAATTAACGGACGTTAATAGGATTAGAAACACTTCGAGCCATTAAGCCATTCATTATTAATTTTCTGATTATTTACTCAATTAAGTAGCTTTTTAATTGGTGTGAAATCCCAACTACAAGGAATCTGATGTGACGTGGATCTTCAAGACACTTCCACGAACAAGACTGCATGTTCTCATATGCTGACACGTGAACTTATAACCTTCTACATCTCTCGTCTCAGCTCCAGGTGTCTCCATCTTTCCTTTATATTACAGTTTCTAAAACACTCCAAAGTATTATCCAAAACCAAAGACGAATCTTGGTCTTCTTTTCAGCTTAATTCCACTCATTTCTTCATAATCCCTCTCCAGTAACCAGCTATGGCGGTCCGATCAACAGTAAGTACCTAATGGTTTTTGTTATAACTTCGTATCTTTAGTCCGTAGTATCATCTTCTTTGATATTTTCCAAGTGTAGCATTTAGAATTCGTATTCGGGTCTCAGTAGACGACACAACAGTAGGAACAACTTTTTATCGCTCCATTATAAAATATACGACGTCGCTTCGTACTGATCCATACGGTTTGACTTTTTGTCATATGATGTTGAAGGGTACTCACTTGAAAAGCATGGTGCGAAGGTTGAGAACTTACACTACGGCGACCACACCGAGATCCAAAGCGTACTCTCCGACGTCGGAGTACGGTGGACGGAGACCAGCCACAACGACGGCGACCACAAAAGGTGATTTCGTACCCGTGTACGTCTCTATAGGGATGATTTCATTGGCGGCGGCGTTCGGTCTCTACACGGCGTATCATCATCTCCACGAGAACCCAGGCGTGCGTGTCAGAAAGAAGACAAGAGAGACTGTGCCTGAGATTGAGGATCCGGATAGAGTTCTAGACGAGGCGGAACGGTTCGCGAACAGGTCGTGGTTTAGGAAAGTTGCTCACATTCAAGATTTCGACAAGCACGATGTTGTTCCCGACCCAATCAGGAAAGACCAGTTTGCTCACAAACCTCGTGCCATAACGCTTAAGGATGTTGGTGTTGATCCAAAGACGTCGGCGGCTACGGCTCACTGAGTTTTTGTTATTCTTGCCGCTTTATGTGTTGTTTAGCATTCAAAAGTATACGTCTGAATAAAACAACCTCTAGCTTATCGAGGGTTTTTGAATGGGTCGATATTGAGGTTTGAATGTATTAAAGTAATCAAACAAGTTTAATGTATGTTTCGCGTTGTTGAACAGCCTGTAAATATCTAATCAAATGTTCGGTTTTCTTTTTGTCCTCGAGATGTAATATTAACTTTTTATTTTAAGTTAATAACCAACCCTCTAGATGAGTATCAGAGGCATCTGAACATCATTAGAAGTACGTTAGGCCCAGGCCCAATTGTAAGATCCAGTTGGTTTAGAAGTTTGCACGTATTGGTTCTTGCGTTCAGATGACGTGGCGGATTTTGATAGGTTATCGTGGCGTGGCGAGTGAAATTAATTGGCAGAAGACTCTCAAAATGACGTGCTTTTGTAAAGAGGGCTCATCAGAGTATATGTATCAGTAAAAACGCGAAGCTACGGCGAAACACATCTACTTCGAACTTTGGTCCTCTTTTAGATTTGCGAGAATGAGAGAAAGGACTCTGACTTTGGTTTCATTGCTTCTCGTAGCTTTTGTTTCGTTTCAGAGTCTTTGCTTCTGTGACGAGCAAACGGTAAATCGTGATTTCCATCGGAAAGATTCTGTCTTTATTTCTAGTAATCTCATCTTCGGTTTTTTTTTTGGTTTCAGATTCTGTATGAGTCGTTCGAAGAGCCTTTTGATGGTCGCTGGATCATTTCGGAGAAAGAGGAATACCAGGGTAAATTTTGTGACTTTGGAACAAATTTAGAAATGTTTTTTACTGGAGTTTGAATCTGGCAGTTGTCGTGCTTTTTAAGGTTGCTTCGTGTTTGAAACCCTTTTTAATTGGTCTACAAGCTTTGTTGGTAATAGCGTTTCTCTGCCTCCAGGTGTGTGGAAGCACGAGAAGAGCCAAGGGCATGACGATTACGGACTTCTCGTGAGTGAGAAAGCTAGAAAGTACGGAATTGTGAAAGAGCTTGATGAGCCTCTAAACCTCAAGGACGGAACTGTTGTTTTGCAATACGAGGCTCGTTTCCAGGAAGGTCTCGAGTGTGGTGGTGCTTACATTAAGTACCTTCGCCCTCAAGAAGCTGGATGGGTACCTCAAGGTTTTGATAATGAGTCTCCTTACTCTATCATGTTTGGACCTGACAAGTGTGGTGCTACCAACAAGGTGCATTTCATCTTGAAGCACAAGAACCCCAAGAGTGGCGAGTATGTCGAGCACCATCTCAAGTTCCCTCCTTCTGTTCCATACGACAAGCTTTCTCATGTCTACACTGCAATCTTGAAACCTGACAACGAGGTGAGGATTTTGGTTGACGGCGAGGAGAAGAAGAAGGGTAATTTATTGTCCTCTGAAGACTTTGAGCCTCCGTTGATCCCTTCCAAGACCATCCCTGATCCAGAGGACAAGAAACCAGAAGACTGGGATGAGAGAGCCAAGATTCCTGATCCCAACGCTGCCAAGCCTGACGACTGGGACGAGGATGCACCAATGGAGATCGAAGATGAGGAAGCTGAGAAACCCCAAGGATGGTTGGATGATGAGCCTGAAGAGGTTGATGACCCCGAGGCAAGCAAGCCGGAAGATTGGGATGATGAGGAAGATGGTGAGTGGGAGGCTCCCAAGGTTTCCAACCCCAAGTGTGAGGCAGCACCCGGATGTGGCGAATGGAGGAGACCGATGAAGAGGAATCCGGCTTACAAGGGCAAATGGAGCACGCCCCTTATAGATAACCCAGCTTACAAGGGAATCTGGAAACCCAGAGACATTCCAAACCCTGAATACTTTGAGCTTGACAGGCCAAATTTTGAACCCATTGCTGCCATTGGTATAGAGATATGGACAATGCAAGACGGTATATTATTTGACAACGTTTTGATAGCTAAAGACGAGAAGGTTGCAGAGACTTACAGACAAACCACATGGAAACCCAAGTTTGATGTTGAGAAAGAGAAACAAAAGGCAGAGGATGAGGCTGCTGGTGAGGCAGATGGTCTCAAGAGCTACCAGGTAAATTGATTTTCGCCACAAAATACTCTGTTTTCTCAGATAGAAAAAGCGTGTATACCCCTTTACATATATATTGTATTGTGCATTGGTGCAGAAGAAGGTGTTTGACCTATTGCACAAGATTGCAGACATTTCTTTCTTAAGTGCGTACAAGTCAAAGATGATGGTAAGCTCTCTCATTTCCCGACTGTAGAATAGATATATTGTATTGAGAAGAAGCTTCACTGAAAATCTGCAATTTCTCTTTTTTGTAGGAACTCATTGAGAAAGCTGAAACACAGCCGAACTTAACCATTGGTGTCCTCATTTCCGTTGTGGTCGTCTTCCTCTCTGTCTTCTTTAAGCTCATATTTGGTGGTGCAAAGGTAAATAAAACATGTTAGAAAGCTGTGTAAATCGTCATTTGCATGGTGACAAAAAATTGTTATTTGCAGGCAAATGTCGAAAAGAAGAAACCGGAAACCACAACGGAGACATCGAAGAACGAGGCGAAGACAGAGGAGAAGGAAGAAGCAGCGGCTGCACCACGAAGGAGGCAGACGAGACGTGAGAGTTAGAAAACAAGGGGGGGTTTTTATAAAACCGGTTGTTCGTATAGACAGTAGTGGAATTGATATAAAAAAAACAAGATTGTAACATGTTTCTTTTTTTTTGTAAGCTTTTAGTTTCAATTGAATCTTGTTATGGATCAAACATATATGGCAAAATTTTGGAGTTTTGGATTTCCCTTTGAAAAAAAAGCCCAAAAAGAGATACAAAAGAAGGATTCTTGGCGCCTGAGAAAAAGGTTTGTTGATCCTTGTGTGAACCATGTATCCTTACACCAAGGCAAGGGTTCTCGCGTCTGAGAGAAAACTATAACAGTGACTCTGAGGGGTAAGTAAATTCTCGTTGTTTCTTGGGTTAATCCGGCTTCCCATATCCTGAACTCGATTCTTGTAAAGAGAAGCCTGATGTTGAATATCAACTTAATGAAAAAGGAAAAGAACCCTGTTCTGTCAAACAAGTGGATTCAGGTATCAAAGAGGATACTGAACCTGAAGCATCCTGGACAGAAAGAATGTGTTAAGCTCGCCTCCTGATGATTCATCTGTTAATTTAGCCATTCCTTGTGAAAATGAGAAGAAAACAAGAATGCAGGCTTTGCCATCTGAGACAGCAGCAAATGAAGCTGAGGATATTCTCAAGGATCATATGTTGGACGGTTGAGACTTGGGACCTTATTGACCCGCCTTCAGCCGATGAGCTTCTTGACGTAAGCTCCTTGACCATTACGTTAAACTATTTTAGTTTGTGTAGCTTATCTATTAGTTGAATTCTAAGAGAAAGAAAACAAAAGGCTACGTAAGAGCCCAAGGATACTGTTTTCTTTTTTTTTCCTTCTCATTTTCTCTAATGTGATAAACATTTTCCAATAACATATCACGCTTAAGGAAAAAGAAGAGAAGTTGGACGATAAAAACACACCAAGAAAAAAACTGTAAGCATAGTTCAACTTCCCCTTTATTTCAAGTACTACATCGAAAATTTTCTTTCAAAGTCAAAAAGTATAAAATTAAAAAAAAACAAAAAAAACGGAACAATCTAAAACGTTACAAAAAGTTCGATGGCATGACTTTAAACCTTTAGAGAAACCGACCTGACACTTCCCCTCTCCCTTCTACCTCATGGTCCCTTTGAACCATATCACAACATATATCGACTTCCGATAATTTACCGGCGACCACTGGCAGGCTTTCTGGCCGGAGCAGTGTCCTCATCATCTGATTGGATGTCACCGTACTGCCAGATTCCAGTTCTAGACTTGCGAGCTTCCTCTTGGAACTTCTCTAAAGCATCAAGAGCAGCTTGTTTGTCCTTGTGCTCCCATTTCTTACGTTTCTCCATTCTCGCTATTCCTCCCTGTGTTCATCATCATAATCATTAAAACCGATTCTTGGAAATGTTTTATAGAGACAAGTGAAAGAAAACCGACCTGAAGCATTGCAGCGTTTACAGAGATCTCATCGTCGACAGCGATGAGAGTGACAGCAAATTCAGTTCCAGTGCCTTGGCCTTTGACTTTGCCTCCAGATGTGTCTCTTTCTTCTATCACTGCTTTGAACTCCTTACCACTGCCCAGCGTTACGGTATGCAAATACTCTCCAGCTTCAGGACCAAAGTCTTCTTCCAAGCTTGGAACCTTGATGTAGGCAAGTCTGCAGAGCTGAGCAAGCCCCGGTGCTGAGGATACGGAAGGATCAATTGGTCGGATTGCGCTGTACGGGACTACCTCTTGGTTTCCATAATCGATGTAGAACACTTCAAATTTCTCATCTGGCGACTGAACAGCTGCTCGGGGTGCACTCACAATCTGAAAAAGGTATCGATTAAATGAATAAGCAAGAAGCAAACAGAAGCGCAGAAACCAACGAAGTGGATTGGAATTACCATTGCACGGTTCCAGGAGTTATCAAGGCTAAACTGTGCAAGGATGATGTCACCTCTCTTAGGGTTGAAGGATCCGACAATTGGAGCATCTTTAATACTCAGGGATGCGAGCTGGTTCTGAATCGAAGCTATTCTCTGATCTCCAACTGATTGAACATAGAACCGACCACCTCCAAGTACTTCTGTAACAGAAACCTGTAATCGTAGGCAATGAAAAGAAAATTGAAGGATTGCTTTTTATTGTATATATAAGAAAAGAAGATGCGAGTGTGTGAAGGATAAATTCACCTTTAAGGTCTCCTTTTGCCTGGTTTCTACGGTTGTACTTCCGTTTGAGACTTCTTGTCCTTCAACATAGTTTTCCCAAATCTGCATAAGATCAAAACGGTTTAGCAAGTTACGCTTTGAAACAGAGGATTTTCATTTACTAAAGACATTTACTGCTCATCACCTTCAATTTCTGGTTTTTAGCAGATTTCTCTGCCTGTTCAAGAATATGAGCTTCAACAATCCTGTCTGCACCAAAGCTAGTTTGCATTTTTGCTAAGCCAGCTTCAAGCAGAGTTATTGCCACATTTTTCCCCGACTCCCACATTGATCCCAAGAAAGTACCGGTTCTATCCACGGTTTCAACTTCAATCTGATGTATGTAGTTTATAACAGAGTATTAACAAACAACAATAGGAGAATAGAAAACTGAGATGTAAGTTTAGCAGTGCATTCGGTTTACCTCGACTTCTCTCTGCATTATCCTACGTCTCATCACAGAGATAGCTTCATCTGAAAAGGGTTCTCCACGGCCAGGGCATCTGACACCAGAGAATGCAAAGGCGACGCTACATGTTAACTTTGGAATATAAAGCTTAAACCGATGTCCACTAAGTACATATTCCACAACAGCTGGTATTCTCCTGATTCTTTGAAGGGATGGCAGGAAATCTTTAGCTTTCTTAGCTGCGGCCTGAGACAAATATAGTCTTACCAATTAGCGAGGAAAATGAGTTTTGTTTATAAGAAAATCTGTACATGAATATATTTACTAACCACAGTTAGGTCTGCGATATGCATGACTGAAGATTCTTTTGCAGAATGGATTCCTTTCTTTCCAGACAGAGCACGAGATTCAGCAGCCAGAAGAGCATCATAATGGTTCGATCGCTCTTCAAAATCTCTATGTCTAACCACGTTTCCCAAACCACGGGAAAGAAGGAGCTCAGCAATATTCACGCCAGCCGGTTGACTGCCAGCAATTGCTGCAGTAGATGATGCAGCCACTTCCTCGGAATCGCCTTTGGCAGGAGATGGAACGAACACCGAGCCAAAATCCATGACCCTATCGGCAGCTCCAGATGTAGTAGCACCATCTATTGGTGTGACTTTCCTTGAGTATTCCATTTGAACAATAACCTGTACAATGGGAAATAAAAAATCAAATCAAATCCTGTTCATAAATCTTCAGAGCCAGTGATGAAAGTAGAAGACACAATGCATATGATACCATATGGTAGAAGTTCACGAGGCAAGAGAAAAGATGATAAAATTTGTTAAGCTTTTCTATTATTCCTCTCAAACAGTAGTAGTTACATTGAACTTTCTTTTTATAGTCAGAATCGACTCGGTTATCTACAATGAATCTTAATTACATGGTTTTCTAATTTCTATTACAGTACCTGTTTGCCAATAAGGCGTTGTCTCAGAAATTCTCTTGCATCCCGAGCATAAGGAGCTGGTTTCTCTTCTCTACGCGGGTTACCCATTTTTGGACATCTGATACTTGAAAGATTGACCCGTCTCTCTGCCGCTGGGCTCCCGTATGGGATAGCATCATCGGCAACTATAACACAGTCCCCACTCACTACTTCCACTACCTAAAGAGAGATAAAACCAGTGACTCAACAATCAGAGGAGAAAGATAGTATTTAATCAAGAATTTGGCCAGGAGATGTTACCTTTCCCGTAAAGTTCTGGTCATGAATTGCCTTGGAGTTTGTAGCTGGAGGAACATAGTTTGCCCACATCTTCACCCGATCTTTTTTGCATTGAAGTTCTGCAGCTTTCAGCTTTCTCTTGGCTTCATCCTCCATCATGTTAGCACTCCATTCAACATATTTAGCAAGTCCCTAAGGAAAAATAATAACAACCAATGTCATTAACTTTGGCAACAACATAGAAGGTTATATGTTCCAGTAAATTTGTCCATTAGATTAATATGCCAATCAACAAAACGCAAAATAACTGCTTAATATAAACACATACATTTTCAACGAGCTCCAAACCCAAGTCTTTAACTGCTTCCCCATCAGAATAATGGACAGAACCAATCAGATTGTTGAATTTGTCAACGCCTTCAAGAACAATGCGAACCTGTGGAATCCAGCTTAAAATTGAGGTCGTCCAAATGCCAGAATAGAGATAAAGATGAGCAAATTTGTTAACAAAACTTACATCTCTGCTGAGAACACGATGCTCAGTAAAGTACTTGGCGTCAGTTGCAAATGGATCAGAGGAAACCTCGACAGACGATGCTGCAGAGGCAGCAAGTCTCTGAGCTGACGTTAGAGGACCTCGTGATTCACCAGAAACATCTCCATTCGACTCATCTGGAACTGTCTCAACAACGTTTCCATTTGTGGTTCTTCTTCCCATTGATGGAGACTACATTGAAAGAGAGAAAAAAATTGCTGACTTAGTTCAATCTTGAATGTTAAAAATGTCAACTTTGCACGCAGCAAGAACAGAGAAGCAAGTTTAATCACCTGGATTCCAGCAACAAAAACTTGCACAAACTGGAACTCTGGAAGAAGATAAACCCGAATAGTACTTCCATCACGGACTTGCTCCACAATACCTTCCATAGGCTTGCCCTTACTGGCAGCTAAAAGTCCCATGGCATCAAAACCTCCAGAATCTCCAATGGCAGAAGGAGGAAGATTTCTGACAGATGCCTCAGCAGCACCAGGAACCTGGAGTCAGGTAAAATTCATCATCAAACCAGTAAGACAGTGCAGGATTTGGAGAATTAAGTAAGGAAGAGAAGACCAACCTTGCTCCAACAACCAAATCCTTCTTGTTTAGCCTGCTCTTGGAGCTGTAGCAACTCTGCAATGTAAGGACTAGCCTTACCCTGATTCTGCTGACCTGGCTCCCTAACCTGTCCATAGTACAAGTACAAGCATTTCTCCCTCATGTCAGAATGCTGAGGTATCATAACCATATTATCTCAAGTGAAATAGAATGCTTATTATCACCTTTGCCCAACCACTTTGAACAACAAGCTTCGCAAGATTCTGGTTTCCGAGGAAAACAGAGCCAAATTCTCTTCCAGCGATGGCTTCCACTTTGTAATCCACTTTGAAAGCAACTTCCTGTTAAAAAAAGAAAAGAAGAAGCTTATACATAAGAAAAGAAAACATACATTCAATCGCACTACTCACACTCTATAGTTACTTAGTCAAGGATTTTGAAATTGGCACCTTTCCTATGCAATGTTTCCTCAGAAATTCTTTGCTTTCCCATGCAAAAGGCTCATCTCTACCTCCTCTGCGAGCCTAGGAAGAGGAAAACCCAACAACATGATCATTAATTCCAACAACAATAACAAAAAAAACAAAGGGTAATGATGGGGGCACAAAAGAATTGACTTATAGGAATTTAAATTAAGCTCACCATCTTAGGTGCCATAAGAGAAGATAAAGTAATCGTCTTTTCCGGTGGAGGTCCTGGTCTGTTGTGGCTCAAAGCCGTGATCACTAAACAGTCTCCGGAGGTTACAGCCTTCACTCTTCCTTTGAGCCATTGGTTCTCAGCCGCTGATGCCATGTTGACTGGCTAACAACACCTGCACAAACACAACACACAGTAAAGACCTCTTTCACCATTCAAAGACGAATCGATGTTGCTTTCAACGCAATGCATTGATCAAATTGGCCTAATCAGATTATCGAAATCACGATAGAAGAAGAAAACACAAAGAAATCATCGAGAAAGAGCTACATGCATCGATTAAAAACGCTAAAAAAAACCGTCCGCGATGAATCACGAAAATGTACATTCGTCTAGATCTGCATTGTAGAGTTCGATCGAGTTAATCAAACCCAAAAGAGCAAAAAACGTTTCTCACCAACCAAAGGATAAACTTTAACGCTCGATCAAATTACGTCAAAATCAGATCGGTTAATCGAAAACGACCAATTGAGTCAACAAACGATAGATCTATTCAATAATTTCGACGAACATACCTTTGATTAACAAATTGAGAGGACAGAAACAAAAAAACTAGATCTGGTGAAAGAAACTCTCTTTTCTCCTGTCTGATTCAATCTGTGATTGATTAAGAATGACAAGAAGAAAAAAGAGACCACAGCTCTGGGTTTGGACTCAAAAGAGTTTAACGGCGGATCTCGAGATAATAAGCTCAGGGGAATTGTGCAGAGGAGGTAAAAGAAAATATAAACAGACTAGAGGGAGGTAATAACCATTTGTCTATTTTACCCTTCCTTTTTTATATATTACGTATATATGCCATTTTAAAACGTTTTTTTATTAGATTTTGTTTTTTGCAGAAAAGAGTTGGTTTTAAGGTCGTACCGTGGAAAGTTGAAATCAACATTTGTCTGTTTCACATTCGAGTTAAAACACTAGAGATCAGCCCTAAAAGCCTACTTACCAAATTTTGCGTACTGATTACTTTCCTTTAAAATTTAAGACATTATATATAATATTGGCGCAACATGCCACATTTAGATGCAGAAAGTAGGTTATCGAATAATTGTTTGTCGTCGAAGTAAAGATGTAACAAAAAGAGGTAGCAAATATTTCGGAGGGATTGATACTATAACAAAAGTAGATAACTATCAAAAAGTCATGTCTATCCTATACTTTAACAGATTCACCTACACTCTATCAAGTACCATTTACAGATAAGATTGGTGGAAAATTAAATAAAATTATTAGTTAAGTATTAAAAACGTTTCTCCAAAAATTCATAGTTAAAAAATAAAAATGTTTGTCATATTATAAATAGTTAGATATAGATATCTATTATGAGATTTATCTATTATGAGATTTATCTCCTAGAAAATCTTATATTTACTTGTGTTTTATCTTCTAGAAAATCTTAGATTTATTTGTATATTTATCTTCTGAAAGATCTTAGATTTACTTGTATTTTAAATTTTACTTAATTTCTAAATTAGAGATAAATCTTTGTTTTGTATATAAAAGATTCACTACTCATGAAATAAAACACACAATTTTTTTTTTAATATTTTCTTTCTAGTCACAACATGCCCAAAATTTTTTATTATAAATGACGTTTTTATTATAAATGACGTTTATAGCATTTTACAAATTTTTATTATAAATGACGTTTATAGCATTTTAACCACAAAAATAATTATACTGTTTGGTTTGGTATATCAACGACAATGGGGTAAAATACTTAATAAGAGATGATTCTTCTGTGCTTAATGGTTTGCGCAATTAATTTGTAAGACCAAGGAACTAACTAATAACCCCAAAATAAATATCAAGTCAACCTTCTTGCAGCATTGAGATCTCTCTTTAATGGAGTAAATAGTTTCCCAAATATTGTGTTGATGAAATTAATAGGTCATTTTCAATCACGAGGTAAATTTATTAAGAAAAATAAATACTTTTTTATTTATAATATAAGTTGTTTTAGAAGTATTTTTTGATGCTAAAATAGTTTAAGAACGAACCTAGAAGGCCAAGGTCATTAAGATCCATAAGTCAAAGGGCAATAAATTCGCCACCCACAAAACTCTCCGCACACACAAGTAATTAAATACGTACCAAATTCTATACGCACGCATTTCCCATTTCCTAAAGCAAAAATAATGCAAAAAAATTCAAAACACATACACGACAGCGACAAAAACAAACAGATAAAATAAGCAACACGTGTATTTTTTTTTATGTATATTAGCACCGTCAGTCACGTTCGATATGGAAACAAGACCCTTTCCACAGATAAATCATGACACGAAACATCCCAATAATGGATTACAAAATAGACGATCCGGTTATATCCACTACGAAGCATGATCATCAATGTTTCACTCACATGCCCTCCAAAATGATGTTTCATTACATTAACCAACAAAAGAAACGAAAACACCACATTGACTTTATAACTCCTTGGGACAAAATCAATTTCTTTAACACAACTTCGCAACATGTTTGCTAACTTCGTATAACAAAACACTCAACATCGACTTGAGTATTTCTCAATGTAACAAAAAAGAAGATTGGAAATGAAATCATATTTGTAAGTGCAATCTTCGGGGAGGGATTATAGCTCGAGGCGGATTCGGTATCGAGTCGTCCGGTCCAAGATCATCAATAGGTGGTCGTTTTTTATGGGCATCAGTAACCGATTGGTACGCCATACCCAATGCCAAAGCCTACCACAACCAAATATAAGGAAATTTAGAATCAGAACAGTCGCAGTTCTCTTAAATGACACTTCATCGAACCGCATGTAAAGATAATATGATGCACATTCGTTTAGATTCACGTACGATGTGATCACGTTCTGGCGGAGCATAGATTCCAGCATTGATAGTCGTCCTCCTCCGACAACTCTTGGTTGGTGGTTCCGATATGTTCTTGAACCCTGTCGGAATCACTAGAACCGGCAAACCGACAAGGTTCCCCATACAGACTTTCTCCCAATCGGTCACGTTTCCAATAAACGCATCAACTGTAAAGCTCTTCTCCACTTCTCGAATCAACTTACCACGAGCTCTCTGAGCCTAAACATGTGAATCCGAGAGATATAAATATACTGCTTTGCAAAAGCGACCCATAAACCAAAATGAATATGGTCAAAACCTGAATGTAATCGACTGCTGTAATTACACGAGCACGGCGTAACTCAACAGGCCATTGATCCTGAGCTTCATAGAGATCCTCTTGACCGGTTCTTTGCCATTCATCAAAATGAGCTAACATGTCTACGTCCATTGTGAAATTCAGTATCCCTTGAACAGAGTCCACTGTATAATCTAGTTCGAAAGGAACCATATTGACACCTTTCGACCCAAGAACTTCCACCACCTGCAGATGTTAAATGTCGAATCAACACAAACCTGGTTATTCTGACTGCAAATAGCATTCAACTATTTGTTTACCTTCATGTCAGCATCTTTGGTATACCCAACAGTGAGTTTTGTGATATCCACAGAGAAGGGATCTTCAAATGCAATCTCTCTTGATGAGAGATCCTCGGGATCTTTCCCTTTTATAGCGTCAAGGACTACAACGCAATCTGCTGCTGTTCTACAGAAAGGTCCAAGCTTATCCTGTGGCAGAAGGTGCATGTACAGAGTTATACACAATGAAGATTTCATCGGTTTGAAGAAGCTATTTATTGACATACCAGACTCTCGGATATGCTCATCACTCCGGTTCTACCAACGCTCCCAAATGTCGGACGAAATGCTGTTATGCCACAACGAGCTGCAGGGTATGTCATTGAACCTGCTGTCTCCGATCCTATGGCAAATGGAACCATACCTGACAAAAAGTTTCGCCGCAAAAAAAGGAACATTTTAGTTTTCCAGCTAAACCCAAACTGAAAGTCATTTTGATTCATTTTCTATTAAAAATAACCAGCCGATGTGGAAGCAGCAGGTCCAGCAGATGACCCAGTAGAGAATTCCTCGATATTCCACGGGTTCCTAGTCCTTCCCCCGAACCAGATGTCATCATAAGCTAGAGAACCCGAAACAAGCTTGGCTACTAAAACTGCACCTGAAGCTTTTAATCTTAAAAAAAAAAGCATCCGGTTGATACTGTCAAGTTAAATCCAAAAAAAGTGAACATGTGAAAATTTCCTTTTAGGACCTTTTGTAAACCCATGCTTCAATATCAAGAACTTGGTCTTTGAAAGAAGTTGAACCCCATGTAGTTTTGTATCCAGGAACCGCAACTATATCCTTCAAGCCATATGGAATCCCGTGAAGAGGTCCTATTACCCACAAAGAAATAAACATGACCAGAAGCTTGAAACACCAATTGGTCACCAATCTATCAAAATATCGAATGAGAGAAAGATACCGAGATAAGTTCCCTGAGAGAGCAAATCATCAGCTTCTTTGGCTTGTTTGTATGCCAATTCTTCAGTATAAGTAACCACCGCTTCAAGAACATGATTGTACCTTATTTTTCAAGAATCCCCACTAACAACATCAGATCATGTAAAATTTTCTGCAAACACTCAGTGAGAACAGAAGCTCCCTTACCGTTTTAACTGCTTGAGATAAATCCGAACGAGTTCCTTGGAAGTAACTTGTTTGGTCTTTATAAGTTCTCCGAGTTCAAGAACCTGCCATGAAGCATTCTCTAATCAGATGAAATTATCCATCTATTGTAACAACAACAAGAAAAAAGGGAGATGACTTACACTCATGAAGGCGATATCTTCTTCATCTCTATGGAGTCGTACTCCGGACATTGAAGGATACTTGAATCTTTTGCCTTGTGCTCTTGGACCTGCTCTGTTCCAAGACGGATTAAACACCAGCGGGGATGGATTTTCCAACCCGCCATTCTTAGCAGCGACTAGTTTCCGGTTGGTTCGATATATAGGAACGTTCATTTCAGTGGCCCCTTTTGCAATTTCCCGAATCTATATATACCCACGAAACAACAAAACTCTATTGTGATAATTGGCAACTGAAAAAATAAAAATTTTAACTCAAAATTATGATTTAAACAAAAATAATGTTTCTCCTCTTCACGAAACTGATCGGAGTCATAATGAACCAAACAAACTCAGTTCTGCCAAACCGTCTAAAACCACCCAAGACCAAAATTCAAAGTTTGGAGTTTGAATCACTACTGTCGAAAATCGAGATATGGACAAAAGTTTGATTCAGTTTCCATTAAAGATTCCTAAGTGGGTAGCTAGTGATTCCAAATTGAGAAGATAAAATTAACGTTTTGTAAAATTTCTTTATAGACAGTACGAGGAAGTATTAAGCAGTACCTTAGTTTCATTGAAGAATCCAGAATCAATCAACTCAAACATGCTCTGCAGACACTTAGCTTCCATAGTCTTATCTTGTAATTCAGTTTGAGTGATGTTACTGTCTTGGGTCAAGAACGTTATAAATAACATCAGCTAACTGAAAACCGCAGAAATTAAAAAAAAAATCAGATTTTTACCACGGCGAAGTTGAAATCCTACGGCATGAAACACCCACTTTCGAGTCCAAGAAGTTCCAAAGTTTCTTAAAACTTGTCACCATTGAGATAGAGGACTGGCATGGAAGACGAGAGGAGACGAGATTGTAGCAGAGAAGCTTCGACTCAGAAGGATTTTCGGCCGTACAAAAGACCGTTAAACCTAGGAAGAGGAGGAGAAGCGGCGCACATGTACGGTTACGAAGAAGTGAGACACGTGTTGCTAAGCAAGGTCGTACGGCTGGAGCACACGTGGCGATCGATGGTAGCACCATCGTATCGGCTGGTGAATCGTGCTTGATAACGGTGACGTTGACGGAGAATCGCTCCTTTTTGTACTTTGACTGAGGAGATAAATGGAATGAGACGGCCGTTGACTCTGACTCCGCGCCGGTGAGTAGTAACTCAAAAAGGTCGATGAAATCTGGAAACTGGAAGTGGAAAGTGGATCGATGGGTCTAATCACTTATAAAGCACAATTCACCTGACCAATCGTATTCTGCCACGTAATTTATGTTTCACAATTTGAAAGAACAAAATAAAAGAATAAACTCGATTATTTGGTAATTGGCACTCAGCTTCCCTTCTTACGATCTCGACAATGATCTCAACGACCTTTAATAATAAAGTTCCTTGACTTTCAATTTTAAAAAATTCTGCAATCACTCTACCAGCAAAAAATTTCACGAAATTAATTTGTAAATGTTCAGAACAACTTTTTTTTGTGTTTACAAATTTTTGATTTAATTTTGCTTTTAATATCATTTTAGTTTTTATTTTCAATAGTAACAACATACTAGTTGATTGCTAATTTGACAATAAATGATTAATTTAGTAAATATTTAATCAACGGTATAAATTAACCACGTTAAACATGCAAAAAACTATAGACAATTATTGTTCATCTAGACGATACACACTTTTTGATATTAGTTCAGAAAGTAGTTGACAAAGTTTCTTTCTAAGTTATTGAATATTGACAAAAGTAAACTATTTATGGACTATTAGGCGCATACGTGGTCCACTCACAAAACACGAGATAGAGCTTTTCTATATTTTTATTTATTCCCCTAACGACTAGTGAATTTGTAGTCTACCGCTATAAGCATCATCTTCAAATATAGAAAAGTTGACGATGATGATTAAGATTCTTTCACTTGGTTTTATAAGCCTATCGTTATAACAAAAGAATTTGAAAATATGTATGCTATACAACATATATCTTGAACGTACAAAATTAAAGCTCAGCATATAATTAAGGCTCTGCTAACTTTGATATTTACATACCTAAATTTCACAGCCAATACTATATTACTGTTGGCGTTATGTGCTAGCATTAATTCGTCGGCTAAAAAGAGTTTTGCTTATGGTTTTGTCCGCATTTTCATAAATATTCGATGTACGGTATGTTTTCTCTGTCAATACAATAAGTTTGCTTTATCGACTTCTCCGCCACATGTCGTTTACCTCTTCTTGATTCTTTCTTGCCACTCATTTTTTTTCTTCTAGATTATTTTGTTTCCTTTTACGATACTTTTTTAGTTTTTTTCTCTACTATGTTTAAGAAAAACCAACAAAATCTACAAGAGAATAAGAATTACGTTGAATTGCGTCATACAAACGTGTTGAGAAATGTCAAGAAAAAGAAAAGGAGTTGAGATTCGTTGATACGCGTCTGACATAAACCTTTTAAATAATTCGTAAAGTACACTTTAATTTTCCTGTTGTTGTTTATATCGTTTTAAGGCGAAGTTTACGTAAGTCACGTAACCACTCACAACTTTCAAATCTAATCTTTTTTTTTGTATGTGTTCTAAAGCATACCTTGCCTTATATAGTCTATAAATGTTATAGATTAATATTGTTTAATTTAATTAATTAAGCGATAATTGTTTATTGTTTATTTATATGATCCCTATTTATATATCTTTTTCCTTTTTCAACTAGGATTGTTTATTAATTTTCTTCACTTTTAATTTTCAATTAGGATTTTTCCTTTTAGTGGCTGACATATATCGTAAATAAACTCCAACCGTGTTGAGTTTTCGTCCTCTACATCCTACTAATAAATAAATAAAAATAATGAGGCACCCAATAATAATTGATTTAGTATTAATTTTTTTGTATATATTGTCCAGCTAGATCGCTTCGGTGCATCAAAAGAATAGAACAACGACAGGCTCTCTCTTTCTCTCTCGCTCATCTTTTTATTGTGAGAATCTGAGAATCGTAAACCTTCTTATCGTCTTCCTCATCCTTTCTTCTAATTTTCGTTGGGTAAAATCTTTACTTCGTTTAACCAGAATAACGTTCTTCCATTACTATTTACTTTAATCTAAGTTTCTTCGCGTTTCGTTTATATAATGGGATCCTACTTTTTTTTTGTGTGAAAAGTTCTTATTAGCTTTTTCTGCGTTTTTAGCAATTAAATTATACGAAAGCAACTTTTCAATTGATTCGGGAATTTTTTTTTATCATTTAGGGTTATTTCCCCCCTTTTGTTTTGTCCTTCACCTTATTTTCTATTGTTCTTCAAGATGAAGTGGATAAATTTTGATGACAGATGTTCTCGTAATTGTGACGGGCATCTTGTTTTAATATTTTTTTTTCTTTTGTAAATGGGAAGAGAATCGAAGAACCCTAATCTGATTTCTCGATGGGACGTGGTATTGATTCAGAATTTGCCTCTGGTTAAGTTAGAATATTCCTGGGAAATTCTCTGCAACTATTATGATGTGATGGATTCTCGTTTGTGTATGGTTGTTCTTCTAATCCAATTTAACCTTTAAAGAGCTATCATTCTTGCTAATTTGGAAGGAATGTGTGAAATAGTGATTTGATTTGCAAAGTAGTATTTATTCGTAAGTATTGGTTTTGGATCACTTGATATCTCCAGGAATGTGGCTTTTCTGTTGTTTTGTCTTTTTTAAAGATTAGAATCTCTCTGTGTCTGCATTATCAGGATCTTTCTTGTTATGGTTCATATTTATAGCTTGATCTTCTTAAAGAGGGCCAGTGTTAAGTTTGGCTTATTCCCTCTGATAAAGCTCATTCTGATCCTTTATTGTCTGCTTGAAAGTTGAAGCACACATCTCTTTTAACATCTTCATGTCTTTCTGCTTCTCTTTCTATTTTTATGTTCTGGGGATTAGGAGTGGTTTCTAATTATTCTAGTTTCTTGTTCTTCAGGTTCATCGTACTCTGCCAAGATGCATCTCAAGACCCCTGACCATCAGGTTGCAGGGCACATTGCTAAAGACGGGAAGCCCGGTCCTCTTATTGACGACGAGGGCAGGTTCTTCAAGCCACTGCAGGGGGATTCTCGTGGTGAAAAGGAGGTGAAGTTCTACGAGTCTTTCTCGTCAAACTCAGAGGTTCCAGATCACATCCGTAGATATTTCCCAGCATATCACGGCACTCAAGCAGTTGACGGTTCTGATGGAGCAGCCATGATTGTGCTGGAGAATCTTCTTTCTAAGTACTCTAACCCATCAGTGATGGATGTTAAGATGGGTTCACGAACATGGTACCCTGAAGCATCCGAAGAATACATACAAAAATGCCTAAAGAAAGACACAGGGACCACCACCGTGTCGTCGGGTTTCAGGATCTCCGGTTTCGAGGTGTATGATCACAAAGAAATGAGTTTCTGGAAGCCCAACAGGAAGCTTCTCAACGGGATTAATGTCGATGGCGTGAGATTGGCTCTGCGGAAGTTTGTATCATCGAACACACTTTCTGACACCAGTTCAAAACCCGACTCTGCTTTTGCGTCCAGAGTTTACGGCGGTGCCAGCGGGATCTTAACACAATTGTTGGAGCTGAAGACCTGGTTTGAGAACCAAACGTTCTACCATTTCAACTCTTGTTCGATTCTAATGGTCTATGAGAATGAATCCATCGATGGTGATGCTCGAGGACAAGTCAAACTGGTGGATTTTGCTCATGTCCATGATGGTAATGGCGTAATTGACCATAACTTCTTGGGTGGACTCTGTTCCTTCATAAACTTCATTCGTGATATTCTTGAGAGCTCAGACGAGTCTACAGAAAACTGACACCATTAGCGTTGAAGTGAAGGGCATTAGATTTTAAGGTTATTTTGATTTTTTTGGGTTGGCCGATTCGATTTTTGGATTTATACCATGTCTCCCTCGAATGTACTTGGTTATCTAAAGGGCATAAATTCGTACTACTCTTTTCTCTTCAGTTTTTCTTGGCATATATATAAGTAACCCAACTTTGGACTTACTTTCGTTGCGATTTGTGAAAAATATCACAGTTAGAAAAGAAGTTTAGGGCCAGAAGCGAAATAACTCAAGTCTAATGGCAAATATTGGTCATTTTGAAGAGTTTGTTTCTAGTGAAATTCCAAATATTTCTAAAAAGTATAGGGACTGAAATGAAATCGTCGTCTTCCATTTAAATCACTCTGCTTCTGCTTCCCATTTTCAAATTCCCTTCTCGCGCGAATCGTTGGTGGAAGAAGAAGACGAAGATTGACTGAGAATGGTGCTAGTATGTTTCGTATTGGATCTGCGGAATATCTCTCCTTCTCTGATCGGAGATCTAAAGCAGGTCTCTCTCGCTAAGATTATTTTCGTCGTCAGCAGAAGTTTTTGTTCATAGATAGCTCAAATCTATCTGTTGATAGAAGTCGATTCTCGTCTTCGTTTATGGACCTCGAAATTGATTGTTTCTTACTCGATTCTGAGCCTCGAATTTGATTTCTTCTGCGAATTATTTTGTAGTCGTTTCTGAATCTCGCCAACCTACACGCCATTTCGTCTCCGGTAGATTCTGTCGCTGATCGGATCGGTTTGTGTTATATCCTGAAAGATCGGATTTCTGGAAACGATCAGGTTATATACTCTCGTCATCATCGATCGTTCTTTCTTTCTAAGTTCGGTGATTGTTTACGTTTCGATGGATCTAGCAGTTAAAAGTCGCGTACACTCCCAGTGGAAACTTCTGTCTTCGCGACTTTCATCATGCTGTTAACAGCTTGCCTTTGGATGCGTTTGCACCGGAGATCGATGAATCGGGAGCTATATCTTGCAGAGGTCTCTCTCTCTCTCTTCCTCTCTTTACTTATCTATTCTGTATAGTGTCCTGATTAATTTTGGCGCTCGTTAATCATAGTCATGAATTGTTCATAGATCTTAAGCTATCAAGTGTTCTGTGTGATCGCGCTATGTACTCATGGGGTGGTAGAGACATCATGAGGAAAGTTATCGTTCTGAGTTCATGCTTACCTGAAGATATAGATTCTGAAGCGAAAAACACTCTTCTGGTCAGCCAAATACTATATTTGTTAGTGCTTTAATTAACTTGTTCTCTCAGCGCTAAGTATTTTTTCCTTTAGGCTGCAGCAGATAAATGTGTGTCGGTTGAGTTTCTTTTGCTTGAGAAGAGAGCAAGCCATCCGAGCTATACACAGGAGAAGATTAATAGATTCGTCAGCTGTTTGTCGGATCTTGACAATTGTTCGTTTCAGACCTGCATCCCTGGTAGGTTCCAAATATATGGCTGCTTCTCATTTACATATATCACAAACAGTGACTAAATTTAATAGAATTTGGTGCCTGGTTCTTTGGAGTAGTTTTTCTTTGCCTCCCAAATGATTGCCAGGCTAGTTTAATCGTATAAATCTATTATCTCTAAAGAGGTTTTGAATAAACATGAGGAAACCCAAAAATAGTTCCTAAACCTTTCCATAGATAGGATACTGATCCATTCTATGCATTCAGATGGAAAATCTCTTCATGGCCTTGAAAAGAGATGGCTTCAGGATCTAAAGGATGACACTGGAGAATCACTGCAGGCCCAGATTATTTTCAAACGTAACCTTGTTGGCTCAGTGAACAAGATCTTCTGCAGTCTCACTGCAACCACAAATCAGATTGTCGACGGATTTAGCTCTTGTCGAGTACTGAGCCATACCCCTAAACTTGAACATTTTATCTCCCAATAACCTTGCATTAGCATCCTTAGGCGGACATTAGATATGTTCATATTGTAGGTTTCATAAGGCACTTCAGCTTAATGCTTTGTCCACTACTGTTTGTCATACTCTTTGTTGCTGTTTACAGACATGCAGGTGCCACGGCATCCCAATACGAGATTCAGTGGAAATCACCAGAGAGAATCTGCAATGCTCTGTAACCAATCTTGATATTGGAAAATATGATGTGATTGAAAATTCTGTGAAAGTTGGTGAGAGAACTATTCTGTTCTTGCCTTCAATCCATAGCCTCCAGAAACTTCATCCAATTTCTTCCCAGATTGATTTCACTGTCATTGAGAGGACTAATCTAACTTCTGTCAATGAAGGTAACTCTTTAGCTCTACTAAGCAAGTGCGCTCTCATCTTTTGACTTCGTTTCTTTTCTCTCATCTTGTTTCAAGTACACTTTGATGTAGGCCTAATACTTGGGAGGCCTTATATTGTAAGTCCTTCAACTTTTCATGAAACGGACGCTTCTGCAGAAGAAATGGACCAACCCGATCTAAACACTCAGAGTAAGCAGACTGTTTCCCTAAAAAATACCCACATTGCATTATGGTCTCATAGTTCTTCTAAACAGCTAGAAATGCAGTTTTTCAGGGACTATGTGGTGCACTATTTTCAATGGACCAAGGCTTGGTTTGCTCTTCAAAATGTAATCTAGACACCATGAAATTCGTGGAATTTCATTGTTATTACATTCTTCAACCGTCAGAAAACGGTCCACTGCTTCTGAGGGTAAAAATTTATTACCTTGACTCTCTTCAATTGATAGAATAACAGAGTAGCATTCTGAATAGCATTCTCCTTATGACATAAGAAAATTGTGTTATGCCTTGATTCTGTGCAGTTTATTAGTCTAACAGACAAAACTGTTTGCAGAGATTGGCAGGGTCGGAAGAACTCCTACCTATTTCCTCCAGTGTCAATCAGTTTGCTGAGTCCTCTATTCCTAGAGAAATCGAGATTTCTGTCAAAGGCGCTTTGTTAGAGGTCAACTTCATTTCAATCTGTTGATAGTCATATATTGTATTTAGACTTCTCAATCGTCTTTTCTTTCTAATATTTAAACAGATTGAATCCACAGACTACAATCCTCTGAACCACAACAGAGGCTTCCACCAAAAACTGAACCTCATGGTGAAAGAAAGTCTTCAATTTGGGTGATTATTCTCTCCTCCTTTATTTAATCTTCTTCATTAGCACCATCTCTGAAAATCTATTACAGCCTTCTAACTTTTTGTCTTGTTTGTGGCAGTTCACTACATTCAAACTTGAATGACTCAACATGCGAAGTGAGCTCAGTAGTTTCAGCTTCTGTAATCCCAATGGCACAGACACTTCCAAACATAATAAGTCCGTGCACAGAAGAAGAAAGACGTCAGGAAATCGAGATTACTGATGAAGAAGACAAAGCAACAGCTTCCATTACTAAAGAATGGGAACAACTAGTAGTCACTGAGGTTCTCATGAAGTCTACTTCTCCGGTTTTAACTACACCGAAACCAAATATAAACCGCCAATTCCTGTCGCCTAACAACAAGCAGTCCGATATGAAAACGTCGATGATATTGGAAAGACTTGAAGCTCCGAGAAAGATGAGAGGGAAAGTTGGATCACCAAGCGTAGTAGCCACAGGTAGTCCAACCTCACCGGATGTCTCAGTCTTGTCTCAGAAGAGGCCTCTGATTCCTTTTCAGACAAGTCAGGTCTCTAACCACCAGACTGTTTCATCAAGCCAGCTAATGAAACCCAGCTTTCAGAGACTGAAAAGAAAGCATAAGTGAGCTTTCATGGTAAGACTCTGCTCTTACTCAGCTGTTTCTGAGAATCCAGTACGGATGATTGTGAAAGTTAAAAAGAGTGTTAATACATTTTGGTTTTGTTATGAGACAGCGTATAGGAGAGCAGGATAGAGTCAATATACCATCTCGAAGAGGCGTGAAGGTCGGAGAAAAGGTAATAATGTTCTGCAATTGCTTTGAACTATACAAACATGATCTGATGCTTGAAGTTAGTATTTTTTTTGTTTTTACAAAATTCAAAACTGTATTAAATCACAATATATGTATAATTTCTGTACAAAGATCTTCAATCATGAAGCCAATAACTCAATAAGTATTTTTCTAGTCTCTTAGAGCCTTGTAACTATATATCTCGAAACGTAATTTTTAGAAATTTTCTTTATGGAAACAGAACTTGGTGGAAGTTTTATGAGAAAAATCCATTGCTAAATGCCGTAGCTCTTTCACTAGTCCAGCTGCTCCACAGTAAAACACTCCTGCCAGATTCATCAAGGACGTTCACATTATTTGCATTCAATTCATATGCATAAACAGATGAGAGTGGTTTTCTGTTAGTAAGAAACTCACCGACTCTAGTCTTGGGATGCTTCACAGCGATCCCTTTGTAAACGCTTCTCCAGTTTGGCCTAGCGAAATGGGACATAACACGTGTCCCTGACACAACGTCCACTCCATGCTTAGCGTGGTTCAGCGACTGGAGCATCGTGATCAGTGCAGATCTCGCGTCTCCTTCCTCGTAGACGCTGGTGCAGTAATTATGCAGCTCAATGACCTTGTTGCGGTCTGTTATGGCTACTTCGTCCATCACGTTCTTGAACCAGTCAAAAGATCCTTGCTCTCTTGTGACCCAGTAGAAGTAAGCTCTCTTGGTTCTGAACATCTCACTTTTTCTTGCTGGGGAACGAGGAGGTGTGAACATGTTGTGGTTCGGTGACTGTCTTCGGTTACTGCTTCGTCCTTCTTCTTCGTCTCCGTTGCCTTTTAAGTTATTGATAATGTCCTTGACGATGCTGATCATTGGAGTAGCTCCGATTCCTAGACCCACGAGTAGAACAACTTCGAAATTCTTATAGTCTTGTGCTGGTGCTCCGTATGGTCCGTCGATTAGGATTCTTGGAAAGCTAAGGGATCACAGTTCAAAGTTAAAGCAGTTTAATCTCATTTAGAAATCATCTTATTATTCGATACCCTCTAACATGCTTCAGTGAATAACTGATGGATAGCTATTTAATAAGACTTACTTAGGGATGTTATTCAGGAGCCTCGGGTCGGCTTCGTCCAGTCTGTTTTCATCGGCAAGGCGTGGCTTACACACCTAAGGATCCGATACATACCAAGGAAATTACATACTTGGACCCAATTTATGTTCAGTGGAAAAATTAAGTAAAATACCTCAGAGAATAATTGTCGTAATTGCTTAGTCCAGTCTCCTAGAACCCTGATGTGGACACTGAGGTAATCATCTCCTGGAGCCGAGGTAATTGAGAATGGATGCCTGTTAATATGCAAACCACTTTTCAGTTTGCTTTCATATAAAATGTCTCTCAGATAAGATGATAGTTTTTCTTATTACCATTCTAATGAAGAAACTTCAGAACAGTTGAGGTACATGTATTGTCCGCTTTTGTATCTGAAGTTGCTTGGTCTTGACATTTGAAGCGACAAGACATTCCCTGGTAACACAGCAACCTGTTGAAGAATAATCATAGAAATGAATATGTATATTCCTCCTCCTCGTTCCTGGATATTTCAATATAGAAAAATGCTTATAGATTCCACCTTTAGTATCGAAACAGCCTCGATGCCTGATCTGAACGCACGAATCAGCCTTTCAGACAAGTAAAGAACCACGGGTACCATCAAATACATCCATGTCTATTATATCACATGAAAACCAAAATCAGAGTCCACAATGCATCTGTTACAACTTTTTACTGAGTCTAGTGGTTTATAAGTTACTAACCGTTTTCTTGTACCATGTCTTGATGAGGTAGACATAGTATCCGTGAACAACGAGCAGCGAGTAAACGATAACAAACAAGTGGTGAGAGTACCAGAAGGCATTGAAGCCGGTTATTTTCTTCAGTGGTCCAGGA
Organism: Schrenkiella parvula; assembly: GCA_000218505.1. NCBI lineage: Eukaryota > Viridiplantae > Streptophyta > Magnoliopsida > Brassicales > Brassicaceae > Schrenkiella > Schrenkiella parvula. The sequence goes on along the minus strand of CM001192.1, from coordinate 16,055,595 downwards.
AGCTTGAGCTTATTACGTCTGAACCATGGTGTAGCTAATGTGAAGGCTATAGTCATTAGTATAACCATTGCAATCCCGGTAACTCCTTCCACCGACTCCACAAAGTCCATATATCTCTTTGTCTGTACCCCAAAATACTTCACCATTGGCTTATACGTCTCTTCATTTGCAGCAATCAGCCGGGGGAAATCGCAGGCCATGTGAGATGTGGCATGGATTACAACTCCAACTGAAATTCCTATTGCTATAACCTGTGTAAGATTCAATCATAAGCCTTCATATATGGATATCTGAAACCGTTTTAATTTATTACCCAATAAGCCAACATTACCTTGTGAAAATTGAGGCTGTCATCGAAAGGAATAACAGCACTTAACATGGTTTTGGTCCGGAGCCAAGTGATGGTGTTCCTACAAACTGGTAACAAAACCATAGCCATGTTTAGTTTAAGGGTCTCTGCAGCTCCTTTAGCCATACAAACACAAACTCCCATAACTTGGTAAGCGGATCTCTTCCTGTACTGTATGAACTTCCACGCGAACAGCCCGGCTATAACACCTATCCATAGAGCCATCACCCACACTCTCTTCCAATTATCCAACACAAAATACTTCATGCCTCTGTAAAAACGCTCCCGAAGATTCCTACTCTGTGATACTTTTAGCTTCTGACTTAGCATCTTGCTCAGGTTCTTAGCTTCCCCGTCTCTTATAGTCTCCACTGGCGCTTGCAGCAGCAGTACCTCGAGATTCTCTATCTGTTTGGCATTGTTGAAAGTGCCTCCAAACACATTAAAAAACACTCACAAACCAAACATTTCTAACTAAATGGGATACAATTAAAACGAACCTCATTCACATACCATGATGTACCCATAATGATAGGGATCTAGTGCTTCCATAATCAAAGCAGCATATTCATCGGCTTGTCTCCGAATGTTCTCCAGTTCGTTTGCAGAAGCACTTAGTCTTATAATCTGTACAAGTAGAGGAAAATCTACTTATGAAGATCAAAAACAGCATCACTATAAAAGAATCAAAATTCCACCTCTGTTACTTCGCCTTCATTCAACCGCCCATCCCCATCTCTATCCACCCTGCAATTCATACCACATTTCAAAATATGAGACTGAGTGTTCACGACGGATATAGAAAGGAATCGAAAGAATGGTTTCAAGAAAACATTACATGGCGAAGAAAGTTCGTAGCCTCGAATCAAAATCCGGATCAGTGATCTGCTTCCAGAACTCTTCAAGCTGCTTCTTGCTTATAGAATCTCCACTTACGTTTCCCCTCCTTCTTAGAGCGTCAAACAATGCCAAAGCAAAGTCCTTCGTATTCATCCCTGCAGAGCAAAAATGTACCAAAGCATTGAAATTTCAACTTAGAAAATCGATGATTGAAAGGATTCTGCTAACCTATACATTCACCGAATCTGGAACGGTGCAATAATCCGTTGCTGTTCTCGGTAATCTCGTGGAACCGTTTCTCAACAGCAGGCCAACCAGCGCCGCCTTTAGTCTTGGTGATGAATTTGAGACCCTTGAGCGCTAGCTCTGCCCTAGATTTTGAACGGCGGAACCGAGCCAACGACGGACGCGGTGGTTTTCTCGCCAACGACGAAGAAACGGAAGAAGCAACTCGTTTTAGCTCGGTAGAAACCGAAGAGGCGATGCGTTTCATCACCGAGTTACTCTCCCCCGAACGGCCTGGTCTCAGAAGCGATCTCTCTGGATCCTCGTATTTCAACCCGGCGCCTCTACGGTCCGGCGACTTCAAGCCGTACACGGAGACGGAGTCGTCATGGACGGCGAGAGATATCTCCACATAAGGTTGGTCTTCCTCGTAATTACTGCTCCTCGACGACGCGTTCTCGACGATCGTCGACGACTGTCCTCTGTACCGACTATACGGTGACTGGTCGCTGTACGGCGTCTCCGTGCCGCTTGGATAGTAGTATCTCGCGTCTTCGAAACCTAGCTTTTGCATTTCACTTGGATTTTTCAAATCTTTCTTCAACCACTCCGGCTTTGAGCATCGGAAAGATGCACGAAGAAGATGAAATGAACAACAAGAGCGAAGAATTTTGAAATGTTGAAAACCAGAGAGAGAAAGGAACTTTTAAATGATTAAATTAATTTAATTTTGAAGTAATCCGGAATACCAAAAGCATAAACTAACTAGCCAGGATTTTTATATACACTAAATTTTGAATCTTTCCTAATTAAGAAAACTTCAAAATAGCATAAAAGTAGACTTTAAAACAAAAATCATTGTTGTTGTGTTTGGTTACAATTTTTTTTTTCCGACAGAAATTTTCTATGAGTTGTTGTTGTTATGTACTTTCTTCGTGGTCAAATTTCCCGCGCATTACCGGGCCACGTCCGATTAAAATGAGACTTATTATAAGTTATGGTGGAAAACGGTCAGCATATTAGATTTTAATTTGTTCTATCGTCATATGCTATATAGATCACGGTACATTTAATAAAAACATCGAAATTTAAACGTAATAATTCATTAATCGGACGTTTAAATTAATTATCCAACCCACCGGTTTAATAAACATAGCATTTTCTATTCACCAACCACTTGCGAATATTAGTTGTAAGAGAATATGTTATAGAATATTGCCTCTGACTTTGTTGTTAATATTATTATGAATTAGGTTACTCAGAGAATTGTCACGTAATTACATCTTTGATAATATCAAAATTTTATCATTCGGAACCCATAGATTATAATAATTTTACCGTATATTTTGAAGGTAAGAGAATTTTGAAGTAACAGTTATTTTAAAGCGGGAAAATTACACACTATTAAGGCGAAGGGCAAATTTATCCTACCGTCCAAACAGAAAGCGAGACAGTCCCCAAATGCTCAAGCACATCGATTCGGGAGGGAAAATCCAGAAAGTGAAAAATCACTTTGGGGAGAAAAGAGTTTTGCTTTCTCTCCTTCCCTCTTCCTGAAATTTATCAGATTTTTGTTCTTGCTTTTCTCTTCCTGATTTTTTTGAGGGGTTTATTCGTTAATCTTCTGAGATATGAAAAGAAGACATAGTGAAAAAGTTTTGATTCGTATCCACAATATTGGCACACCATTGATTTCTGGTTCTTCTGGTTTGCCCCTAGATTCAGTTCACATTGAATCGGATCGGCCGTATACAATAGGTCGAAGTGGTGATAATGGGTTGTGCGATTTCCTCCTTGATCATGGCGGTATCAGTAGAAAGCATTGTCAGATTCTATTTGATAGTCAAAGTAGCAAACTTTACATTTTTGATGGCGTGATTCTCTTGCCTCCAGGTGTTTTTAGTCAAATTTTCGATGAGTTTAGGAAAAGGTTGGTTAGCGTTGAGGAGCTGGAGAAGGAAACCGAGGATTTCGGAAGTTTGAGATTTAGGGTTTCTTTGAATGGTGTGTATGTTAACCGTGCTAGGGTTAGGAAAGCCAAAATTCAGGAGATTTCAGTTGGCGATGAGGTTTTGTTTGTTTGTGGGAAGGAAGGGTTGTGCTATAAACATGGTCGAGTTGGGTTTGTGGTTCAGGAGATTGATTTTGAAGGAAGAGATACTTCGGTTCCTGAAGATAGATGTCGAGTGATCGGAGCATCGTTCTCCTCAGGAAATTCTAGTGGAACTTTTTCTAGTGGGAAGAGAAGCAAAAGGGTTTTTGCTCTGATGGAAAACGAGATCAGTTCTCCAGTTTCTGGTTTTTATCCTCCTAAATCTGTTGGTGTTATTGAGAGATTGAACTCTCTTGTAAGCTATTGTAGACATATATTGAAAAGTGATGATCCTGTATCTTGCCTTAGGCTATCTGTTATATCAGACTGTGGAAAGGAGTGCCTATCCCGTTGTGCGTCCAAAATGTTAAGGACAAAAGTACGTATAGTGGCCGAGAAGAGAGAAGTCAAGAGTGGTGAGAAAAATCATGAGATGGTTCATAGTATGTCTGGTATAAAGGTTAGGGATGAGCAGCCAAGCCCACAATTACATATAGGTAGAAGTCTAGTTGTCTCAAACTTGGTTAGCGAAGTAGAAAGTTATGGTGCTGCCTGTATTTCTGTCAGTGATAAGACTAGGAAAATGCTTCCTTTTGATGGAGAGAAAAAAAACACTCCCGATATTAGTTATATCGATAAGGAGAAAAGTTATCAAAGTTCTCTACAAACACCTGGGAAGAACTTTTATCTAAATCGTCTTTAATATATTGAACAAAACACAACTGGTTGTCAACGGGTGGTTTCCTTGTCAGAACTTCTTTACCCTGTGGAAAGCATTTCACAAATCTTCATTGCAACATTTACAAGTGATATCTTTTGGTAAGTCAAAAAAAAAATTCTTTCTTTTTATTTTCCGTAGTACTCTAAACAGAAGAAATGAATACTATATCCTCATTTGTTCCCCATGCTTGTTTAAGAGTCTGACTAAGTTGTGTCAGCAGGTTTCTTACCTGTTGTGAGATACCTAGCCATTTGCCTGTGACTGTTGCATGTCACCATGCTGAGAGATGTTGGAGCTCAAGCCCTGATGCAAGAACTGCTGCTCCTTTGCCAAATTATCCAAATGTAGCTGTGGTGTACGTAATACCTTTAAAAGGAGTTGATGCATAATTATTTTTCTTGTTTGTTAATAATACTTCACTACTTCTTTTCTAATGAGTTTTCGTCTTGTCTTAGGTTTCCACCATTTCCTGAGGAAATTGCATTTGGGAAAGACCGAAAGAACCGCGGCATTGCTTGTCATCACCCCAAGTTGTTTATTTTGCAAAGAGAAGATAGTATCCGTGTAATTATTACGTCCGCAAACTTATTAGCAAGACAGGTAAGACTGTAGGCCTAAGTATATAGTAATGGAAAATGAATCATAGATGATCTGGGGCATCACATTGGCTATGAAGTTTCAGATATTCTCAGAGAGTTTTATCATATTTCATTTTCTAATGAAAATTTATAATTCCAGTGGAATGACGTGACCAACACAGTTTGGTGGCAAGATTTTCCACGAAGAGCAAACCCTGATTTCTTATCCCTTTTCAGCCATTGCAAAAAAGAAACCAATTGTGGTTTAAGGTCAGATTTTAGTGCTCAGCTGGCTGGATTTGCTGCATCACTTTTGGCTGATGTTCCAAGTCAAGCCCATTGGATTCTTGAGTTCACAAAGTACAACTTTGAACACTCATCAGGTCATCTTGTGGCTTCAGTGCCTGGAATTCATTCTTATAAGCCGTCTTATCTTACAGAATCTGTTCTCTCAAGCACTGTGAGTAGCTTCATTTTCCATCTTTTATGTTTGGATTCTTTGATTAGTATCAATATCTTGAACTCATATTTTACTGGTTCGCTTAGTTGTTTTATTATGAATATGATATGCTTGATTGTCTCCTGTATAGTAGAAATTTTATTCAATGCATCCCTTTGTTGACTAATCATATGATTCTTGTTGCAGTCTTTCAAAGAAGAATTTTTGGGATCTGTTGAAGCATCTGTTGTTGGCCTCAGTTACCTTTTCCGTTCTGCCAATGATTCCACAGGAGCACAATTGAAACGACTGGCTTCATATATCAGCAGAACCCGGGAGAATTCTCTCGGAATGTTGGAACTTATTTTGAGAAGAAATACCAATGTGCCTGCAGACGTGAATGCTGTGAGCGTTCTTGTTCCTAACCCTGATGATGATTCGAGAGACGGTGAGTAGTTTCATGTATTATAAATGGTTATATGTTCTTGACATGAATCTTCATTCTGTGACTTATAAAAATTGCCTTTTGACAGAGTTTGTCCAACTAGGCTTTTTACCACGGAATATTGCAAAATGGGTTTCTCCTTTGTGGGACATTGGGCTCTTTAAATTTGTGGGATATGTGTATCGGGATGAAGTCCTTGCAGCTGCTGCTTGTAGGAGCAACCAGAAGGTGCAATTGATGCTGCATGTGTTACAGGCATGGTACTCTTATCATAGGTTAACGAGATACTTTGCATAAATAGGCTATGGAGACATCTGATGATCTCTCTTTACTTTTGCAGGGAGTGTCCATTTCAGATATGTCAAAGTTGATTCAACCTCATCATGTTGTTGCGCTGTGCTCGTTGATTGCTTCACTTCAGAGATGTACTGGCATTTGGAGGCTACAAGAGGTAGGTTTGATGACTAAAAAATAAAATAAAATTGTGCTTTCAAACCCTTGAGTTTTAGCTATAGTGTATCAGTCTTTAACTATGTGGTCCTCTGTATTGTTCCTCAAAGGTGTTAGGCTGTTACAAGTGGCCCGAATCTCAGGAATCTGATTTCGTCTACAGTAAGTGCATTTCCAATAGTTATGGTAGAAAATTACCTTTAGCAGTAATACTGCAGGGTATTAATATTATAGATTTTTTTCTTATAATAGGTGCATCCTCGGTTGGAGGCTCAGCAACTGCAGGATTTCAAGCTGATTTTTCATCAGCTACAGGTAAAAAAGCGTTACAGCATTTTGACTCCCAGGAGTCTGATCCAGAGGTACGGTTTTGTTTCAAAGCACCCTTAAAAGCTGTCACTGTAAGTTTTGTGCATGAAACGTTTGGTCCATGTTCTTTATCAGTGGGGATGCTGGAGTGCTAAGGAAGAACGGGAAGCTCCTTCCATTAAAATCATCTTCCCTACCATTGAAAGAGTCAAGAATGGCCAGCATGGTGTCTTGTCTTCAAAACGTCTGCTTTGCTTCTCCGAGGTATTTGCTTACTTTGCATGTTTTATGCCCAAATTAAGCCTTTCCCCATGAAGGTAAGAAAAAGGATTGCTCTCGAATGATTCAGCAGTAATCTGATGGAAGATATGAATTTTAAAGCTTGGTTTTTTGAATATCTTGTGCAGAAAACCTGGGAAAAGTTGAGTTATAACAACGTGCTTCACGATGCAGTTCCTAATCCTGAGGACAGAGTCGGGCACCCGATGCATATCAAGGTAAGACCAAATGAGAACTGTGCGTGTGACAATAAAAGACTTACGAAATGGGCAAAACTGACTCGTACACAGTACTGAAATGTCTTATATACTATGAACAGGTGGCTAGAAGACGCTTCACCTCCAGTAGAGGTTCAGGGTCTTCTTCATTTGGTTGGGTTTACTGCGGCTCACATAATTTCAGTGCAGCTGCCTGGGGACAGACCATATCCAGATCCTTCAGGAACAACCAGGACCAGTCCCACAATGCCATCAGATCGGTTAGTAAACTTCGTGTATGCAACTACGAGCTCGGGATTGTCTTTGTTTTCCCTCCACCTCCTGAAGAAACGGACTCATCTGATGGGTCTAAGATTGATGATATTGTTTTGCCGTTTGTTGTACCGGCTCCAAAATATGGACGGAGTGATAGACCGGCTACAGGTTTGGCTATGAGGGAAGCTTTAGCTGAGTTCAGGGAAGGCTCTAGAAGTTTCTTTGGAGAAACTCAAGTTGAGGAAGAAGTAGAAGTAGAAGAGGAAGAAGAAGATGTAGAAGAAGCTGAAGGAGAAGGAAGAGGAGAGTTTGTTGCAGAGGAGAAGCAAGAGGAGAAGGTTTACGCTGAGGCATTGTGGAGCCAGCTTGAGTCCTCCCTCAGCTGCTGACGTATATGCATGCCCTTGCGCTGTGTTTCTGTGTAACGTGTAAAATAAATTGTTTGGAATATAATAATAAGAAATAAAAGTGACTTTTTCTTTGTCGTCTCTCAAATGAAACTGATCCATTAAAGCTCTAAGTGGAAACTACAATAGTAAGTAGTGAAGAAGCAAATAATGCAGCACATATAGGGAAATCATTTAGCTGAAAAAAAATTTAAAGAAAAGATAAGATATATGAGTGGTTCGACCATTTTTTTTTCTTAGAAATTTCAGTTATTGTATGTTCAGAAGAAGTCTTGTTGAAGAAGTAAATATATCCAAGGAAAAAATCAAACAAAAACAAAATTATATGAGAAATTATAGCGGGATATAAAAATGGATAACCACAAATAATAATAGCAAACGATAATGAAACTCAAAATTCTCCAATCTTTGTAACACTATATAAACCCATGACCACCTTCCCATCAAATCATCCAGAAAAAAAAACAAATAAAAAAGAAAAAAGAAAATAAATCTTTTTTTTTAGTTTTAATAAAAGAAAAATAAAATAAAAATGGGATACAAAAATGTGTCCGTATTATTAGCCCTGGTGGTGGTGTTTGTTACACCAATGGTGTTAGCAGATGATGCAACACCAATCCCAGAGGCCAAACCCCAAGTGGAGCAGTGGTTCAAGACCAACGTCGCTCCTTTGGCTGCGCGTAAAGGCTTGGATCCTGCTCTCGTGGCTGCCGAGGCTGCCCCACGTACCATCACCGTATGACACAAACCTAGCCAACATTGTCCCCCACACAAAGAACCTTATATAATACAAAGATTTTGATTACAACTTTTGAATGATTTAATCGCAGGTGGATCCAAAGGGAGGTGAATTCAAAACTCTAACCGATGCACTTAAGAGCGTTCCTGCAGGGAACACAAAGCGTGTGATCATCAAGATGGCTCCTGGTGACTACAAAGAGAAGGTTACTGTTGACAAAAACAAACCCTTCGTCACATTGATGGGACAACCCAATGCCATGCCGGTTATTACTTTTGACGGTACTGCCGCCAAGTATGGAACCGTAGATAGTGCATCTCTCATTGTCTTATCCGACTATTTCATGGCCGTCAACATTGTCGTTAAGGTATATATTCCGAAGATTAGTCTAGATTTCGAATAGACAAAAGTTTACATTGAATGTTTTTCTTTTTTGTTCTTACCTTAGAACACTGCACCAATGCCGGATGGTAAAACGAAGGGTGCACAAGCCTTATCTATGAGAATCTCCGGAAACATGGCGGCTTTCTACAACTGCAAATTCTACGGTTTCCAAGACACAATCTGTGACGATACCGGAAACCATTTCTTCAAGGATTGTTACGTTGAAGGGACATTCGATTTCATCTTCGGAAGTGGAACCTCTATGTACTTGGTATGTATACCTAATCTCATCTTTATACATGAACTCTGAAAACCTCTGATATATATGAGCGTAATGTGTTGGTTTCAAAAGGGAACACAATTGCACGTGGTGGGAGACGGTATTAGAGTGATTACAGCGCACGCGGGAAAGAGCGCAGAAGAGAAGAGTGGATACTCATTCGTGCATTGCAAGGTAACTGGAACCGGTGGTGGAATCTATTTGGGAAGGGCATGGATGAGCCACCCTAAGGTTTTCTACGCCTACACCGAGATGACCAGCGTCGTCAACCCAACCGGATGGCAAGAAAACAAGATGCCCGCACATGACAAGTAAAAGCCTAATAGCTCTCCTCACATTACATAGACATGTTGTGATGACCCAATCAGTCCGGTTCATTATGAGTTTTTTGTTTTGTTTTTGACAGGACCGTGTTCTACGGAGAGTACAAGTGCTCAGGACCAGGATCGCACAAAGCCAAGAGAGTTCCATTCACACAAGACATTGACCCAACCGAAGCTAACCGTTTCCTTTCCCTCGGCTACATCCAAGGATCCAAGTGGCTTCTCCCACCTCCAGCTTTGTAAACGCTTTAATATTATTAACCTATTAAAATTAAAATTTAAAATTAAAAAGTATACTGATAAACTTACTCACCGAGAATATGTATATCGGTGTATGTTTTTTTGGCTATTTTCTTTGAATTTCTTTTTCCAAGAGTCCTCTCTACTTAGTTGAGACTTGTGTAATTTTGGTGTCATTATAATAAAATGCAGTCTCGGTTCATCATAAGTTCATATTATTTTAAGTATCCCACCGCCCCTTATATATATATATTATTTTTTTTTTATTAATGAGGTTCGTATTTATTTTGTCTCGAGAATTAAAAATTTGTTTTATTGTAAGAAAATAACATATATTAATTTTTCTTATTTAACGTTTGGAAGAATTGTACGCTTACGCCATTATTATTACAAACTTGCGGTCTTACAGAGAGTCAGAGACCATACATCGTATATAATAAACTCACTCAAATCTCCTAAACAAATCGGGTATTCTTACCACACGAGACGTCTATAATTCAAACATTTCCATTTACACAGTTCTTTGACTGGTAATGTTACAATCTGTCTATGTGAAGGCTATTTTCATAGAACTGTGTAACATTTCCATTTTCATGAGCCTAAGTCAAGCTCAAGGTTTCTTAAACGATGCAGTTTCAGCAGTTCATTCCTTCTATACAAAATATTTGATTAACTAAACATGATTTTCATTCGTGTCTTTGATCTTTGATTAGTTATTACTGAATCATACACGTTAATTTTTTTTTGGGATCAAGTACTATATATAGAGGTCAATTATGTGAAGAGAATGCGAGTAAATAGATATAAACTATTGAACAAAAAGCTATTTGATCGTGAGCATTGTTGTTAAAACTGTAAGAGACCGAATATGTAGTGAGCCTTCGCTATACTGAATTAAGCAAATAGTCTTCTACAGCGTTGTAAATATTTTTAGAAAACACTATAAAAACTCTACTCGTTATTATTCGTTTTACTTGATTGATTTCCAAATTAATCACATACCAAGTGCATGAAGAAATTACTATTTACGAAAATCATATATTGAAAAATTCTTCAAGGAATATGAACCACAAACGAGAATAGTAAAGAGAAAAATGAAAAAGAGATCTTTCCGGTCAGACATCAACAATCCCGAAAATTAAAGTATATATAATAACAATGTACTTCAAAGGTTTCTTCATCTCTTCTACTTTCAATAAAACTAGTAATATATATATATTTTTTCTTTTTACAAAAAAATAAAAAAATTTCTTCTATTTTTTACCTTTTCTTTCCTTTTTTTTAAAGATGGGTTCCATTTACCTGTCGATGATTGCATTTCTTGTTCTTTTAACCTCACCGGTGGTTCTAGCCGACGATATAACACCGATTCCCGCAGAGAAAGCCCAAGTCGAGCCATGGTTTAAGGCCAACGTTCAACCCTTTTCCGCGAGAAAAGGCACACTCGACCCCCTCCTCGAAGCCGCTGAAGCATCACCACAAATCATCAACGTAATTAAATCAAAAACTTTACTCATTTATAAGCTTTTACACATTTGTTGAATCCGTTTTTTTTGTTTTTGCAATTCTTTTGTTTTTGAAATATAGAAAACCTGAATATTATTTGGTTTGGTGTGACACCTTCTCTTAAGATCGGTTCTTGTGTCATTGGGCACGAGTCAATGCATATTAATTCGAATGAGAACAAAAAAAATCAATGTAGGTGAATCAAGAAGGAGGCGGCGATTTCAAGACAATAAATGATGCGATCAAAAGCATTCCGACAGGAAACACAAAGCGTGTGATCATCAAGTTGGCTCCTGGTGTATACAATGAGAAAGTCACAGTCGACGTAGGTCGACCATTCGTTACACTGATGGGTAAACCTGGTGCAGAAACGAACTTGACCTTCCACGGGACGGCCGCTAAGTACGGAACCGTAGAGAGTGCGACGCTTATTGTCTGGGCCCAATATTTTGTGGCAGCCAACCTAAATATTAAGGTACGTATATACTATGTTAAAGATCAATTGGTACTAATCAATTTAGTGCGTTTGTGTGTATGATTTTGTTTGTTTTTTCTTTTCCCTATAGAATACTGCCCCGATGCCGAAACCAGGTACACAAGGACAAGCTCTAGCTATGAGGATCAACGGAGATAAAGCTGCTTTCTACAACTGCGGATTCTATGGTTTTCAAGACACTCTTTGTGACGATATAGGCAACCATTTCTTTAAGAATTGTTACATCGAAGGGACATATGATTTTATTTTCGGAAGAGGAGCTTCCTTGTACTTGGTACATTCAAACTTTTATTAATTTATTCTAATCTTTTTACAACACATAAACACTACGATTGATATTAACATTTACGTTTTCTTTTTTCAATAGAACACGCAATTGCACGCTGTTGGAGAGGGACTAAGAGTGATCACGGCACACAATCGAAAGAGTCCAAACGAGCAGAATGGGTATTCGTTTGTGCATTGCAAGGTGACCGGAGTTGGAGAAGGGATCTACTTGGGCCGATCTTGGATGAGCCACCCTAAGGTCGTCTATGCCTACACTGAGATGTCCAGTGTCGTCAACCCAACCGGATGGCAAGAGAACAGGCAGCGCGAGCATGACAAGTAAGTCCATTTTTATGTTATAAATATATGATTATGTACACATGCAATGTTAGCAATCTCAAATCGAAAAGCTATAAAGAACCAACACTAGTATACAACAGATATGAGTATATCCATCTGTTACCAATATATTACGTTTTTGATATTATGAATGATAGGACGGTGTTCTATGGAGAATACATGTGCACGGGACCAGGATCACACAAAGAGAAGAGAGTGGCACACACACAAGACATTGACAAAACCGAAGCTAACCATTTCCTTAGCCTCGGCTACATCAAAGGCTCCAAGTGGCTCCTCCCTCCTCCCGCTTATTAAACCACACCCTCTTAGAACTATAAATCTATTCTTTTCACTGAAATTATGGTATAATTGTACGTTTTGCAATTTTTTTCTTAATTTATTTCGAAGAATCCTCTCCTTCTGTATATAATGGAAGAGTAGAGACTTGTATAATTTTGGTTTCGTTATAATAAAATACGCCAAGGTTCATAACTGAGAGGCGAATACGAGTTACTATATATTCATTATTGAACAACCAAATCATAAATTCCCTTCTAAATCGGGCTCATTGGACCGGAACCTATCGATACTTTAGGGGTATGAACGGTAATGTGATTCAAATGCATCAATGATGTGTTACAAAAATGATTTAAGAGCAATGTGACTGGTTAATATTATGAATGATAATAAATTTTTGATTGATACAATTACCCAGTATTGAATGGTAAAACTATTTGAGATGATTTGTAAACAGAATTATTGACTTGTATTATGTTCTGTTTTTTTTTTATGTTTTTTAATATGATTATCGAAGTAAAAACATGATTTATTGTTTACAGTAAATATTAATTTTGATAGGAAATTAAAAATCATGTTTTGGTAAAAATATTGTTGACTTTTATTATGATTTTATTTTATTTTGAAAATTACGTAGCTGAATCCTAAAAAAAAAACTGTGGAATTATATTTTCGATTAGAAATTGTGGAATAGTAAATTTTCATAAAGATTATGAATATATATTTTATGGAAATTTACTGAATCACGTGATTATCACTTCAAATTACTGGTATAGACACGTTAATACAAAACTATGACAAAAAAGTTATAAGAAACAAAAAAAGGAGTAAAAGTAGTAAAATCACTAGCAAAAAGTGGATTTTTTTTAAAGTGTCATTGGACCAGAAACAAAACAAAAAAAATTAGTTACCACATAAGTCCTATCTAGCAAATTTAACATTCAAACATAAAATGTCGTTAAAGTAAATTTATAAATAGAAAATATAATAATAGCGTTCCTTTTGAAGGGGTCAATCAACATGTTGACTATGCAACCTGTAATTTTTCTTTTAGAAATGCTTGAACAAATATAAACCACAAACAAGAATAGTAAAAATTAAATCTGTCCGGTCAAACATCGACGAGCAAGACAAGTAGTATGTATATAAAACCCTTCAATGCTGCTTCATTTTCGTCAAAAGTAAATAAACTGGTAGTAGTAAATACGTTTTTTTTTGTTCTGTTTCCTTTTTCATTATTTTCTTTTATTTTGTAAAAGAAATAAAAGAAAATAATAAAAAGAAATAAAATATTATAAGAATAAAAGATGGGTTACATTTCTCTGTCCATAGTTGCATCCCTAGTCGCTTTTGCCTCTACGGTGGTTCTAGCCACCGATATAGAGCCGATCCCAGAAGACAGAACCAAAATCCCAGAATGGTTCAAGACCAACATTGCACCCTATTCCCAGAGACGAGGAACTCTTGACCCTGCCCTCGAAGCTGCTGAAGCAGCGCGACAAATCATTACCGTAAGTTACAATAATAGTTTGACGTTCGGTTCGGTTTTAATTCGATCTTTTGAGTGTTATAATTCGGGTTGGCATAGTTTTTACCTTTTAGCTCTACACTATCTTTTCTTTCCTTTTTTTCTAAAAAAAAAGTTGGGTTCCGGTTATAAGAAAATGACACTACATCGGTTTATTCAATTATCCGGTTCAACTTTTGGATCCGATTCTCTTATTTTTTGTTTTGGTTCCGGTCATATCGATTTAACCGAATTAGACGTCCTTAAATGAAAATTGTTTTTGTATGTATATGTTTTAATTCGAATGAAAAATGAAAATTACGTTGCAGGTGAATCAAAAAGGAGGCGCTAACTTTAAGACAATAAACGAAGCGATCAAGAGCATTCCGACAGGAAACAAGAACCGTGTGATCATCAAGTTGGCTCCAGGTGTATACAACGAGAAGGTCACGATCGACATAGCTCGACCATTCGTTACATTGCTTGGTCAACCTGGTGCAGAAACGGTCTTGACTTACCACGGGACGGCCGCTCAATACGGAACCGTAGAGAGTGCAACACTTATCGTCTGGTCTGATTATTTCTTGGCAGCTAACCTCATCATCAAAGTATGTGAAGAATATATTCGTTTGTTCTACATTACATTAAAGATTACTTGATACGAATCTAATGTGTGTCTATATTTGATTTTGTTATTCTATAGAATACTGCTCCTATGCCGAAACCAGGCTCACAAGGACAAGCTCTAGCTATGAGGATCAATGGTGATAAGGCAGCTTTCTACAGCTGTAAATTCCACGGTTTTCAAGATACTATATGCGACGACAAAGGCAACCATTTCTTCAAGGACTGTTACATCGAAGGAACCTACGATTTTATCTTCGGAAGAGGAGCTTCCTTGTACTTGGTAAGCTTAAACTATTATATACATATCTCTTAACATATAATAAATATATAACATGTAATCCATATTTGTGTATATCGATAGAACACGCAATTACACGCTGTTGGAGACGGATTAAGAGTGATCACAGCACACGGCAGACAAAGTGAGAACGAACAAAACGGATACACGTTTGTGCACTGCAAAATCACTGGAACCGGAACCGGAATCTATTTAGGCCGGTCTTGGATGAGCCATCCTAAAGTCATCTATGCTTTCACAGAGATGACCAGCGTGGTCAACCCATCTGGCTGGAGGGATAACCTCCAACGCGGATATGACAAGTAACATTTCATATCATCTCATTTACATTTACATATATATAACTCAGTATATCATATCTAATAAATTTTTGTGTGTCGTGCAGGACGGTCTTCTATGGAGAATACAAGTGTTTCGGACCAGGGTCACACTTAGAGAAGAGAGTGCCTTTCACACAAGATGTTGACGACAAAGAAGTTAGACCTTTCCTCACTCTTGGTTACATTAAGGGCTCCACGTGGCTACTTCCTCCTCCTAAATATTAAATTTTTTCTTAAGATAAAATATGGATTGTAACACAGTCCTTAATCCTTATACGGACGAAATGTTCCCATCTTTTATTTTTTGTATTGATTGATATATAAAATTATTCAATTGATTCGTTTCAATTTTGTTTCCCGGCCCGTAAGTTTGTGGTGTTATTCGTTTTTTTATATACATAATCCTATAAATCTTTTATAAATACGCAATTGAATCAATTTTAAGTTGAATACGGTTAACCACAAAGAGATTCATGCATTGAAATTGATACAATTAACTTAAAATAAAGACACAAACAACAAAGTCAAAAGGAAATAAAAATTTAGGATAGAGACGACAGAACCGCCGAGTAGCCGCGTCACAGCCAGGTAAGCAAAGAGTCGCTATCCAATTAAAAAAAAGGAAAAAAACAAACAAACGATATCAACTTCTGCAACGTGTGCAGGTTCTGAGTTCTGACTATGATTCCGAATCTGGTTCCTACGATTTAAGACCATCTGATTTTCAACGGCTCAGATTGTTTAGAGCCATTCGTACGATATTGTCACGTCCGCAGGGAATCAAACCCTTAAACGACGACTCACTCCTTATTTTCCGCATCTTCCCCATGATAGAAATAAAATTGACGGTCAATTCTTATTTGTTTCACGTTTTGTTCAAATAAAAAAATATATATATATATATATAACTTTTATTGATTTGTATGTGTATAGTATTTTATGTTGGTCATATTCTAAAAGTATATTCGGATTATTCATTTATAATTTCACCAAATTGCCTTAAAAAAAGAGAACATTCATTAATTTTGACGAGATGTTCCTAAAATGCCCTTTCACCATAATTGGTTTTCGAGTTTTTTTGGTTCTAACGTGGACCTTATGTAAGATGTCTATCCATAACTTCGTTAATCAACTTCTAGTATTAAGTATAATTAAATGTCTCACAAGCCATTGAAGACAACGTTTGATTATAAAAAAAAGTCAATAAAAATACCATATTTTAACATCCATAAAAGTAATAATAACGCCGTCCCTAGTTGTTGACAAAACAAGAAAAAAAATAACACCGTCCCTAGTTCAGTATGTCTAACCAAAACTAAAAGGAGACGACAACAACATTAATTGGTCCAAAAAAAACAACAAATACTAGTAAAACAAATAATCTCTCCCAACTCCAACCTTTTTGGGGGTCCTCCCGTTACAAAAAAAATAAATAAATATCAGGAAACAAATCTAATTTTTCCTCATTTACGTGTATATATATAGAAAACCATCAGTTATGAATGATTTTTTTTAAACCCCTTTTGGTATTTTTATAGATAAAAAAATAGAAAAGTTTTTAAAAATATATACTATCTTCATTTGATCTTATAGGTGTTTACTTTTGTTTACGTGGACCTAAAAATACTTAACCTAATTGTTTTTCAACTTTTTTTTGACACGTAATTTTATTTGTGTGGAACTTGTGTAATGTTAAATCTTTTGTAGATATGTTTGACTTAAAAAAGACAAAAAAGATCGGGAGGAAAAAAAGATAGACGAAAGCTAAATGAAGGCAAAAAACAAAAATAATAATAAGAGAGAGAGAAGCCAAATAAGCTAGTTAGGGGTAAAAGAGTCATTACACGAGATAAGAGAGTTTTCTGTTTAGTCTTTGTCTGACGTATGATACGTCAAAAATATCCGATCTCATTCAAATTACGCTTTCTCTTCTTCCCCTACAAATACTCCTTTCTTCTTCCTTCCATCATCACCACAAAAACCCAAGTTTCGCTTTTTACCTCCCCTACAACTATCAAAATCAAAGTGATTCGGAACCCTTTTTTTTTTCTTCCAAGTTTGCTTTTTTCCCTTCGATTTCATTTGGTGGATCCTCCGATCATCACACACAGTTGTTTCAATTAAACCTTGGATCCTCCCATCACTTTGATTTTGATAGTTGCTTCTTTGTTTTTTTTTCCCATCTAAGTGAGCCATGAATGCTTTAGCCGCAACGAACAGGAACTTCCGTCATGCAGCGCGAATCCTGGGTTTGGATTCGAAGATCGAGAGGAGTCTTCTGATCCCATTTAGAGAGATCAAGGTTTGGGATTTATAACGAAGATTTGTGACTATTTTATTGGGGTTTTTACGTTTTTTTATGCTTTTCGAGAATTCGCTCTCAATTTCGGGATTGTTTGACTTTGATTCAGGTGGAGTGCACAATACCCAAAGACGACGGAACTCTCGTTTCCTACATCGGATTTAGGGTTCAACACGATAATGCTCGTGGACCCATGAAAGGGGGAATCAGATATCATCCCGAGGTTGGTTGGGTCTCACTCATCTCTTTCAGTTTCGTGAATTTAATCATTTCGATGTCGCTTTGTTCTCGATCTAGGTTTTTTGAATCGACTGCTTGAGGGGGGTTTTCAATCGATGAACAGTATTGATTGGATTGGATTAGATCTAGGGATTCGAAATTTCTGATTTTTTTTGTAATTTTGGTGTGAAGGTTGACCCCGATGAAGTGAACGCACTGGCTCAGCTCATGACTTGGAAGACGGCTGTAGCAGATATTCCTTATGGCGGAGCAAAAGGTGGAATCGGATGCAGTCCTCGAGACTTGAGCATGAGCGAGCTTGAGCGACTCACTCGTGTCTTCACCCAGAAGATCCATGATCTCATCGGTATTCACACCGATGTCCCTGCTCCTGACATGGGCACAAACGCTCAAACCATGGCTTGGATTCTTGATGAGTACTCCAAGTTTCATGGCCATTCCCCTGCTGTTGTCACCGGAAAGCCCATTGTAAGGGTTCTTGTGAATTTGATTCTATCATTCTGGATTTGGAATACGTTCGTTGAATATGATTGTTTAAATCTCTGGGCTAAGTGGATGATCGATGTCTCTGTGTGATTACCAAAGCTTTGAGCTTTCATTTGGTATATGACTGTTGGATCACCTTGGTGTAGGATCTTGGTGGTTCACTTGGTAGGGAAGCTGCCACAGGACGTGGTGTAGTCTTTGCCACCGAAGCTCTTCTTGCTGAGTACGGGAAATCGATTAAGGGATTGACGTTTGTTATTCAGGTAAAACCACTAACAGCTAATCTCGTATCTGAAGCCTAATGTTGTATTATCAGAGAATGAGGAAGAAAAGTTGAGAGATTTGCGTTGTGTGGCAGGGTTTTGGGAATGTTGGAACATGGGCAGCCAAGCTGATCCACGAGAAAGGTGGAAAAGTGGTTGCGGTAAGCGACATTACAGGTGCAGTCAGAAACCCTGAAGGTATCGACATAGACGCTCTTCTGAGCCACAAGGACGCAACTGGAAGTCTCAATGATTTCAGTGGTGGAGACGCTATGAATTCAGACGAACTCCTAATCCATGAGTGTGACGTTCTCATTCCTTGTGCTCTTGGTGGTGTCCTGAACAAGTAGGAACAAGAACTTTCTCTCATCAAATCAACACCAACCATAGAGATTATCACTTTCTGATTCTTTTATTTTCTTATTTTTGGACAGGGAAAATGCTGGAGATGTGAAGGCAAAGTTCATAGTAGAGGCAGCAAATCATCCAACAGATCCAGATGCTGATGAGGTAATGTAGCGGCAGCATCAATAACACACTATAAACCCATTCCTAAAAGTAAAACCTCTTAACATCTAATCCTAATCTGTCTGACTATCTGCAGATTCTGTCGAAGAAAGGAGTGATTATACTTCCAGATATATACGCAAACGCAGGAGGAGTGACGGTGAGTTACTTTGAGTGGGTGCAGAACATTCAAGGGTTCATGTGGGAAGAGGAAAAAGTGAACCTGGAGCTGCAAAAGTACATGACTCGAGCCTTTCACAACATCAAGTCAATGTGCCATACTCATTCCTGCAACCTCCGTATGGGAGCTTTCACTCTTGGAGTTAACCGAGTCGCTCGAGCCACCCAGTTGCGTGGTTGGGAAGCTTAATTCTATTGAATGTCCCCCCCATTTGCTCTGTTTCTTTGTCTGTTTCTCCCTGTTTTTTGTTTCATTGTTACTTAAAATCATTGAGGTTCCGAAATGGAAAAGAAAACAAATGAATTGAATAACTAACAAAATGGAATAAACATATATTATTGATTTTTCTTTCTCCTTGATACTGTAGAGATATTTTTTTTCTGCGGAAAGTAAATATAAATTATTAACTTAATGTATAAAATTGTAAAAGTACGATCAATTGGTCTATATTGTATACTGTTCATAAACACAACCAATTTTTCTTGATCTTGAAACTTCAATTCGAATATATAAACTTCAAACTTCTGAGATGTGAAAAAATTCAGTAAACTTAGGTGTTCCGTGTTGGTATATTATATCAAAACGTTAATAAGAAACTGCAAAAAATCAGTTACAACTTATGTCCATAACTTTTGTATAACAACCAGAAGAGTTTTTTTAGAAGTAGAGAAACCAGTTTGAAGTTTTCAAAAAAGTTGTAACATTTCCTTCAAAAAAGGTTACATATATCACAATATGATCTAATGTATCAAACGGCTCCTGTGAGTTGCTTATTCTGATGAATAGATAGTGAATCTTCGTCATACAAACTCGTCAGAAGACTCTTGTGAGCCAAAAAAGAAGGTTCTAAAAGCGGAGAGTACATCGTCCTCGTAACCATCTCTCTTTGTAGTGAAGAACAATAGTTGTTGTAAGTAGAGAATGTCACATTTAATTGGAATCCAATCCCAAATAAGAAATCCAGCTCTAACAAGTTCATCTCTTGTGTGGTTATTCCTCCAACTTTTGCATAATATGCATTATTGTAACACCTACATTTTATCAAATTCCAATAATGTTTTAAAAAAAAAGTGATTACCATAGACCATACAAATATAGTATACATCATGTTATGTAAAGTTCCAAATTAACAAGTAGCAATTTTGATTCAAAATATTTGATGTCAATGATTCTAAATTTTTACTATTTTTACTAATGTATTTTGTAGTTTTCAGGAAATATATACGTATATATCATATTCTTTTCAATAAAAATTAATTTAGCTGGATACGGTCATTGTACTATACCGACCATTTTCTCTGAAAAATCACTCAAAAATACTAATTTATAACTTTTGTGAAAAATCTTCAATCGAAATAAAGATTAACGTTAACGGAAAAAAAATGAAAAAGATGAGAACTTACAAGTCATCCATGAATTTGGCAGAGACCAAGACGCTCGTAATAATGAGCCTATGGACATTAAAGGAATCAATAGGCAAAAATGGCTGCTTTTGTATGAACCGATCCAAATATATGTACGCGACTACGTAACACGAGTCGCTACAATTTGCGTACTTGAAGATCCTCTCCATATAGCTTCTGACCGATATAGATGGTTTGGTCAATGCACTGAAAGCTGAGATCCTCTGCTGCTCCCAGAGCGGACGGCTCTGATCGTCGTTCGTCTCCGACACCCTTTCTAGGAGAGATGACATCGCCGTTATGACATTTGGCATGATCTCAGCCATGGGTTCTTGATCTTGAATCATGTTCTGAATTTGATCATCCATTGGAGAGAGAGATGTGTACACTTTTATATATTACATGGATTGTTTTTTTTGTTTTGGGTTTTCTCTTTTGCCTGTCGGTTTGGGTGTTTATATAGAATAAATTAGACGTTGAAAAAAAATATAGAATATATTAAATTACTAAATTTGGACCATTTGGCTGGCATATTGGAGACTTAGTGTTTAATTTAGACTTATAAAGGAGGACTATTTAAATAAGTTAAGCGTATAAAGGAGGAATATATTTTTATATAAACTTGAAAATAGAATATTTCAAAACACAAAGCTTATGAAAGTAATGGCCTGTTGGGTTGGATTTTGATGCTCATAGGTCTCGTCGGTGACTTGGTGAGACAAAGATAAATAATAGTCAATTGCTAGTAGGGACAATACTAGAAACTTTGATTTTTGGTTGTCGAAAGTCACAAAAACATATTGTACATTCAAGAAACTTACCAAACTTTAAGGTGTTATTAATATTACCAAAATATCCATGAAATGCTGTTATATTTAGCGTCAATAAAACAACGCCATGCGGACCAAGGTGCTAAACACGTCAAAGAGATAATGAGAAACATGTTGTGAATATTCGAAGATAAGAGTATATTTAATTTAAGATCACTGTATCTTATTTATCACTTCCTTCTGTTTTGTTTTTGTTTAAATATAAAATTAACTGGAGTATCTTATAATTTGGATCTGATGCTGATGAGCAAGAACGGTGCCTTGTTTATTTTTCTCTCATTAATATTTTAACTATATGGTTATAATATCACGTCTAATATTCTGAGTGTGTGAAATACATTGAAATGGTCAAAAGTTATATGTTGTTCAGCAATATAAATTGCATATAAATGAAAATTGGAACGGTGGTTTGTTTTTTTCCCCCCATCAAATTGTATATTTTGTATTCCTATTAATTTATCAAATTATTGAGATAACTTTGTTCAAAAGCAAAACCATTAAGAAGAATATGAAGTTAATAGGCAATGATGAGAAATTTCTAGCAGTTGCAGAACAATTGAGATAGCTTGAGGGAACATTCTAATGGGTCTCAATTCTCAAAGTTGAGTACTGTTAACTCACTGAATTATTCAAATATACATTAGTTGAAGATGATCCCACATCTTTGTTATGAACTGAGAATTACATATCAATACATACACACAAAACAAACAGATAAAGATTCCTCTGTTTTAGGGGAAGAGGAACAAAGGCTATTAGTTTAGCCGTAGCAGCGGATAGGGTCCTTGCAGCTCTTTGCAGGGGATTGCGCGTTGCCATACCTACCGCCTTTCGCGAGGTAATGCTGATGGTATTCTTCAGCTTTGTAGAACTTCTTTGCCGGTAAGATCTCAGTCACAATCTTCTTCTCCAGTTTTGCCTGCTGATTCTCTAGAGATTCGCGTGCTAGTTTCTCTTGCTCCGGCGTGTAGAAGTATATACCTGATCTGTATTGAGCTCCCACAAGATCTCCCTGGAACAGTTTAAGAACGGTAAGGAACGGAACATTTTCATAAGAAGATGACTGCTTAACAAAAACAAACTGTCCCAAAGAAAAGTCAAGAAGAATGATGCCTAATATCACATTCACTATGAAAGCTAAATTTGAGGACAATCACCATGAAGTTGAAGTTTACAAGATCAGGACAAGAACACAAATTTAATGGCAAATTTGTGACAAGAAGATAGGTCAACAAAAGTCAACGATTCTTGAAATTTGTATGTAGGGCTAATTAATTGATTCTCTGTAGTTCACATTCTCATACTTTCCATGGATTAAAAAGTTTCCAATGACACTTGTCTACTAAAGTCAGAAAATGCTACTGAATCAAAGCAGAGCAAGTCTCCAACAAAACACGACTTTAACTAGAGATCCGTTTTGGTTTCACAAAAACCAGAAATAAAATTTGGTACCTGACGATTCAAGGTGGTGGGATCATGCCTAGACCAGAACAAATCAAGCAGCGTCTCATAGCTGCACTCATTGGGATCATACTGAACCCTTACAACCTCAGCATGGTTTGTTGTGTTCGTGCAGACATCTTTGTAAGACGGGTTGTGCGAGATCCCATGAGTGTACCCAACCTCAGTCTCTGTCACACCAGGGATCCTCTGGAAAGCAAGCTCCACTCCCCAGAAACATCCGGCAGCGAACTCAGCAAACTGGTTTCCCGGCGCCGGTACATCGTTGTCGGGCTCCTGAGCTATCGGAGAAGGAACAGACGCAGGTGTATCTACTATTACTTGAGGCTCTTGAACTATTGGAGAAGAATTCATTTTGCTAGATCGATATAGAGTGATCAGTTCGATGATGTTTTTTTTTTAATGTGAACTGTGTATTGTTGATGGTGAAGCATCGAATATCGTTTATATAGAAAGAATCAGTCTGAGATTAACACCTACCTAAACGCCAAATAGCTTACTGAATATTGAGTCACAAGAAGAAAAAAGAAAGTCACGTTTATGTGTGTAGTAAAACTAGAAAATCATTAAAAGGTAATGCGCAAATGGCAATAAGAAAACAAAGTGTCCTACCTAACCACTAGCTCACCTATCAATCAGACTTTTTCTTTTATCCATAAAGATTCTCTTTTTCAATAAATTAAGAACATGACAAAGGATTGTATAAACGCTAATCAAGAGTCGCTGTAAAAGTTAAGAGTTGGATACGAAACTGCAATTTATTAAACTTATTAGGGATACCGTTGCGATGGCTAAGCACTAGTCTGCAGGGAGTGGGAAAGCTGCAGTAATTCCAATCCCACGATTGGTTTATATGTTCATATTGTGTAAACTAATCAATATTACAGGAGTGCAAATAAAATTTTCAAACAAGTTCGTTACATAGCGTGTAACCAACCTTATCAGTTTTACACACAAGTCCCTAGCATCCTCTGTTTTGGGAGGGAAGTAAAGGAACTCAGCTTTTAGCCGTAGCAGCGGATTGGGTCGTTGCAGCCTTTGGCGGGGGACTGCCCGAGGCCGAACCGCCCACCCTTTGACAGGTACTGCTGATGATGCTCCTCAGCTCTGTAGAATTTCTTAGCAGGCAAGATCTCAGTCATGATCTTCCTCTCCATTTGTTGCTGGTGGCGTTCCAGTGACTCGCGGGCTAGTTTCTCCTGCTCGGTTGTGTAGAAGTATATCCCTGATCGGTACTGGGTTCCCACATCATTTCCCTGAGCACAGTCAAATCATAAGACAAAGTATCGATTGTAGCGTAAAAACAAGCTATCTAGAAAGCAGAGTGCTTAAACCAAAGGAGGTTATGTGATAGTAACCTTATCAAGAGATTTCTCAGGATATAAATAATCAGATTATTGATTCACTACATGGATATATTAATATCACTTGAGATCAAATGTTCATATTCGATTTGGTATTGCACATGCGGCAGAATAAGAGATTCTTGACTACAAAGCTATAAGCTAGTGAATTGCATATTCCAAAACAAACAGTAATGTGCAAACGAGTATCGTTTTCTGTCCAGAGACAACACAAATCGTAAGCTAAACTCACATCTAACATTAAAAGCCAGTGATGAACTACAAGAAGAAACTATCTTAAGCATTACCACAACTACTCGACTAAACGATACAAAAGGTTGATCTGCACCTTTCACTCTAATTGAAAGGGGATGCAATTTCTCAGAGAAGAAAAAGTTTGATGATGAAATCAGAAAGTCATCAAATTTGTGAAAAATAAATCAACCCCTAATGCAAACTCAGTCTCACGCAAAGAATGAAGACCAAAAAACTCCATCTCAGTTTCACAGATTTAGATACAAAAGTCTAAACCTTACAATTTCAGCAATCTCCAACAGACAAGTTTAAATCTTGGGCCGAGTTGAGAGAAACCCACCAAAATGGTATACGTACCTGGCGGTTCAAAGTGGTGGGATCATGCCTAGACCAGAACAAATCAAGCAGAGACTCAAAGCTGCAGTCTTTGGGATCATACTGAACCCTAACAACCTCGGCATGGCTCGTGGTGCCAGAACAGACATCCTCGTATGAAGGGTTGTGGATGATCCCTTGGGTGTATCCAACCTCTGTCTGAGTCACCCCAGGGACTCTCTGAAACGCCAGCTCAACGCCCCAGAAGCACCCGGCGCCGAATTGGGCAAACTGATTTCCCGGTGCCGGAGCGTCATCGTCGTTTCCCTGAGCGATAGGGGAAGGATCCATACTCGTATGCTCACCTGATCCCAAACCGAGCCTGTTGAGTATGTTCATGGAGAAATTTCTAGAGGGAGAGAGCGAGGGAAGGAAGAGAGGACACGATAGAATACCGAGAGTCGAGAGAGATGCAGCGAAACGGAACACGGGTCTTTCTGTAAATCGCGTTTGCGTTTTATTTGCGATCCCGATTAGAAAGGTGAGTTTAATCACAAGAGTCACTGGACTTGGAAAATGAAAAATGTCCAACAAAAGTATGCTTATTCGCTAAACCAATATAATTTGAATCAAAATTTAAGCCGTAATCAAACCAATATATGTTTATAATGTAATCGAGTTGAAATTTTGCAAACCGAAACTAAATTGTAGATTTTTTTAAAAAATATTGTTTTATCCAAAATTAGACCAAACCAAACCAAAGTCTTCACTGAATGGAACCAAAACATTTCGGTTTTTATTTGATCATAATTCTTCAAATCAAATGAATCAGTTCGATTTTTTTTAGATTTGTAAATATAGTAATATTATGAATATACTTACATTCGAACACATTCAATTTAGAGAAAATATATATTATGCATATGAAAACTCTCATTTTAGTTGTTGTTACTCAATATAAGAAGCATATCAATGGAAAAGCAAAAAACATCAAAAATACAAAAATCCCTATACTATCCCTTCGTCCATGGCCACCAAAGCGGGCAGCTGAGCTAGCAACTCCAGTCGCAGGGTTATTCTTCTTAGAAGACGGCTGAAGTATTCCTGCGGGAGCGGCTCGGGGAGCTCCCACAGGGGACGAAGATGGGCCATTGCCTTGGACATAGACTTGTAGCCTCATACCAGAGAAGCAATGGAGACGGTTACCACAGACGAAGAACCTGTCTCCCGGTTTGGACAGAGCAACGGTCGTGTTCCCATTTGTGAACGTACGCATCGGGTCAGTAATGTTGCAGCTTTGGAAGTTGTTTTTCGCCACTTCGTAGACACTATGTGTCGATGAGTATTGGAACACTTCGCAATTATAATTAGATTCAAACAATTATAATTAGACTTAACGCATTTACATACGTTTAAATTGATTATATAGCAATCATGAAATTATGAAAAAAACAAAATGTAAAGTATAAATTGACAGAATTACTAGAAAAAAATAATTTTTTTAAAAAATTTGCGAAACGAACTAGTTATATTTTTTATGATAAAAAAATTTATTATTATTTTTTAATAATTTTGTGGAAATATTAAATATAAAGTTTTTCTAAAAGATTTTTGTAATTGTTAAAAATGAATCGCGAAATCATAATGTAGTTATTAATCATGCTGATTACATATCAACCACAGCTTATTTTCATGCATGAAACTTTAAATCATTTTCAAGTGTTTTTGGATAAGGTAAAGTATAAGCTAGTGTCGATATATTTTTAGACGGTTGATGGATGGAAGTATTAAGAGGAGTGTAGATGTATATAATACTTACTTAGAACATCACCAACAGAGAATCGTTTGCCTAAAGTCCAAGAATCAAGATCGGAGCTTATGTCCCAACCGGAGGTGTCTCCCACAAAGTATGTCGTCGCGTTGCATCTTCTTATTGCTAAAATCCCAAAAATGATGTAGATATTGAAAAGAAATAGCATCGCCGACGTCTTCTCCATAATTCACGCACTGTATGTTTATTTTTCAGTAAGTCGAGTTTTAGTTTTCTTGTATTGTTATTGTTGTATAGATGCATATATGTGTGACTGTAAATATATATATATATATATGTGTCTATAAGGCATAGGCTAATGTTGCTCATAGGTGGATAACCTAATATCACAACTACCATAACATATATGATCTGCTTTTATGTTTCCTGGCCTTTGTTTTTTTCTTAACGATTTTTTCGTGTTTCATAATTCATAGGATTCTTGTGCTGTTAGGTAAAGTCCACAACCCTAAATGGTTAAATGTTCATGATGACATTACACAAATAGTTCGTATTATTTTTGTATGGGGTTTGAATCCCAGCATATACAAAAATTTTGTTTTTCCCCTTTTCTTTTTTTTTGTCTTGTACAAAAAAAACAGCATATACCAATAATGTTGCAAGTGATGTTTTCTAAGTTTGGGAATGCATTATAAAGGCACGTATAGCACAATTGGACATATTCATCTATCAGAATTCACAAGTTGTTTTATATATTGAGTATTAGTATGAATTTTTTTTGTTTTGTATTATGTTTCATTTTTAATAAATGGTCAGAAAATATTTGGAGACGCTGTTAAAAATTTGATGAAATGTATATGTAATATCCAAAAAATTTTTACAAAATTATAGACCTCAATTTATGTAAGCAAAATTATTTTTTTTAATATTTGTTCGAATGTTTTACTTGCACATGCTGGAAAACGACAATGATAAATCGTATATATAATACAATAGATAACGAAAAAAAAGAATTAATGGTCTTAACTAACAAGATGCAGCTATTCGATTATATTGTCACAGGTTGATTTTAATTTATTAGTTATTATGTACTATACTTCTTCTCTTTCGAAGATACTCGCTTAGGCTTGATATCAATACCGATGGGGGTGTTCAACTCCTCGACTAATCGGGAGTGTTTCTCTTCACCAAACCCACCTAATATGCCTCCAGAGAATTTGCCCTTTTAACTTCTTTTTTTTCATTTTTTTTTGTGTGGAAAATACATAAAATAAAATAAAAAAATGTATTAACCTATAATATAATTTCTATGATAACCAGCTTTTTGTATTTGCAAGTTTCATTTACCGACTGTGAATTTATAGAAACTAAATGTGTATCAAACGTACTAAAATAATATCACCTCATGTATATTTTGGTATCATGGTCCTTTTGGATGTCAATGATATCAGACAAATTATTTGTTTGTCTTAAAAGTTTCTAGGGCCATAAAGTTATTTAATTAGAAAAAGGAAAAATTTCCTTTTGCATGAAGAAACCGGCGCAATACATTTTACCTAGACCTCACGCAAGATCATATAACTATTTCATAATTTTTTACATAATCAATACAAATTCAAATCAACATGCTAGATTAATTTATATATTCACGTGAGTGTTCAACGTATTTATTAAGGCATAAAATCCGGACAAGAGGATGCTTATTTGCGGAAAGTTTTTCTTTGTTCTTTTGTATATGGTACTATGAACGAGATTGGGAATATCCATTAAATAAATGTTATATGTTTATACTTATCCCAACATCTCATTAATGTCCCCCCGTCATATATGTATTTGGTCACTCTTATACATGTCTTACAACATATGTATATTCATTGTTATCGTTATTGATACACAGAAACATTTAACAGTTACACATGGTCCAGAGTATATCACCCAAGAACGAACAATAATAATTTAGAATTCGACCGTCAAATATATATATTAACTCCGAATGTCATACTCATCATTAGACGTCTACAGACCCTATAGATAAAGGAGTCCCTCGCACTTGCCCTTTTAGTTCTCCATATCATATTATCAAACGATTTCACAACACTCAATTCAAACGTCATCAACAATGGAGAATGAAAAAGGTGAGAGTTCAAGTACATTCAAAATGGGGAATTCTGCACAAGAGAGGAGCTTACCGTATGTGCCCGATTGTTACGTAGTCCCACCTTCCTACGAGCCACGTGATACCCTCGATTCAAAATCCGAAAGCGTGCCAACGATCGATATTTCTCGCTTGAAAGGTGGCGATGATGAGCGTCGACGGGTTATTCAAGAGCTACGTTTGGCATGTCACCATTTCGGTTTTTTTCAAGTAAGTTTTGTAAAGTCGTAGAATTTAGGTTTTTCCCTTTTTTCCAGAAAATATTATTGTCATAAACGTACTTTTATTATGTGGAAATATAATCCTTACGTGTTTTTCTTGTAGTTTATCAAAAATATTCCACCCATTGGCTATTTGCTAAACGTGATTCAATATAGTCATCATAGCTTTTGTCATAAAGCCAAGTTGTATATGTATCCGCTCTCTTAGTCGGTCAAAATATCATTTCTCTTAGTCATTGCAAAACTAAATATCAGCTCTCTTAGTCAATTTAGTTTTAACACGTGACAAGTGACGTTACTGTCACATTTCGGGGCAAACCCGGTTTAAACAGAGTTTTTTTGGTAAATCACCATTTTCCGGTTCTCCTCCCACTCTAACTGAGTCATATGTTATTTGGTTCGCTTAATATATATAGATAGTGAACCATGGAATCAACCAGAGCATTCTAGACGATGCATTGGCGGTTGCGAACGGCTTCTTCGAGCTGCCAGCGAAGGAGAAGAAGAAGTTTATGTCGAATGATGTATATGCACCGGTTCGGTACAGTACGAGTCTCAAGGACGGTGTGGACAAGATCCAATTCTGGAGGATATTTCTAAAGCATTATGCACATCCTCTTCATCGTTGGATTCACCTCTGGCCTCAAAACCCACCCGAATACAGGTATTATTATATACTGTACATACGTATTCATAATTTATTTATATAGTCCATGTATGTCATTATATGTCACTGATTAAGTCATTCATTATACATCGCATCTACAGAATAAATAAATAAGGAGTTCTTGCTTATATATAGCGACGCCTTTTGTTCTTTTTTTCTTGACCAAATGGACTATCACCTGTACCGCCCTAGCTTTAGCTAGGTTGAAGAACCACCAACCTCCTTTATATTTTTATTCATTTCTATTTTTCTAAATAAAATAAAATATTTTTTATAATTTCGTATTTCAGTCAATAATTTCCCCTTTCAGTTTCCTATATTTTAAATGTTTTTCGTAAGATGAAATCTCTATAGTTTTTGTTTTTTTTCATTTTCAAAATTTTAGAAGCCCAGTTTTATCAATACAAGACATATTTCTTGTTTCGGTTTGTTTTACGTTTTTTTCGCCCTCAGGCTGACCATGTCTATCACATCGTTAACACATGTTTTTGTTTTTGGTTGACCATCGTGTAACATATTAAATATGTGTGTTTATGTGAATATTTATACGTAGGGAAAAAATGGGAAAGTTTTGCGAAGAAGTGAGGCGTCTATCTCTCGAGATAATGGGAGCAATAACAGAGAGCCTAGGACTAGGGAGAGACTACCTGTCGGCTCGAATGGATAAAAACGGCATGCAAGTCATGGCCGTTAACTGTTATCCACCGTGTCCGGACCCTGAGATGGTTCTAGGCCTGCCGCCGCATTCAGACTACAGTTGCATCACCATCCTTCTACAGAACTTGACCGGTCTCGAGATCTTTGATCCGACGGCAGACGGTGGCTCTGGCCGCTGGGTTCATGTCCCAGAAGTCAAAGGTGTACTTAAGGTACGTTCCAACTGTTCCGGTTTAGATCTAAACCAGAGAAACCACATTAATTATCTATCAACCGGCAACCGTGCTCATGTGTTATCAATTATATCGGTTTATACCCGAACCCAAAAGGAGCGGAATTATGATTACATATTAACCGGTCTATATTTATTTTTCTTTTTCCTTTTTTATTGGTAATAATTAATAACCTGACTCCATTTATATCACTTTTTTCGTTTTTAATAGGTCCATATTGGTGACCATGTGGAGGTGTTAAGCAATGGATTATACAAGAGCGTCGTTCACAAAGTTACACTAAATGAAGAGAAGAGGAGAATCTCCCTCGCGAGCTTGCATAGTTTGGGTATGGACGATAAGATGAGTGTACCTTACCAATTGGTTAACGATGAAAATCCGGTTCGGTATAAAGAGAGCAGCGTCAACGATTTTCTTGATTTTCTTGTCAAGAATGACATCTCTCAAGGGGATAGGTTCATTGACACTCTTCGAATCAAGGACTGATCGAGTTCTATAACACGTTGGTTAAGGTGTAAGAGGATGATACACCGGTTTGGTTTGGTAGCGGTACATATGACTCAGTCTATGTCCTTTTCGTTTAACCTGTATGATAACGTGGACATGTATAGAGAGCAGAGGCATATATACGTGTTCAATTGTAATGCCAGACTTTGTTTTTTTCAAATGGAAGCAAATCATTTTCTCGATTTCCGAATTCACTGAAATCGAAAGAGCATCTTAATTAAATCAGTAATATCATGTATATACGGGCGTGTCTAAGTATATCCGTTTTTCTAGAAATTCAGAAAATGTTATTTGTGATTTTTTTCAATTAGTGCCAAATGCATATAATGGTTTTTTTTGTAATATGTTCAAATCAAGCTCGTAATATTCAATCTTAAGATCTCTCAATAATTAAAGTATAATTGTTATTCACTTATGTGGTAATATGTTTATTTGACAGAGTCATAGCGTCGATCTGAAATCACCGAATGCATAGGCTCTAAATCCGCCACCAAAAAAATAAAAATCAAAGGGTTTTTTAGCCTTAATAATTATTTCTTTTTTGGAAATTAAGAAACTGGTTCAATCATTTGTAAGACTGGAGTAAACGCAGAATTATGTATCGATCCGCTAGCTGGAACCGTGTGACTGAGGATTACTCAGTGCCTTGGTCTGCGCCAAAGGGATTGTGGAAGGGGCTAGACGAAGATGAGCCGGCTCCATATGATCCCACCGGCCAGGAGGTGACAAAGAAAGAGAAGTCACGAGCCAAGTTTGCCGAAAACGCTGTTCACATAATCCCTTTTGTCCTTCTCGCTTGTGCTCTCGTCCTTTGGTTTTTCTCTAATCCAGGTATGTACGTATACATTATTATATTCATGATCTCTTTTTTAAGTTTGAACTAAGGCTATTTATATTCATGATCTTAACTAGTCTCCATCATCTATAGCTTCGATTCTGTATACGTGTAAACATTCTTTGGTTAAAGAAAAATAGAAATAGGATAGATGATCATTACAGCAATTCTAAATGACTGCTCATGAACTGATGTACAAATCATTATTTCTTAGTTGCTCATTTGTTGAATTGAGACTGATCATATATATAGATGTGGATGTTGGGGTAAAAGAGGAATCGATTGCGGCTAAGATCAAAGGATTAACGATCGAAGGAGACATTGACAATGACAGCGACGGAACTCAGACCGGATTCTTAGGCGCTGCCACAGAAGTCGGACGTTCAGACAAGGCGAAGCTAAAACACGACATTAATTAGCGTCATCGGAGGATACAAACTTCAAGGAAAGTGGTGAAAGGGTTTTATTAGCTTTGCTTTTTTTTTGGGTAAAAAAGGAAAGAACAAATTTGTTAAACGATTTTTTTTGTCTTTCCTATTTTGTTCCGCATTTTGATTGAGATGTGTTTCTTTGGTTACGTTTTGCTTTAGGTTTTCTCAATTAATATTCACGAGAACTAAAAGAAAGAGTTAGCTGTTTTTCTCTTTTGACGAACTTTGTGCTTATTAAAAATAAAAATATATGTTTAAAAGGATTTATGGTCACAAATAATTACATATTAAAACTTAATGTTAATGTATATGTATATTTAACGAACACGAAATTAAATTTTTACAATGATATGCAACTATTTGGAGCAATGTATATGATGTATAAAACCAGCTTCATATATTGATGTTCATTTTTTTCTAATAACCTCGGATTTTGGGGATAGACTCTAATCTCTATGATCCGAAATAAATTTATTGATTTTTTATTCTATAAGTCGAAAGACCATGCTTCAAATTTTTATATTAGAACTTTAGTTATGGTAACTGACTACGATAGTAGATGTTTTAAATGAAAAGTACACGGTTTTCGAAACATTTTGGATTTGGTTTAAATTTTTTTGTTATAAAAACAGAAAAAAAGTTTGATGTAAAACAGATGAATGAAAAAAAGATTAAAAGAATTTGTAAAGCTGACAATGGTGCATGTAATTGACCTATTTCAAAAACATATATATACATCTTTCCAAACAAAAACATGTTAGCTGTCATAGATTTAGTCCTTTCGAACAAAACCGTCGGTTTATAGACCTGCCAAACAAAAATAATCTATTTGTGTAAAACAATTAAAATGACTTTCTTTAAAAATTAGAAAAGAGTTGAGCTACTTTTTGGTGGAATAATTATTCCGTTAGTATAATTTGTGATTTTCTTACAATCGAAAACTATAAAATATCATTACAAAAATATTTATATCAACCTACCAAGTTTGCAAAAGAGAAACGGCTGTCGAGGATATGAAGGATGCCTCGCAACACGTGTGCCAGATGGAGCTCATCTCCTCTTTTATTATATTATAAGTTCCTCTGATTATCATTTACACGTGTGCCTTCACATGCAATTTTTACCACTCGTGTGTTTTCTAATGTTTTTCACTCTTCATCCGCCGTTTTAATTAACGTCTGTTAACTTCTCTCTCACGGATCAGCACCAAACAAAATATATTCAATATCATCTTAAAGTTGATCACAATTATCATTGTGAATTACGGGAATATACATGTTTTATACTTTTATTAATGCATTTGGAAAAATGATCCAAGTCGTATACTTCACTCTCTTCCGTTGCCGACTTGCCGTTAAGATACATATGTTCATGCATGTCACAAAATTTAACTGTAACGTTTAATATATGGTTTTGGCATTTTTCACATCAAAACTTTACAGATAGTAAACTATTAAATATTCTACTTTTCATTTCATTTTTCCTTCTATAAATTCCCCTTTCAGTTTCCTATATTTTAAATGTTTTTCGTAAGATGAAATCTCTATAGTTTTTGTTTTTTTTTTCATTTTCAAAATTAATATGCATTAGCCCCCCAAAAAAATATTCGATCTGCATTGCAAGGAGAAAATGTTGAAAAGTATAAATTCAATGACATTCTACGAAATCGGGGATCACCAGTTTCCTACTTTAGGGTACATTGTAAGCAAACCTGGGAATACAGGAGCTTACGAGATGGACCCTCCGATCCCCACCGTCGACGATGCGATCTACGGTTCAGATGAGTTCCGCATGTATGCTTACAAGATCAAACGGTGCCCTCGGACTCGCAGCCACGACTGGACGGAGTGTCCTTACGCTCACCGTGGCGAGAAAGCCACTCGCCGTGACCCTCGCCGTTACAGTTACTGCGCTGTCGCATGCCCGGCTTTCCGAAACGGTGCATGTCACCGTGGCGACGCCTGCGAATTTGCACACGGTGTGTTCGAGTACTGGCTCCACCCAGCGCGTTACCGGACACGCGCCTGCAACGCTGGAAACTTGTGCCAGAGGAAGGTGTGTTTTTTCGCCCACGCGCCGGAGCAGCTCCGGCAGTCTGAGGGAAAGCACAGGTGCCGGTACGCGTATAGACCGGTGAGGACGACAGCCGCGAGAGGCGGAGACGGCGATGGTGTGGGGACAAGATTAGACGGTGATGATATTGACACGTGGACGTCTCCTGTGAAAAGCGGGAAAAGTGATTTAGATATAAACGAGGAGAGAGTGTTGAAGTGTTGGAGTGGGATGAGCATTGTGGATGATCATTATGAGCCGTCCGATTTCGATTTGGATTTGTCACATATTGATTGGATCTCAGAGTTGGTCGATTAAATTAAAAGAAAAACAATAAATAAAGTGGATTTTGTTATAATCCAGTCGAGTCTATGATACAAGGCCAAGATTCAAGATGAGAGATCTTGACATGTATATCGTAAATTTAATTGTAATGATTACTTGCAATAACGCAAAAAGAATTTTTCTCGAAGCATGTAAACTGATTCTTGATCTTCTCTATAATTAATCTTGTTAGGGCTCAGCAAATTATCCATAGATCCTCTTCGATCTATAATTTGTTTGAAGACTTTTAGGTAATAAAACAAATCATATCCCTTTTTTTATGATAACAATTTGTCTCATGTTTTAGATTTAGCTTTAATAATTTAATACTCTGACCACGGATTTTACTACAGCTACACTAAATGTCTAAAGCGGAAAGCACGAGACAAATAGTTTCGTTTCAGCAAAATACTTGAAGTGATTTGGAAACTATTCACACCAAAAAAAACTAATTTGCTGTTTTATCCATATATCACTTTTTTTTCAACCATCTTTCAATGTCAGCCAACAAGTCCAAACCAATTTGTTAATTGATCAAAATTCGACCCAAGAAAATCTATTACAAGTTTACATTATAGAAAGTCACTGATAATTTTTTTAGCAAAAAAAAGTCACCAAAAAAGTATCACCTTTTCTTATCAACAGCCTCAAGCAAACTCTACTACAAATCGTTAAATCTTTTTCAAGAAAATAAATTTTACCTTCTTTTTAACTACTTTTTCCAATAAATTTTGTATGTCTTTTTCTTTTATCAATATAAGCATGTTCAACATTACGTACGAAACGTATAAAAAAGCCTTTATTTCCTTAGGGGTCATGAAATCGTAGATTAATACACAATTAAGATATGTATGCTACTTGCATGTTGGAACAGCTCGAACAATGTCTCTCATCCCGGGGGTTTAGCTCCAGCCGCCGGTGCAGCTCCAGCCGTTGGTGCAGCTCCACTCGCAGGTGCAGCTCCACTCGCAGGTGTAGCTCCACCCGTTGGTATATTTTTGAACCATGGTTGATTTTTTAACCATTCTGGGATTGTTCCTGAAAAGGATTTTCCATTCCAATTCCAAGACCATCTAAATCCACCTGTTGGATTACTTCCACCCGTAGGCGCAGCTCCATCTGCTGCCGGTGCAGCTCCACCTGCTGCCGGTGCAGCTCCACCTGCTGCCGGTGCAGCTCCGCCGGCTGATTTATCTCCAAACGTTCCAGAAAATGGTTTTCCTCCCCACGATCCTCCAAATCCACCTGAAAACTTAAACAAGTTCAATGGTGTTTGGGCTAACACAGCCAATGAAGTTCCTTCTGCAGCCCTATCACACACACATGTTTCCAAGGAAAAGACAACTGATAAGTTAAATTTTAGAAAGAAGAGGTAATAACAATAATAAGGTGTAACTACCTAAAAAAAAAGAGGTAGCATGTAGAAAAAGAACTATCGACAAAAATTTTATGCGGCTTCTAATTAAGTATTTATTAAACTTGCCATCCAAAGCCTTAGCCAAAGGCTACTATGTACATGCATGTGCACGTATGTGAATAATATATAAGCAAAAATCTTGAGTGACTTTAAAAGAATTTGTTTACTATTACTTAATGAGCCCAATGATGAGGTCAATGGCGGCCAGTCCGAGAGTGGCACCGGCTGTGAGCCCAGTGGCTAGGAGAGTAGTGGCTATAGTGGCGGGTACGAGAATTGGACTGAATATGATGAAAAGCGGTGTGGATACAACTAATCCCCCGGCCGAACCGGCCAGTGTTAGACCGGCCAAGGCTAAGAAGACTACGGAAGTCATGGAAGCAATAACAAGCTTAATAACGTCCAACAATGGGAAGAGAAAAGATAACATTTTGAGAAAAATGTTCGTTTTGGATGACTGAGAATGAGATTCGTTTTCAAGGAGTTCTTCGCTCATACGTTATGATCGTATGGTTGTGGTGGCTGGTGGGAAGGACTTGTGTAGTCTACATGCACAACGACGTGAGTAAATATAGATCTACGTTACATTACGTCACGTCACATACCCTTCTTTTGTGTGTGTGTACGTGGTTGTCATGTTTTCTTAGCTTTCTTTTCGTTCTTACAAGAACTCAAACATATAATGTCTATGGTTGGAACACCCTAAGCCAAGTACTTGAGAAGATATCCGAGGAGGCAATTCTTTGCAAAAGTTCGAGATTTAGCTTGTAGGATTTTTACTATTTTAACCAAAATTCACAAAGACTTTCTTAAGAACTCGTTTCAATTTTGCACTTTTCCAATTTTTTATTCAGTCCATTAAGCTTATAAAAAATGGTTCCAACTGAAACTATTCATACAAAACTAACACATGATCCTTAAAAAGCAAAATAATTATTGCCGTATCAAAAGACTACATGAAATCGTCAGAAATTTATCCTTACATACCACAAGTATTTTCAACCATCTCCCACTCTCAGCCAACAAGCACAAACCGATTTTTTAGTTGATCAAATTACAAGTGTACAATATAGAAAGCAACAAATAAAACCTCTTTTTTCGTCTTTTTCTCAACAGCCTCAAGTAAACTCTACTACAAATCGTTCTTTCAAAAAGAATGCAATTAGACTGTTAATCGCATTTAGACTATTTTTTCCAATTTAAACCTTTATCATTTTTTTCTTTTTATCATTAAAAGCAAATTCAACATTACATAAACGTATTAAAAAGGTTTTTTCCTTTTAGTTTCCGTTTCATAAAATCTTAAATTAGTTCATACATCAATTTATATATATATACTACATATTGGAACATCATCAACCAGTGTTCTCTAGTCCGTGGGTGTACCGCCAGCTGCTGGTTCAGCTCCACCTGCTGGTTTAGCTCCACCTGCTTCAGCTCCACCTGCTTCAGCTCCACCTGCTGGTTTATCTCCACCTGCTGGTTCAGCTCCACCCGCTGGTTCGGCTCCACCCGCTCCACCCGCAGACATACGTCGTTTTTTTATATATTCAATGATTTTTTTCAATAGTTCCCCACGTCCACCCATTCCCGGTATAGCTCCACCTGCTGGTCCGGCTCCACCCGCAGCTCGTTTTTTTAATAATTCACGGGCTTTTTTCAAACCTCCAAATCTTCCTCTGAACGATGTTTGAGCTGACCGAGTCAAGAAAATTCCTTCTGCAGTCCTATCATACACCACACAAGTGAATATACATATGTCATACAATAGGAACTTTGTACCATTTCTTATTAGTTACGTTGACAAGTTTTCAATTGATGTTTAGAAGAAAAAAAGGGGGAAAATAGGTTGTGATGGAAAAGATAAGTAACATAATAAGTTTTAAAAACAAAATTTAGAAACGTAATAGTGAAAACAATAAGATGTAGTAGTCGGGTTTTGGTTCGGAACTTCTAAGTTATAAACAAACGTGTAGCATGTAAAAAGAACCGTATACAAAAGAGAGAAAGAGAAATACATAATTTTTTTTTTATCTTTATAAAAGCTAAATTTTCTGGAACGTTTTTGAAAACGTTGTATGTGAATAGTATATAAGCAAAAATCTCGAGTGATTTCAATATAATTTATTGAATATTACTTAATGAGCCCCATGATGAGACCAATGGCGGTCACTCCTAGGGTGGCACCGGCCATGAGCCCAGTGGTTAGGAGAGTAGTGGCTATAGTGGCGGGTACGAGAATCGGACTGAATATGATGAAAAGCGGTGTGGATACGGCCAATGCCACGGCTGAACCGGCAAGTGTTAGACCGGCAAAGGCTAGAAGGACTACGGAGGTCACGGAAGCTATAATAATCTTTATAACGTCCAGCAATGGGATGAGAAAAGAGAACATTTTGAGAAAAATGCTAAATGTTTTGGATGACTGAGAATGAGATTCGTTTTGAAGTAGTTCTTCGCTCATCTTTTGAGATCGGATGGTTGTGCTTTGGTGGTTGTGGGAAGAGATGGATTCTCTTTTATATACGCAAAACGATGGGAACAAATAGAGATCTAAGTTACATAACGTCACGTCACATTTTTTCCTTTTTTGTGTGTGTGTGTGGGTAGTCATGTTTTTTGAGCCTTGTTTTCTTTCTTGTAGGAGCTCAAACATGACAATATACAATTAATGTTTACGGTTGGAACTTCCTAATCCAAGTGTGTGGTAAGATAACGAAGGAGACAATATTCTTTGCGAAAGTTCGATAAATGCCACTTTGCTTTTAAGAATTTGCTTGATGTCGTAGATGATGCATACTAGCATCAGATCTGGATATGGCTCGATAAAATATTGGATTCAGCTATTTGGCGAATCTCATAAAGACAAGCTTCTAAAAAGAGTTATTTGGTTCCTGCAAGGTTTGTTAATTGGTGATTTGAGCTCTAATATAAATATAAATTAAATATCATCTAATATGAGAAGGCTAGTCGTGGTACTATTCGATTTTGACAAGTATAACTCCCACATTTTGACGTTGTACGAATATCTGAATAATAGGTGGTTTCGCAGTTCTTCCATTTCACTGCATAAAAATATTGATAATATATAAATTTGAATAAAAATAGGTTTTTGACCTTTATTAATAATAAGGCGAGAGAAAATAGTAAAGAAGTACAATTATTTTAAAAAGTATATAAGTAAGAAATTAAAAAATAAGAAAAAACTTACATAATTTTTTGTGTATCTTAAAAATGATATGTGTGTCAAAGGAATTTTTTATTTAAATATGGTAAAAATATATAATTCAAATAGAAACAAGATAATCAATTTAATTTTTTTTGGTAAATATATGAATATGTAGATAACAAAGAGTAAACTGATTTTAAATAATAAGAAAATAACTAATTTTTTAAAATGTGCGACAAAATTAATTGCAATCTAAATAATACTAAAAATTAGGAAAATTAAATAATATTTAATTTTTAAGTTTTTTTTATTAGTTTCAGGTTTCTTAATTTTAAATTTGCTTTTTCATATATATTTGATTTATTTCTATTTTTCTTTTATTTTTTATGGATTATGACTCTGCTTATATACTAATTTAATATATAATAAAATATATGTAATAAAAATTATATTAAATAATTATTTTTAAATAAACATATAATTTTCATATAAAGTATCATAAATAAATGTATTTCTCAGTAAAAATTATATATATTACTTTTTATTTTGTATGGGCCCGTTTATCTGCCAGTAAAACATATAGTACATGTTTTTTGCGAAATGAAGAGAGAGAAAAAGTAACGTTCGAGACTTGCCAAAGTTTCGCCAAAACGAGTCAACCACATAAATAAATCAACCACTTTGATAGAGAACCACATTCGGCCATTCCGATCACGAGTAACATCTGATTAGAGATTTCCGAAGATATACGACCACATTGGTCAACCACTTTGAAGAGTTAACTTGTAAGTTTACTTGACAGTAGACTTCAATATATTTAATTGACCTTATTCATGCCACTTGAATAGTGTAATATTAGTACATGTTGGTGTCCTAAATATTTAGTAGCCCTAGTTATGTTTTAAGGGTATCATATCAAAATCACGCTAAAACAATTTGATTTGATGGGAATGTTTTTTTTTATTCTATTGCAATTCGTTCTAAGTGTATTCCAACTAGTACTAATAGAGAAGATACATACAGAAGAGTACTATCAGTGATTAAACGCCACATATATTGCACATTAAGTATTATTTTTCCTATCATAAAATAATAAAGGTAAAATCGACTACTAATTGTTAAACCCTATTTTTTAAGAAGAATGGATTTCAGTGTCAACACATTATACTACTTTGCCAATATACATTATTGTATCATAATAATCTTTTTTTATCATAATAAGCAATTTTAACATTACAGATAAACAGAAATCGTTTTAAAAAGCCTTCTTTCTTATAGTTGTCATAAAATTCATCTTGAATTAATACATAGCATATATAATATAAGCTAAATATTAAAACAGTTCGACGAATGTCTTTTATTCTTACTCCATGAATTTACCTTTACCCATGTGTTTACCTTCGCCTTTAGGTGAACTTCCTCCGCTTGGTGAACCTCCACCCATAGGTGAACTTCCACCGCTTGGTGAACTTCCACCCATAGATGAACCTCCACCCATAGGTGAACTTCCACCCATAGATGAACCTTCACCCATAGGTGAACTTCCACCGCTTGATGAACCTCCACCCATAGGTGAACCTCCACCGCTTGGTGAACTTCCACCCTTAGATGAACCTCCACTTATAGATGAACCTCCACTTGATTTACCTTCATCCATGGATGAACCTCCACTTCCAGATTTACTTTTGCCTTTAAATTTACCTCCACCTTTAGATTTACTTCCAAATTTTGGCATTTTAAATCCAGATGGCATCTTATGTTTGGATTTACCTCCTCGACTCATGGATTTACTTCCACCATCGGATGAATCTTCTCCCTTAGGTGAATCTCCACCCGATTTACCTTCATCCATAGATGAACCTCCACCCATTGATGAACCACATTTACTTTTACCCTTGGACTTACCTTCTTTACCCATAGATTTACTTGCATCCATGGATGAACCTCCACCCTTGGATTTACCTTCAGCCCCATGTTTATCTTTTCCACCCTTGGATTTGCTTCCACCATCGGATTTACCTTCACTCTTATGTTTACTTCCATGCATAGATGAGCCTCCACCTCCATGTTTACCTTCACCCATATCCATTGATGAACCTCCACCTCCATGTTTACCTCCACCTCCATGTTTACCATCACCCATACCCATTGATGAACCTTCACTTCCAGATTTACTTTTGTCTTTAGATTTACCTTCACCTTTAGATTTACTTTTGTCTTTAGATTTACTTTTGTCTTTAGATTTACCTCCACCTTTAGATTTACTTCCAAATTTTGGCATTTTAAATCCAGATTGCATCTTAGACTTAATAAAATTTGGCATTTCGAACAGAGATAAGGACGGTGGAGCTTCTCCACCCGATGAAGATTTTCCCCCGGCTGAAGGTCCAGTTGGAGGAGCTCCTTGCGGAGGTGGATTATTCTTGGGCTTTACTCCCATTCTAGACCTAAATCACACAAACAAGAATGAGGTGTAAATAATTTTCTAACTAATTAAAAAAGAAATGAGAACTTTTAACGAATAAGAGAGAATTAAACAGGTTGCGTATGTGAATAATATATAAGCATAATTATCGACTGTATAGTTCAATATAATTTGTTTAATTTTACTTAATGAGCCATATGATGAGACCAATGGCGGTCCCTCCGAGGGTGGCACCAGCGCCAAGTCCAGTGGCTAGGAGAGTAGTGGCTATAGTGGCAGGTACGAGGATGGGACTGAATATGATGAAAAGCGGTGTGGATACGGCTAATGCCACGGCTGTACCGGTTAGTGTTATACCGGCGAAGCCTAAAAAGACCATGGAGGCAACGGAAGCAATAACCACCTTAATAACCTCCAACAATGGGATGAGAAAAGGGAACATATTGAGGAAAGAAAACATTCTTCCCTCTCTCTGTGACTGAGTCTGAGCTGATTCGTTTTGAATTTCTTCGCTCATATTTTCTGATCGGATGGTTGTGGTTTGGTGATGGGAAGAGAGAGGGCTTTTATCATGGATTTGTGTGGTCTACTACGTGCACGGTACACATGCATGCTCCATGCAAAACGATTGGAGTATATGGAGATCTACTTTACGTCACGTCACATTTGCTTCTTCTTCTTTCTTTTCATGTTTTTGGGACCTTCTTTTCTTTCTTGTAAATTCTGAACTGTTTTCTTTGATTCCATTGCTTTATAAAATATCAAAGAGCGAAGAAAATTTTTTTTTTTTGGTATATGTCATATGCAATTACTTAGTTAAATGAGCAAACTGATTACTCGATTGAAAGATGGTTGGTGGAGCCGATGGAATCAATATGCCTCAGCTGAGCAAAAGCTTTAAGTGTTGGAGCCCCAACAGATAAACCGGCTGGAGGGAATAAACCTGGGATTGTTTAAAGGGTTCGAAGAAGAATGTGAAGTCGAGTCACGTGCAGGGCATGAGTCTTGGTTAGTTAGAGGATAGGTTCATAGGGTTTGTAAACTACATGGGAGATGATGGTATTGATCTCGTTTAGTTCGAAGGTTGTCAAGATCAAAATGAAATTTTCACGTTTATATTGTGCGTTTTAAGCGTAGTGCTGCGAAAGCGGACGATTTTTAATAAGTTAGAAAACACAGAGTTTGTTTAAGCACAACTGCAACATTGATAAAACACAATTACCATAGGCTAGAGAAAACTAAGAAAGTGATGGAGAATATGTCAAACTCGATAGACCCGTCACTAATGAACATCACGCGCTTAAGGCCCAAACGCAAGAGTGAAATTTGCCATGGCATCACTGTGGCAAGAGCACAATGTTATTGTCTTATACTACAAAGAGTGACGTTCAAGGAAAATGACGATGAAAAATGCAAAAGATTGAGATTGATTATTGGAAGTGGGTATATAGTATTAGTATCAGGTTCATTCAAAAATATTATTAGCTAGGTTTGAGTTTTATGAAAGGGTAATGGCAGAAACAACAAAAATGTCGCAAGATTCAATGATTCACATCATTTTAATCAATTTACTATGAAACATTCCTGACTGTAACATGTTATACATTTATAGAGATGATATTTGAAACATGTAGATTTTTCTAAGCGTAATTTATATAAAAAAAGGATGGATAAATTAGGTTTAATATATGAAACCCAATGATCTAGTTTTAAGTTGCTCCCTTCAGCTCTAGCAATAGACTTACGCCGGCGGTTTATTCCCTCCAGCCGGCTTATCTGCTGGTCCTCCAGCCGGCTTATCTGCTGGTCCTCCAGCCGGTTTATCTGTCGGTTTAGTTGCTGGAGTCGATGGAGCTCCAGCCGGAGGTGGATTATTCTTCGGTTTTACTCCCATTCTATGCCTACATCACACATACAAGTGTGTATATATGTCAAACTATTTAAAAAACATTTTGCACCACATTTTAATTAATTACATTCACTATTTTCAAATGATATTTGTCAAAAATAAGACTAAAAATATCCACTGAAGTGTAATACTTTACGTAGGCATTGAGTTTAGGTTCTCGGAATTTCGAGTTTTATTACAACAACAAAATGTTAAAAATTTATTTAAAAAAAGAAATTTAACAAATAAAATTAACACTAAGTAACGGAAATCGAAACAACCAAAAACATATGTTGATTATGTGGGGAATAAAAAAGATGTCTTTCACAAACAAACAAACAAAAATATATGCTGATGTATAAAAACCGATAACTATGCATATAAATTAACTGTTTCTTATGTGATAGCACATGCCTAACAACAGGTTTGAATATACCAAGTACATATGCACGTACATGATGATATATAAACATAAATCTCGAGTAGTTTCGATAGATTTTTAAAAACAATTATGAGGTTCTATAGGGTTTGTTTATAAGCTTATATATATATATAAAGGTTTGTTTAAATTTTACTTAAGGAGCCAAATCATGAGAGCAATCGCCGTCACTCCGAATAAGGCACCGGCTGAGAGATTAGTGGCTAGGAGAGTAGTAGCTATAGTTGCTGGTACGAGAACCGGACTGAATATCACGAAAAGCGGTGTGGTTACAACTAATGCCACGACTGAGCCGGCGAGGATTATACCGGCGAAGGCGAACAAGACTGCAGATGCAACGGCAGCAATAACAATCTGAAAAACCTGAAAGATTGGGATGAGACAAGAGAGCATTTTGGGTTGAATGTTTTAGATTTCAACGGCTGAGATTTGGTTTGAAGGGGTGCTAGTTTATTTGTTTTAAAGAGTACTTGGTTCCAACTTTGTGATCAGATGGTTATGTTTTGGTGGTGGCCGGGAGAGAGAGG
Source organism: Schrenkiella parvula (assembly GCA_000218505.1). Lineage (NCBI taxonomy): Eukaryota > Viridiplantae > Streptophyta > Magnoliopsida > Brassicales > Brassicaceae > Schrenkiella > Schrenkiella parvula. Next base: position 16,011,058 of record CM001192.1, on the reverse strand, counting down.
GTTTTTATGAAGGACTTGTGAAATGTACGTGCAAGGTAAGGTACTCATTCATACTTCCATGCAAAACTATGTGAGTAAATAGAGATCTACTTTACGCCACGCCACACCGCATTTGCTTCTTCTTATTTGTGTGAATTGTCATGTTTCTTGGGCTTTATTTTCTCTTTGTTGTAGGAGCTTGAGATGTTTTAAAACTTCAAGTCATAAATCAAGATTCACAGTTGTCGTCATTCGCGAGATTATGTGAGAACTACTTATTATGTCGCACTCGTGAGCTGCCTCCTCTACAAATTGTCACTTCAACCATTTTGGCTCAAGGACTTTAAAATACAACTCATATCTTCACAAAATTTCACATATTACGTATCAATCTTCTAAAATCTTCTATTCAGTTCTTGCAAAAACTCTTTTGTAGTTACTTGCATAAAATTTTTGTCCAGTTTTGTTTTCTTTTATAATTAGGTTATAAGGTCAAAAATATACTAATATGTAAAGTTTAAAATTTGGCAATAAATTATCCTTATGTGTAGGTGTCCGAACGACTATGCTTGTCGTGATGGAACCAGTAAGATGTAAAAAGCATCTCATTTCCGATGCAAAATTGTTTAACATTACAGCTATCAAACGTGATGGAGCATACTGAACTCTCACTCAATGTAACTTCTAGCTGTTTTAAACACTCCAAAGCATTCATTGTAAAACATTTTTTCCGGGGTTTGAATATAAAAAAGAAAGAAAAAAAACATGATGGAGCCAGATAACAAGAAAGAGATATATGGCATAAATCAAACTTGAAAACAAATAAAATAGTATCAAACTTATTTTACATCTTATAGAAAACACACAAATTTTATTTTGTCTTACCCTTCACATCAGATTACATAGCATGTAAAGTCGAATGATTCAACAATTGATATAACTTGGAAATATTCATGTATGGTAATCTCAATGATATCATTTCATTCTTTAAAGTATACAGCACAATTGACAACATTTATTATGATTTCATAACACGATATACAACTACAGAATGATATCTGAAACATTGGTCCGCGGGTAACCAATATTTTATTAAAGAGAGGATGAAACAATTTTGGTTTTTATTTAAAGAACCCCTATAATTAATTATCATCAAGTTCCTCCATATATCATCCCATACTACGAAAGGCCTACTCCGTTTTTCCAGAAGACGCTGGCTTAGACTTCGGCGCCGCCGGGGTCAATCCCGGAATTTTTGGCGGTTCCTTCCCCGTATAACGCCTACAAACAATTATATATTAAAACTTAGAAATAAATATTTTTTTTTAGAAACTAACATATCGAAAGCAGCCTCCCGAACACTCTGATTAGCATCTCATGTGTGTTTGATAGTTAATCTTGGAGTGCTTCATCAACGTAGAGTTTGTTAGTTACTTCAAAATCAAAGCCACATGAAGATGGTGACGTATGAAACTGTGTATACGTGAATCTCGTTGATAAACATATATTATATTTATAGCTATACATATAAGTAAGTTTCCATGTAGATACATATGCCTAACGCCTCATCAGATATAAAAAGTTTTTGTTTAATTTACTTGTAGAGCCACATGAAGATGCTGAGAGCCGTGGCACCGAAGGAGCCCGAAGCCGTGAAGCCCGTAGCTAGCAAAGTGGTAGCAATAGTTGCTGGCACGAGAATCGGACTGAATATAATAAAAAGCGGTGTGCTTACGGCTAATCCCACGACTGAGCCGCCAAGGGTTATACCAGCAAATGCCAAGAGTGCTAGTGCAGCCCCGGCGGTGAAACCCGCCTGAATAATCGCAAACATTTTGTAGATAAAATGTTGAAATCTCAACGGCTAAGATTTGTGATTGAGTGGTTGTGGTTTGTTGGTGGGAAGAGATGAGGATTTTATGAAGAAGTTTGTGAAAGTCGACGTGCACGGTACGGTACATATTCATGCTTCCATGCAAAACGAAGTGAGTACTAAATGGAGATCTACCTTACGTCACGCCACATTTATTTTTTGTTTTTCTTTGATCTTTTTGTGTGCGTTATGAACTTAACTATGATCATGCTTATTTGGCCTCTTCCTTGTTTTCTTTATTACTTATACAATAAATAAATCTACCAACTCATAGTGTTTTAATCTTTGAATGATATATTCTATGGTTGAAAGACTAGAATTGGAGTCTTTCTAGTTGACCATAAATATCATAAGCACGTGAAATAGTAAAAAATATATAGGTCCCAAATATTAGTATGGGTTTAAAATCTTCAGTCAATTAAAAATAATATTTCAGTTCCGATGTTGAATTCCTAATATAACATCTACAAAACGTCAAGGAACAGGTTATCAAGAGGGAGGTGATTTATGCCAGTAAATTAATATCAAACTTAATTTCCATCTTAAAGAAAAACTCAAATTTATTTTATGTTACCATTATTATCAGATTATATAGCATGTGAAAATATTTCATAAATCGGTAGCTGCATGCAGAGAAACTTTGTAGGTTTATATTTGTAAAAGATAATTAATGGCAGAAACAATATTAGTTTCAAAGTCGCATGATTCAATAATATAACTTGCAAATAACCATATATATGGTAATCTCAATGATATCACTTCATTCTTTAAAATATACAACACAAATGGGTACATTTATTATAACTTCGTAACACGATATACATCAAGAGAATAATATCTGAAACATAAGTTTCATCTGCCCGTAATTAGTATTATATATTAAAGAGAGGATGGTTAAATTTTGGTTTTATTTAAGGCACCCCAATAATTAAGTATCGTCAAGTTCCTCAATATATCGATCATCCCATATGACGAAAGGGCTACTTGTCCTTCTTCTTTCCCCCAGCAGCCGCCGGGTTCGACGGGGTCAACCCTGGAATTTTAGGCGGGTCCTTCCCCGTATAACGCCTGCACACAATTGAATAATTAAAGGTTATAAAACATAATATTTTACGTTCAGAAACTAATATAGCGATCGAGCAACATTTGATGAAGCTACTCCATCAACTATAACAGTCGTTAAGACGGTAGAATGTATGTACCCACTTCTAAATATGGCCAAATTAGCTTAGAAACTCTAGCCACGAACGAGGCTGGAACGTACGAGACACTTTCCATCACTACTACTATGTCATATTTCCCTCAACACTAGTTTTCAAACTATATGATAGTTTATGTGGCTTGTTAATTACTTAAAAAGCCACATAAAGATGTTAAACGTACAGCTACGAAACTATGTACTATGAATCTTGTCGCCATGCATATAAAGAAGTTTCCACGTAGATGCATATGCTTAACGTCTAATCTGAATTGAAACAGAGCAAATTGTGAGTGATTTTTATAAAGGTTTTGTTTGATTTACTTGTAGAGCCACATGAAAATGGTGACAGCCATGGAACCCAAAGATCCTGAGGCCGTGAAACCCGTAGCTAGCAAAGTGGTGGCTATAGTTGCTGGCACGAGAACCGGACTGAAAATGACAAAAAGCGGCATGCTTACGGCTAATCCCACGGCTGACCCGCCAATGGTTATACCGGAGAATACCAATAGAGCTAATGCAGCCCCGGCGGTGAAAATCGCCTGAATAATCTCAAACATTTTTTTTGAATGAAATGTCAAAATCTCAACGGCTAAGATTTGTGATTGAGTGGTTGTGGTTTGTTGGTGGGAAGAGATGGGGATTTTATGAAGAAGTTTGTGGAAAGTCTACGTGCACGGTACGGTACACATGCATGCTTCCATGCAATACGAAGTGAGTACTAAATGGAGACACGTTACGTCACACCACATTTTGTTTTTGTTTTTTAATCTCTTTGTGTGTGTTATTATCATGTTTATTCGGCCTTTTCCTTGTTTTCTTTTATAGCTTATACAATAAATAAATAAACCAATTCATAGTGGTTCAATGTTTGAATGATTTATTTTTTGGCTGGAATATCTACAATTACCAAATTATATGTTGAGTTGAGTTTGGTTAATTTCACTAAAATTACTTGATTGAAGCTGGACCCCATGAAATCAACATGTAGGCCTTAATTTTATAGAATTTTACATGTTTTAAAGGGTTTTAAGGGCGATATTATCTGATTTTTTTTCTTAATTGCTCAATTCTTTTCACAAAGAAAATTATGTTAACTAAGAAACTTCAATCTAACGTTTATGTACAATTTTTTTAGAAGAAAATTCTAACTAATTAAAAAAAAGATTTTGGACCGAAGTCCATATATCCATCAGATCATGTAATATATTTTTCAGGACCAAAGATCAAAGCATATAATATAACCAAAGATCAAAGCATAATTAAGCAGAGTTTTTTTATTATTGAATTTTACAAAGGTGGCAAGCGCACCTCGGTAAAACATTAATAACTTAACAAAAAAACATTTTTTGTGCGCATACATGATAATAATGATAAACAAAACAATTATGCTAAAGATTCATTTTTATCATTTGATAACGTTGGTAAAAACAAGAAGTTGAATGATATAGTTGAATGATGCGTCGGGTAAATTACATTGCGTGAAATGCTATACAATATAAATGCAGTACATTTGTTATTATTTTGTACCACGACATACATTTACAGAATGATACTTGAAAACTTTAGTTCCATCCCCATGTAATAATTATTTTTTTATTAAAAAAAGAGTTCGATTCACTCGATTTAATTTGTGGATATATCAAATATTCCATGTCATCATCCTTTGCCTATGTCCACGGCTTCTTTTCATTTACCCGGTGCGGCAGCTGGTTTAGCTGCCGGTTTGGCTGCTGGTTTGGCTGCCGGTTTGGCTGCGGGCTTCGCTGCTGCTGCCGGTTCGGCTGGTTTATCCGCTGGGGCACCTGCTGAGGCACCTGCAGGAGGCGTCAACCCTGGAATTTTTGGCATATCCTTACCCGTAATTCGCCTACACAAAATTGAATACGTCTGGTTATCAAAAATCTTGGTATCAATTCTTAATAGTTACTGCTCAAAAGTGTTCACTACCAAGCAGCTTTATAATTTTGTACGTATGAATGCATACAAACGTATTATATAACTATAGTTTCAGTCAAGATATAGTAGTCAAGATAAATCATCAGTTTATGCGTTGATTAATCCGTCATTTTCCCACCTAATATTCATTCTTAAAATTTGTATAGATATAGTAGAACCTTCTTAATAGTGTCTAGCGATTTTTTTAAAATATTTTGTGTGCATATATAATAATAATCATAATAATAAATCTTTCGTTAGTGTGTTATTTACTTGTAGAGCCACATGATAATGGTGAGAGCCGTCATACCGGACCCGCCAGAGGCGGCTAAACCCGTAACAAGCAAACCAGTGGTAATACCGGCTGGTACAAGAACCGGACTGAATACGACGAAGAGCGGCATGGTGGCGACTAATGCCACGGCTGAGCCAGCGAGGGATAGACCGGCGAGCAACAACAGGAATATTGCGGCCTGTGTAGCGAAAAACGCCGTTAAAATACCCTTAAACGTTGTCCTTGGGGGTCGTCTCTCACGTTTTTTCTTCTTGAATAAGAACATTTTCACTATTTTGAATGACCAAAAGAGAGGGCACATGCATGAAGGATCCTGTGGTCGTGGGAATTTATGAAGAAGAGGGGGCTTCCTATGCATACAAAGTGGTCTGCTCTACGTGCACGGCACGTGCTTAGCCCCATGCGAAACGATGTGAGTGAGCTTTGAGCTCTACGTCACGGCAATGCCTTTTTTTTTTAATTTGGGTTGTCACAGTTTTTTTGCCTCTTTCTTTTTTCGGTTTCTTGTAAGACAATTTGTGTTTATATTCGTATTCGGTTTAGCCTGTTGTTCATGTTTGATTTGGTTGTAGTAAAAGTATAACCAAGTTTCAACAGAATCTATGGTTCTGTTGGTCTGATTAGAAATTAGTTTGGTTCGGTTATATTACAATCATTATGCATTAAAATATCGATCCCCAAGTCCTTCTAACAGCGACAGAATTAGTTTATATTAGATAAAATTTCGTTTTTTTATCTTGGAAATTTTCTTTTCTTTTGATTCATAAAATTTTATTGCTTAACATAGAAAAATGTGGAAAGTGATCTTCATGATATAACTCATAGGTTCAGTACGTAGCTTATTACTCATATGCGCTGGTATCAAACAGTTACCTACAATTTTATTAATTTTGGACGTTGAAATAGGACAGAGTCGAAATAGTCTGTTGACACATCGTCATAGACTACTTTTCTTTTTCTTTTAACTACTTTCAGTGGCATAGAAATGATCGAGCTTGTAATCTATTAGTTTGCATTTTAACGAAAACTATTAGTTTATATTATTTTCACAGTATTATACAGTGTTCAAAAAATTGGCCTAGGTGCCTGGCTAGGCGGTCAGATATACACAGCCGAAATGATTTTACTAAAATTGGTAGAAAAAATCAGAAATCCAGTTTAGGCGGTCTGGTTCGGCAAAAATCGGCAAAAATCGGCAAAAATCAGCAAAAATCGGCAAAAATCAGCAAAAATCGACAAAAATCAGCAAAAATCGACAAAAAATCGGTCAAATCGCTCAATTTCCGGTTTAGAAGTCGGTTTCAAATTTTTAATTAATTTATTGGTTTTTTAAATATAACTTCAGTTTAGATGATAAAAAACTAATAATTAAAAAAATGGATTTTTTAAATTAATTTTTAACGCCTAGGCTCCGCCTAGGCCCCGACTAGTCGTTCTAGGCGCTAAGCTCCTATCGACCGCCTAACTATCGCCTAGCGATTTTTTGAACATTGGTATTATATATGATAAATAACTTACTCATTTTGGTATAGTGATTAAATAATTCACTATGTTAGTTGAGAGAGAAGGCTTTGAGTCCTCCCATTATGGATGTTTTTAAGCGGCAATCTAATTTGGTTTACATTTATAATTCTTTCGGTTAACAAAAAAAGTACATATATATCTTTGCTTTTTTCAGAAACCACCAAAAAGTTAATAGAAACGCATTATTCAATTAGAAAGATACAAGTGATAAACATGCCAATGACAACCATACAAAAACATATTAATAACAACCAATAATGGATGGTGGCGCCATTACATATAAAATATCAAAATGCGTACATAAGTTAATCATATTATATGTTCATATTATTTATTAAAAGAAGAAAGAGGGTGGATTAGGTTTAATCTTGTGGACCCTCGAAATTAATTAAAATATCTAAAAATCAAGTTGCTTCAAATCATTTCCCACCAAGAGAGGCCTACAACGAAAACAACTTTATTGAGCTGTCTTCCCTATTTTAAAATTTAATTATTCATTGTGAAGCTTTTATACTATAGAATCTACAGTCTCTTTTTTTCTTCTAAATGTTAGATGCGATCTCAAATACTTCGTGATTGTTGAAATCTTTATATTTTTAGAATTTCATATCTTCAGAGAAAAATCGCATTAGTTTTTTTTTGGGTGTGATTCGAGTCTCGTTTACAGTAAAACTAGTTCACATGTATTCAAAATGTATTTGATGTAAGGAGAAAAAAAGTTATATGTTGGTATACTTAGTTTAAATCAATATTAATACATGTAATTTTTATGATCTCAATCGATCAAATTGTAGAATCATAACAGAAAAAAATCAAATTAATTAACCTAAGAAAATGCTTAGTTCAAACCCAAAAAAATAATAAGTAAATGCTTAGTTGCAATCAAATATAGATTTTTTTATTGAATTTTTCATTTGACATATCTCCATTACAAATAATTTTGAAATAGATTGGTTTATGTATCTATTCTTGTCATTATTTACAAACAATGGCAGGATGACGGTATAAAAACGTGATTCTACAACTTTATGTGGCTTTGGGTTAAAAAATAAAATGACATAGTAGAGATATTTCGTCATTATGCATAATCCCAAAAGTCTTAATTTCTTATAATAAAATAATGTGATTTTAGCAAACAAGAAACCAAAAAGAAAAAAATAATGCAGTGCCGTTGAGAATCAAATGGTTTTTTAGTAGTCACCATCAGAGAGGTAAAAGACAAGTTGAGCACATAAAATGAGAAGATTCATGCTTAGAACCAAAAATGTAAAAAAGTTGATTACAGGTTTTTCATAGGAAGTGTCACGTCACGCAACAACTTGATGAAGGTCCTTACAAAAAGTTCGACGTTGTCTTCATAAATTGTATTCATTGATAAGAATTATGAGCCATCCATAAAACCACTAAGAGAGCGACAAAAACCATAAGAGTTCGTGTCCCTACCCCCATCCATGGCTGCCAAAACTTTGTGATTACCTTCTTGTCTCCTCTTCTTTCCCTTTTATATATAGGAGGCAAAAGATCAAAGCTTTTGTTCAAACATCACTTGCAAGACTCCTTCACTTTCTCTCTCATCTGTGTCTTGTCTGGGCAAAAACTATGGCGACTTTTGAGGAAAGCTCTGATTTACAGAAGCATCTCTTTGAAGACTTTATGGTTTCTGATGGTTTCATGGGAGACTTTGACTTTGATGCTTCTTTCGTCTCAGGACTCTTGTGTATAGAACCTGTGATGAATCAAGTTCCTAAACAAGAACCTGATTCGCCGGTTCTTGATGCGGACTCGTTCGTCAAAGCGTTTTTACAAGTGGAAGCCGAATCATCTACATCAACGGGAATTTCAGAGCTGAACTCATCATCACATGAGACTGATCAGAGTGTCTCGACCAGGAAAAAACCAAAGAGGTTTGAAGAAGAAGAAGAACCGAGGCATTACCGAGGAGTGAGACGAAGGCCGTGGGGAAAATTTGCAGCAGAGATTCGGGATCCGGCAAAGAAAGGATCTCGGATCTGGCTAGGAACATTTGAGAGTGATGTTGATGCTGCAAGAGCCTATGACTGTGCAGCTTTCAAGCTCCGAGGAAGAAAAGCCGTGCTCAACTTCCCTCTCGACGCTGGCAAATATGAAGCTCCCACGAATTCAGGACGGAAGAGGAAGAGAAGTGGTGTTCAGGAGGAGCTCCAGAGAAGTCAGAGCAATTCATCATCATCGTCAAGTGATGGAGAAACGATCTGTGAATGATGCATTTAGTATTTAAGAGTGTAAGCAGTTTCATTGTATAATGTTAATTTGTATAGAGAAAGTGAAGTCTAGATTAGTGTGCTAAGAACTCGTGCAACAAATTTGTATGGATGTTCTGTTTCTTCATGTCCAAAAGACCCTAAGATTTAAAACAAGTTCGTGTTTTCAAGTAAGTTCTCTCGAGAAATTTGGGTTTCCGATCTATAAACAACCTAAATAGTAATTAGATACTGTAATCCACGATGAGTCAATGGTTTAAAACCAAGACAAACAAGTTACATATTTAGTAGCTGAAACTAAGAAATGAACACAACTATTAGCAATTATTGTAAGAAATAAAATAAAGAAGAAATCATTATTCTTTGTAAACGCACACGTCACACACAAACAGAAAGCTCTCCGCCGTTTGCGTTATGAAAAAAAAATGGAGATCCGTTATATTTTAAAAATCTGGTTTTTTGCTTTGAAATTTGTTTCACATGTAAACGCAAACGCAAAACACAATCAAGGTCTCAATCTCCTAACGTAGAAACTTCCCTGAAACAGATTCAACAAGTGAGTGTACCTAATGTATATGGAAGAGAAGGGGGGGTGAATCAACATGAACAAGTTGCCTGAGGGACCAGTTATAAGAATGTAGCAGCAAATGTTTTGTCTCACAGGTTAGGTAAAAGTAAACATTCATTGATAAAGAATATGGACCACAAGCTACAGAGACTTGAAAGAGAGATGCACAACTTGCATATGGATATTCAACAGAGAAGAGATATTTATCTAAATATCTAATTCTCCTTGCTGACGTTGACAATTTGGTTTTGACCCTTACAATGTCACATTTGTTCCAAGGATGAATCCTAATGCCAAAATGGGATTTATATATGTTTGAACAAAGCGAGATATCTTATATACCTACAATGTCACATTATATCCTAGTGGTGGTGATGAGCTAACCTGTTTTTAGATCGAAGAGATTTTCATTTTGTCACTCATTTCTTGAAGGGGTGGCTGAGTTGTCAATGCGCGGAGCCTGCCCTGCTGTATCAGACAAACTTGGCATACAGTTACAAATCATGGCATACACAAGAATCCATTGGTTCATGGAAAGCGCATAAGGCTATTCTCTAAGCAATCTCTCTTAGGGCCAACGAAATACTTAAAGAAACAATCATGTTTATCTCACCCTTAACAATGTTTACAGGGTCAACAATTTAAGAATTTTTCATCTTACCAGAATGTATTGGATCTTCTACGATATAACTTTCAATCTAGCATCTGTCTGTAATATCAGAATCCTCGCATCATTAACACACAGAGTTTAGATAGTAATAAATCAGCAGATACCTATGTACTTCATATGGATTGCCATTTCCAGAGTATTTACAAAAGGATCCTGTAACATTATGATTAAGAAAACGCAAGTAATCACAACCCTATGTTGAATGTTAAGAAACACATCCAGAAACCTATTCCACAGACATCAGAGAGTTTTGGTGGATACCTTTATCCGTTGAGTCGACCGTAGACCAACATCAAGCAGGAGCCTATTTCCTGAAATGACAACTTTATTTTGTTGGATCAAGGACTTGATGGTACTTTTGTTACTCAAGAAAGCTTTTTTTATACATTGCAAATAGTTAACAGTCACTGGTTATAGTCAGGGAAGAAGAACACTCCTAAAATTGAAAGACACAAGGCTGCAACTTTTACAAAGAAATACATAAGGAATCCTCAGTCATCAGAGCTGTAGTCACTGGACTCAGGCAGAGGCGGGACCGTGGCACAGCAGAACGCATCTTTGTCTTTGAGAAGGAGACAGCTTCCATCAATGTTCCATTTGAGGTCGGTTATGGAGAATCCAGGGAGGGGATTGCATACACAGAATGCACCCGAGGGGGTCCACATGTAGAGGTGAGAGCTTCCAGTGCATAGAAGGAGTCGGGTGCAGGTCGGGTCCCACACAGCGGCTCGGATAGGTTCCTTCTGGACCAGGATGGCTGCAACCTCGAGGCGTTGCATGTCCCATATCCATAGGGCAGTGGGCATACTGTCGTTTCGTGTGCATATGTACTGGCTGTCTTTGCTCCAAGCCAGAAGGCCTGAGAACAGTTTAAAAGAGTTTAGAAATTTTCCAGATCTGATTGCAGTTTCCGAGATTGCGTTTGTTTGCAGAAGAAAGAGCTCACCAACTCCTTGTTTTGGGTTAGGCTTGTCTGCGGGAGGTTTCTGGAAAGGAAAAGCTACCGGTAATTCCATGACATCATACCTGACACTTATATAGCCTTCCGAAGCATCTGGACATAGAACCACAAGTAAACAAGAAATGATTAAAGACTGTATTTTGTAACAATTACACACAAAAAGAGTGTTACGGAAGATGTCCCAGTCAGAAAAAGACAGATTACCATAATTACTTGGCATAAAGTTGTCATCCAACGATAACTCAGACATATCGAGCTGCAATGGTTCATCCATTTCCTAAAAAAAATAATGATCAATAGGTTAAATGCCTGAGTTGACAATCAGCATTTGTCCGGCTGTTAGAATTTTTATATTAATGAGTGGAAAAGGAATTTACCTTGAAAATAGCAGCACAACAGGGTGCACGAACCGTTGATAGGTGTAAGAACTCAGCGAATGTCTTCCAAGTAAGGTGATTCAGGACCCGCAACATCTGGTCGTAGCTACCAATGGCAAGAAACTGACCACATGGAGACCACGAAACAGTCTTCACACCAAGTCCACATTCATATGCCTGGTACTTAAATAGACATCTACCATCTGGAGAATAGATTAGAACCTGCCCAAGGGGTACAAATGTTAGAGATAACCCCGATAAAATCAACCTAACAAACCAATAACTGAGTATGAAATTATTCATATCTCAAGATTCAAAGATAGCATCACGACCAAAACGATACATACCTTATATTCGAGAGGCGAATCCCAGACTACAATAGAACTATCATCAGGTGACCACTCAAGATCAGCCAAGTCCAAGGTGTCAACAGCGAAGCTACCCATTATCTCCCACGATTGACAAGACAAAAGGTTGACATAGTCCTTGCAGTCACGCCGCGTACAGATTGCAGCAAACTTCCCATCTTGATTGAACGAAACTCCCTTCGAGCCATGCTTCGGCCATTGAACATGAACACATGCTGTGTTCAGAAGAGACCAAACTGTTAACCGCAGCTGAAACTCCGAGGTCGTGAGTATATGACGGCTGTCCGGGCTCCACCTAGCGTATGAAATACCAGCAAGACCTTCATCAATCTTGCAAGTCCATTCTGGTTGCGTCAACGACCAGGCTTGAATCATCGGTTTTTTATAGAGACCACAGAGAATGTATTCAGAATCAAGGGCCCATTCAATGTAGCTTATTTTATCTAAGCAAGAAAACAACTGGACTACCTGCATTAACAAACACTCACACATTCATTACATATTCATAAGATCCCAAAAAAACTTCAACGATGTTATCAATCATCTCTCAGGTTCCAATTTCCAAACTTTAGCAGAATCAAGTTGCTAGTACACAATTTAAGTACAAGATCTACTTGCATTTGAACAGGAGAAGATGTCTTTTTCTTTTGTAAGATTTTAAATCTCATACCAAAAATCGCCATTCTGCCTCCGATTTCTAAGCGAAATCAAGGGTTTAAGACCAAGCCTAACTAGTATTACCTGAAACGAGAACGTATCGCGGATCACGAGACGATAATCGTTGGCGACGGCGACGTAGCGAGAGTTTGGGGAGAAACAGCAAGGACCTGTCTGCTTGTAAGCCTCTGTAAATTCCATTTGATGAGTATATTCAAAGAGATTCTGCGATAGATTCTCAGAAGAGAAGAACCAATGCGGATGATCTTCGATAAACGAAGCTCCTCGATTCACAGACTGCTAGGAGCCATGGATACTGACGCCGAGATAGATTTTTCAAAATTGAAATCAAAAGAGAGATTACTAGGCGTTTCGGGTCGGGTGGATTCGGGTATGGCTTTAAGATTTAAATTGGCCTTTAAGGCCCATTTTTCCTCAACTTGTTTGGTACGGCAATGACAACAATACCCTTATTAACGAACACCATGCCGTTTGTAGTAAACGTAACTGCACATTCCGCCGTTTGTCTTTTCTGCGAGCGTTCGGTAATTCTGTTTGGACAGTTACCTCAGTTTATTTCCGGGAATACCTCAGTTTATTTAAAGTTTGTGTTCATTTTAACAGTTCTTAATTTTCACTTTTGAAACCCCGGAAAGCACAAAAAAAACATGAACACAAACTTTGAATAATCAAAAAGTCAATGAAACTCAAAGTGTAGTTGAAAGCAAAGCTTCCTCCATAATCTTCTTGACAAAGAAAACAGAACACATCACCATCTTTAACTCTCTTTATAATCCAACACCAGAATCTCTCCCCTCTTCACTCCTATAAACCTTAGAACCAGTGTCTCCTTAAATCACTCCCAATCGATGTCTTTTTGTTCAAGAACGAGAACAAAAGCTCCAAAATCGGCGAGAGGCCGAAGAAATGGCGGTTCCTCTTCTTCGTCGGCTGGGATCGTGGCAGATCTCGACGATATCTTGATTCAGATTCTCTCATTTTTCCAAACAAAACTCTTCTAAGATCCAAAAGCTGGCTTTCGCTCGTTACCGATTTCTCCAACCGTATCATCAATTCCAAACATCTCCTTCCCATCTCTGTTTTTTGTTTACAAGGAACAAGAGACCCTGCATACAGATTTGTCTCTCTTGATGTTGATGATGATGGTGCAGTTAGTGAACGGCTTTCGTCACATCCCCGCTTCGGTTTGCAGATCATCCAACTCATTATCGTAATGCAATCAACCAACGGGTCTTCTCTTCTGCAAACGCTCTTGTCCTTTTAACCAATTCAACAGATATTACTACATTTACAATCCGACAACGAAACAGAAGACTCTTCTCCCTCTGATCGTTGGTCACGTCGTGCTCTCTCTAGCCTTTGATCCTTCTAAATCTCCTCACTATAAAGTCTTTTGCCTCAGAAGAAGAAACAACTCCTCTTATTCCTCTGACTTTGATCTTTACCACATAGAGGAAGAACTCTGTCGTCGGTTTTGTAAAGGAAGAGACAGATAAAGAATCATACATCTTGCTTCACATTCCAAACAATGCTGTTAGTACAACTTCATAGACAAGACTTTCAAGAAACGATGTAGTTTCGAGCCATCCCACGATGATAACTATGACGTATATAGATTCCGAAGATCTTTTCAGTTCATTGAGTCTCTTGCTAATGTCTAGGACTAGTTAATTTCCCTCTCGGAAAGCAAAACTATCCGGTAATTTCTTCTTCAGTATCATCCCTATGTATGAGCTTTTATTGTTGCATCAAAATCAGATCTATTCTTACAGCAGAAAACCAAAATGTGGCCAATAATTCTCAAATACTTTTGAATATCCGAATCTCTTCAAGTTTCCTCAAGACCTGCTTGATATTTGGCCTAAGAGAAGGCGAAGGGGAGCAACAAGACATTGCAAGCTGAAAATACTTGAGGACACATTCTTCGCTCAGATTAACATTACTCGTGAGAATCTCAGGACGGTATAAATCAGACAACTTATGATCAAGAACAGCATTCCTCATGAAATCAGGAAGATAGAACTCATCATCGCCTGTTGGATTCTCGTTTATCGGTTCTTTACCAGAGACTAGCTCAAGCATGATCACACCGAGAGTATACACATCACTCTCTTTGCTCACTTCCTTCATCTTTATCAACTCAGGTGCTTTGTATCCCTCAGCTGCGGATACATCAAGAATCTCTTGTCCTGCCGTTAGGTTTAGAAGCAAATGCAAACCGAAATCAGAGATTTGAGGTTCGAAACTCGAATTCAGAAGAACATTCTTGGATTTCAGATTGCCGTGGACGAGAGGTTTCTGCATTCCTGTGTGAAGATAATCAAGAGCTTTAGATATTCCAATTGTGATGCGTAAAATGTTGCTCCATTTTACAGATTCATCATCTCCGCCTGCCAAGAAAAGAATATAATTTTCTTTTAGTCTAGAAATTTGAAAAAGGGTTTGTTGAGACTGATGTTCTTGAGATTCAACTCTTTTTTCCAAGTTTTGTCTCAATGTTCTATACTGGAAGTGAAAAGAAAAAGTAGAAAACAAAAATGGTAGTACCGACAAAAGACAAAGGTCTATACATGTTACAATTTTGAAAAGCTTAAGAAATAGTAAATAATACCGAACACAAAATAATGAAACACTGAATTAAATGATCCAGCTAATGTGCGTAATTCCAGCTGTGTGTTTCTCTTTTCAGTATAGCACATTCTCTATCTTTTATATTTCTGTGAATATATGTATATACTTCTAACATGTATAAGGCAAAATGTGAAAGTCATATCACCATCATGGAAACGGCAAATTGTTCTTCAGATGCTTGTATGAGTTTAAAAGTTTTTAACCATTTTCCTGGAAAATTAGACTCTCAGGATTCTGTTTCTATCCCAGAAAAACCAAAAACAAGTGACTCGGAGATTCCATGGAGTTAAAAGAAAGGGGAGAAAAAAAAAGCGACTCGGAAAAGTTAAAATTCTTTACTTTCTGTCGGGAAGAAGAAAAAGCTTGGTACTTTACAAAAAAAAAATTCGAGTTTCCTGTATTTTCTCGAGAAAGAAAAAAAACAGAGTGCTTACTTCTGATGAAGTCGGAAAGATTCCCGGAAGCGAAGAAAGGATGAACCATAAGCTTCTCTCCTCTAGTTCCAGCATAGAAACCTAACAGAGGAACAAGATTTTCATGTCGAACAAACCCAAGCGTCTCGATGACACCATTGAACTCCTCAGAATCCGATCTCACTGTACAAACCGGTCTAAGAAATCTAAGAACCCTGATTTTGCCGCTCCGCTGCAAGGACGCCTTGTACAGAGTGCCGTAGCTTGATTTTCCGATGACTTCTCCGGGAGCATCGAGGATATCGCAGATGGTGAGATCTTCGCCGCCGTGAAACGTCACGAGTTCCTCTGTTTCCGAGGACAATCCCTGTTTGTTACGGTCGATTGATTCGGCGTCGTATTGATCTGATTCAGTAGATGATTGTTTTCGTCTTCTGCAGAAGATGAAGAAGACGATGAAGAAGATTACGATAGAGAATGCTGATATAGAGACTCCGAGTAACAATGATAAAAAATGGTTTTTTCTCATCTCAAGAATTTTTTTCTTTCTTCTTCTTCTTCTTCTTTGATTTTCTGGGTGATGATACAGTATCGTGTTTAAGAGGGTAGAGAGATTTTTAGAAAAATGGGTATTGTGTTAATAAATGAGAAATGTATGATTGATTAGACTTTTAAGTTTATTGCAGGAAATATTTCTGAGGAAGGACATGGAAACAAAAAAAATTAGGAAAAAAAGAAGAAAAGGAAACGGAAACTATAGAATTTATTGTTCAGAGTGAGAAAGAAAGAGAGATTGATGGTGATGGGAGATGAAGTTTGATATTTAAGTTCAGAGGACAGATCTGGAATAGTATCATTTTATTTCGTTGTATAAATGTTGACTTTTATGATTTTATTTGAAAACATTAGCCTCCCAAGTTCTCAACCAATTATCGCCTAATAACTCTCAAATTGCATTTTTCTTACACGCGTTAATTAAAAAAACTGTAAAAATTGTTAAATACTCTAAAATCTTAACAACATTAACATAAATCAGGATCATAGTTTTTTACAGATAAATTGTCTACTGTAAAAATCTACAACCACAGCTTAAAACAATAATCGTTACCAATCAAAGTTTTACTCGGCTTGATATTTTATAATTATGCATTCTTTTTATCATCTGAAAAATTTCACATGGTTATCTACCTAATTGCTCCAATAATTATAATTTTTCTTTCTAAAAAACAGATATATAGTGACAGGATGTATAGTTTTAAGATGTAATATACATAATTACTTTTTAAAATATATGTCTCAAGTGGCACGTTAGTTTCTTGACTTCTTTCAAGATGGTAATGGTAAAAACGAGCGACCGTGGTAATGAATTCTCATCATCTCGAGAACCGTTGAAAGTGGCGATGATAAATGTTGGGTTTGACTAGTGATGGTGGTTGAAGTGCGTGGGGTACATCTTTGATTGGAAGTTTTATATCCCGCAGTTTATATATATATATGTATGTTCTTACTATATTAACGAGGATACGGTTATGAAAATATAAATAGAATATAACACTATCTAGGGATTTGCATAGCCTAAGAGTTTGATTGGCAAGTCAAATAATTTTGTTTCATATAATTTTTTTAATTAATTATGTTTGCTTAAAATTCATGATACCCGTAGTTTATGAACAACTATGATTATGTTAAAAGCAAAGATTGAAAATGAAAAAAGTAAATAAAAAAAAATTGTTTGAGATTCGACAGTACTCAACATCGCGATTAATCTTTTGTTAGCTGAAAGCTTGTCTCTAAATTCCTTTAATTCGACGGTCGAGACCGATCATGAAGTTCACTTTTTAATCTAACGGCTCTGAGTCACCTGTCTTTTGGGTCCCATCTCGTGCAAATTCTCTTAAGATTATGGGTCACTTTTTTTTCTTGATGAAACGGAATTGATTACTAATTACGTAACCCAACGATATAACTTTTGATACTTAAATGTGACAGCAAGGTATTTTATCGATATTGTTTTTCAATTTGATCAACAAAAAATATTTTTGCAAATAATCAATATCTCATTACTATATGATTTTATCAATTTCTTTGACATCAAAATTTATATACATAATTAATGAATTTTTTTCTGTGCGTTACATTTTGGTTAAGAGTTTCATAGTGGGACAAATACTAACTACATTAATGTTAAGTGCATCGGCCAAAACAAAAGTACGAATGAGGAGGGCACGTAATATTTTATTGAATTGAAACGTGGGCCGGCAGTTTCAATTATATGGTCCCAATGTGATCTATATATGTGGCTCATACCCCTAAAAAACGAATAAAAAGTACTTTAAAAACTTGTAAGTTGAATAGTATTTTACTAAATGTCAAATTTTCTTAATTTTCTTCACTTTTTTATTGAGGTAAAATATCTATCATCACTTATCAGATCCATGGGATAGATGACGTTTAGACTTTTATGATCAAACACAAACATCATGATTTGTAATAAGATAATAAACCAATGTTTATAAAAAAACTAATATATAATATTTGTAACAATTTTAAAGGTTGTAAAATATCTTTATCCAATTTGAAATCTATATCGACAAATAAAGTTAAGAGGCGCAAAACGGAACTTTGTAAGAGTATGGTGGCTAGTTGGTGATATTTATAAATATATTATTCTCATATCCAAATTCATATGGGCACGGAAACTTTGTTTTTCCGTATTCATCTGTCACCAATTAGGGGATTTAGGGTCCGTCATCAATCGAATCTCCGATTTTCTCGAATCCGTCTTCACTAATTGTGATGGTGCTTTCGCAAAAGATTCATGGAGCATTCAAAGGTGCAGTGGAGAGGATGACTGGTCCTCGAACTGTATCAGCTTTCAAGGAGAAGGGAGTACTCAGCGTCAGCGAATTTGTTCTCGCCGGTGATAATCTCGTCTCCAAGTGCCCTACCTGGTCCTGGTTAGTTCGAATTTGAATACTCACTTGTTGATTTCACAATCTTCGATACGTGTAAAGCTGTGAACTTTATCAACTTCTAGGAATTTAGGTGTCTGGGATTTTTGGCTATTGTACGATTCTGTGTAAAATTATGATTTGGGATGGTTTTTACTCCTAGTTTGGATCAAAATCGTTAAAGTGTACTAAAAGTTCATGCGTTTTTCTTTTTTACTCAGGGAATCTGGTGATCCAAGTAAAAGAAAGCCATACTTGCCCTCAGACAAACAGTTTTTGATCACCAGGAATGGTACACTAGAGACATTTAGAGCTCTTTTCTGTTCAGTTTGAAGTTTTTGATTGCACATTGAGTTCAAATTTGTGATTTTTCTATGGATTAACAGTACCTTGTCTACGGAGAGCTGCGTCTGTGGCAGAGGATTATGAAGCTGCTGGAGGTGAAGTTTTGGTTGATGATGAAGATAATGATGGTTGGCTGGCAACTCACGGAAGACCTAAAGGTAAATTTTTGTTATATCTGGAAATTATCGCATCTGCAAATTTTTTTTAATTCCATGTGATTTCTTACTTGTTCAATGTGTCCATAGATAAAGGCAGTGAAGATGAAAATTTGCCATCCATGGATGCGTTAGAAATAAACGAGAGAAACACTATTCAACCGGTACCTAGGTATGCTGGAGGCGAGGAGGAGGAAGATATTCCAGACATGGCAGAGTTTGATGAGTTTGACAATGTCATAGACAATGATCCTGTGAGTTGGTTATATGCACATGAACTTGCTAGGTTTCAATTCTATCTGTATCTATTAAGTCCAGCTTTTATTTTTTTATTGTTTATAAATATAAAGATGCTATAAATAGAGACGAGAGTGGCTTCAGAGCGTTATTATCAACCAGCAGTGTTAAAATTCTTTCTCTTGTCATCTCTGAGTCAGGCAACTCTTCAGTCAAATTTTGTTGTGGCTCACGAACGAGATGACGATAATATCCTTCGGACCAGAACATACGATGTTAGCATCACGTAAGCATCTTGGCCTTTCCCATTTTCGAATTTTGTCATGTTCAAATTTACATTCGTTTGAATTCTTGTAAGATATATCTCTTATAATCTTGGCTCAATAGATGGAACTTATATTTACTGCTTCACTTTATTTCAGGTATGACAAGTATTACCAAACTCCCCGTGTTTGGTTGACCGGCTATGATGAGGTCTCTGACTCATTCATTGCGTTCAATTTTTTGATTCATTATGTTTTGACAAATTATGCATGCTTGCCCATGGTTTTTATGCTCCTTTTAAAAAACCGTGGTATGTCTTGTAGTCAAGGATGTTACTGCAACCTGAACTTGTAATGGAGGATGTTAGTCAAGACCATGCACGTAAAACGGTAATTAGTTAATTCTACTGCAACGATTGATTCCATAGTGGATTTTATGATCTTATTCTGTTCTAGAATCAGTAACGATAAAGATTTTAGTTTTCTTTCACTTTCTTAGCTTGTTGCAACAACTTGAATTACATTAACTTCACAGGTAACAATAGAAGATCATCCGCACTTGCCTGGGAAACATGCTTCAGTTCATCCATGTCGACATGGAGCTGTTATGAAGAAGATCATTGATGTCTTAATGTCGCGTGGAGTAGAGCCTGAAGTTGACAAGTAAATTATTCCCTCGCAAACTAATTTTATCTTTTTATGTACATCGATAGTTACCCTTTGCTTATCTTCTCCGTAGGTATCTCTTCTTGTTCTTGAAGTTTATGGCATCAGTTATTCCAACAATCGAGTATGATTACACAATGGACTTTGATCTCGGTAGCTCAAGCACCTAATTGCAGGTGAGTTTCATATCCTCATATACACAATATCTTGGTTAGTTGTTGGAAACGAACGTTAATCTTAACTTGGAATCGGCTTTTCACTTCTTTTTCTTTTTGTAGATGGAACACACATGTGGTCTTGAATCCGAGAAGCAAAAACGTTACTGGAGTTGCTCTTCACTGCACATAATATGTAGTCCTTGCTTTTTTCTTGTGAAGTTATTTTACCAATTTCTTTTGAACCTACATAAATTCTATGTTATTACCAAATTAAAGATTATGGCATCAGTTATAAATCTTCTCATATTTTCAAAATTGAATTTTAAATACAGGTGTTTTTTTTCGGTTTGGTATGGTTTTCATTTTTCAGTGAGATTGTCGTCTTCATTATGTAGATGACACTATTAGAATCTAGTCAGATAAACCATCAACAGGTCAGGATGGCCGAGTGGTCTAAGGCGCCAGACTCAAGTTCTGGTCTTCGAGAGAGGGCGTGGGTTCAAATCCCACTTCTGACATTTAATTTTTCGTCCAATAAGTTTTCATACGACTGGTTATGTACGTCATTTTATTTGAACCGAAATTTACCGATTTGGTCTGAATAATTATTTACACGTAAAAACCACTTAGTTGTCTTTCAAAGGACAGATTTTTCATAGCTCCGGATTCAGGAGGATTAACGTGAGCCAGAGGTATGAGAATTATCTGCAGAACCAGAGATAGGCTTGTTTTTTATTTTACAGAAATTTCATAATCATGTTGCAGATGAGCTTGCAAAATCAGAACTTTTTAATCAAGTGGATCTTGTACGTTTTATTTCAATGAAACGGAAAATTTCAGTTTATTTGCTGACTTATTTTCGCCAACTGGACACAATTTTGGTTTATTCAAGTTGCAGACTTTTTCTGAATAGGGTTTTCTCTATTTGTTTTCTCTTCTTTTTTATTTTTTTTGTCGAATCTCTTTTCTCTAATTAATCAGATCTTTGAAACCATACTTTTCGAATCAGGTAGAGTTGTCCTTTTTCTATCAGCGTTTTTTTCGAATCAGGTAGAGTTGTCCTTCTTCGATCAGATCCGTACGTCTGTGATTTATTGTTCCGGTTTATCACCACCTGGGTAGTGCGTTTTTGGTATGCATCTATGTTTTTTATTCCCCCTGAAAATCGAATTCGAGCTCCTTGTTTATGATCTATTGAATTTGGTGCTGCCGTTGAAAAAAATCGGATCTGGCTTTGCTCTCCTGTGAAAATTAAAATTCAAAGATTTCCATAGTGGATTGATGTTTCTTCTTTACATAATTATCTGTAATTTAACTGGATCTTCTTATCTGTAACAAAACACTTCATCTCAATTCTAAATTGTTCATATTTTACTTAAATACTAAAATTGTTCATTTATACAACAAACTGTTCATTCTAAATTGTTCACTTAAATACTAAATTCTTCATTAAATACATATTTGTCTCATTATTTTTCTTCTTCTTTCTCATCCTCTTTCTCCTCTTCTTCCTCATTTTTCTCCTCAACAAACTCATCACCTAAAAACATGCAAAACAACAATAAAACTAACAAGATCACCAAAACTGACAATAATTTGGGCTTGGTTATTTATAAATGTAAAAATAAAAATGTCCAATTGGACAAAACCTTTTGGTTCTTGGTCAGCCCAATTAACAGCCCTATTTGTTGATTAACGGAGTTTCCACATTTTCAGAATCGCAAACCCAGAAACACCTAGAAGAAAGGATTGGAGTTTAGCATATGCCAAAAATGGCCAGTAAAAGGGATAACGTTAATCTCTCGCGCACCTTCAAGTATTTACTAGGTTCGTCTTCACTTTGTGTTTCTTTTTTTTTCTCCTGAAAATATCTCTCGCTGCATTTTGCTTCTAACTAAGTTTGAATTTTGGAATTAGCTACGCAGTTTCTTTCCAGAGGCATCCCCTTCATATTCAATTCCTGGATCGTGAGGCATCTCACCGAAGAAGACTATGCGGTAACTAGATCGCTGTGTACACCCGTTGATCGAGAGTCTAGTTTTGTTTAAGTCGAATAGATATGTTCTTCGATTTTGCCAATGTAGGTGTTTTTCCTATTTTGGGTTGCCCTTTAGCTTGATGGGAAGTATTATTTGGGTTGTAGGATGGGTTTTGTGCTTGGGTTCCAGGAACCTTAGGTGTGTTTCTGATTGCTACAGTATGGTCTTTTAGGTGTGGAAACAATAACCAAGTCATCTTTTTAGCTCTGCTTGATTTTACTGGAATTTCATTCGTGTGGCTATGTGGATGATGTTTCCTTCTTCCAGAAATTCAATCGAGTTTTTTCTTAGCTCGATCTATCTTTTCTCATTGCAACCCAGCTGTACGCGGTCCAGTTCCATCTTTTTGTTACTTGTGTCTTGTTTCTTAGCCGCGAGGGGTTCCGACGTGCTTGCTTGCGGGCTGACATTAACAGGTATACATAAAGCAGTTCGCGCTGTTCAGTTCACATATTCAGTTCAAGACTAAGATTTTGGCCAGTGATATTCCTTAACTTCGTGATGCAGTGATGGTCTTGTATCAAAGAACGATGTGGCTAAGTTATTGAAAGTGGCATGGGTGACATTTCCACTCGGAATAGCCATTACTATTGCAGCATGCATCTTTGTCTTATGGTGGCAGAACCTTAGTTACTCCGACACATATGCACAGGCTATCTTGATCCACGGTACATTGCTGTCGTTTCTTATGCCTTTATCTCATACTTCTTTCACTTACAGCCTCGGAATTTGAACGTTTATGTTTGTTTACTTGTGTCTATAATACTTATACCAACATCCATATTTTGTCTTCCATGGCTACGATTTCTTTTTTTCTTAAATAAGTTCTCCGCTGTTACACATAGTCTTTTTCTAATAAGATTTCTTTCTAATGGTCCAAATTTAGATTCTGTGAATATATAGGAGCAGATTAATCTCCCTTTTTTTCATTAATTGGTAGGATTTGCGTGTGTACTGGAGCTTATGGCTGAGCCTTTGTATATCCTCTCTCAGACATTGATGCTTCTAAAATTGCGACTGGTTGTTGAGACTGTTGCTACATTTTCGCGCTGTGTAACTTTGTGCTTTCTCATAGTCAAGCAAACCAACATGGTACATATTTGTGTAAATAAGTTATTAGTTCTTATACCATTCCATTTTGTTTCTAGCAAAAGAAGCATGCTTGAAGAAACTTATATGATAAAACTAAAATCTAATTATGTTCAACATATATAGGAAAAAGGCATAATCTTTGCACTGTCACAAGTTGCATATGGAGGTTCCTTATTTCTTGGGTACTGGGCTTATTTTCTCATGCGTGGTGTTTTCAAAAGCTTGGATCTCTTTCCTTTCAGGTATGAGTTCTCTATGATTTGATCTCTTTGCCAGCATTCTTAACTGTTGATATGTTCCAATCAATTTATTCATTTCTAATAACGTTCAACAAAATAATTGTGATGTTACAGACCTGGGAACTTCATGGATTGTGATAAGCAGCTCTCAAACATGTGTATGCTATTTACTTTTCAGTCCTTCCGAAAGTTGATCCTACAAGAAGGTGAGAAGTTGGTCCTTGTATGGTTAGATACACCTTATAACCAGGCTGTTTATGGGATCGTCGACAAACTAGGCAAGTCCCTTTGGTGAAAAAAATGCAAATTTTTCTATGGCTACAAAGTACATCATTTATCTTCAAGAGAGCTTATAAAATTTCTAACACCAATTCTCTAAAACTCCAGGAAGTTTAGTTGTACGCATGGTGTTTCTTCCCTTTGAAGAAAGTTCATACACTACATTTGCCAGGTTCGCATCAGGTTTATTTCTTTCCTGAGTTTAGTGTAATTTCGTATGTAATTAATACTGATGTTTCGTGATATTCACCCTCAAGTTCATTACCATGCATGGTTTCTATTTATCTCTCTCGGTCTCTCTTGACAGGTGATTACCAGGAAAAGAAGAAGAAACTTGGAATTTGCCTGAACGAAGCCTTGAAGCTTGTGATTTTAATAGGTATATCTTCTCTATTGCAGATTAAAATTCTACTCGTGATGTCTCTTATTATCCCTAGTGCCGGGCATCAGCTTTTCAACTTTGTTACCGATCCTCAACTGTTATTTTTCCTAAATGTATATAAGACTTTTGACTTGATCTTTGGTAACTTCTTTGGAATTTCTAGGTCTTATATTTATGGCATTTGGCCCGAGCTATTCGTACTCTCTCATCAGATTGTTGTATGGCGAAAAATGGAGTGACGGAGAAGCTTCCTCAGCACTACAGTTTTATTGTCTCTACATCATCGTCCTGGCCATGAACGGTTTGTCATCATATCTACATTTCCTTAATGCTTACTGACTTGTTGTCAGGGACAAAATCGAGCTACTTGACACTGTGGCTACTAGTTGCATTATTTCAGTCTTGTTTACTTTGTGAATTATTTTGTCAGGTACATCCGAAGCATTTTTACATGCAGTTGGAACAGAGGATGAACTGAAGCGCTCAAACGACATGTTGCTTGTGTTTTCATTGATCTACATCATATTAAATATTCTGTTGATAAGATCTCTAGGAGCAATAGGTTTAATCTTGGCGAATTCCTTGAGTATCCTTCACCCACATATATATACACATATTTCAACTAGAATCAGCTTTTGTTCATCTCTGTTTGTCTTCTTGACTCTTCTTACATAAAGATATGATTCTAAGGATCGTCTATT
Source organism: Schrenkiella parvula (assembly GCA_000218505.1). Lineage (NCBI taxonomy): Eukaryota > Viridiplantae > Streptophyta > Magnoliopsida > Brassicales > Brassicaceae > Schrenkiella > Schrenkiella parvula. The sequence continues at coordinate 15,985,838 of CM001192.1, read as the reverse complement.
CAGGGCAATTCATCAAACGTTACTTCCAGGTATACTTGATTAAACTATATGTTGCCATAGTTACCATCTCTTTTTTTTCCCTTAAACTCGAAGTTTCTTTGCAGCAGGGCACTTCTTCATTCTCGTTCCGGAAATGCTTTCCTTTAGGCTGGCAAATTCTTATCCTTTCGGGCATAATCACTCTCATCTCAGAGAAAAACATTCTCAACTATAAGAATTTCTGGGCGACATTTCCTGTCCATTTCGCCATCGGTTTTCTTTGCTTCTGTGTCTCAGCCATCGTCATGTAAGTCCCTTTCAGAAAACCAAATCTTACTGTCTCTTTTTTTTTGGTTCTACTACACGCAAAAAATTGTTTCTTTCAACAATGGATTCTATGGTTTCTGCATCCTATAACATTTGCTGAAATCTTGTGTTTCCCTCTGGCAGATACCGGCGTGAGAGGTTGTTCATCAATAGAATCATACGTTTCAGGGATCACGATCACGGCGACTGAATAAACCATTATATCGTTGAATGTCTCAGTTTAGATGTGGTTAAGGATCCGGTTAATGTTGAGGAAGAGAAGGTGAAACATTTCCATCACTGGAAAAGTTCTTCATTCCTAGTTTATGAATTAACCGGGAATGAAACTTTATTGTGTAATTTAACATTTGGATGAAACCCCTAAAAGAAAAGAAAATGAATGAAAGGGAAAAAAAACAGAAGATTACATAAGTTTATCTTTTACTTACCTAACACTTACCTAACAAAGCAAGATTACATGAGCTAACACGGAGTAAGCCAATTATCGCACAAACCAGTCTCTGGTTCACTTGGCCGGTGAATGCCTAATTGGAAGGCCCATTTTCAAAAAATCCGAGGGCCTGTGGGATTGCTTACACGCGTCAGAGGCACTTATGCTGTTGGTAGAATATGCAAAGCTTAAGTATTTGGGGATGGCACAAAAACACATATATGCATAAAATATGTTTATTTATATCATCTATTTTGTGCATTAGTGATGTTTCTGTTGTTTATTGTATTGATGCTGTTAACGCCAGTCGCTCAAGTGATAATCAGTCACATCCTTTGATTAATGGCATTCCACTTCAGAATGCGTCTAGTAATTGTTGGCAGCCTGATCTTATGACAGGAAACACAAACTGGATGCATCAAGGTTCTTCCAGTGGATTCATGATTACCCCTGAGCACGGGCAGTCGAACTTATTGGCACAACAATCTGAACCTTCCTTGTACGGTATGCCTCTTGGTGGGGCAAATGCACCTCAAAATTCATTTTCTTCTGTTCAGATGAATACTTCAGCTTCGCAGCATGGTTCTGCAAATAAGAATTGCAATGTCGAAATACAAAAAAGTTCAATCCTTTTCTGTTTGTTATCTCTAAAGTTTGGTACTTGCAATGTCGATATGATCACAGAGAAGATGGCCGAGGAGCTTGTGGAAATGTTCAAACACGAAGTAGTGCTAAAGGTAGTTTATATTCTCCTCCTACCTCATTCTACAGATATTTCAGGCTCTAGATGTTAGCTTATGGTTATTCTGCAATTCTGATTTACATCATCATTAACAGAGATTACTCATACTGGAACTGGTCTCTTTAGGCTGTGAAGTTCCTCAACCAGTCAAGCTCAGTTGGTCAGTTGAGCTTTACCATGGGGAATTTGATGATCTCTCCAAATGTTCTTTATATTCCATGGAAGTATCTGAGCCAATTCTCCTTAGACTAAGAGTAGAGAATCTCGGTATTTCTTCTGTATCGCAGACCAACCAGCCAACCTCAGAAAATTTGCAGGTATATGGATTTGTTTCGAGACAAGAAAAAACTTCTGTTTAGCTTATCTTACAAGACCTTTAATATTTTGTATTTGCTATGCAGATTTACTTGACAACTTGGCTTGCAGAGGTAAACATTGACACCCATAGGTAAAAATATATACAGTTGGGCCAGTGTCATTCCCTTGTTCTACTCTTCTGGGCAAGGAATGAATTCTGATGAGCCCGTGTTGCATATTTTTTTACAGGATAAATGAGATATTAGCGACGGTCGGAGAAGAAATTAGATTCACCTTCTAAAGTTTGAAAGCTATTCCTTAGTACGGCTTCTGGTTAAGTTTCAGTGACTTTAAAGCATGACTGCTACTACAAAGCACTAAGTGACTTGAGACAAGAAGAGAGGGAGAGAGAGGGAGAGAGATCTTTAGAATCTTAGCTTCGACAAAACATAGATTTGACGATTATTGCTATGCTTTGTTTATTGGAAACCATAGGTGGTGTTATTACCTTATGGGATTTCTGTTATGAGGAATTCTTCTTTACTAAGTATACAAATGGATTTGACTTACAATAGAGGCCTTCACCGTTCTCAGAAGTCTGACCGACTAACTCGTACCCACCCAAAATTAGAAAGATTTGGTGCACGAGATACATAAAACAATGAATGGGGACGATTGGCCGATATGGCACTGTTGGGACTTAGATAAATGTAATGGACAGAAGTTTTGAATGGTACTATATTTTTTTATCATTTACAAAATTAAAATATATAATTAAAAGAAAATAATGATGGTTTTGTCATTTATGCATTTATCGTAGTTGTCTATTCTGCATAATTTTTTCTAATTTCATAAATATATTATATTTGCTTTTCGCTATAATATTTTAAAAATTTAAAATTAAAGTATGAAAATGTTTATCTCTATTATAATATTGTACAACATAAATTATTGAACGCAGGATATCTGATTCTACTAGTTCTAAGGTTCTGAAGGATTATCAAAGCAGATTCAACTCTCATTTAGGAAATACATGTATCAGCGGACAAATCACAGTCTCGTATGAAGACAAAACTTTGTCCATAGAGGTAATTGGCGCCTTAATGCTACATCTTACATCTGATCAACTGGTTGATGGGATTTTTATTCTTCAACAGGTTAAGATGCCTCAAGATGCAACAAGCAGCGCTGTTCGAGACACTAGAGGGCTTTCAGGTGTGCTTCTCTGGTCTCAATTTGAATATAAATTAGGACATAAAAATCCCACATTTGATTGAAATTTAGACAAGGATGTTCCAAATAAGGTTCAAATATATGAGATTAAGTGTTCAAAAACTCCTTGGATGATGAAACTTCAACGAAGAATGTAAAGGTTTGTTGACCTTTGTTTGCTATTGCACTCTATGTTTTCTCCTGCATTTGACTTTCGTATTGCTAAGTTTCTGGAAGCGAATATACCCCATTGAGAGGCTAGCCAGCTTGAGAGTTTGATGTGTTTATGGTAATCGCAACATCAATCTCTATTATTACATGCATTTTTCATGCTTTTAGCCTGCTAAAAACACCTAAAGAGAAAGCATTAAGTGTTTCTGTTTCTGCAACCTCAGGACGCAGTAAGCAGAAAAATCAGCTTAGACACATTGGTTGATTTTGCATTGGGAAAAGGTTCACAGTGGATGTTCATCACTCCTCATGATATCAGGTAACTTCCCACTTACTGACGAAACACACACACACAGCTTCGTTAACCAAAATTGAATCTCAAAGTTCAAATGTAATATTTAATCTATCTTTTGAAATTACATACAGTATGGTGAAGTCACACGAGAAGATAAAGAAGCAACAAATGGCTGCTCCTCGTTCTTGACCTATATAATCTCTTTTTTTTTTGTAAATTCTCTATCCCACTCTTTTTAATCTAATTATCAGGGAATGAAGAGTTCGTCTGTTATCAACTTCTAATTTCATTTTTTGTTTCTATCCTATTTATTGGAAGTTTCCTTTTTGTCAGTATCTATATGTTAGATACACTGTGAACTAATGATTATTATCTAGTGGCTTCAGATTTTTGATCAAAAAGAGTGAGAGTGACAGGTTTCACTGTTCATTTGAGACCGTTTGTAAATAATTGAGTCCGAGAAATCTAAACAGTTTTCGAAAGAAAGCTAACAAAAAGAGACCGAATCTTTCGCGTCTGGAGAGAGACAAAAAAAAACAAAATCTATTAAATAAACCAAAAAAACACAAAAAACAAATTTTTCTTGAAAGAAAAAAAAAGGTGTGATTGCAAGTTTCGCAGACCTTCGAACTTTTCATTTTAATCGCAGAAATTCGTTGAACGTATCAGAAAGAAGAAACGTTGGGTTTCAGGGAGGACCACTTGACTACCGGTTGGTTTGAACTGTGGCGGAGAATTTGAGGCGAAAGGTATGTCTTTTATGGGGAAGAAGAAGGAGAGTAGTCCAGTTTCGCCATTGAAGAAACGACGAGCTAGCTGGTCAGAACTTTGGGTTAACCATCACCATTTACTGTCTTCTTCGCCGCTCGATTTCGCTTCCAAGTTCCAGTCTCTGACCCCTCCGATCGCCAAATCCAAAACCCTACTCCCCGATTCCTGCAAAACTGATCTCACGCTTCTCTTATCTGACCTCACTCTCCTCACAATCATCGACAAGGTCCCAATATCTCACCGGAAGAATCTCTCTCTGGTTTGCAAGAGATGGTTGAGACTCCATGGTCGCCTCGTACGGTCGATTAGGGTTTCGGATTGGGGGTTTCTCGCGTCTGGTCGGCTGATTTCGAGGTTTCCCAATCTGGATAACGTTGATTTGGTCAGTGGGTGTTTAATTTCGCCGCCAAATTCAGGTATTTTAGTTAGCCACAGGATAGTTTCGTTTACTGTTGGTGTAGGGTCTTACCAGAGTTGGAGCTCCGTTGAGGAAAATTTGTTGTCGGTTGAAATGGTTGATAGAGGGCTAAGAACCCTTTCAGGTGGCTGCTCCAATCTCCGGAGACTCGTAGTGACAAACACTAGTGAATTAGGGTTGTTGAATGTAGCTGAAGCGTGTTCCAGGTTGCAAGAACTCGAATTGCACAAGTGCTCTGACAGTGTTTTGCTAGGAATTGGTGCGTTTGAGAATTTGCAGATCTTGAGATTGGTCGGGAATGTCGATGGTTTGTATAACTCTTTGGTTTCGGATATCGGTCTGATGATCTTGGCTCAAGGGTGCAAGAGGCTGGTGAAGCTTGAGCTCGTCGGATGCCAAGGAGGATTTGACGGGATTAAAGAAATAGGAGAATGTTGTCAAATGCTCGAGGAGCTCACTGTTTGTGATCATAAGATGGAGTCAGGTTGGATTGGAGGTCTTCGATATTGTGAGAATCTCAAGACGCTGAAACTGGTTTCTTGTAAACAGATCGACCATGATCCTGGTCTAGGTGAGTGCTTGAGTTGTTGTTGTCCTGCGCTCGAGCGGCTGCACTTGGAGAAGTGTCAGTTAAGAGATAAGAATACTGTAAAGGCTTTGTTTAAGATGTGTGAAACGGCCAAAGAGATTGTTTTCCAAGATTGTTGGGGATTGGATAATGATATCTTCAGCTTGGCAATGGCTTACGGGTACTAAAAACATTATTTTTCACTTTTGTGCTTTTGAGGTTTGATTAGTTGTGAACTGGTAAAAAATAGACCGCATTTCGGGTTTTATAACACGAAATGAATCTCTAGGAACAATGTTTAAACTTGCAGCCTCTAGCCAATTTCGTTTTGCTGCTACTAGTAAACCCGTTAGATGATGTTTACAACTTTAAGAAAGTTGAAATCTTTATGCCAATTATCTTTTTGGGGTTTTATAGGAGAGTGAAGCTTTTGTATATAGAAGGATGCTCGCAGCTAACAACATCAGGTCTAGAATCTGTGATTCTACAATGGCACGAGCTCAAACATCTGAAAGTGGTTTCTTGCAAGAACGTAAAAGATTCAGAAATCTCTCCGTTGCTGTCAGCTTTGTTCTCAGACTTGGTGGAATTGCAGTGGAGACCAGACACAAGGTCCCATCTCTATTCAAGCCTTACAGGTGCTGGAATTGGGAAAAAAGGCGCAAAATTTTTCAAGAACACATGAAAGTTTTATTACGAAATCTGAAACTGTTTCACTACAATGCTTTTTAAATTTTTATTAGGCTCTCGTTCTTTCGTCCTTCTTGTTGAACAAAGTAGCACTTGCTGTAAATTTTCTGCTTTTCATTCAATTTCCCACTTTGTAATCAGAGATTCATGGCTCCGGGATCGTTATTTTACTTACCTTCCCTTTCCAAAGAGTTGTGATCGATTAGATTGGGTGAGACTAAAGTAAAAACTATAAAGAAAGTGTTGTTTCACAAAGATTGATCAATGGCTACTTTAGTTGCGTGGATGGAGGATGTTAGAAGGTACCTTCTGGCTTGTGTATTTAACACAAAAAGAAAATATGAGAAATAGTGGAAAAATGGAGATGCGGGGTATCGATCCCCGTACCTCTCGCATGCTAAGCGAGCGCTCTACCATCTGAGCTACATCCCCTTTTGGTGAATTATTTGATACATCACATTTTAAATTAAAACCGATTCCTGAAAATGCTAAATATCTTTTCAGTCTCTTTTAGAAAGTGTAAAATAAGTAAGCATTAATCACTAATCATGAAATGATTACATACAGATATCAATATTAAACTCCTTCTAACGTTCTTCAGAACAATTTAAAAAAAGAAAAATATGTATGTATTCCTTGAATGTGAAAAGTGTACATGTGAGGTTCATTTATATAGAATATAGCCTAACTAGACCAGTAAACAATATAAAAGTGTTATAACTTGAATTAGGTTTTCTTAAGTGGTTTAGGTTCATCCATATACACATATATCATTCTTTTTTCGTTTTGTACCAAGAATGTCATATGGGCCGGCTTTGTTCCAAGCTAGATGATTTTCATTTTTGGTACTTATAGTAGGAATGTGGAGGTTGTTTTTTATAATAATAATAATACCGAATTCCCAAATATTATCTTTTTCAAAACTATAATGCAATGTTTGCATGTGAATATACAAACAACCAAAAATGCTTTGCATGTGAATTAGTAGCTCAATGAAGCTTAAACCTAAATGCGAAGAACGAAGAAACAAGAAACATGTTTTATTTGATTAACTAAACATGTTTTAGTAACAGGTTACAACTTATAAGTTCCCTTTTAAGAAAAAGTTAGTTTAACTATTTTTTCTTGTCTTCTTTTTTTGATAGAAAAAAACATCCATACGCAAGAGGTCGATCATAGTTCATAGATCTATATATATATGGCAAGGGGGGATCTCTATATCACTAACCAAAGTTATTTTGTTTTACTTAAATTTTAAAATTTACAAAAATTAAAAATTAAAAATTATTTTTGACTTAGTGGAGCTGTGACTTGGCCTCGGCCTGGTCATCTTTTAAGTGTTTCTCTTTAAAAGTCGGAAGAGCTTTTGAGTTTATCTGAGATTAGTACTTACTCATGAAGAAAATTTTACTAATAGAGGAATCATTTTAATTGTCCGAAGTGTTATATCAGAGAATCGTCACCAATCTTACGTGTCTTCAAGCTATCCAAATTTGCTTAAAAAAGGTTTTTTGAATCTGAAAATAAAACTACTTCTCTTGTGATTTGTTTCAATAGTGGTCGTGTGATTTGTTTGGACTCCTGCGCTTGTAATTCTGTTAAATTGTTTCCGTAATTTATGTATCAAGTAACTCGGTGAAAAATAAAATATTTTCTTCACACACGCACACATACATATAGTAACAATGTGTGTTTATGTTTCTTAACCTGCGACAAAACATTTTTTTTACTCGAGGAAACATCATATTTTGACAAATTACTCGTCTTCTGAAACATATATCGCACTAGATTCGAATTCGATTAAAACAAGATATTTTCTTCCAACTAATTCAATTAAACCAATTTTTTAGGATATTAGGTTTGATATCCTCAAAAATTATGAGCCACGATACGATTTAATACTGATTGTAATCATCAAGAAGACTGGAGTTTAGGTTCGCCACTTAACTCTTAATTACATCTTAAGTAATGAGATTACTCTAGTTGCACGGCCATATTCATTCTTCTTCTTCTTTGATTCAGTGTGTTTCGAAGAGATGCGCCCAAAAAAGGCTACGCTCATAATTGACTCTTGTAGCCACTAAGGAACAGCTCCTTGACAGCAAGGTCAACTATCGCTGCATTGATAATTACTTGATTAGCTTTCATTTACGTTACGTGTCGATTTATAATAGGTTGATAGCTGGCACCTAATATTGTTTATTGTGTGATTAAAATCGGCATGACGTTGCAGATGTGGACAAGTTGACTATGCTAATGACCAGAAGTCTTTGAGATTAATCGAGAAACAGCTAGACACGTGTTCTTGTCTTATTAGATCTATTTCCTTAAATAGAAATATTGGTTGCTTTCGTACCAACCTAATTTGCAACATTTTCTATAAGTAGAATTTTAATTTATTAGACGGACCAAATCTTATTGGATCCATGCTTTCCTCACCCCACGATTTTTTTTCTATTCATTAGAATATTATCGTCTGATCCACTATTTTGTCATTACTGCTGGCTTTGAAATTAGAAGAAGATTAATTAAAGATTTTTTTTATAAGATCTTAGGGAATATCACCTTTTTAGAAAAGAGGAAGCCTATTACGATATGTACTTACTTTAACGGGGTAAAGTATTTTATAGTAAAATAACTTTGAAAGTTCATTCTAAACGTATATTTTTTCCTTATTTACTATGTCTAGATAGTAGATATACTAAGTGGGATACGTATTTGTTATTTCGCCGAAACTGCATTCTCATTTATCAATTAAATCAACAAATTCTTTCATTTTATTTGAGGGAAATATATATACTACTAGGTCAATAAGTAGAGGCTAGTGCCTATACCTTAGATTTTTTTTATTTTTTTATTTTAGTGTATATGGAAGCACGCCTCACCTATATATTTAATTAATCAAGAAAATACTATAAATTCGTATTATCTTTTGCATAGTTGAGTTTACCAAACCAAACTATAAGATTGGCTTAATTTCGTTTATTATATCATCCCACATGGTCTTGGAGACAAGTAAAAGGGCATTATAAATGTTCAAAAATAAGAAAATTAAAAGGGCATTATATTTTCGATATAATAAACATAAATAAAAGTCCATGAAAAGGTACGGTGTTTTTTAATTGGGTTAAAATATTTACTATCTATTCTCGAATTTGATTTTTTGATTTTTTGATTTTTTTTACGTCGTGAGGCACCGTTAGTCAATAGGTAAGATAATACATATTTGACAATTAAGGAACTGAAAAATTAAGAGTCAATAAGAGTAAAAGCAGAAACACCATTTGTCAATCATATTCATGCCTTCCTGGCGAGTGTATTTAAAATTAATTAATATTAAAGTATTAGGAAATTTTAAATTAATAAAATGGTGTCGAGTCATCAGAATTTCAACAATTAATTACTTGTAATGACATGCACGGACCTCTTTATCAAAGTTTTTAAAAATTAAATGAATTGATAAATACCAAAAACAGTTATAATCATAAATCTCTTGAATCACATAAATATAACTTCGTAATTTAATTATTTTCTCACTGCCAGTCTGCCATTATTCATTGCATAAAAAATAAAACATTATTTTTGGTTATTCTCTGAATGTTCATTATAATGTTAATAGTTATTCTCACCGCGTTAGATTCAAAGAACCAAAAACCAAGTCAAGTCTTTTATTGTATAGATCCGAATATATACATTTTAATTACAATTACTTTTCAAAAGAAAATAAAAACCCAAAAAAAGCAGAAAAAAGGTTTCTTTCTTTTTAAAAAGGGAAAGTGCTAAACAACCTAGCCAAGTTGCGTTACACACTACGTAACTTTCTCCTCTCACAAAATAAGGACAAAATTATTTATTTTTATTTTATAAATAAATAAAATGGATTTGTATATTGAAAAAAACGATCATTTTCGTCAAAAAATTATACCTTTCGAGTTCCATTTAGTTCCGTTCCTTTTTTAGTTCCTCTGCATCTCCTTAATCTCTCTCCCTAACTTCTCTTTTCTACCTTTACTCTCTCTCTCTCTCTCTCTCTATACATATATCTATATATATTCTCTGAACCCATCGCTTGAAAACATTCAAGATCAAATCTTTCTCGATCAAATCAAATAAAAAAGCATTTGTGAAACACAAGTTCTCGATCAAATAAGGGTTTGATTTTGTTCCGGGATCAGATATTTGCTTTTCTTCTAGGGTTTAAGGTTTCTTGAGGGATAAACACACAAAAACAAAGATGGAAACTTTTGGTGGGTTTCACAAGGAAGATGATGAGCAGATGGATTTGCCTCCTGGGTTTAGGTTTCATCCAACAGACGAAGAACTCATAACCCACTACCTACACAAGAAGGTTCTCGACATTGATTTCTCAGCTAAAGCTATTGGTGAGGTGGATTTGAACAAAGCTGAGCCATGGGAGTTGCCGTGTAGGTTCAAACAAACCAAGTTTTTTTTTTAATGATTCTTCTTTGAAACCTTATGTGTTTGGACTTGTTTTCTTGTTAACAGATAAAGCAAAGATGGGTGAGAAAGAATGGTACTTTTTCTGTGTGAGGGATAGAAAGTATCCGACCGGTCTGAGGACTAACCGGGCAACTCAAGCCGGTTATTGGAAGGCGACGGGGAAGGATAAGGAGATTTTCCGAGGCAAATCGCTTGTTGGCATGAAGAAAACACTTGTTTTCTACAGAGGAAGAGCTCCAAAAGGCCAGAAAACTAATTGGGTGATGCATGAGTATAGGCTTGATGGGAAACTCTCTCCCAACAACTTGCCCAAAACCGCCAAGGTAAACACAAAATCCAAAGCTTTCCTCTGTTTCTTCCTCTGTTTTTCAACTCTACTTTTGCTCTGTTTTAACCGAAATTTGGGGGTTTGGCAGAATGAATGGGTGATATGTAGAGTGTTTCATAAAACAGCTGGAGGCAAGAAGATTCCGATTTCGACTCTAATCCGAATTGGTTCTTACGGAGGATCCAATTTACCACCTTTAACCGATTCTTCACCATACAATGACAAAACCAAGACCGAACCGATGTACGTGCCCTGCTTCTCCAACCAAACTGAAACCAGAGGAACACTACTCAATTGCTTCAGCAACCCTGCCCTTACCTCGATCCAACCCGATTTTCTCCAGAGGATTCCACTCTACCAACATAGTTCCAACCCGATTCTTACTCAAGAACAATCGGTTTCTCAAGCGATGTTTGAGAATAACCGAAGGCAGAGCTTCAAAACGTTGAGCATCTCGCAGGAAACCGGAGTTTCCAATACCGATATTTCATCGGATTTTGAATTTGGGAGGAAAGGTTTCGATCATCAAGAAGTTCCCTCTTCCTCCGCATATCCCGTTGATCTTGAACCTTTCTGGAGCTACTGAAGATTCACAACCTCAAAAGTGCAGTAATGTAGGTCACAAGTAAGAAAAAAACGTACGTTGCAAAGTTTTATACATTTAGCGTGATGTGCTAAGTTTGTATAGATTATTATATCAATACTTCTCACACTTAGTGTTTTCTATTATTATACTCAACTGAAACTTAATACTAGACAGAGTGTAAAAAATCTAAAGAGAAGCTACTAAATTCGTTTAATTTTTGTTTTGTCACAAGATTTCATGCATTATGGTGACTTATATTATCAAAAATTCAAAATCAACGACGATGCTTTCGTTTTAATTATAGACTTATGCGTTTAAATGACGAACCCTTATACATTGGGATAATATAAAAACAAAATGTATACTCGCGCATATATTATATATACCACATGCAACGATGACATAACATATGTATGATACAAGGACTAAACGTGGCTACCATTATAGACTCACATACATGAAATTATTTGATATATTTTAAATGGAAATATACGAAAACAACCTAAAATCGGATTTTTTGTTTCTATTTCACATTTTAAGTCGCTCATAACATAGCAGACGTCTGTAACGTTGTGAAACCTAGCTTAGTATTTAACTAATTACTATCTAAAAGAAACTAAATTAAAATTCTTAAAACACTGTAAGACATGAACAACACTTTTTATTCCATCTGCTTTTAAAGTGAAGGGATCATCTTAAGTAGTTTCGTTGCTTATCGATTCTCTTTCATTTTTCCCATGAAGAATCTATTCCGTTGTAAAGTTGTTACGCATGATGTATGAAATGTACATATACACGTATGTTAATAGCATACTTTGAGCAGCTTTTCACTTATATATTGTATAGTCTATATACTTTGACTTAAGAATAGTTTACATTTTAATCGGAAATACCAAGAATAAATCAGGATCATGACAATAACTGCTGATACCTATACAAAATTGATAGACTACAGTAGAACATAACCGATAATTGTAAGAATTAAAAGATGGAGAATATATATATGAAACAGAAAATTTTGTACACAAATTAATTTAATTAGAGGGTTTTCTAAAAACAATTTACAGTAGTAACTACTAGACAGAACGAATCAGACACGTGTTTAATAAGATATTTACTATAAAAAGATCAATTTGAGTTTCACACAACATCTTCTTTAACAATTTTTACCTTTTCTTTATTAATTATTTGCATCACCACCTCATTTTTTTTTTCAATTCATTCAGATTTCAGAAAATAGTCTTTTTAAAAAAAATCTGGTACTAGAAAATCTTCAAAACGCTTCGTTTTCGAGAGTTGTAGAAAAAACTTTACAACATCGTTGATTTGTTGGAAGTCAAACTTTTTTTTGTTCTTCATATAACGTGCTTACGTTCGTCGCTAGCTCTTCTTACTAATATCTTTCATAATAATCAGTATATGTATATAAAAAAAAATGCCCATTTTGAAGTTTGGATAATAACAAAACAAAAGTTGATTACTTTAGTTAATTACCCTTCACAAACAGATTCCCAAAACCCAAAAACACTCGAATTAAGTTTTGTATTTTGCTAATTTCGGATTTGTACACACCTCAGATGAATTTGAAATCTCACCCCTCAGTTATAATTACGGATTTAACATGAATACGTATACCCACGTGTCGTATTCGCTAGCTCAACCTTTTTTTTTTTGACTGGTTTGTTTATTTTCCATTTCTTTGAAAAGTTTATTTTGCAGTTAAAGCGGACAACAACTCCTATGTTTCTCCTAAAACGACTCTTACAGATTTCTTAGTGGGCTTCCATATGTGGGCCAGTTCTTTTACTATAGTTTGGGCCTGTCTTCTTAAGATCTCAATCTGCTTCTTCACCGAACAAGTCAATTCCAGTTGACCTACTTAATCTAGAAATCGAACCAATCTTGACATTGAAGTGTATGGATTGTTGTCATAATCATCCTGAATGAATAACAAAAATTATAAATGTACAAGATGTCGATGAGTCGTTAAAAAAAAACTTATAACTCAAACGGAATCTTGCATAGGCCCAGAAACAATATGGGCCTCTTTGATGTAATGGTCAATGCTACAATCTTTCATCTTTGGAAGCAGAGGAACAAGGTCCCTCCTACTATTGCCATCTGCAAGGGTATTGATGGATAAATTCGCAACACAATAACTATGCATCAAACTCAGTTTCGAAAGTTAATGTCTTTAATTACGGCTTAGATTATCGGTCGGGTATCTTATCCAAAAGTTGTACTTCCTTGTTTTTTTTTGTGTGGCCAAGGTAAGTACAAATCTTAGATTATTCTTATTGTAAAAATATATTTTTATCATCAATACTATTTATATTCGTAGCAAAAAAAGGAGAAAGGGGAAGGAATGACACTAGAGAATGAAATTACAATATAAAATTTCCATTCCAAAGTAAGTATATGATGAAAATAAAATAAGTAGACAGCAAAAAAATTTTAAAAATCCAGAAATAAATTATGTTCGGAAGATTATTTTTTTTAATTGGTTAAAAGAATATATTGATTATTTTTTTTGTGATTTACTAAAATAATTTTAAATTTTTATTTATTAAAAGTATTGTATCGAATTTTATTATTTCGTTAATAGAGAAGAATTGTATTAACAACCAAAATCTAAGACCATGTCTATAAGTAGTTTTTAAATAGATATTTCATTCATTAAAAAAAATAAGAAGTAGAGATAAAACCGGTTCTCAAATTATGAATTTTTTAAAAAAACTATGGAGATACATGTCTCTCTTTCAATGATACACTTTATAAAAAAACTTAAATATATACCTAAAGTATATTAAAAACGTCAGGTCGACGTCCAAAACGTTGGACATGCTCCAACAATAATAATAGAGACAATGGGTCCACGAGAGGGAAATGACATCGTCTTCACTCCACTATTTTATATTTTTATTACATGTAATCCAATTATTTATAATCCAATTATTGAAACGTATTGGTGATGAAGAGAAGTCGATAAGGGGAATAAGGATAACAAATTATGGGCACAGAAGATAGTCGACGGGATATTCTTTACTTTTTAGAGTGAAAGTATGTAAATGATCACAAATTAACGACAATTTTTATTAGAAAATAGCGCGTTATTTGTTTGTTTTTTCAATAAACCTTTTAAAATATATATATATATATTGTTACTACATACTGATATTTAACGCAATGTAGGATCCGAAGAGTAATAAATCACACACATACATTCAATATAGTAGATATCTACTTTGAACTATGATGATGATTCCCTCGCTATATATACAATATTTAGAATATATAAATAAACTGTATAAAGAATCTTCATTTGATAAAATACTCTATGGGAAAAAAACTTTTCGTCTTGTAACAATTAAATAAAAAGAGTAGAATCGTCTAAAATGCTACAACACACTTTATTTACTTGAACAAAGAAATGCCTAATGGAAATACCCAAAAACTAGAAAATTGTGCAAATATTAGTGATTTTCTGTGAGTATTACATCATTCTATGCTCGTTGATTTGAAAAGTAAATACCAATAAGAAAGGGAAGAGATGTAAGCTCTCTATTGAGATATATATCATTCATCAAAATGAGAAATATCTATCTAATTAAACTTGTCCCACTTCATATACGCTGTTTCGTTAATTTTAAAGATCGGGTTTAGTCCATAAACGTGACATGGTGCTCCGATACAAAGTGTTTATGTTGTTTTGCAGACATGTAACGTTTGGACTCTTCTCATTTATGGTTCAAAGTGTTCTCAACCCATTAATTCTCAGTCATGTGGTTTGCATCTTCCCATGAAATTCAATTGATTAACATTTTTGGAAGTTTTTTTAATATATATATATATATATATATAAGATAGTTGCCCCCACAGGAGCTTTTTTTTTATAAACCAAAAGGTCATCCCAGCTTTTAACAGTCGAATAATCCCCCAAAGTGGATGCAGATTAGCTTTCAATAGCTCGATATCTATATAATTATTTGGTTTGATCGAATAGAATGATGTCGTTTTTGCTAATGAGTTAAATATATTTTAATTAGAAATGAAAGAGTCGGAGAACCACATGATATGAGCCATTCACATATATGATGAGATAGTGTCAATGGGAATGTCATAGTTGTCTCCCCCCTTTGGCTGCACGATCAATCATTGCTTTATATCCTTTTACGAGTCCCTACGGCTTTGTGCATGTGGGTATCAATCTCTATTTATCTAAGGTCGACATGCATCTATCTATCAGCTTCTTTGTTAATTTAAAAAAAAACAAAAAAATTGAAGATCTCTGGACTGATCTTACTTACTTTATTCAAAACAATATTTTATAACGTTTATATCTTATCACACGGTTTATATATATATTTTTAATAATTCATTTCACTCTGAAATGATTATGGGTTAGATATGTTTTAACTGTGAATTTACGTTGAGAGATCCTTGAAAATACAAGTACAACTTTATAATATATGTTGTTATATCAGAATTTATTTTATTGAATAATTGTACATGCATTATGATAATTCCAAAACCTAATGCAGTGGAGTTCCCTTTATGAATAATTGTACATGCATTATCACTAAAGTTTCCAATGACATCCAAAAAAAGAAAGAAACCGTTTGATTTCATTTTAGTAAAGTCAGATTCATGTCGGCTGCACAAAAAAAAGTCTGATTCATGCATGTCGTAATCAGGTCCGTTAATATACTTTTTAATTTCTAGGCCTATTCTATTTAGGGATTAAATTCACGTTTTCTTCTAATTTATTTATTTATTTATTTTTAACCTCTATTGTAGTAGAATATTCTGAATTTTTTTAAATAAATAAATCAATCTACCTTACTTGTGGAAATATCAAACACATTATTGATAAATGACAGTAAATACGTGTTTCTGTTTTACGTTTTTTATTTAATCATCTGGCATCCACTATAACAAGGTCCATTATAATAACAAATAAAATGGACCAGAGTGTATACATATATGTTCCCACTTTAGTCTCGGAATCTAATTTTCACAAGTCTCCTGCAATAAATAAGGCGATTCTAACACCTTATCACTTATTCAGAAATTCTTTGTGCATAGACACAAAATTTACGAATCTAGTTACATCTTTCTGTTAAAATAAGATAAAAGAAAAGCTGGTTACATCCAACTAAATACATAAAAAATGTTCAACTAATGAGCTAGTTAATGTTTATCTTTTATAATTATTATATCAATAACGCACTTATCAATCAGACGCTAAATCAATTCTAAACGTTCAATTAGAACCTAGCAAAATTTCGAATGTGTTGTACATATTCGGTCTTATAGGAAGACTACGATTACAGTAAACAAAATCGTAGCATGTGCTTATATATATATATGATTTGACAGAAAATATGTATTACTCTCCAGTACCATACAAATAGTAGCTATTTACGTGTGATATTTTCCTGTGGTGTTACAGTTTTGAATTACTCTGCAAATTCTGAAGAGGCGTAATTAATAGATGAAAGAAACTATAGAGAAGGCCATGTGAGACGTTGGATGAGAAGATTCCAACATTAATAATTATGCAAATTGGACCGATGCCGAAAATGAACACGTAATGATTATACCATCTCCAAGTCTGTAGATCGCGTCCGTTGAAACAAGGACAAGAGTCAATTAGTTGCGGCCCCACCTTCATTTTTTGCCTATTAGAAGCATGTTTATTTAAATAGATAGTGTCTTTTATTATTTATACAAATATTTATAAATAAATGAAATATGGATAAAAACATAAATTCCCTACAACAGACTAAATAAAGTTTTTGTCACCAAAATTGAACACAACGGTAAAATTCACAAAATAACATCCATTAAAGTGTAAAAAGATAATTATACCCATTATTTTGTATAATTTTAATTTAAATTAATTATCAAATAAAAAAATAAAAACATTTATATTTCAAAAAAAGTTTCGGATTTATTTTTCAATTTTTTTTTCAAAAAGATTTTTTTCAAAATTTCATTTTTTTCAAAATTTTTAATTTTTCAGAATTTTTTTTTGTTCATCAGTTTTAGAAAGAATATACTAATTTTTGTGAATGATTTACATAGTTTTAAGAAAAAATTCATAAAACTTAAGTAAATAGTTCCGGATATACTAATATTTAGTAATGATTTACATATTTTTAGGAAAAGATTTTCAAGACTTAATAAATATTTAAAAATAGTTATAACATACATAAAATGGTTTTAAACGTTTTAAAAGATAACTCCAAATAAGTTAGGGAAAACGACTTATTTCCTCCTCTAAAGTATCATATAACAACAGATAACCACAAAATTATGCATTCATCCTATATTTTTTTTAGTGTAAAGTTTAACTCCTATTTCCCCATAATCTAAAAGATTGAAACCTATTTCCCCATAATCTGAAAGATCAAAACTAAAATCCACACAAACCACGATTTGTCTCGGTTTACTATTTACCGAATAAAATTTAATTTGTTAAAACCGAGATTAAAACCGATTAAAACCCAATTAAAACTCAATTACAACCTGATTAAACTGGATAAACCAAAATTAAAACTAACCCGAGTTTTTATTCCCAAAAATCCCCAATTTGAACACCAAATCCCTAAAAACTAAAATCCCCAAATTTTTTTCTAAGAACCCTAAAAAAACTCTTGGGCACACCCATAAGTCTTTCTCTTGCTCGGCCAGCTGAGGTTCCAGCCGAAACTCCAGATTCTTTGCTCATCAAGAGAATCGTCTTCTAAGATTGGTGGAAGAAATCGGGCTGCTCAATTTTTTTAGGGTTCTTCGGTTTTTAAAAATCAATTTGGGGATTTCCATTCTTCAACAGGGTCTACGACGCGGATAGACGGTACGGATTTGATATCGGGTCGGGTTATTGATACGGTTTGGTATTTGGTATAAGTGGTCTCGTATTCGGTTAAGATCACAAACCGTTGAAACCAATAACCATGGAAAAATAGGTTTCGAGATTATGGAGAAATAGGAGTTAAGCTTTACACTCGGAAAAATATAGGATGAAAGCATAACTTTGTGGTTATCTGCTGCTATATGATACTTCGGAGAGAAAAAATGTCGTTTTTCCAATAAGTTAAAATGATATATGAAATATATATGAAATGCTATACATACTATAAGTATGTGTTTATAAATTTGAGAAAATGTTTACTTATTTTTAGGAATGATTAACATACTTTTAGGAAAGAGTTCCTAAAACTTTAGTAAAAGTTTAGGAAGGGTATACTAATATTTACAAAAAGTATACTAATTTTTAGGAATATGAGTTCCTAAAATATATATGAAATGCTATATAGACTATAAGTATGTGTTTATAAATTTAAAAGATGAGTTCCTAAAATATACTAATATTTAAGAAGAGTATACTAATTTTTAGGAAGGGTATACATACTTTTAGGAAAATGTTCCTAATACTTTAGTAACCATTCGAAAAAAATTCAGGAATGATATATTCATTTTTAGGAATGATTTACATATTTTTTAAAAATTCAAGACTTTAATAAACATTTAAAAATAGTTTTGACATACATAAAGTGGTTTTAAACGTTTAAAAAGATAACTCTAAATAAGTTAAAATGATATATAAATTATATTTGAACTTTTATGAAAACTAAAAATATGTTTTTTAAAGTTCAGGAAAGATATACTTATTTTTAGGAAGAGTATACTAAGTTTTATGAGTGATTTACATATTTTTATGAAAGTGTTCCTGAGACTTTAAAAATATTTTAAAATGTGTTTAAAATATATAAAGTGATTCTAAATATTTTATAATTATAAATATGTTAAAATAATGTATTAAATATATATAAAATGTTTGGAAAAATATAAATATGTTCTTAAATTTGTAGGAAAGATATACCAAATTTTAGGAATGATTTACATATTTTTAAGAAAAACTTCCTAAAACATTTTTTGAAAAAACAAATTTCAATTTTTTTTGATGAAAAATAAAAGATTTGAAAAAAATGTTTTTTGAAAAAAAACAATTTTGAAAAAAAAAATTTTGAAATATTGTTTTTGAAAAAAACAATTTTGAAAAAAAAATTTGAAAAAAAAATAATTTCAGAATTTATTTATTTTTATATATTAAATTATTTTTTATAAGTTTATGGGTAATTTAGTACTTTTCCCTTTAATGAATGTTATTTTTGAGATTTTCATTTTTGTGGTTTCTTCTTGTGATTAAAACTTAAATTAGTCTATTTAAGAGAATTATTCAAAATTTTCAAATTATAATATTTAAAACCAAGCAAAACAATATTTTAAAATTATTTTAGAGTCGTAGATGGTTTAAAAATGGAAGTTGTAGATGGTTTTATTCTTTTCATTTAATTGTTGCAATTGATGTGGTTTTTTTTCTGGCTAACATTTTATTTTTCTTTGCATCTGAATACATAATTTATCAAATATATTTATATTTGCATCATATTTTTTATTTAAGCTCTCAACTATTAATTATTAACTGTGTTTAATAATCATATATCTAAAAACAAATTAGGGCTAAAGTTCTTACTAAATATGGCTAGCGCCACTTGATCCTTTGGAAATAACAACTCACAAATTATTAACTCTAATAAAAATGAGATGATCGATAACCATATTTTTCATCCTTCCAGAACATAGAGAACATTATTCCATATGTCTCTCTCAAACCATTTGAACAGTTCCAATACCTCTAAAGAAGAGACGGTCACTAAACTTTTAATGAGTTAATATTGTTATTATTATTTGAATTATTTTTTATTTCACGTGGTTTCAAAAAGCATACTGACACGGATGCACTAACTTTTTTTGGTAATGCATTATAGGGCTTATATATATGTTCATACAGACTTATAGTTAATTCGTTATAGAGAAGTGGCTCGCAATGTCTTAGATCTTTGATATCTTCAGCTTCTTCTTCTTTCAATTATCGTTTTTAAATGTTCCTGAAAATGGAAATACATAACTGTGCAACGATCTACCATAGTTTCTCAGTTAATTTCATATTCAGATGCATCAGAGTTCTCCTCAACAGATCTATTGGTCTCTTGCCTTAATAAATTAGACGACATTTCTGGTTTTTTTTCCTATCTTCTTCTTCTAAGTTGTATCTAAATTTTCTAGGCCCATATTATATTCATATCAGAGAAAAAAAGAAAGAAAAAAAATGTCAAGAAAGCCATGTTGTGTGGGAGAAGGGCTGAAGAAAGGAGCATGGACCGCCGATGAAGACAAGAAACTCATCTCTTACATTCACGAACATGGCGAAGGAGGCTGGCGTGACATTCCCCAAAAAGCTGGTATATTATATAGACGCATGCATGCATTATGCATATATTATATAGTTTTTATACACATAAATAATGTATGGTCTAATTGATGTTTATATGGTTATGGTGTTTAGGACTAAAAAGATGTGGAAAGAGTTGTAGATTGCGATGGGCTAACTATTTGAAACCCGATATCAAGAGAGGAGAGTTTAGCTACGAGGAGGAGCAGATTATCATCATGCTTCATGCTTCCCGTGGCAACAAGTAATATACTTTGTTTTAACATTATTTCTTCCAATTTTAAATTGACAGGATTTTTTTTTCATTTTTAAAATAAATGTCGTCGTTTTGAAGTTTCATTGCAAGTTTAATATGATCAACAAATAGAACAAAATGCCAATCACCAACTTACATTTATAGGATTACATTGACCAAATATATTATAAATGTTTCTTAATTTGTGTCAAAATGTCAAAATAATACTTATTATGAAACATGAGATTATATCTCAAGTTTTAATAGATGATCACATCAGTTTTTGATATATTCTTTTTTCGTTGCCCGTACAAGGTGGTCGGTCATAGCGAGACATTTGCCGAAGAGGACAGATAACGAGGTCAAGAACTACTGGAACACACATCTCAAAAAACGCCTGATCGATCAAGGTATCGATCCCTTGACCCACAAGCCACTTGTCTCTAGCCCTAATCCGGCCACGCCAAAGACTTCTGATTTCCAAGATGGCTCAAACCCAAGTAACCTTGATGAGCAATCACAACCGAGTTCCATGTCGCCAAAGTCTCTTCCTCTTTCTCCAAGCTCCTCTAGTCTACCGGAGATAAGCAACAGTGAGGAGACAACGAGAAACTATGGTTCCCTGAGCTCCAAGAAATGTAGTTTTCGGAAATCGAGTTCTACATCAAAATTGTTAAACAAAGTTGCAACCAGGGCCGCTTCCATTGGCAATATGTTATCAGCGTCCATGGAAGGAACCTTGTTCCGCTCTACAAGACTGTCTCCATGTCTCGATGATGGCTTTTACGAAACTAGTCAATTTCAGATGGACGAATTTGATCCATTCTCTCACTCATCTGAACACATAATCGATCATATGAAGGAAGATAACTTTGATCTCAACATTTCCGAATACGACTTCTCGCAGTTTCTCGAGCAATTTAGTAACAACGAAGTCGAAGAAGCCGAGAACATTGGAGGATATTATCAAGATCTCCTTTTGTCTGATGTCTCATCAACAATCGTTAATGAAGACAATATGATGGGAAACACAACCGGCTGGACCAACTATCTTGTTGACGATTCCGGTTTTTCTTATGGCACGAACCAAGATTACGACGACAGGAACTTCATATGATCCGTTGGTTGCTTAAAGGACTGGAGCTGACCGGTTAATTTCATGGTTTAGCAGTATCATAATAATGATCTCTCTCATAAGATGTTTCTCAAGTTAATTAATTAAGGTTTACCATAGTCTATAAGGTTGCTATATGACAAATAAGGGAGTCTCTTAGTTAGAGAACCATGTGATCCCGTGGATCAATTAGTATATTTTTTTTTGGGGTCTCTCTGAACGTCCTTTTAAAGTAATAAATAAAGCTTGCATTTTCTTAATTGCATTTTATATCGTTATTATTCGTATTTAAATACCAATAATGTGCTTTTACTACATACTTTGTTTCTTAATACTAAAAATGTTTTAAAGTTTGAGCGTTAGATTACTTGAGCCATGTTACCAAATACATCGGAGGAAAAACTTTATCACATTTTAGAATTTTGGTGGTGAAACTCCAAAAATAAAAACAAAGGCCCCTGCGGATAACGTCGATAATTTTTTTTTTAAATGACTTTTTTTTTGTAAGAAAAAACATTTTTGAGGATAAGTTATATTAGACTTAACTGGTAACCATCAAATAACTGAGACAGATAAAATAAATTAATTATATACAAAACTACTGGAGTAGAATAAAAAAGACTATATTTTTTTTGGCTCATAACGAATTTGCAGAGAGATACTTTAATGTTACAGCAAAATATCTTACGAAAATGGTTAGGAAATTGAGTAGAATGTTAATTAAAACTTCCACTAAATGTATTTAGTAAGATAATTAAAATCCACCAATGATAACAGACTCCACCTTGCGTTGCACCAAAAATAAAGTTTTCGTATGATGAATAAAGGGTAAACTATATATATATATATTTTTTAAGATAACACTCGAGTGACCATTTTATGGTAATTTTTATACTTTTAAATAATGTACCGGCCTATATACAACTTCCCGGAAGCCCAAAAAGCTAAATTGATAAAGTTTTTTTAGTTAGTAAGTATCTCATAAAGGTTATTGATATTGTTTTTAATTTACATATAAAGTGTGATCTTTCTCTGTCGACCGTGGGGCAGACCGCACCATCTTTTTCTTTTCAACATAATTTGGAAAATAGCAAAAAGATTCTATCGTTACGAACACCAATAAATAAATAAAAACAAACAATAAAAAGTGATATTCCCAAATTGTGTATATATTTGGTCCACAAATACTTAACTATTCTTAAAAGCTAAAGAGCAATAAGTGAGCAAACATAATTGGATTGGTGACCCGACAAAAAATATGTGTACAAAAAAAGCCAATTTAATAAACATTCAATGATATCATCATAGTTCATGCATACAAGAGCGTTGTTTTTTTATTATCTAGATGCTAGTCAACGACTCAATTCCTCTATCGACGATCTTTAGGTACCACTAATTCTAAAGATTGATTTAGGTATTGTAAGATCGTTAGGTTTAAAAAGGACACTAAATCTAAGCCCAAGCTTCAAGCAAAGAACATCAACGTTTACTCTATTGTCTTATCTCGGGCGGTTGGAATTTCAATCACTGTCATAATTGCTTTATGTAACATGTGTTTATTTTATTTTATTTTATTATTATTTTTTTAAAAAAAGAAAAGCTTCCTTGAGAATACCCTGTAAGAAGTAATTCAGAACTATTATACAAAATCAAAAGAAATATGCCTCGTTGGGAAGAAAATTAATATAAAAACGTCAGAATATTGTAGATTATATGATATCTAAATTAGAGAGAGAGGAAAAAGAATTAGTGGCATAATTGTAGTGAAATTAGAGAGAAAATATTAAAATATTTTTATATTAGATAAAATCTGAACTAGAGACCAAAAAGAAAAAAAGTGCAAGGCGAACCCCAAAAACGTGTACCTAACCTCCTTCCATGGACCCTATTTGCCATTTTATTTTATTCTGTATTGATGATTGACTATGACTACGGGACCAATTGAATGAAATAGTGGAACAACGGTTGTAAAAAGATAATAACATTTTTTCATTGATTAGTATTTTTTTAAAGTTTTTCTAGTATACTATTAAACACACAATTACATATAAAATAATCAAATCTTTGTCTCCTTACCAAATGTTAATTAGGGAACATTTGGTAATATATGTTAATTGGTTAATCGAATCTTTATCTTCCTACCAAATGTTAATTACAGAACATGTGGTAATATATGTTAATTGGTTTTTTTAGTGTAAATTTTAATTGGTTTTCTTGTAATTGTAAATTTGTAATGTATATGTAGATGAACGTTAATTATTAGAGAACAAATGAATGACATAAATTGTAAATATTAATTTGTAAAAGATAAGTTTATATATACAGTTTTATTTCAATATATATACATATATATGAGAGATTTTCAAAAATACAACTGTTATAAAAATAATTACAAAGCTTTACATAGATTTATTAGAAATTTACCAAATATTTTATTAGATTTTATAACACGTTTATTAGATTTATAAGATTGCAATGAAAATAATATAAAAACTTTATACATATTCTGTAAATTAATTCATAAAATAGAGAAAGTTCAAAAATGTTTGTAAGATAATTTACGGAAAATAGGTTAAAGAAATATTTTAGTGATATCTTGAAATGTAATACTATGAAATTTAACTCAAAATAATAAAAAAAACCTTACTCAAAGAAAGAGAGTAAATTAATGCATCGGTCAACTCAAAGCCAAACTCGGGTTGCTTTTGCAAAAACTTCCCTTGCAATATATGAAAAGAAATTGAGTTATTTACACTGTAACACATTCTTTTATATTTTGCTTACAATTTAACACACTTATAACTATTAGAACATTTTCTCTTTTTTTTTTACTATGAGAAAATCTATTTTTACCATGCATCTAGTTATTTTCTAACTAAAACTCTAACAATTCTTTAACCCATCCTAACCAAGTAATTTATAGCAAGATTAAACACTTATTTTCCAAACAAATATCAGCCGTCCATCAAAACAGTATATTTTTTAGTGAGATCTGGTGGATGTGCGCTATTAAACAATTTTTTTAGTCTTTATTATCACTTTTTACAGCAAACTTTTTACAGCAAAACTGTTTTACAAACATGGCCGATCAAACATTCCCGCGATTGGATTTCCTCCGACGATGAGAAATGAGAGTTTGTAATAGATAAACAGCAGATGTCCCGTTTTGTTCCTCTTAGCCTCGACATTACGCTCACACAGCTCAAGAAAAATTTTCAAACCGAGTTCTTCGGTAACGCGCCGCCCCCTCTGTTTCTCTCAGTTACTCGCCTCCCTAATTCAAAAGAGCTAGCTACGGGTTTAACCACACCTCCTGTCCTCCTGACAAATGACGAGGCAATATGTTATTTCTTCAAGCATTTCCAACTCAACTCTTCAATGAACTTGTTTGTTAAGTTTGGAACATGTAACAAGGAAAATGAGGTTGACGAGAATGTGTTTGGATACACCACACAACTCCCGCAAGCAAATAACAACTGTATATTCCCAGAAGATGGCTGCTCAAATAAGAAAGATTTTGAAAATGGAGATGGATTCCAAGAAGGAAAGCAAACTACCACAATCCTCAAATTCCTGTCCATCTGGATATGCATTAGCTGACCACAGTTCACCGTCCATGGGTACCTGTCCACCAAATCATCAAGCCACATCCACATGTCATTGTACATCTGGATTTACATTCACACATAAGTATCCACCATCCACATGGACATCAATGCACACCATCCACGAGTACATGTCCACATATACATGGTCTCAATGTACATGTTCATATGGGCATACGTACTTCGACCGAGAATGTCATCCACGTGGACATGTCCATCATAACTTATCAACTAATTCATGTCTATCGAAACATGTCAATTATTTCTTGTCTACTTCTTCTTGGAGAACTCCTCATGAGAGAATGTATTTTTTCGAGTATTCATTTTGTAATGTTTTACCATCCACAAAGAGTCCATGATAAGTGTTCATTTTGTGTGTTCATTTAATATTAGATAAGTGTTTATTATAAGTGTTCATTTTTAAAATGTTATTCATGTCGATTTGTCCATGATATTTTATTCACAATACTCTTGGATCATTATATGTCTACGGTACATTATGGATAAAAATAGATAAAATAATTTTTATTAAACCAAAAAAAAGGTAATCGATGAGTAACTAAAAATATAATTGGTTAGGATTTTTTTTGTCTTTTTACACCGTCAAAATATGTGGGTGTCAAAAAGTGTCTTAATGTGAAAATAGATTTGGGAAAGTATTTTTTTGGTAAAACACTCAAAAAAATTGGTATCCTAACACCAAACCGAATCCGGTTCGACAAAGCCGTAATTGCTATTTGGTATTGGCAAACGTCGTACCGGGACACAGAACGGGGAATAAGTTTAATTACGAAGTAACCCTAAAGCTAAACAATTGGAAGTATCAAATTTGAATCGATCTCTATTAGCCCCTTGGGAGTGATTGGGAGGCACAAGTCAGCAATGGAGAGCCAAGCATTGGAGATAAGCTGCTTACATCTACCACGAGCCCTACGCCACACGTGGCGGCTCCTTGGATCTTCAGAGTCGTCTTTCGAAATCTTTCTGGAAAAAAAGTCCAGATTTTTTATTGTGTTTCCTCTTGTTTGATAGTCAGAGAGACTAATAGGAAGAAGATCGGATATATCGAAGGTTTGGCTTTCTCTCACCACCCACCAAATCTATAGTGATTTTAGTGAGAGATTAGCTATTCGATTGGACATGTCGAGCTTAGCTGCTTCGTTGGTCAATGGTGTTGGTCTGAGACCGGAAAGGACATTTCTTTACCAGCCCACCTCGTTTCCTTCCTCGAGGTACAATTTTTAGATAACTTTTGACGGGTTGCTAGAAATTTAGAATCTTGATTCGATTGTTGGAATTCAAAACCCAGATAGAGAGAATTGGTAGTGTAGTTTCTCTTACAGTATGTGATTATATTAGTGTGTGTGTCTCAAGACTCTCAACTCTCATGTGTTTGTGTAAATGCTTGAACCAACATATATCAGAGATGTTTGTTATATCAAACCATAATCAAATTTTTGTTTTTTTGTTATGTGAACTTTGTTAGAAAGAAAACTCACGGTATTGTTCAGGCCTCAGCACGGGTTGATAAGTTCTCCAAAAGCGATATCATTGTTTCTCCATCAATTCTATCTGCCAATTTCTCCAAATTGGGCGAGCAGGTTTGGTTTCTCTCCTTGAAAATTACTTCCAGTGATTCTGTTGTTTTGGACTTTTGGGCTCCGCTTATCAGTTTGTTGCTTTATTTCGCTGTTTTGCGGTTTCCGTCAGGTAAAAGCTGTAGAGTTAGCAGGTTGTGACTGGATTCATGTTGATGTGATGGACGGTCGTTTTGTTCCCAACATTACCATTGGACCGCTCGTGGTTGACGCCCTGCGCCCTGTGACAGATCTTCCATTGGATGTTCATCTTGTAAGCTTATGATTCCTTTGCTTTGCTGATGTTTTTGTCTAGTTCACCTGTAAATTAGAGATGCCTCTTATTTCAGATGATAGTGGAACCTGAACAGAGAGTTCCAGATTTCATCAAAGCAGGTGCAGATATAGTTAGTGTGCATTGTGAGCAGTCCTCGACCATCCATTTGCATCGTACAGTCAATCAAGTAAGAATCTCTTACCTGTTTAATGCTTCTTGTAGACACTTCTGTCAATTAATCAACGTGCTGTTGATTGCATGTAGATTAAAAGCTTGGGAGCTAAAGCTGGAGTTGTCCTTAATCCTGGCACTCCATTGAGTGCAATTGAATATGTATTAGACTGTGAGGATTCAGAGATGAATGCTTCCATCCTGAATATTATGCACCTAAGCTATCGATAAAATTGTTCTGATTGGATTTCTTTTGCTTCTGGCATCAGCGGTGGATCTGATCTTGATAATGTCTGTGAACCCTGGGTTTGGTGGACAGAGCTTTATTGAAAGCCAAGTAAAAAAAATCTCGGACTTGAGAAAAATGTGTGTGGAGAAGGTATATCTCTATCTACTTAGCTTCATCTCAAGTTTATTTGTACCAAACCAGGAGCTTTCTCCGAAGAAATTAGATCCGTAAACCAAATCAGGAGCTTTCTTCTCTCCTAAGACCATTGGCTTGGGTGTTCACTGCAGGGAGTAAACCCATGGATTGAAGTCGACGGTGGAGTCACTCCAAAAAATGCTTACAAGGTGAAGAATTTTGAAACAGTAAATTCGTTTTTGCCTTTTAAAATACCGAATCATGAGTCTTTTGTTTATGGTATTTAAAAGGTTATTGAGGCTGGAGCAAATGCTTTAGTGGCTGGATCAGCTGTATTTGGAGCCAAAGACTACGCCGAAGGTATTATATATTGGCTCTGCATGTAAAGTGAATTACACATGATTTTGTGAGTGGCGATATTCTGACATTTGTCTCTCTCGTTTCTAATATTTGCAGCTATAAAAGGAATCAAATCTAGCAAGAGACCAGAAACAGTGGCTGTGTGATCTTAAAAGGTTGCGTAAACTTGGCTCTCGTCATGTTTGTTCTTGATCAATCTCAAATGAAGACCTTAATTCGTGTGTTTCCTGTCTCTGGTCTTTTGAAGATTCTTGTGTATAGTTGCAGAGAACCTTGGAACAACCTCGAAACAAGGGCACAAGATGACAAGGTTACCTGCAGCTTACAAACACATGTAAAAGAGGCAAGGAATGTCTACAAAGCACTCTTTGTAAAACAATTGGATTATGAATCTAATAGTGTCGAAGGAACAAAAAAAACCTCCTTTTCGGAAAACCCACCTCGAAAGATAATCCACAAAGCAATTGATTTTCACATGAACTTCACTTTGCCTAACGAATTGGGCAAAGTTACCTCAGCTTCATATAATCCCATTGATGATCCTTCAAGTTTTCCGAACAAATTTGAAAGCTTTAACATTTACTGCTTGATTCAACCCGACCCGATAAGGAAAAAAAACTCTTTGATGGATCCGGAGGATAGATCCGAGATTGTCTTCTTCGACGTTGAGACGACTGTGCCTAAGCGGGGCGAACGTTTCGCGATTCTGGAGTTTGGGTCAATCCTGGTATGCCCAAAGAAGCTTATAGAGCTTCGAAGCTACACGACTCTGGTCCAGCCTGCAGATTTGAGTCTCATATCTTCCTTGTCCGTGAGATGCAACGGCATCAAGCGCGACGACGTAGTTTTGGCACCTTTGTTTTCCGAAATCGCTGATATTGTCTACGACATTCTCCATGGTTTGAAACCTTCTTCTTCCATAAACCCTTTCGAATTTACTTGCTTCTATTTGAGTTAGAAAGAAAAAAAGTGCTCAGCTTTCCTAGACTTTTAGCTCTGGGTGGATTTGCCTTTGAAATCAAAGAAATGTCAAACTTTGTATTATATTGATTTTGCCCCATTTGGTTTTGATATATTGTAGGGAGGATATGGGCAGGTCACAACATATTGAGGTTTGATTGTGCAAGGATTAGAGAAGCTTTTGCAGAGATTGGACGTCAACCACCCGAGCCTAAAGGCGCCATCGACTCATTGGCTTTGCTAACTCAGAAATTTGGTAGAAGAGCTGGTGACATGAAGGTACAACAAATTACATTCCTTTGCGAAGAATGTTTAATATTTTCACAAGATCATGTTGAATGATGGATTTTTAACTCTTTCTTTAGAGTTTCAAGGTGATTTTGTGTGTCTTATTTTCCTGCGTGCTTTTGTTACTGCAGATGGCAACTTTGGCTACATATTTCGGGCTCGGCAAGCAAACGCATAGGTATGTCAAAAGCATAAGCATTTGGATCTTTTTCTTTACCTCAAACTATCAAAAAGCGGTTGACGTCTAATTCTTTGTATCTTCTTCAGAAGCCTTGACGATGTTAGAATGAATCTTGAGGTTCTCAAATATTGTGCCACTGTCTTGTTCTTGGTATGTTCTCTTTAGTAAATAGACTATCTATGTCTCCTAATGGCTCTGTTGCTAGCAATGTTTTTTAAAATTGGACTTGATCAGAGGCAATGCTTATATATTTCACAGGAGTCGAGTCTCCCAGACGTACTTGCAGATAAATCGGTATCTCCAGAAACTACTAGATCAAGGAGACAACTCAAAGCATCTTCTTCTCGCGAGGATAATACTGTAATAAGTTCTCTTAGGCTACCTTCCATTGGTGAGAACAGTGTAGCTCAGCCAGATCCATTTAACATGAGTCTCTTGAGGAATGATATGCCTTCAGACAACAACCTTCAATTAGACTCTCTCATGGAAGAAGGAGAAGAAGAAAATCAACCATCTGATGCTGTTGTCTCAGAGAATACAAGTGACCATGAGGGATTCTTGACGCCTAATGCAATATCTCTTCCAAACATCAGAGCGATTCTTGTCCCACTTTATCATGGAAGCCGAGTGATGAGACTAAAGCTACTCCACGGCGATCTCCGTCTGCAGCTCTACTGTTCTAGTCTGAAAGTACGGTTTGGAATCAACGGGAAGTTTCTAGACAACGCCGGGAGACGGAGGCTAAATTTCGTTGTTGATCTGAACCCAAGGCTGTGCAGTATACTCGAAGCTTGTGACAGTAATGCGCAGAAACTATCTGTTGATTCGGGTTCCTCTTCCGACTGGACCACGATGGTGAGTCCAATGAAGGGATTTGTAAACTACCCTAAAGCAAGGATATAGTAAGTTACCTTACTAACCTCTCCCTTTCTGGTTCCATGTGCTTCAAACAAAATCATAGTTTCTTGCTTGCTTGCT
The DNA here is from genome assembly GCA_000218505.1 of Schrenkiella parvula. NCBI lineage: Eukaryota > Viridiplantae > Streptophyta > Magnoliopsida > Brassicales > Brassicaceae > Schrenkiella > Schrenkiella parvula. Next base: position 15,955,152 of record CM001192.1, on the reverse strand, counting down.
TTAGTTTCTCACTGATTAGTTTCTTGGGTTTCTGTAGTATACCGACAGAGATAAATGAAGAGGTAGCTCGGTATGCAATAGAGGTACACCAGAGAGAGTCCTCTGGAGATACTCAGAAGCTAATCTTCCGTTACCCGAGCGCTGAGGAGCTCGAATCATTGTTGAAACCGGGAAGTGTTCTTGATGCGTTCCTGTCTCTGGAACCGTATGATTATCAGCAGAAGGCTGGAGTCCGTCTCCTTGCAAAAAAATTAGTTATACACTCGTAAATTATACATAATCGTTAACACCAGAAAAGTAAAGAAACTGGGGCTTAGTGGACGTAGGAATACACACACACACACACACAGACATACACACTCTGTATTCATGTACTTGAGACTATGTACATAAAAGTTTGAAATGAAATAAATGCAAATCTAGATTTGTAGAATGGTTTCTTGCATATCATTGTGTAAGAATGTAAGATTGTAATCTTGAATTCTCGAGTAAAGAGGACTATGCTTTGTAATTCTTGAGCACAAGTGTATACTTCATTTATCTTACACACAAGATTCCAGGATAATGATATTAGAAATCCTTGAAAGCTTTTCCCAGCGTTTTTTTTATAGTATAGTCTAAACTTGATCATCATTTTTAGTTAAGATAATATGGTGTAGTACAATAAATGTGTTATGGTTGAATTAACTGTATCCGAATCCGAATCAATTAATACGCGAATCTTCATGGTCCGCATCGATCTCAATCTCTCGCTAAAGCTCATGATTGTCCGCTTCGTTCTCTGTCTCTAGCAGAGACAAGATAAGACAAGTAGATAACAAGAACAAACAATGTCTCCTTGATCAAAGTGTTTTGCGAACTGCTTCCCGGCTCTCTCCGTGATCAGAAAATGGGAAAGGAGGACGGATTCAAGACTCAGAAGCGCGTCTCAACCGCTTCGGCCGTCGCTTCCGGCGTTCTTCCGACGACGATGGCGAGTGGCGGAGGAAGAAAACCACCTCGTGGTAGACAGGTCCAGAAGACGTTCAACAACGTGAAGATGACTGTCCTCTGTGGATTCGTCACCATTCTCGTCCTCCGTGGCACAATCGGCGTTAACCTCGGAACATCTGACGCTGACGCCGTTAATCAGAACCTAATCGAAGAGACTAGCCGACTCCTAGCCGAGATTCGTTCCGACTCGGATCCTACCGACCCGAACGAGCCTCCTGATTCGGATCTTGATCTCAACATGACCTACACTCTCGGACCCAGGATCACTAACTGGAACCAACAAAGGAGGCTGTGGTTAATGCAAAACCCAGATTTCCCCAATTTCGTCAGTGGGAAAGCTAGGGTTTTGCTTCTAACAGGTTCGCCTCCGAAACCTTGTGACAATCCAATTGGTGATCATTACCTTTTGAAATCGGTGAAGAACAAGATTGATTATTGTAGGATTCACGGGATCGAGATTGTGTATAACATGGCTCATTTGGACAAGGAGCTTGCTGGGTATTGGGCAAAGCTCCCAATGCTCAGGAGGTTGATGTTGTCTCACCCTGAGATCGAGTGGATTTGGTGGATGGACAGTGATGCTTTGTTCACAGACATGGTGTTCGAGATTCCCTTGTCTAAATACGAGAATCATAACTTGGTTATCCACGGGTATCCGGATTTGCTGTTTGAGCAGAAGTCGTGGATTGCTTTGAACACTGGTAGCTTCTTGCTTAGGAACTGTCAATGGTCTTTGGATCTGTTGGATGCTTGGGCTCCAATGGGACCAAAAGGACCGATTCGGGAAGAAGCTAGGAAGATTCTCACCGCCAATCTCAAGGGAAGACCGGCGTTCGAAGCTGATGATCAGTCTGCATTGATCTATATGCTGCTCTCACAGAAGGACAAGTGGATGGATAAAGTCTTTGTGGAGAATCAGTACTATCTTCATGGGTTCTGGGAAGGATTAGTCGATAGGTACGAGGAGATGATAGAGAAGTATCATCCGGGACTAGGAGACGAAAGATGGCCCTTTGTTACTCACTTCGTGGGATGCAAACCGTGTGGGAGTTATGCGGATTACGCGGTTGAGCGCTGCTTGAAGAGTATGGAGAGAGCATACAACTTTGCGGATAATCAAGTGCTCAGGCTTTATGGATTTGGTCACAGGGGATTGTTAAGCCCAAAGATCAAGAGGATCAGGAACGAGACAACGTTACCATTGAAATTTGTAAACAGGTTTGATATTCGGAGATCAACACCGCTCAAGATTGAAGCACGGAGCTAGCAGCCTTTGGTAAAGCACAATCTCAGTATCTTAGCTGAACAAAATTCTATACATGATTGATTGTAGGCCCATTGTTTCAGAGCTCAATTTTTTTTCCTTCTATTTGTTTATGTTTTATTTTTCTCCACATGTAAGTCAGTAGATTCTTTTGTTAAACTTGAACAAAGAATGAAATGTATCAATTTGTTCAAGTACCGTTCATTGGAAAGTTCTATTTTTGCGGTGTGTGTAATGTTTTAGAACCTTAAGTTTAAGTTGATGGAGTAACTCTGGACTCGTAGGGTTTTTTTGGTCAGAACTGGGAAAGTTAACGTCTTTTCTCAATTTGGGAGATTGAAATGTAAGAATCTTACAGAAAGAGAGAGTGGCTTGCAAAAGAATATAAACAAGAAACAAAAGAATCAGTAGAGCTAGAGTTTGAATTGTGGTGATTGTGAATCATCTTCTTGATATGATCTCCTTGTGGTGTTTTACCAGTAACTCATTCATTTGAGCAATTTGATGCAAAAGCTGAACAATCCTCTATGCAAAATCACAAAACAAGAAACATAATGTAAGTAAAGACCATGTGAGAAAAACTGAGAAAATGTCATGTCTTTTAGACATTTCATCGAACAGTTAGTATGCAGGGAAAACGAGGGAACCCGACTACATACCTCGTCTCTCTCTTTGATCGCATCTCGAAGACGATCCGTGCTTTCTCCTTTGACACGTCGCCGACGAGCTCGTACGCGCATCCACCACCAAATCGCAATGGCAAGGACTGGATAAAATGGCCGGAGAATCGTTGAGAACCAAGCAAAAAAATTCTTCAACTTTGAGTGTACACGTACAAGAAAAAGCTCCCACCAATCTTGGAAGACATCAGCTTCACGATACAACGATATCCTCGGCGATTTTCCATCTGGAACGAACGATGGAGATTTGCCGCCTCGTTCAGAAGGCGATCGCGGAGATTTCCGGTCAAATCGGCATGCCGTCAATGGCGATTCTCCACCTGAATCAGACGGAGGAGATTCGCCGCCTGGTGACGGCGGATATTTTCCCGACGGAGACTTCCGGTTAAACTCACACGCAGTCAGTGGCGGTTGTCCATCTGAATCAGAGGGGGACAAGGAAAAAGAAGAAGACGAAGCAGAGCGTCTGGACGAAGATGACGGCGATTCGGAATCCGACGGAGACTCGGGGTACCGATCGAATCCACAGATGGAAGAAGCGACCTGGAGATTCTCGTGGTTGGTCGGCGGGAAAATAACACGATCTCCCTTGGCGAAAATTGGCGATGCTCTGATGACAACCATTGACGAAATGGGATCCAAGGGGCCAATCAGCGGACGTTGACAGTATCCATCGTCGTCTTCGGCCATTTTATCAGTTGGATTCCCGAGGGATTTGAGCTGCTAGGGTTAGTTTCCGAGTGAGGAAGAGTGTGGGAAGAAGAAGCCAATCCATGAAAATGAAAGTTTCGAACGAGATTTGCTGATTCGTTGGTTTTACTTTTTTATTTATTTGTTTAAAGAAATTTTGGTCATCACATCCACACGTGCCGTCTCATTTTCTTCCGCATGACACTTTTCTTTTGCGTGCGTTTGCATTTTGCTAAATTATTGTGTAATATTAAGTTTTATCTAGATGAGTAACTTGGAAAAACTAATTTGCTGTATGAAAAAAAAAGTTCATTATTTTTTTTTCTCCCAGTTGTAATTACAACATTGTTTATTTGGTACATTGTATAAAATTGTGTTGTATAATTTTACTTAAAACCACTAGTGTAAGTAAGAGGCAATGCCAGCTAAATTTGTAAATCTGGAGACCTATGCTCAGATGGCGTTTCTTACGGGAACTTGGGAGAGACGATTCGGATAATTTGTTTTCATACGTCTGGATCCTAGAAAGAACATTGACATTGTGGTACGATACAAGGTTACACACTAAATAAAGACAAATTGCTCTCTACATCTCTCTCTCTCTCTACCTGAAACCTATACAACATTTCAATCTATCAAAAATTCCTCTAAGCAGGAAAAGAAAATAATAACAGGAAAGAATCCTAATTTACAAGTTAGAATGAATCAATGTGGAGTCAGTCATGTAACGTGAGTGGAGGAAAGACCTGACTCTTATCCTTTGAATGGTTCCTCGATAGCCCGCCCAGGCGAATAGCTCCCATTAGGACCCGAGCCTGTTTTAACTGCACAAACCGCCCTCTGCAACTCTGCGGAAAGGTTACTTGAACAGCACCGCCTCCGCTGGCATCAACAACCACCTTGGTTTGCTTGACAGAATACGGCAGATTTTGCAAGATAAGATTTAGGTTTCTGGGTCAGCTATCATCAACTGCTTTTTTTGTGAGACTGACTCCTTTTGCCTTCTCCATTTCCGCTTCCTTCGCAGCTTTCTTCTTCTCCAATTCTACTTGCTTGATATTCTCTTCGTGTGCTTTCTTGAACAACCTTATAAAATTCAAGAGAGTCGCAGTGACTGCAGCAATCGATCACCCGGTGTTGTTATTAGCTATATAATAACAATGAACGACTTTCTAATGTATTGCACAAAAGAGGATGAAGTTTATATTCTGCTCCAAACCTTGTTCAAATGGACAACGTTTGGGATCCTCGCCAAAATAGTACGCAAGTGCATCCGCATTATTTCCCTGTCCATTAAAAAGACAAAAAAAAAACCATTTCAGGATCAAACATATTTTCAAATGTAAGAGCCTGGGATCTAGTAGAGGTTAACAAATTACCACGACTGAGTAAAGACTCGATACAGTTGCCACTTCAACCTCAGCAATGGAAATGAAGTCCTTCAATGTCTGTTATCAAGAACATAACACTAGTTTTTAGGATGCGGAAGGAGATAGGTCTAAAAAAAAACCAGCTGAAATGATGATTTAGCTGTGTGGCACAATCATGGAAATTAATCTCAAATTCGTGGCTGATAAAAATATGCAAAAGCAAAAAAAAAACATACTTTACGGAAAACTTCAGAAACAGGACCATCACTTTCGGATGCAGTGAGCTCCTGTTTCAGTTTCTCCAACCCTTTGATTATAGCTTGCATTTCCTCAGCCAGCGACTTCAATTGTATCTGAATAGACAGGACAATCAAATGATGAGAAATTACAGCTAAGCACAGGAAGACGGATAAAGCACAAACGCAAACCTTTGAAGCTGATTCAAGACTTTCAAGATCCTTGTGGAAGTCCAGTAGAACTGATGCCTTGGAAGCAAGGACCTGAAGAAAGAAAGACGAGAGTTCAGAATTATGTATCCCTCCTGAGCCAGACCATTTTCTAAAACAATCCTCGACAGAATCTAAAGGCTGCCTTTTCCGATTGTAGTTTACCTTGCAAAGATAATGCATGAGAGTCATCTTGCTGTTAGCAGCACGTGTGTCGCTTAATTTTAATAAACTGTCCAACTTGAATCCCACTGCAGCGCCTGCAGAAAGCAGAACAAGGGTTTTATCAATCGCAAAGGATAGGCGTTCAGACAAAACAGGTATATGATGTAGCCCAATATACACGCCATTCTTGGATTAAGCCCACATTGAACAGAGAAATTTATTGTGTTGCCTTAGAAAATGATCTGAGCAAAAAGATGTAAAAAAGAATAAAATAATACTTACCCCTCGCAGTTCCTTGGTTCAATGTGTTCCCTAGGTAAAGAATTTTTTTCATAATTTCTTTTAGCTTTTGTGAAGTACGGACCTGATGAACAACCAATGCGGAGAAAAAGTCTAAGAAAGCGATATACATATGGACTACACAAAAATTAGAGTTGATTTTTGCAAGCATCTAACCTCCTCACACGCAGAATTTACCGCATTTAAACTTTTTTTGAATTCGGTTATCTGCACAGTGATCATCATTAACAACAAAACCAATAATTTACAATTACATAAACACTGATTACTCCAGACTTTTTCCTCCAAAGAATCCTATAGACAGAAGATTAAAGAAAAGCAATACCACCAGACCTGAGTGCCGAATTGAATCTTGAAGGAAAATACTCTCAGCTTCGATTCTACTCGTGGCACCTTCATTAGCTCTAGGAAGTACTGCGGTAACAAAATGGATGAGAGACCAAAACGCATTAGCTAAGGAAATTGTTAACACTATTTTATAGTAAGAAACAAAGAGAGGTTAGCCTCAAGATTTAAACAGACCTGCTCACACTTTCCCAAGGTTGCCTTGTCACCACTGTAGTTCTACAGCAAAACAGTTAATTACAACCAAGATTAAGGACTCACATCAATAACAAGTGAACAATGACAACCGAGAAGAATGATATATTTCACAGAAGACATCGAAAATAAAGAGACAAGTGAGTAAAAAGACGTAACCTTAAGAAGTTCCATCTCTTCCTTGGTGGGACAAAACTTTATAAGATTCTCTATTTGATCAATATCTAGTACAGTATCATCCATTGCAAGAACTGCAGCCTGGATGATGCAAAGAAAATTGTGAAAAATTATCATACTATAAGAGACTAACCAGTACTGACTTTATTCAACTAAAGTCGGTTTTGGAGCTTACCATCATATCAGGCAGCGGCATCTTTACTTTCGTAAGCATAATTTCCGTGTTATTGGCTCTCCTAAGGTCAATCTGGAAACCATAAGAAAAACCATAATCAAACAGAGTGAAATATTTATATCTTTTACAGAAATGCAGGTAGTACTCAGATTCCAGGTAAATCATAGGTACATAACCAAAGTCTCCACCATAAAAAGAGCAAGTTATCCAGCAATAAACAAGTCGTTAAAATATTTAACATTACCAGTTGAACTTTTTCAGGCTTTGCCCCAACAGATTTTCTTCGAGCTCCAGATTTATCAGCCGGTTTTTGCACTGTAGCAGAGAAAAGGGTCTCTATTTCTGATACATCAAATTCTGGTGCACTAGCAGAAACAAAGAAAATATGATGATTAATTTCAAACCGATCCCAATAACTCAGAATTTGTTTTTCTTGATAAAGAAAGGTGCGAGAGGGGATTTTAAAAGAAAGAGGAATGCAAAGATAAAGTTAGTCCAATACGTTTGTCCTTCTCCATGTCTCTGTAACTCGTCCCATAAGCTTCCCTGCAAGGCCCTTGTTACTTTAACCCAGTGTAGAGGCTTCAGAGACGACTTTTTTTGAGCTAAAGACCCCAAACCTGGACGTGGAAGACCACGCCCTCTTCCTGCACCCCTAAGATCTGGAGGTCCACCACCAGGAGGTCTTGGTCCAGGAGGTGGAGGTGGTCCACCACCTGGAGGTCTTGGTCCAGGAGGCGGAGGTGGACCAGGAGCACGACCACCTGGAGGCGGTGGAGGAGGCGGTCCACCGGGAGCTCTACCACCAGGAGGCGGAGGAGGAGGAGGGGCTCCGCCACGCATCGGAGGAGGAGGTGCTGGTGGGGCTCCTCCACGCATTGGAGGAGGTGGTGGAGGTGGAGCACCCATTGGTGGCGGAGGTGGAGGCGGAGGTCCACCAGATCTAAATGGAGGAGGTGGTGGTGGTGGAGGTCCATCAGATCTAAATGGAGGCGGTGGTGGTGGTGGAGGTCCACCAGATCTAAATGGAGGCGGTGGTGGTGGTGGAGGTCCACCAGATCTAAATGGAGGCGGTGGCGGAGGCGGAGGTCCACTAGATCCAAATGGAGGCGGTGGTGGAGGCAGAGGTAAGGTTTTACCGAAAGGAGGCGGTGGTGGTGGCGGAGGTAAGGTTTTACCGAAAGGAAGTGGTGGTGGTGGCGGAGGTGAAGTTTTACCAAAAGGAGGCGGTTGTGGTGGCAGTGGTGGCGGTGGAGGTGAAGTTTTAGCAAAAGGAGGTGGTGGTGGAGGAGGAGGGACTCCATGACTCAGTGGCGGTGGAGGAATTGGATGTACGTGAGCAAAAGGAGGAGGTGGAGGTGTAGGTGGAGGTGGAGGTGGAGGTGGAGATCCATAACTCGGAGGAGGAGGTGGAGGCTGAGGGACTGAATGTGCTTTACTAAAAGGAGGTGGAGGAGGTGGAGGAGGAACAGAAAATCCATTGATAGGAGGGGGTTTGGGTGATGGCGAAGGTGCAATATATGGCAGCAGGGGAGAATTGCGACCTCCATTTGCTTTTGTTGTAGTTGATGAGCTAAAAGGAGGAGGAGGTGGTGGTGGTGGTGTAGAATTGTAAGATGTAGAGCATGACTCATGAGTTTCAAGAGTTGAAGTATACACAGACTTCCATGGTGGGGGAGGTGGTGGTGGAGGCAACATGATTTCATTGTTTCGCCTCACAGATGCAGAAGGAGGTGGTGGTGGAGGAGGCGGTGGCGGTGGCAGCTGACATGTTTGAGAGTGGCCGCTGGTTTGGCCCAGTGATAAGTATGCAGGCGGAGGAGGTGGTGGAGGAGGTTGAGAAGTAGAACATGTCATAGGACTTGCCAAAGTTGAAGCATACACAGACTTCCAAGGTGGAGATGGTGGCAGTGGCGGCAACACGGTTCCACTGTTTGGTCTCTCAGATGCAAAAGGAGGAGGAGGAGGTGGTGGTGGTGGAGGCAACATGGTTCCACTGTTTGGTCTCTCAGATGCAAATGGAGGAGGTGGTGGTGGTGGTGGTGGGATCTGAGATGTCTGAGAGCAGCTGTCATTTTGGCTTGGTGAAGAGTAAGTATGCAGTGGCGGTGGCGGTGGAGGTGGAGGTGGAGGAGGTGATTCAGGTGCTTGTGAAGAGTGTAAAACTGATGTAGCCTCACTATTTAGAGAAGGCAGATCTGGAGGTGGAGGTGGATGCTGAGGTGGTGGAGGCGCCTGATGTGGAGAGGCAGCAGGTAGAGAAGGCGGCTTTTCCTTCGGGCTAGAGTCTGGTGATGAGAAAATTGGAGCTCGACTCCTCATATCCGGTGAAGAAACAGACGCTCTCAGATATTTAGTCTTAGCATCCTTTGGAATCACACCATCAGGTGATGTAGCTCTTTTACCATCCTTGACAGAAGTGGTAATTGAAGCAGGAGCGCTGTTAATCCTTGTTGGGGGATACGCCACATGCATAGAATCTTTATATGAGCCCTTATTTGAAGGAATCCATCGGGAAACTGCATTCGGCTTAGCCATTCTTACATTCGGACCTTGAGTTTCTTGCTGCTTAGACTTTGGTTTAAGTGAATCTCCAGCCAGTTTTGCATTTGCTCCAACCTGTTTCCTTGGTGTAGCTTGTGTTTTTTCGGAAATGGGGTTGTTGAGATTGGTACTTGTTTTCTCAGTTGTAGGCTCTAAATCACTCGGGGAATCATTGCCTTCTACACCACCTTTGTGTTGATTCTCTGCTGTTCTAGAATCATTTTCCTTTGCTTCCATGCTCCTTCTTTTTCGCTGTTCATCGCCATCGTCTATTCCTATATCCTTCACTGAGTCGATATTGGTATCTGCCTTCCCATCTGACCTATACTGTACATCATCAACAGTGATATCTTTGACTGGATCTGTGCTAGCCTCCACATGCAGATCATGTTTATGATTTGAATCATCAGATGCACAATCTAGAAACGCATTGGGTTCCACGTCCCCCTTCCACACCTCTTTACCCTCAGAATCATCTGAAGCAGTATCAACAACTACAAAACTATCTGAGTCTCTCTTATAGTCAGGCCCATCAATTACATCGCTAAAAATCTCCTCCACCTCATAAAATTCTTCAGGTGAAGTGATATCGAAATCATTCTCATCTTCTGCTATTGGGGCTGTTGCGATAGTAGGCACCACGGCATCAGCACCAGCAAAAAGTACCTGATACATATTTGAGTATCCATTCAAACATAATAGCCTCATTTAATGGATGATCAGAGAAAATTTCACAATGGCCTTACCTCTGCCTTAAATTCCTTTGGGAACTGGTCCTTGGCATCCCAAAGTAGATCCATATCATCGCGGTGGACCATTAAAATGTTAGCACGCACAAACGCCGTGTGGAACATGATTCTAAAGACCATCTCCTCACGCACCAAATCATCATGCAAGTGTATACATTCCAGAACAACATCCCCTTGAACACGGCACTGGATATCTAATTTCACCAGGATACACTCTTCCTGCAGATTGTATAACGAAAATGAACATTACCTTTCAGTAGAGAAGCATTTAGCTGGTGTAATAGATCACCAAAAGAACTCCTAAACTCTAATCTTTCCTGCATTAATGCTTCTAAGTCGCATATAATAGATGTGGCAAACTACACCACCATCTCAAGTTCACATGGAAAGCATATTTATTAGCTAAACAAAGTCTTGCACAGAGATCAGTGTGATGGTCATATTCATATATGTCACAAAGATACAAAAAGTTACCTGCTGGTAGAGGCGAGTGTGTTTCTTTGTCTTTGGTGTGGAAAAGAGAACTATGGAACTCCTGTTGGCTCTGGCTTTAGGGTCCTGACCATAAAGCCGTAAAATTGGTCTGCAACCTTTTCTGCCCTCAAAATGCGGGAGATCTCTGAGAATCAAACAATCCAAAAGAAGAGGCGTGTCTGAAGGAGGCCAATCGGAGCCTAAATTTCTTCTAGAAATGTATTGAAGATATCTGAGTTGAGAAGGTTGCGGGTTTAGAGGAGACAATAGATGAAGAAGCTCCTTGGGAGCCTGTTTGTGTACCATCTCAAGAGTCTTCTGCTCGCCCTGATACTGCTTTCTGTACAATAAAAGCCCTGATAACATGAAAGCAAGAACAGGCCAACCACCTCTTTCGCAGTGCATCAACAGAACATTTTGTTGACCTTCCAATGATAACCAACTTTCGCTGGATTTTAGGAAGTGATGGATCATTTCAAGAGGTAAAAGCGGACAACTCTCATACTGCCGAGGATAATCCATAACCGTCATGTCGTATTGAGACAAGACATCTGATATTTGACTCCGCTGTTCTCCTTCTCTAAAGTTAAACACCATGAAAGAGGCATCCGGGAAATGATCCTGTAGCTGAGCTACGATGCCACCCAAGTACAGTTTGTACTCATCCTCCCCCATAACATCGCTCGAGAAACAGCAGTCAAAAACTGCAAAGAAGAAGAAAATAAGAGAAGAATATGAGACAAACAACTCTGAAACCTGGAACTGCTCCAGCAAAGCATATCAGTTATTAGAAACTGTCGTCAAGCTCTGGTCACTATACGGATGTGCAATGTAGCAGATCAAATATAGAAACCCTTATCAAAGAAGCATCGTCCACGAACATTAAATGAAACCATAGTTTTGGTTCGTGTCACAATGGAATATCCCACAAAGCTTAAAGTGTCGTCAAAGAGATTCTAATTCCTAAACCTCTATAAATTCCAATCTTTTACAAAGCCTAACAGATACAAGCTCAGCTCAAATGGCATCCATTGCGAATTCTCAACGCAATCAAACTGCGAAAAACCCTCCCAACATCCAGAAGCTCGTAGCAAATTTGATCCAAAATGCCTTCATCTTTTTCGAGATGAAAATTATCCTAAAGACAGAGAAAAAGGGGGAGCAAAAGGCATTTACCATAAACACGCTCCGAGATCTCGAGAAGCCGATCCGGAGGCTTTTTGTAGAAGAAGCGACGGAACAGCGCCATCCGATGGCGCTGCCTCTCCTCCGATCGGATCCAAACCGTCTATTTAGTACAGCAACAAGCCGATCATCCTCGATAGCTCCAATTCCGTTGACCAAAACCCCAGATCCCCTTCTTCCCTAATTTCAGGTCGCAAACCCTAATTTCACCCAGCAAAATGTTGAAGAAAATTACAAGAGCCAGATGATAGAGACCGTAATCGCAGAAATCTCTTCTCTCTCTCCACCTATGATCCAAATTCTGAAACAACGCAAGTCGTAATCCCAAAGCCAAAGACGCGAATTCCCCCAAGTTCTGAATACTTGTTCTCCAAAATTGTATCGATCTATGTACAATGCCGAAACTCCTCTCTCAAACGTGGAAACAAAGAATCCTCGAAGCTAATCAAAAATAGTTGATAAAAATAAAATATAAAAGAGGCAAGTGACAGTGAGATGAAGAATTTCAGGTGAAAAAAAAGGAGAAGATGGAGCAGAAAGAAAGAAAGAAAGAAAAAAAAAGAATGAATGAAGCGAGAAATCTTCCAGCAGTTTTTCTCGATAAAATTTATTTATTTCATTTTATTATATTCACAATTAGATGTATTAATTATAGCAAAAACTTTTTTGATTTGTCCATATGAATATTGAGAATTACTTACCGAACCACAATTTAAACGCAGTGGACTTTAGAGAAAGACCGAGACTCGGTTCGGACCACACGACCATTCTCTTTCTCGGTCTAGGTGCTTGTCTCATCCTACGTGGAAATGATAAAAAGGTATTTATAATTACAACCATGTTTTCTCGATCATAATAAAATAAAGATAGTTCTCTGACCAAAAGAGAATTTTAAACAAACAAGTTCAATTTGTAATTTTCCATCTGTCAAAACACGTTATTGGCTTAAAATAAGTCACTAAAATATATTTAGAAATTCGTAATGTCGTTATTATATAACCATTTCGGAGTATGAACAAGCAATTTTCTATAAACAAAAAATATTATATAAACATTTAAAATCGTATTTCACATTTCTATATGTTGAATAAGTAATAGAGATATAATGTGAGCTTTTCATTTTTCATTATGTAAAATATTTGGTAAAGAAGAATGTTCTTTCTTATCCTTTTGAGGATAAGGGATCGCTTTTTTAATTTATCATACATATAAAAAAAATATATATCATCAACCTTGTTCTCTTCAAATAAAGAGACATCAAGATGCCAATTTAGTAACTTAATATTTTAGGAACAACTACCAAAAAGTATTACGCTGATCACTATATTATATGTTTGTTTTTGAAAAATGAGTTTAAGTGACTTATATATGATAAAAAGGTACATTTTACAAACAACAAACAAGGTATAAACTTAATAATTATTCACTTAAATTTCTTTAGTTAAATGATTGAATAGTTTTTTGTCGACTGAAATAGTTAAAAAAATAGATTTGAAATATATTTGTATGCGCAGGTTTCTCTTACAATACAATCAAATGTATTGGTTGTATAGGTCTATTTCGTTAACAACAATGTGACGGTCGATTCATTTTAGTGCAGTCTAGGTAGATGATAAATTTTTATAAAAACAAAAAAACAAGCAAATTGGGCTTAAGTTTACGGCCCAATTGGCCTTCCTAACAAGTTTCATGAATTAAGAAGAAGAATTTCATTCCATCGTCTTCGTCTCTCTCAAGTTTTTTTTTTGTTAATTTTTCAAAGTTCAGGAGATGCTTCTCTAAGCTGATTTGTTGTAATTCCGGTTTTGGACGATTGAATTCTTCAAGAAACATGCTGTAATTCCGAGTTTTGGACGATGAAATATAAACGAAAAAGAAGAAAAGTTTCAGCCTTGTCAATTAATCTCTTGGTCTTGAATCATAATCTCAGCTTTGTGGAATAACTCCATTGTTACACGAACCAAAACCTTGCTTTCGTTTTATTAAGATTCGGCGATGATGATATCGTTTTGAGAAATGGTTCGTCTATAACAAGAAAATATTTTATTTACTTGCTCCTCAGTTTGATTCGTCCATTCCTTTTGTGATTGCTATTGCATTTCATGGGTTACAGTGTCTTTTCTTTCCTGGATTGGCCCGGTTCGACCGGTTGGGTTTTTTTAATATATATTAATGATTTTTATCTTAGAGGATTGGTTTGCTGGATCTAGTCTTTTCTTAGTAATAGTTATTTTTTAAACTTTTTTAGATGTACAAAATGAAAAAGAGAATAAATTTTCTCGACTCGGGAAGAGAGAGAGAGAGAGACATTAAAAGGTAAGAAAAAGACAAGAGGAAGAAGAATCGGAAGATGGAAAGTAAAATACCGTAGAAATACTAAAAATTCATTTTTCTTTTGTCGGAGTGGTCTTTTCTCACAGGTCTCAGCTCCCATGTTTCGCTTCTTCTGTAACTTTTCTCTGTTTGTTTCCTGGAAAATTCTCCATTGTTCTCTCTTCCAATCTCTTTTCTTTGTCCAAAGATAAAGGCCTCGCAGATCTCGAATACGCATTTCCTGCTTCATCGAAATTGAAAAACAAAAAACAAAAATCCCTGCTCTTTTGGGGGTTGTGTATTTGCACTTTCCCTTTTTGCATTTTCCCGAGAAAATAAAAGAAGCTCCTTTTCCTCTCTGTTTTCCCAGCAGCTTCTTCAAGTAAAGAAGGTTGAGTCGAATCTCAGAAAATCCTTGGATTTGTTATTCTTCAGACTAAAAACAACTGTTCCTTTGTCCTTTTTTTCTTCTAAAGGTAGATCCTTTTTCTCGTTTTGATTTTCTTTTTTCACTTACTGATAAGGTTTCTGGGTTTATGCCTCTGCAGAATTTTAACTCTGTTATTTGTTTTTTTTTCTTTCAAACTATTATATATCTTTCAATTTCCTTGGCTCCTCTTTCATCCTCACTCTCCTAGGAATCTAACTTAAGTTTTCATTTTTTTCTTCTTCTTAGGTCTTCTGTGTTTATAATGTCTTGTTTTAACTCGTTCTTTGCTGCTTTAGAAATCGTATCTTCAACCACTTATGACGCTTCTGCAAAAAAAAATTATGATAATAAAATAGTCTTCGAGATCTTGAGGGCAGCTTTAATATAGTTTTGCTCGAACTCATCTTCACATGTTTTTATTTGCAAATTTTGTTGGTAAAGAGATGAATCAAAGAAGATTTGATGCTGCCTTGTGGATTTTGCTTTTTTAATGAAAATCATTATTTACTTCGTACAAACTTATCTATCTTTCTTGGTCAACAGAAATCTTGCTAAGGAGAGTGTGAAGTGAATGAAAAATGCAGCAGAAGAGCTTTTTCCTGGGCTGCAATTACTTAAACCGTGACATTACTACGGATGCGAGAACCGGCTATAGTTTGCGTCCTGTACAGGACATTGATTCGGTCGTAACCAATAGATACGGAGTGAATGTGAATGTGAATGTGGATGATACATTCTCTTTATTGTATTGTGATCTTTATATCAGACAATTGAAGGAAACATTGAAGCACACCATGCTTGTACATGAATCTGTCTTTGAAAGTCAGGTGCGTTTTTATGATGACAATGCTTCAATCTCGAGTCTTGTGTTTAGTGATTCATCCAGTTTTAGAGTTTGATTCATTTTTTCTCATTTCAGATCCATGAGCTTCATCGTCTGTATCGGAGGCAGAAAGAACTGATGATGGAAATGGAGGGTTCTCGGCATCACGAGGCCTTGTACCTAAATTCTAGTTTCCCTAGTCCTAGAACACACTGGATGAGCTCAAGCGTCTCCATGTATCAAACTAGGAATTTTCCTTATGAAGAAAACATTCCTAGTCAAATTGAAGCTGTAGGCAATGTTAAAAAGTCTGAAAAGATGGTCTTGGATATGGAGTTACCGGTTTTTGGGTGTCATGGTGGAGAGGAAGAGAGAAGTTTGATGAATGGTGAAGTCCATGAAGTTGCAAACTTTCTGAAAGAGCAATCTCTGGAATCGGGTAACCAGTCGAATAAGCTGCAACTTGATTTGAATGAGCCGGCCAAGGTCGAGGAACGTTCTGATTACGTGTTCAGTCAGTTGACTCAGTTCCTGAGTCCAGTTACATCCAATGAAATTAGAGAGGAGTCCGATAGAAAGAACGAGGTAGACGATTCAGTAAAGGGTTCCTGCTGGATGAATGAAGCGCAAGGTAAGAAAATGTAACATTATGTTTACATATCGATTTCTTCTTAAGCATTTTTTTTGTCACATAGTCTTGATATATTGAAGCTTTAATTGATCTTATGCTACTTCCTTTGAGCAGGGTATGAAATTGACTTGAACACGTCTCCCCTTTCATCTGAAGAGGAAGTAGATATTGTTAAGGAGCTTGAAACAGAGAAGCCTCAAGAGTGTTCATCAGAGCAGTCGCGAGTCGTAGTTCAGGCACTGCCATGTTTAAACAGCATTTTACTTTTGAACAAGCCACATAAGTCATATAAGCCAAGAAAGAAGGTAAAACTTGGTTTAATCAGCAAAACTTTCAAAGGCTCAGATCTTGACCTGCACTTGAGTGCTCAAGCCACTTCAGAATCTCAGAGTGATCAAGCGACTGCAAGAAAAGGGAATTCTAGTTCTGCAAGAAATGGGATCAACCTAGGAAAGAGAAGGCGTTGTAAACCACAAATGGAGTCCAGTAATGGTGACAAAGTAGTTGCGAAGAAGAGACGGAAGAAGAGCAGAAGGATATCTCTTGTTACAGAGGGAAGTTATCAAGAGATATCCGCAGCTGAGGCTATAGTTGAGATGTCTAGAAAGTCGAATGGTGAAACCTCTGATTTTGTCACGTCCTTAGGCAGAACTCTACTTTGGTTGGCCGAGATTTCTTCTTTGGTCGTCGAAGGCTACGAATTAGACTATTCTGAGGCCACGACATTGCAACTGACAGAGATGAATCTGGAGGAGCACAAGACAATTCTGAGATCGAGTTCTGCAGACAACGAAACAGCAGTCTCCAGCTTTGTCCTTAGAAAGCAGAGGAGGAGCCTGGCCAAGCGGAAACGCAAAGATAACCAGCACGACGATAATCCGAGCTTAGACGCATTTTCAGAATGTGAAGCCGATGAGGATCTGAAGGTAATAGAAAAGCTAGTTGAAGTTTCTGACTCAAAATGGGATTGCGAGTTCCCGAAGAACAAGAGCAAAAGCTCTCCTCCTAAACAGATAGAGGCTTTCACTTCCTCGGTGGAAGGAAAAACGGGTGTCGATTGGGGAGCCATCAAAAAGCGAAGACGAAGCTCTAGAATTCCTGCTGCTGATTTTCATCATATGATCATCAAGTAAGTAGTATAGCTAAACTAAAGAGGTGACTACAGTACTTACCATAGTTTGCTTTATGAACTTGGAGAATCAAGAATCTTACAGGAGATGCTTTTTGCAACAAGTCTTGTTACGAAATCAAGACTATAAAGGAGAATCAAAGATCTAAAACTTTAGAATATCTGATAGTATATTTTCTGGGTCGAGTTCAGCAAGCTATTTAGTCCATCGTAATACAATGACTGTGTTTAAACTAGAGATGGTACTGTAGGATTGGCATACATAGATGAGCAAATGTAAGTCAGAGTTCAAAACTTTTAATTACAAGTCAGATTCAAAAGCAGAAGCTTTTTCTCATTAACCATCACTAAGTCTTCTAAATTGCCATGGACATGCACATTGACCAAATTGCTATATATTTTTCAACAAAGATCTCCATTGATCTTGGATATGATGTTACACTATATTGACTTGAAGGAAACAAATGTATGGATAGAAATATAAACCGAAAACATAAACAGACGAAACTAGGTAAAAAGAAAGAAAGAACATAACAACAACAAAAGAATTTAAGAAAGGAAAAAACGGAACAAGAGAAGCGTTTCAACAATTAGGATTTGTAAAATGAGAGCTTTGGAGAGCTTCTTGTAGGAGTTCATGATCATCCCAAGAATCACGATACGTCTCCAGATTTTCCTTTGAGTTGGTGAGAGCAGACAAACAAAGTAGCTTTCTCCATTCTTCCAAATGCGGAAACCCAACATAATCCGCATATTTGTCGCAATACTATAGCAAAAACAATTCAATACCGTTGTTTTAGTAGGTCATAAACTCAAAACGTAAAAAAAAAATGTTAATGGAGGGCTTTATTACATTGAAATCAGCAATGTCGTGAGTGTTGTGTTTAGGGACTCCGGCGAGATCTCTTGACCGGTAAAAGTCGACGACGGACTGCAACATTTGGTCGGAAGAAGGAAGAGATGACTTTCCTGACAAAACTTGTGCTATCCATTTTGCTTGTGCTTCAAAGAATGGGAATCCTATTAACTGCAAAATTTATTTAGAGAAGTTAAAAAATCAAGAATTTTAATAAAGTTGAAACAAACGGAAAAAAAAAGAACAATAAATAAAAAGTAGAGAGAGAGAGAGACCTTTCTGGGGATGCCGACAAAGGAGAGAGAAGGGGAGAGAGAAGGAGGGAAAGTATGTTCGAAGAGTGGGCCCACTCTATCATCATCCACTTCTACTCTTCCTTTACTCTCAAGAAATGGAAACTTGTACGAGTACCTATGTTTTGTTTTTTTTTTTTGTCCCCCACAAATATAATGAAATTAATAATATACAAAACGAGTAAAAACAAAAAATAGATTCTTACTATTGTCTATAATAATATGGACCCAAGAACTTAGGGAAATGAAATTTTATTGAAATGACCAATGTGAAAAGATTTGTAGCCCACTCAAGACGACAATACGAGTCCCACATTTTGATCAAAAATAATAGTTTAGTTTAGTAGTCATAGACAACACAAAGAACTAGGTTCGGTGATATATATCTTGGTACGATCGATATGATTTTCTAGTAGAACTAAGATATAAGTTACGCAATATCATGCAGATCCTAATGATCAACCATTCTTTATTGTACTTTCTTTCCCTCCTTTTTAATTTTATTGATTATTTTTCTTACATTCAAGCAATATGATACTAGTTATGATTTTCGATGAAGACCTCGATCATACCCCACAAAGTCATTGTTAAATTAAAAACTGAACTTAAAATTAAATAATTACGATTAAATCATCAATCGAAGGAGCCTTAATCATCATCATATGCTTGTCTTATCTAACGGAAAAAGTAGTAGTTTAGACTTTAGACCATTCTTCAACTTGCATGAGACTTTCTTTTGTGTCTTTGCACTTAAACAACGTGTGGATTTTTATTTTGTAACCATATTAATCAATAGATAAAGATGATTCTTATTTATTCAATCTATCTTACCCGGTGCAATATAAAATTGTATCAGCGACGACCCAAGATCCATCTACAAAAATGACTCTCCCATCATCTTCTAAAGATTCAATCTACAAAAAAAATCAAAGCAAATAGAACTTTTAAATCAAAATTTATACATAAGAGTTAAACATAACATATATACACACTAAAGGAAAGAGAACCTGTGGGTGAAGAAGAAGGTTTGGGTGTTTGGAAATGACTTTGGAAAGGCCAGAAGATATTTCAAGTGACTTGGCACTTAAATGAACTTCCTTTGCCACTTCCACAAGCTCCATTGATATGTCTTGTCCACTCATTGAGTTCCCAACCACCACCACTACCTATCATCATCATCATCATCATCATCATCATAACTATCACCATGCATCATCACCAAATTTACATTAAGATATCTCTCTAGAGACAGAGAGATTCAATCACCTCATCACGAAATGGATCAGGCACTCGGTAAACATGGCTATGAATTTGTTTCCTTTTCCAAGAATCCATTCCTATAAATAATCATCACATACAGTATGATAAACAACTCAATAAACAGACACATATACTCATGCATAGTGGAGAATTGATATAATTCTCTCTATAACCGGAAGATCATAAACTGCAAAACTCGGACCAAATTGATAAGATATACATTTATCATATACTATAATCAAATAATCAACATGATATCAACTACTATATTTACTGTCTTTTGATAAAATGATAAAATGAAGTATAATATAACGATTAAGACCAATGATAGATACCTTTTATTGATGGCAATCTAGGGTGAGAGTAATGTCCAGTAGCAACAACAACAGCATCGAAGATCTCTTCTATGACCTTACCACTTAGTTTCTCTCTACTCCTCACTATCCATCTCCTCACATCTTCCTTTTTTTCTTCTTCCCCTACAAACTCAACTATAACATTAAACCTAATCATCTCTCTTACCCCAAAAGCTTCACTAAAGTCCTTCAGATACAACCAAAGCTCCTTATGCCCTGGGAACCTCCTCATATCTCTCCCTTTCTTCGCCAAAAAAGGAAAATCCGAATAACCCATTATCTCTCTCGGTGAGGTTAGCCTCAAGGAAGAGTAAATGCTGCTATGGACCTTAACTGCACCATTAATGGAAAGACCACTTCTTCCTAAAGGATCTTCTTCTTCTACGTTTGGTTGATATAACCATTGACCTCCTACGTCGTCGTTTTGCTCCATCACCACCACTTTGTGTCCTTCTTTTCTTAGCTCCCTCGCCGAGACTAGCCCAGACGGTCCAGCTCCGATCACACACACCTTCTTTGATCGACTCCTTGATGCTTCTGTTGACGTGACCGAAACCATTCTTGTAAGTTTTTCTTTAGCCGGAGAGCTTTTGAAGAAAAGATGGATTTAGTATGGCTTTTTCTTTTTAATTGGTTTCGTTGTGTATGGGATGTTGTTTTTATAGTTGAAATTTAGGACTCTGTTTGGGGGTTAAATTAAGACTTTCTCACTACTACTACTCGATACGTCTTTTTATATCTTTTGTTCACTTTTTCCTGGTTATATAATTATCACTTATAATATATCTCTTAAATAAAAATGCTTTAATTTGTTTATTTGTAGAGAAAGTAATAATTTGAGAGAGAAGACGTACATGACAAATCAATAATCCATACAAATTCCACGAATCTTCAACCCGAGTGACGCGTACGATAATAATACAATAGTAATTTATTTACCAAAAAAATAATATAATAGTAAGTTTCATTATAAATAATCTCATAATCGTTTTATATATTTAAAAAAAGATCATCGTTCTCTATATAGGGTTTTAGATACCATCCTATTTATAGCTTTCGAATCTTTCTCAATTTGTACATGAAACTATCTCCAATTTTTTTTGTTTCTCATAGTAAAGAAACTATTTCAAGATTAAAGATTTAGTGTCTTAACTACAACGTAATTTATGATTTTAAATCATAATCGATCTGTAGCATTTTCTTATGTAAATTACAATTTTTTGTTTTTTTAAAAGTCAGTTAGTATAATGGGTCCCAATTTGATTTTCAATCATAAACTCTGACCGATCCACCGTCGATATGACCATTTATTTAGGTCAACTTTATTAATAGAAATTGAAGAGTTTCATTACTTTTTGTCCCTTTTAAAGCAAAAGAGAATTATAATTAGTTAAAAAAATCATCATTTTCCTTAGGAAACAATTTTAATATTCTATATCATTGCTTCGGCATTTGATTGCTTATTTGTACTAAAAATGATAACTATAACTATCACAGGGAGATACATGTGTTCAACCTTCACAAAAAGTAATGTTTTCTGAATTTATTTAAGAATATGATATATATCACTTCAACAGAAATTAGAAAGATACGTAACTCTTAAATTAATATATGTTTAAACCATCAAAGAAAATTAGTTACAAGCCAGCAACTAATAGAAATCTAAAAAATTAAAAATTAAAAATTAAAATCAGAAAAGTGAGACAAAAAGTAAGTAAATCCTTTCCAAAGGAAGTTAAAAGAAAGGTGAAAAAACAATCTTGAGACGCACAATAATGGCTATTGTCTCCCTCTAAATCAAAGAAACTCTTTGCTTTGCTGTTAAAAGTTGTACTTAGGGTTTGTTGGAAACATTACCAACCTATATAAATCTTGAACAAAAAAACAATATATATATATATATATATATTAATATATGGTCACTCAACTTTATTACTTAATATATGGTCACTCAACTTTATTACTTTTGAATAAATAAGAGTACATGTTAAATAATTATTAAAGTTAATTTTCTTAGGTAAATATAATATTTTATTTACAAAAAAAAAGATTTGTGTTTTGAATTTCCAGTAGGTTTCTCGAATTACTTAATCCATTGTGTGTATTTGATGTTTTTTAAGTAATTGTTTTAAAGGCTTATGGATTGTAATATATACTACTAAAATCTATTGGTTGCACATGTAGTTTTGAGAGCGAATTTATGCACGAATAGTGCTGATTTCGTCAAATCCAAGGAGACAAAATTTTAATTTGTATTTTTTATTTTTTGGTTCTTTATACAAAAAATTCTTATGACTGAACGGGTCGGACTTGGTCTGCATTTCGATACGTTTTTATACATCTTAGAAATTTTAACTGAATACACTTATGTTTCACTGATTAAGAATGTTGTTACAATACTGTTTGAATATAAAACAAACCGAACCTCAAAGGTAAGTTAACTGATAATCTAGACTCAACCAGAAAGTGGTCTATTACACTAATTTGATATTTCATTTTTCTTGGTCACGGTTCATCACACTTGATATTATAATATATAAAGTAATGAATGATATTGTAATCATGAATGGTTAGATCTGTCACATATACATACATAATTAGATGTAAATATTATAAGTATAGATAACAACATTATTAAAAATGGCATCAGGAAGACTGAAATGGGCCTCCACATGTAAGAGGAATTTTTAAAGGCAAGGGAACATCAACAGCTATTTCACTAGGCTCTTATCATACCATCCTACAGATACATGCCTCCCCTCACGACAACCAAACTCAGATTTATAATAAAAAAGCAAAAATAAAAAATGAAAAATAACATTTTATCTCGCGAAAATTGATTTCTGTAGAAATGTGAAAAAAACTTTCTCTCATGCAACAAGTTGGTTTCATGGTTTACATCTAATCAAATTTTATATATGTTTTTTTTTAAGTTTATCAGGTTAATGTATAAGAAATGTGTATTTTGAGAATATATAGTCATATTTAGTTGGTGAAACTGAGATTCTATTTATCAAGCATTTGAAGTTATGGAATATTATCTCTTTTAATAAAAATAGGTTTAGCATTGAAGGAGGAATGGTCACGTTTCAATTTTTTATTTTATTTTTTACTTTACTTTAGAGTATGTAATTTTCGCCCATTGATACCTCATTGCTTGTTAATTACACAACAAAATTTTAATAAAATGAAGAAGTGTGAGTATTTAGTCAATAATTGACTTATATTTTTGTTGCTTTGGAGAGAAGGAATATCAACATGGAAGTGGAACCTGTATATATATATGATTAAAAAACAGAATACGTTATATTAACAAATACAAAACAAAAAATCCAGAGATCAGTAAGTAATTTCCAAACAATGTAAATAAATAAAATGGGCTGTCCATGCGCGTGTGTCAACGAACATGAGGAGAACAGCACTCACGCACTATCTGTGTGAGGCCCATTCCTATGATCTATTTAAACGTCAACCCATTGTGAAATTGCTTTTTGAGAGTTTTAATATTTTTTTTAATTTAATATTTGCTGGAGAGAAATTTTCTATTTTTTTTATTAACAAAATTAACATCATTAAACCCCTTTCTCTGTGGAGGTTAAGTAACCAACCATCGTTTAAATTATGCACATTCCTAAGTTAAACTTTAACCATATCGTTTCTGCATCTTCCAAGCTAGTGAAATGATGTTTCTCTTATCAAGGGGACCACTTTGCTTTTTTGACAAGAAACTGCCGAGGAAAGAAGCTTCCAATCCAAGCAAACACGAGATACAAACACCTTTGCTTTGGCATATCAAACTCTTCGAAAAGTCATTACTATTTCTTCTCTACAAAAATTTTTTTATCCGTGAAAGGCCAACTCAAGATGACTTTTACGACGCAGGACTGATTTTCTGATCTTTCGTGTAGGCACTGCCTGGAACTTCAACCAGAAGCTCGTCGTCTTCCTCTTCGTCAACCACTGAAACCGAACAATGAGTCTCCTGGAAAACAAATAGCACAAAATTTTAATCTAGAGATATGCTACAAGATGAGTCTTGCAATATAACGTAGAAGTCCCCATTTCATTTCAACATGTCTCATAAAAACATACCTTTGTGTTGTCGGCAGTCGAGGGATTTGTTTGGTTTGGATTGTTTCTGAGCTCCTTTAAAGTGTTTTTGAGCTGGTTCCTTGCTTGAGACCGAATTGTTTTGCGTTCTGCACATTGAGCTGCAGTGACATCGGCATGACAAGCCACACAAAGTGTCCTCATGTTCTCTAGCCGGCACTCACCTAAGAGTGATCCAAATTTCAAGAAAACTTGCTCGGTCAGTTGAATGCACATATTAAATCACGTATATGAGACATTGTTAAGAATGATGTTTATTTATGAGGGGTCTAGTGTATAAGATTGCGACTTACCTCCACCTCGGTAGACTGGAACGATATGATCCGCATGCCATGCATTTCCCTCGGTTGGATCATTAACCAGGGTCTCAACCCTTTGTCAATAGAGGTGAAAATAAATTGAATATCAAAGAAAAATTGTATCTCCAAATGCAGTAACTAAACAACTTTTGGTATTCAAATAGAAGTATAAGCCAAAAGTTGGGCTTAAATGGCTTACAAGTTCGTCCGGGAAAACAAGTCTGGAGCAACTTTTTTTATGTATTCACGCCGTTTTTCCAGCGGTAAAGGCCTTATCAATCTGACAAGTTGGTGGCAATCTAAGTTGCAGTTTGTGCAAATTCCATGTTCTATCTGAAAAAGTTCCTGAGATTTGAAAACTTACACCTCTTAGTGATTTAATAAAGGAACAAATGATATGGAATCTAATTAATCAAAACCCATGCCCTTAACATAATGAAAGAATTGCCAAGACCAAGAGTCCAAGACAAACCTGGCGAATATATCTGCTGCTTGTTCTTGTCCGGTAATCTTCATAGCATGCAAGATCACAGAAAAGATCCTCAAAATACTCAGGCTCTTTGGCGTTGTTTCCCCTAAAACGAACAAAATATATAGAGTTCATGGTAAAACAGTGAACAAAAACTATCGATGAGTAGTACGAATACACAACGTTTTCACTCACTTGCAAAGCTTCTGACAGAATTTACATAGTGGTTCGTTGCTCATACTCCAAGCTTGGGTGTATTCTTTTTCCTTTCTTTGGTAGCCACTTCGAAGGTTAACCTTTTTCCACACTGCATTTGGAGGTAAAGTAATACTGATCTCTGAAAATGGTGTATTTCGTCTTTTGCTCCCTCCCCTGAGCAATCCCTGATGCAGAAAACTCTTAATATTTATTGTGGAATCAAAATATTTGGAGAAACAATTTCAGCTAAAAGATATACCTCACTGTTGTGACTAGTACTTTCACTCAAGTAGCTTAACTCCAGCGATAAAGGTAATTGCAAAGGTTTTCCAAGTAGTTTCCGCTTTTCGATTGGCCGTAATGCTTTCCACTCTTTCATAAATTCTAAGACAGCACGCATATGAACTGGATCATTCGTAATGGATTCATGAGTGTTTTCTTTATTAATATCCAAACTTGAATTGCTTGCTTCAATCTCTTCTGGTCGGAAGTTCTGGAAATGAGGCCTTGGTCGTGGATCTTTCCCACGAATGCAAGTATATAAATGAATTCTTCCAGTGTTCTGGCTCACCTGAAAGAATGTAAGAGCCGATCCATATGCGTTTTCACCTCCAAACAAGTAAAGATAATGATATTTGACAAATTTCACAGTAGAAATAAGAATCAGCTTGCAGCTTGGATTCAATAAACTTAGAAACTGACAAGAGATCGTGAAGCATGCGTGGAAAAAAGAAAATTTGGCCTTCTTAACATGAACTATATTTCATGACCAGCCAAAGCAAAAAGAATAACGGATAAAATAAGAAGAGCCGATGCAGACTTTAAACTTTACCTCAAATCGCAGAGAATCTACGAGTGGAAAAAAGGAATTGGAATTATTCTCTTTCAAAAGCCCATTATCAGCAATAAGCTGCATCATAGATAAAGGTATTTTAGGACATACAAAAGAGAAAAGCAGACCTTTCATAAGAATTAAGTTCATACATTTTTTGGCTGATGATTTTCTTGGTTTTCCTGGGCTAACATAGTAGAAGAAATGGTGCCAGAAGACCCGGAACCATTTTCAACAAAAGGACAGACTTTTAATATTTCCGAATGAGGAATCATGTTGTCCTGCTCAGCCAAAAAAAGCAGTCAGCCAAAATGAGTGAATAGCTGAGTTCCACAATCAAGGAGACAGGTTAGTAAACCACGCAAAAATTCTGCCATTCATGTTTTATACAGATATTTGGCTTGTAAACTTCATGGTATAAGAAAGATGAATTCCGAGGTCATTAAATATCCAAATTGTTTGATCAATGACAAATCAAGAGATAAACCTTGAGATAAATCGTATTTGATTCAACTGTCTCAGATCCCAGTTCTTCGCAGCTTTCAACAATCTTATCAGCTATAACTCTATTAGCATATGATGGTTGTGCGTCAAAAACTTGTTCTCTTTCACTGCTTTCTTCAGCAGGCTTGAAAAGATGTGCTCTTTCAATCTGTCCAGAAATAATTTTTACCACAAAAATTAATGGCCGTCATTTCCCTATCAGGAACAAATTAAAGCTAAGAAATATGAATAAAAATCTATGTGGTGTGAGCAATCTAAGGAGAACGACAGTAAATTACTAAGAATTTATTAAAAGAGCAGAGATTTGGGAGGTACTTCGATTTCAGTCTTCGCATCATATTTTCCATCAGTGGTAGATGAAATACGGTGCAACTTCTTATTCAAATTTTGAAAATTTGACTCGTCCATAGTATCCTGTTTCACAAGAGTCTCTATAAGGGATAAGACAAACTTCAAGTTACAAATATGGCAGCAGCAAACAAGTTTACCTTTGCACAGAAGATATAAATATTGACTGCGCTTGTTTGACCTCGCCTATGTGCTCTATCCTCAGCCTTTAAAATGAAATCAATTGATTATGCATCAAGCAGCCTTGCTGTATTCTGAAGAAATAGTCTTAGGAACCAAAACAGGAATTTAAAAGGACCCCAAAAGAAAAATACCGAGGAAATACCTGAAGCAACAGTGACGGTGTTTTAGGCAATTCAACGAACACAACATTTTGCGCTGCTGAAAAATCAAGTCCAACTCCCCCAGCTTCTATGCCAATTATCGCAATTTTCACCTGGAGGATAAAGCCATAGCATAGATCAGATACCACACATCATAACAAGCCAATCAAGTAAAGAGATAATAAACATATAGGAGATATTGTGGATACTTCACTAGAAAACTGAAATGACTGTACAGCCAATTGTCTATCTCTTGGCAGAGTCGTCCCATCAATGCGGACAAAACCAATCCCTTTATCACATATAAATTCCTGACAAGCAAAAATCACAGCAATTTTTTTTAAAGCAAACTACTTGCTCATAATGTGTCAAAGGAGCTGCATTGTCATAATAAAAAGTTTAAAACCAGAACAAAACGAACTAGCAGACAAATAAACATTTTCAAATTCTCAAAGAGTTTTTGATGAGAGGATGAGGCACACTAACCTGAATTCCATCCAGAACCTTATGGTGATGTCCAAAAATTACCATCTTAGTTGAGCTTGTGTCTCCAGTAATTTCTTCTGGGGTATAATCCAATCCCGATATAAGTGGATGTAGAGACAACCATTCACGAAAGGCAGAAAGCTTTGCAACACCAAGTTGTTGATAGGAGAGTTTCCCGCATAATTGATTATCCTTGTCAGCTAAAGCACAACAACAAAAAAAATGAAAGAAAGAAAAAGGAGTGCAAATATATGCATAAAGAATTTTTCCCTTGACATCCATGGATAGAAAATCGTTAAAACATACAGTCAGGGCCATCCGAGTCCTCTAGATTCATATGCCCATCTTTATTTGATTCAATAGCCTTTTGAGCTATACCTATAAAGGCAGCTTGTGTTAAAACATTGGATGGACCACAGTGGTTAACTAGATCTAAACAACAAGAAACATTGGATGTACTGGTATAAATACAGTACCTAGAATAATGAAGACAAAAAAAAATCAACATCATGACTAGTTTTGTATAAAAAATGCCACAGACCTTTAGGTTCATGTGTGTTTTCTGTGACATCTGTTGTAGCGGCATTTTTTTTAATAGCCTCACTGAGAATAGCACTTGCTAAAGCTATATCAGACCTCTTTAGCAGTACTGTCACAATTTGTCTACGTTTTGGGGGTAATTGTGTTAAAACATGCTGCTTCAGCCTTCTTATCTATAAACAAAAACGGATATCACATCACGTAGTTCTTTACCAACTCAAACACAATACAAGAAGCGTTGATTGGCATATCATATTAGTGAAATCATTGTCGTATTCTTCTCATTTCTTCACAAACTTTCATGCATGGCATAGTTATTAAAGGGATAGTTAACTAAGCTGTGAAGATTGGAATTTTTTTCTCCCAAAAATCCCACTTAGTAATTTGTCTTCATAGAAGTCTAGGAATACTTATAAGTTATAACAGACACTTTAAAATAATTGATTGCATACTTGGTCCTTTCTGAGGAAAAATCAACAAATATAAGTTCCCTTCTATTCCCCATTGATACGAAATCATTAATGCCAAACTGAAATTGAATAACCAGAATATACCATCACTGTTTGATTTAGCAGTATATTCAACTCCAGTAAGCGGGTACCCTTTGAAAAATCCTGAATCAACGTAACAAAAAAGAATAACCTAATATAAGGGAACCACAGTTCATTTTAGGAAGGAAGCGACTGAAAATAAAAAAAAATGAATATGATAGCGACTGGAAGTCTCCTGCATACAATTGGCTACCACATAAAAGTCCATATTTACCTGGAAAATTTTCCCCTGCATACCTCTGACAAGCCCGACTTCACAATAGGTTTTTGCAAACTCAAACTTGTTCTTTCCCAGCAAACCAGGCCTAGTGATAGAATTAGTGTTAGTAATTAGAAGAAGTAGTGTGAATCCAAAAGTTTATGCCAATGGTTGCAGATGACTTGCCATAGCATGTTTATCTGATGGAAAATGTCAAACGGCCTATGGTCACCTAGGAAACAAATTTAAGGATAAATTACAAAGTCGAAGCAAACAAAAGTTACTGATTTGACTAAAATTTAGATTTCCACAACCTCGATAAAGAAGGAGTTCCTGACAACAGCACTATGTGCTTAACCTTTTCAGCAACATCAAGAACTGTCTGTATCTGCAAAACATAACCGAAAGTGTTTAGAACACCAACCTTATTTAAACAAAACAACAACACCACACAGATTTGAGGATGTTCCTTGAAGTGTAAGAGATGTCACTGAATCATCTCTGTGTTAATCAACTGCAATTAAAATCAAGTAGGAATCACAGAAAAAAGCACGACACAGGTAAGGTATACATAAGAAACTCATTAGTGAGGAAAGCAAAGTTTTACATACCTCAGATGGTTCTGACTTCTTCTTTGAACAACGTACGTGATGAGACTCATCTAGTATCAAGAGGGCCCATTCTCGCTCAAGCATGGTCTTTCGAAGATGCTGAAGCATCTTGTATGAGATAACCACAACTTTTGGCCATCTTGGTAAATAGGCAGGATTATTTTGATGACCAAAAACTGAAACAAAAAAGTTTCATCAAACTCAAATTTAATTAATGAGACAGCCAATTAACGGCTCTAATAACTAATTACAGCGTTTGCTTTTGAGCTCCTATGGCGCAAAATAAGAGGTAGAATTTTGCTGATCTGCAACAGTTAATATGTGTAGGACTCGAAAGTTAAAACATAAAAAGAAAATAAAACTAGAGGGAAAATGAGCACATTGGCCACTTCGATATTCAACTAACATAGTTAACAAGTGCGAGATATAGAAGTTTAAAAGAGAAAAGATGGGCACATCAGAAAAGACTTTTACCAAGATGTATGTCAGAAGGCAAACAAAATGGCAACCAACGTTCCAATTCTTCTGCCCAAGAGAAACGCAAAACAGCTGGGCAGACAACAAGTATGGAACCCTCGCTTATGAAGCAGCCAGCAATGGCAATGGCCTGCCAAAGGATTAAACATTCAGATAACTACTTTAACCAAACTATTAAATTCTTCAGTAACTGCTTCAAAATACCAAGTATCACCTGGAGTGTCTTTCCAAGCCCCATTTCATCTGCAATGAGACACTTGCCACCTCTCCTTAAACCAAATCTTAGACCATCAAGTTGGAAAGGCAAAAGAGAATTCACCAATTTTCTTGGCAGTTTTTGAATCAGTTCTTCAACCTTCTCCTCAGTAAAATGTTCAGGTTTACAAGGTTCCCATTTCCCAGAAATGAATGACTGGGAAAGTTTCTCGACAACAGCAAACGTAATCCAAGGTATCTCTTCAACTTCGACGATCTTTGACCTTTTGAGACATCCCGAAACCATACTGTAATCTCTGATCTTATAAACACCAGCTTTTCCTCCATCGTGATTCTGAGTGTAGTGTGAAGGAATCGCCTAAAGGTAAAATCAATTAGAAAACAATAAAAACACCATCTGTAATTAGAATCCAACTTCGTTCTTTGCATTATATCAAATAAACCCCAAAAATCGGAGATTCAAAAAGGCCCCTTTTTTATTTCTCTTCTACATTTTAACAACGCTTAACCAAGACAAAGCCCGGCGCAAGTAAATATAGAATAAGAACTTACCTCAGATAGAATATCGCTCAGCTGACGAAGGCAATCTTGCTTTTCCGGGCACCGAAATCCTTGCACTTGAACCGGCGTCACCAAAAACGAATCAGGAGAGCAGATCTCGAGCCTAGCGCAGAACTTCTCAGGCACATTAGTGGTCAATACTGGGTCGGATTCGTAACTCCGATGCCCTTCTCGGAAACCCACATCGTTGCCGCTGTCGAGCTTCCGACATTTGGCTAACCTGAAATCATGTTGCCTCTGTGGATTTTCTGAAGAATCAAACGGCGGCTTTCGTTTGTCCCAAAGCATATATCGATTTTCTTCGTCTCTTCGCCTTTGCTCTTCTGAAGCCTCCATCGATTGAAATTTGAGAGTTTTAGGTTGTGCCAAGTGAAGAGAAGACGTTTGAATTTTAAAACGTAAGAGCATGAACACAGAGAAGAGCGGGGTCGAAGAGAATCACACGTGTCAACTAATCTAAGAAATTAATCCGGTCCAATAAAATTTCCGGTACGACAAAAAAACCAATCAAACCGGACCCCCAATTTCACTGGAGGCTATTCAAGAACGTTTTCATTTTGCAGTAGACCAATCTTCAAACCTCTATACTTAGCATCATAGAAGAGACCAGATACTGGAAAATAGATGATTTCATTGAAAATTTTACATAACAAGATTCATGAACAAACAAACCCACTTTTTCCCAATTGAAGAACTGTATCATAAATTCACAAGTTTTATCTCTTCTTTATCAAATCTTGGATTTTTAAGCTCAAGGACTAGCCTTCAACGACTTGTGAAGATGAGGATTTGCTCTGAATCTTCTTCTTCTGAGATGTTTTATCGTTATCTTGAAGAGAGATGACAGTTTCGAAAGCACCAACCAATGCTTTAACTTTACTCTTCCTCACTTCTTCAAGCTTATTCACAGCCTCTTCAATCACGTTATTAAATAGTGTCTGCAGTTTCTTCTTTGCTTCCACTTTTCTATGCCTCAAAACAACTTTCTCTCGTTTACCTTCACCGCTGATATAACTCATCTTCCCAACACCTTCTCGTTTATCCTTCAGGTTCTTCTTCTTCTTGTTCCCGTCGCTTCTGAGTTTTGGTTCTTGAACAACTCTCTTCTTATATTTGATCAATGTAGGAGTTGAATTTTCTGTTTTCGGTTCAATAACTTTTCCTTTCTTGAAACTCAGCGGCCTCGTTGGAGGACCAGGAGGAGGGGTAACCTTTAAACCAATCCTCTTTGGCCTAATCTTGCTTTCGGTTTTCAAATTAGCCACAAGATTTGCAGAACCACTCTCTTTCTTCTCAGGCAAACCAGTCTTGGACCTTGAAGTAATCTTTCTTATAGGCCTAGGATCTGATTTTGTAACCCGTAGTTCTTTAACCTCCTCCGAGGATGGGGACAAAGACGGTAAAAGTGTAAGACTTTTCTTTCCGCTGCCTCTTAAGATTTTCTTCTCAGAAGATTGCTGGATCTCGCTCTTGACACTTTTGATGATCTTCTTCTTCATCTTGTTCTCCTTAATACTAGATTCATCAACATACAAAGTCTTCTCCGATACATCATCACATCTAACCGGTTCATCAATCTCCGTCTTCTCTTTGTTCTTCAGACTCTTCAAAAGATTCTCTTTAGAACTCTTGTTCTCGCTGGTCCTTGAAGCCTTCTTCTCCAACACATTTTCACATTTAACCGGTTCATCAGTCCTCGTTGCCTTCTCTTTGTTCTTCAGATTCTTCAAAAGATCTTCTTTAGGACTCCTGCCCACGCTGATCCTTGAAACCTTCTTAACCTCAAGATCTGTCTTCTTGACCATTCTTACACCAGCTAAATCACTCGGAGTAATAGTACTCTTGGTTTCACTTCTCTTAGCGCGTAAACCATCACAAGATCTGACAACCTCACTAACAGCAGCATCTCTCTTTGCAACCTGCAAAGACTTCTCGGGCTTAGAAACATTTCCCAACGACTTCCTCATCACACTCAAAGTCTCACCTTTAACCAAATCTCCACCTTCAGCATTCTTTTTCTTAACCAACTTCCACGGTTTGATCACCAAATCATCCTCACGCCTCTTCCCGTGTTTACATAGATCATGTGTCGAACTCGTTTGGTTCCCGCGGTAACGGGGTTGAACCTGAGCTCGTTTATCTAACCCTCCAGTCGAATACCGTCTCAGATTCACATTATCACTGGATACTGCAGCTGGTGGAGGAAGAAGAACACCATCTCCTTGATTTTCCTCAACCATTAGAGGCAATAACGCTTCAACAGAGGTTTCTTCAATGGTCTCAATTGGTTTTGCATCATCGAAACAACAATTCTCATCGGGTATCATCTCTTTAACTTGTGAAATATTCTCTTCAGCCATTGCAATCTATCAGAACTGCAGAGAAATACACATGTTAACATTACTGAAATCTGAAGGATCCGGTGATCTCAGAAGAAAAGTCAAAGAAAGCATTTTTACAGATTGGCTTTTTTGATCATCAAAATCCACAGGCTTGAGAGTCCAAACATTTACTTTAAACTCATATAAACAACGCACAGAATGATTTGATCAGTGTGTAAACGATTCTAATAAACCACATTCAGACATATTCGAGGATGAAAAATCTACCAATATTGAATCTTTCGTCCCACTAGAT
The DNA here is from genome assembly GCA_000218505.1 of Schrenkiella parvula. Taxonomy (NCBI): domain Eukaryota; kingdom Viridiplantae; phylum Streptophyta; class Magnoliopsida; order Brassicales; family Brassicaceae; genus Schrenkiella; species Schrenkiella parvula. The sequence goes on along the minus strand of CM001192.1, from coordinate 15,921,948 downwards.
GAAGGAAAATCTCAACTTTCTGAAAATGTTAAACTCGAGACTCGACAAATTAGCAATTACATCAATACCCAGAAGAAAAGTCGAAACTTGATCATGATTCAATTCAATAATTAATCCAATGTATCGACTTTCAACGAAGAAAAAACAAAAAAGAGCAGATTTGGTGTACGAAATGATCTCAAGTTCTGATGATGATTTGAACATAGTTCTAATAAACTAAGTTAACTCTAACGAAAATGTGAGATACAAGAAGAAAGATGTTACCTTTAGATCACCCAATTCTCAGAGGATTAAAACTGAAGAACATATACTAAGAAAATAGAAAATAAATTAAAAACAAATTATAATTTTCGGTAGAATTGCTAGTAGTTGCCCAGAAGAGTGATTTGAGAAATTCAGAGGAAAAAAAGAAGAGAAAGTTAGATATGTATTTTAGTAAGAAAAAAAGAACAACACAAAAAAAATTGACGAACAGAGGAAAAAAGAAAAATTGAGGTCAAGAAAGAGAGGGAAGGAGAGAATCTTTTGCATTTTTTTTCGTAATTTTTTTTTTGAACTTTTAGACTGATAATCATAATGTAAATGGTAATACATAGCCATATAATTTGCAATAACCAAATAAATTGAGTAATACATTTATTAGTCAAAAGCTCAAAATGTTAAGCTCAATTTCTTTTGACCAAAAAAAAGGAAAAGCATTAGTTTCATTAAGTGAATTCAACTCGAGATTGGAATTATGAATGGTAACAAAACAAATTCAGATTATAAAACTAATAGTAGTCCATATTAATAATGTACTGAATACAATAAAATAATAAATTTACTTGGCTTTTAGGTTTTGACGGATCGGAGATATCAAACAAAGTCTTTTTGTATTTTTCTAAAAGAATGATGCTTTTTGCGAATGGACCGACTTTGGATTCTTTTGATTATATACTGAAAAAAGATAAGATCTAGATGCTGACTCCCAAAAACAACACAGAGATGCACTAAAATCATTTTTTTATAATTCGTGCCAACCAAATAAAATAAATTTAAAATATTTTATGTGTATGTGAAGTATATACCTAAAGGTTTAATTTTTCTATACTAGTAAGCAAAAACTCTTATTAGGAAAAAAAACACATTAGAAACTAAGACTTTTTAATAAAGTTAGAAAATTATATTAATTGAAAAATATGTGTGTGTGTGTTGTTTTTTTAATTAGCACTAAGTGTTCGGATCATCGTGACGCCTTTCTAATCTCAGAGTCTACCAAAAACAAAGACTGTCTGTGACACACCATTCAAATCTTAATTATCAAAAAATACGTTTTATGAAAGCCTGATTCTGAGTAAGAACGGGCCCAACGAGGCCCAAAGTTTTACAATTCTGTTTGTCGGTTGATTCTAGAAAGTTGACAAAATTGTATATTTTGTGGTCATGATATAAAAGTAGCTTACCCAACTATTATTCACAAAGACTTTTCTATATTGGGCGGCCCATAAAGCATAAAAGTGAGTAGAATAAAATATTTTGGATTTTCCAAAAAAGAACAATATAAGATATAAAGGTAGTTGCCAACAAAATATAACTAGAGGTTCGTAGAAAGAATAAATGATATCATTCCATCCACCAATATTAAATCTGGAAGAGAGTGAATAACAAGATTTTACATTAATTAAAGGTTTTTACATCTGTTTAATTTTATTTATTTGAGTTAGAAAATAAAATAAAAAGAGTATGAATTAGGTTGACATGATTTTTATAGAAAAAGAAAAAAGAAAAGCGATAGATCTACTTGCTTCTGTTTCAAGCATGACACGTGTCAATAATGACTAAATTGTCGTCGAACGATGCATTTATGTTTAGATGGACTGACTCGAACCACCTTCAACTTTTACCATTTCTGACACCACTATTATGATTTTCTCATTTTTATTCAATCCTGCTCTTTTCTTAGTGCTATTTTTATTTCTTTAAATGTTTTTATTTTTTAGCAATCCGGATTGTCAAAAAACTAAATGTTTAAAATTTAAAGTTCATTTAGAGGAAGCAAAGAGAACATATTATTTTTCAGATATGTCATATTAGTATTATCCTCTAGATATTATTGGTTGTGCAACTTGTGCTTAAAAATATCTAAAAAGTATGTTGTAAAGTGACTTTTTTGTTTGTATAACACTATTAATTAGTCTCTGGATACGATAATCTAGCTGTGTTTTAGTGTGATATTGACTTGATCAATCCAATATAAAATCATCGTGTAAATAGTCAAAACTTAAGAAGAAGGAAAGAAAAACAAAACAGTCTACAAACTTGAGTAGTAAATCAAAAAAGGAAAAGTAAAGCAAGAAGGCAAAAGAAATATGCGTAGCAATTAATCAGAAAAAGTTATTAATTATTTTTCTCCACCAATTTCGATTTTACTTGTTTCCAAAGGGATGCTTTAACTGCTTTCCGTTAACCAAATCAATTAAGAAATAATAAAAGGGAATTAACGAAAAATAAAAAAGTGGTGGAAAGCTCATGTTTCAAGAGAAGGTTTGATTCATCAAGTTGCACCAACTCTACAAAACATAAATATAAAAATAAAATAAAACAAAAGTTGGAAAAGAGCCATCTCAAAATGAAGCCGACAAATTGCAAAGATCACCTAAACCTCATCTTACATCACCGCCAGATTTTGAGCTAAGTGTTGTCATCAAGAAAACAATCAAGAAATTCAAATTCAGATAAAGTTATCAAATTCAAACTTTGCTTCAGACTCGGATTTTCTCCATTGAAGCTGGATTCTAAGGTTAGTTCTTGCTTTCTTTCTCAATATAATCATTTCATATTCTCTTCCTTTTAGTATGATTCAAGTTCGATCTTCGATATTGTTTCTAAGCTTCAGATCCTTCTCACAAGTGTTTCTGGCTTGATTTTGAATCCATATCTTTATTTAAGAATTCTAAAGAGATTTAATTATAATTACCTGAGAATTGAATCGTCTGCTATCATCATCGACTCACCGCAAACCCCTTTTTCCATTTTTAGTTTATTCTTTTCTTTGGTTATTTTAATTCCTCTTTTTTTAATCTGTAATGTAAATTAACCAATTCAAATCAATGATTATCCGGTTAAAAAATATGAAGAGACGATTACTTTATTCAACTACCTTAGACTCGTGTAATGCTTATGGTCATGTGTCGTTGAAAAACATTAATTTCACTAATTAATTACATAATTAAGGGGTTCGGCTAATTGCATTTGGAAGTAACTCTGGTTATAATCATAAACCTAAAGTACTTTTTTTTTTCTGTAGAATAATTTTCACACGCAAGCCTGTCTCTGTAATCACTTTCTTGTTCTGGTAGTTGTAGAAATTAGCCTTTCCTTCTTCTTGATGTTGTCAGCAAAAGTTACTTAAAAAAAAAAAACTTTTCTTTTTAATAGGTTACATTACATACACTTCACTCCCTGGTTATATAAACCAAAAATCCAGAAAAAAAAAGTTTATTCAATTTCTCTATGTCACATGCAAGCCTCTCTCTGTAATCACTTGCTTGTTCTGACAATCGCAGAGGTTTGTGTTCTGTTTTTTTTAAATGTTTTAGGTGTTCCTTCTTCTTGATGTTTTAGACTTTTACAGGAAAGTTAGCAGCAAAAGTCGAAAGCTTTGGATACTGAAGCTCAAAAAACAAAACAATGGGCTTCAAAGTTTGCGTCTTTCTCCTCTTGGGTTGTCTTCTTCTACTTCTAGAGAAATCAATGGCTCAAGAAATGAAACGTGCATCGATCATTATCGAAGGAGCTAGTCGAATCGCTGAGACCGACGAGAACTTTGTCTGTGCGACATTGGACTGGTGGCCACATGACAAGTGCAACTATGACAATTGTCCTTGGGGTTACTCTTCAGTTATCAATATGGTAATAGCCTACCTTTTTGTCTTTACTATTAATCTCTTCATAATGTTGCTATTGCAATTGAAACGATTGATCTTTTGAATGTTATTCAGGACTTATCTCGTCCACTTCTTGCTAAAGCTATTAGAGGTTTGCACCTCACAGATCGAAAGTTTTCTTGACGTTGCTTGTTCTCTTGATTTCTGAAACTTATAGGGATTTGGATTTTTGTATTTGTTTAAGCCTTTAGGCCATTGAGGATAAGAATCGGCGGTTCGCTGCAAGACCAAGTGACCTACGACGTAGGAAATCTCAAAACTCCTTGCCGTCCATTCAGAAAAATGAACAGCGGCTTGTTTGGATTCTCGAAAGGATGCTTGCATATGAAACGATGGGACGAGCTCAACAATTTTCTAACCAAAACAGGGTAAGCCTTTGGTTTCGGATTAGTTTCATTATGATTCACAGTCTCCCAATAGAAGAATCTCGAGCTAATCATCTTTTTATCACACAGAGCTATAGTTACTTTTGGTCTAAACGCTTTGAACGGAAGACACAAACTCCGTGGAAATGCGTGGGGAGGGGCATGGAATCACATAAACACTCAAGATTTTTTGAACTACACAGTCTCAAAGGGTTACATTATAGATTCGTGGGAATTCGGTAACAACAACTAGATGTTTTCAAACATTTTGAAAATTCATCTTCTCTTGCTCCTTTTTTTATTTCCTTACCTTTCTTGTTCACGGTTTAGGAAATGAGCTGAGTGGAAACGGGGTTGGTGCGAGCGTCAGCGCAGAGCTTTACGGGAAAGACTTGATTGTACTTAAAGATGTAATCAACAAAGTGTATAAAGATTCTCGGTTAATCAAGCCTTCGCTTGTTGCACCTGGAGGATTCTATGAGCAACAATGGTACACCAAACTTCTTCAGATTTCAGGTCCCGGTGTTGTGGATGTAGTGACTTATCATATATACAATCTCGGTTCAGGTTCGGCTCAGTCAGTATAAGAGAATCAAATGAGAGTCATTTCTGTCTATCTGTCTATATTTCTGAGGATCTCGCTGCCTTCTCTTTTTGAATCTTGCAGGGAATGATCCTCAGCTGGTAAAGAAGATAATGGATCCGAGTTACTTGAGCAAGATTTCTGAAACATTCAAGAACGTGAACCAGACGATTCAAAAACATGGACCTTGGGCTTCTCCTTGGGTTGGAGAGTCTGGTGGAGCTTACAATAGTGGTGGCCGTCATGTTTCTGATACATTCATAGACAGCTTCTGGTAAGATATATAAAAAATAACCGATTATGGATTGTTACTCCTTGATCTTTTTCTCCCCTTTTCTATATCGAACAAACTAAAAGAAGCCTGTTTCAATCTAATCTCTGAAGGTATCTAGATCAGCTTGGAATGTCGTCGAAACACAACACTAAAGTTTACTGCAGACAGACTTTGGTTGGAGGATTTTACGGCTTGCTCGAAAAGGGGACTTTTGTTCCAAATCCGGATTACTACAGGTGAGAGACCCATAGCCATATCCAAGAACTCTTGAATTTTGGGTTATGGTTGATTGATCATCTTATTTTTGGGGTTGGACTTGGGACAGTGCGCTGCTTTGGCACCGGTTAATGGGAAAAGGGGTTCTTGCGGTTCAGACAGATGGACCACCACAGCTACGGGTTTACGCGCATTGTTCAAAAGGAAGAGTGAGTTTACTCATCTCATCCTTAAAATCTCTGTTTCCGGTTAGAATTTGCTTAGAAAGCTTTCATGTTTTCACGGTTTTAGGCGGGTGTAACGATCCTTGTGATAAATCTAAGCAATCAGTCGGACTTTACGGTTAGCGTCAGCAATGGTGTAAACGTGGTTTTGAATGTGGAATCAAAGAAGAAGAATTCATTGTTGGATACTTTGAAGAAACCTTTTTCTTGGATTGGAAACAAAGCTTCAGATGGATATTTGAACAGAGAAGAGTATCATCTGACACCAGAAAACGGTAACCTGCGGAGCAAGACAATGATCTTGAATGGTAAACCATTGAAATTGACAAAAACCGGAGATATCCCAAACCTTGAACCGGTCCTCCGTGGAGTGAGCTCTCCGGTGCATGTCTTGCCATTGTCAATGTCGTTCATTGTGTTGCCTAATTTTGATGCTTCTGCTTGTCTATGATGTTAATGGGCGATTTTTTTTAAAAAAAAGATGTAATTTTTCTGGTAATTGTATCTAATGCTGGTGATAAATGTATAATTTCATTTCTCAATAAAATTTTAAGGCCTAACTTTGGTTTTCGAATTTTACATAACAAATCTCGGTTATATATGTGAAATGGATGATAAATTTTTATATGTAACTTAATTAGGAATAACATTTATTAGAGACAAAAGATTTGTATTCATATTCAAAAAACATTTACCAGGTAATAATTTAATATTTTTCCAAAACTAAATGTTATAGTTATTTATTACAGTAAAACACTTAGATATAGCATTTAATTAGCTCTAGATTTGATAATATACTGTGTTAATTAGAATATAATAATTTTAGTAATTTATTGGATAAAATAAATTATAATTAGTAAGGAGTTTACAAAATAATATTTAGGTAAAGAATTTTTTTCAAGACTAATATGAGAATCATGTTCAGAAAAAAAATTATAGATGTGACATCTTTTTCTTTGTAAACTGAGATAATGTAACATGTTTAATTAATCAATATTTATTTTATTAAGTGAAATAAAATTATTCTATTGTTTTCTAAGTTTGTATTATTCTGAAAATTTTAGATTTGCTGATACTTGTTAAAAAAAAACAGGAAATGTGATATTCTAAAAATAAGCTTTCAATGAATATGTCGTTATAATAAATAAATATGCTACAATTAATATTTTTAAATGCAAAAAAAATTATGTGCACAAGACCTCAAAATAATTAAAATTATATAAGAACGTCGGTTCTGATGCGATAGGAGTAACTAAGAAGAAAAAACAGAGCAGAGACAATCCTTTTCAAATGGATTCTCCTTCATCGGAAGTAAAAATCATCTCGGAATGTTTCGTTAAACCCAAAACAATGCCTGAAAAATGGAAAGAGCCATACCATTTGTCACCGTTGGATCATGTGATGCTCTCTATGCATTACCTCCAAATCGGTCTTCTCTTTATCAAACCATCAGTAATATCTGAATCTGATGATGCAATCAACCCAAATCATTTCATGGAGACTTGGCTACAAAAGCTTAAAGACTCTTTAGCCGCAACACTTGTCCATTTCTATCCGCTCGCGGGTCGTCTCTCAACTTCAACTACTGATAATCCGAGATCCTACTCGGTCTTTGTGGATTGTAATAACAGTCCCGGAGCTGGATTTATCCATGCCAAGTCGGATCTAAGTGTCTCAGACATTGTTGGGTCCAAATATGTTCCTTTGGTTGTTCAATCTTTTTTTGACCACCACAAAGCCGTGAGCCACGATGGTCACACCATGAGTCTCTTATCAGTCAAGGTATGTTGATTTCTTCTTCTTTAAGCAACCACAAGATTTAGGGTTTTGTTTGATCACACAAGTAACACACACAATCATACAACATGAATATACACTAAAGGCTGAATGTTTCAGGTAACAGAATTGGTAGATGGAGTGTTCATAGGAATGTCGTTGAATCACGTGGTCGGAGATGGAAGTTCGTTATGGCAGTTCTTCAACTCATTGTCCGAGATTTTCAATGCACAAGAAACTAATAACTTGCTTCTCAAGAATCCTCCGGTCCTTGAACGTTGGTTTCCTAAAGGGTACGGTCCTGTGTACAACCTTCCTTTCACTCACTCTGATGAATTCGTCAGCCGATTCGAACCTCCGGTCTTGAAGGAGAGAATATTCCATTTCTCATCAGAAACAATAAGATCATTGAAATCAAAAGCTAATCAAGAATGCAGACAAACAACAGGAATCTCTTCCTTTCAATCGTTAACCGCAGTCATATGGAGATGCATCACAAGAGCAAGAAAATTACCATATGATGAAAAAACTCGTTGTAGCTTCGCCGCTAACAACAGAGCCAAAATGGATCCACCATTGTCTTTGAACTACTTCGGGAATTGCATTTCAGCTATAAGGTCGGGGACCGTGAAATCAGGTGAACTACTGGAGAACGATTTTGGATGGGCCGCTTTGACAATACATCAAGCTGTAATTGGAAACACTAGTGAAGAGATCTCCAAGACCATCGATGAATGGATAAAATCATCTTTCGTTTTTCATTTAGAAAGACTCTTAGGATCGATGGTTGTTCACATTGGAGGCTCACCGAGGTTTAAGAAGTATGAATGCGAGTTTGGAATGGGAAAAGCGATTGCAGTTAGAAGCGGTTATGGCGGTAAGTTTGATGGGAAGATATCAGTTTATGCAGGAAGAGAAGGAGGAGGAAGTGTAGATTTGGAGGTATGTCTTCTTCCAGAGTTTATGGAAGCTTTAGAATCAGACCAAGAGTTCATGTCTCTTGTCTCTTCTTCTTCTTGATCCTATCACAGATTGAGTTTCTTGGATTGACTATTTTCTTTGTTTTTTTAAGTTATCCTCCATTAATTAGCATATTTAAAAAACAAACATGTGGAAACCCAAAAAAAAAATTAAGACATATTTCTCCACTCTCCTCCAACAATCGTATATAATAAAGACCAACAACGTCTCGTGTGATTAAATAGTTATTAATTATATCATTGATGCTAGCTATTTATATACACATAAGAAGAGTAAAAAAAGAAAGAAGAAAAAAGCAAAGAAACATTGAAAGAAGTAAAATGGCTTCTTCTTCCTCTTCATCGGAGGTAAAGATTATCTCGGAATGCTTCGTCAAACCCAAAACCCTCCCTGCAAAATGGAAAGAGCCATACCATTTATCACCAATGGATCATGTGCTACTCTCAATCCAATACATCCAAAAAGGTCTTCTCTTTTTCAAACCATCAGTAGCATCTGAATCTGACGATGCAGTCAAACTAAAAGACTTCATGGAGACTCTGCTGCAAAAGCTCAAAGACTCACTAGCCACAACACTTGTCCATTTCTATCCGCTAGCTGGTCGCCTCTCGTCTTCGAAAACCGATGACTCGAGATCCTATTCTGTCTTTGTGGATTGTAATAACAGTCCTGGAGCTGGATTTATACATGCCAGATCGGAGTTAAGTGTATCAAACATCGTTGACTCCAAATATGTTCCTTTGGTTGTTCAATCTTTCTTTGACCATCACAAAGCAAGAAACAGTGAAGGTCACACCATGAGTCTCTTATCAATCAAGGTACATTTTTTTCAATGATAAAGGCTGATTTTTTTGTGTATTAGTTCAAATTTTATTGAAGGTACATTAATTCATTATTGTGTATATCCCAAACTCATATAATTCGAAGATGTGGACAGATTTGTAGTATAAAGGCTGATTTTTTTTAAACTGAACTTGTAGCTTAGAGGGTTGTAGTAGTACGCCGGTTTCAAACCCGGATGCGTGTGTGAGTTGCAGACGACAAACCAAAAGGCTGAATCTTTTTTTTTCTGGTTGTGTAGGTAACAGAGTTGGTCGATGGAGTCTTTATAGGATTGTCTATGAATCATTCGGTTGGAGATGGAATTTGCTTCTGGCATTTCTTCAACTCTTTGTCTGAGATCTTCAATTCACAAGAAGAAGAAACCATTGATAATAACAACAACAACAAATTGTTTTGTCTCAAGAATCCTCCAATTTTTCGTCAACTGTCCGGACCTGTTTTCAGTCTTCCCTTCAGTGAACCTGATGAGTCCACTAGCCGATTCGAACCTCCGGTTTTAGCGGAGAGGATGTTCCATTTCTCATCAGAAACAGTGAGATCACTGAAATCAAAGGCGAATCAAGATTGCGGAACAACAAAGATCTCTTCTTTTCAGTCGTTGACCGCATTTATATGGAGAAGCATTACAAGAGCAAGAAAATTACCAAATGATCAAGAAACTACTTGCAGGCTTCCTGCTGACAATAGATCAAGAATGGATCCACCATTGCCAACGAATTATTTTGGGGTTCACATCTCACTTGTGAAAGCGACTACAAAAACGGGTGACCTGTTGGAGAATGAGTTTGGATGGGCTGCTTTAAAGCTTTATCAAGCTGTAACCCAACACACTGGTGAAAAGATCTCTTTGGAAATGGACCAATGGTTGCAGTCTCCTTTTGCTTTGCAATCAGAGCCATTTTACAGTCCGAGCGTTGTTCATATGGGAAGCTCACCGAGGTTTAACAAGTACGGATGCGAGTTTGGGATGGGAAAAGCGGTTGCGGTTAGAAGCGGTTACGGCGGTAAATATGACGGTAAAGTAACAGTTTATCCAGGAAGAGAAGGAGGAGGAAGCATAGATTTGGAAGTATGTCTTCTTCCAGAGTTTATGGAAGCTTTGGAATCAGATCAAGAGTTCATGTCACTTGTATCTTCTCCTTGATTCTATTCATATTTCGCAGAAACAAAACTAAAAATTATTTCCTTGTTGTGTTTCTTTATTCAGTTTGATAAGGTTGTTGTCTGTTTTTTGTTGTTAGATCTGATGAACTTTATGTTGGAGTTAAAATTTTCAATTTTATTAAGATCAAAATTAAAACACTGAAATCTATTATTATTAGAAGATTCATGACTTCAACCATCAGATTCATCAAGAGAATAGAGAAGCTAACGAGTTTTTTTGTGAAGAGAGTTTTTATGGCTGCTTTTACTTCCGGATTAAACGGCGAGCCCGTTGGTTAGATTGTTTCACTCTGAAGTTAAGCTCGTCGACATCATCTTGAAGATGATCAAGTCCATTGTTTTGCCTGCAATTTCCATTTACAAACCAGTTTAGTCGAGGAAAAGACGAGGAATAGTCATAGTGAATGTATATATAGAGAGTTGATAGATATGAAAGGAAACCTTTCGATCTCAGTTCCCATATCAACAGCCATGTTCTTCAGTTCGCCGAGTAGATCACTCAAATCTGCAAGCCCATCGTCCTGCTTTGCTTTCTCCATCTGCTAACACAGCATGATTCTTAATACATTGGCAATCAAAATATATCTTTTGAAACCCAAGATGGAAAGAAGGAAGAGACATCCAAACCTCTAATTTCTGATAAGCATCAGAGGATTCCGGGAGCGGTTCATGAGTTCTTGAATGTGGTTTGGGCAGATGGTTCAATCCCAGCTTTTCCCTTGTCTGTAAGTGGTTAACTCTTCTCTTGGGGGATTCACCTTCTCAGAAGAAAAAAAAGTGAAGAGTTAGGTAAAGTAACAAGCAAGAGATACATTGCTTTAAGATGATCATCGGAAGAAGATTAAACCTCTAGTTATGACAGGACCGGTTATCGAGCGAGTCTTCTTTGGCTTCCAAGTCTTTGAAAAAATGCCTCCGAGGCTTCCAAGAAGCTTCTCACCCTGAAACCAAACAAAAAAAGCAGACAGTAAGAATGATCACTTCCCCCCCCCCAAAAAGAGAGCAGCTTGATTATTGGTTATAAAATCTCAATCTCCTCTCTATTGCGTGTCTCACCCGACTGAGATCATGATCGATGTCAACAGCCTTTTGGTGTGTCCTTGTGATTTTCTCGCCTTGCTCATTCAACATGACCAAAGTTCTGGTAGCATCTGATCTTATGCCTTGTGCTACTTTCAGACACCCTTGTACGGCTTTCGTTGTTTCCTCAGACTTATACACAGAATAGCTCTCAAGTTCCTGAACCGTCTGGTTCTCCACACCTCCTGAATCACGGAAATCATTCATGTACCGGCTTTTTGCATCCAAAGTGAAAGAGGGTTTCGACGATGAAGTGAATCTTTTCTCAACAACCTCATCAACATCATCATCATCATCATCGAAAGGGTTCAAGCTGAAATTCTTTGCGGCTACAGGGGAAATCTTATTTGATGGCTTTAAGGTGTGTTTATTGTCATCCAGTTCATCATCTGAATCAAACGGATTCGACTTGGAAGATAGGTGAAATCCAGAATCAGCCGGCTTACGCTTGGAAAGTCTTTCCCGGGGTTTCTTCAAACCAAACATTGTATCAGAATGGCTACCACACAACTCGTTTGCATGCAAACCTGAAAAAAAACACTCTCCAAAACTCAAAATGTTTTGATTCTAAAACGTACCAGAAGATTCTAAAACTTTGAAATTCAAGGACATGATACAAAAATGTTTATCTCTCTTGATAAACGATCGATCATAAGTCCATCAATCAAGTAGATCACAGACCTAAGAAAAAAAATTCCAAACATACAACACCGCGCATGATCAGATGAACAAACAATAAACCTTAAAGTTTCCCGGAAAGCGCGTAAGAAAGAGAAATTATCAAGAATTGAGGACGAAGGAAGAGAGAATCAAAGCGCGAAGGAAGCAAATCGCAATTGCGGCGTACCTGGATGAGCGAATAGACCCCAGATAAGAAGTAGATTAAGGTTTCTTAGAAAGAAATTGCAGATACGAAGACGAACCCAAGAAACTGAGTTTGAAATTTCGAATCCTCTCGAGTACCACAGGTTTATCAATAAACTGGTGAGAAACTTTAGCAAAAAAATAAACGTTAGTATTAAATTAAAGTTAAGCAAAAAATAACTACAAAGAACAAAAATTAAAGAATAAAGAAAGAAAAACAAAAAATTAGTAGTAGAGAAATTAACTCAAATCTCATGGACCCAGTCATGGATTTTGTTTAGTTTTTTTCTGTTTTCTTTAAATGTAACATGTTCTCTTCTTTTTATAAATATAACATGCTCTCGTAGAAACTAAACAGTAATTACTTGTGTAATCTACTTTTTTTTCTATTTTTTTTCTTTTTTGGACACTTAGTTTTGTAAATTTGTAATCTATATACATTAAGGAGGGTGAAGTTATTACATAAGAGGACGAGAAAAAAAAAGTTATTCATAAGATATGTTATATTTACGTCAAAATAGAGAGAGGATAAGTTATCTTCATAACATTTATCTATCAATGTAAGTGATAAACTTTTTGTTTTGTGGGATCAATTTATTACGGTCAAGATTTAGACACGTTACATGCGGTCTTACTCCTTCCAAAACGAACAACGAATATACGTATTACACTCACAAAGACAAGTTCTTACTTTGGATCTCGAGCGAAACCTAGAATACCTTCTTCGTTCGACTTTATTTCTATGTTCCAGGCAAATTATGTACTCTAAAAAGTAAAAAAAAATCAATCTCTAAATCTAAATTCTTCGAGACATTTAATCAAAGGTTTAATTCAGACCTCTGTTGTTCGTCTCTCCAGCCACTTCAGGTTTTTGGACTCCTGACCATCCTGCGATTTGATGTTTTATTCGGATCTCGGTTCTCGATCAGCTTCCAAGCATACTCGAGCTGTTTGTTGCTGTGCGAAAATAAAAAACAATTTCAACGGAAAATCCATGGATGAGACTCAGAAGTGTGAAGATGAGTGAATTGGGTAAAACTGTACATCAAAACTCAAGACTTTCTTCATAACACGGAAAGAGGCAGCATATCATTGGAAGAGCCCTTGTTCGTCTCTCTCTTGATCTTTAACAACAGAGGATAAAAAGAATGGTTAGGTTCCTTCGGGGTTTAGAAGGGAGTCCGCCCATTTTCGCATACTTGACAAAAAAACAACGAAGGTCATAAAATAAGTAATACCTGTGCTTCTAGTTCTGCAATTCTCTGTAACGATGCTTGTTCTATGCACACACGGCGTTTGCGTTCTTCCTCGAGCAAACATGTCATCTTATACCTTAGTTCAGCCATTTCTTGCGTAAGGTCCTCTGCTTCTTCCTTCGCCTTCAGTTTCTCCTGTTTCAGTTCGTCCTGTACATACCAAAAGATCACAGCGAAACTAGTTAGATTGACGCGTTTCACGAGCATTGTACAATGGTGCAAAAAGACGGGAAATAGATTCCTCAGTTTTTCAAAAGTACCTTGAGCCGCTTCACAAGATCTTCGCGCAGCTGTATCTGTTTCCCCATATTCTCCATTTTATCAATCAAGGTTGCATTCCGGGAAAGTTCTAGTTTCTTGATGATTGCATCGAAATACTCGCTGAGAGACACAAAGCCAACATTATTAGAAACAGGGATAAATCATAATCAGTCGTAATAAACAAGTTTTGTAGCTGGAACTTACCGCACTTCATTGGACACTGGAAGTACATGGCTCAATTCAGCAAAGAAGCACTCTGCACTTAGGGGTTGTTGTTTGTTTTCACTTTCTAACCCTTCTTTAGTACTTTCCAAAAATTCTTTGATACTCTTTTCTGAGGCGGCAATTCTCTCCCTCAGCTCTTCGTTTTGCTTCTCAAAGGACTTGGCATTCTCTTGTGCCTCTTGAGACTGAAACTGGACCTTTTCGATTATTCTTCTTAAGTGATCTTTTTCTTGGATGCTTTCTTCTTGGATTTTCATTGCATCAACAAGTGCTTGCTCCAACGCTGTTATATCAAGCTTCATGCTTTCTATTTCACACAAGGACTCTAATGTTAAGGACGAGATGGTCTCCTCCAGTTTCTCTATCGAAAGAGACGAACACCGTAGTTCTGTTTCTTTGCTCTCGAGTTCTTGCAACAACAACAAATTCTCGGATTTGGACATACACAAGTCATCTCTCAAACAGTTAACTTCTTCTTCCAAGTTCCCTGATTCAGCCAATTTGAATTCAAGATTGTGCACATGTTCATTGAGATAATTCACTTCCTTGCATCTAAAAATTAGTTGATCCCGCAAGTAATCTACAAGTCAAAGAATAATATACGCTTAGAGTTATTAGTTCAGAAAAAAAAAACTAAATTGCTTGGCTCAAATAGGGACTTACCAATTTCTTTATAGCAATTCAACAACTCTTTCTCCATTGTCCGAATTCTTGCTGTGTCCTCTATTCGAGATTCAGATAATGACTTTGTGTGGAGTTCCAACCTCTGTGGCAAAGAGAAGATTAATGTTCAAAAACTCAACCAAGAGAATGAGAAAATACTTTCCCTCAAATCTCCATAATATTAAACAATAATAAGAAGAAGAATTTACTCTGACTAGTTCGATACTATGAGGCTGAGATTCTCTCAGCATGTCCTTTTCTTTCCTTAGCTGCCATTAACAAACCAAAGAGCACAACACAAAAACTCAACTTCAACAATCTAAGAGTCAGAAACTGCTTCTAACGAATATCCGAGTCCAGCTTTCATCAACATAAGTATATAAGAGCAATTAGAAGGAAAAAGAGGGTTAACCTCCCTACGTCTTGACCCAATCTGCAGAAGTTCTTCAGCATCAAAGAAGTTTTCGCAATCACTTCTGGAACTACAAGCCGAGCTACTACTTCCTGAGAAACTTCCCGAGCTACTCGACATTTAAAGACAGGAACTAGCACTGCCAAGACAATATACCATTAGTCTATAGAAACAGTTTATCATTTTTTTCGTGTTCTACAACTAAGACTTAAGCAAATCCAAAATGTTGTCAACAAAAACAGCCAAATTACGTCAAGTGCACAGGGACAATTATTTGCTAAAATAATAAAACTAGATGAGATACCTGAAGCTTCTACTCGATTCATTGACGTAGTTGGGGGAAACAAAATTATCCAACTAGAAATCCAATTTCAACAAGGACGGATAAAATCGCAACAACAACAACAGCAGCAGCAAATAAAAAAATAATAATAAATAAAGAGGAAAGACTTGATCGAAAAAGTATACAAAAAACACTAAATCGCAGAATCGATATCTTTTTTTTCTTCCCGAAATCGAATCGGGAAAAGCAAACACGAGGGATGAGCATACAGAGACATATACAGACAGAGATAGAAGAGCAGGAAAGGTTTTTTCTACCTCCGCAGCGCAATTCCCATCTGAAATAGCTCCGACGACGAATTTGATCGGACAAGGTAAAACCCCTCCGCAGATGATTTTGATTTTTGAATTCGGCGATGCCCCCAACAATTATTCTTTCTCTTTCGGTTTCTTCAAAGCATAGTATGTAAAAGAGAAGATGATCCTCGCTGCTTTGTTTAAAACGAGAAACGGGTCAGGATTCGGGCCGGGTCAGGTCGGGTGGGTCCAAGCTTACCTGTGAGCTCTCTCGATTGGTCGGAGAAAAAAAGAGAAAAGAACAGTCAAATAATGTTTCGGATTTGTTGAGATTGGCTGTGTTCTACTCCAATAATTTTTACATTTATATATAAGCGCCATTAATCTCTTTTATTTTTTGGTTCGATTTTGAAGTTTAAAAAATAAATGTTCAAGTTGTTGGTATAAAATTCAATTTTAAAACAAATATAAAATTTTAGTTTGATTATTATTTTTCAGATTATGGAAGAACCAATCAAATCAACCTTAAAATAAACTATTTAAAATCAGTTTGATTCGTCTCTCCATCTTCTTCCTCTCTCCTTATCTCAAAAAATCGTTTTGATTTATCCAAATTGCAGAACAAATATATAAAATCTTGTATATAACCCAAAGCAAAACCACCAACAGTGTGTTTCAAGACAGCAAAAGAGAAAAACACACTTAAGTCACGCTTAGCATCTCCTCAATAAAAGGGCAAAAGGCAAGAATCGCTTTGCCATGTTTTATGTATAATATAAACACAGGCACACATACACAAATACATTATACATACACACACACATACACGCCCTTCATATGTAAATATGTACGTACATGCGTGAATGTGTATGTGTTCATAAGAATTTCGGAGTCACGATAACAAAGATTCTAGAGGGAGAGTTTAACAACAATGTTCCATACAACAAACGATGATCCTCATTTTTACCAATCCAACCTGCAAAGAAAAAGAAAAAAACGATTCTTTATGATCAACGAAGAATACATAGAGATTACCAATACCAAATCTATCTGTATTCTGAATCAACTTACGGACTAGGGAGATGTTGAAAGACAGTACTCATTTATCAACGCCTACATCGAGTCCTTTAGAGCTGATCATCACATTCGAATCAATTTGCTTATCAAACTTCTTCTTTCTCCTCTCTTCAAATTCTTGGTATCCGTCCATCTATACATTTACACATAGCTATGTTACCAAAAACCATTTCGAGGAGTGTTCATTGAGCTTGCGGAAAAACACTTGTATTGACTTACCAGCTGAAACTGATCCATGGAAATGGGATTGTTATGCAAAGAAAGGTTTTGCAGACTCTTGCAATCTTTCAGCAATCCATCTGGAATCTGGAAACCCCGTAAATGTAAGAGATTTCACAGGATTGAGAAGCAAAAGAAGTTTTAGATGGTGAAGAAACAAATCACATTTCAATTGCTCTACCTGCTTCACTTGATTATTGTCTAAGCAAAGCGACTTTAACTGAATCAGATTGCAGAGTGATGCAGGGAGCTCTTCAACAACGTTATCTGCAAGGCTATCCCGAATCACGATTAGGCTAAGAAACAACCACAAGGCAAAGTCAACAGCAAAACAATCAAATGATTTTTCATGTTTCTGAATCACCAAACGATGATTTAAAGGAAAGATAATTTTTTTGAATGAAACTAGAAACATACCATTAGCCTGTACTTCTTCTAAAGATGCACAGCTCCCTACTGATTCTGGAAGGGATTTCAATCTGTTATTTGAGACATTCAACAGCACCAGCTGCATTGTCAAGTAAATGCGTACTATAAGAGACAGCTGATTAATTTTTATCCTTGAGCTATGCTTTAGGAGTAAATGAAGTTAACTTACATTGCGCAGACTACCAATAGTATCGGGCAAGTATATCAGCATATTTCTTGAGATTGATAGTTGCTCAAGCCTTATCAACTGACCCACTGGGAAAATAACCATAATAAAGACAAATTGTTCTAAGATTGACACGCACAAAAAAAAATAACTCTAATAAAAAAGAAAATTCTTCTTACATTCGTCAGGCAAACAGCTGATCCGGTTTCCATCAAGCATCAAAATTTTGAGAGATTGAAGTTTCCCAAGATTCCCCGGAAGGCGCTCAATTAGATTATCAGCTATTAACTGCCAAAATGCAGCATTTTTATAAGATTAACTGGAATCATCAATAGTTTCAAGAGATCATTCAAGAGAATGATGGGATAGAGTTAACATCCAAAGTAAAAGAGAGTCAAAGTTTTCTCACCAGACGCTGCATATTGATTAACTTGCTGATTTCTCCAGGAACATCAGCTGCATAAAGATAAAATAACAAAGTCCTTCAACTAAAACTCTAACACAATCAAAAGAGAAGACTCAAAAGAACGACATCAAAATGAAGGGAGCCAAGGAAGCAAAAAAAACATACAGATCTTGTTGTGTGTTAGATCGAGTGTTCGTACTGCTCTCTCCATTTCAATCACTTCATCAGGAAATGTCTGCCCACCAAAACCAAATTAGTAATTCACCCTTCCAAAGATAATCAGCCAAATCCAAGTCTAAAATCCCCAAAAAGAAACCATAAAACCAATTCGTACGATGCATTCATGAGCCACGCCAAACAAAGTCTGTGTTTTTCGTCAAATCAAACTCTCTCAATCATTCATATGATACACAGACAGACACAAACACAGTTTATCAATCAATTCCATAGGTTCTTCGATGATTTTTCCATTCCTAAAAGAGAGATAAGTAGAGAGACGATTGTTACCTTCAATTTGGCGTCGCGCAGACCAATAATGCCGGTGGATCGCCACCTCGCGATCCGACTAGCCTTCGAACCTCCTGCTGTATTGCTCGCGCAACACCCCATTTTCGTGCTTCCGATTCTTCGCCGGTTCGACGCAGTTGATTTGATTAGAATGATTATAGAAAATATAATATATATGTTGTGATGAAAAAGTCTCGAGACCCAGAAAGTTTCAAAGGAATCTGATTGCCAAAAGAGATCGATTGGGTGAAAAAGTTTTCGGATTTTGATTGAGGTTTAGGTGAGGGTCAAGGTCTCTCGCGGGTTATATATTAAAAAGAAGCCAAATTTGGGACCCAACAAATAAATATAAATTCGAAAACCCTAAATTGGATGATGGAAGTGGTGAAGGACTCTCAAGTCACTATCGTCTTATGGTGCTAATAAGCTTTGGAAACTCGGAGATCGCTCAAAACCCAGAAACAATAAAATTGAAAACCCCAAGACTCATATTTTCAGGCATCGTGTTTCATCTCTTACATATTGTTTCTTTCTTGGTATTGGTGATTCATTTTCCATTATATTGCACTAATCAAATCCAGGAAAATTTCAGATAGTTAGTTACTAAAGAGTCAAGACTTTATTTTGAAGAACCGTAAGTTGTTTTTTTTTTAATCAAACACTTTAGAGAAGAGGATGAAGCTGACCGTACCTAAATACAGTGTTTTTCGGCTAACACTTTTGTAAGAAATTCGTCTTTTTATTTTTTTTGTAAGAACTACGTATGATGCGATTTCAATACAGTCAAATATTAATAAGAAAGCTGAATTCCGTAAAAGTGTTTATTACAAGAAACCTCGTTTGTTTCCCCTTATCTGTAACCCCTTCCTCAAGCAACAGCAGGCATGTCTTTTCAGGCACGAGGTAATTTTATTTTTCTCACTTTTTCTTATTTCATAAACCTTATCGTTTAAAATTCAGACCAAACACTAACATAACTTAGATTCTCGGACCAAAAAGACCAATCTGATATCAAGAAAAAAAAAGGGCAAAATGTGGTAGTCTATAACTTGATATTATTGTTTTATCTCTAGAATATCAAAAACTCAGCTCATAAACTTCAAAGGTTTTATTTTCTGAGTGGAAAATAATTAGAAGAAAACGTAGAAAAGAAAAAGAACCAAATAATATGTTTCTCGAAAATGGTCACAAAGTAAGAACATGTTTCCTCTACATATACATACATGATTCTTCTAAAAATTATATATATCAATATAAAAAGAACCCCAATGTAAAATTAAAGAAACAGATAGATAATCTAACAAGCTTTTGTATCAGTTCCACTCCTGGACTCATCATGACACAACACTACGAGAACAGCCAAAATCTTGGAACCAGAATCCATTTTTTTGGTTCCGTTTTCTTTTTTCCTACTCCCACACAGAACCCGCTTTTGCACTCAGCGGAATTCGATCTCAACTTATCTATCATTCCCTTCGTAAATACACATATAAATACACAAATATTTGTATATATTCTGATAAGATATTAACTGACCAGTGATGGTTGATTGATTGTTAAAGAGGGAAGGTTTTGTCTTTTGTCTTTCTTCTTTTTCTCCTTTTCTAAGTTAGCCGTAGAGCCATTTCTTGAAGCAGAGCTCGTTTCTGTGAAGCATTTATAACTTGATTAGTTTCTGCATTCTCTAGAACATCTGTGATTATAGCGGCTGCATGACCCAGTGGCTCCTCCGCGGC
This sequence comes from Schrenkiella parvula, assembly GCA_000218505.1. Lineage (NCBI taxonomy): Eukaryota > Viridiplantae > Streptophyta > Magnoliopsida > Brassicales > Brassicaceae > Schrenkiella > Schrenkiella parvula. Next base: position 15,901,716 of record CM001192.1, on the reverse strand, counting down.
TCTCTTTAGCATGAAAGCCTGTTCCAAGTGAAGGTAAATAAGAAAAGAAAGATCAACTTAACAAAAAATATTGAGCTTTTATTTAGAGAGTTAAGAAAAAAAGCAAAAAAAAGTACAACTTTCTTTTGTCCGTGTAAAACTCTGTCCGAATCTAGAATCCTTAGTTAGGGAAGTGGAGTGAAAGACCTGGCCATGGTGCGATATGGTTAAGGTACACGGTTGTTGAAACCAAGGTTCTCCATCGATTTGCACAGGCAACGGTGCACAAAGCTGTATCTTGACTGATTGCCCCTGAGCTAACCTTCTGGCTCGAGATAACCCAACCTGAAGATGTGGAAAAAACAGAAATGATGTTACGTTTGCAAGTAAGACAGAATGCAAATAGAACCTGTACGATGATCATCATTATACCTGAAGTTTCCCAAGGTGCCACGTTCCCGATATACTCACGACTTCTACTATCTTGTCGTGCATCGATTGCGGATCAAAGTTTTCATATGTTTCATCTTCATTCTGCCATAAATCCACACCTCCCATGTAACTCCCGATGTTTGCAACAAGTACTCCTTCCACATCCTACAGAGATTTAGCATAGAGAAGTTACAGCATTAATTATCATGTGGTTTTCTGAAAGGTTGTTTTCTGTGACTTACCTCAGGAACCTCAATGTCAACACCATCCACCTCAACTCGAACTTGCCACGGGAAATCTTCGAATGTTCTGTCCATTATACTCCTTGCACCTTCTCTAGCATATAGGACTTTGTTCATAAACTGCACAGGGAGGGCATTCAAATGTCAGTTTCATGGACTAAAAGTTCACAGTACAGCTTCTCAACAATACGGGCAGTTAAATCATATGATTATGAAAGCCGGAATTCAGGGGTCCTGAGGATATATCAAACATTCATCAAATCAGGTATATTTGGTCACCTGGCTATAAAATCTTTCTGGATTCTCCTCCCGTAGATTGTGAATATCAAGGGCGACCTTCGCATCACACCCAACTCCTGTTAAGAGTTGCAACGTAAGCAAAGATTTATAGGCTACAGGATTCAAAACGGCAGTCAAATCATTTACAAGGATCTAATACATGGTAAAAACTAAACCTCAAACATGAAGTTATTAAGAGAAAGGCCATATCCTTATACAATTTTAATTATAACGATTTCAAATGCAAATACTTTTGAACCAAATATAAGTCCAGCTAAGAATATTATGTGCAAAAACAAAGCCGCAAACAGAAGTAAAGGAGTCTGGAACTGACATCAGATAGGTAGAACACAAATGTAGCAGCTCCACTACCGCAAAAGTTATTAAACTCCCAAATAATTGAACAATACCAAACGAAAAGCTTCGAAGATTTACACCAAGAGGTTTTGAATTCAACTAACCTATATAATTGTTCATATATTTTGGTGGCTGAAGTTGCTTTCCTTGCTGATTCAGAATCGATACTTTCCAGCGATCAAGGACAGTGACTGCAGCATGCTCTATGTTCTGTAATACTGTACATAAGCCTCCTTGTCTCTCCACAGAACCCAAACCACCACCCCAGTTCAATACCCGGGCTAGATCATTCCCGGTTCCAGCAGGCAGGATAGCCACCGCAGGAGGAGAGACAAAATTCTGTTTGTCTATGGCATCCAATACCCAACCAGCAGTGCCATCTCCACCACAAACAAGAACTCTAAAGTGAGGAACCTTCCTGAAGAGGAAAAGTCCCACTTCTGGTCCCTGCGCTGAACTCAATTCACACACCTGCAAGAACTGATTCCATCAATAAACTTACAGACATTAACAAGTAAAAAAAATGCAACGAAAAAGTCCACAGATGTCTGTGATGAGTTTTCAGGGTAGCATACTCTACCTGCACGGGATTTAGAAGAAGATTAAGGCGCTGGCGAAGGGAATCACCTCGTTGGGCACCACTCTTTTTATTAATAAAAACCAACAACGGTCTTGCATCTGAAGGCAAATCAGCAAGCTCATACTTAAGTTTCGACCTTAATGCCCGATATTCGTCTTTCTGACCAAAAGACCCGCTTCTTTTAACACTGGGCTTTTTTTCCAGCTTGCTATTGCTATCGCTGTCCCCGTGAGAGGAACCTCCATTCATAATGCTGCTTTCCAACATGGCATGGGTGCCACTCACAGCCGGACTTGTATCAGCTGTGCTTTCCGTTGATTCATCACAATTGCTACCACTGTTACCTGAGTCAACTGAAGTTTCAGTAACTTGCTTGTATTTTTTGCTTTGACTCCTGATACTGGCACGCACAGTTGATGCAAGTTCATTTGCACCATGCGTGATTGTGCTCAAAAACCCTCCAGCGGGATTCCGTGTCAATTCCTTAACATAGAGAGGGCACAAAATTAACCTTCTAAGAGGGCCTAGATCACAAATGTCACCTGTTTCATTTGACATATTACTGTGACAGTCAACATGCACAAGACGTTGACACCACAAGCAGCACCATATAGGAGAACCCCCAAGAAAGGAGCTACTACAGGACTCGTCACAGTAGCTACAAAACGAGGAGTCATCAGGCTGATCAGCACCTTCTGTCCATCGCACTGCCCACTGGTGCACCACATGTTCATATCCAATCATGGAGACACACTTGCAATCTTTAGGGGCATTTGAAGAACAACTAAAATGAGCTGCTGCTCCACAAATTATGCACCTGTGGATAAAACTTTCCGAAGCTACAATTGTCTGAGATGGCGATATCGACTTCAAGCATACACAGCAGTTCAAGTTCTTCGCACGAGATATAGAGTCGAGTTCCCAGCTATGCGCGGCAACAGGAATCTTATGTCGTGCCTTTGGATTTTTCTTTGACCTGGCTATGGCTTTTGTCCAGCTTAAGTTGATATTTCTTCGCCATTGAAAAGCAGTGTAGGCTATGGTCAAGATACCAACAAGGGCAGCGACAAAACAAGAGAACATCAACCCGCGAGACTCAACCATTTGGACTGGATTCTTGCTGTTCCAACTAGGAAAGAACATCCCCATTTCTCCATCGTCCTCCATTTATCTACGTTGCAAATCGACACGTCTGACAACCCCTGAAGTTCGAGTCAATCAGAAGCCCCACAAGATTCTTGGCTTGGACAGGTCTACACACAGGGAAACAATATACTATTCAAAGTCCCTATCCTTATCATCCATCGAACCTGGATAAGCTCAGAACAAGTTATGTCGCAGACTACAATCACACTTCAACTATAGAAGACAATCTGCCCTGTCCAGAAAAAGTTCATGTCACTCAACTAAGTTAAAAACAATCGTTTTCATAAGAGAAGAGAGAATGAAACATGGCATCACAGATTTCCACAAATTACCAAGGCTCTGAACAATACTAAAAAAAATGACTACCAGAAATATAAATGTTTAGTCATTAAATTTGTTTGCTCAGATTCAAACTTTATTAATTGTAATTGACTCAGATTCAGACTTCAATCAAACAGAAAGACTATGGCACTTAAATATTAATCTTAATCATGCTTGGACAAGACCTTCCTAAAAGTTCCTACGAATTATTCATCTTTGATACATTTTCTGCTCATTATCCTGCATACTAAAGAGGGTGGACAAAAATAATCATTAAAGCTTCCAAAAAAAAAAAACTCAAGTCAAAAACAAACTCTGATCAGAAAAATCCAAAATCTCCCATGAAGAAAGAAAAAAACAGGAAGGCATAAGCCACTGCTCTCTCTCTCTCTCTGTCCGCGAAGAATTCAATGGAAATCAAAAATGGACTTTTAATCTAGAATAAGAAGAACATGATGCAAAAGGGAGAAAAACAAAACGGCAGGGAACCCTAACCTCCAAAAGCGAGAGAGAAGACGATGAAAACCCTAGAGAAGGAGGAAAATCGAAAGGGAGAGGAGAAAATTAAACCACAATCGACGCACCAAGCACGAAGCTTTTACTCCACCGAAAAATTCCCAAATCCAAATTTTTTTTCCTTTTTTTGAAAAGCAGATGCCCTCGAGTTTGTATATATATTTTAATCTTCGTTTGATTTATTCGCTCGGTCTATATTTATACTGTATTTGTGTCTCATGATCTACATTTGAAAGAGAAGGTATTGAGAAGTATATTTCTGAAAGAGAAAGATTCTGGGGGAGAAAGAGGGTTATAGAATCATCTATCGTATCCGAATTACACGGCTGGGCCACGTAGGACAGTAAGAATCTCGGAATTTGGATAGACCACGTGTTCAAAACAAGTTTCTGTCGGCAAATGGGCCCGGCCCATTACTGTCATGACACGATCGGATCTGTGAAATTACTTCAGCATGTAGTAATGATATTGACCCACTCCAAACAAAAGGAAACAAATGAATCGTTACATTTGTATTTTATAGATAAACTGTATTCCTTCTGTTAATATGAATAATATACGATGTTTTGGAGTTTATTTAAATTGTAGCAGGTGTCTAACAGTTTTGAAAACAAACAAAAAAATTGAAAATTACAAAAATTTGTCCCACATTTAGGCGGGTATAATTTAGAAATTGTTACAGAAATACATATATTATCAAACTTAGGGTCCGATTGGTTGGTAGCTTTAAGCGTTAAATCATTGTAATGAGATTATATAAAACAAGTTCATTAGAAATTATAAGGATAAAACAGATAAATGAGGACAAAAAAGGAGGCGTTGAAGTGAAAGTTCACTTTTCTTGTCACAACTTTCAAAGCAATTGAGTCTTTCTCTTCACTCTCAATCATTTCTTTTCTGTTGTCAAAACAATGAAAACAAAACATATTTTATGTCTTATAATATTATATTAAAAATAAATATTTCCATAACATATATACATATGTATTGTTTAATATAATTTTATTTTAAAATTTTAAGAATATTATAACAAAAAACAAATATAACATTTGTATTCTGTTTATAAAATTAAAAAGAAATTATACAGAATATTGATGAACAACTGTCATAAATATATGGTTTTTATTTTATATTAAAAATGACAAAACCATCATTAATTTTTTTGTTATATATTTTAATTTATGTAGACGATAAAACAAAATTAATGATGGATTTTATTTGCTCTATCATTCAAAACTTCTGTTGTATTACAAATATGTAAGTCCCAACAGTACCATATCAAAAAGATTTGCCAAATCTAGTATCTAATGTGTAGATCATACGTCAGCCTTTCCTCTAGATTACTAAGTTCATGTAGATCAAGGCATGTAATGTAATGAGTGACGGATCTCGAGATTATGAAAAGAATAATCGGACGGTTTAAAACTCAACTGACGAAAACGAAATGATGGCGAAGAAAGATTTAGACATTTCGCCGTCGGATACTGATATAAAATCTGTTTTCCCCAAGAAAATAATACTTATAATCATCAAGAACACACGTTAAAAACAAAAAACACATTAATTTCTCTTTTCCACAAAGAACCTCGAATGGCTTCTCCAAACTCTTTTGATGACCCTTCTACGGCGATCAACGGCGACTTCATCGTGAGAAGAACCCTAAATCCAACGGCACCATTCTTCTTTCCCAAAAGTCCTTCTCTTCATCATTACTATTTCTCGCCATCGCCAATTTACTTCATCTCCAACACTAACCTCCCTCCTCCTCCATCAATGTTTGTGTATTATCCTCTTTGGTACGTCAATCCTAACCCTAAACGTTTTGAGTCTACACAAGAACTGCCTCAACTTCACTCTCGAAACCCTAGCCAAGAGCTGTCTCTTCCACCAATCACTAGAAAAAAGGTTTGTAGCTGGAGAGGAAGCAGCGGCCACCGTAAGAAAGTGATGTGGAGGAGACGGATCCAGTATCATGCTGAATCCGACGGCGATCACATCACGACTGTCATGCTTCGTAACATACCAAATAAATATACGTACGTATATATATTTATATACGATTTGATTTCATATCAGTCTGTATTATTCCTGCTTCATAAAACGAGAAGAATCTTTGTTGAACAAAGGTGAAATATATATATTTTGTTTTATGTTACGATGATCGAAGCTTATAATTACTGTATTTGCAGGAGAGAGATGATGATTGAGTACTTGGATGAGCATTGTGAAGCTGAAAACAAAGACGACGAAGAAGAGTCTCCAATCTCTGCCTATGATTTCTTATATCTTCCCGTCGATTTCAGGTAAGTTTTTTTTATCGTTATTAATTTATCAATACTCGTTATACTTTCATCTTTGATTAATATGTTTAACAAAAAAACTTTGATTTACATCCATATATACCTAGATAGATATATGCGTGTAAGGAAGAGGAATGCAAATTCTGGAAATGATAATCGATTATATCCACATGATGTTATTGTATAATATAAAAATGAATCGATTCAAATTTCTCATTTTTGTGCTTGAATATATTTGTAACGTAACAATGTCACAGTCAAACCGTTTTTTTCTTTTTCTGTAAACTAAATAAATGGCACAAAATTGTACAGGAGTGAAATGAATAAAGGGTATGCATTTGTGAACTTCACAAATGCAGAAGCAGTGTCGAAGTTTAAGGCTGCTTGCAACAGTAAGCTATGGCGTCATTTCGGCTCAAGGAAAGTTCTTGAAATTGCCTATGCTCGGATCCAGGCTAGTTCTCTATCCATTCTCCTGCAGATATGCATAAATGTATGTTATCTTATATCAATATATCTTATTGTTAACATTCGCGTGTAGGGCAAAGATGAGTTGGTGAAACATTTTGAACAAATGACATATCCGGTTGAGGCATACAGTGCGGTCTGTTTCAGCCCAGCTCGTAGCGGACCAAAGAACACGGTTCAGACCATCATGGTCGGTAAATGCACCGAACCAATGATACCAGTTTAGCTGTTTCAAATATGTAAACCATGTTATATGTTTAGGATTATGAATGTATGTTTGTCCGTGTGTGTGATGGGGAACATCGAACTAGGAGTAATGGTGTGTGCTTAAAAAAAAAGGAAAAGAAAAGACTCAGACACCGAACCAAATCCAAGTAAAACTCTGAAATGTTTAGTTTTGGATTTGGTTTCGATGTGTGTGAGTTTTGACTTTTTCTTCTTAGTGATGTGGGTCTACGTGTTTCTCTTGCCCTCTTTATGTTGTTGAACTGTTAATGTTTGATTTTATATATGTTGTTTCTTGCGTGTTGAGAATAATTATCAATTTCAGAAAACTGGTAGAGTTTTTTTGTTGTCTATTAGATCTTTTTAGCTATGGGATTTTTTGTTTTAATAATTCAAAGCCACGAACTTTTAACTTGGAAAGTGCTCGATCGCATGAAAATAAAAAAGTAAATAATAGAAAAAATGGCTTTGCTTGTTATATTAGTCGACCAGAAAGGTTTAAACACGTTACAAAACAAGGACCCAAACAAAACCTTATTCTTTTGCTAAAGTAGGACATCTTGTTCTTTTGTCAACGGCGTCAATACTAGGACCTTTTGGACCACAAGAAAAAAGTTTATTATTTGAACTCCCACTCTCGTGTTAGAAAGATATTTTCTGTGAGATAGTTTCCAGTATTGTCAATATTTCATTTTTTTATGTTATTTTCTTTTCTCGTATTCCAATCCTTTTGTTTCATATTCTTTATCATTTCTTTTAAGAGGATGTGTAAAGGAAGGTTTGTGTCAAAATTGGCAAAAACGACTTGAGTTCTTTTTATTTGCCAAGAACAGTCAAAGAGTCGGTCTGAGTTACGATGGACATCTTGATTACGTAATGTACGGGGATGTTTGGAGGCTTTACTCTTGTCTGGCTATACGGTCGTAAAATCAATTGTGTTCCGAAGAAAAACATATGAAATTGGTTTTCATTTAAAGTCACTGAGTTATACCATTAAAGACCAAAAGAGACCAAAAAACGAGTTTGAGGAATAAGACAAGCGATCTCAACAATAAACACCTTTCAAACTCGAAGCCATATGTTCTGCCTGGTCACGAGGTTTTAGAGAGCCGCTGCGATCCTTCCAGCTACTTGGTCAAGATCCCTCTGTCCACTAGATGTGATTTTCCTCCCCCTGGTTACATCACAACGATTGTGCTCCTTATATGTACATTATTGTATTCAGCATTACGGGAAGAAATAAGATAGTTGATGAACTTTACTTGTTCGTCTATTACGCATATATAAACATATAGCAAACACCCTAGTGCTACACGTAAAGATGTTTCTTTGCATTTGAATTGTAAGGCATGTGGATCAGACTGATGTGTCTATCTACCTAAAACTTGCTACCATTTGCAACTTTGATCAACTCTGGATAGCCTCATATACCGCAACTTTGTGGAAATTCCATATAAGAGAAACGTAGACGATAGTGCTTATATATTAGAGAAGGAAACTACTAACCCCTTAGGGTCGAGGTCGACAATGTTCATAGTCTGGAGTTGTTGAAGAATGTGACGAGCAACACCACCACTGCTTTTGCAGAAATGAGGCGGGCGGCTTCCGTTCCTCTTACTTCCTCCATATATTCTCCGGAATGCACCAACTCCAAGACCGCCTCTCAAGTAGATTTTTCTAGCCATGGAAGCTAAAAAGGTTGACATTCATCTCAGAAGAATCTATAAGGCCTTACAAAATTCGACTGTATAAAGGCACTATGGGCATGACAGTTTTCCACATTTATATCGAGGATTAGACCCCAAAGGTCGTAAACGTACCAGCTCTAATGTAGTACCAGTCAGGGTCATATGGTGCAAGCTCTTTCAAAACACCAGTCTTGACAATGTCAGTCCACGGAGGCAACTCAATCTACATGAATGGAGGGCAAAGTAGACACAAATTACACAGCAAATAACTTCAGTGTCAGCCAAACCACACTGTGATAATCAAATTGAGATAGAAGCAGTATCTTAATCCCTAACATCGATGAATTGCACAGACTCTTGTGTACACTAACGAATTTCGTATAAGAATCCGCGATCGACGCATAGAATCAATAATTGTGAGTATTACCTTGCCCGAGCGCTTAAGATGGGCGGCGTAAGACTTGACGAAGTCGTGTGGCGAGACATCCTTCACCGTTCTTCCCGTCGCCATTGTCTCTTTCTGGCGTCGCCGAGATTTCGAGCGGGGGATTGAGCGGAAAAAGAGAAATAGAAATAATTAGGGTTTTGAGAAGTTTCTGGCCCATATCTTGTAGCCCATATTCTGGCCCGATATTTGTAATTTTACCTTTTACTTTTCTTGTGGCTTATGAGATAAATCGGTAAAAGACAAAACAAAAATCACTGAAAAGTCTTATGAGATAATGTTGAATAAATACGACACCGTGTTGAGGTTTAGGTGGGTTTGGTTACAATGGTCCGTCATGGCCCACACTACACCAACTATGTCCCGACCTTCTGTCTTTGAAAGAGAGTTTTGAATGGTGTACGAGCCACCTGCTCCGGACCCGAGCCTGGGAATCCGAACCTCGGTTTAGCTCCTGCGCCCGCCGTTGAAAAATTTCGCACTGCTTTCGATCACTTTATCTCTCTCTTCGCCTGCTTGTTTCGTTAATTCTTGAATTCGGAAACCCTAACGTATTCTTTGTAATTGATGTTTGAGAAGAAAGGCTTTACATTTTCTGTAGATAGAAGTGTAAGTTCATATCTCTCTTCCCTATTTAGAAACCCTAACTTCTTTTGAGTAGTACGTCCTGTAAGGAAATGATTTTATACCCAATTCTTGGAGGGTGTCGGTAGGATTGAAGTCTGGGAGGCTCTTGTTTTTGAGCTTTGAATTCTGGGTTATGGTAATGTTCATGTTAACCAGAGCTTCGATTTGGTGTGAAAATTGTGTTGCGGCAAGCTTTGATCTCGAGTGGATTCGCGAGATTTCAAAGAAATTCTTTAAATTTTTCTAAATTACCTTAAATTTCAGCTGCTAAAGGGTTTTTGGCGGCGAAATGCGACTTCAGCTGGTTTTTGCATAAAGATCTAGATGACATTTACTGCAAATGATTTCTCAAAGTTTACTGGATTAGGAGCGCATTGAGTGTGTGTAATAGCTTCGAAAGTTGATTTAAGCTTGAGGCTTTGTCTAAGTGGTTCGTAGACGTCCGTGCACGTTTTTCTCGAGTTTAAAGTCTCTCTTCCTGCTCTAATGATTCTCCTGCGTGGAGATTTGTCTGAACAAATGTTTTGTTGTGCAATAAATCAGGGTTCAGGACTATGCCCAGTTTTTTTCACTTTCACTGAGCACGGGCAGGCGAATTTATTGGCACAACAATTTGAACCTTCCTTGTATGGTATGCCTCTTGCTGGGGCAAATGCACCTCAAAATGCCTTTTCTTCTGTTCAGATGAATAGACTAGCTGCGCAACATGGTTCCTCTCTCACCAACCAGCCAACTTCGTTTGTGAATCCAGGTGATGTACAAAGTCATATGCTCCCTAGATCCACATACCAGGAGAAACCGTTGTTTTCCAACACATTAGTTCCAGCTTCAAATGATAGGCCACATTTTGAAAGTTTCCAGCAAGATGATTCCCGAGAGAGGAACATGTCAATGCAGGAGAAATTTGGTAACATGGACAGTTCTCGTCCATCAGAAAAATCATGTATGAAAGTGCCTGAAAATGTTACTGCAATACAGAAGTCGACAACATTAGATCCAACAGAAGAAAAGATTTTGTTTGGTTCGGATGATAATTTGTGGGATGCATTTAGAAACAGCACTGATATGAGCTTGACAGGAAATCTGATGTCTAGTAATTCTGACCTTTATGATGATTGCCCTTCTTTGCAAAGTGGGAGTTGGAGTGCTCTTATGCAATCTGCTGTAGCTGAAACATCTAGTAATGACGCAGGCTTTGATAGTAGGGCCCATAATTTGGGTGTCAAGGCTTCAAATGCACTAAGTGAGAGACTCCACAGTGACTCCACTCGGACATCTTCTCAGCATTTGTTTGACAACGGCCCGTTGGAGAAGTCAATGCCTCAACGTAGTCAGATGGCAGGTTCATTAAGTTCTGGGATTGGTGGACAGAATAATACGTGTTCTATTCAAACGAATGAGGGCATTGAAGATAAATTTGGTATCTGGAAGGCTGCTTCTAATCCAAATTTAGCTGCTCCGGTTGAACAGAAGAATCATTTCACTCAAAATCTACAGATGCAAAGGACAAGCTATGGATTTGGCATTGCCAGTGCAAAAAATAATTCTAGTGCTATTAGGGATGTCCAGGGAAATATCCAACAGCATATGAACAATAACTCTGTGGAGAAAGCTATCCATCAAGTGAATTATAGAGATGGCAGTCAGATTCGTGAGTCATATGCGAGTAATAATGCCGGTAAAGGCATAGCTGAATCAAACGAAATGGGGAACTCCAAATGACAGTTTACGATTGAAGTTCTCACAACAGGCTTTTACACGTGGGTTTCAAGAAGATACTCAGGTAAATGCCCGTGCTTTATCTATGCTTCCTGGTGGGAAAGAAACACAATCTGGTCATGTCAGGAGTAGGCCTTCGATAAGTCGCAAATTTCAGTATCATCCCATGGGTAATATTGGCGTCACTGATGAGTCTTATCAAAAAAAAGTTTCTCATTTGCCACCCACATTGGAGCAGGCTTCTGTAGGAAATCAAGGGTATTTGGGGCAGTCAAAGTCTCTTGGTCAGCCACCTATGAACATGCAAATTGACAGGGTAAATTTCTATTCATTAGTTTTTGACGGAGTTTTAGAACTCTGAATCCTTATGAAATTTTGGCTTCATTATGGCAGGGACATGTTTCACAAAACGACTTGGATCGCACAAATGAGAATTTGAAAGGCATGGGTTCAGAAAATTCACCTAGTTCATCTGCTTCAGCCGATAGAAATGGTGATATGTGTAATCAACTGAAGAGCGCGTCAAGGTACTTTTTCTCTGGGTTGACAAGGTTTTGTTCAGGAGAAGAAAAATCAATTATCCTCCCCAAATGTAGGGGACGCGTCAGTAAGTGGGAGGGACATGGTAAATATGCTTGGTTTACAGAGTAAAGAGATGGGTGCAAAACAAACATCCGATGTTGCTTCAATGTTCTCCAAAATGGTGCACAGCAATCATCAAACTTTTGATCGCTCTCTTCCTCTAAACAATCTTCCTAAAGATAACTTGCGTCAGGATGAGCACATGGCTGGAAGTGGGGAGGGTGACGCACCCGAGACGACTGTGAAAAAAAGTCGAGGATAGTGGTGTTCATCTTCAAAAAGCAGCTTCCAAAGGGGAGCAACAATCACCTTCAAGATCTGATGGCTTAGTTAGAGATGGATTGAATCACAAGGAATTAGCGAACCACATGCTGCATTTTGGCCAACTGTTTCTCAGAGTTTCTCCAATAAGAATTATTCAGCCTCGGCTGGAGCAGATCATCAACAAATCAGTCCTCAGATGGCCCCATCATGGTATAGTCAATATGGGACTTTCAAGAATGGAGTGGTGCAACCCGTGAATGATACAGTGAGATTCACCTCATCGAAGATAGGAGAACAATCTTCTGCTATTGGGACTTTGGTTGATGGTACACATTCTGTTAAATCTTCAAAGCAGTTCAATATGCAGCAAATGCCAGGCTTCGCATCAGGAGCGGAAACTCTCTCATCCGAGTCATTGCCTCATGGTGCTACTGACAAATTTCTGAATGTTGGTAAACCAAAGAAGCGCAAAACCTTCACATCAGAACTTCTATCATGGAATAAAGAAGTTTTGCAGGGTCCTCAGAGGCTTAAGACTCTCAGGTGTGTGGCTTATAAGCACTAATACTCCTAATTTTTTTCACCTCCATTACCGTTTTAAACTTTCTATATTCGTTACAGTGAAGCCGAGGTTGATTGGGTTAGAGCGACTAATCGATATGCTGAAAAAGTGAGTTTCCTCCTTGCATGTTTTCCCACCAGTCTCTATCTACAATGTTGTTGAATACGTTGGTGGCTTATGTTCTCACAGGTGGTATTTGAGACTTTGCTTGAGGATGGCCCACCAATCAGATCAAAGAGAAGGCTTATATATACAACACAACTCATGCAACAACTATTTCGCCCCCCTCCTGCTAGGGGGATATCTTTGCTTCCTAGCTCTAATTATGAGTTTGTTGCATATACTGCTGCAAGAGCTGCATTAGGAGATGCATGTAGCCCCACTTCTGCTGACAGGAACGAGCGCCTTTTGCCCCTGAACAAATCAAACCCGTAAGGATATTTTCTGCTATCACTGAAATGCTGGAGACTTTCTAGAGGTCGATTTGTGTATTGACACAAACTGATCCACTCTTGTGTAGGCTGTCGGAGAGAAGGCAAAACTGAAACAATCAGTGACCAGTATATCTCCAAAGCTGCTGAAGATTTCATCAGTAGGTCACGGAAACTAGAGACTGACTTTGCAGGGTAATCACCATTAGCTCTTTCATGTAATTGATACCAGTTTTAGTTAGGTACTTATTGTGGATGGCTTTTGATCTCATGAACATGCGGTCCTTGTGCAGACTACAAAATGGAACTACAATTGCAGACTTGAGCGTCGAAGTCCAGGATCTAGAGAAGTTTGCAGTGATCAATCGTTTTGCGAAGTTCCACCCAGCATCCTCGTCTGTGGACCGGACTGTCAGTTCACTTAGGTTAAACCCACAAAGATATGTTACCATAGCTCCACTGCCTCAGAATATTCCAGACAGGGTACAATGTCTCTCCCTCTAACTATTGATGAATCCATATTATTCTGTTTTTCGCCAATCGTCCCCATTCATTGTTTTATGTATCTCGTGCACCAAATCTTTCTATTTTTGGGTGGGTACGAGTTAGTCGGTCAGACTTCTGAGAACGGTGAAGGCCTCTATTGTCAAGAAGCCGGAGATTTCCTACCTAGACCTGTAGAACTAATGTATGGATCATCATGAATATTGTAAGTCAAATCCATTTGTATACTTAGTAAAGAAGAATTCCTCATAACAGAAATCCCATAAGGTAACAACACCACCTATGGTTTCCAGTAAACAAAGCATAGCAATAATCGTCAAATCTATGTTTTGTCGAGGCTAAGATTCTAAAGATCTCTCTCCCTCTCTCTCACTCTCTCCCTGTCTCAAGTCACTTAGTGCTTTGTAGTAGCAGTCATGCTTTGAAGTCACTGAAACTTAACCAGAAGCCGTACTAAGATATAGCTTTCAAACTTTAGAAGGTGAATCTAATTTCTTCTCCGACCATCGCTAATATCTCATTTATCCTGTTACAAATATGCAACACGGGCTCATCAGAATTCATTCCTTGCCCAGAAGAGTAGAACACGGGAATAACAATGGTCAAACTGTATATATTTTACCTATGGGTGTCAATGTTTATCTCTGCAAGCCAAGTTGTCAAGTAAATCTGCATAGCAAAAACAAAATATTAAAAGTCTTGTAAGATAAAGTTAACAGAAGCTTTTTCCTGTGTCGAAACAAATCCATATACCTGCAAATTTTCTGAGGTTGGCTGGTTGGTCCGTAATACAGAAGAAATACCGAGATTATCTTCTCCTAGTCTAGGGAGAATGGGCTCAGATACTTCCATGGAATATAAAGAACATTTGGAGAGATCATCAAATTCCCCATGGTAAAGCTCAACTGACCAACTGAGCTTGACTGGTTGAGGAACTTCACAGCTTAAAGAGACCAGTTCCAGTATGAGTAATCTCTGTTAATGGTGATGTAAATCAGAATTGCAGAATAACCATAAGCTAACATCTAGAGCCTGAAATATCTGTAGAATGAGGTAGGAGGAGAATATAAACTACCTTTAGCATTACTTCGTGTTTGAACATTTCCACAAGCTCCTCGGCCATCTTCTCTGTGATCATATCGACATTGCAAGTACCAAACTTTAGAGATAACAAACAGAAAAGGATTGAACTTTTTGTTTTTGGATCTTACCAAATGCAGAGACATTCCAAAAATTAAATACAGGGATGCCACCGCAATCTCCTGCATCATTTGAATCTTCCTTATAGCCAGAAAACTGTACAAGTGATCCACTACTGGGCTTTATATAACATCTCAGAGATCTACATGCATTCACCATCTCAACGACAACAGCTACCTGTATTTTTCTACAGATTTGTTGATAGATTCAAACTACAGCAGGATAAATTTCCCAATTCACACAATTCTAAATTATCAGAATAGGATTTATATGCCACACTCACCATTTCCTTGTACGACGATAGAAGCTTGACTCGATAGGAAATCTGAACATAGAAAGGCGCAATATTAGAACTAAAAACAGAGAGATTGGTAAGAATGAATAGAAGACAAAGAGTCTAGAAATTCAAATTTTCACCTGTTGCTTAGACAGCTTCTTCAAGGCTTTCTTCTTGATATCAAGCATGTCACTCAACACACCAAATTTCATCATTGGCACAAACCTATTTGCCATGAAAACACAAAGTGAGTAAGCATCAATCTCTTTACTTAATCACTCATTAAATCACCAGGAACCTAAAGACAAATCAAGCACCATTCAAAACGAAACCAAATTCCAAAACGATTGTTTTAATACATTCTAAAACAGGAAATACTTTTGGGACAGATACGAATTGACGAGCGAATTAGCGTGAGATCTTCCGCCAGACGAAGCGGCGATCCACTGTTGCCGACAAGTTGATAGTTTTGACCACTGGTTCCTCAGATTCCGCTGAGCAGCTGGTCTCCATAGCCTCGCCGATGATGATAAATTCGCCGGAGATGGAGATGAAGAACCCAGCGATAGCGAAGAAGACGCTGGAGATGGAGAAGCAGGCGGAGGAAACTGTGAGATGCTCATCGTAATCCGAAAAAGGGGGCAACGAAACGAGTTTCTTTAAGCTTAAATGCTACAAAAAAAACGAGAAAACGACTCCAAGCTGCACGACGGTACAATGTCGGAAGTTGAACGGCGTGAAGACGCCGGCGAAAGCTTCTTTTGTTTGGTAAAGACTTAGGGCTTATGAAGTAAAATGCAAAGGTTAAAATTGTAATTTCATTGAAGTTTATTTCACAGAATGACTTCTCAAATTGTAATTTCATTGAAGTTTTTTAAACTGGATCTCACAGATGTAGTTAAATATTTTAATTATTTATCTATTACGTAGTTATATGATCGAATCTCTAAAGAACAGCTACAGTACATCATATTTTACCCTCAGAAGTTTAGAAAGAGAAAGAAGAGAGAGAGAGAGAGAATGTCTCACAGTCACGGGAACGCTTCGTCGGCGAACGATCCACGGCAACCTTTGGCGGCGAAACCTTACACTCCGCGTCCTGTTGCGCCGGAGGATCTTCCCGTTGACTACTCCGGATTCATCGCCGTTATCCTCGGCGTCTCCGGCGTTATGTTCAGGGTAAATTACATCAAATCTCATATGATCCTTGCTCTCCATTAGAATCGTAGAAACTCTTGATCTGGTTGTTTATGCTTCAGATTTGGTGCGTTAGGTTGTCGGATTTCATAGGTCGAGTCTCCAACAATCTGTAGCTCGTTCGTTTCAGTTTTTTTTCTTTCTGGTTTTTGACATTGGATCTTTCCGAGTTCGCTAGTTATTTCGGATCAAATTGAGTTAGCTTACTTTCCTCAATTTAGCAGATTCTAACTCGAAAATGTGATTGTATCATATTATATAGACTAGAGATAAATTAGATCTTCTTGAGATTTGAGCTCGAGATGGCTCAAAGACGGTGTCACAGTTCAAATGGATAAGAGATCATTATGGTTCCATCTAACGCACTCATTTTTCTTTTTGTGTCTCAGTACAAGATTTGCTCTTGGCTTGCGATTATATTCTGTGCACAGTCGCTGGCCAATATGAGGAACTTGGAAAATGATTTGAAGCAGATCTCCATGGCTATGATGTATGTTCCATCTCACTCATTAAGATTTCTTGTCATGTCATTAGTTAGAGAGTCAAAAGCATTGGAAAAGGAATTGACCATTGCGAAATACCACTTTCTGTTAGAAGCCACGAGTTTCGGAGAAGACCCGCAATCTTTTTTCTAGCCATGGAATG
Source organism: Schrenkiella parvula (assembly GCA_000218505.1). Classification (NCBI taxonomy): domain Eukaryota; kingdom Viridiplantae; phylum Streptophyta; class Magnoliopsida; order Brassicales; family Brassicaceae; genus Schrenkiella; species Schrenkiella parvula. The sequence goes on along the minus strand of CM001192.1, from coordinate 15,884,730 downwards.
TAGATTTGAGTTGAGAGATGATATGCTTCTTAAGTTTAGCTCTATGGACCCTAAAGATGATTCATACCAGAGACTGTTTATACTCCTCATAATATGAGTCATGGTGTGGATTGCTGATGTTGACTCAAGTTTTCTTGTATTGAAACAGGTTTGCTATAATGGGATTGGTGACAAACTACTTAGGGCCTAATAGACCCGCGACAAAGAAATAATCCTGATTTACTCTGCTTTTTTATCATATCTTTTGTGAAACCTTGTTTGGTTCTTGTTTGCGCACCTTCAAGTTATAAATTGGATGAAAGAGATTGTGCCATGTCAGCTTTGAAAAGCCTATTGTTTTATTTTGGTGAAACTTTTGTGTTCGACTCTCAAGTTTTCTAGGTGTTTTGGAGTAAGAAACTAGATTAGAGCTCATGTTCCGAGGTTCTCATTTCAGATGCAAAGAATCTGAGTTCGAGTTTTTCTGTTTTGATCTCCATGATTTAATGATGAAAAATTGAATGATGATGCCGACTTTGCTTGCTGAGGCAAACATTGACTCAGGTAAATTAGATCCACCTTCTAAAACTCTGAAGCATAAGCTCGAATGTTGAGTTCAGCTTCTGGTTAAGCTTCAATGACTACAAAGCATGGTTGATTCTACATGGCATTCAGTGACTTCAGAGAGGGAGAATCTTTATGTACAGGAGGTGTTACCTTGTGGGGTTTCTGTTATGGGCAAATGTTTCTTTACTAAGTATACAAATGGATTTGATTTACAATATTCGTGTTAATGCTACATGACAAGTAGAAAATCTCCGGCTTCTTGACAATGGAGGTCTTCACTGTAGCCAGGATCCGACTCCAAAAAAGGAAAGATTTGGGACAAGAGGTACATGAAAGCAATGAATGGAGAAGATTGGCTAAAACCTGAATTATGGGGATTCATTAGTAAGTTAGAAAGAGAGACATTGTACCCTGTCTGGAATATTCTGAGGTGTTGGAGCTATGGTAACATATCTTTGTGGATTTAACTTATGTGATCTCATGGTCCGGGCCATAGATGAGGATGATTGGTGGAAACTCGCAAATCGATTGATCACTGCAAACCTCTCTAGATCCTGGACTTCGACTCTCAAGTCTGGAATTGTAGTTCCGTTTTCTAGTCTGCATGAAGAACCAGATGTTTATGAGGTAAAGCCAACAAAAATGAGTACCCATTTAAAAAACTGGAATCAATAACATGACAGAGCTATGGTTATTACGCAGCAAAGTCCGCCTCTAGTCTTTGTGTTCTACTGATGAAATCTTCAGCAGCCTTGGAGATGTCCTGGTCAGTTAATCTTTCACGTTTCGTTCTCTCAGATAACCTTCACAAGAGTAGATTGATTCGTCAATACAGAACCTCAAACTCTAAAAACTCTCCAGCATTTTAGGGCTGAACAGAAAATATCCTTACAGGTTTGAATTGTTGGGGGGCAAAAAACCCTGACTCCTGTCGGTAGAAGTTGAGCTACATGCATCTCCTACCACAGCTCTTGCCGCAGTATACACAACAAACTCATAATTTGAGCTATCAACCAAAGATATCTCTCCAGCAGGAGGGGGCCAAAACAGTTGTTGCATGAGTTGAGTTGTATATATAAGCCTTCTCTTTGATCTGAGTGGTGAGCCATCCTCAAGTAAAGTCTTGAATTTCAAGTAAAGTCTTGAATTCCACCTGTGAGAACATGAGCCATTAATGTATTCAGCAACATGATATAAAGAGATCGGCAAAAAACATGTAATGAGGAAACCCACTTTTTCAGAAAGTTGATGAGTTGCCCTGGCCCAATCAACCTCGGCCTCTCTGTAAACAGTACAGAAAAACTTAATACGTTAATGGATATGAAAATAAAAAAGGAATCTCAGTGCTCATAGCCACACACCCGAGAGTTTTAAGCCTCTGGGTACCCTGCATGACTTCTTTATTCCAAGATAGAAATTGGGGTGTAGCAGTTTTGCGCTTCTTTAGTTTATCAAACTTGCGAGGTTTGTCAGTTGCACCATGAGGCAATGGCTCGGATGAGGGAGTGTCCGCTCCTGGTTTGCGGATCTTGATGCGTAAGCAAGAAAGCTATGTTTAATAGCTAAAAACATCCAACAGAACAAGCTAGAAGCTATGAATAAGACATGAATACATATATAGCATAAGTTTGCTGAATTCCCTGTCATAACAGCACAAAATGCATACCCGATTGTTGTGCGCTATAACTCTTGAGATTGGCAGTAAGGGATGGGTCCAGCTGCCTCTGGTTCCCAACTAAACCATTACTAAAACCGGACCAACTTCCATCAACAACCTGAGACTGATGCTGGTCTTGGGATATGCCCTCCTGTCCAAAGAAATTGTGGATCCTCTCTCCAAATTCGTTTCCAGGCATAGATTCAGCTCGATTTTAATAATCTCCTTTGATCTAAGAACAACTGCTGTTTCTGCGAATAGGAAACGAAAGCGCATCAAATGAAGACTCCTCAAGCCTGATTCATTTATAACAAATATCTATTGAGACCGGGAAGCGAGGCTTCAAACTCGAGAATTGATGTGACGCCCTCAGGTTACAGCCAAACCTGAATCAGCATTGTTTCCTTAAAAGGAAAACCAGACACCAGCGTCTAAGAACCACTAAGCTAAGCCGAGCTGTAAGCGCCAATCAACTTCTGAAACTATATCACACTCAGTGTGCTACTAATCCAGTAAAGGTGAGAGCCCATTTGCAGTAAACGTCACTCAAGATCTTAATACAAAAACCAGCACAACTCGAATTTCAACGCTACAAACCCTTCAGTGGCAGCTGAAAATCAAGCTAATTTAGGGAAAATTTACAGAATTTCTAGGAAATCTCGCGAACCCATTCCAGATCAAAACTGCCAACACAATTTTCACACCAAATCGAAGCTCTAATTAGAATGAACATTACCATAACCGATAATTAAACCTCAAACGAGAGCCTCCCAGACTTTAATCCTATCGACACGCACCACGAATTGGGTATAAATCATTTTCCTTTTAGGATAAACTAAACAAAATTAGGGTTTTCACAAGGAGAAAAGAGAGAAGGTATACTTACACTTCTGCCACGTCTACAACAAATGGAGGCCTGACAAAAAAGCTTTCTTCTCCGAGCTCAAATTGTATGAATACGTTAGGGTTTTCAAAATCAAAGAATTAACGAAACCAGAGAGAGAGATAAGTGATCGAAAGTTTTCAACGGCGGACGCAGGAGCAAATCAGAGGCTCGGGTCCGGGAGAAAATACGAGGCTCGGGTCGAAAGCAGATGGCTCGTACTTCGTAGATCGTAACTCTCTTTCAGAAACAGAAGGCTAGACTAGAGTGGCCAATAACTGAAACGACACCGTATTAGGAGTTTCGACGCTTGTAAAATCGCAGCCGTTCATTATAGTCTGGATGTCATGTATTCTTTAGAAAAACTGTGGATTAAGTGAAATTAGATGACCTTCTCTTAAGTTCATCTTCAATAACTTATTGTCATTAATACACAGTTTTGAATAAGTTAATAGAAAGAAAAAAAAATATCACTCTCGGGAACACTATAAACAAATGGAATATTGTGGTTGAGAAACCAAAGACATCATTCTAATCTGATAAATAAAGATGAAGGCTACGTTACTTACTTCTCCCCGTGTGTTGTTGTTAGGCAGCACTTTTATAATGTCAAATATTTAAAAAGTTTACCTTCAAAGAGTTTTGTATATCTTCCGATGTTATATAGTCTCACACATGATTTTCAAAATGTATGCATTCACGTGGTTGCCACTGAAAACTTGGAAAATCCCTTCACCATTCTAAGTTATGATTCTGGTTAAAACACAAACCGACACTTTAAGAATAATTTAAAAAAAAAAACTGAATTGCCCATGAAGGCATCCCATGTCAGTAGACACTAGACAGATATGGCAAATCATTTATTAAGTTTGTTTTCTCCGACTTGTTTGATGTTCCACCTCTTCTTCTGCTTCTTTTTTTCTTTAATATCAAAATTCATTACTTAAATAATAATTCAAGGTTGACAAAAAAAACATAAACTAAATTGAGTTTGTTCCCACCTCTTCTTGCAAGCATTTTTTTTCCATATTTAGTTATGGATCTAATTAGTAACAAATCAAATATAATCAAACAGAACAATTGTATTTTTTTATTAAGTGATATAAGCATGACTCACACAACAAATTAGTTTATAAAAAAAAAAAATTATTACGTACTTTTATAACCAATCTATAATTTTGACTTGCATATTGACTTGTCCAAAAATAATTTTTCGGTAACTTATTGGTCCCTAGAGTGATAAAGAGAGAGTGTCCTCTCTATTGGAGTAGTAGCTAATGTCATCGTTCGTCATTCACCATACTACCTAACCATGTCTCATTACTCCAAGTTCCACTATGCGAGGCTCCTGCTTACACGAAGCTTTTTTTTTTGTCGTACACGAATCTTACATCTCTCAAAAATCTTATGATTATCATTTCTTAGATATTTTAATTGAATGAAAATATGCATATTTATCCTTTTCCTTGGCTTGTTAATTAAATATGTTAAGTAAATGTTTTGTCCTCTTCCAAAAGAAGAAGAACGAACTAGTTCTTTACGAAATAAAATGCGGTCTATAATCCACAAACGTGGCCTTCCTTGGTATTTTACCTTTTTGTTAATTATTTAAGAAAAAAATGTATATGTGGAATTGTATTGATCAAAGCAAATTGATCCAGTTGAATTTGTTACAGATTTGGTCAATTATTGCCATCTCGCTTTCCAATAAAAGATAATCGTAAAGGACAAAACTAATAAAGAAAATGCTACGAAGAGAAAAGATTCTGGAAGATGTATTAGTAATAAAAATTTGTATCATATTATTACGAAACACTATGAGCCACATATCTCACCTACCATTCCCGAGAAAAAAAAAATACAACTAATGTTTTACGAACGTCTATGGAAGATATTTAGCTACCTTTCGCAGTTTATGAATCAAATCTCACGAACCATAAAGCTCACCTACCATTCGACTCTCTTTCTCTTTCGTTTCCAACATCTTTTTCGTAAATAAATGCAATGATGATTTTTCTCAATATATTCGAATACTTTTGGCCGTAGTGGGATCCATTCATTCTCAAAATACAAAACATAAATCTCATCAAATATATATACATATTATTACAAATTCACAATTTTTATGAGACAAAACTACAAGAGGACGAGAACTCGTGGGCCAATGGTTTAGTACCTTTGGTTACCTCTCCGTCACCGGTGTTCGATCCTGTACCCTTTTGTATGGGATGAATAATGGGTTTTGCCACGTAGATTAATTATGTATCCCAAAAGAAATTATACAGCTCGTTTTCCAGTATTTATTAAACCTTTTTTCTAAAACTTATATTTTTATATTATTTAACTAATTTTGTAATATGTTAATACTTCAGACTACGATTACGATTTTTTTTTTAATGTTGGGTCGTCATGTTAGTACAACGCGACCTTACGTGTCAAAACGTTAACATGCATGCAAAAAAATGAATAATAAATACTAAAAAATGTATTGACAATTAAAAAAAATACTAATTAAGAAGAGATCAGTTAATTGCTGCCCAACTGGATATCGAACTGGTAAAGGTTTTAAGTGACTAGTTAACGTCTTGGTAATGGAATGGAGACTAATTTAACTTGTTTTGATCTCCAATCAAAAAAGTACATTTAAAAACAAAATCTGATATTTTAATAAATAAAAAAAGGAAAACCGAAGGTTCTCAAGTGAAAAAAGTACCAATTTGATTCGTCTACAAGAAAGAAAGAAAAAAGATCAAAAAGGACTATTTCTGAAAGTTAGGGAGGCATTGATTCGAGTTTGGGTTAATGAACTTTAAACTTGTTTTGATGATGCGGCGGGATCTCCACTAATATAGTGTTGGATGCTATAATCCTTCAAACCCGAAGGTATGCATAAAGTTGTATTTGCTCACGTCACATGCATACATATATCCACACGTATGATTATGTAAAAGATATACATAAGAGTGCTAAATTCTGATGAATTCAAATTAATTAACAAATTCGGAATTAAAAACTAAAATCATTATCAAATAATTTATAAATTTGAAACGCATTTAATTCGTTAGAAAAGTTCAGAAAGTCCTATTTCGAACCAAATACCATACTAGATCGTTCCATATATATATATATATATGAAAATTAGTTTTAGATCAATAACTATTTTTCTAAAACCAAAGTCATACCTAACCAAGACATGCATGGATCTGACAAGAAGAAAAAAAACACCTTTATTTATAGCTTGTGCTTGCTATTCATCATTTCTCCCTCACCATTCAAACCCAACGTAACACTATGACCACTCTCTTACTCACAATCCTTCTCCCCACTTTCCTCTTTCTCCTCGTCCTCGTCTTCTCTCTCCGGCGCAACCGCAACCACAACAACCGTCTACCACCAGGTCCAAACCCATGGCCCATCATCGGAAACCTCCCTCACATGGGCCCTAAACCCCATCAAACCCTAGCCGCCATGGTAACCACCTACGGCCCACTCCTCCACCTCCGATTAGGGTTCGCCGACGTCGTGGTCGCCGCCTCTAAGTCCGTGGCCGAACAGTTCTTGAAAATCCATGATGCCAATTTCGCTAGCCGACCACCTAACTCAGGAGCCAAACACATGGCATATAACTATCAAGATCTTGTCTTTGCGCCTTACGGACAACGATGGAGAATGCTGAGGAAGATCAGTTCCGTTCATTTATTTTCAGCTAAAGCTCTTGAAGATTTCAAACATGTTCGACAGGTAAAATTAGTTATAAACGTTATTCTCACTTTCTAACGCTGTAACTCACCTGTAGATCTTTAACCATATCGCTAATTTCTATGTTTCCAATAACTTCATTTATATGATTTATAAATAACTATGGTTCTAACTCTGGTACTCAAGAAAATAGACATAAGTGTAACTGTAGAAGTATAGTGATTTTCTTAATATATATACATATATGCGTTTTGAAACTATATTATAAATATAAATATAAATTTATTTGAATAAAACCCGATTTTAACGAGTAAGTATGCATATGGGGGAAAATAGACATACGTGTAAGTGTACACAGTACGATGTAACTTGATGCTGCTATGGAAATTGGAAAGCTCGGAAAGGGAAATTTAATCAAATTAATAATGTATTTTTTGTTGTCAAAGTACGCAAGACAGTATGGAGTAATACGTGGTCCACATTTGACCTGAAATAAGATGTATCACGAGTTTTCCAGCTTCAAAGTCCTGATAGTGTATATGCTTATTATAATATTTGTTTTTTCTTCTTCTTCTGCATTTTCGATTAAAATATGTGGAGGAATGATACTAGCCAGATCGTCTGGATTATTCATTTACATGTAAATATATTTTTTTAACATATGAGACTGAGTCTTTTAAAATCAAATGGAATGACGATATTGTGTAGAGTTTATGATTAAAAATATAAGTTTGGGCTTCATTTATGATTTGGGGTTCAAAATTTAGTTTTCAAATGTTGGTAAAAATGTATAGTTTTTTAGATTTATGTTTGGGGTTTATAATTTTAAGAGAGGGTTTACTGGATAATGGATATTTATTAATTAAAAGATGCAAGAAAAATAATGAGTTATTGGTTCGTTGGTTTTAAAATTTCATGTTAAAATTTTGTGTTATTTTAATGATATTTCTGAATCCCCTTGTTATTAGTTTAAGAAATTTTTAGTTTCGTAATAATTTGTTGAAAAATAATAATATAATTTTCCAGGAAGAGGTCGGAACACTCACACGCGAGCTAGCGCGTGCAGGCACGAATCCAGTGAACTTAGGCCAGTTGGTGAACATGTGTGTAGTCAACGCGCTCGGGCGAGAGATGATCGGACGAAGGTTGTTCGGCGCTGGAGCCGATCACAAAGCGGAGGAGTTTCGTTCGATGGTTACGGAAATGATGGCTCTCGCCGGAGTATTCAACATCGGAGATTTCGTGCCGGCACTTGATTGGTTAGATTTACAAGGCGTCGCTGGTAAAATGAAACGGCTACACAAGAGATTCGATGCTTTTCTATCGTCGATTTTGGAAGAGCACGAGATGGTGAACGGTCAAGATCAGAAGCACACAGATATGCTTAGCACTTTAATCTCGCTTAAGGGAACCGATTTTGACGGTGATGGAGGAAGCTTAACAGATACTGAGATCAAAGCCTTGCTATTGGTTAGTATAATAATTAACTTTCTTAAAACCATAAAATGAGGTATTTTTTTTTTTTTTTACCGTTTTCTCTTTTAAAATATAGAACATGTTCACTGCTGGAACTGACACGTCAGCAAGTACGGTGGACTGGGCCATAGCTGAGCTGATCCGTCACCCGGGTATAATGACCAAAGCCCAAAAAGAACTTGATTCCGTTGTGGGCCGTGATAGGCCCGTTAGTGAGTCAGACCTTTCTCGGCTACCTTACCTTCAGGTACCGTATACCCGGAATTGTTTTGGTTAAACTATATAATGTTAACCTGTTTTAACCGGTTTTTGGTTTAAATAGGCGGTTATCAAGGAGAATTTCAGGCTTCATCCACCAACACCACTCTCGTTACCACACATCGCATCAGAGAGCTGTGAGATCAACGGCTATCATATCCCGAAAGGATCGACACTTTTGACGAACATATGGGCCATAGCCCGTGACCCGGATCAATGGTCTGACCCGTTATCGTTTCAACCCGAGAGATTTTTACCCGGTGGGGAAAAGTTCGGCGTGGATGTGAAAGGAAGCGACTTCGAGCTTATACCGTTCGGAGCCGGGAGGAGAATCTGCGCCGGGCTGAGTTTAGGGTTACGGACGATTCAGTTACTGACGGCGACGCTTGTTCACGGATTTGATTGGGAGTTGGCCGGAGGAGTTACGCCGGAGAAGCTGAATATGGAAGAAACTTATGGGATTACTCTGCAAAGAGCGGTTCCTTTGGTGGTGCATCCTAAGCCAAGGTTGGATCAGAGAGTTTACGGACTCGGGTCAAATTAAACTTAAGTTTGCTTGCCTGACAAGCTAGACTCTTGCACGGTGGGATTTAAAAGCTTGTTTCTGGAAATCCCTAAAAATAAAGTTTCAAACGGCGTTAATTTGGGCCGGAGTAAGATAAACGATAAGAATGAGTTACCCCAGAATTAAGTAAAACGTTATATTTTGTTGTATAACCTATAAGGCTATGTTTGTCTACGTCGAAAATCCGATTCCGAGGAAGAAGACGATGGCAGTCGAAAGCAAACCTGACCCGCGGGTCGACCCGTTTCATTGTGTTTTTTATACGACGTCGTTACATTCATAATATGATGCTTTTCAAATTGAGTTAATTTTTTTTGTATTTTTATGGTATGTATTTTAAAATTTTAATATTATTTGTATGAAAACATTTTCCTTACAGTACCACATGCAATTAAAACTGTAGATTTTTTTTGCCAGCAAAATCAGACTTTTCCATATCTCATATTTAGGTGGAACACCACCACCACCTCCAATTCTGCAACACATCACACATGTTGCATTATACACATTCACTTGGCGTTTTCCAATAAGTTATAGATAGTAAATGTTTGTGAACAATAGCAAGTTAAAAATAGTAGATGTTGTTTCTCTTTTTTATTTTTAAGTTAAAAAGTCTTTAAATATAGTATGTATACAAGTAACTATTCTTAGGATTTGGATGTTTTATCAACCAAATTTGATTTAATATATATAATTAGTTGTAAAAAAACCTAGTCAGACCAGACTATCCCCATTTCCTAATTAATTTGTTTAAATTGTAGTTTACAAAAGTTTCTTTTAATTTTTTTTGTTTAATAAGCATCACAGTGTTGTTTTAATTTTAAATTTCAAAAAAAGGCTTACTTACATGTTCACACGGAGAGCTGCAATAATGGAAAAGCTGACACAGGAAGGGCTAGAGAAGAAACAAGAGTCACGGAACAAGTAGTCACTCTCAATCTCAGTACAGTACACTACTGTCTGCTTGTGGACACACTCTCTCTCTTCTTCTTCTTCTTCTTCTTCTTCCACTCTAACAATATCAGGAGACAAATCTCTCTCTTTCTATCTATCTATATTCTATATCACTCTCTCTTTCTCCGAATCAACAGTGTACATTTGTGTTTCTGCACTCTATCCATGGCTGCTCTGGTTCTCTATCTTCTCAGTCTCCTCATGGCTGGCCATTGTAGTAAGAACTCTCGCTCTTCACTACATCTCTTATCTCTATTTTTTGTTGTTTCAATGTGTCTATCGATGGGAACTCAAATTCAATCAAACCCGTAATATCCTTAAGCACATATCACATTTACTATAAACCTTGCATGACAAAGAAATTATATCTTACTTGACGCTCTCTTTGTTGCAACTCTTGTTGATGATTTGCAAAATCTTGCTTTTCAAAGTTTAAAACCCCTCAAAAACAAGATTTCCTCAAATTCTTGTTGGCTTCACTTACAATTCGTTCCCTTTGGTAGGTGCCACATGGTGTGTGTGCAAAACAGGGCTAAGCGACTCAGTGCTACAAAAGACATTAGACTATGCTTGTGGAAATGGAGCTGACTGTAACCCAACTCACCCAAAAGGGTCTTGCTTTAACCCTGACAATGTTAGGGCTCATTGTAACTATGCTGTCAATAGCTTCTTTCAAAAGAAAGGTCAAGCTTCTGAGTCTTGTAATTTCACTGGTACTGCCACTCCAACCACCACTGATCCCAGTAAGTTTCTCAGAAATCTGATATTCTCTTCTTACTGTGATTATTTAGTACCCTAAATAGTTACTTGAGTTACAGAAAGTTCAACGTCCTTTTCTTGACATTTATTTCTCCGGTGTGTGAATCTTTCTGTCACAGGCTATTCAGGATGTGCATTCCCTTCTAGTGTTAGGTATGGTTCTTTGCTTTCTACATATTTAGTTTTTTTCACGGGTTTATCTATAAATTGAAGGAGAGACAAACAAAAGATATCTCCTTTATGTAGTATTACGCTTAAATGTTGGATTAGCTTATAATTCCTATTTGCAGGAAAGAGAACAAGTAGACAAAAAGGTTGATCTAAGTCAAAAGTTGGCTTTTACCTTTACTAAACCAAGCTTTAATTAGTATGTTGACTTGCATATCTCTTGAAAGGTTTTGGATTAACTTGATAATGAGTGTTCTTGTACTTGTTTTACAGTGGCACTGGAGGAAGTAGCAGCACCACCGTGACGCCAGGCAAAAACAGTCCAAAAGGAAGTAGCACCATCACTACATTTCCCGGTGGAAACAGTCCATACACTGGCACACCAACCACCGGACTATTAGGAGGCAATGTCACCGATGCTACCGGATCAGGGTTTAACCCAGATTACTCAACCGAAAGCATTGGTTTCGCGCTTCGTAACCCCAACACCTTCTTCCTCTGCTTGTCTCCTATCTTGATGATGCTCTGAAGATGATGGATGTATTTCTCTAGTTACTGCTTTTAAGAGTAAAAAAAAAAAACATGTTATGTTCTAGTTCAATTTCGGATTTCGGTTCATGCCTTTTTGATTTTTCGGTTTTAGGAAAACAATTAACAATGTAAAACCATTCGGTTTCGGTTCGTTATCTTTAAACTTCAGCAACAAATTAAATTTAAGTTTCAACTTTTTTTTTGGATATGGTTTGAATTCGGTTTAATCAGTTGAAAAACCATTGATTAACTAAGCTAAGATTTACTTCTGTTTTAGACCGAATTTTTGCGGTTCAGTTGAGCACTTTGATATAAACTCTCGGTTTACTTCGGTTTGGTGTGGAGTTGTCGTGTACACTCTGTTTCGGCTAGAGTGTCCCCTCTGTAGAAAGTCTTTTTTTTTAATAGAATTGGACTAGGGAAGAAAACTGCTTTCTTCTACTTCAAGAAACGATCTCCTTCTTCTCTTTTTCTTTTTTTCCGCCTTTCTAAAATCTAAATTTCTTTGCGTCCCCATTTGAAGATCATTTTGTAAAGAAGCCATGGAGAATACGGGCAATAATCCATCAGTAAGATCATCGTCTCTGGGAATACATTTTGAACTGTTTGATTGTTTCTACAAGATCTCTGATTAGGCTTCATGTGGATTAGATAATACTTATATCATCATTTTTGTTACTGATCAAGACTTTTAATTCATATTTTCTATACGAAATGGATTAGTTTGTGATCTGTTGATTTTATTTCAATTTTGTTACATAGGAGCCTTGTCAGATATGTGGGGATTTAGGCATCGAGGATTTTATAATGACTTGTTTCAGTTGCAGAGAAGTCAGAGAGCATATGTAAGATCATTTTCATTACTTTATATATATGTGTATGATTCTGATTGTATATCTTCTTTTTCAATGATCTTTCTCTTTTGTATCTTCAGTTATTGCGCAAAGATCTGTCTACAGTCTGTCCCAGACATGTGGCTGTGTCAAGAGTGCAGATCCTCAACTCGCGTGTTACATCTACTGAGTCTTGCTGACAACGATATGAAGGCTTCAACAGCCGATTCTGGTCCCTCAAGCGCAGAGAGCTCTACCAGGTTGTCCCGGACAAGAAGCTCATATCCATCTCCGAGCAAGAAACACCAACCACGGTTTCTGGCTTTTTCTTCTCCAAAGAGACAACGCAGGACGCTTCGAGTTCCGGGTAAAAACACTATATGTTATTTGTTCAACTTCTGTAAAAAAAGAAGAAGAAGAGATTATGATTCTGTGCTTGTGTTTCATATTATTTTTTTTTTAATTTTGTCGCAGGTAACGAGGAAACTCAAGATCAAGAATCACAGGGCTCACATCATTGTGTGAATTCAGATTGATTGAAACAGTGTTAGCTTCTCGAAAGCTTCTTTGCTTAAGTGAGTGCACCTGCAATTAGGGCTCTTAAAATTTCATTTTCTTGGGATTCAAGTTACTTACCGGCTAGGTAAGGTTGGACTTCACTTGTCATGTGACTTCCTCTCATTGACATTATTTCTTTGTTACCGTGTGTCCTGCTTAGAACTCACTTTTTTGAGTCTCTGTTTTTTTATTAATTAATTTATATTCATCATAATTGAACTTTTAATACTCAAAAGCTGTATTTGGTTCACCGTTTCTTTCATGACTGTGGAACATGTTGATTTGCTTATGCTGCTTTTAAATACTGATTTTGCAAATTTATAGTTATATAATGTATATATATAACTCGTTGCAATTTTGCAAATTTATAGTCATAAAGTGATAAACAATTAGTTTTTAAAAAAAGATATTACTTTCTTATTTAAATTAAAAATGTTCTAATTATGTCATTTCATATTTAGAGGTTTATTACACCTACCATGTTTTTCTATAAGTAATAAAGTATAAACATCTGAGTAAACTTGGTGACAGTAAATGTCTAAAATGATATGAATAAAATTTTAGTTAAATATTTCATGCATCTAATACTTAAATTTCTCATTAATTGAACGATTATATACACATAAATTGTATTGTATAATCAAATATTTTATTTTAAATTAGCCCAATTAATTGCTTGTTAAATATAATTCAATGCCATAAGTCATGTACGACATCAGACATGTGTCCGCGGCTGTTTAGTAAGAGTAATTTATTAACTCATGATTGGCGTTGAGCTGGTCAACATTTTTTCAAATTAGAATAACAGAGATCAATAACCTTTTTTCAAATGAACTCAAAACTTATTTTAAAATTGAAATGTTTTATTATTTTATCAAATTATTAATTTATAGAAGTATTTATTTATTTGATTTCTGGTAACTTATTACTCTTTTGTTTTTAAAAGAATATTATTCTAGAGTTTTTTACAATATTAAAAAGTCAATCAAAAACTTTGTTTTATCCTTTGTTCATATACTAAATATATTTATTTCTCTAATAATTAATATATTAAGATAATAGAGTTAAAAATGAATTTTTATATAAAATTCTGTATAAGAAATATAAAATAATATTTTTTTTTGAAACAATATTAAAACTTTAAAATGACAGTTTTTATAAAACAAAGGAGTATTCTTATTTATTGGAAATCAGAATTTTTTGCAACCCTTGGTAGCTCGTACGGCTTCTTCACTAACTTGCCGGCCTAATCGCCGTTTTTTCTAAACGAAGAGGATCATTTCCTTACTTCAATCTTCCACATTATCCATTCTTATATTCTCAAAGCTCCAAAGTCTTCTTCTTTTCTTTGTTCTGCTTCTTTGATTACTGCTCAGTGCTCACTACCTTGTCCCTGATTGAAAATTGAAGCTTTTCTGGATGGGTATTGCTCTATGCTTCGATTTTCCGCATGGAGTAGAAAATTAGGGTTTTTGTTGGCCATTTCCCGCAAACGGTGTCGTGTTTGCAGCTATTCGGGTTTCTCAGTTTCCGGCAAGATGTTTAAGAATAAACATCGCTCCTGAATTTGGATTGTCGCCTCGATTAATTTTGGAATTCTTCTCTGATATTTAACCTATGTGTATAGCTTTTATGCTTATTATAGCTCCACTCTGCGTTTTGGTACTGAAAGTTGAAAGCCTGAGTCTTTGATTCCGAAGCTTGGAGTCAGTTTGTTTTCGATGAGGTCAAATGTTTATGGAACTGGATTGGAGATGATCCAAGTGCTCTCTTGATTGTTGCGGACAGAGAGAGGAAATGGATCTATGGCTAATCGCAGCTACTGCTGCTACAGGATACGTAACCAAGCATTTCCAAAATGTACCCAAAGGTAAAGAAAACTTTTCCGAGTCTTCTTCTATGGATTTGACTAATGCGAAGCCAGAATCTTCGAGATGTTTGGTTAGCGGATTGGCAAGAGACAAGAAACCAAATGAAGAAATCTTTGAGGATTGCATAAATGTGGAATCTCTAGATGTATTCGAATGTGGCAGTGCATACGGAGTGGAAGTAGCTTCCGGAAATGAGGAGATGTGTTCAGAATCTTTTGGGAACAGAGCGTTTCTTAGAAGAAATCAGCGATACAGAAGTCTTATCAAGCCTTTTTCTATGGAGAACAGCTTAATGTCTCGGCTACATAGTGAGAAAATGTCCACGGAGGAACATATGCGTAGCCCATTTCCATCACCTTGTGGTTCATTTTCGAGAGCCTTTGTTGTTACTGATTGTACAAAAGTAATTAGCAAGATCTCTGGAGGTTCTATTAGACAACGAGTCCCGAGTTGTGGATTTCCTCAGCTAAGGAAGCTGGAAGCTTCAGGTCTTTATGTTAAGAGGAAAGTCGGAAATGCGAGCAGAAGATCTGATAATGAGATTGGTAAACCTCTCGCTATCATTTGAATAAATTTAAGGTTTGTTTATTATACTGAGAAATAAGAAGACTTTACATGTTAAGCTGGATTTCTGTTTTTTCAGGATCAAATGATGCAGCATTGTTGCTATGCGTTGGGATTTCGATTGGGATAGTGTCATCGTTTGTAGCAAACCAAACCAAAGTAAACAAGGTCAAAGCAGAGCTAAAGCAGGCAGAGAATTTGGTGAAGGATTCAGAAGGTGAGGTCAAGGCGGAAGATTCATTGACAGTGAAAGATGATTTTCATAAATGTGAAAAACAATGTGATGAAAAGACAGCAGAGAAATCAGAATCTATAAGTAAAATTGAAGCAGAGCTTGAAGCTGAACTTGAAAGGCTGGAGATCAACATGAACTCCTCCAACATTGAGACAAGACTCTCAGATGTCTACGAGGTGAGCTTTATACTTTTACTTATGCTCTTTGCTTTGCTTCCACTGAATCATCTCATTTTGGTTGATCATGCATTTTCATTCTGGAAGTTATCCCCCTGTACTAAAAATTTCTGGTTTTCCATATTGTATTGAGCAAAGCAGATATTTGATCACAAGATAAGAGTAGCCATTCTTTATTCATAGATAAAATTTCAGTATGGTAATTGTTTCTCAACTCTGCAGCTGGAGCCGGATTTTGAAGTAGAATTTGCGCAGGGCGAGCTGAGAGATGATGAGGTTGAAAGGCAGCGCTTTGATGAAATTGAGTCTAACCAGGAACCTAGTGGAAATTCCACTCCTGAATCAGGAAACTATACCGTCTCACCTCGTGAGTTAAGCTTGCGTCTGCACAAAGTTATCAATTCACGTTATGAAGAACGAATAAAAGAACTCGAGATCGCCTTACAAGAGAGCCAGAGGAAAGTGGAGCAGCTGGTCATGGAAGTAGAGGAAAAGAAGAAACCATTGTCAAGGTTATGGGAAAGCCATGAAGTGATGAAACACAAGAGAGACTCTATTCTTCCAGTTTCTGTAGCACATACGGAGAAGAAGCATAATCCTGCAGAGATTCAACCTCTGGTTATGAATCTGGCAGGGCCAGCACTTGATGCATTCAACGACTCCTACGAGGAACTGATGGATATAAACGATTATTCCGAAGAATGCGATTTACCGTATGAGATGCAAGAGAATGAGCGGCAAGAAGAATTATCTTTGACAAGCAAAAGCTCACCTTGGAGCCATAAAGATTACAGAAAGGATTCCTCAAGAACTTCAGAGGATGTGAATTTCTTCAGGCTGCAAGATCTACTTGGCCTGAGCGAAGAAGAAGAAGAAGAAGATAGAGAGTTTGAGAGTGAGATGGAGAAGCAACTGATGAAGCAGATTGTTGAGAAAACAAAACAAGGATCTTCTGCTGTGTTCAATGCCCAGAAGATGTTATTTCTCATGAAAGAAATAGAACAGAATCCATAAAAGGCATTAGCTCAAGTTCTCATTGTTTATGATGAAATTACAGACGTCTCTAAGTGTGTAAATATGTAAGACTTGGTGAAACTTGTTCTGTCAGATCCAAAAAAGTAAAAGAAAAGAAAAGCGTGGTTTGTACTGTCTTTGTCAAATTCAATGTATATCTTATGAACAGTTTCAACTCTGAAAATGTAAGCTAAAAAATGAAGTGCAAATACTAATACGCAAGCTGTTACGCAACAAAAATGAAACCTTCTAGCTGCGCCAGATGGTTTAAAAGAGGGCGCCAGATGGTTTAAAAGAGGGCGCCAAAAAAACAGAAAGCGAGAGAAAAAAGAAGTAAGAAGCGGTGAAGTTGTTGAAAACAAGAGAAGAAAAAAACGGCGGGAATAATCAACCAAAAATCTAATAGCTTCCCGCGAAAATCTTCACTTCACTTACAAAACCATTTTGCAGGCTCCCCTCTTCCTTCATTTTCCTCACACACATTTGGTCATCTTCGAGAAAGAGAAAGAGAGACAGAGAGATGGAGAACTCAGTGACCCAAGATGGTATTGCGACAGTATTGTCGAATCAATCCCTTGATTCGTCCTCGGTTCGACCTGAGATCGTCGTTCAAGTCGTGAATCTTAAACCGGTTGGAAATCGATATACGTAAGTTTCTTATCTTTTAGCTGCATGGTCTAGGTTTTATTTTCACACAATGATTATTCTTGTCTTTCAATTTTCATCACCCCAAGTTTGGGATCGATTTGCTGATTTTTCCCTTTTTTCACTCTAGATTGTGTTTTCTTGGTAGATTCGATAGTTCAAGAGCTGCGCTTAAACCCCGGAATTGAATTTGTATTCATCGATTAGGGTTTCTCACTATTGATTCACTGTTTGAGATCTGGGTTTTGTTAAGAGTCTTTCCAAGTATCAGTTTTCTTTCGATTTGGAATACAATACTGGGTTTTGTTCAGATAGATCTAATCATGTTCATGGCTGTGTGATTTACGTTTGTCGATTTTATTGGTAGGAGGAAATGTCTTGACATGTGATTTTGTTGCTCAGGTTTAATGCTAATGACGGAAAGATGAAGATAAAAGCAATGTTACCAGCGACTTTATCATCTGATATAATCTCTGGAAAAATCCAGAATATGGGTCTGATTCGTCTCCTTGATTATACTGCCAACGATATTCCAGGCAAATCGGAAGAAAAGTAACAATTTCTTTGTTGATCAAAGAAAACAATAAATTGTTAAGTATGCAGTACTAATCTTTTTTCTTCTCTATCTCTTTCCTTCAGATATTTGCTTGTAACAAAATGCGAAGCTGTTGCTTCTGCACTTGACTCAGAGATTAAGTCGGAGATTAAAGCTTCTACAGGCATAATGTTGAAACCAAAGCAGGAGTTTGTTGCCAAATCAGCTTCACAGATAATCAATGAGCAGAGGGGAAAGTAAGCATTTTATTTATATAATTTCTTTGCTTCATACTCTTGTCAAGTCGTTATGAATATTGCTTAAACTTCTGTGGTTTTTGTAGTGCTGCACCAGCTGCAAGAATGGCTATGACCAGGAGGGTGCATCCGCTTGTGTCCTTGAACCCTTACCAAGGAAGTTGGACCATTAAAGTCCGTGTTACAAACAAAGGAGTCATGAGAACTTACAAAAACGCTAGGGGAGAAGGATGTGTCTTTAATGTGGAACTTACTGATGAGGAAGTAAGGCTGCTTTTGTGAATTATATGGTTCTGATGATTGCTGTAAAATGTATCTGGTGATTAATTATCTTTATTAATGGAACCCCAGGGAACGCAGATTCAGGCAACGATGTTTAACGCAGCTGCAAAGAAGTTTTATGACACATTCCAGATGGGAAAAGTCTATTACATATCGAGGGGGTCACTTAAGCTTGCTAATAAGCAGTTCAAGACGGTTCAGAACGATTATGAGATGACTCTAAACGAGAATTCAGAGGTTGAAGAAGCTAGGAACGAAGAAATGTTTATCCCCGAAACAAAATTCAACTTTGTACCCATTGATGAGTTGGGTGCATACGTGAATCAGAATGAGCTTATTGGTAAGAGCCGTATCTTGTATAGAACCTTCTTATTTGTAAATACTGGTTTAGGATGATAATTAACCACTTGAATATTGTTATGTTATTTTTCAGATGTTATTGGCGTTGTCCAAAGTGTTTCTCCTACGATGAGCATTAGAAGGAAAAATGACAATGAGATGATCCCAAAGAGGGATATAACTTTAGCTGACGAGACAAGGAAAACTGTTGTGGTGTCCCTTTGGAACGATCTTGCAACTGGCTTAGGACAAGAACTTCTAGACATGGCTGATGAGTACCCTGTTATTGCGATTAAATCTCTCAAAGTTGGAGATTTTCAAGGTAGATCTTAAATTCTCTTTGGAGTGAAAATAGGCACTTTGTCAAATTGGGTGCTGAAAGAAATCGATTTTTCTAGGTGTGTCATTGTCCACTATCAGCAGAAGCAACGTAGTGATAAATCCTGATTCATCAGAAGCTACAAAGTTGAAATCTTGGTATACTTCTGAAGGTAAAGAGACATCCATGTCTGCTATTGGCTCTGGGATGAGCCCTTCTGCCAATAATGGATCACGATCCATGTATTCTGACAGAGTTTGTCTTTCTCACTTCACAAGAAACCAGTCTTTAGGCGAGGAGAAGGTACTTCAATTCTCTTCCGCATATTTAGATCTTGGAGAAAGAAAAAAATGTTTATGTGGTCTTGTATTTGTATTGCAGCCTGTATTTTTCAGTACTAGAGCTTACATAAGCTTCATCAAGCCAGACCAGACAATGTGGTACCGTGCTTGCAAGACCTGTAACAAGAAAGTGACGGAAGCAATGGACTCTGGTTATTGGTGTGAAGGTTGTCAGAAAAAGGATGAAGAGTGCAATTTAAGGTGATATGACACTCAGATTCACTAAAATTCCCACTCAAGAATTGAGATTGAATCTTGTTTGCTTTAATTCTGTTACTTAATGGTATGTTTAGGTATATAATGGCCGTGAAAGTCTCTGATTCAACTGGTGAAGTCTGGTTTTCTACATTCAATGATGAAGCAGAGAAGATTATTGGATGCACAGCTGAGGAACTCGATAAACTAAAATCAGAGGTAACAAAACTAATACCATTTCAAAGAAGTAGAAGATTCACAACTCTCCAGGTTCTGATTTAAGACTGTATGTTGTTTATATTGGTTTTCTCCAGGAAGGGGAAGTGAATGAGTTCCAGACAAAACTGAAAGAAGCTACTTGGTCATCTCATCTCTTCCGGGTTAGTGTTTCTCAACAAGAGTATAACAGCGAGAAGAGACAGAGGATAACTGTAAAAGGTGTTTCTCCGATTGATTTTGCTGCTGAAACAAGATTATTGCTCCAAGACATTTCCAAGAACAAGAAGACATCTCAGTAATTCTAACCTTAACATGTTATATCTAGGTTTTGCTAAACTAAAAGTCCCAAGCTGTGTATTATAAGTTTTTCTGCTGTCAGTTCAATTAGTTTTTCTGACATCAAAAAATTGATTCAAGTTGAAGTGTTCCAACAATCATCTGTAGACTGAGCGTTAATTCTAATGGCATTGGGAACAAAATAGAAGCAGTTTATATTTTTTATTAAATTAAAGAAAATGAAACGTTAAGGATCCTACGAAATTTCCTAACAGAAGATGAACTAAGCTTAAGAAGGCAAAAGAAAAAGAGCCAAAATCCATTGAAGAAATCACTGAAGCTTAGGCAAAGGAGAAGTCAATTCCTGGTAGTTGTGTAGACTTCCAGTGAAATCAGTGAACAAACCATCAACACCAATCTTATTGATCCAATAATCATACTCCAAATATGCATCTTGATAAAACCCGAAATGCAGAAACTGGTTCTCATTACGGTATGTGTATGGATGGACCTAGCAACAACATTATTCAAAGCCAAGCTTAATGAAACAAATCACAATGATTCTAGCTAGAGAAAGAAGTTTTGAGACATATACACATACCTGGAGATTACGCGAATGCGCTCTTGCAACCAAATCTGTTGGTGTCATGAGACGGTTGTTGTTCACAGGAACAATTGTGTCTTTCCATGGACCAATTCCAACCACATATGGTTTAATGTAATCTAAGTATGCGTCTGATGTGATCTCCGCGTATGTCTGCATTTTACATTCATTTACCTTATATACATATGTAAGCAAATTTGATTGATTCGAAAAGACTAAAGTACTGTAAAAAGACCTTATTAGTGTCTTCGGTTAGAATAGTGACATCGTCTATCAAGAACACCTTTGGTGACTCTGTCAAGCTTGAAATGTAAACTAGCGAGGTTGCAGCAAAAGACTGGATAAATATTGGCTGTTTTCGCCAACCTTCAGACATATATGAGCCTTTGTATCCATATTTCTCCAAAGTTTCTACAATTTTATCCTCGAACTTCTTACCATTCGCCCATTTCACCTGCACAAGTTTTCAAAAAACAATTTAACAATCTCTCTATCTGTTATATCATCAGTGACTAAAAGTTAAAGTTTTGATCTTTGCTTACTTGCTGATTGATGAAAACAGGGTTCTTGATCTCTGGATATATCCCAACAATTCTAGGTGCGTCCAGTGCTATTGAAATAAACTCGTCCAAAGTAATAATCGGGAATTTACCTGATAATACCAAAAAAGTTCGTTTATAATTTGTTGCGCAAAAGTCTATTTCAAAGTATCTATAAAGAAGAGAAAACGTATTACCATTGTACTGTTGATCCCTGAAAGCATACCTCTGCTTAGCCCCAAGTGTTTTCAGCTCGTCAAGAGTAAAATCAACTGTTCTTGGAATGTTCAATCTTATCGTTAAACTTTGGAAAACAGAATCTTGAAAAAGAAAATTGTTTTTTTGTAGTGTTTTTAGTTTACCAGTGAAGAAGCCAGTTATGTTCACTCCTTGAACTTCATAAGTTCTCTTACGGTCTGCAAACTCCTTGTGGTCCGCAACATCGGTTGTGTCATCCAGATTAACGTCGTGATGACAGATCAGAACACCGTCTTTTGAAGATAAGATATCTGATTCAATGAAATCTGCACCCTCCTCAATGGCCCTCTGCAATAAAAACAAAACACAGATACAGAAACCTTAATGAAACAGGACAAAGTTAGTGTAGAAGTAGAAACTTTTAAAGAGACGCAATACCATATATGCAGGAGCAGTTTCTTCAGGGAACTCTCCGTTTGATCCTCTGTGTGCAACGTTAAATGGACGAGTAGTCTGAAGCGGTTTCTTGGTTCCATCTTTCTCTACACTTGGGAGAGGATACAATGGCCTTGCGGCACAATCAGCAACCAACAATGACAGTAAAAGCAACGGTAGAAAATCTGCAAAAGAATATCAAAGACTGCTTAAACTAAAAAGCTAAGAACTATGATTTCTTATCTGCCAAATCTCACTCAAAAGGGACACAAGAAAGCCACAAACAAAGAGAGCAACAACCAAAAAAAAAGTCTTTCTATCTTCAATCATCATGGTGGATATTTTGACACTTACACTTGAAGTCCATGACTAAATGGCGCTTGAGAATTTCTCCGAATACCTTAAATTGTCTCAAAGTTCTCTCAAAATACGACGAGCACTGTGTATATAACCTACATTATATAAGATACGAGCTTATCTAGAGAACAAACAAAAGATTTTATCAGAGAAAAACGCAACAAACCCATCATCATAAGAATATTCCACTGAGAGATATGCATATTTAAAATTTTAAGTAAAAGCCTATAAAAGATAAACTCTCTATTCATTTGCAGCATATCGTCGTTTGAAAGAATATTCTTTTCACTTGGAATTTATGATTATAGATCCTTAGTTAAATCAATAGTTTGAAATTTACTTATTAATGTGAACGAAGATATCATAAAACAGATATTATAACCTTGGTGATAAGATGAAAACGCAATTCGGAACTAGTTGTGAATGGAAAATAAATTATTTAGCATATTATAGAATCTCAGTCACTTAAAACAAGAAACAAATTTTGAACTGAGATATTTGTATCACATTGGTGAAATCAGAAACTAGACCATCAATTCTATAGAGACAACAGACACTGAAGAAATACAAAAATTGAGAAAGTGAAAACTAAGAGAGACTCCTCCATTTTTATCAGATTTCTTCAGACCGCCATGAGATCACCATAGCTACGCATGAGGAAGATTCCTCCTGCAAACACCCCAAGTGCTCGCACAAGTTTCTGCAACAAAAGTATTATCGTGTCAGAGTGAGACCAGATATCGATGGTCAGAAATCCATCAGATCTTTATGTATACTACAAAGTCAATCATCACAAGAACAAAGAATCAAATACTTCAAAGCATAGGCTTAGTGATCGATAAACCCTAAATCTCGGAGAGACCCAACATTCCAAATTCGAAAACTTAAAACTTAGAATTGCTGGAAACACCCAAATTCAACAAAAGCTACAAAGAAAAGGCGTTCTCGAAACATAAAGATACAAAATTTTACATTCAACTGAATCAATTCAGGATAAAAGGAAGCAGATAACAAACCCTAAACCGAAATTGAGAAACGATGTGATACCCAGAAAAATTGAATCGAAGGCATAGAGAAAGCCGATGATCTAGTCACAAGACATACAAGAGAAATCGACTCCGAAGCTCAATTTCAGAATCAATCTGGAAACAAAACCCCATAGAGAGAAAAGCAAGAGAATTACCATGTTAGATGCCCATTTTCGTTCATCGTGGACCTCAGAGTGCCACAAAGCTTTCAGCTGGTCGATTGAGATAACAGTCTTCACCATTGTTGCGTGGTAAGATCGGAACTTTGATCGTCTGGTTTCGGAGAGATAGGCTGTTAAAGTCGGATTTGGGATCGAGAATTAGTCGGTCACTTCAAAGCATCTATTAACCATTTAAGGGTTTAGGGTTTATTCAATTACGAAACTAACCTTTACTAATATTAACTCACTTTTTGGTAAAAAGGACAAAAAAGTGGAGTGATTTGGAGTGATTCCAACCAAACAAAAGCCCGAGAAGAGTTAACCAACCAAGAACGAACACGTGTACACAACACAATCTTAGCAATCTCAAAACTCGTGATCTATATACAACCTCTGCTTCCTCCATTGAAGAAAAAGTTTCGACAAAACCAGAGAAAGAAAGAGAAACAGAGAGAGGATTACAAAATGGCGGCTAAATCAATCTGTTCTTCTTTATCAGTGCATTCCATGGCGAACAAGAAGCCTTCACCTTCGAAAACAAGAACAATAACCTCAAAGAAGGCAATTGATTTTATCTTCTCTTTTTTTATATATATTTCCCTAAATCTAATTAATTTTTTTTTTGTTTCACAGGGTACAGCGACTCCACAGGTGAAGCTACTGACGAGAGTCGAGCAGCTCAAGCTTTTGACGAAAGCCGAAAAAGCAGGACTTTTGTCCTTAGCTGAGAAATCAGGTTTCTCTCTGTCGACTATCGAGCGTCTTGGATTGCTCACTAAAGCAGAGGAATTCGGCGTTTTGTCTGCCGCCACAAACCCCGAAACGCCTGGAACGCTTTTCACCCTGAGCCTCGGTTTACTCCTTCTTGGTCCGGTTTTTGTCTACTTGGTCCCTGAGGATTACTCTTGGGAAGTGGTCGTTCAGCTCGTGGTGGCTATGGTCTCTGTTCTTGGTGGCTCCGCTGCTTTTGCTGCTTCTGGTTTTGTCTCCAATCTGCAGAGATCTGATTAGTCCGGTTCTTTTGGTTTTCTTTAACCGGTCGGTTTTTGTTTCAAATTTACTCGTGTATGTAACGACCTAGCGAGAGACTTTTCTGTATTTAAAGATGAAAACTTCATAATGGTATGGAATCCTCATGTATTTGATCTAAATTGTTTCAAAGCTCATTTCGCAATTTCTATGTAAATGGTTTCATATACAGATTCCAAGAGAAACGTTTTGAATATCAATAAGTTCACCATTGTTGAAACAGTAATCACACTGAAGTACATGTATTAGAGGTCGATTTAACAAGGGCCTCAACAGAAAAAACATTTTTTTTGGGCCCATTATCAATCATCAGCTCAAAATCTCAAAATGAATAAGCCCATCCCAGGCCCCAGCCTTAACCAAACCGGTAATCGTTTATCTGGGAGATGATTCAATCTCGGTTTAGCATAGAACCAATCAAGTATTTCAGAATCGAAACTACGCAGACCGGTTTTCATAATCCTTCGCATTTGGGAATTTGGTTTCATCTCTATTCCGTTTCCTCATTTCCTTCGGCCAAATCTGTGTTTCTCGAAGCCAAGCTCTTTCATCATCAATGGCGAAATCAGTGGCGACGGCGACTTCCTCGCTCGTGCAAAACCTTAGGCGGTATATCAAGAAGCCATGGGAGATTACCGGACCTTGCGCTCACCCTGAGTACCTGGAATCTGTTCCGAAGGCGACGGAGTATCGTATCAGATGCCCCGCCACGATTGATGAAGAGGCGATCGTGCCAACATCGGATCCCGAGACGGTATACAACATCGTATACCACGGCCGAGATCAGCGCCGAAACCGCCCGCCGATCCGGCGTTATTTGTTGAAGAAGGACGACGTGGTTCAGATGATGAATGAGAAGAAGACATTCGAAGAGTCGGACTTCCCTGGGGTCTACTTGAAAACCACTGTCGAGGAGGATGAGAACGCGCGTGGCGGAGGCTACGAGTAATAAACAGGTTAGGAATTCGATTTTTGGTTGGCATGAGATTTGCTTGATTGCTAAGGTCAATGAGATTATCAAATTTTGAGGTTTTTGTTGTTCGGATTCATTTGATTATCGAAGACTGAGCTGGATATAACAAGTTTACGGTCTAGGATTGGACCTTGTGGGTATATAGATCTGGTTTCGTAATGGCAATGGAGTTTCGACTTGGATTAGGCTTCATATCTAATTCCAAGCCTGACAAGATATGTTTCGTAATGTCATGTTATAACCTTATAGATGGTTACTGTTAAAGTTTCTTAATTGGCAAACGAATGTTGATTTGTGTAAGGTTAATACTTTGGGCTTTTTACCCCAAGAATTAGCTTGTCTCATACTGATGGCTGTGTGCAGCATTGGCTTCTCGTTTGATTAATAAATTTGTACACTTTCTTACCAAGTTCTTTCCCAGTGACTATAAATTTTCTACTGTGAAACTACTTGAAAATCGCGGACCAGTCCATTTCCTTCGATTATGAGGGATTAGCTTTACAGAAAATGGTCTTTTTAAAGAGGTGTTCACCACTCACCAGTTAGGTGCTGAATTTGGTTGCTGGGTGATTAATTGAACCTTTTGATCAAGAGTCCACTGTACCATCATTAGACCATTTCGATTCCTCTAAATTTTTTATTAGAATATAGAACTAAGGGAAATCGGAAAGTATAGTAAGCGTCCAGGTCTTTACAGTAGTTTTTGAAGCATCTTTCTCTCTGTGAAGTAGACTTCACACATTTCGATCGAGCAGTTGAAAATCAGATCTCTGAGGTGGAGAAAGAATATGATGACATCTGTTTGGACCTTTTGTCCTGTGCAATTAACTGGAATAGATTTAGACGTCGGAAAATGATGGTACTTGTTGATATAGTGCATTGTATCCTTAACGTTATGGTTGTTGTAGGGTTATTATCTACTTCCCCCTAATGCTTTAGTTTTTCACAAAGCCTGACTTGGCTTTTGGTGATGCTCAATAAGTTTAGTTGCCACAATGCAGATGGTTTCACGGAAATTTTTTGTAGGAGTATCAAGAAATAGGAAGTTTGGAATTATGAGTAACCTGTTGAATAGATTTATCTAGCTGCTGAGGTCTGACCATTTAATCACCCTGTACAAGTTTACTGCTTAAACACAAGAACATTTCTACCGCCAAAAACCCATTCAAATGGCTACTATTATCTAAGTTTCCATTTCTCCAGACTGTAAATTTATTTTTTTCCTTTCTTTGTAGGTTTATACTAGTATCTGTCTCTCTCCTGTAATCTGCTGATGGGCGAAGGACTGGTGTGATATTTCCGTACGGACAAAAGATTCCGCCTGGTTTGCTTTATCTAATAAGGTTTGTAGTTGCTTTATGTACTACAAAACACTTTATTTTCCTTCACAAGAACCAGATTGTTGTTCAGTCATATTCCCTATGTTAACAATATATATATTGTTCTATGATGACCTCGTAATTGTTGCAAGTCTCTAGTCTTATTAGTATTGGTTGCTAATGTAACACAGAGAAAAACAGGTAGTAGTGTCTGTGTTCTTTGGGGCCCTTTTTCTAATTCATCAGTGAGATAAAGAGTAAAAAGGAAGAAGAAACAGAAACTGTGAAAAGCCAGAATGCCACCAAAATATGTCTCCGTCGATGCATGTATGTGTGCTTTTATGATGAATTTATCCCAAACGACTGTTTCTTTCACCTATTTTGCTTCTTTCTCTCGCAAGGATATGTCACTGTCTCTTTCTCGGCATGTGCCTTTTGCATTTACTGCCGTACAGACAGAGAACGACGGCTCAGGATTAAAGAAAAATCAAACTGTGTTTTGCAATTTTTGTCCAAAACGTCTCTGTCTGTGATATGCATCAGTCATTACATACACAATGTCCAACTTTTTTACGTCTATAAATGGACATGAGCGTTGCACACAATGTGGTTTTGAAGTTGGTGAAAGATAGACAATATGATGCAGTTGAAATGGTAAAAGATTAAAGACGGTTTAGTAGAAACGGATTGTGATTTTGATTACTCAAGGCTCAAGGCCATTAGTGACGAAAAATCAGTGATAATTAGCTTTGTAATGCGTGTACGGTTTGTGATCATTCATTCAAGCTTCGAACCGCTTAGTTCAAAATCATGGTTCCTTGTTAACCGCTCCCAATCGCTGCCACTAAAATTAGATCCCAAGTTGTTCTACCACTGGTATGTGATCTCTATGATATTGGAATCGTTCACAAGATCCAACAGCGCAAAAATTTAATAATAAATTTTGAACCAGAAACTAAAGTCTTACTTATTCTGTTTCAGCCGTTCTTAGTCCCAACTGGAAAAAAATGTTCTCAATCTCTGATACACATACACATTTATTCAAGCAGCCGTTCTTAGCAAAAATTGGTAACTCAAAAATGAAATTGTTTAAAAAGCGTTTAGGAGAAAAGCAAAACAGTGATTTCTAGCAGTGTGGTAAGAAATCAAAACTCAAAAGTTCTTCAGAAAATAAAAAAAATCATCCTTCTCCTGAAACTATATTGAAATGGAATATCCTATTTTTGTTATAAGGAAATTGTTATATTGTGATGGACTGATAGTGTATATCTAAAATAAATCTAGAAAGAATTAATTAGCTAAAAATCTCACTGCCATACACATTGTGGTCCATGAATCTCTTTTGTGTATCTAAGAATGTTATATATATATGTGCGTGTGTGTATTTGGTCCATCCTCTATCTAAGACCAACCATTCTAGCTGTCAATCTAAATGCCTAGTGTGAATGTACATCCACAAGCATATATATCATCATATTATAGAACTTAATTGGGATCATCTCAGGAAGATAATCAAAAGGATACATAGATAACTAAATTTCCCCTGCTACAAAAGAGAGAATATTTCATGAAAATATAAGTTTCTTATTAAAATATTTTAGATTAATGGAATCAAATATTTTCGAGAAGGAATTTATAACCATTTTATTTTATTTTTAAGAGGATGGTAGCAAATACATAGAAGTTGTATTTAAACGATTTTCCATTGAAGTTATTAGAACTTACTATAAGTTACCAAAGAGACTTCGATCCTAGTATGTTTTGTTTTTAAAAAAAAAACCATGAACCACATTCTCTAAATATTTAGATACGTGTGTATGTACATATGTATACGTAATTTGTGAACTAATAACATGTTTTGATTTACCATCTATCTAGAATTAGAATAGATGAAAGCCGTAGCATCTTTTGTTTCTGTCAACAACATTTCGATAAGAGTGTCTACGTACAGTATTACTACATAATTTGCCCCTTTTTTATCCTTGTCTGTAAATTCATTTCATGTCCAACTAAAACCCTAGTGACTGGAGAGTATATATATTAAATACTTCAGTTCTTGCTCAGCCTCAATCATATATTATACACTTTTACTTTTGTAGAAAACGAGAGAAATAACTTTCAATTGTTCATCATCTAGATTCTTTTCCTTTTCTTCGACTTATTTTGACGACGAATCCACTCGATCTGTCTAAACCCAGCGAACTTCAAGCTTGTCAGATCTCAGTGTAAGGTGTATCATCTTTTTTTTTGCAATAAATTTAGTTTGAAATTTATAAATTTCTCTTTTGAATCCTAAGGTATTTGGATTATTTCACTTGTATCTTTATTGATTTGAATCACTTGGGACTCCTACAAAATATCTAGCAAATTAAAGTCAATCTGCAGTTCGAATAATTAAGTAAAACCTTTTTTTTTATCATTCGTTCTTGATCTTGATCTGTTTTTGTTGTTTTATATTGAAAGATTGCTTTTATTTTATGTGAGTACAACCCTAACATCTCAGTATTCATTTTTCTGATGTTTTTGTTTTCAGATCGATAATATATATAACGGAGATGAGACAGTACTCATCAATGGGAATAAAACAAGAAGGCGATGATAATTATCGAGCGAGTTCTTTGTCTACGTTGAGGCAAAATCCGAGGATCGTGCGAGTCTCGAGAATGTTCGGAGGCAAAGACAGACACAGTAAAGTGTGCACAGTTCGTGGTCTTCGAGACAGGAGGATAAGATTGTCGGCGATGACAGCGATCCAGCTCTACGACCTTCAAGATCGATTAGGGCTGAGTCAGCCTAGCAAAGTCATTGATTGGCTCTTAGAAGCTGCCCAAAACGACGTTGATCTGCTTCCTCCGTTGCAGTTCCCACCTGGTTTTCACCCTAATCTCATCGCCGGCGCCGGAGAATCCTTTCACGGGATCTTCGAAAGTTTCGATCTTGGAAGCTGCTCATCGAGAACTGATGATACGATCCAGACAGAAAGTTTGGATCTTGAGAAAAGGAAATGGGTTAAACCCGATGAAAGGAACAATCTTGTTCATGGGTTCGACATCGATCATCATTTTTTCTCGAACTCGAGCCAAAGCAACAAGCTTTATTTCCCTACTTCGTCGACGTACAATAGCAGCAGCTCTTATCATTACAACCTCGGACATCTCCAACAGTCATTGCTGGACCAATCCGGTAATGTTACTGTCGCATTATCCAATACTAACCTCAATCCGCCGCCGGCCGAAACTATGAGCTCTCTGTTTCCGAGGTACCCTACGTTTCTCGAGGGTGGTCAACTTCAACTCTTTAGCTCAAACTCGAACTCGTCGAAGCAAAAAGATCATGTCGAGTATTAGTTCCAGCTGCTTGGTTTTAGACTCTTTCATATGTTGTTGCATTAATCGAATCATGTGGCTAATGATAGGCATATGCTATACTATACATATAGAGAGAGAGATCATTTATATAGGTTATTAAATGGTTATTGTTGAATTGAGTGTATGTGTAATATATCTAGCAAGTCTTATTAAACATTATCCACGCCAAATCCGATTTGAGCAAAGATTTAGATTAATGATGCGATCGATGTTGGTGGGATATTAGTCATTTCTTAATTTTGGTAATGTTTAGAAATTATGAAAAAAATTGTGTGAGAGAACTACATTTCTTGTAGCGAGATTTAAATTGATGTTCCTATTAAAAGATAAGTTTGAAGTGCCTAGATACATGACCTCGTTGCATGCCAAATCCTATATATTTTGATATGTCCACAACCGCACATATGCATGTGTTACTTACACACCATGCATATACATATGAGACATCCATACAATTAACTATAAATAAACATATATAAACAGAAATTTCTGTTAAGATTAAAAAGCTGTAATGCATGTTTTATGTTTAGGGCTTGGTCTATAAAGCGAACCGAAACGAACATATGTATACCTTTTTCTTGTAAGTCATCATACATTTCCAGTAACCAAATCCGTTGCAAAGTAATATTCAAATGTTTGACGACAAATAACATGTTTTTTTTATCTCGGATTTTGATACTAATAGTCAATTAATGATTTGTCGTGGTGGTATCAAACCGGTTGGATTAATCATATTTGGGATTGGCAAATGAGAGAAAGAAGCAGTTAAGACAGCATGCAACTGGATCTGCAGTCAAGCACTGATCCCTAGTTTATCTTCTTTTAACTATATTGCTCTTTTCTTCTTTTCTCTTTTGTCCCTTAGACACACATTTTTTATTGAATACGATGCATGGTAAATTTGAAAACTTTAACCTTTTTCCTTTGCTTCTACTTCGCCGCAACTAAATAAATAACTTGGATTGTTTTCTTAGACATGCTTGAGCGACTACGATACCTTTTGTTTTTGTTGAATCTTTTAATAGTGAGAAAACACCAAATGGTCCATATGAATATAAACTTTACTTTCGTCACCGGCATGCTTCAAACTTATGAGAGGAGCAAACAAAACAAAAAGGTTACACTTTGTTTCATTTTCACATAATTCACCCACTTAGCTTAGTAGGCATGCAAAATTCTTCTTCTTTCTCTTTCTTTTTTTCCCCAGCCTATCTTCTCTTTCATTGCTTCTAACTTTTCTTCTTCTCAAAGCATTTTTTTTTGGTAAGAGATCGGAAAAAAAGGAAGAAGCAAATCGGACAATATTTCATGACAGGATGTCGAACACGTAATTGACCAGCGAATAATTAGATATAAAAAGACAGCAATTAATGTATACTTTAATTAAGTCTAAAAGTTGACAAACGAAAATTAGGTATTCAAAAATGCTGGAGGTGCGAGCGCTGTACCATATGAGCTACACCCCCATTCCGATACTGTAAGTTCATTAATTATAAAATTATTTTGAAGTTATAAGTCACATGGGGTCCACATGTACAGAATGTCTGATATTAATCGGCTGTTCACATTCCTTTAGGTGTATCGGCGTCAGTGCACATGCGTCGCATAAGATAATATTTCTGATGCAAAATGACGTAATTATCCTTTATTTATATTTTCTTACAATATTTTTCCGGCACCTAATGGAGTTGTCTTTAGCTGGACAAGGACGGCATGTCGGAAACATCCGTGTGTACATACCAAACCGAACCGGTCAAAAGTATGGTTTTCCGTTTACAGAGAAAAACTGTTTATAAAATGTATTCGATTCTCGGTTCGATTTCGGTTATAATACTAAAATCGATCGGTTTGAAAAAAATTAAAATCCCTAGAGATTACTTACTACTCTCCTCTTCTCTCCGCACATTGTCGAGGGCGAGCCAGATCCGTTTCTCCTTTTACTTTTTTTTTTCTCTCGATTCTGTCTCACTAAATTTCTTGCTTGTCCTTCGAAGAAAGATCGACACTTTTCCGGCGTTTTCAGTTTAGCATCTCGACTGAGTCACCGTCGCAGGCTCACCTCTTCTTCTCGCCTTCGCACCATCGAAGTCTTCTTCTTCTTCGTTCTTGGTGTAAACGAAAACCAAACTTAGTCTCTACGCACCATACAATGAATGATCTTCTTAAGGTGAGTTCTTTTCCTTTGAAAATGTTTATTTTTTTTTTCCCTTCTAGACTTATGGGGGTTTGTTGGGTTTGATTATCGAATGTGGATGCTGATTTCCAAAATTGGAAATTTATATTTTTGTTCTCAATTAGATTTGATCATGAAAGAAATTACAATGTCGCTCAGTTCACTTTTAGTTTTCCAGAATGGTTACAGAAATTCGTATGGTTTGACCATCCTATAATCTCACTTGTGAGCAGAATCCGAATGCCCTATGAAACTTTTTTATTTGAATGTTTAGCTTTTCAAGGAAATGGACTTGTAATGAGTCAATCTGATTATTTGATATAAATTTAGCATTTTTTCTGCTTTTTCTCATGTGAGACTCGAAGGGTATGTTTGTGAGTGGTTTCTGCTAATCGATTATTGTGTTTAATTTTTTTTAATGGCTTCTTCATATAGGGTTCGTTTGAGCTTCCCCGTGGTCAATCTTCTAGAGAAGGGGATGTCGAACTAGGGGAACAAGGAGGAGATCAAGGATTAGAAGATTTCTTCAAAAAGGTGAGCTTCGATTCAAGAATACTCAACTAATGAAACGGTGCTATTAAATATACCATACCACTTGCTCTACCTAAGTGTTTCCTCTTTGTCTTCTTAGGTTCAAGAAATTGACAAACAATATGAGAAGTTAAATAAGCTTCTAAAGAAACTTCAGGTATATAAGCCAATGGTTTTTTTTACTTTATGCTATTAGGTGTCTGCTTTGAAAGATTTTCGATTTAGTGGCTTTTCATTTGTTCTGTATTATTTTCATGCCAAAACATTTGTTCAATTTTACTGACAAGATAACCATTTGTACACCATTTAGGCTGCCCATGAGGAGTCGAAGGCTGTGACCAAAGCTCCTGCCATGAAGGGTAAATTTCTTTATTTTGTAAATCTTTTTGTCAAGCATATACCTCCAGAATCAGTACAAGCCAGTGAAAGTAATCATGGATATGTTTCAGAGATTTATTGATCAAAGACGTTTTGATGGCTATCAGGGGTTTAGCTTGTACTAGCAGTTTAAATTTTTTGATATTTGGATAGAATGAAGGTTAGTTTAAGCATCTGGTCCACTGGAAGTAAGAACCAAGCGTTTGGTAAATTAACCATGCATGTCTGAGAAGTGAGTTAGATGGTTTGCCATAACCTTACATATAATTTGGTGTTTTGTGTGTGGACAGCAATAAAGAAGAAAATGGAAAAGGACGTTGATGAAGTTGGAAGTATTGCCCGTTTCATAAAGGGGAAACTGGAGGAGCTGGACAGAGAGGTACGGTCGCTGGCTCTTTATCTTCTAATTTTACAGATGTTGATTTTACTGGTTTCTTTTATATGAATATTCATTCAAATGTTGTAGAACTTGGCAAATAGACAAAAACCTGGGTGTGCGAAGGGATCTGGTGTGGATCGATCAAGAACAGCAACAACACTGTGAGTAGATCATTTATTTTGACCTCTTTGTTTTTAGGGTAGTGTTCAGCTGTCATTCATTAAAATGTAGTAGAACTTGGTAAGCATATGCTGTTAAAGTTGTTTCTTTGGTATGACCTTTTTCATTCTGTGCAACAGTTCCTTAAAGAAGAAGCTGAAAGACAAGATGGCCGAGTTCCAGGTGGGTTAGGAAGAAAAAGATAAATTTTCAAAATTATATGGAAACTGTTAATTTCCTCAAATTGATATTGTGACTTGTTCTAGGTTCTAAGAGAAAATATCCAACAAGAGTATCGCGAGGTTGTTGACAGGCGTATTTTTACAGGTATGTACGTTATTCATGTTATTGGATTGCTTTATTTATCCCTTTTTTACTTCTTCTTCTTTTTATGTCTGTGTGTTTTCCTTGCGTTAGTAACTGGGCAGCGGGCGGATGAAGATGTAAGTAAAGTAGAGTCCGAGTATTATTATGGTCTCAGAAGTTTGAACAAAACCTCATGCCTTCCTGTTTCTTGATTTCCAGACAATTGATGAAATGATTGAAACTGGAAACAGCGAACAGATTTTCCAAAAAGCGATTCAGGAGCAAGGCAGAGGACAGGTTTGATCTTTTCCATTTATTAGAGAAACATGTATGAAAACAATTCAAGATTTGAACATGCAAAGGTGTTAATGTTTTTTTCTCTCCCAGGTAATGGACACCTTGGCGGAAATCCAAGAACGTCATGATGCTGTCAGAGACTTGGAAAAGAAACTTCTTGACTTACAACAAGTATGTTGGATTTCATATTCTCTTACACGAGATGAACATCTTTGAACTGAGTTTGATGCAATCTATTAATCAAACTCTTTTCCTTAGGCCGATAACACATTGTATGGAGTCATTTGCGTAAAGGCAGATTTATTAGGTTCCCCTTTTTTCTGCAGATTTTCTTGGATATGGCAGTTTTGGTTGATGCACAAGGAGAAATGCTTGACAACATAGAATCTCAGGTAATTTGGTAACTTTTTGCTTCGATTGGATCAAAATGGATAAAAGCATAAGCGTAAGTTAATATGCTTTCGATATATACGAAACCTGTTGATATCATAAGAACAAAAGGAGAAATGGTACATAATGATGAATTTTTGTTGGCAATTTTAGGTGTCAAGTGCAGTAGATCACGTGCAATCGGGAAACACGGCTCTACAAAGGGCAAAGAGCTTACAGAAGAACTCAAGAAAATGGATGTGTATCGCAATCATCATCCTACTCATTGTTGTTGCAGTGATCGTTGTTGGTGTTCTCAAGCCTTGGAAAAACAAGAGTGCTTGAGGAAACAAAGATTGTGTAAACAAAAAATCATCCTTACGTACGGCTTTTATTGGGTGAGTGTTTATGAAATGTGTGAAGTTTGTGTTTTTACCAAGAAACGAAAAAGAACAAAATTCTATATTCTTTTTAATTGGATCAAACAAACCAATTACACTATCACTTGTTCGATTTTCATAAAGGAGAGGATCTCGGGGACATATTATTTAGTCTCATCGTGTGTGGTTGACATAAAAAATAGGTAAAAAAATAATTTTGGAAAAAGAAATACCCTATAATAGATTAAATAAAAATTTTGTCACAAAAATAAAAAGTAAAATTCATAAATATAACATTATTAGAGTGTAAAAAGATATAACATTATTTTCACTTTCTATAATTTTAAAATTATGAATTTTTTTTTCAAAATTTTTTAAAATTTAGTTTTGATAAAAGTTCAAATATAATTTATATATCATTTTAAGTTATTTAGAATATCTTTTTAAACGTTTAAAACCACTTTATGTATGTCAAAACTATTTTTAAAGGTCTATTAAAGTCTTGGAACCCTTTTTTAAAAGTACGTAAACCATTTATAAAAATAAGTACATATTTCTTAAAATTTAAAAACATACTTATAGTCTGTATAACATTTTATATATATTTAATATATCATTTTCACTTATTTGGAGTCACTTTTAAAAATATTTAAGACTAATTTATATATATCATAACCATTTTTACGTATTTATTAAGTCTTAGAAACTTTTCCTAAAAATATGTAAATCATTCTTAAATATTACTATTTCCTTCCTAAAATTTTAAGAACATTTTTTTAGTCTTTTGAACATTTAATATTATTATTTTAACATATTTTAATTATTTTTCTATCCGTTTAAAACTAATTTAAATATGTTAAAACTATTTTAAATGTTTACTAAAGTTTTAGGAAATCTTCACTATAGTTTTATGACCTCTTTCCTAAAAGCATGTAAATCATTCCTAAAAATTAGTATATCATTCCTAAAAAGGAGGAATATAAATTTTTGAAAAAAAACAATTTTGAGAAAATAAGTTTTGGAAAAAAAACTTTCCGAAAAAAAATAATTTGAAAAAAAATATTTTTGAAAAAAAATATTTTTGAAAAAAATTAATTTTCGAGAAAAAAAAAATTAGAAAAAATATTCGTAATTTTGAAAAAAATTTTAATATAAGAAATTTTTTTATTTGATAATTAATTTAACTTGAAATTTTATAAATTGAGGGGTATAATTATCTTCTTACACTTTAATGAATGTTATTTTTGTTAATATTACCTTTATGTTCTATTTTTGACAAAAATTTATTTAGTTATTCTAGGGTTATTTTTTTAAATATTAAATTATTTTTATTTGTTTATGAGTAATTTTGTACTTTTTATTTTTAATGAATGTTATTTTTGGAATTTTCACCTTTGTGATTTTTTTTTGTAATTAAAACTTAAATTAATCTATTTAAGAGAATTGCCCAAAAAAAGTAAAAAAATAATTGCAAGTAATAATTTAGCCTTTAGCATTAAGGTTGTATTTAAGGTTGTATTTAGCGTTAACCTAATTTTTCTTTTTTCTTATTCTTATGATTTATCTACCAAGTAATACACATTCTGATCTTATTCTATAAAGTTTAATGTCTCATCATCGCGACATGTGACATGTGAGAGTTCATCCTCCTAACGAGAGGACCGGTGGGTTTGTTTTTCAAGAGAGAGAAGCTAATTATTATACAGTAACTAATTAGGTGAGACTGAGACCACCAAAACAAACTATGATGTAAGCCCCTTGTTCTAAGCAAGAGTTAGATTCTAAAGCAGAGAACAAACAGAGTTGAGTAGACTAAGCCACTCGTCCACCTAGTGATTTCAATTCTTTGGCCAGATTGCAATCTCAGTGTAACCATCTTCGGAGGCACAAGCTCTGAACATACCGGTGGTGTTAAATGGCATTGCAACTTCACCATTGGCAGATACAGCAACGAGTCCACAGGTTCCTCCGGGTCCGGATTGGTCAACAGCATAAGCCGCTGCCTCGGTTAAAGACAAGCCTTTATATTCCATGAGTGCGGCCACTTCTCTAGCCACGGTTCCACGGATTATCTCTTCTCCTTTACCTGTGGCTGAGACGGCACAAAGGTGGTTAGCGTATGTTCCTGCGCCAATGACCGGTGTGTCTCCGATTCTGCCAACCATTTTGTTGACATAACCGCCAGTGGATGTTGCCGAGGCTAGATTCCCAGCGCCGTCCACGGCAACACATCCGACAGTTCCTATTTGGCTGTCGCCACAAACTTCCGGTTCTTTCGGGGTAGGCACTGTGAAATCCAACTGTTTTTGAGAAAGTAAGAAAGTTTATTTTCGAAGCACAAGAAAAAGGGCATTTTGATGAGAAATGAAAAAACTCGGAATTTGCCTCAAGAAGATACTTGAAGCAAACAACAGAAACCTCTAATTAACAAATTACCTGGACTCGATTGAATTCTTTGGCCTGTTTTAGCCTTGCAATGTTTTCAGGAGTTATGAAATGGCTTGATTCAACCGTCTCAACGCCCTATCAAACAGAAATTTAATGAAAGCTTTAGCACAAGAGTACACAAATGAGTGGAGTTTAGTAAGCAATGGACCTAAAAAGAAAGTAGAGAATCACTTGACACTGACATGTTCCCTTGCGAAAGCTTCCGCAGCATTGAATGCAAGATAGATATGAGGAGTTTTCTCCATGACAAGTCGAGCTAAAGAGACGGGATTAACGACAGTGGTGAGGCCAGAGACCGCTCCACATCTTTTCGTTTTCCCGTCCATAATGGAAGCTTCCATTTCAACAGTGCCTTGCGTAGTTAAGACAGATCCTTTACCCGCATTGAAGTCTGGGTGGTTCTCAAGTTCACGAACCTTAACAACAGAGGAAATTAACCAAGAGAAAAGACAACTCTATAAGACTCATCATACAAAGGGCTCACTGTAAATTTCGATAGACTGATCTCTGATCAATCATTCATAGTAGCAAAACCCTAAAAGACATTAAATCAGAATTATCAAGCTTGACGAATCTCAAAATTTTGGGCTTACTTGACTGATCATCTAGAGTTTTTAATATAGCTTTCATGGATAATTTCAGATGTAAGCACTGTCGACAGTGGTGTCTCACACAATGATTTAGAAGCTAAAATTAGTTTAATTTTGTCTCCGAATCCTCGGTTTCCCCATCGGTTGTTACAAACTAAATGATAAAACGAATCACAACGATCCGATTGAGAGAGAGAGGCGTACGACGAGTTCGATGACGTCCAAGGGAGACTTGCCGGATTTGAGGGCGGAAACGCCGAGATCGAGGCAGTGACGGAGGGCAGCCTCGCGAGGGATACGTCGCTCGTCCGGGAGGTCGATCGGAATGTCTCCGGCGCCGCCGTGTAGTGCTATCGCCCACCCGACCATCGTTCGCCGGAGAACTAGAAGAACACACTCTTAAAAAGCCTTCAGTTGACTCGCCACATCCAAACAGATATCTCTATAATCATTTTTTTTTTATCTTCTTTTTTTTCACAGTGGTAACTATAATCTGTTCGGATGTAAATAAAATAACGGAATTATCACATAAACTTTTCAAAGTTTTCTTGAACATTACGAAACCTTTTTCTTTCGATAACTAATCACTATCTTCTGCTTTTTCTGGAATTAGCACCGTCTCTATAAAATGTATTTAACCTTCAATTACAATCAGCTACTTTTCTTTTGGAGAAAGTAAAAGAATCAGCTACTGTAAACTCAAGTCCGGCCATATTATCAGCTTTGTCAGACCTGTCGTCATTATAAATTGCTTCAAGTTTCATCTTGAAAATATAGCTTTTCCGCTTCCAATACACCCTAAAATCATCATATTACATATATGATCAGCTCTTCATGTATAAAATAAAAAAATAACAATTTGGTAAATCAGATATACTGTGTGAGAAACAAAACCAAATAATTTTTAATTTTTTACCTCAATGATCATGATGGCTGCATCCTTATGTACGAGCTCATTGTGGCAAGCAAAATTCTGAACGCAACTGGGGCAACCACTTTCAGCTGAACAACAGCAACCTTTTAAGAGATCAAGCGAAGATTTTAGAAGCTCTGTGAAGAAAGGACGGATCTGCCAACATAAAACATCATCCAAATTCAACAATCAGAAAACTTGAGAATTACTTTCACAGTTTTCAAAATGTGAGTTTGTTTCATTTACCTGGGCAGATATGCCGGTTCCTCCAGGATGACGATCATATAGTAAGATTCTTTCTGGAACATAGCCTTGTTCACTTGGATTTGCACATTCCGGAGCTAAGTCTGAATAGTTGCAACGCACGTATCTAGCAAGAAAGCACCAACAAGAAGAAGAAACGAAAAAAAAAAAATTAATGTTATTATAGTCTGCAATGTAGAGGCGAAACAAAAACAAAAAAATTAATGTTATTATAGTCTGCAATGTAGAGGCGAAACAAAACAAAAAAAGAGACAGTAGTACGTACAATGGAACAACATGGAGAAGAGCGTGACAAGCGGCGTGTAAACCAGAATGGAAGTTATTTTTATCCACTGCTGATTTTACTGACTCAGGGACTTGAATCCAAATAGCCTATAATTATCCATGAACCAAACTTAAATCACAGCGGAAACAGATAAATATATGAGAACCCCTTTTGTGTGTGTGTGTGTGTGTGTCTGAGAGGGAGAGAAGCTGCAGGTTGAAGAGAAACCTGTGATTGATAAGAATAACTTGGGAGTGAGAGATCAACAACATCACATGCTGCATTAGCTTTTTTCCGGATACGGTAAAATCCAAACCAGTTTGTTGTTACTCGACAGGTATGAGCTTGTGCTGTTGTCTTATCAAGTTGATTCTTTGGAGCCTTGAATGCGTAGGCCTGAAACATGAATGCGGCGATGAAAGAAGAACTATCACACAAGAGAACCACAGTTAGGTTAAGCCAAAATACTTACAGTTTTACCACCAGTTACATGGATACTAGTGTAATCCCGAGGCCGGGTATAGTAATCCACGTTTGCTAATTTACACAAAGCTATCTTTTCTTTTGTATCCAAAGTCTCGACCAGATAGGTCCTTCCTTGGTTCATATAGATAGCTCCTTCATAGACCTGGAAAAAGGCTTTGCTTTCCTCGATTTCTTCGAGGACATCATTACTTCTTTTTTCCACTACTCTGTATCTTTCTGTCTCTATGGCCCGAATAGAGACTCCCTGTGTAGGCTTTTTCTGAGAAAAAGTTGTCCAGCAAAAGGTTTTCAGAGCAAGGATGGAAAACTCAGTTTCGGGTTCTAACTTTCAATGTAATGCCGGATATACCTCTCGACCAATATAGTTCCATGTTCTAGCAGAAGAATCACGGGACGGATCAAAACTTAAGAATCCTCTGTTCTTGAGCAATTCAACAGTGTTGCTTAGGCCAGAACCAAAGTGTTTTCCGTCGTACTGCAAACTCAAAGGGTGCTCCAGAGCAGCACAAGCCAAATGCTGCGCAAGGACCTGCAAGAAGCAAAGTAGCAAACCATATTGACAGTAAGAATCTAAACAGAATAGAATTAAGGTCACAGATTATTAACCTGTTGATTTTGAGAATCAAGATGGCAACATTCAATTGGGC
Source organism: Schrenkiella parvula (assembly GCA_000218505.1). Lineage (NCBI taxonomy): Eukaryota > Viridiplantae > Streptophyta > Magnoliopsida > Brassicales > Brassicaceae > Schrenkiella > Schrenkiella parvula. The sequence continues at coordinate 15,843,979 of CM001192.1, read as the reverse complement.
CGTGGAAGAGCTTGTTCGGGAATTTCATGAAGTACTGGTCAAGGGGACCGTCAAAGGCAACATATACGGAAAGAGAAGGCCTTTCTCGTCTTCCAGACCGACCCGCTTGCTGCCAAAGACTGGAAACTCAAAAGAGATCAGTCACTGTCAGCTGCAGCTTATAGAATATCGGATTTTAGAGGGAAAAGAAAAGAGCCAAGCAGACTGATTTACCTGGCAATACTGCCGGGAAAACCCAAATGCAAAGTTACGTCTATGTGACCGACATCAATCCCCAACTCAAGTGCATTTGTAGCAGCAATACCACAAAGCTTTCCACCGAATAAGTCACTCTCTATTTTCCTCCGATCCTGCAAAATATCGACTTCTTGATCTAGTAAAAAAAACCCATCTACAACAACACTTAAGTTCATAAACATAAAACAAGAAGATGTACCTCAGCAATGTAACCTCCACGGTATGAAGATATGGCTTCAACCAGGTGAGGAGCAGTCTTAGCGAGAATTTCACGCCTAAAGAATATTTTGCAGAGTTTGAACTCCATCAACATTTTTATAGTCACAGAATCAAAGCCTATAGTGAGAATTTAATCAGCGATTTGCAAGAAGACGTACGTAAAACACAGAACAAGTTCACAAAATTTGCGAGATCGACAGAAAGCAATGCAGCGTAGGCCATGCTGAACCATCTCCGCAAAAAGATGCGAAACTTCGGAAACTGGGCTGAGAAGATATGAAATCATATCTAGTGTTAGCTACAGATCGAGACCATAAATTTTGATATCTTGTAAAAACAGCAAATGACTAGAAATACCTTGATGATCTGTCTGCAGCATCTCCATTACTACTCATGATTTTCGAACTTTCTTCAAATTTCTGTAACAGAACAGATAAAAGAAACAATGAGTAAATAAAGTCTCAGAATTGGATCAAATAAATCCAGAATTCTGAACCATACAATTCTTGGGAAGATCGTGGGATTCCACAGGACAAAAAGCTTTTGGGAGGAAGGACTTCCATCTTTTTCTATCAGCTCGAGCTCAGATAGGTTTGCAAGCTCCTGCACCATCAACAAGCCATGTTTTGATCCCGTAGCATGGATTATGATAAGCGGATATTATATCCAGATAATCAGTAATGTGGACCTACCATGCAATGTTCTCGAGGGTTAGCAGAAGTTGCAGTACAAAATATGAATGAGGGAGTGGCACCATATACTGGAAATTAAGATATGCTTGATCAATTAAAAGTGTACATGTACAAAATACGTAATAGAGACCATTGTTTTAGCAACGTGATTAGTATTGTCACCATGAGAGCACAGGCGGCACAGTCTTCTCAATATAAGGGCTGTGTGGCAGCCAAATGCTCCCTTGTAAGTATGGGCTTCATCGATTACAATGTACCTAACATATTCCATGTACACTCCACGTAAGTTATGGATTATAAGCAGGCCTTGTTACTCTCTAAACCAACCATTTCTTGCAACAATTCGAATGAAGTTAGTCAAACTTAAAATGATAGGAGGATTTTATTTCTTTTGACATTTTGAAGTACTTGAGTTTTTCCTTCATAGGAAGATGTGTTACCTAAGGTTTGATAAAATCCTTCTGAATTGACCATGGAGAGGCAAGATTGACATATGTAACATATCAGGATTTGTGATCAGCTACATTCATATATTCAATAATTCTAGTTAGTGAAATATGTATCTGAGAATTCAGATGAGACTGAGTTAATGAGTCCGTACTCTGTTAGGAAAAGAAAGACAGTACGAAATTACCAATCTACCGTTATTCCTCAGCCTTGTTCTATCCTTATGAGGAGTATCACCATCATACACCCCCATATGTATGCTACCTTCATATCCTTTTATTAAATCAGACAACGCCCTGAATTGATCCTGAGCTAAGGCCTATACAAACAAAAGGTGAATCAAATTCTATTCTAGGAATATCCAAAATTATTGAAATTTCAAAACAGAAAACTTGTAGAAAAGATACAAACTGAGTAACCTTGGTCGGAAATAAGTACAAGGCACAAGCATCTGTATCTTTGGTCAATATCTCAAAGACTGGCACGTTATAGCAAAGAGATTTTCCACTGGAAGTCATAGTTGCAATCACAACATTCTTCCCAGACAACGCTGCTGAAATAGATTCAGCCTGGTAAAAAAGGGGAAAAGGTAATAAGCCAAAAGTTTAAAAACCATCGACGAAAATTTACATTACAAGATAAGGTACCTGATGGCTGTATAATTTATCGATTCCAATTTGTTTCAAGGCAGACTTCGTGATGTCTGAGAGCTCATCTGGTATTTCGATGTAGACAGCTTTTCTAGCATTGATATCTTCAATGTGAACTATCTGCAATAGAGACAAAGGAAAAAGGAAAAAAAGAAGTAAAGCTTTGTGCAAAGCTCTTTAACTAACGAATGGAGATTTGCTCACAAAACAGACCTAAGACTTTGAGGAAGAACAGGGTAATAAAGTTAGAGGGAGAGATTAAACTACCTGTCCTTTAGATCCAAAACCATTCTTGAGATGTTCAACTATCTCCCATGGTAGCAATGAATTTGTGTCCTGTTAATTGAATGAAAATATTTAAAATCTATAATACATGTCTAGCAATAAATAACCAGTGGTTACGCATCAAAATAGAGTACAACCCTTCAAATACGAATGCTACAAACACTGACTGCTGTTGTATGTCGGTGCAGTAAGAAGTTATCCACAAGGGACAAAACCAAAATCTTGGTTATCAACAAATTGACTGCACGACCTTCTAGTAAAAGCTGAATTCATACATAAAAAGGTATTTCTTCAGGATCTATATTTCTAGAAGGGGTGTATATAGGAAATTCTATTTCAACTGAAACTCGAGCATAACATAAGAATTATAGCGTCAATACTGGAGCAGACTCTTACATGACATGAAGTCCGGGATGAATGAGAGCCAGAGCGAGGGTTACTGTCTTTTCCAGTCTGTGTAGATTCAGTTCCACCAAGACTTTTACCTTCTCTGGCGAATATAAGCATGTCCTCAAAGGAAACAGTTATTCCCCTCTTACATCGATTTTTCACCTAAAAAAAGCAAAAATACTTCAAAAATCCAATCCAAAATTTCTACGGCTCATGGAATAGTGCTCGTAAATGGATGCCTGTGACCCCCTCTTGATTTTGATCGGTTTACACGAAGAAAAGGTTGGAGTTAATCAAACATACCAGTAGCGATTTGATGGACTTCCACAGTGCAGCCTTAAAAGAAGTCTCCCGCTTTTTCATAGCACTAAAGACCTTTGAAAGAGGAGTTTTTTTCAGACCTATATAATCATGATTGGAACCAAACGCTAGTAGTCCTTAGTCTTGACAGATAACTCACAATAGCTGGGATAAAGAAAGTAAGTATATTTTATATGAAATGGTACCTGGTTTTTCATATTTTTACCTCTATCTGTCTCCAGAAAATCAGCTATAACTATAGCATTTTCATAGTTCCCAGCCTCAAAGCCATCAGTGATAACCTTTACTACCTACAACAACCACTGGGGTTACATACAAAAGAAAAAGACACTGAATAAGTAAGAGAAACTAGAAATATCATCAAAATCACCTTGGGGCATATAATTGAAAGATTCTTAACGTCTTCTATACCGACTCGAACTCCAGACGTTGCTAACCGGGCAAGCGATTCCTCCAAGCGAGTAAAGTATAATTTTTCTCCAAGTGATTCAATAAGAGATGAAAATAGATTCAAAAAAGTGAATGCCTCCATTGACAATTTCAACCAATCTGGACAAGAACATGAATAGCTACTTGTTTCCCTTGACATCAAGCACTTTGCAAAACCTGGAGATGTCAAGCAATTCCTAGACTTTAAAACCTCAGCAAGCTTTTCTGTGTTCTGACCCTTGAATTCATCTTTACAATCAGACTCCAAAACATCCTTTAAGAATTCAACTGGGCACGTCTCTTGAAACCCTTTTCGTTTCACCCCAACAGAATGATTCTCAGCTCTATTAGCGTTCTCGGCTCTGGAGGTTGAAGATTCTCGAATCATTGCAGAATACACGGAATTTGAGAAGCTTGAACTCAATAAAGGCTCGGACAAATCAGGTTTAGGGGTTTGTGGACGCTCCTTCTTAACAAAAGGAACCAAAACCAAAAATTCACCGCCATTAGTGGCAGTAGTAGCAACTCTACTGTTCAAACTCAATTTCGCACCCTAAAATAAAATAAAAAAATTATTGATGGTAAGAACACGAGAGAGCACAATTCCTCCCGAGAGGGAAATCAATTAAAAATCGAAACTTGAAATCAGTGACCCTTATCAATGACAAAGAATAAGAAGGAATTCGATAATTCAAAAGATAAAATGTGGAATCGCTCTAGAGCCTAGACGGCCGAGATACATAGAAATGCGAAAAACTAAACACAAAAATAATAACGAGCGTAGAGCATAAGCATTACCTGGAAGAACAGATTGAAAGTGGGAGAGGAAGAAGCGGGAAAGAAAGAGGATTTTAGGGCGATCTTGAGGTCATGAATCGTCCCGTCAGAGGAAACCTGAACAGTCGTCGATTCTCCGGAGAGTGTACGGACGCATATTGCAATAGTGTTTCCGCCGCAGCGACTCTCCTTCGACATTATCGAATCTACTCGTCTTCTCTATCAACGAGAAAGGGTTTCTTTCTAAAATGTTTTAAAGTTCGTTGGGATACTATACGACGTCATATCGATGCGCTATGGCGCGAAATTTGACACGGATGATTGATTCGGCACGTGCGGGCTATATAAGATTAAGATAATATCCTAAAAACGACCTAAATTTGAGCCCCAGTTTATTTTTCTTAACTAGTTAAACCCAATTTCAATTATTTCATCACCACGAATTGATGTTTTCAGATTTGGCAAATTCTTCTCCTTTTTCTTGAGAGTTTCATGATAACCGACGACTATGGCATATAACAACAATTCAAGCTCAGACAATTCTTTTTTGTTTTGTTTTGTTTTTTCTCTTATCTCAAAAAAAGTTGTAGCTTTTCCAAATTCAAGTTAAACAAGTACGCACATTTTTAGGTTCCAAAGTTTAAAAATCTCTAGGTTATAATACATAATACAATCTGTTTAATGTTTCCGAGATGTTTAGAAGATCATATAACAAACCTTATAGATACAAGCTCAAATGAGAAACAAAAACTCAAATGCATTCTTGATTTAGTAGAAACCATTACTTTCTGTTTTTTTTTCTCCAATTTTTTCATGGTACAAATCTACATACACCTAAAAAAACCAACAGAAAAACCTAAAAAGAAAGCACCTGAAGATGATTAGTATTTAAAGGCTAGTGATTGCAAGTAGGCTCGAGCTTTAGCAGCCATGGCTAGAGATTCCTCATCTTCTCGTTCCTTTGCGGTAGTCACAGCTGCAACATAAGCTAATCTTGCGTCTTCCATTTTCCTCAGTTCGGTTTCATCTACATTGTCCTAGTTTTAATGTAGTTGCAACAGCTTTAGAAATGACCTCCAAAAGAAAGGGGAAAAGAAAGATGAACGTAGTTGTTTCTTGACTTACGAGATATGGAAGATGATCGAATTCGTATGGGGTTGCATCATAATCCCTGTCGAGTTTCTTGGATTCTGTTTTTGCCAAAGTTTCAAATACCCGTGTGAACGAAGAGATTTCTCCTTCAACAGCATCTAGCTGTTCTTGAAGCTTGATTGCTCTCGTTCCTGTTGTCTTTGCTTCCCATTGAGTCTTCTCAAGAGCGGCTTGCCTGTCTGCAAGTTTGATCTAGTGAAGACAGTGAAAAGCTATTAACAGTTGAAGATGGTATGATAAAAAAGAGGAATTTTTAGACATGTATGCCTCCACAAAATGGGGTCAAAGCATTAGCAACAGATATTCTCTATTTTCTTGAAAACGAGATTAAAAAGAAACAACTGTCTGGGACAACCAAAGGAGAAAATCTGAAGACACACCAGAGAAAAAAGTTTACCTTTGTGTCTGATAATTGTGACTGCATTGACTTGATCAACATCTCCTTTTCAGCTACCAATCGTTTTGTTTCTTCAAGCTTCCCCTGTATCTCGTTTACCTGATTCTTTGATATTTCCATTGACTTTAAAACATCTTCTTTCTCTGATAGTTTTGTCTGCAAGTCATTCACTTGCTCTCTAAGTCTTATAAGTTCTTCCTTTTCTGCACCAGCCAAAGCCTTTGCGTTTTCACCATCTTCCCTAGGATCGTTCACAACATCGTTAGTTCCCTCTGCCTCTCTCTTCTTTCTTCCTGGGAGTGTTTGAGAAGCATTTCTTCCCTTTAAATCAGGTACATGGAAATACAAGTTAACAAAGTGATACAGCCGAACCTTAAACAAACAAGTCACCTTGAGATCCATTTGACAGATGAGATAAAATGAAACCCCAAAATTCTTTAACCAAAGCCTGAATACACCAGTACTCCAAAAACAGGAATCCATTATTATAACAACATATACTGCATATGATAATTGAAAAAGAGCTACGACCCCTTATATATATAAAAGAATTTATCAAGCCATTAAGCCGAGCTGATATCAGCTAATACCCAAAAAGGAAAAGAGAACAAAAACTAGATCCATCTTATTAGCTACCAGTAAAATTCCAAGTTAGAACCTAACTAAAAGTCTAGTACCTATACAACCAAGCAATGAATAATGATAAAAAAACACCAGAAAGAGATGATAGATAGATCAAAACAAACAACTCACCCTTCTAGACAAGGATTCTCTGGAAGGCATCTTTGTGTAGATCATGGAACCTCGCCGCTTAAATGAACTCCTTTCTTTGTGTTCCTAATCGCGTTTTCAATAAGAGAAAAATATTAAATTTCAGTCTAAATTCGAAAGCTACACTCTTTATCTTTCAGAAGTTATAAATCCATATCTCCAAAATACCATCAGTTTCCCTCACATTTACATGTATCTACAATTTCCCAAATTTGTTCGAGAAATGAATCTATCGAAAGGTCATAAATTGCTGCAGATTTCTCCACACAATCGGTCGAAAACCCCAACACAATTTCGAAATTCCGTCAACTCTATCGCCCAATTTCCAATCCCCTCGACCCCCAAAAAGTGCCGAGAGAGTTGATTAGTTAGAGAGAAAAATTACCATGTAATGCTCGATGAGGGGAACCATCTCAACGAGATCTTTCAAAAGACGCTGATTGAGATTCTCGTTGCCGGAGTTCGTAGCGGCGGAAGATTGGTGAGGAGACAGTCGGAGCTCGTCATCACCGGCGAGCCACGAGCCATCATCCCCAAATCCAGAATCGCTTTGCAAATCCACGAAATGTTGCTGCTGCTCATACATCTTCTCCTTTCTGAATAGATCTGCTTCAGTTATGAGTCTTCTAGACCAGAGTTTGAGCAGAGAGAGACAAAAAGGAAGACTTGAAAATTTCTTTTTCTTTTTTTTCTTAAAATCGTTCTTCTTCAAGTCCGAGCTTTTGGATCTCAATTTTTTCTCCAACGTTCATCTGAAACTACCAACTTCAAATGACCAATATACCCTCACCTCTCACTTCTCTCTTGACGTACCCGTGATTTTTGAATTATTTCCTTTCATTTTGTTCCCTTACGTTTGCATCATTATATTCTTTCTCAAGTTTGGAAAATGAGATATTAATTTGGAATCATGTATTAACATCTCATTTTAAACTCGTGGAGGAGATTTATGGTAGTTCTGGCCGAAAACGAAACATGGGCACTAAAGTTATAAATTTGAATAATACAAGGTCCTAACGAGATTTGATAATCAATACAAAAGATAACAGTCATATAAATATCACTTTTGAGTTTTGCCAAAAAGAAAAGTATTACATATGAAAAGAAAGAAGGGAAAATAAATAATCTAAACAATGTGAGATGATAACGTTTCATAATAGAGTGAAAAGTGACTTCACTAAGCAGAGGAAGCTTGCGGAAAACATTGAAAGCCTTCCTCTTAATGACATTCCTCAAAAAGAAAAAAAAAAAAGAAAACCCCAAATTACTGTCTAAAATGCGGTTAGCATAACCGGGTCTCACTAGTCTTAGGTCTCAGAAGATTATGGACCCACGAGATAAAACATTAAAAGATTATAGTTTCGAATGTACAAAAGAAAAAAATTAAAGATTGAATATATCTATAATAATTCGAAAAAAAAAGACCCTTTTTGAGAGATAAAGAAGAAAAAAAAAACAGAGGAATCAACTTTGGTGTTTTACCCGATTGTGTGCTGTTTTCTTTTTCTTTTAACTTCTATTGTTCGTCTTGAGCCGTTTTGGTTTCCGAGTTTGGTTGACGTCGTCGTTACCGGTTCGAGAAACCGGTTCACAGACCTCATAATCCTATAGGTGGTAAACAAAACTAAAAACTATCAGGGTCCAACAAAAAGACCATTTCAATGTGGTTGAATTGAATCAAGTCGTAAAGAATAGGAACCTTGAAGGAAGAGGATTGTTTAGCAAGCTCGATTTCGACGGAGATGCTTGCTTTCGTTAAGTCCACTCCTGAATTCTCCAATGCTTCTTTTAGTGTTTTCACTAATCTGCTCCACAAAGAAACCAAGAAGATTTTACTTGTTTTACTTTTCAACTGTTACAAGATCAAAAGAGTTAACAGAGATTTTATTTACCCTTGTGAGTAAACACTTGATATACTGATGTTGCCCTCGTCAATTTCCTCATCATCTTCTTCTTTCAATGGCTGAGCATGACTCCGAGAACTCGGGCTTGGCTCTACGGTCTCTGATGATGCAACTCTTGCGTGCAACTGAGTTACTGGATTACCAGCAATTACAGGAGAGAAAAAACTGTTGCTTTGAACCGTCAAAGGAAATGGCACGGTCGCTGGGATTGATCGGGTGAGTGTTTCTGGATGATCGATAACAACGCCTTGTGCTGTTGCAAGGACCGAAACCGGAATGTTATTCTTCTCTTCTTCCAATTTTGGAGCAAAAGCAACGGTTCCTTCAGGTACTAACTGTTGGTTGTTTCTCTGCTGTAATGAAAACGGATTTGTTTGTTTTCAGTTTTGAAGCCGGAAAAAAAAAATCAGATTGAGGTATGTTAGGAAATGTGATTATATCTACCCAGTTCAATAGCTTTGCAGGTTCTTGATTCCATCCTTGGTAAGGGGTCTCATACTTGTTTGTTTTCTCCTGTAAGAATTGAATATACTCGATAACCTGCATGAAGTTTCGAAAAGAGTCTTTTGGAGTTTACGAAAAGATGACATCGAATCTACTGTTACAGGAAATTTGGTGAAAGAGTGATACTTATACCTCTAGCAAGAAGGAGGCCTTGTCCCGCTTTTGGTCGCTGTTAGGTATTAGTTGTCTCAACGTTTGAAATCTGCAGAGAGATCCATTAATAGTGTTTGATTAGTCTCTAGTCTCTGCTATACTCTATAAACAAATTCCGCCTTTGGCTACATTTTGAGTACTTACCTATCATTGATCTTGCTCCTCCTCCGTTGTTCTGTAGCAGAATGTTTAGACCTTGGCGTGTTCAGCTTTTGATCGTTACCAGCGACCCTAGCGTCTCCTTTTACCCTCAAATCTACTGAAACGAACAAAATCAATCAGATCTTAAGCTGACGGTTTAGAAACTGAAAAAGTTGATGAAAGCTGAGAGAATACAAACCTCTATGGCTCTGGCTGGTGGAGGAGCTTTCTTTCTTCATGATGAAATCTTCTTCATCATCTAGATCATCATCCTGTGAAGTTCCTTTCGCTGATCTTATCATGTCCATGAAGCTCTGGCTCTTAAGTCCAGATCCTCTGCAACCAAAGGAAAACCTTATTTGATCAGCCTTTTTAAGTCAATAGACTGAGTAATATAGAAAAGAGGAGAGATGAGACTGACTGAGACGACGAACGAGAACTGAAACCACTCAAATGGTTATTCGTCAAAGACTGTGACCGTCGTTCTGCCACTGGCCATTGTCCCACAGTTGTCGCAACATCAGCTAAACATTAAAAAAAATCTTATTTCATCATTTCATGTGGTTACTAAAACGCTTGTAACCAAGTTAAATTAACAACAAGATTCAATTTTTTTTTTTGCTACCTCTGATGCTTGCTCTCTCCCCAGCGTTATTCTCCTTCCTTGTCTGTCCCTTCTTCACAGAACCAGATTCATCCCACAGTGTGAATCCGCTTGCTGCAGCAGCGTACGAGCTGCAATTAGAGTTCGAATTCTCGTCCACAACGTTTCTCTCACTACCACCACCCGCTTGCGCAGCAGCAGTGAACATCATCGGAGATGACAGCTCTGGCTTAGGAATTCTCTGATGAGGATGGAAATAAGGAATGGGGCTTATCGTGTACGTTCCTATTCCACCGGGAAGCACGTGTTGCAGCGGTGGGGGAGGTGCAGGCGGCGGTGGCTTCTCGGAAGCTGCCCTGGTTGTGTCAATCCTAGTTGTCTCTTCTTTAGCACCAACACATTCTAATGGTTGTAGAAAATCATGGGTTTTCAAGTGGCTACCTGCTTCATGTTTCAACAAAATTTATATAAACCATATGTACACATTACTGAACGTACACACACAATCTTATCACCCAAAGAAAAAAAACATTGTATGCGTTTTACCCTAATTCGACATGTGACAGTTGTAATTAAGTAACAATATTATGACACTTGTTTTACATTTCATCAGGTTCTAAAACCAATGGAAATAAAAAGCAATATACAAAACGAAAAACACACGTCTTAGAAAACATAGGGAGAGCATCAGAGAGATTAATTGTGGGTTGTTTTTTGTAAGTTTTACCCCTTGATTGTGTATTGATTCCATAAAGTTCTTTAAAAATGGCATCTGATTGATTCTAAAAATGCGAGCTTTACGACATGTGTATCCCCATTAAGGGTCCCTTATATCCCTGGGCTTTAAACAGAGTTGGGACCATTAGGGCCCAATGAGATAGCAACATTTTGATCCATGATTCGTATTTAAAGGTCAGATCAGATGCACGCGCGGAAAAAAACGTGACGCCTTTAAGGGAATCTTTTTAATACCTAAAATAAAACATTAATTTTAAAATAATAAAACTGAACAGGGTAAAACGGTAAAATACCTTGAGAAGAAGGTGTTGTTGGCTTTGGATCTGGCTGGAGAGTTGAATGACTGCAGAGCGATAAAAAATCATGTGTTGGTTTTCTCCCTGTGGAAATTCTTCTAAAAATCAAAATTAAAAACGAAAAAACAAAAAAATAATCCATTCTCTTTAATTAAATAATATTTTAAGTCTCGAATATAAAATTAACTCTCCTTTAAAATAGGAAAATTGGTAATAAATAAATTACCTTGGGCTTTGAAGGGACGAGGTTGAGGAAGCTCCATGAACAAACAACTACGACGGTTCTTAAATAATTTTTTTTAAAAATAGGCTATTAATCTTTGCGCGGGAATTATCACGAACTTTTCGGATATTTCTTCGCAGAATTGGCCTGAATTCTGTAAAGTCCGACGGGATTATGTAGCTACTAACTCAGATCTGCAACTTTTAGTGAGTAATTTCAAAGATGTTGCGCTCTCCGATGCTTGTAGATAAGAGGAATTATGCTTTCTCTGTCGCTTTTTCCCCGAGAAAACTCTTTGAATTCCGATCGATTTAGCCTAAATCCGCCTCCGCTGCAATTTTTCTCAGGGAGAATCACCGAAGAAAATCGCCAGAAATCACAAAATTCTTGGATTTGATAGATCTGTCAACAAATTTGCAGAGAATTTTCAAAAGTGTAAACCATAATTCAGTTGAATTATAACTCAAACCAACTGAATTTCGCATAATTCAAGTCAACCCATGAGCATGGAGATCCAAACACGGGAGTACAAGTCAAATCTAAAAAAAAATTGATGACGGATTCGATTTGAGGTAAGATAAGAAGCGTACCTTTTCGAATTGTGTGAAGCTTTGCTTGGATCTCTTACTCAAAGCAGCAACCAAACAAAAAGTTCGAATTCCGAGATGAAAACTCTTCGATCTGATCGGAAAATTAAAATTAAAAAAAAGAATCAGCCAAAGGAGCTCTCTCACTCCCTCTCTCTCTCTCCTTGTCTTTCTCTCTCTGTTTTGAGAGAAAATGAGAAGGCGGAAAATGTTTTATACAGTCATTATAACGCTCCCCGTTTAACAGCAGTACACTCCGTTTAAACGACGTTAATTCTAACGGAGTCACGTGGTGGATGGATGGATGTCTTGTTTAGTTGCTTTGGTAACAGAGGTTTATCCGTTTAGCGGCGCTTAAAATAAAAAACAAAAAAGTAACAAAATAATAATAATACACACACGCACAAAAATTACTATTATCTATCCTTGTACGCTTTTGTTTTTATCGTGTTTGATGATCCCCATTCAAATATTTTAGTGTTTTATACCGAGTGTGGTTTATAACTCACTGCGATTATAAACAACATTTCATCGTCGATATAAATGAAAATGTAAATAAACGATTAATGTGAATAAACTTTCTTTGCCAATTCATGAACATTTTTCAATACTCGTTGTCAGCAAATGAAACTCACATGCAGCTATTAATTTAAATTTTTATAGGCATGCATACGCAATCATGTGTTCATAAAATGCCACAATCACGGTGATAGCGAACATTAAATCTTCACGAATTCCATAATTTAATATTCCAATCAAACAGCTTGTAGTTGTTGGTGACATTTCCTCTACATTTTCAATTCTTTATATGCTTTTGCGTGTCAAGGGACTCTAGTTATTAGATTAGTGAAATTACGCCGACTATTATTCGTTCGAACTAAATGCAACCAAACGAAAAACAATAAATTAAGAACTCCATGTATTTGATATTTAATTCTTCATATATTCTTGTATTTCATAAACTTAAACGAATAGAGAGAATAATATGAAATTTGATGAAATCACGTGTCTCTTCATCATTTTTAGTTATTTATTCGTAACAACTAAAATAATAAAATAACAGTCTCTCTATATCATAATAAGTAATATTTAAAGTTTTCAAACATACATTAAATTTTTTTTTCTACCCTAAACCGTCAGTTCTAATACAATTTAACAATGATAAAATAATATGTAGTATACAATAGTCAAAATAAATAAATAAAAAGCTAATTAATAAAAAGCTAGTAACGTACTGTTTGTAAAACATTGTTATGCTTATTCGTCTACTTTTGGGTATTAATTTTTGGAAAACAAAAATTAGCATTGATCTTATGTTTATCAGACGCATGCGGAGAAAAATAAAGTTAATAAGTCTGGAGATGCGAATAGTTATAAGTTTAAATCGCGGATGTCTTGTCCCTTTTTTGTTGGTTTAATTTGGTTTATGCCCATCACACACGTATATATATATGCATAAATCGACTTCATACACATGTACTTCAACTGGTTTTGCATTTGCCTCATATATATATATATATATATATATATATATATATTCTTATATATATATATATATATATATATATATATATATTCTCGTTTTATAAAAATTTGATTCAAAACTTTGGAACAGAAAGAATGCTAGCTAGGTTAGCTGAAATAGTTCGTTAATAAACGGTGGAATGATCATTTGTAAATTTATAGTACAAATTATGCTTTAAAATGATGGTATGCAGGAGGGCAAATATAATTGTGTACGTGTATGCGTTTGTGTGTTGTGTTTGTGTGAGTGGGGATCTATGTATGTGATATTAGGTGGAACAAAGACAGCTCTTCCTTTGTGCAATGCCATTAACAATTGTCTAAGACCCATAATCAAGACCCTAATCATGTAAGCTAAACCCATTTAAAATTTAGTTGAGTGCCACTTGTTAGAAACCCTTAATTATTAGAAATCTGCATATATAACCAAACCGAATAGACGACTTACAGTACATGTATAACAGAATTTTAGTGAACATTTACCGAACTAACATTGTCTAATATGGACAGATTTTGAGTTAGGTATTCGCAAAATCAAGTTAGTTAGTATACTTAGAGCAGCTCCATTAGTGTATTTTAGAAATTTTTAAAGAGTTTCTTAAATTAAAAAAAAATAAATAAATGAGTTGAAATTAAAAAGAAGAAGAAACGTCTCTTATTAAAGAGATTCTGGAAACCTTTAGAGACCCTAACGTGTCAATGTGTGGTTGCAGGAGAAAAGAAAAAAGAAAACTCTGCCCTGTTCTTCTTTGATACGGTGTTGATAGGAACGACGTCGATGCTTACTACGAGAAATTGCTTTCCGGTGAGAGTGGAATTAGCTTGATTGATCGATTCGATGCGTCAAAGTTCCCGACTCGTTTCGGTGGCCAGATCCGTGGGTTTAGCTCAGAAGGTTACATCGATGGGAAAAATGAGCGTAGGCTTGACGATTGCTTGAAGTACTGCATTGTCGCTGGGAAGAAGGCTCTTGAGAGTGCGAATCTTGGGGTGATAAGCTTAACACCGTACATATTCGTTCTCACTATCTTAGATTGATCAATTTCGATTAATCACATTGATTTGAAGATTATGCAGTTTAAGATTTATGCTTTCCCCCATTGTACCAATGAAATCAATTGGGTTTGGGGTCAAAATTGACTGTATTTTCAGACGGTGTTCAAGCTCTAATTGAGAAAGATCACAGGAGAATATCTCGCTTCTTCATTCCTTATGCTATAATAAACATGGGGTCTGCTTTATTGGCGATCGATCTTGGTCTTATGGGTCCAAACTACTCAATCTCAACCGCTTGTGCCACCTCTAACTACTGCTTTTAGGCTGCTGCAAATTCAGAGGTTCTACCAATGGAGAAATAAAAAATAAGAACCAACATGGTGGGTATCTAATTTGAAGAAAGAAAAAAAAATTACTAAAAAATTGTTTAGAGACCTATATGTGCCTTACTAATGGAGCTGCTCTTAGTATTCTTATGGAACGGAGTATTTGAAGTACTTTTACTTATTTAAAGTTTTGACTTATTCAAACCTGTAATAATAAAAAAAATCATAATAGATCGGAATATATAAGACCAAGATGATAAATTACCGTCACGTTGTTGCGTGCGAGCTAGAAATGAATTTATGTGCCCATCACTTTTTTGTTTTGTTGGTTTAATTTGAAAATATAAAGAATAAATTTAAAACATAGAGGGAGGTGAGGAACTATAGCTAAATAGTGTTTGATCACATGAAGAGGAAAAGGATACAAAATATGGAAAGAGCAAAAACAATAACACATCCCCACATGCCCTCCACTTTGTCTCGTGAGTTGTTAGGTTGTGTTTAAACACGCTTTTATTTTTTTTATTTTTTTTAATTTTTTTTTCTCATATATCCCATGAATTGTTATATTACTCGCAATCTCATGGTTTCTTGATGAAGTATTTTAGCTTAATTCATTTTGTAATGTATTATATCTGAGATTCGGTCTCTCTACCGCACAGGTAATCCGTTTTATTTTATTTAATATCTTTATAAAATAAAATTACATTACAAAAAGATAAATAAAAAGGGCCAAAAGAAAAAGGGAAGAAAATAAAAAGAAACAAAAATGGTCAATTCAAAAGTGAAAGATGGGAAGAAGAAGAGGTTAAGGCGATGTCGTTTTCGTGCTCTAGTGGGGCCACGTAAATTGACTCTGCAACTCACGTGAGAAAAATACTGTAGAATCTCATGAGTCGGAACATAAAATTGATTTTCGAACATTAATACCAGGGGCAATTCAGTAATAACCATGGGCCACAATCCGACATATCTACGTCTCCTTAACCATTTGGTTCGGTTGGTACTTTGTTCTCCTTTCACTGATTTAGTCATCTAACATAACTAACTTCAACTAATTTTTTTTTTATGTAATTACATCCATGATAGAAAAACAATATACGTAGAAAAATCATTCATGGCATCACAAGGTTTATAAAATAGAAACACACATATAAACACAGATTTCTTTACTAAAATATTCTATATTATTTTACATTATATAATCTAATTTTAAATCAAATAAAGATTTGACATTTGTTAACGGTAAACAATCTCAAACATCTCTTTACATATTAGCTAGTAAGATAATACCAATGCTCTTACCTACATCTGTATAATTTATGAAACCTTTGACTTTGTCAAAAATTTATAATTGAATTTTAAAAGATCAATTTGTGAAACTTTGCATACACAAAAGAGTGTAAGGGAGAGCATCTCATTTGAATTAGCTGGCTTCCTTTTCTTCTTTGTTTCCTTATAAAGAGGACTATTAGTTGTATCTAATCATTGTTAAATACTCTTAATAATATAGGAATTTAATAATCAGAAAGCAAAGAAAAAGAAGAATAAGAAGCTGGAATTAAAGAAAACAAATGTATATGCATTAGGGACATTCCTCTGTGCATTTGCACAGGAATCCTCTTAGGGATCAGTTAACAAATAGTTTTATGTATCATGTGTGGTATGGTAAAACACGAGATTAAATAACTAATGATGCATTAAATTAAATTAAATTAGTTAAAAACTAGGTTTAACGAACGAGCACGGATCGAATTGGAAGGACACGTGGCAGTTGCGCCGCGTAAATCGCGCCGTATCACGTGATAAGAAACCTTTTTGGCTGCCTTACCTCAGCCTTCCCATCCATCACGTGGCCAACTCACACCTCTCGATTATTGCGGGTCCCACATTCTCTTTTTTATTTTACGCTATCCCGTTTTCACTCTCCTTTTTTTGTTTTTAATATTCCGACGAGAATTAAATTTCGTAATTCGTGAATAGTCTTACTATTCATAGTAGAATTGATATAATTATGAAATAAGATTAGGTTAAAAAAAGAGAAGAAGACTTCTAACGATTTTTAAAAATATGGTAAAAAAAAGGAAAGAAAAGAAGAGATGCGAGGAGAGGAGCAGCATGGTCACGTGTGCCCATTCCCTGCCGTTAATCTGCCACACTGCCTTCCGTCTCGCGTGCGGTGGGTCCCATCATCTCCTTCCGTCTTTATACCCCTCCGTATTCTCGCCGCACTGTTGGAACTCGTGACGCCGTCTAACGTTGCCGTTAACTTCTAATATATATGTTTTTTTGTATTTACATAATTCCACTAAAATATTATAGTAAAAATATCATATATAAGAACATCATTAAAATTGATATACATACATATATTTTTTAAAAACAATTAGCGTTTAGTGAGATTTTTCGGTACGGGGAAATAAGAGGAGAGGAGAGGAAAGGAGAGACGTGAGAGCACGTGCCTGTCTTAGAGAGAGAAGCGGTGGCGACCGGTCACTTTCTCGTGATGGTATCACGTGAGATCAATTTACTCTTATTTGGGTCCTACATTTTTTTCACTCTGACAAACAATATCAGGGGTTAGAAACTCGAGGCAAACTAAACTTGTGGGGTCCTCTTGTCAATATTAGTTTACTAGTGCCTTGGTGAATAAATAGCACACACTTATTTGGTAGTTTGATGCTGTTTTTTTTCTTTTGGTAGTTTTAAGCTGCGATTTAAAAAACTTAACTGTGGAAAACCTTTTTTTTTCAAAAGAAACACAGAAAAATTAATATCACCAAGGCAATTCCATAATAAGATAGTAAATCATATAAAAAATTGTTGTTTTTAAAAATAACAAAATTAAGTCTGTCATATAATTAATGTTGACGATGATTAAAAAAGATGTTGGTGGAGAATTAAAAAATTGAGAATGGATACTCTTTAATATTATTTTAATGGTCAATAAGAAAATGAAGATAAGATAAATTATGTTGGGAATAGAAGGAGAGGGCATGTGCTGTCTTTTCTCGAGTGACCTGTCGGTTTATGGGTCATTGATAATACGTGAAAGCGAAAGCTGTGGAGAGTTATTAATTTAATATATGCCGTGCCATTAGAGAGAGAGACTCAAAAAAGAGAAGTTGTGTTTTCTTTTGTTCTGTTCCCACACTGTTTTCACCGACGTGGCTCTCTCACGTGCCTCTCTCTTCTTTCATTTGTTTTTATTTTTAAATTCTTATTTGATGGTGATCTCGATCAAGACTCGGCCCATTCAGTGTTCGACAAGTGTCTTCTTATATATTAATATCTCTTCTCCTTTTTGGTTGGTCCAAAAGTATCTCTCTAAAAAGTAAATTCCTTTTTCTAGTCAAATAAAAAAGGAGCATGATAAATGCTGTCTTCCAGAATTAAAAAATAGCGAATAAAGCATGATCAATTATGGGCCGATATGATGCATATGTGTATCCGCCTTCGGTTTCTCTAAAAGTTTTTTTAGATTTGGGTTGGGTGCACTTGTTTAAATCAAGTGCTGCTACGGTTATCGGCAAATAGTTCCACTACGGCCCATTTATTCCGGCCCATCTCAGCGTTTTTTATGAGGCTAGATATTATGAGTGGCATTCTTGTGAATATATGGTTTTTATACAGTAAAGGAGAAAGTATCAATATATGATGGCGGAGATTATCATGCCTTCAGGCTTCAGATAGGTGAAGCAACGTCGTTTTGCTTACACCGACGCAGGAGACATATCCTCGATTCGATTTCTCGCAAATTCTCTGACGCCGATTACTGTCTCTCACTCCGCCGTTGTTTCAGGCGACGAATTGGTCTCCGATTTGGTTCGTAGTTTCTCCTTCATCTTCTCTACAGGCGTAAGCTTAGCTTTGTCAGTCATGGATCTGTCACACCAGCGTGTTGAGCAGTCTCAGGTAACTCTTCCTCACGACGAGGCTATGGAATCGCGTGGTGTGGTAAAGGTAAATTGCCACATGGTTATGGAACTAGGTTTGGAATCCGGATGTAGTTTTGTTGAGAATATAGGTCATGATAGTGATATTGATGTTAACATCTTCCATGATTTTGATGAACCTTATGACGACGATTTCTTCGTGGAGAGGAGGGATTCTGGGGTTGAGTTTCGCGATATCTCTTCGACGGGGAGTGATTTCCGGATAATTACAGTCGAATCAGGTTCTGATGATGATCGTGAGAATGAGAGGGATATTTGGGGGATCGATTTGAATGAAGAAGATGTATATGTGAACGATGATGGAGATGATGATGATGAAGATGATGTTAGCGTGACTATCCCTTTTTGTTGGGATTCACTTCAACTAGAAGCTCGTGACGTAACTGCTGAGGAATTTGATTGGGAAGAAGTAGATGGTGGTGGAGGTGTGGCGGATGAAAGGGAGATACTAAGCGGTTTTGCGGAAGCTGATATCGATGATGGTAATTCGGTTTCTGTTTCCATCTCACCAGTGATCTCTTCACAAGATTTAGCAACAGGGGAAAGAACAGATGGCTCGGGAAATCTCGGGTGGGAAATTTTGTTGAATTCTCATACTCTAGAGATCAACATTGGTGAAAACAGTTTGCGATATGTTGGTGATCATGACGATTATATTCATACAACCGAGTACGATATGTTGTTTGAACAGTTTGCTGAAGGTGGGATTACCGATTTAGGTTTACCTCCAACTTCCAAATCTTTCATCAAGGATCTCCCAATGGTTCAATTGGATGTTGAAAACGATGAAGGTGCGGTTTGTGCAGTTTGCAAAGATGAGATGAATATCGGAAACAAAGCTGTTCGATTGCCTTGTAATCATAAGTACCATACCGAATGCATTGTACCGTGGCTAAGAACGAGGAACACATGTCCTGTTTGTCGTTATGAGTTGCCTACAGATGATGCAGAGTATGAGCAAAGGAAGAGCCAGATAACAACAAGTAGTGATGACATATGGTAAACGGATGGTAAACATCCTCTATATATGATTTTGTCTTTTGAATACTGAAGAATGTGTATTTTCCATGTTCGGATTGAGTCATGCTTTTTCTTAATTGTTTGTTTTTTTATTTTGTATTTCGCCTCATTGTGTGACCCATGTGACGGTCTAGGCTTTAGGGAGGCTAGCTTTACATAGCGGAACATATATATGTATATTTTTTATTGCTTTCTCTCATTTTATTAAGCTTGGACAAGGTACGCAAACAGTTATCTTCGTCAATTAATTGTACATCTAGTGTCTATATCACTACATGCTAAGTGTCAATGAAACTTTAACTTTTAACTCTATATTGTAATTGAATTAGATACATATATATATATATATATACATATATATATGTGGAACACAGACATTTTCTAAACATTCTCCGGATCAAATCCTAAATAAATCGAATAAAAATTGGGAAACACATTTTGGGGGGAGGGTTTCAGAATTGATTCGACGTTAGTATCAAACTTTCAATTTGTAGTTGTGTAGTACTGCAGGAGGGTGCATGTGAACAAATGTCAAAAGAATTGGGGTAAAAGGACAAAAATAAAAAGAATTGCAGAGACATACACGTGCATAAGAGATATGTCCCCTATGGTCACAAAACATGTTTCCCTGTCTGTACTAAAGATACAACCAAAGATGATGGGTTCTTATTTGATGTCTCGATTTCTCAATTGTATACAACTCACACAGTCACACTGTGTTCACATGTGTGTGTATGTGTCTATAGTTACGAACCAAATCTATGCAGCGTTATTTTTTCAATTTATTCTAATTATATTTTTTTTTGTCAAACAATTTATTATAATGATCAGAATTCTTGTACCTGTACATTTTTTTTTCAGAATTGGTGAAGTGGTTTTTACTAAAAGTAAAACATGTTATAATTTTTTTTTGTAATTTTGTAATGTTTTTAAATAAATTAATACTTACACATTTGTAGCTTCTGGTAGGTTTTACTTACATATCTATTTTGTAAGCTTAAATATTGTTTTGTCTTTGAAGATTAATTTCGTTTACGCACTTGCAAACACTTTCTTTTAACTTTTTATTCAACAAATTTGATTAAATCGTAAGTTTATGTTTATAAACTGTTAAAATTTCCTCACGAATGCGCGATCTAGTAAACCAAGCTATCCTACAATTGCGATTATGAGTGTTAAATAACTATAATTATTTCTAAGTTGTTAATATACAGATGATGAACTCAGAACTAATCAGCTTACGATCTTATATATATACTTGTGCAAGTTCTGTAACAACATCAACAATTTTAGTGGGAAGATATTATTGTCATAAATGTTATGTACATCTTTAATTAGTACTAGCTAGCTCGCATAAGAAAAATAAAAGAATGTAGAAATAAGTAGTTAGATGGCATATATGTATTTCCATAATGAGGTACTATGGTGATCCATAAAGAAACCCATAATGGAATGCATTGATGTACATCTCAAGAGACCTAAGCTATCATCATCATCATCACCATATATAGTCACTATCATCATCACCTTCATCGCTGTATCAGTACTATGATCTCGTTGTAAATTTTTAACACTTCTCCATTAATAGAGTATCAATTAAATAGGCTACATTCAGTAGACAATTAGCAAATCATGAAGCATAAAATACTTTTCCATCATTAAAACAAAAAACGTAACGACACAAGGACATAACATTTGATAATGTAAAAAAAATAACATTGGAACATAAATTAAATAAACATAAACATAAAGTTAATAGATTCAAACTAACCCTTGTCTAACTGAACCAACGTAACTATGAACTGCACTGTAGCTATCGTTACCGTCATCATGATCATGATCATACTCGTCATCATCATCATCATCATTATCATCATTATCATCATTATGATTGTTGTTGTGAACCCTAGTCTCCACCAAAACCATATCTTCATTAGTCTTCTTCTTCTTTTTCTTTGTAGAGGTTTGCTCCTCAATCTCTTGAGGAAGTCTGAGATATGATGTGGCTTCCATGGGACCAGAAGATGCATCAGAGTCCATCGAATCACCACCATCGCTATCTTCATCAACACCATCATTATAGTAACAGTCGTCGTCGTGATCATGAGATGGTGAGGCTAGATACATTGTCCATCCAGATTCACAGCTGCGAGAATCCTCATCGGATCCAAAGGTCTTTCCAGACTCCATTTTTATACAATTACAACTATTTTTAGTGTCTATTTATAATAATAATAATAATAAATAAAACAGAAGAAGAAACAAAGAGACCCAACAAAAGAGACCAACAAAGAAAAACCCTAAAGTGAGACAGTAACCTCAAGAAGCTGAGATATTAAGTAAACAATCCAACAAGCAAGTGTGTGTGTGTATATATATATATATATATAAATGTAAGCGCGTATACATAACATGTAAGCGTGTGTGTGAAATGTATGTATATGTATTTGATGATAAAAGACAAGATAAGAGGGGTTCTTCAAAAAAAAAATTGACAATAATTTAAGAGTTATTGATTTGGGGAAAAAAGGGAATATTCTTCAAATATAAGAGAAAAAAAATTTGAAATTACTTGATTATTTTTTGTTTTTTTGGGAAATTAAAAAATAATTAGAGGCTGACTTTTATAGATAAGGGGATGAGTTGGGTGGAAGAGATAGAGATGGAGAAGAGGTTGTATTTAAAACACCTGAGAATTGCTATTTATCTCTCATCTTCTTTCTGACCAAATAACAGCTCACAACCTAAAATTTATATACACAAATTAATTATTATAAGACAAACATACCCATCCAATAATTTTATTTTTAATGTAAAAATTTAAAAACATTTTAACAAAAAACAATCTAAAAATACATGGGTTAGTTTAGATAGAAATATTAGAGCAATATGCACCAAAAAGTGATGTTTTCGGATTATTTGAGAAGTGTAAAACCATTACTCAAAGTAATCAAAAAGTATTTTACTCAAGCTAGTCACATTGCCATTAGCATAATCCTAACTCATAAGCCTCTTATATATCATCCATGTGTACTTTGGCAGCTAAAGCTATAATGAGAACTTTAACCGAACAAAAAAAACACTTTGATAAGCAAAATCTCTGCAAAAATTGAATTAAGAAAACAAAACGAGAGAAAGAGAGAGAGTGCCATAAATGGAGAGAGTTGATGAGAACAGCAAGAGTCCAGCTAGAAGCCGTGAAGGAGAGAAAGTGAAGTCTCTTATCTCGCAGAGATTAAATGCCATATCTTTAAACGTTACTGTATCTTTAAAAACTAAAATAGTTTTAGGTTTCATTGAGTTGGTTTACTGCAAATTAGCAAATGTAATAAAGAGTGCCTAATGAGAATTACTTCATTTCGTTAATGCCAAAATTAATGGTTATTAGATAGGACAACACTTATAACGAACGAAAGTGCAAGGGAAGAATGTTTCAAACCTTTATATGATGTTTCCATTTTCACGAATGATGTCTCTAATTGAATCAATGTGGTTGGGGAAGAATAATTTTAATTTTGGTGAGAAAATATAGGAAAATGTGTAATGTAGCATTAAATAAATCCTTGTAGCTTGAGCTGTTCTGTCTTTCTTTAATTTACTGTTGTTTAAGTCCTTTCTCTTCCTCAAAAAGTTCAAACATCTCTCGCTTGCTTTGTCACAACAGCAAATTAAATATATCTTCTTAACATGCAATTTTTTCTTTCTTATATTAGGATTAATTCAATTCCATTTTCTTCACATGTTTATTTTGAGGAATATTATAGTACATATCGCATAAATTATTATAGAACAAGACATATTATCACACTGATGAAAGGTTTGCTATAATTTTTCTCTCAGAAAAGGAAAAGAAACGTTTTTGAATAATTTTATATAAAAATATCTGAAAATTACTTATAGTTTATTTTTCATTTCGTAGATAAAATTTAGTTTTATTGGAAAAAATATAAAAAGTTTCTGAAAATGGAAATATAGAGGGATAGAGATAAGGTATGATCATAATATTGGTTGTGGGGGAAGTGGGGAACTGTAGATCTTTTCACTTTGGAGTTACAGAAGACAGAAGTTACGTTTAAGACAATAATTTTACTGAGAGTGAAATAAATTGTGATCAGACATTTATCTTCCACAAATTGACTTACGTTATTTATTTCTTTTGTTTATTTGAAGTGACTCAAATCCGTAAAAGTAAAAGGTCGTACACACATATATATGTGGAAGTTGTTTTTGTCAATATATATTTTTAGAAAAACAATTAATTTCATTTAAGAAAAGAATAACTCCTTCAACAACATGTTATGGGTATCTACGGCTATGTATTTATGTGTACCACTGTACCTAGTGAACACTCCTATATACATTTCTTAAAATGTAGTATATTATATACCTATATATATACATTAGTATTATGTATATTATGTCAATCAAGTTGTTTTTCTTCGCAACTAATAAAGATCAAGTTGTGATTCTTCTACATTGGTTGAGAGTCTTGAGACCGATGGATAAAAAATATATAGGAAAAATCATTTATACATAAAGAAAGTGGTAACAAATGGTTTTAGAATTACAAAAACTAATATAATTAAACCAAATTTTAAGAATTTTGACGACCAGTTTAGTTTTCTTTAGAGATTACTGTTGTTAAGATCCAGTTTTAAAATGAGATAGATTTTAGACTTGTCACGTCAAATTTAACAAGATCCTTGAATCAAATTAAAACAATATCATGAATTATTTTTTCAACAAAATACATAAAATATCCAAAATCTTAAATCTACATAAATCTTACAAGAAATTCGTTAACACAATTTCACTTCAAAAATATCCAGTAGACATTTATAACCAATGTTTAATGCACTATCCGGACATAGTTTGATGTATAAAAAGAAAAAAATCAAAGAGTAAATAATTATAACCATATTGTCCTTAATATAGATATATTGTCCTGAAGTAAATTTATTGGTTCCAAAAGTAAACAACAAAAACAAAAACAAAAAACGCCGAATCCTAATAGTTCAAAATACATTACGAAGAGAGCGACATAATCAAGACTGTTAAATATGTATCTAATATGGGACTTTTCAAAATGGCTAAACATATAAAAAAAGAGACAAAGCAATGTATAGAAATCCTTTTCTTTTACCTCTTTAGAACATGGAATCATTTAGTGAATTTTGCGATCAATTTGTCGACGTGGATGATGATATCGTCAATGCGCGGTCGAACCGCACCCTGCGGTTGCAGCATCCAAGTCACGAACTGGTGAAGAGCCTCAGGATAGGAAGCCTTTGGTCCTGCGTTTGGCCATTTTATCTGAGCGTTCACGATTGCGAGCTGAAGACTTCCACCAGATTCTCCAAGCGCATATTCAAATGGAGACACACCATACCTGCAAAAACCCACAAAAGTCTCTCTTCAATTAACTAGGTACATGACTTGTTTAATCTTAGAAGGATGATAATCGTATTACATTATTGCGTATAGTGTGCAGCCTAGTGACCAGATATCTGTTCTCTCATCGATGTCTGCATGGCTTGGGCAATCCCAGAGCTCGGGAGCTCGAAACGGTGCTGAACAGTGTTCAGATGTCCATTCCTATAAAAGTTAAGGGAACATGAAGACGTTCATAAGACAAACTGTAAGAAATATGCACTGACATAACAAGTTCATGATCAATCAGAAATGGAATATATATATAAACAGTAAGCGCTAGTAGCAAGATCTCAGAGGCAGGGATGGCTATAGAACCTGTAACTGTAAGGCCTCTTGACGGGAGCGGATTTGCTTCCGTGATGGACGAGCACTCCCAAAGTCCATCAAAATCGCAAGAGGAGGCTGTCCTTTTCTACGTGTTAGAAGCACGTTCCCAGGTTTGACATCGTTGTGAGCATATGGTGGCTCCAGAGAGTGCATGTGTTTGAGTCCATCACAAAGCTGCAGTGGAATAACTTTCGGCAATCAAAACACTTGCAATTCAGGAGTAGTCATACAATAAACCACGTGGTTCTCAATATATACTAAAGCAGCATAACGTATTAGTTAGTTGCAAAAGATGATCAAAAATGCAGAAAACCAAAGTTTTTTTTTCTTTGTCGAGGAGAAAACCAAAATTCAAAACTACCAAGCTAGGTAACAGAAATCAACGATGGATTTAAAAAGAGAGTTTGTTACCTGACGAAATATATGCAAAACATCAGTTGTTGAGAATGTTTCCTTTTTAGCCTTCATCGCTGTGAAATTATCCAGCAAGGTCCCATCCAGGTGAACAGGAAATAGCAAGAAGGCCTCGTGTTTCCAAGATCCCTCTTGGCCGTCCTAACCAGATCAAAAGCAACACACTTTCTAAACCAGACTTTACATGAGAAAATTATAGAGACAAATAGCACAAGGATTTCAAAGCACATCAACCATGAAAGTTTCAAACCAGTGCTCATCTTACCTTAACAGAAATAATGGCATGATCAAGGAGAGGAAGCAAATTAGGGTGGTTGAACAATGACGAAACACGAATCTCCTCCCGCACCAATTCCAGTTGCTCCTTGTTCTGAATCAGAACTTTCTTCATAGCATATGTTCCATCAGCTACAAGGTCAACAAGGATAATAAAAAGAAAATGAGCTTAGTCTTAGGACAAACTAATAAGAAGTACAGAATCAAGCCAGCTCAACTAGTCAGGTTCTAGAGCCAATGAACAAATGAGGAAGCGAGCTCGAGAATACCATAAGTTCAGATATATAATGGATCAAACAACTATAAAATATCAAAATTGGTTGATTCAAAGTCAAACTATATGAAAGTGGATTCACTCAAATCACTATCATCCTAATTCAACTGGATGCTAGCTAAATTAATTCGTCAGAACGAACTTACAAACCAAGATCAAAAACACTAGAATTACAGATGCACAGCGGATCAAACAACTACATAGGATCGAAATTGTTTGGTCTAAGTCATTCTATATGACAGGATTCGCTGCTTCCGAGCTTAAAATAAACATATGATTCCTACATTGATTTAGTTTCATTCCTGGAACAATTTCTCAAAGCCCGTGCTGACACAAACTCAGTATCTTCCAACCACAAGGCCGATGGCAAACGGAAACGAAAAACAAATCTAATCAGAAACATCAAACAGCAGATCAGATTCAATCGAGATACCGCAGATCAAGGACTATCAAATCAACAACCGCGATCGAGAAACGTCCAGATAAAATTTCAATACAAACCGGAGAGATGAGCTGGATCCTTGACTTTCTTCGCCAGACCACCACCGGATGTGGCGGAGGAAGCGTCGGCGACAATCTCCTTCACCAAAAAAACGAATGCGAAACCGCCTTCGCCGAGCTGCCTCACGACCCTGAAGCGATTCTCATTGATCCACACGTCGCCTCCGCCGTTGACGGCGTCGTAAAGTGCGTTCAATCCCGAAAACGAACAGCCCATGCTCACGAATCACTACGCACCTCTTTCCTCAGTGTCTCTTGACAAACGAGATCGTTGAAACCTTTCGATCTGATGAAGATTACACAATTCGAAGGATCCTTCAGATTCGCATTTTTCAGATCTCGAATTTTCGCCCTCGTCTCTCTTTCTTATTATATGCAAGTGAAGAGATTTGGAGTTGAAGCATTCATGTCAGCTATACGAGACGGGCACATCATTTCGTATTTTCACTAATTTATTAATTAAATAATTTATTTGTATTTAGCTAATTGGTTCGGGTAAAAAACCATTACGCAAATAATTTCTACAAATATTAAACTTAACCAGAAAAAGTCGTACCAGAAGACAATCAGCTCCAAAGCCAAATCAGATTAAGGAATACACACAGAAACAAATAGTGAAAAAGTGAAACATTTGAAGGAACAAATTATTAAGATTTGATTTAGTGTAATTAGAAACTACAAGACATTTTTTTTATCATCGACCTTACATAATTACCAGAACAAATTTCTAAATATTTTGTCATTTTGCAACATTTATCTGATTCAATAAACCGAGAGAAAATGTTTTTTAAGCAGATCAGGATTTAGAAACCAATACATTAATTTCTTAGTCAACGAAATATAAATACAGGACCCAGCTAACGTCTGGAACGATCGTACGGTTCTCGTTCGCTCGCATGAATCAAATCTGTATAAAAAAATAACTAACGGCCAGGATTCATAAAACCCCGGAACGGCAGTATCTTCAATCCCGCGGCGGCGCGTGGAAAACACTGTCAGAGGCCGTTGCCGGTGACGGAATTAGGCTCCTCCGGCTGCTGCTGCGTAATGCAATGTATGTTTCCTCCAGCTAAAACGATCTCTCTTGCGTTCTCGATTCCCACAACCTTCCAACAAAAAAAAAACAGAAGATTAAAACTTTCCTCTCTTTCCTTATTTAATTTATGAACCAGAGATCGTTAAATACCGAGTGGTGAGGATATGTCTCCGAGAGGACACGAATCGCTTCTTCATCGCGTTTTGCGTCACCGAATTGCGGCACGATTATTCCTCCGTTAGTGATGTAGAAATTCACATAGGATGCTGCGAGTCTTGTCCCTGCAAGCCTTGGTATAGCTTCACCATCCTGCAACATTTGTATCCACATTATCAAATCGATTCCAAAACATAAAAGCTCAAAAGTTTGAGTTTTTTTTTCGGTTAGAATTGTTTGCCTGAATGATTCCAGAGGCTTCTTCCTCGGTCATATAGAGCGGTCCAGGGATGTTAAGTTTGATGACTTGAATCTTCCTGCCACGAGCATCAGTGGAGTTTGAGAAAACCGAAAGAGCTTCGACTGATCTTTCGTACTGAGGATCGCTTTCATTGTCTGTCCAAGACAGTAACACAACTCCCGGTTTAGCAAAGCAGCACATGTTATCAATGTGGCCGTTTGTGTCATCATCACCTGAAAATCGATATACCAAACACGAATTTTGTATCAGATTGCCCGCTTTTATCGAATTAGTATGGATAAGAGTGAAGTTACCGTAAAGACCACGAGGAAGCCAGATAAATGTTTTTACTCCAAGAAATTTCTTGAGTTCTTCCTCTATTTGCTCTTTACTCATATGAGGGTTCCGATTTTTGTTCAAGAGACACTCTTCCGTGGCAAGACAGGTGCCTGAAAGAGCAGAACAAGCAAACCAACAAAGTGGAGTAGTGAACAATAAACTCAGATAGGCTTTTTTTTCCTTTACTTATCCAGTCTCGAAGGTTGCTATAAAATGTATACAAACCTTCCCCGTCAACATGGATGCTGCCTCCTTCAAGAATCATCGAGTGTTGAAATCTTGGAATTCGCTCAATAGCGAGAATCTGATGGATAGGGGAAAAAATGAGCATATGAATATTTGAAACATGCCACTGAGAGTAAATATAGTTCCCAATTGTGAACCTTTTTTGAAACTAGAAGGTCACGACTCCAATCATTGTAACAGCCCTCCTCAGTTCCTGCCATTGGCAAAGTCCAAAGTGTGTCAAACAGTCACTACAAATGCTAGAGAACAGAAAAAGGTTTCCACAAACCCTTACCTCCCCAGGCATTGAAATTCCAGTCCACTCCAGCGATGTTTCGGTTAAGGGAACTGAGTTTTGATGGTCTTTTCCGCACAACAAACTGTAAAATAGAGAGCAAGAAGCAAACACGGTTCAGTGAGACAAAGGGCGGTAGTAGAAAGTTTTGTAAGGTGGAGAGAAGGGAGAAGACAAAAAACTCACAGTTGGTCCAGAGTCGCGGAACCAAGAATCATTCATGCTCATCTCAACAACTCTGATATCCTCTGGAAGCTGTTTCCTTGCATTTTCCCACTACAGACATACACATTCATGGAAGCCAAAAAGAAGAGAAGAAAACTAATTAGTACGAATTTTTGCATAGAAACTCGTCAATGTTTTTATATTTCCGGTATGATTCTACAGTACCTGAGCCGAGCTTGCACATACTGTCACAGGTTCGAACTTTGAGATTGCCTTTGCAACATCTACAAACACTCGTTGTGCAGGTAAAGCGTTGTGACGCCAGTTATCTTGCCGTTCCTGCAGCCATTTATGTAAGAATAAAACCCAGATCCAAAATCATAAAAGCATGTTTTAAGTTACGATTAACACTGTTTGATTCATGTAAACATCGATCACAGGAATCTAACATAATCTCATGGCCAGATATTTTTTTTGTAGTATCCAAGATAGAGTAATCGTAATTGAGAATGATTTTTAAGAAACAGAAACAGAAAACTCATCAAACAAACGGAAGACAACAAATCAAACATTGAAAGATTACGAGCAGGATCCAGAAGAAAAAGAAAAAAAATTGAAAACGAAGGTTGCGTGCAGAAGTTTGAACAGCTGAGATTCAGTTCTACAGAATCGTCGTCATGACTTTTCTCCAACCAAGGAACAAACATTCTCTACATACAGAGGGAAAAGAGAGAAGAGAGAGAGAGAGAGATTTACAGGCCAACCGATCCAAGTTTGGGCATGAGGTTCCCATTCCGCCGGCATGTAAAAGCCGTGTTCCGCCGGCGATTCTAGTGACTCCTCCATTCTCAGATATTCTCTGCGTGAGAGATGAGAGAACATGAACTGAGAAGTCAAAATATATTTTTAACTGATATTACTTCTTTTCAAGGTTTTATTAGAAGACCCACATAATTATGTTTTCTTACAGTTGGACCCCATTATTTCACTGTTCATAACTCTTAACATTCTCAATTCCCGACCCCATCTCTAGTGGCGAGCGGAATCAGAATCTAGAACGTACCTAGTGGCAGCTGGCAAGTAGAATCAGAATCTCGACAGATTTGCTAATCAGGACAAAAATTGTTCGGACATTTTTATTTTCTGTATTTTACGTGTCACAAGCTGTTATAAAAGTAATTAATGGTGAGATTTAAGATAAAAACTTAGATTTATGATTCTAAATTACAGTCACTACAAAACTAAACCAAAAAAGCGTCAACAAAATTGAATAAATGTGCAAAGCATTTTTCCACGCCTTCAAATCTCATCTTTTTCATTAACCAACAAAACCACCAAGGCACAACAGAAACACATGTTAAGTGTGTTCTTTGATTTCTAGTTTCTAATCAGATTACAGAAGATGAAAGCTCTTTAACATCATCAGCGACTTGTTCGTAGTCTGTCTTTAACTTTTGAATATCTTCTGCACTTAGCTCTCCTTTTGCCGGTTTAAGCATGACCAAGACACAACAAGTTGGTCGTTTTGTAGCCCCGGCTTGCGCAAGATCCTGGTACGAAACATACAATTTTGTCTTAGACCGGAGACAAATACGTAAGAAGAGAGACTAGATTTGAGGAAGAACATTGGCTTACTTCTTTTGATGGAACGTAGACATAAGGAACACCAGCTTCTTCACACAAGATTGGAAGATGGGTAATCACATCAATGGGAGATATGTTTCCAGCTATCACACATAATCTGCAATAGAGAACAACAATCAATTAGATTAGAAACCAGAGGAATAAAGAAAGTCGCAACAAAGAAACAAGTATTCGTTTTTATGCTATAGACAAGAGAATGTAGGTTTAAACCAGGCCCGCAAATCAAAGTACCAATTAGGTAATCAGAGAGGGCACAGACATTTCAAACCCATGATTCGATTTCCGTGGACAGTACCATGCTACATTCATTCTGTTTAATCCAGAGCATCGGCTTAATTGTACACGGATTTCACATAAACTAGAAAATAGCTAACAAGGAACAAATTAAAGACAGCAACTAACATTGTTCATCAAAATCACGAAACCAAATCCGAAAAGATAACCACAGCCATAAAAATAAATAGAATGTGGATCTCAACCAGGCCCTCTAATCAAAGAAACTCAAAGAGGGCAGACATGTCAATCCGCAGCAGCTCAGTTTTCGTGCACAGTACCATGCTACCTTCATCAAATTCATCCAGAGCATCGGCTTAATTGTACACGACCTTACAGAAGTAAAATCATGGTTTTTTTCACACACCTGAAAGTGAAACTTCACCACATGCAAAACTAACAAGTACAATATAGAAAATCAACGATTGTTTTAAACTAATTATCTAAAAAAAACTAAACAAAGACAAGAATGTGGATCTAAACCAGGCCCTCTCATCACAGAATTCAGAGATGGCAGACATGTCGATCCGCTTTACCTCAGTTTCCGTGCACAGTACCATGCTACCTTCGTTCTATTTGATCCAGAGCATCGGCTTAATTGTACACGGATTCACACATCATACTCGATGCAATTACAATGGGTTTTTAGACAGATGCATACTAAAGACAATAAAAAAAAGACAGAGATATTGAGTGTGGATCTAAACCAGGCCGTCTAATCAAATGAACTCAGAGATGGCAGACATGTCGATCCAAAGTTCAGTTTTCGTGCACAGTACCATGCTACATTCATTATCTTTAATCCAGAGCATCGGCTTATTTGTACACGGATTCAACAAAAACTATCGTATCTCGCACTCAAGACACAAAAGATAACATGAAAATAAAACGAAAAACTAACCCTTTTTGGCCACGTCTTATGCTCTTAACCACTTCCTTTACGCCTCTCTTCAAGCATTTCTTTCCAGCAGCTGAGACAAATTTACAGACCAATACAGTATGAGAGGGATATTTTTCTTCTCAACAAAGGAAGCTAACACGAACACTAATAATCACACAAGAAAAATTTCCTGATTTATCCGTCAAGAGAGCTCGGAAGTATCGAATGGAATACAGTTGGAAATGATACGAGTAAACGAGTATCAGTTAGATCAGATTCGTACCTTTTTGAATGAGTTTGAATGTCCTCTTCTGGAGCTTTTTTCCAGCAAGAGGTTTAGCGATAGGTGCAAGAGAGATAACCTTCTTCTTCTCCTTTTGAATCGACTTCTCTGCTTCGGTATCGCTTCCCATGTTTAGCTAGCAACTTAGTAAAAATGGCGGAAGAGTGGCGGCAACAAGTAGGGTTTATAACGATTGTTCCCAAACCACGAGGCTTAAGGGTTTTTATAGAAGTCCTTGAGCAGAAGAAAAACAAAAGGTATTGGAAACCCTAAGTCCATATGGGCCTAGCTATTTGGGCCTTAATACAATTTCAAATATCTCTACCATTTCTTTGGACTGAAGAGATTTTTTTCTCTTAGAGTGGTTTTCTAATCGAAATTTCTTTTAATATCAGTTTAATTTCACTATCATTTGATCAGTTTATCCTTCTGAGGAATATTTGATGTAACCCGTAAGCCATCGTTAGGCATCACATCTACAAAAAAATGAGTAACTTTTTTTTTTTTTTGATATAAAAATGACTAATTTTGTTTCTTAAAATGAGGAGCCTTTTAGTTCGGGATTTTTAGAGGAAAAGACGTTTTAAACTTCACCATTTTCACAAGTAGCTTTCATTGATCCTCCGCGAGGACAAACATGACATGTCTCTACTAAATCTAGAAACAGGAGGACTCGATTAACATAAGGTGATTATAAGTGTTTAAACCTACTTGAGGAAAGTACAAGAAGCAAACAAAAACACATAAGCGAACATTGATGTTAGGAGCTCGAGCGTCCATGTCGGTTGAATAAGCAAAGAAGGAATCATGGGGATGAATAACGACCCGCAGATCCACCCGATCGCTAGTGCTCCAATTCTGTAAATCACACCGTAAGCAAAACAAAATCAGATCACAAAATGGTTGAAAAGAAGAAACTTTCGTCTTTAGCTTGTTCGATATAACGGAAGTTTTACCCGATTATGCAAGCTCTCCCCAAGCTCTTTGTCTTGTCGTTTAAGAAATATATACACGCAGCCAAAGATATTGCTACCTGGAAAATACAAACAACATTGTAGGAAATGGTGATAGATGCGAAAAAAGAGTTAGAGAGAAACAACAGGTTTTCTACCCCCTGGACCCAAACTCATTTGTTTAGCTAAGCTCACATCTCAAACCTAATACGCATATTTAAATACTCATTGTCTTTTGTACACTACTGCTAAGTCTCTTGGATCATCATAGATAGGCTCAGAGAAACACAAACATAACCAAGAACAAACCAGAGAATGGATTCTAGGGCACTGCAAATTGAATCACTGGAAAAAGAATCAACAAAATAGAAGAGAAACTAAGATATAGATGTCAAAAACAAGGGCTCTCAAAATCTTTTGAAGTAATGATGGAAGTACAAATGTGTTATGCAAGCATTTATCAGGACCATTGCTTCGGTCAGACAAAGAATAGAAACATACAAGATTAATACATAACTCATACCAAGAATCTTCTCTCCCCAAAGAATAAACTCCAGATCCTCTTGGTAGCATTAAGCTAAAGCAAAAGGCATATCAGTCAACGATGAACATATAACAAACAAACAACGATACTGTGAAACTAAAAAGATTGAATTATCACTCTCAACTCAAGACCCTTTATTTTCTTTTGATTTTTTTCCAAGAATGTACTCTGTTTTTCCCTCAATCTATAAAAAAATATAAATGATTGTGGACATTTTGAATCAAATGTGTTTGCAAAACCAGAGATTGAGTCAATAACAGAAGAAAAAAAAACGATTACATAATATCTTCTTCCTCAGAAACTTAAAGACGGATTAAAAAGTGATGACTGATGAAGACGTAAACGCTGGATGCAGAGGTTTATCGATCTGTTCATGCTTTTTATTTCTTTTCAACAACCTAAACAAAAAATTCCCCAGGAAGAGATCGATGAACCGCTGCCTCCAGCGACTTTTACTCTTCTTCTTTTTTTTAACAATTTGCTCAAATTAACTTTTCATTGAAATGAAATGGAAAAAGAAAACGAAAAACGAAAGAAAGTTTCCCGATTTGGAGCAAACAATAAATCCCAGATCTGAAATAAAAAAATCAATGGTGAAAACAAGCACCAGAACCAGAAGTAGTAATAGCTGGATCTTCATTGCCTCATTAATCAAGACAAACGCAAATGGAGAACAACAAATAATAATAATGTACAAATATATAAACACACATGCATCTGCAGAAAAACTGGAATCTGAGATTTGGAGTAGATGCAAAATCTATGAATCAACACAGACAAACGAAGAAGAAGGAAACAGAGTGATGGAGCTTGAATTAGTCAACCAGAATCTGATGAGATACCATTTCTGGTTTTCTGATTTGCCTATTGGCCTACATTTCGCCTCTCTCTCTCTCTCTCTCTCTATCCTCTCTCTCTCTCTCTCTCTCTATCTCTGACTCTCTCTTTTGCCTTTAAACCGGGATGGTTGGTTGGTTATTCAAAATCAGAAAGAGAAAAACAGAGTGCTCAAACGGGTCGGGTCAAGCCCGATCCATCTTGGATCAGGCTTTGTGGCCTAAATATGTAACAGTTTAGTAAGAAGCCCATTTTCACAGACAGGTCTTGGAAATTAAATATTAATCTTACGCGCCGTCAATCAGTTTGCGGGGAAAAAGTGGCATTCACGCGCTTATTTTTTGGTTTTTCTGTTTTGCCCTAATCGACTTCTTCTGCGCAGAGAGAAAGGCGAAAAAGCGGAGAGAGAGAAAAAACCGCCGATAAGAACAATCCGTCCGATTTCCCGTCTCCGATCCTGCCGCGACTCGGTCTCTAGATTAGGTTGATTCGCCGGTTCTCCGTCGTTAACCCGCCTCCGGTACAATCTGTGTTAAACTAGGTCAGTCGGTACCCGATTTTTCCATCTCAAGCTTTCTCTTTTGTTCTTCTTCTTCATCTTGTAACTTCGCGGCCTAGATATCCGTGATACAAGTAATTTACCGATGATCTGATTGTCGTTTTTGAATTGCGATTCTGTAGAGTTACAACGATGGATCCGATGGATATAGTTGGAAAATCTAAGGAAGATGCTTCGCTTCCAAAAGGTTCGGCCGCTTGTCCTTCTTTAGATCTACCTGATCGGTGACGTTTGTTATTTTCACTCTTTAGAGCTTGATAACGAAGATTAATTGGTTATGGCTAAATTGAATAGATTTTGTAAACGTAGCTCTATCAATGGCTCCAGGTTACTCAACTCTAATAATGAGAAGAAAGCATCTGAAACTTCTTTTATGATTATGGAATCAATGAGAAATCAGTAATTTCAACAAAACACTTTTTAAGTCTTGTCTGCTGAACGATATGTTTGTTCTTTGTAAAATTTCAGCTACCATGACTAAAATTATAAAGGAGATGTTACCAGCAGATGTTCGTGTTGCTAGAGATGCTCAAGATCTTCTGATCGAGTGTTGTGTAGGTAAGAAGATCGCTCTTCTGATTTCTCAACAATCCACTGATCATCGTTTCATCTAACGTTTGTCGATTTTGTTAAACGTTATCGCAGAGTTCATAAATCTTATATCTTCGGAGTCTAATGAAGTCTGTAACAAAGAGGATAAACGAACAATCGCCCCTGAGCATGTACTCAAAGCACTACAGGTTTGGCTTTGCATCCAGAATGTATATCAATCAATAAGAAATATTTATGTATGTTTTTTTTAGTAATTGTGGTTTTGTTCATGTGACTTGTACATGAAACAGGTTCTTGGCTTTGGGGAATACGTGGAAGAAGTCTACGCTGCTTATGAGCAACATAAATATGAAACCATGGTAAGAACCATTGCACGATTTACTTTAAAATCAGACCTGGAACTTTATATAAACAATCTGAATCGATTTTTCATGCGTTTTTCAAATTCTGCAGCAAGATTCACAGAGGAGTGTGAAGATGAACAGCGGAGCAGAGATGACGGAAGAGGAAGCAGCAGCGGAACAACAGAGAATGTTTGCGGAAGCTCGAGCAAGAATGAATGGAGGTGTTTCAGTTCCTCAACCAGAGCAACTAGAAACCCAACAGCCAAGTCTACAAAGCTAATCAAGAAATTACCGTAAGGGGAGAATCCTTTTTTTAACATTATCCTTTTGACTTCTTTTTTTTTCTAGCATTTCTCTGTAAAGTGCAAAAATTCGTCGTCTTGGTGTTGATATGCTCTTTACATTTTTAACTTAGTTATTTTTTTTCTTTTGAAATTCTAAAATCACTTGGTGATTCAGATGTAATTAGTAAGCATTGTCTTGTTTCTTTGCAACTGTCGTTTTCAGATCCAGTTCCCTATTCTATATGTTTACAAGTTGATTGTTCTAATGCTGGATTTCGTTTTCAATTTAATTACAAGATTGACCACCAAAAATGATGTGATACTACATAAACATAAGTTTATGCACCGTCCGATCACTTTTTTTTATTTCCTAAATATATATATTGACAGTATTTGAAGCGTAAGATATATAATACGTGAAGAAAACCTTTCGTGTCCGTGTTAGGCCCAAAAAATATGTATGAGTGGCCTGTTAATGAAGCCCGGTTATGGTCGAGTCGGAAAATGTCTTTTGAAAGAAAAAAAGATGGAGATGCGGGGTAAAGATGGAGATGCGGGGTATCGATCCCTGTACCTCTCGCATCCCCATTGCGCCATATGTAATTTGAAAATTTTATTTATTAGTATCGATAACAGTATGTTTCCTAGATCTTTTCTAGTGTTTGCTCTTCTAGCTGATTTGTAATCGTATGAAAAGGTCAAATGTGATCAGGACAAAGATGATAGTCGTCTTAGTTATGGTTGATTGAAAATTGGGATTTGACTATTTACGTTTCTTTTGTCCACAAGTATGGTTGATTAATGATGTTTTGTCAAAATTATATTTGATTTGATTATTTCTAAAAATCATATTTTAAATCTCAAATTCACAACACATCTCTTAATTATAAAATAAGAGATGTGTTTTTTCTTACCAAGTCGAAGCCTGGTTGATTTGTTACTCAATCCAAACATAAAATATAGAGATTGTTCAATAGTATTAGAGCAATATAGAGATTACTCAATCCAACTCTGGGTTTTCCTTTTGCTCATACTCTCTTTATGCAATTCATAAGTCATAACGACAAGCTCTCTTTAGGAGAAAGTTTGAGTTAGGGATGGGTTTAATCTATAAACCTTACCGTCTCTAAGACATTTATGTTTCATTCGTTAACTCTCTGGCCCTCGCCGACACTAAACGTACTTCGCTTTTTTTTGCCAAACGGACAAACTTGTGGCTTTTGACTTTAAAAGCTGTCATTTTATCCAGCAGAGAAGCAAACTATTTATTTTTAAGTAGATGAGTTTTTTTTATCGAATCTTAATCTCACATAAATTAATAGTATTTTTTAAGTATTCGACCACTTTATTATTAATAATATAATATTAATATTGATAAATAGAATAAAAATAAAAACAAGTTGTTAAAGCTTAATGATTTTCATGTTTTTTAAAAAATGGTAACATAATAAATAAATAAATAAAACAATCATTCAGTAACTTTATGTATTTATCTCTCGTAATTCTCATTATTCTATTTGTATTATTGTAAACGTTTTTTTAATGTCAATTTTTTTTGTAAAGTGGTTTATTACTCTTAAATTCTTTAATAATGCAAATAATTTCGATCCGATTAGTTTTTCGTCTATTTTTAAGGTCATTAAATAAATTTGGTATAATTCCACCGCTGCGACGAGAGAGGAGCACAGAAGATCTCTCGTTCGTTTTCTCCCGGAAAATC
This sequence comes from Schrenkiella parvula, assembly GCA_000218505.1. Classification (NCBI taxonomy): domain Eukaryota; kingdom Viridiplantae; phylum Streptophyta; class Magnoliopsida; order Brassicales; family Brassicaceae; genus Schrenkiella; species Schrenkiella parvula. The sequence goes on along the minus strand of CM001192.1, from coordinate 15,805,685 downwards.
TGGGAAAAGAAGAAAATTTCCATCGGATCCTCAGAGAAAAATTCGACTCTCTAGTCCACCAGTTTTTTTTTCACCTCTCTTTCGTTAATCGCTTGACGCCTCTTCGTCATTTCCTGTATTCGCTTTTTCTTCCCTCTTTTTTTTTGTCTTCTCCTTAATCTCTCCCTCACCGTCCGATTTTTCGCCGAGCTAATGATGAATTCTGATCAGATCTAACTTAGGATAGGTAGGATTCTCCAGAGATTATGTTTATGGATCGAGAGAGAAGGGTTTCTGGTCGCAATGGGACTCCAGAATACAGCAACGGAAAATTCCGCGATGATAATGGATATGGATTCTTAGATCGATCGGAAAATTGCCGCGAGAGGAGTCCTTCTAGATCGTCTCCCTCTAAGATCCTCCGGATCCCGTCGCCGACTTCGTCTCCTCCACCTTCCAGCTCTTCCCCGCCGTTTCCTGGTTCCAACTCCCCCGACCGTGGCTATATTGAGCACCGCGTCTCCAAGTTCGATACTCTCGCCGGCATTGCCATTAGATACGGCGTCGAGGTACAATTCCGCGTCTTCTGCTTTTGTTTTCCCCAATTTTGGCGATGAGATTAGGTTTGATGTAGCACTGCGATTTGGTCTCGCTATTTACAGCTCCAGAATATTTTGACTTTGCGAAGGTTGTTGCTTAGTATTGACATTCAACGGTATTTTTAATTAGAGATAAAGGTAGAAATTGAATTAATTCTACTGGTAAAAGGGCATTAATATTTTCTTTTCGAATGAAGAACACATGAGGATAAAGTTATGCTTTTGATGTTCTGATTTTTCCTTTTTTTTTGTTTCTTATTCCCTTTGTGTTTTTAAATTTTCTGCTTCAGGTTGCAGATGTCAAAAAGATGAATGGCCTTGTTACTGATCTTCAAATGTTTGCTCTCAAGTCTCTCCAGATCCCGTTACCTGGAAGACATCCTCCTTCTCCATGTTTATCTAATGGCTCCTTAAACCATGGGTACTTATTATGCGTTTTAAAGTTATTCACTTTTTGCCATCTTATACCTTGCAAGTTACAGCTTTGATATGCGAACGAGCTTTAAGTTCCAGTCATGGATTCTTATTGGAGCATGTGTACATTACCTAGCTTTGTTTCTTATTTCCCAATGCAATGCCTTGGTTGTGTTGGACTGCACCGGCATATTCATTATCAAGTGATCCTCTTTTCTTATTTGCAGAGAGGGATGTTCATGCCACGAGCCTGAATCACCAAACGATAGCAACAACGACGTGTTTGATTCATTCCAGTCTCTGAGATTGAAATCTTCGGAAAAGAAAGTTTCGCCAGCCATGTATTCACTGCAAGGTTATTACGGGCTAAAACCAGCAAACAGAACACTCTCTGAAGGAGGGTGCTTCGAGATGGGAAATTACAAGACAGAAACTTCTCATCATCTCTCGAACAACGGTGACAATCAATACCTCAGACCTTTCCCATCCACAAACACTCCCTTAAATCAGCACAGAAAATCGAGAAGCTTGGTCAATGCACTTCTAGAAGAGGTCAACCAATCACCCGATAACAGTATCTCTCAAGAACCGAATTCCGATAAGTTTATGAGAAGACGCCAAAAATCTGAAGCCGATTTTTCATCCCGGACTCCAGAACTTCTGTTGAAAGAAGAGAACAGTAGCAGCAATGGCGGGTTTTTATCAATAGCAGGAAAAGGCTTAGCTTTGAGATCGAAAGCCTCAAGTAGAACTAATCTATCAGCAGAATCTGAGACAAGTAATTTCAATCCGGTACCAATCAACTTGATGGATGCTCCAGTTTCAGACAGCTTTTGCAGTGTAAGAAAATCGTCGAGTGCGTCGAGTCTACAAGATCCAGACGGTAACAGCAGTAACGGTTCATCACTGTCTCTATGGCCGACCTCTAAATGGAGCTTAAAACCTGATTTGCTTACACCTGCGGCTATTACAAGCTCAATCTTTGATGGATTACCAAAGCCCTTAACAGGTCGGAAAAACAAGACTGCTATGGACTGAAAAAAGGTCAGTTTCTCGTTATTTAACTGTCCCATTCTTTTCGAAACTATACAAATCAAAAGCAGAAGAAGCTATTTAGGCTTGATGCGGAGTAAATAGAAGTAAAGAGATTAGAGAGAATTTGAAGGAAGAAAGAAAAACTTCCAACATTGAAAATTATGAAGAACGAAGAAGCTTGTGATAGTGATTTAATGATGGTTCTTCTTTTTTTTGTAATTTATAAAATATTTTGTACAATGGGGTTTTATCGGCAAAATCCGTAGCTTAGTCAATTTTTTTTTTGGGGTTAATATAAACACTACCTCAGTACTAAGTGTATTTCATGCATTTATTTAATAATAATGTTTTTGTGAAAATAGAAAATGGCTATAGGAATGTTGCTGCATCCTTAAGTCAACTTGAACCACACTGAAATTATTAGTTTATACAATTTCTGTATTATTAGTACACTGTCAAACTATTTTTCTATTTTATTTTTTTGGGAAAAAGAGAAAAAAGAATAACGCTTTCCAGAGGTAAGTGAGGGTTGTGTTGTCGGATCGTTGACTAAATTTACCAACGAACCGTCTGAACGTGTTAGCTCCACCGCTTTGTCAATCAAACGAGCGCGTCTAAGTAAAATAATGTAATATTCTTCATTAACATTTAAAAAATATAAAGCATAAATCCACCGTCTTATAACAAAATTCAACAGATAAGTTGGCAATAGATAAGAAAAAAAAACATAAAAAATTGCAAAGTGTTTAAATAAAATGGATCTAATCTTTCATTTTTATTTGGCTCTTGCTTCATTTTCAGCCCAATGTTTCTTATTTTCATTAATCTTAAATGCTGAAACGAGTATGTACTTCAAGGTGAATCTTCAACACACTTTGCCTTTCAAAGATACGATGAAAAGGAAAATCTAACCTGCAGACTTCAGAGAACCAATTATAAGCTTCTGAGCCTGAGTGAGTTAGCTCCCAACGACTTTGCAACACTCTCAGTTCCCACAAAATCTCAAATCCTGAAACGACCACGGAACACACTTGAGATCGTTGGTGATCTATAGAAGCCCAAGGAAACACGAATCTCTGTTCCATATATGTTCTCTGACAGAGAGATATGTACTGAACCACAAAAATCTCGGCTGACCCAAGACAAAAATTTTCATAGGAAAAATCAGGGCTGAGTTTTTTTTATCCCATTGAAACATCTCTCTATCCTCAGAAGAGTCCGGTTCTCAAATTTAAACTTTTCTTTTTAGAATCTTTACCTCAAGACTACGCAGACTCTTGGTCCAACCAAGACTCATCTCCACCACTCCGGGTTCAAAAGTGTAAACCTAGCAAGAGAAAATGCACCTGACTGTTAATGTACTCGAAATTGAAGTCAACATCAAAATTAGGAAGCCAGGTATATAAAGACTAAAGATCTTGTAGACAGCACAAAGACCATGCAGACCAAGGAGCAAAATCATTCATACAGAAAACTCTACAAAATCATTATCAGAAATCCACACAAATGCACAATGCTCATTAAGTTGGTATATTCGCTAAGATAAGTAAAATCCTAACCCAATCTGTCATCACCAAGTGCGAAAGATTCAATATAGATATTCTTGTAAAACCAGCTGAATGAAGTTGCGGTTGTTTATAAATGCATGCTTCATGTTCCTGTTAAGGCTTCCAGGCAGGACAACCTAGGTTATCCAGAGAAGAGACATTGTCAACAACACAAATATGGAATAAGTTAATGCGCAGAATAGCATCATCGCCTCACTATTCGTTGGAGAAAGCAGTCATACACTTATCGGGTGTGCATTTTTTAAGATCGTGTCCCTGATATCAGTAAATACAGCTTTTAGTCAAGTGGTGCTTATCAGACAAAGATTTCACCCAATATAAGAATACTCAAAAGCTTGAAATTCTTATTGGCATAGTTACAGGATCTGGGGAATGGAAGTACTAACCAAATTAGAAACAAGGGCATATACTGTGTAGAACATGATCCGGTGATAACATTGTCAGGAAAAATTACAATATACACCAGTATCCTGACAATAGTCTGAAGAGTGTTGATGGCCCTGGAAGTGAATATACCGCCACAAAAAGGCCTTCATGGAAGCAGTCTATTTCGAACTGTTTGATAACAATCCAGAAATAAGATCAGACAGAGAATGTGAAAACTGTTTATGAGACAATAGCAGCTTGCTATTCTAAGTTTAAGAAAAAATGGAACGGTAGTCTACTTTAACTTCAAGATGGCCTCCAACGAGCCACAGAAGGTATGTCTGGCCGAGATGGTAGCATCTGCGAAGCAGTATGACCTTGAATGGCAGATTAAAATGTTAAACATTTCAGGGAAATAGAACGGATCCCAATTGCATCTATGAGCGGCTAAATTCAGATGAATTGATTTACATAGTCTTACCTAAATTTGTAGGGCCAGCATGCAAATTATTAGCAGCAAGTTGATAGCTCATTGTCCCTGAGCGTGGTCATTCTGGAGGAGGCTGAAAGAAACCTTTTGTTGCAAATAAGATCACCAATATCAACCAAAAAGGGAGAATCATATCCAACTGATGCAGCATAATGCCCATAGGTAGACATCTACATGAACAAACTTATATACAAAGGTTTGAGATGTTTCTCACATATACATACCATCCGTAACTGTACGAGAACCTGGAAGTGGGTTTCTTCCACTTATCCCGGCTCCATGTTGAGTATCTGCACGATGTGCATTTGAAGGCAACCGCCATGGATCCTCATTGATACGTCGCCGTGCATCAACTGGCTGAGACGGAAAAGGGTAAAGATGAGGAAAGGAGGAGCTTTGGGCTTGTGATTGAACAATCCGGCTTGGAAGCGAAAAATGGCTGGATGGTGCTGGTGCGAGATTCCTATTCCCTGGGCTCTGTCCGAAAGAGGTACTGCTAGGCCGAAGCCGTGGGTTCTGTAATGACTCTTTATGTTTATAAAACATGTCGTCATCAGCATGCCTTCCATGTGAAGTGTTTACGAATGCTTTGACAATTTGATTACTCTGCATATAAATCGAAAGCACAGGCCAATGTAGCTTAAGAAATTACAAGATGACTAAATCAGAAAACGAGAGAAATCAGAGGGCTTACAGTGACAATGCTAGACCGCTGCATAGATATCTGGTATTCATGTTGCACTACTGGATACGATGGGGGAGCGAATCCTGGTTGAAGGGGTAATGAAGGACAGCCAGGCTTGGACGGTTGAGTTATTGATGATTGTGGTAGAACTATAGATTGGGGAGGTGACAATGGAGCTGGTGGTGGAGGTGTACATTGCTCAGAGAGAGGTGGTGGTGGTGGTGGTGGCAGATGCGGAGGAGATGATGGGGGTGGAGGCGGGGATGGGGGTGGAGGAGAAGGAGGCAGAGGAGGAGGAGATGGAGGCGACTCATGAGGTAGCGGAGGAGAACCCTCTGGAGAAGGAGGCAGATCAGTTGCAGTGGTTGCAGCCGCTGAGTCCTCCTTTGGTTCAATCCCACAGACATACGGAGGTTCTTCATCTCTCGACTGACAAGAAGCATCTTGCATTTCACGCACACCATTGACAGCCTCTAATATACACTGAGGTTTATCACTCGAACTATCATGTGACTCTAATTTTCCTAAAGCATGGACTGGTTCTTCGATATGGGTGTTTTTAACTTCCCGTGATGTGGTTGGAAGATCCTCATCCTCTTCATCATCTCCAAAACTGTGATAAGATAAAAACCCAGGCAGCTGAAAACTTGCATTGCTACAGAAAAAGCTCAGTCAACATATAATCCTTCAGAACCGCAGTAAAACTGTCCTTAACACCATGCCATAAAAAATATGTCAAATCTGAGAAATAGAACTACTGATAAAAATAAGTGTTAAGCATACCTCCCATACTCATCAACAAGCATCCCTTCCATTTCCCTTATCGGATCGTCTACAGCACGCTCGGATCTAGAAGGACGTCTTAATGTAAACCCAACGGTTGCATCACCACCAGAGGCGCTAATATCACCAATATAGCGACGCAGCAGAGAATCTGGGAAAATCTTCCTCTCAAGCCACAACCTCAACACCTAGCAGGAGCAAGAGATCATTGACTTCTGAACAACAAAAACATGAGAGTGTCCTCAAACGAACAAAACGCAAAAGAACCTTGCGACATTGATGACGATTTTCACGAGCACCAGTCCCTGGAGGAGCAGCAGCACCTAGAAGGCGTGGCAAGGCTGCCTGCACAGTAGGAATATACAAAGCGCCAGCTATACCTAAGGAAGATTTCACATGCATCATGAACTATCACTTTAATTGTATTGTTATACATAAGACATGACAGACAATGATATTCTCTTTAGAGCACCTCAGGAAAATAACCATTTGTAAAGATGTACTGCAGCCATTCAAGAGGAAACCTTACCTTTTTGGCTACGGGAACACTGGGTGATCGAATCAACGAGAAAGAATAAGTCCACTTTACGGCGGAAATGAGGCTCACTTTCCAGCTTTCGTATGAGAAGTTCCACAACCTACAAAAAAACAATTAAAAAAATTCCCATCAAAAGCTGCTCTGAGAATTTCACACATCAAACGCTGTAGATAGTTTTGTCGTAACATTTGACCAAGTTACACAAACAAAATTAATATTTGACCCCGCAAAGGTACATTTATAAATTGACTCTTCATTTGCAGTCTATTCCTAAAGCTTATTATAGAAAATCCTGGCTGACAGCATTCAGGAAAAGGATGAAAAAAATTGTTGCCAAACCTGAGATACCACAATTTAACTTACCTCACTGGCAATCCCGTACTTGGCACAATCAATTGCCTGGCGTGTTGCACGTCCAATACTATCCTTCGTTCTGGATAAGGTCTCTATCATTCCCTCAAAAGCATCTCGAGAAATCGCAGCCTCAGTGTCGGCATCTCCAACTGACATGTGCCCTGAGCTAACTCTTCTCTCTTCGTTCTCTTCAATCTCAGCTTGGTTACTTGATGAGGACGGGTGACCATGATTTAATGGAGTCGGACCTTCTTGATGTTCCTCAGCAACAATGAGCATGGCATTGCCAGGCGAAGATGAAACATTCTGAACCACGAAAGGGCTATGATTTCTCATCTGTGTTTCACCGATGCGAAAGAATTTATGGTCTAGATTCGCAAATGGTTTAGTATGTGAATGTGCTTGTTTTCTTTTCGCTTGGGCAGCTGCAATCAGATTCTTCATAGATGAAGAAGAATCTGGCATCCCAGAACTGATCAATGGGGCACTTCCGTTTTCTTGATTGCCATCAATCCTATAATAAGCAAACAACACAAAGACTATAAGCTCCACGCGAAATAAGAATATATCAATGACAAAGAGATATAAAAAAAACATACATCCCAGTGGACAAGTTCACAGAAGTAACTCTTGACACTCCTGCATCATTCAAACGAGTTGCAACTTTTGGAGTGTCTGTTGGCTTTTCCGCTAAAGCTGGTTTGCTTCTCTGATTTGCTGTCTGAGATTGAGAAGAGCTTACTCTATCAGAACCAGCCACTGCATCCTTAGAAAAATCACCTTGACATTTTTTTGACATCTCCGCACCAGAGACTTTTGCAATTTTATTCTGTCCTGCCACCTGATCCTTAGTTGAAACCAACTGAGGGGACTTCTTAGGAGATCCCAAGATCTGCTTGTCATTCTTTGTGGGCAACTTGATAACTTGTTTTCCCACAGATGAATTGTTTGAAAAGCCATCCACGCTATCCGGCATTCCTGCACCAGAGACTTTTGCAGTTTTATTTTGTCCTGTCACCTGTTTCTTAAATGATACCAGCTGAGGGGATTTCTTAGGAGATCTCAAGATTGGTTTGACATTCTTTGGGAGCAACCAGGTCACTGGTTTTCCCATAGACGAGCTATACGAAAGGCCCTTCACGCTATCAGGTAGTGCAAGTGAAGCCTCCTTGTTATGTTTACACAGAGGTGCTTTCCCTGTTTCAGCACTTTCTGCAGATGCATCTAATAGCTTCGCTTTAATAGAAATATCATGGGACGCCTTAGCCCTTTTAGGACCATCAGTAGAAGCTGAAGTAGCTTTGGGAACACTGGTATGTCCTCCATGCACTGGAGTCTTTGGATCTTCATCATCATCTTCATCATCAATATAAACTGCCCTCCGTCTCTTAGGCAGCTGAGCAGCTGGAACCTTCACATAGCCAGCAGAAAATGAACTAGTCTTCCGTTCTGGATGATTTGTCCCCTCTTTATCACGAGACCCAGAAAAAGAGGAAACACTTGGGTCCTCCACTCTCTGTTTGAGGCGCTTTGTATAACCGACCACTTCCTTATCAAATTGAATTTCTCCACCCGGGGCACTTATCCCTACCACAATCTCACGCTTTCGAATTGATACGTCAGTAGAATCAGATCCTTCAGCTTTGCCTTCACCAACAGGAAGGAGACGTTTCGTCTTGCATTGTTTTTGATCCGTCGCATCTTCAGACCGTTGCCTCTTAGCAGCACGTTTACTTTCATCTGCTCCTACTGCAGACTTTCCGTATTCACTTTCAACCCTCCTTTTCTTCCCTAAAATCCCATTATTTGAGCCTAGGGCATACACATGCTTATCACTAGAAACTCCGGGGCTAGGTTTCTCTTTCAGCAACATTTTTGACTTTTTAGCGATATTAAGATCCGAGACCACCTTATTATCAAAAGAATCCTTTTTACTGCCCTTTAAATTCTGATTAGGACCAGTGTGATTATTATCTATAGCAGCTCGACTATCAGGCACACGTTTGGCTCTATGAACCTCATCTTTACATATTTTATCTGAGCCATCCGCTATCTTCTTTATTCTTCTCTGACTGATGACTGAATTCTTTGCACCACCATCACAATGCTCAGTGCAAGTGACACCATCAATTTTTTCATCAAAATCTGCTACCTTTAAAATAGGGTCAGGTGCTCCGTGCTCCAGTGGCTCACCACCCGGGGATGAATCTTCCTCTCCTATGTCAGGCTTTGTCTCTGCACCATTGTTCTGAACTAATTTATGGGGACAAGGATCCGCCCTAGAATCAAACTTATCAGGATTGCCATCATTACCAGATTCTATGTGATGGGTTCCACGCGATGTCGTAGGCTTGGTCAAACTAGGCTCAACAGCGTCCAAAAGAGCCTCATTACCCAAATTATCTGACTTGTGATCTTGCGACTCTTCAAATGCAGCGGAGATTTCCTCCACAGCTTGTGCAAAGTATTTGACTGTTTTACCTTGACATCTTTTTAATAGTTTATTCTTTGTCTCACTAGTGAAGGCTTGAATATCAGGTGGAGTAACAAAAGCTCTGCATTGGAGTATGATTACTTGGTCAACGACTAATATTGAGAAAACGGAATCACAATCCAATAACAAGAAAAAACAAAGAAGTCATCAGGGAGGGAACAACCTAACTATAGTAACATGATGAATCGACTAGACAAAAATACATATAGCTTTCCAAGTCATGATAAAGAAAAAATCTCAACCCATCAACAATCAGCAGACACAGAAGAGGACTGCTTACATTTCCTGAGTTCCAAAGAACTGAACAAAGTATTTCTTTGGGTCTGGAGAATGATCCCAATCTTCGGGACGGCCGATCTGAAACACAAACCATTTACTTCACGGGAGATAGTTAACTCAAAATGAACAATACCACGCAGCCCAATCAGAATTAACAGCAATTCAAACACTCTGAACATAAAAGATACTACATAGGAATAAGAGGACTATAGCTTCAAACTTCACTCAACTTCAGCACAAATAAGAGTTTGCAAACCAGCCTGATTAGGAGGCCTACTAAAGTGAGACATTCAAGGAGGAAACAGAACATTGGAGTTATCCAGAAGAACCTTAGACAATTTCAATCTGTCCATCAACCGAACGCCATAAAATAAACTAACACCAAGAAGCCCCAATTATCTAGAGCCAAACTTAAACCCACAAAAAAAAAGACGAAAGTAGGAAATAGGGCTTAGAGAATAGCTAAAACCCAAAACGAGCAGAAGAAAACTACCAAACAAGAGTATATGCAAGACCCAAAAAAAATCATGATCATGAATCAAAACGTAATGAAGCCGAGCATCAACGCCGAGAGGGAGCAGAACACGCACCTTAGCAGGCCAAGCAGGGAAACCTTTGACTTTAGCAAGAACCAAATCACCAACTCTCAACTCTCCTTTCGTTATGCCTTTGATCGCTCCTTTTTTACGCCCAGGAGCCATTGGCGAGAGTGGCTAAAACCTCTAATTTTGAGTTCAGATAGGAACACGGAACGGAATCGTCGATTCCAAACAAACCCAGAGAATCAATAAGAAACTCTGAGTCTTCGCCGGAGAGTTTTTCCACCGTGAAAAAACCCGCTGAGAGATGAAGACAGCTAGGGCTTCAACGTCCCGAGCAATGGAGAGGAATGAGAGAGACGAGAAGTCGAATCGGTGGATAAAGAGAGACGAAGGGATTTAGGGCAAAAAGGTGAAAGATTTCGTCGGAGGTTTTGTGAGATCAAACTACAGAGAAACTGGTTTACTCACGTCGCCGCTTTTTCCCCTCCCCTCTCCTTTTCACAGCTATCACGTCTCACTATTTTTCCTTTTTAATTTACTTGTTTATATAGTTTTAACTCCTAAAAAAAGTGTTGCTTTTCAAGCTCAAAAATACACGTTTTATTTTACGAACTCTTTTTCTGCCAAATTTTGCCATTTTTCCACAATCTCAAAACATCAATGAGTAAAGAGCGTTTTCTATGAGAATCTGTTGGTGATCAGAGACATCAAAGATGATCAAGTAAACAAAAGAGATTATGTACTAAGTTGTGAGGAGCAGAGACAATTAAAAGGCTAGGTAACCCAGAATGTCTATGAGAATCTGATGGTGGACAAAAATTCAAGCACAGAGCCGAGAAATGATATCTGCATTGGACTCTCTAAAGACTAGGCGACACAAGCATTCAATAGGGGTCATTGATGAGACTGCAATTGGAATTGAGAACCCAAAAGCCAATATTTATCCACTTAGGCATTTAGTTATCTAAGAATGGATTGATATGAGGAAAAAACAAGAAAAGGGATCTGCAAGATAATCCCTTTGCAGAGGTTATCATCATCAATGGAAAAGAAATCTAACAAGAGCAAAACAAAACTGGTAAAAAGGAGAAGGAAGGAAATTTTTTTATTACTTTGATTACCAGATTATCTCCTAACTCGAACTTTTATCTTTGCTTTCATTGCCAACAGCATCTTTCACCAGCTCCATCGGTCTTTCATCAATCACTTCATCGATTATACCAAACGCTTTTGCCTCTTCAGGAGTCATGAAATAATCCCTATCCATGTTCTTCTGAATCACATCGATGGGTTGCCCCGTGTGTTTTACATAGAGCTGGTTTAAAGCATCCCAAACACGGACAATCTGCTTTGTATGGATTGTCATATCCTTAGCTTGTCCACTATATCCTCCTGAAGGTTGATGGATCATGACGGTTGCATTTGGGAGTGACCGCCTTTGTCCTTTGGCACCTGCTGCCAAGAGAAGAGAAGCCATGGACGCAGCTTGACCTAAGCAAATCGTGCTGATTGGGGAACGAATGTATTGCATAGTATCATAAATTGCAAGACCTGCCAATTGCAAGATAACCATAATGGATCAACATACAAGGAAAATTTGTACCAACAATCCATCAGTAAGAAGAGGATACATTGAAAAACTTTAAACAAAGATCCAACATTCCAGAAAATTTCGTTCCATGAATCCACTGAGTTTTATACTAATCACAATCATCTTCTACAAAAAGGCTATGAAATGCGAGTAAATTCCAACTTCCGATCCCATTTTCCGGGGAACAGATTATAGATCAAAGCTGAGGAACAAAGCAATCAAAAATCCATGGAAATTGGCAACATTCCAGAGAGATCAAAACCAAATCGGAAATGGTTTAAAACTAGAGGGAGACGAAGCGTACCGGCAGTGACATGTCCGCCTGGTGAATTAAGGTACATATGAATCGGCTTGGAAGGATTCTCGGACTCAAGGTAGAGAAGCTGAGCCACGACAACGTGGGACGTGTCGTCGTTAATGGGGCCATTGATACAGATTATACGCTCCTTGAGCAATCGAGAGAAAATATCGTAAGCTCTCTCGCCTCGCGATGAATGCTCAATAACCATCGGTATTACACTGTAGCTTCTTCTCCTTGCTATAGCGGTGGTTATCGCCATCGGAGGTTGGGTCCATAGCCTCTTCGCGCCGGAAATCAAACCCCTCATGGCCCAAATTTCTAGGGTTCCGCTTCTCAGAAAGAGGGGAAGAAGCAGGAGACGTTGACTAGTAGAGCGAATTGTTTTTTAGTTTTTAATCTATATTTTATTTTATTTTCCATCACCATCTTCCTTTTTTACAAAAATGCGTTTGTTTTTTTTTTTTAAGTTCTTCATTGAATGTTTGTTCTATAACTCTGCTAAGTGCTAGATTTATGTAAGGAGGTACAAAATAATTTTTTAAACAGTAAATTTATGGAAGTTCAGTATAAAATGGAGGTACAAAAAAAAAGAGAGACTCACAAAAAAATCCAAGAATTGTTTTAGAGAAATCATCATCAAATCTAAAGATTTCAAATACGAAATGGAAGAAGGGAAATACGCGTGCAAATATGTGATCAAGTTAATAAAATTGAGGCAAAATCAAAACAAAAAGACAAACCAAGATTAATAGATATCTGAAATTTGGGTCCCATCTTGTATTATATATTTGTCTGACTATGTCATTGTCATATAAATTCAAATAAAATGTTCAAAGAAACAAGAACGGGAAAACGTGGGCACCAAATAACAAATATAGAAGAACCAAACAACGTTATTTGTGCGCTAAATATTTGCTGTGTTTTAATGGCTGACATCATTATATATTGTTACTGTAGATATATTCAAATTTTGGAGAAAAAAAAATCAAATTTTAAGCTAAAAAGAGTTACGGCTCATTCAAAGTCTTTCACTCGTCCCATGAAGAAAACTAGTTGATCTATATTTATAAAATTTTCCACGACTAGTTACAAAAGAAACCCTTATATGTATGTTATAAGTATAACAAAAAAAACGAAAGTCGACCCATGACAAAACTCCTACACGTCCTCCTTGATTTGTATCACGTAACATCACTGAATATCCCAATCGAACCATAAAAATTCATTGATTACAACAATAAGGCTGCTTAATATTGACTTCTAAAGCCCACGGTACAGTATATTTTTCACTTGATGTATCCATCCACAATCGTTATTAAACGGGGACAGTGACTCTCCATGTTTTAAAAGTACAAAAAAATATGACCAAACCATTATAATATAGAAAACAAATGAAAAAAAAAAAAGAGGATATCTTCACACTAACGAAACGCGATTTTGCCGTTCAAGAAACCCGTCCATAACGACTTTTCTTTTATACGACTCTGAATTCAAATCGGGCACAAACGCAGAACCCTCGCTATCTCTGCGTTTGCGTTTTGCCAACGCTGTCGCGTCTCTGAGACGTGGTAGAAAGTAACACGAAGCGGATGTGCAGAGAATCGCACATAGTCGACCCCAAATTAACATAATCATCAGAGTCAGCACAATGACCGAAATCCCAATCACCGGGTCAAACTTTTCGCCCCGTGACCCGTTTTTCTCCCGAGACGGTTTTATGTCGGGTGATTCGTAACGGGTTGAGTTGGATACCCGTTTAAGACACGTGTCTTCTTTAGAGGAACCCAACGTTTCAATGGGTTTTGATCGGTCGGTGGTTACGTCTCGCAAGTCCTTCGGTTTTGTCTGAATAACGTAAGCAACGAACAACAAGAAGAAATTATCAAAAGACAAATTCGGACAAAATCAAGAAACGTTTTTTTTTAACTTTTGCCAAAAAACAAGGAAAAAAAAGTCATGTTGGGCATGACAGAAATTTAATTGTCTGAAAATGTTTTTTTACAATAAAAAGTGAAAAAAGTCTTAAGAGATTCATCTACGAAAGATACCTCTTGTGTGTCCTGATTCACGGCGGCCTTATCATCAGCCGGAATATTCTTACGATCAGTCATACGACTTATCAGTGGAACGGGTTTCTTCTTATCAGTTTCATCTTCTACAGTCGAAGTGATCGAGATCTCCGTTTCCTGGATCGGCGGCGGTTTGACGTCGCCGTTCTTCAAGCGAAACTTAGAACATAAAAGCCATCGACTTAACTTCTTCTTCTTCTTCGTCGTCTTCCTCTCACCACCCTCTTCCGCCGCAACCATCGGCTTGTCGGAGTATATTTTCTTGGAAAATCCGAAACATCCCAGAAAATAAGAAGAAGACCTGATTCTCTCTCGCGCTCTCTTCTCGGTTTTCGTCATTGAAGGAAAGAGAAATTGTGCATTCGTGCGAAGACTTTGAAATATCGCTCGGAACGGTTGGCTTTTATCCCCGTTTTTTAATTTTGATTATAATAATAATTATTACTGTTGACACAGTTTCGAAGATACGACGGAAATATCACGGTGGCATAAAATATTACTTACAAGATATGGACAGATATTTATTATTACTGTACAGTGTGGTATATGAGTATCACACAAAAAAAAATGTTATAGAAATTTTTCATAAGATCAGACAGAAATAAAAAAATATTGACAGATAATGCAACAAAAATGACAAATAAAGAGATAGGAAAAAAGGGAAATAATAAACAATTGGAAGGTGAACCAAATATTATAAGGAAAAAACGAAAAATAATTTCCTCTAAAAATTAACTTAAATTTAACACATTATTAACTTTCAATGAAAAAATAGAAAAGAAAAAGAACACACATGAGTAAGTAAGAAATAAAGAAATGTCCACTTTCATTTGTAATATTCTAAATTTAAGATTAGACCTAAAGGATAATGGGTATTCAAAAAAAAGTGAGTGCAAACTTGTCTTTAATCTGTTACGTCACCAATTCAGACGGTATGAACAAAACCGTATACAATGACGAACCACATTTAGCAACGTTAAAAATAAATAATATTACTATAAGTACGAACCACGTTATTCAATCCGGTGGAAAGATTAGGATGAAGATTCATCTTAGGAAAATGATTAATTTAATCAATACAAAGATAAAACAAAAACAAAGTAAGGTTTAAAAGAAGATAATAAGTATCGTAGTGTCCACGTTCCCAACCTCTACGACGGACTTCTTCGTTTTAGCTGTTTTCTCGAATGACCCTTTCGAATTTATCTTTTTTGGCAATTTGCAACATTCATACTTATTCCAAATAAAATATGTTGAGATTTTTCTTCTTGTCCCATTCAAGATAGGTCTTCTATGAATAATAAAAAAAAATCGGGACCCTTACAAACTGTCATATATAAGTAGAACTGAAACACATAAGTCTTAAGGATAAAACCAGTTTTGGATCATTAACTAGTGATGTCCTAAGTTATCATTATTATAAAACCATACATTATGTACAAATACAAATAAATAATCTTGTTTTAAACAAGAAAAAAGGACTACGAATAATAACAATATTAAAAAGTTCATCAGAAAATCACCAAAATACAACAATCACTTATTTTATTCCAAAAATCTTAAAACATAAATAAACGATACACAAATTTACCAGTTTTGGACCATTAACTAGTAAAATCCAAAGGTTACTCAATAACAATTAATATTTTTGGGCTAAAAACGTTTGGGTCTCCCGGTATGGTTTTGGGTCAGAAACGTTTGGGTCTCTTAATATTTCCGGCGACGGCCTCTGGTAGAACGGCCCATTGAGGGCCCATTAATAGTAGATAGTACCGTCGACACAGATGTGAATGTCTTTGTCATATGAAGAAGCTTCTTGTCTGATAGATAGATAGATATATGGCATTGTCGAATCTCAAATTCATACAAGAAGCTTGATGTGATAAGTGTGCCCTGACTCTGATAATTAGGAAAATCTTCTAAAAAATATTAGCTTAGAATATTTCTTATATTTCTGATAAATAATTTAATTTGACTATCATGTTATTCAAAATGTCACCACAGATTTTAGTTTACGCAAACTTATTACCAAAAATTCCTAACCAGTAATTTGACTTGTGCGTTTTGAGAACTCTATTTTATTCAATTCTATACTTTTTAAAATGAATTATAACACGGTTTTGTGTGTGTGTGTATGTGTGTGTGTGGTATATAACACATCACGTGAATGCGTGAGGTAAAACAATAATAGACGTCAAGGTAAATAAAAAAAACACTGTCGTTTTTGGAGATTTCCGATAAAAAGTAAAACGATATAAAAAAGAAAGTGGGTGTGTTTTCTCATTTACTCTTCATTTCGAAAATAAGTTAAAAAAAGAAGAGGAGAAAGCGTTTGTGGCGATGAAGAAGAACGCTCTTTGGCTATTGCTGGTTCTGATATTACCGGCGATAGCCTGTGGTAGGAAACCGGAGAAGAAGGTGACGGCGGCATCGTCGGGAAAGAAGGAAGATGACCTTGTTACCGGTTTGCCCGGTCAACCACCGATTAACTTCAGACATTACGCCGGTTATGTGAATCTCGGGCCTAGACAGCAGCAAAAGGCACTCTTCTACTGGTTCTTCGAAGCCCAACAAAACTCTTCTGCTCGTCCTCTTGTCCTCTGGCTCAACGGAGGTCACTTTCTCTCTCTCTCTTTTTTTTTTTTTGGAAACTATAAAACACAAACTTCTTAAAAAAAACTTAATATTCTCAGATTAATGGATAAAATTTTGGTTTTGGACTAAATTTTTTTAATTATATTTAAAGTCTACTTAAAGGTTATATATATGATTAGAAAACATCAAGTTGTGCGCACATTAGCCCTACCAAGCAAGCTAGCCTTCTAATACTTTCTTAGCGGTAAACAATCCAAATATTTTTAGGTAAATGTATTGCAAAATGGTCGTTCCTAACTTTAATCTTAAGTTTGATGCCGTGTATAGGTCGATAAAAATGGTTTTAATACAACTTTCAGTCATTTTGTTTCTTACTAAATATGCCTAATGGAGAAGTTAATAACAAATTTTCATAGTTGGGAATGACAAAAAAATATTAATGGCGCACTGTAACTTTGTTTTGTTTTCTGGAATCGAGTAGATTCTTACCTTCAGGACAGTATTATACTCCTTTTTTCTCGATTTTTATAAGATAATATTATACTTGTGACCTTCGCAAATAATTTTGGAATCATTAATGATCTATTGTCATGTTGCAAGTTGGAACATCAATAGTTTTTCCACTATGTATTGTCGTCACTTTTCGTTTGTTGTAGCTTTTCTTGCAAAAAAAAAACATAAATTCAAATCCTTTTGTATCTTTCTTTTTGAACATTTTCTAAATCCTTTTTATCTTCTTTTAAACAATTCACAATTATTTAATTAAACCAAAGTTAATAATTATTTATTTTATTTACGAGGAAAACCTCGACTTGATTTAGTAATTACCGTTTGTTTTAATTTAAAAGAAAATCGAAATTGAAATAAAACTTTGTTCTAAAGATCACTTGATATTGCAAATGATTACAAAGCAAAACGAATGAAAAATAGTAAAAACAGTGTGAATCAAAAAAAAAAAAGTCTGGCTTTATTATTTACGCTTTTCACAATCGTGTAAAACTTCTGGAGACGTCTGGCACTCCGACAGCTATTTGGACTTATATCATTCAATGTTTTTTTTTTTTCTTTTCTTTCTTTCTCATCGTTCACTGTCCAATTCTGTTAAATTTTTTAGTTGTCTTTATAGAATAGTTGTTCATTAATCTAACGAAATTTACTGTATGCTGTTTGTCTTTATTCGTAGTAGGTTCACATGCCAATATTAGGATATGTAGGGATACGAGAAATATCAACCTCGGCTTTTTAAATCGTTACTAGAGATGAGATAAGATGTTGAATATTCAAAGACCCATAGAAATAGACAAAACAAACGTCTTTGTCTAATAATTAATGTGGGCATGTCTAATTATTATCTGACGAGCTCCACAATGGACCACAACAACATCCATGTCTGATTTGATCTGCTACTACCTAACGTTTCGTATAAACTTTAATATATTAGAGGATTGTGATGCATGATGGTTACTCATCAATTCAATCAGTAACTACGAAGTTAAAGTATTTACAATAATAAAACTAAATTTAATATGGATATTTAAATAAGCAGGACCGGGTTGCTCATCGATAGCTTATGGAGCTGCACAAGAACTAGGCCCGTTCCTTGTTCGCACCAGCGGTGACAACCTAACCTTCAATCACTTCTCTTGGAACAAAGGTATAACGAATATAACCACCGATTATTATACGATACTTGCATTTTAAACATGATAAAAAGATTTAAAGATGCACAAATATTTTTTGTAGAGGCCAATATGTTGTTCTTAGAAGCACCGGTCGGAGTTGGATTCTCGTATACCAATAACCCAATGGATCTTCAAAAGCTTGGAGATCAAGTTACTGCAGAGGACTCTCTTGCTTTCTTGATCAATTGGTTCATGAAATTCCCCGAGTTCCGGTCCAACGAGTTTTACATTACCGGAGAGAGTTACGCCGGTAAGTGCTCATTTAATCCGGTTTTAGGTTTAGTTTAGAGTCTTTAGACTGATTTAGCCGAACTGAGCACTCGAATCTGTAAATGTATATATATAAGCAACAATTGAATCACATGCTTTTGATCTTCTTATCTCAGGTCACTATGTTCCTCAGCTTGCGGAGGCCATTTACGACAGGAACAAGAAGGTTACAACAGACTCTCGCATCAATCTCAAGGGTTTCATGGTATGCACGATGTAGTAGTAAAGGTTACTTGCTACACAATGAAACAGCGTTTCTTGCGATATAAGTATAAACATAAAATGTATTCGTTTGGTGATTGCTTTTGTAGATTGGGAATGCGGTGATCAACGAGGAAACTGACATGGCAGGACTAGTGGACTACGCATGGAGCCACGCTATAGTATCCGACGAGCTCCACAGCAACATCCATGGCACGTGTCTTTTTGAGGAAGAGCCAACAAGCAACAAGACCGTGCAATGCTACGATAATATCAAAACTTTCATGGAAGCTTACGACGACATCGACATATACAGCATCTACACTCCCGTTTGCCTCTCTTCTTATTCATCTTCGTCTTCTCCAAGAAAACCTAAACTCGTCGTGTCTCCTCGTCTCCTTACTTCACACGTACGTATTCCTTATGCAAATATACTATTAAGAATATTCAAGAATGACAGATTAGTTTGTTGTAATTTAATGTAACGATCATCTTTTACTTTATTTTCTTCTAAAACTTTGAATTGTTTTAAATGGTCAGGACATGTGGGAGAGGTTGCCGGCAGGGTACGATCCATGCACAGAAAGTTATGCCGAAAATTATTTTAACCGGAAAGATGTGCAGAAGGCTCTTCATGCGAACGTTACAAACCTTCCTTATCCGTATACCCCTTGCAGGTAAGTCCTACTTACGTAGCTTTGTGTAGTAGTACTAACAATGGCTAGAGACTCGATAGTTTGTAACTTTATGTTTCAAAAGTTCTTGCGTTTGTATAACATTTTAATAAAGATGGACAATCCGGTTTACGCACAATCTGATCCTAATGAACGACGTTTATATGTATGTGCGATTCAGCGGGGTAATAAGGAGATGGAATGATGCTCCATCCACCGTGATTCCAATCATCCAGAAGCTTTTAACGGGTGGCCTTCGCATCTGGATCTATAGGTATGTCTATGTGTTTTCTTGCGGTGTTGATCATTGCACTTATTGCCAATTAGTTTTGATCGGTTCGATTTTGGTTAATAGTGGAGATACGGATGGGAGAGTTCCAGTAACATCTACGCGTTATAGCATAAAGAAGATGGGACCTAAGGTGGAGTCACCGTGGAGGTCATGGTTCCACAAGAGTCAAGTGGCTGGGTGGGTTGAGACTTACGCCGGAGGGCTAACTTTTGCCACCGTGAGAGGAGCCGGACATCAGGTTCCGGTCTTTGCCCCGGCACAGTCACTTTCCTTATTCTCTCACTTCCTTTCTTCCATCCCATTGCCTTCAAAACGCTCTTGATCACTACCACGCCAAGTCATGGCAAGTTGAAGCCGTCGTTTGGTACTTACGTACCCAATTGATATAATGAGTTTCAATTGATCAACAAAACATTTACAACTTTTCTTTTGTTGGAATTCAAATTTCAAATATATTGTCTTTATATTTATAAATTTGGAGAAGTATATTATATTGGTTTCACTGAATTATTTATTGAAAATATTTTTAATCTGAAAAATAAGACGAATATAGTAGTAATAGGGGCCCTTGAGAAAATAAAACTTTGGACGGCCCATCGAGGCCCATATATACGAAATATTCCCAACCATGGAGGAACTGTGAGCTGAAGCAGCAGGGCTTGAGTAGTGTTGTGTCACTTCCCTTTCGTAGTCACCTGAAGAGATTTTTCAACTGAACCACTTGCGGTTCATCTTCTTCTCTGCCCTTCAATTCCATAGGGAGGTGAATAAGAATGGCGTTTGCTAAAATGATGTTTCTTTTCAGCAAATTTCAGCAGGTAAAATGAATCTCTTTTCTTCCATTCCTTCTCTGGTAAATTTATGTTTATTTTCTCTGAATTTCTTCTTTGATATGGGTTTTACGATGTTGGGTACGAAGAAAGTTCGAGTCTTGTGTAGGATTTAGTCTTCACCATATGAGATGCTTCCTGTGAATTAGCTATGTGTGACTCTGTTTGTAGCTTGTGGCATTGGAAAAGATGTACTTAGAACATATGTGATTACTATGAAATTGATTAAATCTCAATGATTCGCTGCCTCTCCGTAGATGTAGTTTGAAGTTTCTCATATGATCAATTGAACATTGTCAATCCTACAAGTTTTGATGTAATAGTTTGTCTGAGACTCTGAAAACATCAATCTGCCGCAAATCCTACCCGCTTTTCGATCAAAGAGTGCTGAGATTTGGTTTTTCTTTGTGAGGCCTCCAGGGTGTTGGTGTTCTAGCAAAGAGTACCACTTTTGCAAAGAATCCAAAGCAACTGCAATATGAAGCCGACATTAATAAACTTTTTATGTTTACAAGGTTAGTACTTGTTTGTTATGTTTTGCTCTTGAAAAAAGATTTTATAGTTAGCTTATCTTTATTACTCATGGAGAGTTCTCTGTGTTATAGCTATAATCGTTTGGGACGAGATGCTGAGGAGGCCGATGCAGAAGAGATCATTGAGATGGCTGGTAAAGCCACTTTATCTGAGCAACAGAAGCAAGTACAAGAGAACATTCACTACCAACTCGAAAACTTTTGTACTTCGATGGACGAGATTCTTCTTCCTGATAACGACAAAACAAAGGAACTAAACGAGTCAGGATCAGAATCGAGAAGCCCTCCTCGTAAAAATGGTCTTAGTTTCGCCATTGGTAAAGACGATAACGTTCTAACTGAAGACAAGCCAGGTGACTCTTAATAATATGTATAGTGAACTTTTGCATATCTAGTTTCTTGTTATCTTGATCATTTCTCACTGATTCTTCTTTAAGACAGTGGTTCCTGAGACTAAGCCGCTTAAACTCTCTGAAGTCTCGCAACAATTAAAGGATAGAATTGGGTACACCCTCGTGATCAAACCATCCTCAATACCTCACAAAGACGCTGGTCAAGGTTGTTTCATAGAAGGTGAAGCGGATGTGGGAGCTGTCTTAGCCTTTTACCCTGGTGTGATTTATTCTCCTGCTTTCCACAGACATATCCCCGGGTATCCAAATGTCAATGCACAGAACTCATATCTGATCACTAGGTATGACGGGTCGATGATAAATGCTCAACTTTGGGGCCGTGGAGGAGAATCACGGCAAGTATGGAACGGCTCTTTTACAACGCCTGAGATCAGAACAGATGCTAAGTCCACAGAAAACGGTTCAGACAAGGAATGGAGGCTTGAAGGTTCGGGTAATGTTGATGCGGTTCTTGAAATGAGAAACCCTTTGGCGTTTGGTCATTTTGCCAATCACCCGGGTAAAGACATGGATCCTAATGTCATGATTTGCCCGTATGACTTCCCTTTGTCAGAGAAAGTGATGCGACCTTACATTCCAAATGTAGCTTTTGAGAAAGCAGGAGAGGCAAAGATGATGAAATTTGGAAGCTTTTGGTTTAGGACCGGGAATAATAGCAGTTTGGACGCTCATGTACTGAAGACAATTGTTCTAGTGGCTACAAGAGCCCTGTGCAATGAAGAGTTGATGTTGAATTTACGGACTAAGTAACTTCAAGAGAACACTGGAGTGGTATACTCCGGTTGATGAAGAGGAAGATCAAAGGAGATGGAGCTAAAGTCTCCGGTTTGCTTTTTGTTCCTCTAATTTATTGGAACGAGTTTTGTAGTGGGACAAAGAAAAAAGGGTATAATTGCAAGAGGAACTTAATCTAAATACAACAGAACAATCAATATAACAAAGGTTATCTTTCTCTCAAAAATCAAAAAAGTTACAACAGATTGAGGTAGAAACGGGCTCTATGATGCTGGAAAACTCCTAAACCTAGACTCTGTCCTTATCACAGCCCTTCTGCTTCCTCCTCTTCTTTGAATTCTTAGTTTCCAAAGAAGCCAGGACCAGCAAGAGAAAGCAGTTCTTGCCCCGCGTCTTTTCCCATCTTTACCATGTCTTCAAACACGTATGGACCTTTTCTTGAGGTCTCAAGAACTGCCACAAAGATGGAGCAGATAATAAATGAATGATGTTTCTCAGATGGGAATGTTTATTGTCCTCTCGCATAGGTATATGTAGAAATGTTTTCGTACCTCGAGTACCATCAGGGGAAGCAACCAATCCTCTGAAAAAGCAGTTTCCTTCTTCGTCCTTGGCTGCGTATCCAGCAATAGGAGTACGGCATGAGCCATCCAGAGTTTCAAGAAATGCTCTCTCACATGCAACCGCTAATCTTGTTTCCTCGTGGTTCAGTGAGGCTAAGTATTCTGCCTACAGATATAAATCCACAATAGAATCATTTTTTCATTCACAAGCATATCAGAGATGCAAATCCAAAAGGTCCCATAAAGGGAGAGACATCACCAAATGAAGTAAAAAGACCTCTGTTTAGATCAGAAGATTTTTGCTTTTGTCCAAGAGAGTTTGACATACCATTTTATCATCATCGGTTCTGCAGGCAATTCCGATTGCTCCTTGAGCAACAGCTGGAAGCATTTCATCGAGGGATAAGATAGATGCGACATTTTCCGTCATACTCAATCTCTTAAGACCAGCTAGTGCTAATAGAGTTGCATGGACTTTTCCTCCTTGAAGCTTTGATAGTCTTGTCTGCACATTACCCCTAAAATTTTCTTCAACCTGCGGAGGCAATTTAAAAAAAACAATGAAGTTCAAAGAAAACAAATATGAAATGGTATTCTCCATGTTCAGAAATCCTCAGATAACGCGTGAAAACTTACAGTTAATGAAGGATATTTGTGGAGTATCTGCGACTTTCTCCTGAGAGAAGCTGTTCCCACAACGCTTCCAGCTGGAAGATCGGCTAACGAGGCTGCAGTTAGACAAATAAACGCATCTCGAACATCCTCACGAACAAGGTTACAAGGTAAAATCGTTTTTTCCGGTAAATAAGTAGGGACATCTTTCATCGAATGAACAGCTATGTCGATATGACCGTTTATTAAGGCTTCGTCTATTTCTTTGGTGAAAAGCCCTTTCCCACCAATGTCAGCAAGTGGCTGAGACAGAATCTTATCACCGGTGGTTTTAATGATCTCGATGTGGATAGCTCCATCTTCAGTGAGTTCTGGGTGTTTAGACTGGAGCTTTTCTCGTGTCTCGTATGCTTGAGCAAGTGCTAGAGGACTGTCCTACATAGTGAGAGTATATAAGCAGAAAAAAACGAAGATGATAAAGACGCATCAGAGGCTAAACTCAATTCACCACTAATGCAAAATCAATTAGAAGACAATATTTGGCTACTATTATACTATAAACACAGAGACAATGCAGAGATTGTCGAAGAAGAACCAAAAAGACCATATCTCATCTCTAGCCAGAAAAATTACACTACATCTCTAACCATCTACGTAAACGCAGCAAGCGATAGACATTGTCCACTATATAACTCCTCAAGCACATGAAACGGATCCGACCAGAGAACACGTCGAAATCGACAATTTGAATCGAAATTATGGAAACCAAGGCCAACCGATTAGCACTCAAGCGCTCATAGACTCAGACGAGATTAATGACCACAAAAGAAGCAAAAGGAGAGAAATTTACCTTCCCCTAGTGCCAATTCTGATGATAGCTGTTCGGGTTTTCTGTTCGACAGCAACACAAGCTCTTACGAAGCCGGAAGAGATCTGTTTTCGGCGACATTTAGCTAGAGACGGAGAGCCGATCTGCGGAAGCGAGAATCCGATAACGGAGACCGAGCCGAGGGAGCAGGAATTGACCGAGGAAGGAGGTTGACGCGTGAGAGCGACCTTGTGAGCTTGATAGAGAGAGGAAGAAGCAATATCCATGGATTCCGAAGAGCAAGAGTGCAAAAGAGAAGTGAGATTTGGAATCGTTGGAGAGATTTAGAGGGAAAAAAGAAAAGAGATCAGAGACTTTTAGCTTCAAATGGAGTTGATAGCTCTGCCCCTCTATGAGGATTTTGGATAGGATAGTTAGATTTTACGGATTGCATCGCCTACAAATTACTCATACGAAAGTTTGGTGTTCCAAACACCTTTTCACCGTCCATTTTTTCAATCTCGTGATTGGGCTTAAACGCCTCGTGGACTCATTACTTATTGGGCCTAATCGTACATATCTAATGGGCCTATGCTAAGCGTGCGATCCAATTGGGCTGTTGACCAGCCCAAATCAGTCTGTGCGGGTCAGGTGGTGATGGTCGGTATAATTAAAGAAGAATCAGGGCAAGAAAAAGATTGAAACAGATCGAAATCGTCGTTCTAGAAAGAGAGACGAGAGGATGTCGTATCTTCTACCGCACTTGCACTCCGGTTGGGCTGTCGATCAGGCGATTCTGGCCGAGGAAGAGCGTCTCGTCGTCATACGATTCGGCCATGATTGGGATGAAACTTGTATGCAGGTATGCGAAACGTTTCTTCCCCCTTTACCTTTTTTTTGTTTGATCTTGAACTCGACTAGATTCTCTGATTCGTTTAGTAGTCCCTAATTTCGAATCGACTCCTTTCGTGCTGGAAAATTGCAATATTTTGTGTCGATTGTTCGAAATTGTAGCCATTTGTGTGTTCTTTAGCTCGGAACTTATGAAAATTAGGGTTGTACTTGTAATCTCAGTTCTCTCGAGTTGTTTCTGTTTGCTGGATATAGAGAAAGGTCCAATTGTGTGTTCATTTTGTGGTCTCTGCTTCCTTTTGTGTTTGCTGATTCGGTGACTTTGAATTTTTGTTTAGATGGATGAAGTGCTCGCATCTGTTGCTGAGACGATCAAGAACTTTGCTGTGATATATCTGGTGGACATAAGTGAGGTTCCAGACTTCAACACCATGTACGAGCTCTATGATCCTTCAACGGTCATGTTCTTCTTTAGGAACAAACACATTATGATCGATCTTGGAACTGGTAACAACAACAAGATCAATTGGGCTCTCAAGGACAAGCAGGAGTTCATCGATATCATTGAAACCGTCTTCCGCGGTGCAAGGAAGGGTCGTGGACTGGTGATTGCTCCGAAAGATTACTCCACCAAATACCGCTACTAACCGGGCTTCCCAACACATTTGGAGTTTGTTAAGAAAACATTACTCAAAACTCTTTATGTCAGGGTGATTCTGGTCAGTTGAAATATCCTATGAACTTGTTGCATATATGCGTCTGATGATTTCTGATTCTGGTTTGCTGACTCTTTCGGCTGTTCGCCATTTATGTATGCAAATGCTTCGAACATGATTCATCGGTATGAAACTTAGAAGCCGATATTGTGTTTATGTTTTTAAGTTATACAGCTCTGTTGAATCTGTGTTTGTAGTCTAGTGGTTTGTGCTAGTATCATCTAATATTATCATTTTCTGGATTTAAATTCAGTTTATAAACTTAGTTGAATTGTTAACAAAAAAGATTTAATATATAAACAATATTTATAATTCGGGATGTGTTTAATTTACTTCGCGTCTTCTACGGTGAGAAAAATGAAACTTTTCAGAACATATTGGTTTTGAATAAAGTCAGTCAAGATACTAAGTACGATGGATTACCGAAATTAATAATATATATATTTTTTTTGAAAGATTAATCAATAGCAGAAAATCAAAAGATGACTAAAAAAAGTCCATACTCCAGAAATTATTGGGTTTGGGCTAAAATTTCAGAAAAGTGTAGCCTTTAATCAAAGAAGCCTCTTTTGTCGGCTTTTGATCGGCTGATTCTTCTTCACACGAAGCTCGCTGAAATTTCTTTGCTCCATTTCCGTTTTCGGCTATACACAAGTAGGGTTCCACAAGTTGATTCGGATCGGAGCGTTTTTCCGTGGCTGATCGAGAACCAAGAAGCAGAAGCCAATCATGTCTAGGCAAGTCGCAAGGCTTCTCGGATCTCTGTCATCAAAAGCTCGCCGTTGCTCAAACGGCGGGTCGGAGTTGTTTCCGTCATGCCAGACTCTCAGTTCGTTGACCCAATCTCGCTCCTTCGCGTCGGATCCCCCTGCTGCGGTCTTCGTTGACAAAAACACCCGAGTCATGTGTCAAGGCATCACCGGAAAGAACGGGACCTTCCACACCGAGCAAGCCATTGAGTACGGCACCAAAATGGTAAACTCATGAAGTTTTAAGTGTTCTTCTTCAAGTTCGAATTGGTTATATCTTTATTGTGCCGATTATGATTGACAACTGAGTTAAAAAGTGGTATAAGGTTGTTCTGGTTTCTGCTAGATTGATTCTAGTGTCCCAATGAGCTCTATTGAGAAATCTCTTATTGTTCTTCTTGAAGTCTTAAGTAGGTATATTTTCGTTACTAGCTGGCGAGACAACTGTTATTGCAATACGGGAGGGTTCTCTGAGTTCTAAGACCATGAGCGCACTAGTATTTGTTTTTTCATCACCCAAATTCCATTAGATCCTGTAGAAAAAGTTAGTTTTTTTCCTCGTTGTTGATGATTTGATTTAAAGCTAGCTGTTTTAATAATTTTGTTTGTGTGTGTATTTATTCTGTAATAGGTGGCAGGAGTGACACCAAAGAAGGGTGGAACAGAACACTTAGGTCTCCCTGTTTTCAACTCTGTTGCTGAAGCTAAGGCTGAGACGAAAGCCAATGCCTCTGTGATTTATGTTCCTGCGCCTTTCGCTGCTGCTGCTATTATGGAGGGTATACAGGCTGAGTTAGATCTTATTGTGTGCATTACCGAAGGAATCCCTCAACATGACATGGTACATTATCAGCATCATGATACCTTTGATTTTGTTGGTTATATCCCCGTCAACGCTTATTGCATAGGTTTGCATACTCGTGTAATTTGGGTCTGCTGATTCTTTCTCTGACTTGTGCTGATTCTTATTATAGGTACGTGTAAAGCATGCTCTTAACAGTCAATCAAAAACTAGGTTGATTGGTCCAAACTGCCCTGGGATTATCAAGCCTGGTGAATGCAAGATTGGAATTATGCCAGGATACATCCACAAGCCTGGGAAGATTGGGATTGTCTCGCGATCTGGAACTTTGACATATGAAGCTGTAAGGTTTTTCTTATGTATTGCCTCTGATGTTTTGTTTTCTGTCTCCATCCTGACATATTTTTTTCACTAATTGAGCTTTTAGATTTTTATGTAAATGAGTTTTAGGTGGTTATGATTTTTTTATCAAAGGCCTTGTTTTCGTTAGGATCTCTAATCCTTTCTTTTGTGTTAATTTTCATGCAGGTTTTTCAAACGACTGCAGTTGGTCTAGGCCAATCGACTTGTGTAGGAATTGGTGGGGATCCTTTTAACGGGACAAACTTTGTTGACTGCTTGGAGAAATTCTTTGTTGATCCTCAGACGGAAGGTAATGTTTTTGAACTCGGTTCACTTATCTTAATTATGTGTCACGGTTTTTCCGAAATTATTGTTTCCACTAGATAGATTAACTGTAAAGATCAACTAGTAGAACGACAACATGCTCACCTGATCTCTTTAGACTGCAAGATTCCTGTTGTTCCTCTCTTTTCTTAGTGTAGTTAGTAGCTGATTTGAAAGATTTTCCTATTGTCCCCGAAAGGTAGAAACTGAGAAACTGCTGGCTGTTTCAGGTATCATTCTCATTGGAGAAATAGGAGGCACTGCAGAAGAAGATGCTGCAGCCTTGATAAAGGTAAGAACTGCGACTCTCATTCAACTTGGTTCATCTCTCTATTCTCATTTTTAAAAGGAATCTTCATTTTTGGTTTTGATGAATATAAACAGGAAAGTGGCACTGAGAAGCCTGTTGTTGCTTTTATTGCTGGACTTACTGCACCACCGGGTCGTCGAATGGGTCATGCCGGAGGTATCGTAAAGCCATCTAATGCCTAAACCGGATTTACCATCTTTGGTTCGTTTCTCTCACTCACTTTTCTGAATTTTGTTCGTTGCAGCCATTGTTTCCGGTGGAAAAGGTACGGCTCAGGACAAGATTAAGAGTCTAAATGATGCCGGAGTGAAGGTTGTTGAATCTCCGGCTAAGATAGGAGCGGCGATGTATGATCTCTTTCAAGAACGAGGTCTTTTGAAGCAGTGAAGTGAATCTCACTAGCTCACGCCTCACGTTATTTTCCATCTTGAAACCTTTCAAGAAGAAAACAAACAAACAAACCCTAATTCCTCGCCGTTGATGGTTGCACTCTTTTGGGGTTGTTTTTCTAAATCGATATTCTTTTTTTTTCCAATTAAAGAGTTCTAATCAAAAGATATGACGATAAGAAAGATTTACATTTTTGTTTACATGCTGGTCTGAATAAATCGAATTTGCTTGAAAGTAAACCACTGAAGAAAATCCCCTACGATATATATTATGGTAGTATATGATCAAGAACAAACACAATAATAGTCCTCATTATAGTCATTGTCAACATTGAGATCCATCCAAGTACCAACCAGATGTAACGCTGCGTAGATCTTCTCGGAGTCGAAATGCGTTTTGTCATGAGCTATGAATCTATGTGGTGTTCCATTCAGTTCAATTATACTGTGTCCTGCAATTTTCTTCACTCCATTCTTCTCCATTGCTTCTCTCATAGACCGAGCCGCGCCAAACCGCTTGTTCCTCGCATAAACGTTTGCTAGTCCGACATATCGTCCATCATTATGCGGTTGCAACTCTATAAGCTTCTTTCCAACTGTTTCCGCAAGCTTCAAGTTTCCATGGTTAATACACCCGTTAAGCAAAGCACCCAACATTGACCCTGTCGGTTTTATCGGCATTTCGGATATAAAATCATATGCGTCTTTAACTAGACCAGCACGGGAAAGCACATCTACCATACAAGCATAATGCTCGCTCTTTGGTTCTGCTCCGCTTTTCTTGAGACTCCTAAACAAATGCCAAGCCTCTTTCACTAATCCGCCATGGGAACAAGCAGCAAGCAAGCACAAGAATGTTATCTCGTCCGGATCAAACTCGGATTCTTGCATTTTGTGAAACAATTGTAGCGACTCTCTTATGAACCCGTGACTCGCAATTCCTCCGATTATAGTATTCCACATCAATACATCAGTAGTTTTCTTAACGTATGCTCCACAAAAAACTCCCCAAGCTTCTCCTATCGACCCGCATTTAGCATACATATCAATAAGGGACGTCTGCAATATAACTGTTAAGGGTAAATCCTGATCGAGTATATACCGATGTACTGCCTTTCCTCGGTTTAGCGCACCCAAGTGAGCACAAGCACATAAGACGCTAACCATAGTGACTTCATTTGCCTTTGATGAACTCATTTGCATCATCTGATCGAAAATTTCGAGAGCTTCGCTATATTCACCACTCTTTACATACCCATCGACCATAGAACTCCAAGACACAACATCTCTCTCAGTCATTTCATCAAACACCTGTCTTGCCGAAACAACATCTCCGCACTTCGCAAACCCGTCCAAAACGGAGTTCCAAGTGACCAGGTTCTTATCGGGCATTTCATCGAACAGCTTGCGCGCGGAACCTCTGTCACGGAACGAACCATACATATGAATAAGAGAATTACATACGTACAAATCCCACACAAACCCAGTTTTAACAACGGAGGAATGCAACGACCCACCAATTTTTTTGTTCAACAGACGAGAAGTCGATTTCAGGAGAAACGGATAAGTCATATGATCTGGTGAAAACCCGGTCTTCAACATCTGTATATACACACTGATCGTTTTCTCGGGGTTTCTGCTACTGGATAAAGCTCGTATTACGATACTCCAGCTGAAATTCGGAGGATTAGATAATTTCGACAAGAATCTGTAAGCGTAATCGACGTCGCCAGAGGAAGACAGAGCAGAGAAGGACAGAGTTCGAGAAGCAAAAGGTTCTTCTTCGGAGAGACCAAGTGTGATCAAGAGAGCATGCATTTTCCTCAGCTCCGACATTGATTTCCATCGGTGAAGCAGAATCGAGTTCGCGAAGAGAGACGATGATGATGATTTCAACATTCACTCGCTGAATTTCAAATTTTCAATTTCGTTATCGAATCGGTTTATAAAATAGTTTTTTACAATATGACAAAAGAACCATGCCTTTATTTTTTTATTTCTTTTAAATAACCCCAACGTTTTAAACGAGGTATAACGAACCCCTTTTTGTTATATTGGTCTCTGCAAAAATAAAATCAAGTTTTCATTTGCAATTCTGTCTCTTTCTTTTTTGATCTTCATCTTATATACAACAAGTACTTGTCAGAAAATAATAGAATAAGTTGCAAAGAAGCAAACATATTAACATACAAATAAACAGAATGGTGGATTCCGAGTTATTTCTACAATGGTTTGAGAGAGA
Source organism: Schrenkiella parvula (assembly GCA_000218505.1). Classification (NCBI taxonomy): domain Eukaryota; kingdom Viridiplantae; phylum Streptophyta; class Magnoliopsida; order Brassicales; family Brassicaceae; genus Schrenkiella; species Schrenkiella parvula. The sequence continues at coordinate 15,774,664 of CM001192.1, read as the reverse complement.
TCTATCATATAGAGAAATCAGCAAGGAAACCTCTGGATTCCATAGACAAAAAGCTTTTACTGCTTTATCCAACTGGCTAATCCCAGTATGCATATCAGGTTCATATCTTACTTTTTATCTTCAATCTGCATATCAAATGAAACTATCCGAGTTTGAACATTGCACGCAGAGCTATGAGTAACTCGTCTAGGACCTGTATTAAATAATCAGAAGTTTCTGCAACAGGTTTAGACTTCTGACCTTTTTTTAAATCATAGGGAGTCAATGAAGTACTGATCCAGATGGTACACCATCTCTGTGCCTGTAATTGTCACATCAACATTAGCCTTTCTATTAATGATCCAAACATATCAATCACAACTGTTTCTTAATCTTTTTTCAGATGTATGCACATAACATTAAGAAGACAAGAGAAACTTGGTTCAGAGCAAATACCTTGTAAGAAGGAGCTGGGTCCATGGCTTCAAACCAAGATTAGCAACAAGGAGGTACCTTCTTATTGGTTTCAAAACCGAGCTTGGACCAACCAATCTCAATAAGTATCCTCTGTTTCATTTAAAAGCGTTTGCTTCATTTTCTACTCACAGCAGCTACAATGGGAAATCTGCCGTCTTTAATTAGACCTGTGAGATAACATGATGTCCTATAGTCTTCCACAAACTTATATGTAGCATCAACAGCAAGCAGGTAGTTCTTATCTACTGAAACCGGAAATCTTCCTTTATGAACCATTTCTCTGAATATCCCAAACCCGGCACTGAAGTTTTCACTTGACAGAAAAGAGCTTACGAGGGATAAGTAAACAGCTGAATCAGGCTCCATTTCCTTTTCTTCCATCTCACGAAAATAAACCAAAGCTTCACTCGACCAGCCACACTTGCAAAGACCCTGAATAAGTGCCATGAAAGTAATTATATTTGGACAGCAATCTTTGCCCTTCATGTCATTCCAACGAGAGATTGCTTCACTAGGCCTTCCACTAGTGCAAAGCCCATGGATTAAGCTAGTGTAAGTAATAACATCCGGGTCTTTCTCATCCTCATACATCCTCGCAATACAAGACATTGCCCGATCAATCTCACCTTCCTTGCACCATCCATCTATCATACTGTTATAAGTAGCAACAGAAGGTTTTAGTCCTTTTGATACCATTTCGTTAAATAGGTTGTGAGCTTCATTAGTTCGACATGCTTTACATAGAGCTTTTATCAATACATTGTATGCAATCACGTCGGGGGAATGACCATTGGCACATATGTCTCGGAATAATTCTAAACCTGTATCTACTCCCTCATTTTTTATGAGACCATCAATTGCAGCGGTATAGACAACCATGTGACCAAAGAAACCTTCTCTAGCCACATCATCAAGGTATTTGCAAGCATCAACGGCCCTCCCATTCTCACAAAGTTTTTTGACAAGGAAGGTTGAATGCTTTATCCATGGCTCAAATCCATAAAAACGCATCTTTTTCAGCAGGCCGAGTGCTCCTGCAACATCGCATCGTTCAGCCAAGCAACCATAAATACAATTAAGTGTGAATTGACTTGGCTCAACTCCCGTGTCCTTCATTTTCCCCAAGAGTTTCAAGCTTTCTTCCGACCTTCCTTCTCTACACATCCTCTCAATTATGTTGTTGTACATCATAAGACTTGGACTAAGGCCGTTCTGGACAATTTTATGTAACAGGCTCAATGCCATATCAACCTTATTAGATTTGACCAAGCAGTCAATCACAATGCTAAGAGTATCAGAGTCTGGGAGAATTGCTTTATTGTGATCCTTGAGAAGCTTAATAATCTCAGACTCACCAATCGACTCATGATTTCCCATGAGGTTTTGAACAAAACTGTAAGCATCATGCACGAAATCATTCCGAATAAACCCCTCCAACAAAGTTTTGTAAAGAAGCATCACAGACTTTGTGTCCATGTCTCCAATTATCACTTTTGTTATCCGACTTAATTCACTTTCTTCAGAAAATGAACGTATTAGCTTGCCAAGTATTCCTCTATCAGGTGGAATTCCCGACTTCTTAATCTCGAAATACAAACTCAGAGCCATCTCAAGATCTTTATGCTTGCAAAGTCCTCCTATCAACACATCATACAATGCAATATCAGCGTTCATACCCATCCGACACATTTTCTCAAACAACTGAAGTGCTTTATCAATCCTAGACTCCTTTATGAACCCATGAATCAAAACACAGTATGTCTTATAGTTCAACCTAACCTGGCGTTCTTCAAGCATCTCAATCAACTCAAAAGCCTTATCCACCTGACCCCACTTACAAAATGATACAACCAAGATCGTTGAAATGTGTTCATCAAGCCAGCCTCGACTACGAATCTCATTGAAAACACTCAACGCTCTTTCGGACTTGCCAGTGTTGCAGTAAACCTGCAAAACTGGTGTAAGAGTATATTTATCGAAATGAAACCCACAATTCCTCATCTCCTCCAACTTCGTCTCAACCAAATCAACCGAGCTCGCATTCGACTTAGAAATTGCTTCTAGCAAACAGTTATAGGTGTAAGCATTCGGAACACAAAGACCCATCTCTCTAGCTCGATCAAAAACAAAACTTGCTTCTTCCACCATCCCAGCATTGCCCAGACACCGAATGAAAAACCCTAACGCTCCAGGGGACATCAAACAACGAGTGCTCAGAATATCTCCAACCAAAGCTTTCAGTGAGGCATTTTGTCGAGCACGTGATAGGATAGAAGCCATAGCATTGTAAGCATAGATATCGTTTCTATACCCTTCCTGTTTAGAAGCCCAATTGAAGAAGAGATAAGCCAAGCCCCACCTTTTGAAACCATTCAACACTGTTTCAACTACCTTGGTGTTGAGCTCGGAAGCGAGTCTCAGTAACTCAGGGTCGTCAGGCGAGAAAGGTTGTCTTGTGAAGATCGCAATTAGGTTTTGGGCAAGCTCGGATTGATTGGCAGGAAGGAATCTGGTGTTATCTAGCTTCGTGGTGAATGGTCTGTGAAGTTGGCGTTGTTGCTTGGATAATCGCTGGTAAAGAAGAGCGATTCTCGAGAAGGCCATTAGAGAAAACGATCAAAGACCAAAAACCCTTTTCGCCTTTGCTTTTGTTTGCTAAACCCCCGTTTTTAGCACCTGACGGCCGTGTTTTTGGCAAATCTCTAATTTGAAACACGAGTTTTGCAAACGTGATTTTGAGTTGACAAAAGTCAACCTAAAGTAAATTTTCTTCGTTTTATTCTTTATTCCTTTTGTTGTAATTCGCTGATATATGCATTTTTATCTAACAGAAATCAAAATTTATAAACACAAAAAATAAGTTAACATTTCAAAAGAAATAACGCAAATGGAAAATAAATTATGAAACTTAGAAAATAAACTATAGTTTATGACAATTTATGACAAGAATTATCATATATCTTTTTTTTAGCTGGATAAAAACAAAAAACAATCAAAGTTTTTTATTTTAGCTCTTTATCCCTTTTATCATACAAATAACATAAGTTCATAATCAAACAAACGTACGCAATAGCGCATCATAAACATATATAAAATTAAACGCACATGCATAATTTTTTTTTGTTGGTAGTAATGTTAAAGACATGCATAATATTTCTCCATGTTATGTGACTTAACAATAACAGTGGCATTGACCTCCATTAGAAGGTTTCCGATAACCACCTTTTCCATTGCCATATCCATAAAGACATCAACGATTGCATCTCTCTTTGTTATGGTTTGGATTACACTTTCCGAATTTCGGATGAGTGTTGCAACACAACGAACCGCTTACACCATCTAACATATACCCTTCCACATCTGCCACACACAAAAGTTATCTCAATATGAAAATTAGAGGGTAAACACTTGAGATTAGTATTGTCATTATTTTTGATTTTTTCAACAAGATAAGTTAACTCTTGATTATAGCAAATTTGTCGTACCAACGGAGAAGACGAGGACAAGGAGCAAAGCAAAAGAAAAAACTTTCACATTGGCCATTCTGAATCTTCTTTTTAGATTTGTACAATTAATGTTCAAGTTTTGATATTTTATTGAAAAAGGATGATCTATTTTGTTCTTATTCATACTCAATAGAGCCTGCATTTAGTTGATCTGTTGATGAAAACTAACTACAGTTTAGTTTCTTTTGTTATCTTTATTCTATTTCTAGATTACTTCTTTCTGACAATTACATTGTAACGTTGTCTTTTGTTTAGAGCTATTCAAACACGGTGTCTTGTTATTGAAGATAACAGAAAAAACCTCTAACTTAGCTTTTATTAATTTGTTATGACTAAACATTTTCTTATTTTTTAAAAATGGGATGTTGAAAAAAAGGGAATTTTCTTATTTCTGAAGGCCCAATGTTTATTTTTCCATCATTTTGAGCCCAAGTATAGTATTAGAGCCCTTGGAAGCTCAAGTTTCAAAGTTTGTCATTTCCTTCATCGCCGATTTGCCTGCACCACCGAAGAGCTTGAAGCTGAGCAATCAGTGAAGATCAGAATCTTATAGCCATGGACTGTCCGACCAATTCACAGAAAACGGGTAAATTAGAAACCTTAACTTGCCCTTTCACTCTATTTAAGCCCTCTATTCATATGCGGGAAGATTTCACTCATTCCTTTGTTGGTTCGTCTCTTGTATTTATGTTTTCAATTCATTGAACCAAGTGAGATCATTTGTAGGGTTAATCATGGCTTACTCACGGTTCTGAATCGTTTTGCGTAATTGGTTTTGCTATTCGTAACTCTGTTTAGCCATTTTATGCCAGAGGTTGCATTGCAACAAGAAGATTTGTTTCCTCGGTACTGTAAGGTTTTTTGAAATTACTGAGATTTGTGTTCTTGTTTTGTAAGTTTCATCTTCTTTAGATCCCAAATTAAGGAATTTATATGCAGAATACTTGTTTAGTGAGAGTTTATGGAATTAAGACAAGTACCAAAAACATAGGTTCTGTAATGTTGATTTGATGAGCCTTTGCTTCTTGTGTCTCCTACTTTGTAACAGTTTCGGACGACGATGAGATTGATTACTCTATCAAACCAGAATTCTATGATTCAGATCTCGACGATAAAGATGAACTATGGATGTTTAAGAAAAGAGATGGTCGTACTTCTGATGCTGTACTTAGCTGTCCAGCTTGTTTCACCACTGTCTGCTTCGAGTGTCAAAGGTGATTTTCCATTTTTTTCTCTCAACAATTTCGATACATTAGAAACAAATTGAATCCTTGGTTTCTCAATCTTGCTTATATTTCTCTGTTTGTCTTTGAATCTCCACCAACCTGTTTTGCTTCCTGGAGAATAGACTGATAGAGACTTGCTAGATCCTGAAATGTTGACTTGATTTGGAGATTCTTGACCATATGTTACAGGCTCTAGATACTTGTCAGATTTTGTTTAGAAATGACAGTCATGACTGGATCCAAACCGATTCAAGCCCTTTAGTAAATTAGAGAATCTCTACTCTCAACTAACACCCTTTTAAATCTTTTACCTCTCTAGCTAACCAACTCAACGGTTGTTGCCTAGACTAATTACAATGCTCATGCGCTAGACTAATACCAGGACTTATCACCACTCTTGGAGGATAGCAAATGGAAGATACGATGACGAAAATGCACTTATTCTTTCTGTCCTCTTCAAACCAACTTGTTTGTAATTTGGTCCAGTTGCGTTTTTTCTTTGTGGCGTAGAAGCTGTATCAGTACCATTAACCCGGATTTAAACAATTCAGTAAAACTTTCCTAACCAAACATTTGGATTCTTTTACAGGCACGAGCAGTATGTGACACAGTACAGGGCAGTCTTTGTGGTCAATTGCAAAGTAAAAGAAGACAGAATTTTGCAACACATGGCAGCTCCTTCAAAACTTGGTAAACGAATGAGAGATTCCGAGAAGCAAGAGACTGATCCTGCGGGGGATGACGAAAGAGTGAACCCGGTCATTTGCTCAACTTGTTGGACAGAGATCGGAGTCGTTGACAGCGAAGAGGTCTACCATTTCTTCAATGTCATTCCAAGCGAGCCTTAAAAACCATTTACTGTACGTGAATATTTGTTTAAATGAATCTACTACAACAAGCTTAAACATTTACACTTTTATGTTTTTGACGTTTACACTTTAATTATGATAATAAATCAAAAGTTACTGTAACGGGAGAAAAAAAAACAAAGAATTTATCGATGATCACCGTTTGGTCTCAGAACGTCTAATTGACGTTAGTTAAGTTTTCAGCAAAGGCAGAAGATAAAGCGATCCTCTCAGTCTTAAACACAAGATGACGTGGTGCATTCTGATTGGTGAAGTAAGAGAAGAAAATCTAAGCTAAAAAAAAAGACATCGAAGAAGATATTTGTATGAAACAAGAGTTGATTCTCTTTTGGCAGAAGTGTCACTTTCTTGTATTTTCGTCCACAACCCATAATGTATTAATTACTAGTATTATTATTTTATTTTATTTAAATAAGAATGGGCTCCAGCTGTTTAACACATTAGACAATTGTCAAATGATTCGTACACCATTATATATATAAAATACTACTTGAATTCATTTTTGGTAATAGGTGATCATTAGCAATTAGTGTTTCAAATTTAATAATCATTGATGCATCTATCCAGCTAACCCATAACTAATCATTTAATACATGCTAGTAGATGCTTCATTTAGCAAATCCCAAGTATTGCTCGACATTTACTTTTTAAAAGAGCAGGAATAAGTGCTTTTTCTGTCAATTTTTTTTTATTCAACTTGATTTTCCCTTTTATTAGCTACTTTAATTGAATCCAAGAAACTAAATTTTCTCCAGGTCTCTTTAGAAGTTATACTATTATACCAAGAATTAAGTCGTTATAATTGATTAGTTTGTTGAATTTTTTTGGGGGTTAAGGGGTTTATAATCATAACAAATATTACCAATATGATAATATATAATGTGAATTGTAGAAAAGCCTTGGATTCGTAAATCATTAAGGAAAATAGATAAATTATTGTGGAGAAATAATAAAAGAATCTTGAGGCAACGACGTATCACAATCGGGCGTACTGCCAGTTGGACACGACTACATTTTTTTTGTTGTCACGCTCCAAAGGGAATGATTACTATTTTGGATTTTATATTCCGTAATGGTAATACGAATTATGATTATCATTATTCAAATTGCACACACGAACGCATATTATCTGTGGGGGTCGTCGGATCGGAGTGGTTGTAAATATTCAAACAGTGACCAGTGTCAGAAAGTGCGCAATTGTCATTTATATTTATTAGAAACACAAAAGAAGATAATCACCAAATGTGAAATTTTAGTAGATACTTTATACTATAAATTTATCAAAAAAACCGTAAAAAATTGTAATCAGTGTTGGTGTAAAAGTCGACTGACTTACCAATCAATTACCTCATTGTCTCTTATTCCACTTCTGACTCCTGAGTCCCTCGACGACCATCTTTTCGACTATCGTGGAATATTTTTAAATAAGCTGAGTAAATCATGAAAAACTCAAAAAATCAAATTAATTATATCGAAGCTTTTTTATATTGGATAAAAAAAAAAGATGCATATATATAGGGCCACCCAACCGGAATCAAATCCTAATGACCCTTTAAGCACTCGTGATTATTTGTAAGCTTCTTCGGCTGTAAAATTAATGGGACCCACATTTTTAACTTCAAATTCTCCTGCCGGAGGACCAAATGGTCCACACGCTATAGTCAACACCGAAGTCAGCGCGTGAGCTCAAACGCGTCCGGACAAAAATGCTCGAGGAAAAAAAACACCCTCGCGGAAGTGAGCTGTGTGTGGGACCCACCAGCCATGTGACCTCCTTCCTGTCTCCACCAGCTTCCTGCTCATACTCTCTAAAAATCATTTACCTCATTCTTCTTCTTCTTCTTCTTCTCGAGAGAGAAATCCCCAGATAACCAAAACCCTAACTCCGCCGGCACTCCATGGCGAACAACGACGGAGCAGTGACTAACGGCGTGATAGTCGAGCAGACGTCAGCTATCAACAAAGGAACTCTTAACGCCGTGAAGAAACCACCGTCTAAGGATCGCCACAGCAAAGTGGACGGGAGAGGGAGACGGATTCGTATGCCGATCATATGTGCAGCTCGAGTTTTTCAATTGACCAGAGAGTTAGGTCACAAATCCGACGGCCAGACCATTGAGTGGCTCCTCCGTCAAGCCGAGCCTTCTATCATAGCCGCCACTGGAACAGGCACAACGCCGGCGAGTTTCTCCACAGCTTCTCTCTCCACTTCTTCCCCCTTCACACTCGGAAAGCGCGTCGTCAGAGCGGAGGAGGGAGAATCAGGCGCCGGAGGAGGAGGAGGATTATCAGTTGGACCCACAATGGGGACTTCGTTAATGAGTGGTGGTGCTGGTGCTGGTGCTGGTGGGTTCTGGGCGGTTCCGGCGAGGTCGGATTTCGGACAAGTATGGAGCTTTGCCGCCGGAGCACCGCCGGAAATGTTGTTTACACAGCAGCAGCAACCAGCTACTTTATTTGTCCGACAACAACAGCAAGCTTCCGCAGCCGCAGCTGCAATGGGTGAGGCTTCAGCAGCTAGAGTTGGGAATTATCTTCCGGGTCATCATCTCAATTTGCTTGCTTCTTTGTCGGGTGGGACTACCGGGTCGGGTCGGAGGGAAGAGGAGGAGCCACGTTGAAAAAAAAAGGTCTGGCCTTTTGTGCTCTTTGATTAGGGATATTTGGGTATGTATAGAAAAACTCCCGTACGTGTGTTTATGTCTTCAAAGATGGTTAAAAAGTACTTTATTTGTGGGTTTTTGTTGCTCAAATTTTAGTTAAGTTTAAGCTTATTGTTTGTTTGATTTGGGTTTTAGAATATCTGGTATCGGAGTTTGTTTGGGAAACTGATAGCGAGAGACGGAGAATGATCAATTGATTATTATTGTTACTGAAAACGCCATAAAGAACAGCAAAAACAAAAAGCTCTTTGTACATTTTGTGCGTCAATTCTTTTATGGTTGTCGTCAATGAAGTTGAGCCCACACCAAGTTATTCATCTCTCACCGGTCAAAGAATCGTAACTTTGATCGTTTCTCGTGATTTGTATGAATGAGAATTGAAGATAAGAAAACAAAAAAAATGTCTACTTGTCTAAGTTCTTGTGAAGTGGTCCTTGTCTTGTTGAGTTTTCTTATTTGATGTAAGTTTGTAACTTTGTTGCCTGCTCTCTTTTTGGTAAGAAAACTTGTGTAGTGTTGTATAAGCTTTGGGAGGGTTTACAAAAAAATGATTATTGCACCTTTTGGAAACTATCACCCAAAAACGCAATAGTAATGTTGTTCATGTTCTATACCGAACACACAAGGGGCTCTTCGCGGTTTAACTAGTTGGTCCGAATGAAAGAATGCTGGATGCCTTGGACTGTAAACGCAGTGGTACAAAAATATGGTCTCCAAGCTTTCTAATCTCTATTAGAGATGGGAGTATTCAAATCGGCAGAACAAAAGAAGAGGAAGAAAAATGCGAATCAACGAAAGAGCAAACCGGGGAAGAATTAAGGGAGGGTTATGGCTCCCCAAGTTTATTGGAAAATGTTTATTTAATTTGATCCTAATTCGAACCGGAAACAGAGGTGAGTGATGTTAAACCACGATTTAGATGGCAATATATCATTTTTTATCAACAAGATAATACGTCTAAAAAGGTTTTGCTAACCAATTTTCATCAACAATTGTTTTTTTTTGTCAACATAATCCGATTTATCACGAAAAGAAAGAGGACTCCCTTAAAAAAATCCAATTTGAACCGGGGAATTCTGATCAAACCGTTCGTGAACCGGTAACCGTAAAAGGGCTGGTTCTTCTTAACCTTTATAGAGTTCCTACGACGTTTCTTCTCATCGATTTTGACCGGAAGCTCTCTCCACCCCCGTGTGACTCAAAACAAAAGATTCTTTTCTCGTGGAGGATCAAATCGAAGAGAAGGGATCTCTGTGTTTAGAAGTTAATCTGAAGCAAAGAATAAAGGGTTTGGGTGTCAACTTTGCTTCAAAGTCCACGCGATTCTCACTGCCAGCTTCGGGAAATTTCTCGCATTTTCCCTCGCAGCAGCCAATTAATTTCAATTGGGTATGTCTCAGATCTTCGTTGCTATTCTGCTTTCTGCTCAATTTTTTTATTTTTGAGTTTTCTTTGTACTATTGATTTCCGCAAAACGAGGAAGATGAACATAACTGAAGAAATCTGTGCTTATAATTTCCTAAAATCTGTGAAATTTGAGTACTGTGACTATATAGTTATATACATCTAATCATAATTCCATGTTTTAGATCTTCGATTTTCATGTAAAATACGGTATTTTGGAAGCGTATCATGAATTGTTTTTTTTAATGGATTAAGAAGATTGTAGTTTAGTGTGAAGGAGAACATTAATCAAAAATGCCTGTAGGATCTTGAAATATATATATCTAGAATTGAGCTGATAAATAGGTAAGGTTTAAAGAAATCTTTAGATAAATGAGAGTTGAGATTCCTGAATGCTTCCCAATACCCATCTCCTTCATAGGAAAATGATGTATCTTGAATTTTCTCGGATGTGTTTTCATTGAACTTACTTAATAACATCTTCTTTGGTCTGTAACTTGCGTGTTTTTTCAGGTCTGAGTTAAACCTTGTAAAGAATCAATGACAGAGATCTTTAGCTACACTGGACTCAGGCAGTTAACACAACTGTTCCTGGCGATAATCTTCTTTCACACATCGGAATACATTCTCGCCATAGCCATTCACGGACCGTCGAGAGTAACTTTAAGCTCACTTTTGATCACCAAACACTATGCTTTGGCAATGCTAGTGTCAATTCTCGAGTACCTAATCGAGATAGTTTTGTTTCCGGGGATGAAACAACACTGGTGGATCAGCAACTTTGGTCTTTTAATGATTATTCTAGGTGAAATCATTCGCAAAACCGCAATAATAACAGCAGGTAAATCGTTCACGCACCTTATAAAGGTCCGACAGGAGGAGCATCATAAGCTCGTGACTGAAGGAGTGTATCAGATCGTGAGACATCCGAGTTACTCTGGGTTTCTCGTTTGGTCTGTCGGAACGCAGGTGATGCTATGTAATCCCGTTTCGGCGATTGCGTTTGCGGTTGTGGTGTGGCATTTCTTTGCAGATAGAATACCTTATGAGGAGCATTACTTGAAGCAGTTTTTTTGGGAGACAGTATGTGGAGTATGCGCAGAGAGTTCCTTCTGGTGTTCCTTTTGTAAACTGAAACATTTTAATTAATTATGAACAATGTAAGTTTTGTTAATTACTTTTCACAGAGAAAATCATTCGTTACTCATGTTTTACATAATGTTGTTGTCACTGGTGAGCATTTGGTTATTCAATTCATGACTGAAGTAAAGCTGATATTTTCTTTAATTTTGGTTTGGATGGATTTTGTTTTAGTTTTGAATTCGAATTTGGTTCAGTTTCTAATAAAAAATTTGGTTTGAAATCGGTTCTGTTGGATTTGGTTTAGCAGAGTGAAGCCCAGAAGTGTAATCCAAACACTCTGGCTAAGCTAGAGGGTTTCATTACTTTGGAGTTTGGACATAAACTTGACCACAATGGAGCGGGATAAGCTCCGGCGAAGAGTTTCCGAGTGAGCGAGCTTGTCCGATCTTTAATCTCGAGACGGGACCATGTTGTACGGAGGCTCACGTGCCTTGCAGCATTTTTCCGATTACCATCAACATACACCGCTTGGATTAGGGCTAGGTTTCTGCGGTGCTAGGATCGTGCAGCTCTCTTCATTCTTTCTCAGGCCTTCTCACGCTATGGCGAAGAGTCATTTCAGCCATAACTTGCATCAGCGGATGATTTCTTCCTCTGGGTTGCATCGCAGGACTTCTGGAGAAATCCCAATTCTTCACAATTGTTTCAGGTTATTTTATACTCCTCGATTTCAAATCTAGCTGTTATTTTGGTCTGTTGCTGCGGATTTTGAAATCTAAGGTTGGCATCTTCATGACATGATGTGAAACTTCTCAACTTAGCTTTTAGCTAACTTTACTGGAATTGCGTGCATTGTCTATTGAGATAAATGTTTCTTGATTTGAGAACTTTTAGGAGCCAATGGATGAAAAAGAAAGATCTGTTTTAATCTATCTTAGCTAATCTCTAACTGATGTACAAGTTGGCGTCTTTTTCTCATTATCTGTTTTGTTTTCTTCCTCAAAGCCAGCGAGAAGATGATCCTGAGCTTCAAGCTGAAGCGTTACCACCAGTTTCAGGTATCTCCGTTGCTCGTTTCTTCCTTTTTCATTCGAACTTTTCTTCTTAACTTCCTAAAATCCAACTGCTTCCTATAAAAAGTCACACTTTTCTAGTTTTTATATGGTGAATTATGCAATAATTAGCGCAACTGCCATACTAGAAACTCGATAGAATGAAATAGCTTGTTAGATGTTAGCATATGGTGATGTTCGGAAGTTGTCTGATGGTTTTGCAATGGCTTCCTTCGATGTGGATATTTTCTGATCTCTTAGTTTATGTCGTCATTTTGACACTTCATGTTGCAGGAGGTATTGTTGCTCTGGGGAAGTTTGATGCCCTGCATGTAGGCCATCGAGAGCTTGCCATTCAAGCTTCCAGAATCGGAACTCCGTATCTATTATCTTTTGTTGGAATGGCCGAGGTACTCGGTTGGGAGCCTAGGTAATATCCCCCTGTAGTATTCAATTGTTCATGCCTTCCCTTTCCCTTTCTCTCGTTCTCTTAAAGTTCCACTTGGACATAGTTCAACATTCGATATGATTTTACTGATCAAGTTTTTTTCTTTCTTAAAATAAATTTGTGCTCTCTCCCATGGTGACTACTGACCAAAAACTCTGTTCAAGCAGGGCTCCAATAGTGTCCAAATGTGATCGAAAACGGGTGCTTACCTCCTGGGACTCATATTGTGGAAACAGAGCACCGGTAGAGTACGAGATAGAATTTGCCACCGTGCGACATCTTACCCCACAACAGTTTGTGGAGAAGCTGTCAAAAGAGCTCAGAGTCTGCGGAGTTGTGGCAGGTGAATTTTAGAAAGATCTCAACCCACTCCTTTCTCGTACCATTTCATGTTGAAAACACTCGAATAATATTGTATGCAAAAACCTTTTTGCACAGGCGAAAATTACCGATTTGGATATAAAGCTTCGGGTGATGCCTCTGAGCTAGTGAGGCTGTGCGAGGAGTATGGTATCGGTGCTTACATCATAAGCTCTGTGATGGACAAGAAGCACGATTCAGAAAAGAGAGACTCAGGGGACTCAAAAGACAGAGGACAAGTCTCTTCTACGCGTGTACGTCAAGCTCTTGCGGCGGGAGATATGAGTTATGTATCAGAACTCCTTGGCAGGGCACATCGGCTTATCTTGCGAGTCAGAACCAGAGATATGCTGAGTGAAAGGAGGATCTCAGTCCCAAGATCATCAATACTTAATTTACCTCCTGGGAATGGAATATACAAGGCATGTTTGCTTCTAGTTGGTGATGAGCCTTCAATTCCGTGTAGCGTAGTTGTTGATACATCAAATATCCATGTAGAAACAGAGAAGCTAAGCCTCTGTAATTCAGATTGGTCTCAAGAGTTTCGACTCTTGAGTGTTGAATTCGGTTGATTCGATCTTAATTAGTTCCTATAAGTTCATTTTAACCGTTTTTCTCTCGATTGACATTCCTTGGAGAAGCCACGAGTGATTTGCAAAGATACATGATTCCGTTAAGAATATATAATCTGATCTTTGTCTACAATGGAAAAGAAAAAAGAAATTGAGTTTGTACAGTATTCTCGGACTATTCTCTGATCAATCAGTTTAAAGAAAAAATGAAATATTTCTTCTTAAACTTGAAAGCTCCTAAGAAACCGTGGCTTTAGTTATTGCTCCTCACTGTCTTGAAATCTCAGAGAAAGAGCCTTCTCAAGGCAACTGAAAGCTTTTTGGTAGCTTAAGAACCCCATGAACCAGAAGTCGAAACCATCGACCGTGACTACTTGCAGGTACTTCTGTGAAGGTTTCTTTGTGTTCTGGCTTTGGTTCACTCTCTCGATCTTGCACAAAGGAACTGACACTTTGTAGTGAACCCGGACCATGTCTCCTTGAGGGGAAGCCGCCTTAATGGATCTCTCGCTGCAGAAGGCGATTTTCTTGGACGAAATGAAGAGAAGGCCTGCGATAGGACCCGCGGTAGTAGACAAGTAACATTGGTAAGTTTTGAGGAGTTTCTCATCTTCATGAACTCTGAAGAGCCGCTTATAGGTCTTCTCTAAGCCTCCAACCTGAAGAATCCTAGCCCCCAAAGACAGCTTTCTCTTCACTGTTTCAGTTAGCTTTGGTCTTAACTTGCTCTGGTCTCTAGCTCCATAGGTGAAACCATCCGTTTTGTTCCTTTTAAGAATCGATTTTACGTTGCCTGTCAAAAACAAAACCAAACATGTTAGATGAATGCGGATTCAACATAGGAAGAAGGGTATTTAAAAAAAGAAGTACTCACTTTGCTCAGATTTCTTGGAAGAGTTCGAAATCCGGAACTCGTTAATCGAAGCAGGAAAAGTAATGGCTTGTTGCTCGACTCTGCTCATGTTCATCTTTAGAAGATTGTAGTAATTGATCTTGTTGTGATGTTGTGTGATTTGTAAAATGAAGCTGGTTGATGAAACGGTTTGGTGGAGGCTTATGGTATTTAAAGGGAGAAGATAGTGAATCTCTTTTGAATCCTTTTCTGAGCGTAGGATGAGTCATAATGTGTCATCCACAATTCACCAAGAATGAAAGAAAGTCTTTTTTTTTTTTGTAATATCTTAATGTGAATCTTTTTTGAAGATTAGGATTAAAGCAATGTGTTTGGCTGCTTTGAGTGATTAAAAGAAAAAAATAAAAAAGTGAGACATGATCACACGCCCCTCACGTTGGACTCCGACCTGCTTTTTAACAGAAAAGATGTTTATTTCAACGTGATGCTTTTTAATTTCTCTACTCAGGACAACTGTTAATTTCAACCTAAATAACACTAAAATTTAAATTTCATATATAAACTTAACACCGCATCATTTATTTTTACTTTGACTAACGCTCGATTAGTCAACCGTTAAATCATAATTTCAGAAACCTGCCAAAACACAAAATGACGTTGTTTTGCTCATTAAACCGAAACGACATCGTTTTGTGTTTGGAGATAAAATTAGAGATTTCACCAAAACATAAAACGACGTGTTTTGTTCATTAAACCAAAACAACGTCGTTTTGCTCATTAAACCAGAACAACGTTGTTTTACTCATTAAACCAAAACGACGTCATTTTTCTCATTAAACTAAAACGACGTTGTTTTATACTTACCTTATAAAAATTGGCAATGTGGCATACTTTTTTTTGTATTGGCTAGTTTCTTACACACATCCAAAATACGTGCATAAGCGTAAAAATTCCTTACTTACACTCGGATAAAAACGTCTTCATTCAACAGAGTTTCAATTGCTTAAATATCATTGCTCCTTCGTTACATTTTAAAAATTTATATTTACATTTATGTAATTAGTTGGAACATGAAAGTATGATACTAAATAAGAAAATAAGCATACACTGCTAACTAATATGGAGAAGGAATGTCGTGGCTTTTGAGCTTTTTGAGTTGGCATCGTGACTTTCTGATGCCTATTTTTATGTATTTTCTTTTTTTAAAAAGCAGAGATTAATAAAATAAACAACCTAATAGAAATATATAGAATATAATCTAATAAAAATAGAATAAAAAATAGATACAAGAAACGCTTAAAAGGAAATATGGTTTGAAATGGAGACTATACCTGCCGTTCTATGATTCTAAAATTCGTCATCCATGTGATCTACACAACATGCAAATGCTTTACACTTTTTCTTTTTCTTTTTCTTTTTTGTTTACTATTCTATTTTCAAACGAAGAAGAAGAATGATAAGTTTACTATTGTAGCCAATAAGTTTTATAAAGAATATATATATATATTAATATATATATATATATATATATATATATATATATATTCAAAAGGGGAGATATTTGGTTGGTCAAGCGAAAGTTAAAAACAAATTGTCAATTTAATTAAAAATATGAAAAGAGTAAAAGGTAAACTAGAATTAGGACTAATTGATAAGATTAAGAGAAAGCAACAGTAGTCAATATTTTGTGACCGTCACATCTTTTGCTACGTCGAGATAGTCTATGTAATTATATAATTTATATTCGTTGACCATCTTTTGACGCTCATTCTTTTTTTTTGCTTTCATTTTTATACTTTTTTATTCTATTTAATTTGATCATCTAATATAATTTTAGGATTTGGTTTACGGAATTTCATTTGAAGATTGGTTAATGATTTTACTAACACCGTTTGATGGAGTAAAACAGAAAATAACAATTTTTAGAAGGTGGAGAGTAAGGTTAATTAAGAAATATGATTTATTTACTAAGTTTTCCATATATATTATTCTTTGGCAAGTGTTTAATTACTACCACTTAATAAATTCATTTGTATTTAACTAAACAAGTATATAATGGTACTTATTAATTTTCTTTTTGAGTCCAAAGATAATTACTTTTTTTTCCCTAAGTTCAATATTTTTTGTTTGTTTCCTTTTAAGCTATAACTTCACATTTTTCTTACTCTATATATATCCTTCTTCTCCTATACCTCTAATTTTTATATTGTGGTTGTGAGAATAAGATTTTTACATAACCAAAAAAAAAATCAAAAGAAGAACCTTTGCAATACAGAAAACTTAGGGAAAAGAAAATGAGTGAGAGAGGCAAATCTAATTTCGAAAGCTTTCTTGAACACATCTCTCCTAATGTCTCCGTTAATTCACATACCGAGGTAATTTTATCTGCCATATTTTTTTTATAGATGAATTCAAATTCCTTTTCTAGTATATTTATATGTTGGGGGCTCCAATTTTTTTTTGTTCTAAAACTCTTAAAAATATCAAATAAAAATTAAGTTAAAAAAAGTTTCACAATGCCTAAAAATAATTTAACACGGTCCTAGATAAGTTTTACAGATAAATTCTTATATTACAAACTCAACTAAACATCTAACATAGTTTTTCTTCTTTAAGGCCAGTGTGGGTATGAAAGTTCATTCACAGATAACAATTTCAATAGGTAGAATCAAGTTTTAGATAGTATCATCAAATTAGGAAGAAAAAAATGCATTTAAAGGTATTTGAAAAAAAACTAAAATACATAACATAAAACGATAAATATATTAAATAATAAAATGTGTCATTAAATTTTTTTAAAATTTTTAAAATATATATTATTAACTATTTAAAATAATAAGAAAATCTAAAAAGATAATTTATTTAAAACTGAATAATAAAATGACTTTGACCAAAAAAGTGGTAAATGTAATTAATATTAAATGCGTTGAATAACAAAACGTGTCTTTGAATTATTTAGAAAAAGACAATATATTTAAGAGATACCATTTATAGTCTATTTTTTTATAAATTATTTAAAAGAAAAAAACTAAAATTTTATAAGCTATTAAGAAACAAAAATATAAAAAATGATTTATTTAATATGGGAATGGCGTTGAATAGAAGAGTAACTTTTAATATTTTTAATGGACCTTCATATATATTAAAAATCTAGGAAAATAAAGAAATATTAATAAATTTAGAATTAAATTTTGAAGGAAAAAAAAAACTCAATTACCAACTACTACAAGTTGACATTATGGATTAATGCGCCTGTTGTATACAGTAGAAGTAAGTGTATATAGATTGTAGAGATAATTATCCAACCCGGATCCACGGACCCGAATAAGATAATCGGGTGGTGATTTTGAAATGTGAATCCGCATAATATGCGACCCCTAATTTCAAAATTCTTGTACAGAGTCGTCCTCTCGGTTCGTCTTCTTCAGGAGCCACCAACGGAGAAGAAGTGAGAAAGCCCCACGTTGAGCTCAGAGACATTTGGTCTGCTTACGAAGAATGGAGCAGTTTTGCCGTAGGGGTTCCTCTCACGCTGAAGAACGCAAGGTCGAATGTCACTCAGTACTATGTTCCTTACCTCTCTGCGATCCAAATCTTCACGAACAAACCGTTCCTCGGTGAATCTTCTGAAAGGTCACACTCTTGATTTCTGATTTTGAATTTTGGATTTTTTCGCTATGTTGTGTTCTAATGACGCATAACATTGTTGATTCAGAATTTGAAATCGTAGGATTTGATTGACACTTTTGGTAATGTCTGTGTGTTTTAGGAGCGTTGATACGGACGGTCATCTTTACTTCCAATACAATGAGACATTGACGTCTGATGATAGGCCTCCTCTTACTATAACGGTATCTTATGATATCCCTTCGATGTTGGATTGCTTACTTTTGTCTTTAGAGCATTAGTCTTCTCTCTTGTAGTGATGTGTTAAAATGGAAATGATGTTTTTTTCTTTGTCGAAGGTTGATGAGCTAGCTAAGAAGCACCCTGGGTTGAATAGTCTTACAACCTCTGACCTTTCTGAACGCAGCTGGTTTTCTGTAGCTTGGTATGTCTATTTCTCCAATTATCTCTTAAGATCTTATCTTACCGCTCTCTTGAAGTTATTTCTTAAAATAGGTTATTGGATTACTAGTTAATACCGCTTAATATTCATGGACACATTGCTCTCTCTCTTTCTCCAAATAAAGTTCTTATATGAAATAACAACTAGGCTGATAATAAATATTATAGGTCTGCGATATATCAAATTCCAGAAATGTCAACCGTCAAGGATTTATCTGTCTCTTTCCTTACATATCATTCACTGACACCTTCCGTTCCAGGTATTTCCCTTCTCTCAAACTTAGAGAAAACACAAGTATATGTAGTTTTTGATGTATTGATCTAGTATTCATTGTGATTCTTAGAAACAATTCCTCAAGAGGCAAAAGTTGAGCTTCCTGCTTTTGGAGTAGTGACTTCCAAACTCCCCGGAAAAGTTTGGATCATGCCAGGGACCTCGGACCAAGAGAAGATAAAAATGCATGAGGAATCTGCTTCCTCATGGCTGGGAAAACTCATGTTCAAGCACAGCGATTTCGACTTGTTTATGGCTGAGAAATCTAATGATCACCTGCCACTATCAAGTGGGGGGTAACAATCTCTGCATGGACCTATTCAGATATCCTCCAGGTCTGGTGAAGTCAGTGATTTGGTGTTGCCGGTTGAAAAAAATAAGCCTGGTTGTGGTATCTTGTTATTATGGAATATATAGATGAAACTTTGCAAACATCTGGATTTTTCGGTTTTTTTATGAGAGAGTTGTATAACTCAAGTTATCTTATTATAATGTTATTTGGATTGATTATTTCTGATGCTCGCATCTCATATTCAGCATAGTAAATACATAGATTGACTAGGATATGAATTGGTACAATCTTCTGGCTTCGACATTATTTTGCTAGGGATCACTTTCACTTGATTGACTCTAGCTGTAGAAGAACATCACCTTATGCTTTGTGTCCGGCGAGAGTATACATTTTGCAGGCATGAGGCTCCACTAGGGCAGATAGTTGTTTTTTAACACCTGAGTGTGTTGAATGCTGCATTCATCAAAGTTTTCATGATTAGGTTTCAGGTGTGAGTAATAGTAAGGAAACAGAATTTTAATGCATAATGAGAATCCATGCTTTTTTTCTTTTATCATAATTTACCGTCCATAAGTCACGAGCATTAACAATAGCTGATGAATCAAGGCCAATGTCCTCCCATCGAGCTGTGATGTTTGCAGGTAATGATCCTCTGTTCCAGAGGATGACTGCTACTCGTTTCTTGCTTAGTGGACCTGCCCATATCTACATTGCACCATATATGTTATGTTAACGTGTTCCTACTGTTCGTCTTTGGCATGTGCATACATATATATATAAGATCATAATACCTCAAGATCACCGTCTTTCTTGATTTTTTTCCCTGGATCCCAAGGTTGTCTGAACATAAACAGCTAAAGCTGTTACCACAATTGGATTCCATATGACCAAAGTGTTTAAGACCTTTCTTTTAGTATTAGTTACCTTGATTAACAGCAATCACCTCTTTGTTGCTAAGCAACTCAAAGGTGACTTTGTCTATCGATATGAGATCGCACCCTATCAGCAGAGGAGCCTGCAAGAGATAACACAATCCAACATCTTTTTAAGTAGGGAAACATTCATATTATGTTTAGGGATTCCAGGTAAACAATATTCATACTTTTGCCAATGCCCAGATGCTGAAGTGAGATCTGTATTCTTCTCTAGTCATGCCTCCATTTCCCACTTCAAGCATGTCTGGATCTGTTTCAGTTTTACACCGATATTACATTCTCGGTTTTTGGTAAACTCCACTCACATCTGTTAGTTAAACAAAACTATTTACCGTTCCATGATCCTGGTCTTGCGTAAGATGCCCATCGATCATTCTGGTCTGCTATTGTTGTCATGCTAATAAGCAAAAAAAATGACGTCTTGAAGTTATTGTTTCACTAAGATTGCAAAAGAAATAAAGCCATTAAAGAAGAGAAACCTCTTCCAGTTATCTTGGATATCTCCTGTTGTTCTCCAACTGTTACCAACATCTCCTGCCCAAGTTGCAGGATCCTCTTGTCCCCTGCACTTACAACTCAGTTTCATCATCAAACCAAAGTTGTCTGAACAAAATCCATAACTTATCTTTTTCTTCTTACCATTCACACAAAGAGAAGAATATGGATCTTCCTGAATTTATCAGAGCTTTGCTCATCTTTGGGTATCTTTCTTTTGGACTTGTCCCTGTGTTTTCACAGTTATCATACTTCAAGTAATCAATGCCCTGTCAAATTCACCATAACAAAAACACCTTCAAGCTTTAGGAATTGAGCTTAGATACAGCAGACACATTAATACATATATAACTTACCCATGAGGCAAATGTTTTGGCATCTTGTTCTTCATGCCCGAGAGAGCCCGGCATGGTTTGGCTGCAGGTTAGACTCCTAGAAATCCAGAAATAAAAAGACGATCAGCAAAGAAACTATCAACTATGTACTGATAAGATATTGCGTTTTATAACAAAAGTCTCTTATATATACCCAGCATCAGAGTAGATCCCAAGCTTGAGACCTTTACTATGAACATAATCTGATAAAGCTTTGATCCCTGAAGGAAACGTTGAAGCTCTCGCAACCAAATTTCCCTGTCAAATACATCAATAACACATCTCAGTCTCGTTCTTAGATTGTCAAACACACCAAACAAAAATATTATTTCATTCTTTTGGTGTTTCTTTAACCTGAGAATCTCTCCTGAGTTCACCCCAACAATCATCTATAATGACAGACAAAAACAGTACAGAATAATAAGCAAACAGAGAGATGAAAAAAAACAGAGTAAGAAACACCGAAAAATGTCTTCTTTGTTTTACCTATGTTGATATACTTGTAACCTATTGCAGCGAGACCACTTGAAACCATTGCATCAGCTGCAGAGAAACTCAGATTATTATTATTATTATTACAATGAATCAAAAAGTCTTGTATCAGATTGCTTTTCTGTATATTAAAAACAATAATCACCGGTCTGTTTGATGAGAGTTTCATTGATGTTACACTGAAAATGATTCCAGCTGTTCCATCTGATAAGAAATTAATCGTGAGAGGTAAATAACTTGTGATGCAAGGAAACGAAAACAATGAAAATAGATGAAAATGATCGAACCCCATTTGAGGAGAAAGAGCAAGTCCATTGTTCATCAACATTCGACTCTGAAACCCATCAACGAGCTGACTCAGAGTCAGAGTCAGAGTGAAAGTAATGATTCTCAAGAAGAAACCAAGAAGAACCATTGCTTGATCAAAGCTTTTTTCTTGTTTCCTTCAATGGCTATATTAACTAGACAGACTGTGAGAAAGAGAGAGACTTAATAGAAAATCAAAAATGGGTTCTCTAATAAATGCTGATGGTTGAAGTAGGAAATGTGGGATCATAGCCAGAGATCTGTGTATAATATATACACACACACGCGCACTGTGACTTTATAGCAAGTGGGTCGTTTTCGTTTTCCAATTTATTTTTCTTAAAATGAAAAAGAAAAGAAAACTTATAATGAACTTTAGTTTAAGATTTGTGTAGCTTCAACGGATATGGATATATATTTAATTTAGATATATTTTTAGTTGTGACTCGAAAGGTGTAAAGAGAGATTGAGGAAAAGAAGAGGTCGTTGTCGTGTAAGAAGGTCAATACCCAAAGGGGATTGGTTAAACTACTTTGTCAACTTTGGCCTTAATAATTGGATTCGAGATGTCGCTTCATGGACATTAACATCTCAAGAATCCATTTTTGTTTTTCTTCCTATACTTCTCTCTACTCTTTCTTCTCTTATGTTCCATGTCGTATTACCACACTGTAAACTTTCATTTTTTGTTTTTTCAGGCAAAAGCGCACGAGGAATATTTGGTACTAAACAAAAGAAAAAACACAAAACAAGGGACTTTTGGAGTGACGTACTTTTAGTTATGGATAAACAAACTAAGTTCTGATAACGCCAATTACATCCAAAATATAAAACAGAATTCTTCACGCCTTTCAATAAAATGGTTAGGTTTTGATTGTCATGATCGCATTGGACTATAGTAGATAGCATCGGATATTTGATTGAAAATAGATTTTTTTATATTTACATAATTACAAACTATATCACATGCACTGATATCATATAAATTGATATCACTAAAAAATATATTAATTTCTAGATAAACGATCTATGCATACAGGATAGGAAGAGTATACTTTAAAGCTAAGTCAAGTTATTGAAATGATGAGAGATTCATTTCCTCAAGTGGACCAACACACAAGTGATTTGACTTGTGTCTTACGCAAGAAAGGAAGAAAGAACAATAAATCATAGCAAGAGTTTATCATTATATGGACACAGTTTGTTTTTGGGATTCTCTGATTTTCATATTAAGGATCAAATTTAGACAGAGAATATTTCGCAATTGGAGCAAATGTAGAACAATTTTTATTAAAGAAAAACTGGAGACCAATTGGAGACGAACATACAACGTAGCCTATATTTATATTACGCAACAGGTCTGAGAACATACAACTTACACGCATGAGAATCCACTGTTGCTGTCAAGTTTCCTACAAACTTTTGCTTCAATGTCTTGTGCTGTTTTCATATCACAACAAAACAAATTATTCATCAGAAGACAAAACATCTGGGTTCTTGTTTCTTTGGTGTTTGCTTATATGTAAGTATGTATGTATACCTCCCATAGATCTCTGGCTTCAACGATGCTTTTTGCAGGGATCTCAATATCATCCCAATGAGCAGTAATCGAAGATCGTGATGGTCCACGGTTCAACAAAAGCAAAGCTACTCTGTATCCTGACAATGGTCCTGCCCAAACCTGATTCAATTCCCCATTCATTATCACCACAACATCGTTTTCGTTTAGATGAGATAGAATATGTCGATAAACGGAATAGTAAATGTTGGTTCTTTAGATGTAATCTGACCTGGATATCACCTTCCATTCTAACTTTCTTGGCCTGAACACCATGTGGATCTACAAGAAACGTTAATATGTCTGTAATATATACTCTAACATGGTTTTTGAAGAGTCTTAATGATAATCCAAACAACAGTAATGAAGTACCTTGATTTACAGCAATGACCTCCTTGTTTGCGACGATCTCCATTGTTTCTTTGGTCATGTTTCTTATGTCACAACCAAGTAGAAGAGGAGCCTGTGATATATATACATCATTGCTTTCAGATTTGTTAGACATTTATTAATAGATGGTTTCCTTGTTTTAGGTATTTACTTACCTTTGAGATTGCCCAAATGCTGAAATGGACTATGTACTCGTCTTTCGTCATCCCTCCATTTCCAACTTCAAGCATATCCGGGTCTGCAACCAACAACAAATTCACCCTCCCACTCATCAAAAATTTCTCCAAAACCCTTCCAAAACCTGGAAAAGAAGTAAGCGTTTTTTTCTCTTGCTGATATCATTACACTACCGTTCCAGCCACCAGGCCTAGCGAGCTCAGCGTAGATTTCGTTCATGTCTGCGATTGAGATCATACTGTACAAGGAGAAAACATTTGTAGAGATCAGGAATTTAAGCGACTCTTCAGTAAACATCTCACCATCTTTTTCTTTTATTCTTCTTACCTAAGCCAACTATCATTGATGTCATTAGTGGTTCTCCAACTGTTCCCTACTGGAGATCCCCAGCGAGCTGGATGCATATCCCCCCTGATAATAAATCAATTTATAAGTCTTAACTCTTCCACGGAAACATCGAATTGACACAATATTTCTTTGAAAGGGAACATGATTTATACCATTCACACAAGGAGTGAAAGATGGGGCGGCCAGATTTCATCAAAGCACGGGTCATAACTGGATACCTGCAATGTATCATCATTCGTTATGGTCAGTGAATGTGTATCCCATATTGTTCTAACTTTCATGGTTAAACCTGAAACCCAACTGGTATCACCAGTTACTTATACCTGACAGTTGGTCTCGAGCCATCGTTGTTGCAGTTGTCATACTTCAAGTAATCTATTCCCTGGAATTGGAGCAACGAATTGTTAATACTTACTGTCTGAAAATCATGTCAGGTACATTTTTATGAGATGAAAGAAGAATATCATCGACGTACCCATTCTGCAAATGTCTTGGCATCATGCTCCTCATGGCCTAGAGAGCCCGGCATGGTTTTGCTGCAGGTCAAATACCTGTAAACAAAAAAATTATGAGTCCGATGCGTATTCTTGCTCAATTCACCAGAAAAAAGAAACTGTAAGAAAATGGTAAATATTTATTCCTCTAACCGTTGAAACTATGATATTGAAGCAAAAGCAATAACAGTTTACCCGGCATCTGAGTAAATCCCGAGCTTAAGGCCCTTGCTATGAACATAATCCGCAAGTGCTTTAATACCAGAAGGGAAAGTTGACTTCTTCGGCACCAGATTTCCCTGGAATCACAGATTTGAACAAGATAAAAAAATCTAGCAAAGTGCAGAAACAAGAAAGGAAAACAAGAAAACAAAGAACTGATAATACCTTATCGTCACGAGCAAGTTCAGCCCAGCAATCATCTGGAAAACAAACCAAGATTTCAACATTAATCAACAACTTCAGAGTTGTATAACCAATCTTCAAATGTACATTCTTAGTCAGAGCCATTACCGATATTAACATAGTTGTAACCGAGCTTAGAGAGGCCAGTGGTAACCAAAGCAGCAGCTGTTTACAAGCATAGGATTGACCTCAAATTTTTTCAGAAGACACAAAACTACATATGCAAGATTTGTTTGCAATCCGAAAAGAAAACTTAAAGTTTCACCAGTTTCTTTGATGACTGCCTCATTTATGTTACAGCTGAAATGGTTCCAACTATTCCACCTGCAAATCATTACATTGAACTTCATTCAGACAGCAACAAGAACACAAAAGACACACATTCCACACAAAGAGATATTAATCGATATGTTATTAAGTTTGTCTAATCACAAAATTCCCGAAATTAAATCCAAGGTAATGCTAGTCACTTCATTCACATTCATAAGCCATCACGCACCAAACAAAATCAGAAACCCATCTCTATATTTTTTCACAAACCCCAAATTTAGGAATCATTCGTAAAATTCACCAATTATTAATAAAAAAAAGAAAAAGAAAAAGGAAACAACAGGCTTTTAAAACAAAAAATAAATATTAATCAATCAAGAGCTAGAAAAAAAACACAAGCGAGAGAGACAGAGAGTTGTACTGACCCCATGGGAGGAGTGACGCCGAGACCATTAGCGAGCAAGTGTCTTCGTAAGTCCTCAGAATCGTCACGGGCTCTTTGGACTGATCTAGAAGGTTCGACCAACGTCATCACCATTGACGACATCACAATCATAATTATTGACATCATCATCACCATCTCACTTTTCTCTCTTCTCGCCATCTCTGCAAAATCTCTCTAGTAGACGAGAACAGAGTGCGAAGACGAACACTACTTTATAGTAGAAGAAGAAGCTTAAGAGTGTTCTATAAAATCTGCTTATTCCCTTTTTGCCCCTCCACTCTTATCTAGACTTTGATTACATCTTTTTTCGAATAAATTTAACGTCCACAAAAACCAAGGTCTATATAATTCTCTAATTACAGATAAAGATAAGATTTAATTCTAATTGCAGAATTTTGATGGTTAGTTTCTTTTAATGATGAAAAAAAGATTGAGAACATTTTAGTAAAGAGGTTATTAGTAGATTATTAGTTGATTTTGTCAGAATTATGATAGAAAAAATCCATTATCGACGAAAAAAAAATGAAGAAGCTCACGTTACTTGGACTTTTAGGTTGAGATCAAATAATACATTTGGTGGAAGCAAAATCAAAATTAAACACTTGGGTCTGCTTTTTTCGTTTTCAACACGCCTGAGTCCTTAATAAATAGTTGTGCCTTTTTATAATGCATTGTAATTCAAATATTTTTTCAGATCATCTGATTGGAAACTACACATACCACCAATTCAAAATTAATTGGTAATCTTTTCAAAACTAATACATTATATTTTTTTGGTTGGTATGTCTAATTATCTCATTCTCTTCTCATAATATTATTTGTGTCCACAAAAAAAACAAATAATCAGTTTGTCTTGTTCTTATGTTTCTATATGGTCTTCTTTGTTGTTATTGTTTACGTAAGCGTTGGGTATTAACTAAATATTGTAAATCAAGGCCAACGAAACAAAATAAAGTCGAATATCCTAAAACAATAGAATATTTATCTGTCGGAGACTTGGAGTAGATGAATCATATTAATTATTTATATATTATAATTAGTATATATATTACTGTCGTGTTATAACTCAGTTTTCAGATCCGAAAGTGAATGTATATAAGTTTTAAATGAAAAATAAGCCATGTTATTAATTTTTGATCAGATTGATTTTCAGTAAAAAGGCTTATTTGAATACTTGTGAAACATTTGTAGAACAAGATTATTCATTTGAAAAGCTAACTATGTATTGAATTTTATCAAGTGATTTATTTATGTACAATTTTTTTGATAAAATAGAAACTTAGTTTAATAGACTAAAGTACTAAATTTTGTAGTATAGTGGTTTGTACTATAAACTATCGTAGATGAATCACTAGTTCAGATTCAAGTTCGATATAACGCATGTTGATGGAAGAAAAATAATTAGTTTAATATAATCAATATTATGTTTTAAAGGTTTACAAAAAGTATGTCATAAAATGAAAATAAATATTACATATAAAATGAATCTAAACACAAGATCGTGATTCATTTATCCAAGATTAACTACATACATCAATCACTATTCAAAATTTCGAACCTAAAACTTTCGAATACTCTATATATAAATTCAAAACCAATAAAAACGAATAAAGATTCAAGTATTTAAGATGCATTGTACATCATCTCTAGCTTACGTAATGTACTTTCACATCACCTAAAGTGCTTAGTTTGTTTGGTAAGAGAACATTACAATTCCCAAAAAAAGTCGAAACCTGATTCACAAGAAACCCCCAAAAAAAAGAAAGAATCTACAGTGACTTCATGAATCAACTCTCCGACCCACGTACCTTCTTCACATTCTCTCTTTCTCTCTATAAAATCACTCTCTCATTTCTCTACGATCGTATTCGTTTAAGCAAGAGAGCATCATCGTCTTCAACATTCAACAGAGAGAAAGAAAGAAAAAATGTCGGATTGGGGACCGGTGCTAGTGACGGTGATACTCTTCGTGATGCTCACGCCAGGACTTCTGTTTCAGTTGCCTGGACGACAAAGATACGTTGAGTTTGGTAATTTTCAGACAAGTGCTGTCTCCGTTATCGTCCACTCTCTTCTCTACTTCTCCCTTGTCTGCGTCTTCCTCCTCGCACTCAAGATCCACATCTACATCGGCTAGCTAGTTTCAACCCTTTATTCTGTGTGTTTTCCATCTGTTTTTTTTCTGCTCCAAGTTTTCTTTTAAAATTTTAACCCTAAATCATTTATCCAATATTTTAATTCCAATGTACCTTCATGGTCCGATCCTTTATATCAGACCCTTTTGCTAATTTATGAGTTTACCTTTTCTCTTCGTGTAAACGCAAATATTCGTATTTATATATATGTGTGCTTTAAATATACGCAAAAACAAAACCTGATTCTTTACTTGCTAAGGAGTAAACACCCTCCCATCAAATGAACATATGGGAGAA
This sequence comes from Schrenkiella parvula, assembly GCA_000218505.1. Taxonomy (NCBI): domain Eukaryota; kingdom Viridiplantae; phylum Streptophyta; class Magnoliopsida; order Brassicales; family Brassicaceae; genus Schrenkiella; species Schrenkiella parvula. The sequence goes on along the minus strand of CM001192.1, from coordinate 15,746,417 downwards.
AGAGATTGAGATAGTGATAAGACAAACAAGTGTAACTAAAAGCTTCACTAATAAAAAATGAACAATACATTGACCAAACCCATCAACTACAAAAACCAACCAACATAACTAATTTCACCGAATTAGACAATAGAGGTTCAAAATTTACAACCCATCACAAATACTAAGAACTTCAATCAATTACGATTGCGAGTAGAACCTAAGAAAGATCATAATGTTTCTTACAGTGTAACAATCATCCTGAACCTGTTCATATACTTCTTTACCTTCAGCTTCTTTCTTGTCATTACCTTCATTGTCAACTTCTTTCTCATCAGGTTACCTTCTTAGTAACCTAACTATATTTAACACCCAAAAGAGAAGAAAAAGTTGCATGTACTCAGAAAGTTCCAATGACTTCACATATTCTGCCTTGAGTTTCGCAGCTTTATCCCTAAAGCTTCTTCTCCTAATCGGATCAGTAATTGCAAATTATGCAATACACAATGGAGTAGATAGGAACACAGTGAGCAAATCACCATGAAACATATAAGAAAAAGGAAGAAAGGACAGAGATGAGACATTCTCTTCCTTCAAAACTTTTTTTCGGAAATCGCTCACCGCAAATTAAGAATGTAATAGCAATGTTTTTATGTAAATATGAATGAGATTAATGCAACAGTTCATAGTGTGTGATGGCGCCAAAATGGTGCGTACTTTTTTTTTTTGGTTTCTGACTTAATTTGCTGACTCGAATTTGAATTTAAAAAAATCTTAAACCGATTATGAAACCAAACTAAACCGTTTGTGGCTCTCTCCACGACTAAAACGACAATCACTTATTAATTGCACTAAAGCACCGACAAGAAATTTCAAATCCGATTAACTAGTGCTGCTTACTATATATATAAAATTAACTTTCTGAAAATATCACCCGAATAAAATATGACAAATACAAACATTAAAATTCCCCGAAATATAATATTAGACAAAAAATATCACTTAAAAATAAGTTTACTGCGACATTTAAACAAGGAAATTTTCATATTTTAATAATAACTTATGAAACTATATTTTGTATTAAAGTTAAAAATAAAAATACTATTGGGATGATCGATCCACATTTAACTTAAACTTGTTCAGTATATTTTAGTTTCGGATATAAGTAAAATTTCAAACCTGAATACTAATATAATTTGGTGTGGAATGCATTAGTTTAAATTGAGAATTTAAACGATTTTTCAGAAACAAAGTTTCAAATATTTTGAAATACCAAATTTTTTAAATCAAATTAACCGGTAAATTGGATTACATGATCTATTTACTCAAAAAAGTAATGCTGATCAAAATATTTGAAAATGTTGAGTAAAATGATTATGCAAATTGAAAAATGTGACGTCGTTAAAAATGAAAATTCTGATTTTGGAATTTGAAAACAGAAGAGGTAAGTAAATAATAAAGCAGGTTCCTTTCTCTCTCCCCTTCTTCTTTGTCTGTCGTTCGCATTTCTTCTTCTCTTTTTTTGTTTGTTTGTTCATTTCGCCATTAGAGAAAGAAAAACACTTTGAAATATATCTGAGCTTAACTCATCCAACAACTCCCTTTTAGCAAATTTTATCTTCCTCGTAAAGGGAATAACGACGTTTACTGCACGATACTCTTCTTCAACCTTGCATTGTTTTCCAATCAATTTCAACCCCAATATTTGGTTTCGGAGTTGAAATTGGCGTTCATTGGAGCTTAAGCGCAGAATTTGCTGGTATGCTATCTTTTCTTCATCTCTATGGGGTTGTTTCCGCATTTTTTGGTTGTTACTGATCTATTCGAGATTTCAGATTTCGATTACGGTGGGTCAGGCGTCGAGAAGCGGAGATCTTAAGGTCCTTTGAAGTTCCTGGTTTTCTATTTCTGGGGTTTGGTCTGTTTGAGACTGGAATTTTGAATGTTGGCCGATGTAAGGGTTTCGTTTCCGCCATGACCACCAAGCGCGCCTACAAGCTCCGTATCCTTCTTTTGTTCATACCCATTTGCTCTGATTTCATGCTTCTTAAGGATTTATCTTTAGTAATCTTTGTGGGAATCATTGTTTAGCTCCAGCGCCGTGCTTGATCTGCTGCTTTTAGCTATGGTTCACGAGATCTGTATGCACTTCTTAACTTTATCTTTTGGGTTTATCTCTGAAGTCATTATGACTTTTCGCTAGCTGCATGACTCTAAACTTAAAGACTATTAGTCAAATTCCTTCTTTGACTGCGTGTCTCATCTTCTGAGAGTAATGCTTAGCCTTGACTTGTGTGTGATACATTTGGAATTCAAAAGAGGAATTTGTGGCGCATTCTGCTGCTGTAAACTGTCTTAAGATCGGAAGGAAGTCCTCGAGGAATCTCGTAACAGGCGGGGAAGATCACACAGTCAATCTATGGGCTATTGGTAAACCCAATGCTATTCTGGTCAGTTCTCACTTCTCCCTCCACTGCTTTTCACGAGGAATGCCTCTCGGTTGATGAGTTAGTGTTAGGACAAAGTGCGACACATTTTAAGATATAATGTAGTAGTGCAGTTTGGAAGATTTTCTGTCTGAATGTCTACTTGTGGATGTTTGTGGTCAGAGCTTGCATGGGCACTCGAGCGGGATTGATTCAGTAACATTTGATTCTTCGGAAGGATTAGTAGCAGCAGGAGCTGCTAGTGGCACAATCAAACTTTGGGATCTGGAGGAGGCTAAGAGTAAGTTTAATAGTTCTATGATAACTTAAAATACTCTTCTCATATTCTATTAGCCAGCCACACCCGGCTCTTGTATTTACTGAATATGTATGTTATTTTGGTTGCATCTATGAGTAGTTGTCAGGACCCTCACTGGTCACAGGTCGAATTGCATATCCGTGAATTTTCACCCGTTCGGTGAGTTTTTTGCTTCTGGTTCTCGAGACACAAATCTTAAGATATGGGATATAAGAAAAAAGGGCTGCATCCATACTTACAAGGGCCACACTCGAGGTGTCAATGTACTCAGATTTACCCCAGATGGTCGTTGGGTTGTATCTGGAGGAGAAGACAATGTTGTCAAGGTTTGTAGCTGCCTTCATTTCATTGGTTGTTTTTCATTTCTTAGTATGTATTGGGGAAGACAGCAGCTGAGGATTCAACTTAATATAATTAAAAAAAGAAAAAAACTGGTATATTTTGAAGAACCAAATTCTAGGAAATTTCTGTTAAATAGACATAAATTAGTGCTCAGAGATGGTAGTCCTTTGTGTAAGGAATATATCTTTGTTTTAATCTGCTTTGCATTACTTATTGTCATTGACAATAATTCAGAGTAGGCTCTTTATGTGTGGATGAGAAGATGCGATTATTTAATATTACCTCTCTGCCGCCGACCTTGTTACCCCAGGGAAAAACATTTGCTTAGTGCTAAAATACTTAGATTACCTGGCATTTCTATCTCTCTTTAGTATTATACCTTTGTTTTATCTCACAGTACTTGCTACCTTGAAAACCAAGTTACCTACAACTTTTGCCTTCTCTCTTAAAGTTGGATCTGATATATGGGTTGCCTTCACCAGGTGTGGGATTTGACAGCTGGAAAACTGTTGCATGAGTTTAAAAGTCATGAAGGGCAAATTCAGAGTCTAGATTTTCATCCCCATGAGTTTCTGCTGGCAACAGGTCTGTATCACCCTTTCTAGGGAAACTCTGTAACATTTAAATTTTTTGATTTTGGGTGACACAGATTTATCACAATGATATGGCTGCAATTTTATTTTTTATAGCTAAGTGATATGAGCATGATTACAGGGTGTAACAAACCCAGGCATCACTAGATCACTGCTGCATCATCTTCTTTTAGTAACTCACATTTTTTTCAGCTTTCTCATGTGTTTTAGAGAATAATGCGGTTCCAATTTATTTGGCAAAAATTCAGTAGTAGCTATTTTCTTTTGGCAAAAAAGACTTCAGTAGTAGCTATTTTCTTTTTATGGCATCGTTTTCCTTAATATCCATATGAATTCTGTTTTTTTTTCAATAGGTTCAGCTGATAAGACTGTAAAATTCTGGGACCTTGAAACATTTGAACTTATTGGTTCTGGTGGAACTGAGGTATCATGTGTTGTCTTTACTACTTTCAGTTATGTGCTAAGTCGAATAACTGGTATTCAATCTTTCATTCAATTTTCTAATAATCTTATTTCTTAGACTACTGGTGTCCGTTGCTTAACCTTTAATCCAGACGGAAAGAGCGTGCTTTGCGGATTGCATGAAAGTCTAAAGGTAAGTTCTTCTGGACGTTTCAATAAGAAATGTATTTTACTCTTCCGGATTCGATATATACTTGTTTGCTGTCCTTTCTTTACCAACTTCCTTACAAATTGTAGATTTTCTCATGGGAGCCAATAAGATGTCATGATGGAGTTGATGTTGGATGGTCAAACTTGTCAGATATGAACATTCACGAGGGAAAGCTTCTTGGTTGCTCATACAATCAAAATTGTGTAGGCGTGTGGGTTGTAGACCTCTCGGTATTTCTCTCCTTCTCCCTGCATGCTTTGTTATAGTTTGACCTGTTCCATAGCTTTCATCTCTATTATTTAATGACATTCTCAGCGCACTGAGCCTATGAGTGGAGGCGGCATTCAGTCAAATTTTCATCCAGAGAGAGTATCGGGCTCAGGCAGAGATCCAGTAGTTCTGAACGATAACAGCTCAAAGATTATCCTCAGAAATGGTTCCCAGAAAGTTAATCATTTATTGAAGGAAACAAAGTCTCTTGGAAGATTATCAGTTTCTGAAAACTCGGATACTTTGCCAAAGGAAACAAAGTCTACTGGAAGTTCATCAGTATCTCAAAGTTCAGAGTCTTTGGTAAAGGAACTAAAGCCTCTCAGAAAGTTGTCAGTTACTCATAGCTCAGACGCAGTTCAAGGGTCGAGAACCTGGTCATGTATGTTTTACTTTGTTAGTTTTTTCTCCTCCTTTCGCCTTTTGCCATAATATCACTGCTTATTAAATGATGTTACATTTCTTCGTTTGTCTGCTGTTTGCTGAAGCCACAGGAAGTATATCAGGCTCTCCTCAAAGGGTCACAATAAACAGTGCTCCAAAAGTTGCTTCTGGTGTTCCTACGGTTGTCTCCTCTGCTGCAGCCTCAAAGAGGAATTTTGCGAAAGATAACACAAAGGCGAATCCTTCAATAGTCGATAAAGGGAACTTTTTCCCAGTAATTGTCCCCAGAACGGACCCAATAAATGAGCAGGCAGTTGAATCCAGAACAGAACTTGACATTATTGGAAGAACTATGCCGTATTCGCTGCAGTCAAGGGCGGCTGATTCTCGAAGGCTGTCGAGCAGCAGAAATGAGCCAGATCTACCAACTGGTTCTCTTCTTGAAAGGTCTCAGTCTCAGCCTATAGAACCGAGCAATTTACAATATGGAAATACATTTCCTAATGACGAAAGTGGCACATGGGATACAGCTGAGAGAAAAATTAGAGATAACAGATACATGTTATTTGGAAGGTTTAATTCAAGATCTCTGGTGAGATCACCTCCAAGCAATGACGACTTAAACTGTATGTTTAAGCGCCTTTCCAGTCTTAGTTTGTTTTAGAGCAAATATGAATTGCATTTGATATTGTTTAACCCATCTTGGCATCTTAAATGTGGAGAACAGTTTTTTGAGTTTCTGAAGGACTTGGGTATATATTTATGAGATCTATCTTAGGAATCAGTCTTTAGGTATATAAGTTGTTTTTTAGTAAACATGTTTCGGAGACACAACTTTTTTGGTTAGTTGGTCCTTATAAATTAAAGATAGCTGTGTTGAGTTTTCTGGATGCTGTTCTCAGTTCTAAGCTAACCAACTATGTATTTCAGCTGACTTGGATAGCTATAATGCAAGTAGACATCCAAGTCCTACTGAAAGTAGAAGAGGAGGTAACTCTTTCACGACATCTTGTTTTTTTCTTTTTAGCCTTTTCATGGGTGTATGAATAGATTCTGATTATCTGCCTTGACATACTAGGAAGACTGCATTCGCTCGTTCTAAATAGGGAAAGAAGAGGACGAATTTCCAACTTTGAGGGTCCTGTTTCGAGTTTTGCTGGTGGGAATAGGACTACACCAAACATTCGCCCTTCCAATATGGTATGGCTTCAATTTTTTGTTAAAATTTGGGATCTCGGGGCAATAAAACATGGACAATAGAAAATGAAGAATGTGGGATGACATAATAGAGAGCGATAAGTAAACAATCAGATTTTTCCTTTTGTTTCTTAAACTCCGACTTCAACTGTTCCTGCATCTTTAGCGTGTTACTAGGGATAAAATTCCCAATTTACTAGCCTTCAACATCTTATCTAGTCATGCTTCTGCTTTTGTTCGTACAGAAATAATGATGAAATACTATTTCCTTTCATACAGCTCAAGCAGAGAGGAAACCATATGCCAATTGATCAAGTAATCACCTCTGCTAGTGAAGAAGATGTAGCTGCAGACATAATGGGGCAGCACGACCAATTTGTCAGCTCTGTGCAGTCTCGTTTGGCTAAGTTACAGGTAACAGGAAGAAAGCACAAATTATGATAACGCTTTTGGTTCTGTCCTAATAAGCATGCTAGCTGTAATACTTCATCGTTTTAATAAACATCGTTGATCCTATAAATTAGTTTCACCAAATTTGCAGGTAGTCCGAAGATATTGGGAAAGAAATGATATTAAAAACTCGATAGGTTCAATAGAGAAGATGGCTGACAATGCTGTAAGCAACTTTTGTTTGTTTCCTATCTAATTTGTGTATTTAAATACCAGTACAGTATTGTCAAAAGGATTTTCCACTTGCGCAAACTCTCATTATTTCATATTGTACAGGTCCTTGCGGATGTACTGGTTATAATCACCGAGAGAACTGAGATTTTGACACTGGACACTTGTACCTCTCTTCTTCCCCTTCTGACAGCTCTTTTAGGGAGCAACATGGATAGGTAGGCAACTCATTCTAAAGAAAATAATGACATGGTCAATACGAATCTATACTTTTTTGTTGTTGCTAAATGCCGTATCATGTCTTCAGACATTTGAGTGTCTGCCTAGAATTCCTGCTTAAATTGGTAAGACTGTATGGGTCACAAATATACTCATCGCTGTCAGCTCCATCATCTGTTGGTGTAGATATTGAGGCTGAGCAAAGGTTGGTTACAGTTTCACTCTTATCTGCGTTGTCATTTTCGATAGCAATTTACTCTGGTTTGCAACTCCAACATGTTTATTGCTGTTCAGGATGGAGCGGTACAGTCGTTGTTTTGTTGAACTCGAGAAAATCAAGGCTTGCCTTCCCTCTTTAGAAAGGTAAATTTTCTTCATGTACTGAAACAATGGTTCTCTTCTCTCTTTAAGTCTTTCATCTTATATCTTATATATATGCGTATCCCCTTTATGGCTATGTAGAAGAGGAGGATTGGTGGCAAAGACTATCCATGAACTCAACTTAATATTCCACGAAGTTTCATCATGATGCTCCGTATTGTTTGAATGTCGATTTGGTTCCAGTGTGGAGTTTAACAAAACAATAGCTAAATCTACCAAGCTAACCAAAAGTGTCTACGGAAGACTAACTAACGCTCGAGTATTACGTGTGGCCACTGCTGGAGCACTAACCTTTGCTTTGCGGATGCAGAATCTCTGCAATGCTGTCTTGGTTTCAAGCGAACTTTGTGTGTAAAGAGCCATTTCGGCCGCTGTATTGACCTAGCTTAATCTTTTCATTAACAGTGTTTAGTTATGTTCTCTAGAGCACAAACGAAAAGCCTATAATTAACAAAAAACTGTTTTTAGAAGATTCAAATCTTGAAGTACTTGTACCCGAAATCGGGATTTGTCATTCCCTCTTCCCAGTCTCCCATTCGTTTACCACCAAATACTACTTGTTGAATACCCAAGTACCTGAAATATTCATATTCACAGAAAAATCTAAGTTTTCTGCATCAGAGAAGGAATCAATCAAAGAAGGTATAAGAAGAGCCAAGATATTCTCTTGGGTTACTTACTCTGAGCTCATAACAGTCAAACAGTTGAGAAGCACATCAATGGCGAAGATATCAGAAGTACCAAGATCAACCCTGCAAGTAAAGTTCATGCTAATCACACCATTTTTAAGGAGATGGTTTGCACAAGAAAGGATATGTCAGGAACAGTTTATTACCACACACGACCCCAATTGTCCTGAAATTCAACGTCGCTGATGTCATGGAAGGATGAAGGCATCACTTTGAAGCCCTTCTCTGCGTCGTAGATAGGATCATATTCCATAGATGAGTTTGCCAGCTGCAATCATAGTTTATATCATTAAGACGAAAGCGTGACCAGTAATAGATAAGGACATGTAACACAAGAAACAGAGCGGCTGATGAACAAACCTGTAAATTAGATGTATTGAAAGCGCCCAATCGCCCCATAACATACCATGCCTGTATAACCTGTTAACAAACTCGAGGTTTAATATTATGGCCAAAAGAAAGAAATGAAAGAAGCATTGAGTCATCGCCGTAAGTCTCTGCGTTTTTGCAATGGCAAGAATAAGCTAAATTTCTTACACTTCCAATGAGATCAACATCTCGATCTGAAGGCGATCCATAGAGCTCAAACCATATGAAAGAGTCGACAGGATTGAAACTGCATATATCAATCTAAGAGTATTGGTCTCATATTCTGAGTAGCCTTATGTTATGTTGCGGAATGCAAACAACAAAGTAAAGCAATGGAAAGACAGTTTCTCACTCTCTGAAGTTAACTTTGAAAGAAAGCACAGAGCCAGTCTTCTGCTTCTGGAAATCTTTTCCCTTCTTCCTTACCCTTTCTTCAACCTGAATAAATAGTAAAACATATCAACTTCACAAACGATAGAAACAAACACATAAATATCTGAACATGTAGGCCAAATCTTCACTAACAAAGAAACTATAACAGTGAACAAAATTCGTTGAAGCGAAGTCCACGACTCATATGTAAAGGAGAGACCCACCAATTACCTTTTTTCTCATGAGCTCAGGGTTTCCTATGCTATCACCAAGAACAGCTCGAAGCTCTTCATCATCTTTACACGCACTCTCCAGTACCCTGCATTCATAAATTCCACCAGTTACTGTTTCGGAAAAGTGGACAATTCAGCAAAAGGTTCACGCTTTCTCGCGACATAGGTAAAAACACAAACACGTGGAGTGCAAAAGAAAAAGAAATACTTGGCCCAAGATGGGTAGTCATGGAGACGATCGTAGTCGCGTTTTCTCTTCTCTTCTCTAACCTTTAGTAATCTCCTTCCCCTCGCCGTCGTCCCCGAACCTTTCTTCGCCGCCGCCATCCCGCCGTCATTTTCGCCGGTAATGTTGTCGGAATTAGCAGAAACAGCAACCAGAGAGGGAAGATTACGCTTATGGAGAGAAAATGGTTGTCTCTGAGAGATAAGGAAGGGAGAGAAAGCAAGAGTAGTATTAATGGTGCATGTGGAGAGGGATAAGAGATGATTTTTGTACATTTCTGTTTCCTTCTTCGATCTATTAGCGTTTCTGTAACCAAACAAGCTCAAGTTGAGTATAAAGTTTCGGCATTTTCACATTCACCTCGATCTCACTTAACTCGCTCATAATTGTCTGACCGGTTCGATTTCCGGTTAACTTGAACTTATCCAACCAAAATCAACCCGGAGAGAGAATAAAACCCGAATAGCTAGTTTACCGAACCATAACCGAGCTGAAAACTAGGTTGGAAACAACATTGTTTCATAGCTTAGTTTAGCTTTATTACATTTGAAGTTAAAATTCATAGCATTATGGTTATCGCACAAAACCTGATTGCTGGTTCTCATAACTTGAATAAGCACACTACTACTCAAACCCCACATCATATAATCATGTTATCAATATCTACTGCGAATTTTCGACTTCTGACCTCAAAACACTCACGGAATTACAGGAACCAATTGCCTAACATTCACACTCATGCCTTTTGAGAAGAATAAGCCATCAAACGTTCTTCATCCCACAGTTGATTGTCTGTGAAAATGAATATGACAAGCCCCTGGAAAACATCTGATGTTCGTCCTTCTCATTCAACTTTTGTCCGAAACTAGAACAAAGATTTGCAGCATAAGATAAGAGTCATCTGAATGTTTAAACATTCACAGAGTTACCGGAACCAACTCCTAAAATCTATTCTGTGATATGTTACTTCTACTTCAAAATACCCAATGGACTTTACCAGCTTGAATTACCCTTTTGATTCAAGATCAAGACACAGCTTTTAGTTTACCCAACATAAGGTCCTGTACACTCTTATCTTACTGTGGGAAATCAAATGAGAAACATGAAGAAGCAACGGAGGACTCAAGAACTGGTGAAATGTATGTATTAATATGCTAAATGTATACAAAAGTACATACAATCCATTCACAACGAATGTTTTTGGCAGATTTTCTCAGTCAAGAGGAGAAAGAGAAGGAAAAGTTTGCCTTTTTAATTCAATTACGGATCGAGTAACTCGAACTCGTCTTCCTTGAGATGCGTGAAGAATTTGACAGGACCACGACCTTCGATCTCTTTCACGAACTGTACCTTATACGGCAGATTAGCTGAAATTCGCTTTCCTTTCCAGAGGACGACGTAGTCTTTGATCGAACCTTCCATTCCCATCAATTCAACCTCCGGCACGCGAACCACATGGTAAACCTTCAACGGCACCGTAACCCTAACCCTAGCCCCAATCTTCGCCTTCGCCTTCTCATCTTCCTCCGTCTCCAACGAAGTAGGCGACGAAAGATCAGCATCCGCGTCCACAGAAGCCGCCGATTTCACAGCAACATCGCAGCGAATCGTCGATCTTGGATTCTTTGGCGAGATGTAGAACGCGCATTTGCTTCGACCATAAGAAGTAGATAGTGAGATAGGTACGAAGATTGAAGAACACGAAGAAGCTTTGATCGGTTTGCGTCCATTAACAGAAGCAGCAGTGAGGCAGTCTTGTGATGCCGGAGCACGAACGGCGGCAACAATCGCCGGTGACAGCGCGAAACCGCTAGTCATCTGTACAGGTCCGAGCCGGAGAAGACAATAAAAAGGTATCTGAAGACTGAAAGTTAGAGTAAACAACAACAAAAATCCATAGCCTCCTCCTGTACTTATATAAGATAATTAACTTAATTAAAGTGATTAAGCAATTTTGTTAAATATTTCTTTTAAATTAATGTCGAATTTTGTTGTTGGATAAAAGAAAGGCGACGCGTGTCACCCGTTGAGACTTGAGAACAATGTATAAAGGCTTCAAGGGATGAGGAACTTGTGGCTTCAGAGTGAGAATGCTATACAGTAAATATCTTAAGAGACAATGATTTATAAAAACAAAAAACAAAATCTTTAATTTATATATATCCACAGTGATTATTTAATAAAGTATCAAAATGAATGAAGCCAACTAAAAGACAAAAGAAGATAAGAGAAAGGCTTTGTGTTGAGTCTCAGCTTTCATTTTTTGGCATTATAAAAGCCAATTGTTGCTATTAAGACAAAGATTTAGCGTAGTTTTCTTTCACCATTGTCTTCACAAAAAGTTCTCCTGCTCTGTATGAAGATCTCACCTGCACAAAATATATACATTCCAAATTAAACAAGCAGATCTCAGATGCTTCGACATTAAAAAATCGAAAGTAAAGAGCTAGTTTGTGGCTTTACCAGTGGACCACTTGCTACATAGCGAAATCCAATTGATTCTCCGTATGTTTTCCAGAAATCAAACTTCTCAGGTGTGACATACTCTTTCACAGTCAAATGAAGTGGAGTTGGCTGCATTGTGGAACCAAAGACAAAGGTTTTTTAAACCATCTGGTGTTCTTGGGAATTTGGGATCTTCCTGCGTTGGGAATAGGAATCTTGCGAATAATGTGTGGAATGATGAATCAGTGTATTACCTGTAAATACTGCCCAAGTGTTAAAATGTCAACATCTATAGCTCTTAAATCAGCCATTGCTTCCTTCAACTCTTCGTCTGTTTCTCCAAGGCCAAGCATTATGGAAGTCTTTGTGATCATTCCAGGTTTGCTGATCTTTGCGTGTTTCAAAACCGACATGCTCTGCTCATATCTGCATTCTCAACATTAAGGGGGCATTAAGTACAATTAGAGATGCAGAAAACTATGTATGTCTCATTTTAACCGGTTCAGGAAGTAACTGATTCTGTAATAAGAGACAAGTTGACTTCCCTTAACAGAGTATCATTTCACGCCATATAGAAAACAAATGAAGAACAAGAAAACAACACTCACCCAGCCCTAGGATCTCTCACAAGTCGCTGGAGCCTTTTCACAGTCTCGATATTGTGAGCAAAAACATCCAATCCCGAGTGTACAAGAGAGTCGACAGCCTCCACGTCTCCACGGAAATCAGAAGTTAAGCACTCTATCATTATATCCGGCTTAAGTCTCTACACAGATGAGAACAAAAATTTTACTTCGTGCACTTGAGATATTCATTTCATAAACACTCTTGAACCCAGAATTCGAGAAATGGGCCAAACAGTATACTTAAGAGATCATGTGACAGAGCTCTCATCCTTATAACCTTTGAACGAAAAAGCGAACATTATTTTATTCTTCCACTACTAGTATTTTCCTTAATATAATGTACAAACAATTAGACTTACCTTCATAGCTTTAACAGTCTGTGCAAAATGTCCACTTCCGCCATCAGGTAGATCGTCACGGTCTACGCTAGTAATAACTATGTAGTCTACACTGCAACAAAGGAAAAGCCAAGAGAGCATATCATATTACACTGATTCACAAAGACGTATAAGGCTTCAATAACCTAACTTTCCCATCATTGTATGCAAAAAATGACTATCGACACTACAATGACACCATTTTCTGGTTTAAACCCCCTCTTCATTTATTCTTTCCAATTAACCATAAATCTCTGTGAACCGTTGTCCCTGGCTCTAGTGTGAGAAGATTCTCCTCAAAACTGGGAGGAATTGTCATCATGTGTCAATTTGTTAAAGCTCTTCCCAATATCAAAAAAGAAGCTAAAAGGTTATAAGCACATTTCTTAGATTAGGAATCAAATAAAGCCACTCACCCCCAACTGGTTATGGCCTTGGCAGTGTTCTCTGGTTCCATTGGATCAGGAGGAGCAGGATTTCTACTGGTTTTAACTGCACAAAATCTACAGCCACGAGTACAAGTATCACCAAGAACCATGATGGTTGCAGTTGCTATACCATCACCACCGCCATTCCAACACTGCACGTTAAAAGCTAATTTCAGATTCGTATAGAAAAATATTTAAAATTGGTACCCTTTTCTCTTCTTTTGAAGACCAAAACCACAAAATCTAGAGCAATGATCATAGCAGCTAGGTTACTCATCAATCAACTCTATTACACCAAACACACTTCAATCTGCTCATACTCACGATTCATAATATCCGTGGATACATTTCAACAAGCTTCGAGATCAGAGGATTCATAAACACGGAACTGAAAATGCTAACCTCGCCGATATTGGGACACTGAGCTTCCTCACAAACAGTGTTGAGCTTGAGACGAGTTAGCGACTCCTTCACCTCCTGAAACCTCTCGCCCTGTGGTGCCTTTTGTCTCAACCAAGAAGGTTTCTTCACATTCGGATCTCTCCCTGTGAAAGGACCCATTTTCGGCATTCCTCCTGGGTAAGGCTCGCTCTTTTTCCCTGCAGACTCCATCAGATTCTTCTCTAAGGACGAATCCTCCATTTCCGACGACAAGGACAACGCATTGGTCCGCGTCGACGACGACGAGACATCTCCGGATTCGCATCGGATTCTGAAACCCAAATTCACGAAGCTAGTGGAATGATGGTGCTTGCGGGTCGAGATCGAAACTGAGAAAGTGGGTTTCGTGATGGAGCAATGATGAATCATTTTGTTTTGAGAGATCATTGGTTGTGTAGGCTAAAATCGGGAAGAAGGTTTTAGGCGATTTGAACAGAGCGTAGAGACTCTAGTTCGGTTAGCAACTTCGGGATATCCGCCAACTACCAATTACTGCGCCAAAAGAAGAAAAAAACTGATTATGATTCTTTTTCCCCAACAACTCCCTAATTATGATAATCATAGTTAGGAAAATTAATAAATAGTGATAGGATAATACTTTATAATACCACAAAACTCTAGATTTTAAAATTTGTTTCGAAAAGTTTAGAAATGGATTCCAATGTACTCAAAGAATAATTGTTGATCTTCAAGAATACGAATTTATGAATAGGATCACTCTGGTTTATCTCCAGGAAAAAAATTTACATCGTGCCGCGGGAGAAAGACGATTTGATCAAACAAACTCAATGAGTTAAAAGGTGGACCCAAAGTAAAAAGTTAGAGAAGCAAAAGAATGTACAGAGAAAGGTAAAACAACAATTTTACTCATTTGATTGAACTTTAAAGCCGACCAAAAAAATACAGACGTTCTTCTCTTTTTCCATCACTTTTTTATACATTATGCTGCGTAGCCGGGTGACCGATCAATCTGCATTGTTCAGGGAGCATACTCGAGACAACCTGACCGTTCAATCCGAATAGTTCTCCATCTATGCCACAACTATTATGCGTTTGTCTCATAGCTTTTATTTTTACAGACCTTACCTGCACAAGGATCATGCAAAATGATTAGCCAACAGTAACTAAACTTTAAACTAAGTGCAGAAAAGTCTAGCTATCTAAGTAAATCCCAAGTTCCAGAAACCACAAGTGAGAAATAAACTTACCTTTATGCATTCAACATATGGAAGCGAAAGGTGTCGACCCACTTGGAGAAGCAGAAAAAATCTCAGCAATCTCAATCGACCAGATCCATGAACCAAGAGCATATCCATGGTTCCATCGTCGTGTTCAGCGTTTGGCGCCACCACCTGCGAACTCTGAACAGTTCGACAAGCGTGGTTACAGACCATGATGCCAAGAAAATTACCCTTCTTACCCATCCATTTATCTTCAAACCTCGATCTGACCTGATTCCTCAGCCCGATTTCGATATCCTCTTGCCGTCCAGGTAGCTCAATCGGGTTTTCCAAGTCCCAGGCAATAGGTTCAGAATCCCATTTGGGTCCAGAATCCCAGATAGGTCCTGGATCTGATACGGTAGAGGATATATCCTCTCTGTCATGAGCAATACCGGTATTTCCCAAAGAGGCTCGAGTGGAGGAATCCTCTACAGCAGTTAATCCTCCCCATCCTTTATCTGTTCTTGACTTTGACCTTGTTCTTGGCCAATTAGGGGTTGTTGAAAGCGGTAACTGAGGGTGAATAACCTCTGGCTCTGTTGTGACATCTCTTCTGCCAAAAGACTGACGTTTAGCTTTGGGATCTATTCCACGTACATAGTCAGATGGCTCAACGCTTGCGTGTGTACTTTGAGACGTGTCTAATTCTCCTCCAGACACTCTACTAGGAGTCATTATGGAGTCGATACTTGATAAACTGGAAGCTCTTGGTAGTCCTTCTCTGCTTGATCTCTTCATTACTTCCGTGTAAAGGTCTTGCATGTCTAGAACTTCCTCTTCACGGCTATTTTTGGCTTCTGGATCCTCTTTACGAGCTGGAAGATATTCCACTTCATAGCTGTACTTTGGCAAACACAAAAACTTGAGAAATCCAGCAACAAAGTAACGCAAAGGACCAAAGCGTTTCTGGTATTTTTCAGAGGCTTGCAGAACTGCAAAAGATGAAGGGAGCAAAGGTTAAAAAAAAAAAGGATTCAGATATCAATGAGCGCCAAAAGAGAAACCTCACAGCAATAATCGTAGAAGTCAAACAGCATCACAGCTAAAATACATAAAAAAATCTTCCGTCTACTCATGAAAATGCTGAGAGATTTCCAGCAGTATGCGATTCCAACTACCTTAATTCATCTAAAATATATGCAACTTAGTAGGCTTTCTCAGCCTAATTCATCACCAGAAGTAACAGTGCAACAGTGCAAAGTTCCAGGTAATTCAAGCTGTACAGCTGAAGTAAAGAACTATAAAAACAAAAACCACAAAGTAGTAAACTAGTTAACACAGAAGCAAAAAGTATACAATCAGAACTTTCAGAACCAGACACCTAAGAATCAGTAGATCAGAGACAGCTCTCGAGACAATAGCACCTCGGCATTTAAACTTACCATCGCTAACAAAACCATAGTAGGAGACAGTTATTCCAAAGTGAAAAACGCCCGTTTGGATCCACTCAACAGCGAAGACATCAATAGTTGTTAACCCACCCTAAACCAAAAGAATGTTCACTCAAATTGATTAGACGTAAATCAAGCAAAAGCTAAACAATGTCAAGACCTGAATCTAATAGAACCGGTACCACCAGCAGCCTAACCCATAGTACCTTCACAATAGAAATTGCTGCAGAAATAGGATCTCTCACACCAAGAACAGTCCAAACCAGTGAGTTATCAGAACCAGCAGGTATGATTCCAATTGGGATAGAAATTCCTTCTTTCAGACTGCTCCGGGAAAGTAGACCATTAAGAACCTGCAACATTGAAACATGCACAAAGTAAGAGTCACTATACCGAAGAAATATAACCTAAACTAGTATGCATAAGGAAGGCTAATTATCACACCTCGTTGATGATTCCGTCACCTCCAACACAAATTATTCCTGGAAGAATAAATAAAAACTTATATAAGTGATAACAGAGATGAAGACGAGGACAAAGATTAGCACCTCAGAAGCTAAATAAGTAAAACATTTCATATAGAAATGCACCGAGCAGTGATACCGTCTGAACATGAGCTAATATCGACAGTGGAAGCCAACTCTCTGGCATGACCCGCTTTAGTTGTTTTGACAACCTCCAACTTGATTCCTGCCAACTGTTACAGTTTCCGGCATCATATACAAATGGAAGATGCAAAGAAGAGAGAAGTTACAGAGTGGGGCTCGAGAAGACAAAAATTTACGCCAAAACTAAGTTCCGATAATCTTCTACTTAAGTATGGGAAAATATACAAAGAAATAGTATGATGATTTAAGACTGCTGCATACAAATAAAGAAAAGATAAGAAGATACCTTAAAAATGGGTTCCACTATGTCGTGGAAAACTTTGGAAGATCTCCCATGCCCAGACCGAGGGTTCAATATAACAAGCATTCTAGGTGGACTCTTACACCTGATGGCAATTTCAGGAGGAGTATCCATGGGGATCGGAAATAACTCAGATGAAGCCTGTTTCTTTGAGACTAACGGATGTGGCAAACAGTGAATGAAACATTGTTTATCCCCAAAGCTCGCCACCCATTGGACTGCTTCTACTACTGTAGGTGCCACGAAACGGAAATCCTTGCGCCTTCTCTTTGATTTCATGATGCATGAAAGGCCGCAAGAACCCTTTGCAATTGGATATGCATGAACAGTGAAATGCTTGAGACCAACATTATAAGTCACCTGTCAAAAAGCACAGAGCAGAATATATGAGCTTGTCAAGACAAAGATTTTGCCAAGTAACCTAATTTACACAACAGATGAAAACATTACCGAGACGATATCGTCAAGCAGTAGCATGGAAGAACCCCAAAACAAAGCTAGGCTTGTGAGCTTTGCATCCACTGCTTTCTTGTTTGACATATCGGTGGCGGATGGTTGCTGAATGTCTGTCGCATCTTTACTACTAGCAGATTTACTCTTATCCAGTACAAGCTTCCCAGAGTAAAGAAGGTCATCTAACAAATCAGACTTTTCATCTCCACCACCAATATCAATTCGATGCTCATCAACTTTCGAATCCACCTTCTTGCTACGCTTTTCAGGGAATACAACAGGGGATTTCTGCTGAGAACCCAAGCGCTTCAGCTGAGGGGTTGAAACGTTTACAGAAGGATCTCGGTTTATACCACTACTCTGCATATCGATTCAGCTGATCTCTCTGTTCCCTGAGTGCCGCCGACAAAATAGACTCGGTAGACATGCACAAACAAAACCCTAACTCCTAAAGAGCGGAATCAAAAACCCCTTGACGAAGCCTACCTCAATCAAGCTGGGAAACGAACAATTCCGTAGGCAAGATCCCTAAATCCAGCTTCTGTATATCAGATTCGTCGAAATTTCCGAAAATAAAATTGCAAAGGAAAAAGTTTCTGATATAAGAAAATCCTGCGATAGATCGTAATTACCGGCGCGATTAATCACAATTCAAAGAAGATACATAGCTCTACTTCAACAGATCACGCGGAATTCAACGAAAATGAAAAATATCAAAATGTGACGGAGAGGAAATCGATCGAGTTTCAGAAATGGAATCGTCGGAAAGCGAAAGAGGTCTAGCTATATTTGGGTTTACCGTCAAAGCCTCTTGACGAGAGGAACAACAAAACAAAGAAAAAAGACACGTGTAGCAGAGTAACGCCGGCGGATCGGAGGACCGTCGGAGTTGTTGAGAAATGACGGCGAGAGATAGAGAAGGAAGAGGATCGATAATGGTAGAATCGTGGAGATGACTCAACTCGACTCGATTTGATTCGACAGCAGAAACCTAAGTCCCCTCCTTTTGCGGGGCTATTTCCATTACAGACCTTTCTTGTTCTTCAATTTCAATTTTTTTGTTTTCAAAGGTTTTGTTTAATTTTATACTTAAAACAGTTAAACCCCTCAACGACTTTATCACGGTAGAAAAATTAATTAATCAACATTAACAAAAAAACGTTTTGTTTCTTGACTAAAACAGGTTAATATGTTGCCAAAAATATTTTATATGTTCTCAGGTATGAAAATTTTAAAATTATTGAATAACAAAAGGACTCCTTTTATAAAAAGCTATTTACTCAAATTTTGTTTCTGTATTTTAAAAGAACATAGTTTTTATTCAAATATTATAAAATATAGTTTGTTAATTTATCTAATAATAAGAACAACGAATTAACCAGTCAAAAAAAAGAACAACGAATTAATCCATCAAAATGAGACAACCATCGTTACAAAAAAAAACAAAAGAGATACAACCATCGCACACTGGTAAAGCCATTGCATTGTAATCCAGTTTGGATTTAACCACTCCGGTTTAATTTGGTCCGGTTTATTTTTGTTTTTCCTTTTTTAACTTTTGTAATTTTTCATCTGATTAATTTTATATCGCTCGAAGGAGTTAAGGAGGTGTGATAAACCCTAATATAAAGCACAGCTTCGCCGCTGTCCCTAGAGTACTCACTGATGTCGTCGATAGCGGAGGTGGAGGAGCTTGAGCACCAGGAGCAGAATCAGGAAAAAAATGTGAGGAAGAAAGGTAAACACGACAAGGAGAAGCCATGGGACGATGACCCAAATATCGACCGTTGGACAATCGAGAAGTTCGATCCGACATGGAATCCGACCGGCATGCTCGAAGTCAGCTCCTTCTCCACTCTATTTCCTCAATACAGAGAGAAGTATCTTCAGGATTCTTGGCCCAGAGTCGAATCCGCTCTCAAAGAATACGGCGTTGCCTGCAAACTCAACCTGGTGCGTCCCCGCATGAAATATATTAGTGTTTACTTTGTTGATTTGACCCTTTTTTAATCAGTTTGGACTTTGGTGATTGCAATGGTAGGTTGAAGGCTCTATGACTGTTTCGACAACGAGAAAGACAAGAGATCCGTATATCATTGTCAAAGCTAGGGATTTGATTAAACTTCTATCGAGAAGTGTTCCTGCTCCTCAGGTATTTTATTCGTGCCACACTTCAAGAGCTTAGCTAGAATCAAATCTCTGTCTCTTCTGTACTGAAGATTATGGAGAAAAGGCTGTAACCTGTCTCTGTTTAGGGCACCCTGACAGTTGCTGTCTTATATGTAACTGAAAGTCTTTAACTTTCTGATATTTGGGTTTTATGCTACTTCATGGATTTTCTTCACTTACATTACAGGCAATTAAAATTCTGCAAGATGAAACGCAATGCGATATCATCAAGATTGGAAACTTGGTTCGGAATAAGGTACAAAGTCAATCTTAGTCTCAAGTATCAGGCCTAAGCTTGATTGTCACTCACTGCTGTGCTTACATTTATCTAAAGGCAATCAATAGCACCTTTTAACTCTGCCCGCAAATTCTAGTATAAACATTGAGTACTTGATGACTTGCCTGTTAAATTGCATCAGCTTGCAGCGAATAAGTTTATTGTCGATATGCATCTGGCATGCATTGTCAACGGGTCCTAATATAAACTATCTTTTCAGGAAAGATTTGTTAAGAGAAGGCAGCGGCTTGTGGGTCCTAATTCTTCTACCCTGAAGGTGTGTAAACTGTCTGGTACCAAGTCCTATGACTATGGAGATGTTTAGAGATACTCTTAGTGATGCTAGTAGTGTAATGCTTAAGAGGTTGTGTTAGACTATTGTATTCTTATGCAAACTCCTGAGGTAATACCTTTTGTTTGCGTTTTGCTTTGAAGCTTAATGATTTTGGCTGTTTGCAGGCGCTGGAAATATTAACTGACTGTTACATTCTAGTCCAGGTAATTGTTTGTGTTTCTTTTGGAAATGCCTCGCTTCTTTGATACGTTTATTTCTCTTTTGGTTTTTTTTTTAATATTTATTTGGTTCCGTGGGGTTATCGGCATCTAACAGGGAAGTACTGTAGCCGCAATGGGTTCTTTTAAAGGTCTCAAACAAGTCAGAAGGATTGTGGAACAGTGCATGCAGAATTTAATGCATCCTGTATACCAGATAAAGGTGTGTAAGAAATATCTCTCTGTTATTAATGGTTTTTCATGTTTCACTTTTGCTGTCATGGGAAGGTGTTTTAGAACCTTCGTGTCTAGACTATGTCAAATTGGTTCATATGCTTCTGCACTTGGTTATGCAGACTCTCATGATTAGAAAGGAGCTGGCAAAGGATCCAGCGCTTGCAAATGAAAGCTGGGAGAGGTTTCTTCCTAAATTCAAGAAGTACGGGCCTTCTTTCTTCCTATTCTTGTCGATTGAATTGGGTGATATCTCTTAACATTTCAATAACTCACGAGTGCATCTATCTGTTTAAAATTTGATTTCTCAGGAAAAATGTTAAGCAAAAGAAGCCCAAAAGCAAGGAGAAGAAGACATTCACACCATTCCCTCCTCCTCAACCGCCTAGCAAGGCAAGAAAATTTGCCTCTTTCGCGAATTATTCCTATCTTAATTTTCTAGTTTCAGCTTTTGATGAGAATGGTCATCGGCTTTTGGTTTCTTTTTCCTGCAATTTTTTGGTTCCAGGTCATGTTAATATGCACCGGTTTGATCTTGTTGTATCATTTTTCCAGATTGATTTGCAATTGGAGTCTGGAGAATACTTCTTAAGTGACAAAAAGAAGTCAGAGAAGAAGTGGCAGGAGAAGCAAGAGAAACAGACAGAGAAGAGTACAGAGAAGAAAAGAAAGAGAGATGCCTCATTCCTCCCACCTGAGGTCTCTCTTCTGCCTTTGTTGTCATAATATCAAAATCGAGTCTCTCCTTTTCTACTAAAAGTTTCTAACACTACTCCTTGGACTGGTTATTTCAGGAACCTGTGCAGAACAGCAACATCTCAAACAAATCTGAGGAGGGCAAGAATGACCTAACCGAGTTAACAAAATCCTTGAAGGTATTAAAATCTTTGTCTTGTTGCTCTATTCAAATGATTCGAATCGAGGGGGAATCAGCACTAAGTTGGTTTTTATTGCTGATGATTTGTGGTTTTGGCAGAGCAAGACAAAAGAGTTGAAGAAGGAGAAGAAGATACAAGAGAAAGTGAATGCAGAGGAGTATATTGCTGTTGCATCTGGTGATAAATCTTCCAAGAAGAAATCTAAACTTACTAAAGATTAATCTTAAAGCCTCTTTGTTTGAAATTTAAAAAACTTATTTGTTGAAACTATATAAACAAGTTCAATCTTAATTTTTATGGGGTCAAAGATATGCGTGGACATTATATAAGTGAAATTATCCAAGTATTTCAGCTACTGGTAGAAAATTTATTTGGCTTTCGAGATCTGGTCTTCATAATCCGACAAGCCGTAACCAGGAGATGATTCCAAGCTCATATGTCCATTTAGCGCGTAGATATATTACTGATGTTTTATAATTTTGTTTTTCTTTTCTTGCTTTTTGTTAGCTCCATAGATAGAAAGTAAAAGGGGGATGATGTGGCAATTCTCTGTCAAAAGTAGCCGGAGAATCTGAACTCTCTCCGATCTTTTTTTTCCGCCGGACTTTTGTGCTTTCCCTCAATTTCTTATCGAGCGAGTATTTCCGGCGATTCGCTCGGTGGGTTTTCTTCCAAATCGTACATTCCTCAAAGTCGCGGTTGTTCTCTCTCTCTCTGTCTCCATTTGGAATATCTTATACTTGTCAAATGGAAATTTTTTCGACGCGACGACTTTTATTTGATTTCTGGAAATAAGAATCAGTGACAGTATGTGCTTCGCATTGGAGGGTCTAGAGTTTAAGCTTGATTCGGTAATGGTTTAAGCCGAATAGACTAGTGTATTTTGATAGGTCTTGAGTGAGAAAGTTTGGGTTGAAGCGAGTGTAATGGGGGATATAACTTGGGTTGAGGAGGGTAATGGCCGTTCGACTAGTTCGAGGAAAAGGAAAGCGAGACCCAAACGGTTCGAATTTGTAGGATGGGGTTCGAGACAACTCATTGAGTTTCTCCAATCTCTTGGCAAAGATACAACGAACAAAATCTCCCGATTTGAGGTTAGTGAGACTATTGCAAGGTATATTGCAGAGAATGCACTCATAGATTCGTCAAACAAAAAGAAAGTTGCATGCGACCATAGGTTGATTTCGCTTTTCGGGACTAGGACGATATTGAGAATCAAAGTCTATGATCTCCTGGAAAAGCATTACGAAGAGAACCAGGATGATTCAGACTTCGATTATCTCTACGACGATGAACCGCAGATAATTACTCCTTCAGATAAGATAGCTAACCGGACAAGAAAGGTTGTGCAGAAACCTAGAGGCACTTTTGCTGCTATCGTGAGTGATAATGTCAAGCTTGTCTACTTGAGAAAGAGTTTAGTCCAAGAACTGTTGAAGTCGCCGGACACCTTCGAGGGTAAAATGTTGGGAAGTTTTGTGAGGATCAAGTCTGACCCCAATGATTATCTTCAGAAGAACCCTTATCAGCTTGTTCAGGTGACAGGTAATTTTCTGAAAGACTATATTAATTTGTGATTGTGTCGGCCTTGTTCTTGACTTACATGGACAAAACAATCACATATCTAAGATTCTGTCTGTATGCTTCATTCAATCTTAAGTTCTCTGGTTTGATGTAGAAAGTTGAGCTCCCTTTGTATTTTTGTTTTATCTGTTATCTAGGCGTGAAGAAGGAAACTGGGACTGACGATTTCCTTCTTCAGGTTACAAATTATATGCAAGACGTTTCTATCTCTGTGCTATCTGATGATAATTTCTCCCAGGTAATTTACTTAGAAATAAAGTTCATTCGTCAAATTTTGTGCTTCTGATTGATGGTGAATCAGGTATTTGCATGCTTCAAGAGCCGGCCATTGGGTTACTATTTTCTAGTTATCTAGATGTACTATCTTTCATTATTAAATTGCCTGAATAACGTCCATTCTAGCCTTTATAGTCTATGATTTATCATAGCTTTTGTGTAAAAAAAAATTGCAGGAGGAATGTGAAGATTTGCATCAGAGAATAAAGGACGGTTCTCTTAAGAAGCCCACAATTGTAAGTTTGTTTTTCTATTAAGAAGGCAAAGATATCTGTTTGGGCAGCTCTCTATCAAAGATTTGCACTTATCTGCCATCTATCCCAACAACTTGCCCACCTTTCTGTTTATGGCGTTTTAAGATTTTGTTTTTGTAGCTGTTTAATCATAACTGATTTGAACCTTGCGCTAGGTGGAGATGGAAGAAAAGGCTCGAAGTTTACATGAAGATCAGACGAAACATGTATGCTAGCTAACTTCCTCTCGGGCTACACTAAGATGACATTAAGATGATAAACTTTTAACTGTGTTCTAAAGCTGAAAAAGTAATTTGTGGTCCTATTTCTTTTCACTGACTGTCAACTTTTGGTGACTGAGCCTTTTTAGTGGCTTGGAAGAGAAATTGTATTGTTAGAAAGGCGTATCGCTCGGGCCACTGAGAAGGGATGGCGAAGAGAATATCCTTTTTTATGAGGATGGATTTAGTTTTCGTTTTGTTTTACTTTTAAATGAATGAAATTGTTTTTCTTGATTTCACGAGTTGTTAAGCTGTCTGAGTATCTGGAAAAAAGGGAGCTTCTTCAAAATCCAGAAGAACAATCTCGGCTATTCCGTGAAGTTCCAGAAGTTATTGGAGAGGAACTTGTACCAAACCCTGAAGCATCCCCTGAGGCTCATAAGAGTGACAATGAACAACAATTGAGTGAACCTCCAATATCAAGCATCCAAGAAACCCCAGATGTCCGCAACCTTTCTGGTGGAGAAGATCAACAATGTTATGGTTTTCTGACATCAAACTCCAGCACAACTCCGGGTATCACGCCTTATGGTATCGACTTAAATGGGAGATTTCCAACATGGACTGCTTCTGCAGGTGCGTTATAACATTTATATGATTACCTGTTTCACTGCGTTGCATCTTACCATCACTGTTATTATTGTTCATTGGTGGCAACTACGGTACTGTTCTCTTTCCTTTTTTTATTTTTATTTTTCCTGCTTTGGCTGAAATCTGAAGAAAAAAACCGACCAAATTATGCTAGTGAAAATAGAAGAGGGATATATATTTCCTGTGTGGTTATGCTAGTTTTGACAGAGGTTTAAAAGAATGAGATGCTGTGGAATTGAATCCGAACCGGATTCTTCTCAATTACAGGTGATGACTATCTTCATGGAGATGTAGAGCAGCCAGCAAATGGCATCACTGGAGAAGAGACGCCGTCTAAAGAGTCTAAAATTTCTGAGCTTCAGTCAAGTATACCAGTAATTAATCATAACAACGGATCTCACGCTCAACCAAATCCATCAGATATAATAGAACTGAGCGATGATGATGATGAAGATAACGGTGATGGAGAGACCCTGGACCCTGCAGTTGAACATGTTCAGGTTCTGTCTTATGATAAAGAGAAGGCAAACTGGTTATACAAAGATCCTCAGGGTATTATACAGGGACCTTTCTCTCTCATACAACTCAAAGCTTGGAACGAGGCAGAGTACTTCTACAAAAACTTCAAGGTTTGGATGACAGGACAGAGCCTGGAATCCGCAGTTTTACTTACCGATGTTCTTCGTCGAGTTTAGCTAATGGAGTACTTGAAGACTAGATTCAGTGAAAAAGTGGTTTCAGTTATCTCTTACTGTCTGCATTTGTCTTAAATTTGCATTAGGTTCTGCTCCTCCTTTTTAAGTAAACAGCAAATAAAAGAAAAGGGTGTGAAGCTAACTGTATTAGCAGTTTCACGATCTTAAGTTTAAAGACTCCATGAAATGAACAGTTTGTTTTATCACAAATCATTTGCGTCTGCAGAATCTTTGTCTGACGTTTATAATGAGTCTTGTTGACAAAAGCCTGGAACACAAAAAGGAGATTTTAACCAATGCTTGTGAGAAGTAAAAGTAACATATATAATAAAGATCTATTGTCATACTATATAGGGAAAATCCCACAAGATCTATTTTATTTTTCTAATACTATTACGAGTAAAGAAAAATGGGATACAAATATTTGATTAGTTAATTCAGGTTACTACTATACTATGATTACAGGTTGCCATTTATACGAATATTTAAGTTACTATAATTGCAGAAATAACAAACAAAATGTGGTGTAATTATAATAATAAATTATTAAGACAATGAGTGCTAAGTATTCTCTGTCTAATAAACACTGTTAAAGAGAAATCAAACAACTTTAATAATTAGAATTGGAAGCAAAATAAAAAAGAGAAACCCAATTCTGAGGTCACAACCCTCACAACTCCAGAAGAAAAACTGAGAGAGCTTGCTCGAAGAAGAAGAAGAAGGAATAAGCTTTTGAAATCCATTTTATATATTTCTTTAGTATCTTTCGAAACTCATCCTCATCATCCATTCCCAATCATACCATTCTTTCGTAATCCCCAAGCTCGTTTTCATTTTGTTTTTTTTTCGAATTTATTGTTGAAATCTCGAAGGTCACTCTTCGAATAATAGCTAAATGGTGATTGGTTACTCGAAAACCTAGATGAGAATTTGAGAGTAGGCGGAAATTGGAGCCGTTTCTGCTCAGTTTCTCGAGGGTTCGATCTCGGATTCGTGAGCTGAAAATGGAAAACGGCCATGAGGAAAGACTTGCCGAGAGGTTTTCAGGAGTGGGTCTCAGAGAGTCTTCTGGTTCCCATGGAAACGACGTTAAAAACGATAGCTTGTTTCAGGTCATCAAAGCTGTTGAAGCCGCAGAAGCCACAATCAAGCAGCAGGTCTCTGTCTTCTTATTTAGCTTCTCTCTTCTCTATCTGTATTTCTGAAATTGTTTTCAAATGGGAACACTTTTACTACTTTCTCTATCACTTCATTTCATCATTTTCAAGGTTCTTTGTAACTTCAGTTAGGGCATATCAATATAGGTGCAAAAAAAATTGGGTTGTAGGAACCGTTTATGAACTTTCTCGTCTGCTTACATTTACTTCTGCATAATGGGTGGTTCCATCTGAATCAGTTTAATGACTTACTTGAAGGGGGGGGGAATGATTTGGAAACAGAGTGTGATTTGCGTCCACCTGATGGATTTTATGGGTCATCCTGAGCGTCACTGACTGTTTATTGTATTTCTCTGACTAGGTGGAGGAGAATAACCTCTTAAAGTCTGAACTTCAGAGAAGATATCTGGAGCTTGCCAAATATGTAAGTAACTTGATTTTGCATTTCCTGGTCAAAGGATAGGAATAAATATCTCTTCATCGTCCCTAGTGAGTCTCAAAGATCTTTTCCCTAGAGCTCTGTTGGCATTTTCATGTTTCACGTTTATGGTTTCTCTGATCAAATTTGGTAATCTGTCGTTTACATGCTAGTTTGTTTTTGTTCTTCTATCTTTCTTAGAAATCAGGTGAATCCTTGCCCCAAACATCTGATCTAGGTGGTCATTCAAATGCTACCACCAGCGGGTCTTCCCCTTTGCACCAGTCGGCCGCTGGTTTTAATCCGGTTGATCGGAGGAAGGGCATGATCAATGCTTCAGGTGCTGGTTCATCAGGTATGCTAGTTGTTCACCAGCATACGCATCCAAATGGAGAGGAAGCTACTGTGAGTAATCGTTCTGAAGACCATTCTGACGGCATCATGACTAATGGCATCGTGAGAGGAGCTGTGGGTGGTGCGGGAGCCTCTCAGTTGTCTTCCTCGCCATCTACAATATCACTATCTCCTATGAGGTACTTAACCTCTAACTAATACTGGTCTGCTGCTGCAGTTTTATGTTAATCTCATGCTTGAGCCATATTTGCATCATCACAGTGTATTCTTGTAATTTAGTATCTGATTTTCCTTTGTTAGACCGCTATTAGAAGGAGATCCTTACTCGCACATCAATTCGTCTACTCATGAGTTGATGCCAGTAGGTGAAGTAAATAATTCGGAAATTGCATGGAAGCAGGTCTAAGTCACTCTCACCAAGTATTATTTTTCGTTTTTAGTGGAAGTGAGAAAATGTTTCCCTGACTGTGCAAGTATCCAGGAGCTCATTCACAAGGTCCAAGAACAGGAACAAGAGATTGTGCGGTTACGAAAATATCTTGCTGATTATTCTGTCAAGGTGAATATCTAGTTTTTATGCATGTTTGCTTGACTTTATGCTACATTGTCTGACTAACCTTTTGGCCTATCTTTAGGAAGCTCAAATACGCAATGAGAAATATGTTTTGGAAAAGCGTATCTCGCACATGCGATTGGTTAGCTATTCCTTCTATTTATTATGAAATCTTTGTAACGTTCTTGTATCGACTTTTATTTTGTTGTTCATTTATCCTTCTTGTTATGACAGGCATTTGATCAACAACAACAAGACCTTGTTGATGCTGCATCAAAAGCTCTCTCTTACAGACAAGAGATCATTGAGGAAAATATTCGCCTGACATATGCCTTACAGGTATTAGCATCTTGCATCTTTGGATATACGACAATAATTGTATATCTTTTGTGTTGATCTTTAATTCTACTTTATCTGGTGATTATTTTTGGCTGGATTACATTCATTATCTTCAGTTTCCATCAGTTTCGATCAATTATTTAATGCTTCAATCGGCAAAATCGAATCTGTCTTTGTCACCTTGCTTTTACTTATACATCTAAATGGAAAAAACCCTTTTCGCTCTACCAGGCTGCAGAGCAGGAGAGATCTACATTTGTATCGTACTTGCTGCCTCTTCTATCAGAATATTCGCTGCATCCACAGCTCTCTGATTCTCAGTCTATTGTTAGCAATGTGAAGGTTAGATCCAAAATCTTATGTTTCTTATCTTGTATTTTTAATCGTTTTTGTTTTGCACTTCAGATCTCCTTGATCATCTATCTTGGAAAACTATCGTTTGGGTGGTTGTTCTGCATTTTGGCTGAGAAAGTTTCAACTTCACCATGCTTGAAATTCATAAAAGTAAAACATAATACCAAAAGTGATATATAAAGGTCGCCCAAGTACCTGTTGAGCACCTTCGGTAGAAAACTAAAGTGACTGATAAAGCTCCCTGCTTCATTGTTGTTGGACTGAGGTTAATATGGTATCTCTTTGCCGTCAGAACTTGTGATTGATGTTTACATCCATATTTCATTCGTATTCAGGTTCTGTTTAGGCATCTGCAGGAGAAGCTCCTTCTTACTGAGGTATGATATGCGGGTATGGGGTTTGCTGACATCAAATTTCAGTGTTTGTTTCATTTGTAATCACAGTGTTTTCCTACTATTGATGTTGGAGCTATTGCCCGCTGTTTATACTTAGTTGATTCGGTCTGCTTCTTTTCCTTGTCTGGTACTAGACAAAGCTAAAGGAAACAGAGTACCAATTAGCACCTTGGCAGTCAGATGTAAACCACTCAAATGCTTCGCCTTTGTCACCATATCACCCTGTTGGTGTGAGTTTGAGATACTCAGTAAGTTCATATTTCCTTTGTGTAATATCAATGTGCTAAAGTAACTTGAATCTAAAATTCTTCTTTTATTTTTATTAGACCGATCCAGAACAGCATCATCAAGATGGGCGTGGTGTATCAGCTGCCAGTAATTACCATCTTGATGGTCCTGAGAGGTATTAACGCACTAAAGTTGCTGTTGATTCCCGGATACTTGAGATAGTAATGGTCCTTAATGAATGCCCAGGAGAAGGGATAAAAAGATGCTGAAAACAATGAATATTGTGATTTTTTTGGGTAATGGACTGGGCTAAGCTATATGCAGATACCGGGCAGTTCCAAACTGTTAAGCTTTTCTGTCAGTTAGACATTTTATTGACTCTTGGGTAATCAGAACCATTAATTTCTTCCTGTTATTTTTCTATATGTCTATTAAATAGTTCACTTTGTAGTATGGTAACGTTTTCTGAGTCCTTACCTGAATTTTATGCAATGCAATTAATGGTGGATGAGTGCTTTTGATTGCAATATTGAATTTATTTAGATGATCAAATGTGTCTTTTGTTCCAGTAGGTCACCAGCCTTTCAGATGCCTGTGCAACCAGCTATTAATCAAGATGAATCTTATGGACCGAATAACCGTGTTCAGTTTCGTGAGCCTCTCAGCAATACATATATGGACGATGCATATGCAGAAGTA
Source organism: Schrenkiella parvula (assembly GCA_000218505.1). NCBI lineage: Eukaryota > Viridiplantae > Streptophyta > Magnoliopsida > Brassicales > Brassicaceae > Schrenkiella > Schrenkiella parvula. Next base: position 15,716,684 of record CM001192.1, on the reverse strand, counting down.
CAAGCAGATTCAAATAAAACTTTGGAAAATGCGAATTATGTAGCTGGGTTTGATGATCCAAGCCCCTCAAATTACCCCATTTTGGCCCCAGTTCTTGAAGAACCATCTTCATCATATTCTGAGGGTAATAGATAATAATAATAGTGCCACATTACCAGTTCCATCACAGTGTTTCACTTTGTCTTAGAATATTATGAATCACTCCTTGCAGCTGCAGATGATGATCTGTTGCCAGCTATAGCAGACCTACAGATAGCAGGAGAACCTTTTCCTGGACGAGAGCTTCAGGCTTCTGGTCACTCCATCAATGGAACGACAAAATGTAATTTTGAGGTGCATGCTGAATAGAATGCTGTATTATTTACCCGGTATTTATGAGATTGCATCTTAAATATCTTCTTCCCTTCTTAAAAATTTCAGTGGGTGCGGCATCTGGAAGACGGATCAGTGAATTACATTGATGGTACACATTTTCCCCTTACTACCCTTGTTTTTTTCCAAAGATTGTCTTTCATTTTCCTTCCAATTGAATATGGCCAACAAGAGCTTAATTGTTGACAAAATCCAAACATAGGAGCAAAGAAGCCAAATTATCTTGTTACTGCTGATGACGTTGATTTATACCTTGCTATTGAAGTTCACCCCTTGGACGACAAGAATCGCAAGGTTAATTTTCTGATGAGTGAGGGTTTCCTTCAAAAACTTCCAATTACGTGATCAGCCATTAGATTATATATGTTTGTGGACTTTATTATTTTGCTAGATGTGAGAGCCATTTTGTTACCTGACTGGTTTTCAGTTTTACATGTTATTATACTATTCATTTTTTCTATTCTAGGGGGAGCTTGTGAAGGTCTTTGCCAATGAGAATTGCAAGATTACATGTCGTAAGTATATGCTTTTATTTAGAAATGTTTGGTAGCTTATGCTCTTAACAAAACAAAATCCTTGGCTTGTTCAATCCATAATTAAGCACTACTGAGGGACCTGTTTTTGGTTTGACCCTTAAAGAGTTAGAGAAATGGAAACTACATGACCTATCAGTTTATAATTCAGTATCGGTTAAGTTTCTTCTGTCTTCTTTTCAGTTGTTGGATAACTCAATTACAGCTCCTTAAAATTTCTCGTTAAGCTTACTTTATTATTCTTAAGAATCTTAACTATTGCCGGGATTCTCACTCCAAATATTCTAAAGTTATCTGGTAACTATATTCCTCGTATATTTACACAGATCCAGAAATGCAGACCCATATAGAGAAGAGTCTTAATAATAGTCATGCGTTATTCAAGGTCTCCTATTCGGTATGACAATTCTCATCTTCTATAATTTTTATATGTGTTTTTCGGCTGTTCTTAGAATGTTCCTTCATATACCTCTACGTTCTTTTCTCACTTGTGCATGTATTTTTTTATATGTGTCTCTCTTGTGAAACAGATTGGCTATATGGATATATGGGAAGCAGCTACTTTGTCTATCAGAAAAGAAGGCTACAGCATCAAGCCTAATAATGATCCTGTAATTACAGAAAAGTTCTCCTCTTCTACCGCTGTAAGAGTCTTGCCTTATGTATTCCTTTTTCTTATAAATTTTTAATCTTGGCTGCATTATATGTTAACATACATACGGAAGGTAGCTAGCTTTGAAGAATGAGCTAATATTATGATCTTTCTGTACTTCTTCTAGGTTATAATTCCCTTTGATCAGGCTGCGGATTTTGTGATTATTGGTACTGATGGCGTGGAACATCTCTTGCGGGTGGATAACGATGGAACAGATCTTAGCTGGTAAGTAGAATTTATCATTTTTTGGAGAGGTAAAGTAGATCAAAACTCCTAAGTCGTGTGAATGTAGGATTTTGTCCATGTAGACAATGAAAATGGATGAAAGTGAAATGAGACCCTTTCTGTTTTTGTTTATTTTTCTGATTCCAGAAGAATCATAAATGAGCCTAAACCTGAATCTGAAGACGCTGAAAATTTTGCTTGTGTTAACTTTCTAAATGAAGTTGTTTAACGTGTTCCAAGTCTTCATTGAAGTTGACGGTTTCTTGTATTAAGCAACCAATCTTCTGTTATTGTATTATAATTGGCAGCTCAAGAGATACAATTGTGCTCACCCTCAGATTATTTATTAAGAAGGTAACGTTTCTGGCAGTTTAAATCAGTTATCTTATTTGATGATCTCGTTGATTCGTTTCTTTTCTAACAAAGCGTCATAAGGTCAACTCAAAATACAAAGATTAGCTTTTTGAGGAGCACTGGTTGATCACTTGGTTTGCTAATTTTGTTGCAGGCTCTGCAGAGAAAGAAGAAGAAAAAAGGATTTTTGTTTAACAAATGATTTTTGGTAAATAATATTGTTGGCTCTTTTCTCTAGCTTTACAATATTAGAGATAGTCTTTGAACAATTGGGAGTTATTATGTAAGTCTGCTGTAGCTGAGTAAACAAACGAAAAAAACACTGTTCAATCGATTTCAGTATAGGAAAAAAAGTGAGCAAAGAAACAACAATGGCCCTTTGTTCTTTACAAGACATTGTGGAAAATCCATTCATTTTGAGGAAAAACAAATCTTTTGTTTATCAAAATTGAGATCCATTTTACTCTCTGTTGCATTATAACTAAAGTTGCATATGTTTACACTTTATTCTATTACATCGTACATGTCTTACCTTTCTAGTTACTAGTTTGGATTAACTTGAACAAAAACGAATTTTGTTTCAAGATCCGGTAGAAGCACAAGGAATCTCTGAATGTTTGAATTGTAACACTATTATTGAGCTAAAAAAATCAACTTTCTGATGAACATACTAACGACAACCATTTCTAGAGGGGATTCATATTTATTGTCCAATCTCAACTTAGCGAACACAACAATACATAAACTCATTAGATGATCATGTAATTATCAAAACACCCTCCTAAGCTTCACCTATATATTTGTTAACAAAGGCAACAAAAAGATTCCACTTAGGTAACTAATTACCAATCTTCCCACTTGTTGATGAAGTCCTCCCACATAGTAAATGCAATGGAGTCACGTAGAGAATCAGCAACAAACTCCATAGGCGTAGAATCCATGGGCAGCAACTCTAGTTCTTCTTCCTCTTCTCCACGGGATTCCTCCTCTGCAGCAGCAGTGGCAAAGAGCCAGTCGTGAATCCCGTCTTCCCTTTTGATGAAGTTATGCAGAGCACAAGTCACAATCACCAGATCCCTCTGGACATGAAACGGGTAAGGAGGTGCGCATTTCAGGATGGGAAAACGGGTTTTCAGAATGCTGAATGATCTTTGGATGATGTTGCTTAGACACATGTGCCGATGATTGAAAAGATCATGCGCGTTCTGTGGCATTTGGCGTGCGCCACGGAACTCGTGGAGACGGTACCTAGTTCCTGGGTATGGAGCGATGAATCCTTCTGTGTTTGTGTAGTCTCTGTCGACAAGATAGTATTTTCCTGGAAAAAAGGGGATGTCATTTTAGGACTTGTAGAAATCTCAAGGGATATTCTGTATGTAGAAGGAAGTTAAAACCTTTGGGAGGATGCGGAAAATTCTGGTTTGGATCATCTATGACTGCTCTTAAGATGCGTGAATCTTCGACAGAGCCTTCCCATCCTGGGCATACAAATATAAACTGCAAATCAAAAGTGCAAGCTGCAAGCACGTTCTGGGTAAGTATGCCTTTCTTATTCTGAAACCGGGACTGGTCTTTTGCAGGAAGGTTAGCAAGAATCTGCAAGCCATCTATAACTCCGATACAATCCTGAGGAAGGGTATAAAACAAAGCAAACTGAAGAACATTGCACCACATACTTAAACCCAGAGTTTCTGGTGATGATATATTCTTTATTTACCTTGAAATATGGATAAAGCCTTTTGTTATCGACTATCTCTATAGGTGTTTCCAGAGGTGGTGGCTGAAAAAACCCGCGTGACAATGACTTAAATGCCTTTAGCACATTGTTGAAATGCCGGCTAATGGTTTCGCCAGAAAGTTGGAACCTCTCTTGTACCACTCTGATTCGCTGATTATGACCGATGATGCTTAAGAATATAGCAACCTGCTCTTGTACCAAAACAGTGGGAGTATCTCGCAGCAGGCCTTTCTCGCGAAGAGTTTCAGATAGTTTGTCAAACAGATGTTTATCCATCCGAAGCACTTCCCTGCAATCTTCAACAGGTCCTTCTAGCAAGTCTTTCAAATATGTACATATCGTTGTAGGCAAATTTCTCTGAGGTTGATTTACTCGACTGTGGTAGTACAAGTAACCAGCAGCTGCAGCAACTAATTCCATCTCATCCAATTCTATGTCAAAATCGACGCCACTAGTGGACGAATCTGAAAGTAAGCGAAAGGATAACAGTGTAATTCTAATAACGTCATTATGATCAAAGTTGATACCAGAGATAATCTTCAAACATAAGTAAATGAAGAAGCTCGTAAAATCAATGATATCATTTCACCAGTAGCAGTACCAAGAACATACAGCAGAAAAAGATCAAACGTTTATGAACTAGAGGTAACATACAGAACAGAAAAACTAGCTAACTATTCATTCAGCTCTACACTTTCCCTGTAGCCACTTCAATCGTTTCTCATATTTCAAAGAGATGAAAATTTCCCGGGAACTTCGGTTCTCAAACAAATCCAACGCAAGAAAGTAGGTAGGTTGATCAACACCTTGTAAGTCGTCCAGCGCCTTGATGCATTTGCTGATAGAGAATCTGTCCCCATTCCTCGTGAGAGCCGCGGCTCTCATTCTGGAAGCTGCTGCAATTTCTAGCATGGCTTCAACTATGGCATCACCACAAGCCTTGCGACTTCTCTTGCGGGTCGGTCCAGAGGCAGAAGGTGTTGTGGGGATGCGCTTGTTGTGTCCACCAATGACGTTTACTTCATCTCCAGAGCCAGAGGAAGGTTCATCATCACCATGATCACCAGACATTCTTCAACAGGAAACAGACACACAAAAAAGTTTCCACACAACTGTGCTCAACCCAAAAGCAACGCAAGGGAATCAGAGAGAGAGGTTGAGCGAACCTCTAAAATCATTACAAGAGCTAGCTCAAAGCATCTAATTTGAACAAGAAGCGTCGGTTCTGAGAAAACTGAGCGATTGCTCGAAAATTAGGGATTCTAGCTAAATGCAACGATTCCATTAAAATGAGTTTAAAACATCACACGATAAATTTCGATTCCTAATCTAAAAGACACGGAAGCGACAACGGTTGTTTAACGTAATTCCGATAAACTTTGAGATCACAGTAAAGCTTCGGAAACGAATTAAGACAAAACTTACAATTAGAAACGAAGACAAAACGAGGAAGATCGAAGAAGCTTGCTTGCTTTGCTTTTAAGAATTAGAGTGAGATTTAAAAGGTATTTGCTCTGTCACTCAGTTTTGTTTTCTTTTAATTATTAGCCCCTCAGTCTTTCAACAATTTATTCTTTTTCAGGTCAATTTTATCGGAAATCAAATTAAACCCCGAAGCCCTGACCATTTTTCTTAAGCTTTTAAATTTGTCGACCTGAGATGATTTAATCAAGTGGCTTATCTTCTATATTTCACCATCTCCGACTAATAGTTAACGGAATCACTTGAACTAAACACAATCATGGTTCACCTGAACAATAATTGAATCTACTAAAATCAACAAAAATGGGAAGCAAGAAGAAAAATCCAATGCAGGATTATCTAATACTCTTTACTAAATTAACAATCAAACCATTTAACTTCAATGAAGTTTACAAAAGAAAAACAGGAAGATAGAACAAAAGACGACTCAAAGAACTAATATCTCTAACAATAGATAAAATAAAAAACAGACAGATTAATGGTTTTGTAATTAAAGAATAAAAAAAGCAAACCATGAAAGCTTCTTTTTTTCAGTTGGGAGACAAGAAATGAACACGAGCAAGTGTGTACTCTTTTCCAGCAATCCAAACACCAGTTTGTGACCACTGCACATCTTCCCAGTCAAGATTGTCCTCCAACACCTACTCTCAAATCCAAACCCCATAAAACATCATCAGTTGTTTTATAATCAAATCCAAGAAATTGTACTAAACAAGAGTCTGATCGAAATAAATGTTAACCTCGACATGATCTGGTGGGAGAGGAAATCCGATAGACCGCATAAGCTTCTGTGGGAGAGGTTTCTTACATCGTGACCAACGGAAAACATCGATTAAACTGTTGTCTGGATCTGTTTTGTCACCATTTGTCACACTAGGAAGATGGTTCTGTGCCTTGTTGTTGTTGTTATCGATCTCCATAGCTTCATGGGATGAGTGTTGTTGTGCGGCTTGGAATGCTTTCATAGTCTTCTCTCCCGCAAAACAGAGCTCATACCTATGTGCATACAAAGATTAAATTCGGCATCTAAGCTCTCATTAATGTCGATAAAAACAACATGTGTTTGTATGATTTTCCAATACCTGCATGAATGTGTTTCTAGGTACAAAACCTCTCCTTTCTTCAAGCGGGCAGAGGTGAAAAGAGGCTTCTTGAGACCCTTATCGGCCACAATGCTTATACTATATTTGATCCTGCAAAAAAGTAAATCGATGTGTGAGTAAAACTGATCTTGCGTCTAATTCCTTTTAGGTGATAAAGATCCCGGGAAGTTTTAGGAAACTCAGTGACCATTTCTTTAAAAGAGTTTGGCGATAATTTCCAGAGAGTTACCAAGGTTCATTGCAGAGGTTGTATTGTATTGTTACTTCTCGAACAAACCTTTGTTGCCGCAGAGCATTCTACAAAAAGATTAACAAGTCATCAGTGCTTGAGAAGTGTGAAATATGAGAAAACTATCGAGTCGATCTATTATAATCCATGAGTGTTGGAAGGTTGCATCAGATGCTTGCAGCCAACAATACTGCAATCTATCTGATCAAGTTGTAAAATCCAAGTGAAGTGAGGGACAGAGATTCAGAGATTTCGAAACTGGAAGTAAAGTACCGAAGCTGCAGCTCTGGTGGTCATAGATCTCTCGACAGCCATCGGTGCAAGTGTTGGCTCAACAGTTGAGGAGTGGGTAAGAGAGGCTTCGAGTTCAATAGTACCACCTCCTTTCTATAATCATAACATCAGAAATTTCATAAGTATTTGAACACTTATTCACTTTCTAAACTGGATATTATGCACATAAGTGGGAAAAGATTGCCAGGGAAACAAAATAGGACAAATAACAAACTGATGTCAAATTACCTTCACTATATAGCACCGCTCAACTTTGTAACTGCATCCGATTCCTGCTCCCCATGCACGAGAACGGACATTGTTCCTCAGCTTGGAGGTATAGTCTAACAAATATATCGATTAAAAGAGTTTGGTTAAAAGTTCTCTTTTGATATAAAAGAGAGAGGAACTCAATATAGTACGTAGTTTCATTCATGAACATGCAAAAGTCAATAAAAAGGAAATAGAGCCGACAGAGAAAAGCTAACTAACAATCTTGTGATGGCAAGACTCGGATGGTTGCACGCAACTCTTGCATTGTCGGTGGAGGAGGGGAAGCGGTGGGACGACAGTAACCTGTATGCATGAGAACTAGAGGACAAATAGACCAGAATCAGTGTGATGTTAAGGACCAAACCAAGGCCTCAATTGCAAAGATTCTTTAGGACACATACCAGCAACAAGATCTGAATCATCTGTGTATATATCTGTTCCCCATAGCTGGCCACCTCTTACCTGCATAAACACAAGCCAAAGGTCTCAGCAGGCGACAGACAGGGGATGGTCTAAAGAGCTGTGTTACACAAATTAATAGGCAGTGTAAATTCATTGCGCTTAAACAGAGATACAAATTGGAACCGAAGCTATATGATAAGCTACAGCATGTAAGTCATCTTAAAATTATGAGAAAGTTTGGATGTATCTTCCTCTTACTTGGCGATTAGTAGCAGTTACATGTTCAGCTGGAATCCGAACCTCAAGAGTGGGGCCATTATTTGCGAAATCACCCCTTTTGTCAGGCTGAGAAGATTCATATTCCGTCCACAGCTTAAACAGTTCTTGCATACATTCTCCAACTTTGTAAACAACAATAGACACCTCTGATTTGCCTGAACCATCAGTATAATAAAATTCAACAACCTAACGCTCTGACAAATTATATTTCGCAAAACTGCATACAAATTATAAACTTTGTAGAAGATAAAAGCAGCAAGACACTTCATTAATGTTTAATTGACCTAGACCTTAGACCAATCTTGAGAAATGCAGAGATATTAGTAAGTTTAAGCAGCCCAAATCTGAAGTAGCATTGAGGACGAAACCGGCTTTTTGGTCCAATTTTATTTTTGACATTCTACTGTGAGAGTCAAGAAGTGCAACCTAAAGAAACGCCTAAGAAGGAAACCTCGATATAGATTTGTTATCAAGTATATGTTTGTCGTAGATGACCACTATCAATGCACATGTAAAACTGAATAACCGAATTTTTTGCTATTGTTCTCCAAGCAGTGCAACTCAATCCTTTCTCGACGATATAGAAATGAATGATTACCTTGGGCCCTGCAAAATAAACACAATCACACATGGATGATACATTAAAAGCCAGATTAGTGACTGGAAAACGTTAGGGACTTAGCCAACAACTAACTTACATGATGAAAAGAAATGCAGGACAAAGTATTCTTAACAAACAGAGAAAGGGCGGCGGTAGGGAAGACTATCTAGAGACAAAGTGACACTACAAAGTACATATATGGGTGTAAAATTTTCTTTAAAGGTTATTATTTTTTGAGACAAAAAACAACAATGCTAACAAGGTATTTCAACAATAATAGCCCCCTTATCGTATAGTGTCGTATCACCGGCAGATTTTACTAAATAGGTTCAAATTTCAACCAATCCTGGTATGTCTCTCTACATGGTAAAAAATATAAAGGATTCAGCTAAGAAATGAGAGGCTAGTAATTAGACAAGTTTTACGATAAACGCGTAAAACTTGTAAGACAGAGAGACGCACCCTTCATTGTCCTGGCTCCGTGAACGGACACGGTCACGGTTTGTGGTTTGTGGGCTGCCTCTCGGTCTCAGCATTCTCTTCCGTTGCTGAACTCCATAATTGAAGGCCTCCTTTTCCCTCTCTGCAGCTCCGTCACCCTCCAAACACCCATCTTCAGATTCTTTTTCACTGATTCTGCTGCGCTTTTCAGCTCTTTCGGCTTCGGAATCACCATCCCTCTCTCTCCTTTTGTCCTTCGATTCTCTTTCATCTTTTTCCAAGCCCTCTGGTTCGTTCTGCTTCTTCTGTTCTGGTGCCACATATTCCTGTTCTGCAGGTTTGGCAGATGCTTCTCCCACCTCTTTCTCGATTTGCGAGATCTCTCTATCAGCACCACTCCGTGGCTCTCTTTTAATATGATCTTTCTCTTTCTCCTTATTCCTTTCTCGATCTTTCTGCTCCATCCTCTCTCGTTCCCACCTATCAGTTTCTCTTTCTTCTCTTCCGATCTCTTTGGATTCACTCATGACACTACCAACAAGCACGGATCCTCTGCGGTCATTTCTATCCTTGTCTCGGTCCCCCCATTCTCGATGCTTCAAATCTTTTCTTTTCTTATCTTTGTCCTTAAATCTATCATCGTTTTTTGCATCAACTTTGTTTTCTCCAACGGTCTCACGCCCTTCTAAATGCGGTCCCTCCACAGGCGCCGAGAAATCTTTTACCCCAACCTCAGTTGGGCCTTGAGGATTACCACGAGAAGCAACCCATGGATCTACATTTGCGCTCGAACCTTCAGCTCTCTTCCCTCTATGGTAATCTTTCTGCTCTTTCCAGGCCAAGTGAGCATGCCCATCCTTTTCCATCTTAATCTCAGCCTTTTGGTCATTGTAATTCTGATTCTCCCTATCAAATTTGGTATCCCTGGTATAAATTCCGGTATTAGTTTTTCCGCTAAAATCATCGCCTAGACGCTCAGGCTTTGCATCCTTGTCACTCTTAGGACATTGAATCTCCCTCTTGGCCTCACCATATATCTCTCTCCCATCATTCCTAGTATAGCTTCCGGTATTACCTTTTCCGCTAAAGTCATCTGCTGATCTCTCTAACTTGGCATCCCTGTCAGCCTTAGGACCCTGAATCTCCCTCTTCGCTTCACCATACATCTCTCTCACGTCACTCCTGTTTTCTCTGTTATCAACCCTAGTTTCCCTGACATCCTTAGCACCATCTCTCGACTCCGACAGCACAGGGGTGTGGGTCAAATGGGGATCACTTGAAGAAACCGTCGCTGGCAGGGATGGAGAACGATACACGGCTTGAAGAGGAGAGCGTCTCTCTCCATCTCTAGGCTCGCTTCTCGGACCCTTAACCGTTCTTGATTCGACCTCATAAGCAGGAGGGGAAGGAGCAGCAAGTGGTGGGTGAGAGTGAGGATGAGAATGGGGATGAGGAAGCGTGTGGAGGTGAGGTTGAGATTGGAGATGCTGATGGGGTTGTTGATGGTGGTGATGTTGCTGGTGAACCTGAGCCGGTGGAGCAGTAACAGGCGGATGAGTGGATTTAGGGTAAGAAGATCCTGAATCATCGTGAGGGTATTTGGCTGATGAAGAAGATGGATGAGTAACACCCTCTTCGTGAGATCTCTTGGGAACACCACTCATCACTCCCAATTCACAAAACCCCCCTAAAATTCACTGCTCCAAGAGACAGAATTGCACCTTATTCTTCGAAATCTTACAGAACCTATAGAGAAGACACGAAATTTGAATAACCAGGATAACAATGGAGCCCTAAAACTAACAGTAGACAAGAAAGGACGGACCTTTTACCAATTGAAACTGAAGCAGAGCACGAAGGAGCAAACCCTTGTGGAAAGTGAAAATGGCAGACTGGTTTGGGACTTTTGCACCGTTTCTCTTACGCCTCTTCTGAGTAATTTTTTTCCGTTCTCTCCTTCGGTGCTTGCTTGCTTGCTGGTTGATTTTGGACAAATGTAAATATTTGGTTATCGTCTCGCACAGACCGTGCGCAATTTTAGGTTTTGTATATTGCGTACTAAACCCTCATACTTAGTGAATCCTTCGCAATTGTCTCAAACTTTAAATTTCTATACGTATCATCAGAATTTTTAAGTAAACCAGAAAAGAAAAGAAAAAATGAGAGAAAGTAAAACTTATATGGGCCTCGCCTTTCAAACAAGGCCGCATTTGTCAAGCCCATAAGCGACAATTCCTTTAAAAAAAATAAAATAAAGAATGATCCATATGAGATGACCAAAGAATAAGTGAAATGGATGGAACCTAAAATCTGAGAATCAAGAACAAATACGATCAGATCAATGTCATTGACAAAGTACCTACGCTTCTGCTGGAAAAAACTTTTTCTACAATGTCTAAGATTTTAAATATAACGCGAAAGGAGACAATTTAAAAAGAAATGACTGTGTTTGTGTTATAGGTATATAAGATTTTTTAGAAGTGATCAATTCTAGTGTATCTCCAGGTTGAGTTTATGTGTGACTGACATCGAGCTCTACGTGTCGAATAGATACTTGTTTGGTTGCATTTGCTTTTATTGTTGTCATTTTTTTTGCTTTTTCAGCAAAAACCGATGTTCCAAATTCAAATAAGTCAACCGTAAACAGAGCTCATTTAATTCACTGATTCAAATTTAAATCTTAAAAAAAAAACTCGTGTCAAAGCCACCGCCATATTCATAATTTATCTATATATCCCGACCGAACATGCATGCACTACTCTTATGAGAGCGTTAAATTTTCTTGGAAAAAAGTTTGAAAATTGAAAAGACATGATGATGATGTCCTTCATGACACAATCACTAGTGTATGTTACATTGTTCGTAGTAGTTGTACTACATGCAGTAGTAGTCGTTGCGGCCGGAGATGAAAACTCGCCGGCTCCGGCAATGTTTCCGGCGATGTTTGTGTTCGGAGACTCATTGGTGGACAACGGAAACAATAACCGCTTGAACTCGCTCGCTAGGTCCAACTATCTCCCTTATGGAATCGATTTCGACGGTGCTAAACCCACCGGTCGTTTCTCTAACGGCAAAACCATCGTCGATTTCCTCGGTACATTCATCATTAATACATATATATATATATAGATGCGTATATATGTGCATTATTTGTCTTTTAATGAAGCAAATGAAGCAAATAGTTATGTACCTTTTACCATTCTACTAAAGTGATATATGAAAGCATATGTGAACAACTCTTCTGAAATGATCATCTTTAACTTATACTCTCTACATGCATGAGGTTTTGGAGTCAATCAATGCATATAAAAAGCTACATTCTGTGTTAAATGTTTTAGTTTACTTTTGGTGAACAACATTTTGGAACATTTTAGTAATTAGAATAACTAATAATAATGTCGGATCCAATGCAGGAGAGTTGCTAGGGTTGCCGGAGATACCAGCGTTTATGGAAACGACAGACGGAGGAGTTGATGTTCTTTGGGGAGTGAACTATGCCTCGGCTGCCGGAGGAATCTTGGAAGAAACCGGTCGCCATCTCGTACGCACTTTTCTTATCTACATATCTTTTTTTCTTCTTAAAAACAATAGTTTCAGTCTAATGTGTTTTATTTATTTGTTAGAATTAATCAAAAGTTAATTTTCGTCTAAGCTCTAACGTTCTATTGTATTCTGGAGTAATAGTGTAATACATATGATAGATATTACAAAACATAAGTAAGCATTAAACAAAAGGACAAAAGGTTACTATATCATTTAACAAAAATAGGCTTCATATAACGAATAGAATCGAATCACGAAGAGTATTTAATACCGAATGACTTTGATTGGGTGCATGAAGTTTAGAAATCAGATCTCACTATATATATATTTGGCGATTGCGACATGCACATGAGTATTTAATAGTCTCCCAACAACAAAAAAACACAAATAAATGGGGGTTGTATGCATGCATATATATATATATATGTAGGGGGAGAGATTTAGCATGCGAAGACAAGTGGAGAACTTCGACAAGACATTAATGGAGATAAGTAGGGGAAGATCAGAGCCAGTAATGAAAGAGTATATGGCAAAGTCATTGGTTGTGGTTTCATTGGGGAACAATGACTACATTAACAATTACTTGAAACCATCGCTTTTCCTCACCAGCTCCATCTACGACCCTACTTCTTTCGCAGACCTACTCCTCTCAAACTTCACCTTTCATCTCCTTGTAAGTTCAAGTTACATACTTATGTTTTATTCAACGTTGTGTCTAGTCTTACATAGACTGCACTTCCGCTTGGCTAGTTCGACTAGAATACAAATCCTTAAAAAAGTTGCAATTATGTCTTATTCAAGGTTGCAAATACTAATGTTATACACGTTAGTGTTCATGTTATAAACTAAAATGCGAGTTTTTACGTAATTTTGTTTAAGGAATTGTATGGAAAGGGGTTTAGGAAATTCGTGTTAGCTGGTGTTGGTCCATTAGGTTGTATACCGGACCAACTAGCCGCTCGGGCTGTTCCGCCTGGTGAATGTGTGGAGGCGGTTAATGAGATGGCTGAGCTATTCAACGACCGCCTCAAGTCGCTCGTGGATCGTCTCAATTCTGATGACAAAACCGGCCGCGACGCCATCTTTGTCTATGGCAATACTTATGGAGCCGCCGTGGATATCCTCACCAACCCCATTGCTTACGGTTAAGTACCTAATCTTAATTATCCAATTCTAAGACATGGTATATGTTTCAGAGATCACTTCAATATGTTTTTAATCTTTCAAATGAATGTTATGTAGGATTCGAAGTTACGGATAGAGGGTGTTGTGGAGTTGGGAGAAACAGGGGAGAAATTACGTGTTTGCCACTAGCTGTTCCATGTGCATTCAGAGATCGACACGTGTTCTGGGATGCTTTTCATCCAACACAAGCTTTTAATCTCATCATTGCTCTTAGAGCCTTTAATGGCTCTAAATCCGATTGTTACCCCATTAATCTTTATCAAATGTCTCGTCTCTAAATCTCAAATTAAATCTTTCGTTTTAACGTGCTATCTTTGTATTTCCTTTTTCAAGTTATTTACATTGATTTGTATCTTTTTGGATGTGTCACTTTTCATTTGTGTGATAATGCATGTTTTTTATCGTTATCTTTTTGGTGATACATAAAAACGTAAAACAAAGATAATTTTGCATTTTTGTGGATTGATTCATCATATATGTTGTTTTTTCTTTAGGTTGTTGTAATATGTTTTCCAACGCAAGTTGATAAGAAAATACAGTCAATGATTTTCCTGGAAATAATTAAAAGGCCCAAGATTTAAGTAGAAAAGCCCAAATTTAAATTTAGAGAAGCCCAAATTGAGATTAGTGACAAGCTCGGCCGATTGACAAAGAAGATAAGCTTGGGGATACACGTCAGACAGTCGGTAAATAATTATCTCCGGCGCGATGGAAACGGAAGCGGTGGTTCGTACCGTCGCTGGCGTCGACTGTTTCGTCTCACTACCTCGTCAAATACTCCACGTGCTTCAATCCACTAGCTCGTCTCATCTCCCTCCGCTTCTCCCTGTCGAGCTCCGCTCCGGTGACCGCCGTTGGCCAGTTGCTTGGTCCGGCTCTACCTCCTCCTCTTCTGCGATCGAGGTTTCTATTTTTTTTCCTCTAGATTCATTCCATTTGGAGGTCCGACACTCTAATTTTTCTCATGCGTTTCCAAATTTTGTTTCTTCTATTAAGGTCGCTAGAGTGTTTGCAGAAAGCATTTCGTTGCCGGATAGTACAGTTGTTCAGGTTCGAGTTCTTCCTAATGTGCCCAAGGCTACTTTAGTAACAGTCGAACCAGAGACTGAAGATGATTGGGAAGTTCTCGAGCTCAATGCAGAACTTGCCGAGGCAGCTATACTGAGTCAGGTATTGGATAGTAAATTGTATCATTAATCGTCTGTTCTCTTTTAATCTTATTGCAAGTAAACGTTTTTCTTTCTAGTTGACTGAAAATTTTACCATCGTTGTGTCGTTTCCCTCTACCTCTTTTTATTTCTCTGCGTAGCTAGTTTATGTGGGTTTTTGTTTTCGTACGTCCATGCCTCGTACACAATTCAGTAGTGCCTTTAGTTTGTGGAAATGGCATAAGCATTTCGCGAATGGTCTGTTGAGGGAACTTTCAAAACACGTTTCTTTCAGGTGAGGATACTTCACGAGACCATGAAATTCCCTTTGTGGTTGCATGACCGAACTGTGATAAGATTTGCTGTGGTTTCAACATTTCCATCAAAAGGGGTGGGTAAGACCATCTTTGTTCTGCACTTTTGTTGTCTTCTAGTCGTCTATTACCATACTTTTCTAGTTTATCGTTCTTCAACTTGTTTCCCCTGGGATACCAAAATGGGGCGTAAGACCATAACTACTAGTCTCTTATGCTTACAAATGTGACACTTTTATTAATGACATAAATGTTTTGACTGGTGGCTCGTTTTTAGTACAACTTGTGCCAGGAACTGAAGTGGCTGTGGCTCCGAAGAGACGTGAAAGGAATCTCAACGCAAAAAAGGGTTCGGATGCATTTGCTTCGAATAAAGAATGTAACAGTGTGAAAATCCTGTTACGTGTACAAGATACCAATAGATCAGCCTTTCATGAAGCTGGTGTCGAAGGGTTTGATGTAAGGGTAGCCCTCACTTCAATTGCTTATATTCATCCAGAAACTGCCAAGAAATACTCGCTAGAATCTCTTGAAATGATTTCGGTATCCCCAAGAATACCTTTGAAAGGCAGTGTGAAGAAAGACGAAGCCTTAAATACGAAAAACAGCGGAGCTTCAAAGGTGGTCGAGAATGGCACTCCCAGCTCTAAGAAAGAGCCCCGTCGAGCAATTCTTCGTCTTGTCTTTTCAGATTTAGCTGCTAAAGGACATCTAATGATGGTCGAGTCTCTTCGTCTCTATCTAGGAGCAGGCCTTCACTCATGTGAGTAAATTTTTCTTAAACATGCAAATGGATGTGTTTCATGTACGTACAGAAGTTATAGAATGCACCATTTGCATTTTTCATTACCACAAAAACATCAATGTCTGAGTAAGTGTTATCACTTGTATGTAGGGGTCTACTTAAGGGGATGCAATGTTAATGTTAACAAAGAAATTCCTGCTCTTTCGCTTTCTCCGTGCGTCTTCAAGATATTTGAAAAGGAAAACGTGCTTGATAGAGGTACTGATATGCTTGGCAATCACAATTCTAATAGAAAAAGCAGCCATCCACTTTCTGCCTTGACCACCAATGTGGATGTTGTGGACTGGTCTGTGCACGATAAGGTTGTTACGGCTCTTTCATCTGAGGGTTTGCATATCAAAGGAGAACAGGATAATGCCTATCAACTTAAGAATAAGAAAGGACTGGAATGCCTTACTCGCCTGTGGTCATTGGCACAGCTTGATGCTATTGCGTCAGTCACAGGAGTTGATGTTAGTTCGTTGATTGTAGGAAGAGAAACGTTGTTCCATTTTGAAGTGAGAGGGATTGAACCTACTGTTAATGATTGTTTGGAAACTAGGAAGGAGGAAAAAAATGTTCCTTTAGAGATTTTGTATGTAATGACAGCCTCTGACAAGTCTTCGCTTGGTGATAAATTCGTTGTGTATGAGCTTACCGTGAATAGAAGTGAGAAGAAGGACAATGTGGTGCATATTTTGCCAGTGTTTGAGAAGATGAATCTTGGTGAACCTATATTTTTCTCTTCTGCTAAAGAACACTGCAATCGAGGTGTTTCCCCGGATATATCTTCCTTAGCGTGGATGGGCTCAATTGTGTCGGATGTTATCAAGAGTAGGGCTTTTTCTCTCTAAGCATCATCTTGTTTACATGTGGTTGATTTTAACCTGCGGATTTTATCGCATCTGGAGAATGTTCATGAACAGATCTGTTCATGCAGGGATGACCGTGTTGTTGTCTCCGGCAGCTGGAATGTGGTTTAGCAAGTTCAATATTCCTTCACCTGGACATATTCTCATATATGGGCCTCCTGTGAGTTCCCTTCCCCATTTTTGTTGTTCCAGTTGGTATCCCTTGAAAATTAATTTAGTGCATTTTTGGCCCCTGGATTTACTTGTGTTTAGTTCCCAGTTGATTTGATAGTACGTTACCCACTCCAAAGCTATCCCTTTGCCCAGGCATGAGTATCAGGATGTTTATATTAAAACTTTAGATCTGTTCTTTTCGCAACCTTGAATCATTGTTTCCCTGGCTTTTTTCTTAATTTCCCTTTATTCCTACTGGTTGAAATGACCTGGTTGTTTACTAATGTGAGCTTGTTGATTACTAATGTGAGATTCTGGTTGATAGGGTTCAGGAAAGACAATATTAGCAAGAGCTGCTGCAAAGTACTTTGAAGAACAAAAAGACTTGTTGGCACATGTGTAAGTGGTTATGATTTACGTTTGCATGTACTGATCTACTCAAACTAATCTCATTTATCGTCAAGAGACTCATTTTGGTACAATGGTGTCTCAGTGTTAATTTTCCTTGTGCAGGATTCTGGTATCCTGTTCTGCACTTGCCATGGAGAAGGTTCAACACATCCATCAAGCCCTCTCTAGTGTAATAGCTGAAGGCTTGGAACATGCACCATCCGTCATCATTTTGGATGATCTTGATAGCATTATCTCATCATCTTCAGATACCGAAGGAACTCAAGCCTCAAATGCGATTACAATGCTTACAAAATTCATAGCAGATGTTATAGATGATTATGGGGTATGAACTCTTGAAAACTATCAGGTCCAACATTTCACTGTTTTCAAGTGGTATATCCACGTTTCTGATCACACATATCTAGCATCACGAGTTGCCTGGAGGCTGGTGAATTTAAAGCAAGAGTTCTCTTGATAGTCATGATAACTGCGTTCACCTTACTAACTAAAGCATACAACATTAAGTGGTGTTCTTCAGACTTCTTGAACCAACTCTTCTTCAAGATATGCCTTTAGGGACTCAATCATAGCTGGTATATTCTATTTCCGGCTCATTTAGTTAATCAGTTCTATTTTCGTTCACTCAACAGGAATACAGGAATTCCTCTTGTGGAATTGGTCCACTTGCATTTGTTGCTTCTTGCCAGTCTCTAGAGCAAATTCCACAGACATTGAGCTCATCAGGTACAAACTTGTTATATACCAGTACCTTTACCTGTTTTCACATAAATGACTCATGTGATATTTTCAGGAAGATTTGACTTCCATGTGCAACTGGCTGCTCCTGCTACCTCTGAACGTGGGGCTATACTGAAGCACGAGATACAAAAACGCCTTTTAGAGTGTTCAGAAGACATATTGCTTGAGTTAGCTGCCAAATGTGAAGGATATGATGCGTATGACCTGGTATTTAGAATTTCGATATGCTTTTGAGATATGAGGTTTTGCCATGACCAGGAAAGATATTTGAAAAAATGTTGCAGACCTAAGCTAATACTATATGTGATTGTCATGTGATATATGTTCTGGATTCGAGCTTGCTCTTTCATTTTAATTTGGGTTCATGCTCATGACTACTCGAGGCTGCTTCCTTTCGTTTTCTTTTGATTATCTTTCTGTCCGCTAATATACAGTGCGCTTTCGTTGGATTCTTTTTTCCAGGAAATATTGGTTGATAGAGCTGTTCATGCTGCCATTGGCCGGCATCTACCTTGTGAATCCAATGTATCCAAATATACTTTGGTCAAAGAAGACTTTACTCGAGCTATGCATGAATTTGTGCCTGTTGCCATGCGTGACATCACAAAATCTGCTTCTGAAGGTGGTCGTTCGGGGTGGGAAGATGTTGGAGGTGTGACTGATGTTAAAAATGCTATCAAAGAGGTATATAAGCATGTCGATTGCCATATCTGATTTTTGCTCCCATAAGATATAATTAGTGTGGGTAGGAAATTTGGCCGATATTTTTATCCTTTTAGTTAGTGTAAGCAGGAAGCATCTTCAACCTGCATGTATTTGGTTTTACCTGCTACCATTTGGTCTATCGCTGGATGTTCTCTTACTGAATTTACTTATGCTTTCAGTGGAAAACAAGATTTTCTAAAAACCCCTGAGTTAATAAAAGTTGAATTAATCTGATGGTTCCACTGTGCAATATACTGTAGTGCTACTAGTTATGTTAACAACTACGATCCGAATGATTAGTAGTTCTTTAGAGAATTGACTGTGGAAATCCAACTTATTTACTCTTTGCATGTCCAGATGATTGAGTTGCCTTCAAGATTTCCAAAAATCTTTGCAAAGTCTCCTCTGCGTTTGAGATCAAATGTTCTCTTATATGGCCCACCTGGTTGTGGGAAGACTCACATAGTTGGTGCAGCTGCAGCTGCGTGTTCCCTACGCTTTATCTCAGTGAAGGGGCCTGAGCTATTAAACAAATACATTGGTGCTTCTGAACAAGCTGTAAGAATAACACCTTTCTTTGTTATGCATCTTTAAGAACCTTTTGAGATGATCATCCTGCTTTATCTATACTGCTGGATTCTCCTGGGTTTCTTTTGCTTAGGTAAAGACGTGAATGAAAAATGGTTATAGAGAAGACTTTTCAGACAACTTGCTCTTCTAGTTTTTTTGTCTCTAAATCTGAAGAATGTTATTCTAGTAGTTCCACATATCCAATAACGACAAACATCCATCTCTCAGGTCCGTGATATATTTTCAAAGGCAGCAGCCGCAGCACCATGCCTACTCTTTTTCGATGAATTCGATTCAATTGCTCCCAAGAGAGGACATGACAATACCGGAGTTACTGATCGAGTTGTTAATCAAGTAAGTTACTTCAAAAGTCTATGCATATTCTATCACCTTAAAGCTAAAATATCTCATGCCATATTTGTCTCTGAATAGTTCCTGACAGAACTGGATGGAGTTGAAGTTCTAACCGGGGTCTTTGTATTTGCCGCAACAAGGTTCGTCCACCAGAATACGTGTACATTCCTGATCATATTTAGTGTAATGCATTCATTCAATCTACAGAAAACAGTGGATTAAGAGTTAATAATAATTCTATTATGATAGTAACCATTACTTTTGAAGCCTATCTCAGTCCTCATTTTATGCTTTCATTACATTCAAAAGATGTATATATGACTTTTAGAATGGTTTACCCATTAACAGTAGGCCAGATCTACTTGATCCTGCGCTACTGAGGCCTGGCCGGCTTGATCGTCTTCTTATGTGCGACTTTCCATCCCCACCAGAGCGATTAGAGATTCTTACAGTTCTCTCTAGAAAGGTTAGTTCTATCAGTTACATCATTTCTGCTAATCATTATTTTCCTGAAACCTCATATAATGTCTTCATGTTACATATTCTGAACGACCATGAAATAATAGTCTTTGCACATTTCTGCAGCTTCCGATGGCTGATGATATTGACCTAGATCCTATAGCTCAGATGACTGAAGGCTTTAGTGGAGCTGATCTTCAAGCTCTTCTCTCAGATGCGCAACTTGCAGCTGTTCACGAGTTTTTGAGCAAAGAAGATAAATTCAAGCCAGGAACTACTCCAATGATAACTGATCCTCTTCTGAAGTCGATCGCTTCCAAAACTAAACCATCGGTTTCTGAAACCGAGAAGCAAAAGCTTTATGACATATATAGCCAGTTTCTGGATTCAAGAAAATCGGTATCTCTCTATTCTCTCCACCCTAATTCCGCCTTCCTGTTATACAAACCCATAAGTTGATTAGTAACGACATCAAAAACTTTTCTTGCTTGTAGTCAAGAGAAGCAAAGGGCAAACGGGCAACCTTGGCATAACCAAAAGGTATAACAAAGACAAAAATGATTACATTGTAGCCGTAGGAATCACATCGCGAGGTTTAATTTCCGTTTTGATAAGCATTATAGTCGAAAGATAGAAGAAAAACACAATCAAGAGGTTTGAGATAAAGATAGTTAGGGAGCAATAATGTATTTGGTCTCTTCTATACAGGGTAATTTTTGAAAGAGCCAAACAACTATTAAACAGCGCTTTAGTGAAAACAGTATCCTGTGAGTCGAACCACAACTAAACCGGTTTTGTGAGTTGGTTGTCCGATGTGCAAGAATTCGGATGTTTTATATTTTAATGTTCATATTATGATGATTGTAATAAAGTCAAATCCTGAATCGGTTAATAAATTTTCATATATTAATGTGGCTAAAGCTAAGGTCAGTACTGTAAGTAAAAAAAAAACAAGAAGCTTCTGGTGGTCTATATTTAGACCATGCCAGTGATTAATGTTCTTCTGGCCATAAACATGAAAGGAGTCAACAAGATATCCACAGAAGAACAGAGTCAGTTAAGGCAGTTGAGAACTGTTTTGAGTTCGGTTAAATTATGTCATCACATTCAACAGAGACAGCCCATTAAACAAAAAACAATAATATAAGAAAAGAAGAAGAAAAAACAAAAACCGTTGTTTGGTTTTAGATATTAGGGAGGAGAGGTTGCTGTGACGTCTTTCTCTCCCTATTCTCCTTAACCGAAACGGCATGCATTTCTTCCTTCTTTAACTTCCTTTCTCCATTCCTTCACGACAACATGAAATAACTCATCACAATTTGTCATTCTGATGTTTGACCAAACAAATTTCTATTAACAAAAAAAGAAAAGAAAAAGTGACAAATACCCAAACCCAAAAAACGGTTAAGAATTAAAGGGATAAAAGAGTCTTTTTTCCTCTTTTCTCCATATTCTTCTCCTGTTTTTTCTCTCCTTCTCTTTTCTGGTACATGAACAAGTTCTGAGCTGTGACCATTAGACCAACAACAGTCTTTATACCTTCTTTTAGTTCTCTCTCTCTCTCTTGTTCTCTTCTTCTGTTTTAAGTTCCTATTTCTTGTTTTGGGTTCAGAAACCGGCATTCACCTTCACTGGCTGCCTCGGCTTGCTCTTCAGGTATATCTTTGGTCTGTTCTAATTTTTTAAATCATTTCCTGTAGGGATTCATAGACTACAAACACGAAAGAGTATGATGCATTAGCTTTGGTTATCAAACCGTAAACCCATACATGGAACTTCTATAAACAGTTCTCTCATCATATGAACAAGTAACCACCGTACAGATGATGAAAGAAGACAGATTTAGGACATGACAAGCCCTGTTCATTTTCATTCCTACAATTAGTAATAGCACCAAACTTTGATATAGATTTTTGAGTATACAACAAGTCAAAGCAATTTCAGGAAAAAGCCAATTTGTTTTTTTCTTTTTCTCACAGATATAAGATTCTAGTGGTCTTTTTTAAATGATAAGGTTTGAGTACACGACTGCCTATTCTTTTGTATCTGTAGCTATTTATGTTTTGAGTTGCTTGTTTTGTAAAATTATGACAATAGAACTCTTTATGAAAGATAACTGATTTTGGATTTTGAAGAATATATTTTTGAGTATTTTTGACATTCATTGGTTCTTTGGATGGGACTAAACTGTGCAAAGTCACCTTTCACGTTCGAATTTTTTTCATTTTCTGACCAACTGCAGAAACGGTACCATTGTCACAGACTCACAGGTCAGAGGCAGAAAGAAAAGGGTGTAAATCAAAGCCTGTTTGGTCAGAGAAAAACTTACATATGAATAACCAAGGAAGTCAGAACGTTGCAACTTGCAAGCCCGTCACTACATTTGTCCAAACTGACACCAACACTTTCAGAGAAATCGTGCAGCGCTTGACAGGTCCATCTGAGAACAATGCTGCAGCAGTTGCAGAAGCAACCGTGATAAAAAACGCCACACAAAAGAGGCCGACTTCTAAGCTCCATGAGAGAAGGCAATGTATGAGGCCAAAGCTTGAAATTGTCAAACCTCCTCTAAGCTTTAAGCCCACTGGTACGACACCGTCATCTAAATCTGGTAATACCAACCTTTTAACAAGTCCAGTGGCCACCCCTTCTTCATTGTTCTCTAACTTGTCCTTGATAGAAGGGGAAAAAGCAGAGCCAGGTAGTTGTACAACAAACATCGAAGAAGAGGAGAAAGCCATTAAAGAAAGACGCTTTTACTTACATCCATCGCCAAGGTCTAAACCAGGGTATACAGAACCAGAGTTGCTTACATTGTTTCCTTTAACATCTCCCAATTCGAGTGGCAGACCATAAATTGGACAGATTGATCATAAAGCTTGTACTATCCCAAAGATCATGTACATGTAGCGTTTCACAACAATATCATTGAAAGAGAAAGATTGTTCCCTTAAATTATCTTAATCAAGAGTTGTCTCTGTAACATTTCTGGAAATTTTTTGTGTAGAGTCTGTAGACCATTCATTATGATCTAGCTTTGCAGCGTTTCACATATGTCATCAATTAAAATGTCACGGGCTCTTTCATCTGAAGATGTAAAGCATTTAGTAAGTCGAAAATACAGTTCCTTCGAGGGTGAGAATAATCTCCAGACATAAAGACATTCATTTTCCCATCCACATCCAGCCAGCTACATCCTGCAGGCTTTTTCATTTCCTTTTTTTTCATTAGCTTTCTCAACTCTATCACGCCTTCCCATTTACCATCTGCAGCATACATGTTCGACATTAGAATGTAGTTCCCGATATCTTCAGATTCAGCTTGCAAAAGATGATTTGCAACTGAGCGCCCCAGATCCGTCCTATTGTAGGTTCTACACGCCCTTAACATTGTTCCCCATATATTTGCATTAGGTTCAACTGGCATCTGTGTGACGAAAGAATATGCATCATCAAGTCGACCCCCTCGAGCAAGTAGGTCTACAACAGAAGCATACTGTTCCATTGTAGGTTTCATACCGTAAACAGTCGTTACTGAGTCGAATATTTGCAATCCATCCTCTATTAATCCAGCATGACAGCATGCAGTCAACAGAGTCGTTATGACAACATGATCGGGCTTAATTCCCAAGTCCATCATATGAGAGTAGATCATAAGTGCTTCCTTACCCATACCATGAACAGCATACCCAGCTATCATAGCAGTGAATATAACCAGATCTCTGTGAGCATCTGACTGGAAAATAGTATATGCATTCTTCAAGCTGCCACATTTCGCATATACATCTAGTAGAGTTCCCTTCAGGCGGATATCACCAAGTCCGCCTCTAGTAATATATCCATGACATTGTCTTACTAGATGCAGAGAGGCTATCTGCACACAAACAGGAAGGAGATTCATGATAGTCACAGTGTTAGGCCTCATTCCTCGAGCTTGTATCTCACGGAAAACACCAATGGCTTCACTTGGACAACGACTTTCAGCATATATACGAACCATCAAACTCCAAGTGGTGAGATCAGTAGTTGACATCTCACTGAACAGCATCTGAGCATCATCCTGACTTCCACTATTAACATATCCTGATAACATTGAGTTATAGGTAACCAAAGTTCTCCTCTTTGATAAGCCCTGAAAAATCTTATGAGCATAATCTACATTACCACATTTGGCATATGCATCAAGCAACGCATTGCCAAGCATGGGTACTTCTTCACCGTGTAAAAAACCGGTCTTAACTGAGTACCCATGAACTTCTTTTACTCTACCAAGTTCCAGTACATTTGTGCAGAATTTGACTATGCTTAAAATAGAAACAGAGTCAATAATGATTGCTTCATCAAATAAGTGGTGCAAGAGGTTCATAAACTGAGAATGTTTTGGACTGTCTGCAAAGGCATCAAGTATAGCATTCCAAGATATTATATCCTTCTTTAATATAAGTGAAAACGCCCAATATGCTGCATTTGTGTCACCAAATCTTGCATAGAAACTAATGAGAGCATTCCCAACTGATGTATCCTCCAAGAGGTAAGCATGGCGCAAAACATAACTGTGGATCTCTTTGCCAATGGTCAAGTTAGTTAACTGCGCACAGACAGGGAGGATACTGACGATGGTTATCCAATCAGGTGAAACGTCCCCCTTGTGCACCAACTTTTGAAATAACTGCAAGGCTTTAGACCACTCACAATTCGATGCATAACCGGCTATTACGACGTTCCATGAAACCAGATCTTTGAAATCCATCTTCGTAAACAATGAGGCTGCTTCTCCTATCCTTCCGACTCTCAAATATAAACTCACAAGGGAATTGCATACATTAACGTGAGTCTGCAACCAAGTCCTCTGCACAACATAACCATGAATTTGCCTACCACTTCCATATGCAATGTTCTTCTCCATAGAAGCACAAACTGGCAAAATATTTGCAAGTGTTGCATAATTCGGCTCTATAGGCACCTTCAACATCAGAGAAAACAATCTAAGTGCATGGGCCTTCATGTCGTTCTCCGAAAACCCAGCAATAAGGGCGTTCCATGAGACAACATCTTTGTCAGCTATACTATCAAACGCAGTATACGCATCGGGGAAAACAAGCCCGCATTTGGCGTACATGGAAACCAGAGCATTCCCGACAAGCGTATCTTTGTCCAACCCGATTTTCATGATATAAGAATGCATGATCTTCCCATTGTATGAATTCCCGAGGCGAACACACGCAGGAAGAACAATCGCAAAGGTAACAGAGCTGGGATTAGGTTCATCTGCAAAGTGCATTGCTTTGAAAAACCTCATCGTCTCATGAGCACACGAATGCGAAAGTCCTGTCAAAACTATATTCCAAACAACAGGATCAACACTATTCATTTGCCTGAACATCTTCTGGCAATCATCCATACTCTTGCATTTCGCATACATGTTAAGAACTGACTTCGAAACCTCATTGCATGCCATATGACCAAGCTTTACCACGCAACCGTGCAGAGCCCTCCCTGATGTAAGCTCATACACTGAAGCGCAAGCTCTGATAACATCCGCAAAAACTCTGTGATCAGTTCCAAAACCAGACAGAATTCGGAAATTCTGAAGAAATTGCCTTAAAACTTCCATCTTTCCGCTAAATATCCTACCAACGGCCGATTATCAAGAAAAATCCACGGTATAGAATTTCGATCAGACATTTCCACAAACACTTGATGGGCAAGAACGAGATACTTCCAATCCTCTAACAATCGGGATACAAGCGTTGCCAATAAGTGACAGAGGCATAGAGAAACTAGAAAAAACACAATCTTTCTCAAGTTCCTTATGTCTCGCTTGAGTCTCCGTCTCTGCATAAAAGCAAGCGAGATTTTTAGCTGAATGGAGTGGCTTTAATTATGAAGGGATTATTCCGATTATAATTAAAACTAACGGATAACTAAGAATATAATAAACTTTATAGGTCCTCACATGCAAATATATACTATTTTTTTTTGAATAATTTGGAAAAAAAGCTCCATAACTATCTCTCCTCGACTCTGCTTTTCCTATCTCGTCAGTAAAGTTACATATTTGATTCGGCACTGACGAAAGCATATTTTCTGCGAATATGGCGCCGCCAGCAGATGAAATAGCGGCGGTAGTTAATGCGGCGGGCGGTGATGGCCAGCCGCAGCAACAGCAACGACAAGCTGGTGGATTTGGGCAGACTATTACCGGAATCATTAGAATCGCCGTCTTCTGTTACTTTGCTTCTAGGCTCTTTTCTCCGAAACAAAAACCTGCGGATCCTTCTCAGCCATCTCAGCTTATGTCCAATCTCTTTCAGAAAGGCGAACCCTTGGTAATTTTCTGATTTATTGGGTTTCTGCAATTCGATTCGCTTGAAACGAAAATACGTTTCTTTTGAGGTCGAATCACTGAAGTTTTATTCTCAAGAGTTTTTTCTTCACTTGTGGGTGGTGAAAGGGTTTTGCTGTGGTTTTATACGATTCGAATTCCTCAACCTCTTGGATAAGTTTTCTTGGCAGGGTCTTCTGATCATTGCAATACTGAAAACGAAAATTTTTGGGTTTATGATTCTTAATTGCTAGCCATTCTTATTTGCTCCAGGATATGTGGTTTTATCTTTCGGAGCATGATAAATTCAATGAATTTGGCAATGATGGTGCGCTTGTTTGGCACGAGACAAACATACCTTATGCTGTGTGGAAGCCAGAGAGCACTAGGACCTTATCAATGAAGTATTACCCATCCGAGGTAATAGATATTTGGGTTTCTTCATATGCTTCCTTCGAGATTAATTGATATATAGGTTCCGTTCTGTTAAGATGTTCGTTGTTCCAGGCACTGAAGAATAATGGAAGTCTGTATGCTCATGTCTTCTTTGCTCGATCTGGTTATCCTATAGATCCTAGCGATCCTGAATACCAACCTCTTAACAGTTTTTGGCAGAACACACCGTAAGACTTCTCTTTCGTAGGAAGAAAACACGTCCTTTTTATAGTTGTTGAAAGTTAGATTCATGTAATCACTTAATTTGGACGACTCTTTTCACTATTTCAGCTGTTGCAACTTACTTGCCAAAGCGAAAAGCAGATAAAAAGAAGAGTCTGTTGGGAAATCCTAAAGACTCTCACTCTGCTGAATCCAACGCAGAAGTTGAGGTGTGCATCCACGGAAACTTTTGATAAGGAAAAAAATGCAATTTTTGAACACATTCTGATGAATTAACACAAAGCAGGCTTCGCAGGAGGTTGATGGTCTTGACTCTGATCTCAAGGATGAGGGCCCTTTGGAATGGATATCCTACTGGAAACCTAATGTCACAATTAACCTAGTCGATGACTTTACTCGGTAAGTTGGTTCTGATAATTGGTAGATGAATAATGGATTTATGGCATACGTTTTTTCTTTTGGGCCTCACTCAAGAGTGAATTTCATAAGACGTCTGCTAATTTTTTTCAGTTTCCTTACAGCTATCCACAGCATGCTGTACCACCAAACATTGCTCCTTGTATCCTTCCATTTCTCTGGCAGAAGATCGCGTGTTAATTATTATTTGCATGGAGTTTTTTGACAACTCTATGCACATGCTTCTCTATTATTTGAAGGCACGGGACATGTTTCCATGCCACTTTTAGTATGAGTTGGATTAAACTCGTATAAAAAAAAAATCTTCGTTTTCCTTAACTTTATTGGCAGACATACAGGTAGAACCTACTACAGTAAACTACTACCCTACAGTTTTCTTCAATGAGTTTTGGCTGCTGAGGGACAAGTTGATTGCAATCAATGAGACAGTCTCAGAACTACCACTTAACCTGGAAGTAAGCCCCATAAGCATGAAGAAGTGGCAGCTATTTGAGCAGATTGATCAGTCTTTCCAGATTCATCGTAGCTATGGAAGCATGCTTGATGGTGAATCTGACGAACTAAAGGTAATATTGGTCCTTTATGCTCAGTTCGCTTCATGTGTCTTATTATATATTAAGATGTGCATCTAACGGCTTTTAATTATGAATCCCGAAAGTAGGTAGAGAGATGTAATTGGATTTGAGCGTAATTTTGTTTTTTGTGGTTAATAATTTTACTTGCAGAGGGTGTTTTTGGAAGGAAATCCCTATCTGTTGGGCATCACGATGTTTGTTTCGATGCTTCATTCCGTATTTGACTTCCTTGCATTCAAAAATGGTAAACACTAAAAAAGTACAGCTGCTTTCCCAAAATGCTTGTTGATATTAGCTATCTATTTATATGTTGCTTTCCCTGCAGATATCCAGTTTTGGAACAAGAATAAATCTATGGAAGGACTCTCTGCAAAGTCTGTTGTACTGAACTTTATCTGTCAGTTCATCATCTTCCTCTACCTGCTTGACAACGACACTTCATGGATGATACTGGCTAGTTCTGGAGTTGGCGTCTGCATCGAGTTCTGGAAAATAGGGAAAGCCATGCGCATAGAGGTACATCTAATATTACATACAAACTGGTTAATATCAATCAGAAAATTTAGCCAGTGACATTTTCAATATGATATTTTACTTTGCACTTATATAAAACTGTGGCAAAATATTTGAACTTCCCAGGTTGATCGAAGTGGAATGATTCCAAGATTGAGGTTCCATGATCGTGAATCCTATGCAAGCAACAAGACCAAGGAGTATGATGATATCGCCATTAAATTCTTATCCTATGTGCTTCTCCTCCTTGTCGCGGGATTCGCCATATATTCACTCGCCTACGAACGCCACAAGAGCTGGTACTCATGGATCTTATCTTCACTAACGAGCTGCGTCTACATGTTTGGTAAAAAGCCGTCAAAATTTTCTTACACCAGCTCAAAAATCTCTTGTGATTGATTCTGTTAAGAGTTGAAACCTATGTGTTTTGTGTTTTTGCAGGTTTCATCATGATGTGTCCTCAATTGTTCATTAATTATAAGCTCAAGTCAGTAGCACATCTACCATGGAGGCAAATGACATATAAGTTCCTCAACACCATCATCGACGATCTCTTTGCTTTTGTCATCAAAATGCCAATGCTGCACCGCCTTTCTGTCTTCCGAGATGGTAAATAAAAATCAATCTGTCCCTGAGATTGTTGATTCATGTCTATTTAGATAGTTTTGGAATTGATAAAAACTGATGATGATCTAATTTTGGTGGTGTTGTTGCAGATGTGATATTCTTGATATACTTGTACCAGAGATGGGTTTATCCTGTGGACAAAACACGTGTGAACGAGTTTGGTTTTGGAGGCGAGGAAGAGTCTGTGGATACGAAGAAGATCACTGACCAAGAAGATGACAAGAAAACAAACTAAAATAAGCTTTTTGGTTTTGTTTTTTTTAAACCTTTTTTTCTTTGTTCTGCTTTAGAAAGTTCCGTTAATGCTATAGCTGTCCAAAAGGAATTTTGTTTTAGGTTATATTAAGATAAATTTTACTCTTTCATTCTCTAATGATTAGATGTTTTACGTAGAAGTAGTGAGTTTGGATACAATAAACCATAACAAGCCTTCTCATCAATTGTTATATCATAAGTCTTGGATTCAGCCGCGACAAGATTATGTAAAATGCAACGTTGATCCAGCTTTTTGATGTAACACTAATGTATGCAGCAACATAGATTTCATTATTACATTGTCCATTTACAGTCCCCATTGAAGTGCAGAACTCAATGCATTTCATCATCCCTTCCATACATGGTTGTGTCGAAACATTGATAAAACTTTTCTCCAAACCCTAAACAAAAAAGAAAGTATAAATTTAGAAAAATTCAATAGTGAATCACTAAGTAAATAAACAGATATAACAAAATCTTACGAGGCATGAGTTTAAAACTTTGACGACAATGAACAGATGAGACAGCCAACATAATGGTGAGAGCAAATACTATCAAAATTTTCTTAGAGAAATCCATATTTGTATGTTTATGTGAATGTTTAGAATAAAAAAAGACAATCAGACTCTATTTATAGATTAGTTATTTAAAAATATGTGATGACTGTAGTTTTTGTTTTCGGAAACAGAATCAGAGTATACGTATTGCTTTCATTTTGTATGCTAAATTATTTTCTATTTTGAACTTAACATAACATGTGTGATGTGCGAATATTTGGATGACAATTTAAGAGATATTGTGAAGATATTTTCTGAAAATTATGAAATACTGAGGATATATTCTATAATATTGATCAGATCCTTATCCTATTTATCACGATTTTTTGTTAAATACCAGAAATAAAAGAATCCAAAATTTGTTGACAGTTATCTATATTATATGGGCCGTATGTGTTATGAGCCCATTTTAAAACGTCAACGTTTACATGATAGAAGCCCTTAAGTCCAATAATACCCAAAAAACTAAATATTCACTAATTACAACACGTTACCAACACGCGTTAAGGAGGGTAGGCGCGTGGGAATGAATCAGATCAAACAATTCCACGCGCACTGTCTCAGAACTGGCGCAGACGAAACCAAAGCTCTCTTACAACGATTGCTTCAGATTCCTAATCTTGTTTATGCCCGAAAGCTCTTCGATCTTCACCGAAACCCTTGTGTCTTCCTCTATAACAAGCTAATTCAAGCTTACTCTGTTCATGACCAGCCTCATGAATCTATCGTCATCTTCAATCTCCTCTCCTTCGATGGTCTCAGACCAAATCACCACACTTTCAATTTCGTATTTGCTGCTTCTGCTTCGATTTCTTCATTTCGACCTTTACGGATGATTCATTCGCAGTTTTTTAGATCTGGGTTTGAGTCTGATTCCTTCTGCCGCACCACTCTAGTCACTGCCTATGCGAAGATAGGAGCATTGTGTTGTGCGCGCAGGGTGTTCGACGAAATGTCTAAGCGAGATGTACCCGTGTGGAATGCAATGATCACGGGTTACAAACGACAAGGTGATATGAAGGCGGCGATGGAATTGTTTGATTCAATGTCTTCTAAGAACGTAATCTCCTGGACCACGGTTATCTCTGGGTTTTGTCAGAATGGGAATTACTCTAAAGCTTTAACGATGTTTTTGTGTATGGAGAAAGACAAATCCGTGACACCAAACCATATTACTGTAACTAGTGTACTTCCTGCTTGTGGGCATCTGGGGGCATTGGAGATTGGCCGAAGATTAGAAGGCTATGCCAGAGAGAACGGGTTCTTTGATAACATTTACGTGAGTAATGCTACACTAGAGATGTACTCAAAATGTGGAATGATAGATGTAGCTAGACGGATATTCGACGAAATCGGAAAGCAGAGAAATTTGTGCTCGTGGAACTCCATGATCAGTAGCCTAGCTACTCACGGGAAACATGACCAAGCTCTTGAACTTTATGCCCAGATGTTGGTGAGCACATTTGTTTCTTCAGTTCAAACCATGTTGGTTCCTTTGTTTTAAGAGTTTTAACACTTTGATTCTTTGTTGGTACTTCAGCGAGAAGGAGAAAAACCTGATGCAGTGACATTTGTTGGGTTGCTGCTAGCTTGTGTTCATGGTGGGATGGTGGTGAAGGGCAAAGAATTGTTCAAGTCCATGGAGGAAGTTTACAAGATTTCCCCAAAGCTAGAGCACTATGGGTGCATGATCGATCTCTTGGGGCGTGTTGGGAAGCTGCAAGAAGCCTATGATCTCATCAGAATAATGCCAATGAAGCCAGATGCTGTCGTTTGGGGAACCCTTTTGGGTGCTTGTAGTTTCCATTGCAATGTTGAGATAGCAGAGATAGCAACCGAGGCACTGTTCAAGCTTGAACCTTCCAATCCGGGTAACTGTGTGATCATGTCAAATATCTACGCCGCAAATGAGAAATGGGATGGGGTTTTGAGGATGAGGAAGATGATGAAGAAGGAAATAATGACAAAGGCTGCTGGATATAGCTATCTTGTGGAAGTAGGAGTTGAAGTTCATAACTTTACTGTGGAAGATAAATCACACCCAAGATCTTATGAGATCTATCAGGTTCTTGATGAGATGTCCCGGAGAATAAGACCAGAGAAGAGTTACTTTGACTGTGTAGTCCAGCAGGAACAACTATGCATATGACAGTAGAGATTTTTTTTTTGTGTCACTGTCCAAAAACAATGACCGAATATATATGATTTTGGTGTCTTCACATTCTTATATTAAATTTTACATCAAATCTTATTTGGTATACAATCTCCGGTTGAACCAAACCGAAACATTACACATTTCACATTACACAAAAAAGTTTCCCAGAGGTTAGAACCATATAAAAGATGTAACTTTGCATCTTGTTTCAAATATCGGCACATAGGCTTTATTGTGTTCACATACAAAACAAAGTTATTTTTCCTTCTGGAGTCTGAAACTAATCATATGATCTTAATCTTATTCGAAACTCGTAAAAATCCTCACAAACTAGGTAATAAAAAAACTCACTCAAGGAAGAAGCTTGAATATTCACTAAATCCTTTACACATCTTTCTTACACCTAAAACGTAGAGCACTACCATAACAAAGGTATTTTCGATGTTACCTATGAGCAGTTGGTGTACGCGGCATGGTGTACGGCATCTGACCCATGTTCATTGGTGCACCAGGAACCACTGAGCCAGGGACTGGAGGAGCATGGACTCCATAAGCTACGTGAGGTGGAGCTGGGAGGTTCACTGGGGTTCCAACTGCTGAGACCAATGGTCCACCTACTGGTTGACCTATGGTGGGTGTCCCATACACAGGAGGTCCCGCTGGTGGTTGAGTGGCGGCTTGCTTGGCTGATTTGTTTCCTCCTCCAGCAACAGCAGTAGAACCGGTGTTGTTGTTGTTGCTGTTGTTGTTCTGACCAGTGATCGGTCCTTGTGGCGTTGAGACATCTGCGTTGCCAACACTAGTGATGTCGTGAATGCTTGATCGTCTTCTGTCTTTGTTCATTGAATTTAGACGAATGAAATACTTTTGGGCGTGGCTCGCGACTTGCGTCGGTGTTCTTGTTACAACAAAGTTACGTGAAATGCTACGCCAATCACCTTTCCCATACTTATCCAAACCAAGAAGAAATAATCTGCAACACAGAAGAGATGAAGACTATTAGTTCATCACAATCATTGCAAAACTAAAAAGGCAGAATCTTCCTGGCCATACTATCAAACATGAAAACACACAAAAAAAACTGCTAACGGAACCAGTCTTAAAATCAATAGCAGGTTTCTTGCAAGTGAAAAAAAGCAGTCCTGTAATTAATTTTATGCAGCTGATCCTACAGATATTCTCAATTCTAGTTCTAAGCTTATCTACTCTTTTAATATTCCAGAACCATTAGCCCTTATAAGAGACGAAAATGAAGACTAAACATTAGAGTCAGATTTTCTTGTCCCTTCCTGAAAGAAAAGTGGGGGTTTCCAATAACGGAGGTGGACAGACTAACTATCCTTTTCTCAAGGATGAAGGATGATAAAACAGCATCTAGCTTCAGCAAGTGATGGAAAAGATGGTCAAAATGGTCCCGGGGATTAGATAACATCTCCCATCATCTCTAACACAGTGGATGTAATGATATAGCAGCTAGGACAGGGAGATGATGAGAATTTATGAGAACAGCTTTCTCTGTCCCATGCCAAGTTATAATTCCAATAAAACCAGAGCCTTTTGAAACTATTACGAAATCATGACAAATTTAATAAACTTATAGTTTTCTTTCAAAGCATCCTGCAGAGTTAGTTACCTTGGGTAAATCCCCCTAAAAACTAAATTCAGTCCTTCCACTTTCTCAATAAGGGAGACCAAGAACCTAAGAGTTCCAGCTAAGGTCTTGCCTCTAAGCACAATATGACTTCGAAAACTCTAACTTCCTAAAGGTTCACAAACAAAAATTGACATCCAAGGGTACCTAAAATTGTCACCTAGAGCGATAAGATTAATGTTCTAGAACACAAAGGAGACACGAAGCAGATACAACAGCAATAAACATAATCTCGAAAGAATTCTAACGCAATGAGAAGAAGCACAAACAGATTAGCAGCATAAATAAAGAAAGATCACCTGTGCTCGTCCTCTGTCCAGGCAATACCCTTTCGCCGTTCTTGATCTGACTTTGATTTACTTCCCTGGTTAGACTCGCCAGCATGACTGTTTCCTCCTTTCTTACTGCTTCCTCCATCATCACCAGCATGGCCATTTGATCCTTCAGGAGAGCCATAGGCAGGAAGTGGCACACATCCTGATTCAATCCTACTAACATCTTCAACTAAAAGCTCGTAATGTTCTTTAATCTGTTCAACACTTTTTCCTGGAACATCTGCAGCAATCTTCTTCCAACTATCCTCTGATTCATCTGTATAACTCGCAAGAGCTCTCTCGAAGGCAATATCATCTTCCCTACTCCACTCAGAACCATCACTAGCTTCCTCCACAGTCATCTTTCAAATCAAACCCACCCGAAATTTGATAGAATTTACAGTAATCCCACTCCAAAATCTAGGATTCCAACAAGACTTTCTGAAAATTTGGTATTTTTAGCGTTCTACAATCTAGCAACTACTCAGATATGAACAGAGACACACCAAAAACTCAGATCGTCCAAGTATCACTGAACAACCTAGGACTTTAAATTAAAACTGCCGTGATGTTCCAAATCAAAAGTCCAACGACACACGTAGACTAGGGAAATCGAGAGAGAATCTCGGAGGATTGTATAAGAAGACGAATCGAAAAAGGAATCTCTCCTCTACTGAATCAAATTCGGGCAATAAATCCTTTAAGATATCTCTACTGAGGAAACTAAGAACAGAGCACCCGGAGAGCGGAGTTTATCTTATTCTTCAGAAACAGAAGCACGACGAAGAAGTATCTCCGCGAACCAAAGCAACATCGAGATTTGAAACACGGAATATGAGGATATTGACAGAACAAACAAAAATTGCAATTTTGAAAGAAAGAGAAATTAGGGGTTTATTGGGTTTTCTAGGGATTGGGAGAAGTTGAAGCAGAGAGGAATGGGAAACAAAAACTCAGAAGACTGAGAGAGAAGGAGAGAGAAGGTCAAAACGCCATTGTTAAAAGGAAGTTCAAACAAAAGAAAGAAACAGTGATAACCATAAGCGCCCACACATTCATAGCAACAGTTTTCACAGCTCAGGTCAGCTGTTTATTTACTTTTACAAATTTTTGCTGCCTTATTTTCTCTTATTTATTTATATATATACATTCTTGGTTTGAGTTTTGTTGTTGTTCTTGGTAATATAAGTAAATAAACATATCTACTACACCACGTAATTTTCTTTTTGACCAGATTATACTAACCATTTTAATAATAGACGATCGTTAATTTTGGACATAATGTGAATTACAAATTATATTTTCCTCTCCTTTGTATTTTTCGTTGCTTTCATAATGCTTTAGCATGTGCCAAGATTTTGTTTTTGGGTGACATTTGGAGTCGTAGGCAATCATTGATAACTCACAATTATTTGTACTGTCATGTTAATTTTTTTTCATTATAGGGCAATAAAAAATTACAAACTACTTGTCAACAGATTAGTACAGTTTAGACAACGTTTATGTGATTTTAAAAGAAACAAAAACTGAAGCTCAGATTCGAAAACCTCTTTTTTTTTAATCGAAAGCTTTTTAACTAAATTTCCAACGACAAAACATGTAAAAGTTGCCTATAAAATAAAAACTTTCCGGTTTATGCAATATGTGTGAGAGATTTAGTGGCTAGTCATTGTACCGTGAAACGTTTTTACAAAAATTGGATTGACAAGTTGTGGATCTGGTAATGTAATAGAATAGGAAAGAAAATGAAGAGGTAGACAAAGAAGTTAGGGAAGATGTTGACGTCTTATCCATAAATATCCACCAAAAAGATCCAATCAGACCGGTCCCCTTCCCTACTTGTCCCATCAGTTCACAGGTCTGTACCATTTTATCTTTTCCCTTTTCCTTTTTCTCTCGATTTTAATGCGAATATTATCACTTCCATTTTCTATAAGAATTATTCCATTGAGGGCAAAATACCTAAAAGTTGCTAAGTGGTTTACTCAAACAATGGGAAAACAAAAACACATTGGCTTTCAGGGGAATACTAGTCACTCATAGATTTATATTCTAGCAATTGCGCCTAATCACAATGACACAAATTAACGATAGATATTTTGCACAAAAACCCCCCAAAAAAAAGATTGATTACAAATTTATTTGGAATGTAAACTATTTAAAACCCAAGAAAGGAGCATCCTTTATTTCAAACATGAAAAGGTTTCGTTTGGTTGTTCCCAAAATGTGCTCTCACATAGCCATAAGAAAACAAGCATACATTGAAGAAAGTAGAGTAAGCAAAAGAGCAAATAGAGCTCTTTCTGATACAACTTTGAATAAAGTTTAAAGTTAAACAAATACATTACCTTCTTCTCCTTCTGAAGTAGCTTTGCACCCCAAAAACCCTAATAGTGTGCTTTTAGATTTTATTTCCATGGAGAATAATAGCAATTTTCCCTGCAAAAGGCATAATAAGATTATGAAGGGCCAAAGAAACTATGGAGCTTAGAAGAACCAAATACTGACATACAAAACTCTACCTTTTTCTCTAAAAAATCAACCAAGGCTGTGTAAAATCTAGATCTTTGCTTCTAAGTTTGCAACAAGATATTAAAAATAGAGCAACGACTGTAGATGCAAACCTGTAGTTAACAAGGATCTTAAGCAGCAGCCTGTAGCAACTCCCTTTCAGCGCGCTCCCTGATCCTTCTCTCAAGCTCTGGCCTAAAGTGTCTTATCAGACCTTGCACGGGCCATGCAGCTGCATCACCCAATGCACAGATTGTGTGTCCTTCAATCTGTTTGGTTACCTCGTGAAGCATATCAATCTCTTCCAGCTTTGCATTGCCAACTTTCATTCTCTCCATGATCATCCAGAGCCAACCTGTTCCCTCTCTGCAAGGAGTGCACTGCCCACAGCTTTCATGCTTGTAGAAGTAAGAGAGCCTTGCTATTGCATCCACAACATCGGTTGATTTATCCATCACAATGACCGCTGCAGTTCCTAGCCCTGATTGGACAGCCTTGAGCGCATCGAAATCCATCAGCACATCCTCGCATATGTTCTTAGGAATCAGAGGGACAGAGGAACCTCCAGGAATGATGGCAAGTAGGTTGTCCCATCCACCTCTAACACCTCCACAATGCCTCTCAATCAGTTCCTTGAGAGGGATGCTCATCTCCTCTTCAACGGTACATGGCTTGTTCACATGGCCTGATATACAAAACAGTTTTGTCCCAGAGTTATTCTTCCTACCAAAACTCGAAAACCACTCAGGCCCACGCCTTAGAATGGTAGGAGAAACAGCCACTGTTTCCACATTGGTAACAGTAGTGGGACAGCCGTATAAACCAGCATTAGCAGGAAACGGAGGCTTCAACCTAGGTTTTCCTTGCTTCCCTTCGAGGCTTTCAAGAAGCGCAGTCTCTTCACCGCAAATGTACGCACCCGCCCCAAAGTGGATATAAACATCGAAATCATAACCAGAACCACATGCATTCTTTCCCAGGAGACCAGCTGCGTATGCTTCTCTTCTCGCCTTTTCTAGATTCAAACGTTCATTCACATATTCACCCCTGATGTAAATATATGCTGCACTAGCTCTCATTCCGACACCAGCAATCAAACACCCTTCCAACAATTTGTGAGGGTCATGACGCATGATCTCCCTATCTTTACAGGTTCCAGGCTCACTCTCATCAGCGTTGACAACCAAATAGGACGGACGTCCATCAGATACTTTAGGCATAAAGGACCACTTAAGACCAGAAGGGAAACCAGCACCACCACGTCCACGAAGACCAGATTTTTTCATCTCATTGACAATCCAATCAGTACCCTTGAGTACCAAATCTTTGGTCCTATGCCAATCACCTCTCTTCATGGCCCCTTTGAGAAAAGGGTCATGTATCCCATAGAGGTTGGTAAAAATCCGATCCTCATCCTTGAGACCACCGAAATGGGTCTTTTCTGGAGGCGGAGGAGGTGGAGGTGGCTGTGGAGTGGTGGAAGTAGACGCAGCTTGGGTGCTTAATGATCTCAAAGCTGGAGTCAATCTATTACTTTCCTTCCAGATTGATACTGCCCTCTGCAAGCCAAGAATCCCCCTCACGGGTGCCTGTCATCGAATGAATAGAACATAGAAGTTATATAGCAAATTTAATTTACAGTAACAAAGATTCAAATGCATGATCTGGCTCAAAAGCCAGAAAAATTAGTAGTAGCACAAAATAATTGGAATCGGTAATACATGACTCAAGTGTCGGAGCATAAGACATAAAACAAAATCCCTGTCTCAACATCAGAAAACCCAATCGCTCTAGAAGCATCGATAATCTCGAAGAAGAAGGAGCAGATCAAATCAAATTCCAATCAATCACAACCCGCCAGATCTAAATGAAAGAAGGTGTCGCATTTTGCAATTATTCAGCTAAAATTTGAAATAAATGGAAAAACAAAATCAAGTCTTAAATTCCAAAAACCCTAACATTTGCGATCGAGAAGAAAATAAGATGCATAACCTAGAAATGAAAACGAAGATAATCAAAGTGACTGCGTGAAATTGTTTGCGTACCATGGATACCGCAAAGAAATCGACTTTAGCCTTTGTTCCTATAAGCGAGAAGACCACAGGAATGGAAAATAGAGGAGGAAGAAGGTGGTAGCTTGGACGGACTGAGTTTAGGCGCACCTGATACCGACGTACTCCGGATAACTGCTTGGTTCAGATTAGTCCGCGTCCTCTTTGACGTTAACTTTTCTCTGTTTAATGGGCCTTTATTGAGCCTGGCCCAAATACTCCGGGCCGGTATATTTTATGTTAACTTTTCTATGTTTTATGAAACAACTGCCTCACGCCGGCGACAAGCAGAGGCGGTGGTTCAACGGTGACAGCGAATCGTTCTTTGGAATCTCGAAGCGATTTTTGATCAATTTTGATAAGCTCGTCTCTTAGGTTCTAGGGTTTCCTGGTGTGGTTTTGTTCGGAGACTGCTTGAGTTTCACGTCTTGTGGTGAGGTCCGTATATCTATCACTCCAATCTTTTGATTTTTCTGGCTCCTGGTTTATGAAAATCTACATGTTTTAATTTTAAATTCGTGTTACAAGCTATTTTCAGACAAAAATCGACTTAAGGTATTATGATTTTGGCCGTAATTTAGCGACGATCCGAATTTTCAACCTTAAAATTAAAGCGACTAATTTTCATTACATTTTTTTCCCTGGAATGATTGTGTTTCATATCATTTTGTTTTGTTTTGTTCCCTAGTGATTTTGTTTGCGCCTGAGGTAATATTGCAATTGGGTTATTGCAGCTCCTAAAAAAGCAAGGTACTGATCTGGGAATCGCCAAACAGGTCTGCTCTTTGATTTCTTATTAACTTGACGTATATGTGTCTGCTGGTGTGCTATCATTCTCTTTCCAGTAGGGATATATTTTTACTCGCCAGGCATGTTATTGTAGATACTGTTGCTTGTGTCGATATGCTCTCGAAGTGTTATTCCAGTAGATAACCAAGAAGCATGTGTGCTCTCGAGCTTTTTAGTAAGCGGGTTTTCGAGTGTGTACATTTGCTGCTTTTTTGGTCTATTTCTATTTGCTTTGTTGTTTTTTTAGCGATCATATCCATTATGTATCATTTCTCTGACAACTTTCCTACTTGCAAGCAGGGGATACTGAGGCCTGTAGAAACGCAGGAGAAACATACCAAACTTGGACTGGGAGCTGACTTCTCAAAACAGTGTAAAAGTAAGTGATTGTGCATTTGGATTCACTCTTTTTTCCGTCTCTTCAATTTGTGCTTGCTCACTGATAGGCTAGAGTTTTTCAATAGGTTGGTGATCTAAGACATGATTTACGAAATGTTCCTGCTTATCTGCTTAATTTAAGCTAAATTACATTTTTTAATCGTTCAGTGGTAGGGAATTTAAATTATTGGGTATGTTTTGTTGTGATATAGACTAAATTAACTAAGCAGAATGTGCATTCGATTTTTTTTCCTCTCCGTTTGAAAATTGAGTTACTGAATTCAGGTGTCGAATGCTATGGGTGAGACTGCTTCTGGATCAAGCAGTTCTTGGGCTGCAATCAATTCTTCCAACATTGGTTTCCAGGTATTTTTATTGAGCCGTGTTCTATCTGGGATGTTTATATTTGATGTGTTTTTTTCCTTTAAACTAAACACTCTAGCTGGTGTTAAACCAATTGTGTTAAATTGGAATTTGCAGCTCCTAAAGAAGCAAGGCTGGAAGGAAGGCACTGGTCTTGGAATCACTGAACAGGTAAATTCACATGTGCTTGTATCATATCTGGTTCTGTTTAGTTGCGGAATCCCATTTATTAATGCAGTTTCATTCGCCACCCAATGTTAGACTTCTCAGTTGCTTCCAAGGATTATGAATAGGTTTCATTTTGAAACTCTTGCTAGACTGTAAATACTATCTTGCTGTGCTTTACTTGAAAATTCACAAGCGAATTTCGTTTACAGTTTGAATCACTCTCAACCAACAACATAGATACACTGAAGTTGTAATAGAAACTGATGTTTTGTTAGTATAACCCTTCAACGGATACATGCTTATATTAACTTGCGTACTGCTTCTTTAGGTGTCTTGGTTGATTTATTCGTATGTTGTTGTTCCTAGGAATCATGTTCATTATATACTAGTTTCCGTATTTAAATGTTCTTGTCTTTCTGAACGATTTGATGTCTTTCCGAGCAGGGTATACTGGTGCCTGTACAAACAGAGCCGAAAAATAACAAACGAGGACTGGGAGCGGAAAAAACAACCAAGAGAAAAGCCGCAAAAGTTACAGATTCTGGACACAGCGAAAAGGTCTGTTTTTAATATATCCATTATTCACCACCTAGAAGCTTATAGCATCTAACACACACATGCCTCTCAACTGTTGTTTCTAAGGTAAACCAATAACTTATATATTCCTTACTCCAAATTTCAGGAGGAAGAAGTCCCAAAAAAAACAAAGAAACTTTCAAAGAAAATGCGGAAGATGATGGAGCACGAAAAACATTTACAAGAAAAGGAATTTGAACGAGCCTTCTTTAGGGAGTTCTGGCCTGATAATGTATAAGAATGCAGCAAAAAAAAAAGTTCCTTTTTTCTTTTAAACCTTGATGTTAAAAGTATGTATATTTCAATAAACATGAAATTTTTATTTGTTTTCACAAAAAATTGATCGCCGTCTTGCGTTTGAAATACTCAAGGTCTTGCTCTGTTTATTATTGTTACCTTGATCCATGAAAAACAAATAGCAACAGAGTGATGGGCTCAAATTGTATATGATAGTCTCAGAACTCAGCATTTGAGACATTGTTCCGTAGATTAATCTACCTTTGAGTTTGACTGCCGACAAACAAAAAACAAAATCTACTTTTTGACATTAATAAAATTAAATTATGTAGACAGAGGAAAGCAAATGTTTTCCTTGTAAGATTCTAATTTGTATGTTTCATGTCATATGCCTTGCATTGCCTTACTCATGCATCTAGCATGACTATTCCATTTGAATAGTGAAAAAAATATTGGAAAATTTATTTGAATTTACATTAAAATAATTATAAAAAAACTCTTAGCTTATATGGTTTGTAAAAAGAATTGAAGGCTTCAGTAAAGAAAATCCCTATTTTTTGTCTGCTGAATTCACATTTTTCTTGGTAATAAAAGTTAATTTCTTTTCTTTTATAATTTAAGTTAGAATTTATTTGGTAAAACAGTATGGGCCCAAAGCCCAATCAAACAGTGTTATATATCATCATTCTTCACCTTCGGCGTATAATAACCCGATAAGCGGCTTCTGTAGAGCTCCGCCGCATCCGAAGCCGTCACTTCAGCTCAAAAGCTTCGTCAATGGCGTCTCTTCTCCTACCTTCATCTCGACCTCTTCTCCAGAGTCGAAGCCAGTACAATGGCGAACCATTACTTCTTCCTCGCTCCGCCCCTAAAACACCATTTTTCGTCTCCTTACCCACTCTCCGTCCGTTGAGACCGAATCAACTCTCTACTTCCGTTGCAGCGTCGAAGAAACCATCGGACTTGCTCACGTCGGCAGCGGCGACGGAGAGCACAAAACAACCGGCGAAGAAGAATCCGAGCGAGGTGGAAGAAGTAGAAGAGGAAGTAGAGGAGGATATGTTGTGGATTCAAGAGAAGGCATTAGACCTAGTCGAGTTCACTGGATCGGTGACTCAGGCGATTCCAGGTCCCCGAGTTGGAAGTAGCAAACTCCCGTGGATGCTCGCTGTTCCGCTGGCTTATGCCGGCGCTACTTTCGTCACTGCTTTCGTCAAAACCGTGAAGAAGTTCTCTTCTCCTAAAGCTCAACGCAAGAAACTGGTCTGTCATTCCGTTCTCACACTCAGTCTCTGTCTCTGTCTCTTGTGCGATCCTCAACTTGAAACTAAGAACTGATTCAGTGTTGTGGTTTTGAATTCTCTCCAGGTGAATCAGAATGCAATGCTTTGCAGATCTATAGATGAGCTGTTACAGAAAGAAGGCACAGTGCATAGCTCTGAGCTCAAGGCACTTGAAGAAAAGGTGTGAATATATCACATCCACAATTTGGTTCGTCTTTTAAATCATTCAAATCCAGAATTTGACATGAGATGCTGTTTTTTTTTGCCTGCATTCAGACAGAGTTCAACATGGAGGAGATATTGCGGAAATACATTCGCTATGCTTTGAATGAGAAACCGTTTAACCCTGACCTTGTTGCACAGCTCATTCATCTCAGACGAGCGTCTGGTTTGAATGATTCTCAGATTCCTGAGATTTTGAATGAAATCTCCCGTCGTATTGTTAAAGAAAAAGGTAAAAGAAAAACAAAACCTATAGGGTAATCATCTCCACCATTGTTACAATCTTCTTTATTGCTCTTGCGACATTTGTATCTGCAGGTCCTGTTGTGATGAATATGCAAGGGTTTACAGAGAAGGGATTCAAGAGAAAACTCGCAGTGCAGGCGCTTTTTGGAAAAATTTACTATCTTTCCGAGGTAATGAATGTGAAAACATTACTTCTTCTTACTTGAGAGAACCTGCTTTCACTCTTTCAACATCTGATATGATCTGATCACGAAGCCAAGTAAATATGCATACAATGTTTTGTCTTTGTGATGGATTTTTCTAACTCTGTTCTCTGTTCAACAGCTTCCTGACTTCTGCTCGAAAGACAACTCCTTAATTGTCAAGGAAATATTCGGAGTTACAGAGTAAGTTAACTCTCAAATTGAAGCTTCTTAAAAAAAAATGGAATAATTGTATGCTTTTACAATGTTCCTTTACTTTGTCCATCTCTGCAAAAATTTCAGCGAAGACGCAGAGAAGCTGCGGATACACGCCCTTGCTGAAGCTGGAGACATAGAATCACTTGAGAAAATGGTGGAATTTGAAAAAGCGGCTGAGTCTTCTTCGGATACAGAAGATTCAAATGAGGTAGATGACTCCACTACTACTCCTTAAGATATCTGTTCAAAAACCAACTTCAATACTAAGATTTTTCCAAGGGTTTTTTTTCTTCTTCTGTTCTCTTGACTTTGATCACAAGTTGTTCATAGCAGAAAGACGTTTGATTCCAACCAAAATAACAGTCTTTTGCCACAAAGCATGAAAGCTTGTAATAGAAATTCTAAAATGCAGCACAACAATACAAGTGAAAAAAGTTGTCTTTGCCAAATAAACTCATACAAATATCTTCTATTCTTTTTATACAAATTCGTATAAGCTCAGAGGTTACATACATTAAGCCAGTGTACTACAGCTCTTGTACCTGAAAATGGATTCCGATCAAATCAAAAGTTTTTGGTTACTAACCTAATACATCTTGAAATGTAAATTCCTCGGGAGACATTCAGTTTCCTGGGCTCCAAGAGTTGTAATCCTCGATGTGAACAAGCTTTGCGGTTAGAGTCTGAAAGGTGTATCTGATAACTTGAAGCTAAAGATTTCTAAGTTGAATTTCTAGTTTCCCGCCAATAAAACATTTCATCACACTGCCTCCTTGAGATTGAATGCTCTGACAATTTCCCTGGCGTGATCGTGTTCATGGAGCTCGACTAGTATTCTCTTTAAGCGGCGGGCAAGACCAGTGGTTTCAGCAGCGTCCAATCCGGAAGCAAGCCTTTTCTCGAGAATCTTTCTAAGTGTCAGAATACAATCCACAAGAGGTTGCAACGGCCGACTGCAAAATCAAACAAAACTTTTTAGTATGTATCAAGGCGAAGTTGCAGCATAAATTGGTTATTTCCTAATATGAGATGCGAATATCAGGTGAACCAAATGAAGATAACCAATGATAATGATTTTGCTTAGGCGAATGAGATTCCAAGAAGAGCATAAAGACCATAGCCTGA
Organism: Schrenkiella parvula; assembly: GCA_000218505.1. Taxonomy (NCBI): domain Eukaryota; kingdom Viridiplantae; phylum Streptophyta; class Magnoliopsida; order Brassicales; family Brassicaceae; genus Schrenkiella; species Schrenkiella parvula. Next base: position 15,672,129 of record CM001192.1, on the reverse strand, counting down.
CCGATACTCCTAAGTTTGAGGGAAGTGCCTAGACTTTGCAAGATCATGTATGTAAAACAATAGCTTAACTTTTCATGCAGACGGGTTTTAACTGTAACGGGAAACGATATACAACAACACAAGATGTGACTACGATGATGTTTCACTAATATGACCCCATGAGAACTTCAATGTGTGAGGAGAGCAAACTTCTGATTTGTCTCTTGAAAGAATTCATTGTTACCTGTGAGTTCTGGTGACGCTTTGTCCTGTCCATACTCCAGACAAAGAAGCAACAATCTTTTCAGTTCTTGTCACAGCATCATGGATATTTGATGCAATGCTTCTGACATGAGGTAGGACTTTTCCAAACAAAAGCTCCCTCAGAGCCAAGTTCTCCAGCACTGGAAGCGCCAGGATGTCTTTCCACATGCATATATTTCTCATAAGACGGACTGATGTCCCGAACCTATATGCTGCAACTTGAGGAGCATTAGGTACAGCCTTCAATACAAGAGGATCCCATGTCGGAACCTAGAGAACAAAGACAGGAACAGAAGATATTATCAGTCCAGTATACTCAAACAGACTCAACCAGATTTATTACGAAAGTAGCAAGAAATTCAAATTCATACCGTAATAGCTCCTACGGCTTCAACGAGACGAGAACGAATTGCAGCAAATAGTTCTGCTAGGGCCTCACTTGAAGCAGAAACATAATTTGTCACCAAGCTTGTAGCAGCAACAGCATTTCTAGTCTCACGGGTGCTAAGTATATCCCAACAACGAACTATCTGATGCTGCAAAATAGGAATCGCAACCTTTTCCACTAGCTCAGGTACAAGGTTGGCATCAGTATCATCGGGTGCAAAATCATCCCCATCTTCTGGCTTCCCATAATTAAATAATAACCCGTGCCTGCAGACATAAATCATGAGTCAGATTACTTGCACAGATCTGAGATAAACAATGGGATTAGTTCACACGCTATGAGACTATTGCATACTAGTGAAATTAACTGAATTCTATTTTGCGTATGAAATTTTGAACAATATGGAAAGATGGAAATCGTGAATAGCTTACCATTCCATGTCAAAGAAATCCACGTCTTGATGAAGAGGATCCCATTTCAAAAGCTCCAATCTTACATAAGGTGAAAAGATGGAAGGAATGGTCAAAGACATGTAAGCATCCCGATAAGTAGATGAATAGTCTCGCTTCCACCTCTCAAATCTCGCCTTCACCCTTGAAAGCTGGGAATATTCCTCAGATGCGTCACTGAAGACCTTATCAGCACACTGAAGTATCTTATCTCTGATTTCCTTATATGCTGAAGTCTCGCTGTCGCTCTCATCAGTGCTTGATTCTCCTTCTATTTTCAGAGAAGATCCATCAATCTCCATTGCTGATGCACGCTTATTTTCAAATCGCGCTCGCCTTTTCTGCCGCGCTGCAGCCCTCCGTTCTGCTTCCCTGCGCTTTTGCAGATTTTCGTCCCTGCCCAATTCATCAAGCTTAACTGGTTGAGTCTGCTGTCTTATAGAAGCAGCGGCAGCCAGCGCCGCACTTGTGGCCGCAGCAATCACTGAAGTACTGCTTCCTTGTTTGTTTAGAATTGCCATTGCTGCTTTCACAGAGGCCCCTAGCTCTACCATTTCATCGTTGTTATCTGCAATTCTCCTTTCTAGAATAGCTGAAGCATGTTTTTCATTAAGGTCCTTCATCTGATCTTCAATTTCCTCAATGAAGGAACCCTTTTCCTGCAAAAGAAAATTGAAAACAGAAATTAGGAGCAATCCAGTAGTAGTATTTACCATATTCAAATTATTTATATTGATGGAAATGAAAGCACCAGATACAAATCTGTTAGGGGTATACATTATCCATATATTGAATCCATACGGCGCTATATATGAAAGACATTGTGTTGTATGCAACGTAATAAATCGTAAAAACCAGTGTTATTTTCAATATTATAGAAATTGTTTGCTTTCATTAAGCTGGAATCAAACTACAAGTATCAAAGAACATATACGCCAAGAGTACGTAGCTAATTACATGGAAATATGGTACTGGGCACATTTTTCTTTGTTTTGTTGGAGATTAAGATCAAACAGATAATGCAGCATACTATCTGATGTTAATTACTTTTATTTTTCCCTGGAGACATAATCTTATCCAGTCAAATGAGATGAAAGGAAGAGACATCAAGAGATGCACAAAGAAAGCAGTTGTCAAGGTATTTCAGAAGTAAAAAAAGGGACAACCCTGCAACATAGGCAATATGTAAACAACTACAGGCACAACATTATATGAAAGCGTACCTGCATGAAGTCGCAGATAACAGAAATGAAGACTCTGAGTTTTTGCATGAAGACATACTTGTCTCCAGCTGCAGATAGAGAACTTTCAAGAGCAGTGATACTCATCAACGAACCAGTCAGATTCTCATCTGTCTTGGTAAGCGAGGATAAGGTTTTCGCATGAGATTCCTGGCAAATAATTCAAAATAAAAGCAGTTCATCAGAAACCAAACTCGATATAAGCCATAACCAAATCAATCTCATAAGTCATAACTACTCAATAGCAAAGAGACGCTAGGGAAACCTCTGCGGCGAGCTACGTTCACAAATTCACGTCAACTAATAATCAACTAGAATAATGTTAACAGCATACAAATTCAGTGATATTAACCAAACCCTAAGAAGAGGCATTAGATTCATAATTAGGAAGAAGCCAAGTTCATAGAGCAATACCTTAAGCCTCTTAACATTTTCTTGCAATGCCTTCTTGGCAAGTTCGGCTTGTTGTGACATTGGTAATGTATCAACACTACTAGCTGGACCAATGGTAGGGGGCACAGAAACATTGGGCATCGGACCAGGTGGTATCCCCGCATGATAAGCATACATCTGCGGTTGCTGTTGTGGTAGTGGCTTCTGTTGTGGATGCAAAGGCACGCCGATTCCATTGCTACTTGCAGTCCTATTAGACCCTTCATCCATTCTTTTACCAATACCCTTCTTAAATTGCTCCTCCTCCCACAACTTCTCTTCTTCATCCTCATCCTCATATAAACTACTTGTCGTGGACTCATTAGCTGTAAACACAGAAGTCCCATTACCTTTGTGCGGTGTCGCACCGATTAAACCTCCTTGAAAGTCCGCATCCTCATCGCTAACCCCTTCAACAGCAGAATGATTCGTGGTACTACAATCCAGTGATATGAAATCAGGTGCCGGTGTTGAACGTGGCTGCCTCATCTTCTCCCTCTTAGCTCTAGCTTCAATCACCGCCTGTTCGAAGAACGCATCTTCAGGCTGCTCCTCTTCCCCTTCCTCATCAAAGTCCAAATCCGAAACCTGTCTGACCACATCCGTCAACCTCTGCTGCTCCTGCTCCTGCGGAGGTTTGATTAAACCCTTGAGCACTACCTTCGGCTCGGTACTTGCACTAGGGCGAGAATACGGAAGCGTCCGTGTGTTCCTTTGCAGCTCGAGCAGCGCCTCTCTCGTATAAGAGCCGGCCTGGGGAAGTACGTTGGAAAGCGGCGCCACGGTGGAGGAAGAGGAGGAGGGACGAGGTTCCATGGTAGAAGAGTTTAGTCTGTGAGAAGATCCCGAACCGCCGAGACGCAAAGAAGATTTTCTTCGCTCTCTGCCATTTTTAGGCTTTACCGTCACACGGGGAGGTCCATCTTCTTCCTCCTCATCATCGGCGAAACTGAGGAGTTTCTTCTTCGGGTCCGAGGCTGGGAGTTTTTTAGGTTTCGACGAGGAAGGAGCCGAAGACGGTTTCGCCGCGGCAGTAGCATCCTTGATGTCAATTTCATCTCCGCCGTCGTCGTCCCCGCGCCGCCGGAAATTTCTAGGACGGTTACTTCCCATTCTCTTTAGAAATTAGGGATTTTGCAGTTACGGATCGGAATTTCTGAACCCTTTATTTTTATTTTTATGATCCTTGTAGTCATACTACTATGTATGTCATGGAAAAAAGGAAATATTATAAAGAAGAGAAAAGTAAAATATAATCCAAATAACAGATTTGAAAAAATAATACGACAAACAAAAATGAGAATCTTTTAGTTTGTACAATTTCATATTTAACCCATAAGACGAAAAAGTTTTCTTCTTTTTTTAACCCAATCTTTTTACGAATTGTAAACACAAATAGAATTGCAAATGCGACCATTCAATAATCTATATATACAATGAAGCATCATCAGAAGAAAGTGAAGAAATAAATGTTGCAATTTGCATTTTTTTTTCTTCCACTTATGGGTTCAGAACTAAAAACAGCTTTTGCCTTCTTTCTTTTGCTTCCATGCCAAAGGAGACGAATAGAAAGAGGTTGATGAAGAAGAAACAACATAAATGTTAAGTAGTTTAAGAAAAAAAGGTATCATAATCAGTTCCCATTGCATCGGTAAAGCACACCATTACTTGTACTTCCTTGCACTTGCTTCTTCTGGCTCTGCGGGTTAATCTGGTCAAGTCCCCATATCCTTATGGTGCCATCATCGCTTGCTGAAGCCAACATGTGAAGGTTCGTTGGGCTCCAGCTCACGCAGTTAACCGCTCCTGCATGCCCTGGTAGCTGAAGGATTAACTTCCCTGTAGATCTGTGCCATACGTATACCTGCAAATCACAAAATATATATGTGGACCGATGTCACCAAAACCTGATTATCATCATTTGGTTATGTTCTGCCTAAACTGGTTATGTTTTGGAATAAAACTCCTAATCCAGGATAAATTAACAGAAGAAAGAAACAAGCATTCCTTTATTATGCAAATATTCTAAAGACCGAGACTGGAATTTCATCAATTGATTATCTTCTGTTTAAATTGATCAAACGAGGAAAGAAACAACCACTCCTCAATTCTGAGAATGATTCAGAGAACAGACCGGACTATTGTCTTTTGATTTAGCTATGTTTTTTGATGTGCTTATGTGATAAATACTATGCAAAGAAACGAGCAGATCTTTACCTGAGAATCCTCGCTTCCACTAGCGATGAAAGCCTGTTTATATCCACCAAAGCATGATCTGATGATGAATCGTGAACGCTTGTGGCCTCTGTATCTCGTCACAATCTTGGGGTCACCTTCGATATTCCAGAGATGGATTTCCTGGTTGAGGAGATTTACCAGAAGATGTGTGTTGTCATTCGAAAGCGAGAAGGAGGTAATCATGTCTTCCTCTTCGATCAATCTCTCAACTGTCGCTTCCCTATCAAACAGAGATATCACGGAATCCTTGCATACACTAACGAGCCATTTTCCATCATCCGTCATAGCTATATCTGATACCTTCTGTGTTCTCTGACCTTTCCAGCATTCCATCTCTCTACCATCTAAATCCCACATGCAGATGCTTCGGTCTGTCATCCCGGCGATTATTCCCTGCCCATCAGAATACCATCCGCAAGAAATGGGACCTATACCGCCTTTTTCATACATGTGAACACAGTCTCCTGAATCAACATCCCAGCGTCTGATAACCTCTTCTGCTCCACATGTAAGAACTTGACAATCATCAGGACTCCATAAGATCGCAATCACAGGTTTCTGGTGGCCCACAAGTTTATGCTTCAATGAAATGTGCCCATCTGCATTAATCTGAAAAGTAAACGCTAAGCGATCAGCAAACAGTTTGCCTCAATTAGAATAGGTAACAGATCAAAACTTAGTCGGTTAGTCAGCATTACCTCCCATATAATTGCGCTCTGATCCTTGGAAGATGAAGCTAAATATTTGCCATTATGGGAGAATTGCAAGAACCAAACTTCATCAGTATGCGACTCCAAGATCTGAACCATTCACAGAACTTAATGAATGTGATTTATGTCATTAACGCACACATGCACTGCAAGTCACTAAACTACAAACATAAAAGAGAGGCCACAGAAGTAATTAGATAGTCAGAGGAACGTGCGTACAGGTGACAGCAAAGAAAACTGTTATACATAGCCAATGATAGAAAACAAATAACTGATAAAGAAAAGAGGCATCAGATTGAGATAATTATCATCTTCTATTTCTTTTTCGATGACCTGTCAGGGAAGTGGAAACGCTTGCAGCACACTGTACTAAAACCTTTCAGCTAAAGATATGCGACAATTTCGACAAACTAATGATCACCAAGAAACGAAACGACATTAACATGAAGGAAACAGAAGTGACATTAACAGATCAGTGTCGTCTAACCTGAACGGTCTGAGAAGGAATTTGATGCTTCCCGCATTGATGGTCAGAATACAAAGACAAATCACTATCCAACGTATTATGGAAAACACAAGAGTCCCGCTGAATATGAAGGGAATTCTCAACTAAATACTCCAACCTCTTTTCTGGGATCATAACAGAAGCAGGAAGCAAATTTTGCAGTTCCTCCAGAACCTTGGACCTTGAATTCACACTTTCTTTACCAGGGCCCGAAGTGGTATGCGATAATAATTTTGCAGGTGATATAAGGGAGGAAGCGAGCTCATGAACACGCTTTGTATTAATATGAAGAGGCACAATCTCGTTCCTTAAGGTGCATAGCGCATCAACTATCTTTTCAATTTTCAGAAGCTCTAAGAACTTTTGCTCTAGGAGCAAGAATGACGCAGATTTGACAGCCATTTCATCTAGCAGACCGATTCTGTGCAATGTTAAGACACTTTCATCCCATTTTCCGTCCTTTACCTGCTGCAGAAAGGCCTTAACGATGGAATGATGCAGAGGAATTCCGGACTCTTCCTCAAGCATAGCCCCGGTTTTACCGTATCCAAGTGAATAAAGAGCCCTAGTGATTATCCTAACGAATTCAGATTTTTTAATGACCCCTTTGGAGCCGATGGTTTCATCATCCCCTTGGGAGGTCAGAGGCCTTGCCATCAGGTCTCCCAAAGAGTTGGTCACACTACTACCTCTAACAGAAGAGTTCTCGGAGAAGCCGTTGGGTTCGTCAGCAAGTCGTTTTGCACGTTTCAAAGGAGGTTCAGTATCCTCCACAACTCCCATGAAATTCCTAGTTCAGCCCATATAACTATCCTGTAGAGACAGAAAATGAGACCAAGCTTTGATTGACTGAACATTAGATCCATAGAAAAACCAAAGAAATGCCCTTTTCCCAGAATGCCAGTTAACAACACCACAACAGTACAAGGATTCAACTTTATCACAATCAGAGATATGCTATAAATACGAGAAGCCACAAACACACAAAAAAGTAAAGTAGATCTACTAGCAAAAGATAGTGGTTATAGCAAGGAGATTAACAATTCAACCCTTAAGAATAACATCAAAACCCAATTGATCAAAACTATAAATGAGTTGCATATCACTTTGTTCGATCGGAACAAACACTTCTCGATCGCTTCACTGATGAAGCAGAAAATAAAACAGTTAATCGAGATACTCCCAATCGACTTAATCACAATAGTCACTTGTAAAAACTACTAAATTAAGCCACAAAATCGATAAAGTACACCTAAGTCCCCCCAAAAAAAGGATGAGCAAAATCACAAGAAAAAAAATCCAATTCGCAGAATCAGCATCGAACTAAATAGAACAAGGATGATGGTTGATGAAGATCAATCAACGATCTAAGAAGGGGGTAGGAAAAAATATAATCTTACCGAATAAGAAGCAAAACCCAGGAAGCAAAAGATAAGGTTTGGCGATGGCAGACAAAAGAGATAGAGAGATAGGGTTGATCAACAGTCCCCTAAAAAGCCGGTGGAGATGCAGAAAGCGGTGAGAATAGAGAAACGAAGTTCTGGAAAAGAGAGAGAGAGAGAAGGATGCGTTAACGAGGAAGGAAAGAAGAGAGAGGAAGCGACTCAACAACAATAAGGGGAAAAACAAATTATAAAAGAAGGAAGAGGAAGAAAGGAGGCGTGGCTGATCAGCGGCTGCTCTCGTCCCAACAAAGCATTTGCATTTTCCAAGTTTTTATATTTTTCTTTGGTCTTATACATTTTCACATTTATAATTAATTGTTGTTTTAACCTAAAAAATAACCTAAAAAACAGTAGAGAAGTTGCTTTTAATCAATTGTTTACAAATTTATATATGCTCTTTTTCTTTATCATTATCAGAATTTAACCCTATTTTCCGCTAACTAATTTGAAAAATGATCAATAGACCCATTATAAAAACAAAACAAAAAATGGTAAAATGGTATTGGATTAGTGCATATTGGATATACTTGGTTTTTTGTCGATAACAAACTCGTTTTTAAATATCATGTCCTATAGTCAGACTAAAAACAAACTCTTTAAAAACAATATTTGGTGTAAACGATATATGATTGGTAGAATTGTGCAATGCATTTAAGATTTTGTATTAGATTGCATTCATATGTTATGAAAAAGCCAAACCAAACGTTGCTTCGTAATAATGTAGTGAAAAACATGGGTTGTCAACAACAACTTTCATTAAACTAAAAACAGTTTTAACGTAAATAAATTCTCTAGAATATTATAATAAGTATATATATTGCTCGTTTTAAAGATTTTCTTATAACTACTATGTTATGTATCGCTTGTTAATCCGTTTGTGCTACAAATTTAAAACTATCTCAAAACAAAAAGAACGATACACACAATTTTGCATTTACCGAGTAAATATGATTTATGATTTAGGTCGAATATATATTATGCATGATTCTAAGCAAAATGATTGTTACCGATATTGATAATTTGAACTTGGATACATCGTAAGCAATCAGCAAGACGAATAAATAGCGAACAATTGTTTAGTGAGATTTTGAAAAGAAAAAAATAACAGTAGTTTCCCAAAAACATCCCTAGATTGGAAACAGTTTATTTGGGCTGTATAAATTATACAAGGCCTATTAAAATATATGTCGAATTAAGAAAAAAGCCCAACTAATCTACCACCGTTACAAGTTTTTTTGTTGTCGGCGTGCCACCGTTACAATTCAAGACGATGGGGATATGTGTCTGAAAAAACGTCACTATTTTAAAACCAGACCCTTTATCATATCGTGTGTAAGTGATAAGCCTTAGGTCTTATCAGATTGTGTTACTGCTATAAGCAGACTAACTTATCATATCGTGCTTATAGGTTTGTTTCCATTGATGCTCGCATTGTCAGTTTCGAGCGTCTCTTTTTTCTCTCTTCTTCGATTCAAATCCCTAATCTTTCTCTTTCTTTTCAACTTTATAATTAAATTACTTTTGATCTCTCTATAAATATCAAATTGTGTCACCCACAAGTGCTCAAAAGCAATTCAAGCCAAAAAGGAAAAGAAAAAACCCTCTCTCGCTCGCGTCCCCAGATTCTTCGATCTGCGAAACCTATCATTATCTAATATCTACAGAGGTTCTTCTTTGACTATGTTCTCTCTTCTCTCTTCTCTTCTCTTTTTCTTTTTCCTCGATTTATTATATTCTCTGTACTATGTTGTTGTCTTTGGTTCTACGACTTAATCAGCGCATGATTCTATTATTTTTTTTTCCTTTTCAAGTAATTAATCTTTAAGGTTTTTTTTTGTTTTAATATTCTGTCGGAGGAAGTTGTCTTCTGGTTTATGCAGATCTCATTTAATGTGTGTTTGATCACGTTCGCAGAGCTGTAGAGTAATGTCTTCTCTCAGCAGGGAACTTGTGTTCCTGATTCTTCAATTTCTCGATGAAGAGAAATACAAGGAAGCTGTTCACAGGTTTTTGTTTTCCCCTAATCTCTTTCAGTTTCAATATGCAAATTGGGAATTGAGAAACTAATTAATTATGTTGATGTTAGATTGGAATTGGAGTCTGGTTATTACTTCAACATGCGTTATTTTGAGGAATTGGTGACTAATGGTGAGTGGGACCAAGTGGAGAAGTATCTATCTGGGTTTTCCAAGGTTGAGGATAACAGATACTCCATGAAGATTTTCTTTGAAATCCGAAAGCAAAAGTATCTCGAAGCTTTAGATAAGTAAGCTCCATATCCCGAGCATATTCTCCTCTTGAGTAATTTAGCTAGCCAAGTAGTATGTGTCTCACTACTTTTCTTTTCCTTTGGAAAATGTAGGCGCGATCGCGCAAAAGCCGTGGACATTTTGGTCAAGGATCTGAAGGTGTTTGCAGGATTTAACGAAGATCTCTTCAAGGAAATTACCCTACTTTTGACATTGGATGACTTCAGGTTGTCAGAACTTTGACCTATAACATTTTTTTCCGCCATAGATCCTTATATATTATCGAGATTATTTATCATTCACTGTTACATCTATTTTCAGAGCCAATGAGCAGCTCTCAAAGTACGGGGATACAAAGTCGGCAAGGAGTATTATGTTTGGTGAATTAAAGAAGCTGATAGAGGCTAATCCACTTTTCCGCGACAAACTTCAGTTTCCTGCTTTGAAGAGTTCAAGGTTGCGGACTCTAATAAACCAGAGGTGCTTGAAAATCTCCTGTTTATCTTTTTAGTCGAAACACATTTTCTCAATGATCTTAACTTGGGTTTTACTGGAATTTCGCGTAGTTTAAACTGGCAGCATCAGCTATGTAAAAATCCTAGGCCAAATCCTGACATTAGATCTCTATTTCTGGACCACACTTGCAACCCACCAAATGGTGCCCGAGATTCATCCCCTGTTACAAATCATTTAATGGGTGGTGTTCCTAAGATTGCAGGGTTTCCTCCATTGTCAGCTCATGGTGTAAGTGAAGAATGATTATGCTGCTATTACCACTCTATGGAAATATTTTCCTTTTGTGCTGATATGTTGCCACATGTTTTGGACAGTTGTTTCAGCCTGCACCTGGTGCACTTCCTGCTACTCTTTCAGGATGGATGGCTAACCCATCTGTCGGGCCTCATCCTTCTGCGTCTTCAGGTCCTATAGGCTTGGCTTCTCCAAACAACGCAGGTTGACTATTTATTGTAAATGCTTTGTTTTTACATTTCTGAAAGTTGTCATAGCTTCAAAGATCTGCTTCCCATTCGTGAGCTGTTCGTAGGATATCTGATAAGAAATTATGGAAAAATAATCATAAATAGACATGCCAATGCTATGTTATCTCACGATTTTATTTTATTTATCACAATTTTTTATATCTGTTCATTTTAACAATTCTCTTTAACTTGAAACATTGTATTAGCAGCTATCTTAAAGCGCCCTCAGACTCCTCCTGGTCCTATGGAATATCAAACTGCTGATTCTAACCATGTTTTGAAGAGGTCAAGGCCATGTGGAACCGCAGAGGAGGTACTCATCAATAAAATGTATCTGTTAAGTATCCAAGAGTTGGTATAAGGGTCCCAGCTACTCTCTTCAGAGAGGCCTAGAATTTTCAATTTTAGGTTTTATACTTGTAAGATGTAGATGATAGAATATATGGCAGAAGAGCTTGACAGATAGCTTTTCCTGTCTAAGCATTCTTTTTCTCAGTGAAGTTCATTTCCGGTGGTTTTTAATGATTTTTTCAGGGGAGTAATATTCCAGTAAATATTTTGCCAGTTACATATTCTGGCCATCCCCATGGACATAATACATTATCACCTGATGACTTGCCCAAGGTAGTTGTTACAACTCTTGCTCAGGGTTCACCTGTCATGAGCATGGACTTCCATCCAATTCAGCAAATTTTACTACTGGGTATGTCCTATGAAGCTACTCTCAAACGTGCAGATTCTGTAATGTCATTTCTTGCCTTTTTTGTTTTTTTTTTATCGATTAAGGGCACTGAGAATATATGTTGTCAGTTGGTACAATTGGTGGTGAGGTTTTCCTGTGGGACTTGGGTGCTCGTCAAAGGATTTCGGAGAAGGGGTTCGATGTCTGGAAGCTTGATGCATGTTCAAAAGAATTGCAGGTTTACTTTTCACCGTTTGTATATTTTCCCATACTGTCTAGGAAGTAGTGCTTTAATTTTTTTGAATTCATGGACAGGCATCTTTGAACGCTGATGAGACGGCATCGGTGAATCATGTGTCATGGAGTCCTGATGGAACTCTCTTTGGTACGTGGCAACTGTTCTCCAGCAATTTATTATCCTCAAGAACAGTGGATAAAGTTTGTGATTAAGTTGTTAAGGTTATTTACAGAATAGAAATAATCTTATAAAATTGTTTTCATATTTCAGGCGTGGCATACTCGAAAAGCATTGTACATATCTATTCCTTCCATGGGGGCAGTGACATACGAAATCATCTGGAGGTTCGTTTTACCAATTATTCCCTTGTATTCATATCAGTCACGGTAGTTGGATACTAGCTTTCCATATGTTCAACATAGCTTTACAATTTGGTCTACTCTGTCCTCTCATTGCAGATTGAAGCTCATACAGGAAGTGTTAGCCATCTTGCTTTTTCATATCCTAACAAACAACTATCTGTTGTTACTTGTGGTGATGACAGAATCATTAAGGTTTGTCTTTCTGACTTTCTTTGTTCTATTGGCATGTTAATGCTTGGGCATGACTTACATGAACCAAAATAATCCAAAGGTTTGGGACGCTGTTACTGGGGCTAAACGGTTTACTTTTGAGGGTCATGAAGCTCCTGTGTTCTCTGTTTGTCCTCACTACAAGGAAAATATTCAGGTAACAAGTATTGTTTATTTTTTTGTTGTTGCGACATACGATCAGTCTCATATGGTTCCTATGATTTATTTGTCTGTCATGACATCAAATACCCTTAGATATAATTGTCGGCTGACTGAATCCAGTGTATATACATTTTACTATTTAGACTAGAAGCCACTGTGCTGCTCCTTTCTGTTTTCCGGATGAAATCTATGTATTAGATAAATTCTCTCTAATGCATTCTAGATCCTATACAGTTTGTCTTCTCAACAGCAACTGATGGAAAAATAAAAGCTTGGCTGTATGATAATGTGGGTTCAAGAGTTGACTATGATGCACCTGGCCATTCTTCGACAAGAATGGCATACAGCAGTGATGGAACAAGGTTCATCCAACTTTCTCAACATTTTCAGCATTTCTCAAAGCGTTGACTGTTATCTTTTCCTTCGAAATTTAAATAATTGATCTGTAATAACATGCAACAGGTTGTTTTCCTGTGGTACAAACAAAGAAGGAGAGTCATTTTTAGTCGAGTGGAATGAAAGTGAAGGCTCCATAAAAAGAACATATCACGGCCTTGGACAACGAGCTGTAGGGATTGTGCAATTTGACACAACCAAGAATAGATTCTTAGCTGCTGGTGATGAGTCGACTATCAAAATTTGGGACATGGACAACACAAATCCTCTGACAACTATTCATGCAGATGGTGGCTTACCGGTAATTTTGCTGAATGCTATTTCTACTACTTCTTTACTAGCAGCTAATTTCTCTTGGAAAACCTGCAGGCTTCTCCTTGTGTTAGATTTAACAGGGAAGGAATACTTTTAGCTGTCTCAACCAGTGACCATGGTGTTAGAATTCTCGCGACTGATGATGGAATTAGGTTGCTGAGAACAGCAGAGAATCGCTCGTTTGCCCCTGCACCTGTCATGAAGGTATATTTTCTTTGATACTATCTCTGCGGATACTGAATGCAATTTGTTAACACAATCTGGTGCGCAGGTTACTCCAGGTGGTGGTTTTGGTTCTTCAAGTGCAAATGCAGGAATAACTATGGCAGATCGATCTACATCTTTTGCAGCTATGGAGGTAAATTTAAGTTTGAATTTGAAGTGTATCCTTGTAGTCTGCTGATTATTTAGTGTCTGACTAAACAGTTATTATTTATTCAGAACAATGATGCGCGAACTCTGGCTGATGTGAAGCCCAGAATCGCTGATGATTTAGGTGAAAGATCTAGAACCTGGAAAGTTACAGAGATTACAGAGCCATCTCAGTGCTGCTCCTTGAAGCTCGCCGACAATGTGACAGTGACGAAGGTAATACATTATACAAGTATATTATAGATGAAGCATGCTTCTATCTGCAAGCTAGATGCTATCTCCACGTAACAAAATATTCAAAATTTACAAGTGAAGAAGTTATAATCTTGTTACTTGACTTAGATATATCTTGTAGTAACTGAAGTTTTTATTCCTGCGGATGATCAGTGCTGACTCATGTTTTCTATGCTGGGGATTTCAGGTTTCCAGATTAATATACACAAATTCTGGATCTGGAGTATTGGCCTTGGCATCTAATGCAGTGCACAAGTTGTGGAAATGGCAGAAAAGCGATCATAATTTGGCTGGAAAGGTCTCCTTGCCTCCTTGTTTTAGTTTTCTTGTACATTGTTAGGTGGGAGTTGCACATATGTTGTTTCTGGTTATGATCACTTAGCAAATTATGGCCTTCATTAATTTTTTTCTAGGCAACGGCTAGTGCACAACCAGTATTATGGCAACCTACAAGTGGGCTTATGATGACCAATGAGACAAGTGATACAAATCCTGAAGAGGCTATTCCCTGTTTTGCCCTCTCAAAGAATGACTCCTACGTTATGTCAGCTTCAGGGGGAAAAATCTCTTTGTTCAACATGATGACGTTCAAGGTGACTCACCGTATCTTCCTTTTAAAATTTCATTCAGCCTTGAGGGGATAGATCTTTGTTTTACCAGCATGGTATTTTGGAAAATATTCAGAGAATTTTCCTTGTTATGAAATCTTTTTTGATCTTTAACATTAAGGAAAGGGAATTATCTGGTTGAAAATTTGAAATCACCACTGTAGCGTTTTGATGATTTGGAATAATTAAAGATAGATCTGAAAAAGTTTCATGCTCTAATGTTGTATTATCTTACCTGTAGACTATGACGACGTTCATGCCTCCACCGCCTGCAGCAACATTCCTTGCGTTTCACCCTTTGGACAATAATATCATTGCCATTGGCATGGAGGATTCATCTATCCAAATATACAACGTTCGTATTGATGAGGTATTGCCTGGAATGAAATTATGATGCTTAATTTGGGTGATAAAAGTCCTGACTATATAATGACGAGTTGCATGCTTTATGTGCTAGGTGAAAACCAAGTTGAATGGTCATCAAAACAGAATAACAGGTCTTGCTTTCTCACAGGCTCTGAACATTCTTGTTTCTTCGGGTGCTGATTCACAGGTAGGAACATTGTGTTGTGAATTTGGCTTCTCATTGCGCAGTTTGAGAAGTTAGTTAACCTGTAGTAACTTGCTTGCATTTTTGGGTGTTTAGTTGTGCATTTGGAGCACAGATGGATGGGAGAAGCAAAGTAGTAAGTATTTGCAAGTTCCAAATGGAAGATCAATGCCGGCTGTTTCAGATACCCGCGTGCAGTTCCATCAAGATCAGATTCATTTGTTAGTGGTCCATGAAACTCAAATAGCCATTTATGATGCTCAGAAACTGGATTGGTTGAAGCAGGTAATCAATACTAGTGGATTTAGAATGAAACTATGTGTGTATTGCAGCAGACATGTCAGTATTGAATTCAATTATTATTACTTTCAATGAAACAGTGGTTTCGACGGGAAGCGACTGGTCCAATCACATCAGCAACATATTCATGTGATAGCCAGTCAATCTTTGTGAGCTTTGAAAATGGTAGTGTCGATGTCCTCACTGCTTCAAATCTCAGATTGAGATGTCGGATTAACCCAACAGCTTACTTGCCTTCGAATCCAAGGTGACTAGTTTTCTTTTTATACCATCAATGTTTTTAGGTATCAAATATTGACTTCTGACATTTTGAAACGTATGTGCTTTTGCAGCTCAAGAGTATATCCGCTTGTGATTGCAGCTCATCCATCGGAGACTAACCAGTTTGCAGTAGGACTCAGTAATGGCGCTGTCCATGTGCTTGAACCATCGAAATCAGAAGGAAGATGGGGAACTTCGCCTCCAGTCGAAAATGGAGCACCAGCTGACAACTAACCTAAAGCCGCCTTTTATCGTGTTTCTTTCAAATTATTTCATCATTGACTTGAAAGTTTTGTAGCCTTGCTTGGTATAGGCGTTTTTTCTTTGATTTACTCAAAAAATCAGTTCTCAAACCTTAGCTTTTTTTTGGTAAGAGATCAATTTGGTTTTATTGAATATATAATACAAACCCAAGCGAGCCCTAAAAGCATTACAAACTGACTTCTTCTGCCTTCTTCCTAAGGAAAGTACTGATAAGATGGTTCCTTTGCCTATACCATCTGGTTCTGATGATATCTTCTTTCAGGTTTTTAGGTCGTTGGATGTTAAAAGCAAAGCTGTACGTCCCTGTAATGTAGCTTCTAATCGAAGAACACCATACGATAACGTCATCAATTATATGACTAATCAAAGAACACCATCTAATCAATGATTAGTGGCTAAACCTAATCGAGAAACATATGATCAAAAAAATCTATCTAATCAAGCGGTTAAACCTAATCGACAAACCTGTGATCGATTTCTCGAAGTCGCAGATGGAGGAAAGAATGAGAATTGGTGATGGAAGGTTTCCAATTTGCCGATCCAATCTGCTTAAATATTAAACTGTAGGCCTGAGCTTTTTGTCGAAATCGAAAAGAATTAGAGCCAGCATATACATGTTTTGTGGATGGAAACGAAAAGTAAAGAGAAAATGTATATACATTTACATGATTTTTATTTACTTCGAGTTTGAGTTTGGTTATCGGGTATTAACCGAATCAGACCGAAATCCGAAGTAATACCTCACAAAACTTGTTTGATAATACCAATGACTCTAAAATTGATTCGATCTGTTTATTCGGATCGGGTTCGGGTTTGGGTTCGGGTTTCAGATTATATGCCCAGGCCTAGGATAGACACCAACGATACTATGAATGGTAAGGGTTTATGTAATGCAGAGAAGAGCAAAGATCTTGCACCTCTATTCCAATCTCATTATAAAGCTCCTGCATTTTGTTAACGACACTTCTCAACGTTATGGGCCCACGTTCAGGCCCACATTAGAGTAACAAAGAAGATCTCTCTAATAAGCTTACGGAGACCATCGTTGTCGTTTTTAAAACCTTGAAATTTCGTGAAGAATCAGAAACTCGAGAATTTTGGAGACAAAAATCACAATGGGAGAAGCGCCTGCTCAGATTCCGACGAGTTTCGGCCACGAGCTCAGGGCTTGTCTTCGATGCCGCCTCATCAAGACCTACGATCAGGTGGGGGTTCTCTCTCGCTCGTGTTTTTTTGTCTTGCGATATCTTTCCTTCTTATCTGGTTTCTCCAACAGTTTAGGGATTCTGGGTGCGAGAATTGTCCTTTCTTCAAAATAGAAGAAGATCCTGAGCGTATTGTCGATGTTACCACCCCTAATTTCAACGGGTATGACCAATTTCGTCTTCATTTGTATTTACGGGCCACTGTTCATAAAGTCTCTATTGGGTACTCGTGTGGTTACATGGCAAATTCGGGTTTCTGGTGGGACTCTGCTTAGGGTGAGAAACTATAGTCTGTACTCACTGATAAGAAGAATAATGCGTTTTTGGTTTCCAACCTCTAGTCTTTTTCTTCATTTCTTATTGGATGAATCGGTTCAAATTTTGGAAATAAAGTTTGCTGCTTTGAGAATGCTTATTTTTTTTGGCTTCTTTCCTGCCAAAGCAAAACGAGTTTACAGTGAGAGAGAAGTGTTGATTTATGTCTGTCTCCATCTGTCTATACCTCCGTTATGATTGTTTTGCAGTACAATCTCTATGATGGATCCACGCAGAAGTTGGGCAGCAAGGTGGTTAAGAATTGGTATGTTTGAGCTATTTTTTCCTAATATTCCTGAACCTGAGTTTTGCATCTTCTTTCCATTTCTTGTTCTTTGTGTCCAACCATTATTGCACTTGTGATATTACTGCTATGTTCATCGCATCTTTCTCTTCCGGAAAAGTATGTGGGTTCGAGTTTAGAAGTTTATGTAGAGATGTTAATCGTTCCTGGTTGCCAGGCTCCTCCAGTTTAAATCTCTTTTTTTTTGGCAATGTATACTCGCAATTTCAAAGAATACATTCAAACTCTCATTCAGCAAAACCTCGATTTGGATTTCATATGAAATGTTTCGTGGACACCCGTTTGAGTGGTAAATGCATTTATAACTTTTCTAGTTTTCTACTTGTTGATGACTTGATGTTGTATTCTTGGAGTTGTGAGCGTTCTTCGAAGCGGAAATAGTTCTAAACACTTTCCATTTTTTTTTCCAGGGAAGTTTGCTCCTGGTTGCTACGCTCTTGCTGTCTCAGAGGCACTCCCAGAGGAAATGCAGGTAAAGATATTTTATTCTATCTGGTTTTGGATCAAGGACATGGGTACTAGAAAACACGAATCCGGTTTCATATTGATTTTTTTCTGTTTTCAACTTTTAATCCGCTTGCAGTTCCTATGCCAAGAAGAGCGAGTGCAGTACGTTCCACCCAAACGCATTTGAAGCCCTTTGCATCATGTGTGTTCATGTTAAGATCTCTGCAAGTAATCAGCTTCAAGAAGCCTGAGTTTGAATCCATAAGGGATATTAGCGGAAGTAGTTTAGTTTTATGCTAATAACTAATCTTAAGATTTTGAGTTTTGTTTTGCCAACAAAAGAACACTACTTGGCAGTCACATTTGGTATTCCATACATAATCTCCAAAAAATAACATAGACTACATTATTTTGTAGTCCAGTTCAATTTATGAATTTTATAAACCAGATAGATATACATTGCAAAAAGTTGTGGTGGATATATATTAATATATTATGTAGGAAAATATTGATCTTATTATCAAATGAAAGTATAGAAGAAATGGCTCCTAAATAAAGCCAAGAGGGAAAACAAAGAGACATGTATAGGTTTTAGGAATATGACCATTGAAATTCCCAAAGAACCAAACAAAACTATGTGTGTATGAAATGTTTGTATTTATTGTCTCCATACAAAAAGACCCACAAATTCATGGATACGAACAAAAAGAAATACACACAACAAATTAAGAATCACATATCTCGTTCCACGGTATATTCTTCTGCTAGAGTAATCATGATCGTAACGTGTATAATTTACTAGTCAATCTTTTCTCCTAATAATCAATTACTAAACCAAGATAATTTCAAAACAACTTAAACCAGTAAAATCAAATCAAATGCGTCTAAAAGTTTAAGGTGTTTAAACCTTATTTTCTGTGACATAAAATATGTTGAAGTTGCAATGTCTTTCGAACCGAAGTTTTTTTTTTTTCTCAAGTAGGATCTTTTGTTACTAGAAAAATACAAAATGGATTTTAAAAATATCTTTTGTATATCATTTTTAATTTCGAGTTCACGTGGCCTTCGCTACTCGGTACCAACTTGGTTTTCTTTTTCTACTTCCAAAACCAGGAGTCATCACACAAGTCCAACCCGAAACACAAGGGTTCTTTGCTCGGACGAGACAACAAATCCAACATCGGAGCTAAGGTAAAATCTCTCACTCTCCGATACTATACCATCTTCTTCTCCAACCTACCTTATTTCTATGTCCTGGATCCAAAATCTCAGACACTCTGCTTCTTTGAAATGTTGACTTCTATGAAATCTGCGTTCGGTTGTGTGAATGAATCTGTAGAACGTATGTTCGCTTTTGTGTACAGTTTACCTTCTCCTCTGGTCTGGATATGGATCTCTCCTTGAGAAATTTCTGTTATTTCGCTTGTTTTGTGGATGGGTATTAGTTTTCATGCTCAATTGCTTTCATTGCAGGGGAAATTTGTGAGAATAAGAAATGTCGAACATAGACATAGAAGGGATATTGAAGGAGCTACCTAATGATGGGAGGATTCCAAAGACGAAGATTGTTTGCACTTTAGGACCAGCTTCTCGGACTGTTCCTATGATCGAAAAGCTTCTGAGAGCAGGTATGAACGTGGCTCGCTTCAACTTCTCACATGGAAGCCATGAATACCATCAGGATACTCTCAACAACCTCTGCACCGCTATGCAAAATACAGGCATTCTCGCTGCTGTCATGCTTGACACAAAGGTAAAAAAAGCCTTTTCTTTTGTTCTTTATCTAAGGCATAAGCAATGTTATATCAATTACTGAGCTTATAACCATCTGATTTTCATCAAACATGCTTAGAGGAACCAATTTCTAGAGACAATCTGCGTTTGATTTCGCTTGTTGAATTCGCAGGGGCCTGAGATTCGCACTGGTTTCTTGAAAGATGGGAATCCTATACAACTGAAGGAAGGTCAGGAGATCACTATAACCACTGATTATGACATCAAAGGAGATGAGACAACGATCTCTATGAGCTATAAAAAGCTTCCGTTGGATGTGAAGCCTGGAAACACCATACTGTGCGCAGATGGAAGCATAAGTCTAGCTGTTGTGTCATGTGATCCCGAGTCTGGAACGGTTAGGTGCCGGTGTGAAAACACGGCGATGCTTGGCGAAAGAAAGAATGTGAATCTTCCCGGTGTTGTTGTTGATCTTCCCACTTTGACAGACAAGGATATTGAAGATATTCTCGGTTGGGGTGTTCCAAACAGCATCGATATGATTGCACTCTCGTTTGTCCGTAAAGGTTCAGATCTTGTTAATGTCCGGAGGGTTCTTGGATCTCATGCTAAAAGCATAATGTTGATGTCAAAGGTACTTCAACTTTTCACGATTGCATTTTATGTACATATTAAGGCATGAACCTGACGTCTGTCTTTGGTGTTCTATTTTTAAAGGTTGAGAACCAGGAAGGAGTGGTTAACTTTGATGAGATATTGCGCGAAACAGACGCGTTCATGGTTGCTCGTGGTGATCTCGGAATGGAGATTCCGATAGAGAAGATTTTCTTGGCTCAAAAGTTGATGATCTACAAGTGTAACCTTGCGGGTAAACCAGTGGTCACAGCCACTCAGATGCTGGAGTCAATGATCAAATCACCAAGGCCAACCCGTGCTGAAGCCACAGATGTTGCAAACGCTGTCCTTGATGGCACTGACTGTGTGATGCTTAGCGGCGAGAGTGCAGCAGGAGCTTATCCAGAAATAGCTGTGAAAGTTATGGCTAAGATCTGCATTGAAGCTGAAAGCTCACTCGATTACAATACAATCTTCAAAGAGATGATTCGAGCAACTCCACTTCCAATGAGCCCACTGGAGAGTCTTGCATCATCCGCCGTACGGACTGCCAACAAAGCGCATGCAAAACTCATCATTGTGTTGACTCGTGGAGGTTCAACCGCTAAGCTTGTAGCTAAGTACAGACCCGCTGTTCCGATTCTGTCAGTGGTTGTCCCAGTTATGACCACAGATTCCTTTGACTGGACATGTAGTGACGAGTCACCTGCAAGGCACAGTCTGATATACAGAGGTTTAATTCCTATGTTGGCTGAAGGATCTGCAAAGGCAACAGATAGCGAGTCCACGGAAGTTATCATTGAAGCCGCTTTGAAGTCAGCTACAAAGAGAGGACTGTGCAACCATGGTGATGCAGTCGTGGCGCTGCACCGTATTGGGGCTGCCTCGGTTATTAAGATCTGTGTGGTGAAATAAGATTTCAAACTTGCGTCAAAAATCTCAAATTGTGCCTCCTGATGATTGTTGGTAATCATAACTGAGAGTTAGCTTCGTTGCAAGAAATAAAGAAAACAGTGTAATGTTTAAGACATCTCTCTCTCTTTTTTCCAATTTAGCATTTCAAGATTACGGGTCATAATATGACTTTTATGGTTCAGTGCCGACTTTTGATGTATAAGACTGTTTCTCTTCATAAGCTTAGCTTATAACAGATTAAGCTCTAAAAAGTAATTAGAACATACCAAAATCGAAAAAGCCATATATAATGAACGCGTAAAGATTGAACAAGATCCAAAGGGAAGTATGTTTCTTTCAGATATTCAGAATCAGAAATACTCTTCTAACTTCTAAATAACCAGTTGATCAGCCGTGGGAGAGAATCGTACTGGACTCTGCAGTATAAGAAAAGCCGCAATAAAGTCATGAACAAATGTACTATATATACGATTAAACACGGAAACTGATGTAAATAAGATCACCTGTTTTGAAAGGGATTTTCCTTGGAAGTTATAATGCATTGCGCCTGATGTTATTTTTCCACTGTTTTGTGTCACATGCAATGGAGAATATTGATTTAGTGTCTGAAATTTGAACATTTTTAGACAGAGACAAATCCAGGGTTGTGGCAGATGCTTACTTATCATGAAACTAACGAAACTCATCGTGGAAGCCATAGTCATCATCAGTGTCATCTTCATTATCGAAAATGGCACTGTAGAAGACATATGGATGCTCAATCATCTCTGCCAAATTCAGACGTCCATCTTTGTCTGAATCTGCCTGGAAGATCAGAGAAAGAGAGAAATATATGACATTGAGCAATTCAACAACCAACTAGGGCAATTTGTTTTGAAAGTTATGTACCTGTGATATAATATAATCAGCTTGTTGCTTGGCGTAATAATGCTCGGTAGGATGGATTTTACTGATAATGGGAAGCAATTCAACGTCCGATAAGTACCTGAATAGGAGTGGGAGGGAGCCATGTTAAGGGATGTATGGTCTTAACAGAAATGGTAATCATGACCTGTACTCGTAAATTACGTACCCATCATCATCTTTGTCAAGCTGAGCAAACAACTGCTTTGCTGGGCCTTCAGGCAAGTCATGATAAGGATGTGTAGAATTGTGATTATCTTCTTCGTAGTTCCTTACAGTGTCGAAGAGGCCGTGGAAAAACTCTTCGAAACTGATCTTTCCATCCTTATCCGAATCTCTTTCTCTGTAAAATTGAAGTAGAAGAACCCGTTGATAAAAAAAATACTAAAAGACGGGTTCTTTAAAAGCTATGCCAAGGGAATAAAAGATAACATATGGCTACAGTTAAGTACCTTACTTCCTCCTTGCACAACCACAGCAGCAACTTAGGGTTCTTGGTATCAGCAGGATGAAGAAAGCTATGTAGAAAGAAAACCAGCAAGAGCATTATGAGAAGACTTTTTTTTTGTATAGGTTGCTTCTAATCTACAGGTGGCGAAAAAGCTTACTCGTTGAACTCTGTTAAATTCAGCAGACCATCACCATTTGCATCAGATGCATTAAAATGTTCCTCCTTCCACCAACCCATGTCATAGCCAAAGGAATCGTTACCTGATAAATATATATCTAAGTCGTTAGCAGCCCTCCTAAGTGACATAAGTGAGATTCTTTACTTCATTGGCATAAGTCCTTTGCAAATTGCAATCAATCAGATGTATCCAAAAGAAGAAAGATATCATTCATCCCCTAATTAACCTATTACCAAAATCTATCAAGTCATATCTGTTCCTGCAAGTAGCATAAATTTTAGTCAGTGGGAAGAAACAGGAAACTGCAGCTCACCAGAATTGCGGACCCAAGATGGAGGTTCATATTCAGAGAAAGAAATAAAACCATCCTTGTTTCTATCATGAACATCCATGTCTCTTTGAGTCCTGTGCATGACCTCCTTCTCAGAAGACTGCATATTCCATTCAGTCAATTCACTCTCAGTCACAAACCCATCGGCAGGAGAAACATCAATCTTTGGAAACAAAGATATCAGCCTGCAAAGTACCAATCAAACTCCTTCCTTACAAAACAAAAGCATCTGCAACTAGTAAACGCTAAAATCAGAGATCGAAATTGAACATAAAAGTATCACCGACCTATCGGTGACATTGAATTTCTCTTCATCATTTAAGTAATCCTCGGCATCCATGAATTCCTCCCACTCAGGTTGCGACTCGTGACCAGGTGCCGCTTCATGTCCACCATTAATTGATGCTTTCTGAGAATGGGAGGCAAGCTCCGGGTGAGAATGCTCAATGTACTGCCGCTCCCACTCCTTATCCTCGCGACGGCGCTCCATATCGGCGACGAGAGGATCGAAGGGAATTGGATCGTGACGAGTGGGTTTGAAATTGAAAGAAGACCGGAGTTTAAGGCGATGATGTTGGTTGTGACCACCGTGGTGGTGATCGTGGTCACTCCTCTTCTTCGGAGAATAAGAGATGAGGAAGAGCACGAGGATCCCCACCGTGATGTATAGTACCACCGAAGCTTTACCCATGTTTGCTTCTTTTTTTTGGTATAGGAGTTTCAGCTTCAAACCCTAATTTTATTTGCCAAAATTGAACTTTTTTTAACACTGGAAGTGAAGGAAGAAGATAGTAGATCTGTTGGAAGATGGAGTTTTTGAGAATATATATGTATTTGGATTTATGATTGATCTTTAAAATATTTGACTCTAGATCTGTTACGACCTTTTAGTCAAATGGTTTTTAGTTTTTTTCCCTTTCGGAAAAAATTTAGAATTGATTTAACTTAATAAATATCATTAAGCCATACCGCAGCTAAAATAAAAGATTAGAGAGGAGATTCGAGATTAGCGTCGCATTCAACATTTAAGCTGGTCATCGGTAATCGAGCTCACCTTCCACGTGGTCCAATCCATTACCATCTCCTGCGTTTACGCCTCCATCGATGCGCACACACACATGTGGATCTCACCATTCCTTATCGATACAATTTGCTTCGCTTTCTCAGATCCTCATCGAAATCGCTTTTATCAGAATCTATCCCGTGATCGTGCTCGTATATATAAGTAGATAGATACATCAAAGAGACTCGATCATTGATTTGGAAAATGGACAAGTACGACGTTGTGAAGGATCTGGGAACTGGAAATTTCGGTGTGGCTCGCCTTCTAAGGCACAAGGACACCAAAGAGCTCGTTGCCATGAAATACATCGAGAGAGGCCGAAAGGTCAATACTTTCCTCTCTGTTTCATTCCTCAGAAGACCTTTTTATTTTGCTGTTTTTTGAGTTTGGTTGGGGTTTAGGATTTTGGGTTTTGCTTTTTACCTCAGTGGGTAATATCGAAATTATGGTTTGAAGTCTCTCTGCTACATCCTTTGAGAAGATTTGCAGAAAAAATGTGAAATATTGTGGCTTTTGGAAACAACTGATCAATAAGTTGGTGATGATGATGATTTGGCTTTTGATTGTTTGGTATGTTTGATCATGGACTGCAGATAGATGAGAACGTGGCCAGAGAGATTATAAATCACAGATCACTCAAGCATCCTAATATCATCCGGTTCAAGGAGGCAAGTGTAAATTTTTGGGATCTTATAGTTACCTAAGAACTGTCTTGGGATCTTATTTTGATTCGGTTCCAGGTGATTCTGACCCCTACTCATCTTGCCATTGTGATGGAGTATGCTTCTGGAGGAGAGCTCTTTGATCGAATCTGCACTGCCGGTAGATTCAGTGAAGCTGAGGTGATTTTCTCTTTTAAAGTCTTAAACTTTGATCTATCTGTTCTTCGACATTTTCTTTGATCCGTGTTTATAAGTTTTGTTTTTGATCTTTATCTTTTCAGGCTAGGTACTTCTTTCAACAGCTGATTTGTGGCGTCGACTACTGCCACTCCTTGGTATGTATATTCAATAAGCCGAAAAGTAAAGTTGCCTGAAAAAGGAGGTATCTGTGGATAACTATCAATGTTTTTAATGACTTAGATTCTTTGTGTTAGATTTGGAAGGTAGTGCTTCTTTTTTTTCTTGATAAATAGTGCTTCAGTATTTGATTAATAGAAATTGGTGTTTAGATGTTTTGACCTGGGTTTCAATATCTTGATTGACCACGCAACTGGGTTTCGATTCTGTGGTACATATTTATCTTATAGTGAATCATTTAGAATCTCAGTTGCCACTGTTGATGCTTTGTGATGTGGCTGATGCTATGGGTAAATGGGAGATGACTTGTTTAGAATCTATATTACCTCTGCTGCATAATAAGTACTGACCTCTCCTCTCTTTTTCTTCTGTGCAGCAAATATGCCACAGAGATCTGAAGCTTGAGAACACACTGCTTGATGGGAGCCCTGCTCCGCTTTTGAAGATCTGTGATTTTGGTTACTCTAAGGTGTGCACTCATTCATGTCCCTTTTCTTCTTTGCTCAGTGGTCTTAGTCCTCAATCCATTACAGATTATCATTATCTATTCGCTCGTCTCTTAATTCTTATAATCTTGTCCTGTTTTCTTTTTATCCTTAGTCCTCAATCTGTTTTATTTCATTTTGTGTAGTCATCTATACTACATTCTAGACCTAAATCGACTGTTGGAACTCCAGCATACATAGCACCTGAAGTTCTTTCCCGTAGAGAATATGATGGCAAGGTATACTACTCATGTCTTGTTATACATATCAATTTGTCATTAACACATGATTGGTTGTCAAAGTAAGCAGATAAACACAATAAAGGAAAAATATGAGAAAAATATTAAAAGACTGCTCAGAGATACTATAGTACGCTCTGTATATCCTTTGTACTGGCGTAGTCTGTGTAAAAAAAAAATCAGGTTATTGTACTTCTAATAAGGTTTAACTGGACCAGTCTCTGCACATTTCCAACTGTATAGGGTCTTAGCTCTTAGTTATAATATTGATGGGGCGATAATCGATATGAGTAGGATGTTAATAGGCCAGTCTCTGTAATCACATTTTTCATGATTGTCGTAGTGCGCATAGACTGGCTTTTGTACTCATAGAGCTGCGTTTTTGTAGCACGCGGATGTGTGGTCATGTGGAGTAACCCTTTATGTGATGCTGGTTGGAGCTTACCCATTTGAGGACCCTAATGATCCAAAGAATTTCAGGAAAACAATCCAAGTAACTCCATATTCAACAATCAAGTGCATTTTTTATTCTAATTAACTCTTCTTATTTGCTCCACTGTCTCAATAATGTAACAATTCAAATGGTATTCGTCAGCGTATAATGGCTATACAATACAAGATCCCGGACTATGTTCACATATCTCAAGAATGCAAACACCTTCTCTCTCGCATATTCGTCACTAACCCTGCTAAGGTACCTAAACCATTCCGGTTTCAATTTCCATGCTAAATCTTATAGGAGATTTGTGGCGGTTCTGATTGTTAATAATATCCTTGACAGAGAATCACGCTTAAGGAGATCAAGAATCATCCTTGGTACTTAAAGAATTTGCCAAAGGAGCTGCTAGAATCGGCTCAAGCGGTGTATTACAAGAGAGACAACACGAGCTATTCTCTTCAAAGCATCGAGGACATAATGAAGATAGTTGGAGAAGCAAGGAATCCAGCTTCATCTTCTAGTGTCAGCAAAAGCTTGGGATCAGGCGCTGAAGAAGAAGATGACGAGGAAGAGGACGTTGAAGCTGAAGTGGAAGAAGAAGAAGACGAAGAAGATGAGTACGAGAAGCATGTCAAAGAGGCACAGTCTTGTCAAGAGCCTCCTCACAAAGCTTAAAAGAAAAAGATGCTCTCTGTTACTCTGATTTCATTTCAAAGCCAAAGGGAGTGAACTACTTCGTACAGGTTATTTTCACTTTTCGATTTGATGTCTGAAAACGTTCTTTTTTCGTCAACTGTCTAGTGGCTCTCAAAAAAATGAACATTAACACTCGGAAATGCTGTCAGATCTTCCGAGGGTGATCTCAGTGATTATGAAGCAGAATGGATCAATACTATGGTGATAATAAAAATGATATATTTGTTTGCAAATAGCAGTTTTTACATATTTCTGAGTTTTTCTCGATAAAGAGCAACGTAGTAGTTATCTGGTTTCACGTCGTGGCATACAAAATTGCATTTCAAAGCACGAGCAAGTTCCGATGAAAAATTACATTTCCAAACTTTGAGAGAGAACTACTTGCCGTTTTGTAACAGTTTTGCAGGCTGGGGGCGAACAACATGCCGCTTTTTATCTGGTGTCTGAAAACGCCACCGTTTGGAGGCCATTTCTCTCCATTTCTTGTCCCCTAGTTAAAACCCTATCATGTTTGCTACAACACTCACTGGTAAAACCCTCTCTACATTTTCGACTCTTCCCTTATCTTCAAAATCTCTCCGGCCACCGACGACGGGAACTTGGTAGTTACAGGTCAAGATATGCCCTTGAAGTTTCCTCTCGGTGTACGCTTCATCACTCATTCTCTTCCCTCTACTCATCTCGCTTCCATGAATTCTGGCGCATTAATCTATTCCTTCCGCTCCGTCCCTGTTCTCTCCAAGGCATTTCCTTTGAGGCTAACGTGCCTTGGATTATGCTCCCAGGTCAATTTCTCTACCCGACCTGAATTTGGGAGGCGAAGCCGAGATGGAGGAGAGATTCGCGCGTCCAAGAGCTTGATTGAGGATGAGGCAGAGCTCAGTGATTGGGTGAGCGATTTGAAGACTAGCTCGTTGCGTGGGAAGTTCACAAGCGACGAAGATGACTCGGGTCCAGACCGGGTTCGTAGAAACGTAGAGAGGGACAACAGTAGGGGTCCGAGGAGAGGAAGGGAAGGCCAAACTGATAGGTTGGGTGGTTCGAGAAGGGGAAAAGAGGCTGAGATTGATAGGTTTGGAGGTTCGAACAGGAGGAGAACCAGCGGCGAGCCAGTTGAGTCGTTTAGGAACAAGCGGTCAGGTGATCGGGAGGGTGCAAGGAACGGTCGAATTCAAGGAAAAAGTAGTGAGTCGTCTTTTCGTGGAAGGAATGAGAGAAATGTAGATTCAGGGTTTAGGAGAGATCGAGGCCTGGAAACCAACAAGGGTTTGGGGAAACAGACAAGAGGTTTAAGACAGGAAGAGGAGGATAGTAGTGACGAAGACGAGAAGAGGGTAGTATTGGGAAGCATTGATGATTTGCTTAGTGAAGATAGTAGTGATGATGACGATGAAGATGATGAGCCTATTATTAGGAAAGCGACTTCTGCTAAGGCTGTCGAAGTTGATACGCCAAGGACTGAAAATGCTAAAACTTCAGATTCTTACTTATCTAAGACAAGGTACATTATTTGTAATTTAGTTTCTTTTTCTATGTGCTGTGTTTTGGTTTGATTCTTCCCCTTGAATAATCAGGAGTATGTTGGCACACGGTAATACGGTATAGTTTATAGTTTGACTTTGTCAACTGTCTTAGCAGCAATCCTTCTTTGAATTTAGTTTCTTTGTGCGTTATACTTTACCTTTACGACTAGATTATCCTTGAGTGGAAGATGATTGCTTCTACTGTATGCGACTTTGACTATTTTAGTGCTGTTTGATTGAGAATACTCTCTGTGGTAAATGATTTACAGATTTGATCAATACCCATTGTCTCCCTTATCGCTAAGAGCCATCAAGGATGCGGGATTTGAGACAATGACTGTTGTGCAGGAGGCTACTCTGCCTATCATTCTCAAAGGTGGATTATTCTTCCTTTCTCATGAGAGTTCTTTGCAAGGCGGGGAAAAAAACACAATGATTTTGAAATGTAGTGCTGATTTCGAATTGACTGCATTTCACAAGCTTTTACGGATTACTTAGCAATAGCGAATAGGTATTTCAAAGAAAACTCAGAGACTTGTGTACCATTCTTCATGATTCCTCAAATTCGCCGTGACTTCCATTTTGTTGCCTGATTGAT
Organism: Schrenkiella parvula; assembly: GCA_000218505.1. Taxonomy (NCBI): domain Eukaryota; kingdom Viridiplantae; phylum Streptophyta; class Magnoliopsida; order Brassicales; family Brassicaceae; genus Schrenkiella; species Schrenkiella parvula. Next base: position 15,642,835 of record CM001192.1, on the reverse strand, counting down.
TGTTCTAAAATTCCTCTTATAATTCCTCTTTAACTCCTTGGTTTCTTCCGTGCTCTGTTTTTCCAGGTAAAGATGTGCTAGCCAAGGCCAAAACAGGCACTGGGAAAACCGTAGCATTTTTGGTGAGACATTCTACCCTCTGGGTTCATGTATATAAGCTGGTCGGTTAGGAATTGATCGCCCTTCTATTAGGATTTTTTCTTATTGTTTTTTTATTTTCTTTTCAAGCTTCCATCAATTGAGGCTGTTATCAAATCTCCACCTGCAAGCCGGGATAATAGACAACCCCCAATTGTTGTGCTTGTGGTATGTCCTACTCGGGAACTTGCCTGTCAAGCTGCTGCAGAAGCAAATACCTTGCTTAAGTATCACCCATCTATCGGTGTTCAAGTTGTTATTGGAGGCACAAAGCTTCCTACAGAGCAAAGGCGTATGCAAACAAATCCTTGCCAGGTAATAAGAGATTTCTTTTGATGGCTGAAGATACAGTGAGCAGCTCTTTCTCCATATATTGCTTAATAATCACATATTTGAACATTGTCAGATTCTTGTGGCTACACCTGGAAGGCTCAAAGACCATATCGAGAACACTTCTGGATTTGCCACAAGGTTGATGGGTGTGAAAGTCCTTGTGCTTGATGAAGCTGATCATCTCTTAGACATGGGTTTCAGAAGGGATATCGAGAGGATAATCGCTGCTGTTCCTAAGCAGAGACAAACATTTTTATTTTCTGCGACGGTACCTGAAGAGGTAAGTATCAGTTTCTTGCACAAAAGGCTCTCATTTTTAGGCTGGGGTCTTGAATTGTGTTTTTCTGGTGTCAAGGTCCGTCAAATTTGCCATATTGCTCTGAAACGGGATCATGAGTTCATTAATTGTGTTCAAGAGGGATCTGGGGAGACGCATCAAAAGGTAAAAGATTGCTCTTTAGGTTCTTTTGGATGAATGACCTGCCATATGATTTGGATGTTATAGGTTTCTAATGTCTGTTTTATCTCCCAGGTCACACAAATGTACATGATTGCATCTCTGGATAGACATTTCTCGCTTCTATATGTGCTTCTTAAAGAACACATTGCAGATAATGTAGACTATAAGGTAAAAAAATGTTGTTCCTCAAGTGCCGTTGTTAATCACCAATGTTTTTCTGAATTGACACGACCTCCTTCTCGTTGCAGGTTATTATTTTCTGCACAACTGCTATGGTTACAAGATTGGTTGCGGATCTGCTTGGTCAGCTAAGCTTGAACGTCAGAGAGATCCATTCTAGAAAACCGCAGGGTTACAGAACCAGAGTTTCTGACGAGTTCCGCAAGTCCAAGAGTATTATCCTTGTAACATCAGATGTATCTGCTCGTGGTGTTGATTACCCTGATGTGTCACTAGTCGTACAGGTAAACCATGTAGTAGTTTTCCATCATAACTGTACCGCAACTGCAAAGTTGATCCTTCTTACTGAAGTTTTTGTGTATATGTTGGTTTTGCAGATGGGATTGCCATCAGACAGGGAACAATATATACATAGGCTTGGCAGAACCGGGCGGAAAGGTAAGGAAGGAGAAGGTGTACTATTGTTGGCACCATGGGAGGAGTACTTTCTGTCATCTGTTAAAGATTTGCCCATCAACAAGTCTCCTCTACCGCCAATAGACCCTGAGGCTGTGAAAAAGGTAAGCTTGGACTTAAAAATCCATGTGTAGTTGTCAATGTTAGAATAGTCTCATAGCACAAACCTCTTCAAAATCAAAAGCTAAAATTTCCAAGAGTATTTGAGTATTAATGGGTGTGAGGAACTTGTTTGTGGATATGAATTTCAGGTGCAGAGAGGGCTTAGCCAAGTGGAAATGAAGAACAAGGAGGCGGCATATCAGGCGTGGTTGGGTTACTACAAATCGCAGAAGATGATTGCAAGAGACACAACCAGACTGGTGGAGCTAGCCAATGAGTTTAGCCGCAGCATGGGACTTGAGACCCCACCAGCTATCCCAAAGAATGTTCTTGGCAAGATGGGTCTTAAAAACGTTCCTGGTCTTAGAACCAAGTAGAATTTTTCTTTTCATTTTGCTTTTGTCTTGCAACTTTAATGCTTTGTAAGTGTAATATCTTGTCATTCTTGCTATATAGTTGAGACTTTCTAATTACAAAAAGTCCTATAAAAGTTAACAAATTTTATTGTGACGAATCTATACTATCATGATCATTTTTCGAATATGACATTGTTATTTACAGTATATACTATTAAAAACTATTTTAGACCAATGTAATACGAATTAATCTTTTTTAGATTATAAAAAAATATAAAAAACCATAGATGAACGCAAAACATTTTAGTCAATTTTGACACTAATAAATGGGTAATTATATTCATATAACATAAATAAATATAATTATAAAATATAAATTAATGATAATATCTATTACAAACTTATACATCATTTATCAAAAACAATAAAACTTACAAATTTTAGTATTACTAAATTCATTTCTCATAAAAAGTATAAATTCTGCATGCGTCCCTAATTTAATTGTGATCTACATGGGTTCGTTTCGGGGATTGGTTTTCTCCACGTGTTATTAAGTGTTTTCAGTTCGAGGATATTGGGAGGAAACTACATGCCGTTTTTTTATATGTTGACATTTTGGGCCAACTCTCTTCTGTAATCTGTTACCCCATAAAAAGCCTTATTTGTGTTTCCTACAAAACCCTCATAAAACCCTAATTACCGACGGCGGGAACTTTGGTAGTTACTTACAGCCTTTCAGGTTAAAGTATGCGCTTGAAGTTCCCTCTCTCTTCCCATCTTCTTCACTCGTTTCCATGACTTCCGATGGACCCAAATCCGGTCGGAAGAGACGAGAGATTCGCGCAAAACATGTGAAGAAGTTGGGGAGTGGTGAAGACGACTCGGGAAACAATAGAGGTCCAAAGAGGGGGAGGGAAGGCAAATCTGCTGATGATGATGAGCCTCTTGCTAAGAAAGCAGCTTCTACTATCGCTATAGAGCCAAGGAGTGAACATGTAAAAAAATCAGATTCTTACTTGTCTAAGACAAGGTAAGTTATAACTTCGTATCAATTTGTTTTGATGAGGACAGAATATAGTCTCTTTCTGGATTGCTTCAGAGCTTCTCTTATACTCTTACGGCTAAATGTTATTCAGATTTGATCAGTTCCCACTGTCTCCCTTATCGCTTAAGGCAATTGAGGATGCCGGATTTAAGACAATGACTGTTGTGCAAGAGGCTACTCTTCCTATCATTCTCAAAGGTGAACACTTTTTTCTTTCTTCGCATCTCGTTGGAGTTGCTTATAACGCAGAAAGATGACACACCATGATTGATTGAGAAATGTAGGGACGTGTTCTACTTGAGTGTATCTCACAAGCTTTTTACAGATTACTTTTGAAATAAAAACTCAGAAACTTGTGCATCTTTCTTCCGGATTTCTCAGATTGAAGCTTCGATGATTATTTATTATTCCTCTAATGTTTCTTCTTTATTTTTTTGTTTTTGTTTTTTGTTTTTCCAGGTAAAGATGTTTTAGCCAAGGCCAAAACAGGCACTGGGAAAACCGTTGCATTTTTGGTGAGACATTCTACCCTCTTGGTTCATGGATATAAGCTGGTCGGTTAGGAATTTGGTTGGGCCTTGAATTGGAATCTGTTCTCATTTTTTATGAGTTATTTTTTTATTTCAAGCTTCCATCAATTGAAGCTGTTATCAAATCTCCTCCTGCAAGCCGGGATAATAGGCAACCCCCAATTATTGTCCTTGTGGTATGCCCTACTCGGGAACTTGCTTGTCAAGCTGCTGCAGAAGCAAACATCTTGCTTAAGTATCACTCATCTATTGGTGTTGAAGTTGTGATTGGAGGCACAAAGCTTCCAGCAGAGCAAAGGCGTATGCAAAAAAATCCTTGCCAGGTAAGAGATTTCTTTTGCATCAATGTTTGTTAATGTGAAGTCAATTCGTAGCAACTGTTGCACTTATTTTAAGCTGGGTTTCTAAGATGGAAAATGTTACCAAAGGCGTCGCATATATTTCTTTTCAATATCGGGAAATGATAAATTACGACTGATTTTTCGCCCTTGCCTGCATTCAAATTGGCTGAAGATACAGTGAGCTATGTCTCCATATCTTGTTAATAATCATATATTTGAACACTGTCAGATTCTTGTGGCTACACCTGGAAGGCTTAAAGACCATATTGACAACACTTCTGGATTTGCAACAAGGCTGAAAGGTGTGAAAGTCCTTGTGCTTGATGAAGCTGATCATCTCTTGGACATGGGTTTCCGAAGGGATATCGAGAGGATAATCTCTGCTGTTCCTAAGCAGAGACAAACATTTTTATTTTCTGCCACAGTACCTGAAGAGGTAAGTGTCAATTTCTTGCACAAAAAGCTCTCACTTTTGGGTTGGAATCTTGAACTATGTTTTTTTTTGAGTCAAGGTCCGCCAAATATGCCATGTTGCTCTGAAACGGGATCATGAGTTTGTCAATTGTGTTCAAGAGGGTAGTGGGGAGACGCATCAAAAGGTAAAAGCTTGCTCTTTACGCTCATTTGAATGAAAGGCCTGCCATATGATTGGATGTTATCGGTTTCTCATGTCTGTTTTATCTCCCAGGTCACACAAATGTACATGATTGCATCATTGGATAGACATTTCTCCCTTCTATATTTTCTCCTTAAAAAACACATTGCAGATAATGTGGACTATAAGGTAAAATTGTTTCTCTAGTGCAATTGTGGGTCACCAATTTATTTCTGAACTAACACAACTTCTTGTTGCAGATAATAATTTTCTGTACAACTGCTATGGTTACGAGATTGGTGGCCGATTTGCTTGGTAGGCTAAGCCTGAACGTCAGAGAAATCCATTCTAGAAAACCGCAGAGCTACAGAACCAGAGTTTCTGATGAGTTTCGCAAGTCCAAGGGTATTATCCTTGTAACATCAGATGTATCTGCTCGTGGTGTCGATTACCCTGATGTGTCACTAGTCGTACAGGTAAACCATACCGTAGTTTTCCATATTTTGGAATTGACGGCAACTACAACTTTAATTTTTATTGAAGTTACTATTGTGCATATGTTGCTTTTGCAGATGGGATTACCATCAGACAGGGAACAATACATACATAGACTTGGCAGAACCGGGCGGAAAGGTAAGGAAGGGGAAGGTGTACTATTGTTGGCACCATGGGAAGAGTACTTCCTGTCATCTGTTGAAGACTTGCCCATAACCAAGTCTTCTTTACCACCGATAGACCCTGAATCTGTGAACAAGGTAATCTTTTTCATGTAATACTACGAGTGCGCATGAATTGTTACTCTACTGAACTTGGCAAGTCTTATTTGGTAATAACAACTAGAGTCTTAAAAACTGTACTTGGCTAGCTTTACTTGCTAACAACAACTCAGAGTGTTATAAACTGTACTTGAATCAGTACGCAAGTACCAATGTTTAGGATAGATCTTCAAATGTCGTAACACAAACCTCTTTGAAGTATGTGACTCTAGTAGGTGTTGATGGGTGTGAGAAACTTGTTGGATTCAGGTGCGGAAGGCACTTAGCCAAGTGGAAATGACGAACAAGGAGGCGGCGTATCAGGCGTGGTTGGGTTACTACAAATCCCGGAAGAAGATTGCAAGAGACACGACCAGACTGGTGGAGTTAGCCAATGAGTTTAGCCGCAGTATGGGACTCGACATCCCTCCAGCTATCCCTATAAATGTTCTTGGCAAGATGGGTCTCAAAAACGTTCCGGGTCTTAGAGTCGCTCCTGGTTTTGACAAGAAAAATGCTAAAAGAAATTATCGTTCCCGCTAGATTTTTTTCTTAATGGGATGTTTTGTTTTAAAACTTGATTATTTTTTAATGTATGATCTCTTGTTATTCTTGGAAGACTAAGATTTTCTAATTATATAAAAAAAACTAGAAATTACCTCCTTATTTTGTTAATTGTAAAGCTTTGTTTTCGAGCTAAACTCAAAGATGCTATGCCATGAAATTCTGGAACTGTATTCCTTGCTCATCAAAATCTCAAATCAAACAAAGAGATAAATGACAACTTTGAAAGTTTGTATAGAAAGTTTAGCCTAATTGATAAAAATTCTCATGTACCTCAGAATCGACAAGTATTGAGAAGAGGGTGATGGTGGATGGTAACAGAAAAAGCAAAAATCCAACACCATCGTTCTACTCAAGCTTTACCGCTACCATACCATAAGGCTATGAATTTTTGTTGTAACTTGTAAAGCTCTACTAAACCCTAAAGGAACAAACAGAAAAACAGAGAAGCCAAGCCGAAAGTGGTCATTTCGGCAATGGCTACAACTGCAACTGCAAGCTTTTCCTATACAGAATTGAATCTGCTATGTTTAGTCCTCTTTCCATTTGTTAACATATCTCAAGAAGGCACTAGCTGGATTTTTGTGAAGTGGAGCTCTTACACGAGTAGATCTCCTAACCACTGCTTCTTCCATTTCTATGTTATGAGCAATGTCCTTTGTCCTCTTTTGCAGTGTAGAGCTGCAAACACACACCAGTTTTTAAACACATAGTCACAAAAACAATTGAGACTTCGATTAATGCCGCTTTACTCTACTACATGATATGTGCATCAAAGTGAGGATGAACAAAGAACCATAGTAGTAATGCAAAATAGAAGTGAGAAGCTCTAAACTGACCATATCCTGTCATAGAATTTCTCTAGCTGCATATGTAGTGACAGTTCCCTCTCTCCTTTACGGTTTAGTGATCCCATCAGTGCATCGAGCTGGATTTTAAGAAATAAACACAAGGTTAAACAAGATTTATGCAATCCAATGATCAAACAAGGAAATGAACCATGTGTCTTGATGATACCTCTTCCTTGGAGGTATAATAGCCCCATTCTTTGCAATCAGAATCCTCGACAAATATCCTCCCATTGCTTCGGAACCACCAGTACCTGTTGTAATTCCGGTCTTTACCCAGGGGGTTTGTACGTATGACTATTTTCTCCATTTCTCGTTCATAGTATTGCCTCTGCATATAAATAAAAAAGTTCAGACTTGATTGGTCAAAGCACACACGTACATATGCACAACCACTTATAAAAAAATTAATTATGAGGGGAAGGACTCAACCCTCTGTTCGGGGCCCCTCCTTTCTAATGTTCCTTTCTCATCTTCACTTGATGATTTTCCCCCCTGCTTCTTCCCCGAATATTTTTGCTCCTCCTCCTCCTCTTCTTCTTCTTCTTCTTCTTCTTCTTCTTCTTCTTCTTCTTCTTCTTCTTCTTCTTCTTCTTCTTCTTCTTCTTCTTCTTCTTCTTCTTCTTCTTCTTCTTCTTCTTCTTCTCCTTCCTCTTCTTCTTCTGCCTCAGCCTCCTCTTCTTCCTCCTCCTTCTCCTCCTTAGATTTGATTTTTGTATCCCTCATCTGCCTTTTGTGCTTTCTCAGATAGACATTCCCCATAAGCCTATCACTACCATAAGAAAAATGATGAGCTCCCAAGTGATCTGAAAACAAAATGTTCTGTTCATGCGTAAGTAGGATAAGCCAAACCTTTTCTCTGATTTTTCATTCTTTTTCGAAGAAACAGAACCATTCTCCATCTTGAGTTCCCCCCCTGGTGCTCTCTTTCTTTTTGCTGTCTTCACTACTTTCTAGTACTAGTGGGCTATTTTTCTTTTTCTCTAACCTGCTATTGTTCAAAACTCCATCAGCTTCCTCGCCACTTTTGGAGCGTTCTTTCTCCTCTCTTTTCTGTCGAGCTTCCGCCAATGCTTCTTCTCTTCTAGCAGCTCCAAGGGCATGCCGTTTTTCAACAAGCTCGTCTATTTCACCTTTGAAGTTAATTGTTTCAGCGGTATGGTTTACTAATTCCCTTAGGATTTTTAATTTTACATTGGGGTCCAATAGACCATAATGTCCCCGTTTGATCGTTCCAATGTCAAAGCACAAATCAGAAGTCTCAACTAATTCCAAGAAGTCACACAAATACTCTGTCCATGTGATCAATGTTATCTGAAATAAGATGAAATGAAGCAAGAAGTAGGCTATCAACCACAAAAGAAAACTGACAAAAAAATCATAAGGCTGGCGTCTTCATGTTGAATGAGAATAGCATACTACTGTGTCACTTATTTTGCTAATCAAGGATGATTTTCATGAGATGAAGATCTGACCTTTGACTTGCGGCTCCTTCTCTTTAAAGCTTTGAAATTATCCCCGCCTTCATTGATGAGGAACCGGAAAAGACAGGCATGCACTTCCATGATAAGAACCAAATTACTCTCCTTGTGGCAGACAGCATTTTCAAAGTCTTCAAGAGAAAATCGCCATAGATGCAGCTGCCTACCAAATGAGGAACAAAAGTCCCAGACCATAAGAAGATCCCCAACACAATCCATCGAAACACTAAAATCCCGTGAAGGAGAAGGACGCTGAGTGATATCAGCATCATCAGGATCAGGTGGCAACAGTAAATCTTCAATTGGATAAATGATAGGCTCTTCCTCAGAGTCATTAACCTCTGGAAAGAAAATAACCAACAACGACAAAATCAGTATAAAATTATACAGGAAATAGAAATAATATATTTATTTCCACAAACAATCATCATTTGGATGATCAACTAGAAAGCTACCTCTATCAGTCTCCTCTGCAACATGTCTACCATTTTCTGCTCTCTTTCTTTTTCCTTTTTCACTTCCGGTTTTATCTTCCTATAGTTTAGCGATGAGACAAAACCAGTTAGTACATAGGCCAATTATTAGGCAACGCTACAAATTATTGTATAGTGGTGTACTTTACATCTACCTGCTTCCTTTGCTGAACTAGTTCTCCATTCTCAAAGACATATTTGTTCTGAAGTTCCTTGGGAATCTTTCTCGTGATTCCATGCGCTTTAGCCAGATATTCATTAACTACCCAAGGTATACTGTGGCATGTGGAGTCCCGAATGAAAGACTTAAGAAAATTTCTACTGAATGGAAACTTCTTCCATGAGAGATCCTCCCCAGACAGAACTGCCTTCTCATTTATTTCCTTATCTTTGTCAAGGAAGCCTACCTCATACTGAGGTTCACTATCCCCATCTGTTACTATATTCAAAATCCTGCATGGATGCACTTCGCTATCCCTTTTTCCATACAACTCTGCACCAGCGAAAAAGCAATTTTGCAAATCCGTCGCTATTGTGTCAGCAAGGTCTTTCAATGAGAGTGTACCTTTTCAAAATGGAAGAAAAAGAGTCGGATAGTGCTCATATAAGAGAAATTTCAATAAGACATACAATTTATGCTGCCACCCTCAAAATACGCATAGTAATTTTAATATAATTAAACAAAACAAGACTCTGACACAATTGTATCAGAAGAATGAACCATAAAAGGAAGGTGTTAAGGAACTTACTGAATTGGATGATACGTAAAGCAGGTGCAACTAGCTCTCTGGGCAGAGTTTGAACCTTCTTGCTTGCCAGTTTTTCTGACTCTAAGGCCTCCTCGTAGGTCAAGCTAGTTTTACCAGTAGATTTACATGTCCAAACTCGCTTGCGATACAGATTTATCCTCTTCAAGTACAAGCTTTATTATGTTAAGAAAACAAATGGTTCTGACACGGCATCTGCATTGATAAACATGAAAAACCAAGCCTTCAAAAGACAATATGAATGAATATTGTTCCAGAATGAAACAGCATTGCAAGTTTTAACTTTATTTATGTTCACTCTAACTGCACACATAGGGGGAAGGAAAATATTTAAAAGATAAGTTAAAACATATATTCATTAACTGAAACAGCTATAGAAGAAGGATACTGATAGTCTCGAAAAATCTCCTTTGTGAGACGAACTTGATAAACAAGTTCTTGTGGCTCCAAGTCATTTGGGAGCTCCAGTAGTTTATGTGACTTCTTTTTTAGTAGAGGCATCCTTCAAATGGCAAGACAGATCTGTGGTGCAAAAAAAAAAAGATAAATCCATAAACCCGAATGATTGTCTACAAGTGATAATCAGAAACTCACTTTTTGTGCAATCATAGTTAGAAACATCACGGAAATGTGGTAACAAATGGATGCAAAAGGTCATCCAAGCAAGAAGGTGAAGGAATGCAAGTAAAAAAGCAAGACGTCACATATGTTAATCTTTAGAGTGTTTCTGTCACGTTCCACAAAAATTTCTTCCCAAAGTGGAAAATGTAAACCCAGGAGAACAGATATCTAACCGGAAAATTATAACACAAAGGAAATTGAGAGCAAATAACCCTTAGAGCTGGTTCTAATATCAAAGTCTGATTCGACAGAGCCCACAGAGACGCAAGTGGGGACTTGTGAGATCATGTGAAAAAAAAACCCCAAGGAAAAATATGTTTCAGGAAACCAATGCAGAAAGCGAAATAGCACTAAACCCTAGAACTAAGGCATGCCAATCGAATTTACAAAAGATCTGACCCCATGGGGAAAATCTCCCGACTGTTTACCAGTTCAGATCAATAATCGAGCAACCGAAAGAAGCTAAACGAAGCCAACGAATCAAACACATACACAAGATCGAGAAAATGAAGCACTACATGCGCCAGTTTCGGAGAATCCCGAAAACCACGACCCAGAAGGCGAAACCGACAGGAAAAAGCAGTAAAACGAAAAGAAAAAGCATATCAAATGCAACAAGGAAGAATCAATCACAACCATCACAAAAAGACGTAGCGAAATTCGAAAGCCAATGCAAAATCGACAATGAAGAAAAGCAAAATCGCACACGAAAGCGTAAAGGAGGATCGATATTCCCGCCAGAAGAGGAACAGTTTACAATCGGAGAAAGAGAGCAATCGAATCTTACAGAGAATGTGTTGAATTCGGAATGCGCGTCGTCGAGAGAGAGAGGTATCTCTCGAGGGAAGAAAACAGTTGTTTAGATCTCTGATCTTTCGGTCTCGCTCTCTCTCTCTCGCTCTCGCTCTCAGCTCTTTGGTCCGTCGTCCTTCCTTATGGGAATGACGAAAACTTATTAATATGTGTCTTAGTGGATTAGCCCCACTTTATAATTTTTATATACATATATATGTATGTACAGGTGTTGCTGTTTTGGAGCCAATTAGTCCCCCCCATAAGTTATTTTCCTTCCAATTAATCAGTCCAGCCCATTACATGTCTATTATGGGCCTCAGGTCTTCTTACTTGAGCCTTGAAGGCTTTAGTTTTGAGTTGTTTGACTTTGAAATTACTGTTTTTTTTTAGAAAAAAAGAGATATTTTTTTGGTTTTCGTACCAAAAAAATATGAATTTAAAAAGAAAAAAATCTCAAAGCGCAAAAAAAAAATGAAACCCAATCAAAATCTTCTAATAACCCGGTGAAGAGTTGAACCAAAATAAATTTACCATACAATCAATTCAATTGGAAAATCTGAAATCCCAATAAAAAAAAATTAAAAAAATCGCCGCTATTATATCTAGGAACAAAAAAGTGTGCCCCAAAAAAATTAGATTCTGAAATTATTAAAAAAAATTATCGTTTAGATATATATAAATGTTGTACGAAATTTAAAAGACTTGAAGACTAACATCTTTATAATGGCAAAAAGATAATTTTTAATTATTTTGTCAACGGCACCGGATGATATTTATTTTTGTTTGTATGAGCCAAAAATATCTACAAAAATAATATCTATTTCAAGTTTGGGCATTTTATTATTTTCTGGCCTAAAATAAAATATTTTTTCATTAAACTACCACCAGAAAACAACAAACCTATTTAATAATATTCCTTCATACGTAAAATACATAAAACTTCGGCACCAAACTCGTGAGAGACGAAGCCTCGGGTCCTCGACGACTTGAATATATCATCAACACGTACTTTATATGTGGTAGTTACTTCTATCAAGCGGTCAAGATTTGGCCACGTCGTCTCTTCCTCCCTCCTTAAAACCCCTCGCTACGCTACTCCTCTTAATTAAGAAATATCCGCCATTGTTTCCGGCAAACAGAAACCAAATGGAGATCGAGAGAGTGCAAGACATTTCATCATCTTCCCGGCTTTCCGAAGCGATTCCGTTGGAGTTCATCAGATCAGAAAAGGAACAGCCGGCGATCACGACATTCCGAGGTCCGACCCCGGCGATTCCCGTCGTCGATCTGAGCGATCCCGACGAGAAGAGCGTAGCGGGTGCAGTGGTGAAGGCGAGTGAAGAATGGGGGATATTCCAGGTGGTTAACCACGGGATCCCGACGGAGCTGATACGGCGGTTGCAGGAAGTCGGAAGAACGTTCTTCGAGCTTCCTTCGGCGGAGAAAGAGTCCGTTGCGAAGCCGGAAGATTCGAAAGACATCGAAGGGTACGGAACGAAGCTACAGAAAGATCTAGAAGGTAAAAAAGCATGGGTCGATCATCTCTTCCACCGCATCTGGCCACCGTCGTGCGTTAATTACAGATTCTGGCCTACGAATCCACCTGAATACAGGTATACGCCGGAGAAAAGAGAAAAACAAAATTCCCAAAATTTGTAATCGTCGTGATTCTCTGTTTCGATGGTTTACTATATTGGTTTCATGGCTATATATGTTAGGGAGGTGAACGAAGAGTACGCAGTGCATGTGAAGAAGCTGTCGGAGACGTTATTAGGTATTCTCTCGGAAGGGTTAGGGTTACGGCGTGAGGCGTTGAAAGAAGGTCTCGGCGGAGAGATGGCGGAGTATATGATGAAAATTAACTACTATCCGCCGTGTCCACGGCCAGATTTAGCCTTGGGAGTACCGGCGCACACCGATCTCAGTGGAGTCACTCTGCTCGTACCTAACGAAGTTCCTGGACTTCAAGTTTTCAAAGACGATCACTGGTTCGACGCCGAGTATATTCCTTCCGCCGTCATTGTCCACATCGGCGATCAGATTCTGGTCTGATTTTTTTAGAATCATGCGCATCTTATATAAAAAAAAACTCGATCTCATTATGGAAACAAAAGAAATCACTTGAATGATAAAATAATTAAAGAAATAGATAATTTTCTTTTAGAGTTTATAGTTAAGAACTTAGGTTTTAGGATTAGGAGTTAAGAGTATTGGATTTATTAGAGTTTAGTTTTTTCCTAAAGCTAAAAAGATAAATTGATTTAGAAAAATTTATTTATCGTAGGTTTTAGGATTAAAAAATATTGGTTGAATGACAGGGGTTTAAGGTTGTGGGGCTAGAGTGTCCTAAATTTAGAATTATTGTTAATATTTTTTTAAATAGACTGTTTCCTAATTACGATATAAATTGTAGATTATGGTCATAATTTGTCTTTTATATGAATGGATTGTTGCAGAGGCTGAGTAATGGGAGGTACAAGAATGTGTTGCATAGGACGACGGTGGATAAGGAGAAGACGAGGATGTCGTGGCCGGTTTTCTTGGAGCCTTACCGTGAAATGGTCGTCGGACCTTTACCGGAGCTTATCCGCGATGATAATCCTCCAAAGTTCAAACCTTTTGCGTTCAAGGATTACAGTTACCGCAAGCTCAATAAGCTTCCTCTGGATTGAGAATAAAAAGCGTGATTTTTTTTAAAAAAAACTTATTTTAAAATTTCTTGTTTTGAAATAGGACGTGGTTGTTATCGAGTTGTTGTTTTCCCGCGATAAGAAAGATTGACGTGTCTCTTGTTTCTGTTATTTATGATTAAATAAAGATTAATACCATCTACTACATTAATATTTTGATGAAGACATGCTCTCGTTATGTTGCCAAGTCTTTGCCAGTTATGTCGGACTATTTTTAGAAATTGGGAATTTGGGTGCGTAGTGAGTGTTCCATTATCAATTTTGTGAAGTATCTAAAAGATTTCAGCGAAAGTGTAAAAATCCAGAACAAGTGAAAACGCATTTCCACAATTTAGTGCGAGTATATACGGAAGCATCTTTTTAGGTGAAAATAATAATTGCATTAGGTGAGAATAGTTTGCACAATATTACAACGGGATCAAGTGAAATATAATGTAATGATGGATCTTTATCGAGTGACTCAAACTGAAGTGTTACAAAACCTCTCTTTCAAGTTTCAGGACGGCCATGAAAGCTTCTTGAGGTACATCAACTCTACCTATGGCTTTCATTCTCTTCTTACCTGCCGCCTGTATACACAATCAGATCAAATTTTAAACTTAATATACAAAAAAAATTTACAGTACTTGAAATAGCTGAGTTGGTAAATCACGGTCTCGCCCTTCTCCAGCCTTACTCTTAGCAGAAAAGAAGAAAAGTACCTGTTTCTTAAGAAGCTTCTTCTTCCTAGAAATATCTCCACCTGAATGAACCGTAGTAACAAGATCAGAGATGGCTTTGTAGGAACAAACACAGTAAAGTAAAAGCTACTTCATTTTATATTTCTGAATCCAATTGATACCAGAAAGAGTGAAGAGAAGTTTCACGTAATACAAAAGTTGCGAAGAGCTTAGGCTCAAACAGTCAAAAGAGTTTCGATAGGAAGCCAGGTGGTGGCTATTTCATGCTTTAGGGAAAGGAGTCAGGGAAGCAAGGGAATGTGTAGTTACCGTAACATTTGGCCAAAACATCCTTTCTGATTGCTGAGAGCGCTTCACTGGCAATCACTTTTGTTCCTATACAGGCCTGTAAGTATATGTTTTACGTTAAACATCTTCCACGGTTTGTATATTCTAAGGGCATTGCTAGATAACCAAGCAGAAACGCAATTGACCAGACCCATTTGATCAGAATTCAAGTTTAATAAGTTCAGAAGAGGAAGATCTAAGATCCAATGCTTCTGATGTACCTCAGACCCTTCTCAGTCGTAGATTAAAAATCTCCAAGGATCCATAGTCAAGTATAAGTTATACAGCAGCAAAAATTTATTATTTACTAAAGGTTAAATGTAAATACCTGGATGGGCACTTTAAACATTTGTCGCGGAATAAGCTCTTTGAGTTTTTGAGTCAAAGCTCTTCCAACGGAATATGCCTGGAAGCAAAGTTCAAAATGGTACCACAGTACAGTGAGGACAAGACTCTTTTATAACTCAATGCTACCTGGGAAATGTACTAATCTCAACAGTAAGAGCTTCCCACCAATAGGAACAGATTATCAAAGCTTTACACAGATGTGTTGAAGCGCATGTATTTATGCTAAGCTCACAAAATTCAGATTAATAAGCTTTAATAACTAACCTTGTCTCTGTGTACAATGGTTGACAAAGGTTCCACCAATTCAGCATTGATCAGAATATCGAGTTTTATCAGATCGCTTTCCCTGTATCTGGACACATTATAAGAAATGACTATGCTAAGAGAGACATGAAAACCAGGCGATGGAAAGATAGATCTATTAAAGCATTTTAGATTACTTGTGGCTTTTTATTACGAAGAAAATAACATAGACTTTCATCCTTGTACAAAAAAGCTGACGAGCTTTTAAGTTAATCAACTAAAACTGAAGACATGCATCACTAAGTAAGAGATGATTTGTGCAATAAAATCGGTGGAACTAACCCAATAACTGAGTATTCCATGCTAGCATATCCCTTGGTCCTGGACTTTAATTGATCAAAGAAATCTCCCACCATCTGCAAAATAGCAGGGAGCCAATAAAGAGAAGATCGGTTTACATAATCAAGTGAGACATATCTAAACTTTCATTGGAATAATGTGAACTGTGTAAAGGCAAAACCTCACCTCTGCAAGGGGTAACTCATAGAGGAGAGAAGCTCTGTTCTCAGCTATATATTTCATTTCTTTGAACTCCCCTCTCCTATCTTGAGCGAGCTCCATAAGCGCACCGATGTAGTCTTTTGGTGTAAGCAACTCAATCTGTATAATATCATTTTGCAGTAAGGATATGTAATTCTAAGAAAAGTGTCATGTAAAAATGTCAGCAATGCTTATGCAGTAGAAAACCTAACCTTAACGTATGGTTCTTCGACTGATTTCCTTTGCCCAGGTTGTGGCAGGAGAGATGGGTTTGAGCACATAGTCTGCAGAAACATTAATTTAAATGGTAGTAAGGCTCTATATTTCAAAAACGACATACAAAAGGATGCAATTTTCAGGGAAGAACAATATTTAAAGGTGTAGGATCAAGAGGAAATTACAGTATCACCATTTACAGTGTTCACCCTGTATACAACACTTGGAGCAGTGGTAATAAGATTTAAGTTGTATTCCCTCTCTAGCCTTTCCTGAGAAGAAGATGAACTGGAGCATAAGAATTAAAGCTTAATATAATTGACTTTGTGGACTTCCATCAACTCATACGGTTTTCCATCCCATATATGGTGGGCATCAGACAGGATGCTGGAAATAAGTGGAATTTGCATATAATATACGAAAAATCTCTTGTCTATCAATTTCTTTTGGTTAAAGCAAATCATCAATCAAAACCATTTTAAAACAAGAAGAGAAAAACATGTCTGACCTGCACAATTTCCATGTGGAGAAGACCCAAGAAACCGCATCTAAAGCCAAAACCCATGGCACTTGAAGTTTCGGGCTCAAACTGCAGGATAACAACCAAGGTGAGGACAAACCTATAGATTAATTTCAGCTAACATAGTCTTTTTTTGTTACACCAAATGTGAATATTATTAACAAATATACATACAATAGAGAGGTAATTTTTTTTGATTAGCCATTAATAAAGGACCAGTAAAAGTTACAGTCCAGTTCTTTACCAAAAAACCTTAACATTCTATTTCGAAGCAAACTTGACAGAAGTCTACATTGGCTAAGAAAACAAAAGAAGATCATAGTTGTCTCTGGTGCCACAACCACATTTAGAAAAGCAACATGTTAGAAACGTAAATTTATTAACAAGATCAATACAGTTCTGGATAGCAACAGTTTTCAGTCTTAACAATCTTACACTCTCTGAGCATATTAACGGGTAGCAAATTATGACCTCAAACTCCCTGAGCTTTCAAGTCATGCAAAAACATCCATGCATTAACCATGTTTCAAATAAGCAGTTCATAGTGTGTACTCGTTTCCCACCACAAACCAAAAAGAGGGAACGTCCTGGTAATTGCTACTACACAGATCATTTTGGTTACAGACAAAAGAAAAATCTTATTTTCTGTTGTTCCACTTTGCTAATACCTTTAGCGCAGCATCATTGAGTTGCAGTTTTTCCAATGCATCTCGAAGATCCGGAAACCTGTCATCATAGACGACATGTAAAAAATTTACATAAATAAAAACACCAGTCAGCAAATGAATAACAAAAACTCAGTACTGGTCAGCGTCAACTGGAAACAGGCCACAGAACACCATAGGGGTAGCTTCCTCGTAACCAGGTAAAGAGCTTTCTGCCTTTCTACTATAATTTGTTATTGTATCTCCTACTCTGGCATCTGCAACCGATCTTATAGAAGCAGAAATGTATCCCACCTGTAGTTAAGAACACTAACATTCAAAATATGTTTAAGGAATGTGGTATGACAGTCAGACATATCTGCTATACACTACATCATCAATCAGCGCGTCTTTCTAGCTATTAAAACTTGAGCAAAGAAAGATGCAATTACCCACTCCCTCTCAAATTAGCCAAACAAGATAAGCGAAAACAGATTTGTTTTATTGCATTCCAATGGGAAAGATGCAATTATCCATTCCCTCTCAAGTATAGCCAAAGAAGACAAGTGAAAACACATTTGTTATATTGCATTCAAATTGTTATAAATCACAGTTCCATCTTCTACCAACGCTGTTGCAAGGAAACCCTTCCATTTACAGATGCTTATAGCTTCCCTATTAACATAAGGAACCCCAAAAACTGCTAAAGAAAATTGACATCTCCATTTTGTAATACCAAAGTTTCTGCTGAAAGACCAACTTTCACCAAGAAAATGGGAAACGAAAGCACAGGCAAGTAAAAAATTATGTTCAAAAGAGTACACTACCTCACCCGCATATAATTCATCCACTTGAATTTGATTTGGAGATAGAACGCCGATTTCATCTGCGAAATAATCCTGCAATGCAAAATTAAGAACATGAGATACTGGTGAAACACAAGAAAGCATTTTTTCGAATATAGACTTTCTCAATTTTTCCTGAAATAATTATAGACACTCATATCAACCCAACGGCATAGACCACAAAGTTGACATGCACAAATTACAATCATTTCTTTTTTGCATATGGAAAACTATCTTAATCAAATGGAAAGACATCCTGACCAGAGTAGAGAGAAAAAGAAAAACCTTTCCGCTTGCCATGAAAAAAATTCTGTCGCCTTTCTTCACTTTCCCATCGATAACTCGGAAGTATACAATGACACCACGATATGGATCATAATAACTGCAGACAAATGTATTGTGGAAGAAAAATATAAGTAGTTAGCATGTAAACAAAGGTAAAAGTACTCTATGCTTCGCCTTCATTTTTTTCTTTAGAAAGGTAAAAGTAATTATGAATAAAAATAACAAGTGCAAACCTGTCAAAAATTAAGGCTCTTAAGGGCTTTTCTGCATTATTGCGAGGTGGAGGTATCTTTTGAACAATTGCATCCAATATCTCCGTAATACCAATTCCCTCCTGTGTCAATCAAATATGTATGCCCCAAAAATTTAATTGAATGGATAGAGAACCAGACGTCTTAAATCTCTATGTAGCAAAAGAATTTAAAACCTAACCTTTGCCGAGCAGAGTATTGCCTTGCTACAGTCTAACCCAATAACCTACAAACAATCCGCATTATCAAACATTATTCAGATAAAGACTGGCGTCTCTGGAATAGCAGTAATGAGATCCCATCAGAGGAACATGAGACTGGACCAAAATATCACAAAGCAATTAAACGCATAAAGAAGTACACTGGATATCTAACATAATGTCTAACAGAAGCTAGAAGCTAGTTAAATGTACTGATAACATATTGACAACAGCAGCATAAAGGACTGAGAAAAGGCTAACCTCCTCAATCTCCCTGATAACTTGCTCTGGCTCAGCGCCTGGAAGGTCAATCTTATTCACAACCTGCAGGAAATGTAGAGTCGTTTGCTTTAAACTTGGTACACAGACCAAATTGTTGCATAGGAAGAATCACACCTTGCATTATTGTTTCCTGAATTATCATGAATCAGATTCTAGCAATTACCAAACGTTAAATGATATCATCATTTTATCCTAGACTAGCTATTTTTTCTACATTAAGCATCTTATATGTAATATAAACGCCAATGTTTAGACTAGAATGATGAAACGTACCACATATACTTGAAAAATGATTCATTAAGAAGAGTAATATAAACGCCATAAGATGAAGCATAATTCTGTACTTACAGGAATAATTTCGAGGTTGTTTTCTAGAGCCAAATAAACATTAGCCAATGTTTGCGCTTCCACACCCTAAAGCAAATGTTAGAGGAAGTACTTAGAAGTTTTGTACTGATGTACTTCGTCATAAAAAAAACCGTAACATATTCATCAAGCAAAAAAAAGCTAAAGCAATACAGATTCCAGGTGTCCACACCGTGTCAGAATTTTTTTTGTCTAGGAAAAGAAAATCACCTGGGATGCATCCACAACAAGAAGAGCACCCTCACATGCAGCAAGAGATCGAGAAACCTATTAACGAAAAGAAATTAAACACTGTATTCTTCAACACAGCTGCGACTAAATCATTCGTATTTTCCATAATGTAAAAATATTTATGCTTTTAGGTGAGAAAAATTATTCAAACCGAGGTCCCAAGTTACTTATCACAGATACTTATCTTTACGGTTAAGCTTTTAAAATGGGTCGGTCTATGTTGGAGTATATTCAGTAGATTAGAAGACTTAAGTACCTCGTAAGAGAAATCAACATGACCTGGAGTATCTATCAAGTTGAGGCAATACGGTGCACCCTCGTAAACATAACGCATTCGAGCTGCCTGCAAAAACATACGACAAAAATTTCTAAAGTCAGAATCAGATTGCTGAGCAACTCACTATGAAACGAAAAAAAACAGATTCTTGATAGGCAAATGTAGAAGCTTTGTTCTGGGTTGATAGAAATGAAAACTGACTAATTGTTCAGAGAAACAAAAGGATTCGAAACCTGAAGCTTGATTGTAATGCCTCGTTCTCTTTCTAAATCCATGTTATCAAGAAACTGTTCCTTCATATCTCTGTTCTGGACAGTCCCAGTCACCTGAAGCAACTTATCCGCCAACGTCGATTTCCCATGATCAATATGAGCTATAATACTAAAATTCCTGATGTTCGAAATCGGAACCTGCAATTTCAAAACAATTCCGAAAAATCCAAATTTGAAGAAATCAATTCATCCGAATCCTCCCAAGTTCCCGCACATAGACGCAGAGGATATAAATAAAATAAAAGAAAAACATTATCTGACCTTCAAAAGACGGTCCTGGCCAGAACGGGCAGCTAATTTGGAGCCAGACTCAGAGAGGCCGCTCTGAGGCTGAGTTCCGGCTGTGGCCTGGCAACATACCTGTAACCTCCGGTTAGAGTGGCGACGGGAGCTAGTAGAGACAGAAATGGAGGAGAGACGACGGAGAGATGAAGAAGAAGAAGAAGAAGAAGAAGTTCCGGATAAGAAGAACGTTGGAGGAGATAAGTCCATAGCAGAAGCCATGGCCATGGCACTGTGTGTACTCTTTAGACCTCCTTCTACGGTTTTGAGGGATTTTTTTGTTTCAAAAGAATTCTGAGCCACAGGCTATCCGGATCAGACCACCCGCATCTGACCGACCCGACCCGACCCGACCCAAGTCCATATTCTTGTACGACCATTCACTAAGCCAAACCAAAATCACATTCAGAGCAAAACTAAACGAAATAACTCAACAATCCATGCGAACCATGGTGGTTTAAGTTAAGAGTGTCCACGTTTTAGAGATACACAATCCTAAATCCATTTAACCATAATTTGCATATAAAAATTAGGCTCAAAAACCCAAATATTCGAACGGGACCCAAAAACGAATGTTCCAACACATAAAGAAAAAGAAATTACAAGCTTTTTGTTCAAAATTGTTGTGCCATGAATGATGATTCTTTCTAGTTCAGGGTTGTTGATGAACCAATAATCAAGTAATGTGGCAATATGAGACTCATTCAAATTCAATGATAAGTTGATTAATTTTTTAATATTTCTTAGATAGATCTTCACATGCTTTAAGAGTAACTTAATCCCTTTGAAAAGTCCAAACCTTTGCGCAATTTTGATTTCTTCTCTGGAAGAAGTAAGAGGAGTGAGAAACGGACAAGATGAGGTTCTTACTTCCACGGAACTGAAAATAAAAATAAAAAAGACACAAGTTGAGTCAATGTCGTGGTAATACGGGAAGAATTGACCCATCCATCACCGCTTGTGACTGTTTAACTTTGAGATTAAAGAAAAAGTTTTGACTTTTCTTCATTTTGTTTCTTTATCAAGCTGGTTGTTTCGTTTTGGCTTTCAAGGGGATGCCAATTTGGTGGTGGTCCAATCCCCATTGTAATTTTTGTTGTTGAATCCCTTTTTCTTGATTTCCTCCTTCATTCATACTACTCTCCTTGACTTTCTTCTTTTTAACATTTATTCTCGTGTTCTACTTGCTCTGTCTTTTGTCTTTTCACTGTTCTGTGTCGTGAATCCCAAGCTCTACATCGCTCGGGAATTGGCTAAAGCCCACGTCTTTCCTGGTTTTGTTCCTCTTCTGGGTAAGTTCTTCTTCTTCTTACATTCCTCCTGGTAAAAATCCGATCTTGCCGCTTAGGTCTATCGAGAGAGAGAGAGAGAGAGAGAGAGGGGGGCTTGCAAAGTGTTTGACCTAAAGGCTTAAATTCGTGAAACGGCTTTGACTTGATGTGTTTTCAGACTTTGACGAATGGTGCGAATCTGTTACCATTGCCCCAAGGCGATTGCAATGTCTTGAACTATTTCGGACACGATGTTGTCCCTGTTTTTTAAATTTAGTCTGGAAGATTTAGTTTCCTTTAAGTCTTTGATCTGACTTTTTCTTTACTTGTCCTGTGTGATAGGGTATTACTCACGCTGCTTTTGGATCCAAGTCTCGAGATTTTTTTTAAACTACTCTCAACTCAGTGTCATGATCTTTCCGATAACGTTAGCTTGAGGTCTTTTGGAGGATTCAAAGAAAAGTTATGGGGAGTTTTTGCTCCAAGAGCCTCGGAATCAATTTTGGCAGTGAGTATTCAGGTTCAAGTGTGGCTGATGATGCTCGAGAACCCGATTTTTGCTACCCACAACCACCTGGGCAGAACAGTCTGATTGGTCCTGGTATGAGGCAGTGTATGGTTAAAGACATTAAGGAACAAAACCAGTTGAAAGATGTATTCTCTTTCCGAGAAAGGGAAGCAGAAGAGAATTTCTATGATGGGATTCCGAGGTTACCTCCATCACAGAAACTTCGGTGTGCGAAGTCTACTCAAACTGCAGTTTCAAAGGTTAGTTTGGACGAACTGAAATATCGAACTACAATATAAGCTCTCTTCAGCGACTACGATCAAGTGTTAAAAGATTTGTCTCTCAGTAAATGCTAGTGTCTTTTGAGTCCTAAAATTTCGTGAGAACAATCCAAATTCCCTATATTTGTTACAGGTTACAGAGGCAAGTGTGCTTCTAGGCAAAGCGGGGTTAGGTAAAGCAAAGGATGTTTTGGATACTCTTGGGAGTAGCATGACGGATCTTAGCAGTGGTGGATTTACTTCTGGAGTTGCAACTAAAGGCAATGAACTTGGGATCTTGGCCTTTGAAGTAGCAAACACAATTGTCAAAAGCTCAAATCTCATTGAATCCCTTTCTAAGAAGAACATCATGCATTTGAAAGAAAGTGTACTTTATTCCGAGGGTGTTCAAAATCTCGTCTCAAATGATTTTGATGAACTCCTCAGACTTGTTGCTGCTGATAAGAGGTGAAAATTCAATTCCATACTGCTTCTTTTTTTTTTGGTAAGCTCTTTAAAAACATTGCAAGATAGTCAACTTGTTTTATTTGCAGGCAGGAGCTGCAAGTTTTCTCGGGAGAAGTGGTTCGGTTTGGAAACCGATCCAAAGACTTTCAGTGGCATAATTTACAGCGCTACTTCGATAGGTTGCTATATAAAAAATAATTGTGCATGAGACTATGATCATCTTTGTGTGTTATAGCTTTCGTTTTAGTTGTTGAATTGTTTCTTTGGTTCTCAGGATCTGCAAAGAATTAACCCCTCAAAGGCAGTTGAATGAAGACGCTGTGTTAGTTGTTGAGCAACTGATGGTTCTAGTGCAGTATACTGCTGTGAGTGAATACTTTCTAAAATTAGAAACTCTAGAAACATATTGAGTTCTTCCTGCATCTTAGATGTGTATTATGTGCCTTGAGCTATCTTCTTTAGTAGCTGTTTACTATTGAAAGATGTGTGATATAAAAATGCAGGCTATTTGTCATGATGTCACTCAGACATCTCAGAATTATGTGTTCAGTATCTCCTTTGGTTCAGGAACTATACCAAGAACTCCAAGTATTGGATCGATTGGTGAAAGACTATGAGCAAAAGCGCCGAGAAGAAGAGAACTCAACTAGCGGCAGTAAGGGTAAACTGTCGAAAACTACTTAGCTGCTTTAGTAGATTTGAAGCATAGTTTTCATAATGGTCCTCTCTTTTAAACTTAGGCGATAGCCTTGCGATCTTAAAAACGGAACTTAAATCCCAGAGAAAGATAGTGAAAAGCTTAAAGAAAAAGTCGTTGTGGTCGAGAGGTTTCGAGGAGGTGAGTACCGCTTCTTTATCATTTAAGATCACCAGATCCTTTGGCTGTACGTTTATGTGTACTTAATAACTTCAAACATTGCATTTCACAAACTAAAATCCAGCCAATATATGATTGTATGTCATCTTTACCGCTTATTATACTTCAGGTGATGGAGAAACTAGTAGACATTGTACATTTCTTGTTGCTAGAGATCCATAATATCTTCGGTGGTGCCGGTATGTAAGTTCTTCCTTTTTGTACTATCCACCATGTGCTACTGAGCATGTGTCTAAGCTTTTGAATCTTCACTCTTACACTGCTTCATTTCAGTACAGACTGTAATTTCTCTTGTCAATTGATCCTCCATAATTAGCTATTCACACCAAACCTGAATTTCTTCCATCAAATTCTTTGCCTAGATGATCAACTATCGAAGAAAGGAGCTGCAGATTATGATAAAAGATTGGGACCTGCTGGTCTTGCTTTACATTATGCTAATATAATTGTGCAGATTGATACACTTGTAAGTGCTCTAACGTAGCATTGCTTCATTTGGTTTGGTTGGATCTAAGTGTATTCTCTAGATCATTTCGAATGTGTGTTCTGATGGGTATAGGTCGCCCGAGCAAGCTCTATAACTTCAAATGCAAGGGATTCTCTATACCAAAGCTTGCCACCTGGTATAAAACTGGCACTTCGTTCCAAGATTAAATCTTTCAGTGTCGATAAGGAGGTAATGTCTTCTTGTTTACACTCTCTGATCTGAAAAGCTGAAGAAAGAATGTGTTCTTTTTGCCAATCTTACTAAAACACAAGGTAGTGTGGTTTATGATTTTCCTGACAGCTTTCGGTTACACAAATTAAGGACGAGATGGAGACGACACTGCGTTGGCTTGTCCCTATTGCAGCCAACACAACCAAGTAAGAAATCTGACCTCTCTTTCGTTACCCTGACTTAATATTTTATGCTCTTGTCATGAAATTCTCTGTTCTTCTATGGCTAAAAATTGTTGAATGGGTTCATCGCAGAGCTCATCATGGTTTTGGTTGGGTTGGAGAGTGGGCAAATACAGGGTGAGTGGTGAATGAAATGAGACCTGCAACTTCTCTTCCTGCATTTTCTGTTTTGTTTCCCAATGGTTTTGTTTTTAATCTTACAGGTCTGATTTCACTAGTAAGCCTAGTGGTGGAGATATACTACGTATTGAAACACTCTATCACGCTAGTAAAGAAAAGACAGAGATCTACATTCTTGGACAGATAATTTGGTTACAACATTTAGTTACTAAAGCAAAGAGCGACACTCGAGGAGCTCCTAGACTTTCTATCAAGTCTCCATCGAATACCACGAACGAGCAATTGATATCTAGACCACCCAGTATCCCATTAGTAACAGTTGAAGAGCAAAAGATGTTACAAGAGGCAAGCAAAAGGAAGAGGAGTCCATGTGTTAGCAAGAGTCAAGATTTTGATTCTGAGTACTCGCGGGCGAGAAAGTGTGACCCTTTGAGCAAAAGCAGTGAATATTTTCGTGGAGTAAGAAGAAGCAAATCAGCTGCGGTAAAGAGGTTTTCTTCTGGTTTTCCACTTCTTGATTTTGTTATTGAGAAGGAAAAAGCTTTGGATGTGATTGACCGGGTCGATGTGCCGAGAGATTATAAAGCATTGCTGAAAGAAGGTAGCTTAAGCTTCTAATGGAGTGTGATGTTTTGTGGTCTCAAGTGAGTCCAATGCACAAAACTGGCCTTCGGCCTTCTGATTCATATGTGCTTGTTTGTATATAAGAGCGTATAAGAAGGCTATGGAAGAAGCTGTTATGTGACGATGTGTTGTTGGATCATTTGCAATGTTTCAATATAGTGATACACTTTTCTGAAAACGGATATCATATTGCCTACCATTGTTTCAATTTAAGATGATGATCATCAAGACTTGCACTATTCACTGAATCAATGAGTAAGAGACGGAGATCAAGAGAAATAAGAATCATACATTGCAATTAGAATCTGCAAGATTTAAAACCTTTATTTCAACAAGTAGAGGAAGCAAAAGAACCAAAAATTTGAGTAACAGTAAATGAATATGTTCAGCATCATCTCGCAGCTCTCACACTCATAAATGGTGGGAATCGCAATGCATTAGAAGCACCGCCTAAAGCATTGTGTTTTTTTTTCGTTATTGTCAACAAAAGAAGAAATGAGAAGTAAGCATCCGAAAGAGATAAATCAAGCCCTTAAGCTGCTGACTCCTTGGAGATCTTCTCTGCTTTTGCAACCACCTCGTCGATCCCACCAACCATGTAAAACGATTGTTCAGGAAGATCATCGTACTTACCATCAAGCAAACCCTGTGACAATTTATAATTCACATGATTTCATATATAGCAAACAATCATGGAGCAGGGAAGAAAGTCAAATGGGCATATATATACCTGGAAACTGTTGATGTTTTCCTTAAGGTCAACGTATTTTCCAGGGGCACCAGTGAAGATCTCAGCAACATGGAAAGGCTGACTCAAAAATCTCTGGATCTTACGAGCACGAGCAACAGTCAGCTTGTCATCTTCACTTAGCTCATCCATTCCCAGAATGGCAATAATATCTTGCAAGTTCTTGTAGTTCTGTAGCACTTTCTGCACACCACGAGCAGTGTTGTAGTGCTCCTCACCCAGAATATGAGGAGAGAGCATACGGGATGTTGAATCCAGAGGATCCACAGCAGGATAGATACCAAGCTCAGAAATCTTCACATAAGACATAAATTGTATAAAGATGTCAGCTTTATGAGCATTACACGGAAATATTTTACAAAGTATCAGAAAGAGAAAAGTTCACACCTGTCTTGACAGCACGGTTGTGGCGTCCAAATGAGCAAAAGTTGTGGCAGGAGCAGGATCTGTCAAATCATCAGCAGGGACATAGATGGCTTGGACTGAGGTGATAGAACCTTTCTTGGTGGTTGTGATTCGCTCTTGAAGAGCACCAAGATCAGAAGCCAGAGTTGGCTGGTAACCCACAGCAGACGGGATACGTCCTAGCAAAGCAGACACTTCAGAGTTGGCCTACACAGGAGAACACACCAAGCTAAATTTACAGTCTCTTCATCAATATATGGCATACAGGTGCTGAGAGATAGAGCAGACAACAATCTCACTTGAGTGAAACGGAAAATGTTGTCAATGAAAAGCAACACATCTTGGCCTTCGGCATCACGGAAATACTCGGCAACAGTCAATCCAGTAAGTCCAACACGGGCACGGGCACCCGGGGGCTCGTTCATTTGTCCATACACAAGAGCACATTTGCTCTCAGACTGTTAGATGGGAAAACAAAGAGAACTTAGTAACAAAAAATCAATCAAATTGAAAAAGAAAAGTGAAGATTAATCCAAGATATTGGAAAACCTGCTTCTCGCCTAGCTTGATGACACCACTCTCAATCATTTCTCTATACAAGTCATTGCCTTCACGGGTTCGTTCTCCCACACCAGCAAACACGGAGAACCCACCTGTTCATCAGAAGAAGTACCAATTAATAAACTAAAACAGAAGCATCACTGTGCAAACCACTTAAAAACACCTGAGAATACATACCATGAGCCTTGGCGACATTGTTGATCAGCTCCATAATGAGCACAGTTTTCCCAACACCAGCACCGCCGAAGAGCCCAATCTTTCCTCCTCTTTGGTAAGGAGCAAGGAGATCAACAACCTGGAAGCACCAAATGTTAGCTTGGAACACGAAGGACAACACCTGTAACCTAAGGGAACAACGTGGAGCTAAAAGCACAGAATCTACCTTAATACCAGTGGCAAGGATCTCTTGCCCAGTAGCTAAATCAACCAAAGCTGGAGCATCCCTGTGAATAGGTAGGTAGTGATCGGTCTCTGAGCAACAGCAAAAACACATCATGACAGGTCCGCAGAAAGTGAGACATTGATTAAAGGTGGCTTAGACTACTTACTGATCTCGCCTCTCTCGTCGATGGGTTCTCCGAGAACATTCATGATACGTCCAAGGGTAGCTCTTCCAACGGGGACCTTAAAAGTGCAAACAAAAAAATGATTAGTCATCCAAATTCACGAAATTGTTTGAACATTGAGTTCATTGGAAATGGATATACTTTTGAAGAAAAAGTGTCTCTGGAGAAAGTCAACGTTGAGGATAAGCAAAATACCATCAACGAATTTACAGATCTAGAGACCTAGTAGTGGCAACGCAAAACCTATTGACTTCTTAAATACGTATCAACGATCCATATGGAAGGATCTATACACAGAGAATACTTACGGTGATTGGAGCGCCAGTGTTGAGAACGCGTCGCCCACGGACGAGACCCTCGGTACCATCCATAGCAATAGTCCTGACGACATTCTGACCCAAGTGATGTGACACCTCGAGCACCAGCCTCGTGGGATGGTCCTGAACCTCGAGAGATGTCATGATCGGAGGCAATCCCTCCTGATCTTCGAATCTCACATCAACAATGGCACCAATGACCTGGCAAACCTTGCCGATCGCACCTTTACCACCGTAATCATAAGTCTTCTTGGCCTCATCCTTAGCAGGTGCAGGCGATGACGCAGCCGAGTTTGCCGGTGAAGAGGTGGAATATTCGGCGACGCGTCCGAGGAGATCCCCAAAAGGAGCAGCGCGGCGAGCGGGTGAAGGAGACGAAAGCCTAGGGTTCCGGCTCCCGAATTTGGCAGCAGATCTGCCGGAAGATGAACGGAGAAGAGATGATAAGACTCTCCGAGACGCCATGAGTGTGTTGTTGTGTGTGGTGTGAGAGAGAAAATGCTAGGGTAACTACAGAACCTGAATCTAAAGATCGAAGGTTCTGTCCAGGAAATTTCCAAAGTTTGTTGGGCTTCACTAATGGGTTTATCTGGGCCTCCATCATGCATCAAGTAGATAAAGGACAAAGATGAGATATTTTTAGGAGGTAAAAACCGTAAAGGTCATATCTCTAGGCTGAAAATATTCTTTTGTGCTTCCCTACTATCTCCACGAGGACCAAAACGCATTTACAGCAATGAGTTTTCTCTCAACAAAAGTAGGCTACGTCGATGAATGTATATCAGTAATCTGTAAATATTGCAGAAAGAAGATTGATAGGCTCTGTGTGCAAGCTTATTAATATCCCTTTAAAGTCCAATGATCGTAAAATCTTAAACTTATTTAGAGAATAGATGATCAATAGACAATCATAGTATCTTAAACTTATCGTTACAACGTTCATCAGAGAAGATAAATTCAAAGTACAAATTCAGTAGACGACATCATTAGATGAACCAAACTTTTTTGAAACTAGAAAAGAGGTGAATGTAATCTAACCATAATGCGGTACGGGTTATCACATTTGCAAGGACTAAGGTGAAAATGAGGATTTGGGCATCACAATATTTGCAATATTTCTAAATAGCTATTCAAATTAAGAAAAGTGTGACAGCATATTTGCTTTGCAATAGCAAGACTTGAACCATTCTCTGAAACAAAGAAATGGAGAACAAAAAATCACAATCATACATTGCAAGAAGAATCTGCGAGACTTATCCTTTATTTCAACAAGTGAAGGACGAAAAATGAACCAAAAATCTGAGTTACAGTGAGTGAACATGTTCGTCATCATCTCGGAGCTCTCATGAAATTTGAACCGAAATAAACTATAAATACGGAAATCAAGTTCCGTTTGGAGAGGGGCGGCACTCACAGGCATTGGGTTTTTCTTTTCGTTATTGTCAACAACAGAGTAAGACAAATATTAAGCATATGAAAGAGATGAATCCAGCTTCTAAGCTGCCGACTCCTTAGAGATCTTCTCTGCCTTTGCAACCACTTCGTCAATACCTCCAACCATGTAAAATGATTGTTCGGGAAGATCATCGTACTTACCATCAAGCAAACCCTAAAACAAACAACACGATTTGGGTTTGTTACTGGACATATTCCATTTGTTAAGGAAGAATCTCTCTGTGGCAGCGTAAAGCTAGTACACCTAGACCTAGACAAAAGAGATTCTTCTACACTTGAAACCAATTATAGCTCAACTTCATCAAGTCCACATTCGTGGAATTGTGAGGGAACATTAAAAGCTTTTATGAGCTCACAGAATCTATCATAAATTTATAGCAAAACAACGTTGTGTATATCAAAGTGTTGTGAGGTTCAGTAGGCATATACCTGGAAACTGTTGATGTTTTCTTTAAGGTCAACGTATTTTCCAGGGGCACCCGTGAAGATTTCAGCAACGTGGAATGGCTGACTCAAGAATCTCTGGATCTTACGGGCACGGGCAACAGTCAGCTTGTCATCTTCACTTAGCTCATCCATTCCCAAAATGGCAATAATATCTTGCAAATTCTTGTAGTTTTGCAGCACTTTCTGTACACCACGAGCAGTGTTGTAGTGCTCTTCACCCAGAATGTGAGGCGAGAGCATACGGGATGTTGAATCCAGAGGATCCACAGCAGGATAGATACCGAGCTCAGAAATCTTCATCATGGAAAGAGAAAAGTATTAAGATATCATCTTTATAAGTTAATAGAGTATTTTGAAAAGAAGCACCAGAAGGAGACAAATTAACACCTGTCTCGAAAGCACGGTTGTGGCATCCAAGTGAGCAAAGGGACTGAGGTAATAGAACCTTTCTTAGTGGTTGTGATTCGTTCTTGAAGAGCACCAAGATCGGAAGCCAGAGTTGGCTGGTAACCCACAGCAGATGGGATACGACCAAGCAAAGCAGACACTTCAGAGTTGGCCTACACAAGAGAGTACACTGAGTTAAATTTACAATTTTCATCAATATCTGGCATACAGGTGCTGAGAGATAGAGCAGACAACAAGGCTTACCTGAGTGAAACGGAAAATGTTGTCAATGAAAAGCAACACATCTTGGCCTTCGGCATCACGGAAATACTCAGCAACAGTCAAACCAGTAAGACCAACACGGGCACGCGCACCCGGGGGCTCGTTCATTTGCCCATACACAAGCGCACATTTGCTCTCAGACTGTTGAGATAGGAAAACAGAGAGAACAGCGAAAACAAAGATCAACAAACGCCATATACAGGAAAAAGAAAGGTGAAGAATAATCCATATTATTTAAAAACCTGCTTCTCGCCTAGCTTGATGACACCACTCTCAATCATTTCTCTGTACAAGTCATTACCTTCACGGGTTCGTTCTCCCACACCAGCGAAGACGGAGAAACCACCTGTTCATTAGAAGAAGTACCCATTAATAAACTTAACCTTAAGAACCACTGTGCAAACTATTTTTTTTTTAAAACAGAGAATACATACCATGAGCTTTGGCGACATTGTTGATCAGTTCCATAATGAGCACAGTTTTCCCAACACCAGCACCGCCAAAGAGCCCAATCTTTCCTCCTCTTTGGTAAGGAGCAAGGAGATCAACAACCTAAAGAAAAGCAACAAAAGTCAGCACGTAACACGAAAGACAACACATGTCTACTGTGGGACCAATAATCTACCTTAATTCCAGTAGCCAGGATCTCTTGACCTGTAGCTAGATCAACTAAAGCGGGAGCATCTCTGTGAATGGGTAAGTAATGGTCGGTCTCTGTGCAAGAGCAAGAAGAAATTGTCAAGACAGGTTGCAGAAAGTGAGACATCGATTAAGTGTGGCTTAGACTTCTTACTAATTTCGCCTCTCTCGTCAATGGGTTCTCCAAGAACGTTCATGATACGTCCAAGTGTAGCCCTTCCAACAGGGACCTGAGTAGACAAATAACAGCAAAATGTCAGATTCACCACGTCTGAAGACATGCATCTAGCGGAAAGGAAGAGACTTTCGAAAAGTCAATGATAAGTTACAAAACAAAAACCATAGAAAGCAAAGGAGTTGAGTTGTCTTAAACGGATCCGCAGATCTACCAAGAGGTCAAATCGCGAAAACGAATCCACGGGAACTACAAAAATAAAAATCACAAACGTAGAGATTACTTACGGTGATTGGAGCGCCAGTATTGAGAACGCGTCGTCCACGGACGAGACCCTCTGTACCATCCATAGCAATGGTCCTGACGACATTTTGACCCAAATGATGAGACACCTCGAGCACCAATCTAGTCGGGTGATCCTGCACCTCGAGAGATGTCATGATCGGAGGCAAACCCTCCTGATCTTCAAATCTCACATCAACAATGGCACCAATGACCTGGCAAACCTTCCCGATCGCACCTTTACCACCGTAATCGTAGGTCTTCTTCGCATCATCCTTCGCAGGAGCAGAAGATGGCGCAGCCGAATTAGCCGGGGAAGAGGTCGAATACTCGGCGACTCGACCGAGGAGGGTCCCACAGGGAGCGACGCGACGCGCGGGGCCGGGTGATGGAAGCCTAGGGTTGCGGCTCCCGAGCAAGGAGGATTTAGAAGTAGATCTGCCCGAAGATGAACGGAGAAGCGATGATAAGATTCGCCGACTCGCCATCACTGTTGCAGCAAAGAGAGAGCGAGAGAGAAAGAAGGGCTAGGGTTCAAAATGAAATGCTCTCTTCGCTCCTCTCTTTAACTAACGTAGACCACTTCTTGAGTTACACGTGTTTCACTTACATAAAGACACGTGCTATTTCCTGATCATTTTCCATATCAAGCCATTGATTCGAAGGAAATATATCAAAACGTGATATACCAAGGCAATAAGTTATTTCGGACAACAACAAAATAAAATGCAAAAGTTGTCAAAAAAGAAAAAAACAAAACAAAACACAATGCAAAAACTTAACCAACTAAGTTAATTTTTCTCAACACCAATTATATCTGAACTATTCGTTAATCAAATGTTTATGTTCCCAAGATTTAGACTCTTTGTTTTATCTAATCAACTTTCAAATATTTCGTCTCAATGCCAAACGTTTTATCACCAAAATTATTTGTGGTTGGCATGATCTTCAAAAATCAAACTTTGACTTCTAAAAATATACTTTTGTTACTCGAAAGCTCAATTAGAATCCCCGAGGGTCTTTTTCTTAATTAGTTCTTGCCTTCTTGGTCCTATAGTTTTCAATTTAAAATTTTAATGAAATAGACCCACATAAGCCCATTAGCGAAGCCCAGTACATACAACGAGTGGAGCTTGGATTCAGGTTCTGTAGTTACCCTAACATTTCCTCTCTCAGACACACACACACACACAACACAACACACTCATGGCGTCTCGGAGAGTCTTATCATCGCTTCTCCGTTCATCTTCCGGCAGATCTGCTGCCAAATTCGGGAGCCGAAACCCTAGGCTTCCGTCTCCTTCACCCGCTCGCCGCGCTCCTCCTTTTGGAGATCTCCTCGGACGCGTCGCCGAATATTCGACATCTTCACCGGCAAACTCGGCTGCGTCATCGCCTGCACCTGCTAAGGATGAGGCGAAGAAGACTTATGATTACGGTGGTAAAGGTGCAATCGGCAAGGTTTGCCAGGTCATTGGTGCCATTGTTGATGTGAGATTCGAAGATCAGGAGGGATTGCCTCCGATCATGACATCTCTCGAGGTGCAGGACCATCCCACGAGGCTGGTGCTCGAGGTGTCACATCACTTGGGTCAGAATGTCGTCAGGACCATTGCGATGGATGGTACCGAGGGTCTCGTTCGTGGGCGACGCGTTCTCAACACTGGCGCTCCAATCACCGTAAGTATTATCTGTGTATAGATCCATCCATATGGATCGTGGATCCGTAATTAGGAAGTCAATAGGTTTTGCGTTGCCACTACTAGGTCTTGATCTGTGAATTCGTTGATGGTATTTTGCTTCATCTCGTGATTGCTACGTTGACTTTGCCCAGATACGCTTTTTTCTTCAAAAGTATATCCATTTCCAATGAACTCAATGTTCAATTCATTTCGTGAATTTGGATGACTAATCATTTCTTCGCTCTCCCTTTTAAGGTCCCCGTTGGAAGAGCTACCCTTGGACGTATCATGAATGTTCTCGGAGAACCCATCGACGAGAGAGGCGAGATCAGTAAGTAGTCTAAGCCACTTTTGATCAATGTCACACTTCCTGCGGACCTGTCATGACAATGTGTTTTTGCTGTTACTCAGAGACCGACCACTACCTACCTATTCACAGAGATGCTCCAGCTTTGGTTGATCTAGCCACTGGGCAAGAGATCCTTGCCACTGGTATTAAGGTAGATTCTGGGCACTAGCTCCGCCTTTCCCAACAATTTACACTTGTTGTCTTTCGTATTCCAAGCTGACACTTGTTGCTTTCATTCCAGGTTGTTGATCTCCTTGCTCCTTACCAAAGAGGAGGAAAGATTGGGCTCTTTGGCGGTGCTGGTGTTGGGAAAACTGTGCTCATTATGGAGCTGATCAACAATGTCGCCAAAGCTCATGGTATGTTTAACTGTGAGGCTGTTTAGAAGTAGTGGGCACTGGGCACAGTAGTGTTCCAAACTTTTATTTTATTAATGGAGGCTTCTTCTGATGAACAGGTGGTTTCTCCGTGTTTGCTGGTGTGGGAGAACGAACCCGTGAAGGCAACGACTTGTACAGAGAAATGATTGAGAGTGGTGTCATCAAGCTAGGCGAGAAGCAGGTTTTCAAATAATTTGGATTTATCTTCACCTTGCTTTTTCCGGCATATGGCATTTGATTGATTTTTGTTGCTGAGTTCTCTTTCATTTGCTCACTTGGATGCAACAACTGTGCTTTCGAGACAGATTTCTGAGCTTGGTATCTATCCTGCTGTGGATCCTCTGGATTCAACATCCCGTATGCTCTCGCCCCATATTCTGGGTGAGGAGCATTACAACACGGCTCGTGGTGTGCAGAAAGTGCTACAGAACTACAAGAACTTGCAAGATATTATTGCCATTTTGGGAATGGATGAGCTAAGTGAAGATGACAAGTTGACTGTTGCCCGTGCCCGTAAGATCCAGAGATTCTTGAGTCAGCCATTCCATGTTGCTGAAATCTTCACGGGTGCCCCCGGAAAATACGTTGATCTTAAGGAAAACATCAACAGTTTCCAGGTATATATGCATTCCTACAATAGCACATATGATTTTTTTTCCCTGTGCCATGATTGTTTGTTATATATGAGCTTGTATGTATTTTAAATTGTTGCAGGGTTTGCTCGATGGTAAGTACGATGACCTTCCTGAACAGTCATTTTACATGGTTGGTGGCATCGACGAGGTGGTTGCAAAGGCAGAGAAGATCTCCAAGGAGTCAGCAGCTTAATAGCCTGGCTCATCTCTTTTGGATGCTTAATACTTCTCTTCTACTTCTTGTTGACAATAACGAAAAAAGAAACAAAAGCAATGCTTTAGGTGGTGCTGCTAATGCATTTCGATTTCCATCACTGTGAGTGTGAGAAATAGTACGGAGAAAACGAATTCATTCGTTGAAGTTTTTGACTTTGGAATAAAAGAGACAAGTGTTGATTTTTTCAATCTCTCCACATTTGTATTTTAGTATGAAGGAAGTCATTTTACATGATTCAAGTGTTCGAAGTTAGAGACACATTTTTGTCAAGAAATGTTTAAGTGTTGAATGTGCACTTTTCTTTCTTATTCTTCTTCTTCCGAATATATATACCGTCTTATACTCTTACAGACGCAGTACCACCAATTTCTTTCTATAATGTTGATTCCGATGTACAATCTCCTCACTCAAATATAAGAGATAAAGACAGAATAATGAAACAAAACATGTGTAAATGGAACGAAATGTAGCCCAAGAAGTCTTCAAAAATGTTCGAGAACTGCTCCTGTATGATTGAAGCCACAAGATATATGCACTGCTCTTACATTCTTTCCCAAGTTCAACATTGCTGGTCTTGCATAGTCTACATCACTACCATGCCCCTACAATTTAACACCAAATCATTTATTCTCTCTTTTATTCCAGATTTCATAGATTCTTAAGATAATAGCAAAATCGATATAAGAAAATAAAATGGTACGGCGTTTCACATAAGAGGTTAATCTGTCAGTGAACTGTTTTAGAGATTTGATCAATATGAAAGATGATGAAACAAACCAGTTGTCCACCAGAGGAATGTCCGTCAACAGAGAATGTGCCGTGAGAACCTCCCCAGCCCCAGGTAAAGACATTGTTATCTGCAAACAAGATCAGAATTGTGTTGGATAACTTGCATAATGAAAATGGAAAAAAAAAAAAAAGAAGATGCTTTACTCAAAGAAATGCTACCTGAAATGGCTGCAGTGTGCTTCCACCCACAAGATACATGAGATACAGATGATTCCAAGAAAGGACCTTCAATTCTCACAGGGAAGTGTGAGACATATGTTGAACTGAAAAATGAAAAGAAAAAAACAAATAAAAAGGTAAGTATAATTAGACAACGCAACAACTACGAGGAAACATCCTAATATTTTTGGGGGTAAACTTACTCTGTGCCAAGGCAACCATTTTCGTTTGACCCCCAGCTGTATAGTTCCCCACTTCCTTAGAAAACCAAGGAAACAACAAAGACCAGTTTGTGTCGACCGTCTTAAAAAGACAATATTTCATATATTTAGCAAAAACTAACACCCAGTTGTTGGT
Organism: Schrenkiella parvula; assembly: GCA_000218505.1. Classification (NCBI taxonomy): domain Eukaryota; kingdom Viridiplantae; phylum Streptophyta; class Magnoliopsida; order Brassicales; family Brassicaceae; genus Schrenkiella; species Schrenkiella parvula. The sequence continues at coordinate 15,606,636 of CM001192.1, read as the reverse complement.
GCTACCATATAAAGAACATGTGCAATATACACGAGCAAACTCTAGCAACCCCATATCCGAAAAGCACTAAAGAACGAAAGAGAATTACTTGTAACAACGCATGTGTGGTAACCACCACATGCAATTTCTTCTGCATATGGCACTTCACTGATAATGGATGGAGTTGTAGCATTCCTTACTCCACCAAAGCCCTGTATTTTCCTACCAGGTAGCTTTAGATAACTATAATGATACTATAGAAAGACTAGGAAAAAGACATTTTCTATACCATCTTATTTATAGACCTCTCTCCGAACATGAAAGCAGAGCCATTCTCTGCATCATTTGGAAACAAACCTCAGAAAGTCGGTAACTAGCAAAACAATCATAATTTAAGAAAGTAGATTAATACCATCAGTGCATGCTGAATGCAGTAGACCAGCAGCAACATTTTTAACCTAGTGCTCGACGAAAAAGAACAGGAAACATAACCATGAAAGTCTAAAGATTAAAACCATTACTAGGTAACTATAAGTTCTTCATTCAAGGAATTACCTTGATCCCCTCAAGTTCCTTGATAAGCCTCGGAGTAAACTCACTGCAATTAGGCACATACTTTACAGTGCAGTAGAAGAAAACTATGAAGGAATCATGATGAAGTACACAAAGGAGGAAATTTGAAAATTCTTGTGAGTAAAAAATTGCATGAGAAAAAGAAAAATATAGGAATTAAGCAAAACAGACCAACCTTTTACTTCTTAAGATGCCAAAAAAACTGGACTCGTGGCCGTGGCCAAGTCTCCCAGATCCTCCTCCTCCCCAACTCAGGACTTCACCTCCATCTGCTGAAGAAAGATACATAAAAGACCAAAAAGAAAGGGTGTTTACTTCTGTATCCAGCTAAGAATCTAGGATCCGTACCAGTAACAGCAACAGAATGCTCTGAACCCAAAGCCACCGATTCAATGGTAATTCCATGCAGAGCCTGCACTTTGGTTGGCGCATGTACCACTCTTGCAGTCTCTTCATCAGAAAATATGTATTATGGAAACGAATATGTAAATAGGCTGGCAAATTTGTTGATGAGTTAGAACATAATTAACAGTGCGTAACTTAATAAAATTGAAAAGGTATTTACTTTTTCCCAGTCCAAGCTGTCCACTTGAATTCTTTCCCCACATGTAGAGTTCCCCATCCACTAATGGATAGAAAGAGAGCAAATGTGTGACTAAGTAAAAACAACAAACAACACTGTACTGCACCAGAAGGATGCAAATTTGTTTTTGACAGTTTCGCATGTAGGAGATCATGTTTCCGATTCAAGTCACGACAATTTAATGAAGAACATTATGTTTGTTTACCTGTAATAGCAGCAGAATGATTATAACCAGCTGATATGTGCAGTACATCCTTTTCTATTCCAGAAACTTCAAGCGGCGCCTACAACGTTTTAAACAAGAAATAACATTCGAAAAATGAAATTACAATTTGAAGTATCTGAGATAAAGACATGTCAAAGCAGAAACAAAGAAGCAAGTAAAATAAGCTTGCACTCCTATAGTCTTTTGACCTGCATACCAATTGCTAACATACCATAGCATGAGTTTGAACATCTGATACGCCAAGTTGGCCACAATCATTAAGACCTGTTGCAAAGACTCTCCTTGTTTCTGTTACAGGAGTGTATGTACGCTCATAATTAGATTCAAATAAGAAAACTTTACAAAAAAACCCAACCGAACACCAGCATGCCCAATCAAACAAAGCCAACAAATTTCATCATGATCCCATCGTCGTCACTCTAATTCTGAATTTTTCCAGCTACAACCAACAAGATCATAGCTGGAAATGGTGTATGCCCAAATCCAAATGACTCAATCTCAAAAATTCGTTACGATGCCAATTATTTCTCAGCTCAACAGTCAACACAAATCGGATTGCAACTTCTAAGATTCGAAATTTCGGATAATGACCAAAGAGAAAATTAAGTCGGGAGATGAAGAAATCACCGGTGAGGAAAAGAGTGTGAGCTCCGCCGCAAGCGACAGCTCTGATGCTGTGATCACTCAAGGCAGAGCAAACGGCGGGTCTCCACTGGGACTCCAAGTTGCCGAGCCCTAATCTGCCGTAATCTCCGCTTCCCCACATCGCCGCAAAGCGTTTCCCGCTATCGCTCGACAACCATCTTCTGCAGGAAACACCAATCGGACCCAATTTTGAACTCTGAAAAACCCCACTCCAATAATTCGATCCAGGAAGTCGAACTCGTCCGAGGGCTCTAGTCAACATTTTCAATTGTAGAGTAAATGCTATATAAGGCTAAGAACGTAGCAGGTTAAATGGATCGATCTTCTTCTCCGTCTGAAATAAAAGACTGAATGTTTCATGAAAAGTATTGAACTAAGTGAAATCGTATAATGAAGAAGAAGAAGAAATAAACTGATGGATAGAAAGCATGCTACGTCTTCCCGTTATTCAATTCTGTAAAGTGCATGGTTTTTGGAAAATCGGTCCTTCCAGTTTGTTTTGTACACTTTTATACCCCAAATAAAATAAAAAACATTGAAAACCTTTGCTTTTGTTAAAATCACTTTGATTATTATATTTTTTTTAAAAATATATATAAATCTCAACTTAGCTTAACGGATACTATAATCGCTGAGATTAACTAACGTTAGAAGATGGTAACAAAGGACTAATTTATATATATTCGGTTGATTTTATAAAATTAAAATGAGTGGTGGTTCGTCAGTTGATAATTGAGGTCAAAGATCTAATTTATCCAAAACGATTTTGCATTATAAACGTTTAAATTGTAAAGAACAAAAATATAGTTCCTAAACTGTGGAGATAATATTATCTTGGTACACACTCTAACTAACCAAAACCAAGAAACAAAGAATCATTACTAGCTAGCTAAGATTAGTAGTAGAAATTCAAATATGAAATTTGACAAACAATATAGATAAAAGGTGAAACAAAATTTTAATGTCTTAATTACAATATAAGGAAGTGAATGTTGATGGAAATTTCCAATTAGTAGTTACAATATAAATTTCCATCCACTAATCTCTCTATTTTGGCGAAATGATATATTAGTGGATGGAAATTTAACAAAACATTTAAGAATGAGACTATTAGTGTATGAGATTAAATCCAGATAATATTTGTTTCTGACCCAAAAAAAATAATGTAAAGTTGATTTTACCACTTGGAATAATGTAAATGAACAGAGAGATTATTTGCTGTTGACCTAGAAAACAAAGGAATCTATGACAAAGAGGTAAATGCAAATGAAGAAATATAAATATTCAAACGAAATTAAATCTTTTAAATCTTAGAGGTAAAGTTTGAATGAACTATGGTAAGCTTTACAGCTTTGGATTTCCCAATAAACTTCTATTTTAGGTAACCCTATATACACTATAATAAGACAGTAACTATAATTTAATCAAGACTTTTCAAACTCAAAAAAGTTACTAAACTAATGTAAGATAAAGTTAAAAAGACAATCTAGGTGGTGTGGCCATTTGCTTCTCTCTCTATATATATACAAAACATGGGTCTCTTTGACTCACAAACCTAACTTCTCTTAAACCTAACTTCTCTTCTTCTTTATTCTTACAAAAAGATCATCACATTCACATATTCTTTGACTTTGGTCTCTTCTTTCTTCTTGACAACGTGGTTGTAGTGTTGATTTTAATTGTTGTGCGGTTTAGGGTTGAGAGGATTGTTGTCTGGCTCGAGGTCATTAAGAAAGTTTTACTTGCTTAAGTTTAAAAGAATGAAAACATAACCTAAATGATCTCGGACCAGGCTTCATTCCCCCCAACCGGTTTATCGCTTTCTTCTTTCAAGTTTTGTTGTCTTACTTTCATCTTTGATCTATCTTGTGAGATGAGTTTTGATCCTTTTATAGTTTACAAAGGTGAAAGTTATATACATTGTCACTAGCTCTCTTAATTACTACACGAGAAGAACGAAAACGTTGTTTCTATGTTTCAACAGTTTTTTGTATTTGTTTATTCATCATATATATATTACAGATCTATATATATGCAGCATAAACATTGAGAAAACAAAGAGAGATTCATAAGTTAATAGTATTTTCTCTTCAGTATTTATATACCCTTTTATTTTTCATTCGGGTTTATACATGCATTTTAATATTTGTATGTATCATATATATTAATTTTTCTTCGCTTTTCACGTCACAATTCACATCCAAACCCATTTCTCTTTTTTTGTCTCGAGTCACAAGTCACGAGTCACGATGACTGAAACTTGGTTTCTGTAATAACCTAAACCCAGAAAGAAGATTGTTTCTAATTACGTGTAACTTCATTTCATATTGAAGACACCGACGTGACTTTTATTTTTCTTAAAACCATCACTGTCAAATATCTTTTACGTGCCTTTGCTCTTTGCCATTAGCCTTCTTATTTTTCTGTGGTCTATCTTTAATTTTTTTCAATTGTCGTTCTTTCTCACTTTTTTATCCACCTAATTTATGAGTTTCATATACTCATACTATGTGAAATGATGCTGTGAATTTTTTATATTTGTATGAAACAAAGGCAAAAAAGGGTTTTAAAATAGTAAAAAAAGTGTTTTATTTGTTTAATTTTATAATAGTCTTTTATGTAAAACTAAAAGCTATCTAGTATAGGAAAATTTTGGACGGACCGAGGTAAAGACCAAAACAATGTTTTGTCATTTTCAGAATTTCAGAACAATTAATACATATGTTCATGAAGTCGTCATGAACCATCTATAAGCAAATGCATCCATATATATATATTAACATATAACACACATGTTTTTCTTTTTTGATAGCCTTGTAACAAAAGTACATAACACGCATACTTACGTAGTCGTAAAAGTTCAATCAAACATAATTTTGAAAAATATATATTGGATTTATGCATTGTATCTTGTTTACCACATAGAATAAAATTGTAGCGAACCAATATTAACATATATATACATTAAACTGAATAAGTTTGAATGTCCAGTTGGAGTACATGCATGTTTTAACTTTACAACTCTGGATTGCCCTGTAAAATTCTATTTAAAGTAACCCTTCACACACTATATTAAGACGGTAACCAAAACAAATAACAAAACTTTTCGGACCCCAAAAAATTACTAAATTGATGTAAAGAAGAGTAAATATGAAAATCTTAGTCTTGTGTGCATTTGCACCTCTCTCTATAAGTCTATATATATAAAGACGAAACTTTTATTTTATTTTTCCTGCTAACATAACCTTACCTTCGTCTTCTTTCTTCCGTCTTCTTACATAAAGTTCTCCTCCTAGTCCTATGGTTCAGGGTTGAGAGGAATGTTGTCTGGCTCGAGGTCATGAAGAAGGTTCCATGAGATCAGTTAAATGAGAACACTAAATGATGATTCTCGGACCAGGCTTTATTCCCCCCAACCTTTACGTAATATCACATTCTTCAATATTCTTTTATACTTTTTGTGAAATGGGTTTTGTTTGTAGATCCATAGGTGGTAACACTTTCTTCAGTTAATCTATATGAACGATAAAAATTAGTGTTTGATTATATGTTTCTTTATCTGCTGCTTGTTGGGTGGATTTGTCTGAATTTAGAGAGTAGCTATACATATATATGCCAAAGATTCAAGATTTTGGGATAGTCTGATTTATGCCCTGCATTTTATATTTTGCTACGTACTCTTTCTCTTTTATTTTGTTTTAAGAAAAAGTTTCCTCCCTTTTCACATCCAAACTCCTATCTCTCTCTCTCTCTTTAGTCTTTAGTCTTTACTCTTTAGTCAAGGGTCACGATCTCTGTAACTTTGTTTCTTTCTAAAACCTAGAAAGAAGTTTGCTTCTAGTTTCGTGTAATTTCATTTCACATTGAAGACAATGACGAGACTTTTATTTTTTCTTAAAACCATCACTATCAAATTTCATTCACGAGCCTTTTTACTTCTTTGTTCTTTGCTATTATCCTCTTTTTACTTTGTGCTCTCTCACTTTTTTGTGTGCAACTTATAAATTTGAGTAAAAAAATTATTAGGACGCATAGAAGAATGAATAGTAAAAAAAATAGTTGGTGGGGCTTAGGAGTGACAACTAGAGTTTAAATAGACATATAACATCTAAGGACAGTGAAATGAAGATAAATATCTTATTGAACCCAATTGATATCAAGATCTTTAAGTTTGTATAACCATTTCTCTGTATCTTGAGAGACATATGGTTTATTTTTCTTACTATTAAGAGCCGAATTTAAATCGGTACCAATAGATTCAGTTCCCTGTATCGTGTTACCATTGTCTTTACGAGAATTTAGCTGTCTGCTCGGATGTCTCACGTTCAAAGCTAAAAGGCGAGACACTTCGTGTAATCCTCCCCATTTCTCAAGCGCACGCGCTATGTCATAACGACCTGAAACAACACAGACCAGTTTAGTTTTCGAGGAAAACACAAAGCTTAAACTGAGAGTTTCCTGTTTGTACCTGCACGTTCGAACGATTTTCTGCTCGGCATAAATGATGGATCCATTCCCCAGCTCTGTTGAAATTTTCCTATCTGCAAATACAGGCAGAGGAAGAAGCTCTTGTAAACACCATCGCAACGGTTTGGTTCTGACGAAACAAAGCTTAGTGGGTGACTATGATTCTGAACATGTGGAGAAACTTTACCTCTTCTTGCAAGTTCTCGAGATCGTCCCAATATCCTTTTGGTTTCCGGTGTTTATACGCAAGTGAAAGATTCATCATCAAAGCTATTCTCCTGAATCCACCCATTCTTGTTATGGCTTTCTCAATGTCAACTCTTCCGTGTGACCGGAGCTGCTTTCTCATGGGCATGAATCCTTCTTGTCCATGTTCGGATATGAACTTGAGAATCTCCGATTTCAACACTTCGATGTCTCTTTGCAGACCGGGAATCCTTGCTCTCTGCTTATTTTGCTCCGCACAATCATTATTGTTGTTAACTGTCTCCACTGATGTGTCACGTGATGAAGAACATGTTTCCTCTGAAACATGACATGTCTCCACTTTACATGACTCTGAAGATTTCTCTCCTCTTTTCTCGATGTAATCTCTGATTGCGCATAGATTTGACGGAAGATCTTCATAAATAACCTGAAAAGATCCAGAGAGAAACATTGCAGTTACAATAAGAAAAAAAAGAATGAGACTGAATAAATTCAATGTTAACCAAACCTCTTCCATAATTGCTTCAGAAAGAAATGTATCTTTTCGCACTTTGGACTCCACAGTATACTTGAGCAGGGTGTGATGGTTTCCTAATTGTTCAAAAATCCATTTCCCCTCGAGCGAGTCGAAGTCTCCTTCAACCTGCTCGAATCTGATTTCCTGCTCACGACTCTCATGCAAATCGAGAACAGCTCTCGCATGAAGCACCATATAAAGCAGGCCTTTGCATCCTTCCTGCAAACAGAATTGAACGAAATTATAGAAATGAAACCATTGATAGAAACATTGGCTTGGCCAGTGTCAGAATTCTAATCTTCGAGACCAGGCTAAACGAAGGGCCTTTCTGAATCATCGAAGAGAAATTATGAGTCATATTTGGTGTAGCATCACATCCACAGCTATTCTTAAGTGATGGATCCAATTCTATCACCCAAGGTCTCTATGTTTTCCAATGTTAGTACCCAATACAAGTACCAGTATTGCCAAATCAAGTAAAAGGTTACGGCAGATGGAGAATGCTCATACCTGAAGTATGCGGACTTTATTGTTTTCACGTGACAAAATCTTGCTGATTGCCAAATTTGGAACTATCCTGATAGATCCATAAATGAAAAATGCAGATGAACACGAGATATATAAGCCACCAACCAATGTTTGATAAAGACTGACAGAGAAGTAAAGTTGACAAAACAATTCTCCTCAAGGTAGAAAAAATTGATGCCTAGATTATCTGTTTATAAAAAAAAGCATTCGGTTCTTACTCTGGAAGACTCTCATAAGCAGTTAAAACCTTCCAAACTTCACAAACGGGAGCTTTAACTGTTATACTAGCAATGACGCAACGGTGGACACCTCCATTTTCCTTCATCCATATACAACCACTCACCAATAAGCACAAAAGACAAGAAAACTGTTCTTCTTTTTTAGTTTTAGAATCAATTGCTTACTAATAGTCCATCAAATCTACGAAGATGAACTTCATCCACGGTGCAAGGTTTATCAAGCTTGCAGACTTTTCCGTACACACCCCAACTATTGTTCAGCTCACTTGAATGAGATAATGATTCAACACTGGAGGCAGCAGATCTCTTGGAAACCGGTCTTTCAAACTCAACACCATGAGAAGGGTTAGGTGGTACAGAAACTCTACCCAACAACTCCTCTATTATTGAAGGCCCGCAACTCTTATAATTTCTCTCAGCTTGACGAGCTACGGCTCGGAGATTTACAGGAAGATCTGATCTGATTATTCTTTCTAAGAAAATGGCAGGGAAGTTAAATCTTGGGATTACATTTACTTCGTATGACAAGACAGCTCCTACGGACCTGGAGAAAGAGAACAATCAGTGTTTGGAACATAGAAGGTTCCGAAATTATCCGTGGTTAGAAATGCATAACAGTCAGTTTAAAGAGACAACTGTTCTGATACGCATTCATAGAGGCTTTACAGATCTCATTACATATAGAAAGAATAACTGATGTCCGGATCATATATATGTGCACACAAATTTCTTTCAGGGGTTAGTGAATGTACCTGATACCAGATTTCACAGACCATTTTCCCTCAAACTTTTTGAAGTCACCATCTACCATAGAGAAGTGAAGCTCACGACCATTTGGCTAGAGCGTAAAAGGAAATACAGTATGAAACTACATTAATAGACATGTATCGGATTGAGAAACAAGGTAATGTAAGAACTCAGTGTAAAGATTGACTAATCCTAAGTAATATACCCAATGGAAGGAGACCAAAAAGAGGACCAGATGAACAATAGAACCATGGACTTTAGAATAAATAGGAACATGACTATGATTCTCTTTTCTGAACTCATAAGAAAGAAAGGAGCAGGAAATCCTGATTAATCATAATTACAGATCTTACAGTATAAAGGCAACCTCTTAATTCTTATAAAATATGCTGAAATATGCATTAAAACAAATTTGGCAGAGTGTCCAGGTTTCAAAATCAATCCCAATCATTTAGCAGGAGAAAAGTAAAAGGCTTAGAGTGCTCACAGAATCTGGACACTCATGGAGATCGAGGACAACACGAGCCTCAATATGCCAATATAACGCTCTTTGAAGGCCTCGTTGCTCCAGCCATATACGTCCTGGGTGTGGGCAAGGAATTCTTCCACTAGAAGTTGAAATAATTAACATCAAAGGTCATGTTAGCCTCAACAACTTAAGATTCATACACATACACATACATCTGTTAAAACATTTTTCACCAGTAGGAGAGGAGAAGCACTACAATATCTCTACCTAACAAAAAAATTGTTTGAAACTTCAAAAACACGCAAGAGCATCTACACTACTCAACAAAGAGAGTAACTAAGCATGGAGATTATGCATACTCCTGGAGAATTAGTGTCATTGTATTCGATAAACCATTTCTAAGGCATGAACATCCCACATAAGCACAACCAGAGTAGGAAATTGAACCTCTTGAAGCAGAGATCAATAAAAATAATTAATTTTGTAGATAAAAGAAGCAAACTGATAAGAAGAATCTTAAGAAAGTGGGGAATTTTACCTACAAACGAGATTGGGGATGAAATCAGCAAGGCGCTCGTAATCAGTGAGAACATTCCAGACGGATTGAGAATCTGAATCGACCCAGATTTCGCCTCTTATCCTCCGTTCCCTCCACGAGATCACATCCACCTCACAACGCACTTTTCTCTCTCCTCTCTCGTTGTCTTCGACGAAACCCAATCCACTCTCTCTCCTCAAACCGTTATCACCTCCTCTACCGGCGCTATGTCTCGTTCCGCGGCACTTGACGACCCCATCGCCGCCGATCCCGGCCGATGCGGTGGTGGAAAAGGCCGAGAATAATCGAATCTGCGAGGGGCATGGGAGCAACACACTTAGAATCACTGGTTCGTTGGCGAAATTGAAGGAATCGATGGTGGGAACGCCATGGGAGAGATGTGGAAGCTTGCTCACTGACATGGATTTGTTAGAGCAAAGATATTTGACGAAATGGGCCAGTGAGCAATTGGCAGTGTGGGGGGAGAGTAAAGCAACTGTTGCAGAGAGTGTATATACATGACCGTTAAATTTTCTCATCCACCGGTTTTTTTATATTTTTTTATAATACTCGTAATAATATATTTTATATATTTTCTTACAATGTTACAGATGTATGGCTGGAAACTCACTGTCTTCTTCAATATTATTTTTAAGAGATTAGATAGAAATAATACTGTCAGTAATACAGAATCGATTCAATATAGACTTCCGGCTTAATCCACACTAATCCTACTAATCACGCGAGGTTTATTCTCCGGTTAACTTGTAAGTTGAAGACACATGTTTGATCCGATTTCAAGAAAGTTTATACAAAACATGATTAAAACCATATTGATTGCATTTTCATGTTGTTATGACAAGGAAACGTAAACATAAAACGCAACACAAACCATAAGAAAGTAAAAAACAGCACGTCTCTAATCTGATTTGATGAATGATGTTCCAACAACTAGAAAAGATCTCCAAACAAACGAGACTCTAGAGACTTAAACCCTAAACGACAAACGAAAGAGAATCTAAATGAAACCAGAAAAAAAACACATCATTTTCACTCATCACTCATCACTCATCACTCATTCTCAATCGAACTTTCAACGATTGGTTCCTCGACGAGCCAATGGATTATTGGGGATGTTTGGGCTTGGTGTTGATGATCACTTGCAGTGTTGTTGTTACCAAAAGCCACAAATGGAGGAAACTCAAAAGGATTTATTCCTCCTTGACCAGCAAATGGATTACTGGGCATGTTTGGAACTTGTTGTTGATGAGCACTTGCAGTACTGTAGTTGTTACCAAAAGCCACAGGAGGAGACTGAAAAGGATTTGTTCCTCCTTGAAGAGGAAATGGATAATAGGACATGTTTGGAACTTGTTGTTGATGAGCACTTGCACTAATGTTGTTGTTACCAAAAACCACACGTGGAGGAGACTCAAAAAGATTTGTTCCTCCTTGACGAGCAAATGGATTATTGGGCATATTTGGGAATTGTTGTTGATGAGCACTTGCACTAATGCTGTTGCAACCGAAAGCCACAGGAGGAGACTCAAAAAGATTTGTTCCTCCTTGACAACCAAATGGATAATAGAACATGTTTGGAACTTGTTGTTGAGGAGCACTTGCAGTGCCGTTGTTGTTACCAAAAGCCACAACTGGAGGAAACTCGAAAGAATTGGTTCCTCCTTGACGAGCCAATGGATTATTGGGACTGTTTGGGACTTTTTGATGATGAGCACTTCCAGTACTGCTGTTGTTACCAAAAGCCACATGAGGAGAAGACTCAAAAGGGACAACGCACATCCTACACTTTTGATCAGAACAGTCGTTCTGAAACGTGCAGCGATCGCAGAACCAGTAATCGATGGGTGCATCCTCATAAGCATCAACCTTAACATCACACAAACCATCTTCAAGAGTCTTGAGAAAGAAATGAAAGTAATTACCAGTTGTCGTTGTTGTGGATTCCAATTTGTGCCTGAAGGCATTGATATCTCCACCTGAGATGGCTCCATTCGTCAACTCATATAGAGCCCCTTGGTGCTTAAGAAGATTTGCGGTAGCTTCTTCCCGAAGGTGATCAAGGTACTGCTTCTTCGCGCTATGGTAATTGGTTATGAAATAACCAAACACACAGCTCCATTTCAGGACAAGTCTGCATTGAACAACTAGCATCCATGCTTCTCTTAGAGCCCTTATGGCTAGCTCTATTAAACTGCAATTCGCGGTTAGTTTTGGAATGATGTTTCGCTCAATGGCTTCAAGATCGCGTTTAGATATCTGCATTGCTACATCACTTTCCTCCCAGAGTTTTAGGTGATGAGTTAGAGCGTACTGATTGCTTGGTGGGGGAACAGAGAGTTCAAAACAAAACCTTGTACCTTTGTGCTCTTCCTTCGATCGCAAGCAGCGCCAACAGAAGGTATAACTATTGCATAACAGTAAAGCAAACACATAATGAGTTAAAAAGATGTATTTTCTTGCTTGGTTATTTAAGCATAGGAAAAAGAAAAAATCAAACCTGCAGAGACAAGTCACGTTTCTCAAATCAGGGTCATCATTCTTTTCCACAAGACTGTGGCAACGAGGACAAGGTTTGGTCTTTTTAGCCATCCGGGCAAGGGTCCTTGCTTCTTCCAAGAGGTCATTCCACCAAAGAGAAGCATTGTTGCAAGTCACGGGTCGGTGTGACTCGAGCTGGCACTTCCAACAGAATGTGTGCCCACACAAACACACCACACCAAAATCAATGGACTCATCATCTTCTGATGGATACTCATCACGCTCGATGGCGTAATAGCAGCCCGGCGCAGGACACCATTTCATCGATTCCTTGTTGCTCTTCATGAAAGATCCCATGACGTATCTCTCGTACATCTCCTTCACTGGCTCTGCGAGCTTCTCGATCGTATCTGGTCCAACGGACGCGACACAGTCTTGGTTGAGGCAAGAGATGAGTACTCTCTCGTCCTTGTTGTTCTGCTCCTCCAGAGATTCGCTGAGATAATGTCTCCAGCAATCTGAGCAAAACTTGTGTGAGCAAAAAGGCGTGGAGACAAGATTATCTCCGTTACCATCGGTATGAGTAATCTCGAGATCTGCAGAAGAAGAAATGGATTCGTTTTGATTCGAATCGGAAACTTGAACCAACCCTAATTCCGCCAGAAATTTCTCCTTGTCGTCGCCCAAAACATCTGATGCCTTAAACGAGTTCCAACCGAGATGGATTAGGATTACTGTTGCATCGGACTGAGACAGCGAGAAGACTTCCGAGATCAGTTCAATCTCTTTCATCATTTTCTCACGAACCTCTGTTCTCGTAAGAACGGAGTAGAGTCTCTGTCCGTTGGATTCCATGGCTGTAAAAAAAATCAAATTCTAAACCCTAAAAATAAATAACAACGATTTGGAGACCATAGTCTGCGGGATTTAGTTAATCGATGGAGGAGATTTTATGATGACTTACCTGTGCGGATCGGTGGCGAAGAAATGGTTTATTAGCTTGGGGATCAAGTTAAATAAAATCTCAGGTGAAACAGAGGATAAGTATTGATTGTCGCTTAGGGTTTATTTAGCTATGATGAGTTTCCTTTTTTTCTTCTTCCACTGATGAGTTTACGACTAACTAAGCTAGCAGAAAAAACCGGTTAAAATGAGGAATTTAATATTTGAAAAGTTAATAGTATTTTTAGATTTCCAGATTTTCTATCAATCTAAAATTCAGAGAACCAATGAGGTTTTATTGTATGTGATTTTTTAAGAAGATAAATTATTAATATTTAAGTAAGGGTAATTATGTTTTGACGTCATGGAATTAATTATTTTAAGTAACGTATAAGTTCTCACATTATTTTTGACAAGTGGTTCGAAATCTGAACAAATATAATAATACTCATAAATTATGATGTTGATTTTCTTGCAAATATGGAATTACAAACATTATCAGGAAAATTTGATTAACGATTAAGAAGAAACACACGGAAAATTTGACATGTGGAAGCCCCTTTCTTGACGGCTCTCTCTGTGACTATTTTATTTGAATGATTTGAAAAACAATTATTTTTACAAAAAAAAGAAATATATGAATTAATAAATATTATTTTAATAGCAGACAACACCACCGTCGTTATGTTTTTGGATCTCAATCCTCCGAGAGTCTAATCTCATAAAGTATTCAAACTGATACATTTGTCTACTCAGACAGAATTGTTTTGAAATCAAGAACTAGACAGAACCTTGGTAAGATTGCTCTGAAGTAAAGCAATTGAATCAACAGCAGATTTAGCAAACCAGCTGATTCCGACTTTAAACCGGTGTTCATCAGTTGGTAGTCTAATCAAATACGCCAATTTTCTTGCTGCGTGACCAATTGGCCCTTCAAGCGTAAGCCCTTCAATAAAACTCGGCGAAATAGCAGCATCATATCTTCCAAGAGTCATCATCTCACCTAAATTCTGAAACCTGCAAAAATATTTACGTTAAGAGCTTAAAATTATGTTTTCATTATACAGACCAGTTAAAAAAAAGCCATAACTTTTTACCTGAATGGTAACAACGGTCGGTTATTAATGGCAGCCCATATATTCCAACCAGTAAAGTCTGCTTCTTGAAAAGCAACCTGAGAATTTTGATTTCGTTATGAAGCTGATTCCATTCGAAAACATGAATGTGATCATTTAGTAGCTATTTTCTTTTTCTCACCTGAGCTGTTGTAGGAAGAAGCTTTCCGTTTGAGTCTCTTAAAGATGACGAATCACCTAATGCGAAAATCCGAGGATGTCCTTTGACACGGAGTGTCTCGTCTGTTTCTGCTTGTCCTCTAACATTCAAAGGAAGGACGCTCGGACCCGAAGGTTCTAGTTCGGTAAGCAAAGGCTTAGCCCCGACCGTCCATAACACCATATCCGCTTCGATAAGTTGACTTTCTAATCCTCTCTCTGCAGGCTGAAGCTCCAACAAATACCCTCCATCTTCTTCTAAACATTCCGAATCGACTGCTCTCTTTATGCATCGAACAAGATAACCCAAGAGTAACTGAACTTTTCTCGACATAAGTACCTAACCACAATCCAAAAAACTTTTACTTTAGCATCTTTACTCGTTCTAATAAAATTAGAGGATGCAATTGCAATGACAGTACCTTCATAGCTGCCTCTCTGTTTCCATTAGGGGCTGATGTTAATATACTCTTAGACACGTTAATGGCTTGCACCGTTCCACGATCTTGCAGTCTCTCTGATATGGTTGCAGCTAACTCAACTCCTCCGTAACCGCACCCAACGACAGCTACTTTAATGGCAGAGCCGTTTTTAAAATTCCTCCTCTCCAATTTGCTCAGCTTTTCTTTCACCCTCTGCAAGAACATTGTAGCAGCCATGATTTAGTTGAAGAGAGTGTCTAATTAGGTTTGACCAAAACCGAAACCATACCCATTTGTTCCACATCCCAAAAAGCCGTAACTAAAAAGGAGATGAACCAACTAACACCTCAATTTTCTTCGAAAATCCTTCAAATATCTTTTCTGAAAACCGGACCATATTAAGCAGTGTTTAGTTCACAAATCAAAAAAATCCAAACCTAAACTCTTACAATAGCGTCTTCAAGAGTGTAAAATGGTATAGCAAAATCCATTGCGCCGGGAACAAGATCGAGCTTAGGTTCAGCGCCCAGAGCAAGAACCAGCCTGGCTGTAGAGAAGAAAGAGAATGAGTCCAGAAACATACACAGCTTCGTAATACGGTGCAACACAAGAGTCTATAAACAGCAATAGCAGACAAATGAGATAGTTTAAATTTATCAGGATTGTGTAAACATTGTACCAATCGTATTCAATGTTAAAACCGCTTTCGAGCAAGACGGTTCCTCCAGTAGCGGAACTTTCAGGCCCATTGACTCCTATATGGTCATTAGGAAGCAATGTTTTGACTCTATCTCGGAGAAATTGGATTCCCGTGTTTTTAAGCAAATCCGAGAAACGGGGAGCAATCTCCCACACATCCACTTCTGCAGATAAATAAACTCAGACACTAATAAACACTCAGCAATAGCAAAGATTGACCGAGCATTGAAGCAACTAACTCTACCTCCAGAGAGAAGCTCATACAACATTGGCTTGAACACAAAACGTTCGGATTGGTCAACCAAAACCACCTGATCAATATAAGAAAGATAATAATGCATTTAATCTTTGCAACATAATGCTAACATGATGCTCTAACCAAAAGCGAACCAAAACAACCAGAAACATCACCTGAGGTTTTTTATCGTCCGGCCATACCAGCGATTCTAATCTTAAAGCTGTGTACAATCCTCCAAACCCGCCACCTAAAATGCACACCCTTGGCCTCTGTAAACAGAGAGCTTACACTCGTTGAGTTACAGAGTCCGCAATGGAAACTTAAGAGATCTTACACAATGCTTTAAAGAGTTGAAAAGACCTTCTTATCAGGCCATGTGTAAGTCCTAGGAGGTGTTTCCTTCTCAGAAATGTCTGTGTATCCACCAGTGTTTGCGATAGCCCTCGACACATATAGCCGATGGGCGTTTCTCGGTGATTTCATAAGAGAAGAGAGATTGAATCCAGATGTTCTTGAAGCTAAAGAGGCTTTACCGCTTAGTCTCGTTGCCCCATCTGAAACACATTGAGAATAACACCAAAAATTTCAACAATTAATCTTTAGAATCAACTGCCAGATTTTACCATAAACATTACTAAGATCGACTCTTTCCTCAGAATCTCAGTCTGCTCAAAATGATAAATCTTATTCTGCATAGTGCATACCCAGAGATTAAATTGAATCAGAAAGTTTCACACTTTGAGCTAACTTCTGTTTAACCAAATCGGAAAATGAAAATCTTTCAACGATTGGCACAAAACAGAGACGAGAATCGACCCAGAATAATATTATCCGACTGGAGTGAGGAGACACAGTACATACAAGAGAAGGGTAAGAGAGAAGATGCGGCTGAAAGAACGGCCATCGGCGATTAGTATATTGCCAGAAGCTCTGCCGGAGAATCGTCGAAGTTACTTTTAGGCGTCTCGTTTCTTATGGACGTTTGGGCTTCCACGCTCCGTGGTTTGGTGGCCTATTTGTTTGTTAGTGAGACGATAAAAAGTACAATCGCGCACGCCTAATAAAAAAACGCGGCTGAAACTAGCGGTTAACGGCATCCACAAACGCGATTTTTAAATTGGCCCCCTATTTTCTGAAATATCTTATCATTTTTTTTTAATTTCCTTGAATTTTGACGTCTAATTTTTTTTAGTTCGAGATGAGAGATGATGTTACAATGATGTTCTAGAACACCACTGTAGTGTAAATTCCAAAACATCCCCAACGCTTAAAATTATAGAACTTTCTACTACTATAAGAGTTTCTGCCTTGTGATTCCGTTTCCAACGCAAAAAAGAATAACGTTTTGCTGTATAATCTTAGTGGGAATCTGAACAGTTTGCGTTATTCTACGTTTGCTTTGTTCTGTTTTAGTGGGAATCTGAACAGTTTTTATCTGCGGGAAAAAATCTTTATTATAACCAAAAAAGAAGAAAAAACACAAGAAAAAGAACAATCTACACTTTTCACAATACGAGTAGTTGTGTGTTAGTGGCAAAGAAGGGAACTGTCACTAAATCACTTCCATTTGTTGTTTACAAAAGTAAATATAAAAAACAAAAAACCAGAAAATTAAAACACATTCACCAAAAGAAAAAGCAAAAAAAAAACTTCTGAACGCAAGCTCACAGACAAGGATGAGATTTTTCTCCTCCTTGATAAATCCCAATACCTAAATTCCCAATTTCTTCCCATAATTTTAGGCGGCCAGAGAAAGATAGAGACTGAGAGACGCATTTGTATTGTTTATTTGGAAGAGCCTGGATTCTCGCTGCTTACTATATGTGTAACAATCGATCTCTACCCAGATTCTTCGGAGGTTTGCTTTCGCCTACTTATTAATGATTCCTTCTCTTTTTCCCTGAAACTCGTTTAATTTCTGGCAAAATTCGAATATGTTTGCTCTTTCGCTTGCAATTGCAGATCTTTTCTTATTATTTATTATTCCCTTTTGTGCTTCGTTCTGTAAAGTTAGATCAATATGCTTTTAGTTTGGTGTTTTGAGTTTATCATGTTTAAGGCGGTGTAACTCATGAAGGAGAAACCTTTTTTTTTAAAGTGACGATTTTTTTGTCTTACAACTTCGAAAATTCTTTAATTTATTCATGAGTGGGAGTTTGGTGGAATCCTTGTTCGAAGCTTTTTTAAAAAAAAACAAAATTAGAGTAATGGGCGTCTTCTTCTACTTCTTATGCATTATTGATGAATATCTCTCCGTTACAATCTACAAACAAAAAAATAAGAAACCTTTTTTTGTGATGGCTTGAAAACTTTTTAATGGTTCTTCTCATGATCTGATAGGTTGGTTGGATCTTATTAATATATTATAGTTGCTACATCTCATTCGCGTGTTGTTAGTGATTTCATCTCACTTGGAGCGAAAGCTCTTTGATGCTTCCCTAAGCTTGATTCCATTTTTTGTTTGTGTTTTTCTGCTTCCTGTTTTTGTTTGGATTCTCCTTTGCTCACATGTCTTTATGTTTTCACTTTAACGTATAATCTCAAGATTCTTGCTAAATCTGGCGGTTTTGGTATGTTTTAACTGCAGGAGCTTTGCGTCTTTCTTGTTGTCTTAGAAAGACATAAGATGCAGTGAAGGTCCTTTGCTAGATGGGAAAAATTGTTCTTGAGTTGTCGAAAGGTGTTTTCAATGTCTATGGAGTAGAATCGTTCAGGAGAGACAAGCCATAAAGGAGCTCGATTATGGAGAAATGGGTTTAGTGGTTGTGTAAAGAGATCAGCTTTGGTTATTTTTTAATTTGATGGGTAAAGAGAATCTGTTGGAGATTACCAATTGCGGAGTCAGTGATCACGATTCTCCATCTATCAAGAACGATGAACATGAGGCGCCACGTTACAGTTCAGACAAAGACACGGGTTTACCAACTTGCCGTGTGTGCCAATGTGCAGAA
Source organism: Schrenkiella parvula (assembly GCA_000218505.1). Taxonomy (NCBI): domain Eukaryota; kingdom Viridiplantae; phylum Streptophyta; class Magnoliopsida; order Brassicales; family Brassicaceae; genus Schrenkiella; species Schrenkiella parvula. The sequence goes on along the minus strand of CM001192.1, from coordinate 15,587,893 downwards.
TCTGATAGAAGAGGAGATGCTGCTTTAGGGTTTTTGGGCATTACTCCTCCGATTTCAGAAAATCGTAAAAGCAATGCGGACGAAAGAAATGACGATCAGAAAAGCTCAGTTGTCAAACCGAGCCGATTCATCGAACTGATAAGTCCGGACGGAGAAGTTTTCGTTTGCGCAAACGATGATATAGAAACGGGAGCGTGGCAGCATCGAGATATGTTGCTAGAGCTCGGATGTTCTTGCAAAAACGATCTCGCTTTGGTACACTATGCTTGCGCATTGAAATGGTTTGTTAACCATGGATCAACCATTTGCGAGATCTGTGGAAATGTTGCGGTGAATATAAGAACAGTAGATATTAACAAAGTGGTTCTCGCCCTGAAAGATTATGCAGCGCTAAGAGAAAGAACAGCGGATGGAGATCCAAATCCTGTAGCGGTTAACAACAACACGAGCTCTTCAGGTATAGATCCTGATGCGGTTGCAGCCATCCGAAGGCAACGGCTTAGTGAGATTTCGTTATGGTTTGGTCCGCATTGTCCAAACAACAACAATAATAGTAACTCCGCTACTGCGGGTGCAGCCTCTTCTCAGGTTGCATCTGAACAATCTTTGGGTATAGTAAGCTTTGATATATTGCCTATGGAGAGCCGAGCGACTAAATGGGCTGTCGAAGGTACAGGGATACTACTTGCTACAGGATTACTCACTGTTACTTTGGCTTGGCTCATTGCTCCTCGTGTAGGAAAGGTATTATGCATGTTAATTGATCACACTAATCCTCTTTATGTTTAGAAACTGTTAAAATACTGATATGTTGAACTTTGTGTCTGCTCAGAGAACTGCAAAGAGTGGACTGCACATACTCCTGGGTGGCCTCTGTGCTTTAACAGTAGTCATCTTCTTCAGATTCGTAAGTAAAATAATCTCATTTTCTTGTGTTCTTGTGTTCTTGAGATCTGTGTTGATCAGTAGGTGGATGAAACTGAGTTTTAAAAAATACTTTGAAAAAACAGGTAGTGCTGACTAGAATCAGGTACGGACCAGCACGCTACTGGGCAATCTTGTTCGTCTTCTGGTTTCTTGTGTTTGGCATTTGGGCTTCACGTTCTCACGCTTCTTCTCACTCTTCCACTTGAACATTCTTCTTCATCCTCCTCTTTTTCCTGGTTTCTTGTGTTACTCTTTTTTTATGTCCATCTATGTCAATATCGTTTACATTCTTCTCTTGAAGAAAAAAAATGTATAATTTATTACTCCCATCAAAAAAAAAAAATCCCCTTCAACTTATTTCTCTCTTTTTTATTTCAGCAATTCAACGTACATCTCTTTTTTTTCTTTTTCGAAACAAATTTGAATTAGAAACACGACATTTTCGTTAATTGTGCATGTTTCTGGCCTTTGTCATGTTTTGAAAACTTCAGTTATGTTTTTTGGCGTAATTTGTTCAAATCCGAGAAAGAGAATGAAAGAGATAGAATCAAGAATTCATTTTATTAGTCCGTGGCCTTTTCTCATTTTCTCGTTGCCTGAAATTTTTAGTTTGATATTAAAATTTACATGTCTAAAAGATCGAACCTTTGTCAACGAGGTGATTACATTGGAGAAACAAAACAGAAGAAAAAAAAACCAAAATTTACGCAAGGAAGAAGACGTCGTCAGTCATCAACATCAGATACTGTAGAATCCGGAGAGGAGCGTTCCTGAAATCCAATTGCGGAAGTCTCAGCTCTCTTACTCTACACGACCCACCATTTCCGTCTCGGGTCATGATCCGACCCGAATACACTTTCCTAAACAGATATGCCGAGCTTCCGGCGGCGTTGCTGTGGCCCGTAGATTCCGGCGACGGATGCGCTTTCGTCTTGTAAATTGTCCATCCGTTTGATGCCAATGCTTGCGAGAAACTCTCCATCGTTCCGATTCGCTTGTTGGTGATTCGAGAGAAAAGAGAAACGGAGCAGCAATCCCAATTGCTGACGGATCCTGAGGAGGAGGAGGAAGAAGAAGGTGTATCTACGGCGGCGGAGAATACGAGCTTGAATAGGCCATTAGAGAGGGAGACGAAGGATCGGAGATGGGAGAGAGAAGAAGCGGAGAGGGATGGGAAAGAGAGCATCACGGCGTCGTTTGGAAGAGACCACGAGAGAGAAGACGATAGCGACGCAGCCGAAGACGACCAAGTCGAAGGATGAGACGACGAAGAGAAAGGCGACGGCGATCCCGATTCACGCGGCGGGAATGAGAAGATGATGTGAGAGAGGGAAGGTGTTGGGTACAAATCCATACCTAGATCTCTCGCTATTGTGGCTAATCGGTAGGCGTCTGAAATCAATTCTCGTGTGGGAGCGAAGAAGAGCAAAGGCGTTTTAGGATTTCTCGTCTTCTTGTTGTCGGATCTCGATCGAGTTTTCGATTGCTTGTATGAGCTTAGGATTTTCCGTATGCTGGTTTCTCCGTCTCCATCTTCGTCTCCGTCGTCTGAATCGCCGGAATTATGGGTGAGATTGAGAGTCTCGTGGAGGAGGAGTGAGCGAGCTAGCTTTAATGGAAGCATCTCTGATCTCTGATCTTGCGCTTTCGTCCTCTTCGTTGGCTGTTTTGCCTTTTATTTCCTTTATGCTAGCTTTCCTGAAACCGAAAGATAACCGACCGGTTTAAAATTAAAGAATATGTCTCGATTTGGCTCGGTTTGATTAGATATAAAGTACAGGAATTTGCCATTTGCTCATACGAGTTTGCTCAGTCATCGTCTAGCTAAGCTTGTGGAGAAAAGAGAGATACTTTATGACTACAACAACTGCTGTTACACTCTTCCGGGAGAGAAGAAGGCTGCTTCTTCCACTGATTCTGAAAGAAATAGCACTGTGATAACGTTGAGAACGAATGATCAGCGTGCAGCGAATGAGGTTATGATTCTCCAAAATGTGGAAGAGAGTGTTGAAATTTCGAAGTCTGGGAATCATAAGGTTGATATTTGGAAGAACGGAGTTTAACTGAATCCGGAACCATCCCCAAACGTAAAGCATGTGGTGGCATTAACGTCGCTGAAGTAAGGGGCTCAGAAGTTAATGGATCTGGAAAAACCTCCAAACAGCTTGAACGGAAGGAAAGAGAGATTGATTCTCAAAAGAAACCACGGACCAAGAAAACGAGAGTCAAAGTACTTCAAGACATAGGAAAAACAGTATTGAGTAAATCGCGTCGCATACATAAGCCAATATGACGATTCTGAAACCAAAAGTTGGTTTTGGAAAGCAAGAGCTCTTACAAAAGTTAGGTTATTACATCTTTATATATATCTACATAAGTGCAACAACATCTTGAAGAATTTTTATATTTTTTCATATAAATATCTGATGAAATAACAAGAATTTGCCTACCAATGAGACACTGATGCTAAGTTGCTAACAACTATTAACACTCTACAATCATTTTGTACTACTACGAACCAAAGATGATTGAGAACTTCTCTCTGTCACAGAGACAAAACTCTTTTACTCTCTTCCTTTTTTACTCCACATCACAGCACGGGCAAACATCTTTTACTCTGTTTCTTTGTTTACCCCTGTGGAGCAAAACTCCAATTCAAGAATGGTTTTTGCTCGGGCGGATCCTGGAAGGAAGTGAAATAATCAGGCTGGTACAAGTACTGAGGGACAAAGGCGTCACTGTGCAACAAGTCCATGGAACCACCAAACATGGAAGTATCAAAAGCCTCCAAAGCATCCTCAAGCTCTCCCCATTTAGGCTCGCTCTGAACCTCCCGGGCATCCGGTGAGACGACGTGACCGCCGGAGCTGCTCGAATCATCCTCTTGCATTGTCGGGTAAGTCGAGTCCGATGTATCAAAAGGCGATGATGACTGATCCGCCATTGCCGTCGTGATTCTCGGTTTCTCACCCGCAGGGTAGTATTTCTCCATGGTTCCTTTCTTGTTGTAGATTCGACATAAAACCCAATCATCAAGCTGTTAACAAAAAAAAAACCACAACAACGAAGTTAATAATCTAAATCCAATCATCACATTCACACACACAAAAAAAGATGAAACAGAAATCTAGAAGGAAAAGAAAAAAACAGAACTTACTCGTAGGTTGTTCTTTTTGTTAACAGAAGCTGATCTATCGACATTAGCGAGGCGATACTCGTGCATAATCCAATTCGTTTTAATCCCTTTAGGGGCTTTCCCAGCGTAGAAGACGAGTGCTTTCTTTATACCCAACGTCTTCGGTTTACCGATGGGTTTATCAGCACCGGTCGCTTTCCAGTAACCGGTTCCTGCTGCCCGATTAGGACGCGAACCGTTTGGGTATTTCCGGTCTCTAGGTGAGAAGAAGTACCACTCTTTCTCTCCGTATAGAGACATCTCTGAAAGTAGGAACAAATCTCAATTAACAACAATTCTCGAAAAATCAAAAAAAAAAGAGAAACAGAAATTAATAGAGAAACCCATGATTATACCTGGAAGTTCCCAAGGATTGAACTTGTAGAGATCGATTTCGGCGATAACCGGAGCAGATATCTGCTCCGATGCGCATTTCCGACACAAGTAGAATTTCACGAGCTCTTCGTCGGTCGGATGGAATCGGAATCCTGCAGGTAAGTTTAATTCTGCTTTCATTCTTCAAATATTTCTTCTCCTCTTGCTCTTCAAATATCTTCTTTGAAATTTTCACCTGGATCTGGGTTTTTTTGGTTTTTTCTTTTCCTCGTCTGCTGAAGATTGGAATCGAGGAGATGAGAGTGAGTCGATGAAGGTTTTATAAGGACGAGAATCGCCGAGATTAATTAATTAAATTGAAAAAAGAAAAGAAAAAAGAGAGAGAGAGAGAAGACACGAGGGAGTTTTGAAGCACGTGCGGCAAAACCAGCCGTTTTCTTTTCTACGCTGACCGCAGCCAGCTGGACACATACGTGGCTTAGTCTTAGTGGATGGTCGACCTAATGAAAGCAGTGGTGTTGTCATTGCTTCCGTCACCCGCACCATTTGTAGATTGTTGACCGACCTCAAGTGTCAAACCCTTTAATCTCCTGCTTCTCGCTCTACCTTATCCTTTTACTTACACAACTAAAGGCCTTTTTGTTTTCATATAAATTTTTCTCAGCAGCCATCACTGTTATTATATTGAAATGGATACACACTATTGTTAAAAACATTGCTTAAGATAAGTCAGCAATTCTTGAGGTGCAAGTTTTGGATGTGACTTGTGATTGGACAGTTTTATGAATCTACGGTGAGCTTCTCCGCACCCATATTAAAATTTCTCTCTTTGAACGAAGCTCGCGTCATTACGGATGACGTCATCTAATCGTAGGTTTGGTTGAAATCGCCAATCGTACTTGTTCCCGATTATACATATATATATAACAGTTATATGTATATATATGAAATTTCTTTCTTTTATTGAATATATAACACAAGGTTTACAAAGAACTAGTTAGCCGTGTTAATTCTCAATCCTTAAATAAGTACTGATTGAATGAACTGTATTAATTAGTGACTTAATTTAAAAATCCATTGATTTGATTTGTTTTAGTTAAAAAAATTGGCATGAAGTATCTTCTATTTAAAAAAATCTTTAAAAGGAAAGTTGAGGTAGGTTCGTAGATGTATTAGAGACTGACGTGGGCTTGTTCCCCATTTGATGATCATCATCACTTACGTTTCCTAATCATATATAAATTATTTTTATAAAATTATGCTCTATACAACATTGTGTTTTTTAAATATAGTCTTTCAATATAGTATTAGAACTCCCTCCATAACCAAATGAATAATACGAAATTGTTTTGGTCAAACAATACTTCTTTATTTTATTTTATTGATATGAGAATATCTACAAGTCGTATCGTTTCATACACGAACAAATAATTAAGTGCAATGGAAATTTATGTATCTCTCATTTGTAATAATAAGAACACTAATCTTAGGGGAAGTTATTGGGATGTGTATTTAAATAGAGTAACATTCATAATTTTTATATATCGCCCAAATTAAAAATTATAATATCAAAGTTATATATATTTTCAAAAAAAGAAAATGAAACTACCATAATCCGTGTAAATTGTTTATTGTCTTTTTTGGGTGGTAACAGTCGAGTCTAAAAGGAAAAGACAAGAAGAGTCATAAGACCAATAAAATAATATGTTTTTTTAAAATAAAAATCAGATAAATTGTATCTGGACTTGATACTGAAATTGTTATTATATTAGAGAGAAATCGACTTTATACTTTTTTGCAGCTTAAGTCGTGGTGTGAATTGAAATATGAAGCTTCATGGAGCTTGATGTTATAGCTGCCGAACTTGACCTAAAACATATATATTATTATATATTCTTGTGTAATGGATTACAAATTTTTTTGTTTTGTCGTATTTAGATTTCGGGGAATATGCTTAAGAAGTTGGATAAGAAGGAGACAAGCTGGGACCTCTTTGTCGAAACTTAGAGCATATCTTTAACAACATAAAGGATCACATATATACTCTTCATATGACTACTTGTCTTATACGATTATATATATAATATCGTGTGTGTGTGTAAATAAAATGAAGGTCTCAGTTTTGTTGGTACTCGTCACTAATGGGCCACGTTTGTCCTTCTCTTCTCTGTCAAAGTGTCAATATCATTCGTTACTACAACTTAAACACAATGGGCCAAGTTTGGGCCTTAAGTTGGGTCATTATGAAAACGAGTTGGGTAGTCGGAGATCAACATCCGACCCGAATTCTTTGTGTTTTTTTATTCCTCTTAACTTTCTACTTATGGGATTTAAGATTCTCAACTTACGTACTGTACTTTTAAAAAAAAATATGTGGGTGGATTTTGCTCATGCAATTTTGGCAACTAAAACATCATTTTTGTTTTTAAATCAGATCACATGATCGCTAAACATTATCCACTAAACTCAAAAAATTATCGCAAGCGAGGCCAAAGGGTCATGTCAATATGTTGAGAGACAAATTTGAATTTAATTGATAATTTGGCAAACATCATGTCATCATTATCCATGCATCTCATCACGATCAAGATTGGTCATTTTCATCATAGGTAGTGTTGAAACACTCGTAATTACAACTGTTAAGCACTTATACATGAATAAATAGAAATAAAATTTGCAGACAAAAAAATTATTTATACGAGGTGGGTTTTATTAACAGGAAAAAAAATGAAATTAATTGACGAATTATGTATAAGTGAAGCAAAAGGAATATCGACTTATTTATTATTGTTAATAATTTTTGAATTAAAGAAGGAATAGCGAATTATGGGAAGAAAGAATCTTGGAATTCAAAAGAAGTTATAAATTCCTAATGAAGAGTTTCGAAGATGCTCTTAAAAACCTAAAAAAATATTAAAAATGAAATAATGGTGGATAGGAGGAGCACTCGACAAATTCGATTCTCTTCTCAATATAATCATATCCATCACTACGACATTGGACGGTGTTTGTGTACTTGGCTCAATTTATAATTTTATGCATTAACTATAACTTCATTCTTTTGTCAAATTGATCTGTCATGCTGAAATATGGATTACTGTTGAGATTTACCATCACTGCAGGTTTTAAAAATTAAACTTGTTAAAGATGTGTTTAGTAAACTTGTTTCCTAAACGCAAAATATTATGGATCACTGTATCAATGAAAACAATACTTTATCATATTTAACACATCTACCTTAATATTTTTTTTTACCATAATTTATATTTTGAAAATACAGAAATAGACAACACAGCCAAAAGGATCTGATTATAGTCCGTCCATTGGTGAAGTTCAAATGGTAGAGGAATCGTTATATCGATCAAGATCAGAATCTATTCATCTACAAGATTACGACAGCAATTATATTAATTCTCTCTTTGCTGTTATCAATGTTTAACGTGACTAGAATAAGTATAAGGTTTATGCATGTATCAGAGATGAATTTATATTTTGTTTAGGACCTATCCGATTACAAAAGAGTTACATATCAAATCCTAATACATAGTCAAAACTTGTTTGGGATATATAAAAAAAAAGGAATAAGATAGAGTTGCAGGAGTGTATTTTTGAAAAGCACAACAAACATAAATCTCTCAAGACGTTTCATAAATACCATAATCACTTTCATAGTTTAGGTACATGAATACATCAATCTCGAAACTACTAAACTTTCATAATTCATTTTTTCTTCTTTTTGTTTTCAACTTTCGAATAAAACACTACGCGTGGCAATGCATGCGTAAAGAAACTCCACGGTATACGGAGGAACAGCTTGATGAACATTCCATATTATATAATATTGTTAAGCACTTTAGGCAGCATAAATTCTTTCTAATTATATAATCCTAAACGTGGTATATCCTTAATAATAGAGATCTACACAAAACTTGAAGTAATAGTGGGTTTTTTTCTAACCTTTTATCAATAGAAATAGTATATTAAATGTGAGTGATTAAGTCGACCCCAAAAGGTACGGAGGAGGAACAAGCATTTGATTCTCTCTTATATTTTTATATATGCATCCTTCACTAATGATGGTGGAGAAAAAAAGAAAATACCCAACAAGCAAATATTGTCAAAATTGATATAATTGTCATAAGAAAATATTTGTATAGTTTTAGTAAATTAATTAATATTCCTGACTTTTTGTGGCTTATATAAGAAGGTGACCAAACACAGATCGAAATGCAGCAGCAGCAACTCCTATCATCACCCATCTCCTTTAGTTCTATTTTGCTCTTCTTTCTTTTTTGTTCATAGCTTTGTAATAATAGTCTTACTTCTCTTAAGGCTCTCAATAAGAGGAGGTACTATTACTACATTTCTTTATATCTTCTTCACCTATGCTTCAAAATCAAAGTAAAAAATTTACTTAATATTTCGGATTTCCACTTTAAAAGAATAATAATCAATATGAAATTAGTATGAAGAGCTACACTAGTTTCGATTCAAAACTCTTTGATAAAAAAAAATAGTAGATGTAGAGTGTTTCACACTTAACTTTTTTTTTTTATATGGTTTGGAATCTGTATAAGTTTCTTGTGATTCACTCTCCCATGGTCCAAACGGACTTGTTGTAATATAATGTTTATGGGTAAAAACGAAACAAGTAAACTAAGTTTGGTTTGTTACTACGTAACAGATGGGTGAAACCGCTGCCGCCAACAACCACCATCACCACCACCATCACGGCCACCAAGTCTTTGACGCGGCCATCCACGACGCCGTTCCTCAACAACCAGCTTTCAAATGCTTCGACGATGATGGCCGTCTCAAAAGAACCGGTTAAGATTTAAGCAAAACAAAAAATGTTAAAACTTTCTTTCATTGTTTCGTAAACGCAAAACAAAAACATGTTTTTTTGTTTGTTTTTTATAATCCAGGGACTGTTTGGACCGCAAGTGCTCATATTATTACAGCGGTGATCGGATCAGGCGTACTCTCGTTGGCATGGGCGATTGCACAGCTTGGATGGATCGCTGGACCTGCGGTGATGCTATTGTTTTCTTTCGTTACTCTCTACTCCTCGACACTTCTCAGTGACTGCTACAGAACCGGCGATGCAGTCTCCGGCAAGAGAAACTACACTTACATGGACGCAGTTCGATCCATTCTCGGTAATCATACTCTTGATACCATCAATTCAAACACAGCTCTGTTTTTGCTCTGCTCTTTGTATTAAATATTGAGATGCTCTGTTTTATTATAGGTGGGTTCAAGTTCAAGATCTGTGGGCTGATTCAATACTTGAATCTCTTTGGTATCGCGATCGGTTACACAATTGCAGCATCTATAAGCATGATGTGAGTGTTTCTTAGTTTACTTTTGAAACATACTTCAGACAAATAAGGAAAAAGAAATAAAACTCCATTGATGGATCATGCAGGGCGATCAAGCGATCGAATTGTTTCCACAAGAGCGGAGGAAAAGACCCATGTCACATGTCGAGCAATCCCTACATGATCATATTTGGTGTGACAGAGATCTTGCTCTCTCAGGTTCCTGATTTCGACCAGATTTGGTGGATCTCCATTGTAGCAGCTGTCATGTCCTTCACTTACTCTGCCATTGGTCTAGCTCTCGGAATTGTTCAAGTTGCTGGTGAGATATAACTACGAAAATACCACCATAATCTTCATGAGAATTGAAAAAATTATAAATCTTGATTTGAAATCTCTCAGCAAACGGAGTTTTCAAAGGAAGTCTCACAGGAATAAGTATCGGAACAGTGACTCAAACACAGAAGATATGGAGAACCTTTCAAGCACTTGGAGACATTGCCTTTGCTTATTCATACTCTGTTGTCCTAATCGAGATTCAGGTAAAATAGAAACACTTTCTTTTCAACAAAAGATTCAGTTTTTCTAAAACCCAAAAGAAAAAGATTTAACTTTTTAGGTAAAATAACAAACACTTTGCACAAAAGATTCAGGTTTCCCATTAACTTTTTTCATTTTTGGTTCTCGGTATCTAGGACACTGTAAGATCTCCACCAGCGGAATCGAAAACGATGAAGAACGCTACAAAAATCAGCATTGCAGTAACCACCATCTTCTACATGCTATGTGGCTCAATGGGTTACGCCGCCTTTGGAGATGCAGCACCTGGAAACCTTCTCACGGGATTCGGATTCTACAACCCGTTTTGGCTACTCGATATAGCCAACGCAGCCATTGTAGTCCACCTCATTGGAGCTTACCAAGTCTTTGCTCAGCCCATCTTCGCCTTCATTGAAAAATCAGTCTCAGAGAGGTTTCCAGACAACGACTTGCTCACCAAGGAATTCGAAATCAAAATCCCCGGACTTAAGTCTCCATACAAAGCAAACCTTTTCAGGATAGTGTACCGGTGTTGTTTCGTCGTTCTAACCACCGTGATATCGATGCTAATGCCGTTTTTCAACGATGTGGTCGGGATCTTAGGAGCCTTAGGGTTTTGGCCCTTGACAGTTTATTTTCCGGTGGAGATGTATATAAAGCAGAGGAAGGTCGAGAAATGGAGCACGAGGTGGGTGTGTTTACAGATGCTTAGCGTTGCTTGTCTAGTGATATCGGTGGTCGCCGGAGTTGGATCAATTGCCGGAGTAATGCTTGATCTTAAGGTCTACAAGCCCTTCCAGTCTACGTATTGATGATTCATAATCATAATGGACCAAATACCAAAACAAAATTGGTGTATAAAGCTTATTGTTTATATTAAGCATTTGGAAAAAATTTGAAAATGTGTATAATGTAAGTTTCCATTTCCTATGGTATCATCTTTGTAATAAATTGATAAATATGTTATATTTCGCGTGGTTATCATATTGTTTTTGATCTCTCTATATTGATACGAACAAAAAAATTCAATTGTTCACCATATACTTTCTGATTAGAATCACATAATTAATTTGCCTAAAGAACATGGTGATGGTAAAATGGAATTTGAATCAAAGTGACACTGACATTTCAATAATTTTTAAATTATAAAGTGAAAGTTTAAAAAGAAGCAATTTGGATGGTTTAGCTTAAAAGAGAATTTCATCAATAATAGCCAAATTAAGCTGTCCACCCAGTCTATTGTAATAAAATTAATATAATTTCTTCCTTTTTCTAATGTCCCATCTCACTTTATCAAAAACATGTAGGGTTCTTGAATCTTGGAAATGATCAGAATCTTTGAAACTTTGAAAGTATCTACAATTAGTTTAAGGCACGTGTCTGAAAACAACACGTAAGGTTTCAAGGCTTGGCATTAAATGCATCTAAATTCAAACCCAGAAATGTATACATGCCTCCCTCGTGCTCTAAATTATTCAGTAGTCAGAGTGTAAATAGTTTCTTACGCAAGAGGAAAAATATGACTGATATATCGAGAAGATACAGAAAGTTCATCCACCAACAGAAGCTTGAGTAGCTTCCTGTGCCGAGTTTGTGCTGTTTAATGATGCAGCCACCGCTTCACGCTCCTTCCGGATTTGCTCTCTCTATAGAGATTCAATGTAAACAACAGAGAAACAATAAAAGAAGGCCAGAGTTAGTCAATGATTGACATGATATGCAGAAAAAGAGTAGAAGATTGCGTGTATAATGATGCAGCAGCATGATCCAATTTACTATGCCAAAGCTGAGATCACAACTACCTATGCAAATAACCAACTTCTCCAAGATGGTTAGCTCCTCTGACCTCTTTCTGAGAAACAGATTCAGCTAACCGGCTTAGCATTTGGTAATATGACTCGTTTGTTTTAAATCTAAGTGACAAGATTCATCTACAACGTTATTGCCCAAGAATTTGGCTAACAGTTGTCCGTGTCAAAACATCAAGCAGCATATATGAACTGACACCCAAAGCTCTCAAAGACTTCCATTTAGATGAAATTATACAGAAAAGAGAGATTCACGTCCTTGAGAAATGTTGGCTAAATTTCCCTCTCTAAAGTATTAAAACTAGTTACAATGACCAACAAACAATAGAGTTAATCTACCACACTTTGAGGCATTGAAACATAACAAAAAGAGAAAGTGACCACTCGGAGTTAATCTGCACACTTGGAGACATTAACTAAAACAGAAAGTGGCCACTTGTCTTGCGAGTTAAAGATGTACAACATACCCTTCTCTCCCAGTAAGGCAAGAAGCACACAAAGTCATAGACTGGAGTAATCGTTTGCACCAAAACGGCGTTTATTCCAGTGAAAAGCAAGAGTCCCGTCAAAGGCCTTGTTCTGTGAGGCATCTTTGTACCAAACTTTAAGAATCTTCAGCAACGTAATCATTAAGTTAGCATCTCTCTCAGTCAAGGCTATTATTAGGATACAGAATATCTCTACTGACGTTGTGATATTGAAGCTTATCATACAATGAAGTGTAAGATGTACATTGAGTTTATGAAGTGAGCTAAAACTAAGATGAAAAGCAATGTAAAAGATTCTACTGACGTTGAAAAATTTCATGAATTTTCTCATATCCATTCTTACTTCCGAAACCTTAAAACTAAAGGCACCGCAAAAAGTCGATGAAGTGTGGAACATTTTCGCTTGGGATCCACAGTTTCTTAGGATTCGGACGAAGATGCAACCAAAAAGGGAGGGAGCAAATCGATAAACTTTGCACAAACCCTCGAAACCAAATTGGGGAGAGATGTATGCAATTCGATGCTACAGAATTTTAAATGAGCCATCTCTGAGGCATTTTCACAAACATTTTATACGCATGTACGAGATCTATGGCTACAGGCACGAAATGAAATTTCTTTCTCTATATATTCTTCAACAGGATCTCTTATCTCTTCTAGGAATAACAAAAACAAAATTAAGTACCTGGAGTTTGAACAAAAACGTTGTCGGAGGTTCTTCGAAAAATCGTCGACAACGAAGGGATCGGTGGTGGCAACGATTCGTAGTTGTTTTTAGACAATTAGGTCTCTGATTCGACACCGTTTTGTTAAGTGAAACCTAACGGTGGATAAGTGCGCGACGTGGCTACTTACTCAGCCAAGAAGAAGTTTCCAACGTCCGATTTTTGCCACCTCGTCTTCTATATTTTTTCTTTTGTTTCTGGAGAAATTAAAAGAAAAAAAAGCAAAATTGAATAAAACTGAAGAAATCTCGTTTCATCCGCCATTAACGACCTCTCAAGGTATCTCATACGTCGACATTCCTGTATTTTCTTGTCTTTTAGTCTCCATCTTTGATCAATCAAACCTCTGAGCTTTTTTTTTCTGTTAATTTTATGTGTCTTGTATGCTTAGTATGGAATACATATCCTACATTAACTTTTTTTTTTTTCTGAGGATGGCGATTATATCATCTTTTAATTCTAGTGACAATGTGATCCTTCATGTGGTGAAATGGTTGCGTTGAACATGTTTTTTTTCTCTCTCAGTCTTGTATTAAAATTTCATAGAGAATGTGTTGTTTGGTTTCCTGGGTTATGATTTTTAATTACAGGTTTTCTGCTTCTGGTTCTACTATTTAGGCTTTTGTGGGCATGATAAAATTGCTTCGAAATCTCGAGCGGAATGTTGTTCCTTTTCTTTTTTCGCCTAGCTTGTTCGGTTCATCACTTAGCTAAGCAATGGATTAATGTTGCAAAGGTTTCCTTGTTTTCAGACATGTTTCCCTTGCATAGTATGTGTCATCCGCTGCGTGCTAGGGGAAAACTGGTGATGTTGTTTAATGGATGTAGACGTTTTGTGAGAACAACATGTCGAGTTTCGGTCCCTGGTGCTTCTTTGGGAAACGAATCAAAAGCACCTCCAAGATTTCTGAGGGATAAAAAAATAGTTCCAGATGCGGATCCTCCCCACAAGGAAGATATTCATAAGTTGTATCAACTTTTTGAGCAAAGGTCGATATCCCTAGAGAATCTCTTTCACAAGTGAAGTGAGCATATATGAACTGTAAATCTAATGGCTTTCTTCTTGTTCTTCTTCTATCGTGCAGTTCGAGACTCACCATCTTGACAGGAGCTGGGATAAGCACAGAATGTGGAATTCCTGATTATAGAAGGTTATTATGTTTTTTCATTTGATCGATTGGTCTCCTCTGAAAATGGCTTGCATTCTTGTTCAGATGGTTTGAAATTGATCAAGATTCTTGATTTCCATGTCCCCTTCTGTTGCATCTCTGGTTCCATTTTGTAATAGTTTTTGACGTATGATTGTTTGGCGCAGTCCCAATGGAGCATACAGTTCTGGTTTCAAACCAATTACACATCAGGTGATCTGAAGGCAAGATCAATGAAATGTTTACGGTAGTCAATGCAAACTTTGGATGATGTTTGTTTTCTTAATCTACTGTCTGCAACATCTTTTCCACAGGAATTCACTCGATCAAGCCGAGCTCGTCGGCGGTATTGGGCGAGGAGTTACGCTGGATGGAGACGGTTCACTGCAGCACAACCAGGCCCAGCTCATACTGCTTTGGCATCACTAGAGAGAGCTGGACGAATTGATTTTATGATAACTCAAAACGTTGACAGGTAAATTTATCAGCTCCTCTTGTGTGGGATCTCTGTTCTCTGTTGGATATGTCAAATGTTGTTGACTCTAAACTCAAAGTTCTTAGGTTGCATCATCGTGCTGGGAGTGATCCTCTTGAATTACATGGCACAGTATATACTGTTATTTGCTTAGATTGTGGCTTCTCTTTTCCCCGAAACTCATTTCAGGATCAGCTAAAAGCTCTCAATCCTAAGGTCAGTGTATAGCATAATTCGAATCAACTGAATAATGTATATATCTCGCCATGTTACAAAGTTATTGTTCTTACTGTAGTGGGCGGAAGCATTAGAAAGTATTGATCATGGAGACCCAGGATCAGAGAAGAGCTTTGGCATGAAACAAAGGCCTGATGGTGATATTGAGATTGACGAAAAGTTTTGGGAAGAAGGTTTTCATATACCAGTATGCGAGAAGTGTAAAGGAGTACTAAAACCTGATGTAAGATCGCTTTCGTAGCTGAGATAGAGACAAAGCATTTGGGTTCTGTTTCTTATTATGCTTTGGTTTTTTTAAGGTGATCTTCTTTGGAGACAATATCCCAAAGAAAAGAGCTACTCAAGTAATGGAAGCTGCAAAACAGAGCGATGCATTTCTAGTGTTGGGTTCATCTTTGATGACAATGTCCGCCTTTCGTCTTGTCAGGTAATGCGAGAGAATAATCTCTTACCATTTTTGAGTTTGCATCTCATTGAGAAGCATCTGTCCTTTTGCAGAGCGGCTCATGAAGCTGGTGCCATGACTGCAATTGTAAATATAGGCGACACCAGAGCTGATGACTTTGTTCCTTTGAAAATCAGTGCTAGGGTTGGTGAGGTAAGATGACAATATCATCTCTTATCTTTTTCTTCATCCTTCAAAAACTTATCATTCCCTGATCGGACTGCTGCAGATATTACCCAGAGTTCTTGATGTGGGATCGCTCGGTGTCCCAGCTCAATAGGACAATATCCAGAACTAGAGAACAATCAATCAAGTGACTATGTAACATTTTTAAGCTCACCCAACCTGATTCAATTTTTTAATGCATATACTTCGATTCCTGCGACGTATCTCAAGTTGTAATCTCAACAAGAAATAAAGAGTAATCATCATTTTTAGTGCATATAATTGACGTCCAACCAAAGCTTGTTTGAACCAAAAGAGATAGAAAGATTCAATGATACACCGTCAACTTGATGCAGCTTACAGTTGCAGAACATAGTGTTCTATCAAAAGGCTTTAGAAGATCCAAAAAACACAAAAAGACAAAGTCATCTTCTACTAGACTTTTCTACCGATTATACAAAGTTTTAAAACCTAAGAAGATCAGAGAGCGCCTTATCGATATCCCCTGTGTGGTTCCGAAGAGTGTTCCACTGCAATGTAAGAAAACATAATGTGTGGAAGTCATAAAACAGAAAGCAAAGACTTGTGGAAGTCATAAAAAATGGGAGAGAGATGTTGAATACCTGATCCACGCTTAGAGAGATACCTGCAACATATAACAAACTAATCAATGTCAATACGATTACGCGAAGAAAGCAAACAAATGTTGGCTTGGGAAAGTGCAAATCCCTTATCAACCACTTTCATGTTAAACAGATAGTATCAACGCTACACTAGTACATAAACATTCCCAATCCGCTGAATTGTACGTTATAAAACCCTAATATATGCAGTAACTTTGACAGTTGGATGTTTCTCCATTCCAGAGTCGATGCAGAAACTTAAAAACGCAAAACAGTAATGAAAACTGAACTAAACTAACAGATGAGTAAAAACATTTTTGCAATGGTGAATTGTACGAACAAGAGGAAGACTCAGAAGAAAGAAAAAGAATTTACCTTTCTTGCCGGGCAAAGTTTTTCCATCCTTGACATAGAACTCACGAATGTCAATCCAAATTTTTCCATTCCAATTCCTCACAGAGACTCTCCTATTCTTAGATATCTGAATGTAGACCAAACAAAACAATCATAAACCCTAATTTGAGCAAAACCCCATTAACAAAATCAGAACTTAATTGAAACCCCTAAATCTCACTGTTATAAGAGTAAACACCGAGACTAAAATGTCATATAAACAGAGAGAGAGGGAACAGACTAACATTGCAGACGACGATGTCGTCAGACTCGTCGGAGGAATCGGCTGGCTTTGCGACTTTCTTAGCCGGCGCGTGGGTTTCAGATTCGTCATCTGATGCTCGGACATCCTCGTCTTTTCGTTTTCCTCTCGACGACATTTTCTCGAGCAAATGACCTGTAAGAAAGCAGAACCAGAAAAGCTCTCTTCAGACAAAAGTAAACTCGAAAGTACAAAATTAATGAAACGAGAGAGAGAGACCTGGTCGTGCTCTGCAGAGTTAGAGAAAGTTCTATTCTTCTAAAAAAATTCCGACCCTTGAGATACTTTTCTACAGATTCTCAAGGAAAGTGAAACGCCATGTCTCTGCTCACGTATTTATGAAGTGCGTTCACCGATCACGCGCTGTTGTAGTGCGTGTGATAAAATTAGAACTGTGAACAGCTGTTAGATTCGGAACGCAGTTTTAAAAACGCCAGTTTGAGAAAAAGCGCGGCTAAACTTAAAAGGCGGAAGCTTTCTAGCCTTTATAGGCTTTAAGCTTTGTGGTTTGGGGACTGTTTATGCAAGTTTCCAACTGGAAAATAAAGGGGAAAAACAAAAAGATTGGACTTGGTTTGAAATCGTGTAGCTCTTCACAATTCTCAAAAAAAAAAAAAATCCTTTTCTTTTTGTTGGATTGGATAAAGTGGACTAGATGGGGAATCTGTTCGTGAAGAAACCAAAGATCACGGAGGTTGATCGAGCAATTCTCTCTCTCAAAACCCAAAGGCGCAAGCTTGGTCAATATCAGCAACAGGTTCTAGATTCCTTTCCTCGCTTGTGATCTATGTATTGGGAAAATTTCGCGCATTTCTAGGGCTTGATTTTGCTCGAATTGGATCTATTTCTGGAATCTGAGATTGAAGTAGTTTGATTCACCAATAGATCACGGAGGGTAAAGATTACTGAATTTCTGCTAAGTCTTATAGTCTAATTGTTGTAGGAAACTAGAGGAACAATTAAAGGTGTTCATTTCCCGAGGTTTTGGCTTGTTCAAAGACTGGGGTTTTCTTCCATTGTTGTCATATGGGTGATGATATTGCCTCCAGAGTCCCTCTTGGATCCAAATTTTGATTCTTATATCATGCTAATTATAGTTTACTTATGTCATCATCGGTTGTTAAATAGTGAGTTTGATCGCAGAGAAGTGGAATGCGATTGCTGTTTCTTTCTTGTAACCTTAAGCTAATCTTCCTTTCTCTTAAACCCTCCTTTCTTTTAAACCCTTCTTTTAGCTTGAGAAAGTAATTGAAGCGGAAAAGCAAGCTGCGAGAGACTTAATTCGTGAGAAGCGAAAAGACAGGGCTTTGTTAGCATTGAAGAAGAAGCGGACGCAAGAGGAGTTATTGAAGCAAGTAGATCAATGGGTCATCAATGTCGAACAACAAGTAAATACATTTGATCCCTCTTCTTATCATCTCATTTTTTCTCTTGTGTCATAGTTCATTTAGTCTTTTGAAGAAACCTAAATAAAATATTTTCAACCTGGTTTTATGACTCAGTTGGCAGATATTGAACTTACAAGCAAGCAGAAAGCAGTCTTTGAGAGCTTAAAGCAAGGTAACAGTGCAATTAAGGCGATTCAGAGTGAAGTCAACCTTGATGATGTTCAAAAACTAATGGATGACACTGCCGAGGCCAAGGCTTATCAGGATGTGAGTTACTAATAAGCATTTGTGTTCTTTTTTGTATATGCGGTTCGCTTATAGTTACAATCATGTGTATATTAGCCGAGCTTATCTTGGCTTGTTTCCTTCTTGACCTTGAGTATTCTTTTGCTTTGTCTAACTGTTAAAACACTTGGATTTTAGGAGCTGAGTGCCATATTGGGCGAGAAACTATCAGCAGAAGATGAAGAAGAGATCTTAGCAGAATTCGACAACCTGGAAAGTCAGGTATTACATGATGGTTTCTCTCATATTACATTCTATCCCTATTGATGTTTCTTCGAGTACCACGTACTTTGTTATAATCTTCTTGAATGGAGTCAAATTGTGATATATAATTTGACAACCTCATTTGTTTGTTTGTTTAAAGCTCAATGTTGAAGACATGCCTGACGTGCCTACCCCAGAGCCCATGCCTGCAGAACCCGAGATATTGGATCTCCCTGATGTGCCAACAAAACAACCTATCGCTCCCAATGCAGAAATCGCTTCAACAAAGAGAAAAGGTTTTTTTTTTCTTTTTCTCATTTGTGATATTAGTACAAGGAAGAATTGCTTCATACAAAGAACATTAAACTCAGACATGCTTTTGTTTGTTGTTGCAGTTCTTGAAGAACCTTTGGAAGCTTGATTCAGAAGAGAAGAATCTGATGGAACTATATAGCCCCCCATCTATGGATTATTGCCATTCTTTGGACACTTTTTCTTCTAGGCTCTTGAACCTCCTTGTGTAATTTATTTTTTACTCTTGCAGCTTGTAAAGAACGAAGTTCATATGAATCTCCTCTGTGTGACAGGATAAAAAAGCAATATGGTTGATCTTATGATTTATGAATGATTTGATTGCTTCTAAAAACCAGTCTTTGACCTGAACAAGCGAACAAACCAGAGTCTTTGACCTGGAAAGTGTCATTATAATAACTCAGAGAGCTGATATAGTGTTAAATACGAAAGAGTTGATATTTTTGGGACTCTTGGGAAAATAGACAATATTTTAAACCAAACCGTAGTTTAAATTACCTCTTACACCAAACAAAACCGATACGGAAACGAGTAGCATGATTTGACACAATAGTTTTTTTTCCGATTTATCTCTCGATCTGGGTTGGGTTTTGTAGGGTTTAAGCGCTATGGCTCTCTGAGCTTCTTCAGTTGGAAATCCTCATCGTTCTTAGACGACGACGACGACGACTTTGTCAACACTTCTTCAAACTCCAGGTACTTAATTTTGTTTTTGTTATTCCTAGAAGAGATAAGAGATCCCGTTGAAGAATATATAGAGAAAGAAATTTCATTTCGTGCGTGTAGCCATAGATCTCCTAGATGCGTATAAAATGTTTGCGAAAATGCCTCAGAGATGGCTCATTTTAAATTATATAGCATCTAATTGCATTGATCTCTTCCCAATTTGGTTTCGAGGGTTTGTGCAAAGTTTATCGATTTGGTCCCTCCCTCTTTTGGTTGCATCTTCGTCCGAATCCTAAGAAACTGTGGATCCCAAGCGAAAATGTTCCAGACTTCATCGACTCTTTGCGGTGCCTTTAGTTTTAAGGTTTCGGAAGTAAGAATGGATATGAGAAAATTCATGAAATTTTCCAACGTCAGTAGAATCTCTTACATTGCTTTTCATCTTAGTTTTAGCTCACTTCATAAACTCAATGTACATCCAAACTTTATTGTATGATAAGCTTTTTGAGATTTCACATCGAAAGTATCAATTTCAAGTAAGGTTCCTAATATTAAGTGTTTCTTTTTTTTTATTCTTGCTTGTTATCAGTTTTGGTTTTTTTAGTTTGTAATTAAGGAGTGATCTCAGCCTTTGTCCTTTCCTTTCTTTAATGTGTAACCACTAATCTACACTCTTCTGCATGAGCTTAAGTTCGTCTTCTTGCTTTATTACGTTTTTACTTCTTTTTTCTGCTTTGTTTGGCTTCAGATTTAGTCAGAAGTTCATTTGTGTGACTTGAGATGGCAACAGAGCAGAGCGAATTAGAAAATCAGGAGATCCAACCAAACCAAGTGGCTCCTGGTTTTGTAGGAGCAATTGAAGAACAATACAAGAAACTCAGAGATCACGCTGAAGCTTATCCTTATGTTTGGGGTTCTTATACTGTTGTCTACGGCGGTCTTTTCCTTTGGACAGCTTATAGATGGAGGAAGCTGAGGAGAACCGAGGATCGAGTTCGTGGTCTTCAGACAAAACTTCGGAAACTCGTCCAAGATGAACAAGCAGCAGTAACAGCTTCCAAATCTGCTCAAGCAATGGACAAGTCTTCTTCAGTTTCTGACAAGACATCAACGCCTTAATCAGTTCAGTAGTTTATAATCAAAACCATTGTCTCTGTTAGACTTATGCTTTTCTTATTTACCCGCATAGACTTTTATATAAAGTCTAATTCATGTACATGAATGAAGAAGAGAGAACGCAGAAATGTTGAAACGCTAAGCAGTCATGTTGAGCGTTGCTGTTTTAGCAAACGGAGGCTCAATAAGTTGAAGCGTTATGTCCCAATTATTTGTTTGAGTTTGCATTTCGATGCTGTAATAGCTTTCTTTGTTAGTTTTTTTTTCCAACCGAATCAACATTATGAGGTTTAACTCTGTTTTGCTTAAACTCTTTTTTTATTTATATCTATAGGTATATATCATTCTTAAACAGGGTACATATACATTTTGATGTACATGAATGAAGAAGACAAGAAAACGCTGAAACGTTGAAACGCTAAAACGTTGAAACGCTAAAAAGTCATGTTAAGCGTTGTTCTAACAGACGGAGTTTCTGGTGCAGTGTAACGCTCCAGCTGAAGAAGTGAGCTCTTTAACGGTTTTCGCGTTCGCTACAGTGAACCGTTGAGATGGGCCGTAATCGGGCCGGGCTTTTCCAATACCTTTCTGTAAGCCGAAACAAGCCCCGTTCTCGAAATAATCATTCACTGAGTAGAATTTCCATTGCATTTGATCACCTTGGCTACGTTTCTTCCAAGTTATCTACAACCATAGTATAAATTTGAATGTTAGATAAGAAGAAATGCGTTTGCGTTTCATGTTTCGCGATTGCGGCTTGGTACACACCTCTTTACTTCCGGATTTTGGTGCGACGAAATAGTTTGATTCGCTCTTCACGCGAGGGCTCATGCTTCCTCCAATTGCGTATTGAGTCCATCCTTGGTAATAGTTATTCGCGACATGAGCATATCCATGTCTCACTCTGCATATTTCACAAAATCCATCAAAATAACAGAATGAAACTTGGTTAGTTTGGGCTTCAGATCAAGATATCATGGAAAAAAAAAGTCGACTTTTAGTTTTATATATACCTTGGCATTCTCTGGTTGCAATTAGGACCAAAGTGGTTAAACGCAACAGTGACTCTCATATCTTTGTCTCTTACATAGCCATCATCATGTCCAAGAAGCATGACCTTGTCCTGGTTCCTAAACCAATTGTTCGATACTGTGACGTCAGTACTCCCTCTTGTGACGTCTAATAGGCCGTCTTCGCAATCATAGAGCGTGTTGTGGTCGATCCACACTTTCTTAGCCGTGACTAGCCTAATCGCATCCCCGTCCACTTGTCCAAGTTGAATGATCTGTGAGTTTGGTCCCATCACTGAGCTTGGTGGATGAGCTTTACAATCATGGATTTTAAGTCCATGAATGATCACATCAGTGGCTTTGTAGACTATGAGACAAGCGGGACCAGATATATGAACGCTAACTCCGCGACCATCGAGTGTCGTGAAGCTGCTGATTAGTAGCGGTTTGTGAAGATTGATCTTCATGTTCCTTTTGAATGTGATCCATTTTTTACCTTTGATGACAGTTGCTCCATATCTTAGAGTTCCGGGTTTAGGGTTTAGAGGATTATCAGAAGGGTCGGTTACTTTGTATTGTGTTACTCCTTTACCGATATTTCCCGTCATTTTTCCGGCAAATCCGACCGAACACCGTGCCAGCTGATTACGGCTTCTACGCCAATGTGAGTTTGGTCTCCAACATTTGTCCATTACATTCATTTCCGTGGCGTCCAAGACATTTGCCACAAACAAAACGATCAATACTGGAATCAACGCGATGGTCAAGGACCTAACCATGATTCTTTATTTGATATGTGAATCAAGATTGAAGAAGAAGGTTGAGATTTATGATTACAAGCTATGTTGTTTTGAAACATGAGATCCATAGATGGAGTTTATATAAGTGAGAGATCGAGTTAGTTCCCTTCTTTTTAACCAAAAGAAAAGGTTCGTTTTTTTTCTATTTAGTGTGAGTTCATGAAGAACTAGAGAAGTTATAAGTTGTAACAACTTGAAGCAACCTTCTAAAAGTAAAAAAGGAAATAGTACAACTGTTTGTTATAAACTACTTGCTTTTTCTTGGCTTGCTATATTTAGTATTTTATTGATAATTTTTGATGATTTGTAGTGAAGTAGATTCGATCCAAAAATATATTTTCGGTTAAATGATTTCAACAAACGATTATGACTCGGAATGTAGATTATCTTTTACATTTTATTACATGGAGCATCTGATATAAGTGTCTACCTATAGAGGAACATCTGATGGGTAATCTTGTGGGTGACTTTTGATCGTCTGCCTCACTATAAGTTCCTGTTCCCTGAGGTTAGGAGGAGGAACATCGTAGACATCTGCGAACATGTTCTTCAGATTCGGTTTCTCAGTCTTCTCTGCAACCCGAAGTGCTTCTAACATCTGTTTACGAGGAACGATAAGGATTGGAAGAATTCTCAGCATGTATGTGAACCCAAAATGCTTCTTATATAAATGTTCATGAGCCAGTTTTTTTTTGGTTACCTCTGTCTTGATTCTGCTTCTCAGATCCGATTCCGCTTCATCACTCCACCAGCCATTACTTTCAACCCATGTCCTAAACCTAGACAGCGGGTTTCTTGCTTTGTTCCACCACTCTATCTCATCTGCAGGGCGGTACCTAGTGGAGTCATCTGACGTTGAATGGTGTCCTACACGATACGTTAAGGCCTAATAACACACCAAACAAAACGACAAAAAGGATTTGGAGTTGTTTGTGTTTTGATGTTGCATCTAATATCTACTATCAGATCAAAGTTACCTCGATCAAGATTGGCCTCTGTTCTCTAATTGCCATTTCGCGAGCAGCATGCACCGCACTGTATATAGCAAGCGCATCGTTTCCATCCACACGTATACTCCTTATTCCATAAGCACGGCCTTTCACCACTACTCCATCACCTGTTGGCCATTGTTTTATTGGAAAATCCAAAAGACTTTAAGAAAGACAAAGTCCAAAGGAAAAGCAAAAGGAGTTACTTCGGAACTGATCTGAGGTGGGAGTACTGATTGCCCATCCATTGTTCCGGCAGATAAATAAAACAGGTGCTTCCATAACTGCTGCAAAATTCATAGCAGCATGGAAATCTCCCTAGAGAAAAACATTACTTTGATTAGCCACCTGAGAGGTTTAAGTTTTAGTAATCATAGTGATACATAAAACCTGAAAGGCTCAAGACTAATGCACACAAGGCCCAAGTTTTTTAACTTATTTCACCTCACTGGAGCCACCATCGCCAAAAAATGTGACTGCACATGCATCCTTCCTGTCCATCTTTAAGGAATAAGCAGCACCAACCGCGTTAGGTAACTGCGTACTGGAGACGAGAAAAATACCATCAGCAACAAAGCAACATAAGATAGAAACTATGAGATTAAACCAGTTGAATAGTAAGGAAAGGGATGTCAGGAGGCTATACGCGATTGTGGCTGAAACGGTAAAATAATTGAGCTTGTTAGAACCATAGTGGATTGGCATCTGCCTGCCTTTTCCATAATCAGATTTGTTCCCAAAACACTGGTTTGCAAATTCTTGAAGCGTGAAACCACGCCATAGTAGAACGCCAGGCTCTCTGTACTGCAGATACAACAAAAGACGCCCAATATATCAACCCTTCTTTACCTAATGTTTCCGTTCAAAATGGTTAATGCTCAAAATAGCACACTGTAGTAACAGTTTTAAAGATATGAGTGTGCATTTTTATCACATATGAATGATCCAAAACCTGAGGGAAGATAACATCTTCAGGAGTGAGAGCTGCAGCTGATGCAATATTAATGGCTTCTTCTCCAAGTGCAGTGGCGTAGAAGGAAAGTCTCCCTTGCCTTTGAGCTTCGTAGAATATGGTATCCATTATTTGAAGAGTAACCATATCGCTATATATCTTCACCGCAACTTCCTCGCTTATCTAAAGACGAAGAGCATGAGAAAAACCTCACTTGATTCATTTATCTTTGGAATATTTATAAATTCACAAAAAAAAGGACAAGACTGATTCTTTTTCTTTCGTATGTACCGGAACAAATTGGCTGTTGGTGATTTGTTGGCCATTATCATCAAGAACACGGTAGCAAGGTACACGCTCTTTGCTGGATTCTGATATGAAATGAATCTCAGGTGTGAAAGCTATCTTTCCTCCAGGAAAATCCAAGACCTGAACAGTTTATGAAGGTCCATACATATTCTTGAGAATGAAAGAAATGGGAAAAGATGAACACAACAACAAATCTGAGGAAAGACAAAACACCCAGAAAAGTAGCAAATTTCTATGATCTATCAATGAGGTGTTGTAATTCATAACATCAACAACAGAAATATAAATATCAATGAAAGATTAAATTCAGGTGAAAAGAGTATTACGTGGACCGAGAGAAGCAAAAAAAAAGTAGATTCCATATTACTACGTGAGTGATTAAACAGTAGCTATGAGTATCGAAGTCATCGAATAATCTCTGAGTAAGAAGACACCAAGCAAATTTGTAATCTCGAAACGCAGAGACGGAGTAATCGGAATCGGTAACAAAGCAGGCACCTGACTATTGGCGTCTTGGGGCAAACCAATACTCGGAAGCAACTCTGACATGGTGTTGCACAAACGACTAATTGGTTTCCGTGAAACTCGAATACTCGGAGGACCATGCGGTAGATTTTGGGAGCTGAAACCGAGGTTGTGTCTGAGAATGTTGAAGAAAGTCGATTTCGATGAAGAAGATTTCAAATGCTGAGCCATTTTGTTTTTAGAATTGATAGAAGAAAGATTTCGATTGATTGAGAGCGACACGAAGAAGATGATGTCTTGTTGTGTTAGAGAGAGGTTTTTGTAGAATGAATGTTGTTGTTGAGTGTACTTTGTTTTGATTCCTCTATGGAATCTTTTACTTGGAATCGCGATCACGGCCATCGTGTCAAACGCTAACGCAGAAACCGAGATCGTGACCGTGTTTACAAACAAGACTTAACGAGGCACACGACAAATATGGGCCACAACATTACATTATTAAGCCCATTAGCTTAGTATTTATCAGCCTAGTAACCAAATCTTTTTTTCCTTTTGGCACATCTTGATTATAAAAACAAACGTCAACACTAAAATACGGGTTAACCCATTTCAATTATAAACACACTAAAAACATAATTCCAAACTAACAGTGAGATCTTCCCGTTCCCACATGTGGAAGATAAACGAGAGAGAGAAAAACCGGTGAGAGCTAAGTCAAGCCAGACAAGCCAAGACGATCAGCAACGTTGTACATAACCAGTTTATCCCAAACTGGGCCAAAAAGTTCTTCTCCCCCTATCGAGAATGTCAATGCCCACGCTGAAAGAAGAGCTGTAAAGACACTGAAGCCAACTGCTGACCTAACAACATCTACAACAGCAAAAGATTTGTAAGATAGGAGAATGTACATGTTTCATATCTGTCAAAGTAAAAGACGAAGAGATACAAAAGTTTGAATCATCTTAAATCAGAAGTAAAGACACAACTCAAAGCAAGAATAGTCATCATTTCCTCTCTGAATTTACATAAGTAAATATCAATCCAAAGCCAGTCGTGACTAGAGAGAAGATTTAACAAACCTATAATACTGTCTCTCAGATCAAATAAGGATACACATAGAACACTGATAACTTTTGAGTGACCTCATTAGCCACTGGATTATCAGTCACTCCGCATTAACTTATCATTTTTAAAACAAGAAAACTCCAATGGACTTGACATGTATCCGTGCATACAATGTAGTTTGAGTATGATACTCGCAATCCAATAACTACAAGGTTTGAATACTGGCAAATCAATGGCCATCACAATAGTGATCAATAAATATCAGCAAGATTTTACGATTTCAGAAGGACTATTTCCAGCTCAAAAGGTCCCAATCTAAGCCCCAAATTCTCGGAATACGAAGATCGGACGAAAAACAAAATCGAAAATGTATCTATAGCAATCTGAAAACTTACAACTACGGGTTTGAGGGAAAGCCCGAGAGTGACGGAGAACCGGCCAGAAGTAGAAGCAATTGACTGCCCAGAGCCACGGTAAGAGAGCGAAACCGAACTTGTAGAATCGACGAGCGTAATCAACCGATGCTTCCTTCGTTAAGCCCAACGAACCGTCGATGGTTGGCCAAACCTGGGCCGAAGAAATTATAGAGGACAACGGATTCGGATTCGAACTCCGATCGAGGTTAGGGCTCAGATTGGGGTCGTCGCTCCGTGAAGCCTCCATTTTGCTCAGCCACTAGCGAAAATGGAAAAAAAAATCTGACCAATTAAACCATTTCCTTCCTAATTGAACATCACGGAGCACGACGTCGTTTTCGGGGTATGCCTGAGTCTCGCAAATTCCTCAAATTTTTTTCTTTCTTATTTTGATTGAAAATTGTGTATTCTCTTAATATCAAAGAAGTAAAATCTACTACAATCTTCAAAGACATTAAAAATTCAACATATAAGCCGATAATTCGGTCTCGGTGAATTGATTAACTTGTGATGTTCCAGTCTAATTATTTGAATACACGAAATGTACTTTTTAACATCAACAAGTAGTTATGTACTTGAAACTGTTAGTGGTCTCCATAAACTTGAGTGACTTGGAATAGATTCAAGTTAATATCTTCTCTAGTGCAATCAGAGCAACTCAGTAACACTCTTATGTTGCAACTTACAAGCCTAGATAGATGAGATGGTTTGGCTAGCCTTGGATACAAGAATCAACGCATCATCTAATCGTCACCAAACGTACTCGTGGCTAAACAAATCAGATCGAAAATGGGTTGAAGAGACTATTAGTATACAGTATGATCAGTTTCAAGCTGCTAAAGCTTCAATCTCTGAACTTTATCTGCTCCATCGTTAGATCAACAGACCAGTCCCACTAGAGGTGTCTTCATTTTCTTCTGTAAATTCGAGTGATTCACCATAATACTCATGAGCATCTTGCCTAACAATAGCCGATAAACCCATTTCGCCATTGGATTCAAGACCTTGGACTAGAATTCTAAAGGAAGACCTATCAGGCTCATACCCAATGGATTGCATAAATGCATAGCAGTCCATTACAAGTTCAAACAGTTTATGATTCAGAAGAATCTCCAAGAGAATGTTGAAGGCTTCAATGTCAGCCATTAATCCCTTTTCTGATTTCATCGAGGAGTAAAGATAATTGACCTCTTTGAGCAAACTATTATCCGCCATTACCGTGATCATATCTGCGTACAATCTCACCTGAGGCTTGTACCAATACTCCTTTCGAACCTCTTCAAAAACCTGAAAACGATTTCAAAATTGAGATAGAGCACAGCAGAAACATGGTCTATGGAGTGAGTGAGAGAGATACGAACCTTGAGAGCTAGAGAGCACTCGTTCTGGCGTAATAGTTCCCGAAGAACAGCGACCATATCGAATTTTAAGAGCCGACGGATTTTGGAATCGATTACGCGATCAAGCATAGATGATGAAGAGGGAGATATGGAAGAAGGAGACGGAGGAGAAGGATTGGCTCGCTTCAGGGCTTGAACGGCTTGAATCGCTTCGATACTGAGCATCCGACCTCTCTGCAATGGTTTCCTGTTCTTGCTACGGTCTCTCATCTTTATCTCCATAGCTCGCCGGAGGATCGGAAAACGGCCGCAGACACTACGACGTACCATAAATCCCAGACGGTGAATGTCCTCACCGCAACTTCTCAGTCCAATCCCTTCCATATTCGCCGTTAGGCACTGTCCCCTCGCTGTGGTGCGAAGAAAGGAATAGAAAATGACAATGGAATTTCTGAAAATTAATATAATACCTTTTTGGCTTATCTTGGTTTCATTTCATGTCCATGAAGATGGACCTAAACCGTTGTCTAATGTGTCAGATGAAACCGGTTTGTATTCAATTTGTAGAATTGTAGGATTAAAAGTCTAAGTACCGTTGATCTTATTAATTAACGAACATCGCAACACATATAAAAAGAAAAAATCGCAAATCCGATTACATTTGTACAAGAGAGGCTAGAAACAAGAGGGATATAATCAAAGTCTAGCAGCACAAAACTGAAACACCAACCATCATACCTCAAATGAATTCTGAATCCATCAAAGTAGATCTCCAATGTTACAAAGCGTTTGTTTCTATGGATTCAGAATTGGAGACCTACTATGAACCATTCTAATTCTCTCTCTCCCATCAAAACTAACCTGGTATACAGCAACTAGTGTAAACAGTAGTTTAAGAAGCTAACCAAATACAGAAGACGATTAAAGTTACCATTTCGCTTCAACTGTTTCCCATAAGAATGCAGACTCTCTTTGTTAATCCTCAAAACTCAAAGCTGCAAGTTTTATGCTCTGACCTCTGCTTCTTTCTAAACAAGGACTAATCCAATCGCAAGAGACTTATAACCGTGATGGGTCATTCTGATCTTCTGCAACTAGATGTTTGGAATCAGCATCTTCATCTTCTTCCGGTTTGGAACTAGAATTGTAACCCTCTCTCTCTGCAATTTGCCTCTTCAAATCAATGTCTTCGGTATCTGCTTCTTCTTGAACCTTGCGATCAAGTTCTTCATCAGCCCTTCCTTGTATAAAATCTTCCCCATGATCTTCTTGTTTTACATCTGAAAGTTTATGAACATTGTCTCCCTCACCTTGTAGAGCTCGGATCAAATCATCAACGCTCCTGTCAGTTTCGCTTTTTGCTTGAACATCAGAAGACAATGTTGTATAATCTTCAGATTCCTTAGACGCTTGCAAGGCTGAACTGGATGGAGCTAAAGATGTTCCATCACTCAAGCCTTTGGACATGCAAACATATTTGAAAACCAGCTGTTTATAATTATTTAGTAGCCCTTCAACATCTCCTACCCTTAAATCACCAGCACTGGCAAATATGTAAGGATATTCTTGAAATATTTTGCTTGCCTCGCTGCTATCATTCAAAAGCGTGGCAGCCCCCTTATTTTCCAAATCCGCAATGGATTCAGCTTTCTTTATTGGCAGTTCACTGTTCTGATTCACTGTTTCGTTGGTCCCAGAAAGACTATCAGATGATTTTGATTGCAGAAGCGTGTTTTCCCTCTTAGAATTATAAGCAGTGGGTTCACCACGAGGGAGCGATGCAGCGCTGTGGTCAGTTTGATAAGACTGGCTTCCGAGACCAGAAAGACGTACCCGTGCAGATTCCATTTTCTTTTCAAAGTCAGCTTCATCCATCGAAAGTGATTTTGCATCGATATTTGAGATGAAAGACTCTGCAGAGAGCAAGTTTGTGAAGAAGTAGGCAGCTTCACCAACCAGTTTAGATTGACGCCTATATCTTTGTATATACAACAAGTTTGAATGAAATTGTGGAGGGTTAGCCTGGGAAAAACAAAGGACATTATGATCATTAGTATATGCACAATCCAAGAGTAGGAGTATGAAATACAATACGACATCAGAAAACAGCATGCATTAATTCTTCAATCCTTCACATACCTTTATGGTAACATATATCAGAACAGGAAGAAATTCATCAGCTCCAGGTGCATTCTCCTTTGAAGCAATTGAAGCATTAAGCAGTAAGTTATTTATCACTTTGCAGCAGCTGAGGATACACATCAGCTTATCACGAGGAGCTTTGTACATGTTTATCTTCTGTAGCTCTTTTTGAGCGAGCTGCCAAAAAGGAGAGGAAATAGCACAAATAAGAACCATTGTCACATAAACGAAAAATATAGGGTAACACTAGCCAGAGCTAGATGTGACGAGATCGGCTTACCAGCCATGATGTTTCGTTTTGAAAAGTTGGTTGTATATCCAAGTTTTCAGGAGCAATGAATTGTTGAACTAATGACATCTTCTGAAAGAGTTTCTCATCAGAAATAACGTCCTCAGTGTTTGACGCAAACACCCGCGAAAATAACTTTGTCATGACATACTTCTCTAGTCCCTGTGTAAACAAGGGGAGAGATGACTAAGGGAGAAAAGATAGAATCCGGACAGAAAAGATCAGAAAATAGGAAGAAGATACTCACATCTCCAGCACTGTCCAATTCTTCCTCAGAAGAACCGGACCAAAGTGGATGAGCCCTGAAAGCAGCTTCCATCTTGGTAAAAAACTCCTGAACTGCATCACTGTCTTTATCTGGGTCTGGCGCATTGTTCGAGAATGAGACAATGAAACTGAAACATCAAAAGCTTGCTGAAATTAAAAACCATAGACGACACACAAAAATAGCAGAGACCAACAATGATAGACTATAGAAGATCAGTGGAACTAGATCTAAGCCCTAGAGAGTGCAATCACAAGATCACTAAGAATCTTGCTCACAATTGTATTATCCAGCGCAAACAGAACTAAAAACACAACCACTATGCACATGTCTCGTGTCGAGATAGAAAACCTTTTAATGGATTTGACGAAATCTCCGGCGGAGGGTTTACGCATCCGCTCCAGAAAATCATGCAGCCCGGGGAATACGTCTGTGTTCTCCATCGACGATCACCACCGGATCCCGTATGATCGACGTCAATCAAACTTAAATCTCCGAATGATTCAGTAGCGACGAATGCGAAAGTGAAAATTGGATTCCGTATCCTCAAGTGTGAGAGAGGAGACCTCAAATCGGATTTCAAAAGCAAAAGCTGTTGCTAGGAGGAAACTCACCCAATGCTTCTGACTACGAGGACAATAATGATGGATGCTGTGGAGAAGAAAGCTATACAGATTGGCCCTCTATTATGGATGAAACAAAGCCCATTCAAGCCCAAAGCGTATTTCGGTAATTAAAAAAGCGAAAATGACAATAAACTTGTACAGACAAATGACAGATCAGATTTGGGTCTTCCGAATAAAATTTACAAAACTAGTCAAGTACTTTGACAACATAAAGCCATAACAAAACAGAAAAAAACAAAAGTTGAAAAGGAATAATTGAAATCATACGTCATAACTTAGAAATATGAGAATCCAAGGAAGTAGAAGAGAATTTATCAGGTCTGCGACATAAAGAGATGATGAAAAGAAATATAAATACAAGGGTGCTCATTATCTCATGGTTTTATGGTCTGACTGAAATGCTTCTGTTGAGTTTTAAATGAAGACATGGAGAGGACCAGGCAGGGCAGACAAGGATTCTCAGCTTTAGACCTCTTGTTCATATGTCTGGTTCCTATCCCATGGACGCAGAAAAGCCATAAGGATCATCACTAGCAGCAGTGGAGAAATCAAAATGGCCTTGATGACTTAGATAAGAGTTACTGACATTCCCAATTTGAGGTGGTGCTAATGGAGCTGTGAGATCTTGTAGCTCCAAATATAACTCCGAGTTTTCAATTAGGTCATAAGAGGGTGGCCATGGCATGCTGTTGTTATGCATATTGCTAAAGTCTGGTAGTTCGCTGAATACACCTTCTCCTAAGCAAATTGGAGTTGAGACATTGGGATTATGTCTTACCTGTAAAATGATAAACTATGAGACATATACAGAACGCAAGAATTCAGGCAATTTGATTCAGAGGAAAAGATTTAAAATAAAAGTATAGCAAAGAAGCTTTACAAGTTTCTTACTTCCCTAGCCTAGCACAAAAAAATAACAAACACCTACCTCATTGTTCTTGGGCTCACAGAAGCGTAAGTATTCATCCTCATCAACAAAGAGATCCAACATTGAATATATATCATCATCGTTGTTGGGAGCCTGAAGGGTCTGGGGCAGAGAGGCAGTGCTATTAGAATCAAGAAGTGGTGCAGCAGACATGGGAGTGTTAGCTGCATCATTCAGATGTGGAAGCTCGCTGGTAGTAGCTGTAGCTGGTAGGAAATCAGAGACGCACGATTCAGATATCATGCCACCAAAACAATCCTTCTTAGGGTCATGTGAGGGCGCGACAACTACGCTGGCTTCTTCATTAGGCACATGAAGGATCGCAGGATTGTTGGTAGCAGAAACAACAGTATGTTGTTCCTCATCACTCCAGTCCTCTTCCTTAAACGGAGCCCCATATTGAGCTCCATTTCTAGGTCCCGGTCCATCTTTCTTGAATAGAACACACAGGACATAAGTATCCTGTAGCCCAAAACATAGTAAGTCACATGACATGGATGAGAAAAATTAAGCCATCAAATTAAACAAGTAGGAAGTTATAACCTAAATACATGCACAAGTTAGAACTATTTAGCCATTTTAAATTAGTATATTACCTGAGGAACATTCTTCTGCGTCAGTACCTTGTCTTCAAGCCTGTATTCATGCATAACCCAATCAGTCCGCTCCCCACGAGGGGACTTACCAAAGTGATAAACCAGAGTCTTAATCTTTCCTACAACTTCTTCATTGCACAGAACGGGTCTCTCCTTGCCTGTGGTCTTCCAGTAACCACATTCAGTTGCACGGTTTGCCCTAACCCCAGTAGCATATTTCTTTTCCCTTGGGCAGAAGAAGTGCCACTTAAGATCCCCACTCTTTATATAGGACTTATCTGTAAAGACGAAGACTAGTAAGATACAGGCATCAGAAATTTTTCATTACAGACAAGAAGTTTGTTTGAAAATGAATACCAGGTAAATCATGGGGCTCAAACTTGTAAATGTCAAGTTCAGCAATTGCATCAACGAGGAGCTTTTTCCTCATCACTTTCCTCTTCAAGTAATATCTCACGAGTTCAACATCAGTTGGATGAAACCGAAATCCAGGAGCCAGTTGAGTTTTCCCCATTGGCAGATCCAAAGGGGAAAACTTGCAGTATCCTCCGTTAAACTCCTCAAAATGAAGGTGGGAGTTTCGCGCAGGAAAAAAAAAACGTTTCTTCAAGTTCACAGTAACAAGACCAGCAAAAGCGAATACTTTGTAATCAAACAGAAAGTTGCAGAGAGTCTAGGAAGAAAAGAAGAGAAGAGAGGAGAAAAGAGAGAGCACGTCTAAGTCCAGTGCCTGAACAAGATTATCTGAAAGCACCACAACCTCCCCCTGCTCATATAACCACAGTCGCACCAAAGAAAAGATGGATTCTTCTTGCAGAGATTAACAGACATCTGGTGTGCAACGTAAAGCCTGTTATTGGGACATTGAGACACATACAAAAAAAAAATGAACTACACAATCAACTAGATGCGAGAATCCACAGCAGATGACGAAAGACAAATCATCAATTTAGTCAGAAACACGAGCAAACCCCATCAAGTAGTAAAACCCTAAAAATGAATCGATTTCAGATCAGATTCATAAAAATCACAAGAGTTAAAATCAAAGGAGACTGAGAAAACCAATTTTAGGAATTAAAAGGGAAAGCGAAAACTGATGAATACATCGCGAAAACCAAAATCAAAGTCAACATGGAGAACATGGAGAGCAGAATCAGAAACAGGGAGTGATTTCATACCCTGAGAGAGGGAAACACTCGACGGTGGAGCAGACGAACGACGCAAGGGGAGGCGAGCGAGAGAGAGAGATTAGAGAGAGTGGCGTGAAAGAGAAGCCAGTAAGAAAGGGTCATTATGGTCTTAGAGGTTTATATACGAAGGAGCTCCACAAAGTGTGGACCACATCCTACGCGTTACTAAGATACTACTGGGCCCATTTTCAATCAAAGGCCTTCAATGCCGTGAATTTTCTGTTTTTTTTTCTATATACCTTTTCGAGTCCTTTTTCCAGTCGATCTTACCTGATTTAGTATATTTCTTTGAGCTGGTAAAATGTTGAACGTTATGTTCTTGAATTTTAATTTAGAACTAAACGTAAACAAAAAAAGTAAAATACGTTCGTTAATCAGCTTAATTTGTAAATTGAAGAAATATGAAAAACAAAAGTATACACATTATTTTGAACCTTAAAGCACGAAATGGAGAAAGAGTGGAACAAAAATATCCTCTACCTTAGATTTGTATTTGTAACAAAGATAAACATAATACAAATATATCACATCTTTCTCGGATTGTTCTTTTCACATGACAAATGTCATCATTAAAACCAAAAAGAAAAACTATATTTTCTTCATCAAAAAGTAAAAGAAAAAAAGAGTAACTTACCCCCTTGTCGCTCCTGAAAGGGTTTGAGAAGCTGAAGAACTTTTGGCTTTGCCTGCTCTTTTATAGATACATACCTCTGCAATAATTATCTTATGTACATAAGTGTCTTTGGTCACACGATGTCTATCTAACTATCTCTCTCTCTCTATTTCCTGTAATTGGTTTCTTCTTTCCTCTCTGGAACATCATACTCGAGAGTTCTTTTGAGCTCGAAGGTCTCTGATACTAAAATTGTGAAAGAAGGGCTCTTCACATGCAATGAACATGGAGAATAACACAACCATAGTATACCTGTTTATCTCTGATTAGGTTGATTCAGTGATGAGATCAAACTTTTGTTGATTGTTAACATCATAATATTCCATTCAAGACCCTTTGGTAGTAATCGTATTGTCGAGTTCGCCAAGCATCTAAGCTACTGCTGATTAGAGACAGCACCAACGAGACGCATTGCTGGTTATGGCAAAAGAAAAAAAACAGTTGTGATTGGAGACGTTATCCTATGAACGGTGCTGAAATTGGTCTCTTAAATATCTTATTGTCGTCCTCAGATAACTGACTACTATCACCCTGCAAGTTCCTCCCTGAGGAAGGTGAGTGTAACAAAGACTTCTGGGTGGGAGGAGATCATATATAAAGTGAAACACAATGTATAATTGAAAGCAACAAAATTTGCCACGATAATTAAACTCAAATCATAATTCTACAAAAAAATTGTAATTCATGGCTAATGTTATTAGCCTAACAAGAAGGCAGATCAAGAGGAGGTTTGACCATTCGAGATGATTCGGTCGGTCCATCTTTCACTATGAACACTGTGTTCATTCCCCATGTGGCATGTCTCTCTATATGGCAATGCAACAACCATACCCCTAAATAAATCAACAAAACCAAAACAATCATTTCAAATATTAATATTAATTTTTACATGCAGCGAGTTTTATATCCGATTCCAAGTTGAGAAAAGTAATGCAGTGTGCACTGACCTGGATTATTAGCTATAAATCTGACGGCGGTCCAGCCGTTACGGGGAACTCCGACGGTGGTTTCCTCCGGTGGATCAACTAGATTATACCTCAACGGATCTTTCCGGCTATCGAAATTCCCAAAACCTGAACCCACGACATAGAAGCTATATCCATGGAGATGTATCGGGTGGTTATCTGAAGCCAACACGTTCGTCCCCTGCAAAACCAGCTCGACGCTCGAATTGAAATCGAGAACCACCACTTTCGTTCCGAACCTCGTCGGAAACGGGAGATTCTCTCCGGTGTAATTGAATTCCGTCGGCGGATTTCTCGGGAAATCCTCCTGGAAAACGCCTCCGATGCGGAGATAATAAGCTCGGAGAATGTCGACCGTTGGATTTACGAAGCTGATGTTGTTAACGCTTGACGAGAATCTCTTCCCGAACGGGCCGCTACAAGGTCTGTCGTCGGAGCAATTCATCAAGTTCACGGAGATCGCGTACAGAAGACGAGTATCGATTTTAACCGGGACGTTAACCGAACGGTTACCGGACCGATAGCTTCTAAATTGGTTAGTGAACCGGGTAGTTGCCGCGGTATGATTGTAAGGAGGCAAAGGGGGTAAAACCGGAGGAGTTCGGTTTAAGGAAACACCTTCGTATTGTAAGATGGCAGTGGTGGTAGTTTTGTCAAAACCGGCACCAAAGGCGGAGGAGTAAGCTCGAGCCACCAAGAAGTAACGATCTGACTGCTGATTCGCATGGAGGAGGACGTCCATGGATTGGCCTGGAGTGATCATTAGATAACTAGTTTTGAAATGTTTCAAGTAGAGACCGTCTTTGGCCACAACGGTTAAGGTGTGGTTTGCGATTGCAAAGAACAGTTCTTCGTCCATCACGGCGTTAATAATCCGGAAAAGGTATCGTCCACCACGCACCACCTTTACTGTAAATGTGTCTGTTTCGGAGTAGCAAAGAAGAATCTATAAACTGGTGCCATTTAGATTGATCAAAGATTTTTTGAGCATGTGTGAAAAAACTTGGAAGAGTCTTACCCGGTTTAGAACAGGGGTATAGATAACCGGGTTGTCCGTTTATGGTATATGCATCCGAGATAGCCGGTTCACCTCCGGTTTTATTAGCATTTCCTGCTATATCCATTATGTTTTTCTTCTTCCACCATTCACCTGTGAGTTGTCACGAAATGTTTCACTATCATACATACTTATCATAGCGCATGAACAATTTTGTACCATCGGTAACAACAATGTACCTAAAATGAGAGGAATTTCGCGTTGAGGCTTAGGAAAAGGGTAAGATGAGCCGTGTTTGGGGTAGATAATAAACGCTCCATGGACTGTGGCACGTGCCCATTGGCTATGTGCGTGCCACCAAATCGTTCCTTCTTCGGTCGTAAGATCAATTCTATATACATAACTCTTTCTTGGTTGAATCGGACACTGAGTCACGTATTCAGGTCCGTCCGACCATGGATTCCCAATTTGTCTCGCTCCATGCCTAAGATATTAAACATGACTCTCCACATATTACAAACATATATATGTAGTCAATGCGAAATTAAAAATGGGATGAAAAGAGTCTGTACCAATGGAGAGTAATATTGTAGTTTGCCTCGTTGATGACAGTGACGATGAGCTTATCTCCACGGTAGGCTTTTAACGTCGGTCCGGGGAATTCTCCGTTCACCGTCAATATATTTTTGGTGTCACAAAGTCGGGTGTAAGCTTTTGACTTTATCTGCATAGATAAATTTGATATATAACTCATCTTTTTCTTTGACAATATAAACTTTTTTTTGTCTCTCGATCTAATTAGTTATGTAAAAATAACATTTGTTTTACAATACCGTGAAAGTGTGACGATGAGTCTTGGCATCTGCGACTTGGATTGTAAGAGAAACAAAGAGGGCGAAGACTATAGTCAGTGTGTTGACGACTTTGTTCGAAATGTTGAGCTTGAAGTCCATGCTTGTTCTTTTGGATAGATGATCTCAGACAGAATGTAAAACACCCAATGTGTGTTTTATATCTGGTATAGAGTTTATTTTTAATTTCTTTTTCTTTATTTTTATTTCTTCTTTTGATATGTTTACTCTTTTAATCATGTGCTGTTTTTTTTTTACATGTTTGGCAGACATGTTCAAATGTTATTACATTTCTTCAAAACAGGTAATATCAATATATATGTATATTTTTTGGAAATTACTGTATTAGATACTTATATTATAAACAAGAAAGGACAAACTAAAAATGAAATCTGTAATACGATCTGACATAATGACTAAGAAATCTTACAATACCATAATAGCCTAATAGAGTAGTAAAACCATTGACTAAGAAATCTTATACCATAATAGCCTAATAAAGTAGTAAAACCAGGGACTAAGAAATTTTATACCACAGTAGCCTAATATAGTAGTAAATAGATAAAACATATGTTTTTATCTTTGAAATTTGACCGAATGGAACCAACCAGTTTTTAGATGACCCGCCACTATATATGAACTACGTACAAGTCTATCACTTATCCATACTTAAACAAGCTAAATTTTCATGCAAATTTTCCGATTCTTACCGCAATTCTCTAAATGGGTCGATGCCTAAGTGGATTTTACACAGTGGCGTGCCTAGGCTAAAAGAAATCTAAGGCAAATAAAAATAAAATAAAATAATATAAATTATAAATACAAATTTTAAATATGTAAATAACTAATTAGGGGCCTCAAATTGTGTTTAATATGTATGAGGCCTAAGGCAAATGCCTTTTTATTTCTTCATTGGGCATTTTTACAGTGTAAGGAGGCTTTTAGAAAGTTGGAATTTTTTATTTTTCCAAGTGTGAGTGATTAGCCTTGTTTTCACATATTCTTTTAACCAAACTTAGTGGCCTTATTCCTATTTACATGTTAATTCTTCTTTTAGATTCGTTAGATGGTTTAGGTCTCATTGTGGTTCCGTACAACAGAATCTATAAATAATCACCACTTAATTTAAATTAATAAAAATGACGAATATGTGACGAAACACACATTGAAAATTTGAAACCAAAGTCTTAATGATAGGATAGCATCATAACTAAAAATAAGCTGAGGTCTCAGCAAGAGAACTCCATTGTTACTCACAAGAATAAAAGCCAACTTTTAACTAAAAAGGTAAAGGGGTCTTCTGGTTTTAGATACGAGAGAACAAT
The DNA here is from genome assembly GCA_000218505.1 of Schrenkiella parvula. Taxonomy (NCBI): domain Eukaryota; kingdom Viridiplantae; phylum Streptophyta; class Magnoliopsida; order Brassicales; family Brassicaceae; genus Schrenkiella; species Schrenkiella parvula. Next base: position 15,548,661 of record CM001192.1, on the reverse strand, counting down.
ACGAGCAAGGCGCCGCTGATTGCAAATGACAAGCCAGAGATGGGGATCAATGAAGAGCCATGGTTACTATGAGAAGGGCCTGGAGCTGGAGGAGAGGCTAATCCTGATCCTGGTCGTGGTCCAGCAGCAGGAACTGGAGCTGTTACAAAAAGAGAACAAGACACGTGACCAAGTTTGATATACATCTAAAAGCTTTAGAGAGTATTGCAGGGAAACGAGGAGGGGAATCACAAAACTATAGTAATCTATATGATCCAATTTCAAACATCAACGAAATGGAGATTTTGACAAAGCCTTTCTTATGTAGTTACATACATAACGTACATAATTCAATACCTTAGAGATCACGTCACACGAGCTTTAGTACTTTACTATGTTGTGATGCTCACATGAGACAAGCAAACAAGGGATTAATATAATAATATCTACAGGCATTGAACAATTCACTGGCATCAAAGAGACATTATCTTGAAATTATTATCAGATCTTCATTTCAATCTAGTTTGCTAGTATATGTGAAAAGAAAGACCATGTTTTATTATTAATGAAATTACAATTCCCCTACTCTATTGTTATAACATTACACAAAACATGATTCAAGCAAGAAGTCCAAAGATTCAAAGCATTATAAATAAAACAGAAATTTCGCAGACCAAAAAATAACAATTATAAAAAAAAAGAGAATTCATCGGTTTTACAAAAGTAAATATTTTCAGATGGTATGTACAGAAAAAAAAATCAAACAAACTAAAGATTGATAATTAACAAAAAGAAAGACAAAAAATACCTGGCGCCCTAGCAGGAGGATTAGTAGACACTGCAACAACAGTAACAACAAAATTAATCTCTGTAACAGGAGAGAGCACAAGGCGAAAATCACAGAAAAAGATTTTTGGTATACTATAAAATAAGGATCTGGAAATTAAAAATCGCTATACAAAAATAGAGAGAAGTGGAAAAAGAGAGAGATGATGAAGAGAGGACATTCACATGCACAAGCAGTCATCGGAGGAGCTGTAAGTTTGCAAACGACGGGAAGAGTAGACGCTTTAGTGACGTTCACTTTGAATCCCATGGAGGCACTGTTCTTTAGCCCTTCGCATAAACATTCGGCGTTTGTATTGAGCACCGTCTTCAGACCGGTGCAGCACGCAGCCTCTGGTTTATCCACTTGACTTCCGATCGTCACGAAAGACAAACATTTCGCCATGTTTAGTATCACGGCGGAGCAGTCGACGGCCGGTGCTGATTTTCCGTGGACGGAAGGAGAGGAAACAGAGAGGAAGAGGAGGAGAAGAGTTATCGCGGCTGAGTAGACGGCCATTGTTTGATTCTCTGTTTTTTTTTTCTTAACTCGTAGGTTTAAACGAAGAAGTCAAAAATACTATTGAGAAATGTGTTATGAAAATGTGAAGAAGGTGGTGGTATTTATATAAAGGTCTGTGTTTTTGGTCACGTACGACGGTGTCGTTTTTACGTCATGCGTTTCGTGCGTGATTATGGGATTCTCAATGAAAGAGCTTGCTCATTTTTTTTTTTTTATCCTTTTTGTTAATCAACATTTCGTCATTAAGAGCTTATATTATGTGAATTTTTTTTATTTTCTTACCAAAAAAATAAATTGCTTTGTAGGAAGAATATTGAAGAAGAGATAAATATGAAAAAGACAAAGTCAAACTGTAATTTCTTCTTTGCAAGCTTTTCTTAAATTGGAGGATTTTGTTTTCAAACTTTTTATATGATGCCATGTTCGTCGTGTATTCATGTCAGTGATGTATTGCCATGTTTTTTTTTTGTTTTTTAACCATCTTGAAGTAACTACTTAAAAAGTTTTGTATTTTTGCAAGTAGAAATATATACATTTTGGAGATCACGCCATATTAAGTTTCAGATTTTGTAGGTTGGACATAATTCGCAATGCTATATATAGTATGTAAAAGCTGTAACAATAAATTGATTTCGCACAAATTATTGTCACGACTCAAAGATTTTAGTTTTAAATGAAAAATAAGACAATATAAAAAAAATCTCTAAATAATCATCTTTATGTTCTGTTTCTAAATAAGTAACAAAAGAAAGTTATGAATTGATTTAACCGTTTTTTATAGGTCAGATATATTAAGCCAACATTTCAAGATGGATTTTTGCAAAAACTAGTGCCGTGACTCTCTAGTTAAAGTATCATATTTGTGTTCTGTTTTCTGTAATTATAATCAATAACATTTGTCTTTTTAACAAGTAAATAACATAGAAAAAGTATACCAAACAAATATATTAACCAATAGAAATTTATTTGTCGACTCAAATTAATGTAAAAAAGTCCAGAATTTATTGAAAGTGATACTTGAAAAAGTCCAGGATTACATTTATTAATTTTGTTAAAATTAGGATTGCATTTCTTTCAATCTTATTAATGGCTATGTTTCCCAAATTATAATATCATATAAAGCTATGTTGACCAATTTCTTAAAGCTATTTAATTTCATAAAAATCGAAGTATGTTCTGAGAATTCTTTCGAACCTATGCAAAATCTTGAAAACTTGGATCATCCGTACTAAATCGTTCAATGCCTCATTATATCATTGTATGAGTTCGGTTCAGCTTCCGTGACTGTGAGCACGATTGTTATTGAAAGTAAAAAAGAAAGCTTTATTTAATTTATTTCTCAATGTCAAAACTATTGAGCTTTTTCAATAATAACCAAACAAAATTGATGTGACAAAATAGTTAAGAGAATATCAGTTATTGTCCGATATCTTTCAAGATTGAATCAATATCAGGAGTCAAAACTGCATGCTTGAATACATTTCCAACCAGACAACACTTCTTCTCATCTGTGTTAACCACCATCACATCTTGTGCAAACTCGCTCTTCAACCCTGGGCTAAGCTACACATCCGATCCAAAATCCGAATTAGACTTTCATTACGGTTAGAATGGTTTTACTTTTTCTATATCCGGAAATCTGAAACAGTATCCAAACCAGACAGAATATGAAAAAGAAAAAACTTTAACATAACATTACCTCGATTTTCTTTGAAAATTAAGGATATATTTGATTAAAAACCGTATTAACTGATCCATGCTACATTCGGTTCTACTTAGTTGAAAAGTTTTCCAAAATCGAAAATCCGGAAAACCAAAAAATATGAACCTAAACTTGGAGGCAACACTGCAACTAGTTATTGGCTTAGTGTTTTGCTCGGTTTTTGCGGGATCTATGCTAATAAAAGGAAGAAAATCACTCACATCATAAAGCACTTCACCGAGTTTCATCTTGACAGCACCACTTTTGTAGACTAGAAGTTTTCCCATGAAACCTTCTGGCAAGGTGGCTTTTAAATCACAAGCCTTGTCAAGGCCACCTTTGATATTTGGCTTGGTTTCACGGTTTTCTGTTGTTGGCGATTGTTTTACAAAAGGAACAGACGGTAACCTCATAAATAGCATTTTCTGTTCTCCACTATCTTCCTGCCAACAAAGTAATCCCCAATATGTAACTTGGAGTGTCACATTTTGTACTCGGATATATAATTGTAATATCACTAACCGTTAGACATAAATCAGCAGCTGTATTGAGTGCATCTTCATGATTTCCCACAGCCTGCATAAATTCCTCCACGTCAAGAAGCTCTGCAATAATGAGCAGCATCTCAAACATAAGCAAATAATTATCAAGAATCTGTATTCACAAAAATGTTTTTCATTTCCTTCTCAAGCAAATACGTATAGATATACCTGGATCGCCTGCATTGGGTCTCCTCAACGGAAGTGTGATAGGGTAATCACTGTAATAAGCCTGTGAGGGAATCCAAGAACTAGTTATGCATTAGCAACATTGATATATGAGTTCGAGACCATATAACGGGGTAATGTTGTACTGACCCATGGTTCTTTATACTCTATATCCTGCGTAGCATTTGAGCCATAGGCACCAGCTGCACAAGAAAAAAAGCATGGATAAACGATCCTCCGGAATTATGAACGTAACAACTTGTGATGGGTTCTGATTCTAACTACAGATGTGGTTTTAAGAAATCAAAATGAATGCTACCTGATCCATTGGGGTACTTATTTGACCTCGTTGAATTTACCACACCACCCATCCAAGCAACTTGAGAACTAGCAACTGTAAAATTTATGCCAAAAACTCAAATCAATGTTTTTAAAAGAGTTAAGTATTGTAGCAAATAGAGGAAGGTTAGAGTTAAAGTTAAAGATATTACCTTTCTTCTCCCCTTTTGACTTGCGCAATGATCTTTCCTAAGGCAAAAAAAAAAAAAAAAGAAAAACTGAGAAAAACGAGAAGAAATAAGAGTAAAAGCGATTTCACTCAATGTCAAAGCTTACAGTTACTCTGCGTAGCAACTCCGTGGCTTGTGCACTATTGTTATCATACTCAACCACTTCACTGCAGAAATTCGAAATTCAAAATTAGATTTCAGAAGCCAGATTGATCAAAGAACACGTTTGCTTATGTTGATTAGATCAGTGTTGTAGAGGAATGATTACGGTTTAACTTCTGGTTTTGGCACACGTTTCGGGGGAGCTTTTGGAGCAAATTTCATCTGCAGAAGAAAACTCAAAAACGAAATTTTAGCAGAGCCATAACTTAAACCTAGCATAAGCAAGTAAAAAGATGATATCGAGCACAAACCTTCCGTGGTGGTGGTTTCGCCTCCATTGCAATTGGATTCTAACACATACAAAAAAAAAACATAGAAGAACATTGAGTTACGAGTATACACATATTTGTTGATATCTTCAAACTCGCATAAACTCTATAAATCAAGAGAATTAAGCTTCAGAACCGATAAGAAGTTATAACTCATAGTTTCGGGAGTACTAACCTGCGGACTCGAAGACTGGTTGATCGACGATTGTTTGAGTTCACTGTCGGCGAACAATGAGCCTGAGAATGAAGATGATCGGCGATTAAGAGAGAACACATATATTAGGGCCTTTGGTGTACTAAACCGTTACCGTTTTTCCCATTAAACCGGGAGGGTAATTGAACCGATTTCAACGGCAAAAAAATCGGCGAGAATATTGTGTTCCCATTGTGCGCATTGGGTATTAAGATTTATATGGGCCAGGCTCATTTATTTGGTCTAGGCCCATTTATTTGGTCCAGGCCCATTTATTTGGTGCAGGCCCATTTATTTGGTCCATTTTTGTATACGTCGGCGAGAATACATGCTTTCGTCTGATTTCGCCTCGACGCAGCTTTTCACCGCCTGGAAACTACGGGTCGTCGTCGTCGTTCTCGTCTGGAACGCTGTTACAATGGCAGAGAATTCGTCGAGGAAGAATCTCAAACGATCCTTTTTAGAAGATGATGATTCTAATAAGCAACCACCGTAAGTTTATTAAACTTTCCGAAACCCTAATCCCAATTGTTTTTCGTTTCCCTTTGAATGATTCAGTTTTAGGGGTAAGAGAAAAGTGAGTTCCTCGTTTTATTTGCGTCTGATTCTCTCATATCCTAAATTGTCTAAGCGTTAGGATGATGCGAGACCTTGAGCCTGAAATTGAGTGCTTAGATTGAAGGATTCGTTCTTTTCATTCGAAGGAATACATCATTGTCTTGGAGTATTGACCGGTTTTGAAAATTTTCTGTCAGTTACAGTGCCTACGTTTTGTATACAACTTGGGTACGGAGCGTATGATTAGTTTGTGTGCATACACTAAAATGTGGATTTATGGACAAGTAGTTTGGTGTATCTTTAATGGAGGATTCTCTCTGGCAGAGAAAAGCGAGTACGGTTTCCAAAGGGGAAGAAATCTAAACCTGACCAGCTCTTAGAAGAAGAGGCTGTAGCTCGCCGCCAAGCCCATACTGCTGCTATGGAGCGCGCACAGATTCGCAGTCAGAATACTGCGGAGCTCTTCATCGATGATGACAATATTGATGAGGCTGAGGAGACTTATGAGGTAGGATTTCTGCAATCCTTTTTTTTTGCTGCGAACGTTCCTTGAAGCAAATATGTCTTTTTCGAGACCCTTATTTTGTCTTGTCTGTCAATAATTTTTTTTGAGCTGGCGATTTAATATGGTTTAATGTTCATGACATGGATCGTGCTGATGCGATTATCTCATTGTAGAATGATGGGAACCGCACGGAAGATGGGATCCAGATCGAAGCTTTTAGTCTGGACAGAGAGAAAGAGGAAGGATACTTTGATGCTGATGGGAACTTTGTAGAATATGTTAGAGAAAAGGAAATCAAGGTGCCAAGTACACATCTTTCATTGTAAAGTTTAGCCCCAATGTTTTTTTGTGGCTTGTTTTACATGTGTATTTTTCTTAGGATGCATGGCTTGACAGTATTGAAGCCAATCCAATGTATATGGGACGATCTGCTGCAAACGATACTGAGAAGGATGAAGAAAGTGTGAATGAAAAACCAGCCGATGAACTTTCTCAAGAAGATATTGGAGTCCGAAGAAGGCGTATTGCTAATGTCCTTGAACCAGGAGAAACGGTGAGAGTCATTTTGGGTATTAACAAACTGTTTCAGAACATGAAACAGGGATTTAAAAAATTTAGCTTCAGATAGCATTGTTGACTATGCATGCATACATCAAACACTGAAGCTAAGTTGGGTTCATTGGTACAGGTCCTGCGAGCTTTAAGGAGGTTGAAAGGGAACTCCAATAATCGTAAGGAGAAGATGACATCTGAGACAAAGGTTATCTTTGATCAGCTTACTGAGGATGCGGACAAGCTTATCCTGAACGGCGACTACAGTTAAGTCTCATATTACTTATGCTATGAAAAGCTTTGCTAAAACAGATATGATGTCCTCCATTTGCTGACATTAGTTCCTCCTTTATGTATTCAAGACGTTTATCATGAGGAGAAAGAAGTTTTTCAACGTGAAGCAGGTTAGAGCTACTAATGCTTTTTCAATCTCCATTGTTACTGCAGCTAAGAGTCTTCTGCATCATGATTTTTCTTTTTCACAAGACTAGGGAACAATGGGCTTTGCTTTGACTTGTTCTTCTCTATGCTGGTCTTTTTAGAGAGATATGAGAGACTAGCTGAAGCGAGAGGAAATGGGAAAGCTGATACAGAATCTTGTGATATGTTTGGCGATGACGAAGATACGGCTGGAGCCTTGCAACATGGGCTCACAAATGATGGATCTGATTATGTCTTTGACGAGTCTTCAGGGTAAGTTTACTCTATCTCTCTCTGTTGATCAGTCAGCTTTTTGGCTGAAGTGTTGTGTTATAGAGTATTATCATATTAAGCTCACCTTTTTTTATGTGGATGCATTCTAAAGCTACATAACACTAAATGCTTTTCAGGTACTACTACAGCAGCAGCCTTGGCTACTACTATGATCCAAACAGTGGATTATACTGCTCGGCAACGACTGGCAAATGGTAATCTTAGAGCTTAAGAAATAAAGAAACCATGAACAGGCTTTTTCTCCATGTGTTTTGTCCTCTAATCATCTTTGTCAATGAAGACATGAATTAGGTTTCGATCTGATCTTCTCCGATTCTCACTTTTGAATGTAAAAAATATGCATCCAGGTACAAGTACGTCGAAGAGACGAAGGAATATGACGAGGTGGTTTCCGAAGTTGCCACTTCTGGGGAAGTTTAATTTCGTTAAGTCTGTACTTTTGACATAAAGTCTTAACCGATTTCCCCACTTAAACATGCTTTTTTTTTTCAGTTTGAAATATTAGCACAAATGACATGATTTTGAATATATATACATATATATATTTGGATTTATCTATCGATTTAGTATTTTTACTAATTTATGACTTGAGAAGAATAGTACATTGATAAAAGGTAATTTGGTCATAGATTGTAAAGTAAACGCGATCTTCAAGAGGACCTAATCGCCCAGACAAACTAGCAACATTTATACCTTTATCGCAAGATATTCCTTAACATATGAGTATGACCCAAAAGAGAATTTGATTTAAATCTCATCTGCGAATGAAGAAGCATGAACAAAAGCTGCTGTATCATTAACTGTGAAAAGTGTAGACCAAAATACTAAAGAAACAGAGGTTTCTGTTCATTCAATGTATGAAGATTCCTACTTATAATTCTAAAGCTAGAAAAACATTAATTGGGTTATTTGTTTAAACTTTAAACTTTGAAACCTTAATAAACTATAATTGCGATCTGGTTTGGGTTCATTCCGGTTTAGTCCTAATACAATTCTTCGACTATGTCCGAGTCACCTCTGTATCGGACCGGTTCAGCACCAACTGGCAAAGCAGATATTGAGATCATCGGCATTTGGCAGTAAAAAAAAAAGAATATATCGTCGAGAAATCTCTGCTCCTGAGAAATTTTAATCCGATTTCGGATGCAAATCTTTGCTCGTCGCGTTTGATCCTGTGAAATTTGTAACTTTATATTCATATATCTGTTTAATCGGCGTCTCAAAGCTCTTCTTCTGATCCGTTTCTCGAAACTCTCTCGGCCTTGATTGCAATCGAAGGGTTCTGAGAATGGCGGAGGAGAGCAGCTTGGATGGTTCCGAAAAGGAAGAGATCGGTAGCTCAGGTGGTGGCTTTGGAGACTTGGGATCAATGGACTCTATCGAGTCTCGATGGGTTATTCAAGACGATGATGATTCCGAGATCAGCCTTGACGATGATGATGACGAATTCTACGGCACAGGACTGGAATCAGAAGATGAGGAGATACCCGAGCATCGTCTGATCCGTACCGGTCCGCGTGTTGACTCCTTTGACGTGGAAGCCCTTGAAGTTCCCGGTGCTCCAAGGAATGAATACGAGGTGATTGATGGCTTCTTATATTATTTGCATACCATATGATAAATACACTTACAAACAGTCTCTTTTTGGTTGTTTTTATCAGAAGTGCCATAAGAGATTAAGCGAAAATTATTTTAGTGATGTAGAGATTATTGACTAGAAACAGGAATCAGAAATGCTTTGTGATGAGTTAGTATGCGATTCTCCCAAGTTGCTGTAATGGAGATAGTCTCATGATTCTGTTATGTTGGGGATGTTGTTTAATATGTTTTCCTTGTGTCCTTAGATCAGTGGCTATGTGTTTTCTGATTCCGAAGCTTAATCACGTCACTTGCTTGATTTGTCTTTTTAAATGATTTATGGAGGATGTTTCTGCTTGAGGCTTCTAGTGTTTTTTATTTTTTGCAAGTTGTGTAGAGATAAAGAAGATATACGACTTGTTTTGTGAGCCAGTACTTTTCTCTGCATAATTAACCAAACTTCTATTTGTTTGTTTTTACTTTGCTAGGACTTGAACGTGGGAAGGAGAGTGTTGCTTGCATTCCAGACACTGGGGGTTGTCTTTGGGGATGTAGGAACCAGTCCACTGTATACGTTCAGTGTAATGTTCAGTAAATCACCTGTCCAAGAAAAAGAAGATGTCATTGGAGCATTGTCACTAGTCTTATACACCTTACTTTTGATCCCCCTTATTAAATATGTTCTCGTTGTTCTATGGGCAAATGATGATGGTGAAGGTATGATTTGAACTATTCTGATCTCCCAATCATTGTCTCCTTTGAATCTTTTCCGTACATACAGTGCCAGCTGTGTTGATTACTTATGACATTTCAGGTGGGACCTTTGCGTTATACTCATTAATCTCTCGTCATGCCAAGATTAGTCTTATCCCAAATCAACTTCGCTCAGACGCCCGGATTTCAAGTTTTAGACTAAAGGTGCCTTGCCCTGAGCTTGAGAGATCATTGAAACTAAAAGAAAAACTCGAGAATTCATTAATTCTGAAGAAACTTCTCCTCGTGCTAGTTCTTGCTGGAACTTCCATGGTGATTGCCGATGGGGTTGTTACTCCTGCAATGTCAGGTTCTTTATATAACCTCTTCTAAGTATGTTCGTAGGCATGATTCTGCTGTATTGAACAAGGGGGGGGGGTTGCTAGTACCATATGGATTTTTCTGAATTGCTTGATTTGCACAATGCAGTAATGTCAGCTGTTGGTGGACTTAAGGTCGGAGTTGAAGCAGTTGAGCAAGGTAATGCTGATGATACTCTAATTAACTTTGAAGCTGTTCGGTGCTGGTTGTTCATCTTTGTCACTGTATCTTTTGTGATTGTTCACTTTTCTCTTGTTCGGTGCTTGTTGTTTATCTTTGTCATTGTATCTTATGTGATGGTTCACCTTTCTCTTGTTCTCCTTTGCAGATCAAGTGGTGATGATTTCAGTTGCATTTCTGGTGATCCTGTTTAGTCTACAAAAGTATGGGACAAGTAAGATGGGTCTAGTTGTAGGTCCCGCCTTACTTATATGGTTCTGCTGTCTTGCTGGTATTGGCATTTACAACCTGGTCAAATACGATAGCAGTGTTTACAGAGCATTCAACCCTGTCCACATCTATTATTTCTTCAAAAGGAACTCTATAAATGCGTGGTATGCACTGGGAGGTTGCATTCTCTGTGCTACAGGTAATTTTCTCAATTTCGCTGCAGGGCTAGAATTTCATCAGAAAATGAACGAGGTTACTCTTGTAGCTAATGCTAACAGGACCGAGTAAGCTGTTTTATGGTCAATACTCTGCCTAATAGTCTGATGCTTCCTTTGTTAAATGCTCATGCTATATAACTTTTTTTTTCAGGTTCAGAGGCATTGTTTGCAGACCTTTGCTACTTTTCTGTTCGGTCGGTCCAGGTAAATGAAGAGCGGATATGGCCTTTGGCAGCTGATGTTTAGTTTTTCCTTCTCTTATGCTATTTGTGCTCTAATCTTCTGCAACTTAAATTTATTTCGTAGTTGTTTTTTGCAGCTTACATTTCTGTGTCTTGTCCTGCCGTGCCTCACGTTGGGCTATATGGGACAAGCTGCTTACCTGATGGAGAATCATGCAGATGCTAGTCAAGCTTTCTTTTCTTCTATTCCAGGTAAAGTTCAGTTACTTCCTTCAATCAGTAATATCCACGCATCTTTGGCAAACAAAACCACTTTGAGACTACTACAAAGGCTGATTTCGTGGTGCGGGTTAGTGACTTACATTGAATACTAGTATTAGTTATTAACTCATCATACTGTTCTGCAGGTGCTGCATTCTGGCCTGTCCTTTTCATAGCCAACGTTGCAGCTTTGATTGCCAGTCGCACAATGACAACTGCAACATTTTCATGTATTAAACAGTCAACAGCTCTGGGTTGTTTCCCCCGTCTTAAAATTATTCACACTTCCCGGAAATTTATGGGTCAGATTTATATACCTGTCCTAAACTGGTTCCTGCTTGCCGTTTGCCTGGTTGTAGTCTGCTCAATCTCAAGTATCAATGAGATCGGAAATGCATATGGTAATAGCTTTTTTCTCTGTTTCCCTTCCTAGCTTCAGTGGTCTGATATGCCTCCCCTTTTTTAACTTTTTGTTTCCATTTCCCAGGGATGGCTGAGCTTGGAGTGATGATGACAACGACAATTCTAGTGACGTTAATCATGCTTCTTATATGGCAGATAAACATCCTAATCGTGATTGCCTTTCTGATAGTTTTCCTCGGAGTGGAATTAATATTTTTCTCGTCTGTCATAGCGAGTGTCGGGGATGGAAGCTGGATAATATTGGTTTTTGCCGTAATCATGTTTGGTATAATGTATGTTTGGAACTATGGAAGTAAGCTCAAGTATGAAACAGAAGTCCAGGAAAAGCTGTCAATGGATTTGATGAGAGAACTTGGGTGCAACCTGGGAACAATAAGAGCTCCTGGTATCGGTTTGCTATACAATGAGTTAGTGAAGGGAGTACCAGCAATATTTGGCCATTTTCTGACTACACTTCCTGCAATCCACTCCATGGTGATTTTTGTCTGCATAAAATACGTCCCGGTACCTGTTGTACCCCAGAATGAGAGATTCCTCTTCAGACGCGTCTGCACCAAAAACTATCACTTATTCCGTTGCATTGCCAGGTAGCTCTATTTTTTCCTTTTCACTGCTCAATTTTTTTCCTTTTCGCTGCTCAATTTTTTTTTTGTGGTTTATAGCATAATATAAGACTTTACGTACAGATTCTTACCCAAGTCTGTAGATCTGAGATTTCTATCACTTTCTTTGTATTACATAGAGAAGGACACACTGTTCGTTCCAATTTGTCCCTTTGTTGTTGCTGAAGAACCAAATAATAAACACTGTTTGTGTTTGTTTGATGAAGGTATGGTTACAAGGATGCAAGAAAGGAGAACCACCAAGCATTTGAGCAGCTCCTGATTGAGAGCCTCGAGAAATTTATCCGGAGAGAAGCTCAAGAACGTTCCCTGGAGAGCGACGGGAACAATGATTCAGACTCAGAGGACGATTTCGCAGGTTCTAGAGTTGTTATTGGCCCCAATGGAAGCATGTACTCAATGGGCGTTCCTCTTCTCTCTGAGTACAGAGACTTAAACAAACCGATCATGAGAATGAACACTTTTTCTGATCACACAAATCACCATCCCTTTGACGCATCATCTGACTCCTCTGTATCTGAAGCGGAGCAAAGCCTGGAGAGAGAGTTATCGTTCATACACAAAGCGAAAGAATCAGGGGTCGTGTATCTACTTGGACATGGTGATATAAGAGCAAGAAAAGATTCATGGTTCATCAAGAAGTTAGTCATAAATTACTTCTACGCATTCCTGAGGAAAAACTGCCGAAGAGGGATTGCAAATTTGAGTGTGCCTCAGTCGCATCTGATGCAGGTGGGCATGACATACATGGTCTGAGCTTCTTCTTTCTTCTTTTAAACATAGTTTCTTTTTCGTGTCCATAGATTTAATATTTGTAACCTGCATCGATGTTTCTGCATTGTTTGTGAAGAAGAATCTGAGTCTTTTGACTTAAATCTCTATAGAGCATCTATTAGAGGAAAAAACTGAAGCCTATATCGATTTCAGGAAATTTCATGATTGTGTCATGGATCTCGTTAGTGTGCTATGATTTAGGGAATCTGAATACTGTGTGATAATAATAACTCCTAAGAGTTAACCTCAGAGGGCTAGACTCGAAACCACAAGAAGAGAAATGTAAGTCAAATGTCTAATGTTGAAATGTTACAATGAAATGATGATGATGATTTCACATGGCATGATCGATTAACGATGCAACTCCTAAGAGTCAGTCTTCTTCGGGTAACTCTGAGGAGGACTTAGATCTTGACTTTTAAATCTCCACCGTCGGATCCGCCGCCGCAAGCGAGAAAGAGAGGGAAAAGACACATGACATCACTTTTGAATAGAAAATGTAAGATAGAGAGGTCATTGGATTGATGAACAAGACAAACCTAATGTGTAAACGTGTCAAATGTCTATTGGATAACTGATTTAATTCGCTGTTTATATTTAAAACAAGGCGATATTTTTTGTTATCCTGTCTCGCTCCAATAAGATATTAGGAAAAAAAAACCGGAGAAAGAAAAAAACGCTTTCGCTTTCACACTTGGAAAAGCTCGAATACGAAGGAAGCATATAACGCAACAAGCTTCTTCAGTTCATGCATAATCAGATCGATTAGGGTTGGTTGATTCTCTTTGGGATTACGGGAGCTAGAGATCTCTTGGTGGATTTTGGGTTTATGTTTATGGCGAATCGCGGATCTTTTGGATTTACCAGTCCTCCTCGATTAGGTCTCTTTCCTTGTTCCAGTGTTTATTTTCCCTCTGCCGTTTTGGTTCCTTTGCTAGCTTCGATTAGGTTTATGTTTTGCCATCTTTTGTTTTTCTGGCTTCCACATTTCGTAGGCAAAGGAATCGAGCCCGAGGAACTCGGCTCACTCCACTTTCTTACTGTTCTTGTTCGGCATGTTTGTCAACATTTTTTTATCATTTTGCTTTTGTCTGCTTGAGCAGAAATGAAGTAATTTGCTCAATTTTTGAATTGAAAGTTTGAAATTTTTGCGTTATAGTTGAATTGCTCTGTTGCATTTGGGGATGTTCATCTTTTGTTAATTTGGGATATTTACTCAAGAGTCAAGAAGGTGTTATAGAGGAGCAATGAGTTTTTGTCTCTCTTTATGAATTCGCAGATATGGAACAGTTGCTTTCGGAAGCCCAACACAGGTGGCTTAGGCCTGCGGAGATTTGTGAAATCCTTCAGAACTATCAAAAGTTTCATATTACATCAGAGTCTCCCACCCGACCAGCGAGTAAGTTTACTGCAGTGTTCCCTCGCTTTTGGCTGCAACCTATCTTATAAAATTAAAAAGTGCATGAATCGATGGTCGAGATACTGGATAGTCACTTTGTCTTCTATTAATATAAAGTACTAGAATTCAACTTTCTTCTACATTGCGTCAGTGACAACAATCTAGAACTTTCAAATATTCTTTTTCCTATAATCTGACATCATCTCCCCGCCCTTGTAGGTGGTTCACTCTTTCTTTTTGATAGGAAGGTGCTTAGATATTTTAGGAAAGACGGACATAACTGGAGGAAGAAGAAGGACGGGAAAACGATAAAAGAAGCTCATGAGAAGCTCAAGGTTAGACTTTTCTTTGATGTCTCCTTAATAGTTTTGTGAACCTGTTATTCTTTTTCTCTGGCTTTGGAATTAATTAGTTGATAATGCAATGTATCTAAATTGTTGAGAGTAACTCTGTTCAAGTGTATATAGGTAGGAAGCATTGATGTGCTACATTGTTACTATGCACATGGGGAAGGCAATGAGAATTTCCAGAGACGATGCTACTGGATGCTTGAACAGTGAGTCTGAGTTTGTCCATAAATCAGTTTCCTTTGCGTCCTGATATTATATACTTCATAATCTGTTTTTAGTTTTGTGCTTATATACTCTGCTTTATGGTGTATTGTTACAGAGATTTGATGCATATTGTTTTCGTACACTACTTGGAGGTTAAGGTATAGCTCTTGTTGTCTGTGCAGTTACTAGTACTAATATAATTTTCATCATTTCACATTATACTTTTCTTTTTTTTGTAGTGTAGTTTTCTTAAGTTCATCTTATATTGTATATTATACAGGGTAATCGGACAAGTATAGGAGTGAAAGAAAACAATTCAAATTCTGTAAATGGCACAGCCTCAGTGAATATTGATTCAACAGCAAGCCCGACCAGCATGTTATCATCTTTATGTGAAGATGCTGATTCCGGTATTTCCTTTTCTATCATTTTGTATGTTTGGTATCTTTTGTTCAAGGATATAGTTTTTTCCATGGTCGAATCATTGATGTTCATCCTAATTTGTGAGGTGTGGTGATTTACATATCTGTAAATATCACATGCTCTTGGTTGCTTGTGTGTAATCTTCAACACCACCTTATACCAGTTTTGGCGCAGGGGATAGTCACCAAGCAAGTTCTGTCTTTCGAGCATCTCCTGAACCTCAAACTGGTAATCCTCAGATAAGGGCCAAGCAGGACTCTAGCATATTATGTTCTAACTATTCAGTGTCTATTTTAGCTACTCACCTGTCCTTCTGGTTTACAGTTTGCATGTTTGATAAGAGTGCCTTTGTTTTCCTGAATAGGAAATCGCAGTGGTTGGACATCAGCTCCTGGCATACGTATTGATTCACACGTTCATGGAAACAGAGACAGAGAAAGTGATTCCCAGAGATTATTTGATGTCCAAGCTTGGGATGGCGTTGACAATTTAGTGACAAGATATGATCAACCTTGTAATAATTTGTTGACTCAGTTGCAGTCTTCTAACAGTGAGTCAATGCTGGTGGAAGAGCGTACAGAAAAAGGTGGGCTGTTAACGGCAGAGCATCTCAGAAATCCTCTTCAGACGCACTTAAATTGGCAGGTGATTCAGATAGGAAGTTAGAAGACATATTACATCTACGTTTCTTTAATGACTCCTCATCCTATATAAATTTCAAGTCTGTGTTATTACTGTCATCTCTGTAGTTCTTAAGTGCTCTAACTTTGAAAAACTCGTCTCTGTAGATTCCAGGTCAGGATGACCTACCATCGCCAAAATGGCCTGTAGATCTGGTTTCACATTCTAAAATGACTGATGACACTGATCTGGCGTTATTTGAGCCAAGTGCACAAGATCATTTTGAGACATTTTCCAGTCTCCGTGGCAGCGAAAATCAGCTACCTATTGGGAATAGTTTTCAAGCTCCTCCTTTAAGTATGGAATCTGAATATAGACCTGTAAAGAAATCTTTGTTAAAACACGAGGATAGTTTGAAAAAGGTTGATAGTTTTTCTCGGTGGGCTAGTAAAGAACTTGGTGAGATGGAGGATTTGCAGCTGCAGTCTTCGCGTGGAGATTTTGCATGGACTACTGTTGATTGTGAAACTGCCGCAGATGGGCCCTCCTTGAGCCCTTCTCTGTCTGAAGATCAGCGTTTCACCATAGTTGATTTTTGGCCAAAATGCGCTGCCACTGATGCCGAAGTTAAGGTAAGATGGTTAATTGTGTTAATTCATTTTCCAAAATATTTTTAAACGGCCATTTTTAAACTGCAGTAAATGCTTCTACTCTTTTATGGTAAGAATGTGAAGCAGTTGCAAAATATTTTGTGCTATATTCTGGTTAATATTCCAGTCATTCCAGCAGTTTCGTTCTTCTGAGCATGGTTTCCTTTTCCTAATTAGTAATGCATTTGCTGTTGCGTTAACCTTTTAACCTCTCCATTTTCAGCTCCTTTGCTCATTTTGTTTGTGGTGTGTTATTTATATATCACTTTATCTGCAGGTCATGGTTATTGGCACATTTCTGCTTAGTCCTCAAGAAGTTACTAAATATAACTGGTCATGCATGTTTGGTGAAGTGGAGGTTCCTGCTGAGATTCTAGTAGATGGTGTTCTTTGCTGTCATGCTCCACCGCATACAGCTGGTCAAGTGCCCTTTTATGTTACATGTTCCAACAGATTTGCGTGCAGTGAATTACGAGAATTTGATTTCCTTTCTGAGACTTCCAAAAAAATGGATGTTGCTGATATTTATGGTATCTATACAAATGAATCATCACTTCAGTTGCGGATTGAGAGGCTGCTTGCTCAGAGAGCTTCTATTCACGAGCACCAAATATTTGAAGATGTTGGGGAGAAACGAAGAAAAATCAGTAAAATAATGTTGCTAAAAGAGGAAAAAGAGTATCTCGTAGGGATGTATGAGAAAAATTCAACTAAGCAAGAACCAAAAGAAAGGCGTTTCAGGGAACAGTTTGAGGATGAACTCTATATATGGCTCATCCATAAAGTAACTGAAGAGGGTAAGGGTCCAAACATACTGGATGAGGACGGACAGGGCATTTTACACTTTGTTGCAGCGCTTGGGTATGATTGGGCTATTAAACCCATTTTAACAGCAGGAGTTAATATTAACTTCCGTGATGCAAATGGGTGGTCTGCCCTTCATTGGGCTGCGTTCAGTGGCAGGTACAAGACTTCTATCTTACCCTTTTTTGAATTTTACTTTATTATAAAAAATTTCATTTTTTGTCTTGGATTTGAAAGTTTCACCCTTATGATTTGAGCTTTTTCATTTCTTTTAAGATGCTCAAATCGTCTGTAACTCTATTAGTTGGTGCACATTTCCATATCAAACTAATTCGGTTTCCTGTTAACTTCAGGGAGGAAACTGTCGCCGTGCTTGTCTCTCTAGGTGCTGATGCCAGGGCATTGACAGATCCATCTCCAGAGCTTCCGTTGGGTAAAACAGCTGCTGATTTGGCTTACGTAAATGGACACAGGGGAATTTCGGGTTTTCTTGCAGAGTCTTCCCTAACTAGTTATCTTGAAAAGCTAACAATAGAGTCGAAGGAAAACAGCTCTGCTAACTCTTCTGGACCAAAAGCTGTTCAAACAGTCTCTGAGCGAACCGCTGCTCCTATGGGCTATGGCGATGTACTAGAAACACTTTCCTTGAAGGATTCACTTACCGCTGTCCGTAATGCTACACAAGCAGCTGATCGTCTTCATCAAGTATTCAGGATGCAGTCGTTCCAGCGGAAACAGCTGTCTGGATTTGGCGATGATGACGAGATTGGTATCTCCAACGAGTTAGCAGTTTCTTTTGCAGCTTCTAAAACTAAGAATCCAGGACACAGTGATGTCTCTGTTCATTCTGCTGCTATCCACATCCAGAAAAAATATCGTGGTTGGAAGAAGAGAAAAGAGTTTCTTATAATCCGACAAAGAGTCGTTAAGATTCAGGTTTGCTTTGACTGGCCCTTTTTCCCCCTCTTTTTCTTTTTCTTTTTCCTTAAATCTTTGTCTGTTTTCTCATTGCTGGAATTTTCATGCTCTTTAGGCTCATGTTAGAGGACATCAGGTCCGGAAACAATACAAACCAATCGTTTGGTCTGTGGGACTACTCGAGAAAATCATTTTGCGTTGGAGACGCAAAGGTACTGGATTAAGAGGGTTCAAACGTAATGCAATCCCCAAAACCGTTGAACCAGAACAGCCTGTATCATCACTTTGTCCTACGATTCCACAGGAAGATGACTATGATTTTCTGGAAAAAGGAAGAAAACAAACGGAGGAAAGGCTTCAAAAGGCTCTCACTCGGGTTAAGTCGATGGTTCAGTACCCAGAAGCACGGGATCAATACCGTAGACTCCTAACCGTTGTCGAGGGCTTCCGTGAAAACGAGGTACCCCCTAGACCCATAACATAAGCATAACAACATATGATCATATTTTGTTGAACATTCTGGTGATAAAACTGTTGAACAGGCTTCATCAAGTTCATCTATAAACAACAGAGAGGAACTAGTCAACTGTGAAGGAGACGATTTAATTGACATTGATTCTCTTTTAAACGATGACACTTTGATGTCCATTTCTCCTTGAATGACTCGTTTGTGTATTCATTTTCATTCTTTTTCTTCTTAACTCTTTGCATTCTCTGTAAATATCATAGTTGATAATGATATTACCATTTTATTAATTACTTTTGACTTTTTTATTCAGGTTATAGAATATTCAGTATTTCCTTTAATCGTGTAGGTTTTCTTTTTTTTTACATGTTCGATTATAAAATATTTACTCTCTTCTTTTCTTATCATATATCATATGGCTTTTTCTCGATTAATACTATAGTCAAGTGTGCAACCAAAATAATATTATTATTATTCTCTTATTATATAGTCAAGTGTATATATTTGTATCCGTCTTTGAATATTCTTCTTTCATTTTCTTTTCCTACAATATACATACATCATCTTTCTATAAAATTAAAATCGAATGGTGGTTTGGCATTGAGATAACTTATTATATTACAAACCCGGATCGACATGCCATTTTATCTAATTTGGATTGGCATGCCACTTTTTGTATTGAAATATACAAAGAAAATCTAAATCTGGATTTCTTATAAACTGAAGAAAAATTAGATTGATGGGCAAGGCGATAGGATATGGAAACTTAACAAATCAATTATACCAGTATTTGAACTACCAATTTCAATTTCTTATTATAAAAATACAAATGTTTTATGTATGATGAGTTTTGGGTGGCTTGACTTGCTTAAAACCAAATTTGACTTGCTTAAAACCAAATTATCCACAAGTGAAAAAGTCTTCATTGAGAGAAAAAGTGCAGACTGCAGAAAAGGATTTAACTAAGATCAATTTTATACACTTGTTAATTAAAAAATATAAAACGATTAGAAAGGGAATTAAAATTAAAATTATATTAAAAAATCAATATCGAGTTAGCGACTAGTTATTATTTACCAAGTAAGACTCCATAAGAAGATTCGCCTCGGGCACCGACCGGAGTTCACGGCTTACCGAGTCTATGACACGTAATTAAAAGGTTAAACATTAAAGTTAACACCCTGCGCACTATAGCATTTTTCTTTCCTCTTTCTCTCTCTCTTTCTTTCCTTCCTTAAACCCTTCTTTCTAAAACCCTTCGCTCTCTTTCTCTCTCCTCCTCTGAGATCGCGTTATGTCGAATACGCTGACTTTGATTCAAAGCAATGCGTCGAATCCAAAGGTATGGGTAGTGATCGGCGTGACGGTGGCCGGGATCGTGATTCTGGCGGAGACTCGGAAGCGACGGATCAAAGCTCGTAGACAAGAGGACTTTGGTGCTTTCTTAGATCGTTTACAACTTCTTCCTTTTCCTCCGCCGCCTCCTCCTGCCGCCAAACAATCTCTAGCTGGTCTTACCTTCTCCATCTCCGACGCGTATGTGTCCTCTCTCAATTTCTTCGCTGACTTTTTTTACTGTCATCGATTTTGCTAAAAAAAAGAAACTTTGTTCTCCTGTTACGTCTTTCTAATATCGAAATCGAATGTTGTGTTTTTTTTCTTCTGTGTATATAACGATCCCGCTTGAAAGTTTTAAAATTTTGTAGCTGAATGAAATTTTTGACTTGCCGAGACGAAGAAGTCATGGGCGATGAATGAAGAAATTTAAATTTGGGATATGACTTTTGTGACAGGTTCGATGTTAAGGATTATATCACAGGATTTGGTAGTCCACAATGGAAGAAGACTCACGAGGCTGCAGAGGAAACTGCTGTGGTTGTGACAACGCTTCTGAAAAATGGAGCTACTTGTGTTGCCAAGACAATCATGGATGAGATGGGTTTTGGGTATTTCTCCCTTTTTTCTGAATTTCCTCTCATTTAGTCTTCCCATGAAATGATTTTTCAGTAATAGATCTGAAACAATTTGGATTTTGAAATGTGAACTTTACAGGATCATTGGAGAAAACAAGCACTATGGCACTCCTATTAATCCATTGATGCCATCTAATGTTCCTGGAGGCTGTTCCAGTGGCTCAGCAGTTTCTGTTGGAGCTGAACTCGTTGACTTTGCACTTGGTATAATGAATCTCTTCGTTTTCACTGGGCAATGTGCTTTTTTTTTTGGACTACTTATGGTTACCAATAGGATTTTTTTGTGGTTATCACAAAATGCTTGATTTGCAGGGATCGATACCACTGGCGGTGTCAGAGTCCCGGCATCATTTTGTGGTATTCTCGGCTTCCGGCCATCTCAGGGGACTGTTTCTTCTGTTGGAGTTTTGCCCAATTCCCAGAGCCTAGAGACTGTTGGTAAGTTACATTATTTTTCCTCGTTGTTTGAACATTGATTAGCCAAGTATTACATACACCGACTGGAAGTTTTTAGTTTTTTATATCAAATCATACAAAGAATCTTTTTTTCTAATTTCAGCGGTAGATATTACTCTATGGGTATTTCTGATCATTTTTTCTTTTGATTAATTCTGTAGGATGGTTTGCCCGTGACCCGTCTGTTTTGTGTCAAGTTGGCCATGCCTTACTTAATCTGAGTGCAGTAACACACAAAAGGCAAAGATCTTTAATCTTTGCTGATGATTTATTCGAGCTCTCTGATATTCCTAAACAAAAGTCGGTGCATGTTGTCAGAAAGGCAATCGAAAATTTATCTGGCTGTAAGTTCGTAATAGTATTGCTTCCTTCTCTTTGCCCATCCCCAGATTCATACCCTATTGTCTCTTGACCACTGGCTCGTGCAGACCAAACTCCAAAACATATGAACGTTGGTCAGTATGTTGCTTCAAATGTACCAAGTCTTGCGGAATTCTCTGAGCAATCTGGAAAATCGCAAAATTCAGCATCAACGTTAAGGGCTCTTTCATCTGTGATGTTATTAATACAAAGGTATTTAGGAAGCTTGCTCTTGTTATAAATTATATTGTTTTCATCTTGAAATTTTTCACCTCGTCAATTCTATTTTCCCTCTCTCTTTCCTGTTCAACTGGTACAGTAAAGAGGTTGCTATTATGCTCTTTTTGCTGGAGGTAACTAGTTTTCTTCTTAAATTGTGATTTGCGTTTATTGAAATTAAAAAAGTTTTTCTTTCAACCAGGCATGAGTTTAAAACAAACCATGAAGAATGGTCGCAAACATGCAAATCGTTTCTGGGGCCACGATTCTCTAATGATGTTGTTACAGCTCTAAAGAGTAGAAACAAGAACATTAAATCTCTCTACAGAGTGAAAACTGAGATGCGGGCCACCATTCAGAGCCTTCTAAAGGTAACCTTCCATTTCAGAAGTTATTAATTTTCTCAATATTGTAACATCAGTTTCTTGAGGATTTTTCGCAGACTGAAATAGAGAAAATTGGAGAGGTTGCATTTTTAAAGTTCAATTTTGGGGATTCTACTCTGCTTTTGTAGTTTTGCAGTATTATGATAAACCATATATTACGGTATCTTATTACTAGGAAGATGGAGTTCTGGTGATCCCCACAGTTGGTGATCCACCGCCAAAGCTTAACACAAAGAACAAAAACGCCGTGAATGAGTTTCTTGATCGAAATTATGCACTCTCAAGCATTGCTAGCATGTCAGGGTGTTGCCAGGTATATTTCGATATCCTCTTTCTCACTTTGAATTGTTGTAGGACTGCCTTGTTCCCTTCTTGTTACTCTTGAGACTTGTTATAACACGTATAGCTATATATATTTTACAGGTTACAATTCCTCTAGGGAAACATGGTGATCATCCAATATCCGTGTCGTTTCTTACTTACTATGGAGGTGATAAGTTCCTTCTCGATACAATTCTTGATGTATATGCATCCCTTCAGGACCAAGCCGAGATTGCGTCCAGCTTAGCTCCAGTGACGGACTCCAATGGTTTAAAGGCTTCTGAAGTTATGAAGGAAAAGGTAAAAAACTTTCTCTTTTGTGCTATCTTCTGAACAAAAAATCTTAAAATTTCCTGGTTTATTTGAATTTGACAAATAGTGTATGTGGTTCTGATCCATAGGCTGTTGGAGTGAAAATGGTCTAATTTTATAGAAAGTTATGATGGATAAATGTAATTCCAGGGAAATGCTGCATACAAGGGGCGGCAATGGAATAAGGCCGTAAGTTTTTATACTGAAGCTATCAAATTGAATGGAGCAAACGCTACTTATTTTTGCAATAGAGCTGCTGCTTACTTGGAACTTAGCCGGTAATTGTTCTCTTCATATCTTGCATTCTGATCGGAAGATAATTTGTTATTCCCTCCTGATCTGAGAGTTTGTTTATAGCTTCAAGCAAGCTGAAGAAGATTGTACTGAGGCTGTATTGATTGATAAGAAGGTGCGAGCTTGATTACCTATTCTCTCTCCATACTCGATTTTATTGCATAGTTTACTTTGGCTACGTTGAGTTTTACCATGGCTCTGTTTGCAAGTATACACTTTTGCTGGATCAGTACCATTTTTATCTACTTTTGGGATTTAGGGACATAATAAATTGTGGAATCTAGATAAAGTGTGCTATGTTCTAGCCTTGTCTTCGGTTAATTTCTGTTGGATTCAGTTTCATTTCCACTCACTCACTAAAGACATAGCCATGTATGTTCGTGGACTTCAAAGAACTTGGGAGTTTGATTCTGATAGTTATTGTTTCTACAGAATGTAAAAGCATATTTGAGACGGGGGACTGCTAGAGAATCACTTATACGGTACAAGGAAGCTGCTGCAGGTAACTAAAACTAACGCAGACTGTTGATTTTTATCTCCTTGTTTATCTCATTTGGGAGACTTGTTCTTGATTAATAACCAACAAAAATACCGCTATTAAGGTTCTGGTGTCAAAGATTGGTTACATTTAGCTAATCTAGATGGTCAATTTTGGAGACATTTAACCTTATTGTCAGTGCTTGTTTTTACTGTTTCTGGTATGGTTTTGGAGCGTAACATATGTTTTAATATCCCTGCAGATTTCAGGCACGCATTGGTCCTTGAACCCCAAAACAAGACCGCAAAGAATGCTGAGAAGCGACTCCGAAAACTCATGAGTTAAAGAGAAAACCAAAAAGAAGATTTATTTTTCCAAACCCTTTCTTGTTAGCTCCTTTTACATCTCTAAAACCCTAAAAAGAAAGGTTTTGATTATTCGGTTCGATTGGATCTCTTAAACCGATTAATAATTTTGTGGTTTATTTATTTCCGGTTACATCTGTACAGATTGGAATTGAATTTGTTACCCAGAAATTACTTTAATCGGATGTCGGGGTCTTTTCGGCTTACTTCTTTTCAAAACGGTGCTTTATACAATTATAATTTCTCTAAGGTCCTTTACTATAATTTCGTAAATTATACGGACGGTCAATAAGTCACGTTTATTATGAATTCTCGACAAATAACTGAAACCAGTTTTTTTCTCTCTTCCGTTTCACCGTCACGCCTTTCCTTCTCCTCCTCCTCCTCCTCTCTGTTTCATTTTGAAAAAGAAAAAATTTTGATTAAATCCTAGAAAAGGAAAAAATGTTTGATCATCTGAAATTGTTGCGATGCTTCAGTTTCACGGCGTCGCGTGATTGGTTATTCAGGCAATCATTCGCAAACGCCGGTCTCCGCTCCGTCACCACCGATCTCTCCCATGGCAATTCCATCGCGTCGACGGCTATGCATTGTTGGATCCCTAAATCACCAAATCGATCTAAACCTAATCTCCTCCTCGTCCACGGATTCGGAGCAAACGCAATGTGGCAATATGGCGAACATCTCCGAGCTTTCACCGGCCGGTTCAACGTCTACGTCCCCGATCTCCTCTTCTTCGGATTGTCTTCCACATCGGAACCGAACCGATCCGAATCGTTCCAGGCTCGATGTCTGATGAGGTTGATGGAAGCGCACGGAGTCCACAGGATGAACATCGTCGGGATTAGCTACGGTGGATTCGTAGGTTACAGTTTAGCGGCGCAGTTCCCGGAGAAAGTGGAGAAGCTGGTGCTATGCTGCGCCGGGGTTTGCCTAGAGGAGAAAGATATGGAGGATGGATTGTTCAAGGTTCCGAATCTAGAAGAAGCCACCGGAATTCTGATTCCTCAGACGCCGGAAAAGCTCAAGGAACTCATCAGATTCTCTTTCGTCAAGCCAATCAAAGGTGTTCCTTCGTTTTTTCTCTGGGATTTTATCGATGTAAGTTGCTTCTTCGATTAATTTAGAGCATTTGTGTGTTTTCTTTTTGTGTGTTTACAATTGAACTTGTTTTTGGTTTTCGTGAAGGTAATGTGTACGGAGTTTGTAGAGGAGAAGAGAGAATTGATCAAATCAATACTCAAAGATCGAAGACTTTCAGATCTTCCTAGGATCAAACAGGTGACTAAAACTACACTTTCTAGCTTTCTTTTTTGGCTACGTAAATTTTTGGAGTTGCTGTACAAAATTGCGTGTTTCTTGTTTTTTTTTTGGTTAAATTAGAAATCTTTGATCATATGGGGAGAAGAAGATCAAATATTTCCACTGGAACTTGGTTACAGATTGAAAAGGTAAACAAACATAATTTTCAATTCTGAGATTACCAACAATTTATTTTTTGTATAATTTGATTAAGAATTAAAAAATGGTGAAACAGACATATAGGAGAGAATGCAGAGATAGTGGTGATAAAGAAGGCAGGACATGCTGTAAATTTGGAAAAGTCCAAAGAGTTCCTCAAGCATTTGAAATCTTTTCTCATTGACTCTTTCTGAACTAAATTTTTTTTTTGATAACCAAATTTTGTTACCGTATTGATTCGTTATTGAAAGGATGATAATCTTTTCTTTGTTGATGATCTACAATAAGCGATTCAATCCACAACAGACCGAGTCTGCACGATTGAGGAGACATTTCATAAGTTGCAATAATTTGCCAAATTAACAAGAAAACTTGTAATAATGTTTGTCCAAAAAAAATAACATGAAACAATATGTACAGTATGAACTACGAATGACGGAATCAGTATGCGGAAGCGTTTTTTGTTTTTTTCTCGTATTCGATTCCTACAAAGACAACAAAGAATAATTGAAAGGCCTAAAATACTTCTTAATGGGCTGTATCTTTGACTTGATGGGCTTTGAGGAAAATAACTCCTTAAGATATTAGTTCATTTGCTTAAGATATTCTACTTAACGAACCAACTCTTTGGTTTGTTTTTAAATAAAAGTACAAACAAATGTTGATTAAGTCGATTTGATTAAATTATTTGATTTTGAGTTGCTTTGGGCGGAGAAAAATATATTGGCCAAACTCCAAAATTTTATAATTCCAAACCAATATCCTTTTTTTGCAGAAAAAAAGAGAGACAAATATCCTTATATTTTACCATGCTTTAGTTTTATGTATGGCTCCCCTATCGAGTATCGTTGAGTTTTGTTGTATAATATGTGAAGCACGAATTAAATTACATAGCGAAAGATTCCAAAAACGTTGACTCTTTATATACGCATGACAAGAGAACTGGGACCAATGTGTGTTATAGAGATTGGTTAGACAACATGAGAAGCTGGTCGGTCGGTCGGCGGCAATATAAGACCAACGTACCTCACAAGATTAGTAATTGATTAATTAACCCAAACTTATCCTAAGATTATCCATATATACTAATTGAATTGCAAAAAAAACAAAACTAATTGAATTGTTAGGACTTTTGCTTAAAAAAACAGAGATAACCATTATATAACTTCATGAATATTTACTTGGTTAAAATGTCACTAATGTTGTTGCTTAACTAATCTATTAGTGGCACTTGTAAAGGACTTTGACATGTTTATTAATATTATAATTATCTATATTAACTACGTTGCCTTTGTTATTGTCTTTTTTTGTCAACTCTTTTTTTTTTGGCTGAGGCATTTGGTGATGAAAATATATAATTAAGTAAAGAGGAATTGGTTTAATGTGGTATTGGCTGCTTGTGCGGACTAATAATTATTGAAGCTCTTATGGATTTGATAACTTTGCCGGCACACGTTGAATGCAGACGAATACTAGCTAAGTAGTGACGAATGATAATCACATAACAACAAGATTCAATTTAAAACGACTGACCCTTATCAATATATTAATTTAAAATATAACTTCTTAATAATTTGATTGGACTTACATTACTTTCACTTGTCTTTTTCAGTTTCTCTTGTCGATAGAAAAGTTTCATTATTGTAGCTGTTGAACCAGTGTCCTTGTCACCTTATAAGTGTGGTGGTCATTTTTGTTTTGAAAGGTCATTGCAAATTCTGCAACAAAATTATGATGACTTCTATTTTTTTGTTATTTATGATTGTTTTAGCGTTTGCATGTTATATATAACACTCTGTTTTTTTTATTGAAACAACCATTTTTACAGTTTCGGTTGACGTTCATTTATACTTTGTTGCTACAAACGGAATGAAAATTTGTACTTGCGTCCGGACATTTTACTTCTATTTTTCAAAATAAAAACATCAGTAATTTAATTATAAGTTTTAATGTGAGACACATCTTTAAAAAAAAATCAGCGCAATTTTGACACCAATCAACACGTTTCATGCATTTATTTTTTGTTAGTATGATATATGCTCCAACTTTTACATTATTTGACCAAAAGAAGGGAAAAGGAGAAAGACAATGATCCAAGTGGGCATGCATGCAACATTTGCCCATAATAAGACTATTACGTTTACCCTCAAAGTCAAAAGTTAGGTTATGGAGGGGAATGGGTATCTTAAAACATTATATTCGACTTGGTTTGCTAACTTTCATTGACTTCGCCGACATATGTACATATGCATATCTCATATCTCATATATGGTCCCCTTTCAAAATTTCATATCTTTTCATTAGGTATAACTAGATATATATACAATCAAATATTAATTGTTAAACTGTCCAAAATAATAATAATTATTAGATATATATGTAAAGAGAGAAACATCTATGTTATTAATTAAGATTATCAAAGACGCATCTTGGTTGTGATAAATAGTTGTTGTTATAGGCAGAAGCAAGTAACTAAGTTCCACGTTCAAAACCAACTACGTACTGTTTGGTTGTTTTGTTTACCCGCTTCGGTCTTCACTGCTAATTAGTATTTTGTTAATTTTTGTTTTTATTCTATGAAAATAAGTCCCGGTCGTTTATTTTAATTGCTTGTAGGTTTCCAATTGGATAGCAACTACAATTGATGAGTTAGTAGGTTAGGTCATATGTAGCTGCAGATTGACTGTATTTGAAGTTAGGTCATATGTACGCATATATGAATCAGCTCGTGCATTATGTATAATTGCTCGTTTCACGTATATGTTTGTCGCTTTCACAAGTCAATTAAAACATAAAGCGTGTGAGTGACATTTCATGCCAACGAAGCATTGCATGGCGTTGGTATTATTTCATATTTTGGCAGCCTTTCAATTAGTTTTTAGCCTACGAATCATTTTGGCAATTACATGTATATTTATCCCACACGCACGCTTATCACACCAAAAACACATTAATTGTTATAAGTTGCATGGGTTCATATCCACATCACTCTATTGGTTTGAGAGATTGTATTAATCTGTCCAAAATTAATGGGAATTTGATGAAAAAACATTGTTATATTAATAAAAATGAACGGAAAATGATTTGATGAAAGATAATATTTTTAACTAAATTATCTAACCTAAAATTTGATCGTAATAAGAAAATAACTAAGCACGTTGATTGACAAAACAAAATATAATAATTGTCATCTGTCACACATAAATTCGTTAATAAGAAGTAATACTTCTGAGTTCTGAGTTCTGACAATGTGACGATACTTACATGTACGAACTACAAGACTCATCTTCCTCGTATGCTGTGCCTTGACGTTTAAAAATCCAACGGCTCTGCTTTCTACCCGACGCTTAACTATTAGAAGTTCCAAGGGACAATGAAAAGTTAAAAAAAAACAGACAGTGATCAATTTTCTTAGTTAGTTACTTGATTATCTATAGTTTCGATTTTCGATTGATAATACTAGTTATGAAGTAGAACAAATGAGTTGCGTGATAACATTTATTTAACTAAAGATGGTTAATGGTGTGATTAGCAAAAAGAAACTATGTAATAGCTGAAACAGTTAGCTAAAAAATAATATCTCCAAGTTATTTGTTATGTTGTTCGACTAATTCCACAAATTGGAAGTAATTATTGAAAGAGCTTAATTTTTCAGAGAAATATCAATATCAAACTTTGATTATACCTACAAGGGGGTTTGAAATCAAAATTTACCATCCAACTATCTATAGATTTCAGCCACACACACATTTTAGAACATTGGTTCTTGGTCTATGTTTAAGAACACTGGTTGATGTCTCATCAAATCACATATTTGGAGTAAGTTATTATGATTTTCTTTATAAAACTCATTTTATAATTTATTTTAAAATTGTTCCGGCATTATTCGATGCAAAAACAAAATTATGTATATAGAAACGTGCAACATTCTTGAGATTTGAGAGATAATTTACTAAAGTGATAAAAGAGTTTTTTTTTTTTGTAAAAAGGAAAGAAAAGCTAAAGAAACAGAAGAAGAGTGGACCACGCAGATGTGAGGCAATAATTGATGTAGGAAAGGGCGTGGTTCGTACGCCTTACCCAAGCTAAACTATATTCACTACTCTTCCTTTCCTCAAGCAAAACATTTTTGTATATTCCTTTACATACACCCAATTTTTTATAACTGTATACATACTATATATATAGATATATACATGCTGATATGCATTTATACACACAATTCAATATTGATATGTACGTATGCATTGAGGTCCCTACGCTCCTATAAGGAACACAAATGCTCCTCAGTGTCTTCACCATTATGGGTTTCCTCAAAACATTAGATTTTGAAAATAGCATGGGTCAGTGTATGGTCGGTTTAAATGTTGCAATTATTAATTAGTAAACGAAAAATACTAAAGCCTCGTTGAGTTTTTGTGTTTTTCTTTTCGGTTTTGTGAATTCGTTGAGTTGGTGATCCGAACACACACCCATGCTTTTGAAATTGATGAAAAAAAATTGTAAAGGAAACTTGGTGCGTTAGAAAACGTATACAATATGCAACATTTTTAAAAGGAAAATTGATTTTAGTTAATTGAATAATTCAACTTTATTTATTGAGTTACATGATTACATCTTTCAATAACTTCAGAGGGGAACTGTTCAACGTAAATAGTAATAAACTTTATCCGGACATGCACGGAAGTGTTCATCCGTGTCGCATAACATTTACTTATTTTTAATTTAATTTATTTTATTTTAAATTATGAAAATAATTTAATACACGTTTATGGAAACTACCACGTCACCCTAGACGAACCTCACTACAGGCTGTCCTAAAACCCTTGCCGAGCAATTAAATATGTCCACGTGGTCTACGTTGATACGAACGCTCTCGGCATTCTACAGCTGTACCCCGTTCGAAAATTTGCGATATAAATACAGAGAGCCTTTGGTTGGTTTCATAAACCCTCAAATTAACAAAACAAAACCTCTCTAGTCTCTCCAAATGGCCTTTATTTACCGTTTTGCTCTTCTTCTCCTTCTCCTCTCCGCCACCGTCGGCTTCTTCTCCGACGCCGCGTTGGTCGAGCAGCAGCCTCTGGTGCTCAAGTACCACAACGGCATTCTCTTGAAAGGAAACGTCTCTCTCAATCTCATTTGGTACGGAAAATTCACCCCCATCCAACGGTCGGTTATCGTCGATTTCATCCGCTCTCTCAGTTCCGCCGCCGTCACAGCGAAAGGTCCCTCCGTCGCGTCGTGGTGGAAGACGACGGAGAAGTATAAAGGCGGCTCGTCGACGATCGTCGTCGGCAAACAGCTCCTCCTCGAGAACTACCCTCTCGGAAAATCCTTAAAAAGTCCTTACCTCCGAGCTCTGTCAGGGAAACTCAACGGAGGCGGAGTTCGGTCAATAACCGTTGTTTTAACGGCCAAAGACGTCACCGTTGAGGGACTCTGTATGAATCGATGCGGGACTCACGGGTCAAAAGCACGTTCCGTTAACGGTGGAGCTTACGTCTGGGTCGGAAACTCTGAAACGCAGTGTCCTGGCTACTGCGCGTGGCCGTTTCATCAGCCTATCTACGGACCTCAGTCTCCGCCGTTAGTCGCTCCCAACGGTGACGTCGGAGTTGACGGAATGATTATAAACCTCGCGACGCTTCTGGTTAACACCGTCACAAACCCTTACAAAAGCGGTTACTTCAATGACGCTCATCAAGAAGCTGTCTCGGCCTGTACTGGGATATTCGGGTCCGGTGCTTACCCAGGTTACGCGGGTCGGGTTCTTGTGGACAAGACTACGGGAGCGAGTTACAACGCTTTGGGTCTCGCCGGTAGAAAATATCTTTTACCAGCGATGTGGGACCCGCAGACTTCGAAGTGTAAGACTTTGGTTTGATTTTTAGACGGTCTTGAAGGAGACACGTGGCAAGAACCGATGGAGATGGACGAGTTTAAAGCGTAACAGAGACAAAAGAAAGTTGTAGATATATCGGGTCTGGTTCGGGGCTTAGGAAAAGGGTGTTGTTTCTTTTGTCGTTTTGCTATGACGTGTACATTCGGTCCTTGAAATATGTGAAGGATAGATTCATAAATCTATTTGAATACGTATAATAATAAAATAATAAAAATTGGATTTGTAGTTTCCGCTAAAATCTTACTAATAAACCTTTTATTAATAACTTCGTTGTAACCTAAGGAATCAAACTTTTAGATAAGCGGGGAATGGGGATGGTGGATACGAGAACATAACACTTTCTCACCTTTTAACAAAGCTATAGCTTTTAGAGTTATAGGTATTGGGTATTTAATTACTGTGAGATGGGAATAATCATTTTGTTTTTATCATCCACTTTCCTACCAATCTCACCTTTTTGGCTATCTTGAATTAAACTATTAATTAAGGAAATTCTTAAATATGATCAGTGGGTTGCTGTTCAGTGCTTCGAGTAGGCTCGTCGAATCAATGGTTTCTACTGGTTAAGAGCACTAAAGCTACCAAAGAAATCGCTCCAACCACTATTTGTTAATGAGAACCGCATGCTTTTAGTTTAAAATTGGTAACACTACCGAACCATATGCTTTTAGTTTAAGAGCTGTAGTTTTGAATATATGATGCAAAACTAAACTCAGGACAAGTCTTTGATTAACTAAGAATATAATATTTGGACCAAAAAATTGTGACGTTTTGTACGTAAGCTTTTCAATCAATTCCCAAATTATCGTGTTTATAGAAAGTTATCACGAATCCATTTTCGAACACATCTACCCAAGTTATTAATTATGTTAAAGAACAACTAACACTAGATTCCCTTCTTAAACTGCGAGTTTAGCAAAGGACAACAAATATCTAGAAAGTAAAAACATTTTTGAGTTTGGATTCACACCCTCCCTAAGCCCAGTCATGACGTCTTAATTTTAAACCCCAAATGTTCAGCACCTTAAACTAAGGCCCAGTTCTTTTTCTAAAATAAAGTCCACGAAATGAAGTAAGATTTTGGCCATAACCAGAATCGTGATAACAGTAAATTTATCAAAAATTTATTTTTAAAAAGGTTAAAAATCAATATAAATGGAATTGGACTAAAAATATGACCACACACATAGATGTGTGATATTTGTAAAAAATCAGATTCTTCCAATAAGTCGACCGTTTTAGAAGAAAAAAATAAAGCTCTTCTCCCAACGGCCATATTTTCTTTATTTTTTTAAAATATGTTATAAAGAAATCACTTGTCTCGTTTACTGCCACGTTACGTACATTTTTCAACGAGCCGTTATAGCTGTAATTAGGGGCCGAATCCAACCGTGTTTTCTTTTTCTTTTCATGAGCCTGTCCCCACTTCACAACCATCCGATTTTACTCGTTCCCTCGTTTTTTAATCTAACGATGTAGATTTAACGCGCTCCTATATAGACAAACACTGGACCCCACTTTTCATCTATATAAAGAACGCTCTAAACTCAGTCTTACCAACAGAGCCAAAACACTCAGAACGAGCAAACACAGTCTCTCTTACTCTCACTTTGATATGTCGATCTCGAAAATCATAGCGTGTCTGGTTCTCGCCTGTCTCCTGATCTCTTCCGCTGTGGCTCAATCTCCTTATCCAGCTCCCTTCAGCGGCGGAGGAAGGCGGATTATCTCTCCTTCTCCGTCTAAACCACAGACTCCAGAATCATCCGTCGCTTCTCCTCCATCATTACCTCAAGCAGATTCTCCTTCCATTGATTCTGCAGCGGTATCTCCGTCTTCGATCTCCGATTCGCCGTCAGAAGCTCCTGGTCCATCACAGAGCAACGCCGTTTCCAACCGATTTACAGTTTTCGGTGGATCCGTGACCGTTATGCTATGCGCTGCCGTTTTGGCTATGTAAGCTCGATCGACCCGACAGAACAACCATTACAGTATTTATTTATTTTGCCACTTAAGAAATATATAATAAGCTATGTAGGAAGGTGATTCTTTATTTTTTTGTTCCAGTTTCTCTGTTTTTGGCTCAGCAGGATTTGTACTGAATATTGATGTTCATTGTCTCCTTCGATGTACCCTTATCAATATATTTTAATTTTTTTTCAAATTTATTGCCATACCCAAAAATTAATCAGCTAGATAATCAATTTGAGGAAATTTCAAATATTGCAATAAGAAAATACGTAAACGAAACATCTCTTGGAATTGCCGACAACGTTTGAAGCTTCCGGTGGATTCTACAATCGCCGTTGTTTTAACCGCCGTATACTATAGCCATTGTCAACAAAAAAAAGCTTAATGGGCCGATTCTCATGGGCCCATTACATATTTAATTTTTACCATTTGACACCAAATTAGAAAACGTAGTTTTCTCCGATATTTTTGGTCACAACGAACTGAGAAATCAATCAAATGGCAACTCGCTCGCTCTTCCATAGTATCCGATGGTGAGTCTCTGTCTTCTACTCTCTTTGTTCCCTACTGATTTCGTTTTCTTGGTTTCAGAGAAAACTGTTCTTATGGTTTTCTCTTTTCTGAATTTAGTCGATTGACAAATGGTGCTGCCGGAAACAATTTCGTTCGGAACGCCGAATCTTCGCGATTCTCGAAGTTCTACAGTGCTGATACCGCAATCGGAGGCTCTTTTGTCGAGGAATCAGAGGAGAAAGACGATCTGAGGAGCCGGATTTTCAGACTGCGACTTCCGAAGCGGAGCGCGACGACTGTTCTCGAGAAATGGGTTGGCGAAGGGAATCAGCTTACGGTCAATGAGCTTCGAGAGATGTCCAGAGAGCTAAGGAGAACTCGGCGTTACAAGCACGCTCTCGAGGTACTTCCATCGATAAGTTTCCTTCTGATGGGTTTTTAAATTCATTGGAATTCGCTGCTCCTAGTTTCTAGATTGCTCTGCTACAATTACGATTGATGCGGAACAGTCAAGATTGGATGCATATTCTTTTCTAGATGATGCTAGTTTCTACGACTTCATGTCGTCTATCTTGGGTTTTTTTGTTGAACCACTAGTTATGACTAAAATTTCATCAATCGTGTCATTCTTAGGACTTGAGGATAAGCTCACAAAACTTCATTTTTCACCCAAAGTTTTCAGATTTTTATACTTACTATGTGTGTTTATGCACAAATTCGCATTGCTGTGCATACTTCTGGGAGCTTATTCAAGTTTTATTACAGGTTACGGAGTGGATGGTTCAGCATGACGAAGCTAAGATCTCGGATGCTGATTATGCATCGCGAATAGATCTGATTTCAAAAGTTTTCGGGATCGATGCAGCTGAACGCTACTTTGAGGGTCTGCATCTAGATTCAAAGACAACTGAAACCTATACTTCTCTCCTTCATGCTTATGCTGCCTCCAAACAAACGGAACGAGCCGAGGCCTTGTTCAAGAGGATCATTGAGGCTGATAGCCTCACTTTCAGTGCCATCACATACAACGAGATGATGACTTTGTACATGTCAGTCGGGCAAGTTGAGAAAGTACCTGAGGTTATCGAAGTGCTAAAGCGCAAAAAGGTTTCCCCGGATATTTTTACTTACAACCTGTGGCTAAGTTCATGTGCTGCAAGCTTTAACATAGATGGGCTAAGAAAGATTCTTGAGGAGATGAGGCATGATGCTAGTTCCAACGAGGGTTGGGCTCAGTATATCGATCTTACTAGCATCTACATTAACAGTAGTAGACTAACTAATGCAGAGTCCAACTCACCGGTGGAATCCGAGAAATCTATTTCACAAAGAGAATGGGTCACATATGACTTCCTTATGATTCTGCACACTGGATTAGGAAACAAGGATATGATAGATCAGATTTGGAAGTCTCTGAGAAACACTAACCAGAAATTGAGCAGCAGAAGCTACATATGTGTTATTTCATCTTATCTAATGCTTGGTCATATGAGAGAAGCCGGGGATGTTATCGATCAGTGGAAGGAGTCTAAAACGACAGAGTTTGATGCTTCTGCTTGCTCGAGGATCGTGAATGCTTTTCGAGATGTCGGGTTAGAGGAAAAAGCCAGCGACTTCCACTTGCTCTTGGTTGAGAAGAAATGCAGCTTGGAAAACGAGGTATCATAAGATTGGGTCTCTGAGACAATCAGTTGTGAAAATCTTATGCTATTGGCTAGAGTCAGATCAAGCTCATCAATAAAATAGAGGTTTCTTTCTCCTCACAGTGATTTTTTTTTCCCTTTTGCTTTGCTATTTTTTTGTTCTTTACGTCGGAGGTCGTGAGACTTGCGATTTCCTCACGGAAAGATTTTGCTTTCGAAAACTGGAACAAATCATATTCTAGCTGGCTAGCCGGAGGAACTTACACTTGTTTATTTATCATTTACTTGTTACTACCAATGGCCTATATTAGTATATCCATGGGCCTTATTGAAGAGCTTAGGAAGCGGAGATTTAAAAAAGAAAAAAAAAGAAAAAAGACAAATATATGGGATTGATAGCAAAAGAAGAGTAATAATGAGACAAAAGAAGAGTGACCACAGAGGTTTCACCTAATGAAAGTGAAGATATTCATAGAACATGCGAGATTTCAATTCAACAAACTATTCTAAGAAATTTTCAATTTTGCCTTTCTGATTTTTCTCCATCCGCACCCACCACCACCTTCTCAGAGGATATTATTACTCAGCAAGAAAATAAAATAAAGATAAATTATTAACGATCAATGACCAGCAAGACTTTGCTTTTTCTCCTTTCACTTTTCTTCCACTCTAAGCACAGAAGAAAGTGACCTTTGTTTTGTCCCTTTTTTTTGAGAGCATGCCAAATCCAAAAGTAGATCACTATTGATCCAGCTAAGCGGAACAGTGGATACGGTCCCACTACGTCACCAGGCGTGTCCTAATTGTTTCAAACGCACGCTAATGAAAATTGAGAGAATCTTCAGTCCTCTTACCTCATTGATTATCTTTTGTCCCTTGCCTTCTCTTTAACCAACCAAACATGCTTATCAATAGAGGGAAAAATGGGTTTTTAGTTTTTTCACCAATGGTTGTTTAAACCTTTTGGTGAGTTTAAGTTTCGCTTCAGCAACTTGAGGTAATCAATGGCTTCGTCTAGTAGTAGAAGAGCTTCTTTTCCTTTTGCGCCTGGAACTACGCTCTCGAGGATTCTCAGAGCGGTGTGGATCTTGTCTTTTCTTGACTGCTCGTTGCTCAGATCAGAACCGGTTTCTTGATTGCTTGAGATGTTGGATTCATTAAGCTTCTTATCTGATAAGCCTTTGAGTTTAGTGAAACTCTTGGTGCCCACAAAGGATAGTGATAAGTCTCTGTATGAACGGTCCAGTACTCTCTGCCTTTTAGGACGTGGACCATCATCACTGCTTTCAGTTCCATCCAGTTCTTCTGTTGTTTTGTTGCACGCTTGTTGTTCAACTAGGAATGGAGAGTGACCAGTGCTCATTACTTCATCATCACTCTCGCAATCATCATTGTCTTCATCATCAGAATACAGCAGTGCATTGATTTCTTCAGTGTCTTCGTGCATTTCTGACTCTTCTTCGCCATTAACATGATCTTCACGGAGCAATATCTTTTCTGGAACGGCAAGAGCTTTACTTAACCTTTTCTCAAGGTTTAGGGAATCGTGAATTTTCCTTGGATCTGCAGCCACAGAAGGAGGAAACCGCAGTGGCAATTCACATTGTAACAAGCGAGTCTGATGTCCTGACTGATCGAATACTAGAAATCTTTTCTGAGAAGACTTGAGTGCCCCCTCTGGAGCAGCATCGCAGTTAGACTGCCCGTTGTTCAAGCATGAAACTTGTTTTCCACAAGACTGCCGTTTATCACTGGACAGTAAGGCCCTGAACGGTGGCTGCAAATAGCGAAACTGATGCTCAGCTGCATATACTTTACCGAGTTCCGGGAAAGGAATTACAGGACAGGCTATGTCCTGAGGATTCAAGCCCAATGGCAACCATTTCTGATGCCTGGTATCAAGAGGCATGCTCTTGCAGTTCAAACCAAGGGAAATTTACAGGAGTACAATACTGCACGAAAAAGCAAACAAAAGGCATGAATTAGTCTATATGGTTATGAATAATGAGATAATCACAAAACCTAACTCAAGAAAACCATAGTCCACAAACAGAACCATCATTATGTAAAAGTGAAGACAGGAAAGATTCAGTAAACATACCAAGTGCGGAAGCTGTTGCGCAAATGTAATACTTCTTGTTTCTTTTTTGAAACAAACGTAAGAGAAAATAGAGGACAAGACGGGAAAAAAAAATGCCAGCTCGAAGATACAACACAAACACTCGAACCAACTACGTCACCGGTTTGAGTATATGTCGAAAGTACTCAGCCTGAAAATGGAACACAAACAATAGTGTTAGAAAAATAAGACTAATGAACAAAAGTGTGACAAGAGAGCATAAGTTTTCATTTTTCTGCAACAAACCTGACAATTATCCATCGGTTGAAAGCAAGTAATAACTCTCACTACAATTGTTGGTTTGTTAGAATCTCCGTTGTTCTCGTATTTCAACGTTCGAAATCTTGTCTGACCAGCTGATTGGCTTACCATAACTTTTCGAAACTCTTGAATGAAAACTGAAATTGCTCCACAGAACAGAGCAAGCAACCAGGATACAGAAGGAGAAAGTATTGATTTTTAGAAGAAAAGAAGAGAAAGAAGACAAGGGAGCTAAGGAACAACGACTTGAAAAAGCTTTCAGGGTTTTGTAAGGAATCGTTTAGCTGATCCTATATTGGTCACAATGGAAAACGTAGAAACGTTGGGATCCCATTATGAAAGAAATTAAATAAAGAGAAGAAAAGGGCTGAAGAATGAGAAGAAGAAGAAGAAGAAGATTGGAGGTGGGGTTTCAAGGTAGAGAAGAAATTTACAGAATAACACGGCAATACAGATTCAAGCGCACAACTTTGCGAACAGAACTTGTGAACCAAGACATGCTTGTTTCTCCTTCTATGCAAGTTTTAGATTCTATTCATCCACTGCTTTGTAATCCAGAGAGAAAGAGAGATGGATTCTGTTTCAAAAGAAAAAAAAGAGATGAAATCATCTCATCAATTTCCGGAAATGGCAAACTAAAAGGAACAGATATCAGAGAAGGATTGAGAAATCATAGACGCCCGAAAAAAGTTAGCATGTTGCATCATTGAACAAGTATAACTGTATCAACTTCTCGCTAAATTTAGACTCGAATTTTCAAATAAAAATGTAAACTTTGAATCCAAACCAGACTAATTTCCCCGTTTTACTAACGATTTAAGCTCATTCCGCATCAAAATCGCCGGTCGTTTCCTAATATTCACACAAAATTTTCCCGAGAAAAACAGAGAGCACAGTGGAAAACAATAAGAAAACCAAATGTCGGAACCCATTAGCTTACAGAGAAGAAGCCAATGAAGATCTATCTTCCAGATCCAGAGAGAGAGCGACGAGGCTTATGAGACGAATTCAAGCAAGCCTGTAGAGAGATACGAGTAGGGAGCGAAAGCTGAAAATTTTACGAAAATATTTTCTAAGGAAATAAGTGGGCGTGAAGACTGAAGTGTGACATTGCTTTATAGTACCTAGAGGTCCTTCCTTATATTCCTTGTGACCATTTTACCCTTTTCCTTCACTTTTATTTACCGACACTGATGAAATATTAGCAACCTCAGATATTTTAGATCTCTGTATCTGACGTTTTCAAATTTTAGTGAAAATTAATTAGTTTCTTTTTTAATTATTATTAATATATATTAATTTAAGACTGTGATTATTTAGCTAATTTATATTATTTTATCATATGAAACATTAAACATCACTATACATAAAAAGAAAGGTATAGAATGAAAAGAAGACATGTATATATTTTCTTTTATAAGAAACTTTTCTCCCGTTTTCATATATTTCTCATTTTTGAATTGGTATTGTCGATTAATTAGCTCATAATGCTAGAAATAGAGATTCTAGTTTCTCCTCTTTAACTCTTTTTAAAAAAAGAAATTTATTTCGGTTTGGCTTGATACATATCTTATTCATTTGTATAAGATTTACATTGATAAAGAAAATGAATTAAAACTTTAGTCTAAATTTGGATATGTTGAAATTTAATTTAAATTTTTATATTTTTAGTGGATTGGACCAGAATATGCAATTTCATGGTTTGCATAGTCATAATTGGTCAAGTATAGAGAGTACATAAATTGTAGATGACATAAAATAATTGTTCAAATTGAACTAAAAAAGCATTTTTATTTTATAAAATCTTTCTAGTTTAATAATGCATAACGATTCCGTTTAATGTAAATTATATTAGAAAAAATCAAAAATTGCGTAATGTAATGGTAATTTTCTATGTAGAAAAGAAATAGTAGGCAAGAATATTATAGAATTGAAATGCATAAATCAGTAAATTGATTGATAGACATAGTAATAAATTTGTTGTGATTAATAATTAAGATGGAGGCAATGGGGCGAACGTGTAAAAACGTAATTATGGTAAATATAATGGCAAACCCTCACGATCCATAATTTCAAATCATAACTTATAATTAAGTAATATTACAACAAATCATAACTTATAATCTCTTAGTTGTTAGTTAAAGTAAAGCCCATATGTTTGTTTTCGCCAACCATTCTTCTTTTTTAAGTTTTTTTTATATTAAAAAAAATAATTAACGAGGCAAATGGTGGAAGTGAGTTTTAACTTTTTCTTGTGGGTGGTTGGTTTCTTTAATTATTGTTTTAAACTATCTCCTTTAGGTGCGTGGGTGGGATGTTTTGGAACATTTACGATGATAAGATACAAATCTAATTTCCTTTTTTTTGGTAAAGAAAAATCGAATTTAATATTACAATTTTGTTTGTTTGTTATGTTTACTGGATTAGTAGTAGCTAATACATTATTTGATATTTAATAATAATTGATTAAAAAAGGTGAAGAGCATCCACCATATTTGGAGAAAGAAAAAAGAAAAAGAGAAAGGGATGCAAGTGAATGATTAAAGAAATGCACGGGGAATTAATTCCCTTGACGACTACTTTTTCCAATCCTCTTTTTTTTTTTCTTTCTAAAGATTTATTTATGTTTCCTCTTTTTTTGGGTTTCTTTTGATTTGATTTGAGAATAGTAGTTAACGTGTGAGACCAGAGGAAGCCATATGATTACTATTTTAATATGATTTTAAAGTACTTAAGTTTTTTAGGAAACAATCATGTGTTCTGTTGAGAGTTAATCATTAAAAAAAACATGTTAACTTAGTACTGTTGAATGTGATGTTTGAATAATAATGGATGTCCATATGAAACTGGGCCTCTTTTACTGATTTGGAATTCCAATGGGCCGTATTTTATGCTTTCACTTCATGAGACGAATTATAAAATGTAAAATTGTCAAAAAGAAGTATAAAAAACATAGAGAAAATACACAATTTGTTTAGCTGAAATTAATTACATGATGTAAAACAGAAACAGAAACAAAAAATTAAAAACCTATAAGGAAGTAAATTTGACGGCCAATATCATCATCAAATAATTGATTTTCTCCTTCTTCATAGTAAAATGACGTCAAATTTTCTCAAAACTTGTAATTCAGAATTACTAGGTAGAAATTCTTATTAAAAAAAAAGCACCAAACACACTATGCCACAGTGGCATTGCCTTGCCATCACATGAAAGCAATTAACCAAATGGTTTTTAAAATACATATTTTCCTCTTTTACAGAGATAAATATGACTGTTGACAAAAAACATTAACCAACGGATCTTTGCGTATATTGTTTAATTAATTTTAAAGACGATATTTTTCGACAACCACAAAAACACAAGATACCAACACCAATAGTATCAATAAGAAAAAAAAAAAGAATATACCAAATGAAGGTGCCTAGCAAAAGCATATACCCCCAGAGACTTGGATCGATCGACAAAGCCCCTTTGCTTCAATCACTATCGCATTTTCAAGCTAGAGATATTCTATAATTTATATATACGGTATGCTGCAAAATACAAAATTATTTGCGCGATAATAAATATAATATGAAATTACTTTCATGTAAATATAAGAACACTAAACATTAAATCACTCGACCAAAAAAGAAATATAAAATCATGATAAAAAAATTTGAAAAAAGTTTGAGAATATGTACATGCATTCAATTTGATGGAGGAATATGCATGGTCAAAATTTATTAATGTAATAAACTAATCAAAATTTAACATCTTTTAACAAACCACGAATTTGTTCCAAGGTGACGAACAAGATCATTGTGAACGGTCCTTGCCTCGTCACCGTCGGAACAAGCCCTTTGTACAAAGCCATCGCTCCTTCCTCCGCCACAGTCTTCACCGCACAATCCAATGGTCCACCGTAATTCTCCGCTTCAGCATTCATCATTCTCGTCTTCACAACGTCGATTGGATTCGACGCCACCGCCGCAACTATCCCCGCCGCGAAACTCGCTGCCGCGTGCGTTCCGATTCCTCCCGGCGTTCCACGGCCTCCGGCGACCATGATTTCTTTGACGTGATCATACGTGGCGAGCTGAGAAGCCGTCACGATCATCGCTCGGTTCACGGTTAGCCACGAGCCACGCCATAAGCTCGAGACGCCTTCGTGTTTCACGATCCTCTCGATCGCATCCACGACGCTCTTGTAGTTTCTGCGGCGGTTTAACGGCAAACGTCCGTCGGCTTGCATTCTCACCATTGCCACGTCAGCTGGATTTCCGACGGCGGATCCGACGGCTCCTGCGATGAGTCCAGCTGCGATCTTGGTGACCAATGGGAAGTTACCTGTTATAGAAGATCGATGTCGGATTAATTAGCTTCTTAACATTTTATTAATTTGTATCATTTGTGGACCTCGGAAAAACGAACCAAACCAAATTAACCTGCTTAAACCGAACCGGAATTTGTTTATAAATCGATTCGTTTCATCCTTTTATAACCCCCAAAACAGAGTTTACGAACCAAACCAAACAACCATATTGAATAAAACCTTTAAATTATTCAACATATTTAATTTAAGTAAAAATGTAATTAATATATTAAATGAGCGTAATAAAGGTTATTTTAAAAATATACATTTTAAAGTTATTTTTCCATGCTAAACAGAAAACCGAAAAGAATCAATAAAAATCGAATAAAAAACAAACAAAAACGAAGATTGTACACCCTCTTATCAGATTTTGACATTGATATTTTGAGAAATTTCTATTTTTTTCGTGTATATTGCTGTTTTTTGTATTGTATAAAACTATAAATAAAAAATTAGTAGTGCTAATAGAATTTGGTATCATTACCGGTGAGTTGATCCGTCCACTTCCGTTTAAGAAAGTCGTAAATACCCATACGAGTAGCGGAGTAAAGCATCTGACGGAGGACGGTGGCGGAGACGCCGGAGAAGAGAGCGGCGGGTCCTTCGGTTTTCACAATGTGGGCCCCAACGGTGAAAGGGGTCGTACCGGAGCGCGTGGAAGAAGATGGCGAGTTAGTGGATGAAGGTAACAAGGAAATGCTGCCGATGAGAGAGTCAAGAGCAAAAACGGGTCGGTAAGGTTTAGTGGGAAGATTAAGATTAGGGTTAGGGTTTTGGTCGAGAGAGAAAGAGTGT
Organism: Schrenkiella parvula; assembly: GCA_000218505.1. NCBI lineage: Eukaryota > Viridiplantae > Streptophyta > Magnoliopsida > Brassicales > Brassicaceae > Schrenkiella > Schrenkiella parvula. The sequence continues at coordinate 15,505,916 of CM001192.1, read as the reverse complement.
TCGCCGTGGAGTTGCATACGGACTTTGATGAGGTCTAATGGATGAGTCAGAGCTCCGGCGATGATTGCGGCGATTCCACCTTCAATAAATGGTTTGAATCCCATTGATTACCGGACGGTTTTGACTATTAGGAAGTTGTTATGATTAATGAGTAATATGAAAAGAAAGAGAAGAGTTTTAGAGGTTGGAAAATGTTTGGAGAGGAGAGAATGAAATTTTCTTTTGTAAGAAAATGTTTGAAGTTATGGAATTGGAAGAAGACAAAAGACATAAGAAGAAGCAAAATAATGCAACTAGTTGTGTTTGTGTACGAGTCCTGCAATGCGGGTTCCAGCTTTAGCATAAGGTTTCTTGTCTTGTCTTGATGCACACCTTGTCATTAGAGAAAGAATAATTGAAGCCAGAGGAATAAACCAATATTGGTCAATAAATTCAAAATTCAATACATATTAATTGACGCGTTATATCGTTAATTAAATATCTTACGTAGATTTTACTTATAGTAAAATATATAACTTTTATACCACAAAGAAGACATACAAGTTTAGGATCAGTACAAGAGTATATATATTAATTTAAGATAGAAGAGCTAGATACCCATACATTACATGAAACTCCAATACATAAGTACTCATCAGTCATCACTCGTCTTTAATAAAACACAAACCAAACTATTATTACAGAGTGTACTTATTCTGTCATTAATCAAGCAAGAGCATTCACTATATAGATACCCTTTTTTAACGTCCTTCAGCCATTGATCTATGGCTTCTTGTTCGAACCAGTTGTAGTTTCCTGAGAAACACTTGTGGCTTTCGTAGGAACTTCTTCAGCTGTTGCCGTAGGTTTTATCTTTTCAGTTTTCAGAAAATCGCTGTTAACACTAGGAAAAGAAAAGCTTGGAGTCCACGACTTTTTTGGCGGCTCCTCTGGTTCCTCAGGAACCTCAGGCTCTTCTGGATACTTCGGCTCTTCTGGCAACACAGGCTCTTCTGGAATCTTCGGCTCTTCCGGCAACACAGGCTCTTCTGGATACTTTGGCTCTTCTGGAATCTCCGGCTCTTCCGGCAACACAGGCTCTTCTGGATACTTCGGCTCTTCTGGCAACACAGGCTCTTCTGGAATCTCCGGTTCTTCCGGCAACACAGGCTCTTCTGGATACTTTGGCTCTTCCGGCAACACAGGCTCTTCTGGAATCTCCGGCTCCTTATGCTTTTTATGTTGTGGAATCTTTGTGACATCTTCTTGCACCAGAGAGTGACCCACTCTAGCAGCAAAACTAGGCGTAGCAAACAAGATGAACGACGAGATAAAAACAAGCAAAAACATGGAAGAGACCAGAAAAGGAAGGCGAGGATTAATCATCTTTTCTGATATGATTCTTCTTCTTAGAATAGATACCAAGTTAGAAAGAAGAGTGAAGTAGTATTGTGTTTTGGTATTGTGTAAACGAATGAGTTCTTAAATAATAGTGAGGTGAGAGAGCTCTAAGAATGTAGAATTCAAAAGAGTCAAAAGATTTGGTGAGAAGAGCTCTGCAAATGTAATGTTAGTCTTCAACAAACTCACCTATATTTCATTTTTACTTCTTATACCTTTAAGTTTAGTTGCGAACTAAATTGTTACGTGTACAAGTTATAAACATTAGACATTACAAGAAAACTTGTATAACGGATAAATCATCCTGACCTACCTAGTCAAAAAGAGAAAGAAAACATAAAAGCTCCTTGGATCAATTTTTTTCTCTGGAAAGTATTGACTATTTTTTTCTCTGGAAAGTATTGACTATTTTGAAAAATCAATTAAATTTGGCACTGCAGCTCAAGTATAAACCCGCTGGTGGTATTAAAAAGAAAGTCACCAAGAACGATAGTAACAATAAACCGAAAGTTTTAAAGACATTCGAGACATCTCTAAAAGATAGATTAATTAGCTGAATAAACTAAAAGATATGGTAAAAAATAGCTTGGAGTCTTGTAATGGCTTCACTTGAGTACGTATGTCAACAAAGCAAAGTATAGATATTAAAAAAAAAATGCTCCGTATTAATTAAACGCATGAACAAGTTTTTAGACAAGATCTAAAAGAGAAAAGAGAAACAAATACAAAATCTTTTAACGAAAAAACCAACAAATTAAAGTCTCAATTATTGAGCATAACACAGAGTCCCTGTGTAAGCAGAGCAGCTTTATTCACTTGAGAGGGATAAACCTGGAGGAATTGGTAGCACCAACACCAGGCCTACCGTGCTTAACTGGTTTATATGAGATTGAAAACTCAGCCAAGTAGTGTCCAATCATCTCCGGTTTGATCTCGACTTGGTTAAAAGTCTTCCCGTTGTATACACCGATGATGCTTCCAATCATTTCAGGCACAATGATCATGTTCCTCAGGTGGGTTCTCACTGCTTCTGGCTTCTCACCAGCTGGTGCATCCCTTTTCTGCTCAAAAGTCATAACCTTTACTGCTTAAATCCATTTGGTTGCAGTGAGAAGAAGCATGATGAATATATGCATAGAGAAATGAGTTACAATAACACATTCCAGGGAATGGCAGAATTGAAGACTTGGATTCTCCTCTTGTTGTTCAATATCTAATTAGAACAAGAACTTAGCGATGGGAGAAATTAGGGTTTTACCGCTTTGCGCAATTTCTTGATCAAAGCCATAGGCTTCCTCGTCAACCCTCTAGAGAACCTATAAAGAGAAATACACATACAAAAAAGTTTCAGAACCAAAGAGAGACGATCTGGCAAAGTCGAGACAAAGCTTTTTGTGGTTCAGACCGTCTGCGAATACGGGAGCTGAAGAGCTTGACAAGATCATCGGTAGACATGTCGAGAAGAGCATCGAGATCGACTCCTCTGTAGGAAAACTTTTTGAAAGTTCTCTTTTTCAGGATCCCAGCCGCAGCAACCTCATCCGCCTATGAATTTACATTGCGAGAAATTACAAATCTAATCATGAGAATATGATTGAGACACAGAGATCGAGGAACTAACCATTGTTCAGATTGTTGAAACCCTACAAATCCAAAAAGCCTCCAAAACAGTGTCTGCGCAAGCGACAAACAACTTAGCTTAAACACCAAATATATATATATATACCTTGGATAACCCTAGAATCATTTTAATCAGTGTACAAGGAATATTCTTTTTATCAAAAGAAACTTTTTTTTTATCAGAATGTTGTGTTATTTTGCTTAATTATTTCTAAATATATTATAACTATTTTAATACTAAAAAATACAAAAAATTCAAATATGAAAGAAAAATGTATATTTTTTTCTTTCTAAAATACTAATCACACCATACATTCTCAAATCTCTGTTGAATATGATATTAAGAAAAATTATTAAACTGTAAGTTATGGTTGGTGAATACAATGTTTGTAAAGTTCGTTCTTGTCAAAACTGTTCATACATGATTTGCATAATTAGCATTCATCTGTTGCTTTTTGAAATTATCGATGGAGAATCATATATCGTATAATAGATGAGTGTTGGCAAAAAGAAACATGTCAAAGTAACACAATAATCCATATATCGAGATGTGTATGAAACTTACAACTAAAGAGAGAAATCAGTGAATGACTACGACACGAAACAATTAGTCGTATAAAGAAGCGCATCTCCGTGAATACACAATATATAAGGGTGATACTATAAATTTTATAAAAATGGACTGGGCTCCAATGTAGCTGGGCCTTCTTCTTGTATAATGGGCTTAAGGAGTTCCCGGAAACTTCCGCATTGTAAACGCCGGCACTTTGGTTTCTTCAGGTTTTGGCAATCCCGGCAACTTTGAAGCATCGAACTTGGGAAGTTCAGGCATCTTAGGCAACTCAGGCTTTGGAATCGCCGGCATTTTTGGCAACTCCGGCATCTTCGGTAGCTCAGGCTTCGGAATCTCCGGCAACTTGGGAGCCTCCGGCATCTTTGGTAACTCCGGTTTCGGAATCTCAGGCAACTTTAGAGCTTCAGGCTTCTGATTCTCCATCAACTTAGGGACATCAGGTTTTGGAATCTCCGGCATTTTGACTTCGTCGGGTTTTGGAATTTCCGGCATCTTCGGATACTCAGGCTTCGGAATCTCCGGTAACTTAGGCAACTCTGGCTTCGGAAATTCGGGTAACTTCGGCATCTCGGGTTTAGGTAGTTCCGGCAATGTCGGTATCTCCGGCGTGGAATTCTCCAATAACCGCCGAGCTTCGACTGAAACCGAACCGGCTAGCAATGTAGTAAGACAGATGATCAGAAATGGTGAAAGAAGATAATCAGAAAGACTCTTCTTCAATGCCATTGTCTCCTTTGACAAGTTTCTTCTATTATGTTAGTTCTCTTGCCTTTGTGTTGTTGTTGTTGTTGTTGTGATGAGTTTTGATCTTTGATTGTAATGGGTATTTAAAGCTGATTCTAGGATGAGCAGATATGGCGTTTGGTGAGAAAAACATGAACAGAGTTTGAATCAAAAAGTTCGTTTAACCTCTTTATCTGTATACTGTCATTTTCAATCTAGTTGAAGTTTAGGTTTTGGAGTTTACCTGTTCATATGTTTGGTTATACCTGTTATTGAGTCCTCCTGTGAAAGCACGTTATTAAAGGATTAAAATTTTTGTAAAACTACACCTACATTTGTAAAAAGAATATGGGACTCAATCAATTACACGAGGTTATGGATATTGAAAGCCATTGCAGAAGGTGTATGTATATAAAGAATATAGAAGATCATAAATTGAAAAAAACTTATATTTAACTTTCACTGTAATCTTTTGGAGCAAAAGAAGATCTACTCCATCCCAAATTTTACCAATCAAGAATATATATGACAAACACTTGATGCTACCGTTAACATTTTTTTTGTTTTGCACCTAAGTTCGGTAACTAATAACTCCACTCTTTACTAGTTAACTTCAATATGAAACTTTTGCACATAAGTTCCATAATTTGCAATTCCAATTATACATCGCAAACCCATCGTCGTCATCTAACATTTAGTAACTAACGATAGATGAAACAATTCGGCCTTTCTATTGTTGTACTAGCCTTTTTTTATAATAACGATTTTTTTTGTTGTAAAAACGATTTTTTTTTTGTTGTAAAAACGATTTTTATGTCTTCTTATGTTAAGGCATTGGGTATTACTTCTAACAAAGTAGACCTTAACATGAGTATATATCTTTGACCTTTGTACTGAAACATGTCTTGTATAAGTAACATAATCCATTAAAAAATATAACAGAATACAAAGTATAAGTGTCTCCAAAAAGAAAAACAAGTATGGCTATGAGACCAAACTATAAGATATGGTTCACTAAGAAAACAATGATGAGATGATAGACAGACAGAAGCGTATCTCTGCAAATAGACAAACAATATAAGGTGGTGATATTAAGATCATGGAATGGGCTTCATAGTAGTTGGGCCTTCTTCTGATTCGATAGGCCTTTATGGAGTTCCAGGAGCTTTTGGGAATTCCGGCAACTTGGGAACTTCAGGCATCTTCGGTAGCTCTGGCTTTGGAATCTCCGGCATTTTTGGAACCTCTGGTTTCGGAATCTCTGGAATCTTCGGCAATTCGGGTTTCTTAATCTCCGGCATCTTTGGCAACTCCGGCTTCTGAACCTCCGGCAACTTAGGAGCCTCAGGCTTTTGAACCTCTGGAATCTTTGGTAACTCGGGCTTAGGAATCTCCGGCATCTTTGGCAACTCGGGCTTCTGAATCTCCGGCATCTTTGGTAGCTCCGGCTTCTGAATCACCGGCATCTTTGGTAGCTCCGGCTTTTGAATCTCTGGCATCTTTGGCAACTCGGGCTTCTGAATCTCCGGCATCTTTGGTAGCTCCGGCTTCTGAATCTCCGGCATCTTTGGTAGCTCCGGCTTCTGAATCTCTGGCATCTTAGGTAACTCGGGCTTCTTAATCTCCGGCATCTTTGGCAACTCGGGCTTAGGAACCTCTGGCATTTTTGGCAACTCTGGCTTCTGAATCTCCGGCATTTTTGGTAGCTCCGGCAACTTAGGAGCCTCAGGCTTCGGAGTCTCCATCAACTTAGACGCCTCATGCTTAGGAGTTTCCGGGAACTTAGGCAATTCGGGTTTGGGAATTTCCGGGAACTTAGGCAATTCAGGCTTAGGAATCTCTGGCAATTTGGCTTCATGGGGCTTCGGAATCTCTGGCATCTTTGGCAACTCAGGCTTTGGGAATTCAGGTAACTTGGGCATCTCTGGTTTAGGAAGCTCCGGAAACTTGGGAACTTCGAGTTTCGGAAGCTCAGGGTGAGGTAATTCCGGCAACTTAGGTATCTCCGGTTTATGAATCTCTTCCAATATGCGGCGAGCTCCGACTGAAACTGGATCAGAGAGCAATGCAATAAGACAGATGATCAGAAGTGGTGATGAGAGGAGAAGAGCAAAGAGACTCTTCTTGATCAGTGCCATGTCTGCGGCGTGCTTGAGATGTTTTTGCTATGCTTTCTTTTGCTTTATGGTGTTTGCTTGTTGTTGTTGGTTTGTGATGAGATTTTGGTTTTTGATTCGAATGGCTATTTAAAGGTGTTTGGAGGAAGGAGAAAGGTGGAGTTTGGTGGGAAAAGATCTGTATAGACTTTTTGAATCAAAATGTTCGTTTAACCTCTCTATCTGTATATCTACATTGTCATTTTCAACCTAGTTGAATTTTAGGTTTTAGTCTTTACGTGTTCATGTTATTGTTACACGTATATCATTTAAAAAAGGCTTAAAATTTGTATACTCCAAGAACCGAATCTTGAAAATAGTCATCAATTACACAAAGTTGATTAAAAGAAATTATTAGAAAAGCAAGATTGAGGTTTGATCAATTATATGCGTCTTCAAAATTGATTCTGATGAATCAAAACTAGTTTCAAAATGAAATTTTTGCACATAAATTTGGTAAATTTGCAAGTAAGAAAACGCAAGTTTAGAAAGAAAAAAAGGAGCAAACAATGATTAGGTTTTGGCCGGTAATCTACACAACGACTTAGATCTTTTTTCGTTGTGTGTAGGTTTTATTTTTTTGTCATCAAAAGTCATAGAAGCATAATGTAATATTTGATATTGATCTTCATAAAATTTTACAAAAGAAAAGTTACAGAATTGGGTAAAAACTTCAGTCGGTAAATAACATTCTTTCAATAAATGCTTGCATTTTCTTTCACCAATTGGTCCCAACAAAAAAAAAGGTGTTCTTGTGCATCCAAAACAACTAAACAAGCCTGAGCTGATCTTAAAAAAACGCCTTTCATCATATAGAAACGCCTTACTAAGATGTCTATCGCAAGCATATCATGCCAAAATACATCAATTGGTTCCATCTACACTGATTCCACAAACGAATCAAAAGTACAGCATTTTACACTACTTGTATAAACATCAACCAGCAATACATAAAACCTAAGTCCCAAAAGGCAAAACACAAAGCATACAAGAGACAGAAACAAAAAAAGCCTTACTTTCACTAAGTAGCCTTCGCCTTATCAGCTGCAACAACATAACGTATTAACAGACTATTCAAGAACTCATCAAGTTCCTCAAAAAAAAAACCAATCCCTTCGATATTATCCACCGTTCTGCTTTCTCTTTGCATCATCTCTCCGATCATCATCATCATCAGATATTGTAATATATACGTCAACACTATCATCGTCGTTGTAGTTTCTTGGAGTAGGAGCTTTAATATTTGCTTGCTGATCACAGCTTTGTATAGGACAGACGACGATAGGTGAAGTTAGCGAGCAACCAGAGCCGGAGGTTTTAGCCTGACCTGAAAACGCTAACGGGAACATAGCCCATGAACAGAAAGAGTAAACGCCTTCGCCATTGCTCTCCACCGGTGGCGTCTCCGTCTTAGCCGCTTCAAAAGCTCTCCTACATTGCTGACACCTCAATACGCACTCTTCGTAACCCTTGGGGTACTCGAAAAGCGAAAAGCAGTACGGACAAGCGGTCCAAAAGCTCGTAGCCATAGGATTCTCCCAGGTCTCAGCTTGGCTCTGCAATGGCGAATCCTGCCGCCACTGAAATTGCTCCGATTGGCTATTCGGTTGTCCGATTTGGCTCAGCTGCAACTCTCTGTCGTACATTGATTTTCTGGGAGGATCAGAGAGGACGCACCAAGCATCAGAGACGAGCTTAAGCGCCTGATCGGCGAAAGGGAGACGATTGACAGTGGGATTGAGGAGAAGAGAGAGTCTACGGTACTGAATTGCGATGTGTTCGGGGTTTCGGGTTAGCTGGTCGAGTCGGAGTACCCCGTACCAGTCCGGTAATTTCGAGTCTCCAACGGTAGATTCTCCGGCGAGGAGAGTGTCAGAGATGGCGAGGACATAGTCCGCTGCATGTGTCCGGGACAGGTCGGCTTCGCATGCGCGGATCGCGAATGTCTTTGCTCCGTTGAAGTCACTTGAGGCCAAAAGTTTCTCCGATGTTAATAGCCACTGATCCGCCTCCGCTCTGTTACCATCACCGCTTACCATTTCTCCGTTTCACCCTTCTGGTCCTTTTTCTTTTTTGGGTTTAATACAGAAAAACTTTACTTGTGGACCAAATGGGTCACTGTGGGCATTTTTGTCATTTCAGTGGTTTAGCCGGTACCCAGTACCCGGCCTGCCTAAACCGGTCTGCGTACACTAGTACACTATACCAATGATTGTTATAGAATTGATTCTCGTCTCTAATTTTTTTTTTTTGGTTCTGGTCATTCTAATTGTAATTAGGACATAGTTTATTCGCCACCTGTTGGTCTAAATATAGTAAACTTTTGTGCCTTCAACAATTTGTATACATAGGAACCAATATTTTTACCTAACAATACGGTTAAAATAATAATTAACGTGAAAAATTCTGATATGGGGTTAAACGGTAAGATCGGAGGTGGTGGTAAGACTGTTTTAACAGCCACACATGATCCTCTATTTGTTTTTCTTCCCACACTTATTTCTCAAATCTATTAGAGATCGGAGAAGACTTAAAGACGATCCTCAATAGGGATAGAGATCGACTACAACAATGGATGAAGAATATGATGTGATTGTTCTTGGGACTGGTCTCAAGGAGTGTATCCTTAGTGGCCTCCTCTCTGTCGATGGCCTCAAGGTTTTATCCTTCACAATCTTCTTTCACAATTTACATTCAAAGTCTTGAGCTTGTTTTTGTGCATCACATTTATATAAAGCTTAATTTTTTTACGTTTAGTTTTGGAAACAAATACGAGATAAATAAGTTATCTTTTATCTTTCAAATATGTGAAAATCATGACGACCTCTTTTTTTGGATGTTTAATAGGTACTGCATATGGATAGAAACGACTACTATGGAGGAGAATCAACCTCTCTTAACCTCACTCAGCTATGGAAGCGTTTCAGGGGAAGTGACACTCCTCAAGAAAATCTTGGAGCAAGCAGAGAATACAATGTCGATATGATCCCAAAGGTACGTATATATAAATTCCTATTTATATGTGAATATCAGAATATGCACATGTTATGAATCGATTAATGGAGATTATGGTTTCTTGATCTGCAGTTCATAATGGCTAATGGACTCCTTGTTCAAACCCTAATTCACACCGATGTCACTAAGTACCTTAACTTCAAAGCCGTCGATGGTAGCTTTGTCTACAAGAAGGGCAAGGTAGTAACTAAGTCTAATGTACGTTTTATAAACAAGTTAATTACTCTGAGATTTTGATCATCCGTATTGTTTTCAGATCTATAAAGTTCCAGCCACTGATGTGGAAGCCCTAAAATCGCCATTGATGGGCCTGTTCGAGAAACGACGTGCCAGAAAGTTCTTTATCTATGTGCAAGACTACGATGAGAAGGATCCTAAGTCTCACGAAGGACTTGACCTTAGAAAAGTCACTGCTAGAGAGATCATCTCGTACGTATAACATATGTTCTTCCATCTCAAGTAATTTCGTCATATTTTCTTGCTTTACACGCTTTGTGCCTCTGCCTTTTTTCTTTCTCAATAGGAAGTACGGACTTGAAGACGATACCATCGACTTCATCGGCCATGCCTTAGCACTTCACAATGACGATAACTACTTGGATCAACCCGCCATTGATTTTGTTAAGAGAATCAAGGTAAAGTGTTTTCCTTTCTTTCCCAACAAGGAAATGTTCTGATCTTCATGTCATTTTATTGTTCTGTTATGTGGTGAAGCTCTACGCGGAATCTTTGGCACGATTCCAAGGAGGATCTCCTTACATCTACCCATTGTACGGTCTAGGAGAGTTGCCACAGGTTCGTAATCACTTTATTCTCAGGGAACATCTTAGGTTTCCTCTTAATTTACTACCTTCTCTATGATGTCTCAGATCTCTGTTTCTATTCTCAGGCTTTTGCGCGTTTGAGCGCTGTGTATGGTGGCACTTACATGCTAAACAAGCCTGAATGCAAGGTTACGCACGATCCATAATTTCTTCTTTCTCGGTTTTATTTAGTAGAAATCTCATACCAAAAAAATGTATAAGATCTAATCTAGTATATAGAAATGATATCTGTTAACTCTATATCCATTAATTGTTAGTTGTTCTTAAAGATATCTAGAAACTCATAGGATCTTAAACATTATCCATAACAGGTTGAGTTTGATAGCTCCGGAAAAGCTATTGGTGTCACTTCTGCAGGAGAAACTGCTAAATGCAAGAAAGTTGTCTGTGATCCTTCTTACTTGTCTGACAAGGTAACACCCTAAACCCATTTCACCTAAACTGGTTAGTTCTTGTACGATCTAGTTACCTTTGAAGACGGTTTAATTGTAATTCAGGTTAAGAAAGTTGGGAAAGTGACTAGAGCGGTGTGTATAATGAGCCATCCTATTCCAGACACCAACGACGCTCACTCGGTCCAAATAATTCTTCCTCAGAAGCAACTAGGCCGTAAATCAGACATGTAAGAGATCATTATCAAATAACACATTCAGTTAAAGAAACATGATTCTGACTAGCTTCTACTTTGAAAAAAATGAAGATGACTCTCTGAGATTTTGGATTTTGTAGGTACTTGTTCTGTTGCTCATACGCTCACAACGTGGCACCAAAGGGAAAATACATAGCTTTTGTCTCTGCAGAAGCTGAAACTGACAATCCAGAGGAAGAGCTTAAACCTGGAATCGAATTGCTTGGACCTATTGATGAGATCTTCTACCATTCTTATGACACATACGTTCCAACCAATAAACAAGAAGAAGATAACTGCTTCATCTCTGGTGTAAGTGAACATCAGAATACATTATATATTCTAAGTAATTTTTGTGTCTTACATGTCTTGTTTTTAATGAATTTAAAATTTCTTATCAGACTTATGATGCAACAACACATTTCGAGAGTACAGTTATGGATGTACTAGAGATGTACACCAAGATCACTGGAAAGGTATAAACTCATCACTGTGTTTCTTGGTTCAGAAGAAAACGCCACATTTTGAATACTGAGATTTTCTGTATTCTTCATTCTTTTTTTGCAGACTCTTGATTTGTCTGTGGACTTGAGTGCTGCGAGTGCTACTGCAGAAAATTGATAATTTTGTTTTGTTATTTCGCTGAGAGTTTTTAAACTGCAAGTGACTCCTTTTTCTATTGGATATTTACAACAATGTGGTTGTAACAGAAGTTTACCTTTTTGTTCATTTTACTTATAACACTCGTTGGTTTTGCTTTAGTTTGTGTTGTTTATGTTTATAGATATTTATTTGACAAAGTACTTACTTTTGTAAGTCTTTATATTATGATAGATTTAGTTATACTTTTCCTTGATTGACATTGTTAAAGGTTGAAAAAAAATTAATTAATGGGGGAAAATTAATTAGTGTGGGAAAATTAATTAATGGGGAAAATTAAGAATACATATAAAGTTTGAGTTGTTCAATGCAATTTAGCATATTTCCTCCGCTTCAGAAAAGAAAAATCTCTCTCAGTCGTGAACAAAAAAACCCTTCCAAATCCCTGCAGTAGATGATTTCCCGGCGTTTCTCCAGGAGTTTTCTGCCGGCTTTTTCAACCTCTTACAAACTTCGTTTCCATGCTTCACGGAGTTTCCGATCAGATGCGGCGCTCAAAGCCATCTCCAATGCGTTGGAAGAGAAAGTACCAAACTTAGTACTGTACAATTATCCTTCCTTCTCCGGCGCTTTTTCGGCTCTCTTCGCTCATCTCTACCACTCTCGCCTCCGTCTTCCCTGTCTCATTTTGCCCTTCTCCTCCGTCGTACCTTTTAGGTAAACATTTCCTCTTCTCCTCTTGTATCAATCGCTGCAGAAGAGATTTTCGTCACTGGTTTGGACCCGGATTTAATAGGTTTTGATGCTAAAATTGAAAATCTTGCAGAGTTGAAGATCTGTGTTTGGAGGAGTTCGAGAAATGTTATCTACTCGATTTTGTTGTTCCTAAAGATTTTGCTGCTACGACTTTCCGGAATACAGCCTGCGAGTATGTTCAGTGATGTTAAATTTACAACATTTTGGTTCAAAATTTAAGCTTTTTGGGGTTTAATTTCGTTCTTTGGAGTTTAGGATCATACGTTTCGATCACAGAAAGTCAGCAGTTTCAAAGGTTGGCTCAATGGAGAAAGAGAAGAAGAGGTTTAAGATTAATATTGATATTGAAAAGAGTAGCTCAAAGGCTGTGTATAAATATTTCTCCAGTAAACTCACAGATCAAACATCTTCCGAGGTTAGTAAGGACAATGATAATGGATAATGACTCTGCGTAGAATTAGTATTTAATCATAATAGTATATGATTGTATCTATTGGCTAGGGGGAATCTCTCAGTTTGCTAGATGTGGAAGACAAATGTCGGGTTGAATCAGTTCTTGATTACATTGAAGATATTGATCTTCGACAATGGAGATTACCTGATATCAAAGCTTTCAGCTTCGGATTAAAGGACTGGCGCTCAAGGATTAATTGCATCACCAATCCTTACATGTACAAACAGGTCTGATGCTTCATTTCAAATTTTTTGGTCAATCATGAAATGTTCTTGAATCTGAGCATGTCCTTCATTCATTCCTCGGTGAATTCCCTGTCCATATGTTGCAGTTGTTAAGAATAAGTTCGGCAGATCTCATTGCTTACGGGAATTCATATTTTTCATCCCGGCTTCTTGATGCAAAGAAACTGTTGAAGCTAAATAAACCTTTTAAGATCAGATTGGGAAGAGGGTTTTATGGAGAATGCCTGGTAATCGTTTATTTTTGTTGCATTAAAATCCTCTTGATTCAAAAATCACTGATTGAGTCGAACTTTTTTTTTTTTATGTATAGGGAATGCGTGCAGATGGTAACCATCAACTAAGCGATGAATTAGGCAAGCTACTTAGTCTACAAAGTGCTGCAGCTGGTTTCAGGTAAATTTAAATTTTCCTTATGATGCTTGCTTCTGCTGCTATGAAGAATTGTTGATAGTAAGTTCGTAACATCTCTCTGAGTTCAGGCCAATAGGAGCTGTTACATTCATGCAACGGAATAATCTCAAAATGTGCCTGAGAAGTACCGACGTTATAACCAATACATCTGAAGTTGCTAAGGTTTGTTTATTTCAAATCTGACTGTAAGCTTTTTTTTTGCTCTTTTTGGTTTAATGATGGGTTATGTTTTGAATATTTTGGAAAAGGCTTATGGTGGAGGTGGAACTTCTTGTTCAAGCTCGTTCATTATAAGAATGGATGAATATAATCAATGGATTTCGAAGAATTAACATGAGAACACTCCTCAGCGACCAATCTCAAAGCTCATGTCAGATTTTTGGCATTGTGAAAGACATTAGTCTCCAAAGTCAATCTCCAGTGACAAGTAGGTGGATCACAAGGGGCTGATAAAGTTTTTAATTGAAGACGGATTGGAACTTTGACTCGTTCCCTTTGTTGAGCCGGTTTTGGTCGCGGAGTAGCCTAAACCGGCCTTGCATTTCGGTTCAGTTTTTGGTATTATTACGGTTTTGTTTGGGTTGTTAAGGCGGAGATCGAACGGCCTACCGAAAGAAGAGATGAAGTAGTGCAAATGTATACTTCGTTGTATAAATAGTTTTTGGTAACTCTATATTTCAAAGTTGAAGCCAAGCTTACCAATTCCAGAGTAACGATTATGCGTCTTCCACGTGGCAACAGCACGTCCGTTTACTTAGTCTACCAAATTCACGCTATTGGAGCTCTCGACGACGTCGTTTCTTAAGCTTTGTGTAGTTTCAGTGAGCATTTTATCATCGTCGACGTCGAGAAGTATCACCGCCTAGAACCTTCTCTCTTTCTCTAGAAATCTCTCCCCAACAAGAACCTTCATACCTTCAAAAACCCTAAACCCTAATCGTACGCAGACGCATTTTCATCGCATCATTTTGCATCTTCCTAAGTGATCTATCTATCGCCTCTTGAATTTCAAACCATGGCTACAGCAGCTCTCCTCCGCTCGATTCGACGGCGTGAAGTCACTTTCGCTCCTTTCTCAGCTTACAAATGCGTAAGTCTTGTATCTTCATGCGATCTCCTTCTGTCTTCACGTGATCTGTAGACAAAATTAGTATTTCGAGTGAACTAATTATGTGATCCGAATTTACTCATTTATTATGGTTCACTTCTTGCAATCTTAGAAACAACGATGTTGGTCGAATTCCGCCTGCCTGATCTCATCAATTTCTGTTGCAGCTTTCTAGCAGCGGGAAAACACCATTGAACGGTTCTTATCTTGGTCAGAATTGGAGAAGCTTTGCAAGAGCATTTAGGTATTGATCTTTCCATCGATTTGCTAACATCAGGATCGATCTTGCTGTGTTTCTGTTCTAAAGTTTTCTTCTTTTTGATTTAGCTCGAAGCCTGCTGGGAACGATGTCATCGGTATTGACTTGGGTACAACTAATTCTTGTGTTGCAGTCATGGAGGGGAAGGTGAGACTGTGATTATATGGGTTTTGATTTCTGAGCTTTGGAAGTTTTGAGCTAACTTTGTGTGTAATTATCTAATTTGTAGAATCCAAAAGTCATTGAAAATGCTGAAGGTGCTCGAACTACTCCATCAGTTGTTGCGTTCAACCCGAAAGGAGAGCTTCTCGTGGGTACACCAGCAAAGCGACAAGCTGTCACTAACCCAACGAACACAATATTTGGAACAAAACGTTTGATTGGGAGAAAATTTGATGACCCGCAAACACAGAAAGAAATGAAGATGGTGCCTTACAAAATTGTCCGTGCACCTAATGGCGATGCATGGGTTGAAGCCAATGGTCAGCAGTATTCTCCTAGTCAGGTTGGAGCATTTGTGCTGACAAAGATGAAAGAGACTGCCGAAGCTTACCTTGGAAAATCAGTCAAGAAAGCTGTTGTTACTGTTCCAGCTTACTTTAATGATGCTCAGAGGCAGGCAACTAAAGATGCGGGTAGGATTGCAGGCCTCGATGTAGAGAGGATTATAAACGAACCGACAGCTGCTGCTCTTTCCTATGGAATGACCAACAAGGAGGGTCTGATTGCTGTGTTTGATCTTGGTGGTGGGACATTCGATGTGTCTGTTTTGGAGATTTCTAATGGGGTTTTCGAGGTAATTATCTCCCAAGTGATTTCTGATTGGCGGTTCTGCTGCCTTTTTGTTTGAGGGTCGTTCTTATTATTAGATTACTTTTTTCAGGTGAAAGCCACCAATGGTGATACCTTCTTGGGAGGAGAAGATTTTGATAATGCTCTGCTGGACTTCTTGGTAAATGAATTCAAGACCACTGAGGGAATAGACCTCGCAAAAGACAGACTTGCTCTGCAGAGGCTTCGAGAAGCTGCTGAGAAGGCGAAGATTGAACTGTCATCAACTTCTCAAACTGAAATTAATCTGCCATTTATCACGGCTGACGCATCTGGGGCAAAGCATTTCAACATCACCCTAACAAGGTCAAGGTTTGAAACTCTGGTGAATCACTTGATTGAAAGGACCCGTGATCCTTGCAAGAACTGTCTCAAGGATGCTGGTATTAGTGCTAAGGAAGTTGATGAGGTTCTTCTTGTCGGAGGAATGACTCGTGTCCCCAAGGTACAATCTGTTGTCGCAGAGATCTTTGGGAAGACTCCTAGCAAAGGTGTCAACCCTGATGAGGCTGTTGCTATGGGAGCTGCACTTCAAGGTGGTATTCTCCGTGGTGATGTCAAAGAATTGCTGCTTCTAGATGTCACACCTCTGTCGCTCGGTATTGAAACACTTGGTGGTGTCTTTACAAGATTGATTGGCCGAAACACAACCATCCCCACAAAGAAAAGCCAGGTATGCCTGCAAAGATTTGCCCTTCTGATTGAAAATCACCTGAGTAACTAGGAAAGAGGAATTCTGATTATCACATAAGAGTAGAGAAAACTAGGGCACCTATCAGAGTTAGATCTATAGCTACTTAGGAAGGCATGCTCGAGTTACTCTTTATGGCAATGATTCCTACATGATTACACTCTTATAAGCTAAGGGTGAAAGCACAATCCTGTGATATGCTAATTCATCCATCAATCCCATCATAAGCCAAGGCAACCATTGTTTTGGTCAAGTTTATACTATAATGCTGATTTTCTCGTTTCTTTACTTTGAAGGTGTTCTCGACTGCGGCCGACAATCAGACACAAGTTGGGATCAGAGTGCTTCAAGGTGAGCGTGAAATGGCATCAGACAACAAGCTGTTGGGAGAATTCGATCTAGTGGGCATTCCACCATCACCAAGAGGAATCCCTCAGATCGAAGTAACATTCGACATTGATGCCAATGGCATTGTCACTGTTTCCGCCAAGGACAAGACGACTGGTAAAGAGCAACAGATCACAATCCGATCATCTGGTGGGCTTTCAGAGGATGATATCCAGAAGATGGTGAGAGACGCAGAGTTGCATGCTCAGAAAGACAAAGAAAGAAAAGACTTGATCGACACCAAGAACACAGCCGACACAACAATTTACAGCATAGAGAAGAGCCTCGGTGAATACAGAGAGAAGATCCCGAGTGAAGTCGCCAAGGAGATCGAAGATGCTGTGGCTGATCTAAGAAGCGCTTCATCTGGAGATGACGTCAATGAGATTAAGGCTAAGATTGACGCGGCAAACAAAGCTGTTTCAAAGATCGGAGAGCACATGTCCGGTGGCAGTTCTGGTGGCGATCCTGCACCAGGAGCAGGATCTCAGGGAGGCAGTGATCAAACTCCAGAGGCAGAGTACGAGGAAGTGAAGAAGTGAAGAGACTACGTAAATTCTTGTCAGTTGGGTTAAGAGATTAGGTTAGATCATGGTTTCGTTCTGTGTTCAAGGAAGTTCTGCCTTAAGGACTGCGAGCAATGGATCTCTTTCTGAAATAAGTTTTTGTAGCGAACGAAACTTAATGTTTCTCTGCTAAAAGCCTTTGTTATGTGGTGGTCTGTTGAATTAAGACAAAACGCTTCAAAATTCTCCACTAATACCTAATACTGTAAAATCGAACGCACATGAGCAGATGATAAAGAACAGAGCATGAGCAAACCCGCTAAACGAGCCAGAGGTTTCCATTAACTCATTGTGAAATGTGCGGAGGATTAATTTACCAGATTACCCTCCAGTTTATTTTATTTTGTTAAGTAGGGTTATTTTATACATCACATTTCTTTTTGTTCGGGCTTCTCGAGTTGCTCGTTTTTTTTCGCAAGAAGATAACTACAGATACTGGTTTGATTCAGTCGATGGCTGCCACGGCTCTCCTCCGATCGATTCGCCGACGCGACGTCGTCTCCGCGCCTCTTTCCATCTGCAAATCTGTACGTTTTTTACTAGTTGATTGCGCCGTTTTGGTGATATAGTTTATAGATCGAGAAAAATTGGGATTCGTTTGGTTTCGTCTTTGTTTTCAAAGATGTTCGTCTCAATTATGCTTCGCTTTGCGGGAAGTATTTCGGAAATGATACGGATTATGTTGATTTGCAGATTTTGGTGTATTATGTTTTTAATCATTGATAAAAAAAATTTGAGAACACGAGATTATGTAGGTACAAATTTGTATAGCCTCTTCTGGAATAGAAATGGACATTTTTGGGAATAATCTTATGACTCTTATCATTTTATGAAATCAATGCTTCTGGTTAATCGAAAAAAAAAGCCTGCAGTTCAATATGGTGCAAAAATATTGGGATGAAGAAGTAATACCTTTTGTTTTTGGCGCTTAATAAGAATCAGAAAATAGGGTCACTTCCTTATTGAATATAAGTACAGATAATGTTCTCTTAACCGCTCTTGAAACGTTCGTGTTTGCAGCTTGCTGGTAATACTCAACCTTCATGGGGTGGGTCATACACTGGTCAAAACTATGCAAGTTTGTGTAGGGCTTTCGGGTATGTTTGCTTTGTTCCATGGGACGCAAAAAACTGTAGGGTAGTCACTCTATAGCTGCGCTTCTGATTATGTGTCCTTTTCTTTATAGATCGAAATCTGGTGTGAGTGACATTGTTGGGACTATTTTGGGAACTACCAACACAAGCAGTGCCGTTAGAGAGGAGAGAGAGGTAAGATAACTCTGACCACATTTTGGGTTTTTTTCTTTCCCTTTGTAATGCTTAAGAGCAGCTTAACTTATACTTGTGCTTGGTTGATCCTTTATCTCAATTTATCTAGCATTCAAAAGCTACTGAGAATGCAATTGGAGCTCATTTGCGAGCTCTTGGTGTGGGAACACCAAGACGTATGTTGTCTACAATCTCAGGGGGTATGAAGATGACAGAGGAAGAACAGAATTCTTCAAAAGTCCAAAGCTTTCGTCCTCTATCTCCTCACCTCCCTGTTTACCAGCCTCAGATGAACTCCATGTTATCGATTTTCAACAGAATCTCGGGGGTTTACTTGACCGGTGTCTTTTTTGGCGGCTATCTTCTGTACCTGAAGATGGGTATGATTTGCCTCACCTACCCGAGTTTCTACCAAGTTCTTTTCCATGTACAGCAGCAACTTCCGGTCATCACCTCGGTTACTGCATTAGCTGCGCTTTACCATACTATCAAGAGTACTCACTCGCTCTTGACCCATTAAAAAGACCTTCCCCAAAGCTTCTTCCGTTAAAGAATGCGCTTGGTTAAGCCGCTAAAGTCTCCAGTAAGAGTTTCTTTGAGATGAACAAGAATAATAAAAGAGAGGGGAAACGTTTGTCAAACTCTCATTGTCTTTGAGAAAGTAAGATCTAACTTTTGTTTGGGATTTTAGGCGTTTAAAGGCTATGTTTGTTTGCTTTTTTTTCTTTGTTCTCAGACCTTATTGATAGGGTTGGAATGTTGGATGTAACAAATATGTTTGCCAATATTTTCTGCTAATACGTTAAGCTCTTATGTTACAACTGACAAGTGTTCTTCGTGCCATTTTTCATGGTTGACTTTATTTTATTCGGAAAAAAAATTTCCGGTTCGCTTGGTATGCCAATTTCTAGGTGAGCCTTGGTGTGTTCGTAAATACCGAACCAAAAAATCTGAAACTATTTCAAAATTACCGAAAACGCCTAGCTTTTTAGTAAATTAAATTTTATTAAGAGCTGCTCCGTCATCGTGGATCGCCCGACCAGGTGTTTCTTCCTCAACCAACTCCGGCCAACCTCGGCTTCTTGTCAGAGTTTTTTGAATTCCAACATGGACCTTCGTCGACGTATACTTCTAATGTCGAACCCATTTTCAACGGTTTTCAAAACCTTATAATTCATTTTGGGCCAGGGTACCTTATAATTCATTTTGGGCCAGTGTACTTTGGGCTAAATTCGTCTTCTTGCCTTTGGGCTAAATTCGTCTACTTGTGCCGTTGGTCTCATTGTGCCGAATAGGACCAAACTAATGGACACCCATAAGATAAGATAGAGGAAAAGACAAGAAATAAAAATTGATAAGACAAATTTGGGAGCAAGAGAAGAATTGATGTTCGTTTACATCGATTTAAGATTTTATTTAGGTGGTTCATCTAGGTGAGTTTTGAAAACTCAGCTGAAATAGCTTGTTTGTTTGCTCACCCAGGTGGATCATTTGAGTGAAGATGAGAATCGTTGTTCGTCTAATGCGTTTTAACGCATCACCCATATAGATCATTTAAGTGATTTTTTAAAAACTGGTGCATCTGGGTGAGCCTAGACTGGATGAATCTAAACGGTGCATTTGGGTGAACTATGATATATAATTTATTTATAATATCAAAAATAATAATTTAATATATAAAAATAAATAAATTCTGAAATTATTTTTTTTTCCAATTCTTTTTTTCACAAAATTCTTTTTTCATTTTTTTTTCAAAATTTGTTTTTTCAATTCTTTTTTTTTCAATTCTTTTTTTCATAAAATTCTTTATTTTTTCAAAATTTGTTTTTTTCAAAATTCGTTTTTCACAAAATTCTTTTTTTTTCACAAAATTCTTTTTCAAATTTTTTTAAAAATATGATTAGATTAAAAAGCATGTCCATTTTAGTATGAAAAATATGATTAGATTAAAAAAATATGAAAAATATGATTAGATTAAAAAGGGGAAAAATGCCACTTAAATCGCGAACTTACATATTTGAACCGAATAAAGCCCAGACTTATGCGAATACCATTTAAAGCATTAAGTTATCATTGACAATCAGTTTTAATCGTGAACTTTACTTGACGGGATAAAATTAGGCACGTCGTAAGCTGCCTAACAGACCAAGTTAACGGGGTTTAATCTCCGTTTAACTCGATTGTTACCTTAAACGACGTCGCTCACTTAAATCGCTAAAACACCCAAAAATCCTCAAATCGACATTCTCAATCCCTAATTCTCAGAAATCCCCAAATCGATTTCATTCTAGGCCATACAACTCTGAAATCGATTTGGAGATTTTTGAGAATTAGGGATTTTGAATGTGGATTTGGATCTAAAGGACAAAGACAAGATAGGTTTTACATAGACACCTGTTTGTGGATTGAGACATGTAATTAATTTAGCAACAAAATAATAAGACAAAGACTTTAGACGATCAATAATGATGAGCTTAGTCAAAAAAAAATGTGAATGGTAAAACAAAAGAACGGGTCTTGTGGATTAGTTAGTAGTGTGAGAGAGTGAGCTTTCATCTTTTAAGAACCAATGCTTTCTCACCTAACACCTTTTTTTCCCTCAACAACACATGTCCATACTATTTAAATTAGATTTTGGACCACTTCAAACACTGTGACATGAACATGAAGGAAATCGATTTGTAGTCCTAATCAATAAAGTAAATCAAATGGATAATAGTGAATCGATAGCAATTATGTCCTTTATCTTGTTCTTTACAAGTTCAAAACTTGTTTCAATGTGAGTGAAGTAAAAATACATAAGCATCAATGAGCTTGGACTCTGGGATCTTAGCAATCTTAGCCGTCTACTAATTATGAACGAAGAGGGTTAAGGCACAAAAGCTAGATTCTTAATTATCACTCAGTGGATGCACAAGAGACGAGGAGACCAAAAGCATACTTAATTAAAATTCAAAACAGAGCTCTAAAAAGGAGTTAACCAAAAATCAAGAACATACAAAAGTTCATTCGAAATCCAGATTCCAATTTGATCTAAAACACTTTTACATATATTATAAAGTATTTGTAAAAAGGATAATAAGAAATAATAAGAATCTGATCATGACATATACCTCACACATCAGCACCATCTCACACTCACACTAAATCTGAACTTTGCGACACTTTTGGTGCCGTGCTAACAACAACCTTCCCATCCGGTCCGGTTCTCAACTCAGTCATGCCACTAACCGGTTGACCCATTCCCTGGTACTGCGGCTGAGGCGGTTGCACCATCATGCCTTCCCCAGCCACCGTGTAGTACACAGGATTCCCCATCTGTGAGTACGGCGACGTCTCCTGTAAACCCATTGGAACACCACCTGTCATAACTTGTGGACCACCTGAATACGGTATCTGTGGTTGAACCACGTTGAAACCTTGCTGGTTCTGCTGCTCCATGTACGCATCAGGATGCTGCTGCTGTGGGATTCGCTGAACAGGTGGGTAATAGCCTTGGTTTCCTTGTGCCGTTGGTCTCATTACGCTATGGTATAATGTCCCTGGAGCTTGAGATTGAGTTGGGATCATGTATACTTGCTGCTCCGGTAGATTTGGCGACGTTGTTGTGTACACACTGTTTCCTGGAATGTTGTTGTTACCTTGCCAGTATCCAATAGGAGGTTGTGGATTCGTCTGAGATAATGTCGTCGGCGCCGGATTTTGAGCGTAAGTTGGAGTGAAGTATCGTCCGGTTTCCATGAGTCCGTCTTCGCTTTTTCTTCTGTACATAGCCTCTTGTTGTTGTTGAAGCTGATGTTGATTTTGCATCTGCTGCTGCTGTTGTTGTTCTTGATCTCTGATTTGAATCCTCTGAAATTCATGGATTTGTCTTTGAATCTCCGCCGGGTTTATACCGTGATCCGGTTGTATCACCTGTTGATTTGTGAACATCGGCGGGTCAAGCGCCGCCGGATCCTGAATCTGCTGAGGCACCATCACAGCTGATGGAGGCGGCGGAGCTGGAGCTACTGATTTCTCCGATCCAAACAAGAAATCGGCATTATTCGGAGGAGCGGTTACGGATTTCTCTGATTCAGGTCGGCTAGGAATTGGGTTCAGCGTTTCCCGTACCGATTTGGTCGAACCTTCGGAGCCAAATCCGCCGGAAATGGGAAAAGACGGGAAGAGAAACAGACGCATCCTGGCTGGCTTAGAGGACATACGGAGAAGCCGATCGTACTCGTGCATCATGTGCTCGAGATCGTCATCGTTAGTCACAGAAATCAACGCATCGAGATCTTCGCCTGGAAGCTGATACTTGAACGAGATTTCGCCGCCATCTCCGCCGCCGCAGACGGTGGAGAGCTTCGATACCAAAGCGGGAAACCTGATGCCGCGGTCGACGGACATGATTTTAGTATCACCGTTAACATAGGTAAGCTGGTTATCGTGCGGACGCGGATGGATCATGCCGCCATAGCTGCACATAAACCTCACCTTGAAGCTATGTGTCTGTTGCTGGTCCTCCCATGGCGGAGGGTTGTCGAAATCGATCTGGCTAGATCTAGGCGACGATTCAGCTGAATCTGGATACGAGTTGTATGAGAATTTGTCCATCTCGCGAAATTTTGAGATGATTACCGTCTCTTTTTTTCCTGCTTAATCCATGTAAGTGTAATCTTCAAAGTGTTGAAGAGAAAATTTGGAAGAAGAAGAGAGGACTAGTATAGTTGTTTTATCAATGGCGAAAAAACGGTGGTGGTTTTGGAAATGCTAACGTGACAGGCTGTTTTGGCGTTAACTCATTGTTTCATTACACGTGGCAGATATGTATGGGTTCAAGGTGATAAGATTAAGGTGACGGGACCGTGAGGGTAGCTGAAAGTCATGGTGGGACCAGTTGGTGTTTAAATTTGCGTGTTTGATTACATGGTTTTGAGTCTTGACTATAACTATGGCTATGATTATGAAATAATTAATTACTTAATCACACTCACTATATATCATAACTAATTAGTTAAAAAAAGGCGATAATCTTTCTTCCTTAGTCCCAATGATAATGTCTGAATAAAACTATACCTTTTTCTGAAAGCCACCAAAATATAGGAGCTTTCACGTGATCTTTGCTTCAAACTTTCCTTTCCAATTCTCTCATATTAATTTTTAAAAATCACAGATTTCTGAAATCTAATTCTCATTCTCGAATTTCCAAGAGATTAAAAAAAACAATAAATTATCAAAAACAACTGACTACAACATACTAGATTATTTGCTCTAACTTAGAGAGTAAACAAATTAAGCGTTCTTCTATGGAGAAAGGAGAAAAGAAATGTCTTTTGTTGGCATCTAATTTATTGAGATGAGACAAGAATAGTAGTTTCGAGTCTCAGCAAAATTACCAAAATATATTTCAAAAGTATAATCGTCTGCATGCTGCAGCTGAGGTCTGTGCACGACAATAAGGGCATTTGAATCTGCGAGAACGGCAGTTCTTGCTGAGTCTCAAGATTGATTGCATGCACATAACATGACGACAAGGCATCATCATTGGCGGGTTTTCTTCATTGCTCTTATCTCTACTCACCGGACAAACGAAAACCGAGTGGAACTGAAACTCGTTCCCTAACTCCAGATCAACCGGAAGCTGTTTCATAGCTTCCCATTCTTCTTTCTTCAAACCCATTACATGAATCAGCTTCAAAAGCTTCGGTAAGCTCTGTAAACCTGCGGATAACACGACCGCCAATAGAGAATTAGATGGCTGATCAAGGAGATGGTAGTATTGCTTGGTTAGCTCTTTGGTTGTCTTGTCCCAACACAACGTAGACAGCATCTCTGCATAAGGAGAATTCTCAAGATCTCCAACCCATAACAGAGCGGTAATAAGCTTTTTTATCTCTTCAATGTGGAGTGAAACAAATTGCGGGAAATGGGTTCTTGCAAAATTCAAAGCATCATAGCTTTTTCCTTCTCTTAACATCTCACAGTACTTCAAACTTATGAGTTTCAGCTCCAGATTCGAGCCGTTTTGCTTCAGCTTTCCGCGGTTCGCTGAGATCCATCTCATCGCAGGCTCAATATTTTTAAGTTTCAGTGACTCGGTTACTCGGTAGAGTTGTAGAAACTGAGATCTAGCCTCGCTCTCTACATCTACTTCAGCTTCCTTAACCAGACAATCTCCAACTTCGAACAAGCCTTGTCGGTAAAAATAGTCAACAAGCATCTTATTCACTAGGTGGACATCGAAATCAATGCTTATGCAGGCTCGAGATATATCAGGATCGTAAGATTTCTCAAGAATTTTCTCAAACTTGGTAAAACTCCTGTTCGTTTCCTTTTGTGATCCTTGGAGCTGGATAATCTGTAAAAGAGAATCAAGCTTAAGCCTCAACTCGGTAAAAGCCGATTCGTGTTCTACTCCACCGTTGTTTACTAGGATCTGAATCAATGTCTCTACGACTCCTTCGCAAACTCGATCGGTCACAACTTGGGAAATGGACTGATAAACGTTTTGTGTCTTAGTAACACTGTTAAATCCATCTTTCACTGTAGCAATCAGATCCATTTTCTTCTGATTAATCTGAAACATGCAGAATTAGTTTGATCAAACAACATTAGACATTGTTGTTACAAGATAAAAACAAACGAAAAAAACGAAGAAGACACCAAACAATGGTTCTGATTCTCATCTAAATTTTCCATTTTTAATATGCAGGCTAGCTCTACTGAAGAAGAATACGATCACCATTTCATCAAATTTTCCCTGACTTTAAGTAGATCATGAAAACCCAGAATAGAAGAACAAAAGCAATGATTCACCAGCACTCGCGAATGTAACAAAATTGGCACCAAGATTGCAAATTTGCGACTCTCTTCAAGTCCAAAGTTTGTCTTTTGATAAAACTCTAGCCAGAAAAGTGAAGAAACTTAATCGTTTGTAAATGGAGAGAAATGGGAAGATGTGCAGTACCGGGAAGAAGGCGACTGAAAAAATTTCGATTTCGGTTTCGGAATTTTCACAGAGACGAAGCAAAACCCATTGAAAGAAGAAGGAAACGCAAACGTAGAATTCGCCGGAATCCTTAAACCCATATCAAGATTGTTGAGATTAAGTTTCCTCAAAACATGGAATCACTATCACGCACAAATAGCGAAGAAGACGCGTTGTTAGGTGAACTCTTGTGTTGAGATTTATTTCTTCTATAAATTTCCAAATAATATCAAAATACTTGGTTTGGGTTGTCCAGCTTTATAGTTAGTTAGTTAATATCAAACCGGTCCATTCGGTTTGGTCCGGTTAACAAAATACTGAAAAAAGGCGCCAACACGCTTATTACGTAAACGATAGCCACGTTTTGAGCACTGCGTTTGCTAATTTGTCTCTACTTAAAATTTTGCTTTCTTCTTTCTTGTTTCTTCGTTCTTCGCATTTAGGTTTAAGCTTCGTTGAGCTACTAATTCAAAGGCAAAACATTTTTGTTTGTTTGTATCATTGTATGTTTGTTCTAGTGACACTAAGAAGCAGAGAAAATGAGAAATCTTCACTTCCTCGTCTTATTTCTGTTGAGCATCTCGACCTCAATACATTATTTGGTTGATGCTTCTTTGCATGTGAAGTATCTTCCTGGTTTTGAAGGTCCTCTTCCTTTCGAGCTCGAGACTGGGTACAAAAAAAGTCCATCTCTTTACTCCAATTTGTCAAAATCAGAAGAAAAGAAGTGCCTAATTACTAATATGTCTCTTTCTTTCTTTGTTGCATGTTGGTTAATAAATGGGGAAAAACAAAAGGTATGTGAGTGTTGGTGAATATGGAGATGTTGAGCTTTTTTTACTACTTTGTGAAATCAGAGAGAAATCCAGAAAAAGATCCTTTCGTCATTTGGCTAACTGGTGGGCCTGGATGCAGCTCTATTTGTGGATTTCTCTTTGCAAATGGTAACAAAACTTGTTTCTTCTTCTTTTTTCGATTTACTATATGTAATGTGTGTCCTAATAACAAGTTTAATTGATGCATGTGTTGTGTGATTTCATGTTTCTTGATTGGTCCTACCTTAATTTGTGTTTGGAGGATTAAGACAAGTCTTCGAGTTGAATTTTTTGTTTTAATAATGTTTTTGTCAGGTCCTTTAGCATTTAAAGGGGATGAGTATAATGGGGCAGTGCCTCCTTTAGAGCTAACATCTTTTTCTTGGACAAAGGTGAGAGATTAAATCAATTTTTATGATTTTCTCTGTAATAACAACATTTTGGATTTATGTATACTCAAATTTTTCAGGTGGCTAACATTTTATATTTGGAATCTCCGGCTGGTTCTGGTTATTCTTATGCGAAAACTCGGCATGCTTTTGAGACGAGTGACACTAAACAAATTCACCAAATCGACCAATTCCTTAGAAGTGTTAAGTGTTCTTTTTTTCTTTTAATGATTTTCTCCATTTGGTTTTATTTTCTGAAGTGTTCTATTATGTTTCTACGTGCAGTGGTTTGTGGATCACTCTGAGTTTATATCGAATCCATTTTACGTTGGTGGAGATTCATATTCCGGGAAAATTGTTCCAGGAGTTGTGCAACAGATTTCACTTGGTATTTCAAGTTACCACTTGTGCCATTTTTCGCAGTTTTGTATCTTTTAATCACATTATACAATATGAAAACAGGAAACGAGAAAGGTCTCACACCAATCATAAATATTCAGGTACTAATTAGTAGTCTATTCTCTCTTTTTCGGTTAAGATTAATCATATCTTCATAAAATTTGAGCAGGGATATGTTCTTGGAAACCCTGCGGTAGATAAAAACTCAGATTATAATCATAAAGTTTCATTTGCTCATCGGATGGGACTTATTTCAGATGAGCTCTTTGAGGTACTCTTTTACTTCACCATCAATGTGATTCTTGAGACATTTGGTTACTATCTTTTGACTTCTTCACTGTTACTTTCAGTCACTTGAAAGAAACTGTGGAGGCAAATTCTTCAACGTAGACCCAACTAATGCAAAATGCTCAAATGGTCTTCAAACTTATCATCAGGTAAGGATTATGATACCAACACCACCTGAATATCTCTATCTCTGACTGCATTTTCTCAGAATAGTTTGTCTCTTTGATTTTGAGTTTTTAGTGTACCTCAGATATATACACAGAGCAGATTTTGTTACCAAATTGCCAAGTAGATTACGTCTTACCAAACATGCTACAAACCTTACCAAACATCACAACCGATAAAAGAAGAGAACTGAAGGAGTTTTCAGGAAATGATTCATCATCATTGCCTCCTCCTAGCTGCTTTGTAAGAATTCTCTTGTTTTGGTTATTTTCTATATTCACAGGTTTCAAAAAAATCTGATATCTTGACACTTATCGTCTTCTCAGACGTATAGGTATTTTCTGTCTTCCTTTTGGGCAAACGATGAAAATGTACGCAGAGCTCTAGGGGTGAAGAAGGTACCTTTTGTGAAGTTTTTGCTTGTTTCTAAATAGGATCATAATAATAAACACAACACAAAGTCACTCACATACATGCCCTCCAATTATATCTTCCAAATCGTCCACACTAACAATCCATCCCTAAATAGTTGTTTGAGTAACGAGTTACTCCAATTAGATGTTAATCTTATGCAGGGATTCGGAAAATGGAGTCGATGCAACACCCAAAACATACCTTATACATATGATATTCACAATGCCATTCAGTATCACGTGAATATTAGTCTTAAAGGCTTCCGTTCTCTCATCTACAGGCAAGATTATTATTTGTTGATGTCTCATTGTTATATTTTAGAATTGTAGTTCTTTTTTTTTGTTCTTTGAAATGGTAATTTTATATATGAATTTATATTAGTGAAAAATGTTATTCTTTGTATCATGATCATTAAGTCACAAACTCATTATCTGAAAGTTTTGGAACAGTGGTGATCATGATATGATGATACCTTTCTCTTCAACTGAAGCATGGATCAAATCTCTCAACTATTCCATTGTTGATGATTGGAGACCTTGGATGATGAGTAGCAATCAAGTCGCTGGGTACATAAAAGTGTCTAACTCCACTCTCATCAAAAATTTCTGTACTAACTTCTAACACACTCAAATGTTTGTTCACTTTGACAGATATACAAGGACTTACGCCAATCAAATGACATTTGCAACCATCAAGGCAATATTTTCTGAACCATATCTTTCTATCGACTCTGAAGTTTCTTCGCAGGTAGGATAAAGAGTGATATAGAGAGAGTTCGAATTGTATGGTTTTGCAGGGAGGAGGACACACCGCTGAGTATAATCCGGACCAGTGCTCAGTTATGTTCAAAAGATGGATTGATGGAGAACCTCTCTGAAGTTTCTTACTGATCACGTCTTTCTTTTAAAAGTTATTAATTACGATAGAGAACTGAATGTAGAGTGATAATAAATTAGTTTCATACATTAAAGACGAGAAAGACAAAATGAAATTTGTCTGACGTCAATGCAATCTCACCAAAGCGTTTCAGGGACGCTCACGAGACGCACCGCGCGTCTATGAAATCATTAACGTTGTGAGCGTTTTGAAAACGCAGACGCGTGGGTTAAAAAAGTCAATAGCGCATAAGACATGATCTTTAACATGCATTTAAGTTGACATCTCAAGTATAAAAATAACTTTATTAATTTATAAAAATGACGCCTTTTACTTAATAAACCTTTTTACTTAACTAAAAAAGCTTCCACCACTTATTATTTATTTATTTATATTCTCTGACAAAATTATTTATTTATTTATGAGTCTTTTAGTTAATTGGTTCTTTGTAAATTTGACTTTTTCCGTTAGTTAACTGGTCTTTACTTAATTAGGCACGTTAATTGGTCACTTTTTTGTAATATTTGATTTTCCGTTAGTTAGTTGGTCTTTGTTTTGTATATAATTTCTCCGTTAGGTAATTAGTCTTTACTTAATTAGCACTCTTCTTTCTTCTCTCTTCTCTCAGTTGGAATTTGGGTTAAAGGCTCCATTGACCTATTATTTTGCGACGCTAGGTAGCAGAGAAAATGAGAAAGCTTTATTTCCTCATCGCTTTTCTCTTGAGCATCTCGACCTCCATACATTATTTTCTTGTTACTTCTTCACTTGTGAAGTATCTTCCTGGTTTTGAGTTCCTAAAACTTTAGTAGACATTTAAAATAGTTTTAACATATATAAATTGATTTCAAAGAGCTAACAAAATGATTAAATATGTTCAAATGATAATATAAAATGTTTAAAAAACTAAAAAAGTGTTCTTAAAATTTTAGGAATGATATACTAATATTTAGGAATGATTTACATATTTTAAGAAAAGGTTTCCAAGACTTAATAAATATTTAAAAGTAGTTATGACATACATAAATTGGTCTTAAACGTTTTAAAAGATGACTTTAAATAAGCTATTCCTCCCTATCTCCCACAACATATATCATTATATTACCATCTATATGATTGTTTAATATATAATATTGATTGGGACATGCAGAGATCAAACCTGAAGCAAGAGTTGCAAAATGCAATTCTCTGTGTTCGGCGTCGTACGGGAACAAAGAATGCGTGACTGTGTGAAGTCAGGGTTCGAATAATGTCTGTTTTCATGTTCCATTACATTACTTCCAAAAGTATAAATTTTAAAATAATGTCTTTTTATTATTTCTCAGCCATCACTCATCAATGGTAAAAAAAAAATCTTAATGTTATGATCTCTTTTCAAAGAAAGAAAAACAAGAATGATGTCGGACTCTTGAGTCTGATAATTATTCGAGCTCATAACTAGACATTGCAAGATGTGTTTTAAACTGTTCAGAATAGTGAAAGGTCTCCAGCATCAACAGATCTCTTCACAAGTTTAGACCATGATTCATTTGTTTCATGGATGATCTTCAAAGCATAGTCCTGTAAGAAAACACCAAACCAGAAGTATGTAGCTCCATTCAGTTTCAGTACCAAACATGAAGCAGCACCACAAGAGAAATTTGTAGAAAGGAACTTACTTTGTTGGCTGGTTTGTCTCCAAGACCGAATCTGTTAGCAGGCTTTCCATCTGGGATCTTGTAGTCTCTAAACCAGTCTCTAATGGCTGTAAGTGTACCCTGATCACCAGATTTAGATCAAGAAAAAAAATCCATATAAGGCCTGAGAATTTGGATTTTTATTAATTTACATGAAAATATGGGGATTCATTTCCACGAATAGATAAGCTCGTACCGGGAAATGCTTCTCAACATCATCAACATCATTCACAAGATGAGCTTTTGGGTCATCCAAAGAAATGGCAACAATCTTCCAGTCTAGCTCTCCTTCATCAATCATGGCTAAAGCAGCCAAAGGCTTGACTTTGAGAACCTCGCCTATCTTCCTTTGGGTTTCGCCAATCTCAACAACATCAACTACAAATCCGAAATCAAGAGTAAGCTTGATAACAATTCAAGTGATATTATATTCCAGTAGATAAAAAGAGTATTCACCTGGATCATTATCACCAAAAGCTCCTTCAACTTCAGAGTTTGCCTGAGATGGATCCTCCCATGTCTGTGGAAGCAACCCATAGTTCCAGTTTATGTTGTACCTGGATAAATCCGAATCGTGGTGGAGATAAGTTGTTGATTTCTGTTTATAACAAATCGTAACTCCAACATAATGAGCGAACTAGTCATCAATAGATGCAGACGCCTCAACAATGTAGATGAAGACAAAGCAAAGGATATATTTTTGAAGGAAGTTATCCTCTTACGGATAATATCTGAGCTTTCCCTTCTTAGTGTCTTGCTTAATAGGAGTGAAATCTTCATCAGTAGCAATCTCCATTTTTGCTTTCGATTCCTTAGGGATTTCAACTATACAGTTGAAAACTCCATCTCCTAAGGTCAACGGTATATCATGCCATGGAGAAACCTATACACAGATGCATAAAATTCTCATTCAGTCGTTAACAAAAGCACAGAACAGAGTGAAGAATCGAAAGCATTTCAAAGAAAATTGACAGTGTAGATCTAGAGAAACAATCTTCATTGCATAGCCAAATCTAACCGCAAGAGTATTCGAAATAATGTGATACACACCCAAAACTCAGTAATTTGGATTTTAGTTAAACAGATAAATCCATTTCCTCAATCTGTCACAGTAACCAAGCTTTAACACAGACCAGAGCGATGAATCAAAAGCATTTCACAACCGTAGATCTTAAAACATAAATTGCATTCTCAGATAAGTTTTTCTTCATCATGATGCGTCTATTGGTAACCAAATGTAACCACAGACCACAGTAGTATCCCAATTAACAATGTGAAAGATCCCCAAAACTCATAATTATGGTAAACAGAGAGAAAACAAGCATTGACTTTAACACAAAGAGAGACACAAAACGAAGAACCAAGTAAGAAACCAGGAAGAAGAAAAAAAGGGTACCTTCTTTCCGGAACCATCGAGGAAGAAAACCCGATACTCTAGGGTTTCGGGTTGACCTTCTTCTTTGACATTAACCTGAGGATTGTATATCGCACTGCACGAGAAGGGTCGCTTCGATTTCAACACCAAAGCTCTTCTGTTGAAGCATAGACCGCCGCACGATTTCTTCGCCGGCAGAACGAAAGATCGTTTGGCGAGGAAACACGAGGTGGTATGGGTCGCGGCCGCCGCTGCAGTAATCACTCTAGTGGCCGCCATTATTGTGGGAAGATTGAAAATGGTGGCCTTTCGTTTCACTCGCTGCCTCTCCTTTATTATTCTCACGGAGAAGACAAAATCAATTACAAAAAGAAAACTTTAGGATTTGCCTTTGGTTCACACAAATCCTAAAGTTGGTATCACGTGGGTTTTGAATGGTAGGTGATACCAACTTTAATACTCGAGTATAAATATTTGAATTTTGGACCGCTTAACGGAAAGGTTTCGTGGTGTAGCTGGTTATCACGTCAGTCTAACACACTGAAGGTCTCCGGTTCGAACCCGGGCGAAGCCAATCTTTTTCCAATTTTAATTTTTTACACCTTCATTTAGTTACGAGTTACGACATTGTCATTTTCTGGACCTTTGATATTAGAATTATAATCAGAGCGTGTGAATAATCCTTAATATTTACTCCAAAAATCAAGGTCAAGCCAATGAAAATGATGGCGGTAAAAATAAAATATTATCTCTTTTTTTTGTCCAATCCTAAACTTAAACTGGTCGGTTTTGAGAAGCTTTAAGTTAACCTCTGTAATGTCGAAATTTCACACCATCAAAACCCATAGATAAAGGCTAGATAAAGTATGTTTAAGAGATCAAAGAGTTACACAAACTGATAAAAGTAATTTACAAAGTTGAAGAAACAGGCATGATGAGTACATGATCAAATGATTTAGGAAGAAGATCTTATTGTCTCTCTGATTGATTCTTCTCAATTTCATTTTCTGATGAAGTCGACACCTTTCTGAATACTTCCGGCTAATTCTTCTTTTGCTTTCTCCAGACCAACCCTGTAGATTGTGAAATCATCCAGGAACAAAAAAAAGGAAATGAAGATAAAAGAGATCTCTTTATTCTTTCTTTGTCTGACGCCACGAGTAATTAATTATATGAAGAGAGATGAGAGAATGTTTCAGACCTTTCGTATTCGTTCAAGGGTCCAAGCTGATACACTTCGTCTACTCCTGTACGTCCAAGACGCACTTTGGTTGCAAAGAAAGCTAATTCTGTCACCTTTGGTAAGCCATTACAAATCAAAAGCGTTAGAGAATGAGAGAGTTTTCATTAAAAGGTGGAAAACTGAAAAGGCTATTCAGGATTCAACACCTGTGAAGCAACAAAAGAGCATTCAACGATATTCGCATCTCCTCTTAACCCGCGAAGGCAAGCATCTGCGAACTTGGCTGCAGCATATGCCTGGAGTAGTAGTACATTCCACATAGATTCAGGACACTGTTCTAGAGAAGAAAAAAAAGTGTTTTGATGTTTTAAAAGTAAGTTGGTTTGCTTTTACCATTGAAAGTGTTGCAGATCCAGCTCCAGCTTTTGCCTCCACAACTTCAGTTCCACCGTTTTGAATCCGGTTTGTGAGGTACTCAATTTCTGTAGGTGTGAAGCTGCTAGGAGGTTTAACCTGAGGCAAAAACATCAATTGCAGAGAATCTGATGTAATGAAAATGACCTGCGTCTTTTATTGATATATATGAAAAACCTGTGACAACAGTGGCAAAATGGTGACTCCAGCGTGTCCCCCAACGACTGGTACATCGACCTCTCTTGGATCAAGGCCAAGAACTTCTGCCTGCACAAGATTGAAAGAAGGTCAAATCTTGATGATTGAAAGAAAGTCAACAAACCCAAATGTGAGTGAGAGTAATCATACAGACAATAATTATTACCACAAATGTGTTGGCACGAGCAACATCGAGTGTAGTAACTCCAAGGAGCTTCTTAGGATCATAAGTTCCTGCTTTCTTGAAAACCTCAGCGGCAATGGCAACAGTAGAGTTCACAGGATTGCTGATCAAGTTGACGATAGCATTAGGACAGCATTTCGCTACGCCTTCACATAGTGTCTTGACAATCCCAGCATTGATTTTAAAGAGATCATCGCGGGTCATCCCTGGTTTCCGCGGCACACCAGCTGGTATGATCACAAGATCCATACCCGTTAACGCGTCCTCAAGCTGCTTCGCTCCCAAGAATCCTCGAACCTATATAAACGATATCTCAAAGCAATCAAGAGAGGTCATTACTCATTCATCAGCAAGAAGAAGTAATCTTCTGATAACAAGTTTCCATAGTTGAGAGGTTCTTACAACAGCTCCAGTGTCCATATGGCTGACGTCAGCTGTAACTCCGGGAGCATTGACAACATCGTAGAGATGAAGTAAAGAGACAAGAGGGTTCATCTTCATTAACAAGGACAGAGATTGTCCAATTCCACCTGCTGCTCCAAGAATTGCTACTTTGAATCCTGGATTCCCACCTTTCGCTCTGCAGTTTTCTCGTCCCATCACAGAGTTCTTTGCCTCCATCTAATGGAGGAAAACAGATTGGTCTCGATTAGCATCAGAGATCTTTAGTTACTAGAAATGGAAATTCACTGGTAGAAACAAATATCAAAGTTCGTGATTGGACTAAGTATTTGTCTTGATGAACAACGAAGAACGTTGATGAATTTGAGATGAAATCAGTTTTGTTTGAGAGTGAATACAAACTATTAACTCTGTTGTAGTACAACAAAACATTGAAAAAACAAAAAAAGATAACTTGACTTAGAAGCAAAGGAGAAAAGGAAAGACCTGAGGAGTGAAAGAAGGTTGAAGATGAGCTGCTATTCTAGCAATCCTCTGGTTGGCATCTCCACGAAATTCCATTGTTGTGTTCTCTTTGTTTGCTCCCGTTAGAAAGCTCGTAAAGAGTTTTGATTTGTATGTCAGATAAGTGAGATGACTTAAAATATGGGGACTAGGTTGAAAGAATATGACGTAAATATTTGTTTTTTTCTTGTAAATGATATTAAATGAGTAGTGATAATAATAATAATTTGTGTGGAAAGAAATGTTGTTCACCTGTAGGAAACCTTCCTTATCCTCTTTATCTTCTTTATGCTGTACTCGTCTCTTGACCGTTGTGGCTCTCAAAATTTCCGTAGAAAATTGATTTAAATGAAACTATAAATTGTAAGATTTAGCTCTAACGAAGCCCACCAAAGGCCCAAACGGAGCTCATTAATTGGGTTTTCTCAGTCTGGATTACGGTTTACGCGGCTCGATTTTGTCCGGTTTAAACACCCGCTCAAGTCGATTATTTATTAACCGGGAAGTGGTTTGACCACTGATCCACAGAAGCTGCCGGTTTATAACTTTTCAAGCACAATAATGTACAAATAGCTATCACGATGTGCTTACAGCATGAGATGTACAAAAGAATCCCCACAACACATTCTAAACAATTTTGAACAGATTTACAGCTTTACACAGGTTTGTGCTGAGAAAGAAAGCTTTCACTTTCCATCAATGGAAGGTTGTTTCAGGCTGCCACCAAGTAAAGACATTATTAGCCCACCGCCGTGAACTCTCTCCTCCGGAATCATGAAGTCAAAGATGTTTGTTTCTCCTTCATGTGAAGTACTTGGACATTTCATTGATGAAGGTACAAGAACCTGCATTGGTATCATCATCTTCTGCTTCTTCTGCCTTTTCTCAAACTGTAAAGCATCAGTACAATCAGAGATAGCGCTAACTTCAGACTGAGAATGATCAGAAGCAGAGCCAACAACAAGGCCACTGAAGAGTCCCGGTCCAATCAAACCGCTCTTGCTTCCATCTTCTTCTTTCTCCCGAGACATAATACTGTTATGCTTAGCACAGAAACCACTCTTTCCTCTAGCGAATTTCTCGCATTTCCCATCTCCCCAAGCACAGCGTTTGCCACCACCATGAGCTTTGCAGAAATTAGTACTACCTTGAGCGCTCTTCTCACACTCAACAAACATGCAGCGTTTCCCACCACCGTGCTTAACACAACAGTCAGTTCGACCACGCGCACTCTTAGTACATCCCGCCACAGCACATCTTTTCCCACCACCATGAGCAACACAGAAGTTAGTCCCACCGTGTACGCTCTTAGAGCAAATCCCACCTCCATCAGAGAGACAGCGTTTCCCACCACCGTGTGCCTTACACAGAGGAGTACTCCCTTCTGCGCCTTTGCTGCACCCTGAAAATATGCAGCGTTTTCCGCCTCCATGGGCTTTGCAGTAGTTCGTACTTCCTTGAGCTCCTTTATTACAACCTGAGAAAAACTGACAACGTTTTCCACCACCATGGGATATGCAAAGACCAGCTTGTCCTTCAGCACTTCGTGTACAGCTTTCGACAATACATCTTTTGCCACCACCGTGTTTGATGCAGAGTCCAGATTTGCCACGGGCTGCTTTGTCACATCCTTCAATGAACTCACAACGTCTTCCACCACCATGAGATATGCAGAAATCTGTTTTTCCTTCAGCGCTCTTCGTGCATCCCAAGTGTTCACATCTCTTCCCTCCACCGTGTGTTTTGCAAAAAGTTGTTTTACTCTCTGCACCTTTGTGGCAGCCTGGCTTTTGGCATCTCTGCCCTCCCCCATGGCTGATGCAGAGCCCTGACGCTCCTCGAGCTCCCTTCACACATCCCATAAATTTGCACTTCTTCGGGTTGTAAGTCCTCTGTTGTCCAGAGAACGCTGTGTAAGGTGATGACTCTAGCCTCACCTGCGAAAGATCATTATGAACGCCGGTTCCATAATTATTAAGTTCTTGCATCGTTGAAGGATTTCTGCCGTTTTCCTCCCTTGGATCTAACAGAAGTGATGGCATGTAACCACCTGATCTCTTTGCAGAAGTAGAACCCTCATCAACAACAACAGGAATCACACGTTGTCTGCTTTTATTGATCTCTGTATATGTCGACAGTGAACAATCAAGTCCGCTGAGAGTGTCTATGCTTACAGCTGGAAGGCAGAGTTGCAGAACTGAATCACCTCGTGATGCGAGTTCTTGTGTGAATCCAGAACCATAATCTTTGGTGCTAAAGTAGTATGAAGCTGATGTTGGACCCAATCCAAGGACCAACCGGCAGCCATCATCAGTGCAATTAGAACCATCAGAACAAAATTGATTTTGAGAGTCCCCCAGGGACTTCAGGCTAAGAGCGGTGTCACCCATACAGTCATGTTTATTGATGCCGATGGCATTAGAGAGATGGAAAAGACCGTGGTTCGAGTCCATATGAAGATGATAAGGATATAGATGAAAGAGAACTCTCAAAAAACTACCACTTAGCGGATCACACTTGTAGCTATAAGCATATATTGTAATAACTTGAGAGATAATAAACTTCCACCACTCACAAAGCCAGATGTATCGGCCCTGTCCATCTTCAAGAATGAGAAACAAGAAATATACTGCTAGAGTAATACTGTCAACCAGAAAGATATTATTTAATTTCCACCCAAAAGTTCATGGAGATGATATCAGGTTCAGCTGAAAAGCAACAATCTTTGTTGAGAATTTCCGTTGATACCTGAAACAAAATCAAGAAACCATTAAACTAGAGAGATAACGAAATGCATTAAGAGCAAAGAACATTGTATTAAAGAATGCAATAACAATCAGGGACACTAGAGTCATAAAAGTAAGAATTTGAAGTTAAGAGCACAAGATTGAAAGCTACATATTCTTCATGACATGTAAATTTATACATCGTTGATCAACTAAAGTTCACAAAAGAATAGATTTGGATAATGGTATTTAATGATATCGTGTCCACTGTATGTTACCCAATAATTCAGAAAAGAAAATTCACATGAGGTATGCATCAAAATCTCCAAAGTCAACTTCTTTTTTTTTTCTAAAACAACACTTGATTAAAACCAGACTGAAGATCCAAACACAAGATCCAAAAATATGAGAAAATATATTTGTCTTCAGAGGTTTGACTTGGAAGATTGATTAGTGAAAGCAGGAGAAAACACCAGAATAGTAATAACTCATACTAGTATCAACAAGTCTGTGAACAAGCCAATAAACAAAAACAAAACAGCCACGCATGCTGATACATCAACTCTGATCAAGCAAGCAAATCAATGAAAACCCATTTAAGAGAAAAAAAAAAAAAAGAAGAGAAAATGAATAAGGTGTACGGTCAAGACCTGGTGGATCTGAAACTTGGGCTCCAGATAGAACCGTAGGAGAAAATAAGAAGAAAGAAGAGAGAATCAAATTCTGAAACAGGTGTCGAAGAAACAAGTATTTAGATTATTGGCAAACAATTGGACGATTCCGGTTTTTTCTTCGACTTGAAATACCTAAAGTACCCTCAGCCCCTGACAGAAAGAACGGCTCCGATTGGGGGAGAATATAAGCGATTTCTTATGAAAAGTCTGATTTGCCCTTCTTCTTGTTTACAGAAATCATCTCACTTCTTCTGATCAATAAAAAACAGTTACAGTCTTAACGGATCAAAACTGTTTATACAAACTGGTACGTTTGAGACAAGACGGAAACTGTTTAATCAGAAAAACTGAGAAACACACCCAAAAAAAAAGATGGAGAAAACAGAGGAAAGTGTCGGAATCAGAGTTTACACGGCGACTCCGCCGCAAAAATCATGACTACCACCACCGTCTCGTTCGCCAAAACCCGTCTCAATCTCTTCACTTCCCACACTTCCGGCAGGAGCTGCGGCTGGAGGGGGAAAAGGTCGCAAACGTCGCATGGTGGCGCAAGGAGTTCAAAAAACGGTCTCGAAGACATCAATGCTCGTCAATTTCCTTCCGACAGGAACTCTCTTGATGTTCGAGATGGTTCTCCCGTCGATTTACCGTGGCGGAGACTGTAACGGAATCAACACACTCATGATCCATCTTCTCTTGCTTCTTTGCGCAATGTCGTGCTTCTTCTTCCATTTCACTGATAGTTTCAAAGCCGCCGATGGAAAGATATATTACGGTTTCGTGACGTCACGTGGACTTGCTGTATTCATGAAACCGCCACCGCCGGATTTCGTAGGAGGAGATGTGATCGCGGAAGCGGAGATCCCGGTGACGGATGAGAGGTATAAGTTGAAAGTTAACGACTTTGTCCATGCAGTGATGAGCGTTTTGGTGTTTATGGCGATTGCATTTTCGGATCGAAGAGTCACGGGATGTTTGTTTCCAGGGAAAGAGAAAGAGATGGATCAAGTAATGGAGAGTTTCCCGTTAATGGTCGGAATTGTTTGCAGTGCTCTGTTTCTTGTTTTTCCGACCACTCGATATGGTGTTGGATGCATGTCTGCTTAATTTTCCTTTAATTATCTTCACTTTTGTTTGGTATTCTAAGTATTTATTTACTTTGTTATTTTGCTTGTAATTTAGATAATCTGGATTAAAACTCTATTATCTTCTATCCATCTACTGTATTGTATTGTAAAAAACAAAATGTTGTGTTAAACTGCTAACATATTGACATCAAAGAGTTGTGGAAAAGTCTAATACACAGTACATTGTTGTGATCAGCGTTTTCATTTGAAGAATCAAACACTAATAAAATTATTATTGACTTATGAATCTGCTATACTGAGTATAAATGATAATCTCAACCTTTAAGCATTTAGCCATTACGCTTCTTGCCTCTTCACTTTGGCATCATCCAAAACTCCAACAAGGCATTTCTCAAGTAAGATATCAAAATTGACCCAAGCATGGTATTTGTTGAACAAGAACGTACCATCTCTCCCAACGGCTTTCATCAACATATCGACACCTCCAGGATGAAATTTCATATAAGGCGATATGTTGTATACACGGCCTTTCAAAACAGTCCACATCGCATCTCCTGATTTGTGCTTCTTTACTTCATCCATTGAAATAAGCCTCCTGTTTGACTCGCCCTTCAGACCTGCATAAGAAAATTGTCCTTTCATCATGTAACACATCAAAATGCATTTAGGAAAACAGAAGACCAGTAAAGAAAGCTATACCTGCAAGATCGGGATGTGTTCGTGTAAGTTTCAGCCAATCCATTTGGCTATAACCCTTTTCAAATGGAACTTTTGTACGAGTTATAGGCTTTCGAGCTGCAGCATTAAGAATCTCAGATGATTCATTGGGCCGTTTTGAAGACGAAGAATCAATCACCGTGAAAGACAAAGAACCAACTGTCTTTTCCTTCAGAGACTTGCTTTGAGGATCTAATCCATCTTTAAGGGCAATACCGTTTACATGTGATGCAAGATCTTTCGCCTCTAGGACAACTTCACTATCTGGTGGCACAACCTTAAGAACGGGACAAACCAAGAATCAATCATCATAAAGTCTATAACTTTCATGTTTTATAACATCTGAAATCCTGAAGAAATGAGTGGGAAACTCACCCTTGAGAATGTGAAATCATCATCCTTGGTAGTATCCATCTTGAGCTTTAAAACGGAGCTTTGATCTCTAATTTTTTTCAGAACAGTTGATCTGAGTTAGAATCTAAAACCTCAAGGGCTCTCTAAAGCAATATGGGTTAGAAGAAGATCTAAACAAGGACTCATCCAATTTCACATAACAAAGACTTCGTAGACGAAAGTTAGAGACA
This sequence comes from Schrenkiella parvula, assembly GCA_000218505.1. NCBI lineage: Eukaryota > Viridiplantae > Streptophyta > Magnoliopsida > Brassicales > Brassicaceae > Schrenkiella > Schrenkiella parvula. The sequence continues at coordinate 15,465,376 of CM001192.1, read as the reverse complement.
AAAAAAAGATGCCGATTTTAGGGATTCTTGACCAAAATTTATTAGCTTAGAGAAAGCAAATAGCATAAAGTTTAACACACACACATACAAAAAAACCTCTAAAAGAGAATGGAACAAACTGAAGAAGAATTAAAACCAGAAGAGTTTTTATTTCACAAACCATCCATGCAATTTTTTGACTCATGAATCCATATCAAGCAATCAATAGATATCCAGGTAATCATTGTACGGTGAATAATAGTAAAGCTAATCTAAAATATAATTGAATACCTGGTGGATCTGAGAGAGTAGAAATCGCTTCGAAGGAGAAACAAAGAAGAGTGAAGAAAAAAGGAGGAGAGAGAGAGATGTATTGACAATATGGAGGGGACGAGTCATGTTCTTCCCTGGAGGCTGGACCAAATTCGGTTAGGATCAGGTAAGCTATTAAAATTGGTTCGTCCTCGTTCCGTCGGTCCGGTTAAGAAATAAAAACGAAGTTGTACCTTTTGGTTTGGGAAAAATGCCACTTAAATCGCGTACTTACACATTTAGACAGAATAAAGCATACACTTTTGACAGAATAAAGCATACACTTTTGCGAAAGCCATTTAAAGCCTCAAATTATATTTGACAATCCGGTTTAATCATAGACTTAAGTTGACTTGACCAAATTAGACTCGTCGTTAAACTGCTTAACAGAACGAATTAACGGATTAATATCCGTTTAAAACGTCTGTTAACTAAAACGACGTCGCTCTGAAATTCGCAAAAACCCCCAAATCAACAGTAACTCAATCCCTAATTCTCAAAATTGATTTCATTCTCCTCTCCAACTCTAAATCCCTAAATTCACAAATCAATTCTACCCTTTCGATTCTTTCTTTTCTTAACCCTTTAAACTTATGTTCTTTTGATTTCTCACAATCGAGAAGAAAATGCCAAGAGGAAGAAGGAAGAAGCTCACACCCCATAGATATAAGAAAACGGGGGTGGTCGAAGAACGAGAACCCACACCCGAGGATGTGATTGATTCGTGCGAGGTTGTTCCTGATGATGATGATGATTCTAATGAAATTGAATGTGGACCTGATATTGAAGAAGAAGAAGCTGATAATGAGGAAGAAGAAGCTGATATTGAGGAAGAAGAAGCTGATATTGAAGAAGAAGAAGAAGCTGATACTCTCCCGTTGTTTTTTTTTGTGAATTTCAAAGCGACGTCATTTTAGTTAACAGACGTTTTGAACGGATATTAATCCTGTTAATTCGTTCTGTTAAGCAGTTTAACGACGAGTCTAATTTGGTTCAGTCAACTTAAGTCTATGATTAAACCGGATTTTCAAACATAATTTGGGGCTTTAAATGGCTTTCGCAAAAATCTATGTTTTATTATGTACAAAGTGTAAGTACGCGATTTAAGTGGTATTTTTCCCTTTTTGGTTTTGAAGAAGTTTAATTTTTCTTTTCTTTCAAAGACTAGAACAAAATTAATAAATCCAAGAGGTTTAGTATTGCAATTGTGAAAAAATATGAACCGTAGATCATTAATCACACTAGTCTCATCTCCCACACAGCTTCCAGCTTCAAGATTGTATGACCTGCAAGACTTGCTGGACACAAGATCATTGCAAGCAGCAGGGGTGTGAAAGGGTTCGAGAGGTATGTTGAAATGGCTCTGAGATGCGTGGAGGCCACCAATGGGTAAGGTTGTGAGAGAGATAGAGAAGATAGTACATCTTGCTGGCTTAAGGCCTAATGTAGATTCACCATCGACTTCAAGTGCATAGAGATGCTGGAAGCTGTGTGGGAGATGAGCTGATTTTCTTGCAGTTAGTTGAGAGTTTCCAACAATAAAACTTCTCCTGTAGTTTTTCTTTTAAATTCACAAGACTAATGGTTATCTTATCTGTGTTGGGTCATAGAAAAAGGTTTTTACATTTGACTTCACTAGTACTGTTTTAATTTTCTAGATGGTAAAATGTTTGTAATCAGACGTCGCGGAATATTTGAGTCTATCAATGAAAGTGTTATTTGTTAAATGGTTGAATCCTGAGCACCTTGATGGTTTGCTTTTTGTCTATCGCATACTAAGAATCCAATCTCAAAGGTTTAGTATATAATTAACAGTTACACCTCATTCCATTTACAAGTCTACAATCCACCCTGTGTTTTTCTTTTTCCTCCGACCATCAAGCTCCCACAAGCCCTTTGAACCGAGCGTACGACAGTATAGTCACAAACAAGACTGCGCAAAAGGTCCCTGTGAGGCTAACCACCTGCGAGCAGAGAAAAAACAAACTATGAAAACAAGTCTTTGCACCATTCGAAACGAATCTTTCTGAATTGTGTTCCTTACCCATTTGAAAATGTATCCATGGTCGTCGTTCCATGTGAAGGGAATGTTCATGCCAAATATTCCTGCGACCATAGAGTACATTGATATACAGACAGTTCCAGAGCTTAACATAAGCTCTAACTGCAGATATTATGGGGACAGTTTAGACACATAAAGAGGCTCAATCTATGAAAAACAATCATCAATTTTGAACTTTCATCTATATTCACTCACCTGAATGAGTTGATTCCGATGATTGTCTAGCTGACAAAAAAAAAAAACCATTATAGTTAACATTAGCGAGTGAGAAGAGATTACATTTTCATAACATCCTTAGGTAAAATAAGCTTTTATTTTGGTTACCTGGATGTTAATGTAATCCTCTGTGTCATCAATATACTCGCGTAGCTGCATCATGTTCAATTATACTTTCTGAGTCAGAGATATACAAAAGATTCACAACTATGAGGCAAGAACAGAAATGAACAAAATGATACATCACCGCGGTTAATTTGTTCAAAGTGCTGTCGATTTGCATGAAGTATGCCTGTAAAACAAAATCAAATTAATGGTTGTTTAAATTCATATGTAGCTAAAAAGAGATATAATGGTAGATATATATATATAGACACCATTCATGCAACAAACAACCTCGAGCAACATTTCAAGTTCTTCAACATCATTTTCATCGTCCCCACGAACCGTGGCTAAACTCATTCTACTTGCTCTGGAAATCTTAGAACCTATTGTTGGTGATGTAGGATACCAAAGGGGTTCATCAGAAACACTAATCGATGAAGATACACCAGCAAGCTTCCTTGAAAGATAGATTTCAGCCATATCATCGTCATCATCCAACAATTGTTCGAGCTCATCCCTTACCTACAAAAAAGTGATGAGAGAGCTTTAATTCTTCTCTAGACTAGTTTCAAATACTCACGTAAACCCAAATTCAACTTGGTGTATTCCCAAAAGCATTAGGCTCTAAATTTGATGGTTCTTTTAACGAGTCTTTTTCCATGAGGAGGCATAATACTCAAAGCATATGAAGCAGCACAAGATGAGTGTATGACTCACTTTAAAACACAGTTAATTATCATGAGGCTTAAATCTAAATAGACTCTGTTTTCTAGCGGTACCTGCTCACCTTCTGGACCCGAGCTGTCAATCGTGTCATGGCACTCTTCAATTTACGAACCCTTTCCAAGTTACGGCTACTTATCTACAAAATGAAAATTGTGCTCATCGTCCGATGTAGTTGGAAATAGATTAGTGATGGCAAATAAGTAACCACTAAGTTACCTACCTTCAAGGTTAGTTCATCCAAAGCAGGATAAGCAGACGTCTCTAGTTCTGCTGTCCTTGCAGCTAGGAAGCTGCAAATAGCTTCCAAAGCCACCTCTAGTGCCCGAAATTCAAACGGCGATTCTAAATAGTAAAACAAGCATACATTTCAAATTCTAAATGTGAAAAGAGTTGAGTGGTTCTTATCTAGGAGGCATCAAAAGATGAAGAATTTTGCAGATTTGAGTCCTTAAAGTGACAAAAGTTGAAGAATACCACCTTCTTCACCCACTTCAGCATCTCCTTGAACAACAGGCAAGCGTCTCTGTAACTCCTCCAGGACGGGAATGAGATTTTCATCTGAAGAATCCCGAAGCAGAACCTGTATCATATTTTTAATAACCAAATCAATCCCATCATAACTACGAGAGGAGAGAAACTGTTCCAACTATCCCATAAATAAATATATATATATATATATAAATATGTTGGAAGATCATCGACCATAGTATAATCTTCTTCACGGCAAAGACAACTAATGCGAACCAGATGAAACCCCAGCCTATGTTGTGAACTTTCTAAACAAAGCAGCTACGATCTTGAAATTTACCAAATTTAGCTACTTTCGTGTTTGTCCTAATTGAGCTACAAGCCAGTAAGAAAGAAGTCAAAAGTAAACTGAGACTGACCTCTTCAGCAGTGATAATAGCCTTGATATGCTGCATCGGACCCAAAAACAAACATATGAATCAATCAAACATAATATTAACTAAAAACCAGAAGAGAAAGCAAAACTCCCAACGAACCTCTAAGTTAAGAACAATGGCTCTCTCTCGACCCAGAATAGCAGAAGGGTAAAAAAGGTTTGGGTCGAGGATCCGGAGATCGCGAGCGTGGATCTGGACACGGTGCATAATCGCGTATTTGTCTACGTCAAGCACCGTTTTTTGCCCCGTCGCGTTTATGGAAATCCAACTACGCGATGACTGAGGCGTCTTCCTCTTCGTCGTGACAACCGTCGATGTATCCACCGGAACCGCTTCACCCTCCGGCGACATCTATGATTCTAATCTTCACTGCTTGCACCCCCACCTCCAAAGCCTAAAGAGGTCAACGCAACAAATGAGAACCAATCGAATAAAAGCAGAATCACACCCCACTTTGTTTTCTCCTCGACTACTGTTCATATGAAATCGACGGGGAAAAGAGAAACCCAGTTAGATTAATAAAAGTGGGTTTTCGTTGTATCTGCTCCTTTTTCAATATTATCAAATTTTCTCGAAAGTCGTCCCTTTTTTTAAATTGGGTTATTCTTTTTAAAATCTGACGGACAGATAGGAACACCATATCTGCTACTTTTTCGGAAGTTATTAAAGAGACGACGACGATAACGTTAGAATCGACGGCGATGAAAACGGGCGGCGGCGTGAGTGAGGAGACAGCCAAGTTTTCAAATTTCATAAAAGGGTAATTTAGTCAATTGCATTTTGAACGCGATTTTACTTTAAACCGCCCAAGACGCCAACCAAGCGTTCACAAAGCAAACAAAACCCTCCTCAAATTTTGTATTCCTTTGTAATCTTAGGCAATAAATAAAAATGATATCAGATCCTAATGTTCAAGGAGTGCTTCAAGCTTCCCACATGGAGAAGATGTTCCCCTAATGCGATTTTCCTCTTCCCGATTTCAACAACCACACTCAGATCCTTACATACATTGACCTTGAACCTAACCACCGCCTCTTCACCTTTCCCCAGACGAACCTTCTCGAACCCTAGCAGATGCTTAATCGGCGATCTGTGTACAGCCGGTGGCGTCGTGAACAGAAACACCGTGTGGCTCCCCTCTCTGTCTCCGGCGTTCTTTACATTCAGGTGGACTTCGAAATCCGATCCTCCTTTTACGGCGTTCTCGCAGTGCGATCCAACCGCGTCCAGTGATTGACACTCCGAAGATCGGCAAATGTGGCTCTCGTCTAGACTAAGGGAGAGGAATCGTGGGGCTTTGATTAGCCGATGGCTGAATTTAGTGTAGCTAATTCCCTCTCCGAAGGCGTACACCGTGTCTCCGGCGTAAAACCGGTAAGTCCGACCCGGATACCCATTTGATTTGTCCGATCTCATGTTCATATTCGACATCGGGACTTTCTCCACGTACGACTGAGGATACCACGTCATCGGCAACTGTCCGCCTACCGAACAAAAAAATTACCGGTTACCGAAATTATAATAGTAAAACCGAACCTGTTGGTTTTCACCGGTTCAATCCGGAGAACAGCGTCTTACTAGGATTATGACGACCGAAGATGACGTCAGCAATGGCGAGACCACCGGCTTCACCAGGATACCCAACCCACATGATGCTTGTGATCTTCTCGTCGTTCTTGGCGAAAGTAATGTCAAATCCTCCACCAGACATTATCACGAGCACCACGGGTCCTTTCGCCGCTTTAGCCACCTGAGTCACAAGCTCTTGCTGTTTGCCGGGAAGATTCAGGTCGACTCGGTCAAGGTTCTCCATCTCAATTGATTGATCTATCCCCATCACGAGAAAAACCGCATCAGCAGAAGCCGCCAGAGCCGTGGCTGACTCTAAATCCGCCTCTGTGCACGCCACGTTAGAACAGCCTGGCTGATACGTCGTCGCAACCGTTTCCGCAAGTCCCTGAAGTGGCGTTGTGTACTTGCACGGTTCACCTGAAAAAGGTTAAAAAAAAACGACCTCGGTTTCACACATGTAAGCTTAATTTCGAGACCAATGATTACTTGTGATAATTTCAATTTACCATGGTAGTTTCCGATCATTGTTGTGGTGACATTGGCGTTTGGCCCGATCACTGCTAGCGTTTTGATCGCAGAAGGTGAGAACGGAAGCGAAGCAGCAGAGTTTTTGAGCAAGACAATGCCTTGCCTTGCGGCTTCTCTAGCGAGTTCTTGGTTCTCAACTGTGCAAACGTCTTTAGGGCCAAGACCACCGAAGGGCTGTTTCTTCGGGTCACCATCGAAGAATCCTAAACGCATCAGAGTCGCGAAATTGTTTGAAAGCGCATTGTTAATAGCTGTTTCGTTTATCAAACCCGCCTTGACCGCTTCCATTGCGTGTTGACCCGTGAAATGATCGCAGTTCAAATCCAAACCTGCCAACATAGATTTGGCCACAGCTTCCGCTGGAGTCTTGGTATAGTGTTGGTTCGTATACATCACATCTACTGAATCGCAATCCGAAACAATGTACCTTACAACAAAAACCCGAAAGAAAAAAAACAAATTTATGATTTGAAAAATAAACCAAACCCTTCACAGAATTAAACCGTCTAGAAACAACCTTACCCATTTAACTTCCATTGACCGCGGATCACACCAGAAAGCAGATCAGGATCAGCGCATGTCGGTTTACCGTTAACTTGGTTGTAAGAACACATGACACTAGCCACATTCCCATCAACCACACAGCTCTTGAACGGTGGTTGAAATGTATCATCCATATCTTGTTGGTTCACCTAATCCAACACAAACACAAAAAAGGAGCCGTCAATAATGTATTTTGTGTGACAACTAACAAAATCACCTTATAATAACATTCAAAGAATCCAGAGGCTCTTTTTTTCTTACCACGGCGTTGAAAGTGAAACGATGGACTTGTTTCCAATTGTCAACATCATATGCGGTGTAATGTTTGCAGCAAGCGGCAACTTTTAGACGGTTAGGATCTCCACCGTCAGTCTCCTGAAGACCTTTCACATAAGCCACCGCGTATTTGCTCGTGAGGGTCGGGTCCTCGCCGGGGGTCTCTTGCCCTCTTCCCCATCTCGGGTCCCTGAATATGTTCACATTCGGTGACCAAAACGTTAATCCAGCCGATCCCACATTGTACATTGCCCTCGCCTCCGTCGACACAACCTTAAACCAAGCCATGGATAGAAAAAGTTAATAAAACTAGAAGCATGAAAATGACTTTATTCTATAACTTGTACCCAAAGAAACCAAATCTCCCATTTGCAAAAATAGGGGAAATGAAAAAGGGATAGTTTACAAAATAAAACATAAAAAAAGACTCGAGGATAGTTTCTTTCACCTTGCCAATGGCTTGGAACAGAGATACATTGAAGGAAGCAGCGGTGAGTATGACTTGCGGGAAGCTAGTGGCGCCATGGACTTGACCGATGAATTTAGAACCATCCCCGACATCAGAGACACCGTGAAGAGCCTCCGACCACCAATTATAAGCCGGAATCCCAAGGCGGCTCACGCCGTTAGTTTTGCTCACCAAAAACCCGATTTTCTCCTCCAAAGTCAATCTTCCGACAAGATCGGTGACTCGGGCTTCGGCCTTCAACCCCGTGTTGCAGAATCCGAACCCGGCGAGAGAAGGGTTTCCGGTCACGTCACATGCGAACACCGGAGAAGAAGATTGAGCGTTTGATTGCTCGGAGATGCAGAGGAGAAAACATAGGACAAGTGTGGAAACAGAGAAGAATGCTCTGTTTCCTCCCGTTTGGCGAGAATAACCCATTGTGTCTATAGTCCCCTGTGTGTGTTTTTGTTTTTTGTGTATTTTGTTTATCCACAGTTTTGACACTATTATATACTAGTAAATGGTAAGTTGCTTGGAGATCATTAGGATTAAAATTTTAAAATATCTAATATTGTATTTGTATCTACATAGAAATAAGATGAATATGAACAATAATGATATTTCCTGCTATTTGTTAGAAAACCTAAGAAAGAAACTTTATTCAACATGTATCATTATTCCATTTCTCCTATATTCAGATTACAATTACTGTATGGCCGTGATGTATATATGGATGGATATTACGTTTCTTTGTTGTATTAGTGATCTAAATTTTATCTTTTTACTTATCCATCCAGATCGTCACCATTGACATACCATAATAGATACTGAAAAGATTAACTACTTAATACGGAAAAAAACTAGAAAAATGAGAGTAAGGAAAGAAAAATCATAAATCTCAGTAGCTACTTCATACTTTTGTAGTGACCCATCCCATCTAAACAATGACAAAAGAGTCATAAATCCGAATGATGGACAAACATTTTCTTAACGCTTAGTTTACATGGTCTTATTAAAGCTAAATTATGTCTTTGCACTTCCATGACAATGTGATGATAAAATCATTATGAACAATATATATTATTTTAAATATTTCATGCTCTCTGTTAGAAAGGTAATTGTTTTTTATGAAATAAAGGAGACTCGTTACTCGACAAAGAAACTTGATTCAACATGTATCATAAACCTGATTCTCCTAAATTCAGAAAAAAATTACTGTATGGCATGATGTAAATATGAATATTATATTTCAACATATTTGATTGTTTAAGAAAAAAAAAATCTAACATACTAGTTTGTAGAATCTTATCTCTAAATATTTTTCTATTTTGGGTATCGTTTTGAATATTTGACAGCTTTGCGGCTTTCAAAGTCATCAGCAGACGTTTTGAGCAACATGCAGAATACTGCTGTTTCGTAATTGGTTGGCGGCAAATCTACTTTGGGCGTAAAAAAAAAATAAGTACTAAAGTATGTAATAAAAAACATAAATTATAAAAAGAACAATAAATTTTAAATTAGCTGTCATGTCGTTTTCTCGAATAATTGTGGAACACCTCATTACAATCCACGATTTGGTGATATGTAAAGTGAGAAAATATATAATTTGTTTCTAAAAAACAGTAAACAACATTTTATAGATGAGTTGTTCATTGGTAGAATTGTATTTCGTAGTACAGAAACGTTCCTCCAAACAAAAATAAAAATAAAAAAAAAACTTATTTGGCAATATCGTCTTACAGCTCATCGTTCCATTATTTGTTTCTATTTATAAATACATTCATGCATACGTGTGGATCTTAACTTGTGTAATTATGTCATCTAATTATGTTCCTTAGTTTTTTAACAGCCTAAGTTCTTCTTCCAATCAATGTAAATGAAATAATGTTAATGGTGATATGATGATCATAATTCTAATTCGTTAAGAAACTCAATAAAATTATAAATAGGCGAATATGTGGTATACAATTATTTCTTTGTCGTCTAATATATCGTATGAGAATATTTTTAAAAATTAATTATTGTCTTTTGATAAAAAATAAACATCTTATAAATGAGAGATAATAACATATGATTCTATTGGAACATCTAAGGGTTCTTAAGAAACAAATATCCACGATATTCAATGTTTCAAATATTCTGGTGGTTTAAACTCTATATTTTAGGTATGTTAATTTTGTAAGCTATTGACCAACCGATGGACAAATAATCTATGTTTCTGTGAAAAAAACTATTAAATATTGATAACGATTGGTCATCAAATTATAACCAACATTATTACGGAAAACTAAGGGAAATGTGATTCTGTGGTTACTTTTCTCCATATCGTATATAAAACTCAATTTATAGGTTATAGCTTATAGGTTAACAAAAAAAAAATTAATAATATACTTGTGTAAGTTCTGAGTAAGAAGAGAATCAATCAAGGCATAAAAGTTAACTATGGACCACATTGGCACCAATAAACCTAAATTCCAAAGTGTAGGTTCGTTGGTGATCATGATGTTGACTGGATTACATAGACATGATTGAGTTGGCTTTTAACGTCGAATATCAACATTATATCTGAACAAATTTAACTAAAAACATATTGTGAAAAAACAAAACGATTTATCAAAACAATAAAATCCTACGATATTATATTAAACAGAGGTCTGAAAGATCTCATACAGTAGCAAAAGACAGATGAAACAGCGAAGCTGCTTCAACTTCCTCATTTTAAAGCTTGTGGTAAACACCACTTTAAGTACAATTAAACATTTACAAGTGAACTGCACAGACGTTTTAGGAGAAGAAGAGTGTAGTTAAACTTTTATATAAAGGAGATACTTACACACTCAATGACTCAAATCAATTCCAATGGTACAAGAATACTTGAGTTTTAACTCTGGTTCTTGTCTTGACATCAATTCTGGTCCCTGTAAGGTGTCCAAATCAGTTTGCTAACATCAACATCAAGACCACCTCGGCCTGCAGCTTTCAGATGTCGGTCCAGAACTTTTGGATCCGCACAGATCACGTGTTGTCCTTTCCTGTACTGTATCAGTTCGAGGCTCTGAAGTGTGCTTAATATATCTTCCGCTTTTATTGCTGTCATGTCGCTCAGCTCCTACATCATCATTATATTTGGATTCTTAGATAGCAGAAACCACAAGTAGCTTAAAAAAGTTTCAATCAGATCGAAACACAATCTAACCTTAATAGAAATGTTTCCTCTATGTTTTTTCAAGATGTCTAGTAGAACACGGGTCCAATACCCTCTGTAGCTTAGTAGGCCTAGATCCGACAAGGGTCTTTCTGGTGTCCCAACTTTTCCCTCTTTCTTTGACAGTTCATAAGCTGCAATTCAGAAGGACAGTTTGTTTATCGCCTGTAGGTCCAGAAGAACAGAAGAGTCAAAGTGACAAGAAAACTCACAGAAGGCTATTAAGAATTTTCCGTAGCCTTTTCTTTGATACGGAGGAAGAGTTAGAATGCAAGCCAAGTTATATGCTTCTTCCGAATGTTTTTCCTGTGACAGTAGAAATTACATTTTATCAACAACCCGGAAAACTGAAACAAACATAAATATAAATGATTCGCAAGTTACCTTTGAAAAGTATCCAACCATGTGGCATCCTCGATCATCACATTCGCAAAGAACGTAGAACAGAAACAAATCAACATCGTAGTAAAGAGTTTTGTGGTCAAGAAATAACTTCGCCAAATAACAGAGATTCTGTGCATAGACTTTGTTCTTTTTCCCGTCTACCTGTAAGAACGGGGTATGGTCAGAGAAAATATTTTGGAAGAAAATTCCTGCCCGGTGAAATTTCACTTCTTAGTGTCCAACAGAACCAAGTGACAGATAACTAATTAGCATCCACATACTAACACACAAGCGTTAAAACTGACAATGTAAGCATCATTTTAAGTAGAAGAAGACTCATCAGAAGATACAAAATGAAGATCTCGGGATATTACCTCAAACATTGACAAAGTACCACTTCGGTAAATTTCATCACCAGGGGGGTGCTTCAGATCACACTTCCTCTGCAGGGAAAAGCAAGGCAATTATACAAAAGCTAGAAAACTGAAAATATGAAAAAATGGTAGTGCAACTTAAATGAACCGTGAATGTAGATATGCAAATCGGTGAAAGTATTCAATGGAATCTGAAAGATTACATACTGTAGATCTCATACCAAAAAAGACCAGAGAATATTGATTTAAAATAAGCTCACAATGAAAACTCACAGAATATCATACATCAATTAAAAAAGAAAAAGGCAGGACAGTTGCTCACCATATGCCTTTGAAGCTGCTCTTTGCGTTTCATGAAATTTAGGCAAAACTCACAGAAAAAGAGCTCCACACAGTCATTGTATTCCGGCGGAAATGGGGAGAAGTACCAAGTCTCAATCTCATATTTTCCTAGCTCAATCGTTGCTATGTTCTTCACTTTTGTGAACTCTTCATGTTCACGCAAACTTGCTGCATCCAGCTCTTCATGACCCTATATAAACATGTTGACACACAGAATATCGAATCAACATAAGCCTTATGTTTCTAGGACCCATTTTCTAGTGGCATTCATTACTTACCTCTACATGTGTCTCATCGATCTTCCGCTTCTGGTGACGTGTCATCTTCAAGCTCGTCACCTAAAAACCACAGACATACTTCTACGGTCAGCGCTAAAGGTGGAAGAGAGAATTAATGTAATACAATGGGCCATTACGCAACCAGCAACATAAAACTAAAGAAAGCACCTTGTCTTCCACTTTTTCATCAACAGCGCATTCTACTGAATCAAGGTCCAGTTGATCCAGGTGAGTCCATTCATCCAGCCTCCTATTAACTGCGGTTTCAAAAACAAAATACGAAAATCAAACACTCAAAACAAACACATTGATGATCATAAGATTTCACAAAACATCAACGCTATCATCATTTTACTCAGCTTGATCATATAACAGTTAAAAAGGGTTCAAAACCTTAAGAAGTAAAATCTAATGCAGAATTTGATCTCCTTCTAAAAAATCTCAGACAACTTGAAGCCAATTACAATGATCCAATTGATAAAGGCTTTCAATTTAACTCTTTTCTTTCTACATTCTAAACCTCGAACGTGTAGATTGAACATCATGATCCAAACACGTAACGCTAAATCAAAACCTGGTAAAGAGTTAAACAACATACACTCTGTGTAATGAACGTAATACTCGTAGTCATTCTGCCCTCCGTTATGAATCCTCCGGCGCTCAATAACTTTCACCGGATGGTGTTTTCCGTCTCTCCACCGACACATCACACGAGTACCTACTTCGAGCGGAAGCATCCCCATTTTCCTCTTCTTCGACGGGTCCGATTCTGAGATCGCCTGATCAGGAGCTAAAGGAGGAGCACGAGGCTGAGGTAGAGACGCATCACCGCCGTTGGTAGCCGGAGGCTTGTGATTCGACGACGGTAACGAGGCGGTGCCGTTGGTTTCTGTATTCGCAGACGATCCCATTCTCCGGTCGGGTCAGAGATTCCCGGGTGGGTTTTCTACTTTTCTCTCTTATTACGAGTAGAGAACTAGTAAGCCCATTAGTTTATTTTCGCGCTATTTGGGCTTTGCTCTCTCTTTAATGGGCTGCAATAATAATATATTGTTATTTTAAATGTTGTTGTTGGATATCGTCTATTTAGCCACTTAGGTTAGTTATATCAAATCTTTCTGTATCTAATCGAATTAATTATGAACATTAGGAATCATACGCTATTTCGTGACTATTGATCCGTAATTTGAGCTCATTTAGTCGTCGTTAATTAAGCTATAGTCTTTTTTAACAAATTTTTCTGAACAAATGATTATTGCTATTCGTCGTTAAGCTCTTGGATCCATCTCTAAATTATGAACCTATAACAATATATATATGTGGCTAAAAGAAAATTAAGAAAATTAAATGACTCGTAGCAAAATAGATAGGTTTCCTTGAAATCTCACTGACATTTCGTTGTGTCTTTATTAAAACCTATGAATGTGAGGAGACACAAAAGTCAGCAGAAAGATCGAAGTGAAGTAAACAAAGAGCATAAGCTTGCTCTCTCTTCTCTCTCTGAGTTTTTTTCTGACCAACAAGTGTGGAGCAAAGCTCTGGTTTTTTAATGTTTGTTTGTTGTCAAAGGTTTTCTTTTTATTCTTGGGAAGGTAAAAAGAGATTGCAACTGTATTAATTGGACTTCGATTCATTAATTCGAAGACAAACGAGCAAGTACATTTTCTCTGCACCATCCTCTATATAAATGTGTCAATAAGCTTCCCTTTTCTTTTTATGGTGTTTCTAGTTATGTGCATATCGAAACAATATCGATCAGTTTACATGAGATTTTATATATAAAACAAACTTTCATTTCAAGAGATGATAATCGTAATTGTCATTCTCGTAAACGTTTTTTTTTATATCAAAACTAAACATATTTGTTTACAGATTATACAAAACGGAAAAAGTATATTTGGATACGTACGTCTCTAGTATTAGGATTTTAGTTTTTGTATGATTAATAAATAGTAAGAAAAATTTCGTCATAACGATTAAGTTTTTTGTAGAATAATTCTTAAATTCGTCCCATATATGTATACACACACGCGTACATATAAAAATTGGTTTCAAGTTATTATATATATAATTTTCTACCACAAAAAAAAATAATGAGAAACGTTCAAATGTGATGCACGTAAGATGAATATGTGCATATATAAAAGTGAGAGATGCAACAATGGAGTAGAATCATGATTCATATATGCGCTATAATATAGTATACTACAAAAATACAAATACATACATTGTGTGTATACAAAGACAAAAGTCCATAGTAATGATAACACTATTTAAATAGGGTCTTTTCATGGCGTCATGGTTTTAATTCCCGAAAAATGCCCGGCCAAAACTTGTATACAACCAAACTACAAATCAAGATCTTATTATTATATATACGAAATGATAACATATATATTTAATATATGGTGGTACACAACTCAAGCTAACCGTTATGATTATTCCACAACCTTTTCTCGGTCAACAACAATATATTATATGACATCCTAACAAACTCTTACTTTGCATCCATTTTTATATATAAACGCTTTCCATAATTGCACCATTACTCACACTTTAGAAGATAATTTTAGTTACTATTAATGGAAATGTCACCTGATTTAAATCAATTCTCCTCCTCCACCACCGAAATCTGGCGGTGGTGGCGGCGAAACCCATGACGTTGTCATCGCCTGAGAAGCTTGATCTTGCGGCGGAGGATGATTATTGAGAAGCCGGATCTGCCGTTTCAAGAACTTGACGTAGCGTATAGCTTCGTCGAGCATTGAAGCTGTATCCATCTTGGTGCCGCCTGGCACGAGCCTCTGGAGGATTCTGATCCTCTCGCTGATCCTCTCACGACGGTGTCTCGCCGCCACGCTCTGAGGGTCGTCGGAGATTCGAACGTTACGGCGTTTGGGTTTCTTGACGGTTGCTGGATCGATGTCGACGGGCTGCATGGCTGCGATCTTGTACATCATCTCTTTCATAGCACCGAGTTCCTCTACAGGCTCTTCTTCGTCTTCGTCGTCTTCTTGATCTCCGGAGAAAAGAGTGGTGGTTGTGTGTGAAGAAGAGAGAGGAGGGAAATGAGAAGAAGAAGAAGTGAAAGGATTGAAGATGTGGAGGTGGGTGTGTTGGTCCATGGCCATACCGATTGGATCGTTATGATGATGATGATCATTCTTGTTGATGAGAATGTTGTTCCAAGTGTAATTTTGGAAGAGAGATGGGTTCATATTATTATTATTCATACTTTATGTTTGTTTGATTTGTGAAAATTTTAATGCCTTTGAGGCAGATATACATATATATATATGTATATGTGTGTGTGGATGTGCGTATAGTTTAAGGGGGAAAAGAAAGGTGATCATCATATGATGAGGGGTTAGGTTGGTGATGCAATAAGGATATTTTTGGTGCGGAGAAAAATAAATAAAATAAAGTAAGAATTGTTTATCTGTTTTCTTCTCAATAAATGGACGTCACTTGCCTCTACAATAAACAAAATTGTTTATAGTAAAATAAGAACAAGTCCCTGAAATGATCTAAGATGTTTATAATCGTCGTATCAATTATCTAAATAACTGCAGTGCACTTAAGAAAAGCTTTCTAATTAAAAGAGAAACTCTAAGTAATGAGATAATTCTTTCTGCAGCTAATTTTGTAATTTATTACAAACCCTTTCATTCCTTAATAAAATTTACATTAAAAAAACTAATGAGATAATAAACTTAGCTAGGGTTTGTATCTCTCACATTGAGACTTGAGATTAGGGTAGATCGAGAAAGTGGCTTTCGCCAAAGTAATAACTAATAAGGATGTGAATTACTTTATATGAACATGAGTTTCTCTTTGATTCTCAAAAGATGTCACCACTTGTGTGCTCTCATTCTGACTTCTCAATTTTAAATCTCTTTTTCTCCTTCTCTCTTCGCAAATCCCATTCATCTCAAAATAGGATATATTGAAAAAAATTCTCCCATTACCTTGTCTCCTCACTAAATAGCAAATTTTGTGATTGTATACTCATATCCCAATCAACGGTCGTGATTAGCTCTCTCTCTCTCTCTCGGTGCAGTACAATATTGAATGTAAATTGTGTGTGAGACTCGCAATGCTACATATAATTTAAAACAAATATCTACTTGCTTTTTCTCCACAAGTTATGTATAATTTGCGACGTGATTAAAGGGTTAAAAGGATTACATCAAATCACTCGCATGGGGACATCTTCATCAAGATTTGGGTGTTATCCATGATTGTTGTTAACAAGAAAGACGTGTATCACCGTCGTGACTCGTTACATAAGACGTGGATATATCATCTTCCATGACAAAAGTTCGTTGTATTTCGAAGTTTAGATCTACGTAACTACGTTCATGTATATATAAGTATATAATAAACACAAATTCGTAAAATACACGGAATTAGTTTTATGAGACTTCAAAAGAGGGAGAGAGACGCTATCGTTTCGTGATTAGTGATCCAATTAATTAACTCGTGTTATCTTATCGTATAATGTATAAGACGGTCCTGATGTAATGTGACAAGTTTCTTATGTCATATGTCTCGTCTCAAAAGCAACATATATATATATATATATACATCTACATATATGAGAAGGATTTGTATCTTTTGCACATATGTTATGATTGTTCTGCATTATAATCATACAGATTGCAAATTGCGCATGCAGGCTGCAATCATGCATGATAGGGTTTCCTTCTTTGGTAGTCATCAATTGTTCCTTGCATATTGTTCTTACCAAAGCCACCCAACCGCCAACTACATATACATGTAGATCTACTTATACATACAAGTTTTGATCATTTGTTTAGGTAGTATGTATGTATATATATATATATATATATAATATATTGATAAATATTTTTCGTCTTTGTACTAAAGTGGTGTAATTACGTTTAGCCAAGAATTCATGCAATAGGGTTTATTAAAGAACATTGCAAAGAAACGTTCTCGAGAAGATTGTTAGCTATATATCTTGAGCTAAGTAACATCGGGGAGATGGTTGAGAAACAAATTTGAATGCAATTAATTTATCACTAAATCATTTTTCAGTCAATTATCACTAAATTAACTTTATGATATGGACTTGAAACATGTGACACCTCAAACAGCTCATCTTTCGTCAGTATATAAACTGTAACTGTAAACCCTAACTAGATGAATCTAATTATGTAAATGTATGTAGTACATATACACGTGAGTGGGAGAAATAAATAGGTATCATTTTCCGAGGAAGATTGAATCATAAAATCTGACACGAGCTCCATTATTTTTCATTTAATTACCGCGTATATAAAAGCATTGAATAACCATATTTATTTGTTTATATACTATAATATAGTATTTTCAACAAATGTGTGTGTGTGTTTTTAATACAACCGTGTGTTACGATTCCCAAAGACCCACCCTCATTTCCTCAGAGTCCGGTCTCTAACAACGACTTCTCTTTTTCTCGCTTTATTTTTCCCTCTTTCTGCTTGCACCATGGAGAGGAGCGAACAAATAAAAACTCAGTATTTCCAAATGTGAACACTTTGTAATTTAGCGATTTCACGTTATAAGTGTCGAATTTTCACCAGTCATGGTTGATCATTGTCAAATCATTAAACCAAAAATAAAATATAATTTACTAACCATCGAGTATCACCGAATCAATACAAAAATAAAGTTTCAATGTGGTGATCAGGTTAAGAGAAAGAGAGAAACACAAAAATTCGATTTAAGAACAAAAATCAAGAGTTTGTCGATACTTTAATTAACAGATCATAAAGTTCCATTTCTTATTATTATGATTCTTTATAAAATTTTAATTTCTACTCAATGTGAGATTCATAAACTGCCTCATCAAAATGACCTTTATTTGAACTCATTAAGTTTGTGCTAAATAATTTGTCATAAGAAACGTGTATAAACTTTTTATCAACGTAAAGTAATTTATTTAGACTTGATTAATAGCTCTCTTATACCTTTTTATTAATTGCTTAATTACATTTTTAAAAACTACCATGCACGATTTTCTTATTATGTTCGTACTTTTTTATGCAAAATTTTAATCATACAAAATGTATTTCTACATAACTGCAAAACAAGGAAGATAAATGAATTTCTGGGATCTTCCCCGATTTCACTTATGCAAGCTATGATGCAATCGTTAATGCTTAACTATGTAGATAAGTATTTTCGAGATATGAAAAATATGAGTCTTTGACATACAACCTGAGATAAATATTTTGGAAATATGACAATTATAATCCCAGAAATCTTTTTGCCATACTTTTAAGTTAACGTATTTTGTATACGTTGCAACTTATAACATTCGTAATCATAATACAAAATACTTCACTATAGTTAAGAATATTTTTTTGACAGAAATAGATGGTAAAAACTATAAACAGTGTAATTATCTTTTCTGTTTTAAGTTTTCGCGAGAGTATCTAAAAGTCTACGAAAAAGTGATTAGAAGGCATGGGCAGATGTTGTGGAGAAAGTGAAGAAGTAGCTTGTTTGGTCCGAAAGTGTTGTGATATGGAAAGCTCTTTAATGAGTTTTTCACTTTAATTGTTATTTCTCTTTTTTTTGGGAAATAAATAAATTAAAATAAGACGAAATTAACTTCAGTGGTTTGTACTTGCTTGGAGCAATGTATTGTTATGTCCAACTATCCATGCATATACGCATATGCGTACGTATTTTAGCGATATAGACACGATTACGTTATATGAAAAGATGCGCATACAAATTCTTTTTTTCTTTTTTTGCTTTGAAAGAAAACGATTCATATATTTGTTTTAGAACGTAACCTATGTCATAGCTCGGACTTACCTTAGGGCTTGAGTCTGTGTTTTGCTTAGTAATGGTAACTCTCGTTTTTCAGACTAAAGCCATATAGTGTTAGTGTATATATCTTTTGGTAATTGGCAAAGGTGCAGATTTACATTTTCGGAGGGCGATAAGAGCCCAAAAGATTGTCATCCAAAATATGGGCCGCCCAGGATATGATTGTTTTTATTAACGAAACAAACATTTTCAGATCTTGTTTTTACTTTTTATACCAAATGTAATGTGTTGAAAGAAAGTTCTTTTTTTTTTCTTCTATATAAATCTATGAAACTGAATAATATTTTAAGAGATTTTTTCATTATTTAAGTTATAAAAACCAAGAAATGTCTTCATATATATCGTATATATGTTCAACATTTACGTAATCCTATACATATTCAACATTTACTTAGTGTAGTTTTTTTCCTATTTAGTTTCATGAAATAAACCTTTCTTTTCATTATCAATAAGTAATCAGTTTATTTTTTCTTTTAAGAGTACTAAACTTTAAAGATATCATCTCTGTAATTATGAACACATTAATCAGAAACTAATTAAAAGCCAAAACTAGACATTACAATTACGTTTTAAGAAAAGAAATGCCGAAATTTTAATTAAAGAAATAAATCAAATCTACTGCAGAAAAACATTATAATACTGAGACTGGTGATTAGTGTTTGCTAACGCCGATCTAGATAATAATAACTAACCAAATCAACACTTATTTCTAAACTTCAATTATTCCGGATCACTGTTTGAAATTATTTAGATACTGAAACATGCTATTATTTAGATACTGAAACACCATGAAAACAACAATTACCAACCGTAATAGTCAGATCAATAGAGCTTGACCCTGAGATAAGACCGAAACATTAAATCGATTAAAAATCGGGATCTAAACCGGACAATCTCTTCTCCTTTCTTTCCTAATCAAACCATAATTAAAAAAGGACACCCACAAAACTCCAATCTCTCTCTCTCTCTCTCCTCTCCGTCTCTGCGCGCATGATCGCAATAGTGTTCCACTATGCGCCGCCCGTGACTCTCTCTAATGGTCTGTGACTCTGTAATCCATTTCTCTCCATTTTCATTTTTATTTCCGTTCTTTTTTCAATTTCCACTAAATTTTTATTAATTTCCACACACACACACACCTATACATATATATACACACATTGTCCTCTAATGGCTTCTTCGAAACTACTCCATCATCCTCTTTTCTCCTCCGCTAAATCTCACCGCAGAAATTTCCCAGTCCGCTGCTTCTGTCTCTTAATCATCGCCATGTCCTCCTTTCTCATCCTTCTCTTCTCTCTCTTCCTCTTCTCATCTCCCTCTTCCTCCTCCCGTCACCACCACCACCACAATTCTCCCCAATTACCCTCCGACACTCCTCCGCTCAACCCCTCGTCGTCTTCCGCCGCTCAGATCCATCTCGCCTGCAACGCCACTCGTTACCCAGACAAATGCGCCACTTCCTTATCCGAACCGGGTCGGGTCCCTCCGGATCCTAACCCATCCCAGATCATCCACTCAGCGATCTCCGTCTCTTTCGATAACCTCAAAACCGCTCAGTCGAAAGTGAAGTCTATCCTAGACGCGTCCGCAGCGAATCTTAACCGCACTAACGCCGCGAACACGTGTCTCCAGCTCCTCTCGTACTCCGAGTACCGCACCAAATCCGCGGATCAAGCTCTGACAAGTGATAAAATCAAAGACGCTCGCGCTTGGATGAGCGCTGCTCTCGTGTACCAGTACGATTCGTGGTCTGCGCTCAAATACGTCAACGACACCAACCAAGTCGACGAAACGATGTCGTTTCTCGACGGGCTCATCCACATCACCAGCAACGCGCTTAGCATGATGGTATCGTACGATAACTTCGGCGATAACGTCGCCTCGTGGACCCACCCAGCAACGGAGCGGGACGGGTTCTGGGAGAAGACTGGGCCTGGTCTGGGCTCGGATCCGGGTACAGGGCCTAATTTGGGTTTTCCTTCCGGTTTAAAAGAAGACGCGACAGTGTGCAAAGACGGGAAATGCGGTTACAAGACGGTGCAGGATGCCGTTAACGCGGCGCCGGAGGATAACGGAATGCGTAAGTTCGTTATAAAGATCAGGGAAGGGGTGTATAAGGAGACCGTTAGGGTTCCGTTTGAGAAGAAGAACGTCGTGTTCATCGGAGACGGTATGGGCAAAACGGTCATTACAGGATCGTTGAACGCCGGGATGCCTGGGATCACCACTTACAACACTGCAACTGTCGGTGAGTTTTTATGATGAGCAAACGTCCTTTTTAATGTTAAAGCAGCGTAATTTATTTATTTATTTACTGACAATAAGTGTTGAAAGTTCTTATTTTTCTCTATTTTTATTTTGAGCTAAATGGATAAATATTATGTGGGTTTGCACTGGGCACGTGAAAGAATATACATTTTTTATGTTCTTAGTGAATAGAATACTAAGATAGGTGACCAGTAGAGTCAAAGAATCCAGGATTTTACATTTAGTAAGGAATCGTAGTTTATGTGCTAATAAATTTTCGATTATTTTTTTGTAGTTAAATCCAGGATTTGGCCGTTACGAAATTTATTTTTAAAAAAAAATCTTACATACTGTGTTACGTGTTTGGTTTGATAGGAGTGGTAGGAGATGGATTCATGGCTCGTGATCTAACGTTCCAGAACACGGCGGGACCAGACGCTCACCAAGCAGTGGCGTTTAGATCCGACAGCGATTTTTCTCTGCTCGAGAACTGTGAGTTCCTTGGGAATCAAGACACTCTATATGCCCATGGCCTTCGTCAGTTCTACAAAAAGTGTCGTATCCAAGGAAACGTTGACTTCATCTTTGGAAATTCAGCTTCTGTCTTCCAAGACTGTGAAATCCTTATTGCACCGCGGCAAGTTAACCCCGAAAAGGGCGAGAAAAACGCTGTCACTGCCCAAGGAAGAGTCGACCCGTCGCAGTCCACGGGGTTCGTGTTCTTAAACTGTTTGATAAACGGAACAGAGGAGTACATGAAGCTGTATAAAGCTAAACCTAAGGTGCATAAGAACTTCTTGGGGAGGCCATGGAAAGATTACTCAAGGACCGTGTTTATAGGTTGCAATTTAGAGGCTATGATTACTCCTGATGGATGGTTACCGTGGAGCGGGGATTTCGCGCTCAAGACGCTATATTACGGTGAATCTAAAAACACGGGTCCGGGGTCAGATAGGTCACAACGGGTTTCATGGAGCAGTGAGATACCAGATGAGCATGTTCATGTGTACTCAGTGGCTAACTTTATTCAAGCCGATCACTGGCCTTTGATCTCTGGTTGAATCAAGTTAAGACAAAAAGGGTAAATGGAAAGCTTTATAAGAAGAAAACCTTCTCATTGTACTTTATTAGATCAAACTTTGCATTCTTGTTAGTATTAAAGTTCAGATCTTTATAAAGTAAGACAATGAAGTTTCAAACTTTGGAAGTAAACAGCTATTTAGCTTATAGTATGTAGCTATCAAAGTTTAGCGTGTTGGGCTAAAATCCTAAATGAGTATGGAGAAAAATCTCAAGTTGCGAGCTGGAATATACATTAGTTGTTGCTTGACGTTAGAGCAGGGTTTGTTGTTGTAAGAAAACGAACTTCCCAAAAGTTTTCAACGAAGTAGACATCATCATCATCATTTCAATGTTTTAGAGATGGATGTAAAAGTCAGGAGGATGATGGCTTGGAGGTTGCAGAAACGGGTAAAGGGCAGGTACTATAACCATTAATTTCAAAGAAGAGTAGGTTTCAGTTGTAAAACCAATTTGGCTTTTAGCCTGTTAAGGTTCTTTTTAAGTGGTTCACCTAAATACATTTAAGTGGGTGGGGAGCACATAATTCTACTGATTTGGTACCATAGGGCCACAAATTAAGAGATGAGTGGTCACAAACGCTAACCTAATCTTGTAGAAGCAAGCAACAAAAAGAGAAACTTCAACTTATTGTTTAGTTCATAGGAAGATGCCTAGATGGGCAAAAAAAACAAGGTAAAAACAAGGTATTTGGTGGGATAGAAGGAGATTAGTTTCCACAATATAACTCGGAATCAGAGCTTTTCTCCTCCTTCGGTGGAGCTAACTGCTTCAGGAGGCGGGATCTTGCCCATGGGTCCAACGGCACTTGCTGTGGTGGTTGAGGTGTTGCTGGTTTTGATTGCCTAAGCTCGTTCTCTCTGTCAATGAACCTGCCCAAAGTATGACCAACTACTTCACCAGGAATCTTCTAATAACACCAACCTTGTGTAGATCATCTATATAGCACAAACACTGATAAAAAAGAAACTAGTTTTACTCGATATAGGCCATTGGAGCAGCATCACCAACTCGTATGCGAGTACGTAACATTCTTGTGTATCCACCATCTCTATCTCTGTAACAAAATCATATTTATCCCAATGACTACACAAAGCGAAGATTAAACGATGGCAAAAGAATTGGAAGATTTCACTTGTATCGATATGCCAATTCTGTGAAAATCTTGTGAAGGACATCATCTCCTCTGACAAAACCAGCTGCTCGCCTTGCAGCATCGAGTGAACCCTGATAAAGTTTTATCAGTACCAACGATATTACTTCAGCAACAGCATAAAATTAACACCTCAAACCAAACCATCCAAATTACTTATTGGAAGTGAGAGGAACTTAGTATATGGCTCAAAATCTACATCTTCTGAACAGTATATAACACCCACATACATTTTCGATCCAGCAGATGCGTTCACTACATATTGTTATTGTGATACTAGATATTTGAAAAAATGGAATAAATAATCAACTAACGTACCTCTTTACCAAGCTGAACCATATTATCAGCAAGACGACGGACCTCTTTAGCCTGCAAAACCCAATGTGTCTTTTTAGCTATATGCTGATCACTAAGCACCATTTACACAAGTTTTAACATGGATATAAAAGCTGCTCAGCCGAATTTTGCTGTATAAAAGGGTCTCCTTTTCACCAAACAGACAAAACCATCTGATGAAATTGAGTTACACAGGCAGGAAGAATCGCAGATTCTATGAACACTAATGAAACCCCAAAAAATGGAAATGCGGGAGAAAAGTAATCAATACCTTTGTGACGGTGGTCTCAATACGCTCGTGTTTCACCAATTGAGACACCAAAGTCCTGATAACAATAGTGAAAACCAACACTTCAGAATCAAGCGTGAAAGCTTTTTATTAGGAAAGAATAAGTGTGGAGAAGATAAGAGGAGATATTGAAACCTGAGCATGGACATACGGTGGCCCGTAGCCCGGCCAAGCTTCCTGAGTTTGGTCATTTCTGCGTCGGAGAAGTGATCGGAGAGAAGAACCCTATGGAGGAGAGACGGTAAAAGTGTACAGCCTAAATTAGTATTGGGCTGGGCTTTGGGCCCACAAGTATACACATACCCTTTTTGACTAATTTTATCCTTAAATACAGATTTTGTATTTGGTTTAAACAATCGAATGGTAGTCGTATAAATAAATTTATTTTTATTTTTATTTTTGCCGGCCCCAATATATAAATAAATTTATTGCTTATATAGGTAATGACTGTATTTGTAAAAATTACATGGTTACATCTACAAGTTTCAGAGATTTAGTTTGCTAACCAAGTATTATGATAAACTCATACGGGGGAGTATAAATTAAATAAATCTTATTTGGCAAGCCTCTTAAAGTGATGAAGTGCTCCACCAAGAATATGGAAAAGAAGTTAGAATTTCATTTGAAATCAAAAAATAGTTCTGCCAAAAGAAGTTCGAATTAGTCTATCACTAACTTCATAATTAAGCCACTTCAAAGGCCATATAATTTAGCTCTACCTTTCTAATTGACCTGTATATGGCAGCAAAATATAAAACCAATTGATTTTTGAGACTCTGAAGAACTGTTTGGAGTGAAAGATCAGAGGAAATGATGAGTAGGATACTCATGCTCATAGCCATTGTAGTCGTAATAGAGCCTTTCCCCTTTCGATATATCGCGTGTAGCCACAAGAAGAACCCGGCATTCGCCTTTTACGCTATACCTCACGCATTTGCAGTTCTGCTTCTTCTTACCAAACCTGCAACCATCAGTTATGTGATGATTCAAAGCAATAGATTTTTTTCAGAAAACCAAAAAAAGATATTATTCTTTGCTTACCGATTGTGATTGTTGATGCCACTGATGAAGCGAGATATGTTTCCATACTTGTCGGGGCAGATAACAAGAATTTTCGATGGATCTTCTGATAGAAGGAGAGTCATGATGCTGTCACAGTCATCATTTTCTCGGTTCTTTAAGTAATCAACATCCCCTGTATATTCAGCTATGAATGTTAAGTCCTTAATTGGACCATCTGCTTCAACTGTGTAACTGGATTAGGCGGACAAAAAAGAACAGAAACATGTTTATAACTCCACTATGTCATTAAGGGAAGATTTATCGAATGAACTGAGAGATACCCTTCAAGAGGATCGAATACCACAACAAGAGGAGGGCATTCTCCTCGTCTACACATAGCTCGGCATTGTTCCAGCGTCTCTAAATCCTCTTTCGAAAGCACCTGCAAAAATGAAACAAAAACGAGAAAACAAACTAAGGGAAGTAACTTAGATAGGAGAGTTATTGAAAAGGGCAGAAAGATTGTTTTTTTCTTCTAATTCTTTTACCTGCATCCCACCCTTCTCGAACTTGGATTGATTTGCCGATCGAGGAGCCATTCCGATAACATAAGTTAAGTCGTCGCTGTATTTGATACCTAATGCTGTTAAAGCAGATGCGAGTGTGCCCATTTGTGTAAGCCTCTGATCAGGATCTTCTGATGGAACCAAAGGTAACAGTTTTCTCCTTCTCTTCTTCACTGTTAAGGAGCAAGATCGTCTCCGATGCTTTCTAGTCTCTTCTTCAAAACAATAAATGAAGCCATTAAAACGGAGATTTGTTCAAATTCAAAACACTTGTTATTCGGTTAAATTTCAGGAATTTGTGTATAAGATGTGTTGTTAGCTCTCATCAATGCTTATTAACTAACTCTAAGCCAGAATGCTTCATGAGGTGCAACAGATGAATCCAGAATTCAAGTACATTTTAGGCTAAATTTCAGCTCTTTCATATTCATTAAACTGTTACCAAGTGAACCATAACTTCAGATTCATCAAGTCAAGATATTTTTTAGACAATAATGATGATCACACCATGAAACCCAAAAACAAAAATCGTACCTTGACTCAGTTCTGATCTCTCCGTTTGATCAATTTGCTTTTCAATCCGAAAGAAATGCAAAATCTTCTTCTGAGATAACCCTAAACATTTACGCGTACAATAAAATAATCTAAAAAAAATTGAATAAACGAACACACGAAAGTTAGGAATTCTGACAGAAAATTTTCAAGCGCAAAAAAAAAATCCCTACTTCTTACAGGTCGTTGGTCGGAACAATCGACACAGACCCATGGTCCAATGGGAACACGAACCATAATCGGTCGAAGGCATTTCATGTGAAACCCTCTGTCGCATTTGTCGCAGAGAAGAAGCTCATCGTCTCTTTCTCCGGAGTCGCATTTCTCGCAGGTGACGTCACCGTACCTGTCGTCTTGTTCCTGTTCAACGACGGGCACAGATTTCGCCATTATATCGGCGATTGATTTCATCTTCCTCGGTGGAGATTCGGAGGAGGGTCGTCTCGCTGGAGCCTTGGTTCTTCGTCTCGAGGAAACAAAACGCGAAGGAGACGCCGTTGGGGAAGAGGCGTTCCACGTGGCCATGACGGCTCACGACGAAGAGTCACCGGAGAAGGAAGAGATGAGTTTGATTGGTTGGGCTAATGTGCACCGCGTGTGGGCATGAAAACTGATGTGCCCATCACCTGGAGTGTTATTTGGGTTCTTCTTCCTTTGTATTTTTTGTTTTTTCGGCCTTTTGTTATTTTAACCTTTGACGAATTCAAAATTACTGGTATGCAGAGCTTCGGTTGTCTTCAAAGTTAATATATTGTAAATTTGTAAGAGAGAAAATTTACAATGATTAAATCCTTTCTTAATTTACTAAATCTTGTATATTTTATATTACTGACATAAAAACTTAAAACGGAAAACTTTTATTGACTTAAAAACAGTTTTATCTATGTAAGAATAGAAAATTTAATTCATAAACAAAGTTATGGAAATAAATTGGTTGATATTATTTTTCTCTTTTATTTTAATATATTGTAAATTTGTAAGAGAGAAAATTTACAATGATTAAATCCTTTCTTTCTTTACTAAATCTTGTATATTTTATATTACTGACTAAAACGGAAAACCTTTTTTGACTTAAAAACAGTTTTATCTATGTAAGAATATAAAATCTAGTTCATAATCAAAGTTATGGAAATAAATTGGTTAATACTATATTTCTCTTTAATTTCAGTGTTTTATTCTTCAGATAAATTGTTGGAAATATTCTACTTAAAAGAAAATGCATTTCAAGATTTTGTTTAAATACTATTATTGATCATTATCCTTTAAAAGAATTAGTATATCCAAAGCCATAAACATCGTTCTAATCCCTAAAAATGATGGATGTGAGTGATGATAACTTTAGACGCGTCACGCGAGTAATATGCAAACAAAAAATAGGAACCGTCTTCTTAATCTTGATTAAAACGTAACAATGGTTTTTTATCGGCTTAAAAGAAATGTTTGTAATGTGCAGTACTCTGAATATTGAAGGGAAGTGTTGTTACATGAACTATCAACTATATTGACATTGTTATGGATGCAAAGCTCACAAGTTTTTGTATCAAGTATAGAAAGCATGCAGAGTCTTAAAGTATCACAGGTTGTTTTTATTTTCGATGCATTGGTGATGTAACTCGACCATTGTCTTGGCCATCTTTCACGCACCATTTATTGGAATTTGAATTCTCTAGACTCTAGCTTATAAAATTTATTGGAGAATAGAGAGAAGAGCTTCACTTATTGCTTGAAGTATCTCACGATGCGGAATCGCCGACATTTATATGTAAACTATAAACTATCCAATTTGGTTGCATGATTTTTTTGCTAATGAAAGAATCTCCGTATATGGTTTTTCTTATATTTTGCAATTTGATTTGCTTTGATCCTTGTTTCGAGTTTCTATAAGTAACCCATTAGTAATCATTTAAAACTAACAAGCAACAAATGAAAATACTTTTTTGTTTTTGTATTAGAGGTCCACCAGAAAAGACAGAGAAAGATAACTAGAGGCATTAATGTGTTTCACCAAATATAGAAATTTATCTAAATCACACTAAGATAATTATATACAAACTTGGAAATGTTTACGAAATTCGCGGAAAAGCTAACACAAATTCAGAGAAGAAAACAGGTCTCTTTTAGATGAAAATAATAATAATAATAATAATATAATTCCTTGATGGGCTATTTAATCCGGCCCACTATAAACATAATGAACGTCGATTTGATTTAACTGAACCAAGGAAAACGAATGCTAAAACGGGCTAGACGGAAAACGTTCTAGCCCGGCCTGCGACAACAACCCTAATTAAATTGAATCTCAATTAGTAACCATTCTTCACTTTCCAATTTTTTTTTTGCTTACAATTTGAATTTTCTTACCAACTATGCAGAATTGCACTTACGGTTTCTTGGTTAGGGTTAGTAGTACTGTAAAAAATCATAAACTCTAGGGAGAAACATTTAATCTTCGATTCCGGTTTGATTGAAAAAGAAAACAAATACTGTGAAAATATCCCCTAAAAAAAGAAAAAACTTCAACGAGAATGATGCATAGGAGAAAAATGTATGGAATAAATTTTGCTTTGGTTTGTAATAGTAGTAGGTTTCGACAGTATAACTACAGTAATGCTAGATAACTTAGACAAGCTTTGGATTTTTATTTGTTGCTCTTCTGACATATAGCTACTGTTGTTGCCTTTTATTTTCAGTTTCCTTCTGTTCTTCTAACATCTTGTCTGTAATAAGGTCATTCCACTTAAATATTTATGCCCCAAAAGAGGATACAACTTATTAGGCGGCCATTGTTTGGTAAAACCTAAGGGCTTTACGTAGATTACATTGAGGAAAATGTCCAAGATGTAAACAGTTGATGATATCTTGTGGCAAAAACTTAGAATTGGTTGTTCCGTGTCTACTGGTGTAATAGTTGTATTGAGTTACTGTTTAAACTCGAAATTGTATTTATGTCAAAAGGTCAATCTATACAACAAAAGTATCTATGCAAATGCGTGGTTGGCGTAGCTCAACCAAGTGTAAGAGATCGATTACATACAATATCGGATTAAAGCAAATGAATACACTTTTTTTTTAGACATAACATGAAGTGAAAAGGCTTTGCCTTGATGACCCACCACTAATTATTTTAAATGTCTATTTTCTTCTCTCTTTGTCCCCTCTTTCTCATTTCGCATATAGATGATAATATATTACTTTTTGAATCAAATAAAAAGAAAAGGATGACGAAAAAAACAAATGAAAAATGTATATTTTTCTTAAAAAATAAATAAATATCAGAAATATGTAAAACTTACCCGTGAACCTAATTAAAGACATCTATAAAGAAATCTTCCTCCAATATTTTTTTTAGTTGTGGGTCATAAAATAGCTATAAATCAATCTTCTTCATCTTCAATTAATAGTTTTCCCAAATTGAAAACCAGTTTTTAAAATATACTTGTGCACGGCTTCATAAAATACAAGTACTTACTAAAAATTTTACATCGATCACCTCGTTACAACACCCCTAAACCTAATAGACTGTTTAGGTTTAGTAAGGGTTCTTACTTAACGCCAAGAAATCCATGATTAATTTGGATTTAGGTTTCTTAAACAAACAAAAAAACACACGAATAGAACCATAAGTAAATAAAAAACATACGAATAGAAACATAAGTCAACATCTTTCAATCACATTCTCTTGATGTGCCCATATTTCTTGCTGTCAACAATTCACAACCTCCTCTTTTTCATTCCATCACCCATCAACAAAAAAACCTTTTAAATATTAAATAACTCCACCCAAAAACCCTTCAAACAAAAATCTTTTTCCCCCTCTCTCTCGTTCTCATTTTTCTCTCTTCGTCTCCAATCTTTTAGTTCATCAAATGTCATCTTCTCGAAACCACAGATCAACAATCCGTATTCTCGGTCTTCTTCTTGTTCTTTTGATCAGTTGCTGCAATGGAGCAAGAACCACGAACGTGTTCAACACCAGTTCGCCACCCAAACAAACCGACGTAGTTTCCCCACCATCTCATCATCATCATCATCATCATCATCATCATAACAATCGTCAAGTACAAGATCACAAAAGTGTACAGTTTATGGGGTTCTTGCCACGTCAGTTCCCGGTTCCAGCTTCTGGTCCTTCCAGAAAACATAATGACATCGGTTTGACTAGTACTACTAAGACTCGATCTTCTCCTTGAAGATCAAAAGATCTAATGAATCAATCTTCCATTTTTTGTTTCTGTAAGTGTTTTTTTGTTATCTAGTTTTGCCCCTTTTGATTTTGTTTTAAAAACTGATGTAAATGGGATTGTTAGTTTGATTTATTCCTGGAAAATGCTGTGGATAGATCAGCTTTTTATTTTTAATATTGGAACTTGTTAGATCCATTCAAGTGTTGCACGTACGTAAGTGTAAAGAGGAGAGATAAGGGCCTTTCTGTAATTAAACAATTATTGTTCCTTTTGATTTTCCGATAAGGAAAGTTCGTTCCAATCTTAATTTTCTTATTCGACTCGTATACTACGTTCTAATCGTGGGGATACTGTATCAATACTAGTGAAAATTATTAAGATATGTCTCAATCGATATAGGCTACGTACAATCACCGACTAGCTCGTTTGGTAGAATAGTTTTTTTCGTATGATTCTGATTGATGATTTCAATTATTTAATGTGAGTTTTCTCTTCTTGCGAAAAACAAAAGGACAATCATTTGAGAAACCCACCAAATTAAATATCAAATTAAACGTTAGATGTATATCATATATAGTGTTCATCACTTGTCTTCTAAATATATTTTTGTTAATATTTAAGTGGATTAAATAAAATCGAATGAAAGTAAATATGTTGTGTCATCTATTTACACTGCATAAACCGTAAAGAGAAATTTGGAATTTAAACCACAAGAATTCAATTTGAGTGGTATTTAAATAGACAAGTTATTAGATCGGGCATTGAGAAATTAAGAAAAAAAATGATAATTCTAAATAAAAATAATCATAAAATGGACTTCACTTGACAAGTAATAATAATGTGAGTTCGTGTGTGTAAGAGAATGGTCAGTTGCTAACAGTATGACGCAATTAAAACTATATATTATAACTAAAACGTGTGATTAAGATTGGAATTATACATATAATTGATTATTTTGGAACTATCCTTTTTGTTTAATTGTGGTGAATAATGTCATTGAGTAGTCGTTGTGAATGCGATGGACCAACGGATGCAGATTCCTATTGGAGGATTTGATGTGATATTTCTTAAGAATTACAAATGTGCTTTGAACGTGTTTTTGGGGTTAGTGAATTGTTATTGGGGTGACTGCATTTTTCTGCATAATTTTTTTAAAAAAAATCATCAATTATCTTGACTTGTTTCTCATTCAAACTTTGAATAACTTTATTAGATTTCCATGTGATGATATATACTTTTCATGAACAATATAGGGTCCCTTGAGTCAATTTAGTTTCTTGTCTTGATTACGACTTTAGTTTAGGTCATTCAAAAAATAACTAGGCCTGAGCTATAGATTACGGTAAAATTAAATAAAGAAATTCCACAAACGGTAAAAGAATGTATCTATTATTTAAAAAAAACAACATTTCCCAAAATATATTTTTTTTAACTAAATTTACTGTTACTACAAAAATAAATGGTAAATACTAACAAATTTTTTTACAGCAAATTATTGACGAATTTTCGAAAATATCTTAATAACAGCACTGATTGTTGGAAATATATCAATTTTCTAACAATATAAAATAATTAAACGTAATTTCTGATGAATTCTCAACAGATATTAATTTCGATGGAGTCCTGATGACATTTTTACGAAATTCCAATGGAGATTTGTCTATTAGAAACCTATCGTGAAAAATATACCAGTATATACTGGTCGTGCATAGCTTATATTTCTTGTTTTTGTATTGGACGTTTTAATCTAATGAGTTTAGTTTTAGATACTGCAATATCTGGTGACCACTTGCACTGTTGTATCAATCAAAGCATGCGTGTGGAATGAATAAATTAATAAGCATAATTGACTGAAACGAATGTGACAAATGCTAGAGTGTTATATCTTACGATGGATATGCGGCATGTGATGTGTTCATGCGTACGTGTGTGCTCTTGTCCACGTGCATGTACACGTGCGGTGTACCCCGCTTGGATAGTGTCTCGATTATTTCGAATCACATATATTAATAATGAGAATTATTGTTACATACTACTATAAATCTATAATCTATCCATATACACGTATCGACAAACATATTCGTACCAAAAGCTCGATGTTTTGGTTAATGATTGAAGATTATTGATCGTATATGATTCACATGGAGTATAATTATGTATTTTATATTGTAAAAAGTAGCATATTATGTAGTTAATGTTACATATATATGTTTTGATGTTTGACTACGCTTTGAAATTGGTCTGACTTTTTATTTGATCCAAAGCTTATCTGGTTAGAAAAATAACGAGTTTTACTGTATAGCTGGAAAATAATACAAAATATTCACGAATTTGTGATAATACTATTTTCGAGTTAAAATCTATCCATGCCAAGTGTTACATGTCAGATTGATTTAACTACGTCATGTAATCAACTATTCGTTTATTTTTTCTTGTCACTCTTGTAAATTTTGTGATCCGAGGCATGCTTTGTTGTATATTTAATGAACCTTTTTTAACCGGTTACAAAATCTAAACCATACTGGGGATCAAGAGTTATTATACATTGGAGGATTAACTAAAAGCTTTTTATTCGGTGGTTAAACCTTTAGACACAAGCACTTGGTAGAATGTTACGAATTATATAAAAATGAGATAGTTCGTGGAGATAATTGGATCACTGGGTCTTAATATTGCAAATTGGGCTACATTTTGAAGCCCAAATATATCACGGATCTTCTTTCGGTCCATTATAATTTGGGCCCCTTATTATGACGAACCCGACATTTTTGTGTGTCTCTCTATATATATACGTGATAAAATATGCAATTAAAATTTGCAATGACTGTAAAGTGGAAATGGGAAGAATGGTTGCTCAACTTATCTTTCCTTAGAATACAACTTACAAATTAAAATGATGACGGCTTTGCCTTTCCTTTGAATTTACTTTTTTTTTTACATTTCCCTTTTTTTTAACACTTAGTATCTGTGAGGTTATTTGACAAAAAAATGTTAAGAAATTAAATGTGAATCATAAATTAGAAAAAGTCTCCATTAACTAATTTTTTTTTATTATTTAAGCTGCCAACCAAGCGAGACCACTTTCCAACTTTTATTGGAACTTAGCACATGCGTCCAACATGGGATATGAAACTTTATTTCAAAAAGATTATTTTCTTCTTTACAAACTTATATCATTCCTAAAAGTCATTAGAATCTCGAATATTGAACTAATTAGTTTTGGACATGTATACAAATTAGGCAAATAAGCTTCTGCCATATTTTGTGCTTAAATACCAACCCCATACATGCAATGTATATATTCTGGTACCTCTCTTTATTATTTAATTTTTATCTTTTAAGATCCCCTAGATTAACTACTTAAAATTAATAAATAATTTGAAATGTATGCATTTTGCCAATTTAAATGTGTTAATTTTAATTTTGACTTACAATTAACTCGAGTAAACAATTACCAAAAAAGAAAATCAAAAGAAAAAGAATGTCCATAAAAGTATAAGAAGATTAAAGAATTTTAAAACTGGACAATTGGTATGTATATGTTTTTCATACATAAATTTAGAACCATGAAAAATTGAAAACCTCATAAAATTGAATTGTTGAAAATTTCCGTCAATTTTCTTTTTCTACCAACAACAGTCCTCGTCAAATATTTAATTTGTAGTGTTTGAAGTTTGAATTCTGAAAGACGAAAGCGTAACAAGAGAAACATAAATGAAATAAATTTAAATTCCCAACATCTTCAAAAACGGTCACGGGAGAGAAACCATAGAGTCCATTTGTCAGCAATAAAAATAAATATTTTGAACGCTGTCCGAACCACAGAAGCCGAGCCGATAAATCCTTATCCGAGC
This sequence comes from Schrenkiella parvula, assembly GCA_000218505.1. Classification (NCBI taxonomy): domain Eukaryota; kingdom Viridiplantae; phylum Streptophyta; class Magnoliopsida; order Brassicales; family Brassicaceae; genus Schrenkiella; species Schrenkiella parvula. Next base: position 15,431,009 of record CM001192.1, on the reverse strand, counting down.
CTAGCCTTAGCCGTAATGATCACTCGCGGCTCGCGGGCTGATTTATTTGAAGTGAATCGTAAATCAACGGTTGAGATAAATCTTAAAACAATCTAACGGTGTCAAACAAGCGTCGGTGAGCGAAAACAAGTGTCAAGCCTAGTCACCATATCATTTTCTCCCACATATTTTTTTAATTTCATTTCGAAAATTTTAAAGATGTAATAAAAAAAATAAATGAAAGAGTGAAATGAAGGGAAAAATCCTACCTATATATTCGCACATATATACTCGTTTCACTTCCATTAGTGTAGCTGCTGGCCGCTGTTGTTTTTGCTCATTTCTCTCTCTCTCTCTCTCGCTGCTTCTCGAATCGTCTTCTCTGCTCTATCATCTTCTTCTTCTTCGAGGTTAGTCTAGATCCGCTGATTTTCATTCATCGCTTGGTCTCCTTCTGTTTATTGCTGTTTCTCTATGCTGATTTGCTAGATCTGTCAAACATGCGTTGAGTTTTATGAGATTATTGTTCATATCTTTGTTCAGGGTTTACTTCGATTGCTCCTGGATGGATCGATCTGAATTAATCGTTGATTTCCTAGGGTTTATGCTTTAGATCTATGGAGTTTGGGGATTCTTACTGCTTGGGTCGATTTATCGCCGTTAATTTTTCGTTTAGCTCGAAATGGTTTCGTGCTTACTTTGTATGGTCACTTGATCTAGTTTTATACTTCGATCTGCAACGGGATTGATGGTTATAAGTGGATTTCAAGTGTTTTCTCTTTGAGATCTGTGGAGTTCAGTTTTTTCATCTTTATCTGATATCACTAAACCTCATGCCTGATTTGATCAATCGTGGATATTCAGTGTTGTTTTTTGACAAAAACGAATTATCTCTTAGGAAATAGCATTTACTTCGTGAGCTTATCTGATTGCCTCGGTTTCATGTTCTGTTGCTTAGTGAAAGATGGCCGATGGTGAGGACATTCAACCCCTTGTCTGTGACAATGGAACTGGAATGGTGAAGGTGAGTAAGAGATTGTTTATTTAGCTAAACTCTGGTTTCTGCGTCTTTTGTTGTACTTGTGTACACCTCTGATCCTGATTTTATATATACACAGGCTGGTTTTGCTGGTGACGATGCCCCCAGGGCTGTGTTCCCAAGTATTGTTGGTCGTCCCAGGCACACTGGTGTCATGGTTGGGATGGGTCAGAAAGATGCTTACGTTGGTGATGAAGCTCAGTCCAAAAGAGGTATTCTCACTCTGAAGTATCCAATCGAGCATGGTATTGTAAGCAACTGGGATGACATGGAAAAGATCTGGCATCACACTTTCTACAACGAGCTCCGTGTAGCCCCTGAAGAGCACCCAGTTCTTCTCACAGAGGCACCTCTTAACCCTAAAGCCAACAGAGAAAAGATGACTCAGATCATGTTCGAGACATTCAATGTCCCTGCCATGTATGTTGCCATTCAGGCCGTTCTTTCTCTCTATGCCAGTGGTCGTACTACCGGTTAGTGCTCAACTTAAACATGTAAATCTGAATAAAATTCCGTTTTTACTCGTCCTTGCTTAATTTTTCTCTCATGTTGGTTTAATAGGTATTGTGCTCGACTCTGGTGATGGTGTCTCTCACACCGTGCCAATTTACGAGGGTTATGCTCTTCCTCATGCTATCCTCCGTCTCGATCTTGCGGGTCGGGATCTCACAGATTCTCTAATGAAGATTCTCACTGAGAGAGGTTACATGTTCACCACAACCGCCGAGCGAGAAATTGTCCGTGACATCAAAGAGAAACTTGCTTACGTCGCTCTTGACTACGAGCAGGAGCTTGACACAGCTAAGAGCAGCTCTTCAGTGGAGAAGAATTACGAGCTACCTGATGGACAAGTCATCACCATTGGAGCTGAAAGATTCCGTTGTCCTGAGGTTCTTTTCCAGCCATCGCTCATCGGAATGGAAGCCCCTGGAATCCATGAAACAACTTACAACTCCATCATGAAGTGTGATGTGGATATCAGGAAGGATCTCTATGGAAACATCGTCCTCAGTGGTGGTTCAACCATGTTCCCAGGAATTGCTGACCGTATGAGCAAAGAGATCACCGCTCTCGCACCAAGCAGCATGAAGATCAAGGTGGTTGCACCGCCTGAGAGGAAATACAGTGTCTGGATTGGAGGATCTATCCTTGCATCCCTCAGCACTTTCCAACAGGTAAAAAAAAACGTTTCTGCCTCTTTTTAGGAAAAATCTTTGGAACTTGAGAGTGAAAATTTTAAAATATGTTTTGGTTGTGTGTGTGAATCAGATGTGGATCTCGAAGGGAGAGTACGATGAGTCGGGTCCATCGATTGTCCACAGGAAATGCTTCTAAGGGATCTTCTCTCGTTCGTGGTGGTGAGTTTGTTACAATCAAATCTATTTCCCTAGTTGAAAATGGGAATTGAAACTATCTGTTGTTATGTGGTTGTTGTTTCCTTTTTCTTTTTTTTCTCTTTTTGGTCTCTTTAGAACCTTTTGGATGTCTCTCGAGTCTCTGTGTACTTTAGTTTTACCTCTGTTTCTCTCTTATTCTCTTTAGGATGCTTGTGATGATGCTGGGTTTTTTTGTCCTTATTAAGCAAAAAAAGATCATATTATATTTCGGTCGCTGCTTCATTTTTTGGGTTTTTTTTGCCCTATAAAATATTGTTTGGATGTCTTGATTTTTGTTGTTCGACGCCGTTTGGGAACAATCTCTTATTTTTATGAGACAATTTGGAAATTATACCTTCTCGAAATTAAACCTTCTCGAAATTAAGTAAAATATCATTCATTAGTTTGGAAATAAATGACCTAACCATGTTGAAAGAAAGGAAAGGGGTTATCGTGGAGGTTAACAGTGCATTGAACGTGATCATTATTCACTAAACCGCTTCTTTCAAACCGTTCGTCAAATTGGTTACAATAGCGATCCAACCCCAATTGCTGCGTTTGGAGACTAGCTAGCAATCATTTCCATCGTTTTTATAGGTGGAACTGCGTATATTATTGGTTAAGCTTTTGGATTTTTCGAATATTATTTCTTTTCAAATCACGAAATGTCTAAAACATCATAATCTGTTTTGTCTTCCTACCGAGTTAATTATTTGTCCCCACCGTTGGAAATACTTGAAATGGTCGGTCCAACCAAATCGCCCAAATACTTTAATCGATACTTTGAAAAAATTCGATTGAACAACTCATATACACACACAAAGAACCAAGTAGTTGCCAGAATTAATCACCGACTTTCTCTATAGTATCCTTACCTATAAAGTATCACTTTTGTACTGTCTTCTCGAATTTTCCAAAGAATCTAAAATCTTCTTCACTCGATGAACTTTGGGCCAAAACAACCAACGTATGATAATTGATATATTGAAATTAGGGATGTCCAGTCCTGTTAAACTGACCCGAGCCCAACTGAAACCGTTTGAAATAAATTAAGCTGAAAATCGCATAAAAATAAATAAAAATAAAGTGGCGTCCTGTTGGGTTACAAATTTGTTCTGATGGATACAAGCAACGTCGACATAAGTGATGTCTTGAGCTTACTTGTAAATTTATGTGTGAGACAGGGCTTCACCACTCTCCGTTCTCCTATCTCTTTAGAGGATCTGACTCTTTCAATCCCGTTTGCTTTAGCGGAAACATTTACTGGATCAAAACGCTATTGTACCAAAACGTTATTCTCTTCCCTGATGTAGAAAAAGAATGACATTACAGAAGCATTTGCACAACTTCCTCAAGGACTCTATCAGTTCGCATGTTTGATACACTGCTTATCACTAGGTTCCTCTATAGACACTCTCTTTTTGCTCCTATTCGATTAAGTTCAGTGATTACTTCCTCTTTCAAGAGTGAATGCGACGTAATCAGATTCCGTTATCATATCTCTGAGATGTAAAGAACAAAAAATAAAAAAACTACAACAGGAAAGTAATAGGATGAAAAACAGAGGATAGCAAAGGAAATAACAGAGTGAACATGATGTAGTTTATACTTAATAATGTTTCCACAAGTAACTCTTAATTATTTTAAACTGTTACCATACTCAATCTGACATCTTGCTATGTAAATTACAAGCTGAGTAACTTGGTATGTAAATTTTTGCAATAAGATCAATCCATTATCATTAGGAATAAGATCAATGTAACAAAATAATACAGTATTATTGAGCAATTAAATATGTCAATAAATTGTTACAAATTTTCCCAAGAAAAAGAAAAAAACAACAACACTACTCTCGATTTGAAAACAAAAATCCCACAAAAAAATGCCAAAGTGAAGTACCCTAGTCGGCGAGAGGAAATAATAATGGTATCAAACAGAGCAAAACCAACTCAAAAGTAAAAGTTGAAAATTTTCTTGAGGAACAAGCTATTTCTTTTTACGGAAATGAGTTTGAAAAACGAGGTGAACATTCTCGTATAAAGATTTTAGGGTTTCTCTGTTCTCTTCAGTACAAATACATTCCCTTTCCCATCTCTCCCTACTTGTAAATCTTCGTCTAAATATCTGCAAAATTCTCAGAATCAAGGAATCAAGAAGAAAATCAACAATAACTACTGTGATTACGTTTTAATTAAAAGGATACGAGATCTCAAATAGTCCCTCGGGGTTGAAGATTCCTAGCAGAAGATTCATGTTCTTCCTGAAAATGTTCATCAACTGATTCCAACGGAAATCAAGAAACTTCCCCAAAAAAAAAATTCTTTTTTTCTATATAAATCGACTATGTCTACCGAAAAAAAAAAAAACCTGGTCTGGCACGATCGTTGAGCTTTCATAAGTTATCTCAACACTCTACAAACAAACGCAAATCCGTCAAAACGCGATGTGAAATGAGAAAAACGCTAAACTTGTTTTTGTAATGTACCGATTTAGATGTGATCTTGAAGGAGGCGACGATTCTAAACTCGCCGTCGAGTAGATTCAGTCCCCGGACATCGAATTTCAACACATGGACCGTTTTGCCCTTCGTTAATAAAAAAAAATTCAGATTAAATTAAACGTCATCACAAGGAAAGCTCGAAAGATCTTGTCGAATTCGATTTTGATTTACCTGAGCAATGTCGATCTGTTGAAGAAGATCTCCGAGAGAGACGAAATCTCGAAGACCCAACTTGGTTCGTTTAGAGCCCAATACAGTGATGGTGCTGTAAATGAGTTTCCAGCAACCTCCGATCTTGTCTAACTCTTCGGTCGGTTCCGGTATCGGATTCCGACATTCCAAAAGCTTCACCAGACGCTCGATCTCTGATTTTTTATCCGATTTAACTCCGAAAATCCCTCTATTGATCCCTTTTCATCCCCAAACAAATTGACCATTGATAAAAAAAAAATCAAATCAAAATTTGACATTCTGCACCACCTAATGATATAAGCTGGATAAAGTAAAGATTTTTTCTTCTTCTAAAGGATAGTGAAAGGAGCAAATCTACTCACCTTTGAGAGCTTCATAGAGCTCTTCTTTAATCTGGGAAACTGTAATATCTTCTTCTTCTACTTGTTGTTCATATGGGGAAGAAGCAGAGCTCTGTTCTGTGACTTTTCCGATGAAGATGGGTCTGAGACGAAATGGGTTGTCACTAATACTCAGCGTTTTGCCATTGAAATTGCTGAAAGAGAGTGACATCGTCGTATTTCCTGTTCTTCTTGAGATTGCTCCTCGTGAAGCCGTCATTGATGGTGGCTGGATAAGCTTACTCGACATTGCCAGTTGTCACACAATCCCCAAGGAATCCAGTGGAGGGCTTAAGGAGAAGGTAAGAGATGATTTGGGGAGATTGAATTTTTATGGGGAGGAGAATCAACAATTTGGTTATTTTATCTATCTTTTAGCATCCATCTACCACCACCATACACTATGTGCATTATGCAATATACTCTCTATAAAATTAAAAATTACAGATTTAACTTTTTGGTGGATATAAAATTTGTTTTGTTCAAATTTAAAATTAGAGATTTTTTTTTCTTTTTGTCAACTAGAATTAGAGATATAACTTCAGGTTTTATACTAAATATACAAATTTTGTTGAGGATTCTTTTTTATTTGAAAAAAGAAAAGAAATGTTTTTAGTCTTCCCAAACTATAAATATACCTAACGCTAAATTAATTGCTTTTAAGGACAGCGAAACTCGTTTTTCGTTGTCGATTCAATTTCACAACATTATGTGTCATTTTTTCTATTATTATACTTCTACTTTTTTTTGTTACATTGTATTGAAATCACAACATTAATGATTTCAACAATGGAATATGTTCTTGTGTTAACAAAACAAAGTGGGTTTAAATTAATATTAATGTCAGAAAACTTATCGTTTTGCTAACGTTAACCTTACTATTTATATTCACCAATTAATGTAGTTCGTAAGGTTGTTAACTCCAACATTTGTTTTGTCACTTTAAATGTATTACATATTCAGTTTTTCATTTTATTCCAAGTGTGACTAATTTAACGAAAGAAAAACATAAATTATCAAAGCGGCACTTTCTGTATCATTGTATTAGTCTAATAAATTTGCAAGTAACCACAAAGTATCAAAACAGAGTCATGCTCTGTTCTTTGTCACAAGGCCTTAAAACAGAGTTTCAAGCATCTTTTGTCTGAGTTGCAGAGTCTTGTGACGGCTTCCATTGTTGTGGAGTCTGAGCTTTCTTGATAGAGAGAGCATGAATCTCCTTCATTTCTTCTTCAAGTGCAGCATTCACCATACGGTGCCTCTCCAGCAATCTCTTCCCTTCGAATTGTTCAGAGACAACCTCGACTTCAAAACTCGCACCACATCTGTAAAAAAGGGGGTTTAAATAAGACTAACAACAAGAGACTATGCCCCAAGAAAGAGAATTAGAGATGTGTGTGATATTGGGAATCCTGTACTTACCCTCCAGATATGTCAATGACTTCCTGGTACACAATACAATGAGACAATATCAGTAAAAATGAAGGTGAAAAATGGAACAATTGAACAAATGAATCGATTGAAAAGAGAATAAGATTGATACTGGATATTGTAAAGCAAAGAAACTACGCAATACACATGTTTATTTGGTTCTTGAGCTCGACTTTACAAACAACCACATACAAATTTTCCCAAAACACTCAGCTCCTAAGTTATTTATACACCATGAACACTCTCCATTGACTACGCAAACAAACACGTTTTTATCTTCTGTTTCGTAGCAGAAAGATAACATATGTGATGGATGATTTCTCAAGATGCTGAGATTACAATATATAGCATCACCATGAAGTTAAAACGAGACAACATAGAACTAAAAACATCCCATAATCCTCTTCTGATCCAATTAATAAAGTTTATAGTCTGATCCAAGTGAGCAGTTCAAAAATCTCAATTTGGCCATGTTTGCAGAACCATATTCTCCTAGAAGACACACAAAAGATATGTTTATGTGCACCAATTGAAGATGATATTTACTCAGGCGATTAGTGTTTCTAATTTTCTCCAAAAAAAAAAGAGCAGAGACCATACATGCACAACAAAACTCAAGAAAGACCCAATCAAGAGATCAAGACCAGAAGAAGAAAGGAGCCGAAGAAAACTCACGAGATGAACAGGCTTGAGTTTCGAAGTCAGCGAAGCTTCGACCTGCTCCTTCGTCACCCCCATTTCTCTCTATCACTCGCTCTGAAATCAATGTTTGAAACCCTAATTACTTATCCAATTAGAATAAAAATCATATGCTGTTTGGTTTTGGTTTAGCAAAATGTCGGTTTAGTTTGTCTGGATTCGACTCGGTTTTCGACAAAATAAAAAACAAAATAGAGAAGTAGGGTTTAAGCACTGCTTTCCTTTCTTCGTCTCCCTCACTCCTAAAACCCCTTGCCACTGAGTCTCTCCATTTTCATTTTATCCCCGGAGCAAAAATCATTTCTCCGACCATGAAATTCGGATCTATACCGTCAAAATCCCTTCGCTTCCACCTCTCTTCTTTCTCCATCGCACAATCTCCCCGTAGAGCGATCGCCGTTTTCGTAACTAACTTCCAATCCTCTCGATTTTCGACCACCACCGGCTCTGGCTCCGTCTCCGGATCCACCCATTCTTCTTCTAGGCGTCCTCTTCACGACGAAGATTCCCGATCCGTCAGGGTTTCCGTGTGGTGGAGCTTCGATAATTGTAGTTTGCCGGTGGGTGCCAACGTCTTTAAATTAGCACAATCCATCACCGCAGCTATCAGAAACAGTGGAATCAAAGGTCCTATCACTATCACAGCCTTCGGAGACGTGTTTGAGCTCCCCAGATCAAACCAAGAAGCTCTCTCCGCTACCGGAATCAGTCTCACTCATGTTCCTCAAGGTTCGGTTTTTTTTTTCCAAAATCTTTTTGCGTCTTTCGAATGTTAATAATAGTTTTGTGTTTTAACGAAAAGCTTCATCATTTCCAGATGGGAAGAACAGTGCCGATAGAACTCTTATTACAGATCTAATGTGTTGGGTTTCTCAGAATCCACCTCCAGCTCATCTCCTTTTAATCTCTAGCGACGAGAAATTCGCGAGTGTATTACACAGACTGAGGATGAGCAATTACAACATTTTGCTTGCGAGCAAACCATCTGCTCCTGGTGTTCTGTGTAGTGCTGCTTCGATTATGTGGGATTGGGATGCTTTGGTCAAAGGAGAGAATGTCAGTGCTAAGCACTTTAACCAGCCTCCAGATGGTCCTTATAACTCTTGGTATGGTCACTATAGGGTTCCTCTTCTTGACCCATTTGCAACTAGTACCATTGAGCAATCGTCTATTGTGACAATTGAAGAAGTTCCGGAGTCTATTTCCAATTCCGACGATTCGATTAAATCGAATCATGTTAAAATTCGTCCTATCCCAAAAGAAGTTGTTAACAAGATTCGTCTGATATTGAGCTTATATCCCAAGGGGGCACCCATTTCCGAATTACGTACTGAGCTGAGTAAGAGCAATTTGGCTATCGATGAAGATTTCTATGGACATGAGTCGTTTTCTCGGTTTCTACAATCCATGCCAGATATCTTTCAAGTTAATACAGCAAGTGATGGCTTGTTTATTGTTTGTGCTGTCACCGAGACAACAATTCCTACGCGACTTGATTCCAGTCCTGGCTTGTCTGCTGCCGTTGACCACAAGATTGAGGAGAAGGAAACTGCTAATGCTTCGTCGCCAAAACCAATTAGCAATGTAGAAGTTGCTGCTGAAAGAAGAGGAAGAGATGTCTCGCTTGGAAACGAGCAGGAAAACGTAACGGAGAATGATAAACATGTCAAGGAGAAAGCACCAGAGAGTTCCCAAGAGTCCATTCTGGTCAGCCAGAAGGACGGTAGGGCAAATGACAAACCCGTGGAGACAAATCAAGTCTCTCTTATAGCGGGGACTGAATCTTCCATGGAAGATGGCTTTTTTCAGAAGCTAAAAGGACTATGGTCTGGTTCACCTGAAATGATATCAGAGCATCTCCCAGATAATAGAAGTGCTTCTCGAAGTGGAGATAAGGATGAAGGGGTTATTAATGACGGCAAGGCTGAGGATAAGGACATAAAATCATCGAGTCAGGGAACTGATCCTATGTCTGAAATCTCACCTTCCTTTGCCGGTGAATATGCGGAGGATGTAAAAGCAGGAACCGATGAAGTAGGCAATAGTGATAAAAGTGCAAGTCCAGGCTTTTTCAGTCAACTTCTGAGGAGTTTCAAATTCTGGGGAAGAAACACAGGTCTTAATGGGAATAAGAAGCTGGTCGATGTTAATTCTCAAGTACATGACATTTTTGCTGAAGAGTCTTACTGGAGCGATATTGAATCTTTCATTAATTCTCCAAGAGGCTTCGTTATTGTTTCTCACTCAAGAACAAGGTTTTTACTTTCTTCCTTCTCATTTAGAAGGACTGCGAATAAGATATTGATTACTATGTAAATCAGATATTGGTTCTTGCATTAGTCATTGTTGTCTTTCAGGGAAGCGTATTTGGCTTATGTTGTGTTCTTTTTCAACCTGTCAGGGAAATGATGGCTAAGAATCTGCAGAGGGAAGGGCCTTCATGTCTCAAACTGCTCGATGAATCAAGCATGCTTCATTTAGTTACCTTATTAATATCACATAAGAAATGGATTGAAGAAAACACCTCTTCTTCACTACCATTCAGCATTATCAAAGGCTCTAGCCCAAGCCACCGTCACGCTTCAAACGGGTTGAGCTCAATATTCTCGGATTGTGCAAAATCACAGTTGCAGAAACAAGATGGTGAGAAAAGGTTCAAGAACGTTGCTCATGCTGGTGTTTCTGTTGGTTACAAAAGTAAAGCAATTGCTGATTGTCAGAAGCTGGTAAAGAAGATAACAGAGAAAAACCCTGAAGGGTATAGCCTTATTCGTTTCAGGAAAGACTTCTTAGAGGAATACAGGTACCATTTAGCTGTTGACAAGCTCGGTTACGAAAACCTGCAGTCTCTGATACAAGTAATGCCTGGAGTGAGAATATCGTCTGGATATGTTCTTCCTTCAACTTCTTCACCAGGTAGTAAGTCTGCAAAAGAAGATGAGTCAGACTTGTCATTCGAAGAACTCGGTCCAGTTTCTGAAGCAACGACTAACCACCCCAAGACCAGAAACCTCCCAGTGTATGAACCATCTCTCTCAGAGGATGAAGATTCTGGTTCAGAGAAAGACAGCCCGAAGAAGAAGAAGCAAGTGATGAATGGAGAGGATAAAGAGAGCTCGTTGTTGCAAATTCTGGATTCTTATTACACAAGCAAAGCTGGGGAAGTTAAGAAGGAGAAATCAGGGGAGAGAAAGCTTGTGAACAACATTAGGAAGCCAAAGCTTTCGAAGACATATTCTTTTGTTAAAGATTCAGAAGTCCAGTGAGTACGAGAGTGTTTTTTATTGAAGAATCTCCCGGGAAAAATTGAGTCTTACCTAAATCGTCGTAGCCGGTTTGAGTTATTGTCCATGGTAAACCGAATCCGGTTAATGAGCAATAATGTCAGATTGGTTAATAGTAGTTGCTTGGATTAAATGGTAGATCATATTTTGTGATTTCTTAATTTAAATATCACGTGGTTTCCAAGATGTATATAACGTTAATTATAAACCATGGAGATAAGAGTGATGATTAATTAAACATTTATTTCGATTGTATCAACTTCGAGAGATGAAGAAGAGGATAGTACGCTTTTGGTTATAAGTAGGTGTTAAAGACGTCAACAAACCTAAAATAAAATTAGTATTTAATCTAATACCTTATTTCTTGCTAACTATTTGTTAAAAAAGTAAAAATAAATTTCTGTCTACATTTAAAGAAAGAAACCAAAAAAAGATGTAATAGAAAAATTTGAAATGAAATTGTGGCGTACATGTGGAGTGGCATTGCTTGGTGGATTATCTTAATCTTTGCCACTTGAGTCTTCTCAATGGACACATAACTAAAAATTACATCAATAAAAGTACTTACAGATGGATAAACAAAGGAAATTAATCTAATTATTTTAAGCGTAATTTTGTCTTGTTCCTTAAAGTATGCCAATAGTAAATAAGTATTATTAATTCCCTGTGTATAAATATTATAAATTAAACACAACAGCTCATGCGTATCCACAATGATTCGATTAAAAAATAATAAAAAATTCATTAATTATGACGCGTCTCGATGCTATAGCATAAAGTCAAAAAGAAAAAAATTCGTTTGTTTTTCTTTCGATTTATCAAATCTAACGTTTTTTCTTTTGCTGTCAACATTAAATCTATAAGATAAGGTCGTCATAAATTACATTTCTCACGTTATACTCATCCAAATATTTTTTTTGGAAAACACCAAATATTACTTCTGGTACTCATTGTTAACCTAAAAAAATAAAAACTACCTTATAGAATTGAATTGGAAATTGAATTTACATTGATTGTTGTAACTGATAAAAAAATTCCTGCAAACAGTGAATCTGCACAAAAAAAAGCAAATATTTAAATGGTTAAATCTTTAGATATAATTGGCATTAAGCAAAAGTATCATTTCCTAAGAAAATCAATTCATCTTCTATAAAGAACTAGTGACAAGTATCATTGTGTAAAACACAAAATACAAATATGGTAATCCTTGATTTTTTCGAATCTATTATTCATAAAATCCAAGAAAATTGTGTTCTTTACCAGAAAAAAAAATAATAGCAAGTGACAACAAAATGGAAAACAAGTGTACCCACCAACTTAATTCCAAATTCTTGAAACATTTTGAGATTTCACCGTCTTCTTCGTTGTGTCTAAAAAAACAGAGCTTTGTTCTCTGTATTTTTCTTTCTCTTCTTCGTCGTTTCACTCAACTCTCATCCTCTTTTTCATTCAAATTACCAGTGTCTACCACCGCCTTGAGAACTTCCGCCTTTTCTTGGAAAAAATCCACCTTTCTTAGGTTTAGGGATCTCATGAATGTCCATCACCTGTATGGTCCTTTGCTTTTTAGCTGGATTCAAAACATAAAAGACTCCGGTCAGGAAACGACACAATTGAATAGAGATCGGGAACTAAAACAGAAGATGATTGATCGAGTTTTAAAACCATTCTCGGCTTGTCTGTAGTTTTGTTGCAGCCTTTTACGGGCTGAGTCGAAATCGATTTCTTTATGCTCTTTCTCCCTCTGCAATTCCGGAGCAAAACTCATAACAGTCGACATAAACATTAGAGACTCATCAACTTTAGGATTTTGGCAATGTACCTGAATGTTTTGTTGAGAAGGAGAAGGACGAGACGGTTTAGCTGGAGATGGAGATTCTCTCCTAGGAGGAGGAGCAACAGGTCTTGGTTTTCTCTCTGGCTCGGTAACGTTACTGTTCTTGCTTGAACCGGAATACCCATCTGTCGAAACCGGAAAAAGAATAAGCTTTATGGATTACAAATGTAGAAAGATCCAAACCTTGTTCAGTAACTTACTCTGAGTCTGAGGAACCGGTGAATACCCGAAATCAGGAACCTGCCACAGAAAAAAAGGATAACTGAAGCTAAATTGCTAACCAAGACTGGAAAAGGGTTTCGGTTTTTTTTTACCTGTTGGCGATTACCATTATGGAGAGCTTTCTCCTGTGGTGAGTCCTCATCGGCTACAATGAAGAGATTGCTAGTTCTGAGATTGATAAGAATCATGCTTGTTCTGAGATTTAGAGTTGTTTTTTTCTTTTCTTTTACCTATCAAACTTGGAGGTTCGAGATCACCAGGCTGGTTAAACTTGACCCATTCGTCCACTGTTTCTTTCCATTTTCTGCAGAGACAAAAGTAGAGTGTTTTAGAAATCAAGAGCGGTTCCTGTTGAATTTGAGCAGAGAAAGCTTTCTGAATTGATCGCTACTTGACAAGCTGTTTAGCTAATCTCCGAACATTGTTCGATGGATGCTTCCGCACTCGATTCACATGCCTCCCAATGTCAGTTTCCTAAATTGACCAGATATCATAAATTTTTAAAAAACTGAGAACAATTGAAGAAGCAAGAGTCTTGTATTCGAGTTTGATTCAAGTTACTACCTGAAGAGCTTGGAATGTTATGTCCATATCTTCCAGATTCTGAAGCAGCTCAACCAAAGCTTCTTCAGACTGAAACCACAAACAAAGGATTCAGTTTCTAAAACTGAAATCGAACACAAAAGCATCAATCCAGATTCAAAAGCGAACCAGATCAGGATCTTCAAGTTTCTCCTTGATTTCGAGAATACTCTTCTGCTCATCATCAAACAAACCAGCAAACGGATCGAAATCGTCATCGTCGTCACCATTAACCGATTTCTCCCTTACTTCTTCTTCCGCTGCTTCTCCTTCTTCTTCCTCCGTCTCCTCGTGAACCCTCCCGTTAACCCTAGCAACCGCTGCTTCCGTAACGCTTCCTCCGCCGCCGAAGTCGCAGTTCCTACACTTGTTCGCCATCGACGTCGCGTAGAGACGCTCCACGATGTTATCTCTCCTCCGCTTCAGCTCTTGACCGTAATCAAGCGAGGCGACGAGGATCGCTGTGTCGATAAATGTCCAAACATCGACACCTGCGTTGTCCATAATCGACCGAAAATCGTCCAAATCCATGACCGCCGCAAAGAAAATTCACACCCACCCTCCCAAATTTGGTTACTTTAAGGAATCAAAAACCGAGCAGCTGATTTGGTGTTACATCACCAGATCTAAAAAACAAATTGTTTGACGAATTCGATTCATCAGAGGATTGAAAATCGAAAAAGAAACCCAACAAAGTTTAGATTCAAATTCAATCGTTCAAATTCAATCGTTCAGATAAAAGGAAGAAGAGCCTTTGGAGCTTAGATGAAGCTTTACTGTTACGAGGAAGATAGGAGAAAGAAAAAAACAGAAACAGAAGTCACAAGATCAATAAGGAAATGGCAGAAGAAAAAAAAGAAAAAGGAAGGAAGATGAAATGGAATATTCCAAATTTGAGGCTTTAGAATTTGTTTTGGCCTTTGGGGGGTTATTGCTTTTCCTTCATTCTTCTGCAAGTTTTTTTCCCGTAAAATATTCTTCAGACAAAACCAATTACAAGTTAACAAAAAAGGAGATTTGCTTTAATCAGGATGCTCTTGCCCTGGACAGAGCAAAGCAAAGCAAGTTGGTTTGTTGTGGTTGGGGAGATGAACAGCTAGAGAGAGGTGAGAGAGAGGTGAGAGAGAGGTGAGTGTTTGTCAATAATGGCGTTTACTTTTTTAGTTTTTTTCTTCATTTAATTGGAGAGAAAACGGCAGTTAAAAATAACAATACAATGTGTAATTTAGTTAATGGGCCTAAAATTTTGGGCCTACAATAAGTGGAGAAAGCGGAAACTGAAGAAAATAAAACAAAATATATGGGTCAACAGTGTTTGGGCCTAAAAGAGTGTAAATGCCAAACAGTCCAATTTTGACGTGTAGTGTTTATAGAACGTGAAGAGTTAAATATTTTATTGGGCTTTTTATAGTTGGGCCTTGTTGGGGGTTCTAATTATAATATATGGATTGACGCCAGTTTTTTCATCTTTTTTTCTTTCCTTTCCTCAAGTTTCGCATCCGCTCAGAGCTTTGGCCGTGTTTGTTCACCGACGGAGCTTAAGAGGTTTTCTTTACCAAATTGCAGGCAAAGCAACTTTAAGGTGGAAGCTGGTTCACTTAGAATGGTAATCTACGAACCTTTTTGATTGTGCCTAGTTAAATTTATACCATTGACCCTATGGCACCATATTTACAGATTTCGATTAGAAACTCGTTTATCTTTGAAAGTTTGATTTTTTTGGTTCCTCCCAGGATGCATTTAGAGATGCTATATTGCAGCGAGGTCCAATTGAAAGCTTTGCACTCAAAACTGTTCAAGATTTTATACAACCTCAGGTAACTCTGTTGGGAACCAACAAACGATGATGTGTTCACTCTTTTGTGTATCTCTTGTGGCACTGCAAACTCTTCTATTACTTTGGTCTTACTTGTTTTTTTTTTTAATACAATCTGACAGAAACAAACAAAGTTGGCCCAAGATGAAAACCAAATGCTCGAAAACATGCTCCGAACATTGCTGCAAGAGCTAGTGGTCTGTTGTTTTCTCCACAACGTATTCTTTCGTAGTACCCTTATGGTTGTTGATCTAGTCATTTGATTTTTCTGGCTGTGTGGATTCTCGGGTGTTCAGGCTTCTGCTGCGCAATCAGGAGAGCAGATAATGCAGTATGGTCAGTTGATTGATGATGATGATGATGAAAATATACGTGGCCAGATTCCTCATCTTCTAGGTTAGCAATTTATTTCAAAGCGTTCTGTCTAGTCGGTTTTGCATAGCTCGTTTAAATAGGTGCAAGTTTGTGCCCAAACAACATTTTATTCTCCTATAGTCTATTACTTATTATCTCGTGGTTGATTGTTGATGGCTACTTTTGTGCAACCTCTCACCGTCTTCCTGTTCTTTTTTTCAATTGGTTTGTTAGATGTTGTGCTTTATCTTTGTGAGAACGAGCATGTAGAAGGTGGCATGATATTCCAGCTGCTGGAGGATTTGACGGAGATGTCTACCATGAAAAACTGTAAAGATGTTTTTGGTTATATTGAAAGCAAACAAGATATATTGGGCAAGGTATGTCTTAAGATTAAATCAAGTTTGTCCTTTGTGTAGTAATTGTACGAGTATCTTGTCTTTTGACTTGGATGTTACAATTATTTGCAGCAAGAACTTTTTGCACGCGGAAAACTTGTGATGTTGAGGACTTGCAACCAACTTCTTCGGCGACTCTCAAAGGTTCATTATCTCCACCTTTTTCTACTTCCCTTTGTGAAACTTATTGTGAGTCGCAACCTTTTTTTTTCAGCTATGTCGCTTTTCCTCTTTGTTAACTCCTTTTCTACTTTTACAATCTGGCATACAGGCTAATGATGTGGTGTTTTGTGGAAGAATTCTCATGTTTTTGGCTCACTTTTTTCCGTTATCCGAGCGCTCCGGTAAGAAGGGTTTCTCGTAATTCAATGCATATACAATTTCATGTGCAAATGTTTCGAAGGTATGTAATATTTACATGGTTGACTTGTTCTTGCAGCTGTGAACATAAAAGGAGTTTTTAACACATCTAATGAAACCAAATATGAAAAAGATCCTCCAAAAGGCAAGTAAAACTCTTATCTTATGGTTGATGCTCCTTATATCCAGTAGACCATTCTAATACGTGTAATCCGTTCTGTCTATGCCATTGCTTCACAGGAATTTCTGTAGATTTCAACTTCTATAAGACATTTTGGAGTTTACAGGTATGTGTTAGACAAATGAAGTTTGTTGCGCCTTTTTCATAAGCGTTGTCTTATAGAACTTTTGCTTGCTTATCATAGAAAATTATTTACTGGAGATAGCTTCGCAGCTCCCCTTTGGTAATTAGTTTATCAAGGTAGTGCTTCCTTTATTGAGAAATTTGTTTCATTTCCAGGAGTATTTCTGTAATCCCGCTTCTCTTACTTCCGCATCTACCAAGTGGCAGAAGTTTTCAGCTAGTTTGGCGGTATGTGATCTATGGTTTTTGGCTATAATGCATTACTTGGTCTCATACATATGTATATATGTATATGCGTAGACAAGTTATGGTGGTGGTGATGAGAAATGCTTATTGACCTCGTTTTTGAGCTGCCTGTGTAGGTTGTATTAAACACCTTTGACGCTCAACCACTAAGTGAAGAAGAGGGAGAGGCTAATAGTTTGGAGGAAGAGGCAGCAACTTTTAATATAAAATACCTAACAAGTAGTAAATTAATGGGTTTAGAGGTAAGTTTGATGTGGTATCTCTTCGTGTAGAATGCATTTGAGATGCGTTGACATACAGTACAAACTTCTGAACTTTTAGCAGTCAACACACTTTTTCACTTTTGGTCACAGTTAAAGGATTCGAGTTTCCGACGACATATTCTTCTCCAGTGCCTCATTCTGTTTGATTATCTGAGGGTAAATGTCTCTCAAGAATTGTCTGTTAAATTACTTTTTATCTGGTGTTTTGGTATAATCGATCCTATTACGTGTTAGGCACCAGGGAAGAATGACAAAGAGCTGCCTTCTGAAACCATGGTCAGTGCTTTTGCTTTTTCGATGAGCAAACCTTCTCTTACTTTGTTTCAAAGGTTGACAAACCAAGCGTATATCTGAGTATACTGGGTTTTATGTAATCACTTAAAGCTGTGGTTGGTTTATTTTTTCGGCCTTGAAGGAGGAACTGAAGTCATGTGAGGATCGCGTAAAGAAGTTGCTTGAGATCACTCCGCCTAAAGGGAAAGAATTCCTACGCGCAGTTGAGCATATCTTGGAGCGCGAAAAGAATTGGGTATGTGTGCTGCTTTCTCTGTTTACTTTCTGGCTTGAAGGCAATGGTCGTTAAACATTTGTTTAACACATACAATAACAGGTCTGGTGGAAACGTGATGGATGTCCACCATTTGAAAAGCAACCGATAGAGAAGAAATCACCCAATGCAGGGCAAAAGAGACGGTATGGGAAAAGCCAGCCTTTTATATCTAACCGCTTCTCTCCTACGTAATCACATATTCACATACCTAGGTGGTGGTGTCAGCCATAAAAAAATAGAATAACTTAGGTGCAAGAGACTGATAGACATGAGAGTTATCTCTAGTCAATAGTCCATTGCAAGTGAGAAGCAACTAGTGAATCTAAAAAGAGTATTAAGCTTCACGTGGGTTATCTTTTGCTTTCACAGGAGGCAAAGATGGAGATTGGGTAATAAAGAACTCTCCCAACTTTGGAGATGGGCCGATCAAAATCCGGTATGTATTATTTCTTTTGCATCGCTGTGTTTTGTTATCTCGATACCATGTGATATTCCACTCTCTCTTTCTCGGTTATTGTATCAGTCTTCAATTTATGTCTCGACAACAATTATATCTCTGATGTCATTACAGAATGCTTTGATTGATTCTCAACGTGTACGAACCCCTGCCATTGCAGACTACTGGAAGCCATTAGCAGAAGATGTAAGGCCATTTTTTTTTTGTTGACAAACAACATTTTTTGAAATGGTTAATGTCTTATCAGCCCACTTGGTGCTTTTATTTAAATCTCAGATGGACCCATCAGCTGGCATAGAGGATGAGTACCATCATAAAAACAACAGAGTAAAATAACTATCCGCTGACTTACAACTTTGTTTTTAAGATGGCCCATCGAATTAGCCTCACAGCACATTAATTGTTACTGTCTTGAAAGGTTTACTGCTGGAAAGGCCTTCGGTTTACAGCTCGGCAAGACCTGGAAGGGTTCTCTAGGGTACTTGCTCCTTATGACTCGTAAACTCTGATTCTCAATGCTTGATATGATTGGTTTTTAAAACTTTTTAATTTGTTTTTCTACAGTTTACTGATCTGGGAATTGAAGGGGTTGTCCCTGTTGAACTATTGCCACCTGAGGTCCGGTCCAAATACCAAGCTAAACCTAACGAAAAAGCGAAACGTGCTAAGAAAGAAGAAACCAAAGGTGGATCTCAGGAATCAGAGGGAAACCCGATTGGTGTTTCTAATAGTGAAGCTGAAGCTGAAGCTGCAAGAGGCGAAGCAGAGGCGATGGAGAGTGATGCTATTGCAGACACTCCTACGCCTGAGGAACAACAAAGGCTCGGTGGTTCTGACACAGACAACGGTCAAGAGGCCGGCCAAATCGAAGACACGGAGACAGAAGAAGCTGGTTTGATGGAGACTGATCTTAATCATCCTCCTATGCCCGTCTCATGAGTAACGATTCAGTTTGTGAACCCTTTAATGGTGAATCCTTTTGGATATGAAGTTAGAAATGTATTGATGTTTATCAAATTCTGCTAAGTACGATCCTAAACATGTTTTACATTTAGTAAAATAGAGAAGCCATTACTCTTGACGAAATCCATCAACCAGTTGTAGGCTATTGTTGTTTGCGTCAAAATTCTATTGGGTGTAAAATTTGAAATCTTTTGCTGTTTCCCAAATTATGGTAAGCAATCTTATTTTACTTAAGGATATGTTTGTTTCCTTTTTTATCCACGAATAAATAGTTAACATTAGGTTAAAATAATTGAAATTATTTTATTTTGCATGTTATTATGTATATAATTTTGACTTCTCGACTTGCTATTTCAAGAAATAAATCCAAATCATTATTCTAATTTTTTCTCATAATTTCTTACAAAAATTTTTTTATCATAGTTTCTTCTTTAAAACATAAGGGATATTTAATATTTTCCTCAAAAGGTGATAGTAGTGTCTATTAGTTTTCATGCAGACATTAGGAATGTAATGTCTTTTTCAGACATTGTCTAACACTTTTTCGTGAACGTTGGACTATTATTGGAAGCTTCCGAAGAGTTATCAGTGACCATACGTCTTACTAATTATCAAATAAATTTATCAAACAGCCGCCAGTAATTTTTGTCTATATGCTTGTTGGAATCAAACTTTATCAAAAAACTAATTTCACAATTATTTTTTCAAGTTTCTGCTTTAGGGTTCAGCTCGTTTTTGTGTATATTACCAAACTGCTAAAGTGAGCAATCTATGAATTCATGTATATACGTAAAACATAAATTAGACAAGATATTAGAAAACGTAGTATTTATAATGTTTTTACACATTTTAATTCTCTTTTACGTAATTTTTTTTTGGGACCAATGTCTTCTACGTTAGCTATTGACTAAATGTAACCCTAGTTAAACAGTAAACACATACTAGTAACAACCAATAATCAATGGAGTGATAATTACAAAGTTAACAAAGAATCAATCAATTAAAAGGGACCTAAAGCTAAAACTAAAAGTGTCACTATTAGTAGGCATCAAACCAGACTTTATGTTTGTCTATCAATTTTTACAATATAAATGAGTGGTTCTGTGTCATGTCACGATTTAAGTCCGTAAACATCTCCGATCTCTCCATCTAATAAAGTTTCATCATGCACATTCGGTTTCTTAGTATATCTATATTTAATCATATATACTCCAACTTGTTTTATATTTTTCTATTCACTCTATACATAATTTGAATGGAATTAAACTGATTAGATCATTATGTTCTACCCCCGATTATTAAAAATACAACTAGATCTTAATCTCAAGTTATATATTTTTCTGTTTAGTCCTTGTCAATGCAAATCGAATAAATGATCATTAATTTAGTCTTAATTAATTTGTTGTTACACTTTCAAATCTCATAGTTGTCTTATAGTCGTTGCAATTTTATGACAACAAAATTTGTGGACTCGATGTTAGCAAATCGGTGCGATAACGTAACAAATAACTGAATAATAAATTAATTAATAAAATATATATAACAACATGCTTGTTTTTTGTTTTTCCTAAATTTCAACATGCTTTTTTTTACTCCATTCTCTTGTAAGAAAATAAAAAAAATAAATGTGGCACCGACAGTTTATAATTACAAATTTCTATAAGAGCAAGTGGCCCAAGGATTTGGAGAAAAAGAGTACATAGAATGCATTTTAGTCTAACATGGCATTGTGACATATGATGTTTTAACCTACTAATAAAGTTTTTTTCTTTGTTTCTCATAATGTACTAATAATGTTGTGACTTCAGCTTTATTTTTTTCCTACTTTTAATTTTCAATTTTAGTTTTTAGCTAATATTGTCAAATACGTATGTTCTTTCTCTCAACTTGTACATATATAGAAATATCGATTGTCGGCAAATGTATACATATGAATGTATACTATATATTTGAGGTGACATGATAGTCTCAATAATTGCACATTGTTTTCCTCTTCCTACCATTTATTTTTACGGTCAACAATGAATAGAATTTGGGAATTTAATTCTGTATTTAACGCAAGGGAATGAAACCATTGATATAAAGAAAGATAATAAAAAATACATTACAAAATAAATCACGGTTAAAAGGTAAATCTAATGCGGTAACATATGTATATAGTGAAATTTTGAAATGGTTCGTGCAAAATGCAATTAAATCTGTAATTAGTATATTGCACAGGGAAATAAATGTAAGGGTGATCCAATGTTTACCAAATTTATATATATTTTTATTCCCAAGGAAAACAAGCGAGTCAAAATTACAGTAACTATTTTCATTTAATACTGTTATGTAAATTTAATACGTGAATTTAGTACAAGTCAATTTTTTTTATTTTATTTTTTGTAAATTGACTTTCGCGCAAGGTTAAATTTTCCCTGTTCAACATTTAGCAATTACCAACTCTTCACTCTTCAGACAATTGGAGTGGAGGACAGAGAGCGCCAAGCGACACATGTTTTGTGGGTCCCACGCTCTTTTTTTTTTTTGTTCTACACGATTTTTTGCTAAATCTCACTCTGTTTTCTACTTTGGTAGTTGATGATACTTGAATTGAAATCTCAGCACTTTCACTGATCGATCTCTCTTCTGTCCGTGTCTCTCTTTCTCTCTCTTCGTCTTCTTCCATACGCGTCTTCTTCTTCTTCTTCTTCTTCTTCTACATTTGCCCCCACTCTTTTAATTATCTGCAGCTCTCCTTTCACTCTCTCTCAGTTTCTTCTCTTCCTTTTATTTATTGTTAACTTGTGTATGAGCACATTTGGAGAGAACCAAAAAGAAAAAGGAAAAGCCAACAATTGATTTTCAATCAAACACCTTCTTCAAAAAGGAAAAGCCAGTTTTTCTTTTAAAGTTTGTAAGTTTCTCTTCAGTGCTTCTGTTGAGAAAATCTCACTCAAAATCCTCTGAGATTCCCTCTGCGAAACTGCTTATTGCATGCTTGATGAGAGTTGATACGACTGGATCTCTCGGGACTGAGTTAGACTGACTTGACTCAGTTGCAGAACTCGGAAGCTACCTCTCTCTATCTCTCTTAGACTGCGTGTCGGTGAAACCGCCATTGTATTCAATTGCGTCGAGACTATGAATACTGGTGGTCGCCTCATCGCCGGTTCTCACAATAGGAATGAGTTCGTGTTAATCAATGCAGACGAGAGTGCCAGAGTAAGAATTATGTCAAAATAGAAGCTTATCTCTTTTTTTTTTGCTTCTATCTTCATTTTCTGGTATCCATTGTTGTCTATTTTTCATTGTTCCGTGTAAAGGTTTTGCCTTTTTCTTCTTCTGGATCTGGGTTCTACGTTTACCGTCAAAAATCGATCAGGCTTTATCATCCAAACAAAGAATTCGAAATCCTTACCTACTTTTGTCAACATGTACAGTGAAAGTTTGTGTCGGTGGGGATTGAAATTCTTAGTTCGTGAGTGTAAATTCGTGGAATTGAATCTGTGACAAGCTTGAAATTTTAATGCTGTGTTTGAAAGAACGAAATTTTGAGTCTATTGATTAGTGAATCTTGTTGTCCTGATAGAGATACATTCTATGTTTATTCGATTTGTTTGATAAAATCAGATAGATATATTTATATTATATATGACTGCTTCTGCTGCTTTCTGATGTGTAACTACTATTACAGATACGATCAGTGGAAGAAATAAGTGGGCAAACATGTCAAATCTGTGGAGATGAAATAGAGCTGTCAGATGATGGAGAGTCTTTTGTGGCATGTAATGAATGTGCTTTCCCTGTCTGTAGACCTTGCTATGAGTACGAGAGACGAGAGGGAAACCAATCTTGTCCTCAGTGCAAAACCCGTTACAAGCGCATCAAAGGTGACCTTAACTGTTTCAATTGATTTAAGCTTTAGTTGATCTTAAACTTATGTGTGAATATTACAAAGGTGTGTTATGTCTCACGGAGGTCTCCAATTGTTTTCAGGAAGTCCAAGGGTTGAAGGAGATGAGGAGGATGATGGAATTGATGATCTTGATTTTGAGTTTGATTATAGGAGTGGCATTGGATCTGAACAAGTTTCTGACACTTTCTCTCGCCGCAACTCAGAGTTTGATTTGGCTTCTGCTCGACATGGCTCCCAGATTCCATTGTTGACTTATGGCGAAGAGGTTGGTTTATATTTTCCCAAATTACTTTCAGTTTTTCTTTGTTTTGTCTCGCCTATTAAGTTCTCTTTCCTTGGCTCATGTGGTTGTTTGGTTTACTTGTTTTTTTTTGTAGGACGTTGAGATATCTTCAGATAGACATGCTCTTATTGTTTCTCCATCACCTGGTCATGTCAATAGGTTTCATCAAGCGCCTTTTGCTGACCCAGCCGGTACGTTTTGTTCTTTGGTTTGAGTAAGATTTCCTTTTGTTTTTGTTTGCTGTTACTGAATTAGTGCTTCGTTCTGTCACAGCACATCCAAGACCAATGGTACCTCAAAAAGACCTTGCAGTTTATGGATATGGAAGTGTCGCGTGGAAGGATCGAATGGAGGAATGGAAGAGAAAGCAGAACGAGAAATTTCAGGTGGTTAAACATGACGGAGATTCTAGTACTGGCGATGGCGATGATGCTGAAATTCCCATGTAAGACAGACCAATCTTTCGGATAAACACTCGTTTTCATAGCTGTCCTTGGTACTTAAGAGCTTCGTTTTGTTTATAGGATGGATGAGGGAAGGCAGCCTCTGTCTAGGAAAGTACCGATAAAGTCGAGCAAAATAAATCCGTACAGGATGCTAATCATTCTCCGTCTTGTGATTCTCGGCCTCTTTTTCCATTACCGTATTCGTCACCCCGTCAAAGATGCTTACGCCTTGTGGCTAGTATCTGTGATATGTGAAATATGGTTTGCGGTTTCATGGGTTCTTGATCAGTTCCCTAAATGGTATCCTATAGAAAGAGAAACATACTTGGACCGGCTTTCATTGAGATACGAGAAAGAAGGGAAACCATCAGAACTAGCTGGTGTGGATGTATTTGTGAGTACGGTGGATCCGTTGAAAGAGCCTCCCCTTATTACAGCAAACACTGTTCTGTCTATTCTTGCGGTTGATTATCCAGTTGACAGGGTTGCATGTTATGTGTCTGATGATGGTGCTGCTATGCTTACTTTTGAAGCACTTTCAGAAACAGCAGAATTTGCAAGGAAATGGGTTCCTTTCTGTAAGAAATACAATATCGAGCCACGTGCTCCCGAATGGTATTTTTGCCACAAAATGGATTATTTAAAGAATAAAGTTCATCCTGCATTTGTTAGGGAACGCCGAGCCATGAAGGTTTGTTCATTCTTGCTCCTTTATACATAAGTTTCCTGAGAAAAATATTCTGCCTCTATTGAACAGAATTGGATTTGTTTTCCCTGGTTACAGAGAGATTATGAAGAATTCAAGGTTAAGATCAATGCTTTAGTTGCGACTGCACAGAAAGTGCCTGAAGAAGGCTGGACTATGCAAGACGGTACTCCTTGGCCTGGTAATAATGTGCGCGATCATCCTGGCATGATCCAGGTGAGATGCTCTGAGGCCTTTACTATTTCATCTTGTTCTGTTTGCTGCGTGTATACTCCCAAACGTATCTCTTTACTTTTCTTGTTTGTTCCTGTAAAAAGGTCTTCCTAGGAAATAACGGTGTCCGCGATGTAGAAAACCATGAGTTGCCTAGGCTGGTTTATGTTTCTCGTGAGAAGAGACCTGGATTTGACCATCATAAGAAGGCTGGAGCCATGAACTCGTTGGTAAATAATTATGCTTAATCCTTGAATGTATTCTTTGAATTGATATTTGATGGTCTGGAGCTAACTTCCTCGTTCTTTCTTTTCATGTTGTTTTTTTTAATTGAAGATACGAGTCTCGGGGGTTCTATCAAATGCTCCTTATCTTCTAAATGTCGATTGTGATCACTACATCAACAATAGCAAAGCTATTAGAGAAGCAATGTGTTTCATGATGGATCCTCAGTCGGGAAAGAAAATCTGTTATGTTCAGTTCCCTCAAAGATTCGATGGGATCGACAGACACGATAGATACTCTAATCGCAATGTTGTGTTCTTCGATGTAAGTACATTATACTTCTAAGACCGTATCCTATTCTTGAGTTATATAATTCGCTCTTCCTTAACTAACTTTTGATCTTGTAATTTTCAAAACAGATTAATATGAAAGGTTTAGATGGATTGCAAGGGCCGATATATGTTGGAACTGGGTGTGTTTTCAGGAGACAAGCACTTTATGGATATGATGCGCCAAAAAAGAAGAAGACTCGCCGCATGACTTGCAATTGCTGGCCTAATTGGTTTTGCTTTTGTTGTGGTTTAAGAAAGAATCGTAAGACAAAGACAACAGATAAGAAAAAGAAAAACAGAGAAGCCTCAAAGCAGATACACGCGCTAGAAAACATCGAAGAGGGCGCCAATGGTACATAGATTAAACCCATTGTATCCTTCGGTTTCAACATGTATTTCAGTTTATTACTGAACACGTTTTTGTTTCTGTCTTTTTTCGAAGGCACTAATAATGCAGTGAAGTCACCAGAGGCGGCGCAATTGAAGTTGGAGAAGAAGTTTGGACAGTCTCCTGTTTTTGTTGCATCTGCTGGTATGGAGAATGGTGGTCTTGCAAGGAACGCAAGTCCGGCTTCTCTGCTTAGAGAAGCCATCCAAGTCATTAGTTGTGGGTACGAAGATAAAACCGAATGGGGAAAAGAGGTAATGGATACCTCTTTAAAACACTAATTACCACTTTCATCTTTCATGTTGCAATATGATTTTTGATATCTTTAATGGTGTTTGTGAAATTCATTCAAGATTGGATGGATCTACGGTTCTGTCACCGAGGATATCCTTACAGGTTTCAAGATGCATTCTCATGGCTGGAGATCAGTTTACTGTACACCCAAGATACCGGCTTTCAAAGGATCAGCGCCTATTAATCTTTCCGACCGTCTTCATCAAGTTCTTCGGTGGGCACTCGGGTCTGTTGAGATCTTCATGAGCAAACATTGCCCTATTTGGTACGGTTATGGAGGTGGTTTGAAATGGCTTGAGAGATTGTCTTACATCAACTCTGTGGTTTATCCATGGACCTCTATTCCACTCCTCATTTACTGTTCTCTCCCTGCTATCTGTCTTCTCACTGGGAAATTCATCGTCCCCGAGGTAAAACAAAAAGCCTATCTCTAAGTTCTCCAAAAGTATGAATCTTTATTCCATTTTTATTTGTAAACTCACTGATCCTTAGGTAAAAAAAACATTTTTGAGTTCTCTAATGTATCAATCTTTATTCTATGTTAAGGGTTCTTGTGTTCGTTCTGTTTTTGTTGTTATTGCAGATTAGCAACTATGCAAGTATCCTCTTTATGGCGCTTTTCTCGTCGATTGCTGTAACAGGCATTCTCGAGATGCAATGGGGTAAAGTAGGGATCGATGATTGGTGGAGAAACGAGCAGTTTTGGGTGATTGGAGGTGTTTCATCTCATCTCTTTGCTCTCTTCCAAGGTCTCCTCAAGGTTTTAGCTGGTGTCAACACAAACTTCACAGTCACGTCAAAAGCAGCAGACGATGGTGAATTCTCGGAGCTCTACATCTTCAAATGGACCTCTCTCTTGATCCCTCCGACCACACTCCTAATCATAAATGTGATCGGAGTCATTGTCGGAATCTCTGATGCGATCAGTAATGGATATGACTCGTGGGGACCGCTATTCGGAAGATTGTTCTTTGCTCTTTGGGTCATCCTCCATCTTTATCCTTTCCTCAAAGGTCTGCTTGGGAAACAAGATAGAATGCCTACCATCATTCTTGTCTGGTCGATCCTTCTCGCCTCTATCCTTACGCTTCTTTGGGTCCGAGTCAACCCCTTTGTGGCAAAAGGCGGTCCAATTCTCGAGATATGCGGTTTGGACTGTCTTTGATTGATCCCGGTTTGATGACACATAAACGTTTTTTTCCACAGGGGTAAAGTAAAGAGGAAAGGGAAGTGTCACAGATTCGTGTGACTGTGTTGTAATATTACTGGGGAGAAGAACCCTATTAGATTGGAAAAGAAAAAAAAGATTTAGATATATAATCTTATTTTTGGAAGAAGCTGTTGTATTGTAGATATAGAAGAAGGTGGTGTTGTCTATTTGTTATAATTTTTTTTTTTTGTGGTGAAAGTGAAACTCAAGAGAGATGTTATATTATTATTAATTCTTTCATTGAAATATTTTGAGAAATCTTGTGCATATTCCAGATAAAAAAAATACGGTTTCATCTGTAATTGTTGAGAAAAAGATGTTTGTATGTGATCTACATCTTGTCTGAAAATAAGAAATTCAGTCTCTGTGAACTTGTTGTCTGAGTTCTTTTAGACTTCTTGTCTGTAATTTTCTCTCGAGAGACTTTGGAATACGAATCAGTCAAAGTCAACACGACTCTTTGACTGGAAACTTTTGAAGCCAAATTTTCATTTCTTATTTTTTCGGAAATTCAAGTCATATACGGAGAAGTGAGAATATTTAAATTTTACTATTTAAAACTAACCCATTACATAATTCTACTTTTTAATAAGTGTGAATTCATATCAAAATAAAAGAAATGGAGTCAGAGCAAAATTTATTATTTAGCATTTGTGTTTTATACATCTAATATGAAGGTTACGAACTCATATTTGCATTTTTTTGTATGTGTTTGTGTTTAATATTTTGGTTTTGGCTTGGCTTTAACACTTATTAAGTATTATAGAACTGCATTTAGCTTTGTAGTTACATTTCATGTTTGTATCACCACTTACATTGTGCATTTTAGCTAAAAATTATGATTTTTTTTTAGAAGCTTCAATTATAAATTAAAGTTTGCATTTTGGATTTGGCAATCTGATGTTACTAAAAAAATTCTAAAAAATTGATCAGTCGAATATTGTTTGCATTTAAAAATATGTATATCTTTCCGAAAAATTAGAATATCCTTCCTAAATATTAGTATATATATCCTAAAAAAATTAGGAATCTTTTACCCTTTATTTTAGTGAATGTTATTTTTGTGACAATTTAGAAATCTTTTACCATTTACTTTAGTGAATGTTATTGTTATGAATTTTAATCTTGTGTTCTATTTTTGTGACAAAAACTTTATTTAGTTTATTGTAGGATATTTTTCTTTTAAATTTTTTTTAAATTTTAAACTTAAGGTATTTGAATAAGTTAAACAAGTAAATATAATTTTAATTTATAAAAGAGCGAGTCAACTAGAAGAGAGAGCTTACCCCAGGGTATCGTAGAGAGATACGCGTTTTGTGACCAAGGAAGTAAGTCCAAATAGGTAAGGCCCAGTTGAAGGGTAATTTGGATATTTCATATAACTTTCATTTTTTTTTTTAAGGATTCGTGTTTTTGGTCGTAGGATTAAGGTCAAACAAGTCGAAGTAGCTACTATTTTCCTATCATCCAACGGTACAGATTTGATTCTGAAAAAGCATAACAATCGAGTGTACCTGATAGTTTCCACATTTGCTTTTTAAGCATTTACCCCAAACCCCAACATATTATCGAAATCATAGCCATGCCACAAAGTTTCATAAAATGTCATATTCTAACCCTCGCTAAGATAATATAGTTGCCAAATGAGTTAATTTATTTGATGAAGATCACTCATAAGCTTATTTATTACTGATCAAATCATTGAGAAGCAAATTGTGTAAATATATTTTTTGAAAGAGTCAAAAGTAGAGGGACGAGTTTGAAAAAATA
Source organism: Schrenkiella parvula (assembly GCA_000218505.1). Taxonomy (NCBI): domain Eukaryota; kingdom Viridiplantae; phylum Streptophyta; class Magnoliopsida; order Brassicales; family Brassicaceae; genus Schrenkiella; species Schrenkiella parvula. The sequence continues at coordinate 15,402,012 of CM001192.1, read as the reverse complement.
ATTTTAGAAATGAGGAGATGATTTGTTGAATGAGTCAAAATAAAGGGATGAATTTGCAAAATATAGTTAAAAAGATGATGGAGAGAGAGAGATTTCGCAGCACCAACGTCGCAGTTTCTCATGGCGTTCAAAACGCTTCTCAACATTACGTAGACCTGGAAGAAATTTATACATATATATAAAAAAAACAGAAATAAAAAACACAACAACATCTTTGGAAGAGAGAATTATCTCAGAAGCAAACTTGTTGTTTCTTTATTATGGAGAAAAGGAGAAGAGAAGAGACGATAATGGAGGCAGAGATGGAGGCAGCTGACCATCTAATGCAGATGAGCGACGAAGAGACTAGTCTCAATATGATCAAGAAGAAGAAGATTGAGGAAATATTCGGTAAAGATGATATTTATCAAGATCAATGCACGAAAGAAATGGTGATCATGAGAGTAATGTCATCGAAGAAGAAGAAGGAGAAGAAGTTTAGGACGCTCGAGAGCATTTACATGGCGACGAGACCTATCCGCAGAGTCGTGATAAGATGATGAAACAACTTTCTTAGGTTTGAAATCTTAGAGTTGTGTTATTCCATTAAAACGGTCTACTTTGAGCATTTACATGACGACGAGACCAAGAGATCAACAGGATAGCGTCATTGGGTGATGAAACAACTCTCATCATGGGAACGAAGCTTAGGGATCTGTTATTACATTATGATCTTATTTGAAAACTTTGTAATTAGTTCAAAGAATATGAATGAAGATTAAATGGTTTAAAAGAAAAAAAAAATACATTCAGTCAATGTACATAATTTTTATACACAATTTGGAGGATGAGGATATGGTTCGAGGGAGATAAAGATCAAATGATTATGATCGATCAGTCACGGATAATTAGCTTTCTCTCTTTTTTTTCTTCCTTTTCATTTTTTTTCTGTATAAATTTTCGGACGCGTAGAAGACTTTGTTACTAATACGCGTGTTGGATTTTGTCTCGCGTAGTTAAATATAGCAACTCTTTGCTTACCTTAATAAAATGTTCGGAGTTATCCCATAACCGTAAAAGCAAGAAATACTAATTTTGGAATGTAGTTGACAATGTTTACAAAAAAAGTTTCTAAATATATATGTATAGACAAACAAGCTTGTATTGTAATTGTACTATAATATGTTATGGTAGTATGTGAGCTCGCAGTGCCAAGTTGGCAAATTCCATGTAAACTAATGTTAAGGTACCAACTTGAGAAAGCTAGTAAAAATATTAAGATGGTTAAAAGTATTTTTCACAATCCTCATATCATCGTTTAGAAAAACACTTCATTGAAATAAAATAATAAATTTCTTCTTACAGATCAATTCTTTAAGAGCAAAAAAAAAGGAAAGGTCCACAATAATCTTTTGATCTATATAAGATGTTTCAGACAAGAGATTGAATCTGGATCGGAGTCCGGTTTAGGTTTTATACCACCAAGTCAGAACAGGAAGATCTACCAAAGACGGAAAAAAAAACTGGCCTGCCTACAATTCACGCCTTGGCTTTGGCTTCATATTCATGTGGATGCTGCAATCAAAGATACTCATTCAGTAAACCCTATGGAACAGATGAAAGAAACGGAGAGAGAAATTGAGATATTCTACCATGAAAGTTGCAGATATCATCTTTTGTGCAAACCATCTCATGTGCATCGCTCTTTGAGCAGCCGCTGCAGCCTGCACCGATTCAAAACGCAGGTATACAAAACCCGCGCTGTTCCTGCATTTTAACCAGTTTCAAACCAATATCACATATCTATAAACATCAAGAGCCAAACATGCAAGACACTTTTATTGAAACTCATGGGATAATACTTACTTGTCTACATAAATATGGTTGACTCTCCCATACTTTGAGCATTCTTGCTCAACGTCTTCTTTAATTTCCTCATCAAAATCTGGTTCCGTCTGCAACAAAAGAATGGTTTAATGTTAATTATACTTGTAGACATAAAGCTGACTTTTTTTTCTTTTTCTCCACATCTCCTAAGCGAAGAAAAGAAGAAGCAAGAATCGACCTCGGTTGCAGGATCAAACATGTTCTTCAGTAGAAGACATTCACTTGGCTGACCAACAGGCTCAGTGACAAAAGAAGGGATTGCTGCTGTCGGAAGCACTGATGTGGGGAAGCCAGGATTCATGCTGGGTTGATTAAGAGCTGTTCCATTTAGCGCTGGTACTCCAAGAGAGCCCACAATGCTGTGCACAGATTACATGTGCTATAAGGAGAGACGCACAAAATAAAAATATTTGAGAACTAAACAAGTAAAAAAAGATACATCCAAGAGAGACATACCTTGTAGCGAGACCTGTACGATCCAGCTTCTGCATAAGCAGAACCCTCGATTGTGCATTTAAAGCCTGTGAAAGAGACAGAGAGAGATAGAGTAGTTAAAGAACAAGTATTAGATAGAAAGGAGACAAAGATACAAGGACAAGGTTCTCTAGCTTACCAGTCCACCTCCATCATCATCATCAAAATCAGCAGATTTTGGATTAGCGTCTTGAGTGCCAATGTGATCAGAGACAGAAGAAACCTAAGAAGTAAAACAAAACAAAAATACTTACGACAGTGGAATAACATAAAATACATGCAAGACTAACAACTCATCATTTATCCACAAGGAGTCCAAAACTCACCTTGATTGTCCTGCCAGCAATCTCCAATTTTCCGTTTAAGGCAATTTGTGCTGCCTTTGAATGTTCAAGTTGGGCAAACTATGAAAGGATAAACAATATAAGTGAGGAATCATGAAGAAAAAGAGAACCAACTAATTTGAAAAAGTGTTCTACTAACCTGGATAAATCCAAAACCTTTGCACTGCCCCGTTTCAAGGTCGTATGGTAGCTGAACAAGCTCAACAGGACCAAACGGTTCAAAAATCTGATAAAGAAAATGAAACAACAGTGGGCACGAATGATTTGATGAAAAACATAGGCAAACACTTGCGGGTCTCTTCACGAGTAATAAAGCCTCACAACAGAGCCATATATCTATAAAACTATCAAGGAGAATGGATGTCTGAAACTGACAATACCTGTCTAAGCTGCAACTCTGTCATGTTGAAATGCAAGTTCCCTACATACAGCTTCCTATCCACAGGGCCAGTACCCCCTACACCTCCTGTGGTGGTGTTAGATTGAGCCAGATTCTTTTCAGCTTCAGAGGGCTTAACCATCACAGGTTGTCCAAGAAACAGCTGTCCAGACAGAGCTATGGCCATTGGAACTGACATCACATCATAAAACTCAATATACCTGCACGTCCACAAAAAAAAAACAGATATACTTGACTTCAAGCACACGTCGGATGAATATATCAGAAAAAAACTTACAAAGCATGTAGCAAAGAGAAGTTGGAAACAAAAAACTTTAGTGCGGGGATTCAAGCTGAGTCTCTTTGGGTGGGTTGGAGGCCTAGATTAATAGAAAATGTTAGCCCATCATGATAAAATGAACAATAATTAAATCTAATAAGCAATGAAGACAGAAGCAAGCTCCTCCATCAGTAATTATCCCAGACAGAGGACTGAAAAAGCACCAGAGACTACGAGGAAGCATTAAAAAAAGAAGATCTGATTAAGAGTGATAGGCTAATGGGTTCCCTCCTTCCCGGTAGAGCTTGCAATGGAAAGTAACAACTGAAATAGGATTCAGGTTTTCTGACATCTACCTTGAGCACGCAGAATTGACTAAACAAGTGTGCAAGGTATTGCCATCATCCTCATCATTATCGCATTGATAGTGCATCTAAGAATACAGTTAAATCGAGTTCTTGAAATTGCAGAGAAAACTGAATATGCAGAATATTACGTACCAAGTGCACATACACAAAACTAGTTTCATAGAAGCTGAAAGAAAAACATACCCGACTCCTTTTGATCGTCTTGAATTTCTGTCCATGATCAATCGCACGTCCCTGACCTAAAATCATAGGGAAAAGAGAACAATAAGAACAAAGGCGAAACAGAACCCAAGAGACATTTGACGAAAACATTAAGACCAGAAGGATAAATCAAAGAGCAAAGATAATATAAATATGATAAAATCAGCTCTCCGCAGAAAGCACGAGCAATCTAGATAAAAAAACAGATAATGTTTTACACAATGAAGAACAATAAGCAGTAGTTTCCAAGCCAACAGATGAACGTCCATGGAGCAATTAGATGAAATATTAGAGACAAGAACTAGCGACTCCAATAAAAAGTGAGACTGATGGAGTAATATTAGCACATTGCTATGGCCTAAACCAACTACAATGGGAAAAACTAGAAAGGCACAAAGTATCTGACCTTGCCAGCTTTGGAGAAGAACTCATAAACATCTCTCTCGGTAGCTTTAAGAGGCATCTGTTAATTAGAAAACCAGATAGGTTAGCTTCATCAGTAAATCCTAACTGCGCGGGTTCTTTCTCCACCCATCAGTACTAAAACCAAAGTTTCAGAATCTACCTGATATGCAAAAACCGTCCTTTGGTCTCTCTCTGGATCTGCTTCAGGCTCATCTTTCTTGTCCTTGTGTCTCCTGCGCAATCGTATAAGACCTTTTAGTCACTACATTGGAGCTTTGCATCGTTCCTATAACATTTGACAACAAAGTTTTGCTAATTACATAAATCATAACAAAGGAACAGAATTCAACTAACCTGCTTCCTCTTTCCACTACTTCGCGTTCCCTCTCCTCCCTCCGTGATCTACTGCTGCTTCTCCTCTCCCTCTCTCTCCTCTCTCTATCCTTCTCCCTCTCTCTTCTCTCTCTGTCTCGGGTTTTGTCCCTATCGCTCCTGTCTCTCTCTTTGCTACTCCTCTCCCGATCGCTCTCCTTATCTCTCGATCCTTCCCTAACCCTATCCCTCTCTCTTTCCTTATCTTTCTCAGGGTCTCTGTTGCTGTCTCGGCTGCTCCTGTGCCTCTCTCTCTCCCGATCCCTCTTACCCGCACCGTTCTCTTCGCCGTCTCCGCGAGACTTCTTACTCCGACTGCTCCCTCGCTCTTCGTCGCCGCCTTCTTCGCCAGGCATCTCTCCTTCTCGCTTCCTGTAACTCCTCTCGCTCCTGTCGCTCTCTTCCTTCTTCCTATTCGATCCATCTCCTTCTTCCACCGTCTTCTCCAGGTACTCGTACTCGTCAAACTCCATTCTCGTCAACGATACGGCAATTTCGTCAATTAGGGTTTTTGTTAGGGTTTCGAATTGAAAGATACGATTAAGGGGATTGGAATTTAGCTCTGCCTGTTCGATTGATATCTAGAAGATGGTTCTAATTCGTAGATTCCAAACAAGAGCGAGGTTACGATACTACACAACGCAAACCAGCAAAGTTGATGATGGGCCCAAATAGTTGTAGTATTTTTGTAACCAATAAAGGCCCATTTCTCTTTCCATTTTTTTAACGTCAGGCCCATTTCTCTATATTGTTTTTAGACGTCTTACATTGTTTTGCTTAGGTATAGTCGAAGATTTTAACTATGTAATTATATTTTAAATCACAAACTACAACTTCTGAATTTTAAAAATCATACAGTTTTTTATAGATATGTTTGTTAACTTCTAACCAATCCACCAACAGCACTGTGAAAAAATAAATGACTGTTAAAACCAATAAGTGGCAAAAACTCCACTAGTGTACAAAAACCATACTACATTCTTTGTCTTGTCAAGGGAAACAACTGTTTCGAGGTTTTTTTTCCACACAAAGATGCTAATAACTCAACGAAGATCCTTAAAAGTTTTATGAAAACCATCAAAGCACATGTTCAAGGTCTCAGTGCGGCTTTGTGCACCATGGTTTCCTTGTGAATTTGGTGGCAACTCTTTTCAACAAGATCTAAGAGTTTCTCCAAATTCACTGCCCACGAGTTGAGAATCTCGTTGCTGTCCTTTGCGATCTGGAAGCACACAATTCCTGATGGTCTGTCTATTTTTGCAATCAGTGCTTTCGACACAACCATCTCTGAGAGATGCTTCTCCGCCTCCTGAAAATATTCCAACAAAATCAAATTATATAAGGAGCTTACAAAGTAAGAAGCATATGATACAAGCAGAGAGAACAGATCAGTTACCTCAATGCTTAGGCATAAAAGCTCTGCAAGCCTCTTTAAGGTTATCCTTGAGTAGTACTTTGAGACAACGAGAATATTCTGCTTATTACAAAGAGGAAATCTGAGAATTAATAACAGCAATTGTTATTGCCAACTACAATGATTCTCAAGGAGAGACTTACATGTTCAATGATTCTCAGTTTCAGATCTGCACTGGCTTTGTCACCCAAAGAACCTCCAACCATGCTTTGTTCTTTCTCAAACTCATCCTTGTATTTGTTCCAGAGAGCTGTCCATTGAATTACCTCCATTGTCACTACCTGTTTTAGAAGCATCCTGCGACCAATAATATAAATGGCAAGAGTCTGACTACTCGGAACCCATTTGAAACCGAATGAGTAATGAAAAAACAAAATTTATGGAGAAAGAAAAGTACTTGAAATCAGGAATTTCTGATAAATTCTTGTCTTCCAAAGTTGCATTGAGCAGGCTTGATTGCATTGGATCATGAGGTGCCAAGACCAAGAACCAGCAAATCTTACGCAGGACCTATTGTTTGAAGATCAAAGAGAAGTTATTCTTAAACTAACCATAGAATATATATTATACTAAACACCCAATCAATGGTATGCCACTTACTGGAATCCACTGCTCAGGGGTTTCTTTAACAGAAAGGATGTCATATATTGACTTGTAGCTACGGCAGATTTCAAGGTACTCATTATTATGAGAATAATATCTGCATGGTTGAATTAGCGCACAGAGATATTAATAGGATGCAACAAAAATCAATCTTGGAATTCATGTCATACGTAGTTGGCCATGGAAAGAAACAAAAAAATTGACACAGAACAGGAGATTCACCCAAATTTTGGTACTGTCCAACAGGAACAATTTGTAATATGTATCTTTGAGAAAATTATAGCAAGCAAAAATTCCCACAGATTGATAAGATTCAAGTGAGTAAAATAGTGTTCCTTGATTAAGTTACCATACACGAATTTAACCTGCCAAGAAAACTGATGGAGATACAAATCACGAACAATGTGTTAGAGGGGCACAAGAAGGCCTTACCTTATCATTAGCTCGTAGTAAATTCGCTTAAGCTCCAACAAGGTTGGTATATCAGCCGGAGCCTCTTCTACAATGTTCTCACCTTCCTTGGGTTTCTTCTTATCCTTTTTCGTATCTGCATCGAACACTCTAGGATTGATTTTCCTAGATAGGATTTGTGCACGAACATAATCTTGACGATCCAAGCACAAGCGGACCTTAAGAGGTCAACCAAAAGTAATTAGCACCACAAATGAAAATACCAATAAATATTAAACAACAGTATAGTATAAGTCCTTACTTGTTCAAGGATAAATGCAATTTTCTCAGTTTTTGCCATAGCGCCAAATGTCTCCACCTGTTATCGATTATCACATTACACATTACAGGGGTTAAATATTCCAGAAGAGTAAGTAGCAAAAGGTAGAAAAATCTTACAGCAACTTCTTGCATAATATCTGCAGCCTCAGCAATCTGACCCTGCTCTTCCTTAATCTTAGCAAGCTTCTTTGTGAGACGAGCCCTCTCAATTTCAACATATATCTACACATGTGGAGTTAAATACAACAATTACACAAAATGATGAAGATATGAAGAAGATAACATCGTCAGTTAGTTAATTCCGCACCTTTCCAGCAGACACATTGTTCAACGTCTTAATAAGCTCAATCCGAGTTTCTAAGTCTGGAGTCTGATCGATATACTGCATCGCTTGCTGCACCATGGATTGCACAGCCTGCAAATGGAGAAGTTGGCGTGTTTGTATCATTTACTTTCAATATAATTCTGAACATGAAAAGGTTAAACTAATTCCGTATGACCTGTTTGGCATTGATAATCTAGTCAAACAATGAACTTTTTAAGTCGGGTAAAAAAATATCAAAATCACAACAGCAAATTATCACAGGACAAACGCCACCAAAATAAGTTTGTATTGAACGCAAAAGGCGAATCCCCCTGAGTTTTGAGCTTATGTCCTTAGACTCTTTCCAAGATTAGGGTTACCAAACACTAAGCCTATACAATTCAGAAGTCAAAACGTGGACGAAAACACAGTAACAATACCAAAAAAAAGTCTTCAAATTGTCAAACGAACAGAAAAATCCATGTTCCATACAAGCTCATTCGACAAACTACTAAGATCGTAACAAAATCGAAGTACCTGTTTAAGCTGACCACGTTTCTTAGAGAGATTGAGAATCTGCTCATTCAGAAGTTTCCAGTCCTTGGCTTCGAAACAAAGCTGCAGAATCTCAGTAGCTGCTTTCCTTGTACCGGCGACATTCTCCGCGAGTCTCATCTGCTTCTCTTCATTCAGAAGCCGATCTACCGACGCCTCAAGTTTCCCGCTGTCTCCCTGAAATCCACGCTACAAACGGAATGAGATGCAAAATTCGAAACAAGGGAAGAAAAAAAACTAATAACAGATCTGAGAATTCGAGAACTCGCCATCGCAAAACCACAACGAATCAACTCGGAGTAAGAATAGTTGAAATTCCGGTGACAGAACGGAGAAACTTTGGAGTCTAGAGAAAGGAGGCGATAGAGAAAGAGAGAGAGAGATTAGAGAGCTTATGGAGTTGCCGAGCACAGAAAAATCGCACAGTCCCAACCCCTTGAACAAGAAAGCTCAGATTCCTCGGCCGATAATATTTTCTTCCAATGGGCCACTGATGGGCCTTGCCAAACTGATTGATTTGGTTTGGTATGAAATCCGCTGATTTTGGTTAGTACTGAACCGTACCAATTGATTGAACAACTTGAGCATGAATAGTAAGAAACATTACATATCGTTCGTTGTTAATTTTTCCGATAATTCGTAGCAAAACCAGAAGATTTCTGCATCCTTTGATCTCGATCCGGACCGCACTCTACTCTCCTTGTCCCGAGAGCCTGTAATTTACCTTGATTACTAGGAAAATTTTGTCTGTTTTGTTTTCTAGATTCATCGAGAAGAAGAACGTTAAGGAGGAAGGAGGAAAATCCTACACTTAGGAAAGTCCTATGATGCTCTTAGGATTCAGATTTTGAACCTGGTGTCGATCAGAAATCATTGTGCATAGCTGTAGATCCGCTGCATTAGGATGGTGAAGGATCTGTGCCCGAGATTCTGGATTAGAGCAATCTGCTTACTGTGAGAAATCGGAGTTTGAAATGATAATTTCTGGGAGCTTAACTTTTGGTCCAAGGGGCGACTATGGGACTTGATTGTGTAGTGCTTCTGGGTTTTACAGTTTATCGAATCTGATTTTGCTGGTGTAAGCAAAATGAGGTTTTGGAGGGAACGTGAAAGGGAAAATAAAAAACAGATCGTTGCGCCATTATGCGGCCAAATTCGAGTATTGGTGGTTGGTGACTCAGGTAATACCAAATTCTCGTTTTCATTGATGATGTGGAGTAGGCAGTAGTTGTACATCTGTAGTGTGTTAGATTTGGATAATGGTTCTGTGTTTTAGTATCAAATTTATGGAACCAAAGCAAGTTTGTTATTGTGCACAAACTCAGTCTTGGTCATTCTTAAAGAAGGAGCCAGTGAGAAGCTTGGAAAGATAAATTCTCATGATTCATTTGATTAGGGGTTATAGTTGTGGAACCTAATAAGAGTCTGATATCTTAAGTCAACAAGTCTTTTCCTTATAGAGTCTACTACCTCATGTGCTTGCTCATGTTCATAGTCAAAATTTTGTTTCTTCTTTTCATCTTCTGCACTATTGAGCAAATTTATCTCTGGACATCAATTAGGTGTGGGGAAATCATCTCTTGTGCATCTCATTGTCAAAGGCTCCTCTAGTGTCCGGCCATCTCAAACAATTGGATGTACAGTTGGTGTCAAGGTAACTTAAGCTGTCTTAAATTTTCTCCATATGATTGAAGAGAGCTTGATCTAAGTTCCTAACTTGCTTTCTGGCATCCTCTTCTGAGCAGCACTTAACTTACGGAAGTCCTGCTAGTTCTTCAAATAGCATTAAAGGTGACTCAGAGAGAGACTTCTTTGTAGAACTCTGGGATGTATCAGGTCACGAGAGATACAAAGATTGCCGGTCGCTGTTCTATTCACAAATTAATGGTCCGCCTCAATTCTGTCTCAAATAATGTCATCTCTGTCTCTGTTTGTCCCCACTTACAGAAGAGACCGTCTGATCATGCAGGAGTCATTTTTGTTCATGATCTTTCTCAAAGAGGAACAAAAACAAATTTGCAGAAATGGGCGGCTGAAGTTTCAGAATCTGGGACGTTTTCAGCTCCTCTCTCTTATGGTGGGCCTGGTGGTCTTCCAGTCCCATACATCGTTATTGGAAACAAAGCCGATATTGCTGCAAAGGAAGGAAACAATGGAAGCAGTGGAAATCTTGTTGATGCGGCTCGTCAATGGGTTGAGAAGCAAGGTCTGCTCCCCCATAGTGATGAACTTCCTCTCTCTGAGAGCTTCCCTAGCAATGGTGGTCTCATAATGGTAACCATGATTAAATTTACTAGCTCTTGAATCAGTGTTATATGGTAAATCATATAATTATGGTGAGACTATGCACAGGCTGCCAAGGAAGCTAGATATGACAAAGAAGCTCTGGACAAATTTTTCCGTATGGTTAGTTAATTCCACCCTCCGATGTTTCACAATAGCTCTCTCTTTCAACTTAATGAACACTTTGTATTTCCAGTTGATAAGAAGAAGATATTTCTCAGACGAACTACCATCGTCTTCTTCAGCGTGGTCTCTTTCCCCTGCACCTTCACAGCGGTTAGACGAGGGCTCAAGCGATGAAGATCAGTTCTATAAAAGAACAAGGTATAGTATATACTTTAAAACCATCAAATTCACCACTTTTGTATTCGTAATTTCGGGTTTCCAAACCATTGGGTTTTGGTCTCTTGAATTTTTGCAGCCTATGGGGAGGAGATCCTCACAAGTATAACACTTTACCGCCACGCAACCTCACGCAGCCTCCTACACACTATCCGCAGCAACCAGTTTCTACACATGTCCGTTACAACTATGCCATCCCAAGATTCTCTCTTTCAAGTGTCGGGGAAACCAACAGCGGTAATGACAGGTCTAAGCGGATGGATATTAACTTATGAAATTAAACAACACAGATCAAATCGCACATGATTCTTCTGTAAAACCTCCCAAATATGTTCTACTCCAAACATAATCCAAGTGTTTAGCAATTATTTGTTCTTCTATGTTATACCTGATTAATGTGATATTATTTTAAACTTGATATTATTTTTTAAGTGTTTAAAATCCAATCAATATTAAAACAATTTTGAAAACTTTAGAAATAATTAAACTAATGTCAATTTTGATAATTAATAAAGCAATATTTACTATTGATAATACCATTTTACTAACAAAAAATGTATTTACCACCATTATTTTTTCTTGACATGTATGACAAACAAAAAAATTTTGGACGCAAAAATAATTTCGCTATATAAGATAATATATTTATTTAAAATTAGTAGATTTATTTTTCAGCCAATAGATTTAATATTGAAATGATACATTTATTTTTTAGACTTATTTTTTTGATGTGTTAGACATTTATTTTGTGTGGTAGACTTAGTCAATGGTGGTATATTTTGTTTTAACTGATAAACTTATTCGTGAAATGATAGAATTATCAATACCCGTGATAGATTTATTTTTGTTTGATGGTAGTAATTTAGTTGTGGAATATTTATTTTAATTTGTATTGATGATATATTGTTTGATGGTAGATTAAATTGTGGTGCTAAATTTATTTTCTTTGACGATAGAATTTTTCGGTTAATATATGATGGTAGGTATATTTTTAGTGATGATAGATTTATAATAAAATTGGAGATTTTTTAGTTGTGGCGGTAGATTTTTTTAATTTTTGTCAGTTTACTAAAATAAGCTACAGTACAAAAATTTAGTGGTTACTATGGTCATAGATTTATTTATAATATTTGTTAATGTCATGGTATACTTATATTTTTATATATAATATATAATGATGGTTACATCTAATGAATGTAGACTTATGTAGAGATACAACAAATTTCTAATGAAAAGACCGGTTGAAACAGCTAATTATTTAAGTTTACCACTACTTAGAAATCACGTTTATATAAATCTACAATAAAAAATAATGTCACTCAAAAACGTCAATTGTAAACGAAAATGGTTATTTCAAAATAATTTTGATTTCAAAAAAAAATTTGACTTTTAATAACAATTTTTATGACTTTTTAAACAATTTTTTTAATGAATATTATTATAATTTTTTTAAAAAAATCAATGTCATTTTCGTACAAAAAAAATTAGAATTATAAGATTTTAGAAAATATGTATTAATTTAATAATCTGATAATTCTGAAAACTGTTGTAGTAATCAACCAAATGTTCAAGTTTGTTATAATGATTATCTATAGGATTCAGAATCCATCTTATCACAACTCGTCTTCTATATAAATAGGCACATGACCTTTTCCTTATCATTTATTATAAATACACGAACGTTAATTTTAACCGAGAGGTACACATTGTTGAGTTTTCAACGATAAAGACGAGGAAGGAAAAAAGCATCGACTGGCCGCCGCAAGACTTTTTAAACATAACGAAGTTAATCAGAGAAAAGCTAGATTCATTAAAATCCAGACAATATGTCGACTTGATGAAACGATTTAGGTCACAGGACATCGAAGCATACGAACTCATAAGGTTTCTTCAGATTCTGTTCAAAGGAGACGAGCGTCTTTCTCAGATATTCAACAATCTTATGAAAGAAGAGATCTGAGAGCTGAAAGGAGCAAAGAGAAGAATAAGTAACTTATCAAAGAATGATGAGGAGGTCGAAGAAGATGATGAAGCAGATCAACCCGTTAAAAAAGAAACAAGTATAGGGTTGAGCCGTCTAGATCTGCGTTGGGGCCTCACGAATTTAAATTAGACATTATTCAAAATTGCGGCAAACTTTTTTTCCGTTAATTATTGATAATAATAGCAAAGAAATCAAATAAGTATTTTATATTTCTCTTTCTATTCTTTGCCACAAAATATTTGATATTCAATGTTTTCAGTTCATCGAAATTGAATTTGGCATGAATTAGATTTTTGTTGATTGTTAAAACTCTTAGAATCAGATTCTATTCTTATTAGTTTATGCATTCTAACAATCTTAACCAAATCGATTAGTATTTGTTTAAGAATTTTAATATTCTTTTATCTATTATTATGAGTTTGATGATTATTATATTTTATTCAAAATTTATGTATTCAATAGGTTTGATATTTATTAATTTTATAATTATATTAAAACCTAATATTGTTGGGATAATAGTTTTTAATAATTTAATTCATTAAAAATAATTTTGAAAATATTATGTATATCTTTTATAGTTTTAATGTGGTTATAACATAAATCTTTGATGGATTTTTTAAATATACAAAATATTTACAAATAACAAAGATTTATACAAATCTAACATAGTCTTACAAATTTAATAAATTTTTAAAAATTAATTAACTCTATCAAAATCCAAATGTTTTTACTTCAAAATATAATATGCTATTTTACGTTTAATTAAATATTTAATAGCGTGACAAACGAATTATACATATTGAAAAGTATTGTATTCAACAAAATAACACCTTTAAATATATCTGAAAAGTAAAATTGAAAATTATTGAAACAATATCACATCATTATTATTTATGTAATCTCAATTTCACTTTATTGCCATCTATACCTAATTAACATTTTGTTTTTCCTTTTTTAATTTATAGAGTTTGCTTCTTCTTTTTATATAACTGCTCAAAACAAATATAAATGCTCGTTCGGCCACTTATAATTCTCTTCACATCCGTCCTGTCGTTGCTAGACGAAAAAAACAAGAGAAGAAAACGAAAACCTAAGGGTTCGATTTTCCTCCTCAGTACTCCCAATGTCCGGAGAAGAAGAAGAAAACGCCGCCGAGCTGAAGATCGGAGACGGTATCTCTCTATTCCCTTCTCCATATCCGCAGCTATTGTACCGCAGAATTAGGTTTTTTTTGTTTTCCTTTTCATTCGAATTGATCTGTGTGCAATACGATTTTAAAAAAAACGATTTTCTTTTTGGAATTCTCATTGAGCGTACCCTTTTTTCGAAAACCCGTACTCAATTTTGGCGATTTCGCAGTGCAATTTATGGGGTTTTTTTCTTTCTTTTGGCAATAGAGTTTTTGAAGGCAAAGTGCTTAATGAACTGTGAAGTCTCTTTGATCCTCGAGCACAAGTATGAACAACTTCAGCAGGTCTCCGAGGATCCTATGAATCAAGTTTCTCAGTAAGTATCAGATTCATAAAGATTCACTGTAAATTAGCAATCAAGAAATAAGAGAGCTTGCTATTCTGGAAATAAGAATTGAAGAATTCACTAGCTTTTGTTATTAGTCTACACTGATGCATATTACTTATAGATCAGTGGAGGCTCACTATTGGACTACTTGTTGAAGAACTTATGTTTTCTCCTTGCAGAGTGTTTGAGAAGTCCTTGCAATATGTGAAGCGATTTAGCCGATATAAGAATCCAGATGCTGTTAGACAAGTTCGAGAGTATCCTCTTTCTGAATTACTTGATTCATAGTTTTAACCAATGATTGCTTTGACATGCTTCAATCTTTATCCGAAAGGCCTAGTATCGTGAGAATGCATTGATGATGCTTCACTTAGCACTGAGTGGTGAATAAGAGAGTTTACAGTCACTGGTTCGATTCTTTAGTTTTGCGAGAATAAGAGATTTTTATGTTTTACCTTAACTCAAGTTTCACAGAATACTGAGCAGACATCAACTCACTGAGTTTGAGGTAAGATGTTTAAATCTTTTGAGATTGGATTTTTGTCATCAGCTAAGCCGTTTTCGACAGATGACTTTAAACCATTGCATTGGTCGTTATTGAACAGCTCTGTGTTCTTGGCAATCTCTGTCCTGAAACTGCTGAAGAAGCAGTGGCAATGGTTCCTTCTCTTAAGGTAAAAAAAAAATCTACTTTCTCTATTCAGTGGAGATCTGAAAGATACCTAAAAAGAACAAATAGCCTTGTTATGCCTGTGGACTTTTGAGATGATGTAAGCTTGTGTTTTGTGTAGACAAAAGGAAGAGCTCATAATGATGAAGCAATCGAGAAGATGCTCAATGATCTCTCCCTTGTCAAGAGATTCGAGTAGTGCAGAAAATTCTCAAGATCTAAAATTACAAGCATATTTATATTCGCCTTTTACCTGATGTCTGGAGTTAATTTTTCATGTCTGATATTATAAAGCTTCCATGGCCAGAATCTCTGGAATGATACCTTCGTGTTAAATGAATGTAATTTACAATGGATGATCCAAGTTTGCAATGAAATCCATATCTTTTTACTAAATGGAGTTATTAGTAACATCATCTGAATATGATATACCGAAAGCTACGTGTGAATATAAGCAAAACGTTTTGCATAATAAAGGGAATCTCTTAAGAAAAGGAAATGTTGGTGTTAAATACATATAATTTACAAGGTCAAGTCAATGATTTCAGTGAAATAGACCATATTATCTTTTCACTGAATCGAGTAGAGGATAACACTAACCACCTAAAGCTATGTGTGAAGCTTTAATTCCATCTCTTGGCGTTTTTGCTGGACTTTGACTTTTGTTTGGAAGCTTGAAACGCCCTCATCTTTTGCTTCTTTCGTGCTTCTTTCTCAGCCTTTGACATCTTTGACTTTGCTTTCACCTTTGGAGCTTTTTCCTCCAATTCTGCTTCTCTCTCCAGCTCCTTTGCTCTAGCTTCCATATTCCTCTCCAGGTAATACTGAGAAACATCTCATGTTACACAAATCTAGAATGAACAAATTTGGCGAATGTGCAAACGAAGGAAACTAGGAAGAGATTTTTATTACATTGTAGTCTCCTGCATAGTCCTTTAAACAACCGTCTCTGACTTCAATAACTCTGTTGACGATCTGTTTAATGAAGTATCGATCGTGAGAGACTGCGATGACTGTACCTTTGTATTCGTTTATCGCCTCCTAATGAAGAAGGAATCAGATATCAGGACTTATTCAACCTTCAAGAACAGTTATAGCCAGAGAAAAGAGAAAGAATATGATTTGAAACCTCAAGCATTTCTTTTGAAGGTATGTCCAAGTGATTGGTGGGTTCGTCCAACACGAGTAGAGTGGATGGTTTCACCATGAATTTGCAGAAAGCAAGGCGTGCCTAAGACCGCAAGAGAACCAGAGTGAAGTACACGAAAGAGACGATACAAGTATTATTGGAAGTGAAAAGAAAAAAAAACATAAATTTACCTTCTCGCCACCACTCAAAAGAGAGACCTTCCTATCCAACATGTCAGCTTTGAAGTTGCAGCGACCAAGAAGACCTTTTATATCATCAATTCTCCAATCTACAGCAGCTTCAACAACAGTCTCAATCACAGTTTTATCCAAATCTAGAGCCTCTGCCTATAGCCAACAAGTGAGTAAAACCGTATTTTTGATCCCTCTAATAATCCCTTTCATCATGATAGAACAAACCTGGTTCTGCTCGAAGTAGTTTGGCAATATATTGTGCTCCCCGAGAATCACTTCGCCTCTCATAGGCTTCTCCAAACCCATAATCAGTTTCAATAATGTACTTTTACCACACCCGTTCGGACCAATAATAGCAATTTTCTCTCCTCTTTCTATTGCTAAATTTGCCTTATTAAATAGCATCTGCTTGCATCAGACAAAGATCAAACCATGAGGCCAAACACAGGTAATAAAAGGTATGTCCAACAGCATTTTTCTAATTTTATCATCTCACCTTATCTCCAAAACCAAATTCAAGATTCTTAACAGTGATTACAGATCTTCCGCTTACTCCACATTCTGGAAACGTAATCTTCATTTGTTTCCGCTGAAATGGCTTCTCTATTTGCTCTTCTTGTTGTAGCTTCTCCAGCTTCTGTTCTTAATACAGTGTAATACAGAATCAAGAGAAGTAAGCTTCCATATATCCTCTGCTTCATAAGTACTAAACTTTGCTGCTATATTACCTTTTCTGCTGATGAAGCTCGACCAGAATTTGCTCCAGCACTTAGCCTACTGATCAAGTTCTTTGTTGCTTCAATCTCTTTCTGTTGCTTCTCCCAAGCAGCATACTGTGCTTCAACCCACTCTGCCTTTGAAATTACATACTGAGAGTAGTTACCCTCGAAAGTCCTCGATACGCCCATTTCGGTTTCCACAATTTTGGAACATAACTGATCAAGAAATGCTCTGTCGTGTGATATTATAACCATTGGCACATCTTTCTTATTCAAGTAACTTTCAAGCCACTCAATGGTATCAAGATCCAAATGATTCGTTGGCTCATCCAAAAGCAGCAAATCTGGGTTCTGTTCACATAGTCACACATTAGCTATATAGCTTTCAATACAGAGCCAAAAAAAAGGAATTACATTTCTCAAGAATCATTCACATTCGTATACCTGAAGCAAAATCTTCCCAAGTGACATTCTCATTTGCCATCCACTGCTAAACGAAGCCACAAGCCTATCTCCGTCCTTCGACGCAAACCCCAATTCCGGCATCAGCTTGCTGATTTTCGCATCGACAGAATCCAAATCAAGCTCTTGAGCTCGTCTCTGCAACGAATCGAATTCGTCGAGTAACCTTCCCATTAAGTCTAAATCATCAACAGTTCCTTCTATCGCCTTTTGCAACTTCTCGAGTTTCCTCGCAATTTCCATCTCTTCCGTAAACACACTCATGAACTCTTCCTTCACAGTCTTACTCATCGAAACCTCGAATTCCTGACTCAAGAAAGCAACTTTCAAATTGGGTTTGGCTCTAACAACGTTTCCTGAATCAGGTTCCTCTTGACCCGTGATTATCCTGAGCTGTGTCGTCTTACCCGCACCGTTTACGCCGATCAACCCTACTTTTTCACATTTCTTCACTTCCCAGTTCACATCTTTGAGCACCGTCATGCCTTCATAGCTCTTGCTTATGTTTTCAAGTCTCACTCCCGATGAAATCGCAGACGCGCCATCGTTTGATTGCTTAACGATCCACTTTCGATCGTGATCTTCGCTCGAGAAGAGCGATTCGAGCTCACTCGCCGACGAATTGGAGCCGATGGAGGGAACTTGGGCTCTGCTATTGGAAATTTCTTGTCTAGAGTTAGAAACAGAGGAGAGTTTGAGGGTGAATGGTGTAGGACAAGGAAGGGGATTGGTGAAGAAAGTAGAACGAAGGTTTAGGCTATGGAGATTCGTCGTTAAACCCATTTCTTGGGTAAATCAGTCTATTGTAAACATCAAAAGATTAAACGAACAATTCTGATTGTTAAAAATGTTAGTTCTTAAAAGCAAAACAGAACAAGAGTCCATGAACACACGTATGTTAGCTCAAGGCTCATAATCTGCCACGTGTCAGCCATATAACCATTGCCCAGACTATCACGTCACCGTGGTCAAACCGGCCAAAATATGCGTTTTCTTTTTTAATCTGTGTACTTCATTCATAGCCCAATATCATTTCCTAAATTGAATTAATAAATAACTCCAATATCTAAGGTAATTAATATATAGCTATATATCACCTTAAGATTTCATCAACCTATATATTATATTTCCCTAATTAAAATGTATGAATCACCTTATATACCGATATATGGTGCAAGTGAATCAACTCCAATAACCGCAAGCTAGAAAAGAAGAAATAAACTTTCCATCACTATTTAGGGCATTAAAGTAGATTATTATAAATGTATATAGTCTAGTTAATTATTACTACACATTTTAGCTTCTTATAAAAAGAAATCTCACATTTCTAAAATCTTCTTCATCATTCTCGATACACAATTTTTACAAAGAGATATAAAAATGTACCAAGAAACTCTGCAGTTTTATCATTTGTGGAGACTTGCTGTCCAAGAAAGAGACGAAGCAATAGAATATCTGAAACATTCACTCGCCGAACTCTCTCAACTACGGGAACTCTTCAACACTGTATTGTTGTCCGAAGAACAACAAAAACCCAGTTATTACCCTGAAGCCACAGATGAAACTACCGGTCATCAAAACTGTAGTTACATTCATTTTCCCGGTGATTCTCCGTCACGGTTCTCGTCTGCAATGCCGATGGGTTTCGTCTCCAAGCTAAGTGTTAACTCATCGCCAGCGATCTCCGGTTCTGATTGTTACAGCTTCCGGACAAATCAGATGGGTTTTCTTGAGAATACGAGAGATTATGAGACGGCTGTGCTGGAGATGATCGGAGGAGTGTTGCCGGAAAACGGTAAGTTTTTGCAAGCTGTCAGTGAAGCTGGATCGTTGGTTGAGTCATTGTTTATAGCCAGTCCGGTTCCGAAATGGAGAAATCCTCCGGTTCAGCTGACGACTCAAAGACGGTTCTAAGTAATAATATCACTGGAAATTGGAATTATGGTGGGTTTGGAGTTTGGTTCGGGGATCCAAAACCGGTCTCCCAGGCAAAATGTCACACTTCAGTTTGAAATTTATTCGGTTCGGTACATGTAATGCTTTATATCTTTTGTATTGGTACCAAATATTACGTTATCAATCTTTCAATCTAATATGGATTACATTTTTTCAAACCTAACTCTAGTCATATATAACTGGAGTTATGCTTCTAAACCAAAATATAATGGTTGCAAGAAAGAAGAAAATAATAACTTAAAATAATGGGGTCAACATTTCTAATATTTTTACAGAAATAAAAGAATTATTATGAAATTACTTTTATGCCCCGAGATCAGATTTTTTAATTAGAGAGAGGATAAAAAAGTCCTAAATGGCATTCTCGTGATTGTAACACACAACCTCGGACTTTCGGTAATTGTTTATTCTTTACATTATCATTGGCTATGTCAGAAAAGAAATTAAAAATGATTTTGATTGATATAAATCGAGCTGTTTTTTTGCTGCAATAATTTCACAATCAATTTTTTTCTTTCTTATAGACGATTCTGTCTCTCGAGCTTCTCTTTTGCTAGGATCAATCACGTCGGCAAAATCTAAACCAAGCAAAAAAAAAACAGAAGAAGGATTAATCTTTCTGTTTCTGTGTCTCTATCTACAAACTTCTCTTTACAGATTTGAATCAAATGGAGGATGATCGAAAAGAGGTATAAACCATCTTCTTCTTATCTTCTTCTTCATCTGCTTTTTTTAATAAATTTTTTACCTTCCCGAGAAATTTGTTTTTGAACTATGAAATCGAGATCTGCTTGCTTTGTCCTGCCGTATTGATTTTTGTCGGGGATCGAACAGGGGCTTTAGACTTTTTTTAAGAAGCTCCAAGCACTACTGATACTGTTAAGTATAGTTACGATTTGATTAAAATCAGCATTTGGGAAATCGGAATCAATAATTCTGAGTAAATTCTAAAGCTTCTCCCTTTTTTCCGAATCTTGAAAGCAGAAATTTTGTCATTACGAGGTATATAAGTTTTGAATTTTTCTTGGTATTTTCAAACTTTCGGTTACCTTTATTGGATTGATAATAATATCATTACTTTACCAAGAAACAGATTTTTTCTCGATCACTGACAATCTCTATTAAATTTAATTAGTAGTAATTTCAAAGCTTAGAAACGGTCCAATAAAGTCAAGAACTTTGCCTTTGTTTTTCCTCCTCATTTTGTCCTCGATGCATCGCTTTGTAAATAGCTCTGTATTTTTAAGTTATATGCATCAAATATGAAACCACTTAGTTACTTAATGCTTTTTTATTCAAATTGTTTGGCTTTTTTCGTGGTTTGTTTGGTTTGCAGAAGAACTCTCCATGGCTATCTGTGCCACAGTTTGGTGATTGGGACCAGAAAGGAGGAGGAACGATTCCTGATTACTCAATGGATTTCACCAAGATTAGAGAGATGAGGAAACAGAACAAGAGAGACCCTTCTCGAGCCAGTCTAGGCAACGAGGAAGAACTCGTTAAGCCACCCGAGTCAGCAACAGCAACCGCTAAGCTCACCACGGTCCATAGCGACAATCAACAACACTTCTCTCCGACCCATCATCACCAACCACATTCCCCTTCTGTAAGATTCCAATGCATATTTTGAGTCTTTGATTTGATCATTTCAAACATTACTATTTGCATCTGCGGTTCTACCACACAAATCCTTCTTTTTTTTATTTGTATTACATCCTTAGACGTCTTAGAGGATGAGGCATTTAGCACAAGGTTTTGTAACAAAATGCATTTTAAATTTTAGGATCCATATTTGTTATTTTTGGCTGGAAATATCTCAAGGACCTAGAAACTATTGAGTATAGTTTTATTGAGCCGGTCTTGATTATGACTATGAAGTAAGATAAGGATTTGGTGTGGTTGTTTGGAAACAGACGAGGAGAAGCATCTTCAGCTGCTTTAACTGCTGCGTCAAAGCTTGAAGGAGATCTTCTCCAGCAAAGGAGCAGTTTTATATATTGACTTGTCATTCGAATATGGAAATGTAATGTGATGGCACTTTATGTTTTATATATGTGTGAATCCTTTTCCCTCTTTTTTATTACTATATATGCATATATCTCTTTTACAAGAAAAAGGATTCGGTTAAAATTAAGCTAATTGCTTAGCCTAATGCAAAAACATGACACTGGTCCGAATTCGAATATTACTAACCATTCTAGAAAGCTTCAGCAACATTAAGGCCCATTGGTCCAAACTTACTAGAAATGAAACAATATATGTTTTTATTGAGCATGTCAAATTTTAATTTCATTTTTTTAGAGGAGACAGTAGCACTGTAGAAAAAAAAAGAAAACAAAAAGGCCATTGTTTGATTCTAAAATGGGCTTTAACATATATATAGTCCAACAAGTATCTTCAGGCGCTGTGCATTAATTTTTGGAGTTATGTTGTATCTTGAAAGCAAAGAATGAAAAGATGGACCCCACAGCCATGAAGACATGGCGGAGATGACGAATCTGTCAACGGTCAACATCATATGTTTAGTCTTGTTACGGCCAAACTCCCATGTCTCTACCTGCCTTAGGTTTATTTCTCGTTACATTTATGAAAAGCAATCGCAATCGTGAAGAAAACTATGCTCCAAATGGTAAAATATATTTACAAAAAAAATATATATAAATTTTGGTAAAATATGAAATTCAAGCTAAATAAACATAACTAATTAATGATGGTCCACTAGCTCGTGCCTTGTTGAGTAGTGAATTGGTGTAGTTTGTCACTATTTTACACAAGAAGAAAGAAAATAATGTAGAACGAAATTCGAATGACAGAGAAAGTGATCATGAACGAAATTTGAATGATAGAGAAACACTCTTGTCGTTCTTTTGCTTAAAACTATTTATTTGGCAGATAATAAGGCGGTTTCAACTTGAATTAGGAGTGAAAGTCTTGACTATAAATCAAACATAAGATTTCTTCTCGTTGACCATCATGGATGTTTCTACTCTTAATTGTTCGTTGCGTACACAATACAGAACATGTGACGACCAAAGCCGTTCCCAATTCTTGCTTCCAAGATGTCAGAAGGATTGATGAATCGTTCGAAATTTTCAACTAAATCAGATGGACTCTCGTTCGAAACTTATTGGTCGTCCACTGACACGTTTGAGCCTTAGCTACATTGCATGCATGTTATATAATTATCGTTGTCGGTGATGCCAAACCGTATAACAAGATAAAAAATTTCCTTGGGAAATTTCACGTCACTATATTTACGGTTCACCTGTAGCATTAATTGTACGATCTTGGGCTTGTTGAGATTCCTGCTTCTTACTCCTTAGCCATCGTGTCCTTTATGTTAGTTTCATATCAACTTAGTTTTGTCCGCTCGCGTATATGCAGCATCACAAAATGCTGAATTATAACTGCATACAGTGAAATCCACCGCTGTATGAATTATAACTTCACAGTCAGTTTGATCACTGTGAAACATGTTGTCAGCCTACCCAACGTCACTGAGAAATTAGAGTCCACATTTCAATATATGATTTAAGTATGGTTAGGTCAATCCAATAAATGCATATTGTTCTGGCCTTATCGTGAATTACATATTTTAAAATTTACTTGTATTATATCAACTCTTGTACCTGAAACTTATAAGATTATGAAAGAAAGATCGAATTTGTAGGATATATATATATAGAAAAAGGTACAATGTACTTTGAGTACTTAGGGAACATTGAGATGGTTGATGTTTCCTATCATTTACTCTTATTTGTCCACCCGCCCCATTCCCTGCCAAACCTCCCTTCTTCACCATTCACACTTTTTTTTTTTGCTTTTCCTTAACTATTTCAAAATTATATAATAAAGTTTAATTAAATGAAATGAAAAGTACCAATTCATTTCGGTTAATAATTTTCCATATAAATATATAGATGTAATTTTTTGTTTCCTTTTTCTTTTGACAGATGTTTAGATTCGAACCTGTCACCTAATATGTTTTAACATGGATAATGGATGATTTGGTACCTGCCAGCCCCAGCCTTTGAGATTCCACCCAGGATTCCTCTAAATTTTACCAATTTGTTAGGTCTTTTTGAAAAAATAAATAATAATATTCAGAAACATTATCTTATAAAAAACGGTAAACAGCGAGCTAGAAATAAGCAACATACAAATTGCATGAGACGTTTGGGTAACCGGCTTTCTAATGAGATATGATTGTCGTTCTTAGTATAAGATTCTCAACATATATATTTGTATATGCAATTTCTATTAAGATTATTTATACTCGTAAAGGCAAAATTTGACAAGGACAAATTATAACCGGCACACGAGAATCTTATACATAATATTTAAGACAATCAAATCTCATGTAGAGAATCTTAAGAATCATATAAAATTATCATTAGAAAAGCCTGTTAAGATTCTCAACATATGCAACAACGTTTGATTGAAAGGCCTATTAATAAGATTCTCGAAAAAAACTAATGTTCTACGTTAGGTTTGTATAAACTCTCATCATTTGATATTTTAATTTGATACAAAGATTTGGATTGGATATTAATTTATCACTGATTTAATTAATATGTTTGTGACTAATTGACTTAAATTAATCGATTAGTTCAGCGCTTTAGAAGATTGTCTCCCAAAGAAAGCCTAAATAAATAAAATTGATAAGTAATATTGATATCCTACAAAGAAATGTATCCGTTTTAAGTTGGAATGGACGAAATATCGTGGAACATAGAACCGTAAGTAAGAAACGGTGCAGTAGTATGAAATTTTGCATGTAGATGTTTCAACACTGTATGATGGTTGAAACAATTTAAGACGCATAAATATCGTTATTTCGATATAAACTCAAACTCGTGATTTTACAAACAGAAAAATTAAAATATAGATTTTGAAATGAAATAAGGTACGTCTCTCGTTCGTCCTTTCGTATTCCCTAAGCCGAAATATATATTTTTTTGAAACAATAAGCCGAAATATATGGACTCATTAAATTATATTTCGGTTAAACGAACCTCATTAATTTATTTTTTATCTAACATCGATGCAAACAATAAAACCAAGAAATAAAACGGTGCAAACAAAATAAAAATGATGAATTCATTGTCATAACGCACTCTCACTGACTCATACACATATCTTTCGTTTTATCTCAACACCAAACCAATTCATGCGACTCACCTCGTCCCTCCACGTGATTTTCTCCCAATTTTTACCTTACCATTTTCCATATATTAATTAATTAAAATTTACATAAAACATTATTTATACATAATATAAAATAATCATTTTAAAACCGACGTCTCTCTTCCCATGCATTGCGCATTTAATTAACGCTGCCAAAATATGCATGTGGGTATATATATATCTATATCTATATATACCATTACCCTAATATATACCTTTACCTTCAACTTCTCCATTGTTCCTCTCCAAGTACTTCTCTTTTTAACCAAAAAAGGTACTTTCCTTATCATATAAAATTTTTGCTCAATTTATAATTTCTCGATTTTAATATTTTGCTTCTTCTTTCTTTTTTTAAAAAATTATTATTGGTTCGTAGGTTGTTCATCATTCGAAAAGATACAAGATCAAAGTACAACAAAAAGAAATGGAGTTAACGAATATGGCGACAAAAGAAACAAGTTATTGGATGCTCGCACTACCTGCCGTTTTTGGATCCCAAAACCTACAAGATGTTTCCGTCCTCGGCTATCTATTCCTCGCCCTCGTTTCTCTCTCTCTGCTCACGTGGGCTCTTGCCGGAGGCGGTGGCGTTGCCTGGAAAAACGGCCGTAACCGAATCGGTCGGGTCGCGATTCCGGGTCCTCCGGGCATACCAGTATTCGGAAGTCTTTTCACTCTCAGCCGCGGTTTGGCTCATCGGTCATTAGCCGCCATGGCTTGGAGCCGAGCCAACACTGAGATTATGGCTTTCAGCCTCGGCTCGACGCCGGTCATCGTGGCTTCTGAACCGAACACGGCTCGCGAGATTCTAATGTCGCCTCACTTCGCGGACCGGCCGCTTAAGCAGTCGGCTAAGAGCCTCATGTTCAGCCGAGCCATAGGTTTTGCGCCGAACGGGGCTTACTGGCGCACGTTAAGAAAGATCGCATCGACTCATCTCTTCGCTCCACGGCGCATTGTAGCACATGAACCTGGACGCCAGCTAGACTCCGCCAAAATGGTGAAAGCTGTATCAGCGGAGCAGAACGGCGCTGGATCCGTCGTTTTGAGGAGACACTTGCAGCTAGCGGCCTTGAACAACATCATGGGGAGTGTGTTTGGGAGAAGATACGACCCTCTGGCTCAGAAAGAGGCTCTTGATGAGCTTACATCAATGGTTAAAGAAGGGTTCGAGCTCCTGGGTGCTTTTAATTGGTCCGATTATCTTCCATGGCTCTGTTATTTCTACGATCCGATTCGTATAAACCAACGTTGCTCAGATCTCGTTCCTCGAATCAAAATTCTCGTCAAGAAAATTATCGACGAACATCGAGTAATTAACTCGGAGAAGAAAAAAGACATCGGAGATTTCGTCGATGTCTTGTTGTCTTTAGATGGTGACGAGAAGCTTCAAGACGATGACATGATCGCCGTTTTATGGGTAAGTTAGTATAAAGTTAAAATAATAGTCACATTCTATTTTAACGGTTTATGTAACGGTCTAGTACGTTGTAATGTTTTAATTTGTTGGCATTTATGATTAGACATATTTGTTATTTCCGTATACATAGGAGATGATTTTTAGAGGGACAGATACAACGGCGTTATTGACGGAGTGGGTCATGGCTGAGCTAGTACTGAATCCTAACGTGCAAGCCAAGCTAAGGGACGAGATCAAAACGGCCGTGAGCGATCGAGCCGACTTGACAGATTCTGACCTGGCAAAACTCCCGTACCTGAACGCAGTGTTGAAGGAAACTCTAAGGCTGCATCCTCCTGGACCATTGCTATCGTGGGCCCGTCTTTCCACGTCTGATGTCCAGCTCAGCAACGGCATGGTGGTTCCAAAAGGTACTACAGCAATGGTCAACATGTGGGCCATTACGCACGACCCGACGGTATGGTCCGACCCATTAAAATTCGAGCCAGAGAGGTTCAGTGGGAATGGTGACGTGGACATTCGTGGTGGGGATCTAAGGCTTGCTCCGTTCGGAGCCGGGAGGAGGGCGTGCCCGGGGAAGAACATGGGTTTGGCTACTGTGACTCGGTGGGTGGCTGAGTTAGTGCGACGATTCGAATGGAGTCAAGATCAGACCGAGCCGGTTAATCTTGGTGAAGTCTTGAAGCTTTCTTGTGAGATGGAGCATCCGTTACGTGCCGTTGTAACGGAAATATATTAAGTTAGGGCTTTTGACTTTTGTCAACGCTTTTTCTTATTATAATAATTTCCATGTTTTTGCGTTTGTTTTGTTTTGTCCAAAGAGAGAGAGAGCGGTTTGGGTTGCTGATTGCTCGTCGTTTTAATAATTTGTTGAGAGAGTGTGGTCTGTTTTTATTTTTAACTAGTTGATGTAGTAACTTTGTTTGATATGTAAGTCGTATCATTGTCCTTAATTAGCTTGGGTCTGTTGTCAAAAAAAAAAATTTAGCTTCGGTCTAAATGAATGGAGTAGTGACTATGATATCAATTTTGGTGTTTCGGTCTTTGTTAAGAGTCTTAAGACTTTGACTACGTACTGTAATTCCCCTACATATATTTCTCTAAAAATCGAAATATTTGCACTTGTTTGCTTGCGAGATATTTTAGAATCAATAAAAACAAACCAGATGGGACGTGGACAAAACGCTGAGATGTTTGTGCTTTATAATAATTTGGACGATTTTGATCAATTTGGTGCATCTACTTGGTTATTTCCATCCGAATGATATGTAATAAGTGAGGAGAAGGAGGCAATTCAAACGATATCATGTCGTTAATGTATTTAGACACGAGTAAATATTTATGAAATTTTGTGTTGTCATCATTTAAATAAATCAAAGTCAAATAAAAAGGGAAAATGGAAATAAATTTTTTTGAATAAGAACTGTCATTCTTTTTTTTCTTCCCCCAATTTTTTTGATTAGTACTCAAACCGAGATGCATTTGATGTAACACAGTTTTCGATTAAATTCAATTATAATTTTGCGTTCATTAAAAAAAAACCCCATTTAGATGGAGAAACATGATCTTCGGTTGATTAGGACGCCATCTTGATGATTAGGTCGGAGCAATCCATTAACAAAGTGCAGTCAACATTTCTCTGCCGATCGAACCCAAGACATTTTCCTAATCTACTTTGGCCGAGTTATCTTCTTAAAGAAACCGCTATGATCTTACAAACACATCACATATCATATTAAGAGATTTTTCGATATTTTTTTGTTTTTATGTTGATAATAAAAATCATTCGATTATATCTATTCGATAAAAGAATTGAACACAGCACAAGGGCACAGAGCAATGTCATCACACTCTAGTTCAGGGATGGTGCCACACATACATACTTTTGGTATATTTGATCTGTCGGTGGAAAAATAATTTGGAAGAAAAAAAAACCAATGAACTCATTATACTTTTGTCGTCATATTCACCTCAAATCAAGACAAAATCTGTTAACATTGCTGGACAAAAATAAATAGACTCTTAGTAAGCTACGATGATGGTGAAGGATTCCAGAGAAGGTGACGTTGCGTTGTTTTCTCTCTAATGAATAGATATTTACATGACATAATATTTTAATATTAGATTTGCTGTCGCGCGAGTAGACCACGATCTAAAAAAAAAAATCGATATGATGGTTAGATATATAACTCGATGATCTAACGACTAAGGACATATATCTGATTACTTTAAATCTAAAATGTTTTATCGGAATTAATTATCTGAGCGACCAATTATAAAATATTGGTTACTAATTCTAATCTCATAGATTAACCCGCGTGATACGTATATCTACTAAGATTTGTGATATTGTCTAAAAGTTTTTCTCCATAAACCACATTTAAACCGTACTGTCTCGTCCTGTTTTTTATATTCCACACTGCTCAATATACTGTTACGATAAGAAAGTGTGGATCCAAATCAATAGACGAGCTCAAAGTTAAAATTAGACTAAAACAAGTATATAACCAAACAATTTATATCGTACTAAAAGCATGAGATGTTCTGACCTTACCATTTTTGAATTTTCAATTGTGGCTGCCATATAAAATAATAAATTTATTGACTTGGTCTACAAGTACTTAAATCTAAAACTTTTGCTCTTTTTTTGTTTGGTGTTAAATGTTATAAGCTATATAATAAAGGAAAAAAAGAGAGCGGCGAAAACAGAGAAGTAATAGATGGAGGTGGAGAAGTCATAGGTTTCGTCGCTGAGAGTGATAAATTAAAGAAATACGCCGAAACCTGTGCATGGAGTCGTATCTCTGAAACTAAGCTCGTGACATTGTCTCTTCACTATTCATTTTCAGACACTGACTTCTCACTGTTTCAAAGTTAGTGGCTGGGGGCAGTCGACAATTCTTCAGGTGACATTGACCCATCCTTTTATTTATGGTCATATCCTTTCCTTTTGTTATATATATTTTGATTAATGACTATCTAATTATCAAGTATGGTACTGTTTCAACAACAAGTTGATATGGCCGAGTTGGTCTAAGGCGCCAGATTAAGGTTCTGGTCCGAAAGGGCGTGGGTTCAAATCCCACTGTCAACAATCATTTTGTTTTTTTTTGTTTCTACCAGAACGCTTAATATATAAATAGCCCATAATGTTTGCCCATTTTCAATTTTAAAAGCGGCCTTCGATCATGGGCTTTTTTATTTACTTTGGATGAGATCAAGCCCAATATGTTCAGGTATGAGACTTTTCTTTTAAAAAAATGGTTCATGTATTTGTCCAAGAATCCATGTAAATTTAGCTTTGTTCAACGGTTATTTTAGAAAAAAAATTATTTATAAAAAATAATATAAGAACTTATTTCAGATAAAGAATAACACCATGAAATCCCACAATAGCTTTTGTTACACTTTATATGACTAGTGCGTGAACATTGTTCACTTTTGGTGAGGCTTATCCTTAAATATTAAATTATCATAGTCAAAGTCATGATCCCACATGTTTAGTTGTGCTAATTCAATTTATAAATCTATATAAACGATGGTGAATTGAAAATTCGATAAATTTTTGGAAGTTTGAGAAAACGAAGAATTATTAAAAGGCATATACAGTAGCAATATTCAAATGGACCCACCGACAACTAATACCCAGGGCTGGATCTACATTATTAGAGGCTCTCGGGTAAAAAAAGTGTAGGTTTTAAAGATTTTTATTTTTAAAACTTTATCAACAAAATAAAATTTAAACTTCAATAGACGTAATTACAAAAAAATCAGTTTATTATATTTTTTAATTTTTTATATAAAATTAAATTATTTAACAAAAAATAAAATCTAATCATATATAAATATGTCGTTATGTTATTATTCGAGTTCAAATATAACATAGTGAATTATTTTTTTAAATTAGTTTTTCTTTATTACTAGAAACTTAGGAGGTCACACAATACCTTTGGAATAGATAAAATATATAAGTTAAAAAGATACATTATAATTGTATATAATTTTTTTATATTTTTACTTTTTATGTAATCCAAATTGTTCGGAATCTTTGATAAGCAATTGTCAGCAAAGAAAAGTTAAAGAGATCAAGGTGTTATGCATAATATTACTAGTATATTTATTCACATGCATACGCATATGCTACACAATAAACATTTACCTAATTATTTCGTTCAGTAGTCAACACTTACCTGGCAGTTTTGACCAAATAAATTGTGAATTGCTAGTAAAACTTTCAATAATAGACGTTGTCGATACAATAATTAAATTCATTCATAAACATGCATGCGTTTGCAACTGATGACCCACTGAACTGCACATATAGCATTCGAGTTACGAGTTATGGCAATTTGAACATTTTATACATAAACATGCAATGATGGGAATAGATGCCACCGCTGATCTGTAACACTCAGATAAATTGTATATAATTTTCTTTTTTTATATAGTAAAGGCTGAAAGTTGACCAAGAAGAAATAATGAGTTGATTTGAAACTCTATTAATGATCCGATTAGTCTCTTCTTAGCATAATTAGAAGACAGAATAAGAGATGGAGAGAGAAGGAAGAAGAGAAGATGGAGTTTCTTCTTATCTCTGTATCCCTTTTAATTTCGTCCTTCAGATTCTGCAATCTCTCTTTGATAGGCTTCTCGGTGTAAGATCTCCTCCTGCTAATTTTCCGGTGAGTACTTTCTATACAATCACTTACAATTAACAATCAATTACGGAAAAAATGTCTGCTATGAAAAGTTTATGAGTTATATCTCAAAAAAAAAATTTGATAATATAAAAAGCTAACTCGTAAATTTAAAATACTACAAATTTGAATATGTCTCTTTTCATAAAGTGTTGTTTTAAAAATATATACATATGTTCTGTCAAAATTGTGATCTGTTTATTAATTTTGAAATATTAACAAGCATAGCTAGCTAGTATCCGGCCTATATCCCGAATTTTCCATGCATGATGTATTATAACTATGTATAATAATTAACAGTTTTTATGTGATTGACGAATATTAAGAAAACTTGATTGTCAAATTATATATAAGTTTTTCTTCGTGATTAGTCGGGTAATACAATAATTCAGATTTTGGACAAATTATGTGAAACTAACGAGTGAAATTAATTCATTTTATTTTTATGTACTTAATTATGTGACAATGTCGCTTTTTCAATACAAAATTTATAATGATTACTGAATACAAATATAATAATTAATGATGGTGATGAAGATATCAGAAGAAGCGACAGAAGTTGTGGAAGTGTCGTCGAGGAAAATTTCAGTGAAGCAGAAAGTGAGTTCCGGCAAGCCTGGAGGTACTAACAAGAGGTCTTCCTAAATTACTCTTCCACGTGTCACCATTTAAACAAAAGTCAAACTTCCAAGTTAAATCTTGTACTGTTATAAAAATTTGTTGTTTTCTGTGTATTATAATATTATTATATGATTCTTGACTGTTTGTAACTTTGTAAGTTTGTTTGAGTTATTTGATTGTGAAATATATAAAGTATATGAAACTTGTGAAAGAAGAAACTATTTAGCATAAAGCATAATTATTTTGTTTATTTATATTTCCTGATGAAAAAAAACTTTAATTTGGTAGTTCGACGTATGTTGACCACGACCAATTTACAAGTCTAGGTTGTCTAGTTGCTGATTGTAGAATTTATAGATAATAATAAAAAAAGGAAAAAGCACTCATTTATTTTGAAATATAAGTCTGAACTAGTTGAAAAAAAAGAGAGTCTGAACTTGTTGAAAACAAATTGGAATTTTTTTTCTTTTTTAATAAAGAAATGTGCATAGAAAATTTATTTGAAATCATCAATGAATTTTAATTCAAAACCCCGATAGGTCACATGTGTAAAAAAATGTTGTATTTGAAGGTGAATATTTTACAATATACATCAAATAAATAAATAACAATTTATACGGAACATGCAACGCTACAAAAAGACGCGCCAAATGAGCTGTTATTATCAGACTAATTAAGTAGATTAATATATTTAAGCACCATTTTATAGGAATTGATGTAAAAACCGATGAGCTATTTTTTGTTGTAATACAGCCTTGCCTCAATACATATATTTAAAAAGGAACTCAAGTCACTCATTCTCTCACTTAGCTCAATCGAAGAGAAGATGGAGAGAGAAGGAAGAAGAGAAGAGGAAGAAGAAGGAGTTTCTTATTATCTTTGGATCCCTTTTAAGTTCATTTACCAAACTCTCAGATCTCTCTTACTCAAGCTTTTCGGTCTGCGATCTCCTTCTAACCATACTGTTCAGGTAAGTAATTTCTCTAATCATCAGTCATTAATAGTTTAGTACTTTCAGGTAAATGTGGAAGTTCATATAATATTAGATCTCGTCTTCTTTGAACGTGAGATTTTTCTATGTTCATGGAACAAATTAATATTTCCTCAAAAGTGATGAGTTGTATCAAGATTTACGTAAACATCTTAATTAATCAAACAAACAAAAGAAGAAAATATTACGTAAAACATTTTCTAATTTGTAATAGCCGTAGTGAGTGAGGTGAAGGCGCTTCTATGTTTGGTTGGATTTTTTACTATCAAGAACATAACACTTGCAGGTTAATTTGGTTGGATTAATATCTTAAGAGTTTAACAATTCTAATTGGTTATTTTTCTTTTATCACGAGTAATTACCAACAAATTTTTAATCACGAGTACCTTTATCTACTTTGAGTTTTGATAATTATTTAAATTTGGTTAGAGCTACTACTTGTCTAGTGTGACATGTTGGTCGATGCACTTTAATATTAAAATAATTTTTTGAAGCGATTTAAATGAGTTTTTGGTGGTCTAAAAAAGAAGGTATTTAAAATTTAATACGATGTTGACACCTCACAAAGAAAAACTTATCTTCGACCGTGGTGCTAACACATCACCCCCCTGTCATTAATTTATTTCATATAAAACATATATGTAAAAATTTCTATGTTATTTTTTTAAAATTGAATTTTCTCACAACAGGAAGAGGAAGAGGAAGAACAAGTTGAGGGTGTGGAAGTATCGTCGAGAGGACTTCCGGCGAAGCTAAAGCAGAAGCCGAGAGCCAGTTCCGGCAAGCGGGGAGGTGTCAACAAGAAGCGTGGCTAGTTTCACCTTAATTAAGTGTAATCATTTACGTAAAATATAAAAAAAATTGCTTACGTTTTCTTCTAACTAGTGTAAGAAATATGATTTTTTTTTTAATTTTCTTTTGCATTATTATATTTCCCGAAGATTGTAAGTTCTCGGAGACTTAATTTTTTTCTTAATAATATAAGATAGTGTGAATCTTGTATGACATTTGGTGAGAAACATATAAAACAAATAACATAAATAATATGAAACCGCTGAACTGTAAATGTATTGTATAGGATTATGTAAATTAATTGCATGTATTTCTGTAGTCATGTGGTGGTGTCTTGCTCTCCATGCATCCAAAAACGTCAATGAGAAGGTGGAACTATTATTTCTTATACAATTTAATAGTGTTAACATAAAGTAGGAAATCTATTTATTGCGTTCGAATCATATTAAATGGTAGGTGAAAATTTAAAATGTCATAAAAACAAAAAAACAAAACCCTAGATTTTCTCTTTGCATAATTTAGGAAAAGTACGCATCCATCAATTTTTGGGGGTAATATTTGTTTTTTTTTAAACATGTATACGGTTCTAGTTAACTGGACTTGAGGTTTTTCGAACCTATCAACTTTTTTGGTTTCTTTCTGGCAGCTTCTACTGTATAGAAACGAGGAGCAAAAAGAAATTGTATCGGATCAATCTTACCGCTTTTGTAATTGCGTTTAAAAGGATGATTGATCTTTTGGTCTTTTAGTAGAAAGGAAAATTAGATTAGAAAGTCACAGAGAGAAAATTATTAGACAGAGAAGATGCAGAAAGAGAGGGATAACAAGAGACACAGGTTCAATCTCCTCAGTCAAACTGTGATGGCTTTCCTCGAGTGTCTGAGATTTAGACACTCATCTTCTTCTTCAGACATGGTGAAAGCTAAAGCAAGAAATGTAAACTGATGGTTCTCTCTCTTTTGTTACCAAAATGAGTGTTTTTTTTTGTTCCTTTTCTCTTCTGCTTAGCTTCTGGTTTTGTGTGACAGGAGGAAGAAGAAGCTTCATCTGTTGAAATTTCAGCGAGGAGTCTCAATATGAGGAAAGCTAAGTTGAAAAGGAAACCGCCGGTTAGCTCAGGGAAACGAGGTGGAGTTAACAACTACGACATGTAGCTAGAGTCTTTTAACTTTATCTTGATGTGAAATCGGATGATCTTGTTTAGTAGTTACTATAAAAGAAACTTGCTTTGCGTCTCAAGATTCACGATCAGCTTCATAGTTTCATATTAATCAAACTACACTATTCTGAAGCTAAGAGAATTGAGGAAACAAGAGGGGTGTGATGAATCACCATTCTACTGCTAATCACCATTCTACTGCTTAGCTCGCTTTGCAAGATAACTTGTGAC
This sequence comes from Schrenkiella parvula, assembly GCA_000218505.1. Taxonomy (NCBI): domain Eukaryota; kingdom Viridiplantae; phylum Streptophyta; class Magnoliopsida; order Brassicales; family Brassicaceae; genus Schrenkiella; species Schrenkiella parvula. Next base: position 15,367,360 of record CM001192.1, on the reverse strand, counting down.
GATTTTGGAGAACCTAGTGATAGTGAAGAACGATTGCCATAAAGAACGTCCCTTAATGATCCCTTCCTTTAAGTTCCTCGCTGTTTTAGCCACCACTGGTTCTGCTTCCTTTATCTTGGTTTGATGGATCACCTCCTGCATTGAAGCTACTAATGAAGTAAAAATGGAGTTAACCGTGAAGTCCACAGCTGAAAAAAGAGTTTAAAAGTGATGGCTAAACCTGGATTCATGTTTGTCAACCGCCTTAATCTATCTTCAGCCACGCGAATAGCCCGTGTTGAGCTTTTAACACCTTGAGTGATGCCTTGGCTACAAAAATGAAGACGATGTCGAAGAGTTACAAATGAAGTGAAGAGCTGGTAATCATGGTGGATGTGAGCAAAAACAGAAACAAACCCTAAATCACTAAGCTCCATTGTTAAGTCGCTGATCTCCATTCCCGATAAGCGAACAGCAGCCATTGTATCTGGTAGCTCCTCTCTGGTTACATCCAAAAGCTTTTCAAGAGACTCGGCTGCTTTCTTGAAAGCCTTTTTCAAAATGTCAAGAGTAAACAATATATCGAAACCAATCCCAAAATCTACAAAAGCAAATGTTCCAGAAACAAACCAGAAGAGTAGGAATTGCAGCCAAGAATAGCCATGATGCTGAAATTGCTGTCTGCAAGTGTATAATAATGGTGATGAAGTATCGTTACAAAGTGAAAAAAATCCAGATCTTCATTGAGCAATTAGAATCAATAGGTATCACGATCCGATGGTTGAGAGATAGAGAAGACAGCTGAAATTGAAAATTTGCAAAGAAGCAAGCAAAATTGTTTTGACCTAGAAGAGAAATTCATATTACGAGAAAACCTAAATCCAAGAGCGAAATCATATGTATAGAGGATGAAATTAAGGCGAGGATCTGCGAGGTGAACACAAATACTTACTACGCAAGCGACGACATTGAGCAAGACGAAGTGTTTCTGCGTGAGTGTCCACTGAGAGAGTTGGAGAGGAGGCTGTCCCACGGAAGAAGTCAGACGGGAAGAGACCGATGTTTCCGAAGATTCCTGCGGATTCGAGTACAATGGAGGGGACGGTGAGGGAGAAGAAGACGCGATTGAGTCCGAAGCCTTCGCGAATCGCAAGGCTGGAGAAGCTTGCCGGAGAGTGTACCGGCGGCGAAACGGAAGATGTTTATCAACGAATCCTTTATAGAAAATTGGATTCCCGAAGATTGCAGGTTTGGGCGATTGCAATTTCGAAGTGGAAAACATAGTTGAATGTTTTCGCTCTACTCGTCAGCATCCATTGTTAAGCTTTCGAGTCGATAACAATGGATGTCACTTGTTTGTCAATTGTCCAGTTTAGAAACCAAAAATTTGTAAAAGAAGCCCTCTGGTAATGATTTAATTAGCAAAAAACACCGCATACTACTATTTGAACTAATTTGACCTCCTTTACATCATAAGTGAATTGAACCACACCACGTTGGTTGAGAGGTCTTGTGAGCTAAACTACACGTAGCATCTATCTATATGCACGTGTTACGTTGTATGGTCTTTGCCCTGATGTATGGAGCTATCAATATATATATAAGTTTTATCTTAATTCGTTGTTCTTAGATAGTTTCAACTTTCAACCAAAGCTAAAATCATATATAATTGATGGATCAAGTGCTCTCTTGCAGCATCAAAATCCCTCCAATATCACCATGGCATGCTCGGCTTACGACCAGAGTCAAGAAGCCTTGTTATGTCTTGTCTTTTTCGTCGTCGAGAGGCAATTGTGTGAAGGTGTGTGCAACGGCGCTGTCTCGTAGAGTGAAACTGATCGATCCGGAGGGCGAGGAGCAAGAGATCGAAGTAAACGAAGATAGTTGCATACTAGAATCAGCGGAGAAGGCGGAAATGGAACTGCCATACTCGTGCAGATCAGGGACTTGTGGGACTTGTTGTGGGAAGATAGCGTCGGGGAAAGTTGATCAGTCGCAAGGTTCTTTCCTTGATGAAGAGCAGATTCAAAAGGGTTATATCCTCACGTGCATCGCTCAACCACTAGAGGACTGTGTCATTTACACCCACAAACAATCCGATCTTGACTGACTCACGCACGACTCATGCCATGTTTATGTGTATCTCATCTCGATCGGTTTAGTAAGTCGTGTCGGCTTTAAATGGACCTTAATGTATAGGCCCATTAAAACCCATGAAGAAGGGAAATAAATAACATTGGGCTTTTGTCCAGTGTTTGCATAAATTAAGTGTAAACATGCATGTTACTTATAGATATGAAAGAAAATATGGAGAGAAATCTAAAATCTGAAAGATTTAATACCTAAATACGTAAATAGGTTCACAAAAAAGATGGGACTCAGCCACAATAAAGAACCGCCACAAGATTCGTCAAACTTCCCCAAATCCAAATTTCAAAAAAATTAATTTTCCCCAAAATGTTTTTTTGGGCCTTACATTTTTGTTGACAAACCGGCGCCTAATTTATTTGGGGAAAAATCGAAAACCCTATTTCGTCATTAGAAGAGGCGTTGATTTGAAGCAGGACAAGACAACATAAAGGAAATAGACAAATAAATTAAAAAAAACCCCAAATTTTAAGTCTTCTGAAATTCGAAATTCCGGATCCACCGCCATAGATCCCTAGCTTTTTCTCTCTATCTCTGTCGTCGGCCGAAACTAGGGTTTCTTCTCAAACTCATTTCGTTCCTTAGTTTGGTTATTACTGCTGTGTGATGAGGAAAGGAGCAAAGAGAAGGGGTGCTTCAAAAGCCGCTCGCAAAGGTGATGTTGCTGAGGGTAAGAACGATGAGGTGATTCCTGAGTCTCTCGAGGCGTCGACGCAGGAGGAGGTGAGTCAACAGCCTGAGGAAGAAGTCATCGCCGAGGAGAAGGAGAAGGAGAATGGGGAAGATGCCAAGGAAAATCAGGAAGACGGAGTAACAGACGAAGAGGAAGAAAAATTGGAGAAAGTCGATTCCTTGAAGCAGGAGAGTCAGGTCGATGAGGTCAAAGACGCTTCTCCTTCTCAGCAACAGGAGGACGTCAACGCCGAGGAAGTAGATGAAGACAAGAAGAAACCTGCTCGTGGTGGTGGTAAGCGAAAGAGGGCAACGAAGAAGGAAATTGAGATTAAAAATGAGAAGAAACCGGCTCCGAGAGCTAAGAAAGCTCGAGTGACCAAACCACAGGAAGAGCCTGAGTACTTCGAGGAAACGCGTAATCTGGTATGCTTTAGTCTTGAATATCATATAATCATGTATAACGGGTTAAGATTCATGACTTGGATTATATTCAATTTGGGGCTTTTGCTGTGTGTTTCGGTTTATCTGAAGCTTTATGTCACAATTCAATAGGGTTTTGTTCATTTGTTGGGTAGGCTCCTCGCATAACTTCCCTATAGTTTGGTGGTGTAAGAATGGTTTGGTGGGTTTATCTCTTCGAGAATAATTGTAGGCCATTATACCTCTTGTGCCATATATGGTATGTCATGGCGAGCTTGAGTTGGAGGGAAAATTTCTTATTCTCAAAATATCTTGAAGACTTTCAGAATTTTAATATCTAAACAAAGGGATTGTTTTCTTTTCTTAGTGCTGCTGTTTACATGTGCGCTTGCTTTGGTTTTTTTCAGGAGGGTTTGTGGAAGGCTGCATTTCCAGTGGGAACTGAGGTATATTGTTTTGAGGAATTTGGCTTCGATATCGGAATATTGTCTACATTGAGAATCCAATATATTCTTTGCTTATGTTTGTTTAATTGTGATGGCAGTGGGACAAATTAGATGCAGTTTATGAGTTCAGTTGGGATTTCAAAAATCTTGAAGTAAGTTGTCTGAATTGGATTCATTTTTGCTGTCTATTGTTGAGTTGAGTTTTTCGGGGTTGATGAGATTCTGATATTTATCTTTACTCATCTGTTTTTCAGGAAGCATTGGAGGAAGGTGGTTTGCTCTACGGGAAGAAAGTCTTTGTTTTTGGCTGTACAGAACGTAAGCTGTCTTTCTTGCTTTTTCCTTTTCTTGTTTTGATTGTTGATAGTTGGAGCTATATGTACTGCACTTTTCGGCAGTCTCCTTGTCTTTTAACATGTTTAAAATATCTTTAGCACTTGTGGTTCTTTCTAAGCGCTTAAAGCTCTTATCAGGCTGCGCAGTATGCTCTCTATTTTCTCTTAATTTGCTTCGTGATCCTGTTTAATTTTCTCTTTTCTTTGTTACAGCGCAGTTAGTCCCCTACAAAGGCTCAAACAAGATTGTTCTTGTCCCAGCAGTTGTTGCTGTAAGTTCTTGTTTAAATCTCTATCAACGTTTGCTTGCTATCTTTGTTGATCTCTGGATTCTAGATCATATATCATTTCTCATGGTAAATTTTATCCATTCTATATTTGCAGGTTGAATCACCCTTTCCACCTTCTGATAAGATTGGAATAAAATCGGTTCAGAGAGAAGTGGAGGAAATCATTCCAATGAAACAGATGAAAATGGACTGGGTTCCGTACATTCCGTTTGAAAAAAGGTACCATGTGCATATGTTACGCATTTGGTGGGAGGACTTAATTCATTGAGAAGGGAGACGGAGATTGTGTCACGGGCTATTTGTACTTTGGATGGTTACTGGCAGTTGCTAATTACTTTGTTTTGTTATTCTTGCAGAGATCGACAAGTTGATAGGATGAACTTTCAAATTTTTACCTTGGCCTGTACGCAGAGGAGGTAAGAAATATGTGTCAGATGGTTGATAAGAGTTACAAACAAAAATCCACATCCACTTGCAGGGAAGGGATTACTTGATAGTGTGATGAGTTGGGGCTGCATTATTTGTTCCTTCATTTTTGCATTTTGGTTTTCGTTAGGGTGCAGAATTTGACGTATGAGTCTTTGCAAGTGCAAATCTTTAATCTTTTACAGATAGTATGGTTTGTCCTGGTGTACTCAATTTAGCTTTGTACATTATCTGCAGAGCTGCTCTCAGACATATGAAGGAAGATCGTGTTAAGAAGTTCGAGTATTGCCTTCCTTGTGAGTTTATCTGAATGTTTTCCTTGTTTTGCTTTTGGTACGCAACAACAAAATCTTAATAGCTTTTCTTTTCTTTCTTGTTTTTTTTTGCTTTCAGATTTCTATCAACCATTTAAGGAAGATGAATTTGAACAGAGTACTGAGGTTCAAATAATGTTCCCCTCTGAACCGCCGGTAAGCTCTCTAGCATGTCATGACTGAATTGGAAGTGGCAGGTCTACATGAAATTGGTAGGGGCACAATGTTTTTGGTTTTTGGTTTTTTTATTAATCAAGCTTCAATGTTCTTTTGTGTGCAGGTTGTATGTGAATTTGACTGGGAGTTTGACGAACTTGAGGTGTGCCTTTGGCTTTTCTTTAACTATAAAATGAAAATTACTTCTTCTTTGGGTTCAAGAGAGTTTTCATCTTAGCACTGCTCCTTCCTTGTGTGTTCTTGCATTCATTGTATGGCTTTTTGTGCATGTATCTCAGGAATTTGTTGATAAACTGATTGAAGAGGAAGCCTTACCTGCAGAACAAAAGGATGAGTTCAAAGTGAGGGGAGCTGCATAACTCAATAGTCAGGTTATGACGTTTGAGGATGTCGCTAAGTTATTTTTGTTTTTATTTTCTCAGGAATATGTCAAAGAGCAAGTTCGGGCAGCAAAGAAAGCTAATCGAGAGGTAAAAATTAACCCAACCAAGATGAATGATATATGTGAGCTTCATTCAATGAAACTGTTCGCTTACAGTATTATCCTTGCAGGCGAGAGAAGCTCGAAAGAGAGCAATAGAAGAAATGAGTGACGATACCAAGCAAGCCTTTCAAAGTATGAAATTCTACAAGTTCTACCCTCAGCCGACACCAGAAACACCAGATGTCTCTGGCGTCAAGGTAAGAACAAAAACCATCCTTGTCCAAATAGTTTAAACCAGTATCTAATAAAGAAAACTTTTTGAGTATGGTTCGTTAATTGTTACAAAACTCTTAATATGTAAACCTGGTTTGCTTGTTTGCCCATTTTGCAGTCACCGTTCATTAACAGATACTATGGAAAGGCTCATCAAGTCCTTTGATATAGCTTTTCTTGGCAGCTTCAGCAGAAATCAAACTTATATTTTAATCACAGGTGCTCTCAGAAACTCTTTGAGCTTTATTTATAGTTAAAAAGCCAAATTTGAACGACAAAATGTATTGTTCCCAGTTATGAGTTTGTATTCTCCTCAAGAAATACTTGAGATCTTAGAAGAGAGTCATGGGAACCAATTTTTTTTTGGCGGAAATTTGGAGACAGAAATTTATAATTCTACCCTTATTAGTTTTTCTTAATCTGCAATGGCATTCTAGAAGATTAATATTATATGAAGAAAAAACAGAGTATTTCACTGGTTTTTCAGCTAGTTGTCAAGTTTCGACAATAACAAAATGATATTATTTTGGTGGACCCAATTTAAAATAGAAAGAGAGAGAGAGAGAAATACATTTTAAATATTTATAGACACAGCAGAATAACTTTGGCATCTTTCATTTTATGATTAGAGAAAATGACATTCTAAAAAGAACCAAATAAATCGACCCACAAGATTTATGTTTAGAGGTTTGCATATTAAAAAAAAAAATCGCGACTAATTATATAAATATTCCAAGTGGGAATATATCAATCACTCAAACAGTGCTATAGATTTTCAGCAGTTATATTTTCCATCTGAGCATATATCCTAATATAATGTACTATAAAGTTATATAAACCATGGATTTATTTGACAAAAATATATATACTTTTTGGTTAAGGTTTTGTTACTTAATTATTTATTTAAAATCAATAAAAAATGATGTTTGTGTAGCTAAATTATTTGACGAATGAATGTGATTAGGACCTGAGATTAAGTAGAAAACTAAAAAAATAGGAAATAAAGCTGACATAATTGGTCCATTAAAAAACTTAGAATCGTATAATGACACACCACGTTCTGCTTTCTCCGTCCCGTTCTAGGACGGCGTTACAGTCTCCGTCCGTCACGTATGGATTGCATGTGAAGAAGGTAGGTTTGGTGTGAACAAAAAAAAGACAGAGCGAATCAACGACATGCCATTGTCTTTTCCAGTCTGTTTTTTACTTATCTGCAAACTAATAATCAATAATATTCCTTCCACCTCTTCTTCATTTGCCGCTATATTTAACGGTTTTTTTCTTCCCCCTTTTTTCACTTTTTTATTTATTTTTGTAATATTTATTTGTAGATATTTTTTAACAAACATTTTTAGTATACTTTAATCCGGAATTTTGAATCGTAAGTATAGCCTCTTGACCCTCGGTCTCACTAAGTACGTCATATATTAATGAATATGCTGTAGAGTAACAAAGTTAGACATAGCCATATAAGTGATTACGACTTGACGCAATTAGTGTTAACACCATATGTAATGTCATGTCTACCAAATTTGATAATCAGGTCAAAGAAATGCCCACAAAATTAATATAGAAAAAATGTGTTCATGATTTGGAAAAATATAGAAGCTAATCTAAACATGTAATCTAATTGAAACTTTACTATGTGAAATAGAACTGAAATTTTTCTTTCTGGTCGAACAAAATAGAATTAAAATTTAAATCTGAGAAATAAATGAGAAAACTTAGCTAGTTAGAAAGATCAATGAGAAATTCATAATCGTAAAACGATTCAATTTTCTTAAAAAATTATATGGAACTTTAATTGGTAACTTGTGATTAATTGCTGATTGACAGAAAATGAAAAGTAATCCGTTTTTTCTATAATTGCGTTGGCGAGAAAGACGTACCATAAAGAACAAAGAAAAACAAAATTAAAATAATATAAAAATTCGATTTTCTGGCCACAAAAACACAAAAACACACAGTCTCTCTCTCTCTCTCTCTTCTCTTCCATCTTCCAATTTCCAGATTCTAGGGTTTCGAGTATAATCCCTAAATCTCCGTCTCGCTGTCTCTCTCAGATATGATGAATCTGTAGGTTTTTTTCTTTCTCCGTTTGCATTTTCTTCTGGGAGAGACTCTTCGGGATAAATGAGTCCTTTTCTCACTCTCGCTGTCTGCTTAATCTCTCTACTCCTCGGTGCCAACGCCGTCACCGAGCTTGAGCTCCGATCTCTACTCGAGTTCCGGAAAGGGATCCGTGACGACAGCTCTAACCAACGCATCTCATGGTCCGCTACAAGCAGCCTCTCTGATCCCTCTACTTGCCCTGACGGATGGCCCGGCATCTCCTGCGACCCGGAAACCGGCTCAATCGTCGCCATTAACCTCGACCGGCTTGGTCTCTCCGGCGAACTCAAATTCAGCACGCTCACTGGTCTCACCTCTCTTCGTAACCTTACTCTATCCGGAAACAGCTTCTCGGGTCGGCTCGTGCCTTTGCTGGGAGGAATTTCGTCGCTTCAGCGCTTAGATCTGTCGGATAACGGATTCTACGGACCCATTCCGGGTCGGATCTCGGAGCTATGGGGTTTGAATTACCTCAATTTGTCTGCCAACAAGTTCGTAGGCGGTTTTCCGAGTGGTTTCCGGAACCTTCAGCAGCTACGATCTCTGGATTTGCACGGAAACGAGATTTGGGGAGATGTAGGAGAGGTTTTCACTGAGCTGAAGAACGTGGAGTTCGTTGACTTGAGCTGCAATCGCTTCCATGGCGGCTTGACTTTATCCATGGACAACATTTCGAGCATTTCCAACACTCTCCGTCACTTGAATTTGAGCCACAATGCGTTAAACGGCGGATTTTTCAGCGCCGATTCCATTGGTTTGTTCAAGAATCTGGAGATTCTGGACCTAGAAAACAACCAGATCAATGGTGAGTTGCCGCGTTTTGGATCACAACCGAGTTTGAAGATCTTGAAGCTTGCGCGTAACCAGTTGTTCGGTACAGTGCCTGAAGAGTTGTTGCAGAGTTCGATTCCATTGCGGGAGGTAGATCTCAGTCGAAATGGTTTTACAGGTGAATTTAAATTTTAACTTTTTTTTCCTCTACCATTGTTCCGGAGCAAGATTTGCCAAAATTGCTGAATTTTGCTACTTCAGGAATACAACTATTCCTTGACCATTGATTTGACTGATTTCCTGTTCTTGACTAGACATTTGCGTCATATTGTCTCAACCTGCTGTATAATGTTGGTGCTATATGTAAAAAATTAAAGGAGTTTCTTTTTATTCAAATGCAGGATCAATTAGTGAAATCAATTCAACAACTTTAACTTTGTTGAATCTTTCCTCGAACGGCCTGTCTGGGGATCTTCCACCGAGTTTTAAAAGCTGCTTAGTGATAGATCTGAGCGGGAATGCGTTCTCTGGCGATGTGTCTGTTGTTCGAAAATGGGAAGCTACTCCAGATATTCTTGATCTGAGCTCCAACAGCTTGACGGGAAGCTTGCCAAACTTCACTTCTGCATTTTCAAGACTGAGTGTATTGAGCATCAGAAATAACTCTATCGCAGGTAGCTTGCCTTCTCTGTGGGATGATTCAGGGGCTTCCCAATTCTCTGTGATTGATCTCAGTTCAAATAAGTTCAGCGGTTCAATTCCACAAAGTTTCTTCACTTTTGCAAGCTTGAGAAGTTTGAATCTTTCGAAGAACAACTTGGAAGGGCCAATTCCTTTTCGTGGTTCACGTGCAAGTGAACTTTTGGCTCTAAGTTCTTATCCTCAGATGGAGTTGCTTGATCTCTCAACCAATTCTTTGACGGGTATGTTACCCGGGGATATAGGTACAATGGAAAGGATTAGGGTGCTGAATCTTGCCAATAATAAGCTGTCTGGGGAACTTCCGAGCGACCTCACCAAGCTTAGTGGCCTCGAGTACCTTGACTTGTCAAACAATGATTTTAAGGGTCAAATTCCTGACAAGCTTCCGTCCCGAATGGGGAAATTTAATGTGTCCTATAACGACCTATCAGGCATAATTCCAGAAGACCTAAGAAGCTACCCACATTCATCATTTTATCCTGGTAACTCTAAGTTAAGTCTCCCAGGTGGGATTCCAGCGGATTCTAATGGTGAACTGGCTACACGTGAGAAAGAACATCATTCAAAGCTTAGCATAAAGATAGCAATTATTGTTGCTTCAGTTGGAGCTGCTCTTATGATTCTTTTTGTCTTGTTTGCCTATCATCGAACACAGCTCAAAGACTTTCATGGGAGGAGTGGATTTACTGACCAGGCCACGACCAGAGACGCCAAGTTCGGACGCTCTTCTCGTCCCTCCTTTCTCAACTTCAGCTCAAATGTTGAACATCAGTCATCATCTTTGAGCTTCTCAAACGATCACTTGCTCACCGCAAATTCAAGGTCGTTATCCGGGATACCCGGATCCGAAGCTGAAATATCTGAGCAGGGTTTACCCGTTACTCCAGCCACTACAAACCCTAACCTCCTTGATGACTATCCTGACACATCTGGACGGAGGTCTTCTTCAGGAGGCTCCCCATTATCCTCCTCACCCCGTTTTAGCGACCAGCCTGTGATGTTAGATGTTTACTCACCCGATCGATTGGCTGGAGAACTCTTCTTTTTGGATCTTTCTCTAAAACTCACAGCAGAAGAGTTATCCCGAGCTCCTGCGGAAGTTCTAGGTAGAAGCAGCCATGGGACACTATACAAAGCAACACTGGACAACGGGCATATGTTAACCGTGAAATGGTTGAGAGTTGGACTTGTGAGGCATAAGAAAGATTTTGCAAAGGAAGCTAAAAAAATCGGGTCTTTAAAACATCCAAACATTGTCCCATTGCGAGCATACTATTGGGGTCCCAGAGAACAAGAAAGGCTTCTCCTTTCTGATTACATGGGAGGGGAAAGCTTAGCCATGCATCTATACGGTTAGAAACTCAGTTACTCTAATTTACTCCTATTTACGCCTTTCTATAAAATCTTATTTGAGCTAAAGTGATCGCCTTTCTCTGCAGAGACTACTCCTCGGAGGTATTCTCCAATGTCTTTTACCCAAAGGCTAAAAGTTGCGGTTGAAGTGGCGCAATGTCTTCTTTACCTTCATGATAGAGCAATCCCACATGGGAACTTAAAGCCAACAAACATAATCCTCACAAGTCCTGAGAATAACGTGCGAATAACCGATTACTGTATTCACCGTCTGATGAGCTCCTCTGGTGTAGCGGAACAGATACTAAACATGAGTGCACTCGGCTACTCTGCTCCTGAACTTGCATCCGCTTCTAAACCAGTTCCGACGCTCAAATCGGATGTCTATGCGTTTGGAGTGATTCTTATGGAGCTTTTGACAAGACGGAGCGCGGGTGACATAATCTCGGGTCAATCAGGAGCAGTTGATCTGACAGATTGGGTGCGGTTGTGTGATCAAGAAGGTAGGAGAATCGATTGCATAGACAGAGACATTGCAGGTGGGGAAGAATTCTCAAAGGCAATGGAGGATGCACTTGCTGTTGCAATCAGGTGCATTGTCTCTGTAAATGAAAGGCCTAACATCAGACAAGTTCTTGATCATCTTAGCTCAATTATTTCTCCTTGAGTTGTTTTATTCTTTTTTTTTGTTTTTTTCTGTATATCTCCATGGATTTCTCTTCATCCATCATCCCATTTTTTCTTCTTCTTTCTGGTTTTATGTTTCTTTAGTAGTTTGATCAGATGATTCAGATCCTCAGGTGTTCTTACATTTACATTTTGTTGATTATTTTTCCCTTCCTTGTAAAGGTAGAAGAAAAACTAATCCCATTTATTCTGACAGAAAAAATTTGAGTTGGTTATTGATTGTTTAAATTTCCTCTTATTTTGTGATTATAATGATTCCGTAATTATAATCATCACACTGATCATATGTACCACCCACAAGCAAATCATACATGATCTATATTACATACAAAAAAAAACAACTCGAAAATTTGGTTTCTACAACTACAAGCTCTTCGTTGCTGATCATATTTACAACTTTACTCAACACATTTCCTCCAGCCGCAAGACAAGAATCATCATCGTTATCATCAAACACCAGCTTATGTTCTGTTCTTGTCCAAAATCCATTCACCAGCAAACTCCATTCTTCATTCTTACTAGTCTCGAACATTCGTGGAATCTAATCTCCTTAACTTACGTTGGTTCACGTTGACGAGTCGCCCAACTCGAGCTTAAAGCTCTAAGCCGTTGGAAATACTCACCTAATGCTAACAACCCCCTAGCCGCTTGTCTCGTGGTTAAGATACGATGCATCTGTTGCAATGTCTCATGTCTTAGATGATCAGCCTACAGCAAAAACAACAGTTTAAGAAACAACTCAAGAAAAAAGTTCCTGTCCTAAAAATCTCACATTATTCTTACCTGATTTACAAAACTGACCAAAGCCTCCAATCTCTCCATAGCACAAGTTATTTGAGGAACATAACTTCCTTCACCGAGTTTCCCGGCTGCTACACTCTCTGCTAATGTATGTTGCAATTTCTCCATACCTTGAGATACCGCATCTTCCGCTTGTTGACACGATTGCCTCAGATTACATACATCCAATACTTGTTGATCCATCAATGGATCAAAATGCGGCAATAGAACCTAAGCAGAAAGAAAAAAGAAAGAACAATCCATATTCAAAATCCTTGTAGAAAAAAACCATTAACATTTTATGGACTGAAGACGAGTTTCCTTTCACCTTGAGAAGCTCTGATGGTCTAAATCCACCTATCCACAAGAAAAACCGCTCTGCTGAAGTTTTCCACATTCCCGACATGATGTAAAAGACATCGATTTTTGCAGCGGCTGATTTCATTCGGAAGAGTTGAAAGTAATGTTTCATAGCATTGTCAACTAGCAAACGAAGCTCTACATCACTAACTTGTCCTTGTAAAACCGTTCTTAGCTCGCATATTTGCCTGTTCTGTTCTTCTACCCAATGTCCATATTCCATCTCAAATGCAACAATCCCTAACAACAACAGAAAAAAAGATGAAATCTCGAAATTGATTTTGACAGAGATAATTAGGAAATTGCCAGAAAGGTGAAAAGATTCAAACCTGAGCTCATGTTATCTGAGAATCCAAGAGCATTAGTATCTACTTGGTTCCCCGCATAGAAACCCTGCAACGTATATGATCATAAATCATTATATCGACAATATACTGTAGGAGGAAAAAAACAAAGAAAAAGTCTTTGCAAACCTGTTGTCTAGCACGATCGAGTTCTTGCTCTAAATGAATAAGCTTCAACCGGCTTGTCTCTAGCTGCTGAACATAGGCCTGAAAGATAAGATTCTAAAACTCAGTATAAAAAGACAAACACATAACTATTTCACGAATTGCAACAGAACATAAAAGTTTCATACTTTCTTGCGCAGACGACTTTTCCTAGCTGCCTCGCGATTCTGTGCAAGCCGTCTCTGTGTCTGTGAAGATATAAGGTTTTCAATTTACAAAAGCTCCAACGAATAAAGATAAAAAATGAGCTATTATAACTTGCCTTATCAGGATGTCTAGATGTGGAAGCCTCTTGGTCAAACTTGTGAGGAGTTCCTTCTGTTCCATGAGAAGTATCCTCTGACTGAACAAAGATGAAAAGCAACTATTAGCTTCTGAATCCAAACGACAGAATCTATCTGAGATTAAGTTAACAACTTTGAAGTACCAAGCTATCTTGTTTTCCATTTGTCGGGACGATGATAGAGTTAGGTGTATAGATGCCTCCATTGTTCTTGAAGCTTTCTTCCCACATGCTGATTTGGCTGAGAGGCTCGTAGATTTCAAACCTTCTCGGAGGAACAAAATGTGTGGAAGTTGTATTCATGTTTCGTCAACTGGCAAAAGCAAGATATGCATACGAAGGTTCAATAATCAAAATCCTCGAGAACATAATCAAGAATTGCAAAGATACATACAACACGATCACAAGTTGAGAGCTATGCAAGTGATTTGCAGCTAAAAAAAACAAAAGAAAGGTTGTGGCTTTAAGTCATTTTTCATCACCCTATTCGTCAACGCTACCTCTCCTACTTCTATAAGCTCCATTAAGAAGGGTAAACATCGGACTCATATACACCCAAAAAATCCTATTCTTACTAGTGTTTTTGAAAGGATGTCAATTAGGTTAAAGTTAAATTGGATTCTTTTATCGGAATTTCTAAAAAAACATACCAAACTCTAATGTCAGTGTCAGTTATTGGATCTCACTGTATCTCCTTCTTTTAGCTACTAATGGTGGACCATCTTAAACACCTCCCAATAAGGGAAAAAATTCCATTACTCTCTCACTGATTTGATAAGACATTCTGTTTCTTGCAGAAAAGTCAAGATTCGATTAAAGGCAGCTCGGAGAAGAAGGTGAAGAGAGGAAGATATACAGAACCAAATATCACATAGCCAATCATGAAACCGGACAAAAGCAAAGAGAAGTAACCATCAGAGTTTATTTAGACTTCCAACAATTGATTAACAGAATTGAGACTCGGAGAGACTCATCACTAATTGTGATACAGTAAGAGAATGAAACAGAGTGAACAAAATTTCGAAGCTCTTTTTCATTCAAGCATAAATACAATTTTCTCAGAAATCAAACTAAAAAAAAAGTCATAACCCAGGAAGAAGAGAGATCCGAAGCCAAACCTTCTTCTCTCGTCTTTTGCGTCAAAAGGGCTTCGAAAAGGCGAACTTTTTTCCCGCGGAAACCATGAAAGAAAAGAAAAGCAAAGCAAAGGAACTTTTAACTTTCGGCAACGAAACCTGACGCAAAGCCCAGAAAACACCAGTTACAATCGATCGGATAAAATCTCTTTGTCTGGTCTTGTCATCTCGAGGAAGAAGAAGGAGAATCATGCGAGAAGACGACAACTTAAAGGAGAGACCTTTGACAGCAATTCTCTAAATCCTAATAAAATGTAAACTGAAACTTCTTCTCTTTTTCTGGTTGGTTCTTCGGTGATTTTTGTCTTTACGCAATAAGCAAACACCGAAGTAAAAAAAAACCAATTTTTAACATGTTTTATAAATATTATTCTACTTACCGTATATTCTTTTTGAAATAGTCCATGATTTCTTTTCTTTTACTTCGATTACTAAATTAAAATTTGTTTCTTTTATTCTCTGTTTTTTTTTCTTCTCTTGTTTGTCATAAATCCACCACCTCGCTGATGTGCGTACCAGGTGGATTAGGAAGTTCTTAAAGTAGACCCGTTTTTTATTTTATTTTTGTCAACAAGTACTATTCAGGAATAACTCTTTTTTTTTCTATGAGAATTATATCTTTTGTTACTTCTTTATCCACTACACGCCGTCAAATTTAGCGGCGAGTCCCGTCGGTGGTAATAACTAATTTTGACGGCACACGCGCAACGGAGAAGCGCGTGGAGTCATTCACTACCCAAACAATGTAAACTAATGTTCAACCAGCAAAAAAAAACAGAGTAAAAATATATGTTCATAATAATTACTAAACTAATGTTCAACCAAAAAAAGAGAGTAAATATATGTTCATAATAATTAGTTTTGATCAATTAGCAAAAAAACCTCATATTTGAGATTATAGAGTATTTTTTAGAGATGCTCTAAGATGATATGAGGTTTTTTTTGCTAATCTCAAATATGATATGAAGCCATCATTTTTAGAGATGCTCTAAGATGATATGAAACCATTATTTGTTATATAAGCTATATTTCATTATTTATGTTCGAGTGAAGCCATTTGTTCATCGAAAAAATTGGTCTTGAAAGAAAATTAATGGCTTCATTCGAATAGAAATAATGAAATATAGCTTATATAACAAATAATGCCAACTAAAGATTCACATATTCTTCTCGTTCATATTTGATAATATTATTATATACTAAAAGGGAAAAATAAACTTTGTTTTGCGAAAGAATCAGCTAATAAAAGAATATTACAATACAGTTGACAACAAAAAAATTACAATACATGATACACAAAAGATTGGCTCTTCAAGTTCCATAGGAGACATTTGTGTGAGTGCAACTTCGTCTACCCACTTTGCCTCTTTGCTTTATTATTTTAATCACAATATATACTAAGTAAAATATGTGATTTGGTGCATTTTGCTGTACAAATAAACAATACATATTCGTATAAGATATAATCAACTTTCACTTTTCCTTAGGAGTATATGATATAACATACATATACATAAATCTTGTTTACGTATTGTATTGTTTGTTTGATATCCATCACATGATTAACTATGTCCTCACATCGTTATTTGAGGTTTACTTTCCAATATGTTGTTAAAAAACATAAAACAACCGTAAATAAAAGTAATAGTATTTTATAAACTCAACTGTATTATAAATTTTTCTTGCGTGTAAGTGAAATTTATGTGTAAAGTGACACAAATCATCATATGATAGTGGACGTAGCCACTCATTCCATTTTAGAGGTTTTATCAGTTGGTTGATTGATTTGTGATTTTTGTTTTAACATCATGTCCACGAATTACATGTTGCAATAGTTTTAACCAAAAGAAGAATATGGCAATAATGTATATTCGAATACAAGGACCATTAACAATGAAAATAAAGAAATTCGAGGAAAGATGAATTGTAAACGAGACATGACGTACAAACTCTTTGGCTTTGCGTTTGCCTATTTGTGGAATTATTCTCAAGTGCGATCTTATGAAAAAGTCGTTTGCCACTAAGAGTGGCTATCGTCACTCTGATTTTTTCATTCCTATATTTCGCTAACAATATATGTTTCGAAATCAATCTGAGAGTTTCATGAACCTAACATTACAATATGTTACTCGCCTATAAAATATGATTTTTGGGTTTTAATTTAACATATCATATAAAAAGATGCTACAATTCAAGGTCGAATATAGAGCCGTTGTAAGCTGAAGGATGAAAAATAAATGGTCCATCCAAAATAAAACATCTGATGTTATGCTTTTATCTTTTGCTAAATAAAACTCTACGAATTTTCTCACTTTTCAACTTAATAGTTGTAAAGTTGTGATGCTTTATTTGATGAATTTCAATGTAACACTCTTTGAAGCTATTGAGTATATTGTCGTTATATATTGAAGATTTGACTCATCAGCAAGTCTTATAGCCAATTTGATTAATTTAATTTACGTGTTCTACTTTGTAACTACTCAATGTATCTTACACTCGTACTAAAATTGGTATAGATTAGATGATAAATCACGATAATAACCCACAAATAAGTAACACATACTTTTGTAGGAACAAAAGAAAAAGAAGGTAAAGAAAAAAGTAACAAAGTTGAGGAGAATGTCTTTGCGACATTACCCCAAGACAAATCGGAACTATCATCATTTTAAGATTACTTCCTTTTGGTTCATTTGACTACATTTTCTTTATCTTCTTTTTTTCTCCATCTGATCTATTGAATAAGCTGAATATTTTGAAAATCAAAATAAAAATTAATTTATATCAAGAATTTTTATAGAGGGGGAACGTGATTTTCCATCAAAAATTATTTTTGTATAATAACAATTTTAGTTGAACGAAAAGATCAATTATCGAGAGAAAAAAATCATTAGATTTGTCGAAAAAATATAGAGTGACAATAGATTCTATGTTTTTGTAATAGAAACTGTAAATAGATTTAAAATAATACAGAATAATCATTCAAGTTACTGTGTTACATGTCATCTTGATTCAACTGGTCAATGAATACAATCCATCTGCAGTGGTGAAAACTGAATCTGAAAAGTAAAAGAAAAAAAATGTTTTGGTCTTGTAAAGGTAAGCTGATGGGCTTAATAATGTAGTGTTTTGGCCCATGTATGTCTTCGCTCGTTAAGCTTTGTTTCGAGAACACGGTCACGATCTCAGTTTCTTGGATTAGCGTTTGACGTGAGTGGGCTTATATTTGGAATCTAGAGATATAATATGAGGGCCCAATAATGCTTTGGTAAAAGTATTTGAAGATGAAAAAAAAACCAGCGCACACGTGACGTCAGAAGAGAAAAACATTGAGCACCTTGGGTTTCTCCGACGCCGTCGATGAACAACGGTTCTCTTCCTTTTCCAACATCAACAGTTCAACACAAACAACGCATGAAACTTTTGAAAGAAAGACGTGATCAGTAATAAACTTCAGAGAGGTTCTCCATCAATCCATCTTTTATACAAGAAATAAATCTCAACAATCTTGATATGGGTTTAAGGATTCCGGCGAATTCTACGTTTCCGTTTCCTTCTTCTTTCAATTGGTTTTGCTTCGTCTCTGTTAAAATTCTGAAACCGAAATCGAAGAATTTTCAGTCGCCTTCTTCCCGTTACTGCACATCTTCCCATTTCTCTCCATTTACAAACGATTAAGTTTCTTCACTTTGCTGGTTAGAGTTTTATCAAAAGACAATCTTTGAACTTGAAGAGAGTCGTAAATTTGCAATCCTGGTGCCAATTTTGTTACACGCGCGCGTGTTATATGGTTGATGAATGTTGGTGAATCATTGCTTTTGTTCTTCTATTCTGGGTTTTCATGATCTACTTAAAATCAGGGCAAATTTGATGAAATGGGTTTTTCAAACTACTTGTCTTCGTTTTATCTGCGTAACATAAACTCTCTATTTGCTTGATTTTTCCTCTTTATAAAATTTATTAGGTCAGTTTTATTTGTTGTTTCCTAATTCTGTCAGTTTTAGCACTCAGTTTTTCAATTAGTCTGACAACTGAAATCTATCCCCGCTAACTCTCACTAATTACATAAGTTTTAGTTTACTCAAATTAGAATGATATTTTAGAGAATTGATTATGTTTTTTTTATGTCCTGAGATTGCTGTTGTACTTGCTGTTTGTGCTGAGTCTTTGTACATTTTAGTGCAAATTCAGTTTCCAAATTTTAACATGCTCACGTAAGTTCTTGATAATGATGTTCATAATAAAATATTTATGTTTTGGGATAATATATTTCACAAAGTTTGCGATTTTGCGAAGTTGATATTTGACTCAATTACGAAATATTGATTATTAAATTTTTATTTTGATTACTAAATAAATCTACATTCAAACTTGGTAAATTGATTAAAAATAATTTATGTTATCAACTTTGAGAAAAAAACTTTATGTTATTTGTATATACTTCATGGGTGCACATAGTATTAATCAACAAACCGACCTAGCCAATCTTTTCCAGAAATCACCAAAACCAATCGAAATCAATTATGATTATTATAATGACAATAAAACAAACATTTTCCCTTAAAATAATAAAAGAAAGTTGAATGATCCTTATCCGAAACTGCACGCTAAAGCAATATAAATAGCTTACGTGTTGAATGTGTTTATCATATACATTTGGAGATAACCAATAGAGGAAGATCGAGTTTTTTTATTAAATTCAATGGCGGACATTGCACTACTAGTGGTGGAGGAGTACGAGCGAAGGATGAAGCTAACGTCGGAGAAACCGTCGAATACGGCGGAGGTCGGGTGGTGGAATGATTTTCCGGCGAAATTCAAGATTGAGAGTTTGAAGAGGACATTTGAAACCAAATCTCAGTTTGCTCTTGCTGTCTCTAATGGCTTCTTTTCTGCTTAACTTAATGTTTCTTTTTTCCTTCTACAAACTCGATTTGCCGATATATGTAATCGATCTGTAAATTAATAAATTTATCAAACAAGAGATAATTATCATAGAAGATTTAATTTACTTTATAAAGAAATTACATGTATGTTGTGTTAGAAAAACACCCTAAAATAGCCAAAAAAGACTTAGTTTTTTTTTGTCGTCACAACTTTGTATTAAACTTATAATATCCATGATACAACATAATTGCTTATTACATTTAAATTTTAATATTTTATGATAATAAAATTGTTTCAAAAGGAATTCAAAATACAAGTATTAATGAATTGATTGTTATTTGTTTTTCTGAGAAAATTTTATTTATGGTACTAATATTCATATGGTAATTAAAATGAAAATCAATATATAAAATTACATTTTTCTTTTTGTGCTAAAAAAATCTACATAAATGATATATTATTAGCATGCTCAAAACTTCTCTCCGCATAAATTAGAAAAAGAAACAAAAAACCTAAAAGGCTAAAAGTACAATGCACCACAGAAAACAAAAGTTTCCCAAAGTAGAAAATAATATATGCGTAAACATTCTGGCAAGAATTAATAGTCGTCTCCAAGTACATCCACATTCAGCAATAATAAAAAAAAAATATATAAAACAAACGTATAAAACATTGTTATTATTTAAGATTTTAAAAACTCCCTAAATTTATTATTGCTCAATCTGAAGAATTCGAGAGGCCTCGAAAATGGAAAGCGGCGACGAGAGCCCGGTGGTTCTGATAACGGGATGCTCGCAGGGAGGGATTGGTCACGCGCTGGCGCGTGAGTTCACTGATAAGGGTTGTCGGGTGGTGGCGACGAGCCGATCACGGAGTACGATGACGGATCTGGAGCAGGATCCGAGGTTCTTCGTGCAGGAGCTTGATGTTCAATCGGAGCAGAGCGTGAGCAGAGTCATGTCGAATGTTATAGACAAGTTCGGCCAAATCGACGTTCTCGTCAACAACGCAGGCGTTCAGTGCGTCGGACCTCTTGCGGAGATCCCAATCTCCGCCATGGAAAACACATTCAACACCAATGTTTTTGGTAAAAAAAAAAGGATTTTGAATTCAACTGCTATCATTTGGTTATCAATGGATGTTTATGGTTTAGTGCTTGCTAGTGAACCAGTAGAATGTTCAACAATCCATTTCAGATGGTGACGAGTCTTGTGGGAAAAATAGAAAATGTACAAAAAAGTCCATTTTTTATTTCTGATTTGTTCGCTTGTCATGGAGCTCGAACACTTGCTCATGTTAGCGATTGACTTGCTTAGTGTCTCTCCTCGTGTTGGTTGAATTATGTAAAACATGTCAATAAGTGAAATTTATGGCGATGGCAGGTTCCCTGAGGATGACCCAAGCCGTAGTACCTCACATGGCGTCTAAGAAAAAGGGAAAGATTGTCAACGTTGGAAGTATCACCGTTATGGCACCAGGTCCATGGGCAGGGGTCTATACAGCAACCAAAGCTGCTATTCATGCTCTTACCGATACCTTGAGGTTCGATTTTAGCAACTTCACCAGCTGTTTATATCTTATCAGATGGCACTAATTGTGGTTTGAATAAACTTCCTCTGTCGCATACTGAAATAGATCTGTTTTGTGAGTATTTCTGTTGAAGGAGGGAGATTTGATGGTAAGAATTGTTCAATTGGGTCTGATCTGAGTCAAGGTTTGATCGAGTGTGATTTCTGAGGACTACAAATTGATTTTGATTTAGGTCGATGATTTCTTGATGTTCATGAGTATTATGTAGTTGTTCAAATTCGGGTGATCTTGGTTTTTCAATTCTATGTAATGGTTAACGCAGGTTGGAGCTCGGGCCATTTGGCATTGATGTCATCAACGTTGTCCCTGGAGGAATACGAACAAATATAGCAAACTCAGCTATAGCAACCTTCAACAAAATGCCTGAGCTGAAACTATACAAGCCTTACGAAGAAGCTATCAGAGAGAGGGCGTTTATATCACAGCGGATGAAGCCAACTCCTGCAGAAACATTCGCTAAAGACACCGTAGCTGCAGTGCTAAAGAAGAACCCACTCGCTTGGTTCTCTTCAGGCAGATACTCAACCCTCATGGCAATAATGTACCATATGCCCCTTTGGTTCAAAGATTTTCTCCAGAAGAAGGCTTTGATGAAAAAGGATTAATCAGGTTCGGGTTTAAAGACTGCTTATTACAAAAACAAATGTAAAAGATTGGTCAGACTGATAATAGAACGGTTATTTCCTCATGCTTGAGTAGTTCCGGTTCTTAAAAGTACGAAGGTTTACATAAACAGTATACACATAAGCGGAGGAATTAGAGAGAATTATTACATCATGTTGTAAAAGCTTGTGGTACAAATATTTGTAAGGAAAAGGTGAGCGTTTCTACAACCAGAGGAACAATTTTTCCGCTTTGATTCGACCCAACAACGTATCATCAAAACCACATTTCAGCAGATGAAAAGGGTCAGAACTATCTAAAAGCTATATAACTAACATCATTTCTAAATTTAAGAATGGTGTGGAGCTCCATAATACATTATTCCAGGTGGCTGGAAAGTTTGACCTTGTTGAGGTTGTTGTTGAGCTGAGTTCGACGGAGGAATTTGAGGCTGTTGATTACCCATCATATGTGGTGGTGGTGGTGGAGGAGGCGGCGGAAGTCCAGGTGGCATTAACGGAATGTTACCAAAGCCATAAGGATTGTTCATTACCGGCGGTGTTAGGAACTGTGGTGGTGGTGGTGCTGGATTAGGGATCACATGGTACTGACCTTGTGTGTTGGGTGTCTGGTTCTGGGAGTTGTTGTAAGAAGGGGCAAAAGCATTGGTGTCTGAAACCGGAACTGTGCTCTCTGATTTGGATAGACCAGAAGTCTTTGTTGCTTCAGCTGCGAATGATGATAGAACAGATTGCATGATCATATGTGATGAGGTAGATGCTGTGAGCATCGCAGCTATAGAAGCAGGCGTCATTTTTGATGCTTGACCAGATTTTGTGTTATCAATTGTCTCGGTTGTCGTGGTAGCAGAGACTGAGCCTGGAGCATCGGTTGTTGGTTTTGATACATAATCCTCATCGTTCAGCCGTTTCTGCATTTTTTTGAGCTTCCTCTGTTTGTTCTTCTGCTACCTGATAAAGAACAAGTTCATGAGCTTTAGCTCAAGCGGTCGCAAACGAGGTGAAAGATGCACCGGGAAATAGAAAAAATACCTGAATCTGAGCTTTAAGATTCTCCAGTTCGGATTCCTGACACAAGCAAGCAAAGGAATGAAAGATAGATCACAATATAATGAACTTGCCAAAGTGCGAGAATCAATCTTACCTGTTCGTGTAGAGCGTCTTTAAGCTGGTTTACAAGGGAAGTTCTACTTCCTTGAACAGATTTAAGTTTCTCAATACATTGTCTCAAAAGGTATTCTTCCTCTTCCAATTCTTTCGCCAGTGATTTTCTCTTCGGGTTTTCTTTTGCTGGAGAACATAAGCATATGAATTCACTGGATTTAGAGAGAAAAAGAACAAGCGCAGGCTGTTGGCAGTCCAGATGATTAGCAAAAACAGATTTTTACCAGTAGAGCAGGCTTCTTCAACATCTTTCTCCATCTTCGTGATTCGTTTAACTGCAGACTTGCATTTGTTCATCTCAGCTTCTTCGTTTGAATTTTCTGCAACAACCAAATGATATGCTGATGCTATCTTCTCAGCCACACCTCCACTTGAAAGTTTCTGGTTATGAAAGAACTCCAATTAAATTTGACTGACATCAATAAAGGAGAAAAGGAAATCTCAGTGATAAGTGTTTAACCGTTCTGGATGATTTTGAATCCCGTTTCGAGGATTTGGATCCGCGGGGCCGCTTTTTGCTGACATCAAGTGGCAGAGGGCAATCTTCTCCCAGCATTGCATCTCTAAGATTCTTCGAACGGGATCCAAACACTCTTCTTTCTTCCCATATCTTGACCTAAGATATCATGTAAAACGAATATCTCAATTAGCGAAGAACTTCTTTATTCATGTTTCAACTTTGCAAAAATCCATGGTTTTTCTCCATACAGCATCACACACCTAAGCCATACCAAACAGACACAGAAGACGATTCTCAAGAACCTTAAGTATATTCATCCTAACATCAATCGTTACAGTATCCACATCAGACATAACATACTTAAGAAAAGAACTTGCACAGAAGAAACAAATGCTGATACCTTGGCCTATTTGAAATCCACAAGCACACTGATATTGAAATCGAAGTAACAAACTCATTTCCAGAGGGTACGAAATCACATACTCGCAAAACAAGTTCTTTCTCCACACATGAGATTGAGCATAAACAGAATAAAGAAGTTAACTTGCACCAAAGGAACCAAATGCTGACATCAAAAAATATATACAAAAACCTGTTTTCTCTCCAAACACTTAATAGTTTCAAACACAATTGCAACACCAACATTGTTAGACAGAAGTAACAGACCCATTCGTAGAGAATAAGAGCAAGAACACACAAGCGGACAACGAAAGAGAGAAAAACAGAGTTTTACCAAACGCGAGACCACGCCTTTCCCACGATCATCTCCTTGGGAAACAATGTCTTTGACAGCCTTAGGAAGAACATTCCAGAACTCTTGCACGAACTCATTGCCCTGACGCTTACTGTTCTGAAGAATATCATTGGCCAAATACAAAAGAGGCACTTTCTGAGCCATCTCTGTACTGTGAAACTGTTTCTCCCATGTCGTTACGATCAATTCAGCTTTGACCCGATTGAATATACACCAATGTGATAGAGCTTTATTCAAAAGAGTCAAGAATCCAAAAATCGGAAATTAACATAAACTAGCAAAATTACAAGATCTAAGCAAAAGGTTTAAAATCTAAATCTATATGCAAATAAACTCGAGAGAAAATTTAAAACTTTTAATATTTGAAAAGGATACTTTCGATGGACTGTTGAGTGCTATTGAGCTTTGCGAGCTTATCAATCAGGATCTGTTCACTGAATACAGTACTCATCCCACCAACGACTGTGAGAACCAGCCAAAGAAAAAACCCTAGAGAACAGAGATTTTGGAGAAAGGAGAAGCTGAAATCCCCCGAATGGTTTGCGAGTTTGAGGGAGAAGCAGCCAGATTTGGTTACAGCTGGTGAGCTGGGCGACAGAAGAATGCGGCGGAGCTGGAAATATTGTGCGGCGGAGCGAGAACGGAGAAACCCTAGAACAGTCACGCAGGCGGAAGCAAATTAGAAATAGGGGATGACCAAAAACGACAGCGTTTGACGCCAAAGTGGATCCTATAGAGAAATGGCGAGCAAAAGTCGCAGAGAAGAGAGTAAAGTTGTGTTTTTTTTTGTTTCTTTCAGATACTAGATGGGGTTTTCTTTTGGCTGAATTGGTGATATAAACATTTTAGAACAATATAATAAAAAAATAATTATGTAATAACTGAAATAAATTAACTAATAATTTACACCAAAATGAGATTATTTTAACCCTATAAAAGAAAGAGAAAGAGATTGTTATATTTTGTTTAAAATAAAACATGTTTACCTTATAACTTTATTTCTTTTGTTAATCTCATAATACTACTTGATTAAATCTTTCAATACTACAAAAAATACAGATTTTGTTTTGGATTTACCAAAGTTTGAATTTTGATAAACGAATTAATTAGGTGAATAATATCATTAGTAAAAACATATAAGTCTATAAAAATACACATATAATAGAATATAATACTTTTTGGCTAATAATTTGTAAGAAAATCTATAAGTATAGTAAAATATATAATTTCAAACAGAATAGAACACTTTAATCTATGATGTGCTTTATCTGGATGAAGTCATTCTATAATTTGGTGGGTTATTTTGTATATCGATGGAGATCACGGGAGTTGAAATTCCGATTGAATCTCCAAAATTTAATATCTAATTTCGCAAAGTTAGATAACTATATAAAATTTGTAATTGTCATTCTATTTATCATAACAATATATAAAATAGAATAAAATTATATTTCATATAGAATATAGTAAATTAAGTTTTATATAGAACTATATTTTTTAACTCTTAACATTACATATCAACTTTTTTTAGAACTATATGTTTGTTTTGAAAATTTCAAAACATATTATATGCGGAAAAAAATCTAGGCCTTTTATAAGTAAATTATAAATTATAATAATTGTTTTTTTAAGAGATTAAAAGTAATAAAAATGAAGGAGTAGATATTTCTATTAAAAGAAAAAAGAAAAATAAAATTAAATTATGTATCACAAGGATGAAATGATAATTAATATATATTAATCATATTATATCTAACAATTGAATTGTTATGGTTATATTTTTAATTATGATTTTTATTTTGGTTATAGGTTCAAATTTCCCTTCTTTTTTCTTTTCTGCAATTTTATTTTCGCTTTTAGATTTTTATTTTGTTTGACCTAAAAAAAGTGTTGATTTTTAAATTATTTTAAAATTTAAGACAGGGAGTAGATATTTTTATTAATAAAAAAAGAAGGAAATATCTATGGTATTATACTCCACAAGAGTCCCATAAAGATTTAACAACAACACTGCTCCTAGTGTAACACAAAGACGGAACCTTTCAAAGATTCTCCTCACTGTCTTCACTCGCTATTGTCATCATCTTCTTCACTGTCTTCCAATTTGATATGGTTCATGTTCCTCTCTAGAGGAGGGAGACCATCGTCTTCATCATCATCCTCAGATTCATCACCTTCTTTCCTAACACCTACACACAAAAAAAACAGGCGCAAAAACTCGTTCATGATGAAATTCATCATATGATGATGGTATGTGATAGTGACAGAGAGATTAAAAAATGCGACTTACGTTGTACAAGGGGGGCTGGTTGTTTTGGGACCTGAGTTTGCTGAGAAAGCCAAGAATTTTGAACTGAGATTATCTCAGCACTATTCTCGCATTTCGAGTACTCCTTTAGAATATCCCTGCATAATTCAAATGTTATTCGCCGAACAAAAAGCAAAATGATGTTCCGAGGGTAAAACAAGACAAATCGATGTTGCTTCTTTTGGTTTATTACTTGTTGAGAGACAAAAAGGCATGACCCCATTTGAATTTCCCTAGCAAGAGGTTCGCAGTCTCCTCCTCCCCACTGATTGGCAAACACAGAGAGCAAGATATACTTAGAGAACCCGATAATGTATGACCAATCGATGAGATGAGTTTAGAGCCTTTAGGAGAAGTAGTTATGGACTCACCATAATATTAAAGCTGCAGATAAAGCCTCCACACAAGATAGCTCACAAGGCCTTCCATAATTCACTGGATTAGCTGCTACTAACCATGGTACTGAAACCATGAAGAAAGACTTTACTACAGATCTGGCTAAATCCTCAAATCCTAATTTTTTTCCAGCAAGGTTGATTGTAAATTCTTACAGAGACGAGGAGCGGTACAACGCAGCTTAGCAAACGGGACATCAGTTAAGCGTGCCCAAGAACAATCAACCACAGCTAGTCCTTTCCTTTTAATCAGACTACAGTCTTCCTTCGAAACACATTGTCTACCAACTGGACTGCCAAAATCACACGACACAGATTATGATGTTAAAAAACAGAGGATTAAAAAAACCGTCATCTACTCTAGTCATGTCAAAGATACAGTCATAACAAGTAGAGAGATACCTTAAAACAACACCTCCGAAGCCAGTGTTAACACGTAATTCCTGCAAAATCATTGAAGCAGGAAACTGAAAAATTAAGAAAGGAAGAGGACATATACATGTGTAATCAGTTCCATGATACTTACTTTTAACAAGTTAAATCTAGCAAGCTTACGACCTGTGCACCTCTTTGCATTACACTGACCAAAATCCTAACACAGCAAAAGACAATAGTTACAGATAAAGCAATTTGATCTTCGAAATTTAATTCAATTTGGATTACAACTTAAAAAAAAATTGAAAGGAAATCATGCATACCCACATTGCCAATTGAACTTTTGGAACTGGTGCTTCATCCTCAGATTCTACGAAAAATCAGAAAACAAAAACACTACTGGTATGCATACTTTAACGATAACTCCACCATCGAAATATTGAAACTTCCAGTACCTTGATCATGAGGAAGCGATTCATCTTCCCTGCAATTATAAACGAAATCGTGATTAGTCGACCAGAGAGAAACCTCGACTCAAAAGGAAAAAAGGAACGACTTTTATACCTTCCAAGATTATCAGTCCTACTGGTTTGGCCCGGATTCGAATTGCCCCCTCTAGATCGCCTGTGCTTACCGTGACCCATTTTCCCGGCGATATTTCCGACAAATGAAGGGTTTTTGATCGGCTTTAGGTTTTATATGTAAAGTAGGGTTTCTGAAATCTAATTGATAGCAAACCAACTACAATATCGGAATCGATGCTGAAACATATTTCGTTTGGTTTTTTATTAACCATGACTCGGTTGAAACCAAACCGAACGAATGATTGAGGACACGTGTAAAGTATACCGCTTGGGGGTAATTAGGTCATTTGACAACATGCTTTCTTCCCGTTAAGCTTCTCTCTCTCTCTCTCACTCACTCACTCACTCACTCACTCACTCACTCACTCACAGTCAGTCACAGCTCCCTACCAGCATTTCACACACTCGATATATATTTATCTACATCTATGTATGTATCGCTTCTATACCTACACTTCGATTGAAATCCCAATTTTACTTACATTGTTTGGCTCTTGCGTAACGCTGCTTGCTGGGTCTTCTGATCTCAAAACTTGTTTCCTGTTTCAGCACAAACCCTAGCTCGAAAAATGGCGTTACGATCTGCTTTTTTACTCTTCTGTGTTCTCTCTCTAGCCACAGAGAAGAGTCTAGCCTCTGTCTTCTCCTCAAGGCTGATCCACCGCTTCTCCGACGAAGGCAGAGCGTCGATTAAGACTCCGGCGACGTCGGATTCGTTGCCGGAAAAGCGGAGCTTGGAATATTACCGGTTGCTCGCGAGTAGTGATCTCAGGAGACAGAGAATGAATCTCGGTTCCAAGTTTAAGTCCCTTGTTCCATCTGAAGGAAGCAAGACGATTTCTGCTGGAAATGAATTCGGATGGTAGATTTTTTCATTTCCCCACTAGAACAAAAAGTTGCCTTTTCCTCCATTCTCATGGAAGTTTCTAAATTTTGTACCTTTGGATTCGGTCCCGAAGAAAAGTTTAGGGAAATCGTCTACTAGCCATGTGGTTTGACTAGTTTAAAATCTGCTTGTCATGAAATTACTGATAATTATGCATTAGACAGAAGTCTTTTCCTTTGGGCTTACTTGTTTTTAGATTGTATTTTTGTGGTAAAAAAAAGTTCTGAACTTTGTAGATTAGTAGTTGCCTTGTTTGAATTTTGTATTTTGATGTTTTTACTCAGGCTACACTACGTGTGGATCGACATAGGGACTCCGAGTGTGTCGTTTCTTGTGGCTTTAGATTCTGGAAGTGATCTACTTTGGATTCCTTGCAACTGTGTGCAATGTGCTCCTTTAACATCCAGTTACTATAGCAGCCTGGTATGTGAGATAAAATGATAAGCATGTTGTTTAGGTATACAACTAGTGAAAATGATGACAGGTTTAGCGCTTATTTCCGATTGATTGATTGGCAGATGCTTCCTCGTGTTTGGGGGCACATATTCTGCAGGCTACTAAAGATCTGAACGAGTATAATCCATCAAGTTCAAGCACCAGCAAGGTGTTTTTGTGCAGCCATAAGTTGTGTGAATCAGCTCCAAACTGCAAGAGCCCGAGGGAGCAATGCCAGTATACTGTTAACTACGCTAGTAACAACACCTCGAGCTCGGGATTTCTTGTTGAGGACATCTTACATCTTGCATATAGTACCAACAATAGATTGATGAACGCTTCCTCCTCTGTCAAGGCTCGAATTGTTATAGGGTGAGCTTTTACTTTTACTATCAAGTAGGCGATATTTATTTGTGTTCCGGGTTTTTAGTTTTGAATAAGGTTGTCTTCATATGGTAGATGCGGTAAGAAGCAAAGTGGTGATTACTTGAATGGGGCTGCTCCAGATGGTTTGATGGGCTTAGGACCTGGTGAAATCTCGGTTCCAAGCTTTCTTTCTAAAGCAGGACTCATGCGAAACTCTTTCTCGATGTGCTTTGATGAGGAAGACTCTGGAAGAATTTACTTCGGTGACATGGGACCGTCGACGCAACAATCAACACATTTTCGTCCTCTTAACAATGAATAGTAATGACGATTGGATGATCTTCCATACTTCAGGTTTTTAACTAGTTTAAGATAGCTTTTACTTACATAAGCAATTTCTGTTGATTTTGTTCACAGTGTAGCCTACATTGTGGATGTGGAGGCTTGTTGTGTTGGCAATTCGTGTCTAAAGCAGACGAGTTTCATAACCCTTATCGACAGTGGACAATCATTTACATCTCTACCAAAAGAAATATACAGAGAAGTTGCACTTGAGATTGATAGTCATATAAACGCTACAATTATGAGGCTCGAAGGTGGCCCATGGGACTATTGCTATGAATCTAGGTAAACAACACATAGAAAGAAGCTAATTGCTTGGTTTTATATTATTGATTCTCTCGTATAACGTTTTTTTTAATTTTCTTCTTGTTTCATGGATTAGTGTTGAGCCAAAGGTACCAGCGATCAAACTCAAGTTTTCATACAATAACACATTTGTGATTCACAAACCTTTGTTTGTACTCCAACGAAGTCAGGTTAGACCATTTCCATATATATGCACAATTATGATTCATGCTTGAAACTACAATTCAGGTTTTGTTGAAATCCTTTTTTTCAGGGGCTTGTCCAATTTTGCTTGCCTATCAGTGCTAGTGTACAAGAAGGCATAGGAACCATCGGACGTACGTTATATAACCTTATTCACTTTTCTAACAAATCCTCGGACTCCACGAAATAGACTTATCGTTTCTTTTCTCTTTTGCAGAGAACTACATGAAAGGGTATCGAATGGTTTTCGATAGAGAGAACATGAAGCTAGGCTGGTCAGCCTCCAAATGTGAGATTTCTATTTACCAGAACATTATTACTGATTAAGCCTCTATTAGGATCCAAAGCTAAATCGAAATATTGGGTTTTTTGGCAGGTCAAGAGGACGATAAGATAGTGCCGCCTCAGGCTTCACCAGGAAGCACTTCATCGCCATATCCACTGCCAACAGAGGAGCAGCAAAGCAGAAGCCATGCGGTTTCACCAGCAATTGCAGGTAAAACTCCTTCCAAAACATCATCAGCAGCAGCATCATGCAGCTTATCTTCCATGAGACTATTCAACTCTCTTCTTCTTCTCCTACTTCTGCTACGTGGAGTTTTCTTTTATATGTAGAGATGAAGATCATCTTATCAAAAACATAACTATTTGCCTTTGCATATATATAAGAGTTCGTTTTTTAAGTGTTTCGTGTAAATCCATATCAGTTCTATTATCTTCTTCATCTCCATCTTCATGTCGGCTAAGTTTTACAAATATTCTAGAGAAGAAACTGGCAAATGCAAATATGCAATATAGAGCCCAAACAAAAAAAAATGATCTGGGAGTAAAAATATTTTAGTAAAAGTTTAAATCTTTGTTCTAGATTGTTATGCAACGCGACTCGAACTGTTTGTATTTACACCGAGATAGAAATTAGAAATTCGCCTGCAAATTTCGGTTTTTGATTGATTAAAGATTCTCATATGTTAACGACCAACAAAAAATCCAAGACTCAGACTCAGTCCGTAGCTTCCCGATCGATCTCACAGCGGCTGTTTCAATCGCCGGGAGGTTTCAAGAGTCATGGCCACGGCGTTTCACGAGCTGCTTCTGAGCCTCCGACAATCCTCTGATCACTTCCTCGTCTTCCAGTCTCTCTTTTCTCAATATCTCGTAGTCTCCAATCGCCGATTCCCAATTCCCAAGCTGCAACCCAAAAAAACAAAAAAACATTAAATGTTATATTCACGATTTGGCCACTTATTATACTAATAATTGCAAAAAGCCCCAACAAAAACTTTATTTCAACATTAATAGCCATACTACCTTAGCGTTACAATCGGCTCTTCTGAGTCGAGCCTTGGCGTAGGCAGGACGGACGGTGAGTGCTGCCGTCGAATCCTCAACGGCTCTATCGAATTGACCCATTTTGGAAAGACAAGCCGCTCGGTTACATAGTAAAACTGAGTTTCTCGAGTCGTGGTCTAATCCTTCACCATAAGCTGTGCTAGCTTCTTGAAATCGTCCGGCTTTGAAGAAATCGTTGCCTTTAGATCGCGCTGCTGTAACCGCTTGTGCACGCCGGAGAACCATACTTACTTCTTTGTTGTTTCCGTCCAGCTTGTTAGCTCGTTGAATGGCCTCAACCGCTTCTCCGAATCTGATAATAAAAAAAAGACGTTTTGTATAAATCGATTAAGTAAGATATCATCTAAAACATGATCGGTATGGTTAGTAAATACTATTTTATGTCCAGTCCTATGTCGAGTAAAAACAAAAAAAATCAGAGAGAACAAACCTGCCGGAAGACATGTGAACCTGTGCCCAAACGACCAAAAAACCGGCGTAACCGATCGGTCCGTAATATTTTGTGGACATTTCCACATCGAAAATCGGACATCTAGACAAAGCATCATCGGCCTCTTGATGTCTGTAACTCTTTAAAAAAGCCTCTGCTTGCAAGGCATATACTTGCGGAGCTGCATCGGCGCCTGAAGCTATGGTGTTTTCTGTTTCTTTGATCAAAGTGTTCCAATCTCGCAATCTTTTGGCTTCTGTGCATTTGTTGAGATGCGTCTGTACCGTTTTGGCCTTCAAAATGTCTTCTTGGTCGGCTTCTGGACCCGAATGTTTAAAATGATATATTGACTTCTCAACCTCTCCTAACCTGTTGGTTTTATTTCCCTTTTCAGAAAACTGATCAGATTACTTGAGTTACAAAGTAGGGTTTTAATGAGATTACCTGAGGTACAAGTTAGCCAACCGATGGTGAGCTCTATGGTAATGAGGCTCCATCCGGATTGCTTCTCTACACTCAAATACTGCTTCAAGGATTCTCCCCAATGCCGTTAATGCCGCGCTTTTGTTGCTACGATACGCAGCTTTTTTGGGATCGATGGCTATCGCAGCATCATACAACGCTAATGCCTCTACAAAATTCCCATTCTTGTAATCTTCATTCCCCATTATCTTTAACGTTTCGGGATCCATTCGCGTAGATATCGCCCTACACAAAGATCCTGACTGATCTTTGTTATTTGAAACCGATTGTGGTGCCACCGATGTTCGTCTTTCCTCTTCCGTCGTCTTCCTCAGCCCATACCCTCCACCAGTATTGCCGTATCCATTGTTTTGAACAGTTGTTTGATTCCCAACCGCTGTTGTGCCGGGCTGCTTCAAGTTCCCAAGGTTGCCAAACAACATCATATTGCTCGAAGATGCTCGAACCATAGAGCCATTTATCCCTTTCGCTTTCTGATTGTCGATGATCATACTCTCTAACTCACCCGATAAACCGATAGCTTCCCTTGGCACCTTCCTTGCTTGTTGTTGGATAGGCCCTGGATTATTACTTTGTTGGTAATTCCCATTAGGGTACTGATTCGATGAGGGTTTTGAAATAGGTCTTTGTATCTGGATCGGCTCAGGTGAAACTTTTTGGTCTTGAAGCTTTTTGGGGTTTAATTCGATACCTGGAGATTTGGTGAACTGAATATTAGCGGTGCAGGCTGTGGAGGCGTTGCTGCTACTAGTTGTGCTTTTATGGCTACCATTGTCAGCGCTACATTTCTTGGACCACAAACCACGCCTACCAAACACAACACCCAACAAGCCACAACGTGACCTTTTTTCCACCGGATTTTCTGCCATCCTTCTGCCGCTAGATAGAACCAAACACCGTCGCGGAACAATCAATCAAACCCCAGGAAAGGGTTGATAACGGAAGGTAGAGATATAGCGAAACAAAGCTCAACGTTTGGTACTTGAAGAAGAGAAGGACACCATTGTTAGGAAGAGAGATCAGATGGAGGAAGCTTTTTTTTGCTACGTTTCCTTTTCTTGAATCAATAACTTCACGTAAAATGGCATTGTGATCAAAGTAGGTTAAAAGTTAACAAAATGAAGAAGAATGATTTCGTTTTCGCTTCTCAAATCGATGTAAAGTTGTCAATAGACTTGGTGGTGGGTTTGTCTTCTGTTCTCTTCTGTCAATTCTTGATCTTTTTTTGTTCGTCATTTGTCTTTTTTTTCCCTTTCTATGGCTATTACTTGTTGATCTAGTCTTGTAAAATGGACCTTAGATTTGTTTAGTCAATATTTAGAAAGAAATGTGAGACTTGTCCGAACCAAAAAAAGTGTTGTAAGAAAAAAAAGTCTGAGTTTTTCTCGACCTGATTCTATTTTTGGTGATCTTATTATGGGTTCAAGTTGGTTTTTTAAATCTCCGTGTAAATTAAGGTGTTTACAACAACGTATATAATTCTTTCATAAAATCCAAAATAATGTGGTCTCATTAAATTAAATATCTGAGGAGACAAGTTCCTACATATCAATGATGAAAGAACTAATTTCATATTTATAAGTGACATCAAGCTATAGCTTATGGTAGTAAGATTATAAATATTTAATATAAGACACACTTAATGCATTCGAAGAAAAAATATACTCCGCCCAATTTATTAAAAGTGTTGTAAGAAAAGTACATTTTATGAAAACTTTTAAATTTTTATTCTATATTATATTAAAAGAAATATCCTACAATAGATTAAATAAAGTTTTTGTTACAAAAATAGAATACAAAGAGAAAATTTACAAAAGTAATATTTATTAAAGTCTAAAAAGATAATTATACCCTTTATTTTATATAATTTCAGTTTGAATTAATTATCAAATAAAAAAATTATATTTAAAAAAAAATTCAAACTTTTTTCAAAAAAAAATTTCAAAATTTTTCTTTCAAATTTTTTTTTTCAAAATCTTTATTTTTTCAAAAATTTTGTTTCTTAAACTTTTTTTTCAAAAAAACGTTTAAAACTACATTCCATTTTTTAATAAACCAGATAAAATATCATAAAACTAGTATACGTTTTGAATAATTAAACAAAAACTAGAATACGGGAAGGAAACTAATGGATACAAAATGTTAAATAAAGTAATTAGTACTAATACCTCGAAACCATAAACTAATAACATAATCTTAGCAATAAACAATTCTTAATAAACGAGTGGTTAACTAGCAAATTACGTTAACCCTGAAGCAACCAACCAAAACAGAAAAAAACAAAAACCTAATATATAAAAAAAAACAAGCGGTTCGATCATTCATTAGTGGAGAAGCAGAACTTGTGGGCTTCGTGTACACACGTACAATGAACTAATATGTATATTAACACATATTTCCCTTTATTTTATTACTACATTATTATTCATCTTCTTATTCCCTTTTAGGTTTAATAGAAAAAGAATCTGCCGACTTACGAGAGAGTAGAGAGTAGAGACTAGAGAACGGGTATATCCGTTTGTGTTTCAATAGGGTCGACACGACTGAAGTAGACCACATGTGCGGTGTTTGGCTCAAAGCACGACAAGATTCAGACGAGTCATATCACATATAGTTTCAGGTAGAAGGCGACACGTGTACGAATCCTTTTAATCTCTTAGGCTCCTCTCCGGTCCATTGGTCGGCTAAGTAGCCTGACACTCCACCGGTTCCACAGTTTAGACAGATTTCTCCATGTAGCTGCCTATCTATCATCATCCCACTAGACACGGTGATTCAGGCTCTATCATACTCAACAAGTTAATGGCTCCATCCGTAATCTCCAATATTTGGAAAGTATGTAATCCGGTCATCATTGTTTTTTTTTTTTAAAAGGCAAGGATTACCTTTAAGCTAGTTAATCAAACTTTTGTAATTATATTAACCCTCTTCTTATTAGCTAATGATATTAATAAGAGTATTCAAAAAAGAAAAAAGAAAAAGTCAGCCTGACATTCCATAAGATCTATTACATTCACTTGCCTTAATAGACTTGTTACAAAAAAAAAGTTGTTCAAATTAAAATGATGGTTTAATTTATAAAAATATAAAATGTACTTGTTTGATCCAATACAAATAATAAATTGACTTAGAATTATATATGCATATAGTATGTAATTGTGTCTTGATACATTTGTGAAACGGTTTAAAATAAGTCGGTATTTGTATCTTTTTTTCTTTCTTTTGGTTGAAAACATCGGTTTAGCTTTGGCCACTATGTATATAAAACGTACCGCTTGTGTTTTTTTTCTGAATTAATGAGAATGAGATGATTTATATATCATTTAATGAAATTCTTATAACAATAAATGAGTATGTGTTAACTGTCAACAGTAATATATTATAAAATATGTAAAAGAAATAGGATATAAGTTTACTGAAAACATCAAGAAAATTGATCTTATATATCAGTGTGTTTGAGAAAAAAAAAATTTAATAAATATGGATGACGAAACTGCAAAAGAAAGCTTCATTTTCAAAGTCAAAGATTTCTATGGATGAATATGAAATCAGATATAATATACTTTTCACAATAGATCTAATATAGTGTTTGTTTAAATTAACACGTTTTAATTAATGTTAATCCCAAAAAAAAAAGAAAAAAAACGAGGAGACGCGGATTCGATGACTCGCAATCTCGGCGACAATAGACACGCAAACATACTACAACGTAGTGAATGAGACCATCACAAAAGTGGGCCCAATAAACCCATTATTAGGCCCAGTAGGTCCCACTACGGCTCGGGTTTTGTAGGTCCCACATTTTTGCCTTTGTTCTCCTACATAAACCAATTCGCAGGACTGGAAAGAAACACAACACAAGTCCTCATCATCACCCACTTCGTCTTTTTCTTTCTTCTCGCCCTTAATCTCGATCTATCTTTGACTTTTAAGTACTTCACCTTGAATCCCTAATTTTCTAAAATGGGTAAGCTTTGGCTGTCTTACGAAAATTTCTTCTCGACGTAATCTCAATATATCTCTTCTCTCCGACTAACCAATCCTTATACTCTGTTTTTCTCAGTGAGGTTTGTCGTAGAAAAAGCACAGAGAATGTCAGCGAGTAAAAACGTTGTCGTATCAGAGACCAGAATGTCAAGTCTCACCCCCAACAACTCTTCTTCAACCCAGAAATCCCCGACGCCTCCTCCTAGTTTCATCTCAATTTCCAAGAAAAAGCTTCTCAAGAACCTCGAAATCATCAATGGCGGCCAAAGAATCAACGCTTGGGTCGATTCAATGCGAGCTTCTTCTCCTACTCATCTGAAATCACTCCCTTTTTCCATCTCACAGCAACAACAACTCAGCTCATGGATCGTAAGTAGTCTCCAAGTATAACTCTCTTTCACAAACTCTTAACGAGTCTTTCTCTTACAACCTTTCTCTTGTATTTCCGACAGATGCAGCATCCTTCAGCATTAGAAATGTTCGAGAAGATCACAGAAGCTTCGGGAGGGAAACAAATCGTAATGTTTCTTGATTATGACGGTACTCTCTCTCCCATCGTTGATGATCCAGACAGAGCTTTCATGTCAAGCAAGGTTTCGTCTTTAAAATCTCATTAATACTTTTGACCTAATCGTTTCAATCTCTGTGGTTAATCACATTTTGATTGCTGTTCTCAGATGAGAAGAACAGTGAAAAAACTGGCTAAGTGTTTCCCCACTGCTATAGTTACTGGTAGATGCATAGACAAGGTATTTTCTTTTATTTTTGGCATTTTCCCCATATTTATTAGAGTAACCATTATTGATAAATTTATTTATTATAGTTAATTAATTTAAACACTTTATTTTTTCCAAAGGTGTATAACTTTGTGAAGCTAGCTGAGCTGTATTATGCTGGAAGCCATGGCATGGACATTAAAGGCCCAGCAAAAGGCTTCTCCAGACACAAGAGGGTAAATTTCAAATAACATCATAAATTGATAAAAAAAAATAATAATGTTTCTTTATTTTCTTGTAAGCTTATTTAATTCTATTTTATTTAGGTTAAACAGTCTCTTCTGTACCAACCAGCGAGTGACTATCTTCCCATGATCGATGAAGTAAGACATATTATGTTGGGTTTTATAAATAAATAATATCTTTTCTTTTTGTCTAGTACGACAAATATATCTGGCGATTCAGTGTTATAATTTAAATTGCATGTGTTAAATTTTTAAAGGTCTATAGACAACTCTTGGAGAAAACCAAATCAACTACTGGAGTTAAAGTAGAAAACCACAAGTTCTGTGCTTCTGTGCACTTTCGTTGCGTCGATGAGAAGGTAATATCGAAATCACATTAAGAGAAACTTTTTCACTATCAACAAAGGAAGACTAACATTAAAATGGAAAAACATAATAATCCAGAAATGGAGCGAACTGGCTCTACAGGTTCGGTCGGTATTAAAAGAATACCCTACGCTCAAACTGACCCAAGGTCGAAAGGTATGTATAACTTGACATTCTCTCATTGGTCGAAAGTTATACTTCAGCGAATCTGTTTGGAAACTAGTTTTGTTCTATAACAGTGAGTGTAAATTGCTTAGATTTGTTTTGAAATTAATCAACAGGTTTTCGAAATCCGTCCTATGATTGAATGGGATAAAGGAAAAGCTCTTGAGTTCTTGTTAGAATCACTTGGTGAGTGCTCAATAGCGCTCTCTCTCTCTTCTCTTAAAACAAATATTTTGTTTCTAAATCTATAACTAAACTAAAGTAAGAATTTTTTTGTCCTGTCTTTTTATTTTAAAACAACTTTTTTTCCACTAATCATTTTTGATCATCAACATGCTTTTCAATTCACTTTTTAAAAATTGGATACAATCAATTTAAAGACTGAACTAAATACAAAACTTTTGATATGACAGGATTTGGGAACTCGGAAAACGTGTTTCCAATTTACATCGGTGATGATCGGACCGATGAAGATGCCTTCAAGGTATATGATTTTTTTTATTTTATTTAGCTAATATTTCATGAAATATATATGAAACCCTCCATATAATGAAGTTACGGAACTAATTATATTTGCTGTTTAAAAAATGTGTGCCATGTAAATTAGATGCTACGAAACAGAGGCGAAGGCTTTGGCATTCTTGTCTCCAAATTTCCCAAGGATACGGGTGCTTCGTATTCTTTGCAAGATCCGTCCGAGGCAAGTCCACACATACTCGTCTATTTATACATATTTCGCAGTTAATGGTTTTCTACTCGTGCTAACGATCTCTTGAAAACGAAATCAATAGGTGATGGATTTTTTGCGACGATTGGTGGAATGGAAACAAAAGCAGCCAAAAATGTGAAGGGGATATATGATAAATGAGCTAGTAACAATGTTCCAAATAATTAATGCCAACCAATTTGTACATGCCTAACCTTTCTTGGAACGTTGTAATGTCTTAATATGCCTCCTTAGGTTAATGTTCTTGTTCATCGCATTTTGTTTTTGTAAGAAAAAAAAAGATGAACAAGGAAAAAGGGTGACTAATTGTTCTCTAATAGTCCTACTAAGTTTGTAATTATCTTCTTAAATGTAATATATGCAGACCCATGTTATAAATTAAAAAAAAATTCTTTATACTGTCTCTGAGTTCTTGTTATATTTCAATGTTTTTGTTTTGTATCGACAAACCGCCATTTGTTATGTGAAAATTGAGAATATATTTTTTCTTCGAGTATCCTTTAAAAGAGTGTATAATGTCATCCCAACTTGTGGTAGTTAATGAAATAGTTATATTTTCTTCTTCTCGATTGTTTCCGCCTTCTTGAAATCCAATATAATATATATAAATACTATATAACATTTAATTTGGAGACAGCGACAAAGAAAAACAAAATAAAAGGTTAATTTATCCCAAAATAAAGTGTTAATTAAGGTCCGTAAACGATCGTTTGTAAATTTTATGTGACACATATCTAGTAAACCAAATAAAAATTGATTTAATGCGAGGAATTTGGATATGTCGTGATTTGTCTCACTTTGCGTACTTGTCTACTGGCACTTTGACACATAGCCTCGTGGGGTCGAAGTGAGACTAAATTATCAATTCAAATCTGTCTGGTACTTTTCACTAATATAGACAATAAACCTAACCGAATTAATCCGGATCAAACCAAGAATTAGCACTTGTATTCTTGCTAGTTGTAGCAAAGACAAACTCTGGAAACTTGGAAGTCTTACTTTGTTTTTATTGTTGTTTTGGGTTAAGTCGTGTTCCTCTTCGTGCGTGTCCTTTGGCCCTGATTACGAACGCTCTATGTAGTATTTATTTGCTGGTACGAGACAAATTTATTCTATCGTATTGTAGCAGATTTTGTAGTTGGTTCAAATCAAATTCAAGATAACTAATACGATAATGTTTCACTTTTTCAATGGATGAGATTTTTCTCTACTGGACTGTATATCTTTTAGGTGAGAGACCAGATAACAATTTTTTTTTTTGACAAATGAGTCCTCTCCACGAACGTATCGTCGACTTACACTCTGGTCTGACAAGATTTAGTTAGTCTATTTCCAACTGGCTCGACTAACCAAGATTGGATTCTCTAAAATTACGTGTTTGAAAAGTTCAAGTTACATTAATCTCTTAGCAAAGCTTCAATTCCATTTATAGGCTCCCTTATCAATTCTCGTTATTAATCAATAAATTAAGCAAATTAAAAAAAAGAGAGTAATAATCGGTTAACTGAAAATAGATATATATGTCTCAAAGAAGTTCAACTTTGAGTTCTACAAGTTAGATGAATATTCTTTGGTGTCACCGATCTATATATGTCAATTAAGATCATATTGTTGTGTACGGAAAATTAATGTTCATTAAGTTTCAAATAGTTTGCATCAAATATAGTTATTTTGACAATATACAACGGTTTTATATAAAAAATCACATTTAAGCACTTTATACTATATCATATTCATATGCATTTAATATTTATTAAGCATTTTTAGATGAGGCAGTTCTATGTAATTTTAGATACTTTAGAGGTTTTTTTGAAATTTATCATACTAAAATTCAGATGTATTGATGATCCGTATGCAGCATTAGAGCTACGAACGACTGAATGTAACAAGATGTGAAACATGAACCTCTCATATTGTTCTTTTTTTATAAAAAGATTAACATAGAAAATTGCTATGCCTTATTGTTCCAATTGTCCGTTCACTATTCAACCATAAAACAATGAAAGAGTTAGGCAAATTGATCCACAAATAGATACATTGTACATGTCAACCGCAATCTCTGACTTTCCTACGTTACTGTTTTCTATATTTACTCGAATTAGTAGTTACGTCTTTTGGAATCTGACAGTGGAAACGGGATATAGATAGACATAAACGATTACATACATATCTTATATATACATATATATGGACATACATAGCTATATGAGGGGCTATAGCCTCACCAGGTGCATGCACGTAGTCTCTGTGAAAGCTGAGATTTGAATAGAGGGAGTCATGACTATTCGTAAAGTGTCATAGCAAATCAATAATAGTGGATGTGGTCATTATGGTCAAAGCTTTTTGTCCATAGCTTTTGGGTGTATAATGCGACT
Organism: Schrenkiella parvula; assembly: GCA_000218505.1. NCBI lineage: Eukaryota > Viridiplantae > Streptophyta > Magnoliopsida > Brassicales > Brassicaceae > Schrenkiella > Schrenkiella parvula. The sequence continues at coordinate 15,326,261 of CM001192.1, read as the reverse complement.
AACTATCACAATATAAGGCTGCATGTGTTTTCAAACCCTTCCGATGTAGACATAAAACAACTTCACAATATTTCTTTTCTATATAAGTATTCGCATTGTCCATGTCCTCGAAAAAAAGAAAGAATAATGACCATTTTAAACTCTAGAAACCTAGAAATTTATTATATTCAGATACGATCATACATGAAACCATAGACCATAACAAGGATACGACATACGAAGAACAAGAAAGACATCACCGTTTAATATTTTTGTAAAAATGAATTCAAATAAATTTTGCTAAGCTTTTCAAATTCAGGAGATATAAACATATGATAGTTGTTGAACACAAAATTAGAATTAAACTTTAAAGTCCAATTCTAACGTGGCACTGAGAAGAGTTCAAATTTGGCCAAGGTGGAAGCCACTTATAAGATCGCCATTGATGTGTTGTAAGTCTATTATTAAGAACATAAAATATAGATAAAACCTAAAAAGGGCAAAAAAAGAAAAACGAAAACCGAACACATGGGTGAGGCAGGAAACAAAAGACAATAAGACAGTTCCAAAGTGTTGTCAACTAAACTCACTTCTTCACTTTATTTTTGAACGTGGAAAGATGGATTCCACTCTTTACTTTCCCTTCAATCCCTTTCATTGGCTGACTCTTAGCTCTCTAGCTAGGCTAACATTACTTAGTTGGTTGTTAGCTTAATAAACATTATTTGATTAAGCCTTCAAATCGCAATTATTGGTGAGCAGAGAGTCTTTTCACACCACAAATCTCATACTATATCCATAATATATTATTAACCAAGTTAAATGAGATACGTCTTCTAGATTTATATATACCCAAAGGGTATAATTAAAAGGGAATCTAATCTAAACAAATAATTGAAAAAGTTTAAATATAGATGCATATGCTTAAATGAAATTCAAGAGCTTTATATTCTTCCAGAAAGTTGGAAATGTATACATATAATAACAATTGTGTGGATCTTGGCGATAGTAATGAATCACGTGGAGGAGCTCAGATTCAATGTCAATTTATTTATAAAAGATCATTCACGTAAAAGTTATCAATACTCTATTCGCTTGTCCCAATTATTATTGGTTTGTCGATAATCAAAAGCCATAAATTCTTAGAGAGGAAGGTTTTTCTGTTATTTCTTATTCTTCTTTTTTTAAAAAAATATATAAATAAGACATATTAATAGTAGTATATATATTTGTATGTTGTCAGAGTGAAGAAGAGGGATGGTCTTAATTTCTGAAGCTCCCGTTGTTTTGTTACACGTGTCTACTTCGGGGACCGGTCCCCGCTGTGAGGGTCGAGCTTTTCTATAAGCCTGTCTCAAGCATTTTATCATTAATATTCACTTGCTTTTTTAACCTTTTTGGGTATAATTCATTACATATATCATTTTTTTAGAACCCACGTATAGACGTTTATGATCTGAATATAATATACGATTATATACTGCAAAATATTAAAGATATTATCTTGAAATCGATTAGATAGTATCCTCAATATTATGCATACATTAATTTCTTAATGTCAATATATATATATACATCTGATTTATAAAATTTGATATGTAAAATTCTTTTAATCATGTTAGAATGTTTTTTTTAATTATATGTAAATTTTCTTGAGAATTATATATAGTATTTTAAAGTGAATGATTAACATAATCGCATTACATATAATAATATATCATAAGAAAAATAACTAAAAATAAACTTTATTTAAAATAAATACATTTAAATAAAAAAATATTATAAAAATAAATTAAAATTTTAAATTAATTTTATTTATTTTTATTGGTGTCATTTTGTTTTCTATTTTTTGTTTAACTTTTATACAAGTTTAAATACGAGTTATAAACTCCACATGATTTAATCTAGTATATATATCTTAAGAAGATTTGATATGTATCCAATATCTTCAACACGACAAGAGAAATTGGGCATCGTGATTATTGTTATACATGACTGTATTCAATATGTTTTTAAAAAGATGGGATCTCTGCCTAACTCGTATACCAATGAATATATGAGAGTAAACAAATGTGTTACATGGGAACTTTACAAAGGAGAATGCCATAACAATGGGGAGCCAGTTATACGTGTCTGTCGAAAGTATCTGAACGTGAATTGTGTAAGAACCAAGCAGATATATTTATTAACATTCAGAAATAGATTTCATAAATCATACAATATTAATAGCAAAATGCATCAATGAGCTAATTAAACATATTATATGCTTATAGAAACACATTTACATAGTATGATAACACACTACATTACGCGTTGGAATCAAAAAATTTAAAGGAACATTTTCATAATAATTATAATTTGTGTAAAAAATGATATTAAATACATTTTATTTTGGGATAGCCAAAAATATTTCTATGTTATTAATTAGAAGCCCAGCTAATGTTATTAGGCTTTTCTGTATAGTCTACAAATTTATAAAGAACCCATAACCCAAAATGAATTTGATGTAACTTGCAACGTACGTTAAACATATTTTTTCCACTGTCTCAAGATTTTTGTTTCCTTCGGTTATGCAGGATTTTTTTTTCGACACACTGTAAATTATTTATCCAAAAATGGATAAAAAACCCTAATTTCGAAAGAGGAAAATCACATAAAAGAGTAACGTACGCTCTCTCAGTTTGAATTGAGAGATGAGAACAAATGTTTTTTTCAATATCCTAATATATTTCGAAACCGAGAAGCTCAATTGTTCAGTTGGATTTCAAATCATATAGATAATTTAATAACCATGATTCAGTAAATCGTCAATGTTGAAGATTTGTTATTTTGTTAGTTTATCAGCATGAGTGGACATCTCAACAGTCGCAACCTAATACTTGACTCTGATTCTAAGTCGCAACAAAAAAATAAAACACAATAGTCAATGCCAAAAGAACCACAAACAGTTTGAGAGAAGAACTAACGGAAACATCAATTGCTCATAAATAGGAATGATGTTTTTTTTTTTTGGTAAGCATCTATACATTACATCGAGAAATTACAGATATAATTTTCACACGAGGTGCTGCGATGATTAAAGAGAGTTTTGGACTTTGAAGTCCGTACAGTCTTTGATCGAGTAGAGAAGAGACTTACTAGGTGTTGTGCTGAGGTGTTTTTGTTGCTCTCTCCAAATCAATCTTGCAATCTTTTCGCAATTCTTTCATTGTCATAAAGCTATCTTGCTGCAGGATTGGAGTTACACAAAACACACACTCAGAGAGGAAACTCAGCTTTATGTGCAGAAAAAGCAAAAGGGTTAAAGAAAAAACACTTTGTATCGTGCTTTAAGAACAGATTTGAAGCTTCTAAAAGCACTTACAAGGTGGTTGCTTTCATGAGCGAGGATATCGCCCATGCTAAGAAAGAGCGACCTCCACTGGCCCATGAGATCAGATTCTAGGTTTGCAGAACCAACAGAGTTTTCCGACGCATGAAAATCTGTAGGGCTTTCTTTACCATTCCTTTGAATCAAGTTGCTAGCTACTTTCTGACTCTTCTTTAAGGCTTATTCAGGAAAGAAGGAAAAACAGATCATATGACCAATATTTATTCAGAAGGAACTCAAGAGCGTGTGGTTTATAGTTATATGCAGATAACTGGGACTTACCAGATAAGCGACCTTTGATATCCTGGTAATGAAGATCAGACCAGATATACGCAGCTGAAACAAATCCATAATAGCAATAGCTTTAACTTTATTTGAATCTAAGAGCGATAATATGTATGCAAAAAGCTCAAGAACCGGCTACCTTTAAGACAAAAAGAACAAGAGCAAGATTTTAGCAAGTCATCTCCCATATTCAGATTCACATGCTCTTCCTTGTTGACATTCGAGCATCTACTCATTTCAAATGATCTCAAGTTCTGACATTTAGGCAATTCCTCCCGTGCACCGTCTTTATCACCGGGTTCAAAATAGATATCTTTCAAAGGATTGCCATCTCCACTGGAAACCTCCACCACAGCATCATGACATTCCTCAGATTCTTTGTCATCAGAGTCACCAGAACTATTCTTACAATCCGAAGAAGATCCTTCGTTTGTATCAACATGTATAGCATTTTCCTTGACCAGGTCATCTACAACTACACACAACCTCTTCGAAAACTTTACTCCCGAACCATCATGAGCAACTGTCTTACCAGACTCACCTTCAGATTGGTGAAGAAAATCACCCAAAATCGACGAAATGTCCCTCTTCTTTGGCAGATTGGTCAAATCACCCAAAGCGATGCGAGTTTCTTCGGAGACTAATCTGCTGCTATCTTCAGTCATCTTCACAAGGAAGAGCAACCATTTTTAATTTCAAACAAAAAGTGAAATTAAGATGATAGAGATTTCAACAACGAAGCCGGAAATTTTAAAACCCGAGCAAGAGATTCAACAAAAACCTCTCAATTTCGCAAAAAAAAAATCGATTCGTACATAGAAATGAAGAGGACGATGAAGTGAGAATTGGGTTATTGACCTTGAGAGAATTAGAGCATTTGTCGGTGGTTATTGTGCAGGATCTGAGGGTTGGGAAATTAGGGTTTTTGATTTCCTTGAGGCGGGAACCGTGTGGAATTTTTCCGATCTCGATTTCTTTTTCTTCTTTTTTCGACTCTGCGTTTTAAATCATAATTGGGCGTGAAACTCGAGCGACGTGCGGTCCCACTGTTTACTGGGCCAGAAACATTAATGAAGCCCAATATCACTGATATTAATAGGCCCATTTTAATATATTTGGTCAACTATAAACATCTGAGAAAGGATAATCTTTCTAATTTGGATGCATCGCTAATCTCATTTAATTTCTTACTGAAGCCCAATATCACTTAGCTCAGTCTTTATTCCTGAGCTAACTGATATTGAATGTCTTAGATATTCATGGATGCATCACTAATCTCATTTAATTTCTTACTACAATACAATATTTTTTAAAAAATATATAATATTGGCGATACATTTTCTTAGGCTTTGTACAAAACCGACATCGTTTTTGTCTTTTGTGACCAAAATACTTAATGCATGACAGCGCAAGATTGCCTTTCAGTTGCAAGAAACAGATAGGTTCCATCCTGCAAACTAATCGAGTGATGATGGTCTAGTGATTAGGATAAATTATCCTATAAATACAGGTTAAGGATCAAATTTTCCCAACTGTTGAATTATCTAACAGTTTCTATTAGATTAATCGAAATAGTATTACATTTTAGATCTATTAAAAAATTCAGTAACTAAGCTATTCGATGGCTTACACTTCCTCTAAAACAATTAGCCGGATAATTCAAAATTTCAGATTATTTTTATTTATAAAATAAGGTTTCATCGAAAGCTTTTCTTTTTCTTTTTCAAATTAATTTTTTATTCTTTTCACAATAATCATTAATTCTTATGTAAGACACAAACCGATGGATAACAAATACATTTCCCAAAGCCATTAAAAAGACTTGTAAGGTGTTAAGAAACAAAAAAAAAGTTTAGTTTTATTTTTTATTTTTTTGGTAGAGCCTTAGGTAAGCTCATACGAGAGCGTCGTAATAATATATGCTGATATATAGCCCGCCTGATCTCCTGCCACGTCCCTCTTAAAAACGTTTACGATCTCAAATGGATACACGCGTCACCTACCCATTTGATTTTGTTTTATAAATGGTTTCTAGATTTTTAAGACATTTTTCTACACTGTTTGCAAAATATGATCGGTGATACAAAAAAAAAATCATTTTAAAAAAAAGTTATTTAATTTATTTAGTCGGTTCAATCAACTTTGATGCAACCGAAGTAAGTTTGTAACCTATGGCGTCGTGATGCCCGGGAATAACTCTTGTCAACCTGAAATTCTTATACAACTTATGTTTAGCTCAGACCACGAAATCTCGCCACATCCCCTATCGCACATGCACATCCTCCTCCTCACGTCCCACATCGCACATGCATGCACACCTTCCTAACATCTATATACATATAAAGGCACTCAATTTAACAAAAGTTGGTCGTGTTACATCAATACGGACAATAACCTCAATCACGTATGATATGTACTATTCCTTTCTAAAAGGAACATATAGGTTGATTATTAGTTAAAGTCGTGACTCGAAATCTGATGGGCTAAAAAGCAAAATGGTGGAAGTCGAAGAATTGGAAGCTGTTGAAGACGGAGAAGAAGAAACAATAAGCTATGATGACCTCAAAAGACGCATGTGGAAAGACCGAAACCTTATGGAAAAGTTCAAGCGACAGAAACGACACAACAGCGGCGTCGTTTCGTTGACAACGCACCAAGCCGAAGCTTCACGGCGCAAGAAGATGGCTCGTTCTCAAGACTCGGTGTTGAAGTACATGATGAAGATCATGGACGTGTGTAAAGCGAAAGGGTTTGTCTACGGAATCGTACCGGAAAAGGGTAAACCTGTATCCGGTTCTTCCGATAGCTTAAGACGCTGGTGGAAAGAAGACGTTCAGTTCGACCAAAACGTTCCAAACGCTATCTCTGATTACCTAGCACTCGCGGCTGCTGCGGCAGAGCTAATCGAGAAGGAACCCTCGAGCTTATTGCACATGCTACAAGAGCTACAAGACACGACTCTAGGGTCGTTGTTATCGGCATTAATGCAACACTGCGTGCCGCCACAACGACGGTTTCCGCTAGAGAAAGGAATCGCGCCTCCGTGGTGGCCGACGGGGACGGAGCTTTGGTGGGGAGAGCAAGGAGCGGCTCACGAGCACGGTGTGCCGCCGTATCGAAAGCCGCATGATTTGAGGAAATCTTGGAAAGTTAGCGTTCTCGCGGCTCTGATTAAACACATGTCGCCGAACTTGGGAAGAGTGAGACGTCTCGCGAGGCAATCGAAATGTTTACAAGATAAGATGATGTCTAAAGAGACCGATACTTGGTCTCGTGTATTAAACCAAGAAGAGGCCCTTCTCAACATCAAAGACCTCAAGATCTCAGAAGATCAAGAAACTTCGGGGGCCAAAACAAAGAGAAAAGGTGATTTTATGGAACCGTCTAAGAGTGATTACACTTGCCAAAACTCGAGCTGTCCTAAGAGTGATGCGAGTTTTGGATTCATGGACAAGAACTCTAGGACGGGCCATGAGATTCAGTGTCTCTACGGGTCTTCGAGCCCGAGCACGGGCGATACAATCTCTGCGCTTGAAACGGCTCCAAGTATTGGTACTAATATGACTAGTGAAGATGATTACAGTGTCAGCTCAAGCGCAATGCGCAATCGAGATGATGATGATCACAGCAATTGGATGGATTATTTATGGCTCGAGAGGATGCAACACGAGTTTAATTGCTCTAGGAGATTCGATGATGATGATACTGCGATGGACTTGAACCAATTCCCGGAATCTAATCAATCTGACAATGTGAACCAGAGTACGTTTTCAGTTTGGGATATGGGTTGTGAAGACAAAGACATATATATGTTCGATTATTAGTTAAACTCGTCTATAGTTAAGTCTCTAAGCATAGTAAGCTTTAAATGTACCTAAAGTCGGAACATTTCTTCACTTATATTCTCTATTGTTACATCTATCTACCAAATTCCAATACAACAGAGTAATTCCTCGATCTAGCTTTCCTAAGTAATAATACTTTTTATTACGATTGGAATCTCTAATTCAACTATTTTGTCTCTCTTCCACTCATTTCCAATTAGATTTAAGATGGAAGCATATAAAAATTTATTTTAATTTTCAAACATCCAGCGAAACTGCTGAAGAAGCATCAATCGTAGTGTTATCTAGATCCTCTGTAAGTGACGTAATACAAAACAAATTATATTATTCTTCATCAACAATTCAACATGAGAAAATAAAATGTAAGAATGCAAATACTTTATTTTATATAGTTCCTAAGATATGTCTTTAAACCAGCTTTAGAGACTCAACAAGAGTAGTACATTACGCAAACAAAACTTTTTGCTTTTGTTTCGTCAAGAAGAATATAGAAGGTGACTCAAATAGCCCGGTAATCACCGTCGGCCAGGTATATTTTCCGGAGAGCGGCGCAAACATCGAGCGGTTGGTCCCGGAAGAAGCCCATGGCGTTGGCGGAGTGGCTAGTAGAGACGGCACCGTTGGCCCGCGTGAGGATTACGGTGGCGGTTTTACGGCCAGGATCGGCCTCGTCGCAGTTGGGGATAGGACTGTCGACGAGCTCCGCCAGACATTGCTGGTCCTGTCTGTCTCCTGTGACGGCGACTTTGTATTTTCCTTCGTCTCCCGTCACCGCCTCACCAACCACCTCCGATTCCAATGTCACTCTGTCCTGGCACACTACTCTCACTCTTGCCCCTGTTATTCATATTCAAACCCTCTAAAGATTCAATATTTTTAATCTAAGTGTATATAACATACAACCAAACAGTAAGTATATGAAAATGCTAATAACTTGTGTGAATATTGAGAATCATTATACTATTATGTTATCTTACATGTTATTGACCAGATCCAAACAGTGTGAGCTATACGAGGATAATGAGTACGTATGCAAATATATATTAATACGAACCCTTGATATATTCGGTTGCGGTTGTCTCGAATCCAAAGCGGCATGTGTCGCAGTAAACACATCCTTCAATATGGAATGGCGTTCCAACCGCCATAGCCGCAAGTGGTAGTAGTGAAACACACAACACAGCGATCAGAGGTACAGATGATCTAGCCATCTCCGTAAACAAGTTAAGTACGATACTATAAAATCTAGAGATTGTTATTGGCGAAATGGAATTGTAACAATGTGCAAACTATTTATGTGATGTGTTGTATATATACATAAGAAGGAAACTGAAGGGCACATGTAGTAAAGAATGGTGTAAGTATCATTTGCGAATTAAAAAGCTTCCTTAGTGTCGGCTCGATCCACTTGCGGCTGCTCCTCCGCCGTACACGGCGAGAGAGTTTGTTATGCATTATCCACAAGTCAACTCGTACAGTTGTTTTTAATTCTATAATTCAAATCGTCGATTTTGTATAAGACCAACGAAAAACGTCATATAAGACTCAACATTTCTAGTCTTTCACTTTTGATTGAGAATAAATTATTATAATATAAAAAATATACATCGTAATTAGGAAATGTGTGGACAAATTAATTTCTTAAAATCGGAGTGATGAAATTGCGGCTTTGCTTCGGTCCGACATACAACGTGCTTTTGTTTCTTCTTTACGCAAGAGTACATTTTAACACCAACGTTGTTGATCCAAGATTCCGTATATAATAATCATATTGCTATAGCCCTGTAGGTTGGTTATATAGATAATAGATAAATACATAAGTTTAATAAGATTAGTAAAAGGTCATTAATGTCCACTGAGAATATGGTGTTTGATTCTCTTGATCTAAACTAAAATACAGTTTTGACTTTTATGGGTGGCATATAAACAAACCTTAGTACCTAAAGAAGTTGGATCTAAGTCATGTGACCTTTGATTCCAAAGTTCGAAATCACTTAAAACTCGATTTTGATCAGATATATGTGAATAAAAAATCAATCGAGTAATCAGTTTAATATTGTCTAACTGATTGACTTGATATAATTAAACGACTTATAGAAAAATCTATATTTATCTATCTATTTATAAATGTGGATTGTTTTAAGGATTGGAAAAAGATAAAAGAGTCGGTCACATATGAACAACAGCAATGAATCTTAAAAACTAAGGCTATTGGGCCAAATGTGGCCGACGCGGGCCCATAGAAACCCATGACGATCACTACGCGTTTTAGATAAATACAAACATTAATTACGAAGGCAGAGAAGGCCACGTCTCCTTTGCAAACTAGGCAACATAATAGACTTCTTCACAATGAAGAAACACAAGTTTTGACAGAAGAGAAGAACACAAACTCGCTACAATTCTCTCTCGAAGAAGGTACAAAGATCCATAATTTGTCTTAAATAGATTGTTTTTTTCTTTACTTAAATCTAACATAGTTTCTTACACACAACGCCTCTCAACCAAAGGGAGTATTAATTACAATATACAACGTTCACTCTTGCCAGAGAGCAATAATTACATAAACTTATTATTTTTATAATTATAAGTTTTGGATATTGATTTAACCGCCGAGTGAAGGTGGCTAATTAAGCAGTGGGAGAGTTATCGGAAGATTGATGTCGGAGATTTGTCCAGGTGAAATCTCCATATCATCAGTTTCACCTCCCGCAAGATTCTTCTTCTCCATCTGTAAGATAATTATAGGTCAAAAACCACTATTCACTTCTCTTTTTCTCTTTTTTTGTGTGTCTTCTATAGTTTATTAATTACCCAAGGAAGATTCTTTTGCTACCAACGATCAAAAAATATATATATATATATATGTAGCAATCTAGTTTTTCATAATTTGTCAGTTTTAGGGGCTTTAAGGGTCTCTCAAGTTTAAAAACCAAGTATCTTTCTCTTTTTTTCATTTTTCATTTTTGAAAACCTGCATCTACATGTATCTTTCTCCCAAGTCCCAATCATGTATCTAGCTGGTTCCAGTTTTTAATTAACCTGAACAAGTAAGTACTAGGACTTAATTGGATACTTGAACCTAACCCAACCTAAACCACAAGAACAACAAAAAGAAACGCAGTCGGTTCCATAAATCTCAAACCAAATTACTAAAACCGAACTGTGCCCAACAACCGGAAAAAAGAGATTTGAAGGTTTATGACAGAGTTTAGGATATACGTTTAGGGTTTAAGGTCAGATTTTAAACCGTTTTTTGTCAATTTATAATAATCTTAGATTACTTTCCTAATTTTGCTTTTAAGTTTAGACTATTTTTGTAAATCTCCCTATACAATATATAGTTTATCAATAAATTAGATTTACTAACTCGAGATGACTAATTTTTGGTTTAATTTTTGTTTTACCTTTTTCCTTAAATCCCGCATTAGAACCGAACCAAAAATTTCCCCAACCAAACCAGACCAATGAAAAGTTGGTTTTCATTCAGTAATACTCTCACCAAATTAGAATAAACCAAATCTTAAAAAAAAACAAAATGCCCTAGTCTCGGGATTTTTTTATATTATAATAGCTAGTGCAATATCTTTTATATATTTATATCTGCCATTATACGTGTGTGTAATATATATGCGCAAGAAGTGCTTATTATAGCTTTTGCGTATTTATAACGAATGTAGCGTTCGTTACCTGGCTAGCCAAAACCTGGTTCTCTTCTTTCAGCAATTTCTCCTGTTTTTGAAGGTCAACATGTTCATCAATTACCAACTTTCTAAACCTAATTTCACATTCTGGAATCCAAAACATTTGCATCAACCCCCAAAAAACTAGATGCATTCTGAAGAAGTTTAATGTAGACTTACGAGGTCATTAAGCACAACTTAGAGAAACTAATACCACACAAGAATGTTTTGAGGCTCTAAAACACAAGAGAAGATATCTAAGGTGCTAGAAAAACAGATATCTAACCTTTTCTTTGAGGCTATCAACAAGCTTCAACATTAGTTCTATCTGCAACAAAATATATATAAACGACCGGTCGTTCTCGACAAAACAAAGTAAGATTACAGAAGACATTATGGAGTCAACGTACCTTCCTAGCTCTAGTTACGGAGAGGGCAGTCTCAAGGTGATCCTCCAGCTGGACGAGGTAATCGACGCTTACGTCGACATTTGATTCCCCAAGCTTGCTGCATACATGGATTGACAACAAACCCTAATTCCTTTGTAATCAAAGGAGGAGAGCATAAATATTCTTAGTTAGTACTAACCTTTCCACAATTTCTAGTAGCTCATGGTGTGAGCCATAGTTCAGAGCTTTTGACTGAAGATCCTGTCCACAGAAAAGGGATAGAAGAGGCGGTAAAAGACAATGGATTTGAGAAAATGGGTATGCACGTGGATCCACAACCTCATTCGCCGAACTAATAGCTCATAGGTGATTCAATGATGCAATACCTCTATCTATATCGAACAATTATTACTAAGGGAGCATCAATCTCTCTATAACCTCTCCAACGTTTAATATGCGTGAGCCAATGCCCACAAAATGCAAGCTGACACTTGAGGCTATGAGTTGGCTCTGACCAGTATATGGAGCTCTCTAGAGTCTAGACCTTATTTATTCCTTAAAAAAACTGCATGAGGAAATATTCAAGATGTTTACATACCAGGGCTTTAAGATCATCAGCATGTTGTTTTCCATATCGATCAAGGATCTTCACCAGGCTGGAGAGAAGAACAAAAAAATAAAAATATGTTAATAGAAATTTTGAAAACGTTAATTTTCACAACCCTAGAATTTGCTAACATTTCAGAAAAAAAACACTCATGTTTAAGCAGGCAGCAGCATATTTGGATTTCCACTCTTATATATTTTTTTTAATTTGCACCTGAGGCTTTCTAAGCAATATTTGGATGATAGGATATTTGTTTTAGCTCAATTAAAAAAAAACCTCTAGAGTTGCCAAAAATTGCTCGAAGTTTGATTTTCCTTGTGGGTTTACATGTACTTATTATATACTTGGACAAATTAACAATGACATTCTTCCTCAAAAAGAAATCAAAATAACATCCACATGCATGTTATCCTTTAAACCTAACAATTATTTCCAGCGCTGACTTTTGTTTTACTTAAACGTGTAGTCAATTGAGGTACATAAGAACCCTATTCTCAAGTGAAGACACTTTGTTTTGCCTCTACAACCATGATTGTTTGTTTGCATTTACCTTGTGTTTCCGTGTTAAGGAAATACAACCGAAACGTAAATGCAAACAAACAATTGACACTTAAGAGTGTGTGTCATTAGACATACATAATCAGGGGAAGCTAAAACTATACTTTTTATTTTCGACCTTATAGAAGTCAAAGCAAATTTGGAAAAATTCCACTAACTCACTTAGCAGTTTGTGTTTATAGGTTCAGTTCCATTGTGAAGTTAAGCTCTTGCACCAAAACCAAGGGTTTCAATGTTCTAAAACCTCTTTTTTTTTGCTGACACAAGTATTGACATTTTCATGTGCAATACTAAGAGTCGACTACTCCCAAGGCTGAACCTAGCATTCAGTATAAGGCGTGAACAAATCCTAGCTAGGTATGCATCAAGTGAGAATCGAAATGCTCTAATATGCCCAAACCACTACAACAACTTGGTTATATAGCGGGTTTAAGTACACACTACATAAAATTTAATTCCGACAATGTAGGATTACATTGACTCATTATAGAGCGGCACTAAAGGGGTTGGTATTTCTTCCATGAAGACAAATGTTTTTACGGGGTTGTGGATTTCCAAGAGGCGCTAAAGAAACAAGAATGTGTTTTGCCATTTTCCATGAAAAAAGACACAAGATACATGGCTATGTGATTATCAATTTTCACAACAAGAGTTACAAGGTTATGTGATTGTCGATTTCAACTACCGAAGCTACATGGTTAAATGAATTATATTGCAGAAAGAATAGGAACAAAGTGTTATATATGCACATAATGATTCGAAGTTGAAGAGAGATAATCGATAACCAATATCACATTATTATGTAGCATACATATGCGTGGTAACTATGAGGGTGGGAGACTAGCAACTAGAAGAAACCTTTTGGAGAATATTCAAGAAACATACATATCCATAAGGAGGAGGGAAATTCCATAAAAGTCGTATATATCCACATTAGTCTTCTAGTCAATAGTTACATAATGTGGCATACATTAAAACCTAAGTTATTGAACTTTCACCATCAACCCCCACACTAATTTTTCAGAAAAATCTCCGGAAGTGAATTGAATCGTATAGAAGAAATCCATGAGAACAATGGATTATAGCTAATCTACATATATACCAATTGATGCACATTATGTGCTGCGCAAAGTATCATATATGCACACCGCGATTGTGATTAAATGAATCGCAATCAATACCGGATCACATAAGTAATGTAGCATATGTGTGGTAATTAAGTACTAATTGTTAGGCTGAGTTTTCTTAAATCTACTAAAATTCAAAATTACGCTATATATGAAATTGAGAATCAATTAGAAACCTTATAATTCGGATAATCGTTAAGTAATAAATCCATTGAAAAGAGAGGATTTTTTGAAGATTTACAATTATTTTTAGTCAATAGCAGCACAATGTGGCATAAATTCAAATCAAAATTCTTGATAAATTGTTCCACAGAAATTTTATAGATCTCTCCGAAGTGCAGTGCATTGCACACAAATCCGAGAGATCCAATTTAATTTCTCTAAAAAGAGAAACATTAATCATTAGTTTATTATGATAAACAACTCTTCAGAAAAATAAGGAATCCGTAAAGCCAATTAGCAACTGATGAACTAACAATCAAAGATGGCTTGAAACTTCAGTAAACAACACCAAGTATACATCACAACGTATCAAAAAGACCTTGAAGGACATGCAAATTTTTTACAAATAAAATAAAATCCATGCAGAAGAAAAAAATCAAAGAGAGAGAGAGAGAGAGGGAGAGAGAAATGAAGAAAGTAAGAAGCTTTAGCTCATCACGACATTGTTCCTCCTCAAATCTGGTTATCTCATGTATCTCTCGTGGCCATAGAAGAAACAACAACAAACACAAAACCGAGGAACACACAAGAGATTCGCCGGAAAAATCAAAGCTTTTGAATGTTCTATTTTATTTTTTCAGAAAGAGTAAAGGGAAGAAAACGGAAGCAAAGGGGAAATAAAGGAAAAACCAGAAGAGGAGAAGTGGTACTTATCGCCGGAGGAGAAGCTGTAGAGCTTGCCGGAGGCGGAGACAACGAGAAGAGCGACAGATGCATCGCAGAGAACAGAAAGCTGACGAGCTTTCTCGATGAGACCGTTGCGTCGTTTGGAGAAGGTGACTTGTCGGCTACTTTTGTTCTCAATTCGTTTGATTTCAAGTTTTTTCTTCCCATGGCTTCTGTCTCCGAGAGGCCTTTGTGCCCTAATTTGATCCTGAGGTTCGGTTCAAGTCGCCGGAGATACTGAGCGTTTTATTTGTCTTCCTTTTTCCTTTTATTTCTTTCTTTTTTGTGTCTATCTACTTTTTCTTATCGGGCAAGTTTTTTTTTTTTGGGGGTAAACGAGAGAGATGAAAATAAAATATGTAAGTGAAAACGATGCGTTTTAACGACAAGACAGCCACGTGTACCCCATGACGAATTTCGTGTGGGCGCGTTGGTGCTCTTTGCCTCTTGCCTTTTTAAAGAAATCAAATTGAATTTATCAAGTTATTTTTTCCTTCATCAAAATTAGTTTTTAACTTTTAGTTTTGTGTCATCAAAGACAATTATTTATTTTTCTTTCGTATTGATGCATTTCCTTTCATCTGAATTATGTTTACACCTCTTTTAATATTTATTTAATAAAAAGAAAAATATTCACTAACTACATAGGATAGTATTTTTTTCATTTAGTTTTGAGACATATCAAGATTGTGTGACTTCAGTTAATTTTAAATGAAAATATGTTGTATTAATTTTAAGATAAACGTTTATCTACAAATATTTTACTATTTAACAATTTTATCAAAAATCACACGAAACAACTCAAACCCTAGCATGTACACTTTCGTTTTGAATTATAGTATTTGCTAATATCAGAATTAATCCAACGGTTATGTCTTTAAAATATTAAATTTTACACATTTTTCGTCAAAGAGTAAAAGACTATTCTTTTGGGATCTACTATAGATGTATATAAATATATGTTTGCCTACAAGAGCATTTTCAAGTTATATATACGGCTAGATCTCAAATACTTGGAAACTCTTCAATTAATATACTTCCTCTGGCTGTCTTTCGAGAGAACAACTTTTGTCCATATGTTCTGTCGAATAAATATATCAATTGAAATGTATATCTTAGCACGTTACACTACTTATAACTTCTACAAACGCACATAAACTTGGTTGTGAAATACAATCATTTGTTCTCCAATCTGTATCTATTAAAATGTTGTAGCGAATATGATGATGATGTATAATACGAAAAATATATATTAAAAAAACATTTTTATTTGATTAAAACAAATTAATAGTCAAAACGAGTTGGTCCATTATTTTTTATAATTTGGTGTACCATGATAAGCTTTTTTATATATATGATGGCATTTTCTATTCGACGGAAAAATGTTTGTGGAAAAAAGGAAAATGTTTGTTACACTATACATATGGAACGTTCCTTACATTATATAAACTATACGATTAATTTTGTGGCCGAGAAAATACAATATTTATTATTAATAACTTAATGCGAAAAGTACTTCTACGAATCGATTGGTGAATGTACGGCATGGTTTATATCCAATCATCTCACCCGCTTTCCATATATTATGCAAATGTCAATTATACTTTCTTCAGAGGCATCTCTATGTTTTACATTTTAATTTTCCATTTATACATTAAGTGTTATAAAACTTTCAAGTTTCAACTTTAGAAGACGACAAGATAATATCACTCTGGTAGATTCCTATGAGATTAAATTTAAGTTAATGATCGATTTTTGGATTTTGCCATTTCAACTTGTCTTTTAAACACTAGTGATATAATGGAATCAATATATTCCCGATAATAAAATAGCAACGTCTTCTAGTCCATTACTCATTAGACTTCATTGCCATTTACTACATCTACCACCTGTAGCATTGAATACTATTATACTAATAATCATTCGTTACTTTATGATAAAATATTTTTATTTCTTGGTTTGCTTCGATGATGACATTAAGCACGATGAGCTCTTCCTTCTCGGTATACATTTCACCTTCACGATCGATCTTTCTTCTTTCTTCGTCACCTCCTTAGCCGTATCCACAATCTTTGATCTGTTTCAATCATTAAAAGTTTCAATTTTCAGTTGATTCGAGGATAGATGTATAGATATCGCAATCCTCGGGTCTCTGAGAGGGTACCACTACGACTAACCTTTCCTCGTTGAACGAGTTGGATCGCCTTAAAGCGGGTTCGGCCGTGACTCGTTCATGACTCACCGATTCGACGATGCTCCCGCTGAAATACTCCTTCTCCTCCGCCTGGGGATTCCCAAACCTTGGATTCTCCGACATGAACTTTATCATCTCGCGTTCGTCTTCTACGACAGTCTTCTTCACAATGTTCTTGCACAGAACCCCTTTTCGAAGATTTTCTTCCTTTGGTCTCGAAGAATTCATCAGAGTCGGAGCGTATTGCTTGGCGATGTGCCCGCACGAGATCATCTGTAGCCATATTGACCCACGACCCGATCCGGGTTCCACCGGATCTCCGTCCTCGATCCGCTCGGGAATGACGAGTCGACTTGGCTCAACCGGGTAGGAACGAGTCAACTCGGACGAGCCAGATCGGACTTCCGTCTTGATCAAGTTGGGTTTTTTCTCGGTGAATTCGATTGCCTCCGTCGAAATTCCTCGAGAACAGCGAGATTGCGGCGTCGTGGAGGATGTATAACTGGTTTTCTCTTCGGAAAGTTCGTACTCTCCGTCTTCTTCTTCCTCTTCTCCGACGTAGAGCTCTGAGTCGTCAAATGACGTCGTCCTGGTTTGAAGTTTTGGTTTTAACCTGAGAAGTCGACCTTTTGGAGCTTCTTCAATTGGACCCGACAATGGTCTGGTCACATGTGTCTCTTGAAATTTCTCTACACAAAAGTTACAAATTAAAAGAACAAGAAAAAAATTCAACATTGCAAAACCTCAAATTTCAAGTCTATTAAAATTAACTTACCGGCGATTTCGGATCCTTTCAAGACATACTCGGCACAGTCCGACGGGTAAATCACATCGTTCTCAGCTAAATCGTTCCACACGAATCCATTTCTATAGCTCCTGATGAAATATCGAAAGCAAATGAAGAAATCTTTCGCCTTTGATTAGAGATTATGCCTCAGTTTAAAGCAGCGTTACCTTTTGCATGACCAAGCGTACAGTGATGGCATGCTCTTCCCTCTCAAAACCGTAAGCCGGTTCATCACATCTTCATTAAAACACACACAAAAATCGAGCCTTTAACATCATTAATTGATATGAAAACACTAAAACCATGATCCGTAAACTGGTTTATCACATAACCACTGACGAACACAGACAAAATAACGAAACTTAAGCATAAATTTGGAACAGAACGATAATCAGAGGAAATAAACAGAGTATGATGATTTATCTCTCTCTGTATTGTGTTGAGTATATACCTCTCAACCGGAGAGGCTGGTTAACCGGAGCAATGACTTCGATGAAGTGAGGGTGTTCGAGGTGCCCATTTCTAGTGAGATAATAAACGACTTGGACTCTTCTGAAGATTGGTCTCTTTGTCTTGGCCTCTTCTTCTTCTTCATCTTGCTGAAGATTTAAAGACCTAATTAGCCTCTCTGGACTTTTGTTGTTCTCTCTGCCTCTTCTGCTTCTTACAGCTTCCATCTTTTGTGTCTATGTCCGGACAGGAGATAAGAATTACTAACACGCGGAATGTTGTTTATATAAAAAGAAAATGTATGTATCTATGTGTGAATTGGCCTCTCTCTGATAGAACAGAATTGGCATTGGAGATGAGCCCAACCAGACCTGACAACGACTTGGCTTTACTACCTGACGGTACAATGGGATAACCCGGTCCAGTCATCTATGGTTTTATCTTGATTTCTAAGATTTAGATCTGGTTCAACCTGATTCTTAAGGTGGACATTAAAAGCAAATTCAAAACAAAATTCCTCAAACAAAGTTTCATTTTTAACCCGAGCAATAACATAACATCTATATTTGTATAAACCGTGCCAAGTCCTAACCTTAAAAGGTTAAACCCGGTTTGGTCTTAGTAAAATTAGACAAGTTTGGTCCTCATATTTTTGGCTCACCGCGACATAAAATAAATTATACTACATGCATTATAAGATTTGGTTGAGCAATGTGTCTTTAATGATATTCTTATATTGTCGAATGTCTAACCTCATTAAATTTGTTTCGTTGCCTAAATTTGGATAAAAAGATGCAAGCGAAAAGTTGTTTCAGAGATGACGATGAGTCAAGATCACTGGGCTTCAAATGGAAGTTTGACTTTTAATGACCTTTGTTTTTATTAAATAAAATTTGATAATTCTCTTTGTTTTTATTTAACCTCACCCCAAGTCTTTAAGATAAAAGAGCTCCAGAATCTAGGTAACTAAAGAAGACACGTGAGGGTTGTGCACTGCTTCTGTGTACTGTTCTTATTACATCCGTTAAAAACAGACCAATATGACATATCAATACAAAGGGTAAAATAATTTATGGAGGGGTCTTAAAACCTTCTTATTTCTTTTTCTTTTTTTCAAATGATTCTGACTATTTTAGATTTTTGTTAATTCAACAGTCTTTTATATTAGGTTAATGCCAGTAATATCAACAGTTATATTCAATTAAAGGTTGTTTAATAAAATTAATGAAAATGTGAATTTTGGGGGATGATAAATGAAACAGAGAATGTGGATGTTTTTTTTTTTAAACCCATTTTGCATGGACATAACAGAGTTCTCTGAGCGTGGAGTGGCCCATCTACTTAACTTCCTCACCAGCTACCAAACAAAAAAAATGCCATTTTAAAAATAGTTGTGTCAGCTTTCAATTTCCTCTGACTAATCTCATAGTAATACATGTTGTGTTTATAAAGGAAACAATATAAAATAGGTGGAAAAGTATAAATAAACAGTATTTTTAAAAAATTAATATTGAGTTACTTTTATGATTTTTGAAAATATCTGGACGATCAACAATTGATCTATAATACTAAAAACTAATATTTTGATTATTGCATAATAAACATCGTATTCTATAAAACAGAGAAAAATCGGTATATTGAACACATGTATCCTAGTCTCTGCGTTTCATAAAGTTATATGTCAACATAATAATAAATTAAAACGTTATGTATCATCTTTTGCCAAAGTAAAACGTTATGTATCTCAAAGTTCTCCATCTATCTAACGCAATGATTTGGATGCATGAGAGTTTTCTTAGATTGAAGTTGTTGTTGAAATATCTTAAAACTTCATAGGTCTATATTTCCGATTTTTATAGATAGATATATTGATCTTACCATATTTTAAAAGTTTATTTGAATAATAAAGTGCCTCTTATTTTAGCTGAATAGTAAATTTCAACTTTTGTATTCGTAGTTGCAGCTACACATTGTAGGCGGGTGGTTTCGTATGACTTCGTTCAATTATCACCAAAGGTGACAAGTATATTTCTACATTTCACCTTCTATTAATAGAAACAGTTGCGCCTCAAAAAAACACAATACAAATAGTTGTAAAAATACGAATATGATACCCAAAAAAAAGAGAGAGCGTAGCTGAAATTGAATGGGCTTAGTTTTTTTGTGCAAAAAGCCCATACTAGGCCCAAACGAATAAAAGGACCTACCATAGAGTAGTTATCTTATTTCACCCACCATTGTTTCCGTTGGAAGCTCTTTCAAAACGCTCTTCGAAATCTCCGTCCCTTCTTCTCTCTCTCTCTCGGGATCGACCGGCAATGGCTGCCTCCAACTCCATTTTCACCGTCACTCCGTCGCGTAACCTTGCACGTATCTCTCTTCACCAGTCAGTATCGCCACCGTTGAGTCTTCCGTTCACCAGATCGAACTCCGTCGCGTTTCGTCCCAAACCCCGATCCAGCTCGCTCGTCTTGTGCTCCACCGATGAATCAAAGACCTCCGCAGAGAAAGAGATCCCAATAGAGCTCAGTAAATATTTTATCTCATGGCATTCTGATTACAAATCGAATTTCAACTTTTATTTAAGAAAAATGTCGATCCTGAATTTTCAGGGTACGAGGCTTTTCCGACTGTGATGGACATCAATAAGATACAAGAGATTTTGCCTCACAGGTGAAAACACTTTTTCTTTTATTCAAGCTGGATTTTGTATTGATCTGATTCGGTTTCTTCATCTTAATCATCCGATTTTTTGGATTGTTGTGCAGATTCCCGTTTTTGTTAGTGGATAGAGTGATAGAGTACACAGCTGGTGTATCTGCGGTAGCTATTAAAAACGTTACCATTAATGACAATTTCTTTCCTGGGCATTTCCCTGAGAGGCCGATTATGCCTGGAGTACTCATGGTTGAGGTAATCGCATTACATAGCTTCAGTGTTTTGCCAATACATTTACAGCTCAAGAGAAGCTATTTGATTCTTTAGAGATCTTTACACTGTTCCGATTTTGCTTGCGTGAGTAGAGTGCTTATTTGTATATATATCAGTCATAGTTAGTTGAATTGTTGGTTTTGAGGTGGTCACTCTAGGGAAACATAATGAGGGTAAAAAATTTATGTTTCGTTGAAGTTAAGAGGGAACTAAAAGGTGAATGCTTTGCTTTAAGTTTCATTTGAAGGGTGGGTTATTTGTTAATAGAGAGGCCTCAAAAGCTTGAAGTTTAAGAAAGGGACTTGATTTGAGAGTAAGATAAGCTGTTTTAAAGGATAGCTTGGATCATAGCTTTATATGAACAGTTGCTCTACTGCGATATAAGTAAAAACGAGTAGCATCTATTCCTAATGTATGTGGCATGAAATGATTAGAAGACTCATTATGTGTTGTTGCAGTTAAATAAGAGCTACGTATAGTTTTCTCATGTAGACTCATTATTCATTACTTTTCATTTTTTCGGTTTCAGTCTTGTAACACTTCAAAGCGGTAAAATATGTGTTTTGTTTCCACAGGCCATGGCTCAGGTGGGAGGTATAGTGATGCTACAACCAGAAGTAGGCGGATCTAAAAGTAACTTCTTCTTTGCTGGAATCGACAAAGTAAGATTCCGAAAGCCTGTGATTGCCGGTGATACTCTGGTGATGAGGATGACACTTGTGAAGCTGCAGAAGCGGTTTGGGATAGCGAAAATGGATGGGAAAGCATACGTAGGGAACTCTGTGGTATGCGAAGGAGAGTTCTTGATGGCTATGGGAAAAGAAGAGTGATCATAGTTGATGGCCTTTACTTTGTTTTTCTTACCATTGTGGCTATGAGTTATCACACCTTAAGTTAAGTCTCATTTCCATCTCCACTTTCTGTTTTATTATCTCAGAAAATATACTGTACGCATTTTTATTCCTCATCAAACTATTCAATTTCATTTATTTTTATATTAGCCATCGAACTATTTACCTATCAAACTCTTAAAATTTTACAGAAAGAAGTAGCTAATACTATAATATACGATCGAAGGTATTAGTTTTGGTGTTGTTACAAAAAGAAGGATTAGTTTTGGTCTAGTTATGTTCTCAAATGAAATGGAATTATCATTTTATTTCAAAAAACTATAAATGTGTAAACCAAAGCTCACTTTTATTAAAGATTTTTAAATAAGATGGAAGAAAATCCAATTCAGCGCGAGATAGTTTGTATAACAAGAAATCAAAACTTACATTTTAAAAATGTAATTATTCATTAAAACATCAAGAAAAAGGCAAAGCTAAATGAATCGGATCTTAATTGTTGATCTCTCTCATGATTGGTCTCTTCTTCACTTGTACTCGAGAATCATGTTGTTCTCTGGAGCAAGTCCGACACAAGCTCTGAGTATGTTCTCAAGCATTGCACGCTGTTTCGACAAAGCGTTCACAACTGGCGTGCCAGGTGGGACCTATATTCATTAAAGTTGTTCAGTAATTTTGTCAATGTTGCTAAAAATCAGAAACGGCACGATGTTTTGCTTTGTTTCACTTACCAATGGTGCCTTGGAGAGGTAACTCAGGATTGTAGCCACCGGATGGAAAGAATGGAACTTTCCCTGCAAAACAACAAATCAAATTCACAAAATCTGATCCTTAAGTCAATCATTATAATTAAATCGCTTGATTCAAATTAAGATAGATTACTAATATTTCAAAATTATAAACTTAAAACACAAATGCAAACACAAACAAACAATAGAGGCTAACATGACGAAATAATTGTACTATTTAACGATCTTGTAAGCAACAACAAACCTCAGTTTCGGCCTTGAACTCGATCCGGGTGGTGAGCTCGGCGAGAAGAACAAGGTCCAAAATGATAGGAGCAGCCAAAAGAGAGTCTTCACAAGTGTTGTGCATAACAATCGTGTTCTTCCCTCCCATGAATATCTCTGATGTGTACTCGTCCATGGCTCTCTTGCTGTCTCCTACATACGGCACATACTGCAATACCATCCAATGGCACATTCGTTATGTTATGTATACTTTCTAACTTTATTATACGTTTTCATATATCTAAATTAATCACCTTAATGACGACAACATGGTCAGGATGTTCACCGGACTCGTATAAAATACCGTTGCTAGCAACCATATCGTCGACGACATTGCTCTTCGATATCTCCTTTGACCGGAATGTTTGTGGCGCCGACAAATTCATGCCGTCGTTGTTCCCAAGGTGGTTGTAGCTCACTATCGACGTTGGCTATATTATATTCGTGCGCATATAAATGCAATTAGTTTCGTTTCTTTTGTAACATTAGGATATAGATAAATTTTATAAGAGGCTTCTTTATTAATACATACTTTGATTCCAGCGCCGACAAGGAAATCGACGAGGACAGACTTCATCTTGGTCTGCCCACTCTTGAAGTCATCACCACCGATCAAGCTGTTTCTCTTGATTGCCAATTCAATAAGCCCTGTAATATATGTACATTTCAATTTAATTTAATGTGTTTAACACTATATGAAATTGACTATGATTATGTACTATCTTATTGTTTAATTGATGTACCAGGGACAAAAGTGTTTTGTGGGCTTCCATTGATGAAAGGAACGTTCTCAATAACACAAGCAATGGCGTAAAGTGTAGAAGGAGAAATCTCAGACTCGTTGTTGTCCAAAGATGACATAAGATTCTCCGTCGTGTCGTTAAGACCAGCCACCACATTGCTGTATCTCTCTGTGTTCGCCGTCCACAACACCACCACCTTATCCACTTTGTTTTTCTCTTTGAAATCCCTGATCATAATAATAGTTTCATTATACAACGATCATGTTACATCTAATGAATTTTCGGGATTCTTATGTGTTAACCTGATGTCCTTGATGACTTGTTCGAGCTGTTGTTTCTTGGTGCCCTTGATCAAGTGGTTGGCACGTGACCCCTGGTTAGCTGCGATGAAATCTGGATCGTAGATTCCAGGGAGAGGGACCATGTGTTCCATGAACGGACGCAGCTGCTTTTGGAGGTCGATATCTAGAACCTTGGCTCGTGCCATCGCGTCTGCTAAGTTCATGTCGCTGATGTCCCATCCCCCAAACACTATTTCTTCCGGGTTCACCTTTCATATTCAACAAACCCATCAATAACTATATTTGTTCTCTCTATTTTAGAATAGATTAGTAATTTTATAAATATTTCAATTGTCGACAAAACAAAGGTTTACAAATTACTGACATAAAATATACTTTATAATTCATTTAAAGAAAAATTGTGGTAAGTAGACATTAAAAAATGATAAATTAGAGTTTTTTTGCATAAAAAGCTAATACAACGTAGCTAAATATAATATGAAAAGTAATTTTGCCAACAAATGATAGAATAATATTGTACCATGGGGAGAAGACTTTTGAAGGGAGCATAGATTTCTTCGCCATTAAATGACCCGACCCGAATAGAGGATGCTTGGGTTAATGACCCGAAATAATTAGCTTGTTGCACTTTCTCCTTGGTAGCCCAGGATATTCCCCTGCCACCAATTCATTTTCTTTTTTCTTATTTCAAATAATAAATCCCAACTTGTGCGTTATTCAATATATAGTTGCAGGAATACGAATAATCTATTAACCCACCCGTAATAACAACTTTATTCCCATTTGAAACATTATAGTATTGTTATAACGAAATTTTTAAAAATTGATATAGCCAAAGAGATTAATCAAGAAAGAACTCACTCGCGATTGGCGATAACACCAGCGGTAAGAGTAGAACCATTGTTCCCTCCCCAACCAACGAGCATCACTCTGTCAAAATATATTTCGACAACGCAAAAACATCATTTATCAAGCAACAAAAGAGAAATATACAATAAAAAACAGTGTTTGTAATAATAAGAAAAAGGAAAAGAGCAAGATGGTTTTAGAGAAGAAGACAAACCCAAGTTTGGGAACATGAGTGTCGGTCTTAAACTCATATTTCACGGTTTTTGGCTTCACGATCCATTGATACGCACCGTTTTTGCTCTCGTGAACAAGCTCAGTGGTTTGGTAGTCGTACACTGAATGAATCTCATTCTCTGTGTACTTCACGTTTGGAGATTCAACCTTGAAGCTTTCGATGAACATTTTTGCCTAATATTTTTTTCTCAATGAAAGTTTCAGAATTGTTTGCTTCTGAATGCATTGATATTTCAGACCAAGCTCGTCTTTTATAGACCAGATGGACATTAAAATATTATTATTTCTCCAAATATGTCAATATATTTTCTATTTTTTTCTGTTCAACCTGATTTAAACAAATGTCAATATATTTATTCTATGTTTTACGGGATTATGACAAGTGTAAAAATGACAAGTTCTATTAAAACGTATTCTTAAGAGTTTTATTTTTTAGTTAGATTACTTAGAATCGAAACACTCAGAAAGGAAATTAAACCATCTTATTTGACTATAAATTACGGTAATAAATTAGGAAAAAAATCTTTATTAGTTTTGTATCATAAGACACGCAATGAAGTTAATAAGTATACACAAAAAAAATGTGTGAATGAAAAAAAAATAGTATAGATACAATATTTGAGTACATTTAGTGGAAAAAATAACAGTAAATACAATTACATGCCATTTAATCTTATTGTTCGCAACTTAGTCAGCGACATATGGGTGTCAAACTCATGAATAATCCATTGAAAGCTACTAGAGATACTTTGAATTTAATATTTACATTTTATATAAACGCTCAACATAATCATAATCATAAAACGTACAATAAATATAATGTATCATAGATATTTTCTTAATATTAAAAAATATTTTTATTCTAAATTATGAATCAAAATATTAATTTAAATTATGATAAATATCATTATAATAATATTTTGTTTGATTATTTAGATTTTTAAAAATATAAAGTAATAAAAATTAAATTAAAATCTTATTATGTAATGTAGGGTATCTAAGCATGACATGTATAATAATTATAAAAAATTTCATTACATATTTGCATTGTTTATAATTAATTTTATATGAACATATATGTATTTCCATGTTGGATTGGGGATATAAACAAATTTGATTATGTTTGGGCCCGAAACTGAAGTTAGATTGGACACATGAATGCATAGAGTAAGTATTTGCTCTTATTAAACTGTCTGGAATACAGATTCATTGTTCTTGTTTCCTTTCTGATGCTAAAGGGGTCCTATATGGGCTTTTATGTTACATCTTTGAAGCCCATCTAAGTTTCGGAATATTTTCAGTGGCTACCGTGCACGTGTGCGAACACACGTGTGAATATCTAAAATGAAACGTGTTTCTGTTAACGTTTCACAGTTAGGTGAGTGTTGCTGACAACATACATTCGTCGAATATAATATATAGTCCAGTCCACGTAGACTTTGATTTTGAGAAAAAAAAGGTTATCGTACCATTCTTTTTTTTGTTCCGAAATCTTTCAAACAAAGGTTGTTTTTTCTTCTTTTTGAAGTACATATATTGATTGATTCATCACAACAATATTTTGGATTCAGGTTTTTTTTTCCTAACATACTTTTAAATCTTAAGAAGTTGGAAAATAAAACCTAAGGAACAAAGCCTAGGCTTATCCAAATCGAACCATACGGTGGGTCAGGGCACAATTATGAATATATTGTTAATCAAAGTTTCAGATGTCGAATATAACTGGTTGTTCGATATGTCAATCCAGGTTATTAATTTTAATACTCATTAGAGATTTTAAAAGTAGGAAAATATCGGGATGAAAACATGCATGTCTATTAAATCTCATTTTTGTACAAAAGAGGGGAAAAAATACATATAATATTGTTAATTTGTATGGACCCTCTGATAAAGTGATTTTTAATTGTTACTTTGTTTTTTTCAACTTGCTCTTTATTCATTTCCATCCCATTTTGGAACAACATTTACAATTAAAACTTAGGCTCAGGAGATGAAAAAATACAAACATGTAATTAAAGATATAAGACGTTCGAAACTCGAGTGAAGCAAAGTAAATAGATCTCAAACATGTTGGGTGGATCGAAACCAAGTGTATAATTAAGAAGCAAAGTAACTAGATTTTTAGTTCTTACTTCTGCTGCAAATGAAAACAAAAAATATATATATATATAATTATTTGGTAGGAAAGTGCTTCGCATGCCCATGCTTACTTCATATGCCAACATCATGCGGCTGTCTTCCATCTTATTTTTATTTTTTTGGCTAAGAGTTGTCTTCCATCTGATGTGTTTCTTCCCCACAAACGAAATTTTAAAATGTTTCAAAACTTTTCTGTAATTAAATAAAGTAAGAATGATAGAGTTCAACAATGTGTATGTTTGAAAATGCTATTGTTATATACATCTATAACTCGACATGCTTAGATTTCGCATATGACACGATTTGTATTACATCTATAACAGTTGATCTGTCCTATTCAGAATTGCTCAGTATATAGTTTAGCGGTGATACATACGTTAGGGTTAATTGGCTAGATGGTGAAATGATCGCATGTTACTTC
Source organism: Schrenkiella parvula (assembly GCA_000218505.1). NCBI lineage: Eukaryota > Viridiplantae > Streptophyta > Magnoliopsida > Brassicales > Brassicaceae > Schrenkiella > Schrenkiella parvula. Next base: position 15,298,619 of record CM001192.1, on the reverse strand, counting down.
TGAAAATGTCGTGACGCAACAAATATTTTATTTTATTTTTGTTCTTTTAAAACAAGGGCTAACTTTTTTTCTTTTATTCATACGTGGATCTTCGTTTCTCTTGTTCACAATGTACATCGCTCAATACAAGGATTGGGTTAGAAACGTAAATGACCATGCCCTATGACACAATATATTTAGGATTACAAATTTACAAATTCATTAAAAAAGAAAAACATTATATACCCTGTGCAACAAAGATCTCGAGGGCTTTGACTTTGGTTTGAATTTGGACCCATGAAGTTCGAGGCACACATATAGTGTCTTCTCCACTTGGTCCGACCAAGACAACGACATTTCATCTATTGGCTGTGGCATTACCACTTTTAAAACCCATCACACGTTCCATCATTGGCCTATCCAAAAGTCCAATTAATAATGCCAATCTATAAAAAAAACTTCAAACAATTTATGATCAGATTCATTTATTAAACCTCAAAAAAATATGTGTTCACCTATCAATCATAAAACGTGTAGATAAGAGAAGCTGTGTTTGAGGCTCCATTTCATTTTCACCTACCACGTCATTCCCTAAGAATCCAAAAATATTAATTCCGCATAAGTTTTTTTTTTAGAACTAATTACGCATGCATTTTTTACTTATTTCGATATTGTGAAAAATCAAGATATTCACATTCGACCTGCTTCTCTATGATACTAATAATCGTATATTGTCATGGTTTTAATTTTGCTTCCGCAGCTGAATTCAAAACTTAAAATTCCTGTACATGTGGATCCGATGGTTTTTTAATTACTATTTACTATTAATCAAATACTGTACGAATATTCTTTCATATTGCGAAATTATTTAATAATATTTATACTACATGTTACATAAGGAATTATTAGTTATAAATTAACGAAAATTTAATGTATAGATATTACTTGAACCTAAATTAATGTTTTATCATCCCTACTCCCTGCCCATAATTCTTTGTTCTTATAATTTTGCATGATACTACCTGAAAGCAAAATTTTGGATATCCTGAAATTTGAAAACGTTTGGAACGAATAACTGTTACCTCTGCCTCACACGAATTATAACCCATGATATTTCATGTACAGGAAAGTATTGTATTTGTTGTAAAGCCTTCTTTTCAATTTTAAATATTTAACCTTCAACAAGTTTTTTTTCAGAAAATAATGCACTTTAGTTTAATTAACAAAAAAATGGACACCATGAGATTCCACTAACTCACGTGTATATAATCACTAGAGAATCGGACCATTCACTTCAGCATCCTCACACTTTGAATGCTCAATCAAAGCTTCTCTTCATAGGTATACTTCTTCCCAACCACATAAACTGAGAAGAAGATGAAAGAAAGAGATTCAGAGAGTTTTGAATCTCTCTCTCAAGTTCTCCCAAACACTTCAAATCAGACACACATGATCCAGATGGCCATGGCCAACTCAAGTTCATCTGCAGCCCCACCTGCTGGTCAAGACCAACTTGACCGGTCGAAGTGGCTGCTTGACTGTCCTGAACCACCAAGCCCGTGGCATGAGCTCAAGAGCCAAGTCGAAGAATCTTTCCTAGCCAAAGCCAAAAAGTTTAAGTCACTTCGAACACAGCCTCTCCCAAAACGAATCCTCTCTATCCTCCAAGCCGTTTTCCCAATCTTTGGTTGGTGCAGAAACTATAAATTCACCATGTTCAAGAACGATCTGATGGCTGGTTTAACCCTTGCTAGTCTCTGCATTCCCCAGGTATATATAACAAAAACTAAAGAATATTAATCTTTTGATCCGCTTGGAGATCTTCACTTCTTTAATTTTATTTTTTTCCTTCTGTACAGAGCATTGGCTATGCAACTCTTGCAAAGCTTGATCCTCAATATGGCCTATGTAAGTTCATCCTACATAAAACGGTCATGTCTTTTTGTTTTGAACAAAAAAGATTGTGTTCGACACAATCTGAATCCTAAATATCTCTTGAACTATACTTATATATGGAGCGTTACACTTTTACAGATACGAGCGTGGTGCCACCGTTGATATACGCATTGATGGGGTCATCAAGGGAGATAGCAATCGGCCCAGTGGCTGTAGTATCTCTCCTCCTATCCTCAATGTTGCAGCAATTCGTCGATCCAGAAACGGATCCCTTGGGCTATAAGAAACTCGTCCTGACCACAACTTTCTTCGCCGGAATCTTCCAAGCTTCTTTCGGGATATTCAGACTAGGGTTTCTGGTGGATTTTCTGTCGCATGCAGCCATAGTAGGGTTCATGGGTGGTGCAGCCATTGTCATAGGACTACAACAGCTTAAAGGTTTGCTTGGTATCACCAACTTCACCACAAACACTGACATTGTCTCTGTTCTTCGAGCTGTCTGGCGATCTTGTCAACAACAGTGGAGTCCCCACACTTTCATCCTCGGATGTTCATTCCTCAGTTTTATCCTTATCACTCGCTTCATCGTAAGTAAAGTTTAAAGTTACTTTGTTTAATACCATCTACCACTAAATCTTACTTTTGGATCGATTCAATTTGAGTCAATCAAATGAGCGTTCATGGGTTTTCGTATTAAACCAATTAGCGATAAGTATAATGTCATATACTATTAAGGATATATATGCTATGTTAAAATATTTCTTTTCACGTTTTAAAAACACGACGTTTTTCTTTAATTTTCACCAAACTCTTGCGTTTATTTATTTTATTAATATTTAGAAGTGTGTGCTCATTTGTAAAAAAGACAAATGTAAAACGTAAACGCAAACATAAACAAACCTAAAACAACAGTCGAAACCTAGATTAACTATTGGTTACTTCTTTTTAATGTGTCTTTAACAAAAAAACATTTTCGGCGATCTCTAGAAATGTATTACGATTAAAATTGTTAGATAATTAACTAAATTTACCAATTGGAATATATACATCAGGGGAAGAGAAACAAAAAACTGTTTTGGCTACCGGCAATAGCTCCGTTGATCTCCGTCGTAGTGTCAACGTTAATGGTGTTTCTCACTAAAGCCGACGAGCATGGCGTGAAGACGGTGAAGCACATCAAAGGAGGTCTTAATCCCATCTCCATTAACGATCTTGAGTTTAATACTCCTCATCTTGGACATATCGCTAAAATTGGATTAATCATTGCCATTGTTGCTTTAACCGTAAGTCATTAACCTTTGAGTAATAATCACTTTCTATTACAAACTCGATTAGTTAAAGTACTATGTTTCTACTTTTATCAGGAGGCCATTGCGGTGGGAAGGTCGTTCGCCGGAATTAAAGGGTACAGGCTCGATGGAAACAAAGAAATGGTGGCCATTGGATTTATGAATGTTGTTGGTTCCTTCACATCTTGTTATGCTGCTACTGGTAATTTAATTAACAAATCTTTATATATAGAGATATCGCTATCCATAAAATATACTATTCACATAACATATGAACAGCATTTTTTGAGTGGAATGTGAAGTACTACCAATTTGCTTACGTACTGGTTTGTAAACTTCCTGAATCTTACTATTAAATAACAATAAGAAAAAAAATCATTTCAAAAGGTAAATGATCATCCCATTTGGCAATGCTTTTAATTAATGGCTATAACATTTTAAAAATTATATATAAAAATTGCTACATTTAAAATTATGTTCTGAAAAGACGACCTAAACTTGACAAAATCGTCATCTTAACTATTTCTCTATTCAAGTTGAAAGTTTATCGTATACGTAGCTGAACTATAACGACATTTTTTCTATGATAAATTTGATTTTAGGTTCTTTCTCTCGGACGGCGGTGAACTTCGCAGCGGGGTGTGAGACGGCGATGTCGAATGTTGTAATGGCGGTTACAGTTTTTGTAGCACTCGAGTGCTTAACGAGGCTTCTCTACTATACTCCTATCGCGATCCTCGCCTCCATAATCCTTTCAGCACTTCCGGGATTAATCGACATTAATGAAGCTATTCACATTTGGAAAATCGATAAATTGGACTTTCTTGCTCTCATTGGAGCTTTCTTTGGCGTTTTATTTGGTTCTGTCGAGATCGGACTCCTCGTTGCGGTATGTATAAACATAAAGTGTACATCAAACTATATATTATACAAATGTGAAGCTCATGAAGTTATAATAGTATTGATTATATATTTTTTATTTTTGACAAGAGAGTTTTAATAGTTATTGTATGTATGTAGGTGGTTATTTCGTTTGCCAAGATCATACTCATATCGATCCGACCAGGGATTGAAACGCTCGGGAGAATGCCCGGGACCGACACTTTTGCAGATACTGATCAATATCCTATGTCGGTTAAGACTCCCGGAGTGTTGATTTTTCGTGTCAAGTCTGCATTGTTATGTTTTGCTAATGCTAGTTTCATTGAGCAAAGGTATTCATATTTTCGTTTACCACATATTGATTAACTACAAAGTTATAAGCTTTTTGTAGTACAAATATTTAATCATCTATGCTTGCTTGTAGGATAATGCGATGGGTTAATGAGGAAGAAGAAGATGACGAAAATAAGAGTAATGCTAAGAGAAAGATCCTTTTTGTAGTCCTTGATATGTCAAGTAAGTGGACTTGCAAACAATAATGCAAAACTATATATTATATAGCTTACGACATCTTTTAAACCATGACCGACAGATTCAATTCATTTGTTTACTAACTATATGAAAATATCTCAAAGTATTGTTTTCTATACGATCTTCAAAATAATCACAATAAGAAAAACTTGATATTATTATTTTTGTTTTAACATTTCTCCTATTTGTTTATTAATAGATTTGATAAACGTCGATACATCGGGGATTACGGCCTTGGTGGAGCTCCATAACAATTTAGTCCAAATTGGTGTTGAGGTAAAATTACATTCTCAATGGTCATGATGATTCTCTTTTCTATCAAAAATAAGTTAACGCTAAAATAAATATCATTTTGAATATTTGATTTGCAGCTCGTGATCGTTAACCCGAAATGGCAAGTGATCCACAAGCTGAATCAAGCAAAGTTCGTCAGCAAAATCGGTGGCAAAGTCTATTTGACAATCGGAGAAGCTCTTGATGCTTGCTTTGGATTAAAAGTTTAAGAAATAGAATATCTAATCAACATGCGTGTCTTACGGGTTGTTGCATGTTAACCTTATGTGAGTGTTAGTAATTTAAATGCGACGTGTGCATGATGATGTATAATTATTAAGTACGTATATGTAATGTAGAGTGCCTTGGTACGTACGTAAGCTTGGTCGTGATTAAATAAAGTCATGCAGTCTCTGTAGCGTGACGATCGATGGGTGTGTAGCTAAGATTTGGAAACAATGTATAAATAAATATATAGATGTAAGTTCAGAAATATTGGTGTTTGTAATACTCTTTATATCTTATGAATTCTAGAAACCGATTTGGAACAAAAACACATGTCTAAGTTCAATGTATCTTAATCCGTTGAGCAAAAAAAATATTTGGTGAATCAATTTAGTTTAGTGGAGGGACTTTAAAGGTTATAAGTATTGATGTCACTTGGAAAAGTCAAGAGAGAGAAGCTATATTGGAAGAGTTAATGATGTATCCCAATTTAAATAGTTTAATCCACTTTTTGAGTTTTAATTATTGGAGTTAATGGGAACTACTGTTTATATACACGATCTTCTCCTGATTCCTTACGCTTTCAAACTATTACTATATGCGTCTAGGTTCACTGAATCTGATTGACGTGAAGATAAAGTTGATTTGCTAAGGCCTATGTTACCTCGTTCCTGTCTATTTAAAATTCGTAAAAGTGTTAACTATATGATTTGAATCACCAAATTGTGTCTGTGGTCCGGTGCATATTTTTTGTTCCCGGTCAATATTTTTATGTATTTATTTAAAATAATTTGGATGTCATGGATCGAAGAGATATGTTATGTCGCTAAAGTTATTTAATACGTTCCAAGTGAGAATTTGATTAGAAAGATCGATTTCCGAGAGATATAGAATATGGTATCGAACTCTAATAACATTCTTTATATTCAGATTATTATGAACATGACTTGATCATTCAGCAAGCGAAAGCATTGGACGAAGTTGGTCAACACCAATCTTCACAGATTCTTGTCAACCGTTTATTATTATTATTTTTTTTTCATAAATTTTTGTCCAGTTAAATAGTATACAGCTAATAAGATAATGGCGATGATTGTGAAATGACTTATATCGACACTCACGTTTTATTTTATTTTTCCAAACGCTCACATTTTCTAATGGAGACTATTTATTATATATATGTAGGAATTGATACTGATACTATTTCATAAAGACAAGAATTGAATTGAAGGCTTGATTGAGGCTAATAGTTTTAGTTAGTCCAATAAGTGTAGAGATTTGATTCAGAGTTTTATGGACTCTTAAGCCCATATTATAGCGTTAGACCAATTAGCTGACTGGGCCGGTGAAGAAAAATGGGGATTTAGTCCAAAGCTAACACACTTCTTTTGCTAATACATTTTTAAGAAACTAAATTATATTTTACTTTGTTAGAAAGTTATATAGGACTTTCTAAATTATTTCATTTTCAAGTAATAAAAATTAAAGATTAAAGATCTCTATATTTTTTAATTTTAGAGTAAAATCCAAAATTTAAATATATGTCAAATATTGTTTAATGTTAGATTCTCTTTTTTTTTAAATGTAGAAGTTTAAGTAATATAATAATATTAATACAGTAATACCAAATTTATGTTTTCTGTCTACATATTGATAAAATATTCCAAATATTAAGTTTATCATCTTAAATTCATTTACTATATACAAAAGTGCATCATATACAACTGAAATTGAAGTTTATATTTGCATATACACCTTGAAATTACATAAAAATAAATCAAATAATTAATCACATTATGAATAATTAACACATCGCAACTAAAATTAAAAAAACTAGCAGATATTAAGATAACAACAAAATAGAAATTGGAAAGAAGAAAAACATATATTCGTACAATAAATTGAGTTAAAGAAAAAAAATTAAGCAAGATAAATTACTAACACTGACAAAAAAGAAAAGAAAATATGAAACAAACGAGATTTCCCTAAATTCTTGTAAGACTTTATCATAAGACAAAATATAGGGTCCCACGTCTTGTGCTTCTATAAAATCGCATACGTCCACGTGTCACCGGGGCCATCTGGACCGTACTCTGTTCTGTTCTTTCTGATATTTTTTTCTACTATTGCTTTGGTCAACCTTTTCACACTTCAGTTTTCTCTTCCCCTTGAAGCAAATTGAGAACTCAAAATCCCATCGTGCCATCAGACGCAGCAGACTATCGATCTCAATCCACCGGAGATTCGAATCCGGCGAAGATCCGTAAGAAATGAAATCGGAGACATTAACATTAGTTCTGGTGTATTTCGCCGGAATCATGGAGCGAGCCGACGAGTCTCTGCTTCCAGGAGTTTACAAGGAGATAGGAGAGGCTCTACACGTGGACCCAACAGCTCTTGGAACTCTGACTCTGTTTCGGTCTATTGTTCAGTCTTGTTGTTACCCTCTAGCCGCTTACTTATCTTCCCGACATAACCGAGCACACGTCATCGCTGTCGGCGCTTTCCTCTGGGCCACCGCCACTTTCCTTGTCGCCATATCCACCACTTTCTTCCAGGTTTTTTCTTCATAACCGATTCTCTCTGTTATAGTTGTAGTCAACGGAAATCATTCTGTTGGATTTTTGGAAGTTGTTGATCTGGATAGAACAGAACAAAGTCTGGAGCTTGATCTGGAAAATATTTCGATTAGGGCGAATAGACAACGATTTGGATGCCTGGACATGATAATCTCTTCTTGGGTTATGATAAGAGTTGTTGGGATGATCAAAGATCGTTGCTTTGTTTTCTGATGTTGAGATTTTATTTGTTTTGATGTGAAGGCGTGAAAACTTAGACTGTGTCATTGTGTTTTTTTTTTTGAAATATATGTGTCATTGTGTTCTTCATGGGATTTGACCAACTCATTAGTTTTTCGTTCGAAATTGAATTTGGAATATCCAGTTTTGAATTGAAATGGAATTTTACACTGCTATTACATATGTTGCTGCTTGAAACTAGGTGGCAGTATCAAGAGGCCTGAACGGGATAGGACTCGCCATCGTGACACCCGCGATTCAGTCGCTAGTGGCTGATTCAACCGAAGATAGTAACCGTGGCGTGGCATTTGGATGGTTAGGACTCACTTCAAACATTGGATCCATACTTGGCTATCTATGTTCTATCCTTTTTGCCTCCAAGTCTTTCAATGGCATCGCTGGCTGGAGAATCGCCTTCCTTTTGGTAGCATTCATAAGCGTGATAGTCGGTATCTTGGTCCGCCTCTTTGCAAGCGACCCTCATTACAGCGATAGCAAAATCATAAAACATGACAAAGGCAAACCTTTCTGGTCGGATATAAGAGATTTATTGAGAGAAGCCAAGATGGTGATAAAGATTCCGTCTTTCCAAATCTTCGTCGCCCAGGGGGTTTCGGGGTCCTTCCCGTGGTCAGCTTTAGCTTTTGCACCATTGTGGCTAGAGCTCATCGGTTTCTCCCACAAAATAACTGCGGTTCTAGTAACTCTCTTCACCATCTCTTGCTCCCTTGGAGGTTTATTTGGAGGATACATGGGGGATACTCTTGCCAAGAAGTTCCCTAACGCCGGTAGAATATTACTCTCTCAGATAAGCTCTGCCTCCGCCATTCCTCTAGCTGCGATTTTGCTTCTCGGACTACCTGATGATCCCACCACGGCCTTTAGCCACGGTCTGGTTCTTTTCATCATGGGATTATTCATCTCATGGAACGGTGCAGCTACAAACGGGTAAGCAGAGGCATATAATTTTAATCTTGTTGAAAATTTTGAGTTCATTTTTTCTTTTATCCCTGAAGAACCGACCTGAAATGGTTTTATACAGTCCGATATTTGCAGAGATTGTTCCTGAGAGAGCGAGGACGAGCATCTACGCATTAGACAGATCATTCGAGTCGATATTAGCTTCTTTTGCTCCTCCTATTGTAGGGATGCTTGCTCAGAACGTCTATGGATATAAACCGATCCCTGAAGGATCCTCAAGCTTAGTCAAGATTGAAACAGACAGAGAGAACGCAGCGTCGCTCGCTAAAGCACTCTACTCAGCGATAGGGATCCCCATGCTGATATGTTGCATAATCTACTCGTTCCTGTATTGCACGTACCCGAGGGACCGAGATCGAGCAAAAATGCAGGCCTTGATTGAGTCAGAGATGCAGCAACTCAAAGAAGAAGAAGAAGAAGAAGAAGAAGAAGAAGAAGAAGATGAGAAGTGTGGGATTGAAGTCGAGCGTTTTGGAGCTGAGGAACACGATGAGACTTATCTGCTGAAGCAGCATCAGAGTGAGAGTGTCAGATGATGATTTGAGTAATCTGACATTTTACATTTTTTAGGGTTCGGCGTGTTAATTATAGGAAGACAGAGTCATAATTATTATTTTTTTGTAAAAGAAGAGCACGTAAGTGCAATATAATGGTAGACAACATTAGAAGAACAGTGTGAAAGGAAACATGGACATATACTAATTTTTTGTTTTTCTCAAGGAAACATATTACAGAAATGAGTGTTTGATCATAATGACATTCGCTTCTTATTAATTTGACAATTCCTAAAAATGATGTAATCTGAGTTTTGATTTGGTAGAACATTAGACTACTGATACCGAACCGGACTTAAACCGGATCCGAAAGAAGAAGAGGCAGGCGCGTCAGTAAATTGGAGTTATTTCGATTTCTGGGTTCCCATTAATTACTTTACTCTTCTCTCTGTCCCAAACTTTTATACACAAAGAGAAGATCCATCTCTCTCTCTCTCTTCTCATCTTCAGCTGTTTTCATTTCCAATGTCCGATTGAAGAAGAGGAGCTAGAATCGTCACCTAATGCTGCTGTGTTATTCTTCAGTTGGTCGCGATAATCGAAGAAGCAGCAGTGATCTGCTGTTCTGTGTGGTTACTTTGCGAAGTTCCTAATTCTAGGTATCTTCTTTCTCTTAGCCATTTTTCAGTCAAAATTCAGCACACAAAACAAAAACAAAAAAAAGAGAAGCTTTCTCTTGTCGTTGTTTGTAACGTATTAAAGACGAGATTTTTAACTGGGTATCTCGAAAGATTCGTGCTTTCCTTGTAAATTTTGCCAGAATCCTTTCGGTGTTATTTCTCTACTGGGTTTGCGCTCTTATACTTAATTAGCTGATTCTAAGTCTTTTAGAACTTAGATCTTACTGTTAGACCCCATGAAGAATCCCCAGTGTTTGATGTATGTGTTGTCCTCTTGTTCCAGAGATCTAATTGATTCGAGCAATGTTGTCTTTTAGTTGCGAAATCAAATTGTTTTATGGTTTCTGTTTGAGATTTTGAAAAGTTACTAGTTTTTTTCTCTCTAATTCAGCTGTCTCTTTGTTCCCCTCTCGGGTTAAAAGAAAAATACAATAGGACCACTCGATTTCTTATGTAAGATCCAATATAGCCTTTCGTTTTCAGTATTTGACTTGGCATAATAGAAACAGACAAACAGTTTTAGTTTATTCAGTAGTTTTATTTTCGTAATTTAAAACTGTAGTTAAAGATTGTTCTTGTTTCATATTTTCAGCTAATGATATGCATTTTTGGTATTGCTGTTATGTAGATTAATTGATAGCAACATCAAAGCGGAAACAAGTTTTACATTTTTGTTCGATGGATAAAGCTTCTTCACAAGAGTGCCCTTATCCAGGATGTTTCTTCTGTGTAATGAAAGAAGGAAACCCGAGCAAACGAAGATCCTGCATTCTCAAATTCTTTCGAGATCTTCCTTCTCAAGACGACGATGGTCAAGTTCTTCCCATCAGTGGTCTCTGGAACACAGCAATGGCACACCCGAATGATCCTGAGTTCATCGAGCTCGGAATCTTCGAGTGTATGTCCGCTTTGATATGGAAAGGACTTAAAAACCGGCGTTGGCTATCTCATGATCAGAACATATACATTCCTTATTACGCGGCTCACATTATCGGGTCTTACACTATGAACATGGAAGAATTTGCAGAGAGAGCTGTGGAAGCTGGAGTGATTCCTCCACTTGTTGAGCTTTTAAGAGGTAGGCTTACTTGGGTTGAACAGAGAGTGGCGGTTCGTGCTCTAGGGCATTTAGCTACTTACCCAAGCACTTTTCCCGCTGTTGCAAACCATGGAGAGATCCTCGAACTCGCGATACAATTGGCGATGAGCTCGTTGGAGATAGTCTATTCTCATTTTTACCAGCATCCGGATCGAAGGTTGAGTTACCATTGCGATCTGCTGACACGCGGCATGGGAGGTGTTGAGATGGAGTCGAGAAAAGCAGAGGAATGGGCGAGCCAATTGCAATGCTGGTCTCTTCAGCTCATAAACTGTTTCGCATTTAAACCCGAGTTTCTTCCCACTCTATGCAAACCCGAGTTTCTGGTGAATCTTCCGGTTATGTGGGGCGGGCTTGTTAATGAGAACTCTCCTGCTGGCATTGGTTTGCTTAGAACAATCTGTCAGCACAAACTCGGTCGTGGACCTGTCTCTGCGTGTTCGGGAATGATCGAGGCGTTGTGTAATATCGCTCGCTCTTCTGATGATTGGCAGTATATGGCGATCGAATGTCTTCTTTGGTTGCTTCAAGATCCGAATACGTCTCACAAAGTAATCGACAAAGCAGTTCCAACGCTTGTTGATCTAGCCGAGATCACAAACTTGGGCGACCACAAGAAGCTCGGAGATTCCATTGTAAGCGTTCTTCAAGAATGCAGCTCCATGGGTAACCATTCAAGGGAATTAATCGAAGAGACGGTAAATTCTCGACAAAGACTCAAATGGGAGAAGAGTATGCCTAAAGAAGATCTTCACATCAAACAAGCAGCAGCTTTAGTGGTCAAACTCGAAGGAAACTCTCTCTTCTCATCAGGAGACATTGCGGGTGCAGCGGAAAAGTACTCGGAAGCTTTGTCTTTATGTCCAATGAGGTCAAAGAAGGAGAGAGTTGTGCTGTACAGCAATCGAGCTCAGTGTCATCTCTTGCTTCAACAGCCTTTGGTTGCTATAAGCGACGCAACACGTGCCCTTTGCTTGCACAATCCTGTAAACAGGCATGCTAAGAGTCTTTGGAGAAGAGCTCAGGCTTATGATATGTTAAGTTTAGCTAAAGAGAGTTTGTTAGATGCAATTCTGTTCATCAACGAATGTTCTCAGTCGAATGATCCGGACCTCTCCATGAGACAGAACAAGGTTCCTGATTACGCAGAGAAGTTGGTGAAGAAGCAGATGCGAGCGGCTTGGTTGTTTAAAGAAGCAGCATTAAAGCATGGAGGTGTGCATAGGAAAGGTGAAGAGAGGGAAGTGTATGGAAATGAAAGCGATGATTCGGAATGGGAAACTGCAAGTGAGAGCGATATTGGAGATGAGGGAAGGGATCATATGGGACTTGATGATGAGGAGGAGGAGGAAGAAGTGGAAGGTCATGGAGAGAAGTGGAAGAACCGAGATAGATCTAGTGATAAAAATGAGAAAACTTCTGCGAAAGGTGAGATGTTTTTGCCAGTTTACTTGCATAATTATGAATCAACCCATTGTCTGATTTCATTTTAGTTAATACTTTCTTGTGCCTTAATCTATGGATTTGTTCAGGTATGAGGCATGGATACAGCATAAAGCTAGCAGAAGAGGCAACGTGAAACCCTGAAACAACGGATAAAACAAAGGTCCTTAAGCAAGCAAAAAAATGTCTTTGCATGTTTGTAGAATTTGTGGTAAATTTTTATCCATTTTGAAGGAGTAAAGATGAAAGGAACAATTGTTTTGTTTTTGCAGCGAATTATTTATTTATTTTTATTTTGGTGTGTATGTAACTAAGAATTATTCAAGAGAATGAGTTCCAATTTGTATAAATTACATTCTCTCTTGTATTAAGAAATGATTTTAGGATTTTCTGATTGGAAGATTGTAGATTTTTTTTTTAACAAATAGATGAAAAGGCATCTACGTTAAAGATTTAAACTATATCCCACATTAAAATAAAAAATGGACGCACGAGAGTGAAATTTGATTAGTGGAAAGAGGATATGTACCAAGGCACTATTCACCTTTTACGTCAGGTTTGATATAATTTCCCGATTTCTGATGTTTTTTTGCAAATAGGAATGATATTTTTAAATTTGCACACAAAGTAAAAAGCAGAAAAAGCTGTCCTTTGGATATCACCAACGGCTATAAACAGGGGCTATGTGTTAAAAGAATGCTGTCCCTTTCATATTAATGAGAAAAAGATAGTTAAATATGAAAACATATTTCAAATTCAAGTATTTTTCCACATTTTCTTATGTAACCAAAGTCTAACTTGTATGACTACAATTGATCATATGATTCGTGGCTCATGCTTTTTCTTTTTTGTAATTTTATCTTTTGAGTCAAATTCATACTCATTGCTACACATGCATTTGAATGGTATCTATCTTGTATAAAATTGTTATTATTTTAATTTTATTCTGTTGACTCTATTTCAAAACAGCTTTTGGCTATTGGATGGTGTCCACGCGAAATGTAATATGATAATGAACATCCACGTCTTCAAGATGACATATTTGCATTATAACCTTAGTTTCTTTTTGTAAGTGGATAAAAGGAAATTCTCTACATGGTGATCATTATACGTATCACATTATCTCCCAAAACCATGGGCAAGAGTTATTATTAAATCGACCCTTGGTCCTTAGTGATGCTCAAGAGTTTACTTTATTAAAATACAACCTTCACTAACTTAATTCGAATATTTTAATTGATTACAATGTAACTTTCTCCCTGTATATATATTGATGATTTGAGTCCATGCACATATTCATATAACACACATCAAGATTCTTGATTTGATTGGAAACTTTTTAAGCAAATGGGTATCGTTAGGAACCTTTGCTCTCTTAAATTTGAAGTGAAAATCGTGGAAGCGAGAAACGTAGAGCTCAAGTCATCACCAAGCTCTCTCTTCGTTAGATTTTATCTCTATGCAGGGAGTAGCCGTAAGATTGAGCTAAACACTGCAGAGATCTGTTCGAAATCAGACAACGAGGTCATGATCTGGAACCAATCATTCTGTCTGGAGTGCCAAGGGAACGAAACCGCCCTCGAGGAATTGAAGCAAGAAAGCGTCGTTTTCGAGCTGCGGAGAAGGACAAAAACGGCGCCGTTTCTGAGGAAGTGGTCGAGATCGGAGTTGGTGGGTAGAGGAGAGATGTCTTGGAGATCGGTTATTGAGTCTGATGCGATGGAGATAGAGAGATTTGTTGTGATGGGTGAGACGAAAGATCGGATCTTGGAAGATTGTAAGAAGCCTGTTTTGTTGAAAATGGCTTTAAAAGTCCAAGCTTCAAAATTGGTGAACACTAAGAGAGTAGAAGATCTTTGTGAGTGTAGAGATTGTAGGATATGTAATTGCTTAGATTATGAAGCTTTTGCTGTGGCATGTGCGTTAGATGGAATCTAGTGTATACGTGAAAATTAAACAAGATATAATTCAAAGAAATTTGAATGAGTTGTTGCCATTCAAAATCTAAAAAAACATCACGAAGTTGCGGAACCAAATCACTAGACTGTTCTATTTAAGATAATGGATGATGTTGTTTCGAACTTTGTTGTGGTTTGTGCGTTAGATGAAATTTAGTTTGAAGAGGAAATATAAAGATGATCTGATTCAAATTTAAAACTCGAATTCGTTGTTACAATGAAACGAGAAAACTAGGGATCAATAACCAAAGAGAATGAAGAAAACTCATCGATGAGACGAGTTGCAGGAGCAAATCATATCTGTTTTATTGAAGACAATGAAACGATGATGTTGTTTCAAGAATGGTCATGACCTAGAAGCGCGAGAAGCATATCCTTGTAGTCACCAGAAGTATCTTTAGCAATGGCTCGATCAAGAGGAATGCTGTTCCTGCGTAAGTATTCCTCTTTGATCCGCTCCATGTCGACCTCTGCTCGTGTAGTGACACCTCTAGTGAGTGCCCACTCGTCTGTTCCCACCCTGTTGATGGCTCGACGTAGCACCTTCTCAAAGTACTTCTCTGGATATGTCAAGCACTTGATCACTGTTTTGAGTAATTGAACATATTCATCTTCAGAATCTTCCTTTAAGTACTTGTTGATGGAACTTCCAAACTTGTCCTTGAAGTGATTGAGCGTTGCCCCGATCTGAGTTTTGCTCCTTGTCGTCAAGATCCTGATGAGATCTTCATCAGTGTAAGCCTTCTCAGTAATCTTCTTGTGAAGTGTCTTAGCTTCAGAACTAGCCAGCTTCACGTTGACCTCATCAGCATTTCCATCGTACCTAAAGGTGCTCACAAGAGGAACCAATAGCTGCATTTTCACAGGTGGTCAAATCAAAGCAACAACATATGATAAGAAACCTCTTTTAGTTCTTAAATCTTGACAATTAGTTTAGAGATGGAAGACTGGGAATACATTTGCATTTACAAATCTACCTTTCGGATATCTCCAGATGTGTGGTATGCGACATCCTCCTCCAGAGAGGTCTTGTATCGAGCTTGGTATGCTTGTTTTGCCTTGAAAAACTCAAGGGCAGGCCTAGTACAAGCGATTTCAACAAGAACCCAGTTGTTTCTGGTGAACATCTTGGTAGATTCTTTGGCCAAATACGCATCTCTCTCCACCGGCTCAAGAATCCACAACATCACAGCTCTCTGTTTTCAAACAAACCATAGTGCATATATAAACCAAAAGAAGACAAAAAAACATATAGAGATTTTGTTTCCTTTGACAAACCTCAAAGTCCCCGGATAGCTCTTTGTCTAATTCATTGAGAAGATCCTTATTGTAGTTAGCCGCATAAACAGCGCGGATGAAGCTGCGTTGCATTGCATTTCTATGAGCCAAGATTGATATGATCATCCCTTCGTCGGTTCCCCATCCTGCACCACATACACACACACACACACACACAAAAAAAGTTAGGAAAAATCTCACCAAATGTCCAAGGATGTTAGATAGAGGAGAAACTTTCAAAATTAACTTCTCACTTAGTTATTTTGTCGAACACTTGGTGTGCAAAAAGTATGTCAGAAACAATCAATAAACGAGGCCATAAAAAGAACAAATGAGATATTCTATGAGTTTCGCTAATATCCGCCATTGTAGCTGTAACCTAATTTCGTCTGGAATTTCACAGGAATTCACAATGAAGATGTGCACACATTCACAAAGAGTTTCATAATCACAAAGCCTATCTATCATGTCTAATTGTGCTCGTCAATATGTCTCATGTAGTCAGACTTTTGACGGGTTTACAAAACCGTGAATGGAAGATTCTCCGTTCACCGGAACCCTCGACGAAAGACTTTGACGGCCTCTGTCGCTTGAAACGCCAACGCCAAGGAAGTGACAAATTTCAAACCGAAGCTTTAACCAGAGACTTGTACCAAACTCAAATTAAACCAAACCACTTTAAATTTAATTTTTCAAAAGTGAATATCTATTACAAAAAAAAATTACACTTCATCGTCAGATACAAAATGGACGGTTACAAACATGTTCTTTATTCGATGTGCATCAAAAACATGTTTAAAAAGTTTGACTGGTTGATAAACCAAAAAAAATTGTGGTTACCCATCAAATCCGATAATAATTTGCACGAATGAGAGACTAACCGATATTAAAAAATAAAAACTTTGGTTCATCTATACATCTACTATAGATTAGAGAATCTAAATGTAAGCATATCGAGTCGAGGTTGTTGTTAGTTTAGCTAAAATCAACATATATATATAAGTTGAGAATTTGAATCTGAATGCAAATAGTTGCAAAAAGAAGAAGAGATCTTATTTTGTTGGACGCAAAATATTGGAGCGCTTGGATGCTCTAATTGCATATCGCAAATCATTAAAAGATCATAAATCTCTACGTACATCACATGGTATATCCTTAGATAAAACCTCAATTGTGCACTGTATAAAAAACAAAACATAACATGCGTCGGAAAAACTACAAAATCGTGGTTTTCTTTTAAAAATCGTGAAATCGAGATTTGCATGCAAAAGATTTGAATCGTTTGAAAAACAAAAGAAACAAATTAATGCAAAGGATTCGATCAAAGCATGAAGGTGAAGTTTACTTTTAACTTTCAATGAAGGGAGATATATAAAGAGCGATGAGAAGAAAATTAAACCTTTAAAGGCCTTGTGTAGCTTCTCGGAGTCTTCTTCGGGAAGAGGAACATTTTCAGGAATTTTCAGAGACGCCATTTCCTCCGACCTCTGAATTATCTCTCTAGTTTTCTTTTTTCTACTGTGTAGATGCGATGGAGAAACTGTGGGACGAGGAAAATGCACATTGTCTTAAATAATGAAATGAAATACCTTTTAATTAAAAGGAAAAAAAGAAATTTAAGTAAATTAGTTAAAAGGGGAATTTATTGTATTTGTTAATACAGGCTGTATAATACAATGGGCAGAAAAAAGGTTAGAAACCAGAAACGGAAAAAAGGAATAATATCTTTGCATTTTTTTCATAAGGCTGAACTATTAATTAAAATTTATGATACAATATTGTCAATGTTATTTGAGATTTGCAGAGGAATAACAAATTATACTATTGGTAGAAATAGAGTCAGCATCAGGTATTACAAACTTAGGAGAATTACAAATTTTTAATTGCTCAGATTGAAATTCATTCTAATTTGAAGATAACAGATAGAATTCATCATCGTTTGCTTCAAAAAGTTTTTTGTTGCAATTAACATATTAGGGTTAAAAGAGATCTCCTCTTACATATTTGGAGGCCTACTAGGCTACTACGTACCAAGAATGATTTGTTTGAAGATTATAGTGATTTTCAAACCAAACTAATTAAATCTCTTACGAGAAGTATTTACATAATGAAATTCAGATTTTGATCGTTTGAAATACAACAGAAAAAAACCATTCGACTAATTAATGATGGGATAAAAAAAAGAGAGAGGACAATACCTTTAAAGGCCTTGTGAAGCTGCTCGGAGTCTTCTTCTGGAAGAGGAACAGTGGTCGGAACTTTGAGAGACGCCATCTTTTGGACAAGTGAATATCTCTGTATGTTTTTATTTTCCGTTGTCTGAATGATATGATGAGGCAGAGAGGCACATTGTCTTACTTAAATAATGAGATGGAACTTAAATTTCAATAAAATTAAATAAAAAGGAAATTATATGTATGAATTTAAAATTCATTTGAAAAAGATTTGGCAATTTAAGTAAATCAATATAAAGGGTAAAAAAATCAATACAGTGGGCAGAAAAGGAGTTTTAATTAATTGAAAATATGATTAAATAGTAATTAAGTTGACTACAATATATTTCCTGTCAAATATTAAAAGCATATCCATTTTGGTAAAAAGACTTGGCAATTTAAGTAATTTGATAACATGGAAACAAAAAGAAAAAGAAATTACAGCATGCAGAAAAGGATTTTAATTAATCGAAAATAGGGTTGATTAGTAATAAGTTGAATAAAATACATTATGTTAAGCATAAAATGGCTCAGAAAATTATGGTTTGGATTGCGATTGACACGTTTGGCTTTGACAGCAGGTAAAGAGTATCTCATTCTAGAAAAAATAATGTTGAGCTATCGATAAAGTTCTTAATTTTAAATACACAACCTGGAATGGGTCAGAAGCGAATGGCACATAAGTATATTTGTTTTGACATATTAAGAGAAGAGAGAGTAAATATAAATTCAAGGAATAATTCTGTTGAGGTATAAAAGAAATACATAATTAGGTAATTAACACTGTCTTAAATATGGATGTGAGATATCTTCTTTTTATTGGACATAAATTTACTGGTATATAATATGAAACAGTAATTTAATAAAAAAATAATTAAATTTCTTTAGAATCATCTACGATCAGTATATCCATCATAAGAATTAACGATTAGTAGTTATACAAATCGACACTGCAATATCCATGTGATAATATTATATATTAGGATTATTTATTGGAATGTTCTGGGGCCAAAACAAGATTTTCATGGCTTGTGTCATTAGTTTCTTGTTTAACTCCAAGAAGTAGCCGCAGGCTTCACGTGGTTGGTGCTAAGCTAAAACTGAATGGAGCAGTTGTGTTTTTTGGCAAACCAAATTTTGAAAATCTAGATAAATAAA
Organism: Schrenkiella parvula; assembly: GCA_000218505.1. Classification (NCBI taxonomy): domain Eukaryota; kingdom Viridiplantae; phylum Streptophyta; class Magnoliopsida; order Brassicales; family Brassicaceae; genus Schrenkiella; species Schrenkiella parvula. The sequence continues at coordinate 15,279,442 of CM001192.1, read as the reverse complement.
TATATAAGTATAACCTAAGAACAGGGTTCTTTGAACTTGTTTCCGTCAATTCGTTGCATTACTTATTCCATAAAAATTCACCCACTCCATAAGAAAGCTAAAGTAACCACTCCTTAAAGAAGAGTTATCATAGTACCTAAAAAGACTTATTTAAACATTTTAATTTAAATAAAACCAGTGAAATAATATATTTAATCACATGCAGAACCATAGTAAATAAGAAGACTCAGTGATGGATAATAAAAACGTTTTTTATATGCACAGAGGTTCTGGCGCCAAAAAAGACAGGAAATACGACTCTGCAATTTATATCCATCTATGATCAGTATAATATGAATCATAGTAACTAAGAAGATCCAGTGATGGATAATAAAAACTTTTTTTAAATACACAAAGTTTCTGGCGCAAAAAAAAACAATACGACTCTGCTGGGGATCGAACCCAGAGTCTCTGGTTTCGTAGACCAGCGCCTTATCCATTGGGCCACAGAGTCAACTTGTTTCTTCTATGTGTAAGGTACTTATTTATAACTGATTGTAAAAAAATACTCATTTCGTTAAAATAGTGATGCAGAGTATGTGAACTCTAATTGTCTTCTTCATCTTCTAAAAGATGGTTTTATCTTATGGAAAACTTATGGTGTACTGAGCTTTTCTTTTTTTTTTATATTAACTTCCGAATCATGTTTTCATTCGACTGGAATTGTTTTTGTAACGCGGAAACTGGAATCAGAAACTATTATCTGAAGCTTCTGTTCTCAAATCAAAGAGATATATGTTGAAATTATAGAAATTCTAAATCTGGACCAAAACCAAAGTGAACATTCTATTATTAGCTAATAGACTTTCTAAACCGATTTCTTTCCAAAAACCAAAATACTCAAAACTGAAATGAAACAAAGTCTAGATTAAACAAACTTGAAGGATACATAATCTTACAGAAAAAGAAGCGGAAACTTTGTGATAAAAGGAACAACCCGATTCATCAAAACGACGTTCATAATTTGAAGGATCAAGCTTTTCATGGATTGTCTAGGTACATCCGCAGATCTCACCATCCGTGGCTAACTCAACTCAGTTTCCATGGAGTCTGCAAAAACACACAAAAAAAGAAGAGAGAGAACCATTTTAGTTATTGATTCTATGGAAGCTGATAAGTATTGTCTTTTGAGACAATAAGAGAAATGCGCTATTCAAACACTAGCTTAAAACCTTGTTTATCCTCAAACACTGGCTGCACTTTTCTCTGCCAGTTTCTGTAGCTTCTCCGGACGAGGATCTTCGGCTTTATCTTCTTCATAGGCTGCAACATGAACTCCAAGAGCCGCACGACCTGACGGGTCAAGGTTCTGTGACCAAGCTGCGTCCCATTCTACAGCTTTTGCTGTACTACATGCCACACTTGGACCTCCTGGGACAGTCGCTCTAGCAGCACTCTGCTCATATATGTATCCGAAAAGCAAATAAAATGAAAAATCAAAACATTTAAGGCGAGGAGGTAATTGTGCAGATGAAAATGATAATAACCTTAGGGAAGAACTTTTCAAAGATGGTTCTGTAGTAGTAAGCTTCCTTTGTCAGAGGTGTGTTATCAGGGAAGACAAAGCTTGCGTTCATCAGCATTGTGTCGGAGACCTAACCAGGAGAGAAAGGAAATCACTGCATTATTGAACTGTGACTTAAATTCTTTCTAGGAATTAAGAAGACACATCTTATTACATGTTTGTTTGCATGATCTTTCAGACCATCAATCCAGCTGTATCCAACTCCATCACTGAACTGTTCCTTCTGCCTGTACAAAATGTGCTACATTTTACCAAAAAGATGAGAACTTGTCAGCAAAACTGAATAATTTAGTCAAATTTCAGGGAGCACAATGTTTTTGTTAGAAAACCTTTGGTAGATACGGATTTTTCTCATCATCAAAGGCATTGCGTAACACCCATTTCTCGATCCTTCCGATATCAGGCCTGATCTGCATTGTAGTTTAGACCAGATTTTCATCAAATTTGAAGCTTGGGATTATAAATTTTTGATAAAACAAAAATTCATGAAAGAATCAATTGAAACTAGAATGTTCCAAAAGCAGGGTTATCTATTATAGAAACAGGACCGAAATCACTATTTTGATGTTTGTGTAAAGATGAAAAAGGAGACGATGAGAAAGATGCCACCTACCATCTTCCATTCTGGGTCGATGTTCATTGCGACACTTATGAATTCTTTATCGAGGAAAGGTACACGAGCCTCAACACCCCATGCAGAAGTTGATTTGTTAGCCCTCAAGCAATCGTATTGATGAAGAGCTTTGATCTGTTAAGAGATTCGCACACAAACAAGGTTCAGAAGTTACAAAAGGCAGAGTAGCACAAAAAGTTGTGATCTAAGGGCGTTACCTTTCGGCATGTTTCCTCGTGAAATTCTTTCTTGTTGGGCGCTTTATGGAAGTACAAATATCCTCCAAAAATTTCATCAGAACCTTCTCCAGAAAGAACCATCTTTACACCAAGTGATTTGATTTTTCTCGACATAAGAAACATAGGAGTGCTGGCTCTTATAGTAGTCACGTCATAGGTCTCAACATGGTATATCACTTCTTCTATGGCATCTATCCCTTCCTGATATTATCATTCGAAAAAGAGATAAGCAATCACTCCTCCATACTTTTGTAGATGCAAAAAGAGAAAGCTTACCTGAACTGTAAAGTGTAACTCGTGGTGGCGAGTTCCTAGATAGTCAGCAACTTCTTTACCAGCTTTAAGATCCGGGGATCCCTGAAAAGAAAACAGAGGTAAAAAACAAATTTTGATGAGTGTTGAAAGCTATAAGTGAAAATATTTTGAGTAATCGGTTAAGCCTTTAAGACCTTCAAACCAATACAAAATGTGTGCAACTTTGAACCCCACTGACGAGCAGCATCTGACTTTTCCAAATGGCGTAAAGTCACTGAAGCAACAAGGGATGAGTCTAATCCTCCAGAGAGAAGGACACCAAACGGCACATCGGTCATTAGTCTCTTTATAACAGCCTGCAAGTCAACAATATAATCACAATTCATACTTCAAATACTTCATCAGCACTTATCAAAGAAAGTATGCACCTTGAGCAACTACACAAACAATATAAATGGGAACCTGACATTTGACCTTGAAGAGGATAAGCTCCAGAATTTACCTTCTCGAAAGTATTGCGCACTGCTAAGGGATCATATGGGGTTGAAGGAACCAGCTCAGAGAACCACGGGGGGTTGTACCACCTCCTAAGCCCACCTACGAGAAATGTTTGTTCCATGAAACCACACAGAAAAAAAGCCACGAAGAACTGTAACTACAATCAAAATAACAAAGTTTGAACTCTGTGAGTGTGTCCATAGTGTCACGAGTAAGATGTGGGTAAGATGTGGGTAAGCCAAGAAACATCATGAATTTACTATAAATAGATGTGATTTGATATGTGATGCAAACCTTGTTTACTAGAATAGATGTGGCCAGGTGGGAAAGACATAAACTGTTCACAATCATCACTAAGTGCTTTCATCTCAGAAGCAAACCAGACAGAACCTGTGGAAGATTATTTACCAAATAGTAAACCCGTAATTAATAGAAAGGTTCAGAAATAAGACAACAAACAAATACTCTTAAATCCATTAAGGTGGATTTCTTGGAGAAATGTGAACGCACCATCAAGACCCCACCCGATGTAGAGTGGGGTGATACCAATGGCATCCCTTGCAGCAATAAAACTCTTGTCCCGAGTATCAAGAAGGACAAATGCAAACATGCCATCCAACATGTCGACAAATTCCTCTCCATGTTCTTCGTACTGCAATTATATTAAGAAATAAGTCAAAACTGATCAAATAGAAGGTGAACAAAAACAACTTCAACTGTCATTAGTTAACAAAGATCCAGATGACCCTCTTGCATTTGCATTTACATAAAAATGCAGAAAACACACAACATCTATCTAGGGAAGCCCTAAAGTCAGAAACACCTCGCAATCAATGGTACTTACAAGATGGGCAATCACTTCACAATCACTCCCAGTACGGAACTGGTGAGACTTCAGATTTTCACGCAAAGCCTTGTGGTTGTATATCTCCCCATTGACCTGGAAGCAAGTAAAACGTCCAAACCAAAAAAACCCTTCAGTCATGTGAATCCTGATAACTCGAGGTTTGACTCATGATTTTTTTTTTTGTAATATGTGTGATCATTTGAGAAGGAAATGGCATTCGCTATTCCTAAGTTCCTCCAAGAGATTGAGATTAGGACAGAAGACAATGTACCGTGACAACGATGGTCTTGTCTTCGTTGTAGAGCGGTTGGTCTCCAGAAGTGGGGTCAACGATAGCCAAACGCTCATGAGACAAATAACAATCTTCATAACAATGGAGCCCGCTCCAGTCAGGACCTCTATGTCGCAATCTACACAACATTGTCAAGCAGATAATACGCCATCAGTTAAACCATTCAATCAGTTTTGACTAATACATTAACATCACCTTCTCGTCAAGATATAAATTGAATAAAAGCTCCTCATTTAACAAAACCAACTCATTTTACCCAGAAAGTTGGAAACTTTTCTCTTCTAAAACAAAACCCAATAACTTTTAGAACATTGAGCAGCCGAAGGAGATCGATAAAAAAAATGGAAATGAATGAGACACAATAAACGGGAGGATTTGATTGAGAATACCTGCGAGAGAGTTCGATGATACGGGAACGTTTCGCTTGGGAGTTATCGACGCAGCCTAGAACAGCAAGAATCCCACACATGGTGGCGGCAATACAGAACACAACGGCTTCTGAGAAATGGACGCTGATGAAAAACTAAAAAGATGATATTTTTTTAATAAGGTGGGTTTCAATGGACTTCAATCAGAGCCGTTGATTCTGACTATTACAAAATATATTTTTATTTCCAAAGAGAAAAGATTCGGATTTTTACTTTACCCTAATTCTCCTTTGACTCGTTGAATCTCGCCAAGAGATTCTCTATCTCCACTGAATGGAATCTCACGAGATTCAACGGATTCTCGAGAAGAAAAGGAGAATTATTCGATGAGTACGTGTTGCTATCCCATAGGATTATACACTTTTTCAAAGAGTATTATATTCGATTTCAAAAAGTATAAATATATCGTCTTAACAACAAAATTTTGAAAACTCATATTCTATTCGATTTTCAAACCTGATAACAAAACAAATACGCCTCTGCTTTTTGCAGCCTATAGAACCTTCACACTCCTCGTAAATTATATGGAAAAACGATAGAAACAGTTGTGTTGTACCTTATCTCCATGGACTAATCTTCCTCCATGTGGCTCTTATATTGTATGCATTGAGAGAACCAGTTGTGTTGTACCTTTCGTTGTGGAATATTTGGACTGGTTAGTGCTTTTTGATTTGAGGGACAGTATGTTTGTCACTAAATACTGTCTGTGTCATTACCAAATCTACTGGTTTGATTAATCTTGATCGTATGTGTTATGACAGTTGTTTCCCCTTGAGAATAAAAGCCACAGTATTGCCAGGACTGGAGACACTTTCTGCAACAAAACAGGATGATATGGTAGATACCAACTTAAAGTCGTCGACCAATTCCTCTCAAGGGGGTGGATGTTCGTATTAATTGAATTTTAAGTATACTTTAGCAGCAACAGATTAGGGAGATTTAAAAAGAAAAGATTCATAACTTGATGCTTGGGAAACTCTAGCACTCTTTAAGATGTTTTAGTTCAATATCGAGCTGTGTAATAATGACGCTTAAAAGCTTAAGAAGAATGTTTTGCTCTGTTCTGATTGCTCAATTTTTATTTACAGAATACACTGTCAATCTCTATCTCGACACTGCAAGACAAGAACAAAGTGTGAAAACTATATTCAATACCTCATATTCATTTTTTATTTATTACTAAACTAACATGCCCCTGAAGTGTAAGATATTAGACAAAAGGCAGGAGCAACAAATCTTTAGAGCTCTTTACTGTTGCCATCCGTATTGTTGGTTTCTCCTACCACCCATTGGGTTCTGACCTCTTCCAGAGCCACCATACTGACCACCTTGGGTGTGATTAGATGGCCCAACCCCGTACGCACCACCACTAGGCCCTCTAGGACCGGCCACATAAGGAGCTCCCTGTCCTTGTGGAGCATATGACCCGCCGCTGTAACCTCCTCGGCTCTGATTATAACCCCTGCTCTGGTTTCCGCTAGGAGCATACCGATTTGGACCAGGTGGACCATGCGGCTTCCCATAGAAGTGGTGGCTTGGTCCAGCAGGTACTTGTGGGGGTGCGTTGTTAGTGGGATGGTTTGGACCAGCAGACCAATGTGGAGCAGCATGAGATTGGCCACCGTGTTGTAATGGAGGCAAGCGAGAGTGCTGCTGCTGTGGATGCTGCAGTTTCTGCCTTTTTGCTGCTTCCTCGTATTGACGCTGCTGTTGCCGCTTTTTCTTTGTCTGGAACTCATGCGATGCTTCATATGTCGGTAGACTGTATATATGAAACATTGTTCTAGTCAGAAGAATGATGATGCATAAACACACAGTCACGAGAAAACAAAAAATGCTAGTACCTCTTTGGGTCACATGGCAGCGGATCAGTCCAAAAGTACTCGGCACTAAGAGCATCCTTTGCAGAAATTCTCTACACCGGGACAACACGGAAAAAAATAACTTAGATGTCAAGAACAGGTCTAACTGGGGTTTCACAACGTCCTGACTTGAAGAACAATAAGGGGCAAAGTTTTTTTCGCAGTTTGCATATATTTTCATAAGTATTCACTGCCAATAAGGATAAAGATCTCTAATACCTGTGATGGGTCCAGCATCAACATTTTCTCTAGTAGTTCAAGTGCATGGCGATCAAAGCTTTGGCACCTCAATTTAAGAAAAGCCAAATAAAACCTTCGGATCAAAGTATGTGCGTAAAAGTTATATATTGGTTTACTTTACTTACTGTCCAAAGAACTCTCTCACGCGTCTCTTATATGGCCGTGCGGGCTTGAAATTGTTATACCAAGGCATCTTGGAAACCCCTGGCCAAATATTTTCATCAGGTGATCCACAAAGCTCAAAAATCTTGTTCAGTTGTTCATGCTGAAACAATGTAGGAAATAGAGCATATCACTTTGAGATTATCAAAAACAGGTACGTGACTGCGTCTATACTGTTTACGAGAAGCTATCGAACCCCAAAACCCAGATTAAACTTGTACATATATAGACAAAGAATTTGATTGTAGAAAGCCAACCAGACTCTATTGGTTACAGAACAAAAGTGACCATATATCTAGGCTCGTTATTTAGTTCCAGCACTGAATTGCAATGACCAGGTAGATCTTTATCCTATTATTGGCATCAAAGCACACTGTACTAGCATCTAACATGTACAAAAGAAACTGAACTATCAGCAAAGATGAAACTCTGACCTCATTTTTCCCAGGCAAGATTGGTTTCGCATACAAAAGCTCAGCAAATATGCAACCAACCGACCACATGTCAATTGCTGGGCCATATTTTGTGGCCCCGAGTAGTAATTCAGGGGGCCTGCCACAATACGTGTAAGTCAGCAAAGTAACAATAGCTGATACATTAGCAAGCATCACTATGCAGAGATCTAAGACTTTAAAAATGACGATTTGTAGGCATACCTATACCACAACGTGATGACACGATTCGTGAGATTTCCAGTATGATCATTCGAAAACATCCGCGCAAGCCCAAAATCAGCCAGCTTTAACTTTCCCTCGTTGTCAATAAGGAGATTTGAGCCTGCACCAAGATCTAGGTCAACAAACAAGTAAAAGTTATAACTTAACATCAACAACGTAGACGAGATGTGCACCTTTTATATCACGGTGAAGAACTTGATTCACATGACAATAGTAAAGCCCGGTGAGTAGTTGCCTCATGTAACACTTTTTACATGGATTAAATGTTAGAATAAAGTTGAAGAATACGTATGCAAAGGCTTATAAAATTAGCAAGCTATCTAGCTGTGCAATACCTTTATTTGAGGAATAGTAAATCTCAGTCCAGAACGATCAGCTAATCCAGTCAAATCATGATCCATATACGCAAAAACCATATAGATGCCTCCCTTGTATTTGTTATTATCTATAATTTCGTACAAAGTCGCAAACTTTCTAGGCAACCAAACACAATTACAATTATATATGGCTAAACAACAGAACTTGAATTAACTTTTCACTAACCTGGCTTTCCTTGGTCATCCATGTCCCGACCTTTTTAGACACAGAAACAGTCACGAAGCACGAAATTATAGACCTCTCTGGAAAGAAATTGCTAAACTAGTTTCTGCGCGACAAGTGTGTTATATACATACCGGGTGAAGTCACAATCTCTTTCAGCTCAATGACATTCTCATGATGCAGCTTCTTGAGAATTTTTATCTCCCGTATAGCTGTTATAGGGAACTGCATACCAATCGAGAATAAGGGTTACAATAGTTAATCGATAGAGAAACTTGCATTTGTTCACTTAGCTTGCTGTAACATTGTGAGCATCATAAGAAACCTTAAGGTCGAGTAGAAAGAGAAAGAAGCATATACCCCTTCTCTTTCGTTGTCCATACGTATCTTTTTCAGGGCCACGATTTCACCAGTTTTGATTTCTTTAGCCATATAAACTTGACTGCAAGAGCAAACAGCAAACAATAAACATCACTAAAGCACAACTACATACTTCAGATTCAGATTCATCGCCTAACTTCAAAAATCGGAAGAAAAAAAAAGACGCATATGCATTGTAAAAGCCGAAGCCCACAATAAAAAAATCGCTTCTAACCCCAATTGATCAATCAATCCCAATGAAAATCAAGTATCCCGAGTAAGAATACCCATAAATTGAAACTGGATTCAAGTAAAAAGAGGAAGAAGAATTCGAGAAGTAGACCCGTAAGTTCCTTCACCGATTTGTTCAAGCTTCTCGAAGCAATCGACGCTGCGAGATCCCCAGACCGGAGGAAGTTGGTCGAGGTTTAGCTGCCCGAAAGCAGCCAACGCCATATTTCTTCCCGCGACTGCTCCGACTGTTTCCTTATTCCTCCGATGATCAAATTTCGGCTCCTGGAACTGGAATCTTTGATCGTTTCCCTTTTTCTCCGACAACTCGTAGTTTTGTTTTTTCTAACTTTCTACTGTTTGTAGCCTTTTGGTATCCGGCTTCAAGAAACCGGTTTAAACCTACGAATTGTGCGGTTTGAACCGGTTTGAACCTTTGCACTCGTAGGATTGGATTACACTTGCGGTAGGCGAAATCTCAGCGATCCGTTTGAAAAATTAAGATTTCAGGAAAGTAACTACAGTGTGAATTTGGATATTTATTCAAAATATATAAATAAAATAACTACAGTATTTCTGGCCAGAAAAAAAAGAGTAATCAATCGAATTTTTAGTTTTTACATTGGTGAGCAAAACAACGAAAACACAAACTCCACTCTAAAAATAGTAATAATCGGCTTGTATTTTTTCCATGTTGAATTTTCTTATCTATTTTCTCATCTACACATGACTTGTTTACAATGATACTTTGTTTTATAGAAAAACATGCCAATATCATTAACTGAGGAGTGCCTATGATATTACAGACACACACACACTCAACTATGTGGCTCAAAAAAAATTGCAATTTGTTTTAGAAAGTCTTTGCCTACATCTGATTTCGAAAACGTTCATACAACTAATTTAAAATTTAGTTTAAAATAACTTTTACAAAATTTTGTTTTGAAAAGAAAAAAGAAAGTATGGAACTTTTACTTATTTTTTAATCGCCCGTGGTTTAATGCTGAAGCCTGAAGATAAATTTTAGTTTTGTTTTTAAAAAATATAAAATACAAGTGGAGGCGAATTTGAGAAGAATCCAAATATGGCGGGAACAGTAAGAAATTATTTTAGGTTTTTTCCAGAGGGTTCACAATGTCTGTCACAAGAGGTCCGATTTGATGGAACAGAGGACTCATATGCAGTGTTTGCGTGCTTATCACGCCATTCTAGCTGCGTGAACGAACCATTCTGGTTCTTTGAATGAAGAAAATGGATAGACGAAGAAAAATAGAAGTCGGAAAATCTCGAGCGACGAAACCCTAGATCTCTGTTACTGCCGCTGACGGGGAGAGGACTCGCGATCTCCCGACAAAACCGTAACATGTGTCCCAATTCACCCAAGTCCCGACCTCAGATCATTCACTTTTAGAGACAGAACCGAGCGAATCTTCTGCTGGAAAGACTCACCTGAAGGTTTTTTTTGGTGGCTGCTGAGTCTGTATGAGGTACACTGTTCTCTCTAATTTTTGGAATTTCGTTTTTTTACGTACGGTCACTCACTGGAAACAAACCCTATACAAAAGGGTTTCTCTATGTTTCATATGGATGAGATATTTCAATTATCCCTTCAGATATCTAAATCGAAGTGGAATTAGCTATAACTTGGCATTTGGCTAGCCTTTCTGTAACTGGTACTGGAGTCTGGAGATATTGACTTGGGTGATGGGAAAAGATTAGATAGAGCTTCCTTAAGGATGTGTTAGGTTCTTATGAAGTTGATAGTTTAAGTCTTGATTCTGTTCAGATTTGTTTCGTCCACAATGCCATGAAAGATATGTTTATAGGCCTTTCCTTCTTTGTCTTACTATGTAGGGAATCTGATTTGGATATGAACCGATGATAAAAATATTCTTAAACACTATAAACAATGTTCTCTCATCCATTCCACTTTCTATAGAAGATCTTGGCTTGCAGATTTGGTTCATATTCACACAATGGGGTTGAGATATGATCCTCTACTAACTGACATTCGGTCTGATGATGCAGTTTTTCAATATATTCCTCGTCCAAGCCACTCTCTTGCGTGGTGATGACAAACGTAGTGGAGTTGTTCTACCATCTCCTACTATTCTGGTCATTTCAGTGATATTTTATTCTTGAGTTTCTTAATCCAAGAGATTGGTCAGCCGTTTGGGACTTATATGTCCACTACATGTAACTATCCCACTTTCGGCACCATAAACGATACATAACAAGTCATATTTAAGTCTACATTGGCAATGAGAGAAGCCTCTGTTACCATGTTTCAGTTTCAAGTCATATGGAGTTTGCTATCAAAGGAAGGTCGCTACTTTTCAATACAGGTATCTCGTGCTTTTGGCTAGTTAGCAAAACTGCAGGATGCTGAGTTGTAATATATAGTCTGATGTCTTGAGTCCTGCTTGTTAATAACTGTATTGATTCATATATTTGCTGGGTCATGTACAAAGAGGGTTCTGCAGATTTTCTGTTGTCCTGTCTTTCTAATAACTAGATAGTTGAAATAGCAATGGTCTAGTCCATGATGATTTACCTAATATAGGTTATCTGATGGTTAAGTCAAAAGATATTCAGAAACATCTATCTGCCCACAATATTAAATAGGGGAAGTTGTAAAAAATTATAGACTTTTATGCAAAGCTATAGACTTTTATGCAGAACTATAGACTTTTGTGCAATGATGTTGTTATTTCTTATTCAGAATTATCTTAAGTTGGCGTTGGCATCTGTAATCTATGTGTTGTTCACATTCATCAGTCTACAGTTTACTTACAGATTTCAGTCCTGCATCTCAAATTGACCAACTTTCCAGCGTATCATCAATCTTTTTGTGTGTTATTATATAGTTTTGGGAGAACTCCTGTGTGTTTTTCCGTTTCTCTGAAAAAGATGGGACAAATTTGAAGCTTTAAGGGATAGGTCAGTGTTTCCTTAATTTTAAGTGCTACCAATTTAGAATAAGTACAAAAAGCTTAGGACAAATAGCAGATCTAAAGGCGACTTATGAGGTTCGCTCATGGATAGCTTTATTATCTTTATTGGAACTCATTTTAAAGGCCTGACTTACCAACCCCAACCATGTGTTTTAGAGTTTTGCACAGCTTTTTATGATGCTTTTGTCAAGATTATTCTATTGTGTATCCTTTTCTTACGTATATATTCATGCAGAGATCTTCGTACTTTTTGGGTCAGGCCATGTGACTTACTTTTCATGCAAAAAGCTTCCCCAGTCTTTTTTTTTGTCTTTAAACTCTTACACTTTCGTGAAAGGATCAAACACTTTAGCCTATCTTCTTAAAAGCAGCAATGTTATTTTTACAGGGTCTTTCAGATTTTTTCTTATTGTCTTCTGCTTGATGCTTGCTCGTGAGGGAAACGATAATCTCGAAGAACATGGCGAGTGGCATTGCGACTCTCTTAGGTTTTGAGGTTCGTAGATGTTCCCCCCATTTTCTTCTTTTAATCACTAGTATAGTCATTCAGTAAAGTCTTTAATGAAAGCAAATGTGTTTGCTCCAAGCACAGACAAACTTACTATGGTAAAAGTATTTCAAAATTTTATGGTTTTTTCACTGGTTTTGAGCTATGTGGATTGGTGATTTCAAGGGTCTGTCTAGGGAATATCATATTTCCAAGCACATCATTCATAAAAAAGATGACACAAAACTAACTATCCACCTTTATTACATGACTGGTAAAGCTAATTAACTTTTTCAGATGTGCCCTTTTTGTCCCCCATTTGTCAAGGTGAAAGCTGGACTTTTTATACTTATTAAAAGATTGTTTACTGAAAAATCTCGTTTGTTTGGTTTATACTTTGTTGTTGTACTGACTTCATCTCCTTTTCATAGTAAAGCTCAGCTTTCCAAAAAGGTATTCTATATATTCAAGTTGTCTAGATGTTAGTGAAGTTTTGTGAAAATAATAAAGATATTCATGAATTATTTTTAACCGTAATTAGTCTATGCTCAAGGTGGACCTTTGAAAACCCCCATAAAAAGCATTTAGTGAGAAGGCACTACTAACTTGGTAAACTCAATCAGGAAACCATTTTTGGATGCTAAACACTTTGTTTTTATTCTACCTATTTGGAAATAGATGTAGCAAATATGATGTTTATTTACTATTATGAGGAGTGGTTGGTTTATTATTAGTATATTGTTATCTTTTTATCTTTTCATTTACCAATTTGATGATAAAGCTGTATATGTATAGAATACCCAATAAAACACATAGCTGGCTTGCTTTATGATGCCTAATTGACCTTGTCTAGCTAATTTCTTATTTGTTGATAGCTACTGTCTCTTACCTCTGAGTTCATGGGCTTTCAATATGGTGATTTCAGTTTGGGCTTTGTTAGATTGGGTTTAATAAATCTAGGGTTAGACATCCTAAACGCACAATCTTCTAACCATGCTTTTATGTAGTATAACTCTCTTCTAAGATTTGCAGTGAGCTCAAGATAAACTGTTTGAATCTATTTTCCATGGCAGGAATGATCACAGGAAGCAAAACTATATGACTACCTTAAAAGGGCGTGGAGACACATAAGAACTCTTGAACAGAAATGGAAAAGAGATGTAATCCTGTTGAAAACTCCTGGTAAATAAAATTCTGAACTTCATATATATGGTATATTTTTCTAAGGTACAGCTTATTCTTGAAAAGATAAAGAAACTTATTCAATGATGACGTCGTTAATCATATTTCCTTTTCATTTTCGTTGATCTTCTGAATCTGGTAGATTATTTATGATGATTTTGTTTCCTGCCTTTAGACCTTGTTGGACAAACTTACTGGTTACATGCACCTTTTAAAGTCGTAACTAAGAGCTAGATTGCCTCTAGTCCTTGAGCAACTTGGTTTGTATGAGATACACATTAAACAAACAGTTTCTGTAGTGTTTTTCTTCTTTGCGTTTAGTGAAACTTTACTCGTGTTATGATACTTCCACTGTTTTTTTCTCTTTGTTGCTGCATACCGAATAATAGATGCCATTGTTGGATCCTAAGTAATATACTTGTATAGCTCTTGGATGGCATATTTCTTCCATCGTTGGCCTCCATGTCTTTCACTGTCTCGAGCTGTAAAACGAATGTCCACGACAAAAGAAGTTCAGCCACCTAAAATGACATTTAGTGGTTGATAGTTAACAAAAACAACATTTAAGACCACACACTTGAGTTCATATAATATTTGTCTTACTTTATAAAATTAATAGTAGACATTCTTGTTCTTCCTTTTCATTTGTCATGTTCTCGAGGTTTCTTTGTGACGATGCCTTTTCTACCAGATGCTCCAGCAATGTTGGGTTTAACGGTTGAGAAAAGTATGTGCTAATTTAGTATTCTAAATGAAGAGTAAGCAAGAAGGTTTTGAATGGTGATTTCTTGTTTCACTTTCTGGATTTGAATAATATTTTGAGTTTCAAAGTTAAATGCCTTGTAGAAAACTATCATTTTAAAACTAATCCTTTCTATACGTAACCCCCGTTAATTCGATTACTACAGATGAAGCAGAATTTGCCAAATATATTTCCTGGCCCCATTCCTGTATTCCAATAAGGTTGGTAACAGTTGAAAAAGATGATGTTGAAGAATATACGTATATATATACGTTTGCATGCGTGTGATGTTACACGTGTGTCTGATATTTGTTCTCCTTGGTTTTTACAGTCACCACTTTCGTAACTCTTTGGAATATCTTTAAGGAACCTCACTGATGCTGATGATATCCGAAATACGAGCATTCTTGTGTAAGTACCAAGAGTTAAGTATTACTGCAGATAAATCCTACACACCTTATTTGTGTTTTATCTTAACTTATATCGACTTTATGAAATTTTAAAGTTAGTTGAAAAAATTGCTTAGGAACTTCTTAGGTTGAATAAAGGTATATTCACGTTTACAGACAATAGGTAAAGGGTTAAATATGTTCATTGGTGGCTTAGAAAGTCCGAGATTTTATAAGCGTTGGTTAGAAACTTAGGAGAAGAAGCAATTCAGTTGTTTAGCTGACATTCACAACCAAGTTGTTGTTTTTTTTTTATTAGAGGAAAAGAACGGTTTAAGTGACATCACATGTTTCATAATTAATACTTTTGTAAGAAGCTAGTGCCTTCCTTAATTCTTTAGTATTTTCTGTACCTGCTTCCTCCATTCGAGACTGTGGTCCACTCTGCGAGGAACCCTAATTTAACAAGCAATTCAAATACCTTTTTCCCCAAATCTAGTTAAAACTTTTGTAAGAATTCTCTTTTTTTGTTTTAAACCCCTTTTTGAAATTCGTAGGCTTAAATCATTCTAAACTCTAGGATACATGATCCTGTGGAGTTTAAACGTTGATATGAAACCATGCACATTAACATCAGGATGCGTCCGTGGAGTTTCATTGTAGAATGAAATTGATATACTGGTTTCCATTAATTGGCTTCTGAAATGGCTCTATAATCTCTACATGAAAATGTTACAAATAACATTCTGGTCTATAATGGAAACTTATGCTCAGAAAAGGTGTCTTTGTTGGGTTATCTAGGCAATGTTAATTTGTCAAGCCTCATGCGTATTCGTATGTTTATACTTGCAGTAAAGGTATAGATGAGTTGAATGACAATATGGTACTGCAAATCCATACGAAAAATGTTCAGAGTATCAAATTTCATTTTCACGTACAGTTACTGCATACACTAAAATATCTTCTAGAAACTGACAGATTTGATGCCCTCATTTGGTAAAAACATCTTCTTGTTTGATTTTTCTATGTTTCTTAATTAGATTTTGTTTCTTGATATTATGTCTTTCAATTTGAAACTCTTCACGAAACCGGTGATCTTCATTATATAGAAGACACATAAGAAAAAGACAAGAGCTCAAGATATGCCATTGGCTGCAATACTAAGGCGGAGGGAGAAAGACTTTTAGGATTCAAAGATGGTGGAGATGTAGATCATTTTCTGCACCCACCTCTTCCCTAACCAGCTCCTCCATATTGGTCAAAATCTGTCACATCAAACCTGTCGCCATCTTCAAATAGTAAGTTTTTCTTCTGATAATACCAAAACTTACCGATGTTACCATATCCTCCATATTTGTCTGTCCATTAATATTGCTGTCTGAATTTTCAGCAATTGGATTCTCACTGAATGGAGTTAGAATATGAAACATGGTTACTTACCCATGAGAACTATTACTGATCTTTTGGACCATTAACTACTTACTATGTTTTCTAATGTAATGTAATGGGTGACTTTGTCCAGTGTTAGAATTTATTTTGCTTTGTTACAAATAGTATTTGTTGTCACAAAATGATACGAAACCTATGCTGTTATGCTTTCCCTATTGTAGGTTTCTTCATTTGGTACCTTTTCTTCCTAGAAAAGGCATTTGGGGGTTGGAAATCTCGGTAAGTATTACCTAAATTTTGCTATATCAGGACTTTCTCATGATGTGTCAAACAAGAAATTACACTGTTATCATATCAGACCCACTCTGCATATTTTACCTGTTGCATCATATATACATCTCTGGACTTATTTTAGTTTCATATTCTTGAAACATTGATCTCATTTTCTGAGGCAGTAGCTCTTAGGGTTCATTGGTTGATCGTAGCTTTAATCGTATGAAGAAAATGCAAGAAATACTATAGCTAACATATAAGAAATGTAAAAAATAATTAGCCATGGAAATGGATGATGCGAGGGTAAACCTATTTTGCGTGCCAGAAGAGATGTCTTTGTGGCCACCCTTTTGTTGCCATGTGTTGTTGGCGCTGACTTCTATTTCAAATCCTTTCTCTTTTTATTTTTCTGCAATGATTAAAAAATATAACAAACAGCTTCTTCCTCCTGTCAAATTCCCTTTATTGCCCTTCTCCTCCATCCTTACCTACTCGGAGATCTTTTATGGATTTCATATAAGAAAAAAAAGATGATGAAACCTTCAGGCTTGAGTTGATCCGTTTGTGTGGAATCTTTGTGTAGCAAGAACCTCCAGTGACCTGTATGATAGCCTCATTTATGAGAAAAACTATATACTAGATAAGAGAGACCTAGCAATAACTATGTGTTGTTGTTCTACTTGACAAATGCAGGATTTGCTACTAGGGCATAGTTGATGGCTACTGATGAACTGCTTCCCAATTAAAGACAAATGAGAGATCAATTGATATGTGTTTGACTGTTTGTCCATTGAAGACGGCTGTTCCAGAGATGATACTGATGTTGCTTAAGACAAGAAGAAGAATTTACATTGAATGATTTTTTTTTTCACGCTGGTAAGGATGCGTATGTGAGAGAATAATAGGAAAAAAAATGATTAGAAAAATGGAATTGAAAGGTGAAAACGACATGGTTGTTTTGGTAAGCGAATAGGAAAGGAACACGTGATGAATGGCCATGAGGAGAAAAGGGTGCTAGGTTTAATATAAATAGGAATAAGAAGCAGTTAGTGGTTGTGAAGGAAGGAGGCAAGCGACCAAATCTCAGAGAAATATAACAGTATAGAGGAAGAAAGAAAGATAGAGAAGAGACCATTGTTAATCAGATTAAAGGGGATCATCGAACATGGGAAGATCTCCTTGCAGTGATGACTCTGGTCTCAAGAAAGGTCCTTGGACTCCTGACGAAGATGAGAAACTTGTCAACTATGTCCAAAAACATGGCCATAGTAGCTGGAGAGCTCTTCCCAAGCTTGCTGGTACCTGCTTTGTGTTCTTTCTTTTTTTTTCAAAACTTATTTCAAGTTTTATTGAGTCTAAGCTTCTCATGTGACTGTATATCTCTCTTTCTCTCTCTCTGCAGGTCTTAATAGGTGCGGGAAGAGTTGCAGGCTAAGATGGACGAACTACTTGAGACCGGACATCAAGCGAGGGAGATTCTCTCCGGACGAGGAACAGACTATCTTGAACCTTCATGCAGTTCTTGGAAACAAGTAATCTTCTGATTCTTTTTGATTTATAGCTAGTCAACGGTTTTGTATACCAAATTCTCTTGTACTACTTGCTTATGATGATGATGTTATAAGGTGGTCAACGATTGCAAACAACTTACCTGGGAGAACAGACAACGAGATCAAAAATTTCTGGAACACCCACTTGAAGAAAAAGCTGATTCAGATGGGAATTGACCCAATGACTCATCGACCAAGAACCGATATCTTCTCCGGCTTATCTCAGCTCATGTCTCTGTCGTCTAACCTGAGAGGTTTTGTTGATCTGCAGCAACAGTTTCCAATTGATCAAGAGCAAACTATACTGAAACTCCAAACCGAGATGGCCAAGTTCCAATTGTTCCAATGCCTCCTTCAACCACCTTCCATGAATAACAACATTAACCCTAATGACTTTGACACTCTCAGTCTTCTCAACTCTATTGCCTCTTTCAAAGATACCACCAGCAATAATCTCGACCTCGGTACCTATCTTCAGGACTTCAACAGCTTACCATCCCTAAAAACCTTAAACTCCAACATCGGACCATCATCTGTTTTCCCCCAAGATCCTAATGACGATCACTTTAAATTCTTCACTCAAAGAGAAAACCTACCCGTATCTCCAATCTGGCTCTCGGATCCTTCCAGCTCAAATCAGAGCATGTTACCTGCTCTTGACCCTTCATCTGCTCTGAGTGATGAAATGATTAGAAACCAATACGTTATTGAAGATGTCAATAGCAATCTCACTTCTTCAAGCTGTCAAGAGTCAGGAGCTTCAGCTTCAGCTGCATGGCCTGATCATCTATTGGATGATTCCATATTTTCCGACATTCCCTAGCCTTCTTTTGTCTTTTCAGGTATGCTTTAAGGGAACTTAAAATCGAATTTACGCTTGGGACTGTGCTTGCTGGAGAATGTATTTGCATATCTATATATATATATAGTAGACACATGATATATATGTGTGTGCTTATGTTGTAGAATGTATAGTATAGTACAGGTCTCATAACTCATATGCGTGTTGTTACCAATGCTCTTTAGCATATGTCTGTACCCATCGCCGAGTTTTTATATATAAGAGATGACTTTTGTGAAGTGGAAGGTCACTTATGGCTGTAATTAGGGTTTTTTATTTATAATTATTTGGATCTTTCGTTTTACCTTTCCTGCTTACAACATTCGAATCATATATGTATGAGTATAGATGTTATAACAGTTTTTGTATCTTTTTCTTTTTCTTACCATATTAATAATAATTAAGCAAAGATCAAACGAATTGATAAGTTAGTACTATATAGAGAGGTTTATATGTCAGATGTGAAGAACACGTAATTAAATATCGAGTTGTCGAAACTTAAAGACTACACATTTTAGAGTTAAATGTTGATTTGTTGCATAATCATTAATGAAGTTATATATATATGATCATGTTCATATATATCTAATTGCTTTGCCAAGAACAAATAATGGAGGAACGGAAAAAGCATGTGATCTCGTCTGGCTAACGGTAATATAAAAAGGGCAAGTGGATATTATAATAAATAACTAAACAAATATGTGATGTCAGAGATAAAGTGATCTCTCTCGTTAGGTTAAACAATTTATTCACTCACTCATGGAGTCTTTTTGCCTTCTTGGGCAAAGATCGAGTGCCCCGATAAATTTGGGTCTTGTACTTTCTCCGTATCCAAATAGATAATATATTATATATGTTATTATCCATTTTCTTTTGTCAACTTGTCTTTTCTCCATATTTTATGTCTAATCTAAATAGTTTGACTATTTTAATCAATTTTTTTATATATTTCGATCAATTCTAATACATAATTTAATAATTTGTGTTAATATCTTCGAAAGATAAAGTTCAATCAAATTCTTATTTTATACTTTGATCAACCATCATAATACATATAGTCTAATAATTTATATCAATATCTTCGATGAATGAATATTTATTTTAAATCTACACACATATTGTCATCAAAAGGAAAATTTCATTTGATTATATAAATATAAGATAAAAATATATCGGTATTCAAAATAAGAAAGTATTAAAATTTTAAAATTTGTTTGAAAAATCACAAAATTTAAGACAATAATAGAAAACATGTCAGTCTTATATGTCTGTGTAAGATTTGCGTTGTTGGTCATTCGTGCCTCAAAAAAAAAAAAAAAAAAAACCGACATATTGAAACTATGTTTACATAGGCCCGACAAAATTAAGCGAATTATTATTTTGGAATAAGAATTCAAGACAAAGATGAATCAAATAGTTTGAAACTTCTTAGGTTAATGTATATATTATATTATTCATTACGTTTTTTAAAGCTAATCAATGTTTATGAATTAAACAACTTTCTTGTGGAGACTAAATTTACTTCTTCAATGTTTTCGAGTTTTAGAGAGAGAAAAAAGTAATATCATTTGAAAGCTTTATATATAACTTATAATGACCCTTGTTTATATGCAACACGTTTAATCGATAGAAATAAACATATATGCATGAAACTTTAGAACATATAATTACTAAAAAATATAATACATGCAACAACGCAAAAATAGAAGATATTATCACATTGGATTCTTCTAATATATATTTTCATTAATTATCAAGAAATCGATTTTCATGATAATTTTGGATTCCTGTATTCATTTCATATTTCGTTGATAAATCTCCAGTGACATTATTATGCCGACTCAAAGGGAAGACAACGAGAGAAAGTCAAAATAAAACCCTGTTCAAAGGAAGGTAACAGTCGAACATTAGGGCTCTTTCCCTTTCAGAGGATGCAAGTCAAAGATAGCTCATGAAACAAAAACATGTATATACTTTGATGATTCTACTTCTTCTTTCGCCCAAGAACCAAAAACAAAAACAAACAACGTTCGAAAACTTTACAGTAAAATCAAGATTTGATGTTTGGTCATCTTCCACCTGATAATTCAATGGCGTCTTGGTTATGCATAGAATCTTCACCCCAATCAAACCTCCTCTGCAACCGCTCGAACTCATGACGTCTCGTGACTTCCACGTTTTGCCACTCTTCCCATCTCTCCGCAAGCCCTTCTCCTTCTAACATCCGAACAACTTCCGACATAACTGGTCGGTCTTCCGGCGAACCTTGTGTACAAAGCAAAGCCACTTGTATCATCATCTCTATTTCTTCTTTTATATAATCCCCATCCAAATTCTTATCTACAATGGCTCCCAATCTCTTTTCTCTTTCCAGTTTCTTCACCTGTCCAAACCAAACAAAAAAAACCAAAAGATTGTGTGGTAAATAAAAGCTTAAGAGAAGCCATTCATAAGGTGATTTGTTTATACATACGTGGTCAAGCAACAAGACATCATCTTCTTCCTCCAATCGCGAAAAGTCTATCGCACGTTGTCCTGTAACGAGCTCAAGAAGCATAATTCCATATCCGAAAACATCGGTTCTCTCTGATGATTTCCCTGTTGATAGATATTCTGGTGCAATGTGGCCCATTGTTCCTCTAACCTGAGTTGTCACATTAGTCCTTCTAACATCTACTAACTTGGCTAAACCAAAGTCACCAACCACTGCTTCAAAATCTTCATCGAGTAGCACGTTTGCTGCTTTCACATCGCGATGTATGATCTTTGGGTTGCAGTGTTCATGAAGATACTCAAAACCACGCGCTGCTCCTAAGGCAACCCGTTTCCTGGTCTCCCAATCCAGAATCGGGTCGCCGGCTTTAATCTCTCTGAGGCGATGTGCAAGACTTAGATTCTGCATGAAGGGATAAACCAATAGGCGTTCTGTTTGAGTGGTGCAGAAACCGATAAGACGTAGTAGATTCCTGTGAACAGCTACACTTATCATCTCGACTTCCCTCTGGAAAGCTGCATCTCCACCAGGACTTTCGAAATCAGTCAATCTCTTCACAGCGACTTTGGTGTTATCCGGAAGCACTCCTTTGTAGACTTTCCCAAAGCCTCCTTGACCTAGCACGTTCTTTTCGCTGAAGTTATCTGTAGCCAATTGGAGCTCTCTCCATGCAAATCTTTTCAACTGCCCAAATGCAATTCTTCTGTCCACTTCACCTAAGAAATAGATAAAGTTTGAAGATTTTAGCCTCTTTGTTTTCACAAATGTGCATACCAATTCATCATATCATATCAGAAAACCAAATACGAAAGAAAAAAGGTTTCTGTTGGGTGTATAAAAGACCTGCAACATCCACGAACACGTCACGTTTGTATCCTTTATGCCTATCCTTGCAGAACAAAAACAACAAGATTCCAAAGAGAATAACTGTAACTCCGGCAACAACTCCTGCAATAATGCCCGTTTTTGGCTTGCTTGAATCACCTATCACAACAGACTAAACGCCATCAGCAGAAATAAAATTCTTTCATACTTTTGAATTGATTGAAAAGAATAAAATATGGCTAGAGCAGTCGCAAAGTAATGTAGTTACCTGAATGGGCAACCTCAGATACACAAGGGTGAGGTTGACCACCGCCACAATTCAAGTTGTTTGCCGTGAAACTATACTCGATAAAAACCATTATCAGATTACTGCTAAAATAAAAGAAAACAGATTCACCTTAAAGTAGTCAAACGTACTTGTATTTTGGGATCTCAAATAGACTTTGAGGAATCTGGCCACTGAGATTATTGGAATCAAGCAGACTGCAAAACGTAGATTCAAACAATGTGAGTTAAGACAAAAACGTTTCTAAGAAAATGGGGAGCATAAGCACAGGGAACAATAACTTACAGATTTATCAGGTTTTGAAGACCTGTGAGTGACTCCGGGATAGTCCCATTAAGTTTGTTCCTACTTAATGTCCTGCTTGGCCAATACACAGTGAATAAAGCCATGATCGTTTTCTCTGTCTTAAATGTTTTAAAGACATGTGAAGCATGGAAGGCAAAACTACTTACAAGAACTGAAGTTTCTTCAAATTACCAAGAGTGGATGGTATAAGACCACTTAGCTGATTGTCCTCCAAATCCAAACTGGTCAAGCTAGTCAGATTTCCAAAGTCTTCTGGTATTCCACCCGTTATTCCATTCCCCTTCAACGTACTATATATAGAAAGAAATAACAACACAATGCTCAGAAAACAGTCTGTTGTAGGATCTCAGACAGAAAGAGAAGGTTACTCCAGAAAACTTACAGAGTCTTGAGTGTTTCAAGGATTCCTATTCTTGAAGACAAGGTTCCCGAGAAGTTCATGTCCGACAAGGTACTGCAAGCAAAATAGCCATAAATATTTATACTTGTAGACATTATCATACCTAAACAAGAAAAAACTTGGTTTTACTAGTTCAGAAGTTATCATTCAACTTACAGAGAAGTGACAAAGTTTTTGTCATCACAACTGACTTGGGACCAAGTGCAAGGATTCACTTGATTCTGGTTCCAGTCACTTAGCTGATTGGGCAATGCACGTAACGAGATCCTCAAAGCAAATAGCGCATCCCCTGAAATAGGAAAAGCAAAAGAGTAAGAAAGTAACCATTCGTCAATTGCCCCAAGTTCTGAGAATTCTTAAATATACATAATAAACAGCTTAGGAAAATTACCAAAAAGGAAACCAAAAAAATGAGAAAGATAAAAAAAAGGCATCACCTTGAGCATCTGGTGACACAAATGGCCATAAACAGACAAAAACCAACACAGTTAAAGCCATTGCCATCTTCTGCAAGCTAAACATCTCATCTCATAAACTGGGTTTGTTCCATCTACAAGAAACGCTTTCAAAAAAAAATTCTTACTTTTAATGGATCTGACATATAACAGATAAAATGGACAAAATTCTCGCTAACTATGATTCAGAGACTTTCTAAATTTAACCCGAAATAGCTAAATACAGAAATTAGATTAACAAAGGATAAATTCGACTATTGAAACGAAGAGACTTCGCATAGAAAGAAAAAAAGAGTCAAAAGGGGATGATGCTAGAACACGAACCTGCTCAGTTTCCCAAAACAATTTAATGACCAATCTTCTCAAACTCCATGAACAAAAGAGCAAGACCATGGACCGGAAACCTCGTACGGGAGAAGAAGATCCCAAAAAAATCGCAGCTCGAGAGATTCACTAAGGGGAGTAGAACCAAAGAGAACAAAACAGAAAAGCTGAAAGAGAAAGTAAAAAGATTTGTCTTTTCGATTTTGTTTTCTGTATAGTTTGTTTAGCAAATCGCAATTATCACTCTCTCGCTAATGGCTATTGTCTGCAGGAAAGTCCGATGTTGGTCCACAAACTGCTTTTTTTGCGTGCCAACTTGTAATTAAAAATAATAATTAATTAACTTTGATAATTATGTTTGGAGAGTTATTAATATATAAGCTATTTGCTGTTCTTGTTAGATTACGACATTTTTCGTTCATGCCCGATACTTGCGATTTATTTTAGCTATTTTTTTATGTTTTGCTTTGTCAACAACAACAAGAAGGTTTATTTATCAGCGTGAAATGAGTATGTAACATAAATGACAGAAAAATTACGTCCTATGTTATGTATATTCGTATTCAAACATATTCAAAACAAAAAAACATACATCTAACCAGACTAGATCATCCAATTATGGTTTGATTTAGTTAATTTTTCTTTGGTTAGCTTTTTCATGTCACCCCTAATTGTATAAGTAGAGGAGTGTTAAAACATATATACCAACTAATAGTAAATTTGATTGGAAACAAAAAAAGAAAAAATTAAGTTTTCTGAAAAGTGCATGGACAGAAAAATACGCACGTTTTTTTATTATGTTCAGATGGTTCCCTTAAGTTTCTTCACGTCCATCGAATAGCCTGTGTCAAATATTGTTACCTGGTGTGTTAGTCTGTTTATCAGATTGGACCCAAAAATATTGATTCATACATAATTTGAAATGTTCTAAAAATTTATGGTATTGTCAAATAACTTTCTGTAGTAAAAAACTGCAGACAATACCTCCGAAGAAACTACAAGTATGAAACACATAAAAACCTCGTAAACACTTGATCTAGATCTGTAAGACTATATAATATTTTTTTATATAATCTTTTTTTATAATATACTTAAGGGAATCCTAAATCAACAGACTCGACATATGTCACAATATAAGAGGTTGTTAAAAACGTAACGCGTGTGCACTTTATCCAATTATATAAATAACGTCATAACCTCATCTTTTCTCAATCAAGACAAGAACCAAACCGAACCAACCAAACAAAAATCGTCGATCCAGGCTTATGGAGCGAAACCATCACTTTGTGTTAGTTCACAACGCTTATCATGGAGCATGGATCTGGTACAAGCTCAAACCCCTCCTTGAATCCGCCGGCCACCGCGTCACTGCCGTCGAACTAGCCGCCTCAGGGATCGACCCACGACCGATCCAGGCCGTTGGATCCTTCGACGAATACTCCCAGCCGTTGATGGAAACACTGGAATCTCTCCCAGAGAACGAACAGGTGACTCTCGTTGGATCCAGCTTCGGAGGCATCAACATTGCTCTCGCCGCCGATAAATTCCCGGCGAAAATCAAGGTTCTTGTGTTTGTCAACGCCTTCTTGCCAGACACAACCCACGTGCCCTCTCACGTGCTAGATAAGGTTCACAATAATAATTTATCATGAGAAATATTTATTTTTCTCCGTTTCCAGTATATGAGAATCAATTATTTGTTATTTGTTATTTGTTGATGAGAAAGTATATGGAGATGCCTGGAGACTTTGAAGACTGTGAATTATCATCTCATGAAACAAGAAATGGAACAATGAGTTTGTTGAAGATGGGACCTAAATTCATGAAGAATCGTCTTTACCAACAATGTCCTATCGAGGTACTTATTAACCACAAAGTCTAGATATTCAAATTAACTATGCTAAAGATCGAATATTCTTTGGTTATTATGTGTATATTTAGAAAATGAAAAATCTTATGATATGATTATTAACTTTTGTGTGTGTTGTATATGTATAATAGGATTACGAGCTGGCAAAAATGTTGCATAGACAAGGGTCATTTTTCAAAGAGGATTTATCAAAGAAAGAAAAGTTTAGCGAGGAAGGGTATGGTTCGGTGCGACGAGTTTACATAATGAGTAGCGAAGACAAAGCTATTCCGTGCGATTTCATTCGTTGGATGATTGATAATTTCAACGTCTCAAAAGTCTACGAGATCGACGGTGGAGATCACATGCTGATGCTCTCCAAACCCCAACAACTCTTTGAGTGTCTCTCTGCTATCGCCGCCGATTATAAGTACTAATAATAAACTAAACTCCGTTTAAGTTTTTATGAAATAATAAAAACATGTGACTGAAACACAGTTTCAACTTTCAATCTATGTCATCCTTTCATTTGAATTTTTTTTTTGGTTGGCAAGTGAAATTTCAACGTCAAGATGAAATGAATAATTTATGGTTTCATAGTTAACAGTAAAAACAAAAATTAATGCATATAAGTTAATGGTTAATTGGTTACTTTATTACTTTGAAGCTATAAAACAAAGAAGAAAATAAAAGCGATGTTAATAATTGTACTAAAGCCTTGCCTTACTCAGATATGGGTCTACAGAAGATTCACGAGAAGAGACTCAAACAGTGACGTGTAGGACATCGAGGCAGGTGAGACAAATTTGATTAATCAATTTGACAGTGTGTTGTTCCACTCAAATCAAATCTAATTCATTCTTTTCCAAAATTATAAATTATAAATTGGTTGAATATACTATTTTTTTTAATAATAATTATCGTTTTTAGCTCACCCAAAGGATTTTGTCAGTAGAGAAAAAAAAACTAAAAAGCTGATGAAATAAATTGTGAACATGCAAACGTTAAGGAATCAAGAAGACAGACTTTATATTAATTGAACTGAACAAAAAAACTATAGCAAAAAAAAAGTGTTGAAATAAATGAATGACGCAAGTAAGTAGTTACACACAGCTCTCAAATGCAATTTATCGGTCGCGTATATCATCCATTTTTTTTCTCAAAATAATCATAGAACTTTTGATTATTTACAAATTGAGTCGTACATTTACAAAGAATCCAAAGAACACCTCTACTACTCTCAAAAATCCAAAATCAATTTAAAAGTAAAAAAGAAAAGAGAGATCGAACCAGAGGATGATGATGATGATGATTCTAAGGGTTATAAAAGTGGCCATTGCAGTGGCATTTCCAGCCCATGGGTTTGTAGTTAGAGTACTGATCGAGGACGGTGGTCAGAGAGGAAGGTGGGCGTACGAATCCGCCGGAAAACGGGTCAACTCGGGTGAACCGGGAGCGAGTCGGGAGAGTGGGAACTTGAGTGGGCATGCAAGGATGGCAGCCATTGCATCTGTTGTGGCAGCTCGGTGGCGTGGAACCTAGTCTCGCTTTATCTTCCACCAAAGCCACCTGAAACACAAAAGGAAACAACTTTAAAAATCAAAATGATTTAGAGTTTTTGGAACTGATAATGAGGAATTGAGTGAAAGATGGTGATGGAATGATTACTTGAGGAGAATTCGGAGGCTGGACAGGTTGGAGAAAGGATGAGACTTGTGGAGAGATGAAAACGAGGAGAAGGAGGAGGAGACAAAGAGTAGTATTGTAAATAGCGAACATGTTGATATTTGAATTTAAGGAATTATCATACAGGACGAAACTTCATGTGGGTCTAGTGAAATTTGAAGACTTTGAAAGCAAAACAGAGAGAAGAAGTAGAAGAAGAAGCTTTAGGATCAGAGGTTTGAAATGAGTGAGATGGAGAAATTTTAAGGTGAGACAGAGAGAGAAATAAGGGGTAAAATGGTAAATGGAGAGGAAGGTGAAAGGAACAAGACAGAGTGGGGGAGACAGAATAGGAGGATACATATCAGAGGAGAGACTCAGAAACTAGCCTTCTTTCTATGTGTCACTTCAATCTTTCCTCTCTTTCTCTCTTTTCATTTCTTTTTTTATTTTATCTTCTTTGCAGCATTCTTGTTCATTAAGTTTGAGTTTTGACCAAACTTTTACATCTGAAATTGGAACAAAACATTCACTCTTTATTCATTGATTGATTGAACGATGACTTCACATTTTTCGGTTTGGTCTCTATCAGTACTAAACCGGGTTCGATGAGTTTAATCATAACATCCTTGTGGTGAAAGTCTCTTTAACTTTTTTTAATGTTTTTCACTCAACATTTTTCAAACATATAGTCAACTGATGGTGGTGTTTTACCAATATAATGCTAAGGAATCTTAACTCCTTAATTATGTGCTTTCTTCTGTTTTATCATTGTTTTGTTCAATTAATGTTCTGTCATTACTGTTGAGCTTCTAAAAGACGCAAACAGAAACTTTCAATGTGTCCTTACAAAACTTTTTTGTTTTTTCCAACAACAACACTTGCGTTCGAATTTGAACGAGCTACATTTAAATATAACTATTTATTTATCGCATTTGCTGAATTTGCATGTCTTGAATGTCGAATTAATATGCTTAATAAGGACATCTTTAAGACATTGTATTAATTGTTTCATGGTTCCACACTCATTACCAATGCTAGCTTCCTCCCAATAATCATCTAAATGTTGAGTGGACCTTTCAACGGTTTAAAAAAAGAAGAGAGTCGAATAACATTTCACCGGTAAGTATCTATTTACTGACACACCTAATTAGGAGGTACTCTTTCTTTTTTTATCATCAGAAAATAGAAAGCGAATAGTGGAATCGGGGTTACTTTTACTGAGTAGCAATAGTAGTAAAAAAACAACAGTTTGACTGAGTTTTGATTTTCGAACAAAATGGGGAAAGAGGTAGAAGTTTCCAAAGATCAATAATAAATGAAGAGAGGAAGAAGAAGGATGCCCACATTTTATCATTTTGACTGCTTTCATTTAATACTTTCAACAATCTTATGTTATTAAATGTGAGCATCTGTGCCCTTATAACCTATGTGTGTCTCTTTCTGCTGTTTTCCAACAATTTTAGCAGTATCGTTTTCTCCTTCTTTCCTATATATACTCTCCATTCTATTTAGTACTTTTATGTTTCATTTTCAGAAAATTACTTCTTCTAAAAGAAATTATATTTTTTTCCCCACGATATATTTGTTTTCAATAAAAAAGTACTAGTAAGGAACTACCCAAATGATTACTTTTTTACAAATAAGCAAGGTTCAATCGACATAATAATTAAAAGGAATAGAATACGGAATGGTCCATGGACCATTGATGATCCTTAACTACTGTTCGGTTACAATTTATGGTGGCATCGACTTTTGTATTGCTTCTTGAAATAAAGTGTAGAACTTTCATCGAGTTTTACTATGGTTTGAAGTAAAAAGATAAGCCCCTGAAATTTGGAATTTTTTTCTAACCATTTTTTAAAAAAAATTCGGAAAATGTGGGAAAATAACAAAACACGAAATAAAGGCTGTGAAATTACGTTTCCGTAGACGCGTTATGTGACTATCTTTTTCCACATTACCTGATTTGTCGCATTATTCTCTTTTAAAAGAAAATTTTATTATATATAGGGAAGAAAATGAAGTCACAAAAAAAAGATCTGTGAGCGAAGAATTTTTTTTTTTGTAGAAAGAAAAGTGACAAAAAAAAAAAAGAGAAGACTTTTCTCTATCACAGTAAAGACAAGGAGATCGCAAAAAGAAATTATTGCATGATCCAACTACAAGAGTCAAGGGCTTTTGTCTCCTTCAATAGTTGATACGTAGGTCCCACACTCTTGTACACATTTTCCCCTTTTAAATAAACGGCTCAGATGTAATCAGAAAAAATCCTACAGTCCAAGAACGTCTGGTCCACAAGCTTACGCTAATTTCCAAATACCCAGTCCCGGTATAAACCGGTATACAACCTAAACAAAAACCCCGGTTTTCTTTTTACCGTTGAGCAGCTCGGTATGCATCTTCGTCGGAAATAACCGCCGGTATGTTCCATGTTCCCAGCGAAGGCCCAAAAATTTTCCCACCTAAACTTATTTACTAAGTCAACAGAAATAGAGAAATGGAATTTTGACGATATTGTTATATTGATACCTTCTTTAGTAGCTTCTTCACATCTTCTTTGGTAATTTGAAGACAAATGTGGATCCAGAGATTTCATTATCTCCTCATACTTCTCTTCAGCTTCCGATATGTGCTTGGCCTGTAAAATAAAAACAATGAGCTCTAAGATATTTTCAGAGAAACGTTGATTGATTGTCGTATTTACGTTTCTTTTACCAGTTCAGCAGGGGCATTCGAAGGCCCGAATATTCCCACAAACATTCGTAATACATTGAAATGGTTCTCGACCACATCATCCTACAAGAAAACCATATCCGATTTTTCATCAGTAGAGATAGTGATGTGACACAGGTGCTCTTTGAGGGTAGCTAACCTCGTAATCGAACCTGCAAAAGTACATTTCAAAACCACTCAAGACTCTGAAGGATTCAAACTTTGTGTTTATGGAAGATGGAAATGTTCTAAAAGAAAGCGTACAGATCATCAGCTACTTCAACCAGGAACTCTGAGGTTGACAAGAAGTCCATGTGCAACTCATTCACCTTTCCCACAGTTCCACAGAAAGAAGACAAGACATATATCAAATACAATTCCAGTCATATGTACTGAGATACTAGAAGTGGAATTTGTTGGATTGATTGTGAGTTCACATCAAGAACAAAAAAAAACCAAGGCACATGAATGTACTACTTACCTCTTGTCCTCTCAACTTGTATAGTAGAAGATTCAACACCCGATAATCAAAAGACTTCAAATGAATTGCTCTCATCACATTTTCGAGACAGATCTATTAAGATATAGACCACACAGTGAGCAAATATAAAGTGTCAATTGTTTGACGACACTAACCTCCACCAATTACCTTATTTTTGTTTGTAAGAGCATGACAAAGCTTTCTTTCTAACGCCCAATATTCTTTGCCCGACTTAAACTCTTGTTGTATTCTAACCCATGAAATACTTAATATCTGTTAGTGCTATATTGTTTGTCCCTTTGCTGAGAAAACAGTCAAAAACAGAAGTTATCTCAAGGAAATACCTTTGCGTCAAAAGGCCCTCACGTTCAAGCAGATCTCCGAGCGGCTTCAATGGATCAGTTTCAAACAGAAGTCGTGATTCAGCATTCCATCCATGACTTGAAAACTGCATCTCAAACAGTTAGGTTGTACACTGATTTGGTTTTTCCCATACTCTTAAATGTTAGAGATGCCATCTTACAATGACTTGGGATTCACAAGCTGATTCACTGACTATTTCCTCATTAAGAGCATCCATCTACAGAAACAGAAAGACTTCAATTTCTTAGAATCAGGTTACATTGTTACTGTTGCAGTGCAACTTACTGATCACAGAAAATTTTATAGACACGAGGGGAAAAAACGGCAGAAATACACAATTAGTACCTGATACATGTAACTCTCTGTGAATGAAAGCACCGGTAAATATCTGAAAATAGACTGCGGTTCGCTAATTTCCAACTGATGGAACATGAAGTAAGACCTGGACTGCAACAGGATAAGGACAATTACTAAGACAAAAAATTATCAGAAATCATGAGAGCAGAGAGCACTTGCATAGCTCAGAAGAGAAGTTTATTCTTCCTCTATCTTCCTACGTCACTTGTCTACAAAACCTGACCCCATCATCTATTAACTAAGTCACCCAGTCAAGACAGAATGCTTTATAGGAGAAAAGACTTACGAAATCCTCAAGTGTAGAATTTGCTCTTTTCATTGCATCAAGCCCGACCATTGCCACGACTTCTTGATCTTTCTGTGATGCGTAAGAATCGACATTGTCCATGACACTCCTCTTCACATAACTCTTTTGGGACTCTGCTGCATGAAAATTTGAACTATTGACCGCCATTCACATATGACTAAAAAGACTCATAATTTCAGGCAGCAAATCGAAGTTTCAGAGAATCTACATGTTTTCAGGACATCAGTAACGCAAAAGAACTACTTTTAAAGCCAAATCCATGTTCGAAACAGGCAATGCAAGTGAGGTGAAACTGAAACTCTATGCAAAGAAGAACCTGAACTTGTGTTGACTGGTTTAGCTTCATCTTCTAGCTGAATTGACCTCGATATCTCATCGAGGAAAGGTCCAGATAGCTACGTAATGAAGCAACACACGTTTGAAAGAGTGATAATCTAGTATTCCAGTAACAAAAAAAATCTAGCTTTGCTTACTTTCGGTATGAAATCAGAGACCAGGCCGAGTTTCGAATCAATATCGAGGTCGCCGCATGGTTGTACCTTGAAAGAAGAATGAAATCAGATCGTTTCCAGGAAATCAATCTTAGAGTGTGAAAGTGAAAAATCGAAAACCTTTTAACTTTGTGGTTACCAGGAAAAGGACGAGATTTGAGAGGAATCGAGAAGAAGCTTCTTGATTGGAAGTTGAATTAGAGAGTAAACCGTGAGAAGTGATGGCTGATACAACACTCTGAAACTTCTCCAATCGCCTTAGCTCTTCCATCATACAGATTTTGGGGGCTTATTATTTTACTCGTCGTCTCTCGAAATCGTTGTTTTGTAACAAAAGTATGACGTGTACATTTTGTTCGACATGTCAGCATTACACATTTGCTCCCATCTCTTTTTCGACCTTTGCTTCCATCTCGCGCAGAGCATCAGCCTCTTCCTCCATCTCCTTCAGTCTCCTTTTCATCTCATCAAGCTCCTGACACTACAAAATCGAAACACTAAAACCAAACACAATAACGCACGTATAATAATACAAAGCAAATCGTGCGAAACAGAAGACACAGACCTTGACTGCATCATCATCTCCGGCAGACATGTCGATATTCGGATCGAGAACCTCCATATCGCCGATTTCAGAGAATCTCTCCTCCGCAAACCTCGTGCTCTTCATCTTCCATTTTGTTTTTTCCACTCTTCGTCACAACTATTACTTATTAGCTTTGGTGAATTAAAGATCCGTCGATTGTTACAAACGACATCGTCTTCTAATGGGCCTCAAAAACGTTAACTAAAAGGCCCAACTCTAGCGGAAAGTTTCAATGTTTAACTTTAATTTCGATTCGGCCCTCGTTATTTGTTGGAGTTTACATTATTAGTAACAGCATAGCACCTAAAAACATGCGTCTGACACATAGAAAAAAAAGTCTTGAAGCTAACGAATGATAATATGACACGTAAGCATTGTCAAAGAGTTACACACAGAACTTGACCGCAGCTGATCACTGCGTATAAAGTTCTCCTCCATAGTTGAACACTTCACCATTGTTGAGAAAACAGGGGATTTTGGGTGAAGATGGCGAGTGGAGGATACGGAGACCCGTCGCAGAAGATTGACTACGTCTTCAAGCTGGTGCTGATCGGAGACTCCGGGGTTGGGAAATCTCAGATACTGTCTCGGTACGCGAGAAACGAATTCAGCTTGGATTCCAAAGCTACCATCGGCGTCGAGTTCCAAACTCGAACACTTGTGATGGACCATAAGAGTGTCAAGGCTCAGATCTGGGACACCGCAGGCCAAGAAAGGTAAATCTCTAAACTCTCTCTATAGAACTTTCTAAATTTTTTGATTTTCGCTTTTCATTTGCCACCATTGGATCCGCCGATTGTTCGAGCTAGCTCTCGTATGATTCGTATTCTCCGAGGAGGCTCCGGATTTCAAATTTTAATCATTCGTGTCGATCTTTGTGCGAAATTTGGAATTGGTTTTCGTTTCCGAGATTTGAAGTGAAAAACGATGTCGTACGCAGGTATAGAGCTGTGACGAGTGCGTATTACAGAGGAGCGGTTGGGGCGATGCTGGTTTACGACGTAGCTCGACGTCAAACGTTCGATCATATCCCACGGTGGCTAGAAGAACTGCGAGGTCACGCGGACAAGAACATTGTGATAATACTCGTCGGGAATAAGTCTGATCTTGAAGATCAACGGGCGATCTCGATGGAAGATGCCAAAGAGTTCGCAGAGAAAGAAGGTCTTTTCTTCTTGGAGACATCGGCTCTAAACGCAGTCAACGTGGAGACAGCTTTCTCGACTGTTTTGACTGAGATTTTCAACTTCGTGAACAAGAAAAACCTCGTTGCTGGAGAAGGTAATGGCGATCCTACATCGCTTGCTGGTAAGAAGATCGATATTGTTCCAGGTCCTGGTCAGGTGGTTCCAACGAAGAACAGCTTCTGCTGTACGGCGTAAAACTGAACAATTTCTTCAGTCTTCTACTTTTTGTATCCACGTTTCTCACATTACTTCGAGGGCCTTTTTGTTTGGAGTTTGGTTTTGGTTAGAGTTGTTTTGTTGTTTGAAATATTGGATTGTTTTATTTTTACGGTTAAATATCCGAACTGACTACCGTGAGAAATATAAAAAACACCTTTTTTGATTAATGATTTTAAAATTTGAGAACAGTATTACCTAACTGTAGAACATACATCCTAAGTTATTATCAAGAAACGGGTTTACATATTATATCGAAATATAGCAAAACAAGTTCAAAACTTTGATATAGTAAAAAGGCTTGAAAGTTAACACAAAGCAGGGACACAAAAAAGATAAGTTCAAAATGGCGTTTTCATGTTTTTGGAGCAACTTAAATACGACCACAAACGAACTAAAGAGAGAGACCTCTAAAATCTCGAAGGGGTTTAAGCAGCAATGGGCTTAGCGGCAGCAGAAGAGAGCCTAGACCTCTTCTTAGCCAAACTTTCACTACGGCGATCACGCTGCTCCTTAAGCCTGGAGGCAAGAAGCTTCTGGTACTCGGCTGCATCAGAGTTAGCCTTGGCGATTCTCTTCTTCTTGTCAGCAATTCTTGCTCTCTTCCTCTGGAGGGTCAGGGGAGTCACAAGCCTCTGGATCTTAGGAGCCTTGCTAACCTTCTTGCCTGCACAACAAAGAAGCAGATTTAGTGAATCTCAATAACAAAATAACCAATTCGTAATCGACCTCTCAAGTGAGTCTATATCTTTTCTTACCCTTCTTGTTTGTGAAGGTGCGACGGTAAGTGTTGACATACTTCCTCACATCATCTTCCTTTCCAAGGTTGAACAACTTGCGGATCTTTGATGCCCTCTTGGGACCTCTCATCCTTGGCTTCTCGGTGTCGGTAAGCCCGGGGAGATCGCTCTCACCCTTCTTCACAATGACCAAGTTAAGGACAGAGAGGTCAGGGCTCACAATGCAACCACGGACAGACTTTCTTCTCCTCTCTCCAGTCCTCCTTCCATGTCCTCTGAAGCAAGGAGTACCTTTACTCATACAAACCAGATTACGTAAGACTCAAAGACAACTAGAAACTGATGAACATGTGCACATGTTACTATAATGGGAGGAGTTTCAAGTACCTCTGTGAAGCAAAAGGCGGACACGACCAGGGGTCAGGACTCCCTGTTTCATTGGGAAACCTTGCTTGTCACATCCTCCCATGATCTTGAAGACATACCCCTTGAATTCCTGTAAATAGATCAACAACAATAAACACACAGTTTCGATAACCATATCTAAGACCAAGGAGACAAAAACATTGAACGAGTAGCAGATATTTCACCTCGCCCAAAGAATCTCCGCTAACTTCCTGAGACAGCCTCTTGTCGTAAAAAGCACGGCTGCAACATACAACGAAAATTCAAAAGTCAAATCATTTTATCCAATCTCGACTAGGATCAGTCGTGTTGTACATATAGATTCACATCTGGTTGTTAATATATCAGAGAATCGCAGAGACATCCAAATTCAATATTGAAGCAGGTATAAACAGATTCTGGCCGTGGCAAAACAGTAATTATCATAAGTTCCTAGTTTCGCACTCGAAGAAGTTCACTAACTTCAAAGTTGATGTCCCACATTGTACACTCGATAAGCCAAACGTAATCCAAAATCTACCACGAATCTATAAGAAAATAAAGGCGATGTGATAGAAACCAAAGATCTTACAGCTTTTGGTCGTCATCGATTTCGAGCTTCTTCTGGCATCCAGTAGTCGGATTCGCGATGTTGAACTGCGATACAAACAAAATCGAATGAACAAACGAAATAACACAGATGATCTCAAGCAGAAAAATCGAAGAGAGTACGTGAAAAGGAAAAGATGAGATACCTTCATCGTCTCCGATTGAAACTGGCACTACAACTGCCTGCGGGAGAAGATGAAAGATATATATAAGCTCAGCGGCGCAACTCTGCAGTGGAACTAGGGTTTTGTGCGGGTGAGCAAAATGGCCAACTTTATACTACAAACAGGTTGCTATCATCACAATGGGCCCAAATAGTAAAGTTTTCATGAAAAGAACTGTATCAAAATGGGCCTTCAGGCCCAATTATTTTTCTCATGTTTTTTTTTAAAACCAAATCGTATAGTTAAGTTACGGGGTATCTATAATGATCATTGTCAACACTTGCTTATTGATATCTTTCAGGACAAAAGCTACTTAAAAGCGAGAGAACTATTTCGTTAATACAAGTTACAAGATTCATTTCACGGTGTAATAATCAGAGTCCACACACCATTCTTGTCATATAACGAGCAATGTGTCTCTCTCGGTTATATGCGTTGTGCCCAATTTTGTAATACATTCTATGTCCAATCTTTTGAAATGAGACATAAATAGTTAATTACGTGAAAAAGATGAAAATGCCCAAATAAATCTAGAAGGTTCTTTTTTTTCTATTTTCTGATCATGTTGATTGTTTTTTTTCAGTTTGGAACAACCTCCACGGTGAAAGCAGTAAATTTTTGGTGAAGAGAAAGATTTATAGAGGTTTGGTGAAAATAAAAAAATGTACAGAGAATTGGTGAAGAAAAAAATAATGTCTAAGTGAACTACAATAGATTAGAGGACTTTCAAAATAGCATCGTTAGAGTGTAACGCATCTCTGATATGAATAGTGGAGTAAATTTATAATTGGCAAGCAGGCATGTATGTAAGGATCGAAGTGCTTCTGCAAATACTGTAGGTATAAGGAGGGATTAAAATGTTTATTTATTTATTTTGTAAGTGTAGTTATTACTCTTGTTTTTCTTCTCCCAACTTACCTCAATCATTCTAATTATTAAAAGAGACAGCTACTGTTATTAATTTATAAATTTGTATATGTTATTCAAACAAAATAAAAGTAACTTTTTATGTTGTTAATTTAAAATTTTATGTTATTGATTTGTTTTTTTCTACACAGTTTCATTAATAAAATCTACATACCAAATTATTGTGTTTTGATCAGATATTCTCAAGGTTTATTATCTATAATATTTATTTGGAAGATAAATATAAACATGTTTGGTTTGAACATTAATGATAAATCTAAACTAAACAATACTACACAATAAATAATTTAAAAATTAATATACCATGAAGTATAAATTAAAAGAAAAAAATAGAGAGTCAAAACACACAATCAAAAATAAATAATAATGTATATAGTAGGTAAAAATTCCGAAAACAAAAAAGTTGAAAATCTGTTATGCATATGCAAGTTTTCAGGAATGTGTAGAATAATTATAACATATTTTTATAGAATAATTATAAACAAAAAAGTAACAAATAATAACAAACACAATAACAATAATCGTATGCAATACTTAAGATAAACTTCACAAAAGTTTATAATTATCTTCTCAGTAAAAAAAATTAATGGTAATTTATAAAACTTGTTGATAGATTTTTAAATAATCTGAAACTCTTTTTAAAATCTAGTAAGTTATTTGATTTATTAAGTTATTAAAATTTTTTCTAAATACATAAACAAATAAATATATTTCTATATAACGAAGAAACTGTTTTTCTATAAAAAATAGCATTTTGTTCAATCTTCTTCGTATGTTATTTTAAATATATTTTTTGATAAATTCAATTTTTTTACTTTTATTTTATTTTGAATAGTTTCTTAAATTAGTAGGATTTTATATGAAATTAATTCTTTAAAAACCATAGATTTTTCTTTTCAAATTTGAATTTAAACTTATAATCTTTTTAATTGAAAATTATAAATTTATCATTTTAACGTATTATATTTTTCAAATTTACCCGGGATATCAATTATCACTAGATTACTTCTAAATCAATAAAATATAACTGTTTTGATTACAATATCTAAATAATATACTATACGACTAAAAAAGTTATTTTTCTATAATGTTGTGATTATCATGTCTCCAGAATCTGTTATGAGATCCGAACTTTTGGATTTACTTAAGAAACTAATTTATTTTC
This sequence comes from Schrenkiella parvula, assembly GCA_000218505.1. Lineage (NCBI taxonomy): Eukaryota > Viridiplantae > Streptophyta > Magnoliopsida > Brassicales > Brassicaceae > Schrenkiella > Schrenkiella parvula. The sequence continues at coordinate 15,241,531 of CM001192.1, read as the reverse complement.
TTAACGAAGTTAATTAAACGTCACATACAAAAAATATTAAAAACAAATGAGAACGAAAAAAAGAATTAGGTTATAAGAACTTAGAAAATAGAAAGTGTCAAAGAAAAAAGTCAGAAACAAAATCATATAATATTGTTTTCTCTCTGCCTCTGAATCTTTTCAACTTCTGGTCTCTTTCGCTCTCTCAATTGTTAAGAAAACACAAAAGGTGGCATCACTCACCCCATGAAGAGTTCTTTTCCTCCGACCGACGGTGGAAGATCGGCGACTCATCGTCAGTCGTCGTTTTCCTCCCCTTCCACCAACCGTTGTAACTTTCGCCCTATGCAGTCTTCTCCGCCGCTCAGTCACCGACATACTCAGACGCATCACCACTACCATCAGTACCCTAACTCCAATTTCCCGCCAAATTACAGGCGCGATCGGGCTCCGGCGACGGGAACCTCTTCTTCAGGTACGCGTACTAGGCCGAATTTCATCGTTCAGCTTGTTCACCCGAAAATTGCCGCCGCTAACAGCGACGCCAAGCCGTCTTTTCCGGTTAGAAAGCAAGAGATCAGTAGTCTCGCTTCGCTCTGCGGAATCCCGAAGGAATCCATCCATGTGCCACAGTTCGGTTGTATCGCCGGAAGTTTCAGTTTTCGTCAGTGGGTCGACGCGCTCTCTGCCGTCGTGGCTCTCTGGGATTATCGCCTCCAAAGGAAACATGATTACGTTCCCGAGCTGGTTTCAAACGTCATCGTCCCATCCGACATGGACGAGCTTAGAGACAGGCTTCGTGATATTTTCTCGGCTCACGTTCTTTCGCTTCTGGAAAACGGAGAAAGCGTCAAGAAGGTGAAAACCGAGATAGAGGAGAAATCTCGTCAAGTTGAGTCCTTTTCGTCTAAAAGGGGTCTCAAATTTGAGGCTTTTGAGAAGAAGAAGGCTCTAGAGGCGGAGAAAGATTTGGTTGTAAAGCGGCTTGAAGAATTTGAGAATGCCATGAAGAGCATTGTGCGATTTCTCAAAAGAAGATACGGTTCTGAGTCTGATGAAGAAGACGACTTGGCAGTGTTTAGTTTGGAAGGGGCCTATGATTGGCCACGTATTCATAGTTTGATCCGCAGGGAGTGTCGAAGGCTAGAGAATGGGCTGCCTATCTATGCCTACCGGCGGAATATTTTGAAGAGAATTCATGGCGAACAGGTATCTCCAATATTCCCAAATTCAAAAAGTGATGTTTGGATCCGACCTATAAGGTGAAATTTGTAGGAGTTGCTAATTATCTCTGACAAATTGAAAAACTTTACCAAATCGGCTTAAAGAGTTCACAAATGTATATAGATTTATCCTATTTTCTTATCGTTGTAGTTCCTCTGGTAAGGCTTAGTTTTCTCTGCATTATATTAATGAATCCATGGGTTGACATTTTTGGGTTTGTAATAATTTTCATTTTGTTGTGTTCACAGATAATGGTATTGATTGGAGAAACAGGTTCAGGGAAAAGCACTCAGTTAGTTCAGTTCCTTGCTGATTCCGGAGTAGCTGCTAGTGAATCAATTATTTGTACACAACCACGGAAAATTGCTGCCTTGACATTGGCTGATCGGGTCAGAGAAGAAAGCAGTGGTTGTTATGATGAAAATTCTGTCCGCTGCACTCCAGCTTTCTCTTCTACCGAACAGATTTGTTCCAAAGTCGTGTTCATGACGGATAATTGTCTGCTTCAACAGTACATAAAAGATCGGAGTTTGTCTGGTGTTTCATGCGTTATTATTGACGAAGCCCATGAAAGAAGCTTAAACACGGACCTTCTTCTGGCATTGCTCAAAGATCTGCTATGCAAAAGAGTTGACCTAAGGGTCGTCATCATGTCTGCCACGGCTGATGCCTACCAACTCTCAGACTATTTCTTTGGCTGCGGAATTCTTTGTGTCAATGGAAGGAACTTTCCGGTGGAGATTATATATTCCCCTAGTGACGCAGAAGAAAAAACTTCTGTTGTTAGCCGAATTGCTGCATATGCTGATGATGTTGTTAAGATGGCAATGGAAGTACATAAAACAGAGAAAGAAGGAAACATCCTTGCATTCTTGACTTCCCAAGCAGAGGTAGAATGGGCGTGCGAGAGGTTTGTAGCTCCATCTGCAGTTGCTTTGCCATTACATGGAAAGCTTTCCTTCGAAGAACAATTTAGGGTATTCCAGAACCATCTTGGGAGACGAAAAGTGATATTTGCCACAAATATTGCTGAGACCTCTCTGACTATTCCTGGTGTCAAGTATGTAATTGATTCCGGGATGGTGAAAGAGAGTAAATATGAACCAAGAACGGGTATGAGCATCCTCAAGGTTTGCCGGGTCAGTCAGAGTTCTGCCCAACAACGTGCTGGTCGTGCTGGAAGGACAGAACCCGGAAGATGTTACAGACTGTACTCAGAACACGAATTTGGTTCAATGAGTCTTAATCAGGAACCTGAAATTCGGAGGGTCCATCTTGGTGTAGCACTTTTGAGGATTCTTGCTCTGGGTGTAGAGAACATCGGGGATTTTGACTTTGTTGACGCGCCTGTCCCCGAAGCTATCGCAATGGCTGTCAAAAATCTTGTTCAGTTGGGTGCAGTCGTTGAGAAGAATGGCGTTCTTGAATTAACACAGGAAGGGCATTGTTTAGTCAAGCTAGGTCTGGAGCCAAAGCTTGGAAAGTTAATTTTAGGGTGCTTTAGGTGCAGAATGGGCAAAGAGGGGATTGTTCTTGCTGCTGTCATGGCTAATGCTAGTAGTATATTTTGTAGAGTTGGCAACCTCGATGATAAGATGAAAGCTGATTGCCTAAAGGTATGATTTTGCTAATGTGATATTTTCCTTCCATACAATGGTTTGCCTAAATGAGTTACAGATATTTTGTACTTTTGTAAATAGTTTGAACTTGTCGTTTTCGGTCCTCTTAGAAAATATATTCTGAAGTTTTTCACTGTGTCATCTTCTAGGTGCAATTCTGCAACCATAATGGAGACCTATTCACTCTTCTTTCGGTGTACAAAGAATGGGCATCTCTGCCGCGAGAGAAAAGAAATAAATGGTGCTGGGAAAATAGCCTGAATGCCAAATCAATGAGGAGATGTGAAGACACAATCAAGGAATTGGAAATATGCATTGAAAGAGAACTTACTCTTGTCAGTCCAAGTTACTGGGTTTGGAATCCAACCGAAGGTAATAAACACGACAAGCATCTGAAAATGGTTATACTTGCATCTCTTGCTGAAAACGTGGCGATGTACACTGGCTATGATCAGCTTGGGTATGAGGTGGCATTGACTGGTCAACAAGTTCAGTTGCATCCGTCGTGTTCATTGCTAGCATTTGGGCAGAAGCCAAACTGGGTTGTTTTTGGTGAACTTCTATCAATTGTGGACCAGTACTTGGTATGTGTAACAGCGTTTGATTTTGAGGCTTTGTCTATGCTTGATCCACCTCCACCCTTTGATGCATCTAAGATGGATGAGTGGAGGCTCCGTGTGAAAAAAGTGACTGGTTGTAGCAGCACTGTGCTAAAACGATTCTGTGGGAAATCTAGCCGTAGTCTGCTTTCGATTGTTTCTCGTGCTAGGTCTCTTTGTGTGGATGAAAGGATTAGCATTCAAGTTGATGTCGACCAGAATGAGATTCTACTGTATGCGCCTCCCCACGACATGGACAATGTGTCGGCTCTGGTGAACGATGCACTGGAATGTGAAAAGAAATGGATGCGTAATGAATGTTTAGAGAAGTATATATATCATGGTCGGGGACAGGTACCTATTGCACTGTTTGGATCGGGTGCTCAGATAAAGCATCTTGAAGTTGATCAGAGATTTTTGACAGTCGATGTGCTCTATTATGGCGACAATTGTACTGATGACAGAGAGCTTCTGACGTTTCTGGAGAAGAAGATTGATGGGTGTATCTGCTCTATTTATAAGTTTGCTGGGAACAAGCAAGACTGTGATGAGAAGGAGAAGTGGGGAAGGATAACCTTTCTCACTCCGGAATCTGCTATGAAGGCAACAGAAATTCAGAAATTTGATTTCAATGGATCAGTGCTTAAACTATTTCCATCGCTGTCAACTGGTGGAGGAATTTTCAAGATGCCTTCTTTCCCTTCTGTTACAGCTATGATTCGCTGGCCGCAAAGGGAAAGTTCTGGTAGAGGTGTTCTTAAGTGCGCTTCTGGTGATATTCGCAGTATATTTGGTGAGGCCTCCGACATTTTGATAGGAACGAAATATGCCCGCTTTCAGACAGATGAAAAGTTTAATGATTCTATCTTAATTACTAATATTGACACAAATCTTGGGGATGAAGAAATTTTAAACGCTTTGGAGTTCTCTACTGAGAGAACAGATTTGGAATTTTTCTTATTGAGAAGAAAAAGTGTGCGGTGTCCACCTACTACTGCTTGTGCAGATATGCTGCATAAGAGAATATTTGCGTGCATGTCATCGAGGAATCCAGAGCCAAGCTGTGTCCAAGTCAAAGTTTTTGAACCAAAAGAATCAGATTATTTCATGCGAGCTTTGATTACTTTTGATGGGAGATTACATTTGGAAGCTGCGAAAGCTTTGCAGGAGTTAGATGGAGATGTGCTACCTGGTTGCCTTTTATGGCAGAAGATAAAATGCGAGCAAAAGTTTCAGAGCTCTATAATCTGTCCTGCTTCTATCTACAATATAGTCAAAAGACAATTGAATGCTAAGTTAGCAAGTTTCGAGAGACAAAGAGGTAATTCCAAAACCACATATTAGATTTTTGCTCTTTAGTTTTTATTACCTTATATCACCTAGTAATTTTCAGTATCTGACTACTTCTGATTCCGATAATAACTAAGAACAATCAAAACTTACTAGGTTTACTTTCGACGCTACAGTTTCTCATTTGGTAGGATAAGGGGTCATTTGAACGATGCATAGGCTTAGGTTTGAAATTCATTAACATTCTCTTATATATTTTTGTAGGAGGTAAATGGCGTTTGGAGCCAACTCATACTGGTGCATATCGTGTTACAATATCCGCTTATGCAACAAGACCGATCTCGGAGATGCGGAGATCTCTTGAAGAACTCATAAGAGGAAGACCGATAAACCATCCAGGCTTAACCCCAAGGGTCATGCGTCATCTTTTTTCCCGAGATGGTGTTATTCTTATGCGGAAGATCCAACAGGAGACTGAAACTTACATTGTATTAGACAAGCACAATCTCACACTACGCATTTGTGGATCAGAAGGGAAAATCGCTGCGGCTGAACAAGAACTGGTTCGGTCACTTCTGGCCTATCACGATAGCAAGCAACTTGAAATCCGCCTCCGAGGTCCTCATTTCCGTCCTGACCTCATGAAGGAAGTTGTGAATCGGTTTGGTCCAGAGCTCCAAGGTATCAAAGAAAAGGTAAATGGTGTGGATCTCAAGCTCAACACCCGATACCATGTTATTCAGGTTCATGGGAGCGTAGAAATGAGGCAGGAAGTAGAAAAGATGGTCTATGAACTTGCACGGGAAGGTAGTGCACCGGGTGGAAAACCAGATGACATTGAAGTTGAATGCCCCATTTGCTTGTCTGAGGTTGACGATGGTTACTCTCTGGAAGGATGCTCACACCTCTTCTGCAAAGCTTGTTTGTTAGAACAACTTGAGGCATCGATGAGAAACTTTGACGCATTTCCAATACTTTGTTCTCACATCGACTGTGGAACTCCAATAGTACTCGCTGATATTAGAGCCCTCTTATCACAAGAGAAGCTCGATGAACTCTTCAGAGCATCCCTGTCCTCCTTTGTAACAACCAGTGATGGGAAGTTCCGGTTTTGCTCTACACCTGATTGCCCTTCCATTTACCGTGTCGCTGGTCCTCAAGAATCAGGGGAACCATTCATCTGTGGAGCTTGTAACTCAGAGACATGCACAAGGTGCCACCTGGAGTATCACCCGTATATCACTTGTGAAAGGTACAAACTGTTCAAGGAAGATCCGGACATGTCGTTGAAGGACTGGGCAAAAGGGAAGAACGTGAAGGAGTGTCCATTTTGCAAGGCCACCATAGAGAAATCTGAAGGGTGTAACCATCTGCTGTGCCGGTGTGGGAAGCACATTTGCTGGGTCTGCTTAGACTTCTTCACTCACCAAGAACCTTGTTATGAACATTTAAGAACAATCCATGGTGGAATAGGCATCTTCGATGAGCTCGGCATCCCCATGTTTTGAAGTTTGAAACTGGACTACACCAGTACCTGGCCTCTTCAATTTACAAATTTGTCTAAGCAGGTCCATGTATATATATTCTGTAACATCTGGTTTGGTTCATATGTGTACATATCTTCTTTAACCAATGCAAACCGATCATAAACCTGATGCCAAAGTATGAAGATTTTTGTTACTAAGGACCTAAACTTGACTTGTTACATCACTGATTACGCGTAAAAATGTCTAGATAGAATTTAATAAAGTCTAGTCGTGTTTCGACTCATTTTCCGTAAAGACAAAGTTGAAAGGAAACTACTTTCCAATTCCAACATACAGAGACATCGCTTTAATGGCGTTATCACCTTCCACGAAATTTCCACACTTTCGCAACCCTACGAAATGACAAATCCTCCCTCTATCCCTCGTACAGTCTCGTAGATCGTGATTTGTAACCCCATTTCTGGGTTTTAATTCATGACAAGCCACTTATTTCTCAACACGCTCTTTGAATTTTTGGGTCATGATATGAGTCATATGACTGTAGATTCTAAGTTTCTAACGCATTTATGGGTTTTAGATTTCATCTAGTGCCCTATTTCTTCTCGCTTTCTTCAAGAGCAAAAACATCGAATTCTGTCCGAAACCCATTTATTCCTGTTCTTGCTCTGTTTTCTACTTCTTGACTTTAAAAGTAAAGTCCCCTGTTCTTGCTCTGTTTCTGTGGTCTCTGAACTCGCGCAATGGCGTCCAATCACAGAAAGATGCTCGATTCGTATCTACCGGGAAAATACTTCAACTTCACGTTCTTCATCCCTTGTTTCCAGACATACCCTCCGCCGCCACCGCCGCCACCGCCACAGAGAGAGATCTCTCTCCTATTCTCCACCTCGATCTGCATAATGGGCTCCGTCTTACTCTTCCTATTTCTATTCGTCTTCCTCTACCTCTACATCACACAATCACGTCGGAGCTCAGTCGCTGCAGTGTCTCCCGGCGGCACCAACCGAAGAGAAGACGAAAACGAAGCGGGAGAAAGAGATTTCTCCGACGACCATCACTTCTGGCGGATCACAACCGTCGGTCTCCACCGTTCCGCGATCGACTCTATCACAGTCGTCGGGTTCAAAAAGGGAGAAGGGACAATCGACTGCACAGATTGCTCCGTCTGCTTAAACGAGTTTGAAGAAGACGAATCGCTCAGACTGTTACCAAAGTGTAGGCACGCCTTTCACATCAATTGCATCGACACATGGTTGCTCTCTCACAAGAACTGTCCTTTATGTCGTGCCCCTATTTTTCCCACTAAGCCTCGTCATCAAGAAACAGAGACGAATCATCAATCAGAGTCTGGATCGAGCAACGACCTCAATGGAGTAGAAGAGAGTTCAGGATCTAGAAACGCTAACGTTCTTCCGAGGGCACAAAGCGATTTGTCAAGCCATTGTGGCTCGGGCAGTTTGAAAACTGTGAGAAGATCATTTTCAATTGGAGGAAGCTCGTCATCAGTTAAAGCTGAGGATAGTAATGATATTGCTACTAGAAGTGGAAGACATTTCTACAGCAGTTTCAGTGCTAACTTCTTCTCATCATCAAGAAGAACAAGTAACCAAGACTCGGCGCTTCCAAACCGAATACCATCTTTAACTGGTTAGACCGGTTAAATGGTGACTACAACTAAGCCTATGTAATGTTATGTCTAGTGTATTGTGTTATATACTCCTCTGGAATAAACGGAATGTTTCGATGTTCCAAGATTACGGCTGTGTAATTTAACGCGCAGAGACACAAAAACGGGGAACAAACAAAGAGAATTGGGCAATTAATTTATATTAAACAAGAGACACTCTCGTTGGGATATTTCGTCGAACACCTTCAGGACTATCTTAACAAAGGCTAAAAACTAAACAAACCCAGAATTAAAAAACGAGCCAAGCTCTACAACATAGAAACAAATTAACTAAATGCAAATAAAAACCCCAGAATTTAGAGTACCCATTAAAGAACTAAGCCACGCTAGATAGCATAAGAGTCTTCAGGCTCTTTCACCTCGGATTCTCCTTGCGAGCTGGATATCCTTTGGCATGATTGTGACTCTCTTCGCGTGAATCGCGCAAAGGTTTGTGTCTTCGAACAGCCCAACAAGGTAAGCCTCGGCCGCCTCTTGTAAAGCAGCGACGGCGCTGCTCTGGAACCTCAGATCCGTCTTGAAATCCTGAGCAATCTCACGGACCAGACGCTGGAAGGGAAGCTTGCGGATCAGAAGCTCAGTGCTCTTCTGGTACTTCCTGATCTCTCTCAACGCCACCGTTCCTGGACGGAATCTGTGCGGCTTCTTCACCCCTCCGGTAGCCGGAGCGGATTTCCTGGCCGCCTTCGTCGCAAGCTGCTTCCTTGGGGCTTTGCCTCCGGTGGATTTCCTAGCGGTTTGCTTGGTACGAGCCATTTCGAAATAAAACAATCACTACGAAAAATCTAATTGATCGAATTTTCTTCTTCTAGAGAATTGGAAATTTGGTGGTGAAGAATAAAGCAGAAGATGTGTTGCTTTTATCGGAAGAGAAATTGGCGCTGAGCTGAAAAAAAACTTGGAGGGAATTTTCCTGAAATCTTGTTTTGGAGGGAAATATATTTTCTTGTCCGTTCGATTAAAAGTGCTATCGACGGCTGACATTTTTAGAATTGCAATCCGTGTGTTCCCTTATTAACCAATCAAAACACTCCACGTCAAGAATTTGACCTATCCATGTGAGATGTACTACTATCAACCAATTAAAATCATTCTTTCTAGAGCACGAGGACCTTTTGCACTTGCTTCCAATTTTTAAAAAAAAGTTTCGCGCGCCACTCGAAAATTTTGGCCATGAAAATGATTTCAAAAAGATGAGTAAACTTTTATACAAATTCAAGAAGATATGTACTATTATAATTTAGTATAGATGTCACAAAAACAAATACGATTTAGATTGACTTAGTATCTAATCAAAAAAATATGTACGATTTAGAAATGATTTTAAAAATTGTGAAAAAAATTTGAGATACAAAATGAAGAAAGACAAAGTGCTAATATGTGAAGATAAATGAGAATGTTAAACAAAAAAATGACTAAAGAAATATGAAAAGATTTAACTAGTTAGTAATGCAAATTATATATTTTTAGTTTTAATATTTTATTTTGCTAAGATATTTTATAATAATTTTATTTCAATTTTTTTTCCTTAAACTTAAACTTGTAACTACAAAAAACTCCATCAAAATTCATACTAATTAATCAAAATATATTTTAAATATTTTCATTAAAATTCATGTGTATTAGAAAATTCAACTAATATCTACTTTCACTTATAATTATATTAAAATACACTGAATTTCCTATTTCTATAACACACTCTTAATTTCGATCAAAAAGAAAGAAAAAAAGGGAACGGTTTTGTTTTGTTTTTTTGTTTGTTCTTTTTTATCAATTAATATATATAAAGTTTCAAATTCTGTAGAATTCGAAATCCGCCAAACAAATATGATTTGTACTACAGAAATATAATTATTTCGTGCTCTCGTCTTTAAAGTAAGAGTATTGGCATATGCATTTTGATTAGGAGGAATAAAACTTAAGTTACAGACTATAATTTTATCAATCAGTCTAAATTTTATCAATCAGTCTCAATACAGACTATCCGAATCCTCTTATTTGAAAGGCAATTCATTGCAATTAACGAATCATCATAGATTTAATTAGTTGTAAATTATGTTTTAATAAGAATAAACAAAAGGATGAAAATAACAGTAGACTGATATTCATTTGGGAATTTCATCGAACATCTTAACTACAATTTTAAGCAAAAAGACTATACACACTCCTAACCAAATCTCAAACGTGCAAGTTTTTTAAAAAATATACAGATTCGATTAAGTACATTATTCTTCTCCTTCTTAAGCCCTCTCACCCCTGATTCTCCTCGCAAGCTGGATGTCCTTTGGCATTATTGTGACTCTCTTCGCGTGAATCGCACACAAGTTTGTGTCTTCAAACAACCCAACAAGGTAAGCCTCGGCTGCTTCCTGAAGAGCCGCGACGGCGCTACTCTGGAACCTCAGATCTGTCTTGAAATCCTGAGCAATCTCACGAACCAATCGCTGGAAAGGAAGCTTGCGGATCAAAAGCTCAGTGCTCTTCTGGTACTTCCTGATCTCTCTCAACGCCACCGTTCCTGGACGGAATCTGTGAGGCTTCTTCACTCCTCCGGTAGCTGGAGCAGATTTCCTCGCCGCTTTCGTTGCCAGCTGCTTCCTCGGAGCTTTTCCTCCGGTAGATTTCCTAGCGGTTTGCTTGGTACGAGCCATTTGCGATTTCAAAGAACGAAATTTAATCCTTTTGTGGTTTGCGATTAGCTTTCACTGAGATAATAATGTTGATCGATATACAGGGTGTGAAGATGGGATGTGTTTTTATACTTGAAGGTAGAAATGATGTATTTGTTTTGATCCGTTAGATCCTTTGGCCTTTCGACGGTTAAGATCGCTTGTATCTCTGCGATCCGCGTCGTTTTTATATAACCAATCAGACTGACTTTAATTCCTTTGCTATCCGTGCCATTTGTTGACTAACCAATCAGAATGACTTTTGTATCTTCCGATTTAACTGGAACATTCTATGTGTATACACTTTTTTCTTTTTTGCGAATCGTTAATCGTTATCGCTATAATCTGAATGCTAGTTTTGGGTTATGTCATACTTTTAAAAATTCATATCCTTTGCTTACTAAAAAATATATAATAAGAATAATCGGTTTTCAATGTATGAATGTGTTTTGTTTGTAATTGCAAATCTCGTAAGTACCTAAGCTTAGGGCACACATACATTGGTATGTAATCATCAATTTTCTCTCTAAGTTGATAAGAGATGTAAGCTTGTGTGAATCATCCATACTAGTGGGTAAAACCAATTATTCAATATTAAAAATTATATGCATGGCTTACTCTAGACTATGTTATAATGGGTGTGATGGACCTGTAGTCTAATTGTGGTCGTTACTCATCTCAATTTTAGATCTAGAGTTTGTCTTTGCGAGAGCCATTGAATATCTGATAATACATTAGATCAATCTCAAGGGTGATATTAGTTTTACGCAATGTCCGGTCGATATATACATATTTGATAAACTCCAAACTATGGTCAATGCCGAATGGCACATAATTATATTCCCTTTGATGTTTATGCATATCGTAGCTTTGGTCTTCCATTGTACATGAATTAATAGTATGGGTGTAAGCTTGACTTGACCAGTTAGTTTGGTCTCAACATCTTTTATGAATATATAATCCATTTAAACATTTTAAAAAAGAAAATTCTCAAATTGATGACCAAATTTTCGAGGAAAACATTTTATTTGTTTTGTTTAGTGTAAATTGAATTCGCTGGTGGCTACCGACTGCTGTTGCAATTGTACCATATGCCGACATAGTCTATGTTTTTTTTTTTTTAAAGCATGTAGGGACTTGCTCAATTGTAAGATTTTTTAGCTTTTATGGTTTCTTTATTTATTTCATCATACATTATATAAGAATTATTAAATTATTTTGCATTTATAGTTTAAAATATTTATATAATTATTTAATTTTGAGTACAATCAACAATGTATTAAATAATATTATAATTGGTCTGACGTGTAATGCTGACTATGATCTTGTCAATGTTCACTATCAATAAAAAAGAAATGAACCGACGACTTTGGAAATAGAAGAAGATATGTACAAAACTAATAATGGAAAAAGGAAATTTAATCAACTTTGTATTTATTATAAAAGCAAACCCACATATATTAACAATATTTTCTTCAAATAAAAAATGGAAACTATTAAGAATAATAAAAAGGATTCAATCAAACCTTTACGCCTATAAAAAATGAAACTCACATAATTAACTAGACAAATCAATTTCGTTTCTTCTTCTTTTCTTTTGCTAAGAGAATGACAAAACTCAAGTTTCTCATAATCGGTAAAGTCAAAGACAAAGCTTCAATAGGCAAAGCCAAACTGCTTCATAGCTTCAGTTCGAACTCGGTCAAGTACATTCACTTAGCCCTTTTGAAGTCGACAACTCACACTTCTCACAAACCACCCAATAGCAACTATGTCTCCGACGTTATCTCTTACTCCAACAGTTGTCATGGTCCGGCAGCTTTCGCGGCGGTTAAGTGGAGGTTACGAGTTACAAAGAATGCTTTCGTGGCCATCAAAACTCTCATAGTCTTCCACAAACTTATCAAATCGTCGAGAGACGAGTTTGGAGGACTCGATCATGGTAGGAACAATCTAAAATTGGATGATTTCTCAGACAAATCTTCTAATCTCGCGATAGAACTATCAAGATGGGTTAAATGGTAATTTAGTTGTATTTCCTTTTGTTTATTCTTTAATCTGATTATGACATGTTGGACCAGTTCATACTGACTACCGACGGTGGACTTCATAATATTAGTAAGTATTTGTATTTGCGTGTGTGTGTTTTGAATTCAGGTATGGACTATATTTGGATCGTCTCTCGTGGATTTCGAAGGTATTGGGGTCTTTCCCAAATCTAACAGAGAGCTCGAAAGAGAAATCTATAGAGAAAGATTGTGTTTCGTCTTACCAGACCGGGTACATAATGAGACAGACCGATTCTCTAGTGTGTTTCTTTGAGCATATATGTACCAGACCGGAGACTCCACATATGTTCCAAAACAAGATCGTTGACGAGATCAGAGAGCTCGTGATCCAAGACTACTTCACGGTTGTGAGATTGGTTATGGTACGGCTTCAAGTGTTGAGTGAAAGATTGATTAAACCGGGTATCGAACCTGCTGGTGATTCCGGTTCGAACGATTTGAGGTTGGTTTTGATAAGACTTGAAGAATGCAAGGAGAGTTTGAGTGGATTTTTTTGGTGTTGCAGACGTTTGGCAGAAGATTTTTGGTGTTTGGTTGAAAAGTTGAAGGCCGAGACGGTACTTCGCTATAAGGAGATGCTTGAGTTGGCCGGTTTGGTTCTTACCACGGTTAAGGAGGATAAGGAGATGGTTGAATTGGCCAGCTCGGTTCCGACCGAATGGGTAACATTCGACGACTCCGAGACACCAACGAACGAGTTGTTAAAACTGGATTCCGAGTGGGTAACATTTGATGATTCCAAGGAATTGGCGAATGAACCTGCCCGGTTTAGCCTATATACATAACATTTGATTTGACAGCTGATTGGCCCAGCTAAGTGAGAAAAGATCCGGTTTACACTTGGTTAGGCGTCTCACTACGTACAAACGTACCAACTTTAACGGTTGAATTTGCTTTCTATGTTCGAATTGGGATCTGCCATTATTATAATAAAAAAATATGCATAATTCCTTTTTTTCACAAAGACAAGAATGTATAAGTGATTTATTCAGTAATTTTATGGAATATATGTTCCAAAAATAGATATGTGAACAACTTTTCTAGGAGTGGGCTTTTAGCCTCTTCTTTGTATCGACACAAACTTTTTCAAACTCCATAACTTCTGGAAGAAGTGAACTAGTGCATCAAACTTTAATCGTCCCAATGGCGAGTCTTTCAACAGAAAAAAAACTAAACAAGAAGACAATGCAGAATAACTTTCCAGACTTGCTTGGCATCGGTATGAGCTACGACAAAACTGCTCGAGATATGGTTATACACTCAAAACATTGGATAATCAAACCTAATCCTAAACATGAGTGCTTCCACATGTAAATAAGTTATAAAAGATTAAAATGGCGAAATGAAAGTGGCTTATTCGTAAAGGAACACAAATCAGTCGTTGCTCCAGTTTCGGGTGGACAAAATCAAATCATACACTACAACGACCTACCAGTTGTTGCCAATATAAATTCTACAATCCTCAGTTCCTTGCCTCTGAGTCTGAGATCGACCATTTTTTAACGCGCACGCTTGCTTTTTGTGCCTACACACATAATATAAACACGAAACAGTTGCAGTAAAAGACATACATGAAACAAACCATATACGTGAACCAAAAGCAGTAAACAAATAAATTGAGTTACCTCTTTTTCCCAGTCACATCTCATAACAATAAAAATCAATATCAATGTTTGAATCCCAGTTCCTCCGAATATCATACTGGCCCAAATACCCTATAACATACAATTACAATAGACATATACATATATAAATTAAGAAATTAACCTTCAAATATTTGAATTTATTATAGATATAAAAAAGAGAAACTAGTATTTACCTTAACACCATAGTTGAAAAACCAGCCCATGACAAATCCAATTGGAAGTCCAATGAAATAATAGCATCCCAAATTTATATATGCTACGAATGATTGCCAACCCGAACCAATGGCAACACCTAATAAGAAAAAAAAAAGTCAACCTCACAATCGTTGACCCGGTTTATTTTTAGAATAACAAACAACTTAATTTGTCTTTGTAGCGTACCGGAAAGAACCGGTTGTACACTGTTGAGAAGAATTGTAAAGGCTAAAAGAATAGAGAGATTCTTGACTGCCTCAATGACGGTTTCACTTGAAGTGAAAATCCAACCGATTTGTTTATGAAAAATTATTACGAGCACTGAAAATATTATTCCGATGATTAATGATTGTGTTACTGATATAATCATCGCAAATCTTGCTCTTTTTCCGCTGCCTGCTCCTAATTCATTCGCCACTCGAACGCTATCAAAACAAGTTTCTCATATTAAGTAATTATTGTTATATGTATACGCAACGCTAATTAATGCTATAGCATACTTTTTTGTTCAGCAAAGCTAACCTCTAAGTGAATCGGATTGACAATTCAATATTTGGAACAAAAAATGCAAGTTGATCCGTCATAGACCAGTCAAACCGTAATATAAAAAGGTTTTTTTAATAATGAATAACATAATTAAGCCAAACTAAACCAAAGTTAAAAGTATGAATACGATAGTAATAAAGAGATTGGACATACCCGGTCCCGGCGAGGAAAGCCAATGGAATCATCATCTCTAGTCCATTTACTGACAGGCTTCCGACGAACATTGTAATTTATATAAAAAAAGATAAGTTGAGAAATTATTATTACTACATAATGTATATATTTGACGTACCATATAGAGAGGGAGTCAACAGCAATTTTTGTATCCTTCAGGTTTCCAGTCATCAGAACTAAAATCTTATAATACCAACTCTCCAAGCTGTCTCGACAAAAGTCTACTGTAAGAAGTTGTGTTCTGATTGTAAACTAAACGGAGAAAAAAAGAGACAGCCGTGACTTTTAACTAGTAATACCAAAGCATGATTCCGGAGGAGACAGAGAGATGAGCAAATTCCCAAAGTCCTGTGAAAGCTTCCATGGAGAAACCGGTCCAAGTGAGCGGACAACCGCCGCAAGTGGTGTAAGTAAATAAGATTAAGACAATGAGCCACCATGACACGTTAATAGTAGCCACGGTCCCTATGACTCCAAGTTTAAGACAGTACACAAAAAACCAGCACACAATTATGTGAACTACAAGTGCCACTCCTGATGATATTGCAATCACCTGGTGGTAATGTAAGAGAGTATATTAGTCAAACACCAATTAGCAATAATAATATCTAGAACATATTCACTCATTAGATTGTGATTGTGACAGATAATTATCTAAATGAAGAAAATGAATTAGGCTAAAAAATGGTACATACCTTGTTCTTGAGCTGGGATTGGAGGAATCGGTTGAGAGGGAAAAAGAAAGCAAATGAAAAGTGGACAGGGATGATCCAAACGGCGATGGATCCGGAGAGCTCGGCGATGTCATCAGGCTGGCCAAATAATTTAAGAATCGGAGTGGCAAAGAAGAACATAGGGAGAAGCAAGATGGTGCATAAGAAGAGAACAATCCAAGATCGCTGCAAATACACTCCTAACATGTCATATTTTTTCGCTCCAAACGCTTGGCCGCAAAGCGTTTCCAACGCACTCGCCATTCCAAGCTGCATACAAAATTTATAGTTTCTTCATATATAGTTCAAAACATTATAATATAAGCCAAATAATGTTTCTTATATGTGTGTGTATACGAGGAAGCCGAAGTCGAAGCCGATGATGACGTTGTTAACGATTGAGATGGCTGCGAGTTCGAGCTCCCCGAGGTGACCGGCAAAGGCCTGAGTTATGATGAGGATCATGTAAGTCGAGATTCTGGTGAATATGGCTGGTCCAACGATACGCCATAGCTTCTTCGTCTCCACCATGATGTTTCCGTCTTCCTCCGCTTCATGTTGATCCCTTAACAGAGGAACCCTCGCCTTCTCTACACCCTCTGTTTCGTCGTCTCTCTCTCCCATCGCCGATCTTCTGTAAAATTGTAAATAATTAAAATAAATGAGTAGATGAGAGTAGATACGTTATGATCTATATATTGAGTAACACACTAACATATAAAACAATTTTTTAATATAACCGGGAGATTACCAAACCTAAACCCGTGCTAATCCCCGAGATTTGTGTTTTTGCTGTTTAAGACATCAACAGTTACCATCTAATCTCGTGATTCAAAACGCTTTAAACATTATTTTCTTATAGTCGTCTCTCATTTTACTCCAAAATATACCAAATCTTTGACTTTGATCAACAATTCATTTTCCCTCGTTTTATATGCCCTGCACGTCCACACAGGTTGCTGTCACGGATTTAACAACTCCTTTTGTTATCTTGACGATTTTATTCAGTCTTGTAATCAATTATTTCTTCTTCTATATAGAGCTGAGTTAACTCACGCTTATAAATTAATTGTTGCACAACCAGAGAAGAAACATAGAAAGGAGACGTAAGCATGCGTATTGATTTGGAAAGCTGATAGCTGGTAGGTGATGGACATAAAGTAATTCAAATATATTGTTTAAACATTCATCTCTTCCTATTTTTCTTCCATATCTTTGACAACTCAGTTTGCCCTCGTTTTTATATACCATTTATGACATATTCTTGATTACGAATGAAATTATTATATAGTATCCAAGATTGTTATGAAGGCAACAAACATGTTGCAAGCGAACCATATATGACGGAGAAAACGGATCGATTTTCAACCACACAGAAAAATAAATGTCATTGAAAACATGTTCCAAGAGAACCATGCATGGAAGAGAATAGAGATCATTAACTCCAAACTTTCACAACCATATGGGACTTCAATACTCCAACTAATTTGACTGAGAGAAAGCAGCGATAATAAATGAGAAATAATTGGGCTTACCTAATTGGGTCTTATCGAACTATATTGGGCTTACCTAATTGGGTCATATCGAACTATAATGGGCCTTTTGTAATGTAGTCCAAAGGCATGCAGCAGTGTTACAGATTTTATTTTAGTTTGGCAATTATATATGTACGAGTAAACAAATTACCAAATTTGTGAAAACCTCGTGGATACATATGTTTTTTCCTTGGTTCTCATTTTATTATTTAAACAAGTATATGTGTTTTTGCTTTTATTTTTATTAAAAATTAATGTTTTTACTTTCATACTAAACGACAAAATTAACGTGTGTGTTAGTGGTGCTGAAAATAAAAGTTAGCAGTTTTTTTTCCTTTTTTACATTATGCATTTGAAAAATAATTTAATCGCACAAATTACGCAAACTTAATTTATTCCGATCTGAAGCAAAACCGTGAGTTTATAATTCGTGGTCCTAAACATCAAATATGTAACATGGAGTGTAGATTAGTAGCATTTCATTATATCAAGATTTGAATATTTGTCATTAGGAAAGCAAGATTGGAGAGAGTTGGATGAGAAAATTTGCAAGGATGTGATTAAACGAAAGAATAATGAAATTACTTTATTAATCTATCATTGGATTTACATAAAAACAGATTCCCCTCTCTACACAGACCATATGAAGAAGCCCTTCCAATGGTAGATTACACGTGTCAACATTTCATTAGCTCTCACCAAGAATTACGATCCGACACAGGTAGACATAATAAAAATTCAAAGGATCAGATATCGAAACACGAAAATAAATGAAATTCTCACATAACACCAAGGATTTGAAATAATTTGGGGGAACTTTAGAAGAAGAAAAAAATGAAAATGTGAACTTTGAGAAAAAATTTAACAACGAAAAAGATCTCAAGCCAAAACGGCGGCGTACATAACAGCGGCGAAGGCGGTTCCGGCGATGAAAGCCTTGTTGGAGAAAGCGGCACTTGGGGCAGGCGCATCATCTGAAGGCCCTGGAGCAGGTCCGCTTGGGCTCAAGGCGGGACCTTCTGGCACCGGTGGAGAGGCGGCGGGAGCATCAGACGGAGAAGGAGCGGCCGTTGGTGGAGTAGTGGCGGGGGCTGGAGTCGCGGCTGGGGTTGCGGCGGGTGGTGGAGTTGCCATTGATGGAGGAGTAGCGACGGGTGGTGGAGTTGCCGCTGGTGGAGGAGTAGCGACGGGAGGAGGAGTGGCGGTCGGGGTAGGAGCTGGGGCTTGAGCGAGTGCTGACGTGGCGAAAAGAGCCATGATCAAGAAAACTTGGACAACTTTTGAACCCATTCTCTCTGCAAAATGTTTCTTCGTTTTGGTTTTAGAGTGTGAGAGAGATTTATGAGATTAAACGAGAGTTGTGAAGTTGAGGAAAATGGAAGAGAAGTATAAAAAGGGGGAAAATTAAGAATTATTTCGATTAATTAAACGAGATTCTTAAAATCATTTTAATTTATTAAAGATAAAATTTGCAGACTAACATGCAAACGCATAATTGGAACATGGGGTTGCCTATCTATACTCTCCGAAGGCTTAGGCGTTTATAATATTTAAAATTTGTTTCTATTTCATTAGAATTGAATATAATTGGGCTACGATTAATTTATGACTAGTGAACATATTCTATAAAGTAAATCGATCTGTACATATAGATGATGAATATCAAAATATTAGCTTTGGATGATGAAGTCTTAACATCTTGTTAATTATATTGGGCTTTGCTTAGTGTACAATTCACAAACCATATGTATTTAACGTTAAATTAGGAGAAGTTAAATATTGATTAGACGGTGATTATAATCCAAAATTTGTAATGATATGATTTTCAAAGATCATTATTATGTTAGGTAAACTAAGTTATATGACATGTCAAATGTGGGGAGACAGCTAACATGTTCAGTTCAAGAAATCAAGAGTTGCAACTTCGCATGTCTTTCTGTCTACTTGATCCACCCGTTATTTTAATTTTATATATAATTAACGACCCTTTTGTTTTCTTTAATAATCGGGATAATATAATAAGTTATCTAGTAAATAAATATGAAAAATTCGTAATAATCATTTAACCCCATGTGCATGACCAGATAGATCATTGGATGGTTTAGTTTTGTGAATATTATTGGTGTTGTTACCGTTGGACATTGCTAATATACCCGTTGGAAATAGCTGTCACTGAATTTAAATAATTTGATAATGTAACGACATTAACAAAATATAATTTACAATGTGAAGAGGTATGATTGTCTGTAAAGGCGACATCGACAGTGATTCAGAAGGTAAGGAAGGTGTCTTTTAAAAACTTTTTTTTTCGATTTAATGATTTAGTGAAACATATACATAGTTGGCAATTTTCTTGCCACTTGATGTCATAAACTAAACAAATTTGATCATACCAATTTGAATATCTGATTATGAGATAACCAATCATATGAATCGAAAAAATAAAATAACCAACGGATGCTTAATAATTAATGAATTAGTTTACCGATTAAACAATAATCATAAAGTCAAAGTCGTCGAAGATCAGAAGCCCATTAAATATATACAGTATTTATATATATATCGAAATGGGCTCAGATCGTAAGCCCATTACCATGATACAGGCCACTTTCTTTTTAAGGGTCTTGTTGGTAGAAAGTCAACTCTCCTTCAACCGAGTTGGTTTTTTTTCCCGCCATAATATTTGGCGGGAACCACCAAGTAGAAGCCAAATAATAGCCATATATATATATATCTTATAATTCCACAAAGAAAGAACACATTTTCACGTTTATTTATCTTAATTAAATCTGCAATGTTTTTTGTTTAATCAAAATTTCAGATAAGACATTTCAATTAGGGAGAGAAATTAAGAAAGAGAAGTGAGAGAGGAGGTAACAGAAGTAGTAGAAAGAGAAAGAGAATGATGAGTCTTAGATTGTAAGACTACATTACTGAGTGGTTTTTGTGGACATGAAGTTGACCCATCTCTCTCTATCATTTCACCAATCTTCTTCACTCTCTCCTGCATATACACACACACAAACATACAAAACAAAATTGAATCAAGAGATAAAAACAGACAAACATAACGTAAAGCTTGAGCCTTTTTTTGGTCCCCATGAGGACCCAGATCATCTAGTTTAATTGTAGTTGGAACCCATCAGGTTTGGAGTGAGAAAACAAAATAACTTTTACTAAACATGTGAGTATGTCACGAGGCTCACAACTAACGACTATAATTGAATTGGTCTTTTTTTTGGGTCTACACTCGAACTAGTTTTGGATGTTAGAGGGATTCAAACAGAGGACATAAATATACAATGTGCAATGAGTGTATGCATCTATCTACGTTTCCATATTCTTCACAATCTATAACACTGAACCACCAATTTTGTAAGCAAGTAGAAAAGAGACTCTTGGTGACTTTTGTTACCTTTTCAAGGTGTGAGAAGAAAGAAGACAAGGAGAATTTGTCAAATTGCAATGTCTTGAGTTCTCCAGAAACAGAAAGAACAACAGCAGCACCAATCTCTGAAGCTCTAAACTCCAAAAAGTCAATACCTGCCCACACATCATACAACTTCTTTCACAACCACTATCAACCTTGTTGTTTCCTTACCCAAAAATCATCAAAGCAAAGAAATGAAAACCCATAACCCAAAAGCAAAACTGGTTTAAAGTTGAGGTTAAAAATTAACAAAATCCAACGAAAAAGGAGAGGCCTTTCACCTTTAGTTACACTGGCTATCACTTGTAGTGATCTGGAGATCAGCCTGCTGGATGGTTCTTGATCATAGCCATTGATCTTACTCAGGAAGTATCTTATGTAAGAGCACGGTGTCACGGCTCGTAACCTCCATTTCAGTACGTTCAACACCAAAAGCTCCATTCTTTGAACTGATTTAGGCTCAAATATGAACGGAGGATCTCCAACCTATTAATGTTATCATTACTACAATGTTGATTCTGGCTTTAAAATCTACAATTAGAGACACTGGGAGATTAAATAGAACCTGCAGATGTATTAAATCTGGAACTTTAGTTTCCTCAATTTTGGCTGCCAGGGATAAACAAGCCACAGCCAACAATTGCACAATCCAAGCTTTCCCACTCTACAGAAGAATTATAACTCTTTCAATCGATAATCAAGAGGGGTTAAATCTTAGGCCATGGAATGAGTTTATGTAACTTACAGGCAAGTCATGAACAGATAAGAAACGATCCAAGTAGTTAATTGCTAGGCATATAGACAATGGTCCGAATTGAAGTTCCTCACAAGCCTGTAATAATCAAGGACATAAGAGATTATATAAAGTTGATATTTTCATTCCTCTTCAGATCAAAGATAAGGCAAAGTCATGTCTTTTTCAGATCAGAGTCACTCAGATATCTAGAACATTGACTTGGTAGGAATTGAGTCAACAGAAGAATCAGAAAAAATCGAAAATGGAACAAAATCTGACCTTCCAAATCCAATCAAGGGCTTGATTTCTGACATTTAAATCCAAATCCCCACTTCTCAGTCTCTGGAGGTAATCATCTCTCGGCGAATGTTGCCTCTCCTTCTCAATCATCTCTCTGATGGTCTCTTCGTTCTCCGATGGAAAACCCACCTGAAGAATCGATGTTCCGTAAGAAGTAATCGAGTTTGTGTCGACAAAAGTGCTGTTCTCATCGTCAAAATTGATGGTCTCTGCGGATATGAGATTTGGTTTTACAAATTCTGCCATTAAAGACCGTCGAAATTGTTGCCTTTTCCGATCTATACAATTTTTACAGTTACGGGATTTGGAGGAAAAAATCGATGTATAGTATAGAGATTGAAGTGAAAGAAAGATCTTGTCTCTGTTTTATTTTGTTGTTCTTTGTTTTTTACTTTTTTGTTTTAGCTGGACTTCATTTTGGGGTCAAAAGAGGAGAAAAAAAGGAGGAGATTTATTAATAAATAGATGAAAACGTGAAGTGAAAAAGATGAGATAAAAATATAGAGAAAATTCAAATTAAACTCTCAAAGGGTATCATTATCATGGAAACAAATATTTTTATTTTAAATATGGAAACTAATTGGAAATTGATGTGAAAATGGTCTATTGGGTGCTCTTATTTCCTATATTTTGAGATGAAAATGCATAAATGGGAAGATACAGCGAACCTTTTATTTTCTAGACTGACAACTTTTTATTCCTGCTTTAATATGTAGGATTTAAATGAAGTTTGAATCTCCTTTTCACCATTATCTTTCGAAAAAACTTGTAAATAACTTTTATTAGTTAGTGGACTACAAAAGCAATTCGTTTGAGACCTCCACAAATTTCAGAGCCCCTGATCATTATCATGTCATGTGAGTGTGATGAGATAACACTTCACTCTAATCTCAAGCTTTGAGCCATCGATAAAAAAAAAATTATTTGCAGTAAAAACAAGAAGTAAAAGTAACCCTAACAAGAGAAAATAGATCCGTGGATTTTTTTACAAAAATAGTGATGGCCCATTGCCCCAAGCTTAAAAAATTCTATATATTAAGTGGTTTTATATCTCTAAATCAAATTCAACTTTTAAAATGATAACAATTTGTATAATTTTGTAGTGGAGGCGGACTGGAATCACGTGTGAGCGAGCAACTCTGGTTCTTAGTTTTTAATTTTTACAGTATCTTTCTTCGAAAAGATTGGTGAGGGAGAAATGAAAAGTTGAAGTAATATATGAGAAAATAATGATGTCTCAGAGAAATCGACCAAAGGGTCTTTTTAATTTAATATCGTTTCATGCATGCAATGCAGACAGAGTGGTCCAAGTACAATTTTGATGTTTTGCATCTCTTTGTGCAATGAGATTCGACTTCTTTGATTCCCACCTCGAATCTTGCTTACGTGTGAGCACGTCTATGGTCGCTCTATGTTACGTAAATTTTGTTGCTAGGACTTTGACTAGATAGATTTTTATTTACAAAAAAAAACTGAAGTTACTATAAACATTCCAAGATTTTTGGTTTCCAACTTGAACCAGAGGCGACGGTAGTAGAATCAAAATTCGAATATAAGGAGAAAGTGGGTTTTCAAGGCTTAAGCAAAGTCAAGAGATGACATAGTTTTAGACTTCTTAATAGAGTAGATAAATCATCAAGCTGTGCACATAATCATCATAAACACTTCAATAATTTTTTCACAAATTTTTAGCAAAGGTTATGGGATTTGGTGGCGGAAACATGGCGCATAACACTCTTCCCACTTCCCCTCTCCTTAAGATCCTCACGCCTCGTCCATCTGCTCCTGAACAAAGAATATTAATATCTCAGCACACAGTTTCTCGGTTATTTCAGTTTTAAGACGTTCTATGTGATGCATCTGATCACGGATATCAAGCACGTTTCTGTCTACGATCAAAACCGCATGTAAATTTCAACTTTAAGATTGCTTAGAAAATCGTGGTGCAGGAAAAAAGAGATGTGATGAGGAGTTACCTGCATATCGGAGGTCCAAAGGGTTAGATTGTCCCTCAGCAACTGCATTATGAGAGTGCTGTCTTTGTAGGATTCTTCTCCCAGTGTGTCAAGCTCAGCTATGGCTTCTTCAAAAGCCTACAGGTGAATCCAGCATCAAAATTTATAATGTCCCCCGCAATGATAAAACTCTGTTGAGTTACTAAATCCCTTATACATAATGAGTGAGAAGTTCTGGTTTAAGCAGAATAAGACATCAGTAAAAATATTGTACAACACCGTGCTTGTTCATCACAGAGACTGTGATTCTTACAAAGAAGTTTTGTTCAAAGAAAGCTGATTCAAATTGATCCAAAAAGAAGAACAATGGATCAAAGATCAGTTGTTTTTCCAATATAAGGTACAACAGGGAATAGTCAACCGGTGGTCATTGGTCAACCCCCTTAGTCAAAATATCTATCAAGAAACTGGAGAAAACCAGCCAGAGACAAACTCAGGACAAGGACTTATGATTATTGCAAAGAGACATAGAGAGAGAATGATCCTATTTGAGACTATAAGAGTGAAAACGAATAAAGAAGAGTAACCTGTTTGGCCATGTTACAAGCTTTGTCTGAAGAATTGAGGATCTCATAGTAGAACACTGAGAAATTTAAGGCAAGACCAAGCCTTATTGGATGAGTAGGCGCCATATCAGCAGCTGCGATATCCTTCAGAAACATTTTCATTGAAAGAGGGACAAATAAGTCGCCATCAGTTTTGGTACCAAATAAATGATATGACAATTTGGGGAAGCAACACAAACTTGAAGAAGAAAAGCAAACAAAAGCATCACTACAGTTAGCTCAATCGAGTTAATTTCTAGATCAGGAACTAATTACTAGATATTCCCAATACAACAAATCTAGCTTCAAACAAAAAAAGAGCAGCCAAATCGCATCAGTTCCACAGTATCCATAACGATATCAACAGAGAAAATCCGAAAAATCACCTGAGCAGCCTTGTAAGCGAGCATGGTATCTTCAGCAGCTGCTTTCCTCTCGTCTCCAGACTTAAACTCGGCCATGTAGCGATGATAATCACCCTTCATCTTCAGGTAAAAAACCTTGGACTCGCTCGCGGCGGAGGACGGGATCAGATGCGAGTCAAGGAGCCTGAGGATCCCGGAGCAGACGGAAGAAAGCTCCGTCTCCACCTTAGATCTGTAATCCTTGACCAGCGTCACGTGCTCCTCGTTCTTCCGACTCTCTTCCTTCTGCTCGATCGAGGACACGATCCTCCAGGCGGCGCGTAGAGATCCGATCACGTTCTTGTAAGCAACTGAGAGGAGATTCCTCTCCTCCACAGTGAGCTCCTCCGTCGGAGTGGAGCCTGTGACGAGCTGCTCCATGAACTGGACCATCTCCTCGTAACGCTCCGCCTGCTCGGCGAGCTTCGCCATGTACACATACTGGTCTCTGCCTAATGTCGCCGCCATTAGAGAGAGAGATTTAATCTTTGTAGGGGAAATTTTGAAGAAAATGAAGAAAGGGAGAAGAAGAATAAAGGGAAAAAAGTCAGGTGGGCTATAGAAAAATATATATTTCCCACGCGCGTGTGGTTTCACTTTCTATTATACGACATAGTTATTGTAGGTACTTTCGTAAAGTTGGACGCGTGTAGTGCGGAGGCGCGTGGAATATGGGAAGGGTTTGGTTTTGTGATAAGAGCGAGTGAATGGACGAAAATAATAATTTTTTAGTGAGTCAGCCTCAAGTCACTAGTTTGAAATTTTGGGCCTTTCTTAGGCCTCATATGGGCCTAAGAAGCTAAATACTACTCCGCTTGCTGGCTATCGAAAACACATGACGAAATTATCTATTTTCTTAGGTAGATATCACTTGAAATTCTGAATTATAGACATTTTCATCATTTATAATCCCGAATAGAAAGTGACCTAGATTTTAAATTTTGAATTTTTTTTAAACGGTTTTAGAGGGTGTAAATTAGTAACAAGACCTTTTCAAACTCGGTTCCTCGTCAATGTAACAAAAAAGTGGTTATATTCTCTAAGAGTTGCAAAATATAATATGTTCCAAAAAATTAAGTTGTATCTACTTGTGTTTTGTCTTACAACAAGATTACAAAGTGTTTCCGTGCTAACACTGTAGTATTCAACATTAATTAGTTTCTAGAGTCTTGTTGTTCGTGCTTCACCGATTTCTTTTTGATCCGCATGCACTGAGTAAGCTTATAGTACCTTGAATATCTCAACTAACGTAAAGCTAACGTTGTCGACAAGCTTGAGCTTCCCCAATAGGTCGTGGACACTCATATAAGTTGTTTTTGATGTGAGTGCCACTAATGATTCACGTCAGTTGTATTTGTTGTGAGTGCCTTTGGTTTCGAACTTGAGCTGGTGTTCAACTAATAACTAAACAAGTGTAATAAGTTTCTTTTAACGCTACCAACAGCATATAATAACTTAACTATATGGTCTTAAATAGTTATAAACACAATATCTAAGGTATATTATGTTTAAGGTAAATAGTATGCTTAATTTGTTTCTTTTGAGTATGTATTATGTAGAATTATAGATTGATCATACATAGAATTTTAATTATATTATTTAATTATATTATTTTTTATAGTTTCATGAAATTTATTTATTTCAAATTAGTTTTAAATATTAGATGTCTTGTATATTTAATGGTGAAAAGTAATTATATCTTAAAACATATGACGTGTAGAAAGAATAAATCTAAGATTTCAAAATAATAAAAAGAAATTGACAATTAAATGTAATGTGTTAAAACAGCATATACATTCAAGTGTTTGTGACAAACTATGCATTTCATTTGGTAAAACAGACAAAAAGGATTATAAGGTAAAAAGTAAGAAATGGAAAGGTGAAAATGAAATAAATAATCTTTTATATATTACACATTTGTTGACAAAAAAAAATGTAAAGAATCCAAGAACACAATAATTAACGCTATCTAGAAACCATTAAGAAAAAACACTATCTAAAACCAACAACATCCAAAACATTTCACTATAAATCTTTAAGTAATCTTTAAGTAAACAACAAGTTTTCAGTTAAGCAATACTAATAAGACACTTGTTAGCTTACCACAGAGTAATTTAAAGTGGACAATCTCCTAAAAATCATACAGAATTTCACAAAATAAGTCCCTTTTTGCCTCTTTCTTTTTTTGTTTCAAACTATTGTAGATTGTATATAGTAAAAAGACAGGGCCCGAGTGGGGTCCCACAAACCAAAAACCTCGAGAAGACCGAAGTGGTTTTTTGCATGGGCGGTTAACTAGCTTCGTCATGCTCACGCGAGCATAAATCGCGCGTTAGAATTAAAAACGCTGGTCTTCTTTTGACACGTCAGTTGCACCGCTAAGCATTAATCTCCGTCACCGTTAATTGACGTCCCCAGTTTAACGCCGCTCTTTGGCTTATTTTCTTTTCTTTTCTTTTTGTTTTTTTTTTTCTTGGTTACAGAGACGAAAAGAGAGATCTTTTTTCCTCTTTAATCCTCCATTTTCTGTATTTGCAGGAAACCAAAAATCCTCCATTTTCTGTTTCTTTGCTTAATGGTGAATTGAGTCGATGATCGTCAAGGACTGATTCTTTTTTCTTCTTTCTAATTTTAAAATTGACTTTAGTTTGACAAAAAAAAGGACACTTTTGTTTAAAGTGCTCAGTTTCAGTGTAAGCTAAAGCACTTGCTTTTCGTTTTTGCTAGCTGGAATCAATTTTTTCTTCGTCTCATTTCGAGTTTCTGTTCTAGATATCTCTTTGTTCACGTTTACTTCGTGGAAGAGATTTTTTTAACAAAAAGTGATATTTCTTCTCTTGGTCCGTTTCACTAGCATTTTAACCTTGCTTTTGTCATCGTAGACATCTGTTTCTTCAACTTTGTTTCACATATCTCTTTCATGATACATTCAAGGCACTTTGCGAGATACACATATATATTTTTCTTAATTACGTTTATGGGGTTTGGATTCCTCTGAAAGCTATAGAAAGGAAATGGGTTTTCGTTTTTGTCAATGCACTTTGGATTAATAGTGTATTGTTTAAATGAAATGTTCTGTTTGGAGTTTAATTTTTATTTATTTGTTTGGATATCCTTGATCTGTCTAATAAAAATCTATTGGAATTGTTTATAACTTCAGAGGAAAGAAAGCTTGAAGCTGAAGAATAATGTTGAAGAAAGGTTTCCGAGTTAAAGAGGTATGAAGAACCATTTATGCAAGCTAAACTTCATAGTGCGTGTTCTGATTCTGTTGCTATCCTTTTTTTGACTTCTTATAGGATGGAGCTTCAAGAGGAGTAAATACTTCTGATTTGTCGGGTGATGAGACATACTCAACTCAGGGTTTTAAAAGTCGTGTTAGTTCCAAGGTTCATTGCGCAGATCATTTGACGGACTCTGCATCGAGCACTGGAACTTCATATGTACTCTCTTGCTGGTCTTACGATGATTATGATTCTGTTCTCATTAACTCCAAGCTGTTTTTAACCTGATCAATTGGTTTACAGGAAGCAATAAACGATGACGTGCAGAACAAGAAATCTTATTATGAACGCGAGCTTCCACCTATACTTAGCTCAGGACCAACAAGAGGAAATGTTGAGGTTGGAACTTCACGGAGGGTCCAGAAAGAGGCATTGCCTTCCCGTTTTCCAACCTTCCATGCAAGGTAACTGACTTATGAGTCTCTCTTATCCGCTACAATTTCAGAAATCACTCACTTCCTTATTCAATATATGTTAGTGAACAAGGTCCATGGTCTGCAATGATTTGCTATGAAGCTTGTGTACGGCTATGTCTTCATTCGTGGGAAACAGATAGTGCCAGTGAGGCTTCATACTTCCTCAACAACGATTGCATGTTAATCCGAAATGCATTTGGGTGAGATATGTTTTGGTATTTGTTGTGAAGTGATCTTTGTTCACTGCCCTGTTGTTTAATGTTAAGAATAAAACATCTAGTTTGCAGAATTTCTTCCTTCAATCTGAAGGAGAACTACTGGGAAATAGACCTTCTAACTTGGTTACTGAGGCAACTGCTCCAAGATCCAAGAAAAGTGTTGGAAAAATTAAACTCCAAGGTATATATATTCTCTCTCTCTCTCTCTTTTGTCCATCCCATATGATCTAAGAGAACTTTTGCAAAAGAAAACTAAAGTCTGTAGTTTTACAGTTGGTAAGATCAAAATGGGATCAGATCCACAACCTTGTTGCAACATTCCATCGCTGAAGCATGAAGTTATTAGTCAGCAAATCGCGCAGTTGAATTCTACTTTGTCTTCCGGATGGAAAGCAGTGAAGAGAGTTCATGTCGCTCCTCGAGCTCCTCTGAACAGTTCACTTTCACAGAAAAGTCTTGCGTACTTAAGCGCATGTGCTCGCTACCTCAAAGACGTCTCATTAGTCCTTAGAAAGGAATTTGTTTCATCTCACACCGAACCACGTTCTCTGAAAGCTTTGCAAGGTAGAATCGGTTGCATTTTACTTGTATCATTAAGGTTTCATCTTCCTTTCTGAACAATCTAAGAGTAGAAATATTCTCTTGCTTTCAGAAAAGTTTTCATGTTCGTTGAGGCTAAAGAGCTCTGACGAGGACGATCAAATTAAAACACAACCTGGATCTGGCGAAACATTTGTCTTGTACGTCTCCTTGTACATTGATTTTCCTTTATATTCCTTTTTCCTATATAGCTGGAGTTAAAAATATGGTTTCCGTTGTAGCTTACCAGATAGTATCGGTGATGATTTGATTGTTGAAGTTCGTGATTCGAAGGGGCAGTTTTGTGGTCGTGTCTTAGCTCAACTAGCAGCTATAGTTGATGAACCTGTGAGATACTTGTTAAGCCACTTATGTTGTGTCCGTAAGATGATTTTGTGTTTTTTAAATCGTAAGTGTTGGCTGTTGTTCTAGAACGAGAAGCTTAAATGGTGGGCAATATATCATGAACCAGAGCATGAACGTATTGGGAGAATCCAACTTCATATAAACTACTCAAGCAGCTTGGATGAAAAAACTAAGGTACACTATTTCATCACATGAGAAGCTTCTTTTAACCTTCTGAAATTGTGATACTGACATTTTTCCTTTCATATTAGTGTGGGTTGGTTGCAGAAACTTCAGCATATGACTTGGTCTTGGAAGTGGCTATGAAAGCTGAACAGTTTCAATGCCAAAAGCTATTAATTAAAGGGCCGTGGCATTGGATGGTAACTCAATTTGCCTCCTATTACGGGATTTCAGATGCATATACAAAATTAAGGTAACTCAATTTGTTAGCTTGGTAACCAGAAAATTTTGCAGGCACGTAAGTGATGTTTATACGAGTCTTTGTTGTTTGTTTGTTTGTTTGTTTGTGATTTGCAGATATCTTACATATGTCATGGATGTTGCCTCACCTACTAAGGACTGTCTTGATCTGATATATGATTTTCTGTCGCCCATTTTACTGAAAGACAATCACAAGGCTTTATTAAGTCATCAAGAGGTATGCATATTTGAAGTCTGTAGCTCTTGAACTGTTTGGATCATGTTTCAATATTCAAGTAGCGCACTTTCCTTTTGGTGCATTCTGACAGAATCGGTTGCTTGGTGAAATTGATGAGCATGTTCAGCAGATTCTCGCGTTGGTATTCGAGAATTATAAATCTCTTGATGAATCTTGTTTTGGTGGAATCAAACATGTTTTCGAGCCTCCTACAGGCACTCCGGCACCTGCTATAGCACCAGCGATCAAGCTTTACAGTCTTCTCAATGACGTTTTAAGCCCCGAGGGGAAACTAAGACTTTGCAGATACTTCCAGGTATCAAACACAAACACACACACACATACACAATATCTCTCTCTACTTGCCCACGTTATTACATGGCATTTCAGGCTGCTTCAAAGAAAAGGTCAAGAAGATACTTATTAGAAACAAATGATGTACTTGACAATGTTCTTGAGGGTGCACAAGTCACTTCTTATCAGAAGATGAAGTCTTTAATTTTGAGCCTTAAGAAGGAAATCTCAACTGATATAGCCATCCATAAATGCAATGTGCTCCCAAGGTTTTTCTAAGTTTCATATATGCAAACAGTTATATGACTATATTTAGTGGATCTCTCTATTGATTCTCTCTGTGAACACCAAAACAGCTTTATAGACCTTCCAAATCTTTCGTCTGCAATATATAGAGTGGATCTATCTAAAAGACTAAGTGAATATCTTATCACATGTCCTCCTCCTTCTCCATCGCCTCCAGTTATCGACCTTGTCATTACGACTGCTGACTTTGAAGCCGATGTCTCGCGTTGGAATCTTAAGTAATATATGCTATTGCTAAGTTTCTGAGTACTTTAGAACTAAATTCTATCTTTTTTAATAGTTTCATATTACTGATATGCAATTTGATTGGCATGTTGGTAGTCCAATCAAAGGTGGCTTCAATGCCAGAGAGCTTTTCCATTCATATATTACTAGTTGGATCGAAGAGAAGAGAAGTGCTCTATATGAATTCTGCAAGTCAGAAACGGTACTAATCTTGCAGCAAGTTCTCTGTAATGCTGACACAAGAATGCATGCTATGATTTGTCATCTGCAATTTGATACATTTTTGATTGTTTTTAGGCAAAAGCATGCAGTGAGATTCAAGGCTTGACCTCTCCTTTTGTTGATGAGATGTATGTGTTACTCAACTCGACACTTGATGAATATGATATCATAATCAGGCGTTGGCCAGAATATGCAGCATCCTTGGAGAAAGTAAGTAAAAACAAAACAAAACACTAAGACCGTTGCTTCATGGATCAGAATGCTAATTTATGTGTATTTCTTTTGCTCTATGGAAAGGTTGTTGCGGATTTGGAGAGGGCAATGCTTGAAGAGTTGGAGAAGCAATTTTCCGAAATGTTATCTCCCTTAAAGGACAGCAAGACATCTCCGCTGAAATACGTTCAGAGATTGACCAAGATAGGCACATCCAACCTCTACTCTGTTCCGAAAGAGGTATGTTTCCTCTGTTTTAAAATTTGAATTTTCGTTCAGAACTAATGTTGTAAGAGAAACTTGAGAAAAAAAAACATGTTTCAGCTTGGAGTTCTTCTAAATTCCATGAAGAGAGTGCTTGACAAATTACGTTCGAGTATAGAGAACCGGTTCATAGTGTGGAACTCTTATCTCCCTCATAAAGAAAACAGAGTTTTGGGAGAGCAGCTGAGAGAAGTGACTGTACTGTTAAGACTCAAATTCAGAAGCTATACGCAAGAGCTCGTGGAGAAACTTGCAGAGAATGTCAGTTACTCCTTTCTGAACTTGTAGTTTCTTATATTTTCCGTCTTGTCTTCTCAGAATCATTGAGAAAAATCTATCTCATGTAAACAGATGAGGACACAAAGTCACATGAAGATGAAGCACATCATCCACGACTTAAAGGAAACAACAACAGAACCAGATGTTAGAAACAGAATGCAGAGTTTGAAAGAATTAGTAGACATGACCATCGATCACCTACATCGTGTTCTGTCGCTTGATGTGTTTGTCATAATATGCAGAGGAATATGGGACAGAATGGGACAGGTTAG
This sequence comes from Schrenkiella parvula, assembly GCA_000218505.1. Classification (NCBI taxonomy): domain Eukaryota; kingdom Viridiplantae; phylum Streptophyta; class Magnoliopsida; order Brassicales; family Brassicaceae; genus Schrenkiella; species Schrenkiella parvula. The sequence continues at coordinate 15,209,091 of CM001192.1, read as the reverse complement.
GAAGGCAAAACCACATCGCAAACCGTTTGGTTTCTTGTGTCATCATTAGCCTTACACTGTTCTTATTCTGTAGTTTTTTTCTTTTTTCGCAGGAGGTGCTTCACCTTTTGGAAGATAAGAAAGATAACGTGACTTGGCACAAAGGCTTGAGATTCGCAGTTTCTGTAACTCAACTTTCTCAACTCTTTTACCACTGCAAAACAAACGAAGGTCTCTGTTTGATTCTTACCTTGTCAATTTGTTACATGGTGATTTGCAGGTTTTAGATGAGATATTTGTGAATAAGATGCAAAGCTTGCTCGGGGATTCGCTACAAGAAGAGAATTTGGAGGCACCAAAATCGATGATAGAGCTTCGATCTATGCTCTGTGAAGATAGGAAAGGCTACTACTGAGAGAGAGATAGAGAAACAATATGTAATCTTTCGGGTAGTTAAATGGAAAAAGTGCGGGAAACAATAATTTGACTATTCAGATTTTTGTATGTTTCTGCTTCATAAAACGTATAACCAAACTAATTATATAAAAATGATAAGCAAATTCATTGCTGTTGGTCTAACCAAAAAAACAACAAACAAAAAGAGTTACTAGCTACGACCCTTTGCGTATTACAAAGTGGTGAAATTAAAAAAAAAAAAATTAAAATCCGTCGCCTGAGAGATTCGAACTCTCGCGGGGAAACCCCATGTACTTAGCAGGCACACGCCTTAACCACTCGGCCAAAGCGACGTGTTGAAAGCTGTCGAAAATGTTCAAATTTATTTTAGTGGGTTACTAAACCAATATGGTTTTGTATGGAGTTTAGGACCTTTGACACTCGGACAATCCTTGCCAAACCGTAATATATGAGTAAGAGTAATACACGAACAAGAAATGTTTCATCCTACAGATACTTAATCCGCTGACAAGAACCATAATCATCTTCAATATCCAAGAAAATTATCCACAAATGAAACTATAAAATTATTTCCATATATTTAGAAACTTATTTTCTCAACTAAAATGGAGTAGAATGGAAAACTGAAAACCAAACATAATCCAATTGCAATTGCATCAAACCAAACTGAAACCGAACAGATTACATTTATAGAAACCGAAAAAAACAAAACGAAAATTAAAAAAGAATAACGCGTGGAGCTTACTCGCGTATGCTGTGCGTAGGTATGTATTTGGGTGTTTCGATTGGTTCTGGTTCAGACTCTTTGAGTATGGTGCTCGTTCTTCTTCTCGTCGATTTTCTTCTGGGTTTCAGGAAGAAAAATGATCTCTTCGCCGCATCTCTCCCAGCCAATGAATGGACTCAAAGACATCGTTGAGACACGAGATTTTAAGGTTTTACCTCATCTGTCTCAGTTTTTTTTAGAGTTGTTCTCTGACTATCTGCTCCTGTGACGACCGAGCGCATTAACAATATGTATGTTAAGTCTAATGATCCGATTGTCAAAAAACCATTCGTGCTTTGGATTCGCCTCAACTTGTTAGCAAATGGGTTTCTTTCATTGTATAATATGCTTCTTATAATTTGGAAAAGCAGACAACTTTTCTGTAAATTGGATTCAATAAGAACACATTAGAAAAGAGTATTTGGGTTTCTGATTACTTGTGTACGGATGTTGAATAAAAATTGCACCTTTTTGCGACTAAATAAGCAGAGCCCAAATGTTTTACGCGATTAGTTGTAAGTCGAGTAATTGCTTTGTGTCATTTTCCGTTTGAGCAATCATTACATTTTGCGAGAGTAACGTTTGGTAAAGAAGAATGTTTGGCATGATCTTCTATATCAAACAACTAGTGAATTTTTCTGAAGATCTTTTTGATGCTAAACTTGGCAAAGTGTGTCACAGGCATGGCTCTTAGATCAGTATGGAGTCCTTCATGATGGCAAAAAACCGTACCCGGGCGCAATCTCAACTTGTACGTTATCATCTCTTACTTTTGGCTTGTCTGATTCCATTAGGGTGTAACATGTTGTAGTTGGTATAAAAACCAGTTCTTTCACTGTGCTATATTTAGGTCCGACTTGGATTCAGTATTGATTATATCTGATATAGTCAGAGATGATTTGGCAATGAATGTTTATCCATATGAGTTTTGAAGCCAGAAGCGAAATATCAACATGCTTTGAGATTTTCTTATTTTTGATATTTTTCTTTCAAATTTCTCCAGTCTAGTTGTAGTTTTGCATAATGACTTATTTAAATTTTGCTTAATCTTGGGGTTACAGTAAAAAATCTTGCAACAGCGGGTGCCAAGATCGTGGTCATAAGTAATTCTTCTAGACGTGCTTCAACTACCATGGAAAAGTTGAAAGGCCTTGGCTTTGATCCTTCTTTCTTCACTGGAGCTATAACTAGCGGTGAATTAACCCATCAATCTTTGCAGAGGTTATCACCAACAACTTCTAGTCTTCTTCTTCGCGATATAGATGCTATTACTTAGTAGAACTTACTGATAGATGTCTGTTACAGGAGAGATGATCCTTGGTTCGCTGCACTAGGAAGGCGTTGTATTCACATGACTTGGAAAGATCGGGGAGCAATCTCGTTGGAGGTTACTTATCACCATGTTTCTTGTTACTAGTTGTTTTATCGATGATGGTTAGTAGTAGGTATTTGATGTAGTGTTTGTTTCAGGGTCTAGATCTAAATGTTGTGGAGGATGTGGACGAAGCTGACTTTGTTTTAGCGCACGGCACTGAAGCCTTAGGACTTCCTTCGGGGGGTGTAACTCCTATGCCTCTGGACGGGCTTGAGAAAATTTTGAAGAAATCTGCAGCTCGAGGAATCCCCATGATAGTTGCAAACCCGGATTACGTGACTGTTGAAGCAAATGTTTTTCATATCATGCCAGGTACATTTACTCACGTCTCTTAAACTGCCCAATTTTGTCTTCCACCTATGATGTTATATAAAGATTGATATAAATCATTCACCAAATTTGTCAGGTACACTAGCTTCCAAGTATGAAGAACTCGGAGGAGAGGTGAAATGGATGGGCAAACCACATAAGGTTTGAACATTGAACTATCATGAAGTTGCTACTTGTCTCTGTAAAATGCTTTGTTGACTGTGTGTACTTGGCAGATGATCTACGAGTCGGCTATGGCAATCGCGGGAGTCAGTCCATCTGAGTCTATCGCAGTAGGAGATTCGCTACATCATGATATAAAGGGAGCAAATGTTTCAGGAATTGAATCAATATTCATAACTGGAGGGATTCATGGTAATGAGCTTGGCCTCACTTCTTATGACGAAATTGCAAGTCTAGACTCGGTCAAGACCCTTACTGCCAAACACAATGCATTCCCATCTTATGTATTATCAGCCTTTAAATGGTAGCTTTCGTTGTACAACCATGTACTGCTTCTTCAACTAGATTTTGCCATCATTTAACACTTGAGGAAGTAAACACTTATTGCTGTGTAAATGAGAATAAGATACAAAGTGAAGTTACATATTACACAAATAAATCTGGAGCTAAAAGGTAGCATAAATGCGCCTAATTTGGCCAGCCGAAAACCTCACAAGAAAGAATAAATACAAAAGGAACCTCCGTTGTTTGATAGTATCTCTGCAACATCTCTATGCCGTATGGCGACTTAGTTATCTTTCTCCAGTTCACCAACAAGGTCCCTGAGAGAGGGAACCTTCATGGCCAGAGTTTTGTAGAGCCTAGAGTAGCGAGCTCTTGTGCCATCAGCTGTTTTAGCTAGAGCCAGCGAACTTAGAGCTTCGGGTAATTGAGCAAACATTTGTTTCATCTCCTCTAGGCTCATGTTTACTAAAACAGAAGGCCTTGGGACAACTCTGACAAGTTCACCTCCTTTGGGCTCTTGAACGCGTGCATCAGCCTTGATCACGAGCTCTGAGTTGGTGTTACCTCCACATTTTATGATGAATGGGGCCGAAGAACCTGTGTTGAATTGCAAAACGTTCCACTGAGACACATCAGTTTCACCTGACGATATTGATTCTAATGAGGGTATCCGGCCGTGTGATTGTTCCAGAAGATTATTGTTTTCTTGTTCAGGGATTGTCTGCGGTTAATAAAATCAGAGAGAAACAAGTTAGTATGTTTGATGTTTGAATCCGGATCTCATCATCATATCAGGTAGAGTTCTTTGTGTATCTATGGTAGGTTCATGGAGGAACTGGTTAAACATGGAAATCAAAAGTACCTCGACCAACTGGCGTGCTGTAGCGATTTCTCTTTGTGCGCATGGATGATCAATATCAAGAAGAGAAGGCATTCGCTCAGCGAGTTCATCAAGGGCCTCAAGTAATGCTGTTTTCTTGCTTTTACTCAAAACATGGACAGAGGCTTGTCTTGTAATGTCCTACAAGATGCAAGTAAAGTTGCTGACCACTATTCTTCACGCAAATTAACTATAACCAAGACCAAGTATGAAGCAACATCGTCTCAAATGGAGGTATAAATACCTTGACTTGCTTCAATATGCCATCCAGAGAAATGAGAGACGCTAATCTTGAGTCTTCAGCTGCGGTCGAAGGGTTTTGAATAGGAGAACTGCCTTCTTCCAGGTTAAGCAAAGCTGCATCACTTCTCATTTGTTGTAAAATCTGATAAGGAGAGCAAACGGAAGTCAGAGTACAAGAACGTTTCTATGAAAACAATTAAAGTAACCACAGAACTGTATCAATTTTTTTCAGGCGAGGTGGTGGGGTGGTGTACCTTTCTTCTTTTGTGGTCAACGGACTCAAGAGCTGATCGAAGCTTAGCCACTTGACCAGCATCTTCTGCCTCTTCTGCCGCCAAGGTACCAGCAATATCCTATAGTACAGTTCCATATTAGACATTGTTCCAAACAAAATTGTTCAGACTAATACCTTAGACCTCAACATGGGCCGTAAGCCAGCCACAACATCAGCTGTTTAAAACTCATTGGGTTTGGGGATGTCAATCTGTTATTTGCACTTAGAATATTGTTTTGACCAATGACACCGCATACCTTCATGTGCTGCATTTGGGAAGTATAGACACGTTTTGCATACTCGGATAGAAGCTGCCCGAGTGCATCTGTGTGAGGTGGCACCGCGGTCCCTAGTCCAGCCATCCAACCATCCATGATTGCCGTGGAAAGAAGCTCTAGTTGGCCGGTGGTTCCTCCCGACACATCATCTGCTGTCACGGAAAGAAACTCAAAGTTTTCTGCAAGCCATAACCGAATCTGTCGCTGCAGTTCACCAGCTGGAGTGTGAACAAATAGTGCAGCTAGGGTTTTGTTCCCGATAGCAAAAATTTTGGCTTCATCTTGCATCTCCCGCAGTTTAACTCCAGTAACTTGCTGCCTCCCAGAATCCTAGATGATTGCAATCAAGTGAATTAAGTGTCATCTTGATGTTTAACATATTAGGTAAAATCAAGCATCTTTGGGAATCAAGTGCTCTATTAAGGTAAATCTACCTGTTCAATTCCACGCATTCTTGAAACCACAGATGCCAACTTGTTTTTCCTTTCTGGCTTTATATTAACTTTAAAGCTATGAGTCTGCATATCAAGATTTCGAACTGGGGATCTACCTGGGCTGCTACCCCTACTAGTGCTTCTACTTCTACCAGTATTAGGCTTCTCAAGAAAGCCTTCGACAGGAGAGACCTAAAAGAAGAGGGTTGGATTACTTTTACGTGGAGAGGAAAGAAGTAGTACATGCCAGCCAAAGCTAAGAAAAAGAAAAAAATCAGCTATTGTCGTATGCCTATGCTCACCCTGATAGACTGAAGCTCGGGTGACCGAGCCAGTAAAGACCTTATGTATAATATCCTGACTCGGGAGACAAGCATGGTATCCATTACTCTTCTTGGTTCCATTTTCCGAATAAATGAAAAGACAGAATCTCTGATCTCAGCAAGGATTTCATGCTCTCTGGAAGCACCCGCCTTGATGACAGCTGCCAAAACCTGCGAGTCAACAATAGGAAAAATGCTTCTCAATTTAAGTTGATATCCCTAACAGCAAGAAATATTTAGAGACATCACCAGCTTCTTTTTAAATTATGATAGAAGGTACAATGGTGTCATTTCATATAAGTATACCACTGAAAAGTCTAAAAGTACTAAAACAATAAGCTATTAACCAAGTACCAGCATTAATAGCTTGTTTGCGCCATCAGCAATGGCAGCAAGACCTTCATATTCTTCAGGGTCAAAGTCATTCAATGCAGCTGTCAGGTATTCTCCAGCTGGAGTGGTTTTTACTATATCAGAGCCAGATTTTACTAAAGTAATTGCTCCACCATTCTTATTTGCTGTAGTTGGTAAAGCAACAGCTTCTGCCCTATTATTTCTCCCACAGAAATAGTATTACATATCAATTGATAATTAGGGTTAATTATTACGAAATTGATAGAGTCCGAACTCAATTTTTTAAAACTGATCCTGAAATCACCTGTGATCATTGGCAGGCTGAATGTTTGGCGATGCTCTTGATGAGGGACTCGACACCTAAATCAAAAATAGATAAGAACGCTAAGCAATGGAATGCTGGGAGTTAAATTAATTTTTCTCTCAACAGCTGAGAGCAACATCAATGGAGTGCAATGGAGCATAACTGTACAAAAGCAAAGAATTACCTGGGTCGAAACAGCCATCGACCTTTCTGTCAATCTGTCAAACAACTTTTCGTTTTCTTCATGCAATCTCTGCAGAAAACATTGTTCTCTTCAAATAAATGTACTAGTGCAAATATCAATGGTTCAGCCAGAGGGCACCAACACCAATCAGAGTACGTCAAGAGTGACAGAGACGAACCTCAATCAGTGCATCACGTTTTTTCAGTTCTTCCTCAAGTTTCTTGGTAACAGAAGAAGAATCAATTGTGCTTTCGGTAGCTTTTGGTATTGAAGAAAATAAGTCCTGAGATGGCAAGACATCTCCTGCTCTTGTTGTGTCAAATCTAAAGGCGTCACTTACTTGTGATTCCAAGTCCATTATTTTAGCCTGCATCAATGTTTAAATGAAAAACAGGAGAATTATTTGGCTATCATGCGCATAGAAGTCAACAATTTCAAAATCAATTTCCTTAACGTAGATCATGAACTTTAAAAAGTAGATACTAATACTCACGGAGGACCAACCTGGAGATTTTGAATGGTGGAATCTTGTTGTTGCATTTGCAGCTTCTGTTCCTGATCCAATTGTAAAAGTTGAGCTATTTGATTTCTTAACTGAGAATTCTGCTCCTTCTCTAGTCTATGTTTTTCTACAAGCATAGTATTCTCTGACTGCATGAAAGACAAATATGGACAATGAGCAACAAGTAAAAATGTTAGAAACAATTTTAGAAAAGCCAAACAAGAACTTAGATGACGCTGTATAACCTTTAAATCTGATTGCAATGTAAATGAAACTTTCCACGCCCTCTGCACTTCACTGTAGAGCAACACACACTGGTCATTTGCATCTTCAAGTGCTTGTTTTAAGCCCACAACCTCTTGTTTCAGATTCTGATTTTCTCTCTCTTTGTCCAACAGCTCCTTCCTAGCGTCACTTGCCTGCAGGACAAAAGGTTACTACGCTGCATTTTTTTCGTAAAACGATTATATGAAAACGTCTGTATTTTGTTTTCTAATTGTTTATATCTTTCAGTTCCGCATCCACTTACTACATCTCTCCATTTCTTGATGGTATCTCGATTCCCAAGGCTTGGTACAGTATTCCTAGCTCTAGCAGCATAATTGAGACATGATATTGTCTCAGACAAGTTCCACGCACTCGGACAGATGTTAACAATCATCAATGTCTTGGAGCTTCCCGCTACAAATTACAGGAAAATGTATATCAGTTACAAAGAGCTTCAAAAAATGATGGGAAAACCCTTGAAACAAAGAAAAAATATTCATGGTGAAATAAAGAGAAAAGATGCAAAGTACTAAAAAGACAAAACTTTTCACCTAGCGAATCTGCAAGTATTCTCGTAAGAATTGAATTCTCATAAGGAATTGAATCCTTATCTGACGTCAAAGAGGATAAAACATCTCCCAACCTATAGAACAAGTGGTACACATAGAGTAAGTAAAGTTAACAAGAGCAAATGTTCATGCATTGTAGAGTACACATGAAAAACTTTGTCAGGCCTTTACATGACAAAGACATGGAAGTTATATGTAATATGTGCAGCTCACTGGTAAGGGATCAGTGAATAAAATTAGAGAAAGAACAATTTAACATACGCTGAAATCGAATTCATGACATGCAGCAAATCAGTGACGTGTTCTCCACTGTCATTTTCAACAGTTAAACCTTCACTTCCAGCCAAGTCAACCAGAGAAAGCTTGCTATATATATTTTCTCCAGTAATCGTGTTGCTATAGTATATGTGTATTGTGATAATCCTACAAAGCGAGACGCCATCCATAAAGACATGAGACTGGAGAACCTTAGCAGAGACATATAATAAAAAAGGAGGAACTATTCAAGCGCAAAATAAGACATACAGATGGGTCACATTAAATTTTGACTTATCATTTCCCCGGTTCTGAAATGCATATTTTAAGACTCTTAAGAACTCTAGTGGATTATCAACTTTTTCCTGTCCAAGTTCTATAATAGATTCGTGTAAACCCATGTTGATCTTCGGCAAGTTGCTCTGAGTTTCCGAAAGTAAATCCCTGACCTGAAAATGAAAATTGCTTAAGTTAGAAGTTCCAGATTCCATTACAAAACCATCTTGGCAAAGAAAATGAAAGCCAAATGTTAGTACTTCAGACAATGGAAGCACCTGTTCATTATAGATCTCAAACACTGAAACAGAGAAACTGAATCGAGATGTGGAAGTTGAATCAGAATTAGCTAGGTCAAAAAGTTCCTCAAAACAGCGAGCATATAAACCACGGTCGTGACTCAAGCCTTCCTGGCAAAACAACAGTCAATGAAAGCTGATTCAATGGAGAGCCATATGAAGATAACAAATCACTGGAAAATAGACAGTGATATGAATGCTAGAGACATGCCTGTGATACTGTATACCTCATAAATCAGACACAATTTTCACCTCAGATCAAATAAAGAAAGAATGTTGTCATACTAGGTTTGGTATGCTATCAACATATGTCACAACTCCAGCACCAAAGTTATCCTGGGCTTAATCCCAAAACAATAAACATGAAAAATACGCAAAGAGCTTATGAGACCAATAGAATGGTCATACATTCACAAAGGCAAGTCACTACAAATATCTCATAAGCTACTTTAAAATCCCACACACAAGCATAGCTAGACACCAAACTGTAACAGAAAATCAACTTATATAGGTGCTCAACAATATGTGACCTATTTGTAAACTTTGGGAGGAAAAGGAAAAGAATGGTAACCATGGTGTATGTCTTCCCTGCATTAGTTTGTCCGTAGGCAAATATGGAGACATTAGATCCATCCAGTGCAGATTGAACAAAAGGTTGGACATCACTGAACAGTGCAGCTGGAAAAATTAGATCAAAATCAGAAACACCTCGTGACATAAGGAGAGAATACATTTATAGTGAACTATGGTACTCACCTTGACCAACATGAGGTCCATAAACTCGGTCAAATTCAAAGTCCTTCTTGGGATTAGACAGAGTATCATCACTAGTGTTTACACATATGGTGCTATCCTCAGGGAATTCTATAATAGAGGGACCTTCATCCTCAAACAATGGTCTTGCACGGCAAAATACCTTTATGTTACCTAAAATATAAATACAAAAAACACGAAAATTCCACATTAATCATCAGGTGGCAGAGAACTATCAGAACATCAGTGAAACTATACTCCAAGAAAGAGTAGGAATATAGAAAGACCGATAATACTGGTTATGGAAGATTGGTACCTTTGGCCGTCAACAAGTCATTGAACAGTCTTTTCTTCTCATTGATAAGTGGAGATAGCCTAGCCTCAGACTCAAGGACAGATTGATCTGCGGTGGTTATGTAGATAAATGAATAGAACATACTACCGAGTTCCACCAGAAACAGGACAAAACAAACAATATAAGAAACACCAACACAAGAGTTAGGTAGATGGATTTATGAAGTTTCTAATGTTAGAAAAAGAGGCCAACGAACTCTTGTCTTGTGAACGGCACTCCTAATAATGACAAGTGTACCAAATGTAAAGAATCATCATTTTTTTTCTTCTAATGCTTGGCACAACTTACATAGACTTCAAACATAACTCGTGTAACTTACCCAATTTACGACTTTTCGCAGCCAGAACACCTAAATAACGTGTAACCCTCTCAAGCTTTGCATTAGAATACTCCTGCAGATCAGTAGCTTCCTGTCTCAACTCCAAATAATCTTCCTTCGCAAGCTGTTTAACCAAGTTACATTTTTTCTCTTGATAAGCAATGGCTTCAACAAAAAAGAATAGTGCTACACACTAACCTTCCATCAAACCTCCCAGTTATATATTACAGCCTAGCCTATTAGATTACAACTTCTACCGACTCAGCTCACACTTAGGGAAATAAAAATCAGCCGTTTTTTAATAACATTCAACTCAAAGTCCGAGCCAAATTGTGGCAAGAACTCGGTTATAAAACTTCCCCAACATCGGAATTACAGAAACGGTCAAAGCTAAGCACAAAAACCCTGCTTTATATTAAAAACCAATCGAACTTCCCATAAGATTCACTGAAATGACTAACTAGGCCAGTACAATAGATGTCTATTGTGGACTGTGAAGTGTAAAGGAACTTCAGTAAAGTGAAAAAGGAACTGACATTTCACCTTAACTTTCTCTTTTAATCCGTAAACCTTGGAGGCAAGCGATTGCTTCGGGAGCTCCGGACAGTGAGGCGGATGCGAAGCCGTCGAAATCGAGTACCGCCGCACCAGCGGACCGGTCGTGCGGTGACCGCCCTCCTCAAAAGTTGCATTCGAAGAAGACTTCCTCGGTTCGAATCCACTCACCTCCCAGTTCCACCTATTGGTTTTACTCCTCTGATCGGCCATTTCATCCAATAAAAACCCAAAATTCTAAGCACAAAAATCCAAACCACAGAAGATTGAAGCAGTAGCTTAGAATTCCAAGCGGAAAAATTCAAAAGTTTTTGAATTTATTTCCTCGATCAAGATTTTTTTGTTTTTATTTTTCGATTATCACTGCGGATTTTCCCTCGGTCTGGTTTACAAAAACAAAATGAAAGGCGGAGAAGATGCTTTTGATGGAGAGTCATACGATGCCGTTTCGACTTTTTCACTGTTATTTTTGTTTTTAAATTGAAGAAAATAAAATATGGGAGACGTCGACAACCCAGAAGCCTTTTGAGACACAAATATTTTTGTGCTCTGTGTTAATTCACGACGCCTTATCGTGTTCGATTATAGGTCATTGATTCTTCTTTCTCACTACGAACTACGTTGACTTTTCCCTCTTTTTCTGGACAGCAACTACATTGACTTTTTATACGTTGAACTTTACTCATGATGATATCTTAAGTCCTGATGAGACAGTATTAACGAATGTTAATTTCAAAATTTTGTAGATTTTAGTTAACTTCATAGGTTGTAAATTGCATCTTTCCACAATTTTAAGTTTTCTAAAATAAAGTCAACTTTTTATTTTCTTCTGTAACTCTTGAGTTTCAGTGTCTCCTCTTAAATCGATCTACCGCGTCACATGTTTAAAAGATAACAATGAGAAGGAGACAATAATTTTCCCATTAATTTAGACATCGCATTAAATTTAATATAGTAACTGCATAAAGTTAAAACAATGGCCGAGGAAGTAAAGAAAATGAGAGGGTCAAAGAAAGACTTAAAGTCTAACAAAGAGAGGTACATGAAAGAACCACACAACAAGAGAAGAAAATCAGTTGATGAGCGACCTATGAACTCCTCTCAATAAGCTTTTATTCCCTCTTGGATTTGGAGAGAGCTCTCTTACGCTGACCAAGCATGTACCTGTACATGTGTGGACTACCTGCAACAGCTCAAAAACCCCATTTCCAAGCAAAGTTAGTTATGGATCAGAACTGAACAGATTCATGAGATTCGTTCTATAAGAAAGGTCAACTGAGTCTGTGCCTGGGACATAGATCGCAAGGACGAGTATCGTTGCATAGAAGAAGTCGAATGAGAAGTTCAATGTGTTAGGCATCCTAACGCTGTACATCTCAGACGTCTGCAGAACCAAAACAAAAAAGAAGAAAATGGATCATTTAGGAATCAACCATATACATTACAAATTCAAAGCTTTATGTATAGCATCAAAGTTTAGTCAGATCTATGTGAAAAAAGTTACCAGGCAAAACATTACGAAGGAAACACGTAATAAGGCTTCATGATTCAAATGGATAACGTAAGGAAAAGGTTTGTCATTTCTTTTAAGAATTGACATGAGGATGTCATGTTACCTTGATGTGTGGTAACGCAAGGTAGATAAGACCTACTTCACTGGTGATACCGGTCGGGTATAGCAATAAAAAGCTGCTGTATCTGAACAGATGAAACGAAAGACAAAAAAAAGGAGATCAGGTTTACGTATTTATCAATCATCAAGGCATAATATACTTCATATGAATTGTATACCGGAGCCACAAGTGCCATGAAGGTGCAAAGCCTAGAGCTTCCTTAAGACCAAAGAAGGAGTAGCGAATAATCTGCAATATGAAGCAATCATACAAGCCTTCAGACCGGGTTATTCAACCAAATATATTAACTAAAGCACATGAAGGACTTCACTAATATTGAGTAAAGAGTGGGAAATGATCTTTAAAGCCCGATTTTAATTTCAAAGAGACATGCTTACGTCTAATCTTAACAGCTACGTAATAGCAACATAGAATCTCTTGGTCTGTACTCTAAAAAACATGTGACACGAAACTTCCAGGGCATCCAGAAGAGAAGCAATGTTTAAACATTTCAGATTCAGGACAAACATGAAACTGGTAAATTTATGATACTAAGAATTATGTTCAATGGTTGAAACAAAATGAAAAGGAAGACTAGAAATATAATCACCTCCGTGATAGACCAGCTTATGACCAGCGACGCAACAAGAAAATGTGATCGGACCTGGAATTAAATGGAACATAATTCAAAAAATCAAATGACGAAAATTGCAATTAGCAAAGAGAAGTAATTAACTCGTAGTGCTAGTAAATTTCTCAGTAACCTCTAGAAAGCTGTATAGGATGCCCCAAGTCAGAAACAGCCTTGAACCTATCTGTGGAAGAGTTGCAGAAACAGGAGATCTGACCAAACCTATTCGAGTTTAGAGACACAGCAGAAAACAAACCGGTCAATGATCTTAAGATTTTTTTTATCAAAATGGTGTAATGCAAGTTCGAAATTAGTGTAATGGATCAGATCACTCACATACTAATCCATGAAGAATCTGCTCGAGACCCGGAAAATTCCCAAAATACAGATTCGAATCAAGCAAAAAGAAAGGGAATTTATCAGTTGCAACGAATGTTCATATCCTCTAATTACGAGGGAAATGCAAGAGAAACGGACCTCGAGAACGGCGGCAGTCTGAGCAAGCTGGAGAGGCTTCTCGACGGCGTCATAGACATTTTCATGTCCCGTTTCCTTCAACGTCTTTATCGCAAAGTACAAAACCTGAGCCCTAAAAAAACCCCACAAAAAAAAAAATCAAACAAAACCCACGAAGACGAGATGAAGAGTAAAAGAGACTTGCCATCCAGCAAAAACGATCCAGTTGTAGAGAGTGAGGTACACGCGCCGGACGATGGAGAGAAACCCCGCCATGGAAAGTGGAAGAGATAGCGACTAAGCTGAGCTAGAGAGATTCTTGGAGCTCCTCAAAGAGAGTAGATTTATGGCGGAGAGATCGGAAGTGAGAGCATTTATGAATAGAGAGACAGGTGAGCTAATTCTCAACCGACAATTTCGGATATTTATGATATAACTCCACACTTCCATCCAACTATCTCAAAACCACCCCTATATTAAATATATCACATTATCACCCCCCTACTTCCACAATTGTGGAGGGTAAAATCATTAAAAATCAATTATCATTACAACGTGAAAGAGTGAGAGTGAAAGAGTGAAAGAGTGAAAGAGTGAAAGAGTGAAAAACAAAAAATCATCTTCTTTCCATCTCACTGTTCACTTGAAGCAGCACCTGAGCCTGTTTGAGATTGGCCATCTTTCTGCTCCTTCTCAGCCACCAGTGGGCCATTTCCAGATCTGCGAGCACCGGTGAGTTCTTTGGCATCTGTTTCCGTGGCAGAAGAATGCATCTCTTCGTCTATTGGAAGTGTTCTCTTTGAGCCCTCTAGTGCAACACCCAACACTAAATTCTCTTCCAAAGCTGATCTAGACACTGATGACGTTGAAGCATCTGTTTCGTTCTGCGTATCGTTCTTTGATGACTTTGTTGTGGCACCACTTCTCTTGGCCTTTGGTTTCTCAGCTCCTGACGCTTCTGCTGTATCCTTTGCTGTGGCAGCAGGTTTAGAGACCGCTTTGGTTCCTGTCTTTACTCCTGTTTCATCAGGTACCTTGTTGGAATCAGAAACCGTTGATTCTGCAACTTTCACGTTTGCCTTTGGGTCCGGAGAAGGCGTTTCCTTGGACTTTGGACTGGAAACCTTGTTTTCTTGCTCTGCGGTTGGTTTTGATACACGGTTTTGAGGCTTCGATTTGTCTTCTCCATTGATTTTGTAAGAGGGTTCTATTAGCATCAAAGGACGCCTAGAAGCAACACCTCCAGGGCCGTACATTGATTCTCCAAATGGTGCATTTTCCATGTCAGCGTCTGTATACATCTTTCGGATTGTACGAATTGGTGTAGCTAGACGTGCTCGGTGATGGCTTATGACTCTAAGAAGGTCCAACAATATAGCTTCCTGTTCCACCAAGAGTGTAAAACTTAAGCCAATCCAAAAAAAAAGACTGCAATTTAGGTCGATGAAGAAATGAAAGACTGTAACTACCTTTACACATAAGTATTCTTCGAAATGGGATGTCTTCACAAAACAAGAGATTAGTATCTGTAGAAACGAAAATCAAATGTCAGAACCACAAAACCAATACATCCTGAGATATCTGATCTTCACTTCTAGATGAAAGCAAAAGAAGAAATAGGCATTGAAATCTAACCACGAGGGCCTGATTTTCTGGATTGACATTCTCCAAGAATATCCTTCTATGTAACTTCTGCTGCTCAACTTGAGGATTCTTGGCTAGTACTTTCCGCATGTCAGCTACAATATTCTGTTTGGAGAAGTTAGAACAAGTATCAGCTACAAATAATTCCATGATTGGCACTTAACTTGTATAACGAGTAAACAACCATATAAGAGTCAGGAAACGCACATTAATTTTGTTAACATCCAAGTGACTGATTGCTAGGTGGGTTTTGATACGCCAATGAGTTTTCTGAGTAAGGTTTCTCACGACATTGACTGTAAACTTATGGTTTGGGATGTGGATTGCCTCGCGGTCTTCACCTCTTATGATCGTTGGTGACCACCAACCAACATGCTGTGAATTCATTGCAACAATCATTTGAGAAACTTAGTTGACTAATCTTAAAGGAAATGTTCAGGCATAGGAATAACCTGCTGGAAGCCAGGAAAAGATTAACAATATCTAAGCTCGAAGATTTTGATACAAACCTCCACAGTGCCAGAAACTTCATAACCTTCAATCTTTGTTTGAACCCACTCATTCAGGACAAATGGCCGGGTTGCATGAATCATAACACTTGAAAGAAAGTTTGTCAAAATCTGGAACAGCAAAAGCTCAGGTTTAATGGAATATCTTGTCATAAGAAGGAAATAGAAACTACTAAGGGAACAGTGGATATCCCGAAGAATCTAATAATCAAAATGCGATTCAGGTATCACCTCTCGGCCAGCAAGAGTAATCAAAACTGTCCCAAGACCTCCAGCAGTGAGCCATTTTTGTGTAGAGAAACCCAGCAACTCCATGAAAAGTGAAACAGCAGCAACCCATACAGCTGAATACACTGCTTTCCCAGCAAATTGAAAACCCATCTGTTCCATTCAAAGGTAACATTAGCATACCATATTGAGAAACCAGTTAGATTTCTGATCATGGAATCTGAAATTTTCATTGACGCTAGAACAAACATTCTCAGAATAATAACTCTACAGTATTTCTGGACGAACAAAAAAGTTAACTACGCATTTTTTTATGGTTACATTACATACATTTCTTGTATCGTTTGGGTCACTTGTTTCAGAGAAGAGCTTCTGTGTTTGTTGGATAAGACTGCATGGACACATCTAACCAGAATCAGAAGTCATCAGATGACCACATAACAATTTCACGTGAAACAAACCACTAACGTATAGAAAAAATAAGATGAAAAGAAGTTGTGTTTAAAAAGAAAAGACAGCACAATTACCTCGATATGCAGTAGGCGAATGCAAGTACTGTTGACAATGACCTCACAAAATTCAAAAGCCGATCTTTTATAATTTTGCTAGCTTCGGTAGGAAGAACAATAGGATCTAGTGCCCTATTTAAGGAATAGTCAGTAGAAATAAACCATCTATCAATTATCTCAACAAAGCACTTCAAACAAGTATATAACCAAAATATGTCAACAAGAACCTCAGAGTCCCGAGGAACTCCTTGATAGATATACCTGCAGATGAATAGAGCTCCTAACCATAACAGCAGGGGTTGAGCATACGAAGTCATAACATGGTAGGTACCACTCTTTTTCCATCCGTTATCATTCTTCTGCAATGTTTTAACGGTAAAGTTTCAGAATATCATAGATAAGTAGCACCATCAATCTGAACTGAGACAGCACAGAAAGGAAAGCATTAAACACAAAACTACAAAAAAATTGAAATGGCTACACCTACATTGAGTAATATGTTTCTTCCTTGGCGGACAAGAGGTACTAAACCCCACAGGGAGAAAATAAGAAGAGCAACAGCTGGAACCAACTTATATACAAGAGGGAATTGTTGTATTAACCCGTGTGACCTGCAAACACGGAGTGCAAATATTTACAGAGTGGACTAAAAAAGGAACAAGAGAAATTACAGGAACAGTGCCCCACAAATTTGCAACTTCCCTAAGGGAACCATAGCAATGACAAAGCATGTTCGGTTACTTCAGCAACTTCTTTGAGTAGAATTTAATTCATTTATTGTGAGTCAGATGCCTCGAGACTACTATGCAATCCTTCAGATCCACAGAGATCAACTAACAGAAATTGTGATAGTTTCACAATTTTCAAGTGGTCATTCTGCAAGTGATTATAAGAAAAATAAGTCTTACTTGATTAGCACTACAGTGGCAGCTTTAATAGCTGGTTCAATGACCTTGCCCCCTGCAGAAAAAGAATGACACCTAAAAGCGGTGGTTCTGCATGGTACTGAACAAATAGGCCTACGAAGGTAATCCGACAGTAAAATCTTCCTGAAACCATGTTGCCCCGACTGTATACAGAAAAATCTATGTTATTAAAAATCAGCAAACCAAGTTGAATGACTAAAGTAAGCTGTTTTTTTTAAATATTACCGGAGCACCTAATGAGAGAGGACCCTTTGATATATGCAGCCTCCTTCTCATGGCACTCTAAGAACAAGCACATATTTAGAACGACAAAAGGGAGAAATGAATTAAAAGAAAACAATCCGAAAGCTAGGATGGAAGAGAACATACATTTTCTGGCTTATAGCACCCTTGGTTTTTGCCAAGACCCAGGCCATGGGACAACTGTAATGTACCATAGAGGGCCATATTTTAAGCAGAGTGAACGTTTCAGCCAGCCGCGTTAGAAGCACCGATCATAAAACCTTGCAGCCTTACCGAAAGAAACTAATGAATGCCAACACGAACCCTGCACAACAGAAATGAAACACATCACTTAAAGTTTTAAACCTATGTGTATGATTCAGATGCAGCAAACAAAAGTGCCAATAAAATTTGGTGAAAAGTCTTAAAATTTCAACATTTCTTAAATTTTCAACTTTCTCATTAACAAACTGTGAGAATAGCTAAAGCAATTAAAACCTACGCAGTAGGATCCTGATAACGAACTAGAGCCTGCTAAAACACAACACAATTGGATTCGTATGCCATACTCATAACCAGAGACCTAAATTATATAACTTGGATAAAGTTTCTGGATCACAATCCCAACTCAACAACTATATCTAACTTACATCAGCAGCTAAATTAAACCTGATATCATCTAAAGGAAACATCCAATATCAAAAGTTGCAAACATAGACTCCTGTAAGAAAAGGCAGACTAAACACCAAACCAACAACGTAGCAATCATTGACGAGAGGTAACAAAAGGCATGAAATTAGTCGTTCAATCGATAATTTTGAGGAGTGAAAAGCCGAATTTTAATTAAAAATGGGCAATACAAGCATCCTCGATGCACACTTCTACAGAACCGAAGATAAATTAAAACAAATACGAATTCAAAATCGAAATTACAATCGAATAACTCGACAAATAAACATGAACTAATCTAGACAAAAGAAAGATAAAAAAAGACTTACCCCAGAATTAAAAATCAACGGAACAGACAAGATTTCAGGGTTTCAAAGCTTCTTTCGTCAAGGAGAGCAGCTTCTACGAAGAGAGAGAAGGGATTCGCAGACAGAGAATACGATGCCGTTTCGTAATGAGCAACGTTCCGGGTAAAGTGGTGATCAAAATGCCACGTGTCACGACACGTCAGACCCGTGCGGCGAATAGATTCGTATCTGATTGATGCTCCGGCATAATTTTGCATATTTGATCCCAAAAAAAAAATCATCCTCAATATATTCTCACTTTCCATTTTTGCTTACAATCTATTTTTCTATTTATAATATGCAAGGGAACAAATTTAGGAGGAAAAAAAACACGTGAAATATAATGTTGTCTTTTGAGACTTTGATAGATCTTATCGATGGTGTAGTTTCTTTGCTTTTGTGCGTCTGTTGTGATTTCAGACGATATCTCTTCACACATGGGAATGGGCTTAGAAAGGGATAAGAGACACAGGTAGGTATTGTGGCTGTGATGTGTTGTATACTTATGTATATGCAAATATCAAATATGTACATAGTTTCATTTTGGGATCACATGTGTGGACTGTTAAGAACCAATGTTGCTTGCGTTTTAAATAGCAACTTACCATTATGAAACCATTTTCAGGCGCCGAATCGTCCTCTCCACCATTCTTTTATCAACAAGATTTTCAACAAACAAACAAAAGGAAGAAAAAAAACACATCTCTTTTGGTTTTCCTGAACAAAAACTTCATCATATGTAAAGATGAGCTTTTGTTCAATGTATTGATTACAAAAAAAAAGATGTTACGAAGAGCTGCAAGCAATGCATACTCATGGTGGTGGGCAAGCCATGTTCGAACCAAACAATCCAAATGGCTCGAAGAAAACCTTCAAGGTAACATTACAATTCCATAAAGTTATATGTATATTCACTTCTTTCACGTTTCTCAATTTCTAAAACAAAATAATTTTCTGTGTCTGGATTTATATGTATGTGTCAGATATTGAGGAGAAGGTGCAATACGCACTTAAGCTTTTGGAAGATGAAGGTGATTCATTTGCAAAGCGTGCAGAGATGTATTACAAGAGAAGGCCCGAATTGATAAGTTTCGTAGAAGAATCTTTCAAGGCTTACCGTGCTTTAGCAGAACGGTATGATCATATCTCCAAGGAGCTTCAAAACGCTAACACGACAATTGCATCTGTTTTCCCTGACCAAGTTCCCGAGTTTGCCATGAACGAAGACGATGACGCTGCTCCTGTCTCGCTTAGAAACCATAAAACTCACACAGACGCGTCATCAAGTCAGAATATTCCAAAGGTTCCTGATTTGCCTATAAAAGACTCCGAGGCTACAAAGAGGTTTAGGTCGAGGAAAGCTATCAAAGGACATGCTGTCTCGTCCGTTGTCAGCAAGTCCGGGCTGAGTAAAACCGAGGTGGTGGAAGAGATTGACAAGTTGCAGAAAGAGATTCTTGTTTTGCAGACTGAGAAAGAGTTTGTGAAGAGTTATTATGAGAGTGGACTTGCAAAGTATTGGGAGATTGAGAATTGTATCATGGAGAAACAAGGGAAAGTTTGTAGTTTGCAAGACGAGTTTGATGAAGGTGCTGTTGTTATAGAAGACGAAGAAGCTCAGATATTGATGTCAACCACAGCTCTTAAATCATGCCAAGAGAAATTGGAAGAGCTGAGAGAGAAACAGGAGAAGAATGTAAAAGAAACAGAGATTACCAGAAAACAGATCAGAGAATCAACAGAGGAGTTTGGTAATCTTTCTGATGCATTTCTTGGTGATGGAAGAAGAAACCAGAGAAATGGAGAAATGGAAAATGAAGACTTTGAATCATTAGAGGAGAAGGTAAATGAAGAGTTTACCTCTGAGGCTGCTAGATCATGTCTTACCATAACAGATGTTGCTGATAAGATCGATGAGCTTGTGAATGATGTGATCAATTTGGAGAGTTTGTTCTCATCTCAAGCAGCTTTAATACAGAGGCTACGAGAAGAAATCGATGATCTCAAAGCACAGATTAGAGCCCTGCAAAGAGAAAATAACTCATCTCAAACTGATGAAGATATTGACATGAGAAATAAGCTGAGAGAGATGGAGGAAAAGCTGAAGGGTATTAAGGATATAGACAAGGCGGTCGAAGAACAGAGTGAGAACATTGAAAAACACCTTACACGAGCACATATAAAACTAAGTTTCTTGTCTGAGAGGTTAAAAAGCTTGAACCAAGGGAAAGGAGAATTCAAGGCTACTAATGTGACAATCCAAGATGCAAGATCTTTGAGTGATACAAAGTTTTCAGAGGAAAACCTTGATGATTCAGTTAGGTCTGAAAATGTTAAATCAGCATCTGAAGTGGTTTTTGCTGAAAAAGATCATACAGATGAAGTTAATGAAGGAGAGACAATTGATACTGCAGGGAAAGAAGCTTCATTAATACCAAAATCAGGCATTGAAACTGAAGATGAAGCATTCTTGCAGAAGTTTCTTGCGCATGAAATAGAAGGTAGAGAGAAACATCTGTTAACCGAATACACCAAATTACTTCGGAACTACAAGGAAGTAAAGAAGATGTTAGATGAAACAGAAACAAAACTGCAGAGTGAAAACACCATGAAAGATGAACAGGTCAGAGTCTTAAACCAAAAATTCAGCGTCTTGCTTAAAGGCAAGAGTGACGGCGATGATCTGCAAAAGTTTAGAGCCAATAATCAGAAACAAACAGACCAACTGTTCATGCTAATTTGCAGAGAAGATAATGCGATAAACTCGATAGCTGGTCAAAAGCTTATGTTGTCACCAAATGAACAGCAATTCGGAGCACGAGTTGATGCGCTACTAAGTGAGAATTTGAATTTGCTGGTGAGGTTTAGCAACTCTTTTGGACAGATACAAAAGTTTGACACTGGGATTAAGGACTTACATGTTGAGCTATCGAAGATCATAGAACAAAAGAATCAAGATAAGCATTCTCTGAGATCAAATGTTCGTCCCATTTACAAACACCTCAGCGAGATACGCACTGAACTAACCATCTGGCTGGAGAAAAGTTTGCTGCTGAAGGAGGAGATCAACTTAAGAGCTTCAACTCTAAACGACATACAAAGTGAAATAACAGAAGCTCTCAAAACAGATTCTGAAGACTCGGAAATGAAGTTTACGATTTACCAAGGAGCTAAATTTGAAGGAGAAGTTTCAAACATGAAAAAGGAGAACAATAGGATTGCAGAAGAGCTGCAAACAGGTTTAGATCAAGTTACAAAACTGCAGCAAGAAGCTTATAAGACACTTGAGAAATTGAGTGAGGAGTTCTCACTTTCCGAGTCAAAGAACCGTTACAACATACAATCTTCGCAAGATAGCAAAACTCGTATTCCACTGAGGTCATTTATCTTCGATATAAAACCAAAGAAGCAAAGACTATCCCTTTTCTCTTGTATCCAACCTTCAATGTATAAGAAGATGAAGCCTTATTCATAGAAAACTTAGACATCTTTGTCATGTACTACAACGTCAAATGTGTTTATGAAATATAAATCTTTCTTACATGTTGATCTTTTTGCTTAAATCCTTAAACATCTCATTGAAAGGCCCGTTTTCATATTTTGTTTGTACGTTAATTACAAAACTTATAAGAAGCCCAACCTTATTTTAAATAAGCCCAAATTTATTGGGAAATATCCAATGGATAAATTAATGAATCTGTTTTTTTTATTAACTTACTGAATCTGTTATTTAAAATTTCAAATTACGGAATAAATCTTAGTTTCGTAAATTAAGATTGCCAGAGTTGTTAAAACAGTGTGACTTCAAATCAAAGTATTGTATTAAACGTCAAGATAAATCCTACTTTGTATCTGATTATTTTATTATAACTTTTTATCATGCATTATTTTATAAGGCCTAAGTGTCAAAAAAAATATGAAAACGTTTCTAGTTATAATTTTTTCTTTTCTGGTAAAATAAATACATTATATGTCAACAAAAAAAAACATATTGGTTAACCTATAATAATAATATTGTTAAGCTTGTGAATTACTTTCTATTTCTACTTTTAGGAGGTGTAATAAACATATAAATAACTTTTTAGTTTTACTGTTATAACTTTTAAAGAAAGAAGGAAAAAAAATCACTTGGCTATCTATCTACAGCTAGCAGAATCGCGTTAGTCTAAGCTTTCACGGCTGTTTTGTTTGACTAATGGACGGATACATCTTCTTCGTGATCTTTGCTGTAAAATAAAGAAATTAAACAAATAATTTTATCAGGTTTTGTCACTATTAACTAATCTATTAAATTACTCATTATTTTTTTTTAACATCTACCTATTATATTACTACTTTAATTAGCGATTGTACCAAAATTTACTCGTTATTCTATGGTACACATACTAAGAATTTTTAAGATGTGTGCAAAGTGCAAGCATCATTACCCCAAGTGGGTAAATTACCCATCAAACACGGAGTTACTGTCAGAAAAATATATATATCTTTATTCTTTTACTTTTTTTTCAACAAAGATTGCTAGATTGTTGGTAAATATTATTTTAGAAAAAAGATTTCACTTCATAAATATATATATATATATATATATATATATATATATACTTACTACTTGCTAATAATATATATATATATATATATATATATATATATATCCATCATGTTCAAAATTTGGGGTTCCATACGCTTTAAAAATAAAAATATCCAGTAAAATTAATCTAGAATTTGTTATAAAGTCTTCCAGTTATATAAATAAATCGTTTTGTTTTCCAATCTTGGTTCAGGAAAGATCTTTTCATTTTTGTTTTTTCATTCTTTTTGTAATCAGTGGTGGTGTATGCGAACTTGTAATGTTGATCAGTGAGATATATTTATAAACCGATTGATTAAATATGAAAAAATATAATTTTTCGCACAAATCAAACAATCAAAACTCCACCACTATACATTGTTTCACGGCAAATTTGGGTCTTTGCCCCTACAAGTTTACCTAATACAACCAAAACATCCTAATGTTTTCTTTTTAAAAAAAAAAGATAAAGGTTAAAGTGAAAATATTTTAAGAAGTAATATTTTTTGGGGGGAACAAAAAGAATTAAAGAGAAGGTTTAGTTAAGGAGATTAAGACAAAAGACGAGAGATTAAGATAATAGAAAGGAGGCAGGGTCGCACGTGCAACACCGAAATCTTCGACCAGAAACGTTGTGAATCAAAAGATGCTGCGCACGTGCCTCCTCGGTCAAAGGTCAAAAGCAACTAATACACTTAGCACTAGTCATTGGACCTCCCAAACCGAAACTATTAAAACAACATTAATTTAAATGAATCATAATTGTTGTATTAATTTAAGAAATTGCTGGGTATCCAAGATAAGGATGATGATTAGGAGAGTCTTGTCTTGTCAAAAGACTCTGTTAAGAGCTAATTAACAATTTCGAAAAAAATAAAAAAAAATCTCTAACGTTTGTTCATATTATTGACATTCTTCACACCTGGATCTACTTTATGTATGATCCGAACTAGAAAATATTTATTATCTTGGCTTAATGGCTATTTATGTGATGAGATTTCTAAGATCGAAGCAAGTGAGCTTAATACAATGTTTCCACTTATAACTTAACACACTGGCTTTTTTTGTTGTCATTGTATTTTATGAATGCACATATTCATTCATTACATTATTTAAAAAAGGCTGTTAAGATTTAAATAATAATCATCATACAACTCAGTTTAAAAAATTTCATTTGGGTGTTGAACATATATAATTTTTGTTTCTTTTTGCTCTTGTGCAGTGTGGAATCAATTGTCTGAGTCAGAATGGAATCCGTTTGGTAATATCAATTATACATAACAAAGAGAATATATTTGGCCATTTTCAACGAACACTGAATATACTATTGGAGGAGATAAAACTATCATATGATCAAATACGATATTGATAATATACAGCTACTTACGTGTAACATAATATATCATATATATATTATTACTATGAGTCACACTTGAAAAGGGGAAAGAGGGAGATAATGTGGAAGCATGTGTTTATCCTCTCAAGTTGCTAGATTCAGCCACGTGTGGTGACGTGGCACTTATAAATTTATATGATTTGCAGAGAACTACTATATTTATATATATATAGATATATGTGTTCGGTGTTCCAATTAGATTTAGTATACATATGTATGTATATACAACCTTCGAGCTTTTCTCGTCGACGGATTAAGATTCGCGCGATACAAAATTAAGGACCATGTGTGACCATCCCCACGTGTGATCTCACATGCAATTACGAGATTTTAAAGCTAAGTCTTCCATGAGACAAATAGTTAAAGATAATAATTTTAAATATATACAAAAAACTTTTAGTTGAGTATAAGGACAACAATAATTGAGGATAAATGTTTAGGTATGTATTTCAAAAAGTATGTAACCGAATGTATCACCAAGACCTTTTTAATGGCTATAATGCCACGTCATTCTGGCCAGAGCCCTAAAGAGAGGCCACGTCCCAATTACATTTTTAAAGAGAAACACACATGAGGATATCACACAGTTTTAACATATTCTTTCCTTTTTTTCCTTCTTCCTTGTGAACCTGGCTTCTACAGTTCTACGTTTGAGTATGAACGACAAACTCTGATTACGGTTTATGTTATTATATTTGTAATACACTTGGTAAATTCGTGATTGACCATCAACTTTTTTGTCAAAGGTTCATTGAGCAACATGGTTTTTAGCATGTTTTAGTAATTTTTTCCATTGGTTATATAAAGTGATGATACAAATTTAAGATTTAATATTTCGATCACATATATCATCATTCCATTTTTTATGAATATAGCAGGGTTTTGACAGAATCTTGAGACAAAACTAGCTTTTAAAGGGAAGAAAAACTCACGAAAAATATGAAAATATTAAATAATATATCAACAAATGTAACGTTTTAAAGAGTTGCATGTTAAATCGTCCATCACCACAGTTGCAAGCAGACCAATCTAACCGAGCGTGCCAGCAATCTATATCATGGTCAACCCTTAGGTCAATGGACACGATACTACTCCCCATTGTCGTGCCCGCTAGGTGGTCGTCACATTCATATATAAAGCGACGAGTCGACCAAAATTGTGTGTTACCATATCGATGGACCGATCGACTCACACGCGTCCATATATTAGAAATAAACATTATTATCTTGATTCCATTATTACATTAATTAGTGGTAACCAAGCTTATCAACGCTCACTCCCCTCTCATGTCTCTGATCTCATTTTGACCTATCAAAGAGAAAGAAGATGTTCTTTATCTCGACGTGTTACGTTCAATTTGAATTGCCGATAACGTTCAAGGTTGAATGCTTATCGACCTGTGTTTGTATTGTACGTATGATAATCGATATAGAGATTACTAGAATAAAAATCCGTTCATTCTTCTTTATTTTGTTTCATTTACAATGTTTTTAAACGAATGAAAATTTTACAAAAATGTGCTAAGATCGGAAATATAAAAAGAACCATTAGTATGTTAGGTTATCATTTTGAAAATTTGACCAAAGAAAGAAAAAAACCAGTAAACATGGTGATTTGACACTCCATCGACCTAAAGGACGGTAGATATTTGTTTAAAAAATAAGAGACGGTAGATATTTGTTTACATAATTACATACTATACTTAATTTTTTTTTTGGGAGATACGAACTGCTAATTAAAAATTGAATGTTGAAGATATTTAAGGTTCAATAAAGTAGAAGTATAGGATACGAAAATGGTGTAGATTATAAAATAATACGACATCAAATCCCTAATCACGTGCCTTAATTGCTGGGCCTTCCTTTTTTTCTCCTTAAAATAACTATTTTTATTTGCTTCGTTTTTTACAGAGGAAACCCGCCTCCTCATCTGGCGGGTTGTTCCCCACAAGCCTTTTCTTTTTGTTTCTCGATCTCTCAACTTCTTCAGAATTAATATTTTAAATTATAGTAACAATTAAAGTTTCCGATTTTAATTTTTAGTTAGGATGGGTTTAAGAGAAAATAATATTAATTATGTATATGCAACAAAATGTATTTTAACCGGCCCAATAAAATTTTACACGAGGACTTGACCGTTTTCTTTTGACCCAAAAGGTATAGCTAGAGTTTTTTTTTGTATATATACATATATAATTCACACTTGGCTTCCTACTCTATTACCCTGCTAAACTTTAATATACCCTATTATTTCTATTTCATTAATTTAAGGTGTGAGGATTTCATTTCATATATAAAAAATTACAATCTTTAATGTTTTAGACAGCATATAAGTAAGAAAGTTCACAATGTAACCTATAATTTATCTTTTTTTCAATATTACCCTAGAAAGTCCAAACCAATTAAGTATCACTAAACATTTTACACCTATCTAAACTAAAATGTTATATTATTATAAGATATTATGAATCGTCATATATATCTACTCTAGGATTACTTAGTAGGTTTGATGTAAATAAATTCATTTTGTACGTGACAATTATGAATAAAACAGAAGTAAGAGAACCCGAATACGAAATATTAATTAAAAAGGGGGTTAGAAAGTAAATAAAAAACGTACCCGAGTAAAAAAAGTTGAGAAAATCCGACCCGAAAGAGTAAAATCCGGTTGGGTGGGTAAAAAAAGAAAAAAAAGAGTGGGGGCATGAAGAGAAGAAAGAATGACAATGCATGTACGACAAGTGGAGAGCGTAGAAACTAGAAACAGCTAGTGGTTTAGTTTGGTTGGAATTTAGGGGTAATTTGGTAAATTCCCTCATCATCTCCCAGATCTTTTGCGACCTTGTTCTGGACAAAATTTCTCCCCCGCAGTGCTATCACCTCTAAAACAAAACATATGTTAGGAAGAAAAGTATAGTCAAATAATATTTCAGCTAAATTTTAAATTCTCATCATGTTTTAATAACACAAAAAATTAATAATATTTTTATGATCGTTAAAAGACGAATAACGGGTTACAAAAGAAAAGTGACATAAATTAATTTGAATTCTTCAAATCGAAATTTTCAAATGCTATGCCAAGAAAATTAGCTTTTGATTAAGGTGTCCGACTAAAAGCATTTTAGTTAATAGACGTTCTATGATTCCATTTTAACAATCTTAAAAAAATTCAAAACTGATACAATCTTCTTTGCCATTTCATGAGAAAAGTTTTCCCCCAAGCTTTCTATTATGTAATAATATAGATATATAAACACATTTACCCTAGATGAAAATTACGATAAAATAAGATGAGTAAAGCATTAGTGAGTGAACGTATATAGTTACATTTTCAGATTTAACATAACCTCACTAAAACCATTCTAAGTCACAATACTTCCTTTTCCCGTAATCATCATCGTATGTTCATATCGAGGATCTACGTTAACTCGAAATCAGAAAGGTTTGTATGTTGTTTTTGGTTTTAAGATGAATCGACTACGAAGAGCATAAGCGACAATCATAATATTAGGAATATCATCCAGTTACATCAATTTAAGTCTCTGAAAAATGTCACGAGACATTTTCACTTGTATCTTGTCTAATTATAGAAAGGAAAAAATACCTGTAACAATCATTCAGATTTTTAACCCAAAAAAGGAATTATGAAGAAAAATATGCACGAACACGTTTGGATTTTGGTTTCAACCAAAGCAAATAATAACAAACGTACCATAATTAAACCAAATTAATTCCCAATTAAAATTTTTCCAAAATACTCAATCTATTCACGTATTTTTGAAAAAAAATCTTGATAAAGTAAACTTCTTCTTCCCCCCCCCCAAAAACTAAAGTGCCATTTGTAAAAACATATCTCAATTTTTTTCCTGCCGACCAAAGAAAAAATTATCATTCATTGGTTTTATTTGTGTTACTGTATGAAATGTATTTAACGTGTATAATAAAAGCATAAAACCTTACGCATAAAAAATGACAGTCAAAGTTTAAGACTTGCACAAATGCAAATGAATGGTGTCCAACAATTTTTTTATGTAACTGGTTATAACAAAACGAATTAAGTACGTTTTATATAATATAGACTTACTTGGTCATATCATAAGAGAAGAGAGTTTTTAACTTTTTAATAATCGGACAAGAAAAGTTAAAGCTAAAATAGAGATTTATCTCTCTGTCTCTCTCTCTCTAAAATCCCCTCCGGTATTACGCCGGGCGACACAGAGAAGAAACCGCTCTACTTTTTAACTCTCTCTCCTATCTCTCTACATGCACATTCTCTCTCTCTCTCTATCTCTACTGCAAATGTATTATTATTTAAATTAAAGAAAACGATTTTCTTCTCTTCCTTTCTTTATAAGTATACGTCTCAGAAATTCCTTAAAGAGCTTCTGCTTCATCTTCTTTTTCTGTTTCTCTTCATTCAGAATCTCAGACAACAGTTTACATGCATTTGCTCACTTGATCTCCCTTAAAGCTTGAAACTTTTACTTCTTCAAAAAGAACATGCAATAGATAGATCTTCTGATAATTAATAACCTCGTGATTATCGTTCCTACAAGCAATTTCAAAGTCTTTCTTCCCCACAAATGCTGAAGTTCTCTGAAAGCTTAGTGTAACGCTTGATCAGGTTTGTATTTTACAAAAAAAAACCTTTTTTTCTGGGTTTTCTTCTTAAATCTTCTTTGTCCTTTTCTGCAGAATCACAATAGAAATTTTGTAGGCGTGTTCCATTCTCTCCTAATTTTTCTTTTTACTTAACCTTTTCTAATATAATCAATCTTCAGCAGGATTTACCGAAGAAGAACAAACAAGAGAGAGAAAGCAAAATAATTACTTTTTTTTGTTGGTTATATAAAAAGAAGAAAGCAAAAGAAACTTGATGGCTCCGATGACGAACTGGTTAACGTTTTCTCTGTCACCAATGGAGATGTTAAGGTCATCTGATCAGTCTCAGTTTGTGTCCTATGACGCATCTTCCGCCGCTTCCTCCTCTCCTTATCTCCTCGATAATTTCTATGGTAAAATAAATTACTTTCTTCCTTTTTTCTCAATTGATTTCTTTTGTCGAGAAAATTTCATTTGAGGTACGAAAACGAAACACGAATGATTGTGGTGTGTACACAGACAGTAACATGCTCTTGTGTTGTGTTTGTAGAGGTGTAAGTATAGACTCTAGTAACCGACTTCTTCGTAGCTTATCCTATAACCGAGTTGCTGAACTCAGCCTCCCTCGTGTTTTCTCTGTGACTTTGTCTGTTTCCCGAGAAAGGCAAAGAAAATAATTAAAAGAGATTTTATTTTTTACTCTCCTCATAAGAAAGATAGAGACTTCTCGTGATTCTTTGTTCTTTGATTTTTTATCTAAAAAAATTCCTTATTTTGTTGGTTCAATCATCTGGGTATGTATGTATGATACTATCGTTTTCAAGCTTCATTTTCCCGGAAAAATCAATTTTCGTTCATAGTTACTGATGTTTTTTTTTATCTGTGTTGATTTATAAAGGTTGGACGAATCAAAAACCTCAGGAATTTTTCAAAGAAGAAGCTCAGATAGCAGCTTCGATGGCGGATTCAACAATCCTAACAACATTCGTCGACCCGCAAACTCATTCCCAGAATCACATCCCAAAGCTCGAAGATTTTCTCGGTGACTCATCTTCAATCGTGCGTTACTCCGATAACAGCCAAACCGAAACACAAGACTCTTCCCTCACTCAAATCTACGATCCACGTCACCACCACAATAACCAAACCCACCACCAAACCGGGTTTTACTCCGATCACAACCACGATTTCAAAACCATGGCCGGTTTTCAAACCGCCTTCTCAACAAACTCCGGTTCGGAGGTGGACGACTCAGCCTCCATCGGCCGAACTCATCTCGCCGGAGAGTATTTGGGACACGTGGTCGAATCTTCCGGTCCGGAGCTAGCGTTTCACGGTGGAGCTACCAACGGAGGAGCTTTGTCACTTGGAGTTAACATTAACAACACTAATCACAGGGGTAATGATAATAATCAGATCGCTGAGCATCATTACCAAGGGAATAACAATGGTGAGAGAATCAACAAGAACAACAACAACAACAGCAACAAGTCGGACTCTGAGAAGGAGAAGCCTGTTGTGGGGGTGGAAACGTCAGATTGTTCTAATAAGAAGATCGCTGATACGTTCGGACAAAGGACTTCGATCTACAGAGGAGTTACAAGGTAAGTTCGAAATTAAGAATCAAGGAAATTACTTTGTGATTTGCCATTGACAAAGGGTCAAATTAGTCAAAGACATTATTGAAGTTTTGATTTTTCTTTTCGTTTGTTTATTAAATGAAGTATTAATGTAAAGTTTTGATTGATGCAGACATAGATGGACGGGGAGATATGAAGCTCATCTATGGGATAATAGCTGTAGGAGAGAAGGTCAGGCCAGGAAAGGACGTCAAGGTATATTTTTCTTTCAATTTAGTTGATTTCATCACTATTACAATCTTTGTTGATGACATCAAGATTGCAATCCGTGTGGTTGTTTTGGTTTTTATCATATATGCCTTTAGGAATGAGGTTTATTTGGGGCTCTTTTTGGGTTTTTGCATGTCTCTAAGTGGGAATTAGAAGGATTAAGAAGAGTGAACTATAGGACAAGAGTTTGTCAAAGAAATCGAATGCAAGATTCAAAAGAAGCTTTACCTTTTCCTTTTTTTTATTGATCTGTCTCTATCTTTATATGATGATTGATAGACCTTTGGGTGATTGTATTTGTGAAGGGGAGCCAAAGTTTTTAACTTGACAATACTTTTGAGTCAGGACAGAGGAAAATAAAAGAAAGAAAGAGAAATATATATAATATATAGTTGTTGTTGTTGATTTTTCATATATTTAGCAGAAGGGTGCCGCCATTTTGTTCCTTTGTCTTTATTTCATTTTCTTTCCTTTCAAAATTCTTTCATTTCACACTTACACATACTAAAGCCTAAAGGTACATAAGATGGGTCCCCATGGCATTGCCTATATGATGCAATCTCTGTTTCTTTGATTGACATGTTTATGGACCCACTTTGACCCTCTATTCCCATATTTCTCTTCACCTACATATATTTTGTTAAAGCATATATGATTTGATGTTATGTAGGCATGTGATGTGAGACCATTGGACTGTTTCTTCAGTTTTAGCTTCATAGGGCTTTGAATTGAGGAGTACTTGGGTTTAATTAGAGGTTGATTTTGATTTATATCTACAATGCAAAACATGAGGTTGCTTACAGTGAAGAAAGATCTAAGAATTTCAAATTAATTGAAATTTCACGAGTGTGTGTGTAGTGTTTCTGCTGTCCATAAGGTGTCAGAATGATTTATGTGTAGTGTTCACATCAACAAAGCAGAGTCTGAATATTCTCAGTGGCTTTTGCTTTATTTTTATATTTTTTTTTGCTTTGGGCTACCAGTACCACCACCACCACAAGAGTGGGGATCTAGGGTTTGACCACATCCAAAATTTTCGTTCTCTTTTTTTTGTTTATTTTGTTTTTTCTTTCAAATTCCCTCACTTTTACTTTTTTTATGGTAGCAATAACCATAAAAAAGCCCAAACATGTTTGGTTGATAACTAGTTTGCCTTGATCATTATCTTCGTGCATAACAGAATAAGTGTTTGTTTGTGTTAGAATATCTTTGGTTATATTTGTTACATCTCCTTTCAGCATTCTGATCATTTCATTGGCTAAGTTTCGTATTTTTTTGCCTTTTTTGCATGTACCTCTCGATATGGTTTGCTCCACTGATGGATATTGGCTTTTGCTTAAATCAACAGTATACTTGGGTAAGATTAATATCTCAATCTGTCAGTTCTTACAATAATGATAAACAATAATGTGCATGCCAATAATATGATTGCTTTGTGAATGATTCAGGTGGATATGACAAGGAAGATAAGGCAGCTCGAGCTTATGATTTAGCAGCTCTTAAATACTGGAATGCTACTGCGACCACCAATTTCCCTGTAAGTACCTTCTTTCTCTTCTGGTTTTATCAGTTTGTAGTTTTTATATATCTTTGTCACTCTTTACTAATCCGTTCCAATGATTCTAGATTACAAATTACTCGAAAGAACTGGAGGACATGAAGCACATGACCAAACAAGAGTTCATTGCTTCCCTTAGGAGGTAAGATCCTAAAACAAGAACATTTTTTTGAAGTGGATGGTTTACATCTATATGTTTTCCGATAGTAACGCCGAGGTTAAACCAATATGATACAGGAAGAGTAGTGGATTCTCTAGAGGAGCTTCGATATACCGTGGTGTGACTAGGCATCATCAACAAGGACGTTGGCAAGCAAGGATTGGCCGTGTCGCCGGGAACAAAGATCTTTACCTCGGAACTTTCGGTGAGTCGATTAATAAATAAACTTTGGTAACATAAATTAATAGTCATCAAACTGTTGTTAATTTGTTAGTTAAAATTCTCATTTTATTATTCTTTTTTGTTGGTGGTTGTAGCAACGGAAGAGGAAGCGGCTGAGGCATACGACATAGCAGCGATCAAATTCAGAGGAATAAACGCTGTGACTAACTTTGAGATGAACCGTTACGATGTCGAAGCCATCATGAAGAGTGCACTTCCCATTGGTGGTGCAGCTAAACGTCTTAAGCTCTCTTTAGAATCTGCTGCGTCAGAGCAGAAACAAATCCTCGGCCATCATCAACTTCACCATTTTCAGCAACAACAACAGCAGCAACAGCAACAACAGCTTCAGCTTCAGTCATCTCCTAACCAGAGTAGCATTAACTTCGCTCTTTGTCCTAATTCAGCCGTTCAGTCTCAACAGGTTATTCCGTGTGGAATACCTTTTGAAGCAGCTGCTCTTTATCACCACCAGCAACAACAACAGCAGCAGCAACAGAACTTTTTCAATCATTTTCCGGCAAATGCAGCTTCTGACTCAACCGGGTCTAATAATAACTCCAACGTTCAAGGATCAATGGGACTTATGGCGCCAAATCCGGCTGAGTTCTTCCTCTGGCCTAATCAGTCTTACTAAAAATCAATCATATAAATTGATTGAGTCGTCTTTTTTTTTGGGTTTTAGTTTTCTTTTCTCCTTTTTAATCGTTTTAAGGGATACAACTTCTTTCTCACTACTAATCTTCAACTTCTTGATTCTAGCTAACCCATAAGCTGACTAGAAGGATATGAAAGTCTCACTTGCCTCTTTTTTTTCTTGTCTTTTTTTTTTGTCTTTCTTACTGTTGTTAGGCAGGAGTAGATGGGGTGAAAAGTGGAAGAATCGGAAACAGTTAGGGTCATTATTGTATTAAATGTAAACTCGGTGGTGGAAAATGGTAGGTTTTGGGAATCAAGGGTGGTTTCTGGTTTTATGATCTTTTTGTATGCATCAGGCTATCAGCCTATCCGTATCGTACTCTGTTTCCCATTTATGAAATATATTTCTCGACAAAACTCTCGTCGGTGCATGTAGATAATTTCAAATGGCGTGCTCTGTTTCTATATACAGCCATTTTTAAGATTGCGTAACAAATGGACTTTGTAATAAATTGACAACTCGTTTGGGGTTGAGACTAAAAAAGTTCAGCAGAACAACATAGAGATACATGTTAATAATATTCACAGTTTGGTTGAAGAAATAAAAGAAGCAACCAATGCAGAAGAACAAGCAAAACTCAGTCAAGAAAAGAAGACACAGAAAAGACTTTTTTTGTTGGGGGTCCTTTTCCTCTGTACGTGGCCACAAACACATTTGTTAAGTTGATTTGAGCAGCTTCGACTCACTCCATCAGGAGTTGCCTATGGCGGCTGAGTTCGTTGAGGTATGAGGAAGAGGTGTGATCTTGCAGATCGCACGCGTTCACACTCAATGCTCTTTCACATGGCTTCTGCTGCAGCTCAGCTGGCCCGTCTTCTCCACGCAACAGCTGCACTAACTGCACAAGAACTCACATTAAAACCGATATACAAGCTCTGTGTATGTTGAACCGAAGATCGGGTTTGGCTCAAGGTTTGTTTTTGTTTTGGATCTTTGTAAAGACTGGAGATGAGAAGATTAGATATAGCATACCCGGGTCATGTCAGGTCGCATTGTGGCTATATGATGTATGCACATTGAAGCTGTTAGCATCACTCTTCTCATCTCTGTTGGATCAAACTCATTTCCTAGCCGAGGATCCACAATGTCTTCAACACTGTTCTTCTCCAGAAAAGGTTTTGCCTGTTTTTATCAAAACACACCAATATCCGAAAACACATAAAACAGAGATTTCCAACTGAAACTTTTCGATTAATCATACAATTTTAGTGATGGAACTTTAAGAGAGTTGAGATGTATTTATTACCCATGCAACAATGCTCTGTCTGCTTGCTGTATCAACAGCTCTACGACTGGTTATGATCTCGAGAAGCAATACCCCAAAGGCAAACACATCGATCTTCTCATCAACAATGCCGTGTATGAAATATTCTGGAGCCATATATCTGAATGGAAAGAAGACAAAACCAATGAAACAGAGTTAGTTTTTGATCATCAAAGCTGTTCAGGGAAACTTAGAAGCTTTGATTTCTGTCTTTTACCCGAATGTTCCTTCAATAGGGAACACAACATGATGAGGCCAGTTTTCTGGAAGCCATTTTGCAAGTCCGAAATCCGAAATCTGAAACGAGATATATACATGGTTCTCAAATCCAACCAAATATTGAAAAAAATGTTGTGAATCATTTACCTGAGCATCGTAATCTCGGCTGAGCAATATGTTAGAAGCTTTGATGTCACGATGAATGATCCGTCTCGGGCAAGCATTGTGAAGATAACTCAGACCCTCAGCTATACCTAGAGCCACTTTATACCTTATCTTCCAATTTAGACACTCCTCTGTTCCTACAAAGATCAAAATGACAAGATCACAAACAATGTCTGAAACAAGACACAAGGTTTTTGGTAAGAAAGAGAGTTTAAGGTTTACCAAATAGCAAAGAAGCGAGGCTGCCATGGTGAGAGTACTCCAGAACAAAATGTAAACCACGGTCACTGCTAAAACCTCGAAGCCGAGCTGCGTTTGGGTGATTTACATGTGCGATTATACCGAGCTCCGAAAGGAAATCGCTCACTCTTTCTTCTTCTTCCTTGGCGTGACTCATCAGCTTCTTGATCGCTACCGTCTCACCATCAGGCAAAACCCCTTTGTATACCTCCGCATGTCCTCCCTTACCAATCATATTCTCTAAACAAACAAACAAACAAAAGACAGACTTTTACATCAGAAACTCGGATTCTCAATCCAAATTTGTCGAAGAAGGGTTTGTTTTTTTTGGTTTCCTTTACCAGGATTGAAGTCGTCGGTGGCTGCAGCGAGCTCTTCGTATGTGAAGTTTCGCCAAGAGGGTTTAGCCATGAAGTAGCGTTCGCACGGGAAACCATTTTCAGAGGGAGAGAGCTTTGGTTGCTTACGACGCAAGTTTTTACGGGTGAGTTCATAACTTGCGAGGAGAGGAACGACTGTAAATCGTCTAATGGACTTCTTCTTGATGGATTCAATCATTTTGTTCCATTGAAGACCATGGGAGGAAGATGAAACGTTTTTATTAGGAGTATTTGAAAATGGTGACGATGATGATGATTTATCATCAGACGAGCAAGAGCTGCAACTACTGTAATTACTGCTGTTATTGTCTGTATCTGAAGCCATAACTGTAATTCCGAGTACACCTCTTGGCGATGTTAATGACGAATCTTCGAGGCCTAAGTCGTTCCTGTGAAGCTCTATCTCTTGATGCTGTTTGCTTTCTTTCTTCTTCTTCTTTTTCTCTGTCTCTGTTACAGAGAAAGAAAAAATTGAGTTCTAGTATCAGATTGATGATGCAAATACATAACCTGTTTGTGTAAATGACTAAATTCTTCAGACACACACATGAATTCCCCAAACACAAAAAGGCTTCCTGTTTTTTTTTTATGAAACCCAGAAAAAAAAAATGGAAGGCAACGAGAAATATGAAGTAAATCAATGATTTTTAAAAAAATTTCTTTAACAAAAAAAGAAAAGGTTTAGGTTTAGGTTTACCTTCAACAGCCATAGCTCCAATGGTTTTTTTTTCTCTTCTTCCTCTGTGATACTCTCCAATAAGAGAAGAAGCCTTTGAATCAAGTTAAACTCAACGTTCCATTAAAACATTCCCAGAAAGAACACAAAAAAGGGGAAAAAGATTAAAGTTGCACATCCGAGAGAATTTTTGAAACACAGAGAACAGAGTTGTGATGAGAACTTTTGTTTTTTTGTTATTTTTGTTCTGAAAAAGAGAGAAAATGTTATTCTTGGAAGAATGAGAAAGTTAGAAGAAGAGTCAGCTTTGGTGAGTGGAGATGGATTGGAATCTCTGCTATATTTATAAAACTCCACCCATGCAATTCAACTGCAAGTCAAGTTTTTGTTTTTGTTTTTGTTGTTGTTTAAAAATCTTCTCGTGTCCAAATTATTGATTCATAATTTTTGAGGTTAGAGATTCTTGCCGTGACTAACGCCTTTACTATGTACAGCGGACTCGACGGTTGAAAATATCAAGAGCTGGCTCTGGGCATTTTCGTCAAATATTATTAGACACATCACCTTTGCTTCTAAAACGGTAATGACATTGTGATTTTTTATTTATTTTTATTTAAGTATTACATTTCACTCAAATTATATTCTCCGCCAAGTAACTAATTTGTGATGAAGAATTTAATAGCCCATGTGACATCTTTTTTTTCTTTTTTTTTTCAAGTTGAACGAGATCAAAAGTGTCGGTAACGTTCGGTTTAATGGTCTGGAATTTATATGACGGCTTGACATTTTTTTGCTTTAGTGTGGACCGTATATGGTTTAAAATGACGGAGAATACAAAATTGGAAGTTTTTAAGTATAAAGACAAAGAAAGAAAAAAAGATTGTATGGATTTGCACTTTATAGGAGTTGACAAATCTTAGTTTTAAAACGACAAATGGTGAGTGTGCTGTCGGATTTTTCTTCTTTTATTTTTGATTCAATTTTTTCGTGGCGCCATGAAGAGAGGAAACATATGGCAGACAAATTTGACTACAAGTTAAGCCATGTTAATATTTTTTTTTCACAAAATATTACCACTATGGAGCCCTGTTATTAATGATTTGAATGTTAGTGATACAAAAGTTATCAAAACGTGATAATGCCTTAATTGCTTTGGTTTACGAATATATATATATATTATTTTTTTTTATAACCACCATTGTCATGCGTGAGAATGTGTGAGACCCACCTCAAACTTGTACCAATGAGACTGCGAACACAATAAACACATTTTAATTTTGGGGGATTAAAAGTAGACTTTATGGTTATTATCACCTAAGACATTAAAATCAACCAACTCTCCGTGAGACAACCCAAGTGAAACTAATTGACTTGTTAGATGAATCCTATTTTTAGCACTTGTTTGTCTCAAAATGACATAACAATCAATTCATGTATTGAAAAAAGACACAACCGCAAAGTAAGTAGGGTTGGGTTTTATTGTGTTAGTTGTTCAACTAAACCAGTTAATACCACAACCATTTCTCTTTTCAGTTTTTTTTTTTTTTAAACAAAAATTTAATTTATCGCTCTCCAAAAAGCCCAAATCAAATGGCCACCAAACTCACCAATGTGAATTTCAGTTAGAGAAGTCGGTTCAACCAATTTTCTCTATGATATAAGATGGATATTAAAATTAATAAGAAGCGCCTGTAGCTCAGTGGATAGAGCGTCTGTTTCCTAAGCAGAAGGCCGTAGGTTCGACCCCTACCTGGCGCGATAGTTTCAATTTAAGATTGATTTTTTTTCTTTGTTACAAAGCCCAACCCAAATAGTAATGAAGACCCAAAACACTCAAACAAATAACACAAGGCAACCCAGTTGGTTCTTAAATTAAAGCAACTTCTTTTGCAAGCAACAGTAATAGAGCACAAGATCAATTATTCAGAAGCACACAGAGAGAAGACCACGAGAGTAAGAAAGAAGATATACAGGCAGCAACCAGATCTGCTCAACGACCAAGTTGAGCACTTGAAAACGTTGCAGTAGCTACACCAGAGCTCACCGATGTTGTACTACTCGAAGATGACACATGATAAGTAGCAACAGGCATTTTGGTCGGAAGATGAGGCAATGGTGCTTCGAAATTCAAGACTTGGATCGCTTGTTTTATAGAAGGCCTCGAATTCCTATCAGGATGAGCACACCATAAACCTACAACCATAAGACACTCTACTTGCTTCTTATCAAAACCATCAATCCCGAGTTTCTTATCAATAGCTGTACACACTTCTCCTTTCCCATACATATCCCACACTTTCTCTACAAGGCTTGTTTCAGGCTCCACTCTTCCTTGTCTTGGATCCACAGATTTTCTTCCTGTTACAATCTCTAATATAACAATTCCAAAGCTGTAAACATCAGATTCTTTGCTCGCCCTTCCGGTGCTTATGTATTCAGGAGCCATGTAACCAAACGTTCCTGCTAACCCTGTAGTCTGCGGACCCAGCTCGTGGTCCATCAGTCTAGCTAGCCCAAAATCACCAAGCTTAGCATTGAAATTCGAGTCAAGCATCACATTGCTCGCCTTGATGTCTCTGTGCACAACACATTGCTCCCACTCCTCGTGGAGATAAAGCAGTGCAGAGGCTATACCGAGAGTTATCTTGCACCTCACAGGCCAAGTGAGATGCGGCTTTTTACCAAATAGATGGGCGTCGAGGCTACCATTTGGCATGAACTCGTATATCATTAGAAACTCATCTTTCTCATGACACCAACCAATGAGTTGCACAAGATTTCGATGTCTCAAACTGCTGATTATCTTTACTTCCGTTACGAACTCTCTTTTCCCCTGCTTAGACCCGCCCGCAAACTTCTTTATCGCAACCATCATATCTAAGCCGTTTAAGTACCCTTTATAAACCGCTCCAAACCCTCCTTCCCCTAGCTTCCTATCATCTGAGAAGTTGTTAGCAGCTGATGCAAGATCTTTATAAGAAAACTTTCTTGGTCCTGCTCCTCTTTCGAGATCTGCATTTATTGATGTCAAGTTTGCTGTCTCCTCTGCTTTCTTCTTCCGCTGCCTCCGTTTCAAGAAGAAGACGAGCGAGACAATGAAAAAGGCCAGCAAGACAAACCCAGAAACTGAAATACCAATTACCAATCCCTTCCTGTCATTTTGAATTTTCTTGATCTCTCTTAGCTCCAGGCTTGAACTGAACTCCCATGACAGAAGTCTGTTTCCTTCAGTGACACTTCCAGACGTCGCAGAAAACCCCATCGTTATTTCTGATGGCAGTACCTTTGAAAGATCAATGATGTAAGATAGGCTCGAATTCTCCTGAGGATTAGTTGTTGTGTCGTAAGTCCAAGAGACGCTCAAGTTTCTTCTAGCGGAATCATAGAAGATCAGCACACGGCCTACATCTTGGTTGTGTGAGGTTGCATTCCAAGAAGTTACGTTAGAAGAAGAAAGAGAGTTGTTGTTGATTCCCACATGAGATTTCATGTCGAGAGGATCCCAATCTTTATTAGTAAATGTGTCAAATTCAACATGAACAAGTGGGAAAAAAGAAGATTTAACGTTGGTTTCATTAAACAGACCCAAGAAACCACCAGCTGAGTTGGGAGGCAATTGGATTCCCGCCGGAGCTAGAAAGAAAGCCAACCCGTGACCGTAATTACCGTACCCAACACCACGGGTATCAATTCTGAAGGAGAAGCGGGTACTGAAATCCGCAGGCTCACCGATTTCCGGATTCCATAACGGAATCTTCTTACCGTAAGTAGCCCAACCGGCACGGCTTGTGTAGCCAATGTTGGTAAGCTCAACAGCCCCGTTTGCTCTTGCATCTCCTTGATATGCTATTTCAGAACTATCTGACCCAAAACGAGATATGCTAAACTGAATTGAACAGACAAGAGGGAAAACCAAAACACAGGAAAAGAAGAGGATTGAGTTGGCCATCTTGCAGGAAGAAACAGCTATTAGCACAAGAGACCAAGATGGTGCAATTGATATATATACTTCACAGCAAGTCAACGACTAAACCGTGATTAGAAGAATGATTGCTACTGAGAGCCTGATCCCAACTATCTATCATAGGAAAAACAAAGTTAGCTAAAGTCACCAAAATAGTTGACCTTAAGAGTAAACAAATCAAATTCAAATTGAATATTCTGTTATGATTGCGAATGAATATGACATGACAGATTATAAAAATGTGGAAGATATGTTTAGCGCTCATCCTAAATTGTAGCTTAAGATAAACACAAGGCATATCAAAGAGAAAACATCTTTTTTTCCGCAAGCCTAATAGGTGAAACTTCTTAGGCGGAGTGACTTCAAAAATCAGGTTTTCCAGCAGAATCACAACGAAAACTGGACCAGTAACACTGACCTTTTCCACAGAACTTAGCTTGTTGCACAACCACTATTAGTTATTGAATAAGAGATGATTAGTCACCAACAACACAGGTGGTTCATTTGTAAACTTAAGAACATGTCAATGCAGTAAGTAACAATCTTGGCCAGCAACAGTTACATATATCTAAAAGAGGTACTACTACTACATAGAAAAGAAAAAGTCTACACATTTTTGAGAAATTGAAACTTATGAAGAACAAACTGGATCGAAAAGGACTTCCATCAAGTCAATGACAAACTTAGGATTAGAAAAATAGAATTAATTAGCATCAACCTTGAAATCGTAGATTTTTCTTTGTTTTTATCAACCAAGTCTATCTTTCATCATGAAAAGGAATGTGATAAACAATTCTATACGAAAGCTAAACAATTGACCTCAAGAATAAACAAATGATATTCAAAACCGAAATATACGTCTTGTCCTACGTTCAAAGACTAAACCCAGGTACCAAAAACAACGTTATCTTCGAAAGCGATTGAGAAAAACTTTTAAAAAAGTAGAAACTAGTTTAAATACTTTGAACCACGGATCATGTAGTTGAAGAAACAGTAAACTTTCTACAACCTATCACTTAAAAAGATCATTTCGTCGAACATGTTGTGGGCACATTCGTAAAACCAAACAACTACTACAACTTCCACCCTTTCAGTACGGTTCATAAAAATTCAGAAAGATTTGACAAAATTACCCTTTAGCATTAACGTTTTACGTAACAAAATTTCGAATTTTTTTTTTGAAATGGTGAATGAACAAATAAGGAGAGAGTATCGGTAATCGCAATATCGCAACGCTTCTAATAGAATAGCAACAATCTCGGGGCTCTCTTAACGCAAACGCAAGTTTTATTGTCATTCTCATTTTCGCCCCTTTAACTTTCCTTAACTCATATCTTTGCCCCATCAGCTTCGCTTGATCGCTTCTTTCACTTTCTGTCTCTCTCCCAGATCCAACCTCCACCGCTTCCCAACGCTCGTTCGTCTCCTTCAATGGCTTCTGAAGACTCTCTCTCCTCGAACCCTCTGTTGCAGAACTTTGAGTTCCCTCCGTTCGACGTCGTTGATGCTCACCATGTCCGACCGGGGATTCGTGCTCTGTTGCAGCAGCTCGTACGATTCTCTTTCTTATCCGTCCCTGTTTTGATGCATCCTATTGAATTTTTCGAGTGTTTATTTTACTCCTTATAGCGATCAAATCGTCTTGGACCTTGTTCTACTCGATATCTCTATTGTTTCTATGATCCTATGAACAAATTTAGTTAAATATTGCATTTGTTGTCTATGTTATTTGATTGTTTATGTGACTGCATGTAGCTGTTTGAAAAATGTGTGAAACGATTGTAATGTTTTGTTATCTTTTTGGTATTTTTCCAGGAAGCTGAA
Source organism: Schrenkiella parvula (assembly GCA_000218505.1). NCBI lineage: Eukaryota > Viridiplantae > Streptophyta > Magnoliopsida > Brassicales > Brassicaceae > Schrenkiella > Schrenkiella parvula. Next base: position 15,166,813 of record CM001192.1, on the reverse strand, counting down.
CTGGAGCAGCTAGAAAAATTCGTAGAGCCTTCGTGGCCAAAGCTAGTGGAACCCTTAGAGAAGATTATTGATCGGTTATCTGTTGTTTGGGGAATGATCAATCATCTTAAGGCTGTCAAGGACACACCCGAGCTTCGTGCTGCCATTGAAGAAGTTCAGGTAGTAGATTATATATAATTGTCTTCCCAAGTTTTTCTCTGCTCATGAGTGATTTGATTCAGATTATGTGCTTTGGTGTGAAACTCGTACGATGATGTCTACATTTTTTTGATTGCCATTAAATTTTTTCATCAATGCTAAAATGACATTCTTGGCGTCAAAACCTGTGTAGGGCTAAGTCCGTTTCCTAGAGTGTATTATATTTCTTTTTAGTTGATTATATGGATTCAGTCAAAAGGGGAGTTCGGAGTTTTTGTTCGTTTGTTCAGTGAATTAGGATTCATTTTCTTGGTTTCCTAATCATACTTTCATCTATAGCCAGAGAAAGTTAAGTTCCAGCTCAGGCTGGGGCAGAGCAAACCCATTTACAATGCATTTAAGTCTATTCGAGAATCTCCAGACTGGAAAGCACTGAGCGAAGCTCGTCAACGATTAGTAGAAGGCAAGTAACTATAATTGGGGCATAAGAAAGAACACATGTTGTTCTTCTCTTTTCAACTTTTTAAAATATGGATGAGCGGAATCTTTTTATATATTCAGTGATTAGAGATATGTGCTAACTATGGTATCTGTGTGTTTTCAGCTCAAATAAAGGAGGCGGTTCTCAGTGGTATTGCTCTTGAAGATAAGAAGAGAGAAGAATTCAACAAAATTGAACAGGTTTGTCTAAAACTCTTGACGAGTAAATGTCAGCTTGTTTAGTAAAGGATCTAGGGTTTCACAGCTCCATGTGTCCACCAGCATGGCTTCTGTGTGAATAGAATATCATTGCTTACTTGATTTGCCGCTATATATTACAGGAACTTGAGAAACTTTCCCATAAGTTTTCTGAGAATGTTTTGGATGCTACAAAGAAGTTTGAAAAGTTGATAACCGACAAGAAAGAGATCGAGGGATTGCCGCCATCTGCACTTGGACTGTTTGCACAAGCAGCGGTTTCCAAGGTATGAAAAATATCCGAAAAGTGTGTAAAGTTTCAAGTCGTTTTACATTGGGTTTTCAGTTATTGATGCCTCTTGATTTATGACTCAAGGGCCATGAAAATGCAACTGCTGACTCTGGACCATGGCTCATTACACTGGATGCTCCTAGTTATCTCCCTGTCATGCAACATGCCAAAAATCGTGCTTTGCGTGAGGAAGTCTATCGTGCTTACTTATCTCGAGCCTCTTCGGGTGATTTAGATAATACAGCAATTATCGACCAAGTCTTGAAGCTTCGTTTAGAAAAGGCTAAGCTTCTTGGTTACAGGAATTACGCTGAGGTATAGTCAGCTAAGTCAAGCTACTCTCCCTTACTCATAGGCTAAAATATGTCATTCTCCTTGTCCAGGTAAGCATGGCCACAAAAATGGCTACTGTAGAGAAAGCAGATGAGCTACTAGAGAAGCTTCGCAGTGCTTCTTGGGATCCGGCTGTTCAAGGTAACTTCCATTGAAGATTTCCTCAAATCAAAATATAATTCATGAAATTAGTAAGCTACTACTGCATTTATCTATCCAATAAAGTAGGTAAGATGGGCCTCATAGCTTTTGCATTGGTCTATCAAGACAGAACCCTGATTAAGTTTACATGTATTATGGACGTAGACATAGAAGACCTTAAGAGTTTTGCAAAGAACCAAGGTGCTGCAGAAGCTGACAGTTTGACTCACTGGGACATCACTTTCTGGAGTGAGAGGCTCCGTGAGTCCAAATATGATATTAATGAGGTTCTTGTCCTTATTCTTTAGCTTGTGATTCAACATACTGTTTTGAAACTCGTGATGCTTATCACTCACTGCTTGTCTTTTTGTAGGAAGAACTACGACCTTACTTCTCACTGCCAAAGGTTATGGATGCGCTTTTCCGTCTAGCGAAGACACTATTTGGAATTGATGTTGTGCCAGCAGATGGTGTGGCTCCGGTAAAATCTGGAACCTAATCTGTTGTGTTCCTGCTTATGTCCATCATGCTACTGTCTTTGTTAATGTGTAATATATTATTCCTTGAAGATTTGGAACAGCGACGTTAGGTTCTACTGCGTCAAAGATTCTTCTGGAAATCCAGTTGCTTATTTCTACTTTGATCCATACTCTCGTCCTTCAGAAAAGAGAGATGGGGCTTGGATGGATGAAGTTTTTTCCCGTAGCCGAGTCATGGCCCAGAAGGGTTCCTCCGTTAGGCTACCTGTTGCGCACATGGTCTGCAATCAAACTCCACCAGTTGGTGACAAGCCAAGCCTTATGACATTCCGTGAGGTAAAGAAAATCTTAGATTCTATAGCTTATATAGATTGTGAAGGAAATATAAAAGAGTTGACTCTGTCAACTATGACGTAAAGGCTAAGTATTATATAGTATTTTGTATCACACTCTGATTAGCCATGTCCACATTTTAGTTTGTTCTGAGCTAAAAGTTACGTTGGTACCTGAGAAAACGTACTCATGTGTAGTTTTAAAATTTCTTTGACTATTGTGGAATGGTATTCAGTGAACGTTTCACATTGATAGTAGTAGATGGACGACTTCTCTTTTGGCCCTTTGTATAACTTTCCGTACTTGAAACTTTTGGTGCTTTTGGAATTAATGTAGGAGCTTGACATGAATCTTTATAATATCGCTCTGATTTACAGGTAGAGACTGTGTTCCATGAATTTGGACATGCTCTTCAGCATATGCTTACCAAAGAGGATGAGGGGTTGGTGGCTGGCATCCGAAATATCGAGTGGGATGCAGTTGAATTACCTTCACAGTTTATGGAGAACTGGTGCTACCACAGGTACTTGGGTTCAACTGCCTTGTCGATTTTGATTTGGAAATGTTTGGGCCTCCGTGATTTTTGCCCTCTTGGCAATACTTTTCAGTGCTGCGTAGAGGCATTTTACTAGTAAATTTGTAATGAATATAATATTAATGTGGTTTCAGGGATACCTTAATGAGCATTGCTAAGCATTATCAAACAGGAGAAACTCTTCCTGAGAACGTATACAAGAAGCTCCTGGCTGCAAGAACATTCCGTGCAGGGTCCCTTAGTCTTCGTCAGGTCAGTACATCATAATCAAACTGCTGATGTTCATATGCAGTGCCGAGATTCTCTTCTGCTGCGGATCTGTAGGAACACATTTCAGTAAATATAATTCTTGTTTTGTTACAGTTGAAGTTTGCTACAGTTGATCTGGAGCTGCACACAAAGTATATGCCAGGGGGGACAGAGTCTATTTACGATGTTGATCAAAGGGTATCCATAAAGACACAAGTCATCCCTCCCCTTCCTGAGGATAGATTCCTCTGTAGCTTCAGCCATATATTTGCAGGTAAACCCTACCCTTAAAATGGCAGCCATGTGCTTACCCAAGTCATTTCTGTAGTTTCTTTCACTCATTCACGTTTTCATGTTTTGCCAGGCGGTTACGCAGCTGGATACTACAGTTACAAGGTATAATATACATTCTCTTGTTTCTATATAATTCACGAGGACAACATAAATCGTGACCATGATACTCAAAATTCTAAACACACGTGTGGAAACGTGCAGTGGGCGGAGGTTTTGTCTGCGGATGCGTTTTCAGCATTTGAAGATGCTGGATTGGATGACATCAAGGTATATGCTATAGCAAAACATATCATATGAACCTTTCGATTCGGTTTTCCAGATTTGTGATTTTTTTTTTGCAAAACACAGGCTGTTAAAGAAACAGGACAGAGATTCAGAAACACCATACTTGCTCTGGGAGGAGGAAAAGCACCTCTACAAGTAAAACCTCCTCATTGCTTTTAGGTCCTTGTATAACCAAGTCGTTTACAGAGCTTAAAATGATCAAATATATGTTGCCCTTGTTATATTGAGCAGGTGTTCGTGGAGTTCAGAGGACGAGAACCTTCCCCAGAGCCTCTTCTCAGACACAATGGACTCTTGGCTGCTTCTGCTTAAATCTATAATATTTTCTCTTTAACAAATCTCATCTCACAGTTTAACTTTTTTCTGGAAGAGTCATCCTCGTACCCTTGCTTTTAGGTTATTTAATGTCATCCAATTAAATTAAAACTTTTGACTTGCTTGTTCACTAGGGGTCTTGCCAAGTCTTATTAATCGATCCAGAGATGTGAAGATGGTAAGATCGATAGTTCATGAAGAAAAACGAACAGAGATTCCTTCTTCATTCTTTGTACAAATCTTAACTCACGACAAGTATTCGTCTTCCCGAATAAGAACAAAAAGACAAATAGGAACAAGACCACCAAATGATCCTCTCTTCATCTTTACTAGGTCACTCTCAACCTCTGTTCATCTTGTCACCATCTAAAATAACCTTAATTTGGAAGAGAGAAAGAAAAACTCTTCCACATCTTTCTCAACCTAGGAATCTAGAAACTACCCTTTACATTTTTTCTCTCTATCTACTGTTTCCTAAAACTCAAAATCTTGTCTTCCTTCGACTTTTCCTTTCCTTTCCCTTTACACCGAACTACCTCCGCCCAGATCCTCCGATTCTAACTCTCCTGGAGTTTGATATGCTTATATATCAACGTTCATCCAAGCAAGGGAAGAGAGTAAGATTCCACGAATATCTTCCTCAACACTTATCACGAGGCTTCTTTTGCTTCCACAAATGGCGATTGCACACTATCAGCATCTGAATCACTTCCGGATGAACTCCCTGACTCTGAATCTGCATAAAGAGCCACACAAGACCCAGTTTAAACATTTTTTGTTTTTAAAGACGGAAACTTTTAATCGTGGAACGTATGAAAGAGAAAGTTATTACCACTAGACGAAGAACTGCCACTGGAACTGGAGCTGCCAGAAGAACTAGACCCACCACTTGCAGCAGCAGCGGTCGCTGTACCATCCCTTTCAATCTCCACTGATGGATAATCCTCAATTGGTATATCTTCCCCAATGTCTACATCCTCTTCTCCTGCATCCCCTCCTTTCCTCACTTTCTTCTCAGCACTTCCCATTTCCGTCACCGGAGGCTGATAACAGACAAAGATCATTACTAACCAGACAGATTCAATGCCTGCTATTCTATACAATTATTGATCATATAAATTTGCTTTACCAGATTTCTTGGTGGAGTTGACGACACATTCTGGATAAACCCTTGTCGCTTGATCTTGCTTGCCATCTTTTTGTAGTTAGTGACAAAACGATCAAGCTCCCACAGAGTCTCATTGTCTAGCTCTTCGATATCTAACTCAATTTCGTCTCCCTCTTGAGGTAAATTTGTTGTTCTCTTCTTAAGAATCTGAATCAACTGTCCAAGCTTCTCAGGAGGCAATTCCTGTAGATTTACCCCAAGCTTTGCCTTTTCTTCCATTGTCATCTGTCGCTTGTTTGGATCCTTCGCCTTGGGCTTTGGTAACTTCCCTTTCCTTCCCTTAGGCGCTTCACCCACTTCAAGAGGTGCTTCCGCTTGGTTAACCGGCTGGGGAGGTGCTTCGACTCTGCTAAACGGCTGGAGAGCTGGTGGTGGTGGCTGAGCAGGTGACGGAGGAGATGGAACGCGTGGCAGCTCCATTACTGGAGGAGGCAATGTTGGGAGTGGCTTCACTGAATCTAGCTTTTTAGCTATAGAAATCTGTTCAGGTCCTTTCCTTACATTCTCCGCCACCTGATTCTGATTCCACACTCTTTCGCTAAGCTCAGGTACAGGACGAGAAGGTGATCCCACCACTTTCAGCTGTTGAGCCTCGAACCTCTTCAATGTAGGGTTGAACCAAACGTCAAACTGACTCAGAAGCTTCTCGGCCATTTTATAAACGTCCTGGTCCTTTGGGTTGTACGCCAAAGCATTGGTGAAAGTCAACCTAACATCGGAGGCGAAATCAATCGGCGATCTGTAAAAACCCTTTTCCAGATTCAACTTCACCGTGCCCAGATCCATAGGTTTCTTCACGATCAGATGGTAGTCATGAAGCCCTAAACCTAACACATCAACAGGCGTGTTGAAAACCCATGACCATTTGTGCTTCATCAGCTTCGCCAAGATCTGACCGCACGTCGACATCATACTCCTTAACACCTTCTGTGACTCCAGATCGAAAGCAACTGGACGCTTAAGGCCAGGCTCGTTGGCAATAAACGGATTGCTTCGCTTCTGACCATTCCCACTTTTCTTTTTCTTCGTCTTCTTCACTCCAACGTCATTCGTTTCGTCAGCAAAGCTCCGAGCCGGAGTCGTATAAACAGGACCACTGACGAACGTACCCGATTTGATTCGTTCCCTCAGGAACCGGACTTGCTCGAGCTCCAAATTAAGGCGCTTCTTCAGCTCCCTGAGCTGATTCGCGGTGTATCCATCAAGATCAAAGGAAACGTAGTCTCCACAAGGTAACGAATCACCAAACTGCTTGGCCGAGATTGAATTAGGGTTAGGGTTGAGAAAAGGGTTATTGAAATCATCGGAGAGGGGTTGGTTAGTGTATTTCCTCATAAAAACGGCGCCACATTGTCCCTTAAACAACGGTTCGTTCAGGTTAGCCAAAACCGCCGGTGCCATACATGAATCGAAGGGCACAAGATCATTTCAGGGAATCCCTCCTCTATTCGCCGGAATCAGATCACAGGTCAGACCTTTATTAGAAATTTTAAACGAGGGAAGTGAGAAGTTAACGCCACCGGAAAACAATTCCGGCGATCGGAAAAGGAAGAGGAATTATAAAGAGTCGACTTTTGTTTTGTTTTGTTTTGAGACCAGAACGAGGAACAAGAAGGGGAGGAACCATCTCTACTTAAAGGACATTGAAATCTGCCCGATAATCGTTTAGTGCTTGTACCCGCCGTTGATATGGGATCTGACGGTTTAGATCTGCTCGATGACGTTGCCCGATGCAGCTGCCCGAGTAATTTGACATGAACGGCTCAGATCACGTTAATTATCCACGTGATCGTTTCGTGACCGTTGGTTTCATGAGGCGCCGAGTGTGTTTTTTTAATTTTATTTTTCTGAGAGGCAAGGCAAATTGGTAAAAGTTTTTATCCATATCATATATAAACCGATCTGTAATCTCGGAATCTGAACGGCCTGACATTGGCCACACTGATTTTTTTTATTTTTTCATATATTTTTTTCTTTCTTTTTTATTTTTTTTCGAGACTTTCGCTTTCACTTTTGGCCAGGTCAGCGGTTTCACGAACACGCTGTCCATTTACATTTGTTAGATTATTAATTCGCATCTCATCACACAAATTATGAAGAAAAACATCTCAATTACAATGGTGAAAGCAAATCGAAATATTTGTATCCGAGAATCAAAGACCATGACCGACGGTGAAACTTGCCGGAACGGCAGGGGCAGGAACCTGCTCAAATGACGAAAATACCCCTTAGGATAAATTACCTCTTCCTCTTCTTTCGCAAGATATTAAATAAAGCCTTTTCGAGTTTTGAAAAAAAATCAAAAATTTATATGACAAAAAGTAATCTAAGATTTCTCAAGATCTCTTAGAAAAATCTTCAAGCTTTTGAACCAGATTAACAAAAACTTGGAAGGACACGAACGGAGAAAAGAGAGAGAGATAGACTCAATCCAAGTTTTAAGAAAAATAAAAGAGAGAGACAGTGACTCAATAATTGGGTGAATAAGTACAATTCCCATGTATATATTACATTTGACGAATTTAGGTTAAATCTGGACCGTCGGATCCTTGTTTAGGGAACAATTCTTCTTTATAAATGCTGAGGTGTCAAGCACCTGTATATACTATGAATATTAAAATACAATGAAAGGGAGGTTATATCCGTAATATATAAATATGAGTCGCTGGATGTTGTTCATGTAACGGTTGCGTCCATCCCCAAACACAACAGATGTGGGGACTCTTTCTCAGAAAGGTGGGGCCCATGACAGCTCACTCTCCTCTGTAGCATAAATCATCACTCCACCACCACACGCGTTGCAACACTGCGTGCGTCTCACACTCCCTTAGCTGACGTGGAATTTAAACAACATTTTTTCAAAACTACTGTTTTTTATAAAAGCAATCACGCTTTTTATTACTTTTTTTTTTCGGATTACAAGTTCGTTCCTCTTAAAACAATCTTTAGAATTCAAGAGAAAGAGAATGTTGTAAATCTCCCAAGGACAAGATATGAATGCCCAGAGGAATCACTCTCTTCCCGAAATCATTCGCAACGCTAAGATGCTTGCAAGTATCGATCACAAACACCGTTTCGATCATCTCATTGGAACGAACATGAACACGATCAAAACCAATCAGCTGTTTCTCCGGGACACCGAACAAAACCGGAGGCATTCTCGAGAACAACATCAAAACATGACTACCGTCCATCTCTCCGGTATTGCTCACGCTAAACCGCACATTAAACCGCAGGGATTCACAAGAGTTGACCGCCAAATCATCGAGCTGTAAGTATCGGAGCTGCTCTTCTCTGTTTTGGAGAAGCAGTTTCTTGTGTGAAGGCTGTAGAAGAAGTTCTGATAAGCTAAGTCTGATTGGTGCTGATACAATCTTGTAATCGAATTTCGTGTAGCTTAAACCGGTTCCGAATTCGTAAACTTGAGGTCCGGTATAGAATCGGTAAGTTCTTCCGGGGTATCCACGAGATGAATCGGCTCTCATGTGCATGTCCGACATCGCAACTTCGGTGAATGACTCGGGGTACCACGTCATCGGTAATCTTCCACCTGGTTTCAAAAAACAACCATTTCGTACCAAACGGATTTGGTATTCAGTTTTTGTATTTTATAAACCCAAAACCGGATTGGGCATGTGATGCTTTGATTTGCGGTAGACTAACCTGGATTGAAGTCTCCAAATAAGATTTCAGCGAGTGCTTGTCCACCTGTTTCACCTGGATAACCAATCCAGATAATGCTTCCGACTCTCGGGTCGGTTTTAGCAAAGGTCACATCCACTGGCCCTCCACCGGTTAGAACTAGAATCACTGGTTTTTTGCTCACAGCTGCAACGGAAGACACAAGATCTTTCTGTTTACCAGGCAAAGAAAGACTGACTCGATCCTTATCCTCGGTTTCTTGAGAGAGATCTAATCCTGCAACAACTATGACAAAATCCGCTCCCTTGGCGATGGCAACAGCTTCTCCAAACCCGGTACCAGAATCACAAGACACATCAGAGCAACCAGACGCATAAGATGTCTTCTTCACATACTCCAGAAGTTCGGTGAATAGAGTCTTCCGTTGACACGGCTTTCCTTGAAAAATACAAAAGTTATATTTGAAGTTTTTCAGCCACGAGAAGAATATAACCTGTATGAAATAAGAAGGTTAGATAGTTCGAACCTGTATAAGTGCCGCCCATATTGCTTATATTGTTCGCCATTGGTCCAATGATTGCTAAAGAAGACACACGGTTTTTGTTCAAAGGCAACAGCTCGTGATCATTTTTCAGAAGCACAATCCCTTGTCTTGCTGCTTCCAATGCTAATTTCCTATGGTCTGAACTACAAATGTCATTTGATCCTAACTTCCCATAACGTCCTTCTCTTGGATTACCGTCAAAAAGGCCAAGACGAAGTTGAACAGTAAAGAGATTTAGGAGAGCTCGGTCTAGTTGTTCTTCGCTCACCCTCCCTTCCTTGATCGCAGATTGTGTGTTCCTAAGCATGTACGTTCCACAATTTATATCCACCCCTAAGAATCACCATCTCAGTTTTCATCAGAAAACAAAACATTTACAAAGTGAAACAAGTGTGAAGAGCTCAAAATTACCTGCTTTTATGGCATCAGCAACAGCTTCTTCAGGTGACTTTGTGTATCCTTGGTAATCAAAAATGGTTGCCACAGCATCACAGTCTGATGTAATGTACCTGCACGGATACAACAAAGTCTGCCCCATAAATCTACCACTGACCAAATCAAGGTCCTACTACAAGTATAAGTGATATACTTACCCTTTAAACCCCCATTCAACTCGAGCTTTTTGTAATAAGTCTTCTTGTGCACAAGCAGGCACTCCATTAACTGCATTATATGAACACATCAAGCAGCTAGCTTTACCATCTCTTATACAACTCTGAAATGGGGGCTGATATGTGTCTTCCATGTCCTGTTCTGTGACCTACTAAGACAGAGTAAGCTAGACTCAGTGTACGACACAAAATCATCAGTGGCATAAATTCGACATGGAGAAAATTTCAAAAGCCATTAAATCGAATAGAAACAATACAACTAGTTAAAATTTGTTTCATCATGTAAGTTCCCTTCACAAAAAGCAGCTAACAGGATGATTACTTTTGTTGAATACTTCTCAGACAAGTGAAATCTAGGCACTCATGCGAAACAATTCACTAATTAGAGAATGAATATGTTTTGCAAGAAAATAGTTTTGGTGTTAATTTATAAACCATAAGACAAAGGTGCAGTCAGTGAAGTCTGTAGATTTATAGAACCGTTGCAGATCTAATATCATGATTTATTTCTATTTTGGTCAACCTAATCTAATAAACCTGAGAGGTTTCAATTTTAATCCAACTGAAGTTAAATCCATAAGCTAAACTAGAAGTTAAAACAAAAAAAAACCCATAAGCTAAACTCATAATGAAGAAAAGAGATCTTAGTCTTACCACAGCATTGAAGTCGTATCTGGTGAAATTTCCCCATTTTTCAAGATCATAGGCAGTGAAATGTTTGCAACAAGCAGATAACATGAGTTCCCCATTACCATCATCATCATGACGAGCAGCATCGTCATCATCACCAAATCTGCTTTTCAAAACTTTCGTCTTCTTTATTTCCTGAAACCCTCTGACGAACTCAACGCCATATTCGGAAACTACTTTCGGATCCTCTCCTGGCGTCTCCTGCCCTCTTCCCCATCTCGGATCCCTAAACACGTTTATATTCGGAGCCCAGAAAGTCAACCCAGCTTGGCCAGCGTTGTACATGGCCCGAGCTTCCACCGCGACAGCAGATCCGATCTCGTACCATAGCGTTCTATTGAAAGATGCGGTTGATACGATTACCTGAGGAAAGCTAGTGGCGGAGGAGATTGAACCGTTGAAGGAGACGCCGGGACCGTTATCGGCGATCCCGTGTAATGACTCCGACCACCACTCGTACGGAGGGATACCGAGTCGAGGGACGGAAGCGGCTGTGTTGGAGAGCTGGCCGATCTTCTCCGGGAGCCTAAGGAGTGAGACTAGAGAAAGAGCTCGTTGTCTTATTGACAAAGAGACGTTGCAAAAGGGGTAAGAGCTGTAATGAGGAGGTTTACAGGGAAATTTTGGATGAGAATCGAGGTTTTTGAAGGTTTCGGCTATGGCGGAAGTGAAGAAGAAGAGTAAGAAGATTAGGATCCACTGAGGAGGATTCATATTTTTCGAGAAAAAACTATGTGGAGAGGAGAGAGAAAGGAAATCAATACGTTGGTTTTTAACCGGACCAATAGACCGGTGAAATCTGGAATAAACGGTTGGACCTGTTGGTACACTGCTATCCAGTTTTGTCACTTGTTACTTAACGGTTCGATGGTGGTTGGATTTCAGACTGTTAAACATGTTACTGAATTCTAAGTGGGCCAAATCATATATGGGCCTTATTTATGGCTTAGGTCTTCTTAACTAAAGACCATAATTATAGTTAAACCTTAACTAGATATATGCCAAATGCACATCCAGAAATCAATATTAAATCTATTTTAAACATTTTGGTTAGTCTACTGCTTGAATAATATAATTTTCCGAGTTTGCCATATAAATTAAAACAAGAAAATTATTTATTTATGAATTGATTTGAACTCTTTTATATATTATTTTGATGTCACAGTCTTGTTTCGAGTTTCTAACACGTCCTTTTACAAAAATGATTATAGTTATTTCCATTAATTCAATCCATTACAGAAACAATTTTGGATCAAATCAATCGGACTAATTTTAAATTGGAAGAACTTTTGTTTGAGTAAGATGCGTATGTGTTGGCACTATGATGACATTTTAATGTTATGAGTTAGTAATTCATAAATGAAATGTTTTTTTATTGAGGATTTTATAATTTCATATCCTTTTTTCATACTGAATCATGGTTTTATGTTTTTGATAAACAAAATATTGATGCATATGTTTTCTTTAAAAATAACATTTGTTAAAGAAGGAGAAATATCTAGGCAATAATGATGTCCGAATGACTAACTAATAATGGAGTGAGAGTAGCGTAGGAGACAGTGCAGTGTCTGCATCTCTAAGTGTGTGTCCACAAACTCTAACGCAAATAGTAAGACACATTTTCTTTGACTCTCGCAAAAAGCCTTCGATCTCTTTGACCTGTCAGTCTTTTTTTCTTACCATTTCTATACAAGCATATGTACCATACATCAATAAATGTGGTTCGAGTATTTAAGTGCATAGTCATGTAAATAATTTACAGGAACTATGTCAATACGAGACACGGGTGTTCATTTTTATGGTAATGGGGTCAGTGCTATGTTGGATACGAGTGGAATGCTAAAGAGAAGGAATTAATTTCATTAGTTTATCTTAATTACATAATTTTCGTTTTAGTTAAATAGAATTATTAAAACATTATAACTCACAAGTCTATAGTCTACATAATTAGACTTTTTTGTATGTGTCTGTCTGGCCGTACTATTGATGGTCCGTCTTCGGTGACAATGACGCCGATTCATTCACCTTTGTCCTGAGATATTAATATAATCAAACAGTACGTAAGTTATCATAAAAGTTAGGCAAAAACTGTGACAGAATCCATCTCAGGCTTAGGCCTTGTAGGTTTGTGTTGGACCACAGAACAAAAACAAAAATTTAGCTATTTTGACCCCTACGTAAAAGGTGAAATTAAATTACAGCTTACACCAATCTATAGTGCATTTCCCTTATACGTATACATGTTTCATCTTCTTTGACCCAAACCCACAAACTATGTTCTCTTCCACTTAATCAAATAACATATAGTTTCATAAAGAGAGTGAGATGGAAATGGAATGGACTCAGTTGAGAAAGCAAGAGATCAACAATGTTGACGGCAATAACGGTGAATTCATGGCGATGGAACAATTCGTCCAAAGTGGACAGAACTTGGATTACCTCTGTTTCAACAACACTCTCCAAGTCCAAGAAGACGACAACATCGATCACACCTTTTCTTCTTTGATGGATCTAATCTCTCAACCGCCTCCGTTGCTTCACCAACCACCACAACCATCGTCCTCTTTCGACTATCCTTTTCTCGAGACGTTGCAGGATGTTATAGAGTCTTCTTATTCTCCTCCATTGATGCTTCCAGCTTCTCAAGGCGACAACAACAACAATTCTTCACCATTAATGGAGAAAAACAAGAGCATCATGAGCATAGGAAGGACGACGAACAAGAGGAAGAGTAATAAGAAGCTTGAAGGTCAACCCTCGAAGAACCTTATGGCGGAAAGACGGCGGAGGAAGCGTTTAAATGATCGACTCTCCATGCTCCGATCCATTGTTCCCAAAATCACCAAGGCAAGATTCCATAAACCCTCTTTTAATTTTCTTTTTTTCCATAGATTTTTGTTTATAAAGTCTTTTTCTGAATTATTTATTGCTTTTCACTATTTAGTCAACACGAAATATTCTTCCTTTTTTTTGTTCTCTGTAGTATGTTTTCTTCTTGTTGGAACCTTTTTTCACCGCTGCACAATGACAAGGGTTATTACTTTTTGTGAATCTGCAATATGTATACTGTAGTTTGCGAATTTTTATCTGAGTATTACCCACAATTGATAGAAAGGAAGTAATAAAAACAATGATTGATCTACTATAGTAATGAATTCAGATGGATAGGACATCGATACTAGGAGATGCCATAGATTACATGAAGGAGCTTTTGGACAAGATTAACAAGTTGCAAGAACATGGAAGCAACTCTCATCTCAAGGACAACCTCACTACAAACGAATCTATGGTCAGAAACTCCCCAAAGGTAAAAACAAAACATACTTTTTTATATATTCCGTTTCACTACTCATAATTTCTGGTGTTTCACAAACTCAACCCCTTCTAAATCATTTGTTACAAAACACCCCCATAGTATACTTCACTCGTTCTTTTTTCTATATCTCTTACAAATTAATATCACTTGAAGGCGAAGACAATTTTGTTCTGATTGTTTACTTCTTTTTCTTTTTTGCAGTTTCAGGCGGAGCAAAGAGAAGGTAATACACACATAGATATATGTTGTTCTATGAAACCGGGCTTGCTTCTATCAACGGTTAGTACATTAGAGATTCTAGGTTTGGAGATTCAACAATGTGTCATTAGTTGCTTCGGTGACTTCTCATTGCAGGCTTCTTGTTCAGAGGTACACTAATGTTACTTCAAACATATTTTCTATATTGTATATTGTTGTTGTGATAGTTACTATTATACAAAATATATATATATATAGGTTGCTGAGCAGAGAGATTTCGTTACTTCGGAAGATATAAAGCAAGCACTGTTCAAAAATGCAAGTTATGGAGGAAGATGTTCGTAGGAAGTTTCATAATTATAATAATAAAACAAAGTTGAAAGATTGCTTTGTCTTGAATATTTGTGATAATCTTGTTTGGTCTTTTATTCCATGATGAGTTTGATATTTTCTTAGGGAAATATCTTGAATTTCAAAGTTGTAGAAAAGACAACTTAAATGTTTCTTGCGCTCTCTAACCATTGCTTGCTAACGACTAAACAAACCATAACTTTTACAGCCAACGACCAAAAAAAATAATCTTGAGAGATAAAAGAGTTCAAATTCAGGCCCAAAAGGCCCAAACTGTCCTAGATAAAAAAATCTTTCTCCAAGTTAAAGCCCATATAGCTTTTGACCTAACGATCTCCGTGCTTTTGCTCTTTAAATAGCTGCGTCTAACTGTGGAACCCTAATTAAGTTTTATCAAAGAAGCAGCTTCTTAGCTACAGAAACCATAGCCGATATATGGTTCGATAGATCTGTGTGTCATTTTTTTGTGATTTGTTTTGTGTTTTTTCTTTTGTTCTTGTTATTGCCTTAGTTAGTGTCCCATCGGAATTGTGGGACTGGAGTTTGACTCTTTAGCGAAATATCGATGCCTTAGAGATGAATGCAGCGCCCTAAATAAAAAAGACCACAATCGGAGATCTGTCTATGTTTCCGTCCGAAATCATCTCTTGATATTGGGCGCTGAGATAGATCTCACATTTAGTTTCATCTCGTTTTTCTTTGTTTTGTTTTGAGTTGATAGTAAATTATGATAAACGGAGCGGTGATTCAGGCAGCCTACTTGTTAAAAAACGATGACATGAGAGGTGTTTAACTGCTCCTACATCAAACTATGCTTCTGCTCTTCAGACTTGCTGAGATTTAATTGTCTTTGAAGCTGGTCTAGTAGTCTTAAGCACATTTCTTCAGTTTTTGCGTTTCAATCGTATTTGTCTTTGATTCGTTAATTTATGATCAACTTGGTCCGGTCTGGTATAAATTTGATTCCATCGGTTTGATAGCGATTATACGATGATTCGGTAAATTCATGAAAGCCTCGTAAATGTTTTCAATGACACCTAGGCCCATTTGAATCTTTTTTTCTCATGTGGGGTCACGTTTACTTAAAATTTGTTTATTTGGGTCAATGAAAGTTTTTTTTTGGTCGTCGGGTCAACGAAAGGTAATCGTATGATTGAATATGAAGAAGACAAGTGTTTCTGAAAAAAAAATTGTGGTTAACAAAAGGATAATGTTTATCAAGAAGATGATAACGAGAAACGAATGATGATGTTAAAGTTGAATATTACAATCTTCTTGCATATGAATATTAAATCAGAAGGTTATTTTTACCCAACCCAATTAGCCCATAAATTTATTGTAGTTAAAATTACTTGACCCATTAAACCGCTATAATTAAAAAAGGTACGACTACTTAAAAACTTTAGTTCATCTGGGAGAATAAACCGTCATTTAATATTTAATTTTTGATCTTTAGCTAAAGGTTTAGTAGTTTATTTTCTTTTGTCTACCTATCAACAGAGTTTTGACCTTTTTTCTTTCTCTTTTTTAGCCACAGCGTTTATAGCTGATAGTTTTAGAAACTTTTGACTAATCATTATAATTTATAAATATTATAGATAAACGAAAAAACTGGATTAAAGTCGCAAATACATGGACAACTTTCTTATTTCGTTTTCATATTTAAAATACACAAAAAGGAGACTTTCTCGAATCACATTATTGTATTTACATATACAGGATATGGTTTTTTTAATAACAAGTACGCAGCAGAATGATAATATATTTTTAAAAAGTTATAAACAGACCGACTATTTTCTTTTAAAATGAACGGTGAAACCAGAGGCATGCACACTTTCACTTAAACTAAAAAATTGGGTAGGTTAGAGCACTAGAGCTTCGTGCGATTAGGTTAGGTTTTTAATTTTAATATGGTCCAAATGTGGACCTCACATTTCTCTTTGCTGACGAGAGGTTCCTAAATTATTATGTATAAGTTAATAGGAGCTGTTAAATAAGATTATCAATGATAATTAAAGTAATCGTGTAAAAACATTAAGACAAGATTACAAAAAAAAAACATTAAGACATGCATGTGAGTGCTTTCTTTTCCATAATGTTATTGTTTGGGTCGCACGCAGCCACCATTCACTTCTCTTTTCTTTTCTTTGTCCCAAACAAAAAAAAATTTGGTATAAGCCCGTGAATTTTGGATTCTTGTTCTTCGAATATTCCAAATTGTGTGTTTAATTCAAATGCCAGGTTCTATTGTTTTTGTTTGTTTATCTTTATCTTTTTCTTACTTTTAAAGTGATTACTAAAAAATTATAGAGGCTATATTTTTATTTTACAAAATTTAAAACCAAATTACAACAAAAAATATTCATAATTTTTTTATAGCTGTACATATAATTATAACCATTAACCAGAAATCAATATTGCCCTTCAGAATACTTTTTTGGTATAGACCATGAAAAATAAATTTCAGAGCGTGTTCAGATTCTAAATTTCAGATGTTATGAAGAGTTGTACCTAGTCTTAAAAAACAAAATAATATGTAAACGTTGAAATGAAATGTATATACGGACTTGTATGAGGTTAGCTTTAAAAGTGGATGTAAGATATGTCGTGCGGAATATGTACTATATAACTATATATATATGTATATAAGCATCCGATAAATAGTATGTCGACTTATGAATCACATCTAATACCCCATTTATAATATAATATGAAATTTACAAGATAAGTAGATTCTATTCTTACTTTATAAATTGTATTTTCATGCGCATGTGCTTCTGGTAAGGTGTTAATTCACATTAAGTCGACGCCTAAGTAAAATTTCATTAATTATCAAGAAGAATCCTTAAGACTATTGGCATCTTCCTTGATTTTTGTGGGTCAAAAAGGTTATTTTTATTTTCTTTATTTGAAGAATAATTCATCTTTCATTAGGAATATATATATTTACGATGGGACCATTCTTTTTTTAAAAATCCATGAGGAAATATATATTATAAATATTTTCTTACGACTATGTATTTTCGATTCACTAGATCGCATAACTAAATTCTGGAGCGAAGAACCTTTTTAGCGATGGGTTTTCCAAAAACATATCTTCAAATCAATCACACCGAAACTTATATTGGATAGATAAAACAAATTGTTTGCATTGTGTTGAAATCGAACTCGAAGATTCAAATTGTTTCTAGTTACGCTTCCAACTACGGTTTGATCTGTCTTTATTCAAAAATTAGATTATTAGTTAAAGGTTTTAGTTAGGCTGCTTCTTCTTAAATTGTACTTAAGATTTAACCTTTAAAGGCTAAACCTGAAACTCAAGTGGTTTGTCTATACCTCTCAACTTACATTTCGTTCGTACATGTAATGATTAGTTACTCTTAATTATATGTGTTTGGTATGAGCATGCAGATATTTTATGCAGAGAATGCATATTACTTCATCTCTATTTGTCGAATCAATAAATATTTAATATACATTATCTATCCATTATTTTATTTTATTTTTAAATGGTGTGAACAAAAGGTTAATAGTAGCCGAGGATGAATAAAATAACATCAGGATAAAGAGTTTTAAACTTCGATTTATAAGCACGAGTTTTCTTTATATCAACCATTAGCCAATTGGATCTGACTCATTTTCAAAAAGCCTTTACAAGTTACTTTCTTTCAATTATTCATTAGTTTTTTTCTTTTTGTCATTTTATCAAAATGTTAGTGCACCTATCCCACAATCGATCGAGAGGAAATATAAAAAAAATTATGTTCGAAAAAAAAACTTATGTTCGAGTGTCACGGTGGGAAAGAATTCACAAAAATTAAATAAATTTGTCTTAAGTGTTGTAGTGATGATATAGTCGATGTAAAATCTGATATTTACAGATTTTAGATTTGTAAAGATTTGCTGATATCAAAAATAAAAGAAGTATACTGTTGACTGTAGAAGATTAGTGACGTGGTGAGAAAGTTAGGTTATCGTGTAACATGTGTGCATAGCATCGGATACAAATATATTCTCTTATCAATTTGTCAAGCTTGTGACTTGTGACATGGTCCATCTAATCTAAGTCTTGTCTCCCGTACGAGCCGGCATATATTATATGTGCGAATATAATGGTAATGAAAGACAACAGAGGAGGTCCAAAAGGGAGACAAGTGGTCATTAGCCTTAAAAGCAAGGCTAAATGTTTAGTAATTAGATAAATATGGGGTCGAGACATAAATTTTAAATTAGCTCACAAAGTGGGGTACAGGAGTGAACACTAGTAAGTCATAAAGAAAAAACTAAAGGGGAGAAAGCATTAACATTTAAATTAATATGAAAATGGAAAAAATCAAAAGGGCATTGCGTGGCCCTTATAATTCTAAGGGGCAAATTGTGGAACAAATTTTTTTGATTAGCATTGGATTTTCACTATATATATGGAGAGAAGGGCAACGATAACAAACCAAGATTCTAAGAGTGTTGAAGATAACCAAAAAAAGAAGAGCAAGAAAGAAAGAGAAGATTGTTGTTACATAGTAAAAGAGAGAAAGAGCAAATGGAGTGGAGAACATGGTACTTAGATGCAGTTCTTATTCCTTGTGCTCTACTCATGATGTTTTGTTACCACGTCTACTTGTGGTACAAGGTTCGAACCGAGCCTTTCTCTACCATCGTCGGGACTAATTCCCGCGCCCGCCGATCTTGGGTTGCTGCCATCATGAAGGTTTAGTGTCTGATGTTATCGTTAATATGTTTATACCTTATACAACTTACAAGTGATAAAAATGGGGGAAACAACAAGTTATAAGCTTAACTTAAGCTGATTTTATCATATACTTTTTGTTATCCATATATTTACAAATTATATTGCTTGCGGTTGTGTTGGCCCATAAGAGGCTAAATATATATATCAAAGAATGTAACATATCTATGTGTCGATGTCAAGTTGTTAATGATAAATGGATGTGTGACATGTTCATCAGGACAACGAGAAGAAGAACATCTTGGCGGTACAAACACTACGAAATACGATAATGGGAGCGACGCTAATGGCCACAACTTGCATCCTCCTCTGCGCAGGTCTCGCCGCTGTTTTAAGCAGCACTTATAGCATCAAAAAGCCTCTAAACGACGCTGTATATGGAGCTCATGGTGACTTCACAGTCGCACTCAAATACGTAACCATCCTCACAATCTTCCTCTTCGCCTTCTTTTCTCATTCTCTCTCCATTCGCTTCATCAACCAAGTTAATATCCTCATTAACTCTCCTCAAGATCCTTCCTCCGATGATTTCGCCGGAATCGGAAACTTCGTGACTCCCGAGTATGTCTCTGAGTTACTTGAAAAAGCTTTCTTGCTCAACACGGTAGGAAATAGGCTGTTCTACATGGGATTACCTTTGATGCTATGGATCTTTGGGCCTGTGCTTGTGTTCTTGAGCTCTGCGCTGATGGTTCCTGTTCTTTATAACCTCGACTTTGTGTTTGTGTTGAGTAATAAGGAGAAGGGTAAAGTGGATTGCGATGGAGGTTCTGATGATCACTTTTCTCCTTGATTATATATGTTGATGCCGAATATATATGATTAATAATAAACTTGTTTTTGATTAATCAAAGCCTTTCATGTTAATTGTTGCTAAATGGTCTTTTGGTCATCGAGTATATTTTGTAACCGGATTTGCTAAGAGACGAAATTTACTTATATGATACACTCAACTTACTAAATTTCATAAGGTTTTAAAAATCGATATTCAAAATGGTGAAAACACAGGTTTTAAAAATCTGGTTACAAGCTTCAGCACCAAGATTTTGCGACGAAAGTTTCCCAACAAAACTTGTAAGAAAAATGTACATAAGCGAAGCAAATATATAAAGAAGCTTCAATACCCACCAAATACGTTGAAAACATGTTGTAATTCAAAATTATGACGTGGAATAAAAAAATAATTCGTTGCCATCTTGTTGATATGGACCACAAATACTCTGTAATCTTCATAAAATAGAATGAAAAATCTCTGGCGTTGACCAAAAAAAAAGAAAATGGAAAATCTCTGGTTCATCATCCTCTTCTCCCTCACAGCCACAGCTACTTTCTTCTTCTTCGTCGCCAAATTCCTGTGGAGTCAAAACCCTAAGTTACCACCAAGCCCTACGCCTCTTCCGATCATAGGCCATCTTCACCTCATCAAGAAGAATCCTTTACCACAAGCTCTAAGTCTCCTCTCTTCAAAGTACGGTCCGGTTCTCTTCCTCAAATTCGGTTGCCGTCCCGTTTTGATTCTCTCTTCCCCAGAATCCATCGATGAATGTTTCACCAATCACGACCAAACCCTCGCGAACCGCCCCAGGACCATCACCTCTGATCACTTCAGCTACGGCTACAAAAACTTCGGGTTCGCTCCTTACGGAGATCTCTGGCGAACTCTCCGCCGTCTCTCCACCCTCGAAGTCTTCTCCTCCGCAAGTCTCCAGAAGAACTCTGTAATCAGAAATGAAGAAGTCTCGAATCTCTGTTCGATTCTCTTCAGGTTATCCGGCCACTCTCGGAAAGTGGATCTCAAGTATCAATTCACTCTTATCACCGCTCACGTCATGCTCAGATTAGTCTCTGGGAGCCGTGGCGTCCAAGAGAGCGATCCGGAATCAGAGAAGAAGTTCTTGGATGATTTCAAGTCGAGATTTTTCTCGAGCATGTCCATGAATGTCTGCGATTATTTCCCAGTGTTAAGGTGGATTGGGTACAAAGGTCTTGAGAAGAGAGTGATGGAGATGCAGAGGATGAGAGATGAATATCTTCAACGACTCATAGATGATATCCGAATGAAGAAAATTGATTCCACCGGTTCGATAGTGGAGAAATTCTTGCGTCTTCAAGAAACAGAGCCAGAGTTTTACTCAGATGATGTTATCAAAGGAATCATAGTGCTCATGTTCAACGCCGGAACTGATACTTCACCGGCGGTAATGGAATGGGCAATGTCAGCTTTACTGAACCATCCCGATAAGCTTGAGAAGCTCAGAGAAGAAATCAGATCTAATGTTAAGCACAAAGGGCTTGTACAAGACTCGGATCTTTCGAGCTTACCTTATCTTCGATGTGTCATCTATGAGACGCTTAGGCTATACCCTGCAGCTCCACTCTTGCTTCCTCACTACTCATCAAAGAGATTCAACTTAGGAAACTACGAGATTCCGGAAAAGACGATGTTGTTGGTGAATGCTTGGGCTGTTCATAGGGATGGTGAGCTTTGGGAAGACGCGGATGTTTTCAAGCCGGAGAGATTTGAAGGGTTTGTCGGCGATAGAGACGGTTTTAGGTTCTTGCCATTTGGAGTTGGGAGGAGAGCGTGTCCTGGAGCTGCATTTGGAATGAGGACAGTGGCGCTTGCTGTTGGAGCATTAGTTCAGTGTTTTGAGTGGGAGAAGGTAGAAGAAGGAGATATAGACATGAGGCCTGTGTTTGGTGTGGCAACGGTCAAGGCTGAGCCGCTTGTCGCGTTGCCTAAGCCATGGCCCGAAATGGTTCCCATCTTGTCTCAGCTCTAGTGTCATCTGTGTTGGCCACGAGAGTTGATTTAGAGGATGCTTTTTATATATACACGTCGACAATGAGAATGAATAATGATCATAAATCACAAACGGTTACCTATATAATGGAAGCAATTTCTTCATTTTCGTTTTTCTGAGCACTAAATCTGAGGAAGGGTCTCGTCTCTCTTTCCTTTAGATGGATATATATGGAGAAGGATCATTTGTTGAACAGCCACTGTTGCTTCTACATTCATTCAATCTTAATAAGACCCAAAAAAAAAATGATGCAACAAACAATAACAGAAGTCCCACTAGGATCAGAAGAAAGCAGATTTGGATTGCAAACCTTCAACGTTTAATAAACAATCTCTGATAAAACTCTTAGAGGAGAAGCTATATAGTTTCTTTATACAGGAGAAAACAAAAGACGAACCCAAAAAGTAGATTTATGCATCATCAATGATGGTAATTTTGTCCCTTAAGAATCGTCCATGCCCTGCAAAAAGAAACTCAGTACAGCATATGAAAGTATAATTGGAATGCAGAGGCAGAAGCAACAATAATGTCACCTATAAAGCTGTTCCATAAGTACCACAAGAGCTATCTGATGATTCAGAACCATGGACGAAAGTCTAATGGTTAGGTTAGCTCGCTTCCTCACTTGTCTTCCATGTCCATAAGCTCCACCTATACAAAACGATATCCTCGAAGCTCCCTGAAAACAGAGAGATAGCCATAGCAAAAGCACTCTCACTTTTAATAATGCTCTAAAGCTTTCGCTTTGTAAAGATAGTTTTCTTCAAGATGAGATTAGCTTCAAACCCAAAAAGTTACTACATACATTCAATTGAATACTTTCCAAGAAGACTATGAATGATGTAAGAACAAAGCGAAGGTATAAGCTTACACTATTTCCTGCATCCCCTAGTAACTCAGCCATCTGCTCTGAATCAATGTCACGGCCTCTCTCGTCAAGCACCACAACCTAAATCTCACAATCAGACCCATCTATAATGGTCGATCACATTGACTAATAGCAGAATTCAAAAGATATTTCACGATACCCAATCATCACACCCAATAAGCTTCATCATAGCCAACTCTTCATCCTCAACCTGAGCTCTAACATCCCTGTGAATGAACACTGTTGATTTCAGAGACAGAGATGGATCTAATTACTGAGTTTTGCCTGACAAATTGAAGCAACGTACTGAGCATTTCGAGGATTGGAGCGGACCAATGAATCTTCAAAGGAGCAATAAGGTTTAAGCTTGATTTTGTACTCATCGACCAAGAGTCGAACACCTTCTGATCTTTTTTTCCCCACTGTTATCACACGTATGGGCAGAGCTCTCTGTGAACCAAATCACCAAATCCATCAAAAACCTAAACGCCCAAAATCTAATTAATTCGTTAGAAGCTCGAGCAGAGAGGGTTTTTACCACTGCTTGACCCGCGTATCTACATGTTCTTCCTGATAAAATCACGAACCAGATGACACCGTTAAACAATCTTCATTACTACGTTCGAAAACAACAAAAATGGTTTCGATCTTTGAGTAAGAAAAAGAAAACCTTTTTCCTGAGGAGTAGGAGAAGCAGATGCATAAGGTTGCTTCAGGTGACAAGTAGCCATTAAAGAGATGGCCATTTTGACTTCTTCAAGTTTGACGACGATTACACTATCCGTTGGACACTCGAGAGTCGAAGCCTCCATATAACACCGAGGGGTTTCAAGCCAATCGTTTAACACCGAATAACAAACCAATCTATATATGGGCCTAAAGTTACATGAGTTATATAGCTTATTTATTTGACGACAACAAAAAGGTAGTAATCCAAATCTCTTTGAACAGTAGTAAAATAAGAAGATAATAAATATATTAGTTTTATTTCCGCGTTACGCGGGTGAGGTATATAATTTCTTTTTTATAATTTGGAAAAAGTTTTTGCTGTATTAGTTTATACATATTATTGTAAATTTGGTTATTCGTTTTGTATTAGTTTATCTTATTTTGTTGTTGAATTAAATCGCTAGGTGAGAAACATATAAATTTGTTTGAAATTTAAATGAGAGAAATTGAAAATAATTTGACTGATGAAAAAATTGTAAAATATATAAAATTTTTTTGGCTATTAATTTGAAGATTGTGAAATAAAAACTGAAACGGCATTCATGTAGCTCATTTTTATGTAGAGGAGGTTTTTTTTTTAATCTCATTTGTGATGTGAAAAAGTTTTCCCATTTCTTCTTTGATACTTTTTTATTGCCGGAATAGATTTGTCAAAGTAAAATTTGGTGTCTAAAGGCGAGTGAAATAGTAATTTTCCTGCATTATTCCAAAATATGCGTTAGCAACATTCATTGCGTTACATAATAGATTTACGAATTTAAGATTAATATGTACTTACCTTTTCTTATTTTTTGATTCACATTTCTTTTTTGCTATTTTTTTTATTGCCGGAATGGATTTATCACAGTAAAATTTGGTGTTTAGGGTCGAGTTTTAATCCTGAAAAAATAAAAATTATTTTAACGATAACAATTTTTGTAGATGCATAAAACGTATAAATAAAATATTTTAAAAACCGTGAAGAAAATGTTATAGCATCATTCATGGCATTTCCATTCGTCTTTGTAGGTGAGATTCAACTTCATCCCATTGGTGGTATTTAAAAAGTTTTTCTATTTCTTCTTTGGTAAATTTTAATTGCAGGAATAGATTTTTTTGGTTCACCAACCTACTGCTGACACATGTCCGTTTTTTAGAATAAAATTTTGGTGATGTCGATGACCTAAAGAACCTCAATTATGAACTTTTTATTAGTAGAATTTTGAAATGTTTGAAATATCTCCCTGATTACATTTATGTCCGAAGGGGGTATGAAAAGACAACGTTAGGCTTTTCTAATTAGATCATTTGGTATTCCCAACAAGGCATCCCCGCCCACCAGATCAATTATATATAGTTTTAGTGATGTTCTTGTTCCAACATACATTTTAAAACTTCATATATTGATATATAAAATAAATATGCGTGTTCTTTGTATATATTCCCTATTCCTCCATATCTTTAATTAGTTCTAATTCCGTATTAAACAACTCTTGGCATCTCCTCACTCATTTGCCCGCCCATGCATCTTTATCTTTAGCTTTTAGAGGAATTATATCTTAGTAATTGAATTAGATTATAAAGTTCTTCGTAGTGGTCTAATATTTGTATATAAGTCGAACAAATTTTAATCGGAAATAAATTCTATGTATACAAGAACATTACCTTAAGTCTATTTCAGACTAAATCACAATAGATGATCTACATCGGATAACCTAAAAGTAAGGGGTGCAAATCTAGGTTAATCCTCTCGTAAAGCACTAGCCAGGTTTCTAAAAGTACTATATATATGGAACGTCTGATAATTAAAATGTTACAATATAATTCGGATTATTTATAATATATTACATAGTTCAATATACATTAAAAAAAGGCGGCATCTGTTTTATACAAAATAATGAAAGTAAAACTCACAAAAGGAGGGAAAAAATTTTAAAATCAAAACAAATTTTTTTTTGACATTAATTAAAATGATAATTTAAAAAGAAACTAGATTAAAAAAAAACTTCGAATGAGAAATGATTGTCTCATGCTTTAAGAGCGATCACATGACTACTGATGAGTTCTAAAAATCCTAGCTATGTTTGCTGATTACGGGTCAACCTAACCCATACGGTTCTGCATGACTATCAGTACATGCCAATTCGTACACAAGTTTCGGTCAGCTTACTGTATTAATCCCATTCTTGTCGAAACAAAACACTCGTTCCTTGAACGAGACGTTAACAAGAGTACATATTCCGTTTCACTACTTATGTAATAAGAATACGAATTTTCTTTAATTTTCGAAAACGATGTCCTAAAATAAAATAAAAATGCATGATTCTGTTAGTGACGTATGAAGTTCTCGTGCATGCACTAATGAAATTGGAAATTGGCTGGTTAGAATAATATTTTTTTTTGGTGAAGAAATACTGCGCCGACTAGCTTCGGATAACTACTATTATGAATTTCGGAAAGTAATTATCAATAGATGGAGAATAGTCACACAGACAATTAAATACGTGATGCTCTCATATATGCTATTCGGAAATGAATTAGCACCACCATTAGGGCTCCTTTCCACGTGGTTTGTATGCTGATTTGCTGCTTAAATAGCTGACTACGTGAATCTAAAACTGTTAAAACTTAACGGTAAAAATAAGAATTGGTATGCTTACATTGAGATGAAGAATCTACATGTTCCACCATTTACTAAGCTGGGGCATCTTTAGTAAAGTTGGATATTCTGTTATTCAGTTTAACTCCATTTCGTTTATGTTTTTTTTGGATTTTGATTTTTTCGGTCTGATTATAGAAAATAAGCTGTATTCTAACTTGTTAAACTTTTCGATAAAAAACTATAATAAACAAAATAATTTACTGATTTTAATTAATATTGTTGTAAGCGTAAAGGCATGGAAGTAAATATACGAAAATCCCTATCGAATATAAACAATTTGGTTTAAATATAAATAGAAAGAGAAGAATTGAGGTAATGGTATAAGTGTGTCCCACAATATCTAGATTCTCCATACGATAGAGATAGACTTTACCCTACCCTCTATTAATTTTTAGTATTTATATTAAGTGTATCCGCTTTCTAGCTTCTCACCAATCCTCCATTAATTGTTTTTAAAATCTTAGGTCACTGTCGAGAATATAAACCAAATAAACAAATGATACTTTTAAATGATTTCTCTAATGTTTTGTTAACAAGGATGTGTCTCGTCTAAAGTTGTGATTGTGCGTCTCGATTAATCATCTAATTCTTTTTGATCTTCCAATTATTATTTGATCTTCTCTTAAGAGATTGATTTATCTAGTATATTTCTTTCCATCAAATGATATTCCTGTGTCTTATAAATGAAATCCACTCTATATTTTTAAACATCACATAAATTTAAAATCAAAAGTAAATTAACTTTGCTAGAAATTTTTTTTTTAAAATTAGTATAAAAATCAGAGGCATTGTGCAAAGTGCACCACTTTCATCATGCACGCTTAAATAATACGCCCTGAAAATTTAATTATTAACAACTCTCTGGTCTCATAACGAAAAGAATGTATTAACGGAAAATGTAGAATCTTTAGATTTTAAAAACAAATAGTCACCTTATGTATATGTGTGCTAATGGCTATAAATACAGAGCCCTACACACAATCTATCTCATAACTAAACACCAACACAATCACTCGCGTACCCATTTAAAGAAGAAAAATCGATCGAGAGCCCCTTACTATATAATATCTCTCTCTCTTACACATAACAAATATTAGAATTCCTTTTGTAAGGCCACCATGTCAGGCGTTTGGGTGTTCAACAACGGAGTGATACGTCTAGTAGAGAATCCAAACCAGTCCGGTCGAGCCGCCACTCAGACTCACGGCCGGAGGAATGTCTTGGTTTACTTGCCGACCGGTGAAGTAGTCTCTTCTTACTCGTCACTCGAACAGATCCTAAGGAGCCTCGGCTGGGAGAGATACTTTAACGGAGACCCCGATCTCATCCAATACCACAAACGTTCATCCATCGACCTAATCTCCTTACCAAGAGACTTCTCCAAGTTCAACTCCGTTTACATGTACGACATCGTCGTCAAGAACCCTAATTCCTTCCACGTCCGTGATTTCAACTGAAACCCACGGATTAATACTCGACCAATCGGTCTAGTTTGTGTTTGTCTTGTTCCAACCTAGAATTCCAGACAGAAACTTATATGGAATCTGCAGTAATCATGTAAAATTACGTAATGGTCAAGGGAGAAGGTGTCTGCAGCTCTCGAGAAACAAAGCGATGGCTATTGGAATATCATCACTTAGTTAGTTTGTGTTTATTTGTTTATATGTGTTGGGATTGGTTTTGGTTTTGGTTATTTCTCCAAGTTTGTTGCATATGCATATATATATGCTTCTGTCGTCTTCATCTTTGTGAGGCTTGTGTGGACGTTTAAGAGTAGTGTTGTCAAAAGGTGGCACATTACTTGTGGCCGTCGTTGAGTAGTTTTTTGTAGCTTTGTAATTGTGGTGATCGATGTAAGTTGTGTTACTTTTGGGTTTAAGCTATATTCGAATCGCATGGTTGGTGAAGAAAAGTTCATTTTCGTTAACATTTTTTTTTTAAAGAGTCTATAATATGCTTGTATATATAGACATGATCGACGGACATTTTTTAGAATGTTTATAATCCTGTAAATATCAAACTTATTAGTGAAAATACAATTTTGTTTCATCAATAGGTACAATTTTATAAATATTTAATTAAAATTCAAAATTTTAAAAAGAGCGAGTAAAATTTTTCTTCCAAAACTACAATAATATTTCTTAAGATTGATATATGATAATATTATTATTGAAACTTTTTGGTATAGTATTTATTTCATCATTTTAGTCATTTGGTATAGAAAATATCCAAAACAGTGTTTGTCAGAAAAATAAAATAATAAGTTGCATAGAAAAAATCATGCAGACAGAAGATCTATATAACGACGACGTGTTTGGCCCTTAAACTTTTACTAATTCATTTTCATATTCTTATTTGAATTATATTTATATTTTTAATCATATTTGAAATTTCATTTTAATAATTGATTTTTATTTTTAACATATCGAAATTTAATCGAGATGATTTCAATTACAAAATAAACAGTTTATTTATAAGATTTCTATCGAATTTTGTTGTTCAGATCCTGAAAATAATAGAGGTTATTGATCCAGCACGTATAGGCCCGTTAGAAGCCCAACTTAATTCTTAATCGCTGATTAGGCTTTTGTAGTTTCCCAAATCGCTAGCTCTATCCAATCGAATCCCGAATCCCGAATCCCGAATCCGGACCCAAACCCTGATCCGGATCATTTCTCCTCGCCGACGAATTGCTTGAGAGCAATTTATTGGCGGAGAAGTTGGAAGGAGCATTTTTCTTAATACAATTTTGTCATACTACTACTTTCTGTAAGTTTTTGGATCAATATTTTTGTCGTACTACTAGTTTTTGTAAGTTCAAGTTAGTGAATTTGGATTTGGATTTGGATGTTGGTAATTGTCAAAACCAATGTCGTAGGGTGCTCTTCGTCTTTCTAATTCTAATTGTCCGTCCTCTTTCGATTCCCAGAAAAAGAAAAAAAAAGTTTTGGAGATCAATTTGAAGCTTACAGGAACCAGTAGCAAATGTCTCTTTGTTTCCTGGGTTTTAGCTCATAAGTAATGCTTCTGAGTCCGGGTGACTATTTTCAGTTTTTTTTTGCAGAATTGAGACTTTAGTTATTTACGAAATCTAATTTTCACGCCTTGTGTGCAGAAACAACGAACGATGCCTCGTAAAGGATTCTCCAATTTCGATGATTATGATGATGGTTTTGATGATGACGATGCTTATGATTATGGCTATGATGTGGATGATGAACACGGTAAACATCTTCCCATTCATTTCTTGTGCGGTGGTTAATAGTCTTCCTTATCTTTGTTGGTTTAATTTCCTCTTTTCATGAACTGCAGAAGCTGCTGAACCGAAGGAAGAAATTGCTCAGCAAGGGCTTTGGCGATGTGCAATCTGTACATATGACAATGAGGAGAGTATGCATGTGTGTGATATTTGCGGTGTTCTTCGTCATCCAGTGGCTGGTGGAAACCAAACTATCAATAAGAATGCAGGTACTATCTCTTCTATCCTCCAATCTAATATTAGTGAGACTTTGTCTTTATATTAGTCAGAGAAGCTAGTTGTCACAATCACTCTTTGCCTCTGCATAGGATACATGAGTTTGTTTTGTGAGGTCATTGATTAAGCTATTGTTATCTGTTTGGAAAAATGTAGTGGTTGGTTTTTATACGTGTGATTTTGCTATCTAGGTGTTTGATTATAGAATAGATGTGTTTTGTGCAGTTGAAGGCAGATGCAAAGAATCCATGGTATCCAAATTGGCAAAGTCCCTTTTCGAATCAGTCCCATCGAATACACCGAAAAGGGCTGTCGTTTATCTGCCTGAGCACAAGAATCTTGTGATGGCACAGGGATATCTGCCTGAAATTTCCCGTGGGAATATTCACGATCTCCACAAGGCTTTTAGTACTAAAAATTCATGCGTTAGTATAGGTTGGGAACTTGCTGTAGTTTAATAGTGTTTTATGTTTTCAGTTTTCTTGATACGTTGTTCGTGTTGAGAGTCTATAGTTAGTTCTCTGCGTTTTTGGCTTTACTAAAGCGTTATTTTGACATTTCCTTTTTAACTTATGTATAGCACCGTTCAAGTTTGATGCTCCATCGCCAGATGATTTAGTCTCCAATGGACTAACATCCTCGGGAGCTGGTCCAAAAGGTATCCACACTCGATTTTCTGTTTTTGGGAGTCTTACTTCGGTTTTCTGTTTTCATCTAGTTGAATTTCCATTTGGTGATTGAAGTGCGTTCTTAACTCTAACAGCTAGCATGAAGCAGAAAGAGAAGCAAGATAGCGGAGAACAGAATCTTTTAAAGAAAGGAGGAGATAGATCAGAAACAAGCTCCCAAGGTAGACAAGATAACGTTGGCAGTGTTGGTGGCATAAAATCTGGCAAAAGTTTGCCAAAAGCAAACGCAGATATGTCTAATGAAACAAGTTCTTCGGCAAAAAATATGGAGGTTTCTGAGAGTCTTACTGGTACTATGAATAAGATGTCTTTGACTGGGGAAACAGAAATCTCCCGTGATATTAAAATTAGAAGAGCAAGATCAAAATCAAAGCATAAGCCAGAGGAGTGGATGCTTCTTGATAAGGAATCAGATACACTAAGTCAACTTAATCTTGCCATTGTGAGTTTCTTGGATTTCTGGCGACTATATACTGATTTTTTTCCAGGCAGATTACTGATGTTGCAATCTGATTGTAGGTGGGACATGTTGATTCCGGTAAGTCAACTCTTTCAGGTAGACTACTGCATCTATTGGGAAAAATATCTCAAAAGCAAATGCACAAGTTTGAGAAAGAAGCAAAGTTGCAGGTATCCTGTTTTTTTTTTCTTTTTTCCGGATGTTAGAGTAGATCTTTGCTCTGTTACTTGACATTGTGTTTCTGATCCAATCAGGGCAAAGGGTCCTTTGCATATGCCTGGGCATTGGATGAGAGTGCTGAAGAGAGGGAACGAGGAATAACAATGACTGTGGCTGTTGCTTATTTCAATTCCAAAAGACATCATGTTGTTTTGCTCGACTCTCCTGGGCACAAAGATTTTGTTCCAAACATGATAGCAGGAGCAACACAAGCAGATGCTTCGATTCTTGTCGTAGATGCATCTATTGGTGCTTTTGAAGCTGGTTTTGATAATTTGAAAGGCCAGACAAGGGAGCATGCACGAGTTCTTAGAGGTTTTGGCGTGGAGCAAGTCATTGTTGCAGTCAACAAAATGGATATCGTTGGGTATTCGAAAGACAGATTTGATTTGATCAAGGAGCATGTTGGATCTTTTCTGCATTCCTGTCGTTTTAAAGAATCATCTCTGACATGGATTCCATTAAGTGCCATGCAAAACCAAAACTTGGTGGCAGCTCCCTCTGAAAGCCGTTTATCATCATGGTATGTTCCTGTTTCCCTTCCCTGATACCTTACCTCGCGTTTCTGGTACAGTTAGTGGGTAAATTGCTTAGCATATCTGAAACAGGCCATGAAATGGTTAAATTTTTGCTGAGATACAGGTATTGTGGTCCATGTTTATTGGATGCCATTGACTCTGTCAAGTCTCCTGATAGAGACGTCTCAAAGCCTCTGCTCATGCCTATATGTGATGTTGTAAGGTCAGCTTCAGGGCAGGTATCTGCATGTGGCAAACTCGAAGCTGGAGCTGTTCGGCCAGGATCCAAGGTACACAACTACTACTTTGTGTACAAGTTATGTTTGGGTGGTATTGAAGGTTTCTCAGTGTTAAGTTCACTTTGTTATCATTAGCTTTACATCACTATATTTTCTTATGGATGCACCTTTATTATCTTGTTTGAGGATACAAATGATGGCTTACATTACTGGAACTTTCTGCTAGATAATGGTTATGCCATCGGGAGATCAAGGAACGGTGCGGTCTCTGGAGCGTGACTCTCAGGGTTGCACCATTGCAAGAGCTGGAGATAACGTAGCGATAGCTCTGCAAGGAATTGATGCAAATCAAGTAATGGCAGGAGGTGTGCTGTGCCATCCTGATTACCCGGTTTCAGTAGCAACGCATTTGGAATTGATGGTGCTTGTCTTGGAAGATGCCACACCGATCTTGCTTGGTTCTCAGGTAAAAACGAAGCCCCTTTCTTGCATGCTCAGTCTCGTATTATTCGTGTCAAGTTTTCTTATCCCGCTCGAAAAATCATATCATCTATAGTTGGAGTTTCATGTGCACCATGCAAAGGAAGCAGCAACAGTTGTGAAACTTGTGGCAATGCTTGATCCCAAAACAGGGGAGCCAGTAAAGAAGTCTCCTCGTTGTCTAACTGCTAAACAGAGTGCAACGCTTGAGGTTTGAAATCTCTTTTTGACTTCTGCGTGAAACATTACAAAAACTGCTTCGATATGACAATGTTTTCTTGTAATCTGCAGGTGAGTCTTCAGTATCCAGTTTGTGTGGATACATTTTCTGAAAGTAGAGCTCTTGGAAGAGTGTTCCTTAGATCATCAGGAAGAACAGTCGCGATGGGCAAAGTTACTCGGATTATCCAAGACTCATAAAAATCCTCTATTGTTGTAAGTTTTGTGCTTGTTCTCTAGAAACTGAGTCATCCCAAGTTTTGTCTGCAATGCTTATAAGGAAATATCCTAAACTCGGTTGCAAAAATTATTCAATTAAAATTCAATGTGTAATTTTATTTATCCGATTTTGTCTTTAACCACGATAATGTTTTTCATAATGATGAAATTTACATTGTTGCCTTTTAATTTCTCCGTAAAGCGAACAAAATTGTAATAATTCTATAGAGATTGACATTATATTGTTTTCCCTAAGGTATTTATTCTGTGCAGACAACAGAGACAAGAGTAGTTGGTTAGACTACTATTAGATTTGAATTTTTTTGGCAATTTTTCCTGCAGCATTTGTTTGGAGAAAGCAACATATTTGTATTTCTATAAGATTTAGTATGACGGATGCAGAAGAAAAAAAGAGTGGAGTTGGTATAAACTACAACATGTTTCAGGTTCAAATCAACATGTCACCTGATCTTATTTGCCCTTTTGTACCCAATTGGGTCAATAGAAAAAAAATGTTTTATGTACAAAAGGAGAGAGAGAGCAAGATGATGTAGAGACAAGCACTTGGTGAAGAAGAAGAAACAATGTATCTGCATCATCTTGAAATTATCCCACAAAGCTAAACTTGGGAGTGGCATTATCACTATAACGACTTCTTTTCCGCAGAGGTTTTGCAGATAGGGCACCAATTCTTCATCCGTAGCCATTGTTGTACACAGCTCACATGGTACATATGTTCACATGGCATAGTCCCTACTTCATCTCCATCAACATACTCTTCCTGCATAGCATATACATAGACAACATTAACCTCTTCTTCGTTTACAAACCGGTGGATTAATTTAAAGTTTCGGTTAGAAAGTAGAGGCAGAGAGAGACCTGGCAAATACTGCACTTGATATCATCATCCTCATACAGAGAATTGGGACCGGTTTCATCCGTCTGATAAATGCTTTTCTTGAGGCTTCTTGAGAGTGCTTCTTCGCTTAGAGCTGTGCTCACTGTACCCATTTTATCCCCCAAAGCTAGTAGTTCCTGCAAGATTTGTGTTCATATGATTTTAGCTTTAATAGACTTTTGATTGTTAAGTTAAAAGTTGTTAATAAAGGCCAAGGGACCAAGATGTAAAAAACATGCAAAACTGACCTCATATGACATGTTATCAATGTCAAGCCTCATATCGCTATGCTGATCGTAGAATCTGATCATACCACTTGAGAATAGATTTGTCTCCAAAGAAGCCAGTTGCTGAGGGAAAAGAAGAATAATAGACAGTAGAAACGTCAGAAACACTTTACACTCGGACAAACATGTTCATATCAAAAGACCACGCTGCTAATTACCTCATATGTAAGCTCCTGATCATGTTCAATTCTTTCCAGGGCCAGCAAAACCTGAAACATTTTCAAAATAGTGTGATCACAACCCAGGAACATGTCAAAGCTTCTAACAAAATCAGGCAACAAGGTGAAGGAAACTACCTCTGCAATTCCATTCATGTTGTAGCGACTTAAACCATCCTGGTTCACGAAAGAGCGTGAAGGGTCAGCTTCTGAAGGGCTACCAGGCATCATGCTACGTAGCCGGCCAGTATTAGCGTTCGGCCTGCTATAATTACTTGACGGACTAGATGAAAGAGAAGAATTGTGATCGGTTGGTGTTGCAGGATGAGGCGTTTGTCCAGAAGTAGCAGGGGAAGCAACAGCTCCAAGTCGCCCTGATCTACCAAAATTACCAGATCTTCTAACACTACTTGAAACAACACTGTTATCCCTGATAGTCGGTACTATTCGATTCCTTCTGTTATCAGAAACTGTTATGCCATTTCCAGGAGAAGAACTTTGATTCCTTCCCTTCAGCACCGACACACTAGTCTTATTTCCTCTGATAGAGGAGCTGCTCTCTCCATCAGAGTTTTTCCTTTTTGTCACACTGACTTTTGTTGCCGAGCTTGAGTTAGTTGAAAGAACATCAGACACAGAGTTGCACCTCAAGTTCCTCAATCCATTCTTGCTCAGACCACCTCTTACAGTGTGCTCGCT
Source organism: Schrenkiella parvula (assembly GCA_000218505.1). Classification (NCBI taxonomy): domain Eukaryota; kingdom Viridiplantae; phylum Streptophyta; class Magnoliopsida; order Brassicales; family Brassicaceae; genus Schrenkiella; species Schrenkiella parvula. The sequence goes on along the minus strand of CM001192.1, from coordinate 15,131,872 downwards.
ACCAGAAGATGAGGAAACAGAGGGACCCAGTACGGCATCTCGAGTGCCCAAGTCAGATTTCTGATGATTACTTCTGATGGTTCCTCTACTTGAGCTTCCTGCCTCTGTCATTACGACTTCTCCAGAGACTGTGTTTTGAGAATGAACATTGATTGTGCCTCTTTTAGGCTTTTGGCGTGAAAGGATGGGCTCTGCTGCAGCTGGATCATCATGAATACTGCTTGTTTCTGAAGAATCTGTGCCCAAATTAGATGATGGCTGTCTCCTGCCAGAACCTTTGGCTGGCTTTCTTAAGTATCCAAATCCACCCGGAGTTCGAGATGAACTCCCAACAATTTCCTTTCCATTTGAGGGGGACCAAATCGGAGGCCGACCAACTTTTGTATTGTTGTCCATAGAGCCATTCCGTGTTCCCTTGGTGGAAGTTACCTTTGCACGACAACCAATTCGGCTGCAGAAAGAGACATTATTTTCATCTTTCTTGTTCATATTCTCACGCAGTACAGGACCGCTTGCTTTTCGTGGCACAACCATCCGGTCAAGCGATCGTTTACCCGCACATCCATCCATGAATCAAAGAAACCCTTTCTCTGCAGACAGAAAAAAAAAAAATTCCCGATACCTGATTAAAAGTGCGTCCAGAGTGACCTCAAATAGAATATTCAGTAAGACCAAACAAAAAATCTATAAATAAGATAAACACAGCTTCAACAAGTCATCAAATTCAAAGCTTTAAGGATGATCTTCCACCAAATCAAAAGCAAGGCGTAAGAAAGTTAAAGCATAACGGAGAGAAGAACAGATTAACCACAAAAAGCTTACGGGAAGAACATGGGAGTGGTGGATGTATAGATCACCCAGAGCAAAACACCTGGTGTTTATAACTTGATGAAACAAAAACATCAGGCCACACAACTGATTCTGTGATCGTGGAGAGAGGTTAAAAAAAAAAGGGTTAAAGAAACCAAAAGAGAGAAAACTGGTGGCAACTAATGGTCCCATCCAAGAGAAAATGAAGGGCCTGATTCTAATTACACGGACCATCCATAAACACAATGACCCTTTTATCCGCGATTCCAGGTTCACCATGAAAGAAGACCTCAATCACTTCAAAAATCCAAAGAGAGAGAGAGAGACATATATAGCATATACAATGAAGAAAACTCTGCCTCTTCGAATTTCCGATCAAAGCTACAAGTAATAGAGCAATAAACAGGAACCGAATCCTAACAGTGAAATTTCCCAGGGAGATTCGTAATCCTTTAGCTACCGGGGAAAGACAAAACTTGTACAAAAACGAAATCCAATCAAAAGACATAAACAGCAACATACGAATACGACGAGAGAATTTGGAATAAGCATCAAACATATGAACTATTTTCTCACGATCATATTAACGAAACGCGTAAGCTGGAGGGAGAAGGAAACAAACAAAAAAATGTTCCGGCGTTACCTTTTTCCCTTTCCCGAGCGATGACTCTCCGTCGTCTGTGATTTTACAAAAAACGTGGAGAGATGTGAGAGCGAGAAAGAGAGAAGACGATATAAACTAATAAATTTGTTATAAAGTTTTAATTAAGTTCGGAGAAAAAAAGAAATAAAAAAGTGGCGTAGCAAGCGTGGAAAAGCGGTCAGAGAGATCAGGACCGTTGATTTAGGGTTTGGTTCAATAGAAGCCAAAGATGGACGGCTGAGATGCACACTAATGTCGCCCTCAGTAAACGGAAGGGTATTAGGAAAAATGAAAACGACACCGTTGTCTTTAGCGGCGTTACGTACGGTAGACGGAATGAGTGATATTGGAATTATTTTTGTCTTTTATTGGGGGTGAAATTAATGGAGTTCGTAAAATATATTGGCGATTAAATGAATAACTTAAATTAAATGTAGAGAAAAGTGAAAACAGATTAAGATTAAATTATTCATGGCTATTGATAATATCGAGAAAGGTGTATTGACAAACGTATCGTCCTTTTTGGCGTAAATCAAGACTCTTGTTTAGCAAACTAAACATATATACTTATTCTTGTTTAGCAAAAATATGATTCCTTTTTTTAAGCAAATGTGTGTATGAATTTAACACATAGTTCTTGGGTATATATATTCGTAACGACAAAACTCTTTAGTTTAATGTGAATATAATATATGAAAATTTGTTCAAATAGTTACAAGGGCCTCCTATATACATATATAAAATGCACATTTCGCACATGCTATAATAGGAACCAAACCTAAGTTCGAGAACTCATTGTAGTTACTGTTTTAGAAGTCTATGTTTGGTAATAAGTTTGGCTTTGATTAAAGATCGTTGCGGTGAAAAGTGAAAACCATGTCATTGCTCTACTGCGAATCATCATCATCACAGCGGCAGAAGATAAGCGACAAACACATATTAAAAGTGATACGTAGACGCAGCATAAGATTTTTGGGCAATTTTTCTGCTGTTTCAAAAACTAAGCTGGCAAGACATTTTCATTTCATTTTGAAATTTTTTTAATACATTTTCATTTCATTACATATGTCTATATTGTTCTTAAATTACATGTACTTTTTTTTTGTTCGATTTGCATATGCTTAACGGTTGTATTTGCGGGTGATTGACAATAATCACATATACCGCTTTATATCGCCTTGTGCTTCTTTATGCTGTTTGAAACCATTCTATATCAAAAATTATTTTCTATATCGGATTATTATGGTGACTACAAAAATTATTATATTAAGTTTTAATAAAAATTTAAAAATTAAAAAATATTAAAATAAAGTACATTTTTCCTTTAATAAATATTAGCATATTAAATTATGATATAGTTATATATGTTTTTAATTTAATATATATGTAATTATAAACTAACTATGTATAAAAACGTTCAAAATCTCTAAATAAATATTTTAAATTTAATATTTGTGATTTATTCAAAATCAAAATTTCAAATTTGTTGTTACAATAATATGGTTTTTTATTTATATAAAAAATTATATATTATAAGTATTTTGGAAAATTTTATGTTAAATCACTGCTAACTAGTAAAAAATATTATGTAAACAGTAAATGTATAAATTGCCTAATAACGTTTAAAATCATAATGGTCTATTTTTCCAAAGCTGAATAACTCATATATATATTAAAATAACTTTTATCACCTACAATTTAGAATAAATTTTTTTTGCCAAATTAATTGAATTTAGGCTAATTTTTATATTTTTGACATGTATAATCTATTTAGTTTTATTATATTTGTATCAAAAATGCTACACGTTAACAAAAAAAACATGCATTTAATTTTTTGGTAGTAATTAGGATTATGGAAATCTAAATTTACTAATTTTGCAATTATCTTCATTTCAGTATTTTGACACGTATAACAATCTGGTTCATACCTTGTAGTTAGACTTAAAACATTTCTATACGTTTTAATAACAAATTTAAACTGTTTTCCTTTACAAGTATAATATACTTATATAAACGTAGATATTATACTGTTAATAGATTTTATTGCTATATTGAAACAACCTATCACAATTTTCATCTTTTTATTTATATATGTAAGAAAAATGATAAACTACCCAATATATCATTTTATGATTAATAATTGACAAATAAATAAAATTGTTAATTATTTATTGTCAAACTAAACAAGGAAAAATATATTTTCCCATTGAACATATAAAACAAAAGGAAATAAACTATTATTTATAAGGAAACAGAAAAATAATAAATAAATTTAGATAAGTATGACCATCTAATTAATTATAATTACGTGGAAAAGGTATAGTATCCCAAACAAAAGTTTACGGTTTTACTTTTCCAAAACGGTCGAAATCGTTATAACTTATAATCTGATTAATTTGGGTATTATTTTGTTAAGGAGAAAAATAAATAAATGGGAGGATTCATGGTCTCCACCACCACCACCATCACCACCACCTAAGAAATGCGGGATTTAAGCTCTGTTTACAAACAATAGAGTTCCAAAAATAAAATAAACCCTAATTTCTCACCACAAATCTTTGGAGATTACTTTCCTTGATATACACGCCTCTTCTCTTTTGTTCAAAAGCTTTTATTCATCTCCTTTGATCTCAAGGTATATCTTCTTCTTCTTTCTCATAATAATTCATGTCTGAATTCATAGTGTTAAGCCTTGCTGCTACTTATTTTGATAGTCTTATTAAATATTTTGCATTTTTCTCATCTTCTAATTGTGCGTTGTTGGGTAGAGTCATAGGTCGTTTATTGTTCTGAATGATGGCAACGACGTCTAGTACAGCGAAAACGAAACCGGACAACCAAAACCTCACCAGATCAAGATCTCTTGGCAGAAAGCCAAAGCCGGTATCATCATCAGACCACGAAGGGAACGCAGATGGATCTGATCGGAAAACAGTTGAGAAGCCTTTGCCAAATTATCTGAAACCAACAATCAGCTCGAGACCTGACCCGGTCAAGTTCTTGAGGAAGAACAACGCTGTCGAAGACAATCAGAAGCTTCTTCGTAGACGATCCTTTGATCGTCCTCCTTCGTCTTTGACTTCTCCATCAACTTCATCATCCCATAAATATCTCAATACCTCTCCTCCTGCACGTCCACGAGACAGACCCGCTGTTCCAAGGGAGAAGCCTGTCACTGGTCTGCGCTCTACATCTTTCCATGGAAGCAGCAGAGGCGGTCTCAGAGGAAGCAGTACGGCGAAATCGCCTCCTGTGGCTTCGAGAGGATCTCCAGGGGTAAAGAAGAGCGGTCTGAGCGGTTCTTCCAAGAGCACAAAGGAAGGTTCTGAGAATGTTCCAAAGAAATCTTCGGGTAAAGAGATTACCCCTGAATCTTCTCCTGTTGCACCTGCTCACGAGGACGAAGAGGAGATTATCAAGGTTGAGAGCCATGTACAAGTTTCTGACAACAGAGAAGAACTGAAAGAAGAAGATAAAGACCAGGTTGCACAACCAGATGAATCTGTGGAAGAGAAGGAGACCGGTCCAATGGATGCCTCCACAGAAGAAGAAAAGGGAGAGCTGACCAATGAGGATAAAATAGAAGAGGTGGCAAATGAGGACAAAACAGAAGAGCTAATAGAGGAGCAGAAAGAACCAGAGACAATGCAAGAAAAGGAAGACAAGGAAGAAGTAGATGATGCGGAGAACAGCGAGACAGTTGTTACTCCAGATACGAAGGAAACTGCGAATGTCGACGAAAGTAAGGAAGAGGAAGAAGCAGAAGTTAAAGAAGAGGAGAGCGAAATGAGCAAAGTGACAGAAGGAACAACAGAAACAAAGGCTCAAGTGGAAGATTCGCTAGAGGAAGGAACAAAGAAGGAAGTGGTGCAAGGGAAGAAGGAATCTCCATCAGCCTACAACGATGTAATAGCAAGTAAGATGCAAGAGAGCTCGAGGAAGAACAAGGTCTTGGCTCTTGCTGGAGCCTTTCAAACCGTTATTGACTATGAAACTGCTGCATCTAAGTGATGATATACATCTGTATCATGTCACATACAGACACAGCAACTGCGTCTTGTTAGCTTTCCTATGTCAGTGCTTTTATGGTTGTTTTTTTTTGTTGTTGTTGTTTTCTCCCTTGTTTTGTCAATAGCATCGAATGTTGGACAAGTGAATAATATGATTTTGCCTGTGAACATATCGATGCTTCACATGGACTAGTCTCTGCTCTTTTTTTTTTCTTTAACCAAAGAGATTTCTATATGCAAAAACGTGACAAGAATATCTAACAATTTAAAATAAATTAAGTTACATCCACCAGAGCAGCTTTTGCTCTGGTTCAAATAGCTGATACAATTGTGCTCTTGTAAAAGCTCCAACTACCTTTGAGCAAATATTTCCGCAATGAACAACTATAACCATCTTATGTTTCTTTTCCAAGACAAGATCTACCACGCGACCAATCGATGTTGTTGTACTCACACATGGAGGTGGGCTTCTCATCATTGAGACCAATGGCGCATCAAGCTACAAGAAAGTAGTTAATTGCACAAAATATATCAGTTCGTCTTTCATCTTTTATGTCAACAAGTGCTGAAGCGGAACAAGATTTTGTATTAAAACCTACATTGTTGCAATCCTCTCGGTGCAAAAGCCCTATGCAGCTTCCCCTATCGTCTACAATTGGCACAACTTGCTCCTTGAAAAACCGCATGACCACATTCTTCAGCTGCAGCGTGCCTAGCAGTGGCCGAGTGGCCTCAAATGGGATCATAATACTTTCTATGGGTTCGCTTGGTATCACCTGGGTCAATAGATTGTTGTTCAATACCCAAATCACATCAAACCTCACATTCTGACATCATTTGTATGGATAGAGATTGTAGGAGATAGGTAAACAGATACCTTACTGAGTAGATGTGGACGCAATATAGACTTGGAAAACCCCAACAATGCTTCTAGGCGGACAGCAGCCTGCCGTTGAACAAAATTCATTTAAGTAGAATTCAATATCCACCCAATTTGTCTACCAAAACAAATATCTAGTGCCCCAAAATAACTACATCATACCATGCCTCCACTAGTCGTCCAAGGTATTGCTTTCCACCGTCTAACAATACTTGTAAGAATTCCGAGGGCCTCATCGAGCTGAAAAATTATCCAGAAAATTAGTTAGGAACAAAACTCATCACCAGGCTAGCAGATATCATCAGAAAATGCTAGACACCACATAACAGATAAAGCAAAGACTTTCCATTCACTAGAAGGACCAGCATGTCTAACAATTTCTTTAATACCTGGCCAGCATTGAGAGCTGCTTCCATCAGCAGATTATCAGCGTCTTGTTGGACCACCTTGGAGATTGTTCCCGAAGAATCTGGCCATAAGCGAAGATACAGGTTTTTCACCATGCCATAATCTCCTTGGACAGCAAAAGCACGCATCATAGACAGGTACAAATGCGGCTTTGGTCGCAAGTCTGCATTAGCTCCGCTTCTCTTCAATATTTCACCAAAGACACAAAGGGCCCCTGCGAATATATTCAATAAGAATCCTAAGGAATTACTCCAAACCCATCTATGTACCGGACAGAGAAGCAGTACGATGTAACAGCAATTATAGTAACATACCGCTCGTTGAACCACATTTTAGCATAGCATCAACTACTGCTGTAAGTGCAGTTCGGTCAATGCACAAACTATCACACAATTTCATTTCCAGATATATTTCTTGCAGTGATAAAAGATCCTTCGCATCCCCAAATCCCTAAGAAGTAAGAATCAATCACAAGATGTCAAGTAAGATTAGATATGTAAAGAGATCCACAGAATGCTTACTCACCTTCACCAAAGTGGTGTATGTTATAACATCTGGATGAAGAGAATCGTCATAATATTCCTCTGCTTTCTCCTGAATTTTTTTAGAAAACAAGACATCATAATTAACATGAGCCAAGCACTACCCCAGTACTACTCTGAGTAACACTTGGAGTATAAAACTGGCCTTTTAAATACACACGTGTGACCTTCATTTCCTTTAAAAATTTCATAGCCCCATCCAAATCGCCACATTTGATGCAGGCATGGATCAAAGTATTGTAGGTGGGCCTATCAGGCTCCAATCCAAGCCGTAACATTTCATCCAGCAAAGTAACTGCTGTTTGTGGAGATCCTGAGTTGATATAGCCCTGAAAATACAACAATTTATATATAAAGACCTACCTCTTCTATTGGCAATGGCAAAAACAAGAAAACATATATTATGAAGACGCTTCTCTGAGCCTAAATGCAACTATGCGTTACAAATTACCTTCATCAACAAGTTATAGATGAGAATTGGTGGGCCGCCATGCTCAAGGAGTAAAGTTCCATATCGTGCAAGCAGACCATTGGCACGACGTAAATCTCCTGCACTAGAGCGATATCAAGTACTTTTGCATCAACCTCAGGCTAGGACAATTCCACTTCACTAACTCCAAGATTACATAATCAACATACGCAGCAGTCTGATTGAGCATGAGAAGCTTATAAAACTTAAGAATCTTACCGGCATTGATCAGAGCGTCAAGCAGACCGTAGATAAGAGATGATGACAGCTTGGGATTCCCAGGAGCAGTTCCATTCTCTATGGACTCCATAATTTGGAAGGCTTCGTCAATCCTCCGAGCCTTTCCCAATCCCTTAACCAAATTAAAATGCTCGAGATCAAATTCAGAAGGTGTTGTGTTGTTCATCTCACACGAAAAAAAGTCAAAAATTTAGAATTAGTTGAATGACAAAGAACCAAAAATCACCTTCAATATAATGGCGTAAGTAATAGAGTCGACACCACAGCCACCAGGTTCTGCCATCTCATGGAACATCCGGAGAGCCAAATCGACATCTCCACAGTGAACACAAGCTTCCAGAACGGAGTTCATCACGATTGTGTTCAGCCTCCCATACCGTTTTTTCGCTGCTTCCACCTCCTCCACTATCTGATTTAGCTGGCGACGGCGCGTGAGGAGCACGATGCGAGAGGTGAGAGGCTTGAGGTTGAGACGCCTGGAATAGGGAATGTCTCTACGGGGATAACGCCGTCGTGTTGGAACGGAGCAGGACGAAGGGAGGAGAGGGAGAGGAGTGAGACGAGTAGAAGTAGCTGAAATCCGATACATTTTCTCAGAGACCGGAGGCTACCCATCCGCCATTGATGGGCTTCACTTGACGTTGAGCTAAGCGAAATGGATAACGTCAGAGAATCTGAATCGGAACAAATCAGCCAGTTACTGACAGTGGCGGGTCGAACAAATATTGCACTGTGTAGATCATTTCGTCATATATTTGGGCCTTGGGCTCTGAATATTAAGCCCAATGCTTTCGCATACCCAACTTTGGGCCCTTTTCACTCTCTAAAGTAATTTAATATTTTTTTAACATGTGAATTTTTTTGTTTGTCGTCTTTAGCATCTGAATTAAATACAGTATTCCACGCTGAACGGAGAAGGAAAGTAAAAAAAATTGGGCATTTTCTTAACATTTCGTTACCTAATCCACTATCTAGAAGTTGCTTCTAGATTAAGCTATATTTCTCCAGAGATGCTAAATTTCGAAACTGCAACCTTTCTAACGCGGAAACAAAAATTCTAAATTCCATTGAAGTCATCCTTAAATAATATCTCGAAGCTGCAACCTTTTAACGTGGAAACAAACGAAGATTCCATTTCTTTTCACGTTGAGAAGAAGAAGAAGAAGGATGTGTTTGGTGTTCGTGTGCGATCAGGACGAGAGGGTGATCGGAAGGTACGCAGGTCCTGGAGCGTGTCCGTACTGTGGCGGAGCGGTTCAAGCGGTTGACGTAGAAAGCCAGTGGAGATTCTGCTTCGTCCCTCTCTATTTCAAATCCAAACGTCGCCTTCTCTGCTCCACCTGTGGGAAACGCCTCATCGTCCATTCCTGAAACAAAAGTTGCAGCTCGAAGATCTCTTTGTTGTGTCTTCTATATGTAAATACAGTATCAAAATTCTGACTTGCTTTTTTTGTTGTTGTGTTTCTAAGCGTTTGTACAAAAAAGAAAAGAACATGTCTTTCTCTTTGTCATTTTCCGGTATTTGTGTGGATCAAATTATGAAAATTCAGCTTTATAATGGCACAAAAAAAGAGAGATGAAAGAAATGAGATTTTCGAAATTGGAGAATATCACTTGCAAAGCTTGAGCTTCTTGAAGAAAGGAGAGACTTGAGATTTGGGATAAGGCTTTGTGGCGATACAAGTCGGGATATTCTCCGGCTGCTCCATCCATAGCTTATGACAGATTCCTCCTGATTTCAGCTTCTCTGATAGATTCAACATCTGCGTTTCTCCTTTAACCTCCAAAGTCACCTATAACACAATCAAACAAAAAAAACGCGCTAAATCAACAATCAATTCTCCCAGGAATTCGAAAACTCCAGGGATTTGCGGAGTAACCTTGTGCATAGAATCAATGTGCTGCGGATCACAATACTGAAGCGTGACCGGATCGTCTTTGAACGACCAGATCGCTGCCACTGACGCGTGGCATCCCTGCGTAACGATGCTTCCGAGTGGCCACGAATCGATCAGATCTCGTCGAAGAACCACGTACTGCACCACGACGTCGTCGGGTTTCTCCGCCGAGTTCTCGTCGTTACGAGAGGCATCGTCGACGGCACCGATTTCACCAGTTTGTTGGCTCATGGAAGAAGCCGTTGCGATACGTCGGAGATGAGCAGGCCGAATCGTAGAATGATATAACCAAATTGGTGCCGCCGGATCAGAAAGTCGGCGGATAGCGAACGGGAATCGAAACGCTGCCGGGACGACGGCGCTCGCCATATGAAAGGAGGACGCACATTGACTTCGCTCTCGGATAAGATTTTCTTAATGGGCTTTTAAGATACCCAGTGTAATTACCCAATTACGAGCTTATCATATTCACCCAATTCGTAATCTTTATGGACCGAATGTTCGGCCCAATACGATTGACTAAACTCTAATACATGCCTGTTAAAGTTGATTACCGAAAGAAAATTTGGGGCGTTTGCCAAAGAGTTAACCAAATTCTGGACGTAAACCAATTAAACTCAAATCTAATTTGCTAATATTGGTTTCGACTTTATACCCGAACTACACGATGTTAAACGGCATAACCGAACCGGTTAACTTTTCGCTCCAGGACTCGAAACCAGTGCATTGGTTCTTATAATTTCTCTCCTTCTGTTTTCGCATTTTTGGCTTCTTCGCCGTTTAGATAATGATGTCCAATTCTCTACATGAGTAATCAAAGATCCCGACGTGTTTCTCCGTCCATACATTAGCCGGCGCTGCTTAGGCCGTCTCAGCGATCACTCGTTGCCTCTCGCCGCCAGTCCGACTTGTTTTCTTCTCTGCTTCGCCAGCTCGGTAAGCTATTAGCTATTATTATTCTTCGCTCTAGGTCTCCGGCTGCTGCGCCGAACTGAAATGCTAATCCCTGATACATGTTCTGCAATAGTCATACTAAGGTTTCTAATTCAGCCTTTTTCTGTTTACTTTGGTTCCCGCCTGCGCAGAAATCGCGATTTCGCGGGCACGACTTCGTGAGTAGACTCTTGTTGATTTGGTTGCCTTAGGCTTTTGCCCTTCACTCTTTTTGTTGTTGCAATTTGTTTGAACCCTGAGACTTGACAAATCAGCCCGCGATGGAAACTGGTTTAGGGTTTTGTGAAGCTTGAAACTCTTTTCTCCTTCGTTTTTACTTTTCTATGGTGTTATTTTGTTTGTTTTAGCTAATTTAATTACTCCTTTTCAGTGATTCTACGGTGTAAATTTTTGGAATATGTTATTTCGATACATGTGTTGAATTATGGCTAACTTTCGTTTAGATTCCTTGGAAGCATCAAACATGTGCTACTCTATATGTGATATATAAACTGAAAATATGGTGTACAGATTGATGATGAACTTCTCTGCTTTTAGGCAGGAGCTTGAACAACAGGGAGCTCTCTGAAAGCGATGATGGGAGAAATGGTAAAATAACACATCCTTTTTAGTTTTTTCTTTAATCTTGAAAAGTTTCAGATTCCGCAACATTGCTTATGCTGCAAATAGATTGTTTCGCTGGAGGAAGATATCCGACTGGATACAACACGAGCAAGATGTGAGTAACGGCGTTTCTTGTGGTTCAGATCTTTTTCGTTTGTTTTTTTTGAACTGTTGGTAATAATTGGTCCAGTACCACTTTTTCTTCGCAAAAGTTAATTTCTATGCTCTTTTTTTAGTCACAAATCTTCTCAAGAGGCATCGAGAATTGACAGACCGTCTTTCTAGGTAGGAAATATGCTTCGGAATTATATAGTTCACTTTATTGATCTTCTTCAAGTTAACTTTGTATTTGGTGATCACTTATTTTAGGGATTCTGATAAGATAGTATTTGATCGGTTAAGCAAAGAGTTTGAAGCTGCACGGGCATCTCAAAGTCAGGGTGGGTATGGACAGCTGAATCGCAGGATTGTTCAGACTTCAGTAGCATTATTCAAACGCTGTGTTTTTACTATCTGCATGGCTGTATTTTTGCTTCATAAGTGTATGCTCATCCGTGTATCCGTCTTAATCAAAATAATGTATTCTCTCCTCTCCTCTGCAGAAGTCTGCTTAGATGGGGAAGAGTGGAATGATGGTTTGTTGGCTACACTAAGGGAACGGGTATGGCATCCATTATTGTGTACTTTAAAAAGAGGTGTTCCAGGCTTTGGTGTCTGGTTGAGGGCTTAGCAGACACTTTAGTAAAGGCACATCTGGATTATTCATGTTGTTCTGTGAAAAAAGAGTTATCTTTTCTTTGTGGAATGAAATCTTGTATGCCATAATTTTCTTTGCTTCTGGTGATTTTGTTGGTTCTTCTTGAACTTGGCCATGAGCTGTGTAGGTGCATATGGAGGCTGACAGAAAGGCAGATAATGGTAATGCAGGTTTTTCACTCGTTTCTCATCCTGATGAACGAGTTACTTACAGAGTGGGAAATAAGGTAACTCATAGGTCTTATTTCCTTACAAGATTCTTCTGTTGAGAAATTGATTTTGTTTGTACCTGAGGTCTTGTTGGCGTAAGCTTTAAAGTCTAGATAGGACAGATTTTACAATGACTCTTTCAGGATTACATCAGTCGCTAAAGATATACTAAAACACATTATGAAACTATATGGCTGCAAAAAGCACTGGATAGTCCAAAGGAAACCTGTCATTTTGCTTATTTCATCTTAACCTGATGCAATGTTTGCCCTAAATGATAGATCCAATTAGACCAATACCAGGTCTTTTAGCTTATATATTTGATGTATATATTAAACAGGTGATCTATTGCTTAGACGGAACGAGAATTGGGATACAGTATGAAACATCTTTTGCAGGTATATCGAGCTATGAATGGTATTTTGTTGTAAGTTCTTGTCTTCATATTTCTATGTAAAGGAAGACATTGGGACTATTCCTCCTAGTGTGATAATTTATTTCTTTTTTGTATAGGAGAAACTTTTGAGATTTACCACTGTGTGCTTGAGAGCAAGTCGTTTTTGGAGAAGATGACTGTACTTGAGCACACAATTCCTTTCTTTTTGCCCTTGCGTGACTTGGAAAATGATCTTCTTTGTTCGAATGCTAAGGTAAGCATGCTTTGTGGATCTATTGGCGAGATTCAACTTGCTTTGACGTTGTTGTGACGTATCTGATCTTCAGTTAATCCTTTTACTCTTGTTCTCTTAATCTTTTTATTGGTGTATTGTTTCTGTTGATGCCAGAAATTCATCGATAATGTTGGGGATCTCCTGCAAGCATATGTGGACAGGAGAGAACAGGTTTGACAACGATCCAGATCATGAGAAATTCATCGATTGTGTGTGCTTGTTGGATTGGCCTTTTTACATTGTACTTTTGGTCATGATGCTGGTTTCTTGGCTGATTTGTTTCGGAGTAAAAAGAAATCAATATGAATAGAAATGAAGATGGTACTAAACTCATGTGGCCTGTTGAATTGAAATAATAGAATTTCAGTCATAATGTATCATCAACATTGTTAGATTAGGATGTTAATGGCCCAGATAACCTGGTGTGGGTATGCTGTGTGTAGTTACAATCACTGTCGTGAAATATGTACTAAAAGTGTTGGGAAAGTTGTAAGTTCTTACAAGTTAACCAAGATTTGTCTCCTGATTGTGCTGTAGGTCCGGCTTATGAAAGAGCTCTATGGAAATCAGATCAGGGAGCTTTATCACAGTCTTCCTTACCACATGATTGAATTTTCCATAGATGATTGCGACTGGTTAGCAATTTCATGGATCCATATATATGATTTTTCTTCTACATTAGATATTGATGTGACCTTGTTGCCTTCTGAGATACTGTTTTTATAGCTTTTAAAAAAAGTTCAAATAATGTCTTTGCATTGAAGCAAGGTGATGATGAGCCTGAGATATGGGGATCTTATGTGTGAACTTCCGACAAAAGTGAGAGTTCTAGCATGGCCAATGCATCAGTTGAAGAGACAGTGTACAAGCCCTAGATTAGGTAAACTTGCAAGTCAAGCAAACCCTGTGCGTTTATCTTTTGCCGAGAATGCCCTAAGGATCCAATCACTACCTGAAGGTATTTCTAGTTTCTATATTCCGATCTGTTTAATTGTTGTTTTTACGGTTTATCTTATTTTAATTTTTAATATCGTTCATTTGCAGCATACGCAGAGATTGTAGTGAACATGCCCCAAGAAATTGAGCAAATATTTGTGTAGAGGAGGCCGAGCTAAAATCTGAAGTATCTTTCTCCAAATCTTCTTCTATAATCTAATGTTGAACCTTTCTTCCAACAATGTTAAAATTTGTGATTTTGCTTCTTTTTTCTTCTTTTGATATGATAGTTTTACGTTTACGAGGCAAATCCTCATCAACACGTAACCACTAATTTACTATCACTTGATTCGGTTAAATTTCGCTGCTTCATGGATTAGACTATTATACTAATTTAAGCTTTAGCATTCGTTAATGGAAATGTTAATGCCCGAAACATCTATTCCCCTATTACCGGTTGTTGGAGATTTTCAGAAACAGATAAGTTTTTGTTTTCTATGGTATACTAATTTCAATTCATATTCTTCATGAGTTTACGCATTTGAAACTTGAAAGTCAAAAGTGGCTGTAAAAAAGGTTGAAAATTAAAAGTAATTTATCTACAATATGTCCAATTCAATTATGAGAGATCTGAATCTAATATATATATACACATTTGTTTTGTTGGTCCACCATTAAGATATTTCTCATTTAAAATTAAGATCCTAGTTGAAGTCATTGTAAATATATAAAAATAAAGTGTGATACTACATATGAAATTATGGTGATAGTAAGGAATCCCGGAGCTGTGTTACCCACTTTGAATTATCTTTCACAAAACATCCATGCAAAAACTTTAGGGTCCATCCATTGATTTTTATTTGTTTTTTTGTCACCACAATTTAAGAGATTATGTTCCTAAAACATGTAATATTTGAAATTTAATAAAGAAAGCTCTTGATATATATCTATATATATCATTAAATCTTATTAATATATTGATTACACAAACAAACATAAGCATACTTCCCCTCTAGATTATGGCCGGATTATCAAATTTAGGATATCTTTTCAGGTGTACAGAAGAGTTTGCACTTTTTATTATAAAAAAGCAGTACATATAACAAATTTACTTTAGATCTATCTTCCTGAGTGATTTATTATTGGAACTTATGATTAAGACGCTAAAAAGTTCGTTGTCAAATAAGAAATGTAAAGAACTCTGACATGGGCCCTACTCAGGATCAATTATCGAATATTATTTTAATCTGCTAGTATAATAATGGAACCAAAAGGATGAAATAATGGTAATTCACATGGGACTTGGAGTAAAACTAATCCAAGTGTAAATATGAAACTATTGAAATACGAAATTAATGGTCCAGTTAATGATTTATCATACACCTTGATTGGTTTAAGTTTGTCATCATATGGTGATGTATTATCATCCATCTTAACCTTTTCTTTTTTTGGGAAAATTTAAACAAATTTTGTATGCTACTCTAAAAGATTCACGGATGACATTTTTACTCGATAATATTATTTTAATCTAACTATATAATATTATCGAGAAAAAAGTAATAATTAGGAAGAAAGCTGAAAAGCAGGGTCCAGCTTTAATCGAGGGGTTAAAGTATAATTAATAAATAAATCCGGTATTTAAGGATTCGTGTCCCCATCCAGTTAATATCTCCACATTCTCGTCTTTCTCCAATTAAATAAAATAACATTATCCCTAATCCTCAAACCACCGTCCATTTTTTGGCGCGAGAGCAAACAGAAGAAACATGTTTGACAAAAAAAAAACACCACTTGTTGTTCGAATGTACTTCCACGTGGCAACTATGAGGAAGTCATGGCGCATGTGGCTTATCACATGTCATATATACACATAACTTAAGTAGTGTAACTATGGGACGGGACAAAAGCCTCCGAGCGCCGTTCAGATCGGGGACTACTAATACATTAAAATGGCTTAATTAGCTGTTTTCTTTCTTATTTAAATCTCTAAAAAAGACCCTTTAATTTAATAATAATTATGATTATTATGTACTGTCGTTGATGATTTTATATTATTAAAATTTTAGTATTTTAGATATTGGGATTGATTTCGATCGACAACTATTTTTTGTGCCAATACAGTTGTTGTGCGCTCCATTTAATTCTCAAGAATTGGGTATTTATTCAAATTTTTTTAACACATGGTTGTCTATCTTTTTCTCTTTAACAAGATTAAAATTATTGATCATACTTTCCAACTGAAATTGAACTGAGGAATATAGTTTAAGACTTGATTAGTTAATACAGATATATATATTATAGTATGTTCGTTACAATTGTGGTACATGTGCTTTGCTATTCATGAATGTCCCGACCCAATTCGAATCTTTGTGTACTTTTGTCAAACATTGACATTCTATAGACTATATAGAAACACATGATTATAATTTCAATTTTGTTGGAAAGAGGCAACAAGAAACATATCATTCATTCGTTTTTTTATTCACAGCTAGGGAATGATTTATAATTCGTTTTTTTCATTATCCTTTTTTTTCAATTTATGTCCAACAAGTAGTACAAAACTTGGAGGAGTCTTAAAAGCCCAATTTAGGCTATCACAAAACTCGTTTATTTGTTTGCTAAAAAGAGTTTATTTTCATCAAACGGATCTGTCATACTTTCTAAAAGCGTCACATATTATACAATACTTTCTACTTATCTAAGTTATAAAGAATACATAATTGAGGAGCACATGTAACCTAGTTTGTGTTAGTTGTCGTCACTATATCACTACAGGCATTTAAACTCATACATTGCACATAGTGACAAAAAAAGGAAAAAAAATACAATATATAATCAATTATCTTCATAGTATATGAATATGATTGAATGTAATATAGAAAACTCTTAAACATATCGATTCTACGAATGCGTATTGGAGTTGCTCCGTTTCGAAAATCTATATAAACCAATCTAATTATAGACTAATCACTAATCAATGCTTTAAACCAATTAATCTATTGGTTTAATCAAAGAACCGGCCGAATCATGAGTCCAATATATACGGTTTAATTAAGTAATGATCGTTATTGACGCTACTTCTTTCATACATTTAAAAAAAACGGTTGGTCCTTCCTTAAACCCATCGGAGCGTGATATCAACGCGCCGCCTTGTAGCTCCGTCATCTCTCCGAGGCAAGTAAAAGCCAGAGAGAGAGGGAGCTGTGGAATTGTGTGAGACAGATGGAAACGTGTCAATTTCTCTGTCATTCGATACTCAGATTGGGTCTGTGAGAAAGTAGTAAACAAACGTGCACAGAGAAAGAGAGAGAGTCGCCATTAGAATAGTCGAATGAAAGTTTGAGAACAGAGAGAGAGAAGAGAGGAATATAATATACATTGACCTCTCTGTCTCTTGAGGAAGCACATGCTCTCTTCTCTCCTTCCTAGTTTTTTTTTTCTTTTCTTTCTCCGTAAAACCGCTTTTGTTTTTTCTCCTATCTTTCACAATTCACATGCCCTCCTCTCTCTCTCTTCATTGGATATTCTCTTCCCAATGCTCATTTGAAGTTTAATTACTCTACTCCCGACGACATCTCTTCAGATCTACTCACTGTTCATTTTCATTCCTTCTTCTTCTTCTTCCTCTGTTGATTGTCCGGTGACCGAAACCGGAGAAGGTAAACAAATCCCTTCAGATTGTTTTCTTTCTCCTGCTTCGTGATTTCGTTCGTTGCTTCTTCATTTTAATCAAATTGTTTTCGTTTTTCCTCCATATCTTTCTGTTTCCGCCATTGACTCTCTCGGTTTCATGATTACAAATTATCTTTTCTTCACTTATATGTATGATCCAATATAATCATCCGAATTTTTCTTTTTTCTTTTCTCCGGACTGTTTTCCGATCATTGCTCAGAAAGTTTCATTGATTTTCAGGTTTTAACGGTCTTTTATAGTAATCGTCTTCATCTCCATGTAATTAATAGTGAATCTATGATCCAAGTTCGCTGATATTTTCAATCTAAAAAAACAGAAACTGATCCAGATTTTTTGTTGTTGCAAATTTCAGCTTTTCAAAGCTCGTCTTTTTGATAATCATAGTTTCAAGTTTCCCGCTAACGTTCAATCGTAATTGGTGGTCCACACACTAGTTGCTGTTTTAGTTCCTTCAAAATTCGAAATATGACATTATTTACACAATTTACTGATCAAGAGTCTGCACGGAGATGGACTGTCCTGTCCTGACTTCTATCTAATGTCTGTGTCTGAAATCTTGTGGATACAGGTTTCTTGGTCAGATCAAGATTCTGGTTGAATTGGAGAGTCTTTGTTGTTGTATGAAGAGAAACTCTGATAAATGGTCTGCGAAATGGAGACTGATCAGATTGAGGAGATGGAGGTCGAAGTCTTGTCTTCCATGTGGCCCGAAGATGTCGGAACCGAAGCAGACAAACAGTTCAACGTTGAGAAACCCGCCGGGGATTTAGACATGTTAAAAGAAGTGGATATCGCTGAGAAACGGACGATGGCGGATTTAAAACGGTTGCCGGAGCTGATGAATTCGACTCACCAAGGCTCGTCTCAACTAACCAATCTCGTGAAACAGTGGGAGTATATGCAGGACCACGCGGTTCGGCTATTAAGGGAAGAGCTCAAGATTCTCACTAGACAGAGAGAAGAAGCCGAAGCGAAAGAATTGAAGATCATAGAGGAGCATAACTTTGAGAGCGAAGAGCCTGAGAACCTTCCGGTTTTGGATGAGACGAGCGATCTTTTCTGCAGGTTTAGGCAGAAGAAACGGGACAAGTTGGTCGATAGCAAAAGGATTGTGATCGATGAGGAGTTTGACACGGTCGCATATTGGAAACAGAAGGCGCTAAGTTTAGAGAAAATGCTTGAAGCGAGTACCGAGAGAGAAAGGAGATTGATAGAGAAGTTGAACGAGAGTTTAAAGACCATGGAGAGTCACTCAGCGCCGGTCGAAGAACTAACTCAGAATCTTAAAAGAGCTGAAGGATTCTTGCATTTCATACTGCAAAATGCACCTATTGTAATGGGCCATCAGGTAAGCAAATGATTTTCTGTTCTTGTTTTCCATCTTTCCGAGTAACATTTCTCTGATTCTTTGTTCTTATTTTCTTCGGGTTTCAGGATAAAGATTTACGCTACTTGTTCATCTACAACAAGTTTCCGAGTTTGCGTGAACAGGTTAGGAAAGCTCTGTTTCTTCTTTGTTCTGTTGGATTACTGATCACTATCCCGAGGAAGTGTCTGTGAATCAAACCTGTTTTTTACTAATGTCAGGACATTTTGGGGAAAACAGACGTTGAGATATTCCATGGAGGTGGGGTTAAAGAATCTGAGGATTTCAAGAGAGAGGTTCTTGAGAAAGGAAAAGCTTCAAAGAGAGAGATCACATTTGAGACAGAACTGTTTGGATCAAAGACGTTTTTGATATACGTTGAGCCTGTTTACAACAAAGCTGGAGAGAAAATCGGTATAAATTACATGGGAATGGAAGTAACTGACCAGGTTAGTGCATTAAGATAATTGACTTAAATCTATAATCTTTGTTGTCATTTCACCTCTTCACTTATAAATTTTCAATTGACAGGTAAGGAAGAGAGAAAAAATGGCAAAACTTAGAGAAGATAACGCAGTGAGAAAGGCGATGGAGTCAGAACTGAACAAGACCATCCACATTACAGGTTTGTTGAGGCAGTATTAAGTTTCAGAAAGAGTCATGTAAACTAGACGTAAGTGTTAAATTTCTCTTTTTGTGTTTGTGTTTGCAGAGGAGACTATGAGAGCGAAGCAAATGCTAGCGACAATGTCTCATGAGATAAGATCACCATTGTCTGGAGTGGTGGGAATGGCTGAGATACTTTCCACTACAAAACTGGATAAAGAGCAAAGACAGTTGTTGAATGTCATGATCTCTTCTGGGGATTTGGTCCTTCAGCTAATTAACGACATTCTTGACCTCTCCAAGGTTGAATCAGGTAGGTAATACTGTTTCTTCAAGTTTTGGTATGGTGGTGTGGTCATTTTCAGATTCTTGATGACATATGTTTTGGGGGTCTTTATGTGCTATTTTTAGGTGTGATGAAATTAGAAGCTACAAAGTTTCGACCAAGAGAAGTGGTGAAGCATGTGCTTCAGACAGCTGCCGCATCGCTGAAGAAAGATTTAACATTAGAAGGAAACATTACAGATGAAGTTCCTATTGAGGTTTAATACACAAACAACACCTTTCCAAAAGAGTTATGCCGCAAAGTCTTTAAAATCTAACTTTTTTTCTTTTCTTTTCTTTTCATGTTCAGGTCGTTGGAGATGTTCTGAGGATTCGGCAGATTCTCACCAACTTGATCAGGTTTTTACATATATCCCCAATTATATGCATAATAATAGGATCTGGTTCCTGAAATTTGAAGCCTTTACACAAACTTTTGCAGCAATGCTATCAAATTTACACATGAAGGAAAGGTTGGGATCAAACTCAAAGTGATATCAGAACCATCATTTGCGAGCGATAATGCATTGACCACAGACGCTGATGAACAAAGCGGTTTGACTGAGACGGAGACTTCGGTTTGGATTCGCTGTGACGTTTATGATACTGGAATTGGAATCCCAGGCAAGCAAGAAATTCTGATAGATGAACTGTTCAAGAACATCAAAATAAAAAAAAACTCCATCTAACTTCATGTTTTGGTATTCTTGTGCAGAAAACGCTCTTCCTTGTTTGTTCAAGAAGTACATGCAAGCAAGCGCTGATCACGCCCGCAAATACGGTGGAACTGGTCTCGGTCTTGCCATCTGTAAACAGCTGGTAAACTAATAGTAGATTTCACAACACCGAGAAAGAAGATTTTTCATCTCAGAACTATTCTCCTGAGGCAAATCATTCTTTGTTGTTTCACAGGTTGAGCTAATGGGAGGTCAACTAACTGTGACAAGCCAGGTCAACGCCGGTTCAACGTTCACATTCATATTGCCCTATAAAGTTGCAACATCAAATGATCATTCGGATGATCAAGATGAATTCTCTGATATGGTGGATCATCAACCAGAACCAGATGACACAACCGAAGGATATTTCCAGCTTAAACCGCTCCTAGGATCTATATATGCTAATGGCGGACCGGTCATCGGCAATAACTTCTTAGCTCATAAAGTTATGCTCACTAGCCCTCTTAAGCTCATCAACGGTTTTGACGCTGATCCTTCTAACAACACTGGACAAAGCGATACGATTCAGGTTGAAAATGGTGGTTACATGGATGAATCAAGACTCGAAACCTGTTCTGAATCAGGTCATCGGTATGAGAATGGGAATTGTCGATCTCCCTCTAAGGAAACCCAATCTTGTAGCAGTTCACAAGCTAGCTCAGAAGGAGGAGTCTTAGAAATGGAGTCAGAGCTTACAGTTTCATCTCGTAGGGAAGAAGAAAAAACTGAGACAGAGCTCAATGAGACATCAAAGCCAAAGATTTTGCTTGTGGAAGATAATAAAATCAACATCATGGTTGCAAAGTCGATGATGAAGCAATTAGGCTATACCATAGACATTGCCAATAATGGAGTTGAAGCCATAACAGCGATTAAAGGCTCTAACTACGATTTGGTACTCATGGTAAGTCAATCTTTAAGATCCAAAGACATGTCCTTTGCAAATTCACTTACTTTGAAAAGGCCTATAAATAAATTTGGGTTCACAGGATGTGTGCATGCCAGTTCTGGATGGTTTAAAAGCTACAAGACTGATCCGTTCGTATGAAGAATCTGGGAATTGGGATGCTGCAATAGAAGCCGGAGTAGATATAAAGACATCAGAGAATGAGCAAGTTTGTGTGCATTCCACAAACCGGCTGCCTATAATAGCGGTTAGTACTTTTTCTTCATCACATTAAACACAAAGCTCCTATTGATAACTTGAGAAAACTGAAGAGTAAAACGGGATGTTCAAATTGCAGATGACGGCAAATACGTTAGCAGAGAGCTCAGAAGAATGTTTTGCAAATGGTATGGACTCTTTTATTTCGAAACCTGTAACGTTGCAAAAACTGAAAGAGTGTTTACAACAGTATTTGCATTGAGATTTCAGAGTTTGGTAGGTTAAGTGTATGTGTTGTT
The DNA here is from genome assembly GCA_000218505.1 of Schrenkiella parvula. Taxonomy (NCBI): domain Eukaryota; kingdom Viridiplantae; phylum Streptophyta; class Magnoliopsida; order Brassicales; family Brassicaceae; genus Schrenkiella; species Schrenkiella parvula. Next base: position 15,109,729 of record CM001192.1, on the reverse strand, counting down.
TATAAGATTTAGGAAAAGTTTTGGAGAGCTACAAAGTAGCTTGCTCTCTTAGAGATGTACAGTATCAATAAAAGCTTGTCTTCTTTATTTATTTGTGGGAAGTTTATGGCAAGAGAAACAGCAAACATTTTTGTTCCCACCATTGAAATCCAACAGAGTCAAGCAGCCAAACTCTACAAAAAGACAGAGCATAATCAAGCTTTTCAAAACAGACTTATCTCGATTTCTGTTGGCTGTAACGTTGTATACCATGAACATCCACAATCCCGGGAGGGAACACCGGATCCGTAGCAGCCCTAACTGCAACTTTTGCAACCGATTCAACATTCACCGGAGGTGTGAACAAAGGTCCGACTAATGGGAGCTGGTTTAGCGGTTTTGCTTGTTGAAGAACCTACAAAAAGCCATAAGCTTTATGAATAAAGAGGCTGTCTCTTGAGAGATATTGCGATAAAGAGGGAATCTCTTACCATCTCCATGGGTGAACCAAAGACTCCCAATGGAATCTTCATGCTCCCAACGCTGCGAGTTCCATATATAAAACCAGGCCGCAATATTATCCCTGCACAATATTCGCCAAACCCTCAACTGTAAAAAAAACAGATAAGATTCAGCGAGATTATAGTAGTTGTAACATGAAAGCTTTACCTCCATAAGCAAATCTTGTGAGCAGTTCGGTCTCAGCAGCTCGCTGTAAGGATCAAAAGAAAATGTCTTAAGACAATGTACACTAACCAAAAACGGCCATCCAAAAGGTGTTAGATACCTTTCCCTCATAGTATCCGCTCAACAAGTAGTTGGCTAGTCCGAAATCAGCAGCAGAAATATAGACAAATCTTTTCACACCTGGTCAACAAAGGGTACCCAATCAAAATGCCGGTAAACTATTGTTCACCCAATATTTTGCCCTGCCAATATATTTTCCAAGATGCCATGGTCGTTAAAGTTGTAGCAAACTAATTCACATATCTTGCGTTTCCCGGCTCCACTAATCCCTACAATAAACTCGAACTATTTTTGAACAGTTAAGTTCTGAATGTCCTATGGTCACTCGGTGTCTATCTGAGGCAGGTATCTCAGAAATATTACATGGCTATCAAACAAATAAATTGGATTATGCAACCTTTTAAAAAGCCTTCACTAATTGCAAATAATAAAAATACCCATACCTTTCTCCGAGGCAGCTCTAATTGCGTTGATGTTTGCAGTTCCGTTAATCTTATACATATACGAGTTTGAACCAAAACCACCAACACAAGAAATCTGCAATGATTCATTCCAAATTCCTTTAAGAAAACGTATAATTGACAAAAACACCGCTGCTTAAGCAAAAAACTAGCGGTCATCAAATTTCTACATTATTCCTGAAAACGGAGAAAAAACATACCACAGAAGTCACTCCATCAAGAGCATCTTTCAATAAATCAGATGATAGAAGGTTTCCTGGGAAAAAAAAAGGTAAAATATAAGAGGAATATGAACATACAGGAAATATTCTAGTTCCTAAAACATGTTGAGGATTTAACAGTACCTTGATGCCATGTTACTCTGGTGGCCCATGACTCTTGTAAAGACGACCTACCTGATCTATAAACCATACAAATGGTTAATCACAAACCCATAAATCAACATCTGACATAGATAGATTAGCTATCTTAAAACAAGAAGCTTCAACCGTGAGCCACAAAACTGAACTTGACCTATTCTCAGACATGATTTTAACTTCCTACAATCAAACTCAACAACAGAATCGATCAGGTACCTGCTAAGGCTAGAGACAGATAAGCCGCGATCTAAAGCTTCTTTACAGACATGTGATCCCACAAAGCCATTTCCACCCAGGACAAGCAGCTGACAAGAACGAAAGATAAGTTGCAAGATCACACCATTGCCATGTATTTACAACACTATGTAAGATCCCCCATAAGCAAATGAAAAAACTCGCACCTTCTCAGTTGGAGGTGGAGGCACATGTACAGTCTCTGCTTCTTCCACATTGAAAGGCTCATCAATTTTGTTAGAGTCTGTCGAGAGATACCTCCCGCCACTGGATGCAGAAACGAACCTACCGCAACATATAACTCAGGAGCACAGAACAAGAAAGCTAAGTCGGGAACCTAAATTTCACAAAATCCGTTTTTGGAGGAAAAGACCTCTCGCATCTGGTAGATGCTAGACAAAGGAGAAGAATTACAACTCCTAAATTTTTTTCTAGATTTTCCGACGACGCAACAATGACGATTTACACTGAGAATCAGCTTAACTTTTTAAGAATCTGGAACATGACACCAAACCGAGCTACCGACAAGTTACCAAACCAAATTACGCATTTCCCCTCAACACCTTACTGACACAGATGCTTAGATACTTCCAAATTTCCAGAAACGTCAGAGAATCTAAAAACCGACAAGGCCTAGAAGACGACTATGTGGAAGGTGCGAATTACGGAAAACAACGGGGAAGAGACCACTCACCGTGTCTGGGCAAGAGACGATTTGTAACGGATCAAACGCAAAACTATCGTCCTCATTTTTGGATTCGAAGCAGGAGAGAAAAGCAATACGACGCAGAGATGAGCAATCAATTTAATTTTTCCTTAAAGAGAAGAGAGTCCGATGGCGATGAAGACGGAGAAGTACGGCCAAATAACAGAGCAGAAAAATGTCGAAAAGAGCGCTACATCAGAGAACACGTCGCCTCTTAACAAGCTTCCACGTAGACCCTGACCCGAGGATCCGACTCCTACCTAGATCCGAACCCATGGGAGGCCACGACGAGAGTGGCGCGTGGCACCAGCGCGAGATCGTTGGATAATAAATTGGGCCAATGTTAACTGAGCCAAGGTTAATTGGGCCAAGATTAATTGAGCCCAGGTAATTGGGCCAAGGTTAATTGAGCCAAGGTTAATTGGGCCAATGTTAATTGGGCCAGTGTTAATTGGGCCAATGTTAATTGGGCTTGCGTTCTAATAAGCTCGCGCGGCTTGTTGCACATTCACTAACGAACCATCTTTATTTTATTTTTGTCGCCCACTAAAAGAACCATTTTATTAGCCAAGTATGAACAAGTAAGTATGAACAAGTATGAACAAGTATGAACAAGTATGAACAAGTTGAACAAGTATGAGAAGCTTTCCTTTTTCTCTCAATCAGCAAGAGTTTTGGAGGCCACGCAAATTTGACAATTTTCTATTCATTTGCTTTTCTCTTTACAGACTTTAGGTAACTATATCTTTCATAACTAGTATATTATATGATTTTACCATTTTAATTTCAACTATTAATTATATAACAACTAGATTTGTTTATATGTTTATGAAACGGATGATCAGCTAATGTTTTTTGTTTTTGTTAAACCGGGTGATCAGTTAATGTGCCTATATGTAAAAATATATTCATAAATTGAAACGAAGATAGCCTCATTTATTTATTTTACGCGGCTTCGTCGTCCTTACCACAAAAGTTTACACGTTGTGGTTACAACATCTGAACATCACATAAGATTCATAATGATTTCTTCAGGCATATAAAGCTTGTCTGAAATTCACTTTATATGTTCACATGTGATGTAATTGTATAATTAGTAATTTGAAACGTTGGATTTGGAAAAAAAAAAGAGCTGCATTATCAAAGACGCAGAAGAAGCTCAGAATCTTCCATCGTGGATACCTTTAACACTTTTGCTATCTGCTATCTGCATTGGTATGTGTTAATTAAAATATAACTAAAAGTGAATCCGAATATTTTAATAGTCAATATCATATTAAGGATGAATCACGTCTTACATAATCAATAATTTAATGAATATAATTATATGTTTACAAAAGTATTTTAGTATAATTTTGTTTTGAATAAAATCATAGCAACATATAAGAAATTGTAAAAAGAAGAGGAGTTAACCGATCTCTAGAGTCTAGAAGGACGGTTCTGTGCGTCTTGTCGCTTAAGCTTTGTAATTTACATAACAAAACCAAACTGATGTTCTAAAAAAAAGAAATTAGAAACCGTTGTGTAATAAAACAATTCCGAAATCAATATTTTGGGTTTAATTAGCTTTTGTAAAGAAGTATAATAAAATCTTCAATTTGGGACCCAACGAAAAAGAAAAAGTATATTTAATAAACCGACCAAGTTGACTCTATTGGACTTGACTCATGCATCTCACTATGCATTGCTTTTTCGAAAAAATGTCTATAAATAAGACCATTACACGGTAATCCAAAACTACTCAACACATCAAACACAAACAAGTCCAATCCAAACTCAAGGAGAAACTTTTCAGCAACTACAAAAAAGTTATTGACGATGATGGGAGATACGATGGGAACATTTGGTTCAAGCATGGCAAGTTTGTTCTTCTTATGGGCAACATTTCAACAGATATTCCCTGATCACCTCAAGATCGCAATCAAAGAGTTCCTTTTGTCTACAATCCAACAACTCTCTTTTGTCCAAAGATTCTCCGACCGGATCATCAACTTCTTCTCTCCTTACGTTGTCATTAATTTCCCGGAGTACGAAGAGTACCGTTTTAATCACGCTTTCGCAGCCATCGACACTTACCTTGGGGCCAAAGCAATCGATAAAGCCCAGAAGCTTAAGGCAAGTCAGGTTAAAGAGAGCAAAGGTCTAGTCTTGAAGCGCGACGAGGCTAAAGTCAGAGACGTATACGAAGGAGTTCATGTCTGGTGGGAGATTGTGACTGGTACTGATGGAGACAGAACTCACAAGCTTACTTTCCATCGACGTGGATTGGAGATTGTAACCGGATCTTACATTAAGTATGTAGTGGAAGCAGGGAAATCGATAGAGGCGAAGACCAAGAAGATGAAGCTGTTCACGAATAACCCTAGTTTCAACTGGGATACTAGCAAGAAGAGTTTGTGGAGACACATTGATTTTGAGCACCCGGCGAGTTTTCAGACATTGGCTATGGATCCTACGAAGAAAGAAGAAATTTTGAATGATCTCGAGGCATTCAGCAATGGGAAAGCTTATTACAAGAAGATTGGGAAAGCTTGGAAAAGGGGTTACCTGTTGTATGGACCACCAGGGACTGGTAAATCCACCATGATAGCGGCTATGGCAAATCATTTGAACTATAGTATCTATGATCTCGAACTCACGGCTATTCAGAACAACTCAGAGTTGAGGAAACTTCTCACCGCAACATCAAGCAAGTCGATTATTGTGATCGAAGATATTGATTGTTCTGTGGACCTAACGGGAAAGAGAAGGAAGAGAGATGATGACTCTAGCATCAATAAAGATGGCGAACAAAACAAAGAAGAGCGAAACCAGAGCAGAGTCACACTGTCTGGGCTTTTGAATTTCATCGATGGGATATGGTCGGCTTGTGGACAAGAGAGGATTATCATTTTCACGACGAATCATATGGAGAAATTAGACCCAGCTTTGATCAGGAGAGGAAGAATGGATATGCACATTGAGTTGTCTTATTGTAGTTTCGAGGCGTTCAAGGTTCTTGCCAAGAACTACTTGGATATTGATTCTCATCCTCTGTTTGGTGAACTCGAGTCTTTGCTGAAGGAAACAAAGATCGCTCCAGCTGATGTCGCAGAGAAGCTGATGGCCAAGAATCATAAAATAGATGTCGACGGATCCCTAAAAGACTTGGTTCAGAGTTTGGAGAGAAGGAGGAAGTACCAGAGAGATCACGGTGATGATCACAAGAAGAAATCTGGTGGCAAGAAACTCGGAATATTTCGCCGATTGTTTTAGGACAATGTCCGATTTATCTATCGTTAGATATATTTTTTGTCTTAATAAGTATGTAGTCTGATGGATTATATTAATGTCTCCATCATGTTACTACCTGAATTTAACTTATTTGAATGTGATACATGAGCTGTAAGAAATTTCTGTTTGATCATAAAAATTAACTATATTTATTTTCTTTTTGAAAACCAAAAATTTCTTTAGCAAGTGTAACTTACAAATTACAAACAGAAACCTAAATAACAACTATTATGTTCTTTATACATTTATACATAAGCAAATACAAATAGATGTATATATTAACTTACACACACTGACACGTATAATCATAAACTTAAATATTTCATATTAGTATATATTTAATCCTACATGAAAACATAATCACCAATCTGTAAGTTTGTTTGCTGTCTTTGAGGGAAGAGGACGCTTAGAAAGACAGCGTCTTTAGTTCCTAAAGAATAGAGGGAACGCTATTTACCTTATCGGTCACTAAATTCCTCTGGAAACTCAGAAGCGTGTGGCTGGCGTTTGCTTCATTTCAGGGCCTGAGCCGCTCTCATCTGCTAAACCCTTAATGGTCACTGCATCGGTTGAGGGTTTTCGATTCACTGAATCCTCTGGTTTATTCCCTAAACCATTAACAGTCACTTCATCGGTTAAGTTGCTTGCTACATTCTCTGGTTTATTCACTGTGCTGACGTTCGCTGAGTCGATCTGAACTTGCTTAGTTTCATTGGATGAGATCTTGAGGTCTCCAAGTGGCGGCATTTGAATGGCTTCCTTAGATGATGAGGAGCTGACGTCGCTCGATGAAGCTGTCTCCAAGAAACGAACGACGACACACGTGATGTTGTCTGCACTGCCTCTCTTTATTGCTTCTCCCACAAGTTTCTTTGCCGACTCCTCTGGATCTTCAACTTCCTTAACCATTGCAACAGCTTCCTGCAAAATATGATCAAAGATTATAACAACTATAGGTGTCGGAAAAACGAAGACGTCAAAGAAGCAATTTTAACTTTCACAGACCTCATTAGAGAAAACATCCCATAGCCCGTCACTTGCTAGGATCAGAAACTCAAGAGAATCATCAATCTTTTCCTCCTGTATTCATTGACAAAAAGGGTTTGAGAAATTTGTCAGGTGAAGAACAGAAAGAGGCCACGAAAATCATATGCAATGTTGTTCTTATTGAAATGATGATAAATACCTGGATTTCTGGATCAGCAACAACATATTGCTTCAGAAGCCGATCACCAAATGCACGAGAAACTGCAAGAACTCCTCCAACCCTCCAAGTTCCTATTCAATTAATGAATGGAACACATAAATAAATATCAATTAGGACTCTGTGATGAGAAAAGTATGAAGCAATATAATCCCATAGTTTCTTGTTACTTGCCTGCCCACATCACAAATCCACCAGCATTCTCAATCCTTTCACGCTCATCACTTTGGTCAGGCTTATGGTCCCTTGACACAGCAATGGCTGCACAACACATAACCATTTATATCAAGAGGATTTATGAGAGTTTCATGTGAATAATATATCAGGATACACCACGATATTAGATATTGGCTCCTTAAAATTACAATGAAATACACTAAAATCCCTACTGATCTACTAGCAAATTACCATTTCCGCCTCTGCTGATAACAGCTCTTGAATCACCAACATTGGCAACAAGTAAACGGTCACCAACAAGAATAGCTGTAGACGCAGTCGAACCAGCGTCTCTGTTGTGGCTATTTTCCGACTTGAGAAGTTCAGAGTCTGTATGGTTATAGGCATCAGCTGGAAAAATTGAAGCAAATTCGATGTAAATTAGAATGGTGCATCGACAAAAAAAATCGTTTCAAAACAACATTACTCAGTTTCTTATGACAGTACTTATAGCTGATTTGGTGTCAGATATAAACTTTGGATGAGTGATCAGATTACTGAAAAGATGACGCTTCACATACTCAGCTGCTCTGGCTCCACCATGGCCTGGCAAAATAGTAAGTATACCAGTATTAATTCTCTGTTCCCTAATGTAAAAACTAAGCTACAAGCTATCAAAACCAATCTTAAGGTAATGGCTCATGGTACAAGTGAACAATCAAGATTCATAAGCCAGGCCAAAACTGATGATTTTAGGTTTTTTGCGAATAATGTAGAAGCTCTTGTTCAGAGAAGGGAGAAAATACCATCAAAAACTCCAAATAGACCAACGATTTCTCCATCGATACCGTCGATCCTCGTCTCGAAAAAGTCTTCCATAGACGATCTCTTACCAGCGGAGCTTGCATATCCATAGCTGAATTTTCCATTCTGGCTGAAATTGAATCATGTTAATGTACAAAGCTCAAGATCGTCTGAACATCCTTGATGAGACGCAAATGAGCAAACAGAATCAATCACGTGAGCTATGTAGATCGAATCGAACAAGGTGAAACCAGAATTACAGCAAATAATCAAACCCAACATAGCTATTGGTTGAAGTCATTTCATACACACAACACAATGAAAAAAAAAACAGGTTTTTACATGATTTCAGGCAGTTATAAGACAAAATCGAGTTGAGATTAATTGACCTGAGACCTCCTCCGCTCGCTGGAGCTTCAACAGTCTGCGACTGGTTGGAATACGACAACGCCAAGTCCAAATATCCCATTTTTCTTCCAGAAAATTTCAAACGCTACTCTTTCGAAATCAACAGATAATATGCTCCGAATGTTCGTCTAACCTGAAACTAATCGAAATTAAGAAAAAACGATTTCGGAAACGCATAATCGATCTAATCTTCACAATCAAAAGGATACCTGAAAGTTCCATGAAAGAATCACAAGGAGAGAGAAGTGAGGGAAGAGGAGGAGGAGAAGAAGAAGATGGGAGATTCATGGTTGATTCTCGTGTTGAGAAAATAGAGAGAGAAACCAAAAAGGGAAAAGATGAAACAGGTGATCGAGCAGGGAGCATATTCCGGCGAGACTACCGGGAAGGATGGTTTTTGGGGTTGATGGCCAATAATAGAAAGTAAAAAGAAAGAGCCACCACAAGTCCAGAAGCTGACACGTGACGCTCTCTCGCTCAGAGTGGTATCATCGTCTGGTTTGAGTTGACATTATTATATAACTAGTGCCATTGACCATCATCGGCCTTGTTTGTAGTTGGGCCCATGGGCCATGGTTTCTCATTTTACGCGTACTAAGGATAAGTATACTCCTACAGCCAAACAGTAGCGTTAAACTTTTAATCGGAGAAGACTGAGATTGGATCAGTGAAATCAGTCGACGGTAATGTCATAGTTGCTGCTTTTCTCGTCTCCGGAGTGATCCAAACCCAAACCGATCCGTTGAGATCAAGAGGAAGTTTAATTTTCGTCTTTTCATGGCGAAAGAGCAACACTTGCGGCCTTGGTTTCTGGATCTCGTACCAGCTTTAGTTATTTTTCTCGCCGCAGCTCATGTCATCGCCTTGGTACTTGTCGTGATCCTTATCGTCTCTTTTTTTGTCATTTATTTGCTCTAACCTCCAATCGATGATTCTCTTGTAATTCGTAGGGTTACTGGATTTACAGATTGGCAACTGATCGTCGGCCTCAGAGAGGAAAATTTCACTGAGCAAATCGTCGAGTAGGTTCGTAACTTTGAACTACGGTGGTACTGCAGTCTCATAAACTGGCGGATATTGCTTCCGATCTGATATTTGCGATTACGGGGTTTTATTTTGTGATCATTGATTTTGTCGCTTATGATGAGAGTATTCGTAAATGTTTGCTCTAGTATCCGCCTAATTAGAAGAAAGGTAGTTCTTTCCATCGATCATATATGTTAGCTAGTTCCTTTTTCACCTATGTTGTAGCCTCTGCCGAATTTTATGCAAAAAAATTTGGGTTGTTCTAAATAGATTTTGTAACAGTTGTCATCATTGGGTTTTTTTTTTTTGCATTACACCATTGTACTTTGCTGTCTGAAGCCAGTAAATTTGAATCGAATTCTCTGTGCTTAGTGGTTGAATTTTGAGTTCTTGAGCTCCACGCTTGTGTTCTTTGTAGAAGATGTTCTTGAGTATTATTCAGCGTCAAAGACCATTGCAGTACTGTGAATAAGCCTTGACAAAGAAGATGGAAAGTGATTTTATGCTACATCAGCTTAACTAACTCTCTCTGTGTGTTAACATATTGTATTAAGTATACGATTGAACAGAATGAAGAAAGTCTTTAGTATTGGGTTGTTTGGGGAGCATTAGGGCTTGGGAGAGTAGAAGATGCTCTTGAATTCATTCTTAGGTTCTGTTTTTTTTTTTGGATTTCTTAGTCTGTTCATCGATTCTCAGTGAAAAATAAAGCAGAGATCACTTTGGTGCTTAGCATCCTGCTTGCTTGATCCATTACTATCCTCACGAAGAAATCACTGAATAGGTGGTTTCATATGGCAGGTATCCTTAGGTGGTGTTTCACACATTGTCTGAGGAATGCTTACCCAATTGTGACAGAGTTGTAGTCTCTCTGTATAGTTACTGAGATCCTGCTGCAAGATGTAACCAAGAGTGGAACACTGTCTTGAAAAACTATTTCATTCAGCTGGAAGTGATTTTTTTTTGGAAGTGATATTCAGTAGTCAGCTTTTAAATCAAAGATCACAATTTTGAATATTATAGGTTGTAACTTTGGTTTGTTTTGAAATTGGGGACAGACAAAGGAAGCCCATTTCATGGCAGAATCAGGAGAGCTAATTATAACTTCACACAAAAAACCAAGCCTTTTCCTTTGTGTAGTTTTTCTCATTCCATGTTTCTTTAACTCTTTACTTTGTCCTTGTCTATAGACTTTTTTTTTCTTTTCCCTTTAAAAGCTTGCTGGCATAGATTCATCCGTTGACTAGTTAAATTGATAGTTTTTTTTTTGAACTGCAACTCCAAAAATATTTGATTCATCTTTTTTTTCTTATCTTTCCTGCGTTCACTGCGTGTATATGTTCATTTGTCGGTGGAGATGCCGACTTGTTCTCGTATCCAATTATAAGTTTTCTACTTGCTTGTTACAGTTGCTACAGATATTTTTATCAACTTAACGCTTTTTTAACGCGGAACGTTGTTGGTACCTTTGGAGGCAACTTTTGTGATGAAAAGCAACCAAAAGTAGAGAGAGCAAGAGAATAGTATAATATATGGTGATAGTTACTAATTGTTTATTTTATTGATTACCAGCTACAAATGACATATCAACACCGAGCTTTTCTATTTTTCTCTGTTTTTTCGTGTATACTTATATTTATTAAATATATATAAACAGATTAATGATAATAAGTCGACAAAAAGTTGTTCGTGCCTGCTGCCAAGTGCAATGATTATGATTAGTTGGTTTAACATGTGGTCGTACCATTAATTCCAATTGCACACAATTATTTACAAATCAATTTTTTTTTAAAAAAAGAGACAAGTATCTCTAAAAAAATATATTCACTACGGCATTGATTTTCAAGTAATTTATCAGGAATTAAAAAACAAAAAGAAGAAGTAAATATCTCCTAATATGATTGTCATTAGTTGACAAAAACACATGAAACCCAGTGAAGGCAAGGACACGTTTGGAATTATCTTATAAAACTCCAAAGCCATTTCCTGCCTTTTCTTTTGTCACACCGCACAAGTCGCCTTTGAAGAGAGAGAGAGAGAAAGAGAAGGGCCAACAACCTCAGATACACACCACCAATACACCATGAGCCCTTCCAAGCAGCGACATCGCCGCTCCACCGGCGATAACAAGTCAAAATCGATCAGATCCGGCTCTTCCTCCGCCATACCGGAATGGATTGCCGAAGCAACCAATGGCGGATCTCTCCGCCGCGTAGATCCCGACACTGGTACCAACGGCTGGGCTTCTCCTCCCGGCGACGTGTTCTCCCTCCGCTCCGATTCCTACTTGATCAAAAAACAAAAGTCTCCCGCCGGAGATTACCTCCTCTCCCCCGCCGGCATGGACTGGCTCAAATCAAGTACGAAACTCGAAAACGTGCTCGCTCGTCCCGATAACCGCGTGGCTCACGCGCTTAAAAAAGCTCAATCCCGGGGCCAATCTCTGAAGAGCTTCATCTTCGCCGTGAATCTCCAGGTTCCAGGTAAGGACCACCACAGCGCCGTGTTCTACTTCGCGACGGAGGAACCAATCCCCCCCGGGTCGCTTCTCCACCGGTTTATCAACGGCGACGACTCGTTCCGGAATCAGAGATTCAAAATCGTGAATCGTATCGTGAAAGGGCCCTGGGTAGTGAAGGCAGCGGTTGGGAACTACAGCGCGTGCCTTCTAGGTAAGGCGTTGACTTGTAAATACCACAGAGGTCCTGACTACTTTGAGATCGATGTCGACATAAGCAGCTCGGCGATCGCAACGGCGATTCTTCGGCTGGCTTTAGGGTGCGTGACGAGCGTGACGATCGATATGGGGTTCCTGGCGGAGGCGCAGACGGAGGAGGAGCTACCGGAGAGACTAATCGGAGCTGTTAGAGTTTGTCAAATGGAGATGTCGTCGGCGTTTGTGGTCGACGCACCACCGCCGCAGCAATCGGCATCGCAACCGTGCAGAACGTTGAGTTCGGCTAAAGTTAACCACGACGAGGACGAGGATTGATATCAAAAATTGAGCAGAGACGAACATTAAACCAGGTCAATGGTTATTGAATACATTTCTCTCTTCTATCTCTCTCTCAAAGAATCTGAAACAATTTTCATTATTCTCAGTCAAATCAATATTACTTATTTTATTTTTCTATGGATTTTGTAAATAATCTTTATTTTTCATCGAGAGGTTTGTTTCATGATATATTAACAGAATTAAATTGAAATTCGGCAGATTCTTCTTTTTATTTTTGTTGGAACTGTTTCGTCTTGATGAACCAGAATATAGGGAATAGTCCACTTTCGTCGGAAGAAAATTGCGTGTGATCATCTTTTCGAGTCGTGGGACAGATAGTGTAATATTTGATAAGCGAAAATGCTAATACCCAAAAAAAAAGTAAATAGTGATTTTATGTTTTTTCCCGTACACTGACGGAAGGAAAATAGAAGGGCCGCTAGCTTAGCAATTGGACTTGGAAATGAAGCAAATGTTGAAGCATATTTGACGTTACTCAAAAACTTAATTTAAATGGAGATGAAAAATATATGAATATTGTACATATAAAATACAAATATGTGAGGTCAAAACTATCAATCATTAATTTAATTTGTAACACAAGCATGAAATTATTCTCAAAGTTTCTACTAAATAAATCATGCTTTATAGTTGAAATCATGCGAGGTTGGAAAAATTTACACTAGAATACTAGTGTTGCGTGAACATGTGGGGGAGATGAGCTTAAAACCGGACTTGGTGAGAAAAGTATCTAGGCCCACCTACTGGTTTGAAAGGTTGCTTGTTTGAGATTACCAGGCTTGGGTCTTCTTCTTCTGTTCGTCAGTTTTTGACGGTTGCGGCTGAAAATCGTGTGGGTGCTGGGCTATCTAAGAGCTTTGGGCTTTGTATAACGTACTTTGTGAGAATTGGGATCAGTGTTTGACTGGTGGTTTGGTGGCTGCGAAATTACAATTGTAATTTAAAACGGTCCAGAACTCATTTATGTTGTTCATCATCAAACTTGATTCTGTCTTGAAATAAAAAAAAAGAAGTATAAATTAACAGTTTGGGTTTCTCCAATAAAAGGTGTGTATGTGACTGTTGTATCAGCCACACAAACTTATTACTGTACAATTTACTTGACAGACTATATGTGATGCTCACCCAAATTACACACATTTGATTAAGGATAAAGCTAAATTGTGCCATATCCATAAATTAAACATACCCACCCGTTTTTAGTTTAACTACACCCATTTGGAGCAAACCCGACCCGCCCGGCCGCACCGTCGTACACAACTTCTAGCGTTTGCTGCTGAACGTTCCCGAAGATGGCGGCGTTATTGTCATCGCTATTCCCTGCAAAAGCTAAACAAACCTTCGATGACTTAAACGCGTACAAAATCCCTTTAGATCCAAGCTCCACGACGGCGCCACCGCTGAAGGAGAACGCCACTTTCGGGATCGTCACCGTCTTAAATCCGCTGAGATCGAAGCACGTGTCCAAAATCGAGATGGCCGATGTATTCGGATACTGCGACATCTTCGCCTTGAACGCGCTTCGCAACGCCGCGTACGCTTTCGGCGGGAGACGAGAAATGACGGTTCCTGAGTCGATTAGAGCTCCCGGCGTAGAGAACACGGTTGAAGGAATCGCCAATTTCTGACCGCCGACGGTGATTCCGACGATATCAAGACCATAAAAGGATGTGCCATCTGTGATTGTGGAAATCGGAGTGTATTTAACGGATTTGGAGATTCCGGCGGATCCGAAGGTGAGATGTCCCGTGTAGCTAGCTGAAGAAGGGAGGCAGTAGGAGAAGATCTTACTGTAGGTCGTCGCAGTCTGCGACGGGAAAGAGAGCTTGTCACGGCCAAGTCCGAGAAGTCCGGCGACACCGGTGAAAAGTCCTTGGTTGTTCTCCCCGCAGCCGAAGTAAACGCCGTCGAATACGTTGGAGCTAGTTAGGGCAAATTTCTCCTTGGCGAGAAATCCAACGGAGAATGATTGATCGCCGTATTGAATACCGTAGACGCAATTCGAAGCCGAGCAGCTTCCAGCGTTACCTAATCGTCGGGGAAAAAAACGTTTAACATAACCGGAACTGAAATCGAGAAATTGAGAAAAATAAAAAGAAAACCGAAAATCGAACCTGTGGAAGAAGAGAGAGAACCACAAGCCGCCGAAGAGCAGGAGACGTTGGAGTAGGAGGAAGACGAAGAAGGGTTAAAGATGGGTTCCTTTTGGGAATAGCAAGTTTGAACACATGGCTGGCATTGAATCCACGTCAGATCGCTGCCGGTGTCGAAGATCAGAGACAGATCGTGCTTCGGTGTTCCGATTCCGACCGTAACGACGTAGTTTCCTGATCCGTAGGTGCTTCCGTCTTTAGCAGGTAGATCCGTTGACTGGCTTTGCCTGACTCGGTCTGTGAGCTTCTTCGACAGTTTCGAGTGGATCGAGTTTACACGCGCCTGGTCAAGTCTAAGGATCTCGACATGGTCTGGACTCGTGGCTTTGCCACTGGTTAAAGGCGAGCACGTGCCGTGCCTGTGCGTCACGTGCAGTGAGGACTTTATATTAGACGCTGGGTAGTAGATAAGTTCACGTTAGAAACAGCAAAAATAAAATAAAATTGGAGTATTATTTGTGTGGTCGTTGATGTATAATTCATATAGGAGTATTATCTAACGATATTAAATAGAAAAAACTCTTGTAATTTTCAACTATTGGAGTCAGACACATGTTAATTAAGTCACTTAACTAGCTAACAAAACATTGATTACAATTATTATATACCCCCATATGATCTTTACTGTAGCTATATAGCATATACATGAAATTAAGGACACCAAGAATGTAAAAATATAAAAGGACATACTAATAACATATGCTATATTCCATCTAACTTATGCATATAGCCAAAAGACACTAATGAATCATCAGAAATTGAATTGGCTAAGAAGATAATACCTCTGGTAGAAAGAACACAAGGTGATGATGATGAAGGGAAGAGAGAGCTGAGTTGGATAGTATGAGAATCAATCTCTTCACTCTCTAATTTTCGAGCTCCATCAGTACAGCTCCAGATGAGACATACACAAAGGATTATTATGATATTCAACAACTTCCTATTAAAACTCATTTTTGTTGTTCTTCTTCTTCTCTCTTCTTTCTCTCTCGCAATGATAAAAGTGTCACTCAATAACATGAACATGGTTGGTCCTTTATAAGCAAATGGCTTTGCTCTAGTGGAGGTTGTTAAAGTTTAGAAGCAATCCAGTCATCCACATATCACAATAAGTTAGGGGACTGCGTTCGTTTCATTAACCAGTTAGATAGTGACACATTTGGCAAAAGGAGTATTATTGTTTCCTTTCACACGCCAAAAAGAGGATAATGTTCCACTACACGACTCGTTGAGTAGTAGTCTAAGTAGGTTCCAAATTATGCATGGATCTTTGTGGTGCTCATAATTCAATCTGTGACATGAAACAAAGTTTCAATTATTCAAATGTCCAATGATTATTAGTCTCGTGATTAATGCATTGATTGTAATTTACATGATGATATTTTGGCCAAACAATAGAAGAAGCGATTGATGAGAGTCTCCTGTTACTAAGAATATTAACAGTATACATATGTAGAGTAGTGAAGTAAGTATCTAACAAAATGAAAGCAATACCTTATTTCACATCCTATCACTTGATTCAAACTTACTTAATTATGCGTATACATGTAAGTAACATATCATATGTTTGTATTAATTAGGAAAATAGGTGTTGCTTCACGAAATCAATCTAACAAAAATTAATTTTATATAATTTTCAATAAGCTTTTGGTAGAGTAATATACAATGATTTGATTGGAATCTGTAACCGAAAACATTCATGTATGATTGAGATAATATAAGTCCACAAGAACCTCAATTAATTGCATGTGTGGGCCTCGTTACATTTTTCCCGGAAAATAAGAATAATTCGATAAGTATAGTGGGAACAAAAGAAAAAGATTCGTTAGAAGAATCTTAATGTAGTGAAAGTGGAAGAAAGCTGGAATCTTCACCTTAATTTCTTTCTAGAAACTTAGAAAGTGACTAATCGCTTGATCCTGTAGGTTTTTCGAAACGCGAATTCACCACCGTTGGCAGAATAATATAGTTTCACTTGCTAACCCTCTGATTATTCAGCTTTAAATATGTATTAGAAAGTTAATTTAGAAAATTAGTGTCACCAACTTAAAAAAGAAAAATTAAAATGGATGGTAAGAATTATATTATTAGAATTTTTTATATTATGTTTGTATTAGACAGAGTAAAAAAAAGCAAGACCTTTATTACTGTTTTCACCAAAAATTAATCGATAGACGTACTACTTAAAAACTCTTGTATGATTGATTATTTAACGTATCAATAATTTATGTCGTTGCGTCCAAATATGAAACCTCCGCATTATTGAAGGAGTAATTAATATACATAATAAATTTGATTTTATCATATTTTATCAGTAGAAGGTGGATGATTGATATATTATGTCAATTCTAATATATATGTAAAATTTCATTTTTAGCTGTCACGGCTATCAACCTCTATGTGTAGATGAACTTAGGAAGATGTGTACAAGAATATTGCGGTACAATTGAAAGAAAGAAATAGACATTTAACAAAGAAAAATTGTGGTTTTGTAATTAAATATTAATTATTGAATTTGTAGTTATAAAATAAATGAGAAAGCTGATGTAGCATCGTGGGAACTTCGTAGTTGTCACTTGTCACATTAGATTCCACCATTGATTATGTTTTCTTTTCTTTTCCTTTCGACCAACCATTGGATTATGTTATCATCCGATGAGTTTTCCACTAAGATTATCATCCAAGTTTTAAGTTTTAAATAACATTTCCACTCATAATTTTATAATGGGGAGATGTAAATGGAGTAATGAAGGGAGTATCTTATGTAAATCAATTGATTTTAGGTAAAGGAAAAAAATTGAGTTTAGGTTAATATAAATGTAACAATATTGTATGGTTGTATAGTTAGTCTTGCGTGCGCATATTGCTGTAATCGGCCTTGGGCAAGCTACTAAAACGCAGAGTTTTAAGCAGACTAACTAGTTCATTCACAAACATTTGGAGAAAACCATTTTTCTCAAAGTCGTGCTGCTAATATCTTTAGTCATCTTTTTTGTTAAGGGTATCTTTTAGTCTTTATCCTTTTTTTTTCTGCTAACTAGCAAGAGATTAACTCTTATTTATTTGTAACCACTAGCCAATGTTTATTAAACTCGATATACTCAGGATGATTTTTAACAACTTTGAACGGGTTCGATTTGGCAGAAATATAAATGTTTAAAATAAAAAATAAAAAATCATTTTTTGCCATATTTAAGTATAAAAAAGGACATGGAATTTTATATAATAGTTAAAAGTATAATTATATATGTTTATATAATAATAATATAACTTTCATGTCTTTTTATGGTTTTTTTGTTTGGAATAAAAATTTGACTCAGCAATGTTAGGATTTATTGGAAGAGAAGGGGTTTTTATATGTTCATGATTTTGCAAGTGCATGATCCCGACTAAACCTTGAACCCGTACCGGTTGGGAAGCCCAAAAACTGCAATGTTTTGTTAAAAGGCCCATTGAATAATTTCCAGAAAAGCCCAATAGTGGAATAAAGGAATCTGAGATCCGTTCATTAGCTGGATCCGGGTCAAAAGGATCCAAACCAGGCTTGATGAAAACGGTTTGGATTGTGGGAATAAATATTTTGCTTTTCTTTTTTTATGTATCTTTCCTCTCTGTTTAAAAGAAAAACAAAAAAATACTATTAGAAGAAATATCTAAGGCGTATGAGAAGATAAATCCGATCTAGGTCTCTTCTTCCTCGATCTCTCTCTGTCTCGTCGATCGAAGAACTAAGGTAATGGATAAAGGCAAAGCAGTAATGGGTGCTGGTCGGAGATGGGCCGTCGATTTCTCGGATCAATCTACTGTTCCATCTTCCCGCGACATCCTCGATCCCCCTGGCTTCTCTCGTGCTTCTCCGGAACAGGTTCTTCCTTCTTCTCCTTTCGGTATTGAATTTAATTAGATCATATGATATTCTCGATTGAATTCCAAGTTTCGATTTGGAAATCTACCGGAAATTGAGTTGTATCGCTTGCCACTGGAAAGTTACCAGAAATTTATGACGATTTCGTTTTCAGGATGACTCAGCAACGAGCCGCCAAAAGAAAGACGCTGAAGCTAATTGGAAACTTCAGGTATTTATGAATGTCGTATTCTTTAATCGTACGGAATCGATCATGCTCTTGCTATGTAGATAGATCTTAAACGCCCGTTGACTTCCTCGGATTGTAGAACTTACAGAAGACTATCTTCTTTTTCTATCTCTCACTGTTCAAATTGCGCCTAGATTATACCAAAAAAGGAAAATTTCCGTTTCCCGCTGAACGAGATTGGGTTTGATGTGGATAAAGTTTTAACAAAAAGAATTTGATGAATCAATGAGCAGAAAGCATGGGAAGTAGCTCAATCTCCATTTAAGAATTTGATGATGATGGGTTTCATGATGTGGATGGCTGGAAACACTGTTCATCTCTTTAGCATTGGTATTACATTCTCTGCTCTTTGGCAGCCTATGAGCGCCCTCCAGAGTGTTGGAAAGAGTAAGAAACCTTTCACTACATTTTTTATTCATCTTCGCCTACTGTGCAATTAGACATCCAATGGTCACATTAGTTAGCTTGTCATGGCACAATTATATATGGCTTATCTTTTCTAGAAAATATAAGAGCTTAATCATATGTTAGATCGACCTACTTGATTTACATTATGCTTTTGCCTTTACTTTGGATCTCGTACCCTTACATTTACTCTCGTCTGCAGTTTTTGAGCCATTCAAGGATAATAAGGTGGAACTACTTATGCCCAAATTAGTGTTTCTTGCTCTAAACCTTGGAGGGTTAGCTTTGGGTATCTGGAAGGTGAGAAATTTTCCTCATTCCTTCATTGTTGCATCTTTCTCCTTTCCTCAAGGCCTCACTGACTAAGAAGTATGAATTACTGTTTTCTCATACAAACAAATTTCACTTTCGCAGCTCAACACTTTGGGGCTTCTTCCAACACATGCATCAGATTGGGTTTCATCTCTACCCCCTCCTCAGGTTGGTAATTTCTGCCTGCAGCAAACTCTTGTGTCCATGTGGTTCGACATCATCCCTAAGCAAGAATCTGGTATTTTGGTTCATTATCTCTAAGCTGGACACATCATGTTTCCTTCCATTTCATTTTCAGGAGGTTGAACACTCTGGCGGAGGATTTGTTTTCCACTAATGAGCATGTGTCTCTCTTATATCTTAAATAATCCGCTAATACTGGAAGAAGAGGAAGACATTTTGTGAGATAACCGCGAAAGAACTTAAGTGATTTGTTTAATCCTGGCATGAGGGGAAGATTCATGAAGACCTTCTCATCTTGTAGCACTTTCAAAACTCAGAAACCATAGTTTTTTCACTTTTTTAGAAGTATGATGTTCATTGTTCATCATAACTATGAATTGTATTTTGGCACTGAAGGGACCTGTTTCCCAGCTTTTTAGACAGGAATGGATAATGTTCCAGACTAAAGTTTTGCCCTTTGATTGCTTTCACCCATGATTCTGTCCTAATCAATCCAAGAAAGCCTGATATTAGTTTGGTCGTAAAGACCTTCTAGTTTGTTAAGAAGGTCACGAGGTGGACTTGTAGGCGCTATGGAAACTAGGTCAAGTTTGGGGAAGCACAAGACGTGGAACAAAGTGCAGTCTTTAGAAATATGTAAGTCGGTCTACTCAAAATACTCTCTGACGACAAAAATGTTATACTTTAATGATTATAAGATTGCGAGAAATAAAAAGATTTACAGGAAAACCCAAAAAAGAAAAGAGAAACCAGAAAAAAAAGAGAAAAAGATATTTTTTGTCACTAAATTTCTTTCTATCTTCGTCCCTTCTTCTAGTGATTCATAAACGAACAGATGAATCTAACGCAAACGTGATCCGAAATTTTCTATCTTGATTTGTTTATACATCACAAGAGATTTTTATTCTTTGATCTCAAAAGCTCATGCTTCGTTACTGTTTTTTTTTAATAATCTGATTCCATTTTTTTGTTTTAAATTTTGTCTTGAGCGAATCTGAGTTTGTCTTCCTCTCTGTTTTCATGTCCGCGAGGATTTCATTCTTGAAAAATCCCGATCCCTGCAACCACTTATCTGATTATAAGCTTAGATATGGTACTGATGGTTACAAATCCTTCCAGAACTTGTTCAGATGCCTCAACGATGGAAGAATTAAGATCAAACTGCAAGAAATCGAGATACCCAGATGTAGTTATTGTTCAGTTTATCATAGGAGACTCTACATCTGTTTGATCTGTAGTTCGATATCTTGCTCAAGCCATATCCTTTCGCATACCCAATCTAATAAAGGACATGATATCGCCATTGATGTCGAAAGATCTGAGCTTTATTGCTGCTCTTGCATCGATCAAGTGTACGATCCTGAATTCGACGAGGCTGTCGTGTCTAAGCAGCTTATTGGCCTGGGTATGTCTGTGAAATCCGGTTCCGATGTTGTTGCTGTTAGATCGAACAAGAAGAGGAGATTGGACTCCCAATTGATTATAGGATCGCAGTTTTTGGTCTCACCTAGAGATCGAAGGGAGAAATGGTCCTTTCCTCTGGGATTAAGAGGTTTGAACAATCTGGGAAGCACTTGTTTCATGAATGCTGTGTTGCAAGCACTTGTTCATGCTCCTCCTTTGAGAACCTTTTGGTTGAGTGGTCAGCATAATCGTGATCTTTGTCCAAGGAGATCAATGGGTTTGTTGTGTTTGCCTTGTGACCTTGATGTTATCTTCTCTGCAATGTTTTCCGGTGATCGGACTCCTTATAGCCCAGCTCATTTGCTTTACAGGTTCGATTATCTTGGTTCTTCATATGTCTATACAGATATATTCTAGGATTTCAAATTCACATTGTTATATATGTTTGTTTGAGTTTGGTGAACATGAATTTATAGTTTCGTAGACATTATGTGATGTGATGCTGATTTGATTTTTTTTTTTTGTCGGCTGAAGTTGGTGGCAGCACTCAACCAATCTAGCTACATATGAGCAGCAGGATTCGCACGAGTTCTTTATATCGCTATTGGATTGTATCCATGAGAACGAGGGGAAGTCGAAGTGTTTGTATAAAGGTAATCTAATTTGGAATGAAGAGTGTAGAATTCTTGATGAAACTTTCGTGATGTAATTTGATTTGATGTTTTCTCTTTCGATACCGATAAGTTTGTTTGTTTGCTTGGTGTGCAGATCATGAAGAGTGTCAGTGTATTACTCACAGAGCATTCTCTGGTCTTTTAAGATCAGATGTCACCTGCACAACGTGTGGATCCACGTCAACAACTTATGATCCATTTATCGACATTTCACTTACTTTAGATTCAGCAAAGGGATTCTCACCCGCAGATTGCAGAAAGAACAGAAACGGTGGTGAACCAAGCGTGAACGCATCCATGCCAACTCTCTCAGGTTGCTTAGATTTCTTCACACGGTCAGAGAAACTCGGTCCTGACCAGAAACTAAACTGCCAAAGCTGTGGAGAAAAGAGAGAATCTTCCAAACAAATGTCCATAAGAAGACTTCCTCCGCTTCTCTGCTTGCACGTAAAGCGTTTCGAGCATTCTCTTACCCGTAAAACCTCGAGAAAAATCGATAGCTACTTGCAGTATCCGTTCCGCCTAAACATGTCTCCTTACCTCTCTTCCACCATCATTGGAAAGCGGTTTGGGAACAGAATATTTGCCTTTGATGGAGAAGGCGATTATGACGGTTCATCATCATCGTCTTCGTCAGCGGAATTTGAGATATTTGCAGTTGTAACTCACTCGGGGATGTTGGCATCAGGTCACTATGTGACTTATCTGAGGCTTAAAGGGTTGTGGTATAGATGTGATGATGCGTGGATCAATGAGGTTGAAGAAGAAGTGGTGAGAGGGTGCGAGTGCTATATGTTGTTCTATGCACAAGAGAGAGTGATTCAAAAGGCTCACAAGGAATTGAGTTATCAAGTTATCTCCATGGCTGATGCATTTCCCTTTGCTGATTGCTGACTCTTTACTTGGCCAAAGATTTTGAAGCATTTTACCTTAATACTTTTTTTATTGATTGAAGGTTTATGCAAAATATTTGAGGCCAAGTTTAATGATTAAATTTCTTTTTCACAACATTAGTTCTCCAAGTTATCACATTCACATCTTCTGTTTCCATTTTTGGTTGCTTGTTTATTAGACTGATGTCAGACTCTTACGTCAGCATCAACTAGTAGAAATCCTACGGCCAAAAAAAGCTATAGTTACACACATCGACTGATTGAGTAAACAAAGAATCAACTATCAACTTTTTGCTTAGCACATGGAACTTCTACAGAAATATCTGAAATTGGGACAATAATACACAAAAATACAGTTGTGTTCTTACTTCTTAGATTTCAGAGCCATGAAAGGAGAAAAACAAACGAGATTCAAAAGATCTTTCGCAGGAACAACATTCCGATTGCCCGAAGAGACCAACCAAACAATCAGTTCATCTCATTTCATGCCTCGTCTGCGCCGATCTCTGTCTCGCTCTCTGCTTCTATCATGATCACCTCTCTCATGACTTGAGCTCTTTTCTCGTCGTTCTCGATCCTTGTCTAAGTCATATTGTTTCCTATCTCTATGCCTCTCTCTGTCCAAATCATGATCTCTCAACCTTTCTCTGGTTGATGATTTCTGTGGTGGGCTTTGGCTTCGATTCTGGCTCTCACTTCGGTATCTCTTTCTAGATGATTCTCTAGAATCTGTACGTCTCTCCCTTTTCTCTGGTAACACTCTCTCTGAAGTTAACAAAAAAAAAACATCGTTCATTTAGTTTGCAAGTTCCATTTGGATCCAGCAGAGATATGAACAGGGTCAGGTAAAGCAAACTAAAGAATCTGCAGCAAGAAGCTTAACTACTGGACAGGGTTGTTGTGAATGTGGAACAATCTCTCCAGTGTTTTCATACAGAAGAGAATAAATTTTTGGGTGTGTTAGTATGAACTTACGATTTCCTGATAAGCCATCAGCTTCAAGCCTCTTTCGCTGGATTGCAACTTTTCTTTCTATCTCCTCAGAATTTTTCATTCCTTGTTCCTCGAGAGATTCTCGATACTCTATCAAAGCAACTTCTATGCGTCTAAGCTTTTGTCTGCAGCAACAAAGACCAAAAGTAAGGCAACATCCTGTAATGCAGTTGCTTCTGGTACATGTCAACTGGTAAGCATTTGCATTACTTTTTAAGATGAAATTTCCCGAAAGCCGGAAATCCACCTCCAGAGGATAGAAGCAATTTGTAACGTTTGTTGACCAAAGCAATCAACGTTGACCAAAAGAACACTATTTTGTGTGTTTATAATCAATAGTTTTCCCGTTTTACTTCTCAAGTATTAGTGCTGTTGAACTTATTGAGTATATTATGCAGATCATACCTTTGCTCCTCATTAATTTCATTTTCAGGCTGAACACGAACATTTGGATCAGCCTTGAGATCGTCTTCATCAGTCTTGAAAGTTGTCCCACCAGCATTATCGTTTCCAGAGGAGAGGCTTTTCTTTTGTTCATCATCAGTTTCATCATCCTCTCTCGCCCATCTGGAAGTTGGCAATATGAGGTCAATTTTCTCCTTTCTCACAAAGGCTTTCAGCTCCGGCTGCGGTACTGGTATTGTCGACGCCACATTCGCAGGCTCTTTAGTTTCAAGTTTATCATAGGTAGTCTCATTGTTAACTTCTTCCCAAGTTGAATGTCCCTGTGGATACTTTGCATTTTTATCTGCTACTTCATACCCACGTTGTTTCTCTGCATCTTCCAGGCTTAGCAGCCGAGCAACCATCATCTCTGTACCCCCTACAAGTGACAGACCATTGTGTCTGCAGCGTCTCTCAAGCTCAGAAATTGGTAGATTCATCAGCTCCTGCCTTGCAGCTCCTTTGCCCATTGCCAGAGCAGCGTCTTGATTGATCTTATTAGCATTGTTCATATTGCCCATGTGACCTTTCTTCTCTATATCAGGCGCATCACCACAAATAGAATGAAACGAGGTAACACCTGAGTTTCCTGACCGGAGAAATGTGGCACGTAACCCATCTATATATGCATCTGAGAACAGAAACCAGTCTGCCCATACCTGCAGTACTTTGAGGACTCGTTCCTGCAAAGAGTAAGAATGAAATTACAACGGGACTTGAGAAAGTAAAGAACAACAAACGACGAACATTTGGTTTCTGGGATTACTTTAAGAGCCTCAGCTGTTATTCTTCCAGTTACACTGCGGTACAGATCGTTGAAGCTTTCCATTATATCGGGTAATGTTGCTTCAAATTTTGTCCTGTATGCAGAGGCATTTTTAACAGGAGCGCTGCTATTATGAAGAATATCAGATACGAGCATGAGTCTTGCAACTTTAGTTGGAATTGGTGTCTCTTTCAGGGTCAAAGACTCTGTCAAAACTTCAATGACCTGTGAAACAAGTGCATATTTATTATTGGAAGAAAGCCCGAGGGTTTTGGTGAAAAGAAATGTAGTTCAAAATCCTCACATAATGAGTTATTTTGGTTAGAGACTGTATGGTGTATATAATCCATTATATTTTTACTACTGCATCCAAGTGAGCCAGTTGATGAATAATTATTTGATAAACAAGGGAACTCAATATGTTAAGCCTTCTGAAAGAATCCTATTAAACTGAGGGTGGCCGTAAGCCCAGATTCATCAATCTAATCCAGAACAAATTATACCTCTCCTGCTGCATCTGCTTTATCCAAAGCAAAACCCATAGCTTCTTTAATTTGACTCCTTTCTAAAGTTAGAGCGCGCAACATGTCCTCAAATTCATCCCTTTGAGGATCGGTTAGAGATTGTTCAGCTTCTGCGCGCTGTTACTCCAGTGTTAAGGTATCAATAAACAAACTTCTCCAAAAACCCTGAAGAAATATAAAACTCTGAGAGTACAAGGGGATTACCCTGCTTCTCCCAGCTGCATAGGTGTCTGTTGACTCTTGTCCACGCTCTGGGCTCCTAGTTGTAGGCAGCACTGGTGGTATCCATCTATAATAAATAAAAAATCCAACTGTTTTAATACGAGATAGTTGGAACGATAAACACAAATTGGCAGCTGACTCAGTTTCAAAGCTGGATAGGTTAAGTACCTTCCACTTCCAGTTATCATGATATACGGCTCTGTTCTCCACCTTTGAAGGGTATCACCCTATATAACGCCGAGAAAAATCACCAGTGTATGACAAAAACGCATGAGAATCTCATATATTCCTAATTATGAAATAATTAAAGGTACCTGAGCAAATGAATAGAGCCTCCAGACATAGTAGGTATGCTCCTTCGACCCTAGCTCAAATAAGAAGTTAAAAAGTGGCTTCCCGCGCCCCCTCTCCATAATAGCTTGTTCAAAAGCACATCCACCGTCCAGCACATTAAGGGCCATTGTATCAATAACTTGTTTGAGGTGTTCGTCCTCAGGAAAAACGACAGTGATATCCGGAACATTTGGGGTAAGAACCTAAAGATGAATTCAAATTAACAATATAATGTTTGTGCTAAGATCCAGAGGTTAACATATATGAAGTATAACATTTAGGCAGTATCCAGTAACTCAAGCACATATCCAATATCATATACAGAGCTTTTAAATAACAAATGTAGGCCATAAGGACCAAGTTTGCATACCAGCTCGGAATTTTGATTTGGAACAGGATTTATTGGTGGACCAGATGTACCCGAAAAAATAAGATTGCAGCCCTGCCAAATAAAACCTCTGGAACTTTTAGACTTGCATATAAACAAAACAAGTAGTCATGGACTATCTATGCTAAAATGAAACGAAGCAACAGTCACTTTCAGGGACTAAGTTTAATTCACCAATGATACAATTAAAGTCGAAATGAATCTCAAAGAAACATAGAACACCCACAGACCTCCTTACTCCGGATTGCCATATGCCCAGGTGGCGGAGCTGGTAGTGCTTGAGATGGCAGAGCAACCGCTTTACCCCATCCAATTTTCAGCTCATAATCGTACACAATGACCCCTTTGAGATAGTAAAAAAAACATTTGAAATTGTCTTGCATATTATCATTACATCACGTGCATTAAGGAAGCACATTAATTATCAAATCAGATAGTCAAAGATTAATAAATTTTATATATCGTTAGAGCTCAGAAGTTTTAAACATTGAATAAATGAAGAAGGAAAAAAAATATATAGACCAAATAAAAGCAATAGCACGGACCAAACCATGAACTCGATGTCTTCTAGACTTCTAGTGATTACGGTTATGTTTCTTTTGATAAAAACTAGGCTTTGCACAAAAGAACCCAATAAACTGTTGATCTCATGTTTTTGGGGTTAAAAATGCTGTTGCTATGCAGTTACCTTCGGGAAAAAATCTCTAGAACAATTCTTCATCTTTTGATCTTTCATTATAATGTACACTGTCTATTAACATATTTCACGTACGAACCCCGCGCAAACACGCAAATTTCCATGCAGAAGGATTTAGCTAACCTTGCATTTCATCTTTGGCAGCTTGTCCGTCGGCTCTATACATGAAAGCAACAAAGCCACAATGTCTTTCTCGTCTTTTCTCCTCCTCTGTTCTTGGCCACATAATTTTAACACTAGCTATGGGCCCAAATCTTCCAAACGTCCGCAGAAGAAAATTTTCATCAACCTAATAGAGACAATATCACAACGTCCTGGTCAGGGAAGAGATTTATAAAATATTGGCAAGAGAATACAACGCATGAATTCAAGTAGGAAGAGAACAAACCTTCGGTGAAAGATTCCCAACATATAGATTCGTAGTTTGTGGGTCACCGTCGTCAAATGACCCTAGCCTTCCACTGGGATCAAAATCATCAGGTAGCTCATCAAAGCGGCTAGATGACTGAGAGAAGTACAACTTTAGTACACAAAGCAGTGCATATCTCTCTATAAACAACAGTATGAATTTGGTTAAGGAATAGAACACCGATGAAGATAGCTAAGCCTATTGTGAACATACCGTGTTATCACTATAATGGTCACGAGAATTCTCACGATCCTGGTTTCGCCTTTCTCTCATCTCCTGTTCACGCTTCAGCTCCTCCATAAAATGATCTATGTTTCGAGCCTT
Organism: Schrenkiella parvula; assembly: GCA_000218505.1. Taxonomy (NCBI): domain Eukaryota; kingdom Viridiplantae; phylum Streptophyta; class Magnoliopsida; order Brassicales; family Brassicaceae; genus Schrenkiella; species Schrenkiella parvula. The sequence goes on along the minus strand of CM001192.1, from coordinate 15,082,138 downwards.
TCCCTTTTCTCTCTCCTTTGATCTTTCTTCTTCCCTCTAGAAAGCGGAAAAATATACCTAGAACTAAACCTTTACTCTAAACCAGGAACTGAAATAATTAAAAAAAACAGTGAAAAGGTCCATCAAAACTGACCTTATTCTCTGGTTCTTTATTCTTAGATGCCAAAGGTGGGGGGAGAAAAGAGGGAACATACCTGCAGGAATTAAGTGGAAGGTAATCTTCTATATTACAAGATTAAATGGATTTCTACTCTAGCATTGTAACAAATACATTAACATTGTTTTACTAATCATCAACTTCCTCATAAACGTCAAACAATTTATGCTTATGATGCCTCCGTTAGAAGCCATAAATCGTGAGATTGATTAACCAACAGCATTCAGTTTTACCTACTCCCCTTCTTTGGAATGGAACCCCCATCTCTGGACTTTTCACCTGCCATCCGCGAATGCATAGAAAAAAAGGTCCATACTTTTCATTAACATGTTTCTACCAATCTACATCATCCAAATCATTAACAAAAAAACCCATGGACACAAAGAGAAGCATGTAATAACATTAGTTCTACACGATCATACCCATGGCATCGTTTCCAAGACTAACCTTCAGAATCAGGCTTGGGCTTATCATTTGGATTAATTGTCCCACCTCGAACGAAAGTCTTAGCTGCACTATCCCCTTGAAACGATTCCACGAATTCCTGATACAGACGAGCTGTTTCATCCTCAGCTTTCTGCATTACGATGACGAAAGTTCCTTATTATCAAACATCATGTGGAAACAAGTTTCAATCGCCAAAGCTAGTTTCACGAAAACCAATAGGCAAAAACTATTTGCCCTCCTACTAAACATCCAAATAGCTAAGAAAAAGACCCAAAAAAAAAGTAAACCTTCTTCTTGGCTTCTTCTTCTTCTCTATGTTTCTGGAAAGGCGTTTTCTTTCGGGTGATCGAGAAAGAACTCATCTTTCAGCATCAAATTTGTCTCGAAACAAAAAGTTCTTTTTATGCAGGAAACCGCTCTATATCCACACTAAACCCCTTTGAGAATCGACACCAAAAAAATGGTCTCAACCTGAAAAACCGAAATTACAGATTGACAAAAGCTGAGATGCTCCAGAAAATCAGGTAATCCAGTTGGAATCGAGAACAGAGACGAACGATCTCGGAGCTAGGGCTCGGAAAGAAGACAGCTTCAGCAGCTCAAATCAAGTAGATGTCATATCCCTCAAAAATACATTCACCGAGTCTTTCTTGGTGAAGAGATTAATAGAAAATATATATTATTTTCTTATTTGAATGTTTTTTTTTTAATAAACTTGGAGAAAGAGGTTGATGACAAAATTTTCTTGAAGTATAACTTTAGAAAACGATTGTTTCTGTTTCACATTTCAACTGTAGAAGAAGACATTCTCATCAATTCGGTCAACTATACGAGTTACAGTGAAGTGATCCCTGATTTAGTAATTCATGTATATATTATTTGTGATTTAACATCTGAAAGAAATAAAAATGAAACTGGAGGTGCAGGTTTGGATAGAAACAAACTGATAGCAGAAGTTAATGTTATAAACACATCCAAGGACCAACACCATACTCTTTAAATGCATATATATCTTGTTACATCAGGAGTGATGTCTTGAGTGCCCTCTCTTAAGTTTTATATATTCTTCAAATGATGTTTTTCTTCTTCATCTGCCTCCATTTGCAAGTTTCTTGAGATGGTTAAATGCCTTCTGTTTAATCCACTGCCTGTCATACGGCAGATACGCATTCATCGAGTGTTCATAGCTACAAAAATAGGAAAAGTTGACAAAAAATCACGGTTCACGAGTGGATTTGCTAGAATCATTGTAACATTTGACAAAACAACTAATGATTTTTAACTCGTATGGGAACCATCAAGGTATATATGAACTTGGTATCAAGTAAAGGATCAAGCTATAGAACATGGGAATCCTAAAGATCTCTGTACACATTACTTGCAAGTGATTAAACTATTGGATTCAAGGAGTTTTTCACCTCCTTAGCAAACCCCCACGGCTGTAATGAATAATTAACTGACTACAAAATATATGCAGTGAACGGTTGGTGTAAATTTGACAGTGTCCTTACATAGCAATTGGAAAAAGATATAGACAAATGGACGCACAGCAAACTGATGGGCGTGAAAATGAATATAAGAAGAATCCAAGAGAGAGAAAGGGGCAAGACTTACACCAAAGCGCTCATGTCAGCAAGACCATCGATAAAATTGTAAAGATCAGCAATGTCATAACTAAGATTTCTGAGAGATGGGTTAATTTCCTTCAATTTCCTTTCGTATAAGCCGCATATACCTGTTCAAAACCAGGAAAAAAGCATTCAAAATTTTTCAAGTAAAAGTTGTTCGTTCGTTGCCATAAACCCAGAAAAGCTTCCCTGAATTCGGTTTAAACTCAGATGAAACAGACCAACTAAACAAAAAAAAATTTCCTCTTCATCCTACTTCCTCCACTTTATTAGCAAACAAATTAATCGTCAAACCATGAATCGGAGAAAAGTAGCACAATTTGCTCTCCCTAACACAAATAGCATCTAACTAAGTACACACACGACTCATTATATTTACCAGCTCATATCACCACCGTTGCCTCCTTAAAAAAATCATTTAAAATCTGGCCATCCTAGCAACTCAGAGTCACAGAAACAGATACAGAGCTATGTAAACTCCATTATCTTGTTATACCATAAAGATAAAACCTCAGCATAATCATAACCAAAGTCAACAATTAGTAACTATAGCTATAAACTATTTTGCAGAATGATGATTCGAATTAATAGTTTACCGTCCATAGCTTGGCCTATAGAATCATAGTCCATAAACGTCCTGGTAGCTCTGCTAGAAGAATTTTGCAACAAGATGATGGTGTGCCTACTGTTCTGATTATTAGCCTACGCAATAAAGAGAAAGCAGAGGATAGTCAGCTTTTAAGAGCTGACAGAATCAACGAATTCTTCTCTAATTGTCCATAAAAGGAACGAGAATCATCAGACACTGAGAACTGACGGCGTGATGACGAAAAATCGAAAACCTAGTTTCTCTGAAAAACGAAATCGAAATTGATCTTACCAAGAGACTATACTAAGATTTCTACGCGATTGACTAAGGAATCAATTAAAATATGTAAAATGAACGTACGAGAAGAAATCGATTACCATCTTCAAGTGATAGATTGACTACGATAGCAGAACTGAGGGTTAGACGAAGAAGACAAAGAAAACGAACGAACAAAAGTTTCGGAGAGGAAAACAAAAAATAAACTAGAATACAGTGGCAAAAGAGTAAAATAACAGAGTTTCTGTCTCTTAACACGTGACATCTGATACTGAGATAAAACAGCGTGTATTCCATTTATGATATGATAAAACTACATGCTGTTTCTAGAAATTAGCTGGTCTGCTTGCTCAGGCTGAGTCAGGCAGGCTATAAATCCAAACGACGCGTATTCTCTTCTATATACAAGAAACGACATGTAGTTAGTTCTCATCTGTACCACTCAACGTACTGTTCGAAAACACTATAGATAACTACAAATCCGTTTAGGTTCTCTCCATTACAGAAGCAAAAGTTTAAAATCATCATCTTCTGGTTCGTTCTTCGGCAACACATCAGAAGGGACAAGATCATCCAAATGATCAGAATCTGGAACGAGGAAAATGAAACACAACGTAGTGAATCTCAGGAGATTCCTGAGAAGAATCACAAGCCAGAGATTCCCAAACTCGTGTCTGGTGACACCGAAAGCGTGAAGAACAAATCCTCCGCTCCATTTAGAAGCAAGCTGCCCAAAACTGTCAATGCACATGAGGAAAGCAAAGAAAGTGCCTTCGATTCCCAGAGGACAAAGCCTTGTGCTGAGAACGATCATGGGGATCCACCTGATCTTACTTATGATCCTTGAGAAAGATTCTTCGGTTATCACAAAGAAGGAATCTGGAATCCCGAGAATCAAGTTCCAGCGGTTGATGAAAATGAGATCAAGCATTCCTGAGAAGCCATATAGAAGTTGCGCAAAGAAGAGTATGTTCCTAAAGGAATAGCCTTTGAGCTTCTTGTGGTATATAAGAACTCCAAACATCGACGCCAATGCCCCAATCGCGTAGATTATGCCCACAAACTCCTGCATTAAGACCAAAACATAAAGTGAATCCAGCTCATATCTGTATATTTGGTTGTAGAATCTTGGCTGATTCAGTAAAGAACTCCATAGCTTTATATGTCATCAGTGATTGCATACTCTATTAAAGGGGACTGTAACATTCCATCATAATTTCGACACCGACATCTGTCGCCACCATTTCACAAGGCATACCCTCCACAAACCCAAAGACCCATGATATCATTACACACAGCCACAATGTAAGTTTCGAGGTTGTGAGTCATGGCAACCCGTTCTTACTAGCTCCCATTTAGTATACTAGTTCATATGAACTCAATCTATGTCGATCCCAAACCGTTTGACCACTAATCTATATTCTCCAAAACAATATCTTTGACAGAGGGATTCTTCAAGTTTCTCATATCAATTCTGTACTCTTGTGGCCATATGAGAACGTGAAACCAACCTGGGAAAAGGCAGGCCCAGCTGTAGGATCAGTGTACCAGTAGAAGTAGCCTTCATGAGTGCTGATGTTGAGAGCTAAGGATATGAACATGTAAAGTGATGGCTTCCATACTTGAGGGTACTTTATTGTTTTGTAAATTCCCTTCACCGCTACTCCTAAGCCATCTGTGTCCTGAAGAACATTTAACCATTGCTCAAAGTTTCATCAAGATACTAAGTGATGGGGTATAGAGGAAGGAAGTACAAAATTACTCCGGTGGACACAAATTAACACAACGCAAATAGCTGCGACGCAAATACTTGTGAGAGAGATCAAACGGGTTGGGATAACAGGCAGAGCTCTCACCTTTTTGTTTTTCAGTGTACGGACAGCAGAAGATCTTTTCTCGTAGATGAAAAACCCAAGTATGATAATCGTTGCAGGTGGCAATGCTAATACCCCTAATGCTCCCTGTCAAAAGAATGGAACTTGAAACTTTTAGAAAAGCAAAAAGAAAGAGTGTGCAAATTTAAGAAAGTTAAGCAATAGAAAAAAGCCAGATTTCAATGCTAAAATGTTAAGCATACGTCTTGAAAACGTGATAAAAAGGTGAATGCTCAACCTGAGGTCCAAGTCGGTGAACAAAGACTCCACTAGTTGCGTATCCCACCAAAGCACCAGCAGACGAACAAACCATACAAAGGCTCTGAATATCAGGCGCCAAAGATCGGATATTGATGCTGTTTGTTGCTATACACGCGTCAATTACCACTTCTGCAATGGCCATAGCTGCAGAGACACCTAAGAGGCAGCTTAAAGCCAAAGCAGCGGGCAACTTACCAAGAACTACAACTGCTATGGCAGAGACCAAACCAAGAACACCAGAGACCACAAGATAAGGCTTTCTTTTGTAACCTTTGATCGGGAAAACATCGGTGAAGAGACCCCAAATGGGTCTCATGACCCAGGGGATATAATATAATCCCATGTAAAGCTGCACAACCGATGGCTGCACTTGCTGGACATCTTTCCAGTAATAGTCTGTGACGACTTTGAATATTGAACCGGAGAACCCTTGGTTTAGGCCGTACACAAGAACCACGCCTAGAACAAAGCTCGGGTTTAGCCTAGAGCACAGCATTTGTAGCCATTGGAAAGGCTGAAGCAGAATTGAGACAACAACGTTTCTTCTAGCTTGTGTCTTGTTTTCAGAATGATCTGAAATTGGTTTTAGCAGAGGTTTTTCCACTGAGAAGAGTTTCTCAGTTTCTAGTGTCTCCATGGTGTTTACTGTTTGGGAGATGAACATTGGATCTGAAAGTATTGAAAGCAGGAGTCTTTAATAGTTATTTTAGAGTCAAAGTAACTTCTTTTCGACTTTCAAAAAAGATTTCTAGATTCACACACGAGGATGAGCGAAAAAATGTATTCTAAAAACTCCCACTTGACATTTAACTTGTTTACTCTGTAAGCAATGACGTCTTTTTTCAACTACCAGTCTTAAATTCTACAAATCCTAAACCATATTGCCTTATGAGCCAAAAAGTCAATTTTTCACCTTTCCGCTAAAAAATCCTAATCCATATCAACAAATACCTAAACAATTAATTAACCAATATGTGGTGAAAAGCTACTTTACCTCGAAAGTCCAATAAAAAAGAGACCGATTGTCGGCTTACTCGACCACCTAATTCGTCGGCTTCTTTGAAGGTCATTGTCTTTAAGATTCCCACAAGCCAAAGAGACTTCTATATATGACTAGTGAGTCATCACTGGAACTAACTAAGAAAAGGAGAGGAAGAAAAAACCAAAAGACGGAGAAAATGGCAGGATTGTTTGATAAACAAGCTGATCTATACCTAGACGCCAGACCCAATTACCCATCGGAGTGGTTCTCGAAGCTCGCCGATCTCACCGATCACCATGGTTTAGCCTGGGATACCGCCACCGGCAACGGCCAAGCAGCTCTCGCCGTCAGTATTTGATGTTCATGAACTTTGTGTACAGCACTAAATCTCGGATTTGACAGATTTTAGCATCTTGTTTTGTATTCAGATGAACTAGAACATGCATCAGATCTTGCATTTGACAAGTTTCGCCGTGTTAATAGGTTGCAGATCACTATGAGAGAGTCATAGCGACGGACGTGAGCGAATCGCAGCTGAAGCTGGCAACACCGCATCCGAAGATCGATTATCGCCATACGCCGTCGTCGATGACCGACGATAAGCTAGTGGAACTAATCGGAGGAGAGAACTCGGTGGATCTGATCACGGTCGCTCAAGCCGTTCACTGGTTCGACCTCCCTAGGTTCTACGCAGTCGCCACGCGCGTCCTCCGTAAACCTGGCGGAATCATCGCAGTCTGGGGATACAACGACGTCGTGGTAACACCGGAGTTCGACGCCGTCCAGTATCGGTTCCACGCGCAAACTTTGCCGTACTGGAAGTATCCGAACATTCAGCACATCTTCGATTCGTATGAAGCATTGCCGTTTCCTTTCGAGAGTGTGGGGATGGGATCGGAAGGGAAGCCACTGAAGCTGGAGATGCCTAAGACGACGTCGTTTGAAGGGATCATAAGGATGTTCAAATCATGGTCGGCTCTCGTGACTGCGGCAGAGAAAGGCGTCGATTTATTACCGGAGAGTTTTGTGAGAGAGCTTGAGACCGCGTGGGGAGGATCTGACCTGATTCGTCCCGTCATATACAAAGCTTTCATGATCGCAGGAATAGTTAGAGTTTGATCATCGAACATTCTAATATTGAAAAATTCTGAAAAAGTGTGTTATTAGACAAATCAAACAAAATACACTATTATAATAACGTTCACATATATTAAACCCCTCTTGTTCTGCAACAAAAATAAACCTAAAATGCAACAAAACCATTTTTATATAAAAAGAAAAAGAAGATAAACTATAATCACCATTCCTTTTTGTTCCTTAATCATCATCGCCATCATCATCCTCTAGTCGATCTTAACCGAGGAATAGATGAGCCTTGTGAACCAGAGGCAAGCATAGAACCCAATTGTTCCGGTTAGCACGAAAAATGCGTAAGACGCGATGAGCATGTACCCAAAGTAAAGCATCGCCGAGACCAGTTTGGTGATCTGAAGCTTTGTGAAGAAGTAGAACGCCGCATAAAGGAAGAGATAGAGAGCTGATGAGCCTGATGTGAGGTAAGATCTCCACCACCAAAGGTAGTCCTCACTGCAAAGCTGGAAGTAGCAGAGTACTATGGTTATCTCGGCGCAAGTAACGATGAGGATTACGAAGACGAGGAAGAGGAACCCGAAGATGTAGTAGAACTGGTTGAGCCAGATGGACGTGAGGATGAAGAAGAGCTCGATGAAAACTGCACCAAAAGGTAGGATTCCTCCAATCAGGATTGAGAAAACCGGGTTCATATACCAAGCTTGCTCTGGGATTTGCCTTGGGATTTTGTTGGTTTTCACTGGGTCATCAACCGCTGGTTTCTTGAAACCGATGTAAGCGCCAACAAAGACAAGAGGAACTGAGATGCCAAACCAGAGGAAGATCAAGGCAAACATTGTTCCGAAGGGAACGGCTCCAGATGATTTCTGTCCCCAGATGAGAGCGTTTAGGACAAAGAAGATGGCTGAGACAACAGCAGGGAACAAGAAGGCTGTTCTGAAGGCGATTCTCTTCCACTCTGTTCCTTTGAACATTTTGTAGAGACGTGAAGAAGCGTAACCAGCAAAGAGTCCCATGAAGACCCAGAGCAGAAGCATGGCCGTCATCAGACCACCCCGATTGGAAGGGGAGAGAAACCCGAGCATAGCGAAGATCATCGTGACAAGTACCATGCCTAAACACTGGACCCCTGTGCCAACGTAGACACAGAGCAGATCTGAATTGGTTGGGAGTCTGAAAACATCACCATGGACAAGCTTCCATCCAGTCTCCTCTTGTGCTTCTTCTTGAGTCTCGAGCTCGTTGTATCGTGAAATGTCACGGTAAAGGGTCCTCAGCATTATCATCGCCACCATACCAGATAGGAAAAGGACTATCATCAGAGAATTGACGATAGAGAACCAGTGAATTTGGTTATCACTCATTAGAAGATAAGCATCCCATCTAGATGCCCACTTCACTTCACTTTCCTGAACAGGAGCAGCAGCAGGAAATCAGAAAATGATTAGAAACAAGAACTCCATAGCATTTATTTAAGACACAAATGGCATAGTATTTTTTTTCATATAAAAGACTTGCCTGGAAATCAACATCATACGTGAAGATGATCTCCTTCTTTTGTTCAACTTCTTGAGGGGTAGCCGAGCTAACGACCAGGCGTTTTGTGTGAGGATCACAGGTCGTCAGACGGGTCTTCTCACTCCACTCTCCATCGTATTCATGCTTGACACTACAAATCAAGGGAAAGAGTATCAGTACTGAAAGACAGGGGGACCCAAGAAACAGCCAAATTGCGGACAAATAATGCACCTGTAAGGTTTAACCTCGAATCCCACAATCCTTGCAGAATCAGTTTGCATATCTCTGTGATATCGGACTGTAAATGCCAAGTGATTGTGCATAAAGAACTTTTGCTCTTTACTCTGTGTATACAAAAGGCAATTTAGAAAACCGAGCTATTTCACATGCATTTGAAATACTGCTGACAATTGAAGCCTACTTACCCCCTCATACTGGCCTTTAAGACCAATATGGTAGCCAAGCTGATAGACAACAGCGGGAGAACCCTGGTCCACTCTGTCGATTGGAACCACAAGAGGAAGGTTGTCGAGGATCCTAGCACACACAAGAAAGACATGTAAGAAAACTGACAAAAAGAAAGCATGTTGTTCTCCATACAAAGAATCGAACAGAAATTTCTATTTTTGGTCCTACATGTTCACCCGGTACTCATCATCAATCTTTTCTTTGAACGCTTTGGCTGTCTTCGCGTCAAGAGTGACCCGGCAGAGAATATTGCACATCTGTGCCTCCCGCATTTTAAACTGCAGTTGTTTCAATTCCGCAAGGGTTAGAGAGAAAGTACAGTGATAGATTATTAAACAACCTGATCAATTAAGTATCGAAAAAACGCCATAGAGACTAACCGAATAAGGTGCATTTTCTATCCGGTCACCCCGAAGCACTTCTCCAAGATTCTCAGTACTATCCACTATCTTCTTAGGTTGACAAAAAGGAAGGGAGTAATACGAGTATGGAAGCTGAGTCTTTATGGAGCTTAATTTATTCACTTTAACCTTCAGCTCATCACCCTGAAAACAAGGAAATATCCGATAAAAGACTTACATTTTAATATGGTTCCGTCATTTCTGCTCAATCTAGTAAAACATGCAAGTAATACTTTGACGGAGATTCGTAACAAAACATGCAGGACCAACATTACGCTTGTACTCACAATTTATATTTTGTAGTAATTGCAACCTAAACAAGAGCGGGAGAGAGCAGAGAGAAACTAAGAACCTAACAAAAACAATCAAAGTTACAACGAATATGACTAGTGCCTAAAATACCGACATTGTTCAGATCGAAAGATTCGTGAATCGGCAATGAAGTGAAATTAAAGCCTCAACCCAAAACCAATCACCCTATTATCTGAGGGAAACAAAAAAAAGCTTAACCAAAAGTCGGTGCATCAGCACACCAACTCTCGTTTTCTGTAGCTTTCTCGCGGATCAAGTACTGATTAGTCCTAAACGAAATCAACACCAAACCAAGGCCGAAAACGCAGATCGAGGAAATCCAATTCAGATCTAAAAGCGTAGGAGCACAAATTCGAAAGTTTACCTTTTCGAAATCCTGAGGAGCGACACCTGGGAGATAGAAAGAGTGAGCGACATGAATTAAGAGCAGAAGAATGAAGACGATCGCAGATCCAGAAGTTTCCGATATTCTCCGAAACTCCATAGCCATGGCTGTTCCCACAAAGGAAAGAAAAAAAATGACCAGATCTGAAGCTGCGCTACAGTTGTTTATTCTCTTATACGCTTCGAGACGAAGACCCGTTTGTAATGTGATACATCCCGGTTTATCTCTCCGGTTCGGCTCGTTATTGTTTGATCCTTATCAACCATTCATAATTCGCCACGTCACTGCTCGTGAAGTCTTTTCCCCAAGCTATAACTAAATGGGCCTAAATCGTTGAGAAGGCCACCATATCACAAACCATGATTAGCTAATTAATCAAAAGCATTGCTAATCAATCATTCGTTGTACAAACAAGTATTTATTTCGATATACTTTTGTTTTATTGTCTGCATAAGTGCTTATAGACCATTTAAGATGTTTATAAAGTATATACATTCTATACTAATAATCCTTCCACTTCTCACGGTTTAGTTGGCCCAAGTTGATCACAATCGAGTTTCTTTTAATTACAAAAAAAATACCCTGTAAATCGAGTTTTCAACAGTGAACAAATACAGAGAAATTTGACCAAATCCGAATTTTCAAAGTAATTATCACTTCATTATTTGTTAATACAATATGATACTTGACGCATGCTTTATAGCGGAAAACAAACATCATAATATTCCATAAAGAGATGGAGTCTTTGGTTTTATTCTCTTGCAGAGATGCACAAGAACTCAGTCTTGACAAGTTAACCAATGAAACAACAGATAACAACAAACAAACATCAGACAACAACAACAACAACGAAGACTCCATATTTACATTGATCTTAAAGCTTTCGAGATTCATCAAGCACTGGGACACACAACGAACGGCAACTCTTTTCTTATTAGTCTTCAACGTCTAGTAACCTCCCTGAATAAACGCATTTAGGCGGTTAAGCTCCTCTCGATGCTCAGTCACGACTGCACGGACCACATCTCCTATGGACACCATTCCCACCATACCCTTTTCTTTGATCACTGGAATGTGCCTGATCCTGTTATCTGTACATTAAACGGTCACAAACCGAGTTTTTTACTTGCCTCATCTTTAATGGAGAAAATATATACACGTTTTCTCCTTACCTGTCATCAGCTGCATAGCACGCAAGACCTTGGTCTCTGGTGTCACGGTAATAAGCTTATTCTGCAATTGCCAATTCACAGATCCAGTCAGTTTAATCCCCAAAAAAAAACAAGGAAACCTTATAATGGAACATTTTTTCATCACTAATTCCTTACCTCTTCAGTCATAATGTCTCCTACTTTTGTTGATTTGGAAGATCTTCCTTGCACTATGATCTTCCGCAGATAATCTAAACGAAAACGCAGTGTCAATACAGAAGCAAATGGGTCATGCATGTTTGGAAGACAAACACCGAACAAAAACTTTCATTGACAGTCATATGTCTCTTACCTCTCTCTGTAATGATTCCAGCAAGAGATTGTTGCTCACCAGGTTTCACAACCACCAAGGCACCAACATTGTGTTGTGTCATCTAACAAAAACAAAACACACATCAATTTCAAAAAATAAAACACTTCCAGAGCCGAGGATACAAAAGGCAAAGAGAGGTATGGATTACATACGGATTTAACAGCATCGTAAACAGTGTCATCAGTTGTACACCAAAGCCAAGATCCATCAGCACCTTTGCCTTTGGCGTTCATGATATCAGAGATGGTTGTGCTCTCGAATCCATGCTCCTCCATACGAGCAGGCTGAGTGGATTCGGAGCGTGAACAGAACACAGAAGGATGAATCGCCGGGTTAATCACACGGAGATGTTGCAGCATAGAAGCTTTCACAACATTTCCACCGACGACGAAGGAACGAAGCGCAGCTTGCATTTTTTCCCTATCGGAATCAGATCAATCAGTTTTTTAGAACAGATCATCGCCATCAACAGAGAAAACAAAAAAGCAATAGTAAACGAAAACGAGATCTAAAACAGGAATCAATCTTCAGGATATCAAAAAGTCAAGAGCTCGAAAACGAATCTAACGAAAGTAGGTCGAAAAGAGAATGATCTGCATCAAATAAGCTATAAAAATAAGTTTGAGCTGAATGATTCTGAAGAAACCTAAAAGTGGAAACTTCCTCAAATACGATAGTACGTATGAAGGAAACGCCGTAGAGATAGTGAAGAAGGAGAGATCAAGACCTGAGCTTTATAGAAGAAGAACGGATCGGAGTGGAAGCTGAAGAACCCTAGAGTATGAGCAAGAGACAGCTGACGAGACTTGAGAGGAGAGTTTGAAGGATTTTCTAATGGATTTTCTAATGGATAATCATCAAATATAAATAACCTTTTTCGATAGTGAAACAGTAGCGACTCTCTCCCTTCTTTATCCTTAAAAATATATTTAAATAACATTAAATAGTGATGTCTGTTCATTCAATTATTCTGTCATATCCTAACACTATCCATAGGCCCACTTATAAACTTCAACCTAAGGCCCACTTTAATAAGGCCAGTTTAGGTACACATGAATAATTTTTTTGTTTTTTGTAAAAAATCTATGATAATGTGTCAATCCTGATTTTTCATTTTACAACAAAAAAATTAGACAATGGAAAATCAATTTTATGTTCGGATTATCTTCTGTTTTTTGGCTCTCTGAAAATACATATAACTGCTTTAACCCACTAAATCTAATTCGGTTATTGAATTCAAATATTCTTGGTTGAGGTTTGATCAAATCGGCTTGGTTTATCAGGTTTTTGTGGAACAGACAAGATAGGCTCAACTGTTAGATGATTCTGTAATGAAACAATCTTGAAAGAGTTTGTATGGACTCATCATCCTGTAAATTTAATTTTCTGTTTCAGGTCTCAAGATTCAATCGAGACAGCGTAGAAGATACTCAACCTCGACGACCTTAGTGAGAGGGATAAGCCATTCTCCATAGATGCGAGAGACAAGCAATGGATCCACTTTATACTTCTTCTCACTCTCATTACCAGAGACGCACTTTACCTCTTGTCCAAACGTTTCTGCTTTCTTCTGGACTCTCTTCTTAACCATTTCTTCTACTTTCTCAAACGTCAAGAGCTTCATCAAAGCCTCTGTATCCTACATAAGTTTTTCAGAAACCCAACACTATTAGTCTCACTATTTCATAGAAAACCAAACAGTGAAAAGGAATCCAGATTTATGAGATACTAATATTACCTTCGAGCGAATCGCTGGCTCGTAATCTTGTGGAGCGTCTCTGTATTTGACCTCAGCAACAAATTTTCCGTAGTGAATCCTTCTGGAAAGAGCCTTGAACAAGATCAAACATCATCAAATCAGACATGAACCACATTCAGACCTGATTTTGTGAATCCAAAGATGATCTCCTTACTTGTAAACACGCGAGATCACTAGCAGCAGTTAATGCATAGTTACCATCATCACCAGGTTTGACAAACAAAGGAAGCAATTCTTTAAAGTAAATATCCCAAATGCGTTTGTTTATGTTAACCGATAAAGCCTTAGGGTGCAGAATCTAATGAAGAGAAAGGAGAAGTTTTGTTAGATTAAAGCATAAGAGTTGTAAGGAAAATGCTTTAAGACTTTACTACATACCGGTGGATATTTGTGCGTAGCAAAAACAGAGGGAGGAGTGTTCTCAAGGAAGAAAGGATTCTCTTCCGGATTTTCGTATCTTCCTACCTAATACACATACATTGAGACTTTCAAGTGAACCAATCAGCAAACATGTAAGCTCATATCTAGACATCAAAGAATATAAACCTCTGAACAAAAAAAAACTAATCTCCCATTGAGGAAATTTCGGTTTTTTTTGAGGTCAGACCAAAGTCTAGGCAACAAGTTATCACACAAGGAGATATACAGGCAAATGAAAGCTATCTTCTTTTTGCAATGGAGACAAAGGACAAACAAAAGGCATGCTTGCTGGGTCAAGAATCAACTAATTGCACGGTACAATCTCTGAAAATGCTATAGCAAACAGAATCAAACGATGTGAACTTTACTACCTTAGCTTGGAGGATTTCAATCTCTCTGACGAAAAACTCGGTCAGAGAAGAGGAATTTCCAGAATCGAAACAGCGAGATTCCTCGAATGCAGCTGAATTGAGCGGAAACTTAGCTCTCTCGATCAAGCTGAAGACGATGGTGTCTTCTTGCCTAATCAACGATTCCCTGATCGAGTCAAGACTCAGTAGTACATCGGAACCCCCAGAACCCGAGTCAGACTCGACGACTCTTGCCATGCCGCTTCTACAAAAAAAAGTATCGGCTACAAAACGCCACCGAGATCAAACATCGCCGTCGATGGTGTAACCAGAGCAAAACTCATGGAACCTAGAGAGGAACAATTGTGAAATGGAGATTTCCAAAAAGGGTTACCTGGAAATACAGTTACAGGCTTCTTCTTCTTCCTCTCACTCCTTTAATTCTCGCTTTTGACTTTTGAGTCTAATGTGCTTCGGTTTGGACCTCTCGGAGAAATGCCAAATACAATAAATAAAAATAAGAAATTACGAAAACTTAAAAGACAGAGGCGTAGAAAACAAAACCAGATCGATCGAAACCATTTTTCAGCAACACGAGGAGAGATTCAATCAGGCTGATTTATAAAAATAAACAATATCCTCTCCGGAAATATAGTTTTTTTTTGTCTTTTTTTTCTTTCTTCCTATTGTGAATTTGGTGCGACTGTGAGCTTGAATGAATTGTGATCATCTTTAAAACCGCATGCATTTTTAACCATTAGACTAGCGTAGATCCACAATGTAGAAATTGGAAACAATATTTTGAAATCTCAGGAAATGTTATATGTAAATTATTTACAAATGTTCATCTCAGGAAGAGCATTGCAAAATAAATTAACATCTCTGTCAAAATCTCTGCTCCACATCAAATTGAAAAAAATAATGCAAATCCATTAGTTCACATGTAGCTTCTTCACAAAATTACAATTGTTTTCTAGTAAGAAACAATTAGTTTCTTACCTAGAGAGTGGGTAACGATGAGTTTGAGAGTTGGAGGTGATTCTAGAAGGTTCTGGAATATGTTCAGAGACTACATACGCAGTGTCTTTCCACCAAGAAGCTTCAGCCTCCTTCACATGAAGCCTTTGCTTAGCATCTTCCAAAGCAGTTTGCAGCTCTTTTATTTCCTCTTCTTGTCTTGTCTCCATGAGCTCGTGTAGCCTTCTCTCCAGCTCATAAGGACACACTCCTTGTTGTTCCTCCAATGGCCCTGAACACATGTGTCTAAACCTTATTCCTTCTGAATCTTCGTTCTTCTCTGAAACCTCCTGTAAATCGTTTCACAATAACAGTTCCATTAGAGAAGAGAATCAACACCAACTCATCCAACAGAGAAGAGAAACCAGATTATAGACTTGCGCATATTTTTCAGATTTGTTTTTTTTTCTCTTTATGCAAATGTCAAGAAGAATCTGCCAAATGATAGTGGTTTCCATTTGAGGAGGGACTAAAAGTTTTCCATGTTATTTGGGAGCTAATGCTTTCAATCTGAGACAGAGAATCAAAATCTTTAATCGCTTAAATCTCAGGAATGTAAAGTCAAGCACTTTACCTTGAGCTTAGAATATTTACCCTCCTGGTCTTGACCAATCTGTAGAAGCTCAAACTCAGCTTCAAGTTCTGCTTCAAGCTGATCCATTTCTCCCCCAAAATCTTTCTCCCCTCCTTTAGATACGTAATGTTTCAAAGACCCTTCACGTCCAACAGACAACGATGTCTCCAGCAACTGTGGAGAGTAATAGTGATCAGTAGAAGATTCCGGGCCATCTACAACGTCACTTGTGGTGGAAAACGCCGAGGTTTCACTCTGCTCTTGTTGTCCAAAGAGAGACAGTTGCTCTTTTCGCCTCAATATGTCGTTGTGACATTCTAAAAACCTCTCTATATCGTTCCGTAGCTCGACAAACTCTTGATGTTTTCGCCTCATCTCATCGTTCTTACATTCAAGAAACTTCTCTAAATCGTTCCGTAGCTCGAGTATCTTGTGAATTTCTTCTCTACCAGTAGCAATCAGATGCAACAGATAACAACTTACTCCAATGCTGAACAAAAACTCCCTTCTTTGCAATTCTACACACGAAATTAAATTTCGAAATTACAATTGAGAGAACAATCAATCGATGTACTGATCTATCATCTACACGATACTGAATTAATCTCATACATAAACATCTAGTTCTTCAATCAATTTGCATCTTTCAGTTGTGGTGATTGATTGGATCAGAGATCGTTTAAATCTAGATCTTTCAGTTCTCATAACACATGAATAACCTTTCAAAGTGATGAAGAATTGTTCTTAGAAAAGTTCATCTTAAAACGTTATCAAACCCACCAAAAGCTAACAAATCAATAAGCATATTCATCACAATTCGCCGAAACTTTCCCAAACATAAATAAATAAATTTTGGGGAAACCAAAAAAAAAATTGATACCGGAGTCGATCGTCGTCGGTGGCGAATCTGTAAAGTGGCTAACTCCATGACCATCCTCCGAGAAATTTCTGATCCTCACCGCGTCACAGTCTCTCACTCGTCCTTTCGCCATAGCCGCCTTCTTCCCTTTGAGCTTCTCTGAGGTAAACCACCGAGCCATGACTCTACGTGGCGACGGACATCTGATCCGGATGCATCCTGCTCTCACTCCTTCACCGCCATCCATCGGAGATTTCAAAGCCCAACTGAAAACTTCCCAGCGGAATTCAACTTCGAAATCAATCGCTAAAGAGAAGAGAGGGAGAAATGAAACTGAAGAAAGAGAGAGAAGTTTAAAATAGCAATCAGAATCGAGAGAGAGAGAGAGGAATGTATTAATGAGAATCACGAGAAAAGCAGAGTGTTGTTTCGACTTCGATCTGCGTTTTTGGACTTTGGAGGGAAACTTTTGAATCTTTGGAAACTCTTTTAATGCTATCTATCACCTCTCCTTTTCTTCAATTATTAAATACAAAATCTACAATAATTGACATGAAACCAAAAAAAACAATAAAACTATTAATAATCCGTATATTCAATTCACTATTTTTCTTTTGCTTAATATATATAGTGTAATTAAATAGCTTAAAGACGTAAAAAAATACTAAATCTTTAGTAAATTGCTATAACAATTAATTTGGGTCAAGAGTATGTTTGAAGATCCAAGGAGAGGAAGTGAGAAGAATTGTTTAGCCATAAATGGCAATCGAGTTACGTTGACCAAAATAAATAATGGTTATTCGAGTAACACAATTCAATAATATTTAGACCATTTATGAATTTACGAATGTCATCGGAAAAGACCATAATAAATTCTAGACAAGTCTTTTTTCTTTCTGTTTTTGAATGATAACTTTCAATTTTACAATTTGAATTTCGAAAAACTGTATTTGTTTATTTTTGAAAAAAATGATGGGTATTAATAACGAAAAGCCAAAACCGACATATTACATTGGAATCAAATGTAAATTACAGTTGATTTTTACACTAAAAGAAAATTGGATTTTAAAAAGAAAAGAGCAAAATTCGATGGGTTTGTGTCTTAACAATGGTCAGAGAGAAGATGACATTTGGCTTATGGCCTCCAATGTAGCTTTCGTTTTCGTCAAATGATCCATCTACGTTTTGTTCAAAACACTCATATTAATTCATCAAAACATTTTTACATTTTTTAAAAGTAAAATACTTCTTTTAAAGTTTGGTTTCCATAGCTTACCAATTCTTTCTCGCGGGTGTCCTGTGAATCAGACAAAAACAACAAACCTAAGTGTCAGTTTTTAAACAGAGAGATTACGTGATCGCGAAAGGCTAAAAAAGGGCTTTACATATTTATACCCTAGTTTGTATCTCCTGTTTAAGAGCGCTTACGAGTCTGAACAAGTAGTCATAGTTTGATTTGTGAGGCTCCTGCAATCATCACAATCATACAATAATCAAGATTCACGAATCATCATAAACCACCAATAATCTCAGATAAATGGTATTTACCTCAATGGTGTGGGGAAGAGGAAAACCTTCAAAGACCTGAGGAGGCTCTTGAAGCTGAAGGATCTGACTCGGCTCACTTGGCAAAGAAACTGTCCAAGATGGCGGATTAGAAATCCCCATTGACGCAAAACCGTGTCCTGTTCTATTCTCCCACATTATCTGTTGTTGAGCTGAAGATACATCGCTTATGTTTTGATGTAATGACTGAGAAATAAAACACAGGGATAAGCCTAAGGCAATGCTAAAAAAAGTCAGAAGTTTCCAGCTTTTCAGTTTTTACCCTTGGGACATTTTCAACTGTGTAAGAAACAAATTTGGGCTCTGTGAAGTTTGGAGGTTCAAGAACAGCATATGCGCCTTCGTTTTCATAGTTTCTCGAACCCTAAAAATGCAAAAAGTTAAACCAAAATAACCAGTTGGAAAAGCAGCACAACAGGTAGCATCTGGATTCTGTTTGTTAAAAGAGTGCTAAAGAAATTGACCTGTGAGAGATTTGAAGCACTGAAGATTGTAAAAAGCTTTCCAGATTCTACTTCATGATCTACTGAATACCCGCTTAGCATGTTTCCCATGTCTTCTCGATACGCTCTTGCATCGGGGCCTTCATGTGATCTTATAAACATCTATAATGGTCAACAAGCAGATGACGTTATATAATAACAAAATTGGAACATCATTAGAAGAGCAGTTTTTACCCAAAGTTTTGACACTTACCTTTAAGTTTGATTGTTTTAGAAAAGTCTGGGTGCAATCAGCTCCCCAAAGAAGTCCCTTGTAATTACTTTCGTTCAGACCATCAGCCATCCATGGACATGACCATAAAACATGATTAAGAGTTATATTCCCATCATCGTTCTCACCAACTTGTCTCCTCTCAATCTTGTCAAGTTCTTCTAAAGAACCCAACAATGAAGACGGATTTGTGCTATCTTCATGGACACGAGAACTTTGAAAGAGTCCTCCATGAGTTGTGTAGACACTATCTGATATCACCGATGCCAAAGGTAACATTTTGAAACAATCGATACACTTGGAGTATATCACTGGGCCGTGCTCAGCATATCTGTCACATGTTTCTTTCAAGAAATCAAGCTCTTCTGCGGAAAATCTTGTTTCAGAGCTTCCTCGAAGTAAAAATACACTCTCAGGCATCAGAATCTGTAGTAAGAAACAACAAGCATCGATCAGATTGGAACAATGCATAATGAATTTAGAAGGTAAGACAGATAGAATGAAAGGAACATAAGATATTCAAGGCCTTAAGTCTAATGCTTCCATGTTAATATAAAGCAAAATCATGTTGATTTTTCTACTTGTGATTTACTGAAAAACAAAGGTGATACGTCCAACATTAACAATCCAGAGTAAGCCCTTAATGCCAATGCTTCAGCCCGAAAAGTTTTCTTTAAATTTTAAAGACAAAACAACGGAGAAGCCTAACACTTCAAGTTAACGTTCAATCACGCAAAAAAAAAAAAATCTAATTGAAAACAAATAAACAAGCAAGAAACTATGTATGTACCTTCCAAGCTAAGAGAACCAAGAACACTTCTAGGCTCCAAGAACCTCGACCAATGTAATTACCATTGAACACAAACCATTGGTTCTGTGAAGGCCTTCCTGAGTGATCAAAGATTCTAAGGAGATCGTGTAATTGGCCGTGGAGATCCCCAACCACAATCACTCTAGAGTTCTCACCACAACAATTAAATTTAACGCAATTGGCTTCTTTGTCTAGAATTTGCGAAGCACAATCTAGCAGAGAAACAGCCACAGAATGTGGCAAGGTCGAAGGGAACTCAGAAACCGAGTTCTTCCATGTGAACTGGTTGAATAAACCCATTAAAGTCTCAACCCATTCAAGAGTTAGTTGAGCCTCCAAAGGCCATGATATTGGCTCCAAAACGATGTCACTGAAATCCGCGCCGACAGAATCATCTCCGTTTCCCAAATAAATCTCCATTTCCATTGGCTCAGTCATGTCATCTAGATGATTAACAGTTTCAGGTTCGTATTTTCTACTACCCATTCCTTGTACACTTGCTATCATCCTCGTCACATGTTGCTTCTCCTGATCATCCAATGTCTCATACTGAAACCCACGAAGAGACTTTAGAGAACGATCTGAGTTACTCACCTGCACAAATTTAAAAATCTTAGTCAGTTTTGGCATTACTGCTCTACCGTTAACTCTAGAGCATCGAGATGTGAACTTACCACTTGCTTTAAAACCGAACACAGTATTCGGGTTACACTATTCTCCGGATCCTGAAGCAAAGAACGTAACTTTCGCGTTAAGCACACAGAGACAGAGAAACATGGATACTAAGCTCAGACTAACATGGAGACTGAATCAGGTTTCAACGTTACTTTAAGAAAGTCACGATCAGCACCACGTCGAGATATTTCTTTCAACATAAGCAAGGTACGCAATTGCTTATAGTTCTTCATTCTCGTCGTTTTCACCGCACTTAGCTTCGAGAATGCGAATTTGCAAGCTTCAAGCTTCGCGTCTAAAACCCTTTTCGATATTTCTACACAACAACGAATCAAATGTTACTATTCCAATTACATTACTGGTCCCTCCTAGGAAAGAGAGAATTTTTCATGGTGATGGGCCAATTCAATTGACTGAAAAAAATTCTC
Source organism: Schrenkiella parvula (assembly GCA_000218505.1). Lineage (NCBI taxonomy): Eukaryota > Viridiplantae > Streptophyta > Magnoliopsida > Brassicales > Brassicaceae > Schrenkiella > Schrenkiella parvula. Next base: position 15,061,051 of record CM001192.1, on the reverse strand, counting down.
CATCGGATAAACGTCTACCTGGAGGCGCCATATCGATTAAACCCGGAAATATTTGAAAATTTTCCGGTAATATGGATAGAGAATGGAAAAACCCAAAGCTCGGCCAGGTAGTCGGCACAGTCCCGGCGTCGATGTCGATTACAACCGCCGCTCACCACCGAGGAACGAGCGTTTTCGTGTTAACTTCCTGCCGGTTCTAGGGCAAAGAAACCACGCGCATTTCGGTGCTTAGAAACGGAAAAGGATGTTGTTTTCGTATGGGCCGGACGGCCTATATTTTCAAGGCCCAAAATAAGAAACACAGTCTTTCTTTGGAGTGAGAGATTTGATTGACCAAACCAGTAAATATGTTCTGATAATATACACGACAATGGCGAAACAGGCATGAGAAGAATCGGAAATGGCGGGAGCGATTAGGGTGAAGCAGCTGTTTTTATGCTCTCCGGTTCTCGCAAGTAACAATAACAAGGTTCTATTACGCCTTCCTCGGCGTAGTATCAATGTAATCGCGGGAAATCTCAGTCCAAGCGAGACGAAGAAGAAGGAGAAAGAGAAGAGGAAGAGGAGGAAAGAGATTGAGGTCGCAAAAGCGACGGCGGAAGCTGTGGTTAATAAGGAAAAGAGGAGGACACGGTCGAGCAGAGAGTATGAGATCGCCGACGGCGGCGAGCTTCCGACCTCTCATGTGCCTGTGATGCTCGGAGAAGTTGTCGACATTTTCTCTTCGGTTCGCTTGCAAAGTTTTATAGATTGCACAGTTGGCGCAGCCGGTCACTCTTCTTCTGTAAGTTCCTTCTTCTAACTGTTTCCATAGTTTGAGCAAATTGGTGATTAAGTAGCTAATATCGAACAAGCTCTTACATTGGAGGAAGTCTAATCGAATGATTGGGCTGGATAGGATATATTGAGAAACTTCCTATGCTAGGATAATTGTTTGTAGATGTTTCTTTGTATTGTTGGATATGTAAAGAGATTGCAAATTTTGTAATTTGTATTTCAGATTATTCAAAGCCACTCCGAACTGAAGCATTTTGTTGGAATGGATGTTGATCCTGTGGCTAGGAAACTGGCTCACTTTCATATTGATTCTCTCATGCATCCAACTTTGAAGGCTTCTATAGTGTTGAAGAACTTCAAATACATTAAATCTGCGATCGCTGATACTCATTCGGAATTGTTAGATGTAGGTGTTGATGGCATTCTTATGGACCTGGGAATGTCATCTATGCAGGTAAATTGTGATTTCAAAAGGCAAACGTGTTTTCGTTTTCTATTGTGTTGTTTACATCTCTCACCCACGCTTGAAAAATCTTTCTCCTACAGGTAAACAATCCCGAAAGAGGGTTTAGTGTTCTTCAACAGGGACCTCTTGATATGCGAATGGATCCTCAGGTGAGTTATAAAGACAAGGAAACGAAAGTCTGACATTCCTACTTTTTGAATTACTTGGAATTTCTGCAGAAGTTTCTCTTGATATATCCGCTTACATGTGACAGGCGAGTCTGACAGCTGAAGATATAGTGAATTCTTGGCCAGAATCTGAGCTAGGGAGAGTTTTACGGGATTATGGCGAAGAAAGCAATTGGTATTTACTTCAAAATAGAATTGTTAAGGCTCGACTTAGTGGTGGGTTACATTCTACTGGTGAATTGGTGGATCTCATTCGGGGCATGTCACCACCAAGCAGAGGTATATATAATCTGTTGATTCTCTCTTTTTCTTTTTTTTAGAGTTTTCACAGTAGACGAAAGATAAAGATGATCCTTTGAATCTTAATTCCGACTTCCATTTGAAATGCTGCAGGAGGCAGACAAGGCTGGATAAAGACAGCAACACGTGTGTTTCAAGGCCTGAGGATTGCAGTGAACGACGAACTCAAGACACTACAAAACTCTCTCTACTCATCGTTCGATGTCCTCTCTCCAGGTGGGAGGCTAGCAGTCATCTCCTTTCACAGTCTGGAGGATCGCGTTGTCAAACAAACGTTCCTCGACATTTTAGGGTTTCAAAGGGAAGAACTAAACGCAGAGATGAGTGTAAAACCTGAAAGGCAAATCGAAGAAAGTATAGACAAGGAATTAAAAGAGAAAGAAGCGTGGATCAAGCAGACTGTAATCGGGTCGAAAGGAGTAATACTGACAAAAAGACCTATTACTCCTTCAGAGGAAGAGGAGAAACTGAATCGCAGAGCAAGGAGTGCGAAGTTAAGAGTGATTCAGAAGTTGTGAGTCATTGCTCTGTGAAATGTTCCTTCTCTCATTGTCTTTTTCATTTATTTCAGCTATGATTAGTTCTTGTTGCCATATTCCAAGGCGAGCTCGAGAGTGCTTTTAGAATATACGGTTCCAAAATCACTAAACCAATTTGTAATTGCTAGTTAAGTGAAAGTTCAAAATTTGATGGAATTCGTCAAATTCAATTTAATGGACTATCAAAACTTCAAAGTTCAAGCCTTTTTTATCAATATTAGTTGATGTTTTGACTAGAAACAAAAATATACAGAAATAGGGCTGATCCAATTAAACCGATCTATACCAAAACATATAATTTTTTTTTCAGTAACTTCGAAGTTTTGAACATACTGTGATTGAAAATCTTCAATTAGAATGAATATACTAAAAAAGAAGTAAAATCGTTTTACGGAAAATTCATATTTTGCTGAATAATCAAATTTTCGAACCAGGCCGGTTAAAAAGCATGATTGCTCTGACCATACCACCACCTAAGTATAAAGTATCTGAATGTTGTCGCCGCCAAAAGCCATTTAGACCTTGAAACCCTTCTCGTCGTCGTCCTCGTCCTCCTCCTCCTCCACCTAACCGATGGGATCAATTGATCTTTCTTTCTCTCACTGTCTCCTCTTCTCTCCGTCGCGTTCGAGTCTTCCATCTTCCACAAACCGCTCCGTCTCTTTTACGCCGCCGGGACGCAAGTCGCGGTGTCTGCCTCCGTTGCGTTCAATGAGCCACGATGACGATGCGGCCTCTAAGGAGGTGAAGCTATGGGGTGGAAGGTTCGAAGAGAGCGTCACAGAGAAGGTGGAGAAGTTCACTGAGTCGATTTCTTTTGACAAAGTTCTCTACAAGCAGGACATTATGGGCAGCAAAGCTCATGCTACAATGCTCGCTCACCAGGTTTTACTCTTCCTTTTTCCACATTTCTACTCATTTTTCTATTTGGTGCACTGTTTGAATTTCATCTCTAGTTCTGATTGGAATTTGAATTTTTTTGTTAATTTATTTGTCAGTTGTGATTTTGGGTTTTGATTCCAGAGGTCCTCTACTTCTTTACTTCAGTTGTTTTTTTTTTTTGCTTGGTGACTATTCGTAATCAAACGGATACTATAGAGGGAGAAACTCAGAGTTAGCCAAATGAACAGACCGATCTCATCGTAAGCTACCGAGGTTAGGGATAATTTGTTCCTAATGCTCTTTGAGATGGGAGCTTTTTTACTGTTCAAATTAAGATCATATTTTGTTTTAGATACTAATAACTGCTTTATGTTTGATCTGTTCTCGTCCAAGTGATGCAAATTTTTAAAGTTTTTTTTGGTTACAGGGTCTTATAACTGATAGCGACAGAGATAGCATTTTGCAAGGTCTTGATGATATTGAGAGACAGATTGAAGCAGATAATTTTGAATGGAGGACTGACCGGGAGGATGTGCACATGAACATTGAAGCAGCCCTTACTGATCTAATTGGTGAACCTGCTAAGAAACTTCACACAGCACGCAGCAGAAATGACCAGGTTGCCACTGATTTCAGGCTTTGGTGTCGTGATGCTATCGATACAATCATTGTCAAAATCAAACATCTTCAGACAGCACTTGTTGAGCTAGCTTTGAAGAACGAGGCTTTGATTGTTCCTGGTTATACTCATCTTCAAAGGGCTCAGCCTGTTTTGCTCCCACATGTCCTCTTAACTTATGTAGAGCAGGTTTGGAATTTCTCCTTTGCTCAAGTTATAGCTTTCTTTTGTGTTGTGTTAGGCTATGTCATCAATTTAGGAGCACCAATTTATAACCGTAATTTGCTTTACAAAGTTTTCATCTTCTGATTATTATGTCTTCCTTTGTTGTCTGCATTGATAGTCTGTGCCTTCAAATATCATAGGTTCTCATTTTCTGAGGTCTCTCTGACGCTATCATCTTATGTGTATGTGTTCTCACTTAGAGTTCTACTACTTGTGTTTGTGTTCATGTATGGCAGCTCGAACGCGATGCTGGTCGTTATATTGACTGTCGAGAGAGGCTTAATTTCTGTCCCCTAGGAGCTTGTGCTTTGGCTGGAACTGGTCTACCTATTGATAGGTTTATGACTGCAAGTGCTCTTGGATTTACCGAACCAATGAGAAACAGGTTTGTTCCTAGTTCTTGCATTGGTTACATCAACTCTCTGTGCTATTATTTTTTCTTTGCTTTTTAGTCTTGTGGGTTCCTCATTTTTGTAAGTGTTTTTCTCCTCTATTTCAATTAGCATTGATGCAGTTTCAGACCGGGATTTCGTGTTGGAGTTTTTATATGCAAATTCCAACACAGCCATTCATCTATCACGGCTTGGAGAAGAATGGGTACTATGGGCCTCTGAGGAGTTTGGTTTCATGACTCCAAGTGATTCCGTCTCAACCGGAAGCAGTATAATGCCCCAGAAGAAGAATCCAGACCCAATGGAGCTTGTCAGAGGAAAATCTGCTCGAGTCATAGGGGATCTGGTCACTGTCCTAACACTATGCAAGGGACTTCCCCTTGCTTACAACCGAGATTTTCAAGAGGATAAAGAACCCATGTTCGATAGTACCAAGACAATAATGGGAATGATCGATGTCTCTGCGGAATTTGCCCAGAATGTCACATTCAACCAAGACAGAATTGAGAAAAGTCTCCCCGCTGGACACCTTGATGCTACTACTCTTGCTGATTACCTTGTGAAGAAGGTAATTCTTCTGTTCTTATTTCCATTTTTGTACCTAAATTTAAGAAGATAATACATTTTTGTTTGTTATGCTTCACAGGGGATGCCTTTCAGGTCATCTCATGACGTAGTTGGGAAACTAGTTGGAGTTTGTGTCTCAAGAGGCTGTGAACTTCAGAACTTAAGTCTTGAAGAGATGAAAAAGCTGAGCCCTGTGTTTGAAGAAGATGTGTTTGGTTTTTTGGGAGTCGAAAATTCAGTCAATAAGTTCAGTTCGTACGGGTCAACTGGATCGAACTGTGTCGCTGAGCAACTCGGCTACTGGGTCAACAAGCTGAAGATTACTAGCTCCACCTGAGTTGAACCAAGCCATCAGGGCAAATTGTTGCAGCGTATGAAGGAAAGACAGATAACATAGGAGTTTCTTCTCTAGCAAAACCTCAAGAATAAAGATTTATTCAAATTTCCTAGTATTTGAAACCGAGATTCTTGTTTAAGTCTGTACTATTTTTATCATTTCAAGTACATTGTACGACATCAACGTTTAAATATTCTACAATGGGAAGAAGATTAGCTTACAAGAACCCTAAACCAGCGTAACACTTAAAACTTAATAGTTTCCTCAAAGGCAGGACAAAAAGTATCACAAGAAGTCAAAAAGTTGAAGACACACCAATGTCATAGTTTAGTTAAAATAGAATCTTTGGACACTTTTTTTTCTTATGTCTTGTCGCTGATCCGATTAGTTTTGATAAAAAAGCAACTAAATGTTCAAACATGGAAAATGAATTATGCATTTGAACATGGAGGAGCCCCACATTAGACGGAACCCCTTCTTCCATAGAAGTTGGAACATGTGTTCATGTAATAAAATTTATAATTATCTTTTTATGTTTCAAAAATGTCATTTCTCCATTTATATGACCGCACACACATTGACACACGTATGCACCAGTAATGATCTCATTGGTGTTTCTCTAATCTTGAAATAGTGAAATCCTTATTCAAACACAAAACACTCCTTTCTTCTTGATTGAATAATATCAATTTGGTGGTGGAGTCACTTTCCGATTGTGACACAATCCTTGTCCTCAAATCCCATGTATTGTTAGCCACTGATTGATGCTTCCTTTGTATTATTGGTCGAATATTAATTTCTGCTGATAGCTCAATTCTTTTTTAATTGGACATTCTATGGACTGAGTTTACCGGTGAACCTCATCTCTTATTTTTATTTATTTGATCCTACTTGTTGTTTGTATTTCGATTTCTTACAATTAGATTGGGTTCCCTCGAACTTTTGTAAAATGATGGAGTAGATTATTCGTGTGGTTGTGTGTGATTATAGGCCAAAAAACTTATCTATATATATTAATCGCCTCTTATCCCTTACTTACAATTATGCCTAATTACAACTCAAATTGGACATGTGGAAGTTTCAGGAAAAGTCTTAGGATTAACAAATTATTTTTGTTCTGACTTTGTACTTCCCCACTAACTCCAAAATATTCCTCAATGATTTTGACTTGGTAACAAAAGGTGAATCTTTACGAGGTCTCTCAGACACTACACGTGGCAGCCTTCTTAAGCATTCCAAATCATACAGTAGTTGTCGAGAAAACTTAAATCAGTAGTTTAAATTCCCAATTAACAAAACTGGTCTAATCCTAACCGAACCATAAAATCCAATGATAATCCGAATCCACTTTGAACAATTCGATTTCTTCTTGTTAAGTTAAAAAGAACTAAATCTAAGTTATAGTTCTTCTTAGATTCTGAAGGCGGAAGTAAAACCAAAATTATATTAAACCAAAGAAAAATGAGGTTCAATGTAACAGTTCTTATACTACAATACATTAACCGGAAAAACCGGTAAACTCAGAACCAAAACTCCTGATTCAACAATCCTTCAAACCGTAGTGTTGTTTTCATCGGGTTTCTCATGAACCGCGGTATTATCGCCGTGCCATGACCAAACGATGTCGTTCAGGGCCGGCCGGACTTCTTCTTCGTATAGCCTATTGTACTCCAGAGTATCTCCCGCCGATTTGCAGAACTCCACCACGGAGATCTCCGGCGCTACTTCGAACACTTCCGCCGTCATCGACAGCCGTCCTTTTCTACCGTCCGTTTTCCTCTCCATCTTCACTTTGAAATCCTTCGTTGTCTTCACATTCATGTTCATCTCCTTCGTAACCGTTTCGATCTTCTCCATTAACTCCGTCGCTGACGACCGTGACGTGAATACCGATTGAAGCTTCCTCTTGCTCTCGAACAAGCTCGACAGATCGAATCCGGACGACATCGACGAGATGAATTCGAAAGCGTTGAAGAATTTCGGCGATATCGGCTCTGTTTCTTCCCTATCGCGAGCCCCTTCTTCGTCGTTGCTCGGAGAACAGATCGGTTCGTCGATTTTGAAAGCTAGCGGCGGCATGAAGTTTTTCCGGAGCCATGGCGTTCTCATGATGGCCGGCATCGAGATCCGTCGATCAGGATCAACGACGAGGAGTTTCGAAACAAGTCTCCTCGATTCAGGCGAAAACCACGGTGGGAATTCGAAATCCGCTCTGAAGATCTTCCTGTACATGTTCATCAGATTCTCGTCCTGAAACGGCAAACACCCGGCGAGAAGCACATACAAAACGACGCCGCACGACCATATATCCGCCTTCGCGCCGTCGTATCCCTTCTTCCGGAGAACCTCCGGCGCCACGTACGCCGGCGTTCCGCACTGCGTATGAAGCAATCCGTCATGAAGGATCTGTTCCGGCAACGCCGATAATCCGAAATCGGAGATTTTCAGATTCCCATTCTCGTCTAGAAGAAGATTCTCAGGTTTCAGATCGCGATGAGAAACGCCTCTACTGTGACAGAAATCGACGGCCGAGATCAATTGCTGGAAGTATCTACGAGCCGCGTCTTCCTGGAGCTTACCCTTAGTGACCTTAGCGAAAAGCTCGCCGCCTCTAACGAACTCCATGACGAAGAAGATCTTCGTCTTCGTGGCCAGAACTTCTTTCAATTCAACGATGTTGGGATGACGAACGAGCTTCATGATTGAAATCTCGCGCTTGATTTGATCCATCATGCCTGGTCTCTTCAATACTTGATCCTTGTTGATGACTTTGATGGCGACGCTCTCGCTCTCGCCGCCGATGATCTCCTTGCCGTAATAGACCTTCGCGAAGGTTCCTTTGCCTAAAAGCCTTCCCATCTCGTACTTGCCGAACAGAATTCGCCGTTCTTCCTCCATTGACATTTTTTCCGGCGAATCTCAGGGAAAATAAATTGATGGAAGGAGATGAAAACTGAATTAGAGTGAAAGAAGGATGATTAAGAAAGGTGGTTTTTGATCCATGAGATTTGGTTAGTGTTCTGGCGAAGTGGAATCCATGAGGATATAGTAATATCACAGTCACAGCAGAACAAGTGCAATTTTATATTCACCATTGAAGGTGAGAAAGTAAGAGAAATGGAGAAGATGAAGAAGAGACAGAGTGCAATATGGGAACAAAACCATACAAAAGAGTATATGCAGTTATGAGGTGTCCTTTTATATTCTCACTAGGCAATATTTACTATAGAAAACAAAAATTTACAATATTTGCAAGTGAACTGAAAACATTTAAAAATAGCTGTCAAATTAATTTTTATTCAATGGGTTTGACAAATTTTTACATATTTAATTGTTTGCTATAAAACTAATATGCTGGTGCTAAGAAAAATTGACTTTTAGTTGCAGCGTTTATTCCTAAAATGTGCGTCCTCTAATTTCTCCACATTTGCTATATTTTATTCTTAAATAAAGGATTTTTCAGACATGGTCGTTTGAATATAATTTTTTTTTTCGTAATTTGTTAGTTAATTTGCCAATTAGGTCTAGATGTTAAAAATGAATATAAGATACGCTATTCTAAACATACTTGATATATCCTTTTCTTTTTACATCACCTCGTTTTGTTATGTCATTTACAACAAATCTATTGTAGCTGCAACATATCAATTTATATAACTCGAAAAATAATCAACATCACAGTGAATAGTAGACTATATAGCTCGAAAAATAGATAGCAAAATTAGTAAATTTATATGAATAAGCCGTTTTTCCTTTGTAAATTATAAACATGTTTATGTTATCATCAAAGAAAGAATAAGCTGTTTTTCCGTTGTAAATTACTTTAATCGATAGAATGCTATAATTTGTATAATTCTATCAAAAGAATATATATTTTGACGTCATTAAAGAAATAAGAGAATAGGTCTGAAGTAACTCTCAAGGATGTATCAATTATTGGCAAAACTCGAAAGGCAGCTTAAAATAATGTTAATATTTCTCCCCAACGGTCTAATGCCTTTTGTCCCCTTATCTTACACGGTGGTTCCACCCAACCTTTCGTATATAAATTTTATAAACAAATCATTTTTTGTAACCTAGCATAAAATCGTAACTGGAACTTCTCTGTGACGTAAGTTTTCTTATATAACAGCTCAAATCCATTCATAATATATTTTTCCTTAAATTATATGGGTTCAATTATTAGAAAATTCTACATAGTAAATAAAATCATCTAAGGTCTAAAACAAAAAGTCTCAAGATTTAGATAGTTATTAGAGAAAAATATCAGTGATAAATGTCTTGAAAAGTGATTCAGAAAAGAAAGTTAAAGCCAGTATAAACATTTTTAGTGGACATTATTCTACAGAAGTTCTTTATCCGCTAAAGCCAGATTTTATTATTGTATGATTTGGTTAATGCATAATACTTAATCGCATGCCTTCATATCGGAAAGAAAAGTTAACATCGCTTAAAAAAGGGTATACAGATAAGAAACTTTACATATTTTATAAATTCTCAACCAAAAGGAACTCTAAAAGTTCAAGACATGTTTCTTGTTTTGTGAGGCTCTATAAACATATGTCACTGATTCAACAAATATTTTTGGTGTTGTAAAAATACAAATTTTTGTGGTTTGTGATCTCTCTTCTCTTATAAATAACAGTTTGAACACTTTTTTTAAATCAGCCGAACAAGAGTCTATCATAAGAGAGAAGTTATTAGCTAAAACTTAATGCGTTTGACGAGCAAAAGACAGCTTTTGTTATTTTGGTATGTCACTTTCTCCAAAGTAGGGAGATTTGAAAAAGTATTCTCTAATATATATTACGTTCACGAAGGAATGTTTTAGATCTTATGATTATGAATTCGTCCAGAATATTAACCACTAATTATGAGTTTATGACATTAAAAAAAATCTAATAATCATATTCAAAGGAGCACTTAGGTGAGATTAGTCAAAATTCCATATTAAAACAACGAGATTGGACACATGCAACCTTGTGTTGTCTCCAAACGAAAGAGAAGAAAAATCTAAAATTCAAAGAAGAGAAAAAAAAGGTTGATTTCTTACGGTCAAAGAAGCCAATGTCGTACTATACAACACGAAAAAAAAAAGCCTTAAAAGGAAGCTGTCGAGAGAGAAAGCTTTTGCACATTTAAAACCTAACCAGACTTTTATTATTCATCATTCATATTCAAAAGCCATTGTTATTTTGACCATCACCTACACAAAGCAAGCTTTTTTCTTTTACCTGTACAGTCTCCTCCTGCTTTAGCTCTGACTACATTCAAATGGATGGAAGTTTCCTTCTGCAAACTCTTGCATCCTAAACCTCTGCAAAAGCTCCACAGACCTGCAAATGGATCAATCCGCCACAACAACAAAACACCAAAAGTTAACTCTATGAACTCTGAAACCACCATTTGAAGTATCGCAGAAAAACTTACAGAGGGTTCTCTCGATTACGGCTTAGCTTCTGTTGATTACTCTCCATCGCTTCCACTACATTGGCGGTTGCAGGTCCAGCTGATCCACCCGCTACAATCGATGGGACTGATGCGATTGGACTCCACATCTTCACAAACATTTTTTACTTGCAAATGTTAATTTAAGAGTCTTCAATTAAAAACTGCAGGGGATAGCTTTCGTGCACTTGCTTTTACCTTTATTGTGTTATCGATTCCACTTGTTGCTACAACGCTATCAAATGGGTGGCATTGAATACAGTTCACAACTAGAAACAAAAGATGAACTTTTTAGCCAACTAACGAAATTTGAGAAACAATATTTATGTAATGGAAAAAGTGATAAACAAAAACCTGCTTCATCGCCAACAAGCACTTTCATAAGCCTCCCCGTCTGTTTCTCCCATATAAACCACCTACCATCATCGCTTCCACTCGCAATATATTCACCTGAAATTTGATAACAAAACGAAAGAGAAAGTCAATAATGCCTGTATTGACGTTTCAAAATGTCATAGGCTTTTTCCTACCATACTGGAATTGCATTCAGGTAACATAACATTTGCAACCCGAACAAACCTACCTCTCTGCCCAAGAAAACTGGCTTGTTTGATATCAGTTCCAACGTTACAGTGGCCAACAAATCTACGCTTCATATCAATGGCTCCCTCCGGCTTTAATCACCAAGAAACCAATGGGGTATACATCAAATTAAAGAGGAGTAGGAAACACAACGTAAAAGAAGCCAAATACTAACTCGAAACACATTCAATATGCTTAATTTGTTTTATTTTGAAATAAAATCAAACAATATCATAATCTGAAAACTAACCTGATAAGAGACTCTATCATTTTGAGATGACGATGCAGTTCCTGAGGAGGCATTATCACATGTATTTTCCATGGGCCTTTCATCACCTACTCTATGAATTCTTAGATTTAGACTGCCACGCATATCATTCGAGTCTGGATCTCGTCCTTCATCATCTGACAAGGTAGTGTGAATATCAACCTCCAAATCCTCATCATAATCAGATTCTTCTCTTTCAGATCTCGACATATCATGTGAACTGTCACTGTTGGCCTCTGATCTATATAATATGTCGCTCAAAGAAAGCACTCTAGCAGTTCCACCTTCTGTCTCTTCATTTTTCTCTCCAGCTGATTTGTCAATCAAAAGACAAGCACACGAATATAAAATGTAAACAGATATTTCCTTGCCCGTGGAATCATGAAAGCTTTCAACACGTAAATGCTACTTGGGAATGAAGATTTTCCCAAATCTAAAAGAAGAGCTCTAGAGCTGTTACTTGATAGACGTTTAGATCAAAGGAACAAAAATTAGGTGCACCATATAACAAAATAATGGCTGAACAAACAATCAGGGTGAGAAAGGGAAGCCTGTCACGCTTCAAGGGCAGTACCAAATGGACTTAAAAGAGGAATCTACGAATCCATGATTGCGATTCTTCTCTCATGTTTATGATATATTCTCCTCATTGACTACTATCCATCAAAAAGCAAGAACAAAACAACTAAGCAGAAACGTCTTATAACTCCTTGAAACTCTATCCTAGCTCGAAGGGGAATAAAGAAACAGCACAAAAATATATATAACAACTAAGATGATTCATCTACAAGAAAAGACATACATTAACGGTCACAAACCTGCTTCAAGATCCCTTTTAATGCTCTCCACCTTTGCCACTATATCGGCATCTGATGGGTTCAATTTCTGTGCAGCAGTCGCAAAATCTAGAGCTTCTTTACGTTTTCCCAACTGTGTGAAAGCACAAATGTATAAGAAAATGGAAAGGTGACTAAAATAAATGCTTACTGCAGGACCATCTCTACGTAAAGTCGGAGACTGAAATTTTAACTGTGAACAGAGCTATGAATTTACTTGCTGCAGCGCTTCAGACATGTAGTAATGAGCTTTAAAAGATGAAGCATCAATTCTCCGAGCATTTTGGCAATCCCTTGCGGCCATATGAGCATCATTCTTCCATTTCCTCTGGAAAAATAAAGGATTCAGCTGACGAGGTTATCAGAGATGGCTAATGTAGGGATTCAAGATAGTTATAGACACCAGTTTTAGAAGACCTTGAGCAACAATGCGGCTCGAGTACAAAGGCATTCATGCCTTAGAGCGGACTCAATATCATTAGAATGCGCATCCAGAACTTCATTAGCTGCCTCAATTGCATAGAAAACATCTGTACCCTCTTCTAAAGACCTTTTAGCAATTTTTACCAATTCGTTGCACTTCTTTAACTGAAAAGAATGGAGTCAGATGCACCAAGAAAATAAAAAGACAAGGTCACTTATAGGACAATTACAAAGGGAGGTGCGAACCGTTGCAGCATTGCCATTTCTGTGAAAGCCATTTTGAGGAGTGGTGGAAACCTGAGGTGGAGATTCTACAGTGCGGAGAATGTTACTCAAAGAAAACAAGTTAGCTATATCTCCTGGTGTGTATTGCATGGTTCCAACGCCTACAGGTAGCAAACAAAGGAAAGAGTCAACATAATCAAATTGTTTACAAACTGAGATTTTCGATGCAAAGAGGAGGTTTCAACAAGATAACTAGCACAAAAAAAAATATTTCTAAATTAAGTACTGTAGTATGCAAAAAAATTGGTGGGCTAACAGATTCTTCATTCTTAATCTATTTTGTAAAGGGGTTCACATCATTAGCTAAACCATTTGAATCCCCAACAAAAATCAACAACTATCCAAATGATCCATAAAGGGTTTTCATACAGGAAAACAAAACAAAACTTCCATTTCAATACGAACATTCACTTCTTTCCCTTAGCAACAAAAAAAACAGCATGCTTAACTATTCACGGAATTTAAGCTTAAAGCAGCAAGCATTTCAACTGTAAATACCATTATTTACATTCATCAGGTACACATGCTCCCCGCTGTAACTGAGCAAAACTTCTTCGCCATTAGGACTGAAAGTAACATGAGTCAGGTGCAAATTTGTCCGCCCCTGAAATATTTCAAAGATGTAGTGGACAGTGAGACTGGAAAAAAATTTGAGCAAGAACACAACATTACCAAAGCAATGCTTAAGTAGTAGAGTATATTAAAATCAAACTAACATGTTCAGAAAGATGCATGGGACAGAAATAATTGACACATGGAGGTGGAGGCATCCTTTTCCTAGATGACGTCAATGGTGGGAGCATCCTTCTATCGTACAAACGAGCAAATGCATCACTGTCAAAGAGGAAAGAAGATAACAAGAAGTTAATTAAGAAAAAAGGACATAACTCTGCTTCATAAACATGGAGGCAAATACCTTCCACCAACGAGAAGTAGGTGTGGTCTTGTGGCACTTATATCACAAGACTTCAGGGAGAGAGTTTGCTTAGGAGGATCAGCTAGTGCTCTTTTGGCACCACTTCGCAGGTCAAGCTGCAAAATTCAGAGCTATCAACAAGGTTTCAATTTCCAGGCGAAAAACTTCACAAGTGCTAGACCATATATCAAACGTCTACAATGTATCCAACTTAATTGTAAACAATGTAACCAGTGTTTGGAGATTACGAGAACACTGCGGCAATCTTGGTGAGCGGATCCAACAGGAGGACAAGAGGTAGATTCCCGGAAATCATGCTGCCGCAGAGTCCCATCTTCGCTAGCACTCCATACAACATTGGGGTTGCCAGGTTCGACCTACATGACAGTAAAAACATCTGAAAAAAAACAAACAGCTGACAATGGAAGACCCAAATACCGATTAAAAAAGGTCTTACAGCTAGTTTTTTCACTCTTCGCGTGTGACACTGGTACAGCGCTGATGGTGTAATAGCATTGTCATCATCTGCCCTACCACTTAACCCGGCTAGATTGAATAGCCTAACCTATTGAATATCACAAACACACGCACACACCCCAAGAAAAATAATTATATGATTACCAAATTCAAAGCTAAATGAAAGACAACCCAGAAGGAGTAATTTTATCTACTTCAGCATCTCCGGCTCCAGATACCACAAGCTCGTCAGAGGTTTCAGGGACAAACTTTGTACAGAATATGTTTGCAGTATGCCCTGTATCCACAGAATGCAAAAGCTTTCGAGTGGAGTAATCCCAAATATTAACCTGCAAATGAAAAGAAGATTTAGCTTTCAATACAAGTTAACTCCAGAAGACTTGTCCAGAAAAATTAGATGCTCAAAAAGATTTATTTTACAATTATTCACTCTCATTCCAAATCAGCTATAACAACACATATGAAAATTTGATCCACTAGGTAGACAACAGAGTTTAGGGGGAGCTAATCATTCACTATGAATTGTTCCCTGCTACATCGAAAGCAAACCAAGTACGCTCAAATAACCGTGACAAAGAATTGAGAAACATATTTTCAATTTATCTGAAGTATACAAGGATAAAATGGCAAAGCAAGATGTGCAAAAACAGAAGGAAGACTGCAGAGTGTTTAGCTGGTATCTAAAAGAATTTCATATACCCTTAAATCATCTGATCCAGATATCAACAGTGAGCCATTAGAGTTCCAAGACAGAGCATTAACACAGCCTTGATGTCCCTGCCACACACACAACAAACGTCTTATACACAAACAAACAGAATAAACATACAGTCAAGGCTTCCGTAAACTAGTAGAATATACAATCATCTTAGCGGATTGCAATTAAAATAAAACTAGTGCAATAGACAATGATACATAAACAGTAAAACGAAAACATTACCTCCATTTCCTGTTCCTGAGAAAGTCTCCGAACCAAGGAAGAGTGAAATTGCATTCTTTGATCAACGTCCTACACAGACAACAGTCGACAAAACGCCATTAGTTTGCCGCAAGAGGGTAAAGGCAATAATTAAAAAAATTCAACTCCATAAATCAAACTCGCGTACTGTAGTAACTAAAACCCTAGCAATGAGAAAGGATGAAAGAGAAATCCGAATTGGGACGCAGGGGAAAAGAAAAGGATGAGTAAACACGTACATGACTTGGCTCCTTGGACCTTGTGTGCAGTAGATTGAAGATGTTACCATCGTGAAAGCTGAGATTTTCCATGGAGAAAGCGATCGCCAACAATCAGACGGAGAAAGATAGAAATTGAAGGAAGAAGTAACGACAACAAAAAAAGAGAGAAGAGAAAATAAAAAATCCCTTTGCTCTTCTTCCTCTTGGACTTTTTTTGCCTCTTTCGTTGCAATCTGACGCATTTTTCCGTACCCGGTTCTACATTCTACGGCTTGATCCTCTGCGTGCATCTGTTGGGTATCCATGTACTCCAAACACGTCTGAGCCGTTTATTTTTTTACGAGTTAATTACAGAGCTGCTTTATCCATAGTCAAGTAATAATGATGGAGTTACCAAATTTACACGGCGGTGAGGTGACTATTGAGCCACCGATTGCTCTCGATATTTAGTTTCTTGATTTATTTTTTTGCTACGCTGTAGAAATGTTGTAATATAGGATTCTTCGTTTTGAGAGAGTGAATAATAAAATCATTTAAAAACAAAATCAGGGTATTTTACTTGTAATTTCCACAAAACTCGACCTTTTATTTTTCCATTTTTCTAGTTGGTTCTACACGGCAAGATCCTCCGCATGCATGTGTTGAATGAATATCATGTGTTTCTGAACACCATTAGAGCCATTCTTATTTTTTGAAGTTTAATTACATATCAGCAAAACAAACTTAATTAAGTTATAGTTTATTTTCATATAGAGTTTCATTTGAGTTTCATCGTATAACCGGATATGATTTTTACTTATAATGCAGCGAAGAAACACAGTTGTAGAATATTCACAATTCAAGAAAATGGAAAAGGAAGGGCTGTGTATGCAAAGTTTGAAGCTTACGTTTTGCATCACACAATATTCACAATTCTACATAAGACGACAAAACTCTTTCAAGTCAAATTCCAAAAGCCACAATGTTCTGTGCTCCAGTTTTTGGATTAAAGTCACGTGCTAGTTGTTGTGGTCATCTGAACAAGATATCCATCCATGTCCTTTTAAAACATTTCTGATATCAAGCCACGACATCAATCACATGATTTCATTCTTCACCAAAAAAAAAAACATAATCATAAAAAAGGTCATCAAGTTTATATTCATACAACATATATGTGTAGAGCTAGAGAAAAAGTAATTAGATGTTTTCTTGCAATCTCATTCCATAACCAAAATAATTAATGGTATACCAACGTTTTACGTTTTAAAACGTGATTCCGCGATACACTATACGGTTTTGTTAAAAGCATAACTAGATAAATATAAACTTCATTAATTTACGAAATAGATTTAGGTAAAATTGTTTTGGCTATCTGGACATCCCAATATTACACTATATCCACTTATTCGACTAACATAATATTCATATAACTACAAGTCAAAGCTCAAAGAATAGAATAGTAAGACGTTCCAACTAAATTATAGATAAGCTCACACTCATCCATATCAGTAGTTAAACCACATAAATTTCAACCTCTTCTACTAACTATGGCTGAGTATACCTCTTGATTGCACACAGCTAAATATAAGACCTTAGATCACAAATATTCACCTAACCAACACAGAAACTACAATATCTCTGATTCTGAGCTCATCAACTCCAAACTTTGGTTAATTGTCGCCGTTAAACTATTAATAAAACCCAATCTTATTCCATGGATTCAAGTGTAATCTACATAACTTTTGACTAACCTTTTATAGTTGGAGACCATTCTATATAACTGTGAGCTAGAGTCTGCAAAAAAAAAGTGTTTATACCAGAGACAATAGATACTTAGAACACAAACATCCTATTTCGACGAGTCTAAGAAGCATAACTGGTCAACGAAACCTAACCCAAATAGAAAAAGACATTAAATTCTATGATAAACCTAATAAATAGTATATAACTATACATCCACATATATGGCATATGTCTAAGATATTATAATACAAGATCTGTGATCCATCATCCTGAATGAACACATTTAATTGAAACTACATCACATGCCAATCAAGTTAAGATAAAGAAAGATAGATCGATGCAACATATTTCTCATAGAATCTAATTTGGTATGGATAGACAGATAAGATTCAGTGAAGATTCATGAAGGAGAAGTTATGACAGAAAGAGAGTGGGCACGCAAAAGTAACCATATATGCAATTTAATTTTATACAATTTCCCCTTTGTGTGCTCACTCTCTTCTGTCAACTTCTTTTCCCCAAATCAACATATAATTTATACACGCACATATATTTATTTATGACCATATTGAATTATGTATTATATTGAATAAAAAATGATATAAGTATATATTGTTAGGAAAATATAGTCCTGAAACCGATGATAAAAGAAAGTTAAATCAGAAAACAAAAAAAATGACACAAGTACAGATCGAAGGTACTTGAGATCAAATCTGAGAATAATAACAACTAACAAGATCTCGATCGATGGATCCATAAAAGGAAAGTATAAATCTAAGTACGGACACTAAATTAGGGTTTCTTCTCTAAATTCACAGCTCTTGACTTTTTTGTTGTTAAGAGAACTGAATCTAGAAGAAACAAAGGTAATGGAAATACGCTTGGAACTGAAACTGAAACGAAGAAAAAAAGGAGTATATATTGTTTTTTCTTTTATCTTAATATAAATTCTCACTCTCCTTCATGCAAAAGTATGTATATTTCTCGGACTCGGTTTCTCTCTGTCGAAAGAAAAGAGAAATTGGATAGAGAAATTTGAAAAACCCTAGAATGAAATAAAATCTGAAAACATTTTCCAGAAATTAAGATTAAATAGCAAAGAAGAAGAGAGAAATGAGAAACAGAGAAGAAGGAGAGAAAAATAAAATAAGTACGGATGGGAAACGCTTGGTTATGGTTTGTCGGAGAGAGAAACGTGGTCGTAATCAAAAGGCCAGGTTTTTTTTTGTTTGTCTTTGGTCGTTGATGTGACTTGAGAAACGTTATGAGCCGTTGGATGTGTCTTTTTTATCAGTTCCGTCTCTTTGCCGTCTTATCTGTTTAATGTCTGATTGATTGCACCATTAGCGAGGGGGACGCACGCATTATCTTAAATCTAGAAGACTTGTGTGGTTCAAATGATAACCAAGTTATTTTTAAGACAGCCAATGATTAAACTAGTTATAATGATAGTGTTGATGTAGCTGTTGCCGTCTAAATATGATTAATGTGGTAGCTTTTAATGGATTAATTAAGATTTTTAGACTGTAACTTAAAAATGAGGCGGCAGGTTTTTGGTGGTTGCTAATTATCAAACACTCTTCTGTTTCCGTTAACCTAAAAAATCAAATCAAATATAATAAGAACGTACATTTCCTTTTAACAAACAAAAAAAATGTATATTTCATGTGTCTAAATAGTGGATAATTCGGATATATACAAATATTATTTTAAATATATACAATAGAATACGAGATGAAAATTTTGAATAATGGGTTGGATCTGGATAATTCACGTACTTATTTTATATAATATTAGTTTAATATGTATAGTTTTATATGCTACTTACTGTACGTTTTTTTATTTGTCTCGGCATTTCTTATCTTCTTTATTTGATATTTTGTTTTTTTTTGCAGTATATTCCATTCTCACATGTGAAGTATTTAAATCTGAGTTGCAAGTGAAACACAAAATTTATATGAGAGAGGGGGTACGATTTAATGGAATACATTTCATTCACAATCATAGTACGAGAGATTAGCTTTCCAACTCAACCCCTATGGCTGCACAATTTCGAAGCCACATAGCCTAAAATCCTATCAAATTTCACCTGTATAAATTAAAAAACTCTTCTACGGTCCTTGCACATAGAGACAGACCGCGAAACTTTAGTCTAATATTATTCTAACGCTTCTGCTTTTTCTTCCCAGCTTCTTTCTCCTGCCCCTTCTCCCTCTTCCCCTTCAACTTCTCCATCATTGCTTCAATGGCATGTGGGGACTTATTCAGGAAGCTTCTTAAGGGCTTCGAGTCATCTTCATCTTCATCTTCATCAGCACCCTCATCTTCATCTTCATTAGTACCTTCATCTTCATCTTCATTAGCACCCTCATCTTCATCTTCATCAGCACCTTCATCTTCATCTTCATCAGCACCCTCATCTTTATCTTCATCAGCACCCTCATCTTTATCTTCATCAGCACCCTCATCTTCATCTTCATCATCAGTCATGTTCCTCTTGCTCTTCTTAGAGGAGGTCCTGGTTTTTGTCACTTTTTCAGAGACAGCCTCTAATGAAGATGAAGAAGCCCCTTTCTGCTTCCGGTTGTTTGTATCAGAAATCTTCTTGCTTGTCCTCATACGTGAGGCCGCTGCTACAATCTTCCCATCAACATCACCCATTTTGCCATTGGTCCTAGGGGACTTCCTGTTCACCCTGTAAATAGTTTAGCCAAAAGATATAACAACGGTCACTGAAAAACAACTTACATAGATTTCAAGCTAAGTGACACAACGCGCAAACAATGAACATATGTATCAGACAAACTCATGATCTTAACTTGCGATTATTAGGGATTAGGTAAAATATTGTTACTACACAACACAAACACAAGATCTGACTCAAAGACCTAATCAAATATAAGAGCGAACTCTACTTGGTGCAATTTCCAAAACAGTCACGAGGATAAAGGGAAGACTTACTGTTCTGGAGTGGCATCAGAACTCTCATTGCCAGATTCGTCCTGTAAGGAGATGTAAAACAGGAATATTCAACCATTAACAGCTAGTACTAATCCACAGCAGGAAATCAACAATCAAATGATGATACCTCATCCGCGCTAGCATCATCTTGTTTGACTTCATCTTCTTCGTCTTCATCTTCTTCGTCTTCATCTTCGTCGATCAACTCCCATCTCTCCTTCCTCATGTCCAAGGTCTCTTTTTCGCCATCCTCATACAAAACCTATTATCACAGGATTAATAGCAGGCAACGTAAGGTACAACATTGATTGACACATAATCTGGAGAATAAAATCGAAAATTGAATGCACCTAAATTATCCTATTTGGATAGATATTACGGATCCTAGAATACATACAACTGAGAAACCTAATTCATCCATATCAATCTTTTATTTATGAGGAAGCAATTCAGAATCCAAAATCATAAAATGAATCTACATCCAAACAGATCCATGAAAACAAGGACGTAACAAGAATCATGAATGAATTACCCGATGTTTCATCCTGTAAGAGTTGAATGAATCTACCACTCCATTGTAGAATCTGCAGGCAGAACCAAGAGATCTGTAAGATTCATTCACAAGTAGTTGAAGTAGTAAAAAACCCTAATTTTGTTTTCATAAAACTAAATACTCACTTGCGGTCAATCGGCCACCAAACTCTAATCTTAGAACCCACCAAGTCTTGACCATAGACTTGACCATTAGAAACCTGGTAAAAATCAGTAATTTGAATCAATTTTGCTCACTAAGCACTAATATCATAAAACTAGAAACAGAAGAACCAAAGTTGAATCGATTGATTTTGAAAACCTTATCCTTTCCAGAAACACTCAAAGCTTTGTTTTTGGCTGCTGCTGACGAATGCTTCTTGGAAGTCGCCATCTTCTGACAATTAGAAGAAGAAGGAGAGGGAATCTAGGTTGGTGTAAGATCTCTTACACCGCGCCGAGAGAAGAAGATGGTGACTGATGAATTGAGAGAGACTGAAGAAGAATCAGTTTAAATTGAGATTTTTTAAGGTTGGAAAGGGTGTGAAATCCCCTGAAGATGTCGAACGAACCAACACAAAAGTGGCACGTGACTTTTACTATAATAAGAATCATAGGTCACGTGAATGCTGACCACATGTTGAGTTGTGTACTACTGGAATCCTTTCATATTCACTTCACCCAAATTTTCTGAATGTCCTTTTTTTTCTTTCTAAAAGTGATTTTCCTTCTAAAAGTGATTAGCCAACTGTTAGCAGATAATATTTTACAGGCTGTCAGGGAAAAATCCAAAAAAAAAATTACAGATAATAGGGTAAATTGTGTAAATAAAAAATAAAATATCTAAAATCTAAGAGTTGAAAAAACTATAAATATTTAACGTAACTTTTTAAAAAAATTAATGAATTTATGCACATATGCTAAAAACTTAGCAATATTTGATAAATATATAAAAAATATAAAATAAGTTAACATGCTTTGATACGTTTTTGGAATATGAACCAGATACAGTTAAAATATTTATTTTGTATGATAAAATTGTATGTTGTTTAAATCCTAATATTTGTATATTAATATTGTTTGTTTGTAATAAATATCCATCGTTGTTTTGTTGGATAGAGAGAAAAACAAAAAAAAACTAAAAAACTAAAAAACTAAAAAAATTTATAAGATTTTTATCTTGGGAGTTTATAGGTTAAATAGCGTGAATAAATAACTAAATTATAAAAATTAAAAAAACCCTAAATATTGAATGCAACTTTATTTTTTCTTTAATGGATGATTTTCTGCAGATAAGTTAAGATTTAACGATATTTAATAAATAAAAGCGGTATATATAAAAAGTTTAACGTATTAATTTGATCGAGAAATTTGATCAAATACGTGTTTATCTATTTCCGGTTGATAAAAACGCCATTTAATGTCTTTTAAACCTTAATATTTTTATATTTAATATTGTTTCTCGTTCGTAACAAGATTATAAATATCAAAAAAGAGACTTGAAAAAAACTATAATTTATAAAAAAAATTAGTCGCTGTTGTTGTAAAGTGGGAAAAAAAAACTACTAAAGATTATAGGTTTTTATCCCAAATTTTATATTATTGTCTAAATAAGTAAGTCTAAAAGTTGAAAATCCTAGATACTGAATTTAACCTTTTTGGTTTTGTATGTTTTAGACGTGTTCGGCAGACACGGTAAATTGGATTTTTATTTGATGTCATTTAGTGTTGTTCAAACCCTAATATTTT
Source organism: Schrenkiella parvula (assembly GCA_000218505.1). NCBI lineage: Eukaryota > Viridiplantae > Streptophyta > Magnoliopsida > Brassicales > Brassicaceae > Schrenkiella > Schrenkiella parvula. Next base: position 15,038,400 of record CM001192.1, on the reverse strand, counting down.
TCAATTAATGTTGTTTGTCGTTCGTAACATACATGCATGTCTGCGATTTGATCTCAAAGTAAGAGATTATAGGAGGAAGTTCTTTTGCAGACAAAAAAAAAAGTTTAAAAGTTTTTTTTCTGTAATTGTTGTTTTTGTTGGATGGAAAAGAAAATTTGTATGTTTTCTTATCCCATGAATATCTAAGTTTAATAGTGTAAATAAAAATTAATCTAAAATCTAAAGTTGAAAAATCCAAAATATTGAATGTAACTTGTTTTTATTTTTTTGAAAACTATAAATTTATGTATATATGTTAGCACTTAGCGATGTAAAATAATTTAATGTTGAGTTGATTTAGAAGTTTGATACAACACGGTTTTACAGGTTTTAGCCGTGTTTTTCAGATATGATTAAAAAAATGTGTGATGTTGTTTAGTGTTTTTCAAACCCTAACATTCTATATTTAATAGTGTTTCACTTGTAACAATTAATAAACATGGATATGCGATTTAAATGTCATATATAAAAGATATTGGGAGAAAGTATTTTCTAACACAAATTTTATAGGATTTTTATCATCTTTGAATTTTGTTCTAGATGAAAAACAAAAACAAAAAACATTAGAGATATATATTTTTTATCCCATCGATTTATATATGTTAAATAGTGTAAATATATTTTTTTGTCAACAAAATAGTGTAAATACAAAAAATAAAATTTAAGAATTGGAAAAAAATTATAAATATCTAATATAATCGATGAATAACCTGTTTCCACGGTCGTAGGTTGTGACCTGCCCTTGGCACTCTAGAGGTGGTTGAGTTCGCCTTGTTTTGTTTTTCTGCGTACTGTAGATATCGGTTATAGGGTATAACACCGTTTTTTGTAGATCACTGTTCGGCACGACGTGTTACTTGTCTCAACTTCTCACAACCTGCACGGCTGAGTGACGTCTCGGGCTTTCTATGTAATGAGGTTTGAACCTTCTTTTGACTTTATTGGACCGATCTCGATTTGTGTAGAGTTAAATTGGGGTACGAGGTCTGTATCCAACAATACAAGTACAAATACTCTTATTATATGGTGATATTTAATGTTGTTCATACCCTAACATGTTTATATTTATTAGTGTCCGACATTCGTGATGAGCATGCGTATGCGAGTCGAATGTTAAAGTTCGAGCTTCTAAAAGAAAATCCTCTCGCAAATGTCAAAGCAAGAGCTTCCAAGAGGAAGTCCTCTAGCAATTCAAGTAGACCCTATGTGGGTATAAATACACATATCCAACCTATAAGAAATGAGACATTTACATCGTATTACGATTTTACGTTTTATGTTATCATCAACATCATTTTTTTGTTTTTTAATAGTATTCTCTACGTTTAGACGAGCAAACAATCACGCATTGACAATTATTTTGGACAAGAAGAAGCAGAATCTTTTATTTTGGTGTATCTGCTGGATTCCTACATAACTTTAAACAAAAATGGTCGCAATACTATTTTATTTTTACAATGAATTACAAGTATTTTAAAAATATTTAAAAATGAAATACAAGTACACATTATTGGATATAAATAAGTAATCATATACTAATAGTTTATATGAAAAATGAATTAATTATTACAAAGCCGCAGATTATGCTTCAGGGTAAGTGGGAAGCACGATGATGCCTTGACTCCGTAATAATGATTAGAATCAATATTCCTTTATCCTTTTTTCTTCCTATTTTATTTTATTTGTTGTAAAGTTTTTTTGGCCCTCGTTTGAATTGGATAATCACTTCACGATTTCGTTGTGACAACAAAAAAAGATTGATTACTTGTATGAAAGTTCGAAGCTTTTCTTTGGATCTAGAATGTTTATATGCATGAAAGAAGATGTTTCTAAATCATTATGTACTAGACAAGATTTCCCCGTAGCATATTTTATGGTTCTTATTACGTACATATATATGGTCATTGAATACATATATGTATATAGTTCATAAAAAAAATGATTGAAGAGTGAAATTGTTTCCAAGCAAGAAGTTACTTAAGTAATGAAACGTCTTCTCTCTTATATGAGAATATATATAGTCAATAATTCTATCATCAAAAACTACTTTGTTTAATCTTGGAATATAATAGCTATATATACTATAGCTTTCGACATGTACAAAATTCAATATGCAGTTTAGTGTATACAATTAATTCATATAAATTCGTCACAAGAAGAAATATAAATATGATATTTTTGTATACACTAGAAATTAGAACAAAAGTGAAGAAAAATAATAGAAATGGAGGTAGGTTTAGAAAGGCAAAAAGAAAAAATCATGGAAGTTATAAACGAACGGAATTTCCGTGACGCACATTAATAAGAAAATGGTGATCATATCATATAATATATCATATCGCATCCTCATTTATTAAAAATATATAAAATCATTATTATTATAACATATATTTTGAGAACGGACAATTCGGATAAAATAATTGGGCAAACTGGCCAAAACGTAATGATTGATGCAAGAAGGCGCACGGTAATACGTCGTCGTAGTGAAGCTTCCATCGTCAAAAGAAACGGCATCGTTTTAGTGGCTCACACTTGTCTCCATCGCTTTTCTCTATTTATCACTTGGTTATATCCCTCGAAGCCTTACCCTCTCTCTCTCTCACTTGAAACCTTTCTCTCTGGTTGACCCGAGAATTTCTCTCGCAGACGCACGGATCTCTCTTCGAATCTGCTAGATCTCTTCCTTTTCGAACATCTGTATTGCGAAATCTGAGGTATGTTCCACTTCTCTGTCTTGTTTCATTTTCCTTGTAATCGATTTCTTAATTACAGCTAGGGTTTGGTTTTCGATTTTCTGATCTTCGCCGGGTTCTATTTTTTCTTTTATTTCTCCAGATCGGAAGCTTTCGTTCTCAGATCTATCGATCTCCGTACAAGTTTCCGTGTCTCCCGAGTTTTGACGTATGCTGTGTTTTCAGATCTGGGCTGCTTCTTGTATTTCTGATTGTTGTGTCGAGAATTGGAGATGGCGGAGACTCTCAAAGAAGATTCGATCATGATTCGTGAGGTTTGGAATGACAATCTACTCGAAGAATTCGCATTGATCCGTGAGATCGTGGATAAATACAGCTATATCGCTATGGATACTGAGTTTCCAGGCGTGGTCTTGAAGCCTGTCGCTACTTTCAAGTACAATAACGATCTCAACTATCGGACTCTCAAGGAGAACGTCGATTTGCTGAAACTGATCCAAGTCGGGTTAACGTTTTCCGACGAAAACGGGAACCTACCGACTTGTGGGACGGATAAGTTCTGCATCTGGCAATTCAATTTCCGTGAGTTCAATATAGGCGAGGACATCTACGCCAGCGAGTCCATCGAGCTGTTGCGTCAGTGTGGGATTGATTTCAAGAAGAACATTGAGAGAGGTATCGACGTGGTTCGCTTTGGTGAGCTTATGATGTCATCTGGGATTGTTTTGAACGATGCAATCTCTTGGGTTACTTTCCATGGAGGATACGATTTCGGGTATTTGGTAAAGCTGCTGACTTGCAAGGAATTGCCTCTCAAGCAAGCTGATTTCTTCAAGCTGCTCTACGTCTACTTCCCCACGGTTTACGATATCAAGCACTTGATGACGTTCTGCAACGGGCTCTTTGGCGGATTGAACAGGCTCGCTGAGCTTATGGGAGTCGAAAGAGTTGGGATTTGTCATCAAGCGGGGTCAGATAGCTTGCTCACCTTAGGCTCGTTTAGGAAGCTCAAGGAACGTTATTTCCCCGGATCGACTGAGAAATACACTGGAGTCTTGTATGGTCTAGGTGTGGAAGATGGTACTACTACTGTTGCTAATTAAGATAAAGAAAGGAAACATAGCCGAAAAAAAAGGCTTTAAGTTCGAGGGGACTGGATTAGGTTTTTCTTTAGTCTTTGTGAGTGTGAGACCAATTAGACTTCTCTTTGTGTAAATTGGCAAAATTGGTTTTAGTAAGTGACTGTTGTGTCTTTGTTATATTTCTTTTCAGGAAAACCTCTTTGGTCAAATGAGGGGTCTTTGTTTAGCTTTGAGTTTCTGAATGTATATCATTTCAGCTACCCGTTTCATTAATAAATAATCTCCAATTATAATTTTTTTTCGTTTTTCATGTTCATTACCATTATAATTTCACAATCTCTTCTTTTAGCGTTTGCTTGTTCTCCAGCTTGCAGGTGACTGTGTAATTCTTTGTAACTACAAAGATGTGGATCAGTTTGAGGATGTGCCATTAATTACAAAATGATCAGCAAACGGGTAAGTTTTATGAGATTCGTGAAGCTTTTCTGTTCTTCTTTCTCTTCTCTTTGACATCGGTTGATAAGAAGAAAGAACAATGGATGTCTTGTGCTAAAAATATATATTATGCTTAAACTGTTGGCAGTCACCTCAAGAGCCAATTTATTATTATCATCAATTATGTTTGCATATAGTAGCAATAACAAGTAGATTTCTAAATAGTAAATACAATCAATATGTTGTTACATCAATATTGTTGACCCCAATTCTAACGTAATCTGAGTAGCAAATAGTAGAGAAGAAGAGATTAATACACGTACGTAGCTCATTCATAGGTGGTTCCAGTATGCAAACGGAGAGTTATGTGTTCTTATGCCGTTTATACAAAAACGAGTTTGTAACTTTTAAAGAAAACATGTCAAATGTTTATCTCTGTGATAAAAATGTTCAATAACTATGACCTTACAAAAAAGCTCAATGGATTATTTATTTTTTTTTAAATAAGAAAATATATATGTACACAAGAAGAAGATGATTCGAACAAAAAGGAAAAAAAAAGCAAAGCTATAGCAAAACCTTAGCAGCCACTCACCAAATCAGAGCAGCGCAAGTTCTAAGAGTGACACTTTGTAAGAAAAAGACATTTGATGTACAATCATGAGTTAATTGTCGCTTGTTTATGTGTTGGGCTTCTGATTTGGGCCTTTTTTGTGGGCTTCCATCAGTAATTATAGGTTGAAGAACGTTTTACACAAACGTTACTCGAAGGCCTTGCATGTTTATTAATTTGCTTTATACCAGAAAAATATCAGTGCTAATCCTAATTATAATCGATTAGTTATAATTAGCAAGATTAATAAACCAAAATTGAAGCCGTCATTGCTAGAGAGTGTCCCCATTTTCGCAGTGGAAAAGCAAGATAATCTCTCTTCTACTTCACAATAGTAATCACTGCTTTGTGGGTACTTTTTACTTGATTACATCTTTTCTAATCTCTTAATCTTATCGTCTAATATATTTGTATGATATTATATTAGAAAAAGTCAATGTATATTAATTATTTGGCTTCATGGATTCAGTACACCCATACATCCAATTCAAACCATTAGCAAAAATCGTTAAACACAAATTTCTTAACGCTTAAAAATATGGAACAGTGTTTAGATAAGATGAAACATTTAACTTTTAAAAAAAAAAACTAGGAACTCGAATTTTGGACGAGACAGATGAAATCTAACTAAAAGATTTAGTTGATTTATGATTACTGATTAGTGATTACACAAACAGTGTTATATCTGTAATCATCCATGTGGGGGTGTTTCTCCTGCACCACTTAATTCTCTCGCTTTCCCCTTTCTCATCATGTTTTTTTGTTTTGTTGTGTTATCATGTTTCTTGTTTTAATGCTATTTTAGAAAATTGTTCTTCGAAAAAGACAAAAAAATAAAATGTGATGCATATATATAGTTTACGTTATTGTAAAGGTTTTATTAGTGAGCATAAAGATTTATATAACAACTTTACTGTGAATTACTCAACTAAACTCAAGAACAAAACTGACTTACCTTGAAAATTAAGGATTTATTAAATGGCAAGGGTATCCAATAAATTCAAAAATTTGACTACCTTCGTTTTAAAATCTTCTGATAAACAAAATAATGAACATTTAACTCTACTGTTGATCATTCTTCTTGCTCATGAAAATATCAAATCCTCCTCCACCATCCATATACAAAATCATATAATATTTCATGACAGAATACAAAAATAAAATTAGGAAATAAAGCATCAAACCACTTCACATTTTTAAAAGCAGAAGAAAAATATATTATCCAATTTTTTGTAGCCTTTCGTTAAAACATGACGTGATCATAATAGAATTTCATTTTAACAGTTAACTAAAAAAATTGATTCTCCGAATCAGCTTCCCAATTTCTTTTAACTGTAGATCGTTTGTAACATTGGACCCACCAATTATAGGTAGCCTTCGACAAAATACCAAACATACTTAAACTACTTGTCCTAACATTTTATTAGATCTTTGGATTTTACTACACATTTTATTTTTTTCGGCTTCCACTACGTATTAATTTAGGCTAAATTTTGGAAAAATATAAACATATAAAAGATTCTTATCCTCAGCCTAGATGAGACGCTTTGTCGTTTCACTTTCTTTTCCCACCCAAACTAGAACAATTTATTGGACTTGGAAATTTTTCAAAAAACCAAGCCAAACTATATTTATTTGAATAGAAAAAAACAAACTTTATATGACATTATCTTCCATCACTAAGAAACAGCGAACTATAGCTCGCTCTTGTCGCATTCGCATCTAAAGGTTATGGACTCATATTTTTGTTAATATATCATAGTTCTGTGGTAAAACAGTCTATATTAAAATTTTAACCTTTATAAAACCCACCCAAAAAAAAAATGGGCATTCAACTTCTTACTGCAATCTGAGTCTAGACATCACTATATTAGGACCAAATGTTACTTATTACCTTCAGAAATTTAGAGCTTGTAATAAAAATGGATTATTATTTTTAAAACAAAAAGCAGACTTTCAGTCAGCTCTCAAGTGGGTTTGAACAGCTGAATCAATCATGTCCCTTAATTCATACAATAACATTCAAGTGCAAAGCAAACAATAAGAAAAAGGATCCAAAAATTATTCACCAATTGGATCCAAACACAATTCTACATGATTAATAGAAAACAAACTAAGTAATCCTGGTTTCAACAACACAAGAATATGACATATTATGCTGAGGTCTTCTAGCTAGAGACTATATATGGGCTTAAGTAAATGTTCAAGAAGAATATAAAAAGTGAAAATCACTATGAAGTAGAATGTGCCCTAAAAGAGTTTAGTACTGTGTATTCAAAACCCATTCACCATAAAATCTGGTGCTTCTTAGACTATTGAGGATTCCAATGGTTATAAAGTGGAAGGAGAGTGAATATGAAGCAAACATTAAAAGGAAGAGGTGAAAGAGGAAGAGAGAGAGACAGAGAGAAGCAAAGGAGTTAAACAGTAGAAAGCTAAAAGGAAACAGACATGGCCACTTTCCTCTCGAAGTTTCAAATGTACACAGAAACATCAGAAATACCTGAATAATATCACTTGGTCCACTCTCCCCTTCTCTCTCTTGTCATTGAGCATCCTTTTCATTTCATTGTCACTTGTTGTCATCTTCATCTACTCCGTGAATATTACAACAAGATGTCGTTCCATCAAACAGATCAAACGGGTCCCAGTTTCAGAAAATCTTTTGAACTGCTAAGCTTTCTTTTGTCTTGTTCCCCCCTCAACTCCTTTCTTCATCATACAAAAGAGACTAAAGTCTCCATTAGTTTCCAACTACTGAACACTGTACATATTCAATGGCACATTTGAAGGATGTGTTACTAAAGAAGTTTTAGTAACATCCTTACACATATATATATCCGATGGTTACATACGCTATGTACCATAAGACGACGAGTGGGCCGGCCCCTATGAGAATCTGTCCACAGAAAAAAAACGCGTTCATCAATCAGAGCCATATTTAGCCTGGTCACATGGTCCACTCCATGACAAAATCACTAAATATCAAGCACAGTTATAAATAGAACTTACCGCAAAAAGAACTGATTTGAAAGGCTTTCTTGAATAAGGGCCAATTATACCTGGCAGTGGCATCAACCTGGATACAAGAAATTATATGACATGTAAGTTGAAGACCTTTTCAGCACATAAAGGCACAAGATTCAGAGAAAGAAAAAAATCAATAAAATTATCCATGTTAGAGAACAGAGATTGGTTTATTAAAGGAGAAAGCAGCCAAATAAAAAGGCTGATGTGAAGTTAAAGATGGCTCCTACAAAGGGATAAACACAGGTATTAGATGGTGGAGTTCCAATCAGCTTCAAGTGTTTTGTTGTGTCTTTGTGTTTGTGTTGTGTGTGGTGTGTCAGCAAACCAGACCTACCCATCTCTCTCAGTCTCTCATCTTCTTACTACTTTCCTCAACTTAATTAAAAAAAAAATCCAACAGCATTTGTATTGAGTCTATTCTTTCCATATATAGTGTCCTCTTCTGCTCCCCCTCCTGAGAAAAAAAACTAGATTTTTATGCTTTTCTTTTTCCTTAGGCAATATAGCAATTAACTAGAGACAGCAGGTGACAATTGACAGGAACAAAACCATCACCTCATGGATGCATCCAGGGACGAGGCAAGACCATCTGATTCTTCATGCATCGTTTCCACATCCACGGCTCTCCCATTTCCAGATTCTCTAAGGCTGAGCCTGGAACATTACACAGTAGACGCAGAAGCAGGAGAAGAAGAAGATAATTATGACCAAAAAGCAGGAGAGGAAGGTATAAGACTCGACCTTATGCTAGCAGAATATGATTATAGTCAACCGCAGCTCAATCAAGAACTCAACCTCATCGACTGTTTAGACGCGAGTGTAGTCACTCCGAGTTATAACGGGTCAAGTTTCTCTGAGCAGAAGCTCTTCTCATGCAAGTACTGTCAAAGAACGTTCTACAGCTCACAGGCGCTTGGTGGTCACCAAAACGCCCACAAAAGAGAGAGGACTTTGGCAAAGCATGGGCAACGGATGGCATCAGCCGCAGCTTTCGGGCATCCGTATGGTTTTGCTCCGTACCCGTTCCACGGACAGTACAGCAAGAGATCCTTGGGTATTCAGGCGCACTCAATGAGTCACATGCCAAGTTCATCATATAACGCCTTTGGTGGCGAGTATGGTCAGATCAACTGGTCAAGGATACCACTTGTTCAGCAACCAGCCATAGGTAGACTATCTTCAACAGAGAATCATCATCAGATGATGTTTTCTCCATCGTTGACTTCAACATGTGAAAACTTTGGTAGGTTCGAGGAAAGAACGATTCCAATAGTTATTCCAACTCCCGAACAATGGCGAAGAGGCGCAGAGTTGTTGAAGCCTGCTGCTGAAGAAGAGCAGCAGAACAACCTTGACTTGTCCCTCAAACTCTGAGATTCTTTTCTTTTCTTTTCTTTGTGCTCTGAAATTGTTTTACTAGGGAAAGCTTCTGCTCGAGTTATGTTTCTCTTTGTGCTGGTTTTTGTTGTCAACTTGATTTCTTCACCAGTATTATCCAAGGGCTTAGTAACTAATCTTGTGAGTTTATTTTGTCTAGCATAGATTTATGATGTACATCTTTCCACATATGAGGGTTTTTCAACTAGACAGCAATGTAGTTTTAGTAGACACCCAACCACTATGAAAGAGGTGGTGAAGTCCCTAGAAGTAAAGAGAAACTTTTTAGTGTGTAGAAGAAAGATATGATATTGAGATCTATGTGCAGATTTGTTGTCATGGAAACCAGAAAGAAAAGGCTTATTTTAAAGTCACAGTTGGGTTACCTAAAAGTAAGGAAAACATTCTTTTATTGAAAAAGTGATTAACAAGACACAGATACAAAAGAAGAGCTTGTTGTTAGTTTTGATGATGACAAGAAGCAAAAAGTTCAGAAGGAACAAACACAATTAAATACATCATATGATCCTAATAATGCAGCTAACCCAAAAAATAAATGAAAATAATCAAGAATCCAATGAAATCTTTTTGAGGCCCCAAAATTTGTGTTCACTAGACAAATAGTGACCAGCCTTTGGCCTTTAGGATGGACCTTAATGCACAACCTACATATACATAAATAGAATATACACAATATCCATGTGCGTATGATACACAAAAGGTGGAACAAGAGTCAAATCCATGAACTAAAAAACAAATTTAAAAGGACTTCATATGGACACACTCTAGCTTCTCGAGCTTCTCGACACATCTTGAGATGAATTATGTCATATGAAGAAATCATCATGTAACATAAGAGGCCAACCAGAATTTACCATTACAGTCAACTATTAAAGGACAATTTAGAAGCCACATACATAGGCCGTTGATGTATAAAATAACTGAAAAATTGACACAGTTGCATAATTCACCAAACATTGGACAACATCAAACGTTGGCATATGGATCTCGAAATACTGCGTAGACTATGAAACAGTTCATGTAGAATCAAATAGAACTATGTACATTATCTTCCCACTAAACATTTAGGACAAAGACAGATCATCTTGCTTGTTTTCAGATACACATTGGCCACAACCAACAAAAATAAACCAAACAGAAGAGGAAACATACCAAGGCATGCAGACAATATCACATGTAAAGAAAAAGAAAAATAGAGTCTAATGGAACCAAACCTCATTGATTAATAACTCTTGGGTCCATTATTATCTTCTTGTATACAACAATTCTGACCCCAATTATATTCTTCAACCTGAGTCACACTTTCCTGAAACACATGGTAGATTCAAGTTGAGACCTACAGATTTTGGGTGGAACATTCATTACCAGGTTGTTTTAAAAGTTCCACGCACATTTTAGCAGATAATTTGAATCAATGCAAGTGAAAAAAGTATCCGTAATGATGCAATGTTGTTCAACATGCGTTTTCCAACTATGCAATGAGCATTAAAAGAGAAAGAAAAAAAAGAGAGAAAGATAATCTTTTCATTGTAATGAGACATTTTCCAAATATCTCGATGATTTTATTAAAGGCCTAATAAAAGCCCATAATAACAGTTTCTACAATTAGTTAGGCCAAACGAGACGGTGTTGAGAAAAAAGCAAAAAAACAAAAAAAGTACCTCAGATTCACCTTTGTTTTAAATTCGTCACTGTTACTTGTTGGGCTTCTTTTTCAAATTCGAGATTAATTTTAAAATGTAGAAATTACGATCTAAAGAAACTATAACCCCTACTAATCTAAAGAAAATCACAGTTAGTATTAATTTGAAAAAAAAAATTACTTTTTTCTACAATTTCTCCTTCGGTTCAAGGATATATTACCTAAAAAGACACCTCATAAGCATCAAACCATGGAAACAAACTTTTGTTTTTGTTATACAACCCAACTTTGTCTTGTTTCCAAGTTAGGAACCAATCCAAAAGCAAGCATTCATCAATGCATTCCGACTGGAATCGAAAAAACAAGGAAACTTCATCATTAAAAAAGGTTTTTTTATCATTGGTTATGCTTCAAAGAGCTGTTGAAAGTTGAACACAATGTACTTGAAAAAACAAATAACAAAACCAAAAGGGAAAGAATCCGAAGAAGAAGACTAATACATTGATCGTAAATCTAAAATTGAATTAGGGAAAAACATCTTCTTAAGCACGTTCACCACGAATCCGCCTAGCCAATTGAATGTCCTTGGGCATGATTGTGACCCTTTTAGCGTGAATTGCGCAGAGATTTGTGTCCTCGAACAAACCCACTAGGTATGCTTCAGCCGCCTCTTGAAGAGCTAACACGGCGTGGCTCTGGAACCTCAGATCCGTCTGCAAATTTTGAATTCACAAAATCAAAAGTCCAATTAGAACAATTATTCATCAATCGAAAGATAAAACCTAATTCCACAATCACAACTAATCATCCGTGCTATTGTCGCCATGAGAAGATCGAAAAAAGTATAAAAATTTACCTTGAAGTCCTGGGCGATCTCACGAACAAGACGCTGGAATGGAAGTTTTCGGATCAGCAAGTCCGTGCTTTTCTGGTATTTCCTAATCTCACGAAGAGCGACGGTTCCGGGACGGTAACGATGAGGCTTCTTGACTCCTCCGGTGGTCGGCGCAGATTTCCTCGCCGCCTGTGATATCACAAATTTCGTTAGAGACGCCATCATCAAACTCAAACAAATTGAAAGAAAAAAACCCTAAGAACCCCCTAGATCGTCGTGATATCGTAAAGACTCGAATTTGAAAACCCTAGATCCCCTTTCGCCGTAAAGAGAAGAAAAAAAGAACAAACCTTGGTGGCAAGCTGCTTCCTGGGAGCTTTTCCTCCGGTGGACTTCCTCGCGGTTTGCTTCGTACGAGCCATTGTCTTCTCAAAGATGTGACCTTTTCCGAGAGAGGATACGATAAAAGCGAGAGATTTGTTTGTTGTAGAACGGTAAAAGGTTATTGTTATGAGTATATATAAGTGGATGTTTGGTCGGTTAATTTTGGGAGATACACAAGGAGTACGATTTGCCACGTTTTCGACGGTCCAGATTTGATTTACCGACGGAGAAAACTGACGTGGCGATCCGCGTCTTGGCTTCTTATTGGTTTAACTGTTAAGAGGATCGGTGACGTGGAGTTTTGTGTTTCTTTACCTTCGTTTGAAAGTGTAATGACGGTCTGTTTGAATCATTCGTTGGTGATTAGCGGTTGTTATAGGCCGAGCCGTGTTTCTTGACCTTTGATTGTTTTGTAAACAAATTGGGTTCAGGCCCAATTATATAGGACAAGTGTGTCTTCTTATTAATCAATCCAACCCGAAAATTTGGTCCGACCTTAAATTTAGTTCAACCGATCCGAACGAATTTGTCGAGATTAATGGTACAGTAGATTCATCATTGGACTTGTTAGCAATATCACATGTGAGATGATAAAAAAAGACTTAGGAACATAAACTTACTCATTGTTAATTAGTTTTAGGTTAAAAGTACTTTGACATCAGCTCGAACGCATACCGATCCAAGATCAATCCTACCCAAAATTAATTTGATTGATTCGGCTAGAAACTAATGTGGACATCTAATGTAAATAGATAATCAACAAATCAATACGACTTGTTTTTCATCAATGATAATCTCAAGTTAAACTTAATCGTATCGCATTATATAAGTTTAAGACGAAACCTTGGACGATGACATAAATACTAAAGGCACTTGCTTAAATAATCGAATGTCTAAACCAAACATTCGTTGTTCCACACCCCCCGCTCTTATGTCTTTACCCTAAATAATCCAATGTCTAAATAAACCTTTCTTTTATTTTCCCTTTTATTAAAAAAACACAAAGATAAGAGTTAAAATTAAAGCTAAATCTATTTGTAATAGGTTTTTATAAAGTAGAGATGAAAAGTTTTAATAGAATTTATGTAATATATATACGCGTAATGATGATCCTTATAAAAATAAAGTTTCTTTCAAACAAAAACTGAGTACAAAATTAACGAACTCATTATATAATAAATGTATACGTAAAAAGATGGATTACTTAATTTTTATAAACATATAAAAAAACCAACATTAATCAAGTTTATCTCTTAATTAATCTTAGTGAAATGTAATTAGATAAACTCTATCAATTATAATTTACTGATTAATCTCAATTAAATCTCACATTTCTTAATGAATATTAAGATTTATGAGTTTCAAACTGACAATAAATGGATTGATGCAAGTCTCAAATATTGCGTATTACATGGTGCAGGAGGGCAAAAAAATACATTACAACGCCGATTTCATATCAACAATCCGATCTCTTATATGTACTATATATGAATGAATTCAAAGAAACAATAATAATAGTTGCAGAAGCATTAATGAAGATGTGCTTATGAAGAGAAAACTAGACGAAAAGATCCCTAGAACACACCAAGCAAGGGTGTGTAAGTAACCCATGGGGGAATGTATCCAAGCTTCGATAACTTGCACTTGGATTGACCTAAATTTATTAATTTTAATATTTACTGATCTTCACTCTTAAATCATCTTACATAAATATTTGATCTTGACTGTCCAGTTAAATTGAAATTAAAAAACTGAATACTGGTATAAGCAAATCACGCCGCATGCAGAATATGTGATATGTAGGAAGGATAGGAGCTCACGGTTTGGATTATTGATGAACCATTCTATTCTTGTAGTTATCTACAGATTCTACATCAGTCTCACTATTTTATTTACTTGCAATGCATTTAGGGGACAGTATATGGATCAAACTTAACCTATTCTGCAAACTATGTAATATGACAAAAGGTTATCACATGAAAATGTACGATATATGATACATCGATGATTGAGAGACAGTAGAATCAAGTTTACATTTTCCCCAAATATAAAACGAGAAATATTTGTTGGGTTCTTGTTGCTTATAAAATAACAAGAGATGAGATGTTCGCGCACATGGGGCGTGCGTGGACACATTCGTAAACTACAAAAATCGATGCTTTGGTACGCCGCATTATATTATTTCCATTTTAATTATATAAATTAAAATTAATTTGCCTCTGGCGATAAGATAATCTTTACCAACAAAAACAAAAGTTTGTGCTTTTATTACAAAAATCAAATATACAAATTAAAAATACATTTGCTTACTTACATTTCCTCTCTTTTCCAGCTACGCTTGTGGTAGGTTTTACTATTTCTTTCTGTTAATTAATTAAAACACTCCAACTTCCGTGCGCTGAAAGTATACATTATGGTTTGTTTATTGTTTTTTCATATATTTATTTATTGTTTACTTTGAAGATTTAAAAGCTTTGACCCTAGAGTGGCGGTTGTGGCCACGCCTTTTGTTTGTATGACCACACGAACCAATCTACTTTGGAGCATTTTGTAACATTTTTAAAACAAAAGTATATGTTTCTGAAAAATAAAATAAAAATTGTTTAAAACTTTAATAAGATTATATCTCAGGATACTTTATTTATTTTCTATCTTTTGCTCAATACTATGGCCAGCAGTTGTTAATCGTGCAAGCGTTTAGGGCTTTTAAACACACGTATATATATAAAGACATTGATTATAAAGACTTAAAGAGAGACATGACTCTTCATGTCTCTTAATCCTAATGTGGTGTCTTAACTTTTTAAGTATTTTCGAAGACTGGTCTGCTTTTCCAACACTCCCACTGCTCTTATTTCCCTACCATATAGAAGTAATCACTTCTCTTTATATTAAACGTGACACTTCTTTATCTAACCACCATTGTCTATTCATTTCATTACTAATTATCAATAATTAACATTAATCAATTCTTTGTCTCTAATGACTGCCAGTTTATCAATATCTTTTTTTCCATGATAGGTCCATTAGCATAATTATAATTTTTAAAACCTTTTGATTTTATACAAACCAATCAACCATTATAGATTTCACATGTCGAATCCATCATCTGTTGTAGATATCAACACATCCAATGTATCAAGAAGAAAAAAACATACAAGATCTTTAATGTTCCTGTTCTAAGAATCGTATCTAATCTTTTCTTCTAACAAAATATTTATTACTAATCTCCAGAATAATTAATCTGTCCGTAATCCATCACTCACACACTACTACTACTAATCATGTCTCACCCGAAGCAAGACGCCAAAAGTAAGAACCAAAGTGGCAATCCCGTAATTATCTAGGAAACGTGAGGGCATTGTGTTACTCTCTTGACTATATAAGCCTCGTCCCTCCCAAAATCTCAAATCCCTCTGCCTCAGTTATCTGTCTCTTCAGTTCTCACACTTTCTCGTCGAACTCGCAAATCGGAAAAGAAAAAAAATGGCTGGAGGTATCGGAAAATGCAGCAAGATCCGACACATTGTGAAGCTGAGACAGATGCTCCGGCAATGGCGGAACAAGGCTCGGATGTCGTCTGTCAGACGCTGTGTGCCGTCGGATGTGCCATCAGGATACGTGGCGGTATACGTTGGGAGCAGTTGCAGGAGATTCGTGGTGCGCGCGACGCATCTGAACCATCCAATCCTCAGGAATCTCTTGGTCAAGGCCGAGGAGGAGTTCGGTTTTGCGAACCACGGTCCGTTGGTCATCCCATGTGAAGAATCGGTTTTCGAGGAATCAATTCGGTTAATAACTCGGTCATGTCGGTTCAACTGTACCGAAGATCTAAAGAAGAACCGTCATGGTGGCACTAGGAGCAAGCTGGATATTTTGATCGAATCTCGGCCGTTGCTTCACGGCGTCTCCGAGAAGGCTATCATCTGGTGATCCAATCTGAGCCGGTTTGATGTGATTTCGGGTCCATGGTTGCGGATACGCAGGAGATGGCTGTGAAAGGTGGATGAGTCGTTCCACCTTAGTCGTCCCGGGTTCGAATCCGAGTTCTAGAGAATATTGTTGTTTACTTCTGGTATTGGCTGCAAAACTGAATTCAGCAATTTCATTACATTTATTTTATTCATTTGTGATTTAATTTTGGTATTGGCGTAAAACATATTCAGAAATATCCATTATATTCATTTATTCGTTTTTGTTATAATATACTCCCATTAAAATTTATTTTCAAACCTTTGGAAATGATTATTTATCTAGAAATGAACGACATAGATTGCAGAGCATTGGACTAAAACGCAAGTCTGAGATCGCCGTTGATTAACAGTTCCTTTTGGAGGTACTTTGTGACATTTATTTAACCTAGTGGTTAAGGATCATACTGTGGTAAGTAACTTTCATCGCATTGCAATGGAAATCGACACTTAAACGTTTTTTGTTTTCCTGTGGTAATATCACGAAATCGCAACTTGTACTAGGAAGATTATAAAACAGTCAAAGTTTCAAAAACGGATGAGAAATGAAAACTGGATTAAAGAGAGAGAAACTGGGCCAAGAAAGAAGGACAGTGCTGGCCCATCACTAAAAGCCGAAGTCAAGCATTCCTAAGAAAACAAGATAAACAAATAAAATTCTCGAGAAATCTAGACCGTTGGATCCGTCGATCTGGTAATGCATCCATAGGGCATAATTTGTTGCTTATGTCACATTCTCTCTGCAACTTGTAGTTGTAAACGAATGAAAATGATGAAATAATCTGTTAGTATCGTAAATTCAGTAATACGAGGGTGGAAAAATCAGACCTAAAAAAAGAGAAGAAGAGTATGGAAGACAGTGGGTCCCATTATTCACATGTTACGTTGTCGGGAAAATATGATTACTTTCGTTTCACTGCTACAAACTTTTAGTTTTAAATTTTTAATACAGTTACATTTTTCTTTTCTAAAATTCGCATTATTGGCAAACCGAAACTTCGGTTTACCTTCAGTATTCACTAACGTTACTGAAATATACGTTTGGACATGAGTGGAAGCGTTGTATACTTATTATAAAGGGACCAATAAGAAGTAGAGAAAATGGTAGGACCAAACTATAATCGTAGTATAACTATCGTACTTAAATCCAAAGCCATTGGAGTCAACATGTACAAACTAATCATCTCAACTAATACAACAAGACACCTGTCATCAAATATCAACTTTTTTTTTGACATTATGTACTCCATTTTCTTGAAGTTTTAGAATAATTCAATTCTTATCTTAAAATTACTCATTAGATATATATACGAAAATTGAAATTTATAGAATTTTACTCCAGTATTTTCTCGACTCGTCCGTGATTTCAGAAGGGGGAAAAAAACGTAAAAAAAAGAAATTTAAAAAATAATTGTTTGACCGAAACAGTATCTTTTCTTTTTAGTTTTTTTCTTTTTTCACAACAAAAAAATAAACCTCACTTAATCCAGGCGTAAACCAGCAAGGAGAATCCAAGACCATTGCCGGAGCCGGGACCGGAAGCTCCTCCTCCGCCGTACTCCGCCTCGTCGGCGCTACTAGCCCACTCCAAAACTGATGAGCTACAAGCTGAAGAAGCCGAAGACATCGAGATCGACGACGAAGACGAACTCCTCTTGCTCTTTACGAATCTCCTCTTCATCTTCCTCCATTCCACGATCCCTTTAATCCCCAAGCTGCTTCCACACTGCTTCGGCTTCCATAATACGACACCGTTTCCGTTTCTCTCCTCTTCTTCTTTCCTATTCGTCTCGCAAAGCTCCTCTGCTTCTGGATCACTATCGAACCTGAACATAAACACGGCGTGTCCTCCGTCGCCGGAATTTTTACTCTGGAAAAGCCAATTGTAAACATCCCAAGAGATCTGAACAGGTACTCCGTCGATTTCTACTTTCTCATTTCCCCTGAATTTCCATCTCAGCCGCTTGATCTGCAGAACCTGTTTCGAATCGACGCTGAAACAGAGCCTCGCGTCTTCGTCGACACGGCAATCGATCGAAATCTCTCTGTTCTTACCTCCGAATCTCGCCTTGGTGGAGAAAACCCTAGCTCCGAACACGTGCTCTTTCCTCAGCAGCAGAGCTTGTGAATTCGTCGGCGGTTTCGCTGATTTAGCGCGAGCATAAGCCTCTTTGACTGAATCTCCAACTAAGAGTCCCATCTCTCCATCCACAACGACGGCGATGTAGAATCCGGATCTAGGTTCGGATCCGGAGTCAAATTTGGCACGGGTCAAGTCCCAGAAGACTTGGATTTTGGGGGAAACGAATCTGGATCCGCGTTTTCTCCAAAAAGCCAATGTGTTTAAGTTGAGGTGGAAGGAGACGGCGGAGGAGAGAGAGAGATCGGCGGAGGAGAAAGAGAGAGGGGAAGAGTGGTTGTAGTAGTCTTGAGAGTGGAGAAAGAGATTCAGAGAGTGGCCTCCCAAGAAAGTGCGAGACCATGTGAGATAAAAGACGCCGTGATCTGTTTGGTAAAGGCAAGTTGTGAGGTTCGGATCGCCGGAGACTAAGGGAGACGGCGATTGAGACGAAGGCGGAGGATGGTTATGATCGGAGGTAGGACGGAGCCATGCGGGGATGTTGCGAGAGGGAGACATTTGTGTTTTCCGTTTTTTTTTTCTTTCTAATTTCTTCTTTTTTGAGAAGAAGAAGAAGAAAGGGAGAGAGAAGAGGGAGAGATAATTTCGGGAGTTGTGTTGGGAGGTTTTTCAATTGGGTTTTTCTTTCTTTCCTTTTTTTTCTTTTTATTATATAAAATTTTCTTAAATCATAAAATGGAATGGTTATAATGATATTCGGCTCGAAACATACGTAACAAAAATTGGATGAAGATAGATAGAGACATAAGCTTAGAATTATAAGAAATCAAATTTCGAACTTTCAACTTGTAAACTTGGACATGAACTGACTATTTCAAACTTGACTCTCGTTAGAGGGATGAGAATTCAAATTGTACATATCAATTCATCAAACTTGAAACTTGCAAATGTATTCCTATAACATATCACCATACAGATAAAGAATAAAACATATATACAATGGAGAAGTATATTGCTTTGTCTTTTTCAATATTTGGTATAAGAGTCAGCAGTAAAAAGGCGTGTGTCGTTGTGTGTAAAAATTAGGGTCCCTAAACATTGTTTAATTGTTCGACTATGAGAAACATGATATGATAACAGCCTGCACACTTGACACTTCATTGGAGAACATAATCAATAGGGACTCCATAATTTCATATTATAGAACCTTGAACAAGTTTCAATTTTACAAGATACCCATTTATAGTTTAGATCTAAAATATATACACTTCTAATAATACTCACTGTGTTTAGTATACTTAAACTCTTAAATTTGTATATATATATAGTGTTATTGACAAATAATTAGACATTGAATGTTATATCTTCTTTTATATCACATTAGTTTGATTACAATTCTCTTCTCTCTATTGCTAATTTTGGAAGGCAATTTATGATGCATCCCTTCTGCTGCGGAGAAAAAAAAACTCATAATTGGTTCGGTCGAATAAATATACTATCGCTTATGAAAACATCGTTATCAACTTTATTTAATTAGTTTTTTATAAAGTTGTATTTTATTAATTTATCGACTTATTCGGAGATACGTTGGCAGACAGCTAAAAGGAGGTGGATAAAGTACTCATTGAGTCATTGAAAAAGGCATATCCATATTATTAATTTGATATTTTGTTACAACTGTATATCTTAATTATCTTACTTACTATAAAACAAAATGTGTGTTTGAATCTTTAACTTCAAGAAATTAAATCTGTAAGACAGCTAAACCTCTTTAAAATTATATGCTATGGTTCATCTCTAAAACAGAATTATTGTTATACACCAAACATATAAGTTCGAACCGGAATTAATGATAATAATATTGTTATCGACCAAACATATAACTCATATTCGTTGTTTTCTCATTTGACTTCTTTTGCCTGTAACAATCCCGAGTGAATGAAACCAAATCCATTAATTAAATTGTGGGCTTAGTAGGTAATTATAGTTTTAACAAGATCGATGTATATGAATTTTTTTGACAGTCAAAAACAAGATGATTAGATATGATAAGAGTTAGGGGAGAGAGTAAATTTGAAGCAACCATTTTATTAACTAATATTTAAGTGTAAATGTCACTTTAAATTGTTTGTTTATTTCCACTTGCTGACTGCAATTTGTATCAAAAATCTCTCTTACACCAACATGATCTAAAGGTTTTGGAATGAAACAGCAAAGACTCTTTTGGCATTGATATCACGTAAACCTAACTTGTGTATTCCATTGTTTAAGCTGGTAAACTCAATCTTGTACCAACTTATCATGTTAAAACGTACTTAACACACAGAGGAAAGCTAACTTAGGAGTTTGGACCCGAAAAGCATGCAGCATATGGATATGTGTTTTCATGTGTAAGAAAAGAAGAAGCTGAAGAATCAATCGTTTATGGTTTTTGATTCAAAAAAATATATTTTATTTGTTCAAAGAAATCAAGAATCAATATAATACGACGAAGAGCAATGGTTGACTAAAGTATCTCATGGGGAAGACTAAGACCAAGTCAGTTTTGAAACAACAACAACAACAACACGTTTAAGTATTCAACATTTCAAGTTAAACCCCCTCTCGAGTCTCAGCCTTCGTTTTCTTATAATGTCCCTTCTCAGATTCTCCTTCCAACTTTTTGAAATACATTTAGTTTTTTTTTTTCATTTTCTCACCACCACTTCGTTAAATATCTTTGACTAAAGGACAGATTTTTGTTTTATTTATTGATTTGATGATGACCGTGTGTATGTCTTCATACTAAAATGACAATATTTTGGCCGTTCATAAAATTACTAGTAAAAATGCGACAAAAAAAAGAAAAAATAAAAAAACGGAAGCTTAACAACAATGTTGCGATTGTAGACCAATAATTGTTCCATGTAGGTTTTTTCAATAACTTGAAAATCGATTTTGTTTGTAGTTCACAGTATAGTGTATATCTAATGCACATGCTTTATGTTCAAAAAAACCTAATGCATATGGTTTTAATTAATCATTCGGCGGAATATTAGCTGCCACGAAGTAACTGAGATCTCGGATTATGGTGGTGGGAACTAGCAGGTTCATGTCTCGAAGTTAAATGAAATAAATAATATACATTCGTAAATGTGAACCACTTATACCCAAAAAAATGCGAGAAAATAAATTTAAAATATAGTAAACAAGAACTTAAAAACAGTAAACAAGGGGGTCCACCACGTAGAAATATTATTCGTCTGCGAACACGACTTGTTTTAGTAAATAATCAGGTTAGACCCGGATCGAATTATTTACCGGGTTGGTCCGGGTTTGGAAACACTGGTTTTTAATTTAAAATCAATTAGAAGAAATTTTCGGCCTGGGTCACTGCCGGTTCGGTTTTGCAAGCATTAAATAATTAAAAACTTTAAACCCTATTACTTCCTCGTTTCTTCTTCTCAAGCAGCTCCAAATCGCCGGTTATTATTTCTTCTCCGACGACTTCCAGTTTCGTCGCTCTCCGTGATATTTAACAAGTATGTTTCGTAGAAACCCATTCCATCGGCTCGTACAGTTTTCAACTAGATTACTCGGGTATCATCGTAAATTTTTAGATTATAAATCGAATTTGTTGTGATGTTTTAGGTATCGGAATTGAGTTTAGGTACTGTGGTAACCTCTTGGAAGAATTGTGAAGTCTTTGTAATATCCTACTTAGATCGGATTATCCGAGTAAAATCTATAGTCGTGTTTTAGGTGGAAAAAGATGAATTTTGGTTCGTGTTATGCCATAGCTTAAACCCTTATAAAGCACTCTTAATAATTTGTTGTCTCTTTTTGTTTTATTGAATTTTGTTGATTACTTGTAGAGCAACGGTAAAACAGAGCTGCTGCGCACATAGAAAAGACGAGTGGCTAAGGTGTGGCTGCAATGTCGGAAGCAGAAAAGAAATCGCCTTTCATACCAGAGGAATGGTCGGATGCAGCAAGTTCCGTTTCCTGCAGTTCGTTGCAACCGGTTGTAGCTTTGGTCTGTGGCCCTAAAAACAGTGGCAAGAGCACCTTTTCCCGCAATCTTGTTGAAGTTCTTCTCCAAAGGTCATTGCTTCTCATCAGCCTCTCTTTATCGTTCGAGTCTTTTTATGAAATCTGTATTGAGGGGAAATGTTATCTATATGTCTTCATTGTTTGATATTATGGTTGCATTGTCTGAATGAGTTTGCTGAAAATTTGACAATTGTGGTTTACAGATACAAAAGGGTTGCTTATTTGGACACCGATGTTGGCCAGCCTGAATTTACTGCACCTGGTTTTCTTTCTCTCACAGTTGTTGATAAATCAATTCTAGGTACCTCTCATACTGATTCTTTTGACGATTATTGCTATTTACATTCCCAAAACTGGTTTTTGTAATGCTGTTTACGCCACTTATGTTATTGGTTTACATTTTCTACCTTCTAGACTCGGATTGGACAGTTCCATGTGTAAAGACACCAGAGAGGTAGTTTGGTTCGAAATTTTTTTTATGGATTCAGTAGCAGCGAGTCTTTGATTTAATATTAAAGCCATCTGTCCTCTTTTCTCTTTTATTTGATGATGCAGATGTTTCTTCTATGGTGATGTTTCTTCAAAGAGGGATCCAAAGGCATATTTGCGGTATGTATATACCTTGTTCGATTACTACCAGCTACACTTCTGCAAGTCGAGCGAGAATAAAACTGAATTACCTCTTGTCATTAATACACCAGGCTGGGTTAAAGGTATCTCGCTCTCTTTATCCTTTCAAAAGAAAAGGATTTTGATCGTATATTGTTCATTTGTTTCTTTGTGTGTATGGGAACTATATATATATTTATCTTCCACTAATATTATGATTACGATCTTTAGGTATTGGCTATGATTTATTGGTGGACGTATTGAGATATGTTTCTCCCTCCCATGTTGTGAAAATCAACATCTCTGCTCACAGCAAGAACCTTCCAGCTGGGTTGTTCTGGTTAGACGGTGGTGATGATGAGACAGCTCATTTGATAGAGATTCAGTCTGCTTACCAAGACGGTTTCAATCGATCGTAAGTACTGTACAAAAGCTAGTTTTTCAAACAATCTCATCCCCTATGCTTTATTGTTTTATGTAGTGAACAGGTTTGTGTATTTTTCTTGTACAGCGTTTTAATACAAAAGGATGCTCGTTTGATGAGGGATACACGTTTAATCGCCTACTTCAGGCAATGCATTAAAGGAAAAGAAGTAAACACGATCAAAGAGCTAACCCATGAACTCGCTTCACATACTCCCTACGAGGTTCCAATATCGAGTTTAACAATCAATCATCTACATTGTCAGGTAAAAAAAAACTATTTTAAAGGTCATATTTTTCTAATTCTGTATGTCTGATGCCAATAATGGGTTTTCTCTTTTCTGTTTTTGGCTAGATCCCAAGTTCGGAAGTGTTTTATAGTTTGAATGCTTCTATTGTTGGCTTGGGCATTAGCTCGGATGTGTTTGAAGATTTGCCTTCATGCGTAGGTCTTGGTAAGTTCTTATCCATTGCAATCATTTTGAAAAGCTTATTCAATATGGATTTGTGGTTATATATTATTAAAATTGGTTTTGGTGGTGAATAGGAATCGTGAGGGGTATTGACACGGAGAGAGGAATATTGTATGTGATCACTCCAGTTGCAGAAAATGTAGTTGAGAAAGTTGATCTTCTCTTGCAAGGCTATATTCAGTTACCTACTTGTCTTTTGGAAGGGAAAGATTACAGGTCTCCATATTTATCTCCCTATGTCTTAGCTTCCACATGAATCTCTTGTTCTTCTAAAGACATTTTTTGCTGTTTTTCTGTTTACTACTACTATGTATCATCAATTTATCTACTACCAAGTTTCGGTTTTTTTTTTAATTGTTCAAGTTTTCATATTATGCTATATACAGAGAAATTCTCAAAATAAAATTTGTAAATATTCGTCTCAATAAAGTTATACGATACAAAGCATAACTGAAAATAAATATGTAAAATAATTCTCAACTTCTTTTACCTGAAAAAGAAAATCGCTCTCATTTACATGACAACTGAGTTCAACAGTGCACGGAAATAATTTTTTTTTTAAAGGATACAATAGAAGCCAGAAGGCAAAAGATGAAAGAAAAAACTCGTTACTGTAATGTTCCGGTTCAGAACTTCCAACCCCAATATATACACATCGAAACCACCTACCGGGTCAATTTTAAACCGATAATAAAAACCGGTTCTATGGTGTCTTTAACAGTGATCCATGGAAGCAGATCTTCTAATGGTTTTTAAGGTTCCACCAAGTTCCATTGGTACCAAAGGTATAAGCGAATGCAATACGTCTGTGATCAATGGTCTATAACTCGGTTCTGGCTGCACGCACAAAACCGCCACTGCTGCTACCTACACATTTTATACACATATTCGCATCACAACTCTTTATTCCATCTCAATACCATCCCTCTACTGTGCAAAATCAACTAAACTTTTGCAAACAATCTAACCTGGTAAAGGTGTTTCAAGTCCATGGTGTCTTTAATTGCAGGATCTACGACGTTTGGTAACTTGGTTCTATCAGTGAGATAAGGCATTGCCTGAGAAGAAGAGAAAACACACAACAATTCAAGATTCCAAGTCTAAGAGAGTTTGAAGGAAAGAATAGTATGAGATTATGTATATATGTACCCAAGTGATGATGGATTCGCATTCACCAGGACCTAGTTTCTCGACAGGTTTTTTCCCAAGTAAAAGCTCTAATAACACTACTCCAAAAGCATACACGTCGCTCTTTTCTGTCAATTGGCCTATTCATTTATAAAACATACAAAAAGTTCTGGTAACGAGGAAGACATGCTTATCATAAAAACATCACACACTATGTTTTAATTAAATTAAGCATTGAGACTTGAGAGAGTAATATTTCAGGGTTTACCATCGAGAAGATACTCTGGTGCAACATAGCCAATTGTCCCGGAAAGTTTAAGGTTCTTGTTTTTTGGCCCATTAATAACAGCAAGACCAAAATCTGAAATCTACATTTTCATTTAAAGCTAGAGCTTGAGATAGACAAAAACAAAGGAAAATGATATTGAAATATTGTCATATTTTAAACATCTATTTGTTACCTTAGCGTTGAAATTACAATCCAACAATATGTTGGACGATTTCAAGTCCCTGTGAATGATGGCTGGATGGCAATGCTCATGCAAATATTCTAGTCCCCTAATTGGAATTATACACACAAAAGAAAATAGTTGTTTAAGTCATCTAGATTGTTTGAAATGTTGTGTAAACACACAAGAAAGAAAGTTCACCTCGCTATATCAAGAGCAATCTTCATCCTCATAGGCCATGTGATTGTGATCGAGGAACCCCGAGAAGATCCTGAGAAACAAGTACATGAACAAAAACTTTCAATCTTTCAAGCTCACGATGACTTCGACAAGAATATGTAAATCGGTTTTTGTACCGTGCAAGTGAGATTCCAGAGAAACATTTGGCATCAGCTCATAGATGATGAATCTTGCAGTATCATTCATGCTATAGCCCAAGAGGGATATTATATTCGGGTGCTGGATCTTACTCAATATCTCAACCTCACACTGCAATTTCCCAAGAACAAAACTAATTCAGGAAGATGGAGTTTTCTGCTATCAGACTAACTCTATTGCAATTGCATAAGGAATCACAAAAGTAAATCAACTACAAACATGAAAGAGTTTCCCAAAACATAGATTGTATTGTACCTTAAATTCTTTCGTCGCTTCTTCACTGCCACAGTCTAGCTTCTTAACAGCAGCTTGAACGTTGTTCTCTAATGTAGCCAAATATACACATCCGAATCCACCTTGACCCAAAATATTACTCTCCTTGAAATCACTAGTTCCCTTTTCTATTATACTGTAATCTATCAACGACACCTGCTTTGTAGATCTCTTCTCGAATGTTTTTGAGCGGCTAGACCGATTCAAGAACCGTGAGAATGTGATTCCACCACACTCGCAGCCTTCAAAACCCAAATTGGCAATAATACTCAAACAATGTAGGTAAGGAAAATTTCAAGGTTTCATAGAGGTGAAAACACAGACGCATATATAACAAACCGCTTCAGGCCATAAACCAACAAGAGATGTGATCTAAGAGGAAATACCTGAGCTCTTGAGATTTCTTCTCCTATGGAAACCCCAATAGAGCAGAGAGCAAACTAAGATGATGCCAACTAAGGAAAAAGCAGCTACAAGTGAAATCACCAGTCTCATGTTCTTACTATCTTGTTTATGCAATTCCTTCTCTCCCTGTTGAAATCCTGATCAACCAACCAAAAGGGATTAGTTTGTTTCTTTCTTTCATTCATTTCAGGTTCTGTTCATCCAAATGAGAATCAGATAAAACCTTCAGATTCAAGAAAATTTGGGAACTTTGCAAACCAAGAAGAGAAATCGTATGAAAAGTTCGAACTTTCCGGCGAGAGATAGCGTTACAGTGAAAATGGGGAGCACAGAGAAATTTTCTTGTGACCCAGAGGTGAAAACTCCTTTACAAAGCTAAAATCTTTTCGAAGAAAGTTTGAAAAACTTCTACTTTCTACCAAAAAGACGAAAGTTGTAACGAACAAAAAAGACATAATCATTAAAGGCGCAGGTGACGAACAGCTGAACAAGAGTAGCCAGAATTTGTTTCCTCCTTCTAAAGTTCTTGAATTTTCAGCCCGAATTAAAATGTGGAAATGAATTACTAAACCCTAAAAGAAAAGAAACCAGAGAAGAGATATAAATTCACCAGGAGATAAGTCGGGAGTGAAAGCAGAAGGTTGAGGAGAAAGAAATTTTTGTGTATTGAGGAACACAACACATGTGGATTGATGAAGAAGAACAGAAGCTTGCAGTAAAACAAGAGCTGTTATAACAAATTGCCTCATTTCTGTTCTCTCTTTTTACCTTATTTTTTAGAAAAGTTTAATTTCAAAAAACATTCAAGACTTCTTTAAATTGGTATTCAGAAAAGAGACATGGTTTTGGAGAAGAGAGAAGAAACTTTGAGTAATTCAAGAACGACGAGGAGGAAAGAATGTGTTTGAAAGTTTGAAAGTTTGAGAGAGAGAGAGATGTTTGAGAATTATTCACTTTCCTATTTAACCATTGTTGAAGCTCTCTGCAGGAAAGTGTAAAAAGAAAGAGACAAAAGGATCCGGACGAAAATTTGGAGGTGGAGTAGTTACCATAAGAATATCAAATTTCGTCCGGATAGGAAAAAATATTATTGGTATTAAGGCAAATAAATATACCATTTTATTACATCCCATTCCTATATATATATATATGTAAGTTAATGAGGTTAAATCTTGTGGCGTTGGTTCAAACAATGATCATACACTTTGATAGAATTATATGACTCTTAATCAATATCCTTCATTTGTAAAGAGTTGTTACTAATTCTTTTACTAGATCTTTGCCAAAAATTTAAGAGAATCAAAGTTGAGTTACTTGAGAGTGAGTATATTAAAGTTATAAAGTGATTTAAAAGAAAAAGCTTTTTGTTATATAATCTAAAAAAGACTAAAAAAGCAGGTTTAAATGTTTCTTTTATGAGTACTAAACGATGGGTAGAACCAGGAGATGACATGGCAACCATCCATGTGGAGACCACTGAACGTGGATCTAGCTTATACAATATAATAACAATTTTGTAAGATTTCGAAATTATCTAACCTCTCTTTATAATTTTATCAATACTCCTCGTCTTTCTTAATACATTTATTATGTGCTAACTATAAATACAAAATATAAACTATAATTAAATAATCAATCAATGATTGTTGAATAAAGTTCATTAGATGTTGGTTTGGGTTTCTGTTTGAGTATACATATTTGATCCGTTTACAAGCCTGATTTTGTTTCAAATAGCCTTATTCTTCTGCAGTTCTGCTAGCTTTTAATAATGAGAAACCTCTTTTAAAAATCTAAACTTTACGAGATGATGACTAACATGTTAAACCCTTGGTCTAACTAATAATTGCATCTGTTTCCAAAAAAAATAAAAATATTAATAACTATAATAACCTCGAACTTTTGTACAATGCAACTTTCAAAACTCAAATGAATGCGTCTTAGTTTTATACCTTTTACAAGGCTAAGTCTAAAACAAGATAGAATCCAAAAATAAAAATAAAGTTTGCAATAAGATATTCGGCTTGGAGTTGGACATTTGGTGGACATGGAATGTTATAAAATTACCTAATTAATTAGTTGCTATGTATTTAATTCCATTTAAATATGCAACTACTTTCACATTGTTAGGTGAAGAATGGTTTGTCTACATGAGAAATTATAATAGATTTCCTATCCAAACCCCAGCACGTCCATTATTATGAGACAATGTTTCTAATTATTCATTTGATTTATCTTTATATATACAAGAAACATTTTAAAAAAAACTTTCTCTTCTGTAATTTAATACAAAATTTGACAAAAATTTAAAAAATTGGCTATTTATCAAATTTAGGGAGACTTATTGTATCTTTAAATTGGGTTATGTTTGAAGTTTAGATTGTGATTCAAATCTGTAGTTTTTATATATGTTTTAACCTTTTCTTAATGCTAAGCCAACAATACCTTTTTTAGAACATATGTTTTCCGTGCAATATAAATTACTTTTTGTAGGATGTTAAAATTTGGCAGTTAGTAAAAGATTAAGAAGTGGTCGAGGAATCGCCACCTTTAAAGACGAAAAAAAATAGAAGAATGAGGCATGCAAAAAAAAAAAAGAGAAGATATACATTTAGGCTTAGGTGATGGCTTGTAACAAAAAAACTTTTATCTTTTTTGTTAACTATGTTTTTTTAATAAAGGCTGGAAAAATGTGGCAATGGCTATTTGGCATGTGGGTGGGATACGTCTCGTGAGGACGCTCACGTGAAGTGTGTTGGTGTCATATAGTGATGGATCGATGCTACATGAAAAATATCTTATGGAAATTGAAAAATATTTGAAATTTTTAAAAGTTACGAATTTGCTTGCAATGATGGAGTGTGACCAAACCTAATGGTTATGTGGTTTCGGTGTTCCATGTGTCGGTTTCCGACATAACTACGCTCCATGGACTTTTGCATTTCTTTAATAACATGCAAAAAAGAAACTAGAAGCAAGACGTCAACGAATAAGTTTATCGACAATAAGCAAAGTTGCAGGAAAATGAATTTTGTAACATACAAAAAAATTGACAGTATTGTAGTGCTCGGTCCTTTGCATACAACTTGAAGCATTTGCATGTTTCCCCATGATGATTTGAATTTTTTTACTAGTGACTTTTCAACCTTTCTTCCACGAGCTCGATGCACCAATATAGAAGCGATTCAATTCGGTTAAGAAGGCATAGAGTGACGAGTGAGGATTCCTGGTCGTAATCCTTCTTGCTGTTCTCGGCGATGCTGCCGCTCACAATCGTTCGAAGAGGCAAAAGCCATCCCTTATAGTTTTTCTCCAGAATCTTCTTTGACAAAAACCCACTGCCTCCTCTGCTTGTCTCTTTACCTGCTTCACTTTCAATCATTAGTCTAAGTCAGAAGAAAACAATAACAAGAACAAGAGAGATGAAATGTCTTCTGATTTGCATATAATTTCAAATACTTATTCGAGACATTTTAAAGAATCAGGTTTCCTCAATTTAGTTGGAATGAAATGAGATACAGCAAAGTGTAATTCAATATGAAAACTTTTGAGTTAAAAGACATTTACCTCTCGAATCAGTTAACAATGCAAACCTATAGAGGTTCAGTGCTGCCAGAACCTGCCCAACCACACTCAATATTTTTTTTAATGATTTTAGCAAGATAAGCACGCTACTCTCATTTGAATTGAAAGGGGCATGTTCTCCATTTCTCTGTATCTATGTCCCTCTCAAGGCAGTTACCTTAACCCGTATAAAATCTTAAACAGAAATGATGTAGGAATGAACAAATTACCTCATCACTCTGGTCTGGAAGGATTGGAGGACCACCTTGCGGAGGCTTTAAGACCAACTCCACTAGCTCAGTAACATGCGTATCACAATCTGTAGCTTGCAAACTGCTCTTGCTCATGTTGTCTTTAACTTGATCCAGAAGAATTCCTCTCTGGGTGATTTAGCAAAACAATATCAGTTGAAATGGGATACTGTTTTCTTAAAGAAAAAAGGACTACTGAAGACATGCTAAACTATGCAGTTTATGATGAATGGTCTACGCATGCAAAGGTGTATCTGCAGAATCATCATCTCTGTGCAGTGTTACATGCTTTACTATTAATAATGTTCAAGGGGATACGAATATCTAACCATTGTGGAAGACTGGGAATGTGTGACAAGGGCTTTTAAAACGTCAAATCTCTGAGGAGCTGGGATATCAGAAATAATCTAATCAAACAGCACAAAGAAAAAGATTAGTAAGACGAGATATATAATCATCTCTGTTTAAATTTTAAACCAGGCCATAGATAACTTAAGTTCTGACCATAGACAATATTTTAAAAGAATGTAAATGGAAGGAAAGAAAAACAGGGCACATGGACTGAGGATAGTCACTCTGTGTCAAAATGGCTAAGACCTCTTTTAATGCTATAGGCTAATCAGCACAAGTGACTTAAAGAAACGAATTCATTTCAAAGTTATATAAGAAAAAATGATCTTTAAGGAAACAAAAGGCATTTCTGCAACTGTCAAATAGTTTTCCACATATTGATTAAGTCAAGGTTTACATACCCTCTTTAGTGCCTCAAATGTCTTCTTCCTCAGATCTGCGTCTGGGGCATACATGATCACTAATGTAACAGCCTGAGAGAAAGAAATGAGACACTTAGAATGTTTGTAAACCTGAATGATGTAAAAATTAAAGAGATAAATATTATGCCTGTAAAGCAGCGTAGATGCTAGGTGTGTAGTGCGAACAATCTATTTGCTCGTTGCATTGAGATGGAGTTACTCCTTTGGCTATGTCAAGCAAAACCTCAATAGTGTGTCTCTTGAATTCCCAGAGTAGATCTCCAGAAGCGAGTATATACTTCAACATCCCATAAGCTTGCCATCTTTTCACTGGATTGCTTTGAAGCTCATCTAGATCATTTCTTAACGCTGCATTAGCAACATCTGGTGAGATCTTCGCCCATATGAATAGAAGCGATGCACCCAACTTGATGTCAGGGAAAGAGCTGAGGAAATCATCATCATCTGTTCAGATTACAGCCACTAGAAAAATTATCTTGTGACACGAGAAAGGATTGATGAAGTTGAGAGATTAGGAAGTAGTGATTATTTGAGTATTGAGACTAACCTTCAGAAACCGTGCTAATTAATCTTTCAATGTCGTTTCCTGTGATTAAACCAAGGTGTGTTAAACCACAGTATGGCAAGAAAGGTTTTAACTGCATCACTAGAGGAACACAAGAGGCCACCTCGTCTTTGATGCTAACTGAAAGAATAGCCTGCAAGATCAGACCAGTTCTCAGGTATTGAAAGACAAATTCAGAAAAATTGTAGGATATATAGAAACAGATCTGAAATTAAGTACAAACCGTTATCTGCGTCACATAGAGACCAAGCAAACAACGGACTTTTGTGTCTTCTTCCTTCTCCTGTAAAACAAAGAGAAGAGATTAAAACAGGCAAGTGGAATATTCAAATCAGAGAATGAGCACTTTAGGTGGTGATTTAGGAAATCCTTGCCAATTTGTCACACTCACACACCAGTTTTGAAGAAACATCTCTAATGGAAACGGCGATGCCTAGAGCCTTATCAAATACACCTTCAACTTGCATGTTTGGCTCTAGCGACATGTCCTTCAAAATATTCAAGACAATCGGAACTGCCACTTTCAATTGCTGGTAGTGACGTCTCCGAACAGAAATCAATACTGAAACAAGGAAAATTTGAATAACTTTTCAGTGCTCCAGTTCGGAAAAATGATATCTTCTGTAAAAAAATCTCAAGTACTTCATACTTTTTACAAGGACGGATTATGAGACATCCAGCGTGAATAACTATGCAATAAGCAAGAACATTATTGAAATTGCAGGTGCCAAGATAATTTTCACTTTTCAAGACAGAACATAAATATCTCAGAAAGCGAACATATTCAGTTAATACCTTTAGAGAGCCCACTGAATAAAGGAGTAGAACAACTGGAGGGAGAAAGAGAGCACCGTGCAGCCTCGAGTGCCTGGTCATTCAGATTCACAAGGCCATCAAATTGACAAAATACTCAAACCATTACAAGAACTTGTTATCTTCTTATTCCAAATACAAAGTACGATAACTAGTATATTTGCTGCATTAGCCTAATCAGAATCCAATTCCAGATCTACTATACCTCACAAAGAATTGAAAGCATGTCCCGTGGATTGCATGCTTCCACAAACCGATCAACGATTTCCTCAACTAACTTTAGACATCTGCTTGATAGGTCTGCAAACTTGGAAATTACTTTTGGCAATCCAAATGACAGTGCATCTATCACATCCTGTAACACAATGAGTTGGAGGGAAATCCATAAGTTTAATCAAAGCTTGTAAAGGGAACTTTTTGGCTGACAAAGAGCTGAAAAGAGTACCTGATCCAGATGAGGAGATGATAAGAATTTGAAAATTTCATCTAGAACTTGAATAACATCATTCTCCCGTTCATCGCTGGCATTCGAAGTAACATCATTCTCCTGTTCATCGCTGGCATTCGAAGTAACATCATTCTCCTGTTCATCGCTGGCATTGGAAGTTACGTTCTCGAACAAAGAATTCAGAGAGTTGACAAGTTCTGTGACAAAGCTCTCCAAGTCTTGAGATCCTCCAACTTCAACTGACTGAAAAACATAAAGATAAAGGACAATACTTCAAACCAAATTCAAAGTGAAGGAAACAGTATTTCGAAACCTTAAGCATCCATTTAAAAGAAATAAAAACTGTGGAAAAGTAGCAAAATTGGCTCCAGCCAATACATAAACCAAGAGTTTGATCCTCAATAGCACATTAGATTCCGAGGCTGCAAAGTTTTCTATTGACCTCGAAGCAATAAGAAAACAAATTCCCAGAATCAAAGTAGTACACAACCCGAAGCGAGGAGAAGAGGTTACGAAGCTTACATTGAAGCTCAAGGCTAAAAGTTCTCGTACACGACGCGGATAGGAAGCAGTAATAGCAGCAGACATCTCTCAAACTCGGAGCTCCGTACAATCGGCGACGCAATCACTGGATCGAATGTGAAATAAGATAAAGATTTTGAAATTTCAAGTTGTATTTCTCTGATGTATATTGCAAACTATAAACCCACCTAAAGAGAAAAGGGAATTCACAAAGATTAATTCCCAACTTCGAAGCTGCTTTAGCTTACGCGGTGTGATCAATTTATGCAAATTTCGAAAAATTCCTCAATTTTACCAGGTTGTTTGGTTAGACGAATAGACTGACCCGACATAATCGCGTAATTAATTAATTTTAAGAATAAGCTAAAACTCGTTTCCAAACATCTACCACGATCACTCACCTTCCTCGTTCCCGTCTCTCCTCCCCCCAGATCCGGTGCACTCAACCTCACCGAAAGATCCTTCCTCCTTGGCTCAACCTCTCTCCTCTGATCCCGCCATGGAACCTGACGTCAGCATCGAGACTTTGTCGATCATCCGGATCGCTGTCCTCCCAATCGGCACTATCCCGCCGGCGCTTCTCCGGGATTACCACTCGATGCTGCTCCGTCACCACACGATCGCGCTCTCCGCTATCAGCTCCTTCTACACTGAGCACCAGAAATCTCCATTTACGAATCAACCGTGGGACTCCGGCTCTCTCCGGTTCAAATTTGTGCTCGGTGGTTCTCCGCCGAGTCCCTGGGAGGATTTCCAGTCTAACCGGAAGATCCTCGCCGTGATCGGCCTTTGCCACTGTCCTTCTTCCCCTGATCTCATTTCCGTCACTGAAAAGTTTAATGTCGCGTGTAAGAGCTATTCCTCGGCTCTTGTCCGGCGCTGCTTCGCCTTCTGCCCTGGCGATTCGCAAGTGAGTATATCAGTTCCCACTTCATTTTGGAATTTCGATGCTACTTATTTGCTAGGGCATCTTAGCTCGATGCGGATGGAACTAGCTAGCTAGTTTTCTGACTTTTCTTCGTTGTGATGTAGATGCTGCGATCTATCTTGCAGTGATCTATTTTTACTGGGTTTTGTATGTGTTTCAATTGACAATACTATGATCAATGTACTGGCTTTGTAGCTTGAAGATGGAGACAAAAAGGGTGAAAATTTGATTTTATTTCCTCCATCCGACAAGCAAACTCAAGAGTTTCATTTGCAAACAATGATGCAAGACATTGCAGCTTCGCTGTTAATGGAATTTGAAAAGTGGGTTCTTCAGGCAGAATCTGCAGGCACAATATTGAAGACGCCTTTGGATTCCCAAGCTAGTCTCAACTCAGAGGAGGTTTATGTCTAGGTGTCCTATAATTTAGTCTATGTTTCATCTCTTCCTGTGGAAGCTTATAACTTATTACCATAGTCTTCTAGGCTGATTAGTTTTGTGTAATGCAGGTTATCAAGGCCAAAAAGCGTAGACTGGGACGTGCTCAGAAAACTATTGGAGACTATTCCTTGTTGGCTGGTTCACCTGTTGATGCCAATGCTCACTACTCTACTGCTTTAGAACTGGCCAGATTGACAGGAGATTACTTCTGGTATGCGGGTGCCTTGGAAGGCAGTGTTTGTGCCTTACTGGTAAGGCTTTATATACATATTTCATAACAGTTAAACTAAGAAAACTGGATACTGAATGTTTATCTGTAATTCACTGAATATGAAATTTCCCTTATCTGTCTCTCTTTATTGTAGTATACAATCATCTTAGTTTTCTATTTTCTTGATATTAGGTAGATCGGATGGGTCAGCAGGATGTGGCTTTAGAAGATGAAGTTAGATATCGATACACTAATGTTATCTTACACTACAGAAAGTCATTTATTCAAGAAATTGCTCAGAGGTAATTCAACGCATTACCTGTGTGGCACTCTTCTTCAGTATATTTTATTACTGGAAATAGCAATCAGTTCCTTCCTTGCAGAGTTTCTCCCCTAAGCTTTGAACTCGAAGCTACCCTTAAGCTGGCCAGATTCCTTTGCAGGTATCATTGTATGCTCTCTATTTCCTTTAATTATCGTGGTGTAGTTTCCTTTTTGCCTTCAGTTTGCTGCTTAAGGTTGCTATTTTTTTTATTTAATAGGAAGCTGTTATGATTATAAGATTAGAAAGCTTACTCATGGGATCTCATGTATGTGGAGTTGATCCTTTAAATCCATCTGCAAAATTTAGGTTATAACACCAATTTATTTAGATTACTTTAAAGTGGCGTGGTGGAGATTGGCTGTATAGGCTTAAAAGGGGGATTTATAATCTCTTAAGCTTTTGTAATTGATTGATGGTTAAGTCAGCTGGAAAAGATAGGTTATTACGTTTTGATAAAGCTAAAATAGATGGGTTGTCTGTTTAGTATTAAATGATGATCGCTGGTTGTGGACAGCTTTGAATTTTGTATTTACCTTCCCATGATTCCACATTTTGTCATTGGTTTTATTTGATCTTAATCTTTCTTACAATGACTTTTTTATGGGTTTTACAGGAGAGAACTGGCTAAGGAAGTAGTAGAGCTATTAACCAATGCTGCTGATGGTGCAAAGTCTTTAATTGACGTCAGTGATAGGCTCATATTATATGTTGAAGTAGCACGTTTATTTGGAGCTCTTGGTTATCAACGGAAAGCAGCCTTCTTCTGTAGGCAGGTCGCCCAATTGTATTTGCAGCAAGACAATCGATTGGCTGCTATCAGTGCCATGCAAGTTCTCTCTATGACAACTGATGCATATAGAATCCAAAGTAGAGCATCCGTATCAAAAGTTTCTGTTAACAGTGTGAGTTTACAGCATAATTTTTTTCTTCTCTTATGGTTGATTAAGCCTTTTTCATAAACATGTTTTTTTTGTATAATCACCGTTCATTATCTTGGTGTTTCTCCGCATATTATACTTTGATATTTAGTTTACTTATTATAGTTATCTTGTGTTTATTGGTGAAGGAAACTGGATTGCGTCAACCTGATGCTGGGAAGATGCATCATCATTCCATTGTCTCCCTGTTTGAGTCTCAGTGGAGCACTTTGCAGATGGTTGTGCTTCGGGAGATACTCCTCTCTGCTGTTCGTGCTGGAGATCCCCTTACTGCATGGAGTGCTGCAGCGAGGCTTCTGAGGTGGCATTATCCTCTAATTACACCTTCAGGTCAAAACGGACTTGCTAATTCCCTTGCAAATTCGGCGGATAGATTGCCTTCGGGAACTCGCTGTGCTGACCCTGCCTTGCCATTTGTAAGGTATGTTTGTCAGCAGTCAACCTTTCTGCTTTCAGGGATGTTTTGCCTTGTGCACTCTCTTACCATTATGATACAACCTAGCTTAATCATGTTAAACTTCCTCACACTCCAAGTAGAGCAATCCACCTCTTGGCTTCATATATGCCCCATCTGTGTTTGTATTTCAAGATCTGACTCTTGCACAACTACGTATGTTTTTGCCAAAAAAAAAAATTATGGCTCATTTAAACATTTTTCTTGTAATGATATTTCAGGCTTTTCTCTTTCCCACTCCATTCTTCCCAAGTGGACATCGTAAAACGCAATCCAGCAAGAGAAGATTGGTGGACAGGATCTGCTCCTTCTGGGCCATTTATCTATACTCCTTTCAGTAAGGGAGATGCAAATGAAAGTAGCAAGCAGGAATTGGTATGGGTGGTTGGTGAACCAGTTCAGGTCTTAGTGGAGTTAGCAAATCCATGTTGCTTCGATTTAAGGGTGGACAGTATTTTTCTCTCAGCTCACTCAAGAAACTTTGATGCGTTTCCTGTCAGTGTGGACATACCCCCTAACTCCGCAAAGGTGATCACGCTATCTGGTATTCCCACAGCAGTTGGACCAGTGACAATTCCAGGCTGCACAGTTCACTGCTTTGGTGTAATCACTGAACATGTTTTCAGGGATGTTGACAATCTGCTTCTTGGAGCAGCACAAGGACTCGTATTTTCTGACCCTTTCAGATCCTGTGGATCTGCAAAGCTACGACATGTATTTGTTCCTAACATATCAGTTGTACCGCCATTGCCCCTACTTGTGGCTAATGTTGTTGGTGGTGATGGTGCAATTATTCTATATGAAGGTGAAATTCGTGAGGTTTGTATAAATTTTGCAAATGCTGGCACAGTTCCAATTGAACAGGCACATGTCTCGCTCTCTGGAAAGAATCAGGATGCTGTTATCTCTATAGCTAATGAAGCTTTACAGTCTGCTCTTCCCTTGAAACCGGGGGCACAAGTGACTCTGCCTGTGACTTTAAAAGCTTGGCATGTGGGACCAGTGGATTCGGACAATGCTGTTGGTGGTGGCAGGAACGCTGCAGGCAACACAGGAAAACCAAAAGACGGAACTAGCCCTTCATTGCTTATTCACTATGCAGGTAAAGAGATCTTTATTGGCGTGTGCTTATGATGTACCTTACTTTTGCAGTGCCTTCATGTTGCTTCACGATTACTAAATTCTATGCATGTTTGTATTCACTTTTCTTGCAGGGCCGTTGTCTAACAATGGGGATTCCCAGGAAAAAGAATCTGTCGTGCCACCGGGCAGACGTCTTGTTGTTCCCCTACAGATTTGTGTTTTGCAAGGTTTGTCTTTTGTGAAAGCTCGTTTGCTTTCCATGGAAATCCCTGCACATGTGGGTGACAACCTTCGGGATGAAGATATTGAAACAGAGAGCAATACAGACAGACTTGTCAAGATTAATCCCTTTCGCGGAAGCTGGGGCCTACGGTTTCTTGAACTCGAGTTGTCTAACCCAACAGATGTTGTTTTTGAAATAAGTGTCTTTGTTCAGCTGGAAAATTCCGCCAAGGAAGATGATTCTTCCCCGGTCCAAGATTCTCCAGAGTATGAGTACCCAAAAACAAGAATCGACCGAGACTATTCTGCTAGGGTACTAATTCCATTGGAGCATTTCAAGCTACCTGTTCTTGACGGTTCATTCTTCACAAAGGACCCTCCACCTGGTAGTCCTTCAGGTTGTAGACATCCGAGCTTCTCAGAGAAGAACACGAAAGCTGAGATAAATGCATTGATCAAAAATCTCATTTCCAAGATAAAAGTCCGGTGGCAATCGGGAAGGAACAGCTCGGGAGAACTGGACATAAAGGATGCAATTCAGACAGCCCTGCAGACGACCGTGATGGATGTTTTGCTCCCAGATCCGCTAACATTTGGTTTCAGACTGGTCAGAAACGGTTTGGAGACAGATTGTGAGACAAAAGCTCAGTCCCCGTTGTCAAAGGGATCAGTTTTGTCACATGAAGTCACTCCTATGGAGGTTCTGGTCCGCAATAACACAAGCGAAGCAATCAAGTTGAATCTAAGTGTTACTTGCAGGGACGTAGCTGGACAGAATTGCGCTGAAGGAGCTGATGCCACTGTCCTATGGGCTGGTAATTTTTTCATCTTTTTTTTTGGTTGGTTTTGCTGCATAAATCATGAAATTTGCATCATCAGAGGTAGTCAAGCTTGTTAATGATGTTAAGTAATGAAATTTACATAACATATATATATATATATATTTTTTTTCCCTCCATTATAGCTGTGTATTACGTGATATATGATTGTAGGAGGTGGCTTATACAATGTATATTTGACTTCCTTTCTCAGGTGCTCTTAGTGGAATCTCAATGGAAGTTGCGCCCTTGCAAGAAACAAGACACAGTTTCTCACTCTACTTCCTCGTTCCCGGAGAGTACACGATGGTAGCAGCGGCTGTAATCGAAGATGCTAACAATGTACTTAGAGCACGGGCACGAACCGCATCTCCAAACGAACCCATCTTTTGCCGCGGACCGCCTTTTCATGTCCGTGTCACTGGAGGCGCAATGTGATCTGTTTCTTCCAACCATGTCACAGTTGGGCATTATGCTCTGTTCTAGTCCTCTTTTTGTTTGTTAATTTCACGAGAATCAATTGTTTAAGTACTGGTTCGAGATATATATGTGCTTGTGTGTCTATGTTTTTTGCCTTCGAATATTCTACGACCACCATGCTAGATGCTGTATGCTCTTTGGAATCTTACGGCCTCAGTTCTGAGACCGCTCTTCTCAAAGTAATTTGTTTGTACTCTGCTCATTACAGTAGGATCAGTTTCTAGTTAATGATGGACTCTTAAGATTATTTATTCCTGAGCCAAGCTTACTAGTTAAATAAGCTTACCGATTTCTTAAATAAGCTTTACTGTTTAATCTGAAAATGTATCTATTTGGTTAAATTAATTTTCATTAATAGAATTCTAAATCTGCGCAGTAATTAAGTAAACAATGGCTAACTCAAGTGCAAGATTATTGAGTTTGTCAAAACATGCATTATATTGGAAAGATAACACTTTTAAAAATTGCTTGAGACTTCTCCTAAATTTTTTCCTTCCAAATAATTGTAGTCATATAACTAATTTATTACATAAATAAATTTACCATTGATGGTCTTCCCATTTATCACTTCGTCGGTTACAAACTTATAAAATTTCCCATTCAACAATTAAACCTTGAGACTAGCTCAGTAATTGGTAATTATTCCCGCCACTGTAACAAACAAAACAAAACTAGGATTTACTCCCGCCATTTTATCACTCCTCATTTACTACAGAATAATTTTACAATTGTCGAAGTTTACAAGATTTCTATAACTTTTATCAACACTCCGATCCAGTATTTCGGCATTGTTTTTGCGATTACTTTGTGAAACGCAATCTGAGGCTTTCTCTATTTTCATCTGACGTTTGTGTCATTTTTCTTAACAACACTCAAGGTTAGGGATTCACTTAAAAAAGAAAACGCAATTACAAACGCAAACAAACTATCGAGTCCTTAATCTCTTAGAATAACTGTCGTCACGCCACTTGAAATTTTCACGTGTCTGAATATTTTTTTATTTTGCACATTCGTAAATTCTATTTAAAATAATGAAGAAGATTGTTGTACATTATACATGCGAATTATGGCTGAACAATTAATTTTTTAATCTTTACAAAAATTGTATATATTTTTAACTAAATATTATTCTATAAGCGACTAATATATTTCTGTTCGTACATATTGTCATCTAAACAATAATGGCGTCATATAAAATATAATAGGAAACTAAAAGAAAAGTTGGAAAAAAATGTCAACTTGGTCGATATATGTTTAGTGAGTAAAAAAATAGGTATATTTTCGTACTGATCGAGTGACAAATATGTATCTTCTTTGTTTTTGTGTTTTCTTTTAATTCTGAGATATACATAATTTATAAATATTTAGTTGATATGTACGTATTCTATTTCTATAAACTAAAAGGGTTATTTTTTACTAAAAAGGGGGTATATACTTTACTAAAAAGTCAATATAATTAATGGAATTTAATTGGCAATTAGTGTGAATTCATTTAGCCTTTCATTTAATTCTCATATTACTTATTATCAGCTCAATTCTCTCCCTCCTTTGTGCTCTCGACTCTCCTCTCCATTCTACAGTAAAAATCCTTTCTTATTTCTTCTTCCATGGAAGACCAGAGAATACAAGAGAAGAGCCTCGTTCACGGAGCTGCACCGCCGTTGACAGCCGTCGAGAGATTTTTGTACGGCAAGAAGAGCGAAGCCTTGTCTTTCAAGAAACAAGAGCCTTCTATAGACCGACCGATATTGAAAACGACAAGTGCGTTTGAGATTAAAAACGATAACAAAGAGAACATGATGTTTGGCCAGAGGAGGGAGAAAATCTTGGCCGTCAATGGTGGAAACCGAAACGTTACTGGAGAAATGATCGTTAAAGGTCATCAAAAGAGTAGTACTTGCAAGGAAATAACAAAGAAGCGACCATACAAGCATGTCATCAAAGGGCAATGGACAGCCGAAGAAGACAGGTTTATTTATGCATATTATCGAATCATACTTCTATATGCGAATGTATAATTTAATCCTATAGTTCTGTGTTTGTATATTTATATGTATTTAGGAAGTTGATAAAGTTGGTGAGGCAACATGGGGAGAGGAAATGGGCAATGATCTCGGAGAATCTTGAAGGAAGAGCAGGCAAGCAATGCCGTGAGAGATGGCATAATCATCTCCGTCCCAATATTAAGGTTTCATATAGATCTGTGTTCTAACAAAGTTTATCTATGAGAATCTTGGATATATATAAAAGCATGTTTTTGTTTTATAGAAAGATTGTTGGAGCGAAGAAGACGAAAAGATTCTAGTGGAAGCACACATCAGGATCGGGAATAAGTGGGCAGAAATCGCTCAAATCATACAAGGACGAACCGAAAACTCTATCAAGAACCATTGGAATGCAACCAAACGACGCCTAAGCTCAAAACGCAAACACAAGCGTTCAAAAATCGCGGACGATAAAAGCGGTATGGATGATCTCTCTCCATCAGCTAAAAGGCCATGCGTTCTCCAAGACTATATAAGAGGCATCGAGAATAATGAAAAGGACAATGGTGGGAACATCATCACTACTGGTGGTAATAATGTTCTTGCTACTTCGAATCTTGATCAGTTTGATTCCGATGGAAACTCTACATCGTCGTCGCTCATGGATGATCCTTATGACGAAGAGCTTGTTTTCCTGAAAAATATGTTTTTAAACCACCCGATTTCTATCGAGAACATCGACTTGAGCCAAGGTCCAGATGAGAATTCAAAGTCTTCTTCATCTGGGTTCATGATCGAGAGCCCTAACCCTAAACCAAACTCAAACAACGACGTTCTTGGAATTCATCATGGAACAATGGTCACAGATCCTGCTAAGATGTCCCACCTTGTGTCTGACATCTACCTATCTGATTTGTTGAATGGTACGGCGTCGTCTTCGTCATCTTCGTTTCTGCCTTCAATCAACATGGAGCATGGCGGCGAAAACGAGTTGATTGAGCCCCAAGCTAACTCTGCTAGTGAAAGAAGAGAAATGGATCTGATAGAGATGCTCTCAGCTTGTTCTACTCGAGGTAGCAACAATTGGTTCCCATTTTTCTAAGTACCCTAAGTAATTCTATTGATCATGCCATGATATGAGATAATCATAATCATTCCTAATTGATCATTCCTTTTTATTTATTTCTCTTGTTTTTTGTTCTTACAACTTTTTTCATCTCAAAATAAAATATAGAGTTTATATGCCACAATTAGTTGTTGTTTTAAAGTCATGTATATCGAGTAACTGGGTTCCATTTTTACGATTTAAGGCGAGGTTGTGAATTTTGGCAGACAAACTGTTATCGTTGATGACATATGCTTGTAATTCTGGTCATCTGAACGTTACAAATACGTTAACAGCTATTTCCTGTAAATTATGAAGAACGTCAATTTTTGAATTATTTCATATTAAGTTATATTTATCGAGTAATTGGGTTCTCTTTTTTTTTTAACGATTTAAAGTGATTGTGAGGCAAAAAGTTGTCGTCAATGCATATTTATATATACTTTGAAATTCTGGTAACGTCACAAATACGTTAATAATATATTGTTAATTATGAAGAATGTCAAGAAAATTCGAGAAAAAAAAATTCTTGAAATCCCCTTATTCTTTTAGGAGAAAAAATAATGAATTTAGTAAGAAGTATCTTTCAGTTTTAAAATTTAAATATTAGATTGAGATCGTAACAGTCATTGTTCGTTTGATACTAGCTAGTACTAAATATATTTTCAGTAATTTCTCTACAAGTTAAAAAGTGGTATAGACGTAAATGATTATTCTAGCTGGAGAAAAAGAAATGGTTATGTCTATTAATTAATGAAGTCCATGAATGAAACACAGATCGACCGTTATATGTTTTTTGTTTTTCTTTTGTATTCTGAGTATTTGTTTTGGGGAAATTAGACGTGGCAAAGTGGCCCAACAGGTTAATATGGGCCGTGAATAGTATTTCTCACCTACCCAATGTCTTAGCTAATTATTGCATTTTTATATTTTAAAACTATGAAACAATTAGGATCATAAGCATAATCAAGAAATCATAATTAACTAAATTTGGTGCATTGTCAATTAATTGGGTATCAAAATTGATAAAATTGAGTTGGTATAGATACTAACCAATGAAAACTTAAGATTCACAAGAGTGAGCTTGCAATCTATTTGGTTTTACCTCCTTGATCATGAGAAGCAAGATGGTAAGCAATCCAAACAAATGTTGAGTTCCAAATATATGTATACAACATTCTGAAGTACAAGCTAAGTTGAGTCACATTGGATTCCGAATGTAATGAAACCAGAAAGTATAAAGAGATATATAAAACTAAAGATGCTATTTCAGATTGGCCTAAGATTCCGAAAAAGATGTCAAATGCATAACTAAAAGAAAGCAAACAATGTGGAGAGATATGGACAACACAGAGAAGCATTGAAGATGAACGCAGAAGAGTGGAGAAGTGGTCCATTACAGAATTTAATTTCATTTTGAAAATGCTTCTTCTTTTTTTGTGTCTGTGGTCCAGTTTTGGAAGTGAACAAAGCCTAACTTTAGGGGTTAAACAAGAGAAGCAGACAAATACGCCTCTCTTCTTTATTTAACATTACATTATGAAATATATATATATATATAGCTAGGTAACATGTTTCAACATTTCATTTTGGATAATTAATACTTAAAAATTCGTTTTTCTAAATCATATTTATAACTAATCGAGTGGGACAAACAGAAATCATTAGATTCACTAGCTGATAGTTTAACTAGTTATAACATCCAGCATTTAGTTTTCATTTTTCAAAAGATGAACTATTTTATAAAAGGAACTTATGAAATATATATATGCAAAGTTTTTCAATATATATAAAAAGTAAAATTTCCACCAATCATAATTAGCTCTATTGTTTTGGCAGAATAGTAGTGTTTTCACCAAAACCAAAAGAGAATTTAAAGTAGGAAGAAGAGACCAAAGACTTTATAAAGCAATGTGGATAAACCCAATCTATCTCTCTCTCTTTCTCACGCGAGAGGAGGGGCCAAATCACTCTTAATCTTCTCCATTTTGTCTACTTTGAGACGTTTCTATCTTCTTGTCTTTGGTTGGATCGTTTCTACCTTTTCCTCACTTTCTCTATTATTTGATATGATCATTTACATTTCTTTTTTTAATCATGGTGGTTTGGCCCTACGACTCTTTTTTTCCTTTCCTTTTTTTGTTGGAGCAGAGACCAAACTATAATAAGGTTTTGATAAAGGATCATATGTATACAGAAGTTTCTAAATCATTGCCTAACAAATAACTTCCCAAATCAGTGTATATGTTATCAACAAAAGTGTTATGAACGTTGTGAGAACTATGAGATGCTGTGTATAAATAATGTGAATTATATATAATAAATAAAAAAGTAAGTCACTGGAGGAACGACTTTGGTAGCGTTACAAAACAAAGTGAAAGATGAAGAGAAAACATCCTTTACGTTCCATCATTTTCATCCATAAACCTGACA
Source organism: Schrenkiella parvula (assembly GCA_000218505.1). Lineage (NCBI taxonomy): Eukaryota > Viridiplantae > Streptophyta > Magnoliopsida > Brassicales > Brassicaceae > Schrenkiella > Schrenkiella parvula. The sequence goes on along the minus strand of CM001192.1, from coordinate 14,993,672 downwards.
TAAAGCTTCGTATGTTCTTTCTCTGCTCTTTCTTTATAATATATTAAAGTATCAATTACGCTTTTTTTTTAAAACTCATAATGTTTTAGTCTTAATTATTGTTGTCAACATTGTTATTTTTTTAAAAAAGTTCATTGACCACATTGTTAAGTTTTTTTAATATTATCCTTCGATTCTTACTTTTAAAAGTATTTACATAATTGTTGGTATGATTATCCACCATAATTTATTATGTTTGTTTTCTGAAATGACATGTTTTTGTCTTATCCTCAATAAATATAATTAAATGGTGATAGTTGACATATATTTTCACCAGCAATCAAACACATACATCATTGTTTGTAAGCTAATGTATATATAATAAAATTGGACGTATAAGTTCAATATTATGTTGTTTTTTAATTGTAAAAATATAATACTATTGTTAGTTAAATACCAGAATCTGTTGGAAACCACTCTTTCTTTTTGTCAGATTTTAGTGTTTCCATATAGATTCGCGGACATTTTTTGGTTAATGTAGATTCATCGACCTGTGGAAATTAAAATAAAATAAACAAAAACAAGAAAAGATAGACAAGTAATTTTTGTTAATAACCTCAATTTGTCATTTACTAAATTAATTAATTACTATTAATTAATGAATTTGTTTCTGTCGCTTATATGGACAACATAAGTCTCTGATTAAGATTCTCTCTATCACACCCGACTCTTGACAATAAATATAAGTAGGTCCAAATCCAATTTCAAGCAAATACTTAGGATTGTTTTTGTTACCTTTATGCTAATGTGAATGATTAATAATCGGTGATGACCCTTTAATCAGTCATCTCGAAGTGCAAACTTTAACGCATAATCAAGATTTACTGGTCATCACAATTATTAACTTGGCTCATTACTATAAGAGAAATTAGACCCCAAAGTTGGGTCATTAAATTTAAATTTTGAGAATTTTAAGAAAATTAAAAGGTTATACATACTCCGAAAGAAGAGTAATTACGATAGTAATTAGTCGAGCCGTGAGACGTAGGACACTTGTTGTGGGGACAAGAGTGGTTACGAAATGGACGAGTGTGATCGTTAATGTGACTCCCTTTGTCCAATCACGTGTTAGCTGATTCCACACGAAACATAGACCTTATCATAGTGGATGTTTCCACGATACTCTTTTATTTAACCAACCATCGCTCACCTCGCTCTTTGAATATAGTTTGGTTTGTTGTGGTTCTGCTCTCGCGTGTAATGCACGCAAGAGAATAGCTTACAACAATCTAATTAATAATAATGCCAAATCTTGGAAGCGGTCAAATGGCTACCAACTTTTAATAAAACCACATATAATTGGGTATTTTAAAAAAAACTATTATGTGTACAGTAGTTACTAGTTAGTTTTATATATTAAAGCCAATTCTTTTAACGATTTAACAGACTTAAAAAAAGAAAAGTTTACAATGTCTTGAACAAGGTAGAAAAAGGAGCATATGTAGAGATATTACAGATATTATCAAGTGATGAAGCTTAGGCAGTAACGAAATAATTTGCATCACATCCATAATAAGCATATTAATTAGAAGGCTTTGATACAGACCGATGGAGATTTGTTTTCACAACTAATTATCTTAAGAAGAGCTATCCTTTTTGGTTCAATTTTTTGTTTCTTACTAATTATCTTGTGGTATATATAAATATGATTGAATTTTGTTTATAATTATGCACTCAATTTGGGAAATCTTAACCTTATTAATTTTTTGTAAAATTTAGTTGTAATTTTACTTAAGTTTTTTTTACCTCACCTATTTATTTGTTTATATTTTCAATGTTTCGTACCACATTAATTACTCTGTTTTTACAATTTATGAAAATTTTAATATATATATATATATATATATATATATTTAGAGATAACGAAATACTATTTTAATTTTGTTGTATAATAATATATATATATATATATATATATATATTTAGAGATACGAAATCATTTAATTTTGTGTATAATAATTTTGGCTGAAGTCATGAAGTTCATCCCAAAATTATTATTCCATTGTTTAATTTGTTTTTCTGATGTGATTAACTTTGTCGTACTTTGGATTAGACAGCAACTATGAGCTTAAGTCAAATTTCAGAAACTGGTCCCCACATCTCTCAGCTTTGAATCTGCGTTGTATATATGTAACATTATTATTGGTCTTTTACAAACAATAATGTAAAATTTAACTGTACGGTTGGATTCTCTTATCTGATATCGCATGCCATTCTTTTAGGGACCACAGTTAGAGTTAAGTGATATCTCGACACGTCTCCGCCGATACTTTTGGCCGATAGTAATGACGTCATTAATGGTTCTCCGAGTACAACTATTTAATTACTCATGATCTTTAACACTCTAACTAAATCAACTTTGCGCCAAAAATTTTGCAGATTAATTAGTGGTTGAACAACTAAATTGAAAAATTAGGGTTCAAAAATTTCCATTATGATTTCAATTTTGCTGACAAAAATGATATTTTAGATGGCAAAAAAAAGCTTAGCAATACTTATTTTTCTTTTTACCGTCATTTCGTAATTCGTATCAATATCTTATCATACTTTTGCCGTCAACTCCTAACATCTTTTCGTCAAAGGATAAAACTTTAGGTGTGTCACTGTAAATGTTAATACTACGTTACTAGTAGTTAGACCTAATACCATTTTATTAACACCAAAAAGTTAGTTAAAGGATATACAATATTTTTTAAAAAATAATAAATACAGGAATAAATCGTCTTTTTGTCCGTCTTGATCTTTTGGTCTAAAAACTCTATGCATACACACATATATAATTGAAACATTCAAACACATATACATACCCAAAAAAAGCGAACCCTATTTTTCATTATTGACAAATCTGAACACGAGTAAGCAAAAAAAAAAAAAAAGAAATCGTCAAAGCTGAGAAAAATTTCATCTTCTCTTAATTTCTTCATCTTTCCCTCTCCGGCAAAGATTTGAAGAAGAAAACGATGTCATTTCATCACAATCATTTCAATCATTTCACCGACCAGCAACATCAGCCTCCTCCTCCTCCGCCGTCGCAGCAGCAGGAACAACATTTCCAAGAATCCACACCACCTAATTGGCTCCTCCGCTCCGATAACAATTTCCTAAACCTCCACACTGCCGCCGCCTCCGCCGCCGCAACAAGCTCCGATTCCCCTTCCTCCGCCGCCGCTAACCAGTGGCTCTCTCGGTCCTCATCCTTCCTCCAACGCGGTGGCGGCGCCAACAACAATAACGCCGGTTCTGGTGATGTCATCGACGACGTTACCGGTGGAGAGGAGTCAATGATGGGCGAGAAGAAGGAGGCGGAGAGATGGCAGAATGCAAGGCACAAGGCGGAGATACTCTCTCATCCACTGTACGAGCAGCTTTTGTCTGCACACGTGGCGTGTCTGAGGATCGCGACGCCGGTGGATCAGCTTCCGAGGATCGATGCACAGCTCGCTCAGTCACAGAACGTCGTGGCTAAGTACTCAAGTTTAGACGCTGCTCAAGGACTCATCTCCGGCGATGAAAAGGAGCTTGACCACTTCATGGTAATAACTTAACTTCTTCTTCCTTCTCACCAATTTTTTTTCCATTATTTTATTCCCTGGCCTTCTCTCAGAAATGGTTTATTCTCTTCGGTTTTGGGAAATCAAAACCAATAATTCCGTTTTGTCTTTTAGTTTAAAGTTTCACGGTTTGATAAACTTGAAGATTAGTTGTTTGTTATTTCAGAAATTTTAAATATATTAGAGAACAAAAAAACGTTCTTTCGTAAAATGGTATTTTGCACCGACACACAGGATCAGTGGCCTGGTTCGATAATTAGTCAGTTTAACTTTAAGATTTGGATATTACTTGGAGATAGATTTTGGTTGAACAATACATTGGTTGTAATTACGGATATAGTCATTTGACAAAAACTAGATAGTTCGTCATTTTCTGTCTGTACTGTATCCCATATATATTATCAACCTTTAGACTTTTAATTATTGTCCTTCCAAATTCACTTTCATCTATTGTCTGAAATATACTTCCATGTTTTTGTGCAGACGCATTATGTACTATTGCTTTGTTCTTTTAAAGAACAATTGCAACAGCATGTTCGTGTCCATGCAATGGAAGCCGTTATGGCTTGTTGGGAGATTGAGCAGTCTCTTCAAAGCTTTACAGGTTACTTTTTGACCATTCACCTTTAATTTTAAACATTAAATCTGTCACTTAGCTATTATGATAACTCTTGTATTGCGTTGTAGCATTGACAAAGAAGCAATGTTTTTTCTATTTATTTTATTTGTCATTTCAATTCTGCTAATATATGGTATCAATTTCTTAAGGATTTACGCTTGTTTGTTGGCTTAAACAGGAGTGTCTCCTGGTGAAGGCACAGGAGCAACAATGTCTGAAGATGAAGAGGAGCAGGTAGAGAGTGATGCTCATTTGTTTGATGGAAGCTTAGATGGGTTAGGGTTTGGGCCTCTGGTTCCCACTGAGAGCGAGAGATCCTTAATGGAACGAGTTAGACAAGAACTCAAACATGAACTCAAGCAGGTAACGAATGATATGTATATTATCTCCATCATTTAGCTACACAATGTCTTATCTGTTAAGTTACATTGCACATTACTTATCAAACTATTACCCTTCTTTTTATCTAAAGAAAGCTTCTATGGTAGCTAGGGTCTATTATATATAGATGCCGCGTTCTAGTGATCTAATGATGTAGAAGATATTTTTGTGAAAAGGGTTATAAGGAGAAAATTGTAGACATAAGAGAAGAGATATTGAGAAAGAGAAGAGCTGGGAAGTTACCAGGAGACACCACCTCTGTTCTCAAAGCTTGGTGGCAGTCTCATTCTAAGTGGCCTTACCCTACTGTGAGTTCTCTCTTTCTACTTTTTCAACTACTCACATGGACACGCCTCAAGAGTCACTTGTTATGTTCTATATATATAGCTTGCTTCATTTGCCTTTCTCAATCTCTTAATTTTTAAAGAATGAGTATACTTTTGGCAGGAGGAAGATAAAGCGAGGTTGGTGCAGGAGACGGGGTTGCAGCTCAAACAGATAAACAATTGGTTCATCAATCAAAGAAAGAGGAATTGGCATAGCAACCCATCTTCTTCCACCGTCTCAAAGAACAAACGGAGAAGGTACTTCGCACCAACATAAACTTATGTAGGAAGAGTTAACCAAGATAGGACAATGCTTATTAAACAAATATACAATCAAACGACAAGATAAGATCCCTTATATATGTTTGTTAGACTAATATTTAGTTACAATTTCAATAAACATGGAGTCATTGAATTTCGGAGAGTTGTTTTATGAAGCAATGCAGGTGAAAATAGTGGAAGAGAGCATTGAAGTCATCGTGAAGCAACACATGGAGAAAGTTGGAGATACAAAGACAAAACTCTTACACAAAACCAACGTCGAAAATATTTTTTTTGTGACATTACATGGTTTATGTGACTTCATATATCGTAATTATTAGGGAACACGCAAAACCTAAAAGACGAGGAAGCAGAAGCATGATTTGTAATATGAGGTTTAAGATGGAATTTACAGGATCGTCACTACCATCTCCACCATCATAATATCTTGTGAATAACAAAGAGATTTCTATTTTACTGTTTATCACATTCCGGAGGTGCAAAGGTCGCCGGCGAACGAACGAGAGAGAGACGCTTTCTCCGGCGTTGTCGAAATTAGTTACAATTTATAATGAAGTTTTTGCATTTGAGCCCCAAGCCTTATTTTCTCTTGCGTCATCTCAAGCCTCTTGGGCTTCTTAATTGATCATTATGGGCCTAGTTGTCTCTTGACTCTCTACATCGCCATGTGACAACGTTTGGTTTACAAAAATAGTTCACGTGTGACAAAAAAAAACCCACGTTTCATACGTAGTCCTCTGCCTCTAGTTAATTCAATTAATATTACTTCAGAGTGTAAATTCGATTTATTCAGAATTTCAGATCGGTTTGAATCAGTTACACTTTAATCAGTTTCTGATTGGTCTTTATCTTAATAATGACAGTAATCTGAGAGGAGCGTTTCTAGATAGCTGTGCCAATCGTAAAAGACAGCTGTGTGTTATCTGTTATGTAACAGTGACGAAATAACAAATTGCTTCTGGTTCTTCTCTTTTGTCTTTATGGATAAATAAATCATAATGTTTTTTTTTCTAATTTACAGTGCTGAATGAATTAAAAGATTCGCTATCTGAAAGTGACTCGAAAAATATAAAAGTGACAAAGATAATAATAATTATATAAAAGTGCTAGTGGGTAACTAGGGGATAGAGAATAAACCAGAGATGAGGACAAAGGAAGTTCACAACATTCTCTCTACTCTTATCATGCGCTTCTTTCTGTTTCCATGTTAGCCAATGTCTGCGGAATTTTCTTATCTGATACTCTAAAAAGCTTTGAATATATGTCGGAGAAGAAGCTCTTTGCGAACATCAATACATTGTAATGAAGTTTGACATTACATACTTTTCCCAATATATATACATTGTAATGAAGTTTAACTTATCTTTGTGCGGCAACATTTGAAAGTTGAGGTCACGACCTCTTTATCAAATTGAAAATATAAAAATAATACAAACTTTGACATCAATATTCGGTATTGGAGACACGTACGATGCAGATTATCTCTCTCATGTCAACAAAACAAGCTGAAATTGACCATACGAATTAGACTTAATATTTATTTTAGTAACAAATACTCTGCGTCTTTAACTCTAATGTGCTGAGAGTTTCTCTAAGAAAATGTTGAAAGCATACTTCATCTGATCTATATTGCTTAAAACCATTGTTTTACATCAAATATAAGACTCGATTCCAACATGTTACATATTAGGAGTGTAAACATTCTTCGAAAATTCTGATTTACTCCTAATCGTTTGAACCATTTGTTGAAGTAGTTTTGTATATTGTGAGTTTGATTGTACATTAGTCATTTGTCTTTCGACGTGGTCCCCTGACTGTGTGTTTGTAGATAAGTTAGATCGTCTGTTACCCATAATCATTTATAACAAGGGTCCATGTCCCTTGATTAATTGTGAAGTGAGCAAAATTTCTAAAAACTGAAAATTTCAGTGAGGATGATTTAACAAGATGAATGTTGTGACTTTCATAGGAGATCAACTCTAGCTATAGAAATAATTTGTAAGGGAAAACCTAAAAAGGTATAAACATAAAAAAAAAGCAAAAAGTAAGATTTGAGGCATCAAAAGAGAAAGAGACATGTCGAGTGGTGGCAAGTGGTGTATGTATCACTACATTGCATAACATCCCAAACATCAATACATGTGAAAAAAGCGTTTTTGGTACCTTTTTCTTTTTGTTTTTCTTTCATCCCCACTTCACTTCATTTCACAGTTCACACTCTCTTATCCTCAATGTCTCTCCACTTGTTTCTTGTTTTAAAAAAAATAATAATAATAAAGATCGTTTGGTTTAAACATTGTGGATGATACGATGATTGGCCTCCACTATCTTAAACCGGCTTTAGATGTTCATGCTCTTGACAGCTTACCAATATTTATGTATCTTGTTTAACACTACTCCCAAACAATTACAATAATTTATATATAATCGAAATGCAAAGATTGATTAGTCTAGTTATTAAAATCTTTACATATTTTAGTTCCAGTAGCTGAACCAGGTTCCTGTGTTCGAAAAAGTATAACCAAACCTTTTTGTCTGTACATGAGTTTAGATCTAGTATAAGACTACAAAAAGAATTTGAAACGTTTGAGAAAAAGAGAAAATATCCTTTAGAAAACTGAGTTTATCCGCATGGAAAATTAATTAAACATTTTCGAAAATACTAAATCGACATAATTTGGGTTTTAAAATTCCGATTGTCAATAAAAAAACTAACTCCAGTGTACAAACATTATCTTGCATTGCTATACACAAAATTAAGTTTCTTCATATGCTGACACAAATACAACTTTTTTTTACTTGTTCTATCATAGACAGATAGTCTTTTTAATGTTTTAGAATCTCTCACTCATAGTTATCTACATTTGTTGGAATATATATAGCTTTTGTTATTTTTGATACTTGACTTCTCAAAATGCATATCGTTTAGAATCTTCACTTTACTCACGTTTTAACGAGCTAACAACGTTTTCATCTAATAATCCTCAGCTTAAGAATTTCCTCACTCATCATTTGCAGCTCCAGTTCTTGATGAATCAACAAAACTCCGAACATCTTTTGTTCCAGCTACATTTATAGTGTGCTTGTAACTAATATCAACTCCAATTATGAATGTTTGATTAGCCATCGAATTATATTTACTCACATTTTTAGGTTTTGTCGATAGAGATTAATAAAAACAATTTCTCACTTTTCAAGAACAATTCTACAAATCGAAAGTGAATTCGATTAGATTTGTTAAATGTTTTATTTACAAAGAAAGATCAGAGAGATATGGAATATGACAATATGTTTGTTTTTGTTTTTGCACACATCAATTTTGCAGTACATTAAATCAATCAATATGCGAGAGAGAGCATTTACATATATAATAATAATGACGTCATATTCGTACGCCATTTCTCAAATAAGCACAACGGAGAACATTTATATTCCGCCGTCACACAAAGCGAAGGGACTACATTAACGGTCAGAACGAGATCAGATCAACGGTCGCCGATCTAGATTTCGTCACCGGAGACGGAGGCAACCTCGCCGTGAAATTCGGGAAAGAACCGTCCTCGTCCGCTCGCACATCGTCCTCGAAATTGAGCGCGTAACTCAACGCATCGTAGCTGAAATCCCCATGATAGCTCTGGCTATGGTGTCTTTGATGGTGGTGAGCGCAATTATAAGCGCAATTGTTGTTACGGCACGTAACCTTGATGCGTGTCTTAACGCGGCGGCACCGATCTCTGATCTCGAGCTCCTGTGCCGTCGATTTGAGCCACTCGTAAGGAGATTTCGGCGTTCTCTGTCCGATCATCGCCTCCGGCTCAACCACCGCGTTGGCTCCTAAACAGCAGATTGGAGATCTCATTCTGTGGCTGGTTCCTCTCGTTGATCTAGCGGAAGAAGGAGAACTGCATTCATTGTACATCTCGTCGATCTTGAGTTTTTCGGATTGTAGGGAAAAGAGAAAGATGTTTTGTTATAAAGAACCAGAAAAAGAAGACAAGTGAGAGAAAAAGAACGAGAATGGGAGAGAATAAATAGGAAAAATAAAAATAAAACAAATACTAGGGGAGAAGAAGATAAGGGAGTTCAAAGAAAAACCGTGGGTGGAGCGTGGGCTTGGGCCCGGTCCGCGTTTTATAAGGCTTTTTTTTCTCATTTATATAATAAAAAATGTTAAATATATTTATAAACTTTTCAATGCATTATCTTTCAATGTTTAAGCTCAAAGTGTTTCAAATGAAAGTATACAAGCTTCTCTATGCACCTCTATAATTGTCTCTTTGCCACCACCAACTTCACTCGCTCTGCGTCACCACATCCGAAGAAACAGCGTAGACAAAACTACGACCATCTCTTAGCTTTGGTATATATGTCTAAACTAGTAACTGTGATTACGGTCTCATCTTCTTAATCTGAATTCTAGAGCTCCTCCTGAATATTAATACCAACACTTACTCAATAGCGTTAAAATACTGTAGTGCATATAGACATACAATTGTTAGAGATTCCACCAATCACCTCTGTGGTTAGCTGAGGAGAGGAGGTATTGACTGCATTTTGAGACTCTGAGCTGGTCACAGAACAAACCTGTAAATATTGTTTATAGTGTTCGGCTAAATAACAAATATAACCCCTGAGTTGTTTAGCTTTTGCGTTTTAAGCCCTGAGGTTTATTTTTCTATTGTTAAAATTCTCAACTCTAGATCCCTCTCAATACACCCCTCTCTTTCGCTGCTCCTTTAACTCCGCCTAGAAGACTCCAGGAACCCTAAACCCCTCTCGCAATCCAGTTTCCGATGCCCTCCTCGCTGACGTCAGCTTCTAGATCCAAAGTTGGTGCCGTTTAGAGCGTGGAATAATCAGCTGCGCGCCGTTTTAAGTGTGGAGTCGAGCTGGTTAGGTGCCTTGGCCTTTTTCTGCTTCTTCTTCCGACATTTCACTAGTCGAGACATGAGCGTGCTGAGATATCTGAAGCAATGGCGTGGATCGGCGAAGGAAGCATTCGACCAAGTATCAATCGTCGCCAAGTTTCTCTGTTTGCTTCATGTCACCGATCGTTACATAATTTCCTCGACTCACGTCTGTAATTTTTGCGATTCAATCTCTTTTTTAGTTTCTTTTCTTTCATCTTCTCCAAAAAATCTTATACCGTTATATTGGGTATATTAGGTTCAAGGTCCTAGCATGCTCCCCACGCTCAATCTCACCGGCGATGTCATTTTGGCGGAACATTTATCTCACCGATTCGGTAAGATTAGTCTCGGTGACGTTGTATTGGTTCGATCTCCGACAGACCCAACGAGGATGGTGACAAAGCGGATCTTGGGTTTAGAAGGCCATAGGCTCTCTTTCTCTGCTGACCCATTGGTCGGTGATGGCTCAGTCAGCGTTGTGGTATGAACATTGACCAATCTCTCCATTCAAAATTCCATCTTTTGGTAAAAAATGTGCAAATTTATAGGCTTTAGCTTTTATCTGTGTATGATTGATGATTTAGGATGGTCTAGAAGGTGAAGCATTGCTGGTTATTGGTATCGATTAAAATCGATTTCACAGTAGTTATAGCATTAAGGGGTTTAGGTAAAAATAAGATGGAATTTGAAATCTTTTAGGGTTTAGGGTTTCTATGTGTGTGAGATTGAAATTTTGGATGCTCTGGAAGGCTCGTCCTGTCTTATAAGCCTCTCTTCAGCATTCATGGACACATTTTGAGTTTTTTTTGCGACCAATCTCGGTTTTTTGCAGCACCAAAGCTTGACTGATATAGGGTTTATGTGTTGCTTCTTCAAAGTAGGTTCCAAAAGGTCATGTTTGGATTCAGGGAGACAACTTGTATGCTTCAACTGATTCACGTCATTTTGGACCTATACCTTACAATCTCATCGAAGGAAAGGCTCTTCTGCGAGTAAGTCTTTGTATTCCGGAACCTTCTTTTCTAGCTCTTAAATTGTCATGAAATAAACAATTCGAAACTATTTGTTTGCTTCTCTAGGTCTGGCCACCACGATGCTTTGGGTCATTGAGGTGACGATCACATTCGAGTTGTTTCAGTTGCTTTTGCAGTAAAATGCGTCAAGAGATCAATACTCCAGCAATTTTGTTCCGATGTTGTTCGTACTCATTCGAGTAATGTAGCATTCATATATCTATAAAATCACAGGAGTGCGATGAGCATTTTTGCTCTGTTTCCTTATTGGCAATATTAGAGGAAGCCATGGACCTGACGTTGTTTTACTTATGAAGCTATATCTAATGTTAAGATTCATATTGTTAGATAAAGAAAAAAGATGGTGACTTTTGTGTTGGTACTTGTGGCTTGAACAAAGTTTTAGATGTGTTGATCCGTTTGTGGTGTGAAGCCAATCTGGAAGAAAGAGAGACTGGTTCTGTTACGAGTATAATATATTGTTATTATACTAATAGACTTTCAAAAACAATTGCATTTCGAAACTTATAAATCACAATCACTTTCTTCACAATTGATTCATATAGTAAAAATAGACGAATAACTATTGATATGATTAAAACCTTTTAACCAAAAGATAAAAACATTGACATGATTGATACTGGTAAAAAAAAGTACATAATATAATTTTCTGGATTGTTTAGATAATAGCAAGATATTAAAATGTCTCTTTTAGGTGGATGGTTATTGATGAACCAAATCTATAAAGAGGTGTCAAGCAGAGAAGAAAACAATAGCAAATCAGCATAATATCGTAATTATTGAAACCTAGATACTATAATATTGAATACTATTACAACCTCATTGCTACCTCCACTTTAATAATAGAGATATCAAAATATCCCGCAGTAAAATAAGCATCTTATTCTTAATAATGGGACTCTCAAATTTGCGTCAAATTAAATAATCATCAAAGTCTTTACCATGGGCATCACAAGCCATCAATACATAAGATTCTTCTGCTTAACATTATCACAGCATATATTTTATATTGCATGATAACATAATTTTCCGTTAATTAGAGCACTTTAACACGCTTTATACGCTCTCATATCACCAAATTAAAACTCAATTTATTTGCTCTAAATCAATGACCCAAGATAACAAAATTACTCTCCTGAACTTGTCACCACTAAAATAAAAGACTTTCCTTGCAAAACAAAAATAGCTAAAAAGTAAAGCAAAAAAAAAAGGGAAGGTGAATCTAGATTATACTAGTAGATCATTAGACAGTAATAAGCAACAATAATCACATGACCCACCACAGACCACGACCATGGCCATGACCCTGGCCATGACTATGTTAAATAACTCTAAATCTAGTGTCAGACATTGAATCACCCAGTTAAAAACTTTTGTCTCTTGGATTGTTATGATGGGGGGCTAGGTAAGCCTGGACACGTGTGAGACTCAGTACACGTGTCGTAGTTATGTGGGACGAGGTGGTTTGATGTAGTTAGCCAATTGCTTGAACACAATGTATGTCCCGACCATACAAAAATAACTGTTTTGTCCCTAACTCACCCAACACTAACTCCATGTGCCCCGCATTATTGATCACCCCTCCCCCATACTATTTTTAAATTATTTTCATTTCTTAGATTCGTCTAAATTACCTACTGTATAGTATGTATATAATAATTGTTACTTTATTTATCAACTGAGTACACTATTTTAGTCTTATTAAGTTCAAAATGAGGGTTGTATCAAAACAATTACATCCGAATAATGTTGGGAGAATAATTGGAGTCACTAGTTCCATCAATACCTAGGATGTTAAATTTTGAGTCCACTACTAAACATAGTTGCGTGATTCTCCTCCACTGAAACAAGTATAACGAATTCTAGATTCGTTGTGGTTATGACTTCGCTTTAAAGTTCCTCCAATAGTTTGGCTAATTAATTCACCAGTAGGTTTGAGGTGAAAGGTCGTTGAAATATTATTGATTTGTAAATTGTGATCATTACATATTATGAATTACTAACTCCCCAATAATAAAATATAGTATTATAATGTTTTTGTGCAAACCATTTTCTTTTTGTGTGTGCATTGAGTGTTTTAAAAACAAAACCCGAGTAATGACCATAACACGAGATATATATGTATAGTGTTGCGATTTGACGATTACTAATGGCTTCTAAAGAACTAGCTATGCCAAGTACTTCTCTTTAGCCGATTAGTTAAACCCACATTGAAAGGAAAGAAATTATCCAGCAACCCTAGCTACTATATGGTTGAATCAGTTAAGATCGTAGACATGTCTTGATATGTTTACGTTCATATTATAAGATTATATATTATTGTCGGAAACTAGCAACTACTTTTGAATATTAGCAACTAATATTTGATGGTAAGAGACTAGGTCTAGAAAAGAATTCCATATCGAAGACGAAACGCATGTTTAAGACCAACAAACTAAGATCGATAAATTTAAATTGGGTTAAAAAAAAGTTTGATACTTAAGTTGTACAAAAATGAAAATTAATATTTCATAAACTTAATAGATTTAGTTTTTATTTAAAATATATAGCAAATAGGTAGATATAATTGTTCATTTCATATTTTTATTTTTTGACAATTTTGAATACATATTGAATCATTTTATTCTTATTTAGATTATCTATAGCTAAACATTAAACCGATATGGTTATGAAACCATTGGATTGCGACGACAAGAAAAACCATTGGAATTGTAAATCCGGCTCTTGGCAAAACAACGGGCAATGGCATGATCGTAATTATCGCAGTTTTTCCGGGGTATAAGCTGACATCTTTCTTAGTCATCATACGTGGCAGCTTTTCTAACTGCCCACAGAAGCATTCCTCTGAGTCGTCCTTCTCAGCCGTTGGATCAAGAACCCGATTCTTTTCGAAACGGCAAAACCGCCAAGTTGAAATTAAAAGAAAAACCCATAATATTTGCTAACCATGGTTAAGTTTGACTAACCCGACACAGAATTACCCAAATTTCGAAAAAGGTCAAAATCTTTGTGCGTATTTACATTCATGCCATTGGACAGCTTTTGTTATAAATTTGGTTCCTGAGACTCGCTAGGTTTGCCGAACCAACCTCCCTCCGGGGCCTTCTAAAGAGAGCAATCACAAAACCTCTTTCTTCTTCTTCTTCCTTCTGAGACTTTCTCAAATTTCTCGTTTGACTTTCACTTTTCAAAGAAAAACAATGGTGACAACATCGTCTCGTACCAAATCAACCGCGCCTGTGCTTCGTTCCCAATCACCGTCGGGTCGGTTTTGCGGTGCTTACTCCAAAGCCGTTCCGTCGTCTTCTTCGTCAGCTTTCGCTTCGTCTACGAGCTCTAGCTTCTCGTCTCCGTCTTCTGCTTTCTTTAGCAACCACCGCCACCACCACGAGAATCACAGCCATCACCGATCTGCGTCTCCGACTCGTGTGAATCTATACACGGCCCAGCCGATGGCGCAGTCGTTTCGGTATTCTCTCGACAGCAGATCTATCTCTCCTACTAACAGATCCATCTCCGTTTCGAAGAAGCAGCAGCCTAGCAGCCACAAAATCTCAGAGACGAGGAGGAGATGTATGTGCTCTCCGACGACACATCCTGGATCTTTCCGATGCAGTCTCCACAAAAACGTCGCGAATCCGCACGGTCAAGGTACAGCTTCATATCCGACCAACAGTTTGAATATGCGCCGATCTGCTATGACGAATTCGCTTGTGAGAATCGGCGGCGTTGAAGGAGAGTGGGTGAGAAGAGCATTGACGACTTTGATTCGACCTTCTTCGCACCATTTGAAAAGAAGAGCTGCGTATCAGCCTCGTCCGAGCAGGCTCTCGATTATGTCGAAAGCCGATTGTAATTGATCTGGTCTGATTTCAGATTTCAGATTTCAGGTTTGTTCTTCTCTTTAAAAAAACCACCAACAGGATTACTAGGGCGACAGATCCGGAGAAGATGGCTCTAAATCTGGCCGGGAAAAAGGGTTGAAACGGCGAGGTGATGAGTCAAAGATACGGCGGCGAGATCTGCGGCGATTGTGGCTGAGAATCTCAACCTCGAAATCGAGTTTTGTAAAACGAAGATCGAAAGAAGAAAAGAAACGAACACACCATCATATATTTTTTTGTTGTTGGGTGAAGAAAAGATGCGAAATGCATTGTACATACTCATTTTACTGTTTAGATGCTTCCTCTCTCGAAAAAAAAAATATAATGTCGTACTCTCGAAATTGCACCTTAGAATCTAAAAATCGAAATCTGGTAAACAGATCTAAATCAAATTTCTGAATTCCAATTTTTTTATTTTCCTACAACAAGTGAGAGATTTTAGATCTCTTGTCTCACATCCATGGTGTGTCTGTGTATGCAGCGTTTGTCAGATTCCCGTTTTTTCGTGTTCCGTCAAGTCAACGTTCGCGTCGTGCGTTGACCGTCGTCCGTTTCTTCCGTTAAGTGTTCCGTTAATTTTCAAGGTATGCGTTGTTTCGTCGTGTGAGGTATGTTTCTTTCATTTATTTTCTTTTTGCATATTAATCTCTTGATTCTCGTAATCGTTTTGTTATGTGTGTGTGTGATTATTTTGCTTTATTTCTCCTTTTGCAGGTTGCGTCTGGCTATGGAGTTTGAACTACTTGACTAACAGGGACATGAAATTTCGGATGGTATTGAAAATTGAACAAAAGAACAAGCAGAAAAATTAAGTAACATAAAAGAGAAATGTTTCAGCCAAGACGAGGAAATGGTCTTTTCTGGACATAAAGAAAAAAATCGAAAAATCTTTAATTGCATACAGAGAAGAAAAGTGTGATTGATGACAAAAAAGAATAGCTGACTGACCAAATAGAAAAGGACTCTTAACATTGAATAACTTAGAGGAGTAGATGGAAAGAAAAAAAACGTTTGATTGAATATGAGTAATTGAGAATCCTTTGATTCATGAACATGTAAAAATTAGAAATTTTGAAAGAAGAGAAAAACAAAAAGTGGAAAGACACGTCTCCCTGATCTGGAAGATTAGATTATACTCGATCTTATTCCTCTACATCTAGGATATACCATTATTAGTAACAATAACTTTGTCTTTTTTAATCATCGTACAGTGATGATGAATAGGATGATTGGAGACCCACAAAGTTTGGATCAGACTTGTCATTGACGGATCCCCTCGGGTTAGATCGGTTTATTGTCTTTAACCCGTCTTTGGTTTAAGATCCAACATATACATTTTTGTTAGGATGCTAAATTATCGAGTTTGGGTTCTGTCACTCGCATCTAACATATTGAGATGGTCGAGCTATCTATCTTTTATGTCCAAAAATCTGTTGTATATAAGAGCATGTCAATGATTTTTCTTCTTCTTAGTGCATCAGGTGGCAGTGGCTTTGACTCTTTCTATAATTAAGCTTTTTTGGTTCAGCGCATAAGAACAAGAGGTAATGATGTTATATTAGGTTTCCAGAGACGCATTTACTGCTATTCTAGACGCTTTTCTGACTAAGTCTTTTCATGAGTTCTTTCTATTAGGCGGCTCTCAAATTGGGAAGAAGGTTCGTGACGATTTATTTTAGTGCTAATAGCTTCTTATGTCATACGCGGGATCTTCTTTATTTAGCTTTTTGTACTAACTTGTCTCCACTTGATTTTTTTTGTAATAGGTGAATAAATTGATAAAATTGGTCGACCTTTTTTTTGTTTTTTTTGTAGATGTGAGAATGGTAGTTGAAAAAAATGAGTTTTGTTTATCATAATCATAGTGACACCCTGAGAGATTAGCTGACTAAATAATTTACAAGTAGTTTCTTCTAAGAGGTGCATTGCAATAAATTATACCTAAAGAAGAAGATGATGAAAGGGTGAAATAAGGAGGGATCGTTCAATTTATAAAAGAGGAAATAGTGGAATGAAGATTGGGATACACGTCTTCCTTACCTGTAAGAGTATATGCCCACCATCATATTGTTATATAATTGGTGTATATAATTAAACTACTATAGACATTTCTCTTCTATTGGTATCTTTTTCATCATACATTTGGTTCAATTCATAGTGACATCACGAGAGGTCGGCCGTCTACTTGCCTAATATTATTATTAGGTTCCAAAATTCTTAAAACCAAAAAATGTATATTATAAAGAGATATACATGGTACAATTATATTCCCAATTATTATATATCTGCAAACAAACAAAAAGAAGAAAAAAGATTAAAGCGTGAAAGCGATATTAGGATTTTGGTGAGGTGGAAACCAAACTTATTGTGATGTGAAAACAGAAATAAAGTATGAAAGCATCCTCCATTGTTAGCGGGAGATACTTTTTAAGATGGTGCAATTTATAAGATTTCATCTTCCTTATAGAATCTTTTGACGATTTTTATATTTTACGTAATGCTTCTTGTACCATAATTAAATAGATTTGCAAGATACGTATCGGTACTCTTAAGCAATATTACCATCTTGATGGCTGGTTAATTTAAGTTTTTAAAAAAATTAATTTAAATAGTTCCTTCTGACTTTTAATCTCGTGTCGACCCAACGAAGACGTGCACATTTGTTTATTGGCTTCTCTCAGAAGGACCCTTCAGGAGAAATTAAAAAAAAGTGATATTTAATTGTGTTTAACTGAAGATGCTGATGCTGTTAATTAAAATAATTAAAAGGTTACATTCATTTGGTGAGATCAAGTCAGAAAATGACGAAAGTGAGTGTATTTTGCGTGGCGGATTTGTAATTCTTGAAAAAGACTTGGAGATAGGGTTGCTTGTGTCCGAAGCGTGAAGAGTACAATACTCTTTTTCTTTTAACTTTCTTCTCTTTTTTTTAACACTTGTTCAACTTTTTTGATTTTTGATTTAAAAAATAAATAATTCTCGTAATTTGTTTCGATAATTTTTGTTTCCCACGGCACCTCCATAATAATGCATGAAACCGGAAATCACGATTGGGATATCAATCAATTTGTTGCAAATGCTCATCATATTTTTTTACTTGAATATTTTCGTAATATTTTGAATCTCTCAAATTTCATAATGCATGTAGAACGTTTAACACTGATACAGATCGTAATAATCTAATATTTAATTATTACGATTAGTTTTATCAATTTCATAACTATAAGATATGTTCTCAAATGTTCCACACTCTAATCACACGTATTTTTGCACTCTTGTTAATCTGACACGTATGTGAGGTTATGTTTTCAGGTCAAACCGACATGTAACAAAAAGCAGATGTGATATAACTATGGACCAAGGACCATATACTAATATTAATGACTATATAATATATCAACATATTTTCCTCCGAAATACACTTCATGTGTGGCACCCTCTTTCTTTTGAATTCCAAAATCTTCTCTTTTGAGTTTTAATTATTTAAAGAACGGACAACATAAGACGGCTTAAGAAGTAAGTTTTAAGAGAATTTTGGTGTCAAGTCCATACTAATTTTCATTTTTATATTCACTATATAAAATATGATGACTATCAAGTCATATACTATATATTTACTTTATCTAAAGACAGACCGAAATCGTAAGCTACGGTTCGTAACTAATGTTATTTCCACACGACCATAATCTCGAGCTTTGTTTTGTACAACCCTTCTTTTTCGGCAAGGATCCAGTCTTTGATGAATTTTTTCTAAGTTGATTCACATTCCAGAATATATAATTCAGGAATGGTCAACAACGGCAGTTCAATGATCGAGGAGAAACCTAAATATTCAAAATATTCGCTGTTCGATAGTGAACCTAATATGAGTTGTGACATGTAGCTATATATAGCAAAATTAAAATTCAAAGAGACACATGATGGTCTTCAATATGGTTAGTTGTGTTCAACGGTTTCAGTAATTATGACTATTAAATGCCAGGGGCAAGGTTCGTGTCTCTATTCTTTTCCTAATTACTAGTTCCGTTAAGCAAATTACTTTTTTCTCGTGCATGGCTACTGATATTTATTTTTTAAAAAGAGAAAATTTTATCTTGTCTATTAGTTAAAAATCTCATCGTAAGCAATTTTAACTACACCATAATTTTAAAACGAATAATTAAAAACTATCCGTTAAAAAATTGATTACTAATTAGGAAGAAGTTGAGGTAGGGAAACGAGAAATGAGTGATGAGTAATATGACCCACACGCTTTCATTAAAATGAGTAATTAACTCTTTAACTTTAGCCTAGACAAGAGCCAATCCACAGACACTACATGTGACAATGATAAACCACCCAAATAGATTATTAGATAAGCTTTCTTTTCTTCTCTTTCTTTCGTTCTGGTTTGGCATTTTTAAAGGCTATGGCACAATTTTCACTTTGGCTTTTCTTGTTTTTCTTTAAATCCTCAAACTCGTTCACATTCTTTTTGTGAGTTCTGATTCTCTCTTCAGGATAATTCAAATCTTTCCATCCACACACTCTTACAAAACAAGATACTTGTTGTTGTTTTCTTCATATCCCTAGATAAATCTACAACCACTCACTATGAAGGGTATTACGAATTTTCTAGATTCGTTTTCGGACGATAAATTTATGCAAACCACATTCATATATTAGGGGATAGGAGATCATTGTAAGAGTCAGTCTTTGCAGCATAACTATCATGAGTTTCCATCACATTTAATATAATTTTAATGATTTATTTCTTTATTTTTGTTTTCTCATTGTTCGTGAGTAAAACAGAGGAAAACTACTTGTTGAATTGTATACTGATCAGTCTCATCATAAATGACACGATACCAAATTCATGTTAACTACGAAATTACGACAATGTTACCAAATTCATGTATAAGTGTAACCATACAAAATTACGAAATTCAATGAGAATTAGAACAACGAAGGTATGTATTTCACAAATTAAATTTATTTTCCTTAAATTCGTTGTAAGTTCATTTGATTTCGAAAAAGTGAGGTTAAAAAGTCAGAAAAAGAGCTGAGACTTAAAAAAGAGTTATGACAAAATATATTGCGTGCGTCCGTGAAATTGTGTGAAGTGCTTCATCCGAGGCTATTATTTGATAACGACAATCGATATTTACGTTTTGAAAGTACATTTTTATTAAATTACAATTGTGGAGTTTTTAAAATCCCAACTATTTTCACGATTTTGTTTTTTTTTTTAATGTTGTCATTAGTTAGATCCTTGAATTCTTCACCCTTTATATAAGGAATCCATTTAGTTGAAAGTGTAAATCACAACAATACCCTTATCGAAACGAAACAAAAGCATAAGGCTTAAGAAAATTGGACTATGGTTTAAGAATTGGGCTGGCCCATCTAAAAAAGTGATATATATTTTATATGGTTACACTTACATTTATATACAATATGTAGATAAAATAAGAGTTGATTTTTCCGGTTTGGTTTGGTTATACGAAAACGCTTTTATTTCGGTTATTTGGTTTTGGTTCTATCCGGTTTATAATATGGATATACGATACGAAGCAAAACATACGACACTGACGCCGATGCAAATAGAAAATTAATAGAACTCTCGGGAGAGAAAAAGAAGCATGCAGAAGAAGAAGATCGACATATTGAAATTAGAGAGGATCAAATCAAAAAGCAAAAGCAATAGAAAGAGAGAGAAGAAGAAGACGAAGAATCTTAAAAGCCAAAACTCAATAGATTAGCTTTAGAGAGAATAACTAAGCGCCAAGTAATCTCCTCTTTAACTTTATTCTCGATCACTAATTAATCTCAGAAGCAGAGCACTCTCTGTTCTATGTTTCTTTCACAGAGCTAATGAGTGGATCTCAGATAAAGTCATCGTCCCGGGTTCGATTCGCCGAGCAGTAGGAGAACAAAAAAATGGGTTTTTTCTTTGGTTTGTTCATAGGAATCGCAGTTTCTGTGGGTTTGGTCGTCGCATTTGCACGCTATTCTAATGTCAGATCCACTCGTCGAGCTGAATTGGTTAAAAAATCATTTATACTCAATATAGTTTATCTTTCATTTGTGATGATTTGCTGGGACATTACATAATCTCGTTTTGTAGGCGAGAACCATTGCTGCATTTGCAAGAATGACTGTTCAAGATTCGAGAAAACTTCTCCCTGGAGATTTTTATCCTTCTTGGGTTGTCTTTTCACAGAGACAAAAGTTGAGCTATATAAATACATAATCTCTGTTTCTTTCATCATTTATTGATGATATATATATATGTGGAGATTTGATACTTGTCCTTTATTAAAATTCAGTTAAATTGGCTTAATCTTGAACTTGAAAAGATCTGGCCTTATGTAAACGAGGTAACTTTTAATCTTTTTTACACTCTGTTTCTTATGAAAATGCATTTGTGTTATCTTTATGAATGTCCGGATATATTCTCTGCTTACTCATGCAGGCAGCTTCTGAGCTGATTCGCAGCAGTGTGGAGCCAGTTCTTGAACAATATACACCAGCTATGTTAGCATCTCTCAAGTTCTCTAAATTTACACTTGGCACTGTGGCTCCTCAGTTCACAGGTTGGTTTTGTTGGTTGCTACAAATAACCTAGTAGACTGCTTTACCAAGAACACTAGTGTTGGTTTTTATGAGTTTACCGGGTTCGGCTAATGCAAACCTATTGCTTAAACATTTGACGCAAGTGGATGCTTATTTCAAAATGTTACAATTTAGCAATCTTGTTTATGTAGTTTTGTCGATACGGTTTAGCTTCTTGGATCTTTTCACCGTCCATGTATTAGTTTTGGTTAGTTTTTAAACTGCAGTGATAAGACAATTGAATGTTCACTCATTTTCAGGAGTTTCCATCTTAGAAAGTGAAAGTGGACCTAATGGAATTACGATGGAACTTGAAATGCAATGGGATGGTAACCCAAAAATCGTGTTGGATATCAAAACCTTACTTGATGTAGCTTTACCAATTGAGGTATTTTGTACTTTCACTAGTAATGCTACTATTATAGAATTTAGTATACATTTGTTTTGTTTTTTTAGCTTTCCTTGTCGGTTGTATAGGTGAAAAATATAGGATTCACAGGCGTCTTCAGGTTGATTTTCAAACCTCTTGTTGATGAATTCCCTTGCTTTGGTGCACTTTCCTATTCACTGCGCGAGAAGGTACTTTAGTGATGACCTTCACTGCTGGTTATAATCAATCATTACGGTTGTGTTCTGTAGTGATCTTCTTCTGTTGTTGTGTGAACAGAAAGGGCTTGATTTTACACTTAAGGTTATTGGTGGTGAATTAACATCTATTCCAGGGATTTCTGATGCAATCGACGTATGCAAAACAAATTTGATCTTTTATCTTTAGAGCATGTTAAATCCTAGTAGTGGTCAACAATCTGTTGACGCCTTTGTCAGGAAACTATCCGTGACGCTATTGAAGACAGTATAACGTGGCCCATTAGGAAAATTATACCCATATTACCAGGAGATTACAGGTTTTTGCTTCTTTATGTTATACCATCTGGATTTGTTTCTATTGAAGACCATTTGTTGATGTAATTCTGAAATGTGTTTTAATAGTGATCTTGAGTTGAAACCTGTTGGAACATTGGATGTGAAGCTTGTGCAAGCAAAAGACTTAGCTAACAAAGACATGATTGGAAAATCTGATCCTTACGCTGTCGTATTCATTCGCCCATTGCCTAACAGAACAAAGAAGACCAAAACTATCGTAAGGAAATTTCACTCAGCCATTATCTTGCTGATTTGGATGGTGTGTAACTCTCTCGTTCTTTATTTTTAATGTCGTATAGAGTAACTCGTTGAATCCGATTTGGAATGAGCATTTTGAGTTCATTGTGGAGGATGTTTCAACTCAACATTTGACTGTAAGAGTCTTTGACGACGAAGGAGTCGGCTCTTCTCAGCTTATCGGGGCTGCTCAAGTACCGTTAAATGAACTCTTGCCCGGGAAAGTAAAAGATATTTGGTTGAAATTAGTCAAGGATCTAGAGATCCAAAGGGATACAAAAAATCGAGGCCAAGTTAGTATATATTCCTCTTATTCTTATAAGTTAGGATCGCTTCTCTTTAACATTTTCTTTCAGATAGCCTCTCTTCTACTAGTATTGATTTTAAAAGATATATTTATGTGGTGATATAGGTGCAATTGGAGCTCTTATACTGTCCCTTTGGGAAAGAAAGCGGATTCAAGAACCCGTTTAACCTGAACTACTCATTGACTATCTTAGAGAAGGTACTTAAGCCAGAAAGCGAGGACTCGGATGCTACGGATGTAAAAAGTTTGCAGAGTCCTAAGAAAAAAGATGTGATTGTGAGAGGAGTGTTGTCTGTGACAGTGGTGGCTGCTGAAGACTTACCAGCTTTAGATTTTATGGGAAAAGCAGATCCATTTGTGGTTGTCACGTTGAAGAAATCGGAATCGAAATCCAAGACAAGGGTTGTACCAGATAGCTTGAATCCTGTTTGGAATCAGACATTTGATTTTGTAGTTGAAGATGCTTTGCATGATCTCTTGATTCTTGAAGTATGGGACCATGACAAATTTGGCAAGGTAAGATACATGTTAAATACATTCATGGTAAACATAATAACATGATTAATGTGTTTGGTCTGTTCTTTTTTTGTGTGTGTGAAGGATAAAATAGGGAGAGTGATAATGACATTGACACGAGTGATGTTAGAAGGAGAGTTTCAAGAGTGTTTTGCGTTGGACGGAGCTAAATCAGGGAAGCTTTGTGTCCATCTCAAATGGACTCCAAGGCTTAAACTCAGAGACGCCTCTTAATTCTACTCTCATCACATTACTTTTTTAATTGCTTTTCTTGTTGTATAGTGTGCTATTAACTGATTTTTCATATTCTTCCTTGCTTGCCGTAGAAGAAAGTAATATAAATTTATTAAAAGCCACCTCTTTTTTGTTGTTTTGGGTCAAAAGCTATATTCGTGTAGATTGGTTTTGGCATTTTGGGGATTTTTCTAATCGTTTCTTCTTGGAAATTATCATAAATATATAGCTCAATGAAAAATAAACTATCAAATGTAACAGAATTAATTTATTTAATGACCTAGATCTGCTTTTACATATATATAAAAAAGAGATATATACAAAAAAAATTTGAAAAGCTATATCGTAATACAAACGAATAAAGTCAATAAATTTATTTATGTAAATACGTGTGTAAGCTGAGCTGTTGGTTTTTGTAGAGAGAAAATTTCAAACGATAACAATAGATAATGATATATGACCTAAGAATAGTATTATTTAAAAAATATTTCTCTTGCTATTCAGGGTCTCTTTCTATTGTTAAAAAATTATCTGTTTTCAGAGATAAGCGTATAAATAAACATTTTAAGACCTAGTGCTTGTTGAAGCTGCCACCTGTATGAGTATGATGCATACATTCGTTGGACAGTCGTGGAGAAAAGTAATGAATTAAAAAAAGGAAAAATGTAATAATATTCGCTCGTATATAATAAGATTCTAATGCTTATTGTCAAAGGACAAAAAATAAGATTCTCATGCTTATTATGCTGTTCTAGATTCTTGCCAAGTGTACATCGCTCGTTAGTCCTAAGATATCAAATTGGTCAATTTCTTCAACACTGTTTCCGAATATTCAAAAATAACTTTTCGAATAGAATCTTCCAGTACGCTAATGCTTTTACGTGACTCGTAAACCGTTAAAAACTTGACACATCGCCCCTTTAACAGTTAATACGAACACCAAGAACAAATCAAATGCATTTAATCCGATGTTGCAAAGCTTTAACGATTTAAACTTAAATTATGTAAAAACCTTCTAAACTATTGCATTTTTTGGATTATAAAAAAATACGAAGAGACGTGTTTACAGTCTTTACAGATCAATCAATCAATATTAAACCTTTTTACTCCTTCTCTTGCTTCGTCTTGTTCACGAGTATTTGCAGAGGAAGCTGTTGATTTTTCCCGTCGTTACGAATCGTGGGAAGAGTGTTTGAGAACGAAGAAAGCATAATGGCGGGAAACGATTGGGTGAATAGTTACTTGGAGGCGATCCTCGCCGCGGAGCCTGGGATCGGCAATTCCAAGTCGTCGCTTCTGTTAAGGGAGCGTGGCCATTTCAGCCCGAGTCGTTACTTCGTGGAGGAGGTCATCACTGGCTTCGACGAGACTGATCTTCACCGTTCCTGGGTTCAGGTTTGTATTCAACTTCTCTGTTTCACGTTTCTAAAGAATTTTCGATTGATTATTCTTTCCTCCAAAGGCTGCTGCAACTAGGAGTCCTCAAGAACGGAACACGAGGTTAGAGAATCTGTGCTGGAGGATTTGGAATTTGGCTCGCCAGAAGAAGCAGGTTCCTGATTTCGTCCTTTTTAAGAGAGTTTTTAATTTTCTTTCTGGGTCTTGTGATAAAAAGATCATCTTTGGGTTAAGTTGACTCTCAGTATGATTTGACTTGAATCGTTATGCTTAATTAGGTTGAAGGGAAGAATGCTAAGCGTGCTGCTAAACGGCATCTTGAGCGTGAAAAGGCAAGAAAGGAAGTAACTGCTGATATGTCAGAAGAACTATCTGAAGGAGAGAAAGCAGATTTGCCTGGTGAAATCCCAACTCATAGTGATCGAAACGCCAAAGGAAGAATGTCTCGGATCAGCTCTGTTGATGTTTTTGAGAATTGGTTTGCTCAACACAAAGAGAAAAAGCTTTACATCGTCTTAATAAGGTAAACATTGCACTACCTTTAAGGGGATTTCTATAACAATTGGTTAGAATTTAATGCTGTTCTGTAGTCATGTTTCACATAAATAATAGTAGAAATATTGTCTTGCAGCCTTCACGGTTTGATACGAGGTGAAAACATGGAGCTTGGTCGGGATTCTGATACCGGTGGCCAGGTACTCTTCTTCCTGCAAGCATGTTATTTTTTTTGTTATATAATTACAGTTTTAAGTTGCTCAATTTACACTGTTTCAAATGGCTTCTGCAATCAGGTGAAGTATGTTGTGGAACTTGCAAGGGCATTGGGCTCAATGCCAGGAGTCTATCGTGTCGATTTGTTGACCAGACAGGTATCCGCACCAGATGTGGATAGCAGCTACTCTGAACCGGCTGAGATGCTAATTCCTTTAAACACTGACAGCACAGAGCAGGAGCATGGAGAGAGTAGTGGCGCTTACATAATCCGTATACCTTTTGGTCCCAAAGATAAATATGTACCAAAAGAGCTCCTCTGGCCTCATATTCCTGAATTTGTTGATAGGGCACTTAGCTATATTATGCAGATCTCTAAGGTTCTTGGTGAACAAATTGGTGGAGGACAACAAGTGTGGCCTGTTTCTATTCATGGGCACTATGCAGATGCTGGTGACTCCGCTGCTCTTCTATCTGGGGCTCTGAATGTACCAATGGTTTTTACTGGGCATTCTCTTGGTCGTGATAAGCTTGAGCAACTCTTGAAACAAGGACGGCCAAAAGAAGAAATCAATTCTCACTACAAAATAATGAGGCGCATAGAGGCAGAGGAGCTATGTCTTGATGCTTCTGAAATAGTAATAACTAGTACAAGGCAGGAGATAGAAGAGCAATGGCGCCTTTATGATGGTTTTGATCCGGTATTGGAGCGTAAACTCAGAGCAAGGATGAAAAGGGATGTGAGCTGCCTTGGTAGATTTATGCCTCGCATGGTTGTAAGTATCATCTCTGTCCTCTCTGTTCGTCTTTGGGATTTAGAACTGAGAACTTTTTGCTTCTAGACAAGTCTCCTTTCCAGAATCATGAGTAGCCTTGTCGTGTGATTCCAGGTAATTCCTCCAGGAATGGAGTTTCATCACATTGTACCACATGATGTGGATGCAGATGGGGAAGGAGCCAGAGATGATGAAAATTCACAATGTCCTGATCCCCCAATTTGGTCTGAGGTACAATGTAGTCGAATCATTGTTTTTTTTTGTTTTTCTTTGATCAAATGTTCTATATATTATCTGATTGTTATACTGGTACTTTTATATTTACTGTGAACTCCTTACTTGTGGCAGATTATGCGTTTCTTTTCTAACCCGCGCAAGCCTATGATACTCGCTCTTGCTCGGCCAGACCCTAAAAAGAACTTGGTTACTCTAGTCAAAGCCTTTGGAGAATGCCGTCTATTACGGGAACTTGCTAACCTTGTACGTCCTGCAGTTTTTCTTGTCAGAATCATGATTTTCTTTAAGTTAATTCACTTTTTTCATTCTTTCTTTCTCTCTCTGTGATTGCAGACGCTGATAATGGGAAACCGAAATGATATTGATGAGTTATCCACTACGAATGCCTCGGTGCTGCTCTCAATTCTCAAGCTGATCGACAAATACGACCTCTATGGTCAAGTGGCAATGCCTAAGCATCACAAACAATCTGATGTGCCAGAAATTTACCGTTTAGCAGCCAAAACAAAGGTAGTGCTTAAACATGATCAATAAGTGTTCCCATATTATGATGCACAGGATTATAAGCCTGTGTTTTGCTGCTGTCTAAGGTCCTTGCAGTTGTTTATCTATCTTATCTCAAACTATTTTTCAGGGAGTATTTATAAATCCAGCTTTCATTGAACCATTTGGATTGACTCTGATCGAGGTATTTATCATTTTTCTCTTTTCAGTGCTCTATTCTTTTCAGGGTTTTCTGATTATCTAACAGGCGCTGTATCTAACAGGCAGGGGCTCATGGTCTGCCCACTGTTGCAACAATAAATGGAGGACCTGTTGATATTCATCGGGTTTGTTGCTTCCCATATTTCAGAAGAAGATTTTCTCTGCATAATCAATGCAGAACAACCTATAGCTGATTTCTGCTCCTGACTTGCAGGTTCTTGACAATGGTCTTTTGGTTGACCCTCATGATCAGCAAGCTATAGCTGATGCTCTCTTGAAGCTGGTCTCAGACAAGCATCTTTGGACAAAATGCAGACAAAACGGCCTAAAAAACATCCACTTGTTTTCATGGCCAGAGCATTGCAAAACATATTTGGCACGGATAGCTTCATGCAAGCAAAGGCATCCTAAATGGCAGAGAATTGAGTTTGAAAACTCAGATACTGATTCACCCAGTGGCTCCCTTAGAGATATACATGATATCTCCTTGAACCTAAAACTTTCCTTGGATGAAAGTAACAATGGTGTAGATACTAACTTAGACGCTGAAGACAGCGCTGCTGAACGAAAAGCTAAGCTAGAGAAAGCTGTTTCAACATTGGCACAAAAGAAGACTTCGACAGAGAAGATTGACTCCAAGATGCCAACTTTAAAAAGACGGAAACATATATTTGTCATTTCCGTGGACTGCAGCGCAGCCTCTGATCTTCTCGCAGTGGTCAAAACAGTTATCGATGTTGCAGGCAAAGGCGGCTTAACAGGATTCATACTCTCGACCTCGATGACTATATCTGAGACTCACACCACATTGCTTTCAGGAGGGTTGAAACCACAAGACTTTGATGCTGTTATCTGCAACAGTGGAAGTGAACTCTACTTCACTGCCTCTGCTTCTGAGGATAAAACCGTGCTTCCTTATACACTCGATGCAGATTACCATTCCCATATAGAATTCCGCTGGGGTGGAGAGAACTTGAGGAAGACTTTGATCCGCTGGATTAGTTCTGTTGAAGAGAAGAAGAAGCTGAAACAAGGAGAGATTCTCTTCGAAGATGAGTCTTCTTCAACCAACTACTGCTTATCCTTCAAAGTGAAAGATCCTGCTTCGGTAAATACACTCTCAAGACCACAGTTTTGTTCCTCTTGAAGCATTGACCTTTTGGTTTTTACTTTTCTAATCTCCATTCATTCATTTAATCAATACAGATTCCTCCAATGAAGGAGCTGAGGAAATTGATGAGAATCCAAGCATTACGTTGCAATGTAGTTTACTGCCAAAATGGAGCTAGGTTAAACGTAATCCCTGTTCTTGCCTCACGATCTCAGGCACTTAGGTAATTTTTTATCATAAAACCATCAAATCTGAACGTCAATTGTTTCTCTTTCTTGGATTTGTATTCGTTTTTGAGCTCTCAATGAACATACACACACAATGTCTTCCTCTGTTTTCAGGTATTTACTAGTGCGATGGGGCATTGATTTATCAAACATGGTAGTCTTCGTGGGAGATTCAGGTGACACAGATTACGAAGGCTTGCTTGGAGGAATTCACAAAACTGTGATGCTAAAAGGCATAGCGAGTGATTTGCGTGAGCTACACGGAAACAGAAGCTACCCAATGGAAGATGTGACTCCACTCAACAGTCCCAATATCACCGAGGCTGAAGAATGTGGCCATGACGCCATTAAGGCCGCCTTAGAGAAGCTTGGGGTCAATCTCCTCAAGGCTTGAGGCTGCTTTTTCCTCTATTAAAAAAGTCTTTTTGTACAAATATGCGGCGACGACGTACGCTGAATTGATGATAACAAAGTACAGTATTATACCAACTTGCATACTATTTTTTATCCTTTAGAATAGTATTACACAACTTTAGACCGGTTCCCTTGTAACTGTTGAGACTAGATTTGTTGAACAAGGCATCAAGACCCTCCACTCGAGGAATATTGCTACACGATGTTTTTTAGACCCTCCACTGGAGGAATATTGCTTGTGAGGTGTTTTTAAAACATAAAACGTACGAATATTCTATATAATCTTGAGCTTATTGAGGATTGCCAATTATACTTAATTAAATCAAATCGATAATGTTGAGTTGAATGTTATCTATGTGGATAACTGTAACATAAATTTGAGTCAATCTTGAAAGGAAAAAAAAACGGGGAAAAAAGAAAAAGAAAACCGAACCAAATCCAACCTAAACCGTACCAAAACAACCCTGAAGAGAGTCACGTTTAATTACTTGAATCTCATTGACCAATAATAATTGGATTTGTTAACCCAAAAAAAAATCTGAAACCGGATTAGACGGTCAAACAGTAACACACATATAAATAGAAGATTAAGGCAAGTAAAAACAAAAAAACAAAAGAGTAGTAAACCTGAGAGATACAAACAAACAAATAACCCTAAATTTCTCAAATTTATCTTTTCTTCTTGACTAATTCATCTTCTTTCTTCTGCAAGATCAAAAACTAACCCTAATTAAGTTAGACTAAAGAATCTCAATTACGCCTTGAAGTAGAAGAGGAAGAAGAAGAAGCAAGATACTATTTATTAATGGCGGATCTGACTTGTACGACGCCGTTTCTGCTCTATCCAACACTCGTCATCATCCTCTTCTTCTACTCCATTAACCACCATAACGGACTTCTCTCCTCCGTCGTCGATGATGATCCTTCTTGTCATCTCTCTGAAACTGTCTTCTCTTCCTTCAGATTCTTCCCTTTTCGTTCTTCTTCCTCTTGTCTCAACAATGTACTTCTCTTCTTTCATATCTAAGTTTACTTTCTTTTACTTTCTTTTGTGTTGTCTTCTTCCTCTTGTCTCAACAATGAAGTACAATATTGTTTAAACAACTTTCTTTTATGTTTATGGTTTGTAAGTTTATATAATTGATTAATGTTGTTTAAAACTGAAACAGTCGTCGTCGCCTGAAGTTAGGGTGGTAGAAGAAGTTTTTGATGAAGCGGCAGCGAGAATCGAAGAAGGTTTGGCGATGGCGAGAGCCGCCATAAAGAAAGCCGGAGAAGTGGATCTCCGTCGTCATCGTAGTGACCGGAGGAATAATTCCGATTCAGGATTCGTACCAAATGGATCTGTCTATCTCAACGCTGTTACTTTTCACCAGTTAAGACCTTTTCTTTCTCCTATTTTTGCTTACTATTATTATCTCTCCCTCAATATTTCTAAATTTTATATCTTACGAAAACTATACAAATTGGTATATAATTCTATTTACCAACATTGTGTAGTTTAATCACCAGTTAATTCCCTTGTTAGATTTGAATTAGTTAGGCTTTTTTTAGTTACTTCAAAGAAAAGTTAGGCAAAATGGATATTAAATAAAATAAATATAAAATTATAATATGTAGCTAACAAGTAGGTGCTCATTAGCATCTGTACTCTCTTCTTTTCTTTTCTTTTTTCGTCAGGAACCGTTAATAGAAATATGAGTCAACATCAAAATTTTATGTGAGTTTCTATTTTTAGTAACCTGCACACTACTAGTTTCCAGTTTCGGATTTCTAAAAGTCCCTTTTTCCCAACGTTTGTTTCCATTATTCTTCCTGTCGTCATTCTCTCTCTAACTTCATAATTCAAAATCAGACCTACTTTGAGGAAAGAGTAGTTTAGCTTTTAGGTTTCTCCATACCTTTTCTCTCCATCTCTCAGTTTGACCTTTGCAAACATGTCATTCACTTTTTTTCTTACTTATGTTAAAAGTTTTAAAAGTCTCACATTATACACTCCGTTTATGGATCTAATGTATATATAGGCAAACACATTAAGATTTTTGCATATGTAATGTCCTTTTTAATTTCTTACACAACAATAAACAGGAGCCACAGAGAGATGGAGAAGAGATTTAAGATATGGACATATCGAGAAGGAGAAGCTCCTCTGTTTCACAAGGGTCCTCTCAACAATATTTACGCTATCGAAGGCCAATTCATGGACGAGATCGAGAATGGAAAAAGCCGTTTCGCGGCAGCTTCACCGGAGGAAGCCACCATGTTCTACATCCCTGTAGGGATTGTCAATATCATACGATTTGTTTATAGACCTTACACTAGCTATGCCCGTGACCGTCTCCAAAACATTGTCAAAGACTACATCTCTCTCGTCTCTAATCGTTACCCTTACTGGAATCGCAGTCGCGGTGCTGACCATTTCTTCCTCTCCTGTCACGATTGGGTGAGTAGTCCCTGTTAGAACAATTCTTGTTTTCCAAGTAAACTGTAAAAACCGTAGCCCTAACTTTCCTTATTTTTCCTTGTTGTTTAAGGCACCTGATGTTTCAGCGGTAGATCCAGAACTATACAAGCATTTCATCAGAGCTCTCTGCAATGCCAATGCATCGGAGGGATTCACACCCATGAGAGATGTTTCATTGCCGGAAATCAACATTCAGTACGGAAAATTAGGATTTGTACACACCGGTGAACCGCCTCAGAACCGTAAACTCTTGGCATTTTTCGCGGGCGGTTCTCATGGAGAAGTCAGGAAAATTATATTCCAACACTGGAAAGAAAAGGACAAAGACGTGCTTGTCTACGAATATCTCCCCAAAACCATGAACTACACCAAAATGATGGATCAATCAAAGTTTTGTCTGTGTCCGAGCGGTTGGGAAGTGGCGAGTCCAAGAATCGTGGAGTCTCTTTACTCCGGTTGCGTTCCGGTCATCATTGCTGATTCTTACGTTCTTCCATTTAGCGACGTGTTGGATTGGAAGCAGTTCTCAGTTCATATTTCAATATCGAAGATACCGGAGATAAAGAAGATTTTAGAAGCGATATCAGAAGAAGAGTACTTGAAGATGCAGAGGAAAGTTCTTGAGGTTCGAAAACACTTCGTCGTAAACAGACCATCGAAGCCATATGATATGTTGCATATGATTATGCATTCTATTTGGTTACGGAGGCTTAATGTTCAAATTCCTCTTTCACAGTGAACTATATATTGTTATACTCTTTTATAGATAATACACATACATATTTTAGTGCGTCTATGAGAGCTTGAGAAACGATGACAATGTCTTGTTCTAGATATTCGATTAGTACAAACCTTCGAGTTTCATTTCGGATGAAACGTACAATCTGCAAGCAGGCCTAGTTGTAACGGTACGAAACCCCAAAACAAAGCCCATAAGGATCACATTTGAAATAATGAGAACAAAAAATTGTAATGCCTTCAAGTTTCGCCAAATCTCTGGTACTATGACTTCTTCTCGTGTTGCATTTTCTTCTTTTATTAGACCTAAAACAGAGAAGGTTGACAAAGTCAAGAACGCCATCGTAGTGATGATTTTATCGAGTCAAAGTCAGCATCATCGTTGCAAATCCCAAAAACAATTAAATATTTTTAAAGAAAAGTCTTCAAAAACGATGGAGAGAGAGGACGAGAACTCCATATTTTTCTCCAGCTTTCCTTGTGATAGAGAAAACCCCCCCCCCCCCGAAGCTCTCTCTGTTTCAAACTTATCTAGTTACCTAGACAAAGATGAGTTTATGTTCAGAAATCTCTCTACATTCTATTCCTCTACGGAACAGAGGATACTCTGTTTACAAGGATGACGACGAAGACTCTGTTCTACTCTACCCTGAGCTTCTGTTTTCTCCATTGAACAAATCTCTTGCGATCAAAACCTCTGATTCGTCTGACGTTGTCGCAGTCGAAGAATACAAAGTCAAAGCTAATCTCTCCTCCACTCTTCAGAGCATTTTTGACAAGTATGGAGACATAACATCAGATTCCAAGCTCCAATCTCTCTCCACAAGAACATACCACCTCGAGAGTCTAGCAAAGGTTGTTATGGAGCTTCAGTCAAGGCCTCTGCATAGGCTGTCTGAATCACGAGCGAGCGAGATTCTAGCGATCGTTGAGGACATAGAGACGGCAAAGATCCGAGCAGGTTGGCTCAGGTCTGTTCTTGAGGAAGTTGTTGAGGCAACGAGGTTTATCAAAAGACGCGATATGGTAATTAAGGAGAAAGAAACGTGCGAGCGAGGTTTATATCTTGCGAAGCAAGAAATGGAGGTGAGTCTGAAGAAGCTTGCAGAGAAGGAGAAAGAGATGAATGAGTTTCGGGAGAGATTGTTGAAGAAAACGGGGAAGTTAGGGTCTTTGGAGATGAAGCAAGCGTATCTTGATAAGAGATCTGTGTTTATGAGATCTAAAGTCGATAAGTTTCAGGATCAATCTGTATTTATGGACATTTTGTGAAGAGCATTTGTTTAGCTTTGCCTTTAGTTTCTCACCTTTTTTTTCACGTTAAATTAATGTCATCCACAAAAGCCTATGGTAACTGGATTTGGCTTTCATGTGGTAAGATAAGTTGTGAATTAAAATATATTTTCTCTTCTTTTTTGTTCTTTTGCTTTTAACATTCTTTTTTTTTCTGTGTGGACGTTTTGGTGTCTAATCACATTACATGGTCCCATGTGGCCATCTTGATCACATGAATGAAATTAAGAATTTTCAGCAATCTTCAGAGATCAAGCAAAAACCATATATGTGTTCACATTATCAGCAAACAGAAAGGGGTTGAATATTAATAGTGAAATGTCAAATTTAGAAATAACGATTGATTATCTAAATCAAAGCAAGTACAGAAGCTTATACTTGTAAAAGCACATAAATACACATTTTACACAACGCATTACGCATATAGATTACAAAAATTGAAGCAGATTCTGATGAACTTCCGAGAAGGGAAATGTGAAAAAGAAGAGATTGTATTCTTACTTGAAACAAGAAGGAAGACTTAGTCCGTGGCAAACAAAGGCCATCGCTAGGTATACAACCGCTGAGAGTATAAATATCAGAGCAATCCTGCAGAAAAACAAGATCATAAGCCAAGAGAACCAACAGCAAGAACTCCACGAAGAATGCAAGATTATATAAGAAAGGATCAATAAGAAACCATGTAAATGGAATTTAGGTTGCTTGAAAAGGGTCTTTGGTTCAAAAAAAAACTTACGTAAGCTTGACATTCCTCCACCACATTATGCTTCGGAAACGGCGAGCTTGCTTTCTGAAACGAAAAGTACTCCCTTGCATATTTGCGGTTTTATCAACTAGCAACTCCAAACGCTCTCCTCTATCCAAGACTTTATCGATATTCTCAATCATCACGTTTCTAACCTGAAAATATAAACAAATGCACACGGGAAGGTTGAGAATAGTACCAAAGATGCATAAAGATTCCAGCAGCTCATCCATAAAGGGAATTTTTCAAGCAAACAAAATAGGAAGAGAGTTTGCAACCTTACCTGACTCATTTCACCTTTGATTCTGCTCATCCTGTCTACATTTGGATCATTGGAATAGTATTCCATCTGCTGACTCACAACTCTTGAAAATTCGTCATTCATGGAGTAAGCTTGAGCAGAATGAATTGCACGGCCGTATGTTTTCACAAATCTCTGATGAATTTCTTCCAGAAACGCAAACGGAATACTCCCTGTGCAGTAAAAGGTGTTAGAAAACCACCATTTCTTAGCCAAACATGTCAGAATTAGAAACGATGAAAACATGAATCAAGTCATTTGGCAATCCTAACATCACCAAAATGTTTCTAGAAACTTACAGCATTCTGTATCCACCAATGATCACAAGGTTAAGCATTAATATACCCACAAATTGAAAACACTAGAACCAAAGCACATTCATACACAAAAGGAAAATTCCATCTCGCTGAAAGATATCTAGCCTGGTAATCATTTCACAACATCAATTTTTTTTATCAGAAAGGCATAAAGAGCAGAGATTTAGCTTCGAAATCCCCAGAATTGAGATTCCGCAAATCAAGTAAATTGATAGTGGGATAAGATCTCAGCAGAAATCGAAAAACCCCCAAAAAAACAAGAGGCATATCAAGTAAAAAAATTCGAAATTGGCGAGAGAAGCGAGCTTACTTCCGGCGGTTTCATCGGCCATACAGAGGGCGGTAAGGCCATCGGTTCGCTTGACGTGGAAGACGTACCGATCCTGAGAGTAGGACACGTGGCTGTCGTCATCGTTTCCCGGCAGCTTCTCCAAAATCTGTTTCGCGATTGAGCTCGCGTTGGTCGAAGTCGCGCTAAACTCCGATAACACCACCGATCCACGAGACACCAAGGCATATAAGATCGCCATCTACTCCGGCAACTCTTTACAGCTCACTCTTATCTCTCTGTAAAGATATAATTCTTCTAGAAACCTCAGATCGTGACTACAACGAACAAAATCGCTCACCACAAACCCCCAAAAACTGATCAATTAGACTATCAAATCCCAGAATCGTTCAACACCGACTAGCAAATCAAATATCTCCGTATATCAAATTGAATTGTTTGCAATGATTTTTAGAAACCCTATATTGAGAATCTTATCTGAAGCCCGCTTACAGTGAAGAAGTTTTGAATTTTGAAAATTTGAGGCGCAACAAAATATCTGGCCTGATTTTAATCTCTTGGGCTTTTTTAATTATCTTAGTTATTATAGTCCATTACTACTTACTATCTTACACGGCCCATTATTTTAGCTTTTTTGAATAACTTCATAATGTTTTTCTTTTTCAGTTAAACATTTCATGGTTTATTACTTTTCAGTTATAAAAAAAACTGTAATCATATTAAAAAAACAAAAAAAACACCAACTCATAGTGGTTCAAAGGAGAACACTTTTCAGTTATAATAAAATTTATCCTTATTTTATGTACGGTACCAAAACTAATATATGCATACAAAACATAAGTTATAAATAAAAATTATTTTATTACTTTTGTTACCCTGTCTATTAGAAACCTGCGCAGATTTTTGCATAAGACTCGAAAAACATTATAGAATTAAAATGGTAGCAATATTGAATCCAAAATATAAAAATTTGGACCAGTAATGAATAGTTTGTCGTAGAATACCAACCAACTTTTTTTCAGAGTTCTAAAAGCAGTAGTAGCGCATTAAATTTAGTAAACCTACTAGTAGTACTTTTGCAGATTTCATGCATAAATAAGGAACGTATCTTACCTTCTTTTAATGATTGAATTTTCACTATAATTTGATCAAGATAAGATCAACCAAACAAAAACCGGTTCACCAAACCAACGATGTAAAGACGTTTCAGTTTCCCGGTTTAATCAACCACTGCCGTGGAAAGTACACATTGCCCTGACCCTCACATGAACACAAACAGCAAAATTCAAAATCTACAGGAAGAGTAAGAGAGAGAGAGAACGAAAACAACAAGATAGAACCCTAAATTTTTAAAGAAGGTGAACTCTGCAGGAAAACAAAAAAACGAACCGGAATTAACCGGGTTGTATCCTAATAGAATCCATCTAATCCACTAGGCTCCACCAGCACATAGAGCGGCTTCCCCTGTTTTTTTGGCTTTTATTTTGTAGAATCCAACAAGGGACGACGCATACAATGACAACGGTCTTGTGCCTCGAACAATTCATCTTCTCAAAGACAATTACCCTAATCTGGTAAGATCCATAATTTGATATTTTTTTACCAGATCCATAATTTGATATTTTTTCTTTGTTTGAATACAAACTGTCTACATTTCCATAATCTGATATTTTTTCAAGGTTCTCACTTGAATTGATTATGTTATTAGATTTCCTTTGCTTCCTAAAGTGTGTCTTTTAAATGTGCCTCTTCTTTTCAACAAATTCAAAATTGATTATGTAGTCGATATTGGCGAAAATGTCTCTCATAACACGTATCTTTAATTTGTCTTTCCTCTTGGCAATTCTTTGATCACTTATGCCGATTCTCACGACTTTCATGTCCTTGTTAGGGATGCCGAAAGTGAAGCGTACGACACTAAAGTTCTTATGGCTGAACTCATCCAGGAAGAGAGGCTCATGAAGGTAAAATTGCTCTTCTCTAGTTAGACTGGTATTAATTTGTTAAAGCTAAACTGAAAATCTTTAGGGGAGGATTTTATATTGTTAGATTAGTTGAACAATTAATGTGTTTTAACTATAGAATTACGAAACCAAATCCGACATGGACATCCAGTTTTTTAATTAAGATCGTTACAGGTGTTACCATTTTCATTTGTTTTTTCTTAATTCTGTCAGTTTTAGCATAAAATTTTTCGATTAGTCTAATAATTGAAATCTATAAAATTGTTGTGATTTAATTGCATAACTATGAAACCAAGTCAGCCATGAGCATCCTGTCTTTTAATTAAGATCGTTAGAAGTATCACCAGTTTCATTTGTCTTTTCCTAGTTCTGTCAGTTTTAGCACTCAATTTTTTGATTAATCTGACAACTGAAATCTATCTCGTTCAATTCTCACTAATTACATAATTTTTTAGTTTACTAAAGTCGGAATTTTTTTTAGAGAATGAACTACGTTTTTTTTCTGCCCTGAGATTGCTTTTGGACTTGTTTTTTGTGTCGGATCTTTGTTCATTTTGTTTGAATGGTGGCAATGCTGGATTTGAAGTGACGAAGACGACGCCGAAGCTTTTATGCATCAACTCAATTATGAGGTAAAATTGCTCTTATTTGCTCACACTAATTTCTCATGATCAATGTCTTGCAAAGCTAAAATATTTAGGAGAATACTTTTTGTTGTTAGATTAGTTGAAGAATTGTTGCGCTTTAACTATTGAACTACGAAACCAAATCAGACATGTGCATCCTGTTTTTTAATTAAGATCGTTACATGTGTCAACATTTTCATTTGTTTTTCCCTTGTTCTCTCTGTTTTAGAACTCAGTTTTCCGATTAGTCTGACAATTGAAATCTATATCTGCCAATACTCGCTAATTACATAAGTTTTTAGTTTAGTAAAATCGGAAAGATTTTTTAGAGAATTGACGATGTTTTTTTTCTTCTTTTGCCATGAGATTGCTTTTGGACCTGCTGTTTGTGCCGGATCTTTGTTCATTTTTTTGAATGGTGGCAATGTTGGATCTGAAGTGACGAGAACGACGCTGAAGCTTTTATGCCTCAGCTCAACCAAGATGTATAATTGCTATTCTCTGCTCATAATAGTATGAATTTCTCATGGTTAATGTGTTGCTAAGCTAAAATTTTTTAAGGGCAGACTTTCTGTTGTTAGATTTGTTGAAGAATTGTTGCGTTTTTAACTATAGAATTACGAAATTTTTAGTTTACTTAAATCGGATGGATTTTTTGAGAGAATTGACTATGTTTTTTTTTCTGCCACATATTGCTTTTGGACTTGCATTTTGTGGGATCTTCGTTCATTTTTTTTGAATGGTGGCAATGCTCGACCTGAAGTGATGAGGATGACATTGTTAACTTGGCTAGATAATGAAGGAAAAGATGAAGGAGAGGCTCATGGAGGTAAGGTGAAAGAATAATCTTCAGAAAATAAATCTATTGGATTCTTGAGAACTGTAATATTACGTATTTTCTAGTTTGGACAAAATATATATGACATACAATCAAAACACCAAATAATACTTTTAGTGCAAATTCAATTTCCAAATTTTTACATGCTCTGGTTAGTTCTTGATAGCATTTCACATTAGCATTCATCACATAACAATAAGATTTTCAACGCCAAAAGAAAAGAATTTCTCAAAGAAAACTAAATTTAAGTGTTCACCAAATAACAAAAAAATTCCTCGTTTATAACTATTTTCTTTCTATAAGAGAGTGGTACTCCTCTAACTTGATTCCAAAGTTCTTAAGACCACTAATTATGCGTTTGTTATATATCAATTTTAATATCTGCTCAACATTATATTCTGCATTATTGATTGTCTTTTTGGCCATGTCCTTAACATCTGTCCAAATTACTAATTATACAAATCCAACAAAGTTATCTGCCATAGTTTTTTGTTTATTTTATGTATATAATTTATATACAGCAAATCTAACCAAAGATTTATTGGACCGGCCACCTAATTATCATCCCTGTCTTATTTATGAGGATCAATTAGCTATGGAAATGATCGAGGAGTTGCTGAACTGGAGTTGACTTCCCTGTCTAAAGAAGAATAAGAGTTTTTTATTAACTAACAAGTTTTAATTCTGCGATACGCGCGGGTTATATATATAAATTTTTATTTTCTATATCAGCTACAATGTGAGCGTATGTTTTGTATTTTTTTGTAAATGATTAATCATATTATTATTATTTATATTGCAGTTGTTACTTTTTTTGTATATGATGAAATAGTAAAATCTATAAGTCTGTTGAGTTACTTTTTGTTTAAACAAAAAAATTACGATTTTTGAAAATGATAATATCTTTGTATGCAAAATAAAGTGACAACATATTTTTTTTGAGGAAAAAAGATAATTTTTACTGTCGTTTCCATTGATTTTGCCAGCTGAGATTGTACATGAATGAATTGATGGTTTTAAAGTAGCTTCACTTTTGTTCTCTGAAACCTTTTAATAGTAGCAATGAATTTTTCAAAGTAAAATTTGGTTGCTTTTGAGGCGAGTAATAATTTTTCTATATCGTTTTTGTTGTAGTATGGTTGGTATTTGCGGTTAATTTTTATACATATGTTTTTTTGTTTTAATATAAAATAATACATTTTATTATTAAGATGATATTTTGCTATTTGGTTATTTATATAGATATTAAACAATATCTAAATAATTCGCTTTTAGAAAAGGATGATGATATATTTTTAATAAATATACACAGAGATATACATACTCAAATCATTTAAAAATTAAAACGATTGTTTACACAAATAAATAAATATATTTTTGTAATAATTTTTTCTGTTTTTTCTTAACAAACAGAGCTTTTCATTATATCGAAACATAAGAATGATTTGTTATTTTTAGTATTTTTCTAATCTTAACATAGGTTTTTCACAAAAAAATGTTAATTGTTTACAATTTGGAGTTAAGAAAAGCTAATTATTTAACATTCCCTTTAACAAAGTCTACCAATATGCCCAACAAAAAAAAGAAACTTCACGTAACAACCCGATTATCAGAGCACTAATTAAAATTACAATTTATTTGGATGAGGTTGAGTGTTATAGAAAAAATACTTAATTGTTTACAATTTAGAGTTAAGAAAAGTTACTTAATAGTGAATTGGGTTTGATTTTGAGTTTGACTCTGCAGATAAAAATATGTGAAAAGATAAATATTTAATTTGATAAAATTTTAAAATTGTTAATTAGGCCTTTTTGTGTTTGGCCCAATATTTTAGTTGCCACATGTCTATTTTTTAGACAATTTTTTTGATGACGTAGACACATCCAGGAACCCCAAATAGGAACTTTTATTTAGTACTAGATCGGTTTTCGCGCTACGCGCGGGTATTGTTTAGAATTAGTTTTATATAATTTGGAAATTGTTGTGGTCGCTAGATTTGTCGTCTATTTTTTTATTGGTCATATATAAGTTTGTTTTTTTGTCTTGGATAAAATGGGGGAGTAGAAAACCTTGTAGATAATATTTAAGTTTAAGTAAGAGTAATTAAAAAACACTTCAATGATGTCCAATTTCTAAAATGCACTAAACCTTTAAACCATTAATTGAAAACTGAAATAAAAATTTAAAACAACATTCTTATCGCTCCTATTGGTCTTTGTAGATAATAAATTAGCGAATATTAGATTAATATGTAGGTACCTTCTTTTTTTTGGGATTCGCATTTGTAACCAAAACGGTTAAATACATCCGATCCTTGATTCTCCAGAGTTTACGAAAGTCTGCCGCTTGTTTATCCCATATAATTAGCTTTACCTATTATTTGGGACCTAAAAAATATTAATATGTTAATTATTTATACAAAGATAAAAATGTGATTTTTAATTGTATCTTAACGTGTTAAGAAACAATCGGACGATCATCTTTGTATGTCTTTCAGAGTTTGTATCTTGCCTATGACATCTTTTTTTTACAGTGATTAGCATACATTGATAAACTTAATTCGTACTCAAATATTAGTTCATTTATTAGATTTAAGAAAAAATGAAAGTTACACCCAATAATTATATTCTGGTATTTTGTCAGTGTAACCTTCAATTGAAAGTATTCTTGTATCCGTCGTAATTTTAATGAAATATTTATGGGACGCAAACTTGAATCGGTTGTTATGACGATAAACAATGAAATTTGAAATTTCATATAGTTTGCCTTCCTTTAAATTATGTTTTTTTGTTGTGCACTTAAAATTCACCTATTTTGATTAAAATAAATTTTTAGTAAAAAGTGTGAGAAAAAATATGTTTGAATAAGCAATTTATACCTTGTTGTCCAATAATAAGAGGACCATCCCGATTTCCATCTTAAGATCTGAATAAAATTGGATATCCCACATACGAGTGATGCATATAATGATTGTCAAATTTGGTAAGCCAACAGAAACCATGTCTACATAATTAAGTATACTAACTTCAGCTGGATTCGACATTCCTGTTAACAATAAACATAATTGTGATATATATTTCCTCCTAAACAATATATATGTAATCTACTGCGTAAATAAAAATTAAAATACAACTTAAAATGGTTTGCAAGAAATAATTTTTTTTTCCAGCTATTTTGATATTAAAAAAATAAATTACTACCAATTAAATTTTATACTTTTTTGGGTTTCAAAATTAAATGATGCAAAATCAACTGGTAGTTTTATATAAAACTATTTTTTTATATTTAATTACTAT
The DNA here is from genome assembly GCA_000218505.1 of Schrenkiella parvula. Classification (NCBI taxonomy): domain Eukaryota; kingdom Viridiplantae; phylum Streptophyta; class Magnoliopsida; order Brassicales; family Brassicaceae; genus Schrenkiella; species Schrenkiella parvula. The sequence continues at coordinate 14,951,384 of CM001192.1, read as the reverse complement.
ATTTTTATATAACAATGAATTATAGGTAAAAACCTTTTTTTCTAAACTAATACATTAATAACAATTACTTGTAAATTTTTTTTAGTAATTAAACAATGAAAAAAATGTCAAATTATTTACATGTTCCTAAAAGCTTTAAGATATAAAACCTTATTTTCCACCAACAAAAATATACTTAAATAACTTATTTAAATTATATAAAATAAGTAGAAATTTAAAAAGAAAAAATATGTGTTTATTTGAGTTAGTTACCTGGTTGGAAGATTGATTTCACAAAATCAGCGAAATGTGTTGATGGTAATATATTTTTGAAAAAAAAGTTTTTAAAAACATAAGGAAGGGTAAATATTAAAATTATTCATGTATGTATAATGATAAAAGACAGATAAAAAGTAAAAACACCAACAAAGATTTTTCTTTGAAACTAACTTTTCATTTTTCTAGTATATTCTTTTAACTTTTAAAGATTTTTTTACCCTGTAAATTAATTTTAAACACAAAAATTAAATGCAATTTAATTTCCCAGCTATTAATGATGTTAAAAAAAATTTTCAAATTTAAATAAAACGTTTTAATTGTTTAAATTTTGTTGTCAAAGAAATTAATTAATATCAGGAAAATATGAAATATTTATCAAATAAAAAAACCATGTAAAAGTGTTTTACCAAACAGAAATGAAAGAAATATTTATATTTAGGCTAAAAAATAAATTAATCAATCAATTAAACACACCACATATTTTAATTTCATAAGATGGGTAGTAATAAAAATACAAAAAAAAATTGTGTTCATTTAATCGATTGATTAATTAAAAAGAACATCATCAACCCATTTCTAGAAATAGAAATGTTTGAGTACACATTAGCTGCTTGGGTTTTAACTGTTTTCTCGACATAAAATACGAAGAAACAATTGAAATCACACATAATATTGATCAAGTAGACAAATATCAACAGTGTCTATGTAGTTTCAACTTTCAAGTTTAGGAATAAAACTTTAATGAATCATTATTAATAGGGATGTTCAAACTGGTAAAACTGAATCCAATCAAACTGAAATAGAAGATATAGTTTGGCTTTAGTTCTACCGTATAAATCGGATGTTATTTTTTAAAAACCATAGTATACGGATATGGTTCGGTTATAAACCGATCAAACCGAAAAAACCGATTGATTAAAATATAGTATAAGTAATAATCTATATATGTAAGCGGTTTATCGATATAATTTTGCATTTCAAACATTAATTTTATTAATTTATTAACTTTTGTTTATTTAAAGTTAAAAGTTTTTTAGATTTATATATATATATATATATATATATATTAATTACAATATGATTTTTAATGCTAATAATTTTGTTTTTTTAATTTAAGCTTATTTATTTAAAAATAAGAATAATGATATTAGTATTTTTATGTTTTAATGAATCTAGTTTCTAAACATATAAACTAAAATTTACAAAATTTTATAAAAAAAAATGTAGTGATGGTTTCGGTTAAAAACCGAATAAATCAAAAACCGGAAAAAACTGAATTGAAACGGTTTTGGGAGATTATGGTACTTCAGATTTGTATGTCTCAGTCTGAATGTTTGCATAATGAAAGCTTATTTAACCAGATTGAACTAACGTGTGACTAACCAACCTAAACCAGCAAAAAATGACACCGACCAAACATATGTAAACCGGATATATCTAGAATAGTTAATTATCATTTACTCTTATCTTCACAAACACTCAGCACATAAAACAATTATCACGTTGAATTGAAACAGAATCTTTTGCACTAAAAAATATATCCAAATAATTGACACATACATTATAAAATGTATCCAAACAATTGACACATAAATTCGTTTTTTATCTTAAGATTAAGTTTATAAAAACAAAAACAAAATCATACAAAATAGTAGTCATAAGTGCATGAAATAGTTTGATGATTTAGACAAATCGAACTAAAAACTAATATTAATCAATTTTTATAGGTGGAACCTTATGACAACGACCATACAAATCTGTACTCTGAAGATTATCATCATTTACCATTACTATTGCTTTTTCTTCGATTTGACATTTAATTCATGATTTGTTTTATTTCTTTTTCCTTTCATGATTTGTTTTATTTCTTTTTCCTTTTTTCGTTCCTGGCCCAGCAAAAGTAGAACTCTCTGGAACTCCAATTCTTATTGACAGCACAAGAAAACTCTCTCGAACTCCAATTAGTTACTTTTATATAGTTATAATTTTTAAATTTTTTAATATTCCTTGGAAAGTTTATATTGTGATGCCGATGGATCTACATCTCTCTATCCATTACGCATGTAAGAAAATTATCCAAAATACATATAAAAAATGTATTATGAATAGACACACTTATCGCTGGTCTATAGATTGAAATGGTTTGATTTGGGTATTCGATGAGTTTATGTTTTCCTATCATCATCGGTTAATAAAATACCCTTTGAAACTAAAGAGGTAGATTCGAAGTTTGAAGTTTAAACTACGGAATAGAAAAGGTAAACAAGTAAACGCCTGAATCCTGACAACAACAAGCATCATATTCGCTAGTACAAACCTGACGAATTTAAGATGAGAGTTCAATCTAGGAATCTCTCTCCATCTGTCTCTCCTTTTTAAACGGTCTAAATAACAAAACAAAACACAAAGCGGGAGTAGATAATTGCAGACACCTTCTCCCCATCACAAGCAGCTTCTTTGTAATCTGAAATGATTCTAGGACGGCACTGCACAGCAAAAGAAGATGCACCAACGTCAGATGCCAAAAACTAGGCATACAAAAATTATGCTGCTTTTGCACAATTGGTAAAAGGGAATCAAGCTTACTGTAAGTGGAAGTATCAATCTGCTCAGGAAGTTCCTTTATATCAACCTCAAACCTATCTTGCACCTGCAAACCAAAGATATTCAAACTTCATTAAATACCCCACACAACTCATATCAATTCCACACTTATGAAGAAGATCCAACTCCAGACCTGATTTAGAACTTCCGAATCTGAAGCTGATGCCACAAATGTGATTGCAAGACCCTTTGTTCCAAATCTACCAGCTCTCCCAACCTATATACCATAAATAGTGTAAAATAATAAGTTCATGTTTATAAGGTCCCTCATGAGAATCAATCAATAATCTATATAACATTTTAGAGTCTCATAAACAAGAATACTTACCCTATCATATACAATGATGTTAAAGATGGGCATACCGAGTGACTCGAGCATCTTATCACACTCGTCAAGAATAAAATGCCTCACATTCTTCAAAGAGAGATCTTTGTCCCTGGCGAGTCCAAGAACCCGACCAGGTGTTCCAACAACAATGTGAGGACATTCATTCTTAAGCAAGTCTTTGTGAATTTTATTGTTGACTCCTCCATAGAACACTGAAACCTTTGTATCGGGCAGATAGGTACTGAATCGCACAAACTCATTGCAGATCTGCGAGTAATTGTCATCATCAAGGTTTGATACGCATGAGAAAGCTTGCGGGCAGGCAACAGAACTATTTATTTGAAGGAAGAAAATAGGACATACTTGGTAAGCTAACTCTCTTGTATGGCACAAAACAAGTGCAGACACCTGGCCAGGAGACGGCTCAATCTGTTGTAGAGTAGACAGTACAAACACAGCAGTCTTTCCCATACCAGATTTCGCTTGGCAGATAACATCCATGCCCAAGATAGCTTGAGGGATACATTCATGTTGCACTGATGGAGAACCAAAGAAAAGTGCAGCGAAGGAACCGTTTGTAAGTAGAATATAACCTCCATATCTTTTTAATTGGTGGCTTTACCAAATGCTAAGCTCACTCCAAATCAATAGATTGAAATAGCGTTATTTACCTGGATAAGTAATCAGTGAAATGTCAATGGACAGTACAAAACCAATTATAACTGGAAATAACAAATAATCTAACCCAAGATTAACACACATCCTCTCGAAACTAGCATAATGTATCTCACACAAACATATATTCCCGGACTTGGTTAGTTGATATACAAAGGACGAAGATAGAGTATAAAGTATGATACACCAACTAATGTTCTCGATTGTAGACAAGTATAAGATTTAAATTTTATAGAACAGCAAAAAAACAGCTCATTCGGTAGTCACTTCCGTAGATTTACATCATAACATTCTGCAATAAAATAGAAAAGAATATATTGAAGGAAGAATACTAAAAGAATGATTGTACTTGCCTTCGGATGGATGTTCAAATCCTGAGTCAACAATAGCTCGGAGAAGCTCAGGTTTTAAAAGGAAGTCTCTGAATCCAGAACTGTGTATTCCCACGTAACCTCTGACATAAAGAAAAAATACAAGGTGAGAGGAGAAATATATATGACAATCTCATATTTTTTCTAGGGACTTTAGCATCGAAGAACTTAGGAGATTGGTTGCTATTTTAACGGTAAGCAACAAATGATACGACCAGTGTCTAATAGAACAGATCGAGAAGAAAAAGCACAACTTCCAAATATACTGATTAAGAACAAACGAATGCTTTTACTTACGAAGCCAAAGCCATCGGCCTTGAAGGTAGGCTCAATAATGGAATACTGTGAGCAGTATTTAGCCATGAAAAGCTTGACATAAGGTACTTCATCGAAGGCAGCATCAATACCACCATTGCTGCTCTTGTTGAGAAAAAGCTCACGCATTTCTTGAGGAGAATCGTAAGCCTTTAACCTCGATTCTTCGTAACCCATTTGTTTCAATCTTTCGAACGTAAACGAACCGGATTGATATCCAATGTTCACTCCGCTCTTCTTCAGATCATCCATGTGTCTCACTGTTGGTCGAAGCTCTTGAACCGTCAGCATCGATGTTAGCGTTGCTGTGTAGCTCTGAGTCAGAATCAGTAACACAAAGCACCAAACCACCACAAGAACCCTTGTGAAAAAGCTCTCTGAGGGCTTTCCTATACATAGAAAATATTGAAATGTGCTGATTAATTTGCAAGTAACTGGTATGATGAGAAGAAGCTTGAAGTTCGAATGACAAAAACTCACTGTGTGCGAAAAAGAGAGTCGAAAATGAGAAGTAGAACACATTAGATATATTCTTAGCTATCTCATGTCTCTTGAAATCCTCATCTTCTTGGTACTCAAAAATCCAAACCATCATTCCAATGTACAGAAAAGAAGCAGCAGTGAGCAACCAGAGCTCCTTTGTTAAAGGCTTTAAGAAAACCCATTTTCCTTTCTCTCTCTCATCCTTGACTGGCACCACAAATACAATACCGGTCTCCGAGTATGGCAATGCGAAATCGACATAAGCAGACCGGTTAGCCAAGATTGTGGTATCACCTACTGCTCCATCATACTCCTGTTAAACATTGATAAAAAGAGAAAAACATTGTAGCTGAATATTGGTTTCATCGCCCTGTTGCTGAAGTTAGAAACTTTATCTACCGTGGTTTCATATTGGTCATTGTAGAGGCTTTAGGTTAGCAGAGAAACTCAAATCGTACAAAAATGAAAAAAGGCTTTGCTGAATGGTTTAAGTGTCAATGTAACTTACCCCAAGAAACACTTTATAAACCATTTCGTCGTAATTTCCATCTGATTTTCCATCAGTAGATTCAAAGAGGATGTAATCAAAAGGGACAGAATATGGCATTTGTCTAATCACTGTGTCGAAAACATCTATGCAGAACCCGCTGAACGTTGGAACATTAGTGTTTTCATCCTTTGTCACCTTCACAAATTGGTTGAAACCATCCTTCTTAGGAACTGCTATCCGCAGTCTCTTTTGGTTATTTGGGAATTCCCAACCTTTAGGCACAACAATGGTGTCTCCTGGCCATATTATCGGTCTAAGCCGACGTGAGCTTGGTGAGATATTAATGCCTATTTGATCTACTTTTAAGCTCTTCACTAGTCCTACTTTTGATTTCCAAAATCCTACAGTTCTTTCCCCACTTTCTTCTATATTGATTATCTTGAAAATCGTCGCCTGTAGCTTCCCCTGTTTTAGCTGAAATCTCCCGGCAACACCTTTGAAAGTGACTTTTGATAACGCTTGAAGAAGCTTAGGACCAGAGAGAGCAACACCTAGATCATCAAGATCAGTCTCAATATCATCTCTTGACGTGTTCTTTTTTGTCTTATTGAAACTCATGTTTACGTAACTGATTTCCTCAATTGACATTGCAAGTGCCGTGGCAGCATCATAAGCCCAATATCCAAAATTTTGTAGCTCTTCTCCTCCGAATCTTTTTCGCCAACGTGCTTCGAAATACGTTAGCTCTTTTGAACTTGAGAAATATGTCTTGACACCCAAGACACCATGCATATCGTTCAAACTTGATTCCCCCATTAAACTCATGAGATCAGCTATACCATTTGTAACAATCCATACATATCCTTTACTCATCATACCGATCTCTTTCGCTATCGAGAAAAGCCTCGACCCGAGATCAGGCATCATGTGCACGATAAAAACCCTAGTGGGCATGGTCATTAGTTTGTAAAGCTCTTTCTTGATTTGATCATCAGAGGAATGCAACGATATAGCACTTGGGTATCGGATACGAACGTTAATATCTTGAAAAGCATCGACTAGGTAAGGAAGAATACCTTCTCCGAACTCATTGTCTACATATATAGGCACAGCTTCTCTCCATCTAAATGACTCTATGATCGAGCTGATGGCGTGAACTTGAGCTGAATCGTCGTGTGTGGCTCTGATGAAGTATGGACTACGGAGGGAATCAAGAAGAGGGCTTGTTGCAGAGAAGGATATTATGGGAACTTGAGATTGGTTTCCGAGGTTGATTATAAATGGAGCTTGCATTGAATTTCCTGGTCCAAGAATGGCCACCACTTCCCTCTTCTTGATCAAGTATAAAGCTGCAAAGGTTAAGGTTAACATTTGCATCAAAGTGATTAGTCTGCGTTTTAAAAGTGTGTCATTTAGATAATACAGTATAATAAAATATTTATAAATTAATAACTTTAAAATTATAGTATCCTTTTAATCATTTTATCAAAAATTATTTAAATTGATAATTTAATTTATAACTAGAATATTATATTAATTTATTGATATATTATTTTATTTGAATATTAATCGTTAAAGGGTATACTATAATTATTTTTATATAAGGATTTAGAATCTTAGATCTGTCAAAAGACTAGACATATTTGACTACAAATAAAAACTACATTTAAAACATTTAAAAAGATCTTTGAGAGATCTAAAGACTCATCAAATGAACTAGTCGTTTGATAATTGGGTATTGTTTATGCTTTAAGTATACGACTTTTAATGCGGGCGGTTCGGCGACATTGACCACGCCGCTAGTTATTTTTTCTAAAATAATGTTTTAGTAATAAAAAATTGTTAACTTTTCAAGAAAATTAAAAAGAACATTATCAAGTATGAGAAATGATTTGTATAAAAAACTAATAGATATTATATATATATATATATATATATATATATATATATTATTTTTTTTTTTTATGATAGAAGAACATAAATTTATCGATGAAGAACATAATTGAAGAACATAATTTATTTTTATGATAGTAAATATATATACATCAGATCAAATCTCATATGTGATATATCGATGAAGATTCACAACAAAAGATTGAGTACCTGAAGCTGCAGCACCGACAACAGTTTGTTTGGAGTCTCTGATGTTGAGGACAATTCTTGTCTTGAAACCATTATGAGTACTATAGAATTCCGACAGAGATATGTTGATAGCTCGCAAGCTCAAATCTGCCAAAGTCACATTAGTGTCAAGAACAATTCCCACTTTAACTTGTAAAGCTTCCTTTTGAGATTTCCCCAATATAACTAAAAAGATGAAGAAAGTTAAAAGACGTAAAGGAAGAGAACAAGACACGAGATTATGGGGAAATGACATAGCTATGATGAGTGCATAACAAGAGGAGAGACGGGTCAGATAAAGGATACTTGAAGAGAACCATTCAGCTTTAAACTAATTAAGTGTCGGAATTTGCAAGTAGACTATTAGTTTAATACATACCTTAAGAGATTAATATTAATACAAAAATGATGTAGAGAAGACTTGTTTTAGTAATTTTGAATAGTTAACGCGTTACACATATGAGGCAAAGACGTTGTCGTCCAAACACATAATTATTATTAACATGATACATATTGTATACAGATAAGATTATCATTTGTGAAGCGTAATTAGAGGAAATCAAAAGGAGACCATAAGATGCACTACTTGTTTGACCTGGTTTGTTAAATGTATGTAAAACAGCTCACAAACATCACGTTCAAGTGCGGAGACCGAGTACCGAGATATTGTAAACGAAGAAACATTCTGGCTTTGGAGTGTCCTCCTAGAGTTGCACTGCCACCATCATGGTCAACTCTATTGCCACAACATCAGCGCAATGTACATTGAGATCGGCATGCACTACATCCGCGAAAGATAGTCGAGATAGGAGCTCTTTGTGTACTTCATGCTCTCTCGTCATTTAATATGCCAGTATATTCACCCAAGATGTATCCCACTATGTTGTCTTGGGGATTCAGGTCCAATGTCAACATTCCAAGGCCTTTTGTATGATATAATAAGCAATATAGGACTCTAAATCTCCTTATAATCATCCATCGTTTTTCCTTGTGATCCTCCAATCGTATATCCTTTGTATCTCCAATCATAAAAATAAAATAATTGTTATAATTCGACGTACTTACGAAGTTATAGTAGAAGATAGCGAATACAAATTCTAACTATACAATAATATATTGATTTTTTAAAAAAATAAATACAAGAGAAATAAAAGGCCTTATAATTTTAAATGACAAAATTATCGTAAGAACTTCTAATTGCTTAGAGGTTTTTAAGATGTACCACCGGTTTACAAGAAATCATATTATTTTCCTTCTTTTTTTCAAGCATCGGATCCTAAACTTCCTTTTCTTTGTTAATATAGAGTAGTTTTTTTAGCTTATTTAGAATTTAAGAAATTGATTGTGACATTTTTTTTAGATAATGTATTCTAAATTATTTATTAGAAAATTATTTGGTTAAAGAAAAACTAATTTGATAAATATATTGGATATACAACATAAATGGTAACAACTGAATCCAAATTTGGTATTGGGTTTTAATTTTTAAAAAATTATCCAAAAACATATCTACCAATTTCTATAACCAATAGCAAAAATAGAACATAATCTAAAACATTAATATATAGATAAAATAGGACATTGAATAAAAAGAAAAAACACCAATACACCATAAATAGTAAAAAAGAAATACATCACAATATAATTTTTAATATGTCCAAATGTAAAGACATTGCATACAATGAATAGAGAGGTGTGGCAAATTTTCATTAGCCACCTTAACAAAGGAAAAAATCTGATGTCCAATTACAGTTATAACCATATAGTAACAATGTAAAGTTATAGTCATATGCTCAACTTAGCATATATATGTTTATTATCCTGAATTGCTACAAAACATATTAACCTATATTAGCTATTTTTCTTTATTTCACCACTTTCCTTTTATTTATATTTGTTTGAACTGAATGCCAACTGTCAATTTAGCTATAAAGAATCTTGTCAGAATGGGGTGAAAAATTTACGTGTAATAGTCAACATCACATGTAACTGTAACTAAACCAACTTAAAAAAATGTTAATTTCTTTTTGTAACCGTTACTTTCAAACTCATAAAACATTAAATTTATGGTTTAGCTAAGATAACTACTTTGCATTCATTGTCTTGAATAACCTTTTAAAACTATGAGCTTCATATGTGTATAAAACGAAACCGATTAGATTAACGACAACAATATATTCCAACAACTATATATCGTTTTCACGTTCTCCTGCAATCAATATTGTTTATCTTATACTTTTTTTTCAATTCTGAAATCGATTATGTCATCTCCCACCTTTGAACAATTACACACTTTCCATGCCCGAGAAAGAGAGATATTCTCTAAATTGGTTTTAAAATTTTCAAGACCTCCATCTGAATCACTTCTTGTTATGGCTACATGGTTTTGGCTTGAAGATTTTGGTTTTGAAAATATTTTCTCAATTATTTTTGCCCTTCCTGACCTACTCATTATAACTCTTGCTAATGAGGCTGTCTCGTGCTTCCAATGTCTTGATTCTACTGAACCCCCAAATAGTTTCAACCAAATCCTTCTTATTTCAAGATTCATGAGAAAACACATTTCCCTTCTCATGATCTATAAACATCGATATACCGCAATTGTAGGAATCAAAACTTTCTTAACCACTGTTTGCTCTAGAATTTTTTCCGATATTCTTCAGCGGGTTCTTCCGTATTCTTCATCATATTGTTTCGTCAATAGACTCTGCCACACTCTAATTATCCCTGGTTTCCCACATCCGACTTTTGGAAACATCAATGTCATTTTTGATGGCGTTGATCGGAATAATTCTCCCAACAACAACTTATTCCTCTTTCCTACTGGTCTTTGGAGGTGGAACACTCAGTGCATCGCAACTGAAAATGATCGAACCATGTTTTTAACATTTTCTCGTGGATTTCCTGTATCGCAGACGGAAGTAAGAGAACTCTTCACGAGCAAATTTGGAGAAAATTGTGTTGTAGGCGTTTACATGCGAGAAGACTGCATAAATTCTCCAAATACAAACATAAATGGCAATGATCAGCAACAATCATTATTTGCTAGACTGGTTTTGGACTCAGTTGACACTGTGGATCGCATACTAGAAGGTGAAAAACTCCAAAAATTTCGGATTAATAGAAAACATATTTGGGTTCGTAAATATAATGACAAGAAAGATGGACGTACCTATTAATTACTTAAATTAAAAAACTTTAATTTAATTTTCTTCATCTTTAACTTTATATTATAATGTTTTTGTTGTGTGCAAACATGTTATAATATAATAATTCGAAAACTATGTAATGCCTTGCACCATTAAACTTTCACTGAAAGTAATATTTTTTTACATAATTTAGGGTTGAATGTCATTTCAAATATCTGATATCCTTCAAATTTCATTAAACAATAGTAACACAACATTTTTATGGATGAGCGTATCTCTTTTCTAAAAATATTATGATTCATGTATTAATAACTTTTAGTTAGATGCTTAACCAAAGTTTTAATTAATTCGAGTCATACTGATTATCAAGGGGAGATTTCATGAAAACCAAATTATAAATTTATAATCAAATTATTTAAAAAATAAAAATCACTAACTGAATATTCCTTCCAAATTGATATAAAAATAAATGTATTGTATCTTTCATATAATAGTTTTGAAATAGATTTGGTTTATGAATTACATGAAAACAATTAAACTACAAAACTAAATGTCACAACACTAACTCGAATATTATAAAATGTAAATTGAACATTGCCAATGCTCTTACTCATGTCTTTGGCTGTGCTAGATTTCTCCTTTCAAAATGCAGATATTTTAAAGTAAAATAAAAATGACATGTCGTAATATAATTGGAATTTGAAAAATTATGTATCTTTCACCATTTAGATTAGTCCTATTAGTCAAGACTGATTATGCACACAAATAAATCCACAGATAATAATCACAAAGAGACAAAAAAAATTTAGTGATGTTACCATTAAAAAAAAAGCAAGATTCTCGAGGAGCAACAATTTGAAGTTTTAAACTAATAAAACTATTATAGCTGACTTAAATTGAACTTTGTTCATGCAATTCTTAGAAGGATTATACCACATATGTTTCGTATTTGGTAGGAGTGAAGACACACATAGAATCACATATTTGTTTAGGGAGAAATTGATTTTTTTTTAACAATTGAAATAGGTCATAGTTACAAAAAAAACGAAATAGGTGCAAAGATAAAATTTATTAGGAAAAAATGTGTTACGCTCCAAATTTTAAATCTTTTGTATTCCAACTTTTTTTCTTACTCCAGTTAATCTTTTTGTTTTAACTTAATTTTAAATAGAAAATTATATAGAAAATCGTTTATAGTATATATACAGGAAAATACATGTGAATTATGGATATATATTATTTAAAAAAAATAAATGCGTCTGCCGGGAGTCGAACCCGGGTCTATTGCTTGGAAGGCAATTATCCTAACCGTTGGACTACAGACGCTTTCTGACAGCTTGACAGAATTCAAAAGTTTGAATTCAACTTATCATCATCAAGCAATACATATTGTTACGTTGGATTAGCCCATGTTCACGTAGTGCTTCAAAAGATGTACATAGTTTACAATTTTAAATGGAGAAGGTGAAGTTCAAATTGTCAGGCCTAATGGGCCGGGAAGATACCAATAAGTGGATATATTGAGTTTTGTGGAACCATTAGTGAATAGTTGATTTTTCTTTTTTGGGCTGGGTTTAACATCATTAACATCGCTACTCATACCAAATACTGTTGTCAGCAACAAGGAGATCTTTCTTCGTGAACTCATCACTCATCAGTAACTCCTCTGATGTAAGTGTAGCAAGATGGATGAAGTTTGATTCAAAAGTCTTAGATTTTGTCTCATGCCATGTAGTGTCGATGACCAAAATGACTAATAACTATGTGTTTTTCAAATGGCACTCACGTCCTCTTATGTCTTAGAATTTTTTTATATACAAATAATTTCAACATTATCTTTTGTTTATCTATTAGAAACTGAGGGATCATATTCAAAATATAGAATAACTTGATAAAATTGGTGGTCAACAAAACGAAGTCTAACATCAAATCATACAATTTGTTAGGTAACCACTTTGGACATCTCTTTTGTTCTTAGTTCACGGGAAGTGGCCCAAACGAAAGGGATTTATGAACTATACAATTATACGATACAAGTATTACTAAATAATTTATATTATACCATATAAAATCTCTAACGAATCTTGAGAACAAGAAACTGATGTTGTATTACCGCACCGATGAAGCATAACCTTCGAATGTAATTGGTTTATATGGACCGTGTGGTTGGTAATATTTTAACATCACTTAGAGTAAGTGGCGTTATTCAAACTCGATATAGTTTCTTCGACACACTCCCTTAAGAAAATTAATAACATAATAAGAAACACAACAAGAAAGCCTCCCACGAAAATATATTTTATGCGGAGCTGAATCCACATTTTAATATAACTATTATTTTGTCATTTGCTTAATACGATTATTCCCAACTAATTACATCCTTATATATAAAAATGTCTCGAATATCAATAATAGATGAATTTAACAGTATTGGAAAGCTGAGTACCAACCTATAGAACACGACAAAAAACTTATATCTTATTATTTACCAATTACAAGTAGAGTGTCTTAATTTTCATTTCCATTTTATATCTGTGGATGTTAGTAAAAAAAGATTACAAAGAAGAAAGAAAACAAAAAGAAAGAAAAAAAGAATCGTTGTTTGATTATTTCGCCTAGCGGGAAAAACACGTCCAAGCGACAAAAGCATTGTAATCACACACATTCACACGAAACGCGCATCAGAGGCCGCGTGAATTTGGTGAGCCGCATGGATCACACCTGAACGCTAGACGCGCGTTCCCCAAACACCAATTTCCTCCTGGCGTCTTGTGGACGCACACACTACTGGGTTTTGATTGCGATCTGTGGGCCCATTTTATTGACTAAAGCACAACACTTTGTAGGAAAATCTTGAGGATGATGACAATTGTTCATGACAGATTATTTTAAAAAATCTATATGCTCATTAAATCAAAAACCGATTACAGAATTATCTACAAACTAATTAATAATAAACAAATCTTGTGCTAATTTTACGGTATTTTTCTTTATTGTATTCTATAAGATAACTAGAAACAAATTTATCTACAATAAAAAATTTACGACTTGCTTATTCTAAATAATTTGCTTAATTTAAAGAAAAAATAACTAAATTGAATAATACCAAAAATTTTTCGTTTAAATGCTTAAAAATGAATAGATTCGGACTTTCTTTCCCCAATCTTGTGGCGAAACTTACAAATACTAAACCTGAATTTGTTTATGAGAATCTTTACTTAATAATTTGTTGGTAAAAGAATCTAACTATATTAGATAGACTATTTAAAAGTTTATTTTCATAAATAAATAAAAACAAAATTTGTTAGTTGTTGTTTACGAAAGCGTTATCTCAATTAATTTCGTGACTTCTATTGATTATCTACTAGTTTTCGTTACGATCTTCACATTATTATCGTTTCATTATTAAAAAAAAAATCGACGGTGCCTTAATAATGGGTATATAAATCGATCAATGAGACAATATGGAAGAGCACAACTGGGGCACTTCTCTCTGAAAATCCCGAAGACTTTTTATACAGGATCTCACCGAACTAACAAAGTCTCTCTCTCTCTGTCTCTCTCTGCTTATCCTGCGTAGCAGCCTCCGCCACCGTCGTCTGTGGCCGCATAACCGTCATACGAAGCAGAATCAATCCGACGGCAATGGGGAAAGGCGGCACGCTTAGCGACAGCGTGATTAAGAAGATCGTTCTCTCCTACAGCTACGTCGCGATATGGATCTTCCTCAGCTTCACCGTAATCGTCTACAACAAATACATCCTCGACAAGAAGATGTACAATTGGCCTTTCCCGATCTCACTCACCATGATCCACATGACCTTCTGCTCAACCCTAGCTATCCTCCTCATCAAGGTCTTCAAATTCGTCGAGCCCGTCTCCATGTCTCGCGAGACTTACCTCAGATCCGTCGTCCCCATCGGAGCCTTGTACTCTCTCTCCCTCTGGCTCTCCAATTCCGCTTACATTTACCTCTCCGTCTCCTTCATCCAGATGCTCAAAGCCCTCATGCCTGTCGCCGTTTACTCCATCGGCGTTCTCTTGAAGAAGGAGGGTTTCAAATCGGACACTATGGTTAACATGCTCTCCATCTCCTTCGGTGTCGCTATCGCCGCTTACGGCGAGGCTAGATTCGATGTCTGGGGTGTGATTCTCCAGCTCGGTGCGGTGGCTTTCGAGGCGACTCGTTTGGTGTTGATTCAGATCTTGCTCACTTCCAAAGGAATCACGCTTAATCCCATCACTTCTCTCTATTACGTTGCTCCTTGCTGCTTGGCTTTCTTGTTTATCCCATGGATCTACGTTGAGTTCCCTGTTCTTAGAGACACGTCTAGCTTCCACTTCGATTACGCCATTTTCGGAACCAATTCGTTATGTGCGTTCGCTTTGAATCTGGCTGTGTTCCTTCTTGTGGGAAAAACCTCTGCTTTGACCATGAATGTTGCTGGTGTGGTTAAGGATTGGCTCTTGATCGCCTTCTCGTGGTCTGTGATTAAGGACACAGTGACTCCTATTAACCTTTTAGGGTACGGGATCGCGTTCTTGGGAGTTGCGTACTACAATCACGCGAAATTGCAGGCATTGAAGGCTAAAGAGGCTCAGAAGAAGATTCAGCAAGCTGATGAAGAGAGTGGTCGATTGTTGGAAGAGAGGGAAGGAGATGCTGAAGGTAAGAAGAATGAGCCTGAGAGCTAAATGAAGAGTTTTTTTTTTATTTGAATCAGAAACAGAAGAAAATGGAATTTGAGCAAAACACATAATTGGTTGAATAATAAGAGAAGTATATGATTATGATTTGGACATAATCAGTTTTACTGGTTCTTATGAGGTTCCTTTTCATCTCGTAACTTGCTCTTAGGTAGTGATGTCAGAATCTCTTATTGCTTTCGTCTCCTTTTTTTTTTTCTCCTTTCGTATTTGTTTTCTTCAAGTTATTTATGATTACAATGGTGTTACCAAACCTCTGTTTATGGATTTTCCTATTTCTTATTTAACCATACTGAAACTATTGAAAGTTTCAGTCTACTTGTGGATGGTAGATTTTGTCAATCTCTCTAGTGGATTCGGTCCTCTTGCCATTATTCGATGATTAGTCGATATTTAGTGAAGGTGCGATTTTGTTTAGCTTGCCCTAATCAGTAGGAGTGAGTGACAATACAGAGTAGAGATCAAAGCAATCCAGTCAATTATGCATTCGATTGCCTATAACACACGAGAAAGAGTATTCATTTAGCAGTTCCTAAGGGAAGATTTTGCTGTAAATGTTGATGTTTCTTGCATAATTTCGTAAAGGGGGCTTGTGAGACGCAACAGCTCCAAGATCTACGAGAACATCAGTACAAACGTGCAAGATCGATACTACCCCTCAAGCCTGCTCGATCTAATTGTTACTAGTTTATCAAAAAGGAAAACAAATGAAGTTTTTGTGGATTTCCTACACAAGATCAACAGTTACATGATAATTGAAAGCAGAGTATTGAGAAGACAAACATTCTGAATCTTCTCGTTGATTGTACTTTAATTGAGTAAATATTATACACAATCTTGTAAATATTTTTTTCTTCTGTAAAACAAAAAGTAACAAGAAAAATAAAAAATTTAGAAGTCTGCTGATCAACCTAACAAATTAAAGTTTATTCTGGACCAAAATACGAAGCTTAGAGGGCCAGTTTGTTCTCGACTAAGCCCAACCACTATCTGGAAACATCGATTACTAAAAAATTTCTAAGGCCCATTGTTGCCCTTTTATTTTCCGAACCTTCGTCTTCTTCAATAAACTTTTTTAAAATTACGGTTGATAAAATTCCTTAAACCCGTAATCATTAATTTGATTTAACCAGTTCGCCGTTTCGAACCCCAGAAAAATAGAAAAACCTCTCAAAAACCCTAATATCCTGCTTCTTTTTCATTCTTCTTCTTCGCGAGCACTCACTCTGTCTCTCTTCTCCTCCGCCTACCGCTTACAGATTCACTCCTTTGAAAAACTGAAGAAAGTTGTGTGTGTTTGATATCCGCTTCTTTCTCCGTCTCCCTCGCTTGGTCTCTGTGGACTGGTTAGTTGCTTGTTTTTGCCAGTCTCTAAGTTGAATTAGATTGCTTTAGAGTGATTGGGTTGGTAAGTTGCAGCATTTTTTCAACGGAAATCGATTATCTGTGCTTTTACATGAATTAGAAGACACTTACCAACCAATTTTCTTGTCCTTAGGATAATTTTTTCAGTTGGATGATGCTAATATATGTGTAGTGTACGCATTTATTTGATTGTTTGCTTGAAACAATTTCAGGGAAAGATGAATTTGGTGAACATTAAGGATGTATTGACTTCTTTCAGTCCTGCTCTAGATTATCTCGCTCTTAGCACCGGAGATGGCCGTATCAAGGTACCTTCACTTTTCTTCTTTTATGGTTATTTGGCTGATATTTCTTGGTCCTGTTCAATTTGTAGTGATTTTCTATTCAAAGTGAACATCTTTTTCCATTTTAAATTAATGTATTTTCTCTGGACGGTGTATAGATTTGGGATACTGTCAAGGGTCAGATTCAAACAGAGTTTGCTGATATTGCATCTAAAGAAGAAACAAACATATATACCAAGGCTGGGAAAGGTCATCTCTCGGTTGATTATACGTGCATGAAATGGTCGTCTCTGGAAAGAAAGGTAGAGAGATTTGTCCTTTATTTTAGTATTGCCTTGCGGTGTAGATTATAGTTTGTGAATTCATTGTTTCTGTTGACAAATAAGCTTAATTCTTGTTATTTGCAGAAGAAGAGAAAGCTTGGAACTTCCATATTGATATTAGGAACTGGTGGAGGAGATGTTTTAGCACTTGATGTGGCTTCTGGTCAGCTGAAATGGAGAATAAGTGACTGTCATCCTGGGTGAGTAACTCTCACTGACTTCTTCGTTGCCATTCTTTTGTTGGATTATATCAGCGAAGCAACTAATCTATCTGTAAACTTGGTATTCTATTATCTATTTATGCTCTAGGTAGTGGCTCTCTTTACAATTCTTTGTAAAGAGTCCCTTTTGAAGCTCCTTAAATTTCGCATCAGTAGCAGATTTTGGAAGTTTACTAATGTGTTTCATGTCTTGTTCAGTGGTGTGAATGCTGTTTCATCATCGACGAAGGCTTCCTGCATATACAGCGGTGGGGCAGATGGGATGGTTTGTGAAATTGACCCCCATAGTGGAAATCTGATCAGAAAGTTCAAAGCTTCAACCAAAGCAGTTTCTTCTTTATCTGTTTCACCAGGTGTGTATCTTGGAGACGTAGTGCTTCCATTGGTCTCTTCAAATATATTTTGACTGGTCCGAAAAAGCCACTTTGAAGTTATGCGGGGAAGTTTCTGTTAACATGCATAGACTACAACATGTACCTACCTGCTGATGATATTTTTGCTTTGTTTTGTTTCCTCCCAATTGTAGATGGAAAAATATTAGCCACTGCATCTGCTCAATTGAAGACTTATAAGTGCTCTGATCTCAAGAAAATACAGAAGTTTACTGGTCATCCTGTGAGTTCCTGTACTATTTTTCAGCATCATTTGTATCTACCATGTTTTATGGGTAGGAGGCTGCCTCCATTTCGTAAGTAAGAACGGTTGTAACAGTGTTTAATGTTATATAGGGAGGTGTGCGTTGTGTTGCTTTTACCGAGGATGGGAAATACGTCCTCTCATCTGCAGTTGGTGAAAGATATATTGCAGTGTGGAAAACAGATGGTGCTAAGAAGCAGTCAGCTAGCTGTGTCCTTGCCTTGGAACACCCTCCCATCTTTGTGGACAGTTGGGGTGAAACTGATGAGAAGGGGTTATATGTTTTAGCAATTTCAGAAGTAGGTGTCTGTTATTTTTGGTATGGATCAAATGTTGAGGAGCTATGCAATGCCAAACCTACAAAAGTCGCATTAGCAACCGAAGATTCTTCGGTTAAACAACACAAAGGCTCATTGCCCATTATCTTTGCTGCAAAATTGCAAGGCATTTTGAAGCCTGGTTCTGCGAGTGCATTTATTGCGTCTGGATTGCTGGTGAAACCATCATTCCAGAAAATGGTGTTACAGTTTGGCAACGACCTGGTGCTGAATGCCTCTAAAAATGGCATCCTTCTCCCCATCACTCAGTCAGTTTCCAAGTCCAAGAAGGGGCAAGGCCTGCAAAATAAAGGTATCTTCCATGGGCTCTACCCTTTACTAAATCATGAAACTTCCTTCAATGAACTGATTAGACTGTCTCCGTTTTTTTTCATTGTGTTGCGAACATCACACTGGCTATTTTATTCAAGATTCTGATTAGTGCCAGCTGCTTAACAGTAACCACATCATGTTTAAGTAGACTCAATATATTTCCTTATTATGTGGAGCTGATTTTAAGGTTGATGGAGCTGATTTTTATCTTTGATACTGCCCTGTGTATTGCAGTTTCCATTTCCCTTCCCTTCTTGTCAATAACAATGGCTGACTATAATCTATAATTTTATATTTGTACAGTTACAACATTAGACCGCGCACATGCGGAGGATGCTTTGCTGCCAATCGCAAGAGTTGCTGATCTGCACGAGAAAAAGAGTGTACAATCACACTCATCGGATAAGGATACAGACATGGATGACCAAAGTCAAGCGGGTGAGTTTTGCATCACGGTTCTGAAGTCGACTATCAGACCTCTGAGTTACACAATCATCGTGTACTGATGGAGATTGTTTGATTGCTTTGGCTCTTTTAGTGTATATATGCGGATGTTTCAGTGCAATAAGTGCTCTGGCATTTTTGTTCATTCTTTTTTTATTTGAAATTTCAGATTATGTAGAAACATTTAGCATGGAGGATAAGTTGAGATCATTAGGGATACTTAAAGGTGCAGATGAACCAAGCAATCTTTCTTATGCTCTAGTAATTGATGGAATTGATCTTGAGGCTTATCTACCACCAAAGAAGGTATTTTTGCTTTCTGGTTCGTCGGTGCTTTGGCATTCATACATCCTTCTGATGCATTTTCGGTGAATTTTTCTTTGAATCTGCCGATCGTAATAGTCATAGAACGTTTTCTATTGGCAGTTAAAGTCCGCTGTTTTGTCAATGGCACCCTCCACTGCATTCAAAACTCTAGAAACTCTGGTTGCTATGTGGCAGACGAGGTTGGTTCTCTGCTTTACTAGTTTCCTCACAAGTCATCTCATCTATGCATACTATCGAAGTTCTTACTAACTGGAAATAAGTTAAAAGCTCAAAATCCCGATGTCTTCTTTCGTTTAATCTCTGGCTAAGGATAATGATTGAGATCATTCTTGGTGCTCTGGCCTTAACATAGTTGCAATTTTTTTTAACAGGGGATGTGGTGGGAAGTATCTTCTTCCATGGATATACAGCATAATGGTGAATCATAGTCATTACATCATGTCCCAAGAACCAAAAAATCAACAGCTACTTAATACATTGGATAAGGTAAGATAAACGAGTAGAGCCACAAATTTTTGTTAGTTCTGTAAAATTTACTTGGTTTCAAGTATGTTATACTGTTCTTCCAGATTACGAAGTCCCGAGGAACGGCTCTTCAACAGTTACTACAGTTATCTGGGCGCTTACAACTTGTTACAGCTCAGGTTACATATCAATCATCTTCGTATTTAATTATCGATCCAGTCATTAGCGTATATGGTTATTTAGTCTCAATAAAACCTTTCTTTTATGGCAGATCAATAAAGCTGCAGGGAATGAAACTCAAACAACAGTGCATGAGCAAGAGATTGATGAAAGTGAAGACGAGGAAGAAGATGTTGAAGATCATTTTTATGGTGAGAATGATAATGAATCCGAATTAAGCAGCGACGATGGAAAGGGTAAAGGTAATTATGTGTTTTAGCATATTTGTTTGTGGGGTAGTAATATGTTTTATCTAAATCTTGCCTATGGTTTTACTTTCAGATGATACCTTGATGGAAGAGATATAAGCTAATGAGTGAAGAGAAGAGAAAGAAGCTTTGATTCTTCTCACGATTTTGTCTTTTTGAGTTATTCCTCAAAATCTTGTCTTAGTAGTTTTACTCATTTGTCGTTGCACAGAATGATATTTACTTTGTTGATCCCGTCTAAACAAATCTTTTTGTCGACTTAACAATACTTTTCTTAAAATTGCTTTGAGCAACCTAAACGAAACACTAAAGTTTCAATAACAGAGGAAACATCTTTTTAATTTGCTCTCTGATCGGCTGATTGTTAGACGTTGGGTTAAGTTCAAAGACGAAAAAAAAGCTTAAGATATGAGTTTAGAAGAAAAAGGTACATGGCCACTACCGCTCAAGCTCTCATCGTGTTGATCAACGTGAAGAGACCTCTAAGTGTTGGACTAGCCCGCATTCTCCTATCTTCCAAAGGTCGTCATCGCGTTTCCCCAGCTTGAACTCAAAGAGAAGCTCGCTGGAAGTAACCTCCGCTTCGACTGGGAATGTGTACAGATGCTCTGCTAAAGCCGGATATACAAAATGATTGCTATTTCTACACATAACTGTGAGTCCCACCTTCGAATTCTCTTTGTAGCAAGCGTCATCGTCACCTTTATTAATCAGCAAGATGCAAGCTTTAAATCTCATGGATTTAGGAAGAGGCCTCTTGTATCTCTGTATCGGTCAAGGACAGCGTTATGATTCTTTCAAGAGCATGAGGGAGTTTCTTGAGGTTTACAAAGTAACAAAGTAACTGAAATTGGTTATTCGAGACATAAACTGTTGTTGTAATTGCAACTTTGCGCTGTAGTCATCTGAGCAAGGTCTTGCATAGTTTGCTTTGATATCATAATCTCTACAAGTTCATCAAGACACCATTTTGAGGAGGCATAGTTCCTAGATCCTCTAATGGCCCTAATTGCAATCTTAGATCCTCTAATGGCCCTAATGAGCTCGGGACCCATGGATTCTCCTCTTTTGATATCATTATCAATGAAGGGAGTGATACCTTTTCTTTCAAACTCAACCTTAATGTGACTGAGAAAGTCTCTGCGGACGTCTTCCCGCGGAAGCTGGGAAAGACATGATGTGTCCAGATGCGTGAAGGAGACAAAGAAGATGAAGGTGATGAAGAAGAATCCTTTTCTTGGTTATCCTGATGAAATCTGAGTTTTCTCAAAAGAGTTAAGAGCCCTCTTGCAGCAGCAACAATGGTAAGGAGAAAAGAAGAATCCATTAATCAGTATGGCAGAGCTTTAAAGGGACCTATGTGGAGGAAGAAGTTCTAAAGAGGCATTGTAACATAGCACGTTGACTCGGTTGACTTAGAAAGTTGAAAAGTACTAGCAAAGAAAAGTGGATTGGCTGCTGGTTTTTCTCCATATACCTAGTTCCTGGATATTTCCTCACAGAAAATTACAATAACGACATTAGTAGAGAGGTCCTACAAGAGGCAACTAGCACGAGAGGAAGCTTGGAAATATGAGATCCAAGAAAAAACACAGCCAAGACAATAAAAAAAACAACTTTTTGTTTGTTTGTAAGAAAACAGTGAAGAATGTAGAATAATACGAACACAAGCAATATTTCAGGATTTGAAAAAGGAACGCAAAAGTGTCAGAATACTTACAAGGATGTTCATCCCTCAAGCTGAGATCTAATCCGTTTACCTAAAACATCATCTTCATTTACTAATCCGTGGAGATGTCCGTCGACTTGTCTGTAACCGAGCATTCGAAATCGTAAGATATGGACAAAAAGTGAAAGTATCCAAACGTAAAGATTTCAGAATTGGTAAGGTTTTGAGCCCGACTTGATCGAACACGGAACCTTGAATATCATACAACAAAATTAACTTTTGAATTAAGCCAATCTATCAGACCAACAAAGAAAAAAGAATTAAGAACATCTAAAGACTACAAGAGAACTCTGTCTACAATTTTGTGATTTAGCTCTCACAAGTCACATCCCATGCAATATAAATATTTATTAGTACAATTCCCTGTAAATATTATCCACATAAATAGCACAAGAACAAGAACATGGAAATCAAAGGCTTGCATCAGCGTTAGAACCACCACCTCCTCTTTTGTTTCCTGTTGTGTTCTTCAGAATCTGCATGCACCAAAAAACAACCCAAAACTTGTTAAAACACATCAGAAAAAAACATTATTACCATACAAATACAAAGAATCTAACTTTGCATCCTCATACCACTTTCAACAGAAAAACCACAGACAAAACAAGAACCAAGCATCCATATAGATCACAGTGACTGTGCATTCAACCATCGAAGAATCTACATACGTTTGTGAATTAATCTCAAGCTTATCTTAGCTCCTTAGTCTTATAATTTACCAATCTAATTGATATATGGATCCTAGGCTTGCAAATTCCCTTTTTTTTTTCCAGTAATGTGATATCTTATAACAAATGTTCAATAATTAGACATTGCAGATTAAAATCAATGGTGAGATAGATAAAACGTACATGTCTAAGCATCTGATTCTCGTTCTGCAAAGTTGAGAGTCTTTCTTCAAGTTCAGAGTTTTTGTTCTCCAAGTCTTTCACTCTGTTTTCCAACTCACTCAAGTAAGCTTTTTTCCTCTCTCTTGCTTGCTGTGCTGAAACTCTATTCCTCAACAACCTTATTACACCAAAATTACCAAACAGCCCCGTCACGCAACCTTTATTTACCCATAAATACCCTTTAAACGCTCATGGTAAAACATGTAAAACTGGGTGCAGAAAAAACACCTCTTTAGCCGCTTGGTCTCTTTCTCCGCCGGACTCCTCCCTCGCTTCCTTTGACTTTCTCCGACCGTTATTTGTGTTCTGTCCTGACCTGTCGCCGATCCAGATTCCCGACCGGAGGTTTCTTTCCCGGTAGCTTCTCCTCCAAACTCCGGCACTCGGCGTATCTCCTCGTCGCTTTCAATTCCTGAAGGAAAACAAAAGGAGAGATTTTAAGATGAAATTGAAGTTACGAATCTTCTCGATCTCGAGAATTTTGTCGGGCAGACTATAAAACTGCTGACCCAGTTGAAAAAACCAATGATTGTTTACTTAATATCCAGTGCATGAGGCTGAATATCACTGAGATCAAGCGTGAGAGAAGCAAAAAAAATTAAGATTGAACAAAATTGACCTTCTTTGATCTCCAAATGCGGATTAGAGCTTGATGATCTCTCACTGCTCGATGGTAAAGAGCTTGCAGCTAAAGAACTAGTCGCTTGTTCCTGCATTTTCTTACTTTTTGAATCTCCTTTGAAGATAGAGAGAGAGTGTGGGATCTACAGAACATAAGCTGGTGATGAAGATAGAGAGCAAAAGAGCGGGACTTCGGAATTTACAGAACTGGGAAGAAATCTAGTTGCGAGTCATTTCGGGAAGGAATAGATTAGTGCGGTCACAGCCGTCAGATCGGAGGATAATCGGACGGATACTGAGAGTGAATCGTGGAGAAAAATGAGCCTTGAGGAAATACAAGGATCCAAAGGCAAATGAGATGGGAACGTGGAGAAAGATGAGCCGTGGATCTTCTCAGCATCTTACGGTGATTAATGGAAAGCGTATTAGAGAAAGTGGACCCACATGTCTGTCCTTTGACAGAGAGTTTGGCCACAGTTCTTTCATTCTGCCACTGTGGCCCACACCTAGGACAGTGTTTTCATAACTCTTTGAATATAAAGTTAATTTCTTTTATTTTTTGTCTGTGCTTCATGAAAAACACATGATATATAATTTCTTGTATTGAATAATTTTATAACCGATTGATATATATTTTTCAAAGTTAACAAATTGTCCAACCATACCCAGTAAATTTAAAATGTTGTCCAACAATAAAAATCTGTAAAATACTTGTTGATTTATTATGTTAAACAATAATAATGACCAAAAAATGTCCTTGACGACTATGTTGATGGACAAAATCTACTAATATGAACGTAAAACCAAAAAATGTCCTTGATGACTATGTTGATGAGGTCCTGAGACTGCGATCTGAAAGCAACTCATTGCCCATCATCTCAATGTAAATATCAGATCAAACCGGAGCTTGATATGGAGCTCGCTTCTCTGGAACTCCATCCTCTGCTCTTCTATCTTCGAACCACTTCAAAACCCGCTTCCTTGGAAGATTGGTCACTTGAACAATGCTGCTAACCACAGCATTCTATGCACACCATTCAAACATTCATAAAATCTATGTGAGATAGAACATTCAACTTACATAGAATTGATCCAAATGTAAAGGAAAAAAAAATCCTTACAGTGGGTCGTTTTGATCTTCTGTAAACTTTTTCTAGTGTCTCAATGTGAGCTTTCTTCACTCTTTTCTGAGCAGACCATCTCTGTTGCATCACATGGACCGCTTCATCTTTTACTTTTTCCTCAGGTTCAACCGCAACAACATCTTTAGCTGATGATGATTCCACAGGAACTGGATCAGATGAGGAGTTTTCAGGTGCTGCTACTGGCGGTTTTTCATCTGGTAGAGTAGCACTTAGCATTAGAAGCTTCGGAGGCGGGTCACGTAGCAGTTCAAGAACATAAGCCCTGTCAAGACAAAGCTCAGCTGCCAGATTTTTTATCTGCAGAACCACAACAACACCATCCTTTAACAATGATGCATGTGAATCAGAGGATTTACCCATTCAAGGGAATTGCTATAAAGCATAATAATTCAAGAACTGAAGTAAATTATGATTTAAACAATGTGTTCAGCATCTATCCTCAACACTGAACTTGGCAAGTAATGAAACTTACACTAGTTTTACGGCGCCCAGCTTTCAATGCATAAGCCAACCTTCTAAGCTGCCAATTCTTCAGCTTAGTCGGTCTTTCATCTTCTTCGCTGTCATCATCCTCGCTCTCATCATCATGACCGTCATCTTCATCATCAACAACATCACCAGTAGCTGAACCGAACAAGTCGATGCCATCAACATCGTCACCACCACCCAAAACTTCAGCTAACTCTGCTGCTAGTGCATCTAAGTCTTCCTCGCTAATCTCCTCATCATCTATTGACGATTTATCATTGTTCAAATCTTCTTCCAGTAGATTAAACAGTGCCTCAAATGGATCATCCTCCTCCGCCTCACCTCCTCCATTATCATCTCCCTCGAAACTTTTCTGCCAAAAACAATGAAATTGAAGGTTGATACAAAGTCAAAAAGCGGCAACTTTAATTCATGGATTCACCCATTTCATATATTGACGAGTATTGCTCACAGTGTCTAAAAATTCCAGAAATTTTGGCGAAAGGAACAGGTAAAGTAACTGCGAAAATTCTCATTTTTTCCACGAGATACAATCAAATGATTATGAGTTGTGTGATTTTCTTACCTTTTTCTTCCTCTTTGGAGACGAAGAAGACGAAGGCGTGAATCCCTTCCGGTTCTTCCCACGAGCAAAAACAAGCACAGAGCGAGAAGGACGATGAATTGGAAGAGATAGAACAAAAGGACTAGAGTTGTGATTCGAAAACTGGATTCTATTGGCGGATAACCTTGACGACGAAGACAACGGCTGACAGTGAAGACGAAAGGCGACGCCGGAGGAAGATAGAGCAACCATCATAGCTTTTATCATCAAACTGTTTGCTGTTTTCAGCAGAGGAAATAAGCAGATTTTATATGAATCGAAACACTCATGCTGTTCGGTGTTAACAATATAGCAAAGCGTGTCGTTTAATTGTCCCTTTTGTATTTTTTTTGTTTTTTTTTTCTTCCGTCGTTATCGTCTGGTTACAACTTACAACAACGGGTCCACTCTGTCTCTCTCTCTACAGAAGAAACTGATCTCGCTCTCTCTCTAAATTCTTTTCTTTCCGGGCTTGATAATGGCGAATCCAGGGCAATCAAAGGGATGGATTAAGAACTTGTCGTCATTAGCTTCACGGGTCTACTTCCTCTTGATTATCCTCCAGATCCCTCTCTTCAGGTAAATTGATACTAAAACAAACTTCTCGCCTGCGTAATTCGAATCCTCGATTTCGTTATCTAACGAGAGATGCGTCTATGAGTACGAAATTTGTAACTACGCTTAGTCTTTCTCATGCGTAGGCGTATTGATGAAAACTTGATTCCCGATTCACTTTCAAGTTTCCGAATTTTGTGTAGTTCCTTGTGGCATGTCTTAGCTCTGGATCTCTAGACTTAGTAACCATAAGCTAGTTTTCATTGCTTAATCGACTTGAATCAAGAGAAAATTTATAAAATTGACCTTGAAAAATAGGAGCTAGTTGTATTGGGTTTTGAACTTGAATAGTAGATTTAGACTCTGACTTCTATGGATCATTCATTCATAGCTTGGTTCTCTGTCTGGTTAAATCTGACTTGAATCACAATCTGGAAACAGGGTTCCATGTAGATCTGGAATGTGTATGTCACCGATCCATGTGACATCGTCTCAGTTGATTTCTAGTGAGATCTTTCCTGTTCCGGTGATTAAGGCTCTCCTATACCCTGGTGCTATTGTCCATAGTCTTGCCACAAACATGACGTTTCCAAAGTGGGAAAATGTGTTAGATATTTACAATCTCACCAATGTGAAAGAAGCATCTGCAGTTCCCGATCTTCAGCGCCTAGAGGTTCGGTTTTTCCATCCCCACAAAATCTCCTAACAAAATTCATTCTCAAATTCTGATTATTGTATACCAATTCTCACCGTCATTTTTTTCGTTTCATAAGCACTCTATCATTTGTTTTTCTCTGTGTAGCAACCGGTTACTTAGTGATCTATTTTGGCCAGGTTCTTGCAGGAAGCTACTTTTCTGTAGCTGGGGCGTTTGTGGGTTTGCTAAAGCCCGGTAGGATGAGCATGTTTGGGTCATTGCTTCTAGTTTGGGGTCTTGTCAAAGAAGGGATCTTAAAGAAGCCAGTCAATACTGACCCAAGCAGAACAGTTTATGTGTACCCAACCATGGTGATTGCGATAATCTGCGCTTTCTCTATGATAAAGTATGACTTGAAGAAAGCCACGAGGGCCGCTCCTGCTCGCCCCATTGCTATACCTCTAATGAGCTCTTCAAAATCTAAGCTGAAGTGAGTTTTGAACGTGCGGTAAGGCTTCTTGTCTTGTCTTTCCAGCAAATACCGTGATAGGAGAATAACACTGTCACACTCTTCACCATGTTATTAGCACTCATGTATCCTGAGTTTTGTGAGTTGTTTATTTTGTGTACTCTACTCAATTTCAGCAATCCAAATCCTAATTTTCTTCTCTTCTCAAAGGCTAGACCCATCGTCAATGAGATCGACTAGAGCTTGAATATTTTGTTAAGGCTTTCTTGTTAATATAGTGGATAAGTATAACTAGTCTACGGGGGATTTAGTGGATTGTAGCTGCAATAGCTCAACTATGGAACTGAAGTGGGTCTAGTTGAAAGTCCTAAAGGGGGAGTTTTTTCTTCATCACAATATCCTTTACGTGGATGTGATATCAACTGGATATTTGGGAAACCAGTGATGGTCATTGATGTCTTTGGTAATCGAACAAGCAAATTCTTGGTCAGTTCCTTCTGCTCTGGCTTATTTTGTTCTTTGCCATCTTAATTCAGCCTATCTGCACTATCTTTGTGCCTCTATGTTGCCATTTTAGATTTGTACATCTAAGGGGTCATCACTTGCTAACCAAAACACAGATAAATCTAAACGTTCCCATGTGGGTTTAGCATTGTGAAATCAGGATAAACAACAAAACAATCCAGCCATGGAACATGAATCATATATTATTATTACTTTTGTCTCTATTCGTTTTACAGGAGCTCCTAAGTACAGAATCTTGCAAGGTGGTGAATAGATGTAGAAATGGGATAACAAAATTCCATAACATTACCTCAAGGTAAGAGGAAGGTACCTGAATGTGACAAGTATGGCCTAAAATCACTAGCGCCATATAATAACTACAGAAAAACAGACAGACAAAACTAGAACAGAATCAAACACTGGGAAATCAATGGTCAAAGAGACCACAAAATCCAATGTCTGAAACTAGGCATTTCATCACCGGGCTTGGTTATGCTTTAGTTTCTGGTGGTTTAATCAAAGAACGCAATGCTCGGTTTCATCTTGAGAACAGCGATGTGACTCGTTTGGAAGGTGTCAGCTTTGCCACGCTCTTAAACTATTCAAAGTCGTGTAGCATTAGAACCGGTTCAATCGCCATTTTTGTTTCTTTCACTTTTTTCAACAATCTGGGACTTAAACGTTGTTTTGATGAGGAACTTACCTTTGGTTGGTTGTATTTCTCACGGGTGGCAGTGAGGGTACAGCCACTGGTGTTGAGTTGCAAATCCTCCATTGCGAGTACTGCGGTTTTCAGCTCGGCTACGTCATATCTGGTGTAGTGCTGCAGAGTAGGGTTCTGTAAGCAGTAGCATTCTATTATCAGCCAAAAGAAGGCAAACACAAAAATCCCTTTTTCAAGATTCAAGAAACATGACTGACCCAAGGATCGTCAGTTTGGTCGAGTGTCCATCTGGCTAGGAAAACAGCTGAAGCAGCAACTAGTGATGGCAGGAACCTTAGGAAATTATATTCCACGAGTGTCAACTCAGCGAGATAGTTTGCTAAAAACTCCAGTTCAATGAGAGGAACCTGCATAAATTAGAAGGAAGAATGAACAAAATCAGACTCCACGTCTCCATAGTAGTGAGGATTAGTGGAATGGATCAGTGTTCAACACCTTGTAAGAAGCTTGAGCTGCTCTAATGAACCGCCTGACAAACAGAAAATTGAAAAATAAGTCAATACTGTTTTTGAACTAAGTTGGGAAGATATGGTGATGCATATAGTTCTGCCATCAGTGCTTACCTCAGAAAGGTTTTGGTGGTAGGAACCGATAATTTAAAGTGCAAAAATTTTAGAACTTGAATCTCCATGCTCAACACCTGAAACACAGTTTCTAGTTTGTTTATTTTTATCGAGATTCTATACTCATCTAAGATACCGAGATATGTGTAATTTGATGTTAATTACTTCTGGTCTCTTGTATGTATTGGCCGTAATGAAGCAAAACTCCTCCACTGGTGGCGCACAAAGCTCTTCGTATTTCCTTCATGGCTCAAAAAAAGGCACAAGGTAAGAAAAAGTCTTAGTGTTTCTCTACTCAAAAAGTATACATATATTTCTCCTCAGTGCTCTCCTTGTGATGTAAATGCTATTCAATAGAACGTGTTACTACTACTTGAGATTGACAGATACGAAAACAACAAAGTGGGGACTTACGAAGCTATAAGCATGCAAGTGACACCAAGAAGCTGGAGTCTATGCCTTTCAATGCAACTGTTGGACAGAAACCGATCAATAAGATTCACTGTAAGGTAAAGAGTATCTGGAACCAACTTATAGTCTTCAGAAACCTGGTAGAAATACACGCAGTGAAGAATGTTACTCAAAATGCCTGGAAAAATATTCTCAGTTTGTGGTCGAAAATTGCAAGAAAGCGATGTATAGGAATGGTCAATATTTTGTTCAATAAGAAACATGGTAAAGTGATGCCTTTAACTAACCTCTACAAGCCAGTCAATCAGAATCTTTCTCATGTCTGGGTCGATATCTCGCTGCAGAAGCTCCATATAATTAGCCAGGGGTCGTTGTTGAAGCTGCAAGAAAAGAAGGGTTATAACTCCAAACTCTTTATATAAAGTAGTTATATTGAGACTAAAAAACAAGTTAATCGTGGAAAGATGTAAACCAATATGGATCATGTAATTAAAAACCTCTGCAACATGTATGTTGTCGTATATATCAGCAGCATACAGGCTGCAACACTGGGGATCTTCAGCGTTTGAATCAATATCTACAACTTGAAGAATATCCATGACACCAGATCCGTCTTCTTCTGCACAATCCAGTAAAAGACGCATACCTTGAGTCAGTTTGAGAAATATACATTTTGGTATATAGAGTTCACTTGTTTCATTTCAACCCTTAAAAGCACAATTTAATCAGAACTGCTACTAATATTTCAGCATTTTGGAGTCCAATGATTGAGCAAGAGTTGGCATCAACAAGACCCTGGAGTTAAGGATTTTATCATTATTATTCACTAACAATGCTGTTCTTACGTTGCTCGGTAATGTGTTCATCTTTAGAGTTTGAAAAAGAAGCATTTTGGGATTCAGCCATCATGATCTTGGACAAATCTTCTGCTAGTTTTGATTTTTCTGTATGCATATCAACCAGAATTTCCATGGCAACATTAGCACCTTCCTCTGCTGCTTGTTTAGACTCTTTTAGACATTTTCTGCTAGCCTGCAATGTCATCTCGATGATATGAAGCTCAAAGGGGAAGTTTGAAGGCTATGACCAACATAAGATATATATATATATACCAACCAAGATAATGAAAACATATCATCCGAAATCTTACCTTGATGTTGCCTCCTTTCAAGAGGTCTGAATATATATTCTCTGCAGAAGTATTACTCACGTCCTTAAGTACCGTACGTCTCTTTTGCTGTAACGAAGATGCAGGAAGATTAGAGATTTTAGCGTCTTCTGCTGCAATTCGTTTATGACTTTTTAAAAGACCATGTTTCAGTACCTGTTTAAAAGAGGGTTTTGTTGGCGGTATTGATACGCCTCCCAAGGCTTTTTTGGCTCGTGATCTCGTTATTCGTACAAAATTTCCCTGAACATCTGAAGTAGAGACATTTTCTTTGTTTGCAACTGGATGCATCGAAGAAGAGCAATACATAATTTAGTCGGAAATAGCCAGGGGTTTAGCCAATCCTGCAGAGCAAACAGGTTATATCCATTAAGGAGGCTAATCAATGTTCAAATTCAGCATCAATTTCAGGAAGAAACAAGCATAGAACTGAGAACGAACCGATTTCTTCACACTCAAATTGTGCCATAGAACTCAATTTCACGCGATTCTTCTGACTATTGAGTGATGTCAGCTAAAGCAAGCAACCCAGCTAATTACAACTAGTTTTCATGTTTCCTACCACATCATTCTTCATCAGATAATCCAATTTTCAAGCTAATCATTGAAAACCGAAATTATTACGCATTATTCTTCACAATAGCATCTTAAGAGGAACGATTGCCTCTAACACAAAATGAGCCATAGAGTACATACACGTCTCAGAAAATCCAGTAAAACAAAGAGAAACGGTCTCAACAATTTCAATTTCCAGTGGTTACCCATTGCCCAGAGAGCAAATATACAGAAGCTAATACAAGAGGAAACAACAAAGACGAACGATCTCAATCGAAGGCAAAAAAAAAACATTCGTCGGAAAGATCGACCATCCTAAAGCCCAAACTACGATCAACTCCGATCGATCAAAACGAAGAGCAACAAGCTACGATTCTGGGAAAAAGAAAAAAAAAAAACTCAGAAAATCGAAAAAAAAAGAAAAACAAAAAACAAGGTGTGCAGACGCTAGACGTGATGATACCTGGCTCAGAAAATCGGATTATGAATTTCCGGCGACCTTCAGTGGCGGTCTAGAGAAGCTCACTGAGGAAATAGAGAACACTCTAGAGCGAGAAGAAGCAACAAAATTGGGAGACAGTAGAGAGAGAGTGAGAGAGAGAGAGTGTTGAAATATGTGTAGGTGGGGGGGAGAGCGGAGAGGAGCGGGGAAGCTACTAAGTGAAAGGTACTGTTTCAAATTCAGAATTTTGGGATAGAACAAAAAATCAAAAAATAATTATATTTTCCTGAACAAAAAGAATTATAAAATAAATAAACTTTCTATTTAGACAAAGGCGATTTTTTAAAAAAAAAATCTTCCTTTGCTTTTTTTTGGTAAAATCTTCTTTTCTTTGGTAAAATCTTCTTTTCTTTGGTAAAATCTCGCCAATATGTTTTCTATATATTTGGTCTTCGTTACTATACGTGGAATAGTGCAACTGTATATAAATTTTATTTTCTTATGAATTTATTTATATCTCTTTGGGTAATTATTTTTTCTTTCTTGAAACGAACGAATGACAATACTACGACAGATAGATAAACCAGTCGGATTGAAAATTTTCCGTTGAACAAACAAAGAGTTTCAGTGAGGAACAAAAATAGACACGTTTTCGAATGACACGTTAGACAGACACATTGTAACTTTACATTTTTTTATCATTAATTTTGGAAATATTAGTGAACTAAATATAATAACACCTAATGCTGTTTTATGCATGTATTGTGGTCCATGACCTTACCTGATCAAGTAAAAAAATGTCAATATCACAACTTATCAATCTAGAAATTGCGAATTCGATCAGAAAAACCCATCAATCCAGTATCTTTTTTAATGCTATCAAATAGATACAAAATTTAACTACCGACTATTTTATCATTTTATTATATTTGATTTTGGTCAATAATATCTATATATTGTCTCCCTTGTAAAGGTTTTAAAAAATAAAATTTGAAAAAAAATAGAGGAAACAATAAATACATTAATAGCATCCATACAATTCTTTCATAGAATATTATTCACATATAGGAATAAATTTTTATTACAGTTAGTCAAGAAAACATTTCCACCAATTCAACAACATTGAGTTATCTATATTTATTTGTACAATAATTTTTTTGTCGTCTATAACTCAAGTATACTATCAAGTTTAAACATCATTATAATACGGAATATCATTAATATAAATTACGGATATAAGTTTTACTCTAATATTTTAAAAAAAACTTTTAATTTTTGTAATAACTTATCTAATATATATAGTTAAAAATATTATTTATAATAAAATTTTTAGTAATTATTTGAAATACACCGACTACATCATATAGGATTACTTAATAGAACAATTCTATACAATACAAATAATTAAAATAAGCTTTATGTTATTATATTTTGATATAACTTCAAATAAAGAGTTTTTTTATGTAAAATTTTTTAAGACTAAGTCAGTTTAATTTTAGAAAATAAAATTTATAATATAGAAAAAACGGAACATTGTCTACAAGATGTTACTTACTAAATTTTATAATTTATTTTTAATCGAAGATATACGTAAAATAAAAATAAGAAAAAAATTATAATAATATATATTTGAGCTATGGTAAAGTAATCTTCCAAAGTGATAATCTGATACATGACAACATACTAAACAACAGTATTGCGAATTTGAAATTACGCCATTACATTCATACCATTCGTCTTTAGGAATATATGTTTATTTCCCTCCCGTTTAAATTTTGCAAGCGGAACTGTAATAAATATGCAGATAGTTTAGCTAGGAAGCTCTTGGAACTACCCATTTGTTTGGTTTATTTATGATTTATATCCTCAATTTTTTTTAATAACTTGTAATTTCTGATAACAATAATTAATGAAATTTTAGCCGGGGAAAAAAAAGATTGGGCCAATTGACCTTTCGACTAGAGCCAAAAAGTCAATTGATGGATATTTTCAGTAACGGACTAAAGCCCAAAAAGCGTACTCGGGTGCGCCAAGTATCTTATTCTCATCGGCGGCCACTTTACCGGCGGCCAGAAAATGAACTCTCTGTTCATCTCTTTCCGCCGCATCCTCCCCTTAAACCCTAATTCTCACCACCACTTCCTTCTTCACAAATTCTTATCATCTCGCCGTTCATGCCCGCCAATTCCCGTCGAGCCTCTCATCCAACGGTTACAATCACACGCCGTTCCCGATTCAACATGTACTCCACTGCATCAACTCACCGTCCCTTGTTTTTCACAGACCGATCTCTTCACCATA
This sequence comes from Schrenkiella parvula, assembly GCA_000218505.1. Lineage (NCBI taxonomy): Eukaryota > Viridiplantae > Streptophyta > Magnoliopsida > Brassicales > Brassicaceae > Schrenkiella > Schrenkiella parvula. Next base: position 14,916,954 of record CM001192.1, on the reverse strand, counting down.
TCGAATCTTCTCGAAAATCCTAATGTTATTCCCGGTTCGAGTCTCGAGTCAGCTCTGGATGAAACAGGAATCGAACCGAGCATTCAGTTGGTTCAGGCGCTGTTCGATCGGTTAAGGTCGTCGCCGATGCTGCTCTACGCAGTGTTCAAATGGGCCGAGATGAAACCTGGGTTTACACTTTCTCCTTCGCTGTTCGATTTAGTTGTCGGTGCTTTGTGTAAAGCTCGTGAATTTGAGATTGCTTGGTCGTTGGTTTTTGATCGGGTGAGAAGCGATGGAGGATCGGATTTGGTTTCTGCAGACACGTTTGTCGTTTTGATCAGACGGTATGCTCGTGCTGGTATGCTGATTCCTTTAAGCTTCGATAATGGAGAGTGAAGCTCAATTTCAGCTAGCTTAGTAATAGATGAATAAAGTTGATGAACATTGAATTAGGATCTCTGCTACAGATTTCCTTAGATCTTTGCCGTTAATCTAATTTTGCAATTTTTCTCGTAGGTATGGTGCAACAAGCTATACGGGCTTTTGAATTCGCTGGAAGCTATGATCCGGTTTCTAAATCAGCTTCGGAACTTAAGTTGCTTGAGATATTGTTAGATGCTCTTTGTAAAGAAGGACATGTTGGAGAAGCTTCAATGTATATGGAGAGAAGACGAAGGATGGATTCAAATTGGGTTCCCTCTGTTCGGGTATTCAACATTTTACTAAATGGATGGTTCCGTTCAAGAAATCTAAAGCAGGCAGAGAATCTATGGGCAGAAATGAAAGAGATGAATGTGAAGCCGACATTTGTCACTTACGGTACTCTCGTAGAAGGGTATTGCAGGATGCGTCGTGTTGAGATAGCTATGGAGATTCTTGAAGAAATGAGGATGGCAGAAATGGAGCTGAATTTTATGGTCTTTAATCCCATAATCGATGGTTTAGGAGGAGCTGGTCGATTACAAGAAGCTCTAGGTATGATGGAAAGGTTCTTCGTTTGCGTATCGGGTCCTACCATAGTGACTTATAATTCACTAATAAAGAATTTCTGCAAGGCTGGAGATTTATCTGGTGCTAGCAAGATACTCAAGATGATGATGAACCGAGGCGTCGATCCCACCCCGACTACATACAACCAGTTCTTCAAGTATTTCTCAAAGCATAACAAAACCGAAGAAGGCATGAACTTATACTTCAAGTTGATTGAAGCTGGACATAGCCCAGACCGGTTAACATACCATTTGATCTTGAAAATGCTCTGCGAGGATGGGAAGCTGAGCTTGGTGATGCAAGTGAACAAGGAGATGAAAAACAGAGGAATCGATCCCGACTTAGTAACAACCACGATGCTGATGCATTTGCTCTGCAGACTCGACATGTTAGAAGAAGCCTTCGAAGAGTTTGAGAACGCTGTGAGGAGAGGCCTTATTCCACAGTACATCACATTCAAGATGATCGATAACGGTTTGAGATCGAAAGGGATGACCGAGATGGCAAAGAGACTATCCAGTGTAGTGTCTTCTCTTCCTCACTCGAAGAAACTACCAAATGCATACAGAGAAGTGGTAGATGCGCCGCCTGATAGAGATAGAAGGAGGTCTATATTGCATAGAGCAGAAGCAATGTCTGATGTGTTGAAGGATTGCAGAAACCCAAGAAAACTCGTGAAGATGCGTGGATCGCCCAAAAAAGCTGTTCGTGAAGACGAGAAGTTGGTAGATGATCTAAACGGACAAGATGGAGATGCAGTGAGAGTACCACCGGAGTCTTCAAATCCATTGTAAGTTTGTAGTAAACAGAGGTTAGGAATGAGCTTGTAACGGGATTGTAATGGGTCATTTACACTTCGGATTTCACAATCAGTTTAACAAACGATGATCATCGAAAATAAGATAACACAGAACTTCAAGAAGAACATCAAGAATATAAGGCAGAACTTCATATGTATTATATATTATCTTTAGACAGAACACTGGGTTTTACAAACGATGATCATCAAGAATACCGGAAGTTCTGACAAGATGAATATCAACAATTAACAAAACACCTTCACATCACCACGGAAAGTTATTTTTGTTATAACTTTATATCAAAACATTAGCATTAACATTGATGAGATACATATTAATGTTAACTAATGCCAATTGTAAAAATAAAATATTGTGAAGGAGAATTTTACTGGCCCATCATTTAAGAGTAGACTTCAAGACCCATTACAACTAAAAAGGCCATACAAACAAGAACCAAGTCGAGTTCAGAAATCAATTTGACTCAAAATTTCTCTACGAATGGATTAACTGTATTTTATATACTTTAAAATCAACTCAAATCAAAGTAAAAAGAAAACCAAATTTAGTGAACCAAACATATGCGAATAAACAGAAATTTGTTTAAATTTTATATTTTCATTATGCTTAGGATAGAGATTCTGAGGACAAAAGTATTAGGTATAGTTAAAAGTAAATTAATATAATTTTAATATGAATTTATTTGTCTATTTATATGATTATGTCCAAAAGAAAAGATGTATTTTTCGTTTATCGAAAACTGGATTTTGGCCCAAATCATCAAAGCTTAGTCATGAGTTTCCAACTTCTGAATCCTGCTAAAGTTCGATCACGTGCCATATATAATATCTCTAACATAGACTTGTCGTATAAGTGGAAAACGTATATTCGAAATGTAAACATTTGGACCGAAGACTACATAAGCAAACAAAAAACAATGTTTCTAAATTTTTTTTTTCTAAAAATATATATATATATATATATATATAGAGAAGAGTAGAATAAAACAAGAAAGAGAGAGAGAGAGACTAAGTAAGGAAAAAAGGAGAAGGAAGAAAGAAAGAAAGAAAGAAGCTGTCTTTAACTTTTCTCTGACGATCACACGCACCTAAGAAGTGTCCTGTTTTAGGGTATTCTGTTGATTGTTTCTCGGGACAAACCAAGAAACGAAGTTGGAATAAGATGAGGTGTGAATGCTAGAGAGAGAGCAGAGACAAGGCGTGAGAGAAAAGGAAAGGGTTTGTGTGTGTGTGTGTTTCAATGTGCCTAATAAGTAAATGGGTTTTTCATCTTCTTGTTGTTTGGGTATTGAGAGAGAGAGAGTGTGTGTTGATGATGTGTAAGCGTATAGTGTAGGGAGTAGAGTAGGTCTAAGATGGGAAAAAATGGTGCAGATATTAAATATAACCACTGGAAAAATCTTTGTAATAGATTCTTTTCTACTACTCGAACTGTTTTTTCTCTACGATTAATGACTACATTTCATGCTATAAATGTCATTTAAGCAATTCTTTTGCTTTTGCATTTCCATTGTATTATGCTGAAAAACGATGTAAGTATTTATTTACTGCATGTTATTAAATTATTATATTTGAAATAACTTTTTGTATTACATTCTAAGACTCTCCTTTATTGTAAGGTTTTTATAATGCAATAGACTAATAGTTGCTATTACTCTGCTATAATGCGATCCAGTAATGTGTGATTATCATATTTGTTTTTTATTTGTTTGAATAGAGTGTGATATATTACTATTATGCTTAAGAATTATTACTATGATATTTTGCGTCTGCAAAGAAACATATGTGTTTTAATTATTCAATATGCTAATATTGTAGTTATTTTGTGAGTAAATTATTACAAAAACCAGTTGATTATCGGGTATCTATGTCGTTGACAAAACTAAAAATGTCACTCAACTCACATAGAGAAAGATTTTTGTAACCAAAAACAAATTAGTGAATTACTAAAGATATATATTATATATATATTATATATATATATATTTAATCTTAATATATTTTATAATTATATTTGCGTTATGTGTTTACGTTGACGTGTTTCATGATGTAGATGGATTTTAATACTTGAAATACGAATCATTATATTAGTACCATTTTTACCTTTTTATAATTAATCTTCTACCGAAAGTTTGTTGAAGTCAAAAAGTATAACAGAAGACTTATGTAATTAAATGCATAATAATTAACATTTCTTGCTTTAACAAAGGTCTATGTATGGCCTTCTGACATTTTTTCCATCATTAGTATTCATAAAGGATCACTTAAAAAACTCAAATGAAGTTAACCTTTTTCACAACTACAATTAAACCCAAACAAGAAGCAAGAAGGAACAAGGGTGATGTATATAAGACAATTAATGAGGATTGTACCTAAGACATAATTAATAAGTAGATATGTCGAAAATGTAATTGCGTTGCGCATGACTGACCACTCCTTCGTTAATTGTCAACTAATGCAGCCGACCTCCACTTCCCCTATGATCCTTTGAGGTTGCAATATAAATATTTAACATATTTTATGAAGAGACATCTTTTTCAAAGCAACTTATATTTTATGAATCATTTGATTCTAGCGATCGGATATATGCATAACTAGCTATTAACAGATTTCAACCAAATTTAATTTGGTGATATTTATAATAATATGCTGATAGAATCAAAACCATATGATTAAGAGATCGTTATTATACCAAAACCTTGTGATCTCACTTATCCAGGCTTTGATTTTATTATGGAGTAAGATTTGACTTTATTATGGAGATCGTTTCACACAATTAACGCGTAAAAGATATAGTACGTAAATGGTTATATAGCCAACTATATTATCTTACTTTCGGAGTATATTTTAATGGAAACATAATCACACTCTTTGACCTGGGTGCATATTATTACATAGACCAAAATGCTTTCTTGTGCTCCAATCAACTAAAAATTTATTATTGCAAAGTAAATGATTGTCTTCATACTAACAATATTTAATTAACATGTCAATTTGTTATGTATCATGCTTATTTATGTTATTGCACATCTCTCTCTAATCATGATATGTATATATATACGATTAATTGATTTACTTCATCTTTTTTGACTCTGTAAATAATATTAAGTAACTTACAAAAAAGTATATCATATGTGATTCCATTTATTTTATTGTTTAAAATTATTTTGTTATAATAAAATATTTTCTTATATATTTGAAAGTAATATAGTGATTCTGCATGTGTCTTTAGTCCTAGTAAAACTCATTTTATGCTAAAACAACACTATTTGCAAATACATATATATTAGCCATTGGATAAAGATACTATTTGGACAGGAGTTCAATCTAATTCAGCACTACACAAGCTTTTCAAAGTCCAAGTGTGCATTAACTAGTGATAGAGTAAATAAGAACCACCGTCAACTTGAAATTAATACTTGGACGAAAATCAAATGTACTATACCCAATACAACTTTAAAATCAAACAAACTCTAGACTCATTATTTATGCATGCTTGGAATAATAGAATGGTCCTTGCTTTTTCTTTTGTTAACTAAAATGGTCCTAACTTACAGTTAAATAGAGCCTAGAGTCATGACTAAGCTGGAAGAAAAATACAAACTATACAAGTGTATCAGCTACTAGTAATCTACTTTATATGCATGTTACATAGTGAATCAATGGTCCCTTTGGGTTAGACGAGGAATATTATGGATCTTGGATGGATCAACATCATCAGTGTTGTATATAATATCGATAATGGCAAAAATATGAATGTTACACTGTAGACAAACGATTTTGGGTCCTACTAAAGCGTCATATATATATCTTCCTCTGGCATCTTCTTAAATTTTCTCCTTCTGCATTTTTTCGACTCAGAGCTCTTTGGAATTTTTCTGTCAGGCTTGAATTTGCCCTCAATTTGTCTCATCATAGTTACATGACCACACATATATACGCATGTTAGAGAGCTGAGATAATAGCTTAATTGGGAATTTGGAATGTATATGTAATATGTTAGAATTGGACTATTACTCTTGACTCATATCAACATAAGTCACTAATTCTCTAAAATTAGTTTCATAGGTTTTAATATTGTACTAAAAAATAGTATTAAAACCATTATATATCTGGCTAAATGATTGTTTAGTGACTAACTTGGTTCAACCGTAGAAATGTACTCGATTATTCTCCTTTTAAAGGCCGAAGAAACGTTGAAGTTCTACCCTTTTTTACAAGTATCAACTCCAAATTTTTAACTTAAACCATTATTAACTCCCATTGATTCAAGTAAATGTCTAGTTTAATTACCGTCGATTCCTATCCAACAAAAGCCGGCTTTAGCATGCATTATGTAAATGTAAGTTGGAAAACATGGTATTTTTACATGATACCTTATCCAAAATGTGATTTTTTAAACTTATTTGTAGTAGTAATAGTGTAAGAAATAGAAAAAAAAATTTTAATGGGTAGTTGTACTTTTATAACTAATGTGTTTTTTTTGTTTGTGATGCATCACATCAATGTTTGTGTTTTTCTGCAGGATGAATAATGAATAGCGTTACGTAATATATTAAACTGTCCCAAAATACATGAATATTTCTAAAACTAGTATCCATTTTGCAAGTATCTCCCAAAAATTCTACAGTCTCAAAAGTGTCATCGTATGCAAAATACCAAAGACGAAACAGAGACGTTTTTGTCTTGACCATTACGCAACAGTTGAGCTAAATAGGTTAATTGAAAATACAGAGACACAGGCCTCTGTAGTCCAACGGTTAGGATAATTGCCTTCCAAGCAATAGACCCGGGTTCGACTCCCGGCAGACGCATGTGTTTTTGTTTTTGATTTCCTTCTGACTATGCAAATTTTTTTATTTCCCCTTGATAAATGACAATAAAATATTTGTTTGTCTCTTCCTTTGCTGCTTCATTCTGATAGGTCTGTCCGTAAACATAAAACTATTTTTATCCTTTCAAGTTTCATAAATCTAGTATCCTTCGTTTCTACATTCACGTATCCAATGTTATGTACCTGTCTCTTTAACACAATCACTCGATAACAATATAACATACAACATCTCTCGCACCAAATATCAGCATTAGGCAAGAGGAACACTAGAAAAGAACGGCATGTGTTTCTGTTCCAATCCAAAACCACCACCGCCTATTCCATCACGATCCAGACCTTGCTTGATACGTCCCAAATGCCTTGCATGCAAAACTTGCTCAGAAACAACAGGCAATCTTATCCTCTGATATTCCTCAAGACCCAAACTCAGATTCTCAGGTCCACATTTCTCCAAGCATTTGCCTAGCACTTGCGCATCAAGAACCGACATGTTTGTGCTTCTTAGACCATGAGGGGTCGTGGGATGAGCTGCGTCTCCAACCAACACCACATTTCCCCAGAAGATCCGTTCTAAAGGGTCACAGTCGTAGATGACATTAAGGAAAGGATCGTTTGTTTCTTTCATGAGTCTCGCTAGCTCGGGAGTCCAAATGGTGTCTGCTTCTCCATGCATCTTATTGATCATTTCTTGGCTAACTTTTAGGGTAACAGAGTTGCTCTGACATTGTAATTTCATAACAACAACAAAGTAAATCAAGAAAACTACTTGAAAAGCATTTCTAATCGGAAAAAAAAAGGAAGAAAGGATTTCGTATTAACCTTCAACTCCGGCTCTGGTTGATTAACATACCAAATCCAGTTGAGTTTCTTGTTAATAAGCTCGTAGAACACGCTATGAGTATGTGTACCGAGATCAAAATACAAGCATTTCCCAAGACCTGGATACTTTGTCTTGATTCTGGCAAATGTCTCCGAGTTCTCATCCGCTGAGAAATCAAAAACACCTCTCCAAGCACAATAACCAGAGTACCTAGAAAAAGAAAAGCAAAAGCCAAAATGATCAAGTCCATTAATATATATTAACAAAATAAATGAAGATCATAGTGTTCTTATTCAAACCTCAATTTAAGGTTTGGCAAGAATGTTTTCCGTATAGAAGAGAGACACCCATCTGCTGCAACGAGTAAATCTCCTTGGATTTCAACGGTTTCTTGAGTTTCGATGACTAAAGTAGTAACCTTTACAGTGGATTTATCTTGTGACAATGTGAAAGACAGAAACTTATGTCCCCGAAGAAACATGGTTTGAGGCAATGCGTTATACAGAAGAGCGTGAATATCTGCCCAATAAGCTGCTCGGAAATCGAAACTCTCGTCTCTTGTTAGAATTCGCGTCACTTTTTTCTCACTATCTGTTGCCTGATTCTTTAAACCCCACAACACACGAATGAAAACAAAAGAAAAAAGCTTTTGCAAGGGCGGGAAAATTACACTCCGATTGTTGCAAATTCTCCAATCAAATTCACTGTTTCCGAGAAAAATAATTTTTTTTTACCTGATCAATCGAGAGAGGCAAGGTGATTTCATCTAAGAGGTGCGGACGAGGAAGCCACGATTTGATAATCTGCCGAGCCTGAGGGTCGAGTCCAAGCCCAGCACCAGTAGGGCTCCGAGCCGGAGGTTCCGACGACTTCTCGAGCACCAAAACATCCCAGCCTGCTAACGTGAGCGAGTGTGCGCACGATACGCCTGCTATACTTCCTCCTACAATGATCGCTTTTCCCTTCTTCCCCATCGCACCAACTCCTTTCGGATGTTTCTGCTTCACAAATGCTAACGATAAGTCATAAGTGTTTTAAGTTAATAAAACCTCCAAGTGAATTAGAAGATTAAAACTATGTGGGCTTAGTCTAGGCCCGAAATAGATTTTACTGTTCTACAAAATTTCTTTTAGTGAGAAAAGTCTAATTTCCTTTTCTTTTAGTTTTTTTTTCTCTTAATGGAAAATAAAAGTGTGAATACATCAGTTATGGATAAATCAAGTTTTGGAGAGTATCTTACATAAAAAAAGCCTACATGATCCAGTCCAGATATTGAGGTAGTTCATGTATTATCAGAAGTTATATTCAATAGTGTAACTGTGCCATGTATTAACCGAATAAGAGAAAAACATATGACGGAAGAAGACTACGGAATATAAAGCTTTCTTTTAGGAGAAGACGAAGAAGCTTCTAAGGAGAGCTTTACAGTGGATTTATCTAGTGAAAGACAGAAACTTATGTCCCCAAAATCAAGAAATATGGTTTGATCAGGCAATGCATTATACAGAAGAGCCTGTGAACACGGAAGCTTTCTCGAGCACCACTAATACAATCTCAGACTGCTTCACAAATGTTTTAAACGATTTTTGAACCCTCTAGGTCAGCGAGAAGGTTAGGAATTAGTGGGCTTAGTCTAGGCCCCAAATATATTCTAGGCCCAGTAATTTGTTTTTCTCTACGTCTGAACGGAATCCCATCCGGGGAGAGAAGATTTAACCTTAACAAAATGTCCTAAATTAAAATTTATAGATTTCCCCTAAATAAAAGCTTCCTTTCGATTATATCATTTGTTGTCCTTACGACGACGAATCGATCTGTTCTTTTTTTGTTTTCCCGCAGTAACATAGTTTTCTAGATTCTTCGGGTAGAGGGAGACGGCGATGGGAACTGGGCGAGAAGTCAGCATATCGCTAGATGGAGTCAGAGACAAAAACCTGATGCAGCTTAAGAAACTCAACACTGTTCTGTTCCCGGTTCGCTACAATGACAAGTACTACGCTGATGCAATCGCATCCGGCGAATTCACTAAGCTGGGTTCGGCTTCTTTACTTATTTTATTCTTTTTACTTTATTTTCTGTCTCTTTTTCCAGTAATTTCTGGTTTTTTATGTTTTCCTCTTGCGTGTGTGATGATTAATTTTTCTGCGTATACATAACTACATTGGCTTTGCGGATGAGCTTTTCTGGGAATGTGATTTTGAGTCAGATTGGATTGTGTTCAGTTTTTTCTGTGGGAGTTGTTTTCTGTCTTTATGCCTTATGGATCAATTTTCTCTCCTTTAATAGGAAAAGTTAGTTGCTTTGGGATTTATCAACTGTTCTGTGATTAGGCTTGCTAAACAAGTTAGAAGTCCTATAAAGAGATGCCATTTCTTTTTGATCTGCTCCTGTTACAGCTTTTCTTTCTTTTTAAGCCTTGAATAGACTAATTTAGTTGCATCTCTTGTCTATTGTTTGGTTGAACCGACTCATGTTTGAGCTTTGTGTTCGTGCTTCAATAAAAATGTAGAAGTTTTCACAGTAAGTGACTCAATTGATTTGATGTTTCTTGTTTGCTCGGAATTAAAGTATTATCGTGACCGTTGTTAGAAAAATATTTGCTTGATTTTCTTTAATCAAGTGAAAGTTTTATGTCCTAGCTGTCTTATTGCTAGTTGTTTAGTCCCATTTTTGGTCGCTCTCTGAATAATGTTTTCTGGGTCTCATACTTAGATTTGTGGAATGACTGCACATTTTAGTACCTACTAGGCCATAACAGTTTGTTATATAATATGTTGTAAAATATGCAATTATGAAACTAAAAACTAATAAACATCTTAAATTCGCCACCATCTAGTTAATATCTTTTATGTTGACAGTGTTGCTCTTTGGGGTTACATTGTTCTCTCCAGTTTGTGAGACATGAAAAATCAGTGATGTTCTAATGATGGATTTGCTTCCTCTCAGCTTATTACAGTGACATATGTGTTGGAGCTATTGCTTGTCGGCTGGAGAAGAAAGAAGGCGGGGCCATGCGAGTGTATATAATGACACTTGGTGTTCTTGCACCATACCGCGGCATTGGCATTGGTGAGTCATAAACCTGCTATGCCAAACTTGATTCTATACACCGAAAAAAAACAGAAATGATATGCCAATCTTGCGTAATTTCGTAGTTCGCCGTTTTTGATCTCCAACATAGATCTATGCCACCGAAAAACAGTCCATAGTTTTTGTGCGTATCTGAATTTTACCAAAACATGTCCTCAAACATCAAGACTTAGGGTATTCTGAATCCCATTCTTTTCTATAGCGAAACACTGCAATAACTTGTTTCTTCTTTTGCAGGTTCAAAGCTATTGAATCATGTTCTTGACATGTGCTCGAAGCAAAACATGTGTGAGATATACTTGCACGTTCAGACAAACAACGAAGATGCGATCAAGTTCTACAAGAATTTTGGATTTGAGATCACAGATACCATACAAGACTATTACATCAACATCGAGCCGAGAGATTGCTATGTTGTCACCAAGTCATTTGCTCAATCTGAAGCCAACAAATGATGACAATACCGGACTTGGGGAAGCCATTCTTCCTCAGTTTGCTTATTCAGTGAAGGATCTATTCTTAATGTTCTGATACGTCCGTTTCTTGAGTTTTGCTTGTTTTGATGACCCTAAAGTTTCTTATCGACCCGAAAGTTATAGGGTCATGGTTATCTAGTGACCCCTTGGTTTTGGACCTCTTAGTTGGGCAAGTTTTAACTTTGCAGCTCAATCTTTATTACTACTCAGTATTATGGTGTTTGTAATTTCGACTCGCAGGTTTGATCAAATGAGATGATGCTAAACAGGTATCGAGCTTCCATATAAAAAAACATTGTTCTATCAATTTGAGAATATAAAAGGAGATTCTAAGCGACAAAGAATGAGCACAAGTGTTGATTAATAAACATTTGATTCAACATGGTTTATACCATACCAAAAATAAAGCAATAGTTGGACAAAGGATGAGTATTAACCAAATGGATCAAACAGTCTGATCAAGCGTGGATCAATTTGTTAAAAAACAATAAAACATTAATGACAAAGCATCTACTTAAATTGATCAAGCATAAATGGTAAATTTGATCTGTTATCAAAAAAGTTTAATGAATGGTTGTACTTGTATTACTAATGCAATATTGCGTGACGCATTACATCAATATTTTGGTTTTCTTTTTTCTGTAGATTGAACCAAAATACCAATAATGATACCAATAAATCTACAGTCTGCAAAATACCAATGATGAGATACGGACGCTTTTGTTTTCACCATTACGGAAAACCATTATAAATCTAAGTTAAGGTGATTAGCTTACAGACAAGCGTCTGTAGTCCAACGGTTAGGATAATTGCCTTCCAAGCAATAGACCCGGGTTCGACTCCCGGCAGACGCATTTTTAAATTAATTCGTCTTTAACAAGTAAAAGCAATTTTTTTGTCTCCTGCTTTGTGGCTTCCACCCTGACGTCTGTCTGTAAACATAAAATTTCCTTCGTTAGTTTTATAGACTTTTTTATTCGAAGTACTCATAGTTTCTACATTGACATACCCAATGCTATATTCGAGCAGTTAACACAATAACTCGATAATATAGAATAAACAAGTTTGCATGACAGGCTGAAATATAAAGGCCAGCAGCAACACAGAGTATCTTCATACAGGATATGTCGCCCTCAAACAATTATCACTAGACAAGAGGAGAGGCATGTTTCTTTGCTCCAATCCAAAACCACCAAATTAATCAAAATTCAATGATATGTTGTAAAATATGCAATAATGAAACTAGAGTGTTAACATCTTTAATTCGACACTATTTAATTACTAGCTTTTATTTTGACAGTGTTGTTGGAGAGACATGAATATCTACACTGTGAAAAGAGGAACAATATAGAAAACTCTAGCATGTTGCGTAATTTCCTGGTTCTCCTTTTTAACCTCGAGCACAGATCCATGCCACCAAAAAGTAGTCCATAGTTTCGTGCATGTCTTAGTTTTGTTCAATTCAGGATCTACTATTATTGTTATCATGTCTGTGTCAGTCAGAATTTTGTTTGTTGATGATCTCAAAACTATAAATTTTTTTTTATTATAAAATTGATATGAGCTCAAACAACACAAATATGAATTTATAATTTTTATTTATATATAAAAAATTAATAAGATAAAATAGCTCATTTTAAAAAAAATATACAAAACAATTTTTTTTATTTTTATAGCTTGCGATCTTCCAAAAATTAAAACATATTTTACTTCATTATCTATCTATTTATATGTTTCTCTACACCTAGTGGCCCCTTGGTTTTGGAACTTTTGGTTGGGGAAGTTTTAACTTTACAACTCAATCGTTATTGCTACTCATGGTGTTTGTAATCTTGTCTCGCGGGTGTGATCAAAAGAGATGATGCTAAACAGATATCCAGGTGCCCAGGTACCAAGGTTTTTGTAGTAAGTATTGAAGGCCGTCTTGGTGTGTATCGCTTTGGCTTGCGTGCCATTTATTTACAGTTAAGACAGGGAGCTGTGTATTTCTAAACTAAAAAACGGCACGATTGTCTATTAGTCTCCGTTCATCGGATTGACTCGTCTCCCCGAGCTTCGAGTTCGCTCTCTTTCTCACTCCATCGATTGATCGATGCGGCGTTCTCGTTTCGTTGCCCAAGTTTTCTCCGACGCTGCAATCTCTAATTCCTCCACTACTTGTGCTCCCATCGTCGCCATGACGAGTCGTTCTTTGGTAAATTTTTCTCAGCCATTCTCTTGATGAGTTTCACCTTGCTTTGCTTAATGGAATATTGGTTTGTCCCTGACGGAGCAGTACGGAGGTGGAAGAGGGCGAGCGAGAGGCCGAGGCGGGAGAAGTTTCTCCAATCGTCCGTACAATGACGCGGGAAGAGATCAGTTCGTCACTCGAGACTCGCATTTCCAGTCAGTCCACGACGCCAATCTCGAATTCCGGCATGGAAACAGAGCCTCCTCCTCGAATGTCGATCCTCGTCGTTTCAACCATGGGCAGCAACCGCCGTTCAATCAGAATAACGAATTCCGGCCTCCGCCTCCTCGAGGTCAATGGCAACCTAATCATTCGCCGGCTGGTCAAAGCTATTCGGCTTGCCCTCCCCCTCCGTTCTATCAAAACCAACTGTCTCGGCCGCCTCCGCAGCGGAGCTTCCGTCAACGGCCACGATCAAAACCCTCGGATTACCGAGAATGGGAATATGCCAAAACGGCACCGTCTCCTGGGTCCGGTAACTTTTGCTTAACAAAAATTTGACCTTCTCTTTACACTTCACGCCACTTTCTATGCTTCAGTATTTTGATATGACTTTTTTTTCCTGCAGAAAAGTTTATTGTTCTGTCGTATAACATATTGGCGGATTACCTTGCAAATGATCACTGGAGAAATCTTTACTTTCACATACCGAGGAATATATTGAGTTGGGGATGGAGGAAGAGCAAAATAGTGTTCGAGCTTGGCTTATGGTCTGCAGATATAATGTGCCTCCAGGTTATAGTTTCTTCTTGCAATTGTTTATGTATGAGGGACTATGGAGTCAAAGCTTTATCTCTTTTTCATCATATATCTTCCATATGTACAGTAATCTAATATTACTTTGCATATATCAGGAAGTTGATAGATTTCAGGACTTAGAGGAGGAGTTGAATCTCCGGGGATATAGTGGCATCTGGAAGGTACGTATAAGTTCTAAATTTGTTGAAAAACTTTTGGGATTTATCTATCTTTCTTAAGAATTGGCACCATCCCCGTCGATTATTTGTGTTAGTTCTATTTAAAGATGGCGGTCCTGAGTTTGTATTCTCCAAGGACTCTTGGACTAAAGATTAGATGGTATGTATCAAAGGTTTAAGAAAGTGGCCTTAAATGTGGGGCTAACTCTATTTTGTACAAAACTGTAGATGCGGACTGGTAATGCTGTTGACGGCTGTGCAATATTTTGGCGATCAAATAGGTTCGCTTCCCTGTCCTTCCTCGTGTAGTGCAGTCTGGAATTTCGTTTGGGTTCTCATTGTTATCGTGTTAGATTCAAGTTGGTTCACGAGGAAAGCATCCAGTTCAATCAACTTGGTCTCCGGGATAATGTTGCACAGATATGTGTGCTTGAGGTAATATGAATACCTTATGTTGATAGCGACTTTCATACCTTTGTTTTTTCCCCCTAAATTAAAATTTTGCTCTATGTAGACACTGTTGAATTCACATACAAAAGAAAATGAGGTCTCTCCATCTGAAAGGTAATTTAATGATGATATCTGTAAATGTTACTATTATAATATTGTACGGATGGATAATTGCCATTCGCTAGGAAATGTGGCTGATTTTCTTCAGTAGTTTTCGTTATGGAATATACTTTATGGTTGGGTTGAGGTGAACTGCCATTTACTTTTGCAGCTGTTCCCGCCGAGTTGTCATTTGTAATATTCACGTGCTTTTTAATCCTAAAAGAGGAGACTTTAAACTTGGTCAGGTACTTTTCCATTATGCCATATTCTAGTTTGTAGAAAATCTATTGCCAAACGACCATGTAAAAGGTGTTAGTTATCTGAGAGAATTCATGAAACATTGCACTCCTATCTGAAGTAAAATCGCCCCTTCCTTAACTTGGTTTGTCTAATTATTATCATTCGTCATCTATGTATTTATCTCTGCTGCACAGGTCAGAACACTCTTAGAGAGAGCTGATGCTGTTTCAAAACTCTGGGACGATGCGCCTGTTGTTCTATGTGGGGATTTCAATTGTACACCAAAGGTATATGACATTCTTACCTTAATCGGTTGATGTACCTAAGACCACTTGCTTTGTGACATGGATGATAAGATTCTTTTACCTGGTTGCAGAGTCATCTGTACAACTTTATTTTGGAGCGGAAGGTAAGGGCAGTTCCTTCACCTATTAACAACCTTATGTACATGGTTCACATTGTATTTTTTGCTGCTCTCTGCAGTTGGAATTGTCTGGTTTGGCCAGAGACAAAGTTTCGGGTCAAGTCTCTGCTGAAATTCGTCCACCACGACCAGAAATTTATACAACTAGGTAGAGCATGAACTCACCAAGTTCTTGAACAGCAGTGTGCATTTTGTTGTGCAACTTAACATCCTTCATGTTTACTCTAGAGTCTCTCAGGTTCTATTCTGCTTCTTCGTTTTTTAATTGTCCGTATGATTGATAGGCCAATTCAATTTTTTAGGTTTAAGTCCGCCAATAAATCTCCACAAAGTCAAGGTCAACCTCAAGATTCGATTGCAAATGCTCGTATGGAGAATAACTCTAACATGGATGTTGGAAAAGCTCCCTCCAGAAGAAACATATCTGAGCTTCCAGCTGGTGATACAATCCTTGCTGGTCACAAGGCCACCTCCAGCTCTGAAAGAGTACTACCAGGCGAGGACCTGGCCTCAGATTGTAATCTAGGAAGAGAAAACAGAAAACCTGATGACGCTGGGGATCTCTCGATATCTGAAGTTCTCTCTTCAGTAACCATATCAGATCCAGAACCTTCACATGCTTCCAATGCTAAAGACGATTCGAGAGAAAAAATTTCAGCGAGTGTTGTTATATCAGCGACAGATCATTCTCCTGAGAAAATTGTATCCAATGCTCAGAATGATTCATCTAGTCTCTCCTCCATGGTTGACACTTTAGCCGAGATGAAACTAGATGGCTTAACAGTGGACGAAGCAGTTGTATTCACGCAAGACGAAGAAGATGGGGAAACCCTACAAAATAATAATAAAGACTTAAGTCAAACAGGGGAAGTTGTGTATGAATTTTCACGTAAATCAGGTTCTGAAGCTTTTGATTATGGGAAAATCACTTATAATCCATCCTCTTGGACCCCAATGGAGATAGCAACTGCAACAGGTGACCCAGAAAGAAAGACTGTTGAACATGCTATGGAGCTTAAAAGCACTTACTCGGAAATTGAGGTATTGTAATACATCCTCCCTACACTTTGGTTCTTTCACTTCTATTTTCTTGAGAAACTAAAGTTTTTTAAGAAGCTGTTGATAATTTTTTTTGGTTAGGGTCAAGCAAACACACGAGATGAAAACGGAGAACCTGTAGTAACCAGTTATCACAGATGTTTCATGGGGACAGTTGACTACATATGGTAATAGTATTCGAACCCAAAAACAAAACAAAACCATATTTGACAAGCCTTGAGATTATGTTACATTATCATGAATTTTGGGGTTTAATAGATTTTTCATGTTTATTGCTGGTTTGGGTTAGGCGGTCGGAAGGTCTCCAAACGGTGCGTGTGCTTGCTCCAATACCGAAACAAGCAATGCAGTGGACACCAGGCTTCCCGACTCCAGTAAAATACAATGATCTTGAAAATTTATTATCTAGCCTCACTTATTAGCTATATTTATTATTTAAGAACAAAACTTTTTAACCTTTTGTATCTCTGGTTTGTTACAGAAATGGGGAAGCGATCACATTGCACTGGTTTCAGAGTTGGCCTTTTGCAGCAGCAAGATTCTGCCTAAAAGCTGAATATTAAACATGTGGTTACTTGATCTAATAAGGTGTTCTGAAGAAGAAGAATAATCTTTGTTGTCGCTTTCTTCTTTCGTTTTAAATACAAAACGAGCAAAGTGATGTAGGAAGATCTGATTGGTCCGTCTGGCTAACCCTTGTTCTTGTTTTTGTATTTTCTATTTAACTTTCGAGTTTCTTTACCTGTAGTCTGACCAAAAAATCAAAAAGCAAAAAAATTTTGTTGTTATAAAATGTAATCGTCATCTGCCTTCATTATTACAAAGTATGTTCAAAAATCAAAAAGTATGTTCAATAATTATCTGCCTTCATTATTACTCAAGTATGCGTAGACGATTCCATTCGAAATTAATTTTAAGTCTTACTGTCTTTCAAGGCTTGTGGATGGAATAAGGCCCAATAAAAAAACTAATGGGTTTATCCAAAATCCCATATATCTTCAGGCCTCAACGCAGCTCAAATGTTCTTCTTCTTCCCTTTCTCAGCATCATCTGCGTACGGATTCGCATGATAATTCTGTTGAAATCCTTGTCTATTTTTCAATTCTTCTTCAGAATTTATCGTCTTTGTACATGGTTTGATTTGCGAAGCTTTCTTCTCTTCATGGGTTCCGCTTCGATTGGTTATCAATCCGGAATCTCAGCTCGATTTAACAGGAATGTTAATTTGAGGTCAGATATTACCGTCTCCTCGCTTCCATGTAAAGTTGATGTTTCCAGGAAGTGTTTCTTCTCAGCTGCAAAATCCACTCACAAGGTTAAGAGACCCGTCTGATCATTATCTCGTCATCTCGTTTATGCCCAAAAAAACACAAAAGTGCCAAGCTTTGATTCTGGGTCTTATGAAGTGCTTATCTTGCTTCGGATTCTCGTTGATGGGATCTCCTAATGTAGCTTTTGATATCCAGGAATTTTCAAATGGAGCTCGGGTATGTTCTTCGCCAAATACTGATGAGTACTGCGATGAAAGACTTGAGACGCCAATACTAGACAGCATTGAAACACCAACGCAGTTGAAAAATTTGAGTGTAAAGGTAATGTCTTGATGGTTCTTATACCATATGTAGTTGAATAAAAACTCAAAAAGCGATTGAGGTTCATGACCACGGTTTCCTTCTCGTAGGAATTGAAGCAATTAGCTGATGAAATCCGTACTGAGCTTCGTTCTGCACTGTGGAAGACCCAAAAGTCTGTGAAACCTAGCTTGGCTGCGATAGAGCTTACCCTTGCTCTGCATTATGTATTCCGTGCCCCGGCTGACAAAATATTGTGGGATGCTGTAGAACAAGTAAGCCCATGTTTTAGAGATTCAGGGGGGAGTGAAGAATTGATTTCCTTGTGGAGGTAAATAGCTGCTTGTTTTTCCTTTGTAGACATATGCACATAAAGTCTTAACAGGGCGTTGGTCTTGGGTACCATCGAGACAAAAAGATGGTACTTCTGGGGTCACTTCTCGATTGGAGAGTGAATATGATTCTTTCGGGACCGGGCATGGCTGCAACAGTATTTCTGCTGGACTCGGTAAATTTTCTTCACCCTTTGTTGAAGTGTCAGTTGCCTATAGCTTTAGCTTGTTACTTGTTGCTTTTTTTTTGCCTTCTTTCGTAAAAGAAGAATTAGACTTAGCTAATGAATGCTATTTATAGATTCGGTGTGCTGAAATTTTGATTTATGTTTCTTAGGGTTGGCAGTTGCTCGGGATATGAAAGGGAAGAGGGACCGGGTTGTTGCTGTGATAGACAACGTGACAATAACTGCAGGTCAAGCATATGAGGCAATGAGCAATGCGGGCTACTTGGATTCTAATATGATTGTTATACTAAATGATAACCGTCACGCTCTGCATCCAAATATGGCGGAGGGATCCAAGGCATCCATCAGTGCACTATCTAGCATCATGAGCAAAATCCAGTCTAGCCAAATTTTTCGGAAATTCAGAGAACTAGCCAAAGTAAGCTTTCTCAATACTCTCTTTATGAAACTTAGCTTCCTTATAATGGCTGGAGATTTAGTGTCCAACAATTAGTATTATTGATTATTTGTTTTTGCTATGGATATTGGCAGGCTATGACGAAAAAAATCGGAAAGGAAATGTATGAATGGGCAGCCAAAGTCGATGAGTATGCACGTGGTATGGTGGGACCAACAGGATCAACTCTGTTTGAAGAACTTGGTTTGTACTACATTGGTCCTGTTGATGGCCACAACATTGAAGATCTAGTTTGTGTTCTCCGAGAAGTAGCTTCTCTAGATTCGATGGGTCCTGTGTTGGTCCATGTGATCACAGAGGAAAAAAGAGACGCAGAAACCGCAAAGAACATCGTGGTCAAAGGTACAGTATATCTCTCTGTTTATATCATTTTCTTGACGCTAAATATACGCCTATCCAAATATTGATTTTGACAGTTTATTTTGTGTCTCAGACAGACGCACTTATAGTGATTGCTTTGTGGATGCGTTGGTGATGGAAGCAGAAAAGGATAGAGATATTGTTGTGGTCCATGCAGGAATGGAGATGGATCCATCACTTGTAATGTTTCAGGAGAGATTTCCAGACAGGTTTTTCAATGTCGGAATGGCTGAACAGCATGCTGTCACATTCTCGGCTGGTCTTTCTTCTGGAGGTCTCAAGCCCTTTTGCATTATTCCATCTGCTTTTCTACAAAGAGCGTATGACCAGGTTTCACTTTTATCTCGCATAGAGTAAGATTGTTCTAAAAGGTTTTTATAATTAGAAGCAAAGGGTCTGTCTTAGTGTGTTTTGATGGTTTGATTAGGTGGTCAATGATGTAGATAGGCAGAGAAAGGCGGTGAGATTTGTTATTACAAGCGCAGGGCTTGTTGGATCTGATGGTCCTGTGCAGTGTGGAGCCTTTGATATAGCTTTCATGTCATGCTTACCAAACATGATAGCCATGGCTCCAGCCGATGAGGATGAGCTTGTAAATATGGTTGCAACTGCAGCTTACATCACTGACCGCCCCGTTTGTTTCCGGTTCCCCAGAGGTGCCATCGTCAACAAGAATTATCTCGTTCCCACTGGATTACCAATCGAAGTAAGCTCCAATCTAATCTTCAAATATTTTCGTTGCAAAAACAGATGGTGCTGACACAAGAACTGCTTTATCATATTAGAGTAGATCGGAAGAGGAAGAGTTCTCTTAGAAGGTCAAGAGGTGGCTTTGCTCGGGTATGGAGCCATGGTTCAGAATTGTCTTAATGCTCACTCGCTTCTCGCGAAACTCGGTTTGAACGTGACTGTAGCTGATGCAAGATTTTGCAAACCCCTCGACATTAAGCTTGTGCGTGATCTTTGTCAGAACCACAAATTCCTTATCACTATTGAAGAAGGCTGTGTTGGAGGGTTTGGTTCTCATGTGGCGCAGTTCATAGCCCTTGATGGCCAGCTCGATGGGACAATTAAGGTACACACACACAAATCAAAACCACATCTATTCAAAGTTCTCTTCTTTTTTGGTTTTGGGTTCTAATTTTTTCTCTTTTATGGACTTAAACATTGGTAGTGGAGACCAATTGTGTTACCGGATGGCTACATCGAAGAAGCTTCGTCCAACGAGCAGCTTGCTCTTGCCGGACTAACCGGAAATCACATAGCAGCAACCGCTCTGAGTCTTTTGGGTCGAACTCGCGAAGCATTGCTCCTCATGAGCTAAGCTAGTGTGGATTTTACCTTTGCAAGAAGATTTGAGCTTAAAGAGGCATCACATTATGACCTTTTTTTAACCCTCGAGGAGTGAGTGGTCAGTGTAATTATCAAGTTTCTAAAGTAAAAACTGTAAATAGATCATATTTTCGGAATTCAAAAACCCATTTCAGATTTTGGAAGAATTTAAAAGAATCTGCTGTGTATATATTGTAAGTAGTAACTGTAGAAGTGAAAATCTAGTGAACAAATAAATTAATTCTGCAATAAAAATAAAAAAAATTCAATCTTTTTATATGGGAAAAAATAAATTCGCATTTAAAATAAAAAGCAAAAATTCAATGCGGTTTTATACCTCTATTTCTTTTTGTTGTCACTCTTCAATATTATCTCAGAACCCCTAATATAAATATATACAGCTAGTTTCTATGAGGTGTTACATTACATGTTCCAAATCTGGGTAACAACAAAATAGAATAGACGTGTATTTACCACTTTTTCATACTGCGAGATTAATAAAAGCTTTTTTATAAATTAGGAAAGAGTTACTGTCAAAATAAACAAACCGTATTCTTAATCTCCAACATTTGCTTTCAACTACGAATCCAATTTGTTCGTCTTCTTCTTCTTCTTCTTCTCGATCATTTCCTCTCAAGGAAGTTGCTTTGATCCGAATCGTGTGGTTTTGTTTCTAAATGTAAGTTTTCTCTTTTCCGTTCTCCAAGCGTTGTGTCGATCTCAAACTCGATCGGAATATAAGTAGAATATGTTAATAAATTCTGTTATAGAAACTTTACCTAGATTTCTCTGGAATCGATACTGATTCTGAATTACCGGAACCCAGGATCGTCGCATCTAGTAGGAACCCTAATTATTCAATCTCTTGACACAAAAAATTGATGCTATTTTTTCTCTGTTGCAGTTAAATTTTGACGCGGTTGCAATTCTCTTTTGGACCTGAAAGATGGAAACAGAAACGGAACACCATAGAACAGTCTCTGTCGATGACAACGACAGCCTCGTACCAGAGCCTAGCTCAACAAAAGAGAGCCTTCTTGAAGATATCTCTCTTAGTGCCCAAGTTATGAATCCAGAACTATCTAGGGCAGGCGAAGTTCTGACAAAAGTTGAATTGGATTTTGCTTTTATCTCTGAGAAGTTGGTGAATCTGAGTCTTCTTACTATGCAACTCGGCTCGAGGGAAAACGACTTTGAGTCCTTTGTTTCTGAGATAGAAGCAGAAGAAGAACCTTCCAGTAATGATGATGATGGTGATGATGATTCGGCTGAGAAGGCGTTGGAGTTTGATCTCTTGTCTTCAATTCTCAATTCAGAGGTGAAAGAAGTTGAATCGCTTCTTGGTTTTCTCCAGAACGAAATTCAGAATGCCCGTGTCATGATATCTCCGTTTCAACATGATGGAGAGGCTATCTCGGATTTGGAAGGAAAGTTGCATGACGCTGAACAATCTTTGGGCCAGTTAATTGACCAAGTGCTGGAAATGAAGAAGCAAGCTTCTAACTTTCACAAGTTGTCTTCTGGTTTGGATGAACTTGGAAGCTGTAAGTGACCACACCTAACTAAACCAATTTAACATTGTTGTTATGGGTTTTCTGGGTTTGATGGAAAATTTGTTAACTTTTGTTTTGGTAGGGTCCCAAGGGCGAGGTGCAGAATCTCAAAACGATGGCGAGTTTGGTGATCTGAGCGCTAAGATCAAAATGCAGACTGCTGATCAGCAAAGGAACGTTTTGAGGATGCTTGAGAAATCGTTGGCCAAGGAGATGGAACTTGAGAAGAAACTAAGTGAATCAAGAAATACTGAATACGAACTGGGGATGAAACTGTATTCTTCCGAGCAGGATGTTGTCTACATGGAAGAAGTAATCGAAGATGCGTATTCGAGGTGGCTCGAGGCAGATAACGCTTCTGAAGTCTTTAAAGGAATGTCAAAGGAGATGTCTGGAAAACTCCAGATTCTTCAGTTCAGTCTAAGCGGCTCTTTTAAGCGAGCAGATGACTTGAAGTCTGAGCTCGTTGATTCAAAGGAACGTTTAGAAGCGAAGGAATGTGCCTTGCACAAGCTTGATAGCAGCAATGCAAGACTTCATGACTTTCTTATGGCACAAACAGAAGGCTTAAAAGAGAGTTTGAAAGAAGCTGAGAAAAGATTGATTCTGTTGAACATTGAAAATTCCACATTAAGTGAAAAAGTTAGCTCCCTTGAGGAACAACTGAATGAATATGGGTTTCAAACAAAAGAGATGGATGCTACTTCTGCTGCTCAGATAAAAGATCTTGAACGTATCCATGAGGACCTGAAAGATAAATTAGCAATAACTGAAGCAAGGGCTGAGGAAGCAGAATCCAAATACAAAACACTAGAAGAAAGCAAAAAGGAGCTTCAAAACGAGTTGGAGAATTTCAGAGCAACAGGCGTCACTCTGGAGAAGTTAGCATCACTTGAAAAACATTTGAGGGACTCAGATCTTCAACTAGAACATGCAGTGGCAGCTGTTGAAGCAAGCAAAGAAAAGCAGAATTTGTTGTACTCTACTGTTTCTGATATGGAGGATGTTATCGAGGATCTAAAGTCGAAAGTTTTGAAGGCTGAAAACAGGGCTGACTATACCGAGGAGAAGTTGATCATGGTATCTGAGTCTAACGCAGATCTCAACGAAGAACTGAAATTCTGTAGAGGTAGATTGAAAGAAGGGGAGAGATACTTACAGCAAGCAGAAGAAAGAAAATTGCGAACTGCTAAAGATATCGCATTGCATAACAAGATCATGAAAAAATTGGTCATGCAACTAGCTGCTGAACGAGAACGCCTTCATAAACAGGTATTAAGACATTACCATAACTCACAAAACCCGATTCCTTAGTAGCTTTATCATCATCATAGTGGATGCTTAGATATAGTGACTTTTTTTTTGCAGATAACTAACTTGTCAAGGGAGAATCGTGTGTTGGTGGTGAAGTTGAAGAAGTTTGGAAAGACCGGTTATATGGATAGTGGAAATGGAAGTGAAGTTTCACCGAAGTCTGACCAAAGTTCCCCTCCTTGTCATCAAGAAAGTAAACTTCAAGCCACCGTCACTTCACTAACTAATCAAGAGGTTAATCAATTCTTCCCTACGAAAAATCTGTATTTGCAGGATTCTTAGTGGATTCTACCATATAGCTTGAGTTGAAAATTTGAATATTAGGAATCTAATATTGACTCTGCTCTCTAAAGACATTATAAAAAAAGTGATGTTTGTCACCGTTTTTTAGGAGGAAGAAACAGAGTCGAGACCAGATATTGGAAGTGTAAGGAGATTAGATGTTGGAGCTCTTGGGTTCAAGCAAATGCTCGTTGCAATCTTCGTAATACTAATGTCGTCAATGGCTTATTTTATATCCCAGCAAAACATTTAAAGAGTCTTCTTAACTTTTTCAGAGTCTCATAGGCTCCAGTTTTGTTTTTCTCTCTTTGTCATAATTTACAATGTCAGATTTTATATTTTAGTTTTCTTTTTTGTCGCTAATCTTAATTACAGAAAAATCTGTTATAAAAATTTAAACTATGTACGTATAAAAAATCTGCTATAAAAAATCATCTTTGTTGCCGCAAATCATTCTTTCATCATATGTTCTGTTTCTACACTTTATTAATTCCATTATTTTTGCCTTTATATTAGAGAGATAAACATGAATATTATAGATATGTATTAGCAAGATAGTGATTAGTCCTTATCCTAACAGAGAGGTTTATCTATCTTGCGTATAAATACGTTGTAAGCACATTGATCAATACACACAAATCATTCTTTCAATCATCTCATGTTTCTACACTTTACCAATTAGGTTTTGGAAAGCTATAAAATAGTTCATGTAATCTCTCGATAAACTTGTAAGTGAATTTATTTTGGTAGTTTTCCTTTTCCTTTTCCTTTTCCTTTTATTAAATTTTAATAGGTTTTGGAAAACGAAAAAAGACTATAAAATAGTTTCCTTAATCTCTCAGCAAACTTCCTCACAAAGACCTCAACTTGAAGTTAATCGGTGGAGAGAAGAAATTAGAATATGGATGAATCCATTAATGAATCAATGAAAAGAAGATGTGCAATATCGGGTTGTTCTGAAAGGAGGACGAAGCAGAAGAGGAAGGAGGTGTCGTCGTCTGGGTTATGGTCGTTGCCGGACGCGGTGGCTGTTAATTGCCTGGCTCAGGTCTCTAAATTCACCCGGGCGGCCTTAGCTGTCGCCTCCAAGAGTCACCGGTCTCTTGTAGTTTCTCCTGAGATCTGGGATTTGAGATATGATATGGGTTGGCTCCAGCCATCTCTCTACGTATTATTGCGCATCCTTCCTGAACAAAACCCACGCTGGTTCATCTTCAACCCCGTGCACTTGCGACTGAAACCGATCCCCTTGAACTCCTATGAGGATGCTCCGGAATCGTCATCATCCTTCGTGGTGGTGCATTGGGGGATCTTTATAATCGGTGGAATCAGAAACGGCAAACCCACTTCGGATGTGTTTTTCTTCGACTGTTTCTATCACTTATGGCGCGCTTTCAATCAATGAAGATGCCTCGTGCTTCAGCGTCTGCAAACCTGGTGGGCAAAAAGATATACTTGTTTGGAGGATGCGGAGATGAAGCTGATTCATCAAACTGGGCTGAGGTATTCGATCTTAAGACCCAAACTTGGGACTTGTTCTTTGTGTTTACGCCCAAGATGCCCCTCAACATTCAGCAAAGTGTTGTGATAGATAGAAATGTAATTTACACTGTGGATGATGAGGGCCAAAACTTCTCCTACTCACCAAGTAAATGTATATTTCGTCCAACCGGGAAAACAGATTCTAAGCCTGGCTACAGAAGCGATTGGTGTATCATTGATGAATTCTTGTTCTGTTGTGGTACTAACGGGAGAATACTTTGGTGTGAGCCAGATAATGATGAGTTTGGTTGGGAGGAAGTCGAGGGTTTTGAAGACTCTCTATGTCGTTGGAGACACCCCGAGACCAAGGTCCAATATGATATCACCAAACTCTGCACCGACCCTTATGGGAACCTTCTCATCTTCTGGAACAATCCTGAGAGTTTGGAGCTTTGGTCTGCCGTTATTTCCTTGGAGCCATGCGAGGGATCTCCACAGAAAATTAGGGGAAAGATTGAGTGGTCCGGTGCTGTCTTCAAACTTGATCCCAAGTCAGATAGCGTTAGTGTCGTATGTGCTGCTTTTGTCAAAACCTGAACTCCCAAATCTTTGATGTCTTTCTTTTTATACGTTTTTTTAGTTGCAGTGTGATGATTTATATAATTTGCAATTCAGTTAGAAGTGTAACGACGCTTGAAATCGTGTTTGTCTAACAGGGAATTACGTATTTTAGCTTCCAAGATAACATAGATAATAAACATATTGGACTTCTCCTACGTTAACAAAATTGAAGTGCTTTTTTAAAAAACAGAGATGTAGCCAAAAATTGGATAAGCAAATGAAAGACGCTTTAGACTGTTTCCCATTGTTTATGGAGATGATTAATCTGGTAGATTTTAGTTTAAAGATTTTAACACATTTATTTACTTTGACTTTCTTGGGGGGCAATCTATTTAAGCAGAACATACTTTCAGTTTTTGTATAAAATATTTTACAAAAACATACTCATAAACCTAGTTCGTTGTTGATTTCATGCCCTAACACACCATCATCCATGAAGTAGTAGCTACATCATCGTCATAATTGATGCGTAGACATTTTTGCAGATACTGAACTTGTCAAGCGAGACTTAAGCGTTGATGAAGTTGAAAATGGTTGGAAAGACATTTCTTTCAATTATTACAGATTAACCCCTAACTATTTCAATGTCAACTATAGATATTTAATCCTTAATCTCTGCAATATCATTCAAACCATCCACAACTTGTTGCATCGATGGTCGCTTCTTCGTGTCCAGTTTGATGCATCTTTTGATGAGTTTGCCCATTTGTAAGACCGCGTTAACGGGATAATCGTTTCCAAGTAGAGGATCAATCATTTTCCGGATTTTATTGTTATCGGACAAGAAAGGTTTAGCCGAGATGACACTTTTTCTCTCTTTCTCTTCTCTATCTAAAGCTTTCAAACCAGTTAAAAGTTCAAGCAAGATCACACCAAATGTATAGACATCGCTCTTCGTTCCCAAATGACCTAAAACATAACATTACGTACTTGTCTTAACATCGAACCATCAAAACGTTAAAAAGTTAAGATTTTCTGTGTACCTGAGATTACATATTCAGGAGGTATGTAATCAGTTCTTCCAATGAATGGGGTCGAGATACTTTCTTCTAACAAAGATAGTTTGTTTGATCCAAGATAAAAGAATTTCGCATTGTATTCCTGATAAAATCCAAACGTGGGTGTTAAGTTTTGAGATAGGGTCATAAACGATAAGAGCAACAAGAGTGGACTAAAAGTCAATACCTCGTCAAGCAAAATGTTATGCATTCCGATTTCTCGATATAACGCTCTGCTCTTGACCGAGTGAAGAAATGCAAGACCTTGAGCTGTTCCAATGGCTATCTTAACTCGTGTTTCCCAAGGCAATGTTTCTTCTTCTGTTTAGGGAATCAGAAATTGTTATCTAAAGAAAAAAAAGGCTACATTGCTTTTTAGAATGGACACATCAATTAGAAGAGATCTTAACTTCCGAAAATGTGAGTGTCCAGACTTCTTTTGTGGAAGTATTCGAAAACCAAGAAGGATTTGTTATCTTCCCAGCAATATCCTAAAAGTTTGACCAAGTTTGGATGAGAAATATCTCCTAGGGACCTAGCTTCTGCCTGCAATTCATAGTTTTTGCGCCCACAAGATATATAAGCACAAACGTAACAAATAGATATATATATTGTTGCGTGAAAATGGACAGTTCTTGGTTACCTTCCACTCTTCTAGAGCCTCTGAACTATCCTGAAAACATTCCATGACAGAAACAGCGATTCCAGTTCCGGTTTTAGATGGAGCAAATGTGGTCTCGTCAATGTAGCCCTGGTAGAATGTTCGAGCAGAGCCATTATCACCAGTTACGACCCTGTCTCGTCTGAATTTCTTCGTTGCTTTCTTCAACTCCGCGAAGCTGAAGATTTTCAGATTCTTGTTTTCTGACTCTATTTTTCATATAAAGATAGATTTAGATTACGTATTTAGATATTATATGTAAGCAAAAGTAAAGTCCATTAAAAAACAGAGATTGCCTGAAATTGGAGGGACGATGGTTAGAGGCTTGGGAGAAACTGAAGGAGGTTGTTCTTGGAAAGGTTTTAGACAGTTTCCCATTGTCGATGGAGATGAAAAAATCTGTAGAGTTTGGTTTCAAGATTTCTTTAACACATCTTAATTTGGTTTTTAAGAGGTTGAAATTGATTCCAAGTGTGAAAGTAGCTTCAGAAAAAGTTGGATACTGCCTCAGAATTCAACCCTTCGAAAAGTCAATCTTTCATTCATTGCCAAACAAAAAAGAAAAAGAAAATTCGGAAAAAGATTCTCAGACTCGAGTAAACAAATTACAGAAACGAGTTAAGTCAACGAGCCATTGTTGACTTGTTGCTTGGTTGATGAGGAAAAGAGGCCGATTTGATCTTCTTCGAAAAAAACCTATGGGCCCAAATTCAAGTGCAAGCCTTTTCGCTTTCCATTTATGGATTTTGCAATTTATGGGATCCAACGTAGAGAAATGTTTATAGAAAAGGATAGGCATGAAGTGAAGATAGTGAAGACCTTCCATGTGAGGGTCCTAAAACATTGATGAGCTTATCTTCCTTGTCTTCTATTAATGCTCTTAAATAAGTCCCCAACTAATATTGTTAATTATTTAATTCCAAATGTTTTTTTTCTTATGTAAGAGTTTTTCAAGACATCTTATTGTAACAGTTCCTGTGAAGATACAATGAATAAATCATACAGACGTAACACATATTCAATCTTTTTGAAGTAACAAATTTTTATACTATTTGATCGTGTAAAAAACTTACATCCTTATTTTGTATATAGCCGATTGAGTAATTTATCATTGTTTCATTTCGTGTATTGGGGTCAGTTTGTCTATGAGTTAATTAGTCTATTGTGGAGAAAAGTTAGATCCGATATAAATTGATTGTTTTTTTCAAGGTAAATTGTCAAAATTATTGTCGACAAAACAAAAAAAATTTTCAAAATTATTTTAAAATAGTAGCTAAAAAAAAGATGGAGTTTTCATTTGTCATACTAATTAACATTATGAAGTTTGTTTGTTTCTTGGGTTTGTTTAGAGTGTGTAGTGGCTCGATGCGTGTTGGCACGTGACTTAAAATCGGGCATGACGGGCGTGGCTTTGGAATTTTTCATAGGAAGGCCACGTGGGCCGTTTAAGCCGCCGTTAAATATGGATGGAAGACGAGATTTTCCTCCGTCACGTCACGGCCTGAGAAGTTGACGTAAACTGACAAGAGTCAAGTGGACGTTAACCGCCACCGGAAAGAAGCAGAAGACTCGGTCGGTCCACACTCACATGCCTAGTCTTAATTAACATTTGATTATCGATCGCTTAATGCTAGGCACACTTGCGTCTTAAAATTTTCTGGACTTTTTTTAATCTAAAATTATACGATTTGCTTAATCTAAAAAAAATGATCAATAAATGTTGCCTGCTTTGTTATATAAGCGAGAGCACAGGTTGAATCGGCCCATGGGCCCGTGAAAGTGTGTAAATAAAAGAGGTTGAGACAGTCGCACGATGGTGGCTTTAGCGCTCTGTTTTTCTCTCATAATCTGCCGTCTCCTTTTCAAGTGGGTCCCATTCCCACTACACCGTCAGCCGTAGGGTCCCACCCACGTTCACTTATTCAACCTTCTTGTCTCTATGCTCATTGCTCATCGGTTTGCTCTTAAATTAAGGATCCAAATGTGGTTACGAACAACAATTTAATAATTAAAGAAAAAAAACAAGAACCATACGAGTTAAGAAGACTCAAATAAGTTTCATGTATTGCATTTTTTTTTGTGAAAAGTTAGAAGGCTTTTTGTTAAAATAAAAGATATTGAGTTTTTTAAAAACATGAGAACAAGACACAATATTGCAAAGGCCACGTTCCGGCCGACATTGAAGAGTGCTTGTTATCTATCATACGTCCAGATTTTAGCCGAACGAGGGCATAGCTGAACAGTAACCACAACTGAATTTAAACCCAAAACAAGAAGTAAATTATAAAGAAAACAAAGAGCCCGAGAAAAGACAAGGATTCAAATGTTGTCAGAATAATCAAATCAATTAGTACATTATATGCAAATCTTAAAGAAAGTGAGATCCAACTGCTTGTAACTTTTTATACAATAGAATCACAAAGAAAAGCTCACACAGTCCTCCTCGTAGCAACTCCACCGCATATGCATTGACCATTGTATCTCAACCACATAACACCAAACTGCCTTTTTCACTGTTTTACTTGAAACAAATCTCCAAGATTAATATGTCGTACCCAAAGTAATGATATAAGATTAATACTTGAAATTTACTTTAATATTAGATTATGTTGTATATTGTGTAGGTGTTAAGGCAGATACTTGGATATGAGATCAAATTTCGACATTAGTTGGCAATTTTGTTGACCACATGTGGCGGCATATGAATCAAGACAACCTTTTGTGAGTTCTCTTTAAACTAACACAAATAACATGCAGAAGCTGTTCAATGTTTTGTTTTGTCTACGACAATTCCTTATTTCTTTTTAATCTTTGCCAACTCACTTCAAAATGATGATATCATTTACTGCATTGTAGGTTTGCTTAAAGCATATTACTATGTATACAACCATGAACCATGCATATTAAAATAGTATAGTTAGAATTTCAACAATATCCAAATTACTTTCAACGAAAATAGAGTTAATAATAGTACTTGGGGTTAATGGTAGTACTAACTAATAGCATTGTTTTGGTTTAAGATACTAAGTAATAGCATTAATAGCCATAAAACACACACAATAATGTTATTAACGTTCGATAATCCGTAAGATGATGATAATAAACTTCTTTTTTGTTTAAGGATGATGATAATGTGACGGCAGAAACAAAACATTGAGATCAAAAGAAAGGATTTTCCAGAAATAACCCTCTTGACTCCTCTCCTCTGCAATATCGGCTAAATCCCAAAAGAGTGAGTCACGGCCCCACGTGGATACGCAAACCACATCAGTGGCATAAATCCGTAAATTGTAGCAAAATCAAGTGGCATTTTCAAACTTGTAAATCCATATAAGCAATTGCCGCTTCTCTCATAATCTCCCATAATTTTACTATTAAAATCTCTCTCTCTCTTTCTTTGCTTTTCTCTAGTCTTTACTTTGGTCGTTCACAATGAAAGGAG
The DNA here is from genome assembly GCA_000218505.1 of Schrenkiella parvula. NCBI lineage: Eukaryota > Viridiplantae > Streptophyta > Magnoliopsida > Brassicales > Brassicaceae > Schrenkiella > Schrenkiella parvula. Next base: position 14,885,930 of record CM001192.1, on the reverse strand, counting down.
GCAGCGTCCCGTTTCTCTTCCTTCTTCTCATCGCCACCGTCACCTCCGTCTTCTGCTTCCGTGACGGTAATCGTTAGTTACATACGTAGACATATATATACTCTTTCATGTATTATGATTGCATGTTTAGTGACTTACTTCTTTCTTTTGATAGATACGTAGTGACTTGTTTGTTTAAAAGCTTAATTCTGTTTGCGTGAAAGAAAAAAAACCTTAACTCTGTTTACTTTCTATCCAAAGTCTCTAACGGGGACGTTTTCATTAAAAAAAAAGTCTGGTCGGAGAAAAAAAAATGTATTGTCTGGACCATGTGTTATAAGTTGCTATTTTTATCTTATTTTTTTGGAATTGATTAATTGTGTAAGTCGGTTTAGAGTCTCATTTACCTTTATGCCCATTTCTGACACGAACACTTTGGACATTTTCAATCAAATTACGTAAAGTGGGTCCAATTACGAAATCTTTTTGTCTTTGCCGTTTTCAAAATACATCCCACAGTTATTGTTTATTTTTGGATATAAACCATTTCTTTTATTCTTGCAGATAATATTATTTACATTTGACCAGAATCAACTTAAACCAAATAAATGTAACAAATTCATTGAAACTGAGGGCAACTTCGTAAATTTTGAAACGCAGGGATGTTACCAAACGGCGACTTCGAGCTTGGACCAAAACCATCGGACTTGAAAGGAACACGAGTGATTAATAAGAACGCGATCCCAAACTGGGAGCTTTCGGGCTTCGTCGAATACATTAAAGCCGGTCAAAAACAAGGAGACATGCTCCTCGTCGTCCCCGCCGGAAAATTCGCCGTCCGGCTAGGCAACGAGGCATCGATCAAACAGAGGCTTAACGTGACAAAAGGAATGTATTACTCGCTCACTTTCAGTGCCGCAAGGACTTGTGCTCAAGACGAACGGCTCAACATATCGGTGGCACCTGACTCGGGCGTTATTCCTATACAGACAGTGTACAGTAGCAGCGGGTGGGACCTCTATGCTTGGGCGTTTCAGGCCGAGAGTAACGTGGCAGAGATCGTGATTCATAATCCTGGCGAAGAAGAAGATCCGGCTTGTGGACCACTTATTGATGGTGTAGCAATCAAGGCTCTATACCCTCCAAGACCTACCAATAGTAAGTGTGTTTCTTTAGTTATATTGGTATAGATACATTTAATTCATCAATTAATGTTTTTTTCTATTATATGAAACAGAGAATATACTGAAAAACGGAGGATTTGAAGAAGGTCCCTATATACTCCCAAACGCAACAACCGGCGTTCTGATTCCTCCCTTCATAGAAGATGACCACTCTCCTTTACCCGCTTGGATGATCGAATCCCTCAAAGCCGTCAAATACGTTGACGTGGAACACTTCTCGGTCCCACAAGGCCGTAGAGCCGTCGAGCTGGTTGCGGGGAAAGAAAGCGCAATCGCTCAGGTGGCTCGGACCATCATCGGGAAGACTTACGTGCTTTCGTTTGCGGTTGGAGATGCGAACAACGCGTGCCAAGGCTCGATGATAGTCGAGGCGTTTGCGGGAAGAGATACTGTCAAGGTTCCTTATCAGTCGAAAGGAAAGGGAGGGTTCAAACGCGCATCTCTGCGGTTCGTAGCGGTTTCCAACCGCACGAGGGTTATGTTTTACAGCACGTTTTACGCGATGAGAAGCGATGATTTCTCGTCGTTGTGTGGTCCGGTGATCGACGATGTTAAGCTCCTCAGTGTTCGTAAGGCGTAAAATGGTCATTGTTTGATTTTGAAGGTTTTTCGTATAAGCAGTGTGGGGGTTTTCTGTTTTAAATAAAATTGTTTTTTTTTATATATCCGGTGGTTAATACTTGAAAGAGTTGTTGTTGTGTAGGGTTTTTTACAGAAGGCAGAAAGGTCTTTTAGCTTATATCTATTTTCTTGTATGAGAAGGCTGAAGAAATGTTGTCTTTTTTTTATTACTATGTATTGGGTTTTTGAGGATATTAGGTGATTTATGCGAGTAATAAAGGTGTTATTCAGATATCTATATGATACAGAGGAACGAGGATAAGAATTTGCCCTTTATAATTTGATATTTTTATATGTGTACGGATTTTTTTTTTGTGTGTAAGTACTATAAAACCATTAAAATAGCCAATTTCCCAGTTCTCCTAGCATGTGATTTAAATTTTTATTTCGTTGTCGAAGAAAATGGATAGAATAAGAAGAAATAAGACTTACTAATTTCGTGACTTTTGTTTAAATTATGCCTTTGACAACATACTTAAGATGTGTAGTTAATTATCTTAAAAAACAGGTTTTTTTATACAAAATGTTTAAGACCACACTTTTATCTTAAAAAGCCAATTAAATCATAATTTTCTAATGTTTGTTTCTGTTTGGATAAACTAAAAGATTATTGGTAGATGAATTCTGAAGAATTTTTAAAATATAAAAAATTATTGTTATTGGTTTATAAATTCTAATTTTTTTAATAAACTCCATTGTTATTTGATTTGAAGAAGACTTTTAAATTATATTCAAAATCTCATGTTATTTTAAAAGTTTAGTTATTATTAATTTTGTAATTATATTTAAATCTAATGTTATTAGAGTATGAATTCTCCATATTTATATTCATAAAATTCAATTTTCAAAATATCCTTTGTATTGATAAGATACTTAAAATTTATATAGCAAATAAAGATACACAATCAAACACACAAAAGTTATATGTCACAGAAAAACATACATTTTTTCATTAAAGAAATTTTTTGAAAATTAATTGATATATATTTTCTAATGAAAAAATTGGTTAATATATTTAGATATTCACATAAAAATTAGTCTTAGAAATATTGCAAAGAATATATATTGCCTTAAATTTATATTTAAGTTCATGATCATCAATAGCAATCTATATAAAATATTTAATAAAAATTCAAAAAATATTTACTAAATCTACTAAAATTTTTAAATATTCTCAAATTTTTAAAATCCTCAAACTCCGCACAAATTCTGTTTTCAAATAACCCCATTTAGTCTACGATTGGCACATATATGCACTTAACTTTTTGGGGAGGAAAATAAAGTCCAACCTGAGAGGTTGTAAAATCTAATAGGCCTGTTTCATAGTTTCATATAGGCCTTTTCTGAAGCCCACTAGTCCACTATACACTCACACGTGCGGTCCACATCGAGCGATGAGCACACAGTTTCTTCCTTTTATCGCCAAGCAAGAAGCAAAGAACAGCCGAAAGTTAAACACAAACGATAATCCGTCTCATCCGGATTTGGTCTTTAGGGTTTCTTCTTTCTTGTCTCTAACCGCCGAATCTCTGCGTCTACAGGCTCCTGTGGATACGAGGCGCTAATTTTTGTGTTCAGGTAAATCTATGTGAGATGGGTTGGTTTCGATTCAATGGCTTTTTGTTAAAATTGAAAGCTTTTTTGGGTCAATGGTCTCTGTTTAGATGCATCTCGTTGAAATCCTGATTTTCGATTCGAATCATATGTTGCATGCTGTTGAATCAATCTATCTTCTGTATCCTTATAATTTGTGTGTTTAGCTCATTGCCTATATACATGTTTCTGGCGAATTTCATCTTTTTCTTCCCTTTCGATTCCGATTTTTCATAAGTTTTTCGGATTTAGTTGATTCCGTTGTGTAACGAGGTCGTGAAATCGTTTTCGACAATTGAGATGTATGTTTTTTTGGGGCCTCCTTAGCTTAACGAGTATTTTTCAAGCGTTGTAATTGATATGGGAGAAAACACAACAGTAATATTGACTCTTTTGTTTGTTTACCTCGCAGCTGTTGCGCTGAATGTTCAAGTCATCTGGAGCCTCTCTCTCTTCGGATTCAGAAACTTTTAAAGAAGCAAAACTTCGATTGAAATGGCAGAGTTAAGTCGGTCCATGCAGCTCTCAGGAAACCGGAACTCGCCACCTGAGACCACTCTAAGTGGTACTGCATCGGTGGCACCAAACAACCAGTATAGACCATGGCTACAGCAGTTGGCTCCAGCAAGCAATGGGATCCTGCATATTCCGACCAATGCCCTTTCTCAAAAGACTTTACAGTCGCTGATGCATGGCAAGAATGTGACGCAAACAGAATCCACTCTCCAGAAATCGGGGAAGCATGTTGTAAACAAGAAACAGCAAATCCCACCCCGAGGGGCAATGAAACCGAAGGATGAAGTAAATGAGTCTGTGAGGTCTAAAATGAGGGATTCATTGGCAGCTGCGTTGGCCTTGGTTCAGCAAAATGAAGAATCCCCGAAAGGAAAAGAAAATTTGAAGACTGAAGAAACTTCTGTCGTGAATCTGGTGAATACTCAAAGTTTTCAACCTACCTCACCTGCTAGCTTTAGTGTCCCTATAGGCGAAGGGACCGTGCTAGATTTGCCCGCCAGTGTTGAAAGATCTATGCAGAAGAACAATGAGATTTCCGTTGACAACAGGATGGAAGATGCTAATCAATCTGATGGGCTTAAATCTCAATATGACGAGGTTTTCCCTCGGGATGATGTTCCTTTTACAGATGCTATTTTTTCCAGTGATGAACTTTTACAGGGAAATGAACTCTCATGGGTTCTGGACAATGTTTCAGATCTTGGCGAGACAAAAGATTATGGAATCGATGGTGAAAAGTCATTTCATGATCCATCAGTTTTGGCATCTAAAATTGAAATGGAACTGTTTAAGCTATTTGGAGGTGTGAACAAAAAGTACAGAGAGAGGGGAAGGTCCCTCTTATTTAATTTGAAAGATAAGAACAATCCCGAGCTAAGAGAAAGAGTTATGTCTGAAGCGATCTCTGCTGAGAGATTGTGTTCTATGACAGCCGAAGAACTGGCTTCTAAGGAGCTTTCTGAGTGGCGACAAGCCAAAGCTGAAAAGATGGCGGAGATGGTTGTCCTGCGGGATACAGATATTGATGTCAGACGTCTGGTGAGGAAAACGCATAAGGGTGAATTCCAGGTTGAAATTGATCCTGTTGACAGTGGCATGGTAGATGTCTCTGCTGGTATCACGTCACGTAGCAGACGTCGACCCAAAGCCAAATCTCATTCGGCCGAAACCACTCTCAAAGATCAGACAGCAAAAGCTGATCAAGCAACATCATCTGATACTCCTCCCTCAACTGAAGAGATCGATCCCATGCAAGGTTTGGCGATGGATGATGAATTGAAGGACGTGGAGTTTCTTCCTCCAATTGTATCGCTTGATGAGTTCATGGAATCCCTGGACTCTGAGCCTCCATTTGAAAGTCCGCGTGGTAATTCTGAAATGCAGGTGTCTGCGTCCGAGAAAAGTGACTCCGAAGTTGGGCCACACTCAAAATCTCCTCAAGGATCTCAGAAGGAACTAAGTGATAAAGATTCTCCTAAACCAAACTCCGAGAAGACTGATGATGTTTCCCCAAAATCTGGCGCTAGTGTCAAACTGGATGAGGATGTTTCTGGACTTGAGAAAACCCCTTCTGTTGTTGATGTTAAGGGAGAAAAAGTATGGCATGGAATATTGCAACTGAGTATGTCTTCCGTAGTCCCCGTCACTGGAATTTATAAAAGGTAAGTTCTTATCACCTAACTGTTGCTTGGTTTGGAATTTTGTTACTAATTTAAATCTCTTTTCTGATTCAACGAGATTGGTATTTGAATAAGCTTAAGAATAGTTTTATTTGCTAGCTTAATTGAAAAGGATCTCAGTGTGAGATACTGATAAGAGTTTATTAGTCTTCATCAGCAGGCTAGGCAGTGGCTAGGATCTAAACAGAGTAGGGGATGCTCTAGAGTCCATTCCTAGGTTTAATGTTGCAGAACCACCGTTTGAATTCTTTTGGTTCATTATTGTGTTAAAAAAAAACAGAAAATGTAGTGAGAAAGAAAGTATGCATTCTCTGACTAGGTGTTTCTTTGGCAGTGGTGAGAAAGCAGATACAAGCGAGTGGCCGGCGATGGTGGAAGTGAAGGGTAGAGTTAGGCTGAGTGGGTTTGGGAACTTTATTCAAGAGCTTCCCAAGTCTCGAACCCGTACCCTAATGGTATACAAAGTTTTATTTTGTTATTGCTGTAGTAGCATTACATTCAATAGTCTATTGCTTCAAACAACAATAGAAGTAACGCTTTTACTTATATATATAGTCCTTAACTCTCACTCTTGTCTCATCTCAAAACTCTTCTGTCTTCTCTTCATGGAAACCAGAAAGCAAAGAGATTACAATCAAACTGTTCATTAACATGCTATGCGTCACAGGAATGCGACACGTTTCGAGAAGAGAAGCAACTTTATTGATTGGGTCATTTTTTGTATTATTTCATCCAAAAAACTTGGATGCAAAATCCTTTTTTCGTCTCTGTATCTGAGTTAATGTGTCTGCGCGGGAGAATGTATAGAATAAGCAGGAAATCTTACAAAGAATTTTTCCACCCCTCGCGCAAAAAAGAACATAGTCAATTCATTTTCCAAAGTAACTTTTTTTTGTTCTTTTGATTTTTAACCATCCCTGACCCAAAGCTAGAGCACAAGCTCACGTCACATATACATGAAAAAGAAAAATCTAAAAGTTAGATCTTTTTGGTGAAATTAGTATCATCAGGTATATATGTAAATTCTAAGTCATGGAGCTTTTTTGTTTGCAGGTAATGTACTTGGCTTGTAAAGAAGGCATTTCTACGAGCCAGCGTGGCAGCCTTTTTGAGGTAAAGAAATCAAATCAGTTTATAATAAGTCTTTAACTTGTAGTCTTCTACAACGCATTTGGGGAACCGAAAACAATGGTCTAACCTTTTTTCTTCTTTTGGTTAAGGTTGTTGATTCCTACGTTGCTGATCAGAGAGTTGGATACGCAGAGCCAGCCTCAGGCGTGGAGCTTTACCTTTGCCCAACACGTGGACAAACTCTAGATTTACTGACAAAAGTCATCTCTAAAGACCAGCTCGATGAGATCAAGTCTTTGAATATTGGATTGATCGGAGTTGTTGTGTGGAGACGACCCGTTCACAAGGCTGGTTTGAAACGTCAGCATTCTTCTTCTTCTGGCCCTAGAACCTCTGTTTTGTATGAGAGCAAGAGGCAGAGAGCGAACGTCACTGAGAAACCTCCTGTTGTTGCATCAATGGGGAATCATCATCATGCATATGGAGGCAAAGCTGTGGAAGAAGATGATGGTGATGTGCCACCTGGTTTTGGTCCTGTGGCTTCGAAAGATGATGATGATTTACCGGAATTTAACTTCAATTCCTCGGCCTTGCCAGTTTCTTCTCCTCAGCCATTACCGCCTCAATCCAAGTCTTTGGATCAAGTAAGAAAGCTCATACAGAAGTACGGAAAATCTGCAAGCATCTATGGTGATAATGATGATGATGACGACGACATACCCGAATGGCAGCCAAATGTCCCCAGCCACGAGCTTCCACCACCCCCTCCACCACCGCCCGGCTACAGACCTGAGATGGGTCTTCAGGATCATAGCAGAACAATGGTTAGACCGCCTCAAGATGGTTGGTGGGACAATCAAGATGGCGGCTTAGGGAAACACTATGATCAGAACCGGTCAGGAAACAAAGGATTTTAAAGTCTCTGTTGATAGTGTTCTCTGTAATTTTAGTTTTTTTTGTTTCGTTCATCTCTCTCTTTAGCTTTTATTCCAAAATTATCCTACCTTTGTAGAATGCAAAGCTCGAAATAGTCCAACTTTCAAAATAAAGTTTGTAAAACATGTTTTTGAACTATAAACGAAACGTTTAATTGCTCTGAGCTCAACAGTTAAAGTCTCTGAACACATTTGTCTCATGAAGAACGTCTCTAAAAAGTGTTGTTATTGAAATGAGACTTGAGAGAGTAGGATTGTTATGATAGGCGGGCCCTACTACGAGCACAGCCCGTTTCGTTAATGATTTAAGGCATTAAAGCCCGTCCCTGATTTTGGTTTTGGCATCGACCGAATCGTTAATCGAACTACTAATTAAACCGGTTCCATCCAATATGTGATGTCATCATATTTAAATCCAAGAAACCATTATCGTTATGGCGATATTGGTGAATTTTCTTCTTATAATAAAATATCGCCATTGGTGCTATACATCAAATTTTTGTTTATTTAAAAAGAATTCTCCATTTTCAAAAAAGATTGTTACTAATCTTAAAAGATTATTACATATCCCTTTACTTAGCCCAACATTTTTGTTGTCAGTAACAAATAAAAGGGCAATATACCAAAAAACAAACATATCAATATCATTCAATAAGGAAGGGAGTTGCAAAAAAAGGGGTCAAAAGACCAGACTAATCTGCCAAACAACACATCAATCAGATTTGCACTCCCAAAAAACTATACATCTTCCCATCTTTATAGCAACTCTCATATTCATTTCCCCTAAGATTATCATAAACTTCATTGATACCATACCACCCCCCATTACTGTACTTATTATGGGTGTGTAAACAAAAATAAAATAAAACTTCACAATCAAGGATTCATCAGATCAGGCCGATACAGTTGCATTGGGGAGAACCGATGATGACGATGCAGCGACTTCAGGAGCTGCCTTCTTTTGTGTCGAAGCTTTTGAAGTTGAAGGCCCCGATTCACAGATATCCCCAATATCCAGCGTCTCTGGGAGGTTTTCTTGAGCTTCATTGCTGTATATCTACAGGAAGTGAAATCAAAATCATCTCTTAAGATCATTATCTCAAACTGAAAGAAATGTGGATTAAGTGATTAAGCATTCTGGCTATATCGCATGGGGGCTAAATATGTATTCTTAGTGCAGATTGTTGCAAAGCCAATATGTGACAAAATATGATGTTTTAAGTTAATGATTACGAGAGATGACTGATGAACTGTTACCTCAAGCTGATTTAGCATCTCAATGGTTGCTTCAAGGTCACCGCTATTCGCCAGGTATACATCAGTTATAGACTCTTGTGAGAGACCAGAGAATGTCACCAAAAGGTATTCAATATCCATGTCTATATCCATCTCCATATCCAAATCATCATCCCTTATCTGCTTGTATACCACTTCAGAGGATTTCTTCGGCATCGACACTTCAACGCCTGCAAAGCTTATCTGTTGGCCCTGCACGATATGTGTGGAAGGATTCGCAAACACCAAACCGTCCATATCAGCATAATCCACCCTTTTGGAGAGTGGTACATATGATGCTGCATCCGGATTCAATGGAAATGCTCCTGTCTTCATTGCTTTGTCTTGGAAAGAAAGATACTGCCAAATTCGAATTGGTACCCATTTATTAACAAAACAACAGGAAAGAGAAGACAGAAGAGAGAAATAATAACTCCTCTAGCAAAATCTAACAATCTCAAGTTATGCTAAAAACGATTTCAACCAGACAAACAATCCAAAGCTCAAAAGGAGCATAACATATGAAGAAGCAGCTAAGCCAGCAAAAAATTATTTTGCTTCCAGATCATAAAATCTCTTCACCAATATAAGGTATAAGACCCAACGTTTCTATGGCATGACAAAGAACGGAGAGAAATTGAATAAGATAGAGCTCTATAGCGGTTACATTAGAGCCTGGTCACGAATCGCTTTACTGCATGAACAAATCGAAGGCGGAAAACTAGAGAAGCAGAGGAAAAACCAATTTGACAATCAAAAGAAGAGTCAGATTCTCCACACACACGCACAAAAGAAAAATGATGGGAAGACGAGTGATTATATGCAGAATTCGAAAACGGAAACGGAGAGGGAGGATCGTCTTGACCTCGTCAACGATGGACGTAAAAAGGACAAGGATAAACGAAACATCAGGAGAGAAAATGAGCTTACCAGAGAAAAAAACTAGCGTTGAAGATCGCTCGACGAAAGAAGAGCAGAGACCTCAAATTGCGATTAATGTGGCAAAGGGGAAAGAGAAAATATATCATGCTGTATACCGTATATACGCGAATAACCAAGATATATTAAAGTCTGTCCATTTACATGAATGTCGAACGTCACGACGGGGTCTGCTTGGACACACAATTATTGCTATCCTTAGCCGGGATAGGGACCGAATTTGATGTTGATTCTCTTTCGGTACAAGGACGTGACGACCAAAACTGGTATACAAACCGGAAATCAGATTCATAAAATTCGGTTTATAGATTGGTTAAGTAATACCAATGGGATATCCATAGTGGTATCGGTTATGAAACTATCAAAACAAAAGAGTGGATGGATGATGAGCTAAAGGGAGACGAAGTACAAGCTCCAAAAACGCCATAGCCATGGCTCTTCTCTGTCCATCTCTCTCCTCTGCAAACTGTCGTATTTTCAGGTAAATGATCTGAAACATTCGTGTACTCGCGCCTAGTGGGTTTTTTGCTCTTCTGTTTGTATTTTGTTCGCTCGAAAGCTTTTGCGAATTCCGGTGGGATTTTCAAAAATATTTCAGGTGCAGGAGCAGCAACATTTCGAGCAAGTATCATGGAGGATCAAAGGAGCTGATGATGTCTCGTTCCGGCGTTTCTACCAGATCGATTTCTTCGGAAGATGGTCTTTCTCGTAGGGATTTAGTGCTAATTGGTCTCTCCTCCCCGTTGTCTATGCTCTTGCCAGTGTCGTCTCCTAGTAATGTTTTTCCTTCTGCTGTTTCTCTTACGGTGTTTAGGCCATTGATGGTCATGTCCATGTGTTCTCATATCCTCCTTATCTTCTGATTTACCTTTTTTTTTCGTTTTCATTAAACGTTTGGGTTTCTGTTATTTGCAGTCACTCATGCAGAAGAAGCAGTGAAAATGGGTGCAGAAGAACTGAAAATGGGTTCAATGGTGGATGATATAAATGCTTATTCTTACGCTTACCCACTGGAGTTTCCATCTGAGAAGCTTGTCTTCAAATGGTTTCTCAAACCGAAATTGACTGAATCATTTGATGTAGTGCTTCCTAATAATTCAAGTTGTATCTCACTTAGCATTGATAATGCAGGGTCGAATCAAGAAAGCCTGAACGTTACTCGTCAGCTGCGCCACTCTCTCGTAAGTGCTTCCGTTGACTACATGAATTTCTGGATGCTTATGTTCATATAACGTTTCCTGTATACCCAGTATATGCATCAAATTTGGACTGAAACTGTTTCAACTGGTCCAGCTGATGCGCGTCTCCGGATTGTTTCTGAACGAGTTGACCTCGTCGACAACCTTGTAATTTCTGTTTCGGTAAGTTCTGGTGTTTCCCGCTTACCATAACAATGCTTCTCTTTGCTGTCTTTCTCGCGTTATGTCTTTTACGGTTCTTGATCCAGATAGGTCCCCCAAACTCAAGATTCCTAACATCAAAAGAAAAGAAGACATGGACAGCCAAGGACGTTGCTGATTCTGTTTTGTCCGATAAATCAGCATTGGTAACGCATCTCACATGAAAGAGATCACAGATAACAATCATTTTCTCAAACTTTTTAATCAGATAGTTCGATTGAGTTTGTGCATATCATTTCCTACAGCGTGTCACTTCCAGTCAGCGTCTAGAAGAGAGCTCGGTTCTTGATGCCCATTCTACTGATGTAAGTATAAACTTCTATAAGAAAAAGTAAACAAAAACAAAGAAATTTGTATCTACAAAACGCATGAGTCCCATATGCTTTCTATATGCAGATTGATGGGGAGCCTTACTGGTACTACGAGTACCTTGTCCGCAAATCACCAACCAAAATTGTACTTCTCTCTGTTTCTGAGCATATCCTTCTTGTTTAAAGACATACTGTGTTTGATTATGATCTGACTTATTGCCTTTACTATGTTCCTTGGGCAGGCTGAAGCATCAAAGCTTTACAGACATTATATTTCTTCAACAGCTGAACGGGATGGTAAACAACTTTTCACAAGGGGTTGATGAGATGCAACTTTTGGAACTTTTAGGACGTGTTAATGCTAATTAAAACTGTATAAAACATACCTGAATCTCACAATTTGCAGGGTACTTATACACCATCAATGCCTCGACCCTTGGCAAGCAATGGGACATGGTACAAAACCTGTAACCTCTGCTTTTTGTTAATCTGTTGCCTTAAGTGTGAAGATGTCTGATTTTTTAGTTTATTTGTATTAAACGCAGATGGGACCGGTGTTAGAAAGAGCAGTTGGATCATTTAGGCTTCTTCCTCCTACTGATAGTTATGTTCCTCCATACAAGGATCCATGGAGGTTTTGGTGATACTTCCATCTACCGCAGCTTTTCATCAAAAACGCTTTTTGCGAAACTGTAGTTAAATTTGATAGGAGAGTTTCAGAACGCGATACTTCTCTCACTCGCAGTTATTAAAGTTGTCCTAAAAGAGCCAAGAGGACTAATTTTCCCGTCAATTATATTGAGAGATGTATATTTTGCATAACTTGCGTTCTTCTTCTTCTAAACTCATCCAATTGGTATGACTGTATCCAAGTAATTTTTATGCATGTGTTCTTCGGATTGAGAATATACAAGAATCAAATCAGAGATATTATTGTATAATATACACAAAGAATAATAATAGAGAAACTTTCTTTATAGTTCCTCCTTTCATGGGACTTGCTTAATACAATGACCACTGACTCCTTAAAAATTTTCAGGGTAGCATCAAAAATTAACAAATGGAAAATAGACATAGTAGGAGGGGAGCCACAAAAACCGGCTTCTTCTATCCTCTTATATAATTAAGATGATCATATCTGAGTAAATGAACCATAATTATAATTATCCATAACAATAACCATTTCCCTAATGGCATTCACCCACCAAAACCATGAAAGATGAGGCCGCATGTGTGTTTCTCTTTTGATTGTTTTTTGTTAGGTAGTAGAAGCACAGGCAATATACAAAAACGATCATCCATGGCCGCCTCGGTTTAGAGAAACCAGCAGCTCTTTTTCTTGAACAGATGATCAGCTCAAGCTTCTTCTACCTTTCCGTTTTTCATGGACTCAAACCGATCATGGGAATGGTGGGTGCATTTGACCTCAGCCCACGGTGAAGATCCCACCGTTACTCTTCTTCTTAGACATGTCCTTGTCTGAAGACGAGTCAGACTTGGCTACTTCTTCTTCATCATCTTCCTCCTCCATTGTCTCATCCTGAAGAATCTCCTCTGAACGGCACTCGCTACTGCAGAAAGCTCTGTATCCTCTGAAAACCAAACCAAGACACCGTAAATTTAACAAGGCAATTTCGATTGTGCGCGATTTGGTTACACTTAAAAGAGCCATATGACTTACGGTATGCATTCTAGATAACAAAGTAGTGTAAAGAACCTGAGGTTCCATTTCTAAGTGCACAAAAGGAGGACGAGTTCTATGTTTCAGTAGAGTTGTAAGAGAAGAATACCTGTACATGTATATATCTTTCCCCATACCCAACTTCTTGCTGCAGAGGGAGCAGAAGCTCAAGAAGTCATTGGAAGGTACCACATCAGCAATCTTTGTCAAGTCAGGAGGAGCAATAACAAAAATGCTCTCTTTCTTGCTTCCACAACAACCTTTCTTCATACCATTGTGCTTTAGTGACTCCAGAACCCGATCCCCGTAAAAATGGGTGGTCTTTGGAATAGGACCATGTGAAATAACACAAGTGTAGTCCTCTGAGATCTCAATGTCACTTTCAATACGCTCATGAAGTGATCCTTGGGTTTGCTCTATCACTTGACACGCATCATTTTTGTTCACACTGATGTTCCCAGCTGCCGAACAGTAAGCATTGGCCGAGGAAGAGCTATCAAGCTCAATCAAACCAGCATTGGGTTTACCATCCTTGTGCATAGGAGGTTTGGCAAAGGGGTTTCCAGTTCTCATCAACGACCCAAAGATCATGTTTTTACTATCCGGCGACGGAAGAAGAATCCTTGATGAATCAGTGTGATTATCATCAAGAGAATCCACAATACTCAGTCCTATTTTTCCAGAATCCCAACTCTTTTGATGCATTTTCCGGATTGACCTCGAGGAAGGTCCACCAAAGGGATTCCCTAGACTCGAGAACAATCTGAATTCCAAAGGAGATGTTGGGCTCCAAGCTGTTTCGTAATCTAATGGAGACTTTCCTTCAAACACACAAGAGATGATCTTGTTGTTCTTAAGCCCGGAAGACTCCGGTTTTGTTGAATAGAAAACTGAACCAGAGGCCATTTGATTGTTGGAATGCTGAGACATGATTGATCTGCGTCAAAAACAAGAGGCAAATGTTAGCTCAGATGATATGATCGAAGGCTCCGGAGAGCATTGAACAAAGGAAACATTTTTCAGATTGATCGATAAATGACCGATCAAATTCGCAAGACTTTAGTATCTCACAATGTCAGATAGAAAACAAAGCTTTGATATTCAATAAGCAAATAAACAAATCTTTGGAAACAAAAGGAACCCAGATGAGGGGAACCTCTCCAGAGCAAAAAAAAAAGTCGTTTATACAAAGGAAAGGATCATCGAACGAAGAAATATCAGGCAGATTATTTAAAAACCCAGAAAGAAGAAATAAGAAAAGGGAAGACAAAAAAATATGATACGAACTTTCAAATCTATTGTAAGCAGCAATCTGGAGAAGAAGCTAGAAAGCAAGACTCATATCTAAGATTCAAAGAAGAAAGAAGGCACCTGGGAGTTTTCAGGACTTGTTCTTCCTTTCTGAGATAGAATTTGACAAGCTGTTGAAGGAAGATGAAGAAGATGAAGAAGATGAAGAAGAAGAACCCAGAAATTTCAGAGAAGTAAGGCAATGCGAAGTCTTCGTCTATATCTGTGCAAGTCTTGTGAGGTACTCTTCTCTCTCTCTCTCTCTCTCCCCAAAATCAGCGAAGCAGTGAGCTTCTCAGATTCTTTCTCTCTCTCTCTCGAATTCACGTTTTAAGTTCTCTCGCAAATGCAAGCAGTAGGGTCTATGCAGCTGAAAAAACAAATTACCAAAGAAAAATATAGTTACCTTTCTTCACATATTTAATTAATTATTTACGAGTTTAATAGTATTAGATTTTTTATTTAATTGGTGGAAAAAAGTGGCTGAAATGACAGAATAAAAATGATAGCACACATCTTGGCGACATTCTTTAGTTTGGCCGATTTGGATCTTTTAGCTTAATTGAATCCATTACTTGAGTTTTTACTCTTTGCATGAATGAAAACAACAATCCAAGTTTTTCTAATATGTTGTTTATATGACTATTGTGCTTTAATTTGAAATAATGAAGGAATATTAATTTGAAATTTTATATAACTTTTATAAATATTTAAATGATTTTATTAATTATTTTACTATAAAATATTAACTATTTTCCTTATATGATTTACGATCGTTAGTCAAACATTAATACCATTTATAAATGTCTGTCTTTATTATTATAATCAAATATATAAATATTTTATTATTGAAAGTTTTAAGTAAAAATATCAATACAAATTAAAATAGATAAAAAATTACGCATTAATTTATAATAAGTTTAATTAATAAAATATTATAAAAATATTTTTATTTTATCAAATAATTTTATAATCCTTTTATCAATTAAATAATTAAAATAAAAATAATATGTCAAATTTATTAAGATTTATAATTTATATTTTTAATATTTTAAAATATATATTAATTTAAATGATGAATTAATACGGATCAGATAATATTTTGATATTTTTTGAGTGAATATAAATTTTAAATTATATATCAGATGATATTTTAATGATATTTTTATAAAAATTTTGTATTTATTTTAATGATAATTTCATAATAGTTAAAATTTATTAAAAAAATAGTTTTAAAGTATTTTTTCCAAAAAATAATCCAGGATTAGCATTTTGAAAAATAAGATAAAGAAACAAATAAATTTTTGTATATACAATAAAGTTTTATTTTCCTTTAAGAAAATATTATCTTTCAAAGCTTCAGTATTTCGTTTCATAGCCAGCATATACGTCACTTTCATCTGTGTAAATATATAATAATGTCAATTAATCGAATTCGGGATGCATGTCCGAAGATTATGGTTTTTTATTTTTTTTGTGTAAAAACATCAAACTTTTGAATTTTTGTTGGTGGATGTGAATTCATTATCAAAATATATGCTCTTGGTTAACGTTAAAAATGGTTACTTTTGGCTGGAAAAAAATTAAATAATAAAGTTTTATTTTGACATAATAATAATGGTTATTTTTATGTATAATGTAATCTCTCTCTTTCTCTTAAAGTCCCAGTTATGTCGACATTATATAATTATTAAGGTGTCAGAATCTACAAGAAATATTGAAATTACAGTTGGTTTAAATACAAGTAAAAAGAATCCCTACAGAACCATTATATTTTTTTGTCCTTTTTCGTTCTGGGGTCTACTTTTGCTTTTTACATGATGTCATAAGTTCATAACATAATTATTTTGCTTTCTTTATTTAATTACTCTGTCACCACATAATAACCCTATAACAATATTATAAATGACCAAAAGGTTACTTTTTGTTTCTAGTTTCTATTTTGTTTTATTTATTACATTTTGATATATGTAATAACTATACATTCTAGTAACCATAAGATACAATTTCTTAATTTTTTGTGCTACAATGTGGCTTGATCTATGGGGTGTATTCCAATTCAGTAACAATCAAATTAGATTGTATTAATGTTTTATGTGGTGATAACAAGAATATACCATGTGCATATTGTAATAGATGGCAATAATCCACCTTCATGTATTTCTATAATCATATATTATGTCCTAAATTCAAATAAAATACATAAATGACACACAAATATATACTTGAATAGAATTAAATCGTATGAAAAATAGTAAAAAGAAAAGCTGTAACACGTTGACAGTCCGGTCTGCATGAGAAACGGTGACATATGAAGCAGAGAGATGGGTTTTAGGGTTAAGACTAAGACCAGCTATCGTCATCATCCGATTGACCGTCAAGATCTTTTTTTATCTGCGTGGATGTTTCTATACTCGCCACGTGGGTACGAGTCACCATAACCTGACCAGTGAACCATAGTTAAACACATCTCCTTTGCCATCATTCACTTTTCTTGTCGTCTTCTGCTGACTCACGCTTCTTCTCTTCGTTTCCCCGCACGTGCCAAGTTCTAGTCTTCAATATGCTGCGTTTTAAGCTCACGCCTGTTTCTTTTTTTTTAAAATGATTAAGAATATAATCTTTTAATACGCCTTCCCAAAAATTCCTTTTGTTACTATATACTCCCTTAAATAAAATACTCCGTATGTTAAAACAGTAGGGCTAGGCGAGTTATTTAAGAAGATTTATGTGTCTGATAATTCCCAATTATTTTAATATAATCTTTTAGATTTACGATCGATTATATATATAAGGCTATGATTAGTGATTAGGCCTTTGTGGTTGCTAGAGATGGTAAAGAGGAAACGGATTGAGAACGTATGATGTGTTGTCGGTCATAACCTTTTTCACTACAAATATATATCTTTGTTTTTAACCACAAAATCTCAACATTTTTTATCTTTAGTATTACTTTGGAACGAAACATACACTTGATTTAATATACTAATATTTTGCTTAAAAGAAGGCTGACTTTGTTGTACATTTAAATCTTTATAACATGTTTTCAGAATAGTATAATCTAAAGTTGTACTTTTAGAGGATAATTGCCATTGATGATTGAAATTTCTGGAAAAAAAAAGAGAGATGAAAAAGAACAAATACAAGAATTAACTTTTCCTTTTCCAACAAATTTGAGACTTGAAGTGGCGAGAGAAAGCCAATTAATATGGTGATCTACGTTTTGGCCTTTTGGGTTTAGGAGCAAAGAAACGATCAATATACTAGGCCGACTAATCGAAAGTTTTATAACATTTTAGCTACAAATCTTGCATGTAAATAATGTCTTTAAGAACAAAAAGCCAAACCATAATAAAATCATGAAATGCTATCTTTCCATAATTCTGGCAAAAAATTTGGTCAGTGACCTGTGTATATATGTGCATATACGCGGCAAAAGAAACTCATGCGTCATATAAAATAAGTTAATAACACTAGCATCTGAGAGGGAACTTGTGTAAAAAAGCCTACTAGCCACAAAAAATGAATTTTACAACTCACACAGCAACCCTCGTAAACTATACAAAAAGTTCATCATCCGATCGAGAACAAGAGCCGCATCAGCATGTTCCTAAACACGAGGGATGACGAGTAAAATTTAATCATATTTTCTCGCAAATATTGATTTGAATAAACATCAAGAAACCAGGTGCTTACTGTGTCGAACTTGGTGGATTCGATGGCAAGACATTCTCAGTACTACGATAGCAACATTCTTCAGTCACTGTTTAAGGGAGCTCTTCTAATGTACAGTTGGTGATGTTTCCGTCTGAAACAAAGAAAAATAACAGATAACTTAGCTCTTTTAGAAGATGACAGACATGTTCATCGAAGCGAATCAAGAATTAATAACTTACACAAGAAAATATGAGATGATTTGAAGCTAAGGAAGTCTAGGCTTGAAGTTAATCCGCAGCGGTTTTTTCTCCTCCAATTGCCGCTACAAGGGTTTCAAGATTCAGTTATTCTATAGGAGTTAGAAGAATACGCACTATAATTGTTAATGAATCAGAGAGCTCAACTAACCTAAGGAAAAAGAGACATTGTCTTGTCAGGTAAATAAGAGAAAAAAGAACTAAGAGGGCAAACCCAAATTCAGATATGTTTTAAATAAACTGGAAGATATAATTAGCCAAATTTTGTAATGGTGGGACTGAATATATCCTTGAGGAAAAAATATCAGTTCACCTATTATGGTCCATGGCTATCGAATAAGCGTTTACAAGATTTTGGTTTTTTTTTTCCTTGCGGAAGAGTAAACTGGATACTTTTTTCTTTCATTTTTCCAATCAGAAACTCAAGTTCTTAGTCAAAATAGTGCTAGCTGTCTATCAAATCAAATCTAATACCTTAATAACCGTTTCAAGCGCCTGGTCAGATCTGGCTCGGTGCAAGCACCACTCCATTGCCATTTCAAATTCAAGGGTGTTCGGCTGAGAACCACGCGATGTAGCCACGGCATCTCTCTGGAAACAAATTCCAATACGAATTAACAGGAAACTTGTTAAAGGAACGACACATTTTAACTTGTGTGTGAAAGGGAAGTGAACACATTACCGTCTCTCGTCGCATTTGAGTTTTTTGTAGTTTGAAATGGCCGCAGAATGATGACAGCTTTCCTGGAGGATCAATCTTAGCAAACGCAGCAACAAGGGGCCTATTAAACACATAAAGGAAGATCATAATGCACACATGCACCCACATCATAGCACAAGAAAATTGCACAGAACAAATGCTTGAAGTGAAACAAACTAGAAATCGAACACAGTTTGTTGAATCTAATGGTAGAATGTCACTGGTAGCTAAACAAAATGAATAAAGTCACTTTCGCATTAGAGCTTTTAGCAGTTACAGATCGAGCAAATCGATTGTTTGACAATGGAAAACAAGGCTGAGTTTTTTTTGTGCAGCATCATCGACATAAGTTCTCAGAGATTTTGATTCTAAAGATATTGAATTGATGTTAAGATCATGTTCATTGAGTTGACAAGGGACCAATAAATGGTACAGTACAAATTTATGCGGTTATAGACCATTTATCATTGAGAGAAAAAGGGGGATATGCCAATTTACCTCCCATTTGATAACAACAAGCATCCCTCATCTAGTCTTCCAATCACTCTTTCTGCAGCTTCTCTTGAATTGAATATGACCAAAGCTTCACCTGTACATCAACCAACGTGAGATGCCATAAAAAGGCATAAGTCAACCCATGTGAGTGAAATGGTGGTTTACCAATATGAGAAATAGTGACTGGTGTACGCTCTATCATCCTCGCTGTACATTGCTCATTCAAAGCAGAATAGACTAAATCCTGAAACATAATTCATAAATTTCTTAGATAAAATATAAAGAGAGAGAAGGGAGGTCTCCACGAGGTAGACTAGCAAACAAATAGAGTACATGAGGTTACATTGATTAAGCAAATACAAGATGCATTAAAGAGACTCCTAAATAAGCTCTTTAGAATCGCTAGTACCTGCACTTCATCAGATGTATAAGTAGGATCCAAGTTTTGAAGGAGAACCAGTCTCTCTTCCTTTTCTGCTTCCCTCACACTTTCTTCCCAAGGCTGGCCATGGTTTAGAATATCTAAAAGTCAGTCCAGATATAAACCCA
Organism: Schrenkiella parvula; assembly: GCA_000218505.1. NCBI lineage: Eukaryota > Viridiplantae > Streptophyta > Magnoliopsida > Brassicales > Brassicaceae > Schrenkiella > Schrenkiella parvula. Next base: position 14,865,798 of record CM001192.1, on the reverse strand, counting down.
AAACGTAATTTCTGATATGACGAACATAATCTGATACCCATCCAGACTAGCTAGAAGAGCCTGCAATGGCCCGGCAAAAATAAGCACGGATATAAAAGAAGCAGTTTATGCGTGGATATCACAGAAACCATTGAGTCTCTCGAGTATAAAAACGATCAAGAAAATACATATTAATTTCTGATTAGCATATGACTGAGTCATTCAGAATTCAATAGAAAAGAATAAACAGGTCACCCTATTAGCATCAAAGAACAAGAACGTCAAATACAAAAAAGGAGGCAACCAAAAAACAACAACTCATAGAACTGGCGCGCAAAAGGAAGGCAGGGAAAAATACTTACAAGAGGTCGAAACCATTTGCTGTTTACCTGAGATCAATAAAACAAAATGGAAACAAAAATCTGTTAAGTGAATCTCCATGTGTACAAGCATCGTGGTAACAAGTAATATAATGAGAAGAATGACAGAAGATCAGTACAACTTTACAGCATACAAAGTGAATGACTGTAACACAAAACTACTCTACAGCATACAAAGTTCTTGCAGAACCATATCCTCGCATCTAAAGATTTTACAAACAACACACTCTGACTGAAATCTCATGAAACAGCCACTTCCAAACCAATGTAAAATGAGTCACATAGCAGAACCGCATAGTAAATATGAACTTACAGCATCTGGCTTTCGGCTCACTTCAATTACTTGATAATTTCTTTTGTAATCATCAGCCAACATCTTGTCCCCAGCGGATTTTAAAAGCTTACCATCAAAGCTGGTTTTCCTGGATAAACCTTTTTTAGTTGCAGTTTCTGCATCTTTTCCTTCAGAAACTGACACCCCCAGATCTCGCTTTTTCTTAGTGAAACTGGGCTTCTCGTGAGGGACTTCACCTCCTGTCACTCTGTCCCTAGGTCTCTTAAAAGATTCCGTATCTGTTTTACCATCAGAAGGCAAATTTTTTTGTATTTCGTCCATCTGATACTGCAACAGGACCAACGAGTTTCTGCTTCTTTTGAGGCCTGTCATCCAATCCATTCGACTCTTTACTATATCTTTCTTCAGCGGGCATAGATTTTTGTTTAGTCAACTGCTTTTTAACATCATTTACTTGAGCTATCTTGGAATTGGAATGATTTACCCTGGAGGCAGAAGCTTCACAAGAGTTACTATATCTTTCTTCTGCAGGCATAGATTTTTGTTTAGTAAATTGTTTTTTAACTTCAATTTCTTGAGCTTTGCCATCACAATGATGTTCCCTAGAGCCAGAAGCTTCACAAGAGTCATGTTCATTATGGTGAGGCGTGCTTTCCTGCACACTAGAATCCTTGTTAGACCTTTCTTCTGCAAGTGTAGATATGTTTGTGGCCAGTTGATTGTGACCTGTTTCTTTCCCTTCTTCGCGACCATAACTGATTTCTCTGCGGTCAGAAGATTCAATGGTGTTATCTTCAGTTTTCCTAACCGAAACACAAGCTGAAAGACCATTTGGTTTTAAACTAGCTGGATTTCCAATCATGTCTGCTTCAATTCTCTGTACAGCAGTTGCTTCTTTCTTGCTATGCACTCTGTTAAAGATAAATTTAACTGCATATAATGTGAATAAATAATCAAGATAGCTATTGATCACAGTGGAGAATATCAAAGCTAGCAAATGAGATGAAACAAAATGTACCGTGAACTCCAGCAATTTTATCGTCTATTGTATCTAAGACTTTACGGCTTCCAACATCAAATGCTCGGCGAAATACGAAGTCTGTTGACTTCATTTCATCATCCGTGGGTTGTGGATTCCTTTTGTCCTTTGAAATGCATAGAACAGAGCATTTTCCACAAATTGATTCCTGGAGAATAAAGTTTATCAGTACACATGCAGGTGTAATTTACTAACTAATTCCTTGCACCAGCTATAAGTACATAACGAATATTCTAACTAAAAAGTGATGCAAAGGACAAGCAAATTCAGTCCTCAGCATAATATGAAATGCATATCAATATAAAAAAAGGCAAATCATGCTCAACACTTCATATGGAGAATGAAAAATAAAAAATCGTATGCAGAAGGACAATCAGTTACCAATGGGCTGACATTAGCGACACCGGGACCTTCACCGGACGCCAGAAACAGTTCATTTGCACGTACATCTGGGACTCCTTCAAGTACATCTGGTGACATCTCAGAAGGTTTAAAGAGCCAGAGAAGCTTGACTTGCCTTGGGTTTTGTGCACGCTTGTTAGTGTGTTCCCAAATTTTTATGATCTTGCCAATAAAGAGTTCATCAGAGTCTGGTTCCTCGGGATCGGCAACTAAGACACAGTCATAAAGACGGTATTCATCACCATCAAAGGTGAAAGATTCATAGAATTGGACATCTTTCTTTTTTCCACCAACTCCTCTCTTTTTACCCCACTTGAATTCTAAGCCTTCATCTCCTGCTGATTCTTCCATTTTCTAAAAGAAACCAGTTTTCTACCTGGGACAAGCAGAAGAATAGTGCACCCAGATCAGAATTGCACGTCTGATGCAAGGAATGACTAAAGCACTGAACAATTATTCATCGGAATGGATGCGGTTCCTGGTAGAGTAAGATAGTATGATCTATTTAACGAAAGGAAAACAAGATTTCACAAGGATAACTGAGAGTGCCCTCAAACAAGGTGCAGAACACTTATCCCTACCTATAATGCTCTTCAACGAGCTCATTAGATAATAATACCAACAGATACGTAAAAAAGAAAACACCATCATAAGAGATATCAAATCAGTCAGTCCCATGAATTTCTCCTAACATAATCAACTCTCGATCTATTAATCCACCATTCATCCCAATCAATTAATCCCCAAATCACTCAGTCTCTCTATCAAATCCAGTGGTAAAGAAGGCAACAAATGCCTCTTTCAATCGAACCATTAGCGTTTTGCATTAATCAAAAAACCATCCAATACATTGAAACAATGTGCCATGACCAAACTATAAGTATTCAGAACTCAGATTAATGTAAACCAAGGAATGAAGATGCCAAAAAAAGAAGAAAAAAGAAACACAAAAGCAGCACAATGCATAGTAATGCCAAGGCCTCCAAAAAGGACAGGAATGCATGCAAGTCCAGAAAAAAAAAAGAGCAGCAAGCCGGTCGATCCACGAAAGAACACAAAGTAGAATAGTAGAAAAAAAAGAACAAAAGATCAACAAAACTACCCAATTGCTACAAAAGTGACTTTTTTAATGCAATGTAGGCTGAGATAAGCTATTTATGTTCTAGAAACACACAACGAACTGGGAAACAAGAAGACTAAAGTCTAATCAACAAAAAAAACAACAACTTTTACCTTCACTGGAGAAATCAAAGTTGACAGCTTCCCTGGTCACCGAACAGACGATCACACCCTAAAAACCAATGCTCGGGTCAGAGCAACGCGAGTCGATGAGGCCAAGTTAAACAGAAATTGGCTAGGCCCAGGTTATCTCGGAGACAGAGAAATAAAACCCTAATTCCTCGTGCAACAGTTACGCTACTTCCTCCCTCCAATCTTTATCTCTCGCTCAAATTTATATCAAATCTCTTCTCTTGGTATTCGATTTAGTCGAAGATTATTGCAGTTTCAGGAGAACGGTAAAGGACACACAGTTCGTGTAATTGATGAAAGGCGCTTCCTTTTGTCGTGGATCCTCCATTTACTTACTTATTTTTAAACGGGAATTGTAATAGAATTAGGTTTTTTAACCCCAAAAAAATAAAAAAATTCCTTTTCCGAATGATGAACTTAAGATAAATCCTAAACCTGAAACATACGGTCTGATCATATTACCGGTATGTTATTAATTTTCTTATAAATAGAAATCAAATGTCTAATTAATTATGAGTCATTAGGCCATACTAATCTCCTCGGATCGGAACATGTAAATTCATGATCTTGCGTTCTATTATTGTTGAATGTGTACCGGTCTCTAGTCTCCTAATTGCATATTCATCACATTTCTATTATTGTTAAATGTGTGTTATTATTATTTTTTTTTTAAAAACACTCATGCATTGATTAAGTTTTTGGCAAATCAAGGTCAAAGTACTTTCCTGGTCTTCTTTTGGATAAATGATCTGATACTCAAAATATATTCATGTCACAAAATCCTTTCACGCCATCAATATTCATTGTCAAAAAAAAAAAATTATTCACTCATTGTTAAGAACTTAAGATATGTTTTTCAGATCAAAGAAGAGAGAATAATGTTTTGTCTTCGTTAAGGCCCAAATATTTAGAGGAGTTGGGTTTACAGATACTGACTGGGCTTTTATTATGGGCTGTGCATCTCTCGCCGCAAACCAGAAAAGCCTTCATTTTTGTGTCATAAATTCAAAACATTTATGCGGTGAGCGTGGATCGAACACGCGACCTTCAGATCTTCAGTCTGACGCTCTCCCAACTGAGCTATCCCCGCTTGATGTTATGTATGCTATATTTTTATTAATAACCACTATTACCTTTAAGTTATACAATTAATATTCAAGAGATCACCGACGAATTGTTACAGACAGAATACAAAAGAATAAAATAAAAAACAAAATATTAGCCTTGCATCAATCGAAAACATTGCCCAATAATTGGTACATTAACCGTCTTTTTGTTATTCTTTGTTATACAAGTCTCCTTCCTAATAAATATAATATGGAGAAGTGTGGTTGGGTTCTTAGTGTTTGAGCCAGTAGTTTCTTAGCTGAGCCATATGCAACAATATCTCGTCCCGACCTTGATTTGTCACACTGCTGGTCATAATCCAAGGTGGTGTTGTCTCAAAGAATCCTTGGATCAAATCTTGGAACTCCTTTATATTCTCCTCCGGCTTCTTCCCTCCGTTTTTCTTCTTCTTCCTCTTGTCGCATTTCGTGAATACCATAGTCATTGGAACCTGAGATCATAGATAACAGTAATTCATTCCACAGAGACAAGACATAATTCGTAAGAATCGTCATCGTGATGGACAACTAATGGGTTTCAGTGGATAACCTGGTTTTGACCTAGCCAACTAGCATAGTCGAGATCAATTTGCTTTGGAGAAATGCTGGCATCAATTAGCAAAAATACTGAGACTAAGGTCGATCGGTTGAGGAAGTAGTCTTTGGTGAATTTGTTCCAGTCTTTTTTTAGTTCATGCGGTGCTGAAGCATACCTACAAATATCAAATGCATCAACTTCAATTTTTATAGCGAAAGTCTTCAAAAATTCCCTATGACAGAAACTGTAATTGTAATTGACAAAAGAAAAATCAGGAGCGACAGAGACCCCGGAACAAAATGAAAGCATGATTAAACATTCTCATGGACAGAGCAAATTTAAGGGACTATGGCAATGGTCTCAAAAGCAAATGAGAACAAAATTATATAACTTAAACTTACCCGTAGCCAGGCAAATCTACCAAGTACCAATTGTCGTTGATCCGGAAATGATTAATGCACTGCGTCTTTCCTACATGAAGGATAAATTACCAAGAATTATAATGGGAACCAAAGTCTACTTTTTTATAGATTCAAAAAACCTAGAGAAAGCTTCATTTTTAAATACTTAGTTCAAAAGAAATTCAATTCTTGCAAGAAGCTATTCTAAAGGAATCAATGCGCAAACACAATCCAATGGTAGGATTTGCTTTACAGTTCACTCTTGTACAACAACTTTACAAGCATTATCCAACTTAACAGATATTAAGAACAAGCCACGTCTCCACACTATAGAGATAGTTCCTTTCAATAAACACACAAATTCCATTACCATGAAATTGTTATAGAAAGATCAAGGATAACAAATTACTCAAAGATTTTCTTCAAGTAAAAAAAAAGGATTCTGTTTAGTGATGGCAAGCCTTGGTAAACATTAACCCAACTTTCATAAGTACTAGGAACCAATAAATGCCGATGCTACAAAACAAATCTGTTCAGTCTAACCAAGTGAGGGTACTTTATTGGTTTTTTCCAATTGAGTATTGATTTAGAGTAGAGATCGATTGCCACTTGGGCACTACAGATTCAAATAATATAGACGCATCATTTCAATCAATCAATTGACAAAAGTTTCGAACAACAAAAAAAACTGAATTTTCTTCACTGCTTTACCAACACTCTCCTATCTCCTCATGAACACTACGAACTGCGTAGATCACTGTGTCCTTCAACCACTTAATTCAGTTTAGATATACATGAAATTTCAACCGGAAAGGCCAAGTTTCCCACTTAACATATCTAGCTAACCTGTCCCGTTCCAGAGAATCCCAACAAAATAAAAATTTAGAGAAACAATATAATATGAAGAGGACTGATTATATCTGCAAGTGTAAAAAAGCCACTATCAAGACCAAAAACGGAAGCTTTATATCCATGAACCTAATTACATCTAAAATCAAGTAGGATTCAAACACCAGCTGAATGATAATCACGACGGAGCAAAACTCATCTTACCAGGTTTCTTCGAGGTCAAGGCAAGGCGTTTCCTCCTCACCAACGAATTGAGGAGTGAAGATTTCCCAACATTGGATCTCCCGACGAGCGCAAACTCCGGCAGCGCATCAGCCGGGCAATCCTCCGTCCGGACACTGCTCTTCACGTAGTCGGCCTGAACCACCTGTGCGTCCCTTGCATACTTGCTGAGCACTATGTTCGAACCCTTCAGTATCCTAGTTGTTAGACTCGAGGGATCGTCGCCGGAGATGTCTGTCTCCGGCGGAATAAAAAGCTTGTCGAGCGAAATCTCGACAGGAGCATCATCCAGCTCCGATGAATCCGAGACCGACAGTGGTATGGGTTCAACCGTGGCGATATTGGATTTAGGCGCTAATGAGAAAAGGGTTCTGGCTACTGCAACCGGTGGCTTAGGGTTTATGAAATTGAAATGCGAAGAAGAGAGAGAGAAAGGGGATTTCGCGAAAATAGAGAAATGAAATCTTGGAAGCTGCGCTAAAATCATATCTGATTGATTCTCTTCACTTATTTTATATCAGTATAGTAGTATGTGCAGCTTTTCTCTCTATATTCTGAGAACAGCCATGGATGTTCGAGCCTTCGAGGGGAGAGCTTACGGATGCTGATGGAGTGAGAATATCCAGAGGAGGCGCAGGTTGGAGAAAATATCCGCAGCAAAACGCATCGTTTTTGCTGTGGTAGATGGACGAGAACTTTCTTTATTTACAATTCGCCCGCTCTATTTCTACGATTGTATCCATTCGTACATCCTCTTCTATCACATAGTTTTCTTAAACATTAGCGTCTCCTTTGGACTAAATAAAGAATAAAGGGGTAAATTAGGAAGAACACAAGAAGTAAGAGGAGTACATAGCAAATCGGGTCGTTGGCATCATCTCCCACCTCTCCACGCACGAGACTCGACCAGTGAACCAAAATCTCTTTCAATTTTAGCAGCGCCTGCTTCTGATCTCGGTGGGATTCTCTCCGATCGGCGACATCTCGTGATCCCTGCTCCGGTGGATCTCACGGCGTAAAAAATCATTGTACCTGAACCGCAACCATATTAGCCATGTCTCCTCCAGCCGCTTCGCAGCGTTATCCGTCACCGTCCCAACCTTCAGGGTAACTCATGCTCCAGCCCTCTGCTTCTCTCTCGATCAAAATCGTTTTAATGTCTCCCTACATTCTTAAGCTAAAAATTAGCGATCAACTTTTATGATTCGATCATCTCTTTTCATGCGTGGTTGGTCAGCTCCTTAGTTCTCGAATTTTATGGTCTGCATTGCTCCTCTGCTAAATCCAGAAATTAAGAATCTCCCTTGTAGCGGATCTAGTGTTAGGAGCTCGTCTGGATTAATTATCGTGAGATGTTTTGCAAGTCTAAGCTAATTAATGTCAAAAAGCTAATGTGGAATCTGACGAGGCCATTATTTGAATTCTCTGCCTTAGATTCTAATTTCTTCAAATGCAGTGTAAATGTCCGATAATCTGATCTCTCTTTAGTCAAATGAAGCGTGAACTGAAACTATAATTTGTTCTTCTATCAGGAAAAGCGAAGTGACAGATCTGAAATCCCAGCTTCGCCAGCTAGCTGGAAGTAGAGCTCCAGGGGTTGATGATTCCAAGCGTGACCTCTTCAAGAAAGTAATATCTTACATGACTATTGGCATCGACGTCTCATCCGTGTTTGGAGAAATGGTCATGTGCTCGGCAACATCAGACATTGTCCTGAAGAAGATGTGTTATCTTTATGTTGGAAACTATGCAAAGGGTAATCCTGATCTTTCCCTTTTGACGATCAATTTTCTCCAAAGGGATTGCAAAGATGAGGATCCTATGATCCGTGGGCTTGCTCTGAGGAGTTTGTGTTCCTTACGAGTGCCAAACCTTGTGGAGTATCTGGTTGGTCCCTTGGGGAGCGGGCTAAAGGACAATAACAGTTATGTGAGAACAATCGCTGTAACTGGTGTACTAAAGCTGTATCACATCTCAGCCTCAACATGCATCGATGCTGATTTTCCTGCAACGCTGAAAAGTTTGATGCTTCATGATTCAGATGCTCAGGTTAATTTTGTTCTGTATGTAGAATATATTGTTGATTGAATATCTTGGAGTAGACTCTCCCTAGCATATCACTTGTTTTGTATGATTAGTCCCTTTTTGATATAAAATATGCTGTCAGGTAGTTGCCAATTGCCTATCTGCACTTCAAGAGATTTGGAGTTTAGAAGCAAGCCACTCTGAGGAAGCATGCCGGGAGAAGGAATCCTTGCTTAGCAAACCAGTTATATATTATTTCTTGAATAGGTATGTCCCGAAGCTCCTCCTTCAACCTTCAATCACGATACCTTGTTGTTGCAGTGGTATATAAGAAGGGAGAAGCAAATTTCACCACAGTCGTGTTTGCTTGCAGGATCAAGGAATTTAATGAATGGGCGCAATGTTTTATACTTGAGTTGGCAGTAAAATATGTCCCGTCAGATAGTAATGATATTTTTGACATTATGAATCTGTTGGAAGACAGACTTCAGCATGCCAATGGTGCCGTTGTCTTGGCAACAGTCAAAGTGTTTCTGCAGTTAACACTCTCCATGACTGATGTTCATCAACAGGTTCAAATTCCACCTCCTGTATCTTTAATCATGGAAAAATTTTCCTGATGGAATTGTTTTTTTTGGGATTTTCTGATGATAAATTCGCGAATTTTTTTCTGTAATGTCCAAAACTGAGCATGATATTACCTTTCGTGATGTTGTCTGAAAACTTGAAAATCAGTTTTTAATTTATTTCAAAACAAAGTCATCACCGTAGGAAATCTTGATTAGATCAGCATTTACTGTGATCACTGCCTCACGGATGCCAAATGATCTTGTATAGGTATATGAGCGTATTAAATCGCCACTTCTGACTCTTGTCAGTTCTGGAAGTCCAGAACAGTCGTATGCAATCTTGAGCCACCTTCATCTTTTGGTTGTCCGTGCGCCATTCATCTTTGCCTCAGACTATAAGCATTTCTACTGCCAGTACAATGAACCCTCATATGTCAAAAAGTTGAAGCTTGAGATGTTGACTGCTGTTGCAAATGAGAGCAACACTTATGAAATTGGTATTGTTTCAAATTATGTAAATATGGATCTGGAACGATAAAACCTTTCTTTTCTGGCTCGTTAATGTGATTGCTTCGTGATTATCTGTCCATTCAGTGACGGAACTGTGCGAGTATGCTGCAAACGTTGATATTGCAATTGCAAGGGAGTCAATTCGGGCAGTTGGGAAGATTGCTTTGCAGCAGTATGATGTAAATGCAATTGTTGATAGACTTCTTCAATTTCTGGAGATGGAAAAGGACTATGTCACTGCCGAAACTTTGGTAAACTTATCATACGTATTATTCAACGATATGATTAGCCATCATATTGTTTGCAGTTTTGTAACGAATCCACTTTTCTGGCTCCTCTTTTAGGTTCTTGTGAAGGACCTTCTAAGGAAGTATCCACAATGGAGCCATGATTGCATTTCTGTTGTTGGCGGTATCAGCAGCAAAAACATCCAGGAACCAAAAGCCAAGGCAGCTCTTATATGGATGTTGGGTGAATATGCTCAGGACATGAGTGATGCTCCTTATATTTTGGAGAATCTGATAGAAAACTGGGAGGAAGAGCATTCGGCTGAGGTACTTTTGGCATCACTTAGAAGGGAGTGGGGGGGACTGGAAGAAGAATAGTAGCTCTTAGAAAATGGAGATCAGAAAATAATGTAAAAAGTAAACAATTAGAAACTTCGAGGAAATGAAATTTGAAGAAGCATTAGTTTCATAAAATTTCCAGAAATTTATATTTGCTTGATAGTAGGACTTACTGAAACTATGGTTCCATGTTTGCGTGAGAAAGAGGACTTACACATTCATCTAATGAAGTATTGTCTCGTTGAGCAGGTTCGGTTGCATCTCCTAACTGCAGCTATGAAATGCTTTTTCAAGAGGCCACCTGAGACTCAGAAAGCCCTTGGAATAGCTCTAGCTGCAGGGATTGCTGATTTTCACCAGGTATCATCCAATCTTCCCCTTCCAAATTTATATTTTTTTGAGACTGTTGGCCCATTAGATCTCTTTATTCAACATTAACTGTTGGAGTAGGATGTTCACGATCGAGCTTTGTTCTACTATCGGGTTCTGCAATACGATGTACATGTGGCAGAACGTGTTGTTAGTCCTCCAAAACAGGCGGTTTCAGTCTTTGCTGACACTCAAAGCAGTGAAATTAAAGACCGTATATTTGACGAGTTTAACAGCCTTTCTGTGATCTACCAGAAGGTATGTTTCCTGACTTTACTGTCAAAACCAATGTAGTATGCATTCACTAGCCTTATATTATTCAGAGGTTTTCTTTAGTTGCTTTCATAGTAACATAAAAATTCTGGCAGCCATCTTACATGTTCACGGATAAGGAACACCGAGGGCCCTTTGAGTTTTCAGACGAACTTGGAAACATTTCCATCACACCTGAAGCCTCCAGTGACATTGTTCCAGCTGAGCAATTTGAGGCAAATGACAAGGACCTTCTTCTGAGTACTGACGATAAGGATGACAACAAAGGACTTTCCAGTAACAATGGTTCCGCTTACACGGCTCCTTCATATGAAAACTCTAATATATCCTCACAAATGCAAGAACTTGCAATCTCCGGCCCCGCCACGTCCGCAACTACCCCACAATCTAGCTTTGATTTTGATGATCTCTTTGGTTTGGGTTTATCAACAGCTCCTGCTCTAACACCATCACCGCCTCTTTTAAAACTTAACCCAAGAGCTGCTCTAGATCCAGGCGCCTTCCAACAGAAATGGCGCCAATTGCCGATATCATTAACACAGGTTTTTTGTTCCGCAACTTTCACCTTTGATGTTATTCATGAAACCATTGTCTACGTCTCTTACACGTTCGATGCATTTGGAAATGGTAATAAGTTTTTGGGGATTTTGACTGGGGAGAGATTGTAACTTTCTTAACTTCATTTGCAGGAGTGTTCTGTGAATCCCCCAGGGAATTGCGGCCTTGACAGTTCCACAATCACTTATAAAACACATGCAGAGTCATTCCATTCACTGTATAGCATCGGGGGGTCAATCTCCAAACTTCAAGTTCTTCTTCTTTGCTCAAAAGGAATCAGAACCCTCAAACTATCTCACTGAGTGTATCGTAAATTCTTCATCCGCCAAGGCTCAGATAAAAGTGAAAGCGGACGAGCAGAGTACCTCTCAGGCATTCGCAACTGTATTTGAAACAGCCTTGTCCAAATTTGGCATGCCTTGAAAATCTCTTATGTATCAATAGAATCGGTGGATGGATCTCTCTACATTTGTTGTAAAATGAGATAATACTGTTTGAGTTTTGTAGTCTCTCTCACCCTTGATTTCGTTTCGTTCTTTGGTGTTATAGAACATAGAGACATTCTTTATGGCGGTGTTATGGAGTGATACTTTCTATCCTTAGACTTGGAACTTTCAAATGCAATTGTGTCATGTTAACGCTACAGCTTCAGTACACGCTGTTACATGCGACGATGGTTCAAAATCAGTATGAATATCCAATTTTATGTTCGTTTATACAAACTTCTCTGCTGGTTTCTCTAGTTCGGTTCAGCCTCTTGCGATTTTGAAATTCAGTAAGAGCATCTCTAATCCTCACTCCATTCTTTACTCCCAACTCTATTTTGGAGTAAAATCTGCTCTAACCCTACTGCATTTTTAATTGGAGTACTCATATTCATTACTCTATTTTCTTACTCATTATTCTATTCCAGAATAAAAATGAAATGGGGGTTGGAACAAAATTCAACTCCATTTTTTACTCCAACGCCCTAAATGAAATAAAACGTTTTAGGCCTCAATACGTTAGATTTGTAAAAATGAAAGGTTAGTTTTGGAAAACGTTGATTTAGTAAGACGACGTTAGATTTGTAAAAATGAAGGTTAGTTTTGGAAAACGTTTATTTTATTAAGACGACGGAGGAAAAAAAGTCATCGGTTTCGCTTTTTTGCGTTTTTATATTCCCTTGAGTGGTTACGATTTCTTCATTGTTGTAACTTGTAGGGAAGAGAGATAGGGAAGTGAGAGGGGGAAACCCTAGATTCGATCTTTGGTTCGTTCCTCGAATCGAAGCCATGGTGTTCTACTTCAAGGCCCGACCAGATGCTGGCGACTACACCATCTTCATGGGGCTTGATAAGTTCGAGAACGAGGAGCTCATCAAGTACGGCTTCCCCGAAGACGTCTGGTAAGCGAGAAGATTCTTCATTTATTCCGATTTTAGATTTTTTTTGTTTGTTTCTGCAATTCTTTCGGATCGGTGTTACTTTCGGATTGCCCAACCGTTAATTTAGATGGTCTGATTGAATTTCCGAGTTTGTTTTGTGGTCAGATGTTTTGATGTGTCAGGATCTATTGTAGATTGATTTATGTGGTCAAAAATGGGAATTATTGAAGAAGAATATGGTGGTCAACCTTTGCTTAAGTTTTGTTTTTGATTATTTCAAGAGTTAAACTATGTGCTAAGTCTTGCTATGGAGCTGTTTTTTCTTATCTTATCTTTGTTCTATCGAATTTTGTTATCTTTTGATTTTGCAAGTGACGTACTTTGTTCAAATTTTTTTTTTTTGAATTTTTCGCAGAAGGGATTTTTGGTTAGTTATGGTTTCTGAAAGTGTTTGTTTCCTGAGTGATGCATTAGAAATGATAGAGAATTATTATACTAGCTTAATATTTTCATCGGTATTCGGTTTTCCGAGATAGATCTTTTTGCATGTCTATTGTCCAGGCATGCTATGCTGGCTACATCCAAACTTTTGATGTGTGTAGATATGAACAGGGGATTGTTACCTTCTAGTTTGACAGTTTCGCACTTTCTGCTTTTATAAAACAAACTATTGAAGTTGCATGGCTTTCCTATTGATCACATGCTGCTGCTTAGCATTTGTTGTTCGGCTGTTGATTCATGACTGAGGTATATGAGTTAACTTATGAATACATCATGTCTATCGTCTGGTCATGGTATCCTTACAAATTTCAATATTTGATCAGGAATATTCTGTTTTTACCTTCTAATTTGACAGTCTCCTTTTTACCAAATAAACTCTTGGAGCTTCACCTACTCATCATTAATCCGGCTTAGTAAGTTGATTCGTGACTTAGTGCTGAAAGTAATTTTAATCTGATGCAGGTTTCACGTTGATAAAATGTCGTCAGCTCATGTTTACTTGAGGCTTCATAAAGGCCAAGGTTTTGATGACATTAGTGAAGGTGTGCTGGAGGATTGTGCTCAGCTTGTGAAAGCTAACTCCATTCAAGGTAAAATCTGAACCCTTTTCTACCTATTGTGAACTTAACATTCGCATAACCATTAGTCTTGGAGTATCAGTTTGTTCCCCTTTCTCAGTTTGATTTAGAAGGAGGGCACATATAGGCTATATACTGTTTTCTTACCGACTGGTCTCTGGGATTATGTGCCAGGCAACAAGGTGAACAACGTCGATGTTGTGTACACTCCGTGGTCCAACTTGAAGAAAACCGCCTCCATGGATGTTGGTCAAGTTGGTTTCCACAATTCAAAGATGGTAAGCTTCTTCATATCTCCAGAAAATTTTGATTGTGCATACATGAAAATTGATATTGTGTTTTTTTAAGGTCCGGACTATCAGAGTGGAGAAGCGAGTCAATGATATAGTCAACAGATTGAACAAAACAAAAGTTGAGAGAACCCCTGATCTGAGAGGTTAGTCTTTGGTTTGTGGGCTCTTCCTTAAATTCCAATAGATAGAGATCATGCATACATTTTTCTCGTTCTTACAATTTTCTTGTCTATGAAGTCTCAGTTAAGTGACTATAGCTTTTCCAGTCAGTTTAGCTTTAAAATTTATTAAATTGTATGGTTGTTGATAATGAAGCCGAGAGAGAAGCAGTGAATGCTGCAGAAAGAGCAGAGAGGAAACAACATCTGAGGGAGAAGGTCAGTTTCTGTTTGGGTCATTTTCGTCTTAATCTGTGGGCTACTGAAAAGTGTTTGATTATGGTTTTGACTCAAATCTTGTTGTTTCTGGCTTTGCAGAAGAAACGTGAGGAGATAGAGAGGCTTGAGAAAGAGAGGCAAGCAGAGATGAGGAGTTACAAGGGATTAATGGTAACTGATAAAATGACATCCAACAAAGACATTGCTTCAAGCAACAAATCGCTTCAGGAACTCGAAGACGATTTCATGTAAGAGCCCAGTAACATTCTGCCAGAAGTGGTTATCTGGTGCTGTCCTTCAAAGAAGGCTTATCATGTTCTGTTAGCCCTAGATTATAATGATGATGAATTGCCCGGTTTCATCTTTTTTTTTTTTCAAATGTCTTTGAAGACTTAAACCCTAATTTGGTTCTTAGACTCTTTCGTCCATTGAAATGTTTCAGAGGATTGAATCTGAGTTGTGAGAAAAACAGAGAGCTTATGATATATATATAACACATGTGAGCCAAGTGATCTGGTGCGATCATGGTTTACTCTGCCTTGATGTGCTTGTTGAAAATCATCTTACTACCCTTGTAGTTTTTTACATTTTTACTTTTTGGTCCCAAAATTAATTTAGCTATATCTATAACCTCCCGCTTCATATTAGTGTCCGAAAATTAGTAGTGTTTACGGTTTTGGATTTGACTATAGTTTCGACTGTTATTAATATTTTAAGCCACAGTAATATATACTTTTCAAGTCCAAAACAAATTTGAAATGCATGTTTTTAATAATTCAAATATTTGTTGGAATATATCCATAATACAATATAAAATTTATATTGTAAGATTTTATGTAATATGCAAGGCTACATTATTAACATTTCATATAATAAACTTTGATGTCTAATTAAATCGATCTGGTTTCAAATTCAACCTTTTTGTTGAGATTATTTGGCTACATCCCCACACTAAACTAAAGTCCCATGATTTGATTTGAAATCATTCCAGAGGGTGGCCCCATCAACGATCAGTAGTCCAACTAATCTGTAAATGAAATCAATGGATATTAAATTTCTGGGTAAAACTCGAAATAAAGGGAAAAAGAAGGGGAGAAAAAGATGAGAAACAAATAATGATATGTCCGTTAAACACTTTAAAAGATAGGAGCCACGTGACCGATAATATTTAAAATGAACGGCTGAGATTAACTTAGATCACAGATTTAGAGCCAGCCGCTGATAGAAAAAAAAAAACGTTTTATTCAGCCTATAGGGTTTGTTTGTTGAAGAAAATGTTTTCTACACAAAATTCGAACTTCCGCCATTCATGTTTGAAAAATAGCTCTGCCGACCGTTTAGATTTTCTCTCTTTACTTTCTCTCCATTTAATTCCAAAACATTCTCAATCTCTCTCTCTCTCTAAACAGACAGTGAAGTTTTGATTTGTCCCAAATCAGAGATTTCTCGTTTGCGATTTGGGGCATTTTGTTGGTCTGTCTGTCCAGTTTCGGACTACTCTCGAGATCTGACGGTTTCATTTCTGGAAGTTCGCGTCCGTGAGTTGTCTGATTTCATGTTTAGAGATCTTGACCTAGGTCTGATTAATCTTCGTATCTAGGTTGATTTGGGAATGATGTCATTTCTGAGTTTACTGTCTGTGTATTTCTCTATTAAAACGAAAGTTTGAGATGTAAAGCAAAACACCGATTTGTTACTGTAATAAAATTCCAAGCTTCGAGTATGTTTAGTCCTAATGGATTTTGAGAGAATCCATGCCTAATTCCTGTGTTTCTTCACATTTTTATTTTTATGCAGATTGTGAGATGGTTCAAAGGAGAGGCCAAGAACTTTGTTAGATAATGTTTTGGAGTGCACATTGCAGAGAAGAAAGGCAACTTATGGGAATTGGGGTTACTATTTTTGCTTTTTCATTCACAAGATATGGAAAGTGAGTGTACAACAACAATCTCAACCCCTCCTGAGGGGCTTATTGAAGGGAACCCAAACCCGAAATCGCAATCCCGTCATGGGTATGCTTTTCTCTTTCTCTTTCTTACATATCTCACTATCTATGAATGTGTTAACATGCCAGAAATAGACTAGGAATAAGGTGAAGAAAGCGTTTCCTTTCTCTTTGTGGTTATCTATTTCCTTACTAGATGGACATGTTGGGCCTATCTAAAAATTGAGTTGCATGACAAGCAATCTGTGTCGATTTTACAGGAGGACTAGTGGCCCTGCAAGACGTTCAACTCGAGGTCAATGGACAGCAGAAGAGGTAAAGATTTATGTTTCCTTCAGCTTTTGATTACAGCTTTTTCCAAATGGTGTTCTGTGTTCAGTCCTATCGCTTAATCTGGTTTCATGTGCTTGAGACATGCAGCAAAGTCCACGGTCTGTGTGTTCGTTTGGATGATATCATTGGTCATACACATAATTAGTTGTTCTTTATGCCTAAGTGCATTTGCTTAGATCATAGATGTATTGCACTAAATCAGGGATGCACATGAACTGGACATTTGCATAAATATTGCATGTCTTGACTCTTTGATATGGATATTTGATAATTTGTTGACAAATATATTTTCAGGATGAGATCTTGAGAAAAGCTGTCCATAATTTTAAAGGGAAAAACTGGAAGAAGATAGGTAAATTTCACAACTTGACATACTTTGCTGGCGTGCTTTTGTAATTGAATGACATGTCGAATCTTTTGACTCTGATCTGATTTTCTTAACTTCCAGCTGAGTATTTCAAGGATCGAACTGATGTCCAGTGCCTCCACAGGTGGCAGAAGGTCCTTAATCCTGAACTTGTTAAAGGGCCGTGGACAAAGGAGGTGACATAGCTTTTCTTCACTACTTTTATATGTGCATCTTGCATTCTTGACCCTGTTGGCTCTATAATGTCCAAACACCCCCTTTGACTGCTTATTGCTCCCATTTGAGATGTATGTAGGAAGATGAAATGATCGTTCAGTTAATCCAAAAATATGGGCCGAAAAAGTGGTCCACTATTGCTCGATATTTACCTGGCCGTATTGGAAAGCAATGTAGAGAGAGGTATGCTTATATAGACAGTTCTCTAAAGAAACAGTGTTTTACTAGCACTTGAAAGCTTTCGTCCTCTTTTTTAGATTTTTCAAAGATTCTTGTAATTGATATAGGTGGCATAATCACCTCAATCCTGCCATAAACAAGGAAGCTTGGACTCAAGAAGAAGAGCTGGTTCTGATTCGTGCTCATCAAATATATGGTAATAGATGGGCAGAGTTGACAAAGTTCTTGCCTGGAAGGTACTTATATTACATCTTATTCAATCATAAGTATTCCTCTATTTGTTCTAGCAACATAATTTGCGTTGCTATGTTATCAACAGGTCGGATAATGGAATTAAAAATCATTGGCACAGTTCAGTTAAGAAGAAACTCGATTCCTATATGTCGTCTGGCCTTTTAGATCAGTACCAAGCCATGCCTCTAGCTCCTTATGAGAAAAGCTCTACGTTGCAATCTGCTTTTATGCAGAGTACAACAGATGGTAATGGCTGCGTAAGTGGACAGGCAGAGAAACAAAAAGAAAACTGTCAGATTTCAAGCATGGCTGGCTGCTCTATATCTGCAAGAGACTATCAAAATGGAATAATAAATATGGGGCAACATTTTCACACCAGTGAGCGAGCTGCATATCATTCAGACCACTATTATTATCCAGAATTGGAAGATATCTCCGTCTCCATCTCAGAAGTCTCTTATGACATGGAGGACTGTTCACAGGTTCCTGATCATAATGTCTCGAATTCTTCGAGCCAGGATTACCAATTTGATTTTCAGGATCTGTCGGATATTTCATTGGAGATGAGACATAATATGTCAGAGTTACTGATGCCGTACACTAAGGAGAGCGAGGAATCTGCTCTGAGAGCTCCAAACTCCACCTCAAATATAGATGTGGCTACTTACACCAACCCGGCTAACGTTTCGACGTCTGAAACGGAATGTTGCAGGGTCCTTTTCCTTGATCAGGAGAGTGAAGGGCTCAGTATTTCTAGATCGTCGACCCAAGAGCCAAACGAGGTTGATCAACCAGACTATCAAGATCCTGTTTTCTGTGCATCAGCTTTAGACAGCCAGATTTCAGAAGCTACAAAATCTCCTATGCAGAGCTCTTCTTCAAGGTCTATTGCAACAGCCTCATCAAGCAAAGAAACTCTAAGGCCGGCTCCTTTAATCATATCACCCGATAAGTATGCCAAGAAGTCATCTGGATTGATATGTCATCCTTTTGAGGCAGAACCAAACTGCAGAAGAAATGAAAATGGTAGCTTTATATGCCTCAATGATCCTTCAAACTCCACTTGTGTTGATGAAGGGCCTAACTCCACCGAAGAAGACCAATCATATCATTTGAATGATTCCATAAAGTTGGTTCCAGTGAACGATTTTGCTTCTATGGCAGAATTTAAGCCTCACTCTCTTCCTAAGCATGAGCCAAAGATGACAAGCGAGCAGCATCATGAGGATACGGGAGCATCATCAAGTCTCTCTTTTCCAAGCCTAGACGTACCTGTTTTCAACTGTGATCTCTTACAATCTAAAAACGATCCGTTGCACGATTATAGCCCTCTTGGCATACGCAAACTACTGATGTCCACCATGACGTGCATGAGTCCCCTTCGACTGTGGGAATCTCCCACTGGAAAAAAGACGTTGGTTGGTGCAAAGTCAATCCTGAGAAAACGTACCCGTGATCTGCTGACACCGCTATCTGAGAAAAGAAGTGATAAAAAGCTTGAAACTGATATAGCAGCCAGTCTGGCAAAAGACTTTTCACGTCTGGATGTGATGTTTGATGAGAGTGAGAGTCGAGAACCCATCTCTGGAAATAGCACTGGTGTCAATGTTGGAGATACAGAAAACCACTTTCAAATATTAAATGGAGAAGGCGAAGAGAATTGGAGGGGTATGGCTTTTTCACTCTTTAATCACAGAATGCCAGAAGAAATCGTGCATAGGAGAAAATCACTTGAAAAAGCAGATCAAACGTGCCTGGAGGCAACTGTCAGGGAAAAGGGTGATTCTGAACCAGATGTTGAGAATGTAAGTCTCTTCTTTCCTTTATGCATTAGAGTATCGGTTGAGTTGTCTATTTTATTACAATCTTCATATACCATAGATTTAAGCAGAGCATACATGAAACTTGGTAATGAGGAAGTACTCAGTTTGGTTATGAATCTGATAGATTTCATGTCACGGTCATCTAACAGTAGACAGCGGAATTAGGCGGCTGTCTCAAATTAACTTACATGTCACAGGACATTCGTCATTTTTTTTCTATGCATTATCTTTTGACCTTCATGTTATGAACAGTGGACGGGTAAAATCTTATGCAGGTTGAAAGTTTCTCTGGTGTTCTTTCTGAGAACAACACCAACAAGGAACTTCTGTCTCCTCCTGCTCAATCAGTAACCAAAGCAGAGAAAGCACAAGTTTCGAGACCAAGAAATCAGTTGCAGAGAACTCCTGTGGCTACGTCTAACAAAGAACAACATTGTTCTTCAAGTCTCTGTTTGGTCATTAATTCGCCTTCTCGAACGAGAAACACCGAGGGTCATTTTGTTGACAACGAGACAAGCAATGAGAATTTTACCATGTACATCTATCCAGCCACCTTTACTAAAAAAATTGTCTTTCTAGACTTGCTTTCAGTTCTTGCTACAACGATTTTACTTCTCCATTTACAGATTCTATGGAACTCCATTCAAGAGAGGTCTTGAATCGCCCTCGGCCTGGAAATCTCCGTTTTATGTGAACTCTCTCTTGCCCAGCCCTAGGTTTGACACAGAAATAACTATCGAGGTATCTCATAATGCCCTAGGTTCCTTCCATTTATTAAACCTCTTACATTCATGGGTGCATGCAATATTGAATTCTTTAAGTCCATATCTGTCGACAAATTTTTTTAAGGCAATTTGTGCTTGTTTTTCCAGGACATGGGCTACATTTTCAGCCCTGGGGAGAGAAGCTACGAGAGCATAGGAGTAATGACACAGAGAAATGAGCATGCGAGTGCATTTGCAGCATTTGATGCAATGGAAGTTTCACTTTCACCAAGTAATGATGATGATGCAAGGAAGATGAAGGAATTGGATAAAGAGAATAATGATCCTCTACTGGTAAATACATACTCTACAAATCATACACTCTCTAAGTAGAAGATTTTGAGATTATGATTCTATGGTTCTAAAAAAAAATTTGTTCTTTTTTCTTCATTGGTTTTGGGGTTTTAAACATATCCATCTTATAGGTGGAGCGTCGAGTGCTGGACTTCAACGATTGCGACTCACCCACCAAAGTAAAAGAAGAAGTCTCATCCTATCTCTTGAAGGGGTGTAGGTAAAAGGCCAGAACCTCAATACATAATATTCAATGCACATACATGAACAATGTATAAACATGTATCTGCTGCATCTTTTATGAACAGACCTTGTCCCTGCTTGGATCAAATTCTCTTCTTTTTTTTCTTTTTAATGAATCAGCTTGAATGAATTTTATGTAGATCCTGTGCTAATATAATATATATACATCTTTCATAATTGCCTGCAATGACTATGTAAATACACGTCCATATATTTGCAACCTTTAGAATGCACATGGGAGTTTCATGTTCTTGTTCTGTGTTACGTCAGAAGCTAGAACCCTATGAGTTCGATTCTTCATGAGTTTCATTCTAGTTTACAAGCGTAAATCTCAATTTTGTGATTTGGTAATCCAAAAAACTGGAAAATACAGAACTACAATACTTCAGATGGGCATACGTAAGTACATGTTTGTTGCAAGATTTACGACAAAGATATTCGAATTTCGCTTAGACGTTCCACTAAAAAATGGTTGCTGTATGCAAAGTTACGAAATTGGATGTAATGAAATAGTAGAAGAGGCACATAACACTCTTGCGTACTTTATTAATACTGGGATAAAATAACAATAATAATAACGACATTTATCTTGTCACTGCCGGAAATGCTGAAAAACTATAAGTAAGATACTTTATTATGACCATTTAACCATCGTGAAGTTGTGAGATGTTTCAGAGGGCTTTGGTAACAGCAGCATGGATGGAGTCTGCAAGGTGCGGTACAGTCTTCGAGCTCAGACCAGCCATGCTTATCCTCCTTTTATTCATTTAGACAAAAAGTCACTCCCAAGTTAATAACATTTGGTGGGCGGAAGAAAAAACAGATCGTATGTATGAGAGGGAGGTGAATAAAGAATTTACCCGTCGGATGTCATGTAGATGTGGTACTCTTTAGTCATGAAGGAGACTTGAGCTGGGTTTAATCCTGTGAATGTAAACATACCAATTTGCTTTATGATGTGACTCCAGTCTCCAGGCGTGCCTGTCACGTGATTTCAGTGTCATTAGCTACTGTATGTCGATTAACAATGTGTTTTGATGTTTCCTGCTGATTCTATACAATCAATAAGACTTTACCTCGAGCACGTATTGCCTCGAAAAGCTGTTTCCTCATGCTGATGATACGATCAGCCATGGCCTTCAGTTCCAGAGTCCATTCGTTGAACAAATTCCTATCACGGAGGATTACAGCCACGATCGATGCACCATGAATCGGAGGACTTGAGTACATTGGCCTTATTACAAGTTTCAGTTGGCTTTCAACTCTGCCTGCTACATCTGCTGATTTGCATACCTACAGGCCCTTTATTGTCAGATTTCGATAGAGACAGTATCTCTCACATCAGCACCCAAGAACTTCCTAAAAGTTCTATGTTAGATTGAATCTTACAATGCTGAGAGCTCCAACTCGTTCCCCGTAGAGTCCCATGTTCTTTGCATAACTCTGAGCAACGAGGCATTCTCCGCCATCAGCAACAAACATCCTAATCGGTTTCGCATCTGTATCCAGACTTCCACTCGCAAAGCCCTACAATACAAAAAGAGATGAAAATATGGAACATATAAATTAACCATTTACTGAGAGCAGAAATGGTTTAAACATCAGCTGATCTTATACAAAAGGATCCAGCAGGTGTACTTGATAAGCACTATCAAAGAATGGCATCAATCCTTTTGAACGCATTAACTGCCTGATTTGCTCCCATTGTTCAAGGGTTGGATCAACACCAGTTGGGTTATGAGCACAGGCATGGAGAAGCACTATAGAACCAGGTGGGGCAGCACCAAGGTCTTCTAATAAACCTGTGAACAAAAGAAGAAAGGGTTGCCCTTGACCATTCAGAAATTTTATAAAAAAGCTAATCAACAATTTGGAAAAATAAGAGATACGACATGAAAGCATAATAGTCGGTAGCATTTCAAAAGCCACGGCATTTCGACCTTGAAAGTTCAATCCGCGTGTTGCTGGGTCGTAGTAGCGGTAAGTTTTCACCGACAAACCAGCCAGGGTGAAAATTTTCGGATGATTTCCCCATGTTGGCTGAGTAATATAAATCGTTTTCTGGAAAGCAAAGAAAAGACTTTCAAAGTTACATGAGAAGTTCAGTAGAATGAAGATGATGAATCAGACAGGAATAGACTGTATCATCTACCTGATGATAATGCTTGGCCAAAAACTCCCCTCCAACTCTCAGGGCACCAGTACCAGACAGACACTCGACGGTTGTAACCCGATTCTCCCGAATAGCAGGACTAAGTCATGCGTGAAAACACCAATCAGAAAGAATTGTCGGAAATTACAAAAACTGCTGAAAACATAAAGGATAATCAGACAACAATACCTGTCAGCGCCTAATATGAGCTTAGCGCTTAACTTGTTGAACTCAACCAATCCAACAATGGGAAGATACTCTTTGATTCTTGATCTGCAGATGAAACACACACAAATTAAAAAACAAGACTCAACATCATCAAGCACGCACTCATATAAGGGTGTATTACCAAACCCAAGCCAACCCAACAGAAAGAGAGCTAAACCTGTCATTGATAAGCTGCTGCTCAGCTTTCCTCACAACATTAAGAACCAACGGTTTTCCCTCCTACAGCACAAAACACCATTAATGAGTGAACCAAATATTTTTTTCCCTCCATTAACACATAAACCCATTAGAGGAAAGAGCAGAGACAGCTTCATTAAACTGTAAGAAGCTCATTACCTCAGTTCGGTAAGCACCAACTCCCAAATTCAGCTTAATTGGGCTGGGGTCTTTGTTATATGCAACTGTCACCTATTTAATTTGTTTAAAACAAGTATCAGAATCTATCTCAGAGCTGATAATACATCATTTTATAACCTATGCTTCTGAAATTTTCAAAACCGGTGACAAAACGAGTGATTAAGACAATTCTATCTGTTCTACTAATTAACCGAACAAAAAAAATCAAAAGAACAAACATCAAATTCTCTCACAGTCTATCTACCATCATGACACCATTCCGTAATCTATCTCGAGATCTCGCATTCCCACTGATCAATACCCGATCGATGCAACGGAATCCATAATCACGAAGGAAACAACCGACTAGAAAATCAAATGCGTAGGACACACATATCCACAAGCCTTTTCGAATAAGTTTGAAAACAATATAGGCACAATTTCATCGAAGAAGAAGAAGGTACCCCAAGAATAGGATCCTCGGGAGCTTGAACAAGGTGAGCAAAAACAGAACCGCCTGCGACTCCCGAAGTCGGCGAGGCGAAAACGGAGCTCAGACGATCCGTAGTCGGAAAATCTGTCCCGGCAGTGAGGTGACGGAGCAGAGCGCCGATCCTGCGATCGGTTGGCGACGAAGAAGATGAAGAAGAAGTTTTCATTTTTTTATTTGTGTGTAGGAAATACGAATTAGCCTCATTCCTTTAAAACAATTTGGAGTTTTCATTTTTTTATACGCAATCCGAAGTTGCAAGTTGCCACGTAGGCTTTGCATAAAGTTGCGTGCCTGCGTTACGTTTGATATATTATGATAAGGGACCATCATCAAAGATAATAAAAAAGTCTTTGTAAGATTATCCTTTAAACGCCGAAGGAACAAAAAAAGATAAAATAAATAAATACTCCCAAAATAGGGTTAAATTCGCATTTCAATTAATAAATACCTACTGATAAACACCTTATCTGTTCATTGGAATGCTCATTGTTTAGCTTATGTTCAGTAAAATATAATACTAAGAAAACACTTTGCGATAATATGATCAAGAACTTTATTTGTCTTTTTTTTTGGTCAACGAGTCTACTTGAACAAGATGAAGATCGTATAAGTTGATAGCTCAAGTCTATTATAATTTAATCTTTATTTTAGATTATTTTGATATATTTAAATTTTGGAATATGTATGGCAACGTTTAGCTAATGCCAGAAACAAACATTTAAACTAAGGCTATTGCTCAAAGCAAAGCATTCGATCTGAAATCGGGTATATATATATATATATTTACATATTGTTCACAGGTTACTGAATTGTTCATAAACTTTTTAGTTGATACGTACATTATCTTGTATTAGTCAAGAATAAAAGTCCTATTGTCGAGTATACCTGATTATACAAATGCACCACCTTCGGTTAGGAAGAAATTATATGCATGCCATTTTTTGTTGCAGTACAATATATAGAATCTACTAAAACCGTGAAAAATCAAATTGAATCGATAATATTATAGTGACAGAGAATCATGTTTTAGCATATTTAGTTATATAATTAGAATCTTTGAACTTTGTATTTCGTAACGCAACTTAAGTTAAGATGTACTTTTAAACTTTGTCAGTTTTAGTTTTCAACCGAAGAGATCTTATGTATATGGATCGTTAAATTTTTAAAAGTTCTTTTGCTCATAGCAAGAAACCATAAATGCTGAAAATGATACCCGAAAACTTAATTGCTTACACGACAAATTAAAGTGTTGGAAGTTTATGATGTAACATTGCAGCGGTACATATCAGTGGCGTGTTTGAGCTGTAACTCGTTTGAGCTCTCAGATGGCCTCCTTCCTTATTCCACAAAAATTCGAGTTTCTATAGATTACGACTTACGAGGCAGTCCAAAATAATACTAGTAACCAACAATTATTTAATTTGATTTTGTGCATTTGTTTCAAAGATCTAATCCTATAGTCATCGATCAAGTAATAAGTACCAACTGGATCTTAAGAAATGACACCAAAGTATATGTATGAAAATTAATTTGGCAATTTATGTTTGACCAACAAAATAGTGGAGTCTTCTGCTTTTTGTTAAGATCTATTTATCCCTTGTAATCTAATTTTATATCAAACAAACGTTAAAAAAACATTTTAAAAAACTTTTAGGTTTGTTTGAAACAAAAATAAAATATAAAAACAGCAAAAAACTTGGTTTAGAAACTTGTTCCTATGCTAAGTGTTTGTCACACTTTTAGAAAATTTATGTAATATTGGAAACAAAATATAGAAAACGATATTTCAGAGAAAAAAAAGCAAATTTTTTATGCACGTAATATATTTTAACAATATTTTATTAGAAGTTTCTTGATTAACAGTTTATAAATGTTTAGCGGTAATATAAAAAAGTTAGTCAAAATGTTTAATATTGTTTTAATTAGAATGGTACTGTCTAACGCTATGATTATATTGGACTTTTCTGTCCATCTGTTGTTCAGCCAGATTTTCAAATTTAAGAATACAACTGTAACATTAGTATAAATCACTAGGATACAATTAGTATGAATCCATTTATATATGGTAAAAGCTGTGACATGGCATTCGGTTCTGGAATTCGCATTTGAGGTGTTACGTGGAAAAAAAGTCGGTAAGATCATCATCACTATCCAACTAAATTCACACATTATATATCTATTTTATTTTCTTCTAGCTGTAAAATATCAACTTTATATAAGGCTAGCTATCAGTAGAATTTCTTTGATACAAATTCTAATAATAACAAAACTAACGATGAAATTAAAAATCGGAAATGAGAGTTAGTATTTGTAAAATGTTAGTAAGTAAAATAAAATAAAAAGTCTCAAGTGATGTTTGTGTGTGTTTCTTCTTTCAGCAACAATGATGCGCTGGATCGTGTGGCTCACACGAAATGCCTTTTGGGTTAAACCCAGTTCGTAGGTAACGGCTCAAAAAAAAAAGAACAAGGTATTCACATAGGCTAGGGGATATTCTGAAAACATCAATTTGTATAATCACCAATTTTTTGAATTATCTCACAGTAATTTGTGTATCATTTGAAATTTTTGAAATCAATTAGTTATTGATTTTTTTATAAAAGATATAGAAAATGCTTTGAAATTTTCCTAATTTGTGTAGATAAATAGTAAGAGTTGTGGTAGTTTTAGGAAAAAATATTAGAAAAATGCTCTTCTGGAGTTTTTCTCCTAGCTTATTGGTTTGTAGCATTTTGTCTGTGTTCATACAAAGACACATAAATTTATGAACAAAAGAGCAAAATTTAAACTAATTTAATAACTGTCATGAATAGTAAAAAGTAGATTGCACTAGTCTATAAAATATTTTTAAAATAAAATCAAATAAAGAGTAGATTATTAAAAAAATATATTATTACTATTCTGGAGTTTTTTTCCTTGCTTATTGGTTTGTAGCATTTTGTCTGTGTCCATACAGAAACACATATATTTATGAACAAAAGAGCAAAATTATAACTAATTTAATAAATTTCATGAATAATAAAAAATAGTTTGCACTAATCTATAAAATATTTGTAAAATAGCATCAAACAAAAAGTAGATTATTAAAAAAACTATATTATTACTGTTCGACATTCAAATTTCATCTCTCAATTTCTGATTTATTACTTAATTTTAGTTTTATATTTTAACAAGTCAACATATCAAAAATTTCGAGTACTAAAAGATCGGTTTACTATTTTGAATCTTTTGTGTCAATCCTTTTTACCAAAAAAATGATATCATTACAAATTTCAAGTATTTAATACTCAGCATATTATGTTATTTTACTAAAATTACCAATTTAAAAAATAATATACCATATAATTTAGTTTTAGAAGTGGTACACAACTAACTGAAAAAATAATATTGTTGTTTTAGTGGTATTGAATTCTTTTTTATTTTTGATGTCAATCATATATACTTCTTATGTACTTTGATGTCAATTGTATTAAGTCCCTTCATACATTACGAAGGGTGTCTTTGTTTATGATAAACTAAAATTATTAATAGTGAAACAATGTATGTTGAGTTAAACCCACCTTATAATTATATGTACAAGATTCATTCTAACTAAGACCTTCAAAATGATTCTATAAGAACATTGCCTCAAAATCTAAATTCAATGTTTTGTAATATTAGAGACAATTTTGGGTTTCTTTATGTAGTCTAAAGTTTACAAATGATATCGCCTATAGCTTGATGAGATGTGTTGTCTTGTTTTTTCTGAAGTGTTACTAAGACATAATTTACCAGTTAATGATTTGTCTAGAGCTGCATAGTGCATGGGAAGACCAAATAAACAGAATTTGGATAGTTTCGTCAAGCTTGAATTTAAGAAATCCATTTTTTTTAGTCGTCTGTATTGCTTTATATTTTTTTTTAAAGTTCAAACTTAGTCAAAAAAATTTAGGTCCCATTTTAATTGCATTGACCAATAAAATTCAAACTCAAGTATGTATTGATGTTTTGCACGTAGTACGGATCTGAGGTAATTTATAGCGGTACAATAACTTTATATATATAACATAACTAAAACGATTTAAAAAAATAGAAACAAATTTTATCTTGCAAATAAATTATATATTCACTCAGATATTTGTAATGTGTACTATTGATAAGATAATTTTTAATAATTAATTATTATAGTCCGCAAACATTAATTATATTATAATCCGCAAACAAATTGTTTGGAAGACTTGCAAATAACCGGCTGAATTGTTATAGGTGGTTGTATTATTGGTTTGTTAAACCAGGATACTCAGAACCTAGGTTCCTAGTCACCCTTGACATTCATTGGTTTAATATCTACGACATGTATAGTCACATACAAACATATATATATATATATATATATATATATGCATACACGTACTACATTTTATATGACCATGTCGGGATCTTACAGCTTTGGAGAATTATGAAGAAAACTTAAACATAAGTTCAGATGTAGAGAGTTTTAGACGTAAAACATATATAGAGAATTTTTAATTAATTAATGGCGGTGAAACTTAGTGAATTTTTTTATCCTTACTTAACTACAATTGAAGTTGCGGTAAAGAAAACCAATAAATACATAAATAAATAATAAAGTAATGACCAAAAAAATATACAAGTCGATCAATTTTTTTCTCTCGTGATTTTGCTATTAGTATAGTATTAAAGATATGTTATCGGTAAATCAGTATTAAAAATTTGGACATACATAAAACACAAAACAAGGTGTATTTCCATGTTTTGGAGGAAAATTGAAGTGAATTGATAAGTATCATCGTGGCTTGAGGGTTTATGTTGCCACCATAATTACGACCTAGTAATATCATCATTACTTAGATAAAGGCATATACGTACGTAACGAACACACACATGCATGCATTATCATTATGCATCTCAATACAAATATAATGATTAGGGAAAGAAAAGCTGAGGCGAGATTGTAGTTCATGAATTTAAAAACTCGAACATCGGAAATGACACACTAATGTTCTCCGATTTGGTTTCACATGCAATATTCACTCGCTCCTCAGTTTAAACTTACGTTACGTGGCTTATTTTAGCTCCCAAATATATTTCTAACCCTTCAAAGCCTCATCTTTTTCCTTTTTAAAAATATTACTTGTATCTTACATTTTAAATGAAAATATTACATCTGTCCAAATCCATCAAGAATAGTTTTCTTGGTTAATTGAAATACAAATGAGGTTCTATTATATGAATTTTATTGCTTTACGTACAAATATTAGAAAAAAGTGTTCGGACCGTCCGGAGAAACCAAACAGATCTCTGATAAGTGATTTGAATGTCACCTAGGAGATAACACATCTCTTTGTTCAAAAAAAGAACACATCTCAACATAGTGAACGGTACGCAAGTGTATATATGCCTGCGTGAACTCGAATGCTTATAAGGAATTTTAATGGCCCACAGAAAATGCGTGTATAATTAAATACGAATAGCCAATATCTGAAATAGTGTTATATGGCCCACGATGCAAATCAACAGGCAATATTACCACTTTTTACTTGATTAATTAATGAGCTTTCTAATTAAATCTGCTCCATTGTATCTGGTGTTTACTCTAAGCGAAGAAACTCTCATCACCTACCATTTTTTATAATCGGATCTTTAATATATATAATTGTTTCAGATTTAGAATCAATAATTGATAATACATGTGAATACGTACATCATTTATATATACGATCAGAACTAATATCTTGGTTAATCAAGTGAGCTATCTTAAGAGAATGCAATATCTAACATTTTGTTGATAGAAGAAGAAATACTTTCGACAAATAGTCTCATCAGATTAGCTATCAGTCGTTGATAATAGATGTATTACTAGTCGATGTTTCTAGCAGAGAACTTAGGTTATCAGTGCATGTATGTATCAAACATTAAGGCTCAAAGATTGTGTTTCCTTCGAAAAGGTTATAAAAAGATTTTTAAAGATTGTGTTTCCCGACTAAAGTGTTGATTAAAAGTTTCTAAGTATTTTGTAAAGTATCACACAAACTCGAAGGGATTTGTAAGATATATATGGATGATACACAGATGCATGAAACTGAGTATATAAACTTATAAATAGATATGATGATGTTGGGGTGTGTGTAAGAAGTAAAAATCCAAGAGTTAAAAAGGGGAGAGAGAGAGAAGGTTGATGTGGTTGTCGAGATGCTAACAGAGAGGCACATGCATAGCTTAAATGATGGTATCGCTGGTGGCCAAAGCATCTCCTTAAAGCTGTCCTTTTTCATCTAAGTCCTCTTTTTTTATTTCCCCTTTTCTACCGCTTCTCTCTTTCTCTCTCTATCCATACATATATATTATATATAAGTGTTTTTTTATGTGCTTGTGTTTATAACTTTTCTTTATATATCGACTTATGTGTATAAACTTACTAATGTGCACCTGTGCACGTATGCAAACCTAAAAGTGTATCAATCAATTAATTATATACTAAACCTCCTTTGTCGAGTTACAAATACGTGTGAGGATAATATTTCAAAATATATGAATCTTGATTTATACGATCTAGATAAAATGTTTGGTTGGTTGAAGATAGGTTCCTTGCTTTACTATATATCCTGAAAAAAAGAGAGAGAGAGGATCATCACGAATATGTGCTCAATTTCTTTCCATAAAGTTGTGTAATTCATTTTAAAAAATTTACTTGAAACTTTAGAGGGGTTATGTAATATGCAGATTTCACAATAAAAAGGTAATTAAAATGCATAAAAAATTCAAAATGGATCACTAACACGTTTTGGTATATACATCACAAATTGTCAAACCCATAATTAATTGCATCAAACAAGAAATTTGATCGTATGTTGGCAAAAGTAAGTTACATATATGTCAGTGGGAAGAAAAAGGAGATTATTATTTCCCCCCAAATAGAATAAAGTAACAAAACCTAAATTTCTTATGGAAAGAATATTATTATATATAACCTCAAAGCCGGCAAAAACTAGGCAAAAAATAAAAATCCAATTTACCGAAGAAAGAATATTATAAAAATATAGTATAACAAGGAGAGAGAAATGTGCTATAAAGGATAAAGCCCACTAAAGTCTGAAGGCCATCACGCATCTATATATATACTATTATTTTCTAAGAGGCAATATAGATAAATTTACCTCATATAGTATTTCATCTTCACCAAGTCAGTATTACTATACGTTTGTAATATACTTAACACAACTTGATGAACTTCTATATATATATATATACGTGTCTGTGTGCCAATACGTGCAAATTAAAACGAAAAAAAACGCATTAGCTGTCTAACAGTTAAATCCAAATCTATATTATACCAAACCAATTTGATATACAAAAAACAGAGTCAACGACTCAACATCCAATTAATTGCTGTATTTATCGATTAAGGTCTAAAGAAAAACAAAGTTGGATTTTTTTTCTTGTGTGTTGAACTTCGCTTACATCATATATATACCGTATTCCATTAGGTTGGTGTACCATGTGATTATTCTACCACCGAAAAAACAGAAATCAATTAAAAAGATACACATACGGATTATTACATATATACATATAGTAATGAGATTAATATAGAAGAAGAAAAAGGAGAGAAAGAACTGGTTTTATGTGAAACAAATCTTTCTGATCTTTTCACTGTGGTAACTTTTAGAATGGGAAAAAAAATGATGTTAGGGTTAATATTATTATCATTTATTGAGAAAATGGGCTCAGCTAGGGTAACATCACCTACCCATACAATATTATCATGCTTTTAGGGCTTTTATTTTTCTCTTCTGGTCCCACATTTTTCTCCACTCTCTCTCCTCCCACGTGAGCCACACGCTCCAATCTCCCTCCTCCTCCGTGCCGACGCTCTCTTTCCGATCCGCGCCACGGACGAAACGTGCCCACACGCGAGAAGGAAACGCCGTGATACCACGCGCCTAGGGTTTTCTTTTTCGGACACAACAAATGGGTTGTGATAAGAACCGCACATTACGGCCACGTGGGCGTTTCTAATTGGTACTTTATGCTTCATCCTATCACACAGAAACGTCTATATGAATTTTTTGTTTGTTCTTCTTTTTCTTAAACGTAAAATAAGATGGGTTTCCTTAAATACACAAAACACTAAAATCTTATAATAATAAATTATTTTTATCTTGTTGTTTAATTTTTAGATACCTGTTACCCTAACGAAGCTGTTTACATTAATGTATAGATATTTTTCACTAAAAGGTAATAAATATTGCATAGATAGAAATGAATCTTCTTATAAACTATTGACTTATACAGATACATATACGTGTACACAATGTATAGAGAGGTACGTAATGTTGTTTCGTGTAAATGGAAATAGGCAGACCAGATGGTGACATGGCAGTGTCATGTTCCACAGATGAGTTGTTTTTATTTATTTTTAAAATGAGTTAAAAACAATTTATATCAATAAATTAATATTATTTTTCAATTAAATAAAAACTCTCATTTCGACGCAAAAGAAAAAAACCCTCATTTCAAGGATAAGAGAGCTCTTGAGTTTCTCTCTCTTCTTTCTCAACAGTCTCTCTCTACAAGCCAAAGAAAAAAAGAAAAAAAAAGTAACCCCCTCCTCTCTCTCTCCCCTTTCGCTAGAAAACGTCGTCTTAGGGTTTCTCGAAAATTCGCAGTCAAATTGTACTCATCTCTCGACGAATCAATCCTCGAAGCTTCCCTAATCTTATCATCGAGAAGCTTCTCAATCTTCCGATACGGGTTTCTTCGCTTGCCGCTTAAGATCGAGCTCGAATCTCGCATCGCCTTCCTTTTTTTCCCCTAATTTATCTCTGGTCGGATTTTTTCTCCAGGTGCGTGTTTCCGACATGAATCTCCGATTTCTTCGATTTTAAGGTTTCGGACATGGCTCGATCTTGTGGGACGAGATTTAGCTTGACTTCTAGCTGACTTCGTGTTTTTTTTCTTTTGAGGGCTCTTCACTGTTCATTTACACGTCTCTTCGAAACTCGCTGTTCTTACTTTTTTTTTAGTTTTTTTCTTTCACGGATTATTCACGTGCGGATAGATCTGACCCGTATTAATTGGTGGGTCTTCGTTTATCTTTGTTAATCACATGCGGTTAATTTTAAGTGTCTTATTATCTTATATTTGGCTTCTAAATAATTTGATTTTAAACCCTAAATTACTCAGATTAATAATAATAATAATTTTAACATTTCTTGGAGTTTGTAAATCGGAGATTATATTGAAACGGGTCCGTTCTTCTTTTTTTTTTTTCTTTGGTCATGTTGGAAAAGGTCACAGCTTTAGGCTCCCGTGTGTCTGAAAACCCTAATGTTGGATTGGTGTTTAAATTTAGGTTAATGTTGACTGATATATGTCTCATATTCAATTGATTAATTTTTGTCTTATGAAATTGGATGCTACTGAAGAATTTTGTTCTTGATTTTATGTAGACCTTAGGGTTTTAAAATTTTAATTTTCAATGAAATTGTGGAGGCAATTGGATGTTGGTTATGAGCATTATTTCATGTGGATATTCATGGAATATGCTTGAATATAATGTTGTCAATTAGTTATTTTTATTCCTTAGTTTTTAATTTAGAGTTATATTTGGTGTCATATATATGGAAAGTAACGATTTTGATGTCGTTGAGTCTTTATATACAACAACAATTTGATCATCAAGCACAGTTATATAGTGATATATATAACTTTAATGTTTTTCATTTCATGATGCTAAGAAATATTATCATGTGTCATTTATGCAGCTCGAGTTGCGGAGAGAGTACAATGGTGGAATTAATCATCACTAAGACATAAAATCTCGTTCAAGCAAATCAATGGGATCCTCCATTAAGATCAACTCAATATCCATAGATCTTGCAGGCGCTGCCAACGAGATTGATATGATAAACTGTGATCATTTCTCCATACGGTGAGTCTACTATGTTTGATCTTATGTTATCAACCTTCCGTGTTAGTGTAGGTTTATATTTTCCATTTATAATAT
Source organism: Schrenkiella parvula (assembly GCA_000218505.1). Classification (NCBI taxonomy): domain Eukaryota; kingdom Viridiplantae; phylum Streptophyta; class Magnoliopsida; order Brassicales; family Brassicaceae; genus Schrenkiella; species Schrenkiella parvula. Next base: position 14,831,734 of record CM001192.1, on the reverse strand, counting down.
ATGATGTGATCACTTCCAAATGCATGTATATAATAGCAAGGGAAAAGATAAAATGACATGAATATATAAAGGTTTTCTTCTTCTGAATTAATGCAGTGGATTCGTAGCTGAAAGGCGTGAGAGAGATCATAGAAAATGTTGGCCGTTTTCAGAGGAGAGTGTTAGTTTGGTGGACCAACAAAGCTATTCTTTTCCTTCGTTATCTCTTCCAAAGTTTAGATGGTGGCGTTGTATGAGCTGCATCAGAGATATCGATGCTGATGGGACAAAAGGTACAGATAAAACGCATTTGCAAAATTGTTTGATATATGTTCTACACTAGCTAGAGATGAAAGTTGCTATAACTTATGCATGTGAGTGGTTGCTTTTAGATTGTGGACTGCATTCAAACTCAAGGAATATAAGCGGGAAAAAGTTCGATGGAAACTCTTCGGTTATCCCTAGTGAAAACAAATTGAATTCACTAACCGCCATTGATCAGGAGAAAGAAAGGAAAAATGAAGTTGCAGGTATGCAGCTGCTTGTTTTAGTTTCATAATTCACAGCAGTCATAATCATTTCGTATTATCATTTTCTTGTAGGTAATGGTGTTGGGGAGAATGAGGATGCAAACTGCGAAAGATCTCAGAAGGATGATCAGAGAGGTATAAAGTTTTCTCTGGTCAAGCAAATTGAATTAGTGTGCAGATGAAAAATAACTAATTTTGTAAAGCTCAAACAATTGCAGCTACTACGTTTCTCACGAAAGTTCATCCTCCGTCTATGGATGCTTCTACTGTTAGGAGCAAGAGCAGAAAGCTCGCAAGTCCAGAGCAAGTAGGAAACAAGAGATCTAAAGTTAACAAATTTTCAACGGATATAAGCAGCTGGAAAAAGAAACAAAAGGTGGATCAGGCTGTGACAACTTTTGGGTCATCTGAGATTGCTGGTGTGGTTGAGGATACGCCGCCTAAGGCGATCAAGAATCATAAAGACAGCCGTACTCTTATGGAATGCGATAATGTGTCATCAGAGAGTATAAATCTTGCCATGGGTGGGTTGCAGCGTAGGAAAACTCGCAAGGTTCGTCTACTCAGGGATCTGCTTGATGATAAAACCGAGCCCAAAACCAGTGGTGGTAGTAACAATACCAGAAAAGAAGAGTCTTCTTCGAAACGGGAATCGGTTAGAGGTAGAAAAAGAAAGCAGGTACCTCAAAACAACTATGCCAGCAGGATATTAAGCCCAATTGGCCCAACTTCTGAGAATGCCTCCAAAAGCTGTGACTCTGATCAAAGTGAGAGTGAGTCAACTGATAGTGGGTTTGACAGAGATCCTATAAAGGGTAAGCAGAAGAACAGAAGATTCCAGGTTGTTGACGAGTTTGTACCATCAGTTCCTTGTGAAACTTCACAAGAGGGAGTCCGTAGGAATGATGCAGATCCTGATAAGAGTGCTTTATCAACTCCTGTGCACTCTTTATTCAAGGAAAAAGATTCAGTTCCTTGTCCTCTGAATGCTCAGAGAACAGAGAAGAAGCTCAACTTATACAGGAAGAAGAAAAATAAGCCTGTAACAGATAACGGAAAGAGTACCCTGATCAGCTTTAGTTCCGGAATAGATGAAGGAAATCAGGTTAAACCGCGAACCGGTCCTTCCTTAAACGCAAATTCCCAGTCTACTCGAGATTTATTGAATGAGAAAAGGGTGGGCGGTTTATTTGACGATCGTTTTGCTTCAGAAGGATATTTCAGAAAACCTATCCCTCAGCCTAATGATAGGCCCGTCATTTCTTTGCATATGCCAGACAATGATCATGTCAGGTCGAGAGATGCAGAGGCAAACCGACTTCGAGACTTTGGTTCCTCTTCTAAATCCAACACAGGTGGATGGTTGAGAACAGGAGTGGATGCTGTTGACTTCAGCAGCAACAACAATAATACAGATAGATTGTCCTTCCAGAACTTCAATCTAAGAAGCACCTCTTCTTCTACTGAAGTTGCAGTTCGATCTTCTGTGCTGCAAAAGGTAAAAGCCTTGTTCTTTACGTGATTTTAGGTAAAGCTCTATGTACAGTATAGCATCAACGTTCTCAAGTCAGTTTCTGCAGTGGTCATGATTTCTTATACTGTTTTCCAACTTGCATTTATATTGTTGTTTATTCCAAGCTGGTGTGGTTCGGTTATTGGACCAGGATAATAATGGGATCGGTTACTTGGCAGGATGCTTCTGGTGCTGACAGAAAAGGGAAGACAGTTATGTTCCAAGAACATCATGGAGCACCCAAAAGCCAAAGCCATGATAGAAAAGAGAATATGCCTGAAGACCAAAACGACGATATTCCCATGGAGATAGTCGAGCTCATGGCCAAAAACCAATACGAGAGGTGCCTTCCTGACAAAGAAGAGGATGTTAGCAACAAACAGCCATCGCAAGGAACGGCACACAAATCCAAGAACGCTCTACTGATTGATCTCAATGAAACCTACGATAATGGGACCTCGCTGGAGGATAACAACACATCAAGACCACTGAAACCTTGTGATAGCAATGCAAGGAGAGAAGATCATTTCCCGATTGGAAACCAGCAGAAGTCTCTTGACTTTTTCCCTATAAGTCAGCCTTATGTGCCTTCTCCGTTTGGGATCTTTCCTCAAACCCAAGAAAACCGAGCTAGTTCCATCCGGTTTTCTGGCCACAGCTGCCAGTGGCTTGGGAATGTCCCAACTATGGCTAACCAGCACCCATCTCCGTCTTCATATCGGGTATTACGTGCGTGTAATACGTGCCAGAGTGTTTCACATCAATACAGAGAAGGAGCGTCTCATCCAATTTGGGCATCTTCCATGATACCACCACAGTGTCATCCTAAGCCAGTTTCTTTCAACATGGATCAGTCAACGAAGCTTGGTATGCTTTCACAATCCAGCAATGAAAATACATGGAACCTCAACTTTGTTGCCGCCAACGGGAAGCAAAAATGTGGGTCTAATTCAGAATTCTCATTTGGCTGCAAACATGCTCCTGGAGTTAATAATAATAGATCAGTAGACGCATTTTCTAGTGAGAGCTCTATACCGGCATTACATCTACTCAGCCTTATGGATCCTCGGCTGGGATCAAACACTCCCACTGACCAACAGGGAAACACTAAATTTACTAAAAGACACTTTCCACCGGTTAACCAGCCCAAGGAACGTATAGAGATTCAAACAGGGGACTCTAGTAAAACAGCCTACCCAACCAAGCAGCTACCTTATGATTTTTACAGCAAGAGTCTCGCACCTGAGACATCCCGCAAGAGTTTCCCCATCATTCCACCACTTGGTACGTCTTCATTTTCATTTCAAAATGCACAAGCTTCATGGAGTCATCATCAAGAGAAAAAAACCAAGAGAAAAGACATGATTGCGCCGGTTTACAGTAGTCATGAAAAGTCGGTGTTTCCTAGCAGCAATGACCAAGGGAGATTCCAGCTTCTCGGGGCATCTGATTCAATGAAGCTCCCTTTGAAATATCACATGACAGATAAAGAACAGAAACAAAAGAGAAAAGCAGAGAGCTGCAGTAATACCTCCCCATGGCCTCCAAAGAACAGTTCTGGACCCATAGTGTGCAACGTGAATAGAAACCCGGCTGATTTCACCATTCCTGAACCTGGGAATATTTACATGTTAACGGGTGAAAATCTTAAGGTTCGAAAACGCGCAACCTACAAGAGAAAAACAAGCTTGGCTAAGCAGGACGCACTTAAACAGACTAAGAAGCCGGTTGGTCCAGTTACAGAAAATGCCTAAAGATAGTACAACGTGGAAGAGATATGTGCAGGTACGTTGCTAGGATTTCGAATTTGCTAGGTTCATCTTGAAATCGATGACTTAACAAAACTAGCTTCCATTTTAAACTCAGTGGTGGAACAGATACGATCTGCACCTTAAGTAGTGTTTCATCTGCGGTCATATTAGTTAGAACTGAGTTTTGTCTCATGTTTAGTTACTAAAACGGAGTTTAATAAGTCTCTTGCTCAGAATCTTTGGTCTGGAGTTCTAACAAAACAGGTGTTTCCCTAACTGAATGTGAACAGATACTGAGAGGAAGAGGGATACAAAGAGACACCATTTCTAGTGAAATCAAGAGTAAGACAGACAGGAAATAGTGTAGTGAATCTTCCTCTCTTTTCTAGTGAAACCGAGAATAAGTCAGACACCAGTAGTCCTTGGATTTTTGTACTCTACACATCTCATTTCTTCTCTTATGTTCGTTTGTTAAGGCATACTTGGAAACATTCAGCGTGTGTACATATTACTGTACTACCCCTGATAGCCCTTGTTTTTCGTTTTTTTATATTTTATTTTTTGTTGGGAATACCTTTTTTGCTGCGCTCTTTTATTTATCGCTTTATTTATACCGTTGCATAATCCTTTTTGGATCGAAATGTTACCGTTAGAGCCGGTGTGAATTGTTTTTTTTTACATGTCAGCTTTTCCCAAACTCACAGGAAAACCTAAAAATGAAACCCTCTTAAGTTTTTATTTATCTAAAAAATTATTTTAACAAAAGAGTAATTTCCCCAGAGGAAAAACGAGTTTTATTTAAATCTCTCACCTAAAAAATTTCTCCAAATCAATTGTCAATTAACTACTAGGTTTTTAGAATTTTCAAACTTACGAGTTCAACTTTATTTTGGAGAAATAGAAATTATCAACAATTGACCATGAATATAGGAGAGACTGGGGCAAAAGTCCAAAACTTTCGAAGTTTAAAAAAGAAAAAAAACAATTGTCAAATAAAAAGCCAAGTGTGATAAAATAACGTGCGAGAACAAATATATATACAAAATTTACGATTTTTTTTTTAAATATTGAAAATAGACTGGTTTTGTTGAATATGTTAACTTGGGTTAAGGATAAAAGGCGGGAGCAAGCGAGTAGTAAGAGAGAAGAAATGATTCTTAAATGGGAATCAAAACTGAGAGTGAGGAGAAAGTAAAGACGGTCTCATATCAAATGTAACATGACGAGAAAGGACGATGTGTACGATACGATATAATAAATTTAAGCAACGATGATCCACAGTGGTTTGGTTTGTAGGGTACCCTAAGAAAACGCATTTGATGGACCGTAAAGCTAATTTGTGAGCCTTGTTAGTGAGAAGATTAAGATAACAAAGACAATAACAAATTATATGAAGAGGGTAGGATGTTCAATAGAAAGGCTATAATTTGTTTGATATCATGCTAATTAGTAATTCAGACCTTTAAATCATTGTGTTTGATATATTTTGTATTAATCATGAATCATATAGAATACTAATAGGATAAAGAGTTTCCAAATGTTTGCAAATATGTATCCATTTTAAAGGAGTAAAATAAGGATTATATGATCCATTCAAAACATAACTGATAACATTATATATATATATATATATATATATATATATATACCATATATATATATATATATATATATATATATATATCCCCAAAATTTATAGATATTCGATATCTTGATTACACGATATTATTTATTTTATTTTATTAATGATTTCGTCTAATACATTCATGATGAAAAATGATTTTTCGTGCTATTATCATTTAGTCACTGGATGAAATACATAATTTTTAAACATAAAGGTTTTGAGTTATGTCATTGAAACTTGAGCGGAGGAGAATCTGCAAACCCTAGCTTGTGTATAAACAAGACCTTGTCTACAAAAGTAACCTTTGGAAGGGCTACAATGTTTGTCTTCTGAACACACACAATTCCCTTCAAGGGCACATCCATCATACTTGGAACCTTCTCTTCCAAAAAGAATCTCATCTGACCATTCACTAGAGAATATCTTCTTAGGATCTAACTTGTTCTTCACTTCCAAAAACTTATCAAAGTTAGGTCCAAACTTTTGCTTGACGCCAAAGAAACCCACTTTCCTGTTCTTCCCCCAATGCGGCTTTGCCGCGTGTGTGAAAAACGCCATCTGCTCCATCTCCTCCATCACATCTTGGTTTAATCTCGGGGTCCACGCATCGTCCGCTCGGTAATAATTAAAGTCAACGACCACAGAATCCTCTGTCTGGCCAAGATAAGCCTTTGAGCCTTTAATGAAACGTATGAAGATACCGTTATAGATATCGATCCCGCAAAGTCTTTCAGGTTTCAAGTCTCGTAGCTTCTTTACGTCGAGGAGAAAGTCTTTAAACCGAGATTTGGAGAATATAGCGGTCGTCTCATAGAAGAAAAGACCGTTATATCTCGGATCCCAAGGGCAAGAGACATCAATTCTAATGGATGACGAGTAAAGACAAGACCCTGAAGTCTGAATCTTTCCTTGACTCCCGATAACCGGATATCCGGTGAAGATTAAACCATTGTTCTTTAAACCGTTCCCGGTTAATTTCTTGTAGGCTAATGTAGTATCCGCCGTGCTGCATTTTCCCTTCTCGTTCTTGCTAGATTCAAGAGCCTTTTCTGCAACATTTATAAACTCAAATTTTAATTTTGAACTTCTAAAACCGGACTAAACCGGATATAGCAATAACATCCACTAAAAGGAAAGAAAGAAAAAAAAGGAACTAACCTAATGTTCTGATGCCTTTAGAGATCAAGATGGGATTGGACTGAAAACCGATGAAATCGTTGACTCCGTTGCCGGAGATATTGACCGGTGATCGGAAATCGTAACGGTAAACTGCAGTTTTTCTAGAAGGATACCAAGTTATGTCTCCGAATTCAAATTTTTTCCCATGCTCCATGAAAATGTCTTCAAGTCCCACGTCAGATGTGAAGTTATACGTCATATTTCTCTTGAAGGCTTTCTCGATCGAAAGCTTCACCTACAAAATTCAAAATTTACAACAACAACAAAAAAGTAAAAAAAACAACACACACACACACACAAATGTTAACTTACGGCGTTAAATTATACCTTTGAGATGACTCCTAAAACACCCAATGACACTTTAACGGCGTTAAGAAGCTTATCGTCTCTTCCTTCTTCAATCCTAATAACCTTCGCGTAACCTTCCGACGAATTCGCCGGAACCACAAGGGTGATTCCGACAACATGATCGTGAACTGAACCGCCTCGTCCCGACCACGAGCTTCCGTGGGACCCTGTACTAATCAGCCCACCCACACTCACTCCTTCCCAATACGGTGACGTTCCGATGCTAAACCCAGCTGCTTCCACTTTATCGATCAGCTCTCTCAACGAAACTCCCGAATCAGCCGTCACCGTTAACCGGTCCGGTTCGATTTCGATAACCGAGTTGTATTTTGACGTACTGATTAGCATTGCGTCTGAACCGGAAGGACAAGCGAGTTTCTGTATGGTGTGAGAGAATTTGGTGACGGTTTTGACCTTGAGATTGTGCTCGGACGCGTAAGCCACAGCTTTACGAAGCTCCTCTTCCGTCGTTGGGTACGTGATGTTAGCCGCGTTGCAGTTTTTCCGGTCAGGCCACGTCCCGTACGCGCTCGAGACGGTACAGCCGGTTTGGTCGCATCGAACCGGTGATTGTGGTGGTACGGATCGGACGGTCCATATAGTGAGGAGGAAACACAAAAATGAAAGAGATGGTGTACGAGAAAAACGCATGATTATACGGAGAGATAATGTAGATCTGTGATTGTACCTATGGTAGATGCGTTTGGAGATGGAAAACATGCCTTTGTAGGAAATAAATATTGCCACATTATCTTATAATAATTGCTTTTTCAAATCGTATATGTTTTTCTGTATAATATATTGCTAAAATAGCTGTTTTTGGATTATTTTTTTGTGTGAAGAGATCTTATAGTATGATTCGTTATTTTTTCTTTTCACCAGTGATTTATCCTAAGTAAAAGTTCCTATAATCTAAGATATGGGTCAAGATAACCTAAACTATGGAAAATGCTGTAGGTTAAATTTTTGAACCATACAAGTGTATATTGTGGTGTAACCGATGAAAAAACAATGGGTCTAAATAGTGAAAAGGCGGAAATTGAAAAAAAGAGTTGATCTGACAAAACAGTACAAATTAAGAAAGCATGTAGTGTTGTTGGTTTTAAAGAGTATGATTGGTGATGTCAAAAAAAAAGAAGAACCGATGCTTAAGATTAGTTTGATAATAACTGATATTAATTAGTAATAATTATAATCAAATGTTTGACATAAGTTGAATATATATGATCGATGATAACCATGAATTGTAATTTACATCATTTTAAATTGTTTACACTATATGATAACGTGAATAACATAGATTAAAAAAATGGATGTATATACTATATATATTGATATTCCAGACTAAAAAAATTAAGAATTTGGGCGAGGGTTAAATTACACGTTCTTAAAATTAGTGATTGCTTATTCAGAAAGTGTTAAGAGTAGTAAATTAATTCAATAGTATATTTTAGTTGGTTAGGACTCTAGAGTATATTGCTTCCAACATTATCATGGAGTAAAAGGCAAACAAAGGTTATTTTCCCCCTTGGCCAACCTATATTATATGTTCTTGTGGGAACGAACCATCATGCCATTTCCGGTCTAGCTCTTGTATGACTGACTGATTTTCAAATGTTGATGGTTAAGAACTACATGGCCCGACCGGCCCGATACCTTGCATCTAATGGTTGATTAGTCCGCAAAATCCAAAAAGAAATGAGATGGATGTAAACCCTAAATCATGTAATCAAACTAGATTTTTTTGACCAGGACTTGTAGTTTAGCGGTTTGTGCTAGTGTCATCCAGTGTCATCGTCTGGGTTCGAACCCAGTTTAATGCATATTATTAAATTGTTGACAAAAAAAAAATAGATTTTTCTAATCATGCACCAATTAGTTCGGATTAACTCATCAAATTAGAGTCTTACGTCCATTGGCAATTATTTTTGTTTGATGCCTAGAATTTCACGTAAAGTACATCACGTTTGTGTGCAAAATAAGTATGCTTTGAATCTGTGATGATTTTAATTCCTCGTTACTCACTGAACAAGGCTCACGGATCATTAACTTATCTGCTGAGTGACCCTTAATTATTCTGCTGAGCTATTTTGGATTTTGGACTGACCATATTTTCTATCAAACATTATCTATATTTAGCTTTAGCAACTAGGTTGTGTTAAGACAAATATCAGGTCAATGATGTGGACCATGTGATCTATATATAGTACCAACTCACTAACCGGTGTAATTAACCGCAAACCAAATTACGGTTTAGATAGCCTACCTAGTGTGGGTTGGTCATAGTTATATAATTATATATTATTGAAATGTTAGATATCTCGTCATTATTTGTCATGATTCTTGATTTTCTTATATCTTAAAGTGATAAAATTAGAGAAACGCTAGATGATGTTTTTGGTTCTTAATTTACACCATCCTGGTTAGTTTGTAGATTTGAATTATGTATGAGTTATGTGTGTGTATATCATCTATACATGAATGTGTACTAGGTCAAACAATACAGATGTACGTTACGTATGTCAGATATTTTTATTGAACAATACGTTCGTTTACATCAACTCTGATATAGGAGGATAGGATAGACCAAAACGTAGTCGATTTTTTTCCTGGATATTTAGAGCAAGAATCTATATTTGGTTCGTAATATAAGCTTCTATCATTTTGATTAAAGATTTGACATTTGTTAGGCTTGCAATATCCACAATAAAATAATACATTATATATAAGGTTTTAATATAGGTGTTACATAGTCTAGTATGAGAATTGTTATATATATATATATATATATGAAAGGACCTGGTCCCTGTGGACTTGTCTCTCAGCAATTAAACAGAGAGACCACCACATATGTTAATGCCAAGATTTAGTAGGAAAGTGACCGATCCATGAACAGGCGAAACCACATGAATTTTATTATTTCTAAACTATAGTCTCTTTCATTTTAAGATGAAACTTCATCAGACCATAATCATATGGTTACTTGAAAACTATATGATTGAATAATATAAGGATGTTTGAACATGCAAACACCAATCTAGCTAGAGTAAAAAAAACCCTATATGGAATCACATAACCGTTTCACCATTTAGCATGTTACCAAACTCTTCACTTCTTGAACATACCTTTTACTACTTTAACAATAAAAAGTATTTAGAAGAAGCAAATATAAAATGAGTTTAGTTTTGCAATCGAAAGATTGTTTCTGAATCTAGATTTATTGTCAGAAATATGATTTTGGGTCGTTCGAATTTTACAACTCGGTTGGTTGCTAATAATATATGATTATCTCACAAATAAATCGTGGTTTAAGATAAAATAATTTATTTAGGAAGAACGAGAGTAAATATAATATATACACATAGATAGAGGAGACAGAGACGAAGGCCCACACTTCTTTAACAAAAGAACAACAAGCCCGTGACCCCAAACTAGTTTTCAGATTTATTTTATCTGACATAATCTCCACCGTTAGATTTCATTTTCCTCATGTCCCATTCTGACTCAGATCCAACCGTCCATATTCCTCAAGGGTCTTCAATAGGTGGGCCCCTTTTCTTCTTCCTCTCGCTGTGCACTCTCCTTCAAGTGCCAGAGCCACCGCCCTCGCCACTTCTTCCGCCGGCGCCACCGCAATCTCTTCGCCGGTAACTCCTACTCCTCTTCCGTATACAACGGCAAGTATGCTTATGGCGTATTCTCTCCCTCTCCCTGCCAATCTCGCCATCACAGCCACCATCGCCGGCACCGTCATCGCGTGAGCACGAACCTCCGCCGCGCCTTCCGCCGTCGTGCACATGAGCTCAAGCGCAGCTAAGGCGCGTTCCACCGCAGAGATCTCTAGCCCCGCCGCAGTTTCCACCACCGCTCTGGCGGCTCCCGCCTCGACGGCCACGTGGCGGTTACCTTCCGCGAGGCAGAGCGCGAGGAGGATCTTGGTGACGTATTTGGCAGTTACGATCTTGTTGCTACGAAGGCAAGAGACGAGGCCTCGCATGAGACCCGGAGGACAAGTTGGATCGGACGGCGGGTCGGGTACAACGACCCGCTCTAGTAGCTGAAGAGCAAGGAGCTTGTCGGATTCGGAGACAGATGTGAGGTGAAGCTCCGCGATCTGGAAGGTTTCTTGGAGAGTGGTGGTGACCGGAAGAGGCGGTGGAGGCGGAGGACGAGCGGGAGCAGGAGGAGGAGCGGTGGATGGAGTTTGGTCAAGATGATGAGGGAAACGCCATTGAGTGAAGCTTTGAGAAGTGGAGGTTGAGGAGGATGAAGAGGAGGAGGAGGTGGTGGTTGGCTTACGCCGAGGTTGCTGGTGAGGAGAGGTAGGACTGAGGACGGATTGTGTGCAGCGGCGGAAGAAGCCACAGGAGAAGAGAGGACGCGGTGGCGCGTGGGGTTTCGGTTTCTGGTTTGCTTTCATCATCGGTGGAGATATTAGGGGGACTTGAGTGAAGTGAAAGTGAAGTGAAGCGAAGCGTCTCTTTTTAAATAGTAAGAAAATAATTGATTCGCACCAAATTTGTCAGGCTTTACACTTGTACTCTCCCTGAGATGATTACTCGTATTATTAAACCACAAAATAAAGTATTATTATTATATAATCATGTGCGTCTGTATAGGGAATATCGTCCAAATAGAGTTTAAGGGAACGATTAAACAATATAGAAGTATATAAAGGAAGGTTTGTTTTGTTTAGTTAAAAATCATTAACTGAAGACGACAAAAGGCAGCTGATTTGGTCTTCAAACCTAGTCTCCAATCAGAGACATAGAATCTTTCTGCTACCAAAAAACGTCAAAAAAAGATTCTATAAACTTAAATCTCAGAAGGTTTAGCGCAACTCTAGAATGTGACAAAGGTCACAAAGCAAGAGTCGGTAAAGTACTCAGTTTCCAAAGCCTAACATCAAGAATTTAGTTAAGCAAATGGTTTTTTCTTCTAGGAGCGCAAAAAAAGAAAAATCATAAACATTCTACAACTGTAAAAAAAATCAAAGAGGGTTTTAAACCTTGAAAGGATCCAATCATCTCCATTTTTCGCTTAGTTCCTTCTTCTCTGAAAGAACCCAAGTGATGTAGATGGCTGCAACGAGTGCTACAATCGTGATCAAGAGAAGAGCATAGCTGAAATCATCCGTCAGTGAGTCGTACGTCTTTGAAGGAGCAAGTCTTGTGTAGAAGAGATCCACTCCATAGGCAAAGACGTGTGTTGTTGACTCTAGCTTGGCTGGAGCTGTTACTATGCCTCTTAGACCTTCTACTTTGAGGGAGTGTGTTATGTACGACTGTGAAATATACAAGTCCATTAGAATCGATACAATCACGAGAAATAGGACTGGGCCAAACCGAACCAAAGTATGTTTCTAACCCGAATGGTTTCCTTATCTTAAAGCCCAACAAAAAAACAAACCGAGACCGAACCCAAAAATTGCCCATCCTAACAAAAACATTGGAGATGTGTATGAGCGAACCTGAGGAATGATGGGTATTGAATCCGTGAGAGGGATGATTCCTTCTTCTTTCTCAGCTTGCGAGGGGTTAAGTGTCCGGCGTGGATCCACAAATCGTTTATCAAGTGCCAATATCTAGTCATTCATTGGAACAATTTTGAGTATCAGTTTTCCAATTCATGGAGGTATCTATATAAGATTAACAAAATTTACAAACCTGATCCCCGATTGTACCAATGAGAAGCTGCTTTGATGTTATACCCTTTGCTGTTGATGTCACTGCTATGGTTTTCACCGACTGAGCAAAGAAGTATGACTGCGATTTCGTAAACACCTCTGGTCTAGAGTATGAAGAGATTGGTGCTGTTAGATTGTGCTTTCCCAGAACGAGTTTCCAGACATTTTTGTTCTCCTGCAAATAAAATTTTATAATGTTTTACAGAGGCGAAGAACACTCAAATCAACTGATAAAATGTTTTGGCTATAAAGTCATACCGCCCGAGACTGATCATAGATCTCGACGACCGTAAACTCATACTTGTGAGCTCGAAGATTGAAGTAGTGGTAAACAACCCAATTCTCACTAAATACCTGCAAACAATTTTTAAAGGTTAAGTTGCATTGAATCCATTACAAAAAGAAATGAGATGTAGCATGAGAACTTACAGCATGAACTGGCCCTTGGCAGCCTTGATGTGACAATCGGTGCAGTATACGCCCTGTGATGGTGTCAATGAGGTATACTACAAGTGCTGACTCCTCTGGTGTAACTGAACCAATCTCACCAGCGCCTTTTGGTGAGACAGTGGCCACAAACAGCAAGTTTCTTGATACATATTTATACAACAGGTCTTGCTCTGTGCTGACTTTGGCTTGTGTATGAACAACCTGGAAATACAAAAGTACACAAGTCATGATTAATATATGAAACATTTGATGAACTTCCAATCTAGTGTTCTGGGTTAAAAAAACTCCAAGAAACGGATACTCACAAAAGGAGCTCCAAAATCTGTGTATATGTTTCAAAAGAAAAACACAAACAAGTATTGAAAAGCATGATAAGAACTGATTTAGAAACCAATATTTATACCTCATTCGGTTTTCGTGTTAGTGTTGAAATAATTTTCTCTGATTCTGAAGGAAACACAACAGTCCAAAGTTCCCTGGTAGTAAAGCAGTACTCATCTGCAGTCTCACCAGAGCAACTGCTCTTCATTGCGTGTCCTCTGATAATACCATCATCAGCCTCAACAGTGTACCAATATACATTTTGAAACTCGCGTTGAAAGATGCTGAGAGCCTCCGAAGTTTTCGGGTACAAGTGGACATGGCCATCGGTATCAGCTACTAGATGTAAGCGTTGTTCCGTTGAATCAGTAAATGGAAGAGGCATAACTTGCACAACAGAGTGACCTAGATCTGATGAGCTAATCTCCTTTCCTGTGTACACATCTACAAATGAAAGTACACCGGGCGCACTTGAACCTGATCCGCACCTGCCAACTACAAGAATAGAGGGATTCTCGTCCATGGCGTGATGATGAGGGACCTGCCATTGGTACAAGCTAATGCCGCTTGGGCGTTCACAGGTCTCTGATTTGCTCGGAGAGTTTAGCAGCATAGACCAGACAATCCTCCCATCTCCAGTGTGCAGAGCAAAAAGTTTTCCAGCTCGAGTAAGTGCTATGAATAATTTCCGAAAGCCATTATGGTCACGGGTAAGTTTGCTCCTCCCAGAACTCTTCATCCTCATTTCTTGAATTGCTGCCACATCCTCTGGGCTTGCTAGCAACAAGGATCCCTTGAGCTTCAGCATGTGTCCCTTCCAAAAGAAACAGAAAAGGTTCAGTTGACTAGGGTGAGAAAACCAGATGAACACTTCACATACACAACTAAGTAACACAGCTCCACCGAAATTAAGAAAACCCAACACATACGTTTAAGAACATTCATACCTTAAGCCAATCTAAGAGAGTGTGTTCCACTTTTGCCACTGATACACCATCCTTTTCCACAGGGAGTTCTGCCGTTGTAACATCAGTCACCGAAGCCAGGCCTTCTTCCCTGCTCCAAACAATCGCCCCTTGCTGCAATAACAAGAGTGAGTGATCTTCCATCACGATAAGCGCCCTAAATCCATTACTCCTGTCTGTCCTGATATAGTTGTTTATGAAAACTTTATGCACACGCCCCCTATGTTGGTCCATTTGAATGCTCTCTCTAAGCAATACAGTATCTAAATCATCCACAAGTTTCACCGTGAGGTGAATCTTACTCCCTTCATGATGAACTGAGGCAAAGGCAACCTGATCGTCTGCAACTGGAAGTGAATCACTCATGGCTGTTTCATCAGATAATGAGTCTACCACTTCCAACTTTCCTTCGCCACCAACTCTCACAAATATAGTGCGTTTATTGACTTTTACAGCAAGCATATTGCTAAGAAGAGGTGATAAAATCTTAGCCTCTCCAGAATCCTCAACGAGATCTGAAATATGGGTCTTCTGGAAGCTAATATCTCCATCTAAGAAGCCAATAGTAACCAAAATTGACCTTGTTGAATCAAGAACAACAACTTTATCGTTCGAAACTGATGAAATCTCGCCAGAGAATCCACCAGGGAACACCATACTTTTTTGTGCCACTACCTCTCCACTTTTAGAGTCAAGCTGATAAACAACGGCCTCAGATGAACTAAGGAATCCTAGAACATAAATTATACTGCTTTCAGCAGGTTGAAGGACCCGCTGAACTTCAAACCTGCAGGAGGCACCATGAAGCACATCAAAAGTAAGTATAAATAATCGTCAAAAGCATTATAGTATGCATGTCTGCACTTGAAGCAACCTCATAAAAATATAAAGTGAAGGCTGTCATACCCTTCTGCTGTGAAATCCTTTTTCCAGAGGACCTCACCATCTATAGCAGAAACAGCATGAAGGTACCCACCACCGAAAACAAGAATTGGGTAGTCGTTGTCAACCTTCAAATTTATCTGCAAGACAGTTCTAATTCATAAACAAGAAACCGAGGAAAAGATGATACAACTAATATTTCAGATTATAGACCGAAGTAGTTGCTTTCTTATAATACGAAAAGCACAGCAACAGGTGTCCTCAAGCAAATAACGAAAAAGCCTAGGCTTATATTACTAACCGGGACTGATAACAGTGACTTTGAATGCTGTGCGCTATGCAGCGATGTTTCCCACACCATTTGGCCATCAGGAAGGTTCCAGGCTCTTAAAGTACTTCCTTCTGATGAAAGGGTAATAACATCTGCAACAATTTTGAATCCAAGAAAATAGAGTTCAAGACTGTGGTACATTACGGTTGCAGGCGAATCAAATATAGTGTTTAGTACATCCAGAAATAGTTGATCCATATGTACTGAAGATAATTCCTACATTTTCCCAAGGCAATATCAACGCCATTAATAGCATCCTTTGTCCCCAGAACATGCCGCCAAACTACATCAAACCAGGAAAAAATAAAAGAAGAGTAAAAAATAAGGAACAAAACGAGAGAGAGCGCCGTGACAATAATATGAACATCGCTATTCTTACATATCTCCCCAAGTCTGAGATCGAGAGAAGCAACAACATTCTCCTCGGTTGACACGATAACACGCTTTCTCCCAGTCTTCTGAGTGTGGAATACGGCGTGCTTCACTTTCCCAATGTAGCGTTGGTGCCTACGCGATACAAAAACATTGATTCTCCTCCATGAACACTTACAATTTCCACAAAAAAATTACTTCCTTCACTCCTATTTCCTTTTGAAATCAACATCCATACATAGGAAAAAAAGAAAAAAGAAGTAGCTTTGCTCGATCGCATCTCAAATTCAGTGGTAATCCATAATTCCGCGAATCATATTATCTGCACAATTTTTCTAGCTAGTGAGATCTAAAATACCATACACTACGGATTGGATTAATCTGATTGGCGAAAGCTATAGTTCGATTTCCAAATCGAAAAACTTCCCAGCGATGAGAAGAGTTTCGAAGACTTCACATAGCAGTAGTAAGCTTTCGAAACTTGTCAACTATTTCTTGTCCTTGGAAACCAAAAAAAAAAGAAGAGAGAGAAGTAATCGGATGGAGAAGAGAAGAGATACCAATCCATGAGACCGACTTGATCTTCATAAAGGGAGAAAGATACAATTGCAGATGATAAGAAGAGAAGAAAGACGAGAGAAACCCTAATCGCCATAGCCATGACGATTGCTGACTTATTTTCTTCTGGTAGTAGTACCAGCAGATCTGGAGAAGGAAGAGAGTTTTGCTCTGTAAATCGTGGGGGGCTTTAACAAGCGAAGGTCTTCTCTGAATAAATTTTAATTTTAATTTTAATTTATTTTGTTGGCCTCCTCACAAGCCTAAGATTTTTCTTTTTCTCTCTACACCTGCTAATTTGCATGAAATTTGATATAAATCTATAACATCTACTGGTCTACAAAATAGTGAAATACATATTTATCTCTTGTGTAAAAGATATACAAGAGATAACACATAAGTACAACTGATTTCCTATTTGGAGATAACTTTATTAATCAGAAAATAATTATACAGATAACTTTCACTACTTATTTATATAATTTATTTGATAGTTATAAAATGCTTCACACTTGACGTCATCTAATTATTTGCATCATTTAAATGCGATGGATCACGAATTTTTTGAGTCTCAAATTATCGTTTATCTTAGAAAAATAGAACTGACTTAGATAAAGACAGAAGAAACAAAATAAAAGCAAATCATCAAAAAAAATATTCTGATATTCTCACATAAACAGCAAATCTTATTTATTCGGCCTTTTAGGAAGAAAGCGTCTCGGGTCGGGCCGGATGATGCTAATAGGCCTAATTAACCCACATAGGCTCATGAAAATAAAACCCAAAAAGGATACTACGCAAGCTTTTACACCTGAGAAGATATTTTTGGATGGATCGTAAAAAGTAAGACTCGAACCATCGTCGAGTGCTGGTGGCTGAAGCCTCAACCTCAAGGATTTGAGAAAAGCAACTTGAGCACGAACCTTATCCGTTTCAGAAATCTTCGAGCAGTGGCAATGGAGGACAAAATGCCGGCGTTACCCATTTCTGAAGATTTATCCCGGAAAGTAATCTCTCTCGCCGCCGGTGAAGCTCATACTATCGCTCTGACTGGTAAAAACAAAATAATTCCACAGCTTCATTTAGTAGGTAGAGATATTCTTCATGGTTTTTTCTTGAGTAATTGCAGGCGATGGATGTGTTTACTCATGGGGAAGAGGAATGTTCGGCCGTCTTGGCACGGGTAGCGAATCGGACGAGCTTGTTCCAGCTCGAGTCGAGTTCGAGTTCCCAGATCAGACGTCCGGTGATCGGGCTCGAATCGTTGGTATTGCTGCTGGTGCTTATCACAGTCTCGCTGTCTTAGGTGGTGGTTTCTTCTATTCGCTAAATTCACTTTTTTTTATGAGCGCGTGCTGCTGATTTGACCAGAAGAATTATCTGAGAAATTGGTGACTGTGATGATGATCAAAACATTTTGTGTGATAAAATTAGCTACCCTGTTCAGTGAATTTAAAAGTATGCTCGAGTTGTATCTGATACAAATGATCGTAATGCTGATAATGCTTTTAACTTGATTAAGTTTATAGGATCATGGACGTCAAGTACGAACATAAGCTTGTTCGTGTGTATATTTATAAACCTGATATGATATGGTTGAGTATTGACCATTCTCTTGTTTCTTTTTACCTTGTAAGCTTTTGGCAGATGATGGCTCGGTTTGGTGTTGGGGTTATAACATTTGTATCCTTTTATCTGAATGTCTTGATATGAATTTGCGATAACTACATTTTTTGTGCTCTCTTCGCTACGTAATGGCATTAAATCCTTGACTGATAAATGGATGGCCAACTTGGTTTTGATGGGGAGAACTCCTTGGCACCACGCGTGATAAAGAACTTTTTTGAACAAGAAGCATCTAGTACTTCTCCAAATGATCCAGGTAGAGAAGCTAGAACAGATTTAAAGGTATGGTCCTGGAAACGCTTTCTTAGCGTTGGTTTATAAGTCAAAAACCTGAAGCACAACGGTTTTCATCACTCTTTGGTAGGTCTGTGCTGTCAAGGCCGGATCCATGATGTCGCTTGCCATTGATAATGTCGGAGGTCTTTGGATGTGGGGCAATGTTCCACCACAAGACAGTGGACCTGAGCCTCGTTTGTCTTTTACAAGCATCACGATCCCATTTCCTATACCCGACTTCCATGGCCGTACTGTCTTGAAGGTAGCATGTGGGGATGAACACGTTGTTGCTCTCGTTGGTCCTAAGGAGATCCACAAAAACAATAGTTATGATGAATCTGTGTTGTATTCTTGGGGTAATAATCACCACGGCCAGTTAGGGCTTGGGGATAGAGAAAGCCGTGCAAGGCCTCAGATTGTGAAGACATTTAACCAGAAATCTGGTCTTACAGTCTACGACATAGCTTGCTGTGCTCATCACACAGCTCTTCTCACCTACAGGAAGGAGACACCGAAAGGACCAAGCATTTGCTGGACATTTGGCTTTGGAGAAAATGGTCAGCTTGGGCATGGAAGTAGCAAGAGCTCATCGATTCCAGAGCCAGTTTCAGAGCTCCCAGAGCATGCTTACTTAGTTTCTGTAGACTGTGGGTTGTTCCACACTAGCGTGGTGTCATCTGATGGATACGTGTGGTCATGGGGAATGGAGAGGGGATTGGGATTATGCCCTGATGTGAATTTCACAGAAGTGGAAGCAGGAGAAGACAGTGTACCAAGAAAGATTTCAGGTGGGTCAAGATTTCGTGATCCGGTTCAGGTTTCTTGCGGGGCTGCACATACAGTTCTTGTGGCAAATGGTGGTTACAAGCTGTGGTCTTGGGGAAGAGGAAGAAACGGAGTGCTCGGGACCAGGAATGTTACCGACTGTTATGTTCCTACCCTCGTATTCTGGCCGAATGAGCTGAAACTGGACAATGAAGAAGTACCTGAACCTGATGCTGACAAAGGCTCATCAAGGGAGGAGATTAAACGGCTAGAATCAAAGCTAATGGTGATGGAGAGATATGCAAGCATACTTCATGGATCCATATTTGGCAAACCTTTCAATGAAGAGGAAGATATCCCGTATTCTTTACGGGTATCGGGGTATTTCGATATGGGAAAAGAGTGGGGAGAGATGCTGGAGGGTGCAGACAAGAGTCAGCTAATGAGGCTTCAAGCTTTCTATGAAGACATGATTGGTAGGGTTAAGGACAAGGTGTTGCAGAGAAGGATTCAGGAGATTATGAAAGATTGTCTTCAATCTTCAGCTCCTAAACACTGATAATATTATAATCTGTTGTTGTCGTAATAGCCTAATAATACCTTTCACTTGAACTGAAGCAGAGAACATATATACTTCAGTTCCCATTTTGACTAATTCACACTATGGAACTCTATAGATCATAATTGTCAGAAATTCGATGAAGTATACTAAGTAAATCGGAAATGAGAAGTGGGAAAGCTTTAGGTCGTAAATAAATAAACCTTTTGCAATGAAAAATCGACTGCTTGGATGATTTATAATAAAATCATCACAAAATCAAGTAGCAATGTTTATATCATCTTCGAGACTTTCGTAACACATCAATTTTTTTCTTTTGCCATAAAAGCGTTAGATTATTTGCTTTCGTCTTACATTTTTTTCCAAAGTAGTTAACCTCTATTTTGCAACGACGTATTATATCGCTATTTTATTCTATTTTACCTCGATTAGTTGCTATTTCGTGATTTATGAACATCCAAAAACATGAGTCTTAGTGTGATAGTTATATATTTACATCCAAACAGTCAAATTATCAAAAGTATAGGCTTAATCCATTTCCCCTACAGTGTGTCGAATATGTTGTAAAAAGAACATCTAAATTAAACTACCTATGCCTTTTTATAATTCAAAATTCTGAGTTATTAAAAGTTTGAAAAGTACCTAAGATTTTGGAAACGAGGTTCTTAAGCATTTGAAAATGGTCGGAAATCATTTTAAATTAGTTATTAGACGTTTTAAATCAGCTCTTAAAACTTATATTTTATGAATTTTTTAAAATTGGTTTTTTAAAAAAATTAAACTAAAAATGTATTTTTGAGAATGACCCATGAAAATCCTTATCTACAATCAGTCCAAAAATTATTTGATTTTACTTCTGTATTTGAAAAAAAAAAAATTGTTGTCACTGTATAGTATCACATCATCCAACAACCAGTGAAGGACAAGAGAAATTCATCCAACAACCACTGCAATGTCCTTTCATATTTAATTTTCCAATAAATAATGTCAATTTAATCATTTCATTGCCAACTCACTATTAATGTATGTAAAATAGAAATATAATGAATTCAAAAGTTTATTCTTTTGGGCAAAGGTGAATAATGTACGCGTTTTATACCTTCTTATATAAGTATTATTGACAGTTAATGGCTCTCAAATTAATGTAAAGGACTGTATATCAAAGTTAGAAGTTTTCTAATGTATGTAAACATGATTGATATCTTAAACGTTGGTCTAAATATAATATATATATTTACTCCTTTTTTATACAATGACATATATATATCCTTGATTATGTACTTTTTAAATTTTTTCTTCTAATGATTATTTTTTTAAATATAAATCTTGATAATATATGCTTTTGTCATATAAATACACATATGCCTCTCTAATAGATAGCGTGTCAGTCCAATGGTAGATCTTCTTGTTATATTTTCTGTTATTTCAAAGCATGTTCCATTCTTCTTAGTTTACTAATGTTGACACAATCGATGTACGTGGTTTACTGCATAAACAATAGCATTACACAATAGTTACTGTTCTATTCACATCTTTGACTCATTTTCTTTACTTCCTTTGCTTGTTTGATATACTCTATTTGTCCTAAAAGGTCTATAATCTGATAGGAATTGAATAGAATTCATTTAATATATATATATATATATATATGTCATAAAGAGAACGTAATTTGACTATAGCCATTTGCACTAATTATATAATTCAATTTATTTAAACAATTCGATTATATTGAGGATTTTATTAAATGCAAGTGACTTGATTTGTATAAATTATAACGGATTTGATCATTTATGCTTATCAGATTTTAGTAGACGTTAAGTATTATAGTTATGTATGATATATCGAACAATTTGTGTTAATACCATTGTTTGTTACCTACATAGTTCAAACATGCACGTATATTAATGAAGAAAAAAACCGTTACAAAATAAAGGATATATTTGATTTTGATTAAATGACTAGCTATATGGCAAGGCAACACTGTACATTCAGCTTTGAAGCACGTAATGCCTGAATAGGCACACATTCAAATGTGATGGACACACGGAAGCATATACGCAACATAGATTTGATAAATTGATTAATTATTTTTGTTCTGTTTGGTACATATATTCGGAATATATTGTAACAGTACTAGTTTTGTATTTTCTGATTATGGTTATATCTTAGGGCTTTCAAGCTCCAAATTGGGCCACCTTGCATTTTTTTTCTTATCTCTCATGCATTTTAATAGAATTATAAAAAAAAAATTCCAGATTTTCTGTGTAATAGCTCTTTGGGTTCAGGTTTTAATCAAATAGTTGATTCATTAATAAAAGGTTGGAGTTTAGATATATATATACTCTATTTTCGATTCATTAATAAGCATCATAATTCACTTACAAGAATGCTTTAAAAATATACATACATCTTATTCATTATTGGTTAAATAATTCGTAGGTTAAGCTAAGGTGAGTGTAAAGCTTAATTTACGAATTTGATTTTCAGTTAGACAAATAGTATTTTATGATAAAAATAATAAATAAAATAGAAACAGTCATGCACTCTAAATTTTCAAGTATTTATTGTGATTTTTCTCCATTTTGAATATATATTTCGTAACACTAATTTTTTTATTTTTTATTTTGACATTCCTAACACTAATCTACGATTGTCCACCAACTATTCTAACCTAGAACCGGTAAGACATTACACGTTGGATACTCCTCTATAGTGTAGCACGTGTTTCGAGATCAGGTTTTGCATATAATAATACTTAAACATTACTGAATCAAGTGGCACTAACCCAAGATATTTGTACAAAACAATAATTAAAAGCATCCTTGAAATGGCAAGCAACAAAGAAAAAGCTTTCCACAAAGAATATTGTCACTTGATGAAGACAATGCTTTATTACGGACGTATTCCATTTTATTCAATTGCATTTCATCATTGCCATTGGTTGTTGTTGTTCTCATTATTCTCTTCTCCGAGATTTTTAAATATTTTACAATAAGAAAACATTCATTAAGATAAAGGACTATATATCCCATTAATCAAAAAAGCTTGGACAAAAGATTTGTGGACTTCATAGAGGAGCTTATTCATAAGATACAAGTGATTTCTAAATAGATGGTTCTATGAGTTTTAGGAAGGTTGGGATTGCTTCAAACGTTAAATTTTTATTTGCGATTAAATGTTTTACCAAATGTAAACGCAAATTGCGTTTGCGTTTGTGGTTATATAATTTTCAACTTGGTAAACCGGAGGAATAAGCCAAGTAATCTGCAAAGCTGACCGACCGTTAAATCAGTTTTTTAATATGTTTTTTTTTGTCAACAGTTTTTTAATATGTTAATGTAATTAATCTGCCGACTTATTTGATCCGTAGATATTTAAAACAAAGCAACTTAGTGGAGATTATCAAGTGGTTCAGATACCCTTTTTATATAACGATATATCAGTATTTTATAAAGTCTTTTTTGACGATTTTGGTCGAAATCTAAAAAAGTAATAAAGGGGTCAATGATTCCTTTTCCGTTTTTGGAGTTATGCATAGTACTACCATCATTAGACAGATAGATTTCGATTTAAGAATTTCAACACCTCACAAAGATATGCAAGAAAGTTATGTCGGATCCACTCTAGATTTGCGTGGTCTAATGTCGGTTAATAAAACCTAACTAATATATTCATTTATTCTTAAACGAATTAATATATAGATTATACAATACTTAGTGGGAATAGGTAGGGCTAAGTGGATCTAAAATCAAATGAAATCGATCAAATTAACCCGAACCAAATTCAAATCAAAATGACGAGCCATAGTATAAGAAAAATGAGATCGAATCAATTTGAAGTAGGTGAATTAATCCAAAATTAACTATAACTGACCAAAAAAATCAGGCATGATATATATAATCAAACCTAATCTCGACTGAACCGCAGTAATTAGTATCCACTGAAACCTAGCAAAACTCAAAATGCAATATATCCCGTTGGTTTAATCAATCTTTAATCGTTAATTTAAATTTTGTACTTTTGTAGTTTAGGTGAAAAAGAAAACAATAGTTTTATATGCATGCAATATGCATTCAGACAATTAGTAAAACCTCTGTCGGAGGAACCTCTTTTAACAATTAAAAATATATTTAAAACCAAAGATGACCAGCTTTGGACTTAAATTATATATTTCGTTAAAATGTTGTAGATTATGTATGTCGGAGATTCAACCTTTAAAAATTTATAGAGGAGTAAGAGAGGAGGTGACTCGAAAACTTGAAAACTGTACGTAAAACTAACAAATCGTTGCCGAATCAAATTCTAGGTCATGAACTGGTCCGACGCATTGGTCGGAAGTGATTATAGTCTTGTCAAGCAAGGATTAGTTCGTATTATTTCATTTAATATCATTAATTGGTTTTGTATGATATTCAGAGTTTGATCCTATCTTTTTATTGTATCCGTCATCTTCTATACTAATCACATTTTCTTTTGCAAATGCCTTAATGTCGCGTTTTAATTCGTTTTCGTCCAAGGAAATTTTGAATGTCCAGACAATGTATTCGATATATCAGAGGTCTTCATGCATAACTATAAGGTGATACTTATGAAACTCTTATGTGATGTGGATGATGTAGTCTATATAGTTACGTACAGATATACATGCTTTTTTATTTTATTTTTGTTGGCTAGTTCATGCCTTATAAAATGATCATTTATATATATTCAGTAAAAGAATTTACATTCGTTAAATAATATCCTCGAAATTAAAGAGATATATACAAGGCAATGTAAACACATAACAACTAGTGAGAAAAAAATATAATTTTATGTTTTAATATTAAGTATATCTGATTTCACTCTGTTGACTATAAAATGGCATATATTAACCATTTATAATTAACAGACATGATATGTATCATTGTTCCATGTCCCACACTCTCGTAAGAAAGTCTTAGGGGTTAATCCAAATATCATTCATATATTTTAAATGGTTGCCAGTGACATCATTATTATAAATTATTTATTTATAACATTAGTCTTTATCCCCCACATAGGATGCACAAAGCTTTGAAATAGTAATATGAAGTCGAATAATCATTTTCAACTAAGCTATTATAACAAAGAAATATCATGTTGAAATCTACACAGACTTTTGGAGTTGGCAAACTATTGAACACATTTAACTTTTGGGGTTTGCAAAACACTAAGATACGTTTTACACTGATTAAAGAGATGGTAAATACAACATAAATCGATATAACTAATTAACTAGTATTCCACTTTAGAACGAATAGTTTAAAAATCATCACAGCTCTTTTCCATGATTGTAAACTTATAATTAATGGTTCTAAAAACGAGATTTTGGAAATTGAAAAGATGTAAATGTGACAGGACTAGACATGTCACATTCTTTATCCTCCTCAAGTAGTATCATTCGACCCATATAGATTCAGATATATTAATTAAGTTAGGGCCAACAATCTCCTTTTAGTTTTTAAATTAATCTGCGCTGTTCCAGTAACATTCTTACATTTTTTTTTAATCAAAAATATATTCTCACTTTGTTTCGACATAAATACCTTTACCCTTACAGAAACCAATCGTTTTTTTAACCTACTCATTAATTGCGCCTTTATTTGCAATTACCAAAAAAAAAATTTACCAAAAGAAAGATTTGAAAGCTTTCCAAATAAAATAGAAACATTGACATGTTTTCTTACAATATGTTTTGTCTCCAAAGATATATTTAAACATAACAGTAACTATCAAATTACAAAATATAAACATGTTTCCATTATTATAACACAAATTTTAGAAAAAAAAACTTTCACAAGTACAATGTTCATCGTTTTAATCTTCAATAGCCATATATATTTGATTTTTCTAATATTCAAATTCAAAATCATGGAATCTAGCGCATACAGTTTTATATCCAAATATCAAATCTAAACTTTAGAACATAATTAATCCTAGAACTATTTAGCTTTCTTAATTTCGGGAAAATGGCAACGCTGTGACGGTGATGGCGGAAAGAGTGTACGACAAAATCTTGGCCATAAAAAATGACAAAGCATTAGAAGAAAAAAATGAAAGATTTTGTTTATGAATAAAAATTATATAGGCAAATCGAATAACGAAAAGAAGTTATCCACCCAATTCTACTTTATTTTAAATTATTTAAATATGGTCTGTCATCTACATGTTTTAAAATTGATGGCAATAATTAAATTAAGTTACCTCTTCACTTAACATGTAGAATTATAATCGAATTGAAATTTCGTAATCAGTAACATAAAAATAATCAAATCCTCAGTGGAGGAGCTAGCTAATTAGATCTGCTTTTATCATAAACCTTCCTCTTTTTTATTCTAAATTAATTACACGATTTATCTGATGGTATTCTGTAGCCAATATATTGTATAATAAAATATATATAAGTGGACAATTTTGGTCATAATCATAGTAAGAGATGATAACAATATAGATTGCATGGATTTAATTTAGCAAAAAAGCAATATATATTGCATGGATGTGTATATATGTGGTTGTGTAATGTTTGCGTCAGCTTGGACAAGTTGCTCTCGTTTTGTGTTTTCTTGTTTTACCCTAAGCTTACATTCTCCATTCCATTTACTTCCGACCAAACAAAAGTTAATGATAGTGAGACTCTAATTTAGAATTAATGGTTAAAGCTAAGTCTCTTGCTTTTTTCTGCCAAAAGACAAAAAAACACGCAACAGTTTTTGAACTCCTAATGATTTTTATTATTGCAAATATCATAAAGTTAGTGGACTTTTTATTTCTCGCTTATTCACTTGATGATACTTACAAAAAATTCACTTTTTTTCCTCTTCTTTTCCGACAAACCAAACCGATTTTTATATAAATAAAAACATAAATAGAGTTTTGTACACGTATACATTATGGAGCTCACACACGCACCAAAACTAAAACCCTTCTTTAGCTACCACCACAAAATAAAATAAAAAATAAAAAAAGGTTCATAAAGAATTAAAGACGTGATTAAACAAGCCATTAAATATACGAATAATGATGATACAAAAAAACTGATTAAAAACGTCGTTAGAGATCCCACGACAAGCCTTGGTTGAAATTAGGAATGATTCCGTAACCGTAACTATCTTCCGACCACTGTCCCCACGGCGGAGGATATAAACAGTAGTCCACTGAGTCAGAGAACACAAACTCGTTCCCAACGTTAGCCGAATCGACGTCGTAACTCGCTCCGAGACTTGGCAGCTCCACGATCTCACCAAGCTCCTCTGACTCAGTCCTCGAGAGGTCCATCACCAACACGAGAGAGTCAAGCGAAGAAGTAGAAGACGATGATGAAGACGTAAGCGACGTCGTTGGTTCCATATGTGCTGCTTTGAGAGCAGCTGTCTGAATATCTCGAGGGCTTAGCGAGGCAGGTCGAGGGAATGACTCAACAAGTTCAGGGAAGTTTAGTATAGCGGAGGTTCCTTTAATGCTCAAAGCTGCCACGTCATGTGCACGCGCCGCCATCTCCGGCGTCGGGAAAGTTCCAAGCCAAATACGTGATTTCTTCCTCGGCTCACGAATCTCCGAAACCCATTTTCCCCAGTTCCTCATCCTCACGCCGCGATAAACCGGATGTTTACCGGAATCTTTAACCCTTTTGGTCTTCTTCGAATTCTCGTTTTGCTCTGCTTTGCTCTCTTGACTCACTGAGTCAGACGCCGAGTTAGGGGGAAGACGCTGAGTCACTCTTTCCGAGTGGAGAGTGTAGTACTCCTCACCAAACGTACTCTCTGACACGGATGCCACCATTTTCTTACACGAACCGTAAAAATAGTTTCAACAGTTTCTTATTCCGCTTGTTTTTATGATTCGGATCCCGAGATTTATGCAATTAAAGGAAAGAGCTTCAGGGGAAAAAAAAAAGTTTTGAGAATTATTCAAAATGAGGAAAAAAAAAACAGGGTAGTAGTGAAGTGATGAAGAAGAAACGTTGGTACAAACTTGGTCTATCATATTTCTAAGTCACTCAAAATATTTATATGCATTAATATTTTGGGAAGAGAAGGAGAGAATGGGACCAAAACAATGCAATAAGTCTCTTGAATAAAGGAAATGGACCCAATGGCTCTATTTATTTTGTTTTTCTTATAGACCCACTGTATTTTTTATAAATATATTTATTGATATAAAACAAGACACTTGGAAGGTCACTGTTTGCTTTGATATCTTTCGGGTAGTAGACAAAAAAGTAAAAACCAGTATATTGTTAGAAAAAAGATGATGAGACTACCACATTTAGAATAGCAAGACTGGTGTATGCAAATTTTATGAAATTTGTCTCAAGAAGAACATGGTGAGACTGCGACAAGCCTTTTTTTTCTTGATCTATTTATCTTTTCTCTTTATTTGTGTGATAAGGAAACTTTCACCTAAGTCTTACTGTTTTATTATCTTTTACCCTGATCTTCGGCTGAATGGATCCTAGCGCTTTCCATTTTTTTGTTATTTTTTTTAAAAAATTATTTATAAGTAAATGGAAATACAAATTAATCCTAAACCATAAGAATCCAAATGGGTCTGATTAAAAGGGATAAACTGAATACGATTTTAAATATACAAACCGGTTTAAACCGATGTCGGAACAGCGCTTTCGGGTACATTCGCATTTATATTCATGTATATGCGTATGCTTGCTCATATGAACCTCATTTTTTTTGTCAACATGAACATCAAGTTAATCTATGTATCTTAACTATATGATAAGCCAGGATTGGGATGTTTCTTATTGATTAGAATTAACATAGTATTCAATTGCATACTTTCTTTTCTTCAGATTTTGAATTTTAATAAACGGGTATATTCAAGTTTCATGGAAATAGATTAAAAGAAGAGCGCTTTTAGGAAACGGGAGATATATTTTGATAATTTTGCTGTGCTATTAAAGTGTAGACACTTCTAAACGATTACCATAAACGATTAAACTTCAAAACTCAAGCTCCAGAGTTAAAAAAAATATCCAGCGATGATTTTTTTGTTTGGATATAGAAATAACATAGAATTTTTTTTTAATTATTATATCAAAAATTATGGAGGACCTAGAATAATGTATAAAAGATACTATGAGTTAATCTACATATTATTAATTGGGATCAAATTAAAAGTTAATGAAACTTTGCATCAAAAGGTGTGATTAGTTGTATTGATTTCATCGAAAAGATATATGCAATACCAGTTAATAAATATTTGAGTAGGTATGAGGAAATATATGGGCTTAATTTAGTAAGTTCCAGAAAAAAACTACCAATCAATGCATATTAGGTTAAAGTTGGTTCCATCGCACAAACAGACAAATAAGTACATTTTGGTGTAATAATACAAATAAAGAAACGAAGTAAGTAACGAGAAATTGCAAAACAATTTAAGGGACATCAATTTTTTCAATCATGGGGCCGTATTTGCGTTCCTATAAGGACGGGTTTCTGTCAAACATATACAATATATACATATGTATACACTGATATACACGTATATATCATAAGTTAAAGTCTTCTAATAATCATCTTTTTTTTTTAATAACTCTAATAATCATTTTGCTTTTTGTATTCACAAATAAAACATAAGTACTTGCAATGAACGACGCTGTTTGTTCCTTTGCCTCTCGTTTCAGCATACAAATATTTATTTCATATTGATAATATATATACTCATTAATAATTAACACTGATATCTATTTGTAGCTTTACTCAGAAGACCAAAATTAATTAACAATATATCTATGAATTACGACTTTCTAATTTAAAACTAATTGACAATGCATATAATGACTTATTTTTTTATACTTATATGCTAAAACATGTTTTATAGTAGGTGAGACTTAGATAAATCCATTCGAGACGAGAATGAAACTGTACACAACCTTGGAAATGTTACTACAAGGCGATAAGGACCTACGAATCAATTGGACTATAAAACCATCCGCTTAGCAACCGTTAATTAACTGGTCATGCCTTATTGCCTTTATATATTATATGTTAGAACATATCTCATTAGCTACGACTACGAGGGAACTTAACAGAAACAAATGTTTTATAAGATATATATTTAAGTTTAGCAATATATGTGATACGTGCCAAGCTTAATTAGGCTAGCTATTTGCTTCCTTATCCCTTCAACAAGATCATTTAAGCTTCTCTTTTCTCATTTCAGAAATTATTCTTTAGTTAAGAATGAAGACATTATCAATAAATGAAGCGGACCCAACTTAGAAAAAAATGGGAGAAATCAATTTTACGTGTCTTTATTTATGTTTTTGGTCAATTTTATGTGTATTTATTTAGGCAGACAAAACCAAATAACAATATATTCCAAATATGGTTTTATTAAGCATACAGTGACTATAAAGTCGAAATTTTAAAAAGGTTCCAAAATAAGCCTTTTGGAAAAGGACATTTTCTTCTTCTTCTTTTTTCTTCTTTTGATACAGGAAAAGAGACATTTTCGTGCCTTGTGTTCTCCTCATGGGATAAAAAAAATCGTTAAAAAAAAGTTAAGAGGGTCAAAGTTCAATTACGACTGCAATGCATAAATCTCACGTATTTTTGTTAGATTTTGTGTACTGATCAAATTGTTTTACGACCATTATTTAATTTTAAAGCCGAATTTGCTAATTAAACAAAAGATGTCACATATATATTTTTATGCAGTAATTAAAATATAATTGAACTGCAACAGTGTATTAAAAATTGATTTTTAATTATATTGTTTCACTACATTATTTTTTACGCTTTTTTAATATGGCATAATATATTTCATTTTCTTACAATTGATTTCATTCACCCGTTTCTAACACTTAACTTGTCCTATCGTCGGACCATCTGAACTGCAAAATCGCAAAGATAGATTTCTTATAAGGTGGTATATTAATTGAAGTTAGAGAATAATATATGCTCTCCATATAGTTCTAAGCCCAGAAGAATAAGCATATAATTAAATTTGAGTTTATGTCATATGGTGGATAGTTACCCTACTCAACGTATATCACTATTTCTTGTGTATGTTCATTAGAGAGACAAACAATTGACAGATGGAGAAGAAGAAAAAAGGATACATCGACGTGTAGGACATTCACTCTTAACACGTTTTTGCTTTACTTTACAGTGTATGTGGTCAACGAAACACGCAGTCGTTTGGACTCATTAATCCCACGAGTTTAATTATGGGAGAAATGTATAAACATCATGAATTAGTATACTATATGAAACATAAAAGAATAATATTTATCTACTTCAAAATACTCACATATACTACCTAACCAGTTTTCTTTAACAACGTTATATATATATATATATATATATATATATTTATTTATACGGGTTTATGATTAAACAAAAATGCCATAGATTTAACTCTATCATATTTTCTTTTTATTAATTTGTATTAATGTACTATATTCTTTTTATTTTGTATTAGTATATACTATATTAAATATTATAGTGAACGTTTATATATACGGGTTTATGATTAAACAAAAATGGTATAGATTTAACTCTTATGATATTTTATTTTCAATTTGTATTAGTGTACTATATTCGTTTTAATTTGTATTAGAGTACAATATTCAAATATTATAGTGTGTGAACTGTAAAAAAAAAGTGGTTTCCCTCTTTGCTTGCAAGTAGTTTCGATTCCAGAATCAGGAACACGAATTTTAAGCTAGCTAGAACACCACCAGGTGTCAAGCACGCGTATTAGCAAACACGTTCAAGGACATATTATAGCGTGAATTAAATTAAAATGCATTTGCAATTTGAAAGTATCGAATTAAGAAAAAAAGTTAATTAAAAGAAGAAGAAAGAGGAAATAAACAAGGCCTCATTAATTTGCTATCGTCGAGGCACATAAAAGTGAAGAGATAGCTGCTGCTCTATCGCAGCATGTATAATTAAACAATATGTAATAACGGGAAATCATCCCCTATAACATATATTTTATAAATTTGATGATATTTATATAAGCTTAAGGAGATTCACTTTTTCCTTTTTCACTTCTTGTATGTATTATTTCTCATTTCTCAACGACAAATATATAAATATATATAAAACATTAACATATCAGGTTAAAAAAAACTTTTTTTTTTGTTATTTGCCTTAGGCTCCCAAAACCCTAGGTATGGTCGTGAGGAAACATTATCATTTGTAACTGCAGAGTTACGGCCTTTAATTTGAACTAGTTTACTTTAGCCAATCATCACAGCAACAACAAAAGTGGACTAGCTTTTGATATTCAACATATAGCCCATTAACTGGTGATGGGTTTTTCACCACTACTAGTAAGGGACAACAAAAAACGACTATGTCTGAGTCTGACGATAGATCTTGTCACAAATTAATTGTTTAAGAAAGACGACAAAATTGTTGCATATCATCATTGGAATTTCCAACAATTTTTTGACTAATATTTAGTCGGACTTATATATTCACGAATTTGTGAATACTTTTATTAAAATTCAGTTTTTTTATTAGGTAATTATCCATGACATAAAAAAATCGCAGAACAAAGAATTTAATATTTTGAAGTTACGTTACTTCATGGTCATTGGTTAATGGTTACTGGTTATTGGTTATGGATTTAATATATATATATTACTTACTTTATTAAATTAAAAAAAACATATCAGTATTTAAAAAGTTATATCGGGATTGACAACGTATATTTAATCGTCTGATTGATACTATTTATTTTAAGATTGCTGATAGATCAGTGTCACTAGTCTTAAAAGACTGTGACCAGTCTAGAGATATTCATTCATTTTCCGTTATAAATTATATTATGAGATTAGACCTTTCAATGTATTAGGATCATTCTTGACATACCATTATCTAATCCACACACATGCATAAGTTTTATAAAGTTAAAATGATGAAAAGTTGGAAACCATAAGATTGTGTAAGAGACAGACAAAACACATACAAGGAAAAACATTATTCTGACTCAAAACTCAAAAGTACATCAGACATCACCAGTCAAAAATCACCATCCCCATTTAATGACATCTTCTTGTTTTTTATTTTACTCCAAATTTTTGGCAAACAAAACAAATATCATTAACAATATAAGAAGATATTCAACGAAAGTGAAGGTATTGAGTGTCTGACTATCACAGCTTCAGTCCTGCTTCTTGTTTGTCACATGCGATTGCCTGGCTCATGATATAACCACACAGTGTCTTCGATCAGTAACTTCCAAACGAATAGTTTGCAGGCAAAAAGGTTCTGATTTTAATAGGTAAATAATAATTTTGAGCCGTGAAATTAAACTTCTTTTAGGTCGTCTAAGAGGGAATAACGAAAATATATAAAATATCATAGGATCAAGTAAATATCATAGGCTCAATAGAAAAAGTATCAAAGACAAAATCAAAAGATCATAGGATCAAGTAAGCTTGCAACGAGACTATATTATATGTTTTGGTTCGAGTCTGGAAAATTTTCGGTCCATTATCTTTTGATTTAGGCCCATTAGCACTTACTTGGCCCGTTTATGCGGGGTATCAAAAGTTGGCTTTAATAACAATAACCAACCATCAACCGCCACGTATCCTTTTTATTTATTTTGTATTTTATTATTTAAATATATTTATTCGTTTTTCTTGCAAGTATTGTTGACCCAACCTCAAAATGGTCCACGAACAACATTCTGAGGATTCTTACAGCAACAATCTTTCGTTATTTATTGGATGAACACTTATTAAGTAATTAGAGGTTATTAATGACATCCACTAATTGCCAAATAACGAAATGAGTCTTTTAAAAATTTGTATAGTTTACACTTTCCTTCTCTTGGGGCTTAGGATGAAATTATCATCATCGTCATCATCATCAACGACTTTCTTCTTCTTTCTCGCATCTAAACCGTTGCTCTTGGCCGCAAGTGGTCTTTGAGAACTCTCCGGCTTACTAGAATATGATGGCGTCGGTTTAATCGGTGTTCCCATTCGGATTTGCTTCATCTTTCTTAGCTTTTTCTCATGAGCTCGCTTCGCCTTTTCCGGAGACAACATTCCATGTTCCATTAGCCTGTTCCAACACGTACGAGGAACCACAATGTTGACAAAAAAACATTCAAGTTTTATGCTAAAATGAGCCAAGAACAATGCTTTTTAAGTTCAGCATAAAGACTTGTCAATAGCTTTTTGTTTATTACCAGAACTCAGCCATTTCGCTTCCTGGTATTTGTTTCGACAATGATTCGTAGAATATCCTCAAGGGCTCTCTCTGCAAATGCAAAAGACAGAGAAACCAAAAAATCAAGAACATGATGACAAATAGAGAGACTCAATAGAGCAAATCCGTAAGATGTATATATATAACCTCTTCAGGAGGATCATACTTTTGTCCGGGTAATGAGTAAACCTTCTTCTCTCTTTTCGCTTTACCTTTCGCCGAGCTCGCTGCTGCTGCAGATGTTGTTGCTGTTGATTTCACCGAGTTTAAAGGTGTTTTTGGCTTTGCCTTCACAAAAGTTTTGCAGAAAATATATTACAATTTGGTTGTATGATCGACCTAGAAACCAACAAAATATCCAAAATCATGTCATGAAGCAGAATTTACGAAACGATCAAATGGATCTATCATCAACCCATTTTCACTTTCATCGCCAATCGAAAAGTTTTCGATCTACAATAAACCCAAGCTAACAAGAAAACTTTCCCAAAATGATTAATTTCAGAGAACCCAAATCAGCAAACTTCCACAAGAATATATAAAAAAAGACACAAATTCAATAATTTCCTTTTGCTCTTAGCTCTGTTCTATCAAATCTTACACACAGAGATTTACTGATTGGATACCTCAGATTTGGCCGTGAGGGTGGAAACAGAGGATCTGGGTTTGGTATCCGACATGATCGGTCTGCTAGAGCTTGCGATCTTCTTCTTGTCCTTAAAAGACGGATCGATCTTGACTCTGGAAGCAAGAGAAGAAGACCCATCGCGTGGCTCGCTCTTAACCGAACTGGGTCTCGTCTGTGTAGCCATAAAGTGTTCAGATTTTTCCTGAAATTCAGCTCAACTACTCTTTCTGCTCGAAGAAGTCTACACTGATTCCTAAAAAAGAGATGCCATCTTCCGATTAAGTCTTGCTGCCTCATGGCTATGTAATGAAATGGTAAAAGAAGGAAAAGTTAAAACACAAAAGATTTTGCTGTTACTTTTAACGGTAATTTTAAATTCCAAGAGGAATTAATAATTTATTTACTCGCCAATCGGATACTTTTTTTCTTTGCTCCTAATAAATTTTATATTGGAGTTTTTTTCCTTCAATGTCACTTTTATTTTTTTGTTGCAGATTATTTGGATGGTTAAAAATAATCTATGAATATTTTGAAACATAGATTGGATCTTCTAACATTGAAGAAATAAATCATTCTTTATAGATTCTAAGGTTATAGAATTTAAAGTTGAGTTTTTTATGGTTTATGGTTTGCAGATTACAATTCAAAGTTTAAGATTCAGATTATATATTATTTAAGAAAATTTAAACTGATTTCATAAACTTTAATATAAACTTTAAGACTGTTAGTCCAAAAGAAAAAAAAATTGTAACTTTCTTTTTGGTTCAGCCATTTAAAATTCGATTAACTTGATGGCAACGGGATAAATACAAACTACTCTACTCCACAATCTTAGTTTGAAAAACTTTGATTAGTTAAATGTATGCCACAATTAGACAAAAAGTGTAGATTGATGTAACAACCCAACCCATAATCCTTGCCAAACCGGATTATATCTCAATTGGCTAAAACGTTTGAAAAACCCGGCTATACCAAACCGAATGAAGAATCATATGGAATAGATCATACCGAACCGGTTCACCATCATGCCACATGAAATGCTTTTGAACCTTCAGCACTCTCTTCTGCATCTCAACGTATCTCCTCACCGGAATTGATATCAAAATGTTCCTCAGATTCGGAATCTCCTTCTCTGGCACAAACACAGCAAAAGATTCCCAATCCAAGACCTCAAGAAACGGCGGCACAAAGTTATCCGAGATAATAACCGGAACGCAACCGTACAAAACCGACTCCACCACCCTGGGACTATTCACCTCGTACCCTTTAGCGCAAACGCAGAATCTACTGCGTTTCATGAACCCTACGTACGATTTGTGGTCGATCCGGTTAAAGATTTTCATATCCGGTTCAGGTCTCGAAGACCATTCGTTGAGCACTATGGGTCTGACATAACCGTTCAAGGTTCCGGCGAAGAAAGCAAGGATGGTTCGCTTGGAAGGGCGGTTACCTCCAATGTTACCGTTTGGGTTTTGTGACGAATAGATTTTTGTTTCCGGCAAAGAGACATCTTTTCCGACTATAAAGTCTACTCCGACATCGGCGTTACAGAGCGATCTGATGCACTTCATGTATGGTCCTCTAGTCTCAGCTGGAGCCTATAACGAACATGATGATCACATTTGCAGCTAACAACTGAATTTTAATGTAAAAGCAAACGCAAATCCAAGCAAACAAGTTAGGCCTTAAATCACTTACCCAATCATGGCAAGCGGTGAAGAAATGATCGGAGCCACGGGTTCTATTCCAGAAAGGGTAGTTAGAAACGATGAGATTGATGTAGTCTCTGAGATACTTAACAAGATTTTTACGACTGTGTGAGTCATGAACGTAGAGTTTCTGTTGTAGGATTCTTGAACTGAAAGCCAAGTAGAATATATGAGCTTTGGTTGGATCTTTTGTCAAGAATCTATTGCTACTCTCCATTAGTTTCATAAACCATCCTTCTGATGCGTAAACCCCTTCCATTACTCCCTCAGGCTGATGAAAGATTGGTCTGTCCCCATCTGTGTAAACGTACACTTTCAGAGTCTGTTCCATTAGCTCGTAGCTCCTGCGCTAGAGATTAACCGTTTAGGATTTGTTTCAAATGTCAAGTTTTAATCTTGTGTTTGCGTTTCCGACAATCATGATTTAAAAAAAAAACTGAAATATATAGATATTATAATAAACAGTTAAACACAACCATTTAACATATAAATATGTAAAATCAAGAATTAAGCGCTTGCTAGTTACTATCCTTATATATATATGATTGCTTGGATTGGTTAATTTGTTAAACCTTTTGAAGACGGATAGGTTGTGGTAGAGAGGCGCGTAAAGAGTGTCATCCTTCTTAATCAAAGCCGTGTTCTTGATCTTGTTTCTTGCAATTTTAAGCTCTTTGTCCACATTTGTTCCCCAACGAGGTGCCTATGAAGATGAAAAAGAAATGAAAAACGGATCAACGAGTTAATGAGTGAGAAGGTCACAAAGGAATTGGAACTTGATTATGGTAAAGTCACTTCCATACAAGTGAATTATTAGGATCACTATGTCGCTTCAATATCATATTGTTCATCTGGGTTATTGATATGACAACTAAAGGTGGTTTTTTGGTGCTCCTCTCATGTTTCTTGTTGCTTTGAGGTATCTTAGGTTGACGAGGAGGACGCTGAGAACTTGCGGTTTCATTGCCTCTACTTTGTCCATAAGCTTTCGGAGAATCATTCAGAAACTTGTGCTCTAAACTCTTCAAAACCTCCGTAGTGCTATTACGCGGTTTAAACCCAGAGGATGCTTCTTGAGATGCGAGAAACATTTCGTTTTCAGCACTTTTAGTTATGTCATTGGATTCTCTGAATTCAGAAACGGTGCCGTTTCCAGGGGAGCCAATAGATATTGGAGTGAGCTCGAAATACTGAAGACCTAGAACGAAGGCGACAACCAGAGCCATGAGAAGAACAACTCTACAGTTTCCGACTTGCCCGAGAAACCGCAAAACCCGAGTTCGATCCATCACAACCTGGACAAAAAGACTAGCTTAGATTATATAGAACTAAACCAGCCTCTTTCTTCCTAAAAACAGAGAACAAGATTTGTTTTGTTTAATTAGCCCATCAAAATCCACGAGGATTGTTCCAGAAACAGAGCTTGATCACTTACATGGGGAAAAAGATAAGAACTTCTTTTGTCAGATCTGAGCGTTTCTTTGAAGACTCTTGGAGTGATCATCAATAAAACAAGCAGACAAATAATTAACAAGCAAAGAGACAAGGCAGGTCAATAGATGGCTTTTAATTTTGTTCAATCAAAAGTCTTGACTAATTAAATATTGGAGAAAACACTGTGTTTTGAATTGATAAGCCAACAACATATGATAAAACCTTTTTATGACATTTTTTATAACACATCCCTTTGTTAAAACATATTTATAACATATTTCAGAAGCTGACTCTGTTTTTCTTTTCAACATTTAAAACCATATTTATCATAATATTACCCACTCAGCCACTCTGTTTTTCCTACTTTAAAAAGTACTACAATAGTACAGTTTGTTAGCAACTTACACAAACCAAGAAAAATATAAATGAGGGCTTTCGAAACAATGACCGTATTATATAGTAAATTTGAAATTGTATTTATACATGACTTTCAGTGTCAGCGTTTGCGTCCCGCACTGTCCTCTGGAACGTGATCCAATTATCGGAAGTTGCGAATTTTTGAGTTCCCCAAATAAAATGAAAGCCTCTGCATCAATATTGGCTCATTTTGTTAATTTAAGATTCTTGAAACTCAAACTACTGTTCGATTTATAAAAAGTTGTTTTTTACATTGCGACACCCACCTGAAAGTTACTGTAACATCTACCTAAAGTTTTTTATTATATGAAAAACTATCAAATGGAATTAGATTTGCTACATAAAAATTCGTATTCATTATAACCTGGCCGATCTCCCTCAATGTGCCCAAACACTTGTTAGTTCTATTTTATTTTAATTGGTACTACTGTATATAGCAAGAAAAGAAACCATATCAATCGGTTATCTCGATATATAATCCATGAACATGTTTTATCTCCATTGGTATCATGTAAAAGGCAATAACACTTATACTTCAAAACACATGTTGCTTGTAGATTACTTTTTATTTTTATTTTTTTTGGGTGCAAACTTGTGGTTTACTAAAAAGCAATTTTTTATGATGAATCTAACGGAACATTGGATACTTCTAAATTCTAAAACACAGCTAAAGCGAAATAACACGGCTAATTACCAAACCAACACGACACTTAAATCAATTTAATATCTACATTTTTTTATTGTTAAATGTATCCTGTTTTAAATGATATTTACGATTAACATACATAACAATCAATCTTTCAACTTCCTCAGCATGATCGTTGTTGACTCGTGCCAACCTCATCCTCCTCCTCACCAACATATGGAGCAAGATTCAAGTAACAATTACCGTGGAAGTTCTCGTTACTAATACCAATATTAGGATTCTTGCTAGAACTATTTCTTCGCCACCGTGAACGGCAAACCACGCAGATCGCCGGCCGTCGTCCCCTACTCGCCCTCCACTTCAGCATGCATTCTTCATGCACTTTATTTTTGCAAACTCTACACTTTACCACCGCTCTTCCTCTCTCTTCGTCTCCGACATATTCACCGTTTACGTTTTGAATGATGTTAATGTCGTCTAGACATATTGGACATGTCCCTGCTTCTTCTTCCGTCTCATTTTCCTATATTCAATCCCGACAAGTAATCTATGGATGTAAGATATATATATTACATATGAAATTGGTGTACTATTCGTAAGAAAAAAAATCTTTGATGATAATTTTTAAATATAATATTAAAAAGTCGCAATATAACGAACGACTATAATTGACACATCGTAACACTAATTGTTTAAGAAAAAAAAGTAACCCTAGTTCCAATATTCGCCCATTTGTTCACGTTTTTCGTAAATTTCGGATGCTTCCATTTTCACAAAACGAAACATTAAAGAATAAGGAAGAAAAAGAGAGATTACCAGTTCACGGGTGGAAGAGGAGTTAGTCTCGCCGTAATTAGAATTGGCGGTGGACAAAAGCTGAAGAAACCGTTGCTGGAGGTGGATACTGGCGAGGCAGTCAGGTCGTGTCGGAGCTGAAACGAGGCGGTAAAGGAGACATGGCCGGAATCTTCGTTGCCGAAGACACTTGTCGTCGAGGGGAATGCCGAGAACTCGGATTAAGACAAACAAGATGTGCTTGCACGGCTTCTTACGGTCGGGACAAGTGCAAGTCGGTGTTGCTGTTAGCGTCACGGTGTAGACGTTACACGTGGCACCAAGGACATGAAAAGTGGCGGCGTTTGGACGGTGGAGAAGACGGATCCGGTGACGGAGAGCTCGAATTATCCGATCTGCCACCGGCTGAGCCAAGAGATGCTGTTGGTCTTGGTAACTGACGTACGGCGATATTTGATTAGACCCGACAGATTCCATAATTTTAAGAATTCCGTTACGGCAGTTAGAGATTATGCGATATTCATGTTGAGTATATAGGTACAGTTACTTATACATTTCATGTGTTTTGCGGAGATTCTTTGTATGTAACGATGACACAGGTGTGGAATAACGGCGACGTGTAGGAGATAACAAAGACGGCGTTAGATGGAAGGCAAAGTTTATTATACTATGGGGTTTAGGCCAAGTCCTCAAATATTCGCGACCCACTTTCGCATGTTTACTCCTAACTTAATCAAACGTTTGCAAAGCTGGCATATGTTTATGTATGTAAACTACATTCGTTTGATTGAATATAAATCACTTTATAAGTTAACTAATTAATAAACAGGAATCAATACCTTGTTATCTTACCGGAACATGTAGTTCAGTGGTTAATTTAAGTTAGTGCTGCGTCACAAACTGATTTAAATCCGCAATATTCATGTCATTGGAAAAAAAGAAAAAAACATGATATATAATTCGGTTTAACGTAGTGGTCCTAATCTGTACCAAATTAAGTTGATCTCAAACAACTAAATCAGACGTCGTGTAGTTTTCTGGAAGTAGAGTTGCACAGCATGCCATTCTTTTTATGAATTTTGTGTAATAACGGCGTCGTTTCTGCTAAATCTCGTGAAAACCCCTCTTCTTGCTCGCAGTTAACCTAGAAATCAAAAATCAAATTCCTGCTTCGTTATCGGCAAAATGGCTTCTCGATGTCGATCTTTGTCGAAACCAGCGTTTTCTGTGTTTAGATCTGCAGTAAACAAGCCCTCTCTCCGACCCAAATCGGCTTCATCATTTCTCGGCGTCCCTCCGTCGCCTGGACTTACAAGGTTAACTATCCTTTCTTATTTTCCCACTTTCTCTATTCTCATGGTCTAGTGTTGATTCATGGCGTTTCTTCAATACGGTCCAATTGATAAGGGATTTGTTTATAATTGTGGCTTTGTCAGGCCGATTGCTCAGCTGGGCTCGCTTCAATCGCTGCTTCCATTGTACAGTGCGGTGGCTTCAGCTAGGCTGACTTCGTGCCTCGGTATCGATTCAAGGAATTCGAGGTCGTTGTCTCAGGGTATGCTCTGCAGTGCGAATCCAGGAGTTTGATATTCTCCAAAATGTTTTGTGTTTAGTATATCTGTAAGCAACTTTTTTTATTTACTCTTTGATCTTGCATATCTTCGAATTTACATGTTGTCTATTCTCAGTAGAAAATCAGAGCTTTGGAGATTGCTTGCAATTTGTTACCCATCTTTACTAAACTGTTTATTGACATTGAATTCAGAGAATTAGGCACAAATATCTGACTTTTCACTTGCTGTATCAAATTTTTGGTGCTCCGCATTGGTTTAATCCTGCTTTCTCCTATTCCCTTCACATTGTGCAATTGCATTATGAGTATTGCGGTTTTCAGAGTTTCCGTTTAGTGTGCTAGTCCTTTTGTTGAAAAAGGATTTGCTTGCAGAGACTTAAGTTCTTTGGTCACATGAACACAAACAGGTTCTGGCTTTTGAAAGAATTGTTTTGGCATAAGAATCTTGCATTGGTTTGAAGATGAAAGTTGCCATATTGGTGCTGTTCTTTCTTTATGTTTCTCGTCTTGTAGTATTGACTGAAAGCAACTGAAACAAGTATGTTTTGATGGCCGATGTGCTAATCTGTTTTGTTATCTCCCATGATTCTTGCAGAGCTTGGCCTAAGCGTGCCTCGATAAGAGACCAGACTCGAAGAAAATGGATTCATTTGAGATCAGATTCTCCACAGTTTTTTTGCTTTGCTGGTCTAATTCAGTCACTCGAATCAGATTCTGTTTTTGTGGGTGATTGACACTCTCTCGTTTCGTTTCAGCCAACTAAGTTAACAATTTCAATTGGAATATGTACCTTCAAAACATCAAGATTGAACAATAATAGTCTCTTGTTTGTGCCATTGATCTTCCTGAATTCTTCTAAGCCATGGTTTTGGTATTCCATTATTGGCTAAATTTTTTGTCGTTGTTACTCAATTTTACAATTTTTTTCCTATTGGCCAACACATACAATAGGACGAATCAAATCCAGTGATATACATATAAAAATGATAGATGTAGTGTGACAACTGAGCCAACACATAAGATTCTGTAGATAAACGCCTTGCCGTTTCTTACTATGTAAAACGACGTGACGTCTGCCGTGTTTTCAAACGATCTTTTACTTCAGACTAGCTAATTCGCAACTCTTCACGATTTGTCGGAGCGAGCAAAAATGGAGAAGAAGCGTGAAGGAGTAATCGAAGGAATGAGTCGGATCATATCAGATCCTTACTATTTCCTCCATTTCATGGCCTTTTTCTCTTACTTTCCGATTCGCAACTCTGCCGCACAGTACACTTCTCATCGACTCTTCGACAGAGAAGTCCAAGCATTTCTAGCGTTTCTCATGTTTTCCGCCATCAAGGTTTGCGTTTTGTCTCATTTTGATCGAATTTGCTTAAAATCTCCTGCTTCTTCGCTTCCTGCTTCATGGATTGTTCAAAATCGGTTCTAGATGGTTAGGGAGGAAACATGGGAAGCCTTCGTTGCAGATAGCGTATTCTATGCTAAGGTAACTCCAAATGAATTTCTGATTCCCATTGAAATTGATTTTTTAAATCACTTGTGGGATCCATATCAAATCTGCTGATACACATTTTCTTTCCACAGATCTTTCTCATAGCAGTTTCGTTGATTATGGATTATCGAGTGGCGATCTGGTTTAGTATCATATTTTCAGGTCAAATCTCAGTAAAAAAAAAAGCATTTTGAGCTCAATTTTTTATTTCTTGTCAAAAATCTGAGATATGTGGGAGATGCAGATTTAAATGTTAAGTCTGATATAAAAGTTTCGTTTTGCAGTAATATATCTGTTAGCTCAACAACCTGCATTTAGTAAATTAGGTATGTGAAGATTGCTCTCTGTGAACTTTTTAAAATCGGAAGTTGCATTCTTGTAAGACGCTTAGACGTTTGCAGGAACTGCAAAGAAGCTAACACCTATGCAGTTAGAGGATTTGCTATCTGAAGGGAACACAACAAAATACTGGTTGGTACGTGGTATCTGGCTTTATCTTCTACTAGATAATGTTGTTGCTCTTTCCAAATTAATGAGGCTGTGATTTTAGATGATACATTTGAAAAACCCGAGGAGTAATTTTTGGGTATATATATTAGTGTTCTTGCCTAGAGCTTACATATAGGTTCCAATATAGCATGTTGTCTATGAAGCTAGTTAATACAATGGCCTCTCTTTATTATTATGACATCAAGTTTTGCCTGATCTGCAACATCTTAGTCAGTTAAAACTTATATGATAACTGTAAAATTTGGATACTGTAATAGCTACTTTTAAGATGATGTGCCTTTTCACACCTTCTGCAGATAGAATTCTATGCATGTAGTTCATCCAAGTGTGTTCGTTCAAGCCGCTGCTTTCCCGAGCTTTCCATCACGTAAGCTTTGTGTAAGAAAACACCCCCCATTTCACTGTTTGGCTTAAGAGACGCTCACACTTCTTCCGATCTACAGGTACTCGAATAATCTTTTGTCTTTCGGAACCATCGATCTTGGACTTTTCCCTAATACCGCAGCAAAGTTTGGCATATCTCTTGCGGGTAATAGTCCTTCACGAGCATATTTATTTTTACAAAATCAAAAGCGCATTGAGCCTCTGCTGTGTAAGGAAATGACGTGCTGTATAACGTATGTAGGTGGAATGTCTCAGCTTCCCACATACATTTTGTTCGAAAAGGGTGTCGAAGTTTCTCGGTTCCCAGACTTTTATGTTGACGCTGCACCGTCTTTACCCATAACCAAGGTTACATGCTTCTTTACATATGTAGAGCTGGATATACGGAAAAGCTTAACTTCAATGTTTGCATCGCTGTCCTTCTTAAAGTTTCTTTTTTTGGAATGAAATCCATTAAAAGATATCCTCTTATTGTTGATGCTGCAGAAACTTCTGTGTCAACATTTTGAGCTCGATCGGCTTCTGCTTGACTACATCAACGGATCATAGCCAGAGAAAACGATTAAATGCGACGATATGTAGATGGCTTCTCGTGAAAGAGCAGTATGAACACATCAACGCACCATCGGGCCTATAAGAGGCAAACATTTTCGTCTCTCACATACGCTTTTTTCTATCTTCTTATAATGGGCATTTTTAGTGAGGCTCTGCCTGAGGAAACGGTAGATAATATTGAAGTGTTATAGAGAGATAAGAAGATTATGTTAAAATTCGATTGTGATTGAATTTCGAAGAAGAATTCTTGAATTTGATGTTAATGAAATCTCAGTCGTTACTGACTTTTTAGTGCCTTTCGTTTTCATGCCTTTTAATGGCAAGGCTTGTTGGGAGTCGTACGTCTCTTTTGTGTTATTTTCATGTGCTAAACTACAACCAATTATACTTTACTTCCTATGTGTATGTGTGGACTAAATTTAACATCAAATAAGATTAACAAATAAAAAATTGCACAATAAAATCAAAAAGAAAAATCAAACATAATGTTCTTAGAAAGAAAAAAATACAC
This sequence comes from Schrenkiella parvula, assembly GCA_000218505.1. NCBI lineage: Eukaryota > Viridiplantae > Streptophyta > Magnoliopsida > Brassicales > Brassicaceae > Schrenkiella > Schrenkiella parvula. The sequence continues at coordinate 14,787,152 of CM001192.1, read as the reverse complement.
TTCAAATGGTCATGTCTAATATAATCAACCATTGAAGGAAATCAAAATAGATGATAAATTTTAATTTTTTTCAAAAAGTGAAATATACTTGCATAAAATATTGTATAGTAGTCTTAAAAATCAATACTTCCCTACAGAATGACAATAGTAGTTGATATGAATTTTTGATGGATCGTGCGGCGACTTCGTTTCCAAAATATCGTGTGTATCATATCTTGTGATCTGTAATTTATTTTTCGCAAACATTCCAAAACTAAAAGCAACAAGTTATGTGAAGAAAAAGCAATCGTTATCTTTAAAAGACGTGCGACTATGAATCGGTGAACAAGAAAATGAATCGCTTGGTAAAGAATGATGCCTAGTGGCACAGTCTAGGAGGCAAATCTGTTCCAAAATTCAATGCTTCCAAAATCCCAATTAAAGCCAATAATTAATTATTGATTTATGTTTGGCTCGGCTTGTCACTTTCTCATCTCAACCGTTTTATTTACATACTATATTATAATGTGAATATAAGGTATAAAATAAATAGACGGCCACATCATATCAGATTCATATCGCAAACGTTAGATTGTAGTAATAATACTTAATAGAAGTGTCAAAAACTAACAAATTAATATATCACGCATACAGTTATATATAACTATATGAAATGGTATTAATATCAAATTTAAATTTAACAAATATGTATTACTTATTTCAGATGATAAAGTCTCAAAACGCGGTTTTGGTGCCGAGCAAAGCCGAGCTGAAAGTAAGTAATTAATTAATCTTAATCATTAATGTTGGAACGGACCAATCTTCCTTCTCTCCAACTCATCAACGGTTACTGACCAAACTCTCGCAGATTCGGTGAATCTGCACCGTCCAATGCTCTGACCTGACCGCTCAAAAACAAATAATACTATAATCGAGACCATCAAACCCATATCTCGTTAGCTAAACAACCAATGAAATATGGACACGTGGTTACTCAAACGAACCCGCGCAGCATCAGATTAATGAAGGTTTTGTCGTCTTTCGACTCATTGGAGTATTCACCCCTATAAATGGAGTCCTACCACTTCTCCAAAATTTTCTGACATTTACTCTACACACGCTTTCTTTCTTCTTCCTCCAATTTTTTTTTTAATTTTCTTCGATTTGTGATTTTATCGGCAATGGCGTCAACGTCGGCGGAAATAGAGCAATTGACATCAGGCGCGAGTAATCGGATAATCCCGATTTTGAAAACGCTTAGGAAGTGCCTCATCTTCGTCCTCTCCCTCGTCCTTTCTCTTCTCCTCCTTCTCCGTCCCCGTCGCCGCGTTTTGCCTCTTCCGTCGCCGGAGGAGGCTAATCCCGCTCCCTCGAGGCGGTGGAGGAGGAAAAAGGCGTGGAAGCTGGAGGAGGAAGACACGGCTAGGCGTCGCTCCTTGGCGGAAGGCGTTGAGATGGGTTTTGATATCGCCGGAGACGGCGAAATCCCTTGTCGTTGCAGCAGTTCGCTGTTCTACGGCCGCCGTGGTAACGCTCTATTCTCTCGGTCGTGGTTGCCTCTTTCCGGCGAACTTAGGTAAGCCTTCGACTTTTGCATGCTTTGCTTGCACGATTAGAATTATCCGATTAAAGTTCTTTATCTGGAGTCAAAGCTCACGTCAATTCGATTTTGAATTTATCTGTGTATCCAGGGGAATTTTGATTATTATCCATGGACTAAATGAGCACAGGTGAAATTCAAAAATCTTATCTTGGATAAATTTGTGCTTCTTCTTATTTGTTTATATATAATTGGATGAATGCCTCAATCCGTGAATCCATTTCGTTTTCCAGTGGAAGATATTCTCAATTTGCCAAGCAGCTGACTTCGAGTAACTTGGCTGTATACGCTATGGACTGGATTGGTATGAACACGAGCTTGTCTTGTTCTTTTTTCTTTTCCATCTTAGTTCTGAAACTGTGAGTCTGAACAGGTCGCTATATGTTTGGTCCATAACGTTGTAATTAGGTCACGGTGGAAGTGATGGCTTACATGGCTACGTTCCTTCTCTAGATTACGTTGTTTCCGACACCGTAAGTTCACAATTTTATAAAACTTAGTTGTTTTTGCTTTTTGGGAGATGATACTAGAGAAATGTTCCATTTTAAGTTGTTGATCTAGTGATGATCTGGTGTCTTGATTTGGATTCTACAGGAAGCTTTCTTGGAAAATATTAGGTCTGAGAATCCGGGTGTCCCGTGTTTCCTGTTTGGTCACTCTACAGGTGGAGCTGTGGTCTTGAAGGTACCTAACTTCGTACCTTTGAAGCGCCCTTCAAGATTTTACTGTTTTACAGTGTTCTAATTTATGGTCTAGCTTGTCTTATAGGCGGCTTCATCTCCCACTTTTGAAGATATGTTAGCTGGTATTGTCCTAACATCACCTGCACTTCGTGTCAGACCCGCGCATCCCATTGTCGGGGTAAGTCATTTCCTCTACATAATTCAAGTTATTGTAGATGCTTTTTCATTCTCGGTTGGAAAATTTAGTTGGTGATCGTTTTCATTAAGTCATATATTTCTTTGTAGGCGATAGCTCCAATATTCTCGTTGGTCGCCCCAAGATTTCAATTCAAAGGAGCAAACAAGAGAGGCATTCCGGTCTCAAGGGACCCTGAAGCTCTCTTGGCCAAGTACTCTGACCCGTTAGTCTACACCGGTCCAATAAGGGTCCGAACAGGCCATGAGATTCTCCGCATAACAGCTTACTTGACCCGGAACTTCAAATCTATTACAGTGCCTTTCTTTGTCCTCCATGGTACAGGGGACAAAGTCACTGATCCACTAGCTTCACAAGACTTGTATAATCAGGCACCATCAGTGTTCAAAGACATCAAACTCTATGACGGTTTCTTACATGACCTTCTATTTGAACCCGAGCGTGAGGAAATTGGTCGTGATATTATAGATTGGATGATGAAGCGGCTCGATGATGTTAACGGATCACCTGCTGGCCTTTGGTAAAAGATCAAACGAGACACCAGAGGTCTTTGTCTTCTCTAGGTAGTTGTGATACAAATGGTGTGACTGTAAAATCAGAAGTTGTGATGCAAATGGTGTGATTGTAAAATCAGAAACCAAGTGTAGGAGATACAATATTATGGCTTTAATCTATGAATTGTTTGACTATTGAGTAGCCAATTCTTGGTAGTACTTTTGGGCAATGAAGTTTCTTTCGGTTACTGAAAAGTATATTCTGTAGTTAGGATCCTTTGGGCCTATTTTGAACAGAATTTTCGTCCATTGGGCCTAATTGGTTGTTACAAATATGTAGGTTTCCTTTAGGCAATCTCTGAATTGTTCTTCTATCTTTCCTCCGTGAGGATTATTACTCTTCTTAATTTGAAATAAGATATGCAGACGTTAAAAAAAAAAACTTAACCTTTATGAGAAAAAATCTCACTGTTAAATGATTAACCATAAGTGTAAATGTGTTTAATGCCCCGTAACACAGTTAACCAAACTTAATTTACCTACTTAAAATGCCAAGTGGACTAGTATTATATAAAATGGACAACTGGACACTTAATATAATACTTTTTCTGTGTATATAATGAAAATCAAACAAAGAAGTAAAATGAACTTAAATAATTAAACCAAAAGTGTATTTAAGCAGATTAATGTGTATACTTAAATTTCAGACAAAAGCAATCTATGGATTAATATGTTTTTACTAAAAAAGTAAAGTGCATCAGTATAGTTATTTTTTTCGTATATTGTTGTGTGCCAACAATGCGACATATATATTAAGCAAATTAATATGTAATGACAATATATTACAAAATAAAATATCAGTGAATTAATATTACTTTACTACAAATGTAAAATAGACTAATAAAAAGGGGAAATATACTTATTTTAGGTATATGAAAATATACACAATTAATTTTTAAAAACTATAATTAGGAAAAAACATTAAAAATCAAATTAAGAAGATTTAACTGTGTGATTGTTATCTTTTAATAAAAAAATGTCCAAGTGAACCAGTGTGTAAATAAAAACCCTGATGAACATGTATGAAAAATTGAATATTTTTATCTATTTATAATGCTTATTAATAAAAATCATAAAAATATAATAAAAAATCTAAAAATAGAAAAGAAAATAAATTTATCATCTTTAACTATTATAAATATCCAAATATTTGGAGATGTATTCAACAAAATATTAGAAAATTTTTTAAAATTTTAATTTTAATTTATGAATTTTTTTTTCAAATTCGTCACAATCATATTGATAGTTTCTCTAGTTCAATCTAGAGAAAATGGAAGAACTATGAAATCATTTAAGGTAAATGAAACAAACAAAATTATGTATTTACACATATTTAAGTTTTAAACGGGTAATATGTAAATTACTTTCTAGTATTGATTCCAAATATATATTTTTGTAGTTGAATGAAAAGATTATATACGATTGTGTGGATATATATAAACAACCTTCATTAAGTCATCCACTTCTAAAAGCCCATAAAATTCAGGTATATATTCATCAAAATTATTTGTTATAAATTTTCTTCAGTCTTAAACAATATTTTTTTATTTTTTCTTTTACTTCATTGTATTTGTATATACATTGATTAATTGATTAAAGTGACTAAAATTTGATGAGTGACTCTCTGAGTACAATTAATCCAATATATTTTTGTTTTATTTATCTTAGTTTGTTTTTGTCTTACTCTCTTGAATGTATATATGTAAGGTAATTAAATAACAAGAACAAAATTATTTATAACTGAGGTTTTTAAAAAATTAACCAATAACCCAAATATATTATATTACGTTTTTTCAAGTAGATTTTAATTCTTGTTTCGGAAAAGATTAGACAATTTCTAATATTACATAGTTTTCACCTCATGTACTGATCATGTAACTATATAATTTGGAGTAGATGGAACCATCTTTTTCAAGCTTGAAACCAAAAACTCGAATCAAAACGAGAAGTGAAAATAGAATAAGGATCGAGTGTCCAAATGGAACAGTACCTATACTAAGAAATACGAAAGAGTATGTGGCAAATGCTCAATATTGGGCTGAGAAACATTTCAACCCGCTCACAAGCGAAAGTCCTGGGACACATGTAAGTACTTTTGAATTATTTGAGTTATGAATTTATATATTTCGAAAACGTGTAATGATATAATTTTGGAAATTTGAAGATTGCAGGAGTTAGATCACAAGATAAAAGTCCTTACCATGGTTTAGCAGCTTGGATGAGTGTGCATGATTTGAACATTAGTAGCGACCAAGCTTCATATACTAATGTTTATGTTGGCAGTGGATTCAACAACAAAACTAATTTTATCCAAACCGGTTGGATGGTAAATTTAACATCGATTTATTTTGATTTGATTATTATATAAGTTTGTTTAAAAAATAGAAATTTGATTAGTAGGTAAATCCAAGTTTATTTGGTGACGGACGTACATGGCGTTATGGGTTTTGGAAGGTACATTTTTTTATATATAAAATACTTTTTGTCAGTACTTTTTAAAAATAAAAATTACACACTATATACTAAACCACATGGTTAAGTGTGTTATGAAAAAAAGTTTAAATAACTATTATATGTTTTATATACTTTAATGTGAAATCTTATTAATGATCTTTTTCTGTTTTTTAAGTTGTTGCGTTAAAATTTTAAAATGACATTTAAAAATATAAAATATACATTTTGTTTTTTATTTTGGATATTAAAATGAATTGTCTTACGCAAAGTGCTAGATCTCGACTTTTTTCTTTATAATTTATGTTCATATAATTTGACTAAAATTTATATAATTAATACAAATATGCATAGTAAAAAAATGATATGTTTTAAGATATAGGAAAATCCAAAATAATTTTACTCGGACATATCTTAGTACTTAACTAGTTATTATTGCGATATGTGTTTGTATTTTTGTCTTTTACTATACATTAATTTTCAATTTTTATCTATGATATATTTAAAATTAATTATTGATAGGGTGCCGATGGTGAAGGATGTTACAATACAATATGTCCTGGTTTTGTTCAAGTGTCAAAAACCGATATTTTAAGTGGCCCTTTTCCTTATCCTCGCAAAGGAGATAGGGCTGTTTTTACTAGTATTTTACAGGTAATATATATACTTTTCTTATAACATTTTCTTTGGAAATATACCAAATCTAACATGTATAAATTTTTATAAATTTTTTATAGGATGACGTGACAGGAAATTGGTGGACAACAGACGTAAGATACACCAAAAAAGATATACATATTGGTTATTGGCCAAAAGAACTATTTGATCTTATTGGTCATAGTGTGAACATGGTTGGAGTTACAGGAGTAGTCCAAGCTTCACCTTCTGGTATAAGCCCACCAATGGGAAATGGTCACCTACCAACTGAAAATGAAAATAAATCAGCACGAGTTAAACACCTGAGGATCATAGATTCTAAATTTAAAGTCAGGGGAAGTGGCAAATATAAGTTAGAGAAGTTATTAGATAACAACATATGTTATGGACTAAAAGATGGAAAACATTTTTTTCTAAAAGAATCCAACTTGTTCACATATGGTGGACCTGGAGGAGATTCTTGTGGAACATAATATTATAAATAATATTTTCGGTTATTAACATAAATACTTTAGACTTCATGTTTCATCTTCAAGTGTTGAAAATTATTATATTTATTATTTTATTTCATTAGTTAAAAATTAATATATATTTTATTTCATTAGTTACTTCATTAATTCAGTGTTTTTTTGCACAATGTGCACATTTATATGTTTTAAACTCTAAATAATTATAAAAGTTGTAACCTTAATACAGTTTAATATGAAAAATATCTTATCAAAATATAAAATTGCATATAATTGACAAGGATGTATAGTCCAATGATTTATAGATTATTTTCTGATCCATGATCTGATATTTTGTATTATGTGATTTGATGAAAAAGATTTTACGCTTTTGGTTTAAATATTTTATAAATGAACTATATAATGAAATTAATTAAATTTTGATGGATCATGCGAACGATTAAGTTGAAACTTTTTTTCCCACAGAAACAACAAGTTTGTTTTACAATAAAACAGCACGAAGTGCACTTTATCAAGCGAGAATGAAGTTAAAGCTTGATCGACATGTAGAGGAGGAGGAGGAAGGTTCCTAATTCAGATATATATCCGACAACTGAACCGTTCTTCCTTGACCGGACTCCCTTTGGTTCTTGCGGTAGTGTTTACTGCAGCAGATGATTCCGACAACGATCAAGATGATTAGGAACACTGCCAAAAGAACAAACAACATTATTACGATTGGAGACTTTAAGACTTTGATTTCTGAATTACCCATTTTTTTTTTTTGTAGATTCAAACCTAAAAAATGCAGAAGCTGCTTCTGTATATACAGAAAATCCGAGTGTCTAAGATACCACTTTCCCTTCAATGCGTGCGTTATCTTCTCTTCAATGCTACTTTTCATTTTGTCGTCTAATTGTCATCCGAAATATAAAAAGAGAAAGCGAGTGAGCGTACCTTCTTTTCAATACTGAACAAAGATGGGGAAATTCACCAAATAATCAACTGCAGAAAGCTTTCGGTTATGTTGGAGAAGACGATCTATTTGGGCCGAAGCTTTCGGTTATGTTGGAGAAGACGATCTATTTGGGCCGTCTTAATTCTTTACTGGGTATCTTTCATTTTTTCACAAAAATGCCAAATGGGTTAACAATTCTTTACTTGACCCAGAGCTTCAAATCTATTACAGTGCCTTTCTTTCTCCTCAATTGTACAGAGGACAAAGTCACTGATCCACTAGCTTCACAAGACTTGTATAATCAGGCACCATCAGTGTTTAAAAACATTAAGCTCTATGACGGTTTCTTACACGACCCTCTCTTTGAACCTGAGTTTGAGGAAGTTAGTCGTGATATCATAGATTGGATGATGAAGCGGCTAGACGATGTTAACGACTGGCCTCTGGTAAAAGATCATACGAGACACTAGAGGGCTTCTTCTTCTCTAGATAGTTTGGTATTATTGTAAAATCAGAAACCGAGTGTAGGAGGTATATATATTATGGGTTTAATCTATGAATTGTTTGATATTGTTGTTTGATTATTTAGTAGCCAAATCTTGGTTGAAAAGAAGTTTCTTCCGGTTAATGAAAGTTATATTCCGTAAAACTCAATCTTGCAAAGGAATATAAGAGAAGGTAACTAAAAATATACAGAGACATCAAATTTATTCCACAAATCTTCTCTAGAGATCAACTCTGTTGCAAAGAATTGAAAAAACAGAAAACAGAGTAAAGTCGAAATGTTATAGTTTTTGAAGGACATGAAGAAGATACAGGCACGTTACTGAAAACGATATATCCTAAAAGTCGGCGAATTGCAGCGCCATTGCTGAAACAGGTTGCACCTTCGTCGTGCGGGAATGTTTCCGGAGCCAGAAGATGCAGAAGACGAATATAATCATCAGGAACACGCCTATCATCACAAACAAAAGAATCAGGAAGTTAGTGCTTAGCTTTGGAGATTGTACAGAACCCATTTTCGTTTCTTTTGACAGTTTTGTCAAGAAGACGAGTCCGAGTTATATAATGAAGTGCAATAGAAGATTTCACTTTTCAAAAGGTGAAGAGGAAACATTTTGGTTTTTCTAAGTAAACCTTAATAAGGTAAAAGCGATGACGCTGATACAACATTTTCACTTTTTAACCAAAATGTGACGTCTAGCTGAGGAAGAAGCGTCATACCTTTTTCTGCAAAATGAATAGAGAGATAGATATCAAAAAGGAATACTGATAAATCAAACTGGTTGGAACAACAAAACTCACTGCAGAAAGCTTTCTTTGGTCTGTTGGAGAAGACGATCAACAACGCAGGCTTCAAATACTTTGGGCCGTATTCATTCTTAACTGGGCTTTATAGCCCATAGTATCTTAACTTTTTTTTCTGCCACAAACACCATCTCTTTAGTCTTACTCTGTAAACCCAAATAAGTTTATCCCATGCATCACTTCAAACTATTTATACTTCTCGAGTTTTATCACCATACAATATATGCCATTTTAATAATTCTCTTTTATCTTCTTTTCTTTATAACGAACGATGCCAAAAGAGACTGGAATTAGGATGTAATTTTCATTTATTTTGCAAGAAAAATGTGTAAATTGGCGACTTCTTTGGATGTGTAAGATGGAGAACTCTATAGATGTTTACTTTTTTTTTTAATAATTTATGTTTCTGTAGAGGATGATATTGTTTATATGTTATGGACCTTTTAAGTTATTGGACTCCCACCTCTCACCCATTACTATAAGCCAGCCCTGCGAAATACCCCTACGACATATAACCAATAAAAGTGTTGAGGATTTTTTTTTAAAAAACCATTTGCTTTGAGTGTTTATCAAACAAATGGAGGCACCATTTTTTATATAATTAAGAAGATTATTAAGACAGTTTATGTATATTTGCATAAACCATCAAAATTGATATGTTTTTGCAATTGGATCCAAGTAATTTGACCCTTTACTTTTGGTATAGTTCGACGATCCTCTAATTTTTTTTTAAATCAAATATATTATGTAAGAGTTGGTGATAAAAAAAAAGAGAAATGTGAGAGTTGGTGAAAAAAATAACATTTTGGAGTCGAGGATTCCTTCTATATGTTCTAGAAAAAGAGATTTTATCGACTTTAAACGCGTTTTGGTCCATATTAGTTTACTTTTGTATGAACACAAGAAAATAGCAAGGACCGAACAAACAAAAGAGAAACAAAATTTTTTGGTCAATTGAAAAGTCAGAACACTTTTGATGATGCGAAACCACATTTGTTTTTGAATTATTGTTTACAAATTGCACCAAAAAAAGAGAATAAAGTTATTTAAAAAAAAGCTAGGATACGTCGTTATGAGTTATGAATAATTAATTAACGGAGTATCAATCCATATCCATAATGGTTAAGTTAAACTAATCAATAATCAATAGTAGACTAAACATTCCCTACACACCAATAATGACAGTTCGACGCATATTCGAGGTGATATTATTATTTGTACTATTTATTCGGTAATTTTTACCTTTCTGAAAATATATTAAAACAAAAGTAAATATTTTGTTGATATAAATATTCAAGCTGGGGTCCGATATGGCTGCCAAATTTGATCCTTTGACATACACATCTCCGCAGCATCAAGAACAATAAGTGTTTTCTTTTGATTTATCACTGAATGCAATTATTATTATTTGTTTTAAACATCACTCTGTATCCAATTATTATTATTATTGTTTTAAACATTGTCCTCTGTATCCAATTAATAGAAGAGAAAAAGAACCTTCTATATATATATATATTTTTTTTTCATCGTCAAAGACACAACAGGACCATCTATTTATCTACTTAACAATTCACAATATAGTATCGGACCAAGTTTACAAAAGCCTCATATTCAATTATTGTGTTTTGTCACTCTTGTTCTATCCTTTGAAAAATAGAGATCTCTATCTACGACCATCAATTTGAATTATTAATAACATAATGCGTACTTATCTAATGGACACTACTTTTATCTTATATTCTCAATCTATATTAATTACTTAAAAAATGAGACTCTACATGTTTCAAAATTTTTAAATTAGACTTCTATCAAAGACCATTAATTTTAGTTATATATAACATAACACATATAATGTACACTACTTTTGTCTTATTTTTTCAATCTATGTTATTTACCTAAAAAAATACGTTGAATATGATGAAAACTCGTTAGATATAAAATATGTGTGTCTGTATAATTTGTTTCGTATTTTATAAAATTTAATTTTGGATAATAGTTTTAGAAATTTTGATGAACTCTATGTAATTTCACTAAACATACCAGAAATGCACACACTTGCAATTATCAATTTAGTGGAGTAGTTAGGAGAAAAACACAATTGTTAAAAAGGGAAAGTTGTCTAAATAAATAAATGAAAAATAAACGAGGAAAAAAATATTACAATAAGACTAACAAAAATAAAAAGAAAAAAAGAGGGACCTCCTCGAGGGATGACTCCGTCCACGTTCTTCTCATTTTGACAAACTTTTTTTTTTTTGGTTTTCTCATTTTGACAATTTGGACGAATTTTGAGACTTTTCAATCATTTTAAATTTTCAAAAATGGTCATTTTTCTCAGCCTATATAGTCCACTATCCTCTTCTTCTGGGTTTCATCCACCAAAAATATCTTCCAACTCAATTATTATTTCTTCAATTTTCTCCGTAAAGCTTTGCTTCCACCATCGTTACGTTTCCAGATTTGCTCCGTTAGCTCGTAAAGAGAGAGATATGGGAAGTACTCCGGCTGAATTACCCTGCGAGGATGTCGCCGATAACAGATCCGGCGTCGGAGGTGGGATTGCCGACGTCTACGGTGAGGATTTAGCCACCTTGGATCAGCTCGTCACTCCTTGGGTTACCTCCGTCGCCAGGTCAGTCAATCAACAACCTTTATATCACTTTGATCTATGAGAATCGCTTTGATTTTGGGTTTCCTCTGTTTTTCTAACCAAAATTTCAGCTAACTGAAGATGATTGTTTGTAAATTTTTGCTTTGTTAGTTACCTAACTTACGCACCAAGAAACTATTTGTGAAATATGAATATAATTTTTCTTGCTGTTGAAGTAAGAGACAGATTTAAGAAACTTATTGTGGAAATGAAAATGTTTCAGTGGCTCCTCGTTGATGCGTGACCCGCGATACAACAAGGGACTTGCATTCACTGATAAAGAGAGAGATGCACATTACTTAACTGGTCTTCTTCCCCCTGTTGTTATAACTCAGGAAGTTCAGGTGATTCGTGAGATTTAAATACAAGAGAGAATTCACTTTTGTTTAGCTTTGATTTCGGTTCGTGTGTGTTAACTTGTGGTTTTTGGTTGGATTAGGAGAGGAAGCTGATGCACAATCTCCGCCAGTACACTGTTCCTCTACAGCGTTACATGGCCCTGATGGATCTTCAGGTGATTGATTGTTCACATATTTCCAAAGATTTGTTCACTTAGTTTCTGTGGCTCATGTATCTGAATCTTTCAGGAAAGGAACGAGAGGTTGTTCTATAAGCTTTTGATTGATAACGTCGAGGAGTTGCTTCCAGTTGTGTACACACCAACAGTTGGTGAGGCTTGCCAGAAGTATGGGAGCATTTTCAGGAAGCCACAGGGTCTCTACATCAGCTTGAATGAGAAGTGTGTTTTAATTAATCTCTCTCTTTACCAGGTCACTTCCATTTTGTTTCTTTGAAATACGTACTAAGCGTGAATGTATGTTCTTTAGGGGCAAGATTCTTGAAGTGTTGAAGAACTGGCCTCAAAGAGGGATTCAAGTTATCGTTGTTACTGATGGTGAGCGGATTCTCGGTCTGGGAGATCTTGGTTGCCAGGTAATAAATGGATCCGCTTGAGTAAAACTTGAAACTTAATACCATTTTTATGTTGAGAAAAATCTGCATTTATCATCTGTTTGAACGGTTGTAAAATGATTTCAGGGAATGGGAATTCCAGTGGGGAAACTTTCTCTTTACACAGCTTTGGGAGGAATCCGTCCATCAGCTGTAAGCATCGGAACAGAAGCTGCAATATTTTGTGCCCAAAAATTGGTTCTAATTGATTGACTATTCAGTGATCGTTTGATCTTATATGCATATATCTGGTTTTAAATGCAGTGCCTTCCAATCACTATCGATGTGGGTACAAACAACGAGAAGTTGCTGAATGATGAATTCTACATTGGCCTTAAACAGCGAAGGGCAACTGGCCAGGTTTAATAATCTCTTTATTATTATTGCTTTCTCTTCTTATAACTAATACATTTGAATTTTCTAGAAACTGAGAAGTCTGTTTGCTTTTGTGATTCAGGAATATGCAGACTTTCTGCACGAGTTCATGTGCGCTGTAAAGCAGAACTATGGAGAGAAAGTGTTGGTACAGGTGAGCCATAGGATCACTTCTGCCTATGAATTGTTCAAATTTGTTCTAAGATGTCCTGATATCATACAAATTCTTCTTTTCAGTTTGAAGATTTTGCAAACCACAATGCGTTTGACCTTCTGTCTAAGTACAGCACAAGTCATCTTGTCTTCAATGACGATATCCAGGTAAGATATTTTCCTAAAGACTGATGTTTTTTCCGTTACATTTTGGCTGAGGTGTCAGAGAGTTGATGCTATCAAGAACTTGTTTTTGTCTTCCTTAAATTCAGGGTACTGCATCAGTGGTGCTTGCTGGGCTTATTGCCGCTCAGAAGGTGCTTGGTAAAAGCCTGGCTGACCATACCTTCTTGTTCTTGGGTGCCGGAGAGGTGAGACCACAAAGCATTATACTCTATAAGCTTATCATTCATCTTGCATATATATTTTGCCGCTTACTCTTTATCTCGCTGGTTCTTTGAAGGCTGGAACCGGTATCGCTGAGCTAATTGCTCTTAAGATTTCGAAAGAGGTTAGTAAATCTGAGAAATTTCGTACATTTGCTCTGTTTTCTGGCTAAGAATATGTGATTGATCATATCCTGGTTGTTTTTGTAGACTGGAGCTCCCATCGATGAGACCCGGAAGAAAATTTGGCTTGTGGACTCCAAGGTATTGTTGGCAACCACCCAGATCAGTCTCATCCTCTGTAGCTAAACCTTTCTTGATCACTTATGTTCCTATTTTGAACTTTTTTTTGCAGGGACTGATCGTTAGCTCGCGCAAAGAATCGCTTCAGCACTTCAAGCAGCCATGGGCGCATGAGCACGAACCTGTCAAGGACCTCATTGGTGCTGTGAATGTACGCAATGGATTCATCTTTAAATCGCTTGATGGGTGAATAGATAATCGTGATGTTAGTTTTTTTTATTCTTGTATTCACTCTTTGTTGAAACTTTGTCAAACAGGCAATCAAGCCAACCGTTCTCATTGGAACCTCCGGTGTGGGTCAGACTTTCACAAAGGAAGTTGTCGAGGCTATGGCTACCAACAACGAGGTTTCCTCTTGTTCTTCCTCTCTGTTTTTTCAAGAAAAAGAAGATATCAATGCTCTTGTTCTAATGCTGGTATTGGTGTTGGCTTACAGAAACCGTTGATTCTTGCTCTCTCAAACCCTACTTCTCAAGCTGAGTGTACTGCAGAACAGGCTTACACATGGACCAAGGTATGTTCTCTAATATGAAACTTGAATGTGATTCATGTCCTGATATAAGAAACCATAATTTGCGTCTGATGCGGCTCTCAAGTCTGATGATATTTTATGCTGAAAAATAGGGTCGTGCAATCTTTGGTAGTGGGAGCCCGTTTGATCCTGTTGAGTACGATGGCAAAACTTACTTGCCTGGCCAGGTTTGTGCTATTTCCGTATTCTTTTCTCTGTTCCATTTGTATTTCTGTGACAATCTGAATGCTGATATCATATTCCATAATCCTATTTCACTTCAGGCAAACAACTGTTACGTTTTCCCGGGTCTAGGTCTTGGTTTGATCATGTCCGGTGCAATTCGTGTCCGTGATGACATGCTCCTCGCAGCTTGTAAGTATAAGTAATTCTCTGCAATAAGACATAAGTGTTGAGAGATACAGAATCTTGATATAAAAAAGTAGCATTTCTGAAGTTATACTACCCTTTCCGTAAAACCAAACATCAGAAAATCAAAGTTGGACATTGATGAATTGTGACAGACACTATAAGAATCTCAATGGAACATTCTCTAACTGGTCTCTGTCCATGTATTTAACAGCTGAAGCATTGGCCGCTCAAGTCTCAGAAGAGAATTTCGCCAACGGTCTGATCTACCCGCCATTCTCAAACATCAGACAGATCTCCGCTAACATTGCAGCCAGTGTTGCCGCCAAAACCTATGACCTCGGTTAGTTCTATTCATTTCCCTCCATTAATGAAACTGTCTTTAACTCTTATCCCAAGTTCTTGACTTGTAAGAGATTGTGCTGATGATATATTTGTGGTCTATAGGATTGGCGTCGAACCTCCCACGTGCTAAGGATCTGGTGAAATTCGCAGAGAGCTGCATGTACAGTCCTGTCTACAGAAACTACCGTTAAAAGTTTTGTTAAAGAAACCTGCAGATTCTTCTATTCACGACCTTTATAGTTCTTGAGGCTTGTATAAGTGTTATTGTTGTTTGTTTGTTTTCTACTTCCTCTACATTATGATCTTTGAGTACTCTCTCTTTTGTATTTGCTTCTTGTTTGACGAATAATAAATTAAACCAATTATTTATTGTCTTAAAAAAATGCTACACACAATCAACTTGTCTGGATGGGAACATGGTTTGTTTTATTGGATTCTTTTGTAACTTAAATAGAATATTACTATCTGCACTGCACTGCTCTATGAATTAGTAAAGTAAACAGGCGTTTTCCATTAAATAATTGATGAACCAAATTTTTTTCTCTTTTGTCAACGATGAACCAAAAGATGTTAAAAGTTAAAACCTTAGAGAATAGGTTTTTTGATTAAAAAAAAACATAGATTTGAAAATAGATGCCCAATGGGCCGAGTAGTCCTGAGTTTTAACCTTAAAACGCCCATATAGTAATTTGTTGAAATTGTGTTAAACAATTTTATTCTAGGCAAAATCAGAACACAAAAAAAGTTGAGGGACTAATGGTTAAAACCTGTAAAGAATAAACACTTTTTTTTAACCGCGTGATCATTTTGCATCTGGAACAAGCGAGAAGCTGATATATCAGATCGCGCGTCCCTTAATTACCTTTTTTTTTCTCGTCTTCGTCAATCACTCTTCACCAAACTACCTTTCTCCGATCAAAATACTTTTAAGTCGATCGAGGTATGTTTTTTCAGAATCCTTCGCTTTCCCGGGAAATTCTATTAATCTTCAGATCAGAGGCGGCGCAAACATGTTTTTCCCGATGAAATGACTCGTCCGGGCTTTGCTTGAAAATCGAACTTGGATCGTTTTGTGAATCTGATTTCTTATTTCTCTCCGAATTTGATTCTCTATGATTAAAGGATTACATGATTTCATTGCTGATTGATTTTTTTGTCAGTTATTACGAAGCTCGTATTGTAAAATCTAGGTTCTGTTTCTATACTATACGAGCGGTTTGATTTTGAATAGATCATTTCAGTGTGGTTGCTCCGTATGAACCTGTTAGTGATGTATAAAATGGAAGGATGTCTTTTGCATAACTGAAGTTTGAAAGGCAATAATCAGTGGATGTTGTTCAGTCGGCTGTCGTTAAATCAAATTGTGGATATAAAATTGCTGTTTTCGAAAGTATTTCTGTGTTGGGTAATAGAGGAATTCGTGATTCAACGTCTATTGTCGCTTGAACTATGGAGAATGGGGTCTTGGGTTTAACGTTTCATGTTTTTTTTTGTGGAGCCTACTTCCACGATGAACCTTTGAATTAAATTTTTGATAATTAGTGTGCGTTGAAATCTGATTACATCATCATTATTCTTGTGATCAATATTAGCTTGTATTGTCCGTCTAGTGATCAGGTTACACAGTAAGGAGGAATTGGTGTTTAAGAAGCAGAACAGAACAGGAAAGAACCTCGTCATTCTCCTTTACACGGCTTGATCAGTTGAAACTGCATCCATGGCGCTTAACCCTCAATTGATGCCCAATGGGATGCCAATTCCCTTTGTTAATGAAATGTTTGTTCTAGTCAGAGATGGAGTTGAGTTTGAAGTCGACAAGATTCCTGGGTTCGTGTTTCCTTACTCATCTGCTTTATTGTTTTCTTGATAGTTTCCATTTTAGTACTGTTGCTGACGTTCCTTTTCTTTTTGATCCAGAGGACATGGAGGTCATGTTAAGGGCAAGGGAGTGATGTACTTGTCTAATATTCGGTTGGTCTTTGTTGCAAGCAAGCCTGTTGACAACTTTGTTGCTTTTGACATGCCTCTGGTACAGTAAATTGATCTTATGTTTTTCTCTTATTCAGTTAATACATGGCACAAGTATATTTCTATGAATATATTCGAAGGATCTTCATGTTACATGCATGGGCGTGACTAGTAAAATCTCTAATGATATGTCTGGTATACTCATAGCTCTGGCAAATAATGGACTGTATGTTACTCTATTTTGTAGCTTTACATCCATGCCGAGAAATTCAATCAGCCAATATTCCACTGCAACAATATATCTGGACAAGTCGAGCCTGTAAGTAAAAACTTAATTCCCCATTTACATTTTCCTTGTCAGAAAACTAACATATACATTTTACTCACACAACCCCTTTGGCATGCAATAAAATTTCCCAGGTGGTACCAGAGAACGAGCATAGAGCTCTATATTCCACACACAGTTTCAAGATCCTATTTAAGGAAGGTGGTTGCGGGACGTTTGTTCCTCTCTTCTTGAATCTTATATCATCAGTGCGACAATACAACAGACAAATGCAACAAGCAGCAGAAGCAGCTGCGGCAGCTCCACGTGTTGATCCTCTTCAAGCTGCACAAACCCCTGTTGATGAAATGATGAGACATGCGTAAGTCCCATCTCAATCAAACCAAAGATTTTGATAGCATTATAAAAGGCTATTATTGTTTCTCAAAACCGTGTGTGGGTAATCTGAATGTGCAGGTACGTGGACCCTAATGATCCAACGAAGATATATCTGCAGCAGCCGTCAGGGGAATCTCAATTGAGGCGGCGAGCTTACCATCCGAGTCCAGCGGAACATTGATATGCACACCGAAAATACAAAAGTGTCGTGGGATACATAAACAGCAACAGATTAGTGGTTGCAAATAAGTAAAAGCGTTGTTGGTGTGTTTAAACTTCAAAACTAAAACCACTTTGTGTAATGAGAAAGAAATGACTTGTTGTGTATCTCTATCTGTTGATTTGGTTTATACCGCACAATTAGTGTTTAAACTTTGAAGTATTCTCAACTTCCTGAACTGAATAATTATGGAACAACATCAATATAATTCGATGATTTGATTATAACACCGATTAGAAATCCGTATATAGATATTACACCACCAGTTACTACAAGACAGCATAGGCATTCTTGTTCTGCCACGATGAAGAGATTGGGAATTTGAAAGTAAAGAATCAAAGTTACTTTAGTCGTTTATATATTTGCGTCAGCTGTAAATAAGGAGAGGGAGAGCGAAGATACAAAGGGACTTGAGTGAGGATTTAATTGTCGATAGCTTTGACCTAGAAACCCTAATTTCGGGTGGCTCTGTGCAGTCGCACAGTTGGAGCACCCTCTTCATTCATGTAAGGTCATTTGAGTCTGTTTCTTTCTGGTTAGTGTTATTCGATCTATGTTTTGTTTGTTTCTTAATCGAATCACAGTTCCAGTTACTCGTAGATTATTAAGTTTCTGTGATGTATTTCTGGTATTCGGATTCTTGTGCTGGGCTCATTTTCATTAGCGATAACCTCTTGAGGATTTTCTTAGCTTCGATTTGCTTGATAAAATGTCGTAACTTAGAAGCTCTTGTGGATTTGTTTAGTGCTTCTGTGTCTACAGCTAACTTGGTCTCTGTGAAATTGCTACTATTTATGCGGCTGTGTTCCTATTGTGTTGTGTCTCCGATGATGACCGTAGAAACCAACATAATCAATGGGTTGTAATGAAGCTGATTGATTGATGATGCCTTGGCTCGATTGGAGTGCGTCCTTCAGGCTCATCTTATGATCTTAATTCGAGTTGAGAGCATTTATAATAATAGATACTGTCGAGGGTGTTTTGCAGAAAGAGAACAAGGTAAAAATCAAAAGATTGATGATGGAAACTCAGAAGAAAGCTCGAGTACATAGCCTACACCGTATAGTTGATGATACGGGTGGGGCATTTGGAATGGGAGCTATCGGAGGTTCTGTGTTTCATTTCATAAAAGGAACATACAATTCCCCAAAAGGCAGTCGTTTTGTTGGAGGAGCACAAGCGGTGGGCATGAATGCTCCTCGTATAGGAGGTAGTTTTGCTGTATTTGGAGGCTTGTTCTCGGCATTTGACTACACAATGGTGTACATCAGGAAGAAGGAAGATCCATGGAACTCGATCATAGCAGGTGCTGCTACAGGAGGGTTTCTGTCAATGCGACAAGGGATTGCTGCAGCTTCAACATCAGCTGTTATGGGAGGGCTTTTGCTTGCTTTGATTAAAGGGGTGCATTGATGTTTGAGCTAGTAAAGCTTATTTTGGGCTGTGTTCTATGAGCTTTCTCTGCTCAATCTTGGAATCTATATACTCTTTGTGAATCATTAGACAGTGTTATTATTTTTATGTAATAACATTGTTTTCGTTTCAACATTAGCCGATTTTGCTTCTTCTGCTGGTTCTACCGAGCCGGTTTTTGTCAGCGTTTTATAGTTTTCCGAATTGACTGACATTTGGTTTACAGGTCTTGGTTTTGTAAAAACTTTTTAGAACCAATTCCTTTTAAGTCGGCATGGAATGACAACATCATCGAAATAGTAATTCTTGAGTTGGTATGATTTTGACCATTCTAAAGAAATACTTACGCACAAAAGAAAAAAAATAAAGACCCAAATCCATTTCTTGTCAATATACTACACCAAGAGTGGAGAGTATTGAGGCAGAAATAATAAACAGCAGCCCCAAGTGGATAGATCATCGGTTTCTCACTTATTTACATACAAAGCCTTAAGAAGGGTCTTCACCAATACGACCATCCACTGGAAACAAAACCAAAACCGAGACCAATTCTCCCACATGTGAAACCCAATTAGGATCCTTTTAAGATTACAAGTTTTGTCCCCTCTAATTATATCCATCAAATAAACTTGTTTTCTTTTTCCCTTGACAATCAGAGTTCCTTCTCTTTTGTATCCTAATTCTATTCACCTAGAGTAATAGAATTACAAGAAGAGGAAAAAAACAATCAAACAGGGCCACGGCTGCTTTCATTTGTTCTCAGAAAAATTACCTGACAAGACTTTGTCACGACTGCCAAAACAGCTGAAAATCCTTACTATACAACGAGCGGTCTTGTATCTCCAGGTTTGCTACATGTCGATTTATGAGCTGCGATTGCATTATCTTACATACGACCAGTCCCGCTGGAAATATCCACCATTCACTTTCACCCCTGCATCCCCCAAAACCGCAACACACATCATCAACCCAAGAGACCAAAACGTAAGAATGGACCCAAAGTATTCCTCTGCACTGTACACTGAAACTCACATGTTTATATTCCACGGCTGAAATGGAATTTTCTTGCTAGCTGATGATTCGCTGTTGTAATGAACATATCCGCAGAGAAAAGCAACAAACTGTCACAGAACCAAAACTTGTCAGATAACTAGAGACATGCAACATCTCCTAAAGAATCAACACCCATATGTCTACAGATATAACTCTTAAAATTCCTCCTCATAAGACACGAGCAGGACTTCACATTGCATTTCTAAACGAAAACAGTAATTAACAATTAAAAGCAGAAAAAAAACAAAGAGAACTTACCACATTGACCAAGGACATGAAGTTCCACAATGCGTAAACACGTGCTAAGCCAGCAGAGCGTCTGGGTCCATGACTGAATAAGGCATTTATCCCAGCGGGGAATGGCAAAAGCAAGCCGAGAGGTAATATAAACAAAGCCAAAAGTACATCCAGCAAAGAAATCGAATACAGCTGGAGCAGTGTGAGCAAGACTAGACTAAAATCTCCTAGAAGTAACATCGAGATAACTAAGCCAACCATATCCTGCAGTATCACAAAAGATAACAGAGGGAAGAGACATAAAAATTATTGAAATTGTTGGTGGGCACAACATATAAGAAGACATTCATACTATAAAGGATTTTGATTGGAGAGGTACCTGGTGGCCCACAGGTTTAGTGTTGTGAACTAAGAAAGAGAGAAGGAAAAACATATCTCTCTTCTCTTTCAGACTCGGTAAGCTATCAAGGTCAATCATCCCACCGTAGTTCTTTCTGCGTGTTGTATAATCCTCAGTGTTTGTGTGGTTCTGGTTGTAGAGCATACTCTCTCTTAACTGTGCTGGAGAATTCTCCTTATGTGCACTCACACCGTAACTAGAAGTTACAAGAGTAAGACATCAAAAACTCTGCATGACCAGATATGAAGTGCACAACAAAAACATGCTAATGTGTGACGTCACAAAAAAACCTTAAACTTCTAAAGTGATTGCTCAGTCCATTTACGACTACTGTCACCACGAATAGACCTTATGAAAGGATGCGATTTCTCAATTATTTACCGTGGCTGGATCTCAGTCCATGCTGTTTCACCGACACACTGAGGTGATGTTGGTTCACAGTCATCAGCGGCATGAATCAAGAGACCATATTGACAATAACCACAAGCAGTGGTCTGGAACCAGGCCAGATCAACCCGTATGCCATGTGTTTCCAGAGCGGGATTAGCATGAGTTTCTAACCATCTCAGAACAGAATGAAACGTTGATCTGAGACGCCCACGGCGAACAAGGCGTAATTGAGCATTTACACCAGCTACCAGTCTGTACCAAGTGGTGGGAGGAACGAGCTGGGAAAATAAAACAATGACAAAGATCAACTCAACCTCTAAATTGGCTGCTGAAACTGATTCTCGTTAACTAAGGAACCAACCTGACTCATCAGACTAGTAAGAATGTTATCATTTTGAAGTGAAAAAGGAGCCATGTAATTGCCATCACCACCAAACAATATGGGCATTGGAAACCTTTGGTGAAGCCGCGGTGGAAGGTCTGTCCTCTTTTCATCCCCGCCAAGGAAGAAATCCAGATAGGCAAGCATCAAATCGGAGGTGGCGGCGACCTACATTTAGATATATACTAAAGCATAAAACAACAAATCCTTGTAAAAACGAATCCGATATTCTGAAACAATGTAAATCCGACGAATCAGATATTCTGAAACTACGTAGTCCCGTTAAGGAATTATCATATTCAATAATCAAGAAATCACCTTCAGACCCTCATATAAAGCCCGGGAGCGACAGGAGCGCAAACAGGAGTGATCATATTCTGAACGTACAAACTCACGCAATTTTTGCAACTTTAACTTCCTCCGCCATTGCTGCCATGACCACGCAAGCGGGTATGCAACCACTGAAAGAATACTATATATTGCACCTTCCCACCATTGATATGCAGCTATAGAGTTGATTTCATCCACAAACGTGTTAAATGCAGCTTCATATCTAAAGAACCAAAATCAAAGAATATTTCAGACCCAAGGCAACTTGTTAGATAACTATAGACAAAACAATGAAACACAATTCCAAATCAGCTTGGAAATAAAATAAGAAACAACTAACACTATCTCTTTTATCTCTTCCGGGGGAATATGCGAGAGATGCCATGGCTCACTGAAAGTATTAGGACCCATAAAATACATTCTGTGCACATGACTCTGCGATTGCTCTGCCCTATTTGTTTCCAACACCTGAAAACAAAATACATTATAAACAACAACACAACACTCTAATATAAGGAGTATTTGGCAGGTTATTTCGCTCAATCATGTCTGCTGGCCACACATTAGTTGCATCTGGAGTGACAAATCAGCAAATACATAAATCATTTCTTCATTTGCTTCGTCGAAAGTAAGACAAACAAACGATTTTTGGATCAAATGTTCCAAGAAAAAGAAAATCATCTAACCTCATTTAGTGATTCGAGGAAAGGGAACGAATGATCTATTTGAGAGCCATGCTGCGTGGGAGCTGGGCCAGGTAAATCATCAACTCCAACAAATTTCATTCGTGCAACACTAAGTACAAGTGCTAAGAGGATAAGGAGACCCATCAGAAGAAGACCAAACAACCAAGGCCCACCAAATGTGTAAATTAACTCCTCCAGAGCGGTGTAACAGTGTGGCATGTGATACCTTTCTGATATGCATCGATATGGACATGGTGTCACAGAAACACCACCTGTTATTATAGAAAATTCCAAGGTTTATAGTTGAGACATAAACATTTTCAGCACCAGATTACAGGTGCAGAATGGGTAAGAAAACAAGATCATAGCCAACTTAAATAAACAGTTCTTTTAAAACCACAAGTATATTCATAATCGTGGGAAAATGAATATTACAAAATTTAGGCTTGGTAGTTGAACAGGAAGCAAAACTTATCACCGGAAGTTAGGAAAAAATTTCTAGCGCATATGTAATACGCAAGAGCTCAAGATATATGCGAATGCTAGTTATACCTCGCACTGGTACATAGACAGCACGAGTTGGAAGCTCGTCAATGGGACAAGGACGGCAAAGAGACGTGTCAGATCCAGTAACATTCTTGAATGTACCCGATGGACATTCCTGGAGACAAGAATACAATTGTAGATATATTGAGCTTAGAAAAAACTATAATTGATGGTGATAAGAGAACAAAAGGCAAATAGAAAGTTTCACCCGTGATATTACAGAGCAGGAAAATGTTGAACCAAGTTATACTAACCTTGCAAAATATACCATGGAGTCCCTCTGGACAAGGCGTTCCAGTTACTGTGCCATTTTTGCCAGAAAAACCATCATCTACTGCCGCTCCCCCCCTACAATTACAAAAAGAAACAGTGTGTTAATGCGACAGGCTGGGAAATGATATCAGATTATATCATAGAAATGGAAAATGCAGTCAATGACGGGGAAACATACTAATGACATGGAAAAGAAATCAATGATCATGGGAATGCACAGGTATTTAGAAGACAGACCGTGCATGGATTATTCCTTTTACACTAGCAATAGGCTGGTATATGTCCCCAGTGGGAATGTTTGACCAATGAAAATGAATCCTCCCACCTCCGCCACCACCACCACCAGCAGGACTGCCTGACCCACCACCACTTGAGAGAAGAGAGGACTCCCCTAAAATAAGATAACGCAGGAACAAAAGAACTGTTCCACCAGAACCCCCACCAGGTGCTACAATAGAACCGTTTTCATCTCTGCTCAAACGTTTGACACTTTCTCCATCAGCCCTTATTGAGCCTTCAAGTGATAAAGCAGATAGAGGCTGCTCCATTGAACCAATCACTGACCAGATTCAAAGAAAAATAAATAACAGGTTAAACTGTATCATTTTGAAAGCAATAAGCTTTCATGTCAACCACATGCATGCACAGTAGTGTATGGCCTAAACGATGACAAGCTTCTACAACGTTAACGGGCTATGAATCATATACTTGTCACAAATAACAAAATATAATTCACCAAATATTTGACACACAGGAATACGAATAGTGAGTAGTCTACATTATACATTCTGCATCAGGTCTTATGACGACTAATCTCTCAAGTTAGATAGAACTCCAGAATCATCAAAATCACTGACATTTCATACCTACAATACCACCACCAGCAGATGAATAACCCGGGCTATAATCGCCACTTCCACTGCCAAGCTCACAAGGGAGATCTGCATTTCCATATGTAATTCCACCTTCAACACAGCTGCTATTGTAACATACGCGGCCCCCTTTACCGCCATGCCCACCACCACTGCCAATGCCATTTCCAAGCAATTTACCTTCACCTACACCACCTCTACAACCTGTGAAACAATAAAACGATTGCAAATGTATGTTGCTAAGAAAACACATTACAAAATACATAAGAGCATATCTTCTTTCTCCCTATATGGAGAATGGGTAGCACCTTAAATCTTATATTGGGGTAGTAAGCCAAGGACATGCCCATGCAAAAAGTAGAAGTAGGATGCTCGATCAAAACAAAATCCAAAAAGAAAATAGTTATTGTTACCCATTCCACTGGCACTAATCTCTCCAGAGGGTTCAAGGGTTACTGTTTTTGCGCGGTGGAAATGAACTACTGATCCTTTGATGAAACCTTCGACGAAAATATCCTCAACTCGGCATATCTACAAAGAAAGAAAAGTTATCAGAATTTTCATGCTACAGCATGCTGGTTTAAGCATGGCATATACCTGTAGAGTAAAGGAAAGTGATGAATTGACATTGCAATCCTCTGGAGGATTCAGTAGTTCATAGGGGCAATCTTGGCGATCGCAATAGAGCTTTGGTGTACTGCAAAGATGTAAGTTCAATTATTGTTAGCTGATTTTATCTCTGAAGAATATGGAATCAAATAAATATGGCATTTTCCTTCAAACTTACACAGCATCTCGGGACGCATTCTGTAGAGGACCACGCAAAATGGATCCAGGCCCAACCTTCAATTTCCAGAGAAAAAAAGTCATTACCTCCTAGATGCCCAAATCAAGTACCTTTCTATATTTACTATTTAAAAGCCAATATGGCCTTTAAAGGAGACCGATTGTCAAATATGCCTGTTTCATTTCATTTTGGTAGCTATAAAGTATAAACTAACTATTTTTGCATCTGCACATAATAGTCATCTAATGCAGGATTGTCACAAAAATAAACACAAAGAACTTCCTTACATAAATCCGGTAAAACAGTGACAAAACAAGCCGTTGTGCTTCAATTGAATCTCCTGGTCCAGTTAGATTCAAGAGACCTTGTCCATGGACTCCAAGATTTGCATTTGACCGAATCACAGATGATTCCTATATTTAGATTGAGAGGTCATACAAACAAAGTAGATGCAACGGTATGTCACAAATTACTTGAAGAAAATAATGACATGAATTTTTTGGGTACCCTTAGAACGAATAAATTGCTAGCCTCAAGTATGGAAGTCGAAACAGTTGTATCTCCTCCTCCTCCATCTATATGCAGTTCTGAATTCCACATCAAGAACATCTTGACAGTCATGCGTAATGCCCCATAAACCTGGTACATACCAATAAACAAAAAGCATGACGAAAATTTTTAGACGAGTACCAATATAAAAATATAGAATATAAAGAATGGCCAGGTAAACCAAGATAAGACTCACCTTGATAGTGGAATCACTCATTAAGAGTTCTTCGGCCAATAACTCAAATACTGATGTACCATAATGAGCCAATCCGAAGCTCAAAACACCACCACACAACAAACTAATTTGTCCTTGAACCTACATATTGAATTCTCTTTGAGCACTACATCTTTAATTTTGTAAACAGTATGCGAAGAACTGAAAATTCACTAAATACTTAAAAGGGCATATACAGAGGCACCACAAAAATGTAGAGAAAAGACAATAGAGTTGCAGAAAAAAGAAACTATATCATTGTATATGACGTCACGAATAGTCCTAGCATTGAAACTGCTACGCCTACAAATCCCGTGTACTGGAAATTCATTTTCTAAATACCTGGACACGACTCCATAGCAGAGGACAAGTTGCTCGCGCTTTATCTTGAATATAAACATTGGTCCACAGAGGCTGGAAGGGGAATTCTAAGAGAAGTGTATAAGTATCTGTTGTCAGATTGTAGTTGCTCACGAAAAGGCTTCGGGGAACCGCATCGTATAGCGTCCCAGCAGCACCTGAGTTATCTGGACATCCAATACTGTATCCGCCTGCATGTAGGAGAATGAAATTAGTTCACATGATTGAAGATGTTAAGCAAGTACGTATCGGAAATACTTGCTCAAAACAAAAAAAAACTATAAAGTGATATAAAATGAACAGATGTTGACAAAGTAACTAGGTAAAGATCAGGATGAAGGATTTTGCAGTGATAAATTATCTGCTGAGCAAATGGAACGATATCACAAAATTTCTAGTTCATACTTTAGGACCCAATAGATTTCGCAGCATTTACAAATTCTGGAGGTGTGGATATTATGACGATGGCCAGAAAGAAACAGTGACCTCCTAAAGAAGAGAATCTAACCATGCACAAAGATCTTTGGGTCATCATGCCTGCTAAAAATATCGACAGATACTCTTCCACCACCCCCACCACCGTAACCACTCCCACCACATGCACTGATCTGTCCAATTCCAGTCCTGCAATTCAAATAAGAGCAAAACAGACGATGCTAGCTGAGATCAATTTACCAAGAATCTGAGAAGAAAAAAAGGCTCACTACCAACTTAGAAATAAGCATAGAACATAAGATGTTATTCAGAAAGGTATGAGCAAGTTCTAAAATATTTATAAATAAATATGCAGTAAATAAGATGAGTTCTTAATCACATATATTCAGATGAGAATAGAAACCCCCATAAGCACAGTTCTAGCAATACAATCTTAAACCATGAGAGGAAAGTGCAACTCTGTTCATTTCCTAAAAACAACTTGCGCAAAAGGTAATATTATGGTCATGAGATAAAAATCAGGACCAAGCAAGTATTGGTGAGTTTATATGTCTGGACCACCTTCTTCTATTGCAAATCTTGCCTTCTCTGCTGACTAGAAAGACTTAAAAATCCGTGCAAATCAAATCAACAGCTAGTGAAAGAGAGCATGGAAACGAAAGTTCATTACATCTTATATGCCGTGATAAAGATGCTGCCACCAGACCCACCACCGCCTTTGGCTCCTCCATAAGCTCCGTCAGCCAAAAGGCTTCCGTTTACATCCAGAAACTGCATAATATTCATCTTCACTCTCCCGCCACCTCCTCCTCCATAATCAACCTCCTTGCTCGTTGACCCGCCTTTACTACCGTAGCTCCACGGCTTATTCAGAGTTGACCACGAGTATGCATCGCCTCCCCACACATCTTCAGGAAGCTTCTTAGTGTCAGTCAAACAGCAAGCGCCTCTACCACCATGTCCACCACCAGCACCATCGATCCCTTGTGGCGTCCCGCTAGTCTGTGGCGGAGGGTTTCCGGCTAAACCCGTCGTGTTCACGGCCGACCCATCGGCAAAGCTCGCGTTACCAGCAGAAAGCTCCAATGTCCCAGCGACAATTGTAGATTCCGCGCCCAGAGAGAAGTTTCCAGAAACATTGATAGCTATGGAGCATCCGGGGATCGGGCAGTGAAACTTAACCCCGGGTAGGATAATAAAATTACCCTTCCCAGCTATATAAACATCTTTTGTAAGATTCAAATCGGCGACAATCTTACAAGTAGTGTCTAAAAATCCAACGCCGCCGAGATCATCATTGCACGATACTGACGGTCCGTGCGGAGGTGGCGGTGGCGGAGCCGGTGGCGAGTAATCCTGATGGAAAAGCAGCGACTCTGAATCCGGGTCCAAATCTGAATCAACACCTGAATTTGACTCCACAATGGCGAATCGATAACTTGAACTAGGGTTTACGGCAAAAACCGCAACAGCGACCAAGACGAAGAAGAAGAAGAATTGAAATCTAGCCATCTACTAGTATCAAAAGTCATCACAAACGAAGTCCAGTGAGGTTTTCGATTCGACCCCAATTCGGGTCATTGAGCATAGATAGGGTTGACGAAACTGAAAACCCACAGACCCAATTTAACAAACCCTCCCTTTCTAATTTCTATCCAACACACACACGCTTATTCATACAGCAACATACAAATATGTATGCATGTATACTTATAGTCGTCTTGCACAATAAGATTTGAAGAAAAGCGCATAAACCCCCACCAAAAATGGCTCTTAGAGAGAGAAATGTTGCTTTTCCTTTTCTTCGAAGAGAGAGAAAGAGAGGGAAGAGAGCTTCCAAGAAGAAGGAAACAACAGGTTGGAACGGAGAGTAGTTACGATCAGGTACGTGTGAGTCCACCGAAGAAATCAGCTAAATCTTCTTTTGGCTATAACAAATCATATTATGCCACGTCGTTCTTTAGATTGGCCCCAAAGGTAATGCTACTCTGTATCCTCGTTCACGTGCAACTCGAAGTGTCAGCTGAATCTTAATTTATTTCCTTATCGAACTGTTATTTGACACCTGTCATCTTACAATTAATTACTCGCTTCAGAGGTTAATGACTTTTGTTAATTAGAAAAAATTAACGTCTACGCATACGTCCGGACATGGAACGGTGTTTACATTGGGCTTGATGGGCCTTATTTCCAAGGGAGTTTGATCAGACACGTGCCAAGCTTCAGCATGAGTGTTCAATTTTGAGAAACATAAAAGAAAAGCGTGTGTGATCTGGACGAAGTAAAAACAAAAATTTAACAAATCTGGCTGGCCCAATAGAAAACTAGCAGCATTATCAATCCCAAATGTTTATTTATCAAACCAATCCATATTTTTTTACGTTCTCCATCATATTACCCACTAGTTGAAATGGAAAAATGGTATTTATACGACTTTAAATATATGATTCAGCCGAAATGATAAAGTATACTGGTGTGTGTATGCTTAAACTTCAAATTTAACTCGAGTGATGAGGATATATTGCATGGGACATGGCTTATGGACACTCTATGTTCAAAGTAAGAGACTGGTCAACAAGACCTATTTGTTTGTATTAGTGGGATACGTGATATATAGTTAGATATTATCTGGTTTATTATTTTATTGGTACCAGATTAAAAACAAAATGCAATTTGACTTGCATATGACTCGTCACGCTTTGCTAAAACAAAAAAAATGACTCATCACGCTGACTTTTTCAATAACTCTTATATTTCTTTACTTACAGTGTCATCGGCGTAACCTTACTTGACTAATATCCATGTGGATTATTTCGTGTAGTGGTTCGTATATTCATATTTGGATACAAACGGGATATCGAAAGTTGAAACCACACATACCCACGAGTTTCGGATAGTTCCCATCGGATACGGGTCGGGTCGAATTACCTACAAGTTATTTGACGCCTTTAAAAAATAATGACGCAAAAAATCGATTTTTAGGTGCTAATTGTTTTTTGTTGCTTCTCCCCAAAAAAAAAGAAAATGAAAAAACCATAAAACAAAAAAAACGAGCCATCCCTGATCAGATCTACACTTCTCCTCGCACAATTTTTTTTTTTTTTGCCGGATTTCGTTTCTTTGTTCATAACATTTTGGCGAATTCGAGATGGATTTCATGAAGGTCTTCGATCAAACAGTTCGAGAGATGTGGGTTTGCTCGTTCTGTCGATCAATTCTTCTTCGATTTCGATAGAAATAGATTGTGTGTTCTATTCAAATCCGGTAGATCATTGGTTGATATCATCGATTGATCTCAATTAATTTTTCACTTACAGAAAGAGGGAGGTGAATCTGAAGGTTTTGAAGGTTCCGGAGATGGAGCAAAAGGTAAATTCATTTGATTCGTATCTATATGTGCAAGGTGTCAGCATGTTGCTCGTATGATTGATAGGCAAGATGATTGAGCAATTTCTGTAGTTTTAGCGATTTCATGAAATATAATTTTGGTAGACACTAATCATGATAAGTCGAGCTGGATTTGTTATCTTTATGTGTTCGGGTACGGAGTGTGTTCATAGTTGTAATTAGATCCATCTTTAGGACTAAGAAAACTCGAGTTCCAATTCAATGGGTTACAAGTTAAGCTTGAGACTCAGACTTGATGTTTCTATTAATATTGTCATTGTAAAGTTCAAGGTGAACGCCAATCGTAGAATCCTAGTTTCCAGGATTGTCTGTTTAAATCGTGTCTTCTTATTCAGTTTGTTCATCTCGAGTCTGTGATAATGTTTATAAACATATGGCTATGCTTGTTTAGTACAGGTATTGGATGCTACAGATAACGAGCCTTGGGGTCCCCATGGTACTGCATTGGCAGAGATAGCACAGGCCACTAAGAAATTGTAATCTCTGGATTCACCTTTTTCTTGGTTTTTTATTTTCTTCCAATAACCATTTAGTTATACATCTCATTCAACTTGGAAAGGATTTTGATTTTATATTGCTTACCTTTTCATTATGTTTAGCTCGGAGTGCCAGATGGTTATGAGTGTTTTGTGGACTAGACTGAGTGAGACAGGAAAGGATTGGCGATATGTCTACAAGGTGAGATTCATTTTCCTGCAATATTTTGGAAGTTTACAGTTTATATTTTTGGTGTAACCCGAGGTTTTTTTATCTGCCAGGCACTGGCGGTTATTGATTATCTGATTTCAAATGGATCAGAACGAGCTGTTGATGAGATTATTGAGCATACTTACCAAATATCTGTCAGTATTGTTTTCTTACACATTTATAGGTCGTTTTCTTGTGGTGGAAGTTGTGGTTTCCTACTGACGTGATTTCTCATTCATGTAGTCACTCACTAGTTTTGAGTATGTTGAACCGAATGGAAAAGATGTGGGAATCAATGTGAGAAAGAAGGCGGAAAACATAGTTGCTCTCTTGAATAACAAGGAGAAAATCTCTGAAATCAGAGACAAGGCATCGGCCAATCGTAACAAGTTAGTTATTATGCAAGTGAATTCAACTGATTTCCCATTTCTTCTTTATATGTTGCCTTAATCGGCTTTGCTGCTTCAATTTAGGTACGTTGGTCTCTCATCAACAGGAATAACTTATAAGTCTGGTTCAGCTTCATCTTCGTTTGGTGGTAGTTTTCAAAGTGGTTCAAGCAATTATGAGAGCTACAGGGATAGTGGTTCTAGAGAAGAAGACAAGAACGACTACGAGTCTTTTCAAAAGTCAAGGCGTGGTGTTAAAAGTGAAGAGCAAAGCTACACTACGAAGAAAAGTTTTTCACGCTATGGCAGGTTTGTCTCGACCCCAGTGATTTGCTCATGTTATTGATTTTGGGTATATCTTCAATTTGAGACTGGTTTTTTTCAGTTGAGGATGCTCTTATGCTCTCTCTTCGTTCTGTTTTTGACTCATTTTGTGGGCGCTCTTTTCTGACGCTGAGTAAATTAATTCTGAATGTGCAGTACGGACCATGATAATCGATCCAGTGGAAAAAAGTCACCCGACTCTGGCAAACATAGTTCCATACCTTCACATGCATCTGCAGCTCCTTCAAACAACGATGATGATTTTGATCCACGTGGAACTTCCAGCAATAGTATGTTTCTTTCAACAACTGCTGAACATGCAGATTGTTTATCATTACTTGGAGTAAAAGTTTGTTTGGTAAATTATAGCGCACAAACGTATGTCCATGTCTTATTCTAATGGTTTTCGTTTCTGCAGAGCCTTCCACGGGCAGTGCCAACCAAGTGGACCTTTTTGGAGCAGATTTGATTGGTGACCTCTTGGATTCTGGGCCAACTGAAACATCTTCCACCAACAACAACGGCAAGTTTCAAGAGGCGGACTTGTTTGCTGATGCAACTTTTGTATCAGCCTCTGCTCAGGGAACCGAATTTAGGTCGCAGACACAGGTGGGTGACTTCTTTCATCCAAGCTGGTATACGGCTTTTTAACAATGGAAATTTCCCTGATTTAGTGTCTATTCATGTGATTTCGCTGTTTAAGTTGTTACACCTCACAATGACTTTTCTTGTTGAACCATATATAAACTGATATGTTTCTGCATGTCTATTTCCACAGAAAGAAGTTGATCTTTTCTCTGCGTCTGAACCTTCTGTCACAGTTTCTTCAGCGCCTCCGACGGTTGATCTTTTTGCATCTCCTGAATCAGTTGCACGTCCAGAAACCAAGATTCCTATATCTGAGCCTATGACCACTCCCAACATTGTTGACCCATTTGCTGCAGTTCCGATGGAAAATTTTGATGGATCTGATCCTTTTGGTGCCTTCACTTCTCACTCGGCTTCAGTCCCTACAGGTCCACAGGCCCCAGTTGGACATGGGAGTGCAACAAGCACAACAAGTCTGCTGTCTTTGGCAGACTCGAAACCACAACAGTTACAAAAGAAGGATTCTTTCCAGGTGAAATCTGGAATATGGGCAGATTCGCTGAGCCGTGGACTGATTGATCTCAATATAACTGCTCGTAAGTCGAAGCTTCCTCTTCATGTCTTGATGTGATTAGTTTCTTTCTTAAATTATATGCGATGGCAAAGTATACAAGATTGTAGTTTGGTTTCTCATGAACCAAATTAAATGCAGACTTTACACCAGCCAAAAAAATATTGGCTCACATAAAGTTTCCAATATCATGTAGCTTGGCTTCGCATTATGTCAAGACAAATATTATGTCCGGTTTTGGACCTTGTCTAATTTATTTTCCCTGGACTCAGCCAAAAAAGCTTCACTTGCTGATGTGGGCGTTGTGGGTGATCTGAGCAATGATGAAGGGAACAAGGCATCTGCTGCTGCGTACTACTCAGGGTGGTCCATGGGCGCAGGATCCGGGCTCGGTAAAACCGGACTATACAGTGCACAGCAGCAACAACAAGAAGCACCTGAAATCTCAGATGATTTCTTCTCCAGCCTGAGTAACCAAAAGTACCAAACTGGAGGCTTTAAGCAGTAAATTTGTCTGGGGATATCCGCTTTGATTCTACATTCATACTGGAAATCTATGTTTTTGTTTTTAATGGGGTTTATTGTTCTTGCTCTTCATTGATTGGACAACCTGGTCGGTGGCGGATTTGCCATTGTTGTTGTGGCATTTACTTTGGGTTTTAAATGAGAGAGAACTGTTTATGGTTTTTGGGCAAGAGAGTATTATTTGTTGGTTTTGTTCATAGAGCAACAAAAGTATATGTATTTCATCCGACTCTACGGAGAATTTATCGTGTGTGATTCTTAATCAGAAGAGGCTCCCTACTTTCTTCTTAGCTTTGTTTTACGGTTCGACCAACTTTCTTCGTAGCTTTTTGTTTTGTGATTCTACTTTCATGTCTTTATCTAGTTGTATATCACACTGACCATCTTCGTTCTTAGCGATTATGTTAACACTAATCGTCTTACGCAATTTGGTTGGCTCATTCACTGGTCACAAATTCATGAAATATTGGTTAATCTTATCTACAAAGAAAACGACTACTTTGGACCCAAAAAAGGAAAATAATACTGTGATAAAGAGAACAAACAAACTTTCTGAAACCAAAATCAAAATGTCACCTCCTCAGTGGTTTCCTACTATCCTCATCATTGTCGTCTTCCTCTTCTTCTGGAGCACAGCTTTACCCTCACATGGAAACTCACAAGTTGTAGTCGAAGGAGAAGCGACAGTCGTTGGATATGGCTACGTCGTTAGATCAGTGGCCGTTGATTCCAACCAGAAGGTTTTGACGGCGAAGCTTGATCTGATCAAACCGTCGCCCGTTTACGCACCAGATGTTCAAACGCTTAACCTTCATGTTAGGTAAAAAAAGTATTCTCCTGAAATATTGACTTTGGCTCTTATTCTGAAGTTTTTTAAATTATAATTTTAAATCTGCGATAATTCGGGAAACTTCCGCCATTTTATGATGTAGCTTGGAGACAAGTGAGCGTTTGAGAATCAGACTCACAGATTCTAGCCAACGAAGATGGGAGATACCGGAAACCGTCATTCCTCGCGCCGGAAACCATTCTCCTCGCCGTTTCTTATCGGAGGAGGGCGGAGGAAACTCGTCGGAGAACAATTTCCTGGAAGATCCATCATCGGACTTAGTTTTCACCCTCCACAACACCACGCCGTTTGGTTTCTCCGTCTCCAGACGCTCCTCTGGCGACGTCCTCTTCGATACAGCGCCGACTCCGTCAGATCCTAACACTTACTTAATCTTCAAAGACCAATTCCTTCAACTATCTTCCGCGTTACCGGAAAACCGATCGAATCTGTACGGCCTCGGAGAGCACACGAAGCGATCGTTCAAGCTCATCCCTGGCGACACCATGACTTTGTGGAACGCCGACATCGGCAGCGAGAATCCGGATGTTAACCTTTACGGATCGCACCCGTTCTACATCGATGTAAGAGGATCAAACGGCCACGATGAAGCAGGGACGACTCACGGCGTTCTCTTGCTGAACAGCAACGGAATGGACGTTACGTATGAGGGAAGTCGGATTACTTATAATGTGATTGGAGGCATCATCGATCTCTACGTGTTCGCCGGACCATCACCGGAGATGGTGATGAATCAGTATACAGGGTTTATCGGAAGACCTGCCCCTATGCCTTACTGGTCATTTGGTAAGAGATGTTTGCTCTCTTCTCTCTGCATTTTTATTTGCTAAATTATTATCAAATCTTTGCCTAAAGCATAATAATATGATACAAGTTTCTCCATAAACCCTGCAGATGGAATTGAATTGAGAAGTTAATGTTCTTTGATTTTTGTGCGGAAAATGTTTCCAAATGGATTTTTAATCGGGGATTTGTTTTTCGTTGAGGATTTCACCAGTGTCGGTATGGATACAACAACGTTTCAGACCTTGAATCTGCAGTTGATGGATATGCAAAAGCTGGAATACCTCTAGAGGTTATGTGGTCAGACATTGATTACATGGACGGCTACAAAGACTTCACTTTGGACCCCGTGAATTTCCCAGAGGACAAGATGAAATCGTTCATGGATACACTTCACAAGAGCGGTCAGAAATACGTGCTGATCTTGGATCCCGGTATAAACTCTAATACTATCTCTAGACTCTCTAACAAATTGATTCAAAACATGAAATTTTGGGTTTGCTTGTAGGCATCGGTGTGGATAGCTCTTACGGGACATATGATAGAGGAATGGAAGCGGATGTTTTCATAAAACAAAATGGTGAGCCTTATCTCGGTGAGGTTTGGCCTGGAAAAGTATACTACCCTGACTTCTTGAATCCAGCTGCTGCAACTTTCTGGAGCAACGAAATCAAGATGTTCCAGGAAATTCTCCCTTTCGATGGTGTGTGGCTTGACATGAATGAGTTGTCAAATTTCATTACTTCACCTCTGTCCCCTGGATCGTCACTCGATGATCCTCCTTACGAGATCAACAACTTAGGGGACAAAAAGCCGATAAATCAGAAGACAGTACCCGCAACATCTATCCACTTTGGAAACGTTAGTGAATATGATGCGCATAACTTGTATGGACTCTTGGAAGCTAAAGCCACCCACCAAGCTATAGTGGATATAACGGGCAAGAGACCGTTTATTTTGTCGAGATCCACGTTTGTAAGCTCGGGGCAATACACGGCTCACTGGACCGGCGACAATGCTGCAAAATGGGAGGATTTGGCTTACTCCATCCCCGGAATTCTCAACTTTGGGCTGTTTGGGATTCCAATGGTTGGAGCTGATATCTGCGGTTTCGCATATAATACCACCGAGGAATTATGTCGTCGATGGATCCAGGTAGAGTGATCAGGACGTAAACCGGGATATTTTTCATGTGTTCATGCTCTAACTTTGGCTCTTATATTGTCAGCTCGGAGCTTTTTACCCTTTTGCAAGAGATCATTCGTCCAAAGGTACTGCTAGACAAGAACTTTACATCTGGGATTCGGTTGCTTCTTCTGCAAGAAAGGTTATCGGCCTTCGTATGAGACTGCTACCACATCTCTACACACTAATGTACGATGCTCATGTTAGCGGTATCCCGATTGCGCGACCGCTCTTCTTCTCTTTCCCTAGAGACACTAAAACCTATGAGATCGATTCACAGTTCTTGATCGGTAAAAGCATAATGGTATCTCCAGCGCTGGAAAAGGGTGCAGTGGCCGTGGATGCATATTTCCCTGCCGGTAACTGGTTCGATATGTTTAACTATTCATTTGCCGTCGGTGGAGATTCCGGCAAGCACGTTAGGCTTGATACTCCCGCCGATCACGTCAATGTTCATGTTCGAGAAGGTAGTAAATTTTCCGTTTGCGCATTCCCAAGTACTACTACTAGTTTTCCGATTTGATAACGAAGCTGAGCTTGGAGAGACTTTGGTTTAATTATTCGAATAGGTAGCATTGTGGCTATGCAAGGTGAAGCAATGACAACTAGAGAAGCCAGAACGAAACCTTTTAAGCTTCTAGTTGTAGCCAGCAAGCTTGAGAACATCACCGGCAAACTGTTTCTCGATGATGGCGAGAACATACGGATGGGAGAGGAAGGAGGCAACCGTGATTGGACTCTCGTGAAGTTCCAGTGCTATGTAACCGGAAAATCAGTGGTACTGAGATCAGAAGTGGTGAACCCAGAGTATGCGTCGAGAATGAAATGGAGCATCGGGAAAGTGACCTTTGTTGGGTTTGAGAACGTGAAGAGTGTGAAAACGTACGATGTTAAAACAAGCGAGAGATTAAGGAGTCCGAGAATATCTCTTCTTAAGACGGTTTTGGACGATGATCATCCGAACTTTATGAGTGTGGAGGTTTCTAGACTATCGTTGCCTGTTGGGAAGAAGTTCGAGATGCGATTGAAATTGACTTAAAGAAAGTATATAAACTCAATTTGATGATAAACTGTGGATGCTTAATGAATAAAGAGGAGTGGTGAGTAAAGATTTTATAACTTTATACACTCCAAATTCACTTGCAGTAACGCCGATGCAATGATTTAGTTTTGTAGTTGAGTACAAGAAAAATAGTTACCATGACAAGGAGAAATTTTTCAGACAAGAAATCAAAAGGCCAAAGAACAATGCACAGATTCTTTTATGCCAAACAATATTTAAGGTAAATTAAAAGCTATCCCGAACACGTACGGTTCCTCGTCCTGCACAATACAGAGAGATATAGTTCACCTGTGCGTGCAGTCATCTCCATCCTTCCGACTCAGAGGAGGAGTCCTTTTCTCTGCTGCTTGACGATTACAAGTTACACCACCAAGACCACTTTGCAGAGCTTTCACCAGAGTTTCAAAGTGGTTTCTCGTTACGCTGGTCAAAGTAGTTAATTTTATCCGGAAATCCTTGAAGTCCTGTTCTGAAGGTTCTTGTTCCGAAGGTTCTTGTTCTGAAGGTTCTTGCTCTGAAGGTTCTTGTTCTGAAGGGTCTTCAGCATTTTGAAACAGCTCCGATTCCATCTCTACGCATTTGTGGAGCCTCTCCAAACCAGACTCAGCCTCCCCTTGCATATACTCGAAAAAAAGTCGCTTTTCATGATCAGATTCAGGTAGATAGTACCCATACGCATATGTCCATTTCAGTACCCGTCTGCATTCGATGATCTGAAGCCACGCATCTGTAATGAACGCGAGCTGAGTTTCTGGTATGCACTGTGTGTCGCTAAGCGTCGTAATTTTCTCCGATAAGAACCTTTGCAGATCCTCAATAGCTTTTTGCCTTGACTTTTGATTGCTTGCCCAACGTTCATAATAATGAGTGTATCTTTCTAGCGAGCTCTTTGCCATCTCTCGCTTCTTTTCAGCCTCTTCAAAGCGTCCTTCTCTCTTAGCCTCCTCATACCGGTTGCAGGCATAGAATCCGCCTGTTACTTCCCCGTGATCTTTCCATGCTTCAAGGCAAAGCCAACAAAACTCATGTCTACAAGGTGGTGTGCATGTCATGTGCATGCAGCCATTGTTCTTTTCAATTGGCCTCTTACACTTGGGACAAAACTTTGAATTAGCAAGTATCCATTTCGTACTTTCAGATTCCGAGCTGTTCTTGCATATCCATTGTGCAACCGTATCACAATCCACAGGACGGTGAGCATCTTCTGTACAATTCCAGCAAAAGCTATGCGAACACAAGCATGAAACATCGTAATTGTCACTACTCCCGGTGGCAGAAAAATCAATTGCATGCTCGCATCCTGGGGCAGGACACCACTTCATCTTTCTACTGTCTTCGATATAAGACCTAAGAAAATACCTATCATACCTGTCCTTGTCTTCCTTTGAAACCAGTTTCTCGATCATGTCTCGACCAACAGCAACAGGACAAGACGGCTGGGGACATTTTAGCATCAAGCATCCTGGGCCATCGTTGATAGCTATGCTGATGTAAGCTTTCCAGCATGTAGAGCAGAAAGAATGACCACAAGCAATGGACACAATTTCTTTAGGACGAAAGTTGTCAAAGCATATACCACATGTAAGTTTTCGACGACGAGGTTTTCGAACAAGGACAGGCTTCTCCAATATGCCAACAGTTCTACGAACTCTCTCCTCATCCGCAAACCATTCATCGTGAACTTTACTAACACTCCAATGATAGTGAAGAAGCAAAACGCTAGCTTCCACTTCGCTTATAGAGAGAACCATGGAAACTTGTCCAATATCATCCTTCTGTTTCCTGCGGATATCTTCTTCCTCGAGAACGACATAATTAATCTGCGAGCGACGTGAAGAGATCATCGCGGAATCATCTTCCATAGCTTGATCTTCATCATCACCGTCGTTGTAATCGTCGGTCATGTCGCTGTAAAGATCATCGTCTCCTGATTCCATATCGTAGGGACCATCGAGGAGCATGTCATCATCGATACTCATGATCGGCGAAATCCTAATAAAAACTTCTTCTACGTTCCCCTCTTCTTGCAAAAGCTTGAGATTTAGAGAAGTTGAGATGTTTGTTTTTGATCAAACAAATATCTATGTTTTGTATTAGGAACTTATTAGTATTTATAGATATTCTCCATCCCGCTTTTTCCATTTTTTTCTTAAAACTCATCTTCCTTTTCTCTTTTTTTTGTTTTTATATCAATTAATTTTGTAGTATTAGGAATTTAAAAGTTCTTGTATTTATGTATATTTTCCATTCCCTTTCTTTTCCATTTTTTTGTGTGTTAAGGGGCTTCATTCCCTTTCTTTTATTTTGTCCTTTTGTTGGTTTTAATTTTACAAAACCAACAATTGTTTTTGCGTTCATATCGCCACAAATCTTTTGCATTCATTATTCGATTAATTTTAACTTCCATTGATCTCGTTTAACTCAAATTTCTAAACAATCAAATCACTTAATTCGAAGTTATTATTATTGCGTATATTTTTCAAAATCTCGAAAAATCATTAAAACCCGTAGAAAATTAGTCTAACAATTAAAAGGAAAACTAAAAAACAAAATTAACGTCATGATTCGATACTGAAATAGTCTCCGCGAGAACAGACCAGCGGTCTACGCAAGAAAAAAAACCGTTCACTTTACTTTTCAAACTCCGTCTCTTTTCTCGAATCATCATCATCTCTCTCGCTCTCTCTCTCTCTCTCTCTCTCTCTCTCTCTCTCTCAGAGCTTCGAGATAGATTCGTAAGTTCTCTGTGTTTATCCTGCAATCTTCACACTATTTGATTCTTGCTTTTTGCCTGTAAAGCTCGACACGTGGATTATCCTCCGCTTTATTCATTTATTGAAGCCTTCTCACTATCCTAGTTTTCGTTCAAGAAGCTGTGTAGCTCTGGATCCGCTTACGTTCTCAAATCAACTTTTTTTACGGTTGCGAAAGTTGATTGCTCCCGAGTTTCGATTTTGCTGTTCCGGTGAAAGAAATAGCGACTGAATCAACTATATTACTACTTTCTCTGGAGATTCCGTGTTCTGCGATTCACCGATTTTCGTTGATTTAGATTGAAAAACTTGGTCGACGTTGCTGAATCTGTTTTGCGGTTGAAGTAATCGAGCTGCTTCAGGGACTTCTAGATAAGGGATGAGATCCTGGAGTTTTTGGTTTTAGGATTTACAAGTAAATTAGGATCTTACGAGTAGATCAAGTTTGAAGCAGAATAGATTGTTTAGATTGATACGAGGCAATTGATATACAGTGTCTTTATAGTGTTAAAGGATGCAGACTAGGGTTGTACAGTTGGAAGAAGGAAAAGATAATGGGATCTCGGTTAGAACAGGGCATTCTAAGGCATTTCCACCGAAACTGCTTCTGGTGCTAGGTCTTTTTCTTGCTTTTTCTCTTGCTGTCTTCATCATTAGTGTATCTACAATCAAGTATACTGGAATACAAAGTGTAGTAACCACGGTGACTTCTAGCTTTGTGCCATGCCACGGGGACGAGCCCAGCGGTTTGCGTAAATGGATACAACCTCCTGCAGTTCTGATGCATAACATGAGCGATGAGGAGCTCCTTTGGCGTGCATCTTTCTGGCCTCGGAGAAAAGAATATCCGTTTAGAAGGATTCCAAAGGTTGCGTTCATGTTCTTGACCAAAGGCCCCTTGCCGCTTGCTTCGCTTTGGGAGAGGTTTTTTGAAGGGTCACAAGGGGCTTTACTCTGTTTACGTTCATCCGCACCCATCTTTTACAGCCAAGTTTCCAGCTAATTCTGTTTTCCACCAGAGGCAGATACCGAGTCAGGTCTGGTTTTTCAATTCCTCTTTCTCACTAGTTTTTCTTCGGTTTAACGTATACTAGTTACATATAGTATGAGCAAATGGAACTCCTTAATCGAACTTGATTTCCTTAGAAGCCTTTTCGATGAGATGTAACCATTCCTCGTGAAGTTTAACTGTTGATTGAGTGATTAGCTGGACTATCAATACTAGAAAGTATCAGAAAAATGCAACTCTTGATTCAAAATTGGTTTCTTTAGTAACCTCTTGCTCTTCCATTTATTCTGATCACTTCTAAGCTAGTTGGTTATGTATTTGATCTGACTGTAATTTGGATACTACATCATTGCGCAGGTCGCAGAATGGGGGAGAATGACCATGTGTGATGCGGAGAAGCGACTTCTCGCCAATGCGCTGCTTGATATCTCTAACGAATGGTTCGTTCTGGTCTCAGAGTCATGCATTCCACTTTTCAACTTCACGACAATATACAGCTACATAAGCCAATCAAAACACAGCTTCATGGGTGCTTTTGATGACCCTGGACCATTTGGGCGTGGCCGCTACAACCAGAACATGGAACCTGAAGTTCCTATGACCAAATGGCGAAAAGGGTCTCAATGGTTTGAGATAAACCGGGACCTCGCAGCTACCATCGTCAGAGACACGTTGTATTACCCGAAATTCAAGGAGTTTTGTAGGCCTGCTTGCTATGTCGACGAGCATTATTTCCCGACGATGTTGACAATTGAGAAACCAGAGGTGTTGGCTAACCGGAGTTTGACATGGGTGGACTGGTCTAGGGGCGGCCCTCACCCGGCTACGTTTGGGCGATCGGACATTACAGAGAAGTTCTTTGAAAAGATCTTTGGTGGAAGGAACTGCACTTACAATGGTCGTAACACTACCATGTGTTATCTCTTTGCGAGGAAGTTTGCTCCGAGTGCTTTGGAGCCTTTGCTTCACATAGCACCCAAAATTCTGGGATTTTAGTTAGGGAGTAGTGTCCCTGAACCTCTTGAATCAAATAGACATCATTAAATGGATTCTGTGCGAGACTTTACGCCGGTAGTATTTTGTCTTGTTTGTTTCTATACTAGTTTGGAAGAAATGAGATATTACAAAAGAGAACGTCGAACAACAGGATCCAGTCATGAGTCATATGTTTATAACTTCATACGTCACAAGAAAAAACTAGTATGTATATAGATCTATGTAGTGGGTTCCGAAGATTAAGCCTAATGCTTAAACCAGATAAGAAACAATAGAACAAGGAGCGATATGCAGATTTGTATTGGAAAGCTGGAGATCGATACCAAAGTTTATACACAACTACTTTTATCCAATCACAATTATGGTTTTGTACAAAACATTGTGTTGTGTATGATTATACAGTTACCAGGATTATTGCTTGCTTCATTCCTTGAACCTTAAACAGTGCTGATATTAAAAGTGGCACATTTCTATTCGTCTGCTGAGATTCTGAGAAGAATATGATTGTTTTGAACCAAGTAGGCCGACATATAGTAATCCAAAAATGTGTGTTATGTACCTCTAACTCGCTTTTTTAAAAAAATAGTAAATTGCTTACCGACCAAGTTTTTTGGTTTGAATGTGAGTACATAACAAAATGACAATGGGAACCAAACAGAGCCAGGTGGAGACACACTTTTACAACTATTGGAAACTTCTGGAACCCCTCAAGAGCATACCATCTGTCTTTTTTCTTCTTTAAAATATTCAATAAAGTTGATTCTTTATGGGCAATTCATTAAAGTGGTTTTTAAAGTTTCATCAGACTAATGTTTATTTTATTGGAATGGAATACAAAAAGAATATAGTAACGCCATGTTTATTTATTCGTTATTATTTACCACATATGACCTATGTTTACTAGAATAATAGAGAGAAATCCCACAAAATCCAACAAGTTATTAAAAAATAATAATGAAAAGAGTTTGTTTTTCTTCCTAAGACTGATGTTTACCTTAAAAAGAAAGGATAAATATTCCATCTATTCAACTAAATTTTTTCACATTTTATTCAAAAGGTTGAGAAATTAAAATGTATATTGTTTTAAATGCTGGTTTTACATTTAACAAAAACGGTATTTTTAATTATGAGAAATTGATTATTATTTAATACTATCATAATCATTAAAGTAAACTAAATATGCATTAATCTCCAAAACATCTCAAATCAATCACTGATTATCATTTTAGTTTTCAGTATTTCTCACCGCTTCCTACTTTCTAATGTTTTTTTCTTTGATAAACCATTAGTTCTAAATCTTTGAAAACCAACAATTGTTTGTTTACCAAACAAAAAGGAGAATATAATTTCCAAGTTATTCAAAATTCCCTTAAAAGTAATGAAAAATCAACATTGCTTGAAGAAATTAAGCACTGCCTTTTCCTCTACACATATGTCGTTAACGTATTTTAAAAGCTCATTAGCATTAGCCGTTACACCTCCATGTGCTATGT
Organism: Schrenkiella parvula; assembly: GCA_000218505.1. NCBI lineage: Eukaryota > Viridiplantae > Streptophyta > Magnoliopsida > Brassicales > Brassicaceae > Schrenkiella > Schrenkiella parvula. Next base: position 14,743,874 of record CM001192.1, on the reverse strand, counting down.
GGTCCCCACTTCCACAACAAGTCTGCGCATCTTGCCCGTTTCCTTCACGGAACCGCGTGACTTTTCAAAACTTCGACAGCTCATCACCATTTCTCTCACGCGCCAAACCAATAATCTCACCGACCGTTGACGAGTTAGATGCACGCGCCTCGTTGAGCGTTTCAAAAGACGACATACCGGTTGCAGAATAAATATCTTTCCAACGGCGCCGTAACGGAGAGATGACCTGTCGAGATCTCAGCGGACACGCGGAGGACTATCAGCCGTCGATGATCATGATTCGCGGGACCCGCAGGTGGACCAGCTGTAGTTGCATGATTCTAAAGCTGGAAAAACCCGGTCAGCTAAATCGGGCAGCTCCGCGTTTGCCCGAACTCCTTTATATACGCCTCACCACCTTAATTCTCAATACTGTCAATTTGAGAAAACCCTTTTGAGCTCATTAGCATTTCGAATCAACAAAAACCCTAGCCTCTCTCTCTCTCTACACATCTCTGAAATGGCATTCTCTAAGGCTTCCGTTGTTGCTCTCGTCGCGGTGATTGTCTCCGTCGTTGCTACTGTCGCTTCCGCTCAGACTGAAGCTCCAGCTCCAAGCCCTACTTCTGGATCTGGTGCGTTCTCGCCGTCCGTCGTCTCAGCTGGTGTTGCAGCCGTGGCAGCTCTTGTTTTCGGCTCTGCTCTTCGGATCTAAGTCTTTACGATGGCGATTCGTACAGAGATTGTTTTGAAAGTTATAAATCGGGTATAGCCATTCATGATATTCGTGTGTATTCCGGAGCTATAGATCTCTTTTCTATCTGGCCTCTTCTTTTCTATATCTACCTTCATATCTGTATGAGGATATAATCTCTTTAGAGTATTGTGGTTTGTGATCTCTAGATGATTTTTAGTATGCGATATTGTTTTTGATATGATATGATTCTATTCTATTTATTTATGGATGTTTCTCAGATTTATCTTCTCCTTCTCTGCTTGCTATACGAGCTTGTTTTTACATACCACAACTTTATCAAACGCGTTGAAAATTGAAACGTTGCAGCCGTAAGTAAACTGAAAATTTGATTAATGATCTAAAGCTAAATTTGATTGTTGATTGCATCAATTTCACCAACTTGTATTTTGGTAAGAAACTGAATCTGAATACCTCTAAGCTAAACATAATATCAAAGTAATCCAAAAACCCAAAAGCCGATATTGAAACAAGTATTAATAGAGTTAACGCATAAATAATGCTATAAAAAAAATATTTGGCGACCCAACAACATTCGGCTGTTCTTGGTATTAAACTTAAATTCCAAATAGAGTTTCAAAATTACTAATCAGTAAAGTAAAATTACAGTCGAAATGCTCATTTGTCCTGTTTTCTCGACATTGTTTTGAAAGTTGCGATCGACTTGTAAGAAAAACACGTTTGCGTGTAAAATCAATTGAAGAAGAATTAGAAGAAACAGCTAAAGCTTGAGCTTTCATTTCAAGTAGGAAGAAAGAAAATTGAGGTGAGGCTACAACTTCCAAGTAAAACCCCTGAAGGAGACTTAGTTTCCTTAGTTGAAGCCGATTTTGGTCAAGATTGAGAAGCGATTTATTCGATGATAAGGAAAGTTTAGGACTTTTCTTTGGCAGAAGAAATTAAAGGTTCAAGCTTTTTTCAGTCGGTGAAGAATAATCAACTGTTTAATTAATGTCGAAATATTTTAGCATTTAGATATAAATAAAAGGATGTGTAACGTGTTGTGTGTGATATTTCCGTTAATGCACCATAATCAAAATTCTCTCTAATCAATTTTCAACACTGGGTAATTGGAATATTGAAGCTAATAATTACAATTTAAATGCAACAATTCTATGTTCATATGATTCACCGTTTGGTTTTGAGGTTTGAATGTATTTGCCTCATGATTGGTTCCTTTATTTTTGTAGGCCATCTGTGTGACCTGTTATTATTTTCAATCGACAAAGCTATTCTTCGTACATCATTTGAAGCCTCTCTTTCAGCAAGTTTCTCAGAAGATATGAGAATTATAAATAGTCATACTATATATAATCTATTTGATCACTCATGCTACATAAAAACAATAAAAGGGTTTATTTGACATAAATCATAAACATCAGGGGCTTATATGCAAATTACCAATAAAGAAACGGAGAAAATGAAAAAAAAGAACCCTGGAGGAGGAAGCGAGGGTTTTGTAGGTTCTCATTTTTTCGGCTCAAACTCCGCCAATCTCTGCACAACCTCCCAACCAAAAGATTTGGACATTTCAGGCATTAGATCGAATCCCCTTGCGGAGAAATGCAATCGATTCGTAACAGTACAAGGTTGCTTCAGAGGAACCGTTTCTCCATCTCCAACACTCTTCGTTTCACTTCGTCTTCTGCAAGCTTGTCTGATTATGAACCGAAGAGGATAGGGTCTGATTCTTTCCGTTCTACCAGAGCTTTCGATTCAGCAGCGACGTATCTCATTAGCTCGTTGACAAAGGCGGTTTCTTCCTCTTCCCCACTACCTGTAAGCCACTCTCGTTTTAGCTCATTTTGGATTAATATTGTTCTCAGATTGTAGAAATGAAGATTATAATTAGTTGTCAATGGAGATCTAATTTCAAATTGGTTTAAAAACATAATTTATGTTTAAAAAAAAACGGAAACTTTGCTCTTGGGTTGATTATTTGCTACTAGCCACTAGATTCCACTGATTTCATATTCCTGAACCAAATTTAGCTCAGATTCTTTATGTGAGGACTGTGTGTAATATACATCGCAATAACAAAGTGGACAATGATCATAAATAGGTGAGCTTAAAAAAATTTCTTCATTGTCCTAAACAGCATCGATGCTTGTTTCTCTTCTAAAAGTCTTTGCTGTTTTTCTTGCGCCTCTCTCTTGTGGTAGTGAAGGTAATGGAGATATGGAGCAAGAAGTTATGTGCTCTTGTTCTTTCTTTTCGGTTGTTCACACAGTTTTATGCTTTATAGATTTTCTAGATGTTTGGGACAAAGTGATATTTAGATTAGGCTTCTTCGTGTTTGAGACACACTCTGAATTTTATGGTGATTGGCAAATGTTTGGCAGAAACAAAACTTTACGTATTCATCGAGGTCCTTTTCCACCATTAGAGATTCTGTTCAGTCTACTCCTCAAGGATACCCTGTGTCAGTTCCTGATGCGCCTCCGAGAATCAAGTTCAAGCGGCTGGATAAAACCGCCAAGCATATAATGCAGGTACTACTCGAACTTTGACAATTGGTCATGGGATAAATCACTATCATGTGTTCAAAAGTCAGAATCTTCTGCAGATTGTAGACAAGGAGGCAGTTGAGGAAGTGAGAACTCTTAGAGAGATACCAGAGATAAGGCCCGGTTACATTGTGCAGCTTAAAGTGGTAAATACAATCGAAGTTGGCCTAGATTAACTTGTATCTTCCTTTTTTCTTGGAAAATGGGATTAAAAGTTACCCTATACCTTCAAAAGGTTAAACCTTTCATAGGCTTTGCATTTAACTTGGTTGGGTCTCCCTTGTTTGAACAGGAAGTGCCTGAGAACAAGAGGCGTGTTTCAATCGTAAAAGGAATCGTCATAGCAAGGCGTAATGCTGGTCTTAACTCTACGTTTAGGATTAGAAGGCTTGTGGCTGGAGTGGGTGTCGAATCCATGTTTCCCTTGTAAGTACTTTAGCCTTGTGCTCTCTCTCTCTCTCTTATAGCATGCACAAAAGGCTCTTTGTATGAGAAAAACTGCTGATATGTGAGTGGGGGTGTTTGGTGACAGGTATTCGCCAAACCTGAGGGAGATTAAGGTGTTGGACAAGAAGAGAGTAAGAAGAGCGAAACTTTATTACCTGAGGGACAAGATGAATGCTCTCAAGAAGCATTAACACCTTAATAATCATAAAGAAGAGCACTCTACTCTCTTAAACAAAGTCTTGAGGGTTTTTTAGTGACGATTTGGCATTAAAGTCACCGTATTGAACTGTGTAATGTAATGAATAATGATGGATCCTCGCTTCAAACTATTTTTCCTCCTCTTACCTGTTCCAATAAGTTTATTACTTTATGATGAGTAATCTCCAGCTTCGTGATAACTTGGTTACAATATCAGTTCGGTAAGTACCACACCAAAAAAACGAATTAAACCAAAACCATTAAACCAATGTTGACGCTCGAACTCGCGTTGCAGCATGATGATAAAGCCATGGACTTATGATGCAAATACCGAATTAATCATCTTGTAGTTATTACATTAAAAAATAATATAATTTGGGTTTAAAAATTAGGAAAGATTAAAGAGTTACGAATCCGACCCGGCTTTGTCTGCGTCCCGGATCTTTTAGTCTCTAACTCTCTCGAGGCAAAGCGTCTTTGGATCTTCTTCGCCTGGTCTCGTTTCTAATTGTAAGTTTCCTCTTACCCCTTTTCGAAGGTTCATGTCGATGTCAAAGCTAAAGATATTGATAAACCATATTGCTCCTCATGTTCTATTGTATACAGATTCTGGGTTTGTGATTGGAAATCAAAAATTTATCGTGATGTTTAGGTAGCGGAATCTAGTTATGGAATCATTGCATCAAGTAGAAATTTCTTAGGTTAATTGGATAGCAAAGTATTTGTTCATATATAAATTCGAATTACAATGTTATATAATTCTCCTGTTTGTGATATTAGCTAAACTTATTAGGGTTTCCAAAAAGGTTAGATTTTGCAACGGGATTGTTAATCATTTTTATATTTTCCAAAAATTACAGTGAGAAAGTAATATTGTGCAATTGAAGGTGAGTTTCAATCTCTGGGATTGCATCAAATGCCTAAGAAGAAGAGTAGCTGTAGTTCGTCTCTGAAGAAGCCATCAGAAAAAGAAGTAGAGAAACCTACAATACAAGTACAACAAACCAAACGAGTTCCAAAACCTGGTAAATTAGGGAAAGAGATTGATGACATTTTTGGTGGGAGAAAGAAGAAGAAGCCAGAGCTCGAAGAACCTGTGAAGGAAGAGAGCAAAGCAGAGATAGCAAAGAAGAAGAGGAAGAGGAAGGAGCTTGATGGGTTCAGCAACAACCCGAAAACCAAACCCAGGAAGAGAACCGAAGACGGTTTACTAGTGTTCACGGAAGAAGAACTAGGTGTCAACAAGTCCTATGCTGGTGATACTCCTCTTTGTCCCTTTGACTGCAATTGTTGCTTCTAGATCTTTCCTTTCTTCCTTAAACCAGTTTTGAAGCTTTTACTTTTATGGTGAAAATTGAAAAATGAATGAATGATCTCAGTTAGCCAGATATTGTTGTTGTTCTTTACTGTCAAAGCAACAAAGTTAGGCTCTATACCTTTTGTGTCGTTGGAGATGAAATTCGATTGTATCTGCGTTTACATTTTAGTATATATGTTTTCCAAATGAAACTACAACCTCAATAGAACGCTCTGCAAAAGTGACAAGAACTCAGACGATTTCGAACCAAAAAAAAAAAAGAACTCGGACAACAGAATCTTATGTTTATTAAAGTTTCCACAACACACTTAGAAATACACTCCTTTACATGGCATCTCCACCACAAAGAAACATGCATTGCAACTGAAACGTCCACATTTTATTAGGCCCCAAACTTTGGTAAAAATTGTCTGAAAAGAAACTATCTCCTTCCATATTGGAAGAAGGATAGGATTTTAAAACTTCTTCACTTGTTCCACCAATGCAAGAAATCCTTGCGCCTGTTGATTTTCTTCTGAAGCTGGAGGAGTCCATAGAGCAAAGCCTCAGCGGTCGGAGGGCACCCAGGGACGTAAATGTCGACTGGCACAATTCTGTCACAGCCTCGAACCACTGAGTAGGAGTAGTGATAGTATCCACCTCCATTGGCACAGCTTCCCATCGAAATCACCCACCTTGGCTCCGGCATTTGGTCATAAACCCTGTTATTGTTTCGAGATATTAGAAACTGAGAACTTCTTCAAACAGGATAAACAAAGAACAACAGCTTTAAAAAACATTCGAATTGATCCACATCCACTACTTCTCTCAATTCTGCCAGATCCAGGATTGATTTTGTGGGTAATTTGGATAGATTGCATTGAACATATCACTAAATACTAGTTCGATCACTAATAGTTTATTAAGCATGAGAACTAATCATGACCAACAACTTATAAAGCTATCAATCATCTCTTAAATGCATCTAAAATTTGCTCGTCTTGGTGAGAACCCGTGGTTCCTTTTCGCTATAAGATGGACTAAGGATATTTTCTATCTCTAATGTTGGGCCTAAAGACATTATAAGTATAAACTCAGCTGCCAACCAAATACCATAGACATACATTTTGTCAGCTGCCAACCAAATACCATAGACATACATTTCTTAACAACAGGATTCTCACTTAAAACAGATAAGTTTTGCAGTTAAATGAAGGCTTTCTAACAGCAAACAAATCTTATTAAGTGTGTCAGATATCAGTATTTCATAACAACACACCTCGCAACAAAATGGACATCAGGTCTCAAAGACAACCAAACAAAGTCATCAAGCAAGATTCTAAACAATTAGCAGAAGGAGCTACAAAATAAGGTAAAACAAAACATAATAACAATGAATCATCAACATCTGATTAATAAGACCAAGTTTGTAAAATCTAACCATGATAGCTGAAAGCCTGAAACGACACTAACACATCTTTCTACAAGCTAGATAATTTGGAACCCTTACTTCCCCACAAAAATCAAGCACAGAGGTTACATGAAAAGAGATATCACTCCTGCATAGTATACCTACTCTTCATCCCTGAATGCTAGATTTCACCCAAATTCATGAATAGAAACCAAAACTTTCAAGAAATCTGCCTTAGAAAATTAAACCAAAACTTCCCAGGTCAGTCTTATAGTCATACAGAAACTCTCAATTTGAGACAGACCTAGAAAACAATCAGAATACATGAACCCTAAATTGCCGGAAAATAGATGATTCCAACCGAAATCCCCAATCACAATCTCCTGCAAACTTAATTCTACGCGCCTATCGATCAACAAGCAGAACCAACACAAACGAACAAATCTTCTCACGAAACAAATCAAGAGGAAAGTATATCCGAGATCCGAGAATATAGAAATCAGCCGTTTCATTCGAAAGGAAAGGGAGAGAGAAGAAGAGAGGCGTACTTGCGCAGCGCCGGAGCCATCTTGTTAGTAAGCGTCCCCGCGACAATCATACAATCGGATTGGCGAGGACTAGGCCTGAAAATGATACCAAATCGATCGAGATCGTAACGAGCAGCGCCGGTATGCATCATTTCGACGGCGCAGCAGGCAAGGCCGAAGGTCATAGGCCAGATCGATCCCCTACGAGCCCAGTTCATGAGATCATCAACCTTAGAGATCACAAATTCCGCCGTCTTCGAGAGACCCGGCGGAGGAGCGGAGGTCGAAGGAGGACCTGGTCTGGTGTAGGAAGTCGGTGATGTCGAGGGGGAGAGGGCGGGAATGGATGTGTGAAGGTGAGAGACTGCGGCGACGGCGCGTTGAGACTGGAGGAGGAGAGGGAGGCGCGTGGCGGTGTTGCGCGTAATCATGGCCATTGATTGTGTTGTCTCTCTCTCTGAGTTTTTTTCCTCTCGTCGTGGAGTTGTGATAACCAGGCGACTACAACATTTACTAAAAACAGGTTTAGAACTGTTTATATATGAATAGTATTTTTCATATTCACCTGTTTTCTTACTTTTTTACAGTAATTGATCAATTTATACGATGCCGCTATATATGTTACACAGCGTGTTTATAATGTAATTATAAAATACAAAATGTTCTTTATTTCAAATATAATCAAATAGCTTTGGGCTTTTGGATTTAGTGTTTTTTTTTGGATTAGGAGCACTAGACTAATTATATTGATATATTCCTATTCATCGCCAAAATCTTTAAAACTCTCTCCTCTTTTGGGTGGAAAAATATGATGTAAGATAAGCTAACCAAACAAATTTTGTAAACAGAGTATTAACAAGTGTATTAAAAAATTTAAAGTTATAAACCAACAAATTAGTTATTTTGTTCATGCGATAAATTAAGATAACAATTGGGTAATCAGTCAAGGTGAAGTGATTCGAGATGCAGACAGCAGACACACTGCTAAACACTACTGCATCCTTCGTCGGTCAGGTTGACTGTTTTCTCGAGTCATTTGTTCCGCACAACATTCCCAACTGGTCTTTGGAGCTTTTGTGTCTCCCCTAACTAACCCATTGTACAAAATCTGATCGGGTTTTCGACTCTGACCAATCCAGAAACTATGCCGAAACTGTGATTCGCAGGTCAAGGTCAAGATGCAGACATGGCTGATGATCACATTTCGTCATCTATCTCAATTTTCAGCAGTAGCACAAGAAAACGTAAAGAAGAGAGGCCCAGTAAGGAAGGAAAAACGAAACTAAAGCTCTTCAAACATAGACGCAATAACTTTCAAGAGACCTCCAAGTTTCAACCTTTTGTCTTCTCGGATAATTTGGTGAATGGGACTGAGGTTGAAGTTTCAGACATGGAGCTATGAGTCCTGCCTGAACCACTTGTAGCAAGTGAAATCGGATTAGTATGAAACCCGCATATGATATAATTGTAAGAATGCTGGTGAAGTAATAATTGCTGTCTAGAGATTATAACAATTTTGGATCTATTAACCAAAAAAAATATATATATTGGATCTTGATATCGTAAGGTAACTCGTGAAAGTCCTTTTAAGATCATTAGCAGTGTCTTTGAACGGTCCAGCATCGAAAAGTTAACAAGAATAAAAGATAAACAAGTGTAAATCAAATTATAAAAAAGTGGAAGATGTCCCTTGAGAAATCTCAATCTACGGACTTCTGCCAGAACTGGAAATGAATCAGAGTTTGAGATGTACGACAATTGACAAAGGAGCTTCGATAAATTCGATTAATGGGTTTGTTTTTTCATTGTTACTCTGTTAATGGGCCTTCGTGTGCTCTTTTCTGAGCTTTTCTTAAACTTCCAAAGATGATGAATTTTGGTTGTGAACAAAAAATTCTAAATGGTAAAATGAGTTATGGGTCCTGATCAATTATTGGTTTCCGTTTACATTAAATTTGAAAGATGATATTTCATAGAAACATCTTTATATCGATTTTCGGACTTTATCCGTATTCAAATATAGATTTATTGCTTTAAAAAAACATTATTTACTTCTTAGATGATTTTTTAATTTGTACGTAAACGTATGACTTCAAGTTTACGTGTCCTGAATTATTCTGCTTAACAAAAAAAATGTTTTTTCTTAAATACTCTAAAAGTGAAAAGTCTACGGAGATGTCGAAATTGGTTCTTTAATATTTCTTCCAATGAACCAGCATTTACAAAACAACTAGAAAAAAAGAATTAAACAAATACAATTCGAACTGGAAGTTTCTACAGATGGACACGTAGTTAATTTTTGCAACAACCTCCATGTAAGCCAATAGCTATGATGTAATGAATTGGATTAAAAGCAAAGACATGTCACTAGATAAATAAGATAATGTAAGAAACAAAACTAATGTAACTTTTGAATTTATATGATTTTTTTGGGTTGTTATATATTTTACACAATATTTCACTACAAAACAGTATGCTTCTTTCTGCGTGTGGACGTGTTTATCTAATATACTACTACATATACATTGTCGGCGAAGTTTCGTGTCTATATAAGCATATGCATATCTGTAGAATGAGAAGATTCGAATATTAGATTGATGAGTGATGGTGGCGAGATGGAGACAGCAACAAAATTAATTTATTATTTCTATTAACCAAATGTTAAGCTAAGCTTTAAAGCTGCTTAATGGCGTCACACGTGCCCTCATTTAATCAGCAATTAGGGAAAACACTTACTGTTAATTATCACTTAATTCATCAAACAACCACTGCATGGTTTCACTAAACAAATCCAGACACTCTTTAATGAAATCGGAAGTCTCCCCTTTATTTTTAAATCAAATTTTGATTATATATATATAAATTATCTAGTGTTTTTCTTTTAATAGTGTAGTTTTTGAAATCAGTAATCATATTGTGACCGATAGATAGAAACGAAAGACCCTATGAATAATCAATATATCATTTGATTGATAGGAACAAAACTTTAGAGAAAAAAAAATATTGCCAAAATCATGATGCATACATATTAAAATGGTATTCTAAATGTAAAGATTAAGAAACGTTGTTGGTGGGTTAATCATTAAATTATTTCCTTGAAAAACATAAGATAAAAAGAACTATATATAAAAACAAAAGCTGGTGATAAGACGAAAAAAAGTATGTAATGGTACTAATCTTTAATTATTACTCAAAAAATAATATATAGATACATTCAGTGACGAGTGAGCTTTTCCTTTTGAATCCATCTCCCTTTCGATCTCTAGATATTAAATTAAACAAACTTTCGATCTCTAGATATTAAATTAAACAAACTTTTAAATGTGACTAAGTCGTTGCATTGCAATCAATAACATAATGTAAAAAATATGAATATATAAAATGTCATAAGCACAACACAGATATGATTGAGCATATTCCCTCGAGTTTGCCATCACTTATACAACCATTCAAGTTAATACACGTTTGGTAAATCAATGAACTTTAACTACCACGATTAAAATAAATTATTATCTATTAATAAAGGTTTACGTAATTAATCAATTTATATACTACGTTTCCGAAAAAGTAAACAAATCAATCAGTCAAAATTAAGCTGATTTTAAAGATACTGCCTCTTCCATTGTACTAAAAAAAAATACTTTAACGTTTTGACATTTTTAAAAGCTGGAAACCCATAAAATTTTAGTTTTCGATCATTAAAAACTGATATCAATGTCTTTGTTTGTTTCTATTTTTATGTCATGGTCAGTTTAATTATTTAGTTATGATGCTCAGATATTGAGTATATAATAAAGGGAATTTAAAAAAAAAGAAAAGAAATATGAAAGGGTTTTGGCCGGATTTATAATTAAGCAAAAGGGACTTATGGTTTTACGCTCTTGTTGGGTGCCAACGACACATACCAACTCGACAGGAAAACGACATGTGTGTTCTCACTCTCCATGCAATGGGCCCCGTTTTTTGCTATACAAAACCACACGGTGTTCATATTTTAAGACGGGAGAAGACTAAACTTAAAAGGAAAGACGACAAAATAAGTTCAAATCCAACGGCTGAGGATTCATTATCCTGTCTCCAGGATTCACCGTGTCCCTCCCGTCTAAACCAATGCTGGTCATAAAGTCAACAGTATGCGACTTCTTTTTCTTCTCTAAAAACATGATTATTTATTTTGGCCCCTGTACTATTATTATATGTCATTTTTCTCATTTTCTTTTTCATATTGGTGAAAATAAAGATGAACTCCACGTAAAAATTTATCTAAAAATTATAGACAACTACTCAAACTATGAATAATTTTTTTTGATGATGGACAGAAATCTGCATATTTAGTTTTATGTTAATCATAAATTCAAATAGAAATTATGAATTTGACTTAAGCTCTGATTTTTTTTAAAATTATTTTCTCTATGTTAAAATAACAAAAATAAATTATGAAGTAGCGTTGTAAAAACAAGAAAAAATGAGGGTGCCGACACGTTTTGGGTTTAAAGGTTGAAGAATAGAGAGCGTGGGATGAATTTGAATGATTAAGAAAAAAGAGGGATGAGAATGTAAAGTTTAGAAGAATAAAAAACTGTCGGTCCTCTAACCAAGGTTAAGTTGATCATGGTATCTAGTTAGACCTTGTGATTATTTTTTGCAGGTCCTACATTAAACCCGAGTCGACCGTCGGTGACTCAGTACGGGTTGCTTAACGAGTTTTCCTTGTTTTTTTAATTCTTTTTTAAAGTCACAAGTCTTCTATTTATAAACAGAAAAAAAACTAAGATAGCCATCGTTTTTGTGAGAGAGAAGAGAGAGAGAAAACGTCATGAGAAGATAATAATACTCTTTGCTTATTTTTGAAATATACAGAGGAGATAGAGAGCGAGAGAAAGAGAACGAGAAAGAGAAAGAGATGGCAGATTCAAGCGATTCTGTCTCCATTGATATGGAGGCATTGTCTCTTGGAGGACAGGTAAATTATCTTACGACATTTCTGGGTTTCGTTTTTTTGGTTACTGAGAATTTACGGGAAGAACAAGATAGGAGAAATGGTACTCTATTGATATTATATATATTATTATTTTTGCTTTCTGCATTCTCTGAGCTGCTTTATTCCTCAAAATTATACTTTATCATTATTCATCTGGATTTTATTATTATTATTATTATTGTTTTCTGCTGTAGTTTTGATTATGACAAGTGGTTTTAGCAATTTCTGGATTCGTTTGTACTAAAACAACGCTGGGAAATGCTAATTTTTGTTGCTTCATTATTGTTTGGAGCTGAAATTCGAATGATGCTTTTGTGTCGGCGGTGATATATATGTTGCTGATAATCTAATTCGTAGATTCTGCTTTTTAGGTTTGAATTTTTGTTGTTCCTGAGATTTCTACGTTGTGTGTTTTTTTTCTTTCTTTCTTTTGGGATTTTCATGGCTCCATTGACACCTTAATTTGGAAACATGTATTATTTGATCTAATTCTTGTTCTACTAGATTCCAAGTATAATAACAACTCTTGGAATTTCCACATTCGTTTCTAAGGAGTTTTATTTTCTTTTGTCTTGTTATTCTCATTGTGTAATTCCATGATGAAGTTTGGTTCTTCTATTGATGGTTAAATTTTTAATGATCCCTTTCGTTTGACCAATCCGTCTTTTGCTGGTTATGCGTATATGATTTTAATGGGAAACATTGGTACTTTTTAAAAAAAATTTGGTTCCTAATCAAGTAATATTACTCACAAGGGAAATGAACTTTATACTTATAGGTGTGGTCCTAATCTATTGCATGTTCTTGCTTTTTCATTTATTCCATAGAGTAATTAGTTATAGTGAATTAAATTCTACTCTTTTTTTGGGTTGATAGGAACACCTTGTGGAGACTACCTATGGCCCGGTGTGTGTTGCCGTTTGTGGAGATCCAGATAAACCAGCTCTTATCACATATCCTGATGTAGCTCTAAATTGTAAGCATGCTCTTTTTCTAAAAAAAAAAGTTTCTTCGGCTATTCTTATCGATTAAGCGGTAGCTTCACTTGTTTAGTAATATGATCAGAAAACGATCTTTTGAATTGGTGCTTGTTTGTAATATGTTGTGCAGATATGTTCTGTTTTCAAGGATTATTGTTTTGTCCAGAAGCTAGTTCCTTGTTACTCCACAACTTTTGCATATATCACATCAGTCCTATTGGCCATGAGGTTGGTAACTGAAGTCTGATCTTTTACAAAAAAAATATTGTATTTTACCTTTATCTGCTATGACATTCCTTTTATTATGCAATTCATATTCCTCATTACATCGCTTTTTTCAAGAGTCATTGCAGTTGGGAGCTCCAATGATCAGTGTTGATGCTCCTTTGCTCTCAGCTGATGACTTAGCAGACCAAATAGTCGAGGTTCTTAACTATTTCGGGTAAGAATTTATCTCACGCATGGTTTTCGTTTACCTAATTCCTTCTCCAGCGACTAGATAGAAGAAATATTAACCTATTTGTTTTTTCTTCTTTTTCTAAATTCCTTTTACTTTATTGCTTATTGGCTCTTATCCAGACTTGGTGCAGTAATGTGTATGGGTGTCACAGCAGGAGCTTACATTCTGACCTTATTTGCTGTAAGTATTTGTGATCTACTGTGACAGTACATCTCTTACGCATATCATTCTATTTGGTATCCAGTTTCATAATTTCCTTTCCTTAATTCTTCCAGATGAAGTACAGGCAGAGAGTTCTGGGATTAATACTCGTCTCTCCACTGTGCCAAGCGCCTTCATGGTCAGAATGGCTGTGCAATAAGGTTTTTTAAACAATCATCGTTGGTTTTCACGTATGGTTATGGACCTTCATTATCTAATTCTCATATCAATCATTCCATCATTTTATGCAGGTTATGTCTAATTTACTTTACTACTATGGTATGTGTGGAGTGGTTAAGGAATTATTACTAAAACGGTACTTCAGCAAGGTATAGTCTCAGTTCTCATGTCCTAAATTATATTTTAACAAATATGGTTTTGTTTTCAAAAGTTAAGTGTAAATAGTGTTTTGCAATCCCTCATGAGACAAATGATAAGTTTTGACGTATGTTCTCATAGGAAGTTCGTGGTAATGCTCAAGTCCCAGAGTCAGATATTGTTCAAGAATGCAAAAGAGTTAGTAATACCTTTCTTCTCCTTTTTTTTGCAATTCTCTGATGCTTTGACATTTTTGGAAGTAAACTTTATATGTTGTGTTCTCCATTTATCCAGTTACTTTGTGAGCGGCAGAGTACAAATGTATGGAGATTCCTTGAGGCGATCAACGGGTAATTCTCGTTGCTCTCTGTTGTTTTCATTTCGAGATATGAGTAAATTTTGTTTTTTAAAACTCTTAAACTGAAAATATTGTCTGTTTTTGGGCGAAACAGGAGAGTGGATCTTAGCGAAGGGTTAAGGAAACTGCAATGCAGAACTTTAATATTCATTGGTGAAAATTCTGCATATCACTCCGAGGCTGTACACATGACCACGAAACTAGACAGACGATACGGCGCATTAGTGGAGGTACAATTCAAATACCTGCGCAAAATGTCTCTTTACTTCAACAACAAAGTCCATAGTATAATTCAGTTTTGTTCGGTTTTGTTCGGTTCGGTTATATACAAAAATTAATAGAAAATATAAATTTTGTCATTTATAGTTTATGATTAAATCATTAATCTTAATTAATGTGGTTTTGATTTGTTTTTCCGGCATTACCGTTTGGTTTTGAAATAAAGTTCGATTAGTTTTTGGTTTGGCTTTTTGATGCATGTCTTCGTTAATAAAATGGTGGACTTCACTTATTAAACAGGTACAAGGAAGTGGGTCGTTGGTGACTGAAGAACAGCCTCAGGCGATGGTGATACCAATGGAATACTTTTTGATGGGATATGGCTTGTATCGTCCTACACAGAGTGTAAGCCCAAGAAGTCCTTTGAGCCCAACCAGAATCTCCCCTGAGCTTCTCTCTCCTGAAAATATGGGCTTAAAACTCAAGCCCATTAAGACACGACTCGCCCTATGACACCGCCTCATCTGCTACAGAAATTATCACGACAACATATACATGATACACCACATAAGATCGCCACTGTTTGGAGTTTGAGCTGCTCTTCTGTTATGATTGAAGCTGTAGATGTAGACAGAGATATTGATCATCTATATTATATATAGGGACAGAGAGTGAGAGAAGAAGAAGACTTAAAAAAACAAAAAATGGGGGAAGGCATTGATATATGGTAGAGAGAATACAGATGTTATGTTTTGAATTCTTTATAGTTATCTTCAATGGGTTTTTGTGGTAGCTGTTCTTGTTCTGTATGTACATTCGGTTGAATAATTATTTAAGGAAAATCCCATAATATTTGATTTCAACTTTTAATAAGTAACGCTCATGCTTTTCACCAAAATGTAAGAAATTCGGAGAAATTATTTCATTTCTTTTCCAATATTTTTTACTTTTTATGTGGGCTCACGATCATAATATCATTTCATAGACGCAGAGAAAATGTCATGATCAACGATGTTTGGATATAATAATACGAGTTCCGGTTTCATCCTTGAGGTACAAGAAATTTAGGATTTATTCTTGTGACTTTGGAGAAACAACAGAGATATTAGAGAATATATGATTCCAACAAAACTTTTGGTATCGTGATAGAAATATTGATTGAATATATTTTTATTATTATTACAGATTACAAAGAAGGGGAAATAACAAACAAACAATACTAATTACAAGTGAAACCAATGGGGTTTCTGAAAGGGCATGAGGTTAGTGGGTTCAAGGAAGCAAACAATGTTAGGGTTAAAATCTTCTTCTTCCCCACAAGACATTTTTTTTGTTGTTGGTTGTTGTCAAAATTGGTATAACAAAACTTAACCGGAGAAGAAACATTGTGGTTTTAGGACTTGTGGGATTGGCGTGACATCAGTATCATCCGTTGTTTACCGCTTTCCGATCTTACTATTTCTCCTTTCTGTCGGAATCCAAAACCAAAGCATTTGTTATTTCAGTTATTAATTACATAAACGAAGAGAGAACTCTCGAGACCAACTCACCTCTGTAGAAGTGTCTGGAGAAAACCACCTTAACAGTACCCCAAGATGCACAACCGCTGGTATCACTTTGAAAATCAGAGGTGTTGTAACCTGCCCAAACCAAACCAACTTAGCTACTTGAAACTCATATAGGTAGAGAGGAGGCAAGCGAAATGATCAGATCATTACCAGGCTAAGAGCGGTTGTCCCGAGGAGAAGCAAGTAGAGTTTCCCCTGATAATGTTTCAAAAGTTCTTTCTTCAAATACCTTATAATCTTAAATCCTATCCAACGAGAAGCAGATAATGTTACTTACCTCGATCAGGTGAAGATTGGAGGCACGGCTAAGTAGTACAAAGGCAAACTCCCCTATCTGAGCCAGAGATATTCCAACCTGCATCAATTTAACTAGGGATAGTGAAGCAGAGAGTACACCAAAGCAAACATGATCCATAAGTATAATTTGAGACAGAATCTTTTACCAGCAGAGCTGTCTTGTTGTTGTATCCAAATCCCTTGACAACTGTTGTAACTATCGTTGTCTTTATGATGATTACTAATATTACAGAGGCTAACAGTATATCCACATGGGTCCACAGAAAATGGACATTAACCAACATCCCAATGCTAGCTAGGAAAAGAGCCGCAAATAAGTTTCGGATGGGTTCGATCTGCAGCAAAGTATAAAGCATGTGAGTCAGACTATGGACTCTTTAAGGGGTTAACATCAGACACTCGTCAACTGAGTACTTCCTGGCCGTAACATTCACCTTGCTATAGACTAAGGTCAAACTAAATCAGTGAGAACACTAGAACAGTTCCGGGAGAAGAAAAAGAGACTCAAGCAGATGAAAATATTTCGGCTTCAATTAGTATAAACACTGCCGAGTCTTTTTGGAAACGCCTGATCAAAACTTACTTGCTCCAATGTATGTTCAGCGAGATCCGTAGTTGATATCATGACCCCTGCGGCAAAAGAACCTAGTTCAAGACTTAATCCCAGCTTATCACTACACTGAAAACATAAAAGCCAAGTCAAACCAACAAGTCGAGAGAAACTAAATCCCACCTTATCACTACACACAAAGAAAAAACATAACGGAGCAGTCAAACAGATATGCTGACAGCACAGTTCTCATATAAGAAAAAAAAATAGGAGAAGGAATGAACAATTGAGAATCTTAATGAACCGATAAAGATAAATACTAATAAGTAAGAACATGAAAAAGGGGAAGGCTAAGTAGGACTCACCCAGGCTACGAGTAGACAAAACGCAACAGCAGCTAACTGATAGAGTTCATTTGTCTGATCGATGAAGAAACAGTTTAGGTTAATCTACAAACTAAATTTCATTGGACAAAAAGATAGGGAAAAGAATCTTGAGAGGAAAATCATGTACCTGTGACGATAAGCTGACCATTAGCTTCAGCAACCAAGGAATACATGTCCGTGATAATATTGACAAAACAACCAGAAACGAAAGCAACACAACCACCCTTAATAAAAGAAAGAAAAGGCATGATTAACATGGATTCTTAGAATACGCTTTAAGAAAATTAACTTTATCAGTTTTTCCTTACACTTTTGCCATTGACAACACTCCCTCAAGTATGCCAGAGTTTCCCCCAAGAACTGGAAGCAAAGCAAACAGCAAACCCACAGCACAATCCTAGAAAAAAATGCTAAAATCAAAACTCATAAATCATTTGGAAAAGAACATCACATGGAACAATCAGATACCTGAAGAATAAGGATTCCAATTGTAACTTGGCCATGAATAGAGTTGGTTGAATTTTTTTCCATGAGAAACTTCAGCACCTATTATTCAATGCAGAAACACAAGATGAGCATAAGACCAACAATAGCAAAAAGAAATCCTACTAATAGTTATAACAGAGTTATAGTACACTGAAATTACCACTGCAGTTGATGACATTGACAAAAATGCTCCTACAAATACCCCCTCCGAGTGTTTACCACCACATAACTGCAACCAAACCCGTGGAAAACATGTCACAGAGAGTATCACTGGAGAAGATTTTTAGGGTGTATACGTCTAATAGAGGTGTCTAACTTTCAAAGACGCGACACTTTTAGCTACATAAACTAAAATGGTAACAAGACAGCAGGATCCATCTGTCCAAGATTAGAAATTAAAGCAGAGAAAATTTTCCAGAACAAGAGATAAAGATAATAACACACCGACACTGTGATTCCGCACAAGAACATAAAAAGAAGAATTTGAAGAAGGCCTCCCAGAACAGCAACTGATCGAACAACTCGAAGCTACATAGAAAGAGGAAGGGTGCTCAAGAGTTTTTCATGTTAACATTTCATTTCACTATTAAGCAAATCAACGAAGTTGATCTCACCTTAGCAGTGGAGAACTCTAGACCCAATGCAAAGAGCAAAAATATTACACCAAACTGGGCGACTGTTTCAACCTGCATAAATAATCATGTCAAAATAAAAGCGCTAAACCACATATATGAATATAAAAATACACATTCTCAGTCTCGGCTGCAGTCTAATGCTCTAGATTTCCTATTAGACGAACTAAGGTCTCTCTTATACATGCACCGTCGCATGAGAAAAACTCAATTTGGCTTGACAGTACTCCTGTCTTGCCGTGTGTAATATCATATTCAAATACCCTCAGTAGAACATAGTTCCTAATTAATGCTGACCTAACTAAACATTCGAGACCTTAATAGGAATATGTCAAACACATAGCATACCTGGACCATCTCACTGATGAAGTTCAGTCCTCCAGGCCCGATGATAGATCCTGCTAGCAAATATCCAGTTATCACCTGCATAAGTACATAATGATCCACACCAATCAGAAGATCAATAAATCATACTGAAACCTAAATTTTGTAATGACAGAGACTAAGAGTAGAACAAAAAATCAGACCGGCTGTCCAGCACAAGCAAAGGCGATACCACCACAAGTTGCAGATACAATGACAACCACCAGGTCTGATATCAGTCTACATGCCATAAGAAGTATAAATCAGATGACTCATTCAGAATTCAGGGTCTGATTTCAAAGAATCATGCTGAAGAGAAATTACTTAAAACCAAGGATCTTGCCTCAAGTCTAGCTGTAATACTGGATACTTCGATTTGAAATTGGATATGATGAAGACATTGTCCTGTAACAACACCAAAACTGCCATGTAAGAACAAATAGAACAAATCCAATCTCTGTCTTCCTATACGAAAAGTTTACTTTTCGATCAATCAGAGTCGGAGTGTCCTCAGCTCTGTTATCATTGTCCAAGTTGAAAACATCATGGAGTTGAAACCGCCTAAGGAAGATTAGATAACGCTTAGTAGGTATTCAATTCTAGAACATTATGGAAGGTCAGAAAAGGAAGTTTTAGAAAGTACAAAAAAAAAACTAGAATTGAATAGTGTACTTGTCCTCCTTTGTCTCATTTTTCTTTGTTGTCTTCACTCTGGCTACAGTTTCCAGAACAGCCTGATCACCACAAGGTACAACAACCGATCTCACATTCAGATACGCAAACTATGCAACAAATGAGAGAAATGATCGAATCTAAAGCAAGCCTTTACTATAAATTTTGTTTTTTTTGTTTCCTTTCCAAATTAGCATTTATAGATACTAATGAGGAAATGATACATCATCAGTCACTGATCAAACTAACCTGCTGTCCAGCAACACTGTTGTTGAAGCTTCCAGGATCGGCCACTGCCACCGATATAACCACAAGACAATAAGATTATTTTCAACTGTCTAAAAGTAAAAGCTAACAAGACAAGATCTCCACGCACTATCCACTTCAGGACACGAATCGGAAATTAAATCTCGTCATGTATTTATTCTCGATTCAAAAGAAGCATACTACTATTCCCACATCGAGAGATCACGGAAAACCGAAAAGGAAAGGCGAATGTTGAATTCCTCCTAGTCTCCTACATTATGAGATCTTGATCAATCTAAGATTTTAAATCGTCCATAAATCACGGATCCAATTGAGGATCTATCTTAACTCGTGATTTGAATGAATTAATATCAAACGCGAGTGAAAAAGTTTTATACTTGTATTGAGAAGAAGACTGGAACAGAAACCATGAAATGGATGAGCTATACCAATCCCAGTTTCCATGGCCATTTTTGAATTCTCAGGTAGAGAGATAGAGACACTACCTTCAGTCTGGTCGCTTTCGTTGAACTCCTTCTCGAGAGCGCGATCGATGATATCGGCGAAGCTGCCTTCCTTGGGCTTAACAATAGAAGAAGCGTTGACGGAGGAGGAGTTGCCGACGGTTTGGTCTAAGAGATCCGAATCAGAGAGAGCGCGGGGAGACGCGACGGAGAAGCAGAGGAAGAGTAAGAGTAAGAGGAGAGCGAGTTCAAAGGAGAGCAAGGATGTTCTTCTTCCTGCTCCTCCTCCTTCCACCATGGCAGAGCTGAATCTGGATTAAACCGGTTACGGCGCACGGTAAGAAGAACCGGTACCGGTTTGAACACACCGTCGCGAGTGGTTTCGTCGATGCACAGAGCGGAAGTCGGGGAGAGAGAAGAAAGTGCGAAGAGCGGGCAAAGAGAGAGAGAGATATTGTTGCAATGGTCAACAAATTAGTCCATAGATATTAGTGAGTAGTACACAGAAGAAGAAGACGATGCGATCTCTTATTATATATCTCTTAATATCGGATGTTGAGTTGTATATTAATCACAAACTGTACCATGTGGGGGAGATGAATGGTGGTGTTTCATTGGCTACACATTTTAATTATTGATTTTGAGTTAAGACAAGCTCATCTTACGTATTTTTGGATAGAAGATGTCCACGCCATACTCATCTACTATGACTCTTTTGAGGTTTTGAATTTGATGTAATATTTGAGATCAAACAAAACTCAAGTATACGAATGTAACTCGAACAGAATAAATCAAATAAATAAAATAAAATTTAAGGTATGTTCCACAAACTGGTCGGGTTATGAGTTTCTGCTGGATTCTAATCTGTGCAAGATTAATGTCGGTCCGACCGCTGGTTCGGTCCGACCGCTGTTTTCAAAAGGAAAAACAAATTTACAAGGGAGATATGATCATATAAAGTTATTCCCATCTCTCCCACGATCGCCTCCTCTCTACCTTTTGACAACAATGGCGGACAAACCAAGCAGAGCACTTGTATTGTACGGAGACGGCTTGGCTCGATTCGTCGACCCGTCCAATAGCCACATCCATTCTCTCGCTTCCGTCGCTAGCTGCGGCTTTTTGAGCCTCCCTCATGCGCCTCCTGGTCTCTCTCTACCCCTTTTTACTCTCTTAATAAATCATTTGGATCAAACAATTTTGTTCATAGTCGCTAGTTTAGCTCACTTATCGGATTTATTGGCGATCCTTGTTTGGAACTAGTGTTGATCAGAATTGGAAACTGGGTCAGACCTTGTTTGATTTTGTGAGGCACTTTAGGATCCGATTGATTTGTGACCGATAAATTGCATTTTGGGTTTTTCTTACTTTTGCTTCAATTGTATCTTGTCATCTAACTGGTCAACATAGAATCCTTGTTCAATGTCAGGCTTTCTCTCTATGAACCAATTTCTTAAGAATCTAAGATTTTGAACTCATCCCTTTTATCTTGCACTGCTGCTCTTTGGTTGGTTTTTCAATTGCAGAAACTGAGAACGAAAGGACAGTTCGAGAATTCGCCCATTTGCTGGATGCATCAGAAGCGTATACTATTGCTGTGAGATAGATACTTCACTCTCTGATTATTAACTTTTTATCCAAGCCGAGTTAGGTTGTTTAAGGACAGATAATCAACAACATGAGTGTGTATTGATACATTGTTTAGATAGTATTTTCACGACACTACACGTTAACAGTCCATGATTGTTTCTTTCGTAACAGAGTGGATTAAAAGCTAAGGGAAGTGAAAATGAAATCTCAACTTTGGCCGAAAGGTTTGCCTTTTCTCTGATCTTTGTACTTTTTTTGCTCTGTTCAGTAATCAAAAGCCGGGTATACCCACATGATGATGCTAGTTTTTACATTAATGTCCCTTACAAAAATATATAATGGTGCAGGTTTATGGGACTCAAGGCTGCTTTATTAACAGACAGTTCTAGTCTGAGTTCTTTCGGAAAACTGATTGGCTTAGATGTATTACAGCTTTGTGAAATATGCCAAAAGAGTGATTCCTTTCCTACTGATGCCACAGCAACTGAATTACTAAGGCTGCTTGGATTTGAAGGAGGAAAGTGCTTGGATGCGAGCCTATATGACTCCGTTTTTGTGCATATAGGCGTTGATAACGTGGGGATTATCGACTCTTTGATTGGTAGTATCATGAGAATGGCTCAACCAGTTTCAGAGATTGTATCGCGCTTACATCTGTCTCTTGTTCTTAACTATGGTTCTGTCACGGACAAGGATCTTTCAGTTTTTCCTGTCAAGAATCCACAAGAAGGCATTAACCCGCCATTTGCAGGACTTGTCCCGCGTCAGAGCTACACCATGCGAGGTGAAAAAACACGGGATGATGTTCGGTAAGAGATTCAAATTTTTTTTTTATGGTCAAACCCAAAAGAATCAGATTAAACCTTTTCTGAAGTTATTGTTTTGTTCTTGACGGGTTTGGTCATTCTCGCAACCTACAGGGACTTCTGTCCTATGTTGGTAGCTCAGTGGCAGCATGCAGTGACCCGGAAAGACTTAGTTAATACATTATCATTTGAAGCTCTCAGAAAGGTATGGTTTCCTACTGTGTAAGTTCCATTGTAACTGCATGGCTTCTCTTAAGCTTTTTTTGTTCACTTTTTTCTTTTCTCATCTCAGCTCTGTGGAAATCTTGTTATACCGGCTGATCGGTTCATCCACGAAGTTGCTTTCAAACTTTGGAAGGCCCCAAAATATGGAGCTTAAGCAAAAAACGAAATTTCAGGTATTTTATTGTAATCATCTAGCCCGGATAAATAACATGCTCTTTCCACTGTTGGAGTTGATTGTGGATTAATCTCAAATTTGCGAAGTTTACATTAAGGGAAGAAATAAAAGATGTTTGTTCCTAAATTCCGCATCTTGTTCTGGTTTCATACACACAAAAAAAACAGAGACTTTTTGTTTTGTTTTTATGTTTGCTATATATATTCTGAATTGGAGATGATAAGTGTTAAGATTATGGATCCTCTTCAACCGGGTAGTAGTTAGTTCCACCGATCCAAGAGAGTCTCAAATCGTCTTCATAGACCCTTTGGCCTTTATTATCCCTTGTGATCTTCCGTAGATATAGCCCTTCTCGCTTCACCACCCAAATGCACTCTTCCTCCTCTATATTATCGCATTGCCACCTGAATTTTCTCTCCCCAGCAAAAACCGTTGTGGTCTGACCATAAGGCGAGCCAAAAGCTGTGAAGAACGTGCACTGAAAGTATGTGTAGATGAACGGTATCTTGATATATACTGGCGTGAACGACCAGCTTTTGGATTGGCCCGGCAAGAGATTTTGCTTGCCCAATTTGTTATTAGCCGACCAACATTCAATCGTCAGCTGTCGGTCTCGTCCCGGGAATTTGGCGATCTCATTTCTCACCTCAAACCGGGCTGCTAATGTTGTAAATGGAACACATGCTAATGAGATGAGAAGCCACCACGTGAATGCGGTGGCTAATCGGAATCTGGATCCGGTCTTGAATCCGAACCCCATAGCTCTCTTGAACAGCTCTATTCTTTTTTCTTTGTTACAATTTTGATTTTGGAACTTATATATAAACGAGAGTGGTTGTTTAACAACAAAAACAAAAACACAAAGTGTGAGTTGGTATTGGACGTTTATGTTCGATGAGCTTTCTTTTCTCTTTTTCGTCTTTTCGGTTTTGTGAAAAGTCTTAACAAAATAACTAACTTCTGGTAAGTTTTTATTTTCTTGAAAAACAAAAAAAAACATTTCGTCGTGGGTTTGTAATTTTAGGATTTGTGTTGCATTTTGCAAGGGTGTAAGAAGCTCATCGAACCGTTGGTCTCACGAGAGAGACAGTAGTATATATAGAGACCAATGATATTCTCTCTGTCTATTTTACCATTCTGTCAATTATAAAATCTTACATCTAATATGTGTGTGACCGGTACTTTTATAGCCCGGTCATCATGACCGGGTCATGATATGTCCACGATCAGCTAAAAAACGCTGTTTCAAGCAAGATGTTTATTCCACAATAGTCTTCTTCCATCTGATAAGTGATAAGCCTAAGACTTTTTTTTCCAAAAGAACAAAGACAAGACATAAACAAAGGAGCAAAACAGAGAACGAGGAGAAGAAGCTTTGAAGGCATGCAGTTCAAATCAATCACCTTCAAGTTGACTATAAGATCTGACTTTTTTTTCATCTCATAAATCATAACATAAACAGTCAATGTACATTAAAACGCAATGCCAAAGTAAATCCATAAGATAAACGCGAGGAGCTTCGTTGTTTAGACCATACAAGTTTTTGTCTGTTCATATTCCATAAAATAACATGATCAGGTCTTTTATATGTAAATGGCAGTTTCCTTTGTTCATATATATTTTCTTACAGATAAATTTTGAAACAAAAAATATGTCCTCAAGGACCTCAACAATGAGTTAAATTCTGCGAACAATCATGTCATTGCTGAAACTAGTAGGACTCTTACTCGAGTTCCTTCATGTTTCAACAAACCAGACTCCTCAAATGAAATAATAAACATCTTCCTCGACGACCTCAGCTACTTATAAGATATAATATCATTTACATTTTCATTTTATAAATATATTGATGTAGTCCAAGGGTTCGAATCAAGGATGGTTCTGTTTCCTACGGCGCAAATCTTTCAGTTGATGCGGTGACCAAGGCTTCCACGGCTCGACTAGCTTCTCAACGGGTCTAGATAATTCAAAAAACCTTCCAAAAGGAGAATACAACTCGTAACCAATGAAATAAATCCCATTAGGTCTAACCGCGTATTTGCATATTTGTCCGTCGTATAGAATCGCCGTCGTAGAGATCGTCTTGATCTCAATATTTGCTGTTCCTAGGCTCGACCTGAACTCACAATTGTGGATCATCACGCCGTTACCAAACTGAGGAACTTCGAAACTCCAATGAAACTCGGACGATGGAACCGATTTGTGCCATCCCATGTCTTTCTTTGATGATCTGCAATGGTAGAAAACCGCCGGGTTTTTTAAATTCTGCATTTCGTTCTTTATGAGTATGGAGAAATCAACATCTCCTGTCTCAGCTGAGTTTCCAGTTAGCATGATTGCTTGGCAGAAAAGGCACCAGATTATTAGGGTTTTCATTTTTTTCGGTTGTTTCTTGTTTAGATCCTCTCTCCTCTCGGGTGTTTAAGTAAGAAAGAAAACACTAGATTTTATTGTACAATAATAGAAAATGGCGTAATTGTGTTTATAACCTAAATATATTGTGTTTGTTATAATACTAATCTTGTGTTTGACTTGGATTTTCCTGTCACCTGATTTTATCAATTTGTTAGTTATCGTTTGACTCACCAAAATTTCTTCCAGATGCACAAAAATGCATTGCTATTATATGTTCTTAGATCCATAACTGTAATTATGGAAAAATAATTACGGTTTAATCATTATTATTCATGATTAAATTCAATTTCTTGGTGGACATTCTGCAGGCAAGCAAAGATAGTTTCACAGATGTGACATCTTTCGAAAATCGTTGGAGCTAGATTCGAAACCTAGTAATGAGTTTTGATTCATCAAGATTGGTTATGGCGAAATATACAAGAATGTACAGATATATTTACTATCAGAAACTGTTAAGTATAAATGTATCGAGATGAAGAGAATTCAGAGAAGATCTGAAGAAGGTTCACCACAGAAAGCTTCTGGTTCGAACGTTCTCGCGGTTTCATCATTGTACGCTCCTGGGATTGGCATCGATGATCTATCCCTAGGATCTTTATACGTTCTATAAGACGATGCAATTGGAGAATTACCAAGGTTTACGACAAGAATGAGCGATAATCCGAGAATAACTAGCGTGTTTTTCAGTCTGGCAAGGACTGGTTTTACCTGAAACCACCACACAAACACAAAAACATTTAACACATCTCATACTCAATACATCAAAAGCAAACATGATAGGTTTTAAACATACAATGGACCGTCGAAAAAACCAAATTCATGGATTTGTATGAACATAGCTTACCGAGAAAGATCCAAGAAGACGGTCTCGTGCCAAGACTTCAGGTGTTTTCACCCATACCTGTTGTGAAGAATCCATAATCAAAGTTAAGAATAACCAACACAAATGATTTATCTTCTTATACAGAGAGCTCAACCAATATAGAGAGACTGAATCTTAACCTGGCCATCATACCACCCAGTTTCTTCATCTGCAACGAGGTAAGAAGAGAAAATTGAAAACGTTAAAGCCAGATTCAGCAAAACAATCACTCGAAAAACTAGTTCTTGAGCTTCCATATGCAAAGTAAACATACGCTCGACTAAATTTCGGAATCACTTAAGTTAAGAACAAGAGAGGAAGAAATCAAACCAAAGTTCGATAAGAGAAATCTGAAAGAGTGTTAGAGAAATTGGAGAAAAGTAAACATACACTCGACGGTGGCGCTAAGAAGACGATTTCCGACGTAAGCCCAACCCAGATACATCCTCACGACAGCAAGCGTGACAACGAAGATCCCGCTAGAGCTGGCGGCGAGTATCCGCTTGACGGGTTCGTATTCGGGTCCGACGGATCCGAACCAGGAAACGGGTAACCCGACGAAAAACGCGAAAGAAGCGCCGGTGACGAAGAGCCTGGAAGAGTATTCGAGTAGATCTCCTGAAGCCCAGGAGAAAGGGAAAGAGGAGGAGAGAGATTGGTACTCGTTGATTGGCTGTTGCTCCGGCGGAACGGGACAATCGGCCTCTGGCAAAGGCGGTGGAGGTTGGGGCTCGGAGTTTCCGGCGCCGAATTTGAGAAGAGAAGGGGAAGAGGGTAAGGGTAGTTTGGGAAATAAACTGTGGTGTAGGAATCGACGGTGGCGAGACGGCGGTTTAAGGGAGGATGAGATTGGAGTGAAATGGCGGAGAACTGTAGCAGCCATCGCAGCTTCAGTTTTTTCTTTGAAAAAAAGTATATTTTACCAATTTCAATTTTTGTTTCTTCACTTTAAAATTGAGTAAAATACAGCAAATGGGACAATTCAATTTCTCTTTACCCAAAAAAAAAGAAGAAATTATTCAAATAGTTATTATCTGATATAAACCTCACCATGTCACTCACTCATACTCTGTTTTGACGCTACGAAGAATTACATAAAGAGATCTAACGTTTCTGTGTTTCCTTTGAAGGTCATATCAACTCTTTTTTTTTTAATGTCATTATAATTTTTACAAGAATTAGCAGCTTATTAATAAAGCTCTTACAAGAATCCCCACATGTTACATTTACCAGATTTTGGGGCAAATCCCAAACCAAAAAGAAAAAAAGAAAAACCGAACTACGTAGGCTGATTGTATTCTTTTCATCTTTTTTTTTGTTGGGTCTGTTCATTCACCTAATTTTGTAGTTACAAGTTGCAACAATAATAATAGTATTAGTTACAGAGAGGTTTTGATAGGGCTTTTTTTTATGTTGTTGAGCTCCCACTTCGATTGAACTCCACAAGCTTTTCCCTAACCCGACAATCTTTCTTCCTTCTCATCATCTGACCGTAAAAGCAAAAAAAAAAGAAAAAAAAGAGAGCAACTGCAATCCCCACCAGTTGGCTCTTTGAACCAGACCCGGTGAAGCCAACAGCTTCTGTCTACATATCTTTACATCACACTTTCGCTCCTGTTCCCTCTGTTGCTTATGTTTAGACCCTGAAGCCGCTTCAGACTTTGCATCAGTTGTGTAAACGATGGCCGTAAATGCGGTTCCCTGCACACACAAATTATCTCACAGCTTAGCTTACTCACCCCAAATGCGAGATAACAGATAGTGATTCCAGTTAAACCCAGACACCGACCCACTTGATCGGATTTTACCCCATTTTCTATAGTAATTTTTTTTGCAGCACTACAAGCTAGCTGAACATAAGGTTCGGTGTAATATTCGGATCATGGATTCATACTATCATTCCGCTACTTGCTAGATTTTACGGATTTTTTGAGTAAGGAAGTGGACTTACATTTGCCAACAATCACGGATTATCTGTGCAACAGTAGGATCAATATCATCTGGGATTTCAAGGCGACGATTCTGGAATCCCACAGCTCCAACGACTTGCATCGGGTTTAAACCCTTCCAAGGGATGCGTGAAGTAGCTAACTCCCACAATATAACACCAAAGCTGTACACGTCACATCTGCACAAGCACACCAATCAATACTTCTGTACTAACATGTATAACATTCTCATAAGACTTTCAAATTTCACTCACTTCTCATTAGCTGGTTCATTCCGCAACACTTCTGGAGCCATCCACTCAGGCTGCACAGCCCATTAGCAGGACATTTTATCAAGTAAGTTGCTATGTTTAACTTTGCCACAGAGATTCATGGTGAGAGAAATAAGAAAAGCTTCTATTTGAGTTAGAACTAACCGTTCCTGCAGTGGATTTTGAGGACAAATAAGTGTGGTGTTTCATGCGTGACAATCCAAAATCACAAACCTTTACGACCCAGTTTTTATCAACAAGAAGGTTTGGAGATTTTAAATCCCTATGTACAACAGTTGGGTG
Source organism: Schrenkiella parvula (assembly GCA_000218505.1). NCBI lineage: Eukaryota > Viridiplantae > Streptophyta > Magnoliopsida > Brassicales > Brassicaceae > Schrenkiella > Schrenkiella parvula. The sequence continues at coordinate 14,714,997 of CM001192.1, read as the reverse complement.
GCTGGTGTGCAAGTAATTCATCCCCTTTGCCTACAATACAATCAGATAGAGTCAGATGATTTTTGGCAATATAGGAGTAACTTCTAGAGCCCTCTCTTCAACGAATGAAACTCATGCATACCACATCAAGTGCCATCCGCATTCGTCTCTTCTCATCAAGCTGATGATTCGGTCGATGGAGTAATCTATACAAACTCCCCCTGCATCGTATCATGAAAGTCAAACCCATTAACCAAGAAGAAGAATATAAAAACTATTAATAAGAGGGAAGATCATGGTTAGAAAAGGATCAATTCATTTATAAAAGAGGTCTAGAAATCAAACTAGCAGACTAAGTGCTGCATTCACGTATTTTAAAAGAAGAGTATGAGGATCAACCTGGGTAGGAACTCTGTCAGAATGGAGAAATTTGGCGGCCGAGTAACTGCCCCCATGAAAAGAACAACGTTTGGATGCCGCAACCTCAACATTATTTCAATCTATTGGAACAAAATAAAAACATTGATAGTAAGGTAATACATACTGCAAGTAATTCTACAAATGCAGAGATGTCTATGATTAAATGAATTGGAATTACTTCAGATTTGAACTGTGTCAATGCATCACCAGAGAAATCTTGGTCCAAAAACTTCTTAACAGCCACTTCCTAAAATTAAAAACACAATCAGTCCAAGAAATCCATGCATGGAATAGCAATCCCCTTCATTGGAAGGAAATGGGTGAGAGGGTTTTAGAAACTGCAGACTAAACATCATTTCAAGAATCGGTGGATTAAGACTCCAAAACATAACTCACAGTTCCATTCCACTCTGCACGGTAAACTTCTCCATATGAACCTACAACAAAAACAACACAGAGAAGGGGCATTTAGATCTTGTAAATCAGAGCTAGTCTGGTGTATCAAACTGAATCGTTATTTTTCCACAAGCATAAGGCTAGATGACAATTCGTAAGTGTCAAGCTTCATCAATAGATTTCTCATGGATACCACTTTAGTTTATAATAAAGTTTGCCAGCTTGTAGGGAAATCTATTATTTGATAGACCAAACCTTACCAATACCAATCCGCTCGCCAATCTGAAGATCTTCCCACATAATTTCCCATTTTGCAGCCTCGCCGAGAAATGGATTAATTCCTTGGTCATGACTATCACTAACAGAAGCGTCCCCATCAGCACCAATCTCCATCTTTTCGGGTGAGGAAACTTTACCCATATTATCTACATCAAAGTTTCTCTTCCTTGAAATTTCGAACTCCACTGGTTGTTGGTAAGTCTCATCTGTTGGAAGTGAGAGAGATTCACCAAATCGTTATCATTGTAAAGTTGCTTAAAGGCACTAACAGTACCACAGAGATAGTATTATACTGCAGGCATCAATTAGCTGGTTATCCTTTACCTGAGGTGCAAACAGCTGACAGTTGCAGTGCTTTGGAGTTCCTTTCAGATTCTCTTATTTGTTCAGCTAATGGATCTGCGACCTATCAAGTGCAAATGGAAACAAATAAAGACTTCAAGAATCTTAAGATAGATCAAGCGAGCAGGTAGGAAAGAAATAACTGAAACTTGTACTCATTTAGTGAAAAGATGTGTATCCTCAGATTACCTTTTCTGGGTAACATGGAACATCAGAATTCACAGAATTACTACTTTCTTGCCGGAACTCTTGAAGCAAATTCTTCACCCTCAAGTTCTGTGGATTGACATCCATAAACAAATCTGGGGGAGGTGATGCACCACTTTCTAACAAGACGGCATGTAATTTCTGCGCAAATTCAGGGTTCTTTGCTGCACTTATGACATACTTTGAGACATTCTTAACTTTAACTTTCTGTGCACATGTAGGTTTCCCAGAAAAAGGGGGCAAGTTTTCACCAGATATTTGCTGTGATTGCATTAGCTTTCCAAAGTCATGCTCAAACCTCTCCGTTTGATGTTTCTCAACAGCATATTCGTCACTGTTTTCTTCATGGTTTCCAGTGAACAAGTTTGCCACCATACCAGCTCTGGAATCTGTTTCCCCCAAAACTGAAGATGCTGGCGTTTGAATTTCTTTCTCAAGTACAGAGCATGAGTGTTGCAATGTGACCAGATCATCAGGAAATACTCTTGTATCGGTGCACGAAACTGGAAGAAAACTGCTTGGAACCTCGGCAGGAATCAGAGCACCCGGAGCACCCATTAAATCAATAATGTATTCCCTGCATGTGAAGAATAAATTAGGACTCTGCAAAAAATCACTACCATTACATACAAACTGAGCCAAAAATCAGGAATCTAGAATGAGAACACAAGGCAGCTGATTACAGCAGTCAAAGAATACCTTTTGTCATCTAGTTGAATCAAGTTCACAGCCCCATCATCAGTGCCAGTGTAGTAGCTACCTTTTACCAGCATACATGGGAGATTAATCCTATCAGCAAGCACCTAGAAACAAGAAATTGAGGGAAGTAGTTAGCTTCAACCTACATCTTCTAACAGTGACCAAAAAGGGAACTCAGCGATTAAAATGTAAATAATGAGGGTCACCACTCGAAGCCTAGAAGAAGATAACCAAGAGGTCCAAGACCAAAGCTAGATACAAGCAAGGGGATTTGTTATATAACCTTGAAAAGCAAAGCCCTGTGACGTGCAAGACCAACATTAACTCGTCCAAGTGGAATAATAGTGGTGTTCAAAGAATTTCTTAGCTCATAGCTTCTATGCATCCACCTTGTCAATGCTTCATCAGCATTTTCAACAGGCCCACCCATTTGCTCTACAACTATATTTGCAATTTTCTGAGTTAAATCACTTGACACCTGACCACAAGCAAAGTCTGGACATTCCAAAGACAAAGCTGATGCTCTCCTCTCTAGCTCTTGCAGCTCAGGATCAATCAACCGGTTCACCAAAATGACCTCATACTCGACATTATCTGAAATAGAGATCGCTTGAAGATCCACGAGAAGTGGCATCTTCCCCTGAGAAAGAGAATTGGATGTAATCCCATACACATCGTAAAAACCATCCCTAACCTTCTGGTCATAATTAATGACCTTATGTCCCTACAAAAAAAAAGAGAGAAAACACCAGCATGGTCAGCTTATGTCCCCCATTGTCATAATCAAGGCCCGTGACCACCACATTGAATAAACGTCGGTAACTCCAACCCAAATGAAAAACTATACAGTCATGATTCAGGACTATTCGCAACCAGGAGAACTGTGCAAGCAGTAGCAGTGATCAATTACAGCAAAATCCTAAATTCCTCTAAACCCCTCCCTGATAATACAACGACCAGACTCCCTAAACCCCAAACTCCACATGAATTAGAAATATTAATCTAATAATTAGTCAAGAAATTAGTGCATACCCAATAGCGTAGTGACAGAAAGTCAACGGCGGAATCTGCGTCGGTGACCGGAGCCAAAACCCCAAGGCTAATCCGCTTAGCGGCATCAAGCTGAGCCGTATCTGCATTCTCTCGCGGATCAGGATCAGACACGCTGATCGCCATAGCTAACTGGACTTGGTACTCCTCCTCCATCAAACTGAAATCCACACCATCCACAGCCGCCAGATCACGGCCCACCGGCTCAAATGTTTCCAGTCTCGGCATTGTCGCGGAGGCGGCGTTACCAAAGCCGGACGAAGAGACCGAAGAAGTAGAAGCGGGGCTAGGGCTAGAGCTAGGAATAGGGCTAGGATCGATCATCGGTCTGGTCGTCTCGTCTAACCTGTGATGGTCTCCGAATCCGCCGCCGACGCCACTACTTCCTCCGATGTGGAGCTTCCGCAGAAGATGCTTCATCTTCGACATGGATCGTCAACGACGAACTGATCTCTCTTTCTCTCTCTAAAAATCTCCAGTTTATCTCTCTAGAAATGAAGCTTCCTTTCGCTAGTTTTTTTCCGCTAATTTTCTTTAAAAAATAATAATAAAATTGTAAGTAATATTGGCAAAAGATATTTAATTGGAGATATATATATTAGAAGAGAAACAAAAAATGCGTCGTCCCCTCGTAAAAAAAGTCCGATTAAAAACAAACAAATAAATACTTCCACAGTTTTAAACAAATAAAATAAATGGATAAATACAGCTTAACCTGCGCCGACATCTTCGAAAGTAGATTCGATTAAAATGCGCACTCTTCTGCGTCAAGCCATCTCCACTTGGTAAGAATAGCTTTGACTATTTTTTTTTACTCCAACTCGAAAGTATTAAAAACAACAATTATCCTCCCTTTGAATTGAGAGATTTGATGTCATCAGATTAGACCCTTAAACCCATTTTTTGTTTTGTTTTTTAGTGCCTTATTTTTACAGGATTTTGGCAAACAAAAAGCTAAAGAAAGCTATAGTACTATTGCAATGGTGAATTAATGTGTAGGAGGGAGAGACAGAGGAGATAATTACGATTATTCTGCAGTTAAACTGTTTACAGGCTATCCTGTCTTTCTCTGTATACCAAGTTCTTTAAACTACTAAGAAAACAACATTTGATATATAAATGATATATATATATATATATATATATATATATATATATATACTACTACTTACTTACTTATATATATATATATATATATATATATATATATATATATATATATATATATATATATATCTCCAACTTCTTATCCCTTTAAACTTAATAGGAAGAAACACTTCCATTAACCTTTCTAAAGCATCCTCCTCCTCAAGAGCAACTCTTCACCTTCTCGTCACCAAAGAGGTATTTGTAAAACCGCATGTAGCTCTTATGCCAGATTCTGCCTTGAAAGCTTATACCTTTTTTGGGGAAAGGTAAAGACTTTATCTTTCGAAAGGATCTCCTGCCTCAACAGGATACTCAGGTGCAGCTACAGCTGCATCAATCTTTTCCTTTAGATTGAATTTCTTGGCGATCATCGGCCTTACATCTTCCGCTCCAATTAAGCTTTCGAGAAATGGCAGCAAGTGAAGGAGTTCTTTATCCGACGGGTCATTAAACCAGCTCTCTATTGGCACCCCATTCTCCACTTGGAACCCAAATGCCTAAAATATGGCTCAAAGAGAAAAAAAAACTCAAGAGATAATTCATATATAAATTCTAATGAGATTATGCAAAAGCCTAGAGATAAAGCTTAGATAATGTTAAATGGCTGTTGCAGGTACAATCTTGAACATACTTCTTTTAATCAACCACACACCACAATCATAGTTTTAGATAGCTTTCGCAAACTAAGAACTTCTACTGAATCCCCTCATACCATCTTTCATAGTTATTATAGTCTTCCTATACTCAGAAATGTATCCTACCAGCTTTGGTTTAAAGCAAAAGAATTGAGAAACGACAATAAGAGTATAATACCTGTGGGGAGTTATCAACGATGATAACACGAGACAAATCACGCCCAAGGACCGACAAATCCTTTAGGTAGTTACCGTCAAAGAAGACACACGAGTCACGGTACACTCTATGACGAAAGAGCTTCCTCTTAGGGTCGAGCACATTCAGAAGTTGCTCCGCATAAATACTTTGGCTAGCAGTAAATATAATGATCTCAAAAAGACGGGACACTCTCTCCATAAACTCTTTGAGGTGAGGACGGCAACGCACATACACCATATGCTCTTCCTCATTAAAATGTACAGGGAATGTGAAATCCACCTCATCACACGGTTCTAGAGTAGAGTGCACAAGAGTTTCTGCGCAAATTTTTTTATAGGTTAAAGAGATAACAGAATAAACAAAACAAACTCTTTTATGGAGCATCAACTACTTCAACACTAAATCATGCATTTGGGTTTTACTTAGAGCAGAGACGGACAAACAAAAATAAACTTTATGCTCTAAAACTTCTGCCACATGTCTATGGTTACATCATATCTAGGCTACATAAAATACTGGTGAGAACGGCAAAGATTTGTGTTCCATTAAAACCTTAAAGAAGGGGTAATATAACAACAAAACGAACACCTGTAGAGTAGCCTTACCATCGAGGTCTAGGACTAGAGAAATAGGAGGGCAGCTTCTGGTCTGTTTAGGAAGCAAGACGGGCCTGAAAGTAGGGACAACGGAGGACAAGTTCGGCAAGTTCTTGATAAACAGATAAGGATCAAACTCATCGAGTTCTTCATCCTCTTCATCTTCCATGCATACCGAGGTTATAAGGGAATCTTGGCCACGCTCATCGACACACTCCAGCTTTGAGCTCTTCATTGCTAGATAAATGGCAGAAACTGAATCCAAGTTACAATTTGAATCTACGGAACTTGTATCTAGAGCACGCAATCGATCATAAGGGTTCTGTGCATCCAAATCCGGAGAAGAAGCAGAGTCATCGTCTTCCATTAAAATCCTATTAACATCAACTTGTAACTGAGTCAGCAGGGCTCAGAGCCAAATGCAGTTTACTCCAATGAACCTTCTTTCACATTCACACTCAACAAACAATGCTCAAGAACTACACATCTACAATTACTGTTCACCTCAGGAACCCAATCTAAACCAATCTAAGAAATTAGAGTTCTCAAAAATCCAAACTTTCACAGCGAGATAGTATGCTTTTCCCTTTTACCTTGTAGGAACTCTCTTCACCCTGTAGCTATCGACAAACCGAGACGACCCGGAGCTAAATCAGATCCTGAGACCGTCAAAGCTCAAAGACAAGGATAATCTGGAGAACGAAAAAAACAGATCTCGGATTAGAAAAGGAGCAAGCCCTAGATGAATCACAAGTAGGAACCAAATAGAAAAAAAGGAAGCACCGAGATTTAAAATATCTGATAGGTAAACTAAAAGTCTAAAACTTTGGAGCCCAAAAGAAGCAAATTCGAAATCTCCCCCTCAGCGGAAAGTGACAGAAATCAATATTTTTATCTAGAGAACCGAACCGGAAACGAAAACCCACAAAATCGAATTCAGATAATGTTTCAATTTGTCTAGGGATTTTTCTTGCAAAAAGAAAAGCTTTGACTGATTAAAATTCTGTTGAAAAAACAAAGCTTTGACTCATTAAAGCTATCTTTTTCCGCTTTCTCCGCAAAAATTCTCGGCAACGAAGCGAAAGACTGGGAATTTTCCAACGAAGCACCCACACCCAGATTCAAACCCAGAAAATTCGAGATGAGGATGGAGAGCTAAAGAAGAAGAAACGGATAAGGAAACAAAAAAAAAACCCTAGAGCCAGTAAGCTGATCGGAAAAAGAAGAACCTCCGATCAAAACGATTTCTTCGTTCGTCGTCTTCTCTCTCTTCGAAATAAAATCTAAACTATTTCCTGGAAATGAATGAGAGTCGACTATAGTTTACTGCCGTCTACATAAAGGGGTGGAAAATTTGCAATTTAATGCCCTCGTACTGTTAAATATTTTTATTAGTACCTCAATAGTTTTCAAAGTTAAAACAAAAACCATCCATTCGGGAGTAGGCCGGGAAATGATGTCGCCGGTTCGAAAAGAGGAACCATGTCGTATTACTGACTTTCTGGCATACCATTCCAAGTTGGAGCTTTTCATACGTTATAGGTTATAATTATTGAAGTACTAATTATGACTTTTGATATATCTATAGATAAAAGAAATTTTTTAAGTGTACAAGATTCTTATATTTGACTGAATCTGATATCAGAAATTTAGTTAGTTAAGTATTCTATTTAGTCCTTATATATAGTATGGTCTTTATTTTTTTCATTGGTTCTATTAGTTGGAATACTATAGAATTGTGGAATCATAATTCTGCAGATTTGTTACCAAACACATAAACTATGTCGAATGCATATGTGTCTTAACGTAAACATTCATAACTTTTTAGCATTGAAGAGCATCTTCAACTCTCAGCTTCTCTCCTTAGACTCTTAGCTGCTGTCAAGTTTTGAGACATTGGGCAGAAACATGGGTGTGGAAAGATTGCATTCACAAATGTGGAGTGGATATATCAACAATGAGAACCGTAAGGGGTAAAAATTGCAAATTACACCGAAAAAAGGTGTACGACGACGACGTTTGATGGTCATCGTCAACTGCGACAACAATAGAAATTGATCGTCGTCAAACCCGTCAGAATCAACGAAAAAGAGATTCCGCCGCACGTTGTTCAAATCGAAAATTCGAAAAAACAAAGTGGACGCAAAAAAGTCTTGCCTTTTTTTTCTTAACCTGGAAGATTAATCAGACCCAGAAACAGAGAAAGAGATTTATTATAACCATTTGGTAAACAAAAGCTTGGACCTTTACAAAAGCTTTACAATTTTTTAGAGAGAAAGAGAGAGATTTTGATGGTGTGGTTGACGAATCAACAGATCGGGAGATGGAAAACGAAACAGATTTTGGTCGGATCGTTCTTATGTTGGCTGATTTTAATGTTCATCACTCCCAAAGTTCCTCTTAATTCCTTCCGACATCATGTCTTCGCCGATAAGCGCAATTTCATGGGTATCACTCTCTCTGTCTCTCTCCCTCTCTCTCTTAATCTGTCTCTCTCTGCATGTGTGTAATAACGACAGGTGTTTTTTGTTGCTTGATAACCAGGAGTGCCAAATACATTGAATGTGATGACCAACTTTCCTTTTCTTATTATTGGTGTCCTTGGTTTCGTTCTTTGCATTGGAGGAAGCTTCTTCCATATAAGGTGGTTCTCTCTCGTCTCGTTTAAATTTGAGTTTTTGATTAGTGTTTAACATCTGAGTTTTTTTTTATTGCTTGTGATAGCTCAATTATGTATGTAATGCAGTTTGAAAGGTGAGATCTGGGGATGGACACTGTTCTACGCAGGCATTGCTAGCTTGGCCTTTGGCTCTGCTTATTATCATCTCAAACCTGAGGACAACAGAATCGTCTGGGACACTTTGCCTGTTCGTTTGCTCACCAGCTTATTTAACGCTCGGTCTAGTTTTCTTGGAAAGGATCTTCTTTTTTGGTCTATGGAATGAATCTTCTTTAATATGCGTAGCTGTTTCTTGAACATCGTGGACAAAAACTCGAAGCTTAGATGATTCTTCATGTTTGCAGATTCAACGAATCGCTTAGTTTTCTTGGCTTGTTTCTGCAAGCACATTGTAAAACAAAAACGTCTAAAATCTTCTTATAGCTAATGGAAAGAAGCTTAGACTGATCTCGTTAGAGAGATCTCGTCTGATAAGTTGTAGTTCTATGTTTAGTTGAATGGTTGAGTCATTTTCGCTTTAATAGTTAGTTGGTTATGTATAGCTGGTTCTTGATTAATGACGGTAAATTGCAGATATTGATTGCGTATTCGTCGCTTTTCTCTAGTTTTTTGGTTGAGAGAGCGGGGGAGAAAGTAGGACTGAGTTGCCTCGTCTTGCTTTTGTTCATATCATTTCTCAGCGTTGCTTACGCCAGGTAACATTAAACCCGAAAAACCATTACCTCCCCCCTTTCATGTATATATTTTCTTGATTTTAGGCAGGTTCAGATTGAAGTTATATGTGTCTTAGTTGATGGCAGAGTGTTTAATGATCTCCGGTTCTGCATGACGTTCCAGATGATTCCATGTCTGGCTATTCCCGTCATGACGGTTTTGTTACCTCCCAAATATACTCACTCTAGATTCTGGCTCTGGGCAGCAGGTTTTTTTTTGTAACTCAGAACCACTTTTGCGGTTTTCTTGTTAGAATCCTCTCTCTTCTGATTTATGATTGTTATGAATGCAGCGGCTTACGCTGTTGCCAAGATAGAAGGACTTGCAGACAACAAAATATACAATGCGAATCGATATATCATCAGTGGACATTCACTAGGACATTTGTGTTCAGCCGTGGCTACGCTTTTACTTACCATTATGCTTTTGTATAGAAGCATTCGGTTTCAGAGGTAACTAACCTTTTACAACCTTTCTCTTTCGTTCTTTGATCTTTGAGCTCCTTAAAACCTGAGACATTCCTTCTTCATTCTTATTCTGTGTGTGACGAAACCAAAACAGATTAGGTGATCTCAAAGGCCATCCGTGACATCCATTAATGACTCCTTCCCTCAAGCTTTTTTTGTTTATGTATTTCGGATGCTGACTGCAGATTTTGTTGGAATACTAAGTAAATTTTGTTGGGTTACTTACTTTATGTCGATCTAATCAGAAAAATTGCTCCCAAACGTTCCAGAAATTTTCAAACAAAACCTTATAAGCAACAACTCTAACTCTGAATTCCTATAAACAATGTTTTAGATCTAGGATCCAAATATGTTCTTCCCTATTGTAATTGTCAAAACTTGATTTAAGACATATATATCATTTGTATCTAACAAAACTTTTTTTTTTTGACATCTTATGTAACAAAACTCTAGTACCTTTTGAGATTTTCCTGAATTGATTTGTGTCCTTTTTCTTATTCATATGGATCACCTTATTGAGGACTTCGGATTAAACAGGGAATACGAAAATGTAACACAGCAATAGCATTACAGTACTGATTCTGAATAATCCTGTAATTCAACTAAAATAACAACAATGATGAATGGAAATCTCAGAATTCATAGACCTTCGAAGAAACGCAAATGGTCTTCAAATGTCTCAGCATGCCTGATCTTAGTGATCGAACCATCATCTTCAACCTGCAAAACATACAAATACATCGATTTCTCACCAATTATAAGACATTCAAGTGTTTCAAATTCACATCATGGAAATTTCTCTTAGGATCTTTGATTCTACTGTGATTTCCCCAGAAAACAATAACAAGAAAATGTATGTGTACCCAGTATTCCGGAGGTCGCATCTTGAGATTGTAAGTGGAAGCCATGCTCATACAATATGCACCAGCATCGTGAACCACCAGACCAGCTCCCTGTAACCGAATAGAATTAACTCAGTAGGTTCCCCATTGCTTGGGCTTTCAAACAGAGTCAGATCCTTATCTCACCTGTGGAGGAGTGGGAAGCTCTCTGTCTTTGCCCAAGAAATCAGCAGATTCACAAACCGGACCCACTATGTCGAATTTGGAAACCTCAGCTTCAGGTGCTGGAGGAGAGACCAACTCAATGTGCTTTTGTGTTAAGAAACAAGAACAAGAGGATGTTTAGCTATAACTCCAAGGGGGCAATTTGTAACAAACATAATTGGTTTACCTGATAGGCATCATAAAGACTGGGACGGATAAGCTCAGCCATACTTCCATCAATCACTATGAAGTTTTTAGTTCCATTCGTCTTCACACCAGTTACATGGTTGACGAAACAGCACGTGTTTGCAATCAACGACCTCCCTGGCTCAATTATTAGATTCAAGTCTCGTGACAGAACAAGCTCTCTTACCTGGAATACATCAAGGATTGTGAAGATTCTACCAATTCCATACTTTTGAGATCAGATGAAGGAAAGAGTTCTCAGGAGATGTTCTTACGGTGTTGATCAGATCCATGGGTGTCGGAAGGACAGCGCCCGCATGGTAATAATCTATCCCTAAACCACCGCCAATGTTCAAGTAACTAACTTCAAAGCCTTGACGCCGGATTTCATCAATGTATTCCACCATGAGAACTGCCGCATCTCTGAATATATCCACCTGGAATAAACAAAACATACGCGAATATGTAAAGCTCAAGAGTTAGAGAATTTAGAGACGGGGCAAAAGTAAAAAATGGGAAAGAAAAACAGAGAGCTACAATCAGAGCTACCTTTGTAATAGTAGAGCCTAGATGGCAATGAGCTCCAACAAGCTTGAGCTCCTTGGGATGTGCCTTCACCTCGTCCAGAAACCACTGAAGCTTCTCGTTCCTGATACCAAACTTTGAGTTCTTGTTCCCGGTTGCTACATATGGATGCACCTTAAAAATGTAACAAACATAAAAAGAAAAAAACCTCACTCGTATCTAATCTGTGCAGAAGTATTATGTTATGAGAAACTCGGACATAACCATACCTGAGGATCAACATCAGGATTGATACGCAGCAGAACATTGACCTGCTTACCAGATATTCTAGAAGCTTCCACAATGTTATCCAAGTCGAACTCACTATCAACATTTACGAAAACACCTTCTTGAGCAGCTAGAACTAAATCCTCCAATAGCTTCCCATTTCCATTGAAAATACACCTGTTCATTTTATACATCAAAGACATACTCAAAAACTTACACAGCACCACTAGACCAAATCAAACAACTCATAGCAATCTTGTTATACTCTGACTCCATCAACAAGTCCTAACGATATTCTGACTTTATATTACAGGATAAGTCAATTCTAGATTCCAGATATACTCCTCTCACTACATCAACCTACTGAATTCAACAGCTAAGCTCTCGAAATTGGCATTTGACTGTATGAATCAAGCTAAATAGAGAGAGGGAGAGAGAGCAGTAGGCTAAGAAAAAAGTTTACTTTGTGGGGTCAAAACCAGCACGAAGAGCAAGCCTGAGCTCATTTCCACTGACGAGGACAGCACCGCAGCCCAAACTCCTCAAATGCTCCAAAATCTTGAGGTTGTTATTCGCTTTAATGGCGTAGCCAATGACGGAGGATCTCACACCTTCCAAGGCCTCTTTGTACGCCTCGACGTTCCTCGTGATCTGCGGTTTGCTATACAAGTAAAAGGGTCTTCTCTCGACGCTCTCCATGATATCCTCAACCTTAGTTCCCTCACAATAGAGGAACCCATCCGAAGATTTCTTGAAACAATGCTCGAACGCAGCCTGGTCGCCGGATTCCTTCGTCAGTGTTTTCACCGAGTTTTGGGATGCGGCGGCTTTGACGGAGAGGTGTTTAAGTGGTCTCAAGGTGGACTTAAGAGACAAAATCGGGATCCTTGAGAGAGAGGATTGGTTCAATTGGTATTGGTTTAAGCTCCCGCGGAGAGATGAAGGTTGGGAGAGAAGCTGAGTAGCTGTCGCCATGGCTGGAAGATTGCGAGAGTTTTGGAGTAGCGACTGAACAGTGGCACTGAGATTAGGGTTTTGTCAAGAAGAATTAAGTTTACACGTGGGAACGGGAAGCTCCGGTCAGGTCCGGTTTAGATATCCGCTGATATGACCTGATTCGAGACTTCGAGTGTTGATAGTTGAATCGATTGGTATGTAACAAGTAAATTGGACAGAACAAACGGGGAAAGTACGATTAGTACCGGGAAATCCAGTTGGTAGTCTTTGGTCGGAAACAAACAAACCAATGTCTATGGTTGACTTTTTTTAGAATGGTTTGTACCAGTTTTTCTTCGATTGTGTCCTTTTTTTTTGGAGTTCGTAGTAATGACTCCGGTTCGAATCCCGGAAAAAACGCCATGGAAAATTTAACCATGTTCGTCCATATGTATAGATCATTTTCTCAACATCCACGACTACTTCATTATATTTGTAGATGCGAATATAAGGAGAAAATATTGTATTGGCCTTAGGGGTACTAATTGATACCGAAACCCAATTCAAAAAGTTGCGGTATATGGAAGAGTTAGCCGAAACAAGGAAAACGCAACTACATTTTTAGGTTTCGTAGAATTACAATAATGTCTTAAACATAGAGAAACAACCACCATATATCAAATTATTATGTGATCTTATCCAAGAGAATACAAAAATTCAGAGCCCGTGTTATTTAAATGAAAAACTCACATATAAGGAGGCCCATACTTTTCTTATTATTTATATATCTTAATATGCCCAGAAAAACTCAAAATTCTTATGTTAGTATTTTTGTCCTAAAGCCCTTGTAATTCATGGGCCGGGAATACATATAACTTCACTTTTGTCGTTATATTTATGTATCTATATGGTTACTGGCTATGTAATTGCATGTATATCTGTATGTCGATGACTATGTATGATGCTTTGTAATATTTGTTTTGATGGCTGATTAATGACAATGTAAATTTTGGTAAAACATTATAAAAACCAAAAACCGTTACCATTTGTTATTGGATGTATCCATAATCTGTTTGGACATTTTTTTGAGGTCGACGGACACACGACGGGTAATAATTGGTAAAGTGTAAACTAACTATTGGATAGAAACTAAGTATAATTAAAGCTAACGAATTAGTATTTATTAATAATCTTGGGAATTGAGAGCTCGGAAATAATTAAAATCAGAGCAGCATTGCCGATGAGGCGTTTAAATTAATTATTGACTTGGGATTTACTCTCTGAAGAAAAGTGGTTATTCTAATTATATCATCTTTCGGATCCCTAATCCAATATCTGCACTCCCTTAATTATATTTTTGGACTGCACTGACTTAAATTCAAACTTATTCAATTGCGTGCACTCCTTTTCTTTTAAGAACGGAAAAAAAACAAAGTGAACTGCTACCACTTATCTGTCGGTGGATTATTTATTTATTTTTCCGTTATTTTGTTTTTATACTTTGATTTTTTATTTATTACATGTATAATGTTACTCTTCTGCCACGTCATTGATTTTCCTCAAAATATCTTATAATACAATTATCCAAATTCTTCTATTTTGAGTTACTCTTGAAAATTCGAATTTTTTTTTTAAATCTAATCTATATTTCCATGGGGCAACTTTCTTGATAATAATTAATATTTACCACCCAATGAAGATTCCTCAGACTTGGCATGGAAGTCATGAACATTCACAACAATCAAAGAAAATCTGAAAACCAAAAACAATTAAAAGAAAGAAAAAAAAGAATGATATAATTAATGATAAAAATTATCAAAATTTAAAGCTATTAAGATTCCAGAAAATAAACTCAGTGTTGTCTCTCTCTCTCTCCCTGTCTATCTTTTGTGTGCTCAGATCTGACCAGAGGAGAAAGAATCGGAGAAGAAGATGACTGACCGAGTCTTCCCAGCTTCCAAGCCCACTAACGGAGTTCCATCCGGCGGTGTCTTAGCACTTCCTCCGGCTCCGGCGGCTGTTAACGGTAACGGAACAGCCAACGGTATGGCTAATCAGAAACCTCAAGTCTACATTCCGGCTAACCGTCCGGTTTATCGTCCACAGCCTTACAGTCGCCATCATCATCACCGATCTCGGCCAAGCTGCCGTCGATTTTGCTGCTGTTGCTGTTTCTGGTCGATTCTCATCTTTCTGATCCTCGCTCTCATGGCCTCAATCGCCGCCACTGCCATGTACGTGATCTACCACCCGCGTCCGCCGTCGTTCTCCGTCCCGTCGCTTCGAATCGGCCGTGTTAACCTAACCACCGCCTCGGATACCTCCGTTTCACACCTCTCTTCCTTCTTCAACTTCACTCTACTCTCCGAGAATCCCAACCAGCACCTCACCTTGTCCTACGATCCCTTCACCGTCGCCGTTAAATCCGCGAAATCCGGCGAGATGCTCGCGAACGGGACCGTCCCGGCTTTCTTCAGCGACAACGGGAACAAAACGACGTTTCGCGCCGTGATCGCGACGTCAACGTCGGCGCGTGAGCTGGATCCGGATGAAGCTCGGCATCTGAAATCAGATCTGACGCGCCCGCGTGTGCGATTCGAGATCCAGATGCGAACGAAAGTGAAAATGCAAATGGGGAAGCTGAAGAGCGAAGGAGTAGAGATCAAAGTGACATGCCAAGGATTCGAAGGAACAATACCAAAAGGTAAAACTCGGACAGTAGCAACCTCGAAGAAAACTAAGTGTAAGTCTGATCTGAGCCTCAAGGTTTGGAAATGGAGTTTGTAAGAGAAGCAGGATTTTGATAATTTCTTAATTGAAATTTTTATGGGGTCATCTTTTTTTCTTTTTCTTTTGTTCTTTCTGGATTTGTAAAACTTTTGGAATGATCCAAAAGTAGATTTCTCAGTTTTTAGTTACTAAAAATTTGCAGAGGAGAGTCAGAGAGATAAGATATTGTTGTTAGTAGAGAAGGCCAGAGAATTCATGGCTTCTAAAAATTTCTTGGATTTTTGTTTTGTTTTTCTTTTGGGAGTTTCTTATTTAAATTATAATGGATACAGAAATTATAAATGTAATATAAGGAAGTTGAGTACTAAAAAGCTGGAGATGGCAGTGACTGCATTAGTTGAGAACAACTAATAGTGAGCATTTAAGTAAGATCATAATATACAAACCATAAACAGAACCTTAAAATTGTAAAAAGAAAGAGACAATATTGAAGAACACAATTTAAAAGATGTGTTAAATGTTTGATGTGGAACCATATGATCTCACATAATATCATTACTCATTTAAGAAAACGTGCATGGTTCCTCACAAACAAAAAAAATTTCTTTTGTTCTCTCATATTGGTCTTGAATTTTAAATAACCGGAAACTAAAAAAAACGGTCACTGCAAACTTAAGAATAAAAATTGGCTACATTTTTTTTTTAAAATTGTTTTACTTTATAAAAAAAATCTGACAAAAAATTAAAGACAATAAACTCGTGTTTGATCTATTTGGAGTGAACCCCGATTCTATATACAAGATGAATGGAAAAATTATATTTCGCATTATTAATCCAAGGTGGAAGTACCATTTTAATGCGTATACTATCCAATACTAGCTGCATATTATATCATTGATGATATGTAGTTTAGTATAAACATCAAATTTCTATACTGCCACCATAATCTCCTAAAGATAAGCTTACCGGCCATGCATGTTGTTCTAGAAATGATTATTGAGGTAAATTTTGAAAAATTCATTGTAACGACTAAAGAATTCGAACCAGAATAATAGGAAAATGTCGGTGTGACAAAAAGAATTGAAATAATTAGATAAAGTGACAAGTTGCGTTACGTAAAACCGTAAAAAAAAAAGACATGCAGAAAAATAAAAGTTAGCAAAAATGTATTTGGTGCAACACTAATGTACGTACTATAAGAGCTTTAAGACTAAACCAATTCTAGCGAAAGAAAACCAAAGAAAAAAAGGCAACGGAAATAAAGTGTTGAGCGTGGCCATTAGATATTGGATCTTCGAAAAACTAATGATGATTTGAGTGAGATTAGGACATGCACTTTGCGATATTTGTATTCTTACATTCTCATCACATGATCGATATTATGAAAACAATATTGTTGGCGGGATATATGAAAACATGATTATTTCACCAACTTCACGATATTTTCAAGAAAAAGCCAACAGTATAATTGAAGAACTTGATGGAGAAGTTAATGTCGAAACCGAAGAAAAGACCAGGCCCAAATCGAACCAATTCAACCAAAATGTCTTAAATACTATTTTATCGATTGCCAATGAAATTTGAAGCCCAACACATCTCTAAAGCTTTTTTGTTTTTTTTCCACTTTTCTTCTCTTTCGGTTTCCGACATCATTTGCTTAGTGGGGCAACGGAGAACAGAAAAAAAAAATATTCCGCCATAGAAATCAGATTCTCTCCATTTCACTAACTTCTACTCCGTTACAAAAGAATCTCGTTTTGGTTTCTGGATACGGAAGACTATCGGAATATCATAATCTAATGGCGGAGAAGCTCGAGCCGGCGAAGGTTTTGTACTGCGGAGTTTGCTCTCTTCCGGCGGAATACTGCGAATTCGGTCCCGATTTCGCGAGATGTAAGCCCTGGCTCATTGAAAACGCCCCGGATCTCTATCCTGATCTCCTCAAAGGTACCCAAAACCAATATATATCAAACCCTAATCTCTAAAAGTCTCGGCCACTTCTCTGAACTCGTTTGATTTAGATATTATGTTAGCAGTAACCTCTCTGCGCCACTTTGCTAGTGATTTCTTTTATTGAGATATTTAACCTTTTCGATTACTGCATCGAATTTTCGATTCTTTTTGAAAAGCAAAGAAATTCACACTTTGTCTTTTTTTTAAACTCGATTCATATATTCGTCACTTGTGTATTTGGAACACTGGTCTTCTTGTATCTTCGATTTATAATGCTGGATTGGATTGTCAATGCTAACGTTAGATTCTTTTGTACCCTTCTGTGTTCTACTGGTTATCAGACGAATGAGTTTAATCTGATTTTTGACGACTTACTAATATTTGGTATGAATTATTATTGAATGTATGTTCAGAAGCTAATGAGAAGGCAGCAGATAATGTTTCTGACAAACTCAAGTCCGTGGGAATCTCTTCGGGTGGCGCTGATGGTGCACCGTCTTCAGCTCAGGCTGGTATGTAACCTTGCATGCGTGTCCACATATATTTGCAAGTTCACTTACTTTCTAAAAACAGCTGAACAGTGTAGTCTGATGTGTACGCATATTTGTCACAATTCCAACTATATATTGCTTAATGGCTGGAAGCATCTCTAATGTCTTTCTTATGCTGGGGAATCTGTTAAACATAATGAGAAATGTTTTTAGAGTTACTGATAGTTGTTGATGCATATGTGGAATGGATTCAGCTTTTTTTTTTTGGAATTTCTAATCACTGAATTTTCAAATTTATAGGAGGGACATCCAAGAAGGAGGAAGTGAAACGCCTTCCTGGGGGAAAAGTTAAAAAGAAAGTAAGTACTTTTGTGTAAACATGTTTTTGGCATGTTTTTGCTTTTGTCTAATTATCTAATGCTTACGGATCCTGAATAGGAGAGGCAAGAAGTTATAATTGAAAAGGTTGTCCGTAACAAGCGCAAGTGTATCACCATTGTGAAAGGACTAGAACTGTTTGGTAAGTTATTTGCTTCTGTAGTGAGACATCTTAGTATTCTTCATACTGGCTGAAACAACCCTCATTCTGTTGACCCTTCAAAATTTGTTCATCAGGGATAAAACTCAGTGATGCCTCTAAAAAGCTTGGGAAGAAGTTTGCCACTGGAGCATCAGTTGTCAAGGTATGTAGAAGTTGGATTGCAAATCAAATACGAATAATAGGTTATGTGCCTAGATATATCAGTAATATTTCAAAATTTGGTGTCAAGAGAAAAGACTGAAATCTAACTCTGTATATACAACTTGTGACTAGGCACCGCATCAGAACCACTATTTATTTCCTTTTCTTCCTCTTATGCTTAGGTTTTTCTATATTTCTGAGTTTCAGGGACCAACTGAAAAAGAGCAAATTGATGTTCAAGGAGATATAATCTATGACATCGTTGAATTCATTACAGACACCTGGCCTGACGTAACATTACTTGTCCCCTCTTTGTTCTTCTTTTCTCTGCATTTCATTTGTATGAATAACTTGCCGACTGTTTCAAAATCCTTCCTGATAACTTTCGACTGTTGCATTGCCTATTTCCAGGTACCTGAAAGATCGATTTTCTTCATCGAAGATGGGAAGAAGGTTCAGGCTGGTTGACGATCCCTTTGCCCTGGGATTTTGGCATGGCAGGTTCATGTAGACGAGCTAGTTTCCGAATCCTCCCATGTGTTTGGAGGAATCACATCGCGATAATAACTTTCAACATAACGTATAGTTGGATTATCATACTATTTTCTTTATTCGAGTTGTGATAATTCCGGGCAGGTTTCTCCAAGCATCTCTGTTTTTTGTGGGTCGTAATATTTATAATGTGCCTTAAAATGAAAAATGCTTTCTTGATTCCTGACCTATTTTCAGCTTTCAGCCTATCACCGTTTCGGATTTACTGAAACTGTTGGAAAATCTTGAATCTTGACAAGTATGCACAGTCACAATCTTGTATAAATTAAACCAGCCATTGGAAACCATTTTAGACCTTTCTATTCAATCTTGTGTATACGCATATGACTAGAGTTCAGCGTAACTGATTTATTAATCGTAGAAAACATTTTGATATATCTTACTGTGCCTACCTGATTTATCAATCCATACCACCTCAGAAGTTAATCGATGTAGCAGCCTGTATTGAACAAAGCCTATTTATATTCGTGAAGTAATCGAAACAACTGATCTCATGGGCTCTCGGTTACTTGTACTGGTATCACCTGAATCATCATCGTCATCTTTCTTGGGATCCCATTTGAAGAATGATAAAACAGTAGAAGCAACCTGACGCTGGTGAGAAGTGAACTCATGATCAGCTCCTTCAATAAGACACAGTTTATGATTCTTTATGTATTTGGCGAATTCGGATGCTTCTGTTACATGCACGATTCTATCGTTTGACCCATGAACTGTTAACACCCTGGAATTTTAAGAGAATCATTAGTTCAGCCATCATACTGAAACCAAAAGAGACAAATCCTTATAGAACATGATGATAAATGAGAATGATTGGAAAGTTAACCTGCAGTTTTCATGAACTGAGAGACATGCTTCATAAGTATTGGTTGTGAGACGGTCCATTAGACTCTCTTCGGTTACTCTATACTCAAACTTTCCTGCAACGAAAACGGCAATGAGTTGTCTCTAACAGTACTGGTAAATGCCAAGCTCCATGTTCTTTGGCTCTAACAATCACAAAACTAAAAAACTGAAAAGATATACCCTTTCTGTTCCTAACGTCGATGAACCCATTCTCTTTGATTCTCTTAAAGTAGTCCTTTCCAAGCCGGCCTTCTATTCCTCTCTCTAGAAAAAACCGTCCTGAGATATTCACAACAGTCTGCACATCCTTGTACTTTGCTGCATACAAAAGCACCACATTTCCACCTGACAACAATAACAACAACGACGCTCCAGTCTTCATTTAACCTCTCTCGAAATCCAAAAAACATGAAATCCACCTTAGTTTTTACGTTTTAAGACCTTTACTATGTCCGATTATTGCAGAAATTTCACGGTTTTCCCCACGCAAGTGTTGCAGAACAGAGCGCAGATCTTCAGCTTCACGGCGATAGTTACCATACTGAAACGATCCTTGGCTTTCCCTGAAACCCATAAACATGGGTAAGAAAGCAACATACACTTCACCAGTTCGAAAGAAAGAAAAAGAAGATACAATTTGCTTATGGCTCTTAATAACTAGAAAGAGTGTAAGATGAATTCACCCGTTGCCTGCGAAATCAAACCGGAAAGAACTGATCATGGCTCTTTCAAGGACATCCGCAATTGTCCTCATCGGAATCCGATCCTAGGAGATTATTATAGGAAAACAATACAAATCGGTTCTCATGGAATCTGAAGCTGGAACGAAAGTAAGTTGCAGATGCTGAAGAAGACTGATGAGAATGCTACAAAAAGAAAAGCAAACCTTTGATGACTGAAATCCATGGCAGATGACAACCGTCTCGGTCGAGCCGGTATCTTGCAAAACTCCCACGAGTTTCTCACCATGAATATTTTCAATTACAACTCTTCTGTGTTGGATATCTGCGCGGAGTTCCAGACAAACCAAAAAAAACATCCGATCACACCAACAGTGTCTAAGCAGCTATAAATCTCATAGAAACAAAGCTTGTTTGGAGATTTCTATGATCAATCAGAAGTCACTCCAAATCAAACATTCAAATCTGATAGCATCAGTTCAATACAATCGAATTACTATTCTAGGAACAATTTAACATAACCTCACACATTCATATCGCAGTCCCAATCACAAAGCTCTCCTATTCAAATCGAAAAGAGATAGAGAGATAAGAGAGAGCAAAATCCAAATGATAGCGATTATCAGAATCAATTTCCCAGTTAGATAGGTCTAAGCGTATGGATCAGATTACACAATGATACAAAATTAAGGTTTTCGCACTATCTTGAGTGGTCATGGATCGAGAAAACAGATGACGCTACCGGAGTTGTCGAGTCGTTCATCGCTAAATTGACTCCGGCGAGTCTCCGACATCGTCGCGCGGAGGAAGCTTATATGGCTCTCGTCGTGTGGCCGGTGTCCGTACAATCAGAAGAGAAGACCCCCGGCTAGTGGCGACTGCAACTATTGTTTACTGACCGATTAGCCTGTAAATTTTACGCTAAACTTACATCGATACAAAATTACAATATTTATTGTGTATATTTACAATATTTATTTAAATTGTTTGTGGAAAAGCCAACGGTTTTTTTTTCACAACTCCTTATACACCATTGTTTTACAATTAATTACTTTTTGCTTCAAAGTTGTTTTATTTATTCGAACTCTAATTAACAAGAGATAAAACAGAAAATGTTTTACAAATTTGCTCAAAACATATCAAACCTATCTTTCATGAAACGATTTGTTTTGTCATCAATTATTAAGAAAAGGAGTACATAAAAATGCTCTGTCCTTGTTTTAATCACAAATTCTAAAGGCCTTACTTGATTGGACACTGAAGGGAGAATTTTTTTAATACATAAACAAAGACCATCGACCAAGTTGATAAAAAAATATATTAACCATGAAGTTTCCTCAATCATAGAAATGACAATTAAATGAATAATCCAAAGTCCTTTCCCCGCAAATACCTTATAAACAAAGAATCAAGGACCCGAAATACTATAATAATCACAATAAACTAAATATCATAATGAACAACTGCAATCTTTAGAGTTTCTTCCACGATATACTTCGAGCTTAAAGACAAAACAAGAAGTTGTTGCTAATGTCAACGCTAATGGCACTATAATTACAATGCAGTTTAACGACGACTTTATAATCATTTTCTTGGCAAAATCCAAAGAGTACAAATAAACAGCCATACATATATACATAAGACGCATCGTTTCCGGATCAGTCAATACCTTTACGATCATCAATGGCTGAACAAGGAAACGTCCAGAATCATCCTGTTCAGAACGATGTGCTTAACCGGACTTCCTTCCATTTCCAACCTCAGAGAAATTGGCTCAACGGTGATATTTTCTTTCTTTGTCCTTCCTACAATAAGATGTGCATTATATTTTTACATTATGAACTGTTAGTTTTGATATAAATCTTGTGATGTGGGATTCCTTACCGTCATCTTTTTTTTCTATATCGCTTCTAATCTTTGGCTTCAACTTGGAATCTGAAGATCCAAACGGTAAGTAAATCTCCAATTTTTTAACTTGTGACACAAGGAACCCTCAAAAGTTTTTACATGGTGACAATAATGTTGTTTCAGCGCCAATGTATTACAAAGGGTTCTACCATTTGTTCTACCAGCACAACCCTTTGGCTCCCGAATTCAGTAAGAGAATCATATGGGGACACTCTGTTTCACAAGATCTGGTCAATTGGATCCAACTCCAGCCAGCCCTTACTCCATCTGAGCCCTTCGACATAAACAGCTGCTGGTCCGGATCCGCCACGATCCTCCCCGATGGCAAACCTGTGATTTTGTACACGGGACTCGATGACAACAACAGACAGCAAGTCACAGTTCTTGCTGAACCAAAGGATGTTTCCGATCCTTTGCTTCGTGAGTGGGTAAAGCCAACGCACAATCCTGTGATGGTTCCGCCAAATGACGTCCTTCATTATTGTTTCCGTGACCCTACGACTGCATGGAAAGGTCAAGATGGGAAATGGAGAGTTCTCATAGGAGCTAAAGAGAAAGATACTAAAAGAGGAATGGCGCTTTTGTACCGTGGTGATGATTTTGTCCAATGGACAAGGTATCCGGATCCTTTACTTTATTCACAAGTCCCTGAAATGTTGGAATGCGTTGATTTTTTCCCGGTTTCACTCACGGGTAAATAAGGTGTAGACACTTCGGTGAACAATGCTAGTGTGAGGCATGTCTTGAAGGTCAGTTTTGAGGAAAAAATTGGAGGCAAAGATTGTTATGTGATTGGTACATATTCTTCCGAGACTGAGAAATTTTCTCCGGATTCAGAGTTCACTTACACAAGTGAGGATTTGAGATATGATCATGGATTGTTTTATGCTTCGAAGTCGTTCTTTGATAGTGCTAAGAAGAGGAGGATCAACTGGGGATGGGTCGTAGAGACTGATAGCAAAGAGGATGATTTTAAGAAAGGATGGGCTGGCCTTATGGTCAAGTGGAAAGAGGCTGATACAATGGCCAATCGAAGAAATCATCAATCTCCGGACCAACCATGTTACTATTGATAGCAGGCACTTCCAGAGCGGCTCTAGATTTGAAATCTTAGGCATTACTGCTGCACAAGTGAGTATTATCATATGTTTTTGTTCGAAATCTCATGATTTATAAACTAAATGTTCCAAATTGGACATTAAGTAATATTTAGAATAACAAGGCTCGTTATCATATTTGAGCATTTGTATTTCTACATTAAAATCATTCCGAAATTTATTAAAACCAATTTATGAAATCAAATCTATGTTAATCTCTAATATTTTACTTTGTTTTTACACCTTTTTATCTTTCTATTGTTGTTGTTGTTAAAGGCCGACGTAGAAGTGACTTTTGACCTGCCTGTTCTGGAAGACAACCCCCAAATGCTGGATTCTGACCAAGTTGATGATGAGCTTTTGTTCGATCGTGACAACTTGGATGGATGTGTTTACGGGCCTTTTGGGTTGCTAGCATTGGCTACCAATGATTTATCCGAACAAACTGCAATCTTCTTCAAGGTTCTTCGCCGCGGAAATGGATATTCGGTTTTAATGGGCAGCCATGAGAAGAGGTAAGGTTTCGACTTTATCCTCTAATATAAAACACGAAACCAAATGTTTCTGTCTCTTGTGTAAACCAGATTTTTACTTTCAGCAAATGGTAATGTAGGTCTTCGTTGAAAGACAACGTAGAAAAATTTAGTCATGGAACATTCCTAGACATTGATCCAAGACATGACAAGATCTCATTAAGATGTTTGGTAAGATAACTTTGGCCTTTTTTTGCAATGTGATTTGTTTTATTTTCATCCTAAGACTTTTTTTTATCTATCTAATAAGACGATAATTTAATCCTTGAATCTTGTTAAAAAAATACCCCTTAAATAATTTTTTTTTCATAGATCGATCACCGATTATAGAGAGTTATGCGGCAGGAGGAAGAAATGTGATAACGTCTAGGGTTTATCCGAAATTGGCGATTCGTGAAGCAGCTAAGCTTTACGTGTTCAATGGTGGACCAAGGGGTATGATCATATCGTCTCAGGAAGCTTGGAGCATGAGAAATGCCCAAATCAATTCAAATGAAATTTAAGTTATCACTAATAATGATAATCATAATAATCGTTGGACTGCCCTAAAGTTGTTGGGTGAATTGTCATGAATTGCTGATTTGTTTTAAGATTTATGGGCCATTCTTTTCGATTTATTGTTTTTCTTTTATTATCATTTCCCTGGGTGAACAATTGTGTCTTCTCATGTTTTCAAAATGATATTTCTCGATTAAGTTTGCACGATTTTTTTAGATATATATTAAAAATCGAACCCATTAATTAAGGGCTAATTAAATAGTAGGGAGTTAATAGGTTGTCTAACTTTTAAAACGTAGAGAATTTACTTGTTTTCTGTAAAAAATTTTACACTAAGCTTTTCTTTTTGGGGTTCATACAACAAATTTTTTTAACACTCAGAATTTAAATTTTCTAAGAAAATAATCAAATTATAGAAAATCTCCATTCATATTAGGGGAAGTCAATAAGATTGGCCCGACACAAAATCCAAAAGTATTTTTCGACTTAAATTTAAAGTCCAGACTAATTCTAATAAAACTATAGAGCTATTGTAGTCTTTTTATGAGTTTTAAAAAAAAAATTTAAAGCAAAATAAATATAAAAATAAGATTTCTTATTAAATAAATATAAATTAAACATATCATTAATGTGTTTTTATAGAATCAATTATAATTTAAAAGTGACCAAATAAATTATATTATCAAATAAAATTTAAAACGAGAATGTTTCAAATCTAAATAGTAGAATTTAGATTAAAATCCCGCTGAGCATATTCTAAATCTTCATCACTAAAATGTTAATCAAAAATTATAATTAAAAAATAAAAGTAAACAACTATTAAATTTTGATCAATGAAGAATTTTAAGAAATATCCAATATTTAAATTTTCTTTTTTAATTAAAATTGTACTTGGATCAAAATGTCTATTCTCAGATTTTTTTGATTGAGAATCAAATATTGTTAACAATATTTTTTATTAGAAATCCATGAAAAACAATTTAAAATTAATTAAATTTTGTTTTCAATTTATTTGAAGGAAATTTAATATTAAAAAAATATTCTGAACTCACAAAATTTATCTGTACTTTTAGATTTGAGGAGTTTTTCAGTTTGCAATTCAAATTTTCTTTTTCAATTTGAAATCTGGAGTTGTTTTTAGAGATATATCTAAAAACCTCATGATCCAAGAAAAATAATTACAACAAAAGCACCATCAAAAAATCGAATTTATATCATAATCATATTTATATTTCATCACTACTACCACTCTGATATATATGTATATATTAAAAATGGAAGCTTTAAAAAATCAATATAATGGAAGGCTATGATAAATGCCTTTTTGGTTACACATAAGGCACAAACTGCAATGGATCGGCTGTTAAATCCCGTACTCTCATTGGTGTGATTACTTTTGTGTTTTCAATGACTTAAGCTTAAGCCATATATAAATTGACGCCGTCTCCTTCTTTTTATATAATTTTTGAATGCTTATATTATTGAAAAGAGAATTCTTCAAATACTTAAACAAAGACCATCTACCAAGTTGGTTTAAAATATATTAACCCCGCCTGCTGAAGTTTCCTCTAAACTAGAGATGACAATTAATGGATAATTAACAAAGACCAATGACTAAAAAGCCTAACAATCATAATAAACTAAATATATACGTAATTAACCACTATCTTCAGAGTTTCTTCCACGATACTTCGAAGAGTTTTTCAATGTCAACGCTAATGGCATTAATATAAGTAGAATAAAGTTTTATAACGACTATATAATTATTTTCTTGGCAAGATCCAAATGTACTTACAAAGTCAATGGTATAATTAACAAAGACCAATGACTAAAAAGCCTAACAATCATAATAAATTAAATATACATAATTAACAACTATCTGCAGAGTTTCTTGCACGGTACTTCGAGGAGTTGTCAATGTCAACGTTAATGGCATTATAAGTAGGATGAAGTTTTATGACGACTCTACAATCATTTTCTTGGCAACATCTCAAGTATACTTATAGACTGCCACACATTTACGTAAGACACAAATTATTTTCCTTCTTTCATTTTATTTTGTTTTTTTATGAGTACAATACATCAAAAGATTCAATAGGTTATGTTCTTCAGTGATGGAAGACAGAAACATATGCAGTTGTATTTGCAATTGTATTCTGGGATGTTGGAACGCCATAAAACCATCACACTTTACAGAATTAAGGAAAGAATGTCTTTTTTTTCAAACCTGTTTTTGTTTTTCAAGTTTTTGTATCAATATTTTAAGTATTTTACGTAAATGTTTTATAATTATTCAGTTAGCCCCCGTTGTAGAATTTACTTTCGTACAATCATAAATAGGATAAAGTTTTATGATCATTTTCTTGGCAAGATCTCAAATGTACTTATAAACTGCCACACATATATACATAAGAGTCAAATTATTTTCGTGAGCCCTGAGAATCAATTCTCTTTACAGAGTGGGATCATCAATGGCTGAAGATGGAAACGTCCAGAATCATCCTGTTCAGAACGATGTGCTTAACCGGACTTCCTTCCATTTCCAACCTCAGAGAAATTGGCTCAACGGTTATATTTCTTTCTTTTTCCTCTCATTTATTATATTCATCTATCATATTGGCAAAGATCTCTAATGTTATCAGTTCACAAACCAGTAAATGGCTAACTTCTAAGTTAGAGGATCGATCACTGAATATGGTTATTGATTTTTCTAGAGTACGATGTGCATTATGTTCGTAGTGGAAACTATTATTTTTTATAGCTATTTGTGAAGTAACCATTGAGATAATATTTGGGAATGCTTTCTTTAAGAAAGAAATGGTTGCTGTAGTTAGATAAAAGTATACATTATATGGGTTTAGAGAAAACCTACAGGAGTCATGTTATCAATTGTAACTAAATAGATTAATGTAAACTGCATCATAATCTATAGATTAAATTAACTAGAAGATTCATCTGAAAACTTATTGTAAACATAATATGATTTTGTTTTTTTGGGAACATGAACTCTTTAACATTAAATAGTAAATACATTGACGAGTTCACATTTCTTTTAACCTATCTCAGATTATAGTTATTATTATCTATAACTAATTATCGTCTTAATTCTTTGTCACTTCTGGTACTTGGATGCATCTTGGAATCTGAAGATCCAAACGGTAATTAAAATTTCGACAAATCATATAACTTGTGTTACAAGGAACCCCTAAAGTTTGACATGATGTAATATTTATGTTTCAAAATTTGTTTCAGCGCCAATGTATTACAAAGGATTCTACCATCTGTTCTACCAGCACAACCCTTTGGCTCCTGATTTCAGTGACATAATGATATGGGGACACTCTGTTTCACAAGATATGGTCAATTGGATCCAACTCCAACCAGCCCTTACTCCGTCTGAGCCCTTCGACATCAACAGCTGCTGGTCCGGATCCGCCACGATCCTCCCCGATGGCAAACCTGTGATTTTATACACCGGACTCGACAACAACAACAAACAACAAGTCACAGTTGTTGCCGAACCTAAGGACGCTTCCGACCCTTTGCTTCGTGAGTGGGTAAAGCCAACGTACAATCCTGTGATGGTTCCGCCAAGTGACGTCCCCTTTGACTGTTTCCGGGACCCAACGACCGCGTGGCAAGGGGGAGATGGGAAATGGAGAGTTCTCATAGGAGCCAAGGAGAGACATAGTGAAAAAGGAATGGCGATTGTGTACCGAAGCGATGACTTTGTCCAATGGACAAAGTATCCGGATCCTTTACTTGAGTCAGAAGTCACCGGAATGTGGGAATGTCCTGATTTTTTCCCGGTTTTCATCACGGGTAAAGAAGGTGTAGAGACTTCGGTGAACAATGCTGGTGTGAGACATGTCTTGAAGGCCAGTTTTGGAGGCCGTGACTGCTACGTCATTGGCACATACTATTCCGAGACTGAAGAATTTTTGGCGGATTCTGAGTTCACTAACTCAGAGAAGGATTTGAGATACGATGATGGAACGTTTTACGCCGCGAAGGCCTTTTTCGACAGCTTTAAGAAGAGGAGGATCAACTGGGGATGGGTTACAGAGACTGATAGCAAAGATGATGATTTTAAGAAAGGATGGGCTGGCCTTATGGTTATATATATTTTTTTTGTTTGGTTGAAATGGTGAAATTTATTGTTCTACATTTATTTGTAATATAAAAATGGCTAAGGTTTAAGAAATGTCACAAGTAGAAAAATATAAACAAGACAAAATGTAGCGCTTAACCATTTTCGAATTTTTTTTATAGATTGGATAAATTTTGTTACTGACAATAGACAATTTAACTCTGAAATAATATTTTAGATATGCTAGTTGAGTGGTTGGTAGATATTTCAGCTTAAATGTTGTTTAGATTTTCAACACGTATTCAAAAAAATACAATACACTAAAGTAATAGTATGAAAATTAAAATTTTGTCTAAACTAGTTTAATAAAAATCTAAAACTATACTTAATTTAAAACAAAAGTAACAGTAAAACACACTTAATCCAAATTAAGGGAGTTAATTTTAATGAATTTTATTCCCGATTCAAAATGAATGAATGAATTAACCAATAAGTATGTGTGAGTTGTAAATCAATCAATCAAAACCATAAAAAAATGTAGAGGTAAATTCAGGTATTGAATAATCCGACGGCAGTGATTGTGCAATAATTGAGAGGGACACCTACTTTTAGAGTCTAAAGATTCTTGGGGCAAAATCTCTTACGTTACTTCAAAAAAAAGAAAAAAAGAGAAATACATATAATTTAAATACCTAAATTGTTGAAGGAAAAGATAGTGGTCAGATTCCGTGGTAATCCACGGATTCTATATACATAAATTATATTAGATTTTCATAATTTCGAGGTCATTATTTAATAAAAAAGACCGGTCATCGATGATGACCCATTGTACTAATAATGACCTCTTTTCAGTTTGCTTCCCCAGATTAACCAAGAAATATGGCTAATTCAATCATTTAATTAATGATCAGAAATTATTACTTAAATTTCATGAAGGATCAATTAATTCTTAGAATCTTCTTAACATCAACACAAAACTTATTTTTCATCCCACATCAACATTGTACAATTCAATACGGAAAATTAAAGAAATGGAAATAATTTACAAATCTGATAATTTAAAATCACGTGATAATCTAAACAACAGAAATTAAACTAGTGAAAGATAATTAAATAAAAATACACAAGGGAAAAAAAGAAAAGAAAAGAGAAACATGTTTGTGTTTCAGAATAAAGAAGAGGAAGAGTAGATCATGAATTTTACAATGGATATTAATTATTACAAGATTTCTTAAATACTTATAAGTAAAAGAGGCACAAGCTATTCATCATTCCCACAAGGCTCCAACCTCGACGAGTCTAGGAATAAGATGACCACTAAGGTGAAGTGCGACAAGAGACTCGAACCCACCGACACAAGCACCACCGATGAAGAGCACCGGAGCGGTTTTAACGACGAGGCAAGCGTTCTCTTCGTCGTCGATCTCGATCACTGTCGGGTGGACTCCAACTGTCGATAGAAGCTTCTTTATGACGTGGCACATGCAGCAAGAGGAGGATCGAGTGAATATGATGACCGAATGCTCCGATATCAGCCGTTCGATCTTCGACTCTGACGTCTCCTCTTCATCAAACGATAGGCTCGTCGAGGCGGTGGCGGACGAGACCGGTGGTGCCGGAGGAGGAACCGTCAGGTCTAGCGAAACGCCGTCGTTTGTGAAGTTCCGTAAACCTTGCATCGTCTTCATTAGAGAGAGAGAGAGAGAGAGAGTGGAAGAGTTTTGTTGATGTCAACGCGAAATGAGACGGACCATAAATGGAGAGATTGGGTGTCACTATAATGACGTAAACATTAGGTAATTATTTATTTTGTTTTTTTAATAATTGTTCTGTCACTTTATTGTTTTGTTTTCCTTGAGGTCAGCTACGTCACTTCTAAATTTGAAACTAAATTTTATAAAGCAATGTTGAACACAACTAATAGCTTCTAAGAGTGGGCATCATTATTTTTCAGAAAAGTTTAAAAACATTCCAAAAGAGATTAAGAAAATATTAAGCTAAAACGATTGTTAAAGCGTTGTCTGTATATACTAAAATACTGCAACTGCAAGCTGTCTAGAATAAAAATCAGGCAAAGCAAGATTAATATACATAGTTGTCTTATATTAAAATTCACATATATAATTTGACTACGACAACATATGTAAACATGTAAATTTGTACAATATTACAACTATATATGTGTTATTGTATAGAAAATCAACATAAAAGAAATAGAGGCAAAAAAAAAAAATTTGAGTATTTCCATGAAATCTGGCGTAGGTGGTGGACGAGAGATTCGAAATATTTGTATATGGCTTGGTATATACGCTATACGGCAGCATCATCGTCAGTCTTACGACTTCGTGCTGTTTGTTGTTTAAGTCCCATGACGTAAATATTTTTTTTAATCAAATGCTAATAAGGACAAAACACATAAATTGAATATGATTCTCTGCTAGCAACAAAAAGTGGTTATTTTATTTTTCTTAATTCAAAATTTATGTTTGGCACATGTGCGAACTAGTTTATAGCTAGGACCATCTCCGTGTTAAATTAATATAACATCACTTGAATAATTGTTTTAACAAAAAAAATCTATTCGGTCTATATATGAACAGACGGTAGACAAAAGATTGTTAAATTTTGAATGTTGTTAAGTGTTAACACTGTTATTATCACACGGTCAATAGCAAAAATTTTATCTTTTCTTTTTTTTTAAATTACAGGTTTGGGTATATAGTTAAATTGTAGTTGACAATAATATTTAAAGAAAATTATTGGTTTTTTGTTTGGGTAATTTAATTGTAATAAGTGTGAAAATGGCACGTTGAGTGGGGACATAAATGAAAAAAATACAAATGAGAGAGAGTAGTGGAAGAATTAGTGGTCACATGGCACACATATATGATAAATAAATGATGCTGACGTCTTTTATTTGTTTTAACTCTGGGTAAACTGGAGCCACTTGACGTCATCAGTATCAGATCATCAGACAATGTCTCTGCTAACGTCGACAATGGTATCTTTTCCCAAAATATATATATTTGAAGGATAGATCGATGATCGATCTTACGTATCATAAATGTTGGTGAAAAAATTAGGAAAAAATATTACTGATGAATATAAATTCACACACATATATATATCTATCGCCATTACTGGCAACCGAAGCGTTTAATTTACTAATGATATTTTTATTTTATCGACTGATTTTACTAGAAATATGAATTTTCGCATAGGATAGAAGAATAATTGTAATAAGGTGGGATTTTGCATGGGTCATATTGTTACTTACATGAAAATATACCAATAGTTGGAGAAGGTTATGTGATTTTTACTGATATATGGCTCTCGAAAACTAGTTCAAGAAAAATTTGGAAAGAAAAAGTAAACGAGGCCATGTTGAATAGAATAGAGAATCTACATGTACATAAGCGACATGTCCAGCTCATTGAGATTGTTGAGAGTTTTAAATACTCTTATGTAAATTGATGTCACTAGTGGTGGCGGTCAAAATCATTAAGACTCAAGGGGATAGGGGTTCCAATGAGCTTGATAGATAGTCTACGAGTAATAATTATGACATACAATTTTTTTAAATATCTTCCCATTTGATATATAGATTTTTCGACCATATTGATTATAAACATGATTGGTTAGGGTTGTAGAATTTTTTACTGCATGTACAATAGTTTTACAATCATGTTTACCTTTGGCTCTATGTATTTAATGCATTTCAATTCCTAAAAAGTATAATCAACCAATAAAAGAACATGAAAAGATTTATATAAAAGCTATTAAATTTAGGTAGCTTTTTTTTGTTGGACGTCGGTAGCTATCGAAATTGTGACCTTTGAATTAGTATATAAAAAAGAATATATAGCACTTTTGTTTTGAAGCTCAAAACAATTTTAATATAGTAACGTGATTATTGGTGCGACTTTAACGAGGTTTGACATAAGTGACAAATTGCAATTGGCAATGAACATATAAGAATATTCCCAAAGAATATGAACCAACCAAATGTGAATCTTAATATTCTATATTTTGATTTGCCATTGACCCATTGTAGTGGAAGATGCAGTAGTAGTCAGGTCTTTATCGTATATTTTTTCTAGAAATTTTTTTCTTTAATTATATTTTAGAGAAAAATACAAATAAATCCTCTAAGTATCTATTTTACGCAAGAGTAATCTCAATCTATGGAAACTCCAAATAGATACTCTATCTGATTAAATATCTGCAATCAATTGGCTCTCGGCTTCAACACCGTGACAGAAGTCAACACCCGGTGATAATTTTGCTATAAGCATGCTTTTTTATAAAACAATGCACATGTTAAAGTTGCAGATTTATGGAAAAAAATATAGCGATCAAGACATTTAAATTTTTTCTGAAGTCATAGGACTAGACGTTTATTTATGTTTGTATAATTCTGTGTCAACACTAATTAATATTGATGTTTCTTTCTAAATTACCGACCACGCTATGAATTTTATTTCATTTTTGCCAATTTTCTACACATATATGTATCTATATTTGCCTACCTGGACCGATAAGAACATAGATTAATCAAAACTCTGCTATCTATATAGTATCTAACAGAGCCACAACTATCTGAAAATTAAAACAGTATTTTTTTTTTTTGCAATTTAAGCTAAAAAAAACTTTTCCAAATCAAGATTGGGTTTAAACTTAAAACGCCATCGCGAACTCTTAAACATCTGTTATTAGCTGCAATAACGATGAAATAGAGAAAATTAGAAATTATTGTTTTAAAATTAAGCAAATACCAGAAGAGTTGTTGAGTTTTTACAACCTAATAATATCAGAAGACGCTAAATATGTCGTTTCAGAACATAGCTAATTTTGTATTTCTTAGACGGAACGTTGTTATAAATACAAAACTATCCATTTTGTAAAGCATATTCACCAAAACAAGAAACCGTGAGACATTGATTGGTCTCTTCTGGATTTTTTCCTTTTTCGAAAGGAAAAAATGAGTTCTCAAGTCTCATGGTGGATCTTTTCGGTGATAAGTGTTGTGTTGATTCTCAACGTGGAGTTTAGCATTGTAGAAGGAGGAGCTTCTGAAGAGACAAAGGTATATATATCCATATGTGTCACAGTTCTGTTATTACATAACTACGTAATAATGGAAACCGAACATTGATCGGATCGGGTAAGTAAATGATTAATGTGCATTACATTATACATATATAGGTCCATATAGTGTATCTTGGTGAAAGAGAGCATAATGATCCAGAGCTTGTAACGGCCTCGCATCTCAGCATGTTAGAATCCTTACTCGGAAGGTACCAACAAAACCCAAATATTTAGACAAAATGTTAATCAAAGATAAAATTCATACCATTAACTAACGAGTTTTGTGGGAACATGGTTGCAGCAAAAAAGATGCGAGTGAGTCCATTGTTCATAGTTATCGACATGGTTTCTCCGGCTTTGCAGCCCATCTTACGGATTCTCAAGCGAAGAAAATCTCAGGTGCGTACATATAAAGATGCATCAGCATATTATAGATATACAAAAGCACATTGTATAAAAGGTTAATTGATGAATTTTAATATTCATATAACTGTGTGTTTAGAGCATCCGGATGTAGTTCAAGTGACACCCAATAGTTACTATGAGCTTCAAACAACAAGGACATTTGATTACTTGGGGCTTTCTCAAAGCACACCAAAAGGACTTCTTCATGATGCCAAGATGGGTGAGGATGTCATTGTCGGTATCTTGGACTCAGGTACGTTTGATTTAAAGTTTGCATAGAGATCCCTCAAGATATATAAGATAATTTGACACGACTAATGCATATATGTATGTCTGTGTATCTGCAGGCGTGTGGCCAGAGTCGCAGTCGTTTAGTGACAAAGGGTTAGGACCAATCCCGAAACGGTGGAAAGGGATGTGTGTGGACGGTGAACAGTTCGACTCGAAGAAGCATTGCAACAGGAAGCTGATAGGAGCAAGGTATTACATGGATAGCCTCTTCAAGAAAAACAAAACAGACAGCAGAATACCAGACACCGAGTACATGTCTGCGAGGGAAAGCTTGCCTCACGGGACACATGTGGCCTCCACAGCAGCGGGCTCATTCGTCCCAAATGTGAGTTACGGGTTTGGAGTGGGCACAGTGAGAGGCGGAGCACCTAATGCACGTATCGCCGTCTACAAAGTGTGTTGGCAAA
Source organism: Schrenkiella parvula (assembly GCA_000218505.1). Taxonomy (NCBI): domain Eukaryota; kingdom Viridiplantae; phylum Streptophyta; class Magnoliopsida; order Brassicales; family Brassicaceae; genus Schrenkiella; species Schrenkiella parvula. The sequence continues at coordinate 14,679,974 of CM001192.1, read as the reverse complement.
GAGTAGATGGCTCATGCGCGAGCGCGGACATAATCAAGGCCATGGACGATGCCATAGGGGATGGTGTGGACGTGATTTCGATCTCAATAGGAAGGCCGATCCCTATATTGTCTGAACTCGACGAGACTAATGAGATCTCGTATGGAGCGTTCCACGCGGTCTCCAAGGGCATTACAGTGGTCAGTGCAGGCGGAAACTACGGACCAGAGGCTTTCTCAGTCCAGAACATAGCTCCATGGATCATAACAGTGGCTGCCACAAGTCTTGACCGGTGGTATCCCACACCTTTGGCACTAGGAAACAATGTGACTTTAATGGTAAAAAACAAATAAAACAAACTAGTGTATGTATAGCCAATATCTACATGAGTATGCATATAACATCCTAATCTGTTACTATCTAGGCACGAACCCCATCAAGGGGCAGGCATGTCCAAGCGGATCTCATATACGTAGAAAGCGCAAAACAGATAACGAGTGAAGCAAGAGGAAAAATGGTGCTGGTTTTTATAACTAAAGATGGAGATAAACAAGAGGATTATGTATCTAATGTTTTAGCCATGGGAGGGAAGGGTATAATCATTGCTAACAGAAGAAGTGATCTTATTACAACTTCCGAAGGTATTATTGTACTCAATGTCGACTATGAACATGGGACTACAATGTTGAAGTACATCAAATCCACCAGGTATTTATTTGTACCACTGCTTAATTAATTTGATCTCTCTTCTTATATATTATTTGCAAGTTGTTTAGTAGTTAAAAGATCACTTGATTACAGTTCGCCGACCATAAAAGTAAGTCCTTCAATCACACTCACTGGACCACTTGTAGCTACTAAGGTTGCTGAGTTCTCAGGCAGAGGACCCAATTCTGTATCTCCATATGTTCTCAAGGTAACAACTTGATTTGTCTTTTTATATAACATATACCTAATTTTAACTATGTTGTATTCCTTCTTCACCGAACACCAACATTATGTATGCAGCCTGATATTGCAGCACCAGGTGTAGCCATAGTGGCAGCTTGTACTCCAGAAAAAATGGATGTTGAAGAAGGATACGTAGCTATGACAGGAACTTCAATGGCAACACCTGCGGTTTCCGGTGTGGTTGCTCTACTCAAAGCTGTGCATCCTGATTGGTCTCCTGCCATGCTTAGATCAGCTCTCGTCACTACAGGTAAAACTATATAACACTTCTTTAATTCTATATATGTACTTTCTCACCAACAAGTATTATATGGTTTAAATCGGCATATTATTGCAAACCACTTTTTTATATAGTGATCTAATGAATGACTTCTTCTTGATTGGTTAAGCTTCCTCAACGGATCCCTATGGAGAACCTATCTTCTCAGATGGATTATCGCGGAAACTAGCTGACCCTTTTGACTTCGGGGGAGGATTGGTGAACCCGAACAAAGCAGCATACCCTGGTCTTGTCTATGACGCAAACGCAGAAGACTACAGGCGTTTTCTATGTGCTTCTAATTATGACGAGACGTCCATCACCAGAATCTCAAGGCAAACAACGCTTTATAAATGTCCGAGTCCAAGACCATCTATGCTCGATCTCAATTTGCCCTCCATCACCATTCCATTCCTCAAGGAAGATGTGACTCTCACTAGAACCGTCACCAACGTTGGACCCGTCGACTCCGTCTATAAACTCATCGTTCAGCCTCCTTTGGGTGTTAAAATCTCCGTCACACCCAATACATTGGTCTTTAACTCCAGTGTCAAGAAACTCAGCTTCCAAGTCACTGTCTCCACAACTCACAAAGCAAATTCTCTTTACTATTTTGGGAGCTTGACTTGGACAGATGGTACTCACAACGTCACTATTCCATTATCTATCAGGACACAAATGTTGATGTATTTCGACCAATAAGTTTACATTGTTTACATTTCCATATATATTGTCTCATTATAACTCAAAATGGTATTGAATTTAATGAAAGCTTTTCATAACAATGTATTTCAACCACTGACTTTACATTTGTTTCCAAATATACTTTGTAAAGTAAGAGCAAAACCTGACTCAATATTCATAATATCAAAGTTTAAAAAGAAAAGAAAAAAAATATTTCATATAATATCATCGCAAATCAACTTCCACTTGGCACTGTTTTTTTTTAATTCCACTCTGTGTTACACTTCGAAGAAAATGATACCGCCACAATACATTTTCTATCAGCCAATTGGATTTTGGGCCGCGAAAAACTACGGGCCAAGGCCCATAACATCTAACTTGTTTTGTTGTCCTCCACATCCGTTGACTTTAGCTTGATTGGATGCCTTTTAGACAAGTCTAAGAGCACTTCCTCAAAGCAGAAGAAGAAGAATCGAACATGTTATAAATGCTGATTTTGTTAATTTAGAAACTTCTGTGTTAATAACAAATTGTTAATTTATAAATTTTAAGGCTCAATCGAGTGGAACACCGGTACAGAGAAGACAATCAATTTTGGATAAGCCATGTTGGGAACATCACCTGTCAAATGTCTTTGAAAATAAATTCGAATATTAAAAGTTTAATGTCTTTTTCTATGTAGCATCATCATACAAATATATTATCTGGTTTTAAGTGCAATAATGAGATAATTGCAAATAGAAATGATTCACATTCACGTTACTTTTCTTTAATAATCGCAAAGAACTCCAATCGAATTTTAAATAACGTGAGCAAAGATACGGACATGTACGGTTAAAACAGTTTAGAAATAAAATAACGATATAGCCTTCGAGGTGCGTGCATTTGCGTGCTTCCAGTGAAATTATATAGTTAGGTCAATGACAACGTATATTATATTCTATATACGATAAAACTATTTATTATGTTTTAAAGAAAGAATGATTAATTTACAAACTCTTTGCTAAGTCATCAATCATCATCATCAACAACATCAGGAAAAGCTAAAAAGTGTGAATGTTCATGACATGGTCACGCATGACTCATAGAGTGATCATAACACGATTAGTCAAGTATTTGAAAACCAGATGTTACCTCAAACAAAACAAAAATCATACAACATCATAAACAAAGACAGACATACACAATATACAAAAACCAGACTCAAAGAATAAGAATATACTGAATGTTATTAGTACAAATAAAATGAGCATCATTATATCAGCCAGAGCCAACATGATTGATCCCTGACAGTAATTAACAAATATAAAACCATGAAGTAGATCAAGGGTAGTCCCGTTTAATTTATTGACATGGCCATTAAATGACCTCTTTGATTTGAAAACAAACAACAAAACACGTTAATTAATGAAATTGGATATTTATACAGTTTTTGTATGTAACTTTATTTTAAAAAATACAAAAGGCGACAGAATGACGTTGGACCAGGGAAGAAGCTGTGTGTGGGCTTCTTCTGTTCGCCATATCTACTCACGCCATAAGTAATTTCATGTATATATATATTTTTTAAAAATAATAATAATAAGCCCATAATAGTAAAAATCTTTTAATCGTAATTTAATCAGTTCTAGTTTGTTTTTTGGGCAAAACACTTAAAACAATTTCTCAGGGCAATACAAAAAAAGGATAACCAAAAAGTTCCAAATATTAAATCCATCATTCAACATATAAATAAGTTTGAAAAAGCTTTTCAGGTGAAAAAAAACACACACATACATACAACTTCTTATATTTACTAAAGTTACTATTTCAAAATTACGTTATTACATAATTGTTTCTTATATTTACTAAAGTTACTATTTTAAAATTATGTTATTACATAATTGTTTGACCAAATAATTTTCAAGTTATTCTACCAAATATCAATTTTGTCATTCACTAAAAAGCTACAATCGGGAAGTTTTGCTTTCGAAGGAGGTAGTAAGGCTTCGGAGCTTTGACGCCAGGTTCTGTACTAGCCGACATCAAGATCTTGGTAGAGTGATCTTGTGAATATTGGCTCCGTTAGTTAGTGTAGTCCCGTCTTAGAGCTGGATCTAGTTTTGCTAGTTGAGCGTCGTTTTCTAAGATGTTGAGGACAGTCTTTGGACGAGCCTTTTCTAACATCCGTGAGTAAGGATCTTTGTTCGGGCTGCCGGATGAAACAACTTTCGATTTCTTAATAGACGTCTCTTAAATCTTGCTTTTAGTTCTTATCTTTAATCTCCATCTCGGTTTTAGCTCTATTTTGGTTTTTTCAAATGCTTTATCGTTACTAATTGTTATCCGATGCTACCAAGCTGAGATGACGATTAAGTACTGATTGTGTTTGCTTCCATGTTTTTTATCCTTTTTTAGTCATGGAACCAATCTTTTAGGTTCTACAATTTGCTGGTTCAATTTGTAACACCTAAACTTTTAATTTTATATGATATTTACATTTTTAGCATAAAAAAAAAAAGCTACAATCCTCCAAAATTTCACCAAAATTATTTTTCTTTTACCTCCAATACCAATTTTACTATAACAATTATCCGCCACATTTTTGTGACCATTTAAGCCCAATAAACACCAATCTTCTAAGAAAAAACCATTTTAAATACATGCACTCTATTGATTCTGCCAATCTGGATTAGAGAGTTTTTTTTTTGTTTCTCTCAATCGAAATTTCAATCTTGTTTGCATCCGTATATAATCTCGTCACACAAAGGTTTCGTCTTGTCACTTTGTTTCGTCCCCTGGGTTTCTGCGGTTTTTTGTTCCTTGGATTTTACATATAACGACTTCAGGAAATACATTGATTTCTGTAGATTTTATCCATTAATGGAGGACAACCAGAGAAGCAGATTCAGAAAAATCTGTGTCTTTTGCGGAAGCCACTCGGGTCATAGAGAAGTTTTCAGTGATGCTGCCATCGAACTCGGCAATGAACTCGTTTGCTCTCTTCTCTTTTCTTCTCTTCTCTTTCGTTTCTTCTCTTCTTCTTACGATTGCTTATTGTTTGGTTTTGTGATAAAAACATTAACTTTTCAAAATATCAAAGACAGAAATCAACTTTTTCGGAACAGAACGGAAAAATCAGAGCTTTTTCTTGGTTTTGAATACCCAAATACGAACTTTTAAGTTTACTTGTTCCTTCACATGACTTTCACACAATGGGTTTATGATTTTGTTTATGCTGCGTCTATTAGATATCTTACAGATATTGGAAGCTCTTATGATATTTACCATTTTCCCCTTGTCCCATGGATGTTGTTATCATTTGAAAAACTATGAGTTCCCTCAAGATTTTGAAGTGTAAATAATGGGTCTTCCTCTGTTTCCTGAATGTGTTATCTTCGTTTGACTGATTGGATTTCGGAAATGCCCTCGTTTAACGTATCCTGGTCATTTTTATGTGATTCAAATCTGTTGTTCATCTGGAAAATTGTGTAGGTAAAGAGGAAGATAGACTTGGTTTATGGAGGAGGAAGTGTTGGGTTGATGGGTCTTATATCCAGGAGAGTCTATGAAGGTGGTTTTCATGTACTCGGGTTAGTTTTAAGAATCTCTAAACATCTTTATAATTCTTACAATCTCATTTCATTTCCAAACTTCTCGAAATTTCTGATTGGATTTTCTGCAACTGCAGGATCATTCCCAAAGCTTTGATGCCAATTGAGGTATGTATCTTCTTCTAAAAGCTCATATTCTTCCAGGAAGTAGCAAACTTGGCCTGAGTTTTGAAGTTTATCTAATGATGAATGTGTTTCAATGTTACTCATTTCTTTGCACTTCGCTTGGTTGTTGCTTATATTCATATGGATTAAGTTCAGGAGAGGAAGAAGAGTTATGTATAAATTATAGTTTTTAGTCCTTTACCAAATTTTATGACTTGATTTGATCAGATATCTGGTGAGACTGTTGGAGATGTAAGAGTAGTTGCAGACATGCACGAACGGAAAGCTGCAATGGCGCAAGAAGCTGAGGCCTTCATCGCGCTCCCTGGTGAGAAAAAGTCAATCAAAGCAACTTTGTGAAGCTGAAAGTTTTGGTTTTTCACCACCCAATACCAAGGATTTTGTTTTGGTTTTCAGGAGGTTATGGAACTATGGAGGAGCTGCTGGAGATGATAACATGGTCACAACTTGGTATCCATAAGAAGACGGTATTCTAACATTTCCTTTGTTCTGTCGAGAAGATGTAGAGACTATTAATTCCTTGGTTGATTCGTGTGGGATTTGTTTCTGCAGGTTGGTCTATTGAATGTTGATGGGTACTATAACAATTTGCTTGCTTTATTTGACACTGGCGTTGAAGAAGGTTTTATCAAACCAGGCGCACGTAATATTGTGGTTTCTGCCCCAACAGCCAAAGAGCTTATGGAGAAGATGGAGGTACATTAACTTAGCCTTCCTCTTTTTCTTGGTCAGTGATTATGTATCCACTTGTATCTTGTAACTACGAAACCAATGGCTATCCCATAATGAACACATTTTCCTTGAAAATCACGAGCAATACAAATGCAGTTTAAATAAACGCAAGGTGTTATCCTTGAAAGACATTATACTTTTGCGTGGAACTTGGTTAAGTGGGTTAGGGTTATGTTATAATTGTAAATTCCACCATTTTCGTTTCTCAAATTTTGTTTTCATATTCTTGACAGGAATATACTCCTTCACACAAGCACGTTGCATCGCACGACAGCTGGAGAGTTGAAGAACTCGGAGCTTACCCGGGACAACAAAGCAAGCCGCAATAAATAAATAAAAACATCATTATTGGTTAGCATATGCTACTTCCATTTCGAGCTTAGTCTGATTTATTTGCAGAATCCACAATGTGTGTATAAGAGAACTCAAATCTTGTTGCAATTTGAAACAGCATATTGGGTCCCAATTGGAAAGTGTTGCTGACTATGTAGTTAAGTTTGGTTTTTATAAGATGTTCTCTATAAATAACCAAACAAAGTCTCAACCTTTTGTTATGTTAATTATGGTTTCAGCCAAAGAAAGAAAGGAGGAATCTTTTTGATTGTGGGTGATGCAGAAAAGTCCCACAAGTGTCGTATCATAGTGAATGTCCATTAGAATAGGAGTGTGGTCCCTTGTTTGTTTCATTCGATGGCTTCAATGGAAAAGCACAAAAATGTGAATGATGTGTGACCAAGTTGGACAGTGATGGGTTTCTTCTTTTTGCTAAGTGCCTTTTGTGGTGGGCAATGATCTGATATGTTTTCCTCTTCTTCTTTTTTTATGTCTCTCTCTCTCTCTTCTACGTTGGGTCATTTTGATTTAACTCATTGACTAGTTTAAAGGTAATGATGATGACCTTCATGGTAATAAAAATAATATTTTATAGACGTGTTTTTAGATAGTAATAAAAGGTTTTACAATAGATTCGGTCAAAGTTTGATGTATTCTTTACCATTATCTAAATGATTAAATATCATTACTATCCCTTGACAAGTTTTACAACAAAACTATTAGTTTCTGCGTACCACCACGGCCAAGTCTTTCCGAAGATATTAACAAAAAAATAGAAAAAAAAACTAGCTAGAGAAATATACATCGTTTAGCAGTCATTTCGAAGAAAAAAACACAATAATATATATACTATATGTGAACGCAAAATGGCATCACCTTCAATATAAAGAACTGTTTAGTTAGACAGTTCCAAATAAATTACTCCTTACATTGGATCCCATTGTACTCACAAAAGTATTAACTTTGCTGATAGACATTTAAGCATGTCGTTCTCAATGCATAAAGCTCCATCAAGCTTTCTCTCAATTAATTTCTTAAGCCAATAAAATCTTTGAGTACCAATATATCTATATCTATGCCCATTAAAGACATAATGATAAATATTCGTCCAAGACTTCTTTTGACGTCTTAAACTCGATGTGGACATGAGTTTATGTCTTAAATCTTTGACTAGCTCTAGTTTTCTCATACCATTCCCAGTTGTAAGCGGGTTTGAATCAATGGAATGAATGTTAACTGGTTTTGCTATCACTAGCTAGACCAGTAAACACGAAAAATATTCAAGATTTTTGACTATAATATGTCTTAATTGTGTTTTTCTTGTAGTGGAAGTGGTCGAGGTATGTAAGAAGAGATGTTATCTTCTTGACCACTCTTTAGGGACCTTAATCAATGATCTGTCTCTGTCACGAACAATGTACCGCAGAACATATACCTTTAGAAATTTGCATTGAAAAATTGCATAGGTCTAAACACTGTTCACAACGGCACGTCGCAAGTTTTTTTAAAGTTGTCTTCGCATAATGTGTTGTGTAGCAAAACCTCAACTTACTCCAACTAGAAACTACTTCCTCGAGGATATCACTAGCGATTTTCTTGTATTTTTTTTATTTACTAATGAAATAATAATCTTGAAACTCTCATCATTTACACAAGTGACACTTGAGTTTTCTGTCAAAGGGTCCCCCCAAAAAAAGAAAACAAAGCTGAATGGGAGTGTGTGGATTAGGACCTACGTGAAGGAAAAGAAAAAAATATCTATAAAATGAAGATAGAAGAAGGTAAAATACTAAAATAGTAAAATGTGAGTGTGTCACTTCATTGTCAAACATACTTGTCTCCCTCAGTTTTGACGTATGTCCTGATTTGGTAGCAATATAGGTTAAGCCCCAACCTAATCTTGATTCTTGAGGTTGCAATCTCACTTTCTTCCATCTTTTTCCCCTCAAAATTGGTTAACCGGTCTTTTTCACTTTCAGTACCGACATCCTACTTGCACATCATTTTTATCTTTTTCTTTTCTCAAGATAATATTAATTAATATGTACAAAAAGAAAAAGATGACCATGGAAGAACAAAGACTTTAAATGATATATAACAAACAAAAAATTAGTCTCGAATTTGAAAGTAGAACCCGGTCTTAATTTATTTTAACTCTTAACTAGTTATCGCAATTGTTATTATAATTTCAATTTAAAAAAAAACATTTTCACTTGGTCAGGAACTGATTTTAATTAACAAATTTTTTTACTAGTCCTAATAAATGGTTTTCCGTGGTGCGATTATGTTTCTCTAGAAAAAAAAAGAATTTTTATTCTATCCAAAACAATGTTGATTCTAAATTCAGTATGGATTTCTCTAAAAAAGATAATAACGTAAAAGCCTTTTATTCAAACGGAACCTAAAAAGACCGATTGTCCACTCAAGTCTTAAACTAATGGGCCTATTGCAAATTTGCAACCATGAGTCTGATCTTATTGAGCGACATGAGACGGTAATGATGACGTGTGTTCGTAATAGTTATGTCGTCTTATTTGTTGATTTCTTTTCAGACGATTCAAGTCAACCGGCACCAAAATTGACAAAGATTATTCAAATGTCTATGATTTGAGCAAAAATAAATGAAAGAACACAATAACGTTTTGACATAAATCCAAGTTGGACTTTAATGGAATGCGATTGTCGTGTATATTCCAAATTCACAGTTTGCACAATTAGAGCTAATAGAACAAGGGGGACATATATTTCACATTACATATACCGAAGTTACGTCATAAATTGATCTCAACTCTGAATTTTAACTGTTCCCACGACTGGAATATCAATGATATGAACTCCGAAATCTGAAAATCTGACACTTTTAAGCCAAACTCCCGCAGTAAATATTCTTTGGTGTTTCTCAAGCCTTAGTCTTTCTCCTTTGATGGGGATGATAAGAGATGGTGCAATGTTGCTGCTTGGATAACCGCACTTGGGTTTGTATCCTTCGGTACGTGAGAAGCTGTCCGCCTTAAATTGAAACCTCTTTCTACACTGGTCTGTCTGGAACGTCGGAATGACCTTGGAAGATGTCTGATAAGTCGTGATGAAGTCACGAGTAATACAACCCCTAGCATGATAAGTAACCTGCAAAAACTTTCAAGACTCTTCCATCATCCAAGTATATTCTGCAATTTTTTTCCATTTTCATGCACATGATCGTACATGTGTAAGCAATCTCGAGTGACTAACAATATAAGAAAATGGTGAGTGGATTGTTACCATCCCAAGAGAAGTAAAAGCCGTCCAGATGGTGACGTGGGCAATTTCTCACCCAGAGCTAACATTCCCGCAACCACACCTGTTACAATTGATGCCACAGCAGCGCAAGTGGATACTACAATTGCTCTACCGTGTTTTAGTCCCCGAGTCTGGTAAGTAAGGGAAAATAAAAAGAAGACTAGAATCATGATGAATCAAAATACCTGAATATCAACCTACAATATACTACAGGTAGAGAAACCATTACGTTATACATGGAAGTGGAAGCGGACTAGCAAGGACAAAGTACCTGGTAGAAAAAATCCTGTTCCACTACAGCATATACTAATCGAAATGCACATGGGAATGAACATTGCAGAAAACCCCTGCTCCACGAATACAAACCCCATCTTTGATACCACAGATGCCATCCTGTAATGAAGACAGTTATAAACTGTTGTCAGCTATGCAACAAGCGACAAATAGAGTTGATATATAGTTTTAGTGTCTTTGGAAATGTTCCTACAGACACGAGTACATTGGTCCTCAAATGTTTCTAGAAGCAATTAATAGCACATGTTATATATACAGGAGATGACGATGAGAAATAAAAGAGGCTCGTTCCATAGAACAAAACGTATGTTCAAGATGTTTATGGATAGCAAAAGATACCCGAATAAAATTCCAGATTCCAAGCCATATATAATTTCTTCCACCACCTCATATTCCACCTGCAAACCAACGTTAGGCTAAGTGCATTTGATAGGGGAAAAAAAAGACAATGACATTAAACGTGATACCAGCTCTTATAGCTCAGAATTTTAACAATCCGACAGCTAAGAGGATAATATACCAGCTCCTGCTCCCTGCGTTGGCGTTTGAAGATATGAAGCCATGCATTTAGTAGTACCTTTGTCCCAAAAATTCAGAATACGAATTATCAGAAACAGTGCCATTACCACACCAATTAAGCGATGTTATTTTCTGATAAAGATGAAAAAGAATATGTAAAACCTATAGTTTTAATGGTCAGACTTAGAAATGATATATAGGCGTCAAGAAAAAGCCATCAGTAAACATAGGATGAAAGGAGATGATGCCAAAAGAGGAAGACTTTCTTATGAAATACCATGGATGAAAGGTACCTACAAACAAGATGGCAACAACAAATGCTAGCCACAGCAACTGGAAGACAGATATCAATGATGCTTCTTGCTCCTCACCACCAGCACCGACTCCTGCAGCGGAATGGATAAACTCTCAAATTATAATAGGTGATTTTCTCTTGTAACATATTATCTTAAATAGCTAACAGTATGCAGAAGATGATTGTAAACACTGGTAAAAATATCGGTTCACGGTTGATGTTACCTATGGTGCCAATGCCAGCCACGGTAATTCCAATCCAGTCAAACACATTCATGACTTCCTTCAGATAAAAATGCGAAAAGACGGAAAGAATGGCAAGTCCACATCCCGAGACTGGCTGAACAACAGACACCTAAAAACAGTTTTCCAAAATGTACAGAATCACAATTAGGGTCTAAGGTTAATCAGCACCAGCCCATTATCATACTAGACATCTCAACGGCAACTACCTTGCCAATCCAAGTAGAAGTCTGGGAAATTTTACTTACCGGCGCAAGTGATAGTGCTCTCAGCATCAACAAAGCCCCAAAAATGTCCATAAGAAAACCTAATGCCCAAGGTTTGTTAACAGCATACGCCCTTATCACCTGAAATTTTCAGAAGTTATGATCAAATTTGAGCTTTCCACAACAAATTTCTCACCATCTCAAACTCATTGCCATTATTTGCATGAAAAAAACCGAGTCTTTCCAATGGTTTGAACCACAATATGGATTATAGAACTAAGCAAGCCAGAGTCACAAATCAATAATTGAAGAAACGAAAGTTGGAGTCAGATCCAATTCCCGAATACTCGAATACAACAATTTTCTCATCGAATTAGTTGTACCTAACACGAACTCGAATTCGAATTTCCAGATATAAATCAACTAGTTCCCGAAATTTGGGTTAACCTCTAAAACGTAAGAGATCCGTCCAATCAAAAAAGGAAATTGAGACTCGGAAGTAGCATGCAACCGAAATCAAACGCATCAGAGGGAGAGAGAGAGATAGGACCTTAAGCTTGAGGGAGAGAGGAGGAAGGATAATAGTGCCCTTCTTCTGCAGAACCTTGCCGATATTGTTACCGGCGGTGGCCGCAAGCGTCAGGCAAATCGACTCCCACATGATTTTCTCAAACGCCGACGAGAACCGAGAAAAGCTCCGACTCCGAGTTTTTAATGGAGAATGATTTCGCCGATGTCTTACGTTACGTTATTACATGCCCCTCTCCCATTTTTTGTTGCTGTCTTATTGACAGGCAGTGACAAAAAAAAAGAAAAAAAAGTAATTACCCTGTTTATTGCAAATTTTATTCTATATGAAGATTATGGCAACAAAATTGAATCTTAAATATTGATCGACTTTCATTGACTTTTTTTTTAATAATTAATTTTGTTTATTGTTGGTAAAGCTATGCAAGACTGCTTTAAATCTCCATTGTTTCAAAAGCTAATTGCGTTTACATAACTTTGTCAAATGCAAATATAGCAAAACAAATTTGTGTTACAATAGAAAATATACATACTAAAGAAACAATGGAGATTTGGAGTTGCAAGACTAATTTGTTGTTGTCCATTTTTAAACCCTTTTAGGCAGCTTCTTCATAACTGGAATTGAGTCTAAATGATACAGTATGTGCATTACGAACCTGAGAGATATTTAAATAAGTTTCGTTGATTGCTTTTTGGTCATCTAATTCAGTTCGGTGATTATTGCTGTAAAACTCCGTTTATAATGAAGTAGACTTGAAACAGAGTGATCTGGGAATAGTATGAGTCTGCCACAAGTTTCTGATGTTCAGAGAACTAATCGTCAGAGAAAATATTGACCTTATCGTAGGTAAGAACAAGTTGATAATCTCGATGACAAAGTAAAGCTAGATAGAGAAACGGTCCTCAAGAGCTCTTATTATCAGCTTTTAAAAGGTCGACATTTTACTCAGAAACGAAGACCCTCGAGATCATATTAATTAACCACAACAAGGAATCATTTAGTAACAGAACTTGCTTTCTGAGATCTCAAGTTGAATTGATCACCTCTGAAAATGTACCTAAGGATCATTCAAACACTCAAAATAGATTGCTATTGTTGAATAAAAAAGTAGAGCTTTTTGATGCAGAGTTATGCGAATGGATGATAGATAACCAAAACGATGTGAACATATTAAAAAAGCAAGCCAGGGAGAGATTTATTCATCACCGGATGTGATTAGTCAAACACAAAAGCCCAACCATATCGAAGTCTAATGGTAAACAAGATTGTATAATTGATAAAACAAGAATGGATCATATCTCATGAACTTGCAGCAACACAAGAGACCTGTCAGAATCTACATCGAGTAAGATTTTGGCAAAAGAATAATCTTATCAAGAGGAATCAAATTTATGCAAGCGAACATTCTCCATTGAATACGGCTGAAAAAGATTCATGCAAAGCTTTGTTAAACTCAGGAAAGTATGTAAACTAATGATCATATATAATTTGTGGCGATGCAGCCATCACAGTTACATTGAAGAATACAACACACATAGAGAGATATAAGAGAAAAAGAGAACACAATCATAATTACTTGAGGAAATCAAAAATCAAAATAAGAGAAAAACCAAAGCTCAAGGAAGAGAAAAAGCGATCAGAAAGAAAAGAGAAAAAAAGGTGGAATTTTTTTTTTCACCACCAGCCATAGACGACCTGTGTGTACCTCTGCTTAAGCCACCTGAAGCTTTTTCTAAAAGAGCCTTTGACTTTGCCTTCAACACTATACATCTTGTAACTCGCGACCCGTTTCTTCCTCTGGAGCTCCGGGTCCGTTATCCCCCATGATTTGGACCTCGCTATCGACTTCCCCTTTTTCAGATCGTACATGTTGTTCTCCGTCGCCGTCGCGTACGAAGCGCTATAGCTCCTGAAATCGCCGGTTCCGGTTCCCGAAGCGCCGTTGTATGGCTGGATCTGCATCCCTCCCTCTCGTTGACGGCCGTAATCTTCCATTGAAGCCGGCGAGAGAGGTCGAGAGAATCTTTTTCTTTTTCTTTTTGTTACAGCTCAGAGGAGAATAATTGAAGAGACAAAGTTGGAGAGTAGTAGTGTAACGCAAAGACGTGTCTTTTGAGCTGGTCTCAATTTTGACACTCGGACGTTATATTTCATGTTTTTTTATTTATTTTCTGACTGTTTCAAAAATTGAGAAAAGCCTTAAAAGAGAAAAAAATGGAGATCAGAAAAAGCAAAAGTAGGAAAATTATACATTGAAATGATAGCACATTTTAAAAAATTGGACGTTAAGAATGGAATCATGTACAAATGCACAAAAACTGCATTTATGGACCATCTGCATTTTTTTACCAATCACATATTTAAAATACAGAACTAAAATACTGATGATTTGTATTCAATCTGTTTAATATATAAATTAACTGCATTTTTTCTTACATATATTAATTCTACATCTCTTTAGTTCTACATATGCAGTAGTTCTACATCTCTTTAGTTCTACATCTCTTTAGTTCTACATCTCTTAGTTCAATCTGCATTTTTTCGGCCTCTCCTACATCTCTTAGTATTACGTTAACTTTTTTAACACACAATAATGGAACATTTTTTTTGGGCAAGTGACCGTTGACCGTTGATTGAAATAACTTTCAATGGCAAGTTGTGTGAATATAATGTTCAAAAATCCAAAATTAATTGGCGTGATGTTGGTATTCACATATTCGTGTGAACGTGACTACCAGCAAAGAGCAAAATACAAGACCATATCATATACACTTTATATCAATTGCTTAATTTTCCACGAGCAATCATTTTCCCACATGACAAAGTAGACTGATTTTAAAAATTAGAAAGCATCAGAAAATAAGTTGATAGAAACTAATATTAACACTAATTTATATTTTAATACATAAATACGAAATCACAGCTATGTTAAGTAAGGGTCCAAAAGTAAACGTTACATAGGGAATTATAAAAGAGAGAATTTAGTGTATAACATACTATTTGACATATCATCACACGATACTTCTAACGTTTCTGTAGTTCTTATAACTTTTCCTTTTACAGCTGAAAACGAACAAAATTGAATTAAACTTGAATTCGGCCTCTCTTACATCTCTTGGGCCACAGTAATATGAGCCCAAGCCCACAGGCTCCATGACATTTCCGGTCCACACTACTAAACCGGGAAACGGATAAGCCATATATATACGGAGAATCAAATCTCAAAGCGAGTCGTATTTGAAAAATCTAGAAGAAGGGATAAATGATGAAGATGACCAGCGTGGTTATGTTGTCCACTTGCTACGGTGTGGGGTTCGGTCGGCAAATTCTTTTCCACCACGTGTCTCCACAGGGACTCTCCACGTAATTCCCAGGCCGAAAGTGGGAAATTTGATTATCCTAGGAGAATCTTAACAGTACTCAACATATAAAATAAAGTCTCTGTGGTCACTCATATATCTCCTCCAATTCTTTTTAATCCATCATAAAAATGTTAAATACACATCTGTATCACCACACATTTTATATCTCAAAGCTTTAATTAATACTCTGATTTGTCCCACGAACATGCCTGATCTTGATCTCTGACACCAACACCAACGCAATACTTTATTCCCAAAAAAAACACGAAGGCAGTATTGCTATATCTATGATTCAGTACATATGTACATTGAATCATAGTACACAATATAATTAATGTTTAGTTTTTCTAGTGCACTATACACTGATAAGTATCGTACCCTTGAGTAATATGTAACTAGAAAAAGGAATAAAAAAAGACTTAAATATGTGATTGAGTGATTAGTGGTAAAATGGTAATCAATTTTGATCATAGTCGAAGTGTCTAAGTGCATTTGATCGTAACTCTCTTTTACTGTTGATTCTTTTTTGTTTTTGTTTTTTGTTGAGGCTTCAACATCAAGCGACACCGAATCCCACAATGGATCCAAATTAGAAGTCAAAGTGAATATGTCCCTCAAAAGTTGATTCCCTTATCGTTTGATAGATATATAAATAATCTTTTTGGGAGAAGATAAACCCATTATACACATGAGGTATTTAATTTTATATATCGCGTTTACTTGTAAAGGTGAAATACGCGTTTTAGCTTTAGAAATCTTCACCATTCTAAATGAAAAATAAGAATTCTAAACACTGTTTTTGTTCAATCGGTCTAAAAACATATAAATGTTTCTTACAAATATGAATATGAACGCAAATTTCTACCATCACAAATTATGATGTAAATTGGTCCGTTTACGGGGCATATTAGACTATCTGCTATAGTCCACTTAAGTGCTATGAAGATCACAAGTTTATATATCGATGACCAAAAAAATAAAATTATAGTCTAATCTAGTCGCTAGGTGACAAGTATAATGATTTATAAATAAAATTATTAAAAATGCATAACAAAACAGATTTTTTTTTTAACTTATTGTGCTATTGTGTGTGTTTTGCCCAAAAAGGAAAGTTGTCAAGGAAGGACAAACATATGCGTACTTCCATATTCGGAATTACTAGTTTATTAATTTTTTTAGTGGTATATATTCTTCCTCTTGACATAAAAAAAAAAACAATTATCGCCTACTGTGAATCTGGTTGTATGTACCAATGCTGCAATGCAGCAAGTCAGGTGTCATCATTACATGCTCGCATTCTCACCGTGGATTTGGAGATTAAAAAGAGGTAGCAATATTGTGTATAGGTAAATAAGAAACTATAACTAAGAGAAAAAAAGAGAACATTAAGAAAATAAGAAAATAAGAAAGAAAGAAAGAAAGATAAAAGTAGTTACCAAAGTTTTAACTCAAAACTAATTAATTTTGACTTTTAGGTTAACTTTCTCATTTTTATTATGGAATTCTTCTAAAAAAAGTTAGTACAAAATATGTGGTTAATTACATCTTGTATATATAAATATGAGCTATGTATGTTTGGTGGAAGCTTCTTGTAACTATATGAATGATAGTTTGAGATGGAATTACAGACGGATTTGATGGAGGATATTTTAATGAAATAGAGCTTATAGCATACAGTTTTTAAAATGTTTTTTTTTTGAAAAAGCATGCATGCTTTAAGATGCTGTAGCGCCGTATTGAATATTTGGGTGTGGCTGAACTTTTTCATGATGAGGCTCTGTTGATTTGTAATTGGTCGGTTCAATTTTTTTATTCCATGAAATCATATAAAAAACAAAAAGTTATATATGCTGTGCTTTAAAGTTTTAAAATTAATCTATTCCTAATATGAGAATTAAACTTCATCCAATGTTTTTTGTTTGACAAAATTCATCCATATTTTATTCCAAAGTTTTTGGACCATTATAAATGTGCATTATTAGTTGATACATTCTTCACATTAAACATTTTATTCATTTTGGGATATTCCGTAAGTTAATTTACTACCAAGAGCATATTTGTATTTCTTGTGCGTGTTAAATGCATTTTGTGGTCTTACATATATGATTATGTATATATGCATTAAAAATACATATATATAGAGAGAGAAAATATATATATATATATATATTGTTGACAAAAGAAATAAATATAGAGATAATACAGTATTGTAATGTATAAATATATATGTATGTGATATAGTAATGAGATATAATCGTGAAATAATGATAAGGGTTTGTGTTTTTATTTAATTAGCTAAAGCAAAAGATAACTTCGAAAAAATTATGTAGTAAATGGGCATCTTAATAGATAGATAACAATTCACGTGGTTAGTAAACGGAACAATCTTTATCAATAATTCATGAGAGAGATTTGAGTCTTTTTCTTAAATCTCTCTCTCTCTCTTTCTTAATTTGTATCCCATTCTCTCTCTTCCCTTTGGCTATAAAAAGCCCCGACAGGTCTCAGTTTCTTCCCACATCCAAAGATAGAAAGATGTAAGGTCTAGAGTCTTGCTCGTGATACCCTAATTATATGAAACTAGATTTATCGGTGTTGGACAAGCCAAGGTTTTCGAGTCTGGTCACATGCGTAGAGTATCGAAGGTAAGAGGAGGTGACAGAAGAGAGTGAGCACACATGGTGGCTTTCTTGCATGCTTTTTGTTAATTAGGGTTTCATGCTTGAAGCTATGTGTGCTTACTCTCTCTCTGTCATCCCTTCTCTCTCTTTTTCTCTCGAATTATGGTTAATTATAGCTTGTAAAAGATATCCATTTGGTTTCATCATCTCTAAGGTTTTATACTTATACTATCATCAAATGGATAAAAGTGAGTTGAGGTAAGTTGGTGTAGGTAGCTCTTGTGGAAGGTTGAGTCCTGCTCCCAAGGCCCAAGCTGGTTCGATCCGGACCAAAAGACTATGTGCCAAAAGTTTCGAAATTTCCTTATTAACAAGAAGAGAAGAAGGTAATTTGAGGTATGAGAAGTTTGCTTAATTGTTCAACTGATATTTTTTTTCTTACATTCATATATATCAAATACTTTCTTTGATGATTGTATATGGAGAATTTTCCATTTTTTACGATTCAAATTTATGCAGTTGGACATAAACAAATGCCTAATATTCTGATTTATTGAATATATGCGGGAAATCGATTCGGACATACACTAATCGATTACAAAAAGAAAGAGAGGAATGCATAAAGTTCGAAGAACCTTGTGTGACAAAACAAACGATCGGGAATATGTCTTGCAAAGTCTCGAAAGTTGTACTTCATTCTCATAAGAAACATAAAAATAAGTACAAAATTGGATTAGTTAGCTAAGTAATTGGAGATTTGAGATCGAGTTAGGATAGTCAAATATGTCTTTCCCTATGAAACATAAACCTTACATGTACGTTATGTAGTTGTTGTCTTTGAAGTATTCTAATTATTCTAATGGGAATGTTAAATCCTGTAAAATTTCTATATATATAGCAGCTACAAATTGGAAGTGTAAATAAATCTTGATGAAGAATGCTTGAAATATTCAGACCTCAAAGTTGTCCTAAACTGTTGTTATTTCATTTTTTCATCTGTAAATTTGCTCTTCCATTTTCAACCAAAAAAAAAGTTGTTCTTTAATTCTGTTGAAATTTTATTTTAAGATGAAAGTATATATGCTGTATGCAAGAATATTATGTTCTGTTTATGTTTGGATGTGGAGAAATTTTCATTTTGGATTAAAAATGTTGGAATACCTGTGTTATGCAGTTTATCATATGCAGTTCATTCTGATCATGCGGCCAATTAACTCCGATATATTCCATCCAAAAAAGAAGAATTCAGTATAACGACAGCAAAAGAGGACTGGAGTAGTTTACGATCATCTTGATTGTGTCACAAACCAACGATTGGGAATGTCAAGAGAGGCTCCAAAGTTATTCTTCGATTTTACATCAGAATACATTTTGAAAGAAAAAAAAACATAGAAGATTTTGTTTCATGTCTCAAAACATAGGGCAATCAGATTTATACGATATAGAATCATAGATAATCTATTGATGTTCTCCGCTTAATTTTCTCGCTATGTTCTTTTCTTTTTCTATTTTATAAAAAAATATATATAAGAATAAACTCTCAAGACTCTTGTGGTGTTGTCTCCGGAATCTCCAAAGGAATGGGACTGTTCTCTTCTTTCTCGTTCGGACTCTCGACTTGTGAGGTTACACCATTCTCTGATGCACCCGTTGTGTCAGTGCTGGTGGTCCTTGCTGGTTTGTTGGATGGTTCTGGAGAGGACGAAGCAGCTAAGATGCGGCCTAGACCATCGTATGCGCTCTTGGCATCCATGACGATACTGGCACCACCTGGATAACACCGGCCGAAGCATGTAGCGCAATGTGGAAAAACTACCTGTAACAACGACAAATCAAAAAAAAAGTGGGCAATGTAAGTTAGACATAGAGGAGTTCAATCTGTAACAATATTAAAACGATCCAAAAAAATAAATCACTCCTAGTTAGACAAGTAAACCGTGGCTACTGACTCGTTACTTGTTGATACAAGAATGAGATCAGATGTAAAATTGTACCTCGACAAAAGCTCGGCAAAGTGAGAGAAAGAGATTGGATTCATTGAGTCGAAGCATCCGAGTTGTGTTGTATCTAAGTAAGGAGTCAGAGACAGCCTGAAGTCCTTTGATCAATTCATGAGCAATGACATTCTTCAGACTTAGCGGGGCACAAGGACGTAGTTCGTTCAAAGCAGCAGATACACCTGTGGACATAGCCGGGATTATCAATCGCAATTAGACTGAAAAACGAACATTCAAAAACAGCTACATTTATATTTGTAACATTTGTAATAATTCTCACCGTTTATGAAAACTGCAAGAGGCGGGTGTTCCATCAAGTATGATGGAGGTGTGACGTCATCTTTGCTATCGTCATTGATACCACTTGATGGGAAGCCAACAGATGGTAATGGAACCCATCGATGTGAATCCAAAACTAACTGGAAGCAAAACATCATGAAGAATTTAACTGAGAAATTCAAGAGTACAAAATGTAATTGATAGGAACAGGTGTTTGATGTCTGAGATGAGTTCCCTGCTAGAGAAAGAGTTGAAGTTTTTTGTTTACCCACCTGGAAATTCTCAACTGCTGTGCTCATATTCTTGGAAAACAAGTTTAGAACCGCCCTGTAGAACGTACGTAAGTTAAAAACCGATGAGCTTGTAAAGAAATAACTAAAGACTACGACCAAAAAAAAAATAAGAAAAAGAATCCTTACTCTTCAAAAAGAGGAGGAAGCAAACCCCGGAAGTCTAGCCCAACCCAACCAAGCCCCATAGCACAATACTGTGTTGTCATGAGAAGAAGGTAATTGTCAATCAGAGTTGCAGAGAGTACTCAAAAGGGAACATATGAGATGCAAAAGAACTCAACCATGCACTGATCCAAAATATTTGATAGGGATCCTCCTTCAGTAATCTTTGGGAGCATAATTTTCAGAGTCTTCAAGTGTGATGTTATTTGATGCATGGCCCAGCTAAACAGAAGTCCACCATCATAATTTTCTTCACTCCCCGATGTATCATCAGCAAAAATAGCTCGATATTGATTAACTACATCAAATAGGTGCATTCTATGACAGTTTATCATGCCTTTTAAATACTCATAAGCATTTTTCTGGTCTAGATCCTCAAGGATTCCAGTGAGCCATGCCTCACGGCATCTTAAGAACTGCACAGACAAGAAGAACCATTCAGAAGTGAAAGCATAGCTTACAGAATGAAGAACGCAATAGACAAAAGAATACAATACAATGAGAGTAGCCATGCCAAACGGCATCTTACAATACTCCATAGATAAAATTAAATGGTTATATCAAAATAGTTTACCTGTAATCGCATTTCATACTCTCCAAAGACTCCTATTCGGCGTAAGTATCCAATAATCCGGAGGCATTCTGGCAACTGAAATAGAGAGCAGCAACAAAAGATTGAGCCTCCTACATTGCTAAGCCTAACTATCGTTCACTAAATACAAACAAACTATATACACACGAAACCTGTATATTTGAGCGCAATTTCTGGAGAAGCTGTGAGAGAAGTGACTGAGTTGTTTGTCTAACCTCCGCTGCAAGTGCTTGGATAACAGGCAATCTTGACGATGAGAGAAGATTAATTCTTAAGAGCTAAAGCTTGAAGGCCTAAAGAGAAAATAAAGAAAAGAGACATAACAAAAAAAGACTCACTTGGGATGCATGGTTGCAAGTTTCGACACAAATGCTTCCAGGTCAAGAGCTTCGTCAAAATTTCCGTTTCTCACGCATCTGATAAAGATGCAATTTATTATGCAGGGACTTACACATTGCTTAACGTCATATAATTGGCTCATGAAAGGCATAAGAAGAGATTGACAGGGAATGAGATTTGTAGCTTACGTGTCCATAAGCTGAGGAATCTCAAGCAAGTCAAGAAGAGTGCTGTGATTTGCCAGCAAAGCTTGGTTCATCTTCCTCTTCTCCAGAATATTCTCCGCAGAATCGATAAATTCTGTGCAACCGGACGTTAGTTTCGGGACTTCGCCAATCTGAAAAAGGTGATAAGTCCAGAATTCCGGCATCAAAAATTTTGAGTAACTGCTAAAAGTCAGTCAGAGGATGCGTTATCTGGATGTGCAAGAACTTATGTTGCTTTCTGAAAACATGGAAGCTCAAGCTACATTCAGAAACCAATGATTCATTCACCTATTCTCAAGACGTTAGCTGCCTGCTAGACTACAACACAACAAGTTCCGCATACGCCTAGTCTACAAAACTACAGGACCTGGAAAAAAGGGTTCTAAGCACGATTCCTAGTACTCGTCCAAGATTTCACCAAACAATTTCCAATAACTAGTTTCAGATCCTGGCAATGAAACTTCCACTGTCACTAATCGTAATTAAATCGGCCAGGATTGAAAACTGAATGAAGCAGTATAACTCAAATTGGTATGGAACGAAAAGGCAAAATATACCAGAGACTCGAGATGCTTATCAATGGAGGATACTTCCTGCCGGATCGCAAGCAAAGCATCTGCAGCGGTGATAAAGGCGCGGTAATTACCAACTGCAACCTCTTGCATTTGCCTCTGAATTCGCTCCGCGTCCACTCGAAGCAGCTCCGGCTCCTTCAAATTCAGTAACCGAGCAGATTCAGAGATCCATGCGCGCAGAGAGATGTCAAGAGAAGAGAAGAGAAGAGAAAAGAAAAACCTTGTGGAGACGATCAAGAGTGAAGGAGAGGAGCTCGGACACGTACGGTTGCTGAGAGGCGGAAGCGAGAGAGAGAAGACTCGCCGTCGCCTCCGGCGGAGACATCTCCCCAACTTCCGTTGCCATTTCGGATCTTCCTCCTGTAGGCGATGCTATCAAAATCTCCTAGAAGAACGTATACAGATCAGAAACACACAGAGGAGATTTCACGATTTTTCAAGGAATTAATTAACATCAAATGTCTTTCCCTGTTTGGATCTGAAATCTCTCTTTTAATTTTTATTTTCTCCCCTCTATACTTGATAGAAGGTGTTTTTTTTTCACTGTGTTAATCAAAGGATTAAAAGAACATTAATATTTTTTGTTTAAAAATCATATTTTGTTTTTTTGTTATCGGCCATGTAATTTTATTGTTTTAACATCATTCATATCCTCTAGCATATTTATTAAAATATTTATACAAAAATCGATTTAAAAATGTAGTCTACTTAAAATGGGGTTGTCACAAGGTATGTGAATACAAATGGAGTATAATACTCCATTTACTTGCGGTAAAAACAAAAAACAAAAAGTAACTGAGGATATAGTTTTAGTCGATATGTCCGACTTGGTCATGGACAAAAGCAGCTAGATTAGGCCGATCAAGTAGCACATCCTAATTCTAACACTTCGATGTTGTGATGTTAAAACAAAAACATTTTGATGTTATTTTGTTCTATTGGCGTCTGCTTTTGATGTTTTCGATATCGCATTTGATGATTAAGCAATCTTTATATTACACCAAAAAATGAATAAACAATAGTATATGAGCAGTATATACTTAACAACAGGGAGGAGTCTTTTACACTAACGAACTGTTAAGGAAAATAGATAGAAAAAAAATAAAAAGAGAAATCAAGAAAGAAGAAGAAAGGAGAGAAGTGGCATTTGATGCCGTGTAGAAATAGAAATAAGGATATGGGTAAGGAGGCTGTTGTCCCTGTGATTGTCCCTTTGGTGGCTGTGGCGGCGATGGCGGTGATGGTGGCGAGCCTTTTCCATCGGAAGAAAGCGGTGGAGGTGGCGGTGTGGACTGAAAATAGTAAAATCGTGGTGGTGGCGGATGGATGACTGTAATTAACGGTGGAGGTGATGAAAGCGGTGGTGGAGAGCTTTTGTGAGGCGGTGACGGTGGCGGAGAGGATGACGGTAATGACGGAGACGGAGGTGGTGACGTGGAGGGAGATGGTTTGGACGGAGGAGGAGAGCAAATGGTGGGACATGTGGAGCATTCACTGATGCAAAGAGGAGTGAGGACATCTGTTTGATCGGACGGTGATGATGATGACACTAGTATGAACATGATGATGATGATGATAAGGCCCATTTTGATTATCTATAAATTTGGTGTTTGTAGTGGAATGTTCATTGCTTAGTTAGTTTGGTCGGACGTTTTATAAATCACCATGTGGGTTTGATACGAAGATGCTTTCTTGATAAATTGTGTTTTGCTGGAAAGTTAAAACATTAAAAATGAGAATATAAAAAAAGTTTAGAATGACAATGTATGTTAAGTTACATACTCAATGTATAATTTAATATTAATATGATTTAATTTTAGAGTATACAATTAATGACAATGTAAGTTATGTTAAATTAATATGATTTAATTTAATTGAGTTAGGATATTCCTTTCTCAATGTATACTCTAAAAACCTATAACCAAAAAGTGTAACACTCTCCAAATTCCTTTGTTGTTCTGTCATTGTTCTTTTATACTTTACTTTCAAAGTTGGCTTTGCATCAATTTCATTTTTAAGATATCGCCATTGGATGATTCTTTCATCTCTTATAATTTTTTTTTATATAACCTCTCTCGTACTTTGAGAATCAAGTAGTATTTGTAGTTGTAATCGGGTGTTTATATTTGCTAAATCCCAATTTAACGTATAGTACTCGCTAATATATAGTGGCAATATTTTACTTATAACATGCGACACTATTACAAACTACTTAGCTATATTTCATGATCACTTAACATAGTATAATATACAAAGCAGAGATTAAAGAGTATGATAACGTCATAAATTGAATTGAATCCTTTGAAATTAATCAGAATGTTTAGTCAATAAGATTCTCGGGTGAACAAAGGCAAGTAAAACTACTACAAGCTTGTATACGTGTGTTCATCCGAATACAATAATGTATACATTCATGACAAAAATTAACTATATCTCTATTATGAGTTTCAGGAATGTCCAGACGATCATCATTTAGTAACAGATATACTCTCTCATTTTCATTTTCAGGACTTTCTGCCAAATTGGACGAAGGTGATTCCTCTTTTGAATTCGATTTTCCCATAATATTTGAAGCATCTATAAAATAATTATCAAAACAAATTATCAAATAACACAGCCTGTATATTATTTAAGAATATCAAATTAGATATATAATTATCCTAAGTAATTGAGAATAACTTACATGATAGAAAGATTATTAGAAATATGGAAAACAAAACTCTCTTCATTTGTTTTTGAAATTTCAATATTCTTCAAAGATATAGATAAGATTGCTTTTTTTCTTTCTTACTAATTCTTTTGAGTATAAGTTGTGAAGTCATTAAAGTTAGAAAATATCACATTTATAGGTTTCTTATTAACAAAACAGTTTGGTCAACAAATAAAAAGTTAGAAAAGACTTAATGTTCTTATCAACGTTTTCGTTGTAAAGTTGGAGTTAGAAAACTATACCTTATTAACTATTATTTTTATGTGAAAGTGATTATTAAATAATAGGTTAATTGACTAAACAATATGTATAATAATGTAACGGTGTCTTAAAATACTATCCAAGACCAGGTACGTAACTTAGGAGGTATAGAAGTGACAATGTTTGAATAAATCAATAGCTTCGTCTTAGTTAGGCTACGAGAAGTGAGCATTAACTTATAAACCATTGCTTTTTATTCAATACTTTTAATCGGAGAGCCGGAAAGGTGGAAGTATCATGTTACAGAGATATAATATTGACAAGGGTTAGATTTAGTTAAGTCATCTCTGCATGGCACTTCACATACCACTTTCTCAACTCTCTTTCTTGAGAAGCAAGCAATTTCTCTATTGGATCCTCGTAGAAGACTTCAAAAGATTTGAGAAATATATGATCTTAAGACCCAGTTGCTACTTCTGGCACCCTGACTCATTGTCCATACCCAAGCTTCGTAACCGGACAAGCTCCGGAACAATATCCTTTCCAAGATCTGGTCTATCTTTCTTCCTTAGCTCTGCACATTTTAGACACAGCTTAGCAAAACTTGTAGCTTCTTCGACAGGCCAATCAGGCACGACCGGGTCAAGCATATCCTTAAAAGTTCCTTTATCAATTGCCCTCGACACATGATGAGCCAGACCCATTGGACTCTTTGCAGTGATGATCTGAAGCAGCATTATCCCTAACGAATATATGTCCGATTTCGTGGTTAACTTTCCTGTTTGCTGGTACTCTGGGTCTATGTAACAGAACGTTCCTGCTGCAGATGTCATGTGGTATTGCGTGACGGTATTAGCCACTGACGCAGGGACTAACCGAGCTAATCCAACATCACTGATCTTGCTCACATAGTTTCTATCTAAGAGTATATTGGCTGGTTTTAGGTCACGGTGAACCAGAGGTTCTGGCTTTGTTTGGTGAAGGAAGGAGAGTGCGGTAGCGATCTCTGCTGCTATTTGAAACCTTTTCCTCCATGAAAGAGGCGGCGAGTTTCCTCTACGAAAGAGTCTATCCTCTAAGCTCCCATTTTCCATGAACTCATACACCAAGCACCCATACTCCGGACAGGCACCAAGGAGAAGAACCATGTGAGGATGTCTTATGCAACTTAGAACATCGACTTCTTGTTGAAACTGCTTCTTTCCCTGAGCAGCATCAGGTCTCAAGACTTTAATTGCAACAGGAGTGTGATCAAGTGTGCCTTTATAGACTGGTCCATATCCGCCTTCTCCTATTTTTCTGTTGCTCGCAAATCTGTCAGTAGCCTCTTCAATCTCTTCTATAGAGTATCTTCTGTACCGAACATCGTTCTGCACCAAAGCACTAAGAGCACGGTCTTTCTCCTGCGATTCCCTTCTTGCCTTCATCTCTGCTTGCTTCCTTCTTTGTCCTTCCAATTCCGCCATCCTCTGTGCTTTCTCAGCTGCTTCCATTGCAGCTCTGCACTTGGCCTTCTCCATCTCTGCAACAGCCAGGGCTGCCTCTTCAGCACTTCTAGCTTCCTCAAATCTTCGAGCTTCTTCCATTTTCCACTGATTAAGCTCATTTGCCTAGAGAAACATGAGAGCCAGAAACTATTAGATGGAGCAAGTAAACATCCTCATCAACTAGCTCTGAATTATTTCTTACCTTCTTTTTTGCATTGAGTGCTTCTTTGCAGGCTGAGCTGTACATGTCCATGGTTTGCCTGAGCTCAATCTTTAACCTTTTCATCTCAGCTTCAATATCTCTCTGCAAATAAGCATCCAACCATTTAGTGCATACTAATTTTATTTCCTAAACTCGATATTATCATAAAAAAGGTATTGCTCTACTGTTAACATACAGTTGATTGTGAAACTGATTCATCAGAAGAACCAGATGCACCAATGATCTCAAAATTCTGAGCAGTTAGATCAATGGAACCCATCATCATAGACCCAACATCTGGTTCATCAGAAAACGAATTACGTCCAACAGAGTTCCTTTGACTCTTTGCCTGCTTCAAATCATGATTAAAGTCCAATGATCCATTTGCAGCACTTTTGTGCCTTTCTCTCACAGCATTGAAGCCATTATCATGAGGTTGAAACCTCTCCGGAGTTGTGTTTCTTCCATTACGCTGGCCCCTACAAACGTCTCAAGAACAAACTTTTGAAGCCTTGTTGATTGACCAGAAACAACATATGAAGAGAAGAAACCATGTTGGTTTATTACAATACCTTGGTAAGGGATCTTGTTCAGCGTCAGGTAGGTTTTGGAGATGAAACGTAGATGATGGTGCACGAGGTGGGACAAGCGTATTGGTGATAGGCCTTTGAGCTGTTCGTGAAGAGTGGACTTTGCCTTTAGAGATCACGTAGATGGAACAAAACTCAGGGGTTGATTTAAGGATGGAAGCTGCAACGTCATGTGATTTAGTGAGCTTGAGAGATCTTGCGAAAGGGTTCTTTGTGGACGATCCCAACACGATGTTGTTCACAAGGTTATTGTTAACGTAATCCAATATTGCTTTCGCAACGTCGGTATCTTCCAGAATAACCTCCATCATCGAAATCTAAAACAATTTCAACACAAAGAAAGACAATCAACTACGGTTTTAATACATGAATGAGATGTAAGAAGAAGGACATTATTACCCCTTTTCGCGCGCAATAACCTCTGTACGGAACAAAGAGCTGGTTTAACTCATCGTTATCAAAGTTTCCTCCATCTGCAACAACATTTCTTGAGTTATACAATTGAGAAGAAACAACTGTGTGTTACTAGACAACTGAGAAGAAGATACCTACGGTTTGAGTTTTTAAGACGAACATGGACTAGGATCATGTTGGGATTGTTGATCAGATTGAAGAGATGGTCGACGGCCCAACGAACAGCGTAGTGACTGTTCTTGTCTTTGTCAATGGCGACCACCGTCGAGTTCACTGGCGCATGCCCATCTTCCGATGAGTAACGAGCCATAACAATTATCAATCGATCTACAGAGGAACTCTGAAAATCCCAACAAAATGATCAAATATGTAATACTAATTAGTATTTTCAGGTGTCACCAGACGTAGTCGTGTCTGGGAACAAGAAGAGAGGAGAGAAAAGAAAAGAAGAAGAGAAAGAAGATGGTAAAGCTTTCTTTCTTCTCTTCTCTTCTCTTCTCTTGGTCTAACTTTCTCTCCTCTCTTCTTCCTGTTTCAGTGGCCTGTTTGCTGGAAAATTGATTAACTAACATTTTTTTTCCCTTAGAACAAAATCAGAGAAAATAACGGGAGTCAAGTTTTATTATCAACCATTGTTTTTTAAATTACTTCTTTTAAGGTGGTTCTCTATTTCTTCCTCACTTTTTGTGGGGATTTAAAAAAATTCTAGAATGCAAGCAAATCTTTTTTTTTCTTGGGTTTGATAATACCGGTTTCGGATAATTCAAGTGTATAAATTTATTATCCAAATATATCCAACCATTCGAGTTGAGAAAAATAATACTATAAATTTTTTTTCCTTGTCTTTATGTTTTTTTAATGGGAAAATGTGAATGAAGAAGTGCTATTTTGATTAATCATATATCTGGAAAGTTTTTAAAACAGCCAAATCAAGATATCTCTGTGTAGACAGATATACGGATCTAAATCCGTTAAAAATGAATAAACAAAAAACGATTTTAAATAAACATTAAAAACCAACTTATATTATATAAAAAGAAACATGAAGTTAAGCATTTATATTAATTAATTTGGTTAAACCTTAAAACTGGACTCTTAAGAGTAAGAGTAACTAAATTATTATCTCGCTTGTCGGTTTGTATCTGACCGGTGGGTCCGAAAAAAGAGTGGCTGTCATTGGTGATCCGCTCGCTGAGTAAGAGCCACTAGACAAACGAGTGACGTAGCCACAAGACTAGAAACAATATGAAATGCGTGTCGTTTCTAAATGAAGCAGCAATAAAAAAAAACATGTCGTTTTTCAATGAAGCACCATAGAACACAAAAGGGTAAGAACCAACCTTGTTGGCTCATCTCACATTCCACACTACCAGAGAATGAAATATCGTTGAGCTATTATACATTCTTGCTTATAGTATGTATATACATATGTTATATATAACGTAAGTTTCTTCTATTGCCTCGTATAAAATCTGTGATCTAACAGGGTACAATACAATATGCATAAACCAAAGAATCAAAGTGAGTTTAGTTTATATCTTATAGGAGGAGACACTAAAAGAACATGTCCACAATCCTTTTTTATAGGAAAGAAGTACCCGCGAGTCCGTGATGCAATAGATTATGTGAGATAGTATCTCTTGCGTTCATCGCATTAACCGATCTCAATGCGTTTTCAGGCAAAACCTCATCATCAATCACTTCAACCATCAGCTCTGGCTCCATCTTCTCATCTCTGATTTCACATATGTTGTGAAGCACACAGCACGCGCCCAAGACCGTAGGCAAATCCTGCAGTTTCACTTCAGTCCGCTTCTGCAGACATGCCCATCGTCCTTTTAACCTCCCAAACGCTTCCTTAGCTACTCTCTGCACGTCACTCATCTTCTCGTTGAACGCGTGCTGCGTCCATGTCAAGTTCTGTTGCGTGTATGGAACCAAGACCCAGTCCAGTAGCGGGTGACCGGGTCCACCAGCGACCCACAGCCCTTTTAAAAGACCTCCATTGTTGGCTCTTTGGTATAACAATGACTTCTCTAACACCTGATCATCAGGCATTGACCCGGGCCACCCGATGCACAAGTCAGTAAAAACGCCTTTCGGGTTCACAACGGCTTGGATTGTGATCGAGTATGAAGTCTTTTGGTTCCTCTCAGTATGCCGTTTGTTGAAATAAGCAGCTACACTGATCTTAGGAGCTATAATCGGAATGTGAGTGGTATACATAGAGCCAACAATGTTTGGAATACCCGAAATCGATTCGTATGTTTCTCTAATGCTTCTCAGAGATTCATCATCCGGCCATTGAAGGTACTTGGGCATTAGAACATCTTTAATCGCTTTACATACCTCAAGAACAAGCTTGTGGCAAGTGGAGATTCCTAAACCGAATTTCTTGGAGACGAGACGGAGTGGCTCTCCGGTGGCTAATCTCCATATGCAAACCGCGACTCGCTGCCGCACAGGAATCGCGTTTCTCAGGGCGGTGTTTTCTTTCGCAACCGCCGAATTCAGCTCCTCGCAGATTAATTCAAACGTCGATTTGGACATTCGAAACGCTCTTTTGAAATCCTCTTCTGGATAATCCAATCGGCTACACTCTTCCCACCACGCATGGCTTCGATCCTTAACCCATAACCGCCTTTGCTGACCCGTACCCGCACCGCGAACCGATCCGGATCCGGTGACCTCACTGCTTTCCGCCTCCATCTCCGAACACTCCGTCGCAGCAGCAGAGACAGAAGCGACGGCGCGTGAGACGCGCGACTTCTTCCGATTGATATCTCCGCTTTCCTCCGCATCGGCGTAGTAATCGTTGAGATCGGAGTAGTAATCGGACATGGTCCTCGCTCTTTTCCGGTAATTCGACTGAAAATCTGACATTTCGCGGCGGGAAGCAGCGTTCCGAGCTTCCTGGTCCTGCTTCTCGTGCTCCTCCATCAAGAGCAAGGAAGTGAAAAATCCCTTGAGGTTTTTGGTGTCTTGGCTTCTCTTAGACGACGTCGTCTGAGTCTGGCTCTCTACCTCGCCGTCGAAGACATTACAGACTTCTTCTTCCTCCTCGTCTCCGTCTTCGTCGATTCCTTTGCGGAAAACGGCGGCCGAGGCGGCTTTCATCGAAGTCGTGTTCTTTCACGTTTTTGTGCGTTTGCTTCGAAAAAAGGTCTTTACTTTGGATTGGGGGAGAAGATTTCTTTCTTTTGGTTCATAAATAGATTTTGAGGTGAGACGAACCTTGTGGGACGAGTGTGAACACGCAAGTTGACTTTACTATAGGGCACCTCTTTTTCTTTTCCAATAAATTTTTAATTTGTTTTTATTTATTACACTCATTTTATTCTTTGTTACATTCTTTAGTTGTTTTAGGCTTTTTTTTAGTTTATACAGAAAAGGTAGAATCTTATTTATTTTTTTGCTGCTTAGTGATTCAAATTTGGAAGCAAACTATGTGAATACGGTTTTACAAAAAAAAACTAAAATTTGGAAACAAATTTCTTTGAGTCAACAACATATTTACTTTTGAATTTGCATGCTGTTTAAAGCAATTTATTGACCAACATTATGCTTTTTTTTGTCACAATTTTAGCATGTCTGATTAAGCACTACAGACTTATCAATTTCCTCTTGGATGTTTGCTAAACTATTAGCAATTTCTGGTGGCGATTCATAACTGTTTTTAATAAATTAGATGAAAAATTAAACATTCATGCATGTACTGGGCTCTGCGTTAAGTTCCTAAAATGACGATATAAAAACATTTATGTTGGAAATCAATTTCAAAAATAGTTACATCTCAGAAAATTAACTTTGTGAATAATGCTTGTCAAAAAAGATCTATGACTTTTTCTCTTCACTACATGTTGTGCTACTTAACAATATATATGTTTCTGCTACTTGACAATGTGAATAACTATTTAAAATAGAAAAAATAGTGTTCGGAACCTTTTTTTTCTTGGCTATATAGACTTTGTGAAATTAAATATATCAAGAAAATAGATGGCTACGATATTTTATACCAATATATTTGCTGTAGAACACCCTCAAAATAATCGTTAGACGTTCACATTAGTTGGGACTTAAGCAGTCTAATTCGACAAAAAAAATATGATCTCTTGTTGCAAAAAAAAATATGATCTCTTGTTGCACAAGAAATAAATGTTATTTACAATTTGCATATCCCAATGAACGTAATGTAGCAGACAACAACAAAGTAATAGTTATTTTTGCGATAAACAAAATAATATAAAATTCGTCACAATGTGAAACGAGACAGTTAATTTTTGAACTAGTATATATACCTATTAAGCTTAATGATGGATTAAAAAATATTATAAGTGAAGTAGTATGTTTTGAGTATGTTGCAATTTTGTTATAAACATTTTTCTTATCTCAAAACGGTGATATTGATTCGAATGCTTAATACATATTTTGCCATATTAATAATGGATGTTGAGATGAGGAAGGTGACCTAGGACGATACACGTAGGATTCTCGGTTTGGGAAAAGATGAGTTTTAGATATTGACACCACTCTCCACCACTCTTTTATAAGTTAAATTTTGTCAACAACATTTTGTAAACGTTGTTTGTTATACACTTGTGGAGTGGATGTGTTCACACACGTATTATATTAGACAAACCGAATAATGTTTTATTATAATATAAGATCTCAAATGATTGTACCGAGAAGCTAAACGAGACAGGAGTGTGAACACATCAAGGAAGTATCGGACACATTGGTGAGTCTTATTGGTGAGTCTTATTGGTGAGTCTTATTGGTGAGTCTTATTGGTGAGTCTTATTGGTGAGTCTTATATTTGGCGGTGTGGAACGTTAGGTGGCCGATGGAGACTTTTGGTCCCCCGCTTTTGTTTTTTGTTTTTTGTTTGTGTATCTTCTTGAGTTTCTAAATGAAGGCATTAGTCATTAGGAGCCTCCCCTAATATTTAAATATCTATTTTCATAACCTACAGTGGCCTCTTCCATCACGTTATTTCTTTATTTCATCAGGAAATAAGTCACATATCAATTTATATTATAACCCAAACAATTACATTTATTCATATATAAGGTTCGGTTTTTAAAGTTCAAATTGTTAAATTTAATTATAAATTAAACCCTAAATATTAAAATATTTAACAAGTCCTACAAAAAGGAGCTGTTCCGGAACTCTCATTTTTATTGGGCCGGGCCTGTCAAAACACTCATTGTATATGTCCATTTAGGCCCAGGTCCATTGGAAGAATCCAATATGGGACGAGACAAAATTTTATACATAAGAGGACATCTTTCATTAGTTCGAAGATTCAACGAAGAGAAAGAAAGATTCAAAACAGAGCAACAACTTTTATTTCATCTTAGAACATACAGCAAGCAGTCTCTCACACTCCGATTACATCCAAAACAGAGAATCAAACGAACATAGTACAAAACAGAGATCCAGAAACTCAAGCCACTTGGACCTGAATAGTCTTTGGTTTCTTAGGTTCAGGAGGAGGAAGCTTCGGAACAGTCACTTTCAGAACACCGTCATGACAAACAGCTGAGATCTTCTCCAAATCAGCATTCTCAGGCAACTGAAACTTTCTCATAAACTTGCCCATTCTCCTCTCCATCCTCACATACTTCACGCCTTCATTCTCCTTGTTCTCTCTCTGCCTCTCTCCGCTCACCACAAGCACATTCTCGTTCTCGATCTGGACCTTGATCTCGTCTCCTTTGATTCCAGGCATGTCCACGACGAAAGCGTACACATTCGGATGCTCGATTACGTCAGCCGGTGTAGCCGCCATCGCCTTTGCGTCGCGCATGTAAGCTCTCGATGGATTGTTGCGGCTCTTTTCGCTGTGCTCTTCGGGGACTTCGAGCATGTCTTCGAGGATTGAGATTATCGGAAACCTTGCCAAATCCATAGCTCACTTGTAATGTTGCTTTCTTGATTTCTTCTTTTCGTTTTTGTGGTTTCGTTGATGAAGAATGTTTGAGATTTTGTGGGGTTTAAATAGGAATGGAGATGGATTTTTCTAGAGAGATGTAGACAGAGCAAACGTTCGGTCTGATATTTTCAGTTTGAAGCGCTTCCTTATTGTTCGAGAAACGTCTTGATCATTCTGGCTTTGTGAATAAAATGTGGGCCATTTTATACCTATATGGGCTTTTAAATCAGGATATTATCAAGGCCCATTCTTTCTCTGATTACAAGAAAAACTATGGTCGGATATGAAACCTAACAAATTTACATGAAGTATTTTTCAGACTTTTTTTCAAACCTAAGAAAATAATCTTATTATTTTTTAAGAAACAACACAAAAGCATAATACACAGTAACTTTGAAATCTCAACTTTATCGATGATGAAGTAGTATTAAAAAAAAATTAACAAAACACGGTTGAACCGCGTTAATAATACGGCGGAGCTGCAACCGCGCCTTTGCAATGTCAGCTCGATTAATGAAAAAGAAAACGGTTGAACCGCAGCCGCGCCTTTGTACTAGTGTATTCACCTACCTGGTCACCAACTTTACCATACTCAGCTAAAGTGAAATGAAGTCAGCTGTTTCATCGTCACTCTTCAATTCGAAGAATCTTTTAAACCCTAATCCTCTTTCTCGCTTCATCTCCCTCAAATCTGTCTTCCTCCCTAATTTATCTCTGAGATCGACCACTAATCACACCCGCAAACTCCCATCTTCGTCAACCTCAGCTCTAAGATCCATCTCCTCCATGGCGTCCTCTTTCAAACCTGAACAAGCCAGAGTTCCCTCTGCTCTTCCCCTCCCGGCGCCTCCGTTGACCAAAGTTAGCTCTTTCTCCTTTTTTAATTGCTCTGGGTTTTCGATTAGTTTCGTGATTTGATTGATCTTCGTTGCCTCGGGGAATTGTAGTTCAACATCGG
Organism: Schrenkiella parvula; assembly: GCA_000218505.1. Classification (NCBI taxonomy): domain Eukaryota; kingdom Viridiplantae; phylum Streptophyta; class Magnoliopsida; order Brassicales; family Brassicaceae; genus Schrenkiella; species Schrenkiella parvula. The sequence continues at coordinate 14,645,030 of CM001192.1, read as the reverse complement.
ATTGTGTCAACTATCTGTCACGGCTGACAAAAAGAGGAACATCTCTCACGCGAAGAACGCCATCGAAGAAGCTGCTTCCAAGGGAGCTAAGCTTGTTCTCTTACCCGTCAGTTTTCTCCTTCGATCAATTATCTTCCAACATTCAAATTAAACTGATTTTTGTTAAATTTTGAAATGTTTTAGTTACTCATGAATTTGATTTTTTTGTGCCTCTTGTGCTGTAAAAGATACCATATATAGCTTAGCTTGTATTCCTCTGTGAGTAAAACTAATAAGAAGTATAAGCTTAGTGATTTCTTCTCAACGAGGTTTAAAAACACTCAATGGGTTTGTTTCAGGAAATTTGGAACAGTCCGTATTCCAATGATAGTTTCCCAGTTTATGCGGAAGACATCGATGCAGGTGGTGATGCTTCTCCTTCAACCGCAATGCTTTCTGAAGTTTCTAAACGTCTCAAGATCACAATTATTGGTGGCTCTATACCAGAAAGATTTGGGGATCGTTTGTATAACACTTGCTGTGTCTTTGGTTCCGATGGAGAGCTGAAAGCTAAGCATCGCAAGGTTAGTTTTTTTCTAGATTAAGGTTTCATCTCAAACTGCCATAGAAGAAAGTAATGAACTTTCCTCTGCTTTACGCGATAGAATCTCTGTTAAAGGATGCTAAAATCTCACTTCTACAATCTTGATTCATCTTTTGAGATTTAAAGGCCATACAATTCCCAAGGTTGAGAAGATTTTTAGATATTTGTTACAAGTTTCCAGGATCTCATAGACTTAATCAGTAATAAGAATGATGTGTTTGTACTTGATTTTCTTCGGACGTGTGCCTACAGATACATTTATTTGACATAGACATTCCCGGGAAGATTACTTTTATGGAATCAAAAACTCTTACTGCTGGAGAGACACCAACAATCGTTGACACAGGTTTTATTCTGAGACTGCCAAATTTCTTTGCCAGGCTACGCATAAACAATCATGTATCTTAGATAAACTTATTCTTCTGGTATCTAAAAAATAATGGGCAATAAGATTTGGGATATTCTTAGCTGAACTGTGAAATGATTCGTTTTCAATGCTGGCCTACTGTTTATGTCTGGGGAAATGTCTTTATTGAGTAATGTGGTCATAGTAGGTTATCACCACTCACTATCTAGTTGTTAAGAGAAAATCTGTAATGCGTTTTGCAGCGCTTGAGGATAATGATTTTGTTGGTTGTTGCAGATGTGGGGCGTATTGGAATAGGCATCTGCTATGATATCCGGTTCCAGGAGTTAGCTATGATATACGCTGCAAGAGGTGAGTCTTTATATTATATATGAATTATCCAAATGGACTACTTGCTTCTTTTATTTTTTCGGTCTCATCATCTACATGTTTGTTCTATTAATTTCAGGGGCTCATTTGCTGTGCTACCCAGGAGCCTTTAACATGACAACTGGACCTCTACATTGGGAATTACTACAAAGGGCTAGGTACAGTTCAAAATCTACTGATTTATGAAACTTGCTTGGCTTAGCTAAAAATGAGTAAATCACAAGGCTCACTCAATCTGTTTTATCCCATTTCAGGGCTACAGATAATCAGGTACATGAAGCGAGTTAAAATACTTGTATTGCTAGCTCAATGAGAAATACAAGTTTTGAGAGATTTCTTGATAGATTAATCGAAAAAGCTGCATTTCTCTTTGAGTTAACAATACAAGTATTTTCTTCTGCTCTCTGGGAGTTTTATTGTATCGACTCTATCAAAAACCATTGGAGCAGCTGATAGAACTATGTATGCTACTTTATCCAGTTATATGTAGCGACATGCTCACCTGCCAGAGACTCAGGAGCTGGCTACACTGCTTGGGGCCACTCTACACTCGTCGGGCCTGTAAGCAGTAAACTTTTTCGGTGCTACTTGATTGATAATGAAGCTTTGGTTCAGCACTAAACTCGTAATCATTTGACAGTTTGGAGAAATTCTAGCGACGACTGAGCATGAGGAAGCGATTATCATAGCAGAGATTGATTACTCTATCCTTGAACAACGAAGGTAATCACGCGAGCACAGTAACTTTCCTGTGTGTTTTTAATATATTTTTATCTCGTTTTTGATCGCACAATCTGCTAACTGAATCTTGATTTGTACAATCTCAGGACAAGTCTTCCGCTGAATAAACAGCGGCGGGGAGATCTCTACCAGCTTGTAGACGTACAGCGCCTGGAATCTAAATGAATGCAACAGAATTTAAACATCTTGAGATGTCGTCTTTAGATTGTGTGAGTCGAGCAAAATTTGGTTACTTACAACTCCCTGACCGGTCATTTCTCTGCAACTTTGCAGAGATGAAATAAATAAATAAATAAAAACTCGATCCTTGCGTTTAAATTGAACAAAAATATAATATCATCTGGAGATACACAAATGCTTGAGAAGAAGAATTCTTAACAGCTTGATTAGTGTTTAGCTAATTTCTTTCAATTGTACTCAACTTCTTCTTCATATAATACTTGACGCAAGTAATGATATGAGAAGTTTATTCACTCCTACAATTTTCTAAATTGGATCCAAGTGGGTGAAAACACAAAAAAGTTTTGAAAAGGATATAACATAATGCTTTGTCAGGAGGCTGTATCGACTTTGAGAATTTGGAGGGATTTGTTGAATGAATGATAAATGACCGGACGACAAAATACAGTTACAAAAACATTCACAGTGTTGTGATCTCGTCTTTGGAGGAAACACGTGGCCCAACCCTACATGGTAGAGTGGTCCACCATCCCCCATCTCTGTGAAAGAACAAGTGCCGTACGCGTGTGGGTGAGGAGGCCCGCACGTGCGAGGGTCCCCTACAGTTGTAGAAGGAAAGAAAGAAAACACACAACGATGCTTCACGTGGCAGGTCACGTGTGGGACCCCACAGACACAGTTTGATTTGAGAGAGCTTTGTTTGATCAGCGCGTGAATGTGAATGAATGAATCTTTGTTTTCTTTTGTGTCAGCTCTGCTCTTGTTGTCTCTCCCTGAGAAACTGAATCTCTGACTCGCCCGTGCCATTTTTACTTTCCCTTTAATTTGTTTCTGTTTTCTCTCGCACACATCCCTAAAACTCAATACTTGTTGTTTTCTATTCATTTCCATCTCACATGTATCTATTTTTCTAACACTCTTCTCTTTTGTAATTTATATGCGATCATACATCTAAAGACGGTTAAAGCAATAATAAAATTAAGGCACAGTATAAAAGATAGTGGTATCACATCTGTGTGTCGAACCATCTTTTGTCTCGATGAATACTTACACAAGTAACGGTACAAGTTCTACCCTTACCAACAAAACCAAACGATAACACTTCTTTAAACCGCCAATTTATTACATATTGCTTCAAATTTTATTAGTCCCCTTTAACCCTCATGTAGTCTACCAAAATCAACTTACCGTTTAATTATTGTTTTCTTAATATGTATTAATATTCTTTTCATCATAAATTGGAAATGCATATAGAAGAAAACACATTCTGTTTACGTTATATGTACTTGATGTTTGATAAAAAAAATTATTAACGTATTACACCCTTTTATACGACATAATATTAATCACGTAAAAACAAAAACGGACATTTTTTTTTGTTTTTCAAGCAATCAAACAACAAGTCATTTTTTGTATAAGGTTCTGCTATCGTTTGATTTAAAGGGGTCTTTGTGTATTATTCTATTTTGGTACAAGTATATATGGTCCAACTTGAAACAATATTTACGGGGGAGTCTTGGAAACTGGATGTGAGAATTGAGATATAAAAATGGAAACATTGGCCGAAGTGTGACAAAGAAATATAATAGAAACAAGAAAACATAAGTGTTGATGAAATGAGGAACAACCAAGGAACAAGAAAAACAATCAAGGAACAAGAAAGAAAGGAAGCATGTGAGACTGAAAAAGACGCAAAACAAGTACAGTTCCTTAACCTGTCCTTGTCGAGACAACCCAATGGCCAATGTAGGCTTCGGAGAGACTTTGCTTTAATTTAATCAAGATCTTGCTTCATTCTAATCACATCCTTTTCCTACTCCCACCAACGCTCCAGATCTGTCGAGACAGTTTGAGACCATCTGTTGTTGTATTGTATATGGCTAGATTTCGAATTCGGCTAACAATTACCATAACGTATGTTATCTTCAACGATACTTCATTAGGGAGAATATAAATTTTGATTTGAGATCATTCTATAGGAATTGAGATCTATTCAATAAGAGGAATCATTAAATCCTCACATTACGAGGAAAATGACATAAAACGGTTTAATTAGGCAAAACACACATAAAAAAAAATGAAGTAATAAGCACTTTTGTGGTCCATCTGGTAAGTATACGTGAAGAACACGCGCCGATATCGCAGCTTGCTTATATATATAAGTCCTCCTCTTCTCTTTCATTCGTCGTCTTCTTCTTCTCTCTACAACTTCCGAGAAGAACTAAAAAACACACACAAAACAAAACACAGTAAGAGACACATAATCACTTTCTTCTTTTGTCTCTTCTTCTTCCTAAATCTTCCTTTTCTTGTCGAATTTTCTCAGAACAAATCATGCATAGATCCAAAACTCAATCCAGAAACCCGTCATTCTCCTCCACTCTCCTCGATGAAATCTACAATTCTATCGATCCTAAAACCCACAAAACCCAACCTTTTGTCGGTTCTGTTAACACCACTAAAAAACAGAGCATCTCCGTAACCAGATCGGTTCCTGACCGGAAAATCCACCGAGATCGGTTATTCGGCTCTGTGTCGTCTTCCTCTGATTCCAACTCTAGTATTTTCTCATCTTCCGACACGGAACTAACTCACGCTAAGAAGATATCTTCTTCAAGGCCGTTATGTTTCGGCCCATCTAAGACAAAAACAAGAAAAACAGAGGGCAAAGCTCTGTTTCACCAAAACAGAGTAATCCGAGTGTCCGACGACTACGATTACGCCTCCGACGTTCCGAAAATCACGAGATACGATGAGAATTGGGAAAATACTAAAACCAGAAGATCTTCGAAGAGCTCGAGTAGTCAAAAGAAGCCCAAAACTCCAGCTTCACCTGGAGTACGAATCGTTAATTTCATCAATTCCTTGTTCAGCAACAACACTTCCAAACAATCCTCCACGGCGGTTAAGAGCTATCCGAGGAAGACGAGCTACGACGATTCTGCGTTCGTTAAGAAACCAACTGATTATTATCCATCTACTACGTGTTCTTCAGCTTCTTCCTTCTCCAGGTCTTGCCTGAACAAAAGCTCCGAGAAATCATCTGACCGTATCAAACGAAGCGTTAGATTTTCTCCGGTCAATGTGATCGTCCCCGAGAGCAGATCCTATGTCGATAAATCTTCGCTCTACGCAGAGGAGGAAGATTATCTCAGCAACGGTTACATCAGAAAGTCGGTGAAAAAGAATGTGGAAGATGGAGAGAGGAGATCAGTGGAAGAGATCGCAAGAGAGTTTTTGAGAGATTACCACAAGAATCATGAAAACAGTTTGGTCAAGAATAATGATTACGAGGATTATGAAGATGACGAAGAAGATGATGATGCAAGTGATTCGAGTTCAGATTTGTTTGAGCTGGATTTAGTTGGAAATCATCATCATCATCTGTACGGAGACGAACTTCCTGTGTATGAAACCACTTTTGCTGGTTTGATCTTGTGAAGCTTTTTTTTCTTTTTTTGTTGTTACTTTTCTTTAGGCTTTCGTTTTTTAAGTTATAATATCATGTGATTGTTGGAAAAAAAAATCTCATGTGATTCTCCACATCTGTATTTAATTTTGTAACTATGCGTGATATAAACTTTGTGTTTGTAACAATTTGATCCAATCATATTTCTCATAACGTAATTTTACCCTTTTAATTGTTCTATTAACTATAAAAAGAATAATGAACATTAAGTGTTTGGTTAAAATCGATTTAATTCATTATGCTATTAAACTACTTATGAATTTAAAATTATAATTCTTACTTTCACCAGGCAACCAAACAAAAAAAAAACTTACTTTCACCATGAACTTTTGGTGTTTGGTAATATTAATTTTTTTTTTATGAAAGATATTCTAGTCAGGTACAATTTTAGGCTCGATGAACTCTTCCAATTTTCTGAAGTATTCAATTCCTTAATTCTTCATATGCAAATTATATATGCCTAAATTTTTCCTTTTTTAAATGTCTCATTCAAACACAATTATTTAGCCAATTGTAAAATATTAAAGTAGATAATTTTGACAATGATAATGTTGAGAGGATCCGTTACGTGCAAAGTAAAATGATTTGTGGAGGATAATATGATAATTGATAAAGTGGTTGATGATCCCAAAGGAAAAAAAAACCCAAGCTACCAACTTTCTCTTTTTATATGCATCTATCACATGCTTTAAATCCAAATTTTCATGAATGCAAACACTTTTAAATATAAATTGAATTTTTCATCTCTTTATACATCTAAAATTTTTGAAAAAAAAAATAGTCATAGACTAAGGCTTGTATGGTGGAATGGGAATTTAGAGCAGCACAACCACAAAATCAAATGTACTTGGTCACACCATTTAAAAAATGATTTGCATATAGCAGCAGAAAAGTGTTTCAAAATGATATATTTTGTTCAAATAAAATGAAAACACGCTGCTACATTGGTCCAGCAAGTGTTTCACGTAGGATGTACGTTTGTCTCTCTTGAGAAACCATCTTAAATATTTGTTTTAGTTATCTCGGAGACATTATATATAGTTTAAATTCAGCTTCAAATATAAAAATTTATGTATACTAAAGTAACAGACGCATATATATAAATTTAAAGTGTGTTAATAATAAATAAAACATGGAATCGATGAGATGTGAAAGTGTTTGTTGTGTATAAAAAGAAAAGAAAGAGGGAGAATCGAGAAATTCGATATCCAAATGAGAAGCAAAGGGTGATTGAAGCGGATCATGAATGGACATATTAAAGCTTAATAAAATTGCAAAGAAAAATAAAATGATAAAGAAAGTGTAATTTTAAAATAAAGTGAAAAGATTTGTAGCGATGGATGAACATGAAGCACTGATGCTTCCATGGGAACAGAGAAAGTGGAGAGCTTTTGCTTTACTTCTCTTTTCCACTTTGATCAATCTTTAAAAGTTTCGATTACAATCTTCCCCATTACTTCTCTCAACAATTAAACAAATATATATCACACGCACGGTCGCACGTATACATGGACCATTCTCAGTCCATGTCAAGTCATTTTTGATTTTTCTTTTTTAATAAATTTTGAGGTTGATTCCTTTTCATTTAAATTTTGCTCTGCAATGTTAGCTTTATAATCATGTAGTACGATTTTAGACGATATTTTGCTGATATTAAACCAAAGTGTAATAATATCTTAGATTCGAGTTTTAAGTAATAGTTTCTACATTTTAAGTCAGAATTTAATAGTTATACTTGCTTAACCTATAGAAGTTTAAAGATGTATGTCCAAACTCCAAACCATGCATGTCTCCTTTCATTTAATACGTGTCTTTTGCTTGCTCCTATTAATATTTGAAATTATTATAAATCTATCCTTGAAATCATGAGAGGAGACTTATCAAGAAATTTTTTATATATATACTTGGCTGCTTTTCTATAACATCACAAATGCTACTTTGCGATATAAAACTAGTCAAACAACATAAATGGTTCGATGAATATATCATGGCGTACTATTTCTATTCAATTATGCGGCGGATTAAATTATTCCGTCAAGAAAGCTTATTTCTTGTTGCCAAATCAACAACTAAGTAAATTATTTAAACAAAGATCGTGCCATGTATTTGCACACAACAATACTCCCTCTAACTCCTAATGATTGCACATAATACGTAATTAGTTTAAGTAAACTATATTGTATTGACTTAATTGGATGAAGGATACGCGAATAATACACAAATACACATATTGCATTGGTACCACATGTGACATGTCGGGGATGCTAACGATTTTGTTAAGTCATAGACAAAGTATTATTGCTAATGAAAATAACATTCTCGAGTATATATAAAAAAATTCTTGAAGCTTTAGTTACAAATTTTTTTAAAAGCTCCTTATTAGTTGCGTCAATTGTGGATGATAAATTATGATTTATTAAATGTTTAAATAATAACGATCTAATATAAAATGAAGTATTGTGCGTAGTATATGCCTCTACGGGTCGTTAATCTATATATATTCTGATTATTTAACTATGAGTTTGTAGCTTTGGATCGAACAACCTTATATTAAATGGAGTAACTAAATGGGGAACTAAAAATATTCTACAAATGCCTCTAAAAAAACAAAAAGAAATGTTCTATAAGTGAATAGCACGATATGCATAGTTTTGTAGGACTAAAGCGACGTGTCCCTTTGAGCATGAAATTAAGTTAAAAAGATCACATGATTACTCACTTAATTAAGACGTAATCATTAATCACGCAAATAAGATTATACATGCATGTAAATTAATATAACAAATTCTTACCATTATTAGTTGGAGAGCTTTCGTTTCAGTGTTATCAAATAAAGTATTTGCCTTCAGTAGTTACCACCACCACAAGTAAGAAACAGAGGATTAGTAGTAATGTAGTATATTAGTGTTATGGAAAGTTTGGCATCAGACAATGTTTGTTTTAAAAGTTTGAGGCTCTGTGTTGCCCATTGGGCTCATTATGATACTATGATCCCTTTTTTAGGTTATCGAAATATCATAGAATTATGATAAAAATAATATACATAATTACTTATTCCAATCATAACATAGGTCAAATACATTGGTCTTTTGGTTAAATCTGCATGGCCTGTATTGGTCTATATTCCACTTACAGTCGATGCATGGATTACCCTTACGAACACCATCTCTGTAATCATCATAAATATCAAACCAATGTGATTCTCGAGCCCACATGAAATGACAAAAAAAGAGTGTTGTTCCAAATATATTTGGTCTAAAACCAAATGACCAAGAACTATTCGCTGCGAGAGTTCTGACACCAAGATCGTGGTTTTTAGACTTACAATGGAGGATTTATGTTAAACCACCACCAAGACAATTGCTAATCTTCACCGTTGTTTTCAGAAAAGCCCAGTTACCTTCATATGAAGGAGCATTGACTACAATATCTTCTACTTGTGACAATACCAGCTGGATGAATAGCGATGTTACTACCACATGAACTTGTGCTTTCTTCATAGGTTGCTACCTTTTGTAAGATCGATCAAAGTGTTATCTACGAATAATATTCGCAGTGGTAAGTATAAGAAGTCTTTGAATATGAGTCCATGTCTTTGTTAGATTTTGTCTCCAAGAAATAAATTAGCCAATACGTACAATTTATGCTGAAACAAAAGTGAATGTTAATTGTAATGGTACAAAGGAACGAACTTGTCAAAGCTTCTAATCAAAACATGACATATCACGTTTTACAGATTTTACATTAATGTAGGTTATATATGCTAAGATATATTTATCAATAAATATGTAATCCATCACCAATAAATGATATGATCTTCTGTGGTGACATGTGCATCGCTAAAAAAATAAAAAGATTTGTGATTCTGATGCCAAATGAAAATGTTGAGATAGATTTGTAAGAACGTCCATTACATTAGTATGAGCCATGATGAAATTTACGCACTGGGGCTCGTGTTTCAGTATTGGTTCCAATTGTGTGAAGTCTATTGCACTGATTTGTAGAAAGTAGAAACACGAGACCCGGTTCAGGGGTCTCAGCTAAAGTCCAATTGTACGTATGCCGGTTCAAAATCTGGTTGATAAAATTTTCAGAAGAATACTAATTAGGAGCATAAGATCGACACTCATGTATGTAGAATATATGAGATTTGAGTAGTCTCTTTAGAATTGGGGATAAATTGGTTTCATATTCTACTCTTAAGTCTAAACAGTACCGCAACATTTGATACTATCTTAAATAACGGTTTAGTAAAAAACCAAACCGGTTTTTCAATTTTTGTAGGACTTGGTGAGAAGGACTTGTTGAGGAGGGAGAGTGTAATCGATGTGAAGATCCTCCAACATTTTCTTAATCGCCAAAGACTGTTCGGTTCTTCTGATATTCCTCTCTCTGTATACCTGAAACGTGATGGTGTGGTTGCTGTATAGAGCCATCTTCAGCTTGTTCATGTTCTCTATCTCCTTAACCACCACCGTGTGTATCGGTGACCAATGCTGCGGATTCTGCTCCAAGTACCTGATTGATTCCACGCACAACAAACCAAAGCACGAACTCTTTCAAGATTTGATCTAGAACTAATCAAACCGAAACCAAACAGTTTCAAACGAGTGGAGGTACTTACTCGGCGATTCTTTCTTTGAGATGTGCAATCTTCGAGACTGGTGTCGAAAATGCGATTGAGAATTCCACTGTTTCTCCCATATCAGGACTTCTGAAGTAATTGCTTATCGGTTTCGTGGCCAAAACAGCGTTCGGATAATACACTTTCTCGTTGTCAAGCTTCAAGAATACTGTCGATAGCAGATTCATTTCTTCAACGAGCATCTGAAAAACGAAAGACCGCAAGAATGTGAAAAGTTCCTTCTTTATGAAGTAGAGACATAATAGTATATGAATGAAACGTATCTTTGGTGGTGAGTTTTACCGGGACACCGTCGACAACGCAGCGATCGCCAACATCATAAGGATGCATAACGAAGACAAACACAATGGATTCAAAGAGATTTTTGCAAGTGCTTCCGATTATAAAAGCCAGAGCCACCAGTTGAGTGGAGAAGAACAGCAAAACCTTAGTCGTTGCTACTTCTAGAAGCAGCAGCCAAATAACGACGGTAATCACGATCAAGATCGCTGTCACGAGTTTGTTTAACTGCTTGACCGCTGTTTTCGTGTCGTTTAAGGAATGCGCTAGAGCTTTCCGGCTAGTGTACACCTTAACCTGATCAAATAAAAACATAAGACAGGTGGTTAAACTCAAGAAACACAAACTCTGATTGTTAACATAAGAAATTTTCACTGTTATAACTAATGTCCAAAAACTAAAAAGCATGAAAGTGTTTGAGGAGACTTACCACCCATTCTGTGAAAGCTTTTCTGGTGATTCTCCCGGTCTCAGCAGCACCGTCAAACAAAGGGAATACAAGATCAACCTCTTCCTTAATCATGAACCTAAGCAAATCTTCTTCCTCTATGTAACTGAAATATAACGAAACCAGAGATTTCCAATAGAGAACTCACAGGAAAATAATAGGAAAAAGCATATGAATATTGTTATTCTCACCTGAAGCAAGGCTGAGCAACATTTCTAAAGACATGGTAAGCAGCAGCCAAAGCCTCCATTTCACTAGTAATCTCCCCTTTATCAGCTTGCTCTTTTCTATCGCCATATGCTGTTTCATCCAATGTGTCAGAGATTGTAGAGAGACCTGAAGTTCTAACCGCTTCCACCAAAACCCGCATTGTCCAGGCGGAAACTTTCTCTCGCTTCATCTTATGAACCTTACCCATATCAATCACTTTCTTCTCTTTAACTGCTCCTTTTTTCACTACGCTCGGGAAACTCAAATGGCCTGTGCTTGGCTCACGCCCCACCCTCTCTGCCTCTTCGACAAGTGGAGGACCCGAGAGCGTTTGCAGAACATATTGGTGGAAAACAGAATCTTGAATCCTGTCAAAAAAGTTAACGACGTTGAAATTGGCTGCCAGGATTTTCAACAAGAGTGTTTTCACCAGCCAAAGGAATGATCCAGTAAGAAGGGAAATAAGAGTCCTGGTTATAGCATTGAGGATCTTTGTGGCTGCAGGGGACCGATGCACGTCGTGGTTGAACAGAAATACCCAAGCAAGAAGAATCAAGCTAAGCCATATGAAGACTTGGACGCTCTTCTTCAAGCCGTGCACAAAGTAGAGAACTTTTCTCCTTAAAAGAAAGTTTGTTTCTATGAGGAACACAACCAAACGCATGAACCAGTTCGTCACCAACATTCCGCTGAATATAACCATCACAACCACACACCATTTCCATACTTCTAGCCCCCACAAATTATGATTTTTCAGGACATCAATGGTTAAACTAGCAACCAAAGAGACCAAAACCGCCACAAAGAAAGCTATCTCTATCAATGCCAATGCACTTATCTTTCTGCGCATCTCTTTATTCAGCTTCACCTTCTTGTAGATTTCTTCATCTTCGTCTTTCTCCATCTCAACAGCTTTACTAGGAGTTAGCGGTGTTGTTGACCCGACGCTCCTAGTCGATTTGTTATTCGGAGAACCTCTACTAAAAGAAAAAGCAGCACCAAGCTGCTCCTTAACTTCCTCCTCCAAAATACTTACATCTACAGGACAAGATGGTTCCACAAACCGGGACTTGGGTTTCGAGTAAATCGACCTCGCAAAAGATTTCCTCTGAGTTAGACCCTCGTTGTTTGGACCAGGAGATCTAGGAGGCTTGTTAGGGCTACCAATAAGCTTAGAGATTTCAGGAGAAGAGCTTTTACTGATGGGCATTGCTTTCTCGGACTCAGGTGAAGCCATCTTTGAAGAAACCCTTGATGCTTGCTCACCTGAAACATTGATAACAACTTCTCTTCCTCCATTGCTGCTCTTTCGTTCTGCCATTCCAATGCTACTAGCATCCATTTGACAACAATGGCTCTGAAAATTTACCTCAAAAACAAGATTAAGCACAGTAAAGGGTGATAAAGTACCAACTTTCTAGCTCTACTCAGATAAAGTACTAAGATTTTGATTTATCAAAGGCTTGTTAACAAAAACAAATGACCTTATGGACAAAGGGTTTAAGAAACTCTGGCTCTTGTTCTTAGTTTTTGAGGAAAAACTGGAATCTAAACACTCAATTCTTTAAGCAGAGATGTGTAACAAAGTCAATGTATTTACACAGGAAGATTATTTTAAGAAACCGTCATTTATTCCTACTAAATCCATAAGAAAGATCTAAACTCTTCCAGAAACAAATAAAAATCTGTACTTCCCTACGAGACAAAACACGAAGCTATTAAGAAGTATAGTTAAAGGGATGGGGGAGAGACAAGGTTACCAGTGCTAGTGAGGTTTAAAGTTTCTTCTTTTGTGAGTACCAATCAGCTCATTCTTGAGAAGAAGACCCCAGAAGAGAGCAAAAAAAGAAACGGAGATGCTAGGAGATAGTACACACTACGACCACGTTCAAAGAGAAGAATTCGAACATTTGGTAAAGAAGAAAGTCGATAATGACCCAAAAAAGAAACAAACAAATAAGAAAAGGAGAGACGGTGGAAAAAAGTTTTGTCTGAGAAAATACCTTAAACCCAGAAGCTAACAAATACGAAAAGCCAAATATATAAAAAACAAAACATGGAAAGACGAAAGAGATAAAAGGATTTTGAGAAGATCTCACATGAACCAAACACTAATTTAATAATTGCTAAGGCGGGTCCAAAGAATGAGAGATGTCAAGACTTTATCAAGCCTCATAAAAACTTTTCAAGAAACTGTAATTTTCATACTTTTATAATTGAAGATGCAAAGATGGTGGATTAGTTTATCCACCATTTAAATGCCAAAGTATCTCTTAGAATAATTGCTAAACTCCGAACTTTTGTCCTCAACCACATGTATACACACAAAACTTGGTTTTTAGTCAAAGTATCTAACTAACCAAAGTCCTATTTATTATAAAATTCGTTTAATAACTCCGATGTCCTAGCTGACACAAAAAGACACTGTTCTGTCCTAAAATGTCAGAATAAAATATGGATTTTGCGCACGTCCTCAAATTTTTTTTGTTTTTCAGCAAAAAAAATTTCAAAATTCAAATACCAAATGTACACACGAATTTAATAAACTCAGACACTAGTGCGAACCAAACACGAAATCAATTAATTGGATGTTGAACTAAAATTTGCAACTTTTTTTTACTGTAATACAATTTTTTTTCTTTTTGTGAAAACACTGCAACACATAGAAACTGATATTGATTTGACTGTGACAAGTGCGATTGGGATGGGACAGTGCCACACCACTCTGTGTCTCCATCAATTATTATTTCCATTACGTTGTTGCTAAAGAGCTGTTTTTAATCATTCCGGTAATTAACGCGTGTATGGCATGTCTAATATCTCTATTACTATATAACTAATTGTAATTATATGTGATAGTATATTATTAAATTGATAAGCTTGTTATTACCATCTGATTAACGGGACTATTATCGTCCAACGATTTTGCTAAGAGTTAATTAAGTTGATTAATTGTAGTTCAGTCGACCATTCAAATTTCCAAAGTCGTTAAAACTTAAAACCGACAAAATTAAGTCCAACGTCGTCATAGAGACGTGGCACAATTACTAACCTTTTCTTTTTATGTCTAGCACCGAAAAACTTGGTTTCTAATTTAAGTATCTAACATGTTCGAATTATTTTCTTTATTCCCTTGCACTGAAGGGTCCAAACGTATCTTGTCAAAATTGTATTTTATTAAACTACAAAAAAATAATAACATTTGTTGGACCAGACAACGACCCTCTGCCTCCGCTATCTCCATTTGATCGATTTACTAAATGACTGTTTTTAATCATTCCTTTCATTTACACAATTGAACATGTGTTGGCATGTCTAAATGGTAAAATAATAGAGTCATCCTATTTAATAATTTAACCAACCAACTAAAAAAATATGTGTCTGTTTTAAAAATTCCAAACCACAACACATACTAAATTTTTTCATGTTTTTTCAATAATTTGAGAAATTGAATCAATTGATTTTAACGAGATGGGAGGCAAATAATCTGAGAAGGGTGAAAAAATTATAACCCAATAAAAATAAATGAAAGAATAAAGAAATGAAATATGTGTTTATATGGAATAGAGGTATTTTAGAATATATTGTTGATAATATAAAAAATTATAATTTCTTTTGTTGGTTCGTTAGTGAAATATATATATATATATATATATATATTATTTATTATTATATTCAATGCTAATTTTCAAAAGTAATATACGAACTCAAATTAGTGATTTGGTTATGCCAAAACTCAAAGCAAACTGGAGGTGTTCGGTTTAAATGGGCAAGAAGAAAGGCCCATTTTCAAGCCCATCTCTCCTTTTGTGTTGCATGTTCATAAATGAGAGGAAACGATTATCTTCTCGCGACTCTTCTCTTAGATGGTAAAGCTCCAGAGATTCCAGAGCCTCTGCCTTGCGATGCAAAGGAGTTTATCAAAACGTGTTTCGCAAGGAACCCTGAGGAGAGAGGAAGCGCGTATGAGTTGTTGTCTCATCAGTTTCTGGCTCGAGAAGAGGCGTATGAGTCGTTGTCTCATCACTATCTTCCAGAGCCTGAGGAGAAGACGGAGAAGATTATCGCCTTCGCTGAAGATAGAGACTCGTTACTGTTGAAGTTGAACAAAACGATGGAGATTACAGAGAAGGCCATGAAGTCGACGATTCTAACGGCTCAGGTCCTACAGTTTAGTAAAAATTTGAATAAACTCTTGAGGTTGAAGATTAACTCTCTGAAAGCCTCCGTTTACAATTTAGTTTCTGTTGAGTAATATGCGGAATTGATCATCTATAAATAAATGATCATACTTATGAGAACAAATGATTTAAAATTAATGGGGCAATAAAGTTGTCACCTTAAGTATTTAATTACCTAAACTATTCGATTTATTTAGTATAAGATTTAAGTGTCTTCACACTTTTGGCGAGCGTCTCCGGTAGTCCAAAGATGGTGGCGACTCGCTTACGACTCGTTTCGAGATCTTCTCGTTACGCCACCATCAAGTTGGCGGAGTCTTCCTCGGTATGCTCATGTCGTCTCTTCTCTGCCTCCTCCGACACGACTCACTCTGAACCCGAATCTCAGTCCGAACAAGCCCCGCCTCTGAATCCCGTTGTCGGAGACGGAGATCGACACGAGAAGCTGCGGAATCTCCGAGTTCTTCTCCAGCAGAATCGAATTGAAACGGCGCGTGGAGCTCTCACCTCGCTGGTTCGGTCGGGTTCTACGCCTTTCGCATCGCCGAATGAGCTCTTCTCTGCCTTCTCGCTGTCATCTCCAGCGTTGAAGAACGATTTCTCCTACTTGCTTTTCTCTGTGCTAACCGAATCGCATATGATTTCTGAAGCCACGGATTTGTTCTTCGCCTTAAGGAACGAAGGTATTTTTCCCAGCTCAGATTCGTTAACGCTTTTGTTCGATCATCTTGGGAAGGCGAAGCAATTCAGAGTGACCATCAATGTGTTTTTGAATATTCTGGAATCGGATTATCGTCCGAGCAAGTTTATGTATGGGAAGGCAGTTTGCGCCGCTGTCAAATTGAGCGATTTAGGTAAGGGTTTACAGCTGTTTAATCGCATGAAGCACGATAGAATCTCTCCCACTGTGTTTATTTATAACGTCCTTCTTGATGGGTTGTGTAAATCGGGAAGGATGAAGGATGCAGAACAGTTGTTCGACGAAATGCTTAAAAGAAGATTGTTACCCACTTTGATAACGTATAACACCTTGATCGATGGATATTGCAAGGCTGGGAATCCTGAAAAGACATTTAAGGTGAGAGAACGCATGAAAGCGGATAACATTGATCCTAACCTTGTTACATTCAATACTTTGCTTAAGGGGATGTTTAATGCAAGAATGGTGGAAGGTGCAGAGAGTGTTCTAAAGGAAATGAAGGATCATGGCTTTGTACCAGATGCTTTTACTTTCAGTATTCTGTTTGATGGTTATTCGAGTAACGAAAAAGCCGAGGCTACTTTGAATGTTTATGAGACAGCCGTTAATTCTGGCGTGAAAATGAATGCTTATACGTCTAGCATCTTGTTGAATGCATTATGCAAAGAAGGAAAGACAGAGAAAGCGGAAGAGATTTTGGGGAGAGAAATGGCTAGGGGGCTTGTCCCGAACCAGGTTATTTACAACACGATGATTGATGGATACTGTCGAAAAGGTGATCTGGTTGGAGCTCGAATGAAAATCGAAGCGATGGAGAAACAAGGGATTAAGCCAAATCATTTGACGTACAATTGTTTGGTTAAGAGATTCTGTGAATTGGGGGAAATGGAGAATGCTGAGCAAGAGGTTAACAAAATGAAACTAAATGGAGTTTCTCCTACGGTGGAGACATATAACATCTTGATTGGGGGCTATGGAAGAAAATGTGAATTTGACAAGTGTTTCGACATTCTCAAAGAAATGGAAAACAATGGGACGATGCCGAATGTAGTTAGCTATGGAAATCTGATAAACTGTTTGTGCAAAGATTCTAAGCTTCTTGAAGCTGAGATTGTTAAGAGGGATCTGGAAGATAGAGGTGTTTCACCCAATGCAAGGATATATAACATGCTAATTGATGGTTATTGCTCGAAGGGGAAGATAGAAGATGCTTTTCGGTTTTCTGAGGAGATGCTAAAAACGGGAATAGATCTGAACTTGGTGACTTATAACACCCTCATTAATGGGTTGTCTATGACCGGAAAATTAGCAGCAGCCGAAGACTTGCTTCTCGAAATCTCAAGAAAGGGTTTTAAGCCAGATATATTCACGTACAACTCGCTGATATCTGGATATGAACATGCTGGAAACGTGCAAAGGTGTATCACGCTGTACGAAGAGATGAAGAGATCAGGAATAAAACCCGAGTTGAAGACATATCATCTTTTGATCAGTGCGTGCTCCAAGGAGGGAACAGAGCTCACTGAGAAAATATTTGGAGAGATGTCGTTGGAACCAGACTCGTTAGTTTACAACGGGGTTCTTCATTGCTATGCCATACACGGAGATATGGATAAGGCTTTAAAAATGCAGGACCAGATGATGGAGAAGGGAATCGATTTGGATAAGACGAGTTATAACAGCTTGATTATGGGACAGCTGAAAGTAGGAAAGTTGAGTGAGGCTAGAAGTTTGGTTAACGAGATGAAAACCCGAGAATCGGATCCTGAAGCTGATACATACAACATAATGGTTAAAGGGCATTGTGAGGAGAAGGATTATATGGGAGCATATGTTTGGTACAGAGAGATGCAGGAGAAGGGTTTGAGATTAGATGTTTGTACAGGCGACAAGCTAGTGACTGGGCTTAGAGAAGAATGGAGATCAAAGGAGGCAGATATTGTCAGTTCTGAAATGAATGGTGGCAAGCTTGATGATGTAACAGTGGACGAGTCTCTGTCTGCAACAGAGAAGCTGTGAAATGAAGAAAGTGCTCTTCAAACCAACTTATTTGATTTTGTTTCTTTCTTTGGGACCTTCAAAAAGATCCCCAACTTTGTTTTGTCGGATACATGTCGTGGGTAAGTTTAGATTAGTACAATAACTTTGGATTGATTCTACGTTATACTGTGGAGTAATACTATTTTTCTAAAGAAGTAATGTTTTTCCCTGAAACAAATGTTGACAGATTTTGTGAGTACATAACTAAAAGAGTGATCGTAAATATATTAAATGTCAATGAATTCATGAATGTATATAATAAGATGAGAACTGAAAAACTGTTAGTAAACACAGAAATCTGCACAAAACAATCAACAAACACAAAATGTTCTGTACAGTTTTCAAGTGTGCGAGTCGCACGGTGGGACGGATGCCTCTAGAAAGGAAGGAGGGTCACCGTGCGACTCCTGTAGAGTTTTCTTGTAAGCTCTTGTCTAAGACGAATTGCTGTTAAACTATAACGTTGGGCTTGGTAAACGTGGAGAAGCATCAAGCTTGCTAATAAAACTGAGGTTAAACAAATATTGATCATATTGGTCTTCCTCGTCAAAAACCTAAGATTTAACCACGGTTTTAGCTCATTATCATACTTGCTGTATTTACCTCGCTTAATCTTACGCTCTTTACCTTATTAGAACTCAAGCTACACGTTTGAAACTGACAAGAATTGAAAGCAGAAATACACAGAAGTCGATGGTGTGAGAGTCTTTTCAGATCGCCTTTAGATAGCTCCATGTTAGATGTGTTGGGATAAAATATTAGGAAATATGAAATATCCATTTTGAGCAAACAAGCAAGAAACACTTGATAAAACTAGTAACCACAAACACATACCATCCATCCATCATCTCTCTCTGTCTCTCTCTCCCCTTGCATTTTTCTTTATTCTAGAAGCAACTTTCACCTTCAAAGAGAAGGAGGCACATACTGTCTAGACAAACTAAACAGATCTTTACCCTCAAACGGCGATGTCCATTCTCTCCCACTCCCCACTAAAGCAGCTTCCTGCACTCCCATTGATATGCCCATCCCATTCCCATTCCCATTCCCCATCATTCTTGTCCTTCCATTCATGTTTGCTTCATATGGGGATGCTGCCACGTACTGTTGTTGGTTAGGTCTCGGACAAGTTAGGCCTCTGTCTAGACTCCAATCAATGTTGTTGTAATCCAAATGCCCCATTGACCCATCTGTATTCCAGTCCAGCCCAGATGAAGATGCTGATGAGGAAGCTGATCCATACCCCGAGAAGAGCCCAAGAGAAGCAGCTGGAGCCACAGCATGCGGTGCAGAACCCCCTGCCATTCTGTGTCCGTTGTTCACTTGTCCCTGATATTGTTGATACTGAAGTTGCTGGTACATCATGTTTGAGTTCATATCATTAGGAGGCAGAGTTCTTGTGGGCAAGTACCCGTTAGATTGAGCCGTCTCAGATCTATTTGCAGGGTACCAACCGCTACCTCCTGCTGCTGCTGCTGGTACGGTAAATGATGAATTCATGGTAGAGACAGGTAACATATTTGTGTTAGCGGACTGAGAGCGTTGTTGTTGTTGCTGCTGCTGCTGCATCACCATAACTGGTTCCCTCATCTCTTGCTGCTGAAGTCTCTTGAATTGATCACCTAGAGCCGCCACATAATGTGTTTCTTCTGTTGGCCGTGGCAATGGTGTCTGTTGATATGACATGCGTTTCTTCTCTTCCAGGGCGGCATTCTGTTGCATTTTCATCCACTGCAATTTCATGCGAATTCTTTCCATCGGATTACCAGATTCTCCACTCATGTAGCTGGATCCTCTCGAGTAACTTAGATTCTTTCTTTCCTCTTTGCCGCCTGCAGGATATATACCTGAGTTAGGTTGCAACTGAGCTAATGTGTTCTGACTTGTGTGCACAGAAGGGACTTTGCCGTTGTTAATAGAAGCATTATCACTGATATCCTCTGCTTTTATAGACGCAGTAGATTGGTCTTGCTTCCGTCTTCTTAATGATTCTTCTGCTTTCTCAATGTCCCCTTCTGCTGTAACCACAGCTTTTTCTACATCCTGCTTTGCGCACTTATATTTCGTTTCCAACTCCAAGATACTACTCAGCTCTTGCGATATGTCAAGTTTTAAGTTCCCCGAGGTAGGATCAAGTTTCTTATCTGCTACTTTTACCCCACCATCATCAAACAGCCAATTAATGGATTCTTCTATTTTCCCTTCATTCAACATAAGAGCGTAAGTTGCCCGCTCATGAGCAATTCCCATTGCTATGAGCTGCTGAGCAAGGACTTCAAGTTTCCTCGACATCAGAAACTGACAGCATCGTTCATGCAACTCCTGGGCTCGCTTTTCCTTTTGACGTTGGTGCTTTCTTTCATTCTTCAGCCGCATCTTTTCTCGCTTGTCATTATCAGCTCCGGGAATGATTTCCTGTTTTGCAGTAGCTGTAGTAGGTACTTTCTCTTTGTGATCTTCCGAATCACCTGACCAGCTACCATTATTAGAGGCAGAATCACAGTCGGCTCCAGTTGAATCCGACTCATCAATGTTTCTGAAACGGCCATTGTTGTGAAGCGACGAGGGACCAGTTGCTGAAAGCGACTCTACGGTTTGAAATGTCCCCAAAAGAGGACTGTAAGCACCACCAGTAGTTGCACCTATGGATCCCGAGGCTTTACTAGGTGTCTTCTGTGAATCATTCACAACCTTCTTGTCTCTCGATTTAGTTTTGGATACGGTAGACATCTTCTCGAAAACAAAGTTATTCTGCAGTTCTCACAAAAACGAGAATAATTAATACATAGCAAAACCGTATCGCCAAAAAAAAAAAATCTCGTTAAAAATGGTCATTCGAGTTGCAATGTCCAAGCTAGAGATTTTCAATGGCGCAGAGACAGATAATGTAATTTACACGGACGATTGTTGATGAGGAAGTAATAGAAGAAGATTACATCACGTAACACCGAATACCAAACGAATAGATCCATCGCAAGAACGAATCTGCGAACTAAATCGACAATATTTCTGGATATACATCTATCGAATATGGTCAAAACACAAAATTTCAAGGCGAAGAATAATCTATGCAGGCGAATCCAAACCATAAACAATATTAAAAAGTCGTGTTTGAGCAACGGAGGGACGAAATTCGAGCGAATCGAGAAGACCTAAAGCCGATAAAGGAAATGCGATTCGGCTAATAATCGAAATTGTAGTATAGATCAGTGACGAGAAGGAAGAGAGAGAGAGAAAGAAAACCTTCTTGATCTTGACCGGCGTCGTTGACGAAGATGCAGATCCGGAGAAAAGAAAAAAAAAGCTGAGCTAGGCGATGAGGATGAGGAACGAGAGGAGTGCGATGATATGAATAAAACAAAACGAGAAAAAAAAACCTCGGCGTTTCGAATCCCCAAATCAAAATGGCAATAGAAATTAGGGTTTGGTTAGGAGAGTAAAAAAAAAACGAATTTAACAAACAAAGCCAAAAAAAGAGTCGGCCAAAACTAAACCAAAGTCTTCGTAATAAATCCTTTTAATTTGTTTTTCTACATTTTCTGTTATTATTTTCTTTCTTTTTCACACTCATTTCCAGTTGTATTTGTTGATTTCAGTTGTCAAAACTGAATAATAAAATAGATTTACATGGGCAGGACTCGGACAGATGTATCCTAGTTTAGGGTTCGAGGACTTTCGTAAACAATTAATAAATTAATCTTCAAAAAAATTGAAAATCACCTAGTATTTATATAAATGCACTTTACTGAAAAATAACGCCTTGTTGAGCTTGGAGGCTTTAGACTTTTTAGGTGTCGATAAACTCTTAACGTAAAATAGTCTTTCAAAGTCTCACCGAAGATGAGAGGAACATACTGTTTTATTAATTGGGTGGAGCTAACACATTCAAACTACATAATTTCATTTATATAAACATTAATGATCTGTACGATTAGAACGAGACCTAAACTAAATTAGACTTTAAATTTGGTAACTTGTTCAAAAATCGAAAATATCTAGAAAACCGAAAAAAACTTTAAACCAAAACCGGACCGAAGCGGCTGAATCTAAACGGCAGCGTTTTAAAAGGTCTTCACCGATTAATAGTGGTCACTCGCAGAGTTTTGTTTTTTGGATTTTACGAAACGCTATGAGCTTAGCTTCAGTTATCCACCACGGAGTTCTTGCTCCGGCGAAATCGGATCGAATCTTTGTTAGCGTTCCGGTGATTCCGCCGGATCTCCGAGCTCGTGGATGGACTGAGTCTCGGTTCTCTCTCCTTACAAATCCCTCTCTCGTTTCAGGTCTCCTTCTCTTTAGTACACACATATTGCATTTCATGTGTGTGAATGGACGAATTCGTCTCTCTGGGTTATGCTAATGTGCTTTTGGGTTACGGTTTTTCAGCTGCAAATCGTCGTCTCCCTCATCTTCCTCCTATTGCTTGCTCCCGAGGAACTGATCAGGAAGATGATGTTTCTTCTTCAGGTGAATGCTTCTTCTCCAAAATTTTGTTTCGTTTTGGTTCTACATTTTTCGATTCAAATTGAAGGATCAGTTATGCGCTCGGTTGCTATGCTCTGTATCATTCTTATCGTTTGTAGTGATTCTCAGGAACTGAGTTTCTTACATCATAGCATGATCTTAATTTTGCTAGCAAGACGCATTTGTATACCATGAAACATTTTACCCCTAAAAGAGAAAACATTTTAGCCTCTCTTGTGACATTAATTTCTTTGTGGTATGTTAGTACAGAGAAGGAGAACAGAGATCTTCTACCACACAAAGATGACGAGAGTGGAAGCACCTCATCAATAGACAATGGAGGCCTGAGAGATAATAATCGACAAGAAGAGACATATAAAACTTCCTTCAAGACTGTTGCCTTGTGTGTTAGTATCTTCTTGCATCTGCTAATTCTTTTTTTGCTCTATAAACGAAACTTAATGTCATCTTTTTAATCTCAATAGGTAAGCACTGCGGTGGCATTTGGGATCGGAATAGGTTTGAAAGATGGTGTTGGAAAGGCATCAGAGTTTTTCGCAGGGTGCGTAGGTGCTTAATTATGATATATAGAAGTTCGCTTAGCTCTGAAGGTGATTTCCTAAATTAACTACTTTTCAACTCTTGCAGCTATTTACTGGAGCAAAGCTTGTCAGTAGACAACTTGTTTGTTTTTGTTCTCGTATTCAAGTACTTCAAAGTGCCACTCATGTATCAGGTACTAAATTATCTGCACAGGGATTTAGTTCTTTACTATAATAGAGTATTCTGATTTTGTATCCTTTCTGTAGAATCGGGTGCTTACCTATGGTATAGCTGGTGCAGTTGTCTTCCGCTTCTCGCTCATATTACTAGGAACAGCTACTCTTCAGGTGAATCCTATGTTTGGATCAAAATGTTTGTTAGAATTTAGTTTTTTATATAATCTTCTTTCCGCCTCATTTCAGAAATTTGAAGCAGTCAACCTACTGCTTGCAGCATTACTCTTATATTCGTCTTTCAAGGTTCATATTACCTCCTGTTAGCATTTATACATGTAATTACACACAGCTATTGGTGGAGAACATAAAGGGTACTTGTGACTTAGTTTATCTGTGTCCAATGTCTTACTACAGTTATTTTCAAGTGAAGAAGATGATACAGATCTATCCGACAACTTCATTGTAAAGACATGCCAGAGATTTATTCCTGTCACATGTAATATATCCTGTTTTTTTCTCCGTGTTCCTGCTAGCTGCTTATGTTTGTTACGAACTTTGAATTATATGTAGTTACACGTCTAATTTCAGTGATCATACTGATTTTTTCCTTCTTATGTTTTTAAATGTGAGCAGCAAGTTACGATGGAAATCGGTTTTTCACACAGCAGGATGGCATTTGGAAAGTATGTGACTAAATTTTATGTACTATTAAGCTTTTTGTAAGAGGATTCCATGGTCAAAATATTCATCATAGTATCTTTTTTACTGGGTTCTAATCTATCTCAAAACAATTTGGGCAGGCCACACCATTACTACTCACAGTAGCAGTGATCGAGCTCAGTGACATAGCATTTGCTGTATCCTCCATCACCACTTTGTGAATCTATTTTTTTGGCTCTTGAAAAAATGAAGCAAAGCACTGATACTGGTTGCCCATTCTCTTAGGTTGACTCAATACCTGCTGTTTTTGGGGTCACAAGGGATCCTTTTATTGTCTTGACCTCTAATCTGTTTGCAATCCTAGGTATTAATTTGTTCTCTATCCTTGATGTTGTTAGTGTGGATACTGCCTCTTCAATATTCTTGGAAGGTTGAATTGAATTTTAGTGGAAGATTTGTTCGTAAGATATTCATTTCTTTTTGCTGCAGGACTAAGGTCTCTCTATACCCTGATTTCTGAAGGAATGGGCGAGCTGGAATACTTGCAGGTATCATTTATCACTTCTTTTATTCTTCATTCAGCTTATCTCTGTTTCATGTTCCAACAAACTAAGCGTCAAATAATGTACATCAGCAGTAATACTCATTAGGTATCCATGGGATAAGTATGGTTTCTATCTAATCTTGTCTTTGCCTTTACCAGCCATCAATAGCAGTTGTTCTTGGCTTCATCGGATCCAAGATGATCCTCGATTTTTTTGGTATATACAATTTTTATTCAGCACAATTTCTGGTTGAACTAAACCACCAAAAACTAATCTCTGTCAACACTTCTTCCTCCTTGCAGGCTTCCATGTATCAACCGAGGCATCACTTGGTATAGTGGCACTTTCTCTCAGCACCGGAGTATTGCTGAGCCTAGCAAACAAATCCGGAGACAACTAACTAAGAACGGGGAACAGATTCCAGATTTAGTCAATCATACAGTTCATAAGAGCAATATCGCATTGTTTATTAAATCAATTCACGTGTGTGACTGTAGATATAACACAGAGAAGGGGCATATGCTTTGCAAGCTGTATTTTACCTTTTGCCTGGTCTTTCAAAGCTGTTAAGCTGCAAAGAACAAGATCTTTAAACCCAACCTTAATCTATTTGTGTGTAAGACGTTGGTTTTGTTCGACTATGAAACGAATAGATGGGTCAGGCACATGGTTGATTTGCGACGAGACCCTTCTTTGACAATCAAGTCATTTCGTTGCTCAGTCAAGGAGCTTTAACAAGTGACGTGAGGATGTTAAAAGTATGAGATAATAGAGCTCTTCTTATGCATTGAAAAATCATCAAATGAATAATTTTCTTATAATCAAATAATCTCTACAAAATGCTTCTAACAGGATATGGGGCGATCGAGTTGCTTTTTTCTTATCGCTGTTTCTGTTCAGAGTTATGTTATGTTCTATACTTCTGATCATGATGAAAAAACCATTGGCGAGTGATGAACATAAATGTCTGCTTCTGGTATTGTGAACGACGTAATTTCTACTTCAGACTTTAGAGGTTGTATCTTTTTCAGCATAAAGATAGAGGAAACAGAAGCAGTGAAGAAGATGGATTACATCTACTTCTAGTTTCATCATAATGTCTTCTAAAATCATGGCAGATTGATATAAAGTGAAAGTTTGCAGCTTGCATACACAAAGGAAAGTCAGAGATACACAAATTACCAGTTCCGTACACACCCATCAAATCAAACACATGGACTGGATTCACATTCACTTATTTAAGGAGTTAACTTGGATAGACAAGGACTCTTATCACGTAGTCTGAGAGGCAAAGGGAGCTCACTCAGTCCTGCAAAGCAAAGCAGAAATATAAGACGTCTCGACCTATTAGGTGTTAAGATCAATGCTGGAGACCGAGTAACCACCAACAGGAAAAAGCTAAGCAACATGTAGAACGTGATGTGTTTACCCACATAGAAAGCCCAGGAATGGGATTAAACATCATGAAGGTGGATGAAACTCTCCAACTTCTTGAGGTTCTCCCAGGCTTTCTCCAAGACCTTGGCCTCGTAGACCTTCTGGGTCTCACCATCAGCCACCTCCAGAGTGAGATGGTGCATTTTTCCTGCCACAACCTGTGTTTTCGCACCAAGGAGCTTCTTGTACTCCAGAGTCCCGTTCTGCAAACATAAAGAGAGATGGTGTGATTAAATGCCAAAGAAATTCTTCTCTCTGAAACCATTGTATTTATTTTAATCAACACAAGAGCAGAGATTCATATGCTTCTCTGAGGCAGTGATCGAGTTTAAGGTTACTGAATTGAGAAGAGGACCACAACAAGCAAATCGATTAAGACCCAGTTTCTTATAAAAGTTCTGGACATGGTTTTCTTCAAAAAAAAATTTGCACCCAACGAACAATCTCCCAAAATCTTCCAATCGATCTACGTGAGGAACCGATTACAGAAGCAAAATGACGCAACCCCTAAATTCCCGGGAAACTTCGAGAAAAATTACACCCAGTGAAGCGATTTCCAGTTTTCATTCGAGTTTTCATCAATGAATCATCGATTTAGCATAAGATCGGACGAAAACTCATCGATTAAAAACGTACCTCCTTCTTGTTATGCTCATCGACAGCGAAACGAGCGAGACTCTCTACTTGAAGATCATTTTCATTTGCAGCAACATCGCTAATTCCACCGACGACTGTTCCTCCTTGTTGATCCGCCATTATCGCTTCTTAATTTGATTCGTAGATAAGTCTCCTCACCTCTTCTCTTATGCCGAGTATACAGAGAGGGATGCGTAAAGCGCGTTTTTTTCCCTCCAACTAGTTAAATATAATGATTCATTATAGCACTAACTACTAGAGAATCTTTATATAATAATCTAATTTTTATTATATAAATATAACTAACTTTTACTTTTAGAAACAAAACAGAGATGTAAGAAAATAAACTTTTTACAAAACCTCTGTTCTTATCTAAAATCTTACATAAATCACACTAACAAAGACGCAAGAGAACAATTTCACATCAATCTGGTCGATAAGTATATCCGGTTTGACTTTAAACCGGTTTTACAAGCATGAGTCTGCAAAGGCGAGGCTTTTTACATTTTTCTGATTACTTTGACACAAGGACAAGGAGAAACAAAAAATGCTCAAAGAGCTTAATTCCACGGTGGAGAAGACGATCTATGCACAGAAGAAGAAGAGGAACCATAGTTGAGGTCGAGGTTATGAATCTGTTGCATAAGCTGTGAACGTCTTTCCTTGAAGAAATCCAGACGAGTGGTTAGCTCCATGAGAGCTGCAGATGCTGCAGGAGGATGATTATGATTATGTCTTGCGTATTCCGTCACCTACAAGACCGTATAATTTTGCAGAAGCACAATTAGGATTCTGAATTTGTCGCAAGATTTGACTTCTCGAAGACAACAAAAGAGAAACACTAACCGGTGAAAACTCTTCCATTGGAATTCCTAAGGATGCTTCATTTAACCTCGGTGAGCCTGGTACTTGTCTGTTGTTTCCTCTACCGTTTCTCCAGTCTGCTCTTAGGCTAGTTTCATCCTATATGATTCAATACAAGTGAATGTTACTAAAGAAACAAAATAAAGGGGTCAATGGTTAGTGAGATTTTTCTGTAGCATAATAATATTTGTACCGTTCTCTGATTTCTTTCTTGATTAACGAAAGCAAGAATGGAATCAAAGTCCTGCTGAAAAGACTTTCTGCAACATTGTAAAAGTAGAGTATTATATCTATTAGCGAGTTTACTTTTGAGTAAATATGAATTGTACTTGAACTTAAAGAGCTAAAACCAGGTACAGAGTGTAAACTCGCAGTTGAGTATTGTGATTCTGGAGAAATTGATGATGGCTTTGAGCATCTGGGAGTGAGCTTAAGTGATGATGGCGCTGCTGATTAAGCTGATGATGTAATTCCGCAACTTTCTGCTTCAGTCTTGCGACATCGGCCTCCGCAAGAGCAATCTCCTCAAGCTCAGCCCTTGTCTTCGCATTCATTGTGATGTTAGAACCAAAAAGAGCAAGAGACATAACCGTAAAATAAAATAAAATAAAAAAACTGATTTCTCAAGCTAAAGTGTATCCTGACTTTAGAATCCGCGGCTTGTGAGCTAAATTGTCCACACGAAATGCTCAGACCAACTTCAAGAGCGGATCGGAGGTCTCTCTCAGCTTGCAGTTGCTCTTGTAATCTGCCCACCTGACAATTTCATGGCTACCTTGGTCAGACAAATGGAGTTTTAATTGCCCTCAAAATCATACAGAAAAAACTGGAGCACAGAAACACAACATATGTCAAGAAAAGGTTCATACATCTTGTTCAAGTGCCAACCGACGTTCATGCAAAGCCTGCTTCCGTCTCTCCAAGCTAGCTTGTAATACTGCATTTCCCTTAGCCTGCAGCGGTCGACTCAATTAACACAACAACATTATGTAATCAGCATATAATACTTCTCAGAACAACTACCTCCTTAGCTATTCGTTGCCGCAGCTCATCTTTCATGAGCTCGAGCCTCTGTATAAGGAGCCTACAAGCAATGAAGAAGCATTTTCATAAGCATAAGTCGACCTCATAAAAATCAAAGACAACTAATATGGTGAACTCCAGTTTTTTTTAAACTATTTAACCATATATATATCTCATATGGGCTTCGGCATGAGAATATTTTTCCTTTTAACTTTTCAACCTAAAAGGCTTCAAAAACAGATGTATTCGACTCTACTGCAGCAGAAGTGGTTGAATACATATGCCAATATGTTAAACTGCAATGTATGAATCAAAACACTAGACGGCAAAAAACAGTGTTATAGTTCACAATATACGCATTCAGGACTGAGTATCTTACTCGTCATTTCCAGAATTATCAAAAGATCCTTTAGCAGGTGTTTTTTTGCCCTGCACACAGTAAACAAAGAAACGAATTGGAAGCTACGACAACAGAATTTTCACTTTTCATGCCAGCAATGGAATACTTACGTTGCCTCTTCCCCAGGATGAAGAACGCTTCGCACTGAGTGTTGATAAACCAGTAATTTTGTTTGCAGGTTTCTCAGCTGAAGTTGTGGATCTAGGGGCAGTGAGCGGAGTGCTGGGATTGACTGATGGCATAGCCTCTCTCCCTGATTGATAACAATTTTCAGGAGGTGATACGCTAGAAATTTGTATATCTTTAATAGGCTCTTCAATTTGTCTTTTCACTCTAGTGGGAAAGTCTGTACTCTCGACTGAACAATGGATGTCTCTAGGAGACTCAGCATCTGAATCTTCAACACCAAATCCCTGAGAGAAAGCACATTCAAGGAAAGAATATATTAGGATGGATTTTCTTGCAGCTTAAAATACTACCAGCTTCGTCACAGAACACCTAATGTTCAAACACCAAACATAACTAAAATGTGACACCCATCAATCAAAAGACCACATAAGGCAGAAAGCAGGATAACAAGATAGTAGCCAATGGTTGAAGGAATGCATACAAATGGAAACGACTGCAGACTCTGACATGGAGGTATGGGGCAGTGGGATAAGATGGAAAGAACAAACCTTGTAATCATACAGATCACTGCCAGCATAATCACTGCTCTCACTTGGTTTTCTGCTCAGCAGAACATCATTATCATCATCTGTTTGGCCATCTTCTATATCCACATTACGCAAGTCAGGACGTTTAACCTCTATCTCCTCTTCATCACTTGAGTTCTCAGGCCCACTGTCGCCAATATGAGAATCAGTAGAAATGGAGCATCTTTCAAGATCTTCATCCTGCAAACAAATAGTTGAGCATTGTGTGGCACCGAATATAAATTAAATGAACGGATGGCATCTTACATTGATCATATTCCCATAGTCTTCCAAAAGTGCTGTGACAATGGCTTGAGCATTATTGGCAGCATTAGCGGCAGCAAGAAGCTGGGCAGAGTTATCTCCTAGAGTGTCAAAACCTTCTAGATCGCATTCTCCAGCCAGTAGAGGACGCAAGAGCAACGGGGACATACAAGCAGCTACAGCAGATGAGGTCATCCGGTTCTCACAAGAATGAGAAGTTATAGTATGCATCATCTTTAGAATCCTGCAAAATAAAACCCACGCTGAGAATAAAGCTGTTTGAAGTACATAAATAATAAACTTCCAAGAAAGTTTCCATGAGAGCACCGCTTATCTCCCATTGCATATGCATCTGAGTTTTAAATATCCTCGTATGTTCAAAGCCTAAATAGAATGCCTAAGCTCATTTCAAAGACTATATCTGAAAGCATACCGCACTAATAGTCGCCTGTTTGGTTCTGGAAATGTTTCAATTATGGCAGAGCGCAGTGATTTAGCCCGAGCTTCTTTATGATCAATTTCTATAGAACAAAAAGTAAGAAAAAACGAGTTATATACACACATAAACCAAAGGAGAAACATAGATTCCATACACAAAAAGACTTACTATATGCTTCTAGCAAAGCAGTGCAACACGACGCAGGAACTGGAGAAGAAGGCAACTGCCGCAGAACATGCTGCAGATACAATAACATTACAAAAATATTTCAACACCATAAATTTAAACTCGAAGTATAATTGAGACACAGTAAAATACCTTAACACAGTCTCCAACAACATGTGGATCCTCTTCAGGACTAAAATCTGTCTTGCCTAGATAAGTACATTAGAGAAAGATATCAGAAAAGTATATTCCTTTCAGAAGTTTTTACCCAAAAGAAAGGGGTCCATATCTACAATATCAATACCTTGTTCGTATTCTTGAACTCTGTGTTCTACCTCCTCAACATCTGCAGACTGCCTTAGGATTCCCTCTACTTTGGTTCCTGTGCGGACAAAAAGGTGCAGGATAAAGAACATTCATATGGGCAATTCGAAACTAAAAGCATTTCTACAATAGCCTATATGGTGAATTAAAAAAATTAAAAGTAAAATTTTTATCCACCGAATATAATATGAAGAAGTCTACTTTCTGGAGGATAAACAACAGAGAATAATGAAAAGATATTTAATTAAACTAGGAGGTCAATACTCACCATATGTCTCAAGAAATTGAAGTGCTTTCTCAAGAAACGATGGACTTCCATCAATTTCTTCTAGAGCAAGCAAAATTGGTCTTCCAACAACAGAAGACTTCAATGGGCGCTGATCCCTCCCTGCATGCCAGGGTGTGATTAATATACATAGGTAATAGCAGAGAATCTGATCCATAATAAAAAAATTAAAAGACAACTAACATGAATTAAAGGACCCTTCAACTGTATTGTTTGCTTCTGTTCGGAATATTCCATTTTGACCAATTACCAGTGCTGCATTAGGAGCTTGTGCAAGGGCTTGCTCAAGAGCTGCCTTCCACTCATACAAGTCGTCCAATGACTCAGCCTATGTGATCCAAATGGTTAGCATTTCATAGAAGCAAAACACAGGAATCATAAATATATAAATTAAGTCAACTTCTAAATATATAAAATCACCTTGAGGGTGAAAGCTCGTCCATCACGCCCATCTGGGAATAATACAGTCAACAACTTTTTATCCTCTCTCACCACAACACTGCAAACGAAAATGTTAACGCAGGCTAGAAATTTGGAGGTATTCTGATAAACAACAAGTACAGGCAATGAATACCTCCCCGAACTGTTCAAGTCAATGCCTCCAAGAGTCAAATTTACTTCACCCCCTTTTTGTGGTAATGCACTCTGCCAAACAGTGGAAACAATGAGCTAAGAGTATTTAACAGTTCAAGAAAATTGGGAGTTTATAGTGTAAATTAAGATCCTCCTAAGCTCCATGCACATTGATATAACAGACTGAGGGACGATATAACAAGTGATAAGTGAAGACCAGATTTAGAAATAACAGAACTTCTGCAATTGGAAGGGCACCAATACTGACCGGATCATTTTTGAAGAATACCAAAGAAGTTCGAGTAAGGATAAACCAACGCTTCTTCCAAGATGTCCAACCAAGTCCTGCCGATCAAAGTGCAATAATAAAATTTAGTAGACAACACGATGGTGGTATCTAAGGAATCAAGACAGATACACAATTGGTAAAGGCGCAGCGTAGATGATTTTGAAAGAACGGAAAATTATAGAAGCTCACCTTTTGATGAAATGAAGAGAGGACCACTCTTGTAAACCTGTCAAAGAATTCATTGTGGAATACATTTTTTTGGATTATCATTGGTTTGGAAATGTTATACAGATCATCAACTACTCAGAGCTACATATAGAAAGAACAAACACATCTGAAAGATACTGACAAACCAGTGAAACTAAATAATTGTTTTCACTTCAGTTACGTAAACTGGTTGACCAAGATCTATAACACTTTTTCAACCACCAAGCCGGGTAACGGTAAAACCACATTTCATAAGATAGCAAACCGTTCATATCCTACCAGCAATCAACATAGACGCAGCCAAAAACCAACCCTACACCTAATGATGTCCCGAGATATTTATTTGATTACTTTATTCTCGGCAGTAGATTTAGGAATATAGCATCAACTTAAGCATAAAATTCAGAAAGAAAAAGGATTTCCGAGTGCGACTCCTGATTAGAAACTAGAGCGATATAAATCATAATATGCAATTACAGAAAAACTGAACAAACATGATCTAAAATAGCTACTATCTACGGGGGGGATAATATGATATTTCATTCACGGTTGACGTGCTTCTGACTTGATCGAACTGATGAATTCGAACCCCAGAATCCCCCAAAACTGCATATATTCGCTTCTAATTGACTGGCTCCAGTCATTTGAGCAAAAAAATCTAATCTTTCAAAAATCCTCGTACTTTACTCAAGTGTCACATATGCCTTCAAATACGAAACGAAAGCACTAATCTTTTTTTATCTCATCAGTATTCCATTATCCCACGAATCAAAATAGATGATAAGAACCAAAGAGGAATCGAGCTAGAGACTGTAATTACCGTATTCGAAGCTCCAACTTGTGGCCGCTGCATAGCCGCTAAAGAGGCCGCCATTGCAGAAAAGTAGACTATTTAATCAAACCACCAATGACGCATCTAGAAAAGCTCAAAAATAAGCGCAAGAGTCTGAATTGCTTTCTCTCTATAAACCCTTCTGACGAATCAAATGATACACATTAGCCCGAGTCAATTACTCCCATTTCCTCGCCAAGATGCCCTTTACTTTCCAACGATTTCGCTTAAACTAAAAGAAGAAACTATTTGGTCTGACCTACTGGAGCTACAAGAGAAGACGAGTGAAGGGAGAAGACAGAGAAAGGGGTAAGCTCAGGCACAAGACAGTGTAGTCTAATTCTATGCATCGGGCCAATCAAAAGGCGCCACGACAAAGACATTTCTTACCCCTTTTGACAGAAATTCCATTAAACAAAAACTCTCAAATTAGCTTGAACTCTGAACTAAAACATCTACACTAGATATGTTTGATTGTCAAAACAAAATCTCAATATACGAATTAGCTAGGAAAATAATATTCAACCGTGAAATTAAAGCGACCTTAGTCGTTTTTTTGTTTAAGCATTAAATATTAATGTAAATTTTCATATGCGGTAATACGTTAATAATACGAAAAAATACATTAAAATCTTATGTGAACGATAATATTATTTTAAACTGGGATCATAAATAACGATAGCACATTGTATATTTCCTTGTAATGTAATTGTGTTTAAATGTAAAATAAGATTATTTAAAAATTTAGAGATCATTTTATTTTATGTATATAAAAAAAGAATTAAACTTGGAAATAGATATGTTGTTCTTGACTCCGTTTTAAAAATAGATATGAGAAGTGACTTTTGGAAAATTATTTATTTGTAAAGGGGTAGGTCAAATTGTCTTGTCCACACTATAAGTGTGCAAATACTGAAAATAAAAAACTTTTCTACTTCTGTCTTTATTTTATATTTATTTTGTAAAAAATGCAAAGTTGGGACAAGCGTGTGTTAATAATAATGCAAATAGTTTTAAAAGAGATAGCAAAAAGCCACCAAGTCCCAAAGTCACTTCCGTCTCCCTCCCTTCCTTCTCACCATCGCCAACAATGACTTCCCGCCTCTTAACCACCGGTTTAACCGCCTCGATCACTTCGGTTCAACCGCAACCGCAACCGCATTCCCCGATACGATCTCAATCCATGATCTCTCTCATCCGTCGAAACCACCGCATCAATCCTCCTCGACCGTCGTCGTCAATCGCTCCAAGCTCAAGGCGGTGGTTAGTCGAAGCGTTGCCACCACCGGCGAGATCATCCTACGATGGATCTGACGACGGAGGAGCTCAAAAGCCAGGCGTCTGCGGTTACGCGATCGAAGGAAGCAGTGGCCACGTGGTCGACGGAGATCAGCATGCTAAGACGACGGAGATAGTGATTTGGGCGGCGGCTACGGCGGCGTTAGGCGTCGGAAACCGCGTGATGTACAAGCTCGCGCTAGTTCCGCTCAAACACTATCCCTTCTTCCTCGCGCAACTCTCCACCTTCGGGTAAAAATCATCTCCGCGTCTCTTTGATTTATGTTTTTGCTTGCTTACGTTAAAAATTAATACGTTCTTAATCTTACAATTAAAATATAATTAGTTTTTCTATAGTCTGGTATGCATAAATTTAGAGTTAGTCCTAAAGAATAGTTCACAAGTCCCGATTTAGTTCTTTTACACAAAAGACTAGAGGTTAAGAACTATCAATCTATAGACATCTTTTTGGCAATGGAAACTTTAATGTGTATATATAGTTATATTCTTTTTCTTTTTCTTTTTATCACTAATGCTTGACTGGAAATTAAATTTTGGTCGTCTTGAGAATTGATTGCAAATACATTTTTTTTCCTTCCCTAAAATGATCTAAAAAAATATGAGGTGTGATGTTTATAGATTATGAAAAATGCAATAAATTAGAAACATTTTGTTTTGTTTTTCTTCTTTTGGAGTCGGGTCAGATTTGGCTTGCAGTCTATATAATTCGTGTTTTGTTTTTGGTTTGTTTTGGTTTTTTTTCTTTCTTTTTAATCATACATGACTAGTCGAAGTTAAGATTTATACCATCTAACAGTTTCTTGATTATAACCATTTGCAAATTATATAGCTACAAAATGCCTTTATATTGAAAAATATGCTAGAGGAGGAAAAAACACAACGTTGTAAGTTGGTGGAACCAAACTCTTATAAAAAAAAGAAGGTGGTGGAACCAAATTGAATAAAGTCCGTCCATATCAATATCATTATCCCGCCCCTTAGCTTAGCAGCCTCTAAGTAATATTCTTATGGGACCATAGTGGCTTAGACTTTATTATATTTCCTCATGGCCCTACTATTACTCTTACTTTACTACTACTAACTACTAACTTCGCGTGTGTGTGACCATTCCAAACCTAATTGATGGTTTATTTCCATTTTGTAATATTTTTTTCTCAAACCAAACTAAGTAAAGGGATCCCAAGTCGGAATCGATTGTGAACCGAACTGTCCATGTGGTTGCTGTCTTATGTCTGCAAGTTAGCTGATAGCCTTTCATCAGATTCTTAAATATTAATATGTTAATAATATGTTTTACTTTCTTTTTTTTTGGCAATTAACAAAACTTTGAGGACTGAGATTATGTTATGTTACCTGTGTTTAACAGAATGTTTAATTTGGCTAGAGAAATATTCTTGTTTTTATTGCTCTAATAGTTGCTCTTGTTCTTGGTGGACCTCAAACTTTGATCAATACTCTGCTAGAGAAATATTCTTGTTTTTTTTGTGCTTGTATGATGTCTTGGAAACATCTTGTTTTATATACATCAAGCTTTAGTTTCCAGAATAAGCATTCATCTTTTGCTATTTCCTTCATATAGGTATGTAGCTGTATATTATTCTATCTTGTATTTCCGTTATCGCGCTGGAACTGTTACAGATGCGATGCTCTCGGTGCCTAAGACGCCATTTTTAATTGTTGGCGTCTTGGAGGCTTTAGCTGCAGCTGCTGGGATGGCAGCCGCAGGTAACATTACACTTATGCAATAAATGTCAAGTTGGCTTCATGAAAGAACGAGAGTACTATGAGAAGCAAAAATGCCTTCAACTTACTTAACTGTTTTTTTTCTTTTTCATTTCCTCTACTCAGCTAATCTGTCGGGGCCATCTACTACAGTTTTATCTCAGGTTAGAAATATAACTTTCTAATCATTGGTATGCTTCTGTATGTGGAACTTCTTGATTTAAGTGTGAAAAGCTGACAATTTTTCTTGCCTCAGAACCATATTTCTTGATATTTTTTTTGCAAACACAAGGCATGATAGGTTCCAGAAGTTAGTAACATACTCGGTTTTTCCTTGCAGACGTTTCTTGTCTGGCAAATTTTCTTCTCCATTATTTTTCTCGGGAGGAGATATAGCGTAAACCAAATACTCGGATGCACTCTTGTAGCTCTTGGTGTAATCGTCAGTGTGGCAAGGTAAGATCTGCACGGTCCTCTCTTTGCTCGACATTTCTTTTGGTATCTTCACAAAAGATAGGAGGAATCACTAATAGTATTGTTTTTTGCATGTACAGTGGATCAGGTGCTGCTCATTCCTTAAAGGAAGCTGGAATATTTTGGATTCTTCTTATGGTCCTTTCTTTCTTGCTTCAAGGAGCAGATACAGTATTGAAGGTCCGTTTGTTCACAAAGTTACAAGCCTTTTATATTAGTGCCATACTTATGTTTAATCTCTGATTCCTTTTTCTTATAGGAAGTCATCTTTATAGATAGCCAGAAACGATTGAAGGTACATACGTATTCCCAAATCCCAAACTCGCTTTAACAGAGTTCTCATTTGTTTATTCTGTGTGTGCTTGAACTACTGAAAACACATCTGTTCCTACTATCGCAGGGAGCTTCACTCGATCTGTTTATAGTAAATTCATATGGTTCAGCTTTCCAAGTAAGTACTATAAAGTCCTTGTTCTCTCTCGGCTCTGACTTGCATTGCAAGCTAAATAATCTTGTCTCTTTTGATGATTTTGTGACCAATTCAGGCCATCTGCATCGCGTTGCTTCTTCCATTTCTTTCAAAACTTTGGGGAATACCGTTTGACCAGCTCGGTAGCTACCTAAAAGATGGCGCGGTT
This sequence comes from Schrenkiella parvula, assembly GCA_000218505.1. NCBI lineage: Eukaryota > Viridiplantae > Streptophyta > Magnoliopsida > Brassicales > Brassicaceae > Schrenkiella > Schrenkiella parvula. The sequence continues at coordinate 14,607,863 of CM001192.1, read as the reverse complement.
TGCTTTCTTAACATCGGGACAATGACAAAAGGATGTGATGGGGCTCCGTTATTGCCTCTGTTGTTTGTGATAGTAAACATTGGCTATAACATTGCGCTTTTAAGACTCCTCAAGATTTCATCGGCGGTTGTTTCATGTCTTGCATCGACAGTGTCAGTGCCAATTGCAGTGTTCTTGTTCACATTGCCATTGCCGTACCTTGGAGTTGCATCATCACTTCCAAAAGGGTTCATGGGAGGAACAATGATACTCGTATTGGGAATGCTTCTTTACAGTTGGGCACCACAAGGACCTAACCGTTCTCATACTGATTCAGTCATTCCTTCACCTCCTCCCACTTAGAGAAGGTTTTTAATTAGGGTTTTTCATTTTATTAAGAGAGGAGAGTTTTACAAAAATATTGAATTGGAACAAGATAATATAAGATCTGAACATCATAAATTGGAGAAGTTGACATTTTTTGTAAGTTGCTAGCTGGATTTTCATATTAATATTTGGTCATACACATGTCAAATTAAATCCCATGATTTTGAAAGTTGGCTTCCACGCATCAGATATGATGATTATTAAAATTTTTGCAACATGTGAACTTCTTTTGAAACGAGGTCAATTCTGTGTATAAAAAAAAAACATTAGGAAAAATTTGTGCTATTGATATTAAAAATGTACATATATGGTTAAGTAGTTGACATTTGGAAAATAAGAACATACAGTTTTGTAACAAAAATACAAAATCCCCAGGATTTGCTCTCAACCTTTGTCCTAAATCCTAAACGTCTTTTTTTTACTTTAAATAACAAAATTACAGACAAGCTTTGGTCCTAAACTTCCTCCCAATCAACAAACCCTATAATCCTTTGAACCGAAGAGAAGAAAACATTCTATTCATAGCCATTCACAACCAAAACACCTAAAATTTTCTTGCTAAAGAAGAAACAAAAACCAGAGGAAGAAAAAAAACCAAGAGGATAAAAACATTTAAAAAAAAACTTTCAATTTCTCTTCCTCCTTGAGATTTTACCTCCTTCCTCTCCCCACCCTTTAATGCAACAATGGGAAATTGTTGCTCTCACGGACGGGACTCAGCTGATAATGGAGATGGACACACAACTGAAAATGGTGCAACGGCTTCAGGCAATCCGGCTGGTCCAACTGCAGAACCTTCTGTAGCACAATCTAAACACGCGCCTCCTTCTCCTCCTCCTGCAACAAAACAAGGCCCTATAGGACCTGTCTTAGGTCGACCAATGGAAGATGTAAAAGCTTCATATTCTTTAGGGAAAGAGCTAGGCCGAGGACAATTTGGTGTCACGCACCTCTGCACGCAGAAGGCTACAGGTCAGCAATTTGCTTGCAAGACCATCGCGAAAAGGAAGCTTGTGAACAAAGAAGACATTGAGGATGTAAGAAGGGAAGTGCAGATAATGCATCACCTGACTGGTCAGCCAAACATTGTGGAGCTTAAAGGAGCTTATGAGGATAAGCATTCTGTGCATCTGGTCATGGAGCTTTGCGCAGGTGGAGAATTGTTTGATAGGATTATTGCTAAAGGACATTACTCGGAGAGAGCAGCTGCTTCGTTGCTAAGAACGATTGTTCAGATTGTGCATACCTGTCATTCCATGGGGGTTATTCACAGGGATTTGAAGCCTGAGAATTTTCTGTTGCTCAACAAAGATGAGAATTCTCCTCTCAAAGCTACCGACTTTGGGCTGTCCGTTTTCTACAAGCCAGGTTTCAAATCAACATCATTGTAAAACCCTGTCCATATCAAATAAAACGAGTCATGGTTATACTCACAGAAAAATTCTGTTTTCTCTGTGTTACAGGAGAGGTGTTCAAGGATATTGTGGGTAGTGCTTATTACATTGCACCAGAGGTTTTGAAAAGGAAGTATGGACCAGAAGCCGATATTTGGAGTATCGGTGTCATGTTGTATATCCTCTTATGTGGTGTCCCACCGTTCTGGGCTGGTAAAGATAATCATGTTTCTTCTTTCTGTCTACTCAGCAAACGAGCTTACCAACTTATGTAGAGATGTTATCTAAATATATGAATTGTGTAATTACCTGATCACAGAGTCGGAGAATGGGATATTCAATGCAATCCTAAGGGGACATGTTGATTTCTCAAGTGATCCGTGGCCATCCATCTCACCTCAGGCGAAGGATCTTGTTAAGAAGATGCTCAACTCTGATCCCAAGCAAAGACTAACAGCTGCTCAAGTTCTCAGTAAGCATCTACAAAAACCAAAAAAAACAAAAGCATAACAATCTCTCTCCATGCCAATTAATGTTTTCTCTCTCTTTTGTAAAGACCATCCATGGATAAAGGAGGATGGAGAAGCACCAGATGTTCCTCTTGACAATGCGGTGATGTCCAGGCTCAAGCAATTCAAAGCAATGAACAATTTCAAGAAAGTTGCATTACGGGTAACAATCATATCCCTTGCCCAATTACAAAAATTTGAGTGGAATACGGCTCTCAGTAGTAGAGTATCCTAACCTCAGAACCTGTAACCATTGAACAGGTGATAGCCGGTTGCTTATCAGAGGAAGAGATCATGGGGTTGAAGGAGATGTTTAAAGGTATGGACACTGATAGTAGCGGAACAATTACACTAGAGGAGCTAAGACAGGGACTTGCTAAGCAAGGTACAAGGTTGTCAGAATACGAAGTCCAGCAGTTAATGGAAGCTGTGAGTCCTTTGCGTACTAACAAGATTTTTAGCTTTTGCCAAATGCTGAGCACCAAGGAAGGAGACTCACCACTGATTTTCTGTTTTTTGCTCTGTGTGTCATGGTGTTCTATAGGCCGATGCTGATGGTAATGGAACAATAGACTATGGTGAGTTTATAGCAGCCACAATGCATATTAACAGACTTGACAGAGAAGAACATCTCTATTCAGCCTTCCAACACTTTGACAAAGACAACAGTGGGTAAGCACTTAACAGTTTTGTTATATAACTGATTCTTCAAGATTTCAGACACCAAAAGCAGAAATATGAAGCTTGCTACGAAACCAAATGTTCACTTCAAATAATGCTTTCTGTTCCTAGATATATCACTATGGAAGAGCTGGAGCAAGCCCTCCGGGAGTTTGGGATGAACGATGGCAGAGACATTAAAGAGATAATTTCTGAAGTTGATGGAGACAATGTAAGAAACAAGAGTCCCTTCAAATGTAACAAGCATCTAACACTCTCATTATAAATAACCAAATTTCTGATGCAGGATGGTCGGATAAACTATGATGAATTTGTGGCAATGATGAGAAAAGGAAACCCGGATCCTATCCCAAAGAAGCGGCGTGAACTTTCATTTAAATGAGCGATTGTTGAAGTAGAGGAAGAGAGAAGATAGAAAGAGAGCAGAACATTAATGTACTTCTAACAACGAAAGACAAGGCACATCAAAAGAAAAATTAAAAGTATGCTCGGATTGCTAATGATTGAACTGGAGGAGATCTTTAAGGGAGGAGAAGGCTCAAGAAGGATAAAAAAATCATTAATTGGGGATTTGGGGGGAGGTGTTTGATTTATGTACATTTTCTTTTCTGGTTGTGTCTACTACTGCTTAAAGTGGCATGGGTTTCTCAATGTACTTAAAATTCTTTTTCAATTCTCTTGTATGTCTTAGTGTTATTTGTTCTTACTTCCTAGCAAAAACACTTGAAACCAGTCCTGAACAGATATAAAGCTAAACACAAGACCAAAAATGGCAAAGACAGTGTAAACACAAAACCAAAACAACGCAAAATATCCTTCAGAAACTATGGTGTTGCAGCAAAATCTAAGCAAATTGATATGACTCAAAACAGAATTGTTATCTGAAGATAATCAAATGCATCAAAGCACAAAATTTCGTAACGGCAATACTAATTTGATTGAAAAGGGGTAAACTTTTTTCATTGCTTTGTAGATATAAAGGCCTAAAGAGCAAAGAAGCTCAACATACATACCAACTCCACCAAACTCATACAGATAATAGAAAAAAAAGTTTGACATTCCCCAAATAAAACCCTAAATCGCAGGACGACCATGATAACATCGAATCGAATCGAGGACACGGTTTACTTATCTTTCGTAGAGACTCCATACTTCTCCTGCAACTTGGCAACCTCCTCTTCGTTCTTCTTCTGGTCGAACTTCTTGCTCATCTTCGCGTGCTGGTAGTAGAGCACGATGAGGTACCTATTCGCGACGTTGAACCCGGAGAGATGGTCGACGGCGTTCTTCGCATCGTAGATATCCTCGTAAACGACGAAGGCCGTGCCTTTCGTATCCTTGTTGCAACCAATCCGAATCTGGCGAATCCCGCCGTACTTGCCGAAGATATCGTACATCTCCTCGCTCGTTATGTTGAACGGAAGGTTCCGAACGTAGAGCACGCGGTTCACCTCCGGTGGGAGCCTGGTGTTCTGCTTCCGTAGACTGATCGTCGTCATAGCTTTTATCTCCTCCTCCTACGACCGGTGATTTGTTATACCGGCGCCGAGAAAAATCTTCAATCGGGAAAACGAAAATTCTAGACCTCCGGTTACGATCGATGTTGTGTATAAACAAGCGGAAGAAAGGGTAAAACCGTCTTTGCGCAGGCAGGCAAAGGGATTTAATTTATTGACGGTGTGTTAAACCAAATAAGTCTAACCAATTATCATAAGCCCAATTAGTAAAGGCCCATTGGAAAAAGGAAACACGAGTTACATAAATTACTCTGAACAGAGACCAAGACTCAAAAAAAAAACTGGAACACAGAACAGCTTTTATTCAAATTGTTCTTTCGATCTTGTTGATAAAATTAGTGTTATGTACAAAGATTCTTATAGAATCAAATGATGTTTATGCAGATGATACTTGCAATTTATATAGCTTCAGACCTGACACGCTTAACTGGAGCTCGAAGAGAGGATAGATAACTAGCATCTGATTTCTCAATCCCATCGAAAAGGTAGCTGAAAGGAGGCATCTCTATATACTTGCCATTTCCTGGAACAACTTTAAGCTCATCGTTTTCCCATACGATTCGGCCTCCTGCTATTGTCACTTCAACTTTTCCCTGAGATTTAACAATCATGTCCCCAAGAACAAAATTTTATCACTGGCACCCTTTTCTTATACTTATCAGTCAAGAGAGGCTTTGTAAAATGCATATTACCTTTCCTCTTCTGCCCTCGTAGACATTTGTGTCGGATCTTGAATGATGAGACTTTGAGCTAATCACGTAGCTGGAGTTTGGATTCAGTATAATAATGTCTGCATCCGAGCCAGGAAGGATAGCTCCTTTCCGTGGATATATGTTGAAAATTCTAGCACTGATAATCAAACCATAACTCCATAAATGAAATCAAAAGCATATCATCAATATCAAGAAATTTAGTGAAAAAGGCAAATATACCACTCTGTGCTGGTTATTCGAACAAAATCAGTAGCAGAGATTTGGCCAGACCCCTGGATTGTGTAAACTTTAATTATGATACAGAAAAACTTTACACAAAATCAGTAGCAGAAGATTTTAGCCATGAGTGAGTACTTACCACCATTGTGTCCCATATCAGGTGCATCCGTTCTTCTAGGCCTAAATTTACACAAGTCCAAAAGGATTTTACAAATTACATATAGATTAGTAGATAAGCAGAGACCAGCACAGAAAGTAAGAAACAAATTAAGTCAGCTATTATACCATTAACACCATTAGGTATTTTGCGGAAATCATCAAGTCCGAAAGCTTTTTGTGTAGAATTGAAAGTGCAGTGATCAGTTCCTACTAGCTGCAAAGATAATGGTTAAGAAAAGGAGAATTTTTTAAAAAGAAAGGATCTAAACAATTCTATTTATAGCGAGATAAGGAACCTGAAGGATTCCTGTTGAAAGGGCATCTTGTAGGGCTTTCCCATGGCCTACTGGTCTAATTGGTGGACTCATGACATACCTGAAATATTGTGAAAAAAAACTCTGAATGAAAACCTGAAGGAATAAATGGGAATCATTTGAACAGCAGACCTGGAGGTTTTCTTACTTGGACGCAATTGTGAAGTCAGGATCCCAAAGCCAATGATCATCAAGGATTAATCCAGACACAACAGGCTCTCCAATAACCTTCTGCCCTGAAATGCATAACAAAAAGAAATACTTCTTTATATCAAGCTAGATATTGACTAAATACTTGGAAAAGGACTCTAGAAATCAACTTCTACGTTACACTAACGGTTTTTAGCTATAGCAAGTTGATTATTAGAATGTTGATTTCTATAGAATATACAACGAGAAAAGAAAAGAAAAACTCAGTCCGATAGGGGTTGTAAGGAAGACCTGCTTTTCGAGCTTTAGCAATCTCATTCATTGCGTCAACACTCATCACATGAACAACATAGAGAGGCGTGTTAACAAAACGAGCCAAACGAATTGCCCGAGAAGTGGCTTCTCCTTCAAGCTGCCATTGTCAAACAAGGATATCGATTTTAGCTTGAACAAAGTTTACGGAAGCAAGAGAAAATATGTACAGGAGAAGAGAAAAAAAAAACCTATGAAGGCTTATCATAAAATAGGAAATATAACGCTTAAATTACCACAGGAGGCCTAGAAAGAGCATGACCCTCTGGACCTGTAATGCCCAGTTCAATCATTCTTTTCTGTCCTTCGAAAACTGCATCTCCATTCTCAGCATGAACCATCGCCAAGGCACCGAGGGATTTACATCTTTTAAGACCTTCCAGGAGGAGGTCATCAGTGACCATAAGAGATCCTTTATATGCTAGGAAGAATTTGAAAGAGTTGATACCTACAAGTTTAGAGATCCACACACTCAGTTTCATCATAGCAGGGGAAACTAATGGAATTGAAACACCAAAACTGTGAGCCATCAATCAATGTGTCACGAGACATTTACCCTTTTCCTTGACCAATCTCTCCATGTCCTTGGAAACACCTTCATCCCACTTTGTGATAGCCACATGAAAACCGTAATCCATGCATGAGTTTCTGGATTTGTTTTCATAGGCTTCAAAACCAGCAACCAGATTCCCATTAACTGGTATAACAAAGTCTATGTGCATAGTTGTACCACCAGCTAACGCTGCTGCCTGACCACTGAAGAAATCATCAATAGTCTCGGTACCCATAAATTCCATCGCGAGGTGCGTGTGGGGGTCAATTCCTCCTGTTTACATCGAAGAAAAGAAGAAGATCTGAGAAAGGAGGATGGAAGGCTAACCATTTTTAATAAGAACGAAATATGCATCTAGGATCATATATCAGATATATAAATGTGGAAACAAAACTTCCTATACTTGATCATTTGCTTTTTTAACTAAAATGTTGTAGACTGAAAACTATCTAGGCATCCAAACTTGATGAATGTATCAACTAGTATGAATTGATTAACCTGGCATGACAAACTTTCCAGTAGCATCGAGTACAGTAACTTCGTCCCCAACCTGATACATAGTGACAACAGAATCTTCAGACAAATCAAAATTGGAATTTAGACTACCAAAAATGAAGGATGCAATATTACAAGGAGTTAGTTAACACCTTGATGTTTGGCTGCACCGCAACAATAATCCCATCTTCCACATAGACATCAGAAACTTGTTGATGGTGTGCATTCACAACTGTACCTCCTTTGATCAAAATCCTCGTCGATGAAGAAGAAGATGGATCCCCACAAGATTCCACACCATACCTTCTCTCTGCACTACAAAACTGCAAAAAAGGAAAAGAAAGAAACACATTCAAATCTAATCAGACAGTTCATAGTCGACTCTCATATCGCGTTGTCTGGATAACTTCTTTTCAAAAATTAGAAGTCATGTCTTAATTTTATCTTTTTCTGTTTAAATTTCTTAGAAAGTCAATGTATTGGATTAGCAAATAACTTAAACTATCTCTTACTTGCTTTAAAATATGCTTAAGAATTAGACAACATTGGATGTTTTAACTTGATGGAGCTATCAGTTACAGTGTTGTTTCTAACAAACCCAACTCGATACGATGAACAATTCATAACAGAGAAAGTTCAAACAAAACAAGAAAGAAGCTGTTATCTAGTCATTTCAAAGCTCGAAGAAGAAAAGAACAACAACAAGTGTTGACTACACACAAACCTGAGTAGCCGAATCTGACACAGACGGCGACGGAAACAGAAGAAATAAAGAGAGGATGAAGAAGATAGCATCCATAGGTCTTAGAGCCATTGATGAAGAAAGTTTGACAAAAGGATCTCCCTCCACCTGTGTCATATTATTCAGCTTCCTATGATTATTATTCCAGATCAATTTTAGTCAACGCAACGCAAAAATCATCAAATGAGAGAACCAAGCCGGACGATCGAACCGCGATCTGGGGACATATCCGGCACAATTCCTAATTTTGAAATTGAAAAAAAACAAAAAACCCGAATTTTTATTTTAAGACCGGTTGAACCAAATTAATTTCTTTGTTTATTATGGGACAAATTCAAAAATACCATTTTCAATTTACTTACGCAAAAAAAGACAAAAAATAAAAACAAAGTCATCGGGAAAAAAAAAACTGAGATTTACGAATGGAAACTAAGCAACAGATTCAAGTCAACACAAAAATCAAATGGATATAGAACCAATCTGAAAAACATATTCCGTACGATTCCTACACAAAACCACAATTGAAATAAATAAAACCGGTTGAATCGGGTTGGCTTCTCTATTTCTGTGCAAGACCGGCCGGTTCGCGATATCCCATAGAACCCTTCTGCTAAGAAAGAAGGTTTGATGTTAGAGGAAAAAGGTTAAGAAGTTTCTCTTCGATCTTCAGTCCCCCAACCGCGCGACTTGTCTTCTCGCTCCAAAGCTGATGAGCTCTACGTCCTCGTCCTTCCAGGTAACCAGTTTCCTCTCATGGACCAATGCAAAGTTTTTTTTTTCAATGATTTTGTTCAATTTTTGTTATCTGAATTCAAGCTATGGAGGTTTGAACAATAAATGTGCTTCTTAATCAATTTCATAGGGGCTCAAATTCTACGAGTGTGAGTACTTCAGTTAATCATATTACCTTTCATTTCTCCTCGTGATATATGGCTTATGCTATTTGAATTTTCTGTGATTTGGGTTTAAAGACTTATATTTCGTGTTTTGTGATCATCTAGCTTATAGTTCTTTAGCTTCTCAAGTATAGATGGGTCAAGTGTTATTGATACGCCTGGATAGATAATCCATTGAAGTAAAGTAGCTTGCATCGAGCCAACTTAAAAACGTTTCTGGTGATTCTTCCTTTTGTGCGAAGTTACTGACTCTACTGTGAATAATTTATGGCAGATGGGTCAGCTTGTAGCTGACAAGCATGTACGTTACGTTCTGATGGCAGAAAAGGTACTAGAAACTATATCACCCCTTTCCTCATTCTCAGCTGTTTTGTTGTCACTATGATTATTAACTAATTCTGGCTGTTTATGTCACTATGATTGTAACTGATTCTCGTTTTCAATTGCTTACGAATTATATTCACCTGTTAGAAGAAAGAGAGTTTTGAGTCGGTGGTGATGGATCATCTAAGAATGAATGGTGCATACTGGGGACTGACCACTCTAGCCTTACTCGAGAAGCTTGGCTCTGTTTCTGTAGATGAAGTGGTTTCATGGGTCATGACGTGCCAGCACGAATCTGGTGTGTACTAGAGTATTATATTTCTCAACCATATGCATTGCAGATCAGCTGTTTTTACTTAGCAATAGAATAACCAAAAAACATATACAGGGGTTAGGCACTGAAAGAAGATGTCTTGGAAACTCATGAGAAAACAATCATTGGCTTTCATTACTAAAAAGCTAGCAAAAAAAATCTATGGAGACCATTGGACGTGCTATAGGATTTCACGTTTTTTTTATCCCTAATCATAATATATCGCTTCAGGAAAAAAGTTTCAAACAAATGGTGCTTTTCTGAGCAGGTGGCTTTGCTGGAAACACTGGACATGATCCACATGTTTTATATACATTGAGTGCTGTACAAATCTTGGCCCTCTTTGACAAACTAGACATTCTTGACGTTGGAAAAGTATCAAGCTGTATCCTTTAGCACTTGGCTTCTTTACTCATGGTGGAACTTTCATAATATTATGCATTGAAAAATGCTCTGCATATTGCTTATATTAGATATTATTATGGCTTCCTATATACCAAATTAGATGTTGCTGGTTTGCAGAATGAAGATGGATCCTTCTCAGGAGATATGTGGGGAGAAGTAGATACAAGGTAGTACAAAGACATTTATATGTTTCATGTTGGTGATTTCACTTTGTTGAATCTAACTGCGAGACTGTTTATGTAGGTTTTCGTACATAGCCATATGTTGTCTCTCAATATTGAAATGTCTTGGCAAAATCAATGTGGAGAAGGCCGTTGATTACATTGTTAGCTGCAAAAACCTTGATGGTGGATTCGGGTGCACTCCTGGAGCAGAATCACATGCAGGACAGAGTATGTTATGCTATTTGAGTTTTTTTTATTGTGTCCACCTGATTGTTACTTGCAATTGGTTTCTCAGATGGCTTTACTGAGCTAAAAAGTCCTTTCCTATCACTGCTATTAAAGTATTCCAGTGACTGGGACACTCAGATATACTTTGTTTCTGTAGTTGGGGTATTAAACTATTCCAGTGACTGGGATACTCAGACTGTATTGGAAAGTTTCATGGTAGCAGGACGGTCATTATTCTCTAGTTGGTTTTTTCTGTTACTGCAGTTTTCTGCTGTGTGGGTGCTCTTGCTATCACAGGGAGTCTCCATCATATCGACAAGGACTTACTTGGCTGGTGGTTATGTGAAAGACAAGTCAAGTCTGGGGGTTTAAATGGACGACCCGAGAAACTCCCTGATGTAGGCGCTAAGCTCCTTTCCAATAAGAAACCTTTGTATATTTTCCCTAGTTCTTACGCACTTTTGATTGTTTTATTACCAGGTTTGCTATTCTTGGTGGGTCCTATCGAGCCTAATTATGATAGATAGAGTTCACTGGATCGACAAAGCAAAGCTTGTCAAGTTCATCTTGGACTGTCAGGTTTGTCTCCAACATGTCAGCAAAAGTTGTATCGCTGCTAATTTGCTTTAAAGCTCTCATCTTTCCTGATTTGGATAGGATGTGGAGAACGGAGGCATCTCAGACAGACCCGATGATGCTGTTGATATCTTCCACACCTACTTTGGAGTTGCAGGTAACTATTAACATAAATGCGTCTCTTTAAGTCCATCTTGTTGATTTGAAGCCAAACAAAGCGGTCCGTTTCAATCAAATTTGGTGCAGGGCTTTCCCTCCTTGAGTATCCTGGAGTCAAAGCAATTGATCCAGCCTACGCTTTGCCTGTTGATGTTATCGACCGGATCATCCTCAACAAATGATTGTTCATATGATTGCAATGGGTATGACACCAATATAGTCAAAATAACATATGGCAGATCTTTGCCTTGTTCATTGGTTGGTTTTAGAAGTTCCTCTGTATGCATGCTCAACGAAGAGATTGCAATTTGGGCATAGGAAAAATATTAAACGAAGCAGGTGGATTCAAGTGATTACTAATGGAAGATGTGATGATTGCAATTCTTGTTCATTCCTTGAGCAATTTGCAAAACTCAACTGTCTCAATGCTGTATTACTTGCTGAGAGATTCTTGAGGTTTCGGATGTTGTGGAAGTTGAAGTTGTGTTGCTACATTATATACCTTATATAAATCAGATTACTGTTTATCTCCACTTTGACTCTGCTTTAGATCTTGAAAAAGTGGCTTCATGTTGTTTGTGTTTAAGAGTGTTCAATACTAATTAACCGAACCAACTTAATAAGACACTTATAAATAATTTTATTTCCATGGACCATAACATTGAATAAAAAAAATTATAGTCTGGTAACAATTTTTTTTTACTAAATCCTCTATATTATTTTTAGTTGGCTGTCGACAAAAAAAATAGTTGGTTAATTTACATTCTAAAAGTTACTGTGGGAGTATATCGAAAACTATTAAAATAATAATCCAGATTTTGCAATTATTTCCTTTTTTTCCCTGAAGGTTAAAAGAAACAAAAAAATAAAAGGTTTGTGAGTTTCCTAAACCCTAGTACGTACGCCATCGAAGGGGTTTCAGCTCAACTGTTCGTTTTTTTTGTTCCGCCAAGTTTGTTTCGAGTCGACTTTTTCAATGGAGGCGCTAGCGGGAATTGAAGCAGACCTCGAATCGTTTTTCAACGACCAGGATCAGCAGAGACCATCATCGGACGGTTGCAAACAGGTCCCGTGGCTGAGCTGGGAAGAGTGGGACTCCGTCAGAGAGTCTCTCTTCTCTTCTTCTCCTGATAGAGTCGCTTCTGCCTTAGAAAGGGTAATGCTCTTCTTGACTCATGTTTCCTTCCTATTTGCCACTTAATTGGTTTCTATCAATCCTTCATTCAAATAAGCCTCTTTTTGATTTTATAGAATAATTAAGAGTTTATGTGTAGCTCAAAGAGAGTAATGTCATCTCCAGACTTACCATAAGTTTATCGAATTTTTTGTGGGAACCCAGAAGAGCGATTTCTTCTGTGAAAACCATTGAATTGTTTTTAATTTGTTAAATCAAGCTTACTGCGTTAGACCAAGGAGATCAATGGAAGTTCAGATTCCTTTGTAAGCGTAAAGTACAGATTTTTATATGTTTTTTAATCTGTGGATTTCAGGTTGCAACATGGCGAAGTAGAGGCTCACTTCCAGCGCCTGTGGATGTTACTTGTTCCCTTCTTGAAATTCAGCTCAAAGATGGCTTTATTCCGTAAGTCTCTGAAATTTATTTGTTACATTTTTGGATATTTATTGTTTCCGTCTTCTCATTTTCTTGTTTTGTTTCTGTTATTCTGGTTAAAAAGACGAGAGAAACAACCGGCAGATGCATTATATTCAGGGCATTTACTACAGATGCTATACTGCATGGGAATACTCAGGTGAATAAGAGTTTGCCCCCACTTCTTTATATGTTTTGGTTGGTTTGGTGATTCCAAGAAGTTTTCTGGAACCTTTATGGTTTGACTCTTTGCACTAGTTGACTCACGCCTTTATGTATGAAGGCTTGTGAACTGTGTCATAGAAAAGACAAGGAGGAGAGCAGAAGTTTCAATCGCAGATGCAGCTAAAGCAATTGGTATCCCACGTAAACTGATTGATCTTCGTCACGGTAAGAATCATTGGGTGCCTTTCCATGGTTTTTTTACAGTGACTTTTCGATGCTGCTCTATGCTTATTCTTGATTTGATTGTTCTGATTGTAGAGGGTTCCCACCGTGAGCTCCCTGCACTCTCCGTGCTTCGGGATGCTTCAGATGAGGTAAACGTTTTTCCTTCTTAATTCTGTTTTGGCGTTCTATATTCCTTATTTTCAGTACCATAGCTTCATAGGACATGTAGGTTTTTTTGTGTTATATCAAAAAGTTTGCTCCTAAGATCTTTTTGGAGAATCCAAACGATCTTTTTAAAAAGGTGTTGTATGTGATGTAGTTCTTGGACAATAAAAGCTTTTAATTTGCGTGCTTCCTTGGTCATTGTAGGCACTTGAATGGTTGAAATCTTATTATTGGGAACCTCAGAAGTACCAAATTCCCTTGAAGAGAGATGGAACTGCTAGCATCAGAAGAGAAGTCAAATCCAAACTTCGAAAACTTTCTTTCTGCTTCCAACTTAAGCAGAATCCTCAATACGACTCCCCTGTGGTCAAAGAAAAATGTAAGACAACTCATCTTTTATTTTTAGGACTTTGTGCTCGGGGCTAGTAATGCCAAGCAAAAGAACGGAATGAACTCATCTAGGTCTCCCTTATTGCACCTCTGTGAAGCTTACAAGTTAATGACATAATTAGATGATACTTCGGTTTGGGTTGCCAGTGTATATGTTTTTCCAGCTTTAAAGCTGGATATATTTTTCAGTTGCATCCCTGTGTTTCACATTGCATTTCTGTAATTCTGTATGGTCATAGGGTGGGTATTTTTGTGATTTCAGGTTCTAATAAAAAGATAAGGAAGATTGTAAGCAGCCTCGTTGAGTTATACCCTTCTTTCTCGGCAGAAATCTCATCTGTGCTGCTTGAGTTCTTACTCAAGGCCTTGGATTCTTCAAAGTCGGCAGAACCTCAGAGTCAGTCTGGCCAAGATTTCAGGGTCTTCCTAGATGAATGGAAACCTGTAATATTGGAGTTCTCAAATAGAGAACCCGAGTTACTTTTGACACTACTCAAGGCAGTACTTGATATTATCCAAAATAATGAACGGAGAAGTTATGAAACGGGTAATTATTGGGTTTTCCTAAATGCTTTTTACTTCGAGGTATCTCACTTAAACCCCAGTTGTTTCCAGATCGTTTTTAACTTGTATGAATTGTATGTTGTTTTTCAGATGTGCATATTACAGAAAAGTCAGCAGAAGAGGTTTCTCAAACTCAGCAGGTTCCTTTCTTGTTTGCATGGCTTGTGGGTCTTCTTTGTGGGTCGAAGCATTTTCAGAGGAACAGTTCTCTAAATGTAAAATCCCCAAACATGTTCCTTATGGAACTTATACGTAAATGTCTGTTACTGGGAGCCTTAGGACATGAGCTGGTTTTGAAATCAGCTTTTGTGCTTGCGGAGATTGTGGGAGGGCGTGTCTTGAAGGAGAAGCTCATAAAACTCCCTCTCGTAGATAAAAGCTCTGCAAGTGTTCCATTGAAACAGAGTTCTCCTCTTGTAACAACTCCTACGACGCTCCTTGAGCAAGAGAAGAAACTCGGAACTGCAGGCAAGAGACTCGAGTTTGTCAAACTTCGACTCTCAAAGAAGAGAGAAAATGACACCAATAAAACCAATAACAGATGGAGAAAGGCGAAAGCGTGGAGCGCTTGTCCAATCGGTATGTTGCCTCGGATCATTGGATCCTCTGGACGTTTACCTCTTCTGGACTCTCAGAATACTCATAGGATCTCAAAACAAGCACAAGGTAACAACAATGCCAAAAGAGGAGCCGAGTGCAACAGTCAGCAGTTGGAGAACTTGACATTTAAGAGAGCAAGGAAGAGTACAGAAGATCTTGACTCAAATGATTCGACATTGGAAACACACGAGGAAGAAGCTGAGATGGATATAGAACATGGAGATGAGAAAACTGAAAGTGACTCGGAAGGAAATATGATGTTGAAGGATGAAGAGGAAGGTAGAGGCTGCCTTATGATAGGTGGTGAATGGAAAAGAGTAAAAGATGGAGAGCTACTGGGGATGGCTTCTAATGTTAAAATTTGTGTTTGAAATTTTTGGAAATGTTCACAAACATTTACGATCTGGATTATAATTTATTGCCACATTCTTCTTGAGAAAAAGTAGTCCAGATGTTTGATCAAATTTTACAGGTAATAAAACATAAAAAATAATTTCAATTTTTGCATTCAGATAGACATTAACAGTTCATTTCTCAACATCATTAATCAGAAAACAAATTATTATACATGAACATTGTTAGAAGTATTGACTTTATACACAGAAGAGAGATGAAAAAAAAACACCCAAGACCTACAAAGCTGCCACCAAATCAATTGAGATATGAATTCTGCTGCTTCTTCTTCACAAATTTCCCCTTTGTTCTTCAAGGAATGAATTCACCATTTTTGGATTTTAACCTACAAAGCCAATCCCAGCACGAAGAAGCAAGCAAATCCTCTTGATCAAAACCAACACAACTCAAAAATATAAGAGGGACAACAAAAATGTAAAGATCCTGATTTGTATTAGCTGACACTATCCCATTCCTCTAGAAACACCATCTAACGCAACTATATTAAGAACTAGAGAAGATTCCAATACCAAATGTTATGCTATTTGGACTTGAGTAACTTAAAGAACACACAACAAACTTGGGTATGCCAAAAATTCGTAATGACAAATCATTTCCTTGTGAAGAGGATTGTAGATACAGTAACTGGATTATGACAGATGTATGTTCTATGAAGGATCCTGGAAAACCAAATTGAGTTGTACTGAAATGAAATGATGGTTGACCAAGCTAATTGAGCAAGAGAGACAGGCGGTACAGTACACGGATGCTTACCTAGTATGTTGTCTACAATGAGTTGAAAAGTGTTTCTAAACCTCCTCCACGACACCTACTGGAGTGCAGAATACAAAACTGAGAATGTCTATCACTTTAGCCAGCAACCCTTATTGCACCCATCTCATCAAGCTTTGAACTCTTATGCTGCAACGAGATATATCAGGACAACAGAATCAATAAATTACTAAACCCATATACTAGTTCTCTAAAACCTTTGTGCAAACGAAATATCATGGGAAATTTCTAGTTGAGAACAAGTCAAATCTCCCGCCCCCTCCTTCCTCTTTACTACCATTACCTTGTTTTTCTTGTGCCTCTGAACGTCATTAAGATCTTCATCTCCATCATGTTTCCTTTTCTGAAATATTTATTCACAAGGCTCCATGTGATTTTCATAGGATCGAAAAACCAAACAATATGCATACAACTATTATAGAGCAGCCCAGATCTGCTAAATTTTATGCCAAATCAACATCAAGAACGCAGCCCAACTCCAAAGCAACAGCTAAAAAACTTCCATTAAGCAATTCTTATATGGCAAGACAGACATCTGCAACAAACAGACATGTCTCACCTTATCATGATGTTTCTTAGAGTGATCACCCGAATCATGGTGGCCATTTTTTTCCTTTTTTCTGTCTCGGTCCTTGTCTTTATCTTTATCTTTGCTTCTATCTTTATGCTTATGCTTGTGCTTCTTATGCTCTCTATCTTTGTCCTTATCCCTGTCCTTGTGTTTTTTATGTTTCCGGTCCTTATCTTTTGACTCACTTTTTGACTTCGGCGGAATTGTAGGAGCTCCCTTCTCCGCCTGAAAGAAAAACAGTGGGTATTCATGTTCTAGTACCTACGACAATCATCTTTGACGGATACCCAGATGTAATTCATCATATCATGCATTAATTTTCATTGAAACAAAGAACTGGATGTTACAGGAAATAGGACATTCATTATTGAATCCAATTTTCAAGTTCAATGCACTGTCATATTGGTATGAAAAAAAATCGTATCATTAAGTTAAAACTCTAAACAACCAAGAGAGAGCAGATTCTTACTAGAGGCAATTCAACAGGAGTCATATCATTAAGTTGGAAAGCCTCCTTAAGCTCATCCATATCAAAAGGTTGGATGCGGGTATTAGTCTCCCGGCTCTGTGACATGTTCTGAGTAAGCTGATCTAATTGCATTCCTTCTCCTTTTCTGATCTCTGTGTCCCCAACCACATTATGAAGATAATGGGCATCTGACAGAGACACGGGAAGTGACTTTTTGCAAAAGAATTCATAGTGTTGCAATAGTTTGTATTGGGATATAAGATCCACAGCACCACACAACTCCCTCGGACCTGCACTTATATAGTCAGCAGCACAATGACCTCAAGATGAGCCAGAGGGGGATAAAAGAGAGGGAAATGAGCCACATAATTGAAGAAGCTCCAAATTTGAAACCAATTTACCTCCAAATTTCGTACGTTCAGGTTCCATCTTCTTTATCGCTCTCTGAATTGCTTTTGCATGATCACTGCAACATGTATCCTGCAAAGGAAAAATTCAAAGAAGCATTGAGTGCAAAGGAGAGAATACAAATACACGAAAGCGTTTGCAAATTCAATACAAAAAACCACAAAAACTATAGCTAATCACCAGCTCATACTGCATAGTGACCGAAACTGTTGGAGCCTCAACAAAACTAAGAGCTAAAAAACAACTGAATTAGCATAAACTGCTATCCAAATAAACTCTCCCAAATCCCTCATAATGAAACTAGCATCAGAAACAAAACCTTAGAAATGGCAAGATATTGTCGAAAGTTTTGTATTGGTAAAAGAATAAACCAAGTCCATGAATTTTGGATCTAGTCAACAAGAAAGTTTCTTCCATTTGTACTATCTAAGAAAGCAATCAATAATAATAACCATACAGCGAAGTAGTGATCACTGGAAGAAAAAAAAAGAGACATTTAGAGTCGATAGAAGCTAAAGAGGAATTCTGAAAATGATCGAGGATTGGAATCTTGGAAACAAGACAAGGACAAAGCCCAGAAATTAAGTGGCAATCTCAGATTCAATTGGTACGAGAAAGAGAGGAAGGAAAAGAGAAACAAGCGACGTACACGTTAGACAAGCCAGATCTCGTTGAGAAAATCAATCTAGCCCTTTGGGGGCTGTAGCCAGCACTCTGCCGCAGGAATCCGAAGCAGGGAAAGGGGAGAAAGAGGTTCTTCCTCGGGTATCCCGATTTCCCGCGCAAATTTGATTAAAGCAAAGTGATGGAGAAAGGAGACAGAGAGATCGAGGAAGGTTCGAGAGAGAGAGAGAGCGAAAAGGAAGGGGGAGAGAGTACTTCTCTTAGGGTTTGAGAGTCTCTGTTTCTTAACCAATGGGGAAATTTATTTCTCTTTTTTTTTCTCCGCTTGCTTCAGCCTTTTTTTTAATTTATGGGTTCGGCGTGGGCTTCACGCGCCCTCGTTGCGGCCCAATTTTACAGAAACTAATGTCTCCGTAACTCGGAAGTCGACGGATCGATTCCACACAAACTACAGACTATAAAAAGATGGAGTTGTTATAAATCATATGATGCTCCATAATAATTATAAAATACTGTCTCGTACAACATAACAAAAAATATATAATCGAATTCATAAGTAATTTATCAACTTCAACTCTCAAAAGTTTCGTTCTACTTTACGTGAACAAAAATTACATGAACAACAACAAAAAGGATTATAATCTCTAATCCCACGTGTTTCATTTGTGCTAAGACATTCAATATCACAAACTTGTGTTGTGTTATACAAACTTAAAATAAAGAGGTTAATATTTTACAAAGCCAAAAGTAAAAAAATGATAAAGCAAATAAATACATATAAATAAGAGGGGACATTTAAGTGGGATCTAGATTTTTTTTTCATGTGTGTGAGTGTAAATGTGGGTGTGAAATAACACAATGAAAAAAGGGAGTGAAGACAACATCATTCTCCCCAAAGAAAGCTAAGTCTTAGAATCATCACTCCAATTCCCTTTTTGGCCCCTTCTTCTCCCTTTTCTACTTTGACCCTTCACTTAATTACTCTCTAACTTAACCACTATAACTAAAAGATTAAACCACACTTGGATTAATATCACTCACCAATTTATCCAGCTAATACCTTTGGACATGATTCAACCAAAGCTTAGTTTAAAAAATATTAGTAATAATGATATTACAAAAACTCTAATTTTCTTCTCTTAAGAAAACAAGAAAGGGAGAGCAACAAACTTTTGGAGCAAGTCATAGGTTAAAAGCCCCCTAGCTTTTACTTCCATCACTTTCATTCCTCTCTTCACATTCAGAGAGAATTTAAGAGATCTTGATCCCATCTTTTAATTATTATTCGCTCTTATGTCTTCTGAAAATCGATTCTAAAATACATCTCTTATAGTTACAGAGAAACTCTCTCTCTCTATATATATATATATATATCTTGAAGATTTTGAAGAGATGGGAAGTTACTACTCCAGAAGAAAATCTCGGAAACACATCACTACTGCTGCCTTTATCATCCTTCTTCTTCTTTTGTTTCTGTTTCTTTACGCTAAAGCTTCATCGTCGTCCTCACCTGGTATCATTCATCATCACTCAACTCATGGAAGCTTGAAGAAACCTGGAGTTTTGGATCCAAAGCCTTATGATCATAATTCCAATGCTGCGTCAAGAGGATCAAGATATTCTAATGAAGGTGGCGAAAATGTTTTTGAAGATGGCAAGAGAAGGGTCTTCACAGGTCCCAATCCTTTGCACAATAGATGATTTTTTGCTTTTGCAAGTTTTGTGAATTATTGTCTGAATAAAATATATTTGTGCAAACAAAAAAATAAACAATATTTATTTTTCTTACACTGATATACATTATATCGTACGTGATCTGCCGTGATTTGTAACTTATGTTCTATTTGGAGGAATGAGATCTTAAGAGTGTTGTTGAACAACGAGTCTTTGAAAATATAGTAAACGCTGCTTAATTCTTGGTTTTGTTTCTTTGTGATATTCACCTAATTAAGTTGAGTATTTTTAGTTTAATTAATAGTTAGGCATGATAATCTTTTCTTTCCTCTGGAAAGAATATGAAACTGGTGGAATTTTTCGTGTGGTACGAATATTTTGATGATGATAAAATGAACATCATTGTTGATGCCAAAGAAATAAAAAAGAATGAACATCATTGTTCAATTGAAATTATGATAAAGCTAGTCTCTTACAGAGTTCGATGTGAAAGATAAAAGATTACAACAGGCTATATCATGCTTACAGTATAATGAATGTTCTAAACTACCCTTAATGCTCTGCTCTCTCTTTAGGCTTTCTCATAAATATAAAAATTTAAATTTGCAACACCAACCTGTTTATTTTTAAAAAACTATAATTAATTTGGTTTTACGTATACTACAACAATTAAATAATTGAGGAGCATGTATAACAAATTAGCAATTAAAAAAAAATCGTGGAAGATTGCAAAAGAAGTTTGTAGAGATCATACCGGACCACAAGCTGGAAATTCTGGAAGATCATCAAAGCCAATTGTTTTCAACAGTTAGGGAATTTGTAAAGCTAATCATTCTTTCTTTGAGAGTTGAGATATATATTACATACTCTACGCTCAATCCTACCTTTGGTTTGTGTTAGAAACAAAAAAACAAGTTACTAAAATTCTAATCCGGGAATGATTTATTTGAAGTAGCAAGAGCATAATAACAATAATAACAGAAACACAATGGATCCCATTTGTAACACCCCACAAACAAACAAAAATTGAGCTCCGACCTCACTTTTACACACAGACAATCACAAACAAGACATATGAAACTCAATAAAAACACATACGGGCAAGGAAAAAGAACCATGAGATAGTGATTTATAAGATCCGGTAATCTCAGCAGCATTTTCACTCGTGATCCAATAGCTCGCCTTCTTCATCCTCGTCTTCTTCATACTCGCCTTCTTCATCTGCAGTTGCGTCTTGGTATTGCTGGTACTCGGAGACGAGATCGTTCATGTTGCTCTCAGCTTCGGTAAATTCCATCTCGTCCATTCCTTCACCTGTGTACCAGTGCAAGAAAGCTTTCCTCCTGAACATGGCAGTGAACTGCTCGCTCACCCGCCTGAACATCTCTTGGATTGATGTGGAATTCCCAATAAAAGTCGATGCCATCGAGAGACCTCGAGGCGCGATGTCACAGACGCTTGACTTCACGTTGTTCGGTATCCATTCCACAAAGTAGGAGGAGTTTTTGTTCTGTACGTTTATCATTTGCTCGTCCACTTCTTTTGTGCTCATTTTGCCACGGAACATTGCCGAGGCTGTTAGGTACCGGCCATGACGTGGATCTGCTGCGCACATCATGTTCTTTGAATCCCACATCTGTTGGGTGAGCTCAGGGACGGTGAGTGCACGGTACTGCTGGGACCCACGGGAGGTGAGAGGAGCAAAACCGACCATGAAAAAATGGAGACGAGGGAAAGGGATGAGGTTCACTGCAAGCTTCCTCAGATCAGAGTTGAGCTGACCAGGGAACCTAAGACAGCATGTAACTCCACTCATGGTTGCAGAGATCAGATGATTCAGATCACCAACTGTTGCAGTCAAGCCATCACAAGACATCAGCAAACAGATAAGGCAGGAAGAATCATACATATTTGGAGATTGTGTAAAGGATGCATTGGTCTTATGATTACCAAACAACAACAGTCATTGTTGCCAAGATCAGTGATATAATTTTCACAACAAGAAAAAACTGCAGAAAAGAAAAAGGACATGTAAGGGACTTACAGCTGGGAGTGGTAAGCTTAAGTGTTCTAAAACAGATGTCATAGAGTGCTTCATTGTCCAGAACCATACACTCATCAGCATTTTCAACCAGCTGATGAACTGAAAGTGTAGCATTGTATGGCTCGACCACTGTGTCTGAGACCTTTGGTGATGGGAACACAGAGAAAGTAAGCATCATTCGATCAGGATACTCTTCCCTGATCTTAGATATCAGCAGAGTTCCCATTCCAGACCCAGTGCCTCCACCGAGTGAGTGGCAAACTTGGAAGCCTGAGAAATACATACTCATACACATCACTTTCTTAAGAAAAGTTCAAAACCACAATTCAATAAACCTTTTGCTTGGCTCCGAAGAAAGAAAGGGAGAGTTTACATACCCTGAAGACAGTCGCAATTCTCAGCCTCCTTGCGTACAACATCGAGTACCGCATCAATAAGCTCAGCTCCTTCAGTGTAGTGCCCTTTAGCCCAGTTGTTTCCAGCACCAGATTGCCCGAAAACAAAGTTGTCAGGTCGGAAGATTTGGCCATAAGGTCCAGTTCTGACACTGTCCATAGTACCAGGCTCAAGATCCATGAGAATGGCACGGGGAACATATCTTCCGCATGATGCCTCGTTATAGTAAACATTAACCCGCTCCAACTGCAGATCAGAGTTTCCAATGTAACGACCAGTGGGATCAATCCCGTGCTCATCACAGACAACTTCCCAGAACTTAGAACCAATCTGGTTCCCACATTGGCCACCTTGAATGTGAAGGATTTCTCTCATCTTCTATTGATCTGAAAGCAAATGCACAAACAAGGATCTCGATTAGAAATCAACATTACACAAAAAAAGAAGCAACTGATGATATGAAGGTAAAACAATCTGTATCAGATCCAAATGACAATTAGATCGAATGTACACAACTACATCTCGCGATCCGAGATCAAACAGTCTGTATCAGATCCAAACAAATCAAACCAAGATCACTCAACCGAATTCAAATTCTTCCCGGAACTCAAACGACCCAACATTTTAAAGTGATTGTGAATCAAAATCGAAGTTGAGACGAAAACGGTACAAATATGAAACAGATCAAGAGCGGATACAGGTTTGGAAGAGAAGGATCCAATCAAAGTATCAGAGTCAGTAGACGTACTTTATCCGTTCGTTTTCCCTACTCAGTGTCCAGAGAGTAAACAATACATACGAGAGTTAAAGAGTGTGAAAGCAGAAAGTAACTCACGGTTAAGAAAATGCAGAGATTCCCGGCGAGATTGGAGACGAGCGAGTACGACGGTGTCTCGATCGGAGTAGGAGAGGGAGTGAGAGAGAGGGGTGAGTGAGTGAAGATGGTGGATTTATTTATTGAAAGAGTAAGATGAGAGGAAGGTTATTAGATCCAACGGCTGTGATTAATTCTATCTCTGGAAGGCTGGATGCCGTTGGATGGTGAGATATCAACGTTGTATATTGGCGTTCGGTGAGATATACTTAGAATGTGGGGATTACTTGTTTATCATTGGATTGTGATTGTCGGTTCTCAATTATTAGTTGTCACACCAAAAGTCAAATCTATCGACTGATTTACCATTGTGCCATTGGATCTTACATACAAAATAAAATTAGTTCGGTAAACACAACGTAAAATTTAGAGAAGTTTTATTGATTACACGTCAAATACAATTAATAAACTCAATCAAAAACCGTAGGAGCAAAACTCTTGACCAAGAAAAGGTATTAATACTTGATACCTCGTATGACCACAAGAAAAACAAACAAAATTGATCCCACGCATAAGAGAATAAGACACAGTGGTGAACAGTAAATCATCCTACCCTGGTCGGGGAGTATGTGAAAGACGTATCTTAATGGCTTATTTTGTACATATACTTAGTTGAAATATTGAACCATGACATATAACTTTATAGCTTGTGTTAATATTGGGAAAATGTTTAAAAAAACAATAATATATTGGTTTATCTTGTCGAGCTTATGGATCGGATTCAGATAGCAACAAAATGAGATGTGGAATAAAAAAAAGGGAACAATGCACATGAACCACCATTGCGTCCCATGTGACTTGCCAACACAACAGCTCGCGAGCTTGACTTAAATCCTTTGCTCTTCTCTTCTTTTATGAGTTTTGACTCGTAGTCTGTCGTTCTATGTATTAGCTTCTTATATTTTCCCTTTTGAATTCTACATTCTAATTTTGTTCCTTTTTATAATGGGATTATGTTGAGATGAATAACTAAATAGTAATCATTTCAAAAGAACGTGTTAGAAATCATATACCATATGTGAAATGAAACTTAAAGTCATACAAATAAAACATTTTTAAAAACTTTTTTAAATATTTTTTTATGTATTTTACTATATATTTTTTGAAGTTCGTTTTAGTAGTATTTTGTAGGTTTGTTATGAAAAGAAAAATATATACATATAAAATATTTTTATGGGGTATTTTCAATATATGTGTGACATGTGTTATACATGTGATTCTTTATGTTTTTTTTTGTTTTTTTTATGTTAACTGATTTTTTTTACAAAATGGCATTGCGTACACCGAAATAGACAATGTGTCCAGTTTTCTACTTATCAACATCCGAGGGTTCTCCACTACCAAACTCAGTGGTATAGTACTGAACTAGGGTTTATACTCGATTCATGTAAACTATATCCACAGTTCATAGTGTTTGATTGACATTCTCAAAGCTCAAAGAAGACATCACCAAATCTAAAACAAAAACAAAATATTCAAGAACCAAAACATGTTATCACTTAGAGATGCAAAACCACTGCTGCGAGATTTAGCTCTTCTCAGAGTGTCAAAGAACTCATATTCGAGTTACTTCTCCAATTCACTAACAACTTAACACCCTAATTAAACTCGGTCAAAATCATCATTAAGTTTGTCAGCTTCACCCCTAAGAGAGTCTAAAACTAATGTCTCTCTTCTCTTTATGCAAACACACACATCTAATTAAAAAAAAAAGTTATACAACAACCATTCCATTGTTTAGAGATACAACTACCATTCCACTACCTAAATAAATTTGATGCTTTTGTTAAATTGCAGTCTCCCATTATATATCTTCGAAATGATCTGAATTGCATTTTCATTTTATAAGTTATAAAATTAAGCGAGAAATAAAAGGGAAATTTAAAATAATTCACCTCTTCCTTTTTTTCTTTCGCATACGGTGGTGGTGCGTGCTCTTTTATTTTATTTTGATTGGCTAAGCTTTCTTTCTTCTTTCTCGATTGAGAGGAAACCTAACCTGTGATCCATGGCGATGTTATTTGCCCAGCCAAAGAAAAGCTTACTTCCTCTCCTTCTTTTTCTCTCTTGTATCTCCCTCATCATTCTCCTCGTTCTCGTCGCCGAGAGCACACACTCTGTCGCCGATCGAGGAACTACTTTCTGGCGGAGTTACAGTGATGTCCCTCCTTTCACTTTCCTCATCAAGGTCCTCACCTTTGACCGTCTCCACTCTCTCTCCCGCTGTCTCGGATCTCTCGCTGCCGCTGAATACGGCGTTGCAGGCGACAGAGGACGCATTCACCTCCACGTCTATATCGATCATTTCTCACTCGACCGGACGGATAAATCGGTGGAAGATTACTTGAAAAGCGCCAAGGAGATCCTGGATTTTGTGGATAGATTCGAGTGGAGATTTGGGGAGAAAGTAATTCATTATCGGACCGACAACGCCGGATTGCAGGGACAGTGGCTGGAGGCTTGGTGGCCGAGCTCAGATCACGAATTTGCGTTCGTCGTCGAAGATGATCTTGAGGTTTCTCCTCTTTACTACGGCTTTCTGGAAAGCGTGATCCATAAATACTACTATGATTCTTCCAATTTCAACCCTTCCATCTATGGAGCTTCGCTTCAGAGACCAAGGTTGGTTCCAGGTACCATTTTCTATTCTGTGATTCAGAAATGCAGGTTGTAGAGAGGAACAAAAAAAAAAAACTAAGGCTTCTTCACTGAATTGAGATACATTATGAACATATCAATGATGGATTTCGATTCTCTGCGATCTGAGTAATTTATTCAGATGAGTTTATAGAGTATATCCATTGTAGTTACTATTAATTGCAAATACGGTGACGCATTCTGCCCGTTTTGTCGTTTAAATAGTTCAAATAGACAGAAAACGAAGTTAAGGGGAGCAACCTCATTCTTCTTATGTGTTTCTCGAATATACTTTCCCAATGATTAAGCTAGGCCACTATGGATCAGTTAGAAGTACTATTCATGTGTCTATCAGTTCCTAGAAATGTCTGAAATAGTGACTGATTGATTTAGTGGTCAAATGCAGGTAAACATGGAAATAAACTACAAATAGATCCCAAAACGAATGCTTTGTTATATCAGTTGGTGGGAACTTGGGGACAGCTTCTTTTTCCAAAACCGTGGAAAGAGTTCAGACTATGGTATGATGAGCACAAATCCAACGGCAAGAAGCCTTTCCTTGATGGCATGGTAACTTCGAAGTTGTACTGCCTTCCTCATGGATTTCATTGTTTATAAATTTCAAGTTTTATGTCATTTATTATCTGCTATGTTTGCTCAGGTGACGAATGGATGGTACAAGAGGATGGGAGAACGAATATGGACACCTTGGTTCATAAAGTTTATTCACTCTCGTGGCTATTTTAACATCTACACCAATTTCCCAAATGAGGGTGCTTTAAGTGTCTCTCACAGGGATGCTGGTGTTAACTATCGGAAAACCGCTGGGCCAGACTCGCAGCTGCTGAATAGAAGTTCTATCAGTTCTGATTTTTTGAAACTTCAACCCTTGAGCAAACTTAAGTGGTACGATTACTGTTTCAGTAAAGTTGTCCCCGGTAGAGTTGTGAGGAACCTGAATGAACTTGGCACCATTCTTCCTTCTGTGCAGAGAGAGAAAACCATAATTCTAGTCAGTCTATTTGCTGCAGACAAGATGTTTATCAGGAACTTACTCTGCCATTTCGAGAAGCTTAATACTAAAAACCACATTTTTATAGGCCCTAGCTCTGAGTTGTTCTATGATCTTTCAAGAAGGGGATATCCTGTGATTGATGCAGATGTGTTTCTCGACAAGTTGATAAAAAGCACAACTTTGTACCCAAATTCGGTGAAGGAGGCTCTGGGAAATGCTCACGTTGTTAAGAAATGCTTAGAGCTTGGATACAGCACCTGGGTACTTTCAAGTAATGCGCTTTTGGTGGATAAAGGTCCAATCCTTGACAGAATCAGATCAGAGTATGACTTCTATATCGAGGAAAGCTCTGGAATTTTGATTGTTCAATCTTCATCGGTCACTCAAAAGCTGTGGAGCAATGAGCTTCTACATAGCATCGTATCCTTAGCAACGAAGAATCCATCCCCAAGACAAGGTCTAGATTTCATTCATCTAGTGAAAGAGGTCGTGGAGCAAAAGGGCAAGATGATTAAGAGTGTAGAGACAATGAGTATTGCAGAGAATACGAATGCCAACAGCGTAAACCAATCGTTGGTAGATGGTAAACCGGTGGTGTATTGGTCACCTGATGTTGGTTCCAATATCATTCGGACAAAGCTTGCGGAATTGAACTTGTGGCTCATTGATGAAGATCTCTCTTGCAAGGCTGTGGTTTGTCATAGCTCATTACGTTAAAAAAAAAGAATACATTGGCATTTTCTGGCATCGGGGGTGAAACACGTTTTAGATTATATAATAGTTTTAGTACCAAGAATATATATATGTTAAAACATTTTTTTCATGTGTAGTACGCACATACTAAACCAAACCAACTTAATCAAAGCCAAATACAGTGTGCAGGCATTTCCAATAAAACGCCAAGTTATAGTAAATAACTGAACCAACCAAACAAAATCTCAATAAAAAGAGAAAGGTATCAGATCCAATCCAAATTACACTAACTTGTACCTTACAAAAAGGGTACCAAGATCCAATCCAGATTACAATAACTTGTACATTACAAGATCCCACTAAAATACTCTTTATTTTACTTTATTATTATTATACTTTTTTGGTACATGGTCTTTGCTATAAATGAAAGTTATTGGCATTTACGTCACGTTTTTCAAACAATAAAGCAGGTCCACTTATATTAACCAATCTTGTAAAGAACATTTGTGACTCCAAAGGAAAAATAGAATAAAATTAACCTTCAACATGGGTACGACCAGTCTGATTCTCAGTGGCTAAGAAAGCAGAATTCAGAAGAGTGCTCTGTCGTGATTCATGTCCATAATAATAAAATGAAATTGGTACGACGAGGTTAACATAAAATATTATGCTAACGGATTCCTTACTTTTTCAAACTTTTGGTTTGCGTTATAATCATATTTAAAATAAAGTAAGGTCTGAATTCTAGGGTAAGGCTCAATTTTTTTGTTAAATAATCTACCATCTATTAAATATATATATATATATATATATATATATTAAAAACTCAGATATCCAATAAAATCTATAAACCTAATTTAATTTTTTGACTTTAATATAGATATGATTTTCTATCTATTTTTGATAATTTTTTTACTAAGTAAATATATATTAAATGTTCATATATTGAAATTTGTTTCAAACTATATCATTAAAAGTTAACATATTAGAAGTCTGCACGAAGCGTAGACAACAACCATTCCACTGATTTGATGCTCTGTTAATTTGCAGTCTCCATATACTATAAATGATTTGGCTTTTTATTTGATTTGACTCCTTAAGCTGTTCTTTTGTTAATTCTAAAGCATGGCCAAGTTATTTGCCAGGCCCAAGAAAAACTTACTTCCTCTCTTTCTTTTTCTCTTTTGTGTTTCCTTCATCATTCTCCTCCTTCTCCTCGTCTCCGGGACCACGCACTCTTTCGCCGGACGACGAACTATTTTCCGGCGAAATGACGGCAGTGTCCCTCCTTTCACTTTCCTCATCAAGGTCCTCACCTTTGACCGTCTCCACTCTCTCTCCCGCTGTCTCGGATCTCTCGCCGCCGCAGAATACGGCGTTGCAGGCGACAGAGGACGCATTCACCTCCACGTCTATATCGATCATTTCTCACTCGACCGGAAGGATAAATCGGTAGCAGATAACTTGAAGAGCGCCAAGGATATCCTCGACTTTGTGGATACGTTCGAGTGGAGATTTGGGGAAAAAGTTGTTCACTACAGGACCGGCAACGCCGGGTTGCAGGGTCAGTGGCTGGAGGCTTGGTGGCCGAGCTCAGATGACGAGTTTGCGTTCGTCGCTGAAGATGATGTTGAGGTTTCTCCGCTTTACTACGGGTTTTTGGAACGCGTGATTCATGATTACTACTATGATTCTTCCAATTTCAACCCCTCCATCTTTGGAGCTTCTCTTCAGAAACCAAGGCTCGTTCCAGGTACCATTTTCTATTCAGTAGCAATGCATCATGAACATTATATATCTCAATGATAGATTTCGATTCTCTGGGATAGTTACTATTAATTGCCAAGTACATTGTGCCCGTTATGTCGTTTGAATTGTTCAAATAGAGATAAAAAAGCAAAGTTGGTTTCTTTGCTCAGAATATACGTTTCCCAAATGAGAGAGTATGGATCAGTCAGAAGTAGGATTCATGTGTTTATGTGCTTATGTTTGTCTGATATAGTGACTGATTGAGGTGGTGGTCAAATGCAGGAAAATATGGAAATAAACTACGAGTAG
The DNA here is from genome assembly GCA_000218505.1 of Schrenkiella parvula. Taxonomy (NCBI): domain Eukaryota; kingdom Viridiplantae; phylum Streptophyta; class Magnoliopsida; order Brassicales; family Brassicaceae; genus Schrenkiella; species Schrenkiella parvula. The sequence continues at coordinate 14,578,326 of CM001192.1, read as the reverse complement.
ATCCCAAAACGAATGCTTTGTTATATCAGTTGGTGGGAACTTGGGGACAGCTTCTCTTTCCAAAACCGTGGAAAGAGTTCAGACTATGGTATGACGAGCACAAGTCCAACGGCAAAAAGCCTTTCCTTAATGGCGTGGTAACTTTGAAGTTGTACTGCCTTCCTCGTGGATTTTAATTCTGTTTATAGAATTCCATGTTCTGTGTCATTTATTTATCTGCTATGTTGTTCGCTCAGGTGAGCAATGACTGGTACAAGGATAAGGGAGAACGAATATGGACACCTTGGTACATTAAGTTTGTCCAGTCTCGTGGCTATTTTAACATCTACACCAATTTCCCAAATGAGGGTGCTTTAAGTGTCTCTCACAGGGATGCTGGTGTTAACTATGAAAAATCCGAAGGGCCAGACTCGCAGCTGCTGAATAGAAGCTCTATCAGTTCTGATTTTCTGAAACTCCAACCCTTGAGCAACCTTAAGTGGTACGATTTCTGTTTCAGTGAAGTTGTTCCCGGTAGAGTTGTGAGGAACTTGAATGAACTTGGCACCGTTCTTCCTTCTGTGCAGAGAGAGAAAACCATAATTCTGGTCAGTCTATTTGCTGCAGACAAGATGTTTACCAGGAACTTACTCTGCCATTTCGAGAAGCTTAATACTAAAAACCACATTTTTATAGGCCCTAGCTCTGAGTTGTTCTATGATCTTTCAAGAAGGGGTCATTCTGTGATTGATGCGGATATGTTTCTCGACGAGTTGATAAAAAGAAAAAATTCTTACGAAAACTCAGTGAAGGAGGCTCTAGGCAATGCTTACGTTGTTAAGAAATGCTTAGAACTTGGATACAGCACCTGGGTGTTTTCAAGTAATGCCCTTTTGGTGGACAAAGGTCCAATCCTTGACAGAATCAGATCAGAAGGCGACTTCTATATGGGGGAAAGCTCTGGAATTTTGATTGTTCGATCTTCAATGGTCACTAAAAATTTATGGAGCAATGAGCTTCTGCATAGCATCGTATCCTCTGCAACGAAGAATCCATCCCCAAGACAAGGTCTAGATTTCATTCATCTAGTGAAAGAGGTCGTGGAGCAAAAGGGCAAGATGATTAAGAGTGTAGAGACAATGAGTATTGCAGAGAATACGAATGCAAACAGCGTAAACCAGTCCTTGGTAGAAGGCAAACCGGTGGTGTATTGGTCACCAGAGGTTGGTTCCAATATCATTCGGACAAAGCTTGCGGAATTGAACTTGTGGCTCATTGACGATGATCTCTCGTGCAAGGCTGTGGTTTGCCATAGGTCATAACGTCAAAAGAAAACAAGTCTATTAGAATTTGCTGGCGATGGCATCGCAATGACTAACGTGTAAATTAAGATTAAAATTATAATAATGTAAATTAGGGAAAATATATTAATGATATACACTATATTTTATATTTTGATACCCATTACCCAAAAAATGTATAATATATATTATTTCTATAATTCATTCCAAATTATAGAAAAACTTCAAAAACATTACTTTTATGCTATCAATTCTAAATTACCATTTTTATGATATCATTTCTTTTGAAAAGTATCACTTTATAAGCTGACGTATACATATTTATAATTGTTTACTATTTTATAACATGGTTTACAAACATTTATAGATTTTCTCCATTTTTATAGAAATACTTAATAACTCTTATAAAAATATTTATAAAACCTTATAGACATTTTATAATGATTATCTTTATACTTTACAGTAATTTATATTTAAATTTTTGAAATTTTTTGAGATTTTTCTTTATTTTTGTATATTAAATATATTTAATGGTAACAGAAATTAAAATTTGTGTATTATTATAATATTTTCATACACTCTGATTAGGTTTATGTAGTTGGTATACCTGATAAAAGATGTGAAGCTGATTGTGATTTAGATTCTAGAAGCAACAAGCAATGATGCTCGTTATAGATTAATATTTTGGCTGTTACTTTACAGGGTACATGCACTGGTCCTAGAAAGTTCCAAGAAGCTCAGTTTATACGTCAGTTTATAAAGGACGAAAATAGATTTAAACAAAGCCAAATCAAACGCCAAGTTGTAGTAAATAATTGGATCAACCAAACAAAACCTCAACGAAAGAGAAAGAGAATCAGATCCAATCCAAATTACAATCTTTGTATATCACAAAAAAAAAGATTATGAAAGGACGAGCTCTTACTAAAATACTCTTTACTTTACATTATTTATTTATTCTGGTAAATGCTCCTGACTTTACTTTACTGGAAAGTTATTGGCACTCACGTCACTTTATTTTCAATTATGCACAATACTTACTTTGTCAAAGGTTTGCGATAAAAGAAAAATTTAAAATAAGAACTGAATTCTAGGATCAAACAAATAACTACTAGAATTATTATGTATTAGATAAAAGATTAAACAACAACAACAAATTGAAAGAGAGATTTGGAGTCTTGATCTGATTTACACCTTTGTATACCACATCCTTACAATTTAATCGAGTCAATAGTCTTCTTTCCATCATGTGGTCTTTCAAAAAAGCCCTTCAAGTAGTCTGAATACACAACCTTTCTATACCGAGCCATCTCGTTGTTCTCTAACACCTCTGGTAACGGCTCGATAACCGCGTCATTAACCGGCCCGCAGAAAACCGGAATAGAAACCCGGCTACAAAACTTGTTAACCAGCACACAATGCTCCACGCTCCTATACCTATCATTGCTCATTATCTGTAATACGTCTCCAATGTTAACGACAATTGCTCCAGGAATTGGAGGGACATGAATCCATTTTTCGCCATCCTCGGTGGCTCGAGCGTAGAGGCTACTTAAGAGACCGTCCTCTTGTAGGAGGAGAGTGAGGGTGTTGATGTCTGAGTGGCGACCAGTTCCTAGGGCGAGGCTTGGCTCTGGACATTCCGGATAGTAGTTGAAATTCATTCTCATTGTTCCCATTAGGGTTGGTTTATTAGACTCGTCGATGGCTGAGTTTAGATTGTTGATGAGTATGTCTAAGATCTTATTTGCGATTGGTTTGATCTTCTTGAAATGGTATGTCACTTGTTCTCTGTACAAATTTATAAAACCATCTTATAATTTACGTATAACATGAACCCGACGACAAAAAAACAAACCGAACTGAACCTAACCAATATGATTAAATCGAAACGAACTCCAATGTTTTGATTTTTTAATTTGAATAATAAAATAAAAAATGCGATAAATAAGCTAGGTTTAATATAATTAAAACTTAGATTAACTGGAACTATAAAATTCACAATCAGAACTACAGCCTAGCTAGTTTTTTTTTATCTTAAATAAATTGATAAACCAGAACTATAAAATTAAAACCAAACCGTAAACCGAGTTATTGTTGTTTACAGATTGATTAAACTTACTTGCAGACAGGAGGCCAGGTGGCTGCAAAGCCATGTTGTTGAGGAAGAAACTCGAACTTGAGGAAGTCTCTCCACTCCAAAACACTCTCTTTGTAAGGATTGAAACTAGTGGTCAGCCACGCCGTGTCCGATACCGAACTACGTCTCCAATACATTTTTCTCTCCTCCGTCGGCAACTCAAAAAACCCACGCGCTGCCGCAACCAAAGCCTTCAACTCCTCTGGAGCTATCTCGTGGTTCACTATCTGAAACAACCCGAGCTCAGCCGCTGCACCGCAGATCTCTGTAGCCACCTTCGGGTCCATCCAGTTGGACACGTCGATGACCGGAATTTGTGACGATGATGAGAGGATTTTGTCGGAAGTGAGACGCTCTTGAGGAGGTTGAACGTATGGAGAAGGAAGTGCGGTTGGTTTGAGAGAATGGACGAGCCCTTTTACTCCATTCCGTTGGTTCACCACAAAATCCCTCACGTCCGTAGTAGAAATCATGGTTTCTTTCTTTCACTTCTTTTTTTTTTTGGTTAAGATGATTAGCTATTGATTGAAAATATTCATGATATGGATACTTTGTTTTATACAGTAAAAGTATCATGTTGGATTATTTTATAATAATATATATGTGAATATGTAATGTCGAGGTTTGTGATCTCGGCCACATGATTGGACAAAAGTTATCTAAAACTAAAGTTAAAGAGAAGAGCATTTGCTATTAAAAAGTTGTCCTATAATTGATAGTACGTAATGAATAAATTATGGAGTATTTTAATAGTAGTAGTCCTATCTACAAGAACATGTGTTATCACGTTATACTTTAATCATGTATATCTCAACATGGCAATTATTTTACCTATTTAGGTTTGAAGATTAAAAAATGAACGAAAAAACGATTAGGAAGTGTATTGTTTTGTTCCTACAGGGTACGGGCTGTAGAACCGTCAGGTATATGACTTAATATTTTATGTTAATCGAATATTGAGCAAGAATTTTCTAAAACAAACAACACTAAGTACACACAACACACACACCCCCAAAAAAGAGAAGAAGAAGACATTGCTGACTTTATCTGGCGTAAAATGACATCGAAAGACTTAAAAGTCGATATGAACATTTACCTAAAAGTTACTGATATTGGCAATAAAAAAAAACATGTCCAAAAACAAAATTCGTGTTGGCCAGCCACATCACTCAACGCTGTCATCGTCAATTTTCAATCACAAATTGGGTTAACGCCCAACCCATCACGAAACACAAGACCCACTATCTAGATCGTGTTAGATTGTTACCCCAAACTCGTAACTCTCTGATTCTACCAAGCCCAAATACTACAGCCAAGATAGAGGCATTGTTGGGTCTTATATATTGGCACATTTTTTCTAAATTATTTTTTTTTGCCTTGGACATAAAATATCTCATCCCGGGGAATTAAATTGACATCCAGAGATGGTATGAGACTGATTATGGTTGGATAAGTTATATTGCAATAAAGGAAATTGTGAGTTTCAAAACTATTTTCTAAGTATCTCTTTGTTTTATCATCTCAAGGGGGTAAAAATAAAGAAGGCTTTTGTTGGTGCTAAAAACTCCAAAAAGGCCGTCAAGCAAGCATTGTTGGAGGAATCTTGAATATAATTGGCATTGCATAAAGGGAGATCAAGGACCCTTGATAAGTTATTGTCGCTTCAGAGTGGGAAGCAAGCAGTCATAAACCCTTACTAGCCGTTGTGTTACCGCTAGCTTGTACGATGTTTGCTGCTGTGGCCTCCCTAAATCGATCAGATCTTGTTTCACTCTGTTAATAATAACACATCCGTCAGTTCTGGCACACATACCCGAAACACACAAAAAAATCTAAAAGGCAGGCAGATAAAAAGAGGACAACCATCAGTTAGCGTTTTGTATCATGAGACAACTATCACAAACTGGCATAAGAGTTTTAGATCAACCATTTGGACCAGAATATGCTTTCGCTTACTTAGATATAAGTATAACCACTTAATCATTGATACTTGTTTTCAGCTTAACGTTTAATTGGATCACGGTGAAAACTTACAAATCCCACTCGCCGCTTGCTTTTGCAGGTCTCTCAACAACCCGGTACAAACGCTCAAGGCTGTATATTAGCAAACCAAATACGGTTTCTGCGTCCTTATCCTGTAACAGCATCAAGAACAGCCACGAATTTTTCACAGGATTCTTCAAAGACCCATTCATAAAGTAATACTGATAAAAAAGGGGGAAAAAGAAGAAGAAAATATGGGACATCTTACACGTCCTTGTTCAATGTAGCTCTGATACTGCATAATTCTCTTTTCAATTTCAACGACAAGTAGCCTCCTGTGAATACGTGCAATTCTTCCTCGTCCTTGAGCTCTGCTATCCTATTGACCAGTGAAAACAAACGGAATAAGGATAAAAATAGCTGCATTATTGACTGTGCACAATGAGTGAGTCTCACAAATATAAAACTGAACCACATATATGCATCACTGTCACATTTGGTTTAGCTTGAGCTATCAATCTCCTCACCTGTTTAAGCCATGTCCGAAGCAACGTGAGCATACCAAGGCTGAGAAAGAATGCAGGCAATGCAGCTAGAATGGCAAAGTTTATTTCATTTGCACGAAGTATCTGATCCAATTCAAGCATCGCCCTGCAAAAGAAGATTATTCAGTTACATACAAAATGATTAACAGATCCACAATAGTTAACTGAGAGTTGATGGTTTTCTGAAATTACGTTTCTATATCCAGCTTAAGCTTCTGGACCTGAATGACAAACAATTTTTATGTGATTAGAATCTTACAAACAGTAATTTACAGCTTCATGCCAACAACTAAAATTACCTGGATAAGCAAACCACGTGCAAGCTCTCCGCTAAGGAGGTTGTGAATAGGGTGCACAAGTTCCTTTTCATACCTACAATTAGGAGACAAAACTCAAATATATACCCATCCTATTGTGGTGGAACTTTTATCTTGCAGTAACTATCAAAGGCAATCACTATACAAAATCCCGAGAAGGCGTCCATATTTATTGTTTATTAGCCACGATTAGAATGCAGAACGAATGTAGCCTCCATTATTTCCTTGCCTATTGAAATTTAATGTGCCTTAAGGTGCCTACAAAAGAATAATGTTCAGAGTTGTACCGGTTCATAACAACTTCAAGCATCTTCTGATCAGATGCATTATCTGGGACCTTTTCACGCGTAGCCTGCTCACAGAAATTCCTCAGCATTCTGCATAGCAAATGGACAATTAGAAGTGCAGCCAACAATAAGCACTAAATGGATGTACAGATATTTTTGGCTGTGGTTATTTGAATCCCTAGATCAGTGATCTCATATGAATATAACAAGTGAATTGCTGTAATAAGTAGGAAACTATGCACACACATACACAATAGCAAGCAAAAAAGCATCAAGAAGGAAATGAAAGTCGACCTATGCAGTGAGTCTTGCGTCAGCTGTACTTCTTCAGTTTCCATAACACCCTTGTGCCTTTTCCGGAAAGTATCAAAAAGCTCATCTCTAATGGCAAGCAGCTGCAAGATCAGGAGACTAATTAAAAATATTTCCAGGCTAACAAAATGCCAAGTAACAGACTAATAATTCAATCATTTTACTCGCCACACATCCATTTTGGATGAGAACCAAACTGAGAGTCGCATTAGCCAACATTTTTCGCTTAAATTTTAATCCTGTAATAGAATTTTACGCAACAAGCCATTTGGACCAGAATGTAAAGTTACTGTTCTCATTTAAAATCTTAGAAAGGCTAGAAACAAACCGGTTGCTCAACATGATCACTGAAGAAGCTCATTGTTGCTTCTTTTGCATCATGAATCCAATTATCGATGTCAGAACTTCCCATCAAACTACTATGACGTAGTAGCCATATAGAAAAAACAGAAAGTCCAACAGCGCCACATGTATATCGGACCCAGTACAGGGTCATCCTCCTTGGCTTTCGATGTTTGCCTACCTATTAAAAAAGAAACCGAAAAAGGAGAAATCTTAGAATTGATTTCAAATGAAGGATATTTGTCATTACATGATGATTTCTGTTAAAAACAGTACTGGCAACTATAAATAAACTACAGCCACACCTACCATAACTGATAAATATGAGTTGAGTTTTTCCAAATTCTTATGAACCAGGTTGATCGCATCTGTAAGTTCACAATCGGTCCACTGGGATCCTTCTTCATTAACTTCAGGCAGTCGATCAAAGACAAGAGGCATTGAGTAACTTCCATCAATAGAAGAGTCAGACTGCAAATGCCATGCAAGTCAATAGATACGAATAAGAGAAATAAAGAAATAGAAGAATCAGGGTCACTATAATAATAAATGGACAGAGAAATGAAGGTAGCGTCAATGCAAAGTAAATTCGCAGGTAAGGAATCAGAGTGTTTACCTCACGCGCAGCGTGTAAATGTCTGAAAGAACCCTCCAAGTTCGAAAACAATTGATTAATAACAGCCAACAGAGATGGCAGTGACTTTTCGGAATTCTCCAAAAGATCTTCACCACGTTTATCCAATTCAACATAAAGCTAGAGAACCCATTGAAAGTAGTGACATTAGTATGTATGTAGAAAGTGCAAAACAATGCGACACTAGCGCAGAACTTTATAATGGCTCTTATTGTGCATGATCAAAAGGGAATGAAATTTTCATGATAACCTGAGCAAGAAAGGAAGCGAGTGCAGATCTTAACTCCAACAAGACCCTCATCCTATCCGACATGTGCGATGAAGATGACTGACAAAGATGCTGCATCGCAGAATCCTCACTGAGACTTTTGCGCACGAGCTTCTTACTCTCATTCACAAAAGCCACTGGTCCTCTCTCAAAAATCATGAAGTACGCTTTTCGAGCATTAGAGCCCTGCAGTCAATACGATCAAAAGAATGCCAAAGATTAGACGAAAGATGTTTATTTACTACATAATCAAGTGAAAAAAAAGAAAAAAGGTAAATCTCATGGAATGTTGTGTTGATTAACCTCAGCTCTAGATTGCCAAAAATCTAAACTCTTCTGGATATCATGCAAGTTTGAGAGAACGTCAGCCATTATTTCCTCCAAAACAACATAAATCCTAGACGTATCCGCCGAGATATTGCTGAAGAAATCAACCAAAGTATGCTCAAAAGTCAAAACAGTCTGTATACAGTCATATTTCGAGGAGAGTCGTTCGCCAAGGTATATATGATCAATAAACACGAAACTCCACTATCAGAACGGATTTTAATTCAGAGCAGCGATCATCAAAGCAGAAGTGACTGGAACCAAGTAAGAAAAGTACCGGAAGCTACCAAAAGAAATAAGATAGAATCGAGGAGCTGATAACTTACGTAGACGAACATGGGAAGTCAGACGGTACAGGAAGAGGAAAGGATACATGTCGTTTTTTGGTAAATGTTTGGCGATAGAGATTAGAGAATTTCCCGAGAAAAATGGTATTAGAAGTAGGAATCAAGCCAGCAAAGCGATTCCAAATGTAACTGGGATATAAATGAACTAAGTTTCCAACGCTTGACGGCGGCGCCGACGGAGGGGACTCGTTCGCCGGGAGTTGAGAATCCATCAAAGTCGCCGGAGGTTGAGAATCCATCAAAGTCGGTAAAGAGATTTGGGAAATATGTGAAAATGAATCAAAAAAAAATAAAATCTTATTGGGTTGTTATTGGGTCAGGAGGACCTATAAATATTGGGCCGATGTAGATCATTTGGTTCGGCGTCATAAATGTGATACGTTGAAACGATGAGCCATAAAAACATGTCTCTAGCGTAAAAATAAATGGTACTGGCCTTCTGTCATATGTACTACTAGTTAATAGATTTGACATCACAAATGTTCAAAATCACATATATCTACAAAGAGAAAAATGCAAATAAATTAATCCCATGGGGTAAATTACAAAATTATTAAACTTGGTTCTTAGAAGATCAAGTGAATGAATCAAATATACAGAGATCGATTTAGCCAACAAGCTAAAATCTTATTATTCCATTAAAAGAAGGCTCTGCTACCGTAAAAGACGCGAGACCCTTCTTTTTTTTTCTCCATTCCATTATTATTACCGCTATTATTATTATTATTCCGATTCTGAATCTGAGTTTCAGTGTTGTTATTGTTGTTGTGATCCATGGGAAGCTTCATCTTTGCTAAAGACTCTGTGAATTGTTGCATACTTCTCATATACATCTCAGCTATCTGTCTCTGCATCGATGTTTCCCCTGTTTCTACATTCATCTTCTTCTCTTCGTCATCATCTTCTTCTCCTTCTTTGCTTGTTCTTCTTCTTGATACTTCTGTGATCTCTCGGTTCTCGTTCTCGTTTGAATCCGCTGTGTTCTTATCATCGCTTAAGCTTGTTGTGGTTGAAGAAGAAGCCATAAAACTCCCGTTCCCATATAACTCTTTATCCTCTAAGCACACCATTGTTATGTCGGTTTCTGGCAAATGCGTCGAGCCGAGACAGAGAAAAGAAGCTGTTCCGGATCTGAGATTCAATCCATTGACGTACTCTGTAACCATCTGTTTGTTCTCATTAGCAACACTGATATCAGGGAACTCAATCCTCGTGTAATCCACAGTTTCAGAGACTTGCGGGTTAAGCAACACGACCTCCGAAGAAATCGAAGTGTTAATCTTGGGATTGGATGATGAAGAAGAAGAAGTAGCAACAAGAGAAGGATTAATGATGGTAAGCGTGAGCTTCACGGTACCAGCAGGTGAATGGAAGAGATCAGTGGAAGAGAGACTGTAGTCTTGAGTGACACTGCCTTGACCTATGATGTCTGAGATTGGGACAAGCGCGAAACCAAGAAGCTGATCTTCCATGTAGTGTCTGGCCCTGCTCATCATCCATATCTCACATTTGAGAACTGCAGCATCGATCTGGTTCACATTGATCATAAGTTTCTCGTTAAATTCAGGGTTTTTGCCAGCTCTGTGGACGATTCTGGTGGAGATAGTGTAGTCAGGATTGTAGGTGAGAGAGAATTTGGCGTAGACGTCTTGGTTATCGTAGATGCAGATGTTGTGGATGTTTCTTGCGTTGTGAACAAACACTTGGAGAACACCTGAAAAGCCTTGATGGTAGCAGAACCTAGAAGAAGAAGCTTGTTTCAGAGATTCCATAGGAGAAAAAGGATAGAAGTGATAAAAGAAATGGCTGTTTCGTTTCTTCACATGATCATCGACAAAACCAAGAAAAAGCTATAGAAGAAGTAACGTTTAAAATGAGGCTGAACAGTAGCATGACCTCGAAGGAAAGTCATGAGAGGGAGAGAGAGAGAGAGAGAGAGAAGTGTTGGTGAAGGAAGGGGAGCTTTTGCTTTGAGGAAATTCAGGAGCATTGAATGGAAGAGTAATATGGTACGTGAAAATCAATGGAACAAAACAGATCAATTTCAAGAAGATAAAAAGCAGATTATGATGACAAACATGATCATTATAAAGACCGAGTTGAAGAAAAAACAGAGCGTGACGTCATAGTAACTAATCTATAGATATTAGTAACCACACATTTCAGTATTTCACTCACAGCAATTTGGCCAAACAGCGTAAGTCGGTTCAATTGCTAACGGCGATGAACAACAACAATCAATCTTGGTCAACAAAGTTGACATGGACAAATCATTCCATGGTCTTAGTGGGGTAGGTAAAGGATTGGGATGTCTATTTTGTGAAACAATTATATATATAAAAAGAAATCTTTGTATTTATAGCCTTGATATTGCTTAGCATTGCAGCCTGCACCACCCATAAAATAGCCAAAGTCAATTGCAGACCCCACCAAAACCCACTCTTCACTATCATCATTAGTCCATTACCATAACCACTTATTTCTCATTCGATATGATCAACTTTCACGTCATAGCAAACAGTATCTCTCACTCATAAAACGAATGATCAAGAAAGTTGTAAGATTATATGAATAAACGCTAACGAAGGATCTTCGACGACAAAGATGAGCAAGTTTTGACGTTCGACCATTATTAGATTCTACTTACTGTACAGATTCTCAAGTATGGAAGTCAGTGATTTTTGGGGTTGACGGTTGATTTAATTACAAAGATACAACTACATTCACTTCCTTCCCAACCTAACCAAATGAGCCTCGTGCTTTGCAGCTGCTACTGCTTCCGCAGCTTTGTTTGCAGCTTCACGCTTCATTGCCCTCTTCGCACGCCTTCCTGTTGCGGCACTGCTAGTCTTCTCCTTTGGCACACGCGAGGAAGAAGAGCCGGATTCAGAGGCAGAAGCTTGGTCACCTCGGTGCTTATGTTGGACCGGCCTTGCTTCTTGGCGGCCTGATCTGACAAAACCATTGTCACCCCACCTCCTGTTTCCTAAACGAAGACTTGAATCGTGCAAATAAAAATCATCCAGGTCATCGTCTTCTTCATCTTCATACTCAGGTGGAATGTCGAAATCATAATTGTCAATGTCGTTGCATGAGACCCGCTCCACTGCTTCCAGTGGCTGAAACCACGATGCTCTCAGGAGGAGGCATACGCTCTCCTCGAACATAAAATCTTCCACGCTGCAGCGAATGATAACAGACGGAGTTAGTTACCTTCCGTCAAGATGTAGATGAAGATGAGCGATTTACCTTCCGTCAAGAGTGCGGTGGACATTGAGAAAATCGAATGGATGCTTGCATTGTGGGCAGGTAGGCTTCTCTTTGTAACTTGCCCAACGGAGGATGCACGTCACACTATATATAGATAGAAATGAATCATGCCTCTTAAAAACGCAAAGAGAATGTAAATGTTAGTCCTACTTCGTTACTAATCAAACATGCTTATCAGTTCATACAATCAAACGAAAGAAACAAAAAAACGTAGTACCAGGTTAACATTATGAAGCAAAAAACAAAGTCCATCGTTGAAGAAACCGAGACGAACACTAAAATTGATCTAACCACAAATGGTAACTTATTCAGTATCGAGGTATACATTGATAAGAATATTGGCAAAATCAGATCACTGAAAACCAAATCAACAAAGCTAATATACTCCGGATTAACCAAGAATCCATCAGACATACCAGTAAGCATGTTCACAGCCTTTCACCATAGCTGTTTCTTGAAGAGGTATTGTATCCAAGCATATTGCACAACACCCGCCATGGTTCCCGAAACTCAGTTCATTGCCCACATGTTCACTCTTCTTTTCATCCTATAACACAGAAAACAACAACTTGAATCAACCTCGTGAACATAGTCCTAAAGATTTTTGTTTGCGATAAGCACAATGAAACTAAGATTGTAATGGGAAATGGAAACGAAACCAAGTTCGTGGACATAAGTCATTCAACCAAAGATGCAAAATTTAAACTAACCCAATTACAAAAGGCACAAAACAAATATGCAGGTCAAGAGATGAGAACTAAAATTCACGAATCCCCTAATTTCTCAGAGCCTATATAGATCAATTCAGAGAAACACCTAGAATACAATAGCTAGATAAAGGCAAACCAGAACCGCAGATTAATTAATCAATCAGGGCAAAACAAAACCTGATCTCGAAGAGACAAAATTTCGACTTGCGTCTCATCAACGATCTGGCTCGAGGAACTCATGGCGGCGAAAGGAAAAAGAAAATTGGATCCCGGGGAATCTGAAAACGGAAGATTAAGGTAATAAAGAACAAAAATTGTTCCTCTCAAATCAATTCAGCAAGCAGACGAAAACCCTAATCAAGTAATCTCACGAACAACAGTCGAGTTCCGAGAGAGAGGGAAGTGATATGAGGATGATTCGGAGACCTAAAAGAACAAAGACAAGAGGAATCGGGATCCTCCGCCCCAAGAGATGTAGCTAGAGAGAGACACAAACCCTAAATTATTACGACTTCGGGGACTCCTTCACCATAAATTCAGCGTTCCTAAGATGCGCCCCAAAAAAAAAACCTAGCAGTGCTAATGTTGACGATTTTTTTTATCTTTAATTTATTTATTTATATGAAGGTAAATTATTTTTCTTTTTAAGAATGAAGTAGATTTTTAAGACTCATGTGATGTTATCAATATGTATGTGTATATATCGTTAAAAGATAGTTTCCCAAATATTTTATTTAAAACTCAATGTTTTTTTCTTTTATTCATAAAAACATAAGATGAATATCGGCCAATAACCCCCAGAAGAGCCCAGACTAAGGCAGACGTAGGAAGTAAAAGACTGAAACCCTCAGATTGAAATTAGCTTTGTCCGGTTAGAGGATGGGAGCAGAAACGGTCGTGGAAACAGAGAAAGTTGAGGACTTGCTCGAGGTCTGTCTCCGTCCCTTTTAAATCCCTAAATCCCCTTTTTTACATATACTTTCTTCTCCTTCTCTTCCAATCGATTCATGTGTCTCTTTCCCACTTTTGTGGGTTTTAATTGTTATCAACTTTGGCTTTGCTTATCTTCGTCCTCTGAGTTATTTGTTTATTGGGTCAGCTTTGTTATGGTAAATTGAGTTTATTGTGTGATGATGGTTTTTTCTGAACGACAGGCTGCTAGATACAATGATATCGATGATCTCAGAAGCTTGGCTTCTGATGGTGTCTCTCTTGACTCTCGCGATTCACAAGGCCGGACAGGTTTGTAGCATTCATATAAAAAGTTCCATTTTTATTCGAATTTCTAGCTCCTTCTTCGTTAATGCCATTGTTTTTGAATAGAAAAACACAGCCTTTACCTTTGTGTGCTCTTATTTTGTTGTTATCTTCGCAGCGCTTCATATGGCCGCAGCAAATGGACATATGTCTATAGTGGAATATCTTATCAGTGAAGGAGTGGTAAGAAAAACAACAACAATCGTGTTTATTAACTTTTGAGATGTCGCCAAGCAAATTGGTCATATCATTGATTTGATTTCTGGAAGTCCATTTCAATTAAACATGAACGAAAAAAGATAAATTGAGGCTTTGCTTTTGGTAAGCAGGACATCAACGCTCTTAACGAAGAGAACAATGTTCCTCTGCATTGGGCATGTTTGAATGGCCATGTCGAGGTAACAAACCATCCATCACTCACTTGAAAAATGTTTGTTTACGGCTTAGCTAACTAGAGTGCTACTTACAGGTGGTGAAGAGATTGATCTTGGCAGGAGCAAGTTTAAGCCTTTTGAATCGGTTAGTCTCATGAATCTTTTCTTCCCAATCAATAGGAAGAACTAAGCTGAACCAGTAGAAGCTTGATCATTTGTAGGTACGAGCGGACTCCGATGGATGAAGCTATCGGTGGAGAGAAGATGGAGATTATAGATGCTATCAACACAACCGTTGCGCAAATGGAACTCGCAAATACCAATGTGACCTGACTTTAAAGGCGTCTTCATCATCTTCCTAAATGCTTGTTCTCCCTCTGTCTGTAATTTACAGGCGAGCTTTTGTATTGTGGAAGTTTTGCTTTGTTATGTAGACTAGTGGTTGTTAGAAATAGAGTCGTCTGAATTGGAATTCGATGTCCTTGGTTGCCATACCCAAAAATAACTTATTCAATTGAATTTTAGGTTGGTTCAACTTCACTGGACCAGTTTTGGTTTAGTGTTGATTTGAGTTTTGGATTTCAGATTTAAATTAACAAATTTTGCAATAAGGTATGATATACTTCATTTTTCTTTGGTATGTCTATCAAACCTATATACAAATAGAATCATGTTCTTAAAAATGTTTTGTTTATATCAACATCATTAATACAAACTGCTAGACTAAAAATTCTAGTTTCTATACAAACTTTTTTAATAATGTTTTGTTTATATCGACATCATTAATACAAACTGCTAGACTAAAAATTCTAGTTTCTATACAAACTCTTTTAATTAGTACAAATCATATATATCTTCATCGTTTTCTCTCTAATTTGGTGAAATGGTGTAAAGCCAAGGTCTAATATCATAGAAGCATATAACATACTTTCGGTGCCCCCATTCCTTTCCATTTTTTTATATACAGTATGTGCAGTGCACCATGCCTTCAATTAGATAGTAGCAATATAAAGTAAAGTAAAAGTTATAATTACTAAGTTTGGTCTAGTCCGAAGGGGATGAATCTCTCTTTAATTAGCAAATCCATGCACCTCTTGATTTATTATTTACTTGCATTCTTTGTCCTCCACGGCCACGTTGTCTATGCACATGCCCTTTTCACTTTTACTAAAATTAAACAGCTTCATAGTTTTGTTTTTACATAAAAACTATATATAGAAGAAATATCATTAGTAAACGTTTTCACAGTTGGCGAAAATCATTTTGTAAACCTTTCGGCATAGACTCTTTCCTGATGCAGACTGACGCTGACGCCGAATATATATATATATGTCTCTTCATGATATGTAATTTGTTTTTCTTTCGTCAGAATGGAATATAAGTTTATTAAATGTTTGTATCATCAATATATTCCTCACTCGATTTTGTTGTCACATATAATAATTTGGGGAAAAATAAAAAGTTATTTTGCTTACTTAATTTAGGAATTACTCATTAAATGAAGTCTAAAAATGTTTTTAGTCAGGATGTACTCAAAACCTTTGGACGGAAATTACATTATAGTTGATAGATAAAATTTTATAACTCAAAAAAAATAACTGTTCTTTTGAATGTGAGCATCCAAAATTGGAAAAGAAATAAGGATTTAAGAAAATAATCAATCAGTACCATAATTCTCAAAATATCATCAAGGTTTGCATAACTAGAAAAATCAAGAAAATTTATTTTTAAGTGACTAATTATAGTTAACGCTAACAATTTAATGGTTTAAAACTTTTGATGTTTTGTGTAATGATTCCACTAGATGGAACACGGCTTCTAAAAATCATTTATGGTAAACGAATGAATTATACGATCGAGTAGTTTATACTTAATATTTTATTTTTCATAAATATCATCTAAAAAGTCGGTGTCATATATTATAAATTTTGAATGATTTCACTTTCACGTCTCACATGCATGGTACATAATATCGTATTTTTCTTAAAATTATATATATAATATATATGTATACTTAACCCCTCGCGATCATTAAACTTTTTATGATTATGAATCGCCAATGTGTGATGTCGTTCAAGCAGAGATGATGTTCACTAATCACCGTAATCCACAATGGCCACTAACGAGAAACCATATGTATATCTACTGCACGTAGACATATATTTGGTTTTAGTTCTTACAAGATTCATCTTCCACTGGTTAACAAAATAACAAATATGCTCATCAATATTATACAAATGTAACCCAAAGGCATATTACATATTAATAGAAAGATCTGCGCTAGCTAAATATCTATTTTCTTTTCTTTTTCTTTTTTTTGCGAGGGGGAGACGAATATAACGTCGAAAGTTTAAAAAAGCCTAAACCCTATAAAGCCTGCAACGCAGTCGAATATATTAATACATTTGATACGGTGGAGTGTTTGAAGGAATATATTAATTTTTTATATTGTTGTCATTACTACATAAAGCAGATCATAAACATAAGAGAGTTCAATTAGTTTTGGTTGTAAACCTTCGAATTCACATTCAATTTCAAAAATATATTTGAATGAAGTTCTTAAATAAAATAATTGGTTTCACCAAGTGCCTTCATGCTCAAGTGTATTTTACCATACACTCACATTCAAGTTCTAGAAGTCTTCTTTTCTATTACAGTTATATACGTATATATATGGAAATGCATTTTGTGTCCAAGAGTACATATTGTTCTGATGTTAACAATTTTAGTGGCAAAATCTACGGTTTGACATAATGGGTATTTATATAAACTTTTTGCATTGCATAGTTAATTGTTTTTGTTAAAAAGTTTACGTAAGAGATGTTTTTGTAAGATGTTAATGTGAAATGAGCAATAGAACTATGTTGTAACGCCCAGATATTCAAAATATACATATGAAATTCGAACAACTTTCCATATGTCTAAATCACATCAAAGGAGAAATAGGGATCGAAGTCCTCCTGCGTTATTTGATTTAAGTCAGAGAGAATAGTGTAACACTAAAAAGTGCACAGATAGGCTCAGTGAGTCAGTTTATAGCAAAAACAGCTTTTAAGCCCTAAAAATATGGATGCGGGATAACTCATAAATGGATGCATTTTAAAGGATATAGCTTCTAATCTGGGAATGCAAGAAAATCCAAATTTTAGATTCAAAATCAAAAAGCTTTAACTGGTACCATGGGCAGACAACTGAAATGTAATAATATTTTGCCGACTAGTTTATGTCTTTAGGTGGAAAAAAGATAGCAGTGAAAGAAAAACAAATGATTAATCAGTGGAACAGCAAAAATACTCTCACGAACTATTTTCTTCACAAAATAATCATAGAATGCGGAAGAAATATAATTTAGTGGATTTTTATTAAAATATTTTATTTTTACTAATTATATTTTAGACATTTTTCTATATACGTGAAGAAACGGTTCACTATGATTTCCTTCTTTTTCAGAAGAAAAAAACATTTAAAGACCGTTATGATTTATAAAAAAAAACATTTCTCGACCAACATTAGAGAGAGAAAGATAAAAAAAAGATCTGCTGAGAATGTTTGTCGCAACATTAGAAGTACATCGTCCACATGGACAATTCACACATCAGAGTTAGTGAACTATTGGTTTGTATCCAACCCAATATGGAAAAAGAAAAAAAAACATCAAAGAAGATTACGTCTTTTCTTTCAAATAATGAACTTGTTTGGATATGGCTTAACCGAAAAACCCACCGCCCGAACCACCACCACCGTAGACATTTGGCGCGTCGAGAATAGGCGGCGAGGCAGACACTCCGTTATGGTTATTGGCTCCACCACCTAAATGCAAATCCGACATATTAGGAAAACCTTCTTTAGGTTCAAGCCCTTGATCATACAAGAAGCCTTTAAAGACATGGCCACCGATTTTCACCACGGCCTGGTATGCGTACTCGTCGTCCCCGTCCTCCACTGCCGTCACTCTCACACACTTGAACACCGCCGCAGCCCTAACCTGCCCCGGCCACGCTTCTCTTGACCCTCCTCCGTCTTGCATATGTAAAACATATTTCCGAAATCATTATTACCAAATCAAAATACATCGTTGTAATCATTAACATCAAACAATCACTTTTCACCAATACAACTGATTTAATGTGACGCTATAACATTAAATTTAGTTGAAACTAAAGCAAAACCGATGGAAAACTTGAAAATTTTCTTAAAACCTAATCGAAACAAGATATAAAATGTATCAAACCGATCTATACTAATTGTGGTTACTAGAATTCAGAAACCAAACCCCCTTAAACCTTGATTGATAACATCAATCTGTCACACAAATGTTATATGGAGATATATGTACAAACATGAATTCATGTAGATATATGTAAACAAATTAATGAAATGTAATAGTACCTTGGCGGCTGGAGCTGGTGTCGAAACTTTGAGGAGGCGTGTTAGAAGTTGAAGTATGAGAAGTGGTTTGTTGTTGAGACCCAACGATCCTCGGCTTCTTTGTCCCTGAGGAGGTCGAAAGAGACGAGCCAGCCGTTGGATTACCGGTGGACATGACCTGCCTCTCTCTCCTACGAGCCGCAGAGACCCACGTGCTCTTCACGTGAGTCGAACAATCAAAGCCACGGCTCTTGCAGCACGTCCTGCACCGCCTCTGCTTACACTCCTTCTTCGCCTGGTTTCCACAATCTTGACACGTGGCGGTTCCCGACGCGGCTGAGCCAGACCCGGAGTTGTTCGAGCTCGATGCGACCGTCGTCTGGTGGGTACTCTTGAAGTGAAGATACTGCGTCTGGTTGTTGTTGCTGTTATTGTTGTGCCATCTCCGACTGTTCCCGAAGAAGTTAATGTCGGTTTCTTCCACGTTTTGCTGCTGCGACGGAGCCGTCGTGAGAAGAGGAATCACTCCAACGCCGAGCGCCGCGGCCGCTGCATTACTGTTAATCTGATCGGATCCTGATACAATCCCGGCGTTCTGGTGGTGATACGCTGGAGCAACGAGGTACACGTCTCTCAGACCGACCATACCCATCTCCGTCGCCGCCGCCGAAGACGGGAGGCCGTAACGGACAGAGGATCCGGGAGGCCATGACGAAACGCCGGCGGCGGCGGAAGCTGAGCCTAAATCACCGTGGGCGACGGCGGGACTAGCATTGAAACCAAGAGATAGATCCTCGGTGGCGCGGGAAGATGTCGTCGTCGTCGTCGCCGCCCAGTCGGTGAAGGCACCGGAATCCGACGTCGGCAGATTATGCCTCCTCGTCGTTGCCACAGCTGATAAATCAAAACCCTAGTCCCACAATTACTTTTTTTTTAAACTAATGGAACAAAATGAAATAATTTCGCTAATAAGTAAAGAAACACACAGCACACAGCTCCAATGTATATAACCTATAAATCTATAAACGATTCCTTCTTTTTCAGAAAATCTACAGAAAAAAAATCTCTGATGGGGAAAGAAGAAGAAGAAGATCCTGCAACCTACTGTCACTTTTGACTTTTTTCTTTTCGTTTATCTCTCTCTGCTCACAGGAGGAAAAAGAAACACTGCAACTCTTTCTTTCGGTTTACTCTCTCTAAAGACATCTAAACCCGTTTCTAACTTTCTCTCTCTAAGAAAACTGATATTTTCTTGTTGCTATCTGATGTTTCTTGTACACTTGGAGGTTTCTTCTGGATCTTCTTACCTCACTTGAAAAGACAACACTGTGATGTATGTTTTTTTCCTTGTTCTAGATTGTTTCTTCTTGTTCCTGTCTCTCTCTCTCTAATAATCATCATGGACAACTGCAGAAAGATAGAGGGAAGTTTAATTTTTTATTCTTATTTCTTGTTTTTTTCTTTTTACCTTTTTGTTTTTTTATATCTGATTATAACTTATTCATGTTTTTAATAATAATAACTCAAAGAAATGGCACATGATACCTTCTTCTCCTTTGCTTTTGGATTCTAGCTGAAGTTTATTTTTTTAATATTTCTCTTTATCAGATGACAAAGTTCACCACCAGCACTCGTGCGCGTGGCTCACCATTTCCGGCTTCGGTTTCCTAAAGAACCGGCTGCACCGGTTAAATCTTTTACGTCCATGGTTCGGTATACCCACACATATGTGTATTCTCTCGCCTTCTTGCTATATAACATTAGTTAGTAGGGATGGGCAAAAAACATACATTTCATCAAATATAGTAATTCAGTTTTACCAAAATTATTCAGATTTAAGTCTCTAAGATCTGACGTCAGATCTTGGCCCGAATTACCTTGGTTAACCGATAGTTTTTACCCGATAGTTTTTAATTAGTTATATAATATATGCATATTTTGACGTGCGTTTATTGCGATTTAAAAAAGAAAGTAGCTTTTATGGTTTATTTTTTATATTTAAAAGCTTTAAAAGGAGAATAATTGATTTGAGTAATGCACGTGAAAGAACCCTTTCAATTAAATGTTCGTCGGCTCCTCCCCACGCTTTGCGGCCGTCGAATCATTGCTTTTCTTTTGAGGTCTTTGAGCTAAATTACGTAAACCCACGGTTCTTTTTAACACGGCCCTAAACCGATCTTTTTAAGACATTTTTTTTTCCTAACTGGAATGATAAAATATTGTATATTTATGGTGCTAGGTTTCGTTGAGTAAATTTTCTTTTCAAATATATCACTTGTTAGTGTCACTAAAAAGTATGTTTAATGTCATTAGGTTATCAAACAGAATAGGTTTGCAAAAAATGACAAATGTAGGAGAGTAGATAACAATTCAGCGAATTATATATTTTTCCAATCTTATTCCATCTTAATCCTTTTGTTGTCCATGGTCCTCTTCCTCGATCTTAGTCGCTTGCTCTCCCCATTAAAAAATAAATAACCGGTGAAATGAACTCTTGAATACGAGAGATTATAGGTGAATTGTGAAAACATTCCCAAAGAAAACTAAAAACTAAACATTTCAAGGAGTTTACGGAAATGAACAAAAAAGGTGTGGCATTTCTCAAAATAATAAAAACTAGAAAAAAAATTAACAAAAAAAGCATGTTGCAATAGATTTATGACAAAGTTAAAAAGAAAAAGGAGCAGAAGGCACGGGGCTCGAGAGAAGAAAATGTTGGCAAAAACCGAAAGGAAAACCAATAATGGAGGAAGTCGAGACAAAGACCAATGCTTCTTTGCCTAATCGACGGAAGGTGGCGTGTTGCCTCACTTCTCTCCGACATGCGTTGGTCCCACGCGCCTAGTTTAAAAACCGGTACCCAAACTAGCCGGTTCTTGATAAGGACGACATTAACGGTTTGGTGTTTGGTTTAGCGTCGGATGCTTTTGGAAGCCGAACAAACCGTCTAATCGAGTTATGAGTTATGGTAGTCATCGTATATAGAGTCTATTTTATC
The DNA here is from genome assembly GCA_000218505.1 of Schrenkiella parvula. NCBI lineage: Eukaryota > Viridiplantae > Streptophyta > Magnoliopsida > Brassicales > Brassicaceae > Schrenkiella > Schrenkiella parvula. Next base: position 14,556,567 of record CM001192.1, on the reverse strand, counting down.
GAGTTAAGTAGTCAATGTAATTTGAGATCTACTGTTGTAGTAAGTATATCATGCTTCTGCTGTTGTATTTCAGACACCCATAAACAACAAATTTATCACATATAGAAAGTAAGTATATCATGCTTCTACCGTTAATAGTAAGTCTACCGTGCATGTAGTGTCGTGTTTTAGACATACATACCTATCACATATAGAAAATATGAGAATTTTCATACATTAAAGTTGTTACGTACGTATATATATGAAGTGTAAGTTGTTTTAATGCCTTCTAGATGAAGTTGCGCTCTGCACCATAGTTCTATCTTGTTTGGGAAGGCTTAAAAGAAGAGAAGTCAACCATTACTATAAAAAAAACATTTATAAAAATAATGCCCTTCAAATTTAATACATTTTAAAACCAAAAAAAAATTTAATACATTTTGAGGCATAAAAACACGAGTTTTGTTTGGATTCTAAATCATATTCAGACATGTGCAGTGTAAACTGCATATCGAAAGTCTCTTACTAGCATTAGTATCAGCTAGATTGACATACTCCGAGGTAATGGGTATAAAATATAACTGCTTCTCATAAAAACGAACGACATATATAAATTTATTATTATCTTAGTTGATCAAAGGCATATATAATCTACGATGGATTAAATAATATCTCTATATTTAAAGAACAGTGGCGCCAGGATATACATCGTGAACATGCACTAGGCCAAAAGCCAATTCAGAGGCTTGCATGAGTTTTTTTCTTTTCTTTCGTCTCTTAATAAACATAAGCACATGTCTCATGTAGACAATGGTTAAACGATTTTAGGCAATTTATTGTATTTAGAGAGTCACTTGCGCTGAAAAATACAAAAAATATATTTTATAAGCAATAGAAAAATTTCAAATTTTAAAAATACATCATCATTCGGAGAAATTATCACTACAAAAAATTATATTATTTTCGCTTCACTCTATCAGTTTTATACCGTTAAAATTAAAATTCGCCGAAAATCCATAAAAAAATTATTTGTTGTATACGAAGAAATAGAAAAATAAATCCTTAGTTGTTTCTTTAATTTATCTTCTATTTTTTTAAGACCATTAAACGAGTCAAACAAAGTATTAAAGGCTACAACGAATTGACATGCGACGCAGAGTTGAATTGTCAAGGATGAACCATATATCATATGTACATGCTGCACCTCTCAAATTAATATATTACTTTGTGGAAATACTACAAGAACATGCAATTTGTCAACTTGTTCATAACCTGTAACCAAACAATACCAACCAAACATTAAACTAATTAACTACTCTAATTTTTGTTTCCTTTCTTTCTAATCTTTCCATTCCAAATCAAATACAAAAGAAGAAACAAGAATACTTTTCAACTTTTCAATGTTTAATCAATTTACTTCCTGTTGCCTCCGAATAATTCCCAAGAACCTTAATGGAGAAACCCTATTCTCATGCTCGGAGATCGTCTGCAACTTCGGTGACCATATGTGTTCTCTCGTTCCGACAAGTTGATCATAATGCTTCTTTAACTCGGGAGAATTACAAATCTCACTGCTTTCACCACAATCTATTATTGCCTCGTCTTCGCTACTGTTCCTGTTTTTACATATAAGACTCATGATAAAAACCGGAGAAACTTTTATTAAAATCTTCCCGTTTAGTCCCTTAGAATACTCGAACGGTGGTGGACTCGACGGTGCGGTGAAATTTAAGTGCGGTGGATTAGTCGACCGAACAGTTTCAAAACTCGAGTTGAAGATCGAGAGACACGAAGTGGTTAAGATTCTATAGGCGAAACGTTCGATCGGTAAGACGAAATAGGTTTGACCTGGAATGAGATAGTCGTCCATTGCTAGAGCTGGAACCGGACGGCCGATGAAGAATGAATCTGCATGACACACGATTTGATCAGGAAACTCAAACATTATTTCTCCGGCAACGTGTTTCTTGGAGTCACATAGGGTTTTGGTGGATCCATGCTCAAAGAAAACTACCGTGATAATTGCTTGGCGTCTACGGATTATCGGAAGACAAGAACTGATTAGAGATTTTCCCATTTTTTGCAGAGAGAGATTTTGTTTTTAAGCTGGAAAGTTATGGATTGTCCGTTATCATATTAAGAGGAACGATATATATAGAAGGATTTGTCTTTATGGTCTTTCTTTTTTGTCTTTATGGTCTTTGTGTTTTGTTTGTAGTTAAAAGGTAACAACCACTTGAAGGAGAGTTGACTTTTGAAATGGTCAAACACTCCAAGATTTGAATCTTGCTGCTGCATATGATTTTATCAGGTCGGTTCTTTGGTCAATACTCTCGGCTCTGATCCTCCTCTCTCTTCCTTTGTGGTTATACTTGCACATTTTTTTTTGTTTTAGTTTGCTGACATAAAGTTGCATTTTATAATGTTTTAGTTAGAAATATTACATAAAGTCCTTGTATATCTAAAAAAATAAAATTTGGTAAAACTAAATATTACTTTCAAATTTTATTATTTATGTTGATAAAAGTTAGTTCAATAATTTTGTTTCTAAAATTTAATTATTTAAGATATATAATTTTTTTAAAAATTAATTCCACTAAAAAATTAGAATTATGAATAAATTTTGGCGATAAACGCTTATTTATTTTTTTTTAAAAAAAATCTAAGAATGAATTAAAAATATTTGTTTTCATATTCTAATAAAATATATTTTATTTAATTATATTACTAATTTTATTATTCACAACTATTTTGGACACATGATTTTGTACGTGGTTACACTAAAAAATAAGCAGAAAATAATTAGTCTTGTTTTAATATTTTATACTATTTCATTACAACACGTTGAGCTCGTGACTTAATTTGTGACAACTGTACCAAATAACGCATTATATAATGGTCCAGATACAGACTGCCTTATCTTTGATGTTGTCCATAATCATTAAACATATCGCCAGCCGAAAAAAATAAAATCATTAAACATATCGCCGACGAAAAAAAAATATGGTTTAGTCCTTTGAAATTTGACGGATTCATATATCGTCGATGGTCTTTGTAAAGGCAACAACTTGAACGAGCGAGGGTTAACTTATTGTTTTATAAGGGTTGAAAGTAATGAAACTTTGTATATCTTTTTATTTTATCTTTTCGTTTTAAACCAGAACCCAAATTTGATTAAAATGGAGAAATAGGTGAGATGCTCAATAGTTACCTTTTTAGTTTGATTTTTGTTTTCATTAGAATCTAATTTGAAAAAAAAACTTCCAATTTTTGATTTTATAAAAATCATATACATCATTTAGACCGAAAAGCAATAATTTATACAGAATTGGGCCTATATAAAAATTAGAAAACGGGCCTCAAAATTTTGTACCCTAAAAGGGTGGTGGAGGCTAATGTGTCCAGAGTTATAGTTTAAGACACGGGCCTAATTCAAACGCACACCGAAGAAATACAGATAAACCCATTATTCTAAAACGCATGTTTGTGCTTTTTTTGTATATGACAATGTTATCGATAATTTTCACTTTTCACTTTTCAGCTCGTATTGAAGAAGCATGTTGATTTAGTTCTTCGTTCTGGAAAGTTCACATGTATGTCCAAAAATCTGAGCAATATTTATCTGTATTAGTTATTTTGCAAAATTTTGGGCTACCCAAAAAAAAAATTTATAAAAACAAAAGAAAATAAAGAGAAGAATATTGGCTATACCATAAATTTTCCAGAGTGACATTCATGACTAGAGCACTTTTATTATCTACACCAAAAGTTTATTTTTGCCATTGAAAAAGTCTCTTAGGTTATTATCTGAAGACACACAACTTTAACTAAAATTTTAAAAATCATCAATTGAAGAACACAAATTCTTACTAAATTTATAAATTATGTAAATTCATATTCCAGTGTTAAAAACTATGAGTTAGTTAGTCTTAACACAACTTAAAATTATTGATAACTACTACTATAGTTTAGACCCTAAGAAAAGCAAATAAAAAAGCAAATAAAAAAGCAAATAAAAAAGCAAAAAGAGTGATTTATTTCTCTAGTCTGTAGAATCCGCCTTTTGGTCTCTCTCTCTCTCTCTCTCTCGCTAGAAAACTGCGTAGAAGAAGATCATCTCCCATGTCTCTAGATTCTCTGCCTCCCAAATATTTCATCACTTTCTCTCGCGTCTGCAGCAGAAGACTTTATCATAGCCGATGCATTCTCTGATTTCTCTTGCTTGAACGGCGGCGTCTTCTTTTGCTATTCGGATCGATTTTAAATCTACTCGGAGCTGAAAAAAGTTGCTCTCCGTTAATCAGATGGAAGCAAATGTTTCCGAGTTGCTTCGAGATCGACGATCACGGAGATGAATACTTGATTCCGTGAATGTAGATTAGTCTTCGAATTTTCTTTTCACATTTGAGCTTTTTGAGTAAAGTGGATTTCGGCTGATGGAGGAACTTCCCTGAAACTTGTGTATGTCGCGAAACGGAAGGATGGCCTCGGATCTTAGCAGAGCTGGTCCAGTGGAGAGAGATATAGAGCAGGTTTGTTTACTTTCCTTCTCCATGTCGATTGTTGCTATAATTAATCCAAGTATTATTTTAGCACTTCTATTGAGTTTTATTAATGGCAAGTCTCTGCGATAGGATTATTCACTTGGGATTTCTTAGATTAGAGATGAGTGTTTTCCTAGGCGAATCCTAAAGGCTAACTTCGATTTCAAATTCAAGGTTTATCGATGAATTTTAGCTTAAGTCCTCGAGTCCTATTAGACGCGAGGAGCTTGATATACGATTTCGATTCAGGAATGTGAATTTTGGTTCCCTTGCAAACTTATCGGTTGTGGAATTAGAACCCCTCTGGTAGACTATTACCGCTTGATGGATAGGTTAATTTTGCTAGCACTTTACCAATCATAAAGTTCATTTCTCGGATAATGATTTATATTTCTTACCATTCAGCTTGGAGTTTTATTAGCTGGAATTATCGCGGAGATAAAGTTCCTGAATATCTTATAGGCCTCCCTTTTCTTTTATTGCCATGATTCGTATTTCAGTGTGTGCATTGCTTACTTATTTCTTCTGATATTGTTATTGCTGACCTGAAATCTCTAATGCAAAAGATTCACCTACTTTTCTTATGGATTGCTACTTGATCGATTCAGGCTATCATTGCCCTGAAAAAGGGAGCTTACTTGCTAAAGTATGGAAGAAGAGGGAAGCCTAAGTTCTGCCCATTTCGCCTTTCTAATGTAAGCAATTTTTTAGTTCGATTTCCTTAAATATCTTGTTTAGCAGTGCTCTATGGTGATATTTTATTTTGTTATTTTTCTTTCACAACTTAATTTACATGTAGCTCATTGTTTGGTGTTTAAAATAGCTGCCTGTAACTTTCAGGATGAAACTGTTTTGATATGGTTTTCTGGAAAGGAGGAGAACCATCTGAAGCTGAGCCATGTTACTAGGATCATATCTGGACAAAGAACTGTAAGCTGATCCATGTTTCGTTCTTATCCTCTTTATGATCTTTTATGCAACTTTTCATATGACAGTCCTTAGTCTGAGGGTTTATATTTGTGCCGTACCTATCTAGTAGTGATATTCTGACATCTAGCATTTATCGCTCTCTTGTAGCCTATTTTTCAGAGGTATCCTCGTCCGGAAAAGGAATATCAGTCTTTTTCGCTAATATATAGCGAGAGGTCTTTGGATTTGGTGAGATTTCTTAAACCATTTTCTTTTTTTTTCTCGCGTCCGCTATCAAACAATCACCTGTAATTCGAAATGTCACTGTAGTTATTTAAGGTTAACTAATGTAGTGGTATGATTTTTTTGGGTAGATCTGCAAGGATAAAGATGAGGCTGAGGTGTGGTTTAGTGGTCTTAAAGCCTTGATTTCGCATTGCCATCAAAGAAACAGGAGGGCTGAATCAAGAAGTGATGGGACACCATCTGAAGCTAACAGCCCAAGGACATATACCAGGAGAAGCTCTCCTTTACACTCTCCATTTAGTAGCAATGACAGTTTGCAGAAGGTACTAAAAAAACTTCTTCCACGTACACTTTTGTGCATTTGAACACTACGGATATTTTTCATTTATCTTTCAGGATGGTTCTAGTCACCATCGTTTTCACAGTCCATTTGAGAGCCCGCCTAAGCTTGACAAGGCATTATCGGACATGGCATTATATGCAGTTCCTCCAAAAGGATTTTATCCCTCAGATTCTGGAACAATTTCTGTTCATTCTGGAGGCGCAGATAGCATGCACGGACATATGAGGGGTATGGGCATGGATGCTTTTAGAGTTAGCATGTCAAGTGCTGTTAGTTCCTCGAGCCACGGTTCTGGTCATGATGACGGAGATGCATTAGGAGATGTTTTCATCTGGGGAGAAGGTATAGGAGAAGGTGTTTTGGGTGGTGGAAACCGTAGAGTTGGAAGTTCGTTTGACATAAAAATGGATTCCTTATTGCCAAAAGCTTTAGAATCGACAATAGTGCTTGACGTCCAAAATATTGCTTGTGGTGGACAGCATGCTGTCCTTGTGACAAAACAAGGAGAAAGTTTTTCTTGGGGAGAGGAATCTGAAGGCAGGCTTGGCCATGGTGTTGACTCCAATATTCAAAATCCAAAGCTTATCGATGCACTTAACACCACAAATATTGAGCTTGTAGCATGTGGAGAATTCCACAGTTGTGCAGTTACTCTATCGGGGGATTTGTATACCTGGGGTAAAGGAGATTTTGGTGTTCTTGGACATGGGAATGAAGTCGGTCACTGGGTCCCTAAAAGGGTTAATTTTCTGTTGGAAGGGATACATGTATCATCCATCGCTTGTGGACCTTACCACACGGCAGTCGTGACCTCTGCTGGGCAGTTGTTTACTTTTGGTGATGGGACCTTTGGTGTTTTGGGCCATGGGGACAGGAAAAGTGTTTTCACACCTCGGGAGGTTGACTCTTTGAAAGGTCTTCGCACTGTCCGGGCAGCCTGTGGTGTATGGCACACAGCAGCAGTTGTGGAAGTCATGGTTGGTAGCTCGAGCTCGAGTAATTGCTCTTCTGGAAAGCTCTTTACATGGGGTGATGGCGATAAGGGTCGTCTTGGTCATGGCAATAAAGAACCAAAACTTGTGCCTACCTGTGTTGCTGCTCTTGTTGAACCCAATTTTTGTCAAGTTGCATGTGGGCACAGTTTAACGGTCGCACTTACAACATCAGGCCATGTCTATACTATGGGCAGTCCTGTCTACGGTCAGCTTGGGAACTCTCATGGAGATGGAAAAGTTCCAAACCGTGTCGAAGGTAAACTTCACAAGAGCTTTGTTGAAGAGATTGCCTGCGGTGCTTATCATGTTGCAGTTTTAACTTCGAGGACAGAGGTTTACACCTGGGGAAAGGGATCAAATGGTAGACTTGGTCATGGGGATGTAGATGATAGAAACTCCCCGACATTGGTAGAGTCGCTTAAGGATAAACAGGTGAAAAGTATTGCCTGTGGTACTAACTTCACAGCAGCTGTCTGCATTCACAGATGGGCATCGGGGATGGATCAGTCCATGTGTTCAGGTTGCCGTCAGCCCTTCAATTTTAAGAGAAAGAGGCACAATTGCTATAATTGCGGACTCGTGTTTTGCCACTCGTGCACTAACAAAAAGTCGCTGAAGGCTTGTATGGCACCGAACCCGAGCAAACCATATCGCGTGTGTGACAAGTGCTTTGACAAATTGAAAAAGACCATGGAAACTAATCCATCGTCTCATTCTTCTCTGAGTAGAAGAGGAAGCATTAACCAGGGATCAGATCCCATAGACAAAGACGACAAGTTGGATTCTAGATCCGATGGACAGTTAGCTAGATTTTCATTGATGGACTCCATGAGACAAGTGGACAATCGATATAAGAAGAACAAGAAATATGAATTCAATAGTAGCCGTGTCTCACCTATACCAAGTGGAAGCTCTCAACGGGGTGCGCTTAACATAGCCAAGACCTTCAATCCAGTGTTTGGAGCATCAAAGAAGTTCTTCTCAGCTTCTGTTCCTGGTTCTCGAATTGTGTCTCGGGCAACTTCCCCAATATCAAGACGTCCCAGTCCACCTCGTTCAACAACGCCAACTCCCACTCTTTCAGGACTAACCACACCAAGAATTGTGGTGGATGATACTAAGAGAACCAGTGATAATCTAAGCCAAGAGGTTGTTAAGCTAAGATCTCAGGCAAGTTTCCTCTCCACCATCTTTTGTTTCTCTTACTTAAATAATAAATCACACGTTTCTTTGCTATGAAAGACATAGTCGGTGAAATTATGCTATTACGCTTCTATCCTTCTGTGTTTCCTGATCACGGCCAATTACGTTCTGGATTTTAATATGTTGATGAGATCCTATTGAAGCGTACTTGGCTGCCTACAATTTGTGAAGAAACATTTCATTTTCAAATTTAATTACTGCCTCAGTTTCTCTTTATGATTGCCTCTTTGCTAACAAGTAAATGATCAGGTTGAAAGTCTTACAAGGAAGGCCCAGTTCCAAGAACTTGAGCTGGAAAGAACAGCCAAGCAGCTAAAAGAGGCGTTGGCAATTGCTAGCGAAGAGACGACAAGATGCAAGGCAGCAAAAGAAGTGATCAAATCACTTACCGCTCAAGTAATTTCAAAGCTCAAAAATAAAGATATGGTTTATGCAATTACGGGTGTGATATTTTATGACTGATTATACGCATCAACGAAACTATGCAGCTGAAAGACATGGCTGAAAGATTACCTGTTGGATCAGCTCGAGCTGTGAAGTCTCCTCCGTCTCTTAATTCATTTGGTTCCAGCCCTGGTCACACTGACCCTTTTAATATCTTAAACCGACCAAATAGTCAAGAACCCGAGCCAAATGGCGTAAATACCCCAATGTTTTCTAATGGGACCATTACACCTGTATTTGGGAATGGCGAAGCAACGAATGAAGCACAGAACGAGAAGGAATGGGTTGAACAAGATGAGCCTGGTGTCTATATCACTCTTACAGCCTTAGCCGGAGGTGCTAGAGACCTCAAACGTGTCCGTTTTAGGTACAGTCATATCTTATTTCCCCTAAAAGAAACAGTCATATCTTATTTGGAGTGTAATTTTGCTTGACCGTTTTGTTATTTAACAGCCGAAAAAGGTTTAGCGAGAAACAAGCGGAGCAGTGGTGGGCAGATAACAGAGGAAGAGTCTATGAACAATACAATGTACGGATGGTTGAAAAATCCAGTGAGGAAATGCCTCGTTGAAACTCTTTAACACGCCCGAGTCAGGTGAGTGCAGAATGTCGGGATAGAACAACAGATTTTTATAAATATAGAGAGAAAATTAGATGTTTTTAAGTGTCTACGTGCTTCTTTCGTTGTAGTTTGGGCGCTTTGTGTGGTGTTGGTTGTGAGAAGCTTGTAAATTCATTGTGGTGGCCACACTGTAAATTCTATAAGCATACATTCTTTTTACCTTCTAGAAACAATACTGAGTAGATACCTAAAGAATTGCTACAGATTATGATTCCAACGAGAATCAAAACTAACGTCTAAGGTCTCACTAAATGTCGATGAACGAATATAAGGTATTTTCAGTCCAGGAGCATCAAGAGGTTCCGAAATCCTCCGAAAGAGAAATGTGGTTTCTACAGAGTAAACCAATCACTTGGACCTAAATACACAGCAATACTTACGTCAACTTTTACATCATTGAAGTTAGTAGAAAGTCTTGAAATCAAGAAGAAACTAACTGATTTGAATATTACTTACAATGTGAGATAGGCTCCTTGACAACCTCTACGAAGGACTTCCTCTAAACTCAAAACCAAAAGTTAATTTCTATGATTTGTATTTCCTCAGATTGTTACAGAACTAACAGAATGGCAAAAGTAACAACAGCCTTAAAATCGAGTGAGAATATGTAAGAGATTGCTATATTACATTTCAAAGCACTATGAGTAACAAACTCAGGTCACTTCTGGTTGTTTACGTGCTTCTTTCACTCTAGTTTAGGGATTTGTGTGGTATTTGTTGTGAGAAGGTTATAAGTTCTGTAAGCATACATTGTTTTCACTCTCTAGAGACAATACTGAGTAATTGGTTTTGAGCAGATTTGTAGATACATCATAACATCCGGGAACTAAAGAATTACTACAGATTATGATCCCAACAAGCATCAAAACTAAAGAAAAACTTGAACTCAGGTGGTGTCTTCATCTTCCTTGAGCTTGAATTCTACAGCTTCAAAATGCCATGGCAAAGGAGATGAAGGTAAAGAAGAATGGTAATGGATGGGCGAGTCTGGTGGTGAGCGCCACTGAGTTGAGCATTCCAGCAAATCGGAAAACTCCTCCATTGGTATCTCTTTGAGTTCATCCCAAGTGTTGCTGCTTTTGTCATCCACCTTAACCGCAAAGCAAGTGAAAAGTCATAAAATTTGCTTAAAGGCAGAGTCGATCAGGAGAGTATTGATGCTTATAGTGAAATGGTATTTCCCAAATAGACAGAGTTTTAAGGAAGGGAAAGCTAATCTTACCTCGTTTTCAGGAATCCCTTCCTTGATGCTGGTATCTGAAAAGCAGAACAAATTATAATAAACCGAAAGCAATGGAAACCATAAGATGAGCCAACAAAGAGGAAAAAAAAAGATTCTTTCTTCTTTAAAAAAGACAAGTCATTGTTACCATGTCCACGAAGGATGATGTGTTCAGACAAGTAACTGTTCCACTGGTTTTGTTGTTCTTCAATGCATTTGCGGTGATCATGCAAGAAACCTTCCTTTGCTATGTCAAAGTCCAATCCCTCGGGATTCTTCTTCGTCTTGGAAGAAGCTTGAGTTTGCAACTTTGACTTGTTTGTGATATCGTGCAGAGCCTTGCGGCTTCCAAAACCCGCCCCGTTTTTCTTTTTAGCTGCGAGGGAACTCTTACCTTTTCCCAAAGCAACCGTCTCTATAATGTCAAAACACATATAATTAAGAAGAGGATTTAGAAGCATCTAAAGGAAAGAAGATATTCTGGTTAAGAGAGGAACCAAGTGATATGATTTCAGAAGTAGAAAAGAGACATACAAAATTTAGAGATTTGCTTCCTTCCTCGTAGCATAAATCTAAGTTTCCAGGATCTCTCCCTCTATAACTACATAAAAGTTCTAATCAAAGATAAACAAAAGTGTTCCATGATTGAGCAGACATTCTCAAGCTTGTGACTTTTAGGCAGTTAAACGATGATAACATATACAAGATGGACACTAAAACTCAACTGATAACATATTTATACTAAGCATATCGCTGGACATGATATTGATTTACACCTGAAGCAAATTCCAGAATGCATCCCAATGAAAGAAACTGACAAGGAGACAAAAAAGGCAATGTAAGAAAGAAACATTACTCTTTCCATGGGCCACTGCATTCTCGTCCTGGAATATCATCTGCCCACGAACAATTGTGGTCGCCATTCTCTTCTCACTAAATACAGACGAAATTAGGTAGTAGATTCACCATGAGCAAGAGAGAAATGAAACCAATACCGATTATTAACATTAATCAAACCAAACATTACAGGTCTCACCAAATTTCGATGAACGAATAAAGGTTACGAAATCCCAGAAAACCCAGAAAAACAAAGTAATAGATTTGGAATCGAAAGCAAAATAATGCGGAGTTGGGCGGAGAAAGATGTGGCGCGATTTAGGGTTCTTGAGGATTTTTCAAACCAACTCAGAGAGCGGATTATTGTAACGTTCAGTTTGTTTTCGGTCCGGTTTGGTTCAGAAATTCGGATTAATTGGTCCGGTTTAGTTCGAAAAATTTCGGTTAGGATAAACGAGTGACACGCATTCGAAAGGGCGTGAAGTTGGATCGGAGAGAGAGAGCAATGGTGTTTCAACTTCTTAAATCTCGAATGAATTTTCAAATATGTTTTTTTTGTTCAACCATTTTTAGACAGCGATGAAATGTTTTTGTATGACTGATTATAAGGAACAAAGCAGTGAATGGTTCAAGGTGTTTGATGCAATCATACATAAAAGAGGACAGAGGGAGTTGAGGACACAGGATGATTAAAAAGTATATACATAAAATATCTCTGGCAGTGACTGGTTCAAGTATTGTCTTTTAGACATTAATATCATTAGCTCAAGCTTGGCCACAACGAGCTGAGTCTTGTTGCGAGCTTTGCACTCTTATAATCTTCCCGCAGCTGAATAAACCTGAACACATACATTCCATAAGTATAATCAACAACCATTCCTTTTTCTACCCTCCTTTTGCATTTTTCAAGTTATCTTAATCTTACCTTTGGGCGTCTTTGCGAATGCTTGGACTACCCTCGAACAAAGTCGACAGACTTTCTGGAGCAACGATGAATACGTTCGCCATTCTACACTCACACAAGTAGTTACAATAATTACTTTTAAGAAAAAAAGAAATTGAAGTGACAAATAAAAGACCAATCAATAGCATGACAGGCTCAAGAAGGTTATTACATGCCCAGAAGCTCAAATTTCTCCTCCACAGATGGAACACTGAATCTCTTAACAAAATCTCCATACTCGTTTATGTCACGCTTCAGCCGCAGACCTCCACTATTAATACCACAAAACAGAACCAAGGTTTATTCACACAGACCACTGACTTCCTTTTTTCTTTTTGTGCAATAGATGTGTTAGTTAATGCGGCTAACGATTGATCCGACAAAATTTTATACCAAGAGATGCCATTCATGTCAGAGCAGATTGGAAAATCAGAGCTACCAAATTCGGCATGGTTATCTCTGTTTGGTTATTTAGGGCCCTAAATCTGATTTTCTGGTTATTACGCATCTATGTTAGAGTTTACAGACACTGTAATACCGTTTGCTTTCTTCGTGAGCTTGCAGATGTGTGATTTTAATAAGAAAAAGAGAAAAGAGACAAGAGCTCTTTTATACCTGGGATTGAATGTGAACTTCTGCCAGTGAGTTAGTAGTAGTTTGTCTAACCTATTTCCCTGAAAATAACAAAGAAAATTCACTCAATATACTCACCCTTCTCCATATAAAGCATCAGTCATATGATGCAGAAAACAATTTATTCTTTTTAACTATTAATATTTGAAGCACATTGGGGCATCGGATCATTCCGTTGTTATGATGCTGGACTACCACCCACAGGTTAAAGGCTAGTAGTATATGGCAAAGTCAAAAGATACCGCACAAGAACTAAAAATAAGAATGCCTTTTTTCTCTCTAAAGTCTGTCCTTAGACCAATAATAAATAGCAAAAATCAGGGAGAGCAACAAAATAGTAAGCAAAAGGCTTTATGAGATATATGGTGATACAAATCATACCAGTTCAGTCAGGAAGGCTTGCTTATTAAGACCTTCCAAAGCAGTGAAGGCTGACTCAAGTACCCGGGAGAGATAAGCAACGACTCTAAACAAGAGAGTTGAGTTAGAGATCAAAGTAACAAGTTCACCAGAAAAGATATTATAGGAGGGACACAGTGTTGATAGAGGAGCAGTAGATGTCATCTAAAAGGGTTTCTGTAAACTAGGGACAAGACACTTCTGGCCTTTCAAACGAAGATAAAATAAAATAAAAAATGAAGACTATGACCATTAGAGGAAGGCAGAATTTGAGCTTGACCAACCTTATGCAGGCATTTGTTGGGCGGTGGTCAGGAGCAATTCCATCATCAGGTGATCTATAATCAGTAGCCATCTGCTCAGCTGAAAGTAGTCTTTCAACCTGGAAAGAGGCCATATCAGAGTCTTTGATAGAAAGACAAGTTAAGCATGGCTCTTAAACCTGTTCAGCATTGATCCTCGAGGATCTGTTTGTAGATTACACAAAAAGCAACTAACCTCAGCCATCACAGTTTCAATGCACTGCTGGAGTCCTTTATAAGCAGCTGCCTCTGCTTTGGACAGAGCAGTTGACATTTCTTCACATGAAGCAGCGTGTGCACCATCCACTGGTAGGAGAAGCCGAGAAATAGAATTTGCAAAATACTGGGAAAGAACATTATAGGATTAGAATAGGGGCCAAAATATAAAATTTCAATAACAAAAGACTAAACAGTTGAATATTTCGATGGTTGAGTAGCAGAAGCCTTCTCATATGAACTAATTGAAACAAACTGATAACCATAAAGACATGCCTGCTGAACTATAGCAACACTACTACCGCAACGTTGAACAGCAACCATGAAGGCTTTAAAGCTACTTTCACCAGCAGCAGCAGCAGCTTCTGCCTGAGAAATAATAAAAGGAATTATAAGAAGCGCTACCTAACAATTGGAATAATTCACTTAAAATAGTGAAAGAGAGTAAAATTAAGTAATTACAGCAGAAGCAGCTGCCGCAGCCACTCTTCTGCTAACACTTGTGCCCAAAACAAATCTCTCCCTCAATGCTGCAGCTTCAGAGAGGCCATCCCTTGCCCGTTCAAGTCCCTCAGTTATGTATATGCTCACCTGCAAGAACTCATCATTGCATTAGCACAATGAATATGAATGATTTTAGAATCTTAGTGAACAGCATACCTGGTCTAGCAGGCAAGTAAATATGGCTTTAACATTGGCTGCAAGTATGGCTGGCTGCAAAAAGAAACAATTATATTGATCAAATATACAATCCCAGATACGACAGTTTACTTACTGTCAGATATTTCTGCCAAAATCAATATTTTAAATTATTTCTTTGTCAATATTCTAACTATTCTCGTAAATTGCTAATTTCACTAACCTGAGATGAAAACAGTGTGCATCTGGATATTGCCTCTTCACTCCATCGAACAAACTCTGTCACAACAGTGACAGATATCTGCTGCTGAGAAGATGATATTGAAGCACCCCTAGAACGTCCTATTGTCCCAGATGATTCCGAGACTTGCTGACTCTCAGCACGTAATTCTTCCATCTGTAGAGAAACACACATATCCAAGCACTTCACACTAATGAACAAAATAAAAACTAACTTCAATGAGGAAATGAAAAAAAGTCTTATTAAACCTTTGCTTGATATAGTTGTTTTAAGGAGGCCTGCTCATGCTCAGGGTATTCATCCTTATGAGAGGAAAACAAGGACTCTGTCAAATCTGCAGAGTCAAAATAAAGACTGTCAGCACCAACAAAATTTTTTGCATGACCGCAAAAATATTTTATCACTCAGAATAACAAGAGAAACAAAATGACCTTCAACATCTAGGTCACCGCACCCAACAGCTCGGAGGTCTTTAGCAAGTTCTTGGGTTCTCTCATATGCAACCGCTAACATTCTAAGGTACTGAAGACAAATATCAAGAGTTAACTTTCTTATTCCATTTATACTAGGCAGATAGACAAGAAAAAAAGATAAGGAGGTATCTACACACTAGTAATAGTCCGCCTTCTTGCACAGGTGGTGGACTCAAAAGAGAGGGCTTCACCAAAATTTTGTCAAGAATACCTGTGACACGCTGCTCAAGAACTCTCTGCGTAAAATAAAAGAAGAGTTGGTATAGCTTATCCATGTGCCGGGTCATGCTACAGTGTACAAATTACTGGTGACCATTACCTGAACTAAGATCGCCATAACTTCATTTGGAGCGGGGAAAACAGCTGTAATGGTCGCTGCTTCTTTGCGTACAGTGTCTACAATGAGAAATAACAGAAGATATGAATTGGCATAGAAGCATGTTTCAAATATGGCATCCAGATCAATGACAATTCTTCAGACCTGTAATTTCTTTGTATAAAGAAGAAAGTCCCCGGGCAACATTGCTAGGACTAGGCTGAGAACCGTGGTCACCAAGCACCAACCTAATGTCTGAATTCATGACTTCCACATCAATAAACATTGGACGTGTTGCCACATAATGTTGCATAGCACTCGTACCCCTGTTAAACTGAAAATCAAGAAGAAGAAAAACTGAACAACAAGAAGCGTATACAAGAGTAGAACTAGCCATCCATTCCTTATGTGACAGCCTTTATCTAGAATTACAGGTATGTAACCACTAGCTACGTAAGAAAGGCTTTCGCTGAACAGGTTTCCTACTGAATTGTAAAGGTGCATGCTTCAGAATAAAATATTCACCTGTGACAAAATCTTAGCGCATTCTGACATGGTGGATAAATCTCTCCGCTGTGATGCAGCATCAAAACGAGATAAAAGCCTGTTCTCCAATTCTACAACATTGTATTCATATGTCACAAAGGTTGAATTTGAAAATACACTAACCCTCTTCAGTAAATATTCAAAAAATCACAGTATAAACAAAATAGTTTACCATTACAGTAATCCTGAAGGTTAGCAACTGCAACTTCCAGTCCTCGGCCAGGGGTTGCATTTCCTGCAGCTGTACCCGCACCTTGCCTTCCAATGTCTTCCTCAGCAAAAGATCCTGATGTTGACAAGGCGAGCATTGAAATAAATTACAGCCTAATTTAACTGTAAGCTTCCATTTTTCTGGAAGCAAGAGAGTTAAAATATAGCTAGCACATCACAGATGAAAAAAACTGACTGCAAATAATAACAAAAAATAAAGTTCCTAAACCCCAGACCCATTTCAAGTTACATATAGCTATGACATCATACGTAATTTCTGAGCGATAGAAGCAGCCTCAGCTACGCGGCTATCATCAGAAAACAAAGCAGAAAGCTCCATAAGATCCCCTGGGCTGCCGTTGAACTCCATCAGGTACTGCGTTTGTTGAAAAAGGATTACTTAAAGCATTCATCTAACTAATTATGCGATCAACCTTCCAACATTGATGCGGTCGTACCTTTATAAGCTCTATAGTCTGGCTAGCAGTTTCCCGCTGTGCATCTGCACTCTGACAGAGGAAGCATGGCTCTTTATTGGATAGATCACCAAATAGTTGGTTATATGGTGGACTAATTTTACCTGCAAATGATCTCCTATTTTTGCAGCGGTCTGTCCAACACTTGATATACGACCGTCCAACCTTGCAAAGCTCTCAAACAGACCGTCCACACCTTTCTCTATCTAAATCGAGAATCCAATTAGACCATTTGAAGAAATATAGTCCCGGTGTCAATTAAAAACTACCCAAGAAAATTAATCAAAGCAGAAGTATTTGTCTGCCAACCTCAGTCAGTGTCTTCCGATGCTTGCCATCTTGGGTTGAAACTTCCTTCTTAAGTGTGTTGAGCCTTCCGTCAACCTTCCAAAATATTTAACAAAAACCTTCGATCAGGAGGATGAAAAGAACAAGAAAAACAAAGGATTGTATTCGATGTAGACCCAAGACACACCTGCTTCCGCAGATCAACTAATTCCTTGCAAGCATCTTTGAACAGAGACAAGAGACCATCTACTTCCGGGAAAAAAGGAGCAGAAGACATCTGCGACAACCTGGATGCATCAGCTTGCCCGCGTAAATGCCCATTTGTCAAACCATCAATTCCAGCAATGTTGCCGTGGCCATCACCGGAATCTGCTTCTTCTTCTAGGAAAGACGGCAAGAGATCGTTTACCAGGTTCCCAAATAATGCATCAAATGAAAAGTCACCCTGCGAGTGACCAAAAATATCAGAACCTCTTATGATTCAAAAGGTGAAAACATAAGTAACCACAAGCTGAATCCTTTACCTTGAAGTCTTCAATGTCAAGTATCAGAGGTAGAGAGTTAACAGAGGATGATCTGGGACCTCTTGCTCTGATTCCTTCTGTCATCTGATGAAATTAAAAAAAAATTCCTAAAATGAAAATTCAAGGAGTTGAAGAATCAAGTCTGACAGATCATATGAACATTCAATAATGACGAGTAATAAGAGAACGAGAGGGAGATGCGTCAGATTCTGGACTTTTGCAATGATATTATGATCAAAACGACTGTAGCATACATCCGCTGATTTCTCAGCCAAATGCTAAAAAGTCAGAGCCTAAGGACGACCCATCGCGCGGATAACGATATGGCAGAGAAACAGTTAAAACGGAGCAACTTACCGGCGGTGAACAGCGAGATCTAGCCGGCGGAAACCGGTAACTTTGGGGAGAGAGAGACGGAGAAAGAGAGACGGTCTGCTATGGCGGAGTTGGGTATTTGTTTTCACATCTCGACCTCCTAATGAGCTGTTACTTTATTATTCTGTACCAGTTTTTTGTTTTTTTTTTACTGAACCGGCGGTTAATGTTTCTGAGAACCGGTGGGGAAATGTATGATATGAGTATCATTTTCTTTTTTTTGTTCCTTTTATATGATTATCTTGTCCTCCTAATAATACTTAAATTTTTCCTTTTTGGAAAAGATTGTGAGTTTATTTATAAAGAAATACATAAGTGCAACCGCCAATGTAACAAAAAGAAAATTAAATTAAAGCCTAAGTCGATTAATAATGTAATCTGGAGAATTTTGCTCGCGCCAAATTTTGTATAAAGATGATTTGCCTGACGAGCGAGAGTGTGCACTTGTATAGACTAGTCTCTAATTTCTGAACAATCTGGGTTTCAAAGTAGACAAGAGTACCCGCATTACCAAAATTAAAATGGTTCATTGATTCACTTGCTTTATATTACGCATTTAGTAAGAAAGAATTGAAGCACACATGCTCTATAGAAGAGGACTCTAAATATAACAAAAAGTAAACATATGGGATGCAATAATTTCTCAAAACCTGCCCTTGAAAAATAACGGCAAAGTCATACATAAACGGGTGGCATTAAAAGATAAAAGAGTTTCAGATTATCAAACAATTAATGAGAATTTAAACTTTTTATGATCTCAAACCATTGGCACCTCAATAAGCAACCCTTATATAAAGAGCTCAAAGCAAATGGAAGCAATATCGGAAAGCTTACGTAGGAAAAAAAAAAGAAAAAGAAAAAAAAAGAATGGCCACCATTGTTTCTCCTCCTCATTTCTCCCCTGTCGAAGATGCTGAAAACATCAAGAAGGCTTGCCAAGGTTCTTTCTACTTTCTTTTCAGACTAATGCTTCAAGAATTATGTGATTCAGGTTTCTTTATTCCCCCTTCTTTCTTTTATTTGGATTTCAGGATGGGGAACCGATGAAAAGGCCATCATCTCAATCTTAGCACACCGGAACTTGTTCCAGAGGAAACTCATAAGACAAGCTTACCAGGAGATATACCATGAGGATCTCACTCACCAGCTCAAGTCTGAGCTCTCTGGCGACTTTGAGGTCTAGATTTTATCCACATGCTATGCTCTGTTTCCATTAATTCACAAAACGTAAGTCTCATGGAAAACTATTTGTTACCTGCAGAGAGCTATATGCTTGTGGGTCTTGGATCCTCCAGAGAGAGATGCTCTCTTGGTCAACTTGGCTCTTCAAAAGCCTGTTCCTGACTGCAGGGTTCTCGTCGAGATTGCCTGCATGAGATCCCCTGAAGATCTATTAGCTGCCAGACGTGCTTACCGTTGCCTCTACAAGCGCTCTCTCGAGGAAGACTTGGCCTCCCGTACAATCGGTGACATCAGGAGAGTGAGTAATTTTTAATTTCCAAATGTTATCTTCTTGTTTAAATTTATCGTGAACGCTTGAGACGTATTGATACAGCTCTTGGTGGCAATGGCTTCTGTTTATAAATATGATGGAGACGAAATCGATGAGAAGCTGGCGCGGTCAGAGGCTGCGATTATTCATGATGAAATCCTCGGTAAGGCTGTTGATCACGAAGAAACGATCAGGGTGATAAGTACAAGGAGCAGCGTGCAGCTCAGCGCAATCTTCAACTGCTACAAGGATATCTATGGAAGATCAATCACTAAGGTATAAAAAACAAGTTACAGTATAATTGATGATTAAGCTGTGACTCAACAATCAAAATTTTAAGACAACAAAGAAACTGACTTTTGGAATCAATTTGGGGAAATAGAGCAATTCGTACCAGTTTTTCTTATGACAATGTCCCTTTTTGACAACATCCGTAATGAAACGTTTGATGCACAGGATCTCCTCAATCACCCTACAAATGAGTACCTGAGTGCACTGCGTGCAGCCATCAGGTGCATCAAAAACCCTAACCGGTATTACGCAAAGGTAAGATACAACGATAGTGTTTCAAACGTTACTCATTCCCAATACGACTAACTGGTATTCATATGTATTTTTTAATTTCCTCTGCACCTAGGTTTTGCGCAATGCAATCAATACAGTAGGGACTGATGAAGATGCTCTGACCCGTGTGATTGTCACACAAGCAGAAAAGGACCTGAAGAAGATCACCGAGCTGTATCTCAAGAGGAACAATGTGAGTCTTGATCAAGCCCTAGCAAAGGAGACATCAGGGGACTACAAGGCTTTTCTTCTAGCCTTGCTAGGATATGCAGAAATTTAGAGTTCATCCTCAAACTAAAACCTGATAAGAGTAGCATTTCTTCTAATTTCTGCTGAAGTAATAATAAAAATTTCTGTTTGATGCTTCCCCAAATCACTGATGTTGTTTTAGCTATTCATAGTAAAATTGGAATTACAAGTCATTTGTTTTCGTCTGACAAAGAAAATCTTCCATGCCCACAAAGAAACTAAACAAACTCACTGAAGATCAGAGAAACATGCACATGTATGGGATTTTTCTTTCTCAGCCTCTGCGCACTAAGGCTGCAGCTATACCAGCAACAATCCCAACAGCAGTAACAGCAATTCCAACACCAATAACACCATCTGCTTACAAAATTGGAATAGAATCAAGAGAAAGTAAATGAAGATTTTAACGGATGAGGAAAAGAAATGGCACAAGTACCATGTGGTTGTTGTTTACCTTTCACAATACGGTCCTCTATAGCCATTTTTAGCGTCTGAGCCTGTCTCCACTCTGGTTCAACCTAAAACCAGAAAAAGAAAAAAAGCGCATTGATGAATACATCAACAACAATAGGATATTGTGGACAACCCACGGGCAAAAGATGATCAAACCTCCAAACACCGTTCTATAATATCCCGGCTTCTTGAAAAGTCACCACTTCGGTAGTACCCAATAGCAAGGAGATATAGCTTCTCCCTTAGTTTCATTGGACTTGTATCACTAACTACCGAAGCTGCAAAACAAAGCGGAACATGGATCAAATCATCGGTAGCTGAGAATTCCATAGATTTTAAAATCTCCACAGGGAAATGAAAATTGTAAATTGTCACAACAAGTTTATTACTACTACCTTCAAGCATTGCTATCCCACGCTGTATATCCGCGGGTATCTTTGAATGAACAAGAGCCCATGATAGGCGCATGATGCATTCCTTCTTAAGCCCTTCGTCTTGCCCTTTCTGAGCCTCTGCAAGTTCTTTCTCACATCCCTGAGGATGATCTCAAAGAATGAAAAAAACGCCTTACAAAATGTACATATGTCAAAAATTCAGGTCACACGCATACAAAAATCTGTAAAGATGCGAAGAGAATCCAAAACCGGAAGAAGATGAAAGAGGTATCAAAACAATTGGAAAATCATAATCTCGAGGTTCCTAATGCGGTCAATAAGAGGAACAAAAGGCGGATCATAAAAGTTACCGAGATGATGTCGGTGTCGCACAAGGGGAACTCATCGGCGGAGCCAGAGACAGCGCCGGAGAAGAAGCCAGAGACGGAATCGAAAACCTTTCCTATCGTCGCGTCCATTTCCTGTCCCAGCTGAGTTTATTTGTGCTTCTTCTCCCTTGTGCAATCTTTCTTTGACGAATTAGACTTAGACAAGAAATCAAAGTTATGTGTTAATTTTTAGTTTAATGGCTATTATCGGTAATAACTAAGAGTTTTTGTTTTCTTTTGCCAGCTTGTATCATCAAAATTTGAGTTTATTAAACCGGTTTAAATCTACCATTGCTCTTTAGTCTTTTAACAGTGGTTATTTCTTAATACAAAAACTAAATATGTCAGAATTATTATTTTCACGGTGGTAAAAACTAAGATGGATTCGCCACTACAAAAAGTCTAAAATTAAGTTGCAAAAAAGCGATCAAAAGAATAGAAAACAAATTGTTCTGAACTGTGCTAGACGATACTTCACAGCATATTTGCTATGCTGAATGTGTTTGATACAGGTGAATATATACACGAGAACAGAGATTCATGCTGCATACGAGACTGGCTAGAGATGCATGTATGCTCTAGAGGAAAAAGAAAGAAAGATAAGAACTTAGTGTATATATATACTTTTTTTTAAAAGCAATGGTATAGAAGTATATCGGTCTATTTCAAAATTATATAACAATATTAGATATCTAGTAAAAATGACATAATTTTTTTTCAGCTTAAAATTTGAAAGTTTCTTTCAATAATATATACCAATTATTTTTTCAAATAATGCTATTTCTTTGTTAATGGTTTATTTTAATATTACAAACTTAATAAAATATCATACAATTTTTAATTAGGAAAAGTGAATTAAAAGATAATAACATATTATATATATATATATATATATATATATGATATTATATATATATATATATATATATATATGTTTTTCAATCTTAATATTTTATTATATAAATGAAGTCTCTAACCAAACCGGAAATATAATATCTACCAAACAAAACAAACCAAATTTTGATTCTTATCCATTCAAGCCAACGCATCACTTTAACACTAAAAGATTAGAAGATATTATCTACAAAGTAAAAAGAAAATTTAGATTACATCGAGATAAACTTATCACCTTCATAGTGTGTGCAAAAACAGTCAAGAGTAAACATAACATCAAATCATCTTCGTGTTTCAGAATAGAATTTCTTATATTGTCTATTGTCAGCGACAACATTCGACAACAAAACAAAATCATGTTTTTTCCTCTTCATTGATGTGATTTTTGTTCTGAGAGAAATTTCTTGTCAAAAACTTCTTTATGTTAGCAGTGTTAACTATTTGAAAACTTAGTTTAAGTGACGATTATTTCGACGACGATTCACGATTCTTTACCTCATATTCGGTAATTTATCATTGATTTATTTATTTTATTTTCTATTTTTTTGTCACAATCATTAATTTTTACTTTAATTAGTGATTCACTTAATTTATTTTCTTTGTTTTTCAAATATATCGCCAACACACTAGAAGCACGTATATAATCAACTTTTAACTTAGAAAACATCACATATATAAAAAAAGACATAGTAAAAAGTTAGTAATTCTCATATATAATGTATATTATTAATTAATTAAAAGGGAAGGTGAAAAAATAAATACATATCACACACATATCTATTCGTTTAACTAAAAGACACTAACATATTACATATATACATTTTTTCAACCTTAAGATTTTGTTATATGAATGAGGTCTCTAACCAAACTGGAAATATAGATGTACCACACAAAACAAACCAAATTTCGGTTATTATCCACACGAGCCAACGCATCATCTTAACACTAAAAGATTAGAGGATATTATCCACGGAGAAAAAAAATTTAGATTACATCAAAATAAACTTATCCGAATAAAGACGTGGCAAAAAACTGGTCAATTTGAAAATGATAATAATCTATCAAAAGATTACCTATGTAGTACTATATAATCACCCATTTAATGTATGCAAAAACAGTCAAGAATAAACATAACATCAAAACATATTTGTAATTCATAATAGAGTTTGTTACACTATTTATTATCTGCGACAACATCCGACAACAAAACAAAATGATATTCTTTTCTTTTCTTTTTGTTGATGTGAATTTTGTTTTGAGAGAAACCTTTTGTCAAACTTTTTTTTTCTGTTAGTAGTGTTAAACTATTCGACACATAGTTTAACTGATGATTATTTCAACAACGATTCACTATTTTCTATTTTTTATTTGGTATGATTTTTTTTATTATCCATTCTAGCCATGTTAACACTAAATGATTAACGGATAGTATCCACAGAGAATAAAAAAAAATTACAACGAGATAAACTTATTGTATAAGACGTAGCAAAGAAAAGGATAATAATTTATTTCAAAATAGAGTTTGTTATATATATTTTTATTGCCGGCAACCTCATTGGATAACAAAACAAAGCTATGTTTTTCCTGTTTATTTTTGTTAATGTAACTTTTGTTTTGAGAGAAACTTTTTGTCAACAATTTTGTTCGTGTATTAGCAGTGTTAAACTTTTCGAAATTTAATTTAATTGATAATTATTTTGATGATAATTTACTAACTCTGCTTCTTATATAATAATTTATCATTAATTTTTTTGTTTTATATTTTTCTTATCACATTCATAAATTTATTTTTGATTGAAAATTCTCACTAAATTTATTTTCTTTATTTCTCAAATTTGTCATCGACGACACTCAAAGAAACATATTTATATTCAGCTATTTAACATAGAGAACATCACACATGTAATAAGAAAAAACGTAGTAGAATGTTACATTATTAATTAATTAAAGGGAAGGTAAAAAAACAAATACATATCAGACAGTTTGACCAGAAAAAGTTAAAAAAAAAAGGAGTGTGGGAGGGAGAGAGATGGCCTTCTCTTCCTAACATTGACCAACCCGTCTTGTTTCTTCCGAGTGTGAGAGAATTCGTTAAGCGTTTCTCTGTAGAGAATTCTCTTTCTACTTTCCTTCTTCCCCGAAGAGAGAGAGAAAGAAGAGAGAGAATCTCTGTCCCTCTCTCTCTCCTGTACGTTGTAAGCGTTTCTAGGAAAAAAAAAGAGAGAAAAAAAACCCAGAATTTCCTTTTTTCGCCCCTTTTTTGCAATCCAGACTTCGCTAATGGGTTTTCTTTGCTTCGTTGGTTCATAGATTCGCTCTTTTCGTTAAGTGAAAGCAAGCTCACAGCAATGGAGTGGGTGGGAAAAGCCGTGAGGAAGGAGATCGAAGGGGTTGGGTTTTGCTCCGGGACGGTGCGATCTTACGATTCATCTGGATTTCTCGAGATCGTTTATGAAAATGGCCTCACGGAGATTTCGGAATTGGCTGAGGTTGATACTCTCGTGATAGGAGAAGGGGCATCCCAGGAAAAATCGGTCCAAGTGAAGCCTCGAGTTGGTAGGAGGACGAGGAAGCGGCCTCGGGGGGAGAGGATAGATGAGATCAAACGAGACAGCTCTGGGAGAGGGAAGGAGAAGTGGCAAAATGAGGTAAATGTCATGAGAAATGTTGATTTGAATGATGGGCTTCCGGAGGATTCAGGGGTTAGTGATTGCTTTGGTGTGGGTTTGGGAGGGAATGTTGATTTGAATTGTGGTCCTGTGGAAACCCTAGGTAGGACATGGGAGTCTGGGATGGATTTGAATAGGACGGTGCCGGAACCGATAAATGGGTCTGATCTCACTACCGGGTTGGATTGGAATGTGAATGAAGGTTTAGGTTTGGTTAATGTGAATGTCGATTATGAGAAGAAGTGTAGTGGCAAAAGGAGGGGATTTATTGATCTGAACATGGATGCGAGCTGTGAT
Organism: Schrenkiella parvula; assembly: GCA_000218505.1. Classification (NCBI taxonomy): domain Eukaryota; kingdom Viridiplantae; phylum Streptophyta; class Magnoliopsida; order Brassicales; family Brassicaceae; genus Schrenkiella; species Schrenkiella parvula. The sequence goes on along the minus strand of CM001192.1, from coordinate 14,531,261 downwards.
TTGGACAGTGCTGGAGTTTGTGATTTGAATCCGCACAAGAGGGAGGCAGGATTTGATTTGAACTTGGAGGTTAACGTGGAGAACAGCAACGAGGACATACTCATTCAAATGAATGGGAATGACATAGTTCAAGAAACCAACATGCAGGATGAGAAAGGTATCCAGGATAATCTTGAGACTGGAGAATATAAAGAAGTCCATGTTGCTGAAGTATCCAGCGTTCAGCTTTTGGAGGAGATACGGAAGCAGAACAGTGTTTCACTGCAAGATCTCAATACTCCTAATTTTAATGGGGCTGAGCGGGATCATGATATTCCTGAGCCTGATGCTAAGACTGTTGATGAGTCTCTCTCTGATAGAGAAATTTCGGATAGATTTACAAGTGGTAGGAGGAAAAGAAGAAAAGGCTCGGAGGATCCAAAATTCACGAGCCAACCTGGGTTGAGAAGAAGCGCTCGTAGAATGTCTGCTCGATTTCCTGCCAGTAGCACTGTTACAGCTTGCTTAGCTGATGAAGTATCCCCTTCTCCGTCAGTTAGTAGTCTGACAGACGAGAAAACTTGCACCGTTGATGGAAAAGCGGAAAATATTTCTGTGCTTCCGCCAAAGCCACAGTTACCTCCATCCTCGCAGGTTTTGAATCTAGATGGTGTTCCAATTCTTAATGTCTTTAGTGCTTACTCTTGCCTGAGGTCCTTCAGTACTTTGCTGTTTCTGAGTCCCTTTGAGTTGAAGGATTTTGTGGAAGCCCTGAGGTGCATGTCTCCTAGTCTACTATTTGATAGCATTCATGTTTCTGTCTTGCAAATATTAAGAAAACATTTGGAAAAACTCGGTGTTGAAGGTGACCAATCTGCGATTGCTTGCCTAAGGTATGCTTATTATTTTCTGTCTTGAGTAATGAATACTTTACTTTTATTGCTGTTTTGTGGACATGAAGCTTCTCCTGGTTCTCATGGTTTGCTGGTTGTGTGTTAAATGCAGGAGTCTTGACTGGGATATGTTGGATGTGGTTAATTATCCCCTTTTTGTGGTAGAATACCTGCTATTTTCTGGTTGTAAGGACAACCCTGGAGCGGATCTAACTCGGTTTAACTTTTTCAGAAATGAGTATTTCAGGCAGCCCATGAGTCTGAAAGTTTATATACTTAGCCGTTTGTGTGATGATATGACAAATACTGAAGTTGTGAGATCAGAGCTTAATAAAAGATCTGTTGCAGCTGAATCTGAAATGGAAATTGATAGGAAGACAAACACAGAAGTACAACGCAGAAAGCGAACTATGATGGAGCTGGCAGATGATTCTTCTTCGAATGATGAGGCCGTTGATGGCTTGTTTGACCGGAACAGTGATGAGTGCTGTCTTTGCAAAATGGATGGGAGCTTACTGTGCTGTGATGGTTGTCCGGCTGCCTATCATTCTAAGTGTGTCGGTGTTGCCAGTCACCTTTTGCCGGAGGGTGACTGGTACTGCCCTGAATGTTCATTTGACCGGCGTGTACCAGGATTGAAGCCTGAAAGGCAAATTCGAGGAGCAGACTTTATAGAGATTGATCCTCATGGCCGAATGTACTACAGCAGTTGTGGCTACTTATTGGTGTAAGTTTCTTTCTTTGGTTCTCTTGTCTAAGAAGGGCTAATGCATGATATCAGTGAGATCAAATTTGTGGATTCACCACTATAATTTATTCACCACTATATCCATTTGTATATATTATATAGAATATATTTTTGTCTCTTCATGGGTTGGCTGATATTGTCCACTATGAATTTGCAGGATAGATACCGACGGCTCAGGCTCAGTGAACTACTACCATGTGAATGATGTGATCCTTGTATTGGAGCAGCTCAAGTCATGCGGTAGTTTCTATATTGGTGTAATAAGTGCAATTGAAAAACACTGGGATATCCCTGATGGGCTGAAAAGGACAATCAGCTGTGTGTATTCACATATGTCTGTATGCTTGGATACGTCAGCCAAAGGAATGATTTCTTCTATTGATGGGTTTAAGGTTCCTCTACCAGCCCCAGGAAAACAGCCAACATCTGGAGTTAAGAAAAAGCTAGATGAAAGATCCAGCAGTTCACATAATCATTGTCATAGGACTCGTCTGAAGATAGCAGATTCAGCTACTGGACTAGATATCCATAATATGAGTTCTGAAGGATCTGCTGAAACTGTACACAATGGTTTGGATGTCCAGCGTCTTCCTGAGCCAGAGCCATCGAGCATTTTGGAAGTCATGAAAGAGCCAAGTTTGAATATCCATCCGTCTTCCCATTATTTGGCTAGAGGGAACACAAGGAAAGGAATAAGACCGAATGTGCAGAGCGAATCAGGCTACAGAAACCAATACATATTTGCTCAGATGACTACAGCAATTTCAGAAGAGATGACGCGTAAGTCACCTATCCGTACCAATGATATGAGATCTGATGATGAGATAGCTTCTACCCAGGTGAAGACTATATTGATGAAAACCACCAAATTTCAATGGCGAAACATCCAAGGCCTTTACTTAGATGCATGGAAAGAAAAATGTGGATGGTGTCATTCTTGCAAATCTGAGGGTGCTGGGAGTGAGACAAATTGTTTGTTTAACATGAGTCTCGGGGCTTTACGGGGTCCTTCGGAAAGTGAGATTGCTAACAGTCAATCCATTGATAAGAAGAGTCATCTTATGGCTATCATATGCCAAATGTTGTCCATGGAGAGTCGATTGCAAGGTCTTTTGGTTGGTCCATGGTTGAATCCACAGCACTCCAGGATTTGGCGTGAACACATTCTGAACACATCAAATGTATCAAGCTTGAGACATTTATTAGTTGAAGTAAGTTTTTCTCAAGTTTCTCCTCCTAAATAATTCATTTTGCAATGGCATTGTTATTAAGTTGAATCATTATTTTGGTAAAAGATCAAAACTCTTCACTGTGGTCTGCTGCTATGTAGAACCTTAGTTTTGGTTTGTTTTCTGCCTACTTGAAAAGCTTGCAGTAACCAATTTCTATTCACTTTTTTTTATGTGTGGCTAGGGAAGTTGAATCTCTTGCTACTTCTCCATTTGATTGAAACTTAACTGTCTTCAGAAGTCTTTAAGTAGGATTTCTTGAGCACTTGATTGTTGTGTAGTGCATTAGTGATTAATCTAGGTGTGCATCAACTTTTCGTTTCCTAATGAAGAGTTTGTGAATTACCTTTGCAGTTAGAGGCAAATTTGCATCACCGTGTTCTTTCACATGAGTGGCTAAACCATGTTGATTCTGCCGTAGAAATAGGCTCGTGTATACATATTCTCATTGCTTCGACACGATCAGCATCAAAGACTGCTATTGGTAAAAGACGGGGGAGATTGTTGGAGTCTGGGGTTAACCCGACTGCAAAGAAAAATGGTGGATTAACCATGTGTTGGTGGAGAGGTGGCCGACTTTCACGGCAATTATTCAACTGGAAGGTTTTACCTCGCTCTTTGGTCTCGAAGGCTGCTAGACAAGGTTTACATTTTCTCTTTTGTTCTTGCTTTCACGTTTTTTCTTCTACTGTCTTTAACTATTCTATTGTTCCTCTCATTTCCATTTTTAGTTGTTTCATTCTTCATCCACTCTAAACTACGCAGGTGGAAGTAGGCATATTCCAGGAATACTGTATCCTGAGAATTTGGAGCCCGCTAAGAGAAGCCGACGTGTTGCCTGGGAAGCAGCTGTTGAGTCATCTACGACTTCAGAGCAGCTCGGTTTTCAGGTAATATAAACTTGGTCAAACTGAATGTAATTCTTGTTCCGCTGGTATTGAAAAGAAATACAAATGTTGACGTTACCAAGGGTGGATTTGTAAAGCACATCTTGACAAGAAATTCTGTTTCCATTGGCCTATGCATGAATGTAGATGGTATGAGATCCTCTTAAGTTTTTTGTCTACTCTAAATGTCAAATTGCGGTGAAGTAGATTTAATTTTTTGAGTTTATCATCCACATGGTTATTTTACTGACATTTGCAGTTTTACATTGATCATTTGTCTTGTACCATACTGTCTCCTATAGTTTTGTCTACTTGTAGGATGCTTTTTGGCCCTGGAAGAATTCAGCTAACGATTGAGTGATTTACAGGTGAGGTCATTCCATTCTTACATAAAGTGGGATGATATTGAAAATAGTCATCTCCTTCCTGCATCGGACAAAGAATCCAAAAAAATCTGCCAGGCTGTTCAAAAAAGTGATTGTCCGTAGGAAGTGCATAGAGGAAGAGACTGTGAAATATCTCCTTGACTTTGGTAAAAGGAGAAATATTCCGGATGTTGTGTTGAAGAATGGTCGCAAAATTGAAGAATCCTCAAGTGAAAGAAAAAAGTTCTGGCTGAATGAATCAGACGTGCCTTTACATCTTCTGAAAGGTTTTGAAGAGAAAAAAAGCTGTACGGAAAACTAGTAAGCCAGGAGGCTCTTACAGACACTCTGAAATAGACAAAGTACTGAAACGGTCCTCAGAGGGAAAAGGATTCTCATACCTATTTGAAAGGGCAGAAAGATCCGAGTCTTCTTTGTGTGAGCAATGTAAGAAAGATGTGCCTTTGAGGTATGTACTTATCACCACCCTTTTTGCCTTCAGAAGTCCTTGTCTTGAATAGCATAGCAATCCTATCTTGACTAAGCTTAAAAAGGATTGTCGTTTGTCTTAATTGCATGACATTTGACCGACAAAACATATCTTTTAGTTTTTTGTTTATTTGTTGAGTAATGATCTTTCTTAACTGCTTTTGATGGTATTTGTTTTTCTTGAATGACAGTGATGCTGCGTGCTGCCACATCTGCAAAAGTGAGTCTCTTTTGCTGTTCTTTTTTGTTAAGAGTTTTTTTTATTGCAGAAGCTATGCTTGTGTAGGTAATCTAATAAGAACCTAGCCCATACATAACACAAACGGAGCTCCACAAAACTTTCTTGAGTTGAAAGTGATATAGTTAAAGAAGAATTTCTTATTTTTCATGCACCAGAAAAAATTACACATTTTTGATGTTTTGACCTGCGATAGAGCCGGTTTCACCTGGTGAATTTAAAGGCAATCCACTTCACTAACCAATGTGATCACCTTAAGACTATGAATGTTTACTCCAAAGGGAAACTTGAGAGTGAGGGTGTCCATAGAATTTGAAGTAGTAGTTAGATTTTAATACTAACCAAGAGGTGACCCCTAACCTTATCTTTCATAGAAAATATTTATTTAGTCAGAGCTTTTTATTGATATTAGCTATGATAAAAATTTCAGGATTATTTCATAAAAAACATATTAGGAGGGCGGATAAGGAAGGCGTGTACATCTGTCTTCCATGCAGAAGTGAAGTGCTAGCAAAAGAACAACCAATCGTACGGAAAAGAGGGCGGCCCCCAGGGAGTTTCCGGAAAAAAATTGGAATTCAGACACAAAAGCATAAAAATGTCATACCTGCTCGCAAATCAACTCGGCTAAAGAAGACTAAAACGTCAGTGGCAGAGAGAATTTCCGTTAGGTTAAAGAATCATGTAAAGGTTGTTGCAAGCAAACCACTGCGACGTTCAGGCAGGAAACCGAAGCATGTTATTAGGCTGCAGGATGAAAGTAAAGTTCCTGGAGGGTGTAAGAAACGGAAACTGGAAATCAAAAGAGGCAGAGGCAGGCCTAAGAAAGTAAAACAAGAGATTTCCATAAGAAATAAGAGAACAGAAAGGTGCTCTAGCTATTGGTTGAATGGACTCCGATTATCAAGAAAACCTGGTGATGTGCGGGTCAATAAGTTCCGGAGAGATAGATATTTTGTATCTTCGGAGAACTCGGATTCTGATCATGATCAACCTAAGTGTCATTTATGCCGCTCGATTGACTCTGAATCTGGATCAACCTTCATCGCTTGCGGAATCTGTAAAGGTAATTCATTTTCTAATCTTCTTTTGGTTCACCATGATTTAAATTGCAGGAATTGGTTTCCTTATGTTTCTCAGCCTTTTTTCTTCTCTTTTTTTGCTGTAATGTTTGTAGAATGGTACCATGGAGATGCATGTGGGATTAACGAGAAGAATTCAAGTATGGTGATTGGATTCCGGTGCCATCACTGCCGAGAACAGTCTTCTCCCACCTGTCCACATATATGAGATCTACTACATCCCATGTACCATCCTAAGCTGTGAATTTGTTGAATACTGATAGAATATTCTTAGGCTGGGGAAGTTGGAAGAATCAGATAGGGCAAGATGTAACTTGGAGATGTCTGTACAATTATGGGAGAAGAGTATTGAGTAGAGAATCAAGGAAAAGCAGAAACAGAGGAGGAAACTGTTTGGCGGTAGTATGAAGTTAGTTTGGCTTGTTGGGACTGTTAACTTGGATGAATAGGTACTAAAGTGAAGTGGTTGACTTAGAATTAGAGTGAACAAAAAAAAGGGGATTCAAGAACCAGATTTGATTTATAACATGATTTCATTTTGCTTTTCAGAATGGGGGGGAGTCAGTAAACAAGTGAATGAATTGTATGTAAAGAATATGTCGAATCCATTTTCTATCAAAATCCATTGGTAGTTCCATATATTAATTTTGCACCTTTCTCTCTTCATCACAAACGCAAGTACTTCTGTTCCTCTTAGTGTACCATATTGACCAATTTCTCTTCTTTGTTTTGGTAATGTGCTTGAGAACTTCAGATAACTGTGAAGTTAACTCAGCTTCTCTTAACTTGATTTACTCCTGAAAGTGGATTTGGCAATGTTTCTAACGTTCTCCATACACAGGAGAAAAGAGAATCATCCAACAAAATCAAATCTGAGTTCTTGCGTTGTACCGAAATGTTTTAGGTAGACAGTGTGCCAAACTTCATCGAAGAAAAAAGTTTATTGATCAGACAATGTAGGATCTAAAGACCAACTTCTATCATTTAAATAAGTTGAGCCAGAACACTCTGACACTAGCAGTAAAAAGAAAGCATCATAGTCTTGAAAGCCAAAACAAAAACGAGATTGTGTCACTTAGTCGACGTGAGCTGCCTGAGATTGTACTTTGCCAGTTCCTTGTACTTCTCTACCACCCCAATTAAGCATACTGTCTGTAAATTGCAACACAAAATCCGATTTTGAGTTAATAACCAACCAGTCTGTTAATGCAGAAAGTCCGAATCAAAATTTATCCTTGTTCACCTTAATAATTTCAACCACGATCGACATCTCTGGATTGCTCAAATCAACTTTGTGAGGGGCAGGAATAGATTTTGCCACGGTGTTTATTATTTTCATCCTATCAAGGCCTGTGTTTGCACGAGCTCCATACAACACAGCAAACTGCAATAATGGTGAAAGAGAGGTAAACATTTCGGAATCAAGGAAGGGATACACAAAAGTGTGCTAATAGTTTCTTACTTTCCGGGGGTTATCAGTCTCAATAGGAAAATAGTGTTCTACAAGAGGCTTGATGGCTCTTGAAATTTCTTCCTCTGAAGGATAACACGACACTTCAATTGGTACAAGTCTTAGGATGAACCTAAGTGTCAGGAGATATATTAGAAAAAAATCAAGCAAAGGCATAACAGTTGTCAAATTCTTGGTATGATGGAAGTTTGGGAGTATGATCAAACCTTGACATATGCTTTTTTGTTGCTGCAGCAGAAGTCATTGCATGCTGTACAATCTCTTTAGGACTTGGGTCACCATCTCTCCTTTTCATTTGGATAAAGGCAATACCGTTGCAACCCGGATCTAACTTCATAAATCGTCTCTGTCAGAATGAGGAAAACAATATGGATCTTAAGACACTTATGTTCCAAAGAGATAAAAAAAAAGAACTTAAGAAATTTGCTATGGGAGCTCCTCTCACTGACTCCTCTCACTGACCCATAGATAATAGCTTACCTTACTCTTGTCTCCGAGCTCTTTTAGTTCAGCATCAATCAGCCTATCAATAGACTTGTCTGCATTTCCGTTTACTTTTGTTGACGCATTTGCTTCTTCCGTACAGGTCTTCTTTCTTGGAGGTTCCTCAACACCGTTCTTTTGTTTCCCTTCATCTTCTTTGTCTTTTTCAGTCTCAGTTTCTGCCAATTGTTTGACTTCACATGAACCTTCGGTTGCTATATCTTTCTCATCCACTTGATTATTATCGCCTTCAGTCACTTCTGTCTTATCCTCAACCCCTTTCTTTTCCTTTTCCTTACCATTATTACCCTCTTCAGTCACTTCTGTCTTATCCTCAACTCCTTTGTTTTCCTCTTCCTTACCATTATCACCCTCATCTTCCTCCTCATCCTCATCTTCGTCCTCGCTATAGGAAAATGTAACCTTTTTGTTTATTGGGTTCTCAAGCAACCCAGAAGAATTTACTTTCAAGCCAGTCGTCCCATGCACTAGCTCCTCAAAAAACTGTAACATGAAGAGATTTACAATTAAGAAACACTCCAAAGCTTTAAAGAGCTACATTTAAAAACTCTTGACAAAGATATTTAACATTAGCATGGAAGATTCAGTGCATAGAGAAGTCGAGAAACCAGAGAACCAGACCACTTCTGTTATATATTTGATTGTTCTTTCTTTTACAATAAACACACAAACTTTCGAGAAGGAAACCAATTCGAGCTAGCTCAGTTGTTGAAGATAATCATAAAACGTGGAAAAGAAATCAAATTTATGGAAGAAATAGTGAAATTAAGCAAAATAAGAACAACTAGCCGGAGATTAAATCAATTTACGAAAAGGAAAAAAAAAAACACTTTACAGAATCTATGACGTTAATAGCTTCCTGAGAAGCTTGGTACTCGCGCCCGCCGTCGCAGGAGATGAAAAAACCTTGTACCCCTGGCTTCAAAGGGTAAGCCCCCTTCTTCTTCGCTGGTCTCTGCACCAAAAACCAAACAAAATTAGCCGCAGCTTCATAGAAAAAACTTGGTGAGTGTGGATATAAGTAGAGATATAAGGATTACATTTTGAGGGAGATAACGCTGCTTTCTCTTCTTGCTTTGGTCACTGGAAGCCATTGTCGGAGACGGAAAGAGAGAGATGGAAGGTCTTTTTTTGAGTTTCAGTCAAAAAAACACAAGTGTGAAACAAACATTACTTAGGTTATGCCGGTGAGGGCCTCTTAGGCTTTGGGTCTTCTTGACCCATTAACAAAAAAAAACCTCGACTTTGTTATTTTCAGGCTTTCAATACATGAAAAGAAAAAAATAAGTCATTAAACTTTTTTTTAATATGAATTTTGCATGTATCGAATGCAACATTGGGAATCCAAAAAATAACTTCTATCGTGGGGCATATATTAATAATTTTTTATTGGTAATTTATAAAACAGCAAAATCGTATTTATATAATGCTAAATTATGAAATAATATTTTATAACACACAGACTGCTATTCGACGGTTAAAAAAAAGGGTATAAATTCGATAATTATAGGTACTATAAAAGCATATGAAGCTTCTAAAACATACTAACATTTTAGAAATGTGGATATAAAGTGGATGCTAATGGCTCACGAGCCTTAGATTAACCCTCTTTCCGAGAGAGCAGCTTTCATCGCATTTAATGACTCTTCCATTTCATCACAGATCTTGTGAGGATCCGGTATGATTGTCGGATCAACCGCTAACGAGATTATCATCCTCCCCGCATAACTTAGGAAATGTATCAACAATGCCTATCAAACACAGAAACACATATGTGTCGGAATATCAGAAAATGTATAAAAGCTTGACAATTTATGTAAATTATATGCGACCAAGGGGGAAAAAGAAAAGAAGAAGCTACGTACTTGTGAGTGTCCGTAACCGCTTGGAGCAATGTAAGTGATAGGATTGCCATGGAAACTGATTTCTTCCATGGGACCAATGACATTTGAAAGGCATGTCGTTGTGTTGATCACGGTTCGATTGAATAATTTTGCTACTACCTAGAAGCGTGACAAGAGTTGTGTTATATTGTCCTGAGAGTTGCAAACAAATCTCTAAATGATCACATTATATACCTTAGCTCCTAATAATTTTTGGCAGATTTTGATCATCAAATACGCTAGAGCGGCATGATAAGAGTGCTTCTTTCGAGCCATCGTGGCTTTAGATATTTCTAGATAAACCAATGGATCGGTTTGTAAACCGATGGAGAATGGCAAAATAATAAAGCTGAAATAGTTTCCCCATCTGCATTTTGAATCTTTGACCATCATATCTGCCAAAGGCTTTATAAAAAAAAATTAAAGAGCTAATATACATATTGTATGTTGATAAATAACTAAAGAGTTAATCTCTCAATTTGAGGTGTATGTCTCGAACCTTAAACGCAATTTCTGACCTCAGGTTTACCGTACAACCTGCACGAAATCGTATTCCACCTGGAAGAATGTTGGGACGCAGTATCAGTGGTTCATCCTCCTCATTCTTCTTGTCTAGTTTGTTAAGAAACATGTAATACATTAGATGCTTAAGATATAAACTATGGCAAGTTAATTGTCAGAACTCTCAATAATGCATCATATATATTAAATTTAATGTTTACCATATTGCTGGTTCAAATAGCAAGAAAGAGAAGCTTGTGTAATTCCGACCAGAACATCGTTGATAGTCTAGCAACAGCAAAAGAGGAAATAAAGATCCACTGAAAGAAAGAAAAGAGAAACCCTCAAATTAGTTATGAACACGAAGCGTACCGTACCATATTCATAGCGTTCTTTATAAGTTTGATGTCATCCAAAGAGAAAACTCTGTGATGAAATCTCTTTGGATTACTCCCGACATCCGAGCCGCCTTTTAGATGTGTTTTTGTATCCTTCAGAAACAATATAGTAGCCAAAAGCAGCAAAATATCGATAATTGTATTCCAGATCAGCCTCATTGTAGAAACAATGCTGAATATCGATCTTAGGGACCAGCCTTTGTTTTTAAGGCCATGTGACACCGTTTCACGCCGTTTCAAGGAAGGAATAGTAGTAGTAGAAAACGTGTTGGGGTGAACTGATGTTTTATGGGTACATGCGAGCAAGAGGGACACCATGGACGTTCCATCTCCCAACGAATGGTGACCTCTTATTACACAGACTGCTTCAGCATCAGAGGTTTTGACGTTAAGGATGTGAATGTCCCACAAAGGTCTTGATCTATCAAGATGATTCATCGTGAGACGTGAGATATAGTCATCGACGAAGCCTTCTCCATCATCACCTATCTCTTCCGGGTCTATGTATGGTACAACTACATGGTCTTCTACATTGACTTGAGTCTCTATCCATTTAGCACCATTATCCGACTGTGAAGTAAGAAACAAATATAGACCAAATACTATCAAATCCCACGCAGAATAGGTACGATCTATACATATATTACAAGAACATGGCCATCTCAACTATATTGAGAAACCTGGTGCAAATCTTTGATCAAACATATAACTGATGTGTTGTGAGAAGACAAGGGGGACCAATTCATATATATTTAAAAAAATATATTCTTGAAAGTAAAAACTTAAACATGATCATATTCGAATACACCAATTACACGTGAAGAAAAACGGCTATGTGATAGAACGTGCGTGTGTAGTAGATATGTATAAGTGGATACCAGTTTGCTGGAGAAACGAGGATGCTTGGACACATTATGCTTCAAGGCATCAAGAACGACGTCAGGTTTAATCTTGTTTTTGAACCCTATCATGTTGATGACGCAGTAGTCTATACCACGAGACTGAAATACACGCGCCATCGGGCTGAGCGGCTCCTCTTCCTCCTCCGTCATTCTTTCTTTCATGTCTGTCTCTTTGTTCATGTTTCTGTGTTACTCATAAGGGAGCGTAAATTTATAAGTGGTCTTTAACAATAAAATATTGCAAGTGGACGAGGAGAAAAATGTAGTACTTTTGCTCGCAGTGATATAACTTTTTTACTGCTAGTATGATTACATAATGTTACTTTGATTGACGATCAGCCTCTTCCAATAGAATGGTTTCATTCATTTCTGTTTGTATTCAATGACTTTGAACAATACTGTATTTTAGTTTTCTCTTTGGTCAAAGTAGTTCAAAAAAACTTTTAGGAACAAGTTGATATATAACAAAGTGATGGTATGGTATGATTTTTGTTATTTTATCAGCTATTTTTTCTTTTTAATCCACAATGGCTCGAAAGAAGCACTCTTAGCATGTTGCTCTAGCGTAATCATTGGATGATGCTCAAACATGAAGATATAGACATAAAATAAAAACGAAAAGCGATGATGAAATAATAATTTCATATATATCACTTATCTAGACATTGGTTAACTCAATATATACTATTTAAAGCCCATGTCATCGGACTCCAACACTTAACTTAGTATTATCAGATGCATGCTGCTTATCATCTTATTAAATGGTGATATGGGGTGTAGTTGCCAAAAGTCACGCAGAAACATGTGTCCGTGCTGCGTGCACATGCATTCAAAAATATCCATACCTTCATTAATTGAATGAATTGGTTTGCTAAACGTACCACCTTGTTGTTGGAAAGATATGTAGTATTATTTCATTTGGGGCCCTTTTAATAACTACACCTACAATTGTCAAGATTTTTCTTTTTGTCCACCACTTACAATTGAAAAATAAATTCCGATAGAATTGGTTGAGGAAAACGACAACGACTTCAATTTTTTTATTTCTGTAAATTCTGGACGACATTGTATTTGTTTTGAAAACATTTTTTTTTCCCATATATAAGTATAAAAATGTTTTCGCTTGTACGTTCCATATAAGCAAAAGCATTTATCGAGTTTATGCATAAAAAGTTATAAACATTATTACCTTTTCGTATATGACGTGAACTATATGCTTCAATTTTAAAACAGAAATGATAATAAATTCCTAAAAAAATACATGAATTTTATAAAGAAGAATAATTTATTAAATATTTTGTGTAGTGTTTGAAAGCAGTATTATGATACAATAGTTGTAAATATTATAATATAATTTTTATATGTATCCTATGCAAATTTTTGAAATCTTTGACATTTCGTACTATTTTTTTTTGTTCAACAACTATGAGCGGCCGGCCGGCCGGCCTTGACATTTTTCTGATTCCAATAGTTATGTCCAGGTGGTATATATGTACTACGAAAGCATTTAAAGTAATGGCTCACGAGCCTTAGAGTAACCCTCTTTCCGAAAGAGCAGCTTTCATCGCTTTAAGTGACTCTTCCATGTCATCACATATCTTGTGAGGATCCGGTATGATTGTCGGATCAACCGCTAACGATATTATCATCTTCCCCGCATAACTTAGGTAATGTACCAACAATGCCTATCAAACACAAAAACATAAGCCTGGGAAGAACAAAAGCCTGTCGTTTAATTAAATTATGCAACAACAAAAAAAAAGTTACGTACTTGTGAGTGTCCATAAGAGCTTGGAGCGATGTAAGCGATAGGATGGCCACGGAAACTGATTTCTTCCATTGGACCAATGACGTTTGAAACGCACGTAGTTAAATTCATCACGGGTCGGTTGAATAATGATGCTGCTGCCTATTGCGTTATATTTTCTTATTATTGTTGCCAAAAAAAAGAGTCTCTAATCAAGTTCTTTGATCACTTTATTTACCTTAACTCCAAACAATTTTAGGACGATTTTGATGATGAAATACACTAGTGCAGCGTGATAAGAATGCTTCTTTCGAGCCATCGTGGATTTGGATATCTTTAGATAGACCAATGGATCAGTCTGTAAACCAATGGACAAGGGCAAAATGATAAAGCTGAAGTAGTTTCCCCATCTGCATTTTGAATCCTTGGCCATCATATCTTCCAAAGGCTTTTTATATACATATTGCTTGTCAGTGACAACAATAAAAATTTTAGATTTAAATGTGATGAGTTGTATATATACTATCTTACCTTGAACCCGATGTCCGACCTTAGATTTACTGTACAACCTGCACGGAAACGTAGTCTACTTGGAAGATGGTTCTGATACGATGTCAATGCTCCGTCCTCCTCCTCATTCTTCTTGCCTTGTTTGTCAAGAAACAAGATATACACGTGTGAGGATATTAACTATGGTTGGTTAATTGTTAGAAGTTTTGATAATACATCATGAATGTAATGTTTACCATATAGTCGGTTCAAATAGCGAGAAAGAGAAGCTTGTGTAATTCCTAGTAGAACATCGTTGATAGTCTAGCAAGGTGAGAGAGGAAATAAAGATCCATTTAAAGAAAAGAAAACAAAGAGAAACCCTCAAATTAGTTATGAAGACAAACCGTAACGTACCATATTCGTAGCGTTCTTTATAAGTTTAATGTCATCCAAAGAGATAGTTCTGTGATAAAATCTCTTTGGATTAGTCCCGACATCCGCGCCGCCTTTTAGAGGCGTCTTTGTATCCTTCAAAAACAACACAGTCGCCAAAAGAAGCAACATATCTACAATTGTGTTCCAAACCAGTCTCGTTGTAGAACCAATGGTGAATATCGACCTTAAGAACCAGCCTTGGCCACGCGATACCATTTCACGCCGTTTCAGAGAAGGAATAGCAGTATTGTCTGGGTCTGATGTTTTGTGAGTGCATGCGAGCATGAGGGAAATCAAGGACATTCCATCTCCCAATGAATGGTGAGATCTTATTACACCGACTGCTTCAGCATCTAAGGTTTTGACGTTAAGGATGTGCATGTCCCACAAGGGTCTTGATCTATCAAGAGGAATCGTCGTGAGACGTGAGATATAGTCATCGACGAAGCCTTGTCCATCTTCACCTATCTCTTCGGGGTCTATGTGCGGTACAAATACATGGTCTTCTACATTGACTTGAGTCTCTACCCATTTTGCACCATTCTCAGTCTATGAAGTTAAGGCAAATGGACGCCAAACACAATCAAATCGCAAGTAGAATTTACGAAAATTTTGTATCTATGTATAAAAATAAGACAGTCTTAAGTTATATTTTGGAAGCCAAGTGGTGCAAAGATTACCAGTTTGCTGGAGAAACGAGGATGCTTGGAGACATTATGCTTCAAGGCATCAAGAACGACGTCAGGTTTAATCTTGGTTTTGAAGCCCATGATGGTGACGGCGCAGTAGTCTACGCCTGGCGATTGGAACACACGCGCCATCGGGCTGAGCGGCTCCTCCTCCTCCTTCTCCTTCTCCGCCTCCTCCTTTGTGATTCTCACTTTCATCTTAGATGTTTGTTTCTTCTCTCGTGTTCTAGCTAGTGTAGATGTTTGTTTCTTCTCTCCTGTTCTAGCTAGTGTTATTTATAACGTAAATAGGAGGCTGATATACCATGAAGACGAGCACTTGCATCCACTCAATTTTCTTACAATTACAATTTTATCAAAGTAAAATATATATCTAATGTGTGCCCCTTAGATTTTCAGCTTCTTTTAATAAAAGTAGATAAAAAAAGTGGTGCCATATGCTTTTGCGGATCACCTAAAAATGAAGTGTTGCAACTTACACGTAATTAACCCTCATGGAGTCAACAAGGTTGCCGTGGAGATTGCAAGAAGTGTTACTCGCGACAAAAGGTCAATTATTAAAATCATTTATGTTTGATCCACTTTGGTTTGCTGATCAAGTTTAAAATCATTTATGTTGGTTTGAAAATCAAGAAATTCAATAAAGATGTCATTCTTTCATATCTCTTTATTTTTGAAGTCCAACTTTGAATATATTTTTTTTTCAATTGTGATTTCTTTTATCTGTCCGAGTTTGGTTTGAAATTTTATATGGTTTCAGTCATTTCTTTCGTATTCAATGACTTGGAACGTTGTTTAAATTTTTCATCTACTAACAAAGTAATGGTTTAAATATAACCTTTCTTACTTTTATCAATTATGCAATTTATAAAGGTAAAATTCACCATATACTTCATAACAAATATGTCACAGTCCACGTTTTTTACCGTGTTTCAGTATTCATCTCAAATACGATAATGGATGAAGTCAACCACAAGAAAGGCCATAAAGGATCAGATCATGGACATCTTGTCTTAATTAGCTTTTACAAACTCTCTTTTTTTGTTCGTACACTATTTAAACCCAATGCCATTGGACTCCAACACAATAGGTTGTGCCGTGAGCAACATAATGTAATTTTACCTGCTGATAGGTTGTGCCGTGAGCAACATAATGAAGTTTTAGCTGCTTCTTCTTTTTATTTTTATTTTATTTTTATTTTACCAAATACATTGGCTTATTTTCTTTTTCTTAGGTGACTCCCAAAAGTCACGCCAAAGAGGTGCAGGTCATATTTTAATTTATTGGATAGCAATTAGATATAATTAATTGCTATCTTATGGTCAAGAATAATAAACATCAAAACTGTTGGAGAAAGTGAGAAACCGTATCATATTCTTGGGTGGCCAATATATATCAAATAACTACACCTACAATTAGCAAGACTTTTTATTTTTGATATTGGACCAACTAGAATTGGAAAATAAGTTTCAATAAATATGGTTGAGTGATACGACAATGATTGCAAATTTTTAATTCTACAAGTTGTGAACGACACCATACTTTGTCTTTTCGTTAAATATAGTTGAAAATGTTATCAAGAAGATAATCTCCAACACGTCAAAAGCGTTTTGTATTCGTAAACACGAGCTCTAAAACAAAATGAAATTTGGAGGTTGTACCAAAAGCTGTCTATGATATTATTTTTAATCTAATAACCTTTAGGTGTTTTTATCTATAAGTACGAAATAAGATTGTTACAACAGATGATAAAACGAATATATTTTATTTTCTGTTTCATAATGTATCGTCGTTAACTTTCATGATTTTTTTGGTTTATTGATGGGTAGTTTTTTTTTTTGTTCAACTCCGAATTCAAAAATCAATGAATTGAAAGAATCTACAATCAAAAGGGTTTAAACAACATGAACTGCAAACGAGAGAGACCACGTAGTCTTTCTCACGGCCCCATGACACCTTGAACACAACACCAAAGAAGAAAAAAAGAAACTAAAACATGAAATCTGAAATCTGTTATATACTTCAATCTCCCACTTTACGTACCCCTGGATCTGTACAACGTTTCTTCAACGTATTGGACATGGAGAAACAGTGGAGAATTCTCTACTTCACGAACCAAAGGATTATACAAAAGAGAGAATTCTCCTTTCTCTACATTACCTGAGTAAATTTTCTGCATCTCACGTTTTCCATGTTTACGTGTAATGGTGTATATAATTCTCCTTGAATCTGAGCATCTGATAATTTTATCCACGCCGTATCAGCCCAAGTATTTGCATAGGAGGCCTCAAAAACTTTTGCTGGTGAGGAATTTGGTAAGAGATATCTTCGAGATGCTCTACAGTTACAACGGGTATCTGTTTGATCGGTTTTGTTCAAACCACCTCGGAGCTGATGGGTCCCTACGTGAACTCCATCCTTCTCTCCCGTTTCTTCTACTGTTATTAAAAGGATAATTAACATCTGGCTCTGCTCCAGATGTGCTGCTTCCATCACGCCTCCTTTGTGCATTATGCATCTCTTCTTCAAGATCATACTGAGAACGCTGCGAAAAGCACAAGAACATAGAAACTAGATATAATTTATGAAACTCTCGCGGGTAGACATTCTAGACAAGAGTAACAAATGTCATATTCGTTCAAAAACTTTTATCACATTTCTTAATTCCAAAACAGAGCTGACCATGCGTTGTCGGTTGAGATGTTTTTACCTTTGCAGGGTCTGAAAGCACAGCATACGCTTCCCCGATCATTTTAAATAATTTATCAGTATCTCTGCGCACTTCTTCTCCTATCTCCTTCCATAACCTCTCATCTTTAGTCTCGTTTCTTGTCAAAGACTGACCAGCCTTCAACAATTCAAAAATAATTTTTAAGCACTTCGCTTTTCGCATTCGAATTAGTTTTTTAGCTGAATTCACAAGCACGCAAAAGTAAACAGTTTCAGCATATGGTATACCTTGTCCGGATGATGTTTGAGTGCGGCCTTCCTATATGCCTTTCTGATATCTGAAGCAGAGCATGATGGCACTACACCCCTGCCACAAAGTAGGTCCCGTTCTAATTAGCAAAGCGTTGACACTACTTATCTCAGTACCACAAGGTTCTTCCTCCAAGAAATTTCTTTCAACCGCAAAAGCAGAATAACGAAGGAACAACAGATTAGCGGATTCAAAACCTAGATCTTTTCTAGTTCTCACGGAAAAAATATGAAAATTTTCCATGCTGGTTGGGAAGACGTGAAATGTTTCTACTCATATAAGAACTAGAGAACGTAACGCGACATTGGTGGAATAAAATCAAATTAGCAGGATAGTCTACTTACAAGACGAGGTACATATCCAAATAAGTTTCTTTCCTTGATTTCTCTTCCAGTTCAGAAAGTCGCATACGAGCTTGTCTTATGTCATTGGCCAAGTTAGTGAATCTGTCGTGAATTCCAGAGGTCTTCTCCTCCATTTGCTTAGTTAGAATATTAACATATCTACGCATATCACTGGCAGCCTGTCCATAATCCCTAATCATCTCGAACAACGTGGCCCGTCTAGAAATTGCCTGAGAAAAAAAGAGAAGGTTAACAAATTTAGTGACACAATTGCGTACATTTTCAGATAATAACCTTAATTCATATTAAACTCGCTGCCAAATCTTTCTGTAAGCATAAAACCATACACACATGAAAATAGTGGCAAAATGTTCTAGCTTATGTATTGAAACGTGAAGAAAACACTGATACTCAGCTGGACAGAAAGGTATTTACTTCTACGAGAAGTTTTACTAAACATTCAAGTCAAGTGTTCTACTAAGATGTTGAGACCTTCCAACTACATGCTATGGAAAGCAGAAAGAGAACAAAACAAACCAAATAATGATTTGAAAAGGAAGAAACCTTTGAGTAATTTTGGTCAAGAGCAATGGCAAGACTGCAGTCTGCAATAGCGTCAGAATATTGACCAAGAGCCTTATATGCCGCAGCACGATTACAGAAACACACAGCTGTAAAAGAACGTGATTCCACATTGCAAGACAAGGCTGCTGTGTAATGTTCAACTGCTTCAGAGTGTCGTCCAGACTGAAAGGATTCATTCCCTGCCGACTGAGATTTGATAGGAATATCAAAACGATACCAAAAGTGAGTAAATAGAAGAATTAATGTGTAATCCCCATTTTCTTCTTTACATGCCTTTCTACATAATTAATTCACAGTTCAAGGTGTTAAGTTGGATTCTGAAAAGGAAGTGCAGGTTCAGAGCTATAGCTGTCGCAGAGGCAGAAAATACCTTAAGGCGCAACAGCTCACGTATAGTAGCAGCCAACGGGATGAAGGATTCAAGAGGTCTGTTTCCATCTCTGTATTGGACACCGACAAGAGAGACCTGTCAGATTTCACCTCATCTAACAAAAATAAACGTAATAGGAGTGAGTGAATCTGAATTACCTCTTTGTCGCAGATAATAATTGTTCTTGCTTCTCTAGAGAATTAATCGCATCCCCAAGCTTTCCCATAAGGAAATATGATTTAAGCATGAGACGACACCGCCAGATTCTAAAGTTTATATCCTTGGGAGTGTCATGAGAATCCGGGTATTTATTAGCATCTACAGGAAGAGAATTCTTTCCAGCCAAATCAACTGTCTGCTCACAAAGCTTTATTGATGCTTCATACTTCTCAAGCTGTAACCATATATAAAGAAAGCAGGTTTCTTAATCTGTTCCCCGTTTTTTTTGTTAATAATTTCCTACTAACAGTTATCTGAAGGCTTAAATTGGTCACTTTCAAGTGATATTTTGAAGATGAGTGAAATATACCATCAAAAGAGCCTCTCCCTTCATGGTGAGTAAGTTTTCAGAGTTTGGACTTATCAATAGAGATTCTTCCAGTACTTCCAAAGCTTTCTCAACATCGGCTGATGTTCTAAGCTGCAAACGACAGCCAGCTTCATGCATGCACTCCGAAACTCTCTGCAAGACAAAAAACAATATTGATTGGTCAAAAGGAAGAATGTGTAAATGTCAGTCTTCTATTTGACAACATGTAGAAACGATTAACTGGATATCATACTAAAGAAAGGGGTTCTGGACAGATCAAATTCTGCACAGCGATTGGAAGGATGATCAATCTCCATCATATATCAAGAAACAACCAAACACCATAGCATTAAGTAATTCTATTGCCACACATCTCAATGAAAAACATCAGCCATACAATTATTATGGTTTTCAGTCAAGATCCTAAGTCAACTAATGCAAATTATAAGATCCAATTTACAGAATACGGTCTTTGGAATAATAAGTGTCCGACATGTGTCCTGCTATCATATGCTATGATCCACAAACAAGAAACGTTTACAAAGAACATTGCGTCCCTTCAAAAAAAGAGAACTCTACCTGTGCCTTTTGTAGACCTTCAGAAGCCTCTACAATTATTTTGCGGTCCACACAGATGTCACTTCCAGATTGCAAGCATTTTTTAAAATATCTGGATGCATCTTCAGTCTCCCCAAGTGAAAGATAACAACTATGAAGAAAAATCCCCAATCAGCCAATAAGACATCATAAAATTGTAAGATATAATTTATAATTGCTAACTGAGGACGAGCATGGACTAGCAAGGTAACCCAGGCAGCTAGAGCCTGAAGCATATAGAGAAAAGAGCACATCACCCATTTCCCAGTTCAAGCTCTCGTATCAAAAAACTAAAAATTACTAATAATATTTTATCTTCGCTCATTATGAAGTATAAGAAGTTTTAAGGAAGGTCGATTTTTACTTTCCAGCTCTGACTTGAACTTTAAGGAAGTTGGAGTCTATTGAAGAAGCCATCGTACAATCTGCTATTGCTTCTCTCATTCTTCCAAGGGCCATGCGTGTTGCAGCACGGTTGCTGTAGCAAAGCATTAGTGCCCTGAGACAGTTTCTCGAAGTCTCGATTCTAGGTACTGAGTCTATCCCTTGAGTGTAAGATTCTTCAGCTCTAGAAAGATCTCCATTTTTGTAAGCATTGTTTCCTCTAGAGAAAAGGCATTCAAGAAATGGTCAATTAAATATAAAGATAGAAGCCAAACAAGCAACAATAACGACTAGACAATCAGAATACTACAGGATCAATGAGTGGAAGAATAAAATGGGTATTGAAATAGCTGACTTGTAAACAACCTTAATCGCCACTTTTCACATGCTTCTTGCGCTGCATTAGACACATCTTCTTCGTCTCGTGCTTTGTCCATCACAGGATTATTGATAGGCTTGTGAAGACGAGTAAACGGATCTCTTTCACTGGGCTTCCCAATGGACAGGTGTGACCGAGCACCAGTTAAAGGCGAATGTTGTGAAGATTTCAACGATGAAGCATTTGGAACTGTTGCATTTGGAATTAAGATATATGGATCCTGCCCAAGTTGAACTGGATTTTTCTTCCTGTTTATACGCTTAGAAGTTGATAGTGGCCCGTGCACTCCGGAAAACGAAGCAGAAAAGGTAAAGCTGGAGCTAGCAGCAGTTGAATTAAAAAGGGAATGGTTGTCATTTTCTTGCCTATCAGACTTAAAGCTTGAAGTAACCTCACTTTCTGAAGCTGTGGCAAAAGTTTCACTACTAGTTTCCATCTCTTCCGCAGCTGACTTAAAACTTTCAGTTTCAGCCCCTGATATAGAATCTTCAGCAAGGTCTTCATGATCAGCACATTTACCAGTATTAAGTTCCTTAGCTTGATAGTTATTAACTTCATCTTCCTCGTTTATTTCCATCCGCTCAGTTGCAGCAACTAGCTCTGCATCAAACACATCATTTGGAGCAGCGTGAGGTATATTAGATGAGGGATGGCTTTTGACAGGATCCGTAAACTGATCTGATACAGCAGAGAAGTCTCTACAATCTGCTGTCTCCTCATACGGAGATACATCCATCGGTGAATAAGAATCCGAGGCCTCACTGCTTCCATGTGGAAAAGCACTTTCTGCAAAAGCAAACTCATGTCCAATATTTAGCTGCACTTTCACAGGCTGCTTACCTCCTTTCCTTCTCGCTCTTGTGGCACCAACGTTGTCCTTCTTTGCATTGAACCCCAATTTCTGGTCCAAGCTAGAAAATGGGTTTACTTTCGAATGTGGGGTCTTGAACTCCATAAAATTCGTTCCCCCACTGTCTTGATTACTCGAGAAATTGAACTCGGGAGTATTTACTGTTGAGGTCGCATCATGAACATTTTTAGGATTCGGATGTTCACTTGGCTCTGTACCTACAAAACTATAATTCATCGGACATGAACTGTTAGAATCATGAACTTTCTTCTCACTCACACTTCCACTTCCCTGTAGTGATTCTGCGGAAAGGTTCTCAGCTGAGGAATGCCTTATGTTTATCCCACCAGTAGCTATATCTCCAACGCTTAACTTTCTACACAATTCATCAGACAGTATCTTCTCCCCAACATAATCCAGGGATTCGGGTTTCTCTTTGGATTTGACATTATTATTTTGTTGAGTCATCACCTTTTCTGATATATTCAACTTCTCCATACTTTCTTGGATCACATGTCCAGTGCTCCACGAAGAAGAAGAACCGAAGCTATCTTTGCTGGTATCAATTTTGAGTTTATTACTCAACAGAGATGGAAGTTCGTCTTTCACGTTTCTCCTCGCATTGTCGCCGAAACTAAAGCTGGAATGAGGATCCTTGATATTCAAATTCTGCATATCTTCAGGAAGCCTCGAAGCCAAATGGCCATCAGAGCTTGAGTTCTTCTTGTAACCATGTTCACCTTCGATCTTGAGCTTCCCCAATTCCTCCATAACTCTTCTCCCAACTTCGTCACGAGAGCTCAATCTCCCACTCGATCCTCCATCAGTTGATCCAAACACAAATCCCTCATTACTGCTCCGCCCAAATCCGGTCTCACCCGGAAGTGGATCACCGGGAGACCCACGGTAATGAAACGGGTTGAAACTTTGACCCGGTAAGGAATCTGAGGTGACGGAGGGTTTCATCAAGTTCTGAGGCTTAACTTGCCTTCTGACCTTAGAGAATCTCGGCTTAGAGAGCCCAGAAGAAGAAGGCCGCGAAAACGACTGCGCTGAATTGAAACTCGGGTCAGGGTTATTGCTGGTTCGACCCGCACCGGAGAAGACGGGATTCAACTCGCCGAAGTTGCTCATTGTTTATAGATTCGAACTAAAAAACGAAAAAACAAAAAACAAACCGTGAAGGAGGAAGTAAGGGAGGAGAAGAAGAGAAGAGGTCAGGTCTCTACATAAATTGCCGGCGACATGAGAGATAGTGATAGATAGATAGAAAGTTGTCTGATCGGAAAAAGGAAAGCGAATAAAGTTTAGATTTTGGCAATAAAACGATTCAAAATGGGATATGGAAATGTTGAATCTTTCAGGAGATGGAACAATGAGAAGACTAGGACGAACAAATTTTGAAGAAACAAAATTAAAAAAAAAAAAAATTCAAATTAATTTCTGATTGAGGAGAAAATTGGGTAATCATCCATGGTTGTTACGGAACACAAGAGAAGAGAAAAAAAAAATTATTAAAGAAAATGATTGCTTTGATGTCGCCGTCTATTACATTTTTTGCCTCACCTTCCAAAGAGTTCCTTCAAAGACCTAAACCATTTGATTACCAAAACCATACCACATGGTTTTAAATCTAACCCACTTTTTTCTAAATTCAACAAAAATAAAAATAAAAAAAGCAAACCTTTTCAATGAATCTCAACTTATTAACTTACTTTACACATGATTTGGTTCTGGTATTAGGGATTGAACACGGGACCTCTGTTTTCCTAGATTTTAGGTTTTATCAATGTAGTTTGCAAAGTTGTAATGTATGGTTCGTGGCTTCGTGCGTCCAGTGTCCAAGACTCCAAAAGTCATCATTTTGATTTATTTTGCATCTTAGATCTCTTAAAAATGTGTAAAAATATACTTGATATTATCATGCCCACTACAAACCATACTGCATTAATTGTGTCCTGTCTTCATCTGCTGCATGTCAATTACATAGGTCCTCGGTGGTTTTCTAAACACGTTTTTCTTTTGCTTGTTATACTGTGGTTACTGATGAACTATGAAGTTCCCAAAGAGCTTTGAACACATTGAACTACTATACCAATACGGCAATACCAGTAAACATGGAAGATATGGTTCGAAAGATGGAGTATGTAGAAAACAAAGAGTCCAAAGTGAAATGAAATTCTCTAAAAGCTAAGACCTATAATATAGAAATGCACAGAAGGAATAGTTATGTAGTAGCAAAAGAAACGGCGTAATATATATAAAGTTACAGAACCTTCTATTCTTCTTTGGTACAATCAGAGACTCTAGTGGTTGATTACCCACACAAACCGGAACAACCACATGAGCAACCGAAGCAAAGAGAAATAAAGCACAAAAGAAAGTTACGATATAGATTTGTCTTTTTTAAGTATGTCTTACGCACCAGCTTGTTAGTAGTATAGTATCCACCTGAGGAAACTTGCGATCTTCATACGATATTATCATCTCCTACGTTCTTTCTGTTCTCCATATATATATATAACTTAGCTATACATATACATCATCCTACTTCCTTGTGTATGCTTTTTTACTCTGTCTGCACAAATCCAAAACCAAGAAAATGTAGTGAACATTAACATTTACAACAATGTGTATGAACTCATTCCCGGGTTCTCCAATATTGATGATCAAAGAATGCTTACCTTTATTACATACACTTCGGTAGCCTCATCTTATCCATAAGAAAAAAAACCTGAGTACAAAATATAAAGGGTTTTGTTATCCATATACAAATTGAAAGAACATCGGAGAAGAGATTAGAGAGGACACTAACCCTTGGCATCTATGAGGTGAAATAGCCTACTGCATCAGGTTACTGGTAGTCGCTGGTGATTCATGGTCTTTTCCATTAGTAGAGAAGGCAGAGACTCCAGCATTTGCATTAGTTTCAGCAGAATCACTAGTTTTGTGGTCATCGGTAGGTGTTGCAGAAGGGAAGAGGTTACTAGGAAGAACAAGCTCTATAGTACTTCCAGTGTCCGGTTCAATTGTTTCACTCTCGTTGGTTCCTTCTTTTGCACCGTTTGAGTAATTATTGTTGTTGATACTCCTTGGGTCGATTACCGGGTGAGGATCCACCACGGTAGTATCATCAACAACTGCCACAACACAAAGAAACAACAATAAGGAGATTGGAAGCACAGTTGATCAGCAAAGGTTTTAACCTTTTACACTAAAAAGGGACCAGTTCACTTAATCAACCTTCAAAAGCATCTGCACTAGTGAGTTCAGATTGAATATCAGGGCTTTGGTTGCTGGCAGATGAAAAATAACCAGGAGACCCCACAGAAAAGCTACGGTGATGATTTGGCACCACAGCATTCTTTAACTCAGGAAGCTGCAAATTAATGAAGCGTCTTCTTTCAAGTTCAATGGCCCTCTGCAGATCAGCTTGCTCGATTTTCCGTCTCATCATCTCGCGTTTCTCATAGAACATCTTTGAACCTACCACATAGAAACAAAACAAGTTCGTTAACAACAAATGCAGAAAGTAACACCTCCAAAACTGGTCATTCAAAATATATAAAAAAGAATACTAACCAAGTTGGAATTCAGACTGTTCCCTAGGATCAATCCCCGATGGACTGGAACATGGGGAGTAATTCCCACGCTCAATCTGCTGCTGTAGCAGCTGGTGATGCTTCCTGTTATCACTTCATGTACAATGACACATTGAAACACAAAGAAGAAAGACTAGAAGAAAAATTCACGTGAAGAAAAAAAAGGCACCATACTTGTCCAAGGCTTTGCCTTTTTCTTTGTAAGGTTTGACAAGAACACGTGAGTCGCAAATGAAATGGGGATTCCCTCTAGCTAGTACAACCTTCACAGTCTCAGGATGGGCAAACGAAACAAAACCAAACATACGCTTCTGTTGGTATGGGATCCGCACATCTTGCACTGTTCCGAACAGGCTTCATAGACAAAACAAATCAATAATGTTATTCTCTCTAAAAGCCGCATTCGTGTATTGCAGACGAATATTCAATGCTACTTATTCACTTATTCTTCCATAATAAATCTACAAGAAACATAATCTTTATCCAACACTTGTTTGACAGAGATGGTTGTCCGGAAGTACCTGAAGTAAGTTGCAACGTCCTCATCCTTAAACGTGCTGTCAGCTGGGAATGTCAAGTAAATCTGTCTAGCTGCCGAGTTTGACTGATCACCGAAATGCATTGCCATTAGTTCCATCCTCTCAAGTCTTCCTGGGCTGCTGCTCCAGTATCTTTCATCACCAAAAGGCAGTGCACCATCTCTGCATCGAGAAGAAAGCACAAAGCTTAATAATTGAAGAAACTAACAAAATAACAACCAAGATTTTAAACTCGTCCAAGAAAAAAAGTTGCATCCGCACAGCTAAAGCTGGAAAATTGTTGATAAAACAAACAAGAGCCAATGAGATAGTAGCCAAAAGATAATGCCATGCAACACAAGAAAGACAGAGCAAAACGAATCAGAAAATTACAGTATGGCTTAAGGACGATGGCCAGATGCTACTAAAAAAACAGGAAATAAAATGTGTAGTTTGATTCCTTCAACCAATAACAGGACCAATTCGGAGTATAGTCGAACAAACTAATTGGAAATGGGATAGTTCCAGTTATACCTATGAGCATGCTGATGCAAGAGAAAATCCATTCTCTTCTCGTATGGCAAGTGGGGAGCCCTACCCAGGATTTGAGAAGCCAACCTCTGCTGCTGATAAGCCATTTTCAACCTCATCATCTCCTCGTGGTGCCTAACAAAGTTTTCCATTTTCCTCGGCGAATCAGCAACAATGCCATTACCATCAACGTTTTCTGGATATCCTCCATGGATAAACTTACAGCTTTCTCCGTTCTTGCACAACCCTCGACTAAAATACACACAAGGTTTGAATCCAGCACCAAACCCATCCTCTCCGGACCCAAAAGACGCATCTGCCGAGAAACTCCTCCTGTGCAGATGGGTTTCGCCATTGTTGACGGAGT
Source organism: Schrenkiella parvula (assembly GCA_000218505.1). NCBI lineage: Eukaryota > Viridiplantae > Streptophyta > Magnoliopsida > Brassicales > Brassicaceae > Schrenkiella > Schrenkiella parvula. The sequence goes on along the minus strand of CM001192.1, from coordinate 14,504,293 downwards.
AGTCCAAGGGAACCATAGGATCTACAGCATCCTCGGTTTTCGAAGAGGAATCGTCGAGAAATGAAAGGTAATCGTTTAGCTGCTGATCATCCAGTAAATCAGCAGTACCACCAGCATCTGTAGCAGAGACTCCGTTGTTTTGGTGAGAGCTCAAGGGTTTCGAGATCGACGCATTACGAATGCCGTCGAGCGAAAGGAGAGTGGTGTGTTTGGGGGAAATGTGAGCGTTGCTGCCATTATTAGGGTTCACAGTGTTGATTGACCAGGGAGAGGTGGAAGAAGGAGAAGACGGGGAGTTTCTACGGAAATCCACAAACCCATTAGACTGAGCGCTTCCTCTTCCGTTAATAGGTGGTCGACAAATAGGGTTCAAGAGAGAAGGAGAGAGCGGAGTAGAAGGTGAAGACAAGTTGTTCGAGAAAAGTCCCAACTGACTTTTCACTTTCAAAATAATGGACTGAAGGACTGATTCAGGTCCAAGAGCCAGATGCATCAAATCTTTCTCCTCGAAATCCTGTAACAGAAGATATCCGATGATCTTCGGTGCGTAATCTGGCTCTAAGCTTCTGATTTTCGTTAAAAGCAAAGCTGTTGGGTCGCCGGAATCCATGGCTTCCCCCAGAGTAAAGTAATCAACTTTGGAGAGTGATTTTAGGGTTTCTAAACAGAGAAGAAGACGAAGAAGAGGAGAAAAGTTAGAGATTTTGAAGCAAAGTTGAAAAAAACTGAGCGGAGATGAAGTAGATAAGAAGAGGGAGATCCTCCCTCCTCTTTGCTTGCTTCCTGTTTTGTTTTTGTTTTTTTTTCTGAATCTCACTTCACTCACTCCTATCTTTATCGCTCCAGTTGGTGCTCTCCCCTACTGGTAAGACCACTTGGGGAAATGTTCTGCTTTTAATATTTTCAACTTTCTAGGAAACTGTAATTAAAAAATAAAAAAATTTGGTTTCATATTTTTATTATTACGGAAAATTTTGATGCTCTTGACTATTTTATACAGACTGTGTTTAGTAAAATATGGATTGTTTTTCTTATTTGAAGATCTCTGTGTAATGGACTCTTTAGAGATTCAATTAGGTCGGATAATTATTTTACGTCTTCTAAAACAAAAAAAATCAATAAAACAAATAATTTGCTATTAACTAATAATACACCTCAGCATACAGTCAATATTCTGATCTCGTTTTGTCGTATATGGAATGCCAAACATTTTTTACTCGTTAATTCTTCTAATTTAATGTAAATAAGGAATTTTAAGATTTCAAAAGATTTTCGGTACTTTATATTCCTTATTTCTCATCAATTAAATTTAGTAATTTTATTTTAATACTAGTGCTTTAGAAGGAAAATTGTGTTGCCTTTTCTAAACGATGGAAATATATTGTTTTTTAAGGAAAAAAGGAAAAGAATTAAGAAAAGAAAAAAGAATTTTAGATTATGATAAAATCTACAGGTACTGTTAAATCAGTGTCAGAGAGATAGAGAGAGCGCGTGTGGATGCTAACTTTTTTAGACAGCCTTTTTTTTCATTTACAGGCAGTGTATTTCACGCGAGCGCGTGAAGTCAATCTCTTTTTTTTTTCTCTTTAAGGAATCATGAATTATTATATTTTCCACTGCTTCATAACGTTTTTTGTTGATGTGCATTATTATTAGTTGATAGTAAAGTCTTTGTGATGTGAAATAATTGGACGGTCGTGATTAACGGAACAAGAAAATAATTTGGGTGCGTTTTGTCTCACCGATTGATCCATGTGGTGATGGTGCGTGTCTTTCGGAGTCAAAACGGTTTCTGTTATTAGGTTCTTCCCGCGGGGACCTTTTAAATGGCACAGAAGCTTTGAAAGTTTGGCAATAACAATGACAAACGATTGTGTCGGAGAAACTTCAACCTCGTTATTGTTTGGATAAAAATAAAGTATTTTGTGTTGTGGAATGATACTCAATTAGTATTTTTCTTTTTTAGACGATGATAATATGTTGGAACTATCAACATTATCGAAAAAAGTATTGAATGGAAATTTGTTACAAAATTTGAAGAACAGAAAGTTAAGGCATAAAAATATATTTTTTTTAATGTGATATGGAAACTCCGTTAGAGATTTATATCCTGTTTTATAATCGAAATTTTTGAAAATGCAATAAAAATGTTGATTTTTAAACATTTTATTTTTAAAATGTGAAAAGATGTTAATCTTATTTTAAAAATATATTAATTTTGGTATTTATTTTTTAATTTAGTAACTTATAAATTAAATTAGGTGATTTAGTATAATTTATATAAAAAAATCATAATGCTATAAAGTAAAGCGCTAATTAAAAAGTTATAGGTTAGAAATATACCCAAAAAAATAGATTAAAGAAATCATAAATAAAGTATATTATTTTTCTAGCAATTAGTTTTGGTTTTTAGTAATTTTAGTATAACTATATTTTAAGTAATTAGCGTGATATTTCTTTCTGTTTTTAGTCGATTAATAAATATATTTAAGCACTATTTTAAAAATTATAACTTAGAAATTAGAAAAGTGAAGCCATAAACAAAATATATTGTTTTTTCTATAAAATTAATGTAGCCGTTCAATCAATCTTAAATCCAAAACAACTCTACATAATTAATATGAATTTCTCTTTAAAGCAGTTTAATTTGATTGAACTAAGTTAACTAACCGTGTTTTGGTAATTATTTTTGTTGGTCATTGATTTTTTTTTACCCATCTCAAATTGTTGTTATCAACTCATCTAAGCATAACAATTTGTCCAACATTGTAATGACAATAAAAGCATTAGCTTGCAATTTCGAGAGATTAGTTCCCAACAGTTAGAATCATCATCGTATCACATTGAACGACAAAGTAAGAGTAGATAAATATACTATATGCACTCACATGGATCCAGGAAGGACATATGCACTAGCATACGACTTGATGGATTAATCAACCACTCACCAATAAAAAAATGAAGCCACAAAATATGAGACAAAAGAGTCCTTCAAAAGTTCAACCTTTATGCACATGACCATGAACCAACTTTTTCACTTTTTCATAATTACCATTTCTTTCTAACCAAAAAAAACAATAGTTTATGACTCTTCTTGTCTGTTCTCAAAATGAAGTTTGTGTAATGAAGTAAGAAAAGGATCCTTAAACAACGCAGTCTTCTCACGCTTAGATTGGGCAATAGATACAAGTATGATCAAAATTAGAGGGAAACCAAAACTAATTGGGACTCAAGAATCATGCGTGCTTGAACAGTTTCATGCTGAGCCAATGAAAGTAGACAGCAACAAGTAATGCTGGTAGAGTCAGTGGGGCCAAGAAGCAGTAGTACCTGGAGAAAGATGTTTTTTTATATGAAAAATTCAAATCATGATTTGATACAATGTACACAAAGATGATCAGTAAAAACATTATTCTTGATTTGGACTAGAGAGAAAGAAAGGAGATGAGCAACCAAACTCTAATCTTACGCCAAAGCGTCGTTACTTACACTAATAACAAAAGAGAGAATGAGACACAAACAAACAAAGACGTGAACAAGAGTGTGTGTACCTGTCATTCTGTATAGCTTGGACTATGGGATTGTCAGAGAGCGGAAACAGTTTCGACACTATAGCTGCGAATACAAACCCAAAGAAGGAAATGTAACCAATTGTAGGGAGGAGGACACATTGCTGAGTATAATCCAGACCAATTCTTGAAAAGCTACGGTGATAATTTGGCACTACGCCATTCTTGAACTCAGGAAGCTGCAAATTAATGAAGCGTCTTCTTTCAAGTTCAACAGCCCTCTGCAGATCAGCTTGCTTGATTTTCCGTCTCATCATCTCACGTTTCTCATAGAACATCTTCGAACCTACCACATAGAAATGGAACCAGTTGTAGGGAGGAGGACACGTTGCTGAGTATAATCCAGACCAATGCTCACTTATGTTCAAAAGATGGATTGATGGAGAACCTCTCTGAAGTTTCTTACTGATCACGTCTTTTCTTTCAAAATTTTCATGCGTTGTTTTTGTTGATGTTGGAAAAGGAAGAGAACCGTTGTTTATTTGATCTCATCGACGGCGTCGGAGAAACCCACGGTGCTCAATGTTATTCTCTTCTGACGTCACGTGTACTAAAGCGTTTAGTCTTGTGTTAATCTTTTGTAATAGTTTGGACTACATAAATTTGGGCTTTATATCGACTGTGGGCTTCAACATTAATGAAAAGTATGTTGACAAAAAAATAAAAAAAGGTTACACATCAACTGAGTTATGTACGTTGAATTCTTTATTCCGAAAAAGACAACGAAGCTATTTACGTTGACTTTGGTGAATCTGATCGTTGGTTTTGATTGTGTTCGTCTTTTCAGTTTCTACTGGTCGGTCCGATCCGGTTAATAATTACTGAAAAAGGCATAACACGCTTATTAGTTAATACGGAATCACGATGAAATTTTTTTTTTTTGCATTAGATTAAAGATTTTTATAACCTTACCTTTATTAATTTATAAAAATCACGTCTTTTGGAATCAAGTTTCGGATTTTCTAAAATTAATGAACCTTTTTACTTAACTAAAAAAGCTTCCACCACTTATTAGTTTATTTATTTATATTCTCTGACAAAATTATTTATTTATTTATGATTCTTTTATTTTGGTTAGTTAACTGGTCCTTTGTACATTTGACTTTTTCCGTTAATTAACTGGTCTTTACTTAATTAGCCACGTTAATTGGTCACTTATTTTAATATTTTATTTTTCGTTAGTTAGTTGGTTTTTGTTTTGTATATACTGTATATAATTTCTCCGTTAGATAATTGATCTTTACTTAATTAGCAACTCTCTTAGCATTTGGGATTAAAGGCTCCATTGACCTATTGCTGCTTTGCGACACGAGGTAGCAGAGAAAATGAGAAAGCTTTATTTCCTCATCTCTTTTCTGTTGAGCATCTCGACCTCCATACATTACTTCCTTGTTACTTCTTCGCTTGTGAAGTATCTTCCTGGTTTTGAAGGTCCTCTTCCTTTCGCTCTCGAGACCGGGTACAATAAAAGTCAACCTCATTGATCAAGTTTGTGAATATATAAAAAAAAGTTTATTTTTCTTTTCTGATCTCTAACATGTCTCTTTCTTCTTTGTTGCACTTGCATGTGGGTTAAAAACGAATGAAAAAACAAAAGGTATGTGAGTGTTGGTGAACATGGAGATGCTGAGCTCTTTTACTACTTTGTGAAATCAGAGAGAAATCCAAAAAAAGATCCTCTCATGATTTGGCTCACTGGTGGACCTGGATGCAGCTCCATTTGTGGCTTTCTCTTCGCAAACGGTAACAAATAGTTTGATTGTTGCCATATCAGTTGTGTCATTTAATTGGAGGATTAAGACAAGTCTTGGAGTTGATATTAGAAAATACTATCATATAATTAGATTAGGTCTTATATATATGTGATATAAAGGAACTATGATATACTTTGAGAGACAAAAAAAAGATCTTTTAGTTGAATTTCTTTTTTGTTTTAAATGGTATTGTCAGGTCCTTTAGCTTTCAAAGGGGATGAGTATAGTGGAACATTGCCTCCTCTAGAGCTAACATCTTTTTCTTGGACAAAGGTGAGAGATTTACACCAATTTTTTTTATGATATTTTCTTTGTAATTACATAATTTATGATTTTCGTTCTTGGTTAGTAGTTGTCAAAACTAGCTAAAAAACATGCATCTTCTGGTTACATAAACTTTTTTCTCTTTTATAAATTTTACATTCACAAAAAAAAGAGATTATAACATTTCAAATTTGTATACATTTCATATCTTTTTTAGGTAGCTAACATTTTATATTTGGAATCTCCTGCTGCCACTGGATATTCATATGCGAAAACTCCACGTGCTTCTGAGACAAGCGACGCCAAACAAATTCATCAAATCGACCAATTTCTTAGAAGAGTTAAGTAATTTTTTTGTTTCTTTCCTTTTTTTTTGATAAATTTCTTCTTTGATTTGAGTCTTTTTCTTAAAGAGTTTTTATTTTGTTTACCTGCTGCAGTGGTTTGTGGATCACCCTGAGTTTATATCAAATCCATTTTACGTTGGTGGAGATTCATATTCCGGCCACATTGTTCCCGGAGTTGTGCAACAGATTTCACTTGGTATGTACTTTAGTTAACAGTTAAGCTTATTTTTCGTAGTTTTGGTATATTTTAAAACAAAGATTTGAATCACATTTTAAAATATGAAAACAGGAAATGAGAAAGGTCTGACACCATTCATAGATATTCAGGTCTTAATTAATTAATCGTCCATTTGTTTTTGAATTACCGTGATAATTCAGTTGAGATTAACAATATTTTGCCTAAAATTGAGCAGGGATATGTTCTTGGAAACCCTGTGACAAATCTAAACTTGGAATCTTTTCATAAGGTTTCATTTGCTCAACGGATGGGACTTATTTCAGATGAGCTCTTTGAGGTACTCTCTATCTTCATCATACCTATGGTTTTACAATTTTTCATTTTTTCACTACTCTTTTGCAGTCACTTGACAAAAATTGTGGAGGAAAATTCATTAACGTAGACCCGAGTAATGTAAAATGCTTAAAAGACCTTCAAACTTATGATCAGGTAAAGATTATAACACAAACACCACTTGGGTATCTATATATATGATTGCATTTTTCATAGACTAACTTTGTCTCTTTGTTTTTTTGAGTTTTTAGTGTATCTCAGAGATATACACAGAGCAGGTTCTGTTACCAAACTGCCAAGTAGATTACGTATTACCAAACGTAACACAAACCTTACAAAACTTTAGAACCGGTACACGACAAGAACCGAAAACAAATTCAAAGAATGATTCAGAGTCATTGCCTCCTCCTAGCTGCTTTGTAAGAAGTCTTTTATTACTTGGTGACCAAAAAAAACTAATATCTTCTTGGTTATTATCTATAGTTCATATGGATTTGAAACAAAATTATGATTTCTTTCACTGCTGTTTATCCTCTTCTCAGACTTATAAGTACTTTCTGTCTGCCTTTTGGGCAAACGATAAAAATGTACGCAGGGCTCTAGGCGTGAAGAAGGTACCTACCTTTATGTGATTTTCTTTTTCTTGTTGAATAGAAAACACAATGAACGCAACACAAAAGTCACCAATTCAATGTTAATATCATCATGCAGGAATTAGGAAAGTGGAACCGATGCAACATCCAGAACATACCATATACATTTGATACTGACAATGTCATTCCATATCACGTGAACAATAGTCGTAAAGGCTTCCGCTCTCTCATCTACAGGCAAGATTAATTATTGTTTGTTGATGTTTTTTCGAGTCACAAATATTATTCTTGGTGTATATATCTTGATCTAGACAGAAATTCAATATTTGAAAGTTTTGGAACAGTGGTGATCATGATATGATGGTACCTTTCTCTTCAACTGAAGCATGGATCAAATCTCTCAACTATTCCATTGTTGATGACTGGAGACCTTGGATGATGAGTAGCAATCAAGTCGCTGGGTACATAAAAGCGTCTAACTCCACTTTCATCAAATTTCGTTACTAACTTCAAACACACTCATTTATTCACTTTGACAGATATACAAGGACTTACGCCAATAAGATGACATTTGCAACCATCAAGGCAATATTTTCTGAACCATATCTTTCTACTTAAAGTTTCTTCGCAGGTAGAATAAAAAGTGACGTGGAGAGAGTTTGATTTGTATGGTTTTGCAGGGAGGAGGACACACTGCTGAGTATAGTCCAGACCAATGCTCACTTATGTTCAAACGATGGATTGATGGAGAACCTCTCTGAAGTTTCTCACTCGCTTCTCTCTCGTTCTCTGAAACGTGTCATGCGTTTGTTATTGTTTTTTTGTTTATGGATATAAATGCATTGTTGTTGTTGTTGTTTTGCTTGAAATTATAATCGGCTAATTTATTTTCTACTTTTTATTCTGTAATCAGATACTTTATTGCTTTCTGAGGACAAAATAATCACCCAATCTATAGTAACAATTTTTTCTGACCTAAATGAACTTTACCAAATCAGTGGAAATTTATGGTGCGCGAAAAAATATATATATAAATTTGAATATATTGTAGACAAAAAGATATATAATCAAAAATTGATATATGATACAAACACTCATTCTTTAATTTATTTGGACTACAAAATTATAATGTGTACGAAACTTAATCTGCAAATTCAAATAAATTATTTCTAATACCATGTATCCCAAAATTTAGAAAACAAAAAGAGATGATGGATATGTTCTAATGGATAAGATATGGTGTGTTCAAAATTAATCCGTCCATCTTATATGGAATATGTAAAAGAAAATTTTTTTTTTAAAAACATCGATAATTTATTCAGCTTCATGAATTTTAACTAAAAAAATAATTATTTCTGTATTTGGCAACCAAAATTATAATCATCATTAGTCTACGTATACCATTCATATAGTTGGATAAAACCTTTCCATTTTTTCTCCAAAATTTCCAATACCTCAAACTAACTTTTTGTTTTCTTTTTTCGGTAAATGGTTCTAGACATTAAAAAAAAAATTCTTACAAATTTCTTATTTAATATAAAAATATTCAATGATTGAAAAATTTGAATCATTAAAATAATGACAAAAGCTATGGTTGCAATAACTATGTCACTTATCTAACAAATACTTTTAGGCGAGAGTTTTGGATTTGAAACAAAAAAATGTTTTTCCATAATTATTATCCTCTTTATCCAAGTAGGATAACTGGACTTTCTCCCTCTCGTGGGGATACTCTGTTCATATCTATGAGAAGATATTCCCACGAAGTTACTTGAAGCGTCCCAACGAGACATTCCTTCCTTGGCTCCGAGGACGGTCTCGTTTTTAAATGTTTAACACGAGACCGGTTTCTCGAGATCCATGAGAAGCTCCTCACTGGTTCTTTTTCGTTCAATTAACCAAGAGAACGACGGAGTTGTTACTTCCTACACAAGAAAGCGTCCTAGAAATATGACTTCTTGTTCCTTCTCTGGTAATATTTCTACGGATCCTCTCGCTTCGATCCGAGTCTTGTCTTCTAAAACTCCCAAACAGGTTCCTTCATCTCATTTCATGGGCATTTGGGTTTTACTAATGTGGGCAATCAATGTTTGAAATATCTGGAAATAACACTTACGACTAACTATTAGTATCGTTATTGTCCCTTTGTTTTTTTTTTACAAAGTTTATTTATCTCATAGTCATTCATTTGGACTTATATGTTTGTATCAAATAGGATTCACGTCCATATAGTACTTCAAAAATTTGTAACGACGATACATTTTTAGGCATAAAAATTGATTACTTTTTTATATTTTAAAATTTATTTATTGTGTTGTAATTACAAAGATTTTTCACTAGGAGCGCTATTTTATATTACCCCGTTATTCCATCTCAATTAGTATTGTTTTATTGTTCTGTTTTTAGGGAAGAAAAGTGGAATGTTGCGACGTGGAATATGAGGGTGCAGATTTTACAAACATAAGACTTCGAGATTGTAGGAGAGACGAAATCATCGGCTAAGATACAGAGAGCACAAATATTAGTTATATTGTAATTTTCAGTCATCTAACCAATTAAGTTCTAAGTCGCATTCAGCAACTAAGCTAACTCTGTCTACAAGTAATTAATATGATATCTCAACAAGAAAAGTATACCAAATTTAATTAGTTTCAACTATACTACACATTCTATACATATGAGGCAAAAGACAATTGCTTGTACCAGCTATTTGTTACTTTTTATATCCGAAAGTTTTCCGAACTTTTATCCATACATTTAAGGATGTTAATCTGGTTTTATTGTGCATATTAATGTTTGAAGCTACTGACCGTAATGGATTTATATTACATACATGGTTCTTTTATCAAGTATCTGATTCAATGTGACTCTTAAAATTTTCGAATTACAGATTAAATTATTTGCATCTAGATGTCTAACTAGTATAAGGATTATTAGGATCTTGATTACTTGTAAACTTTAAATCATGTCATATGTGATTTTTCGCAAATGACATGGTTAGAAAGTTAGAAGTTTAAAAGATATACATAATTTAGAAAAATTATTTTTGTTAGTGATACTAAGTAAGCTATGTGTTTTCTTATGTATCAAAAGTTAGACTGTGATAGCTATTTTGTTATATATATATATATATGTATAAGGAAGTATTATTACAACTACTTATCCGTTTTTTGAAAAGTTTATGTCTATTTTAAAATTTTCAAATCACGTACAACATATGCTGAAAAGATGTAGATTTTTTTTCAACTAGGGCTCTTTGTTTCTTTTTTGTGCTTTTTTAATTATTACTAGTATCACTTGTTTGAATCAACTGTGTTAAAAAGCTCGAAAGCAATTAAAATAAATAGGGGAAAAAAAGTTTTAATGTTTTACAAATAATAAAAGAAACATTAAAAGTTTTCATATGGGGCAAAAGCCGGTAAATAAAAGTATCAAGCTAAAGTTACCGACCACAGTATAAATATCGTAACTAAAGGATTGGGGTCTAGTAGCTATATTCGATAATATTGTAGATGTTTTATATGATAAAAAATGTCTGAAATTCTAAAAATATAGGAATTAGTATGGATTTGGACCATTGTTTATTGATTTAAAAAAGTGTAAATATTATTTCTATGGCTATCAAAACTCCAAAACCTTTCTCTTATTGTATTTTTAACCAGTAATTTCTTGGTTCAACCACCCAAAAACCTCTTCTCTCAATCTTTAAATATCCCTCATCACTTTTCTCCATTTGCAATCTCCATTTTACTATCTCTATGTAATGCAATGTCGTCTCCAAGTTACCACAGAAAAATCTTACGCAAAAATCACGTGATCATAGGCGTGGTCGCAATTTTCTTCGTCCTCGTCTTCTTTAACCATACCTATATCAGCTCACAATCTTTCAACAGTAACATCAAATGTCAAGAGATGCCTAAGGAGACAAGGACGAACTTGAGCCACTTGATGTTTGTGTTGGTGGGCAGCTCAGGTGCGTGGAAGAATCGAAAAACTTACATAGAATCATGGTGGAGACCAAACGTGACACGAGGAAATCTCTTCTTGGACGTGGAGCCTTCGGAAGAGTTCCGGCCTTGGTCTCCGACCTTCCCGCCGTTTAAAGTAAACGAAGACCTCAAGAAACTGAAAATCTATCCGAAGCTCGTAAACGAAATACACACCCGAATCTATAGATCCATTCTCGAGACTTATAGGCTCAAACAAGATGAGGGTGTGAGATGGTATGCTAAATACTAGTAATTAATTCATCTTATCAAATCGAGATATGTTTCTGTCTTTGCAATAATTGATTTTTTTTTAATTTACAGAATTTATTATATAGATATATCTGTATATAAAAAATAAATATGGTTTGAACTATATTAAATAACAAATTTCAAAATAATGTTGTTGTTTTATTTACACAAAAATAAGTTCGATATTACTCAATTATAAATGTTACAAAATAAATTAAAGTATTACTTGACTATATATCCAAACAAGTAGTCAATAAAATTAATCTTTTCTGTTTAAATTTCAGTTTTATCAATTTTCTCTTCTTCACCAAAATGTTTTGTAAAAATACAAAATAAAAATTGATGTCATCGTTTTATTGGATGACTTTCGAAAATTTTGTTTTGTTTTAATATTGTTTGGTTTAAGAAGTAATAAAATATATGTTTGTTTATGATATGACATAAACTTGTGGTCTAACTTAAATCTTGTCCAAACTAAATAGGTATGTGACGGGTGATGATGATACTCTTTTCATGGTAGACAATATAGTAGATGTGTTGTCAAAATACGACCATACAGAAAAACATTATATCGGAATGTTTTCGGAAACAATAAAATCAAATTTTTACTTATCGTTTGATATGGCATTTGGAGGAGGAGGATATGCCATAAGTTATCCTGTAGTGGAAGCTTTGGTGGTAAAATTGGATGAATGTATTGAGAGGTATCATTACGTTTGGGCTGTAGATCAGTTACAGAGTTTCTGTCTGGCTGATTTGGGCGTTGATCTTATCCTCGATGAAGGGTTCCATCAGGTATGTCAAAAATTAATATTTCTCATGTGTCATTATCCAAGGATTCATATGTTCATGGAAGTTAACAAAAAGCTTCACCAATAATTATTTTTTAGAAAAATTATTTCAAGTTGAAGTAGAAGAAATGAAAAACATTTTTAATGAGTATACAAGAAAATGAGCTATAATGTCTCTACCATGCAATTATCTTGGAAAATATTTAAGCTTCCAAATTTGTCACACCATAATGTTCCTCCGGATACATCCAATAAAATTATAACGATATAAAGAAAATATATATTAGAATGGGATATTGTATCGCACAGTAAGTATTTGGTTAACATGCGACAGGTGGATCTGTATGGTGACTTATCGGGCTTACTCTCGTCGCATCCAACTGCTCCTCTTATCAGCTTCCACCACTTCGAGTTTATCCAACCACTTTTCCCCGGCATGGACGGTCCTGACTCAGTCCTTCATATCATGAAAGCGGCCAACGTAGACCAATCACGGATGGTACAACAGTCGATCTGCTACGTCAGAACCAATAACTGGACCTTCTCGGTCTCGTGGGGATACTCTGCTCATATCTATGAGAATATATTCCCACGCAGCTACTTGAAGCGTCCCATCGAGACATTCGTTCCTTGGATCCCTGGAGAGCCTCCGTTTTACATGTTTAACACGAGACCTGTGTCTGAAGATCCATGTGAAGCTCCTCACTGGTTCTTCTTCGATTCGATTGAACAAAAGAACAAAGAAGTTGTTACTTCTTACACAAGGAAGTTTCCTAGAAATATGACTTCTTGCTACTTCTCCGGTAGCATTTCTGCGGATCCTATCGCTTTGATCCGAATCTTCTCTCCCAAAACTCCCAAACAGGTTCGTTCATCTTATCTGAACATAACACTTACGACAAAAAAAAATAGACGAATGTATTAAATATCGTTATTCAAATATTTTGTTTTATATATATTTATTTTGATCTCATACCCATTCTTTTGGGTTGATCTATTTGTACGAGTAGGGCTTTACATCTAATAAATAAAAGCCTTGTAATAACGGGATGCATTTTTTAGTCATAAAATTGATTATTTTATATATTTGAGAATTTATTTACTATTAGTTATCATAACTTTTAGCTAAAAACACTACTTTTAATTTTTTATTTTATCCCATTATTCAGTCTCCATTATTAGTCGTTTTATTGTTCTATTATTAGGGAAGAAAGGTGGAATGTTGTGACGTGGAATATGAGGGTGCAGATGTTGCAAACATAAGACTTCGAGATTGTGGCAGAGGCGAAATCATCGCCTAATGAAAAATGGAGGGCACAAATAATGGCTATATTGTAATTTTCAATCTTCTATCTATGTCCATGAATATAATATAAAATTAATCGTTATTTTAACTTAATTTTTACTATCAACAATTAAACCCAAATAAAATGAAATTAAAAATTTCTTGATCTAGACTGAATGAAAACAAAATTACAAATGATTACTGTTATGTTTATAGGTTCTTTCTATAAAAAAAACTGGCAAAGCCAAAAAAGACTTTTGCAAACAAAAATTCCAGATCTATCTTTAAAAAAATGGTATTATTTGTTTTAAAAGTATTTATGCGCAGAAAACTATCTAGTACATTGAGGAATACATGTTAATATGGTTTTGCATCATAATAAAGTTTTGAGCTGCTGATAATACACGTAACTGAATTTTATTGCAGGTTAAGTTGTTCTTTTTTAAGTATCTGGTCTAATGTCACTCTTAAAAAAATCAAAATTGTGGATTAGATTGTTTGCGTTTAGATGTTTAACAAAAGAAAAGAGTTGATTAATAGGATCTTGATTACTTCCATTCAATGTGACCTTTATAAGAAAAAGAAAAAAAAAGAGAAAGTTCAAAAAAAGAAAACATAGCGAGGTTTTTCCTTCTTGGTAATTTGGGAAATAAAATATATCATCAATAAACACAGTTTTGTTTTTTAACAAGTGAAAGAAAGAGGATATTGTGTTATCTCATATCTGAATGAGATGGTTCGAGATTAGTTTAGGAAGTTTATAACTGTATCTGTATAGTGATGTAAATGAAAAGGTTACCTGTAATTATGCATATAAGCAGCATGAAAATTGTTCCATCACCACTTTTGGGCTTTTATTTATTTATTTTTGTTTACTTTTTTTTCTCCTTTTCCTTTAAACGAGAAGGTTTTCAGTACTTTACAATATTTGTTAAATATTTGATGTTAATTGCCTAAAATGTTTTCAAAAGTACATGAATAATGTTCACCAATATCCCCTGTGAAAAACCCCGAACCAAACCACCTTTTTAGGTTTGTGGCCAGACCGATTCAACCCGGACCTTATAATTTTGCCTCATGGTTAATTTTTAACATCTAGAATCAAAAATAGGAACTGAGTTTTGTGAGTCCCACATGAGAAGGAAGATCTTGTTTGCGGGCCCACATGACGCAACTAATTGGTGTGTTAATCATCTAGAAGCGGACACGTTGGTCCGACGAAGTCTAATAGTGTATTTTCTTATCTGGCTTTTCCACTAAATAGGATCATTTTCATATTCGAAAGAGTTTAACTTATTTTAATAAAAAAATGATTGTATAATTAAAAATTTATTTTTTTAAAAAGAATTAAACCAAGCTATAATTAGCAAATATTATGTTTTGGTTACTTCATGATTTTTTATATTTTTAATAAATAGTTCCCCTAATTTCTCTTTCTAGATCAAGATATTGTTTTAATGTTTTACAAGAAAAGTGCGAATATTAAAAGTTTCCAATTAGTTACGTCTCTAATCAAGTTTGAGCTATACTTAAACGCTATGTACACCGTCACATTGACTCGTGACCAAAAACTACTAGTCTACCACATATGGGACAAAAGCAGATAAATAAAAGTATCATGCTACAATTACGATCACAGTATAAATATCATAACTAAAGGATTATGGTCTAGTAGTGAGTGATATTCGACAATGTTGTAGATGTTTTATATGATGAAAAAATGTCTGAAATTCTAAGAAATATAGGAATTAGTATGGATTTGGACCATTGTGTATTGGGTTAAAAAAATATAAATATTATTTCTATGGCTTTCAAAATTCGAAAACCTTTCTCTTATTGTATTTTTTACCAGTAGTTTCTTTGGTCAACCATCCACAAAATTTCTCTCTCAATCTTCAAATATACTTCATTACCTTTCTTCCATTGAAATCTCCATGTTACTATCTGTGTAATGCAATGTCGTCTCCAAGTTACCACAGAAACATCTTACGCAGAAACCTCGTGATCATAGGCGTGGTCGCAACCTTCTTCATCCTCGTCTTCTTCAACCATACCTATATCAGTTCACAATCTCTCGACAGTAACATATTCGCCATAAGACATCAAGAGAGGCCTAAGGAGACACTGACGAACTTGAGCCACTTGATGTTTGTAGTGGTGGGGAGCTCACGTGCATGGAAAAGTCGAAAAACTTACATAGAATCATGGTGGAGACCAAACGTGACACGAGGAAATCTCTTCTTGGACGTGGAGCCGTCAGAAGAGTTCCGGCCTTGGTCTCCGACCTTCCCACCGTTTAAAGTCAACGAAGACCTCAAGAAATTAAGAATCTACCCGAAGCTCGTAAACCGAATACACACTCGGATCTATAGATCCATTCTCGAGACTTACAGGCTTAAACAAGACAAGGATGTGAGATGGTATGCTATTACTAGTAACTAACTCATCTTATCAAACGAGATATGCTTCTATTTTGCAATAATTGATTTTTAATTTATAGAGAGATACGTATATACATATATATATATATATATATATTACTATATTAAATAACAAAATAGTGGCGTTTTATTTAAATAAAAATAATTTTGAAATTACTAAATTATAAATGCTTCAAAATTAAAGTCTTATCTGACTATATTCCAACAAGTAGTCAATACATTTGAAACTTTCTGTTTTACATCTCAATTTTATAAATTCTCTCTTCTCATTTTACCTATATAATTTGTAAAATAAAACATATAAAATTGATGTCGTATGACTTTCGACAATATTTTTTTTGTCTCTAAAACTCTTTGGTCTTAGAAGTAACAAAATATATGTGTCTATTATGTTACATAATTTTATTATCTAATCTATATCTCGTCTAAAATAAATAGGTATGTAACGGGTGATGATGATACTCTTTTCATGGTAGACAATATAGTAGATGTGTTGTCAAAATACGACCATACGGAAAAACATTATATCGGAATGAATTCGGAGACGATAAAATCAAATTTTCACTTTTCGTTTGATATGGCATTCGGAGGAGGAGGATATGCCATAAGTTATCCTCTAGTGGAGGCTTTGGTGTTAAAACTGGATGAATGTATTGAGAGGTATCATTACGTTTCGGCTGTAGATCAGTTACAGAGTTTTTGTTTGGCTGATTTGGGCGTTGATCTTAATCTCGAGAAAGGGTTCCATCAGGTATGTCAACAATATTTCTCATATGTCATTGTCCAAAGATTCATTTAAGTATTTGGTTAACATGCGACAGATAGATCTGCGTGGTCACTTAGCGGGCTTACTCTCGTCCCATCCAACTGCTCCTTTTGTCAGCTTCCACCACTTCGAGATTCTCCCACCACTTTTCCCCGGTATGGACCGTCATGGCTCAGTCCCTCATTTGATGAAAGCGGCCAACGTGGACCAATCAAGGATGCTGCAACAGTCGATCTGCTACGTCAGAGCCAATAACTGGACCTTCTCGGTCTCGTGGGGATACTCTGCTCATATCTATGAGAATATATTCCCACGCAGCTACTTGAAGCGTCCCATCGAGACATTCGTTCCCTGGATCCGAGGACGGCCTCCATTTTACATGTTTAACACGAGACCCTTGTCTCGAAATCCATGTGAAGCTCCTCACTGGTTCTTCTTCGATTCGGTTGAACAAAAGAACAAAGGAGTCGTTACTTCTTACACAAGGAATTTTCCTAGAAATATGACTTCTTGCTCCTTCTCCGGTAATATTTCTGCGGATCCCATCGCTTTGATCCGAGTCTTCTCTCCCAAAACTCTCAAACAGGTTCGTTCATCTTATATCATGTGCATTTCAATTTCAATGATGATGGCAGTTATCTCGAAATAACACTTACGAGTACGATGTATTAACTATCGTGATTGTAATTTTATATATTTTTTTTATCTCATATTCATTCATTTGGGTTGATTGTGCTAGGGTTTTATATTTAATAAATAACAGCTTTGTAGTAACGGATGCATTTTTTTAGTCACAACAGTTCGCTAAAAATGCTTTTTTTTTCATTCTCATTATTCAGCCTCAATTATTAGTCATTTTATTGTTCTATTTTTAGGTAAGAAAGGTGGAATGCTGTGACGTGGAATTTGAGGGTGCAGATGTTGCAAACATAAGACTTCGAGATTGTGGCAGAGGCGAAATCATCGCCTAATGAAAAATGGAGAGCACAGATAATGGCTATATTGTAATTTTCAATCTTCTATCTATGTCCAACATTATTATCTCAGTAAGAAAAGTATATACTGATGTAATTATTCTCAAACTATATTATATATTTTATATCCGAAAAGTTTTCGAACTATCTTACACATTCATTCATGAATCTTAGTATGGTTCTACACTTTTATGATACATCATAATGAAGTTTTGAGCTACGGATAATTCATGTAATGGATTTTTATTACATAAGCTGTTCTTTTTCAAGTATCTGGTCTAATGTCGCTCTTAAAAATCCAAATTTCGGATTAAATTGTTTGCATTTTAGATATTTAGAAAAAGAAAAAGTTGATGAAACGACATTGAAAGAAAGCAAAGCTATAGCTAAAATAGAGCATCATTAACATGATGTAAAACAAGTTTTTGGTTGAATATAATTTTACATTCTTTACAAAAAAAAAAAAAAAAAAGTTGAATAGTAGGACCTTGATTACTTCTTTCAATGTGACTTTTACAAAAAAAAAAGAAGAGAAAGGTTAAAAAAAGGAAAACATAGCGACGGTTTTCCTTTTTGGTAGTTTGGGAAATAAAATATATCATCACGAAAATGAAAAGGTTACATCTTCGATCACCCCTTTTGGGTTTTTATTTATTTATTTTTGTTTACTTTTTTTCCCTTTTTCTAAAACGAGAAAGTTTCAGTACTTCATAATATTAATCACCTGCTTTAAAATCCAAATCACATGATTTATGCACAACAGGTCTCATGATCAGCATTCCACCACAACTTTATTAACTAACTATTTCTGTACATATATAAGTATGTTCAGACACATCTTATTTATCTATCTATCAATCAAGTCCTTTTGTGTTTCTAAGTCTATCCATGGCATTTGACAACCACGACACCAATCTAACCAAATTGAGTCATATCACTCAAAACCTATCGTTATCCACCTTATGGAAGTCCATAGCGGTTTCTGGTGCACTGCTTTTCTTGTTACACACATTTGCGTTTCACCATCCTCATAAAATGATAACTCGTAAACTCTTTGCGCCTCTCGACCTTACTTTCTCCTCCTCCTTTTCAGCAACATCAACATCAACATCGTCCTTGCAAGTAGCAAGAGAGTCTCCTACACATATCAGCCATCTATTATTCGTCATCGTTGGTAGTACAAACACTTGGAGGTATAGGAGAGGCTACATAGAGCCTTGGTGGAGACCAAACATCACAAAAGGACATGTCTTCCTCGAAAGACCACCTGGTCGTGATCTCCTGCCTTGGCCTCAACAATCTCCTCCGTTCTCTGTTAACAAAGACTCATTCATCACATACGCAAAATTCAAGACTCAGATCCGCCTTTTTCAATCGCTCCATGAGTCGTATAAAAAGGCATCCAAAGACACGAGATGGTTTGTGATAGCGGATGATGATACTCTCTTCTTCTTGGACAATTTAGTCGAAGCTCTCGACCGGTATGACCACAAGAAACACTACTATATTGGAGTGAACTCTGAAAACGTTTGGTCGAATGCCATTTTCGGTTTCGACATGGGATATGGAGGTGGCGGATATGCATTGAGCTATCCAACCGTAGAAACACTTCTCAACAAAATGGAAGATTGTATTACAAGATACCTTGGAGTTTATAGCGATCTTCTCTCATTTCGTTGCTTGGCCGACTTGGGAATTGATCTTACTTTGAACAAAGGCATGCACCAGGTTGGATTGGATTCTTTTTGTTTTTGATCGGCTTTTCGATTATTTAGGGTAGTTTGGTTAATCCGAAATGAACACTTGTGTCTCGTGTAAGCAAGAAACTGATTCCTGTGCTTTATTCACTTACTCTCACTTCGTCTTGCTTGTTATGTTATAACCAGATTGATCTGCACGGGGACATATCAGGTCTTTTATCAGCTCACCCTCAGTCTCCTCTTATCAGTCTCCACCACTTCGATGTCATAGACCCCATATTCCCAGCCATGAACCGCCTGGAATCAGTGAACCACCTCATGAAAACCGCGAAAACCGACCAATCCCGTATCCTGCAACAGACAGTATGTTACCAAAGGGGAAACAATTGGTCAGTCTCTGTATCTTGGGGCTACTCGGTCCACATTTACCAATCTATATTGCCAAGACACTACCTAAAACGCCCTCTAGAAACGTTTCGGCCATGGAAGAATGTTGGAGTACCGTTGTATACTTTTAACACGAGACGGGTGACGAATGATCCGTGTGAGATGCCTCGTGAGTTATTCTTTGACTCGGTTGTGGAGGACAAGAACCAAAGCTTGGTAACAACTATGTACAAGATGAAAACGGCACGTAGCTTACCTCCTTGTTTGCTAAATGGCAACCATTCTGCTCATAGCATTTCACAAGTCCGAGTCATCGCTGCTACTATGCACAAGATGGTAACTAATAATCTTTTTAACAAATCTATTCATATATGATTCAAAGCCTGAAAACTTAACTAGTTGATATAATTAACAGGGTGATGGAATCGAATGCTGCGATGTGCAAAATGTAACAAGTACGGAGATTTTGGAAGTGAAGATAAGAGCTTGTCATAAAGATGAAGTTCTTGCTTAGGCCATCTGTTTAGTGATACATTGATCAATGATTATTACTACTATGGATTTCTTTTTTTGATTTGTATAAAATGTATCAAATCTATTGTTTATTGATGCTGTTTTACCTCAAGCAGCAGTGAAAAAGCCTGAGAACATTCATGCCCACCTCTCGCCACATGAATCAAAGAGGTTTCAAACCCCAAATGCATAGTCTTTATGTGCTTCGTGAAAAAGAAAAAAAGCCCTTTTGGTTTGAATGGATTTATCGACTAATTTTCTAGAAAAAAGGACCAAAAAGACAATCAAATGGCCCCCAAATCAGAAACAATTGCGAATGAAGTCAAAGAAGTTTCGTGTACATAAGTTGAATGCAGGTCATGTCGAATCGGGCTCATCAGGTTCTTCATCTTCTGCTTCATCAATGAGATTTCTGGATCCCTATGAGACGCGCATAATCCACCCATCTGAGACAACAAAAGAAGGAAATCAAAAACCAAAGAACATGTGAACAAAACAGCTGAGGACAGAGAGTATGGACCAGGTTTGTATTTTTAAACAACTTACAATAAGGAACCCAAGAATGTGTTGCCTGTTCTAACAGCGAAACACATCGCACTGAGTGCAAGTTTGTGTTGGTGTAGCATTGGCTCCAGGAGACGTTGTTCTATCACACCAGCCAATACTTGGTACCTGTTTATTTCAAACCATGCCTCATTACTTTATCCAATCTAAAAGGTAAAATGCACCATATCCGGTTTGTTCATCTTTTCTATGCCTTATTTTTCTTCAACTTCTTGTGAAGTTTGTTAGAAAGAAACACAATACCTTAGGTTGCTAGAAACTGCCATATAGACACCATACGCAACACTTGTGGAGACTATTGGAACAGTCTCGACTTCACCTTCAGAAGTCTGGTCCACAGCTCCACGTGCTTTTATAAATGCATTTGTAACAGCAGTACCAACCTAACCAATTATACAGATTCGTCAAGTCAAACGAACGTAAAAACGAGATGTGAAGCAACAGATTTTGTGATGTGCAACAGAGTCTAAAGAAATTGTTTCTGGAAAACAATCCATCTTCTGACTTGTGTTTCCCTTTTAAGGTGGATATATGTTTTGACTCACCAGCGATGATGTGGTGCCAACTGCAAACAGCTTAGCCCCATTGCGCTGCATAACATATATAAACGATACATATTATTCAGAAACGATAGATTATTGCGTGTAATTGAGATCACACAGGAAAAAATTGACCCAACAAAAAAAACACCACACACCGCTATAGCACCTAGCCTTTGCAAGAGAGAATATGAGGTTCCAGAGATAGCAATCTGCAGCAAACACATTGGATAATTAGACGAGAAAGAGCTTCTCAAAACGTCTCTCGCATGTGCCAAACAATTCTTTTTACAAAAAGATGATACCTGGAAGGCATTATCTGGGCAGTTGTGGAAAAATTTGGATAAACCTCCAGCAGTAAGTGCGAGAGGTGGTCGAAGAGAAACGGTAGGAGCAGGAAGATAAACTAACATGAAATCGGCAATGATAGCCATCACCTAATAAAGAAAAAAGGAAAAAAGAAGCAAAAGTGACAATGAGTCCACTTATCTACACACAAAAAAGAATCAAAAGAGACAATACCATTCAGCAGAAGATCGCAATGAACACAGCAGTTGCAAAACTTATGCGCATCAACTTGCCATATTCATCATAAACAAAAAAAAAAGAAGATAGAGACGTAAAAAGACGAAGACAAATGTGTCTCGGAGTAGGTCTACTATTTATAGTTCAAAATACGGTTCTTACCTCAAAGACAAAGCAAATCTCAACTACTTTCTCATAGTCATGCAAAAACTAATGGTGAGAAATTGCAGACCCCATCACGAGTCACAACCACAAACTACCCAACCTTTCGTCTATCTGAATGGGTCATCTAAAGGATTACTGTTCTTATCCATCCCTACCATCTAAAAAATTTTAAAAATTTAATAGTTTTAGACCATTCCTGCGATCTGAAAGGAACACTAAAGAAAAAAGTCATTGCATGGTCTCTACGCAGGAAAAAGAGGCAGAGAAGAATGATTACCACATCGGCAAAGACAACTTCAAGTTCATTGAAGAAGTTTTCTCTACGCCGTTCATACTCAGCAGCAGTCTGGAAGAAACGAATCAACAGATATTAGCTAAAATAACACAATCATTCTAATCAGAATTGCTCTGCTAGCATTTTCAGGAGATATAAAAAAAATCAATTCATTTCTAATTGATTACATTGGCTTGAACGATTAAAACCAAAATTTAAACACTCTCTCTCTCTCGACGAAACGCTAAGAAAAATCCAAACTTTCATGTCAAATAGTCTTATGAAGTGGATAAGAGAAAAGCACACCTTGGTGAAGACTCCAACACCACATTCCATGGCGAGTTTAGCCAAGAAGAGATCGTCGGCCAACAGCCTTTCCCTAAACCCAGCAAATTGCATCAGCCACCGCATCACAGCCGATTTCTGGAGCTCGAGGAACCGAGTGATAACCGATCCAGGAATCCGACCCGACTCAATAGCAGCCGCTAGATCCTTGGGAAGAGTCTCTAATCCGGTCCCGGACTCCGCCAATAGCATCATCGCCTCGTTCCTGTTCCTATCCCTGTCCTCGCCACCCTCTCCATCCCCGTTATTCTTTCCTCCGTCGCCACTTCCACCACCACCACCACTTCCTCCGTTGTTGTTGTTGTCGGAGCCGCCGTTGTCGATTGAGGCGGAGAAAACAGGAGAAATAGAGACGCGGTGATGGAGAGAGATGGGTTTGGCAGAGAGTGCGCCGGTAAAAGAGGAGGGAGAGAGCCTAGGAGAAAAAGCGAGGTGAGGAGGCCATGTGAGATTGGATTCAGAGATAGATGATGTGTTCGGGGTCGGAACACAGAAAAAGCAAGACGCGATTGCCATTGGTGTGAGTAAAGCTACAGAGAGAGATCTGTGAAAGTTGCCCCCTCGTTCTTCAGTCTCTCTGCGTAGGTAGGCGGTCGATTCAGAGCAGTGAGGAGTCAGCGAAAAGGAAGATTCTTTCTTTTGTTCTGTGTTTTCGAGGGTTTTTCTTCTTCTTTTATTTTGTTTGGTGGGCCTCACGATAGATTCTAACTCGAATGTGTGCTTTTTTTATAATACATAAATTTAGCTAACAATTTGCATTTTTCCTTCTTTTTCTTTCAACTTTTGAAATTTTTTTTTTCAATATTAATATGTTGCAAATTCATACATCTTTAAGCTGATTTTTTGTTTGAAAAACAGAAGTTCAGTTGTCAGAAAAAAAAAAACAGAAATCTCATCATGACATGGCCTATCAAATTGAAATACGTGAGAAAGGAAAAAAGAGAAACCAATTATCAGTCTTCTCCATCATTGCCGTGTTAAATGCTTTTCAAACATAGTTATGTTTCTTTGACAATGTGTCACCAACACTGATGCTTTTGTTCTGCTTCTTCATCTTTTGCCTTGTGTGGGGCAAATTCAAAAAAAAATCCAAACTTTTCTTACTTCGCTTAGGTCTCGCCTGCTAATTGCAATGAACCATCTCTCATTAACTTGAGGCTTAAACTGTTGAATCTTTCTCGGGAATACTGCCGCGACGCTTTTCTCCAATCTGTCCCAGCTTTCATCATCGCAGCAAACTCTTCATAGCTTATACGCCCGTCCTGGTCATAGGAAGCAAAGATATGTTCTTCATTATCTCAAAATGAGTGGAGAATTCAAGAATGTTGAATTCTGAAATACCCTTTCAGAACAGTTTACCAAACACCAATACGCTTAACCGAATGGATTAACGACATGTGAAAGGATTTTATCTTTTTTTTGGTGTGGTTACCTTGTCGGTATCAACATCTTGCATGATGGCAGCAATAACTTCCTCACTGCTAGTATCATCCAATTCATCATTCAAGGCTTCACGAAGTTCTTCAATCTCTATGTAACCACTCTGGTTCTGATCAAAGAAATTAAAAGCTTTATGCAAGTGTTCATCATTCGCCATCTTCTTAAGGTGCACCGAAACAGCCATAAACTCGCCATAGTTCAGCGTCCCATCCCCATCAACATCAGTCTGGGAAAGAAGGAAATGAAGAGTTTCAATTCTCAGAAGTGATATAGCACTTGTTTCAACTTACCACTTAGAAATGAAAGATTCATACAGCTTCCATAAGAATCTGAAGATCGGCATCAGCGATCTGTTGTCCAGCTTTTTGGAGTCCATATTTAAGCTCCTCGAGGTTTATTTTGCCTCTCTTGTTTACGTCCATCATTTCAAATGCTTCCTTTATCCCAGCTGCTTCCTCCACTGACAAGTGTTCAGCTATCACCTAGAAGAGGAAACCAGGTTTATGTTATTATCTTTTGCTTCTGAATCAGATTGGAAGCAGATTAAAAATCAGTCGAATGATTTAACAGAATCAATACTCGTAGAGCTCGTTTCTTGAGCTTGTTCATAACAGAAAACTGCTTGAGCCTTGCTTTCACAGTCTCCCCAAGAGAGACATTTGGAGCCTTCTTTGCATTCACTATCCAAGAATGTTCTACAAATAGAATATCTCTTTATGAGTATATGATTTCAAGGTATCCATCAGAAAGCTCAGGCGCTGCTAAAAACAGAAGCCTACCAAGTACTTCTGCAGCCGAAAGCCGTTTTTTGGGATCAGGTTCAAGCATCTTTCTCACAAGGTCTTTGGCACTGTCAGAAACTCTTGGCCATGGATCTCTCTTAAAGTCAATTACTGACCTAATGATTGCTTGAGCCACCCCTTGTTCAGTCTCTATACCAAAGACACACAAATAAAAGTTCTGAATGAGGTCTTATTTGAATAATCCAGGGGAAACTAGCGACTTTGCAGTAAGAAAAAGCATGCCAACAAATCAAAGAGAATACGGTAAAGCCTAAACAAACCTGCCCAAAATGGGGGAACGCCACAAAGAAGGATATATAGGATGACTCCTGCGCTCCAAACATCGATCTCAGGTCCATAGTTTCGTCGCAGCACCTCCGGTGCCATGTAATAAGGACTCCCAACGATCTCATTAAACTGCTCACCTGTTACAGTTTAGAAAAATTCAGGTAACTAAAGATACACAAAATGTGCTCCACTAACACTCATCAAAATTTGACTTTATAAATGTACCAGGTCTAAAGAAGACAGATAACCCAAAATCAATGGCCTTAAGAGGTGATGTCTCTTTCTTATTTGCAAAAAGAAAGTTCTCTGGTTTAAGATCCCTATGCATCACTCCCTGCTTATGGCATATCTGTAAAGGCACACAAAGGATCTGTGAGCAGGGACACAGACAAACAAAATTAGAAAGTTCAGACAGTCTAAACACAGCTACAGAACCTGAACAACTTCAACAATAGTCTTCATAACCGCAGCAGCGGCCCGCTCAGTGTAATGTCCTCTTGCGACAATTCGGTCAAACAGCTCCCCTCCTTCACATAACTCCATAACTATATGCACCGCATCATCATCCTCAAAGGAATCCTTCAAAGAGACAATGTTCGGGTGTTTAGGCATATGCTTCATTATCTCAACCTCCCTCCTCACATCCTCTATATCCACTGCTGTTCTCAGCTTCTTCTTAGATATGGACTTGCACGCATACTTTTCGCCTGTTTTGATATCAGTACACAAGTAAGTTATACCAAACTCCCCTCGACCAACCTCGCGCCCCAAATCATACTGCAAGGATATATCATGTCCTGTAGGATCTTTCAGCACAGAGAGCTTAAAGCGAGCTCCAGATCCATTTGCTGCAGACTCGTTGCTGTAAAAGGGATTGTTTTTGTTCTTGGGTTTCCCTTGGTTACTCTCTCTCGTAGCCGAATTCGGACTGCCACAACAATTCCCCATCTAATCGAAGTCTCAGAATTCCTGAAATTTCATCAAACAGTTTCATTTCTCAAACCCAGAAAGAAAGTTCGAAACTTTGAGCACTTATATGCAAGGTGCCATTAGTTTCTTAAGCCAACAACTCCAATGAACAAGCAGCAAATCGGGTTTGATTAAACGTGGCTTGTGAACCAACAACGAAGCCGAAATCAAAGAGAAGCCTAAGATATTTAAAAATGGATAAGCAATCCCTAGCTAAAACCAAAGAAAGATTCTAAAAAAGGGCAAGGGGAAACAAAGACCTCAAAACGTAAATGGGGAGAAACACTTCACGAGTATTATCAGTTGAAGCAAAAGGATATGTCGAACGATAATAAATTAAAGGGAAAAGACATCATACGTTGTGAAAAAGCAGATGCAGTGATAGAGAGAGAGAGGAAGAAGACGAGTCAAAGTCTTCCTCTTTCTCTCTCTTCTCCCATCACAAATTGACTCTCTTCTTCTCTCTTGTAGATTCAAAGAATGACTACGCCTTGATTTTAATTTGCATCCCCTAATTCTTTTCATTTCCTCTGTGTATTATGTATGTTAATATAATAATCAATCTTCCCGTTGTAGAGAGCAAGTAGATCATAAAACTAATTATTTTGCTTTATTGTCCTTTTTTGTCAACCCTTATTGTCCTTTTTTTGTCAACCCTTATTGTCCTTCTGATTAATTTCAATAACTCTGTGAAACCAAAAATATGCATTTATACTCGACTGCTATCGGTTACATTACGGGTTCGCAGCTCGTTTCCATTTTCTTTCTCTTGATCAAGTATAAAGGGAAAAATAGCAACTGACAACAAAATTCAGCTCTGTAACACTTTCTGCTCAGACAAGCAAACGATTAAACAAACGTGTTTTCCAATTTTCCAAAAGAAAGAGGGGGAAACTGGTAAAAGAATAGAAACAAGACCTACTGACTATTCCCCTCTCATGTCTCCAAATCTAACACCTAACATACTTCGGCTCCCTTTGTACATCGTAACTGCAAAACCACACAATATGAGACTCTGACAAGAACAACTAAGCAAACACAAAACCCAAAAGCCAAGAATGATTTGCCGGTTTGGGGCAATGGATATATTAGCCAAAAAGCGTCTCTCTTCTCAGAACTTTGACTGACTACGGTGCACCTGAAGAATTCAGGGTCTCGTTAGAGTCCGTCTCAACTGGATCAGAGCCTGACGAGTTGGTTGCTGAACCCCTTTCTCTTTCTCTCCCTGCTGCTGCATCCTCTGATGCTTCTACCTCACTTTTCTTCGCAAACCGGCCTCCACTAGCCCTTGCCCTTCTCATTGCATGCTTGTGTCTCGACTCATGAAGATATGGCTGTCACAGATAAAGCCACAAGTTAACCGAGTTACACAGGAAACTTATAAATTCTTCATACTCGTATTCAATCCTACATATGCCATGGGTGCAGTTGTTTCTTTACAAAAATTTACAAAATTGACATTGACTTTCAACTGACAATACATCAGGCTTGCTTTCCCAACCTGTGCTGCCATATTTTCTATTTTATTCCATTTGCTGATAAGATACAATTTTGATAGATGAAAAAATACCTTTCTGTTGATCACTTTCCTTTCTAGCTCTGCCTTGGCACGTGCTTTTCTTCGCCTTAGAATTCCCTCGTACTGTTTTGCATTCACATAAACAGGTTCTTGTGTCATGTCAAGTGGCAGAACTGTTCTTTCACGAGGCATTCCAAGATAGGGACGAAAACCCTGCTTAAGTCATTGAACAAAAAATGCTTATGCTCCCATATGAAACAGGTAATTCGTAGCAGGAGCTCCCATACATCAAATAAAAACTGCACCATATGAAAGTATTGTAGAGAGGGGTTTCAATAAGATACCAATGGCTGATGACCATATGCTCCCATCATTCCTCCATAATATGGATCCTGATATGGATTTGGGACACAAGCCTGTAAATGTAGTTTCAGTTTATCATACATATTAAGGGCGTTATACAACATAAACCATTCTCAGGGAACAATAAGTAGTCAATTTGATGGCTCGAGAACTGACACATCATTTATACTAAAAGAATAAGACGAAACCACATACAATGTAGTGTCCAAGAAGCTCTGGTGGTTGTCCAAGTTGCTGATCATGCATGTTACGCATAGAAGCCGCAATATGTGTCGGATCATTCCCTTCCACTCCATGGTTATCTACTGAAATTGATGAGAGACACTATCATAGGTACAGGAAAAAAAAAGGGAAGCAATAGCACACTTCAACAAAACAGAATTTCCTTTGCATTCATAGAAATATAAAGCCTAACGATTACAAAGCAAGTATCTCAGGGACCAGATTTCATAACTTCATAACTTCGGCATGTCCTATACTGCCGAAATCATCCAAATGCCCCTTTTAATTTTTCCTGCCTGCTTGAGGAACGATATCACCACCAAATTGCAACATAAGGATTTGAGAATGATGTCACATAGTAACCATTTTAATCCATACACGTCGAAAGAGACCAAGCATTAAACCGATACCGCAGAAGAATGATTATGTCCAGTCAGAAAACCAAGAAGACAAACCTGAACGGGACGACGTTGCAGCTTGTGAATCCTTCCAAGCGCCATCGTTTTCGCCGTTCAACGCGCCGTCTTCAGATGGTGAATGAACATCGTTTGACTCTGAACCATTCGGACATTCCAAAGACGAGGAATTTGATGGAATACCAGAAGGTCTCGCTTGAGGAACGACACCAAAAGAGTTGTTTTTCCACCAGGGCTCTGGATATATCATCGGTTGCTGATCAGCATGGTGATTGACTTCCGCTTCATTTCCTCTTCCCGATTTCGATTGCATCTCTTCAAAATTTATGTCAACACTAGTTAGTGACCAAATCATAATCGAATCAAAGGAAAAAGAAAACTCATCACTAAAACCGCTATTCAACTACAAAAAGAGCAATTTTTTGGGTTACTAAGCAACGCAGAGACATGCAAACAGAAAAGGTGAAAACTTCTAAACTTCCTCGTGCCTCGGATTATACAATTCAAGCAATTATTTTTTGGCACAGTTTTCTGAATCCATAACGATTTCCAGCAACAAAATTCAAATACACAGAGGATAAAACAAAAATCAGCATACCAGAGAAAATTCACAGCAAAGTTTCTGCAATCGTCCTCTAGGATGATGACTTGTTGAAGATTCAAAACCCTGAAGCTATATATAATCGATCACGATTTTGCAGAGCTCAGAGGGAAAAGACCAGGAAAAAACAAAAAGAATCAGAATTTAACAAAACCAGAGAAGAACTTGGTGGAAAGAAGCGATTCGGACCACCCGACAGCCGGTAGTGATTGAAATCCGTAGAAGAAGAAAAGGATTGGGCAGAAGAAAACCCTAGATTTTTGGGGATTTTTTTCTTTTCCAGAATTGTATTTGTGTTTTTCTTAATACATATATATTTTTGAGTAACTTTTATAAAAATAAGGAATATGATTGATTTTATCGCTCTCGGAACCCAAAAGACCGATGTTTGATAAGATCACCCACCAAAGTAAACAAAACTTTTCGCCACGTGGCACCCAGTGAAAGATGCCAGCGCGCGCAGATCTGGGATCTTCTCCGAGTGACGTCATCATAGGTTCATTTTTAAAAAATTTAGTTTCACGGCAAAAAATTAAGTTTGGGTCCAAGCGACACGCAAGTGATCGGCTGGGAAGCGTGACACGTCGAAAATGTAGGGACCATATGGCCAAGACGATTTCATTTTTGGAAAAATACTAAACAAAATTTGTTTTTTCTTTACATGATGACGACTTTTTTTTTGTAGAATTTTCTTTGTTACTGCCGCGGGAACATATTTCCTTCGAACACGTGAACAAAGAAAGGTTTCCGAAGTCTCTCCTATGATTAGGATGTTTATTAGTAACTATTACCCTCATGTCCTGTTTCATAGAACTAGTCAGTGACTCAGTGGTATGCAGAAACACAGATTGATGAAACATGTTGGTTGATAAGAAGCCTTGTTGTTGTGAACTTAACTGCTTTATTGCACATGTTTCAGTTGTCTATTGCAACAGTATAATTATGGTGTACATGCTTCCAAATCCAATTCAACATTAAAAGGATAAACATAGGGATTAGAGATGTTTAAATTGACAACATGGCCCCTCTTCAGTTCATTAATATGTCCTTGTGATTTTTTTGGGTTTTGAAACAGTTTACATGCAAGACACTCAAACCTCAGTTATGAAGTATTAGAGTATATAGATATATATGGTTTGCATTTGAATTGCCTTATGAGTAATTAAGTCAATTCTATAGCAAAGCATGTTGGATAGATCTGTTGCATCACAGAACTTTATATCTTGTATTTAATCCCACTAGCATAAAGTATCAGAGGAGGGGCAAAATTTTTGGCTTTCAAAAAGAAAGCTATGTGATTAACAAGATTAATCCGTGCTTTAGGTATGATTTGGTTCTGGAGGACTAATCCTAGTCTAAACACAAATTAAATAAAAGAATAAATTAAAAGCATAAAAAAATATTCCTCTGTCATGCAATTTCGAGGTACGAGAGGGCTGAGGGTGAACTAGACAAAAGTCCGGCTAAAACACAAAGTCATTGTGTCGTTTTATGGTAACATTCACACGAACCGACATGTAACTTCGTGTAAGACTTTAAACTCTGTGTTACATTACAACCAAATCCGACTATTAGCTAAAGGGAGCTCAATCACATGGTTTAACCTCGTATTATACGTAAATTTAGGGGCCACACTAATTGGTGTAGTGGTCTCTTTTTATAAGATCAATACAAAACATATGTAGCATATGCATATTCTACGCCAAAAAAACATATAAATTTTATACTAGATTCAGACAGGACATACATGTATCATATCTATCGAAATAAAGAGGACGTAACCAATCATATTGACTAGTTGTATTTAATAACGTAAATATACAGCTAAATTTACTTTCGATGAAAGAAAATTAGATTATTCCTTTTCTTAAGCTAGAAAAACAGAAGTAAAAACAAAAGAATTTTCATTTTTTCTTCTTCCAAAATCTAAATATACTCACTTTTATCAAATCACACCCTAGAGATAAAGGTTATAGAAAAGGAGGAGAATGTAAATCGCGATGGCACTGATGGAATCGATGCGGACGATGTCATTCGATCTCTGGTGTGCCCTGGGCTTCTTATATGCTTTTCTTTCAAAAATAATAATATTTCCAATTAAAAATCAAAATTAATTTTTTAGAAATATTAATTTAAAATGAACAGCCGAAAGACCTGCAGCTTGACCACCGTCTAAATAGTCAGACGGAGTCCGCTCCTCACATCCAACGGCTCTAGTTTAAGAATCAGATTCTTCTTTTTTTTTCCTTTTTTTAACGTGGATTTCAAAACTGTATTCCAATACGCTTAAATGTTTCCCCACGCGCCCGCCACCTTCTACCGCTTTATCCCGTCACATAAGCTGCAGAGCTCTTTAACCTCCCCACTCTATCTCTCACCAGCTCTTCCGGTCACACCAGTTAACTCTCATCCGTTTTCGATTTTTTTCCTTCTTTCAAAAAACGCTCTCTCTCTCTCTGAGCTGAGGTGATCGATCTTCTCCTCCGTCTTAGATTTGTGCTTTTTTTTTCTTTTTGCATTTTACCCTTTTGGATCTGAAATGTGGTTCTGTCTTTCGAGCAGTAAGGTTTAGATTCAGTTTTTTGTTGTGTTCGGATCGCACGATTCGGCCTCTGATTTTCTCACAGGGGTAAGTTAGCTCACGGAAAAATGGTGGATTAGATTTGGTGAAGAACTTTCTTTACAATTTCATTTTTTATTGGTTCTTTTTTTCTTCAGATATATTTTCTCAAATCTGAGCTTTGAGCTAGTATATTGGGGATTTTACTGGGTGATTGAGATTTTAAGTCAAATAGTTTGGTTTCGTGAAGGTTGGAGATTTCGATTGTGGTTGACTGTTCATTGACTTCTCCTTCCTCTTCCTGGCTTTTATTTTTAAGGTTTTTTTATTATTTTGGTTTTAAGGTAGTTGGTATCATGAATCGTCTGTTCTTAAAGTTGTTTATCTGTTTGGTTGGTAGGAAATTTTTGTAAGAGAATGTTTGATGAGGATGTTCGTCTGAAGTGAAATGAATCTAGTGTTTCTTAGATTTTTGTTTCCTTCTTCTGTCTGGGTTAGCTTTTAAATTAAATCCAGACGATTTTGCTTCAGAAATTTTGATTTTTGCTTCTGAAAATTTTCAGCATTTACTAGATCCGATTGTGAATAGTTGATCTTTGGGTCTTCTTTTTGTAAATCTTCTGACTTTGTGTTGTTTCCATGTCAAGTTCTTTCCTTTTTCTCGGTCAAATTTTTTATTTATTATCGATTCAATAGTATTCCTTATTTGCCAATTTTGGTTGACTAACTATTTGATGCTTCTTCTACATTGCAGGCATACGTTATTGGTTGATTCACTGCTCAAGTGACGCTTTCTCCTTGGTTGATCATTTCAGATTTTTTTCCCCGGTGCCTACAAGCATGTGTGGCCTCTCTAAGAAGCTGGATACGGAGAATACTTGCAAATCAATGAACGATGCTGAGTGGGAACATTCATTTTCTGCCTTACTTGAGTTTGCCGCAGACAACAATTTGGAAGGCTTTAAGCGGCAACTATCTGTTGTGTCTTGTATCAACCAGATGGGTCTCTGGTACAGACGCCAGAGGTTTGTTAGAAGAATGGTTGTTGAGCAAAGAACCCCACTGATGGTTGCTTCGATATATGGAAGTTTAGACGTTGTGAAGCATATTCTTTCTTTCCCGGAAGCCGAGTTGAATCTATCTTGTGGTCCGGATAAAAGTACTGCTCTCCATTGCGCTGCTTCTGGTGCTTCTGTGAATTCCTTGGATGTTGTCAAGTTGCTTCTGAGTGCAGGAGCAGATCCTAACATCCCTGATGCTCACGGGAATCGTCCTGTTGATGTTCTTGTTGTGTCTCCCCACGCTCATGGTTTAAGAACCATCCTTGAAGAGATCTTGAAGAAGGATGAGACTATATCTGAAGATCTGCATGCCTCGTCATCTAGCTTGGGATCAAGTTTCCGGTCTCTCTCATCATCACCAGATAATGGCTCTTCCTTACTCTCCTTAGATTCAGTATCCTCTCCAACCAAGGCGAATGGTATGGATGGAACTTTTGTATCAGAAAAAAAGGAGTACCCAATTGATCCATCATTGCCCGACATCAAAAGTGGGATTTATTCGACAGATGAGTTCCGTATGTTCTCGTTTAAGATCCGCCCATGTTCTCGAGCTTATTCCCATGACTGGACTGAATGTCCATTCGCACACCCAGGTGAGAATGCCAGGAGAAGAGACCCGAGGAAGTTTCACTATACCTGTGTCCCATGTCCGGATTTTAAGAAGGGTTCCTGTAAGCAAGGTGATATGTGTGAATATGCTCATGGGGTGTTTGAATGCTGGCTACACCCTGCTCAATACAGAACACGATTGTGCAAGGATGGGATGGGTTGCAACCGAAGGGTTTGCTTCTTTGCTCACGCAAATGAGGAGTTGCGTCCCTTGTATGCTTCTACAGGCTCTGGGTTGCCATCTCCTCGGGCTTCTTCTATCTCTGCCTCTACTATGGACATGGCTTCAGTTTTGAACATGTTACCAGGCTCACCATCTGCTGCTCAACATTCCTTCACCCCTCCAATCTCTCCTTCTGGAAATGGTGTTATGCCGCATTCATCGATGGGTTGGCCTCAACAGAACATACCGGCGTTGCATCTTCCTGGAAGCAACGTCCAGTTGAGTCGCCTGAGATCTTCTCTGAACGCTAGAGATATTCCTTCTGAACAGCTTAGCATGCTGCAAGAGTTTGAAATGCAGCGTCAGCTTGTTGGCGATATGTCTAGTCCGCGCTTTATGAATCACTCCGCTCGTCCCAAGATCCTGAACCCCTCGAATCTGGAGGAACTTTTCTCAGCCGAGGTTTCATCTCCTCGTTTCTCTGATCAACTTGCTGTCTCATCTGTTCTATCACCTTCCCACAAATCTGCGCTTCTTAATCAGCTGCAGAATAATAAGCAGAGCATGCTTTCTCCTATTAAAACAAATCTAATATCTTCTCCAAAGAAGGTGGATCAACATTCGCTGCTGCAGCAAGCGTCGTCACCTCGAGCGATGGAGCCTATTTCCCCAATGAACGCTCGAATGAAACAACAGCTGCATTCACGTAGCCTTAGCTCCCGTGATTTTGGATCCAGTCTGCCCCGTGATTTGATGCCAAATGATTCTGGTTCGCCACTAAGTCCGTGGTCAAGTTGGGACCAGAACCATGGAAACAAGGTGGATTGGTCGGTACAATCAGATGAGTTAGGCCGGCTAAGAAAATCTCATTCCTTGGCTAATAATAACTCAAACAGGGAAGCAGATGTTACATGGGCTCAGCAGCTGGTAAAAGACTCTGCATCACCTAGGAACAGCAACCGAGTCATGAACATGAATAGTGCGAGGCCATTGGTTCAAGGTGGTTCGAGTGTGAACCCTCACAGTGACGGTCGTGAGAGTGACATTCTTGATTCATGGCTGGAGCAGCTACAGCTGGATCGCTAACTCAGGAAGAGAGAGGTTCACATTTCTGTGAAGCTGTGAAACTGATGATGATTCGTTTATTTATTATTCAAGAAAGCACAACGGAAAGCCAAAATCCGGGTAAGCGCTTTTTCGATTCTAATAACCTTACAAGGCTCAGTTTTTTCAGACTTCTTTCTGAAATTTCATTACTTTGTATTTTTACCTCATTAAATTGATTGTTATCTCTCTGTTGTAGCAAAGGCCAAGTGTTCCTCTTTGCCTCTTATTATTTCCCGTATTTTTTTTTCGTATTCTCATTTCTCAATTTTCTCTAATATCTCATTCATATTTGTGAAAGAACATTGTATGAGAAATAATAACATATTGTTTCAGCTAAGAAGATTCATTCATTTCCTTATGGTTTGTTCTGTTTTCGTCTCTTCCGGTTAAAGTCCCAACAACTTTATAGACTAATAACACAAGATTTTCTCAAAATGTTGGGTTGGTAACGCAATTCACGTTTACGGATGTGCAAGTAAAGTAAGCATCAGGTAAAGGTGGTGATCCAGCTTTAAAGAAAAAACAAGTAGAGCTAGACGACAAACAAAATTGATGCAAGTAAAGATTTGCTTACACCTCAAAATGTGTGAGAGAGAATAAAAATCGCAGAAAATCTCCAGCTCAAACTCTTAAAAGTCCTGATATCGAATCCTTACCAAATCTGAATCTCAAAGCCATTCTAAGAGATCATATATATAAGCAAGGAAAAGAATGAGGAATCTAGTGTGTGGTGGTCCTCACCACAAGCCAATGAACTTCCACCAGGCACCACCTACACCAAGCCAGATAATAATGTTGACTACTGAAATCAGGAATCCGTAGCCCCACCATTTGGCCAGCGGTACGTAGTTAGCCCCATAGAAGATAGGTGCAGACCCGATACCATAATGGGTCAATCCTCCCATCAGGTTAGAAAGGAATGCAAGAACCAAGGCTGCAAAGTAAGGTGGTGTGCCTAGAGCGGTTGAGACCGATAAAAAGGCAGTGAACATAGCCCCAATATGAGCAGCTCCACTCGCAAAGAAGTAGTGAGTGTAGAAGTACAAGAGGACGAGGATTCCAAAAGACAGTTGCCATGACAAACCCAATCCTCCCACAAACTGCAATCAAACCAAAAAAAATGTCAAAACATTTCAATTTGCTAAGTCATGCGGCTTTTTAAGCATTCATCACATCGTTAACGAACCTTGACTACGGTCTGGCTGAACCACTCAATGAGACCGTATTTGTTGAGATAACCAGCCATTGCAATGAGAGCAGCGAACCATGTGAGCGTGTCCCAAGCGACTGACTCAGCTAAGCACTCTTTCCATGTCACAACACCTGTCACAAGGAGGACTGATAATCCAAGAATGGCGGCAGTCACAGCATCTACACCCAACTTAGCTCCGAAAATCCAGAGACCAACCTGTGCCAACGAAAAAAATTGTTTAGAAAATTAAATCTTGTGTCTAATAAAACACCAAAAGCAAAACATTTTCACTCAAAACCAATTAAACAGAAGCAGAGCCCTTGCTTCATCTAAATTAAGATGAAATGGCTACAATCTAATGAGCCGCAATAGCTAAAAATCTCTCAATGTTCAAATATTGAAGCAACATTTTATTTCAAACTCTCCCTAAAAGTGATACCAAGTAGATTTGCAGTGAGAGCGTATAGTGTGTCATGTGTTGAAAAAGCAAACCCAGATAAGTATCTAAACAGAGCTCACGAAGCAGAAGCACACTTACCGTGATAAACAAAGTGGCAGCCATAATCAACTCGTTCTTGGACATAGGTCCCATCTTATCTAGCTTTTCCTGAGCCAGCTTCGGGGCATCAGGGCTGCTTTTCACCGTTGGGGGATAGATGACATACAAAAGAAACGGCACAACAATCAATGACACAATTCCTGGAACAATCGCAGCTTTAGCCCAATCAGTCCATCCAATTGTCTGCTTGATCGTGTTGAACGCCAGATTAGCGCTCAAGGGATTCGCTGCCATGGCCGTCAAGAACATAGCGGAAGAGATCACAGAAGTCTGGAAACATGTGAGCATGAGCCACGACCCAAGACGGTGCTCAGTTCCGTCCCCGACGTTGCTACCGCAAGCGACGCAGAGAGACTTCACCAGCGGGAGGAAGATCCCACCGGCACGAGCCGAGACGGAAGGAATCGCAGGAGCCAGGAGAGCTTCACTGAAGACGAGACTGTAACCGAGCCCGAGCGAGGAGCTCCCGAAGAGCCTGACGAACTGGTAGGCAACGCGGTTGCCGAGACCGGTCTTGATGAAACCGCGGGCGAAGAAGAAAGCGAGAGCGATGAGCCACGGGATCGGATCTCCGAAGGCGGAGAAGGCGGCGGTGAACGTTAGGGTTTTGGTGAGAACGGAAGCTCCTAGTCCCAACAGAGCCACCGCGCCGAGCGGAAGTGGCTGCGTGATGATACCAACGATCGTCGCGAGAAAGATCGCGAGTAGCTGCCAGGCGTTGCGGGTTACTCCCTCGGGAACCGGGACGAACCAGAGAATCAAACCAGTGGCGATGGAGGCGATAAGTGGCTTAATCGCGGCTCCTTGCCATGGCGCTGGAGCTGGAACGACGGGAGCTGGAGAGGAGGAAGAGGAGGCAGCTGCGGCGGAAGAGGCCTTAACGAGAGTTGATCTCCGGGTGAGAGCGAGGGGAAGTGGAGATTTCACTAAGGAGATGCGTGAATCAGTAGATCGGAGAGGTTTTTTCAGCAAATTGAGAGAGGAAGGAGGTCGAGAAAGAAGGAGAGATCGAGATTTGAGGGGAAAGGCGAGAGAGCAGGAGCCGGAGAGAGCGAGAGACGCCATTGTTGTAGCGTCGGCGAGAGAGTAGAGGACGTGAAAGAGAAGAAGTGAAGAAATGGAGTAAAGAAGGGGAACAAGATGACCGTTGGATGAAAATCGGACGGTGGCTGTAGAAAAAAGAATCTACGGACAGAGATGAGTGATCAGATACGGAAGATGAGTGAAAGAGTATAGTCTGTGAGGTGGGAAATAGAGATCTCCGTCTTTGGTGGGTCACCTCATCATCTTATTGGCCAATATTACAAACGAAAGCCACATGCTCTTTTGTAAGATCGACAAAGCAAAACAAAAAAAAACCAAATTGAAATTTTATATGAATTTAACTTCTTATAATATGTTTCCCTTCGTCCAAAGAAAATACATTAACTGCAATAAAATAGCTTTGATACATCGCCCATCTTGGGCTCTATTGAATTGGGTTTACCTGTCAAAGCCCAAACGAACAAGATTTTTATATTGCAAACTTTCGTGGACAATTATAAATTCTTTTTAAGTTCTAACAATTTCATAAAGTTTTGATTTCTTATGTTTCTTTTTTATTTTGTTGGTAAATGATTTTCTTATTTCTTTCGTTTCTCACAGAAAAAAATAACTTTTCGTCTATGCACACATATGGTTTATATAAATTCAACCAAATAAATACAAAATTCTTCAAATGTTTAACAATGTTTATAAAAATGTATGTGTGTTTATTTCATCTTTTATTAAAGTATATATATTTTACATTGACTAATCGTTACACTTGGCACGTCAAGCCCTAGCTAGGACGAAAATATTATTCGAAATATAAAACAAAACACTCTCTCTGACATTTCGATATCTATCTAGGACAATGTATATATCAGTATTTGCATTTATGTGTGGCTATGAATCTCGAGTATAATTCCGCAACAGAAAGAAAAAAAAATAGGATGACGTGAAAAAATCATATGCTTTGCTTGAAGTTGAAGTAAAACGAAGGAACCTCGGTGTTCATCAACTGGTCAATGTCCCAATATTCTTCCATTCTCACACTCTGCTCAGGTGCGTGTCCAGCTCCATTAATGTTCATGTCTTCCAAGTGGTTCTTGTTAATATCTGCCTTGTACGACTCACCTTCTTCGCATTCCAAAGGTGGAAAGTAGAGTTCCCCTTGTAGCCCTGTGGTTACTCCATAGAAACCATCTGCATAAGGGGTAAAATCGTCATTACATGGGTGGCTGATCAGTTGTGGCACTGGGAATGGGTTGTTGTTGGTTGGTAATTGGGTCAAGTTAGAGGGGTTGACGAATCCTTGTTCTTGTAAGGACATGAAGCTTCCTATAATGTCTTTAAGCTCCAGAGAAGAGGAGGAATTAGAAGACGAGTCACTTGCGTTGGGTGATGAGGATGGGTTGTTGTTGACGAGGTTGGATGTATCGGACATTTTCTTTAGCCTTTTCTTTATTGTTGAGTTCCAAAAGTTCTTGATCTCGTTGTCGGTCCGACCAGGCAATCGTGCTGCAATCTGAGACCACCTATGAAATCAAAGAAGAAGAGTAGATTAGTTTTAATGAGGCGATGAAGTTATGTAAAATTGATACAAGTGCATTGTTTGCATGGGAATTAGAAACCGACCTAAGACGTGACAACAAAGCACTATACAACTACTAAAAAAACATTATAGTTAGACTTTTTTACTTTTGGTTCAGATAAAAGTTATCGTTATATGATTTCACATGAGTTTTGAAAAAACAAAGTATGTAATTTATTTCTATTTAATTAACTAACAAATATAAGATAACATGATAATATGATATTTGAGCCCAAGAGTTAATTAGTTTATATAGGCATAATAAAGAAAAATTAACTTGGTTTTAGTTCTTATAAAAAGTGTTGAGGCAACATCTAAAACGGAGGAAATTATACAATAGAAAGATATATATTTTATTTTGCTCGAAGTCATATCCAACGTAAAGTATAAACTAAAAAATGTATGGTTCTGGAGAAAGTGACAGGAAGAAACCTTACAAATGTATAATTAGAAAATGAAAGTTGAAGTAAAACCCTAAAGAAGAGAAGAAAAGGTGCAAAAGAGAGACAAAAGTCGCTTTCACAAAAACAAGTGTTTTTTAGAAGACGCACTCTTAAGTCTTAACACCCACGATTAACGAACTTTGACCACTTACACAATGACATAATTACACGTGAATGTACTCATTCTTAGTTTTATTTTTTGCGTTTATTTTCTTCACAGACAATCATTCATCTCTTTGAATTTTAACAGTTATCGTACCAGTGAAAATTCGAACCAAACTCTATCCTTTGCGTGAAGGTCGATTATACATTTTTACGATGTATGTCATGTATCTTATATAGTCATATTCACAAATGAGCAATACAAACGGACTGTTTATCTTAACTTGCTCTGTATAGATAGCTCACTTCTTTTTCAACCGGTAGAAGAAAAAAACTTGAAATGAAATTTTTTTTAAAACATATATAGTTTAAGCTCTAATTTAACAATTTGGTCGTTTTAAGGTGAACTTTTGTTCTTGATCAGTTGGCTTGGCTTTCTCTATATACGCGTTTTTACTATCTACCCATTGAGCAATTACCCAAAATAAGAAAAAACTAGACAATTTAGAATCAAGATTCAGCTGAAAATTGCTATTTTTTCCAAAGAAAATTTATCTACTATGGTTAGATTTTTAATTGTCAGCATATAAAATTAAGTAACCAAAATGATGGCAAAAATACAAACCTGTTGCCGAGAATGGAATGAAAACGAATGATGAGATCCTCTTCTTGAGGAGAGAAAGCGCCACGCTTGAGGTCAGGACGAAGATAGTTGATCCAACGAAGACGGCAGCTTTTGCCACATCGTTGAAGGCCTGCGTTTTTCGCAACATCGCTCCAACATCCTTGACCATTACTTATCATATACTGCATCAGCTTTGAGTCTTCCTCTGGAGACCAAAGTCCCTTCTTCATCTTCTTTACTTGATGAGTGGCTGCAATTGCTACCTCTGGTTTCCTCATTTTCTTGGTTGAGTTAATTGTTTCTCTTAATCTTTCTCAAGGCTCGATTTATTGATGTGAACGAGTGAAGTTTGGTTTTATAATAGAAAGAGAAAAGAGAGAAGACTTGATGAAGGGAGAATGATGATGATGATGAAAGGGATGGTTGTATGGTTTGCTTACAATTCTGGGAAGATAAACCATTACACCAATTTTCCTCTTCTTCCTTTTTAATCTCTATTCCTTAATTTAAGCATTATTATATGTATACTATAATATAATATACGGTGTGTTGCTTTGTTTTCAAACACAAAAAATCATCCCAACCCCGGTTCTTTTTCAAATTAATTATATAGATTTTTAGTCGACCAGTATTGTTTGTGGTACATAAAATACACCAACAACATATGTATGCATGT
This sequence comes from Schrenkiella parvula, assembly GCA_000218505.1. NCBI lineage: Eukaryota > Viridiplantae > Streptophyta > Magnoliopsida > Brassicales > Brassicaceae > Schrenkiella > Schrenkiella parvula. Next base: position 14,463,437 of record CM001192.1, on the reverse strand, counting down.
TTGTATATAACTAATTTAACCAAGTGAAGAAACGTTAGTTGATCAGTCATGGACACAAACGGTTTTGAGAGAGACCCAAAATGCAAACATCAATGAGAAAAGAAGAAGTGCTCTTCACTTGTTCTTTTTTTTTACTTTTCTTTTTTTGTTGAATATATAAACCATTTATATTAGTTTCTTCATTCACAAGGTATATGTTACAGACATGTCTAATTCGTTAACCTTACGTGTGTATATATAATACTATATAACATTAATATATATTCATGAGGATGTATATTTTCTATTTAAAGATGTCTTCATTTTCAAGGTAAGCAAATGCTGTGTTATTTCATTAATTGTTTACGTATATATGCATATTTCGATTGTATATAATAAGCTGACGAGTGTCATAACCCTTTTTGTTTGTTTTATATTAAGCTTAGCCGAGCAAGAAGTTTTGCTTCGGCTTCACACAAACACCTCTCGCGCACCAACACGTATACTTGAAGAAATCAAATTATTGTTATGGAGAAAATATTATACTCCTTTATCCATATATTTTATCTTTTTATTGATATAAACGTGGTTCATGATTTTTAACTTCTCGATTTACGATCATATGATTTATAGTATTAGTATCTTTTGCCCACCCATCCGGAAATAAACATAACTTTTTATACAATCATAAATAAGACATCCACAGATAAAGTACAAAAGAAGTTAGAATATTGAGTCTTGAATATGATTTCTAATGGAGAAGGCAAAAGATCTTAGGTTTTAGAGGAGATATTCGTTTTTGTTTAAATCTTTCTGACTCCATCTTTGCAGACCTTAGTTTCTATATATGAACAAGATAACTTGAAATTGTTTTATTCCTTTATAGCACGGGGAGTATAAATTCAAGTTATCTTGTTCATATATAGAAACTAAGGTCTGCAAAGTAAGGGGAAAATGTATGTTCCTCTATACAAAGGGGAATGCGATTTTGTTGGTAATACAAATAAATTCTTAATCAATCATTGTTTTGTAATAAAACTGTGAAAGTTTTTATTTATTTCTTCGATTCCGAGATATAATTGCTTCTTTTGTGATGGAGTCTCTTAAATTGAAAAAATGGATGATAGAAGCACAATCGTACAACACAAATTTTAGAATATAAGTTTGCGGCAGGAAGATAGATTAACATATTAATAATAAGTTTTTGAAAATGTATATTTTAGTAATTTAACAACTAAACTTTAAATATATCACTCTTAAAATCTATAAAATTAACTCTATGCAGACGTCTGCTAAGACTAACCCTAAACCGAAACGTTAGTTTAACTCTAAACATAGAAAAGCACACATACAAGAATCGCTTAAAAAAATAACAATACAGTAGTGTGAGGTTAAACACTGTATAAGTGTAGGGACATGTGTATTAGACTCTTTTGAGACAGTAACGGAAACCTCAAGTTTATATATTTGAAACATTAATCATGCATATACAATATATCATTTTCTTAAATGAAGACAAAGTGGTTACTAACTAAGAAAGCAATTATCACCCATGAGAACAGAAACCCAAATAAAGGAAATTAACAAACTACCATTGAATGAAAGCATTAGCTTAAACTTGAATCTTACTTTACAGGGTGATGTATCTTTACCTATAATTTTATATTTGTATATTATATCTATTTTTTCTTTAATAATAACAAAGAAAAGATTCCTCTAAAGTATTACTCACTTCAGGGACTATCTTTTTGGTGACAAAATCTAATTGGTTAATCATTATGCATTTACATAAAATTTGTGGTGGAGAACTTTTTGTTACACTTGTTCGTGATTAGATTGTCTTTGAAGAAACACATCGGACAGTTCCATATCTATATTTATTAATCAGCCCTTGTAATCTTTAACCTAACCCACCCCGTCCCGTTGGATCGTTATTAGCTATAACGGATAGTTCTTAACCTAACTCATGCCGTCCCGTTGGAGTAGTTGTTGATTAGAGTGACATAAAAAAACATAGAATAAATTTCATACATTATTTATTAGCTGTTAACAGCTAATAACTTACAATTATGAAGCTGTTATTATTTGTTTTATTTGACCTGTAATTGTATTTGCTTTGACTTGACGCGGTTCTATATTCTTTTTTTTGGTACCTAATAACAAAAATTAAAATAAAATTTATCTTCTCCATCGCCCACAGCATACAGCTAAACCGCGTCGGCCACGACGGATTCAAATCAATACAGCCAGTCACTGTGTAATTATAATAATACTTCAATTTTATACTGTAATTTTTGTCAACAAAAAGTACTAAAGCTAATTGTGATTGTGTAGTAGGGCACCACTAAGTGTTTTTTTGTTTGTTAGTAATGGGCACCACTAATTAAGTTCTTTGTTAAGATTTCCAAATTTTCAATGAGATTGCCTTTTATATGTAAGAGTTTCTGATCACATTGGTCAACGATAACTTAAAATTATAAGTTGTCTCACTTAACGTATTTTCAACCCTACGTGATCTTGTCTAAGTTACCAAAATACGTTTTAATGTAGTTAAACGATAAAGTGGAATCGTGATATTATCTCTTCAGTATTTCTTAGTTAAATGTTTCTCTCTTTTTTTGTATCTTGAAAGAAATAAAAAAGCATATAAACCAGCAATTTAATTAGTTTGAAGTTACAAAAACTCTTTCTATAGATTTACTTTTAAATCACTTTCCTAAACATCAAAAACTCTGTAAAATTGTAATTCAATAATTACTTCATTAGTTTAAAATCTATCCCCAAAACAAGAGACCAGCTGCAACAATTCTGATCATTATTCATCTCACATAAAGTAAACAATCGATTTCGTACATACCTTTCTCACGTTATTTTGCAAATCTAGCCATTAAATTAATGTTGTTACATCAAAAAAAAAAAAGAATTGACGTACTATGCTGCGTTCATCGAGCATAAGCAGTAGAGTCTGAATCTGTAACCGGAGGAGGAGAGAAGTAACGGTAAGGAGAATAAGTTGTTGGAGGAAGTGGGGCTTTGTATTTGTAATGAGGAAACTTATGATTTGTTGATGAAACAGAGGAATAACCATAGGCTACGGCAATCATGGTGATGACGACGGTGACAACCATCAACAAGATGAGTCGTGTCGGCCACGAACGTCTCATCTTCGAATCCCAAAACTGAGAAATTTAAGTTCTTATTTGAACTTCTTCTTTTTTGTTTGGAGAAGTTTCGGTCTCGTGGGTTTAGATTAGCCTAGATTGATGGCTTAGTTTATATAGAGGAATAATTGTTTTAACAAAGTCAAAGGTTTTGGTTTTATAATATATGATCAACACCGACAACATCTTATTTATTTTATTAATTTTGATCCTAATCCTATTTGTTTTTGGGAGAAATTTGTAGAAATATGTGAAGGTGAAATTCGTTAAATTGATAGGAAAAAAGGACCAATGTAATTTTGAGAAATAAATTTACAGATCTAATGTATAACAGAATGTATAAAAAAATACTGGAAAATCTAAGTTTGTGATTCAGTAGTTTCTCGTATATATCTTTGCAAAATCCTACTAGATAAAAACATATCGGAATTATTCTATAGAATATACTATTTGAGATGTTGTTTTTCTTTATTTTTCTTGTTTAGACTATAATTTTGCAATTACTTTCAAGGTTATAAACATTTCTTATCATTTAGATAGACTATATAATCTTGCTTCTATTTTACTTTTTTTGTAAGAAAATTGATTTAAGTTAAAATAAATGTTTATTCTCTTGTGTTTTTACTCCTCTAACAATGGTTTCTCTTTAGTGCCTTAGACGTTGGCAAATTTCCCATTAAAGGAACAAAAAAGAAGGACAAGCATTGTCTTCTGAATAAACATAAGACATTGTTATTAAAACATAGCATAAAAACAGAGGACACTATCACTTGTGAAACTGCAGCTTTAGAAAGAGATTTGTTGCCGTTTAGATAAACACATAACTAAGACTTTAGCAACTGATTCTTACCTTTTTTTGTCTTCCATCTACTCGATCTATTTACTTCATAAACCCACAACACTCGTGTGGTATACCCACCGGTTATGGTTATTCATTTTTCTGAATAAGATCCTTATATATAAACTACCTATTTTCTAATTCTTCTTGTTCTTGACCATTGCTTGACTAAGAGACTCTTCCAAACCAAAGACAGAAGAGCCATTAACTCCATCCTCCATTGCTCTCCTAATTAGTTCCTTCACCTCGTTAGCCTTTTTCCTAATCTCTCTCCCTACTTCACTCTTCTCCTCCATCACCAATTTGATCTTAGAAACAATCTCTTCACATTTGATTTCACATCTCTTCCCACGCGCCACCTCAACCGATACCCCAACATGTTTCTCCATCAATATCGAGTTGAAGAATTGCTCGGCCGCCATAGGCCATCCGAGCAAAGGTACACCGAAGCTAAGCGATTCGAGTATCGAGTTCCATCCACAATGACTTAAAAACACACCCGTTGCCTTGTGTGACAATATATCAACCTGTGGTGCCCAATTTTTCACTATCACTCCTCTTTCCGATATCTTGATTCTTTCTTCAAATCCTTCTGGTAAGTACTCTTTTAAATCAAACTCTCTATTTGCTTCCACACCCATCGGCGGCCTCACGACCCATATGAAGTTCTTCTCGCTACTCTCTAATGCCATAGCCAATTCCAACGTATGAGTTTGAGAAATCGAGTTCATCGAACCAAAACATACGTATACCACTGAATGATCCGGTTTTGAGTCAAGCCATGTCCTTACACTCAGACTCACATCTTCGTCTTTCGACCTCGATCCTGCCTCCTCTTTGAGAGGAGAAAGCAGAACCGGTCCCACCGGCCAAACCGGTTTACCGCCGGTTATTCTACGGAAGTAGGATAATCCGATCTGATCGATTTCCGCAACCGTGTTGAACAAGAATCCGTCGAAATCAAACCATCCGGGCAGATTCTTCTTCATGAAAACAGACCAATCATCGCTTCCGTCAGCTTCTAACATGAAAGAGTTCAGCTGAGTTTTCTCAATCTCCCCTGCTTCTGGGAAATCAGGTAAGAGAAACTGATCTTGTTTGGTTTCTCTGTGTGGCAAGTTAGCCCACACGGATCTGTAACAGCCTAAACCGAAAGCACCAGAAGCGCTAAAGATCACTGAATAAACACCCATCTCTTTGCAAACCTTACCGATCCAACCCAAGAAGAAATCACCGATCACGACAACATCATCTCCTTCATTCAAGATCTTCGTCATCAGGTCTCGAAAGGGCTCACGGAGCGATCTAGAAGCTTCAAGGAGGCTAATGACGAGAGAGTAAGGGAGAGAATCGAAATTCTCAGCGTCGTGAGGAAGACCGTGATCGGAGCTGTCGAAAGGTAACTCGATGACTCCTATGGAGGATTCAGGCGGAAACTTTGAGCGTAATTTCAGGATGTTCAGAGGGGTGTTGACCAGAGAGATGATGGTTTTTAGATGAAGATTGTCGTCTCTGTTCTTCATCATCTTCTCTAAAAGAAGGGCTAAAGATACAAAAGGGATCATATGGCCTTGTGCCATGAAAGGAAACATGACTATTTTCAGATTTCTTGGTTTAAAATCCGCCATTTCCGAGTTGAAAGAAAGATATTGCGGTTTGAGTATTTACCGTGATGAGAAGAACTTTTCAGATTCAGACAGAAGATAATGTGTGTTCGGTCTGAAGTTGAATAGAAAGAGAAAGAGTCACTTTTGAAAGGAGCGTTTGGTCAAATCACTTTTCGATGTTTGTCTTTTCCCCATTCGTCTATTTATTTTTTCTTTTTTCAGGAATTACTGGTGTGAGTGACGTTTGGCTTTTGTAGTTTCTCTCTAACTTTTTCGGTTATATTTCCACTTTTCGAAGAGAAGTAATTTTTTTTTTTTTTTGGAAACGTAAGACTTTAAATTGAAGGCATGCAATTTTCGATGTTAGTGTATTAGTTAGATACGAAAAAAAACAAACAGAAAAAGTGTATAAGTTTTTCTTTTTCTTTTTCTGAACAAGTGCCTTTTACTCTTTTAGTTATAGTTATAGAATGTTTTTCTTGATAAATTCATTGAATTTCAGTTGAAGAACATTGTTGGTTTATGTCCCAATTACAAGATTCAAGCTCAAAATGGTGATGGACTTGTACTATATATAAATTATTAGAATATAAGAGGTATGTAGGCAACAAATAAAAAATGATGGGCCTTGCTAACGATCTAATTACTTGAGGCCCACATTTAGTGTCCTTTCAACTTGTGCGTCTCTTTACTTTTATAAACTAAACTTTTGAAACCCAAAAAACTGATTCCTAGAGATTAAGAAATAATTTAGGGGTAATTTGTCGTTGCACTAATAAATTGCTTATCCTTATGCAATAAGGTTTTTTTAAACCCAAAGAAAGATTTTATTAAATTTTGAAAAGAAACCTAATTGGTAACACTTTGTTAGACACATAAAACAAGTTAAATTAAATCGGGTGTTGTTCATTCCCATATTGAAAAAAATGAAACAAAATCTCCTTTTGACAACTAATATATGACAACAGTTTAATATAACCTAAAACAATTCTTAACAAAGACAAATGTAAAAGAGACCACTGAAGCCTAAGAAGAAACACAAGAGATAAACAAGAAGTAAAGTTACAAAAAGTTATTAGACTAGAGAGTGAGTGTGTGACTCTTCAGCCTAATGCCTTGTACCTGCAAAGAACCTTACATCTCAATACTCTATCTTGAACATAAAATCCAGGCATCACCATAACCTTAACCCTAGCCGGTCCACGGGACGTTGATGATCTTTGCCTGTCTCGATCTGCACCCATATCTTCCATATAACTCGATTCAAACACTCTGTTCTCCTCAACCCTTAAGATCCCTAACGCTGGATTGAACGAAAAGGCAAGCAAATGAAGCAACCATACACATTTTGCCGCCACAAAGAATGCTTGAAGCATTTGTTCAGACCAAGGTCTTGTCCAATTCAATGTTGTAATGATCAAACTCATCTTCTCATCGCAGAATCTACTGAACTCCTCGCTGTAGTATTTTGTACCCTTTTTCAATACCTCGTTCCAGCTCAAGTTTCTCAAGGAAGCGAAAGAAGAGAATTTGGCTTGTCGATCTTGTTCCGGATCAAGCAGTTTCGGTTTACCGTTCTTCTGGAAAACGCAGTTCTCAAAATCTTGGTATACTGATTGGCTTATGATCGCTTCTAAGTGGTACTGAATGATTTTGGAGTACTTTGAGGTGAATAATAAGTTGTGGGGTTGAAGGAGAGTGTTGATGTTACCAATTAGAGTCGAGTCTTCTTCGTCGATCTCTGTAACTAATGTTTTCAAGAATTGCTTTATCGATAATCTTGATTCCGATACAATCTGCAAGAACCCCTCAACCATCACATCTTCACTCACTGGCATCTCTGAGTTCTTCTTCCCTGAGCTTCTTGCAACATTATTATTATTCTCTTGTGACACTACTTCTGTTGCTTCTCTCAAAGCTTTCTTTAAACTGTCACAGTAACTTTCCAAGTACTGAAGCTTCTCACTAAACTCTCCCAATGAGGATTTCATCTCTGAGACTTGTGATAACGCAGCGTCTCTGCTTCTATTTGCTTCCATCAGCTCTCTCTTTAACTTCTCAACACCTGAACCAGAGTCCTTCAACACCTCAGAAACTTCTTCTGATTTCTCGGTTCTACTAGGGGAGTTAAAGATCGAGTTGCTCTTTTGCTTCCTCTTTAACTTGGGGAACAACCAAGACATCACTCTGCCTCCACGGTTCCTTGGCTGAGAAGAAACAACAGCGGAGTGCGAATCCGTCAAGGGCACAACAAGATTAGAGTTCTTCAAGCTCTTGTTGTCGAAACCTCTTTGTTTGTAGTCATTGCAAGAAGAGACCGATCTAAAGTCAACCGAGCCACAGTTGCTTCTACCGGATGTATAAAAATGTACCGGTGGGGATCTGAGAGCGTCCGACATCGTGTAAACATGGGACTGATGATGGTGATGAGGATCTTGCTGAGGCGTTAAAGTCTTTCTTGAAGTTGATGTTTTGTAAGAATCAGAGAGATAAGTATGTCTCAAGTCTTGATCTTCGTCTCCTTCCACCAAACCAACACCAGATTCATCCCAATTCTCAGATAAAGTGAGATTCTTGTGATGAAATGCAGCCACAGGTTCATCCTCATAGCTCTGTTTCAAAACCAAGAGATAAGTTTAGCAGAGAAAATGTGTAAAGTGGAAAACACAGTAACTTCTGTCCAAATTCAGTACAGTGTTGTTAGCTAAGGACAAAAAAAAAACAATGGTTCTACCAGATTCAGGTCTTTTCTGTTTGTCTTTATACTTACACTTCACAGTGGTTTAAATTATTAAAGGGATTAACCAAATTCTATAATGTATTTTGAAATTATTTTTTTTGAAACAATGGATGTTAATATGAAGCTCCAAACGCATAAAGACACGTACAAATAAATTAAGATTAAAAACAAAACTAGATACTGAAATGCAATCAATTATCGAGCTTAAACCGGGTTAAACCAACAAATCTCGGGTTCGATGAAATTTTTTTTAAAATGTCTTTTAAATTCTAACAAACCCAAATTCCCATACGTAATGTCGAAATCATCAAGTTAGAGATAAGAAAAAGTGAAGAAAAAACTCATGGAACACGAGAAAAAGGATAATGAGAGCGAGAGAGAGAGAGAGAGAGAGAGAGAGAGAGAGAGAGAGAGAGAGGTTACAGGAGTGAAAACAGGATAATCATGAGCAGAGAGGTTTGGAAGAGGACGTGAAGCTGGTGAAGCAGCAGAAGATGAAGAAAGGTTTCTAATACCGTAAGTAGAGGATGGGCTTGACTTCTGCATAAGACTCGCTTGAAGTGCTCTCACCTTTACTCCGTTTGCTATGGCCTCTTCTTTTTCTCTTCCCTTGTTCATTCTTGTTTCAGAAGAAGCCATTGAAGAAGAAGAAGATATAACAGAAACAAGAAAGAAAGAGGGAGAGAGAAGAGAAGAGAAGAGAAGAGAAGAGAAGAGAGGTTGTGAATGCGATTGTGCTAGAGGTAAGGGTGTGTGATGAGGATGATGTCTGTGTGTGAGAGAGAGAAAATCCAAAGAATGTTCTGTCTCTCTTCTCTAAAAAGGACTGACAAAAAGAGCGCATGTGAAGGGCCAGAGACCAATTTTTTTAAGTTTACGAATGTGCCCCTCGTTTTCTTTCCCTTTTTATTTTCTATCTCTTCTCTTTTTTTTTGTTTCTTTGGTAAAATGCTAACACAACACAACAATTGAAATAGTTTCAAAATCAAACTGTCGTTTGTATGTGTTTTTGCCTTAGGAAACCTAACTCCACTCTTTCTAATAACTGTTGTTTTCTCCACTGCGATACACAATTCCACCATTTATGGTCTTAACAATCTTTTTTTTTTAAACTATTCGTGAAAAATTCTTTTTTTTGGATAAAATTTTATTTGATCAAAATTACTAGATTTATTTCAGCCCAGCCTTCTAATAAGGAGGGAAGTTTTAAACTAGCGAATATGGTAAAAAATTATATATACTTAAACGAAGAAAATGGGGGAAAACTTAAACATTAGAAATAAAATCTATTTATAATAAATATATGAAAATACTTTCTTAGTATCTTTTAAAATTATTATAAAGAAACATAAAGCTAAAAGAACGCTAAACATTGAAAAATCTAATATGAATAGGAATTTCAAATTTCTAGACACATAGGGAATCATAGTTTAAAATTTAACTTTAGGAAAGGAATCTCATAAATGATAAATGATTAAAATGTCTTTCAAAATGCTATCTATTGAAAAATCTACTTGTCTTTGTATCCTAATGAAAAAACCAAATATTTACTCAAATTGAAAAATCTATGTGTCTATGTGCCCTTGTATCATAAGGTAAAATCGAAATGGTAAGAGTTGTTTTGCAATAATGTTGTAAAGTCGAGATGTTTACATCAGCAAGAAAAGAAGTCAAGACTGTAAGAGAAAAAAGTAGTAAACTGTTAATAATATAATGATGATAAAATCATTGTTAAGTAATTGTGTTTAACTTTCAAAACCAAACCCACCAAACCCATATATAAAAGTACAAAGAGCCTAACCTAATAAAGCGTTTTGTCAAACCCTCCACATGGGTAAAGTATGTCTTGTAGCCTTTTTGCATTTTTCTTGCGAATGAACGAAGCATAACTTTACTATTATATTTTCTTTACACTTCTTAATTTCTTACCATTTATGTAAGTTTCGATTTCTAAACATATCTCTTTCAATAGTTTTAAAAATTGGGGATTGATTTCTTATCCCTAGTAATCTACATTTTTAAAAATGGTGTTTGTTACAATTACAAAATTTTAAAGAATTGATATAGGTTATCTGTATCACCAAAATATAATTGGTTTCTTTAGTGTAAAGTGTGTTTAAACCAAGATAGTTTTTAAACAAATGATTTATTGAAAAAAATTGTTATTTCGCGCAAAAAAAGATCAGAAATGACCAATCCACAATCATGCGTAATGATATACTAGTGTTGGTCCATATTCTATGGAGGACCATTTTATGAAAAGCAAAAATTGTTATTCAAATGTATGAAGGCTATAGTGTTGTTTATTCGAAATATTAAAAACCTCATAAGTTCAAAACATCCAATAGTCCATATTCTCGCATTTAAATTTCAATAGTCCAAAGACCTCATATCGTTTGTTGATCTTTTCCGATTATGAATATCAGCCTAAAGAGAATTATTTATAAATCATTTACAAATTGTTCGGTTATAAATCATTTTTAAATTTTTGATTGTATATGTGAATTCATACAACTATAGTTGTTACGAACCATATATATTAGTCATAAAAAAATATTATTGTTTATTGACTTAAAAAAAATATAACTTCTTAAATTTTGAATAATAAACTATTTTTATTTTTATGTATTAAATTATTTTAGCGTATATAAAATTAATCTCATTTTGTTCAAAACTTTAGAGAAAATATGTATCTATTATTAAATATGATAGATTTTTTTTTTAAATATCATTTTTTTATATTTTTATTGGTCGTTGCAAGTCATCGCAGATACGAATTTGAGAGGAAAACTATAAAGCTTTGATTTTCTCCTAATCTAGGTTATTTTTACTCTTAAAAGTTAAAACATGATTATCTTTATTGGTTAAATATTTTTTTATGCGGATAAAAATCGTTTTAAGTGTTGACAAAAAAATCATTTAAAATTTTCTTAACAAATGTTTTTTTTTCAATTTTCATAAAAAAACTTTTGATAAATAAATGTGTTTTACCGCAGATTCTAAAAAAAATTATAATCAAAAATTTTTTTGTATTTTTTTATAATGGCTTATTTCAATAGGACAGCTCGAAAATCAACAAGAAATAACAATTCGGAAAAATTTATAGTAATGAAAGTAAAAGCCAACCACACAAAAAATATTAAAAAAAACTATTATACCAAAAACCATGGATCTAAATTTTTTTTGAAGCAAATCAATTGTTTTTATTTGTTAGAAACTTTAGAATGAACATTCATAAATATATATAATATATATATATATATATATATATATATATATTAATGAAAATGAGGTTTGGAATTTTTGTTAGAAAGTCCATAATACATTTTTCATTTTCATTAATAGTTGTACATCACCACAGTCGTGGATGATAGTCTAAGAAAATGATATCGTTTGTTGGTTCTTTATTTAATTTAATTATGTTCAAACTTAAGGAAATAATATTTTTAAGAAAATAGTATCGTTGGACGATTTCTTAAATTATTTTTAATGAATATCAGCATTAACCCCATATTTTTACTTTAATTATTATTATTTCATAATTTTTGTTTTTCAGAGTTTTAGAAAAATTATTTATTCATTAGTTTCCTATTATAAAATGGGGATAGACTTTTCTAAAAATTTCCATTTATATATTTTGCACTTTCATTGGTCGTATTCAATTACTATGTATTCGGAAGTTAAGAGAAATAATACTGAACGTTGGTTCTCTACTAATCTACGGTTGTTTTTACTCTTATAAAGTGAAATCAAATTGACGTTTTTTATTGGTCCAACGTTTTTTATGCAGATAAGAATCACTTAAAAATTCCTTAAACGAAGTTTTTTTCCTAATTGTCATATAATTCTTCCGAATAAATACATAAATGTTTTATACCACACATTCTGAACAAACATATTTCACAGACAAATCTAAAATTTTTCACATATCAATTTATGTGTTCATAATGGCTCGTTCCAAACAAACAGCTCAGAGGTCGACAGGAGGCAAAGCTCCGAAGAAATTCCTAGCGATGACAGTAAGTAACAGTAACACTAAAATGTTGAAGAAACCGTATAGGTACAAGCCTGGAACCGTGGCCCTAAGAGAGATCAGGAAGTACCAGAAGAGCACAGAGGCAGTGATAAAAAAGCTTCCGTTCGAGAGATTGGTGAAAGAAATAGCCGAAAGTTTGAAGATAGGTTTACGGTTTCAGAGCAGCGCTGTTGACGCTCTCCAGGAAGCCGCTGAAGCTTATCTCGTTGAGTTCTTTGAGGATACGAATTTGTGTGCCTTGCATGCCAAGCGAGTGACTATTATGCCTAAAGATATGCAGCTTGCTAGAAGGATTCGAGGTGATAAAGTCTGAAATCATCATATTGTGTATCTGTTTTAGTTTTGGGGATTAATATTCCCATCTGAATGTACCTTTCGGCTTATTTGAAAGAAATAAATTGTGCTTGCTTGCCAGTTTTTTCTTGATTAGATTTGTCTGATGAATAACAACTAAGAAGTAGCAATCATATATAGTTATAGAATGTAACTATAGTTTCTTGAAGAAAGAAGTTTGAATATCGCAACTAATTAGTTTTAGATGGTATGAAACTCATGACGATATGATTAACACCTCGCACCATTTTTTAAACATACCATAATACGTAACCTAGTTTTGTTGCTGCCTTTTCTAGTTTTGATTCGCATTACTTGTAAAGTTCCGTTTTTATTAATTTGCAGAAAAAAAAAGAAGACAATATTAATTTTATCATTCAAGAGCATCTCATTGGAGATGGGTACTATCCTTTTCTTGGAACCCACTTAAGCAAAACTTATACTCATATATAATCTCGTGAATGATTTCTATTTTACAAAGCATAGAAGAAGGCTACTCCAGCTAGAAGATGCTACAGTTTACCTTCTACAGTTTCTGATGTAGATAAGCAATGTCTCTGCGCGATCAACAGCAACGACGACTTCTGCAGAATCACCATTTCTTCTTTCAGAAATTCACTTATCATTCTTGACACTTTTTTTTTCCAGATATACTGCACAATGCCAATTACACCATTCTACGACTACCAAGAAGTCTAATTGCTTCACTGGTTTGTTTTACTGACCGAACACTATCAAAACTAAATCCAAAATCAGGGTCTTAATGAAAGACTAAAATTGATGCAAACTTTAATACCTGAGTTCCAGCTACGATCATGCTGTTGAGAGGATGTGCAGCACAACCCGTGACAGTTTCAGACAATGAAACAAACTTGTTACTGTGATTATACTTCTCTCTCTGCTCCTTTCTATTTGAATCCTCACTGCAACAAGATTTAGCAATGTCAGGAATGTAGCCCATGAAGTTTAGATAGAACATCACCTATGACTTTCCAAGAAATCCTTACTCGTAGTCAACGTGACAAGGAGACTTAGAGCTTGGATGAAAATCAAGAACATGAATCCCTTTCTCGCTCATGGACCCAACCACAAAAATCTGCAAGAGTAAACATGTAACTTTGTATGCAATAGCCAGATAAGGTCAGAAAATCTGAAGTTATGACCGTTAGTGGTAGTACAAAGTGCAGGGCTTACAGATGATGTTGGCAGCCATGATGGTTTCCGCAAGATTAAATCAGCTGAATTGCTGGAACCATCCCTAGTGAACCAAAATTCAAGATTACAGCATTTTCTTTTCAAAGTTTAATTAAATTAATTTAATCGCTTCTTGGTTCAAATTAAGCTGCAAGTTCCTGACTTTGCTTATTAACTTACAACCAAGCTGGAGGAGGGCAATGCACATGAGTCACTTCAGATTTATAAATGTCAAGAACACCGGACCTGCCAAAGAGAAATCAGACAAAAGGAAAACAATATAGAATCACCAAACAAAACGAAACATGAAAACAGAGTTTTGATTACCCTGGCGAAATGAGCTGTCGATGAAAGAGTGACTTACCAACCATCGTCAAGGTGAAATGCCAGTTGATAAGGAGCAGATGGGTTTACATTGAGGGAATGGATTTCCTTGGGAACGATTTCTGACTGTGCCTGCAAAAAAGATTCAAATTGAGATACAAACTTTTTCTAGTGTTGCCAGATTCACTATGATCATCTGCTGGAATTTTCGAGATTAATTCGATTCCCACATTACTGTTTTGGTCATTCCCCGGTAAGTAGGGAGACAAAATTTTGGTTCAATAATATACAAATGCTTACAAGAAAAAAATCAAAGCAGCCTCAAAAGGGCGCTGAAATGATGGCACAAGAGAGATGCAAAGAAAACACACAGAACTTACCTTAAGAGATGGAATCTTCTGCAGCATCGTTGCAAGATGGAGAGATGCTATAGGCAAGTGGCTCATCTGAACGTGACCAATATCAAAACGTGACAACAAATACATGTTTAGCGGAGCCAAATAACACGAGAATGAAGGTAAAGTTACAGATTAAATATACTGCCATAGATAATTCCGGCTCTTCTCTTGTAAGACTTACATCTTTGCGGCTTTGAAAAGCAGTAGAGTTTGTTCCTCCACGAAGGTCCCAGATATGAATGATTCCTTCTTTACCAGCTCCAAAAATAGTCTACATGGTAGATGAAAGAAACATAGTTGCTAGGATGAAACAAAACTTTCGGGGCTAACTAAATCTGAAATCAAACGCTTACTGCAACTTTCATGGATTAAAAGAACTTTACTGGGCTTGGTGATGTCTGATTTTATGATTACCTGATTATCCACATATATCTGAATACTCTTGATCGAATCATATCTGTTTGTTGAAAGTTCGATGCATGGAGTCACGCCTGCTCTTCTATCCCACACATGAATTGTACCAAGTGTATCTGAAGAAAATATTCTGCATAAAGAACAAATGCAGAAAAAATGCTGAAGAAAGTAGCTATAATAGTAGTTTTGTATCTAGGGATGAGCCATTCTACAAACCTTGAATCTCCATAACTAGTAATGGCAACATCAGATAAACCACTAGAAGTTTTGCGCCCAATCATCGAGAGCTTCTGTCTAGTTTGCAGTTCCTGAATCACAATTAGAACAATCACTGATATGTGGGTGGAAGGATATCAATATTTAGCAGGAGTAGACTAAGTCAGAGCAGACTAAGACTTGATGAGCGATAAGTCTTAGCATGGCCATGTTAGCTGTGTCATTTCGAGTAAAAATTGCCTGGCTTTCTTATAATCGTGAAGAGAAGCATCCAGAAATTACGAATAGATAAAAAACATAAAAAGTGCTTACAAGAAGACAACCGAATTCGTGATGATGCGGTCTAGGAGTTGGAACCAGAAGTAGTTACCAAAAAAAAACTATGTATAGTTAAATCCATGCGATCACAAAATCAGATGTCTCAATTCATACCTCAGTTGGTTTGGGAGACATGTAACTGATATCGAAGATAGAGACTTTATCACGTTTCCTCGATGTGCAGGCTACCTATAGGAATTATAGGTGGTCATAAAGAAATATTCTGGAATGATGTTCTAAGAAGGAATTAAGACGTCAGCCTGTCAGGTGGGAATTGTTTTGAATCCATACCTCATTCTGGTTTGTAGGATTCCATCTAGCGATGTCGAACTCCCTACCCAGAGGGAAAGACAAATGCACAACATGCTTACTTTCATCTTCCACAGAACCTATTATTGATGACTCAGTAAATTACTCAGGATTCAAAACTGTAATATACAAAGGTACCAAAACTGGTATAAGAAGCATAATATGAGCAAACAAGCTATACTATATGATCCAGCAACATCACCGTCATTGATTTTTCAATAATATTATTTACCTTACTCATCCAACTTTTTCTCTGTTGCAAGATGCTTGAGTATGCGGAGTATTAAAGACTATGAAGGGTGTTTAGACCCTTGACAAAAATATAAGAACTGTGAACTATACCAACGTTGAAACAAAGTTGAGGCTAATATTTCTACCGCGTTTGCGTGAGATTTTACTGAAATGGACTTGAACATTTAAATGAATGCTTAACTGAAACTTGGAAACTGAAGACAGAAGATAAGATTTTCGAATAAAAGAGCAGTGTTTGAAGCATCACCTGGGGCAAGCTTACTCTGGCAATATAGAGTCTCATAGTCATGAACGGTCAAGCATCCTGATCTTGTGACAGAGACTAAGTATATTCCCTGAAAACAAACAAACAATACCTTTACCTTACAAATAGTAACAAGAAAAAATCAAAGAAGTAGACACTGAAGGCAAATAACAGCAAGGATTTGAAACATTCTATCTCTCAATAGTAAAACAGACAGATCAGAGAAATGATTAAATCGAAGTGAAACAAGACCACCGAGTACTGTTGAGAAGTGACCTGGTTGTCAAACTCAAGCCCCGCAACGCCTCGCCTGGAAGCGAATCAAATACAAATCATTCGATTACAAAACTGTTACCAATTACCAAATCGACATACTC
Organism: Schrenkiella parvula; assembly: GCA_000218505.1. Taxonomy (NCBI): domain Eukaryota; kingdom Viridiplantae; phylum Streptophyta; class Magnoliopsida; order Brassicales; family Brassicaceae; genus Schrenkiella; species Schrenkiella parvula. The sequence goes on along the minus strand of CM001192.1, from coordinate 14,446,697 downwards.
AAAAAGAGTAAATATTAGAAACAAGAGAGACTGACATTGTCGAGGAATGTTGGTGTAGGATCTCGTTAATCTGAAATAAACAGATTCTTAGCTCTCAGGCAAAAAACAATCAAACTCTGAGATAAACTTAAAGCACTAGATGGAGAAATTCGTACATGGGTTTGACATGGCTCCTCGTTGACGTGATAATGATGTGAAAATTTCCCAATCTTAGCCACCCAAAAGAAAAACCCAATTAACCAAAATTATGTCAATTCAAAGAAGAATCATTTTGAAAGCGAAGGGAGAGACTAAACCTCCGAGTAGGAATGAGCAAGCAGAGTATACAACTCGTGTCGGTAGTGTGCCTCCAATCGTCCATTCAATTCGATTAGAGATCGCTTCCATGGTCGCCTTCAAAGGGTCGATAAAATCACCATTTGACAAACAAAGAAGATGAAGCAAAGGAAGAATAGAACCCACTAGATCTGATCGAATTACCTGACCACCACAGTTGTAGATTTTGGCGGCGGCGATTCTGTCGGAACCAAGAATTTCTCCATTGATTGACCTCCGCCGATAAATTGGGGAGTCCTCAATTTTCCCGCCTTTCTCATCTCGCTTTTAACCTTTTAGTGTGTGTGCGCGCGCGAGTGTGATATTTTTGAGTCCATAGTGTGTGTGGTGGTTAATGTGTTTACTTTTTCAGAGTTCTCACCCAAATTCAAATCAGGTAATGAAGACAACCAAAAGGCACTAACGGCTAAGATGTAGATAACAACATGTTTCCTCGTTAAGTGATTCAGAAGAAACTCTTATGTTTCATAGCCTCTTGAAGAATTCATTTCCAAACTAACTCAAGCGAATTCAAAAGTCAGTTTTGAGAGAGTTACTGATATGGAGTCATCATCCTAAAAATAAATAAATATGGAACATAACATACTTTTAGCTACAAATATATAACATGTTTCCTTTTTTTCTCCCTCAGAAATGGGAAATGATACTGAGCGGTAGACCCAAATTTACTAAACCCATCTCTTATGTGAACCAGCCGAATCTCTTGGGGCAACCTGAAGTGGCCTTCTAGGTTTCTTTGAATCACTAGCAGAAGAAGCTCGTCGCATCCTTGAAGAAGAAGAAGAAACTGAGACAGGCTTCCGGTTAGTTGATGGACTAATTACTGAAGGCGGCTTCACAGATTTCACAAGTGAGGCCGTGGATTTAGCTGGCGCTGATTTATGGGTTTGTCCCAAAGCTGAGGGCTCCTCCTTGATGGAATCAACTGGAGCATCCTCCAACACAGTTCGTCGAGGTGTGGTTGCAGGAGTTTCTGAATCAGAGGATGAAGAAGCTGTAGAAACATCCATATCATAAAGAAGATTGTCCAGTCTCATTGGGAATTCACGGGTATTTGGAATTGCAGCTGAATAAGAGGACCTCCGGAGCCTAGTGAGCTGTGTGACCTACACAATTCACAATGAATGGACGGTAGTACTTTTAATGCTGAAATTATTACCAGGAACATTGGGAAGAAAAAATCGAACTTTTTAGTCAAGTTTCTCACCTTTTCTTCTAACACCAGTACGTCCCTCTTGAGCTTCTTAATAACTGTCTTCTTTCTGCGAACAATCTCTTCAAGCTCTGTTTCTCGCTGTTACAGAGAGAAAAGAAACGTGTTTGTCCAAGTTATAAGGAAAAAAGAAAAATCAAAATATAAGGGCTTTTTGAAAGAAAAAAAAGTCTTACTTTTGAACCAGCTTTGTTGGTTAACTGAAGAAACGAAGTTAGGTCCTTTATTGTTGCATCTTTCTCTTGACACTCCTTTCTGAGAGAAAGCATGTCTTGGTCAAGTGAAAGATTATCAAACTGCAAGAAACATATAAACCAAGTGGTCTTCATTTGCAACAAAAAAAAACCAAACAAGATCCACCACGAAGATTGTTTCAGAAAGTCACATATTTTTTAAACATACATACATGGATTTCTGCAGCAGAAGTGACACTAGAACACCAATCTGACAAGTAAGACATACGCCTCTCCTCTGGCTCTGCGTCAATCACCATATTTGTGGGAGCTTTATCCTAAACAGCAAAAACCAGTGAGAACATAATCACAATTGGGTCATATAGAGATGCAAAGTGATTTCCATGGAAAATAAGAGAGCACAAACCTCTATAGTAGGTGATGAGTGATGATGTTGATCACATAGCCAGCAACCACAATCTACGAATTTAACATTCTCAGATCCGAACTTTTCTTTGAAAGTTGATTGCAGATCATATTGATCAGAGACTTTTGATCCATTTCCAGACTGATCCTTGGCAAGATTTAGCTGTTGACACAGATCGTCCAGCTTTTGTTGCATGCTTGAAAGAACCTGGTCCTGAAAAAAATCAACATCACAGAAACATAAAACCATTTGCAGGTAAAAAGAACACACCACTTCTTCTGCAAGACTTCTTTTCTCAAGGATTCAGACACCAAAATTCTCAAAATAAATTGATGAAAAAGATAAGAAAATTGAACTAATAAATGAATTTGTAATCATTTAAACGTCGAGCGAGAGATCTAGAGAGACAAACACAAAATTGTATGATGTTAAGCCCTTATGCAGGGATTTTCAAGAAGAAGTAACGGAAAATTGAACAAAAATCATGAACTAATCAAGTGCTTTAATTAAACAATCCGAGAAAAACGCTACTTTTTATAATCAAATCAACCGTCAAAGGAGCGAATCTTAACGAAGTTTTCTCCAATCCATAGCAGATATAATAAAAGGAAGAAGGATGACGAACCCTGAGATCAACCGACTTCTGGAGCTTTCGAATCACACCATTCTTCTTCGACTCAGCGGCGGCGACGCCAATAACCGCCACAATCAGGAACCTTTGGTAAGGCGTAAAGAGCTCCCACGCGAGGGTTTCGTCTCGGCTCAATCCGCCGCCGATGGATCGCGCCGAGCTGGCTTCATCGGAATTGACGAGCAAACCCTGGAGAGATATGTAAGCCATCCTGCGAGACGATTGCAGTGGCTGGGTACGACGAGTGAAGTGGCTTGACAGGAGACGAGCAGACGCAGGCAGAGCGAGAGAGAAGCGTGCGAGACGGACTGAAGCAGGCGGAATTGGGTAGGATCCGGGATCCGAACCGGTTTCCTCCATTGGTATCGGAGGAGGAATAAACGAGGTTACAGAGAACGATTCGTCTTCAAGGAGACTAGTTTTTATTTCTTGGTTGAGAGATTTCTTCGATTTAGCCTTTTGGATTTTGGAATTTTCTGAGATTTCAAAATTGGGATTTTCCCTCCGTAGGGATTAGGGAAGGCGAAGCGATGTGAAGGTTAACGTTGAGCTGTGTGAGCATCATCATCATCATCATCATCCGGGTCTACTACTACACTTTAAGCCACGTAATTTGTCTATTAGTGGTTTTTTGTATGAATATTTTGATTTTAAGATTTATTGAGCAAAGTCTTAATAAGTTTTTTTAAAAATCTTAACTGATGACTATGTGTGGAAATGTGGCAATATGGCAAAGGCACAGGCTGTGTAATAATGTTTTAGGCTATTTAAGATAATAAGTACTTCTGTACATGAATGTGATGGAGTAGTATATTAGGTGTGTGGGTTGACATTTATTTCTTATATGTAATTTATTTCAAAGATTATATGTACCATGCTTCTAAAAAACGCATCTACGGTTATACACGCCTGTAAGACTATAATCAGCCAAAAGAAAATTATAATTTTTATGTTTTATTTTTTCTTCTTAATCAAATTAAAAATGTAAATACACTAAAGAGGAAAACAAGTAAACTATGTCAGATTAATATGTGTTTTGAACATCCAACTTAATTGGTCCTAACATTTGAAAAATTATAAGCTATAAAAAAATGAGCTATTTTGTATATCTTTTTGTTAAAAAAAGTCGATTTACTTTATAAATTTTTTGTTTATAAATAAAGATATGAAATCCATATTTTTTTGCTTTTAGACTGAGGGCTGGTTCTATGCCTAATACTAAACTATTTTGCTTTTATTTTATCTTATGATCAAAAGTGGTATCTTGTTGACTCCCCTTCATTGCACATTTCCTTATCTTTTGGATAAATGGTGTGCTTTTTTGAGTAATAATTTTATTTTATTAATCTTATTAAGAAAGTTGTGTAATGATCGTTGTCATAATCCATGCTGATACGTTTTTGAGCAATCGCTTGAACTATGAAATCATTTTTGTAAGTTCTAAAATGCATTAGACGGCAAACGAACGTCTATTCGCACATCTAGATGGATACCTAAATAATAAATATGAATGTGCAATAGGAAGATGGTATATCGATGAAGAAGAAGCTCTCTCGATCACATGCGGGCACATGAGTTATGTTTCGAATAATGTCAAATACATTAATTAATGTCTCCCTTCCTTTTAAATCTCTAGAAACATTTGATTTAAACTGCCAAATCTTTGTATCACATTTACTCTAGCTGTCTCCAAACTTCTCTTATTTTTTAGAACCGACCATAAACCTCAATGGAAATATGAATTGTGGGGATGTTTTATATATAACTCAAAACTTTGTTTTTTAAAGTTTTAAAGATAATGATCAGGATCGCTAATGTTGAACTATATCCTTGAACTCAGACGTTAAATCACAACTATTGATTATCGTTTTTGTTTTGCGACAGTGAAACAGATTAATTTTGTTAATTTTTCAGCTGATTTTATCGACAATAAAACGAACAAGATTAAAAAAATTCTTGAAGTCGTTGCTCGTCAGATTATGCCATTAGACAGCAATGAAAACAAGAAAGCAGACAAATATGCTGATTTAAACCGTAGACGAAGTGCCAATGAAACGAAAATTATATTGGTGACAATATTGTAGCCAACGTGGAGGCGATTTGCAGCAATGATTAGGGGTAGTTAAATAGTGTCGAAATATTAAACGATAACGAAATGTTAATTTTTTTCTTTTGTAATTGTACCATTGACTCGAGGTTGAAAGAAGAAGTCGAATAAATATACACCATTACATGAGATTGATATTTATTTATGTGGGCTTCTGAAATGCTAGCAAAGACAAATATCACATGCTCATCTACAACTTATAAGATCTGAGAATATCTTACAAGCCTACAATACATAAATAAAAGCTAGTAGTAACTAGTTGTTAGTTCATCCAAGAAGTTGACAAAATTAAAAAATTAAAAAGCCAGAAAAATAGTAACTGCTGTAGAGACAAAATTTAATGTAGAGACCAAAAAAGAAAAAAAAACAAAACCATAGTTGGTTTTATTAGGGGTTATCCTACCCATAGTTTACGTAGAAACCTGTCGCATTTCTACCGTAGTATATGTGAGTCATTACGTTTTTTTTCCTTGTTAGTTCATCTTAACACAAACTAATCATACAATATCGAAAAGGTTTTGTATATCTGTTGACAAATAAAAAAATATTGAAGAGGGTTATTAGAAACATCCATCGTCTAATTATTTAGTACAGGCAGGCGACAGAAACAAACAAAACCATGTTATTACTTATGCGTAATGATCTACTAATTGACCCAAAATTAATTAAATTACAAAGAAGAAAACAGAAAAAAAGGGAGCATGCAAAGTATGTGACGTGGCAATAAATGGGAAGCTTCAAGGAAGCAAAAAAGTAATATTTCGTCGTCGTCGTCTTTGCACTTATCAATATGACTATAAATAGAACACCATGGTGGTTAAGTCGTTTTCATGTCAACAAGCTCCTATGTAAGCTCATAAACACATCACACACCAAGATTTTTACAGTCAGTCTTTGTGATCGAGACAATGGATGCTAAGCAGCCGATAGCGATTGTATTTTACACCGTCGTTGTATTGCTTCTCTCCGGTGGAGCCACGGTGGTCCAAGCTTGTCTACCTTCCGATCGAGCGGCGCTTCTTCAGTTCCGATCAAAGCTCGTCGAGCCTTACATTGGCGTTTTCAACACGTGGAAAGGCCAGGACTGCTGCAATGGCTGGTACGGCGTTAGCTGCGATCCCAGTAGCCAACGAGTCACCGGCATTACACTCCGCAGAGTATCCGAGGAGCCGATTTTCCGGCGGGCTAAACGGAGCGGGATCATGACCGGCTCCATCTCTCCGGCGATCTGTAAACTCACGCACCTCTCCGGCATCACCATCTCCGACTGGGAGAAAATCTCCGGCGTGATTCCCGCCTGCATCTCTAGTCTCCTTTTTTTGAGACATATAGATCTCGTCGGGAATCAAATCTCCGGCGTGATTCCGGCGAATATTGGGAAGTTGCATAGGCTAATAGTGCTGAATCTCGCAGATAATCAGATATCCGGCGGGATTCCTCCATCGATCACGAGTTTAACGAGTTTATCGCATCTGGATCTAAGGAACAACAAAATCTCCGGAGTCATACCGCGAGACATCGGCCGTTTGAAGATGCTGAGTCGCGTCCTCCTAAGCGGTAACAAAATCTCGGGTCAAATACCCGAATCTTTGACCCGAATCTACCGACTCGCCAATCTGGAGCTCTCGTCGAACCGAATCACCGGTCCCATCTCGGCTTCGTTCGGCAAAATGTCGGTGCTCGCGACGCTCAACCTCGACGGGAACTTAATCTCCGGCGAGATTCCGGGGGCTCTGATGACTTCTTCGATCTCGATTTTGAATCTGAGCGGGAACCTCATCACCGGGCGGATACCAAACACGTTCGGACCGAGGTCGTACTTCACGGTGCTGGATTTGTCGAACAACCGTCTCAAGGGACCGATTCCGAAGAGTATCACGGCGGCGTCGTTTATAGGGCACCTCGACGTGAGCCACAATCTTCTGTGTGGGAAGATCCCGACGGGATCTCATTTCGATCATCTCGAAGCGACGTCGTTCGCTTACAATAGCTGCCTCTGTGGAAAGCCTCTTGGGAACTGCAGGAAATAAATTAATTAATTAATCATTACGAATATTTGGGGGAATCAAAAGCTTGATTTTTGGATATTATTTGATTATATATCATCACATTAACTACATTGTTATCATGTTTACTAGCCGTTTGAAAGAGGCAATGCAATATATTCCCATTTGGTGTTTTCTTTAGTCGTCGTCCTCTCCTGATTCTTGAACCCTCTCAACAATGGACAAGTTTATTATTATACTACGGGTTACAATATATTCAATGCATAATTTTCCAATTTCTCTAATGGGCTTATATCGTGGACAAGTTTATTATTATACCACGGGTTACAACTTACAACAACAAATTGTTATTAGGCCTTAAGATTAAAAATCAAGATTTGATGGCTTTTATTGTGGTAGGCTCAAAATAAATCGATATAAGCCCATTTAGATGGTCTACTCTACAAATAACATAAAGTGGACTGTATAGGCAAATCGGTTTGGTGGGCTATGAGTGATGATGTCTTGCTCGATTATGATCTTCATAACCATTATGTAGACATAATTTTTGTAGAAGATCAAGAAGATACGACACAAAGAACATATGAATACCGTGCGGAGGAGAATTGCACAACACGTATGTGATGCTTTTAAGTTACTTTCTTATTAACAAGTATACTGTACATGAGAAAATTTCATAACAAGTATGCTTTGAAGCATCCTATTAATTAAAGTATTTATGGTTATTGCTCATTCTAAATTTTTTATAGTAGTAGTAAGTTTTAACTTTACTCCCAGCTCTTTTATTGGTTCATCTATACCACTAATTGTTATTATTTTCTCATCCAATTTTTTTTTATGTACCAAGCTATAAGATTAAAAGAAAAAGTCTTAAAAGAACCACCATCATTCGACGTTATTGAAACTCTAAAGCCAAAGCTTAATACTCTCCAAGTGGTTTTATTGTCCTATGATCTCCTAATGAGGAGTGTTCAGCTTTGGTTATTTCAGTTTGACAAGCATTCTTGCTTTAATTCTTTATTTGTTTCCATTTTTTATTAAAATCTCAACAAAATATTTTGGTTGCAATTTAATGTTTTACTAGTAATTCACGTTCCAATATATTTTTGCAATTAATTTATCGACGAGATATAATTTCCCACCAACTCGAAGCATTGATATAATACATATTTCAAGAGCAAAAGTTTACCAAAATATTTCAAATTAACTTGTCAAAATCTCATACTATATTATATGAGAAGTTAAGAGAAAGATTGTTCACAATTTTAATTATATATGTATAAATTAATCACAACATAAACCAGTTTGTGATTAAGTGATTAATATAACTCGTGATAATTTTTGAGTGGGTGATCTTTTTATGATGCATACAGAAGACTACAAGTGGAGAAGAAAAAGTAAACTCCTGTGTCATTTGCACTATACTCGAAAAAGAGACATTTGGTTGTTAACATTTGACGTGTTAGATGAAGCTCCTTTCTTGAAGCAACAAACTTAAACGTCATCATAATATTCTGCGATTACATTTAACTCTGTTTACAACCTTAGATCAATTATTGACGGCAGCAAATAAAAACCTTACTTGAGATGATGAAGTTAACAAAGTGTCGTCGGAATGTCCAAAAGATTTTTTCTCAAAAATTGACAAATGACGAGTACATCTAACTAACTAGCCATCACTCTCCATAACTATACAACAACTCTTTCAGTGTATATCTTCTTTTTTATTTAATACTATCCTTTAAGTCTAGTTTACATCCCTTTCACGATCATAGCATTTAGTATTCCTTCCGGTAACTTATTTGTATAACCTATCAAATTACTCCTAAGTTCTTATAATTGACTTTGCTAAGCGACTTTACTCTTTACTTCTTTAGGAATGTAACATAAACGCACTACGAGTAAAAATTCAAGAAAATTATTAGTACAAACAATAAACGAGTCTCTATTACAATTTGTATGAGTGGGTCGAAAGAGTTTTTTTCCTGTGGAGCAAGAAAAACCATAAATACATCATTTCTCCATATACTAAAACAAAGACACTGCAAAAAAAAAAAAGACTACTTTGAACCCAAATTAATAATCTGAAAGTGGGCTAGAGAATCATTTATTGTTTGTATAGTCTATAGTTGTGGTATAGAAGCATTTATGCGAATTATTGATACTGCTTACTGCAAAAAATGATATAAATTCTTTTTTTTTCAACAACATGCATTAACACAGACCACATGTCTTGTTCTATTGATATGAATTTTTGTAGTTGGATATAAGTGAATGATGTTTATGATTTATGCTATTTTTGTCTGCACGTTATTTTACAAAATGAGCTTCTTTGATAGATTTGTTCTTATTTTACATTCCATCTCATTCGCTGTCTCTCTGTGTGCCTTCCTTAGAACGTCGAACACGTTACTGTGGTGTAACCATATAAGCAGCTTTCACAGACCAGACGATCTACAAGAACCATCCATTTTTTAACAAGTTAAAGAATCATTACTTACTTGTATTGTATCTATAGTTGTTATATGTAAAACAAATTTTTGTTTTAAAACAAATAAATCTTTAAGTCACGCAACAAATAACTATAGCAAAAAAAAACTATTCAGCAATAAGAAATGACTCACATGTCATCTATTCCAGTTACTTTTTATATATCCAGCTGTGTTCCAATCATTCAAAATAATTAGTATATTAGTTTCTTCTTGTCAACCTAGTATGTTAGTTTTATTTAATAATGAACAGTTATATAAGTTAGAATACTACTACATAATATTTTAATATAATCAAAGAATACTACTACATAGTTGGAATATTTTTTCGACAAAATAATGAATAAACAAAATGATTTGAAATATTTTTTGAGTAAATAAAAATTGAGATATTAGAAAACTTAATCGAAATTAAGTTAGCATATTTTTATGAAATTTATCCGATCTAGATATTAAAAAGTTGAGGATGTTAATTTTGACGTCACGGTATGCAAATTAAATAAAGTATCTTTTAATTTATTTTCATTAGTTGACAAAGAAAACAAAAACTTTATTTCCATATCTCTTCTTTTCAACTTTTTTATTTCCTAAACACAACACCTTCTCCTCTGCAACGAAAAACCTCTTCTTCTCTCTCTCTGCTTTTTAGTTAATGAGCGATTTAAAAGGAGAAAAAAAACATAATCAATCCTTAAAATCTAGAAAAAAAAAATAATCGTCTTAATTTTGGACATGGTGTACCTTTTGTTTAGTAGTAATATTCTTCATCTCGAGAAAAACCAGAAACATCCCACTGATCTCTCTCGAAACAGTTCTTCCTTTTTACAGAGTCAAATGCAAAAAAAACAGAGGCAGCGAAAGCGACAAAGCATCCGTGACCTCCTCGATTCTTTTTTCGTGTTTTTTTTCGGAATTTTTATCCACAATTCCCTTTTTTTTCTCTTTCACGTGATGATATTACATTTGTTTGTTTTGTGGCAGAACATTGCTTAATTCTTCGAAACTCTTTTGCTTTATTACACTTTATAAATATCCACTCTCATTAGTCTCTCTTACAACGATCTTAAAATCTTCTTCCAAGTCTCTCTTACTGTTGATGGCTTTTCATTCTGTTCTTGGAATCTGAATTTGGGGTTTTGCGTTTTGAGAATTTAAACATTACAAAATCTTTCTTCTTAGATACTTTTTGAGTTTTGATTGACTCTGTTTCTTTAAGACAAAAAAGAGATGAAGTCTGGTCTCATCGTAACGATTTCGTTATTGTACATAAGCTTTGTTGTTTGTGTATCAAAAGAGTGTACAAACACTCCTTCGCAGCTCTCATCTCATACTTTCCGCAACCAGCTTCTGCAATCAAATAACGAATCTTTGAAGACAGAGATGTTCTCTCATTACCATCTAACACCAACTGATGACACAGCTTGGTCTAGTTTGTTGCCAAGGAAGATGTTGAGAGAAGAAGAAGATGAATATGGTTGGACTATGATGTATAGGAAGATCAAGAACTCAGATAACGCCTCTGGTAGCTTTCTCAAGGAAGTTTCTTTGCACGACGTTAGGCTGGACCCAAACATCTTCCACTGGAGGGCTCAGCAGACAAACCTTGAGTATCTGTTGATGTTGGATGTTGATGGTTTGGCCTGGAGCTTCCGTAAAGAAGCTGGTCTTGATGCTCCAGGAGATCACTATGGAGGATGGGAAAGACCAGATAGTGAACTCCGTGGTCATTTCGTCGGTATAAATGCCTCTTTTCCCAATTCAATACTGTTTCTTGATCCATGTTTTTGATAGTATGCCAAGAGGTTTAGAGATTTGATGTTTGGTATTAGATTACAATAGACCCTTAAAGTATTTAACTTTTACTATACGGCTCAAAAAATCTGACTGTTTGTTTTGAAGGTCACTATTTGAGTGCAACAGCTTATATGTGGGCAAGCACTCATAACGATACTCTCAAGGAGAAAATGTCGGCTCTTGTCTCCGCTCTATCTGCTTGCCAGCAGAAATATGGCACAGGATATCTCTCTGCTTTCCCTTCCAGTTTTTTTGACCGGTTTGAAGCTATAACGCCTGTGTGGGCTCCTTACTATACCATTCACAAGGTGAAACTCAATTGAATCTTATATGATGTTGAGTGAATATGCTTCTGTTTTGCAGAAAAGTTCAACTTTTTCTTAAATTTGACAGATTCTAGCCGGTTTAGTGGATCAATACAAGTTGGCTGGGAACAGTCAAGCTCTGAAAATGGCAACCTGGATGGCTGATTACTTCTACGGCCGTGTTCGTAATGTGATAAAGAAGTATAGCGTTGAACGACACTGGAAATCACTAAACGAGGAGACTGGTGGCATGAATGATGTTCTCTATCAGATATACAGCATAACTGTGAGTTAACATCTTATCAGACTCTCCAAAAAAAGCTCCTTAATTAGATTTCTATCTAGCTTTCTTCATACCATGTTTTATTGGACTCTGCAGGGAGATTCCAAGTATTTGCTGCTCGCGCATCTCTTCGACAAGCCTTGCTTTCTCGGGGTGCTTGCAATTCAGGTACTTTACATGCTGATTAGCTTGAAATCATAAGAATGGTAATATAACAGAATTCTGCATAACTCTTCTTTTCAGGCCGATGATATCAGCGGATTCCACTCTAACACACATATTCCCATTGTCGTTGGATCCCAACTCCGGTATGAAATCACTGGTGATCCGCTCCATAAGGTATTGATGCGTAACCCGGAAAAGTATGAGACTTAGTAAAGAACACATTAGTTGTTTTGATTCTGAGATCTTCATTTCCAGGAAATCTCAATGTTTTTCATGGATATCGTCAATGCGTCTCACAGCTATGCAACTGGAGGAACATCAGTCAGTGAGTTCTGGTACTAACGTTACCTGACTTTTTATAGTTTGGTTCATTTTTACATGACTTTGTTTTAAACTCTTTTACCACGATGTGGAAACTTTAACTTCAGGCAAGATCCAAAGAGGATGGCAACTACGCTGCAAACTGAGAACGAGGAATCATGTACTACTTATAACATGCTCAAGGTAGCATTCTACTTTTTTTTGTTCTTTTTTTATTTGGTCAAGGTAACATATCAAAACTTCTACAATTTCAGGTCTCTAGGAATCTGTTCAGGTGGACAAAAGAAGTTAGCTATGCAGACTATTATGAGCGTGCTTTGACTAACGGTGTGCTCGGAATCCAAAGAGGAACCGAACCCGGATTGATGATCTACATGCTCCCATTGGGTAAAGGTGTTTCTAAGGCCGTGACTTATCACGGTTGGGGAACACCGTATGATGCCTTCTGGTGTTGCTATGGCACTGGTAACTTTTAACCACAATCATCTGGTTTGCTACAATGTCTTACTTACAAAACATAGATAAACTTTGAAGGTTTTTCTGCTTCTTTCCACAGGTATTGAATCCTTCTCAAAACTGGGAGATTCTATTTATTTTCAACAAGATGGAGAATCTCCAGCTCTTTATGTCACCCAATATATATCAAGCACACTCGACTGGAAATCTACTGGTCTTTCATTATCTCAGAAAGTTAAACCCGTTGTGTCGTGGGATCCATACATGCGTGTGACATTTGCCTTATCTTCTTCCAAAGGGGTAAACTTTTGGCAGAAACCAGATGTAACCTGTTCCTGTGAAACAGAGTTTGATGGATCAGTATTTCTTGCAGGGGATGGGGAAGGAGTCAACTTTGAATCTAAGAATTCCTGTTTGGACAAACTCTGAAGGTGCCAAAGTATCTTTGAATGGGCAGTCCTTGAAAGTACCAGCTTCAGGTGAATTGAGCATTCTTTATTTGTAAACATTATCTATCACCGGAATCGAATAAAAAGTTACTCAAACTTGGATTTCAGATTCTATAAGCAGAACCTGCTTGATGTCCTTTGTTTCTGTTATAGTCTGTAGATTGCGAAAAAGAGAATCATATTGGACATGCCTTTTGCTTTTGCAGGTAGCTTTCTATCAATCAAACAGAACTGGAAATCCGGCGATCAAGTAACGATGGAACTGCCGTTGAACATCAGAACCGAAGCTATTAAAGGTATACTCACTGTTCTGAATCTTCTGCTTTCACTATCCTTACTCTGGAAAATTATAAGTAGCAGGATATTAGATGAGTTGTATCAGACTATCAGTTAATGCTTTATAGATAGGTTAAGTCAACCCTGTTAACCGGTTCACTGTGTATAAATTCTATGCAACTCTGTTCTGACAGAGCAATAATATCAATAAACTGATTTCACATTGATTCCATTTTTTTGGGACTGTTTCAGATGATCGGCCGGAGTATTCATCTCTTCAGGCCATACTCTATGGCCCGTACTTGTTAGCTGGACACACGAGCAGGGACTGGAGCATCACAACTCAGGCTAAAGATGGAATTTGGATAAGCTCTATACCTGAAACTCATAACAGTCACCTTGTCACATTCTCACAACAATCTGCAAACATATCTTATGTGTTGTTGAATAGCAACCGAACCATCACGATGGAAGTCTCTCCCGAGGCAGGAACACAAGGCGCTGTTGAGGCAACTTTTAGGCTCGTGACCGCTGATTCCAAAGGAAAGATTTCAGGTCCAGAGGATCTCATTGGAAGCCAGGTCATGATCGAGCCGTTTGATTTCCCTGGCATGCTTGTGATGCAAGGAACTGATAGCTCCCTTGTGGTTCAAGATTCTTCTTCTACCAACCAAGAAGCTTCTAGGTTCCGGTTAGTAGCTGGAGTTGACGGGAAGCCAGGAAGCGTGTCGTTAATACTAGAAAGCAAAAAGGGTTGTTTTGTGTACAGCGATCAAACCCTGAAGCCTGGAATGAAACTGAAGCTTGAATGTGATTCAGATGCGACTGGTGAGAAGTTTAAACAGGCAGCGAGCTTTACGTTAAGGAAAGGAATGAGTCAATACAATCCGATGAGTTTCGTAATGAGCGGAACACAGAGGAACTTTGTATTATCGCCATTGTTCAGCTTAAGAGATGAAACATACAATGTGTACTTCAGTTTACAAAATTGAAGAAAGAAACACTTAAAAAAAAACTACCTCAAGTACATTGGGAGAAAAAAGGAAAAGAAAAGACTTATGGAAATAGCTGTAAGGGTTGTGTTTAGATGTTTAGCCTGTTAGGTGGGTTGTGTTATGCAATTTAATCTACAAATGTATGTTACAAGTTACAATAAATATAGACAAAAGGTTTTTATAAATTGGCATGACAACTTATTGCATATTTTCAGTTTACAAAAAAAAAACTTATTGCATATTTTATTTTATTGTTCATGAACGTGATTACGTGAAACATTCTAAAAATAAAGCAGACCTAGTATTCAGTGGATTGATCCATAATGTGAGTCTTCCACTATTCAAAACTAATATTTGATGTCAATATTGTGAAAAAAAATTTAAATAATAATCTAATTAATATTTAAACAACTTTTTAATATAATTTTCATCACATTTTTTTATCGTTGCCAATTATCTCATTAAGTTCACTAATAATAAACCAAACAATACACTAAAAAAATATATACGGGATCGATCCCAAACATATTTTTGGTGTTCAACATTGGAATCACCACCATAAACAAAAGTCATAAAGATTTTATTTCCATCAATAATAGTATATCATTCGACAACAGAATCTTAACCATAAAATATTTTTTTAATGTGAAGAACCTTATGAACAAGATTCATAGAGTAGATAATAATAAAAAAAGATGAAACAATTACAGAAATAAAATGGTACTAAATCATTGTAATTTTATAAAGTAAAATGGTGGATACAAAAATAATGTTTGTAGACAGAAAGCATATTTCCGTGCAATGAAACAAGGTGCAGACAAGAAAACAAACATTGATTTGATTCAATCAAATACACTCAACATTAAATGCATTAATAAGAAATAAACTAATAAGTTTTATGAGAGAGAGTGAAATTAGAAGTGGCAAATAGAAAATAAAGAAAAGAAAAGGTGAATAGAATAAGAGAAGAGGTCAAAAGAGTAGGTCCAGTAAAAAGCAGCAGATCTTAGCACCCACATGTCCCCATATATTCTATTTTCTACTGTACACTCTCTTCTTCATTCACCTCTCTAATAAAGCTCACTCTCACTCTCACTCTCCTTCGCCATCTCACTTTCAACATCTTCTTCTTCTTCTAAACTTTCCATTACCAAAAGTAATGTGCTTTCCAAGTTAATTGCTTTATTCTTCATTAGATCCCCTGAGGTACATTGGTCTTTTATATTTGTAGATATTATATTATGTGTAGTCGTTGAAGTGTTCTTTTGATCAGTTGCTCAAGTAACAGCGATAGTGAAGAGTGAAAGACATTAAGACATTACATTTCTTGTGGGGCTTAGCTGTCTCTCAGAGATAGATTTCTTTTTTTTGGGTTACATAATGGATCTTCATGTTTACTCTTCTTTTTTTATCTAAAGTAATCGGTATTTTTTTCTACTTTTTTTTTTTCATGCTTTTCTTGGATCAGATTAGGAGAAACCTAAGAGAGAGGTCGCTCTAATTTTAATTGTATAAAATTTTTTTTTTGGGAATATATATTTATAGAGGGAAATGTCCGTCAACATTTTTGGTTTTTGGTAGCTGCTTGTTTGGTGAGAAAACTTCAACTAGAGTCCCAAAATAACATTTTAGATATATAAGAAATTACTATTTCTCCTTTTTTTTATTTTCTTCATAAACATTTTCAACACTGCTTATATCATTCTCGGAAGAGTATAGATCTCAAACTCCTCTATTCATATGATTTCGATTCAAGAGATGTCCATGTTACTAATATATTGTAGCCAACTAGCCATTGTAGGTAAACTGTTAAAATCTTTCTGATCCATTGTTGCTGTGTTATGTTTGTTTTTTACCAGAAGGTTGTCTTTAAGAAAACAGAACAAAACTGCTTCTTACTTCAAGTTCTTGGATCTCGAAAGTCGAATTCTTTGTAATAAAAGAATTGCAGAAGTTTCAAGATTCAGACAAGATGCAGAAACCTGGGCAAAATATAGAATTTGCACTGAAGGAGACTTCACCAAAGATTGGTGCAGGAGCTGTGACAGGTGATAAACTCTCGTGCACTTATGATTTGGTGGAGCAGATGCACTACCTCTACGTTCAGGTCGTGAAGGCGAAAGAATTACCGGGGAAAGACGTGACCGGTAGTTGTGATCCTTATGTGGAAGTGAAGCTGGGGAACTACAAAGGGATGACTAAGCATTTTGAGAAGAAGTCGAATCCAGAGTGGAAGCAAGTGTTTGCGTTTTCAAAGGAGAGGATCCAAGCATCAATCTTGGAGGTTGTAGTGAAAGATAAAGATGTTATGGTGGATGATTTGATTGGTCGAATCATGTTTGATCTTAATGAGATTCCTAAGCGAGTTCCGCCTGATAGTCCATTGGCTCCTCAGTGGTATCGGTTGGAGGATCGACATGGGCGTAAGGTTAAAGGAGAGCTTATGTTAGCTGTTTGGATGGGGACACAAGCTGATGAAGCATTTTCTGATGCTTGGCACTCGGATGCAGCCACGGTTGGACCCGAGGGTGTGGCGAATATCCGGTCAAAGGTTTATCTTTCACCAAAACTCTGGTATGTGAGAGTCAATGTGATCGAGGCTCAAGATTTGATACCTCATGATAAAACCAAGTTCCCTGAGGTTTACGTGAAAGCAATGCTAGGGAACCAGACTCTAAGAACTCGGATTTCTCAGACTAGAACATTGAATCCGATGTGGAATGAAGATCTGATGTTCGTTGTTGCTGAGCCTTTTGAGGAACCTTTGATTCTCGCAGTTGAAGATAGGGTTGCACCGAACAAAGATGAAACATTAGGCCGGTGCGGGATCCCGTTGCAGAATGTCCAGAGGAGGTTAGACCACAGGCCGCTTAACTCGAGGTGGTTCAACCTGGAGAAACATATTATGGTGGACGGAGAGAAAAAAGAGATAAAATTCGCTAGCAGGATTCATCTAAGAATCTTTCTTGAAGGCGGATACCATGTTCTTGATGAATCAACACACTACAGCAGTGACCTAAGGCCAACTGCGAAACAGCTATGGAAACCGAGCATTGGAGTGCTTGAAGTAGGGATCATTAGTGCTCACGGACTGATGCCGATGAAGACAAAAGACGGGAAGGGAACAACAGATGCTTACTGCGTTGCTAAGTACGGGCAGAAATGGATCAGAACAAGAACAATTGTCGATAGTTTCACGCCTAAATGGAACGAGCAGTACACATGGGAAGTGTTTGATACCTGCACTGTCATAACTTTTGGAGCATTCGACAACGGACACATTCCAGGAGGAAGCGGAAAAGATATGAGAATCGGGAAAGTGAGAATCCGTCTCTCGACCCTTGAAGCTGACCGAATCTACACACATTCATATCCACTGCTCGTTTTTCATCCTTCTGGGATAAAGAAAACGGGTGAAATACAGTTAGCCGTGCGGTTCACCTGCTTATCTCTCATCAACATGCTTCATATGTATTCTCAGCCACTGCTTCCCAAAATGCATTACATTCACCCATTATCCGTTCTTCAGCTGGACAGCCTGAGACACCAGGCGATGAACATTGTCTCAGCAAGGCTGAACCGAGCAGAGCCGCCACTTCGCAAAGAAATTGTAGAGTACATGCTCGATGTGGATTCCCATATGTGGAGCATGAGGAGGAGTAAAGCGAACTTCTTCAGAATCATGAATGTTCTGAGTGGTCTCATAGCTGTGGGAAAATGGTTTGATCAAATCTGCAACTGGAGAAACCCAATAACCACAATCCTTATTCATGTTCTTTTCATAATCTTAGTTCTCTACCCGGAACTCATCCTCCCAACGGTTTTCTTGTACCTTTTCTTGATCGGGATATGGAACTTCCGGTGGAGGCCGAGGCACCCGCCACACATGGACACACGGTTGTCCCACGCTGACGCTGTCCACCCCGATGAGCTCGATGAAGAGTTTGATACTTTCCCGACTTCCCGATCCTCTGAGATTGTGCGGATGCGGTATGACCGGCTCAGAAGCATAGGAGGACGGGTTCAGACCGTGATAGGCGATCTAGCTACACAGGGAGAGCGGTTTTTATCGCTGCTGAGCTGGCGAGACCCGAGGGCGACCACATTGTTTGTGTTCTTCTGTCTCGTAGCTGCTATTGTGTTGTATGTTACGCCGTTTCAGGTTGTGGCACTACTTGCTGGGATCTACGTGCTGAGGCATCCAAGGTTCAGGCACAAGCTCCCCTCTGTGCCTCTCAATCTCTTCAGGAGGCTACCTGCAAGATCTGACAGTCTATTATAGACATATTATCTACATCTGCTTTCATAAAACTTTTGTTAAAATTTTCTAAAACTTGGGGTTTAATGCTTGATTCAGTCTTTTTAATGGAATTTTAGTTATTAATTGCAACATCACAAGGCGGGTCAGAAATCCAAATACATATATCCAAAAACTCAAAATCTTTGGTTATGAGTTTCTTTTCCTCATCTGTAAAATTCTGTTTCCGCCTAACTTTTTTGTCCAATGAATAAAAGTTTTTGCCCAGAATATAAACTCAGGGGTTCGATAATTCACATAAGCATATGCTCGAAGCCTCGAGGTGCTCGACCGCCAACACTAACATTGTGGAGCAGTTGCTGTAGCCATTGCCTTGCAGGTGGATCATCCTGTCAAAATAAGCCAGAAGATTACAAAAAACAGTTAAGTCCCAATTTTACCAAAAGAACTGAGACAAGATAACAATAAAACTTATAGATGATAATTTGCCATTGGATACTATGCTATCAAAGAGAAATAAAACTTACATAGAGACAGCTGCTGAAGGTGGCATCCCTTAGAAGATCTGGGAGGCAGTTTCCAAGTGCATCACAGGCCCTGAATTTAATCAATAACTGTATTCTGTAAGCACGAGTATATATAAATTTGTTGAATGAGGGAAAAGGGATAATTATTGCACCTGGGGTTATCTGTCAAGCGGAGATAACAGCGTATGATGTGCTTTAGCAGCCTAGGAGAAGGTCCTTCTGCAAGTGAAGTAACCATATTCCCCAAAACTCGACCCAGAGCAAAGAATCTCTCCGCTGTGGTGCACATGTACTCAAGCCCAACATCGTCCAGCAAAACTTTCTGAACAATGAAGGTAGCAACCTGACATAATCCGCTCAAACCAAATCAATCAGATGAGCTGTGCATGCCCAGAATCAATCAGAAACATTAATTGCAGAAGCAATGCTTAAATGAGTTATATGTATGAAGCAACAATTTCAGACCTATGCAGATGGTTGTAATAACTAATAGGAAACTTGATATACATGTTTCAAGCATTTGAATCTAAAAATAAGAATCTGAAAGTAGACAAACTTACAGTCTTCGATAACTCGCTGCCATTTTCCATTGTCCGGAGGCACAATGGGACAATTTCAGTTTTAAGAAGGAATCTGATCACTTCTGTATCATCAACCTACCAAAACCAAATGAACAATGTTGCAACACCATTATCACAAAAAATACAATGATTTTTTGATGTCTTAACAGTATTTACTCAAAGGTCTTAGCATGTTAAAATGGTTGTTTCTCAAATTAACACGATATATTTACCAGGAAAATGTGGTTTTCAAAGCTAAACAGTGGTAAGCAAGTAGACGGACAGTTCCTGCCTTATTGACAAAAACAGAGTTTTTATAACTAGACATACCTTGACAAGTGCACCAATGACCCCCAGGCTAGTCAGCCGCAGGTACTCAAAGGGCCTCGACTTGCTTGACGTATTCAAGAAAGTATACAGGTACAATGGTAGCTGAGCTGTATTTTGGAAAGCAATTGCTTTAAGCGTTAAGCATATTGTAACCACAAAATTCCAATAAAAGTCTTCAATTAAAAAGAGAGCAACAAAGTAGCTCTTAAAACCAGTTATGGTAGACAGGTTGCGTCATCAGCTAATAACCTTTACTTTGGTCACAGAGAAAACACCATAAATTATTTTAATCAGAAGTATGGAAAAATTGGCGACTTGAAACAAAGGCTTCCAGCAAAACAATATATCTACAGCTATACATCAGCCAGGAAAATCTTGTAATTGTTTGCGGACATAGGATTGTACCTTTAAGGAACAGCATTCTCGTTTCAGGATGAGAAGCAACACACTGGATGTCAAAAAAGGAGGTTCGATTCAATAGAAAGTATAGGATCTTCCAAATTGAACATACATAGATAAATGTTTTTGTCATAAAGCCAAAAAAAAGAGAAAGTTAACAAAATTTTATGCACCTGAAGAAGCGCAAGGGCATTGCAGACCCTGTTTGATTGAGCAGCAGTCATAGTTGGAGGAGACAGGACATGGTAAACCGAAATGATCTCCTGAAAAGAGGAATGGTTGAAAATGACCAATACGGAATACATCAAATCGAAAACAGAAAATGTTAAAAATACAGAGAAGCCATCAAGCAATGAACCATTTCCCCTGAAGATAAAGGAACAAGTGCCAAAACAAAAGTACCTGTAGGAGAGCAGGAATGGTACCAACAGAATGCCACAAAAGCGGAGCCAAATCTTGAAAGATTTCTCTCTTCTGAAAAATGAATGAGAAGCAAAAACACAGGATGCATGTTATATTACTGATAAACATTAAAATTTCAGTGAGAAGAACATATAAACCAAAGTTTCCTCTGCCTAATAAAATGGAATAAAAACTAATGATTTCAGTAAACATCAAACTGAAAATCAGAACATCATTCAAAACAATTCAATCATTCAGACGTTAATCTTTTGATATATAAAGTTGCTCACAACCGGATACGAAGTCTCAACCAGTACAGATCTTTTTTTAAATATATACATTCTCGTCCGATCTTCAGGCAAGGTCTAGAGTCCCAATGATTATCCTACGAATTCTCTTAAAACAAAATTGACGCAAGGAAGAAGGAAGAATCGCTAATCTGAAAGCATGTCCTAGATTCACCGGACTATAAAGATTGAATAAAACGCAGAACATGAAATCCTAAGACGATGAAAAATCCTAATCCATCAGAAGCAAAGCAAGTCGAATTGCGTAGAGAGAGAGATATATGACCTTGGACAACTCGTGAAGAGCATTCTCCCTGAGTTCGGAGTTGCAGATGTCGAGTACCAACTGCTCCGCCGACGATAACTTGCGATCGTTGCTGGAAGAAGCTCCAGAGAAGGAGACAGATTTCAAAGAGAGGGAAGGAGGAAGATTAGCCATAGCTTTCACCACCGTCGCCACGCGCCGCAAGATAATCACTACTGAAACGAGAGTGAAGGGAGGGGGGGCCGTATTTATATAGGCCCGGGCGTGTTCGTCACGTGCCTCGCGTGCTCTGTTACGGCTTGTTTGTTTGTGCTTATATTTTTTATATGCCGTTACGAGCTTTTTTATATCTAAATCTTTTCTCAAACATGAAGAAGATGCATATTATCAAAGATAAATTGTAATTTAACTATAGAGTTTATATGATTCACATGGTCACTAGTCACTAGATACGGGAGAAGAAATCAAATTATACATTTGATATAAGCAAGTTTCTTATTTGTTTCTTTTTTCGCGCCAAAACAAATCAACTGTATGTTATTTCTTTTTTGTTTATCGTTGTAAATGAATTAATAGTAACGTTTTTAGATTTTTGATTTGATTCCGTCCGACTAAATTTCTGTTTTTTTTACCAAAAATGAATAATTCTATATTACATTATTTAACTTTTGTTTAACGCGCCAAAACAAACTGTTTTAACGGTATATTATTTATAGAAAAAACTCATGCAGTTCATCATAATATATATTCATTAAAAAGACTTCAAAAATAATAGTAAAGTTTCCAAAAGATTTCAATTTCAATTTTTTTTAAACATGGGAGCTTTTTTTGTTTAGGGATTTATGGTTTACAATAGGATTTAGGTTTGACGTTTAGCTCATGACAATTCGAAGGTCTAATTAACTTGGGTTTGAAATTTTTTGAGAAAAATATAAGGTCAGTAATTTAAAGTTTTGACTGTTTTTGACCAGTATATTAGGTAAGCAATCTTAAAGATTAAATCAGGATTTAAGGTCAACATTTTAAGATTTCCTAAAGATTTCTATCACAAATTCCTTATCCTCTTATATTTTTTGGATAAGCTGATAAGGTGTCTAACTAAGACTTGAAATTTAATTATGCTTCAAAAAAAGAAAGTTAAATTATAAAATAAGATTTAAAAAATAAATTTGAGTTATAATATCATACAAAGTTATCATTTAAAATAAAAACAAAGATGAGTTGGAAGTTGCGCTTTGGCATCTTTCTAAGCATCCACCATAATTTCGGCTCCAATATTACTCAGAACATGACAAAAATGCTTCTAATGTTTTTTAATTAAAATGCTACACACTAACAAACTTAATCATTTTAAAACCTGAAGTGGAATTAACATTCGGATAAACAAAACTCAAAACTGGAAATGTAAAAAGTGTTACAAACAAATAAGTGAATTATAGGAAACAGAAGATGTAAATGGAACTAATCTATGGAGAAGTGAAGGGAATGTGGTTATGATGGAGAGGGTCGGATCCAGTTGGAACTTGTCTTTCTTCAACTTCATTAGCTGATCCAACATCAATCTCATGCTCCTGTGTGTCCAAAATTTGGTTTAATGATATTTTCTCTTCATCAAAAGAAAATGAAAAATACAGACGACAAATACAAAGGTAGCTAGAACACGAAAGTTCATTCTTTTTTTGGGTGAAAAACAGGAAAGTAAAATGTTCTCTCTATTCAAAAACAGTCGCTTGATAATCATTATGCTTTCTGTAAGAATGGTATCATTAGGAACAGAACATTTTACCTTTTTCTTGTGTTTCATATCTTCTGTTTCTCGTAGCCAAAAGAACGCTAGAAGACAAAAAAAGAAAGAGATAGAGGAGTCGTCATATTTGGGAACCAACAAGGATAGAGGAAAGATGAAAACGATTCTTAACTGAGAGCGACTTACATTTTGTAGAAGAAGAGTGAGCAAGTGGGCATGGAAGAAGGACGATGGAGAAGAAGATGATTGTGATAAAAACGCTTCCTTTGTATCTCATCGCCGCCATTTTCAAAAACAAATAAAGAAAAACCTCGCAGTGGAAGAAAGGAGTGACGAGTGACGAGACTCGCGACAAGAGGAGGTGTCGTTTAATTAATAAGGTTAAAGTTCCGGTTTTGTCCTCGTTTTACAGCTTCGATGTGGACTGGATGGGCAAATCCGTCATTTCTCGTCATTTTCATTACGATCAGCTTTAATCTGTACGGACGCTGATTACCGTTTACAGGCTGGAACGAACGAGTAAGACAAATATCATTCTCGTACAAATGTCGTGGAGCTATTGTTAGCCGCCACGTTACCACTTATTTTATACTTAATGGAGCTTTTCTTTTGTTTATGAAATAAAAAAAGACATATTTATGAGGCTAGTGGGCTTTCGTGTTGGCCCATTTATGAGACATAGTCGGACTTCATTCAATAAAAATAAAGAAACAAAGGCGTCTGTTTGAAAAACGACGAAATTTCATACTAAATAAATGGACTACAAGGCGACCAAAATGATGTCATCAACTTCATCTAACGAATCTTAACCATAATGATCGCAAAAGCTTCTTTCGTACCAGCTTTTGTCTCTCATGAAGGCTCAGTGTCGTTTAGGTAAGACAGACTCTCAACCATAATGGTCTTCCGGAAATGAGTGAGACCAATTAAACAGTCGTTAAATAATAGATTTTAGGATGGTTAAAACATACTCAATTGTTTTTTAAAAACTACGCGATAACTAAATTAAAATAACTTAACACTAGTCACTAGTGTCGATCCATACGATTCTCTACTTGTACCAACAACAATAACAACTACTAAAGATAAATTAGACATCCCTGCAATACAGTGAAGTTGGAGGAGGAGAAGTGATGATTCATTCCTTGTTTCTTGAAGACCGATCCTTCCTATGTCCTCCAAGGATACGAGAGATCTGAAGACCTCTACTGAAAGCTTGATTGAAGAGCATACGCGTTTGGA
The DNA here is from genome assembly GCA_000218505.1 of Schrenkiella parvula. Taxonomy (NCBI): domain Eukaryota; kingdom Viridiplantae; phylum Streptophyta; class Magnoliopsida; order Brassicales; family Brassicaceae; genus Schrenkiella; species Schrenkiella parvula. The sequence goes on along the minus strand of CM001192.1, from coordinate 14,422,254 downwards.
ACTCCGACACAAACGGAAACCAAGCCAAGAACGCCACTGGCGTGAACAGCAACAGTCCCATTACTATCTCATATCCACGAGCGAGTGTCCTCACTGATCCCCAGAATCCTGCTCGATGTACCACCGGCTTACACGCCTGCGCAATCTGCAAACATACCAAACTGCTTTATCCACACACACACACACACACACAGCATTTCATTTCATCATAATAAGACTCAAACTAGAATGCTTTTTCTTTTCCCCTTTTTGTTTACTTACCAAAAGCATACCCCAGCCTGTAGGCATAAATGCAAGGATGCACACAATTATGTCTTGTATCGTCATGTGAGCAAGTGTGATCAATATCACAATAATCGATATAAATGTCAAGAATATTAGCCCCTTTATCAACCGGAACATTAGCTGGAAACTCGCACTGAATTTCCGCCTTCCAACCGAAACAGTCTGAAACAAACAAACAGCAGCAAAAAGTTATCATTATTGACAATATTCCTGCAATTAACAAGAAAATGATATATCATTTGTATAAACCCACCTTCATCACAAACAATATCAAGAAAATCACCAGCCACGATACTCCGTAAACCTGAGTTAATAAGGGAACAAGTGATTGAATCAAACATACTAGCATTAAGAGCTTACAGAAGAAAGCTGAAATACTGAAAGGTTTTTGTTACATACCAGAAAGTTTTTAGTCTTCTCTGTAATCGTGAGATGATAAACAAGCCCATATTGATAAATAAAGAACCGCAGAGATAACAAAATCTCAACAACTATGCCACGCTTTCCGGAATATCGGAGATGTTCTTGCTCTTCTTCCCACCACGATTCCCAACTTTTTTCTGCTGGAACACCAATACCCCCAATGTTGTTTATCCATTTATTCCAATCAGTCCAATCATCAACAATTTTCTGCCATTCAAAACCAGAAGGATTGAAGAGAAAGGGAGCAAAAAGCCAAGTCCCGACCATGAACCACATAGATATGGTGATCAAAAGATATGCTACTACGCCTCTGTAAGCACTTCCAAAAATTTGATACACAACAAGTAGCAGCATCATCTCAAGCCCCTTGACAAAATGGCTTCGGGAATAGAGTCTGTAATTATCAGCAAATTTCGCATGAAAGACAACAAACCCTCTGCCTGTGGACCTGTACTTGGCACCACCATGAAGTAAAGTCCTTCCATAGTAGTGGGTCTTTGTCCCAAGAGAGAATGTAAAGAACACTGGCGCCAACTGAAGCTGCATCAGCACAAATTCACTCAAGGCAGTCCTAAATCCCCTCTCTAATCCAATTTCCATAAGCATAGGTAAAGCCATCAGGAAGCCAATCTGAACAAAAGACTGTGAAGCAAGAGCTATTTGCAAAGGTGTATTGTCACGGATGCCTTTCTGTGTACTTAATCCTTGTTCGAGCCCACTCAAAACAAGATAGAGACGTCCATAAAGGAAGATATAGACAGTGAGAACGGTAATCTGTGAAAACAGTAGAAAATGAATCAGATCCAAACTAGTTGAGTACTACTTGGTTTAACCAAAACATAACGAAACAGTACCAGGGTGCTGAAGTAAAAGCCAACAGTGGTGAAGTAACACGACATCATCCGGAAAAAGTCAAAACGGTGTCCAAGCCTGTAAATGTCCCGACTTAATGTTTGCTCTCCATTTCCGTTAGCAATCTTGGCCTCAAACATCGAGATCTGATTTAGACCAACATCTCTTCCTTTACCAACTTGTATGTATTCATGATGGGTAACATTTCCTTCACGAAGTGTAGAATTGAATCCTGCTCAATACCAAACACTAGCAATCCATCAGCAAAGACATCACGAAAGTCAATGAAAGAAACGGACAGTCCTCTGCAAGAGTAGAATATACCTGCAAATATATCTTCACTGAGGTTGATTACCTTGGATGCTTTGCTAACACCACCTCTTGTTAAATGAAACAGTCTATCAAACACATCTGGATGACCATAATGGAAACGGACCCTATACAGGAGCAAAAGACCAACATTTTGATTTGGGAATGCTAACAAGGAAACTCATGCGCAACAATCACTACAGTTATTCTCAGTAAGCACACTTACCTCAAAGGGTTTGCCAGTAATCTCTGACCAATGGTAACAAAACTAGTCTCTTGATTTGACATGAACCAAGCAAGGGAGGAAACGCTGCAAGGTGTTAACACCAATTGTTCTTAGAGATAACAAAATTCATTCAGCTAAAGAGAAATTAATTCCTAAACTAAACGGAAATGCTAAAGTACTCACGATCCAGTAAATATATGTTCCCTGAGTCCAAGAATTGATGGATGCCTCACACCATCATGCTTTGTAAGAAATTCTTGAAGCAAATTCCTCATCTTGAGCGCTTCCTCCATGTAATTATCCTGAATAAAACGGTATCATGGTAAACTTAATATCAACTTGAAGCGTCAAAATAACTTATACGGCAGAGCCAACAAAAAAAAGTGCATACCTGATTCATATCGATTGTCTGTAAACCTTCTCCACGAGAAAAAATAATAGCATGATTTTGGTTTTCTGGCTTTCCCTCTCCAAGAATAGCAGGTCCAGGAAGCTTAATCCTATAGATAACCTACAATGCAGATATATTTTTAATATACAAATCCATGTAAGAATCAAGACAAAAAAAGAGGGAAATCTAACATCAGATAGCACATCAACGTAAAAAGTAATTTGGTTGCAAAGAAGTATGTTTCCCGGAGGCAGAACAATTATGAATCAACGAAGTGTATGACATTAGGCAGCCACTTAACTAATCCTTGGTACAACATAATATTCGGCATTTATGTTAAGAAAACCAAAGTAAAGCATCTAGCATTAGCACCATCTTCTGGATGGGTTTACCTTACAAATGCACAAACACATTCAACAATATAATAAGTTGCACAATCTACAACTTGAGACAAATTTTGCACTGCTTTGCGTTACCTGGTCCAGATTTTGTGCTAGGCTGGAATGATCAGTTGACTTAGGCACCTTTACCAAAACAGAATAATACACTTTCTGGTTCCCCTTCTTTGACTTGTCCTTCACTGGTTCTTCGACCTCATCAATATATGCAACACGGAGCGAAGGGTATCTGCCAATTGTAAGCAAAGCCATAAGTTTCAAACAAGTTAAAAAAGACAACAAAAATATGATTATTCTGCACACCTAGTCATAAGCCTCAATATATCCTGCGCACGAGGATCACCGGATCGTTTATGAATACCATATTGTTGACATGATACAACATATGTAAACTTCATGTCAGCAACAGCTTGGCACTGTGCCCATAATGATCTTTCTCCTCTTGAATTGTTCTCTGAGTTTAGTTCTACAGCCTTGTAACCTTCCATCAAATCTGGAGAAGTAAATTTCAGAATGAGTCAGCATCAACAGGCCGTTGTGAGAATTTATTTATGCCCCTTTGTCGTATATATTATAGATTAACGAAAGAACACCTTCATGCATAGCCATGTCAAGGAATGCCTGAAGCTCCAATGCTTTTCTATAGTACATCATTCCTCTTACTGCAAAAATATCAAAAGATTAACAACTAAAATGTATTGTATCCATCTAATCTTTCAGTGGAAAGAAATGGCCAAAAGAGCATACCAGTTCTAGTCAAAGTCTGCCCCCTATATGAAGCCCATAAACGAAGTTCCTCCTCTAATTCAACAGACTCTTTAATTTCCTCTTCACTTAAGCACTTCACCCGCTCAAGAAAATTGTTCCATTCATCTAGAGATAAAAGGTCAGGTCCAAGACGTGAATTAAGAATTTAAGCTACAACTTTAACAGAATATAAACAAAATTAACCTGGAAAAATCTTTTGTAGGTAAAAGAGGATGGAGACACCATCTTCATTTGGTGTTTCCAGGTCACGCAAGGAAAAGAGGACCTCTTCAGTGTAGTATGGAGTCAAAACACTACAATAAGAATAACAAGGAGAAAAAAATCAGCCAGTTTAGTATGAAAAACCTCAATAAAAGCAAACAAATATAAATACCAAACCAACAACCAATTCAGTTACGAAAACCAAAAATATACTTCATTAGAATTATGAACCAATAGCAATATACATCATAATACAACAGTTTTATATCTTAGTCTTTTTGTAACAATCTGTAGGGAAACTATCAACTTCTCACAATATGTTCAACTGGAAATCTAGGAGAAGAAGTAATTCTCTTCCAATAATCTGTGAGCATACAAATTCCAAAGATGGTGAATTCAAATATAAAAATGATAAAAAATAAGCAGAAAAGCCTTACGAAAATGATAGCATGTTGCGAACTTTCGGTGCCATAGGCATGTCCATAAACAATGAATTTGAGAAGAAAGAGATCCGTCTTCTTGCTTCCAAGTTAGAGGGAACATCCATAGCAGACTCTTTAGTAGTAAGCAAGAGATACAGCCGTTTGATCTGTACATACAGGAATTAAATTTTTGAGAACAAATAATTTGAAGACAGAAGAAATATAACTTATATATAACCCAATCTGGCATAACCTTCTCTTTCCAAGCTTCTGTTACTGGTTCAATAGGAAATCTTATGGCACCTGAAGATGCAAACAGCTGATATTGTTGTTCGAGAGGGATCATTCCCCCATGCCAAGTGCCACCATGACTCGAATCTACCAAGCTACATAGACAATTGGACATATAAGATTTTGATGTTCATATGACAATATATTGCACATGAAACTTGCCAACCTCGATATATTGTAATCCTCCAACATAATGTCTCTTGTTACAACTTCCAGCATGTCTTGGAAGAGGATTACAACATGATCTCTATCATCCACATTATTGTCCAGCTGCATGGGATAAGAAAACAAAGATATTGGATCAAGTGTCAAATAAATGAACAAAAACGACCAACTAAAAAAGAAAAAGTACCACAGGAAGAACATTACCAAGTATTTGATCAGCTTGACAAAGTGGTCATAGAGACTAGGAAGAGCACTCATCCTGCACTCCTGAATCAAATCACCTGTTTCTATATGTTTGTCAACCTCGGCAAATATAATCTCTATCACCCTGAAACACAGAGGTATATGTTGGCCATATGACAATATGGAATATTGCTATTATCAAAATCAATAGCAGATATGGAAGAAGAAACAAAAGCAAGTACTCCAACACTATCGTTCCAACAACTTAACCTAACTTACTCTTTTTCACGGTTTCCCTGAACCAAAAACTTTATGACATTCTTGAATGAAGCATAGCACTCACGGACAGCACACTTCATATAAGAGTCACTCTCTATCCTCTTTTTGAGCTCTCTGTCCTTCCCATTACTGTCTTTTGCCATATCCAACGCTATTGGAATCTACGGCCAAAAATAAATCAGAGAATCCTATAGATTAAATTCCAATGTGATTATGTGAGAACAAACCTTGCTAGCCAATAAGAACGGAGGCCACTGGATGAGATCCAAATCACGGTCAGCCCAATATGGAACAAGCAACAGATCCATCTCCCTAAGAAAAGTCCAAAATGTTGAGTTCCACATAGTTTCTTTCAGCTAGGTATGTGGCATAGAAAATTTACCTATCACTTATAAGATCTTCCTCTCTAAAACTACTGATTATTGTGTTCCACAACTGTGCAAATCTTGCAGCCTCTTTCTCTTTGTTAACAGGTACCTGAAGTGAACATTCCGTACAAGCAATGAATGAGAAGAAACGATTATGATAGCAGTTCATTCGATTCAACTAACCTTATCCTCTGTAAAGTTATGAGATAAAGTTGCCCTTAATCCCTTCTTCCTTTGCTGGTCCTTTCCATCTGGAATTAAGCGGTCATTAAAAGCTCCAGGCAGTGATTCAAACCGTGATCTAAGCATTCCCAGTGTACGAATCTGTACCAATTGAAAAAAGTAAGCATTAAGGTATCATCAATGACAATAAAAAGGGAAACATCACGTTATAACTCGGCTTCCGTCAGATTATATTAAAACAGCATACCTCTCCAAGGCGGCGAAATGCACCATATATACCTCCAAATATTGTGGAAAATATAGCATACCAAATCTGACTATCCATAAAGTATACCTAAAGCGGGATGGACCCGAAATCAGAATTAGCAACAGCATAAAGTAGGGGAAGAGGTGGAAACATGTTCGAAATGACCATGTTTACCAGAATAATAGGGGCCCAGAGGGCAATAACGACACCAATATTGTTTTTGGCTGCACAAATAAAAGTAGAGATGTGTCACAACAAGTAATATATTCTTAATCCAGTAGTCATGTAGTGTGTGTGAAAAGTGCATTACCACGAGGAAAGAACTCATGCCACTGAAAATTAGTCACACGGGCCCTCATAATGGCTTGTGTTGGAGAAACTAAAGGCTTGATCTGTGAGCAATGCGAGTTTATCAGTCTCCAATAATTGTGGCAATAAGGGTACTCTTCTCAGAGCATGCAGTTAATGGTTACCAGAACTAGACATGAGAAACATGTACCTCAATGTAGTAACTGAACGCCAGCTTTGTTGCAATAAGCGACACCCAGAACATGGTATATCTATCAAAAAAAGGTAGAAAGGCATAAGTGAACTGAGGACTCAGGCTTGTACCAGTAACTAAACACCAATGATGTATGTGTAACAAACATGTCCCTACTTCAAGAGGGAAAATGCGCTCTCATGCATTCCTCTGCCGACATAGAGTCTGGGCTGCAAGGCGAAATAAAATACGATTAACTATGGTCACATCAGCTGTAATACAAATTAGGAGCTGATGATTATTTTCCGTTACTTTTGCAGAGACACATAATCTTTGTTGGCTAGAGGAATACCTGAGACCACCACATCATTAGCATTACAATTCTGTAGTTGGACCTCTCAAGAAACCGACGTAGCAGAGGGAAAAGAAACAGTACTGCCGCGAGCATATTAGGTGCCAAATAGAAAACAACAGCTATTATAAACAGTGAAGGTGAGTGCATGGCATTCCCAAACCAACTCTTGATAGTTCTGGCAAATGCTGGAGGATCTTTCCAGCTGTAAGCGTAAGTAACAGGCAGAATAATAACCCATGCTGCAGCAGATAACACCTTCAGGATGTATCTTAGTTTAACATGAAGCGACATGCTTCGATGGGCTTTGAAACTAAGGATCACATCAAGAGAAGCTGCACAAATACTTTTAGTACATGAGGTTTCGTCACTCAAATAAACTTATGATAGTATTGAACGCTGGCATTAACCAACCTTGTCCAAGCTTCATTATTGCAGCTGTGATAAACACACTCAGAACTTTCTTGAACACATCAGCTCCAAAGACTGAACTTGGTTCTCCCCCATCCCAAGCCATAATAATCATGGCCTTCCAAATTTTCTCATCAGCTCATATCTTGTGATAATATGCATAAAGAGGGGCAGTAACAATTAAGGGAAAGTAATAATACCTGAAGGCACAGAATATAGAAGCTCCACATTCGATCAAAACTTCTGAAGACATGCCAGAAGGAACGGATCTCAACAAAATTAACCTTCCCCACCCATCTATCCCTGGCAACAGCGGGCTTGCTGTTATCCTATGATATATGATAACAAACGCAAGAAGAAAAAGAGGGTAATAAGTGGTAGTCATTATCTGATGGACAAAATTCAGTAGCACGAGATTAGAGTTCCCAGAATCAAATATTACAATCATTGGAAACTATAACTGAGTAGCACCTTCCAGACAAAAAAAAGGTATACAAGACCAGAGAAGATGTGTACCCCATCTTTGTCTGTACTGGGCTGATCAACAGGCGGATAAAAGAAATCAGCATCAGCTCGCATTGGCCAACCTAGTCGAAAACAATCAACTGACCTACAATGTAGAAAACCATATGTAACTTATCACTAAAACCACTTAAGAAGACCGTTACGATTGTGTCAAAGCAGGTAGATAGATATATCACCAAAAGTATTCATTCAAATCATCATAGTTCCTCCACTGAGAGTGCTTGGACTTCCCTTTCTTGCTCCTCTGAGCCTCCTGTGAATGGTACGATTACGTGAGTAAAGGTATTAACAAGCAAGAACAATCTGAAAGCAGAAGAAAAACCTCAAAATTTCAGCCATACCGTGGCAATCACTTCATAAATAGGAGTCACAACTTTCCTCAAGAATGCATCTTCCTCACCTCCATAAGCAGGCTTCACATTTTCCCCAGTCATGGGACTAACATTCCCAGCCAGCATACCATAGAGTTCAAATGCCATCTGCAACACCATGAAATAGCAGGAAGTAAGAGATATCACATTCAGCAACTCATACGAGCAAATATTATGTGTATCATAATTAGCAAGCATGTTACCAATCACTGTATTGTACCAAAATTCTAATTTCTAAGTAAAAATATCAGTTGGCACTTTATCATCAGAAGTACATCAGTGAGGGCAGAAAAAACCAACAACAAATGATAAAACTTCCAAGGATAAAAGAATGACAATAAAGCATTATATTATCACTCTCGGACGAGTATAAAAAGACCGGAATCACGCACAAACTACAGAAGACTTTGCAAGGTGAAACATACATGATGATAAATGTAGCAGAGACACTCTGGCATGAATCTCAAGTTTGCTGCTTCACCCCAGATTAGAAGATATAGGGCCATATACAATAGTTTGCGCTGTTGCATTTCCTGCTGTATAGTTGGCAACCTACAAGCAGATAATACATTGAAATAGGCGTTTGTCATAGATTCTCGACACTACACTCGGTATAAACATTTAGCCACAAACAAAACTTGATTCCCTGCTCATGAAGAATATACAGAAACCCTTTGTTACTTCTGAATATAATCTTTCCTTCAACCAGTACCATTGCAGTTTTCTTTTCATTATCACATTTTTAGAGACTCCTGCAGAAACTATACAGAATCAAGTATAGGTGTCTAAGATTCCCTTACCAAAGACTACTCTTTCGACCAAGGTATTTGCACCATTTCTTATAGTTCTTGAAGAGCTTCTTCATCACTACTGTCAGTGCTTGATCATCTAACTGTTGCAGGGCAATGGGTTGTCATTATGAGAAGAAACCAAGGATAACTTGAAAGTACATTTACTAAATATTATGCTTATCGTATTATGCAACTATTGTATTCTCCATGGGAAAAAAACCATAATGCAAATCAATCTTTTCGGTTGGAAAATGTAAAGTGAAATAAGACGAAAAGAAACTGTGAAAGACGACCAACAGAAGGATACAACTGAAGTTGCATAGAATAGAAACACCATACCTATATAAAAGCGGCCTTTAAAATAATGGAAAAATTAAGGTACAAACCTTTGGCTGCTGATCAGGCTTAGGAAATTGTCTTATGTGCACATTTGCAAGTAATAAGATCAGGTGCTCCCTTTGATTAGCCACATTGTCTTTCTGCAGGAAAATAATATACACATGAAATATGCATGTTAGCAAGTAATTAGATCAAGTGCTCTGAAGTTTAGCCGCATTTTCCTTTATGACAATACGTTCACAAATTTATAGATAACTCTCAACTAAAGTTTATTGAAAATTGGCAATTACGCCGAACTAGTAAATTACCTGAAATCCAAACATTTCCTGAAGCCAATCAAGCATATCTTCATCTTTCTTTTTCTTGTGACCTTCTGGCCAAGGAAGACCTCTAGTGTTGCGAAGAGCAAGAACAGCAGCTTGGATCTGCAGTAAGCATTACATTACCCGCTGATAACATGTTGCAAATATATAACAGCCATAGTGAGGACTCACCTCAGGATATCTCATAATCGCTTGATTTGCACTATCAGGATCGAGAGGTAGGATATTATAGTGGACATACAACTGTGTCTTTTCTGCAACCTTATCTTGAGCTTCCAAAATCTGGAAACATCAAACTTCATTGTATCGTTGCACAGGAGATGGAAAAAGATTAATTGAATCGAGGAAAAATACGAAAAAAGTCACAATGCCTTACCTCCCGGTCAACCTCAATAGACTGTGTCAGATTAACAGCCTTCAACACCTCAAACAAAACATTGGCAGTTTGGTATGCCTTTGTCAGCTGAGCACTGAAAATTAACATCACGTTAAGCATCAGTTAGGGAATGTGGCATCTTAAAAGTTATAAACAAAGACATTTTAGGTAAGTTAGACAAACCGGTCAGCCTTATCTGCAGCATTTTGCAAAGCTTGGATATACTTCTTATAGTAATGTTGATAAAAGCTTTGCATCTCACGGGAATCACTTTTCTTAACCCTGCCCATCAGTGTCGGATCATGTTCCTGAAAAAGAAAAAATTAAAGAAAAGGTAGAGCACATTTATTAACCAGAAGTACTAAAAACACAAGAGCTCTTCCGAAAAATATCAGTAACTACCCAAATCTGCCACATGCACGAAATAAGCAGGGCTATATAAAGAATGCTCACTCTTTCAAGACGCTGTAGAAGTGCAGTCTTAAACTGCCGAACACCTCTTCCACTGGAGGTTGGATCCAGCCTGTGAGCTTTCTCGAATGCATAAAACCGACCTAAGAGAATCCACAGGAGCAGATTAATATCAAAGAAGCAGTACAACAAATCAAATGCCAAAATGAAAAAGAAAAAATGGGAGAAGTGCTTACAGAGATAGGCAACTCTAGGGTTGCTAGATTCAACCTCATTAGCAACACGGAGAATAGGGGCAATCTCAACAAGCGATGACGGAACAACTTCACTATCGAATGATTCTCCGAGATTACCAGCAGTCTGAGTCCGTACGATCCGTCGCTGCTGCGGCTGAGACGGTCCCTGGTCAGGACCTCCTCGCGAAGCCGACATTACTCCTACCCTAAACCTCCAGGATAAAGCGGTAATAAAGGTTCCTTAATCCTAGTTTGGAACAAAACATCTCATTAGACGACAGAGATAAACTAAGGTTGAATTAACAAAGAGCAGGGATGCGACATTGAAAGTTACATACAGAGATGGAGAGCGATCCAGAAACCCTAACAATGAAAGGAGCAAAGGGAGAAGGAGAAGCAGCGCAACTTTAAGCTACTTAGCTGCTAAGTACGCAAAGTGATAGAGAGAGAGAGAAAGATATGTCTTAGCTGAATGAATGTTTTTTGTGTTTTTCTTCCTTTTCTAAGCACCGCTTTTAATAAAAAATAATAATAAAAAAGGACACTTTCGAAGTTCGTGTCAACAAAGAGGCCCTATCTTTCACTCAATTACAATAATACCACAATTTTGAACAGTCGTTCGTGGTGTATTTTCGGAATTGCTTTGGAGCATAACAAAAAGAAAGGTCCCTCCAATTTTTTTCCATCGAGAGACAAAAAAGAAAGTAAAAAAAAGTTCTGGAAATAAAGGGTATTTTTGTAAGGGTAATTAGAATTTCAAAAAAGTCGAGATTCCAATACAAAAAAAAAAAACGTTTCCAAAAACTTGAATGGCTTCTTTGACCTCATATGACTCGTCATTGCTTTTCAATTTTTTTTTACCGTTACTTTTCTTCGTTTTTCAAAAATTAACAATATCTTTACCGTTTGTTTTTAACAAGATTAGAGGATCTGACGCAGTGTGTTAGGCTAATTTTGCTAACTAAGCTTTAACTTTTACAAAAAAACATTCTTCAAAAATGAGTTCAAATATTACACTGTTAACCAACCGTGTTAACAATGATGTTCGGTTGTGAACTCTGATCGGTTCACATATTATTTGGTTTTAGTTAAGTCTTTATATTTTTTATTATGTTCATCGTTGGGTATCGATTCAAAACCAAGTATGAGTCATTTAGAACAGATACATGACATAAAATTAGATAAGATCATAAGAACGACACGTTGGGTCCATACTTTAATGCGAACTTTGTTCGCATTCAGTAATAGTAACAAAAATTTCACAGCTTGCAATACTAACATCTATTGTTGTGTAAACGCCTCGTTATAGTTACCTTACGGAATCAGGCATTTTGAAGTCCTTTAATATATAAATGATTGCAGACAAGAAATGACAATTGGATTGGTTTTGGTCCGGTTTGTTCGTGCGTATAGTAAATAATAGCTGAAATTGATTTTTATATCACATGAGAAAACTTTGGTTCTTGTGGAATAAAAAAATGATAAAACTTACGTCGGTGTGGAAGTACACATGAATCTTGGCCCAACAAAAAAAAAACATAAATCAGTTTATGGTAAAAGGCCCATATGTAAAACTCGTTCTATTCGAAACTTCTGTTTATCCCACGCGCATAATTGATTCGCGTTAATCGTTGTTAAAAATTGGAAATTCAGAATAAGCTTCCGGAAGCGCAACCTCAAACGGGCTCAGAGAGGGAGTTGAAGGAAGCGAAGCCCTAAGGAAGGGGAACCAATTCATCTCGCCGGAATCTTATTATCGCCGAGAAGACCGGACGTCGAAGCTGTGTCTGGTGTTAATTCCCGGGGCAGAACACTTGGTTTTGTGTTGCGAATATAGTGGGTTTGAGCTGAAAATCGTCCAATTCATCCACTGATTTAACATGGGGGTAAGTAATTGGATTTGTTGTTTCCTGCTATTTTCGGGTTTAGGCTGTTTTGCGTTTGAGGAACTTGCTGTATACAAGCCTTAATCGTATTGTTCTGATGCAGGTCGATCCATTCAAAGCTACGGACACGTCAGAAACCGAGAAGGAAAGCGGAAGTGATCTTCCTGTGAAGGAGAAATTGACATTTACAGCTCCTGAGAGAAAGTCCCGTCTAGGTATGTATGAATTTAGCGATTTGTAACAATGGCAATTTAATTGGTGGAATGCATTCAAGCTTAATCGTTTTGTAGGTTTAGATGTAAGGGCAATTGAGAAAAGGGAGAATGCCAAGTCTCAGGGAGAGTTTAAGGTTCCCAAGAAGCCAACAATATCTGTTACAGCGCCTTTGGATGACGATGATAAATCTGATGTATCAGGAACTGATAATGGATCAGAAAACGCTCTACATGACCATTCCAGCAGAAGATATAGAGAGAAATCTTCAAGATCTGATACTGCAGAAGGTATTTTTTTTTCTTTCTCGTGTCTGATTTAGTAATCAAACCATGAAAAGTCCCGTCTAGATATCATTACATGTAGACGACCAGAAGAATTTTGGTAAAGAGAGAACTCTGCGTTATATTTTCTTTTGATTCCTATTTGTGACCTTAAAGTACAATGTTGGAATACCAACTTTGTTAGTTTTATGCCTTATGACATTTTTGTATTGCAGAAAGTACCGTGACTACAGAGAATGCTGCAGCTTCAGATGTAAGTGAATTCCATCCAAATAATGAAGTCTTCGTTTTACTCGAGTTATCTAATGATTCTAATTTTTGTTAATCAGTTAGCCGATTTTTATCAGTACTTGCAACTTGAGTTTTAATATTCTGATCTTTCTTCCACTTGTTGAAATGAAGACTCCTAGGAGTTCATCCAGCACTTCTAGATATGAGAGAGATGATAGCATTAGACATCGAAAAGAACATAGGTATGACAGAGGTGAAACTCCACGGTCAAGGCAAAGAAACACCTATGATGAGATAGATCGCTACCGAGGGAGGGAGTCCTATCGCCAGTCTAACCGAGATTATCACGGAGAAAAGCGTGGAAGATACAGTAGTGATAGGAGAACTCCAGGTATATAAACGATTGTAGAAGCTCATAAGGATAACAACTTATTTATTATTGGCGTAAATATTTATAAGCATCTCTATATAATTGTGTCTGTTGTCAACTTTTTTTCCCCAAAAGCCTGAAAAGTGTTACCAACAAAGCACTTAGTGGACCTTTTCAATGGATATTAACACAAAATCGTGCAGGTAGGTCAGACTGGGATGATGGAAGATGGGAATGGGAAGATAGTCCACACGGAGATAGAGACTCTAGTTACAGCAAGCGGCATCAGCCTTCTCCATCACCCATGTTAGCTGCAGCTTCACCAGATGCTCGTTTGACCTCTCCTTGGTTGGATACACCACACTCAACAAGTATGCTGTGTTTGAATTTTATTATTTGTAAGTTGGTTTTGTTTAGTAGCATCCATGGGCCCAGACTAACAATGGGATTTATTACAATGTCCCTGTACACATGCAGTGTCTTCCGCTTCTCCATGGGATATTGGTGCACCTTCTCCTGTCCCAATCCGGGCTTCTGGATCCTCTATCAGATCCTCAAGCTCTAGGTATGGTGGAAGATCCAATCAACTTGCAGACTCTAGGGAAGGTCATCTGACGAAGGAGGTATGCATTCGTAGATGGAATTAAAACATGCCATCTGTTATCAGATTGATCTGAATTTCTGTTTTGTTTCCCATGTTTTAAGAAGTCCTTATCAGGCTTGCTGAAGAATGTTGATGAGAATTATGGTTCTCTTGCATTAAGTAAATTGTTTGGTTTTAGTAATACTTGTGCCACATGTTGCCATGCCTTCTATAGGGGCATCCAGATGAGGATAGATCGCAAGAAGCTGAAGAATATAACCATGAAATCACAGAGACAATGCGTCGGGAGATGGAATATCACTCGGATCTTGCATGGTAAGTATTTAACTTCCTTTAGAGGCAGGAAATTAAGCATTGGAAAGTCAATAATGTTTTATGAATTGGGAGCATAGTCACACTCTTCATGTTAATTTTCAAACAGTTTATAGATTGTATAAAGCCTGTATGAACTAGATGATTGTTATTTCACAGGTATGATACGGACGAAGGGAACTCACTGTTTGATGCAGATAGTGCATCCTTCTTTCTTGGAGATGACGCTTCTCTGCAGAAGAAGGAAGCTGAGCTGGCAAAAAGACTGGTATGTCTCTATACCAACCGTACACACTGTATCGCCTATCTGTGTCTAGGCTTTTCGTTTTCCTTTTTGCATAAATTATCTAGTTTACTTCATTCTGACTGAAGCAGTATAACTTTGATCTCCTTTCGCTGCTCGTGACTGAGTTTATTTAAGCTAAATATGTTGTTCTGATTATGAAAGTTAAGATTCTAGGTGTGAATAGCAATATTGCATGAATCTTTTATTCAATGCACCAACCATCTTTTCTTGCTATTCTGACGTTTTCTGCTTAAGAAAATAGTAGACTAAATATATTAAGTACTTTATAATATTTGTAATGCAGGTTAGAAGGGACGGTAGCAAAATGTCACTCGCTCAGAGTAAAAAGTACTCTCAGCTTAATGCAGATAATGCTCAATGGGAAGACCGTCAGCTTCTCAGATCTGGAGCTGTTAGAGGCACAGAAGTGCAGACTGAGTTTGATAGCGAAGAAGAACGGAAAGCAATTCTTCTTGTACATGGTATGTAGACACTATAATAGCTCAAAGTGAACCATAAAGCGACAAGGTTGAAATAGGATTATATGTAACATACCAATAATATTCTATTTGTTGGGTAATTGCAGATACAAAGCCTCCTTTCCTTGATGGAAGAGTCGTTTTCACAAAGCAAGCAGAGCCAGTAATGCCTGTAAAGGATCCTACATCAGACATGGCTATAATTTCACGAAAAGGATCGGGTCTTGTTAGAGAAATTCGGGAGAAACAAAGTATGCATAAATCACGACAGCGGTTTTGGGAGCTTGCAGGTTCTAACATTGGTAATATCCTTGGTGTTGAGAAATCAGCTGAGCAGGTAATGCAGCTCATGGCTTTTTGTTTTTTTCCCTTCATCAGAAATGTTGTTTTTGGACATATTGTGACTTTGTGATCTTCTTGTAGATTGATGCCGATACTGCTGTAGTTGGTGACGAAGGTGAAGTAGACTTTAAAGGCGAGGCTAAATTTGCACAACATATGAAGAAGGGAGAAGCTGTGAGTGAATTTGCCATGTCAAAAACCATGGCACAGCAACGACAGTATCTTCCCATATTTTCTGTTAGAGATGAATTATTGCAGGTTGGTAGCCTTTCCTTTTGAGGGCCTTGATAGCTGGACCATAGACTCGTAATACGTTTTATTATTAGGAAACTAACCCCAGGGGGTTTCTGTTTTTCGAGTTTCATCCTTTTTTCCAAGAGTTGTCCAATGAGTAATCATCAAGTTATCTGTTTTTTGAATGTATTTCTCTAGGTAATAAGAGAAAACCAGGTGATAGTGGTGGTTGGCGAAACTGGTTCGGGAAAGACCACTCAACTTACACAGGTTGCTCTCTTACTATGGCTTATCAGCGAATACATAGTTATGAAACAATTAGAACATTGAGCTTATAATTTGGTTCTTTTTGTTAGTATCTTCACGAGGACGGGTACACTATAAACGGTATAGTAGGTTGTACCCAACCAAGGCGTGTAGCAGCCATGAGTGTCGCAAAGAGAGTTAGTGAAGAGATGGAAACAGAGTTGGGCGGTAAAGTGGGGTATGCGATTCGTTTTGAAGATGTAACTGGTCCAAACACTGTTATCAAGGTAAGGTGTTTACAAGTAGTGAACTGCTTTTTGCTTATTTAATGGTGTTTCTGAAACTCCATATTTTCCTTTGAAACTACAGTACATGACCGACGGAGTGCTACTGAGAGAAACACTCAAAGATTCTGACCTGGACAAGTATCGGTATGTAAGCATCAACCTTACCTCTGATATAACATGCTTTAAACTGGTTTAAATAGAATGATGTGCTTACCCATACTGTGGACTCTGATAGTGTGGTAGTGATGGATGAAGCCCATGAAAGGTCACTCAATACAGACGTTCTTTTTGGAATACTGAAAAAAGTTGTGGCTCGGCGTCGTGATTTCAAACTGATAGTCACGTCAGCGACTCTTAATGCTCAAAAGTTTTCCAATTTCTTTGGGAGGTAATATACCATCCTTCAGACAAACCAGTTTTATTGAATTCTTATATGACATTGTTTTTGCTTTTGTAATGCAGTGTTCCTATATTCAACATTCCTGGAAGGACTTTCCCTGTCAATATTCTCTACTCTAAAACTCCTTGTGAAGACTATGTTGAAGGTGCGGTTAAACAGGCAATGACGATTCACATAACGAGCCCACCTGGGGACATTCTCATATTTATGACCGGGCAAGATGAGATTGAAGCAGCATGCTTTTCACTCAAGGAGAGAATGGAACAGCTCATTGCATCCTCCACCAGAGAAATCACGAACCTACTGATTCTCCCAATATACTCTCAGTTACCTGCTGACTTGCAAGCTAAAATATTCCAGAAACCAGAAGATGGAGCCCGTAAATGCATTGTTGCAACCAATATTGCTGAAACATCATTGACAGTCGATGGAATATATTATGTGATTGACACTGGGTATGGGAAAATGAAGGTTTTCAATCCTAGAATGGGTATGGATGCTCTTCAGGTTTTTCCCATAAGTCGTGCTGCCTCTGATCAGCGTGCAGGAAGAGCTGGAAGGACAGGGCCGGGAACATGCTACAGGCTGTATACTGAGAGTGCTTACCTGAATGAGATGTTGCCAAGTCCCGTGCCAGAGATTCAGCGGACGAATCTGGGTAACGTTGTATTGTTGTTGAAGTCACTGAAAATAGACAACTTGCTAGATTTTGATTTTATGGATCCACCTCCACAAGAAAACATCCTGAACTCTATGTACCAGCTTTGGGTGTTGGGTGCTCTTAGCAATGTTGGAGGATTAACTGATCTTGGGTGGAAGATGGTGGAGTTCCCATTGGATCCACCTCTTGCAAAGATGCTCTTAATGGGTGAGCGGCTTGATTGCATAGACGAGGTCTTGACGATCGTGTCAATGCTTTCAGTACCTTCAGTTTTCTTCAGACCTAAAGAGAGAGCAGAAGAGAGCGATGCCGCTAGGGAGAAATTTTTCGTGCCGGAGTCAGATCATCTGACGCTGCTGAATGTGTATAAGCAATGGAAAGAGCATGACTATAGAGGAGACTGGTGCAATGACCATTACCTGCAAGTCAAAGGTCTGAGGAAAGCTAGAGAAGTAAGATCCCAGCTTCTGGATATCCTCAAGCAACTAAAGATACCACTCAAATCGTGTGGGCCGGATTGGGATATTGTGAGAAAAGCCATATGTTCAGCGTATTTCCATAACTCAGCTAGATTAAAAGGTGTTGGGGAGTATGTGAACTGTAGAACCGGGATGCCTTGCCATTTGCACCCGAGCAGTGCACTGTATGGTCTGGGATACACACCGGATTATGTGGTGTACCATGAACTGATCTTAACCACAAAGGAGTACATGCAGTGTGCTACATCTGTTGAGCCGCATTGGCTGGCTGAGCTAGGGCCTATGTTTTTCTCGGTCAAGGACTCGGATACATCGATGTTGGAGCATAAAAAGAAGCAGAAGGAAGAGAAAACAGCAATGGAGGAAGAGATGGAGAAACTGAGAAGAGATCAGGTGGAGGCAGAGGTGAGAAGCAAAGAGAGAGAGAAAAAGAAAAGGGCAAAGCAGCAGCAACAGATTTCAGGTCCTGGCTTGAAAAAAGGCACCACTTACCTCAGGCCTAAGAAGTTTGGATTGTGAACACTGTAATCTTATTTGTTCAAATACGTGAAACTCCAAAGACCAACGGTTTGGTATTGTAAACTTTACCAACCAAAAAAAAAACAGAAAGCAAAATAGAGCAAATTGTAATCACCTTGTGTCCGACTGTCTGTGTTCAGTTATTGAGTTCTTTCCCCAATTTATAAGTTCAAATACTCTGCAACTCTAAAATAACAATGTCTACGAGAGGAGCAAAGACCAAAACAACCATAGTGGCAAGACCAGGAACACCGAGTCAGTCCATTGATGATCTGTCTCAGTCCCAGCAAAAGGTGTTTCTCTGTTTGTTTTACGGTGAGAGCTGATTGGCATGAGAACTCCTAGTTGCTCGAAGGTGCTTTTCTTTTCCGGTGATTGTGATGAAGTGGAATCTTAAGAGATTAACAATTTCAATTTTAAATTTCAGTTAATCAGCTTGTTAAGAGTTGGTAGGGTCTATAAGTGTTAACCACTCTTTATCATATACTATACTAGGTATTGAAATTGTTTATAGATAAATCTAAAATATCTGCAAACCTATTTATTTATCTTTTTCAAAACATTTTTCTTTCCCACCTTCGTAGAAATACGAAAATAAATACAGCCACAATCGATCTAACTTCAGCATCTACATGCTGATCCCATAATTGCTACATCTCATCCCGTCTCTGCAACATTCTACATTCATATGAAGTCTGATGGATTTTACAATGCTTAAGACCCTAATTTCCAAATCCAGTTACTGGAGTTATGTGGCACACAAAGGTCATTATAATAAATCCTCTCCCTAAACAAAATACAGTCTGCTTATCCATACAAGTTTCCAAATCTCCCTCATCGATTCACATCGCCACCACCATCTACACCTTTTCGCCAGCCCAATGCCCTGACTCCATCATCTGCGTGAGCCAAAAAATCGCAGCCACATTATAACTTCAGTTCAACAGAACGCATGAATCTAAGAGCAGTAAGAAAGATGTGAACCTGAGGAGAGTTAGAAGGGCCTTATCAAATATTACCGCTTTCCCCGTCTGATATTTCTTCAAGCTTTGCAATTGCATCCACAAGAGCTTGCTCATGATCCTACCATTTCCAAGTAACACTATATAGTCAGCTTCTCTTTTCATGGTAAAGTGGACTCAACAACACATGAATGGATATGGTTCTTACTCTTAGCACTTTCTTTGCCTTCTCTACCTCTGCTGGGTTGGGGTTAACTGATCCAAAAACTTTTTCTACCTGTTTCAAAATTTATAAAGTAATACTCAGATCGATAACAATTGTGAAGATTCATTCCCATAATCTAAAACGTGGATGATACCTCTTTTATTAGTGTATCAGTGTGGAGTATTTCGATATCGCCTAAAGCTTTCTTCCCAATGCCATTCTGTGCCTTGTGTTGCTGTGTCTTCATGCTTCCCCTGCCTCTGCCTCCGGCGTTGCCTGGGGCACCACCACGACCCATGGCCTTTGTACTTCCACGGCCTTGCCCAGGACCTCCTTTACAAGAAACCCCAGCATCCTCACCTTCCCATCTGATATCTCCCGGAGATATCTATGATATATGAAGAAAGAACAATCAGAATCTAAGGAGATAAGCTCTTAAAAAGTAATTTAAAAGTATATAATTGAGCACTAATAATACAATTATGTCCGGATAGCAATCAAGAAACTGAACCAGCAGATGAGAAAATAGTGGATGGCTCAGTCGGTTCTGAGCACAACTATGGTCCCACCCGCTTTTAGCCACAATTCTTATATATTTATCAGATCTTGATACTCTCTGCGTCTAAATTATTGATTTAATGAAGCAGTAAACAAGTAAGACTAATCTATCTTTTATTCCTGATAGTGTAAAAACTGACATGCCTCTCATTGACGTGTAAGGCATATCAAATAAAGAACCACCGAGATCATAAACAAATAGAACAAGACAACATCTCACGGTCTCTCCCAAATTTACGATGCAGCATCATCTTCTGCACTACTGTAAAAGGTGAGAAAGACAAGTACAAAAACTGAAATCATTATTACCTCTTTAAGATTTACCCACTCCCAAGTTTCATTCCCAGTGTTCATGTCATACACTAAAGCATGCCGCCCCTTATCAATGTCGAACAAAGGAAAAAATATAATATCAGAAAATGGAGATTTGGCCCTAAAACACTGATATATATATATAGCAATGAAAGATAAGCTACCTCAACGGGGTTGTAGTCAGTTATAACAGCCTCGTAGAAATGGTTGTCCTCAGGCCACTTTGTCCATACCTTCTTTCCAATCAACGGGTCATATGATCCTGATTCACCTGGTTCATTTGTTAACGCGCCAGCCTGGGGCCTTCCAGCAATGCCTGTAGCTGGGAACTGCATCGACTTCACAAGTAATGAAATTTTTTTCATCCCTTAGTCAACGAAGAATTTGAGAACAAGAGTCATCATAGTAACAATAATTAGAGAGTCACGCAGCATTATGACTTACTGTCTTTGGCTTCTTGGTCTTTGGACCTGGTGGAGGCCCTCCCCTTCTCAGTGCAGACGAAGATGGTTGCATCGAGGGGTGCATAGCAGGAGATGGTGGTCCCATCGCTAACGAGGCGATTGATTGTGATGTCTTTTGCTTCTTACGTGATCCTGAAACAGCTGGACTTGGAGCAGTATCATGAACCATCTGAGGAACACCGGACTGAAAGCTGTTCCCCTTTCTCCATTCCCTGACATGATTTAAATTAACATCATTAGCTAGCAAGTTGCTTTTGATTAATTGAAGAGATATATAAGCGATTGATCACATATCAAAAACAGACCTAATTCGCCTGATCATTTCATCAGCATTAACCCTTGATAACAGCTCTCTGTGTTCCTCATCAGACACCCGAAGTTCTTTTCTGAGTTCCGTGATCAAACTTTCTTTCTCCTGAATATTTTTTTCCACCAAAAGGAAGAAGGTAAGTTTATCTTAGATGGTTAAGTTAAATAAGCATGGACGTATTCATGAAGAAGACAAGCAAAATAAGTACCCAGGTAATAGCATCAGACTGGGCTTTAAATGCACGGAGTATTGAGCTATACGCTTCTTGTTCAATGAGATGAATTTGAGTTTCCATGTCATTGTGCACCCTTGATAAAGGAGCAGAATTGAGAACTGAAGGCCTGCCATTACCGGCAGGTCTCCCGCTTCTTTGATATCTACTTTGATGTGATGGAGGTAGGTCATCATCAGTACCTGAGTACCCACAGAAAAACAACATATCAAGAAACAGACAGCAACAAATATACAAACGACACATAGTAAAAATCAGTTTGAAAATCCAAATAAAGTAAAATTTGAGAATGAATTCTTCTAACTGAAAAAGCATGGAACACAATTACAAATAAAGAGAACATCTCATTGTTAACATCAGAAAGAGAGAGACTGAGGGCAAAAACTAACACCAAGTTAGTTAAGAAACGGCAAGCGTGAACATCTTTGAAAGAACAGTATACTCACCACTACTATCAGAAGGTCGGTAATCCATTTGTGTTCTTTCCCGATGATGCTTCACAGGGAAGCTAAGAAATCAAAACGTGGTATGAGACCTGTCTAGTTGCACCAAAGCACGAGCTGCACAACCAAGAAAAAAAACTTTTAACGGAGGTAAAAGGCCAACAAATTCACTCTTCAACAGAACAAACGAAAACCTTAACTTTTTAGGTCAAAGGTGGGAATCCTAAGCGCACGACGAGTACTAACTTTCGTTGAAAAAAGTTAAAACTATGAAACCTTCACAAAACACAGTAACTCATAGTACAAACAAGGTCACAGTTCTTAAACTCGAGCTCAGTAACCAAAAACCCTTCGAAGATTGATGAGCTTCCAACTACAGAAATCCCAAGAATCAAGAAAAATTGTTTCAAGCAATCCTAGTCATTAAAGAAATCGACTTTTAAGCTAAATTTCTGAAAAGTATTTAAAATTCGAGAACTTCACTTTCCTAGACCCTAATTGCCGACGGAACCAATCACACACAACGCCAGCTCTCAAGATGAACAAAACTCAAATTGCGCAGAAAGAATGCAAGATCAAAAAGCATATACCTTCCTTGTGACTGTTCTTTGGATCTACTCTTTACAACTTGGATCAGCCAAAATTTTCCATGGAGAAAATTACTCCCGGAAAATCATAGATTTGAGCGAAAGCAGAGGACAAATCTGTAAAATCAGAAGATCTGAACAAGGGCGATTCCAGTAAGAGATTTCCTAACGCGCAATTCAATTTCAGAAAACGTTAGATCTCCCGGAAGATGAAAGTACGCCTCGGAATTCAGGTTTACTGGACAAACCGTGAAGGATTTTCCGAGAAATCTATGAGTCGCGGACGTGAAACGACAATATCGTGCCCTAATTTTTTCCCAGTTGATAGGTTGGTTTGAGTTACACAAACGACGGCAAAGTTTGTCGTTTCAGTTTCACTTCGTATCTCTTTTGGTTCTGTCTTAACCCCGGTTTTCATTATCTGGTTGGTACGCTTTCATACCAACACTTTGAATCACAGTTACAGAATATCCGACAGATTCGAATTTTGGTAACTAAAAACGAAAAATCTTCAAACTTCATAAGTAGTTCATCTGAAAAATATTGCAATCAGGAATCAGTTTTGGCCACAAAACAACAACAAACGACAAAAAGCAAGTGAACCGATATTGTGAAGACGGTCTGAAGCAGACAAACCAAGGAAGGCGGTTCGGTCTAAAATTAAATTCAACAAAACTTGGAATAGAAAAATGTGAGGAGGGGAAAAGAAGGAGAAATGTTGTTGCGTGTGTGTCCGTCGTCTTTCTTCAACCTCCGACCGCTTCATCTCTTCAGTTCCTCTCCGAAGTTCCCTTTTTGTCCTTCTCTTCGCCGAGAATTTCGATTATTCTCTTCCAGATCTTCTTCTTCCTTCCATCGGATGGAGTCTTCCCCGGCTTCGTCTTCGTCCCCGACGCCGGTAACCGCTTCGGAAACCGATTCCTTAGCGAAAGATCTGCAGAATCAAACTCTAGGTGCCGTTGATGAAGGTGCTAAGATCAAACGGAAGCTCGAAGATTTCAACTGGGACCACTCCTTTGTTAAGGAATTGCCTGGTGATCCGAGAAGCGATGTTACCTCGCGTGAGGTAATAAAAATTATAGCTTTTCTGTTTTCGTTTCGATCTTCGGCGGAGATAATAGGAGGACTTCTTTTTCTGTCAATACTTTGGTTTTATGTGGTTTAATCTGGAATCATGAAGTTGATATTTTTACTTGTTGAGTAGATTGTACTCAGGCGAAAGATTCTATTTTTGTAGAATTTCCTTGTGATTATTTTGCTCATTTGAAGACTACTAAACTGAAAGCTCTCTGCATTTGTGTTGATAGAGCATACTTATTTAAAGGCGAAATTGAGGATTATTTACTTTACCCGCGTACACGAATTATTGGATCAAACTTTTGGAGTATTATGTGAACTTTCCATGTCTCAGTCTGCTCATTACTATTTCTCATTAAGCTAATTAACTCGGCCATCCGGATTTTGTTTGTTTATTGTAATTTGCAGGTATTGCATGCTTGCTATACAAAAGTTTCCCCATCAGTACAAGTAGATGATCCTCAGGTTGTAGCATGGTCTGAATCTGTTGCAGAGATATTGGATTTAGATCCTAAAGAGTGAGTTTGATTCTTCACGTGTATGGTCCGACTAAACTCTGTGTTTTTGGTCGCAAAATATCAATTTCATGGTTTTAGACAAAAGTATCACATAGATGAGCAACTTCCGTTATTGCTTATGCCGTTGCTTCCAATGCACCTGCATGATTTCGTACTTAAGTTCCTTAGAAGAAGTTGGCACAATACAATATCATTTTTTGAAATTTAGCTTTAAGAGTGTTACAACATTATATCAGTCTCTGATTCGGAACCTTTGTTTTTTTATCCTTCTATATATGACTTGGTTTTTAACTTTTGAAAATATTCTGTTGGACTTTCAGATTTGAAAGGCCAGATTTCCCTCTCCTATTGTCTGGTGCTAAACCTTTGCCAGGCGCGTACGTAATCCTAACCCAAATCTGATTTAAGGTTCAACGTTCTTAAATATAAAGTTTCTAATCGCAGTTATTGATTATTCTTTGTCTACAGAATGCCTTATGCACAATGCTATGGAGGACACCAGTTTGGCATGTGGGCTGGACAACTAGGTGATGGTCGTGCCATAACTCTTGGAGAAGTTTTGAACTCCAAAGGTGAAAGATGGGAACTTCAGCTCAAAGGTGCGGGTAAGACTCCTTACAGCCGTTTTGCCGATGGGCTTGCAGTGCTGCGTAGTAGCATCAGGGAGTTCCTTTGCAGTGAAAGTATGCATTTTCTTGGCATCCCTACCACGCGCGCCCTTTGTCTTCTCACAACAGGTCAAGATGTCACTCGCGACATGTTTTATGAGTATGTCCAAAACCTTCCAAATCCTGTCTAACTTGTTCTTTTTTTTGTATTGTTCCTTCTCTATTTTAAAACTTGATGTCACCGCCAAGTATAAAGTAGAAATTGATTTAGCCTTTTCTTTTCGTTCTTGTCTTGATTTTACTCAATAGGACCTGCACATGAGCATGATTGACATGGAATTATTTATCTTACTGGCCTAACCCTTGAACAGAGAATTTTTTATCTACAAAATTAGGGTTTTAGGTGGTTGACTACTCCTATTGTTTTGCATTGTGCGTTTTGCAGTGGTAATCCGAAGGAAGAACCTGGCGCAATTGTTTGTAGGGTTTCTCAGTCATTTCTCCGCTTCGGCTCATACCAAATACATGCTTCTAGAGGAAAAGAGGATCTTGAAATTGTTCGGAAGTTGGCAGACTATGCCATTAGACATCATTTCCCACATATAGAGAATGTGGACATAAGCGATAGCTTATCTTTCAAAACCGGGGATGAAGATGATTCGGTTGTGGATCTAACATCAAACAAGTATGCAGGTAAATTTCCTTATTAAGTATTCATTGCATGAGACGCCATTCAAATCACTTATGATACTCATGCTATTGCGAATAGTTATATTAATGGCGAATATTGAACTAACTCTTCTGCTTTTTTTATTTATATTAGCATGGATTGTTGAAATTGCGGAGCGTACAGCTACCCTAGTTGCAAGATGGCAAGGTGTAGGATTCACCCATGGTGTGCTCAACACTGACAATATGAGCATTTTGGGTCAAACCATTGACTATGGCCCATTTGGGTTTTTGGATGCTTTTGATCCGAGTTACACCCCAAACACGACAGACCTCCCAGGAAGAAGATACTGTTTTGCAAATCAGCCTGACATCGGCTTGTGGAATATTGCTCAATTTGCTAAGACTCTGGCAGTTGCTCAACTGATAAATCAAAAGGAGGCTAATTACGCCATGGAAAGGTAACTTTGTTTTTCACTATTCTAGGTTATATGCTAGGAAGTACTAAGTAGCTGAGGGACTCGTGATTCAGGTACGGTGATAAATTCATGGATGAGTATCAAGCTATAATGTCAAAGAAGCTTGGTCTTTCCAAGTATAACAAGGAGATCATTAGTAAACTTCTGAACAATATGGCTGTTGATAAAGTCGATTACACAAACTTCTTCCGGCTTCTTTCAAATGTAAAAGCAAATCCCGACACACCCGAACACGAGTTATTGAAACCCTTGAAAGCTGCTCTCTTGGACATCGGACAGGAAAGAAAAGAAGCATGGATCAAATGGGTGCGAGGGTATATACAAGAGGTATCAAATTCTTTTCTTACATTTTACTTTCCACAAAGTTACAACTACATTGTTTATCCCTATATCTTTCTGGTTGGTGCAACTCCTTGTTTATGAGTGTGGATTTGAAAATTGTAGGTGGGTGGTAGTGACACGTCAGATGAAGAAAGAAAAGCAAGAATGGATTCAGTGAACCCAAAGTACATTCTAAGGAACTATCTTTGCCAAAGCGCAATAGATGCAGCTGAACAAGGCGATTTCTCAGAGGTCAACAACTTGATCCGTCTCATGAAACGGCCTTACGAGGAACAGCCCGGGATGGAGAAATATGCTCGGTTGCCTCCAGCCTGGGCTTACAGGCCAGGCGTCTGCATGCTTTCTTGCTCCTCCTAGTTCTCTTTCCTACTTTCGTTTTGCCGTTGTAGAAAACAAGAGGAAAAAGTTAAAGCACCTATATGGTTGTAATGTGTTGAAGTGACATGAAAACGTGGGTATTTTCACTATTTTGTTTTTACGTTGAATAAAAGATTTGAGTACATATTTCATATAAAGGAATCCAAAACTTTCTCTTTATATAGATGGAAAAGTAAGAAAAAATGAAAAAGAGAAGAGTTTGAAACAAAACTAAAGGAAGTAGCTACGATCGCTCGCAGGCCGCTGCTGTCCTGACGCTTCCAAACTGTAAAGGCGAGAGCGAAACAGACGAGGCTGATGATGCAGAGGAGATGCTAGGCTGATCAAAATAAGAAGGATTAGCGATAAGTATAGATCAGACAAAAGGACCCGATCGTAGTGACAAAAAAAGAACTAGCTTCTTGTTTTTCTTAGTGAACGTTTGATTTTGAAATGTTGGATCTTTTAGCACTGATGATAGCTTTTGGTATGTTTCTACATAAGCTTGTTTGTTCATGTTTCTAGATGAAGATATGAAATTATTTTGTGTATTAGAAAAGCTTGTTCTTATACGAAATTTGATATGACAAACAGGTGAGAGACCATTAAACAACCTTGGATTTAACGTCTTTCATATCTCATCATTCAAGAACTCTCGAATCTGAGTTTAGCAGAAACATTTACTGGCAATGTCAGAAGCAGATGCTGAATTAGCAAAATCCAAAACGCAGCCTTCAAGCGCCAACGAACAAAGTGATCTGAGCTTCATCTCCAAATACAAGCTCCTGAGCTCACATTCTAGCAACAGAGAATCACACAACGTAAGCAAATCATAAATAGAAGATCTCAGGGAAAGCTAAAACATTATGTGCCGTACCTTTCAATAGCACGAGGATTAGTGGGAACCACACCAGAAGGTGTCACAAGGGCATCGATCAGAACATCATTCGGTGTTACAGGAATACTTCCGTCCTCAAGAATCTGAGGTGAATATGATAATGCAACTGCAATAGGAAAGGAAAAGAAAACAGTGATTAGCTTATCTTTCTACTGAAAACATTTTCTAGTATCAATTGGTAGTGGTATATACCCATAAGTGGGTTTCTCCAACCCTTCTCCTTTGCACGTTCCTGGTATCTCTTCAAGAAAGTGTCGTAGTAGCTTTATTCCCAGATTCGTTATCCATATAAATAAGTATGAGGAGTTAGATTAGACCATGAGAAAGTGTTTCTAATTGCAAGTATGGAACTTCATTCTTTGGGGATGGCAAGATTTTGTGTTTTGACATAATGAAACCTATGTTGTGTAATCTCTAAACAATACAACGGTAAAAGATTCTTCACAAAAGCTTCATGTTATTAGTTTGAAGAAACGAAAATACTGCATATGATACTGCTTCTAGATCTTCAGCATTACCCTTAGTATGAATCTATAGCAGTATGATGAAGAGAAAACTTGGGTCATTGCAAACTTACCCACCCCCACGACCTAAACGTCGTCCACACCTGTCAAATGCAAGCCCTGGCCACAAGGGTTTGGAAAGAAAAGTTGATTAGATACAGAGGTTAGGTAAAAGAAATATGGAAATGGAACGATTTTTCCATACCTGGCAAGATGAATAGATCTATCGGTTCATCTGATTGCATCACTGTCCACAGAAAAATAAAGTTTCATTTCTAGCGGGCAGGATAATACTGATTCTGAAGCTTATGGTGGTGGTAATATAGAAAAAAGGACACTACCATCTTCACGCTCATTCCCTTGAGCATCAATTGCAGCTGGTTCCAAAATGTTCATCGAGTTTGCAATGAGGTCATCCATATGAGATATGTGCAGCATAGACATGTTACTGTTCTTATCTTCTACCCGGGGGAGATATAGCTTTTTCTGTGCCATTGTATTTGGATCTAAAAAGGAAAAAATAATGCAGAGGAAACTCAAAGCACATTCCTTTAAAACACCTCAAAAGTCTTGGAAGAAAATCTTACAAAAAGCCAAACTTTGAGAAATAAAAGTGGCCAATAACACCGGGTGAAATACAGAAATCAATGCGTTCGAAAAGCTGACATTAAAACAAGTCTTCATCCCTAGGTTTACTTTGAAGGTTCTTTGGGTTTGTTCGGTTTCTGAAACTTATTAACATCCTCATTTGATAGAGATACGAGCAAATTGCATGGACGAAACTAACATACTTGCATTGAAAGTGGTAATCAATAGCATACAGAGAGATGCAATCTCACTTGTCCTAATAGTAAGGCACATGCCAAAAACCAATCACTAATCGCAATTACTCACCAAAGTGTAAAAGGACTTCCTTTTTCAATTTTGACCGGTAAAAATGAGACCTCAAAGTTCTTATTAATGTCTTGACAGTGAAATTCTTAAATAGTCCTAAACAGACTGGATGAAAGACAGTAGTATTACCAGGATGTTGCAGAATCTTAGAGAGGATTTTAGAAGTGTCGACTTCATTGAGAGACTTGCAGCTAATGTAAGCACACAATCTCCGACATGATTTGAACCAAGGAGCTTCAAGAACAGTGTTTTGAATGGTATCATCTAAGAGAAATGAATCAAGATAACCGGAAATTAACACTTGTTTTGAAAAGAGAAAGAAAGGAAAACTAGAAAAGTAAAAAAAAAAAATCGAACCTTGTTGGATTCGGAGGGAAGAGTCCATGGCTTTTAGAGATTTTCGGACAGTGGAACGCACGACCCGTTTCTGTTTGAAAATGGAATCGAGCTCCTCTTGGTTTTTGCTGGTGGTGCTCATGGCGACGATGGAGCTAGTAGTTGTGGGTGATAATCTCAAAACGGGTCGGGTCGAGATCTTGGGGAAGAAGAAGATTGATGATCTTTCTAGTGCTGTCGTGATACAAAAGACGCGAGCACCAATCATTACAAAACTTCGCTGGACAATCCGTTTTCTATTTCTTCTTACTCTTGAAAATTATAAAAAATGACACTCGAGAAATCTATTGTACACATCTTACTCTTGTCCATTTGCTAAGGTAATCAAACTCCTCAATTTTGACAATTGTCTTCTGATGGAAATCGATCCTTACGATTTTGATAAAAACGTAAAACATGTATTGAAACTCCAATACAGTCCTTTGATCCAACATCGAAAAACAGTTGCATTCAATTGTAAAAACGTTTTTAGTTGAATTATATTTTTTACATCCATTTGAAAAAAAAAAAGCAATTTTTCCATTATATTTCCTGCTTGTGTTATGGTGGGCTTAAAGCCCACGAGTCAGCCCGTATCAGGTTTCAAAAACTAGCCCACAATGGTAACATGGCCCAGCAAGATTAGTCCTAATGGTATGAATAAAAGAAAAAAAATCGCTAAATTCGAAAAAAAAACACATTTCCCTCCCGAGGGAAACATTTTTGGCTCCAAACTCAAAACATTTTACACAAAAGACCGCCTGCGAGCTTTTGGTATTATAAAGAAAACGGGTCTCGACTCCTCTCCAAATGAAAATCTCAAATCCTTCAAAGTCCACCGCTCAAATCGGATTTTCTACTCCGTCTTGCGATCTCAAACCATCCGCCCATGGAGAGCCACCCGAAGCGGCAGCGAACAACACGCCTCGCCGTAAGAAACTTGAAGCGAAAGCTCTGCCAGGAGATAGACGCTGTGCCACTAGGCATGCATTTTACGGAGGTCGAACATGAAGAAGTAGATCTCGTCGTCGGGATCCGCCGCCACGTCGAGGTTCTTAACTCCAGCTTCTCAGATGCAGAATTTGATCGCGAAGCTGTCAAAGAAGCTGCTGCTGCTATATCCTCCCTCGCTAAAATTGGTATCGTAGTCCTTAGTTTCTCCTCTATGGCTGCTAATCCTTTGATTATTGGAAGGTTTCTTCAGCTCGTCAAATTGCTCAATCTTGTATTACAGCTGTTTGAATCAATGCAGATTTTTGGATTCAAATTAGCAGTTGATTTGTTCTAGCTCATATCAGTCGAGATCTAGAATTGGCTTTTGGATTAATTTTATGTTTGTACCCGTTTGTGTAGACGAAAATGTGGAGATGATGGTGGAGAATGGAGCTATCCCTGCTTTGGTTAGATATTTGGAATCCCCGTGGTCATTGGCAATCAGCGGAAGTGTTCCCAAATCGTGCGATCATAAACTTGAGAAAGATTGTGCTGTTTCTCTTGGACTTATTGCTGCTATTCAGGTAACCCAATCTTCCAACTGGTTTTTTGATGAAATTGTGGATTGTAAATTTTAATTCCTCTTGGAAGTTGCAACTATCTTAAATCATTGGTGACGATGATCTTTCCATTGGAAATTGTTTGAAAAATCTTGCACTGATGTTTACTAATGTTAGCTTTTATCTGTTATATAGCCTGGTTACCAGCAGCTCATTGTAGATGCTGGGGCCATAGTCCCCACTGTGAAGTTGTTGAAGAGACGAGGGATATGTGTCGGGTGCATGGAAGCTAATGCTGTTGTTAGGAGAGCAGCTGATATAATCACTAATATTGCTCATGACAATCCAAGGATTAAAACGAATATAAGGTACGAGTATTATCTGATAATCCTTATGATTTTGGTCATAATTATGTTGTTTACACTTTGACACCTTTTTAAAAACTCTTTTCAGGGTTGAAGGTGGCATTCCACCACTTGTTGAGCTTTTAGATTTTCCGGATGTTAAAGTACAGAGAGCTGCTGCAGGGGCATTGCGAACAGTTTCATTCAGAAATGATGAGAACAAGAACCAAGTATGTTTTGCTATGATGATGCTTTGTTTTGTTTGAGCTTATGAAAGGCATGTTTCTTACATAAAAAACAACTGGTGTAGATTGTGGAGTTGAATGCTTTGCCCACGCTTGTGTTGATGCTTCAATCAGAAGATCCTTCTGTGCATGGGGAAGCGGTTGGTTCTTATCTTGCTTTAGATGGTTGCAGGTTGTTCGCTTTGTTCGGTTCCTTCTAATATACTATTGAATTTTCAGATTGGGGCAATTGGAAATCTTGTCCACTCATCTCCTGACATCAAGAAAGAGGTTCTCCGTGCTGGTGCCTTACAACCAGTAATCAGTCTACTTAGGTATGTTTATTTTTCTTTATTCTGCTTTTCTACTTCTGCTGAAATAGATGTTTACTCTTGAAATTTTGAAACATGTTTTGTAACTGCTTGCATACGATATCTGCTACAGCTCAACTTGTTTGGAGACACAGAGAGAAGCAGCGTTATTAATAGGTCAATTTGCTGCGCCTGATTCAGACTGCAAGGTATAAGCTCGTCTCTTTTTTGACATGTTGTGCTCTATTCTGAACATATGCCTCACTCAAACTCTGTTTGTTTCGACAATATAAAAGGATGGATTCAAATTAAAGAAAACGTATTAAACATAACTGGCAACATGATCATGCAGGTGCACATTGCCCAGAGAGGTGCCATTACACCATTAATTAAGATGCTTCAATCAGCAGATGAGCAGGTCATGGAAATGTCAGCTTTTGCTCTTGGTCGTTTGGCTCAGGTAGTTATGTTTTTTAATTAGAATGTGATGTTTTTGTTGCTTCTGGAATCTGTTTCTAATAGATGATTGTTAAATCAGACGTTTTCTTGTGATAAGAAAAAAATTGTAATTTTTATTTTGCTGAAGCATATCTTAATTCACTGGTATATATATCCTCAACGTTTTGAATACTGCAGGACACACACAATCAAGCTGGCATTGGACAAAGAGGAGGCATCGTCTCACTACTAAATCTTCTTGATGTGAAAACTGGATCTGTGCAACACAACGCTGCCTTTGCTTTGTATGGCCTTGCAGATAATGAGGTAAACTAAGCTCACAATGAATAATTTTCAGTTCAGCTATACTCTTTGGCTATCTATACATACCACGAGTACTTAATTAATTTTTCCGTAAATAGGAAAACGTAGCAGATTTCGTAAAGGCTGGAGGTATTCAAAAGCTTCAAGATGACAACTTCACCGTTCAAGTATGCATTTGACTGCTTATGTTTGCAAAACCAAATCATAGAATTTCCAAATTCTAAACTGCAATTCTTCTATTTGCAGCCAACTAGGGATTGTGTGGTGAGGACACTGAAGAGGCTAGAGACCAAGATTCACGGACCTGTGAGTATCTTTATTTCTGTTAATTCTTAGTTAAATCTGGCCTTAGTTTTAGTCCCCTGATGTCAAATCCTTCTCGCAGGTACTAAACCAATTATTATATCTTATGAGAACCAGTGAGAAGACTATACAAATGCGAATTGCTCTATCTCTTGCACATCTTTGTAGCCCTATAGATGGAAAATTAATTTTCATTGATAACAATGGTAATAATCTTATTTCAGAAATTTCTACAAAAAGAAATTATTTTTGTTGGTTTATTGTTCCTGATCAACAGACGTACTAATGCAGGAGTAGAGTTTTTGTTGGAGCTTCTATATTTCTCAAGCATGAAGCAGCAGAGATATAGTTCAAGAGCTTTATTCGAGTTAACTAGAAAAGCTACATCCTTTATGCCAGAGGATTCAGCTCCTTCCTCACCAACCCAACGGGTAAAAAATCTACATTTTCGTATATCAAGTATCAAAGTTATTTCTGATTTGAGGTCTTGACTTTATATTGATTATAATACTGAAGGTATCTTTGGGTGAGGAGTTCGTGAACAACCCTACTTTGTCCGATGTCACCTTCCTAATCGATGGTATAACATTTGATTTCATCTATGTTTCTGGTAATTCTGCCTGCAATAACACTTTGTAACTGAGTATTTCCATGGTATATATTAGGTAAACAATTCTTTGCTCACAAGATTTGTTTGGTAGCTTCCTCTGATATATTTCGTGCAATGTTTGATGGCGTGTACAAGGTAAGCTTCTGAATTAATGATTGTGATATCCATTTCATCCTACATAATATCAATCAACTAACTTGAGACTTGGTTTTAGGAACGCAACGCCCAAAGTGTGGAGATCCCAAATATAAGATGGGAAGTTTTTGAGCATATGATGAGGTAAAGTTTTATAGTGTCAAACATTTCAACCTTCGATTATTACCATAATAAGCTCAGAGTCTGAAGCATGTAACAAAATGTGCAGATTCATATACACAGGAAGAATTAACATCACCAAACATTTGGCTCAAGATCTGCTTGTAGCAGCTGATCAGTATCTTCTCGAAGGCCTCAAACGCCAATGTGAATACACAATTGCACAGGTAAAAATGCAAAACCGAGGTCTTATTTTTCTCCTTACAAAGCTACTTTATCTCTGTGTATAACTAAATGGACTTTACTAATGTTGCTGCAGGACATCTGTGTGCAAAACATACCATTCATGTATGACTTCGCAGATAGATTCAATGCTTCAGCCTTACGACGAGCGTGCACTCTCTACGTTCTTGAGCATTACACTAAGCTCAGCTCTGAATTATGGTATGCAACAAAATCGTTACATCACTGTAAAATTTTTGGAAATTTAACTTTTTATTATTCATTCATGTTTTATTTATTCTTCTTCAATGCAGGTTTCCCATGTTTATCAAGCAAATTATACCTGAAATACGGAGTTACATCACTGATATTCTCACACGGCCAGTCCAACAAGCTAACTCAACCATTGTATAAAACATATAACTAGATTCTCTTTTTTTTTGTTAGATAACAAGTCTGTATTTTTTTACTTCCTATTTTGCTCAACTCAATAATATCAAAGAAGCCTCGAAGTTAGTTTTTATTCTGTATTCTTTATAAATGGCTCAGAAAATCAGACCATCTGAATAAAATTGCTTAGTAAACTATCCAACTGATTGAGTGTAGTTGATTCAATTCTAACAAGAAGAAATCTTGTAAGCATCTGAATCTTTTAAAACCTTTAAAACTTTGAAATGGTATTTGCTTTTTAGTCTTTGTGTTAATCAGACTGAGAATTTTTGTACAACCAAAAAAGGTGTTAGTGTTCTAGTCTTGTGAAATATTTTTTTGCAAAGAAGGTGCTAATTGTTCATGTTTCCAAAACATTTCATTTGTTCAACACAATCAGAAGTCAAAGCCCAACATTCAAGGCCCAAATATGTGCCGCCTACGAGACAGAACCATTGTGGTGCTTAAACACATAAGCCGCTTCTCTGCTTTGCTTCCTCCATTTCCTCTCGTCACGTTCTTCTTTTTTTGGGTGATTTGATTTCTTCTACGCTCATTTGCCTACCTCTCTCTCTCTAGAGGTATCTTCTCTTCTCTTCCCGATTTCACAATTTCCTTGCCAATCGATTAGCATCGAGTCAACTGTAAGTACGTTTATTTCTTCATCTGTATCCTGGAATTTTGTTTCCCCAGTGCCCGAAATTGCCATTATTTTTTGTTTCGGTTAAAATTGAGCTTTGATATTTTAGATTCTGACGCCGATGTGGGTTTCTGTCGAGGACAGAGCCGAATTTGGAATTAGAATTTCTGATCGTTTATCTGCGAAATCAATGTTTAAATTCTCCAATTCCATGTCGCGGTCATCTTTGCTTGTTGATAGCTAAAATCAATCTTTTGTGAAACCAAAATTTTTGGTTGGATCTAGATGCAGCTATGTAAGCTCCTTGCCCACTACAAAGTGCAATCTTTTTATTTGTTTTAATAATGTATCCCATGAAATAAATTAAAAAAAAAACAAATCTTTCATGTATTCAAATTCGGAATTTCGTTCTGTTATCAGCTAGATTATCTTGTTTTGCTACATCAGTTGTTGAAACTATAGAAATTGGAATGTTCGAAAAAAAAACTATTGAAATTGGATTCCTGTCTTCAGTTTATTCCATTTCAATCTATCTTTTCGTGTATTTCTGCTGGGATTTAAACTTGTGTGATTCATGGTTTTGGTTAATATTGTCACGTTGTTCTGCGTATTCAGTCTTCAATCTATGTATCGTTTGGTTTTTAGATTCTTGATGGTAAAAGCATATAGACAAGAGCATGTCTACAAGCATCCGTGGGAGCGGGTGAGTGCTGCCTCGTGGAGGAAGTTTGCAGACCCTGAAAACAAACGCATCCTTTCGCATATCCTTGAAGTCGACACCTTGAACCGTAAACTTGACACTGAGACTGGGAAACTCCACACCACACGTGCTCTCACCGTTCATGCTCCTGGGCCATGGTTCCTTCACCGGATCATTGGCCAGGACATCTGTCACTGTGTCGAATCAACAGTTGTGGATGGCAAATCACGTTCGATGCAGGTATCAATCGGCTTCTCTATGCTTCTTCCGCAAAGTTTGTAATCTGTAAATGAGGAAAGCTTGTTTGGCATGAAGCATTTAGTAGTAGCTACAATGCAAAATACAACCATAGATGGCTTTCTAGAGTGGCTTATATAGCAGTAGGGCTGGTTAAACAATTGGTCAAATGACCAATAGCTTGTTGTAATCTATTTGACTGAAACTTGTTTGGCATGAAGTATTTGCTTGTAGCTAGAAGGCATAAAGAACAACCAACTATTTAGCTTAATCTAATATAGCGTTTGAAAAACAGACGTCTAACTATTTCGTTTTCATTCTCTCTTTTTTTGGGGTTTGGCCAAAACGGTTCTAATCCAGCTTACAACCAAGAACATTAGTCTCCAAAAGTTCATTGAAGTGGAGGAGAGGATAAGATACGATCCGCATCCCGAAAATCCATCAGCCTGGACGGTTTGTAGCCAGGAGACAAGCATTCGGATCAAACCGTTGTCGGCTCTGGCCTCAATGGCGGAGAAAGTTGAACAGAAGTGCGCCGAGAAATTCATGCAGAATAGCGTTAAAGGACGAGAGGTTATGGAAAGAATTTGTAAGTATATGGAAGCAGAATCGGCTCCAATCTAAAGATGCAAACTTTTTAGATTCCAGTATCTTGGATTTGGGTTTTTGAATGTCTTGTAGTAATTGAAGAGGATTTCGTGTTGGAGGAGACATGGTAGTAATAAATCTATGAGACAGTAGATCAAGCTGCTGCCTTTTTCTTTTACCAGCTACATTTCCTGTTTGTGTTAGCAACTGGATGTTTGGCAGAGAAACTTTCTGTCCGATTTTGAATCTGAACCCAGAAGGATGCATTAGAATGCATTTTATGATTGTCTTTTTAATTACAAACAAGAGATTTTTTTATCATGTATGACAATAATAAAAGTTTGTAGATATAAATATAAAACTTTGAAACAAGTTTGTAATGTAACATATCTCGAAAGCATAATTAGAATTTGTTAATAATCAGACCAAAAATAAGAGAAACATTAAAAGGAAAATATATAGAATCGAAAATGGGAACACTAACTGAATTTGACAAAGCTCTGAAGGATTTGTACAAATTTATCAGCAATATATTCAATTTGTGACACTTGACAGTAGAAAGACAACGGCTTACTCAAGAACTGATGCGACGGTTATTTAATTCGCTGCAGAACAAAGTCTTGTCAGTGAATCACCTTGTCACTTGTTTTAAATGCACGCCAAATTCCTTCCCCATTGAACCATGGGACAAAAACATAAAATGGTGTTTTGTTGTTACTGGTTTTAGTGAATGTCATTTTCTCAGTTGGTTTCTACTTTCTTGTCATTAATCCAACAAACTTCAGATTTTCACATTTTATGTAGATTGCTTACAACTTTGTGTAGGTAGTTAGAGACTATGAAACGTCTAGGGCATAATTCACAAGTATTCCTTTTCTAAATGAATGTTTTTATTGAAATTATTAAGATACAAACTCCAGTTGACCTTTCTTTTTTTTTCAACACGCATAAAATGTAACATGATATTTTTTATATGTATAATTTACAACACGAGCTCTCAAAATTACACGCTCCAAAGATATAAAAGATTGAGAGGTTAAAAAGAAGAGTAGATTTGCATTTGGGTGAGAATATGCTCGAAATTTTCGGTAGATTTCTCGATGGGATGCGAGTGCACTCCTTCGTAGGTTGTGACGACCACTTCTTGGTCCACTGTTAACCTTTGCACTTGCTTCTTTACATTGCATCCTCCATACGTGCACCTATAGTAACTCCTGCATATATATATTTTGACACCATTATTTAGAAAGAAACACAAAGACAGTTTAGTTCTCCTAATAGAGAACTGTTTTTGAGTCTCTTAGCTTTGTTGCAAATCCACCTTTAAGATAACTTTTCACCTAAAGACATTCATTTTAGACACTAGTTTTTAAATAAAGTAGAAAGTAAATCATATAATTTATTCAACCTATACGCAGATTAATTAGTTAAGATCAATCTAGACTTTATGTGAATGATATTAGTCATCAAATTTGTTCCCAAATGAGCATTTATATGACTTTTCACCAAAAGACTTTTAGCTTAATCATTATTTTTGACAAACAACGAAAAAAACATCTGCGCAAACTCGATCCGAATGATATATGTACATAAATTTGAAGTTGGTTCGAGGTTGGCTTAAGCATATATATGTTGTACAGTGTAACAACTCTTACCTCTTTCTATGTATATAAAAAGAACAAGAGAGAAATAAATATAAGGTAATAAAGGAGAGGAATGAATAAGAACCTAGGGAACTTGTTGTTCTTGACGGCTTTTTGGCCATATTTTCTCCATCGATAACCATCATCAAGAATATCCACTTGGCTCCTTGTCTGAAACGCAAACCTTTCTTTCTTCACCTTCTTCTTTTTCAACTCCAAGCTTCTCGAAGAACCTTCTCTAACCTTCGAGGCTTCTTCCTCGCCTTGATGAAACCCCGATTTAGAAAGGCTTTGATGTGGTTTCAGCGACAAAAACGGAGCATACAAGGATCCATTACCATATCCCTCCATATTCCTAATTCACTGTGGAATCTTACAAGGAACACACAGATGGATCCACCTAAATTCCAAAAGAAGAAGAATTGTTTTTGCTTTGCTTTGTTTGTTTGTTTGGTATTATAGGTTATTAGATATTTTGTGAAAAGCATATAATAGTTTAGTCTATATTATATAGACATTAATGGCAGACTGCGAAGTCAAAGACGAAGAGGCGGCCCGTTGCTAATCCTAAAAGCAGAACTAGAAGGGGCAGTGTCGTAGACGACACGTAAGAATTAAGCATTTTTATAAATGCTAGATTAATCACATTATATTAACCCATTAATTAATCCATATCTCATATAAGATATACTCTTATATATCTTTAAAAGATAAAAACTATTTTTTCCGAGGATTTATGTAACGAGTATTAATCAGAATAAAACTATATTTACATGTACAAGAACAACGTATAGTATTGTCCTGATTGCTTTTAAAATTGCATATTAATAAAATATATATCTAATTAACTGATTGTTGTAAAAATTAGGAAATACTTATTGGTAGTCTGATGTAAGAATCAATTAATATTCTGCTTTTCACGATTTTCTGAAGTATATTAAAAATGATGCATGCACGTACGAATATAGAATTTTTGTTTTGGTTCTTTTTATCGAATCGAATATAGAATGTATAGTAATGGATTGTGGAAGATCATTACGAACATATATTTTTATACTAATGGCGTCATATAGGTTCATGTTTTTCTTTCTGTCGAACGTCATATGGGTTTTACGTTTTTCTTTTCTTCGAATGTCATGTTACGTGTTAATAATAAATATATACTATCTTTAGAACTATCTTCATTGATTAGATCAATCAAAGTCTACTATGTTTGAATCCGTACAAAAACCTTGTTAATAACAATTGATAAACTTGCTCTTTTCCAAATTTTGAATATACTAGTTAATTCGTGGACCACCAATTTCTATTGACTAATTACACGTGAAAAAATTGAATCGTTTTCTTCGTTCCATGCTACAAATTGATATAAACAAAGGATATTTGATTTAAATGGATATGAATTATATGGTTAATTAAATAACTTAATACCAAATGCATGACGAATAAGCACCGATTGTTTTTGGATGTAAATCAATGGATATAACTTGTGACGTGTATGCTTGTAGCATGGAAACGAAAAGTACCGTGGATGAAAAGTCAATAAATCCATGGTTTGTTTATTACCTTGCCAAAGATAATGAATGAAAAGTCAACATATCCCTGATTACATTTGAGAATATTGGTCAAAAACTTTAAATTTTTGTAGAGAGGAGTAAAATATTCTTAATTGGCGCAGACGTGGTTGATAATTATTTTCCGAGGTTGAATTTTAGAAAATTTACCCCAATTATTATTAAAAATTCATTTCAAAATAGACAAACCAAAGTAGCTCACCATTTCCTATTGCTAGTCCATGCTTGCTTGACCATTTTAAAGTGCAAAGGAAAAAGAAAAAGAGGGACAATTATTAAGAGCAGTATATGTTTGAATATTATCATAAAAGTATTAAGAAAATTCTTGGAACAGCACGTGTTCTTAATTCCATGTACTGTGTGTCCTTTAATCTCAATGGGATTCGTGGGTCGGTGGGTCTATTATTTGGGCCTGTTATGTTGGCTAATAGATGTTGTTGGGTTTTGAGAAGTTGAAGAAGAAAGTATGAGAGTGTACTGGATAACAAGGAACATTGACGCCGGTTAAGGAATACAGTATGGTTTAGGAGCTACATCGACTCAACTGGAGCCGGTTAAATATTTGTTGTAACAACTAACATAGCAGCAGAAATAAAGGTTTGATGAATTTGATGTGATCGTCATCAAACTCCATTAGTAGTAAGCTTCAATAGACAATCAAGTGGTAATTTTGGTTTTTTCTCATAGTGGTTGGTTACTACACAAACTTTAAACCACATTGGTTGGAGAAATACGCAAATGAGCAAGTGCATTAGATAACTTACTTAACAGCTTTGTTCCTGAGTTGGATCACAACACTAAACAGCGTAAGTTCTAGAGTTAACTTATAAGGGATAAGGTACAAAACATAAATAAGAGGATGCTACAATATTTATATCTCTTTCTACATATAATAGATAAGAGAAGGAGACACACTCTCACTATGAGAATGCCTTAATCAAAAGGAAGATATATTTGTTGGCCCACCCTTTGAAACAGTCTACCTAATCCACAAACTTTGTTCCTAAGCAATATAAATAAAAAACTCTC
Organism: Schrenkiella parvula; assembly: GCA_000218505.1. Classification (NCBI taxonomy): domain Eukaryota; kingdom Viridiplantae; phylum Streptophyta; class Magnoliopsida; order Brassicales; family Brassicaceae; genus Schrenkiella; species Schrenkiella parvula. The sequence goes on along the minus strand of CM001192.1, from coordinate 14,381,657 downwards.
AAAATCGCCTACAGAGACTAGAGCCTTACCACCAAACCAAAGGCGAAAGAAACTAGAGAGCTTGAAACTGCTAAAAATTGTCTACATTGCACAAATTTCTCATGATTTTCGCCTATGAAATTTTTACTAACGCCAATCACAAGATTTGAAGCCCTGATTTGAACATTTTAGAGAATTTCATGAACAGATTAGTGAACAAAAGGTGAGCTAATGAACCAATTAAACATAACCAAGTAGTGATTGATATATCTTAGAGAAGAAAGAAGAACAAACAAAATAAAGCATAGAGACTTGATTTTACTTTTTCTGCTGAAACAGCAAAAAAAAAAGAGTATAACTTTTGGTCGATGCTTTTACGCGTTCGGATTCCAAAGTCTCCAAAAATTGGAATTGAGTAGACCCAACACGTCCGGCAGTACCTTCCTCGCTAATCCCTTGTGCCCAGTCGCAGAAGCCGCCGGAAAAATCACCGTCGATTCTTCTTCTTCTTCTTCTTGGACAACCTCCTCCTCATCCTGCGGCTCTCGTTCCGCCACCTCAGCCTCACTCAATCGTCCCGGCGAGTTATCTGGAGACGACACGTGGCTCTCGTACACTGTGGTGGTTTCGGTCAGTGGCTCGACCTCGACCTCGACCTGGACGACGGGTTTATCATCCTTATCGCCGACCCGACGACCCGGTTTCTCTTTCTTCTTACCTCTCTTGGATTTGTTCCTAGAAGCCGAGTTTTCGCCGCCGGTAGTGAGATGATGATTCTCAAATGCCTCGATGATTTCGTGGATTAGCTCACGGTTCGGCGAGGAATCCCATCGGAACCAGTAGTTAGTGTAGCAATCGAAACACTCGCAATCGAAAACAGGAGGTTTGTGATTTTTGCTAGATTTGTTGTTGTTCTTCTTCTTCTTCGAATCAACCGAAGAAGGATCAGAAGAAGAAGAGCTTCTCCCGCAGTTTCCTCTTGTGATCAAGTAAGCGAGAACCTCTCGGTCTTCCGCTGAGAGAACCGAAACTAGAACCAAAATCGTCGCCGGGAGAAGCCTCAGCACAGAGAGAGAGTCATCTTCGTTAAGATAGTGAGAAGAAAAAGATGACGATGGCGGAGGTTGAGTGGAAGGAGGAGATGGGTAAACTTTCCCTTTCTTCTTCATTTTCATGGCCGTTTTTTTTCTTGGGGAGACGAGGATGAACAGTCCTTTTTATCTTTTTTATTTTTTATCTCTGCCTTTACTAATGTTCAGTGGAGAGAGAGGTTTAATTTGTTTTCTTCTTATTGGTTTTTAGTTTTATTTTATTATTTTTTTAAGATAAGGAGGAGACAGAAAAAAAGTAGTGTAGCGTTTTAATTTTCATTTTTGAGGTTTATTTTAGTTTTTGGCTCCGATTATACGGCCCACCTCACCTATCTTTTTTCAATAACCATGCAAGTTTTTGCTTTTTTATTCCTTCGATACCTTTTTTTTTACTACATTACTGTTTATTTTTTTGTAATATGCAACTGTTCTAATGGTTCATGTGTACGTAAATTTGCTATTTTTATACTTCATACTATTTTTTTTGTTAAACATAGAAACTTGAAGATTTGAAATTTTCAGTATATATATATATGAAATGGTAATAGAATTTACAAACTCAGCGTTTTTTCTTTTACATTTAATTTAATACAAACTCTCAATGAATGTATGCAATTAATTTAAGCTACGGATGTTTGTGGCACAATGACAATTTCTTAATGCAAGCTCATTTTTACCTCTGTTTTATTGAAATGAAATGCCTTACATGAGAATCATGTTTTAACAGTTTTAATTGAAGTTATTCAAGATGTATTTTCCTTTTTTTTACTACTGTAAAGATAATTGATATGAAGGAAAAAATGTGTTAAATACTTAAACAGTCGGGCAGTTGATGATTAATCATTAATTAATGAATTACATATCTTTTGTTTTGTCTTGTTAATAATGATATGAATATTAAACATAGATGTTAATAAGTTGATTCTTAACTCCAAGAAAAAAAGATGTTATATGGTAGTTATAAATTATTTGTTTCTTACTAACAGATCTGTAAACTATTTTTGCTTTACTTAGCAAGATTCTAAAATTATTTATAGCTACTCCTAATGATTAGCTTGTCTTCTCAAAGATGCTTATCAGATGCACCTTTACACTTTTAAGATTCGGACGGATTTGAGTTTTATTATATCTACCTGGGCAATCTAGGTATGAGGGCCCATCTCTATATGGGCTTTCAAACACAAACCCATCCTGATTTCTGAACATTGTAGATTGTGACAGCAAAGCATCAAAGTTGTTCTAACGGACCAATCATCCCTTGTCTGAAAATCTTCCAAGCATTTTTTTAAGCGAACGCAATGCAAAACGCAAGAAAAGTGAAGACGCGATATGCATGAACAATTCAAGAGTTGGTCAAATTGCGAACACTTCAATAATAAACAAGTGGCTGGTTGGTACTACTTATGCATGGCTAGTGCTTATATCTATGAGCTCAAGCAGACGACCACACACACACACACATTTTTTTCTTTTATGGGCCAAATGCAAACACAGCTATAATTATAAAGCACTTGGAATTATACTTTTAAAATATTGGTAGTCTTGTTTCAGAAGGTTTAAATCTTCATCACTATCCATAAGCTTTTAAACTTGCCATCATCTTCAACTATTGGGATCTTTTATCTTCTTCACTGGAGACATCCATAAGCTTTGTCATACTTCCTTTCTACGAACTCAAGATCTAACATTTGGTCCCTTCAAAACTCTCTCATTATTCATTAACTATAACATGTCCATTATAGCATCATGATTCATGTTTTTGTTGTCCCCTTTTATAATCAATTAAATCAAGGTCCTTTTGGTGCAACTCCATTTAACGCTTTAATCTTAAATGGGAAAGCAATGATTTTATCTTTTACTAGCCGTTACGAGTAAAAAATTCCGTTAAATTTAACGCGAGACTTTACGACGTTTGTTCACGGCGTCCAAGACAAGTCTGCACATGTGGCGCAGGTCCTTTGACATATTGCCCCATCCCTGACACAACTCATACGTGTGAGCAAGCTCTCTCATTGGTCAAATTCGTTACTAAAGCTGATGTGGGTAACTATAATTGGTAAATCTACCAAAAACGAGACACCATGTGCACGTTAGAGTATGCGCCAGCTAATACACGACAGCTGGTGGGACAAATTAACAAATAAGGTAACGAAAAAAGTATTAAAATTGAAACATTAATATAATAAATGAATAATAAAAAAAGATAGGTTGATGTTTTGAGTGGCGTGGTCCACCTTGGCACGGTCAAGCCTCAGCCATTCGTTAGTCAGAAGGCTTAAGAAACCCACTAGGATTACGCCACGTGTATTACTTTCCTCTCCCGCGTTATAGTCTTCACAGATCTGACCGTTAACTCCAACAGTCGTGTTCCCTCACATCCCATATCTAGCCGTTGAGCTAAAACAGTATTTTTCTCTCTCTCCTTGAAGTTTCGTTCGAAGGAGAAAGAAAGGCGAAATCGATTTGGTTTGTGTCTCTGCGATTCAATAATATAATCTGTAAGAATGGGAAAGCTTCTTTGTGATTCAACGGCGACATTTCAATCTCCGTCACCAACCGTTCCGTGGAGGGAACCGCCGACAACCGCCGCCGTATCTTTGGAGGACGTGGATCTTGTTAACCAATCTGCGGCGGCTGCGGCTGTCGAGGCGGTGGAGAAGACGATGGCCGCGGCCACTACAACGACCGCATGGGACGAGGTGTTCGGTCTTGAGGAACAACAAAGACGGCACCTTCAGCGGCTGCACGCAAAGGGTGTGTTGTGGAAGCATCCCGGGAAAGAAGAAGCCTCGGCGCCTCCCGTCGTTTTCCGCCTATCGCACGGCGGAGAGGTTTCCTCCGATGGGAACTGCCTCTTTACCGCCTCCCAGAAGGCCATGGAGGCGCGTGGGATCGACGCTCGCGACCTACGGCGGCGTACGGTGCGGAGATTCCTGGAGGATTTCAGATCCGCGAGCGAGGAAGAGAAGGAGGTTATCACGGACGCGATTAGGCACATGTACTCGCCGGATCTGAAGAGCGGGTGGGGGATTCATATCGTCCAGGAGGAGAAGTTGCTCGCTAAAAAGGACGAGCGTGAGAGTCTCGAATCCGCCATTGAAGAGCTTATGCAAATTGGAATGCAGAGGTACTTCCTCTTTTTTTTTTCTAACAACAAATTCAGATCTGGTTTCTGATTAATCACTAAAGCTGCTGGTAACGGATCTTTATTATAAAAGCATATGTTTTTATGAATGAGTTACGAGAAATCAAGAAAAGTAATCAGGAAGGATTTTGAAAGAAATCATTTTGTGTAGTTTATGAATATGGGGTGAAAATGAAGCAAATGTAGGCATTTTCATTGATCACAAATCTTATTTTTGTTTTGCCCATTGCAGAGAAACAGCCGCAGAGTCAATCTACAGAGAGAGGTGTCTTCCGGTGAACGATGGGCTTAGTTGGGCTAAGTACATGTCGATATCAGGCTCATCGGAAGATGAGCATGACATCATCACTTTGCAGTATACCGAAGATGGTTTGTTATCTGTAGATGAGAACCGACAAGGACATGCTGCTGCTTTTGGGGATGACATTGCTATTGAATGTCTTGCCACAGAATTCAAACGAGAAATCTATGTGGTGAGTAAATCTGCATATGTTTGTTTTATCAAGTTTTGTTTCTCAAGTCACATCAAAAGTAAAGTTGTGTAATTTGGTATCATAGGTGCAAGCGCATGGATCAGATGGTATGGTAGAGGAAGAGAACTGTGTGTTCTTCCTTCCTCACAAGCCAAGAAGTGAGGTCACTGAATCCCCAGTCTTTCTATTCATGAAAGGGACAGGTACAATAAGAAACTCCATTTGAGAAGTCTTTAATTCTCTCTCAGATCTATTCTGATGTTGGTGATACTAAAATCGTCTACTCTCGTTTCTCAGGCTGGTGTGGTGGTGGGGCAGATCATTACGAACCCTTGATAGCGAAACCATCTCCGATGATATCGCATGAGAAAGTCGCCCTCGTTCTGTGATTTTGAGCTTCTTCAAAACCACAGTATTTGGAGGGTTTTTGGTAGTTTTGTTGTGTTGGTAGAAGAATCATCATGTTAGGGAGAGTTGAAATTTTGTGCAGGTTATTGGCCTGCGAGTTAAGCTTCTTTACAACCATTTGTAGTAGTGTTTGAGAGTATTGATTGTTTGTTCGTTATTGAGGGAAGAAAACGGGAATTTTTCTTTTGTTTTTTCTTTACGAGTTGAAGAAGCTGTAAGAGTGTAAACTCACAAATTTTCCTGAGCAATTTTGTTTTGACTTCTTTGAAATGACAGTTCCCAAAAAAGAGCAAAATTTTTCAGCTTCTGACTAAATATGCCGTACAAATCACATGTAAGTTGATAATTGTCACGTGAACGATCCGAACTCGTGCCCACAATCAAAGAACAATTTGAGAAGAAAGCATCTTTTTGAGAAACGTATATTCTGAGATCTGTTGATGTGAACCAGAACAAAAAAAAATGAAGGGAGAGAAGGCAAAAGAAGTCCACTTGGGGTTAGGTTGAATTGAATATTATTTTGTGCAGACGCCCTTCACGTTGCCATACCATCACAGTAGTGTTAACCTTTGGAAGATCTCAAAAGGTTCTTATTTGCAGGAATGCCCTTTAATCCCTTTCGATGTTTCTTATGTTCTTCTTTTCTTAAAGAGATCAAAATCAAAAAATCTCCTCTTTAGCCTAAATCCTCCTTTATCTCTCTGTAGTCGTACGTTTGATGATGGCGTCTTTGTCTTCCTCCGTCAGCTCCCGGGCATATCGTTCCGGTTATTCGGCTTCTCTCTCACCGATTAACGGTAACAGACATCGATCATTCTCGTTCCTGTCTGCTTCTCCTCAAGGATTGAAATCTCAGGAGCTCTGTTTTAGATCACAGAGGAAGTCTGGACGTAGTTCTGTCTTTATGCAAGATGGTTAGTTTCGATTCGCTTTCTCCTTCTCTGTTTATTTTCTTTCGGATTGGAATTTGCTTAAAAACAAGCTTATTACCTGCTAATTGAATCTATCACTAGATGTATCTAGAGTTCTCGAATGTTATGTTCACATCAGTAGAAGAGGGGCTTGTTGACATTTACATTGGGGTTTTAAGTGCAGTAGTCACCAATTCAAATTCTACAGAGGGTAAATCTTCTGTTAAGGGATTGAAAGACGAGGTGTTATCAGTTCTATCTCAAGAAGCAGCCAAGGTTGGAGCAGGAGCTGATGGTCAAAGCCAGTCAACGGTTAGTATCACGGTGGTTGGAGCCTCGGGTGATCTTGCCAAGAAGAAGATTTTCCCGGCCCTTTTCGCACTTTACTATGAAGACTGTCTTCCAGAGGTTTCGTTACTTTCTTTATGTTTAGTTCTCTCTCTGTGGTTACTATTTTGATTGTGTGTATTTTGCATACCAAAGCTTAATGTTTCACAATTTGGCTTTGTTGTTTTCGCAGCATTTTACAATATATGGTTATTCTAGGAGTAAGATGACAGATGTTGAACTTCGAAACATGGTCAGCAAAACTCTGACCTGCAGGATTGATAAGAGGTGAGCAGTTGTAGCTCCTGAAGTTTACGTCTTTATGCTTCTTTTTTTAGTTGGAGATGGATTGTTGAAGATTTTTGACTCTGATCATTATGCCATTGTTCCATCTGGATTCCAGGGCAAACTGCAGTGAGAAGATGGAAGAATTTCTCAAGAGATGTTTTTACCATTCTGGTCAGTATGATTCTCAGGAACATTTTACTGAATTAGACAAGAAGCTCAAGGAACACGAGGTATTGAGATGTCCCACTGTCATTTGTTCTTTTCTGCTTTCGAATGATTTTCTCCCGTATTTGCATTGCTTCCTTTATACTTGGTCACTTAAAAAATCAGTAAAACTAGAAGATTGGACTCTTCTTTTGTTTATAGGCGTGCTTATCCTTTTTTCTTTCCGCAGGCTGGAAGAATCTCAAACCGCCTCTTTTATTTGTCTATCCCTCCAAATATATTTGTGGATGCTGTGAAATGTGCAAGTTCTTCGGCTTCATCTGTAAATGGCTGGACGAGGGTCATTGTAGAGAAACCTTTTGGTCGAGATTCTGAAACTTCGGCCGCTTTAACGAAATCCCTTAAGCAGTATTTGGAGGAAGATCAAATTTTTAGGTGGGAGATATGGCACTTTTAGCTTTGTTGTTGTAATGATGATGCTTCTGGATGCTTGGCGGATATGATATTTTAATTGGGCGCTTACAGGATAGACCATTACCTAGGAAAGGAGCTAGTCGAGAACCTATCTGTTCTTAGATTCTCAAACCTTATATTTGAGCCGCTATGGTCAAGGCAGTACATAAGGAACGTGCAATTAATATTTTCAGAGGATTTCGGCACTGAAGGACGTGGAGGGTAAGTGCGTGCTTTCTATCATGTGTGCTATTATTATCTCTTCGGTATTGAAAGCTTTATGTTTCCTTCCTCTTTTGTTTAATTCAGGTATTTTGACCACTACGGAATAATAAGAGATATAATGCAGAATCATCTGCTTCAAATATTAGCCCTCTTTGCCATGGAAACACCTGTTAGTTTGGATGCAGAGGATATCAGAAATGAAAAGGTTTGATATTTTCTTTACCATCTTTATAAGTTGAGATTGGCTCAAGAAATCATATTTTGAAAGCCTCGTGCCCAACTCAGGTTAAGGTTCTACGTTCAATGAGGCCAATTCAAGTTGAAGATGTGGTAATAGGACAGTACAAGAGCCACACAAAAGGAGGAGTCACTTATCCGGGCTACACCGATGATAAAACTGTACCAAAAGGCAGTCTGACTCCGACATTTGCAGCTGCTGCTCTTTTTATCGACAATGCAAGATGGGGCGGCGTGCCGTTTTTAATGAAAGCTGGCAAAGCGCTGCACACCAGGAGGTAGGTGCCTATAACTTCAAACCTATAAAATTTTGCTTATGGACTGTTATCGATCAGTAAGATTACAAGTATTTATTTGTACAGGGCAGAGATAAGGGTGCAGTTCAGGCATGTTCCGGGGAATTTGTATAACCGGAATACTGGTTGTGATCTTGATAAAGCTACAAACGAGCTTGTGATCCGTGTCCAACCGGATGAAGCAATTTATTTGAAAATAAACAACAAGGTCCCTGGTTTAGGAATGAGATTAGATCGCAGTAATTTGAATCTTCTATATTCGGCAAGGTAAGTGAGTGAGCTAAGAAAAGAAAAGAAAGATGAAATCTTGCTCAAGCAATAATTGATCTGAACTTTCGAACTTTTTCCCCCCAGGTATTCAAAGGAGATACCAGATGCCTATGAGAGGCTTCTGCTGGATGCAATAGAAGGAGAAAGAAGGTTGTTCATAAGAAGTGACGAGCTTGATGCAGCTTGGTCACTATTCACTCCATTGCTTAAAGAGATTGAACAGAAGAAGAGAATCCCTGAGTACTATCCTTATGGGAGTCGTGGTCCAGTCGGGGCTCATTATCTAGCTGCTAAGCACAAGGTCCAATGGGGTGACGTCAGCCTTGACCAGTAAAAGAGTCGATCAAAAGATTTGTTTGTGTTGTCATTATACCTTTGATATAGATTTATGTAGGAATCAAGCTTTTTCTACGTCTTTTTTATACAGCTTTGACTTTGAAGAATTGGGGCATTTGGTTTCTGTACAATTAATAAATAAATAAATAAAAACCAAAAGGGTTTCTCTTTTCTATTATTATGAATATGTGCGTCAGGCTGGTCGAGTGATATCTTGTATCCGCCATTTTTAATTACTTTATTTAAGGTCTGGTCTGCCTTTGAGTTTAGAAACTGATACATTGTATTTCTTCTGTAGCTTACTGTTTGCGTCATTAACGAAGCCTAAGTACATTTTTGCTTAGCTAAATCTCTCAAGTCAAACTTGGGCTCTTTGCTTTTTCTCTTGTTGGGAAAAGAAAGAATCACAAAGAAGAAACTGAACTTATTACAAAGGGACTTGAATCCATTTAACAAAAGAAAGCGTGTAAAAATGCAAACACATAATAGCTCCATCTCATTGTCACAAGGTTTTGGGTTTTAGATGTTACTTAAGCTTCAGACATTGGAAGTTGACCACAGTCTGCTATGATCACTTTCTTTCTGGGACGGTCTCCTCTGTCTGTCTCTTGTTCCTCTATCAGCTTCACAACATCCATTCCTTCTATAACTTGCCCGAACACCACATGCCTTTTGTCCAACCATGACGTCTGTCCACGTCGTTTCACATATTAATTTGATATACACTCAACTTAGCAACAAAACTTGGATGGTTCTTCATTTCAATGTAAATCCAATTTCATCTCTAGGTTGTATAACTGGGTTCTATATGCTACACAGGTCCTTATGGATTATTGACGCCCAAGGATGACACTGAGTGAGATTCTTGTGTACTTATACGATATAACTTCTGATTTAACAATAGGCCTTAACCAGCTTTTGTAAGTTTTACCTTAACAGTGCAGATGAAGAACTGACTTCCATTTGTATTAGGGCCAGCATTTGCCATACTCAGAACTCCTGGTCCGACATGGGATACTGTAGTGTATATTGCACATCGTTACTTTCATGAAATTTATAAAAAGGAAGGTTTGCTGTATACTCATCTCAATAAATAGAATGCGGAAATGCATTACAACTAACAAGTCTCGATTGCTATAGTGCACAAGAGATCAGGATAGACTTACAATTGAAATTCTCATCCTTGAATGTCCGGCCATATACACTTTTACCTCCAGTTCCCTGCTCAATAATTAGACTTCTGTATCATTATAATGGAATGACGCTAGCAGTTACGAGAAGGACCTTACAGTAACTGAGATGTGCAAAAACAGAATATAACAATATAATTTGGAAGAGGCATATGCAGAAAAGATAAAATAGCAGTCAAAGAGATTTGTGAACGGGAGCTACTTTGCTCATTCTATCTTTCAAAGAGGTCAACACACATCCTGTAGTGGAGGGTCAATTTTCTACTTAGTAATTTGAGAGAGGAAATAATGTTACAAGAATGTTTCCTTCAAAAGATCAACGAAGCGGATAGAGAGAAACACAATATGAACCCAAATGAAGCTAAACAAAAAAAAAATAGAGAGCCTTGGCGTTAAGGATTTGGCCAGAAAACTCACATTGCCTTTCTCAAAGTCTCCTCCTTGAATCATGAAATCTTTGATTACACGGTGGAATGTAGAACCCTTGTAGCCAAATCCCTTCTCACCTGAGCAAAGATCAATCACAGGACTAAGCCCCTCCTCCCCACTGACAGATAAACCACAACTTGTGCAAAGGAACATCATTGGGACCTACCTGTGCATAGAGCACGGAAATTCTCCGCGGTCTGGGGAACATCATCACCGTACAATCCAATAACAATCCTCCCAGCTAATTTTCCAACTGGGTTTCCAACACTTATATCCAAATACACCTTGTGGGTTATTTTCGATTGGGGCTCGATTAGCGGCTGAGATTCGAAAACCCGAATTCAACAAACCGACATAAACTATGATTCCATAGCTTTTGCAAATCAAGAGTAAGCTGACTAAACTATCAAAATCAGCTCAAGAAATTCAAATCGAAGTCAGTCGTCTCTTCCTAATCAAACAACTCCTCCTACAATCACATTTGTAAACAATAATATCAGGATATGTGAGGATCCCTAACCTCAGCACTCGATTGAAGCGAGAAGCAGCGGTGGTTTCTTTTGGTGGAAGATGTATTATGAAGGAGGAGCGATGAGGCGGAGAAAGCAGTAGAAGACGAAAACGAGATGGAATCGAAGGAAGAAGTGGTTCCCAATCGGAAAGAGGTGAAAGAGAGAGCATGAGAGGTATTGATCTGAGAAAGTCTTCGTGGAGCAGCTGAGAACGACGACTTCGGATTTGACTAGGGATGATAACAAAAAAAAGAGGAGCACGAGGCGAATTAGTAACGCAAACAACAACAAAAAAACTCGAAAGAAATAAAGAAGAGAAAATCAAACGCACCAGAGTCATCGAAAAGGCCGCCATGGGAGCTCAAACCTCTTGCTCGCAGTTTTGGTAGGTGATGAGTGATAGACGAAAGAGTCTGAAGCAGCAGAGAATCAATCTATACTAATATACTAATAGTCCACATAAATCACAGTTTCGCCACTGCCTGGTGACGTGGACTCCAATCCAGTCATCATGAGTGGGTCAGGTCAAACGATCCTATGAATGAGTTTGAAAGACATCCAAAAGGCAAAACCGCAAAAAAAGGGCTTTACCGACTAATGAAAGAGTGGGCCGGAACACGACAAAAGCCTCTTAATTAATACTACAATTAAAAACCTAAATTATGAATGTCTTAATGGTGCTGAGAGATGTAGAAATTTTATGGATTAATGAGAGTAAAACGTCTTTTGAAGTTACAGGGACTAATCAGGGGAATATTAATCTCAGTGGTGCAAACGTGAGAATACAATCTACCTCCGCAGGACCAAGAGAGTATTTGGATAAGCCTTGTAGAAAGAAAAACAAAAGAAAAAACAAAGTAGAAATAACCTTACACAATTATCAAGACTTAAAATGCTAATCATGGGAAACAAAAATCTCAAAGATAATTATTCAGTTAATAATCAACTAAACTTTGAAAAATATTTTCGGACTCCAAAATAAAAATTCTATCCAATGAGATAATTTATTTGTTTTCATGATTAAATTCACAAAGAGGAATTTTGAATTTTTGTGCATGGAAAAAAGTCCAAAATTTTTATCTTATTGAAAAAAACAATAGTTATTTGTTAAAGATCATTTTTCAAACCGTTCTGATTAAACTTTAAATTCATGATTTTTGGTACATATATATAAGTGTAAAACTTTGGTCACTAAAAATGAAAGAAATAGACACTAATTTTTATTAGAAAAACACATGGAAATTTTGGAAAAATTTTAATAAAAGTTCTACAATATTCAATATTGAAATTATTTTTTATTATTTCTGAAAAATAAAAATATATTTGGAAGGATGTTAGAAAATTGACTGAATATCGATCAAGATGGATCAATTAAGGTGACTCACCAAAATTACATAAATAAAAAAGAATATGATTATCAAAGAATTTATAAAGATTTAGAAGATTTATATATATATATAATAATAGTTTTGGAAATTTAGCTTACTTTATGTAAATATATTATTTATATCTGTGTTAATCTTAATGAAATAAGTTATTTTAGGAAATTGACTTCGATTGAGAATCTAATATCTATAGAGATCAAAAGACTGAGATGACTAACCGATATTGCATAAATCATGAAGATATGATTATAAAAAAAAATCAATTAAGATTTAGAATATTTATGATATTCATTAATACTTGCGTTTAAAAAATTTTAGATGAATTTAAGTTTGAGGATAAAATATTAACCCAGATTATATGAAAATATATGATTATAGAAGAATCAATAAAATTTTGAACATATCAAAATGAATATTTTATTTTATAAAATTTTGTTTATTTTATTTATAAAAATATTATTTAAATTTGAATTTTAATTAGATTATTAAGTGAATATAACAAAGTCTTATCAACCGACATATTTTATGATTGTATTAATTACAAAATTAGAGCCATTAAATTTTATGTAATAAAATAATTTTCTAAATTTTCCAAAGTGTTACAATTTAGGAAAACAATCTGATTAGTTTAGTCTATGACTTAAATCTTTACTAAAAAATGTTGGTGACCTGCAAATTAAGAATTTAGAGAAAACAAAGAGAACTTAAGATGAAAAATAGAAGAAAAATGACTTCTGTGATGATTTTTAAGTTTTTAAAAATTTAAAAATGTAAATGGAAAAAAATAGGCTTAAAGGACCTTAAAATCAAAACTACAAGTTTTCAGAGCCCCAGTTTTTTTTTCTTTTTTTGTAAAACAATCTGAAACGATTTTTTGTAAATTAGCCCGTGAGTTACGAGTCTATGACGGCGCGCAACGACGTTGTGGAAGGTGGACAGTTAATTGAAGTCGTGTCACATTCTTTTCAATTCTCCCTATAAAAAGTCGGATGCCCCAAATCATTTGACGTCTCGTCTCTCCCTCTTCCATTTCAAACTTGCTTCGAAACCCTAGATCAGCTTCGCTTCGCTTTGCTTCTTGTAACCATGGATTCTTCTTCTCAAATCAGGCCTAAGAAATCGCTGCTAGTGATCGGAGGTACGAGCAAATTTGGCACCACTAACCCTAAACCCTGCGGTGGCTCCGGTTCGGGACTCAAGAGAGATTCGAGAAATTATGATGACCGTGATTATACTAACAACTTGTCTATCAAGAAATCGAGGACGATGGTTAGCTCTCCGGATGGTAAAAAGATGGTGGCTTTGGATGTAAGACCATTGTCGACTGTGAAACCGGAAACTCCCAAGCTTTCTCGACAATTTTGGAAAGCAGGAGATGACAAAGAAGAAGAAGAGCCTGTGCCTCGCAATTGTTATTTGACACTAACCTCTGTTAATATATATACACAGAGAGAATTTGAGATATTCGAAATCCCTAATAGTGTGATTGTTTTGTTTCGATAGGTAGCAATGATGCGTCGGTTAAAGTTCATCCTCAATTTCTTCATGCCAACGCCACAAGTCACAAGTGGGCACTTGGAGCTTTGGCCGAACTTCTAGACAATTCTCTAGACGAGGTATGTCTTCCTTATGATTTTTCATAAATTCCTTGTTAATTTTCTATCATATACGGTATGCTTCATCTTAGTTGATTCAATAGGTATGTAATGGAGCTACATACGTTCATGTTAATTCAGCAACAAATGAAAAAGACGGGAAAAGCAGCATTCTCATAGTTGAAGGTTAATTACTGAAGACAACTTCTACCAAATTCTACCTCTTTTCCTCTTTTAAAACTTGATTTTTGAAAAACCTCTAATCGATCCGGTGGGTTTTACATTGCAGACAATGGAGGTGGAATGGATCCGTCTAGGTTTAGAGAGTGCCTTTCTTTGGGGTATTCAAGAAAACGCAATAAGGCTAATAAAGTTGGTCAATGTAAGCCTTCTCAAAATCTTCTTTTTTTCCTTTTTATATATAGAGATTTTAGCTTCTGCTCTTGCTGATTACAATCTTCAAATTTGTAAAACAAACAATGAAGATGGGAATGGATTCAAAACTAGTACAATGAGGCTCGGTGCTGATGCAATTGTCTTCTCACGTTGTCCAGGAACCAATGGGAATAAGTAAAGTCATTTCACCATCATTAGTTATGTTACTTTTTTTTTGTTTCAAATCTAAGTGTTTCTTTATCTCTGTTTCAGTCTGACACAGAGCATGGGTATGTTATCATATACGTATCTTTACGAGACAAGAAAATGTGAAGCCATTGTCCCCACGGTACAAAAAAAAAAGTTCATTCGTTTTGCTGTCTAAGTTAGATTGCTCTTCTTCTCAAAACATCTAAGTCTTCACTCTCTTTTTTTTGTCTTTCTTGTTGTAGGTTGATTTTGAGTTGGTAGATAATAAATGGAAGGAGATAACATACAACTCCAGAGATGAATTCTTTGACAATTTAGAGACTATAGTGAAGTGGTCGCCTTATTCATCCCAACAAGATTTATTGGACCAGGTTTTTTTAGTTATATCCTTTTTGTTTTTGTTTTTGATAATCTTCTTCCTTCATAAACCTGTTTTTCTTTTATTGTATCTCATACTTGCCGAATGATACAGTTTAGTTTCCTAGAAGAGCAAGGGACTCGGATCGTGATATATAATCTATGGGAGGACGATGAGAAGAAGTTGGAACTTGATTTTGATACAGATCCTCATGTAATATCACTAGCAATAGTTTTCAATGGAGTCAAATTTTGGACTACATATGTGTATATATGTAACAAATGATGTGTGATTTTTCTACAGGATATTCAACTAAGAGGTGTAAACAGAGATGAGAAGAACATCGAAATGGCGAAAGCTTATCCTAACTCGAGGCATTTCCTAACGTATCGACACTCGCTACGTGTACGTGGTTTCATGTTTATTAACACAGTTCCAATTTGTTAACTATCCTACGAGTGTTCATTAACAAGTTTCTGGTTTTTGCTATATGCAGAGTTATGTTTCGATTCTGTATCTCAGACTTCCGCCAAATTTCAGAATCATTCTTCGTGGAAAAGATGTCGAACATCACAGTTTATTAGATGACATGATGATGACCGAAGACAAAATATACAGACCTGTGCGTTCTTCAGAATGTTCACCAGATGAAGAGGTAAATAACTTTCCTCAGGTCTTAACTACACTTTTCAAAGTCTTAAAACAATCTTTAAAAAAATTCTTTGTTATGACAAAAATTTCAGATGGTTGCTGCTCTAACGATTGGCTTTGTGAAAGATGCTCATCATCACATCGACATACAAGGGTTCAATGTTTACCACAAGAACCGGCTTATCAAGGTTGACTATAATCAACGACCTCACAGCTGATTTAGCCATATTGTGTTGCTGGTTATCTATCTTCACTGAATTGTAACTTTCTTTTTTGCTTGTTTTCTTCAGCCATTTTGGAGGGTCTGGAATGCTGCTGGAAGCGATGGACGCGGTGTTATTGGTATATTGGAAGCTAATTTCATACAACCAGCTCACAATAAGCAAGGGTTTGAGCGAACCGCTGTTCTTGCTAAACTTGAAAACCGATTGAACCATTATCAGAAGACCTATTGGTATTACTAAATAAATATATCAATATACTACTATTAGAACTTTCACATATCATTCAAGTTTTTGGACTTTCTCTTAAGTTATCGTTTTGTTGGATATAGGTCTTCGAGGTGCCACGAGATTGGTTATGCTCCAAGGCGGAAGCAAACGAACCATGAAAGTAGCGTCACAGAGACTTCTCGAAAGCGGGACCAGAAATCCGAAGTACCTTTAAAGAACATCAACCATGATAAGGGATCTTTTTCTAATTCAGCACCAGCTCGATGCAGGCAAAATGTTGAATCATCTGCGAGAAACCGAAACTCTCAGGTTTATAAGTTTTGTTGTTCTTTTTAACTAATCATGATATTAATCATTTGTTCTAGGGAGTTTCTGATAAATCTCTCTGCCACACAGGATCCTAAAAAATCAAGAGCTGTTGACAGAGTACCTGACATCGGACCTAAGAACAGGAAACATGGGCATGAATTGAGGTTTACTCTCTCTCTGTCTCTGATGTTTCCCTTGAATCTAAGATAGTATATAGTAGAGAATGTTGTTTATTTGTTATCCATCACCCGTAATATTCCATTGACACTTTCTCTTCAACCGTAGTTCCAATGAAACAAGATCAGTTAATCACGCAGCAGAGTTGCAGAAGGTGGCTGAGTTGCAGAGACAGAAAGCACAGCCGCTTGAGTCGCAAGCTTTGTTTTCTTACAAATTTTCTCTCTTTTTTATTTGTGTTTATTTTGGCTATAATAGATTTCATTGTTTAATATGAACCAGATCAAACATAGGATTCAAGATTTGGAGAAGATGCAAATGGAAAAAAATGACTTAGCGAAACTGGTGACTGAGTTGACGAGCCAGCTGAAACAGTCAAAAGCCAAGATTCACGATTTTGAGAAGACGCAGAATGTAAGATCTAACTCAGAGAAACTGGTGGCCGAGATGATTAAACAGCTGAAACAGTCAAAAGATAGGATTCAAGATTTGGAGAAGACGCAGAATGCAAATGATGAAACAGCAGAACTGTTGTCTGAGTTGCAGAGACAGAAAGTACTGCTTAAGGAGAAAGTAAAGCTCCTCTTTCCTTAAAAAAGTTTTGTCTTTTTCTTTTTAGGGTTCCTTTCTAAAATAGATTTAATTTATATTTTTCTAATATGAACCAGCTCAAACAGTCAAAAGCTAAGATTCAAGATTTGGAGAAGACGCAGAAGGTTAAAGATGATGAATCAGCAAAACTGGTGGATGAGTTGAAGAGGCAGAAAGCTCTGCTTGAGGAGGAATCGCAGAAGGTAAAACATGAATGAGCAAAAACTGGTTGCTGAGCACTGCTTTAAAGCTCTTTTATTCTTCTTTAATTGGTTTCTGACTATAACAAATTTCATTGTTTAATATGAACCTCCAGCTCAAACAGTCAAAAGCTAAGATTCAAGATTTTGAGAAGTCACAGAGTGAGGTGTTGGATATCTTTCAAGAAGAAAGAGCCCGCAGAGATGGAACTGAGCATGGCCTGAGGATGAAGCTACGGGTAAGTCCCCTTTGTTACCAACAAAAAAAAAAGTTATCTTACTTTTTACATTCATACTCACATCAGTTGGTAAATGCTATAGGAAGCTTCTAATGCCATCCGTACGCTAACAATGAAAGTGAATAGCCTCGAAGCCGAAAAAAGCTAATTGTAAGAAGAAGATGCATTGATCTCAGCTTCTAAAACTCGTTTAGGTTTGAAGTACATCAGTTTCAATCCTTTAGCAGTAATGTACATTCATTAGGCTTTAGAATGTAGATTTTAAGCCTGCAGTGCTTTCTTGCCGTAGGGGCTACTTTCGGACCCAAGCACCAGACTCGGTTTAAAAATTTCTTTGTAGTAGTTTTCATTCACACTTAGATCCAGGTACATTGTTCGTAATTGTATAAATCTATCCGTTTACTTCTTTTTTTTTAACTGCTAACAGAAATATATTCAAATCTGGATTAACAAAAGTCCATCAAAACTTTTCTCCTCAAGCCAAATCTTTATCTTCTGTAATTGAAGAGTGTAATTTACACATTAATAAGTAAATCAATCACACACAAACACAATCAACCCCAAGCGAATGAAAATACCACACGCACACACACAAAAAAGTAAAAAAACAGAGAAGAGAGAAGACGAAAGCCGAATCTGAAACGGAAGAGAATGTGATCCCTAAGGGCTGTGATCGGCGGGAGGAAAACGAGGAAGATAAGGTATCCAAGTGGTGGGATCTCTCCAATCGAACGCCGGCAATGCTGGATTAGGGTTCCCTAAAGGAAGAGAAGGGAAAGGGAAAGACGGAAACGGCGGTAGAGTCGGCAACGGCGGCAGATTCGGGTACGGCCAAGGGAACCAGTACGGTGGCATATAAGGCCAGAAGAATTTCGAATCTCTCAGTTTCTTCTCCTCCTCTTCTCGCCGGTGATGCCTCTTTCCGCCGCCGCATAGTGTGGTGTTTCTGTGGGAAGGTTTGTAGCTGAGTGCGCTTAGGCTGTAGATACAGACCCGATCTTGCTTTGATTTAACGGATACTTCGTTGGATGCTGTCTGGAAAACGGGGACGTTGCAGCCGACATTGTTGTCGGATGTTTTTAGTAGCTTGGCGCTGCACTGCGACGCCATGGCGATTCCGTCGACGCAATCGATCCCATCGACGTGAGGGATCTCGAGCTTGTAAACGCCGCTTCTGTTTGTTGTTCTGTTCACCGATATATTCACTTCCTCTGATGTTTTCGGTGAACTCGCCTTGAATCTACAGCTCACATGAACTTCCACTCCTGAGAGAGTGAGAGACAGAGTTAGACTCGGTTTTACCAATCCGAATCAAACCGAAATTGTACCAAGAAAACCAGTTCAAGTCTAAGATATAGCTCTGTCATGACAAAGTGTTGAAAAGGTTTTGAGTTTCCATTCAGTTTCTATAATTAGAAATTAAAAGTCTAAAAATTCCGAGTTGGAAACCAGATTGACCAATCCTAAGTTCATGTAATGTTAATTAAATAAAGATCCCTGACCTTGTAAGAAATAGCTCTGTCTTGAGAAAGTGTTGATAGCACAAGTGTCACAGTAGACAACTCCAACGACTGTTATGCGAGAAGAAGGTTCCGAGCTTCCTTCCAGCGGTGGCCGGCCACGACCACGGCCAAAAGCTTGATGTGTCAAGCAAGAAGCTAGAAGCAGAAGAAAGAGAGGACGAAGATACATCGTGGCTAATATCTTTCACTCTCTTCTTTTGTTCTTTTTGATGATAATGTATGCAAGTGTGTGTGTGTGTGATTGCAATATATTCAGCCCGTGATCTAGAATTTTTTTGACCCCAATCACTGTTGAACAAAAATTCTTTTTTCTATCCACTACAAAACAAAGACATGTGAAGAGCCTCTTTTGGCTCATTCTGCTGTTCCAATGTGAAAAACACTCATGAGGAAGACATTTATTTGGTGTCCTTAATCCAAAAAAATTCCAAAGAGTTTGCAATTTCTTTTGTTATACAGATCTAACCCGACAGATTAAGAGCCAAAACCCCGATTATTTCTTTATACGTGTTTTCTTTTTTGAAATAATTCCAGTTTCTATATCATTGTCTTGGTTGACAAAAGGGTTTTATTGCTTTCTTGTGATCCAAGTCTGCTAATCATGTGTGGACTTAACTCCAAAAAAATTGAAATTCCGATAGAGCCAAATTATTTACATATTTTGCTTCTATAAATGTCTGAAAAGCTTGTGGGTTGTGTGTGGATTCAAGAAAGCCAACTTTCGTTATTTAAAAAAAATATATAGCCAAGTTTATATAACTGTATAACATCACTAAAAATCGTTATAATTGCAATATGGAACCCTCTAACATATCTCCAAAATAGTATATCACTAGAGCTACTTAATCAGATATCAAAATCATCATTTAAACACAAAAATATTCAAATACATTTTGAAGATAATTTCGTGCCGTAATTCTAAATATTTCTAAACAATTTACGCTCAGAACCTGTTAAAACAGGAATTCAAAACAGAAGACGTTAACAATTAAAATAAAAAAAAGGACCGAACTCTTAAAAGAAAAAAACAAGTAGTAAAATAAAACAAAAGTTTTCATGGTAGTCTTAGGTCGAGAACGGTTCTATAAACACGAACATAATGAAAGATAATCATAGAAGGATTGAAGGAAAAAATAATAAGAAGCAAAAGGAACCAGATAATTTGTCACACTCTCATAGTTTTCAATTCCTCTTCCGTGCCATAGAAGTTGGGTTCCCATCAAACAAGTCATCAATGTAAGCTTCAATATCCTCAGGCTGATACTTGACATACTTATCCGTCTGCTTCCCGGAATCAAGGTGTTGTTTATACCTCCCAAAGAAAGACCTATAAGCTGGAATCACTAACGCCGAGATGGAGACTCTTAGCTCCGATTGCATCTGTTCGTCACTCACAATCCACGTGCTCTGCGTCTTGTGAATCTCATCGAACATGGTATTGAAAATCTTGAACCTTTCTTTCAAAACCGGCTTCGACACTTTCCCGTTTACCTGTAATCCTTCTTGATTCATACATTGCAACACTTTCCCCCACGTTTCTCTCTGGTAGCTCTTATGGTACTGTCTAAGCTCCGTTGATCTTTTCCTTGTCCATGATTGTCCCATCAAGTCCCTAATCTCTGTCGACCCTTTGATCTTCTGCAGAATGTATCTCCCGTTGTTCATAAGGAATATGGATCGCAGTGACGGGTCTCTGTACAGTTTCGATTTAATCTCTAGATTTGCGTCGAGCAGTTCCATCACCCTTATCATTTGTCTAGCAAAAGCTGACGTTTTGTATTCCTCGTCGTCTTCTCGGTTGTTTCGTCTGGTCTCTGGTTCAGGTGTGGTCTCTGTTTGATCCGATTGAGCCGTCTCGTAGTGTTGAAACACTTGGTCTAAAGTGTCTTTGTACTCGCAGGCGTATTTGAGGTAGTTCATGGTGTAACGGGTTAACGGGTGAACCGCTCCGCTTGGAACCGGTGTTCTTCCATTGTCGCTCTTGATCGATTTCTCTAGCTCTCCGAATATGGTCACTGCCGCTTCTCCTAGCCTCGTCTGAGCCAGTTTAATCTCGTGGATCAGATCTGAATCCGATCTTTCAATTGCCGGGATCAAGTCGCGGAGCGTCTCGTACATGTCAAGGAATTTGAAAAGTTTCTCCGACGACCGTTTCGTGAGCACCACCGCACCGGAGAAATCTAAGAACCGGATTGTCACCGCGGAGACCAAGCTGGTGAGGAGGCGTTTACGGATTGGGGCATGATCGTCACCGGAGAATACAGTGTTGCATAGAGATAGCTCGCCGGGGAAAAGGACGGCGGAGCAACGACGAACGATAGAGATCCAGGAAGCTATCTCACCTTCGAGAGATTCCCAAGCTATTCTCTGCACGTCTTCTACATTGATCCCTTCGAACCCAACCTCGCTCAGCTCCTCCTTGAAGGCGTGCCGTCTCGACATCTCGTACGACATACAGCACTCTGCTTCGTAACCGGCGGAGATCATTGCTCCGGCGATCATCTTCAACGTCGAGATTGATTCCGGTGAAAAATCGGGGAAAGTTTCTTCCTCCTGCGGTGGATCATTGTCCTGTAAGACGCATCGATCGGATTCATGCGTTGAATTGAAAGAAGGCGGATTCTGCTTGGGATTGTTCCCGTCGCCGTTCTTCTTCTTCTCTCTGGAACGATCTAGAAGATGACGAAACTCTTCGTCGAGAAGCGACACAGCACGATGCTGAACCGAACTCGCCCGGTTTAGCCACGAAGAAACCGGCGTTGAATCTAACCGAAGCTCCCTCAATCTCATAACCGATTTAGAAATACGGTTAACGGCGTCGATAAATGCAGAGTCCTCTGATTCGTCCCGCCCAAGCCCAGAAGACTCCATCTTCGACACCAACGAATCCACCGTCTCCGGGAATGGCTCCACCGCTGGAGGAATCTCTCCTAACGGATCCTTCTCCTCCGCGGCGGAGGAAAGTGATTGGATGAAATCATCGACCGCTTCCATTACCTGGATGAGGCTGAGCTGGGAAGATTCGGAAACCGGCGTCGCCGTCTCCGTCGTGACGCTGTTATGTAATTGTTGTTCCGATTCATCGGAATGCTGCGTATTCTCGCGATGTTCGGATTTGTGAGAAAGAGTTTCCGATTCCGTTGCGTCACTTCCAGCTTTCTCCATTTCGCCGGGAAAATTATAAAACCCTCTCTAACTGAAATTTCCTTTTTTTCTCGTTTTTCCGTTTTTTCTGTTTTTTTTTCTTTTCTTTTTTTTTGTGTCCGGGGAAAATAAGACGGGGGAAAATGGGAAGAACGTACGGGATTAGTGTGAGGATGATACTAATTATGATTTTTCTTTTCTTCCTGATTTAATTTTTATCTTTTCTTTTTTTTATTATATAATTTTCCTTTATTTCTGAGGTTCTTTTTTTGGGTATCCGTTGACCGAGAGGGGGAAAAGGTTATGCGTCTCACGATCTCTCTTTTTTTTGCTTTTCTTTTTCATTTTTGTACTTTCTAATCAAACTCAACATGATATTAATGTTAGGGATATAAAATTCAGCTATTTACTTTTCATTTTGGGCTGATAATTATATTCGTTATGGACCCAAACACTTAATATGAGGCTTAAAGGCCCATGCTTTTCATACTTAAGCCATGGACCCAAAAACCAATCGTCCATCTAAATCCTCTCATCATTTTTTAATATTTTCTTTACTTTTTCTTATAATTAGTAACAATGGGATTAGTTTTTTTTTCTCATTTTTTGCCATTCTAAAAAAAATGGGCAAAAAGTACCTCTAACAATCAAGTGTCGTTTACGTTAATTGACTTTTCATTTACTATGTTGATGTCTTTTTCCCTTTTATATAATTAGTAGCAATGAAAATGATATACTTTTTTTATATAGTCTTTGCCATTTTTTAATATATCATTTTTCTTTTCTATAACTAGTAATAACGAAATTCATTTTTTTTTGTCGGTGTGGCAATAAGTTTTGAATCATATGTATAAAAAAAGAATTGTTCTTCTGCTTATTAGCACTTTGTTTAAAATAAACAAATCTGAAAGCAACGTTTATTGACCCAAACAAATCATTGTAATTAAAAAATTAGATCTCTAAAGAAACAATTTTTTTTGTTTCGTTGAAGTAAAGAGAGAAGTTTTATTAGCTCAAATAAACAACAACAAGAAAAGAAGTTTATTTGCTTGAATGGAAGAATATCTCGTCAACGAAAAAGTTGTGGAAAGATTTACTGAGTTTCCGCAACGCGTCATTGTTAATTTTTGCAAAGGGTAATAGTGTGAACACTCGTGGACGACAAAAAGAAAGAAGCTGCTTCTTCATCTCTCTCTCTCTCTCTCCAAACTCCAAATTTTTGTTTTTTTTTATTTTCCAGTTCGAATCTGAACAAAGTTGGTTTTTTTCTTGATACCCGGATTCTCAATTCCCTCCTTTCTTTCCGGGTACAGCAAAAGTTTCTGGATTTTTCTTCTTTTCTCCATTCTTTCCTCTTGAAAGGATTCAAAGGGTTTTTGCAAGTTTTGATTACTAATTTTCTTTTATCCCTTGTGGGAAAATTGAGTAGAGATGGGTTGTTTCTCATGTTTTGATTCGAGTGACGATGAGACGTTGAATCCAGTGGAGGAATCCAAGGGTCAGAAACAATCACAACCGACAGTATCCAATAACATTTCTGGACTCCCTTCAGGTTTTTTCTTCTTTTTAATCAAATCACTTTGATTTTATTCGTTTTCCTCCATGGTTACATGCTCCCAAGATCTGGTATCCTGATCCTGATTAGGCTAACGTCACTTGATCTCATCACTGTTTTCCGGATATATAAGCTTGTGAGCTGTTTTAGGCTTATTGGGCATGTTCTGATTCAGCTGTAATTGAATTACTCGGCCAAAGATGAAGGAGAATCATGATCCTTTGCTTCAGTTTCACTTGTTTTGATCTGATTGGGAAGTCCCAAGTTCGTTCTCAGTGTTAAATTTTGTGTCTTGGAGATGACTAAGACCTTGTGAAGAAGGATCAAAATCACGTGATCCTACTGAATCAAGACCAGGATCTTAGATTTGTTTATTTGGGGGAAGACATTGATACAAGTTTAACGCCTTTAGGGTGATTTGTTCTTGGAGTTTAGGTTTTATATTAGGGATTAGAAGAGTGTGGATGGATGCGTTTTGGTAAATTGATTGGTCTTGATGATGTTGCAGGTGGGGAGAAGCTTAGCTCAAAGAGCAATGGAGGGTCAAAAAGGGAGCTACTTCTTCCAAGGGATGGTCTTGGACAAATTGCTGCTCATACATTTGCTTTCCGCGAGCTCGCTGCTGCAACTATGAACTTTCATCCCGACACTTTCTTAGGCGAAGGTGGATTCGGACGTGTCTACAAAGGAAGGCTTGACAGCACCGGTCAGGTAATTGTTTTTTTTTATTGAATTATTGGTAATTGCTTCGCATTTCTATTTTTGAAGTTGCATACCATTGTTGTTATTGAATTTTAGCTTGAGTTTTTGCTTCTTATGCTAATGAGTCTTCTAATAATGAAGCTCGTTTTAGGATTTTGTTTCTTGTTTCTTGTTTCATAAAAAGTGATGTTTTACATTTTAAGTACCAATTTTTAAAGATAATATTAATTTTTTTTCTTTTCAATGGAGTTTATTAGTTAGAGAAAAGAAATTTGTGGAGACTTACATGCAAAACCCATAGCCTTTTATTTATTTTTCTTAAAGTGTGAAAAATCTAGGACTCCAATTTTTATGAAACAGAGAGGATATAAGTTGGCTTTCAACATGTTTCATGAATGATGAATTTGATAGGGAAGGGATTTGCAAGACGCTGCTCGCCATCTTCTATTTGTACAAGGCTATACTCGATGAGTAAAGTTAGAAAGATGGCTGGCTTCTATATATGTTAATAGAATTTTGCATACTCGATAAGTTGTTATACATTTATGTTCTACCTCTGATCAACTTTTCTTCATCTCTGTCAGGTTGTTGCTGTTAAACAATTGGACCGGAATGGTTTACAAGGTAACAGAGAATTTCTGGTAGAGGTTCTTATGCTTAGCCTTCTTCATCATCCCAACTTAGTCAACCTTATTGGTTACTGTGCTGATGGAGATCAACGCCTCTTGGTCTACGAGTTTATGTCCCTAGGATCATTGGAAGATCACCTCCACGGTAAATCTCCGGTGCTTTTCGTATCTTTTACCATTTTAGACCAAAGAGATTCTTTGTGATCTTAGTCAAATATCAACCGAAAGATTCTTTCTGATCTTAGTCAATGTCAACCCTTAAGTTTAGCAGATTCTTCATTGGATTGCTTATTTATTTTTTGGCAGTCTCTACCAAATTAACTTATTATATATTTTCCTATGGCCCAGATCTTCCACCGGATAAGGAGGCCTTAGATTGGAACATGAGAATGAAGATAGCTGCTGGTGCGGCAAAAGGTTTGGAATTCCTGCATGATAAGGCAAACCCTCCGGTTATTTATAGAGATTTTAAGTCATCAAACATTTTACTGGATGAGGGTTTCCACCCAAAGCTTTCTGATTTTGGTCTTGCTAAACTCGGGCCAACAGGAGACAAATCTCATGTCTCCACTAGGGTCATGGGCACTTACGGATATTGTGCTCCCGAGTACGCAATGACCGGACAATTGACAGTAAAATCAGATGTCTACAGTTTTGGTGTGGTTTTTCTCGAGCTCATTACTGGTCGAAAAGCAATAGATAGTGAGATGCCTCATGGAGAGCAGAATCTAGTGGCTTGGGTAAATAATTCATTACCATCATCATCTACTTGGCTTTGAGAATATTTTTTGGTTATGCAAAAACAGTTGAGAACTTTTTGGTGTTAACAGGCTCGCCCATTGTTCAACGACAGGCGAAAGTTCATAAAACTGGCGGATCCTAAGTTAAAGGGGCGGTTTCCAACTCGCGCACTCTACCAAGCATTAGCTGTGGCTTCAATGTGCATCCAAGAGCAGGCGGCTACGCGTCCTCTCATAGCAGATGTGGTCACTGCACTATCATATCTTGCAAACCAAGGTTATGATCCAAACAAAGATGACAGTAGGAGAAACCGAGATGAAAGAGGGGCAAAGTTGATAACAAGGAATGATGAAGGAGGTGGCTCAGGAAGTAAATTCGATCTAGAAGGTTCGGAGAAAGAAGAATCGCCGAGAGAAACAGCTCGGATTTTGAACCGAGACATTAATAGGGAGCGTGCGGTTGCAGAGGCTAAAATGTGGGGAGAGAGTTTGAGGGAGAAACGAAGGCAGAGCGAGCAAGGAACTTCAGAGAGCAACAGCACCGGGTAGAACCGGTTTGGGTCTCAAATCTTTTTTGTTCTTTTTCTCAAACCGTCATTTATTCTGAAACATAGGAAAAAAAAAGAAAAACAAAAAAACCATTGGGACAAAGAGTTGCTGTACATTATACATGTGATGTTGCAATATGTGCAAAAGTGGGACTCTTTTTTTAATAACAAAACTCTAATTGAAGAGTCTGGAGAGTTGATGCTCATGTAAATTATTGTAGTCTTTTCTATTTTATGTTTTTCTTTACAGATGGTTTTGTGATGTTGTCACATGTGGCAATTAAAATCGATGATTAAATTGCAAAGATCCAAGAATCAAGATTAGTGTTTCTTGACTCTTTTCTTCTGTGGTGTGGCTAATGTCCACACTCTACGTAGTTTCGGACAACGTGGGTCACATGCCCTCGCAATCTGACAAATATTTTAAGGATGGTATGGTTGGTCTTATCAAGCTTTTGTCGGAGAATTTTTACTTTTGACAGTGTACTCTCTTAAAATCGATTTCTTATTTTCCAGATTTTTTTTCTTGTTTCTGTGAATGACTTTCTATGACCTCTCAATATTCGGAGGATCTATCCTTTACTCGACACTTCTTACGTTCAGGTTTCTTTTGGCAAGATTAATATATAAAGAAAAAGTCAGTCAGCGAAAATCATTATATGATTCTTTTGAATATATAGATTACTTATATCTGGAAATTATAGTTATAACTTTTCATAAACCGCACTCATTTATTTGTCGAAATTTGCCGTAATATGTTTGTTATTAAAGTTGTCCTTTAACAAAAAAAGTATTTAATTTTGTCGGATTATGTCATACCGTTTAAAATATAAATTAATTAACAAATTTTCGATCATAATATTATTTGCGTCATTTATAAATTTGATGTGATTTATAAGTTACTCAAAATAGTTTAATCACGCATAACACTAAATTTATTTTTCGCGACTAAAAAGAGAATATTGCATCTTGCCGCAATATATATAGTCTTATTTTTAGTGGAGTATACATAAAACTGACTGTCACTTACTGAGTTATGGATGATGTAATTCAGCTTGGCATCGCATAAACGTTACATGAACTACATATTAGCTAGCAGACAACCTTTATCAGAATATCGGAACGTCTTGACGTCAAAAGAATAGCATTGGAACGTCTTAAAGTTATTTGATTCTTTTGAAAAGAGTTATAAATTATATAAACCACCTTAGGGGCAACTATTTAAACTTGAAAGAATATATTGAGATTTAGTTTGTTTCTACAAGACAATGTTTCATAACTTAACTTTATGTACAGTATACTTTAATTTTATGATCCGACTCATAATTCCGCTTCACGTTGACAAAAAAAAACTTCACTTTGTATAAAGTTGTTAATTTTTAAATCGTCGGATAATATGTCGTCAATGGTCTTGTACAATTCTTTTTTCTAATTGACGGAGACATCTTAAGACAAATGTAATAATTAAAAAAAATAAGGTGGTGGAAAAGCTTATTAGTACGTAATCTAGCTACTGCGGTTTAATTATATCGAAATTTGTAAGAGCACTGTCGTTACAACTTACAAAGATAATATATATTCACTTAAGAAAAAAAGATGATTTTATAAAAACACAAAACTTTATGCAAAATAGATCAATAATAAATAAGAAAACGAAACAAAAATGGAAATAAACCACCGATACATGCAATTTCTTCCTTTGGCCGGCCGACGAGCCAAGAGTAAGAAGAGAGAAAGAGAGAGAGATGTTTTGGTTTTGCTTCTTTTTGACGACACTTAAACAGATTCAAGACGGAGCAGTTTCCACGTGGCACTTTCCGTCTTCAATTGACGGCTCCTCCTGTTTAGTAACTTTGGATGGATCTTCATCAGAGAGTGGGTCCACCGGTTGCATCACGGTGACGTCGATCGGGTGCACTTCCGACACACCTAACGGACTCATCACGACAATAGTCTTAAGTTGTTGTTCTGATGAATTGACCTTTTTCTCAATTTCTAATTTCTCCCCCGAGTTTCTGTAAACTCCGTACAAAACCATTTGCACCATCCCTAGTATGAATCCCACCACGTTTGGAATCTACAAAATCATTCACAAAAAGTAAAAAAATATAATATATCAGTAGACTCTTTTACCCTTTTATTTTTCTTTTTTACCAAAAATATGAAACTTTAGAAAATAAATATAAAAATAGTTGCTTACAGCGATGCATATGTCGTGGAGGAATAAGCCATAAGCGAACCACATAACGGCGCTTATAGTGAGGAAGAAAGAAAGCGTGAAGGGCATGAATTCTACACTCTTTGTCTTTATCACACGCGCCTTTTTACAACCAACAAAAAAAAAAAAAACGTTAGCCCAAATTTTCAAAATATATTTTGAAACAAGTTTGTGAATGAAATTGAATAAAACGCTTAGTTACCACGATCATGAGAGGGGCAGCGAAAACAGAAACAGAAATGGCAACGCAAATCCAACCGAGGACAGAGACTTGGAGGCTAGGACTTTTAACCGCAAAATGTGTAACCATTAGAATCAACGAGAAGAAAGCAACGTTTATCGTTAAGAACAACTTCATAGCCGCGATCTGCAACGCGTAAGAGAAAATATAGAGCCACAAATCATTATTATTCATGCTTAATTACATAGAGAAGTTAAGGGTTAAGGAGGAGGATGTGGGGGGGAAGAAGAAAAATTACTCTTTTGTCCCTGGTAGCGTAAGCGAGGAACATGGAGATGTAGATAGTCTCCACGACGCAGCCGAAGGAGTTGATGGTAATTAGGAGAAAAGCGTCTTGCTTGATCAATGCGTAATAGAGCCATAGCATGCAGCTAAATAGCGACACTTGGTACGGTAAAGACTGGAAACTTTCCGTCGATTTTTTCTTGTATATTCTATAAAACGTTGGCCTGCAAAATTTCACAACAAATATCAAGGAAAATTCATTCTCAAATCATTATTCGCTTAGATAACCAATCCCAATCCTGGTAAAAATAATAAATAAATAAATAAGTTGTATGTACTTACACTGGAGCGAGGAATACGAGGAAGGATATTGCGTTTCCTGTAATTTCGTGAAAAAAAAATGAAATGAGTTGATTGTAGAATTAAAAGGCTTCTAGTTTTGTGGAGACATTAGTGAATCGACCCGTTCTCTAACCAACCTCAACGGGGAATTAAATTGCCCCATTAACCGCACTACACGTACCAAGTATATGGACAACAATGCGTGACGATTTCGATTTGTAAAGCTTTCGTATTAATTTATTTTTTTGGTAGTTTGGGACTTTAATTAGTTGCAGAATTAGAAGTTTATAATGATCTCAAAGGAATCCTCTAGTTTTTTTAAAAAAAAATGAAGAAAAATCTAGAAACAAAGTAAGAATTTTTTTATATATTTAGTAGGTGGCTCATGATGAACTTCCCATAATTTAATTTTCATTTCTAAGTACTTTTTTTGTTTAGTTCACGTCTTACTAATACAATGGAACCGTAGTTTATAATATTTTTTTGAAAATAGAAGGTTAGATGCGAAGTTGTAACATTATAGTTATGTTGCAAATTCTTTATTATATATATTAACAAGTCGAAAAAACTACAGAATCAGAGAGAACAAGAAGAGAATAGCTGAGGAACAAACTAGAACATATCATTAAAACATTACCTAAGATGCCGAAGATGATAGCGAGCAAATGGTGATTGATCATGACGCCCATTTTCTATAGAATTGTCGAGAAGAAGCTTTTACCGTACGGAGATTTCTAAAGGGTCTCAGTTTTTTGAAACCCTAAAGCTTTCTATCTCTCTCTCTCTCTCTTCTAAGATGGTTCTCTTTATTTCATGGAGGAAACTAATGAGCCTCAGGTGGTTTATATATAGTACCAAAATAACCATTGTAGTCAAAATATTTTGATTTTAATTTTTGAGTTATTCGAAGCGTGTAACGTGTTGAGTGTAATAAAAAAATAAAAATAAAATAATAAGAATTGCAAAGGAGAAACGAACTCAGCCTGGTTGCATGACAAGTGGAGAAACTAGTAGGTAGCGTCGCAATTTATCATTCACTAAACTCTACTCCTTTTCATCCTCACTCGCACCTCACACCCGCGTGGCTTTACGTCCACAATTTCATTTTCTTCACGCCTTCTTCTTGTACTAGCTTTCAAAAATCAGATTAATACCATAGTAAAGTTTGCACTTTATAGACGATAAACGAGTTTCATGGTGACCAAAATTCCACCCAACATCAACCAACATAGTGGAAATCGTCACTAGATTACAATGCCAATTGTATATTTTCTTTTCATCTAAAAAAAAAAGCCCACCTATCTATTTGATGGATACAATGAATACAAGACACCTAATTTACAAAAATATAGAATTTTAGGATTAATATTGGTTAATTAACTTCAAATTTGCTTACAATGAATGTAATTGTTTTGCCCGTATTATCTTACTATAAATAGAAGACGTAAATGAGACAGCTAGGATAGGTTTAATATTAAATTGGTATTTGTAAATGAGTCTAGGTGAAATTGATCATTAAGGATCTAAAACAGCTAGAAAATTGTAGATGATGACTAGGTTAAACCAATGCAATTTGTATAGGTTATATAAAAGCATCCATACGCAGAAAATGGACGCCGTTTTCTATAAACTTATGGTAGTTTCAATGATTAATCAAAGTAGAAAGAAAATAAAAGGAACAAAAAAAACCATTCACATTTCTGATTAGATTTCTCTTTGTTTAGAAGAACACGTTTTTTTTGCAATTGTACAAAAAGAAAACGATAAATCATGCATGTATTGAGCAAAACTCCACGCGTAAAAGGAGAGCGTCGCGCGTGAGAGTAATTAATTAATTTAAGGTAATGAACAAAAAACGATGCGTTACGGGAGAGGCGTAATTAATAAATAGCATGAAAATGAAAAAAATCTTGTGCCGATCACGTGACCTCTCCAAACGCTTCCACTTATAGCCGTTTCTTTAGAGTTCGCAGAGACACACGAGAGCTATATGCCACGTCATCAAATGCTGACTAGGCATCTCTTTCTCTCTCTCTGCTTTCGTGTCTTGGTTATATTTTCTGTTTCTGCTCTTTCTTCTCCTGTTTTAATCCGCATTTCCAGGACTCCCATCGTTTCCCGAAAGTTTATTTTTTTATATACTAGTTAAAACATTTAATTTCAATAACTCTTTTTTTTTTCCAAGATATTTAATCAAGTGAGGATACATGTATCTATCATTTTTTGGTAAATGTCTAATGTAGTAATATCGATTAGTATTCAGAGCTAGACTGGTTGAATATACGTTTTGATATTTATGATGAAAGGAATCAGAATATTTTGGAAAAAAGTTGGAGAAAAACGAAATATCTCTACATTTTTCGAGGCTGAGTTAAAACAGATATTAAAAGTGGGAAGAAATGGACAAAAGAGGAGTGACGTGGTAGGAGAATGATAACAATGATCATGGGTTTGTTAAAATCCTTCTTGTTCTTATTCCTTCTTTGTTTCTCTCTCTTTTTTTTATTTGGTTCCAATTTTTTTTAAAATATGAGAGGTGCCACTTTTGTGGTTCTCCTCCACCTTAATTTTCCCATCTCTAGTTATTTATTGAAACATTTTATTTTTTTTATCTTACATTTTTTTCTATTATGATTGGTGCCTAATATGTTTTTAGTTCACGTACGTTCCCATGATGTTATTGCAAATTGCAATTTTGCAATCACTTTTCCCTAGCTTCTCTCTCTAGGCTGTAATGTTTATTTTCGTATGATTTATATATCTACATGCATATATTCTTGGAAACGTTAAATTACATTAAATATATATATATTTAAAGGTCATATATTACTTCCACAGACATTTATTATTTCATTCAATAAATTGGTTTTTCTCCCAAACCCGATTATGTTTATTTTTCCGTTTTATATATGTGAGCTTTTGTGTATAGTATCTTACTATAGAAATCTCGACGTGTTGGATCATAGAGTAACACGTGATTTAATATAAATAACATTATTTGCGACAAAGTCTCAATTAATTGATTAGAACTCGCATGTTCAGTGACTAATATTTCATACCTATTCAAAAGCTCCACTTTAAATTTACATTTTCTTGTCAATTTTTCAATTTATAACCACCGATTTTTTTTAATGGAAAAGTATAAATGGAAGTACTTAAAAAAAAACCAATAGAGCTATAGAACGGATATTTTGCTCACTTAGCAGAATTAACCCAAAAAAGAAGAAGCAAAAAATAAACATCATCATCTGATCAAACCTCAATAATTCAAGCACGTAGGATGACCCACATTGATAAATGATGTATGCATAAAAATCTGTATATGTTGCTACCACATAAAGGAAAAATGACAAACATGTGGGTGAGATTAAACCTCCCCCGATCCTATCGTTTTCCGATTTCAATCGGTTCATACGAATCTAGCTTTACACACACATACCATTTATATAGCTATGCTACAATAGCTTTCAACGATGGATACCTATCCATGATTAATTTGTTAGCGATTTGATTAATGTTTACCAAATATATACTACGTACTATATGTTATTATGATCGCTCTATTGAACCAATATTAGTCAGACCAACAGAAGTTTGTATGTATTAGTATTAATCATGAACGTAGGCTTCATTATGATCGCTCTACTGAATCTATATTAGTCACAATAACCGAAACTTGTATGTATTAGTTTGAATCATGAACATAGGCTTGATGGAGATAAGCCAATATGATTCGTGAGAATGACTTAGATAAAGCTATACACTTGTAATAAGAAGAATTGTTCCTTTGTAATAATAAAAAGAAATGTAATGAGATGTTGGATTACTGCACAGACCGACATGAAATGTCATCCAATGGCTTGTTAAAAATATTAATCGGGACAAAGTGAATCAGACACTCAACCCCTTCAACCAGTTTCTTAAACTATACTTTTTTAAATAACAAAGACATAGACTATCTACTTGGACCTCAGACAAGATCACGTTATTACTTACTTCTTTACATCACAAGAACTGAAATTTTATGTCTTTGAATAAATTTTCTTCTACTTTAATGATAAGCTAGTACACCAGTTTACTTGCATTCGCGGAGTCTAAATTAGACTTTTGTCATACACTAATCAAACCAACAAACAATGAGAATGCATTTGTAGAAGCTTCGAATGGGTTGACATTACTATTATTCAAACATATGGCCAAAGTGCTAAACTGTTTACGACAGAAAATAAACGAATCACATATTACTTACGTGTATCGCTCATCAGATAGTCTTAATAATGGTGTTTAGAGAAATTCCAATCATACACTATACAAAAGAAAACAAAAACGTTGGAGAAAGAGAATTCTGAAATGTTAGAAAACTTGTTAATTTGCATGTACAAAATTAAAGTATGTATTTTGCCGTTTACGTTATATTTTAATGAAAATTTACAAACTTGCCCGACGAAGTTAATGGACACGTATATTTATCACCATAAATGATATGTAGATAAATTAAAAATGGTTAATAGATTATGGTAAAATGAAATAATTAAGGGGGAGGGAATGAAAGTAAATAACGAAATATAATTATGTGAAACCAAATAGTAAAAGGGGGAAGAAAGCTAATGTAAGTAAGTTGGTAATGATTGAAGATCGATTCTCTCCTAAAACTTCTTTTTGTCGTTTTCAATGTTTTTATCAATTAATCATCCTTTCACAATAGAATCAATCAAATTGACCCATTTCTCAGGTTTCTATATTTGATAACGACCTCTTATTGGAAACCACCCTTTTGTGGATTTATGTAAATATAAGAAAATAACTATAAATTGCAAATGACCACACGTAAACAAAATGTGTTGGGAATTTTTTATTTTCGAAATCAAGTAAACCATACGTGTTAATATTAACCGGATCGAACGTTAACTAAAATAATTCAAATTTTTGTTTATTGATAATTTGATGTTTTAGGAAATTCTATATTTATTGATTTCTAACTATGAATGTTATTTCGGTGATAATGATCATCTGTAGAAAATGAACTGGATTTTACTTCAAAAAATATAGTAATATAATTAAATACACCAATTTTTTAAAAAAATTAAATTACTACCTAAATACACATTAAATTTATTTGCTTATTAGTTAACAAACTAAATTGCAGATTGCCAATAATCCAGCTTAGAGTTTAACCACCTCAAATTATTTTTACTTTTTAAAGAATGATCATTGTATAAACTACTGATTTTAATGTGAAAGTGTTTCGAAAACATTAAACTACCGTAGAAAAAAATTAGATTAAAAAATTATCTTACTCAAACATGATTTGTAATATTTTCATTTACGTTAAAAATATGATTATCTCACAATAGATTTTTATACTTTTATAATACGTATTGATATATATATATATTTATAAAAATATTTTATTCTGATAGCTTGTATATAAATTAAATTATATTTAATTATTTATTTTGCTTAACTTATATTTTCTGCTTAAAATTTTGAAAATATCAATAAGTCTTCAGTAATTAACAAAAAAATTGTTGACTTTTGTTGAATAATTGATTTTTCATCTAATCATGCTAATTTTGTTGAAGTACATTTTTCTCTAACATTTTTTTAAGCAATCTCAATTTTTCCATATATATTTGAGATATCCGACTAGAATTATTCTTTTCACAATTAATGATGACTTTAAACGGTTTTCTTTTAGAAATTTGCATGATAAAAAAAACTAAATTTTCTGAAAGTATTATAATTCCCAGTCTCAGTCATATTGTATGTATTAGCTTTTTGATATATACATATTTCAGCCTTTGGCACGTCTCTTTTCTAATTCTTTTGTTTCCCATTGGATATCTCCACTACTTTTCGACTGTGTGTCTTTAATTAAACCTTCTTTTGTGATGAGTTTCTAATATTCCTTTCGCAAGATTCCATTTTGAATTTAAATAATTTCAACCATGCAAACATATATAGTATGGATAAAATAAAACTATTGCGCAGTGTTACGCTCGAGTCAAATATGGAAATGACTTCACAGAAACAGAAATAAAATGACTCAAAGTTTGAAGGGCCCAATAAACGTGGGGTTCTTTAGAATTTCATTAGAACTTCTTGATACATATTTCTTGAACACAAAAGAAATGTGGTCAGAAGATTCTACACGTACCCATATAAATGATTGTCTTCTGGATACACCTAGAACTAGTAACATTTCATTCCAATTACCCCCTTCTCTATGCTTTTCTTTGTTGAATAAATTTCAGTTTTCTTGTTTTGTATATATATATAATAATTATAGAAGAAAAAGACGTGCTTGCTTTCTAAAGATCGGTACATTCTCTTTGGACTAGTGTGTCACGAGAATTATGAAATAGCAAAAAGTTATCTCCACCAAAATTCGTCGACATCGTTTTTGTTGCAATGACAAAGGAAATACATAACACTATGACAAAAATATGATTTATAGAATTTTAATCATTTTATATACATAACACTATGACAAATGAGTGTTATGGTATTACGTACAAATAGATTACGTTGCTAGTTGATATTAAAGGATTGATATTTTTGTAGTTGTGAACGGTCATATGACTTATGGAATACGTATTGTAATGGTGGAGAAGTGGAAGAAAGCACCCAAAAAATTACAATTTGAAGATTGATGCATTGAACGTGTTTACACTTTCTCATATTTTCCTTTTCAAGTAAAGGCCAATTCAGGTTTATGCTTTTTAGACTTTTATGTGGCGTGGCGATATTTATTCTTACTTTGTTTGTTTTTTATTCGTCAACGTGTTTGTTTTCTTCGCTTTCCAGCTAATTAATTGTTGTGTTCAATTATATTTAGCATATTAATTATTGAATTGTATCACCATATTCCAATTTTGTAATCATTAGTTAATAATGCATATTGATTAGTTTGTATCTTTACAATCAGAAAAACTTCATAAAATCATTTTCCACCTAATATCTCAATTGCGTGCTAAAGTCTACCCAAATCTTAAACCAAAACAAATGTATGCAAGGAAAGAAAAATATAATTTTTTTTGTTTTTGCTTTCATATTTTTATTATTTGATAGCAATAATAATTTTGAACTTCAATTCATATGTAACCGTTCTAACTATTTCTGTCCATATGCCCTTCTTCTTTGCCCACTATCAGAACTCGTACTCATCTGTCAAAAGATCGATTTTTTTATTCGAAAAAAACTGAATAAACTTATCGACTGAATTTAAAAATTACTACGTGAGGTTTTTTCCTTGTACTAGCATATTTCTTTGTAATATTTTTCCGAAAATAAGAGTGTTTCGGATATAAAGTTTAAGGGGCATATATGTTTTTACAAAAAAAATATCTTATAATTATTATATATTTCTCCTGTTTTTTTATAGTTTGATTGATTCTTTTGGCTTTAAATACATTTAGCTTTTGTTATTTATATTTAACAATATTTATCAACATTTACTTTTCAGAGAAAATGAACGATAATTAATCTTAATTTTTTTTAACTTCAACAGTATTTTGTAAAATCTTGAATATATTAATTATTGTTTTTATTTTCGGATCGTCTGAAAGGTTGTCCATATTTTTTATTTCATGGTTCCTTCACTTTAACTGTATTATAATTTATAAATCGGATTTTCATTGGCCATGCATGGATGATAATGTGTAGTATTATCCTCGACTTGCTGAATAATAAATTTCTGAGCATTCATTTTAATGAATGATTGGCGTGGCGATAAGGCAAAGATTGTGGGACAAAATCTAATCCTAGAGGACATGGACCACATAAACTTTATATTAATCGATTCAAATTGTTACGAAATGATGAGGTGGTTCCTTTTTGCCCAATTAGGTGTTATCTGATTTTATTTTTGAAATATATATACAAAGTGTTTATTATCTAATTGAGAAAACAAACTTATTTAATCCAGCACACCTTTGAATAAAAAAAACATTTGTTGTTAACCTTATAGTTATTGTTTGGGAAAAAATATATTTAGATAGTTATTGGCTTATTACATAACTTTGGACCACCCTAAACCAGATTAGGGACACTGCATCGTCCTTAATTAATAGTTAGTTACACACAAATAGAATTGTATTAATTAAGGACAGATTAGGCAAGTCACTAGTTAATGGACACACATATAACTCTTTTTTGTTGGGCAAAAAAATAATATATATATATATATATATATAATTGAGTTTGTACCTATGTGTAACTTAAACTTAAAAAGTTAAAAGACAGAAGATATTTAACTGCCAAGCAAACATCAAAATCTCATAACTAACGTTGGTTATGTACTAATGATTATATATATATAACTACTAATATATCTCCATATGGTAAAATTAAAATTTTAGGCAAAATTATATAACTCAAACCTTGTCTTTTATGTTGAATATTTGTTTAAAATAAAATAGATATATAATATATAGGACAATTTTTATATAAATTAAAAATATAAGATGATTTATTAATTTATTGAACAATTAACTGAATCGAAAACTTAATTCAATTCAGTAATTATCTTGTAAACCTAGTAGCTATTTCGTTCGTTTCAAATGAAAACAGGAAGTTATAGATCGTTGGTTATTCCACTATTAATTTATTCGATTTTACTTTCTTTAGACAAACATAATGAAAACATAACAAAAGTATTAAATTATTGAATCAAAAAGAAAGAAAAAATGGTTACACACTTACACGAGACTTGGCATCCAACTTAATTCCGTAAAATTTCAGGTTAAGGTATTATTGTTTTAAACGAAAAATGCTCACCTCATAAGAGTTTCAAACTTGTGACACTCACCTACATGAACGACAAATGTACGTTTTGTCTACACGTTCATTATGTAATATGTCATTAGTTACCAAACTTAAAACTGTTGTATCACCATCTGACTAATTTCCTCAATTTTTTTTTTTGTGAAATAATCGTAGCGGAATCGCCATGTTATCCGTGGCCGTAGATCGATTCTCATGTGCTTATGTTGGCCACTATAGATGATCTGAGCCAGAGGATAATATGGTTTTTACAGGCCCTATGATTGGTTTAAGTTTCTAACTTATAATTTACTTGCAAAGTTATTGGAGAATGGAAACGCGATGTGTCGCTTCAATTTAAATTCCAGCCCAAATCAAAATTAGCCCATTTAGAAATCAAAAGCCCATGCAGGTTGGCCCAAAACATTTATGTCGGTAAAAAAAGGAGACTGTAATAATACGAAATTCTTACAAATCCGAACTGATTTTGACGATCCGATACTTAGTTGGAATCTCAGTTTACAGTTGGTGTCCACCATAGAGTAAAGAGGTTTTTAATAGAGGAACGAGAGAAGAAATAAATTTCAAACTGAAACTAAAAAAAAGATAAATTTTTCTACAAAAAATCGTAAACGGATAAAATTATAATTGATTTACACAATAAAATATATGGTCAAACAAAAATCTTCAATAGAAAAACAAAGATTGAAGATGTGTACTATCAAACAAAAAAATATTAATATAATTATATTGATAAAGATAAATATATCATAAAAAAACAAAAAAACAATAAGAATATAAAAATTAGAAAACACAATAAAAATAAAATAAAAAATAACACACAAACCCCCGCATATGGGGGTGAAGATCTCTAAGCTTGTGCGACACAAAAACAGAGCTATTAGGTAACTTTCATCAACTTCAAATTTGTAAATAATCAATAATTTCTAAAACACTCGAACTCACAGAAATAAAAAAACATTCAAAAGATGTTGTCGGCAAGATGCGTATCATAAAGGGAGTATATCTACAAAATTCCTTAGCAGACTCAGAAGTTATCATATGATTGGTAATAAACAGTTACACACCACAAAAATAAAAAACTACATAAAATTATGTGTCAAAATAACCAATTGACATATCAACTTTTTGCAGGTGCACAATGGTCCGACCATTTATATGAGGTGAACAAGATGCCAATTTTCGTCAACTTTTGAACATCATCTTGGTCACAAACATTAATCTAAATTTTTTTAAGATACATATATAGTAAATTAAGATTCTACAATCAACCATGGCATGTTCACACATATTTAAAAAACGATGCAGGAAAATTATTACTCGCTTCAACCCCAACAACAAGATTTTACTTTGACAAATTCACTGTTGTTATTAAAAGCTTCCGGAAAACAAAAAGAAATCTACTTTTGAAGCATAAATGGATTTACGCAAACTATTTCCAGACAAAACCAATGTAAGCGATATGGATTGAGCAAAAATATATTTTTTATTTACATAACAAGTGGATTGTAGCTTACTATTTATGCAGACCAAGATATTATTCATTTAAAAAAATCATAATCGTTTTCTTATTTTACATGAAAACATCTCTACAGATTTCTCTATTATACAATTACATCAAATACAAAACGAAAAAGTGTAAATATAAATAATAAAAATAGAAATAAGCATTTACAAAACAACTATAAATGATAAAAAAAAAAGCATTAACTATTTACACAATTTGCGCGTAGCGCGGGATCAACCCTAGTAAAAAAAAAACTAAAACTCGAGGATTAATAGAAATCAACAATTAAAGTTCGTGAAGTTAAAAAATATGTTCTAATTGAGTTTTCACAGATATGTCGGATGCATGGATGGCTTCAATACGATAACTTATAATTGTTTAATTAGTGTCATACTAATTAGGCCCAGCAAGTCATAATGGGCCTACACAACTTGACCTTAAGTATTTTTCATCAATAATTACATAAAAACCTCAGCCTCCACAACAATTCTCGAATCTTGAATCATATACTTCACCGAAGTCCTCAAACAGGCCCAAGCTAAACCACACTATTACACATTTCTCCTTTTCTTCTCTTTAAAGTTTACGCATTGTTATGGCCTCAGAACATAATTTAAAACCCAAACCAAGATGGACCAAACCGAAATACATACAATTAGATAAACAAAACAAATAGGTATTGGTCTTGTTTATGTAAATATCCATTGAATTGAACTAGACAAAACCGAAAGAAAACCATATTTTAGCTTAATTTTAAACTAAAATGTTAATCTCTAATGAGAGAATAAAGATCATCCCTAGTGTAATTTTTATTTCTTCTTTTTAAGATTTGAGAGGAAAAAGAAAGTAAAAAGAGAGGAAGATGAAAGTCTAACCTTTAATAGGCTGGAACTTGTGTCTTTCAAGTTTGGAATAAGCATCAAAGAAACAACTTTTTTTTTCCTTCTCAAAAGCACAACTATTTCGTTTTTTCCTGAAAAAAAAAGAAGAAGAGAAAGTTCGCACACGAATTGGTAACAACACACGTGAGAGAAAAACAAAAAACATCTTTTGATAAGTTTTTTAAGTTGTTCCTTCACATGCCATAAAAAGCCATACAATGTTCAAGTCCACACCAAAAATTATAAAAAGTAATCAACTTAAACATATTTCAAAAGTAAAAATTAATTCTTCAGGTTGCTTCACCTAAAACGATTCGTCTTTCTTTTAGTGGGTTTTTCTTCAACTTCCAAGCTCACATATATGACATAAGCAGATGCAGCACCTTGTTGTGTATATTTAGGTTTCGTATAGAAAATGATTATAAGTAAAAGGAATTTGATTTTTTTTGTTTCGTACCCAAGTGTATAAGAAAAGATAACGGAAACAGTAATATTGTGTATAAGCATAGTGACAATTTCCTGAATTTTTTTTAATAAATATATTACATATTTAGAGTTAATCCATAATCGTAGGATTTGGACCCAGCATGAAGACGAATTTTCAGATTATATTTCGAGTATTAATTAATCATAACCATATGTGTTGATAGTGTACTACATGATGCTTGGTACAAACATATTTAAATAAAACTGACAATTAAAATATTCCGGTCGAGAAGCTTATGTGCTACATTGAGAGACTAAAACTATATAATAATTACACGTTCTGGAATTATTATATACTCATACACTCACATTAATACTATAATTTG
Source organism: Schrenkiella parvula (assembly GCA_000218505.1). Classification (NCBI taxonomy): domain Eukaryota; kingdom Viridiplantae; phylum Streptophyta; class Magnoliopsida; order Brassicales; family Brassicaceae; genus Schrenkiella; species Schrenkiella parvula. The sequence continues at coordinate 14,340,529 of CM001192.1, read as the reverse complement.
CTCTATTTAAATTTATTTGAAGGCATAAAACCCAGTGTAATTAAAGAGAGATTTGAAAGCTTTAACTTTTTTCATTTTTTGGTTAAAAGCATTTGATAAATTATAATACATGTTTAAAAAATGCAAAATATTTATAAAAGCTTCTTTATGAAAGGAGGTACGCAACTTTGAGGTTGACAAAGTGTAGCTTCAAAATGAAGAAACTAAGAACGTTTAGATAGAATAAAAGCAAAACCTAGCTCCTCCTTATATACATTAAAGATAGAAAATTATTTGTAGTCAACTTCCGTATCGATTATGAGTGATGACTTTGAATTTTCAATAAATATATTTAATTTTTCGAGGGAAAAATATACCTTATTTGATTCTAGAAACTAAAATGCTTTAACCCAAGCAGTTGTTATCAAACACTGTATATGATGTAGTTTCTTCAATTCATTTACTTTATTAGATCTCATTAATTTTGTTAAGGTACATCAAAATGTACCTCGAAAAAAAAACCTCAATGAAAAACGATTCCAATGAGATTCGTTGTATATATCATGTAGAAAGGTGTAGTGATTCAACTTATTCACATGGATATTATTTGCATACTTAGATAGACGTTATACTATATTGGATGGGTCATAAATGGCATATGATTGCTTGTACGTGATTTAATGCAGGGTTAAGAAATCATTACATGATTCATTATTTTAGTTGGATCTCTGAACGAAGCAGGAAACCTCCCAACTGGGCTGCCAAATAATTTTATTCGAACATATCATCGCGCGTTTGAAAAGTAATATAGTTTATAATAGTATAAACCTTCATCGACGTATTGTTTACAAGGACTAGTAGTTAGCTAAAAGCCTAAAACAATTGATTGGACTTTCTATAACTTATACGTATATGTTAGTTTTATCTTCTTTTTTTAACACTAGTTTATTGCTTTATTATAGTTTTAGTTTATCTAAGTATTAAATTTTCGTAATACGTATATTGTGAGTTAGGTTTTCTATATATAGATATAACGTTTTTTTCTGTCGTCGTGGGCGATAAATATTACTTATAAAATTAAAAAATATTGAATAAACATATTTTCTGATATGTAAAAATATATGGACGTTCATTTAATCCAACTGATTAATAATTGATTAATATTTTATACTAAAAGAATTAACGTTCAAACTCCAAATATTCAATGCACCTATCATCATATAATACTAATACCGTAAATTTGTGTATTATAAAATTATTGATATAACAATTTTTATAATTTATACTAAAACCGCAAACTCAGTTGACGCTCTCACACGCATTTTTTTCACATTACACATTTACTACTATTATACGGTACGCCTAAACTACAGAGGAAAAATTTTAATATTACAAAGCCAATAAGTTTTTAAATAAAACAGTAAGAAAATAAAAAAAATACGGAGCCGCAAAAATTATTACGAAATCCTAATTTGATATTTCTCAATGTAAGACCCCATTGATGACCAAGTCGCAAGTGGGGTGCGTGTGCCTATTTTTTCTTTTTGCTTGTGGGGATCTCTTTTCTATATTTTTCCAACTTATTTTACTGTAAAATAAATAAAAGTAAATATATAGGAGTACAAGCAAAATGTTGCACAAAAACATAAGGCTCTAGTGATCACGTTGAGTCTCATAAACTCAATCACTAGAGAAGACTTCTTTCTGTTCTCTAAAAAAAAATGTTTTAAATAAAGAAATTATTTAGAATAATTCTATAGAAGATTGGGAATAAAAAAGAAGTCGTTGAAAATAATGGAGGGTATTTTTGTCAATTTGGAAAGGGACCATTCATTGAATGTGATTAGGAAATTTGAGACAAACAAGATTTGGGAAATCGGGAGAGAAGGAGAGATGAGAAGAGATGCTTTGGTTGCATTGCATTTTGTGTCTCCGATACTTCAATCCGACGTGTGACGCTGTCGTTTTGGAATCATGTAGGACCCTTCCCTCTCTTATTCCCTTCATCCTCCTTCACTCCATATTTACCATAATGCCCCTTCTCGTACACCATACGTAAATAGTGTTTCTCACTACGTTACATTATTATATCAGACTTTTAATATATATATATATATATATGTTATGAATGTTATTTACAAAATAAAAAAACCTAATATGTACATTTATTTCATTATTGATAAACTTTATAAATGGTAGTTTGCATGATATCTACATTCGTGTATACAAGACGACGTATATCGGGGTAATGTTTAAGAGAATATTTAATATATTTGATAATAATTACTTTTTCAAGTTCTTGACATTAAAGAAAAGCTAGTTGATAAAAACCTTTGTTAAAAAAAAGTTAGTTGATATATTATATATCGTAGTGTATCTGATAAAATAACCTAGAAATATGATACACGAAAGCACATAATTGGATATACCTTCCAATTGTATTTCTCTTACAACAACTCTTTCGAAAATATAAACAATTTTTCAGAAATTTATATCCATCGTAGTAATAACATAAATTGCTAACCAAAACCGAATAATTTAATACCATCGATTCAGATTCAGAGATCAGCTGTAAAACTAAAGTATGAGAAACCTGAATCGTGAAATGAACAACATATAAAATCAGGTAGAAAATGTTATATATTTATTTAAATAACTTATTCTCGTGAATCTCATATCATATTCGATCGTGGAAAACGATGGGTAGTACAAGACTATATATGTTATTCTATCCAAGTAAAACTAAAAGAGTGGAAGTTATCGTTTATAACTTTTCATATAACAGCGACGAAGATATATATCCTTAAGAACCATGATATAATATTTTTAAAAGTCTATATTTTGTTAATCCTTGGTCTCAATAGAGAGGTAACTTGTAGTGTCGATAGTGAATATTATTATACCGACAATAACGTCACGCCTTTGTTATTTTAAAGATAACATACATTTGGACGAAATCGATCATTTATTTTTATTTAATTATAAAGAAAAAAATTTCATGTGATCTATACAAATAGGAAGGTTGACAACGGGATTGCAGGAACTTACAGCACACTGTCAGCTTCACGGACCCCTTGACATTGATTTTATTTTTATTCTATCTATATTTACATACATTAGTTCTAATTACTAAATTGCATTTTTATTAGTTATTTTGTTTCCGGTCCTTGATTTCTATATGATATACTATGTACATATATATATTAATACATGGATATTGTTGTCTCACTGGTCTGTATATATGCAGGGCATGGTCCATACACCATTAATTATCAAGTTGGTGGTCGAATTTATATACATACGTATATATTTTGTTCTTCCACTTTGTAAGAAACCATTGACTTGTCTGGGATATTTCAGAATGTTATCAAATACTGAGGAGTTCCACAATTTCTTCTTTTGGTGGTGGTCTGAGTTGTCAATATTAATTAATAAGATTGATATGTCTATTGTTTAACTAAGGGGCATATGCTTTATTAGTATTCAATTATATCACACTCTTTAAAGATTATAAAAATATATTTATATTTTATGCCCATATACTGATAAATTAGCGCACCCACTCCAAAAATGGAATAACCGAATATATCAAGTAATTCATAATCATTTGCTTTTTTTATATAAACAGTAATTCTAAAAAAAAACGTAAATTAGTAAATAACGAAAAAGGAGAAATAGTTGCATTAGTGAAGAACACTAACCGCGAATTATAATCCCTACAACAACACGAGGGAAAAGCACTTCGAGAGATAATGGAGCAAATATATATATGATATATTGTCTGCCCATCACATGATTTATTCTGCTTATTCGTCCTTATAACTGTACATATGCATGTATGATGTATACACACATACGAACACGCCCATTTGTTTAATTACTAAATAAACATACTTTTTTGGTTAACCATTGTCCAACTTGTGAGTTTAGTGAAGATATTAGAGGTAGTACGTCTTGTGTGGACGAAAACGTAGAAAATGAATAGTTGAGCTAAACTCTTCGTTACGTTTATATAAATTAAAATCAATCAACAAACACGCAATTATAATTAATTAAATTAGTGTCGCTCGATGATAAGCATTTCTCGTTTCAACATGTTTTTTTTTTTGTTTTTGGTTCCAACATATTCGTTGATGTCCATTCATAGCATTCACCAATTGCATTAGGATATCTATGGGAAATTGGATTACTATTTTTCTATGGATATGGCATGTTGTAGACAATGGAGTATATTATATTATGATTGTCATTAAATATTTGGATGGATATTGGACTTGCATGTAACGTGTTGAAACATTATAGAAAACATTATCGTAGTTCGAGAAGCCTTGCTCAAAGTACTTCAAAACCAGAGAGACTTACAGATCCTTTTGTCCCCGTCTCATATCACCAGACGAATGATCTCCATGTTACATACAAATTCATCATCATAACATATCGGTGGAATTTGTTTTAACTTAGAATCTCAAAAGAGAGTACGTAATGTATGCATAGTTGCAAACGCAGAGGGCGATCTCCGGCTGTCAGCATGACATAAGCTGACCTCATCATCACCACTTTAGCCACGACTTTGCCTGAACGGACCCGCCCTTGGCAATAAAAAAGCTTTCTCAGACACTCTCAAGCCGAAAGCCTTAAATGACGATAGTGCCCTTGGATATACCCAAAAAGAATAAACCCAACAAAGCAAATTAGGTTGGGTTAATGTTTGTAGTAAAAAAGAAAATTATCATGTCCAACGTTACTTTGTTTGAATGTATGATTACGCTATAATTTCTTTAAAAATGGAGTTGTTGTATTAATAAAAGTAGTCCTTTTCAAGTTGCATATACAATTATTTCTAGTAAAAAATAAATAATTATGTTTGAAGAGTTTACACTTTACAGATGAAAGATACAAAAAGGAGAGAAGGTAGATACCGACTAGAACTAATAATAATTGAGAGACAAAAGAAAAAATATAGTAAGAATATTATTAAAAAAAATTGAAAAGAAAAGATAGATTTATAAAATGGCGTCAAAAGGAGGAAGGAGATTGAGTATGGTTTACGCCAAAAAAAAAATGAATAAAGAAAAAGAGTTGTTCGTATCGTCTTCTACCTTATAAAAACACACCATCCTTGTTTCCCTCTCCCTACACCGCACTCTCTCTTCTTCTTTGTCTCTCTGTGATTTTTTATCTCCTCTGTTTGGATCCATGGATAATGTAAAGCTCGTGAAGAATGGTGTTCTGAGATTGCCACCTGGATTCAGATTTCATCCCACTGATGAGGAACTTGTTGTTCAGTATCTCAAGAGAAAAGTCTTTTCTTCTCCATTACCAGCTTCCATCATTCCTGATTTCGATGTCTGCAGAGCTGATCCTTGGGACTTACCTGGTTCGTTTCTCTGAATTCTTGCTATAATTTTCGATCTCTTGGTCTCGAACCGTCGACCTTAGACTTATCAAACTCTCTCTTTCTTATGTGCAGGCAATTCGGAGAAAGAGAGGTACTTCTTCAGCACAAGGGAAGCCAAGTACCCAAATGGGAACAGGTCTAACCGAGCAACCGGGTCGGGTTATTGGAAAGCTACCGGTATCGATAAACGGGTCGTGACCTCTAGAGGAAATCAAATCGTTGGTTTGAAGAAAACTCTCGTCTTCTACAAAGGCAAACCACCTCATGGCTCAAGAACCGATTGGATCATGCACGAATATCGTCTCTCTTCCTATCCTCCGGTACAAATTTATCTCTCTCTGTCGATTTTCCGGTTCACTCTCCGGTTCTCTCCCTTATTCAGTTTCACTAAATTTTAGATTCCATTTTTTTTTCTCTGCAGAGTTCTATGGGCCCCACTCAGAACTGGGTTCTTTGTCGTGTCTTCCTTAAGAAGAGAGCCGGTAAGAAGAGCGACGACGACGAAGGAGATAACCGGAATCTTAGATATAATAATGACCAAATTGAAATAGTTACATCAAACCAAACCGATGATAAAACGAAACCAATCTTCTTTGATTTCATGAGAAAAGAAAGGACGACGGACTTGAACCTTTTGCCGAGCTCTCCTTCTTCCGATCACGCTTCGAGTGGACTCACGACGGAGATCTTCTCTTCCGATGAAGAGACCAGTAGTTGCAATAGTTCCAGAAGAAATCTTTAATTTAATTTTAATGTTGACTATCTTAATAATTATTATAGTAATTTCATATTAATACGACTCTCCTTCCTTTTTCCCATTTTTACTTGAAAACGAATCTTTGTCCTTCTCTTTCGTTTCGTTCTATAATATATTTCGTGAACTAGTTGAATTTTATCCAAAATAATTAACCACCCTATTCAAGAAAAATGTATTAACTTTTTTCTCCACCAAAATTTAAATTCTTCTCCCAACGGTCCACTTTTTGCAATAAATATATGTTTATAAGCTATTGTACAAATTTAGGCTAATGCACTTTACTTGGAGATACAAAAACTACTACCACAAACAGAAAATATAAATTTGGAAAAAAAAAAGAAGAAGAAGAAGCAATCGCTTATTACACGTTGGTTTGGGTTTTTCTCTACATGACATGACAATCCCATGCCGAAAATTAAATTCATAATACAAAAGTATAGTAACATCGTTATTATTAATGGAAAGGTATTTGTATTATTATTATGAAAGTAGAAATTATTACGTTTTGAAATTATTTCCTCTCTGCACGTGACCGTGACATTATTAATATTTGTGTCTATGTGTATATATTTAGGTGTATTTTCTTATATTATGTGACGGCATTTAGGTATATTTATGTAGTTGTATGTACATGATTAGATATATGCATGAAGGATTACAACTAAAAAAGGTAATAATGGCACGGAGAGGCTATCAAAGAGAGCTTTTTTTGTCAAAAGTGCAGAAAACGTAATAAGAGTGTGATGAGTAGTTATCTATTTTAATGTCAAAAAGGTCATAATTATTCGGTGGAAACTACACAATTATAAATTTACTCATGTCAAACTGAGATCCTAAGAAGAAGAAGAAGAAAAAAAACTATTCGTCGTTTACAATGATGTGATCTGATTTCAAATAAGGTCCCCACTTAAAAACATGCTTTGATTTTCGGTAAGTTATCTCTTTATAAGAATCCATTTAGTAAACACATGCGGTTATAGTGGTTCACTTTCAACGTTAAGTCCTTTTATTTTGAGTCGATGCTTATTTCATTGATAGTTGGAAATTTTCACTCTTTTTTTGTCGCTCTACAAATAAATATATATATATATTTAAAATACTCAAAATTTCTTTACTGGAAACCTTAAGATAGATCGATCAGCGTGACATTTGGTTCACAACTCAACATATCATGTGCCAAAAAAACTGGTGCATTATTTATGAATTAAGATTCAAAAATGTGTTTCATGTTCTTCTGTAATATATTAAAGTTTTTGAAAACTTTCGCAATTTTTAGGAATTTTCACAATTATTTATGAATTTTCACATGTTTTTGGAAATGTTAAATATTGTAAGGAACTTCAGAAATTTATACAAGTGTTCACGAGTTTTCAGAAATATTGTGTTCCGTTGTTTTGTTTGAGCACAAAAACAAATAGTTTTTTTGGTAACTTGACAAAAACAATGTTTCGCTTCAACTGGTAACTTAAACATGGTAGAGTTTGTGAAAAAAAACAATGGTAAAAGATGATGATCATTTGGACGAAGTCCATGGAATTGGTTGAATGAGGAAAATTTGCTTAGCAAATTCAACATTATATTTTCAATGATTTACTAACTTTTGTGTTTCTATGGTTTCGTTAGATAATCAAGTCCTAAAAAGGGAGCATATATGGCCTCGAATGATGCCATATGTACCATCATACACGGATTTTGTAGTAAATGAGAGTACATGTAATACAATTTTGTTTTGTTAACATCAAGTATTCAATCTTCTTAAAAGTCCGAATATTTGTATTTGACGATTTTTTTTCTTACGAATATGGAGAAACGATCTCTATCGTCATAGGATTGTAACATGGAAGGACTACAAGGAAATTTTATGCAAGAATCGATTCAAATAAAAAAAGTAGATGGAAAGTTATAACTTATTATATGAGCAAAAAGAAGAAACAAGCATAATTAAGAGCTTCAAAGGATCAACAATAAGAACCACATTCTCGTGAGGATAATATATTCGAAGAGGATCAAATCTCTCTCTCAATCTATAGATTCCATTCCAATCTTCAAACCTACTCCAATTGAAGAAAAAAACATTCTATTTGAGTTACTGAGTTGTGTTTTTCAACAGCATCTGTGACTCTTGTCTCAATCGAATTACTATGCCTTACGTAACTGGATTGAAAAGGTAGGTAACGGTCTGATGAGTGTTCGACCTAGTGAGACACAAAACCTAACAAAGAAAATTTACGCAATTTAGATATTCGAATTAATGAAACAACTTCGTTATAGAAAGATAATATTATTAAATCTCCCATAAAAAAAATGCCTTTGAAAACCTAACCCATAAATATTGACAATTTTTCCACAAAAATACGATATTATAATTTGATACGTAATGCTTCAGATAAACCGATACAGTTTTAATTTAAGAAAACAAAACTCTTCAAAAAAAATCTATTTGGAAAAAAAAAAGTATTTTGATTCGTGTTGTATAAACTAAGTTGTTTGAAGTTAATAACAAGACTAAGTTACCCCGATAAATATAATATATATTTGCTAATTCTTATTGGTAGGCAGATATTCGATATTAGTGGTGCTTAATATATAGTTGCGATTTCTTGTACTTGCAAGCAATTCCAATCATCTTACTGATCATCGACTGAGTCAAATTAGTTAACAACTTGATTTACAATCTTTTAATATTTTTAAGGATTGTTTTCATGTTCCGTATGCCACAAGGAAAGTTAAAGAATATATATTTTTTCCGACCCAAAGAGAAAATATACGTTCCAATTTGTCGTACGGCATTATTGCTATTAGATAGTGGATTCGTTCAAATGTTTTGTTCTGTTTTTCCCCACAAGTTACTTCTTTGACTCCGATTATACATAGGGATCATTTGTACTAGACTTGGCCCGCATAATTAATACAACGACTTTTGATAAATTATAATATAGTACTCTTTTATAATAAATATGATTCAACAATTAATATTGTAAACAAAAGAGAATAAAGTCTATAAGAAAAATAATAATAAGAGAACAGACATGACTTATATATATACTCAACTGATTTGAAATATATCTATCTAACTTACTTTTATATCAAAATCATAGTGTATAAATAGTAACAACGAAATCTGGCGAAAAACAATGATAAAAATTATTAGAAATTTTATTTAATTTTTCAGATTGTTAGAACTCAAGTTTTTGGTTAAATTAGAACAACACAGAGAATATAATGTTTCATTAAAATGTTTTTAGTAAAACATAAATATACAATTTTCTACTAATTTTTATAGCGTACGTAACATACCATGTGAAAAGTGATATCTCTTTCTGAAAGGACATAACAATAGTTCTGCTTAGTGATTACTTCTAACCATTCACTATAATTAAGTTTTGTAGTTATCCAGTCTAAAATTACCCAATTTAGTATTAGTTATGTGATCTCATATATTGGATACACGTGATATTAAAGTGGTACGATAAAAGTGATATACAAAAACAATTGTAGTCTGATAATGAGATCTGACTTTCATCTCTTCTTCTCCTAGTTCGCAGCCACAATGACGATCCTCTAACTTGGTTTTATTTATACGTAGAATCCGAATTTGGTTTTAGTTCTTCGCGTCTCGTTTGAAACACAATTTCATTCTCTGGTTGCATTTACTGACAATAAACAAAGTGTATCTATAATCTTATTATTAAAAAAGTAACACCTACATGTGTATATTCATAAAAATTAATGAAAGAAGAGAAGGTGGATAGAGTCGTATAATGCTGACTTGTGTTTCGTGAAATTCAAATTTGTATAAAAGTTCCAAGTGGGCTGCGACTTGGGGAGACGTGGGAGACCCACACACTTTCACAAACCATCCATTAAACACACGCGCCTTTTTTTTCTTTTTCTACTCTTATTGCATGGTTATGTGTCAATTCCACCAACCACATTCATCAATGTGTATGTTTATTTATTTGGCTTAGATTTACTTAACCTTTGTCTTAATGTTAAATTGTAAAAATGAAAACATCTCTAATCTAGGAGTTGTAAAACTAATAACAAATCAAAGCTGCACGCAAACAAAAACTATAGATGCTAATGCGGCATGTTATAGCAGCTGAACTTTTTTTCATTATTATGCTAACATACGGGGAAGCGAACGCTAAACGCAAAAATATGGATGGTAAGAAACGACAACAAAAAAATAATAGCAAATTTACACATTAAAAAGATACTCCGAAAGGCAAAAGCAAAACACAATAAAAAATTATATTTTATCAAGAATAACCACAACTGTAGTTTAAACAAGTTGACAAAAAAAATGTAGTTTAAACAAGAAATTGCTAAACTAGTAAATTTAAACAGAAAATATAAACACAAATTATAAGCAAGAACCAAACTTGATTTATAAGCTAGTGAGTAACGAACAAATTTGACCCACACTTGGTTTTATCATTGCCTAAACGAATTTGAGATAAATTAAAGACGAGATTTATTAATAATATGAGATTTATTATTAAGAAGACTTTCACAAGAAACACTACAAAAGTGGAGAAAGTGCATCATCATTCATCAAAAAAGCTAAATAAATCTCTTGAATCCAATCCTTTTCCTTTTCTTTCTCTCCCAACCACCACACCATAATTAAACTACATAAAAAAAAATGAAAGAACCTAGTTGGGTAAGCAAACTCAAATAAACCCAAGAGAATCCTTTTATAATTAATTTCATCAAATTTTTCTTTATTTGGGGTTTAAGAGCCAGAATCTCTTTATGGCTCTTGCCTATTCCCATAAGCCCTATTAGAAGGCATTTAAAGAAGAGAATGTGGTCAGTCCCCAAAGACATATTGCCTAGACTCTAAGCAAAACTAGAGATGTGACTCTTCCCCCATATTCATTTCTTGATGACAACACAAACCTAGACTCGATATTTAATTACTTAAGGTTTATATCATCATCAACCACATCATGATGTCTATTTTATCACCCTTGTGAGTTGGGATACAATAGTTCAAGAAAGAAAGAAAATAAAAAAGGAATTAAATTGCATGCTCTAGTCCCCAATCCAAAAAGATTTTGGTAAGTTTTTGGTTATATGAAAATTTAGGTGAAAATACCCAAAAAGAGAGTGTTTGATATTTTGTGTAGAGGTTGCGTGTGAAGAAGCAAAAACCCCTTGTGAGGGAGTGACTTGAAGATCAGCTTCAGCTTTGTGAGACATAATGACAAATAACAAATGGGTTTGATATAGGAGCAGTTTTACTTACATCACATGTTTAGCTTCCTTCTTGTGGTCCTTGTTATGTTCTTTCTCCAATCTCTAAGCAAATCATACACAGATCTTGAAAAAATTGTAAAACATGGACCCCATTAAAGATTCAGTTGTATCTTCCTTAATTGACTCTTTTTTGAGGCATGATTAGACTTTTATAGCGAAGAACTAATCCCAAAACTTCGTCAAAGCATAAAAATTCTTGCTATAGATAGACATCTAAAATGGTCCCAAAGAACCTAACAAATTAAGGCCACTTCACACGCTGAAGAGGCAACTCTTAACTGTTCCTAGATTCCAACAAAACAGAAGAGTTATTAGCTTTGAACACTGATACCAGCAGACAAGGCATATCCTTGGTGACAACTACAGTTTGCACACCTGTATTGCACTTCAAATTTTTCTGCCTTTTCATCTTTGCACGCAACTCTCTATTTATCAGTCTATCAAACTCAATTAGAAAAAGAAGAAAATAATGATAATCAAACTTATTCAAGTTGCTATAAAGGATTTGTTTACATGACTTGATGTTGCCTTTTAATCAAAGACCCATAGGAGAAGTGTATTACTTTTGTAAACCTCAAACAGAACAGAGACCAAATTTATTCAACAAGGAGAAAAGAAAAAGCAGTAAAAGTTTTTTCTTGTAGCTGATCGATAAGTAGTCATGCTTCAATAGTTCGTACTATGCTTCATTTTAACATACGACAAGTTGCTATTATCTACATGGCCTCGACTGACAGGGAAGTATACCAGAATGCTTACTGTCGAGGGGTGTAAGAAACATAGCCAATAATACAATCTTGACATAAGAGAAGTTGCTATTATCTACACTTCGATAATTCGATTGGTCATCACTAGGATTCGTTTTTGTTCAGTTTGGGTCCATCTTTAGAAAAAGCTCAAGGAAAAACATTAATCCGTGAATAATTATGTTTTTTTTTAATGAAAAAGAACTCTGGAAACAATAGTAAAATCTACAAACTTCGAACAGAGTTTAAGATCTGTGCGTATCGAACCCTGGCAATTTGTCAGTTACTTGAACTAAACATAATAGTGATTTTATCGTCTGAAAAACCACAAAACCATCCAGTCTGATTAACGAAGTTTATGTTTGTAATTTTAAACTCAATTTAAGCAACTTCCGGGATTATCACAAGGGGTAGTTCGTGCCTTATGCAAGAACAGATTCTAAGTATCCATTTGGCCTTGTACGCACATTAGAAACTAAGATTGAAGTTCTCCATTAAACTAAGTACTATGGAGAGAGCCAAGGAGAATAGAGGGAAGTGCGATGATCCGAGAGAGTCCGTTTCACAAAGAGTTGAAATTTTGGGCCCCATTGAAAAGGAGGGGCTTAAGATTTTGTGACATAGTTGTAACTTGTATTCCCAAAACCATGGTAAGGGTTGAAAACATTAAAGTAGAGCCATAGAAGTCAGATTCAAAACGGGCGGCTTAGAGCTTAAAACATGCCGGACTCAAAACTCAAACGGATCGGACCATTCGCTACCAACCTTACCTTTGGGTTTTTAAAGAGGGAAACAAATCTCTACGCGAAGAGTCTTATTTCAGAGCCACGAAGAGACTAGAGTGAAAAACACTAGACGATTTCAATTCACGAATGAACGGACGATACAGACAATGTACATATTTCTTTTTCTCACACATTTTATAAGGGTTATTCTGAATCTTCAATCTTTTCCGGTACATGCAACATAGAGACTCAACTTCACATGCAATATTAATAATAAAAGAAAAAAAAGAATGACTCTTATCATGCAGGGAGTGCGAAGCTCGGTTGCTTCCACTGTGGCGGATCCATCACCATGCAGGGATCTGATTTCTCAAAGTCAGCAACCTGCAGACATATCAATCATATAAATGGAACTATCTTTAATACAGAGTGAAAAAAAGTGGGATCAGAAGAGTTGCAAACATATTAAAATTACCTTATTCCCACACTGAGAGCAATGGTGTTGCTTGTTCCAGAGGCAATCCATTGAAGGGCACAGAAAGCAGAATCCAAGCATAAATGGCATCATGCAAGCAACAACAGCTGCCACACCGGGTTTGGATCTGTTTCAAATCCAATTAATATAATATTCTATCACAAACGAAGACAAGATAAATGCACACAAAACCGCAGTCTCATATTCTAAAGAATATACTTTCTACAGTCTAGAGCCATCTGAAAATATGTAGCCCTTAGGCATGAATGCTTAGACTGCATTAACCTCATGAGCTGCTTATAGCGAAAATTTGTAATATATTCACCCACGGGCATCAAAATAGAAGAGACCCTGAAGTAAATGACTCGACTAAATGGGAAGTAGACAGGTGATTCATGCAAGGAAAAGGTACTGTAACCAACAGAAGAAAAATTTAATAACACGGTGAAGAAGCTTTGTCTTTTCAGCTTGAGCATATCTGTTGGGAGAAAGTAACGATAAAACGCACAAGGCACAAACAAGAACTGATTGGATCAATGTGGGGCAAACATTTTTGTTTGAGTTTGTTCATATACAATACAAGCGTGGATTCAGTAAGTAAGAAAATTTCCATCGTTCCAACTTTCTATAAGCTAATGTAAAAAACGCAGCCAAAATAAGAATTCTGAAACCCAAACAACTCAAAACCAGTGGCAAGTAACAGAGTCGATAATTATTCCACTGTAATGTAAATTCATATCCGCAACAGTCGACAGATCTAAGGTACATGATCAATTGAAATGCCCAAATTGCAGATTCACATAGATGATCACATATCAAGATGATTTGTAATCTCGTAGAACGATTTTAAACCAGAAACTCCAGAATCGTATAAGAGACACATATGTATGTTCTACCTGATATCGGTGAGACCAGTATTACCGCAATAGAGACAATTGAAAGGAGCAGGAGTGTCCCGATAAATCGTTTGCTGGATAGGAGCACCCAACGGATCGCCGTAGATAGCGTTCGGTGGCACAATTCCGGCCTGATACGGGTTTTGACCCGCGTAATACGGAACTCCGATCACCGTTTGTCCCTCTTTCGACATCCTTTAGTTGTACGACGAAGCAAAAACACAGCGAGAAGAAGTAATTAGGAGAGGAAGAAGCTGATTCAAAGAGTTTTGTTATTTCCCTTTACGGAATGGAATTTTCCAGGGAAATTTAGGAGGAAGAAGATGGAGTTTTAAGGAAAGTCCAAATCTCTCTCTGACGATTACGCGCATTTGTTAATTGCAACTTTTTTTTGAAGGATTCTTCTTTGAATTTTCTAAAAAACAGGCTTGAAATTCCAATCCCGTCTAGAAGATAAGACTGAGACTTAATGGGCCTTCTGAATAAGAACGTAAAACCAATATTGGGCTTAAAAGGCCTAAAAAGTTAAATTCTCTGATGCACTCTAGTTTCAATGGCTTTAACCGAAGCAAACAAGCAAATCACTCCAAAGAACGTGTCTTTTTCCGACAGAGGAGTGTCCATGTCAAAAATCAATCTTCTTCATTTGATTTTTTTTGTTTCATCTGCTCTAAATTTATAAAAAAACGTAATCACTGACGGCAACCTTTCTAGTTGCTTCGTTTCTAAAATCTTGTATTTGGTGTTTTTTTTTCTTATTGGTTAAGAATTGTTTTTCTAATTCCAGCTTAGAAAGTCCGACTCTTCATCCCAAAGGCAACACCAAAACCGTGTTTTGTATTTTTGTTATCCATTCTTATATAAATTAAGGAGTCTATTGATTCTCAAGTCAAACGCAACACTCAATATCTATTTCAATAGACGAACATTCTCGAATCATCCGCTAAACCGAAGAGGAATTTTCAGCCATGAAAGGATCGCATGGAGAAGAGACTCATCAGCCTCAGATCGTTGATCAAGAACATCCCAAAACCTTAGAAACAGAGGAACAACAACAACAGCCTTCTTCGTCGTCTCCGGGTGAGGCGATGGCGGATCCGAAGAAATGGGGGACTCACGTGATGGGAGCTCCGGCAGATCCGGTGGCTCACCCCGATAACCAGCAGGCGGCGGCTTGGGTCGCCGGTGATAACCGGCAGATGCAGTACCAACCCTATATCATCTACTCTCCTGTCGAACATCCTCCAACTAACAACCCTCTCGAGCCCGTCATCGGAATGTTTCATAGCTGGAGCCGCAAGGCTGAAACCGTCGCTCGCAACATCTGGCACAATCGTAAGTCTCCTTCTACTTAATTTGCAGCATCTGATTCCAGCAATTTTGAGACGGATTTTGTTTCTGCAGTGAAGACGGGACCGTCTGTGTCGGAAACGGCTTGGGGAAAGGTTAATCTGACGGCGAAAGCGATAACGGAGGGAGGATTCGAATCCCTTTTCAGGCAGATTTTTGGAACGGAGCCGAACGAGAAGCTGAAGAAAACTTTCGCATGTTACCTCTCGACGACGACAGGCCCTGTCGCTGGGACTCTGTATCTCTCGAATGCTCGCGTGGCTTTCTGCAGCGACCGTCCTCTCTTCTTCACAGCGCCTTCCGGACAAGAAGCTTGGAGCTACTACAGGGTAAAGTCAAGTCAAGTCATGTCTAATTAAAATGAAATCGGAGACTGTGGGAGTATAATGTTATTTGATGTTTGAGCAGGTGGTGGTACCGTTGGGGAATGTCGGGACGGTAAATCCGGTAGTGATGAAGGAGGATCCGCCGGAGAAGTATATTCAGGTGACGACGGTGGACACACATGATTTCTGGTTCATGGGTTTTGTGAATTACGAGAAGGCTACGCACCATCTGCTGACTAGTGTCTCGGATTCTCAAACCGCTCGTACCTCTGCGTCTGGTTAGAGAAATATATTCACAAAGTTTGTGTGTGCGTGGTTGGTTTCTGCTGCCGATGTTTTGACATGTTTATGTAAATTTTGTATCGGAGTTGGACTTTTGTGTGTTGATTAGAGTTGCTTTTAACTCGTGTAAGATTCCTATTGTGATAGTTTGCTATACATATTTGCTATACTGATGGAGATGCTCTAATATTGTAATCAAAGGCATGAAGTAGTTTGATATTGAAACTTAAAACTGCATTTACTTTATTGAAAGAAGCAGGAGTGTCCCGATAAATTGTTTGCTAAATCGGAGCACCCAACGGATCGCCATAGATAGCGTCCGGTCCGGCGGCACATCATGGCATGATACGAAACTCCGATCACCGTTTGTCTCTCTTTCGACATCATTGTTTGTACGGCCGACGATTAATGTGAAGCAAAAACAGAGCGACACAAAAAAAAAGTATTACGAAAGGATGAAGCTGACTCAAAGAGTTTTTCATGAAGATGAAGCAAATCAAGGTCCATGTTTTTGTCATAAGTTTCTCTTAAGCCCACCAAAGGTTAAATACTTGGGCCGAAGCTTAAGAATATAAATTGCCTATTAGACAAAAGCCATTTTAGTACCTATTAGAAATTTACAAATAAGGGATAAATCTCGTAAACTTTACTAATTCAAGCATAAAAACGTCTCACGTTCTATGTAAAAATGTTAAATTAGTATTTTTAAAAATATTTAAAAATACTTAGATTAGTATTTAACCTTTTTAACTTTTGTTTTTTGAATTTCACTTGTTGTATCTAATTTAGTTTAATTTTTTAGTGTCCTATATTTGATTAGAAAATTAGGTTGTAGCAGGTTTAAAGGTATAAATATTTATAACGTGCTACAACCTAATTTTATTTCAAAATTTGTTAAGAATCGCATATATTTTATGAGTTAAGATCAATAGATTTTTTTTTGATGTAGAAAACAAACAAGGGTTTATAATACTTCATTTGTTTTAAGAAGAATGTCGTTTTAGAGTTTTTCACACATATTAAGAAATTAATCTAAAATTCTATTTTACTTTTTGTTTATATATTAAATATATTTTTTCTCTAATTAATATATTAAAACAACAAGGTTAAAAATGTATTTTTGTTTTAAATTTTATATTGGAAATATAAAGTAACATTCTTTATGAAACAAAATTAAAACCTTAAAACGACATTTTTTGTGAAATGGAGAGAATATAAATTATCTAGATGAGATTAAAGATCAACTAAAAGAAGAGCAAGTTGGTTTGGTGTATGGCAGGTAGATGAGAAGGGCGAGTTGGTCAGCTTGAAAAATAAATCAACATCACAGACAAAACGTGAGATGAATGAAATAAAAAAATCCATTTTCAAGGAAGATAAGAAAAGAATAAAGAAGCCGTATTAGCTGAGTCAACTCAGAATGTGAGGAAAAGAGAGAAAGCGACCAAAATCCTAAAAAGACTTATGGAGAAGTGCACCCTTGCCTAGTGGTCTCTTAACTATTTATCTCAACACGTGAAAGACATGCATTTAATTCTCTCTTTCATCTTTCTTGTTACTTTATATTTATCTGCCTAAGGAGAGACCAAACTCTACTAATCACGAAATTGTTTTTTTTTCTTTAACAATCAATGAGATTAATAGCTTGAGCGAGATTACACAAGTAATTAAATTTATAGATAGAAGTACATGCAAGCCATTATAATTACCGAAGGAACATGTAAAAGAATAGTTGTGATTCGGATTAATAAATATAAAGTTCATAAGAAAACAAAATGTTGTAAAAGTGTAAAAAAATTTGTAAAACATGTTTTTAGAAAATGAATACAATATTACAGAAGAGAACGTACAATAACGTCAGAGGAAACCAAAGGTGAATATTATAAGAAAATACATGTTTGGGATGGTCACCAAAACTGTAATGTTCTATTTGCTGGTCTTTTTGTAATGAAAAAAACTAAATGAAGTACATGCAATACATTACAAATACGGAAAGAAACACTGCAAACAAAAAACATGTAGTTATGATTCACTTTAATAAATAGAAAATAAGAAAAAGAAAAAGGAACTTAAGAAGTTAAATTCATAAAACTTTTGTTTGAAAAAAAATATAACACAAAATGTTTGTATGGCCAACGATAGGATTTGAAGATATTTTACAAGTTAAAAAACATTACTATTTTGATTGGACTTCCGTTATTTCCGGGTGAATGATAATTATAAAAATATATTATTTATGAATAAGTATTAGGCTATAACATGTGTTTTAATCATTAAACTATTAGTTAAGAAGGAGGTTGGGAGCCTAACCAAAAAAAGAAAAGAAAAAAGAAACAAAAAAAAGTGGATGAGTTAAGAGATGAAGAGAAGGCATGAACCTCGTGCGTTATATCTGACCGATACACATAATTAAATTCTTTTTAAAACTCACATGAAAAATCCTTTTTATCATTAATTCTTCATCTCTCGCGCCTCTTCATCTCTCTCTTTCTTCATCTCTCTCTGTCTCTCTGCTTCAGCAAAAAATCAGATCAAAAGATGTCTAAAGTTACGACAGAGCTCGACTTCTTCGGTCTTGAGAAGAAGCAGACCAACACCACTCCAAAGCCTAAGTTCAAGAAATTTCTCGACCGTCGTCGCAGTTTCCGAGGTTTGTTTTTGTCTTTTCTTTTCCTTTCTCTTCTTTTTGTCCTGATCTGATCGATTTCTTTTATTTGTGATTAATCTTTCATTTTTCAGAACTTCAAGGTGCGATTTCGAAGATTGATCCGGAAATTATCAAATCGTTGTTAGCGTCTGGTGCCAAATCTCTTTCTGTTCCGTCTACTCCCAAGGATGATCTTCCTCAGATCCCGATTTCTCCACTCCACGCGCCTCTCACCAGGTTTTTTTTTTTAATTTATTTGGTCGTTTTGAGAAAAGCAAAGAAAATAATATTTGAATTTTTTTTTTGTTAAAAATATCTATACTCAGGCCCAATACGGAACTTGTCTCTGGAACTGTTCCTATGACCATCTTCTACAATGGAACCGTCTCCGTTTTCCAAGTGTCTCCTAACAAGGCCGAGCATATTTTGAAGGTGGCCATGGAAACATCTCCAAATAATGACAAACCGATGGAGAAAGATCTTTCGGTAATTCCTCCGACCACCCTAAGATCAAAGCTCTTTGGCCAGAATCTAGAAGGAGGTTAGTAAGAAATTATCAATGGAGAGTGTATATTATATAGGAGATATTGCATGTAGTAATCTAAAAATGAGTTTGTTGAAGCGAGAACCAAACCCGATTAGATATGTTCATTGGTTAATTAGTTTTGAGTTTTGAACACGTACTTAACATTTGTTTCTTCCTATATATGGTGTATGTGATGTGTTCGAAGATGGTAATGAATTTAAGAATTATAAGTGTAACCATATGTTTTCTGATAATGGATCTGTCTTTGTTTTTTTGGTGTGTGTGAAGATCTTCCCATCGCAAGGAGAAAGTCACTGCAAAGGTTTCTTGAGAAGCGCAAGGAGAGGTAATTGTTCTCCTACCATGCAAGGATTTTTAACAAAAAAAAAGGTTTTATTCCTTCTTTGCGTCGACCTTTTATTTATTTATATATATGAATATTTCCATTAAAGCCCATGAAAAATAATTAGGATTTTATACAACTTTTAGATATATCTCACATGCCTCTGGTTGTTCAACAAAGCACATGCTTCTGGTTCTACGTAGATATTGGAGATTACAAAGAGTTATCCTACGTAGATTTTTTTAAAACGCGTAGATTATTGTGGGAGCTTCAAAAACGCGTTGACTTTAAGTCTCTATTTTTGTTTACTCATGTTTGTCAAAATGATTCGATTTATTACTAATGATGAGAAAATGATGATTAACACACCGAAAGAAAATTGAACTTTTTGTTTGTTTGTTTTATTCATATCACATAGGACCAAAGAAAGATATGACGTGTTCTCTATAAGTTACTGTTACTATAAAAACGCGTTTTCACGTTTGTTTGTGTTTTTGCAGATTAGTATCAACATCTCCTTACTTTCCGACATCGGCCTAAACGAAACTCTCATCTCTTTCTTTTTGGATTGAAACTAGAAGAAAATCAAATGATCATTTCACGTTCCAAGGCATCGATGTTCGTTTTGCATTTGGCTTCTCCACAATCTTTTGGAATCACGACACGCTTTAGGATATTACGTTTCTTTGTTAAGAATATAAAATATGTTATACACATATATGTTGTTATTTTCTTAAATGGTTATTATTATTATCTCTAATGTCATCTTTGCGCTATTATATATATACCTAATTACTTTTACTACTTTGATTGTATTTTTTAGCATTTGGAAAAGAAAATGAACACGACTCCTTGGCTTCTCATGAAGCTTCCGTTTGCGTATTAAAAGAAATGTGCCTATTACACCATCTTTTAACTTTGCGTCTTTGATTATCTATTTATTTGCTTGGTTTAACTTTGTCGTTATGTATGTATTATAGTGGAAATTAGTTTAGGAAACACGTGAGTGTATGATGGTAAATATAATAGGGCCAAGTCTTGCCGACTAATGTTGTCTTTTATGTTAAAAGTCCTTGTCGAAGCACGAGTTTGGTGGAATTGTAAATTAGGAAGAGAAATAAAGAGAAGGATAAAGTGTGTCTTCTTTCTAACCAATACCACGCTCGTTGAATAGTATCCATCACTACCATTAACAAAGCATGCCTTGTCCGGATTAAAGAAACAATAGCAATTCATACACGTTTGCACCACCACTTAATGTTCTTACTGATATCTAAGTTTTTGTATGATTTGACTATAATGTTATTGGATATTTGAAAGTGAAACTATTGTAATTACATAAATACTTTACATATTTCTTTCAAAGAATATGTTTCGCTGAAGTTCGGAACACATTAGCATAGTTGTTTAAGAATAGATTGGGTTTAGATCTTTGAAGGCTAAGGAACAAAGGCTTTTGGAGATTCGATCCGGAAAATGCACATTATTGACATCTTTGAAAAAATATGAATTAATTCGATTTAGTTAATCTAATCGCTTACTGTTTTGATTACAGATGACAATAGAAATCTCCGATATTCATCAACAAATACATCCAATACTTTAAATCAATTATTTGATCTTCAAAGTTTCAATAACTTACTAGTCTGCTTAATTTCAAATTTTATCAAAATGATGATGCTCAGATCGATTTTCTTAGCTGAGAGGAATTGAAAGATTCAACAAACTCCCAATTAATTATTTTAATCTAAATTCATAATTCCAAATTCCCAATTAATTATTTGAATCTCTCTTCAAGTCGAGAGTTCCAAATTCCCCAAAAGATTGAATCTAAATTAAGTGCCAAAACACCACTACAATGATATCTTTGATAATAAAAATCAAAGTCTGAGATAAACAGATATCATATATCAAGAGTTCGGTGATCATTGTGATTATTAAGTAAAACCGTTACTATCTAATTCACATCAGGTTCAGAACCGAGAGATGAAATCTCCAAAACAGCTAGAGATAAATGTTGCAAACGTTTGTGAAAAAAAAAAGATTGAAGAATCGGAGCATCAGTTTTAAAAAGCTCGATTTATATAATCCGCATTGCTAATAGGAAGCACCGTTGTTGTGCAAAAAAATCATCATCTGCTCCGATTCGTTCAATCGATTTTCAAACGAAATTAAGTACTATTAGATTTCGAAAAATCAAGAAAAAAAACACTAGCAATACTCCTTGGCAATAAAACACTTTAAACAGAAACGAACAAATCAAAAAGCCAAGACAGTAAGAGGAATGATGAAACATTAAGCGAAGGGAACTGAGAGATGGCGTTGAAACTTTAAGGCAGCTAAAGCTTTCTTTTATAGGCCAAGACTCAGAGAAACCCTAGTTTTTTTTTTGAATTGACCTAAACTCGGCCCACATGGGATCGTTTGGGCCGGCCCATATCTCATCAGCTAATTTCATGTATTTCTTTCTTCTTTTTTTTAAATGAGATGAGAGGAGTACTACTAATCCGGTGATCGAGAAGACTTTTCTTTCTTTCTTTTTGATTCGCTTAGTCGAACCCGACCAAGTCAAAGACGCAGGTCGGAAGTTGGAAGCTCGAAATCCGCATGATCGGGTTCCTTAAAATAATTTATTTCGCGGAAAGTCGCAGATTTATTCAGTGTAAACGCATTCGACAATGTTGGTTTTCTCTTCAAACCGCCGAACCGGCATCGGAATGGTCGGATTCGATACTCCCGACCTCAGACTCTCATACTTACGGGCAAATGCTCCGTCGCTGCATTCAGCTAAACGACCCAATTTCAGCGAAGGCTATTCACTGCGATGTCTTCAAGAGAGGCATCTGCTTGGACCTTTTCGCTTCAAACATTCTACTGGACGCCTACGTTAAAGCAGGTTTCGCGGCAGATGCGTTGAAGCTGTTCGACAAAATGCCTGAGAGAAACAGTGTCTCGTATGTTACTCTCAGTCAAGGGAATGCGTGTGACGATCCCGTTGGTCTGTATACCAGGTTGCACCGAGAGGGTCATGAGCTTAATCCACACGTGTTCACTTCCTTCTTGAAGTGGTTCGTCACTTCGGACAAAGCTGAGGTTGGTTGGTGGGTGCATTCTCCTATCATTAAGCTCGGCTATAATTCCAATGCTTTTGTCGGAGCTGCACTTATGAATGCTTACTCCGTCTGCGGTTTTATTGATAACGCGACAAGTGTTTTTGAGGGGATTTTGTGCAAGGACATTGTCGCTTGGGCTGGAATTGTATCTTGCTATGTGGAGAATGGGCGTTTCGAGGATTCTCTTAAACTGCTATCTCGTATGGGTATGGCTGGTTTCATGCCAAACAACTACACCTTTGCTTCGGCGCTTAAGGCTAGCATTGGGCTAGGCGCATTTGATTTCGCCAAGGGTGTTCAAGGACGAATCCTGAAAACATGTTACGAGTTGGATCCTCGTGTGGGTATTGGTTTGCTTCAGTTGTATGCACAACTTGGAGACATGTCTGATGCCCTCAAAGTATTCAGTGAGGTGCCAAAGAATGATGTGGTACCTTGGAGTCTTATGATTGCTCGTTTTGGTCAAAACGGTTTTTGTAACGAGGCTGTTGATCTGTTTATTCAAATGAGAGAAGCTTTCGTTGTCCCTAACGAGTTTACTTTTACCAGTATTTTGAATGCGTGTGCCATCGGAAAGTGTTATGGCTTAGGCAAGCAAATTCATGCCCTTGTGGTGAAAGGTAACTTCGATTTGGATGTCTATGTCTCAAATGCGCTTATCGATGTATACGCCAAATGTGAGAAAATGGACACTGCTGTGAAGTTATTTGCTGAGTTATCAAGTAGAAATGAGGTAAGCTGGAACACAATCATTGTCGGGTATGAGACTCTAGGCGAGGGAGACGAAGCGTTAAGAATGTTTCGTGAAGCGCTCAGAAATCAAGTGTTGGTAACTGAAGTAACTTGCTCAATTGCTATTGGGGCTTGTGCTTCTTTGGCAAGCATGGAGCTCGGTGCCCAGGTCCATGGGCTGGCGAGAAAAACTGGTCATGCCGAGAAAGTTGCAGTGAGCAACTCATTGATAGATATGTATGCAAAATGTGGTGATATCAAAGACGCTCAATCTGTGTTCAACAAGATGGAAACCAAAGACGTACCTTCATGGAATGCATTGATCTCAGGGTATTCCACACATGGACTGAGTAGAGAGGCATTGAGAATCTTCGACGTTATGAAGGATAGCGATTGCAAACCAAATGTGTTAACATTTCTTGGTGTTCTTTCCGGATGTAGCAATGCAGGATTAGTAGATGAAGGCCAAGAATGTTTTGAGTCGATGACTCGAGATCATGGTATTGAACCATGTTTGGAACATTACACGTGTATGGTCAGGCTTTTGGGAAGATCAGGACAGCTTGAGAAGGCAATGAAGCTGATTGGAGGGATTCCATATGAGCCTAGCGTTATGATCTGGCGGGCAATGCTTAGTGCCTCGATTGGTCAGAACAATGTAGAGCTTGCAAGGAGATCGGCAGAGGAAATACTAAAGATCAATCCAAAGGATGAGGCCACGTATGTTCTATTATCAAACATGTACGCAGGTGCAAAGCAATGGACAAACGTAGCATCCGTTAGGAGAAGCATGAGGGAAAAGGGTGTAAAGAAGGAACCTGGTTTAAGTTGGATAGAACATCAAGGAGATGTGTATTACTTTAGAGTGGGAAGGTTATCACATCATCCAGATATGAAGCTCATAAATGGAATGCTGGAATGGCTTAACATGAAAGCAATGCGAGCTGGTTACGTTCCTGATCGGAATGCGGTTCTGCTCGATTTGGAAGATGAAGAAAAGGATAAGAGATTGTGGGTTCACAGCGAGAGGTTGGCTCTGGCGTTTGGGCTTGTTCGAATGCCATCATCAAGAAATCGCATATTGATCATCAAGAATCTACGGATATGCTCAGATTGCCACAGTGCTATGAAAGTGATATCGAGTATCGTGCAGCGAGATCTTGTCATCCGAGATATGAACCGGTTCCATCATTTTCATGCAGGAGTTTGCTCTTGCGGTGACCACTGGTGAAATGGAAGGAGACGAGAACATAAACACAAATCTCAACATTTTGTCTCTTCATTTAGGGACATTAGATTACAAGAAAGTCTAATAAGCTTATCTTATTGCACATGATAGGGAGAGAGTATAGTTAGGTTAACTACACAGATAAAGGAAAGCGAAGAGCTTAACCTTGGACTTGGATTCACAAGCCTAGAAACTAGGGAGCATAACATCTAACATCGATGATATACAGATTTTCTACAGACTGTGCAGCTCGACCTGAAGATACAGAGATCACATATCCATGTCGTCAAAGATCTCTTCATCTTCTCCATATGGAGGAGTGTCAGCGAGAAATGCATCATTTGCCAGGTTACTGCAGCAGACATTTTTCGAGTTGGAAAAACTTCTAAAGAAGAAGACACTAAAAGAGACGGACAACTTGGTAATCAATCTAACCTTATGCAGCAGAAACGAAATCCCGCAACACGCTTCAGTTTTCTGTTGTAGAATAAGAAACAGAAAGACCATCTGGATTTGACCCAAAAGGAAAAGGAATCAGCCTTTTAGTTGACAATCAGGCTAGAATCTGTGAAAAGGGAAAGTTGTTGTAACTCACATTGCTCCTTCTTCCAGGAAAGGATCAGCGTTCGGATTTGGGTTGTAAACATATATCTCACAATCAGCTAGTTTTACGACCTGAATCACATTTGTATGATTTAGTTCTTTCCATTACTCTTGCCCAGCTTCTGATGTTCCATATAACAGTGAACTTACCTCATCAAGCGCCTTGTAGATTACTTCAAGTAGGGAACCATCCTCATTCCTCTCACTCCATTCCTAAAAAAGCGTATAGGAGAAGACATATTATCGAAGCTTCAGAGAATAAAATATGAATCCTTTAAGAAGCTTCATGGAATGTCGAATTGAATTATTGAAGAAGGTTAAAGTGATTCTCCCTCGCAAAAGCAAGGCTTTTCACAATTTCCATCTAAGAGAAAAAGCCAACACTTAGACTACCTTAGAAGCTTCAAACATATAGTTGTTAAAAATCTGCGTAAATGTGTCCCAGCTTTCCTCCGAGAAAAACTGATGTGCTTTCACAGCGCTGGAAACAAAGAAAAATAGAAAAGACAAGGCGATAGTGACAGAGTTGTATATACATAGCTGAACTCATTTCATGTTCAAATCAGACACTTTCATAAAATTCCACACAACCGGTTTAGTTTAGATTTTGGGAAATGGAGAGAATTGAACTCTCAACGTGCAACAGTTCAATGAACCGTTCGTCAAACCTTCTGACAACACTCCCACACAGATTTAGAGGGGGATTATATAGCGGGTTGCCATGTCGCCCGAGAAAGCTGACAATGACATTACCCATAACCCCCCTCCCTCAAAAAAACCATGTGGTTTTCTTTTCAGATTTACAAACACATAATTTACCTGAAATCGTAGTCCGGATACATCTGATAGAGTGCAAGAACCATGTAGATCAAAGCCTTTCGACTGGAATAAGCATCACAATATAGATGTAAGAGGGAAATATATATTACATAATAAAAAAAGGTGAAAAAAAGCTCTGTAAGTTTGATTTCTTACCTTGATCTGCTTAACAAGAGATCGACAGGCGAAGAAGAGTCAGTGTCAGAAGATTTGCCAAGATAATCGAGCATCTGAGTTTCAAGGAACATGATGAACAATAATAGATAAAACAATTAGGTCAACAAGCAGCAGCTGTACACGTTCAATGATGAATCCCAAAACACACATGCTTGATTGCAGTAATTAGATGCGAGTCATAATACTATCAAATTACCTCGTTCTCCAAACTAAGAGACAATCTTTTATCAGATCCCGCATGTTTACCTGTCGGAAACAAAACAAAAATAAGCTTAGATTATATTTTCCAGAAGATAATTGACCAAAAACATGTAAACACAAACAGTTGCTTACAAGAATAAGCTTCAAGGCAACTTTTGATAGTTCTTTCCCCGAGACTTAGATGACCCAGAAAAACATTCAATCTGGAATCAAAATCCCAAAAATTGGAAGAAACAGATTCTCATAATTCACCCAGAAAAAAAGCAAGTAATAACTCAATTTAACCCCCAAAAAACAAAAAAAAGAAGAAGTTAAACCTGTCCAAGTTAGTGTACTCCAGGAACTTCATGATAGATCCTCTCGAAAGATGCAATAGAAAAATGATAACCTAAGAATTTTTAGATAAAATAAACAGGTAAGCTTTATGCACATTTTATCACACAACTCTCAGATCTACCGTTTGAAATTAAACATTTCCTGTATCTGAAGAAAGAGCATATAATAGGAAGCAGAGCATAAGCATGAACACCACCGATTATTTTCTCAATCCAAAGCCCTAAATTCCACTCAACTACAAAAATACGAGAGGCGAAATTGGAAAAGAAAAAAAAAGAATCTCAACCACCAAAATTCAGATACATAACCGTCAAACTCTGAAAATGAGCGGCAAAGATAACTGAATTTTTGCAATTTCGAAATTCCTAAAAATTCGAGAGAAGAAAGTACCTGAAGAAACCTTCTACGGTTTTTGCGGAAATGAAGATGAAAATCCTTTTCGCTTGTTGTGTCTTCTAATTCTATACGAATCCTCGCACGTGCGAAAAGAAAAAAAAGATGCGGATATGCTTTGCCCCATGATTGCACTACGAAGCGTCTTAATTTTCAAGAACTGAACTGCGTGCCGTTTCTATGCTATTTCATGGGCCGTCAGATTTTGGGTCTTTATTACCATAATTTGTATATATATATTTTTCAAGAAGTGTACGTAAACACTTCCTAATTAGGAAAGGAGCAATGGACAACTTCGAGATCTAAAGCTTGGAAATCAAGGTAACGAACGATCCTCCTGAGATGAGATGAAGAAATAAACTGAACCCTAGGCTAGCATTTATGTAATGAAACTCGTGTTCCGGGTTTTTGAATGGGCTTTTAATATTTGGGCTTATAGTTTCAGCCCAAAACAATTTACCACAACAACAATGCTTACATATATTAAATATGCATATATATATAGATTATAAAATTTAAAAATCTTAACATTTTCTTGTAGTAGAGTAAAATAATGAATGTGACCCGAAAAGCAAGAAAATATAGCACATTTAAAAATAGGTCAATAAAAAAATAAAATGTATTCCAAATTTATTCAAATGAGGTTTTCGGTAACGTATCAATAAGCTAGACCCATTTCTGGCTCAATTGATAAAAAATGGGCTAAAATACTTTGATTTCTTCGAGTTTCACAAATATAATCTAGTAAGTCATAACCTATCATATATGCAAATTTCAACCTACCTATAATTTTTTTATTTATGCTACTTATTTAATAAGGTCGATTAGCTATAGTCTCGTCAATTTATCGGTGGCAGATGATGATCATGATTGCAATTCTCGGTGATAGGCTCAATGCGAAACAGCAACGGACGAATTATAATTTTAGCTTATGGTTTTGTGTTTTAGTTCGTTTTCTTGTCTTTTTATGTCTTCCAAATATTCTCTAGAGTTATTTACATATATACACACACTATTTGTAATGTACGAAAGACAAAACAAATAGTGCAGTTAACTTTAATTTATGTCAGAAACTGAGTACTTAATTTAGTGGAGTTTTATGTAGATGCGAAAGAAGAAAGAGACGAGAATCTCGCGTGGGCCGCAACTTAAAACCATGAAATTTACTTGGAATCAAGAGAAAGAGAAGTAAGGTTATACAGAAAATTGATTTGACCATTGAACGAGAGAGTTGATGATAATATTCTATATATATGGACATGTATCGGTGTATCTATATATGTATGAAACTTGAAAAGGAGAATATTCGTGAAGACGTGAAGAGGAAGAGGTGGTTGTAAATAAAGGGGACATGCAATGCAGAAAGAGAGAGAAAGTTATGTTTCTTTTACGACATCGGAATGATAACTCTTCCACTCACTTCACTATATGCCTCAGAATTTACTTGTCCCAATAAGCCTGCCTAAAGGCACCTTTCTTCAAATATGCATGTCCATTTTTATTATACATTAAACAACAAATATTCGCATAGTTAGAGGTGAACCAAAGTAATCAATACAAGCTTATGGAAATACTACCAGATGATAACAATGAATGTAAACAATTAGATCCCGATCCTTCTGGTTTTCTATTGCTCTCTCATGTATAGAAAAGGCTCATCTACTTACAACCAAAAAAGTTTATATTTTGATAGAAACATTCAAAAGATGAGATGGTTAAGATCGATGAGTCAACTCCGCATCCAAATGCATCCAAACACATCATTGGGAAACAAATAACCACTCATCAACTTTAGCATATAGATGTACAAACGATCGATCACCATAGCCAACTCTTTTTTTGTTATTTCTATTCATCAGTAATCATATTCGAAGTAAACAAGAATGACCGAGTCCACACCGTCTAAATCAATCTTTGCCCATGAGTATTATTTCTTAATACACGCGCATACGCTGTAATATAGATTACATAGTGTTATGTACATATATCAGATCCTAATTAAGCTTGAAAGTCCATTGGAATAGGTAAATTCAGCTCAATTAGCTAACTATATGTTCTTTCGCCATATTCAAAAGTTAACTCCATTCTAATATATGTAAATGACAAGTTTTAAATGGCATAGTCACGTTGACAAAAACAAATTGAACATACGATACAAAAGTTAAATCGAAGCAAAGAGTTATTGTTTGTGTACTCATGACCAAAGCTCAAACAATTTTTACATAATTCTATTTTTGGTATATCGTTCCTTTATAGTAAAAAAATATCTATTTTTATAATTTTTTTAAAAGACAAAAGGGATACAACTTTCGTGTGGTTTAATTCAAAGGCTAAGTCATTTCACGCCCCATGCAATGTCATTAGAGGCCACGCCTCTGAACCTTTTCACTTCCTCTTTTCCACCAAAAGCTGACTCTCTCCCTCAATGCATGTATGTATGTCCTCTTGATGTAATACACTTTTGTTAATTGACCATGCACTGATTAATGTTGACATCTAAGTTTGTCTTGAACAAAAAAGGTCTTAGTACGAATTATGGTTGAACATAACTGTGTAACACGACTTCGGCTAAATAGCATGTTGGAATGTGCATACTGGCTAGAACGGAACATTCAAAGTTAACTGAGGTGAAAAGACTTAGAGATTATTAAGTCTTTATGGTCATATTACCCATCTGAATGTGATTTGGGGCTTCAATTGTTTGTGTTTGCATTTAGTGTATACTTTTCTAAATAATCCACACGACCTAGTGTTTCAAAGATCACTATTCTTACTTTTTACCCGGGAATTTTTTTTGAGATCTAAAAAGTGGATAACGCTAGCGTCTAGAAACATTGTCTAACCTAATATAGATATATTTTTGAGCTGGAAGGAGTGGAGAAGAGAGGAGAATTTCCTAAACATAGCTTAGAAATTTAGTGTGACAACGAGACATTTTCAATAAATTTTGTTTTCACTTCCCTATCATGATGCTTTATTTTTTGTAAACAATATTGTTGTTTTTACTATTAGTTGTGTAATTACCGTTTTTGTATGGGTTAGGGTTGATATTTAGTTATGGTTTCTGTTGATTTTGATGAATTTATGAGTAGTAAAAATCACTGTTACTTGTTGAATTTTTCTACGACGCTGCTCCTTGCTTCTTAAGTCCCCTCGATATCTCCAGTCATATTTCGAGCTCCAGCCATAAGGACACGTAGATTAATGAGATGTCTTGTAGTACTTGAGATCTTCAAAATGAGCTGAAGTCTTCTCTTCACTTTTGTATTAACTTCGATATATTAGCGACTTTCTTCCTGAGATAATTCTAGCAAAGGATTTTCTAGGCACTTGATTAGTTCAAAACACTATTGTTGTTTTTATATCAACAACAAGTAATACTGTTTAAATTGGGATCAACTAATTTTCCTATTTTATTAGAAAAACGTACGAACATAAAATTGTTGGGGAGCACATGGTTCTTAATAGAAGTACAGTTCGATAAGAAACAATGTCTTTCAAAGCATCACAAGGTCTGTATGTTTTGCTGTATGATCTGGGGAAATGAGCTTTTAACCGAAAACATCATCATTCTTGGTGCATGCCAAAGTCCCCTCAGCGTTTTTGTTTTTATTTTGTATCTTTAATCACTGACTTAAATATTCGTAGTTTTTCGTTTAGGAATAAACTAACTATTATTCTTGGGATTATTAAAACACTTCATATCTAAATAATTGAAATTTGACAGGTCTAATGTCATCATGCCTCGCACTCCACTCGTCTCGTTTTCTGGCTTTACTGAAAATCCCAGCTTTTATTTAACCCCAGAAACACTAAAAACAAATATTAAAAGGGCAACTTCTTTATCTATTTAAAGACTTAAGATAATACACATAAGCAAAAATAAAAAACAAATTTACGTAATATGCTAATTATAATTTGACTCGGTCAACTTGTTGAATAATTTCCTAGTTATAATATTTGTACATGCCACCTTTTCTATTCGTAAGGTAGGAGAGTGATTGTTTTTTTTTGGGTTTTTTAGCAACTGTATATCTTTAGTTATAAGTTGAAGCTCATACGATTTTGATTGTGAATGTACAAGCTGTAATTTTATTATTTGTGCAGTAGTTTTACTTTTTATTTTATTTTACAGTAGAATTTCCAATGCTAAATATTATATTTGATACGACAAAAAATATAATATTTGATAAATTAATTAAAAATTAAAAATAAAAATTAATTAATTATATATTTCTAGTATAATTTTGTTACTGCTTTGTGATTTTTTTGTTTACTGCATAAATATATATATATATATATACACGACACCGAGAAAGATAAAGTTTTGCAACTGCTGAACCATGTACAACGAACAAGACAAAGTTTGGACTAATAATAATAAGGTTTTTTTTTGGCGGGAGGGGGACGACAGCCAATAATATATAAGATATTCGAAGTTATATATGCATGAGTAAACGTATGTATTCTGTTGTATATTGTACGTGATATAAGTTGTATTTTGTGTCTCGCATGATATATGTTAGTTGTAATAGTAAGATACATTAAGGAATATACCACTATAGTATTAATATCTTATGTACGTTGAATAGGTGTGCGAAATATCTCAAAACTTGTGTTGGCTTGATGACGCAAGTAATATGCTGGTTTATTTTATTGTTGTGGATTGAGTCCTCCATGCAGCTAGATTGGTTCAATATAACATTTTTTTTATATATACGTTTGTAGGTTTTTGTGAAAAAAGGAATAGGGGAAAACAAAAACAGTAAAACGAATTTTCATGCTTTTGGAACGATTCTAAGCAATTTCGAACGCTTTCAAATGAGTTTTCTAAAAATTCTAAAATTGTAACATTAAATTAAAAAAATGATAAGTGAAATTGTAAAAAGGTTAGGAAATTATCTATACAAAATTATTCTGTACATAAATTAATTATGTTGATATATTTATCAAATGATTATGGTTTTCTCTCGATCTAAAATAAATCTTTACTCATTAAAAAATTTATATAAATATTAACTAAATAGCCGTTTTACTTGTTACATTAGATTTTAAAAATATATATTTTATGAAGAAAATTATATTAAGGTTTTATGGAAGATACTACAAACACATAAAGTGAATGGTATTTGAGTAGAATAATATATACAACATCCCATGTCAAAAAAACATCAATAACTATCACTAAAAAAAATAATTGTGTGTCTCAATTATGATTTGGGGGATATAATGGTTTTTTCGTGGACTTCCGATAAAAAGGAAACGATAAAATTAGTGGATTAGCATATGATGCATAAGTATCTATGGTGAATTTTAATAGTAATCGAGGACTCATCGTGTGAATCGAAGGCATTGTTCAAATCATTGTATTTACGATTTTAATCATACGTTGTCCAACTTTATAGTTTGAAGTGTCAAAAATCTTTGAATTCTGATAATTATCTTCCAAGTTTTTGTTTAAAGGTAAGTATATGTGGGGAAGAAAAAAAAATACGTGTGTGTAATAATAATACCACCTTAGTTTACAAAAAAAATAAAAATAATAATACCACCAAAATATATATGTACTTGGATTGACCGCATAAGAAGCTTTTCATATAACTAGTGCCCATTACTCTGTATAATTGCAAGATTGACCTTTCTCTCTTTTTCGGTTTTACTCTCTTTCTCTCTCTTTTTTCTCTGCAACAATTTCATTTCCACAAGATTACAAAACAAAGAGAATTGATAGGAGGTGAGATTTGCAAAATTTATTCTCTCCCTCTTCTAGTCCTCTCCTATATATCATTAAGACATATATTCTCTCTCTCTCTCTCTCTAGCTAGCTCCATGGCTTCTTCGGTCTCCGACCATTCCTCGGGTTCTCAATCTCTTGTCTCTATCTAAGAACCCTATTTTATTCTTCTCTCCTCCGTCTCCCCTCATGTTGAGATCATCAGAAAAGCTTCGTCTCGCTCCTCTCCAGCTTTCTTTGGCTATTCCGGTCACCGGATTCTGCCATGGTTCCTGATGCTAAAACCTCCTCCTCCAGTACAACGCTTCTTCTTTCATGTGGGTTTTCCAATAGTTTCGCTTTTATGAGGTTATTACAAAAAGCTCATCATTTCTCTGCCGTCTCTGAGGGCGACGACAACAACGAAGACATTCGCTTAGGATCTGATCATCAACTAAAAGATAACCATCACCAAGTTTGTAGGAGAGATTGTAGTATCATGGCCGATCAAGAAGAGCCGAGGAGTACAACTTCTAGGTTAAGCTCCAAGGATGACGACGACAACAACAACAATAGCAATAACAATAATAATAATACCAACGATGAAGCCGAAGATCATGAGATGAGACAAGAAGGGTGGCTCCGGTTAAGCACAGGCCACGAGGATGATGTTAAACCGGATCTTGACCATCGGCAACAACATCAAACCGATCCAACGGCTACGAGAGACTCTTTTCTAGAGCTTAACCTTTTCTCTGGCGGTTCAAATAGAGAAGAAGAAGGAGTTGGTCTTCCATTAATGTCATCTCTCTTTCATCACCAGCATCAAACAGGAGGGATGATGATTAATCCTTTGATGTTCCCTACCAGGCCTGATCAGGAGATGATTAATTCTTGGGCAGCTGCTGCTGCTGCGGCTGCGCTTAGAACTCCTTTTGTCCCACAAAACCTAATGCAACCATCATCATCATCTGCTTCTGTGATGATGCCATTGACAGGACCGTACTTTGGTCGCTCCAATTTTCAGCTGCAGTTAATAGGGAATAATAATAATCCGGATGTGGTGGCTGGTCCAAGCTCGACTTTTCGAGTCATTGATCCTCCCAGACGACCCCATTCTGGCGTTTGGTTCCTCCTTCAAGCTTCTCAAAACCAGTACGTGCTAAATGTTAACTTCCTAGACACTATGTTACATAATGTCTATAATTTCATGGATTACAATAAAGAAGTGCAATTATTAACAAATCGGATTTTCAATATTCTTATATTGGTTTTAATCATAAGGTGTTCTGAAGATCATTTTTTTTTCTTAGAATTTTAAGTTCTTGGCTTTGTCTTTTATGAACGTTTTAGGACAAGAGAACCATTCTTGCCTCAGATACCAAAGAGCTACTTGAGAATCAAGTAAGTACTCGTCATTTACTAAGGTTCTACCATTTATTTTATTTCTTTAACCAGATAGCTAATTTATAATATATAAGTATGACTGATAAAAACGACGTTAATTTTATCAAAACTTTATGGCTAATTAATTTCGGATTTCGTAGGGACGGGAAGATGACTGTTCGACTATTGATGAAATATTTGGTGAATAAGTTGCGATTGGAGCACGAATCCCAGGTTTTTTTATTAATCTCATCCACTTTTTAATTTCCCTTTTTAAATTTTATTGTTCTAGATTATGTGTATACCTTGCTTGCCGTAACTACAATATCATTAGTTGTTTTCAAAACAAAACAAAAAAAATCTAAAACGTTACATAAATACTTTTTAAGCATAAAAGATGATGAGAATAGTACGATAGAAACAGAAACACATTAGTATAAAAAAAGAAGAAGAAAACGTGGAGAGGGTACATTCATGGGGGTTGGTGTACTGAGGAACATGACAAGAACATCGGAACTAAATTGCCACAAAAGTGTCTCCATGTTAATTAGGTCACAAGTAGATGTCGTTGCTAGGTATAAGCCGTTTTGTTCTTTCTTTGTTTTTATATGCTTATTATCCATTAATTGATTTTCAACCTTTTTCGATTTTGTCTTACTTGCTCCTTTTTATAGTTTTAGGGGTAATTGATTAACGGTCGAGCCATTAGTTAGTGCCTATAGTGTGATCAACTTAATTCTCATTAGAGATGAGTACTGTGCCCTTTAATTTATTTCTTTTATACGATACATATGTCCAATTCACCTAAAACCCTACTTATACACAAAGATATAATTTTAGAAACCGATTCCTTCCTGCTGAAATTATTTTGTGCTTACGTATTAAAATATTATGAGTACATTTTAAAACGATAAATATAATTTTTTTCTACCAAACAATTTTTGGAAACTAGAAACCCAAAATATTGTTATTATATAGTTTGGGTGATTGTAACAAAAAATAATTCCTGGCTATTTTAAGTTATTTAGCTTATTTTAACTAGTTTGGACTTTGGAGAGATACTGATTATGACATTATACCGCATCGTTAAAAATAACTAAGTTCATGGAAACCAATTGTATATATATGCATGTCACATACGTACACGAACATGAGATATATATATATATATACACATACACGTATAACTGTGACTATAGCTATATCGCACGCTTCTTCTAGAGCTAGTTATTATCTAAAATGATGAATACAATAAAGTAACTTCCTATCATATGCATGCTGACTTTTTTGAAATCTTACGAGTCGGATTCATGAAGCAAAAAGTGTCCTTTCCGTTTATCTTTTGGTGAAAGAAATAGAATTCAATCCCTAAAATTACGTACGATGCTTCTCGTGCAGTTTTTAATCATTGATATCTGTGCATTTATGCGCTCGCTTACCCATAATACGTTATAACTTTTATGATTCCTGAATTAATAATTACAATTTTTATTGCCAACGAATAATTACAAAAAAATTCGACACTTATTTTCCATTGGTAAGGGATCATTCATTAGTAACTATTATGTGCATGGAACGTCATTAATGATGTGCTTTTGATAATTAGCAAATGGTGAAATATTAATTACTTTGAATACGTGAACCCTCTCTTTCTCTCTCTCTCTCTCTTTTCTTTTCCATCTAATATTTCCAAAACATATTTGAAAGCCACACAGTCACAGATGAATCTTTTGGACGCCGTACGAAATTGCATGAGATTTTAAATAAACATAAATTAAATCCAACCTTATACGTGTGTTTATCTTTTTGAAGAATTTGCTAGCTTCCTTTGATCAATGCATTACTATATATCTATAACAGTGCATAGAAAAAATAATTAAGAAACGAATACAGTTTGTATAAATTTACATTAAATAAATAGAAATTCTTAAAAGGAGAAGAAGACAGATTTGATTGAGATAATGATCTTCGATTGTTTAGATATAAAAGTACGTCAGGTTTGTTGTAAGCATGTTTTCCTGAAACATTCTTTAGAAGCTTAGAGGTCTATTAAACTTAATTAATCTGAAACGCAGATGAATTAAACTAAAATACTTTAGTCAACTTAATGTTTAATATTTACTCAAACCACTAAGTTTTATTTTCTCTCTTCTTGCATTAATCCATGCCATGAAGTATGACAAATGAGATGAAGCAATATAAAATTATATGTGGAATGCATATCTCTGTACTCATCAAATACACATTTTAAAAGTCCATAAAATTAGCTTGTACGCACATGGAAACTGTAATTTGATCATAAAATAGCATGTTAGGCTTATTAGCGCGGATTTAAGGAATTGCAAAACGATAACATTAGTCAGCATATCAGATTGGATTTAGATCTAAAAAATATTATTTGAAATTTATTTAGGGTTGATTTTAATTTTTATAAACCCAAAATAGGTTACGTCCACAAGGTCATTATGGGCTGTTCTTTATAAGATGATCATTAATTAAAGTTGCAATTATGTGCATTCACATATGTATATATATATTTACAAAATATGTGTGTGTATGTAAAAATATATTTACAAATATAAATAATATAATGACGTATGAGTGTGTATAATAGATTTGGGTAGGGCATAGGTATCAAGAGTGAATAATAAATATGAATGTAATGATTAGGCAGCCATAATCTGACTTCGTGGAGGCATTGTTCTTCCCTTTTTGTCTTTCTCCCTCTTTTTAAGTTTCCTTTGACTTTTTAGACGTAAGAAATCAAAAGGCTTTTAAAAGCTAAAAGTATTCCATAAATTTCAAATTTCGTTTGCGCCCCATGAATTTTTTTGTCAACTCGTTCTTCACTCCAATAAAATGAATAAATAAATTCTCTAATGACAATTACTTATATTTTATTTGTCCTATCGAAATTAAGTAATATAGAAGTTATTCCAGTCCTTTATTGGTAAAAGAACCAAAACACTCTTGTTTCTTCTTTTTTTTTTCTCTTTTTTAATAAGTTATATATATATATATATATATATATATATATATATATATTCCCACTAAAAAAACCATAAAATTTGTGACTTGAAATGCTTTTGGGGTCGCTAACATTAGTCATCAAAACGTAAATAGAAGACGTGCATGAGATGATGGTAAAGTTTTCATGGGGTAGTGTCTCCATTGAGTTTCCTCCATTTATAAATTTCTTTCTCGTCACAATATCCTTTTAATGATATTATCAATTTATCTACAACTGCTTTTTTCCTTATGGAACGTAGATTTTTCATTTTACATCTACCAAAATATTATAGAACTAAAGCTATAAATATAAGAGTAGGAGGGAGACGATACAAAATAGTAAGGGAATGAGTTAGGATGGTTCGGCACGTTTTGAGAACATGTATATTTTGGATCTAACGATAAACTTAGTTTTTCTAATGTTTGATTTGCTTTGTGTACACTTGATATCTGAATTGAAACACTCAGTTCTAAATTTTTTGACCTAAACCGGACTTGTGAAATATTCTTTACTATTGAGTTGAATACTCGGACATTAACATTAAAGTCTATATGGAAGAGTCACTGGAAAATGGGTAGAAAAATGGGTGGGCCACAAAATGATTAAGATTTTGGACATCGTGGGTACCATTCAAATTTCAAAATTATTATCAAGTTAATGAATTATATTGTGCATATGTGTTGCATTGTTTTTCTTTTAACTTATTATTTATATATGTGAAATAAGTAGTGGAGTCATTGTTGGCGTTGCTCTTCTTTAAAAAGCATTTTGTGTTAGAAAATCAGGAATCTCTTAGAAGTAAAGTAGAGATGACATAATTACGGCATTGCGTAGCCACCGTGACACGTGGAATTTTCCATCACTCTCTCTCCGTCACACCTACGAAGCAATGATCTCATTAAACCCAAATTTATTCCATTTTTATCACATTCACAACCACATCAAATACTAATAATACACCTAGAAAATCATCTTATTATCCCATCTGAGTGAGTCTCGGGTTCGTTGCATGCACTTCACGTATGCCATTTGGTCTATGTTTTTGTGTATATCATTAGTCAACCTAGTTAATTTTGATTGTTGTTAACATAGAAAATAAGAATACTATTATTCATATATAGGACTAATAGTCTCTTTTTGTTGTTGGTAAAATGAAAAAAAAGCAGGTAGAGATAAGATGCAGAGGGCAAGAACTGGAGCCAGTGTTGACACTACAACACGTGAGAGATGCAATCTGGAGAGGAAGCAGAGACAATTCTTCTAATGCACAAAATCTTACTTTGCTTCCAAACTCATCTACCTCTGATCATCTCATGGTCCTCCATTATGGTAGGAGTACTCTTTCTTGATTATTATATATTCCTATCTATTTTATTTATTTATTTTTATATAACACCTTATTATTATTCTCAATAAAAAATAACTGCCCACCCTTTCTTCTTTTAACTCAAAAGCCCACCTTCTTCAATTGTTTTTTTTCCTTTTTCTCTTTTTGGCGGGTGGTTTTGATTATTTATCTTCCCTTAAAGGCTTTTTGTTTTTGGTGAGATTTGTCGATTGATCGATCAAGAACAAAAGAATATCTAATTCAGTAGGAGTATGCATGCCCCGATTGATGTTTTTATTGTTGTATCTTCTGGGGTTGCGAGTAACATTAACGCATGAAATATGTATTCAATATTTATTATACAAATTGTTTCATGATATTACTGTTTGCTAGGTGACTTCTTTTTGACATACATAGTTATTATTAATATGTATGTTGCTGCTTTTGTATTCTTGGTGTTTTAATGTTTTTGTCTGAGAAAATGGGCCTGATTCGGCCTATTACCGTACCAACTCAATGTCAAACTGGTCCATTTCTAAATATAAATGGACCCCAATATCCAATTTTCAAGCAGCAAGAATAATATGGGCCATGGGGGAGACTGCACAGAGTTTTGAGGTTAAAAAAAAAAGAAAAACAACATAAATTGGTACAATACATGTCAAATTTTTTTTCTAGGCCAAAAAACGAGGAGCTTGATTTTTGTAATCGATATACATCGACATAAATTCATATAACAACTGAGATTATATTGTGTATAAGATGATTGTTTGTATTTTTTTTTCGAGGCAGTTGATAGATTTGCAAAAAAAAAAATTTGAAAATTTGTTTTTTGTAATCTTCCTTATTATAGTGATCTGCACTTGAAGAAGAGTCGTTATGTAGATCTTTTAACTCTTTTGAGTCTTTTCAAACTGAAATTATCTAATCATTTTCATTTGACAGGTTTAAATGGTATCGTGCATTAAAAAAATTTGTTGAATCAGCTATTCAACTACAACAATCACTTTCAAAAAAAAAATAGTTAGATGTTACAAATTTGGATCCATTCCAGATTATTAATTTTTTGTTCTTCTCTTAAGTATTTTTTAACCCAGTTGTCTTGGAGAGGATTGGGTCAAGCACTGTTAACTTTGGTTTTACCCCAACGAAGTAGACTTTGCTCATTTCTCTTTGTTTGTTCAAACAAACATTTTCTAGAAAAAAACAAAGTTATCTTTTGTCTTACTCCATAATCACACCATCACCCAGAAGATCTAGGTCTGCATCTCTCTCGACTCAGCTCTCGCATACGTCACATTTCGTGCTTCCGAATGGAACGGGCACGCACGGAAAGCCCCAGCTACTTCCGTCAATGGACCGGCGACTCAGGGACCACCAATGCCGCCATCGCTCCTTCTTCTCCGGCGCGTCATCACCACGCTCGATCATCTTCTGTCACTGGGATGTCAAACGTCAAGCGAGCTCAGAACGTTGCCGCTAAAGCCGCAGCTCAGAGGCTTGCCAAGGTCATGGCTTCACAGACCACCGACGACGACGACGAAGACGATGACGATCTCGGCGGCGATGACCTAGGTTTCCGCTACGGTGCTCCTCCTCCTCTCTCCTTCACGAGAAACAATGCTTCTTCCACAGCTAAACCTAGACCTGCTGCTGGTTCTGCTCTTCTTCCTCCTCCCAAGATCGCCAGATCTTCTTCTCCTGCGGTAAACTTGATCGCGATTTTTGTTTCTGCTTGAGTGAATAACAAATCAGTGTTTCTCGGGTTTCTCAAAGAAATCTGTTGACCCAATATACCAAATTTACTCTTTTTTTAGTTTCCAATTTTGGAATGTGAGATATTGATTGAGACCTGATTCTTAAAATTCTGGGAATGTAGTAGTAAAGGAAACTAGAAAAGATGATCGATTTGTCTTCTAATCGAAGAATTGTTTGCGATTGTGAAAAAAAAAAAACAGCTCTCTCAGAACTCCCCTGTCGTGTCTGTTCGAGCACCACAACCTCCTGTCCCTCCAAGCAAACTGTCTCAAAAGAATCAAACTACCATTCCATTACCAGTTGTAACTCCTAAGAATCAGCAGAGCGAAAAGAGGTGAAGAAAATCATCAAATGTTGCAACTTGCAACTAGTTGAGTTTTTGTGCATGACCGGAAACTGTTTGTCACTGCAGGGTTTTACCTGATATTGGGCATCTTAATGCCAAAGATTCTAAAGATCAGCATGAAGCATCCGCGCTTCGTGATGAAGTATGTTTTTTTTCTTCTTCTGTTATGTGTCGATACTTTATGGAGTACGTCGTAAATGAAAACTGACAGTTTGTTTACATCACAGCTCGATATGCTACAAGAGGAGAATGAGAGTATTCTTGAAAAGGTAAAAAGTCTTCTCCTGCTTGGTTTCCATCTATCTCCAGAGTAGCTTTATTATACGTATGAGTTTATTTAACAGCTTCGGGTTGAGGATGAGAGATGCAAGGAAGCAGAAGCCAGGGTGAAAGAGCTTGAGAAACAGGTAATTGGGAGCAATGATAAACTCGCCCGTATGTATAATTTTTTTTTTAATATTGTTCTTACCTTGAGACAAACTTTAGGTAACTTCTCTGGGAGAAGGTGTATCCTTGGAAGCTAAACTTCTGAGCCGGTAGTCAATATCAATACAAATTATTACCCAGTTTTTCGTTTTTACTGTTGATTAATATGCTTACATGAATGTACTTTATCTCAATGGTGCAGAAAAGAAGCTGCTTTGCGTCAAAGAGAGGTACTCCAAAGTCTGAACCCCCTCAGGATTTTCTGTTACGTTATGGTTTAGTTTCCAAGTATAAATTTGTTGGTCTAGCTTTTAGATTTATGAGCACTCACTCTATGACAGGCGGCTCTTAAAGATGCAAGGCATAACAGAGAAGGGACTAATAAGGAGACTACTGCTCTTCGGGCTCAAGTAGAGGTAGGCCATTTCTCCCGTCCGTGTGTCACATTTATTGTGAGGTGCCTGTTAAAGAAAATGTAAAAATCTTGTTCTATGTTTCATTTCGATTCAGAATGCAAAACAAGAGACTGCTGCTGTAATAGCTCAACTTCAGGGAGCAGAAACTGAAGTCAACGCTCTACGAACAATGACACATAGAATGATATTGACCCAAAAAGAGATGGTCTGTTTTTATGTTTTCCTGCAGTCTACACATAAGCAT
The DNA here is from genome assembly GCA_000218505.1 of Schrenkiella parvula. Taxonomy (NCBI): domain Eukaryota; kingdom Viridiplantae; phylum Streptophyta; class Magnoliopsida; order Brassicales; family Brassicaceae; genus Schrenkiella; species Schrenkiella parvula. Next base: position 14,298,586 of record CM001192.1, on the reverse strand, counting down.
TGTCCGGTATAAGTAACACACCCTTGTATGCTTTTCAGGAGGAAGTTGTTCTTAAGCGGTGCTGGCTAGCTCGGTATTGGGGCTTAGCTGCCAGATATGGTAAGTGCTAGATGGGTACATAACAAACATATCTTAGTAACATAACTAGAATTTTGGTTCCATCATTTATCTTTGTTTGCTGACATCTGTGAACATTTGCATTTCAGGCATATGTTCGGACATCGCTACATCCAAGTACGAATACTGGTCATCTCTGGCACCTCTTCCTTTTGAAATTGTGCTGTCAGCTGGGCAGAAGGCTAAGGAAGAAAGTTGGGAAAAAGGCAAGCAATCACTCAGTCATGTTACCGTCTCTTCTAAGATTCTCTTGTAATAACATCTATGATTTTGATTCACTTCTCATCACTGTAAACATATCTTTTGGCTATGCAACCATCTGACCAGATTCTGAGGAGAACGAGAAGAGGAGCCAGCTCGTTCAAGATATAAATGATCTAACAGGAGAGGGAAATATTGAAAGTATGCTCTCTGTGGAAATGGGTCTAAAAGAGCTAACTTCTTTAAAGGTTTATTGTCATCCTCTCTCTCGTTTTGGCTCATGCATCCCCCTTTTCATTTTCTCATAGACTATGCTCGTTCTTTTGAAGGTTGAAGTTTCCATAACTATTACATTGGCCCAGCTAAGGTTGGCCAACACCGTTCGACTATCTGATCCGGGTAAGCTTCTGTAGAAGCTCTTCTTGACTAAGTTTTTGCCAATAATTTTATGTTGTACATTGCATTAGCTAGAAAAAGCGACTTTTTTTTGCCAATCTTCATTTTGCCATTAAGATTATTAAAATAATAGCGAACATGTTCTTTTATGTCACATCTTTCATGTCTTCTTTGATATGCAATTGATGTATTTTCTGGTCGTTCTCTTTCAGAGTTAAAATCTCCACGTGGTCCTAAGATAGTGGAGGCACTTGGTAAGTTTATTTAGCTTATGTCACTGAATTTCTAGGTCAACATCTTGGTGTTATGAAATTCGTATATTAGTAAACTGCATAATCAACAACGTTACAATGACCAACTCCTGATAAAATTAGGACTATACAATACATAATTAGATGTCAATATTCTATGTTTAGATTTCATATGTACAAGTACAACTTCAACAAAGAGTGCAGGCAGTTCTTCCAATTCTGACCTTGGTCTGTCTGGTCTTTGCAGAACTGAGTCCAGAAGAGTCTGAAGATGTTCTCTTCAAGGAGGTAAAGAACCACAACCCCTTTCTCGCTTTTTCTCATGAGCTTTTCCTTGTTCTGCTCCCTGCTATATGTTCCCTTTTACATAATTTCTGTTCTTCTATGTAACTTTTGGATCTATTGGAGTTACTTTCGTCGCTCAATCTTGGTTCTTCTCCAATCTCAATGCTATGAATCCTTTGGAACGTTTGGCAGGCTTGGCTCACGTACTTCTGGAGAAGAGCCCTGTCCCTTGGCATAGATGTGGACATTGCAAGAGAACGTCTGCGATTCTGGATCAGCAGGAGTGTACACTCTCCATCTTCACATGACGCCATGGAAGGTACAATCTAATATACCAAATTACTTCTAGCCAAAAGAGGATACACAATTACTAAATTGGTTAGTTTTAATATTTCAGTTGAGCAAGGGCTAACAGAGTTAAGAAAGCGGCGGATAGAACGTAGATTGTGGGAAGCCTCCAGATCCAACCAGTAGTCATGACCCTGGGCCCCAGGATTCCGGAACAGTCATGTTACTACAGCTTTAACAGTATTGTATATCATACGTGCTTTCTTCTTGTGTGGTTCGAGTACTTTGCTACTTTGCAGTCAGGAAAATGTTAATCCAGTTTTGTAAACCAGGGAGTTGCATTATATGCACTACTTTTTGACATGTAATGTATCCACGTTTGCATGCTCACACTGTCAATCTGCAGACTCATTCTTGTTGGATTAGTACCCCAACTTAAAGGATCTACAGGCTGATAAGTGATACTGATACAGACACTAAAGATCACCAGTCACCAGTAATCGTTGCAAGAGCACTTCCCCTCCTTAAAATGGTGAAACCGTCTGGAATCTCGGATGATGATTTCATGTCCGGTAACCAAAGACACATGCTTTGCAAACTCATGGCAATCTGGGCATGCCCGGAGATTCTTGAATACTTTTATAGGTGCACGGGCATTGCCATTCACTGATATCAGCCCAAATGCAATGGCAAGTCTCTCGCTATGATCAAGAAGCTGTTCTCTTCTTTCTGTCATATTACACTGAAACACATCACCTTCCATAAAATTATCGAACTCCTTAAGCTTCTCATAGATCTCCTGGGTTTGTGGATGGTGTTTATCACCCACTATAAACCGATGAATCTTACCCTTTTCTCTGATCCAGCTGCAGCTCAGTTCCTTCTTTAACATCCTCTCATTCATTAGTTTCATCATTTCAGCAGCTTCTTCCCATCTTCCAGCCTGGGTATACAGATTAAATGGTAGAACATATCCAGCTGTATCTTCTGGATCTAGTTCGCGAAGTTTCTCACCAGCAACCTCGCCCAATTCGAGATTCTTATGAGTCCAACACCCACTTAGAAAGCATTTCCAACTCATTGCATCAGGTTCGAAAGGCATATTCTTCATAAATATGAGAGCTTCTTCTAATAGTCCCGCACGGGAATAAATGTCGATCATACAATCATAATGGTCAATAGTTGGAGCCACGTTGTATTTTGGAAGCATCTTCTCCAAGTAATGCTTGCCCTGTGCAACTAGGCCTGCGTGACTGCAGGCGGTTAAAACCGCAATAAATGTAACTGAGTTTGGCTTCATGCGACAACTCACCATTTTCTCAAACAATCTCAGAGCTTCAGAGGCATTTCCATAGTAGGCATGACCTGATATAAAAGCCGTCCAAGCAACAATGTCGGGGTTGTCCATTGACTCAAAGACTGCATGGGCAAAGTCCAAGCATCCACATTTTGAATACATGGTAATGAGAGCGCTTTCTCCATACTGAGAACCAATCAGACTTCTTTTTATAGCATCTGCATGGACTTGGCCACCAATGTTGCAATCTGCAAGTATGGAACATGCTTGGAATATGCTAGTATATGCGAATGAATTTAGAATCGCCGCACTTTTGCTTCTCAAAGACGTGAAGGTTTTAATAGCCTCCTCAAATTGACTCATTTGGCAGTATCCAGAAATAATTGCGCTCCAGGAAACATCGTTTGGTTCGCAGATTCTTTCGAATGCACGACAAGCAGAGTCGAAGCTCGAACATTTAATGTAAAAATCGACAAGTGGAGTTCCAACCGAGACTTCAGATTCCAGTCCAAGCTTAGCGACACAGGCATGAATTTGCTTACCAAGATTAAGCTCTTCAAGAGAAGCGCACGCTTTAAGAACAACTGAAAACACAAAACTGTCCCATTCGACACCTTCAGTTACCAAATCCACAAATAGTTTCAAAGCATCTCTTGCTTTTCCAGCTTGAGTGTAACCTATCATCAATCCCGTCCAAGCCACCGGTTTCTTCACTGCCATCTTATCGAACACTAGCTTAGCCCCCACTAACCAACCACATTTCACATACATGTTCAAGATCCCAGCCTCTATAGATGCATTGCTACATAACCCAGTAAGTATAACATGACCGTGAATCTGTCTACCAATGTCCAACGCACTAGGGTTTACTAAGGATTTCAAGAGTGTAGTATACACGGAAGAAGTAGGCTTGTCTCCTGACTCCAGCATTCCCGAGAATAAACCAACAGCTTTACCCAAAAGACCTTGTTCGGCGTAAGCAGATATCATCGTTACGCGAGAGACTGTATTTAACTCAGGCATTTCATCGAACAACTTATCTGCATCTTCCAAGCTCCCGCACTGACAGTACATTTGAAGCACACAGTTCTGAAGAAGCACAGAAGGATTCTCACAATTCATTCGCATGCGATCGTGTAGGAGTTTTCCATGAGATAAAGACCTCAAGCTTCTGCAAGCCTCGAAGAGACATTGGTAAGAATACGGGCTGATGGAGACGCCAGCCTTATCCATTTCTCGGAAAAACTCGAATGCTTCGTTGAGCTTCCCATGCTTCGACAACGAAACCAAATGAAGATTCTCGACTTGTCCTTGCTTATGCTCGATTTTCACAGAAGAAGTGTTCGATTTCAGAGAAACCCACGACGGAATCTGATCGAAATTCGCGTGCTTTGCAACCGGAATTCGAGAAGGGGTATACGAAGACTGTAAAGTGAGGATCGTCATGGTTGATGACAAAATGAAAAATTGTACAAATTTTTTTAAAGCTTTTCGAGACAAATGAATGAGAAACGCTCCATTTTTATTACAGGCTTATTACAGCAACAAACAACCAACAGATCAAATCAAAGTCAATCGTTGGTAATAAAACGACAGCGTTTTCAGTACAGAAACTGTTGGAGAGGGTTTCAAAGTTTCCATCTTTGACGTCTCAGCATTGAGCCGTACGATTTCTATTCCTCGTCTTGCTTTAAACCTATCGATAAACATTCTCGGCCTTCTTCGTCTTCATCTCCTGCGATGGCGGCTGCTAGGGTTCGGTGTCATAGCAATGCCCCTTTCACCAGATTGCCGCTCACCCGCCACCGAAACTCGTCGACGCTACCGGTTTCTCCGAATCGTATTGATTTTGCAGCACTGAAAGGCCCGAAGAAATTGTTGTTACCCATTGGAGATGGCTCATCCTGCACAAGGATGGTTTCAGCTCCATGCCTCAAAGGCACTGTACGAGCTGTTTTGGAAGAGAAGAAGACAGACGCGATTAAGGAGACGGAGGTAGACGAGAAGAGTTTCACGTGCGTGATGAAGTTTGGTGGATCTTCGGTGGCAACGGCAGAGAGAATGAGGGAAGTGGCGGATTTAATTTTGACATTTCCGGAAGAAACTCCGGTCATTGTTCTTTCAGCTATGGGGAAAACTACCAACAACCTCCTCCTTGTAATGCTGAAGACTCGCTTTTTTTATTCTCTGTTACTATTCAGAGCTTTTAGTTTATGAATTTGAATTTCTGATTTGGTGCTAGTGAAGGCGGGAGAGAAGGCGGTGAGTTGTGGTGTTTCAAATGCATCTGAGATTGAGGAGTTGAGCATTATAAAGGAATTGCATTTCAGGTTTGGTTTCCTGAAAAGAGGATTAATTTGGCACATTGAGTATCCCTTTCTCTGCTTGCTGTTGGTTTTGATAAACAATGTGTTTTTTGGTTTTTCAGGACAGTGAAAGAGCTCAAGATCGACCCTTCTGTTGTTTCGCGTAAGAATTGTTTATTTTGTTCGTGTAACTTGTAGACTGTTTTGCGAAAAAGTAAAAACAAACTTATAGACTTTCCAACACATGAAGCTTCGTTCTTGCTATTTTGAGTCGGCTCATAAATGTTTCATTTGTGATGAGTTGGGTAATATTCAAGAGCCTACATGCATTGCTTTAAAAAAAAAATTGGGATATATTTTGCAGCGTTTTTGGAAGAACTGGAGCAACTCCTGAAAGGTATAGCCATGATGAAGGAGCTGACACTTCGAACTAGAGACTACTTAGTCTCTTTTGGAGAGTGCTTGTCTACAAGGATTTTCGCGGCTTATCTTACTAAAATGGGTGTCAAAGCACGCCAAGTATGTCCACCATCATAATTTAGTATTAGTTTAATTTTCTCTAAGAGTGAATATATTTTGTTTGGTTGACTAATTAGTAAAGTTGATATCTTGGTAGATTAGGCTAGAAATGTTCAATTCGGTTTCAGCTATGGTTCGTTGGATTAAAAATAAATATGAGAACCAGGTTGAAAGTGTATATACTTTGAATTGGTCAGTAAACTTTTCTTTGAGTTGGTTTCGGTTGTCAAGGAACAAAAACTCATAATCTCTTTAAATTCATAAATTTGCCTTGGTTTGAGCTTTCATTTTCAGCTTTCTTGGGCATAATCATGCATCGAGATGTTTACTTTTGTTCCAGCTCGCAAACAAAGCTAAGTAGATTATCGTCTTTGCAGTATGATGCATTTGACATTGGTTTCATTACAACGGATGATTTCACAAATGGGGATATCTTGGAAGCGACTTATCCAGCTGTTGCCAAGAGGTTATATGATGATTGGATGCATGATCCTGCTGTTCCTATTGTAACGGGCTTCCTTGGGAAGGTATTGAGAAAAGCTGGCAATATACAGATAACCATGATTTTCATTCAAATTCTCGTGGCTTGCCTAATCATTTCATTCAATAATAGGGTTGGAAAACTGGTGCTATTACTACCTTGGGTAGAGGTGGCAGTGATTTGACGGCAACCACAATTGGTAAAGCATTGGGTTTGCAAGAGATTCAGGTTCTTCTACAGCCTCAAAGTTCAATGTTTTCTTTTTCAAAAACGTTATATCCATTTTATAAACGATTGATGTTTTGTGTTTCCATTGAGTAGGTGTGGAAAGATGTTGATGGTGTTCTAACATGTGACCCTACTATTTATAAACATGCTACACCAGTACCATATCTAACATTCGATGAAGCAGCCGAGCTAGCTTATTTTGGTGCACAGGTCCTGTTCTACTTTTATGCAATAATGCTCAAGTCCAGTTATTAGCAGTATCACAGCAAAATTTGTACAATGGCAATGCTCGAGTGATTAAGTAAAGAAATTAAATTGTTGCTGCAGGTCTTGCACCCACAGTCAATGAGGCCAGCAAGAGAGGGTGAAATTCCTGTTAGGGTTAAAAATTCTTATAACCCTAAAGCTCCGGGAACTATCATCACTAAAACAAGAGACATGACCAAGGTATAGAGTCTCCAAAAATTTTGTTACTTTTAATGCAGCGCATGAGAGGACCTTCATAGAAAGATAAAATTTACGCTTTTCACATTACAGACAGTTTTGACGAGCATTGTTCTAAAACGCAATGTGACCATGCTGGATATAGCAAGCACCCGAATGCTTGGTCAGGTTGGCTTTCTTGCGAAGGTAAGAATGTACATTTTCAGCGCATTTATGAGGCTAAAGTTTCAGAAGTTCAGTCCTTAGAATTCATTTAAATGGTGCAAGGTCGAACTGTTGTCTGCTCCAGGCTATAATCATTTAGGTACTGTTAATAATCAACATTGCCTGCACAATTCACTCTTTTGGCCAGGTATTTTCGATATTTGAGGACCTTGAAATATCCGTAGATGTTGTTGCCACTAGTGAAGTCAGTATATCTCTGACACTGGACCCTTCAAAACTTTGGAGCAGGGAACTTATTCAACAGGCAAGTTCTTGTAGAATCCCCAACACTTTACGTTCCAGTCCATATAGGCATGCTTTTCAAAGGCGTTTTCTTTCTTTTTTCCTTGTAACAGGAGCTTGATCATGTAGTTGAAGAACTGGAGAAAATTGCAGTTGTGAATCTTTCAAAAGGAAGAGCAATAATCTCTCTAATTGGGAATGTTCAACATTCCTCCTTGATTTTAGAGAGGGTTAGATCTTACCTCCTTGAAGAAAGAAATATTTCTTTTGCGCTTCGTGCCTAATTGTCTTTTAACTTCGGCAGGCGTTTCATGTTCTTTGGACCAAAGGTATCAATGTCCAGATGATATCACAAGGAGCATCCAAGGTAAAACACTGCTTGTCAAAAAACTCTCTTTCCATATGCACTTAACAAATTTCTTTCTTTGGTAAAATCTTGCAGGTAAACATCTCCCTTATAGTAAATGATGCCGAAGCTGAAGGATGCGTCGAGGCTCTCCACAAATCCTTCTTTGAGAGCGGTGACCTCTCAGAGTTATTGATACAGCCCAGATTTGGCAACGGGTCTCCTGCTAGGACAATGAAAGTAGAAAACTGACTTGATGAGCGCATTGCGTGATCTGCATTTTCATATTATTTCTTCTGAGTTATACGTACGTTCTTCACGAACTACTTAGTGCTTGTTTTAGTTGTTTTACGTTAAGATACATTTTTTCATAGTATCTTTTCATTTGGTGTGAGACCGATTTCTTGGACCATTTGCGTGATCAAATTTTGACCATTAAGAAAAAATAATATTGAGATGTAACTACAGATGTTTGGATATTACGGACAAGAACAATGGGCTAAAAGCTGTGCAGTTGTGTAAGCATGTGGACAAGCTCATCACTTGAAGGCCGGTCTGCCGGAAAGTCAGAAAGGCAGATAATGGTAATTCGTAAAGCCATTAACATCTCGTCTTCCTCAACTTCTTCCCCAAGAATACTCTTATCTAATGCTTCCCGTGCTTCCCCGGATTGCTGCAAATGCTTCAGCCACTGTCCTAAGCTACCTCCGCTTGCACCTTCTGCACAGAAAGGCTGGGTCAGATCTCTTCCGGTCAAAAGAACACCCAATATCATCCCGAAGCTAAATATGTCGCTTTTGTCTGTATATCTGTCACAAGGGTTTGCATACTGCGTTAGTAAAAGAGAAGAATTAGGAGTTAACTCAAAGGCGATGGCATTGATTCGACGCACCTGTTACTTTGAGAAGACTCAGGAGCAGAGTAGCAAGATACTGCTGTGTGTGAAGTAGGCATGATCTTGGCCAATCCGCAATCAGCAAGCCGAGGCTCAAACTCAGAATCCAACATCACATTTGTAGGTTTCAAGTTATAATGAAGAATCTGATGCTCACAACTGAAATGGAGATACTGAAGCCCTTTCACAATCCCAACAGCAACTCTTAGCCTAATCTCCCATCCGAGCTCTACTTCTTTCCCTCTAACCTTAGTCATCACATCCTCAAGACTACCATTCGGCATGTAATCATAGATGAGAGAGAACTCATCGGATTCGCGAACATAAGCTCTTAAACTCATAAGATTCCTATGCCTTAACCCAGCAAGAAGCTCAAGTTCCTTTTGCAACCTTCTCTTAACCGACTTGCTACTACCACTACTAGTTGCTTCTGGTGAGCCATTTCCTTCAAGTGAGCCTAGCCTCTTAACTGCAACCACTAACCCATTATCGAGTACCATCTTGTAATATTTACTATTAGGGTCTGAGCCAAGCAACTGGATACCATTACCAAGAGCTGCGTGAAGAGATTTAGGTGTAATCTTTGGGGAAAAGACCACAGGACCTTTGAGAATTGGCGTCTGTTGCATGTATTTGACAATGCAACGGACCAAGAAAGCTAACACTAAGGCCGAGACCAACCCGGTTAAAATCCCTGACACGATGCTTATGACGATAACCTTGGAAGTGATTCTGGATTGAAGTGGTGTAGATGATGGTGGAGTTGTGGATAAGTGTTTCACAGTTCTTCGCCGACAACTTGCGCTTGTGCTTGTTCTGGAAGAGAAGAGTAAGAAGAAGAATAAGAGGAAATAGATAGTGTTGCTATATCCGTATCTTCTTCTTCTTTGCTCCATTGCTGCGTTTATGAGCCACATGAAATCGAAATCATCGAAGAGAAAAAGCATTTGGGTTTTTAAAAGATTCGACACAAAATCTGAGAAACCCAGAAAGCTGAAGCTGTTCAAAGCTTAAAGAAGTAGGAAAAAAGTTAAGAGTCTTTTTTTTTATGCTACAGTGAAGCTCTCGTATCCTCTGCTCCCAAACCCACAAATATTCTCGAGAAAACCAATGAGAAACACCCACAAGAAAGAGGAACAAAAATGGAATTTTTCAACTTAAAATCTTCACAAAGAAGATGAATGGAATCGTTGGCTCATAGATTCTTATCTGCTCCTCTTATCTTGAAATTCTCCATCTTTTCCTCCAAAATCAAAATTGAAATTGTTACGAGCTACAAACAAACAAAACTCATAATTTCCTTGATTAGAGGGGACAAAAAAAAGGAAAAAGTTTAAAACTTTGTGTCTCAAAGAAATCAAAGAACAGACTTCAATGAGGTTTTTTTTTCCTTCGTTACTACAATTTTACTATATCTGTGGTCGAAAAGATGAAACAAACAAACAAAACTATCCAAACTGTTTCAGCTCATTAATCCAGCAACCAAACACACACGCACACTCTCTCTCTCTCTAGACTCTCTTTCCAAGACACAGTAATATCTGTGACTCTCTCACTCTCTCACTCTCTCACTCCTCTCAAAAAGCATGAGACCGAATCCGTTACAGCCAAAAGAAAATGAGGAAAATTGGCTTCCCGCCTTAGAGTGGGACCCATATGTCAGATGGTCATGGTAAGGACGGGTCCCACCGCCACGTATGCGGAAGAAAGGCAGCTCTCTCGTTGCTTGTCATGAGTGGCCGAAAGCAAGACATCGAGTACCGTGAGAACGGGCTTGGGAAAAAGGATCTCAACCGTTGATTTAGATAAACTAACTGAGATGTGGACCGTTGGATGTGGGGAGGCTCGGGAATTTGTGCACTTTGTCTTAGCGTGTAAGATTATTACACAAAAGTGGTTCCCTTTGTTTGTCTGAGAATAATTTGCTTTCTCCTTCAAATGTCCTTTTTTTTTCTCTTGCAAAAATTATAATTTTTTTTTGCTAAAGGAAAAAGCTTTATGCGGAGTGCTTTTTTATTCAAAGTGATTAAGTGAAATCTTGTTTTCAGATTTGAACACATTTTATAAAAAAACAAAATTATCTTGGGCCCGACGTCTCGGTAACATAATTGAGAAAAAATAATTAGGGTTTATAATTAGTGGAATGGAAATCGAAAGACTCAAAACTAGGAGTAATATAATGAGACCAATATGTCTTTTAGATATTTGGCTTACTAGCTGTTATCCAAAGGAAAAAGAAAGTCTCAGCAAGATCTCGAGGTCCAGAGATCATTGTATACCAGCGACGGACAAGGGACTGAAATAATATTTTTATTTTAGTATGCGATATTGCGAACTAAGTTGCGTACGAACGTTGTAATAATTATCTGTAGTTTATGATCTATTAGCTCTGCTTTTTTGTTTTTGGGTATAATCTTTGAAGCTTTGTATCAATTCTTGTAAAGGGCAGATTCAAAACCAAAACAAAACCGGAAAATATATAGCTAATGAATCACTTATGGTTAACACTTCCGCAGAAATGAACAAGCCGTAAGTTGCTTACAAGTTACACAACGCATGACATGCCAAGCAGAGGATGCTATCGTCTTACATCAAATACTCACAACACGACACAACACAATACACTATAATTTCCCAATAAGCAGCCTATCTATATTCATCACAAAACATTAATACATAACTTAGTTTGGGGCTAGGCTTGCTCGAGGCCAGTGAGAGGACTATTAGAGGCCCTTCTTTAGTGTTGACTGGCTCTTAAAACTCCGAAAGTAATGATGGAAACATAGGTCCAAAAGTTCGATGCCTATGAGCTTCTGTATCTTTATCAGCACTGTCTGTGATTGTAACCGTTTGCAGCTTCTGAAAGGAGAGCCAGGACTTCTGTATCAGTAAATTTCGACTCTGCAGCAATATCAAGAGCGGTTTTCCCTTCTCCATTCATGGCTCCCGGATCTGCTCCCCTGCAAAATTCACTCAATTTGTGTTATAACCTAAAGGATTAGCAAGAGAAGATGTTGGGAGATTTTGGATAAATCGCTTATGAGAAGAACCAAGTCACCTCGTGAGTAGCAGTCTTGCTACTACCGCTTTGCCTCTGAGAATACAATAGTGAAGCGGTGTTTGACCACTTGAATCTGTAGCGTTTACGTTTGCGCCATATTGCAGCAAAAGCTCCACCATTCCGATGTCTGCCTTCTCACACGCACAGTGAAGCAGAGAGCAACCTCCAGTTTCCTCCGGCGGAATATTTGAAGAACAACTTGAGGAGGTTCTATCAAGTAACTCGTTTCTTAATCTGAGTAGAACGTCTTCACGCTTTGTCCTCTCTGGTATTAACACTACTCGAGAAAGTGTTAACGAAGAGCTGGAAGATGATAGGTTGTACACAGAATTCACATCTGCTTCACCGTTGACAATAAGCCGGTAAACAGCTTTTTTATCATTGCCACACACTGCATCCCACATTTGTTGTGCAACTGATTGTGGGAAATCACAATCTCTCGATCTCCGAACAAATACCTTCTCAGCATACTGTTAAATGACCAAAAAAAAGTCTGAATGAGCTATCCTGTAGATTGCAGATGACAGAGCAGAGAGTAAATGCCGTGGAGGAAAATATAATCAAGATGTTCAATGCATTCTTGAGGAAACAACATACAATGAAATATGCATTCCCTGGAGAAGAAAAATAGCTTCACCTAACTTCCGACATAAAGAATCTAATTAAGGTTAAGAAGCTTAAACCTTAGCTTGTATATACTTCTCCTTTATAGATATCATATCAGCATAGCTGGGTTTTCCAGTGACCAGCACCCTGGATTTATCCGACCTGCGCATAGTTGGCAAGACATTTTAATAACTATTATGTCTAGGTGATTAAGGTTCTTATTATAGCTTTGGATGAGAAGGTAAATATTTCAATTATGAACAGAGTTTTTACCCTGTTACGCCTGGGTCAACATGGAAGGCGCTCCTTGAATGAAGCAATTCCTCCCAGACTGTGTTTGCGAAAGTATTTCCAAGAGCTTGGAACAAAGTTATAACAGATGGCTCCCATACTTTCACATCCAGAGTGAGTGACCTAACCTGTAAAAACGGCCAAATTTCAGATTGCTCTAGATTGATTTCAAATTGAAGGTCCATCCAAGTTCAGACTCTATCACATCCTTATCCTAACAACAATTTGTTGGCTGATTACGCTCTAACATGAATTGCTAATGAACATCAAGCCAAGTGTGGCTTCAAGATTCTGATGGACTTCTATACTTCTATATATGGGTTAGTTACTATAGAACCTATATATATTTTGCAAACAATTAAGAATTCTCTCGATATACCTTAGATATATGCACACCAAGATTTCGGTGAACACCAGAACACTCGATACAGACAAGAACCCCTAGGTTTAAAGAAGCCCAGTCCGGTTCTGGAGCTCCACAATCCGCACATTTTTCATTCCCACAGACTTTCCGCAGAGCATCAATGGGCTTCTCACCCTTTCTAATCGACCGTTGGGGCTGGAAATTTCTTGATGGCCTTTCATGGTACCCCAAAAAGCTCCTCTCACATACAAAATCTTCAGTAGTAGGATGATCATATTCAGAACTTTCATATGAGCTACTTTCACTAGCAGAACGATGGTGACCACTTCCCATGGGACTACCAGGAAGACACTGAAATGCAGCCGAAGGACAATTACCAAAATTGCATAGATAATTAACATGAGCCTGGTCATTGACATGAATTATATTAATACTAACCCGTTCAGGGACCTGAGAACTAAGAAGTGATGCAATAACTCCAGTGATCTTTTCTATCCAATCCATTTGATCGAGTGCACTCTCAGCCTGCACTGACAAACATAAGTGAACACTGAGTGAAAACTATTAAGAGTTGGGCAACTTCCAAACATGAAAACATTGAAGGTCCAAGGCAGCAACAAACACTCTGAACCAAACCTGCAATGTGTAGTTTTTTGTAGGTGAAATGATCCTAAAGCAAAACCTCAGATCTGATTGATCAGCGTCGACTTTAATTGTTGAGGTAAGCAAGTTCACTGTATGACGAGCTACAGACTTCTCATCATGTACTCCACCATGATTATTCGAAGAAAGCCACCTACTTAGAAGTCCAGATCCAAGCTCCGAGCTATTTCTCTGTCCAGAAAGCTGGCTGCCAGACCCCTAAACATTAAATCAACCAAGTCAGAATGTGCAAAGAATAGTTTTAGTTTACGAACACCAAAACCATTTGCATCATTCTGCTTTTTTTACAACTAAAAGATGATATATGTACACGAAACTCACAGACGGTTTGCTACATTGTTTTCGGTAATAATACAGCATTCCGCGGCTGTCAAGAACAAAAAACCGTCTTTTCCAGTCTCCTCTCAGGTTTGAAGAACGTTTAGAGAGATAACCTTGCCGTATTGTTTGCACCTGAAGCACCAAGAAATGTTAAGAGCACTCTTTTTTTTTAAAATGTCTCATTGATATGTAAAAGGACATTAATCAACCTTTCCCCTTGCAGCAGATTGCATTACGGCATCTATCATTTTGTGAGAGCTTCTACCAATGGCTTGTATGCCATCTCCATTTGGGGATCCATTAGAACCATTTGACCCATACCTGCTCTCTCGATCAACCTGTCTTTTGTACTCCTGCATCTTTTCATTGAGGGCTGCTTGTTCATAATTTGATCTTTCTCTGGACTGTTGTGCATAGGTCAAGACCTGCAAAAAAAAGAGTTGAGGTGTAAATTGTTTCCTATATGCAACTATCTAACCGTTCTCAACACATTAATGACATGTGAACTCAACTGACCTGATTGATATATGGTTCCATTTGATGCAGTAATTCGTAACCCTGAAAGCAGCCACATTCAGATTTTACACCAAACTTTTTCAGGCTATTTAAAAAAATGATAATTCTGAAGAACCTAACAAACTTGCCTGTTTGAAGTACCGAAGATGTGCATCCATCGTTCCGCTGACTGCTTCCAAAAACTCAAACCTTTTCTTGGCTTCAACATTGGAAAGAGTAGTCACCTGAGCAACAATTAGTGAAACCAAAGAAAACAAAAGATTACTCGAACAGTAGCATAAAGTTGACAGAGGGTATATAAATTTGAAATTAAATAATCAAGATCAAACAATAGAAAATTACAAGGTTGAACCGAGCTTGCTCAAACATAGACCTCGAAGTGTGAAGTTCCTGACATTGTCAAATGTGTTAATTATGACACAGAGAATAAAAAAAAAGATATTCAAAAATTAGAATCAACTAGCTTTTACTGAAAGTATGCACCATACCTGTTCTAAAGCAGCAGCAACGTCACTTTTTGTACCTTTCCTCAAAGATAGAAACTTCTCACGGGCCTAGAGCACAATAGGAAGTTAATCAGTTAATATGTCCGGGCACGTGTGGACCCAATTGTTACATAATAGATATCAGTTATCATCCAATCTACAAATTTCATTCCTAGAAAAGTAACATGAAAAATTACTAGCTAAGTTTCTGTAGATTTCTACACAGCCTGCCCATAAAATTACAACACATATCTAAACTTCGAGAGAAAAGAAAACATGCCTCCCTCCGTTAATAGAGGAATTTATCAGAAATACTTATCGAGCTGGACCCATTTTTTGGTTGAAAATTTTCATAGAGATATTACATTTAGTAAAGAAAAAAGTTGGGATGAGAACTTTTTAGTGCAAACCATGTCAACAGAGTCGAGAATACGAAAAAAACCCTGACCAAATGGGTACCTGATCATAGGTTAGGCTAGCCTTGTCAAAGCGCTTTCGAGCTTCCTGTGGCAAAAACGATCTCTCAGGATTACATATCTAATTATAACCTTGTCATGCTAGCCTTCCTTGAGGAAATGGACGAAAGAAATATCTGGACTAGCCATAATGTATAACCAGGCTCAAGAAACTTAACCACAGCTTTTTCACATTCATGGGACCTTCTTTACATCAACGACCTCAGAAAATATTTTCAATGATATTTTGTTTGGGGAAGGTTGACTACCAGAGTAATAATTATTTAGCTTTTTGCTTTCTTTCTAAAGTGCTAAATCAAACTAGAAGAAATAAAACTCTATTAAATAAAATGCCTCTCGGCAAGCCTCAGGCAGGTCTTCGTATTTTTTACACTCATACATGTTGTGCGTCCTCTACTCTTTCATAGATATTCTAGTCGGTAGTACGACAACAGTAATGCAATTGGATATCTGGCCAGCATAGTTTTAATCAAAAAATGAAAGTCAAGAAGAAAGCAAGCAGCTTGTACCTTAACTTCATGCAAGTCCATATTGGCAAATTGAAGTAATCTGTCATTCAGTATATGTTCCACCTGACCAATGAGAACTCATCAAAACGAATACCTGGATTGATAAGACTTGATCTAATTTGGAAATCTATACAAATGTCTTAAGGTGAAGCAATCTATATAGAGACCAATTCTGCTGAAGAGAGAAAAACTATCCTACGTTGATACCACAGAGGAGTTATCAGAGAGAATGCTGGGGGTGGGGAAACGGAGAGAATGTCAACAGTAACAAACTAGCAAACCTGTGACCGAAGAACTTCCTTATAAGTCCCAATTTCCCTCAACGCAATTGTAAATTTCGTCATTACCGGTCCTGGCACAGCAAATTAGAGTCTATCAGCACCTTTGATGAAACTTATTTCATTTTCCAGCTGATATGTTTCCACAGCCTCGGTGAAACTAGCATCCTAGCAAAGAGAGAGTGGCGAGCAAGAGCGGAAAAGCAACTCTACTTTATAGATTTTAAGGCCGTACATCATTGCTCAGATGAGAGGTAAGTGCAAAGGGTACGGGATAAACAGAGTATGCGCTACTGAGAGTTTTGATAGACTAGGTAAAGTAGTCATACCTCCAAAAGCCACACTGATAGGATCATTATGGCCTCCGCCAAATGTTTCAAGTGCACTAGCGAAAGCAATGTCTCCATCATATGCCTCGCCTAACCCTTCACTGGACAAATGAAGGACAGTCCATTTGTTAGAAGATATGTTCTCAAATATCTTTGAGCCAGACGAAACTCTGAATGTACAGCTACAGTCTTATAACTTTGTGAAATCTAAGCATACGTGTATTTCCGGCATCCTTTGTAAAATTTAAGACTTCTTTCCCGCAATATTTCTGCACTCTCCTCCATGCTTTGTAACTGTTTCAGAAAAAGATATCAATATAAGCACACAGCTGAAAGGCAAAGTACATAACGCATAGAAAACAGCAAGACACAATCCTAAAATCGAAGAAACTGCAACAAGGACAACCCAGAAAAAATTGAAGTGATTTAGACGCTCTGAGTAGAGGAAAAGGAATCCTCAACTACAGGGAAACAGAGCAAGTTTTGGACAGAATTAGAGCTACACTAGGAACTTCCTTTCCATTGAAGTTGCAATTTTTTCTGCTCATCCCCGATTAAACCAGTGAGCATGAGAATACTAGCTAAGTGGATACAAGTGTAATAGTGTATCCTAAAAGACGGAGTAGCTTAGTCAGAGTCATATACCCAACAATAATAAACTGGATCATAAGTCATTTCACATTTCATCGACCAACACCACTTATTGACACGATAAAGCGCGAACAGGTAATTAAAAGTTAAACCAATTTGTGAATGACACATTAATTCGAGTCTTCCAGTGAAGTTCCACTCTAGTAATGGGGTATAAATGTCGGTGAACACCCAAAAATTCCGGACAAGACCACATCCAAATGGCTCCAAAATTTGTATCTGTTTACAACGTGAAGGATAAATCTTGCCTAATATGAACACAAAGGTTGAACCTGCGACGCTAAAAGACTCGACACATCAGGACAAACGTAGATGAGACCAAGATATGTAGAAACAAACCTGTTTGCGGAACATGGGAGAGTCATCAAGCTTGGTGAAATGCATTTTGAGCAAATGGTTACTTCCTTTTCTTCTTCGAAACAAACACCAATTAACATCACACGACGAAAAAAAAAACTAAAAGCTACGACAGCTATTTCTCACAAGGACGCCATAAACGAAGCACAGACAAAACAAAACAAAAAATAGTTGAGATTCTCTTTCTCTCCACCTAAGCTTCCCGAACAAAAAAAAACAGAGCCCGATGATCTTCCCAAGTCTCGAGCCTAGCGAAATACGAGCTGTTTTTTTTCTCACGAACCCCTCAGTGAAATCGAGAGAGAGAAATCAAGAAAAAACAGTGGGGGAAGGTTTTTTAGATGGAAGTGTCTCGGGAGAAGAGAAGAGAGACAAAAAGAAAAAGGAAAAAAAAAACTTCACCGTCTTTGTAAAAATTATACTCAAAAGGCGGCGAAACTATCCCGTTTAATTACCGCCGGAGATCGAGAAGGTTGGTGGGAGAACGGCGTCGTTTTCATCAAAGTGTAAAATTAAAAGAAGAGAGGAAGGAGGAAGAAGGACTCTCTGACTGTGCTTTTTCTCTGTAACAGTGGTCATCTGAGAAAACAAGGACCGGGCGTATAAACACGCGCTTTGAGGCGCGTTTACTTTTGAATGTGAGATAATGAAGCGCGTGTCAAGAACGCATGCTTATCGGTGGATTAATACGGAACGGGGGTGGGACCCGTCCCTCTGGTTGCTTCTCCATTACCTTTTGTTCCGGAGAGACAGAGAGGTCAGTGGGGTATAAATGATTAAAGATTTATTTTTATTTCTATAATAAATATAAACTCTTAGGGTGGAAAAAAAATTGTAAAGCAAAAAGAAAAGGGAGATAATTTGGAAAAAATTGGACACCAAAATCTTTTACTTTTTACAAAAAACAAAATTTTATTTGGCAGACTTTACAGTCGCATTTGAGATTCAAAATCGCATTGTTTAATTAGAATCTATGATCTTTTGTCCAGCTGCTAGAAAAATTGTTTAATCATTCTTTTAGCCAAATTTGCAATCTTTGTTCAAACCAATCGGTAAATAGTGAAACTAGTTGTGGCAAAATATGAAATAAATAGTGTTTTTAATACCAATCAAACGATTTGCTCGAACTGGTTGAAACCAATCCAAATCTCATGTCAAATTTTTATTACGAAAAAAATACTGACAACAAAATAATCAAGAACCAGGCAATTTTAAGTAACAACTGTCAAAATCCTCGTTTGAAAGTTAAGAAGTTTAAAAAAAAATCAGTTTCGAGTAAATGTGCAACTAAAAAATTATGTTAATACTTCCTACTTGTCCTAACCTATTCTATTTGATTCTGGTCTTTCTAATCAGAGATTCTCGCATCTATGTTTCTCTCATATGATTTCTGACCTAGTAATCTAATATCACTTAGATATATCTCTCTTTTCCTTTTTAGCTGTCCCATCTTTCATTTCCTTAGACTTGAACCAGGCCCTAAAATATATATATATATATCCTTTTTAGTTTATTACAAACCCAAAAATTTTTACGAGGACATCCGATGAAAGAACAGAAAAAAATCAGTGACCAATTTGGAATATGAACGAGGCCGATAATGGGCCCGAAAGTAGGAAGCTCAATTATGTCAAGCCCAATTCATAAAATGCCCAATTCATAAAATGCCCAATTAAAAGGTTTTTTTTTCGTGAATGAATAATTAAAAAGATCAAGGCGGTTGCTCTTCGCATCGGTGTTTCTCTCATCAACGAAGATGCGATAACGAATAACCTATTCTATTTGATTCTGGTCTTCGTTGCTCTCGCCAAATCGATTCGTGTTTCTCAGTTTTTCATGGCGTCGTCTGGATCGGCCGACGGAGATTTTCAGTCTCGTGTTGAGAAAATCTTCGGATCTCTCGCCTTCTCTCGTTCCTCGTCTTCTGCGCTGCCGTCACGGCAAAAACAATCGGGCTCGGTGTGGTCTCTCTCCGACACAGAGGTGGAGAAGCGGGAGTGGAAACGGGAGCAGCTCGCTTCGTACGATAGGGAAGAGATGCCTTGTGCGTCATCGTTCGACGAGCTCTTGAGACACCAGAGGATCTCGAGCACTGCTCGGAAGCCGTTCGAGGGCGAGGATAATGGAGAGGAAGGTGCTAACGAGGATGTTGATGATGATTGGAGCATCAGAGCCTCCATGAGCCTTGATCGCACTCTTGATGACGAGGTAAATCAATTTTTCTTCATAGTGTTTTGGTCAGTTCACGATTGTGGAAGTAAGGAAACGCCCTACTCATATTAGCTTAACTAAAATTAGGGAACAATTTTTTATCCTGTGTATTCATATCATAAGTTTTGAGTTTAATAAATGGAAGAGCATTGGATTTTACTGTACAAACATATTGGTGCGGGATGAGCCAGTGACATAGGGAGTTTTGTATGTGAATCTTGAACTTTATTATTTGTGCTAATAATCATAGGGCCTTAGGCTTATTCTGATAACATACCGCTTTATTTGAAACTGATAAAAGGTTTTTTGCCTTTTGTTTTTGGTAAGTGGCACTATGGTGGTAGGAGTTTTTCTTCTTTGATTAATAAAGTATTGAAACATTTCCTTACGGCTTGAAAATTTTGCTTCTTAACGCAGGCAGAAGAAGATGAGTATGATAAAGTCGCACTAGGGAAAGATGATGGCGGTAAGGGCTGGTCTATGAATGATGCCCTTTCCAAACCGTCGGGTATGCGGATACGGGATCCTCGTGCCAACCATGTTGCTGCAGTAATAAGGCTGAAGGAAGATGAACTCGAGGCGAACAAACTTAGCCCTTCTGGCGATCACCCCTCGAAAAGCAAAGAGCAACACTCAGAAGAATCATTCAGAGCTGTGCCACCGAAACCTATACTGAAAAGGAAGGAAGGTAGTTCGGATTCAGAAGCAAGGACAAGTAAGCGAGTCAGGTTTGATTTTGTGTCTGAAGAAACATCAAAGAAGCCTGAAGATACTCGTTTAATTTCTGCGTCCTTAAAAAGCGCATTACATCAGAGTAAAAGCGGTGCTCAGGTACCGGATTACTTGATAAATCCTTCAAAGTACACCTGTTACAGCTTTGATCCATCTACTGAATTGAATGAGACGTCCCAAACACGAGAGTACATGAACATTCCCAAGGATGTTGAAGGATTAGAAACTTCAGAGTCTGAATCATTCAAGAAAGTCTCCTTTATTTCACAGAAGAAGACCAAGGACGGAAGAGAAGAAAGTAGTAACTGTAGTGAGACGAAGCCTATTGTAGTTGATCAGGTAGCAGAAGATGAGAGACGAAGTGCAACAGAAGATGAGGGTACTGAAATAGGAGAATCAGAGAGCTGCAACAGTTTCCAAAGGAACGGTCGCCAATATCGTGCCAAGCAAATTGTAGATGAAACAGATGTCTAATTTTTCGGTTTGGTTAGATCCCTCACCCCAATAGATGAGATGGAGCTACGTGCAAGTTGTTTGAAAACGCTACACAAAGATAAAGTTGGGGTCCATGAGATGCAAAACATGTAGCATGCATCATCTTTTTTAGCAGCACATGTAAGATAGTTTTGATTCCTTTATTTCCTTTTTAACCCAGTTTAGAGACAACACAGTAAGAAAAGACTCTGAAACAGTTTGCCTTTAAGACTGGTTGATACAATGTGCTATGCCTTTGAGACTGGTTGGTAGAATACACAGAAGAGCTATCTTGATAAATGGTGCTTCGTTAAGAAATAATGAACACGTCTTCAACATAAATTGTTAAGCTACAATGAAAAAAGACATAATGATGCTAACATATTCTAAAATGTTGGGTAAGGCTGAGAGCATTTGACGGAGAGAAAGAATAAGATGGATTATACCAAATGTTTTTAATAATTTGTATCAGAATCTATTTCATAGATAACTCTCTCAAATCTGATAGTTTAGTCCTTTTAGCTCAATTTTTGTTTAGTTTAGTCAAGTGACTTGGGTCAGGTTGTGCATATTAAACTAAGGGAATTAAAAGTAGGAGATGGAGACGACATTAACTGACCCAAGTCACCAGACTAAACTGAAAGAAAGTCATTAAAAAACTGTTAGCTAAGATCGCGTTGCTATTTATTTATTGTTGCTAATTAGAAAATAACTTTCAACTCTGGAAATTTACTAAGAACTTGGTCTTCTTTTTCCAGAGTGTTTCTCGGCAATCTCCTTCAAGGTCCCATTTCATAAAGTCCACTCTTTTAAAATTTTATTTGGAAGCTCAAAATAGTTTTTGTCGTTAGAAAATCTAAATGTAATCTGAATCCCTAAATAGTTTTTTTTAGACATAAAACTAAAATTTATATACCAATCTGATTTTGAAAAAGAAAATTAAATATTGAGAAAAAATATCAAATATAATTCCTAAAATAATTTAGTATTAATTTTAAATAATTTTTACAAAAAAAAGAATAATGATGTATGTTATAATTTAATAAAAAATATAGTTTTTTATACTTAAAGCAAGGGACTATTACCAAATATCACGGTAATGTTTATATTTCTCTTATATATGAGATGTATTGTTTTTTTTAAAGTGTGTAAAAAGTATAAAACTAGTTAATAATCAGACTGTGTAAACTCTCAGGTTTTGTTTTTAGTTTTTTTTCGATTTTGTAATTTGATTAAAAAAATTATGGTTAATATAAGTATTTTTTAGAGGAAAAAAATTAAAACCAAACAAAATATAATAGAAAATTTTATTTAGAGTTGGTGGAATGGAAAAACAGATTTTATAAATGCATACTTATGGAAAATAGTGAAGATAAAAAAGTAAGAGAAGAAAAGACAAGAAATCAAATTTTTGTTTTTCTCTTTTAGACTAAACTCACATTTGTATTGGTTTAAGATAATTGAACAATGTTTGGGTTGTTTAGTTAAACTAAAAAACATAGTACAGTTAGGTTGGATAAGATTATGATTGGAGGTGTAGGGAGAACCATATAATATCATTGTGTACCACCGACTATCCTACTGTTGTTCTATTATGCTCTTGAATTTTTTTTTTTTTACTTTTTCTTTTTTCTGGTTGAATGCATTTACACCAAATTTCCAAAAGGAGAAGGTTCATTGTAATTGAGTGAATCAAACCTGGAGAAGAGAGGAGAGACTGTTGCAGGTGAGTTTAAAGTCTTGCCTTCAGTTTCGTTTTCTTTTCTGATTATGTTTACTTGTTCCTCCAACGAAAAAGACAGCAAAGAAAACTATATTTTATCACACACACACAATACAAAAAGCATATGGTTTCCGATCAAATAATATTTATATTGAAACTTCGTTTGTAATTTCTAGTCTCCAACACTTTCGTCGCGGCTCTCAAGAGTCCCAGCTAAATAGTTTTATATTGGTTGACCAACAAAAAAAGAAATATATATATATATTGAACTAGCAATGTAGAGTCTTTGTGGTCTTTGTGTAAGAATATTATTTTCTTTGCAAAAGTTTCAACTTAATTTAGAAGAATCATTCGTGGAGAAATTTCTTGTTGAATTTCCCTTTTATTTCTCCACTTTTTCCTCACTCTTTCCATCTTCATCAATTAAATTACCAACGAAAAACTGTTTCTTACAGATTCTTTGACTATTGAATATTAAATGTTTAATACTACACACCTTGACTCAAATTATTTTTCACAATAAAAATTATATTTTAATGTTGACCAATTAGATGAAAGTTCATCATCGTATTTATAAAAATATATTAACCCTACCAATGTCTTTAGAAATCCTTTAAATACTTATACCACAGTCTACATTTTCCATCAATTAGTTAGTTAAACAACAGTTTACAAAATTATTAAATGCTCGAAGATTCGTATCATTAACGTTCTCGTACAAATTATACATTTATTAAGCCTATACATAGAACCCCCACGAATTAGTTAAACTGTATTTTCCATGAATAACTTAACGATATATTCTTTTCTTTTTTTTGACAAAACTATTTCTTCTCAAATTTCAACTTTTCTATATTATTACATCTCCGATATATTACACGTATAAGTATTAATCTACTTGGAGTTGTTGAAATAGAAACATGAAGCATCTTGATGTCACCCCGTTCACACGGTAAGGTCTGAGTCGCATAATCAATTAAAATTATGCTTCTCGCTGAAGGACTTTTATACAGTTAAAATATCATCTAGACAATGACCGAGACTCCCTAGTTTTCTTATTCGTTTGAGTTATTTTGTTTCTTTTCTTGCTATATATAGGACCAAGTGTTCACTCTCATTTTTCATAATAATCAGAGAGAACCAAACATGAAGCTAATCTCCAATAACAACGAAAGATGGGAGGAGAAGTTGAAGGATTTAACTTTCAACGTGAAGGAGATACAAGACAACTTGTTGGAGGAGATACTCACGCCTAACCTAAAAACAGAGTACCTCCAACGTTTCCACATCGACAGGTTTGATAAAGAGCTCTTCAAGAAGAACGTACCGGTGGTGACCTATGAAGATATCAAGCCTTATATTGATCGTGTCGTAAACGGAGAGTCATCAGATATCATATCGGCCCGTCCTATTACCGGTTTCTTGCTAAGGTACATAAGAAGCTCTCTCTATTGATTTAGTTTTTCTTTCTCTTAAAAAAAGAAAAAACTAAATTCTTGATTTGTACTTGTAGTTCGGGAACTTCGGGAGGAGCACAAAAGATGATGCCATGGAACAACAAGTACTTGGACAATTTAACTTTTGCATACGATCTTCGTATGCACATTATAACCAAGTAAGTCCAATAGTTTTTTAACCATTATTTATATATTGATATTTGGATCAGACCCATGATGATGAACAAAATCTCTTCTTTGTTCTCTTTAGGCATGTGAAAGGTTTGGAGAAAGGGAAAGGGATGATGTTTCTCTTCACTAAACAAGAATCCATTACTCCTTCTGGCTTGCCTGCTCGAGTTGCAACAAGCAGCTATTTCAAGAGCGACTATTTCAAGAACCGGCCATCTAACTGGTATTACTCGTATACGAGCCCTGATGATGTCATATTATGTTCTAACAACACACAAAGTCTATACTGCCATTTGCTATGTGGCTTGGTGCAAAGAGACGAGGTTGTGAGAATGGGCTCCATTTTCGCTTCGGTCATGGTACGAGCAATCAAGTTTCTTGAAACTTATTGGGAAGAGCTGTGTTCAAACATCCGATCAGGCCATCTCAGCGAGTGGATCACAGACCTCGGTTGCCGAAGCTCCGTGTCTTTGGTCCTTGGTGGGCCACGTCCTGACTTAGCAGACACAATTGAAACAATATGCAACCAGAATTCTTGGAAAGGTATAGTTAAAAGGCTCTGGCCAAACACCAAATATATTGAAACCGTTGTTACCGGTTCAATGGGACAGTACGTTCCCACGATGAACTACTACTGCAGCGACTTGCCTCTCATTTCAACAACTTACGGTTCTTCGGAGACTACGTTTGGGGTCAATGTAGATCCTCTCTGCAAACCTGAAGATGTTTCTTATGCTTTCATGCCTAACATGTCTTACTTTGAGTTCATAACAATGGATGGAGACAAGCGCGATGTTGTCGACCTTCACGATGTGAAACTCGGGTGCATCTACGAACCCGTGGTCACAAATTTCGCCGGTGAGCTTTAAGAACATCATGGCCTTTACAAAATGCAAATCATTTTCTTTCCATGGTTTAACTAATTTTGTTAATATTTTTTGTTTCTTTTTTCCAGGATTGTATAGAATGAGAGTGGGAGACATTCTCTTGGTGACTGGTTTCTACAACAACGCACCTCAGTTTAAGTTTGTAAGAAGAGAGAACGTGGTCTTAAGCATCGATAGCGATAAAACCAACGAAGAAGATCTGTTTAAGGCGGTGTGTCAAGCGAAACTCGTTCTCGACTCATCGGATCTCATTCTGGTAGACTTCACCAGCTATGCTGACACCACTACATTTCCTGGTCATTACGTGGTGTATTTGGAAGCAAAGGCCAAAGAGGGAGAGGAGAAGAAGTGTTTGGAGCTAAATGAAGCTGCATTCTCCAAGTGTTGTGTAGTTATGGAGGATTCACTTGACAATGTTTACAAGAGATGTCGGTTCAAAGATGGATCGGTCGGGCCTCTGGAGATAAGAGTTGTAAGTCAAGGGACGTTTGATTCACTCATGGACTTCTTCATCTCACAAGGTGCTTCCATTGGTCAATACAAGACTCCTAGATGCATTAAATCAGGAAAGGCCTTAGAATTTATGGAGGATTGTGTGGTTGCTAAGTTCTTCAGTACTTGAAATTGTTCTTCACTAGATTATTGGTCCAAGTGACGTGTTGTGGAATCGTAGTTGCAATATTTATACATATCCGTATTGTGTGTACTAGTTTTTCTCAATATGGGACATTTTGTAGTATATTTCGAGCAAGACTTTATTTCATTTTCCTTTGTGAAATGGAACTGAGCAATACAAGTATTTTTTTACTCGAAAGAAAACAGAGCATTTTATAAAACAGAATGGCTTATAGATTAATGGGCCTAGAAGATTGCCCAGCAAAGAGCCCAAATAGCTTTGAAATGAAACCAAACTTTTCTTTAATACTTCACCACCCTACGCCACGGCTACCAAAACTGAGGGAGACAATCCGGTTTACTTCGTTTCATTTCGTGTTGTACTTTAGAGCGCTTTGACTCGTTATTGTTGAATTCAGCAAAATAAATATCAATAAATATTACTAAATATTATATCTATCAGAATAAACAAAGACAAACGTGATTTTAAGTTATAAAACAGAATGAAATAGAAAAACATTCTCTATACACATTAGATATAATTCTTCATTAAATTTTCACGTATTTTTATCTCAATTCTTATAAAATGACTACAAAATTATCAATTCTAAAAACTATTTACTTCCAAAATGTTTTTTTATTATCTCATCATTCCATTTTTCATCACCCCATTACAAATTCTTGAATATTTGTCTAAAAAACTATTCTATTTTTTATATTTAAATAATTTCAGCTTTTAAATTATTGTTATTTACATTTTTTTAACGGCTATAGTTTATGCAACAGCAATAATAACTAGTTCCGCACTCATTCCTAATTTGTGCGTAACACTGCTGCCAAAACATGCGAAGCCATAAGCTCCGAAAGTAAAGATTGCAAAAGAGAAAAAGAGAACTAAGAACTCAACGAACGGTCCCACCCCGCACCATTCCAAGATTTTAATAATTATAATAGTCTTTATATTAAAATTATATCCTCTTTTATTGTAGATCCTCCTCTTCTTTATAAACCCTTTTTCACCTCTTCTTTCCTCATAATATCAAGAGCCTAGAGTAAAGAAAACCCTTATTTGCTCCCAACTTGCTCATCACCAACCCATGCTCCTTAGATTCCCTACTCAGATCAACTAGTTCCTTTCAAATTGTCTTGTACATATATATTACACACACGCGTGTTGTTTCTTCTGTGTGTGTTTGTGTGTGAGAATACATAGTTCGTTGTAAAAGTGGATCCAAGGTATGGAAAGGGACCGGTTCCACCGGAAACGTCGGCGGCGGAGAATCCGTCTTGGAACGAGACGGATGTAACCGCCATGATCTCCTCTCTCAGCCGTGTCATCGAGTATCCGGCAGCCGACGGAAAAGAAAGGTCAGGCCCGACGGTCAAACAAGAGCTTGATAAGTCGGATCAATTACAACAAGACCAAGGTACTTACTTAGTTCCTTATCTTCACCATATGTCAGCTTAATCGTTTTAGCTAGCTAGCTAGCTGATGTAAAGAACTTGTTGATATAATTAACCAAAGACTTGCTATTAATAACCATTACGACTTTCTTACATAATAATTAAATTAGGAGAAAAGGGAACTTGCGTAAGTAAGTTAGGTTCAAGTTCAGTGCATCTGTCATTTAATTTACTTTCCGTAGAGAACTTTCCTTCTGTCTTTGAATTGAACCACCGATCAGGTTACTACGTGTCTATCCTTTTTTGTAATACATCTAGATTATTCTTTCTTTCTTTCTTTTTTCTTTCGAAAGTACAAGTTAGATAATATTTTTATAAACGCAGGTTTTATACTCGTCAAACATATATATAGTCTACATATGGCTTCTTACCTAACTCGATACGAGTAATTTTGACCACGCACGTTCCTTTGTTCATTTCAAATTAATTGTCTTCAATCGTTCTTTATCAACTTTATTTGTGTCGTTTTATCAATATTTTGAAGTATTTCAACATGACTAACTTGTTTTTAAGGTGCGTTAAAAGCCAAATGTGTAAAACATAAAAGTAGTTATCAAAAATCAAGTCTTAGTTTATACTTTTATTGAGTCATATTCACAACATCACATTTTATTCTTTAAATGCTGAGTTACGTTGACATGTCTCATCCTATATGCACAAAAATACAACTGAAATTAATTATACATAGAAACAAAACCCGTTCATCCTTTCTAGAGCAAAGAATTTTCGATTGATGACAATTTTTTATGTGGATAAATCTTTAGTTGAATACCGATAAGTCTTTGCTCAACTTTATTTAGTTTCCTTTTTTAAAATTTTAATATCAATATGCATGTAGCTGTTTGACTCTTTGAATATTTTGCTGGTTATAACTGAGAAATTAATGAAATCGATTTTTGGAGTTATATCCAGCTGGATTGACTGTTGGTAGAGTTCCAGATTGTTAAATATAAAAGTCGGATGATTCAAGCTTTTATTTTTATTAAGCAAAGATATAATAGATGTATACTTAAACTTCAGTAATTTTAAGTCAACTACAACAAATTTACAACCTAAATTAAAAAGGATAATTGTAATTTTATGAGAGGAAAGGTATATAGTATATTGTGCAAAGTTCCATAATGCATATTCGTTCATTAGATCCTATCATCCATATTTTATTTTGTTCCTTTCAAGTGATATTAATTATTTCTCTCTTAAATTATTCCCTTGCTACAAAAATGATTGAAACCACACGTAGTATCGGCCCATGCATATAAAATTTCACATGCAATAATTCTTCTTGTTTTTGTTTTTTCTGTTACACGCAATAATTCTTTTTTTTCGTTACATGTTCTTCAAGATCAACCAAGAAGAAGACACTATAGAGGCGTAAGGCAGCGACCATGGGGCAAATGGGCTGCCGAGATCCGTGACCCGAAGAAAGCAGCCCGTGTCTGGCTCGGGACTTTTGAGACAGCAGAGGAAGCCGCTTTAGCCTACGACCGAGCCGCTCTCAAGTTCAAAGGCACCAAGGCTAAGCTCAACTTCCCTGAACGCGTCCAAGGCCCCTCAACTACAAGCTACGTTGCATCTCCAAGAGGAGGTAGTGAAGTAATGAACTCACCTCCTCCTCAGCTTGGTCCATCCACTACTAGTACTTCTACTTCGTGGCCAACGAATTATAACCAGGACATACTTCAATACGCTCAGTTGCTTACGAGTAACAATGAGGTTGATCTATCGTACTACACGTCGAGTCTCTTCAGTCAGCAGCAACAGCCTTTCTCAACGCCTTCTTCATCTTCTTCTTCATCGTTAAATTCTCAACAGACGCAACAACAACAGCAGCAACAACGTGAAGAGGAGATGAAATTTGGTTACCATTATTACAACTACCCAAGAGAATAATCTAATTGTTATTGTTGGTCGAGTCAGTTTTATAAATCGCTGCCGTATTTTCGTTTTGGCTTTTATTTCCGTAACCTTTACTGCTAATGGAGGTTGCAACGAAAATTTGGATGGACGAGAGACATATGTAACATTTTGTTTGTTTTGTTTTTTTTCTTAATTGTTAGTAAGATTTGGATTTACTGAAGTTCATTTTTCTTCCGAGACATATCATTCTTCGGTCGTGTTAATTGGATCAGTAGCATCTGAATTTTGAACTCGGATAAGGGTTAAATTTAAAACTGTAAAGCAAATATACAATTTGCAGATAAGATACGTAGATCACACAAGTTTTTTTTTTAACTTACCACTTTGTTATGTGACAGACTTTTTAGAAGTTAAACTTCATCCAAACATAGGCTTCAAGCGGTGGAAATCACGATAACGGCAAGTGAATATCAAGTATGAAGTTTGATTTAGAGAAAACGTAAAATTATGTAGGTTAATAGAGGCAAATCTTTCATATCTGTTGAACTATATTTTGTTGTGGTTAAAATTGTTAATCGTAAACGTAATATAGAAAAAACCGACTGCCGTAAATTCTTATAACACAGATAAAATTATTCTTGTGCATAGACTTAATTAACTGTGCATGAAATTGTTATTGTTTCTTGTTATTACAAGAATATTTTTTTTCTTTTGTCATGAATAATTAAATTATCACAGTAGACAAATTAAATTTTGTTTTGGAATGATCTAATACACAGCAAAAATATCATTTATCTAATGTGAAAAGGTAAAAATATAAGTTAATTTTTATATATAGTTATCGTTTTAAAACATCTTCAATAATAGAAAAACTCAAAAAAAGATTCTTTATGATAAAATAATAATAGTTTTGTAGAATTTGAATTATTATTTTAATATTTTTTAAAATTAAACAATTATAGTAAAACATCTGTTTTTATTTGAGAAACGATTCATTTTCTTTTTTTTTCTTCTTTTTTTTGAAATAGGTTAGACACCCAGCCGAAAATTCCCATTAAAAGTGGCCTAAGTTACTTTTATCTTGAAACTTGACTACTCCCTGGAGAAGTCAAGTGTTTGGTTATATTTAATGATACATATGTATATAAGTATATTACGAAAAGCTAAAGATAAGCATGAGTATGGCCAAATA
Source organism: Schrenkiella parvula (assembly GCA_000218505.1). Classification (NCBI taxonomy): domain Eukaryota; kingdom Viridiplantae; phylum Streptophyta; class Magnoliopsida; order Brassicales; family Brassicaceae; genus Schrenkiella; species Schrenkiella parvula. Next base: position 14,268,395 of record CM001192.1, on the reverse strand, counting down.
AAACTTTATTTTTGGTTTTAGTGTGCTCAAACAATCACAGATGATCACTACGAATATCGCAATCACTAATCATTTAAAGAACAAAAACGTGTTCAACTGAGAATATGAGACTTATCTTTCCACATATTCATGTGACTTTAGAACGCATTTGTATACATGAAAACATTTCGATTATATTTATTTAAATTTATGTTTTCATCTATTGATACATGTGAGAGTAGGACAAGCAAACTTGGTCTTGAGATTTAGATCGAGCTTGGGCCACCAAAGATAGTACTTTAAACACCCGTGTATCTCTCATTATTCTACCTCAAGTTTCATTGGCCCTTCCTCGTGATCGTCTCAGAATATTTTCTGCATTACTTACACCATTCGTTTAATAAACTATTATTACAAAAATAGCATCTATATCGTACATGTGTATCTGAAACGTACTCCATAGTTACTTGTTTTTAGTTATAATATTTTTATTCCGGGTTGGTCTATTCCAAAATATGGGTGGGTTGATATAATTGAGAGGATACTAAATGAGATTAGATGGATGATGTAGAAAGATCACTAAAGAAGAGCTTCTTGAGAGTTACGCATGCGCAAAGAGCAAAGTGAAATAATGGGTCCCATCCCACTTGGTATATATTTTTGAGGGCCATCTTCCAGATCCCATGACATAGAGTCTAATCATCTGTCAATCCCAATCCAATTTTTCTTTTCCAAAAACTTAATTTCACAATATATATGTCGCATAACAACAAAAAAAAAGAAAAGATTCACAACATATGTGATACCAATCTTCACATAGACATGTCTGAACTCTATATACGATACTATGGTTAATAGTTTCAGGTTTGTGACAACCGGTTTTGTAATCAGTCACTAGCGACAATGTTTCTAGTAGCAAATTTGCAGCTATATATTTATCATGTTCTAGAAATACACGGTCTTTTATTTTTGAAACTTAAGCATGAAAGTGTAATCTATATCAAAACAAAATATTACTTAATTTTTAGTCAGCCTAAAAAGTGATTTTCAACATTTTTATCAGTTAAGTTCAATCCCAAATCGATATCTCCTTCATTTTTCTTTTAGTTCCAAATCTAACGACATATTTATGTAAGAGAGTGATATGACATTTATTAAAACCATAACACCTCGAAAATGATTCAAGTAGAGAAATTGAAAACGATATGAAGTTCCGAATCATTTCTTTATTCGACCTAAGCTATTTTCAAAGAGTTTTTTTTCTTTTTTGTTGATATTGACTTGGACGTACGGTATCTATGACATGATACTTTTCGCAGGCTTTCGGCTTCAGAAATTTCAAAATTTCCGGCTGCTTTGCGTTCAGAGTGGAACCTCCCCAGATACAATGATGATCTTCGCATGCACATGAAGATTGCAAATTATGTGGCTCATCGATACATTTCAATAGTATAATAATTCTCATCATCATCACTCATGTACGTGCATCTTTACTGTTTTCTATATTTTCCTCAAAGTCTAGTCATTCAACTTTCATTTTGTTTAGTCTGTTTTTGAAATAAGGGTCAAGTTTTATTTCTTTTAGTTGCTAATTAAACGAACAGTAGGCAAACTTTATGGTTTTACAAAGAAATTAAGAACATATTAGGCAGTTATGATCTTCTTTTTTTGTCATTTGATTTTTTATTACAATGATGAAATAAAAATTGAGATACAAATATAGTGTACATAAGGCGGCAATTTTATAACTCTGGAGCAAAAAAACGCAAAACAAACTGCTGCTGAAAAAACTCTCGAAAACATTGGAAAAGCGAGTTACAAATCTCACAATTATATTAAGACAAAATTTGAAGTAATGTATAAAACATAAACTAATACACTTATTACCAATTAACAAAACTCGTTTAAATGAAACTAATAACCCTCAATTTTAAAAGTTTTATAAAATTAAAGACGAATTTTGATGTCTTTTCCCTTGTGTGTGGGGTCTGTTCGTAGCCTCGTAGCAGTCAGAACATAAGAGGATTGTGATGAGTAGTAAGTTTAACTTTATAGAATGGTCCCAACTCCCAATTACCTATTTTTAAAAATATTTTTTTTATCTTTTTGGGACATTTTGAACTGCACAATTTAGAAAAACCTACCTCTATCCATCTAAAAGAATGTTAAAAATTCAAAATACTGTTTTGTATAAACATATATACGTATTGAGAAGTAGTAGTTTCTAAATACATATAAGAACGGGAATTAGCTCATGCAGGCTCTGTCAAAGTCCTATACATAACAAAAGAGCCTCAAGCCACTTTACATATAATCCTTTTTTAGTTACCTTTAAGGCCAAGATGAGTTTAGGGGATTAATAAGCCCAAGATAAATCTACTATCTGAAAAGCAAAATGTAACATAATCACAAGAATTTATGGGAGAAACATCACATTTTCACCATACCAAACTGAAGGGTGCTAAACTTGATCCAACTGGATTTTACTATTTTCCCATAATCCACATAGTGAAACAACAGACTCTAAGAAGGGTCGGCTAGATAATGTTTGGTTGTACATATTTGCTTGGATGAAGTTAACTGTGACTTCCTATTCTCTAATACAAAGTAAAAGCTTCTTCCGACTTAGGCCTTCATCAACGTCTCTTAATTATAAACCCATGCCGAAATGCAACTTGGACCGCGATCTGTTTCCATTCGATAACTTACTGGAATTTCTAATCTCCTCTTCTTCTTCTTCCAGTTTTTTTCTCCTTCCAGCCTCCTCCTTCTGTCTCTGTATCAGCTCCAATTCTCTATACCTTTCCTCTTCTTTACGTTGAAGTTCCATTGCTTCTCTCCTCTGAGATTCTTCAACCTTCCTACTATTCTCTTCTAGCATCTTATCCAGTTCTTCTCTTTCTCTCCGAGCTTGTTCCTAAAAATTTATTTTCCATTTCTTACTTTCAGTAAACAGCAAGTAGTTTCAAAACCAGAAGAAACCCAAACAAAAAGAGCAGCTAACACTGAACAAAACAACTAGACTTACTTCCTTTCTTCTTGCCTCGTTTAGAGCAGACTCCTTCTCCTTCTTCAACTGTGTTTCCACATCAAGAAACATCTTTTCATATGCTTCCTTTGTCCGCCTTTCTATTTCTTCTTTAACCTCTTCGGTTTTCAATCTCTCCTCCACATTTTTCCTCACTGCTTCCTCGATCCGCCGTGCTGTCTCTTCTTCTAGTAGTTTGAGCTCAGCTTCATGCTGCAATCTTAATTTAGCATGAAAACTAGCGTTAAAAGATAGGTTGTCAACAATAGCCTGGCCAAGAGTAACTTTTCAAGGTCAGATAATTTGCAAACGCAGTAAATGTTCAATGCACTGCTCAAACACCATTCCGTTTAGCCAAGGAGACAAAGATGTCGACAAGTTCACACAAATTTCACTTCTCATAACATTAATCTCAACCAAGAACACTCAATATGCCAATGAACACAATAAAGCTACATTTTTCGTTCACCTCTGGAAAATTCCGTTCGTGCATATCTACTTGCTCCCTAGCAAATGATTTCTTAAATAAATGCATGTGTTCGTTCATTAAAGATTGCAATATTCTAGATAGTCCGTAGAAGCTATCACTGTGAATTGATAACTTACTTCAATACTAATTAAGGCAGCTTTGTGCAGTTTCGTATGCAAAACAACCTTTATATAATTTCCCTAATCTCGAAAACAACCCCAAGGGAAACAAAATGCTATATTTTGCTTCAAACACAAAACTGAGAAAGCATACAATAATCTGAAAGACAAAACAACATTTCATCAGTTACCTTGCCTTGGCTTCCTGTTCTTTCTTCAAACTTTTATGGTCGGTGGACGACGGAGACAATGAACTACTTCTATCCCTTTGGTGTTGCCTCGGCGTAGGAGATCTGCTTTTCCGGTGCCTATAAAAAAAATGGAGAGCAGCACTTACGAAGATGTGTTTGAGCTAGAACATCTTCTTCTACATTAGCAGCTAGCTAGATATCGAACATTTATGGTTATAGAATGTCGTTTGCAAACACCAAAGATCCAAAGTGAAGTTACAAAGGAAAGTTACGCAATTTCTGGAATTCGGTTCTGTGTAGATTTTTTTGCTACATCAAAAAGTTTATGACATAGAACAACGATCTAACAAAAACTTGGTTAAAACTCTGTAAAGCCCTAAAACCAATTCCCCAGATGACCATAAGAATAGAGATTCGCTTCTCCACATATTGAAAAGTTGTATAAGGAAGGAAGATAGTTGCAGACCTTGATGAATAGGGCTCGCGGCTGCGGTCACGCCTGGTACGACGGTTGCTACGATGAGCGAGAGGTGAGCGAGAGTAGCGTCGGCGGTGAGACGGCGACCTAGATCGCGAGTCGTTTCGAGCCATTCCCAGCCGGCAATGATTTGATTGGTCAATAGAATGGATCCAGAGCTTTTGTTCCACTGCTCCAGTGCTCCTCCAATTCATTGGTTCAACATTTTTGCTTATTCGGACAGACGAACCGGTACACTAAATTGAACCGACTTTGTTTCCGGTTCAATGCAAGCATTTTATCAAAGTTAGTTGTCACTTAAGACGGGGAGTTTTCAGGACAATGAATTCTACGCTTCCCAAAAAGTTGGTAATTTTTTTGATCGGTCGGATTATATGGTTTTTTAGTTCGTGGCTACAGAGAGTGGACCAAAAAAAAAGAAGGTTACACTGGATTAGGTGTGTCAAAAGAATCTGTTATCAACCCAAAACTCATCCTGAGTTTCCGGGCACACGAACATTTCGCCACACCACACCTTTTTTCTGCTTTCTCCAATATCTCCTTTAAAGTTTCCAAGCGTAGGGAGATAGAGAGGCCAGAGCTCACCTATCTCACCAGAACAGAGGTCTGCTCTTGAAGCAATTTCGTGATCCACAAGTGACAAAGACTCTGCTGTTTAAACCTATAAGCGAGTGAGTTTTAGGGCTTTGCTTTTTGTTATTGTTGTTGCAGATAATCAAAAAGCAGCAAGCATGTTGCCAAGGTTCGATCCAACAAACCCAAAAGCTTGCATGTCTCTTCTTGAGGATGTGACTAGTAACGCAAAGCAGATTCAAGATTCCGTGTTGGAAACAATACTTTCACGTAATGCTCAAACCGAGTACCTTAGAGGTTTCCTCAACGGTCAACTCGATAAGGAAAGCTTCAAGAAGAACCTACCCGTTGTGACCTACGAAGATTATCGCTCTTATATCGATCGTATCGCTGATGGAGAATCCTTTGGTCTCATATGTGATCGACCCATCAGTCTATTCTTGCCCAGGTACCTTCAAAACAATACACCTTGTTTTGATACTCGTAAACCTCTAACGAAAAAGTAATTCTGCTATGTGACTCTGTGATAACTAAAAAAATTTGAAAGCTTTGTGTTGCAAAGTTAAATGCATGAATCGGAGACCAATTGTTGACTAGAATTTCAGAAGAGACTTAACATCTAGGCTCTAACACAACCCAAAATAAGATCAACCCACATGCATGTTCTTACTTCCTCTGTTAATCTTCTATAAGGTGCATTAAATTGAAGTATAAATATGTAAAGAGATAAGGAAGCGATTGTTTTTGCAGTTCGGGTACTTCAGGAGGAGTTCCAAAGCTGATTCCTTTGACAGCAGAGGATATGGAACAGAGGATACTGTTTGCATCTCTCTATGCACCTTTAGTCTTCAGGTAAAGAGTTCCAAACTCCAAGTTGTGTCTTGTTTTGTTAAATACCAAGGAAGAGTAAGTTAAAACCAAAACCCTTTGTCGTTACTGTTTGCAGGTACATCGAAGGGTTAACCGAAGGAAAATCTCTCATGTTTTATTTTGTGACCCGAGAAAGCGAGACTGCCTCTGGGTTGACGGTCAGGTTTATGATAACTTGTGTTTTAAAAAGCGTGAACCCAACCAACTCGTTTCTCTGGTAAATCAACAAAACCTTTGCTCCCACGTTACATTCACTTTATCTATTCGGGTTTCACCGAGGCGCCCGACTAATCTTAGAGATGAACAGACAGAACCCTTGATGCTGCTAGTATTTGTTATATGATTTTACAGGGATCGAGTACAGATAAGCCCCCATGAGATTTCGACTTGTGCAGACACAGCTCAGAGCATGTACTGCCAGTTGCTTTGTGGGCTTCTACAACGCGAAAACGTCGCTCGCCTAGGTGCACCCTTTGCTTCTTCCTTCCTCAAAGTAATCAATTTCTTGGAAGATCACTGGAGTGAGCTATGCTCGAACATAAGGACTGGCCGTGTCAGCGACTGGATCACAGACGCTCAATGTGTTTCAGGGATCTGTAAGTTCCTCACCGCTCCAAATCCGGACCTAGCGAGCCTGATCGAGAAAGAATGCAGTAAAACATCATGGGAGGCAATAGTGAGGAGACTGTGGCCAAATGCAAAATGCATCGAAGCTGTTGTTACCGGAACCATGGCACAGTATATTCCGATGCTGGAATTTTATTGCGGCGGTCTTCCTTTGATTTCATCATTTTACGGCAGCTCTGAATGTTTCATCGGTGTAAATATGAGTCCTCTATGCAAGCCTTGTGATGTCTCGTACACCATCATTCCAAGTATGGCATACTTCGAGTTCTTAGAGGTAGAGAAGGACCATCATGAAGCTGGTCATGATCCCGCAGAGAATCCTGTGGTCGTTGATCTTGTCGATGTTAAAATTGGCCATGATTATGAACCTGTTATCACAACGTTTTCTGGTAAGTCTCCATTTCAAAACAAATGTCATTTAAAAAAAAGTTATTGCAGAAGTCTTTGTTTGAGACAATCAAGAAAAGACAATATTTTTACTTTTTATATGTTGTTTCTCACAAGATGTATATGATTTTACAGGTCTGTATAGGTACCGTTTGGGAGATGTTTTACGAGTGACTGGTTTCTACAACAATACGCCACAATTTTATTTTGTAGGAAGACAAAAAGTTGTTCTGAGCATCGACATTGATAAGACATACGAAGAAGACCTGCTAAAGGCAGTGACAAGCGCGACGCTCTTACTCGAGCCACATGACCTGATGCTCATCGATTTCACTAGCCGTGTCGATTCCTCCTCGTTTCCAGGACACTACGTGCTCTATTGGGAGCTCGGTAGCAAATTCAAGGACGTGAAGGTCGAGCCTAACCGCAATGTCCTGGAAGAATGCTGCTTCACCATTGAGGACTCTCTAAACTCTGTGTACAGAAAATTAAGAAAGAATGATAATATCATTGGACCTCTTGAGATTAAAGTTGTTAGGCGTGGCGCTTTCAACGAGCTCATGAATTTTTTCCTTTCTCGAGGCTCTTCCGTGAGTCAGTACAAGACCCCAAGGTCGGTGACGAGTGAAGAAGCTTTGAAGATATTGGATGCAGCGGTTGTTTCGGAGTTTCTTAGCCCCAAAACTCCATCGTGGGAGCCACGCGAGATGCACTCAGGCCGATGAAACCGCAGTCGCATAATATGTGGGACTTGAGGTTGAGATGAGGGATAATAATACTTAAAGATAGTCAAAACCCCGTAATAAATATTTATCTATAACTTCGTTATATGCTTTACAAGATTTGTGGATCCTTTTCTTTTTATTATCACTGGAGTTATAGTAACGCGCGAGTTTTATTTATTTATTTTAAACTATTAACAGTTATTGAATATAAATATATTATATGCGTTTTAAAATATTTACCAAGTGATAAGATTTAGATATTATCGATAAAAAGTTTTTTTCTTTTATAGAAAAGGAAAATATCGTTAGACGTCACATGAAGAAAAAAAGTTCAATTGAAAATTTTATGTTCATAAGATGAAGAAAAGACATTAAGATAGCATGATCTTTTATCCCCAAAAAAGTTTTGTTCAGACATCTTCCAAAATTATTTGGATTTCTTGAAGACATTTTCCAAAAATTTTGGATGCTGATGACCATTAACCTAATAGTACATATAATTAAATGTTAATGTGAATATAACACCTTCCTCATATTATATGCAATGTAATATTTATGTCGGTGCAATGAATTCGATAAACGCTTTTATCCATCGAACTAATCATTGATAAAGTGTGAAAAGATACATTTAATTATATATGTGATTCAAGATACAGTTAAATAATTGAATGTATAAGTCTATTACAATCGTCGAGTCATGTTCAAAGAATATTTTCTGTTCCTATACAAAAAATGGAGAGCTGCTCTTATAAAGATGTCTTGAACTACTTCGTCTACACTATCAGCTAGATATCCAACACTAATGGCTATAGAATATTAGAATGTCCAAAAGTGAAGTTACAAAGAAAAACAGGTAAGTAGTTCCTAGAACATGTTTTTTTGTATTGCACTATTGCTACATTAATGCCCTAAACAGTTTATGACATAGGACAACGATCTAACAAAAAATATCCTTGTACTTTTAAAAGGCTGAGACTTTTATTAAAGGAAAAATCGGTAAATTGCAAAACCAATGATTTATCAGCTGGTTATTGAAATGTTTTTCTTTGAAATTGGTGAAAACAAATTGAAATGTGGAATACCAGTTAATAATGATGAACAAAATTATTGTAACTTGTTCCAGCTCCAATCCATGTAATAATGGGATATCAATTTGTACCACCATCCAAAACTCTAAAATCTCTGTGGTACAGACTTTTAACCGGCCGTACCGCATTGGTTTTTGTCTGTGTTTGTTTCAAAGGTTTAGGTAATAATACTGTATATAACTTACTTGCGCCCACAGGAAAAAAAGAAAAAAAGGAAAAGAAAGGTAATATACATATCGCACAAAAAAATTAGGGAATGGGACAAAAAAAAAGTTACACCCGAGAGGAAAGTTTCAACGTGTCATTTGATTTGGCCAATAGTTTTTACCTCCTCGTGGTGCTCACCATAGGTGAATTAGGTTGGAATTTTTTTCTTTTTGTTTAGGTTGGGAAAATTTACTTTTTTCTTATCCTTTGGTTTTGTTTGTTTCTCATCTTTCGTTCCGACAAAAGAAAGATCTGTTATCAATCGGATCCTCATTAACATTTTCTATCTTCTTCGCCACACCACACTTTTTGTCTGCTTTCTCCAATCTCAGAGGCCAGATATCAGTCACTTCGCCAGAACAGAGGTCTCGCTATTCCCTATTGTGTACGCATTTCGTGATCAACAAGTGATAAAGATAAAGACTTTGCTTTTAACATATAGGCGAGAATTAAGTCTCGCTTTTTGCCGTTTTCGTTCTCATTTTTTGTTTACTTTGGTAATAATGTATTAGTTAGTTATGTGGGGGAAAGTGAGTCGAACTCCTTTTTGCTACTGTTATTGCAGACAATCAAAAAGCAGCAAGCATGTTGCCAAAGTTTGATCGTACAAACCCAAAAGCTTGCCTGTCTCTTCTTGAGGATGTGACCAGAAACGCAAAGCAGATTCAAGATTCCGTGTTGGAAGCAATACTTTCACGTAATGCTCAAACCGAGTATCTTAGAGGTTTCCTCAACGGCCAACTCGATAAGCAAAGCTTCAAGAGGAACTTACCCGTTGTGACCTACGAAGATTATCGCCCTTATATCGACCGTATCGCTGATGGAAAGCCCTTTGATCTCATCTGTGATCGACCCATCAGTGTTCTCTTGTCCAGGTACCTATATGAATCTCGAATTCTCTGTAGATTCAGAGTAAAATTAACAATCATTTCAAAGCTTGGTGTTAAAGTTAAATGCATGATTCGGAAGAATTTGGATCAGTTGTTTCAGAAGAGACTTGAAATCTAGGCTCTTGCATAACAAAAATGAGATCAAGCCACATGCATTTAGGAGTTTGGTCATTGGTCAAAACATGTTGATACATGAGTTTGTTTGTCTTCGATAATGTACAATAGATCGAAGTATAGAATATGTAACGCGAGTGTTCCTTGCAGCTCGGGCACTTCAGGAGGAGTTCCAAAGTTGATTCCTTTGACAGCAGAGGAACTAGAACAGAGGCTATTCTTTGCATCTCTCTATAGACCTCTACTCTTCGAGTTAAGAGTTCCAAACTCCAAGTTGTTTCTTGTTTTGTTGATGCCAAAAACAGAGTAAATAAAACACAAACCCGTTCTTGGTATTGTTCGCAGGCACATCGAAGGGCTAACCGAAGGAAAAGCTCTCACGTTTTATTTTGTGAACCGAGAAGGCGAGACAGCCTCTGGGTTGATGGTCAAGACTATGATAACTTGTGTTTTGAAAAGCGTGAATCAAGCCACCAAATTTCTTTGGTAAACCTTTGCTCGTGCATTCGTCTCAGGGGTGAACATGCCCCCTTGGTGCTGCTACTGTTTCTTTATTGTGTTTGTTATATGATTTTACAGGGAACAAGGACAGATAAGCCCGCATGAAATTGCGACTTGTGCAGACACTACCCAGAGCATGTACTGCCAATTGCTTTGTGGGCTTCTACAACGAGAAAATGTAGTTCGTCTTGGTGCAGCATTTGCTTCTTCCTTCCTCAAAGTAATCAAGTTTTTGGAAGATCACTGGAATGAGTTATGCTCGGACATAAGGACAGGCCGTGTCAGCGAGTGGATCACAGATGCTCAATGTGTTTCAGGTGTCGGTAAGTTCCTCACAGCTCCAAATCCAGAACTAGCGAACCTAATCGAGCGAGAATGCAGTAAAACATCATGGGAGGCAATAGTGAGGAGACTATGGCCAAATGCAAAATGCATCGAGGCTATTGTTACCGGAACAATGGCACAGTATATTCCGAGGCTGGAATTTTATTGCGGCGGTCTTCCTTTGATTTCATCATTTTACGGCAGCTCTGAATGTTTCCTTGGTGTAAATATGAGTCCTCTATGCAAGCCTTGTGATGTGTCGTACACCATCATTCCAAGTATGGCATACTTCGAGTTCTTAGAGGTAGAGAACGACAATCAAGAAGCTGGTCATGATACCGCAGAAAATCCTGTGGTCGTTGATCTTGTCGATGTTAAAATTGGCCATGATTATGAACCTGTTATCACAACATTTTCTGGTAAGTCTCCATTTCAAAATAAATGTCTTTTCTAAAAAAGTTATTGCAGAAGTCTTTGTTTGAGAAAAACAAGAAAAGACAATATTGTTACTTTTTAGAGTGTGTCAAGAATCTATATGTTGTTTCTCACAAGATGTATATGATTTTACAGGTTTGTATAGGTACCGTTTGGGGGATGTTTTACAAGTGACTGGTTTCTACAACAATGCGCCACGATTTCACTTCGTGGGAAGACATAAAGTAGTTCTGAGCATCGACATGGACAAGACCTACGAAAAGGATCTGCTCAAGGCAGTGACAAACGCAAAGCTCCTACTCGAGCCACATGACCTGATGCTCATCGATTTCACAAGCCGTGTGGATTCCTCCTCGTTTCCAGGACACTACGTGCTCTACTGGGAGCTCGGGAGCAAAGTCAAGGACGCGAAGCTGGAGCCTGACCCCGAGGTTTTGGAGGAATGCTGCTTCACCGTTGAGGAGTCTCTGGACTCTGTGTACAGAAAAGGACGAAAGAATGATAAAAACATTGGACCACTTGAGATTAGGGTTGTTAGGAGTGGTGCCTTCGATGAGCTCATGAATTTCTTCGTGTCTCGAGGCTCTTCTGTGAGTCAGTACAAGACGTCGAGATCAGTGACGAATGAAGAAGCCTTGAAGATATTGGAGGCGACCGTTGTTTCCGAGTTTGTTAGCAGGAAGACTCCGTCGTGGGAGCTACATGAGCTGCATTCCAGTCGTTAATTCATGTGTGGGACTTGAGAGAAGGGGAAATAATAAACAAAGAGAAAACAAACCCCATGATAAATAAATATGTACTCGAATACAATAAGTCCATCACAAATTCACAATCGTCGAGTCATCTTCTATAAATCATCTTTTGTTGTTGTTGATTATCCTATAAATCGTTTTGGAAGCTTAAACATAATATGATCTAGACACGAAAATAAGCAGAGTCGGACGGAGTCTCACATGACGATACGACAGTGTTTTGCTTAGCTTGAGACATTATTTGGTGGATGCGAACCTACCAAAGCTAAACGATTTAGGGGTCCCACTTGTAAAATCCAACGGCTGCTACTCTTCCCGACACGTCACCGTTTCCGCGAAAAATCAACCCACAGATCCTTTTCCTCATCAGTGAACGGAGAGATTAGCCATCAATCTGTCTTCGAAGGAAATTCCGGCGACGATGATGCCACCGGAGCTACAGCCCCGGCTGTTCCGGCCGCATATATCCTCTTCCTCCAGTGAACCAACTTTATCATCTCCCAGTTACTCCCCTCACATGAGCCCTGGCTCAACCAGAAACTTCATCGATCGAACTAGTGCTACTTCGAGATCCGGCAACTCTCGATTCTCTCCCTCTTCCTTTGCCTACAATGGACGGATCGCTATTGCTCTCGTCCCCTGTGCTGCTTTCCTCCTCGACCTCGGCGGCGCTCCGGTTGTCGCTACTCTCACCATCGGCCTCCTCATTTCCTACATTGTCGATTCTCTCAACGTCAAGTTCGGAGCCTTCCTGGGAATATGGATGTCGCTGATCGCCGCTCAGATCTCCTTCTTCTTATCCTCTTCTCTCTTTTCCTCCTTCAATTCCATCCCTCTCGGCTTGCTCGCGGCTTTTCTCTGCGCCGAGACCACTTTCCTCATCGGATGCTGGACTTCGCTTCAGTTCAAGTGGCTTCAGCTGGAAAATCCTTCCATTGTTGTCGCTCTCGAGCGCCTCTTGTTCGCCTGTGTCCCTTTCACTGCCTCTTCGTTTTTCGCCTGGGCTACCATCTCTGCCGTCGGGATGAACAACTCGTCTTACTACTTCCTCGTGTTTGCTTGCGTTTTCTACTGGGTTTTCGCTATTCCTAGGGTTTCTTCATTCAAAACCAAGCAGGAAGCTAAGTACCATGGAGGAGAGGTCCCTGATGATAACTATATCCTTGGACCGCTCGAGAGCTGTTTCCTTTCACTGAATTTGATGTTTATGCCGCTTCTCTTTCACGTGGCTTCACATTACTCTGTCATATTCTCATCAGCTGCTACAATTTGCGATCTGCTGCTTCTGTTCTTTATTCCTTTCCTGTTCCAGCTCTACGCCTCGACAAGAGGTGGTCTATGGTGGGTTACCAAGAATTCCCATCAGCTGCAGAGCATTCGGATTGTAAATGGGGCCATTGCCATGGTCATTATTGTGATATGCTTGGAGATTAGAGTTGTTTTTCGCTCTTTTGGGAAGTATATCCAAGTGCCCCCTCCATTGAACTACCTTCTGGTGACCACAACAATGCTTGGAGGTGCTGCTGGCGCTGGTGCTTCAGTTCTTGGAATGATCTCAAGTGGTCTTAGCTCAGCGTTTTTCACAGCTTTGGCTGTGATTGTGAGTGCTGCAGGAGCTATCGTTGTAGGATTTCCACTTCTGGTAATATTCTACTTCCAATTGCACAGCTCCTATTTACTGTCGTTATTAATAACTAGTTCCTTGAGCTTTCCTGTAATCAAATTTTGGTTGCAATCAAATGAGTAGGTATCCAATGGATTTCGTTTCTTTAGGCTAGCATACTGCAAGCTACCAGAGGCGTATGTCATTTTATAGCTGGTCGTAGGACTGGAGAAGTTATTCTATTTTCTTTTATTCATGACTCGGTGGGTATAAGCTCTAAGACTGTAGTTTCAAATTTGGATTGCAAAAATGTTTACAAAACTTAAAACCTTCGCATATAATCTTAAATGTTGAACTGTTACATGGTCTTGTAAGTAGTGATTCTAACTAAATGCATGACATATATGCTTGGCCTATGTTGTGTCTCCTCAGCGGGTGTTTTCTTAATTAAAGAGAAAATGACATGTATGTGGCAGCTTACATCATCACAGTAGTCTTGTAGAACCTGCTGCAGCCAATCGACATAGTTGCTTTCAAGTAAAGCATGTGGCCATCTATGAGTTTTCGTTTCTGAAAGTTGACACCTTGGAGTTTTTTAGTGCTCATTTGTAAGGTCCTGTGTTTAATTTATGACCACCTCTATAGTAACAATGGCATTTCACTCTGTTTATCTTGCAGTTTACTCCGCTTCCTGCAGTCGCTGGGCTTTATTTTGCTCGGTTTTTTACAAAGAAAAGTGTGCCCTCTTACTTTGCATTTGTTGCTCTTGGAAGCTTAATGGTTATATGGTTCGTAATGCATAATTACTGGGATTTAAACATATGGTTAGCCGGCATGTTCCTCAAATCATTCTGTAAGCTTATAGTGGCTAACATTATCATAGCCATGGTCATCCCTGGTCTGGTTCTTCTCCCATCAAAATTTCACTTCCTGACTGAAGCTGGTATGGTGGCCCACGCATTATTGCTGTGTTACATTGAGGACCGTTTTTTCAATTACTCAAGCATATACTATTATGGAATGGAAGACGATGTGATGTACCCTAGTTACATGGTTATCTTGACGACACTAGTTGGATTGGCTGTGGTGAGGAGACTATTTGCTGATCACCGAATTGGATCAAAGGCAGTCTGGATCTTGACCTGTCTGTATTCAGCAAAGTTGGCTATGCTCTTCCTATCATCAAAATCAATTGTATGGGTGTCTGCAGCTCTTTTGCTGGCTGTTACCCCACCCTTACTGCTATACAAGTATGTACTAGGCATTTTAACCTGTACAAACATCATCTCATGTTGAACTTTAACATTGATTCTATTTGACTCCATTGGTGTAATGTGCAGGGAGAAGTCGAAATCTGCCTCTAAAATGAAACCATGGCAAGGTTATGCTCATGCCATAGTGGTTGCTGTCTCTGTTTGGTTTTGTCGGGAAACGATATTTGATGCTCTACAGTGGTGGAATGGAAGACCTCCATCTGATGGCTTGCTTCTTGGTTTCTGCATCGTTTTAATTGGTCTGGCCTGTATACCAATTGTTGCCCTCCACTTTTCCCATGTCCTGGTATGTCTGTTTACTATTTGCTTGTTTAGTTTGTTGTATTCTCCGTCTGATTATCTAGAAACGAAACCATCTTCCATTTGCGTGTCAAGCCAGTCATCATTGCTACCTAGGAAAGTGTTCTCCTATAAGATTCTTAGGTGGACCTAAAGTTATCCGCATTTCTCTAGCAAGCCTCTAGTTATCTGTTCCTATGAGGTCGTTTAACATGTCATGAGTTTGTCGTTTACTGTCAGAGTTTACATCATGGAGTTAACTAAAGCATGACAAGAAGAATATTTATCTATGTTTTAAAGGAAAATTGCTGTATTTACCTCTATTTGTGAAAGGACTCATGTTATAAACCTCCAATTACAGTCCATGGAGTGGTAACACCATATGTAGATGTAGTCGTACTGGAACTAAGGTCTTGCTGTTAAGAGTTGAAATATTTATGAGAGATGGTTCAGTTGTTGCATTTTGCTGATAGGACAATTGTCTTATTTTTTGCAGTCAGCTAAGAGAAGCTTGGTATTGGTAGTGGCAACTGGATGCATGTTTATTGTGATGCAGCCTCCAATGCCTATAACGTGGAGTTACCATTCAGAAATGATCAAGGCTGCTCGTCAGTCAGCTGATGACATTTCCATCTACGGATTCATGGCATCCAAACCGACTTGGCCGTCTTGGTTGTTAATTGTGGCACTCCTGTTGATTCTTGCTGCTGCCACATCTCTAATCCCTATCAAATACGTGGTAGAACTGAGAGCATTTTACTCCGTTGCCATGGGTTTAGCTCTCGGTGTTTACATATCTGCAGAGTTCTTTCTACAAGCTGCTGTTCTACACGCTCTGATTGTTATAACAATGGTGTGTGCCTCAGTTTTTGTCATCTTCACCCATCTTCCATCTGCCTCAAGCACAAAGCTGCTTCCCTGGGTGTTTGCTCTTCTTGTGGCTCTATTTCCGGTGACATATTTGTTAGAAGGGCAGGTTAGAATTAAAAATGATCTCGGCGAGAATGTTGCCTGGGGTTGGGATGCAGGGGAGGAGGATAAGAAAGTCACAACAATGTTGGCCATTGAAGGTGCAAGAACATCTCTTCTAGGTCTCTATGCAGCGATATTTATGCTCATAGCTCTCTTGATTAAGTTTGAGCTCACTTCGCTTTTGCGTGAGAAAGTCTCTGATAGGAGTGGTCAGTCAAAAACCCAAGGCGGCGCAAGGGGGATGTTCCCAACACGAATGAGGTTGATGCAGCAACGCCGGGCCACCTCGATCCAAAGCTTTGCAATAGAGAAAATGTCAGAAGATGGAGCGGCCTGGATGCCCGCAGTTGGTAACGTTGCCACCATCGTATGCTTTGGCATATGCTTAATTCTCAACATCCACATCTCCGGCGGTTCAAGCCAAGCGATCTTCTTCCTGGCTCCTATCTTACTTCTACTGAACCAAGACTCTGATCTCTTATCCGGGTTCGGCGATAAACAGAGATACTTCCCGGTTACACTCGCCATATCAACATACTTGGCGCTATCCTCTCTCTATGCTGTATGGGAAGAAGTTTGGTTCGGTGGAAACACTGGTTGGGGAGTAGAAATTGGAGGCCGTGAATGGTTCTTCGCAGTGAAGAACCTCGCTCTCCTAGTACTCACAGCACCAGGTCACATTATATTCAACAGGTTCGTGTGGAGTTACACCACTAAACACTCAGACGCGTCGCCAATGCTGACCGTGCCACTTAGCTTTGCAGCCGTGGTAATAACGGACGTGTTTCAGGTTCGGCTTCTGGGAGTCTTAGGGATTGTTTACTCTGCGGCTCAGTTTGTGATATCTAGGCAACAATATATGAAAGGGTTGAGGTATATTTAGACAGTCGTAGGATTTAGTATGCCTCGGCCCTTTTTTTTTGTGTAACAGAATTTGTGAAACAATGTTTTCATTTTCCCAGCTTTCTTGACCTTTGTTTCTCGGTTGATGCATTAAAAATTGCAAAGATACTTTACAGGACTTACTCTATGGTCTTCCTGGTTCCCACAAACAAACAAGTCTTAGTGCGAGTTTCGTGTAACAATCGTGAACCAGACCAAACCAAACTCTTAAACCGGATAATCCAATATGAAGCATTAGCTACAGGAAAACAAAATAGGATGATACAATTACTGGTGTTTTCCAAAACTAGTAACATACGCAGAGCAAAACACATAAATGGTGTCTTTAAAGAGATGCTCTACTCTTGTCTTCATTAGTTTCAACAGCCCTGTACTTGTATCTATGAGCTGACCAAAGGAAAACACAGAAATTCAAAAGGCTGAGAAGCGTGAGCAGCCAGTACAAACAGTCGAATCTCCCCGTGTTTATGTTCTGCGACAACCACGAGTTCCCATCTGAGTTCCTAGTTGCAGCCTTCACTATGTTGTTCAAAATGGTGGCAGCAAAACACCCTAACCCGCCAGCTAGAGCAGCGTAAGCCGAACCGATACTCTTCATAGCATCAGGTGCTTCCTCGTAAAGGAACTCCAATAGCCCTACAATGCAGAAAACCTCTGCGATTCCGATGAGACAGTACTGGATTAGTAACCAGTATGCTGTTAGATCAGGCATTTGGCTCAAGAAGTTGAACTCGAAACCATGTTGTATCGCGTAATGTCTCCTGTAGTTCTCGAATAGTCCAGCCCAAGCTACCGATATGATTGAAACTGCTAGCCCTATGCCCACCTGTATAAAAACGAATTTGCAAGTGATGATTATAGATGGACATAAGAACTGCAGTAACTGGAACAAACCAAATGCTCAACCGAGTTTAAAGCCTAAGAAGATGGGAGCAAAGTGGAAAAGTTGAGTACTGAGTAATAAAATACCCTTTGAAGCTGGGAAGCACCATGGGGATTGCCAGTGATTCTTCTGGTGATAGGGACGAAGACAGAGTAATAAAGGGAGAGGATGAGGAAAATGCTGAGTCCAGGGAAGACAGGCATGCATGTCACTGGAAGCTTGAGGTGTTGAATGTGTGTATTCAGTGTATAAGCTTGTTGCACCGAGAGTGTTAGATACTCTGTGAGGACCAGACTCAGCATTATTGTGCATGCTGGGATTGGAATCAGTCTTATCAGAATCTTCACTTCTTCCACTTGTGTTACTGTGCATAGCTTCCATGGAGATGGCTCCAATCCATCTTCTTTCAACTGAAGCGCCGCCTTATCTAGCCATCTGCACCACACAAAAAAATCATTACAGATGTGAGACCTTGTATGTTTCAGATAAACCACTCCAAAATCATACAGAAGCTATACATGAAATCTTCTGTATGAGGGATTTTGCGACTGCCATTAATAGCAGATTTTACGCCTGGGACCTCGTACAGACCGATGAATTCGCTGCTTGTAAAAGCTGCATTTCGTTTGCGGAAGGCTGCAACTAAGACCTGAGCGACCCTTGTCAAGGGACTACCA
This sequence comes from Schrenkiella parvula, assembly GCA_000218505.1. Taxonomy (NCBI): domain Eukaryota; kingdom Viridiplantae; phylum Streptophyta; class Magnoliopsida; order Brassicales; family Brassicaceae; genus Schrenkiella; species Schrenkiella parvula. The sequence goes on along the minus strand of CM001192.1, from coordinate 14,250,047 downwards.
CCAGGCAACCTATGGCGATAGAGCGGTGTGCCAGCAAAGAACAAAGCATTAGAAATGGCCATAGCTATGGCCAATGTGCCAAAGGCCATACCCCAACCATGTTCCATCTGAACATACACTACCAAAGTGAAGGCAATGATTGCGCCTAGAGTGACTGATAGATAGAAGAAGTTGAAGAAACGGTCTAAATGTGCCTTATAGTCTTTGCTCTTCTCATCAAACTGATCCGCACCAAATGAGGAAACACATGGCCTTATACCAGCAGCTCCAAATCCGGTTATGTAGAGAACCGTGTAGAGATAAAGCATCTGCCAAGATTTGGCTGGTTGGCAATTTCCTAAGAGCAATGATAACTGGTCACAGTTGCTCTGGTCTGGTACAAACATCTTCAAACTTGCGCCCAGTGTTATTCCTATCAACCCCTTCTCACAAGCCATAAAAACATAAATTAGATGTTAGATATCAATACCATCAGGACCGTCTTTTAGCATTTGCAACCAGAGCACTAGTACATGTCCCGATATATGTTTATTAAGAACGTTAACACTTCAAATAAAAATTTCGCATTGGCCTTCACATAGTTTGAGACGTCATGGATATCATTACTCATAAAGCAAAAGCCAAAATCTGGATTGAACAGCATACTTACCACAAGATACATGGTAGTGAAAATGGCAATGGTCCAGTATCGACCCAAGTATGCGTCGGCCAAGAACCCTCCAAGAACAGAGGAGGCTTGAGAGATGCCGAGGAAGTTGTTGACTGCGTTTGAAGAACTCTCAAAAGGCCTATGCATAACGTAAAACATGAAGGCCACCATGTTCACCGATAGTCCAAAATACGCCATTCTCTCTGCCATTTCATTTCCTAATATTGCAACCAAAACCAAAAAAGTAAGCTTGAAGTAGAACTCTGTATACTGCCAATCATCTATATATTCCAACTCCATGTAAGGAAAATATACAAAAAGTTACCGAAAATGAAGAGAGCTGCGATCCAACCACCGGTCTTGGAAAGATTGGCGATAGGTTTGCCATGAATGTTAACCGGAGTGGTACCCCCGGTATAGCCACGGCCAAGAGCAAGACGTCTGTTATCTGATTCAATGAAGAAGACACTCAACTGCTTCCTATGCATTGACGAGCTCGAACAACCTCCCGGCATCTCCGGAACACTCCCGGGGGATTTAATCTCTGATACACCCATATTCGCTCTTGTCTCATAAAACCATGGAAGTAGGAATCTCTTACATTGACTGAAAAAGAAATCAAGAGAGCTTTAACACAACGAAGTAGGAACGAAAAAGGGAATAATTGATTGATCCAACCAAACAAAATCCGTAAGAAGAAAGAGATGTTTGAGGATTGGTTAGAGAAATGTATAAATGAGTAGCTTAAAATTGAAAGATGGGAATTAAATAGACGGAGCTAGCTGGTAAGTGGTAACAGAAGAGTAGACAAAGACTTGCATTAATTGCACGTGGAGTCCCATATATCATTGTCCTCAGTTTAAACGTTCAAGAGAGATATCATGTTTCTTGATACATACTTATATAGATGTGAAATTTAAATCATTGCTCGGTTTGTAACTTGGAAGACATAAATTTCATTGAAAGGCATGTACAATGCGGTCACTGCATCTTGCTTTGTTTTTTTCTCTAGTCTCCATTAATGACGACTCTGACATTGAACAGACATTGGTTATACAACAAAGTCAAACAACAGAAGCTAACACTGGTTTGTGTTCATATTTAATTATATCTATGAAATGCAATAAGGCTAAAACCTTCTCATATCCAAACCTTTTCAAACGAATAGGACATTAGCTAGAATCGTCTCTTTTGCTAGTTTGATTCGATCGAATTTGATCACATTTTTTAATTATCTATTAATAAAATAATTTTGGACGAAAATGTATTTAAGTCGCTGTTCATTACAACGTCTTGAAGCTTGTAAAGGAGGCTAACATTACATGATTTGGGACCAATGTACATAATTGTACTGTTGAAGTATACACATCATAAATATATACATCAGTGTAGATTGTCGATGTTTTATCAATTTGGTACGATTTTGAGGAGTTCAACATCGAAGAGAAGTGTCTTGTCTATGAGCCCTTGGTTCCTCAGCACAAAATCTAATGCACGTTGTCCCTGCGCGCAACATAAAAGATAACATTAAATAAATTATGGCTTTCCTACACATATATTAAACAAAAATAATAAGAGGCTCACGGAGAAAGTTGTCGGCCTCGGCGCACTCTTGTTGTAGTCATTTTCCGGGTATCCTAGCTCTGGAGGTACAACCAACCTGCAAACCCAGCCTAATTATTGCACTTGATTCATTCTTACAATAATCAGTGTATGTGAGACTAAGATCTCTTCTACAATTCATGGTTACGAAAGAGAAGCGATATCCAAAGAGGTGTGTCTCTTTTACTTTATGAACTTCGCAGTGAAAAAACATATGGAGGTTGTGTAGAGTTACAGATATTAGAAAAGATTTTGAACCTTCTGATACCACCAAGAGCCATCCCAGAAACAGCCTCCTCGAAAGCAGGTATCACCTGGAACACCAAAACCATGCAGCATTGAGAAAGAAACAATTCATACCCTGAGCAATAGAGTCCATGCTTTAAAACGTTAAATATCAACATAGCAATTAGAAAAACTTAGAACTGCATCAACCTCATGGGACCCCAACGTAAATTTGAAAAATTCCTTCTCATCCCCCTAGGGATTAACAAAAAGAGCAAACAGATTAAGGACTGAATCATTGTTGCTAATGAAACCAACAAGAATGAAAACTTGTACATACCTCAAAAGAACCCCCTTTTGTTTTATTGCGTGCTTCAAATATGCGGCCATAGTAACCTATTGTGTAACCGTCCCAGTCAACCTGACATAACACATCTCGATTTTTGTATTAATACTAACTTAACAACTTATTGTCTTTGAAACATTATTAGCTCCAAAGTTTCTAGTTCAGGATGAACTTGATGAGCCCAAGGATATAAACCATAGAAATGCAGAAATCTCCTTACCACAACTCTTTCTCCCTTCTTTGGTATAGGCCCAGTTCCTACTCGCAAATCCTGGATTCATATCAACTCTCCAAGTTAAAGAGAAGAACAGATCACCGCTAGTTCTGTAACCAAATAAACTATAGAAGGTGTAAGATATGGCACTAATAAGGGGTGAGTGACCTTATACTGAAGACCAGATTGTGTTTCTGTATAATCTGGATACTTCATTTTTGTTTTGCCGTAATCTTTCCCTCGAATCGCTGGCACTGCGCACCGTAAACGAAACGATTGTGGATCAGCAATCAGTATGCAGAGAACTAAAAATTTGGTCCACCAAACCAAATAAATTTTGCAAGGACAAATTCCATTTCACCCTTAAGAACACATCTCTCTCGTTAGTCACAACCAAACTCTCAACAGAGCAGAGTAAGATCAAACAGCAATCCAAATTACAAATGCCAATATGCTCCAAAAGGCACAATGGGAAAACTTTATCCAAGTCATAGCAATTACTTAATATGTGACACTAAGAAAGATATCTCTGCCCTCAGAAACAAGTTGTAAATCTTACTGTCAGCGAATTGGGAAGCTGCTGCAACCGCTCCATCTTTACCATCGTATGCCAATGCTCCAATCAACAAACCAACAGAAGAAACCAACAATTTTCTGCGATCAAACTCTCCACAGTTCCCACCTGCTTTCAAAACAATTCATACTTCACTTCACCATCGATGCAATATTACGTCGGAGCTCATATATACATATCCACAGAGAAGGGAAAATCAAAGTTGCGAAATCCAACCAGAGGAGCGAAGAGGAGAGAAGTCGTCCGATTGGTCGGCTAAACGAGCAGCCACGGTCGTCCGGCATCTCTGAGAATCAAATTGAGAAAATGAGAGATTTCAGTGAGTGAAGGAAGAAGAAGAAGAAGAAGAAAGAGTAAGATAGTACGGCGTCGTACGTTGGTGGATGAAGCTGCGGAGAGCGCTGTGGATTGAGCCGGAGACGAAGGGAGGTAACCAAAGGCTGAAATCGACGCCATCAAAGTGATACTGAAATACCGAACTTTGGTACGTTGAGCGAAGAAAGAGTGAGATGATAAAAGCAAAAAAAAATCTCAGTTTTGGTAGAGACTTCTAGGCCTCTTCTCACTTAGAAAAAAAAAAAAGAAACTGAAGTCTCTAAGTCAGCGCCAGTATTTGAACCGTAAAATGAAGAGAAACCATTCTTTGCATAGTTTTGACCGAAATATCATTTTTATTTACTCTAACATCACATAAAATAGCATATTGTAAAACAAATTGAATAATTAAAGATTTTAGTTGAATAAATATGCGATTCAAACAGAGAGAGTATAGTTTTACTCGGTAATTGCCTTTTAGTAAAACGTAAATTGAGATGCCGTAAAAAGTTAAAATTTCCTTTGAAACATCATCATACACGAATAGAAAAGCATTTGAGTCCATATTGTGAACATGAAGCAAAAGCGCGAAAGGACATCCATTATAACTTTAGAAAAGCATAGGGTTGAAGAACAAAAGCCGAAGGTTCTTCTTTTATTTCATTACCATTGTAAACAAAATGAAGACCCAAAAGTCAAACGGAGCTCTTTCCTCAATGGCTGGCTAGTTTGAGAGTGTTGGCCTTGTCTTGCAGTGTACCAAGCAGACTCTCGAAACTCTTCTTGAACGAGTCTACACCTTCTTCTTCCAACTGTTCTCCCACCTTGTTCCAGTCTATTCCCAGCTTCTCTAGTGCACTGTAAATACCTTCCGCTTCTGACACATTCGCATCTATCGTCCTCTTCACGGTTCCATGATCGATGAATGCTTCCAGGGCTTGATCCGGCATGGTTGACACCTAAACCCAAAAAAAAAATAGAAATCAATGCAAATCCTATTTGGTATTAGACTAAATATTCAACAAACAAACTGATGACTCACAGTGTCAGGTCCAATGAGAGGAGCCACATATAGGGTGTCGGAGTAAGCTGGGTTCTTAACACTTGTCGATGCCCACAAAAGCCTCTGCTTCTTGGCACCTTTCTTCACCAAAGCTTCCCATCTTGGACCTGAGAATTTCTTCTGGTATAGCTTGTATGCTAATGCAGCTTGAGCCACAGCTGCCTGCAAGAGTAATATTATCATGTGTCATAGGCTCATACTCGATTCACAGCGGCGTTGTAACTGAGTTTTTACCTTGCCACAGAGGTCTAGGGCTTCTGGGGTACCAATTTTCTCAAGCATCTTGTCCATGAGAGTATCCACCCGACTGACAAAGAAGGAAGCAACACTGGTAACTCTTGAGAGGTCATCAAGTCCAGATGCCTCGAGACCATCCAAATATGCATCAATCACTGCCTCATATCTGGCGATTGAGAATATAAGCTGAAACAGAACAGAACAAGGATATATCTATCACATAAGAACACATGAGAAACAAGATTTAGAAAACGCATCCAAATAACCAAATTATTCAACACCCTCGAACTAATCTCGTTTCACTTTTTAAAACCTGCCTAGAAATCCAGTGATTTACATCACACTACAAGAATTTGAAGTATGACAACTCAATTTACTTCGACGTCCTTTAACACTTGCTGTCAAGACATGGTTAATGATACACTGTAGGAAAAACTTACGGTCACATTGACACTGATTCCAGATGCAATGACATCCCTGATGGAAGGAATGCATGGAGCAGTAGCAGGAATCTTAATGTAGACATTGCGACGGTTCACAACCTTGTGAAGATATTTAGCAGCTTCAACAGTCCCATTGGTATCATCAGCAAGCCTAGGTGAAACTTCAACAGAGACATAGCCATCCTCAGCTTCTGTCTGGTCATAGATTGGCTCAAAAAGCTTGCACGCATCCTGAATATCCTTCACCACGAGTTCCCAATACGCGCTTTCAATGTCCTTTCCTGATTCAACAAGTGTCCTAATAGTGTATCCATCCAAAAATCAAGATAGCACAAAATGAAACATCAGCCAAAATATACACACTAAAAAACATTTAAAAAAAAGTGAAAAGAAACTCAAAAGAAAGCCTAATACGATAGGATTCTAATACTGCCAAAAAGCATCAACAAGATATGCATCCATGTATAGTAAAGGAGTACCTGAACTGATCATTATAAGCATTTGAGGTGGATATGGCTTTCTGGAAGATCTGCAAAGGTTTTACACAGTGAAGGAGTTTAAAACAACATGAACAACCACAGAGTAAAGCAAGGTCAAAACACAGAGATATGATTATAAATTACCGCAGGGTTGCTAGTTACGCCTCGAACACCACGGGCAATAAACGGGAGAAGATCAGTCACGGGACGGCATAGATTATCATACCAAGGACTCTGGCCTTCTTTCTCATATAGATCGTGAAGAGTCGTTCTCTTTGCAGAACTTCCATTCCCACCAGAGGCTGAACACCTCACACTGAAAATCAACCAAAGGCATCAATACACAACCATCACCAAAATCAGATTCTGCACATACCCAAAAAAAAGGTTTGCTCTTCTTACTCTATCCTAACAAAAAGTTACTTGCTTTCCACTTCTGAATAAATTAGTCTACAAAATTAATCAGTATAGACTGATTATAGCTACGTTTCAAGCTAAAAAATGGAATACAAGATCATTTTTGGTGAAACCCCAAAGCGAGAAACAGACTATACAGAGACAAAAACAGATGCATAAATTACATGGATAGATATACTTACAAGAGAGAAGGTCTCGATGTTTGGTTAAAACGAAGTGAAAGATGAGACGAAGAGGAAAGCTTCGCGTTCAAACTGCGGAGATTGACGAAGGATCTGGGTAAGACGGAGGAAGAAGAAGAAGAAGAAGAAGATCTGGAGCCTGCAGAAGTGACGGGTGTAAGATTAGCGAGATTGGAAATGGACGCCATTTTCTTCACCCGGGGAAGTATGAAGAAAGTGTTCTTCTTGGTTTGATCGGAGGATAAAAACAAGAAAAAGGAAACAAAATGGGGTTGGTGAAGTGTTGAGTTAGGTCGGGAACGCAAACGACGAATAAATCATATTAGATGATGATGGAGATAGATGCTAATAGTTGACCATTTCTACGTCTTAATGATGTCACAATTTCACATTATCTTACCATTTATTATAAATATTTTGCTTAGCTAACACAATTTTAATCTCGATTTTTCAAGTACTATCACGAATGTATTAATTAATTCAGATTTAGTTTATAGTTTCTACATATAACATAAAAGAAAACACTATGTCTGATATATGCAAGTAAATCAAATAAATAATCCATAGAGCCAATGGTGTCTTATGGTAAACATGAGAGGTTGCTTAGGCAAGACCTTATGGCTTATTAATTTGTAATGGCTGTTGTCAGTTTGCAAGGGCCAGACCTTGCCTTTTGTATGCAATCAGGATACCTGAGTAGGGTAGGGAAGGGGTGTTATGGCCCGGATCCAATCATTATAAAGGTCAAACATTTTTTTTCTTAAACTACTTTTAACAATTAGAAAGGAAATAAATAATCTAAAATAATTTATTTTATATAGATATTGTCTGTGTCCATAACCAAATCTAGAAAGAATTCTAAGATAAAAAGGAGTTTTGAAGGGAAAAAATGACTAAAATCCAAAGTTTTGTGATTGTTTTGTCAAAAAAAGAAAAGAAATATGTATGCCACTTTTGTATGATTGAAAACTCATACACGGATCGTCTTTGTCTAACGAGTACACTTTCTACGTATCAATCAAGGCCAGCATTTACTTTCATTGTTTGGTTCTGTGTTAACCACATCTATTTCTAAAGCTCACATCTTTGTAACTTATCTGTAATTTTGAGATATGTAACTCCTTGTTGTATGAATTTGAGTGAGCATTGAGATACTATTGGAACTCAAATGTCTATACAACTTTTTAATCGTGATGACGCCTATAATCTTGAGATTCCAACAGATCTCTTTCCCGCATTTGAAAACTAGGCATGATAAAAAATGAACACGGTCTATGAACAGAGTCTTTCACTATCGATGGAAAAACAAAGCTCGAGTACACGTTCAATAAATATGACAAGTTTTTATTATTCAGCAAAAACAAGACAATCTTGCTCTAAATTGCCAGAATATTAATAAAAAACAAAAACATATGAAGATCTTTGAGACAAACACTGTCTGTTGTGCTTTTATTCATCAACCAATGAGTAACTTATTCTCTTCCAAGAAGCTGTAGGTTGGTACTTCCAGGTTGTACGGTGCAGGACCTTTCCTAATCCTTCCAGAGATATCGTAATGTGATCCATGACACGGGCAAAACCAACCACCATAATCACCAGCATTAGGCAAGGGGATGCACCCCAAGTGAGTGCAGACTCCAACCACGACTAACCATTCTGGATTCTTGACCCTGACGGAGTCTTCTTGCGGGTCCCTCAGAGATCCAAGATCCACACTATTAGCCAGCTTGATGTCATCTTCCGTTCTTCGCCTGATGAACACGGGCTTTCCACGCCACTTCACTGTAACAGTAGTTCCCGGTTCGATGCTCCCGAGGTCAACCTCGAGGGATGCAAGGGCAAGGACATCTTTACTTGCAGACATGCTCACAATAAGCTTTAGAACAAGAAGGCGGAGCACACTGGCATAAACAAACCTCCCACCCGACAAGACGAAATACGCGAAAGCACGCTTGCTAGGGTCACCAGGTGGGTAACGCTCATGGTTGTGGTCATCATAGACAATCTTTGAGTTAGGTGTCTTGACAGCCTCAACAGTGGCTGGGACTTCTGAAGCAAAACCTATCTCATTTCCTTGTGTAAGGACTTGAGAAGAGAATCCTGAAAATAGCATGAAATATTAATATATTCACATCAAGGCCAAAACTTTTTTTCTGGTCAAGTTTTCTACAGCAATAAGCATTCAGCAACATAAGGACTATTACCACTATCAAGATCTGACCATTAACGAGTACATAATAAAGGAATTCCTGCGGTATAAAAGGTAATGCAGGAGTATAAGAGATTCATCGAAATACATGGATGCAAAAGATCAAAACTTCAGAAATCAAGTAGCCCGTGTGAATCACACTATGCATAACGCACCCCAAATATTTTACAAAAGGAGACCTTTTGGAAAGCTTCACTACTAAAACACAAGATAATCTCAGAACTGGTCAATTTATCTCCCATCAAATAACTAAAATGCCGTTTTTTCTGCACGAAAGAAGAAATCATAGAAGGCAAAACTATTCCGACAAGGAGAAAAATGAAAGGAAATGGTACATCAAGCTCTAATACACCGTCTAGTTCATGGAAATCAAAACCGGTAACACGTCTGTTCCCACAGATCATCTCGTAGATACGATACTAGGAATCACAATCATTTGGGGACTCATACAAGCAACAAAAAGTGATTTTTTTATATCGTTCAATCAACACCTGAAATGAAAATTGAAACCAATCCAGAGAAAGAGGAAAGGTTGTAGATCGGGCAGACCTCTTATAAGACTCCGGTGGTAAGAATTGAAACATGAAAGATCAGCAGAGGGGATAGATCTGGTGGCGGAAGAGGAGTCGCGGCCATCGGAGAGGGTGTGGTCTCGGGAGAGGGCGAAGGAGGTCGCAGTCGAAGATCTCTGCGAAACAGAAAAAAGCCTCCTCCCTGCTACTCGCAGCATCTTCGCTCAATGAGTAATGGCCGAATCTAGGGTTTGCTCTAGCAAGAACAGAGTCCGAAGGTCTGGGAGCTGGGACGGCCCGATGCAACACAGAAGAATAGTCCCGTAAAATTAGCCTTCCAGGAAAAGAAAAGGTCAATTTGGTTTTACTATTAATATTAATTATTTATATATCCTGACCAAACTTTTTTTTCTTTTTTTCAGTTTGATCTTTGTTGAGATTTTTAATTTGGTTCTAATTATTTTTCTGGATACAGTTAGGATAAATTCTATTTAACCTGACAAATTAAAAAAGAAGGAACAAATACTACATACCAAAAAGAATATAGTAATCCCATTTCAATAATTTGATTCGATTCTTGCGAAGGGCGAGATTTGACCAAATGTAGATTTTAGACATGCCAAACATATATGCAAGTGTCCGGCAGATACTGCTAAGTGGTAAAACCTTTAACCATCTTACATCGTTATCATCGGCAAACTTTGGATTCGTTAAATGGCAGTTGTGTCTTCCATTTTCATCGAGAAGACAGCAAAAATGTTGGACAACCATGATATAACCATATATGTGGAACAGACTAACAACGAGGGGAATGAAGAAATGAGGCCAAGTGCCAAGCTTGGAGCTGATACTATTCAAAATCCAAAATTCTTTTCAAACAATAAACACAAGACTATCAACAGTGTTTTTCACCAGATGAGCAGATGCTAAGTCATACAATGACAAGTTTGTATTATTCAGCAAAACAAGACAATCTTACTTGCTGAGAGACCAAAGTGTGAGGAAAGCGAACTTGCGAGCTAAAATTTTAGCCGGAAAATATAAAGACAAACATTCAAGATCTTTGGGACACAGACAGAGTGACCTGTTGTGATTTTTTATTCATCAACCAATGAGTAACTTATTCTCTTCCAAGAAGCTGTAGGTCGGTACTTCCAGGTTGTACGGTGCAGGACCTTTCCTAATCCTTCCAGAGATATCGTAATGTGATCCATGACACGGGCAAAACCAACCCCCATAATCACCAGCATTAGGCAAGGGGATGCACCCCAAGTGAGTGCAGACTCCAACCACGACCAACCATTCCGGATTCTTGACCCTGACCGAGTCTTCTTGCGGGTCCCTCAGAGATCCAAGATCCACACTATTAGCCAGCTTGATGTCATCGTCTGTCCTTCGCCTGATGAAGACAGGCTTTCCACGCCACTTCACTGTAACTGTAGTTCCCGGTTCAATACTCCCAAGGTCAACCTCGAGGGATGCAAGGGCAAGGACATCTTTACTTGCAGACATGCTCACAATAAGCTTCAGAACAAGAAGGCGGAGCACACTGGCATAAACAAACCTCCCACCCGACAGGACGAAATAGGCAAATGCACGCTTGCTAGGGTCACCAGGTGGGTAACGTTCATGGTTGTGGTCATCATAAACAATCTTTGAGTTAGGTGTCTTGACAGCCTCGACAGTGGCTGGGACTTCCGAAGCAAAACCTATCTCATTCCCTTGAGTAAGGGCTTGAGAAGAGAAACCTGAAAATAGCATGAAACATTAAAATATTTCACAGCAAGCCAAAAGCTTTTTCTCAGGTCAACTGTTCTACAACAATAGTATTAAGTAACGAACTGGTCAACAAATGACATGCTGAAGAAAGGACTACCACTATCAAGATTTGACATTTATGTGTATAACCTTCTAAGGAAAAGCATCAGTACATAAATTGGAGTCCATGAGGTGAGAGAATAATGCAGGAGTATAACAGATCCAGCCAAACAATTCCACCATAATATCAAATTCAGTGAAAACTAAACTACTCTAATCTACGCAAAAACCAAGAAAACAAATTCAATGATCAAATACTGTGCAGTACAGAAATGCGTACAGCAAAACAAAAATTCCCAGTTGCAAACATATCTCAATTGGTTACAATTTTTTTTAACACCAGACTCCTTTACTCATGCAAGTTACTCAGCATGCCTTCTAGCTTCTACAAAACGTCTAGGCCAAGAATGTGGTTAACATGATGTGCCCACAGACAATAAAACATCCATCTCCCAAATAATGAAGTAATTCATGGATACACAAGACAGAAGTTTTAAAAATCAAGAGGCCAGTGTGAAAAGCACTATGGATAAAGCACCCGGTGGATTTTATTACAATCAGAAAGCTTTTCTCATCAAACAAAGGATTATCTTAGAACTGGTCAAAGCATATCCGATCAATCAACTCAAACGTCCATTTCCTTCTGGACGGAAGAAACCAGAATAGGAAATAAAACTTTTCCAGCAAGAAGTAGAATAAAACGAAATGGTACATCAAGCTCTAACAAACTGTCTAGCTCATGGAATTCAAAACAGATAACACGTTTGTTCCCACAGATCATCACGTTGATACGATAATCGGAAGCTCAATCATTCAGGGAACTCGTACAAGCGAAAAAAAAATGATTTTTTTCAAATAAAAAATTCAATCAACACCGGAAACGAAAAATTGAAATTAATCCAGAGAAAGAGAAAGGATTGTAGATCGGGCAGACCTCTTATAAGGCTCCGGTAGTAAGAATTGAAAGATGAAAGATCTGCAGAGGGAATAGATCTGGGGGCTGAAGCGGAGTCGCGGCCATCGGAGATGGTATGGTCTCGGGAAAGGACGAAGGAGGTCGCAGTGGAAGATCTCTGCGGAACAGACAAAAGCCTCCTCCCTGCAACTCGCAGCATCTTCGCTCAAATGGGTAATGGCCGAATCTAGGGTTTCGCTCTAGGGAGAACAGAATCCTAAGGTTAGGGATGGCCGATGCAAACAAAAAAGATGAGTCCTTTAAAAAAAAAGGTGTTCCGAGAAAACGTCAATCAATTTGGTTTTTAACCCAATCTGGTTTTATCATTTACTCAGGGTATGGTTTATATACAAACATAATATATACTAAACAAATGGCGAAATTATCGCTTAATAATTATTATGCTTCGTGGCACATTATAGTACTTGTGTTTGTTTCGTGGCTCTCGCACCGTTATCCGTCGTGACTCATCATCATGTTACGAAATTGCCCATCTATTCTCAAATGTAAACCCCAAAAAACTAGGACAAAATAATCTCATTGAAATTTCATATCTCCAAAAGCTTATTTCGAAGCAGACAGCAATTGTAAAATGCAATGACAAATTTCAAAAACGACAAAAGTGTCTATGTATTGTTTCCCAAGAGGGTCATATTTATTTGTCAACTGGTTGCAGCATCACAAGCAAGTTTCTTGGGGGCAAATTCTCAAGATCTTCAGAGGCTGCTGAGGTCAACAGGTTCACGGAGGAGCCTCTCCATCTGCTGTGCCCTTGTCCTGATAGACATGTCCAACACCTTTTGTTGAAACTCTACTATTAGCCCACCATAGATACTCGGATCAATCTGCCCCAAAAAGAAATGCATTACCACCATAGACATCATCCATGCTTACTTCCGGTTTAATAATCACAAGCATGCGATGAGCCATCAAGTTACATACCTTTTGTTCCACAGTTACTTTCTTCCCTTCTCCAATAATCTCCTGAAGTGTCTCCTTAAGTTCCTTCTCCTCAGCAGGAGGTAGCGGCTGTTTGTCCAAAACATTTGTTGTTTAAATCCACAATGCTGAGTTATAATCCTTAAAGCCACATTTCTAAGCGTATTAAAACTAGAGCTTACCATGACTGTGGTAACCAAAACTTTGACGTCTCCCCTATGTGCTGTTGTCAGCTGCATGAATTTTTTCACAATCACATCCAGGTTCTTCAGCTTTCCGTTCTCAGCTAACAAAGCTGTTTTAGAAGAATCAAACAACTTGTGATCAATCATGGTGAACCAAAAATCATAAACAAGGCACTTTTAAAAACCCATTGACATACATAGGAAGTTCTTGGTGGGTTCTGCAAACTTTGCTTTATCACAAACATCCACAATAGCAGCCAGCCTTGTCTCTCTAGGAACAGAGGGATCCTTTGTAAACTGTGCAAAAATTGGGCTTGTCTTCATTGCCTCAATCAGCTCAGAAAGATCTGACTCAATCTTTTCCAAGGAATTCATTTTCACAGCTGCAATGTACAGCCACGAAGCAAAGTTCCCAGATTCACCAACTAAGGCCACAGGCACCTGAAAACAACATACACAACGTATAAAACCATAAAAAAGGTATAAATCCTGATACACTTGCAGGGATACAATGATGCATAATCCAGCTATCCATCGATTCATTTCATGCCTATCCAACAATCCAAGCCATTGCGGCGATTCTCACATACATGAAATACTTCGATAATATATAGATGCAATCACTCTTACCACACAAAAAAACAAGCTAAGAAAAAGAGTAATCTTCCTAGGAATAGTAAAAGTTGAGAATGAACAAGTGTGTTTACCTTAACATTGACGGTTTTCTGAGCCGAAGCTGTTGCATAATCTCGTAACTGCGATAAAAAAGAAACATTCGAAGTAAAATTAATTGATAACATTCTCCGGGAAACCTCAGGACTAAAACATATACAATTAGGAACTTCAAAAACATCGAACGTCGAACAATGTAAACGCGAAAATTCCATTCTCTCCTGTTATCAGGCCAATCAAAGAATCGGATCGACTGATCTTGTGAAAAATCATGTCCCACCAAAAAAAATTGGACTTGAGATTCGATTGTTTAAGAAAACGATTACCGCAGGGATAAGCGGCCGTCCACGAGGGTAAGATCTCGCAGAGGAGACGGAATCTGAGACGGAGATGTTCTTGAAGAAAGAGATCCCGGATCTGATACGACCAGCCAAAGCCATTTTTGTTGTTGCAGATATCTGATTGGAACCCTAGAAATGATAAAAAGCCGATCAGTTGTTCTGTCGAGAGAGCAGAGAAGAAACTGGTCAGAGGAGGAAAGTAACTTAGTGAATTGGGCTTCACTGGGCTTACTCACGTGCTTATTTTATTGGGCTTGCTACAACGAACCGTAGGCAGCCTCTCAAATAATTTATTTGTAGAAAGATGCAATTGGATCGGCTCTAGAGAGCAATAACAGATAGATAATTTGGCTTTTTGCCATCTGAACAAACATCAAGTGCGGTGTCACTGTCATTTTGACCAATTTTAAAAGTTTCATTACCATATTTACCTAATTATCACTAGCAAATAAGTCGTAAAAGTTGACTTGTATAGCAGTGTCTTAAAAGACCCAAAAGCACACGATTAGTTGTTAAGAGAAAGAAACACGATGGCCTTGGTTTTGTTAATACATTAATACACTTCTAGCAAAAGTTAGTTAGTTAATTCTGTTAAAGTGGTTTTAAACTGATGTAGCTTTTCTTGGATGGTCACTATCTCATCATGACATGTATAAACTATAAGAGAGTGACCTTGATGGAGATGCAGATCTTGAACATATTTACGCAAACGCGCGTGTTAAAACCTTAAATAACAATTTTTCACATTTTTAATAAATGGGAACAAAATTAGTATGGGGAGGAAGTAGGAGGGAGGGGTAAAAGAATAATTTCGGAGTGCAAAATGAAGTGGCACGTTAGCTTGTCGGCACAGTGGAGAAGAGAACAACCTTCTCTCTTGTTTGTTCACACATTACATAATTTGATGTTGAACAGTCATCTTCGCTGTTGAACTCTCCTGCATTCTGTTCGATTCTCCGCAGATTTTAGTTTAGCTATAACCATTTGAGAAACCTTTGACACCACCAAGTAAGTTTCTTTTTTTTTCTTGTGTTTTGCTTCACATCTTGGAGACAAGACTTCAATTTTGGGATGTACCTCCATTTTTGCCTTATTTTATCTTTTTGTTTTAGTTCAAGTACTTTGTTTCGGTTTTGGTGGCTTGTGTGATCCAATTTTCTAGGGAGATCTTTATCAGTTTTTTTAGGAAAGATTTGCGGTTTTTTTCTTTCTAGAATCAAACTATTCTTGAGTACTGATCTGGAGAGTATGATTCGTCAAATATAGGGCTCTCAGGAAAATGATACTGAGAGATTTGCACCCGTTGTGATTTGATTTGCTCATTGTTTAAATAGTTAGTTCGAATCTGGTTCAGATTTGGTTGACTGAATTTTCAGAGGAATACATCAAGGTGATGGTTTTGCAACAATGGCAAAGAAGAAGGGGTTGTTCACTATATTGAAAAGGATTTTTATTTCAGAAGCTAACTCAGAAAAGGTATAGAAAAAGGAGAAAAAAATCTCAATCTTTCTGCTGGTGAAAGTCTCAATGCGTCTTGTTTCATTCTTGTTATGTATTTATGCAGAAAGAGAAGAGAAGAAGATGGACATTTTGGAAGCTCAAAGTCAAGAAAAGATTACCTTCCATAACAGCACCTCCAGAGAACGGGACAAGAAACGAATCGCATGAGGAACAAAACGTGGAAAGCGTGTCAGATGTGGGTGAGATAAGCCAAGTATCTTGTAGTCAACAGTTAGATTCCATAGAAAAGTTAGAAGGTTCAACATCTCCAGAAACTGTTGATCTGGTAGCCCAGTATCAAATATTTCTAAACAGAGAGGAAGAAGTTCTTGCTGCAACTCGAATTCAGACAGCTTTTCGCGGTCATCTTGTAAGATTCTGTAC
The DNA here is from genome assembly GCA_000218505.1 of Schrenkiella parvula. Classification (NCBI taxonomy): domain Eukaryota; kingdom Viridiplantae; phylum Streptophyta; class Magnoliopsida; order Brassicales; family Brassicaceae; genus Schrenkiella; species Schrenkiella parvula. The sequence continues at coordinate 14,233,786 of CM001192.1, read as the reverse complement.
CTTTTTTCTTATGTAATTCCTGAAAACAATGCATCTCTTTCATGAAAGCTTGGTGTTAGTCGAATACTGGAGTTTATCTAATTGTGTTACACTTCTCAGGAACTAGATTTGAGTAGGTTAATTACAGCTCTAACATGTCAAATTGAAGTTTAGGCAGAAAGATTTAGGGATTCTGGATGGGTCTAGGATTTTAGTTTGGAGATTGGTTGAGAGTGAGAGACTTCTCTCGTGTAGTTTCTTTGGTGAATTGAACCGTTTCCAGTCATATCATTATCTGTGTGTGCTCTTTACCGTCATCCTGATGCATATGTATCCTTTGTCAAATCACTATGTAGTTTTGAGAAGGAGATGTGAATTTTGTAAAGCCACTTGTCTTTCTTTTTTGGTTTTTCAGGTGACATGCTGATAATGTTTTTGAACTTCATTGCAGGCAAGGAAAGCTCTACGTGCGTTGAAGGGAATAGTGAAACTCCAAGCATATATCAGAGGTCGTGCTGTACGACGCCAAGCAATGACGACACTAAAATGCTTGCAATCTGTTGTGAACATTCAGTCACAGGTCTGCGGTAAAAGAACACACATTCCCGGAGGTGCTCACAGGGATTATGAAGAGAGCAATAAACTTCAGATGTTCAGCGACAACATACTCAAGGTACTTACATAATCGGGTATAAAAGAGGCTCACTCTTTGAAAACGGTGCAGTACTTTACTAGTATTATGTCTTCAGGTGGACACAAACGGTCAGAAGAGATGGGACGATAGTCTTTTAACAAAGGAAGAGGCGAAAGCTGTGGTCATGAGCAAAAAAGAAGCGTCGTTAAGAAGAGAAAGGATAAAGGAATACGCAGTCACTCACCGGGTATTCTATAAGCTTGTTGATTTGACTTTTTTTTATTGCATTGCAAGTTTCTTAATGACTTGAAAACTGTTTCTTCGTGAACGAACATCAGAAATCGGCAGAGTCATACCAGAAACGGAGTAACACGAAATGGAAGTACTGGCTAGACGAATGGGTAGATACCCAACGAACCAAGAGCAAGGAGCTCGAAGATCTCGACTTGTCTTTAAAAGCAAAACCAAAAGATGAAATTTTGAATAAAATTCCCAGGAACTCATCGCCAAGAAGATTGGCGAATAATAATCATAAAAGACAAGTTTCAATAAGTGAAGAGGAACAACAAAGCCCCGTGGTCACTACGCCAACTTATATGGTTGCAACAGAGTCTGCAAAGGCAAAGTCAAGATCTTTAAGCTCCCCAAGGATACGACCGAGAAGTTTCGACACGCAGTCAGAGAGTTACTCACCGTATAAGAACAAGCTATGCCTAACGACTTCGGTAATGAGTGAAGCACCAAGCAAAGTGAGGGTTGGCATTAACAATGGCAATAACAGTAGGGCAAGTGCATACCAGCAGCGGTCTCCAGGGTTAAGGGGATTTAACGTAGGCCCTTTGAAGTCATGCAATAGTACTCTATTGAACGATCTCAGCATTAACTCTGAAAGATCTCTACCAAGCTGGAACAAGCAGAGCAGCTTGAGATGAGTGTGGTTTTGAGCCTTGTATATACTTACATACGTTTCCAATGTTTCTTGTTGGGAGGGTCACACTCACATGTGTATCACCAAATCTTCTTTCGTTTTTTTTGTTCACACTTGTTTGTGTTACTCAGTTTCACTTGATTAAAATTGCACAAGGACCAACATATAGGATATTGCCTGTGCAAACCTTTCTCCCACAAATTTTCTATATTCGTCGATCTATATAACCGAAATTTGTAATTTAGTGTTACTATGTCTCCGAACTTGATTTAAATCCGGTAAGGTGAATTTTTGAGTTATAGACAACAAAAATGATTTATATATGATTTTTACAGCATAATATATACAGTGGATTTTTGGATATCCCCTCTTCTTAGTTCTTGATAGATTAGGAGAGTACGGAGGCAGCACGACCTAAGCGACATCGTTTTGGGTACGGTGGTGGGAGAAGGTATGTCACTGGTAGACTACGACGATTCTTCATCGGACGACGATGTCTTACCTGCGGCGGAGCACAAGGAAGCTCTGCCACAACCGCAACAGAAGCACAAACCCTCTCCAGCTCAATCTCGTCCTCCAAATACACGGTGAGTGATTTTAGGGTTTCTCAATCTTTGATTTTCCCTTTTTCCTTGCTATTTGCAATTAAAGCGCCTTAAATTGTGTATGTAGAGTTTCTGAAACAGCTATGACCAATTTGATTCACATAGCTGATTTTCTCATTGTTCGTCTTTGTATTTGTATGTTGAAGCACAGGTTTTCGATTCTTATGGCTGTAAATTTCCCTTCAGGCTTCAAGAGCTATTCTTTTCTTAGTATAAACACGAATAATCCTTTTGGTGGATTTTTATCTCAGTCAAAGCATTGTTGTTTGTCAAGTTTGGGTATTACAGTCCAAGTTGGTTTAAGTTGTAGTTGACCCTTTGTGTTTTTTGTTAGGAGATCTTTGAATGAGCAGGAAGAGAGTGAAGAACTTCCTCAGTTACCAGATGCTTTACTTCTTCTGGAGTCACCGAGACTCACACAGGTGAGTGGAGATGACCATGCTTCCGTTGTTGCAGCTGCAATGGCCGAGAGTGCATTGCGGAAAAGAGAGTTCAATGGGAAATCTTCATCTCTTCCTCGTCGTTCCAAGCTACCAAGAGGAAATCTGCCTCATTCCAAGAATTTTCCAGATACTTTGGGTAATGTGCTTGTGCCTCCTCAGCTCAAAGGAAGGTTAGTCGATGAAATATGGCTTGTTTCATCTCAATATTTCACTTTACTATATCTCAAAACCTATAAAACTATGGCGAAACGATGCTAAACTATTCAAACGATGTTAACAATCATTCAGAGTTGCTAAACAAATGCTCTTTGAAATGGGATTTTTGCGCATGAATTGTGTTGTAGTCAGTTTAAGAATTGTTGACAGTATGGGCGTCTTCATGAGAAACATTTCCTATATTGTATGCGATATCTTGTTTGAAACACTTATGATGATCGCATAACGTGAGATTTTATATATCTGCAGGAGCAATGTTGCCACAGAAGATATGAGCAGGCTTTTTGTGAAAAAACGACAAGAGTCCTCCAAGGCTACATCTCCTAATCAGGAATAGTTTCGTCAAATTTGAATGGTTTTGTTTCTCTGACTAATTTCGTGAAACAGAGTATGTAATGTAACCTAACTTTTTCTCATTTTTTATACATGATTCCTACTGTCTTTCTTACTATCAAAACTCATCTCACTTTGTGATCACTATTAAGAATCATATTGAGCCACTCGGTAGTTTTTGACTTGTGATTGCAAAGTAAAGAATTGAGCAACCAAGGCTTCCCAAGTTTATAATTCCAAAATAATCTTAAGATATGTGATTGTCAATGTTTCAGGGTGATAATTGGTGACTTCTTCGATTTGGCTACGATAGATGATTAGTGTCACAATTGGATTGATCACTCGTTACATTTTTGAAATTCAAATTATCATGACTAAATCTAACAAGTGTACATTTCAAACAAAAGAATAATTATGCATAAAAACATAAAACTGTTATTAATAAAGAAAAAATTACTCTGAAACAAAGTGGTTTTTCTTAAGATGTTTGTTAACGAAAAACCAAACTGGAGTACTTTGACATGGGAAGTCACTAAAACTTCCGTACAGTAACTCGTTCAGCTAAAAAAAACCAATTTCACAGCGTTGAATAATCTTAGAACCAACTCCTTGTAAGAATTAAAGTCTACAAACAGGATATGTAGTATTACAACGGTGGTCTACTGATGTTTCTGATTGGTGTTTGGTGGAGGGCCTGAGGGTAAAGGCGGTTGCGGCTGCTGCTTCACAAAGTAAAAACAAAAGAGAACGGATTAGTAGACGATTTTTATTGAGCTCTACATTTGCAAAATCTAGCCATACCGTACAAACTAGCCAGTAGGTTTCAAACGAGCCTATCTACGCATATATTTATGTGAAACTGTAACGAGTATACCAAAATAAGAGTAGAATAATGTTTAGAGGGACCTGTTGGTATGGGTTGTTGTACCCTGGCATCATCTGTGGACGGTTGAAACCACGTCCTTGGGGATACATTTGGGGTCCACCACTGCTTGGTGGTCCTTGAAATACTCCCGAGGGAGCAGCCATATAATGGCTTTGCGGCATCTGAGGATTCATGCCCCCTTGCATTCCCTGATCCAACAACAAGTGACGATATCAATTTCTCTTTCAGTAGAAAAGTATGAAAATACAAATATCACTCAAAACAAAAAGAGGAACCCAACTCATTGGGTGACAAAAAAAGGCTTAAGTTGTGGTCGAACTATCAGAGATCTGAGAGCCATACCATTGATCCAGGCATCTGATGAGACATGGGCATTGATGAAGGTGGCATGTGACCGTGAGGAGGCATTTGCATAGGCCGGGGATGATGAGGATGAGGATGCAATGGCATATGTGACGATGGTGGTAGCTGAAGATGAGGCATATTGGGCATTGGAGGGATTTGCTGGGGATGACCTTGGTGGTGTTGTTGTTGCTGATACCCTTGCTGCTGGCCACTTCCAATAAGCGATGGGTGGGGACCAGGTGGCAGCGGAGGAGCCTTGCCACCTGGAGGAGGCTGTTTATGTTCCCCTTGAGAGGATGCATCAAATGGCATTGCTATTCCGATTCCAGGGATGGTCCCCTCATTCCGTGTCAGCCCAGGAACAAATGCTCCAGGAGTTGGCGATGCCTCAGATGGCTGGAAATTATCAGGCAGGCGATTGCCAAAACCTTGTTCATTATAGCCTGATACAAATTAGATTAATTAGCGCACACAGATTACAACTTCAATTCCTTCATAAACAAAACAAAAAATAAAAACACTAGTTTCTGGCGATAATACAACTTGAAAGTGGGAGCCCGACCAATTAAGCATATCACAACATCCTTACTATTTAGTCAAATTATTGATATGGATAAGGGCATAATATCTATGCACTACCCATACACTTTCAATCGCGATGCTTACTAAGAAAAATAGATATCAATAGCACAAAAAGACCTTGGTTCTGCATAGTAAGGACATCTCGAGGATTATCTGCAGGCCTGTTTCTGCACCAAAACTTGGTAGTGTGATCGTTGCTACCACTGCACATAATAGGGTAAAAAAATCAATAATCTGGACCACAGATCATCATAAAAATAAAAATGTTAAAAGAACTCTAGCACCAGATTATCGTACTACCTGCAAAGAAGATATCCAATAGGATGCCATGCAAGATCCCAAACACTGTTATCATGAGCATTTGGGATTTCAATCTGCGGGTTTTCATGCCTGAAATTTTAAAAAAGGTTCATAATTAGACACATCTCAAACAAAGCCACAAAATAAAAGGTAGAGAACAATCCTACTAGCATGCGTTATAAGCGGATATAAAATGTAGACAAGAAATATGATTTGACAAATCCTTATAAATGATTAAAGCAACCGTAGCATGACCGGATAAATATATTGCCTCACAACAGTACATACCCCACAATCCAATGACAAATGGATCCGTCAGCGCTCCCACTGACGAAGTATTCTTCATGGATTGGATGCCACGCCAAAGCTTTCAAAGAGTTTGACAACTTTGGATAAGAAATAGTTGTAAATAAGAAATGTCGAAGAAAGCAACTGAGCACGTCATGGGATAATAACAAAAGAATGGGTACAATAATAATCTTTTGAAGGCATATACTTTAGAGTCCTAGATGTACAGAAACGTAATTATTATACAGGCAGTTTGTCTGCTTTCACGTGTTTCAAGACATGATCATTACAAAATTTGACAGCTTACATGTTACATCTTTCTTATGCCCACGAAAGGATTCAAGCTCCTTCATAGTCCTTATATCATAAAGCTGCAGATTGCATGCATAGGTCTCATCAAGTGCTTCCACAAAATGCACGGAAAAACCTTGTTTACAAATCAATACACTCAAAGAAAGTCAGCCTTACCTTAATTATTTGATCTTTGGAGGCTGTTAAAAGCCAATTGCCATTTTGGTTCCACTTCACACTAAGCACCATGTTTTTGTGACCATGACTGCAAAAGTGAGAATAGCGATCAAATTCGTCTAACCTTTGAACCTCAAAATATTAATAAGATATAGATTACGTTTTGTATCACTTACAGTGAGCAAAGCTCTCTCGCAGTTCTAGCATCCCAGATTTTGACAAGTTGATCTTTACCACCTGACAACACAAATTAAAACCGTTAAGAACCTATTGGTAAAGTCATCGAGAGAAGCAGTGAAGTATGTAACTGTATCCATATTATTGCATTATTCGAAATCAGAAGTCTGTAAATGATGTACCAGAAACTAGTAGGGACTTTGTGGGGTGCCAGTCGACGCTCTTGACATCCCAACCATGGCCTGCCTGAGTTCAAAATATAAAGAACCCTTTGGTCACTTCAATAATTCTCAGAATTCATACAAAATGAAAAAAAAAACAGTGACAGCATGCCTTTAAAAGGAGAAGAAAGCCTCCAAAAACAATTACTTTTTACAAGGCATGAAACCAAACCGAATCTCAATAACACCTTTTTCTATATAGCCTAAGGGTCATACAGCTAATACACATCTCAAATAGACTCTAAGTTAATAACAAAAGAGTAATCGACTAAGAAGTTCGCTATCTGCCGCCAATATGTTCAAATCACATTACCGGTTAATGTAAATTCTTCTTGGCACTTCGTAAAGTCCCAAACTTTAACAGTTGTATCATCAGAACACGAACAGAACTTCAAATCTGTTTTACAGAAACTGTTTGATACACGATATTAAAATTTGAAGATATTCATGTAATGCAATTTCAGATATCAAACTTTTTTACCTTAAATCACGAATGGATTCTTTGTGAGCAGTTCTATTGGCTTTCACATTGTTCATGTTGTTCTGCCAATACCTGATAAATAAGAGAAAATCGATCCTTATTATCATAGCAAAAACTAAATTCGACTCATAGAATTCTCAGCTTCTCATTAACATGGCACAAATCAGGGGTTGAAAGAGAAAAAATATACTTTAGCGTGCCTCCATCATCACCAGAAACCATCCAAATGTCATTGTGGCTCCATACCATCGACCTTATAGGTTGATCATGTGCCTGATATTGACAACAGATTTCAACAGTCGATACCAGGAGCAACAGCTATAGAGGAACCAAAAAGGAGTCCCCAAAATATTAATTTACACAATCTGAAAAGTGAACCTGAAGAATCATTTCAAAATTGAAAGATTGTCCATTCCAAAGAGTAAATTCCCCACTTTGGGAGCCGGTGATAAGACGTCTTCCAGAAGGTGTCCACTATATACAAGAAACCTAATCAGCGACTGCCTTAAGTTGCCATAACATAGTTCAATAGATAAATATGGCAAATAGAGTAGAATATACAATTCAGGCAGCTGTTGGAGGGATATACCAATACACAGTTGATTGAACAACGATTCTTGTTTAGAGATGTGTGAACAAACTTTGCAGCAAAGCTTGTAGAAGGATTATCTGAATACGCAACTGAGGGAAGCATCTGAAACATTGATATAATACGTTAAGAGCAGTAAATTATTCAGAAAACTGGAAACGGTGATCCTAAGATCAAGAAACAATCGCATAATCCAGAAAACAAAAAGAAAACTAACATCAACTGCAGCAGCTGGTGTTGGTTGCAAAGAGGTCCTGTCCCTTGAGTCTCGCTGCCATGTTCGAGCCTGAACAAAAAAACATATATGGAGTCAATTCTCTCTGTACTTTAATTTCCACAATAAGTATGAGCTAGCTAAATCACGTATATCCATAACAACTGCATGACAAAAAAACGATGCTATCTAATGACTGTTGTTGAGATGAAAGGAACCGGAAAATTTAACTGGGGAAGAAGAGGCTACGAGTATAGATATCGATCAGTACAAAAAGGGTCTACCCAAGAAACTTGTGACAGACGATGAGAATACGTTACCTGAATATATCTCACAACGGTGCTCGTATAATCCACAGCCCTTCTCTGTGTATGCTTTCTCATTCGTTTCGCCCCAAAAGTGTCAAGATGTGCTGCAACATCATAAAAGAGACATGAGATCTCATAGTCATCGCTAATTGAAGACAAAAGCAAAAGTCTTTCTGAAGAAATATTACTACTAGTGCTACTTACAGTCAAATGGGTTCGGGGCGGTGGAATGGTGGTAGTCGGGATTGATATTAGTGGAAGAGGCTGAGGGTTGACGCATCATCGGCGGGGGATGCATCGGTGAGCCCCTGTGCAAATCGCCTACGGCGGCCACAAGGTGTTGATTCTGTACCGGTGGGTGCTGCTGCTGCATCGAATCTCCGTACATTATTGCCCACGGAGAAGTCCTAGCAAATATGCGAATCCAAGGAATCGAGCGTGAGTCTCGTCGGGGTGAGCAGACGAGAAGCAATGAGAAGTCGAAAGGTTAGGGTTCTTCTTCTCGGCAAAGCCACACCCTCAAGTCTTGAAGAAAATATCGATCGGTTCGCCGGTGGTTTTATCTGGGTTCTTAATAATTCGGGTGATACGGTGAAACCATTGCAATTTTTTTTACCGGCCGAGAAGATAAAAGTCTAAAACCAATGATTTAATCAAGTGATCTACTTTGATTGGTTTAGCCTTAATTTCCGTGCTTGGAGTTCAAGACTAGAGTCTAAGGTATAGTGATAATTTTGGTATTAGATTTGTAAAGTTCAATATCCAATTTTGAGTGAAAATTGTTTTGTATAAAAAAAAGTTAAGAACGAAACATGATAATACAAACATCGTACATATGAAAAAAAAAATATCCCAAACACATATATTTATCATTTTTGCTATTTGTAATAATCAAATATAATAATAAAACATACATGACACAAATAAATACATGTGAGAAAAAATATTTAGGGAGGTTATTGGTACTTGAATTCTGAAAATTTTCTAAAATTTTGAAAATCTATTGTTATTGGTTTGTGGATCTTTAAAATTTTAGTAAAATTCATTGTTATTGGTTTGAAGATTTTTAAATTCTATTCAAAATCCTTTGTTATTCAAAAAATTTAGTTATCAAAAAGTAATTTGACACACATATATTGACACATAAACCAATCAAACTTAAACATAATCTATACGATCGTAGATACATAATCTTATACTCATTACATTCAAACATAAATCCGACCTTAATTATTCACAATTACGTGGTCTCGATCAAACAACATCTTATCGAATACACATATATATCTCAATAACGGATATACTATTTTAACTTATTATCAAACAATCTAACATATACACATAGTTCATTATGATCGTCTCACTACTGAACACAATCATAGTGAATGTGGAAACTTGTATTTTTATCCGCTTATTTTGATTTGGTACGATTTCTAAGATCCAGTCATACAGACACAATCCACTACATCCTAATGTAATAGAGATGGAACTTGTATTTTTATCATAGTAAGTTTAAAAAACAAAATCAAAATAAAATAGTATACCAAAACCGGTAAAACGTCGTCGTGTAGACAGTTGACTAAAAAATCCGGCAATTGCCAATTACATGCCAGATTTTCGGGGAGAAAGAGTTGGCAAGATCTAGGGCTAGTAATGGAGCCGTGCATTTCCATAAACCTATTATTTCCTTTAGTAATCATAATCAACGGCCTGTAATCCACTCGACAATCTAACGGACCTATAGTATCTAAGCACGTTGGGGGAGCGTTACACCAGATTATTCCTCTCACTACTTGCGGCCCTATTTTTCGAGCCAATAAAAGGCCAACAAAAAAGACGCCTCTTCGCCACAAAGAAAATTCTCTCGTTCTTCTTCTTCGCTCAGCTCCTACAACTAAGGGCGAAGAATCTCACTCCTTGAGTTTCGCTTTGCCATCGATTCCTTTTGGTAAGTTTAGGTTACTCTCAGATCTCTCATACGCTTTAAATCTCGCTGTTTCTCCCTTTTGTTCATTTCATTTTATCGATCTGTCTCACAGTTTTATCAGATCAAAAAGGTCAAATGATATAGTGTCGTGTTTAAGATCTGAACGTTTCCCTGCGTATTTTTGTGTTTGAGTTGAATCTAGATCCGGGCTAGAGTGTTAATGTTTCAATAGAATAGATCTGTGTTAAGTCTCTTCGATCTGCTTGTGTAGATCTAGAAATGATTCGGCTTTGTTGCTTATATCTTATTCCATTTTGTTATTCATCTATGGATCTGTTGCGCGGACCTCATTAACGAGAATTTTCTGCTTGTGTTCTATTTTCTGGTCGCATCATTTCTCGCGGTTAATATTAGATTGATATGTTACTAGATCTCATACCTGAATGTCATAGTTATGTAGCTGATGTAATTGAAATACCAATACAATGTTTCCGATCAAGTTATTCATAGCTTTTGTCTGTTTGCACATTTTTTGTTTTACCTATTGATTCGCTTATGTTTGTTCACAAATACTTTTGCTTCTTAATCATAACCCATGTCTTATAGCTCACTGAGGTTTGTTTACTTTTGCAGTGGTCAAAATGGTTGATCAGACTCAGCACCCCACCATTCTGCAGAAGGCTTCTGGCCAATTCTTGCGTTCAAGTGTTTCTCAGGACATTCATGGCTACACTTCGGCTTTTCAGAGGCCTGCTACATACCAAAGGCGTGCAACATACGGAAACTACTCCAATGCTGCATTCCAATATCCTCTTGCGGCCACATCTCAGATTGTAGCAACTACTTCTCCTGTGTTCGTCCAAGCCCCAGGAGAGAAAGGATTCACTAACTTTGCTATTGATTTCCTGATGGGTGGTGTTTCTGCTGCTGTGTCTAAGACAGCTGCTGCTCCCATTGAGCGTGTCAAGCTTTTGATTCAGAACCAGGATGAGATGCTCAAGGCTGGCAGGCTCTCTGAGCCCTACAAGGGTATTGGTGACTGTTTCGGCAGGACTATTAAGGATGAGGGTTTTGGTTCTTTGTGGAGAGGAAACACTGCTAATGTTATCCGTTACTTCCCTACTCAGGTTGGTCAAGTTTGACTTGTTTGCTTCTAATAAATATCTATTTCTGGATGATTCATTGGTTACTGATCTATCTCTCGCTTGCTAGGCCTTGAACTTTGCGTTCAAAGATTACTTCAAGAGGCTTTTCAACTTCAAGAAAGACAAGGATGGCTACTGGAAGTGGTTTGCTGGTAACTTGGCATCTGGAGGTGCCGCTGGTGCCTCTTCCCTTCTCTTTGTGTACTCTCTTGACTATGCCCGTACCCGTCTTGCCAATGACTCCAAGGCTGCCAAGAAGGGAGGTGAAAGGCAATTCAATGGTCTTGTTGATGTCTACAAGAAGACACTCAAGACGGATGGTATTGCTGGACTTTACCGTGGATTCAACATCTCCTGCGTTGGTATCATTGTCTACCGTGGTCTCTACTTTGGACTGTACGACTCTTTGAAGCCTCTTCTCCCTGGAGACATGCAGGTTTGTTTGTGATCTATCTCTTATGTTTATAAATTGACAAAATAAGATATCCAGTCCGGCTTTGCCTTGTCTGTTTCTAATGTTGTTTTCTCTTTTCCCTTTCTGGACATTGCAGGACAGCTTCTTTGCTAGCTTTGCGCTTGGATGGCTCATCACCAATGGTGCGGGTCTTGCATCCTACCCAATTGACACAGTCCGTAGAAGAATGATGATGACATCAGGTGAAGCCGTCAAGTACAAGAGTTCGATGGATGCCTTCCAACAGATCCTGAAGAAGGAAGGAGCCAAGTCTCTGTTCAAGGGTGCTGGTGCCAACATCCTTCGTGCCATTGCAGGTGCTGGTGTGCTTTCTGGCTACGACAAGCTGCAGTTACTTCTTCTCGGCAAGAAGTTCGGATCTGGAGGTGCCTAAGTATACTAACCACCAATCACCACCACCATAAAGCTTGGCTTTTTTTTTCTCCATTTATTGCAGTTTCAGACTTTAAAAAAAATTAAGATGTTGATGAAATCTTTTCCCATAAACTAGAGAGGAGCAAAGGGGGAATTTATCATTTCGACGATAAATTTTTTCTTATGGAATAAATTTTGTATTTGAGGGAGTTTGACTCCTTCGAACCAATTTACGATTACGATTTTTTGTTTGATTACCCTTTTTTAATATGATGAGTATGTCTTTTTTGCTATATTATATATCTGGAAAATTGTCATTAGGTGAACACTAAAACGTGGTTTACATTGTCGATTTATATACTTGAAGCTTATGTAGCTTAAGTCAATAGTGAATTACACCTTCATGTAACGTAAAATACAATGCAATCGCTGGATTCGTAGACTGGTTCATGACTCTTCGGTTCCTTGTGAATTCTCTATGGAGGAACAGGAAAGAAAAGTTGTATTAAACCCAGCCAAATTGTCTTTGTAAAGTTTACTTTCAGGGAAAAGCCTAAACTGATAGCTACAATCAGATCTTGACGGGTTCAATCGCGAGGAACTCGTTTCCAAAAGTACATTGAGATGTTGTGAAGACAAACACAAATAGGTCGCAATCTCAAATCAAATCACAAGCCGTATTTAGCCATATTTAAACCGTGTTAATAACTCCAATTTCTGAGGTAATCGTTTCTCCCACTAAATATTAATTTGTTCATGATTCTGATTCATGTTTTAAGTTGTTTTTTTTTTCTAAAGACGTGCCTCACCACACATACTGCACTTCGTCAACCTCATTTTCATTTAATTGTTTTTTTTTCTCTATTGTTCTCATTGGCACGATCCTAACACCAATTTGTCATGTGTAGAATAAATCGTTAATGATACGCTGTTAGTCAACTCCACTTCGCATTAAATTACTCGTCCGAGCGTTTATTCTTTCTCTCCTGCGGCGACTTCCCTTTCTTCTTCGCATCTGTAAGCTTCAATTTTTTACTCCCTTTCTTATGTCATACTCCGATTTTCGCTCTTCTGAGGTTACTCTGGGTTTCTTCTCCCTTCAGATCTTTTAGTTTCTGGAAAAATCCACACTTTCCTTCCGTATATATGATTGATGATTTATTGCAATTACGAATTGATTGGGTCAAATTGATGCGTTTCTGGAGCTTGGCCGATTTCATCCTGATTACTCTTTTACTCCACTGATTCTCACATACTGAGATACTTTTTGATGGCTGGATCTTCTCAATTTGCAAATTTGCATCAGCTTTTGTTTCTTTGCGATTTTTTCACATTTCGTTCCTTAACTGTATTTGCAGGAATGAGTTTGTGAGTGGAGGAGGAGGGGGTTGCTGCTTTCCATGTATGTGCTGAATTATTGCTGCTAATCATCAATATCTGAGCATAAGTTTTGCTTTGTAGTTCAGATCGAGAGAACAAACAAACAATGGGAAAAGCATCGGCTCTGCTTCTGTTTCTGTTGAGTTTCGGCTTCTTTGTTGTCACGTATAATCTTCTGACTCTTATAGTCCACAATAGATCTGTTGTGAGTAACCCAGATGGAAGTCCACTTCTAGATCCTGTTGTTCAGATGCCTCACAGAAAGGCCAAAAGCTCTCCAGCTCCTTTTCATGTTGCCTTAACAGCAACGGATTCTCCTTACAATAAGTGGCAGTGTCGTATAATGTATTATTGGTATAAGCAGAAGAAAGCTCTTCCTGGTTCGGATATGGGAGGCTTTACCCGCATTTTGCATTCGGGTAATCCCGATAACTTGATGGATGAGATACCAACGTTTGTTGTCGATCCTCTTCCCCCCGGTCTTGATCGGGTGAGAACTTTATTCCCTCTCTTCACTTGGTATGAATTTTTGTGCTAAATTAATAATTGAATCACTCTTTCTCTATTTAGGGGTATGTTGTCTTAAATAGACCATGGGCATTCGTGCAATGGCTTGAAAGAGCTACCATAAAGGAAGAGTAAGTCCTGTCTCCCTTCTTTTCTTCCAAGAAATATTTTACTGTTTGCTAACCTCCTGCTTGTTAATGGCGGTGCAGCTATGTGCTGATGGCAGAGCCTGATCATGTATTCATTAACCCTCTTCCCAATTTGGCTGTTGGAGGATACCCAGCCGCTTTTCCCTTTTTCTATATCACACCTGAAAAGTACGAAAACATAGTCAGAAAGTATTATCCAGTGGAGATGGGCCCTGTAACAAATATTGATCCCATTGGCAATTCTCCTGTTATCATAAGCAAGGTGAGATCGATTATCTCTGCTATAAATGATTGTATGTGCTTATCTCTGTCTCACATGCTTAGGACTAAAGATTTTTAGAGGAGGCTTGTTTTGTTTATGCATTAAACTTGATGTTGACATAGATCTACTTTCTGATGCAGGAATCACTTGAAAAGATTGCTCCTACATGGATGAATGTCTCGCTGACAATGAAAAATGATCCAGATACTGATAAGGCATTCGGATGGGTTCTGGAAATGTTAGCATTGGAATCAAAAATCTCGTTTCATAAATTAGGTCCTTGCCTTTTGAATCCCGTCATTGTTTTCTGACACTTCTCTTTTTTTGTTTAATAAGGTACGGTTACGCAATTGCCTCTGCTCTTCATGGGGTGCGACACATACTTCGGAAGGATTTCATGCTTCAGGTAGGAATTGACCATGTGCCGATTACTGCTAGTGATAATCTTTTCATGTCAAAGTTACAAAAAAATGTTTTCTTTGCTCCGGATTCCTAAGTGCTCTCATCATATCTTTCAGCCTCCATGGGATTTGTCTACCAAGGGAAAGTTTATCATCCATTACACTTATGGATGCGACTACAACCTGAAGGTGATTTTGTTTAACACGGTTGTTTTATTCTATTCTTGGCAGATAAATTAGAGAATAGAATCTATATCTCTAGTAATTTGCTTCAAGTATTGTCTCAATACTTATGCAATCTTGTGGGCAAACGTTGTTGCTTAGTTTGTTTAAGTTTTCTTATTAGACGCTCTTGAAACTACTAAGTTTTGTCGCAACCTTATACAAGGTACAAGGTCCTTAAAGTAGGATTTTTCAGTGATCCGCTATCAGAACTCCATGTTAGTTTTACTTATATCAGTTTCCTGTGTATTCTAAAATAAGTACATTACCGAATGTTAAATACAGGGTGAGCTGACATATGGCAAAATAGGAGAGTGGCGATTCGATAAGAGATCACATCTGCGAGGCCCTCCTCCGAGGAACATTTCCATGCCGCCTCGTGGTGTTCCAGAAAGTGTGGTATGTTATATACTTACCACTTAATATAATCCAATATACAACGAGATACTGTTGTAAGGTCCATCCATAGCTCATAAGGGGACTTATTGGCGTCATGTCCATTGAGACTATATAGCAACTTTATACGCAAATGCTTGTCCTAAGTCTGATGTAGTTTGTCAATTTCCAAGACTTATATGCTCAAGTCTGTTTAAGGTAGTTTCTAATATATTTAGGAGTTTCGGTTTCTCAGACATGGTACTTTGTAGTCAATCGTTGACAAGAAGTGTGGGAGTAAGAAGCAAAACTGTGAATGACTAAATACATTGTGTGTTGTGGTGGTGATGCAGGTGACTCTTGTGAAGATGGTGAATGAAGCTACAGCAAATATTCCTAATTGGGACACTCTCTAACTCACATCCACAAGACACAAATCATAGAAAGGACAACGAATCTATACATCATATTTTGCCAAATGAAAAGTTTTCTTATATTTTTCCTTCTACTTCCTTTCTTTCATTTTTTTTTCTTTCAGTTCAATGATGAACTCACGAGTAAGTTATGGAATGTGGTTTGAGACAATGTTCAAGAAATGGGATAGTTAGATAATGAATCATGGAACTATACTTCACAATCAGACTGTCCAGTGTAAAAGACAATTGTGTCCAACTAGACGGAGTTAATGGTTCCGTCAACCAAACCTTTTTATCCTCTAATAAATTAAAAAAAATAATAATAAAAGAGGCGAGAGAGACTGTGTTTGGGTCATCTATCTTCTCTCTCAACCCCAGACACACTTCTTCTCTATCTTCTTTGAGCCAAAAAATGGAAGTCGCTCTTCTCTCTTTCTCTTCTTCCTTGTCTCCTCTCTGCCACAACCGAGCCTTAACCCTAAATCCCAAAATCTCGAAATCCTCAAACTACCCTCGTCTCCCGGTCATCAGATCCGCCGTGTCTCGTACCAAAAAGGAAGAAACCGTCGAGACCGTCAAGTCCCATCTCGAGAATTGCCACCTCCTCGCCGCTATCAACTACAAAGGCCTCACCGTCAAGCAGTTCCAAGACCTCCGGAGAACTCTCCCCGACACTACAAAGCTCGTTGTCGCGAAGAACACTTTGGTCTTCAAGGCCATCGAAGGCACCAAATGGGAAGCTCTAAAGCCTTGTATGAAAGGCATGAACGCTTGGCTCTTTGTCCAGACCGATGAAATCCCTTCCGCCATCAAACCCTACCGGAGTTTCCAAAAGGAACGCAAGCTAGAAGACAATGACTTCGCCGGCGCCGTCTTCGAAGGTAAGTTCTACGCTCCAGACAATTTCAAAGTGCTCGAGACAATGCCCACTCGCGCTGAGGTCTACGCTAAGATGCTCGGAGCTCTGCAAAGTCCGGCTATTAATCTCGTCTCTACTTTACAAGCACCAGCAATTGAGGTTATCATGGTGCTCAAGGCCTATGTCAAGAAGTTGGAAGATGAGAGTAATGCATAGTAGTTAAGTAAGGTGTACTAATCTCAAAGGAATGTAATGTACCCGCAAAGCAATTCAATTTTTTTTGTTTATGACTCGAGGAGCAATTATTATTACAGTCATTGGGTTTTATTGAAATTTTGCTTTTTGGTGTCCTTGCTCTCAAGCTATATATAAGATGGGTCTTGTTCAGATGTACTTAGAGAGGATAGACTCAACCACTCCCTGAGCTATGGGGTGGTAAGTTTCTCGAGCTTCTGCAAAGACCTGTTTCGCCAGCTGCTTCTCTTCGGTTCCACCAGCTTGTGCAAGAGCATTGAAGAGTGGACGCAGGTACTTCATCCTTCCCACCGCTTTTAGAGTTTTCTCCACTTCCCCATGGTACTCTCTGCACTTGGATGAGATTGCAAGTTGCAGAAACGACACCTTCACTTCGTAGTCCTTTGATTCTGCTAGTCTGTACCGCTTGTCCAAGGCCATGATCTGATTCACCAATAAGCAAACTGGATGTTAGTCACATAGGTCTGGAACCTGATCTTTCCTTTTTTGATCTTGCATTGTCGTTTACAAACAAAAAAAAAATTGTTCAAAAGATCTTCTAACTCTTCCAAAAGCTAAGAAGTTTTATAACAAACGTTCAATCGCCCAATATCCGCCTACAGCCAGTGTGTTTCCTCTACTTGTATTAATCTAAGACTAGCCACTGAGCTAACTGACTGTTAGTTAAGCTGGCGTGAACTTATACATTGGCTTAATCTCTTTCTCTCTTCAATTGCACCAAACACTTCCTATTATCTTAGAAGAAGAGAGGAAGTAAAAAGAGTACCTGAGAAGGTTCACATGATTTCGGAAGATTCTCCAAGTACAGCTCCCATTCCTGTCCGTTCCACTCAGCAACCTCGTCCTCACTTGGCATCTTTCCTTGCTTAAACTCTTCTGCCAGGGATATGATCTTTGTGTAAATGGTTGAGACCGGTTCATATGCATCTTCCGGTATACCAACACCCTCAGTCCACAGGTGTAGGTTGATCTCTTTCTCTATGCCAGGGATGTTTGCTTTCAGGAAATCAAGGAATGTATCTGTATCGATCGACTTGAACTTGAACGTAGCGATGTATTTCTTGAGGAATTCGTCAAAAGCAGTCCTTCCAACCTGAAAGTTTTCCAGTAAACAGATAGACCGTTATTGTAACATTACAGAAGAGAACACCCAAGTGGATCAACGTGGCTTCTCAACTAACCTGGCGTTCAATTCGCAACACAAACTGGAAGCCTTTTTCATATGGGACCTGGGAATATACATCATCTGGATCAACACCTTCTTGTTTGTTCTTCAGTTTTGTGCACTCCAAGTTGTCTTTAAACCTTACCATTTCATCGTTTAAACCCCTCCAACCAATGCCAATGTTCAAAGTAGCTCTATCCACTCCTTGAACAACCTCCACGATTCTCCTCTCTGCGTATGTTGTAAATCCCTGTTGCCATGAACATAAAACAAGCTTCTTCTCATCTAAAAATTGGCTACACAGATTTATCCATATCCCATATACCAAACTCTTAAGCTTTTGTTTTTCGTATCTGTAGCTAAAGGAAGCAAAAGCACAGGACAATTCAAAGCTAACACATCTTTTTTTATCTTGAAACAGAAACTATTATGAGGAACAGTGAGTAAAGAAAATACCTCATTCAACCAGAAATGTTCATTGTTGATGTTGGTGATCAAATTCCCAGTCCAGCTATGTGCGAGCTCGTGGGCTACAACTTGAGCACCAGTGGCGTCCCCTTTGATTACAGTGGGCGTCAGGAAAACCATTCTTGGATTCTCCATCCCTCCGTAGGGGAAGCTCGGAGGCAGCACCAGCAAGTCAAATCGCTCCCACTCGTAATCGCCAAACAGCTTCTCCCCTTGCTTGATCATCTCCTCCGTTCCTGCAAACTCCAGGGCAGCAGCATCTAGAACTTCGCCGGCGGCAGATTCCGCGTACACCCGAGTCCTAGGTCCCACTTCCCGAAAACCTAACTCGCCTACCGCGAACGCAAAAAGATACGGCGGTATAGGCTGTTCCATCACGAACTCTTCCACGACCCTGTCCTCGGCGCACCACAGCGACGACCCCAGTGACCCCGACTCGAGATGTTTGGCCTCCTCGGGAACCGGAAGCCTGCGACGGACGTGGCGGGCCGACATGACGGCGGAGAGAGAAGTCGGTATGTTCATGACGACGTCATAGCGGATCCTGGCGGCAGGGGTGTCCTGGCAAGGGAAAATGGATCTGGCGTGAATGGCTTGACACTGCGTGTAGACATAGGGATGCGTTTTGGAGAAGGTTTGGAGGGGCGATAGCCACTGGAGAGCAGAGGCGGAAGGAGAAGTGGAGTAGACGAGCAGCAGTGAAGACTGACCAGAGAGGACGACGACGATTTCGGTGCCTCGGATTGGATCCGGGTTAGTGGAGACGGAGTAAGGGAGACGGTCGAGAGTTTGGGGATCGAGGACCATATCAACGGAAATGCAGCGAGAGTCAAGGGACAGGTTGCCGGAGAAGGCGGAGGAGAGAGAGAGGAGAGCGGAGCCATGGATGATGGAGGTATTGAAATCGAGGTGAAGGGAGAGAGCGACATGCGTGGTGAGAGGATGAGAGGAATCAGTGAAAGAGTGTGGATCAATAGGTGCCATAGCTCTGAGTGAAGCTGGAGATTTTCGAAAGAGCCCAAGTTTTGGATTTACGCTTAGGGTTGGAGAAGTGATGAAGGAGAGAGTACAAAGCGGGAGAAAATAAAAAATGAAGAAGAAATGTTTCCTTTTCGCTGTTCAATCGAACATTGAAAGATAAAAGAAAAGAAATATTATAATTACATGATTAGGAATAATTTGCATAATGGAGAGTCATGAGAGAGCATAAAGTGGGAAGTGTTAAAGAAATCGTTTAATAATATTAGGAATCACTTTTCGTAATTTCGTTATATCTCGTTCTATTTCAATTTGTGGGTAACTATTCCAGAAAATGTTAAATTAAAACCAAATAACAGACTCGAAAGTTTGCCATAAAATGATGAGAAAGCCCACTATTGCTCTTAATGAAGGCCCATTTTATTATTATTAATATATACTTGATAAGTCCAAAATATTTGAAGACAATGGAATCTGTTAAGGATTCCAAAACCAGGAAAGAATGAAAAAATGAAGTTTGAATGTCAACTGTGATGTTATCTTATGTGAAGACACAAATTTACAAAGGTGATATTAAAGTCAAAGAAGAGAATATGAAGAAAAGTCAACAAAATCTCTCTCTCAATGGAAGACAACACATCAAAAGACTTGGATCAAAGTCCAATTAACTTCACCTGAAAATGGAGTTACCTTTTTTTGGTAGAGCTATTATTGACTTACCTTATGGTTAAGGATGGTTCACATAATATCTGATAATTGACAAATTATTACTCTTTCGACAGTTAACAAAACGAGTTCTGTCCATCACCAAACCCGTACGAACCAAAGCTAAGGATTCACCAACTAGACCTTCCTCTCCAAAAATTTAAATTAAAAAGAAAAATTATTTCTATAGTATTTTAATTTTTATTTTTTGGGCATTAATCATCATATACTATAGTATAAAACCCTGAGGAAGAACCTTTTTCACATTTTCTTACAATTTTTTTTTCCTTCCTCGACTCAACGTGTCTGAATTTCCCAGCAATTTTTGATCTACCTTTCAAATTCCCTTTATTCTACTCCCATGGATCTCTTCTTCTCTTCTTGATCTGGATCGACTTCGTGTAGATTTATTTTGTTGTCGGTATGTTCTAAGGGAACTCTCTCTTCTTCTTTCTTCTCTTCAAGTGATTGGATTTCACACTCCGTCTACTCTCTGATCTCGCGACCTTCTCCGGGAACAAAAAAAATAAAAATTTAGGGCTTTCTCTTCTGAGCTCTAATGGTTGGGAGAATGAAGGTGCCTTGTTGTTCCGTGTGCCACACGCGGTATAACGAGGACGAGAGAGTTCCTTTATTGCTTCAATGCGGCCATGGCTTCTGCAAGGATTGCTTGTCTAAGATGTTCTCCACCTCTTCCGACACAACCCTTACTTGTCCTCGCTGCCGCCACGTGTCCGTTGTCGGGAACTCTGTCCAGGGCCTGCGGAAGAACTACGCTATGCTCGCCCTCATTCACGCCGCTTCCGGCGGCGGAAACTTCGATTGCGATTACACGGACGACGAGGACGAAGACGGCGAAGATGACGGAAGCGACGACGATCGAGCTGCTCGTTCCACCCGCGGATGCCATGCCTCCAGCTCGCATAATAATAGCTCATGTGGTCCGGTGATCGAGGTCGGCGCTCACCCGGAAATCAAGCTGGTGAGGCAGATTGGGGAAGAGAGCAGTGGTCCAGGAGGAGTTGAGATGTGGGATGCGACTGTTGCAGGCGTTGGCGGAAGGTGTAAGCACCGTGTGGCGGTGAAGAAGATGTCATTGACGGAGGATATGGATGTAGATTGGATGCAGGGACAGCTTGAGAGCTTGCGGAAGGCTTCGATGTGGTGTCGGAATGTTTGTACTTTCCATGGGGTTGTGAAGATGGAGGGATCTCTGTGTCTCTTGATGGACAGGTGCTATGGGTCTGTTCAGTCTGAGATGCAACGCAATGAAGGCAGGCTCACTTTAGAGCAGATCCTAAGGTTTTCTCTTTTACTTCTCTTATACTTTATGGACAAGCTCTTGTCTTAACCCTCATCATTTATGTGCATAAAGCTTGAAACTTTGATAGCCTGTTTCCCAATTGGAAATTACAGGACTAAAACCGACTTGGTTTTTCGTGATTGCTGTTAAAAATATATAGAAAGTGCGCAGATTTTCAGATTCTAGTGAGAAAAAAAGCAACTTAAACCTTGTAGGCAACTGCGAAGATAGCTTTAGTTTTGGATGTTCTGGTGCTGAGCACTCCGATTCTCTTAGAAGAGGAGAAAACTTGAACTAGTTGTTATATCTCTTTGTCATTATCAGCTGGGGCTACTTTCATATGTGAATGGAAAAACATCTTTTATCCACTTCGCATGGTATCTCTGAGAAAGCGCCCTTTCATTATTATGCTTCTTTTTTGAACGCATTGACATATAATATCATGCAAAATTTTGTGGGAATGTTATATCTTGATTTATCAAATGACGTATCATCTGAAGATGCACATTATCTTGTTTAACAGAATATAAATGACATTATTTCTCATCCTTTTCATATGTGGATTAAAAATTAGTGAGAGTTCATTATAATATGTCTTGGTTCCAAAATTACCTTTGGTTCACTTGTTTGTCTTTCCGCCCATTTTCTGTTTTTTTTTAATTGAGTATTGTCATTTTGGGACTGTTAAATGAAAGCACTAGTGAGTAAATGAATGTCTTTGCATTCCCCTTTCATATGGTACTCATGTGCGTTTTGAACTTTGAAAATTCCTCCAGTGACCAACCTATATATTATTCCATTGCTCTTATTGTGATATTTAGCTTTTTACCAACTGTAGATATGGGGCTGATGTTGCTCGAGGTGTTGCAGAACTTCATGCAGCCGGTGTTATATGTATGAATATAAAACCTTCCAATCTTCTTTTAGATGCAAGTGGAAATGCTGTGGTTTCTGATTATGGGCTCGCTCCCATCCTGAAGAAGCCGGCATGCCAGAAAACTCGACCAGAGTTTGATTCCTCGAAAATCACTCTATGCACGGACTGTATAACACTCAGTCCACACTACACTGCTCCAGAGGCTTGGGGGCCAGTGAAAAAACTTTTTTGGGAAGATGCAAGTGGTGTATCTCCAGAGTCAGATGCATGGAGTTTTGGTTGTACCTTGGTTGAAATGTGCACTGGCTCCACTCCGTATGTGAAGCCTCTTCTTACTGCGTATCTCATTTGTGTTTTCTGTCTGCCATTGTGCTATAAATATCACTTAATTTTGCAGATGGGATGGTCTTAGTAGAGAAGAAATTTTTCAAGCTGTTGTCAAAGCTCGGAAAGTACCACCACAGTATGAACGTATAGTGGGTGTGGGAATTCCTCGAGAACTATGGAAAATGATTGGTGAATGTCTTCAGTTTAAACCTTCGAAAAGACCAACTTTTAATGCAATGCTTGCTACATTTCTTCGTCATTTACAAGAGATACCACGTAGCCCTTCAGCAAGCCCTGATAAGTAAGAGTTATAAGTCTCTAAGATTACCTGTATTATGGACTCTGTTTTCATTGGTTCTCAGTAAAGAAGACCCTTTTTTTCACTTGTGTTATATAATGGTAATTAGTCTAGCATCAATGGCTAAGATTACATGTGTCATAAGGCCTATATTCTTTCGCTTAATAATTTCAGAAATCGTGTATGATGCAGTGGATTTACCAAAATATGTGGAGTAAATGTTGTAGAAGAAACTCGTGCGACTAACATGGGGGTCTTACAGGATAACCCTAACAACCTACATCGGGTTGTTCTGGAGGGAGACTCTGAGGGTGTAAGGTTGTTATCTGTTAAGAACTTTAGTTATTCCTTTTGATTTGACTAGCTATAAACAACCTTTTCTCAACTACATTGGTTCGATTTTGTTTTTGAATAGAAATATACTAGCAAAGGCTGCAGCTGGAAGTGGTGGAAGCTCTGTGAGATTTCTATTAGAGGCACAAAACACTGACGGTCAATCTGCTCTTCACTTAGCTTGCAGACGTGGCAGTGTCGAACTTGTGGAGGCTATATTGGAGTATGGGGAGGCGAATGTAGATATTGTGGACAAAGATGGGGATCCTCCTCTTGTCTTTGCTTTAGCAGCTGGATCTCCACAATGTGTTCATGTTCTCATAAAAAAGGGGGCTAATGTTAGGTCCAGACTGCGGGAAGGATCAGGCCCATCTGTTGCTCATGTGTGTTCCTACCATGGCCAACCTGATTGTATGCGTGTAAGTCTCTCCTCCCGAGGAATTAATCAGTCACTTTAAAGCTTCCACCACATGTTCACAAATCTTCCACTTATCTGAAGTATATTGGAACTTAGGCTAGTCTTTGATACTATATCATGTTAATGGTTACTCTCCGGTTATTATTACTACTAATAGGAATTGCTGGTAGCTGGAGCTGATCCAAATGCAGTGGATGATGAAGGTGAAAGTGTGCTTCATCGTGCTGTTGCCAAAAAATACACAGATTGTGCCATTGTTATACTGGAAAATGGGGGATCTAGATCAATGGCCGTTTCAAATGCAAAGTGCCTGACGTAAGTGCAGAACTGAACTCTTGTATGCTAGTTTAACGTCACCATAAGATCTGGCACTGACTAGGTTTCTACTGGCCTTTTTAAAGCTAGTTATGATGTGGAAACTGACTTTATTTGTTTTCCTTTTTCTTGTTCTTAGTTCTTATACTCCTATTTTTGCATTTACGTTAGAACTTATCTTGATTAGCAGCATTTTACCCACTAAAACGTGTCCATTACGTTCACCTGTTTGGATAAGTCATAAATAGGTAGCTGCCCCCGTACTCCTTAAAGTGGTTTATGATTCATGGTACTTTTTTTCTAAGGAAGACATTTTCCATTTGTAAACTTATGTTTCTGTTGCTTATGCTTTAGATCTTTATACTTTTATTTTTGTTTCAGACCATTACATATGTGTGTAGCAACATGGAATGTTGCTGTTATCAAGAGATGGGTGGAAGTTTCCAGTCCAGAAGAAATTTCTCAGGCAATTAATATCCCAAGCCCAGTTGGTACTGCTCTGTGTATGGCTGCTGCTATAAGAAAAGATCATGAAAAGGGTAATGATGAACTCATATTATCTTTTGTTAGTAAATTGCTTCGTATAAGTATGACCATTTTTTGTTGTCTATTAGAGTCCTGTGCCCTCTTTGCAGTGCCATGTTTAGCGAACATGAATTTTATATTATGAATATCTGATCTTTTGTGTGTGGACCTCTACAAGATTTTATCCTTTAATGGTTAGACACGCTGGTTGTATCTTTTTTTTCAATAGTAAATATAAAAGACAAGTTACTTGTAGTTTTGTACAGCACGGATAAAAAGATGTAATATAAACCTTTTTCCTGCTATTTCTTACAATTGTGTCGTCTCACATTTGAATTTGTTCGATGCGATGCGATGCTTTATTCTATGTGTTATATAAATCAGTTTACTTAACGTTTATACTGCTGCAGAAGGTAGAGAGCTAGTCCAGATATTGCTTGCGGCTGGGGCAGATCCAACTGCGCAAGATGCTCAGCATGGGCGGACAGCATTGCATACTGCTGCTATGGCTAACAATGTGGAGCTTGTGAGAGTAAGATGCTTCTTTACCAATAACAGATTAAAGCTGCTGTTTAAAAAGAGGAAGAGTAGTATTATGTTCTGTCAATGTTGATAGATATCGTTTTGCGGAGCTGACCATACATATCTTGCATCTAAGAGTACAACGCTTTCCCTATCAATGAAGTAAATAATATATGGTGTGAATCGAAATTTGTATGGTAGTTTTTGAGGGAAAAAACGAGAATGCAGTGCCAAGTATCTTCAGTGTTGATAGATTTTTGTACATTCCACTCATATCTTTCAACATATTCTGTCTTACAGCCAACATTTGTCTAATTTGATAGGTCATTCTCGATGCTGGTGTGAATGCGAACATCCGGAATGTTCACAATACAATTCCCCTTCATATGGCTTTGGCCAGAGGGGCGAACGCCTGTGTTAGCCTACTTCTAGAGTCTGGTTCGGACTGCAATATACAGGTAATATGGCAGGCTTCCCTAGGTTTTATGAGTTATTTGTTGTCGACATTCTCCTTTAGTGCCAGGACTATTTTTTTGGAGGCAATGAGTATTCAAAACATGGAGTTTTTTTTTTTTCTACTTATTTTTCCTTGTTTAGTTGGAACCTTCTGAAGAGGCCAAGTTTTTCTTTACTTGAATTTTGTCAATTTGAACGTTCACTCGGTCTTGCATAATGACGATCACTTACTTTAATTTACAGTCATTACATCAATAGGCATACTAAAGGAAGGGATCTGGTTTCAATCTCCAAACCAAATTCAAGTGTAAACTTAGGTTTTGGATTTATATTCTTTAGTCAAAGAGAGGCTAAGCTTAATAATATGCCAGTGGTTTAATATCTAGTCAATCCGCATGAGAATATTGAATTGTTGATATAGTACAAATGGTTCTTTGGGTCTATTGTTTCTTATTGCTGTATAATGATGACCAGTTCCTCGAATATAGGTAAGTACTTTAGCTTTTCACTAGCGTTTGATATGGGTAACATGGTTTGGAAAATATGTTCTCTGCATAAGTAGTGGCAATGCTTTGTCCATCTGATGTTTGTAGGTTCCACATTGGGTAAGGTCCTCATGCAGTCAGAGCTGGCTTTTAATATGTGGTGTTCTTACCTCATCACTTGACTTGTTCCTTCTGTTTTCATTATGATAAGGATGATGAAGGAGACAATGCATTCCATATAGCAGCAGATGCAGCAAAGATGATACGTGAAAACCTTGATTGGTTAATTGTGATGCTTAGGAGTCCTGATGCTGCTGTGGATGTCAGAAACCACAGGCAAGCACTAATTTGATGCTATTATAAAATTAGATTGTTGAATTGATGCGGGTTTATTCGTTGCCCTATGGTAATGCTAATTTCCTGTCAGGGGTTTGGAAATCCGCTCACTCAAAATTTACTCCAGAAGCTAGCATTTTGAATTGCCATTGCCCTATCTTCTATGGTCATAATTTATATAATTATTGAATAACAGTGGCAAGACAGTACGTGACTTCTTAGAAGCCCTTCCAAGAGAATGGATTTCAGAGGATCTGATGGAGGCACTTTTAAAAAGGGGAGTTCACCTATCACCTACAATGTGAGGACTTCTTCTAAAATCTTTATGATGATATGCACCTTTTCTCCGTTAAATGACGCTGGTTTCAAATTCTCAGCTATGAGATAGGGGATTGGGTGAAGTTCAAGAGAGGCATAACAACACCCTTACATGGATGGCAAGGTGCTAAGCCTAAAAGTGTTGGGTTTGTGCAAACCATTCTTGAGAAGGAGGATATGATTGTCGCCTTTTGTTCTGGTGAAGCTCGTGTGTTGGCAAACGAAGTTGTTAAGTTGATTCCATTGGACAGGGGCCAGCATGTAAGACTCAGAAAAGATGTCAAAGAGCCAAGGTTTGTGAGAGCTTCCCTTCTAGTATGCACATTTCTTAGGCCTGATATCTTGGATGAAACATGTTCTAATTTAATTTTTCTCTGACTTGTGAAAGCTTCCTCTTTGTCCTGTCTGACTTTCTGGTCTTGAATTGTTAAGCTTCGGCTCTAAATAAGCCTAAACTAACAAGTTGGAGCTACAACAGCTTTTAGAAATTATGGTGTAATGCAGTTACCGAACTCATAACTATATATGGTGTGGATTGATTTTATTGTAGGTTTGGCTGGCGTGGCCAATCACGTGAGAGTGTCGGTACTGTTTTATGTGTTGATGAAGATGGGATCTTACGAGTTGGTTTTCCTGGAGCATCTCGAGGCTGGAAAGCTGATCCTGCCGAAATGGAACGTGTGGAAGAGTTTAAAGTCGGGGACTGGGTTCGTATCCGTCAGAATCTGACTTCAGCAAAACATGGTTTTGGATCTGTTGTCCCAGGGAGTATGGGGATTGTTTATTGTGTAAGGCCAGATAGCAGCCTCCTTGTGGAGTTAAGTTATCTTCCAAATCCCTGGCATTGTGAACCCGAGGAAGTTGAACCCGTAACTCCCTTTAGGGTAATATACTATTATGTAGATTTCTTACAAACAGCTCTTACTCTTATCAGAAGCTGGATCCAACAATTTTCTTTATATTATAGATCGGTGATCGGGTGTGCGTAAAGCGGTCAGTTGCCGAACCTCGATATGCTTGGGGTGGTGAGACCCACCACAGTGTTGGCAAAATTAGTGAAATAGAGAATGATGGTCTCCTTATAATTGAAATACCAAACCGACCTATACCATGGCAGGCAGATCCCTCGGACATGGAAAAAATTGATGATTTCAAGGTAAAACTGGTTTTCTCATGAAGTCACAAGGAAGAGAAAATTTGGTTTTCTTTTCTTAAGCTGCATCTCAGTTAGATCTGCAGCATCTCAAGAGCTTTGATTCTTTTAACACTGAGCCTTTGTACTACGAGCAGGTTGGTGACTGGGTCAGAGTGAAGGCGTCGGTGTCTTCCCCGAAATATGGATGGGAAGACATTACTCGAAACAGTGTTGGCGTGATGCACAGCTTAGATGAAGATGGTGATGTAGGCATAGCTTTCTGTTTCAGGAGCAAGCCGTTTTCATGTTCAGTTACAGATGTTGAAAAGGTTGTACCCTTTCATGTGGGGCAAGAGATTCATATGATACCATCTATCACCCAACCACGACTTGGGTGGTCAAATGAGACTGCAGCAACTATTGGTAAAATAATGAGAATCGACATGGATGGGACTCTGAGTGTAAGTTTCTGAGATGGATCATTTCCTAAATTGATTGGGCTATCCTCAGCAATTCTTTTTCAACAGTAATTCATAATTGAGGGTTGGATTTTTTTTTGTTCTCCTGTAGGCGCAGGTGACTGGTAGACAGACATTGTGGAGAGTCTCACCTGGAGATGCAGAGCTGCTCTCAGGTTTTGAAGTCGGTGACTGGGTGCGCTCAAAACCTAGCGTAGGAAACAGACCAAGCTATGATTGGTTTAGTGTAGGAAGGGAGAGTATTGCCGTTGTTCATAGCATACAGGAAACAGGTTACTTGGAGCTAGCTTGTTGTTTCCGGAAAGGAAGATGGAGTACTCATTACACAGATTTAGAGAAGATTCCAGCTTTGAAAGTTGGCCAGTTTGTGCATTTCCAGAAGGGCTTAACAGAACCGAGATGGGGCTGGAGAGGAGCTAAGCCCGATTCTCGAGGCATCATAACAACTGTCCATGCTGATGGAGAGGTTAGGGTTGCTTTCTTTGGATTGCCTGGGTTGTGGAGAGGAGATCCAGCAGACTTAGAAGTGGAGTGTATGTTTGAGGTTGGAGAATGGGTAAGACTTAAAGAAGGTGTTCCTAGTTGGAAGTCCATTGGACCAGGAAGTGTTGGTGTAGTGCATGGAGTAGGATATGAGGGAGACGAGTGGGACGGAACCACTTCCGTATCGTTTTGTGGCGAGCAAGAAAGATGGGCAGGGTCCTCTTCGCATCTAGAGAAAGCAAAGAAACTTGCAGTCGGACAAAAAAACTCGGGTCAAACTGGCAGTGAAACAGCCTAGGTTTGGGTGGTCAGGTCATAGCCACGGGAGTGTAGGAACCATAGCAGCCATTGATGCAGATGGTAAGTTACGGATATACACACCAGCCGGCTCCAAAACGTGGATGCTAGACCCATCGGAAGTGGAGACCATAGAAGAGGAAGAGCTCAAGATCGGGGATTGGGTGAGGGTAAAGCCAAGCATCACAACACCCACTTACCAGTGGGGAGAGGTGAACCCTTCAAGCATAGGAGTGGTTCACAGAATGGAGGATGGAGACTTATGGGTATCTTTCTGTTTCCTAGACAGGCTATGGCTTTGCAAAGCCGGGGAAATGGAGCGTATAAGGCCGTTTGGAACTGGAGACCGGGTAAAGATAAAGAATGGACTGGTTACACCTCGGTGGGGTTGGGGGATGGAGACACATGCAAGTAAAGGACATGTTGTGGGAGTGGATGCAAATGGGAAATTGAGAATAAAATTCCTCTGGAGAGAAGGCCGGCCATGGATTGGTGATCCTGCTGATATCGTTCTAGATGAACCTTCTGGCTGATTCACCAAGTGTATGATTAATGTTTTGAATATGGAAGATTGATCGTTAGGCTATGCATGAGGCTGATCTTTTGCATTACAAAGACATAAAAGCTCTCTAAGCCCTTGTGCCAACAGGTAATCAGTCTATCTATCTATCACTTTGTCTCTCTCATGATGATTTATTAATATTGTTGTTAATAAAGTTAAACTATAGAGTGCTAGGAGATATTTAGGGTTGTATCATCTATTATGTCTAGACACCACTTTCAAATCTCACATCTTTTTGTTTGTATGTGTTTTTTTTGTATAAAATAATGAATCGCATGTACGGACAGCTTTCTTTAGTATTAACAAGTCTTTTGAATGGGCTTAGCCTATATAATATTACTGTGTTGAGGAAAATAATAACAGTATATTGGGAACTAAATTGTATGTGTACAAGGAAAACGACTCTCTTGTTTTTGCAACGTCTTCAAAACATTAACTCCTCATTGTTTCTATACAAAGGACTTAGAATTTATTTGGATGCGACTGTATATGAAACCTGGAGGATGCGTTATGATATTTCAATTTTTGTTACAATTTGTGTTACAAACCTGGACGATGACTATATGTAGCCATTCCCGAGCGATGTTATCATGGGCCAAACTGGCTCAGCCTCTGTTAAACTTTCAAAAGAAGGAGAAACAGTCACAGGCTTGCCCGTGGCAGGCTTCGCCCTGTCTCAATGTCACCAACGTCGAGTAAAAAGTAGGGTAAGAATGTCTTTTTTTAGGTGATAGTGATACAATGAAGATGGTGTTGTTTACAAAATCGCAACAAATATACACAGAGCTCTACTTTACATTACATTGATACCTCATTTCTCCACTGATAACAATGGATCCTTCAACGGAGTGTTGGAGGATTGAAGATCAGTGGATGATGATGAATTGTTGTTGTTCCCATTATTCCCATACCTTCTCAAGAAGCTTGGTTTCTTGTCTTCCAAGTTAGAGCTCTGTACGTACGTAAGACACACCTGGACCGCGTCGTGTACTCTCACAAAGTACCATTCTTTTCCAACAAGCTCCACCATTCCTGATCTTGCTATTGTCATGTGAACATCTTTGTTCGGATTTGAAATCGCTAGCTGAATGTCCCTTGCTTTGTACTCCTGATACAATTCTTTCAAGGCTTCCACCGCGCTCGAGTCTATGTGTGTAACAGCTGCCATTGTTTGTATTTGTTTAGGTTTTCTGTAATCTCTTTCAAAGCATAAATAAATCAGACTCAACAGAAAATACACAGGGCCTTACGAGACATCTCCAGGATAACAAAAGAGATTCTCTCCACCTCTGGTCCCCGGGTTGTGTATTTGTCAACAGCAACTTCATATTCTCGTAGTCTGCATTTTTTGCAGAAGAAGAAAAAAAAACGGCTTGTTATTCTTTCTATAGATTTACACCACAAGGAATAGAAATGCCATTCTTACCTGTCTTTGATGTAGCTTATGTTGGCAAAGTAAATAGGAGAATCGATTCGGACAATCACAATCCCGTTGTATGTGTAAGCCTCTGGATACTGCTTTACGTTTCTGTACACTGTTGTGCCTGGAAGACGCCCCAAGACAGCTACCAGGATAAGAAATGAAACTAAGTTAGAAAATAGGCACTCCTAAATCGCACGTGACTGAGAGGCAATCGAACAGAATTCCTCCTACCAATATGAGGGTTTGCAGACTCGTGGATAACGAATGCTAGTGAAAACCCAACCTAAAATCAAAGTATTACAAATGCGTGAGTCCTGAGAAGGCATTGAAAAGCTCATATAAATATATACGCATTGGTTAGGTGAATCCAAACATACTAAGGGTCCCTAAATACTCACACCAACAAGGACACCAATCTCTATTCCAAAGAACAAAGTCGTGGTGCTAGTGATGGTCCAAAGTATAAAATCCCTCTTGTCCACACGCCACAGGAAGATAGCTTCATCATAGTCCACCTATAGGTAAACATCCGGAAAGCGTTAAATGAAAAAACCAGAAGCAAATTCATCTTCGCTCCTTCGCAGGTGGGTTTATTTGAACGTACCAAGCCACTGACAGCAGAGATCACTATTGCTGCCAAAGCACACTGCGGATTTGAGAGAGATAAGCAACAGAGTGGAAGTTAGAAGCCATAATCTAGTTTCGCAATTCTTCAAAGTTTCAGAAAGAGCAGCAAGTATGAAAACTGAAATATTTCACCACAGGCAGACAGACCTGTGGTATGTATTTGAACACCGGTGTCAAGAACAGTAGAGAACATCCAATGATGATTCCTGTTATAAGTCCTGATAGGCCAGTCTTAGCTTCACTTTCATTACTCACAGCTGACCTAGAAAAGGATCCTGATTTTGCATTCAAGACATTCACAGATTCGTCAAATTAAGGTTATTAACTCGAAGATAAACTGTATAACAATAATTTGTATTGGGAAAAGTGTAATACGTATTTGGCAATTACTGATGGCTTTTATTATCTCAAGGTAACGTACCTGTAGCTGGGTATGCGGAAAATAATGACCCCAATATATTTGCAACACCAAGACCAAACAACTGTCAAGTAAGGGGAGAAACAGTTGAACTATCGATGAAAACGGCCGTAAACGAAAACAAAAAAACAGGAATATTGTCTACAACAATTGGGATTCTACTCAATTTTCTTAAGTCAAGCAGGATACCTCTGAATTTGAATCCAACTCATATCTGTTTTTTGCTGCAAGTGCTTTGGCGATTCCCACAGATTCCTGGATAAAAAATGTAGAACTACTTCATTAGGGAAAAACAAAACATAATATCAATTGACATGCGTCACTGCACCCAAATTCTAAACAAGAAATTATCTCCTTAGGAAGTCAGAGAGCCATCTCTATCCATGTATGGTTTCTTGTTATTAGGTTCGGCTGCAGTTCCCATATGCCTACTTGGATAAAAGTAATGATATTAATGTCTCACCAAGATGGCAACACCAGTAATGAGAGCAGATGTTGGAAGCAATGTTTTTACATGATCAAAACTTCTTGGGAAAGAAAATGTTGGAAGGCCCTGAGGTATTTCTCCCACCTGAAATATACTAGATTTTGCTATTACTGCAAACACTTAACCATTGTGTAGCTCAACAAGGAAACTATAGTCAATATAGTTCTCTCTTTAGCAATCTGACCAGAGAGATGGAAGTTGGATGGAACACTTTTGCAATGGTTGTACCGAGCACGATCCCTGTCAGTGGTGCTGCTGCTCGTAAGAACTGAAGTTCCTTCTTTGCTTTCCCCTGCCATGAAACACCATGATCTTATAATCATACTAATAAAGGAAAGTACTGTTTCCCTGGTAACACTGGAAAGAACAAGGCTCATACCACATGCTTCATCACTTGAAGGATTACTAGAATGAGAGATCCCATCAAGAAAGGTGGCCATTGAAACTACAAAAGACGAAAAATATCCATCTAGACGAAGTAAGAATAAGTAAGAAAAAAAGGCTTTCTCAGCCAAACTGATTTACCAATAAACGTCATGATATACAATAATACAAGCAAAATCATCTATATGATGATCCAAAATACAGTCTAAGCTACATGAGGCTCTAGGAAGAGCCAGGTATACTAAAAGTTATAACCATATTAACAGTCTTTAAGTACTTACAGTTCACAGAGGCAGTGGGTAGAAAAATATTATGCAGATCAACATATAAAGAGGTGAAAAAACCAAATTCTCAGTCTAGATCATACTTATCGGTCCCAATTCAAAGACCTTAGCCAAAGAGGAGGGGTTTTTTTTTCTCACTGTTCAAAGCTGAAAATGGAAGTTTCACCTTATCAGCTCCAGCTATAATGCTCTCTACTAGTGGCACAATCTTGCTGCTCCTGGCAATGCTATACCCCAGGAAATATTTCACTTGAGATAATCCAATCACAATGGCCGAAGCACTTGTAAATCCAGATATGACAGAGTGACTTATGAAACGAATAAGCCATCCAAGCCTGGATTGAAATCACAACAGTGGAGATGCTCATGAAACAGCAATAAATAGAGGACTTTTGATAAAACGGATAACATTTACAGCACGAGCAAGTTAAATGAGTAGCAGTCAAGATAATAAACGTTCCCCTTCTCTGATTTCCAACAAAGCTAATCTTTTTATACCTTAAGAGCCCCATGATGCACTCCAAGATTCCTACCAAAAGCGCCAACAAAATGGCAAGTTCAATATGTGATTCCTCAGACGAATCAGCGATCCCGCCCAAAGCATTAGAAACAAGAAGAGACACCAATGCTACGGGTCCAATTGCAAGCTGACGGGATGAGCCGAATATGGCATAGACAAATATCGGCACAAATGATGAGTCTGCATCAAAAGTTATTAAAATTGAATCAACCTGACAAAATTTGGCATTTCTTTAAAATCAAGAGCACAAGAGTTTGTATCAGAATAAAACTCACATAGACCGTATATTGGTGGAAGGCCAGCTAGTTTTGCATACGACATTGCCTGGTCAAATCCAACGCAAGTTATTCAAATCGAACAGTGCATACTTTTACTATAAAAATTCAATTAATAATCCTCTTAAGCTACGCAAAAATTCATTTTTCACGTCTTTTAAATCAATTCTTCAGCACAACAATGAAAGTTGTTTACTAAATCCAGCATCCTCAAGCTTAAGATATATGGATCAAAGAAACATATCTCAATTCAGGGGAAGATAATACCTGGGGAACAAGCATTATACCGACGGTGATGCCGGCCATGAGATCGAGCTTAAAATACTCGTTCCATCGGTAAGTTCGAATCCATCGGAAGCAAGGAAATAAAGTATCAACCCAATCAACGAGGCTCATACGCTTGATCTTCGCCCTCCATCCGGAGAAGATATCGTCGAAAGGGATAGAGGGAGGACGAGCGTCGTCGGAAGTGTCGGGATGCTGGAGCGGGATGACCTTGACGGGTCGTGTCTGACCCGGAAGCTTGGCGGAAGAAGACGAGCCGCTTCCGGATCTTGAAACGAGGCTGGTCAGGTCTTTGACGCTGAGGGATGCGTAGGACATGGCTGTGCTGTGCGCAACGTTGGCGCACTTTAGAAACCGTTGATGGAGAATGAAAATGTGTATGTGAAAAGAGCAAATCGTATCATATCATCATTTATTCCATGTTCGTTCCACAAGGGGAAAGCTTACTAGTGGTCAATTTTGTTTCAAACAACTTAAAATAACTTATTTTAAATTAAATAAAAAACCTGTACTAATCTCCAGGTCTTTACTTTGGAAAAAAAAAGAATATTCTTGATAAATTTAAAATTTAAAATTGCATTATTGTAAAAATGATTATTTTATTTGGACAAATTGTTAGATTATTGTTTGATGTGTTTCACTTAAGTGAAGTTTAGTAGAAAAAACGGAAAAGCCATTGAACACTAAACTAGTCGAATGAGAATGTATGTCTTTGGAAATTTCAGTTAGAGTTTTAGAAACGTTTATTTACTGTTAGAGACTAAATAATTTTTTTTATTCCCAAATCACTCAAAACTCTAATATCGAGTTAAGGAGAAGATCATTATACGAAAAATGGCGATCGTTTAAGAGAAATTTAAAGTCAACTCATATCTTAATATCGAGATTAGGAGAAGAGCAATTGTTGTCGCTTGTTAATTTCGTCACGTTTAAATACTATAAAACAATCATCCAATACAAGTGGCTTACGTGCCAATAAACGATGAGAATTATTTAATACTACCAAAAAATTGGGAGGAAATGAAACATGTGTTGGGAGAAAAGAACAAGATTAGAGTGAAGATGGACGTTAAGCCGGCAAGATCCACGATGTTGATGAGTGGGTCAACCCCTGGGTCCATAATAATTCACCACAACAACAAACAAAAAAAGATGGTATATTCACAAAATACATCCTCAGATTTCAAGTATGCATCGACTTTATAAAATTTGCTAATTATTATGATACTGGTTATATACTAACAATATGTGTACGTTATAAACAACAAATTTCTAAAGTTCCGAAAGCGTATGAAAGCTTCCAAAAATTTCTTGAAATTTGTACCAAAATCTTCCTGAAATATTTGAAAGCTTTCAGAAGTTTCCGATAATTTTAACATTTTTTTTTTCCATTACAAGCGCATGATTAGCTAGCGAGGCAGGTCCGGTCCGGTCTGGTCCGCGAAACATGCCCGGTTAGAAGGTTCAAAGGTTTACACAGATCACGTCACCAAGTGCTTTCATTTGTTCCAAGTAGACATACAACACGCAGGTACCATAAATTACCATACAGATTAGCAAAGGAACTTGCGAGTTACGGTCAAAAGAAGAAGGTAAGAATAAAACATTTCAGTGTATGTGAGCATGCATGCGTGTGATGATCATATTATTCTGAGTTGCTGGGCTACTGCTACTACTACTACTGCAGTTCTTTCTCAAGTTCATCAAATTCCCATCCATCAACCTCATCTGCAGAGTAATCACGAGCCACCTTACCAAATTCAGATTCAAGCTCGGCTAGTTCGGCTTCAGGGTTAAATTCCTGACTGGAACCAGCAGTAGTAGTCGATGCCTTTGCAGGATTGCTCAACTCTGGCTTTTGGGTCAGACTAGTAGGTTCAACTGGAGCATCCATGCTACTACTGCTGGGCTTGGGGGATTTGGGTGATGAAGCACTGCTTTTAGGTGACGGAGTCTCTATCTCTAACGTTGGCCTGGCTATGGATTCAAATTCCTGCCTCAATTTCTCCATGTCATCAAACAGTTCTTTCACACGCCGGTCATCCTTTCTGGTATAACGTAGGAATTCAGAACTTAGTGATAACAAAAATCTACAAATTAGTAAACAGGTCGGGAGAGTAATGATTATCACTCACTTTTCCGGTTTACTTTGGCGAGCCTGGAAATGCTCTTTCATGTTATCCACAATGCTGAAGGTGGTAATGATCTAATTTTGTGATAAACCAGGTCAGTGACGAGGAAGAGCAATTAAATAAAGATAAAAAAGAAAACAATGAGTGCTATAAATTGCGGACTACTAGGCAGCAATTCTTACCTTGGTCTCATAGTCTAGATACTCCTGCTCCAGACTTTTCCTTGGGTTTGAAACCTGAATGTCCCCCTGATCTACATTTGGTGGCTTCTCCAACCTGTCATCACCACATGCAGAAAATGTCACCACTACTAGGAGCAATCAACTCCAACTAGAGGTATCGGCCAGAAACCAAACAACAATAGGACCAATCCAATTCAACAAGAGGCATTACCCAGGACCAAGGTTCTTCAGATTTTCCACATAATTTTCTATACGGCGTACCAAAGGTGCCACCTCCTTCTGTACAACATGAATTCCTGTGTTACCTCTGCCATTTATGATTTTTCAAAGTTTCCATAATGTACAGAGGTTTACCTTGTACGTAGAAAGCATATTAAAAGCCACATCCGTGAAGTAATCCTCATGCTTCTCCAATTCATCCCTAAGACACCATTCACTGTATCATTCATTGTGGTTTGGGCAGCAAAGGAATATATATTGCGAGAAACAGCTGCGAGTTGATAGAAATACAAAGTCTGCTTATCCTTCGTTTCGGTATATGAGCACTGAAGAAGCCATGTATCCTCGAGAAAATTAATCCAAGTCTTGATAACTTCTGCCTCTTTCTTACAAGCAACAACTGATTTGGACAGGTCATCCTCCTGCATGCAGAATAAATATAACCAAATTACTTCACGTGGAAATTATTAACCAGGAGAGCAACTCATCTAAAAGAAACGCCACCTTTGTTTTCAGGTGAGCGATTATCTGATTGTTGGCTTCACCAAATTGATCCCTCTCCTCTGTCGCATTACGGAACCGAGCTTGAGCAGCAGCTAATGATATATTAACCTACATGGAAGAATATTCATTGACGTACATTCGAAACCAGAATAATCATATGCTCAAACGTAATAAAAGTACTTTACAGAATCAAACAAACCATTACATTTCTTTTCAACAACATGACGAGTTTATACAATACCATAAAACACGGAACCGTATAAATAAAGCAGATTAAATTACCCTCTTCAGTTCAGCTTCCAGCTCATTTCTTTCTTTCTCAAGCTGTGCAATTTCCGCACCCAATTCCTGTAGATAATAATAATAGGAAAGAATCTCAATACTGGCAGCTGGTGAACATACTGAAGAATGCTGCCACTATAAGTATTTTTCTTCTTGCATTGAATAACCAAAAGAATAAATAAAAGCGGGAGAAACAAAACCTTTTCCTTTTCACCAGTTTCATTTGCTTTCACCACACGAGCTTTAAGTGCCTCTTCTTTCTGAAGTCTGAGAAAAAATAATTGGACAATTGGTATCTATTAATGGTGTTTTTCCTTCCACAGACTAACTATCCGCTCCATAGCACTAAGAGGCATATAAATACAACAAGACAAGCTTTGATGAAAATCAAAATTGTCTTGATGGTTCCATAGATACAACAAGACATTTGATACGTATATAGAAGGAAAAACGTTTTAAAAACTATATGCTAGAGTTCAGCAGAAAATAGCAAGGAATGCATTGCCCATTGTCTCGGCAGTTTTACTGAACATGATATAGAGACACAAAGTGTACGGAGCTTGATACCTGTTCATCGGGTCTGGGGAATTTACCATGTCATACATAATTGACATTAGGAAACTAACTGGAGTTGGTGATAAGCTTTACCTGTTCTCTGAAATTCGTTTCTCGGCTTTGGAAGTTGAATTTGCTAAAGATTCTAATAACACCTTGAGCTTGTCGACCTGGTTCAAAGACAGATTATTCGTTATGAAATGCATATGTTATGGAATACAGGAATCTCTTAATACTCCGTATCAACAAGTTGAACAAGATGATAATATTTACAATACTAATCAACTTATAATGATTATGATTGAGAATAATAAAGTCCAAACTTACTTTCTGAGCATGTACATCTGCTGAATCACCGTTGCTTAATTGTTTCTTTCTAATTAAAATCCCTTCTAATCTGGAGCAAAGACGAATCTTTCCAAGTGTTTCTTTAAGAGCCTGCAAAACCAGAAGTTTATCACATGGACATACCTAATTGAGCTTAGGAAGAGAACGAGGGTTAAGAGATATTCCAGCTCACCTCTATCGTTAAAGGAGCCTCTTTAAGTTCCTTGTCTTCACTCTCCTGTGATAATTGTGAGGAGTTCATCTTTTCGAGTTTTTTTCTAAGATCAGAAGCTTCAGCATCAATTCTGAAAACATGAATTCAATCAACAGTGGTCCAAGATGAGTAAGGGTCTATGACTCAGTCATTCATTCATGAACAGAAACGAGGACAAGAAGCACATCAATATCTTCATTATCACCTCAGCATTTCAGCACTAATCTTCAACCCTGTGATA
Organism: Schrenkiella parvula; assembly: GCA_000218505.1. Lineage (NCBI taxonomy): Eukaryota > Viridiplantae > Streptophyta > Magnoliopsida > Brassicales > Brassicaceae > Schrenkiella > Schrenkiella parvula. The sequence goes on along the minus strand of CM001192.1, from coordinate 14,194,918 downwards.
GCATTTTGTGCAAACTGAAGCAATTCGTCCTGCTTAACCTGAACAAGAACAACCCACGCAACATTGACGTGTAAACGAGTTAGTACGAGATCCAAAAGCCCATACATTAACATAAATGCTGACTTGTATTGCTCAAGCGCTTACCAAAACTTCATCCTTGTAACTCGAAAAGACTGTGGCAAGATCCAGCATACTGCTGACTATGGCATCATGGACTTCCTTTCCTCCATTCAGACAAAGCCTGAAAACAATGTTAAGCTCTATAAATAATCGCATTAGTATGAAATAGCAACCAATTGTATCAATTTTCCCAAAAAGAAAAGTCTAAGCCGAATTTTCGCAATGCAATTTGGAATGCCAGTCTTCTCACCCAAACATCTCCAGGAGTAGAGTGATTTCTTCATCATGTGGTGGTTCAATAATCTGTAACAGAAGAGTCAAACCTAGAGTTAACATTCATAGACGGTACCATATTTTCACATAGCCCAAAAATATAGGTATGGTACAATATGCAAAACATTTCGGGAAACAAGATAAATGACAGGCTCTCACAACATATAAGAGTCTACTTAACCTGGTTTGTTCTTTACTTTATTTTCAGCCAAGATATATATTGTCTTTACAATTCAATTAGCGCAAATGATCACTGAGAAACCGAATCAACAATGATGCATCTCAAACCTTTCACGTTCCTACAAGTCCACCCTTACATATGTATCCAAACTCTTGGAAATTTTAGAGAATGGGGACCGTTATCACTTATCAGGTCGCCACCAAAAGATCAAGTTTAGGTTGCAAAAGAATACCATGGACAGAACGATACCCTCCAGAGCTTGACTTTGCAGAAAAACATCGCGGAAGTTTAGTGGCTCACCTCCTATATCTGGATCGTAATACAAAACCTACACATGGAAAGGGATATTCTGAAAAAAATCTGTTGGAAAAAAGGTCATAAATAGGGCATATGAAATTGGAAGCAGAATAGTAATAGTAAGGAAGTCACTTTAAATCAAACCATTTAACCTTAAAAGTTACCCTAAATCACTAAGGAAAACAATCATATCTACTTGAGTAATATTCTTGATATTGTAAATGCAGGATGATATGATGACATCTTCATAAACTTCTTCTGCTTTCTTTTTAACAAAAACCAGCTCGGGAACATATAAGATTCTTAACCCAACACCTCTAAGGATCAAAATCATCTCTACTTAAGTAGTATTCTTGACATTTTACAATGCGGATAAATTGTTGAACCCGTTTTCAAACTTCGTCTTTGCCTCTCATGCGAAAAAAAGGGAACAAATATAATACCCATTCACGTCTTTTTGCATCATCAGAAGCAAGTTGTTCCTCTGCACTCAGTTCTTTATCCTTGACGGAAGCTTCACTAGCTCTATCGATCTCCTTGAGCACAGTTAGCCATCTTGTAATCAGCAATGCTCTTTCATGACCTCTGTATGAGACTGCAGCTTCTTCCAGTCTCTGAATCGTCTGATTAACACTCTTATAGGCCCCAACACCCTGCAAAGGTACAGTCCGGATTATTCATGCAAGTCTTAAAGTAATGTTACTCTAGTGTCATTATTCCAACTGCTCAAGCTCAAGAGAGTAGGATACAAGCGAATATAACAGCTTTGAAAGATTATAACATTTTTGAAGCACCAAGTTCAAAACATGAATGGTGAAATGTCACAGCCAACTTAGGAATGAGAACTCCTCAATAGCAAAATGAAAGCTTGAATCTAGAAAAAAACTAGACCAAAAAATACCAATTGGAAAGGAGGGGAATAAGTAAAAGGAAAGGAAAGGAGAAATTACAACGCGGTCTTGGAACAATTTGGCTCCTTCAGCGACGGCTTGGCCAGCCTGCTGGACGACGGAGTCAGCATAGTTCTTGACGGTTCGTGTGATATTTTTCCGGTTTCCGACCTCCACCGCCTTATTCACAGCCGTTCGCAGCCACGACATGTTCTCGTCGATCTCTTTGAAGAAATGTCCTCGGGAAGAAAAACCAATTTCAGAGACTCTAATTACCGAAATGAGAAGCTCAGGCACGGTCAATGTTTTTACTCGGTGAAAGTTTCACGATTGCTTGCAATTTGCAACCCGCGACTTAAAATATTAATTTTTACATTTTCTCTCACAAAGTCTTGGATTAGGATCTCGGATATCCAATAGAGAGATATGGGTCGGATCTCCGATAGTTAATCCACCCTAGCTGCTCCATGACACGAGCGATAAGGCCAAATCAGATTGCAAAGACGAAGAGGGGTCCTCCTTTACACACCAAACACCCTCAGATTTCTCCTTTCCTCTTTAGCGATCAGATTTCACCGACGACGGCGAGGGCATAGCCTTCTCTTTCAATCGGAGAAACGAAAAGCTTATAGCGACAGCTGTATATATATACAGATAGAGATAGAGAGAGAACACTCCTTCTCGTCCAGTATTAGGGTTTTAACGAGGTGAGAAGAAGCACTACTACACAAGAAAGGGAAACAAATGTCGGGTCTCCACAGATCATCAAGTTCATCCAAGAACGTCGGAAACTGCCTCCCCTCGAAGGAACTTCTCGATGATCTTTGCAGGTATTTTTGTTTTTTTATCTAATCGAATGATTTTCTTCTTCTCCAGTAGAAAGTGAAGCGATGGGCTCGAATTGGATTTCGGTACTGATGTTTTGTGATGGCTTTTGTTTTAGTCGATTTGTCTTGAATGTACCTGAAGAAGATCAACAGTCATTTGAGAGAATTCTGTTTCTGGTGGAGTATGCTTATTGGTACTATGAAGATAATGCGGTAGAAAATGATCCAACGCTCAAGTCGCTGTCATTGAAGGAGTTTACTTCGCTCTGTATCCTTTCTCATTATGATCTCATATGCTTTGAGCATAATTTCAAAATAGACTGGTTTGTGTGTCTTTTTCTTGTAGAATTTGTTTGTTAACCTTTACCATTGATTTGTGTGTTATACTTTTCCCTTGACCTGAGCTAGTATTCAACAGCTGTGATGTATTGAGACCTTATGTTGCTAACATTGATGACATTTTCAAAGACTTTACGTCTTACAAGTGCCGAGTTCCCGTCACTGGGGCAATTATCTTAGATGAGACATATGAACGGGTTAGACAGACCCTTTGGGCTGATATTTACAGTTTTCGAATCTTCTTTTCTTTGTAGCATGTAAGTTTACTTGTTACTTCATTCTTACACTATTCTATTTTCAGTGCTTGTTGGTGAAGGGATGGAAAGGTTCAAGCTGGAGCTTTCCCCGTGGGAAAAAAAGTAAGGATGAAGAAGACTATGCTTGTGCCATACGTGAGGTAAGTATCAAATTTATTGTTTTCCTGTCTCTTGCATTTGTTTTGTTCTTCGTAGCATTTTTGATAGCTCCTACAACCGCCATTCATTTATCTGGTCCTTTTTACTATTTCATTCGTATAGAAATGGTCAAAGCCCAAAAGATTTACGTGTAGCTCTCTACCGCTATTCTACTTTCTGCAGTTTAGGTGTAATTGTCCTGCTGATCGTTTGTTTAAACTAAGATCATGTGTTAATGATGAAAAAGCTTAATGTTTTGTCACACTTGGTCTGGCTGTGTTTTGTAACTGTTTTCTATGCTAAACACAGGTCTTAGAGGAAACTGGATTTGATGTCTCAAAGCTACTCAAGAAAGAAGAATATATTGAGTTTACATTCAGACAGCAAAGAGTGCGACTTTACATAGTTGCTGGGGTGACAGATCATACAGCTTTTGCACCACTAACAAAGAAGGAAATCAGTGTATGTATTCAACAATCAACCCTGTGGGTGTGGTCTTGTCTGTGTATGTATCATGAGTCTCTTACATTCAGTTGTTGTTGAATACGTGTAGGAAATTGCATGGCATCGGCTTGATCATCTTCAGCCAGCAAGTAATGAGGTGATAACCCATGGAGTTGCTGGTCTCAAGTTGTATATGGTGGCACCTTTTCTTGCGTGAGTAGTGCCTTTTTATTTGTCCACATTGTTTCTTCGGTGATTTTCATTATCGGTGCATAGTATTAGAGATTACAAACATCTGCAGGTCGTTGAAGTCGTGGATATCAAAGCATCCAGCCCCTGTAGCACGGAGACATGATAAGCCCCTTAGAGGTTTGACATAGTCTTTTTTCACTAAGCATACGTAAAAAGAGAGTTTTTTTGGCAAAGATCTGACTTAATAGGCTTTCTACAGCACTCTGCGTGTGGAATGCAAAGACTAGTGGTGGAGGAAACGGGACAGCAACATCAGCAACAACATCAGCAGCAACAACAACAGCAACAATAGCAACAACGGAAAGCTACAATAAAAAGCCGGAACTCGACCGTCCTCAGGACACAGGACCTGGAAACAGTTTGAGAAGCTTCAAGTTCAACACGTCAGCAATCTTGCAGGCGATGGAACAAGCTTTTTCAGCTTGACGACTACTCAGTCATATATGGGTGGTGGTTGTCTGGAGCTATAATGCGGTTGGATTGATGGGTTTGTGTGTAGCAAAACCTTTGGATATATTCAGACGCTTGTACTTTTCTATTTCGTCGGTACTTGCTTTATGCCTCTGGTTTCTTATATAAAGAATGGGTTGTTGTACATGATGGTTCGTGGGGGGAGTGGTGAATCCTTCGGATGATGGCTTTAGATGAGAATTTGTTGCCAGCAGCTTAAGTTTAAAGGAGTTCCTTATCCGTGTAGAGAATTGATCTCATCTTCTTAATTGTGACTACAATTGCCGGTTCTTAATCTGTTGTGACAATATCTACATTATTTTAATTTTAATTTTCTATATATAAGATGTCCAAATAGCTTTAATTATGTTAATCAAAACGTATGATTTTACGAATTCGAGAGAGTATCTCGTCTTTTCACCGGATGCAGAAAATGAATTTACCTAGTTAAATTAAAGTTTATATAATACTATAACTATCTTAATCGTGGAAGATATTTTAAAAAAAACAAAAAATTGTTTCATCTTTTCGCATTGTAACTTCATTTTTTCTAGCTTAAGGGTGGGTGAAGGAATGGTGGCCTAAATTTGGCAAGCGTGGCCTAAAAAAATATATTTGAAATCTATACGAAAACATCTTAGAAGCAAGAGAATCGAACATGTGGCATTATTTTGTGTTTTACACTTTTACTTGTTTTGAATTTAGGTTTGGGGGTTCATCTACAATAGCGTCACCATTGTGACTTTATCAGCCTCCTTAGTCGTCTTTCTTATTCATCAAACTAATCTTATAAATTAAAGCATGTTAAACGGCCCAACCACATCGAGAAAAATTTATATAAATAGAAACATAAATTATATCGTTGGACTAAAACCCATAAACACAAAAATTCTTATTTCCTCTTTCTTCTCCTGCTAACGGTAATTTTAACGCCGTTAGTTTAATTTTCCCGCTTTCACACAGACCCCAAGAAGTATGTCCCGTGTGGTAGCAGCAGACGACAATATGTCCTTGCCGTTCTTCTCGCCGGAGCCTAACCATTTCTCCAGCTGCTCAGGCGCTTCTTCTCCAACGTTCGCACAGCTCTTGAAGAATGTCGGCGACACGACTGTCCAGGTTAACGGTGGCTACCATCAGCATCACGTTGATGTGGATCTCGCCTCGCCGGACCGATCCGTACCGTTCGTTCTCTCCTTCAACGATCTCACCTACAGCGTGAAAGTTCGCCGGAGATTTTCCTGGAGGCGCGTCCCTTCTGCAGATCCCATCGTCGGAGCTTCGTCGGAGAGGCTATTCTCTTCCAAGACCAAGACGCTCCTCAATGGAGTCTCCGGAGAAGCTCGAGACGGAGAGATACTGGCTGTGCTCGGAGCTAGTGGCTCCGGTAAATCGACGCTGATCGATGCACTGGCCAATCGAATCGCCAAAGGAAGTTTGAAAGGAAACGTAACTCTAAACGGCGAAGTTCTTAATTCGAAAATGCAGAAGGCGATCTCAGCTTATGTGATGCAGGACGATCTTCTCTTCCCGATGCTCACGGTTGAAGAAACCTTAATGTTCGCCGCCGAGTTTCGTCTCCCGCGAAGCCTTTCGAAATCGAAGAAGAATCTCCGCGTCCAAGCCTTGATTGACCAATTAGGACTTAGAAACGCGGCCAAAACAATAATCGGAGACGAAGGTCACCGCGGAATCTCCGGAGGAGAGCGACGGCGAGTATCCATCGGAATCGATATCATCCACGACCCGATTCTTCTTTTCCTCGACGAACCAACATCGGGTCTTGACTCGACAAGCGCCCTCAGTGTCGTTAAGGTTCTCAAACGAATCGCACAGAGCGGAAGCATGGTGATCATGACTCTTCATCAACCAAGTTACCGTCTTCTTCGATTGCTCGACCGTCTTCTCTTCTTATCCCGTGGCCAAACCGTCTTCAGCGGATCACCAGCGATGCTACCGCGTTTCTTCGCCGAGTTTGGCCACCCGATTCCCGAACACGAGAATCGCACCGAGTTTGCCTTAGATTTGATCCGAGAGCTCGAAGGATCCGCCGGTGGAACGAGAAGTTTAGTTGAATTCAACAAAGGGTTTAGACAGAGGAAAGCAGAGCCAAGAACTCAGACCGGCCTGTCCTTAAAAGAAGCAATCAGCGCAAGCATTTCCAAAGGGAAGCTCGTCTCTGGAGCAACGACGACGACAACTCCTGGATCTGGCTCGAGCCCTGTTTCCACCATTCCAACATTCGCAAACCCGTTTTGGGTCGAACTTGCGGTTCTAGCCAAACGGTCAATGACTAATTATCGCAGACAGCCTGAGCTATTCGGAATACGGCTAGGAGCTGTTCTAGTCACTGGATTCATCTTAGCAACAATGTTTTGGCAGCTAGATAACTCCCCCAAAGGAGTCCAAGAACGTCTCGGATTCTTCGCCTTTGCAATGTCCACAACGTTCTACACTTGCGCAGACGCTCTACCCGTTTTCCTCCAAGAACGCTTCATTTTCATGAGAGAAACCGCTTACAACGCTTACCGAAGATCCTCCTATGTACTTTCTCACTCTCTCGTGGCCCTCCCTTCCTTGATTATCCTTTCGCTTGCTTTCGCAGCAACCACGTTCTGGGGAGTGGGGTTAGATGGAGGCCTTATGGGATTCCTCTTCTATTTCCTAATAGTCTTAGCCGCATTCTGGGCAGGAAGCTCATTCGTCACCTTCTTATCAGGCGTTGTCCCACACGTAATGCTCGGTTACACCATTGTGGTAGCCATCTTAGCCTATTTCTTGCTTTTCAGTGGATTCTTCATCAACCGAGATCGAATCCCTTCCTACTGGATCTGGTTCCATTACATCTCCTTAGTCAAGTACCCTTACGAAGCTGTTCTCCTAAACGAATTTGGCGACCCGACAAAGTGTTTCGTCAAAGGAGTTCAGATATTCGACAACACACCTCTCGTGGCAGTACCTCAGGGGATGAAAGTTAGGCTTCTGTCAACCATGAGTAAGTCACTTGGCATGAGGATCACAAGCTCCACTTGCTTGACAACAGGATACGACATCTTACAGCAGCAAGGCGTTACAGATCTCAGCAAATGGAATTGCTTGTGGGTCACGGTTGCTTGGGGCTTCTTCTTTAGAATCTTGTTCTACTTTTCTCTGCTTTTGGGCAGCAAGAACAAGAGGAGGTAAAAAAAAACTCAAGTTTGATCTCACGGTGGAGGACTGATTTGAAACTTTGGTTTGCTGTCGTTTGTATCCTGTATTTTTCTTTCAATTCTTTGTTGTTCTGTTGATCAAATTATCTATTGGAGAATTCTAAAATGTAGCCTACTTTGGACGATGGTTTTCAAAACTCGTAAATTTTGGGATATATGTAGTAAATGATTAAAACTTCAAATGTTATTTGCACAATTACCGTGAGAGTATGTATAGCTCTCTGCAAATTGAATTTGAGTATTTGGTCTAAAGGTTAAAGACTAACACATCACAAAATTAGTGAACCTTTTACCCTGATGAGATGAGATGTGCATAGAATATTTGGCATGTGTGGTTTTGGTAAACACAGAATAAGATCATATGAGACATGCGTACTTTTTAGCCTGTTGCTTTGAGTTCATCCACAACGTTCTAATTAGTCCAAAATGCATCATTTACACATTCCATAAAGGATCATATGACATGTATGCTGACAGATTTGCTAACCATGGTCAAGGATAAGACATGGTCTCATCACTCTTATAACATCATCCTGTAAAAAACTGCAATCTCTTGCCTCAGAAACACGAACTAAAATACAAACTCCGACACATTTTCCAAATCAGAATGCAGGACTTTCTCTTAGTTCCCTCATTAACAACATCTACTGATTAACCCAGGCGAAATACCATGGCATGAATCTTTCACTGGAGAAGCAACAACATCAATCCGAAATATTCCTTTCCCTACGGTGAGATGTACCTTCGAAGTTTGAACTCACTTATAATGAGAAAGAAAAAAAGAAAAAAGAGGAGGGGCCATTAACCAAACCATAGGTCCAAATAGGTGGTGCACCTTTCGTAGTTTCTAATGTGTTTTGTCCATGGCCAGTAAACCCAGTTCTATCAGTAGATAATCAGTGGCTGTTTCAACATTTCAAGCTGATGACATCGTGTTAGAAGAGTTCATCATCTGGTTTTCGCAGATGGAAGTGAATGTTCTAAGCCAAAAACAGTCATGGCTCAACCAATATAGTGGAGGTTGTTATCGTCTTTGTAGGTCCAACTTCGAGAACAGCACGAGTAGAGCACAGTAGTGCTTTGGCAAAGAGACTCATTAATCAAAACCTGCATTTTTCTCCTGTATAAATAGTCGTATTGTGCGAAAAGTCTGGCCTGCATTCTAACAAGAGGAATCTCTTCTAACACCCTAGCTGTTCCTCACCTCATATATTTAGACCATTCACGTTCTACCCAAGCCGGCTGAAGATTACTGTGTGTGGAGAAGCCCGAAAAATTCCACATGACACCATCTTGCTTCAGTTATATATCCATTCCAAGTTTATCGCAGACAGTGGTACAGTACAGAGGACAACACTGAAATCTGAATCACAGCACGAAAGGCACCGACACCTAAATAATACCACAAGAGAAGTGCTGTATATTCACAGCCACGCAGTGACCAATTTCCCAACTTTTTAACACAGTATAGCAGTGTCTCCCGTCACATCAATTATTTGAACTGCCCACAATAATCAGCAACTAACTGGTCTCGGCCGTGGAAAAATCACAAAACTTCCGTTTGATACCTGATTCACTATCACTTATATCTTCCTGGTCTTAGAAGGCTCACAAATTGAATACTAACCTTTCTTCCAAAATCCATCACCACCAGGCTCATCCTGTTGCCAAATTTCACTGTGCTTTGAAGTTTCCTCCTCTTCCATATTCTTAGTTCTTCCAGATGCATTCTCAGTTGAATTCTTATTTTTTCCATCAATTTCCATTAAACTCCCTTGTTCTTCTATTATTTCAGCATCCGGGTTCTGTCCAAATCTCGCAGCGTCAGAGTCATTCTCTACATTAGTAGGTGCGCAACCATCATTGTTAAAAGATGGTCTAAAAGAGCTGGTACCATCATGTCTATAACCAAATTGTCTTCTCTCAGCATTAATATCAACTCCAAATTGTTCAGAATGATTTGGTCCTTCAAAGAAATTATCACCGTAGTCAACCCTTTCTCGAGGATCCAAGTTGTTCAAGCTTCCATGGTTTCTATGTACAACACGATCATATGGTTTCCTAAAAGAGATGTCATCTCTTCCATAACCTCTGCCCCTTCCATATCCTCTGCCCCTTATATAACCCCGGCCCCTTCCACCATTTGATGGTTTATGCGAGTAAGGTGGAGAATTGTGCCTTCTGACAACCATTTCCCTTGGATAACCAGAATGGTCAGGCGAGCTTATTCTCCCCATTCTGTAACCTGAGGGTGACCCCCGATGAGAAAAGTCTGTATGCCCACTGAAATCTTCCTGTGATCTGTTCCTGAATGACGAGGAGGGACCAGCTGATCGTTCTCTTGATCTAATTGGAGATCGTGAACGAAATCCAGGAAAACCTCGTTTGGGGTTGTTTGAAAAATTTGTTCGTCCTCCAGCAAAACTATTCCGACCTTGATACGGACGTGGCTGACTCATAAACATTGGCTCTGTATTGTTGGATTGTAATCCCCTTGTAAATTTTTCACCATCTCTAAATCCGTGAAATGCGGATGCATCCTCTTTATTTGTTGATCCTCTTTGATTAAACGAAAAGCTAGCGGTTCGTCTCGTAAAGGAGTGGGAAAAAGGGGTTACTTCATCATTTGCAGGCCGTCTGCCTCTATGGGAATCACTCATATAAGCACCACCCCGACGAGTATGTCCGTAATTATTGGACTCAAAATCTGCATTCATAAGATGGGAGTAATATTGAAATTTAGAAACGATGAGCTTCGTTCTTCCATCGAAAAACTTAGATACGAATTTACTTTTTGTATCCCGGTCATGCAGATTGCTTTCTGTATTATCAGAAAATCTCCTTCTGTCAGGCATGAAATTTAACCTTGGGCTTCTCATAGTTTTGCCATGGTACCTCTCACGTGAGAATTTGAAGGATTCATCACTAGCAAAAGAAACAATAATGTGAAATTTCAAGAAAATTCATAAAGATCTTAAAAGGGAACGACGCAAAGATAGTATAGATAAAAAAAGGCTCAGAAATATCACCTCCCTCTCGAAAGATATTTCCGCTGTTCAAGTGGGAAATCAGGCAATCTATCTCTTTCCATTCGCGAAGGCACAAAGCTGTCTGAGGTATCATCTAGCGTCTTAATTGGAGATTTATTAGAACCCTGGGGCAGGTTTATAATTCGACTTTGATTATCTTCACTGAACTCCGCAGGAAGATCATTGTCAACAGTAGAAATTTCTGCTTTGTGTGAAACTGGACTACTGTTATCTACTATTTCAGGGTTATCAATGTTCCCGCCTGACACTGTAGACACACCTGACATTCCTTCACCATCCTGAAGTTCTGGAGTAAGCCTCCTAATCTGAACTTCAGTGCTGCTTTCCATTTCAACTAATTTCAAACATGATCCATCAACACTGTGTTTCTTAAATTTATCAATGAATGATGAGGCTGAGCATTCTTTAATATGTTTATTACCTGTATTACCAAGATGTGCAGGTTGACCCTCTTTTTCTTCCACACAGTTAGAATTTTGGGGGCCAACATGAAATGGAACAGCAATATCCTTTTGTACAGTTTCAGAACCACGACACTCAGCATGTCCATTACCTGCTGCAAACACGGCAGCTGGTCGTTGGACCTTCTCCTCGTCGAACAAATTTCCTTTTCCAACTTGATTCTTTAGTACTCTAGATAGATCATTACCACAATCTGGTTCAAACTCATAACTGTATAACTCTTCCCTTTGCTTCTTATCAGATGAAATAACCTTTTCTTCATCACTTATAGAAAGTTCATCAGTTCCACGAGAATTACGAGGGAGTTCCTTCGATACATAGGTCTTGCAATCATCTAGAATTTTATTTTCAGTCACGGAAACATTCCCACCTGATGCATTGAGGTTACGATCTCCATGACCGGAACATGCATAAGTCATGTGAACTACACCATGTTTCAGCGCTTCACATGGTTTTTCAATAGCTGCACTGGTACTCTGGCCTGAACTTTCATCCAATGTGTAGTCAGGACAACTGTGAACGCATGGATTTCTTGTCATACCATTCAAGGACATTGGTGCGCTGACGTCACTAGGATAAGGTATATACTTATCCTTCTGATTTGGGGTAGAACTTGTAGGTAAATCAAGGATCTGATTTGACTGCATTGTTGGTGTATGGGAATGATTCACCGTCCCATCTTTCCTTTTAAAAATTTCAGACTGAGTGAAGTTATTTGGCTCAGCCTTTATTGATATTGGATCCACTGGCTTCAAACTGCCAGATGATGAACTATTTTCTTGGCTGAATCTGCCAACGACCTCCTGTTTAACCCTGTTAATGGACAACCCGATTGGAAAAGCTTGAGCACTCTCTTCAAAGACTTCTGACTTCACAGTCCTAAGATTTATCGAGTTCACTTTACCAGTAGTCATTATTGGCCTGGAAATACTTGTACGAGCAGCAATCGCCTCTGATATGGTAGCTGATAGAGAAGGAGATTTCTGAATAGGAGGATATGAACTGAGGCCTAGACTAAGCGAACATGCAGGATTAATCTGATGATCAAACTGCGTCAACGTCACGGAAGGAAACTTAAAGCCTACACTTTCCTTCTGTTTTTCAGAATTTGCAATAACAGTCGTATCACCGCAACTGGATGTCTCTATGTCACGGCAATTTCTGTTATCACTGTTTAAGGATGCACCAGTTGTCTTAACTCTAGTCTTGCGATCTAGACCATCTTCCCAAGCATCCATGGTAGTATTCAAATCCCAATTTGATCTGTTGACACCACTGTGATTGCCAGATTTGGTACAAGTAGAAATAGAATCTGTGTTACGAGGGGCACAAACTCCCTTGCTTAACGACAAATTCAGTGCTGTAGGCCCTTCATTCTCCCCCCAATATGGAGAATTGTTTTTAGTTTTACAACCTAGCCGCAAGGAAACATTACCCGCACCAGCAGATGCTTCTATTTGACACTCCCCTCTAAGATTTTCATTACCACATGTCTCCCTAACAATGTCATGGGTCTTAAGAACAGTTTGGTCTACTTTCATCCCAGTTTCACCTGAGGTGACACCTAGACCAGGATGTTCAGCACCCACACTGGAAGGGATCTCAAAGCCTGCCATAGAACTGGAGTGAATTGAAATTGGCTCCTCAACTTTCACTCTAATTTGGTCATGCACTATGTTCCCAATACTCTCAGCATTTCCCACGGAAACAGACGGAGACAACGAAGGGATTGGTGATCCAATATTTTTCCAAGATCCACCATCAATCATTTTCTGATTCACATGAGCATCAGATGAATACAAAGCACTCTTAGTATCAACTTGCTCATTCGGTTGTGGATTATTTTCCAAAGCTGCCCCGGAGCCTCCTGCTTCTTCTGGTTGCACAAAGTACTTCCTCTTCTTGATCGGAATAGCAGCATTGAAATCGCTGCACCGCCATGTAGGCAGGCTGATCTGAGGCTGAAAGATACCAAAGCAGACAGTAAAATAAAAACATCAACATCAACATGGGAGTTTCTAAAAATGCTGAAATGCATTATTAGTCGTAGTTTAGTTAGGGACAAACAAACACCTGTTGGTTTCCCGACATAGTGCGTAGCTCGAAATAAATAACCCTTTTCAGGCTAACTCCACCTAACACCTACAGAGGATCAATATCAATTAGGTCGTCTGTCCACAAAATAAAACCATAAAGCCAAAATAGATTTCAGATCAAATAAACATAAATCCCACAAAGTGTATAAACCCTAATTCACGCAACTAACAGAGAATCAAGACACCAGGAATAAGTCAACGGAATGGAAGAAGAAAAATCAACAAAAACCTGATGAGAAACAGGACGTCAAACGATAAATTGCAAACCAGAATCAGAAAGCATTAGAGGAGGAGAAACTCTGGATAACTATCCAAAAAAGGTTTGAATTCATTAAGCAAGAGAAACGGGAAAAAAAGAAGTAAAAACAAGATCGAGCTTTTTATTTCCCGATGAAAGGTTAAGGTACAAACACTGACCAGAGAAAAGAGTAATCAAAGAATTTGAGGCTAAGCAAATCCACCGACAAAAAAAGAAGAAGGAATTTCCAGATTTAAGGAAGAAGGAGAATAATATTTAGGAGAGGAAGAAGAAGAAGAATCTACCAAGCAAAGGGAAGAGTGATGGCGACGTCTGAGTAGCAGTTTCCAGGAAAGTAGAGGTAAGAGCTAAATGAAATGGAAATATTGTAAAAGAAAAGAAGAGAGCGGAGAGAGATGCAAAACTTGACGACGGCCACACAAACCCTGCAACTTTGCCTTTATATCATTAATAGTTTGACCACCATTATTTATTTTTTCACTCAAATTATATCAAATTAACCGAAAATTATATCATATCAAAATCTTAGCCCGAAATATTACGGAATACAAAGCCCAGAAGAAGGAGTCAAAACCAACAAAAAAAAATCTTCCAGAACCAACATAGTAGAGCAAAGATATAAGTACAATAGTAAGCCAAAAGAAATCTATAGAAAACTTATAAAGCATAACAATCTAATTTTTACTGCAGAACTTCAAACGAAACTACAACTAATCCGACAGAATCTTTAATGCTGAACCCGGTATAAAAAACATGAGCAGAATCCTTTAATGTTTGACCATCACTATTAGTTTTGTTTATTTTAGATATTTCTTTATTATTATTAAAATTTCTAAAATAAATTCGATATTTCTATAAGTCTATAAATTTTTTTTGAATGGTAATCATTCTAAGAATCATAACATAGCTCCATGGTTGTTTAAAATGTCTATTCAACTAATTGCATAATTGAAGATAATATATTTTTGTTCGTCAATAACATATTCTACGTAGATTGAATTTAAATATTGAAACAATAATCGTAATATTATAAATCATTAAATTACATGTCGCAATGGTGGGAAATAATATTAATTTAAAATATTTTTTAGTATTAAAGTGAATACAAAAAAAATACTTTAATCAAGGGATTTTAAATTTTAAATTTTAGCACTGTAATTAAGTTTTGATAGCTAAACAAGTGTGCTTTAAGTGGGCCGAATAGCCAGATTAACTAGGGCGGTTTACGGTTTGCTTTGGGTCTATACAATGGGCTTTATGAGTTGGTCTTGTAATGGACCGTTTTTGACTAATATTTTTTGTTTAGCAAGAATTGCTGAAACAAAGTAACAACAACATATTAAAAGAGAGCAACTAAGTTGTTGACCAGTCAAATATAATCCACATTTCTTACTGTGGAATAATGAAAATATTCAAGAATTTACCAAAGAGAGCAGATATTTTAACAAAATAAACTACAGAAAATGAAGAGAGAGAGAGAGGAGGCGTAACGGTTACAGATTACAGAAAATAAAGGGAAAAGTTGTAACATTTTAACAGATAATACAACTGAAGAAAACTTCATCTCTCCACAAGACTCGTTCCCACCGGCTTACTCCGAGAAAGCTAAAGCAAACAAAATAAATTTTCCCAAATTCGCATAATCAAAACTGTTAATGGGGTTTCGATGAATAATCAGTTTGCAACTATTTTCGATTTGCGGAAAAACCAAAGAGTGAAGTGAAAGAAAGAAAAGAGAAGATGGCTTGCTTGAAACTGGGTTCCAAATCTGAAGTCTTTAATCTAAGTGGTCACACATGGTCAGTCCTCTTCTTCTTCTTCAGTGGTTTTAGTTGAAATCAATCAAAATACTAAAACAAAACCTCTCATCTCTATCTTTCTGTAATCTGATCAGGCTTTGCTCAACTGGACTTAAACCCGACGTGATGATCCAAGTACAAGACCAAAGCTTCCATCTGCATAAGGTATAACAATATTGACTCACTCGCTTTTCTCTTTTGAAGTCTCTCACTCATACCATAACTTTTCACTTGCCATCATCATCAAGTTTCCGTTGTTGTCAAGAAGTGGATATCTAGAAACTCTTTTCAGCAAAGCCTCTGAGACTACTAGTGTCGCTCAGCTTCATGACATTCCCGGTGGACCTGAAACGTTCTTGCTCGTGGCCAAATTCTGTTACGGTGTTAGAATCGAGGTCACTGCTGAAAACGTTGTGAGCCTCAGATGTGCAGCAGAGTATCTCCAAATGAGTGAAAACTATGGAGATGCAAATCTCATCTACCTCACCGAGAGTTTCCTCAATGATCACGTTTTCACTAACTGGGAAGATTCGATCAAAGCCTTGGAGAGATGCCAACAGAAACTGCTACCTTTCGCCGAAGAGCTTCACATTGTCTCTAGGTGCATTTCTTCTTTAGCCATCAAGGCTTGTTATGCAGAGGACACAAGTTTGTTCAACTGGCCAATCTCAATACCAGAACGAACTCCTACCACTACTACTACATTCTGGAACGGAATACAAACTAAGGCCACAAGCGAAAACTGGTGGTTCGAAGATGTGTCATCATTCCTCGATTTCTCAATGTACAAAAGGTTCATTCAAACTGTTGCATCCAGAGGCGTGAAAGCGGATTTGATAGCAGCATCCGTCACGCACTACACGAAACGGAATCTTCCTCTACTTGGTTGTTCTAGGCACTGTGGTTCTTCAGAGGAAGGGACTAATTGTGGTGATGATATGTATTACTCTCGTGAAGATCAAAGAAGTCTCCTCGAAGAAATCGTGGAGCTACTCCCGAGCGAAAAGTGTGTTACTTCGACAAAATTCTTGCTCAGGCTTCTTCGGACATCCATGGTTCTGCACGCGTGCACGATCACTCAGGAGAATCTCGAGAGAAAAATCGGTGTGCAGCTAGACGAAGCTGCTCTAGAGGATCTGCTTATACCAAACATGGGATACTCAGCTGAGACACTCTATGATATCGACTCTGTCCAGCGGATTCTTGATCACTTCATGTTGACATTTGATTCTTCTTCGAGCTGTTACAATATCGCTGAGGAGAAGCAACTGATGGGAGATTCTCACCCTCTTAGGGCCATTACAAAGGTTGCTAGTCTGATAGATGGCTACTTGGCAGAGGTGGCTTCTGATGAAAACTTGAAACTATCGAAGTTTCAAGCAGTTGGTGCTCTAATCCCTGAAGATGTGAGACCAATGGATGATGGTATCTACCGCGCAATCGATATATACATCAAGGTAAACAACCTTATTAGATATGTTTTGAGTTTTTGCTTCCCAAGTATAATAGTATCAAATTAGACTTTTGAATTTCTCTATGAATGTATTTTGTTTTGGACCTGTACAGGCTCATCCATGGCTAACAGATTCCGAGAGAGAGCAACTGTGCCTGCTGATGAACTGCCAGAAACTGTCATTGGAGGCATGCACACACGCAGCACAAAACGAGCGTCTACCTTTGCGAGTCATAGTACAAGTCTTGTTCTTTGAACAGATGCGGCTTCGGACATCTATAGCAGGATGGTTCTTCGACACGGAAAGCAACAATGACGACACATGCGGCAAGAATCCGGCATTAGAAGGACACAACAAGACTAACGGAAATGCAAATATGATGATGAATGGCATGAGGGAACGTGTTTACGAGCTTGAAAAAGAATGTATGACCATGAAGCAGGATCTTGACAAGCTTGCCAAGACAAAAGAAGGACGTAACTTCTTCTCAAAGTTATTCGGATTGAGGTCTAAGACTAAGACTTCACCATGCGGCGGCGGTAGCGGCAAAGGAGGAGACGAAGACGGTCTAATGATTCGTGAAACCAAAAACTGTTAGGGAAGAGTAACAACAACTAATAACGAGAGTTATATGGTCTTTAGACACTTAATTTGGTTCCTTTTGTTCTTGAATTTTATATGTTTTGGGAACTCTTTGTGTTGGTCAATTGGAGACTGTCCAAAACCATAGGATCTGGACTAAAAATGCAATTGATGAAGAAAACGTAGATTTAAGGTTTTCTAAACAATCATGTTCATTTTGCAAATTGTATATCGAAAAATTAAACTGCACGTTGTTAGCTCATAAAACAAAAAACCGGCACGCGTTCTAGCTCAATACTGAAACAAGTGTAAATTCTGCGATCCCACTCGACTAGAGGAGCAGAGAGGGAGAGAGGCCGTTTTGTACATCTTTCTTCTCCGTTTTTCTCTGGAGAAATCAAAATGATGCGGAGCGTTGACGTATACGTTAAAACCCTAGGCCCTTCCGTCCGTACAATTCTCTTCTCGGTCTTTAATCCTAAGCTGAAACCGCCGTCGCTTTCGCTTCCGTTGCAGTTCGCGTCGCGGTCGTCGTCGGCGCATACTCCCTCTCGTTATTTATCCAATGTCATAGCGGTCTCCAATTCTCCGGTTCACGGTTTTCATGGGAGACGAAACTTCGGGTCTCTCTTCACTGTGAGAACTTTTTCTTCGTCGCCCGCCGCTTCGCTTCAGCCGCAGTCGCAGCAGCATCAGAATCAGCATCCAGGGGAGTGTGGTGAAAGAGTCCCGTCTATGGAGGTTAGTGATGGAAATTATGGCGGCTTAGAGGAAGAAGCCAGCCTTTCTCTTCCTGTACGAGCTTATTTCTTCTCCACTAGGTATCGTTTCCCCCCCCCCCCCTTTTCCAAAAAATTGTTCTCTAATGTCTGAATGAGAATCTGTTTATGTCATTCTGTATGGGAATCAGGATCGGATTAAGCATATGATATATAACGTACTATTGATGATGAGTGAATTATATAGTTGAAATGTTAAAAACCTTGTATATTTTGCAAATGGGTTTTAGAAATTTGATGAAGAGATGATTAAAGTATTTCTGTGGATGTGATTTTGTGCAGCGTTGATTTGAGAAGCTTAATTGAGCAAAACAAGCAGAACTTCATCCCACCCACTTCGCGTATGACTAACTATGTTGTTCTTAAGTTCGGCAATCATTATGATCCCACTGTAAGTTAAATCTTACTTTGTATAGTTTATGGAGCTGAGCTGCTAGTGTTTTATAGTCTCTCTATCTTTTGATTGAGTGATTTATTGAATTACTTATTACAAAAAAAAGGTTGATGTTGTTTCAGGGTACTGGTGGTTGTATAAGTGGGAGTGAGTGCATTTACATGGTAGTATTCCAGTATGGATCGATTGTCTTGTTTAATGTACGGGAACACGAGGTTGATGAGTATCTTAAAGTGGTGGAGAGGCATGCTTCAGGTTTGCTGTCTGAAATGAGAAAAGATGGTGAGTTCCACTTCTTTTGCTGAGCTGCTAAAAACTTCGAGAATAGTGTTTCTCAGTTTATATGTCTGGTTCTGTAAAACTGCAGAATATGAAGTAAGAGAGAACCCAGCTCTGCACACCTGGATGCAGGGGGGGCTGGATTACATCATGTTGCAGTTCTTGAATATTGATGGCATCAGAACCATTGGCAGTGTTCTTGGCCAGAGCATAGCTCTTGATTACTATGGCCGGCAGGTAACCATGTGAGATCCATGTACATATTTGAAAAATGAAGTCGGGACAAGTAATACTAATAACTGTGGATGATCAATCTTTTTCTTTAGGTTGATGGTATGGTAGCAGAATTTACTGATATAAACCGTGGGATGGAGAAAACAGGAACGTTTACAATGGATAGGAAGAAGCTGTTCCAATTGGTTGGAAAGGCTAATTCTAATCTGGCTGATGTGATTCTGAAGCTTGGTCTTTTTGAGAGGTAAACAAGTCAGAGAGTTGGAAGAATCGATGCCTACGTTGACGAGTTTTGTTGGTAGTTCTGACTTCTGACTGGCTCATGTTTTTGGGAAAATTGCAGGTCAGATATAGCTTGGAAGGATGCGAAATATGCTCAGATATGGGAGTATCTTAGGGATGAATTTGAGTTGACACAGAGATTTGCAAGCCTTGATTTTAAGCTCAAGTTTGTGGAGGTATTATCATCTCTATACAAGCTTTCTCATGATCTATTTTGTGGAAAATAAAACTTATTGACGACTAATATTTTTAAATTTCCGGAATTTGCAGCACAACATTCGTTTCCTTCAGGAAATACTTCAGAACAGGAAATCAGATTTTCTGGAGTGGCTAATCATTATCCTGATCAGTGCTGAAATCGTGATATCTCTGTACGATCTGGTCCGGAGATCCTTGTGATCATCATCTTCTGCCAATTCTAAAGCATATTATTCACACATTCATTTTCACGCTGTAAAGTGATAGGAAAGCTCATAAATCATAATTTGTAGGAATGAGTTTCGTACTATGATCCTTGTTCACTGCTTATCTGCAGTCAGACAAAAGTTGTTTTATGCATCACTTAAAGTCAATTTTGTTAGAGTTGAAAGTCTTCTTTTCATAAGGATTGCCAACACAGCCTTTTGGGTGCATAGCTTTCTTTGTTTTGGACAAGAGTGTCCAACATTGTAAAGGGAAAATAGAATGCCCAAGGAAGAGTCCTTCCAAAATAAGTTTTCAGATACAACTGAATGTATCAAATCACCAAATAAAGTCTCCTCCCTCCCTCCAAAATAAGATAGGTCCAATGAACAAATGTTTCAAATTTGTAAAAGTCCTTCACAACTCCTCAAGATCAAACAAGAAGAATATATGCAACTAGAGAGAGACTCCATAGGAAGGGAAAAAAGAATTATTAGAGGATTTGGGATTGGGAATGAATTTTCGAGCCCAAACATGTTTCCCATTAATGGTGAATTTGTTCTTGCAGATCCCATCGTTTAAAATCTCTTGAATCTTGTCAGCGGAACGTAAAACCATCCTTGCATACAGCACTTGCTCATTTCCTCCCGCTCCAGACATTATTATCGCTTCTATAATATCCCCAAATCTCCTTCAACACCAAAAACACACACTACCATTTAAATTACTTCTATCTACCGTGAAAACATTCATGCACGGCCTTGGCCTTGAATGCATGCATGCATGGCAAATAATGGATTCAGTACCTGGTGAAGTAGGCATGCACTTCTGCTTCAGCGATTGGGTATCCTCTAGAAAATGTGAGGAAGATAGTCCGTTCCTCTGCATTTACTTGCTGACCCTCAATCTTGTCTGTTCCTGCTACATGATTAGTTGTTTCTTGTTGGTGACTTAAGAAATGGTTAGACGTACTTGATTCAGCCTTATGAACAACCTTGCTGTTAATTCCCAACTGGCTCATCTTCTCCATCGTCTTTTCCCTCTCTTCAGTATACATCTTCTTCTCCTTATTGTACATCTCAGCGCGCACGCATATATCGTCGAAAGCTGGGTTGCATATACGGTTTAAATGCTTGTTCATCTCGCGGAGAATGTTTTCGCGGTTCTGGTGGATGACTGCGAGAGTAAGGTACTCTCCGGTCATACGCGTGATCAAAGGTATGGCTAAGGAGTTGATGTTTTGCCTCAAGCTGAATATGAACGCTGAGAAATCTTCGTAGGACAAGCAACTCAGACACTTCACGGCTTCGTCAGCCACGGTGTTGATGAAAAAGTCCGGTAAAGAGACAAGATTCACGATTAGGTTGCTCAGGAGACCACTCTTCTCGAGATAGAGGAGAAAGCTCATGACTTGCAAAGACTGGCTAATGTCTCTCCTTAGATTTAAGACAAGACGAGTGAAAAGAGCTCTGTCAAACTTGTGGAAAGCATGGAACTCTTCTCGCGTGATGAGTATTGTGGGTGAAGATGATGAGGAATCCATTAATTGTTTTTCACAATGCGGATACGAGTTCTTTTTTTCTTTTGACAGTATGTCGGATATGAGTTTATTGGGTGGTAAGAGATAGAAGAGATAGATTCAGTTTATAAAAGGAATCCAGTGAAATGGTGATTTTATTTCTGGACACACCTCATTTTCTTTATTAAGAGACACAATCTTCATGAACCAAATGTATATTATTTAATTTTTCTATAAATGTCATCTCCTTTCCTTTATTTTTTATTTTTATTTTTATCCCTCGTGTTTGGTTATTTCATGTTTCATTTTAGTGCCTTCTCTGTCTACTCTTAAATAGTTACAACATTACTTTTATTTTTTTGGCGTCAGTTACAAAATTTCATTTATATTATAAGGTCATGGCAAAGATTAAGGGTTTCAAGTATGAGAAAAATATGAAAGGAGATCACAGAAAAAGATACAAGTCACGATCGCATATTGATAATGCATGCCTCTTAGGCATAGAAGAAACTCCACAACATTCATATAATAAAGTCAGAAAATGTCAGCAAAAACATTCTCTTATTCACAGAGAGATGATGTCGTTGGTTGAAAAATACACATAATCAATGCAGTTTGGTTTCATTTACAAGAAAACAGGCTTCTGGTTGTTTATCTGTCGATCCCTTCGATTTTGTCTTCCACCTGAGAGTACAAGTCCTTGAGCTTCTCGATATTGTCAGCAGAAGTTTCCCAGTAACCGCGACCATTGGCTTCCAAGAAAGTCTGGATCATTTTCCTGAAGGAATTTGGATTAGTGTTCATGAGACGGTTAAGCATCTCCTCGTCTTGGATGAAAGTTGTGTTGGCCTCCTCGTAGACCCAGTTGTCTACTTGACCGGACGTTGCGCTCCATCCGACAGTGTTGGTCAGCCTCTTCTCTATCTCACGAACTCCTTCATATCCACTTGACATCATCCCTTCGTACCACTTTGGATTCAGCAGCTTCGTTCTTGCGTCCAGCCTCACTGTCTCAGATAGTGACCTCACCTGCCACATTCAGAAATAGCTTAAGCAAATGTGTTCTGTTCTAAGAATTTTCAAGACCATATTTTTAGATTAAGACAGTATGACTTCTATAACCAAATCCCGAAACCGAATCCGAGATGAACCGGAAAAACCTCAACCGAAGTCGTAGCAAACTGAATCATCCTAGAAACCCAGTTCTTGCGTCCAGCCATAGACATTGGATGAAGAAAATAGAGGAGAGAAGCTTCACTAACCTGTGCGTTTGCGGTTGTTGTATCAGCAATGTAAGCGCTCGGCTTCTTCTTGTCTTTCCTCAAACTCTGAACCAGGTTTGTCGGGTCAGAGTCAAAGTAGTGGCTCACGTCAGTTAAGGAAATCTCGGAAGAATCAAGGTTCTGGAACGTGACTTCTGCAGTGCTAAGAGCCATCTCAAAGACCTCCTTCTTTTCAGCCATTCCTACTCCAGGAGCATCACTATCAAACGCAAACGATTTGCGGCTCAAATACATGTCCTGAAGCTGTTTCTCATCGTTCCATGAAGAGTTCTCAACAGCAAGGCTGATGTTTGCTGAGTATGACCCTGAGGCGTTTGAGAAAACTCGTGTCGCTGCCTCTCTAATATCAACTCCAAGAGTTGCTGCTTGTTCCATCGCGTGTTTTCTCACAAAGTTTTGCTCAACTGGCTCATCTAGCTCAGCCACCATCTTGATTGCACGGTCAAGAAGATTCATCTGTAAGACAATTCAAGAAAGAAGAAGCACCATGAGACAACAAGCCCAATGAAACTAAACAGAAGCCATAAAATGAAAAAATCTATTTACCTGATTGATAAAGAGATCACGGAAGACTCCTGAGCAGTTAACAACGACATCGATCCTCGGCCTTCCAAGTTCTTCTAAGCTCACAGGCTCGACACGGTTCACTCTTCCAAGAGAATCAGCTACTGGTCTCGCCCCAATCATCCAAAGAACCTGTCCAAGAGACTCCCCATATGTCTTGATATTGTCAGTTCCCCAAAGAACAAGCGCGATTGTCTCTGGATATTTCCCCTCATTTTCGATCTTTTGTCTTTCTACCAACCTGTCCACAACAATTTTGGCACTTGCCATTGCTGCTGTCGTGGGAATAGCCTGAGGATCCAATGCATGGATGTTTTTACCGGTTGGTAGAACCTTTGGGTTTCTAATGGGATCACCTCCTGGACCTGGCTCAACATACTTCCCTTCCAAAGCTTGCATTAGACTCCCGAGTTCATTGTCCATGACCACCAACTTTAAGCACTCTCCAAGGAAAGCAAACACTGTTCTGAGCTTATCTCTATTGGCCCGGTAAAACTTTGTGTTTGACAAATACTCAACCCATGGCTCATTGATCCCGAACCCGAGAATTGAGGAAAGCTTACCAGACACATCAACCACCTGTCCTTTGCTGTTTGTAGTTTTCTCAACAAAAGCGGAGACCGCGCCACGTGAGGCATCGGTTATCTGTTTGAGTAGCTCTACATCGCTCAAGATGCCCTTATCATTTCCTCTGTAAACATCTTCAATCTCCCTTCCAACAGTCTGAGCTAATATAGAAGGAAGAGATGAAATCTCATCCTCTGGGCGATCTAGTGCAGCAATGTTGACCAGTGTAGCAACAGCTTCCATGGCAGATGGAGGCTCTCCAATGACGTGAAGCCCGCACGGCAAAAGCCTTGATTCGATCTCCATAATCTTGGAGTACACTTTTCCAACCACAAGATCTCTGTCTTTAATTGACAGATCCGCTCCTTCATCTGGAAGACTCACATCCTTGTCAAGATTGCATTGCTTAGCAGTGCTGATGATGGAACTGACAATCTGTGGACCCCTTCCGGTGTCCTTGAGAGACTGGTACGATGATATCAGCTCACTCAACTGCTTCAGCCCTTTGTATAGACCAGCATTCTCAGCTGGAGGAGTCAGATAACTGATTGTATTCGCATAACTTCTCCTCTTTGCGATGGTTGCTTCGGAGGGGTTGTTAGCTGCATAGTAGTAAACATTGGGAATGTTCCCGATGAGACTGTCTGGGAAACAAGCATCACTCATTCCCACTTGCTTCCCGGGCATAAACTCGAGCGAACCATGTGTTCCAAAGTGAAGAACAGCATCAGCTTTAAAGATCTTTTCTACATAAGAGTAGTAAGCCGCAAAACCATGATGAGGACTCGCTGATTTGGAGAAAAGCAGCCTCATGGGATCACCTTCATACCCAAATGTGGGTTGTACACCGATGAAAACATTACCATAAGCTTTGCCATAGACAAGAAGATTCTCTCCATCTGAGTTCAGGTTCCCCGGAGGTTTCCCCCAGTTTTCTTCCAAGGCGGTTGCATAAGAAGTGAGGCTCTGGTACTCGCGTACTCCCATTTTGTAAGCAACATTCAGATTAGGACTGCTAAATTGAGCCTCCTTATCATGAAGGATCTCTTCGATAAGAGTCTCTGCATTCTCAGGTAGCCCCTCCACATTGTAACCATCTCTCTTGAGGTCCTTTAAGACCGAGAAGATGGAAGCAAACACGTTGAGGTAGGCTGCAGTCCCTACATTTCCTTTGTCAGGTGGGAAACTGAAAACGGTGATTGCCACCTTCTTCTCTGCCTGCAATGATCCAGATTTTTTCCATTAGAACATACGTTACATGTTTGAGAAAATCATCAAGGAGTGTGATATCACTAAAGATGAGTGTTAATACCTTAGTTTTTCTCTTAAGCTCACCCCATCGAATAGCCCTGATGCAGAGTTGCTCCACTCTCTTGTGAAGAGCATGTGACTTCCCTGCAGAAATTGGTAAACAAACGTCTTCAGTAAGAAAACATTCCCACACTTGTAATGAAAATTGAGAGATAATATGGTCATAAGTGGACTAACCTGTTCTAGGGTCACGACCAGCAAAAACGATTGGCTCCATCCCTCCATCAAGCTCAGGGAGAGCAACCTGCAGAGCCACCTGGATGGGATGCAGACCAAGCGTACTGTTAAGCCATTCCTCTGTCGTCTGAAACACCAGTGGTACTGCCACAAGGTAAGGAACATCGAGCTTCTTCAGGGCCTCGATAGCCCTCGGATGATCCTGCCTTGCGGGTCCACCCACTAGAGCAAAACCGGTCAAGGAGACAGCAGAATTTATAATGGGCTGTTTCGTCATCGGATCTACAAAATATTTCTCTACTGGACCAGAGAAATCCAACCCTCCTGCGAAAATGGGAACGACCTTAGCGCCTCTAGCCTCAAGCTCCATGATAACAGCCACATAGTGACTATCATCACCAGTCACAATGTGACTCCTCTGCAGGACCAAACCGATAACCGTAGCGTCTTTCCTCTTGAGAGACTCATTGGTGTCCCTTCTAGTGTCATACCAGTTCCAGTACTCCTTTACATCGTCATACATGGTTGGAGCAAGAGGATGCCAAATTCCGGTATCCAAGAACAAAACCGGATCGGAATACTCGATTTTGACACCTTTCAGTGCCGGGATATAAGATCCAGAAATCATCTTAACAAAGTTCTGCAGATTATCAGGAGACCCTCCAAGCCAGAACTGTAAACTCAAGATGTAGAGACGTGCATCTTGAGCCTTGTCACTCGGTAAGTACTTCAAAACTTTAGGCAATGTCCTAACAAGCTTCAACATACTATCGGCGAAACCAGCAGAGCCCGCTTTCTTCCTTTTAAATAGTTGGAAAAACGGAGACTTGGACTGACCCAATTGAGACATACTGAAAGATCCGAGCTTGTTCAGTCTCATTACCTCAGGCATCGAAGGGAAGACGAGAACTGCGTCCATCCTGTCTCTCTCTTTCTCCACAGCATCCTTGACTTTAAGCGCCAATTCCTCGACGAAGATCAGAGACCCGATGAAGATGTTGGCGTCTTCGAGGTCTTTGCAGAAGCTCTTGTAAGTGTTCTTGTCACGAAGCTCCTCTACCAAGTATCCAACGACTTCGTAGGACGCGAATCTCGATGTCTTGTTGAGGGATTGCACGGCCTCCGTGAGAGATGACTGGTACTGTGCCTCGAGGACGACGTAGACGATTTTCACCGTCGGGACGTTGTCTCTCTTGATCGGAACTATACGGCGGACCTCCGGGTTTGTCTGTGTGAAGAGGCCGTTTCCCGAAACAGCGGATTTCACCTTGAAAAAGGATTTGCTGGGTTTGGCTGATCTGGATTTCTTTCGTAGGAATGAATGTTTGTTACTGTTAGAGAGCGAAGAGAGATGCTCTGCTTTAGCAGTAGATAGAGTGAAGGGAGAGTACACAAGTGAAGCCATTTTCTGGCTTATAGATTCGATTCAAAGAACAATCGGAGAGAAGAGGATGGAGAAGAGAAGAGAATCGTTTTTTTGGTTGTCGTTTACACTTCTGCTCCGAGTGGGAGTTTATGTTTCTCTCATCGTTAACGCTAAGGAAGAAGGAACTAAAAAAGAAGCGTTGGTTTTGAAGGTAAGTGGTGGGAGGGAAGGACACGTGGACGAATGGTGTCGCAAGAGGGGTCTTGAGTTGTGAGGTTGAGTTTTGTCGGATCTATATCTGCTTAGGACAAGTAGATGGAGTTTACTGGCTTCTGATTGGCTCATTGAGATTTCTCTTGAAATTGCATGGCTTGGGCGCGTGGATATTGGCGTGTGTATTTTCCATTTAAACAAAATAAAAATTTGCAAGTGTTGTGGAGATCGTATTTCGGTTTCAACCATGTAAAAGATTCCTTGGCCATATCCGAGTCCATTTAAGTGCTCTGTTGTTGTTATAACAAGGACCAGACCGCCCGGTTAAAATTTGCTATCAGCCGGTATTCTGAAATGTGTCCCACTTAAAACTCTGTTTTGTAGTACGACCAAAAATCAAAAACAAAAAACAAAAAACAAAAAACAAAAATATACATACACACATTTTAAAACCACGAATTGGATCATATTGTTAAACAAAAGTTCTAATGAATTTGATACTTTTAAAATAGGACTTGATAAGAAAAAATGATGTCTTCTTCGATGCGATTGAGTGATACTCACCACTTGTTCGTGTTAAGTGCTAGATTATGTATCATGAATAGTCGTTAGATGTCATCGTTTCTTCAGTCGTCCTCCTCGTACATGTCTTTATGACGAAATTTGGATGCATTGAGGTTCTTTCATTTTTTCTTCTTCTACAAATAATATTTCTAGAGAAAAAAAAACAATTTGATTAAAAAAACGAAGATGTAAGATCCGTGATTGTTTACCAACAACTCACATTAGAAAGAAAAAAAGGTTGAGCTTATGATCATGTTCAAATTTAAATTATAGGTGGACTAAATGAAGATTTCAGTCCTAAGGAAATATGATTTGCTAACTATATCATCATACTTGAATATCTTTGATTTGATACAACAAAATTTTTGGATCAACCAAAATTTTAATTCGTAAGGGTGGCCATGATTTGTAGTCCTCGAATCTTGTTGACGAAAAATAAGAAAATTTATAAAAATTTAAATTTCATGAAATGTTCTTTTTTTGTCGTGTGATCATGATTGAAACTGCAGTCCTAAGATTTAAAACAATAGCCTTCTAAAAATTTGAAGCTGAATCTTACAACCACTTGGTAACGATCAAATTTTTGTGAAACTTATTTAGGACATTCATTTTCTTAAAAAAAATTATTCAGGTCATTCTTTTTTAATTACTAAAGATATAAATAAATGGTTAAATATAACTGAAACGGGAGCGAAGCGTTAAGCAGAGTGAAAAACTGTTTGGACAACTAATAATGAAATGAACGAAACGGATCGGACTGGTGTCGGTGGAAGTGTTGAACCACAACCAGGAGGAAGAGCTGGTCGCCACCCGGTTCGAGCTTAATTCGTCAGCTGGATAATCAGAAAACAGAAAAAGCTGACAAGAAAAAAACAAAAAACAAAACAAATTTAATTGGTTTAAGAAATCGCAGCAAATCAGCTCTCTGTCTCTCTCTCTCTTTCTCGACTGATCTAATCCCTAATTCGACAGGAAAGGGTTGAGATTGAAGGGTGGGCATACATACTCTTGGTTCTATCTCTTCCACAGATTCCTCAAAGGGTCCTTGCCCTTTTTTGTGTGGTTAATTTCAAGTGACAGAAATGCCCCTTATTCATCGGAAAAAGCCGACCGAGAAACCGTCGCCGTCATCCGAGGAGGTGCCCGATGAGGATTCCCAGAAGAAAAATCATGAATCCCATAAGAAATCGAATGGAGGAACCGATAAGGTGAAGTGGTCGTGCATCGATTCTTGCTGCTGGTTCATCGGCTGCGTGTGCGTCACATGGTGGTTCCTCCTCTTCCTTTACAACGCCATGCCTGCCAGCTTTCCTCAGTATGTAACGGAAGCGATCACGGGTCCTTTGCCCGACCCGCCTGGCGTCAAGCTGAAGAAAGAAGGTCTCAAGGCGAAGCATCCCGTTGTCTTCATTCCTGGGATTGTCACTGGAGGGCTTGAGCTTTGGGAAGGCAAACAGTGCGCAGATGGTTTGTTTAGAAAGCGCTTGTGGGGAGGAACTTTCGGCGAAGTCTACAAAAGGTCAGCTTCCATCTTAGTTTTATATTGGGAATTGGGTTGGATCTGATGAGATCCTGCACTTGCTGTTTTGTTGATCATTACTCAAACTTAAACGCTATATAGGTCTCACTCGCTAGTCACCTTTTAGATGCAAAAAGCTATTTTCTTTAGGATACCTACTATTTCTGTTATAAGTGTTTTGTGTAAGGGAAGCGTTCTGAGGAAATAATTGCCAACTTTGGGTTTTGAGCAAGATATCCAAGGAAACACGTTTGATCAAAAATGTCAGCTGCCGTTATCGTCTTAGATTCTATTCGTAACATGTTGCTCCCTTTATTGTCAGTGAAATTATGGTTACTTGTACGGAATGTATATTGAAGAAGTGTTTTTTTCTTCTGTTAGGAATAGATGAGAAAGTACTGCCGACATTTCTAAAAGATGTGTGATATAGGATGGTTGCTTTATTCGTCAACTATGCACATGTGCAACTATTAAGATTGTTTCTTTTGTCATTTCGCTGAACCAGCTTTTCTCATATTCTTTTTGAGAACTGAAAATGAGGTTTCAAAATCTCTCGACATTGGGTCTAGTAAAATGTCTTGAATTTCATCCATCCTCGTTCCATTGTCTAGCTATTAACTCCTCCCGAGCCGCTATAGATTTAAAAAATAAAAAAACTGTTTTGGGGTTGCAACTATTTTATTTGTTATGACCCGCATCTTTCTTCTTTCGGCTCATCGTTCCTCGTTTTGCTATGTTAGTGATGGAACAGTGACATTGTTAATAGTATCTAAATTAATTGATTATCTCTTTGATTTAGGCCTCTGTGTTGGGTGGAACACATGTCACTTGACAACGAGACAGGGTTGGATCCTGCTGGTATCAGAATTAGAGCTGTATCAGGACTCGTGGCTGCTGATTACTTTGCCCCTGGCTACTTTGTATGGGCGGTGCTGATTGCTAACCTTGCACATATTGGATATGAAGAAAAAAACATGTACATGGCTGCATATGACTGGAGGCTTTCATTTCAGAACACAGAGGTTCTTTTCTCGTAGAGAATCTACTATTCTTTTCCATTTCACGTTTCTTTCTTCATCTCCTACCGCTTAAATATTTTTGAATGTTAAATTATTAGGTGCGTGACCAGACGCTTAGCCGTATGAAAAGTAGTATAGAGTTGATGGTTTCCACCAACGGTGGAAAAAAGGCTGTTATAGTTCCGCATTCCATGGGGGTCTTGTATTTTCTACATTTTATGAAATGGGTAGAGGCACCAGCTCCTATGGGTGGCGGGGGTGGGCCAGATTGGTGTGCCAAGCATATAAAGGCGGTGATGAACATTGGTGGACCATTTCTTGGTGTTCCGAAAGCTGTTGCAGGGCTTTTCTCTGCTGAAGCAAAGGATGTTGCAGTTGCCAGGTATTGAATAGCTAATTGTGCTTTTGATGATCAGAAATTTGGCCCTGGAATCCAAATGGATGCTCTAGATATCAGTTCTAATTATATTGTTATATTATCTTTAATATATATGCACCAACGGTCTTTTATTTCTGCTTAATTACAGTATTGTTGGTTTCAGTTGCAGTTTTAGTACGCTTTGTTCCTTAATAGAACTTTACTGTCTTCGAAAATTGCAGAGCGATTGCCCCAGGGTTCTTAGACACTGATATATTTAGACTTCAGACGTTGCAGCATGTAATGAGAATGACACGCACATGGGACTCAACAATGTCTATGATACCTAAGGGAGGTGACACAATATGGGGTGGTCTTGATTGGTCGCCAGAGAAAGGACACACCTGTTTTGGGAAAAAGCAAAAGAACAACGGGACTCGCAGTGAAGGTGGTGAAAGTTCAGTTTCCAAGACAAAGCCTGTTAACTACGGAAGGATTATATCGTTTGGGAAAGAAGTGGCAGAGGCTCCGCCATCTGAGATTAAAAATATTGATTTTCGGGTAAGGACGTCTAAATCATAAAAACCTTGTACTCTCTGTGAATAGATGATTAATAATCTATACATGTTACTTGGTGAAGGGTGCTGTCAAGGGTCAGAGTGTTCCAAATAACACCTGTCGTGATGTGTGGACAGAGTACCATGATATGGGCATTGGAGGGATCAAAGCTATTGCTGAGTATAAGGTCTACACTGCTGATGCAGTTATAGATTTACTAAATTATGTTGCTCCTAAGATGATGGCTCGTGGTGGCGCTCATTTCTCCTACGGAATTGCTGATGATTTGAATGACCCCAAGTATGAACATCACAGACACTGGTCCAATCCGTTGGAAACAAAGTAAGTGATTTGTTTCAGTACCAACTATCTGCTTCCTCTTGATGGACTTACCTGCATCGGCTGATGCATTATCAGTCTTTTATTTTCCTTGTTGTTGAATATGGTTATCAGCTCAAAGCTAATAAAGCCATTTGAGTCTTTCCTGAAAAGGCTTATCCAGTTATATTTAGGTGCCAAAGTTGATCCATGTGATGCTTGCTTATAAAAGCAGCTCAAGGGTGGCTTTGACTTGTCAAATAAACCAACAAATTCAAAATTTCTTTTGGCTGAAAACCCTTATTATCCACCTGCTAGTTTTAAAGGAGTTTAGTAGACTATCGTTTCGTTTTCTGGGATATACGACCAATAAAGGGGTCTGATGATGAGTACCCTGGAACTCTTTGGATCATCTTATGTCTATGCTTTGCTCAGATACTCATCCCCTCTGGACTTGGAGTCTCTACATAATTTTTTTTTCTATCTCATTAGGATCATTCGTACTCTTATGTTTTATTCTTAAAAACCCTTTTTGGTTTGTTATGCTGTTTCAGATTACCCAATGCCCCTGAAATGGAGATCTATTCATTGTACGGAGTTGGGATACCAACAGAAAGATCATACATCTACAAGCTTAATCAGTCTCCCGACAGCTGCATCCCCTTTCAAATCTTTACTTCTGCTCACGAGGAGGACGAAGAGAGCTGTCTGAAAGCAGGAGTTTACAATGTGGATGGCGATGAGACGGTACCGGTCCTAAGTGCCGGGTTCATGTGTGCTAAAGCGTGGCGTGGCAAGACGAGATTCAACCCTTCTGGAATCAAGACTTACGTTAGAGAATACAACCACTCTCCACCGGCTAACCTTCTCGAAGGACGTGGGACCCAGAGCGGGGCCCATGTTGATATCATGGGAAACTTTGCGTTGATAGAGGATATCATGAGGGTTGCCAGTGGAGGTAATGGGTCCGATCTAGGACATGACCAGGTCCATTCTGGTATATTTGAATGGTCCGACCGTATTGACCTGAAGCTGTGAATGTTATAATCTCTTTGGGCTGTCAGCTTTTGTGAATCCATTACTTGCCAGAGAAATCATCATCATTCAATCGGTCATCATCGTCATGATGCTCAAGTCACAAGAAGCTTGAGAATGAATATTTTGGTGGTGCATTATCCTCAATACGTTTTTATTTATTCTTATTGATGTAAATTATACAATCCTATTTTTATGTTTCGTCACTCGAACGATAATGCAAGACTTGCTGCGCCATGTTATTTGTCTTGTCGAAACATCAATTTTATTATGGGTTTTTGTAGTGAGTAGAGTGTAGAGAATGATTCAAATTAGAATCATGTACTCCTTATGTTCTATGACTTTATGACTTTGTGTGCCAAATTTTAATTTTGAAATGCGAAAAAAAAAATCCTCTACACACATGAATTGTTTGTCACTAAGACCTGGAAGCTGGTTATGAGCCAACTTGTGACTTTTGGTGAGCCACCATATGTGGTGTGGGTCAAGTTTGGGAATCGATAAGTCGATGAGTCAGACGTGGCTTAACCTGGTCCATCTACTCCAAACCAAAGCGCAGTCTTAACGAAAATCGACTTCGTAATCCTCGGAATAAAACAACAGCTTCTTCTTCTCTCCAACCAAATAAAATCCTTTTGCTCTCTCTCTCACTCTATCCCCTCCTCTGTTCCCCGGCGGAGAGAATTGGAATATGGAGCTGAGCTTGAGCACTTCTTCCGCTTCTCCAGCGGTTTTGAGGAGACAAAATTCTCCTCTGCTTCAAAAGCAACAAGTGCTCGGCGTTAGCTTTGCTTCCGCGCTTAGACCAGGAGGAGCTCTCCGATTTCGTTCCCGGCGGCGTCCGCTTCATCGTCCCATCACTTGCTCCGTCTCTCCATCAACTGCCGAAACATCCTCCGGTTATTACCGTCTTTTATCTCCGGATTTCTTTTGTTCGGATAGGATCAACTAGTTTTGCTGCTGAATTTGATTTCGGTTTTGTTGAAAGAACAAGTTTAGTTTAGTTTTTTTTTTGCTTGTCAGTTTGAAATGAACAAAATAAAAAAAATGATTGCGAGATTGTGAAACTTAAAAGGATAAAGCCTTCCTCTGTCCGTAGTTTTATCACTAAAGTTTCAAGCATTTAATTTCTATGTTTTGATTGGTTCTCTAAACGAAATCACTCCTTTGTGCTAATAGAAGTGAAGAAGCAGTTGGTGAGGAGGAATGACGTGAGGAATATAGCAATTGTAGCACATGTTGATCATGGAAAAACTACTTTGGTTGATTCTATGCTGAGGCAAGCTAAGGTAACAGCTGAAACGCTAGTCGATGTCTTCTCACTGTTGTTTGATCTTTTTTTTTTTTTAATTCCATATCTTTCCTTTGCAGGTCTTCCGAGATAACCAAGTCATGCAAGAGAGGATCATGGACTCAAATGACCTTGAACGTGAAAGAGGAATCACAATTCTTAGCAAGAATACCTCCATCACTTATAAAAATACAAAAGTAAATATAATAGATACTCCTGGCCACTCTGACTTTGGGGGTGAAGTGGAGCGCGTCTTGAACATGGTTGATGGAGTGCTTCTTGTGGTAATTTGATGCTTTGTCTCAATGCTCTACCATAAACTTTTAGCTCTGCATTTCTCATTTTCCTCCTCTCACTCTTCATCTTTCCTTAGGTGGACTCTGTTGAGGGACCAATGCCCCAGACAAGGTTTGTTTTGAAGAAGGCTCTTGAATTTGGTCATGCAGTTGTCGTGGTTGTAAACAAGATTGACAGACCTTCTGCTCGTCCTGAATTTGTTGTCAACTCCACTTTTGAACTATTTATTGAACTAAACGCTACAGACGAACAGGTATTGTTGATTTTGGGTATTTCTATCCTTTATCTGGTATCTCGCATCTCGTATACACCTAGTATACTTATATGACACTATCTTTAATTTTGTCTTATTTTTGTTTGTTATGTGTAGTGTGATTTCCAAGCGATATATGCTAGTGGGATTAAAGGAAAGGCAGGGCTTTCGCCGGATGACCTTGCAGAAGACCTTGGACCCCTGTTCGAGGCTATAATTAGATGTGTACCTGGGCCAAATATTGAAAAAGATGGTGCACTTCAGATGCTTGTGAGTTATTGTAATCTTTTTACTGCTTTTATATTTCATGTTTGTTCCCAGCCTTTGCCAATTCATATTTATCCTTTCGTCTCCTTGCCCGAAATGTACACATCAAAAATCCATCTTTCACCAACTAAAAGCAGTCACTTCCTCTAAGCTTCAAATCCAAGAAATTAATGATCCATTTGCATCCTCAAATAATGAAACAATTTGTGGTTTGTGTCTTGGACCTCTTGGTCCACACCCTGTCAAGTTGATGAACTAATCTCATCAATAGCGCCCTTGCATATTGCACTAGAATATTCCTCAAATGAAAATGTAGAAAAAATTCAATGAATCAGACAGAGTTGAGTAGATATTCACTTGTATGAAATTAAATGTTTTTCTTCAGGCCACAAATATCGAGTATGATGAGCATAAAGGACGCATTGCTATTGGGCGGCTACACGCAGGGGCACTGCGCAAAGGAATGGATGTCAGGGTAACTTTTTGATTAATCTTCAGCTTATTCTTTATTAATCGGACATCAATTGTGTGGCCTCATACAGCAAAACATCACATTAAGCTAGTCAATCTCTCAAGTCTTTCCACCGTGTAGAGCAATGGAAAGCAAAATGGACAAGATATTCTCAGACGAAATTTTTGTTATGTTTCCATGGTTTCTAGTTCATAAATTTTTTGATGACATACGTCCAAAGCATAACTGAATGCGGGATGGCGCCATAACCTTGAGAACCAGCGAGAATCCATATGAACCCACCAACGTCTTGCAGAATTGATATAGTTTATAGCAGACTTATTCGGTATAACTTTACAGGTGTGCACTTCTGAAGATTCCTGTAGATTTGCAAGAGTGAGTGAGCTTTTTGTTTATGAGAAATTCTACAGAGTACCTGCTGATACAGTGGAAGCTGGAGATATCTGCGCTGTATGTGGGATAGATGACATTCAGGTACACCTATATGCATGGATAATTTGATGCCAAATGCGAGACTTTGTTAACGCTGTTGGATATTTGCTGGCACTTTATTATTTTTCCTTTTGTTGCTAATTGAGTTGTAACGTCTTGGTTTCTTTGTAAACACTCTTAAATTTGCAGATTGGGGAGACTATTGCTGATAAAGTACATGGGAAGCCTCTACCTACAATCAAAGTAGAAGAGCCAACTGTGAAAATGTCCTTCTCTGTAAACACCTCGCCATTTTCTGGCCGTGAGGTTGGTGTAATCATGGCTGATATGACTTGCATGGCTCTATCTTTCTCATATTTTATGAATGCATGGCAAAAGATAGTAAGAGGAAAGTTGTAACTTGGATTAGTGCAATATTTGAATTATATTTCCTTTCCTGTAGGGGAAGTATGTAACGAGCAGGAACTTACGAGATCGATTAAACCGTGAACTTGAAAGAAATCTAGCTATGAAAGTGGAAGATGGTGAGACAGCAGACACATTCATCATAAGTGGACGAGGTACATTGCACATTACCATCCTGATTGAAAACATGTAAGTACTTCACTGGCCATCATTCTTTTCATATTTGATATTGAAAGTAGCTGACGATAATATGTTCCAGGCGAAGAGAGGGATATGAATTTATGGTTGGACCACCTAAAGTTATCAACAAAAGGGTTAACGACAAATTATTGGAGCCATATGAGGTGAGTTTCTGACTGACGCTATTATTTTCCTACCAAAGGAGTGAGCAATGAAAAGATCTTTGTTTAATTGTCTACACACTGAAAAGAACTTTTGCTTTTGTGAAAAGTAAAGACATCCTATCTGACTTCAAAATCCACCAATTCAGGTAGCAACTGTTGAAGTACCAGAAAACCACATGGGGCCTGTTGTTGAACTTCTTGGGAAAAGGCGTGGACAGATGTTTGATATGCAGGGTGTTGGGTATGTACTGTTTCTCTTGCCATCCCTTTATTTTATATGCAAGGTGCTGACTGCTGAGTGTGCATAGTTTTTACTGCTTATTGATGATGGTTTTGTGTTAGGACGGGTCGATTTATTAGTAAGGAACATTTTAATCGTGTTGGGAATAAACTGATTGAAGATATTTATATATCATATCATCTTCTCATTCAGTCGTGATTTCTGTATGTGTGTGCGAGACGCTTGAGCGTTTGAATTTTTTTTTTCAAATAAGCTGCTTGGCAAATCTACAGTTTGCAGCTATTAAGATCAATCTGACTATGCATGTTTATCCTGAATGACAGGTCGGAAGGAACAGTCTTTCTGCGGTACAAAATCCCAACACGTGGACTTCTTGGGTTGAGGAATGCAATTTTAACAGCTTCTCGTGGGACAGCTATCCTCAACACCGTATTTGACAGTTATGGACCTTGGGCCGGTGATATTAGCACCCGTGATCTGGGTTCGTTGGTAAGTAAAGGAGTCGAGATAGTTTCCAGGAATTATCAATCTTTATAGTACGTATCCTGTTTGGAAATGATGAGTGAAATGGTCCGCAAAAAAATAAACATTTGATGACACATGTGCCATTTTGGTAGCTATTTTGTGGTTTCTGAAAAGGAATGTGGGACTTTCAGGTTGCTTTTGAGGATGGAACATCAACATCGTATGCTCTGGCAAGTTCGCAAGAGAGAGGGCAAATGTTTGTAAGTGCAGGTACGGATGTATACAAAGGTCAGATAGTTGGGATCCATCAGAGACCTGGGGACTTGGGCCTTAATATCTGCAAGAAGAAAGCAGCGACAAACATACGCTCCAACAAAGATGTAACAGGTATTTCCATATAACCTTAAACTTAAAACTTGTGCAAGTTTCAAATCCATTTGCTCACAAAACTTTTTTTTTGTCAATTACAGTGGTTCTTGACACTCCCTTGACTTATAGTCTGGACGACTGCATCGAATACATTGAAGAGGATGAACTGGTGGAGGTTACGCCTCTTAGTATTCGGATGTGCAAGAATCCTAAAATGGCAAAGAAAGGCAGGTAAAAAAACCCATTTTTGCAGCTGGGTTTGGACGAATTTGGAAAGCTTTTTTATTAAAAAGTGAAAATCTAGTTTCTAATGTTATTTATAGGCTTGTTCGATTCTTATACATAGTATAATATTCTTATGGCAAAAGTTGAGCCCTCGTATGTAATCTGATTAATGTTTTTGGAAAAACCCATATCCCCTTTGGACTTCTTCCATCTTTGATCGTCTGTTACTTGAAAAAGTTGTACAACTTCTAAAGTTACCACTAGCAAAAATGGAGTTTTACTTAAAATGGTGATTCCCAAAATCACCAATTTCTTAAAAGACCCTATGGAGAAGTGAAGTTGTTTCTCTCAGGACTCCGATAGTGACCCAGAATCATGATAATTACTAAACTAATCCGTCAGATTATTTCCGCCGGGTTCCTACCGAACACCTTCATCAACTGTCCGAAAATGTCTGCGAGCATTAAAATTGGATTCGACTGTTGTTGCACCCAAAAACGAAATTACCTTTGAAAAAAATCTGAAACTAAGCAAAGTGGTGAATTTCTGAGCCAAAGACCGAGTTTGGCGGGCATTACTTGTGATTTGTAGTCTTTATGAGTCGCAAAATTTTCTCTTTAAAAACTTTCCACCTACTCTTGACGATTCGAGTCCCTTTGAGTCTTTTGATGATCCCTCCTTCCTTCTTCACTCTTCCCTTAACCTCAACACTCTCACACTTCTCTAGCTCCTTTTAACCGGAATTCGAATTCGGTCTCTTTTTACCCTGAAATCCCCAATCTTTGGATCCTCCTCCTCACTTCTTCTTTGGATTCTGCGTTTTTGACTTCGCCGACCGCGACGTTGGAGCTAACTCTTAAGAAGAGCTCTACGATCTCATTCCCGGTGATGCAAAGTAAGAGCCGGGATTCCTCGTGGTTTTAAGAGACGGGGATTTCATGGTTTTAGGGTTCTAGTATATTTTGGACTCAAAGTCCTAATTTTCCCAATCCTTTCATTCATAAGACCAGACTTTTCTTCATGCTCAAACTCCAATATCGTCCAGATGCTTATAGAAACTATATTTTCTGGGTCATCTCAAAAGTTTTTTTTTTTCATGCCTAAAATGTTTTCATTTGTGCAATGTTCTGTCGTTGAGTTTTCATCTCTGTGGCAGTGTGATTTTCTTTCCTTTACTCCTCTGGCTTGTTGTGACAGGGGATGAGAACAGATCTTGGCGGACAGGATATTGAGATTCCATATTCTGCTTCTTCGAGAAT
The DNA here is from genome assembly GCA_000218505.1 of Schrenkiella parvula. Classification (NCBI taxonomy): domain Eukaryota; kingdom Viridiplantae; phylum Streptophyta; class Magnoliopsida; order Brassicales; family Brassicaceae; genus Schrenkiella; species Schrenkiella parvula. The sequence continues at coordinate 14,156,481 of CM001192.1, read as the reverse complement.
GGAGCTAAAGCGTAGTCATCAGTGGCTGACGGAACAGTCCGGCTCAGAACTACTCAGTAATAAGAGGCAGGTGGTGGAGATTGATGGTGGTGGCCGGCCTGGTTTCTTAACTCCACATATGAATTCATCTGCATGGGACAGTTCTCTTTTGCCTAGACAGTTAACTGATTGCTTATTCGATCCCGCTAATGAGCAGAATACATCAGATTTCCTTGGTAGAAATATTTCTCCTATAGACTGTCAGTATATTGAGGAGGGAAGAGAATATATCGGGAAGCAATGCAATACTGTTTCATCAGTTGCTTTTCCGGTGGTTCATGGTAGCTCATTTACTCTTGACACCATTGGAAAGGTTAAAGTCAATGAAGTGCATGAATCTGGAAAGATACCCGAATCCATGGTTCAGGTTTATGGTGAGGGAATTTCAAGATCGTTTGAAACGGGTCCTTCATATGTTAGCGGTCAAGATAGTACACACTCCTTTGGCCAAACCTGCAGTAATATTGGCAAGAGCTTCATCTTGCCAGGGCCATTCGCTAGTGAGACGGGCGCAAATTCAATTGAAAACTTCAGTAATGAAGGTATTGGCGTGGTACCAATGGGTGGTATTTATGGCAAAGGAGATGAAAATGTCTTCTCAACATTTCATCCATTTGAGAAAGGAGTAGAAAACTTGGTATTGATGGGTCAGTCCCTTCAAAAGGCCCATTGTAATATCTTCTCAATGAGTCCCTCCTATAACAAGAGACAGGAGAACGTCATGTCTCTTCGCCCTTGTGACAAAGTACCTGAAAACCTTTTCTTGACCGAATCATCGTATCACAAAGAGAAAGCCAATGTGTTGTCAGGGGGACAGTCCCTGTATACAGAAGGCAGTGAGATGGCATTTATGGCTTCTAGCCAAGACAGAGCAGGCCAGAACATTGATCAAATTGATCACGAGGATAGAAGCAAGACCATATCTTTTGGAGATTATCAGAAAGAAACCACAATGGGTTCGCCAGTTCTTGTTATTAACAGTTATGAGAACTTCAGCCATGCCCCTGTAACTGCTAAAGATCCTCTTCATATGGAAGCAGAGGCAAACATGTCTTTTGAATTTAGAAGTCCCCCCTATGCTAGCCCTAGGGTTGATACCTTGCTTGTGCCCAAAAGTAAAGATTCAAAGACAACTAAGAAGGGTTCTACAAACACATTTCCTTCAAATGTTAAGTCCTTGTTGTCGACAGGAATGTTTGATGGGGTTACTGTGAAGTACTATTCGTGGTCACGTGAGGTCAGTTTGTTCTCTTACCTGTCCTGAGAAGGAACTTTTCATCTTTACTCTTCTGTGTGCTGAAACATAATTTGGCAGAAAAATCTCAAAGGAATTATAAAGGGGACTGGGTATCTATGTGGTTGTGCCGACTGTAAGCTTAACAAAGTAAGCAACGTGATTCAGTAATTACTGGCAGGTCTGTTTGATACAAATCTATGCTAATTGATTTTCCAACTGAACTGTGCAATAGGTTCTGAATGCGTATGAATTCGAGCAGCATGCTAATTGCAAGACAAAGCACCCAAATAACCACATATACTTTGAGAATGGAAAGACCATTTATGGCGTTGTTCAAGAGCTGAAGAATACACCTCAGGAGAAGTTATTTGATGCTATTCAAACTGTAACAGGATCTGATATCAACCATAAAAATTTCAACACCTGGAAAGGTAATAGTGCAATATAGACATTTTAATTTGACATAGCTGCTAAGCGCATGACATATAGAACAAGATACGGAAGCCAATCTTTGTCGGTTTTCCAGCTTAAAAGTTTGTTCTACTTTTGTCTGTTTTCAGAGTTTGTTCTACTTTTGTCTGTTTTCAGCCTCATATCAAGTTGCTAGCCTTGAACTTCAGCGTATCTACGGGAAGGATCCTGTCACTTTGGCATCTTGAGAAGACGAGTTATCAACTGGCAGCCTTTTTTTTGTCGTAAGTGAATTCCATTCTTGTTGTCTGTAACTATAGCTTCTAATAGTAATTGAGCACCTTGAACTGCTATGATGCCCTTGTCTGGTGAGTCTAGTTCTCTTGCTGAAGTATCTAAACTTCTGCAAGGACTCAAAAATTTAAGATCCAGATAGCTTCTTTGAGACTTTATGCAGCGCATTGCTTGCTCTTATTCTGGCAAACCATATTCTCAATACTACCAAAAAAAATCTGCAATATATAATAGAGATACTCGAACAAAATTGGCATCTCAGACCAACTCTTGAGACTGGGTTGCTGCCTTTGGGGTTATTAACTGGTCACTATTGGGTACTACTTGGTTATTATCAGGCGTTGGAACCTTGTGTTCGTCAATTTTCACTACAGTCTCTGAACACCCAGAGTTTGGTGGAAGCTTCCCTCCCTTGTCCTTGCTTTTACCCCATAGTACCAAATATATTCCAATGACAATGATAACTGACCCAACAACCCTATAAATATAGGAAGCCCATTTAGTGAAAATCAGTTCTTTAACTTTAGATCTATAGCAATAGTAGTCTTGGATCAAGGTTCTTACCTTCCTAGGTACATTTTTTCCAAGAAAACAAAGGAGCTCAGAATAGCAACGATAACCATGCTGAGCGGGTTAAATGAGCTCACAAACACCGGCCCTCTCTCCTTTGATGTCCATCCAATAACATAGTATGCTAACCCTGAGACAAGTCCCTGTGTGACAATCAACAATACTTCTCTAAAAAACACTCCCACAACAAAGGGTTTTACTGTAAAAATTTAGAAACACAGATAACAATTGCTGTACCCCATATATCGAAGCTAATAGCCTCATGTCTGGGTGGATTTTCCAGACCGACATGTTCTTCCTTTCCCATATCAATGCCATAACAGTAGCCTCCAGCATCCCCATAAAGCACATAAGTGCTGTTAGCGAGAGCTCAGCTTTGTACGAATTCAGAATGTTTGCCTGGAAAAAAAAAAAAAATTCCTCTGTTACCTTACCTCTTTATGACTTGACTGTTTGTTTCATTAAAGGTGTTCTCAGTTAATGTTTTCTGCTGAAAAATGTATCAAGCTTTAGTTACTGGTGGAGGATTTCTGGTTTTAGGGTAGCTAGCAAGAACAGAAGCGGTTGTCCCGACACATATTATTAATTTTTTTTTCTGGAAGTCATGATGGGTTTGAGAATAAGGCCATTGGAAATCCGGCCATAGAAAGTTATAAGTATATAGAATGGGTTCGACCTGTAAAATGATATAACATGACCAACTGAAGCAGCTCGCTACAAGCATGATTGATCCTTTTCCTATATCTTCCTGCTTTGGAGTACTCATAGCATGTGACTGCCCATTCAAGCCCCTTGACTTGCTTGTCCAAGGCAACTCAATGACATTCCCTTTCACGAATGTCATAAGCATTGCTCCTCCAATAGCCACCATGGTTCCCACCAGCTTTGCCTGGCTGTGACGCTTTTTGATATTCACCTTTTCGAGCCTTTCAAGAAAACAGGAACCGTGTAAAAAAAAGTTCAGTAATAGAGTAGTGTATGCATGTGCAATAATATTGGCAGATGAGGTTACTTGAAAATGCAGGCCATTATAAATGTCATTGCAGGAAGTGCATTGCACAAAGCCGATGTGAATGTGGCAGTAGTAAGTTTCATCCCTGAGTAGTACAGGTTTTGTTCAACCACAGGCCTGCATTTTTTTCATTTAAATATAGTTACACGGAGGAGTCGATGTCTATCATTGTGAATCAGAAATGATGTAACGAAGTCATACTCAAACAAACTCAGGATGGATATTTGAAATAAGATTTTGAAAGTCAGCTTTGGTCTTGAGTTCCTGCATTTGCAACAACACAAGAAACAATTAATTCAACTTCATAGTGAATTATTATGTTTGACAGGCTTAAACCAGATGAAGAAGAACAACATACCTCTCAAGAACGAGGGCGAAAGGAGTAATGAGGGCTGCAGCAACTGCCATTCGGTAAGCAACTAAGACGTGAGGACTCATTCCTTCGTTCAAAGCTAGTTTTGCTACTATAGACATCAATGCATACAAAAACTGAATGAAAACAATGGCCATGAATGGCCTTGCTTTCTCAAGCTTCATTATTTTCAGCTTCTCTACATAAAAGAAAAAACAAAAAAACTTTCTCTTGGGTTAGAAAAGAGCTGTTTTTTGGTTTGTTATAAGGAAAATAAAAGTTATATCTATGCGTGTGTATATATACATAAATTCTGTTTGAAGCCTCATAACGTCTTCATGTGTTCCGACGTAAAGAAACATTCAAAGCATTTTTGTTTTAAGTGCATGTATGTAACACTATCTGCCTAAAAAAGAAGAAAGCCATAGAGCACTAAACTCGTGTTCTAAGAGGTAAACATTTCTTGATTGGTTGGACTCTGACTCTCATAGACCCACTTTAATTACTTTTGTCACTTTGATTAACTTGGCAGTTTCAAGTCTTACTCATCAACTCGTTTCCGTTAACTATATTACCTTATTTCATTATTTTTGTCGTTACATATTTTATCAATCGTCTAAACTCTATCTATCTAAGTCCCCTATCACTTTACCAACCGCCTCTGATGGATTTTTTATCGATTATATATGACATAACTATCTTGATAAGAATGCAAGTACGTAAGATACCTAAAGTAGTGCCCTATAAAGTATTAGGGCCAGTAGTAATAATGAGATCATTGTACGTCACAAAGCAAAGCGTAACAAAACAAAAAAGCGAGACCACTTAAAAATATGATATGGAGAACCAATATGTTTTGCAACAGACACCATAATTTAACAAACAAAAGTATGGCTTATTTGTAATTACATTGTTTCTCATCATCATCAACTCGAGTCATGGAGAAAAAACATTAAAAGTGTAACGGAAAGCACTAGAATGTTTCTAAATTCTTATGAAATTATTTTACAGCATTTATGGCCAAAAGAAAAAAATTTCTTGAAAAGTAAGAATGTAAAAATTGTATAAAAGCTATGGGAAAGGAAAAAAAAACCTGTAAAATTCCCAAATAACGAATAACGTAGGTCGGGTCTATCGTTATCATCCACAATGTTGTTTGAGTAGGTCGAATATGAGATGGGAGCTTCACTGTTCTGATGGAAATTTGATTTCTGATATTCTGCTACACCAGAGTGATGACAAAACAAAACAAAATAAATATGTGAATGAGATGATGAGTTTTTGTTTTTGTTTTGGGGCCACAGGAGATATTTATAGAGTTTAAGTAAGTTTATATATAAGAAAATTAGTTTACTTAAAAGGTAATAAAATAGAGATACATGCATGCAAATGAGATGAGGAGACAGTTATACAGAGTTTAAAAAAAATTTGAAACAAAAGTAAAGAAAACTAATGCACTTATGGAAAAACTTAATATGTATATTAGGAAAATACAAAATGATGATAAACGAGAACGCTTTCGTTTAGTAATATCAGAATAATATTATATATTGGTGAATAAAAGAAATTAAGTTAATGGTGGTAGTTACATTGAATAAATGCATTTACTTTTATAGGACAAATAGCTGTATAGCCAAATTATAGAAGCATATTTAATTAAATTAGGTGTATCTATATATGGTTTCTCTTTTATAGTATAACCTATATGAAGCCAAGAAAACGACAGCCAAAAACCTTATTATCGTCTAACTTTTGTTTTTTTCTGCGTTAAAATATCGTATATAACATTCTTTCTTCATATCAATACCTGAAAGTTAAAAACATATAATCCGGTGAAAAACAAAGCGGGTAATTATTTTTCTCCGGTGAAAAATATTTTTTTTTCCGGTGAATTTTGCTTTTAATATGTTTGTTAATGGGCCAAAATAAACAAAATAACCCGCTTAACAAACATATTTATTTTTTTGGCCCATTAACAAACATATTAGAAACAAATTTTTTCACAAGAGTTCCAAATTAAGGATTGGAACATGGAACCTTGAAACTGTTTTAAACAGACTCAACCACCACACACATGGCCACAAATTCAAATAACTATATGTATAATAAAAAATCATTTGAAAAATGAAGAACACTCGGAATTTTATCTTTTTTATATGATGGAGCATTGGTCCATTTTTATCCAATAAGCCTATCTTGTGCTTCGCAGGAATCTAAGCGATGAACAGAAATGTGGCAGATGCACCTTACTCTCTTTAGTGCGTAAACGGCAATAATAAGAGATCCAAAAACAAAGAGAACTTGTAGCAAGAAGGTTAGATGTTTTAAAACGCACAAGATTGTTGTATCCAAAACTAAAGAGATTTAAAGATTTTCATGGGCTAACGAAGACCTTAAGCATCCAGCTAAAGGCATCCGAGTCTCGTCCTGTGGATCTTGTCTTCTGAACGTAACGCTCAAAGCAATAAACTTCTTCATCGACGCTCTCGCTGGATACTGTATCGTCTGCTAGCTCTACTGCTGCTACCTGAGCGACTTGGAAATTCTCTGCAGTCTGTTGCAACTTCTGTGCAGACTCTTTCTCACCAAGTGTTATCAGACATATCAACAAAGACTTCAGCTCTCGCTTTCCTCCTTCTGTCATACGCATACCCTTCAAATGATCAACAAGAGCCATCTCCTCACCCGCGCTGCATTTTCACCCCAATTTGACTCGTTTACATTTTTGCTCATCAAATGAAACAGATCAATTTTCATAAGATATCTATATATACCTGCCAGCGCGGATTTTCCCGCTCTTTCTCTGGCGCCTCAAATCTCTTGCCTTGGTAGTCGACGTGCTTGAGCTAAATGAAGCAGTAGAACCTCTCCTTGTCCTAGAATAATAGCATAGAAAACAGTAACTTTTATGTTAAGATTCAAACTCGTAAAGTCTTTCACTATTTAATACATGAAACAACTATATTATGTAACGCAATCTAAGACCAGCCAAGAAAAATTCCACATTGACAAAGGCTGCGAAAGTAAGACAAATGCAAAACTGTACCCCAAAGTATAGGCGCTCATTCCACTCAGGTTGCTACTTGCTTCTGAAGCGGTGTCATCGTCAAGATCAATTACTGACCGTTCCTCGGACTTGAGCTTTGCTGCAAGCAGCAATCGTCTTTGCCGAACAGCTAAATAGCGAGTCAAATATTTTCCTACTTTTTCTATTGATTCTTTGAATTCACTTACTAGGCCAGTAGAACACTCAAGAGCAGAATTCTTAACCACTGAGATTAAACTATCTGCTGTATGCAGAAAGGCAACCCTTAAAGCCTCTTCCCATTCCCTCGCATTGATAAGCAAACTAATTCCACCGCTTATATCTCTGCAATATTCAAGAGCTATTTTCGCTGCTTCCCCCGGTTTCCCAAGAGCGTTGACCTCTTCACAGAGTTCATATGCCAATTTCAAGATCTCATCTTCACCTAATTTCATTAGCGCCCCCACTCTGAGTACCCCACTCCAATCACCACATTCACGGTATGCTTTTGAAGCCTTTTCCAGTTTACAGCAACATAGGTATGTCGTAGCTGCATCCTCAAAACGTTTTTCATCAGTTAGATGATCTGCCCAAGCCTCTAGAACCGCTTGTTTCTTTTCAGGATCAGTAATCAGCTGAATTCCCAGTGGGAAAAGTTGAGGGTTTTTCTTCATTAAGTTCATGCAATCAGGAAAGTAACCATCCCCTGCTGATACAATGTTCCTAAGAGCACTATTAAAACGTTGCAATTTAATGTCAATGTTGAAATGCATCAGGGGTTCGGGCATTCTTTCCAGCTCCTGAAGATAAGGTAGAAATTCTTTTGGATCACGCTGGGAATTGAGTGCCACAATAGCTGCAAGGTTCAGATCATAAAGACCTAAGGCAGCTTCAAAGACAGCCTCAGAATCCAATAACCATAGAAGGTGTTTCAAGGCTTCTTCTGCAGATGGACAGGACTTTTTCCTTGAATCATCAGAAGAGTTTAGCAACTCCATTTCACGAACAGATTTTATTCTCAGAAGAGATTCCTCAATAGCTGGTGGATCACTTCGAGCAAGAGTGGTCAAAATACAGAGTTCCCTTGATGGACTCTCTGGAATCTGTTCTTCAAGGACTTTCCTAATTGCCTGTAGAACTGATGATACTTTGTTACCACAACGATCTTTTGCTTGGAAAGCCTTGTCCCCCTTTCTGGAAAAGGAAAACTTTTTGTAGAGTGTTTCTGTAACATCTTCATTCTTCATGGCACAAACAAATTCTGTGACGTGGTTCAAATTGTTTACTTGTTCAACAAATTCTACAGCTGATTGTATAAATGTCTGCCACCCATATAGATCCACGATAACATTAAAGTCGATCCTGTGACGCCTTACCAAGTTTAATGCATCTTTGAACCGTTGCTGAGCTAACGCATTAGTAATGGAAGACAGGACCAGCTTTCTGGGATAAATGCATTCGAGGTTCCCTCGCATAGTTTGTAATATTACAGCAGCTTCATCTCCATTGAGGACTCCTACTACTTTGGCACCTCTTTCCCAAATATTCATATAGCTCATAATTTCCTCGTCTCGCCTTCTACCATCAATAACAAAGTACACGTTTCCAAGTGCTACTTCTCCCTGCAGTACATCTTTGGTATCGACAATAAACAGAAAATCCTGTTTGGTCAAAATAATCAAATGGGTAACCACTTCATTGGCCAACTCTGAATAAAATGAGAAACTGCTGCAGTTATTACAGAGGCTCTTACTATTGATGTACAGTCTACCCATATCATCAAGCCCACAGATCAAGGGTTTGAGCACCCCACCAGCATCAACCTGCGCCACTCTCACCCAAGGACAAGTCGATGGAAAACATACACTACCATCACCAATACGAGCTTCCATAATGCCTGACCTAGATGCATAGCTAAGCACTTTCCCACCCTCAAACTCTACAAAGGCTGAATCACGCTTACTAGGATTCCAGGCAAGAGCCATGGCCGGCGATTCGAGAAGTGTCTGGCAAGTAACTCTTGCCTCAAAGCCAGAGCATGTTACTTGATCAGGAATATGATCCTCATAACAGACAATTTCAACTTCTTGTAAATAAGAACCATGAAGCTCTGGCTCATATGAACCCGGAGAGAGACATTTGTTCTGGCTAGAACCATAAGCAGAGACACACAGAAGTGAATGGACATCCAACCATAGAAGATGTACAAAAGAGCCCAGTGCTGTTTTACAGTCTGAAATTTCCACACTGAAGTTCCTGCCTTCAAGATCTTCCCAAGTATTAGGTGAAGGAAACTCAACAAAAGAGAGGTTTCCATCTGACAAGAACACAGCAAGACAATTCTTAGAGTTCCTTGAGTAATATGCTATATCCCTGACAGCGGAAGAAAAACTAAGGCTGAACAAATACATAGGAGGTGGCATCAAGGACAAAGACAGTGGTGTCACGAGTATCTTGGAGTTATCTATGACAAAGGCTGTTGAATCCTCCATGACCGCTGTTACCCACATAAAATTGCAAACAGTAACCTGCCCTGCCAGAGTCCAACATATTAACTGTGTTGGCTTCGTTGGATCCCACATGACCATTACCCCAGCTTCCTTTGGATACCTAATCTCATGTTTCAGGTACCAGTGATTGTTGCTAAAGAACCACACCCTAATGGCATCATGTGTGTTGCAACTAACAACCCCTGCAAGAAGATCTGATGCAGAATTCCACTTCAGAGTTTCAAATGTTAGGTTAGCATCTCCAGGTTCAACAATACTAAATGAATTCCTCTCAAGTCCATTCCTCTCGAAGAAAGCAATTGATGGACGGCCATCATCTGACTTCCTCTTATAAACAGTTGCGATTTTTGCCCCACTAGGCATCCATTCAAGAATCCCCTTCATGAAATCTTTTGTTTCTGAAGAAGACTGCAAAGCGCCAGAATCACTCTCCCATATCTTAATCTTCTTATACATACAACCGGATTCATAAACCTCACCCATAGTCGCAAAATACTTTCCATCACCTCTCCACGAAATGGAAATTCCCCCACAGTTTACAGACAAATCATCTGCTCCACCTAAAGCAGTTGTTTAATTCACACGTTAGCAAACAGAAAGAAGGTGTTCAGGAAAACTTTCAACAAGAAGAATGTAGAAGTGAGGATTAAGATGACAAAGGTAAGGGGTCCTTACGTACGTCAACACCTTCAGGAACCTCAGCAAGCGCCCTCTCGTACATCAAAACCCAATCATAAGTCATTACAAGCAACTGCCCAAAACCAGTTATCAATCCAAGTAGATCTCCAGTAGGACTAGGCGAGACACACTTGACACCTCCTTCTATATTTCCAACTAGCTCAGTCACATTACTCTCCACTTCATGCACGAGCAGAAGCCCACGAGAAGTCCCGATTAATAGCGACTCCTTCTCTGCGAGATAATCAAAGGCCGTGATGAAATCCCCTGCCTCCAGATCAATACTGCAGACCTCCACAGGCAAAGCGCTCTTTGCACAAGCTCGTCCATTCTGGCACATTATGAAAAAAAGACATCAATACAAACACGAAAAGGAGAAAGACTTTCATATACAGACCCTATTCCTTAGCATGTAACAAATCCTTATGTTCACTTGCAAGTTCACTTTTTTCTTCATAAGGCGCCATCTCCTTATGTTCACTTAAAATTTCATCCACAAGAAATTTGAATCAAAAGCGAAATTAAAAACGACGACAGAAAACCCATATTAAGACCAATTTTTTTTCTCACTCGCTTCCTTATCAGTAAAAAAACAGGATGTGCCAAAGAGGAAAGAATTTCACAGGCAATTGCTTACTTGAAAGGAAGAGACTTGAAGAGCGTAAACGAAATTAGTTGAGGATACGAAGAATAAGCGACTTTGGTCGATGTCATAGGCTGCGAACCGTACAACTTCTTCCGTCGAATGCAATTGGATGTTCTGTGAAACCTCCGAGAAAAGCTTTAAATTTTTCATGTCGGAGAAGTACCGAATCTCTACGGCTTTTGACGGACTTTGCAGCTACAGATCCAGAAGGCAGATTTAAACCCCACACACTGATATTAGGGTTTAATCCAACACAGGCTATATGTCTCCTCTGCTTTCTTTTTTCTTTTTGCTATAAAGTTTGTTTAAACTAGAAACAGAACCCGGTTTGTTTTTGGGAAGCCGGTTTACTTTTTTTTCTTTTACCCTTACTGTAGTGTTTTGATTGGGAAACTAGTAGTATATACAGATTTGAAATAAGCAAAACCGCATGTAAATACAAAAAATATGATGTAAATGATGAAAATAAAACTCGACTAGAAAAATGATGAAAATAAAAATAATCAAATAATATCCGATCAATTGGCCATGATGTTATCTGTATATCGAGTCTATGATCCTTGTTTACTCTCTCGCTAGACACGACCATCATCACCATGCGTCCTATCAAATTCGTTTTGTTGGTTTTGTTGATTCTTTCTCTTCACTCTCAATCTATCTCAATACAACATCCTACTATCGACGGTCTGCTTCACCGTCTGGATTCCCTGCGATCAACTCCGTCTGTACAAGAATCAGCAGCAAAAGGTTTATTGCAGAGACTGATTCCGACCCATTTTCACAGCTTCGATTTCACAATTATCTCCAAGGTTCTTTCTTTTTTGCTCGTTAAACACCTATTTATGCTATTTTCAGGTTGAGTCTACAGTACTGATTGTTTTTGTTTCACTAGGATGTTTGTGGTGGTAGCAGCTGCTTTCTAATTGAAAACTATGATGGCCCGACACGAACTGGTCCTGAAATTGTGTAAGTGACATCTGATTTCCTGGCGATGCTGGATCAAATTTACTTGAAGATTCTTCTCTTCCGGTTCACATTTCAAGTCTATTTATTTCAGGATTAAAGGCACAACTGGAGTTGAGATTGCTTCTGGGCTCCATTGGTATTTGAAGTATAAATGTAATGCTCATGTTTCTTGGGACAAGACTGGTGGCATCCAGATTGCCTCTGTTCCATACCCTGGAAATCTACCTCGTCTAGATTCTAAACGCATCTTGATTCGCCGTCCTGTTCCTTGGAACTATTACCAAAATGTTGTTACATCGAGCTGTAAGAGATATATATACTTGTTGGATTCAAAATTCCCTCATGTGTCAATGGTTTGTAGTGAATCACTCAAGGCACATTCCTGCTCCTGCTTCTGCTTTCTTGTTTTTTTCGTTTCCAGACTCATATGTTTGGTGGGGATGGGAGAGATGGGAGAGAGAGATTGACTGGATGGCATTGCAAGGTATCAACTTGCCTCTAGCATTCACTGGCCAAGAAGCTATTTGGCAAAAGGTTTTCAAGGTAAAAGTTGTATTCCTATTCTTGTAAGATTGCAGAAGAGTATTGTAATTGTTCGCTGGGACATGATCGGCAAATGCATTTTTTTATTGGGTATAAAACCTATGCTAACCAAGTTCTACATCAATCCTGTTTAGAGGTTCAATATCAGCAAAGAAGATCTTGATGATTATTTTGGTGGACCAGCGTTTCTCGCTTGGGCTCGCATGGGAAATCTTCACGCGTAAATAACCTCATTTCTGATATTTTCAGGCTCCTATCGCCAATGCTCCTTCTGAGCTAAATTTACCTTTCATTCTTGGATCTCACATATTCCGTGTCTCTCACTACATCATCTACATCACAGGTGGGGTGGTCCTTTATCGAAAAACTGGCTAGGTGATCAGTTGCTTTTGCAGAAACAGATACTTTCTCGGATGCTGGAGCTTGGCATGACTCCAGGTCCAAGGAACAATCAATTTCTTCTGTTTTCAGATACTCGATAGATTGTTCTCATAGCATCTTATATTTTCTTTTGTTTACTTCTTTCCTAGTACTCCCGTCATTCTCAGGAAATGTTCCATCAGCCTTGAGAAAGATATATCCTGAGGCAAATATTACTCGGCTTGATGACTGGTACGCCACTACGTTGTCCTAACCATAAATGATGCCCCTAAACTTTTTTATCCAATGGTCAAATATGCTAGTTTGTACTTCTTCGTCTTTACATCAGTAACAATTTTACGATTTGTGCTTCATTTCTTCTCAGGAACACGGTGGATGGTGATTCCCACTGGTGCTGCACTTACCTTCTGAATCCTTCTGATCCCCTCTTCATTGATATTGGAGAGGCCTTTATTAAACAACAAACTGAAGGTACCCCGAAGCTTTTTCTATTTCCATCTAGTGAAATATGTAATCCATTATAAGCCCTTTTGTCAAACCAGACACATATTAATCAAAGATCCCACCTGATCACACAGTCTTCTTGATATAACTATACATAGATATGCCTTTAATCTTACCTTGTTCCTGTTTCAGAATATGGAGAGATTACAAACATCTATAACTGGTAATTCTCTTCAATTTTCACCTGAAAGAGGTAAATTACTTCTTGCAGTTTTTTCCTAGTTTTTTGGGTCCCAGGTAAAATATTTGTGAAAACAATATCTTCCGGAAAAAATATATGATTCAACAAAAAACCAACTTTCTTTGTATGGAATAATGGATGATATTAATTTTAATTGGCTTAGCTCTTGACCACTTGTGTGAATGCAGCGACACATTCAATGAGAATACTCCTCCCACAAGTGAACCTGAATATATATCTTCACTAGGAGCTGCAGTGTACAAAGCTATGTCAAAAGGAAACAAGAATGCTGTATGGTTAATGCAAGTATGCCCTCTTTTCCATTTTTATTCTTACTGGCATTCATAATTTGGGATGTTATTTGGAAAATTATTCACTGTATTAATGTTGGATTACAGCAATCTAGAATGACGAGGCAGTGAACTCTGCATATCATATCATGATCTTCATATAATGCTTCTTACTTGAGACTCATCTTTGTGCAGGGTTGGCTTTTTTATTCAAACTCAAAATTCTGGAAGCCACCCCAGATGAAAGTAAACTTCCGATATAGTATTTATGATGAATGCTGATGGATTCTATTGTATTATATTGGAAATGGTTTTCTTATTCAATATCACAGCCTCCCTTGCTTTCTGCAGGCGCTCTTACATTCAGTTCCCTTTGGCAAAATGATAGTTCTTGATCTATTTGCTGATGTCAAACCGATATGGAACACGTCGGCCCAATTTTATGGAACTCCTTATATCTGGTATATCTTTGTCTCGGTTTCCCTCTCATGCTGTTACTTGTAGAGTCGTATTTGTTTTAATTGGAATCAGATGAATTTCAGGTGCATGCTTCACAACTTTGGAGGCAACATTGAAATGTATGGCACTCTTGATTCAATTTCTTCAGGACCGGTTGATGCTCGAGTCAGCAAAAATTCAACCATGGTATTTTCAAGACGACATTCAGAGCCTCACATCTTTAATCTTATCTATACACTTTGGGGCTAATATTTGCCCTTGGAAATGCAATCTCCTTATCTGTGCTTCATTTAGGTCGGTGTAGGAATGTGCATGGAAGGAATAGAGCACAACCCAGTGGTTTACGAGCTAATGTCTGAAATGGCATTTAGAGATGAGAAAGTTGATGTCCAGGTAATCCACACATAATAAACACATTTTTGATACGACACTCTAAAGTGTTGGTATTTTTCATGCATTTTTAATATTCGATTTTGTAGAAATGGCTGAAGAGCTATACACGCAGAAGATACATGAAAGAAAATCATCAAATCGAGGCCGCTTGGGAGATTCTCTATCACACTGTCTACAATTGCACTGATGGAATTGCAGTATGTTTTCTTTTGGTCACTACCGCATCGTTTCTCCTTTGATCTGCTCTATTTCTTAAGAAACTAGCTTTCAATCTTCTGTTTTTTAGGATCATAACACAGATTTCATTGTCAAGCTTCCGGACTGGGATCCATCTAGTTCGGTACAAGGCGAGTCGAAACAAACAGATTCATATAAGATCTTCACTGACCCCTATGAAACAAAAAGAAGATTCTTGTTTCATGATAATAGCTCTGGTTTGCCTGAGGCGCATTTATGGTATTCTACAAAGGAGGTGATCAAAGCTCTCCGACTTTTCCTGGACGCTGGGGATGATCTGTTCGGGAGCTTAACATATAGGTAGGAGGAGTAACTAGAAATAGAATATCTGCCATTTTAATGGTTACAGATCCCCATGGATTTTGCTTGCAGGTACGACATGGTTGATTTGACGCGTCAAGTTTTATCAAAGCTAGCAAACAAGGTGTACGTCGAAGCGGTGACCGCTTTTGTAAAGGAAGATATCGGAAGTTTAAGACGATTGAGTCAGAAATTTCTTGAGCTTATAAAGGACATCGATGTTTTGCTTGCTTCGGATGATAATTTCCTTCTGGGGACATGGCTTGAGAGTGCAAGGAAGTTGGCCAGAAACGATGATGAAAGGAAACAGGTGTAAAATTGATCTTGTTCTTGGAACGTATAGATAGAAGAAGTATATTGCTTGCTTATAGCTGATTTTTGTGTGTGCACAGTATGAGTGGAATGCGAGAACGCAAGTGACCATGTGGTATGACTCGAAAGATGTGAACCAAAGCAAGCTTCATGATTATGGTAAGAGATAAACTTTAATAAAGGATTTTTTCAGTAGATAGAGTTCTAATAAAAACTGTTATCTTTTTCATCAGCAAACAAGTTCTGGAGTGGGTTACTTGAAGACTACTACTTCCCCAGAGCAAAGTTGTACTTCAATGAAATGCTGAAAAGCTTAGGAGATAAGAAGAAACTCGAGATAGAGACATGGCGAAGAGAATGGATAATGATATCACATAAATGGCAGCAAAGTTCATCTGAGGTTTATCCAGTTAAAGCAAAAGGAGACGCCTTAGCTATTTCAAGGCATTTGTTGCGGAAGTACTTCACATGAGTTGCTCAAAGAGAATAAAAGGGGTTAGAGGTGTCTAGCTTCTGCCTGATATTAAATTGACATTAGTGTAGATTTGAGGATTAGGGTTCTGGTCTGTTAGTGTTCGAGACTCGGTGAAGGCGAGTAAAGGTTGCAACAACAAACTATGCTTCATCTCTTCCAACAAAGACTTACTTGTCTCCATACCTGCAAGGTATCCTCCATGTACATATCCACTGAACTTTTCACTTGTATGTTCTCCTGTGAAGAATATCCGTCCAACTGGAGCCTGAATCACAAACCAAACCAAAAACTGTCATAAATTCCTGACATGTGTGTATGTGCTGAATAAAAAAAAAAATAGTTATACCTTTATATTTTGGAGAAGCTGATTATCCGATATCATCGGGTAGTTGCTGTAGCTACCGCGCTGAAACCTGTTGTTCCACCATCTGGGGACAAGAATATCAGTTGCGTAAGGAATGGTGGGACCAAACATGTCCCTGAGAACACTCATTGCCTCTTTCAGCGTCTCCTCGTCTGATTGGGATTCCACGCACTTTGACTGCTCGTTAGTCAACGTCACGACCAAGATATTAGATCCTGGATACGCATTTTCCATGTGCTGATCAACAAGTGAGCAACAGTTAGTTTACAGATAATAAGCTGGAGAGGAGAGCAAGCAAGTTGTACTAGTTAAACAATCTACAAGATTTTTAATTGTATACACATGGACCATGCCGCTGGTTAGAGACTCGAGAGTCAAGATAATGATAATAATCAAAGGGACCCCAGCTGTTTAATCCTAAGATTAGAGAGTGCATGTGCCACGTTTCGCCCCTATGTGGACTGAAGAAAAAGATGCATTGAGATTAACAAACTTCAATTTTTTAATTTTAAGGTAATCAACCTGCCAAAAGGTGAAGTAGCCGCGTTGTTCATGCGCATAGATGAAAAACTCTTGACCAGGACCACATGGCCAGAAACAATGAGGGAATTTGAGGAAGATCTTTGTGTACACCATCACATCGCACTTTTTTATTGCTTCTGTTTTCCATTTCTGTCACCAAGAATAGTTTTGGATAGTAAGATCACATGCATATGGACTGAAAATGATTCCCTATTTGTTTATGTTGTTCTAAAGGCCTCTCTTGAATTATGTGGATCAGCCATGCATAGCCAACCCACTGTATTTGGTGTACGGTTTTTATTAAAAATAAAGACACCATGGATTCTGACTTTCTTTACCTAATGGCTAATGCAATTTTATATTTCCCAGGTTCATGTACATTGAATGATTAAAAATCTACCCCCTTTTTGTGCAGGAATCTTGTATCTTTTTAATGTTAAATAAGCATAAGAGATAAGGACCATGGAGTAGTTAATTATAAACTACTAGCAATTATAGGAGAAGAGGAGAAAGTAAGCTAACGGGTAAAGGAGGCTGGAAGGAGAGAAGATTGGATTGGAGAACACCGATGCTCGCAGACACGATCACATAATTGGCCTCGTATTCGGAACCATCCTCTGTTTTCACCACAACCCCATTCCTCGACTGTTGTACCTCCCTAACTACCTGCCATTAATTCCCTACAACAGTATCATCACACTAATATAGATTACTAATATAACAACAGCTTCCAAAAACTAAGCCAGCTGGTTTAGGAGAGGCAATAAATAAAACACGGTAACTCATAGAGACCCACAACTTTCCACAATAATGCTTCCCAAGAAACTATTAACCTAAGGCACCAATTGAAGCTTAAGAATAGCTACAATGACCTGGAGCGTAATCAATTCCACTACAAACAAACCAAAGGATGAGACTGAGAGAACCTTGCAGCTGTGTAAGTTGAAAAAACTTAGCAGAAAAAAGAAAGAAAATGCAAATCAACAACAGTTTAAAGTAGCTTTCCATAACGTCATAATATACTCCTTTAACTAAAGTAAAAGATAGTTTTGTGCGCAGGTGTTGAAGAAGAAAGAGTTAAAAAGATAAAGGTCTTAAAATCTACCTTGTTTAGTTTGAGGCGGTTGTCCAAGATGTTTCCATCTGAGGTAAAGAGAAATCCCTCAGCCATTTTATACAGTAAAGATTCGTAACCTCTTTCATCAGCAACCAAATATTCCCTTTCACCGAAGTCCACATAAGTCGATATTGGCTCAACCTCTGAATACAGCAATACAGACAAAAAAATTGGGATCAATCAATATATATTAGATATGATGATGAAATCATGTATTCCGTAAGACAGAAGCTCACCTGCCATCTCGAAATCATGCAGTATAAAGTCAATGGCGAGTTCTATTGGCGTCTTTGGTGACCTGATACCAAAGCAAGGCACACACTAAAAAAAGATTGTTTCAAGCAAAATGTAAAACCAGTAGAAAAAAAACAGAGAGGAGACGCACGAAGGAGCGTCCTCCGCTACTTGGCCGGCACATTGATCTTCAAGGCTCTTTAGCTTCAGAATGGCCGAGTCAACTGCCTTCTTATACGAGTCAGCAGCCAATCTAGTCGGGAAGATTTCTCCACTGCAATTAAACGGAATACGATTTGGAGAAACACAAGTCATCATGAGGAGGAGAAGAAAGCTAATCGGGATTGAGATTACCTTCGATCGTAGATGTTGTAACGGGCATTGGTGTAGTCGGAGAAGCAGGTACGGAGGTTAAAACGCGAGGCGAGCTCCCACACAGGGTTCGACTCCTTACCACCGACGCCGGCGATCCAACCGGCACCGAGCTCCACCGACACGTCACCGAAATTTTGCTTCTGTATTCTTCCGCCGATCCGGTCCGTCGCCTCAAGTATCAATACGTCTTCTACTCCGTTATCGACGAGCTCCTTCGCCGCCGATATTCCTGAATTCCAAACAAAAAATTCCGTTAGTAATCACGCCACCGATAGTTGCAGCAGCACAAGTATGCGAATGAAGTATATGGATGGTTTAACTCTAACCGGAAATTCCGGCGCCGATGATAATTACGGAGCCGGTCGACATAGAGAGGGAAAGGAAGAGGGCGAGAGAGGTTGTTACGTTTTCGTTTTGTTTGCCTTATATATATACTAGAGAGTGTTCACGCCTCGATTTGGATTTTATTGGTAAAATATGTTATATTTTGTTAATATATACTATTTTTTAGTGTTTTATTTTCAGTTTAAGTAATAAAACTAAAAAAAAGTAATAAAACTTATAGCTATTTTATTTTATTTTTTTATCTAAAATCACATATATAATTCAACTATCAATAACTATAGAAATAACATTTTTAAAATTTACTTTTAGAAAAAACTTTAAAATATTATAATTTTTTTGAAAAACACGTAACAACTGCTCAAAATTTACAAATTAGATGAAAGTTTTAAATAAGTTTTTAAATATGCTATATGATAAAATTTTGGAAAACGCATGCAAATGTCTTAGACTTTATTTTTAGAAAAAAAAAGAATTATTAATATAAATTTTGCCACGTAATATGCCTTTGTTTTTTAGATAAAATTTTAAAATATTATATAAGATGTGATTGAGAGAGAGATGGATGAGGAATTATATACTTCAACTCGAACTAAAACTAAAAAGAATACAGTGTAACGCGTGTGTTGGACGCGCTTGCGTACACGTTATCAAGTTGAGCGAGGGATGTCGATTGACATTTCTCTCGGGCATAAATGGGCTGATACATATTTAGGCCTGCTTTAGATATGCTGAGGCCCAAAATAAAAAGACTATTATGACTCACTAATTATGGTTATTTTCAAATCAAAATAAAAATTGGTGGGAGGAATCCAGCTCGTAAAACATGCATGTTTCAATAATCAATTTTTATCGGTTTATGTTGCAAAAAAAAAAAACTCGTAAAGCTTTTCTTATATTCCATGCACATCCGGATCACACATGTGTGTGTTTGCCACCATTAATGGTTTTCGGATTTGATTATTTTGTCAAAATCTGTATAACAGCGGATTGTATTAATTCAATCCAATAATGAAGATTTCATTTTTCCTTGCTCAATTCTAGAGAAAAAAAATCATAGTTAGATCGAACGAGGCAAAAAAAAAACATTCTTTTTTCAAAAGAATCCAAAGTCCACGTCTGTTCGTGGAAAGTGGTCCCACTTTTGGATCGTGGCAGAAGACGACAACAAAGAGTTTGTGAGATCTAAAATAGAAAGAGATTTTGGATTCCAAGATCTTTTGCGTGCACGTGAACCAGTGACAGAGTGTAGCACATGAGTAGTACGTGACATGTTAAGAATCATCCAAAATAAGTAAAAAAGTTGCAACAAGGTTTTCTTTTTGAATAATGAGAGACATGAAAACGACACTGCAGCGAAAGGACATGAACACAAAGAAACAGAAAGCAAATTGAGAAATCTGTCAACTTCACTCGACCTACGATGAGCATCTGTCATCCGCTCATTCTGGCTTCCGGGCCAAGAAGAAATACATTGGTGTGAAAATCTCTCTCCTGTTCAAACACAGATTCAGAATTTAACCTTCGAAAAACATATTTTATTTGAATCTTAAGGGGGACTCACCTTCCACCGTCGACTAATCCTTCCGCGGCCTTCTCCAGAAAATCTGAAACCCTTTGGCTTCCTTTAGGTGCGAGTCTTATGTACTCAAGGACCTTGACCTATAAATAACAATGACAAGTTCAGATATGGTGATGAGATTTGGCAGATTGGCCAGAGCAAGTATTTTTTTACCATGTTTTTGGTTATGAATCGTCCAACAGCTGTTAGGCGGAAGCTACTCAGCGAAAAGTGGTTTTTGTCCAGCGGTAAGTACCATGGGACTGGCGACTCCTTGGCCAGATCCTTTTTCCCATATCACCTACACCAAAAGCAGATGATAAAGAGTATTTAGATGTTGAAATGTTTGCGTATGGAAATAGAGAGGATCTGCCGTGAGATACTTACTTCAAAACCGGCCTGCTTCAGAGCTTCGAGGCATTTTGAAGTCAGCCTAATGTCAGGCAGACCATCTCCAATCTCTATCTCTGCCTGCACAATGGGGGCTTTGTTTGTATTCATGTCCATAATAGATGCACAGATAATATGGATAGATGCAAGAGACCACACTAGACCTTTATTTTCTGATGTTGGGCGTTATCAGGGTCAAATGCATCAGTCATGCACCACTCATAGGCAGCAAAACATTGCCCAGGCTTTAGCACTCTGTAAATCTCTTTGTAGCATCCATACTGTTTTTGAGATCATAATGATGAATCATAATGCTTATAAATGCAGGGAAGAAAACAAACAAATAGCCATTTAGAATTTGACATACTGCATCAGGTGCGTGGCAAGTTGCTTCAATTGCATAAACTGCATCAAAACTGTTTTCAGGGAATGGCATCTTCATGAAGTCAGCCTGCACAAGAATAACAAATGACAACCTTCATCACGTTGCTCGTTACAAGGTTTTTCCCTATCAAAGCCAGGATTTTAAAAGTATGCAGTAATTACAAGAAGCACGAATTCAACTGACCTTGACAAAGTTACATGTCTTGTCGACACCTGCAAGTCGGTTTAGTTCCTGCAAAGAAGAAGATTACAAAGGAGACGAAGACCAGAAATCAGATGATGGCATTTATAAAGTCATATAATCCACATTCCTGAATGAACTAAATGAAGTTCCAACACAGGAAATAACACTTCAAGAGTTTCCTGGAACCGAAATGCATAATATTTCACAAATATAGATGTGTTTACCTTGCCTCTGGTGATCTGGTATTCGTTATTGTTGAGCCCGGTAACAGATGAATTGCTGCAGCAGAGCAAACACAAACATTACAAATTGAAATATTTTCCCTAACCATGACATCTACTTTAAAGACCAGTAAGGGGATGTAAAGAAGGTTTGCTTTTGATATGTGTAGTCAGTTTACCTGAATCGTGCAATTTCTCTCAGCGGTCCACCAATTCCACACCCTACATCCAGTACCTGTTCATAAATATAAAGTGAAATGAATATCTGATGGCGAAGGGTCCCTTTTGGAGCGCTCAGCTAAGGTTATCAAACCTTTTGTCCTGGTTTTACGCCAAGCTGAAGAGCAAGAAAGTGCTCGTGACGTTTGATACTCTCTCGAAGTGATTCTCCATTCCATCTACAAACCAAAACTCATGCTAATTAAGTATAACTAGACCAGTATCAGTGTCTGTGGCTGCAAGAAAGAAAATTTTACTGTAGAACTTAAAAACAGAGTTGCAGAGAAGTGGAAAAATTGTAGAATTACCTGTGAGCAAAATGGAAGGACTCTCCCCATCCGTACTCATAAAAGCTAGTAGCAAGGTCATAATACTTATTAACCTGAAATGTTATTAGAAGTTGATTATTCAGTATGATTAACTTCAATACCTGGCCAACTAAGAAAATACTTCGTATATCAAGAAACTGATCTCCTGGAACATAACGATTCAAAAGTGAGAAATGCATCTAATCGTATTCGTTACACATGTTATCAAAGCAGAGGGACGTAAGCAGGCATTTGGAACTAGTATAGAAAGAGCATTGTGTCAAAGTGCTCAAAACGTTTTGGATTTACCATGTCTGTGTAATTAGCTTTTCTGTCTTCCTCGTCTCCTCCGTGGAAAACATGATATTGCTCATACCTGAAACACCGAATCACTAAAACGTCAGAAAACAGTCCAAGTCCACTATAGGCCAGACAGGAAAT
The DNA here is from genome assembly GCA_000218505.1 of Schrenkiella parvula. Taxonomy (NCBI): domain Eukaryota; kingdom Viridiplantae; phylum Streptophyta; class Magnoliopsida; order Brassicales; family Brassicaceae; genus Schrenkiella; species Schrenkiella parvula. The sequence goes on along the minus strand of CM001192.1, from coordinate 14,134,004 downwards.
TTTCATATGATGCATGCATTTCTACATCTTCGAGAGATAGATTAGTAACCAAAAAAAAAAACAATTGTTTCAAGTAGATAAGAAAACGAGTCGGGCCCTCGAGAACGTGACGGTAGTGAAATACACGTCAAATGTATATTTATAGAAGCAACAAAAGAGAACAGGGACCACCTCAATCCTCTTTTTTTCTGCTGTATTGAAAGCTCAGTTCCAAACAGAGGCGTTTATTCAATGCATCATTTTCGTAAATTTGGCTATAAGAGAAGAAGAAAAAAAATACATAATGGTGAATCAAAAAAATATCCAGTGTTGACCTTAGGAGTTATTTCGACGAAAATAGAATAAGATTTTCTTAAGGAGAGAATGAATCACAGTATGCATGAGTAGAAGAAAACGCGAACAGTGTAAGTGAATCGGAGAAGTAAACAACGAAACGATCAAGGAATGATGCATTTGAGAAGAAAAAGTTGAAAAAGAAAAAAAAGTACTTTTCGACGGCAGTGAGAACATCGGATTTATCGATCTTGCCACCAAGATTCGAGGCGAGATCCATAGCGCCAGACTTCGACATGATGCAGCGAACGAGATCTACAACATCAGATCACAGCAAAAAAAAACAAAAACAAACTAATCAAGGCGAAAATGAAGGAGAAGACGGGAAATCTGTATCGAGGGAGGAGACTTACAAAGCTCTTTGGGATGATGAATCGGAGAGTAGTGGAGAAGAGCTTTTACACTTATAAAAACAATTGGAGAGAGAGCCAGAGAGATTACTAAAGCCTCCAGCGTGGCAAACAGTACGTTTCAGATGTTAAGTTACCATAATATCCTCCTCTACTACAATTTAGTTTTTTTTTTGCAACTATACACAGAACTTTAATTTAATCTGAACTATAACCAAAGATTTTCCGTATTATATATAAAAAAAGCAATTTTCAAATACGGATCATTATCTACACATTTTAACTAAAACTTCAAAGTAATTACACTTTTCGCTCAAATCTTTTACAATTACTCTCCTCCACCAACGTAACTTCCAAATTCAAATATTGTTTCAATTGGCCACTATTGGTCAAGTTGTAAAGTGGTCACCTCTTACAGCTTCTTTTCATTGGAGTTTGGCTCTATATATGTCTATATTATACAATTATTGGATAGCAGGATCTTGACTTCTTGACAAAGTTTAGTACTAGTATCTAATCACATTCTGAATATTGTAAGATCGTTAAAATACACGTTAAATTTCTCAAAGCCCATATTGTTTTTTAGTTTTTATTTTAAGTCAGTCAGTGAAAAAGGTTTTACTTTTTCTATTAAAAGTCTTTATCATAACAATTAAAATTTGAAGGTAAAAAGTTTTTTGACAAACAAAAAAATGGTGGAATTTAGCATGGATATATTATTATATGGTGTATGTAATTTTCATAAGAAAATAAAAAACATTTCGTAAAAATAAAAATGGCCGTTGTCCTTAAGTGATGTATAAAAGAAAAATGAACTTCCTCCACGCACCACATATTTCTCTCCCGCCTAATCCTCCGCGTTCCTCAGCCCTCCGGCAGTGGTTAGAGACCTTTCTTCTCTCTTTCTCGCTCTCAATTATCTTATCTATGGCTGCTCTCTACACGTTGATCTCCGCCACTCGGCTCTCCGTTTCGCTGCCGAATCGTCACGTTTCACCCGCGCGCCGCCGTTCTCATTTCCCGTTAGCAGCTCTTGCCTCATCGTCTCCGGAGTCGTCGTCATCATCGACCCCTAGCTCGATCCCCGTCGTCAACAATGGGAACACGTCGTCGAATTCTTATGGAACTCGCGATAAAGTTGTGGATGATAACACCCCATTTGCTCGCTTCTTTCGTTCCACCGAGTCCAACGTTGAGAGGGTAACAAAAACTAAATCAAACTTTTTTTGTCTGGGCTCTTTCGAGAGTTTACTCTGTTTGTTCTTCTCTTTTCCTATATATGGTCTCTCTTATGCTCTCAGTTCACTAAGTCTTAAGTTTTGCGAAAGTGTGTGATTGTTTTTGATGTATCTGTGGATGGATCAGATCATATTTGATTTCCGGTTCCTGGCGCTATTAGCAGTTGGAGGTTCGCTGGCTGGTTCGCTACTCTGCTTCCTCAATGTAACTTTGTGGTTTTAGTCTGAAATGTTTTGCCACACATGATACACCATTTATTATACTAAAATTGATGACTCACTACGTAGGGGTGTGTGTACATCATTGAAGCTTATAAAGTCTACTGGACTAACTGTGTCAAAGGCATCCACACCGGCCAAATGGTTTTACGCCTGGTCGAAGCTATTGGTAAGATGGCTGTACATGAGTAAGAGTGTAAGACCTATGTCAGCCTGGTTTGTTGTGTTATGATAACTCATTCTCTGTGAAAATTTGATTTGCAGATGTTTATCTAGCTGGGACAGTTATGCTAATATTTAGTATGGGTTTGTATGGACTCTTCATAAGTAATTCACCTCCTGATGTCCCTTCGGAAAACGATCGTGCCCTTAAAGCCTCTTCGCTCTTTGGAATGTTTGCCATGAAAGAGAGACCGAAGTGGATGAAGATCAGCTCACTGGATGAGCTGAAAACCAAAGTTGGCCATGTTATTGTTATGATTCTTCTGGTGAAGATGTTCGAAAGAAGCAAGATGGTTACCATCGCCACCGGACTGGATCTGCTAAGTTATTCTGTTTGCATCTTCTTGTCCTCTGCTTCTCTCTATATCCTCCATAATCTCCACAAAGGAGAGCACTGAGTGTATCCATTTTATCTTCTCCATTTGTACAGAACCAAATCCAATATAAGTTTACTCTTCTATATATTATTCCTCTTTTGGTTTCTATTGCTTTCTTTTAATGATTTTGAACAACTGGTTTTCTTATTTATTTATTTCATTCACTGGAGGAGTAGTATATTTTCAGATCATTCACATTATGTACATTTCGTAGCTTCGTCAAGGCAATGCCATTGATTTGTCTCACCCTCTCTCTTGAAAGCTTCAACGACTTGCCTATCTCTTCAAACGACATAGGAGTCTCTCCATTGAGCCCAAAGTAGAGTCCCAATACTCGAGATTCTCTCGCGGTAAGAGTTCCCAAAAGCTGCTCAATCTCATGCTTCATGTGTTCCCTTCTAACCATCTCCTCTGGCCTTGTTTCATCCGGTCCCCGTACAATCTCCTGAACATGGTAAAATCAGTCCAAAGTTACTCATTGTTCTATCTCTAGTTCGTATTTTCATGGAGAAATTGAAGCCTACCTGCAATGTCATGCGGCCATTATGAGACGCGACTCTGTCCAACGAAACAGGTGATCTGCTCCGCTCCACAGCAAGTCTAACCGCTGATACATGGATGTTGAGGTGCTCTGCAATCTCTTCACAGCTCGGTATCCGTCTTAGTTTTCTGGTCAAAACTTTACTAGCTTCTGCAACTTTCGCCGTCAACTCCCACATGCTTCCCTATACACAACAAGCTAAAACGATGCATTCACTAATTACTTACCACTTCAGAGGAACCCATTGTAGTTTATTCTCCATGTTATCTAGTTTACCAATGGAAGCTGACTTAACATGGCTGATGCATATAGCTACGTAGAAAGGTAGCAACTTTACGATATCACACCTCCAGCGCATCAGCTTCCAACATATATATTCATTTAGTGCATATACTCTACTTTATGTTTGGTCTTTTTAAGGGTTTAAAACTCTTAATTCAATAAAATGTGAGATGAGAATTAGAGATGCAGGGCTCACCGGCAATTTGACTAGTCTAGACTTGTGAGCGATAGCCCTTAGGATGGCTTGTTTGATCCACCAGTAGACATAAGTTGATAGTTTGTAGCCTCGTTCGGGATCAAATCTCTCAGCTCCTCGAAGGAGTCCTATGCTTCCTTCCTGAATCAGGTCTTGGAGATTCAGGCCTTTGCCTTGATAGCCTGTTGCGATAGAGACAACCAGCCTCCGGTAACAACGAGTAATCTTTTCTCTCGCTTCTCTTCTTCGGCATAATATTTCATTAGCACTACGCTTCTTCTTCCCTTTTCCAGTACTGGACAGCAAAGCTGATACCATTTCATTCTCTTCAACACTTGTTCCCAGATTTTCAAGTTTTGCTCCTTCCTGTTTGTTACCGGAAAAGAAAGTTTTATGTTTGTTACCAAGAAACGCACAAACTATGAGATAAGGACTAATAAGTACAAATAATTTGAATACTCCATGGTGAGATATTCGAAAACTTTCCATAAATGATGTAGAAGTATATACCTTGAGGTACAAGCAAAGCTGAACCTCTTCTAAACGACTCAAAAACCCAGAGCGCGAAGCTCCAACAGGAACACTAATTGCTTTTGGTTCTGGTTCTACTTCTGGGCCAACATTTTCGTCTTCTTCAGGCTCCAAACGCTCGAAACCTGCTCTTCTTCTTCTCCTCCTCTTCCTCCTCTTTTCTAGTTGAGATCCCCATTTCTGAGGTTTGATCATCACGGAGCTCTCAGTCGCTCTATCCACCGTGACCTCGCCGGAAACCAGAGTGGTACCAAGCTTTATGAAAGATGGGGATGATGAGGAAGGAGATGGTTGACATTGGTGACTTGTTCTGAGTAACGGAGAAATTGTTGGGATAGGAGGAGACGGACACATGGTGGCGGTTGCTGTGGTGGGTATCGTCGCCATGGATGATGATGAGCTGCAGAGCTTCCACACCTTAAGATTTTTTTGTTTCTTTCCTTTTTTTCTATTATCTTCTTTTTGGTCCAATGGATGGAAGCAGAAGATAATTCGCTCTTGGGTTGCTTATCACAGAGCCTCTGTCTCACCTCAGTTACTTATCTCCAATTCAATTTGGTGGAGTAGGAGTTTGTTTCTTTTATTTATTTATTATTATTATTATTTTTTAGATATTTGCAATAACTTTGGAAAAAAAAATGGAAATTACATTTGATGTTTCGTTTGTCCTTGGAGGAGGACATCCCAAAAATTTTGATGTTCCATCAATACTCTTGATATTAAAATTATTTTTCGTTTCTGATTTATGTATTTTAAGCATATATCGTAACTAACAATTTTGTTTTTACCGGTAACTAACGTTTGAATTCTCTCAAATACAACAAGTGTACAATAATTTTCTTCATCGTGCCAAAATAAAATCCTGTTTTGTTTACGAAATCTTTTTAAGGTTTTTTTTATCGTTTGTGAAGCATTCTAAACTCAAATGGGAAAATTAATTAATTTGTTGAATTGCTTTTTTTTTAAACCTCAAATTTTCATTTTATGAATTTGACAACATAAAAGCTCAAAAACTTATTGTCTCATCCAATCAACTTAAAAGAAGTTGAAAAAAAAACATTTTTTAAAAAGAGTCAAAACTAAAGCCAAATACTCTACATAAATCTTCACCATTTAAGGCCTACGAATCAACATTTTTTCCTATAAATTAAATTAAGATTATAAATTCTATGCATATGAACATTGAGTAAACAATATTATTTTATCGCTGCAGCAAAAAAAATGTGCGAAAACGCTAATTTTCAGATTGTTGAATAGAGAGTCTTCAAAGATATAATAATTAATTCGAATAGGATCTTAGGGAACTCCGATGAGCTCCAAACTTGGACTGGATCTTCGGCTTGCTGCCCAAAAATTTTCGGACCCAAATAAAAGGCCCAATAAAATTGGATCCTTAGTTCATCACATATTGTCTGTAGTATGATGAATGAAATGTCCACGTCGAATAGATATGGATCAAGTGTCACTGTCTTGACCCCACGTGGTGGATGGTGGGAGCAACGCGCTGTTGTAAAGCTTGCCTGTGGTAAACACGCGTAACTCTGTGACTCCTCGTGATTTTGATGATGGGCTCCACTTGTACTGCTGACGTGGAGTTGTCCACACAACCATTACTCTCGCCTTTGGATAGCACAACACAAGACAAGTAGTCAATTAAGTAAACACTACTATATATTCGTACGACTCTCAAACCAAAGCACTCATGGCCTCACGCATTGGACGTTATATATATAATACAGTGTTTTTAAAACTAAGCATATAGGCTTTGTGCGATTACAAAAGCCTTCAATTTTGACTCCGAAGCAGCAAGGAATCAATCACGCACGAAGCTGTCTAGGTACCCTAACTTTTGTTACAATCATTCAAAATTTTAATACTATTGTTCTGCTTTCAACAATAAAGTTGTTTTTAGTGTCTTCTTTTTGAATATATAGTAATCTTAAACCACTTGCTTTTGATAATGCCTCTTATCCCTAACAAAGACAAAGGATCATTATTGAAATCAACATGATAACAATACGAAAACCCAAAAAAAAATTAGAATACACACACACACGTGAAGGAATTGGATTTGCTAAATGAAATAACCATTCCAAGTCTTTAAAGATTAGATTAGTCGACAAGATTGTTTAGTTTTTTATGTGTCTCCACCCACTTTCAATTGTCTCTTTCTTCCTGTCTCCTTTTATCCCATGTGACCTCAAAAAACATTCCTACGGTTTCTGTATCCCAGACTATATAATATCATACGGATACATACATTTATTATTTAAATCCACGTATTACTTTCAAATACACAAACATAATTTCAAATTTTGAAAATGAACTTGTATTTTTTTCATGTGAGAGAATGGATGAGAGTGAATTACAAAATCCGTGAACATATATGAAGAGATTATGATGACACTTGTGTGACCACCTTTTTGCCCTTTAGCTCCACTCTAATATAGCAATAATATATATACACACACACTCTTTAATACGTATATATTCGCTACATGACCGACTCTTCGTCTTTCTGCTTCAGCGACGATAGAGAATCTGTGTGGTACTCATTGATATTTCCTTTTAACGATTTTGAAATATTCCGTTACAGTTTTTTTCAATTATATTCTACACACTTCCCTATTAACTCCGGATTGCTTCGACGTTTTCTTCATTTTCCGTTTCTTATTTGTTAGGCTGTGATTTTCCTTTGCTGGAGTTAAATCCGAAAGTGGAAAATGGCAGACGAGTACAAAGAGGCGTTGTTGGAGAAGCAGAAGTACCACGAGGGATGTCCCGGATGCAAGGTCGAGCAGATGAAGCAGCTCCGGCGAGGATATCCTTATCTCGAGCTTTCCTTCGTTTGGATCATCGTCCTCTCCACTTGTAACAGCCTTCTTTAATTCTCCATACAGTTTTTATTCTCTCTTTTACGATTTTGGCGTCGAATATTTATGAAATCGGAGGGACACTGTCAGATTCGACTTTTCAGTCTTTTCGACTAATTTGAAAGAGATTAGGGAAAATGATTGGCTGATTGGTTTTGCTGCTAATGCTTTGTATCAAAATTAGCTAATTTTTAGAAAGCTTTCGTGTGTTCAAAGTAATGATTCGTTGTGCAATTTCTCATGCCTTCTCATCTGAATACTTGTGTTTGCAGCTCTGCCGATTTCCTCACTCTATCCCTTCCTCTATTACATGGTGGGTAATTTGATTACAGAGCTTATCACATCGCTTTCAAGAGCCCTTTTTTGTATCATAGGGTCTCAATACTATGTCTTCCATGTTTCATTTGTTTTTATAGATTGAGGATTTTGGTGTTGCAAAGACGGAGAAAGATATTGGTTTTTATGCTGGATTTGTAGGTGAGAAGACATTACCTCAGTCGCTTGTAATTTATGCATTCACCCTCCATATCTCAATCGTTTGTTCTAATTGATCTCCTTCTCCTTCCAAGGGTGCTCATTTATGCTTGGCAGAGCACTGACATCAGTTTTCTGGGGAATTGTGGCCGACCGTTATGGAAGAAAACCCATTATACTGTTGGGAACTATCTCCATGTTAGTATCCTTAATGATTGTTTCGACTATTGTATCTCCCCGTTTGTGTTTAACTAATTGGTTAGGTGGTTATTGCAGTGCCATTTTCAATGCTCTTTTTGGCTTAAGCTTAAACTTTTGGATGGCAATCGGCACGAGGTTTCTTTTAGGGAGTTTCAACTGTTTGCTTGGGACAATGAAGGTGACCTGTTTGTTGCCACTATTGACTCTTGGTTTATATCTTTGTTCAGCACGCCAGATTGTCATTTGCTTTTTCTAATAACTAATTGCAAGTGTGAAAATGTTTTAGGCATATGCGTCAGAGATATTTCGTGATGAATATCAAGCAACAGCAATGTCAGCTGTAAGCTTTTCCGTCACATATTTTGTACATGTTTTGACTGTTGGTGTCATGACGCTTGTATCTTGATCTATTTCAGGTTAGTACTGCTTGGGGCATTGGCCTGATCATTGGCCCGGCTCTAGGGGGCTTTTTAGCACAGGTAAGTTGATCATATCTAAGTCTATATATTCTCTTAGCTTTCCAAACCTTGCCACTTCTTAGGATCTAAATGCTTGAAGCCTGTCACATTTTCATCTCGCCTTGCTTCAATTTTCCTGCCCTATTGATTCAATTTTGCTTTATGCCGCTCTGATTAATGCCTTCCAATGTTCTCCAAATTCAGCCGGCAGACAAATATCCAAATGTGTTCTCTAAAGATTCCATTTTTGGCAGGTGTGTATTCTTACTTCTCTGTTTAAGAGTTTAGTTGACTGGAATCTAATGATTTAAATATGTGAATTGCAATGTAGATTCCGGTATGCATTGCCTTGCTTTACGATATCAGCTTTTGCATTGGTTGTGACAGTACTATGCTGCTTCATTCCGGTATTTTATTTTTCTTCCAAAGCCCACCGAGAATCTTCTTTTGTCTTCATTGTCTAGTCTTCTTTCTTAATATATTTCTCACAGAGTTCTCTAACGAGTGTCTGATGACTCTCTCCGAGCAGGAAACATTGCACAATCATAAGCAGGAATACACTTTACATGATGACTCATACGAAATACTTGAAGCTGCATCTCGTGAATCTAGTGCTTCTACCAGGAAGACAGGAAAAAATGAAAAGGCTTCTCAAGGTTCTCTGCTGAAGAATTGGCCCCTAATGTCATCTATTATTGTGTATTGTGTTCTGTGTCTACATGATACTGCATACTCCGAGGTAAGTAGTCGACACTAGAATCTTCTGCATACCCTCATCTACCTTAATCAGTTAAGAATTAGCTTGGTACTGCTGAACTTTCGAATTTCAGTCATTTATCTTTTTGATGATGATATTGAAGATCTTGAGTTTGAAGTAAGAGGCTAATGTGTTTGTCTGGAAGAATAAGAGTGAAAAGTGGAATACCTGTCCTTGTTTTTCTCTAGTGTGGTCTGTTGTATCTAGCCTAGTCTGTACTCCAGAATTTTGACTTTATGGTCCCAGCTGAGAGCTAGGAGTGAGTAGAATGTGGAGGCATTTTGGAATGTTCTAGTTTGGTCATAAACCCTTGGTTCTAGATTTTGTATGAGGTTCATTGAAGAAATAGACTAGAATCTTACCCGAGTAAATTAATGGAACAGCATTAAGATTCCATGCTTTTGGAATTAGATCCTTTGTCACTTCATAGTCTTGTGCTTTTCGTCTGAACAAAAATATTCATCACTTGGAATCTGGCTATGTAGATATTTGCTTTATGGGCTAACAGTCCAAGGAAATATGGAGGACTGAGCTACTCAACCAATGACGTTGGTTCAGTTCTTGCTATCTCAGGTATGCAGCTTGCTCTTCGTGTCTCGTGTTTTACTGATAAGAACTTGAGCAAATGATAATTAGAGCCTGCTCTGATTTGGATTACTACGAGAATTAAGCAATCATGAATTAGTAGTATTCTTACTAATGAAAGTGAGACTGTGTTATTACTCATCCAAAATTCTGTTTTAGGTCTCGGCCTATTCTCCTTTCAGGTTTTTGTTTATCCTTTGGCCGAGAGACTGCTAGGACCTGTGCTGGTCACCCGTTTTGCTGGGGTCAGTTGATATTCTCTTTGATGCTTCTCTGCACTGATGCAACAAGATAGAGATGGTTCTTCTGATAATTTCTTTTGTTTCAGGCACTGATGATACCAATACAGATGAGTTATCCATTTATAGCTAATTTATCAGGTCTCAGTCTAAGCTTACTGTTGAACTGTGCATCAATCCTCATCAATGTGCTAAGTGTAAGTATAAAAGCAAAAGTTAATCATTTTTCTTTCGTTCTCCTTTATGTGTAAGTAGTTTACATATAAAGAAAACAAAAGGACATGTTAATCTATTTCTCGGCTGCTTACAGTATAGTTTTTAACTTTTTGTGATTATAGGTGTCTGCCATAACCGGCTTGTTGATCCTGCAAAACAAAGCTGTGGTAAGAAAAAAAACACTCTTTTATCATTTGTAAACTGTGGACATTTTCTGTCTTGTCTTGTAACTTTATGTTTTTTGTATGAAACAACAAAAACAACAGGATCAGAGCCAAAGAGGGGCGGCTAATGGAATTGCTATGACTGCCATGTCTCTCTTTAAGACCGTCGGACCAGCTGGAGCTGGCATCTTGTAAGTGACATCTCGAATGAACACACAGAGTATAATATTAAAAGAAGCAGCAATTAACGTCGTAAACAAAAATCTCTATTGCTGGCAGATTTTCATGGAGCGAGAGGCGACTAGACGCTGCATTTTTACCAGGTCTCTCTCATTACTTCCCTTTGGCCATTTCATTATGATATTGATAGTACTTATGCTAAACACAAATCAATTGAAAACATATGCAGGATCGCATATGGTGTTCTTCGTCCTGAATGTAATAGTCGTGGTGGGAGTAGCTCTCACGTTCAAGCCATTTCTAACCACGGCTCGAAGGTGAAATTCATTGGATTCGGTGATAGGGGAATGTATGGACTCGTTGATTCTTTTAGTTCTAGATTCGAAAGAAACCGTAATCAAATGTCACTAACCTTAGGCTTTCAATTCTTGTTTTGCTTTGTCTGATTTTCTACCAAAGATTATAGAAAACATCAATGACATAATAAGGCACACCAGAAATTTAACATTACGATTTTCATAAGCGTTAGTCTTTGTCGATTGAATAGAAGTTGATTACATCCTGAAGTCACGATTTGATATCCACGTGTTGAAAACTGAGTTATGTTCGAATGGATGAAATTTCTCTCCAAGTAGATAAGCTTTCGGAGATGTTTTTGTGTCAAAATATATAATAGTATCTTGATGAAAATTACAATTTTTTCTGTATAACTAACAACATTCATGCGCCAGCATCAAAACTAGAGGAAGAGAAAAGTATTTTTGTTTTTTTTGTACTATTGACAAATAATTAAATTAAATGTTGAGATATTGAGAAACGTGGAGAAGAGAAAAAAGTTTTACTGTAATATGGGCGTCGAACCTTTGCATTCCTTGAAAGACATATATTACCACTTAACCTGTTACCTAATTTCCATTATTTGAAAAAAATATTTCATGGATGTCTTATTTTTCTCTGGAATCCTTAACATAGTGCCCATATTTGTGCATCAGACTTTATCAAAATTAACCCCAAAAAAAAAGCATTTTAGTTTTTACCAAAAAAGTTTAACTGCAACAACCACTAACATTAATAACTACGTTATGCCTTAAACAAAAAAAGAAAAACAAACACACACAAATAACTACGTCGGCAAAATTGTAGACTATATTGGAATTTTCGATAGAGTCGTATACTTAACTCTGCAAGAATTGCATATTATAGTATTATTTATAAGGTTGAACGGTGAGGAGGAAGTAAATTAAATCTTTCGTTGTCCTAAAATTTGACTGACATATCCTTGGCGACTGGTGAAGAGGAGGACAAGAGCCAAACTTGTTTTCTTCTTTCTCCTCTCTTTCTCTCTCTACAATAATTAAATCAATAATTTGTGTTTTTGACAGAAGAAATAAAGCAAAGTACGTGACAATCTTGTGTGTTTGGCTCCTCTCCTCCTATAAAAAAAACACATCGCATCTTCTTCTCCCACATCTTTCCAATTTTTCTGGATCCATTCGATTTCGAGGTGAGTAATGGCGGAAGAGTATGCAGAGTGTTTGCTGGAGAATAAGTTCCACGAGAATTGTCCTGGCTGCAAGATTGATCAGATGAAGAGGCTTCGCCGTGGTTTCCCTTTCTCTGAGCTTTTTTCCGTTTGGATCATCGTCCTCTGCACCGGTAACACTCTTCTTCATTCTCTATACTTTTCATGGAGATTGAAGAAGAATAAGCAAAATATGTTTCTTCTTTGTCTAAAAAAATGTCTTTTTTTTGTTTGGTCATCGTTTCAGCTCTGCCCATTTCCTCTCTTTTCCCATTCCTTTACTTTATGGTGAGTACCCACAAACGTAGTAGTTTACTTTATTCGAGTCTTACGTACGTTGGTGCTGTCTGTCACCCAGATTTTGATATATATATATATTTATATATTAGTCTAGTAAACGTGCTGATTTGAATTTGGTGATGATTAGTAACACTTGTATAACAGTGGAATCTGATGTGTCGCTTTAATGTGTTGGTAGATTAGTGATTTTGACATAGCAAAGAAGGAAGAGGACATTGGGTTCTATGCTGGATTTGTTGGTGAGTCGTTGTCATATTAATCTCATTCTTTTAACCAAGAGGTGCCGGACCACCTTAAGCTATGTTCAGTGCACAAAAGTAAGCCCTTTTTAAAACTTTGAAGGTTGCTCTTTTATGCTCGGACGAACGTTGACATCTGTCATTTGGGGAATTGTCGCTGATCGTTATGGTAGAAAACCAGTAATCCTCATAGGAACTGCTTCTGTGTTAGTAATCTTACTTTGTTTTTCTTCTTCATCTCTCTCTCTTGTTTTATTTCTTATCTTAACAGTGCTTCAAATTTTCTGTCACAGGGTCATTTTCAATACTCTCTTTGGCCTAAGTTTGAATTTCTGGATGGCCATCATCACAAGGTTTTGCCTCGGTAGTTTCAACGGTTTACTTGGTCCTATAAAGGTCTTTTCCTTTCCTCCTCTTAACATTTTCGCTTTCCATTAACTTCTCGAAGCTCATTAACCCGAAAATGTTGATCAATTCAAGGCATACGCAATTGAAACATTTCGTGATGAATATCAAGGTTTAGCACTCTCAGCTGTAAGCACTTGATCCAAAGTTTACATTTTTACTTTTCTACTCGAGTAGAGCAATTTAGAATCTTATTAAATCATGTAGGTTAGTACAGCATGGGGCATTGGACTTATCATTGGCCCTGCTATTGGAGGTTTTCTTGCTCAGGTCTTCATTAATAAAAACCATTTCAATCTTCTTCTTTTTTCACTCTACCTTGCTCGCACTTGATTGATTCTTGTTTAATCTCCGGACCTTGTAGCCTGCTAAGCAATATCCAAGTTTATTCTCAGAGGAATCAGTTTTTGGGAAGTAAGTACTACTTTCTTTACCTCTTCTTCACTTTTCATTCAACTACTATATATAGTCTCATTGGTCTATAAATCAAAATGCAGGTTCCCTTACTTTTTGCCTTGCTTAGCAATATCTTGTTTTGCACTTTTGGTGACCATAGTTTCTTTACGGATTCCGGTACGCACTTTACTTCCTAATGCTCTATTAAAATTTCTATTTATTGTGTTTATCTTAGGCTTAGAGATGGTTGTTTTTCTTCTCCAGGAAACATTGCACAATCACAAAATTGATGATGCATCACATGATGAGTCGTTTGATGCTCTCAAAGTTGTGTCTCATGACCCTGAATCTCATAAAGTGGCAGAGAGAAATGAAAAAAAGCTCTCTCTTGAAGAACTGGCCACTAATTTCATCTATTATCGTATACTGCATCTTTTCACTTCATGATATGGCTTACACAGAGGTGCAATCTCTCTTCCTCCACATTCATCTTTGTATACTGGGCCCAAAGTTAAAATTTTGAGCTTTCTTTCCCGATAGATCTTTTCACTGTGGGCAAACAGCCCGAGGAAATATGGAGGTTTGGGATACTCTTCTGCAGATGTTGGTTCTGTTCTTGCAATTTCAGGTGTGTCCATACTTCTTAACGCTTAGCATTTTCAATAGAAATGAAACTTTTTGACCTAAACACTGGTACTTCTTTCTAGGGTTTGGTCTCCTTATCTTTCAGCTTTCACTCTACTCTTATGCGGAGAGGCTTTTAGGACCCATCATAGTTACACGTATATCTGGGGTAACCAGTAGCCTATGTTTTTTTCACTGCAAAGCTTATGACATTGAGCAGAAAAGTTCTAATCTTGTGCTTGTTTTCGATATTCAACAGAGTCTGGCTTTAGTTGTCTTAGCCAGTTACCCTCTAATAGCAAAGTTATCTGGTGTAGCCCTTACCCTGACGCTAAACTGTGCATCCGTGGCGAAGAATGTTTTAAGCGTAAGTCTCTGATAACCTTAAAAGAATGAGTAATTTGGAATTAGTATCTCAACAATTGTACCTTTATGTGCAGACTTCTGCTATAACTGGCTTATTCATACTTCAAAACAAGGCTGTAGTAAGTACTTTCAGATCACTGATCCATTTTACAGTTAAGGTAAAACCGGAAATAAGACTAAGAAACCTCTTTCGGTATTGACAAAACAGAGACAAGAACAAAGAGGAGCAGCTAATGGGATTGCCATGACAGGGATGTCTCTTTTTAAAGCAATAGGTCCAGCAGCAGCAGGCATCATGTATGCAACCTTTTTCAACCTCCTCTGTTACACTATTATGTTTCAAGTAAACGGTTTAGCAAGAACTTGTTGGTTGGGGATTACATAAATTTCTGGTTTGGTGGCAGTTATTCTTGGAGCGAGAAACGTCAGGATGCTGCTTTTCTCCCTGGTAATGTGAAATTTTCATATCCATATCCTTATTGTGCTCTTTAGCTACATAAGTTCGGAGTTCAAACTTGACCAAGTGAGATTAAAAGGCAGAGAAATGGTATTTTGAATGTGCAGGCACACAAATTGTATTCTTTATCCTTAATGCAGTCTTGGCACTCGGAGTTGTAATGACGTTCAAACCGTTTCTAGCTGAAACACAACAGTAGAAGATGAAATTTTGATGATAATTCAAATTACATCCGGTTTGTGTTTTGTAATAGATTGTATTAGTCTGATACCAAGTTAGATCAGAGATTTGTTTAAAATGATAGTATACGAGAAACAACTTGTTAGAATGTTTTACCATATCATTATTATACAACAATAAAGTCAAATTTACACTCTTAGCTATGTCATTGTCACGGTTCTGCGCCTTGATGTTTTCATTCCTCTACAACTTATAACTTTTGAATCATATATCCTCACAAAGCTTACTCCAATCATTCACACATACATACACAAACATTTAGTCAGAAACAAACAAGGTCAAACAAAATGTTCAGAAAGAAGAGTAGACAATACCAAATGCAGACCGAACCAAAATGGTGTTGTAATGATGCAAGTGGGATCCATACGAATACTTTATTCATTATTTGCATTCGATTGCTAGTTAGCTAATTAAAACCGAATCTTGGTGATAGTTTTAGAAAACGACTTGGAATTAAAAACGGTTACTACATACTAATACAACGATGTTTTGTGAATAATATATCTTCTGACTCTTCTGGAACACAAACAACAAACTTATGATACGGAACTCAATCTCCATATCAAAACAACAAATCACAACCGTCCATCTCCGGTCAAACCGCAGACGTGTCGCTTCATTTTCTTTGTTTTAGTCTTAACACGTCAACACACAAAGATAACGATCTCCTTCTCCACCACCATCTTCAAGTGTGTGTTTTTTCTTTTTTCTTTTCTCAACAACATGCACTTGGAAACAAAAAAAAACGCAGACTTTATATGGAGAGTGTGTGTCACGCGCGTTAATATGCACATGTCATATCTCTGGTGGAGTCTCGCTTTCGTACCATTGAGGTCATAATAATAATAAACGTTACTCACTGATGATGATGGTGGCTACGACCAAAACTTTTAAGAAAAAAAAATGAAATGCACAAAAAAAAAACAAATCGGAAACGATGGAAAAAGGTGAAAAGTAAAGAAACAGTAACATCTTTACACCAATCACACAAATAACGTAATCAAATTATCTCATTTTAAAGAAGAAAACTTTAGCAAACATTCTTTCTCAAGACGAGAGACGACCACCGTCGCCGGGAAGTGACGTCACCAAAAAAGCTGCCTATGGGTGCCACAGACCCCGTAAGATTTTCTCATTTCCTACCAATTCCTCCCTTTTTTTGCTGAATAAACTGGTTAATCAGCTTTTTCTTTTCAAAGGCGATGGAAGAGAGAGAAAACAGAGGAGACAGGGAAGCAGAAACAGAGAAGAAGCAGAGAGGAGTAAAAGCTGTTATGGAGGAAGGAAAAGAAGAATCAAAGGATAAGGATGACCTTAACCATCACAGATTTTTGGCGAGCTTGAACAGATTAAACCCAACGAACCCGCTTAGGATCATTGTTAATAATGGCGGCGGCTCTAGATTCACTACGCCGCCTCCCAATCTCGCGCAGCCACTCCGATCTTCCTCAAGAGTTCCACCGCCGATGCAGACCCCTCCCACTCGCGCGCAACCGCCCGAAGAGCTTCAACCTCCGCTGTCTCCGTCGCCACCACCGCCGCTTCAACATCAGTCTCGTTCCCTCGTCACACCAACCCCTCAAGTAATTTCCTTTCTGTTTTGCATTTCAGTCCGAAAGTTATCATTTTTCCAGTCCGTAAGATTCCTTCTATTATTAGCTTGAATTTATTTCTCACCTCACCTTTGATTTGGAGGAAATTGACAGACTTTTAGGCCAATATCTGTGGCTCTTCTTTGAAATTTGTTAAGAGTTCTAAGTTGATTAGTTAAAGTTTCCTGATTGATTTGGTTGCAGCAAACTTTGGCATCATTGAATTCAACAAAGTACACAAACAAGTTTTTTCTGCTGCTCTTCATGGTTCACAAGGTTGTGGCTATTGGGTTTGTAGGCTTCCTTGTCTTCAAAGGCGTCCAAGGTCTAATTGGATCTAATGGTAGCGTCAAAAGGAAAGAGCAAAAGATCCTCAGATTTCTACTTCCACAAGTCGAAGCTGCATCGTTGTTGAGCATCATACTCGCATTCTCTTGGCAAATGGCATTTCGGCTTTGGCCTGATTTCATGATCCACTTCATACTTTGGAGTACATTTTTGATGTCTCTGTCCTCAGGAATTCTCTTACTGTGTTTCCAGATGCCAGCCACCGATGCTGTTGGGGTTTGCCTCATCGCATTCTCCATCGGCAATGGTTTATATGCTTGCTGGGTCACTCGCAGGATCAAATTCTGTTCCAAGATATTGGTCAAGTCGTTAGAACCCGTTTCCAAGTTCTCGGATCTGAACTTACCAACCTACTACATGCTAGCTGCTGGTTTTCTCTGGATGTCACTTTGGATTTTCGGTGTCATCGGTGCCTTGAACTTCTATTTCCCGCCACTGGTGATTATTGCTTTGGTGTTAAGCTTGGCTTGGACGACAGAAGTGATGAGGAATGTTGTTAATCTAACTGTAAGTAGGGTCATTGCTTTGTTCTATCTTAGAGGGATGCAGTCTAGTACCCGGTTTAGTTTCCAAAGGGCCTTGTCTCGTAACCTCGGGAGCGCCTGTTTAGGATCTCTGTTTGTTCCAACAATCGAAGCCCTGAGAATCGTGGCACGAGGACTGAATTTGCTCAAGGGTGAAGACGAGTTCATGTTTTGCTGCGCTAATTGCTGTCTCAAACTCATGACCTTCATATTCGAGCACGGCAATGGCTGGGCCTTTGTGCAGGTATCATTTGCTAACCCTTTAAACCATCTCCCACTGTGATCTTCTTTTAGTGGAATCATTTTCTCATTTTCAATGGGGCAGGTTACAACTTACAAATGATTTGTCGCCATCTCTCCTTTCTAAATAAACTATATTGCTGCATTTATTCGTTTTTTTTAATAAAAAAGTATCTTTTTACAGAGTATAGTATTAAAATCATCTTGGGCGTGGTGGGTCTTTTGTTCTGATATGAGAATCTTGCGTTATCTTGACAAGTCGAGGCGCAACCACATGCTTTTCTGCATTTTTAGTAATTGTTTTGAATCACCAAAAAAAAGGTTCTTTAGTATTATCAGGAAAAAGTTTAGTGAAGTTTTGGAATCATTATGTCGAGCTACGTTTATAGTAAGTTTATGGTTGTAAATCGTTTGAACTTTGAATGGTAACAACGGATGGAACAAACTAGACTAGATTGCGTTTCGCTCACCATTCACATGTATTTTTTTCATTTTTCGGGTGTTGAGTGAACGTTGTGAATATATATTGTTTGTTACAGGTAGCAGCGTATGGGAAAGGATTTGTGAGGGCGTCGCAAGACACTTGGAAACTGTTTGAGGATGAAGATATGGTTGAGATCATAGATGCAGACATAACAAGCTCAATCTGCTTCCTCACAGGCATCTGCAGTGGCTGCATCTGTGTTATTGTCGCGGCCGCTTGGACACACACAGTTTATAAACCTTTTACAGCCACCATCTCCTTACTTGCCTTCTTCATTGGATATCTCATGGTAATGACATTTTTTCTTGTTTTGGACTTGAGATTATGATCTCTCTACACTTCTCATCATCATCCTTCTTCTTTGGATTGTGTTAAACAGACCAGGATCTCAATGGCATTGCCTCACGCCTGCGTAAGTTGCTACTACGCATGCTACGCAGAGAATTCGGAAAACAGATTCTTCGACAAAACCATAAAAGAGAGGCAAGCTTTGATCAGAAATGGCCGTGTTGTTGTTCCCACCCCTAGAGGCCGTCGCGCTGTAGCTTAGACGGCCTTGGCTGCTTAATCTCTTCTTTATTTTTCCTTTCTGCCTGATTGAATTGGTTAGGTGTTGCATTTATCAGAAATCAAATATTTAGTTTATACTTAAAATTTGATATTAATTTAGTTACTGAAAGATTGTAGTGTCAATATCAGTGGGGTGGGGAAGAAAAAAATGTGGACAGACAAGAGCTCATGAGATGGACACAATCCACAACTAATCAGCCAAAAAGATTGTAGTGTTTTTTTTCTTTTCTTTTTTATTTGTTGTTGTTGAGACCCCTCAATTACTTTCTGTACATATCTTATTTCTTCATTAATTTTTTCTGTTCCTTTCTGTACATATAGGTATATTCCTTTCTCGATTGAGGAAAGTAGTTGATTTATCTATCTTTTGATAAAAGGTTTTTTTATTTGTTTATAAGATTAGGACATGCGTCTGCGTGGTTGGTAGATCCGTAAATGTAAACGTGGATGAATATTGTTCTCTATGGACGACTATATTATAATGTAGCATAAGCTAACTTTTATTTTAACTCAAACATAAGGATAATTGGGTAATATGGAAAATTATCTTTTAGTGGTCCTCTGTACTGTACATATATACAAAAAGATTTCAGAATAAAGGCTTTCTTTGCGAAAATACTGGAAACTGTAGAAAACAAATCCGAAAATATTTTGGAGCCCATCAATCAACTTAGTTGTTAGAATGAAGAGGCCCATAAAAAGCCCAGTTACAAGTATCCTAAACCCTCTTGACGGTCTCCACGGAGAAAGTCTAATAATCTTATCGGAACATGAAATCTAGAATCCGCCACGTAATTCGTCGATTTGGCTGAACCCCGAAATGATGTAACGTCATACGATCTACACACGAACACGAATACAAAAATAAATAAAATTTAAACGTGTGGTCGAATTTTTTTCGTGGCGCTGAACTAAAAAATTAAATCCACAAGTGAAAGAAAGAGAAGACGAGGAGAGAGAGATCTCTCCCTCTCCTTCTCCTTCACACACAAACAGATGGCCACCGTGAGCAGATCGTGGGTAGCCACCGTGAACCACAATGCAAACCCACACAGCTTCACCTCTCCGACCAAACCCGTTTTCTTTCTTTCCCAAAAGCCTAACACTTCTCACGTCTGCTCGTCTCGATGCTCTCTGGTTCTTGAGGAAGATGAAAAGAAGTCGCCGAGTCACAAAGAAGACAAGTGGCCATTTTTCGAACCTGCCCCGGAAGGCCTTAACCGGGTTTTATCCAGGTTGCTCCGAGACCCGGAAACCCATAAACTTTCTTCTGAGTTCTACGAGAAAGCTAAGGAGAACTCAGAGCTGAGGACGACAAAGCATCTGATTAATTACTTGGTGAGTTGCAAGAACTGGGATTTGCTCGTCACGCTTTGTGAGGATCTCAAGGAATATAAAGCGTTGCCCGATGCTCACACGTGTTCCAAACTGATCAGGAGTTGCATTAGAGAGAGAAAATTCCGGATTACGCATTGCTTGCTTAACGTGTTTAGATCAGAAAAAACATTGGCGGTGTCTGCATCTGACTCAGCGATGAAAGGCTTTAACAAACTCCAGATGTATAGTAGCACGATCCAAGTGTTTGATAGGTTGAAACAAACTGTGGGTATTGAGCCTAGCCCTGGCTGTTATTGCAGGATAATGGAGGCTCATGAGAGGATTGATGACAATCAAAAGGTGGTTGAGCTGTTTCAAGAGTTTAAGAGCATTAGGTTGAGTTTCTTGGCCAAGGAATCAGGCTCTATCTACGCGATTTTATGCTCGTCTCTTGCAAACTCAGGACGGGCATTCGAAGCTGTAGAGTTTTTGGAGGAGATAAAAGATAAAGGAATTCCACAAAGTAGTGCATTGTACTCTACGCTCATCCGTGCCTTAGCGGAAGCCCGAGAGGTTGTAACGGTCGAGAAGCTATTCAAAGAAGCAGAAGAGAAGAAGCTGTTGAAGGATCCAGAAATGTGTTTGAAGGTTGTATTGATGTATGTCCGAGAAGGAAAAATGGAGAGAACTCTAGAGGTTGTGTCCGCGATGAGGAAGGGCGAATTGAAGGTCTCTGACTGCATTCTCTGCGCGATTGTGAATGGATTTTGTAAGCAAAGAGGGTTTGCGGAAGCAGTCAAGGCTTATGAGTGGCTTATGAAGCAAGAATGTGAAGCTGGGCAAGTGACTTACGCAATAACAATCAATGCATACTGTCGGCTAGAGGAGAACGACAAGGCTGAAATGTTGTTTGAAGAGATGGTGAAGAAGGGACTTGACAAATGCGTTGTCGCATACTCAAACATTATGGATATGTACGGGAAAACAAGGAGGCTAAGCGATGCGGTGAAACTCTTGGCTAAGATGAAACAAAGAGGGTGTAGACCCAACATTTGGATTTACAATTCCTTGATTGATATGCATGGAAGAGCTATGGACTTGAGGCGGGTCGAGAAGATATGGAAAGAGATGAAGAGGATGAAGGTGTTTCCGGACAAGGTGAGTTACACAAGCATGATCAGTGCATATAACCGAGCAAAAGAGTTTGAGACATGTGTGGAGCTTTACCAGGAGTTTAGGTTGAACAGAGGACGGATTGATAGGGCCATGGCAGGAATCATGGTCGGTATATTCTCCAAAACCAGCAGGATTGATGAGCTAATGAGGCTGTTGCAGGACATGAAAGCTGACAGAACCAGGCTTGATGCGAGGCTATATTCCTCAGCTTTAAACGCTCTGCGTGATGCTGGCCTTAATTCCCAGATCAAGTGGTTGCAGGAAAGCTTTGACACAGCACAAACTACTGCTTCAAGATATTCGAATATGAAGAATATTAGAACTTTTCAGGGTTCTTGAATTGAAAGGAAAACTGAAGAACGTCAAAAAAATTTTATTGTAATTAAATGTACTATAGTGCCATAGAGATCTCCTATCTTGCAAATAGAAGATTTCCATCTGAAGTTGTAAAACCGTAAGGCGAACATTGGAATTTTCAAAACATTGATACGTAAAAAAGATTGGCTAAATATCAAGTACAACCAAAGGAAGACAATGGAAGAAACACAAGAGTGGTTACCAAATGTACTTAACACTCGAAATCATATGAATGGAAAATAATGAGCAGTATTAGAGCTAGCCAGCGAACACACCCCAGTACACTCAGTCACCTGTTTTGGTCATCCTGCTTTTGAGTCTCACTTCGAGCTTGTTGCTTTAGCATCTTCGGCTTGAGCTGTTTCTACAACTTTCGCATCACCTGAACAACATCCACCTCCATGGTGATGATGACCGTGGCCATGCTGATGGTTTTGTTTACCCTTGAGATGCTTTCGCATGTCATAGGCATCCTCTCCATCCGCGTAATACTTGGCTTCTACATCGTGAATCTTGTAGCCAAGTGTCTCCGTGTAGAGATTGAATGCTGCTCGGTTACTTCTCCTCACATGAAGTGAAACATACTCTGCCTCATAAACCTGGCATAAACCCTCCGAATGATTTAAACAGTTCACGCTCTAGAGGAAAACAATAATCAACCTCGGTCTGTTTCACAGGTGATCACAAAGTAATTGTCTCCGTCAATCCAAAACAAAACACAATCGAAGAACCCTTTATAGAGTCTGCACTGCAGAGCTTGAGTTGCTTCAAATTCCAATCAAGAGAAGGAAAAAAACACAATGCAAGATGTCCAACAGCAACTACCACAATCACTTCATCTTAGGGAGACGAACCAAAGTTGAGTAACAGAAGTAAGCTCCCAAAAATTGATACAAAAATTCATACAGTGGCAGTAATTCACGGTTTCCATCTTCAACATAACTCAAAATCACACAAATTCGTTTACGAGAATAAAAATATCATCCAAATTAACAAAGACGACTTAACACAATATATATGCTGCTTCGATAGCTCTGCTTGATGAATGCAAGGATATAAGGAAAAGTAATGTAAAGATTTTGTGTAACCTGTTCCATGGCAGCCTGAGCGGCGGTCATGAGCTTAGTGGCAAGACCAAGCTTGCGATGGGTGCGAAGAACGGCGAGAGAAGTGATATGGCCGTGGCACTCGTTGCTCTCCTCTTCCATCTTCGCGAGGACATAGCCAACGATGCGACCATTGTAGTCCTCGGCAACGTAGAGAAGCTGAGGCCAAGAGAGTATATGATAGAGGTAATACTTCATCTGGTAGTTCTCAGGAAGACACATGAGATTGCAGGCCTGCATCGCCAGCAGATCATCCACCGTAGCTCGCCTGATGCAGACCATGGCTGCTCAATTTTCTTCTCTTCTCTCGCGGGTGTGATAAAAAGAGGGCTTAGGGTTTCGGTCTATGTAATTGCTTCGGTCTTTTAATCTGGGGACGAATTTTAATAACAGATAAATTTAGGGTCCTGATTGAAACTTTAGCTGATAGTTTCGGGGCTCTTTAATAATTTAAATTTAAAAAACAAACTCTTTTAACTTCTTATTTAGGACATGAGTCCAGTCCATGAGTGTTTTTTTGTCTTGTTTTAGATTGTGTAATGAAGTAGGAAGATTCTGGCAATTACACGTTCAATATAGTTCGTAGGAGACTAATTTAACACTCACATGAGGTTCTTTGATTGGTAACTCTGCTTTGATTTGTTACTCTGAAGGAAGTGGAAACAGAGAGCTGTCTCTAGTCTCTACCAAAAAACCATTGTTCTTCAGTGTCCATTAGAATCGCAATATAATACTAAAAGCTATCTCTCCATGAATTCTCCAAATCTTCGTTTGCTTTGTTCATCTGCTAGATAACTGTTTTCATCTACAATGTATATGCTTGGTAGAATTTTAAGTGCTCAGGTTACTTAGTGCTTTATTATGTATTACTTATTAAGGCACAAAGTTCATTGTAAAGAGTTACAATTATGGATATTAAAACCTCAACTAGTTATGTCTTTGTGATCGGAGAGACAAGACGAAAGATAATCAAAAAGAAAAAGGACAAAGAGAGTGAGGTTAGACGAAAATGCAGATGAAATCTTCTCTTGTTTTTTCATGTATCCTACTAACATTGCTTTAAAATAATCGGATACTTGCTACAGAGGAAACATTATGTACCTCACCCCATATTTCTCTATGGCTAAACAGAGAACCTTTGGCTTTTGTTTTCAGGGGGAAAATTTGCTAAACTAGACTGATCCTTTGTGCAGTTGATCTGGTTGTGTTTGTTGTCACTGAGTCGCTTGACGGACTCTCTCTGTCTCCTTCATTCTTCCTTCTATCATGCGCTTCTCCCGGCAACCTTCGAGAAAACACATGTGAGAGTTAATAATCTCAATAGTGTTGAATGCATATGCATACTAGAAGAGGTCAAAGGCTTATTGGTTGAAATGAATTTCCTATATTGCAACCAATGACAAAAAAAGAGTTAAAAGAGCAATACCCTAATTGTAAAGTTGTGTCTGAATTGGTATTCTGGAGGCTGCAGTTAATGTCGTCCAAGTAAGTGTTGTTTACGAGTGAGTTCTTGGGATCTATAGCGAAGCATTTGATGTACGATGGAACATAGTGTTGGTTGATTGACGGGAGAAAACTCCTGAGTTCTTGAACCTATTTCAAGCGACAATGATTAGAAGTCGGAGAAAGAAGAACTTCGTATAAGAATGGTTTCCTTCACCTGTCTACGTAAGGTCTCATTTTCCAGCTCTGCTCGCTGTTCCTGCAAAATAAATATCCTGGATGATCAATTTTTGTGCTACGTCTCTGTGTTATTGAGTACATACCAAGTTAAGTCAAATAAACTGCACACTAGCTAGTTACAACATGAGCTTCTCAAAATATTATAGTAGGCACTATAGAGGGGACATGAGTTTTAACACGGTTCATCAGAATCATGTGATTCACCACATAAGCTTACATGATGTGGCCAGTTGGAAGCTAAACAAGAAAAGCAAGTGTTTCGTATAACTCAGGAATTACCTTCAGCCGTGATTCTTCAAGTTGTTTAGTCAACAATAGTTCCTGAAATCATATAACCTCTTATTCAGGAAACTGCGAATGTGTGTTATGAAAAAGGAATGGGGAAGAGTTATACTACTAGCTTTTTATTACCTTTCTCTCTCTCACAGATATCAATGCCACATTTAGTTGTTGCTCAAGGTGTTGCAGCTCTTTCAAGCTCAGAATATTCAATCCCTTACCCTGAAGTTGTCTGCAATACACACAAAAAGATAAACCATATACTAAACACAAAACGTGGTCCTTGGTTGGGGAAAGAATAAAGTAACAACCAAGTGGGATTAGGTTCCATACAAATGTTTCTCTTGAAGCTTTGAAATCTCATCCTTTAAAATGTCCACCTCTGTACAATCCTCCTGGTTCTAAAAAGCATATCATCAGGTTTCAATGCATCAAAACAACAAACAGTGAGACACTTGAGTCTAGACAAAAACAATATCAACAAATGACACAAGAATGTCTAACCTCTGCTTTACAATTAATGAGATGAGCATCTGAAGAACCCTGGTAGTTGCCGTATCTCAAAAGCGTTTTCTTCATGCTAAAATTAAATGACAAATTAAACTTATAAGAACCAAAATGTGAGATTAATTATGGGTACAACTCTCTTCAGCACAATCAGAAAATTCTTAAGTTAGAACGAATCCGAAGAAACATGCAAGAACCAATTCCACCAGAGTTTCACTAAGAGCAACACATCTTAATAAGCTTCTCCGGGGGAATGAATTGAAAGAAGCAGTTATTAAATCTAAGACATGCAAATACGAAAATGGATGATTACACACCCAGTACTTGCGAACTCGAAGAGCTTGCCAGACTTGGAGAAGACGATGACGGCAACCTCAGCGTCACAAAGAACAGAGAGCTCATGAGCCTTCTTCAGCAAACCAGCACGCCTCTTGGAGAAGGTAACTTGCCTGCTATTCGCATTCTCGATCCTCTTTATCTCGATTTTTCCACGACCCATCTTCTCTCTTTATCGCATAGAACGGAAGAAAGAATAGGTTTTCAATCTCTCCTTCCGTCTTACAACTCGTTCTTGTGTTCAAGTCTATAAATGGGAAGAACAAAGATTGCTAAATTTGGACGGGATATTTTCTGTTTCAAAGAAAGAAAAAGAAAAAAGAGAGAGAAAAAAAGATTGGTAATAAAACTAGTGTTGTGTGTTGCATGGGCACTGTTTTGCGTGCTCTCTTTTTCTTTGTTTTTTAATTTCGGGGAATTTGCATGACACCTTATTGCCACATTTGGAGGATTTGCCAGTTCCACTGGGACCCACGTTTCCTTTCTTGCTAAAGTTGTGTTTCTTCTCTTTTTCGATCAGTTTTAAAAAGTTATTTATTACTTTACCAATGTCAATTGTTATATATATCTTCTTTTAAATTGTTGTACTTGATTGCATAAATCAGATCAACAATTAGTAAAACTAACAAATAATAAATTAGATGATTGATTTTGTATTGTGCACGGCTAATAACAAGAAGTGAATGCACATTTGCTATTAGTAAGACATTCATATAATTTATTTCAAATGACGAAAATTTTAAACTAACAAGACTCAAAATTCATATTTATAGTGATATGGAAGATCATCTATATGAACAGCGGCTGATATTTTCAAATTTGTCAACTTATCTATACGCAACTGGCACAAGACTTTTTTTTCTTCAACGTTTTCTTTATGAACATTTAGAAACATGATTCTATCAGACAACATTACAGCATAGATTACAACTATCTACATTAGACAACGACGACTGTTGCTTGCTACTTCTATCTAGACTTCCCTCGAAAAGCCCTTACGAAACTGGCTCTGAAGGCTTCTCCAACTCCACGCCAGAACGAATACTTTGACCCGTACAACCACAGATTCACTGCTTTTTTCCAACCTTCTCTTGGAAACTCGATTTCCCGAGCAATGCTGGACTGCTCCCAATCTTCTTCACCATCGTCCAAAAGCGGGAGTGCTTCAAAACCACCAGACTCCAGGTGCTTGATCCACCCGCGCATCAGATAGTTCACCACCTACTCATTTTCATATGCAAAAGGGTCCATCGTTTAGATCCAAAGCCTTTTTTTTTTGAGGAAAGTTTTTGTATTGCTCATTGTACCTCAGGGACTTCATCATGTGGGCAGTGACCCGCTGGGCTGATTTCGTAGTATGGAGCGTTGGGCATTTCCCTTTTTATCTTCTTTCCCCATATCGGTCCCACCCATGGATCTTCTCTTCCATACATGAGACATATATGAACATTGTTTTTCTTACACCTAGCAAAAACCATCAAACAGCATTCCTCGATAAGCCACGAGACCAATCACACAGAGGGAAAAACATATAAAACAAGAGAACCGTACTGTCTTATACCTAGATAAAGCTTCGGAGAAAGATAGCTGTCCACCAGGAGCAAACATGATTGAAGCAAACGACGCTGCAGCAGCCGGGTGCCGCGTAATCTCCACAATACGTGAGAATACTTTATCCACATTGGTAGAGTGGTCTTTGTAGACCTGTTTAAGTATCTCAGCTATGCTTTCAGGGTCACTTATCTTTTGCCACCTGCAATTTCATGGGGGAAGTATAACAACAAAAAAGATGTTACGACTGCTTGAGCTAGAAAATGATACTTTGCAGGTCAGAAGGTGTTTTAACAAAGTGTTACTTACACCAGTTCTGTGAGTTTTTTCACTCTTGCCGGCAGAGGGAATGTTCCGGACCATGGAAAGAGACGTGCTAGCACCGGGGATCTTACTGGATTAGGGAAGAAACCCCAGAAAGGTGTGGCATTAAGCAACGTAACACCCTTCACCAGATGAGGATGGGTTGCTGCAAAGTAGAGAGCTACATACCCTCCAAGCGAGTTCCCTGCAATGTACACGGGCTCACCAATAACCTGTACAATAAGTACCACATACTTCAGGTGGATTTGTGCCTAACTCTAGGAACTAGAACACAAACAGGGAAAAAATCTAGAGCATTCTTTCCTCTTCTATGCCCAAACCAATCCTCTTCTACTATAGTTTTCGAGAGTAGACAGTTTGAACTTATGCCTAAACGTTAATTAAGAGGCTAAAGTAAAATTGTCAGAGACATATTGTTTACCTCTTCTACAATATACTGAACTTGATCCTTCCAGAGATCCAGCGAGTATACGAGTTGATCAGCCCATGGTTCAGCTTCATCACCAAATCCCCAAAATGATTCATTATTTTCCAAGGCACCAGTTTCTTCAGATATGGTAGTAGGATCTTCAGTCGGGAGTGATAAACCCTGCCCGAGAAAATCAATCGCCCATACTCGATAATCCCTCCCCAAATCCGTAAGCTGCTTCTCGTAATGAAACGAACCAACACCAAAGCCAGGAAGAAACAACACCGCAGGAGCTTCGAGATTACCAGAACCGGATTTCTCATAGTGTACCGTGAGCTTGGGCTTCCACTCGCAGTGAGAACGGCTGATTCGAGCAGCAGCTTCCCCGTTTGATTCGTCAGGCAAACCAGGAATCAAAACCTTCGATTTTGATTCTCCTCTTCTGGAAATACTACCCAAGTCCTCATTCTCGCCAACCACGTAACCATCAGAATTGCCATTTCGAATCACAAGTCTGGACTTCCTGACCACCCCAGATGATAAGATATTTGATCGATTTGGGACCAATCTGTTCTTTGCTGATTTACTACTCCAAGACACCACAGAGCAGTGAGGCAAGAAGTTCTGTGAGATTATATCCATCCTGTAACGAACAACCAAACGCATATCCTTTCAAGATGAGAATCAGAAGGAAAATCACAGAGACTAGCCAAAGTGATTTTGTTTAGTTTTCAGAATTTTTCTGCGACCCACATACAAAGAGATTCATGAAACTTGCGGTAATCTCCTATGAAATTCTCTTATGAAATCTAAATCAAAAACATAGCAAATCAAGTTTCCAGCAAATCTTCCGTCAAACTCGAAATCAAACAACAATTAGACAACACCTCGTGTCACCGAAATCATAACAAAATTAAGAAGAAAAAGAGAGAGAGAGGTCTTGTAGCTTATATACCTTTCAAATTCCTGATGCGAGAAGCTTCATCTAATGGTGATTCCCCAGGATTTGCAGAGATTAAACCGTCTCTTGGACAGAATTTTTATAAGCAAGGGTGAAGAAAGAAGGTTCAGAGTTTGCTTGCTTGCTGGCTTGGTTAACTTGGCGACAACAACGTTTTTGTTGAGTTTTATTATTTCCAAAGGATTCCAAATTTCTTACTGGGCTCTTCTCCTTTTCACAACATGACACTTTTTTCTGGATCTGACATTTTGCTGATTTCACAGTACGTAGCCAATTTTCCTTTGTTTGGATAATTCTGTCATTCCCTCCACAAAACCAAATCTATTAACTGGTCGTTACAAATCTATAACTAAAATAATAATATTTCAATCCTTTTTTCGTTTTTTTTACTAAAGTGGCAATCTAAATTTAAGGGATATTGATTAAGGTTGCTTTTTGGGTTTTTCTCGCTCAATTTATGTACATGAATCTCTTCAAACAAGAAATGTTTAGGTTGTTAGAAGTGTCATTATACACACATCACTTATTATGATCACTTATTCAACTTTTCTTCGGTTTATATTTTATACTGTTTTTGTTTAGCCTTCTCCACTAATTATATAGACCACATATTGACTGTTCAATTGAACTCGATGGCTTGAACACACGGAATCACCCTTGATCTGTCACGGACTGACATATACTTGAAAAAAGATACAAAGGAACATAAACGACACGGTTAAGTCACTTGCTGCTGTATGATTATATCTCTAAGGGATTCAAACACATATATAGAGTCCACTATGATCTATGAATTTACCAAACATTGGACCCTATAGATAAGAAGATAGTACGTTTCTTCCTTCTTTTTTTCTTGATTGTTAAAAGTTACAACAACCCAAATAATAAACCCCCATATCCTAGGCCCAACTCAAAGACCATTAAAAAGTTAGCTCATTTAGCTTATAAAGGATAAAAAAATTTTAAAAAACTAACCTTACCCAACCATTTGGACTAAATTTTTAAATACGCAAACCGCGTTTTAGCAAATTTATCGAGATTTTCTATTTATTTTAAGTTTAATTCATTTCTTCTCGTGGGAGCATCTCTAGTAAAAAGATCAAAACAGCCTTAATAAGAGACATAATTAATAAATAAAAATTGTGAAAATTAATTAATTTTGACAGGAAAATAAGAGGAAAGAAACAGAAAAATTCTTTGCTTTACAACAAAGGCAGAAGTCTAATTCCGAGCTCTCCTCCACATCTTCTTCTCCGCAACAAAACACAAAAGGGATAAATCCAGAATCATCATCATCATCATCATCATCATCATCTATTATCTTTCATCAATTTCGCAGTTTTTTTTCCCTGTGCAGACGTTGAGGGAATAATCAATTTCCATTTCTTCCTTGTGGTTTGATCCATCGGTGAGGCGATTGTTTTGTTTTCAATTTCTCTTTAGATTCGTTTGTTTGATTGATTTTCTGATCGTAGGGTTTTTGATTTCGTTGACCAATTTAGGATTTGCATAGCCGCCGAAAGGTGTTTCTGGGTCGATGGCGGGATTAGAGAAAAACGCGGATTTCTCAGGGAAGACGAAATCAGCTTCGCCGTCGTCCTTTTTTAACAGGTCGCTTACAATTCACGGGAGGACAGTGGATTCGAGCCACAAATCCCACAACCTCAACCCTTCCCTGAATCGTACGACCTCCATCACTAAATTCTACAACCCCGTGGAAACAGTGGGAAGCTCTCTTAAAGGAAAGGTCAAAAACCTTTGTAGATTATTCGAGGGTTCGAAATCCGTGAAACCAACATCAACTGATCCTCCTCCTCTGAAGCCGAAATCAGGGAAATCGCTTTTACCCGAATCACGGTTATCGCCTTTTCTGAGCTTGAACAACTCGGTGATTCGTCTCCCCGGGACAGAGGACAGGATTGTGGTGTATTTCACTAGCTTGAGAGGGATTAGGCGGACGTATGAGGATTGTTATGCTGTGAGGATGATATTTAGAGGGTTTCGTGTTTGGATAGATGAGCGTGATGTCTCCATGGATTCAGCTTACAGGAAAGAGTTGCAGATTGCAATGGGGGAGAAGAGTGTGACATTGCCTCAGATTTTCATTATGGGCAAGTATGTGGGTGGTGCTGATGTGATCAAGAGCTTGTTCGAGATTGGCGAGCTTGCCAAGATCCTCAAGGAGTTCCCAGTGAGAGAGCCAGGGTTTGTGTGCCATTGTTGTGGGGACGTCAGATTCATTCCGTGTTCGAATTGTAGCGGGAGCAAGAAACTGTTTGATGAGGATGAAGATAGGCTCAAGAGATGCCCGGACTGCAATGAGAATGGGTTGATACGTTGTCCTGATTGCTCATCTTGAGGGAAAATCAGACCTAAAGGAAAAAACAAAAAAAGGAGAGGTATTTGTTTTCTCTTTTGATATTTCCGTTGTTGTGTAGAACAAGTGAATGATGATGCTACAAGTATCCGAAAATCTTTTTTGGATCAGCAGCATTTCACTTTCGGTTTGTGATCATCGGTATTGGGGAATGCTGATGATCCGTTGATTTAGCTATGTATGTTTGCTACTAAGGACTAATGTAATTTGTGTAGTCGAAATGTCTGAAACGGGTAGTAAGCATTTTGGCTCTTGTGTGTCAATGTTGTGAAAGACAGCTCTGTTCTTATGCTAAATATTTGATTGTAAATATTTTAGTGTTCTTATGTGTATTGTGTTTGATCACGACCGTAACTGTATTCTACACGGTTCCCTCCCTGTTCACTTGATCGTCTTTTTATGACAACTTGGTAAGAAGTACTCTACTAACATAATCGTCCCTCGATCTTATTTGCTAACTCTCGATCAAGGGCTCTCAAAACCCCATATCATTGAATCTTAGTGGTTAAAACGTAACATATCATAAGACCATTTGGTCTGTCATTGACAGTGTTTAGAATTTGTTACCGCACCCATTCATGATCATATATGTGACAAAGTTTAGAGAACGGCCATGCTTCATTTTAAGATTGATTAACCTTCTCTGCAAAATGGTCTTGTGCTGCCTCTAATCCCAGCCAATTTTTGTTTTTTTGCTAAAATAGACTATTCAATTACTCATTAAAATGGTCAATTGGCTTATCTGCCGATACACTCTTGAAAAGCCCAATTGTAATAGTGTTGAGAAGCCCATCTGAAAACCTCAACCTCAACGAGAAGCCCAATTGTAATAGTGTTGATTTAAAATATCATCAAAAACATTTGTATAGCTAGATAAGAACTTTACAAGAGCAGTATTCCAATTAATTTTATATATTTATTTTATTTTGAAAAAAAACTCTAAAACAATTTATTATCGAATTATTTTAGGTTTAAAACATCAAATCGATACTAAATTCTCATTTTTGATTTTCGAATTCAAGTCTTCGGTTCAACAACCAATATAGTCGAGTTTGTATCCTTGAATTATGGTTTTAGATCTTATTGGCTACTCTAATGTTACATATTATAGCTGGAAGCTTTGATTTCATTTAGCAATGGATGATGATGTTACAAAAAAAATGTACAAACTAAAAGAAAAATTGTCAATAAATTAGTTTTGTATTTGATCATACATTATTCAATTCTTTCCAAATCCTATATATAAACAATTTCATCAAAGGTTCGTAATCATTAAATTCTTTGCTTAGTTATTTTTTGTTTTTAATTTCTTTTTGGCACGAGGAAATCTTTTTTACGTTAGAATGAGCATCTTTTCTTCTTCTTTTCAAATTTTTTTTTGTTTTAGTTTAGTCACAGTTGACGGTTAGAGATTGTTTTTCACGCAACGCTTTCCACTTTAGTCAGAAGATTACTTGAACAGTTGAACTACTACTACTCCTGGTATCTTCTTCACTCACGCATCCTCTTCCCATTTAATGCACACCTTACTTTTATTATTACTATACATTTATATTAGCTTATACAAAAAATTAAACCAAATCTTTATATGAATGAAGTTGTTTACAATAGAGGATAAACTCCTTTAAATTAATAAGCAAAATGTTAATGTGCACTAAATGAATGATTTTATTGTAATATCTTTTACAATTTAAGGATTAATTAACTCTAGGACAACGCCTCATCATTTATGAACAAACATTATTTAATATTTCTCTTTTAAGACGTAAATATTTTCATTAAATATTGATAGGTTGAAATTCTATTAATAGAATAGATTGGGATATAAACTTCACGAGAGCGGAATGTGATTGGAGAAGCATTCCAAGTTGACATGTCGAGTAAGTTTTATATATGCCAAATTAACATCTCAATGAATATATATATATATAGCCTTGAAGCATACGAAACCATGTTAAAGGGTAAGTAAAACAATTATATTCATATGTAGATGTAGATAAGTTAGGGTAAAATGAAAGATATTGATCAGATTGTTTGGACTAACGGAGTATTATATCAATTTCGAAATGTTGCCAGAATATAAGAACCATGTGATGATCCCTGATTGCTTTACTTCAACTTGGTGACAGAGAGAAACCAGAAAAAAAGAAAAAGGAGATATAAAAGAACGAAAGCTGTTCAACCAAACGAACTCGCAAATGAGTAAAGACCAGATCTATTCCTCTTCGTTTCTTTATTTCTAGATATTGTTCTATCTTTTTTTATAAGATATTGTTCCGTGCGATATGCTGGAGATAACAAACAAACAAAAAATGTGAAAATTTTGGTATTGTAATTAACTTATGATCGAATCGTTGAGAGAATTACTGGGTGTTGTTCTACGATATACATTTATGACAGTTTTGATATAACCAACTTGATTAGACGTATACATCTTTAATAAAAAGACTAGTATAATATTGTACATGCGAAAACCAAACATAATCGAACTTTCTATTGATTGTTTAGGCATAACAAAACTGAACCAGCGACATGTTACCAACATATTATTGACGAACTCATTTACCAACCTCTTAGACATTAAACTGCGGAAAGTAAGTGATCAAACAAATTGTGTCAATAACAATAATTTTTTTTTATCGTAAATCGGCGATAATAGTTTTATTGGTACTTCTGATGAACCAATGACAATCGTCCTTAAAATGATAGCAACGAATCAACGGCTACATTTTTTTTGTTAATTATAGTTATTGTCATCTCACGTCTTCATGTTTCTAATACATAGCTTATATAGCTCACTTCTTCAGCGTGTATATATGAATATATACTGCATCTATTTGTTCATTGTTATCGATAATATTCTGATGTTATTTTGACATATATCGACAATAGTTATGTTATGGATACAGCAAATAACAATACTGTATTAAATACCATTATTAAACTTTGAAGTTGGAAGAGAAACTAGTTGTAATCGCCGATGTGAAGTGTTATGTATATATGTGCATATAATATATAGTACAATGTGCACGAAACACAAACACATGGATTTCTTTCCTATACAACGACATGGATATAAATCCAACATTATCGGCGTATTTTTAAAATAAGAAAATGTATGAATGTGACAATCAACCATGTGAAATCTTGTTTTCTATATATATATTATCTTAGTCTTTTTGCTTTATTCTTATTATTATATTTGTTATTTTTATTATATCTCGCGATAAGCTTGTGCCAACTGACTTTCAAATTAAATGGAGTATCCTCGATTTGTTAGGTTGTTGGATCTCATATACGTTATATAATAAACAAATAATACGCAACAAAACAATATTTTATTTATTATAACCAGTGATTTAACAGTTTATACAACTAGGAATATGCTTTTCTGGTCCACTTAGGAATATGCTTCACAGATAACACTAAAATGTTTTTAAAGAAAGATAATGGATGATTATCCCAAAATTACAATGGATTTATTATTTAATCTCTATTTAAGTAACTAAAACTTTTTGAAGATGTTTTAACTTTGGCAAGATTCTACATATTCTTGTTGTCTCTTCCTCATACACAACATTAGTATATTGTTTAAAAGAGGAATTTTGACTCTATGGAAATACGGTGATTAATATATTTATTTTTTTCGTGACGTATTTTTACGATATGGAGAAAAATAAAGTTGTATTTGGCCTCCAGTCAATATTTAACGATTTATAATTGTAACCCATTTAATACTGTGAATAAACTTACAAACATTTATATTGACCATAAAAAAGTCATAAATAGAGCTTTGAACTATATTTATGAGAAATAAATTAATTGTTTCGAAACATCTAATAAACTCTTACTAGACTTCAAAGCAAAGAATCGACTTAAAATTAAGAAGCACTCAGACAATTAATTTCTGAATGGAAAAAAACAAATTCCAGGTTTATTTCCACGTCAGCAAGAAAAAACACGTGGACCAATAATGTTGAAACGTGCACGGAACAGTAAAAGTGCGGATCCACGCGGGTATCACATCCTCATAAATAATATTCTCTCAAATGGAATAAAATTTTTATCCAATCCCGAAATTAATCTTTTTATTTTATATTTTTTCTCTTCTGACAATGGCAACGAAAATAGGTTTCGTGTAGTGAGAGGCTACTCCACGTGTCGTTAATAAAAAAACAAATTGGCCCAAGAGGCTAGAGTAGCGACTGGCTTTAGCCGGTAAATCAATATCCCTGAACCGCCACATCCGGTTGTGTGGTCAATATTTTTGTTTTTCTTTCAAAAAACTGTGTGTTTTCTGGTTAAATAAAATAAAAATAAATGGGGGTTTAAGGCTTTCGGTTGTGGTTTCTTTTCAAAGGGTTTTATGTCTTCTTCGTTATTTCTATTCTAGAAGAGAGAGAGAGAACGAGAGGGGTAAAACGAAAAGAAAAAAAAAGATGATCGTGATCGTGATCGCGAAACCTTCATCCTAAATTTTTGAATGTCGAACTCTGTAAACTTCTTTGTAATTGCATAGCAATTGTTCTGAATCAGATTCGTGAGGATATATTTCTGGGAAAGTAGCGTATTTCGTTTTTTTTGGGTTTCTCACTTTGCGTGATCTGTAATTAACTGGCGCGAGTTTGTGATCCAGGGATCGCTGGCTGATTAGGTGAGTTTCCATCACAATTCATGATCCTCGATTCTGTTTTCACATGGTTTTGCTTGAATTGTGATGCTAAGTTATTTGAATCTGATGTCGAATTTCAAATTTTCCGACTAAAGAATCTGGCTTCTCGTCAGAAATTTGCATTTTCGTCGAGATCTGATCAGGCATCATCAGGTTTTTTGTTTGTTTCTACGTAAGTTGCAAAATAAGCTTCCGACATTTAAGTCTTATGTTACGCTGCACTCTCTGCATGTTTCAAAAAAAAAAAAATTTTAGATCAAGGATTCGGCTTTCGTTGTTACTCTGATCTGTATATCCTGATTTTTCATCTGGGTGATTCAACATTCATAAATCTCTAGCTGATTACCTTTGATCTGTAAACTATTAGTTTCACAGTTGTTTAGATTTATACTTAATTTTGGTGGAGATGATCATGAGATTTGTGCTGAATCTTTGCAGCTTGTGCTGAATCTTTGCAGCTTGTTTTGTTATGCATAATTGAGAGATGGTGGTCAAGAGGAGGTTAAATTGTGGCTCTAATGGCTTTGATTTCCCCAATATTCCCAAGGCTCCTCGTTCAAGCAGGGTAAAAAATTCGTGTGCTTCATTTGGATTTGTTTCATTTCTCACTGTTTTCATTTTTTGTTCCAATTCGTATCTCAGATGACTTGTGGTTGCTATTTTATAGAGGAAGGTGTTAAGTAAGAGAGATGATGTTGACAGTCAGATCAGTGCAATTGATTTGCTTGCTTCTCTGGCTGGAAAGTTGCTCCAAGAAAGCGAAAGTTCCTCCACGTCTAGCTATGCATTTGAAGGAGATAGCCAGGATCATTTGGGTGGAAAGATCAAGCAAGAGCGTGAAGATGTCTATGATAAGCCATTTAAATCCGAGTTTTCTCACCAAAGAAACCTTGCGTTAAAGTCGCCTAGTGAAAATACTAGCGAGACGTATTTGCAAATTTCCTCTTTGGACAATGAGGGCATACTGGAGCAGACACCGGTTTCTGATTGTAAGAGAGCTAGTGGTTTTAAGCCCCTTGTAGGGTGTGAAAACAAGAAAGAGGATTGTGATTTTCATATTGAATCAGGGGGCATCACTGAGGAGGCAGGTGTTGTTAATGTAGATGCTGGCTTTGAACAAAGAGAAGCGACCGTTGGCTTGGAAGATGGTGTCTTAATCGCTGATACTTTTAGCTTAAAGGATCCAAGTCAATTACATTTGAAGTTTCCTGAATCAGTCCACCTGGATGGCGATGTAAAATTGTCACCAGGCACAGATAGTGTCCCTAATGGTTCTTTTAGAGGATATGGGAATCATTCTAAGTTAGTTTTCAGAGATGATGACGAAAACTATTGTAAGTACTATAAATTTAATGAGAGATGTAAGTCATATAGGCCTTTGACACGGGTTGGACATCGAAGAATAAAGAAGTCGGTGATGACAAAATACGGGAGAGCAGTCCCCAGGTCAAAGTGTTTTGAAGACACTAGAACAGGTTAGTATCATATTCTATTCTACTGTGTTTCTCTTTGATGCATCCTATTTAGCTGCTGCTCTGTTCTTACTCCGCTTGCGGATATCTGTCTAGATGGCTGTTTAAAGGCTCTGTACCAGAAGCGAAAATTATGCTATGGTTATAACCCATGGAAACATGAGACCGTTCACAGGAAGAGAAGATTGTCTGACAAAGGATTGGTCATAAATTCTGATGGAGGACTCAGTAGTGAAAGTGTTACCAATTCACCTGAGAAGAGAGAATCAGGTACGTATCAGTCTGTATCCAGATGCTTCATCATTTGGCTGGGATGATTTCATGATTTTTCTGGCTTCTTTGTTAAATGCAGAAAATGGTGTTTTCTCTGCCGCAATAGGTCTTCATTCAAATGACTCACGTGGTAATTGATCAGTTGACAATTCGTACAGATCTTTTGACCGAGACATAATATGTGGTTCTCATGTTATATTCATTGTTTGCAGTAAAGTTCAGCATCAAGTCCCTTAGGATTCCGGAGCTTTTTATTGAAGTCCCAGAAACAGCAACAGTAGGCTCACTGAAGGTGTGTGATTAAATTTCTTTCCCTGTCATTCTCTTTAGATACTTTGGTTCTGCAGTGTACATGAAGTGTTATTTCTCAACATCAGTCGTGATACTGAACACTTTTGGTTACAGAGGACAGTGATGGAGGCTGTTACTGCTTTACTCGGTGATGGAATACGTATAGGGGTGTTAGTCCAAGGGAAGAAGGTTAGAGATGACAACAACACTCTTTCACAGACTGGTCTTTCGTGTAGAGAAAATCTAGGCAACCTTGGCTTCACCTTGGAGCCTGGTGCAGAAAAACTGCCTTTACCTCATTGCTCTGAAAATCCTGTCATTTCTATGCCAACTGGTTCTACTGATTTGTCAGAAAGGTATTAACCAATTTGCCCGTATATTCTTTTTTGCTGCAAGTTTAAATTTTGTTCAAGGATAAATGTGAAGATTATTCCTAAGGGAAATCATTTGATCTTGCCAGGTCCGCTGCTTCTCCCGCGTTAGATTCTAGAATTCCTTTCTGTCTCCAAGATGCGGATCACCTGATTAATTCGGGAAATACTGTGGAGAATAACCAGGAATTAGTTCCATATCAGAGTGAAATATCAGCTGATGAACAACCTTCAGATTCAAGAGCGATAGTCCCAGTTTCAGCCTTGGAACCCGAGGCTCTTGCAATTGTTCCAGTTAACGAGAAACCTAAGCGTGCAGAGCTTTCACAGCGTAGAACCAGGAGACCATTCTCTGTTACAGAGGTAGAAGCTCTAGTACAAGCAGTTGAGGAACTTGGGACTGGAAGGTAAACAGATTGGTTTAGTTCATTATGGTCATTACAATTAACTTGGTTGTGGGACAACTAATGATCAATACTCTTATTCCACAGATGGCGTGACGTGAAATTGCGTTCTTTTGAGAATGCAAGTCATCGAACCTACGTGGACTTGAAGGTAAAACACATAGCAGAAACTGGTCAAAAGCACTTTGAATCTTAGCCACTACAAAAATGTAGCTTAATGGTTCCACAAACTTTGTGATTTTTGCAGGACAAATGGAAAACTTTGGTTCACACGGCAAGTATTTCACCGCAGCAACGAAGAGGAGAACCAGTGCCTCAAGAACTGCTAGACAGAGTCTTGGCAGCACATAGGTATTGGTCACAGCACCAGCTGAAACAGAACGGGAAACATCAAGCGGTTGCAACAATGGTGATTAAATCAGGTTCGTCTATGTAAAGAAGGAGAAAGGTAATTACAACAACTTTCACTTGAAGACTAAGGAAGCAATGTGGGCAACTGTACAAAGGCAAAACAACAGATGCATACTTTTTTATTTTCCAACTTGAGATTTTTAATCATAGCTGGCAGAAACAAGACATACTTTTGGTTACTTTTATGTTACATCTGTTCATTTCAGTTTCTAATTGATTTGATTCTGTAATATGTTATTGGTGGTAGGTCCATGACGACATTCTTTTATTATCATTTTTTTCTTGTAATATTGACATGTAATATTAGACAAATTCTTTTATTTGTTGTTCATCATTCAATCTATGGCACTGTTAACTTTTTTTAACTTCAAGTACCTTATTTCGTTCGATAATGATTTCATCTATATCTAATCATTTGACATATATATATATATCTTTTATCTCTGAGACCATGATCTTCTCGAATCCGTATGGTTTGTTTTTCCTGATTGCAATAGAGTTATGAAGTCTTTCTTCTTCATTTATAACCTCTGTAAAAACATTTCTCAATGGGTTTCTAAGCTCCATAATGTCAACTTCAAGTTTACGAAAAGGAATAACAATGTTTCGACATACTTTGTGGCTAAACGGTCTTTTTTGCCTGATTTGCTCATAATAATAGATTTATTCCTTGTTGGGTTCTTCCATATTTGTAAAATGACTCTTAACTTTTTCATTACACTAATGAAGTCTTGTCTTCGTGGGAAAAACAAATTACACTATATCTAGTTATACCTTTTAAACCTAGGTCATGTATATAGAATCATAAACGGATATGAAGAGACCAAACATTTTAAAAACCTGATAAATGTTTTATAAAAGATTTAGGAAACATGTACGTGTTTGAGTCATCACATATTGTTCAGCCGTCTTTACTACATCAAATATAATTCAATTAGATTTGGCACTCTAATTGCTTTGTTTGTTTATCACTAAACTTTTTAAAATCTGCATCATTAATCGTCCGTCACATTTATCATGGATTGAAAAATAACTAAAATACAAATTAATCAATTAAATACATTATATCTGGTTTTAATTTTGAACCCTTGGTTGCATGAGTCATAAACGAAAATGAAAGTTTTTTTTTTTTGTAAACTAAAATGAAAATGAAAGTATTTGAAAGCTTGAAAACTGTATATGTATATTCAATCATATTTTCTACGTAAAATATAAGCAAGTAAGACTTGGTACTCTAAATACTCTTTATGCTATTCCAAATTTGGCATTCTTAATCTGTGTGTCAACTTTATCACGAATTGCAAAGTAGCTAAAACACAAACTAAACAATTAAATTACATTGATATATATTTATTCTTATAATTAAAACCTATGTTGCATAGAGTAATATATGGATATGCGATACGAAAAATGTTTGAAAGCTTAAAACTGTTTTATAAAGAACATTAAGAAGCACATACATATTGGAATTGTCACGTCTATAGTTAATCATGATTACTACATAAAGTATATTGCTAATTAGATTTGGCACTGTAAATATATAGTCTTTTATCCGTACGTTATTCTACACTTGACATCCTAAATCGTGCGTCGACTTTATCATGAATATAAAAGTAACTAAAACACAAAATTTCAAATAGATTATATTGTTTCGATTTATTCAATTAAAACCTAACTTGTATAGAAGCATGTACATGTTGGAGCCGTCATATATATTCAATCATGTTTGTTTTACTAGATTTGACACTCTAACTGACATTTTATCAATACGCGATTCTAAACTTTGACATTCTAAATCATTCGTCAACTTTTTCACGAATGTATGGTGTTCTCTACTAAGATGTCTAAACTTATATCTGAAAATCAACTTTTGCAAACAATGAAAATCAACAACGGAAAAATCCTCGATTGATCCTTAAATCAAACAACAACAGAAGAAAGCTTAAATGGTCCTGAAATTAAAAATACAAATTCAAAGAGACAGGCAAAATCCACTTGTCCAGAGTACTTTGGAATTGAACCTCTCTTGATATCATTTCTAATGGCTTAAATGATAAAGCCATCAACACATAGCAGATTATCAGTCGATGACGATGGCCTCGCGTTTCTTTCTTGTCTGGCACCTTTCAA
This sequence comes from Schrenkiella parvula, assembly GCA_000218505.1. NCBI lineage: Eukaryota > Viridiplantae > Streptophyta > Magnoliopsida > Brassicales > Brassicaceae > Schrenkiella > Schrenkiella parvula. Next base: position 14,092,854 of record CM001192.1, on the reverse strand, counting down.
GGTATGCGCACATATGCTCCACTTCGTACCTGGTATTGTACATTTGCCCCATTGGATCGTAATAGTACTGCACAAAATTATATCAAAATGAAAACGTAAACAATGTGGATGAAACATTAGAAAGAGCTTGCTGAATCTGATTTGAGTAAGAAACTGTATGCATACACATGTATATACATAGATTGGTATCAACATGTAACGTTACTCATATTGAATATAATGCTCTCTATATCTACGTCATCTTTGTTGATTCCTCCCTCTCTCTTATTCTTCTTTTCTTAAATGCCAACCATTTTCAATTGATTGTATGTGAATCTCCATTTTCATGGATTTAGATTGATAAGGTTGAATGAATCAAATGATTGGAAACAAAACCACTATATTTCATGACATAGCTTTTGCTTGTTTTAGGCCAGAAGTTTCCCATCACAAAACACATAGTAATACTTCTTAGAACTTGACACTAACTATCCAGATCTCACAGTCGCAACAAGAAACATTTGTTCTACTATAAATCAAACCATGACTAAGACTCACTTAATAAACCACTATCTATCACTTTATCCAAAAAAGATGTTACTTTGTCATCACATAAGATATAGATCTAGAGAAAAGAGATTACCCGGTAGAGCCGGCCGGTCCGCAGTATGCGACGGTCCTCGACGAGCCAGCCATTGGGAAGCCAGCGGTGTGGAGGATAGGTGTTATCAAAGACAGTGGAGTAAGTTCGAGGGTTTGTGTTCAGTGGGGTTAGACGGGTTTGGTCCACAAGCAAATGCGTCCTTCTCCCATCTCTTGAGAGATTCATGACGCTTGCCTCGTAACTGATGACCTCTGTGTATCTGCTCCGTGGCCTCTTTGGCCGGCCTCCAGAGCTGGAACCTTCACCCTGATCCGCCATATATTCTCTCTTTGGTTTCTTTTTTGTTATCCGCTTGTAACCCTTTTTGGTTGATGCTTAACGTCTTATAATCATCATATGTCTTATCATGTTCAACGTTTGTCCCTCCGTTATTGGACTATACAAGGTATTGTATCCTCGAAATGTGACACGCGGTCAACAACTGTATTTAGGCTTTTTTTCCATAAAACAAACTTTCTAACTTTTTTCTTACCCTTAAAACAAAATTAATTAATATCCAATAAGAAAATGTAGTTTTTGATTATTATGTAATTATTTTGCGTTAAAAGGTAATATTAAAAAATTAAATAGAAAGCAGTGATAGAAAATCTAAGTTTTCCCTTTCTGAATTTACGTTATAGTGTGAATCCACGTTGAGATAATACATAATTTTAATTTAACTTAGAAAGTCATTTCGTTATTATAGAATTATTTAGTTAGACAACAAATCAATATGACAGTTGGTGACAGGAAAAACAATAAGGTGAGAAACAATACTCCACTCTAATGTACACATCATTATTTAAATTATATACTTAGTATTACTATTTAGTATTTCCCTTCATCGCTTTTGAGATTCTATCAAAATTTATATAATCTTTACAATATTATGTCGATATCAATTATCTCTGACATATATATTTTTTACTCTCCTTTTTACTCTATTTAGATTATGTTTCATCCACAAAGACACATTTTATCGATGAAAACTTTAAATCTATTTAATCAATAGTTCATTAATGCTTGTACATTTAGAGGTTTGAAGTTAGAATCTTAAAAAATACGATTTATTATTATTTAATAGATTAATAAATACAAGTTTATATGAGATTTTTATCCGGGTTCAGTTTGGCATGGATGTTCATAAAACGATATATTTGTTTGTTGTCAAATCGTCGATATAACATTTCTAATTTGTAATAAAACAATAAATTAGTGTTTGAAAAAACACTTTTTATCCGCATCAAAAATTTGGCTAAACGAAATACTTATATATAACTTAATGTTATTTTGATAAGATTAGGGTTTATTAGGTCTATATATCTGATAATTTTATAATTTAGGTATATTTACACGTCGTTATTTAAAAATTCTATAAATACTTTTTTTTTATCATTATGTTACTTTAAATTTGACATATTAATCGTTTATTAACTTTGTCATAAATTCGAAAGTAATTAGAACACAATTTAGTCAATTAAATTACATTCTATCTAATTATTTTTTTTAAAATTAGGTTGTATGTAATCTGAAATTATATGACAAAAACATAAAAACTGTTTTTATAAAAAATCTAGACAGCAGATACATGTTGGAACGTCATATATATTCAAACATTTTACTACATAAAATATAAATCATTTAGAATTTGGCACTTTACATACTCTTTTATCCGAAATTTGGCATTCTAAATCGTTTATCAACCTTATCATAAATTCAAAGGTAACTAACACACGATTTAGAATGCCAAATTTCAGTTAAAGAGTATCTTTGTAAATAAGGTTTTACAACAAAATGCGAAATCATTGTGCAACAAATGCCAAGTCATTTAGTTAGCTTTGGAGTTTTTTTATTTTATTAGAAAATAACCCTACACTTCATATGTTTATTTACGACAAGTTTTCAAAATGGTTTTATTGGACACAGTTGCTTCCATCTCGGTTTCAAAGTACTTTCATCGAAACATTGCGGAAGCAAATTTCCAAAAGATTTTGAGAGCTTTCGATTATAAAGAGGAAATCAAACTTCCTACAAAACTTTCATGCGACCCAGCTTGAAACTACTTACAATACTCTGTTAAAGTTCTCTATGTTTTTATCATTTATGTAGATTAAAACAAATATTATCTATTACATTTTTATACTTAACTTTTTAGATCTGCAATCATATTTCAAAAATACACCACTACCTAAATAAAAAAATCTTTCAACACACACCATTGTACACTATTACCAGAATCTACAATCTACCTTCAAGACAATCTATGTTAGATGCAGATGACATATGTTTCCACGCGTAGAACGTATGAATTACGCTACGCCTAGAACAATCAAGAAACATGTTTACAAATTGGGTTTTAAACTATTTATGTACACCTATTTGAAATCTATGGAACTGTTATGGTGTTCTCGAATAAGATGTTTAAACTTCTCTCTTAGAATCAACTTTTTGCAAACAATGGAAACAACGACGGAAAATACTCAATTGATCCTTAAATTAAACAACAATGGACGAAAGCTTAAATGGTCCTTAAGTTAAAAAACAAATTCAAGATAGAGGCAAATTCCATTTGTCCATGGTACTTTGGAATTGAAACTTTTTGATTTCATTTTTAATGGCTTAAATGATAAGGCCATCAATACATAGCAGATTATCAGTCGATGACGATGACCTCGCGTTTCTTTCTTCTCTGACTCCTTTCAAGGTATGCGCACATATGCTCCACTTCGTACCTGGTATTGTATTTTTGCCCCATTGGATCGTAATAGTACTGCACAAAGTTATGTACATATATGAAAAAAGTAGATATCAGATATGGAGTAAAAAAATGTGGGAGAAACATTATGCTAAATCTGGTTTTAAGTATGAAACTATATGCATCCTATATGCTTACACGTAAAACATTATAACATTACTCGCATTGTATATAATGTTCTCTTCATCTATGTCATCTTTGTTGATTTCTCTCTCTCTCTCTCTTATTCTTCTTTCTTAAATGTCATGACATAGCTTTTGCTTGTTCTAGGGCACCCAAAAGCGAGAAGTTTCCCATCACAAAACACATAGTAATAATTCTTAGAACTTGAATCTACTATCCAGATCTCACAGTCGCAACAAGAAACATTTGTTCTACTAGAAACCAAACTATGGCTAAGATCCACTTAATAAACCACTATCTATCACTTTATCCAAAAAAGATGTTACTTTGTCATCACTTAAGATATAGATCTAGAGAAAAGAGATTACCCGGTAGAGCCGGCCGGTCAGCATCATGCGACGCTCCTCAACGAGCCAGGCATTGGGAAGCCAGTTGTATTGAGGATAGCTATTATCAAAGACAGTGGAGTAAGCTCGAGGGTTTGTGTTCAGTGGGGTTGGACGGGTTCGGTCCACAACCAAATGGGTCCTTCTCCCTTCTCTTGAGAGTTTCACGACGCTTTCCTCGTAACTGATGATCTCCGTGTCTGTGATCCGCGGCCTCTTCGGCCGGCCTCCATAGCTGCAACCTTCACCCTCCGCCATAGATTCTCTCTTTCTTTTGTTATCCGTCTTGTAATCCTTTTTGCTTTGCTTGATGCTTAACGTCTTATATATAGAAATGAGATTTTATCACATTAATTGACGTTTTATCATGTTCGACAACTGTTGTTCCGACAGGCCATAGTGCACCATAAAAGGAATTATATCCTTGAAAATGACATGATAGTTACAAATGTATTGAGGCGTTTTTTACCAAAAATAAACTTCTAACTTTTTTTGGTTTTACCTTTAAAACAAAAATAATTAATATCCACTAACAAAATAGTTTTTTTAATTATCATGTATTTAATTTCTTCTGTGTTAAAGGGTAGTATTAAAAAAAAAGGAAAAGATCTAGCATTTTTGTTTGATAAGGTAATATAAACAGCTATTGTTAACAATGTATTTCTTTTGTGTTAACAGGTAATATTAACATGCATTTCTTTTGTGTTAAATGGTGATATAAACAATAATAGAAAATCTAAGTTTTCCTTTTCTGAATTTACGTTATAGTATTATTTCAAATAAGTACAATTTAAAACTTAAAAATCATTTCATAATAATAAAAAAATTAATTAGACAGCAAATCAATACTTCAACTGGTGACTAGAAAAAAGTTAGAAACAATATGATGTTCCACTTTGTTTTTAAAAAAATCACCATTAAAAGTAGTGTTAAAATCTAAATAGGTAGATAATTTTGAAAATTTATTTACCATATATTTAAATACAAATTTTTTATAATAATTTTGTAATTGTACCGCAAATCTTATTGTAATTATATAATATTTATTACAATCGTCAGAAATTTTAGTTCAAAAATGAAAGGAATAATTAATATATTGAGAGATTTTGTTTTTAAAAATTTAAACTGATTTTTAAAAAGTCTCATTAAGTGAAAATTTTATACGTTAAACATCAACAAGGAAAACTTTAAAATATTATGAGATCTACAACTAGGTAAATGTCTACATTGTTATTTTGATTCCGACTATGTGCTTTTAAATATAATTTATATATCAATTATTTTTAGAAAATTCTCTTTTTGTTTTCTCTCAGTTATTTTTTTTTATCGATAAAAATATATTTTATCTCTAAAAAGCTAAACGAAAACACTACTGTTTATTAGGTTTCCATATATGAAATTTTTCAAATCAAGTAAATATACACGTCCTTATTTTAAAATATAAAATAATCTTCAGTATTATATCTCTACCAATAATTTCTGAAATATCATCTATTTTTCTTGTTCTCTTTCTATTTGTATATGTTTAATTAACAGAACATATTTTAACGACGGAAAAAAATCTAGCTAATGAAAACATTATATATATCTTAGGTATTGTATGTTATATGTTAGTTTTAGTAGGGTTAGGGTTTGTTAGATCTATGTACCTGATAATTTTTAATTTAGGTAAATATATGCGTCATTTATTCTAATTAACTATGTTGTCGATTTGTGCAGTCTTTTACATTTTATTCGTTGGCTTTTTCGATCTTGCCAAAATTATAGAATCTCTCTAATATTCCATCAAAAGTGATATTTTTGAAATCATTGTTATAAACAGAATATTGAAAATTAATATAATTTTGACAAAATCTTAAAAACAAAAGAGCAAAATATAAAATACCACATATCTTCCACTATATGTTTAATTAAAATAATAACGTGTACATTTTGTTGATTTGAAAAGTTTCCAGATATATAAAACCTAATAAATCCTTACCTTATTCAAAGTAGCATTGAGATATATATAATGTTTTCATTTAGTTATACTTTTTTTTATCAATAGATCTGTTTTTATCGATAAAAAATATACATAAATAAACAAAAAGAATGAAAAAATTATCTTTGAGATAATCGGTATGGACAAAAAATTGAAAATTTGTTTGTATGAACTCGTTATATTTATGTTACCCTTTTATTTGACCTGTTAAGAAATTGTTGCTTATGTGTGTGTATTGTTCTAATACCATGGTTGACAAGTTACTTATTTATTTAAACTGACAATCAAGAATGGGATTCAGATGTGTTTTTTTCCCCATATTCATCTTCATTTTGTCTTTACTTTTGAGACACATGACCGTTTTTCTACAGTTATCAATCTTGATTCTTTGGTGAACTAAGGATAAAATCAAAAATAATAAGATGGAGAGTTGATTCTTTTACCGTTGGTGGTGATTTTCGATTGTGGCGCGGTATATCTGATGGCGCCAGTAATTTGTTTTTTTTTTTTGATAAAGCAAATAAACCCAAAAGATAATTTGAAAAGTTAATCATTCACCTTGAAAAAATGTAACTTAACCAATTCACCTATGAGCCAACCCGCAATTTAGTCTTCGTGTATTTTTTAACAGGCTCTAAAACGACGTCGTATCCGCAGAAAACCTTTGGGGGTTTTAGGTTTCTGATAAAACAAAAAGGGGAAGCAAAAGGTCGTTGTCGACGCCGGAGGGGAGATGAGTGGGGCAGGAGTGCCGGACTTCTTCTACAGAGAAGCTCAACGTCTTGGCTATGTCGCTCGTTCCGCTTTCAAGGTGAATTTACGTTCATGCCCTCCTCTGTCTCTTCTTCTCTTCATCTTCTTCTTCTTCTTCTTCTTACATGGACTCTTCTCTCTCTCTCTCTCTGCAATGACAGCTTTTACAGATTCAAAAACAGTACAAGCTCATCAAACCAGGCTCCTCCGTTCTTGACCTGGGCTGCGCGCCTGGTGCGTGGCTTCAGGTCCTCTCTTTTGATTCCATGAATTTCAAGTTGCTTCCATGTATTCTGCGAGAAGAAGCTTAACTTGAGTTTGTTGCTATATTCCTTTTCAGGTTGCGTGCCAGAGCTTAGGTCCACTTAAAAATGGTGGAAATGTCGTCGGTATGGATATAAAGGTCAGAGGAGGCTAAATTTGCTTTTTTCCATTACTTCTTAGCATTCTTTGTGTGAATCCATTGGCTTTATTTTTAATTTCAGAGCAGAAGGTGAAGGTTCCTCCACAGTGTGATTTGCGAGTGCAAACCATTTGCGCCGATGTTTTAAACTTCCCCAGACAAAAGATTAGGGAGTTATCGCCTCAGGTGATCCAATCAAACTTACCCTGTCTTCGATTGTTGATAATAAGAGCAATAGCCGTGAATAGATGCTTAAATTGATGGGATTAAGTACTTGAATATCCAAAGTTAGGATCTTTCTTAGTTGTTCTTTGACCTGTTCCCTTACCACGCTTGATGGGTGTTTCTGTTTTATAGTATAAAACTGTTTGTGTAACACAAGTTATGGGATTGCTTTGTGCTGCAGCATATGGGCTTCTCAGTCATTCTTTCAGATATGTGTCCCTCAGTATCTGGAATCACCACTAGAGATGCAGCGCTGTCTGCTAAATTGGGAATGCGAGCCCTTGATTTGGCTGTTGGTCAAGCTGCCATCTCTCAGTCACCTGATAGTGATAATGATGGAGGCGATGAGGAAAGTCGTTTCGGTGTGCTTAGGCATGGAGGTCATCTTGTCATCAAGCTTCTAGAAAGCGAGGATGCTCAAGGTAAGGCAAACAAATTTTAAAAACAGAGTCCAACTATATAATTGAAAGTGATGCCTCTTTGCTTGTTTGTTTTTGTTATAGATTTTGCCCGGATTTGCAAGCCCATCTTTAACAAGGCGTCTTGGTTGAGGCCAAAAGCTACAAGATCATCATCTCGAGAGATCTACTTGATTTGCCAGGGACTTCGTTGATATACAATGAAAATCGAATTCTTTTTTTTTGATATAGATGTATCATGTATTTTCTGGGATTATGTAGTTTACAAAGGATCAGAAAAAATAAAGTAAAACCAAATGCAGATTTTGCGTGTTACATTGCAGCTTCTCTATCTGTCACTCTGTGCAGTTGTATATGTCTCTTTCATACACAATGAAAAACAAATTTAAAGGTTGATATGACTGTTATCGGATCTGTGTCCTCCCTAATGACCAGAGTCCTGTGTCCTTCACCGGTGTCTGCAAACAGAAAAACTGGTCATTTATCAACTGAGCATAAACAGCCAGAAGATCTTATTCAGGTCTGAAGGAATCTCAAACTCGAAGAAAGAATACAGACCTGCATTTTCACTGAAGGGAAGACGTTCCAAAACCGCAGGGTCTCATCTCCTGCTCCAGTCACTATGGTCTGGCCATCAGGTGATGTAGCCAAGTAAAGAACTCTCATACTGTGCCCTGTAAGGGTTGCGACCTACACAAAACAGTCATGGGTTGATGCATCAGTTATTTAGTGGAACTAGAAGATTGAATGATCAAGAAGTGTGCTTTAAAGTGTAGAAAAAACTATGTACCTTTGCCATGGATGGGTACTTCCAGAGCATGATTTGGTTTTGAGAATACCCATGAGTGCTCACTATCTCGTTAACGTTTTTGCTCCACGCCAGATTGCAGACCTGGCTTCCAGTGTCGATGCTGTTTAACTGATGTCCATTTGTCGTGTTCCAGAATCTAATGCATCTGTCTGCGGTTCCCCCTCCTGAAGCAAGGAGGCTGCTCTGATGAGGAGACCATGTAATCGCCTTAACGGCTGCTGTATGCTCAGTCAGCTTCAGAATAGGTTGCTGTGAATGATTGTTCCATACCAATAACTGGTTCAGAAAGAAAAAGCAACAACCAATGTTTCTTAATATGATAAGCTTCAAAGAAGTGCGGCGGCTCAACTCTTAGCTATAGGCATAGTGTATGTCTGTCACTCTATCACATTATCGCTAGTCACTTATAAAACTGTAGAGCAGTGAATAGCTTAGGTTGAAGATGACCTGATTATCGTTGCCTCCAGACGCAAGCTCTCTATCATCGTGAGACCATTTCAGCCCGCAGACCTCAGATTTGTGTCCCACAAGTTTGCTGACATAGTCGCTCTGGACTCGGATATCATGTTGAAGGATGTTTCTGTCTCTGCTCCCTGATGATAAAATCCTTGAGTTCCATGCCAAGACACCAGTTCTCGTTTGATGACCTCCCATTGTTCGGACTCTCTTGCACTGTGTCCCGTCCCAAACCTGCCAGCAAAAATTAAAACCTTAACTTCAATGCATCCAATCAGAAACTTTCCACAACCACAGGATGGAAGGTAAAAACAACACACCTGAACCTGACCGTGACTTGTACCGATAGATATATATGAACCCTCCCGTGTCCACTGGACCGAGCACACGCTATCATTAGGCCCCAGGTCACATAACTTCGTCACCTGACCCACCATAAGTTCACTTTTCAATGAATCCACCACGCCAAATAACATTTATGCAACTCTCTAAAACTAGTCAAGTATATCTGAACACTCACTTTACTATTGGAAGCAGTCCAAAGATAGACACAAGTACCAAGCCCCACTGCAAGAACATTCTGTGAGCTCCAGTCCACGACGTTCAAGTAAAAGTCATCTTGTAAAGAAGGAGCATCCAAGACCTGAGACAATCAATGAAACAATATATCATTTCTAACTCCGACGAAACTGTAACCAAATCAGATCAGAATGTGAAGAAATGACTTACCTTATGAGGCGTTTTAGGAACCTTGCGGGGCGGTTTGGGAGGCGGAGACGAGTCAGTGGAGAGGCCATTGTCGTTCCCGAGAATGGAAGGAGAAAACGGAGAATTTGGGCTGGAATTGGAACGGTCCGTCTTGAATCTCAACATGTTGGTACATGGAGTGATGGGAGAAGAAGCAGATCCTTGACCACCTGCAGGAGACAAACAAGAAGAAGCGAAATCAGATCCGAAAAGCTCAGATTTCAAAAGTCTGGAGTAGGCTTCGTTGCCTCCCTCTTTCACGGGGGTCGTCGACTCCTTGTCCTGCAGATCGAAAGCGTGGAGCCTCGAGGAAGATCTGCACGGTATGAATCTGTCGCTGCAAGTCGATTTAGAGGGCGAGGATAAACTTGAGATCCCACGAAACGAGCTCGAAAACGTCTCCAGACGCAACGAAGTCTGGTTCATCCCGGCGGGAAGATTCAGGCCGGTTTTCGTTTTCTGCGGCGATTCCATTTCTGTGTTCTCTTCGAAATCACTGTTGATTGTGATGGAAACAAAGAAAAACGAAAAACAGCGAAGGAGAAGAGAAGATTGCAAAAGAAGCCTCTCTTGGTTTACAAAGAGAGCTTATACTCTTTATTTTATTTTTCTTCTTTTGCAAAGAGAAATGTTCTCCAACGGTCAAATTTTGGTGGTGGTAGTAGAGAAATATATAATATAAGAGCCTGATGTGTGAGTTGTTTTCTTTTAACTAAAACCTAAAGAGAGTGTCCTTTTGGATTAAATTACAGACATTTATGAAACGATTTGTCTCATATGGATAACTATTGATTTTGTGTTCATGCTCCAACGGTCAATTTCTTGGGGGTAACTGCGTATGGTTAAACTCAATTTAATCCTATACAAAGTAGGCGATCTTAAGTCTGGAGTGATAATGATAGATTACTATTATAACAAGTTTAGATGTCAACAAAGCCGTCTTAGCTCAGTGGTAGAGCGCGTGACTTTTAATCCCGTGGCCGTGGGTTCGATCCCCACAGACGGCGATTGGCTATTTTTTTTATGTTGTTGTCAAAATAGTCTTGTTGTCTTTTTTTGTTTGGGCCCCAAATTTTGAGTCTATCTTCTGGTTATAAATAATATAAAACAGAACCCGTCTCGGTGCACTTCAAAACGAGTTTAGCCAATTTACCTTTCAAACCATCAATCTTTTTCTCAGAGGTTTTTAGGGTTTCGTCACCGATAACTCACTCTCTCTTCTGAAAACATGACTGCCGAATTGAAAGAGGAGATCCTCGCGGCCAAATTGGAAGAGCAGAAGATTGATGTAATAACCACACACACTCTCTCTCTCTCTGTCTGCTCTTTTTCTACCTTTTTCTTATTATCTCAAAGTCTGAAAATGATTGGACTGGACTCGGATTATTGAGTTCTTTCTACCTAGATCTCAGTCTCTGGTTTTAGATTTCCTAAATTTCCGAGTTTAGATCTGAATCTGCTTATGTCGGTGCCCGCATTGCTTAAATCGACAAATGACTAAACTTTTTTTTAGTAATTCTCAGGTTTAAGAATTTTGTACTTACTGTTTCTTCTGATATGTAGCTTGATACGCCTGAGGTTGAAGACGATGATGACAATGATGAGGATGAATCCGAGGATGATGACGAGGCAGAGGGTAAGCTATCTTGTTCTAGCCTCTTCTAAATCTCTCGAAGAGTCTGTTCATGATTAGATTCCTATTCCATTTAATGTCTCTTGCAGCTTCAAAATTTGCTGTGTAGTTAGAATTTTTATGTGGTTAGTTCCATCAATTTATCAATCTCGGGCGGCGGAGTTATATAAATGAGACATCTGTTTGATTAAATTTTGAAAACCTTGTTGACATGAGCCTTTCTGTCGAATTTATTCTCTTGTTTTAATATCACTATGCTGTAACTGCATAAATCGATCGATAACTAACCGTGACCTGTGTCGGGTATGCTGCTGATTTTTGAATTTTCGATACTTGTTTTGGTAAACATAGAATGATGAAGTAGGTATCATTTCTAATAAGCTGAGCCATTACGGCGCTACGATTTGTTAACCAGGACATGATGGAGAGGCGGGCGGTCGATCAAAGCAAAGCAGAAGTGAGAAAAAGAGCCGGAAAGCCATGCTGAAGCTTGGGATGAAACCCATCACTGGTGTTAGCCGTGTCACCATCAAAAAGAGCAAGAATGTTTGTGTTCTTCTGATATTATTGTCTTTTTGTGTTAACTATCATTAATGTTACTTTTGCTGTAAATTTCAACGATAGAATGTGGATTGAAAATGCAGATCTTGTTTGTGATATCGAAACCTGATGTGTTCAAGAGTCCAGCATCGGATACTTATGTGATCTTCGGTGAGGCCAAGATAGAGGATTTGAGCTCGCAGCTTCAAACACAGGCTGCAGAGCAGTTCAAGGCTCCAGACCTCAGCAACATGATTTCCAGGGGAGAAACATCGAGCAGTGCAGCTGCAGCTGCAGCCGCAGCCGCTGCTGACCAGGATGATGAAGAGGTGGACGAAGAGGGTGTGGAGCCAAAGGACATCGAGCTGGTGATGACCCAAGCAGGAGTGTCTAAGCCAAGGGCAGTTAAGGCCCTCAAGGCCGCTGATGGAGATATAGTCTCTGCCATCATGGAGCTTACCACCTAAATCCGAAACCTTTTCTACTTAGATGTGTGGTTCTCGTGTTTTTCTGTCTTTTATTAAGTGACTTTGCATGTTGTATCATTATACACCATAAGTTTGGATTATTTTCATATTTCAGAGTTTGAGTAGATTATTGTCATGAGTTTTACATTCGTCATATCAAGAGAAATGCAAGTGCCTCGCTTTTCTTTTGTGGCATTAGTCAATCCTTCCAGATACCACTCTTAACTCTTAATACAACTACAACCATATTTTATATAGAGATACCAAACGAGAGTTGGTAATTGCAGAGCGAGAAACATACATCCCAAACCAATTGATTCATTAGACAAAACAATGACAAAGAGAATGGTAACCCAAAGTATGATCATTTCAACTTTGTATATGCAATGGTGTAGTATACATTCCTGTAGGGAGTAATCAAATATAAATATTAATCAGCAAAAGTGATGAAAATCTTGCCAGTGATCACGACGAGTGTAACCTAGCGGCAATTGAAGCAACCTGAGCTTCCATCTGCGACGCCCTAACTTTCTCAGCCGTGGCTCGGTGGAAGAACTGCTCCCTCGACAACAACCTCACATTCCTCAAGTACTGATCAAATGGTAAAGACCCATCTCGAAACGATTTATCCATCGAGTAAACAGCATCTTCAATGGCTAAATCAGATGCAGTGCACTCTAACATCTGTTTGGATAGTGTCTCAATGCATTCAAAGGCATTATCTACATCCAAATCTACTAGTGAACTATTGGCTTTCCCTTGGTTTTCCCTAATCCAGGAATCGAGAAAATCGGTGTTCATGGACATAACCTGTAATTCCTGCTCTAGAGTTTCTTTCTCGTTCACCATCTCCTGCAAACCCCTGTTAAGCTCCTCCTCTCTCCTTCTAAGGCCAGCTTGTAAGCTCAGTAGCCCTTCCGCCTCTGCTTCTCCGGCACTCCTCATCAAGACGAGATCTCCGTGAACCATCTCCACCATTTTGTTGATCGCGTTCCTCTTGTAGACCTCCGCTGCATCATCCGTCTGCTGCTGCTGCTGCTGGTGGTGGCCATATGAAGACGAAGGAGGCCGCGAGTATCCTGGTCCGATCGAAGGAGACGGCGAAGGTCGCGAGTACCCTGATCCGATTGAAGGAGACGGCGAAGGCTGCTGAGGACGACGCTGAGAATAAAGCGGCGGGTCACGGGAGAAAGCGGCGCTGAGCTGAGCGGCGAGATCGAGGAGATTGGAGCTGGGGTAAACCCAGCTGTGGAGATAAGCGAGGGAGACGAGGCCGGAAGGGGAGACATTGGAGTGAGGTCGTTTGATGATCATGTCGCGCGTGGGGTTCACGTAGACGCAAGGAGGATCGCGAGGGTACGATTCGAGTAGCCAGATGACGACGGGGATGTTGTAGCTGACGCCTTGGAAAGGCATCGGGATTGTGCCGTCCGCCTGGAGGAGGATCACCGAGCGGCCGTCGTTGTGCGTAAAGGTCGCTGTTTTGGGCTCGAGGGAAGCGTAGGAAGAGACTAGGTTAAGGAGGTGTTGCCGGATCAACCACTTGGTGGTCTCGGCGTACGGGAGGGCGGAGGGGCCACGCTGAGAGAGCACAGAGGAAAGGAATTGCTGGATCTGTTGCATCTTCGCCGGATCTGATCCCGGAGAAGCCATTGGGAGTCTCAAACTCGGCTTGAAGAAGATGATCAATGAGGAAATTCTAAATCGGAATAGGCAAATAGTCTTACACGGGACCGAATCGTTTAGACGAAGGCGCAAATAATTTAAGTTACGATTAGTCAAAAGTTTTGAAAAATAAAATTAATTTTCTTAAAAAGTAATAAATAATCTACATCAAAATTTTAAATTCCAAATTTTAGTTGACAAAAAAAAAATCATAATCTAAATCAATAGACTTTCAAAACTAATCTCTAATAAGTTTTAACCATTAAATCTAACACAAGTCTTTAAACTTCACTTTTTTAATCACTATGTAAAATTTTAAAAGCTTTAGTCCATTTTTTGTTTTATTAGATCTTTTTCTTAATTGCTTACAGCTTGTCTATGAGGCTATGAACTAATAACGATTATGCCAACAAACTTGCAATGAGTTTGAGTGGATTGTTATTAGGTTATTACTTTTTAAGAAAAAAAATCATAACTTGTAACTTGTAAATTTTCCTCTCTAGATGATGTCTTCCATAACTTGTAAGAAGAAAACATTAAACAAAGTAGGAAACTTTGGCAAGCTTAGGATACATCAATGAGAAATATATCTAAGACGAAATCTGAAAATCACTAAATGTCACGGTCTCTGCGGCACTCAGGAGGAGGCACGGGAAAGCGGACGCGGTCAGTACAATAGTTGTAGATGGTGTATCTCTGCCGGACCCATTTGAGACGCTTGTACTGCTTAGCATCCAAGTCTCGGAACTCCTTCTTATCCCACCAACGTTTTCCTTGCGTCTCGCAGAACTTAGCATTCACTGAAGCCTCGCATCCATCGATGTGGAAACCTCTGTACGAGGCGACGAAAGGAGCATTTGCCCAGTTCGTCTTCTCTAACCCTCCTCTTGTGGCCCAGTCGTCTGCGTTCCACAGACTTGAATATATCTTCATCGGCTGGTTGAACGGAAACTTCACCCCAATGTCTTTGCTATTCTTGAACACTCGTATAGGCACATCATCCACAAAGAACCTGTTACACAACTGTACACTTAGCTGTGAACTTTATGAGTAGAAACTACACTTTGAGTAATGTTGACTTACACAATCTGATACATATTCCAGAGAACTGAATAGGAATGGTAGTCCTTTGAAGGGTCAAACCAGAGGTTGATCCTATGCTCTCGGTTTCCTGTGCCTCCTGTAAACACATTTGTCTGCAAAATGTAAGGCTGCCCGGTTCTGTTCCCCAGAAACTCAAAATCTATCTCGTCATGTTCTGAGTTCTGCGATGACAACTGCAGGAAGTAGCAAGATACAACATTTTTTCTTCAGTTGACAACTTAAAGATGTTCCAAATAATTTGAGTAATCCACTTTCACTTACGTAAAAGGCGGTCACAGTTCCTGCAGAGTCTCCAGGAACCATCTTTATGTGCATACTGAAGTGGCCAAACAAGTAGGAACCTTTGGACTGAAAGCCAGTGCCTTTTGCGCATTGAACAAGCACAATCAGAAGGTGTTTTCGACTAATCTGAGTCAGAGGAACATATAAGAAGGCAGAGAAACTCACCAGTGTACTTGTCGAGGACGAGATGCACTTCAGAACCACCATTGAGATACTTAATGTGATCAAAAGCCCAAGTGGGGAAATAGTTCCTACCGAAAGGGACATTAATGGACCTTTTAGGAGGTACAGCAAATGTTACCGTGGCCAGAACCAGAAAAGTGAGGCAAAGAGTATGTAGAAGACGACCCATTCTCACTCTCATCGCACCAAACAAATATAGCGCAGACGTTTCTACTTATAGCCATATCAGGTAGCTTGCTAGTCTTAGCACAATATCTGGTTATTATTATAATCACAGCACTTTGGGTTACTTTCAACGTTGTGAAGCAGTCTTGTTAGTGACTTAGGGAGTGTTGCAGATGCACATGGACTGACTAGTCTTATGCTGACAAGATAATGAACCCTCATCCCCATGTTCTCGCTAATTAATGCATCTTTGGATCCTTTTACCTTTAGATCTGTGCGCTGATCATAATAAACAAACACTACTTGATACCACCGACCAAATTTGCTAATAAGCTTCCCATTTAGACTTCAAACCGACCTGAAAGACTGATAATTGTGAAAATATCACGATGGAGTGAATCCTCATTCCTCAGAATAAAATAGTAGAGAGATGGTAGGAGAAACAAACCATAAAAAGGTTCAAGTTTCAAAAAGGGATACAGAGACATGATCACATGACTAGAAGCATGTGGGATTCACCAATATACACTTCAATCCTCAATTCTTTTTTATAAAACATGAACCACTGGTTCTATACTCTTCACTGTGTGACCTTACTTGTGCACTGCTCGTTTTGAATCCATGATAATGCAAATTAAAAATTGAATAGAAACACAGAAACAAAACCACTGTTCAAGCACAAATTCATATGTATAAAAAAAAAATTCAAAAGTATATGCAAATACAATATCACAATCAACTTCCCGGTCTCATCATATTTCAGATACTACTATATCAATTTTTTTTGTTTAACTTCACCAAGACAAAAATGTTACATGAACAAGAACAGCCACATAGACCAACAAGCGTAACAAAAAATTAAAAAATTCGTAATTACAAATTAGATATAAAGATGTACATAACCAACCAGATTAATCAGACAAACTGGCTACAGAACAGCATAGAATTATTATTCGCAGGAAGGGGAAAAAAAGAGCTGGAGGGGAAAGATGAGCCGGCGTCGTTTCACAAGGAACCGGATAATGGACCCTAAATTAATTATTATATAAGTTAATGGGCCTTACTAGGCTTTAATGAGTTGGAAATATAAGCCCATAATTCGAATATAAACGAGCCCGTGCTTAATTGAATAGACCATGAAACGATAAAAAAAAATGGTCGCCGTGGTGTAGTCAAGTGGTACACTAATGAATCACATAAACATCGAGAAAACAAAGAAAAACTGTATTTTTCTCTTCAAGAAGCATGAATAAAGAGGGGACTTTGTAACGTTAGGTACAGATTTAGGGAAAATAACAAACATGCATGTATCAATACGTCCCGTTTTCATTTCACTACGCTAAAACATCCTAAAAGGATCATTTTGTCCTCCGCCCCAAAAAAGAAGGGGCATTATATTTCCGTATATCAAAAAGATTGGAATCATGAGGATGCTGTATCATGAATACTCTCGAGAGAAAGCTGCTTCTGCAACCACATCTGTCGGTGGAACCGGGTAATGAAAAGATCAGCCACTTTGTCGATCTCGTCTTCCAACCGAAACTCTTCTCCCTTGTCCTCCTTGGAATGTTTCACCATGTCTATCACCGAACCTTCCGCCTCAAACAGCGAGTGTCTCAGGTCTGGATACTTTTCCTCCTCGTCTTCTTCTTCCTCGTCTTCTTCTTCCTCATCCACATATTGTACATATTGCGGAGAGGCAGCAGGAGTGCTAGACATGGCGTTGTGGCTATACACCACCACCATGTTTTGATCTTGTTCCTGATCCTTACCATCTTCTAGTTTTCTTGATGTTGGTTTGGCCTTGAGCTTGTGAGACCACGAGCTCACCACCATGTTTCTGTTGTGGAGCAGCGAGAATATAACAAGACGTGTCTTAAGGGCTCTTGCCTTCCTCTTCAGCTCTTTGGTCTTGTCCTTGGCAAGACCAGCCAACATGTTTATTATATGCTTCACGAATTCTGCCGTCTTCTTCATTATTTTATCTTTTCTTAGCTTCGCTTTTGGATCCTATGTCTTTTTTTGTGTTGTAAAAAGAGTTCTATGGAGAATGGAAAACGGGAGAGATGAAGATAGGGTTACATTTATACAATCACAATAATGGTGTTGGCTAAGGAAATCCATAAAGGAGTGTGTACACGTGGCGAAGCTTGGCTGGTTTAGATTTTCACAATTCAAAATCATCCGGGGACCACTTTTCGTATGCTTCAATTTCCATATTTTCTTTTTACACTACTCAAACCTTAATACTTTTTACAGAAATATTTGTTTTTCGCGATGATCAAAACGTTTACTTTAAAGTTGAACAAGGTTTGATTAAACGTTAAGGAAACAATGTGGAGGTGTAAATCATGACAATTATATTCTCCCTTATTGTTTGTTATTTATGTTTCCATGTTTATGTATTGTATTAGTCAACCAATTGCTCGCAAACTCTCGTCTCAAAAGTAAAAAGATTAAAGAACCTCATAAATTAAGATACGTTTCCGTTGATTGAGGCCAAATCGCTTTACTTTTGTTTTTTTTTTTTCTCTTTAAGTTATCTTTTGTTGCCTTTTGCTATTATCATATTCGCGCGCCTCCTTTTTCTGTTGTGTAATGTTTGAAGAAAGATCTTCGGACATGTTTCAATCTGTTTTGACCAAACACGAACAGTTTGCGTGAATGTGGTATACTCATCATCATGTGTTTCTAGAGTAGATATTAACAAACGAAATCTTAGTAGATTATGTGACTTACGGAAACAATATATTAAGACAAGTGTAGCTTTCAGTAATTAAAAAAAGAGTGATAAAAATACACATAAATATTCGCACCACTATAAGGTTAACTTTTTGGTCGTTTCAAGAAACGGCTCTCAATTGATTGTTTTATCCCTTTTTGGTTTTTTTCCATGACTTAACCACTAAGGTTTCACCACTTCCCTTCCCAGTTCCCACACGTACAAATTACATACAATACATGACATATATGGGTCTACCTATATTTGGGCCTATGATTGGGCCTATAGTAGCAAAATGACTCGAGGGGATAGGATCGATTTACGTACGTTTTCTTGATTTGTCGGCCCTCTCGACTTCCCGTGAAACATCAAACATCAAAAAGAGAGCAAGTTGTAGACAATGGATCAATTGTTATTTACGCACACAATCCGCGCTAAACAGGATCTGCTGTTGAAGACAGATTAATGTCACTATGCTTCCAAATGTCACTGTTAGTTTAGTTTAGTTAAGATAAACAATCAATTAATCGTCATCTACCTTAACAACTGAATCATACCTCCTTTTGGGGTATTAAGAAATGTATATGTTTCTGCATTTATTCTACTGGCTTACAAGAGTACCAACGTCTATTACCATTTGAAATTGAACATTTATTTGTTGTTTGTTTAATGCAAACTCAGCCACAGGTGAAGGGTAAAGAAGATAACATGGATGAAGATAAAAACTCTTGCGCCGAAAAAGTGAAAGAGGATGTGACAACAGAGCAAGCCTTGGCTTAGGCAGTCCCATGTCTAGGAAGGCAAAAGAAGAGGAGCCCAAGGCCAAAGAAAAGAGAAAAACATACCTTGGTTCCTCTTGTTTTGTCTTTGACATGGGACTCGCAAGCTAATGTTTGCCTTGTTGTCACATCCACTTTCAAGTTTTGTGTGCAAATTCTTTTTCTTTCAAGTTTTATCCTCATTGTATCACCTTCTCTGTCTTTCACCTTTGCATTAACCAGAAAACCAAACAAACATTACATGAGGGAAATAATATTCTAAAAACCAGATGGAACATCGGCCACATAAGATCATCAATCTCCTAAATCGAAGGAAAAATCAGCTAAAGTGATTAACTTGCCATGTTCTTCTTAATCTCCAAAGCATACACCATAATTCTGTCATGTATATTCAAGTTATAACAGGATTGAACATTATACTGAACGAAATTTCGATAAAGACTTGTCAAAGGAAAGAGGCCAGAAAGCAGCAACAAGTTCCATCCAAAAAAGTTCAAACGAGAGAGAGAGCATACAAAAAATAAAGGGGCAAAGCAAGATGATCGATAAGCAAAGACATACAAATTCACGCCTGAGTTCCGGTCAACGACTTCATCTGAATGTGATTAGAATCATTAGAATTGGTTGGCAAAGCCTCGTAGGAACCGGTTCTTCGCACTCCAGCCGCCATCGCCACCATCGTGTATGTCACAAAGAGGAGGATGACGACAAGAACGACGTGGACAGTGAACATGAGGTCCAAGATGGAGACAGCTCTTAGCTTGGACTCCTGGATATCACACTGGGTCGATCCTTCAACGCCGCTCGAAACATCAAGAAGACGATGACATCCCTCGGGAATGAAGCCATCGACGTATAAAGAGAGTCCGGTCTGGAGCTGCCAGAGACCCTGCAAGCAAATGGCAGCAGCGAGGGCAGCGTCAGCGATAAAGAGCCTGGACCGGCAAGCGAGGAGCAAGCAGAGGAGGGAGCATAAGGCGGAGATGCGGGCGGAGAGGGAATCGCAGTGAGCCTGGAGATCCGATGTTTGGATTGAGGCCGATGAGGAAGCGGCGGAGTAATGGAGGAAGAAACCTCCGGATGCGAGTGCGAAGAGGAGATCCGAGGGGAGAGGGATTAATGAGGCGGACTCCGAGAGAAGAAGGTAGACGGCGATGATGAGGAAGAGGAAGAAAACGGCGGCGGAATTGAGGGAAGAGAATTGGTGGACGGGAGTACTTCCTTTGACAAGAGGGTCGGAGTAGAATGAGATAAGGGTTTGGTGGAGGAAAGCGACGAAAAGGGAGAGTATGAGGACGATCAAGGGTAAATTTTGGAGGCGGTGGTTGTTACCGGCGGTGGAGAAACGGGGTAAAGCGTAAAAGGGCTTGGCGGCGTAAGATTGAGGAGTCTTAAGAACATGGAAGAAAGTGCAAATGAGATGATACAATCCGAGGGTTAGCAATGACGCCGAAGCGAAGAGCTTGTACAACATCCCTCCCATTTCAATCGGAGACGATGGTAGATCGGAGCTGTTTCCGATGATCGCTCAATAATACACACTCGGAGGGTTTAGTGTTGGTCGGCTTCGTAGCCAGAGAACCACGTTCGATCTGCTGCATAAGAGGACGATCTTGGTCAACTGCCCTTCAAGTGACCGGGCACAAAATTTAAACCAGCTACGTTTTTCGGTTATCGGACATTAATACCATCTAAACCGGTTTTATTTTTCGATCTAGAAATCTTACGGCTTACCGAGAATATACAATTAAACTACACATCATCATATTATTATTTTTGGTAACCAAATATTTTTCCAAAGAGGCCCCACTTTAACACGTTTTTTTTCCTTCTTGTGAACTTTTGGAGTTATCAATGTTAAAGTATAAATTGTATTTTTCACGACGAGTTTGATTGGTGGTTGAATTTCTCCAAATAAGCACACGGTATTAGAAATGGAATTATACTATTTATGTGGAATAAATCATAAATGGTACATTAATGTGTTGGTGACGAACAATAACCATAATTCATAACTCATAAGCATTCAAACAAATAAAACGAATGAACAGCCTTGACAAGAAAACAGAGTACTATAGACAATGATCAGTTTGTTGAAGGATAAACGACAAAAGGGTTGCTGCAAAAGCTAATGTCGTCATCCAATAGGACTGAGAATAGGAGTTGCCAACGGAGGAACTTCGGTTTGAGTTTGTAGATTCTCGAGATCCTGCAGAACACACAAGAAACATATTTTTGTTTTGGAAAAACAAAAAGAGAAGAGGAAGATCAATCTTTTTCAAGTAAGAAAAGAGTGCGTACGAGTCAAGCAGGCAAGGGGATTGACGTGTTCTCCACATCGAGCAGGCAACATTTGAGCATCATTGACATTGATGCCAGCTCGCTCGGCCTTGGAACTCCCTCGGTTACTTATCATACGGCACAAGCACTCTGGATTGTTCTTTATCACTGATTTGAGAGGGTTACAGCAAACTTGAGGCACTTCCTTGGTTCCATTCAGGTAATTGAGGCATGGAGCAAGTTGGTTCAGGCAAGAAACGCTCTGCCCACTTGTGTGCATCATCCCAAAGTTGGCTACAACTGTAAGTGCAGCTGCAATGGCATAAAAAGAGAAAAACTTCATCTCCATCTTCACCACCTTAATCTCCTCTTCTTGTAACCACTTATATGTACTTGCTTTTTAATTATGTTTGGTAACCAGCTTTTTAAGACAGGTAGACATGGTTCACTTGTCAAACCTACTAACCTCTTTTGACGACCGACAATAGGTAAAGTTACCAGAACATATCAAATATGAAACATTTCAGATTACATGAGAATATATATATATATATATATATATATATATATATATATATATATATATATATACACCAAAAAAGGACATACGTCAACCTATAAATCTTATTCTACCACAAGAAAACGGACATGAGTATCGGCTAAACAGAGTATGCCTTCATGAATGGGCCTTTGAGTTGTAAGGCCCATATCTGATATGTAAGTGAATTTGTGAAGGAAGGAGAGATTTTGTTTTGCATTGGTCAAGATACAAAAGGAATAATGACTTCTTATTGAAAAACTAAGACAAACAGTCACTTTGATCATAGACAGAGATCAAGGACGGCGAAACATAATGAAATCCAAAAAAAAGAAAGATAAGAACAAGGTACAAATGAGAAACGAATTAAATATGGATGAGAATATGTTAATTGTAGGAGCCGAAGTGGTTGAAACCTTGAGGCAAAGAGTCAGGAACCGGAGGCATTCTGCTGAACATTGGACTGTGGACGTACTCACCCTCGAAATAGGTAGCGGAGGAGTAGTCTTCCATGCTCCATGCTTGTTGGCTGTAACAAGAATTTGACAGGTCGCTCGGTAGAGGAGGAAGCTCGGTGCTGCTGTTAGAATAACAAGAAGGAGAGCCACCAAACATGTAACTACTGTCCACTTGATCAGAGTGAGGCTGCAGCATTGGCGAGTCTGTGGACGAATATTGGTTAAACATCATCATGTAATCGACGGGATCATTTGAACAAGTAGGAGCAGCAGCAGCAGGAGGAGGAGGAGGAGGAGGTGGATCGTCTGGAGAAACAATGGAGGTAACGGAGGAGGAAGGAGGCATGTCTGAGTAGACAAAGTTGGTTCTGGCACGAGTGCCACGCATGGACCGAGCTGCTCTGTCGTAAGCCAAGGCAGCTTCCTCGGCCGTATCGAAAGTGCCAAGCCAGTGACGCTCCTTGGTAGTTGGGTCTCTAATCTCGGCTGCGTATCTTCCCCAAGGCCTCCTTCTCACCCCAAGAAACCTTGTACCAGCCTCTTCTTGCTTCTTCTTGCTCTTCGATGTGTTCATCCTTCGTATTTCTCTCTATAGTACCTTATGCATACACAAATCAATCTATGTCCGGTTTATATAGTTGAAGGAGAGAAGGAATGTGTGTTGGTCTTGTAAAAGTATCTCTTCCACAACCCTCTTATATAAGAGCTGCACCTTTTCCTTTTCTCCCTCTTTTCGTTTTCTGTAACTTTTTTTTCTTTAATCTTTATTCCACTAGGAACGTCATCATTTAAAAAATAGCACTGCGTTGAGTTAATTGTGGCCCATGATATATCAATTATCAGTCAATCAAAAATATATAATTATCAAATGATTTGCCACTTGGTAGCATGTTTCATGCATTTCTCAAGGCTTCTTCAACTTAGTGATTTCATAAATGGTTCTGCTCAAATCTAGTGCTTAGATCGGACTGACTTTGATCATAGCTGCTAGTATATTAACACAATCATTTAAAATATACAAGAGAGTTTTTTTTACAAACGAGAGTGAACAAAAACGAAGGAAAGAATCATGAAAAGTAATTACTATAACAATCAGGCAGCATTATTGATAAATAGATTGATAGATAATTAGAAACACGTATTATACTCATCATTCATCAACAATAATAAGCTGAAAATAAAAAAGATGAGGAATGATAAAAGAGCTATGATTAGCATGTTACCTTAGATACCAATGTCCCGTGTCTAATAATATGATCTCGCAGTTGATAGATAAAAAAAAAATTAAAGATAAATAACGTAGTAGATAAACTATTAAATTCGGAGGATATATTTTGTATAACGAGTCCAAATACCATTGCATGTGATGGTCCAAGTTAAAAAGATGCATGAACTGCGATTCTAATCATACACTCTCTACGAAAAAGTGAAACAAGCAACCCTAATTATTTCAAATATGAAACGTAAACAATTTATTTGTTACCAATCATACAAATTACAAAAACAATGAGTTTGGTAGTTCAATTAAATTAATAATTGGGAAAGAAAAGGCCGCATGATGGAAGGTAGTCGAGTTAATCATGAATTTTTATTAGTTAAGCATCTATTATATGTGTATTAATCTTGTAAAACTAAGTCAATGTCAGGTTTTGACTTTTGACCAACACAAATGAAAAGAAATGGCGACATAAGTTGAAATCTAAGGAAGCAAGTGGTAGCCTTTCTAAGACGATCTTGTATTGTGTCAGAGGAAGACTAAGACCATTAATGTTTGGCTACACGACCAACGTTAAGGACGGTGATGATAATGGATCGTATTCTTAATCGTTTTTAATGTACAATAATCACAATGTGTGTACCAAAAGTTGGTGTTAATAAATTAGAGAACAATCACAAAACAAAATAGGGGCAATGGCATGTGCTCTCAATTTTATAGGCTGCAACTTCAATGAATAGTGCCATAACCTTTTTCATCTTCCATTTTCTTATCTATATCTATTTCTTTGTTTTTTTTTTTTAAAATCATGTTTGTCTGCTTGGCTATTATATAGTCTCTTCCTAAATTCAATTTCTTAATATATTTATTCTGACCAAAATACTCCATTCAAATTCGTTTCGACGATTCCCATATACTATTTAAGAAAAAATAGTTTATAATCGCGCATTATTGAGAAGAAAGGAATTTGGGGTGCATGTGATCAATCTTTTTATGCTTTTCAATTTCATCTTTAATCTTAATTTCATTGGAAAAAACAAGTCCTATAGTTTTATGTTCCCTCCCTTTTGACCAACTCTTATTTTTCTCGTTTAGTTTTATATTCCAATTCCAATTCCGATCTTGATACATTGAATCTTATTTAAATTTTACGTTCTTCTTCCAATTTATATCGCCTCTTGATTTTATTCTTGTTGTATGTGCTTTCATCGAACAAATTGAGATATACATACGAACACTTTGCCTATATTAGTTGTATGGAAATGGAAGGGTGTTTTGTTCAGTCCAGGGTTCTGTCTAGTCTCAAATATGAACTCATTGCCCACTGGCAATTCTCTAACTCTTGTTGATTTGTAATGTCGAACTATTTATCATGTAACTAATTTGATGATCAATTATTTGTGGGTTTGGGCCTCTAATGGTGTTTTACTAGGAATTAAAAAAAAAAAACAGAAACAAAGAAGAAAGAGAAGGCATGTGCGCCCAACGTGGAAAGTCATTCTCTTGGACGCTTACCATAATTAACGCTTTTTCTAATTATCACACCTAGACAAATGTCTTTTGTCTTATTCAAATCTAATTACTCTTTTAATCAAGCGACCATGTGATGAGCGCACTATGTAGATTCATAATTCTCAACCGCATTAAAAAGTTGAAAAACAAAGGAAGTCTGCTTTTGGCTCATCTAATGAAACTAATATGGAGAAATTTAGGGCCACAAGCTTTGCAGTCACCGATAAATTATCCACTAACTTAACTACTTTATACAAGTTATCCGAAATGGTAGTGTAAGTGTTGAAATTAAGGTGTTAAAAAGGTTAATTACTTTGTTTAACTCAATGAAACCAGTGATAATTACCTTACGTGCGCATTATTATGCAATGCTCAGCTTCTTCTTCCCTTCATATCCACAAACTCTTTTTGCTTCAACACTTCTACTTCCTTTCCTAGTTTATCTGCTGTCTCCTGCATCCTCTTCTGAGACTCAGCCATTTCTCCAGCCACTTGCCGGCAACTTGCTCCAAATTCTAATGTCTCAGCCTCACAACAAGCCATCTCCTTCTCTGTTTCAAGCAACAGTTTCCTGAGATGACTAGTTTTCTCATGAAGTAGCCTTAGTCTACTGTATGAACTCATAAATGCCCTCAACACTTGTACATGTTTCCCTGAAATACTCTCCAATTGAAGCTTCTCTGAGTTGTATTGCTCCATTAAGTCCTGGAAATTGGGGAATGACCACTCAGGTTCACCAGTTCCAGCAACAGGTCGCTCATGGTTTTTCGTCTCACGTTTCAAAACAGAGCCGCTAGAGACCGTGTCTCTGACCAAAGCACTCATTGCTTCTTCATCCACACTCAGCTTGGAAAGAGCAAAACTTGTTGGCTGATCACCATCTAGGCTCTTCATCCATTGCTCTTCAGGTTCGATCACAACAACCGGATCAGACAGAGGGTTGCCTAGTCAAACAGCATAACAGTTGAAAGAACATAATAATACTTTGAAAAAGAATCAAAATAGTCCATAACTAAAGTACCTTGGTTCACAGCAGTAGTAGAATGTATATCAGAAACAGACATGTCAACCAAATTTTCGAATATAGAATCATCCTCTGTATTAACAGAACCTCTAAATTCTTTACCGACCAGTGCCACTTTGTTTGCATTCTCCGGTACACCAGTAGCCTGGAAGCTGCTTTCCACATCACTCAAAATCAGATCAGCTTCCACCAAGAAATCAATCTCCGCGGCTGCATCACAGCTCGAAGGCTTCTCGACATCCTCCCACTTGAAGAACCCACAAGCCCCAAAACCCTAAAAATATTTGTTCTTAAACATGATTAACCCAGATATTCAGAGGAAGCCTTAAAAGTTGCGATGTGTCGAACCTTTTTGATGCGGCATTGCAAGTACGCTCGACCAGCATTAGGTCCGGAATCAGCGACAAATCTTCGGCAGGGTCCAGAGCCGCAGGGACAATCGGGGATGATGAAGGCAGGACGGAATCTGATATCTTCATCGGTTACTTTGTCACACCACTTGAAAAATCGACAATTCTGAGCCTGAGAAAATCAAAATTTCAGTAAGAAATTTTGCGTTTGCTTCGACGAAATGCAGGAGAATTCAGTGGGTTACGAACAGCAGGGCACTTGTAGAATCTCCTTCCGGGGTTATCTCGAGTATTCGAGACCTTGATTTCACAGAGACCGCCACCGCAAGGGCAGCGTATCGAAGGTGGAGAATCGTCGGCGTTGGATTTGAGATGGCAGCCACTGATCCAGTGGCCAGCCTGACCGCATCGGAAGCAATTGCCGGTCTGCATCCCGTCGTCAGGCACTCGTCGATATCCTCCTTCCCCATTCTCAAGGATGTTAATATGGGCCCAGCCTTGATTTTTGAAGCCCACCGATTTACGGGCTTTACATACGTTGGGCTTGATAGGCCCACATGTTTAAGCGGGCTTGTGAACCAACCTGCGGTGTCGAATATTTTTTTTCTTTTTGTCGGCTGTGTACTAGATTAGAGAATTAAACCCATCAAATTCAAAAATTAAAGGGTTCAATCATCCTTACCTGAAATAAATAATATTAATGACTAACCCTTACATCAAAAGATTTATATAATCTCGTACCGTCCAAATTATATGACTCAGAAATTTCTATTAACTCTCATTTTTATTGTAGTAACGCATGCGAGAAATTACCGTCAAAGGTGTATTCCTGATAGCCGATGCGAAATAGGAGTACTACATAACTTTGGAAATAGTAAACAAAATACAAAAAATAAGACCATTAACTGTTTAAAAGACAGAGACGCACACATGTAAAGCAAGACACGGTTCCCAAAGCCAACACATTCAAACATGAAACATGCATTTGGGACTCGTCGTTTTGATCGGTAAATAAATACAAATAAAATAAAAAATTTGATTAAAAAAAAGAAAAAACGGACATTCACGGGCCAACCCTCAGGCACAAGCTAGTTCGTCGGTGGGCGCAAGACGAGCTTTTGGCCGGGCCGGACGGAGGCGATTAAAACACCCGCTTTGGAGTGCGTACTTACGTTCGTGCTTCTGATGGTCTGCCACAATATGGTCAAGTTCGAGGGTGGGCCCACCTTCAAATGGTTATTATATTTCCAATTAAAATATGTAAAACATGAATTCCAAATTAATGACGTACGATCAAGTCTACAACTATTGTTTGTGGTTGATATAATAACGAGTGGATATTAAACAACGATGTGATTAACTGATAAGCGTAATTAGTGCCCTCCTAATAATTAACGAAAAAAAAGAAAAAAGAAAAAAAAATGCATCTTGCGTTGTTGGAAGGCGAAAAAAGAGCAGACTCAATTACCATTTTGATGGGATGGGAGAAAGAAAACGAGGACGTACCTAATGTAATAATACTGGTTAGTTAATTAGTTAGTTATATATAGGATTAGAAGGAAAATTAGATTAGTAAAGAGCTAATGATGGAGTTAAGTATGCACGTGTGGGAAGTACGGTGGAGAAACTATACACAACTAACACCTAGTAGATTGACTAGCTAATCTGTACGTATCTTTTGATGTATATATCGAATATATAATAAATACGAACGTAGATATTAATATGACTTGTTGTTGCGAATATACGTAAATCAATAAAACCCACCATTCAATTTTCTTGGTAAGTAACGAAATAAAAGGAAGCAAGAAGGAGAACCACAGAAAAGGGAGCTAACAGAGAGACACGTAGTGCTTCATCTGCCCGTCCGTCTAACCTACCACACTCTCTTCACCCATTCTCCTTTGTCATCTTGTTTATATAAGCTCTCACTCCCCGCTTGCTTTCTAAATAAATACATAACTTGCATCATACACAAGGTAACACATCGATCAAACTTTTAGTAAAACCAAGTTGGTGATAACATGGTGATGGGTACGCCGTCTTCATTGGATGAGATCAGAAAGGCACAGAGAGCAGATGGTCCTGCAGGCATCTTGGCGATCGGCACGGCCAACCCGGCCAACCATGTGATCCAATCGGAGTATCCGGATTACTACTTCCGCATCACCAACAGTGAACACATGACCGACCTCAAGGAGAAGTTCAAGCGCATGTGTATGTCTTTCAAAAAAATTCTTACTTTTTATTTCTTTCGGCATTAGATGAATTCTTATAGTTAGTTAACAACTTTTTTATTACTATGACAGGCGACAAGTCGATGATACGGAAAAGGCACATGCACCTGACTGAGGAGTTCTTGAAAGACAACCCCGACATGTGTGCCTACATGGCTCCTTCTCTCGATGCCAGACAGGACATCGTGGTGGTTGAAGTCCCTAAGCTAGGCAAAGAGGCGGCTGTGAAGGCCATCAAGGAATGGGGTCAGCCCAAGTCCAAGATCACACACGTCGTCTTCTGCACTACCTCCGGAGTCGACATGCCTGGTGCCGACTACCAGCTCACCAAGCTCCTCGGCCTTCGACCTTCTGTCAAGCGTCTCATGATGTACCAGCAAGGTTGCTTTGCCGGCGGCACTGTCCTCCGTCTCGCTAAGGACCTCGCCGAGAACAACCGTGGCGCACGTGTTCTCGTCGTCTGCTCCGAGATCACTGCCGTCACCTTCCGTGGCCCCTCTGACACCCACCTCGACTCCCTTGTTGGCCAGGCACTCTTCAGTGATGGAGCCGCCGCACTCATTGTCGGTTCCGATCCGGATACCTCAGTGGGAGAGAAGCCCATCTTCGAGATGGTCTCTGCCGCGCAAACTATTCTGCCAGACTCAGACGGAGCCATAGATGGACACTTGAGGGAAGTGGGACTCACCTTCCATCTTCTGAAGGACGTCCCCGGGCTCATCTCGAAGAACATAGAGAAGAGTCTAGATGAAGCGTTTAAACCCCTCGGGATAAGCGACTGGAACTCCCTTTTCTGGATTGCCCACCCTGGTGGTCCAGCAATCCTTGACCAGGTTGAGATCAAGCTAGGACTCAAGGCAGAGAAGATGAGAGCCACACGTCACGTGTTGAGCGAGTACGGAAACATGTCGAGCGCATGCGTCCTCTTCATACTGGACGAGATGAGGAGGAAGTCCGCGGAAGATGGTGTAGCCACGACAGGAGAAGGGTTGGAGTGGGGTGTCTTGTTTGGTTTCGGACCCGGTCTCACAGTAGAGACAGTCGTCTTGCACAGCGTTCCTGTTTGAACAGAACGCTTTCTTCCTATATGCCTACCTACCTACACATACTTTCTATCATCGTGTCTTATGTTTTTCAATTTACTATATGTAATGCAATAATTAAGGAAGAATTCATTTAGTGTGAAATGTGAAATGTGTGGACTCGCTGTTAATGGTCCTCTACATTTAATTGTTTTTCGTTCTGTTTTTTTATACAATATCAAATTTCTGGCTCTTGATTGAAATCAAATCATATGTTACATCCACAAGGTCTCGAACTCTTCAAATTGAGATTGGAAACGTTCTTCCTTTGCGGTGAGTTCATCTTGAGGATGCATTTGAGGCTCATTCTCTGCTGCATCTTCATCTTCATAATCACCACCTCTTCTTGCCTTGAGTACCATCTCTTCCGTCGTTGTTCCCATGATCTCGTTTGCTTCCTTCATATTCACGCATCTATACTTGTCTTCTGAATCCTGACCAACCCTTTCCATTTTCACAGTATTAGTTTGCTAACTGAATACACATATGGAGACAAGATCAGATCATAGAAGAGAGATGAAGGGACTCACACGAGAGACAATTCCAAGCTTCTCAAGCTTCTGTACAGCATCGTCCACATCAAAATTGCAACTTTCGTTGAATCCTCCTTGCTCATGGAACGACCTTGCTTTATCAGCATGAAGAATGCAATGATGACCTCTTTAACCTGCACTTAATCAGTTTGTTAGCCAAACAGAGGAATCTGACATAGAAACTAGAAAAAGGATCACTAATTAGCACCTCTTGTTGTATGACTTCATCGCACAAGTGAAGCAGAGTGCCTCTTCCACTGTCTAGCTGCTTATCATACACAGATCTTGTGATAAGGCTCTGATAATCTACCAAGTTTCTCTGAAACCTACATTAACTCAGGGGAAGAGACAGAGCTAACTAAGGATTGGTTTAAAAAAAGTGAGGGTTGTTGTCTGATTAAAGAGTGTCGATTACGTGAAATATGTTTTAACGCAGTATGCCACGACCGTGCTAAGTATGGCAGCAATGACTCTGATGTCAGTTTTTTTTAGGCTCACCGAACTTATCACTGTGACCTGTAAAATCAAAGTTTGGTAAATTACATTTTTCATTTTCCAATTAAGTCTTAAGAAAAATGTAGCAGAACTGACCAGTCCAATGGCAGCAGAGACAAGAAACTTGACCCAGTCCAGTGGCGTAAGACCTGGATTTTTCTTCTCTGGCTGTGTCGTTACGAGCAATCAGTTAATTTATAATCAGTAAGATACATTAGAACACAAAGTGTTGGTTAATGGATGCTCACAAGTACTATTTCCATGTCGGCCATTGGAATGCTTTTAAAGTGTTTCACATATATGTTCCTTTCTGATTCTCTCTTCCCTGAAACTCTCCTGTGTGTGTACGTAAATCCAAAACCAAGATGAGAATCAAACTCACATCATTCACCACTACTATACTTTTGTACCTGTATACTACAATGATTCTTTCAAAGGTAGGCTCTTGGATGGTTATCTTTTTCATCAAGTTGGCGAGACTGAATCAGTGATAAAAAACAGAGAGATAAGTAAATAATATAATTTGTAGCAAATAAGCCTTTAGGAAAGGGAAAATAAGCATTTGAGAAACCTGAGTTTCAGCTTCTCTATGCGGATTCTTTCGATGTATAAACTATCCTGCTCTGTTTCAATGCTAATATCAATTTGTTGTGACAGCCCTTTTTCCTTCTTCCCATATATTAGCCTCTTTAGACTGCAACAGGGGACTTATGAGTATAAGTTTTGTAGTTTGATAGCATGTCTCAGTTATATATATATAGAGAGAAACAACAGAGTGAAGTAGCTCACCATGTGATGGTGAGTAGAAAGTTCCATATGCGGACAAGGATTGTATTCACTTTAGCTAGGAAGAAGTAAGCTTTCATATGATCTATCCCAAACCCACGTCTGAATATTATATACTTAAAGGGACAAAGACATGTATCAGAACATTATATATTAGGTAGCTGAAAGAAATTTGTTGGATTCATGACACAGAATCATTAGAAAACAGTTACCTTATTAGCGAAATGAGGAAGATCATCGCGGGGAAACTTGGAGAAGAATCTTGTCAACAACCTTGTATCAAGCTACATCAAGGATCCATATATAGCTAGCATTAAAGATGTCCATTGCCAAATGCTTGTTGAAGGTTATCATAGTGTTGATATGTACCTTAGTTTCATTAACTACAACAGGAAGATTGAGACGATACTGAGCAGAGAGAGCTACTTGTATTTCTTCATTAGTTATCACTTTGAAGTTGCTCTTCTCCATGACCTTGTTGGAGTTTTTAGTTTGGTTTCATCGTTTAAAATCGTAGTTAGGCAAACAAAATGGGATTTGGAACAAAGATAGAACCTCGAATAGATGAAGAAGAAATTGGTGTTCAAGAGCATCAATTTCATGAGGAGATAGATTCTGTTGATGAAGCCTGTGGGCGCCACGGACAGGCTCAAAGAGTGAATACAGTTGCTGCAAACACAATCACTATTAACTTTAAATAATGATCTTTTTTTCAAGAAAGACTGGAAGATGATGGATTGGTGATATATATATACCA
Source organism: Schrenkiella parvula (assembly GCA_000218505.1). Lineage (NCBI taxonomy): Eukaryota > Viridiplantae > Streptophyta > Magnoliopsida > Brassicales > Brassicaceae > Schrenkiella > Schrenkiella parvula. The sequence goes on along the minus strand of CM001192.1, from coordinate 14,060,365 downwards.
TAAGATCCTCAAAGTGAAGGTGGTACCAAGCTCTAATAGTGCATTCCACTCTCTGGCAGAATCTGAGGAACTCCTCTCTCTCCCATTTCTCAGCTGGAGAATGATTATCAAAATGTAGAATTTATAAAGATGAGAAACAGAGAAATGTAGAATGTAGAAACAATGAAATGTAGAAAAGGAGACCAAAGTGAAGGGACAAGGCAGTGGTGAGCTTGTGTTTTAGAATTGGGATCACAGCTTCTCTCTCCAATCTGATCACCTCTTTTTTCTTCTCCCCCATCTTCAAATCTTATGTTTATTTCTGATTTAGAAAACTTTGTAGATGCTTTTGAAATGGTAATTTTTAGGAATCAGAAAAAGAAAAAGAAAAAGAAAATTGAAATAAAACAAGAAGCTTCATAGTTTTTCTGTAAAAAGCTAGCTGTTCTGTTCATTTGTGGCTTCACCATTCTTCTCGGAGGTTATGTTCTTTTGTTGCGTCTCCTCCTCTCACATCTCTACTTAATTTTCCTCTCCATTTCCTACTTGGTTAGTTATTTACGTGTTTATTACGAAATCGAATCTTACAGTTTGTTTATTTTAATTTTATTTCTATGTTTATCCAATAAACTCACTCATGGCTAAATGAATTATTAACCAATGTTTTTAAATCCAAGGGGACATCTAACCGGATTCTTTAATAAGAAAATAAAAGTTTAGAAAGCTGTTGTGTTTAAGAACATATGGTGAGAAATTCTGATTGAATATGATCAAACCGGAAACCACTTGATTCTGAATAAGTCCGGGTCACCGGTTTTGAGTGATTTGTTCCGGGTTTTATTGCCGAGTTTTACATGACACTCGGTCCGGAAATGTTACCGTCACAATTCAATAGGTGAGCCCGGCCGGTCCGATCCGAATTTAAAACATTGATATTATAAACATAAACTCAGCCATGAGACTCTAAGACCAGTAGTGTGTAGTACTTACGTAACTTACTAACCTGAGCCACTAACCTGCGCCACTAACCTGAGCCACTAACCTGCGCCACTAACCTGAGCCACTAACCTGCGCCACTAACCTGAGCCACATATTCCATATGAAGGAGAACCTCAGCTTCTGTAACAACTGTAGAACTACAAAAGGCGAAACTTGAAAATAGAGTTACAATTAGATAGATGTGTGGAATCAAGAAAAGACTTTGTTATTGTCCAACATTTTCATGCGAAAAAGAATTAAACATTCACGAATTTGAGAGAGAAGGTGAAAAGACAAAATGTAAAAAACAAATAAAAAGGTAGCTGGAGTATCCTCACTTTTTTCCTAGTCCATATCTCAAAACCTAAATATGTACAAAGCAAAAGTTCCTCTGTATCTTTCTATGTACAGGCACAGATAAACAAATGAAAACTAAGAAACCCATGTTGGGTTTTGTATATCTTAAAGATGACCATGTCCGCCTTCTGCAATGCAAAACTTCACAAACATGCTTATGGATTCCATGACCTTGGATACAGCTTGCCTAGCGGGTCATGGAGACCAGAGTTCTGGCGACTCTGGTTCATCCACGCTACATCCTCTGGTATCAAAGATGTTGCCGGGTTGCTACCGCTCAAGTAATCAAGCGGGTTCGAAGGCTGAGCCAAACTGCTGCCTCCCTGAGTTGTGCCTCCCCCCATCAGCATTTCGTAGTTACCGGATGCAAGCACTTGATCACTTGAACTTTCTGACTCAAAAGCAGATCTGGAGCGGCGCAATTGACTGCACTGAGAGAAAACAGAGAATAAGCTTTGATCTGAACTACTTCCCCTATGAATGATCTGCTCTGCGTTATTAGCAACTCTGAGAAGGTTTAGATCTCTCTCAGTCCCGGTATGACTGTTTTGACTTGCACATCCAACACCGTTTGTGTTAGCCCACATGCTCTTAAATTGCCAGTTCTGATTTAACAAAGGCCCAGTGTTCAACAGGGGCTGCGTGGTGCCTCCAATCTGAGCAACACTGGTGTTCCAGTCCGGTCGCTGCATCATGAGTCCACGTCCATCGCAGTAAATGTTGTCTGACATGCTTCCTTGGCCATAGATGTCAACCTGTCTTTGCTGATCCTGGGGCAGTGCTTGTGGTGCAGTCATCTGATGCTGGAACTGACCAGAAAATTGACTGCCCTCCATCAGATTGTTGCTTCCTTCCTGCTGAAAACCAATGCCCATAATTTGTTTATGCTCCTCGTTGTTAAGTGGGAGTTTAAGAAAAGAGTGAAGCTGCTCAGTGGTCCGAGTTGCCGCGCCTTGGCCTTTAAACAAAGACTGGAGCAGTTCATTCTGATCGTTGTTAGGGAAAGAAACAAAACTGTTATCTGCTTTCCGCTGCAACATCTTCCTTCTATCAACTTCTTTAGACATCTCCGATTCAAGGTCTATGAAACAGTTTTTCTGTTCTTCACCACCTTCAGGATGGTGTATGATTGACAATCCACCACTGGGGGTGTAAGCTTCCGGGCCAATGTAGGACTGCCTAATTCCTCCCACTGGCTGCCACACATCTCCACCGGAACAAAATTGCAACTCTTCTCCATGGCTTGAAGTAATACAAGGAATCCTCTCCTGTGATGAAGCATTCTCTAGTTCTGGTACACAGTCTTTGCCAACAGGAATTGTATCTTCGAGATCTGAAGCGTGGGGCTCACTAGGGAATGAAGCTTGTGGGAGAGACTGGCCCTGTATAGAGATGGAATAATTATTTGCTTCAACTTCCTTTCGATTAAGGTCATGACACCTGTTGGGAGAAGAATATCGTTTTTCTTCTATATCCACCAGATTGAAGCCATTATCACAATCTGGTGACAAAACCTGTGAGGGGTATGTACCAACTTGCAAGGAGCGACCTGAATCTGTGATGTGGTCACCGTCAGACGAAGAATCCTTTGAAACGGAGTGATACTCGTCAGAAACTTGACCAACATTTCCAGAATCTTCAACATCCGGTGCTAAATCACCATTCTGATTTGGATTCAAACTCTCCAGATCGTTCTTCCTCAAGTCTAATTCAACATCATGCTTCTGCAGAGAGTTTTCTGCAGGGTGCAGTTGTTTATCCTGCACCCAAGAAAGTCGTTACTAACATGGGAATGCAGAAACAATATGTGGAACGTATTTATGGAGAAAACAAACCTCCATCCTTGGATTGAGTTTGTCCTTCAGTTCTCTTTCCAAAGAGTTGATTACATCTCGTTTCTGTAACTGCAGCTTTTTCCATATTGCATATGCTGCAGGAAGATCTTTAACCAGTTGCAGCCTGCATGAAACAACTGAAGTTAAAAAACAAAAAAAAGAATTAAAGGCCTGATGAAGGAACCGCTTGTTTCACAAGGAACACTGACCAGTGAGCGTTCAGTTTCTTCTGTTCTTCTTCCACAAACAATCCGTATGGTTGAACATCCAAATTGTTGATGTTACCCAAGATTCTATTAAGTGCTCTCGACTGAATGCTTTTACCAGACTGCTTCATGCTTGTGACAATCTGATGCTGCTTCTTGCTTATCTGAATATATAAAACGTAATTAAATGCTTGACCAATAAGCATATCCGTTACATGAAGGCAACTGCACATTCAGCTAAACAATATAGGATGACGATGTTTGATTCTCAAACAGCTCCAATTTAAGGTCCCACTTCCGGATACCAAATAAATAAAATGCAGTTAAATGCTTGATCAATAAGCATATCTGTTACATGAAGGAAACTGGACATTCAGCTAAACAATATAGGATGACAATGTTTGATTTCCAAACGGTTCCAACTTAAGGTCCTTCTTCCGAATATCATTCATGCAGCTCTATCATGAAAATAAGAACAATCTAATGATTTTCAAACTAATAAATTTGGAACAGCCAATTTACTGTTGCTTGATGATTGGTGATAATTATGGATGCATATGAGAGTATGCGGATGAACTAAATAGAGTAATAAATGCAGAAGAATAACCAACCTTAAGGTAGGACATGTATTTAGCACCATCAGTTTGCTGAATGCTATGTTTCGGTACCTTGTCCTTTTTTCTAGCTTTCACGCCCACGTTTACAACATTCTCTTGAGCAATCAAGGGACTTTGAGATTTTTCTTTCTCTACAGCAGAACTCTTGGGCCTGAAAAGGACTGGAAAATTTAGTATGTAGGCTTGGAATAAGGAAAGAATACTAACAGCAATTGCATATACATATGAAAGAGTATCCTGAGCACCTTCTCTGAACCTCTCCAGTCCTATTATTATCGCATGGTTTATCATCTGCATTCCAGGAGCTAGACTCCGAGGCAGCAGTTAGATCCTGGCAGCTAGCGTTTACATGTGCATTACCTTCTCTTGATCTCCTGAAGAAATCAATGTGTAAGCAACCGACAATCGGTAAATCACAACTACTAGACTCAACTCAAGTACTCAGCATAGATTCATCTTCTCTAAGGCTCATGCTAATCAACAACATTTATTGCTTGACTATATGTTCTTCTCCAAGCTACACGATTTTTGTAAAGTATCTGCTTAATTACATTACATTCTTAACAGTTCTCCTTTTAAAAAGACAATACTAAAGTACTGACCCCCACATCTTCTTAACAGCATCCTTCCCTGGATCTTTGCAGCTTTCCCATTTTTCCTTCAACATCTGCAAATAATCTATAATACTACCAGAAACAATGGAAATAGGAGTTACAATCATGTGGACATACATTCTAAGTGCTCCTCTAATCTGAATAGAGAAAACTGCACATACTCATTATGGTATTTTTCTAAATCCGAGTAATATCTCCTTTTATCAGCCCTCAAGCATTCCTCCTGAGAAACAATTTGATCTGGATGAGCTTTACTGGAGCAGACGGATGTTCCCCTGAAACCAAAACTTACATTCAAGTGGAGTAGAATTTCCTGAGCATAAATTAGACCATCACCAACTATACGGGTTATATTAGGATATGAAGGCCGATCATGGAACTCGACATTATTATAAGCCAAGACACTCTGCTTTGGTTTAGTAATTAGTGACAGAATTCATTTTAGGGATCCAAAAAGTCCAGTGTCACTAACCAATCAAGAAAAGGATTTCCAAAATGAAAATTCTCCCCATCAAGCAATTGTTGTACAACTTGCTCCACATCAACTCCCTGAGGGAGGAATTGCTGCAGATGATTTCTTTCGCCATCAGATAGACAAGTCCGCCAAGCCTGAGAGAAATAAGTGGAGATTAAGAAAAAAGTTGAAAACTTAACATCTCAAATGTGTAAGCAGCTGCGACGCGAGGACAGCACTATATTACCTCACTAGAAAGCACCTCTGACAGATTTTCCAGCTGGAAAGTTTCATGAGGGACAGGGCATACTTGTGCCAAGAGACTCCGCCTAGGAGGAACGAAATCAGAAAATTCGCGAAGATGCCTCAAACTTAGGCCAACTTGTTCCCTCTTAGAGACTACTTTACTTCGGTTGCGGTCCCATTCAAGACTGATGTGATCTCCCGAACGCAAAGCACCATCTGGTGAACCAATCTTTTTCCTTTTCGCTCTGTAATGCTCCCTAGAACTGAAACCAATAACATTGGCACTGTTCATCCGCTTTCTCCTCTGATCAGCTGCCATTCTGAGAAGTCCATAGAGAAACCCGGTGTGACTAAATTGTAACAAGCGATTGCAAACAAAAAAAATTGAAATTTACGCAAGAGAGTCCAAAATGGAAGCAATGGAGTAACAACATCTGATTAAGGAATCGAATTGAAACAAAAAACAGTGGCTTTTACGGCTAAATAAGAACAGAGCGGCGAATGGTTATCGATGATCGATTGGGAGGGTAATATTCAATCTCTTCAGTCTATCTGACACCAAACCCAGAAGGAAAGAGCGAAGATCGAGGTACGAAGAGATACATACAATCAGGGAGAGGGGTAAGCAATGCGCAGAAAGCAAGAAACCGAGTCACATCAATTGGAGAAGAGAGTGATGAAATTGGGGAGATTGAAGAAAACCCTAGAAGCAAGGAAGCAAAGGGAGGAAGTATGTATACCTGGACAGAGAGACTCGAGGGCCGCAGAGAAGAGAAGAAGAGAGAGATTTGTTTGGGAGGAAGATAAGGCAAAAGAGGATTTTTGGAACTCCGTTATGTAGCCGTCAAACACCCTGCTGCTTCGCCCCCTCATGGACCACTGCTTCGGTTTCCACTTTTCTTCCTACCCTTATTTGTTTCTGCCACATAACCGAACCGAACCGATCTTTCCATTTTTAAAAAAGGCTTTTTACTTTATTTTTATTTTTTTTGGTAAACGAATAAAAGAGTATATTATATTATTGTAGGAAAAAAATGAGAATAAGGCTGGGCCTTTGGAAAATGGGCTTCGCTATAACTTTGCCAAAGTCAACGGGAAAATGGGCTTCGCTATAACTTTGCCAAAGTCAACGGATGGTCATCTTCTTTTCCTCATTACACATTCTCTAGCCGACTAGTCTAGTTTTTGAAAAAAAAACCGTACAAATGTTAAAACATGTAAAAACGCAGCAGTGAAAATGACAATATATTTAGAAACATATAAAATAGCGTACGAGTAAATATCATTATATTAGTATAATAAAGTATCACAAGACAAAATATTTAAAAATAAAACTATAAAATGAAAAAAATTTAAGAAATTAACTTTAATCTCTTAAATTTGGATAAAAATGTTAAATTAAAAAAAGAATATATTAAGTATATTTTTACGTTTGTCAACAGTAAATTGAAGCTGGTGATTTTGTTTTTATTACTAACATTTTACAAAGTCTAAAGATAAAATCAGCTGCAAAAATAGATCTTCTTCATTTCTTTATTTCATTTGATGGAAGAAATTTATTATGGGTACGAAGCTTTTATAGTTTTGAGATATTTTCGTTATATACCTCTCAAAAAGTGGTCCAATTAATTATAAAACATTATTATTGGCAAACACATGTCTAATTAACATGTCAGTACTATCCTTAATTATTATATAATACAGTTACAGATTTTTTTTGAAATGGAAGACAAATAAAAGTTATGGTTTATATATGAAACATTATTAAAAGTTCATGTTTTTATTTGAAGCAAAATTGACTTCATATATATATATATATATGGAAATTGGTGTTAAGTTCATAAATTTATGTGAGATTTTTCCTTCTTTAACATTAATTCATAGTTCATTGGTGACCAAAAAAAAAAAAGTGACCAAAAAAAAAGTTCATTTAATAAACTGGGCTTTAGAAAGCCCAATACAAGGAAATCTTGTTGGATGCCATTCTTCCCGATTTACAACAAAACTGTTTAGGAGGGAAACCGAAAAGCTGAAACGCCAGGAAAGACGGATATTTATTGGGATTCACATTTTCTCACAGAGAGACAACAACCAAAAAAAAGGAAAAAAAAAATCATAGACAAAAAAGCTCTTGTTGTCTTCACCAGCTTCCGTCTACTCTCGTGCTTCCCATCATCACTCGCCCCATTTCTATTCCGCTTAGCAATTCTCTGGTTCGTTTCTTTCCTCTCAGACTTTTTATCATCTTCAGATTTGTCATCTCCTCCGTTTCTGGTTTCATTCGTGTCTCGAATTGAAGCCATAATGTATCGGATTTGTGACTTTTCGAGTTTTGTTTGCAGGGGAAAAAAGTTTTTGTGATGGCTGGAAAAAGGAAACGAGCAAAGAGTCCCGAACGAAAGGAGCGACGATTGAGCTCCCGGCTTCAGGAGCTGAGACAAAAAGAGCTAGACGAGAAGGAACGCTTAGCACGCGAGAGGGTGAAGTTCCTCAGCGACGAAGGCTCTGAGCTTTGTGTCAGTGACACTGAGTCACATGCCAAGGAGGAAGATGAGTCTGTCCGTGTGAGCCAAACCTTAACCACAATGCAGAAAGGAAAGAAGAAAATGGATTTTTACACCAATGGGAATGGCGTGGACGAGGACGCTCACCTCAAAGTGAGGAGGAATCTCAGGTTTTTCAACAAGCACTATCTCCTTATGGTCCAGGTTTGTGGTTTTCCTTCTTCTTCTTTCTTTTTTTCTGTTTTTTGTCCTCTTCCAATGGTTTCTGCTGTGTTTTGTTGTTGACTTGTGTTGCTCCATTGCTTTCTAGGCTAAGATGAGAAGAGCTGATCTGAAGGGGGTAACTGAGGCAAGCAATTAATTATATTCTCTCTGGTTTTCACCTTTGATGTCAGTTTATTTGATGATATCCATTCAACTTTTGTTGATCTCATGCAACATTGTGTTAGTAATGTGTAAAGTCCCATCTTTAACTTTAGTTTTTCTGTTAATTCGGGTGAATAGTTCAATGAACCATTAGCAAAAATATACAAGAGAGAACCGCAATTTGGGCATATACCTTTTGTCTAGGGCTTTTTTTATTACACTTTTAGTAATAAACACAAATACAAACCATAAGATCACTTCACAGAAGCTTCAAAAACCCAATAATACTACTAGAAATAGGTTAAATGTACGGTGGCATTCCTATGGCCCATCATTCCTTGGAATCCACTATGATCACCATATTCTGCTAAGCATAACGTCTTACATTTAATTTTCTTGCAAATATGATAGTTTATCGATTCTGTTATCTTCAATGTATGTTGACCTAAGCCTACAAGAAAAATTTCCAGGTGAAAAAAGCTAATGCGGTATTGTACTCAAGAAAAAGGATAGGTGACCTTCCAGGTTAGTTGGTGATTGTGCTTTTACAACTTTGCTTCTTTTCCCACGTTTTACATCCAAGTTACAATAAGTTTTAGTGTTAAGATTCTTGTTCAGTATGATATTCTGTTCACACTGGCTTGCAGGGATTGATGTTGGACACCGGTTTTTTTCAAGAGCCGAAATGGTTGCTGTAGGCTTCCATAGCCATTGGCTAAATGGCATTGATTTTATGGGACTTGAATACCAGAAAGTAATACAACTTGCTTTCTTGTTAAATTTTTATCTGAAGTATAAGCTATTTCATAATATCCCTTAATTCATTGATTTCACTTTTTTTCTTTCCACTACAGGAGTATAGTGACTACCAGTTTCCGCTTGCTGTTTCTATTGTTTTGTCGGGCCAGTATGAAGATGATCTAGACAATGCAGATATGGTTACTTACACTGGTCAGGGAGGGCATAATTTAACGGGTAATAAACGCCAGATTAAGGATCAAGAGTTAGTACGAGGGAATATGGCCCTAAAGGTCTGCTTTCTTTCTAATCATCTTATTATCTATTTTCTAGATCATGCACCTCACGGTCTTTCACATGGAACTTATATATACTTGCTTCTGTTATAGAATTGCTTAGAACATAAGGTGCCTGTTAGAGTTACTCGTGGTCACGATTGCAAAAGTAGCTATACCAGAAGAGTATACACTTATGATGGATTGTACAAGGTACTCGTGCATATATCCCTTCGTTATTGGTCTTCAGTTCCTTTATCTGTTATATTATACTAAAGGTCTTATGGTTTTTCCTTATTCATTCCTGTGACTCGGGCCCAATTCCATACCTTCTTCGTATAGGTTGTAAAGTACTGGGCAGAAAAGGGCGTTTCTGGATTTACGGTATATAAGTATCAATTGAAACGAATGGAGGGACAACCAGAACTAACTACTAATCAGGTCCGTCTGTTCTTTTGTCTTATGATTTATGATAGCTGCTATTTGTAATATTCTAATCACTTATGGTGGATAGCTGTTGCGACATTGTGTAGATAGGTTACTTCAGGTCCACATAGTGCCTCTATGTTACGAACTAAATAAGTCCCTTCAAAACTAGTATTTGATATTTTCCTTTGTATATCATCTGAATATGGCTTGATCTTCCTAGTAAAAAACAAAAAAGCTTATCCAGTTTATGCTATGATCATTCCCATCAAGACAATATTATATTTTTGAGCATTTGCAGGATTTATTTAGCCACCTCAAGAAATTAACTTTTTTTGCATTCCCTTCTAGATTTGCTTTGTATTCTTGGCGTTTTTTCTTATAACTTAGTTGGTCTGTGTACCAGACATGTGTTCATCCCTCCCGTCATACACATTTGTCTATTAACTGAATAACATATTTCTAATGTTGATTTTCAAAATCTTCTGGTCTTGTGAATGCTCTGGATTGTAAAATTGCTTCTCTTTCTTTGGCAATTTAATTATGTTCTAGCTTCTTACTTGGCTTAAAGAATGCATATGATTACTACAATATCAACTTTCTTGCATTTTACTCTAGTTTTTTGTTCTTTCATTGCAGGTCAACTTTGTGTACGGACGCATACCAACTACTACTTCGGAGATTCAGGGGTATTCTTTTAATTGTTTTCCATGTAGTATCATATAATTAATTGCATTTTAACATCAATTACTGCCATGGTTTTGTGAAGGTTGGTATGTGAGGACATCTCTAAAGGGCTAGAACCTATGCGCATTCCAGCCACTAATCGCGTTGATGACCCACCAGTTTTACCATCAGGCAAGTTGAAGTAAAACTAGAAAGTAATATTTTCATTAGTATCTAATTGATGATATTACACGAACTGAATTATCCTCTTTTCAAATCTCAGGGTTCACATACATCAAGTCTTTGAAGATTGAACCCAATGTCAAAATTCCAAAGAGCTCAACTGGGTGTAACTGCCTAGACAGCTGCACTGATGCAAAGAAATGTGCCTGTGCTAGGCTTAATGGGGGAAACTTTCCATATGTCGACCTTAATGATGGCAGGTGAAATCCTTGTGGAATCATTGTTCATTCATTTGGATGACCTACTGCAATTACTAATTCATCCTTATACTTTCTTTTCCATGAGCTTTGACTAGCAGGGGTCTTGGTGCATTATTGCTGTAAATTGTTACTGTTGAACATTGAGTTGATTTTCTGTCTTTTCCTTTTCAGATTAATTGAACCTCGAGACGTTGTATTTGAATGTGGTCCAAACTGTGGGTGTGGGCCTAAATGTGTCAACAAAACCTCTCAAAAGGGACTAAGATTTCATCTGGAGGTATGTTTCTGGTTAAGACTTATTAAAGTCAAAACAAGACCTTGATAAGTAATTAAAATTGGATTTTTTAGCTAGAGAGAACGAACCAAACTGCATTTGGATTTCATTGTATAGTCCATTAGATATTGTCTTTAATAAGAAAAGTGCAAAATCCAGTTTTATTTTCTCCCTTTGGTTTATTAGTCCACTATGTATTGTGGACTAATCGGAACCTGAAGTCTTATTTTCTCCCTTTGGTTTATTAGTCCACTATGTATTGTCTATTAATAAGAACAGTGCAAAATCCAGTATTTTTCATTTTTGATGTCCTTTGGAATCGAAGCTTATTATGTCTAGCAGACAAATCACAATCTGAAGCGTGATTTTCTCCCTTTGGTTTATTGGTCTGTGGCTTCATCAAACAGGTTTTTCGTTCTCCAAAGAAGGGTTGGGCAGTTAGATCTTGGGACTACATACCAGCTGGGTCACCAGTATGCGAGTACATAGGAGTACTCAGAAGAACTGACGATGTGGATACTATTTCTGACAACGATTACATATTTGAGATGGACTGCAAACAGACAATGCAAGGTCTTGATGGAAGACAGGTAACATAGAGAAGATTATTTTGTATATACTCACGTTTTTTTTTGAGGAATATTTTGTTTTTTTCTTGCCAACAGAGAAGACTAAGGGATGTAGATGTACCAACGGATAATAAAGCCAGTCAGAACAGTGAAGATGAGAATGTACCAGAGTTCTGCATCGATGCTGGTTCAAAAGGGAACTGTGCTAGGTTCATAAATCACAGCTGTGAACCAAATCTATTTGTTCAGTGCGTCCTGAGTTCTCACCAGGATATAAAGCTTGCCCGTGTGGTTCTTTTTGCTGCTGACAACATTCCACCACTGCAGGTACTGAGAAATCATCTGTGGGGAGTGACTCACTCAAACATGCTTTTGATATATAAAAATGCTTGAAACATTCTCTTGTCACAACTGTAGGAGCTGACATACGACTATGGATATACCCTTGATAGCGTTCACGGGTCGGACGGGAAGGTGAAAAAGCTTGCTTGCTACTGTGGAGCAGTAGGTTGTAGAAAACGCCTGTACTAGCAAGGAGTAGAAGAATCAGTATACCTATTGGCAACATATTTTGGAGTAGGAAAATCAGTAAGGCTATGGGTAACATAATTTTTGGTCACACTATTTTGGGGGGAGTACATAGCAAAACTATCTCCCAAGTGGACCCCCTTAACAAGGTGTTTGTTTTTAGGGATTTTAGCATTCTTCTGCAACGTACAGTTAAATGCTGCTTTGTTGGCATTGAACCTTCCTGAACACTTCCATATCATTGGCATATAAAGAATTTGTAAGGTCGACAATGTTAATGTGTATTGGAAGTTTTAGAACTAAGTAAATTTGACGCTGCGACCATTGACGCATATAAATGCATATGACTTAGTGTTACCCACACAACTGAATCATTATTGAATCGAAAGTAACATCATGACGTCCCAATAATTTTGATTTCTGTCAGCCAGACTGTTAAATTCAAGTACTACAACAGAAAACGCAGGGAACTAACTGGCAAGGTGAATTTTATGATATTCAACATTCATTCCTCTTGATCTTCCTTGGCTCTGGCTCGATACTGACGACCGGGTCTTCTTCTGACATTTAGAGCCGTTTCTGGTTCATCTTCTTCCATGACAGAAACGGTGCTATCTTCTATGGCATCTACGATAGCGACTGCACCTCTTCTTCCCTCACAGCCCTTGTCTATGTTTTCTACTTTGCGTTCAGCCATTGGTTTTTTCTTTGGTACAAAATTCACTGATCGTGGAAGCTCAACCAAAGGGTCTACCAGAGGCTCATCTCGGCGCTTAATCATGTTGAGAAAGTCCATGTATGCTTTCCGGTTGGATTCTTCATCAACCTCACCTTCATCAAATGTGTATCGGGTGTACTTTGATGGGTTTCGAATATAATCTGGAATCCTTGATGGATAGTCTGGCTGCACTATATTCTCGTTGGGGGAACTTGTCTCCATCACAGAATCTTTGTCACCTCCAGTCGAGTTGTCATCTCTAACATCCGAACTAAACCGAACACGCTTCCGCAACTTAGAGTCAGCCTGGCTTTCTTTCCTCTTCAATATCGGTTTCAGCCCAGTATCATCCGATGTACAAAGATATGCCTCCTCAGACACCACCAGAGCTTTCTCGTTTCCAGACATGGACATGTTATCCTGAGGTACCGCAAAGAGTTCAAAATTTTGTTAGCAGAAGCTTTTGGTTTAAGAACAGGATAGTACATAGTTATTCTAAGGCACACGGCTCTAGGTCTTTGAGACACAAGACAGTGAGTGGTTATGGTCAGCAATGCTATCGAACTTGTTGAGTTTTATAAAGTGGAAGCGAGTTGTCAAAGACTAACTCTCAAGTATCAGGCATAGAAAGAGGGAAAGAGTAAAGTACCTCAGAGACGTGCAAAGAATTTAATTTGTTCACAGCCTCAGCGTCTTCTTTGAGCCTAATCTCTGCTGCGATGTGATTTGCACGCGGATCCTTCTCTCTTTCCTTCAAGGAAGACGGAAGCTCCTCCCATTCATCTGCTTCCGTCTCATAGTCATTCACATCCTTCGTGTCTACGTACAATTCATAGCCTACAGCCACTTTGTCATTTTCATCTTCTTCTTCCTGAAAGTGTAGAAAAGAAAAACCTTTATCCTGGTGATACTGGAAACACTTAATAGCATAATTGAACACAATTAGATAGAAAGATAGAGATATACCTCCATACCAAGCGTAGTGTCCATCCCAATAGAGGATTTGATCTCCCACTCCTCGTCGTTGTAATCGTTCGGCTTCTGCGATACACTGGACCGTCCTTCGTCTCCATCGACGCTCAAATGCTCCGTATCATTCTCCTGGCTTTGGATATCCGCGAAGCTATTCGAGTCAAATTGACAAGGTCGGGCCCTAGAAACCTCCTTTTCTCCGCTCCGTTCGTTTCTATCGATTTCTTCGTCCGCGAGACACCAGAGAGAGCTAAGTGATGAAGAAGACGCGGCGGATGAGGATGAAAGAGATCCAAATATCTTGTCGATCCTCACTCTGAAACTTTCCTCCATTGCTTTCGAATTTTGGGATCACAATGGCCGCGGAGAATAACTGGGGGATTTTACGCGATATTAGGATATTGATACCCTTGAAGCCAAACAAAACCGACTTATTCAGCAATCTTCGTGTTCAGTTAACGGGCTAGATTGAAGTCCAGTAAACATAATGGGCTTCTTAGTAGGTTTGGCCCATTTAACATGAAATTCGCCGTTACTCTCGAGCTTCTCGCCTTCTCCAAGAAAGTTCCACGCGTCCGCGTGCTTGCTGATGCAATATTCAATCATAGGCAGATGCAAGCTGCAGAATAATGTCGTTTTTTTATTTTTTGATGATTTTGTTTGATATATGATGAAGTGTATGTTGGAGCGTAACCTCCTTTCTAAGGTTTGTCTATAGATAAGAGCCACTTATTAAAGTAAGCAATGTGAATTATTAAAAAAAGAAAAAAGGACAACATTCTCGGAAATAAAGTTTAGATTTTGAGGGTTGAAAAGGGCAACTCTTTTCTTCTTCATCGTCACTCTAATTGAGTTCACTAAACAGTAAACACAGTCCGAGTTTGAGAGAATGGATCTTGCCAAGTTTCTTTGTTGGGTTGTTTTGCTTCTGGGAATCTTCTCAAGCGTAGAATCAAGGTACATGGTCTATAATACTTCACATACCATGGTTCCTGGAAAACTTAACGTCCATGTGGTTCCTCATTCCCACGATGATGTTGGTTGGCTCAAGACCGTTGACCAGTACTATGTCGGCTCTAACAATTCTATCCAGGTCAACCCCTTTCTGCTTTTGTTTTAACTGATTATAATGTGTCAAGACTCTGTTGTACACTTACCTAGTTTTTTTTTTGCGCTCGTAGGTTGCTTGTGTTCAAAATGTGCTGGATTCGATTGTTCCTGCGTTGCTGGCTGATAAGAATCGTAAATTCATTTACGTAGAACAGGTAAAGTTGGTATCTTTTTTTTCCTAAATGATTCGTGGAAGCTGTTAGCTTTTGTTGACTGGGGTTGTAAATGAAGATTTCGGGAAGAACAATCATAAATTCGCAATTTTTCGAGTTGAATGATGGCTAATTTGTGATGAATGCAGGCGTTTTTTCAGCGATGGTGGAGCGAACAAAGTGAGGAAATCAAAAGTATTATGAAGGAACTTATACGCTCAGGCCAGCTAGAGCTAATGTATGGTTTTTGTCAGCTTCCTCTGCCTATATCACACTTGTTCTGGTCTCTTTTAAGTAACCATTGCCTCTTCTGCAGAAATGGTGGCATGTGCATGCATGATGAAGCAGCACCACACTATATAGACATGATTGATCAAACGACTCTCGGGCATCGATTCATTATCAGAGAGTTCAATGTGACTCCAAGAATTGGTTGGCAGATTGATCCATTTGGACATTCTGCAGTGCAGGCTTACTTGCTAGGCGCAGAAGTAAGCTCCTCTCTAGAGCCTTCATTTTAGTTTTACGATTATTTCTGGATCCAGAGGTGTGAAGATATGGGTTTACTGATTTAATGCAGGTTGGATTCGACTCAGTCTTCTTTGGCCGGATAGATTACCAAGATAGGGAGAAGCGTAAAAAGGAGAAGAGTCTTGAAGTTATCTGGCGGGGATCAAAGAGTCTCGGTTCTTCTTCACAGGTGAAAATACAAAGCAGAAAAATTGCATGTAGTTTATACTTTGGATTTTCAGTGGAATTTCATTTTCCTTTGCTAAATTTGATCTGACTTGATACAGATTTTTGCCGGTGCTTTCCCTAAAAACTACGAACCTCCACCTGGTGGCTTCTACTATGAGATCACCGATGATTCCCCTGTTGTTCAAGTATTTTCCTTGGCTGTTGATTACGATTTCTGTTGTATCTATTCTATTCATATAATAAGTTTGCCTCTTAATCCGTGAAGGATGATCCCAACCTGTTTGATTACAATGTTCAAGAGCGAGTGAATGCCTTTGTAGCTGCAGCTTTAGATCAGGTAGATTTGGATAATGTTCCTTTTTTGGGTAGAATTTTCTGTTACATATTTGTGACATGTTTCTTGGTATCTACAGTCCAACATTACTCGAACGGATCACATCATGTTTACCATGGGAACGGATTTCAGGTACCAGTATGCACACACCTGGTTTCGACAAATGGACAAGCTTCTTCATTATGTTAACCTCGTAAGTCATCGAAAGAGCTATCTAAATTATTATGTTCCCCCTAATGTCTCCAGATATCTGTCTGTTTGGATTTGTAGATAGCAACAAACGAAATATCTCTAATTCGTGGACCCTTAATTATTGTAGGATGGGCGTATCAATGCTCTCTACTCTACTCCTTCCATATATACTGATGCAAAACATGCGGCGAATGAGGCTTGGCCCCTGAAAACAGAGGACTATTTTCCGTGAGTTGGGTCTTAAATTTTCGAACTCCTTGATCCAGGTTTTGCTTAAAACCTGAACCAATCTTTACTCCAGTTATGCAGACCGTATAAATGCTTACTGGACTGGATATTTTACAAGTAGACCAGCGCTTAAGCGTTATGTCAGAGTGATGAGTGGCTACTACTTGGTATTTGTTCTTCCAAGTTTCAATTAATACTGTTGAAGTTGTGATTTATTTCATGTGTGTAACTTGGAGAGTTTAGGCGGCAAGGCAACTCGAATTTTTCAAAGGGAGAAGCGAGAAGGGTCCAAATACAGATTCGTTAGCCGATGCGCTAGCAATTGCTCAACATCATGACGCTGTTTCTGGTACATCAAAACAGCACGTGGCTGATGATTATGCCAAAAGACTAGCAATAGGCTATGTGGAGGTAGTGTGCCAAATTGCTCTGTGAATTGGGGTTCTCTAATGGCCTCTTTCTCTATTTGCACTTCAATAAGATTTGTTGACCTTGCAGGCTGAGAGTGTGGTTGCAACTTCTCTTGCTCATCTTACTAAAGCAGATGAGACCCTGAATCCAACCTTTCTACAGGCAAATAATCTTCTCGCTTATACGTGTTTCTCAGAAGAATTTATCAATATATCGTGAAGGCTTACATTTACATATGTTTGACAAAAGTTAACCCATCCATTTTTCTTATTAATAGTTCGGCCTTTCTTCTTTCAGTGTCTGCTGTTGAACATAAGTTACTGCCCCGCAAGCGAAATCAACTTATCCGACGGCAAAAGTTTGGTAAGCAGAAAATTATTGCTCTATGTATTCAGCTCATCTATTATACCGATCTGTGCCTCCTTCCTGACTTACATTTTTCTTCTTCTCTGCAGACCGTATTGGCTTATAACCCACTTGGATGGAAGCGAGTGGACATTGTCCGGCTTCCTGTGAGTCAATCAAGTTCGTGTTCGTTAAAATCACTGTATGTGTGAACAACTATATGACGGATCTTTGATAGGTTGTGGGCGGAGACGTTGCGGTGTATGACTCGGAGGGACACGAAGTTGAGTCTCAACTCGTTCCATTTACGGATGAATATGAGGCCTTAAGGAACTATCATGTAGAAGCATACTTAGGTCATGCCCCTACACAGGTGCCAAAGTATTGGCTTGTGTTTTCGGTTTCTGTGCCTCCTCTTGGGTTCAGTAGTTACACTGTCTCCACTGCTAAGAAAACAGGTACAATGGTGCAATCATATCTGTATGGTCTAATGGAACAAGCTTTTGACCTTGATCACTATCACTTTTTGTTCCAAATATAGGTGGATATTCTAGCAAATCTTACGTCTCCAGATACCAAAAAGGCGAACAATCAATTGTTGACGTTGGTCATGGGCATATGAAGCTTAGTTTTTCCACTGATCAAGGGAAAGCAATCAATTATTTTAACAGCAGAACCTCGGTATGTTGTTATTTTTGAAACACTAGCTGGATGTGCTCCTTAAAGTTGCTGATAAACCTCCTGCTCTTTTTTTTTTCTTGTTGTAAAGGTGGCAGAACCAGTCAAACAGACATTTAGCTACTACTCTGCATACAATGGAACGAATGACAAAGAACCTCAGGTAAGCGGAGATCTTATTCTTCTATTTTTTACACTTTCCTTTCGATGGCTAAAGTTCAGTACACTTACTCAAGTTTCCATGGTCTTCTTGTCTGGTTTACAACCACTAGAACTCGGGTGCTTATGTCTTCCGTCCAAATGGCACATTCCTCATCAAACCAGAAGGACAGGTTTATACTCACTTCTTTTTGAAAAATATTGATCTTTGAGACAAATAGAGGTTCAATGTTAACCACTGTCTCAAGTTTCAGGTTCCTTTTACTGTTATACGTGGACCACTGGTAGATGAAGTTCATCAACAGATAAATCCATGGATCTCTCAGGTACGTACGCTTTCAGTGTCTTTTCTTTCCACACTAAATTGTTTGCATTTACAACCTCTTGCAGAAGTGCAGAATTTAGATTCTTATACTGTCTGACCTTACATTGTCTGTAGGTCACTAGAGTTTACAAAGACAAGGAGCATGTGGAAGTTGAATTTATTGTGAGGCTAATGCATTAACTATTCCATTTCCGTTTTTCATGTCGTATATTCCACTGTAAACTCTTTATTATTATCTGGGTCTTTAGGTTGGTAGTATACCGATTGAGGATGGAATTGGCAAAGAAGTCGTAACCCAGATCTCAAGTTCCCTGAAAAGCAATAAAACTTTCTACACAGATTCAAGTGGACGTGATTACATTAAAAGGGTATGACGTCCATTTTCTCTTCTAACACATTTTATCTCATCATGTTATGGATCTATAGTTCTTCTTTTCTAGTTTTTGTTCAATAGTAAACTAGAGCCTTGTTTTGCAGGTCCGTGATGATAGACCAGACTGGAAACTAGAAGTCAACCAGCCTGTTGCAGGAAATTATTACCCGGTATGTGAGTAACTTATTTTTGTCAAGTAAGAAATTGGATGGTAGTTAACAGTTCTCTGCAAATGATCATGGATTGAGTTTGCTCTAATCAGTTGGGTATAAATTCTGTATTCTTCTCAGATAAATCATGGAATTTACCTGCAAGATAGTCAGAAGGAATTCTCAGTGATGGTGGACAGAGCTTTCGGAGGGTCGAGCATAGTTGATGGACAAGTTGAGCTTATGCTTCATAGGTATTGAGCATAATCAAAATCAAAATTACCGTTACCCTTCTCTCTCTGGCTCTAATCAAACTGTCACCTCAATCACAGGAGACTGCTCCTTGATGACTCCAGAGGTGTAGCGGAGTCTCTAAACGAGACAGTGTGTGTTCAAGACAAGTGTACTGGACTAACTGTAAGCACAGATGAGATAAACTAGCTTCAGAGGGGAAATGATTCACTTCAAGCACACTCTGTTTCTCCTAGTCTAAGGTGCTGACGTTTATTGCAGATCCAAGGAAAATATTACTACAGAATCGATCCATATGGAGAAGGTGCAAAATGGCGACGAACTTTTGGACAAGAGATCTACTCGCCACTCCTCTTGGCCTTTGCCCAACAGGTGAAAACAAGAGTAAAATGGAAGATCATGATGCTACTCTCTAGCTGTCCCAAAGCATTTATACTACCAATGTTATAATGTTTCAGGGTGATGGAAAACCGATGAGTTTTGGTGCAGCATCATTCTCTGGGATTGATTCATCCTACAGTTTGCCTAACAATGTCGTGCTTCTGACTCTGCAGGTGCCTCTTTTGCAAACTCAAAAGTTATAGATAATTTGGGTGAGTTGAGTTGAGTTGATAACTTGTTGTTCACTATTGATGTTGAGAAAATTTCAGGAGCTGGATGATGGGAACGTGCTCCTGCGTCTGGCTCATCTTTATGAGGTATTAAATACTATCCATTCTCTCTTTGGTTTTTGGTAGTAGACTGAAGCATTTGAGGTTTTGGAATTAGGTGGGAGAGGACAAGGAACTTTCAGGAGTGGCAAGCGTGGAACTGAAGAAGCTTTTTCCTGGGAAAAAGGTAGAAGGGTTTTTATTGAAAGATCGTGAATTTTGAGGTGGATAATAATGAGAAAAACGTGTGTTGCAGATAGCGAAAGTGACGGAGATGAGTCTATCAGCAAATCAAAAAAGAAGCGAGATGGAGAGTAAGAGGTTGGTGTGGAAAGTAGAAGGTGAAGGATCCGATGAAGTGAAGAAGGCGAATAGAGGGAGGGATATCGATCCAAGAAAGCTGGAGATGGAGCTTTACCCTATGGAGATTAGGACGGTGTTGATCCGTTTGGAGCATCCACCTTCTCACTCCCATATATACAGATTTGATGCTTGATGCCCAAGCAACCTAAATAAGGAATAAGTAAGTTTTAAGAGTCTCATATCTCCTTCCGCTTGTGTTTTCATTCAGACGCTTACTAACTTAATAAAAGGTGAGTTAAGTTCTGCAATGAGTTCACTGAGCTTACCATTATGCTATCAGCAAAGAGAAATTGATTATTATTCATGAATGATGGAACTGATTATAAATTAACATTTACACATGGCACGAAAGCCACGATCGTTTGTTTGAATTCGTAGAAATATGGGTCATCCAAGTTTTGGCATTCAGACAAAAACAGTAGAAGAAGACATGAAAATTTGAGGAAATTAAGAAAAAAGTGTTGCTGCAAAACAAAAAAGAGAGAAAGAAGCTACGTTCTTCGCCTGGCTGTGGCTGTTGAAGAGGAGGAAGTGTTGCCGTCGAAGAGCTGGTCGATGAGATCCTCGATGTCCTCAGGCTGGTACTTGATATACTTCTCGGTCTGGCGACCAGGATCCAAGTACTGTCCAAACCTGGCCATGAAGGCCCTGTAGGCAGGTATCATGACCGCGGTTATAGAGACCCTCAGCTCGCTCTGCAGCTGCTCGTCGTTGACCACCCACGTGGTCTGCGTCTTGTGTATCTCGTCGAAGGTTGCATTGAAGCTCTTGAACCTCTCCTTGAGATTGGGCTTCACTATCTTGCCGTTGTGCATGAGCCCCTCGTGCCCTAAGAACCCCAGCAGCTTCCCCCACGTCTCTCTCTGGTAGTTCTTGTGATAGTTCCTTAGCTCTGACGACCTCCTCCTGCACCATGTGTCCCCCATCACCTCGTGTATCTCCGCTGATCCTTTGATCTTCTGCACTATATATCTGCCGTTGTTCATCATGAAGATGCAGCTAAGTGGTATGTCTTTGTACTGCTTCGACTTCGCCTCCAGGTTCCCGTCGAGTAGCTCCATTATCCTCATCAGCTGGTTCGCAAAGGCCGAGTTCCCACTCTCCACAGACTCCTCCTCCTCTCGCTCCATCTTCGAGTGACTCTTGAACACTTGTTCCAACGTATCTTTGTATTCGCATGAGTATTTGAGGTAGTTCATGGTGTACCTCGTCAGCGGATGCACCGCACCTCCTGGCACTGGTGTCTTGCTCGAATCCGATTTGATAGAGTTCTCCAGATCCGAGAATATGTGAATGGCGGTCTCTCCTAAGCGGGAACGAGCGCTGGTCACCTCATTCCTCAGCTCGCTGCGCAGCTCCTCGGGGAACAGCTCCTCCGTGGCTGGAAAACTGTCCCGGAGTGTCTCATAGATATCGAGGATCTTGAAGAGCTTCTCAGTGGAACGCTTGGTCATGGCCACGGCCTCAGCGAAGCCCAAAAACTGGATGGCCAGTCCGTGCGTGATGATGCAGAACAAGCTCCCCTCATCCCCTGGGAAGATCTTCTCCGCGAGTCTGAGCTCCCCGGGGAAGAAGAGGGAAGAGCAGTCCTTGAAACTCTTGTTCCAAATAGGAATCTCTCTCTCCAGCGTGTCCCAGCTCATCTTCTGCACCTCATCGATGCTCACTTTCTCAAACTCACAGTCATGTTTCAAGGTTCGCATCAAAATGTTCCTCCTCCCCACCAAATAAACCTCTCTGCATTCCCATCCGTACCCTCCTCCTTTCATCCTCTCCGCTATTTTCCTCAGCAAAACAACCACCTCCTCTGGGTAACCGGGGTATTCGATCTCCTGATCACCGCATTCCGGAACGATCATCTGGTCGTGATCTTGAGAGGCCACCGCATCATTGTGGTGGTCTTGCTGATCGGCCGTGCTCCTCCTCTGACTGCTGCTGTCATCCGTGACCACCGCGGGCTCTTTGATCACAGATTCTTCTAAAAGGATACGGAATTCGTCTTCTAAGAAGGCCATTGCACGCTGCTGGATGGATCCAGCATGGTTGATCAAGGGCTCGTGATGGTCCAAACAAGTTTTGGTGTTGAGGAAAAGCCCCATAAGCTTTGAGACACGATCCACTGCCTCAAGAAGCGAAGTCACCTCCTCTGGATCTTGGTACCACGTCGTCTTAGGCTCACCAGAGTCGTATTTGGAGAGTTTATCCTCAAAGAGATCCAAGAACTTGCCAACAAACTGCGGAATCTGAAAGTAATCATCCTCTGTTTTCTCCTCGGTACCGTCTTTGTGCTCCTCCTTGTGAAGGGAGAGACTCGAGAGAAGCTGATCGAGTTCTTCCGACAAGGACTCAAGGGTTTGAGGAATCTCTGGTGCTTCTTCTCCTGATTGTGAATTAACCTTGTCGACATTGTCTCCTGGGTCGTGATCTGTGTCGGCATTACCAACATCAACAACATTCTCTTTAGTGATATCACCATCCTGATGATGGGCATCATCTGGACGATGTGCATCTGAAACGACGTCGCCTTTTTCCTCTGCCCTGGATTTGTCGTTATGATCATCATGATGATGATCAGGGTCCTTGTCGTTCTTCTCCATCGCTTATTATTATTATTTACGTAAAAGCTTAAAAATGGTGAAGTGGAATTGGTATGGTGAGAAAAGAGAGATTCATGTGTTGTGTTCTCGTTTAGACTTTAGGATTTGTGGTTAGAGAGACGATGTGGAGATGGTCGCAATGGCTGAATCGAAGAAGTAGGGGAGCCTTGTTTTTTAGGTGGTTGACCGTTGACTTTTTCTTTCGTTCCCAACACCAATACCGTGTATTCATTCTATTTTTAACCCAAAAACCTCGTAATTATTTAATTTGTTTGTTTTAGAACCAAAATATTAAAGATATAAAGAGAAGGGATATACGCATTTATGAGCAATTATTTGATTAAAAAGCGGGTAACGTGGGGATATTGGTGCGCACGTATACTCCTCACACAACTCTAAAATATATACGTGCATGCATAAACCATCCTTCATTTCTTAATGTTTTATTATTATAAACATTTTCTAAAGTATTATTACTCAAAGAAGAGGATGGCTTTGTGGAGGAGAAAGAAAAGGCCCATTAAAAGCCCAAATAAAATTAAGCCCACTAAGCTTAGTGGAACAACTAAAGCAGTAGGGGAACAAGTAGGCGGTGTTGTGTCTCATATCTCACACGTACAAATTAATGCATAGATAAGGCTATATTGTAATTATTAAATTTGATTAGGCGGACGTGGGCTGGCTCGCAATTGTCAAAAGAGATCCAACTTTCACTGTATTTGATTAATGGTAAAACAAGAGAATGACCATATCAAATGGTAAGAAGTGAAAGGGTCCAAAACAGAGGGACCCTTTTGCAAATGGAGAAACCCCAAACTTGCACGTTTCTCTCTTCCTTCCATCTCTTATTTTTAAAAATAATAATTTCGGAATCCCATATATATTTATATGACATTTTCTTCTCTATTTTTATTTTGAGCTTTATAAGTCAATGAACATCCCTCAAAAGCACCTTCCTTTTTCACTACTCATTTCATCATCTTTCTTATTATGAACTAAAGAAACGTTCAGACAACGGAGCCATTTCTACCATTTATATTACAAAACTATATAATATATGATATAACAATATATGTGTACCCGTATAAAGAACCCTCTCCTACTGTCATTTAGCCTGCCGAGCTCACAAACAAGAGTTCTTTCTCTCTCTCTCTCTCCCTCTCTTTGCTCTACGTCTCTCTCTCTCTTTCTCTGCGCGCTTCCTGTCTTTAGATGGAATGATGGATCAATGCTTGTAAAAGTTTGCAACTTGATCAATATTGGAAGAAACAGTTTGGAAGAAGAAGAGAGAAGATATGGAGGTGGAGAAGAGGATAATGGTGAATGGAGGCATGAAATTACCAATTGGATACAGATTTCACCCAACGGAACAGGAGCTTATCCTTCATTACTTGCTCCCAAAGGCCTTTGCTTCTCCTTTGCCTTCCTCCATCATCCCTGTCTTTGACGTCTTCTTCTCTCATCCTCTTACTTTCCCAGGTCTCTCTCTCTCTCTCTCATTTTCTTTAACTGTTTATCTTTTTGTTCAAATGGGTTAATAGAAAGGTTGTAACTTTACAGCAGATTATGTTTGCTTTGTGTCATTTACTGATGTTTGGGTCTAGATCCGTGGGTTGCCCTGATGCTAAAACTGAAAGGGTTATTTTTTTACCAGGGGATCAAAAGGAGAAGCAGAGGTACTTCTTTTGCAAGAAAAGAAGTGAAGTGTCAAGTAATGAGCATCGAATCAAGATTTCATCTGGTGATGGTTATTGGAAACCTGCTGAGAAAGAGAGAGAAATCATTGCTTGTGGTAGAATAGTTGGGATTAGAAGAACACTTTCTTTCTATGGAACAAACAACTGTTCTTCTAATTGCAACAAAACCAGATGGAGCATGACAGAGTATTCCCTAGCCGGACTTGCATCAGCTAAGGTACGCCAGTAGTTCTCGACTAAGAATAACAAAGAAAGACTTTAAAGTTTGGACTAATGGGTTTGATTTGGTATTACAAAACAGGCGTTTGGAGAGTGGGCGGTGTACAATGTGTATGAGAAGAAAGGATCGAGAGAAAGAAGGCAGAGGAAATCAAGAGGGAGAGATGATGAAGAAGACTTGAGTTGCATCCACTTTACGATTGGGTCCGATCATGAAACCGGTCCTCCACCGCCCTCTCCTCCTACCTCAGCTGATGAGTCAGGGAACATTATTTAAACGTTGCTCCTTAACCCTAACCTACTCCACTTACGTTTCTTTCAAGCTATTTAAACAAACAAAAAAGTCCACGTCTTGATTCATTTGTTGGAGAGACCAGTAAAAGGAAGCTAGAGGGGTCATTTTGATCCGAAAGTGTTGTGTGAGTGGAGATTCGTTGAGCAAACCAAATATATGTCAAACTTGTTAACTTTTACTTGAAGGCTTTTTAACATTATCGGAGTTAAAGTGATATAGCCGTGTAAGAGGAAGTAAAGTTTAATTGAATGAAAAAAGAGCTATCTTTCTTTTTCTTGGATGAGAACTTGATTCTCTTTCTTTTCAAATAGAATATGAATCCATTGCATATATGCATAGGTGTATGTAGGGATGTTAATAAGGGTTTTCCAATCCAACTCAAACCTATTTAATTAAAACACAGTCTTAAATGAGTCTTGATTTTTAAAAAACTGCATCCAAAGAGAAAATTATTTGATAGGGCTCAACCCTGTTTAAACCCTGAATTTTAAAACAAAACCCTAAATTAACCCAAAATGCTAGGTTTATAATTATTTAGATGGGTTAGGACTAACCCAAATTTTTTAACCCTTTTTAAGATCCATAGGTGTATGTATTATACACACATATATAAGCAATATATAGACTTGGTTTATTATATCAATATGTATTGAAAATTGATTTACTGATATGAGATGGAGATGCAATTTTTGTATTAAGTTATAACAAGTTGATGCACATAAGATATCTTACGTTGTAAAATAAAATAAAAAAATATAGATGGCTTGGCGACTTATAATAGTGTGTTAGACAGTACAAAGATATAAAAGAAAGAGTTGAAATTGAATTAAAATAAATGGGAAGCTAAAGTTCTTCGTGTCGAACCATACTAAAAAATATTTTATATATTTATTGTCATTGACACGTTTTTTTAAATGTTTTAGAAACCAAAATCGTGGATATGACTGTTTTCACTTAGTAATGTGTGTTTGAGTTGTATACTAGAAAAAGACAATGTGAGTATGATATAAGCTATATGTTTGGATGAGTTTCATGATTTGTTAGAGAGATTATGTACCCAAAACTTTCTCAACTATATAGAAGACATTAGACATGTATCATGTGTGCCAACAAAAAGGCTCAATGCAAAAAAAGGACAAAAATATTGAACTTAGTTTATAAGAAGGACAAAGTGAGGGGACATAACATGGGTATGTATGTGAACATTTATAATGATTGAAAATACAACAAAGCTTGTATCAACTGTATTGTATAAAATTTTGTAACAATCGTGAAATAAATAATAGAAAAATGGTGTAGAAGGTCAAAGACAAGTCACATGTGCATTGTGCACCATCTTCCAATGTACAATCCACAAAAAGACAACATCGATTAAGGCAATCTAAGTTTCTCCTCTTTCCCACACAAATACACATATTACCATAAACATGTCCTCTAATGCTTTTAATCGAAGCAATCCTTGGTTTTCAAATGTAATCAAAGAAAACAAAAATAGGCAACAAAGTTACCTTCATTAAATAAAACAAATAAGTAATGAAATGATGAGGAGGCATTAAGTGAAAAGTGAATGTGAACAAGTCTGTGTATTGTGTGTGAGAAGAGGTAACTTGGTGCCAATGGGCTTTTGGAATATGCTTGGCTGAGAAAGCAATTTTACTTTTTCAGCATACAAAAGGTAAATTAGATGTGGGGTTGCTTCAATTTCAAGCAAACGTTTATTAATTTGACCAAGACTTAATTACCACCCAAATTATAATATATAAAAACTATTCAGGCAAATAACATTGTTAGAATTAAATTAAGCAAATTAAGGAAGTACTTAGTTGGAGTGAAATTTCTCTGAATAACATGCTAAATAAAAACATAACATGTTGATGTTATTTATCTATGAATAATGTAGATTAGAAAAACAGCATTCGTCTTCGTATTTCTGCAAAAAAAAAAATTGTAGTCAATTTAGATAATGTAGTTAGGATATAAACTGGTCTTGAAGTGCGATAGATCAGATTTTTATAAAAAGAAGTAGATCTGGTAATTAGAAACTGGCCCTCTAAAAGAGTGGTTTGGATCATGACGCTTATAAACATAAGAGCTACTTGGAGTCAATAAGTCTTGTGTGTATGCCTTGTAAATGGGCCTTAAAGAGGCCACAAACAATTATAATGTTGGGCTCATAGTGCAGGGAGACAGATATATTTGTAAAGGTGTAAAATCCAAGAAGTAATGAGCAGAAGAAGAAAAAGGAAAGAGAGGCAATGATGAGAGAAAGTGTGTGATAGGGTAAGTAGTGAGAAAATGGAAATAAAGAAAGAGGGTTATAGAAACATAGAAGCCTTCCTTGTTTGGTAATTCCATCTTGGAACTTGACCCTCTCTTTTTTCTTCTTTGGCATCACAACAACAAGGTACTATCACATCATATCATATCAAACAAGCACTCTCGTTAATACTATCAAGCATAAAAAGTAAATGTCTTGTTTATAGGAATTTTTCAAAAACTTTAATGAGTTCTTAAGTGTGAGGTGTGTTCACTCGTGTATGTGTACTGCACAGTGCACACAACTGTCTAGTCAGCACGTGTCGTTACCAGATGATCTTCTCTCGTTGCAGGATGTAACAGTCCAAACACAAAAAAGCAACCAATCTCTTTTTTTTCTTTCTTTTTAAAAAGCAAATAAGAGAGAGAGAGAACGAAAGAGAAGTCATGATCCCATCAACAACAACTTCATTTATCTTTAACGAAGCAGGTTTCGATTTAGAACCTCTTTAATTACTACTATCTCGTTCACTGTACTGTCTTCTCTACATTCATTTCTTTTCACAAGACAATTAATCGATTTTCTAAGGAAATATAAACAGATTCGCAACACGCACTTAACGTTAACTGTTATCCATTTAAAGTACAAGTTTCATTTTTACTCTTGAGATATTTTTGTACGTATGTAATTATAATGAAAATGAATATTTATATATATAAATGCATCCCATGCATATATGGATGGAGCAAAAGGATTAATTGGGATCTGTGAAATTAGTTAGAGAAAGAGAGAGAGAGAGAGGAAGCTGAGGGCAAATGAGTAATTTTAAAAGCAGATATTCTCTGCAACAAACGACGCAAACAAACAAATTAAGAAGAGACAGCTTAAACCCTTACATAAAACCCCCCAAACCTCACACACACACACTCTCTCTCTTTATTTCGACGACGCTTTTTTCTCATCATCATCTCTCTCTCTCTCTCACTCTTTTTTCTCTCTGTAGCTGCTAAATAGCCTTTAAAATGGCAGAGCCACCACCGTCTTTGCATCAGTTCGTGGCTCCTTCATCAAAACACCGATCATCGAGCAAGAGACACTCCTTCTCCGGAGCTCAACATCCGACCACCCACCGTCTCTTCCCTTGCCAGTACTGTCCTCGCAAGTTCTACACCTCCCAAGCTCTCGGCGGTCACCAGAACGCCCACAAACGCGAACGCGCCGCTGCTCGCCGCAACCTCGGCGTCGTCGCTCACCATGCTCCATCTATCCTCGACGACCCCACATTCCTTCGTCCCTACCCATGTTTTTACCCTAACCCACCTCAAGGATCCACTTCCGAGACCGGATCCTGGACCCTTCCGGATCAACAGACGACGTTGATGGCGGGTGGGTACGACCCGTATCCTTATCCGTTTGGGTACCCATTTGGTGTTTCCGGCAACGGAAACGGAGGCTTGGAAGAAGACGACGAGCCTCTCGATCTTTCTCTCCGCCTATGAGAGTTATTTGCTTTTCTGTTTAATCTGTTTTGTCTTGTTCAGATGACTCTTTTAAGTACAACTTTTGGAGCTATGCAGCGTTTTCTATCTTCTCTCTTTCTTTATTCATCATCTCCTACTTTCTTAAGATAAACTAGCTAGCTCTTACCTTTTTTGATAATGATCCGTTTCGATTTTAGTTTATACGTAATCGTTGATGGATGATGCATCTCAAAACAAACGTTAACTTAATTTTTTCCGTAAAATAAAACAGCAAGTTAAAATGATGATTGAGAATCGAAATCTTCTTGCGTTTTCTCCATTATCCGAAGCTTGATTGATTTCAGAGCTCGGAGGCGACAAAATCCGATCATGTCTCTATCTATCACCTTCTTCCGATCTGCTGAAAATCGCTAACCGCCTCCACAAAGTTGTTGGTACGTGCGGAATCCAACATCTCATCATCACCCACACGTGACTTACTCTCACGTGATGCTGCTACTCATGCCATAGCTATTTTCCCAAATTATAGTAAACGAGTAAACTGCGTGCCGTTCTCACACAACAACCACTTTTACTCCAACATAGTCTTCTTTTCTTATTAGCAAAAATAAGTTAGTCACTCAGATAGAGATGTTACATACTATACTCAAGTGTACGTATCAGATTTTCGTCTGACAAGAAACTAGTGTAAAAGAAGCAACCTCTAGAATAACAATATTACATTACAATTATATAAGTTGTAAAATACCCAAAGAATGTTTGTAGATCGAGTGCTGCTCAACGATGAAGTTCATCGTCTTCATCATCATCATGATTCTCTGAGTAGTCGTCGAGATGTTCACTAAGCAAATGGGTCTGGTTTCCTGCAGAAGAGCCGGCTTCAATTTCAGGCAGTTCAAATTCCTCTGGTATCAATGACAATTGAAAGTCTGGGAGCTCTGGCAAACACTGCATTGCCCTGTGGTTTATCATATCACATAGCTTTAATTTACTCCATATCTAATGAACTTTATTCTAATTAGTTTAAACGCTACAAGATCAAAACCCTTAACGCTTACTTTTCTTCTTCTTCAAGCAAGTATCCATACATTTGAGATTTCCTAAATGCAACTTCTGGAATCTTCTGGCTCAAATGCTTCATAACCCCCCACATAGGAGGAGCCCTGATGAATCATACTGAGTCAATTCACAGCTCACTTGTTCAGTGAATGTTGGATATATATAATAAAACACAAACCTGGTGACAGGAGGAGCTAAGCAAAAGCTTAAACAAGCCTTCTTGCTTTCTCCTAAGATATCTGCAGCTGCAAGGAAACAACACACCGCGCTCACGTGGCAAGATGGCTCACTTCCTTTGTCTGTTACCAGTCCATGGTAGTAGTATGCCGCAGCCTGTCAAGAAAAAGAGAAAAACAGAACATAACAGAGAGGTTGATTTATGAGAGACCAATAGAGATGATCATAAAATGAAACGTGTGATGTCTTTTTAACAGTAGCTATTTCATACATACCTTTGCTTCTAGAAACTTCCAGTAGATGAACCTGAGAAGCTTTTTGGCGCATCCATGGCTGACTACTTCACAACCAGACAAGCACTGGTATGCCTGAAATGATAATGGGATCAAATTTACAGGAAACTGATAGAGAGATTAGGGGAAATAAGCCATGATTAACTCAAAAGCATGTCCCAAGTAAACAAGAAGATGAAGATGTATTAAACTATGAGGACGACCTGAGAGAAATAGATGACTTGCTCACAAGCAAGTCTCCTCTTCACAGACAGTGTAGCTTTCTGGCTATCAACTGCCAACCCAAGTTGAATCTCAGTGCCCTGAAGTGAAATTCAATGAGACTAACAAATTAAAACCCATGTAAGGCTCAGATTTAGGTGTCGTATTTCAAAATGTGTAACCTGGCCAAGTGCTTGGATAGAGAGAGTTTGCAAAACACTCTCCTGCATATCATCTGGCAATTTACTCCTGAAAATTTGCAGCTATGTAAGTATTTATGTGATCAGGCCTGATCCAAGATTTTTGTGTGTGTTTTGGTTAATACTTTATATCAGGAGAAAAGCGAGTCAGAATCTCTCGGGTGCAGAACTCCAAGTACCCAGACGCCTTGAGCAGCAAGTCAACCGCATCTCTCCTGCAATCTGATTGAAAGTGACAGAGGAATCAGGTTTGTAACACAGAGCAAAACCGAAGTAAGAGATGACTGTGAAGATCCAAGAGGCCAAACCACTGGAGACCACACGGACGCCATTGTCAGAATCAGAGCAATACTTTGGAATCATGAGAGAGTTAGCTTCAGTCAATGCCAAAGCAGCCATTGTGTGGATCACTGTCAGCATCTCCATCCAAATGTTTGTGAAACATATCTCTGCCTGTATACACCTTCATATTGTTAAGAATAGCAGAATTAACAAGTCCAAATCCTCAGGATCCGATTGGCTTTATGCAAAAAAGAAAAAAAAACGAACTTACTCTTCGATTATCTCCAAGGGTTTTCCATTTGAACTCTATGCATCCTTCCATACCATCATTCTCTACAAAGTTAAAAAATCTGATATGAACATTTGATTTTACAACACTCTAATCTTATTAACTTAATCAAAAATTTGCGAACCCGTACTTTTCTTGATAATACCGGTTAGAAGAGACAAGTATTCCTCTAAAGCTGTACGCAGCTCAGAGATGGCAGAACCGCCTGCAAATTTTAGCCGAAACATTTGAATATGCTTTCAAAAACAGGAACCTATTTCTTAAGACGCAAGAAAAGGGGAAGAAGATGGTCTCATTTCTTCGATACCTGTGTCCTCAGCGACCAACTGAATCTGGCTCCTTAGACCTGACAATCGATCGATGGTGGTCTTGGGAGCAACGCCTTTGAGTTGGCGCTGAAGATCAGACTGAGCAGGGACACGGAGCTGCAGAACAAACACTACGGATTCTTGAATTATCCTCTTCTTGTTCTTCCTTCCCACAACAGCATAAGCAGATGTAGCACACCCCATGCTCTCTCTCTCTCTCTCTGCTATGATTTTTGCTCACTAGATATCATCGTCCTCCATATCCGGATACATAGGCAACATAAGCTCAAAATGTGGAGGCTTTGGAACAACCTGAAGCGGATAGATCCGGATATTGGAAGCTTGAAGATAAATATATAAAAGGGAAAGTCTGTGTAAGAGAATCTCAGAGAAGTAATAGAAGTACAGAGGAAGCATGTGAAGGAAGGTTGGCTTGAAGGTTCCAAAAACGATGATGGGAGAGAAGAAGCTGGAAACAGATTCACTTAGGTTTCAAAGTTCGATGCAATCCACCCACATGCTCTCTATTCAATGGCAAATGGGTAGATATATGATTTAGTTAACCAAAAAAAAAGAAACGGCACATGCCTTTAGGTTTAATCCAAGTTTTAACTATGTTTCTTATGGGAAGATGTTAATTCTCATTCCCACTTGCCTAATTTTAATTGGCTCTCCCGTTTTTAGTTTTAGACTTTGTGTACTTCCTCGTTGACTTCTTTCCTAAACTTTCCCGCCACCTCGAATCCCATCAAACCCTCCTTTTTTTTACCCTGTTTTCTTACTCCAACCAATGAATAATAAGACTTAAACCTCTTTAAGTTTTGTTGGGTCAATATGTACTTTGAATGAATGAATCGTTGGCTTGTATAAAACATTAATACGTTTTAAGATTTGCAAGCGTAGACTTTATTGTTAAGCGAGATACAAGTTAATAATCGTGTTTATAAATATTAGGGAATATCTGAATCTAATGGAAATGTGGTGTTAGAGAAAAAAACATGTTGGATTGTGGCAGGAGACAGGCTGTGTGTGTTACAACTTGTACTGTATAATGCAATTTATTAATTAGAATGGGCCTATTTCAAATGGGCCATTTCTCAGGTGAAAAAAACAATTTGGGCCCATCATTGACTTTTTGTTTCTGAGTGTTGGTAATATCGTCCTCGTCGGAGGGTTTATGAGCGGAGGAAAACAATCGTAGATCTGTTTCGCATCTGCATACCAAATTTTAACATCTGACATCTTCGAAAGATCACATACACCATGGCCATCTCCTTAGCTAAGCTTCTGATCTCCGCCATGGCGGTTTTCATGCTCGTCTCTGCTTCGTTTGCGACCTCGGAAATGCCGTTCATGGTGGTTCACAAGAAAGCTACCCTTAACAGGCTCAAATCTGGTGCCGAGCGAGTCTCCGTTTCCTTTGACATCTACAACCAAGGATCCGCGTCAGTTCTCTACCTCTCCTCTAACTTTTTTTTGCTCGATCTGTCTGATTTATCTGATTTCATTTCCGATCTGTTTTAATTTCTGATAGTCTATTTGCATGAAGAGATTAGCTACGATAGAATTCGGAAATTATGCTTGAGCCATCCTTAGATCTATCGTTATGGTTGAGTAACGTGCAGATGTGTATCAGTAGCTAGTAAATCGAAACGCCATTTGATCTGATCCCCTGAAATTCGTGTCTGCCTGCTAAGAGGAATTTTGAGATTTTTCATGAATTTCATCAGCTAAAAATTTTGAGAAATTTTGGTGTTTAATCTCAGGGCGGCGTATGAAGTGACTCTGACTGATAATAGTTGGGATAAAAGGACTTTTGAAGTTGTTAATGGAAACACTTCAAGATCATGGGAAAGACTTGATGCGTGAGTCCTTCCTTTAATCAGAAAATGTTTTTGTAGCTGCTTTAGATTATTTGTTCCTTTCGTCACCAATCTGATATTTATATGCAGAGGAGGTATTCTGTCTCATTCTTTCGAACTGGAGGCCAAGGTTAAAGGACTCTTCTATGGTGCTCCTGCTCTGGTTACTTTCCGCATCCCCACTAAGACAGCTCTACAGGTTTGCCATTTATAATCTATTCATAACTTCTACCACCCGAAACTGGTTCTAAGCTTTATAAGTTTATAAATTATAACCCTCCGATTAATCTTTTTAATCAGAATAAGTCTCTTAGTGACCATTGTATCACTAAAAATCTGCTTATGTGATGTGATCATGTGTTATGGTTTTCTTGTTTTTAGCAAGCATACTCCACTCCATTACTACCTCTAGATATCCTCGCAGACAGACCTCCAACTGACACGTTTGCCCTGGTAATTTTGATTTTTTTTTTGAAGGATTGTTCTTTCAATCATGTACTAAACGTATATTTTTTTCCTTTCTCATTGCTGACTTTCATTGTTATCTCGTGTTGTGTATTGGATGTTTCTCTTGACGCTGGTAAAATAATATCAGGCTAAGGTAACTCGACGTGTAATTCTCCCCTCCCAGTGAAATCATCAAATATGACAGTTCTCATCTTACTGTGTTTCAATTGTTGCAGAGGGTGCTGGCAAAATATGGATCGCTTGTTTCAGTGATCTCCATGGTGGTTTTATTCATATACTTGGTTGCAACACCTTCAAAGTCCAACGCAGCAAAAGGGAGCAGCAAGAAGAAACGCTAAGTTAGTGAAACGAAGGTGAGAAAGGTTGGTACGGTGCTTTGTTGTGTTTAGCAGTTAAACACAGTTTCAAAACTTGTACGAATTATAGAACACACTTTAATTTTGGTGTTGCAGAGGATTGTTTCAAAGAGTTATTTTAGTTTTGCGCAATAACGCCTTTTATTTTGTTTTTGTCTTCTGCCTTTTATGGTTTTGTTTGCATTCTCTTTTACATATTCTGGTTCGGATATCTTTAGTTTGATTGCATGTTTGATTTGTAGCCAGTTTAATAGTGTAGCCGTCTAATCTGGTTATCGGTTAAAGTATTATGATTTTGCTTGTAAGTTTTAATCTTTTGATAGTTGTGGTTTTTTAACTGAAGTTTGGAAAAGTAAGAGGTTCTATGCGTAAAACTGAAAGAGCTCTTGTTCCACTCTCCGTAGAACCAATAGGTTCGTTAGTACGATTGCTTCATGATATGTAGACCGGTTAGTGTCCATTTACTCTGTTGAAATCAGTCCTCTTTCGTTTTATGAAAATGATAAATGCCTATGATTTGGAGCATGAAAAGTTTTGATTATTTCGACCCCAACCCCCCCCCCCCAAAAAAAAAGTAGGAGAAAGTTTTATCTATTTTTTTCTTTATTGAAACAAATTTGGGTTTATTTATTGACCAACGAGTCATAGGAATGAATTGTGTACATTGGTTTCTTTAACGTAACAGCTTCTCAGTTATGACATAACTATAGACCCAAACAAGTTCAAACAAAGTACACAGCTATACCAACAATAGGCTTGTAAGCACATTGATCATATTTCCAAATTCTAAATCGTTTCGTAACAAACATTAGCTATAGAAATTAAGGATGAGGTTAGCTTTAGTCATCAAAGCCCGTCTAGCTCAGTTGGTAGAGCGCAAGGCTCTTAACCTTGTGGTCGTGGGTTCGAGCCCCACGGTGGGCGATTTGATTTTTTTTTTTTTCACTTTGTTCTATATATATCTTAAATTCTTTAATATGGTAAACAAAAGCATTCAATTATGGTTACCCACACATGATTTAACGCTTGTATACTATAATCTTGACAGTAATAGTAAAGGTCGTAAATTGGGGAGACCAACAAAAATGAACCAAAAGAGATTTTGAAATGAAACAGAACAAAAGTAGTAAGTGTGCCCACTCTCTCTATCTTCGAGTGTATCCCTCTCTTCTTTTAAGATTACATCATACAAACAAAAAAGGACAAGAAATGAGCAATAATATGGAGTATGTGAAAAGAGAGAGAGAGGGGCACTATCCTGAATACAGGAGCACAAATTTACAAAAAAAAAAATCAAGTTGGAATCCGGAGGATGAGCTCACTCCTCCTCATTGCCATACGTTTCTCTTATTTTTTCAAACAAAAATCCTATAACCTTTTTCATCATCATTTACTCTTGTGCTTTAGCTTCAGCAGCTGCGATGGCAGGGGCTGGAGCAACACCACCGGTGGTTGGCCTGAATCAAATTAAAAGAGTTGAGAGTTTGCATTTTGTAAGGTATTGAGGAAGGAAGGAAGAAAGGAAGTGAGGAGAGAGGATCTTACAGGCCAACAAACACTTTGAAGGCGTCGTATATACCCCACTGTGCTCCAGTCAATGTCCCTATCATCACAATTCTTAGAGGAAGCCCTCTTGTGAACAGTCCCAACATTCCTATCTTCTTCACCGCCTGCAACAACATTTCATTACATCAAAGATTCAAATATTAATCCTACCGCAACACAAATCAATTGTTTTCGGCTTTTATATTTAACATATTGACTTACATCTCCAACGGTTGCTCCCTTAGCATTGTTGAGAAACGACACTAGATTATCTGCAGGGTGGGAGACAATTGCACAGAACACTCCAGCAACATAACCTCCTGCAAAACTCACCCCGAGTTGCAGACCTTTGCTGCACTGATCCTTTGGGTTGGGGATTGCGTACTTGTAGATCATCTCAACAATGGTCTCAAACGAAGCAAACTTCATCATCGTGTCTGTCACATTTGCAGATATCATCAGTACACTGTTGCTTTCAAAGAATCATGAATGCTTCATGACCAAAAAAAAAGAAAGAAAAAACATTGTGCAATGGATTTCAAAATAGAGGCAAGAACTTACAAGGAATCTGACGTCCCCAGAGTGGACCAAGACCCTTATACAAGCTGCAAAAAAAACAATACAAGAAATCAGACTCAAATGGCTAAATGTAACAAGGGAGAGAATGTTATTGGTGTTCAAAAACTCACCCTCCGAACCCTTCGGACTTGACAAACTTGGGAAATCCATCAGACATTCCCCTGGCAAATCCAGGCTGTGTCTGAACCCGGACCTTGACAGCTTCAAATGGGCAAAGTGCAATATCGGCAATCACCTCAGCAGAAGCAGAACCAGCAAGGTAGATGAGGGTTTTGTATTTGGCAGTGTACTCAGGTCCAGCAAGATCAGAGTAGTATTTCTTAAAGTACTCGTAGAATCCAAACTTGCAGGCACCCTGAGCACTGTAACCCAACAGAGTAGGCACCCATCCACGGAAAAAGCCTTTGACTCCTTGCTCTTTCAGCAAAATCCCAAAACCAGACGAGATGCTCTTGTACTTCGCCGGGTCAATCTGGATGGCAATAAAATATCAGTGTTCCAAGACCAAAGAGAATCAATCCACAAACACAACGTCAAGTAAACTTTTTGTAAAGAACGCTAACGAACCAGATCCAAGTATTTTGAAATAGAATGATTGATAAAGGAAATGAAACATCAGTCTAGAGAGAAGATCAACATGGAAATGGATGGACGAAGATACATATAACAGAGATAAAAACCAATTCTTCAAATAGCAGAATGCAACAGGAAACCAACGGTCATGGAAATAACAAAAAGGTTAAACATATCAGTCTAAAGAGAAAATCAGATCACAGGTTTATCCAACCCAGAAAAACAAGGCTAAAACTCAGATCTCAACACCTGAGCTACACAGGGACACAGATCGGCAAAAGACGAGTCCCGAAAACATACGAAGGATAATGGATCTAAAGGGCACATACCTGCATATTGCACTTGACGAGATCGAGAGGGGTAACGGTCATGTGAGTCAGACCACAGCTGAGAATTCCACCGAAGGTACAGGCGGCGTAGAAGGCAGGTGAGTACATCTCGATCCCTTTCCCTGGCTCCGTGGGAGACGCAATCATGAAATTCTTCTGAGAAAGTATCGTCGTCGGAGAGGAACGCGCGGCCGGAGAAGGAGATTTCTCGAGCTTGGAGGATGCGAACGCAGCGTTGGAGTTGGAATTCAGCACCTGATCGAGGAGAAGAGATCTCGGCGACGAGGAAGAGGAATAGAGGAAGCTGGGGATCAGAGAATGCTTCGGCGACTCCATCGCGGCGGAGAACGGAGATAGATTTGCGTAGGAGATGAGCACGGTGGCGATGTCCGGTTCCAGGCTGCCCAAAAAGAACACCAATGAATGATGTCAACTCTCGAATCTCGGCTCTTTATTGGGCAAATTAGATTCCGATGAAACAAGGCATATACTTTGCAATAATCACGATAGTACCTATTCTCTAATAGTTTTATTCTGTTACCTGTTATGGCCCATGGGCTTTTCAAGGGGCGTAAACCTGTTGACCCATTAAAAGGCTATGTAACGAAGTTTTCCAATTTTTATTTGTTAATTTATTTTGTTGGAAAATGAAATTCTAAAACCCTAAATCTCCTACAAAGAAGAGAAGCTCTCGCCGACAGTCACCGTCGAAAAGGTTTCTGCTCGTCAACGCAACGTTGTAAGTTGTTTCATGTTTCTTCAGTGTAAACAAAACTTGTACACGATTTAGGTGAAAATAGTAGCTTCTGTAGTAATTCTTACCGAAATTAGGCTTAATTTAAGCTCTGTTTTGATAGGTAACGAACGAGCTTGGCTGCGAATCTTATCGTTGTTGTTTATGCAGCAGTGAACTTCGTGGGATTGAGGGATGAGCATGTTATCTCAGAACGCTCCGACAAGTAAGGTTAAAAGAGAAGAGTCCGACGATGACGCTAGGGGAAAGAGAAGAAAGATGGAGGAGGAGAAGCAACGAGAGTCTGAACAAGTTGAAATGAAAAAGCTTGAGAATTTGTTATTCGGGTCTCTCTACTCCCCTGTTACGTTTGGTAAAGAAGGCGGCCATGAAGAAGCAGATGATTCTGCTTTGTTTTATGTAGACCGTTCTGCTGTGAGACAGACTCCAGATTCTGAGGATGATGATGAACAACTTTCTGATGAAGAGAGAGGTCAATCTGAGGGAATTAGAAAGGGAGAAGCTGCCTGGGAGGATGAAGAAGAGAAACAGGTTAACATAAATATATCTACTGTCAACCGTCTGAGGAAGCTAAGGAAAGAGGAGAATGAGGGCTTGATCTCTGGGTCTGAGTACATTGCGAGGCTGAGGGCTCATCATGCTAAGCTTAACCCAGGAACAGATTGGGCTCGGCCTGATTCCAAAATTATTGATGGAGATTCTTCAGATGATGAATTCCAGCACGGAGGAGTTGATGATGATATCCTCCGAACAAATGAAG
The DNA here is from genome assembly GCA_000218505.1 of Schrenkiella parvula. Lineage (NCBI taxonomy): Eukaryota > Viridiplantae > Streptophyta > Magnoliopsida > Brassicales > Brassicaceae > Schrenkiella > Schrenkiella parvula. The sequence goes on along the minus strand of CM001192.1, from coordinate 14,021,599 downwards.
ATCTTGTGGTGAAATCTGGTGGTACCAAGCTCTGTTCTGGTCTTCTCGAGTTTTCAAAACTCGTCGATGCCAATGCAGCTGATCCTTCAAACGGTCCAATTAACTCTGTCCACTTCCATCATAACGCTCAGCTGCTTCTCACTGCTGGCTTGGATAGACGGTTAAGGTTTTTCCAGATCGATGGAAAGAGGAACACCAAGATACAAAGCATTTTTCTCGAGGATTGTCCCATTCGTAAAGCAGCTTTCTTGCCCAATGGCTCTCAGGTCATTGTCTCAGGAAGGAGAAAGTTCTTTTACAGCTTTGATTTGGAGAATGCAAAATTTGACAAAATTGGCCCTTTGGTTGGTAGAGATGAGAAAAGCTTGGAACATTTCGAGGTGTCACAAGACTCCAAGACCATAGCTTTTGTGGGCAACGAAGGTTATATCTTACTTGTGTCCACAAAAACGAAAGAGCTGACGGGAACCCTAAAGATGAACGGTTCAGTCAGGTCCTTGGCATTCAGTGATGACGGGAAGCAGTTGCTGAGCTCAGGAGGGGACGGGCAAGTCTACGTCTGGGATCTGAGGACAATGAAGTGCTTATACAAAGGTGTGGATGAAGGCAGCACGTGTGGCACTTCGCTTTGCAGTTCACTAAACGGAGCATTGTTTGCCTCTGGGACAGACAGAGGGATCGTAAACATTTACAAGAAATCTGAGTTTTTAGGAGGCAAAAGAAAGCCAATAAAGACAGTGGACAACCTCACTTCCAAGATAGATTTCATGAAATTCAACCATGATGCTCAGATTCTAGCTATAGTCTCAACGATGAACAAAAACAGCGTAAAGCTGGTCCACATTCCGTCCCTAACCGTCTTCTCAAACTGGCCGCCGCCAAACAGTACGATGCATTACCCTCGCTGCTTGGATTTCAGCCCCGGAAGTGGGTTCATGGCCATGGGGAACGCCGCCGGGAAAGTTTTGCTGTACAAACTGCATCATTACAAGAATGCTTGAAGTGGCCTTGGCAAGGGCAGTTTTGGACTGTTGTGTTTTCTTTTGTCGCATTACTCATCTCATCTGTTACAATTTTCCTTCACTTATCGGTCAATGGAATATTTTCTTTCTGATTATTGCAACTGAGTGGGCCGAGTCTTTTCTCACGTTATGTCACTATCAACACTATTTTGATATCTAAAATAAGTGCACGAGAAGAAGAAAGATGTCGACATTGTTTCACTAATCAACACAACAATACAATTTTAGTGTCCTGCCAGAGGCTGAAAGGGTATCTCGATCGATCCAGAGATTGAATCTGGACCGTCCAATTCTGCGAAGGGCGAACAAAACAGTATTGTGTCTCACGTTCTCTTAATTATGTCTTAAGCGCCGTTTTCATTTCTTAAAACAAAACAAAAATCATTATTTCCTTCGGAGCCTGGCCGGCGAATCCGACCAGTCGTTTCAGCTGTGTCCGAAGGATCGAGAGGAGTATTTAACGCAGATCCAGTTAAGGTACTTGTCTACATTCGTCGTCTTCCTTTGGCTGCTGCTCTTCTCTGGGTTTTGATCTTTGTTGCAATCGTCTTTTGCTATTTTCATTACAATTTCTCAAATGATTCAAATTTCTAGCATTTGGGTGATGAAAAAACACCATTTTACACTTTTTCTAGTTTATACGCTTCACATTAATAAATTTATAAGATCCATTTTGAGTTCAACTCCTTCAAAAGAACTCTACAAGTGTTCCTCTTAAAATGTTACTTTGTGGTTGCTTGTAAAATTGGTTGTTTGATTTGTTTGAAGATTATTCCTAATTTGTCTCTCATAGTCAACTTATATTGTACTATATGGTTGAAAAAGAGTTTTCAAAATCATTTCCATGACAGGGTTTACCTAATTGTTAAATCATTAAACATTAAGATCCTATGAGAAAGACGTGATCTTTTTTTCCTTATTTTTCTTTCTGTTACTTTGATAGTTGCAGGTTTCAACATTGAACAATCACAGCTGTGCCATTCGTCGATATCACAACACTCAATTTCTGAGTTTTAGCAACCTTCACTATTAAGTAAATGACGGCTTCATTCCAGTTGTATGGAGTTAAACCTCCAGGACTTGCTTTAAGTTCAAAGAGGCTTGAGTTTGGCACAAAGGGGATTAATTTCTCAGTTACCCTGACCTCAAATAGTTCAGTCTTTAGAACCGTAGAGCATTCTTGTAGGAATATAGCTTTGAGAGTTAGTTGTGAAGCTGCAAGAGTCGATTTGCTTGAAAGAAAAGAGACGGAGACGTGCAATTTAAGCGGAACTGGCAAAGAGTTGACATGTGTAATGAAATTCGGCGGCTCATCAGTGGCATCAGCAGAAAGGATGAAAGAAGTTGCCAATCTTATACTCAGCTTTCCCGATGAGAGGCCTGTTATTGTGCTTTCAGCAATGGGGAAGACGACTAATAAGCTTTTGATGGTAATACGACAATGTTAATCTTTTCTAGTTCCTTCTGATGACGTTTTTGTTATTGGGAGAGTAAAATATTTTCATGGCCGTTGGATTTCATTAGGCTGGAGAGAAGGCTGTTACTTGCGGCGTCACAAACGTAGAAAGTATTGAAGAATTGAGCTTTATAAAGGAACTCCATTTAAGGTAGGATAAAACGATGTTTGTCATGTTTTTGTGATTGTTATCTAGTGTTCAGAGTCCTAATTTACCCTTATTCTCACGGGAATCAAAATTCTCTATGTTCAGAACTGCTCATGAGCTTGGAGTGGAAACAACGGTTATTGCAAGTAGGTGCCTTGGTTCTTGTTTCTCAATGCTTGAATTATTGACCTTTGTCTCAAATTGCAGCTTCTGAAGTTCGCTTTGCTCATTCTGTTAATATTTCGTTTCTGAATCCACTTTCCGGCTAAATCCAATTGCAGAACACCTAGAAGGACTACACCAGCTTCTGAAAGGCATAGCAATGATGAAAGAGTTAACGTTACGTACAAGGGACTACCTGGTTTCATTTGGAGAGTGCATGTCGACAAGGCTTTTCTCTGCATATCTCAACAAAATTGGCCACAAAGCGCGTCAAGTATGTTGCTTAATAATTTGCTGGTTTTAAAACGTAGATAACAGAGCTTGTGAAACAGATTAAAGAAACTTGAGAGTGTGTCAATTCTCACAAATCATGAGTTTGTAATTTTTACTTGATGAGTTGTTTGCTTGTTGTTGGCAGTATGATGCGTTTGAGATCGGGTTTATTACCACAGACGACTTTACAAATGCTGATATACTTGAAGCAACATATCCTGCAGTCTCGAAAACACTACTTGGTAACTGGAGCAAGGGAAACGAAGTCCCTGTAGTTACTGGCTTCCTCGGAAAGGTCTATTTTTTTCTGACTTTCACATCATGCTATTCCCGTGGACCAAGAAATGCGTTGTTTGAAACTCTGGTTTCATCCATTTTATATATTGCAATTGGTTTTTGCTTATGAGTTGTTTTGCTTATCGTGTCAATTTTGAAAACAAAGCTTCAATCTCGCATATGTATGTGTTTCTGCAGGGATGGAGGTCTTGTGCTATAACTACATTGGGTAGGGGTGGTAGCGATTTGACGGCCACAACGATTGGGAAAGCATTAGGACTCCGGGAGATTCAGGTATAGGTCTAGCCTAGACTGCATATTCTGTTGAGCAAATATGTATATCTTTTAAAAAAAAAATCTGGTGTAGGTTTGGAAAGATGTGGATGGAGTTTTGACTTGTGATCCTAACATATACCCTGGAGCTCAGTCTGTTCCATACTTAACGTTTGATGAAGCAGCTGAGCTTGCTTACTTTGGTGCCCAGGTAATTCCATAGACTATCTACACTGATGAGCGATTTTCTGTCTGATGGCTGAGCATATTCCTCTTTCATTGCAGGTTTTGCATCCACTGTCCATGAGGCCAGCAAGAGATGGTGACATTCCTGTGAGGGTTAAGAACTCGTACAACCCCAATGCTCCAGGAACTGTCATCACAAGATCAAGAGACATGAGTAAGGTTTGTGAAACAAGAGTTTTTTTTAGCCTCGATATATAAAACTATCAATGACCTCTTCTCCCTCCTTACATATTCTTTTAGGCCGTGCTGACAAGCATTGTTCTGAAACGTAATGTGACCATGTTGGACATAGCAAGCACCCGTATGCTCGGCCAATATGGTTTCCTTGCCAAGGTAATATAATCTTATAATGATATAATTATTCAATTTTGTCTAATATCTCACTGCAAGCACACATATTGTATGTGTGCAGGTGTTTACCACATTTGAAGATTTAGGCATATCGGTGGATGTTGTGGCAACAAGTGAAGTTAGTATATCTTTGACATTGGATCCAGCAAAGCTCTGGGGTAGAGAGTTAGTTCAGCGCGCAAACGTAAGACTCCTTTTACTGTTGTAGATAGATATTTTGTATTGTGAGGGTCATATGTAATATCGGTAAAATTATTGGGTATAAACAGGAGCTGGATCATGTGGTAGAGGAGCTAGAGAAGATTGCTATTGTGAAACTGCTTCAGCGCAGATCAATCATCTCTCTCATAGGAAATGTTCAGAAATCATCACTCATATTAGAGAAGGTAAGTGAGAGTTAACTGCAGTCTTGTGGTTCTCTTTTGCTTTTGAAGTTTATATATAGTTAATGGCAATGGAATGAACAACGAAACAGGTTTTCCAAGTACTTAGAAGCAAGGGAGTGAATGTGCAAATGATCTCGCAGGGTGCATCTAAGGTTTTGAAATCTGCTGCTACATGTATATATATGTACCGATGAATATAGTATTGCTACGGTTTTATAATGAGTGGAAATATGTTTGTCAGGTAAACATTTCACTGATAGTGAATGATGAAGAGGCAGAGCATTGTGTGAGGGCTCTTCACTCTGCCTTCTTTGAGACCTCTTCTTAATGTAGTAAACACACAGAGCTAAGAATGTGCCTAAGACTTGGAACTACTTCACATTCTTCTTGTTCTTGTTCTAGTTGTTGTTGTTGTGATACAATTACATAATATGCTCCAAATTCTAAAATTAATAAATGTCTTTGAAGAAGCTTGACATAACGGTCAACAAAAAAATAAGTTCAAATTAGTAAAAAGAAAAAAAGGAATAAGGAATGTGGAAAAGTGGGGCGTTGCAGGCTTTTATATGAAAAGAAAAACAAACGTTTTTTGAGGATTCCGAGAATACCCTTCCTCAAAAGCATAGCTTTCTCTTACTTCCTCCAGGGTTATAACCGTCTCACCGACCCGACCAGCTGGTCAACAAAAAATACACATCTGATGACATGTGTTACGTAAGGCTTCTGTAACGACCTTCGATTTATTAATAAAGTTGTTCCGACAAACGCAAATCCCTCAAGATTGTTTTTTAGTTATTTAATTACTACCTTAAGCCAAATATCTAAATCAAAATATATAAATCAGCTTTAGTTTATTCACCAAATCTAAAATCGATGAAGGGGCATGTATTACTTATCATTGTCCTAATAACCCTCCTTTATCTTAGTTATATAAATAAAAAATGTGATCAGATAGATAGAGAATATGAATAATTTTAGGAACTTTTATTCATATGAAATCGATGAGAGGTGGTGATGACTCTGTATTGCAGATTGGTACCTATAAATTTCGTAACAAGTTGTTTGTGCTGACAACGATAATACTATCATTTTAGCTTCTTTATTCTTTTTTTTAATATTGAGAGGTTGGTCAAACATGAGAAACAAGAAGGCAAATTTGCAGAAGCATGCATGGAAGCCAAAAATGCATGTGACTAACTTTGTCAAATTCAACTTTTTCAGGCTTTTAGTGAGCTTATCCACATTTGCAATCTATATTATATGAACTATATATACATTTTTGTGAACTAGCTACTTCTAGTTTTATCATATATAACTATAAAGAGAACACATGCCAACTTGTAGAATCCATACATCAAGAACACTGACATTCTGATGGTAGCAAGTAAACGCTGAGTCCTTTATTATTATTATTTTTTTTGTAAACCCATGTGGCTTAGGATAAATGATTATACGAAATTCGATCCTGATTATATATATATATATACATACCTATACTTGTAGGATTGATGCTCTGATTAGATAACATTCCAAACATATATTCCATATCCTTTTATGATCATATTGATAATGATATTATATGTAGCTTGTTTATAGAGATTGATTAGAGGATTTGAGCATAAAGTGAAAAAATGGAATATAATGTTAAACACCGGCCATATCCAAACATTCGACCTCATCTCAATGTTACGACTTGCTCACATAATGTTGGCAGAATCAAAGTTCTTATCGGCGCGTCTCAATAATTTATAATGAATAATATTTTCTTTTATCCACATCTATATGTTAGACCAATTTTGCAGTGTAATTAAGACGTTATTAATTACGGTAATAGCCGACAAGAAGGGTAGGTATCTATTAACTGAAAATATCAAAAATATTCGACTTTTTATATTGTTGAACAAAAAAATGAAAAACACATATAAAAAAAATTAAAATATCATATTATTACGAAAGCTAACAACCATGGCTATCACATCAATTACTTTGTTATCATTCGGCGTATAGAATAAATTAAAAAAAAATCTACCAATAAAATGAAGAAGTTCACCTTCTATATATAGTCTGCATGTCTCTTACTCTCTCCATCCCAACCAACTCAAACACACACACAATCTTTGTAACTAAGAAAAAGAAAATGCAATACAAAACAGAAACTCGGGGCTCGTTGTCCTATAATAAGGTGAACAACATGGGAGTGTTTCCGTCGGAGACTCTGGTTAAGATAGAGTCTATGGCGGCAGAAAACGCGGTGGTTATATTCAGCGTGAGTACTTGCTGCATGTGCCACGCCATCAAGCGTCTCTTCCGCGGAATGGGAGTCAGCCCCGCCGTCCACGAGCTCGACCTCCACCCTTATGGCGTCGAAATCCACCGAGCTCTTCTTCGTCTTCTCGGCTGTTCCAGCGGCGCTTCCACTTCTCCGGGTGCACTTCCGGTGGTGTTCATCGGTGGGAAGATGGTGGGATCAATGGAGAGAGTGATGGCTTCTCATATAAATGGCTCACTCGTCCCTCTTCTCAAAGATGCTGGTGCTCTCTGGCTCTGATCCCAAAGTCCACCTTCTTCTTCTGCGTTTTTTTTTCTTTTTCTTGTTTCTTTACTTTTTTTTTGTTTCAAGAACAAAAAAAAAGATTAGGTTTATGAGAGTGTTGAATTAGAGACGGTGAGGGGAGAAGAGTGGTGCGTTTGTTTTAAGCTTAACTCTTTGTCTATCTTAATCACACTAATTTACACAAATATATATATATATATATATATTTAGTAATCTCTGTCTCTGGATAGCTTTTTTATCTCTAGATTTACAATTTTGTGTTTAATATAATAATTTAATGGTCAAATTAAGACAAAAGAATGAAGGTTTATTTCGTGACCCAAAAATCATAACCGTAATAACTGTTAACTGTGGGGAAATAATTGCCTCAGAGGTCCCCACTCCAGATTACGTGGACACCCACCAGCCATAATCTGTGATTTTGACCCGACCGTTGCGTTGGAGATGACCTCTATATGCTGATCCAATAGCTATAATTCACAGATTTTTTTTATAATAATTACATAAATTCATTGCTAATTTCTTTGATTGAAGAAAAAATGGAGAATATATATTTTTTTTTCAAACTAAGAGAAGTACAAGGCCTGAGTTCGAAAGGTTTAGAGTAACGTTTTACTTCAATAACACTTAAAAGTCTCATCATGAAAAAAGAAAGCTTGATCGCATATATATAACGTAAGAGAAATATTCTATTCATTAGAATAATAAATTATTACGTAGACAACAAACGACTTGTAACGTATATACATTCACCCAGAGAACTCGGTTACAGCCTCGAGGTATAGGATCTACACAGAATAAAGTGAACAAAAAAAACAATTTGGGGAATCTAAATTGCCTATTGATGATTATGCGTGCTCAAGTGCACGAATAAAGGGGAGAATGGAATCAGGATCAGATGATGAACAGAAAGACGCCAACAGGTCAGAAGAAATGGTGTGAACAAGAGATGGTGATACCTCTTTGATCCATTTCATATGATTGATTCCAATCTCAATCTCTTTCGCATCAGCCACACATTTCAGCAACACTACATGTGCACCTGCATGTTCTAAGTGTTCTCTCTCGCGCAGCAGCCGCGATGCCTCGCCAAAATGACCTAAACACACACACACACAGACGAATGAATCAGCCAGAAACTTGACTTAAGGCAAGAAAAAAGAGTAGAAGACATATTTGTTCCTCTCACCGTTGCTGCATAGATTTAAGACAAACGCGATTAATACCCTTCTCGAAACTGTTCTATCCCTCTCCATACACTTTCCGAAGACTTCCAAAGCAGCTTCAAGTTTTGTATCCTTGCATAGGCCTTCAATGAGAGACGTATAGATTGTTTCATCTGGTTCTATCCCTTTCTCAAGCATCTTCTGAAATAGCCTCAAAGACTTTTCAGCCTCGCCTTCCTCTGACAATTTCTTGATAAGTACATTATATGTCGTCAGATTCATTTTGCAGCCCTCTACAAACATCTCATCCCACAGTTTCTTTGCTGGACGGATCATTTCCGCTCTGCAACAAGCTTCGATGAGAGCGTTATAGAGTGAAACGTCTGGATCAAGCCCTTTTTTCTTCATTTCGTGCAGAGCAGTGTAACCTTCTCTGACTCTCCCAGCCTTGCATAAGAACGATATCATCAGACTGTAACTCTCAGGCTCTGAAAAATAACCTTTGCTAGACAAAAGCTCATAAGCCTTTATCAGATGGTCGCTCTTGTCGTTCCGGCAAAGATTCTTACTCAATCTGCTCAGAGTCCGAATTGCAGGCAATTTCCCCGTGTTTATTACCATGAAATTTAAGAAGGCAACAGCAGAATCTGGATCGACTGCAGAGACTGATCCGATTAACGCGTCTAATATATCATTATGAATGGGGAAATTTCCACTCACGATCACTTCAGCCACTTCCTTGGCCTCCGTTAATCGTTTAGCGGAAATCAAATCCAGGATGAAATCTCTGTAATCGCTGCTCCTGGGTGCTACGCCAAGCTTTCTCTTCTTCTTTAGGACGACCTGTCTCTCGTACAGATTCCCAGTCATTACAAATGCTTCAGCTATGATTCTATAGGCCATAAAATCCGGTTTGCAATCTATGTTTCTTAGCTCCTCCAAAATGTAGAAAGCTTCCATTTCTCTTGAAGATTTACAAAGACCATGGAGAATCAACAGTGCAATAATGGATCCATTGATGTTCGAGTTAGTCTTCTTAACCTCATCCACAAATCTCAAGAGCTGATCGGTTTCGGAACTTCTACAGAAGCTTCCTACATACACGCCGAAGCCAAGAGTATTGAGAGAAATACCTCTCTGACGCATTTTAACAAACAGTTTCTGAGCATAATCAGAATAGCCATCAGAAGTAAGAGCAGCTAAAAGACGATTGCATACATCGGGATGAACCTCCTGACCCGTCGAGAGAGCTTCTTCTAAAACCCAGAACGCGCTCTGAGCTTTCCTACCCAACAGAAGCGCATCTACGAGCGAGCGATACACTGAAGAATCGAGAGGGATTTTCTGCGATTTGACCTGTTTGAAGAGAGCGTCCATGGCGGAGAACTGTCGAGAAAGCGAAAGAGACTTGAAGATAGAGTGGTAAGAGAGGGAGTCGTGAGAGTAACCCGGTTGCTGTGCGGCCCAATTGAAGAACCCGAGAGCGAGGGAGTGGTGGTTCAGGAGGAACGGGTCAATGACTCGAGCCACAAGTAAAGGACTCATCGAGTGCCGACAGCCGAGACCGTGAAGACTCTGTTCAAGCAATGGACTCCACGTCCGAGCCGACCGAGAGCTTCCGGAAAACTTTAAAAGCTCCCGGCCGATCCTCACCGCAAGCTCCGCCGTAGGTCTCATGGTCGGACGGAGCCCCTTGAAAAAACCGTCTTGGATTAAAGTCATGCGGAGAAGCTGACGCCACCATTTCAGGTCGCTGACAAGTTTGAGTTGGAAGAAATTAGTGAACCAGTCCATTAGTTAGCAGTCAAACTCATACTGGCCCAGTCCAAAAAAGAAAAAGTGACTTGGAATGACCCAAAATTACAACTTTGCATCCAACACTATTCCACCCTTCATTTTGGGCCCACAAAAGATTAAAAGATCTAAAAACCCCCTAAATGTCGTTATATTATTCACAGGAGAAGTTTTTATTCTTTACCGGTTAGTAAAATAAATAAAAAATGGCAAACTTACTTGAGTCATTCCAATCGGATTAATCAGCTCTATCCCTAGTTACCATCAAAAATAAAATAATTTTGATAATTTCGCAGCTGCGGGTCTCATGACCCACGAGGCCACTACAGATGAAGCCACCAAGCCAGAAGAGAAAAAATAGAAAAAGCGATTACTTTTATTTTATTTTTATGGTATAACTTAAAAAAGGAGTATAATATCATCCACTTGGGAATAGATTATTAATACCGACTTCTGCGAGTTCTGATACAATAAGGAAAGTGAAAATGTTGGATATTATACCAAAAGAAGATATGATTGAGGAACAGGAAGGGAAAGTGACAAAGAAGAATATCGACTTATCGAGTGTTTGTCCACGTGAATTTGACATAAGTTGATCACATTCTAAGAAATAAGAAAAGATAATGGAGTGGGAGCAATGGAAGTGACTACAGATTGCAAAATGTAGCATTTGTAAGTTTGTTTAAATCTGGAACAAAAGCGTACTGCTTCCCTCTTGGACCCATACCCAATACTACCTACTTCTGTTTGTTCCTTTGTCCCTTGTTCCTTTGTTTCAACCCCAGATGCTAATAAACCCTTTTTTGCTTTCCCATTTTTTTGTTCCTCATCATTATCCATTCGTCTTTGTTCCCGCTGATCAAATCTAATCTGCATTGTCTATGGTGTTTCACACAGACGCCTAGGTTCACGGTCCAATCCTAGCAACTTCCTACTTGATCTACCGTAAACCAGGTGCTTCTACGGCTAAGGAAACTGGTATAGGATAAAGGAGAACAAACCCATTACGTTACGAGTTGTAATATTAGAAATGCAACAAAACATTGAAGCAAAACTACAGTACCTGATGTCGTGGACAGCTTCACTTGTCTGAATCAACTAGTACGAATGTTTTGTCACGGAGCTCCTATATGCTTCCTGGAAAAAGCACTCTTTCTTTACTTTTCTGCAGGATGGTCATCATCTATCTGCATCTTCTTCTTGTCAGAAACAGCCAAGTCAATAAAAGCAGAACAAAGCAGTACTCTTTTCGTTGGAAATTATTTCAACATAATGCAGCCTCAATCACTCCAAGTGAACAAGGAGCCAGCATTGACTGTTCTTTCAAATCAAACTAAATTAATCTCTCCAGAAAGCAGCACCAGTGTAAAACAAAGTTTAGAGTTAATCTATAACTAACACAGAATGAGTTTGTACCATCCAGTCACCTCGGCTATGTAACGAAATTTCAAACGGAATGCATACTGCCTTGATTGGATCATTTTATCAAAATTTGCAGGAAGATTGTCTAAAACCAAGGCTACACAACACAAGCAAAAAGCATTTCCATCCACTATTTATGTATATGTTATTGAAAAATGACTTGTTTATTTTTTTATGGCTCGTGAACACCACATATAATCTACAACGCTTTATGATATAGAAACTCAATTAAGATCAAATTGTATTACCTGGATGATTTCACAAACACCACATAAAATCCACAAAATTCTATGACGTAGAAATTTAAATCAAGATCAATAGTAATATACCCTGAGATGATCGGTGATTGTAATTACGGATAGCTACTCCAATAAATTTTCGTGTCATGTAACCACAACAGTAGGCTCATGTCTGTAATGGCCCTCCAACTTGTTTTTGATGTGATCTTGAAAGTGAATGGCCAACCAAAATTTTGTAGCTTTCTTGGTGTTGGTCTCCACTGTCATCAACCTAAAAGTCTTGAGATACTGTTAGCAACTAATTCACTGCTATATGAAGGGCTTTCAAGCAATTATGGTTGTTTATAAAAGTCACTTTCTCCTCTAGTATTGTGTGGTAACACGAAAATGAAGGTACGTTCTAAATCTACTGATTTATCAACTAACTTGTAGCCAAAACTTACCAGTGCTTATTTTCTGTTCTGGCAGTTTTGGGGCTGGATGCATCATAAGTTCCGGGAGAACAGCAAAGAACTATTGAAAGATGCTACAACTGGTAATTTAACCGTACTTCTCTAAACGCTTCTTTTCCTGTCAATATATGGGAACAAGAACACGAAGCGTGTTGAGGTCTAGGAGAATAGCAATAGGACTTAGCAAGCGTTTTAGGGCCTAGAAATCAATTGTCTCTCTACTATAACATCCATTTGTAGAAAATTAAACTGCTGACCTGATAAAAGACTAGCGTCATGTGCTCGTGTGTAAAGCATTGTGATGGGAGTCAGAGCTGAATAAAAAGCTCACCTACTCAATTTGCCTGACACCAACTTTGTCTTGGCCGTCGATTTCATGAGTGATAGCAGCTAAACCAGATATCTCGCTAGCAATGTCAACCTATCTGTTGCAACAAGTCAACATTTTCCCTATTTCCTACGCAAATGCATCTTTTTCCCTCAGTGGCTGTCTTTACTTTTCTGAAAGAAAATAAACAGTTCTTCTCTTCACACGGAAATCTTTTTCAGGTAACAGCCATTTCCCCCTTTCAGCTCATCCATCCCTTGATAGCCAAGATCTCTACGCCGGAGCATGTGCTGGCCCCAGATACAGTACCGGAATCAGCAAACAGCTTAATCTATTCCAGGAAAGCTCCTTCGCAGGACCCAAGGAAAATACAGAAATCAAGGAAGCGAGAAATAGTGACTTTTTCCATGGATTTCTAGCCATTGGAACCCTTGGTGGAGAAACATTTCTGGATGAACCAGCAACACCCACATTTGGCATGTCATCTGGGGACCCGGAAATAGATAATGCAGAAGTGACAGAGAATGATCTGAAGCTCATTAGCAATGAATTGGAGAAGTTCCTTGAAGCTGAAGCTAAAGAAGGACACAACCAACCATCAGGAAGGAACAGCGACACTAACACTATCGCATCCACCATTGAGGCCGTTGAGGGACTAGATGCTGAAGAAAATAATCAGCCAATGAAGTTCCCGCTCCAAGAGTATCTTTTTGGTTCTCTAATCGAATTCCCAGAAACAAAGTTTGCAGGGAAGAAGGAAAGGGCATCACTTGGAGAGCTGTTTCAAGTGACAGAAATGGAAGATAAATATACAGAAAACAAATATGAGGAGAAAAAGAAGCAGACCAGTCCACCCCACAAGTCGGCAAAGCATCTTGTGAAGAAGGTACTGAAAAAGCTACACCCATCCTCCAGGAGTCCCACCACTGGTAAAAGTGAAGTGGCTTCCACAAAGAAGAAGTTCCAAAAGGTGTGGTTTTCTCTGCTCAGATTTTCCTGAACCTACAAGCTAAAACGCCTGCGTGATAATGCTACATCTTCAAATGTACACCAAATTAAGATGATTTATCCCTTACTTTGATAACATTTTCTCGAGCAGTTCTATAGTATATTTGCATAATTATCTACTATGCTCTAATGAAAAGCTTGCATCTAACAAACTTGAATTTATTCTGAGTGCAGATGGCACAAGTCTTCAATAGGAAAGTATATCCAGAAGACTCCATAATCGAAAATGGAATATACAGCAGCATGACAGATCCAAAAAACAGCAAAGCAAATTCTACTGGGTTAATGTCAGAGAAGGTGAGCCCCTGTCACGAGACAAGTAAAAGATGGATCCAGTATGAACTAAGAAATTCCCATTCAGCTAGAAATGGCGAACACTGGATCAAAACAGACGAAGACTGTAAGTGCACCATTATACGCAATTAATTGATATATTTGCATAAGCGCATTAAAATTTAATGTGGTTTCTGAATTTTCTAGAATATGTAGGATCTTTATTCAGTAAAAAACAAATTGTTTGATACATTGGGATTTCGGCATGCACAAGTGTTCTGCCTGTGGTCGAACCAGATAATAATCCATAATTGCTTTGCAGACTTCGTGTTGGAGCTGTAGAAAAGGGATCAGAAGAAACACGCAAAGTAAGTAAGTGTGAGTGTAATATGTCATTTCATGCATGTGTGAATTGTGTGGTATGATTAAGTGATATGTGTTCAAGACTTAGTGGGAATGTTCACTACGCCCATCTATGTGATAATAAATGTTTACAGGATATTATAAATGCAGCGAGATATCTCATGTACATTGTTTGGAGTACTAAAATTAAGAAAACATTCTTGTAAGCATTGATTCAAATCCAGTCATATATTTAAGAAAATATTCTTGTAAGCATTGATTCAAATCCAGTCATATTTATTAATCTCATAGGGAGACACTATTTCTCTCTCAACTGATAAGCCATAACATGGCATTATACAAAAGAACTTAGACAGTACACCTTAACGGATGAACAGCTATCTCAAAATTTCAAGCAATAATAAACGTCTGCCTGGGTAAAAGCCTATATCACCTTTTTGGCAAGAATACCAGACAAAAGCAAAAGCATCCGAGCCAAACCTGGTATGGACCTACGGCAATAGTGAACATTGAACTAGACTGGTGGACGTTCTGCAAGAAGAACACCACCTGATTCCATTCTCCATGACTGGTCGACCAAGGCTGCTAACTCTCTGCAGAAAGGTTTATACAAAATGTGAGAGAGGAGAAAAGCAGTAGCAGCAAATGTTAAAGGGAAAAATTGGATTAATGACTTTTATCAGAGCTCAAACTGTTGTAAATTAAAACGGGCTATAATTAATACTTGAAAGAGAGAAAAAAAAATCTCGGAAAGGACTGTTCTGTAGAACAATAGTTCAAACAGGTATATGTATAGAGAAAGCGCTATTTTCATGAGGAAAAAGAAACTGTGTTAAATCAGAAACACAGAAGCTAAGAGAACGAAAAATTGAGCATACCTTAAATCATGACTTACAACAAGTAAAGTCAGTTCCTTCTTTAGGTGCTTCAAGAGCTTTGCAACATCTGCACGTGCTTTCCAATCTGATTGCAGAGCAAAATCAGTGATGAAATAGTGTGAAAAGAAAATCCTTTCATTATTTTTTATGCGAAAGAAAAGAAAACGAAGAGCATCTGCAGAGAGAACACCAAAGAGAAAAACATAGTTTGAAAAGAAAGACAATAAAAACAAAACATGAGAGAGTAGAAGCAGGATGCATCATACCAAGACCAGCGAGGGGCTCATCAAGGATCAATAAATCTGGAGTTTTCACCTACAAAAGGCATGACTACTTAGAACATGTCACACTTTTGAATACGTAAAAAACCTTTGGTCTCACCAATTGAATAGCTAGTGCAAGCCGACGCTTGTAGCCTCCACTTAATAACTGGGGATCTTTATCAAGTGGGATGCTGTCTAATCCAACCTAACGATTCAAGAAGAAAGCAACTATAAGACATATCACTGGACACAAAATAACCACCATCCGAAACAGCAGGAGTGAGATACCCAATTAAATGCTCTCTGGAGGTTTGAAGTCAGGTGCTCCTTTAACTGCAAACTACCCTTTTGCCTTGGCCAACCAAAAGTAATTTCATCAAGCACATTATCTGCAACAAAGAATCTGGCCACAATGAAAAAAAAAGAACACACCGGAATCAATATTTTCTTGTCACTTACAACATCAGCACCAAACCTGATTAGATCAAACAAAAGATGATGATTACCTCTCTGGAAACTGGAAAACAATGCCCACTTTTTCAGTGGGCAACAACTCAGGACCCGCCTTTGGCTGGCCATCATCCCCATATCTTTGGATACAAATGGAACCCGATGTTGGTTTGTTCAGCCCAGCAAGCAGCTGCAGAAGAGAAGAAGATAAGCCCCAAAATGTTGCTAAGACTAAAACTTAAAGAACAGTGCAGGAAAGCTGTGTATGAACTAGAGCTAGTGGAAAAAATGAACCTGCAAAAGGGTAGTTTTACCGCTCCCACTCTTCCCAAAAATCAAGCCAAAGCTGCAAAAAATATTGCAACGCAAAATTCTTTAGTAGGCGTTTTATGCACGGAGCCTCAAGAAAAAAAACTTCGTTCCACGAATTTAAAATGCCTCCAAGAGACAACCAGTAATGACATTAAGGAAATAGCCGGACTTTCACCTTTTCTCACGCAGAGAAAAATTAACACCATTCAAAATATTCAACTGCGTTCCAGGAGGACGGTAGCAGATATCCCTAACCTTGTATATAAATTAAAAAGACATTATCAAAAACCAATGATTTAGGAAGCAACAAAAGATGTTAAGTTGTATCAACAACATCCACTCAAACGGTAGAACAATAATTATCTGACCAGATTACGAATCTGAAGTCGAATCATACAATACTTAACTTAACACTGAGAATGAGTAAATAATTGGAAACCCACCTCGAGGCAAGAATAATCGCAAGAGATTACCATAGGCTTCTTCGTCCTCCGAAATCTCAAACTGTCCAAAACCCAACCAAACAAAAAAAAGAAACTTTGAGAAAATGAAGTAGTGACGATAAAGCGATGTAGATTACAAGAATACTAGAACATTATGGAGGTCGGGAGGAAGAATTGGGCATACGGTTGCTTCCAGCCAATTGCGGCGGAGAATGATGATGGTGGTTCAGCGATGCCAGCGACAGGCGCGGAGCTCGAAAACGTCAACACTGCCATGGTCAACAGTATGAGCTCCGCTAATCTCTCGAGCAAGGAGCAGAAATCTACAAGAAATTAAAATTCGGATTTCCCAGAAATTTTCAAATCCCCCAGTGAGAGAAGTGAAGAAAAGAAAAAATGATGATCGAAAATATTGGCGGAAAACCGGAATCTGGATGAGTTTTTTTTTATTAACTTTTTTATCGTAGGCGATGGTTGAATAAACTTGGGCTTTTACAGGCTCCCTGTTTGGGCTCCCCAACGCACAAAACAAAAAAGCCCATTATCTTGCCTCAACAGAAAACAGATTATATAACTGCTGCAAAATGAGTAGATATGTTCAACTAAAATATCGTATATTAAGAGAACAATCTCTTGGGAAAGATGTCACTGCTAAAGAAGATGGAGAAAAGACGAGAGATATTATATTATTGTGTTTCGCTTCCAAGAATGCTCAAACGTTAAGAGTTGAGATTTGAGACAAAAAAAAAACAAAAATTCACAGCTAAATAGTTAAAGTAGACAATGGTGTTGAAACCAGAGAGTCATAAATCGTGTATAAAACAAAGCACACACTAATTCTTTTCTTTTGGAATGTCCTTCTCAGGAACCTTGGTTTCGATTTCCTTTGGTTTTATGGACTGCGCTGTCCTGAAAACCACATCAAACTCATCAGTCACACACCACCATAGAACTTGCTTTTGCAGATCTATCACTAACATCAGCAATGATTAATCACACTCTTATGCACACCTCAGAAGATACAACTGATGATCACAAAAGAAACTACAATTTTGTTTCAACTATCTTTTGGATACAAATTCAATCAAAGATTACTTCAAATCTAGCAGCTGCCGGATGATTACAGTCAAGGAAACGGAAACAGGATCATAATACACATGATAAAGTTTTCACTAACCAAGCTCGCTGAGAAAAAAATAACTCGAAATGTTACAAAATCACAAACCAACAAAGGAAAATTATAAGGAATCATGAGAGAGAGAGAGAGAGAAAGGGGCTAACTTGGAGGCCGCGGAGGTTTCTTCTTCGAGCCAGTGGCGAATGTGCTTGACGTTGCGCCTCAAGACGGTGACAGATTGCTTGACGTCGCTTCTCAATAGCATCACCACGGCGCCTACTCCGGCCACCGTCAGTATGAAATTCGTTAAACCCATTTTTCCGATTTAAGATCAGATTCTCTCAGATTACAACTGTTTCTGGATGGACGCTTCTAGGGATTTAGAGAGGGCTTTATGTTTTTTTTTTTCTTAACTTGGAGAAGCAGTCAAGGCAGGTGATTCGTTCGTTCATCGTGATGAAAGCCTTTTCTATGGGCCATCATTTTTGAAATGGGCTTCTTCAGATTATTAAAAGCCCAAATAGGTTCGCAGTTTAAAAAAGCTAATATGTACCATTATAAAGCAAGGTTTAAAGCTGTCTTAATGAAATAGTGATGTTTGAGTTTAAATATCACAAACCAACAACTTGATATTAAATTACTACATTTGACGTGACGATAGCTGGTTCTGATTGAGTGAAAGTTTGTGGGGGAGAAATACTAATTAATTAACTTATATTGTATATTGCTTCTCCTTGAAAATTATATGTTGTTTTCATAAGTACGTAACTCTATCATCAAATAATAAAGTCGATATTATGTATCTTAATATTATACGTTATCTAATCAGTCTTCAATAATTGTACTATATCCGTATTTATATTTGAAGATTGAAATTTTAAGGAAAAGGAATAGTCCATCTCGTCCACGCATGCGATGAATGTTGGTTCATATATAAGAAACAAAATGATATAATTATAAAGGGTGCTAACAATAAATAACAATATAACGAAAAAGGATTCAATAATGTAATTTCAGTACAAGTAGTTTAATGGGAATCAGAATCAAAGATAATAACAAAAAGACATGAAAAATAATTAAGGATATGCAGCTATAGAGATGAGGGACGTACGGTACAATGTTAAATTAATTAGGCAGTGTAGATGTGGATATTAAGAGCGATAAGAGAGACTGTGATGCATGCAAAAAAGACGAGAGTGTGAATGACAATAGATGCGCCGCTTGTCTGAAATCCACCAAACTCAACCACTTTGGTCTTCCCGGGAAGCTGAAACAAGACTCCGGGCGTCAATACGATGAACAGAACCACCGACATTAACACTGGACCCCAATTCAACGCCATCTCGTTATCTAGAAACACTCAGGTTGGTGCGAGTTTACTGTAGGAGCTATAGCTAGTGTATGTATGTTTTAATACACCCATGTATGTTATTTTATAGAATGCTTGAATCAAGATTCAGATCTTAATGTAACAGTGGCTTGAGCCGAACGATATTAGAAGTTTGCAAGGTGAAGAAAAGAACGATTCTCTGCAGCTACTCAAATCGTATCAAAACTATATTATGTATTGATTGTTGGGTATGCTAAGAATCTGATTCGATCTCGTGTGTGGAACATCTATTGTTTTTTTCAGTTTGCGCACTTGGTCTCTTTTTCTTTTCTTGTAAGAGACATTTGGCCTTTGAGATTTGTGTTTTCTGTCTTTATCAATAAATTCATAGTAAGTAAATTTCTATAAACGCCTAGAAGGTTAATATCTATAAAAATATCAAATGGATAAAGTTGATTGAATATTTAGGACACAACATTATTTGCCAAAAACAAACAAACAAAGACGATAAAATCATTTCTTGTCCATATAAATCTACAAACTTATCCATATCCGAGTCAAGCCGGTCGCATATTTATTTTATTATGTAAGTTAAACGCATGGTTTCTTTTATTGTTGAGACGAATATTTTATTGCATGTTGGTCTACTCTAGACCTTAATATATATTTTTTCTCATATAAAACACACGGGATAACGACTCTTCACCAACTTATTGATTTGCAAATGCGAACCTTGACAAGAAAACGTATAACCATGTAAACCAATCATATTCATTACTTCATTTGATGCCAAAAAATAAAGTGCTCTGTTGCAATGAAGTCATGCATCATGCATGCAAGTTGCGTTCATATATCACCACTGACAAAAAAAAGACATGCAAGCAAGTTGTTTATTGTATAGACATTATATATATACAAATTGAGTTTTTTTTCTTTTACAATTTTTTTTACTTCATTAAAAGGGGATTGTTTTACCTTAATGACAGGCTAAGCCGTTAGTAAGTTTACTCGTCTATAACCTCATCAACATTTGTATAAAATACAAACAATAAAAAGTATTTGTTGATAGAAAAAAAAGTAATTAAGAACGAATAGTTGAGACTTTATTATCTCTAAATTGATAATGACTCTCAAGTCACACCATCATACATTTAATTACATATTCTTTTGATTGGGTTTTTCTTTAATGAAAAGAGGCGTTCCTTAATAAATGTAGCAAATACTTACAGCTCGCTGATAGGAGTATAAAACTCACGTGTATCTCGTTTCTTACCTCATCTAATCTCAGCCCGAAGAAATAACAGTGATAAGATTCAATTCAACTTACTAGTACTGACAATGAGTTTGAAATACTTACTTTTCAAACATTCACTCATGTTATTTTTTCGTTATTTCAAACTATTCCAATTATACATGTACCGTTGTTTACATTTCTTTTTATATAAAAAATGCATAAACATATATTAGTATTAATTCTGGTCCACCAGACAGACGAGAGTTAAACAATAATGCTGAATAGCTGTAAGAGACAATCAACGTTAATTTTTGTTTTAAATTGAGAAGTAGACCCGTGTAAGATGGCAATTTTTGGCAGGCACGGCACTGAGGAATTATAATGAGTAGTGACCAATCACGCAGCAATTCCACATTGACTGCTCATAGATATCATCGAACCTTTTGTTTTACAATTTGCACACGTCTTCCTTATTAATAATAGATGTACATCTTCTTATTTACCGTAAATCAAGAAACTTAATCACCCTTTTACAGCTTTGTTTGGCAGCTCAATTTCGATCTTTACGATGTCCATCCAGTATCTATCCGTCATGTCTTGTCGTCTTTTCCAATTTAAGACTATAAAGCGATAAAATCATCTCTGGGAAACAGACAGATAGACAAACAGATGCCCCAAAAAAAAGAAAAACTTTTTAATTTTGGTCTAAGACGACTTACTCCGCCGATCGTCTTTTGATCTGATTCTTCCCGTATATCCCGGTGTCGGAGAGAAATAACGGGAACCCAAAAGGTGTTTTTTTCAATGGCGTCAACCACGCGAGAAAAGTTTGTGTCTTTCATAAACAACAGATGGCTCGTCTTCGTGGCCGCCATGTGGATACAGTCTTGCGCTGGCATCGGTTACTTATTCGGAAGCATCTCTCCGGTGATCAAAAGCTCCCTTAATTACAACCAGAAGGAGCTTGCTAGACTCGGAGTCGCCAAGGATCTCGGTGACAGTGTCGGCTTCCTTGCCGGGACTCTCTCCGAGATTTTGCCTCTCTGGGCCGCTCTTCTCGTCGGAGCCGTTCAGAACCTCGTCGGTTACGGATGGGTTTGGCTTATCGTCACCGGCCGAGCTCCGGTTCTGCCGCTATGGGCTGTGAGTTATTTCAAATAATCTATCTTCATATGATTCTCCTATTTCTCTCTTTTGTCATATTGTTGGTTAAAGGATTTGGAGAAATCTGCATGTGGTCCTTCAGATTCATCTGTTTATGTTTTGGATTGGGCGAAAAATTTTGAGTACTGAAAAAATTTGGAGACTTTCTGTTAATTCAAGTATGTGTGGGAGAATCTCAGAAAAGTATGCTTTTAAGGTTTCTGGTTAATTAGAAATCGCTGTCAAATCCATGAAAATTCCACTTTCTCTCTTCTTTTTTTTTTTCTTCATCTCCTGTTCAGTTTTCGCTGAATTTGTTCTGTTCCTGGGAAATCTATGATAATTGTAGTAGATTGGCTGGTTTACTGGGAGAAGTGTTAGAGAATCTCTGAGAATTAGGATCCGATTCACCTTGATCACAGAATTCGCATATTCTGTGCTGACACAACCTCTTCTTGTATGTTTGATTTTCTTTGTTTTCAGATGTGCATTCTCATATTCGTTGGGAACAATGGCGAAACCTACTTCAATACCGCGTCACTAGTCTCTGGTGTCCAAAACTTCCCCAAGAGCCGAGGTCCAGTGGTTGGTATCCTCAAGGGGTTTGCTGGGTTAGGCGGTGCGATTCTCTCTCAGATATATACAACGATCCACTCACCTGACCCGGCTGCTCTCATTTTCATGGTCGCTGTTGCGCCTGCGGTTGTCGTTGTTACCCTTATGTTCTTCATCAGACCCGTTGGTGGTCACAGGCAAATACGTCCCACCGATGGAGCCAGCTTTACTTTCATCTACGGCGTCTGCATTCTACTCGCTATCTATCTCATGGCCGTTATGCTAATTGAAGATCTTGTCGTCGTTAGACACAACATTATCACCGCGTTCACCATTGTGCTGTTTGTCATTCTTGTTGTACCAGTCTTGGTCCCAATCATGACAAGTTTCTTCACAGATTCAAATGGTCCTGTTGATACAGTAGAAGAACCCCTTCTCCCAAAACGGGAAGACCAAGAACCAGGACTGCAGACCCCTGACCTAATCTTGAGTGAAGTGGAAGACGAGAAACCAGAAGATGTCGATTCGCTTCCCGCATCTGAGAGGCGTAAGAGAATTGCACATTTGCAAGCACAACTAATGCAGGCAGCTGCCAAGGGAGCGGTTCGGGTGAAGAGACGGAGAGGGCCGCACAGAGGGGAAGATTTTACTCTAACGCAGGCACTCGTGAAGGCCGACTTCTGGCTGATTTTCTTCTCCCTGCTGCTAGGTTCTGGTTCGGGTCTGACTGTAATTGACAATCTTGGTCAGATGAGTCAATCTCTTGGTTATGATAACACTCACGTGTTTGTGTCTATGATTAGCATTTGGAACTTCCTTGGACGTATCGGCGGCGGTTATTTCTCCGAGCTCATTGTCAGGTTTGATCTGGTGGAGAGCCAGAAATCTTTAGTCGTGTGATCTGTGGATTTAATCTCTGTTTATTATACTCTGTTTCTTATTTTGGATTTGAATGATGGTCAGGGATTACGCATACCCAAGGCCGGTAGCAATGGCCGTGGCTCAGGTAGTAATGGCTGTGGGACACGTCTTCTTTGCGTTTGGATGGCCTGGAGCCATGTACATTGGCACGCTACTGATTGGACTCGGTTATGGTGCTCACTGGGCTATTGTCCCAGCTACTGCCTCTGAGCTCTTTGGTCTGAAAAAGTTTGGAGCTTTATACAATTTCCTGACGCTGGCCAACCCGGCTGGGTCCCTCGTCTTCTCGGGTCTAATTGCAAGCGCCATATACGACCGGGAAGCAGAAAGACAAGCACACGGGTCCCTTTTTAAACCGGATGACGTCCTTAGATGCGAAGGGTACATCTGTTACTTCTTGACGTCACTCATAATGTCTGGGTTCTGCATCATCGCTTGCATCTTGAGTATGATTCTCGTGCGTCGTACCAAGTCTGTCTACAGTAATCTCTATGGCAAGACCCGCACCTGATCTGTCCGTTGTTTTATATATATGGTCGTGCTCAGCTTCTTATTCTTTGGTTTGATCTCCGATACAGATGTTTTTGTTCTGTATCGATATTTGTTGTTGTTGTTGTCAATTTTGTTTGTTGATTTGTACGTTTTCTTGGATTCATATCCGCGGCAACATCTACGATGGTTAGATTTACAAAATCTTTAGAAACTCAATATGTAAAATAAATTTCATTGGGCTTGTATTTCAAATAATGTTTTTTTGGTAATCTAAGTAATCCTGAAAAATAGTTTTACAACTACTATTTGACAGGTTCCATTGTGGATTATGACATTTTAATATAGCAAGAACTTGATAAGTCATATGTTTTATGTTTTCAAACATCTTGTTCGAATAAAGTTAGTTAAAAGCAGAGCAGTCCCTTCGAATTTCTCCTTGGTTCCCAACATTAACTCCAACGCGCCCGAGTTTCCTCATAGCGGAGATGAAAGCGCTGTTGAATTCTCCAGCATCGTTAGCAAATCTCACCACCGTTGCCTGAGAACTGAAATCGTTAAACAGCACTTGATCTGAAGTGAAAAGTCCTTTCCGAGCCACGAGGTTCTGGAAGTAGACATTGTCAAAGACATTTGGAGTGGTTAGGTCCAGGTTTAAGGCGATACTGGGGTCCGACCCCACTCGAGGGCAGGATTGCATCAGCTGCTGTGCGTAGGCTGGATCAAGCGTGGGGTCAACGGGCATGAACGCTGAGAAATTGTAGAGACGGTGAGCGAAACGGTCGCAGTGAGAGAATCCGATTGTGTGCGCGCCTGAGAGAGCAATCATGTCGGTCATTGAAAGCCCGTTACTAGCGAATAGATCGACCAGACCTTTTACGTCTAGCTCTGGTCCAGGTAACTTCCCGTCTACTCGAGACGCCCGCGACACGAGCCCGTCTCGTCTCCCTAGCTCCACCGTAAACCCTGGCCCTCCAGCCTGTCAATATCTCATTAGTAATGGATTTTTGTACTTGGCAAATAAAATGAAGAGTCAATGAGGAGCTTTGACTTACGAGGACGACGACGTCCCTGGCGGCGAGAGCCATAATATCGGCACATGAAACAAGGCCAGGACATTGAGCTTCGACAGCGATTTTAGCCTTAATCACAGTGTCGAAACCGTCTCCGGCGAGAGATATATTGTCCGCCGCGTCCTTCTCCGCGTCTCCATTCTCAGATGCTATTAACACAGAAGCATCACATCCCTAACATATATACAAGAAAACATTAACGATCAGAACAAGTCTCTCAACTATAAGATAACAAGAGAAGACAATAAAAGAACTTTAAAGAATCAGAACAAGGCTCCATCGTTTGTACATACACCGACGAAGCAGTCGTGGAAGAACATCCGTAAAGTTCCCGGAGCCGTGATGAAGGTTTGTTGGAATTTCGTTGTAACCGCCTGTCGAACGATGAGCTCCACGTTAGGGCATGTCGAGGCGTAGAAATTCTCCGACAACTGAGCATCGGACTCGGCCACCATGCAAAAGAATAACATCCCCAAAAAGAACCATATCATCATATGTTCTTTTGAATCACTACTAGTGTCCATCTCTATCTTCTCCTTTATTAATCTCTCTGTTCTGTTTAAACCTTTCTTTCTATAAGGCCCTCTCTTGAATATAAATGATCACAACACTCTGTTTCGTCGACCCTCCGATATGCCACCGGATATATCTGTAGCCGCTGGGTCTCTTTTATAGAATAAGTTATTTCTTTTTTTTGTGTGAGTTAATGAAAAAAAGTTGAAAAATAGAGTAAATATGTTTATTTTAAATAATTAAAATGTAGTCATATTCACAGATGAATTCCAGAATTATACAACTGGGATTTTCTCAACTTTTACTTTAGCGAAGACATTTCTTGAGTTAGGGGGTTTTATTGAGAGTGACATTTTAACAAACCTCATTAAGTCAGTCATCTGCATGGAAATTTTAATATAATATATACTGTATCCATGAAAAATATCGCTAACTAATGTATTGTCGTTAAATACAAAAAGGATAAACTAGATTCAAAAGATGAGTTTGAAAAGTAGTCTTTGTCCATCCTAATATGATAATGATTTTGACTGACCCTTGAATTCGGCGAGATGTACATGTTTTTTAGTTCATCAACTTTTAGCTCAACGGTTCTTATGTTGAAGCCGATACTGTCAAACAAACATTTAATAAAACCATTTTTTATTATTTTTCAAAGCAGCTCTCTTTTGGTACGATAATTTTAACTTTATCATATCAGAGCTGACAGCAACACTTCTCCTTTTTTTGATGATACTAGAGACTTTAATTATTATTATTTGAATAAATATTCAAATTGCTGATGGTTAAGGTGTTATTTTCCACAAAAAATCGAATAAAGTTAGCGTGGTGTAAGGAAGATTTCTATGTTTGACCATTGCAAATTTTCAACCACAAATTAGAAAACTATTTATAAGCTCACTGTAGGTGACCGATATATACGTGTTTTAATTGCAAATTACTTTAATCTATAGAAAATGTTTTTATTATCGCCACCAGAAAATTAATTTGTTGCATTGGACAAAGCAGTCTATACTCCAAAATCAGTGTTCAAAAAATCCGTCTAGACGCCCAGCTAGGCAGTCAGATATACACAGCCGAAACAATTTTATTAAAATCGGTAAAAAAATCGAAAATTCGGTTCAGGCGGTCTGGTTCGGCAAAAATTGGTCAAATCGCTCAATTTCCGATTTAGAAATCGGTTTAAAATTATTAATTAATTTATTGGTTTTTTAAAATATGATTTTAGTTTAGTTAATAAAAAACTTGTAAATTAAAAAAGAATAGATTTTTTTAAATATGACTTCAATTTGTTAAATTTAAACGTTGTTATAATGGATTTTTCTTTACGTTGATTTGAAATTTAGATTTAGAGTAACTTAATAAGTGAATGCATTGTTAATTTTTTAAAAAATAGATGGAAATATGTGACAAATGACATTTAAAATAAATCAAATCTAATGTAATAATTTTTAACGCCTAGGCTCCGACTAGTCGTTCTAGGCGCTAGGCTCCTATCGACGGTCTAGCTACCGTCTAGCGATTTTTTTAACATTGCTCTAAATTGACTATATCAAAAAAAAATTTGATCCACAGTAAATGAAAAATAGTTGTTAACAAAGAAAAAAAATGCCAAAATGAATAAGAGAGTATGTATTTCATTGTTCATATTTGAGATGGAAACTACGATATTCAATATAATTTAGATATCAGGTAAAAACCAAAAACTAAAAGTTTATTTCATCAAACGTTCTGAATTTAACTAAGGAAGTCTGGTCGAAGGCATCACGATCGTGACTTGTGTGTGACATTGTAATAAAGAAGTTTAATAAAACGTACTTAATCATTTGTTCGTCTCCGAATTAAGAAGATGATTGGCAAATGTCGAGATCTTATTGGTAAACCGGAAAAGTACTATTATTTACTAAAGTAATAAATTTAATTTATGTTTCCTAGACGTGGGCCTGAGTTGGGCCGAAAGATAAAGTGGATACGATATAGTCCGGGAAGGATCCAGTTGATAAACCGGAGCCGAAGGAATGTTGAATTCGATGTTTGTTGTGACGAAAACGAAATTATTTTGAATTTCTTCAGCCTTTCGGAGGCGATGGCTATGGGCATGGCGGTAGACACGGTAGGCGAGTTAGTCTTCCCGTACTGGACTCCTCTCAGACGAAAATTTCCTCCGGATTCGCCCTTCTTTGCTTCCGGAAATGTCGAGCGCGAACTACTTGCTAAACAGGTACTCCTTTCTGGCATCTGAATCGGTCGAGTCTTCTGCAAAAATGCTGTTCTTAGGGGATACTCTCGTATGATCCATTTCCCAATCGAAGTTTTTTCGATCTCTTGTCCTTTCGAGCTTATTGTATAACCTACTAGGCACTCATTGATGATGGTGATGATATTCGTATTTGCTTGGCCGAAATCGAAGCGGTTCTGAGATTTTTTTTTTTAAAAGGTCGAGTGGCTTGTTTCATTGTTTTTTGATCTGCTGCTGAGTATGCAATGAAGCTGCGGATTTCAGTCTGTGGAAGAATTTTACGATTTTTGGTCTTATAATTATGACTTCTCAGATGAAACAACTATGTCATCTCAATTGTTCTATTTCGATTTCCTTGGAAGTATTTGATGTTTGACCAACCATTGTATAAGTGCTATGATGTAGATTTGTATATCATCTTACAAAAATATATGCTCGCAAGAGTTGAGTCCAAAGGAGGAGTTTTAATATGCAGGTGGCATTGGACTTAACAGAAGATGAAATCAACAATCTGCAGAAAATTGTGGAAACTGAAAGCAGGTGTGTATCCCCCCTCACTGATGTAGCTCGTTCGCTGTGGTTTTTTTCTGTTAGTAATGTATAGAGTTTAATCATCTATGGAAATGACTGCAGATTAGATTCTCGCTTACGAGGGTTCAATGTTTGTTACATCGGTTTTTGATCTCGTGATGGGATACTGAAGCTAAAGTTTTGTAGTCTTTTTTTGGTGAATCTAGCCTGGTGTCATTTCTCCTACCTCGGATTGTTTACTGACTGTACAGTTCACATGTCTTGGTTGTGCGTGTAAGTATTCTAGCAAATAGTAATCAAATGGTCATGAATCACTGCTATGTTAGTAGTTCTCTTTCAAGTGACGACCAGTAGTACATATTGAGTCACTGATCAAGTTTATGTAGACTAGTTTCAATTCAACTTTGGTCCACAGTTTCTCCACCATATTCAATTATGTTGATTTGTTTCAGTAGAAGAATCTCGTGTCCCATTGTTGGTTGCCCTGAGCGCCTGAAATCTCTGGAAAATTTTGAAGATCACTATAAGGCACGGCACACTGCGTCTTGTTCAGTATGCTCAAGGGTCTACCCTACTTCTCGCTTACTAAGTATCCACATATCCGAAGCACATGACTCTTTCTTTCAAGCTAAAGTTGCTCGGGGTTATGACATGGTATGCACTGTATACTCTTATCTCCTTGTGCAATTATAAATATCAATTTGAGGCAGAGCTCAAACTGTTAGTGAATGTGATAGTGCTCCTGTCATTGCTTTGCGTGGATCTCTTTAATCTTCACCTGCGATCCAATGCTGAAACTTCCTTCTTTATGCTCTCATGAACATAATTTGCAGTACGAATGCCTCGTGGAAGGATGTGGACTGAAGTTCAAGAAGTACAAAGCCCGGCATCGGCACTTAGTTGACAAACACAAGTTCCCAACGACATTCGAGTTCTTCAAGAAGACCCAACTCTCAAAGAAGCGAAGAGAGAAACTTCAGAGGCAACGTGTATCAAAGCTGAAACATGAAGAAGACAAAGAAGAAGCTTTATCAGATGCCATGGAAGTGGAAGACAAAGTCAACCTTGACGGTCTTGTCTCAGCACTGTCCACACTCACCACCTCAGACACAACTCCTTCCAATGTCAGCTTCGGTCGACGCCATGGTCGTGGGCTGAATTTTGTTCCACGGTCTGTTCGTAGGGAAGAACGGACCAAATCTTCGTCTGCACCTGGGCCAACGACTTAGCCGTGGTCTTATGGTTCCTCCTAGTCTGAGGTTTAAGATGGCGAAGAAAATTTTATATTTATCTACTAACTTTGTTAACTACGTCTTTTGAAGAATACATTTGAGTAACAAACGACTTAAATTCGGCCACTTATGTAATTAATCTCAGAAAAAGCGAACGGTGTTGATTGATGAAGTCTAAGAAAATGGTTAGGAAACTCAAATATGAAATTTTCAGTGAACAGCTTACTTAATGGGGTGACTTATTAAAACTGCATCCCGTTTCTCAGTTTCGTAGATAAACATCGTACCGTTCTATAGTTATTAAAACTGCATGTTTTCTTCTGTACCAAGCTTTCTGCTCGGGCATTAAGGACACTGCCATGATTTACAACTTTGTCGGGGGAAAAAGAAGCTCCAAAAAATTGAAAAAACAATTAAAACCAAAAACTTTCTCTTTCAGGGATCCTGCAATCTAGGGTTCGTCCTTCTGGTAAGCTTTGCTTTGCTAACCTCCTTAAACCTACACTTTAATTTTAATTCTTTACCTTCCTTTTACAGACTGCTTGTTCGGACTCTGTTTTTCTTTTGGTTTTAGATCTCACTTCTCAGTGTTTTGCTTTTTTTAACTGTAGTTTTCATTCGCCTTGGTAATCTCTGAAATTGTTGGTATTTTAAAATGTGTGTAAAGTTTCATACTTTTGGAGAAATTTTGATTTTAAAAAATGGATGAATCAGTAACTTTAGGATTGGTTAGTGAAGTGTTTTTTCTTTTTTATGATAGGTGTCTCTGTCAAAACAAAGCTTTTGGAGATGGAGAGCGTGCGCAGCTTTTGGCAGCTAGGAGATGAGCTCCGAGGACAATCAAAAGCCTCAGAGGATCAAAAGTGGTTCATGGCTGCATCTAAACTAGCTGACCAGACTAGATCGAAGGGTGAACGTTCGAACAATCTTGATCTATCAAAGGGTCCAGTTGAAATAAGGCCAAGGGAGAAATTTGGGTTTCAAGAGGAGAACAAGTTTGAAACTCTTAACTACAACATGATGAACTCGGAGCTCAAGTTCAATGCTGTCTATGATTTTAATGGTTTTGGCCAGAAAAACCTGAGTGGAGGCAAATTTAGTTACAACCAGTTCACTAACAGAGAAAGCAACAATGGTGGTAACCAGTTCAGTAGCACTCACAACAATGACTCTATGAATGTTGCTGCCGACAAAAGGTTCAAGACCTTACCTGCCTCGGAGTGTCTCCCAAAGAGTGAAGTGCTTGGGGGTTATATCTTTGTCTGTAACAACGACACAATGCTGGAAGATCTGAAACGCCAGCTCTTTGGTATTCTACTCATCTTGCAGTTTGTCCATTTCAAGGGTTTTTTGTTCATGTCCATTTCATATGTTCTTATATCTTCTAATGTCACTTTTGTGTCTGTCAGGTCTGCCTCCGAGATACAGGGACTCGGTTAGGACGATAACACCTGGCTTGCCACTGTTTCTCTACAACTACACAACTCATCAGTTGCATGGAATTTTTGAGGTTTGTTCTATAGGAACTTTACTTTCTGAATGGTGCTTATGACATTCTCTTTGACTCCATGATTGTTGCTTCTCTGTGTTTTTCACAGGCAACAACCTTTGGAGGTTCAAACATCGATCCAATGGCTTGGGAGGACAAGAAATCCAAAGGAGAATCCAGATTCCCTGCACAGGTTCCATTTTTGTTCTCGATGTGGAATATGATCTGCTTTCAATGATTGATTCATACCCCTCAAATGGTGATTAAAAACATTATAGGTGAGAATCCGTGTAAGGAAAGTGTGCAAAGCATTGGAGGAGGATGCTTTCAGGCCAGTTTTGCACCACTATGATGGTCCCAAATTTCGACTTGAGCTCACCATCCCTGAGGTATGCAAATCATTTGATAGAGGCCGTTCTTGTTCCGCTCATTTTACTTGGTACTAATCAAATTGTTGGTGACAGACACTGGCTCTGCTGGATCTATGTGAACAAGCAGGTTCTCCCTAAGCTCAAAGCCTTGCAGATCCCATTTATAAGCGAGGTAGCAAGTTGGTGCCTGCTAATTCCAAGGCTTCAAGTGTGTATTTTTATGTGTGTTTTCTACATAAAAGTAAAAATTAAGAGTGTAGCACTGCAGAATAAACACTGATTGTAAAAGATTCATATGTTATGAATGTGTTTATATATAATCATGAAACTGGAATGATTATCACATCACCTTGCAAAAAATATCTATTTATTATCTCTCTCCCAAACAGTTTCAATCAGAGAAGTAGCAGCCATGTGGGTGGAAGATATTGAATTTTGGGACTGCCGAATTTTAGGGAAAAAAAATAATTATGAGTTACGGTGTGCTCACGGTTTTAAAAACGTGGCATCAAGCCTTGGCATGTGATGATGTTGTGCATTTTCAATTGATTTTAAAGCATGTATATGTTCGCTCATATTGAACTTTTTATATTGTTCACACCAATATATGATTTTACCCACTAATAGTTCAGTTATTTGCTTTAAATTTTTGTTTGTTTTATCACGAAAACATAATGATTTGACAAGGTAATCTATCTTTTAGCCCGGCACAATTTATCAAAAGTAGAACTAAGAATTAACTGAAGTAAAAGCTAATATCAAAAAGTTGAATATTAAGTACTAATGTTTCATCATACAGAAGATTACAAATACGCTACTTTCCTTTTAATCCAGATTATCTTCTTCTTCTTCTTCTAAAGATGCTCAAAACAGATGAAGAGACTTGTACCTTATGGTACCAGCAAGGAACTCACCAGCTACCTGGCCCCTCGTTCCCAGTTGCTGGCCTCCGGTTCAAGTAACGTATTACTGCATCTTCGACCCTGCAACATTATATAATTCAGAAACGTGTCATCAATCAATCAGTGGAATTCATCCACTTTCACAACTCTAGTACATATAGTTTGAGTGAATAAAAGAGACTAGAAACAAAACTGAGCAGAGACTGGATGATGAGCTTACCAAGGTTGGTTGAAGAAGTCTGATCGACGTTCTCTCTCAGCATTTCGACTGGCTTCTCCCGCTACGACCTTCAGATCCTTGCTCTGCGATTCGATCAGGGCGTTTATGAATTCAACTGGCGATTGGCTGAACCCCAAGAAAAATGCCCGTCTTCTCCTATGCTCATGGATTTTCCGTATGGCTGCACATATTGCTTCATCACAAGCCTCAATCTCTTTATTCTTCTCTGCGTTGGCCAACAAGTTGTTCAAATCCCTTTGGATCGGGAAGGGTACATCGACTAGAACATCGTAACATGCTGATATGGCCGGGTTATTCCCTGAAAGCTTGATTTTGTGTTCTAAGTGAATCGGTGGTGGAGGTGACAAGTGATGAGATATCTTCTGAGAGACCATTGTGAATTTCAACTTTTCTTCCCCAAAAACTTTCTGAAGTGCAGCGTCACAGTTGAAGAAAGAAGGGTCATTTGGGTTTTGCAATTTCCTCGCCTTAACGTAATGCCAAATTGCAGCTATGATTCTTGGCCTGGTTTCAACCTCAATCCCGAGAACATCCATCAACGCAGTAGAAAGCTTGAACTTTTCAGGGACGTAGTTCATCTCCAACCGAATACTAGCTGCAAATTCTTGATTCCCTTTCCTCTTTATCTCAAACCCTTCCTGTGGAGCAGGTGATCGAGCATTATCCCATGTGATCACTGAGTTCTCAGGATACAGCCTCTGATCCAAGGAAACTAATACCTTCTTGAAGAAAGACGAGAATTTGGGATGCAACGGGTTTGATCTCTGCACAAATCCTGGCTGGTCGGGATCCACCCCATCTTCGAGGATCCTACCAACAATTTTAAGAGTCCATGTTGGCGGGTCAGCATTTGGATTACCAGGAATCGTGTTGTTTTGGTTAGCAAAGGAGTTGAATACGTAGATCCTAAGCGTCTTCTGTATGCAGGGAGGGTTCTTAAGGGATTCCTGGATGTCAACTTTCTTTCTAGTTAATGCAGCATCAACCCGAGACTCAAACTCCAGAAGTTGGGTGTATAAGGCAGACTCGGGCAAGATTGCTGCCACCCGTTCCTGCAACGACTTTTCTGGAAGCTTCTGTTTCTTCTTCCGTGCAGCAGGAGTTAGCTCCATTGTTCTCATAGGGGAGATAGTGTTATTATTCGCTGGGAAACCAGAAGGAGGTCGCATTGGCGGTTTCTGCTGGAACCTCTTCACGTTTAAACTTCCAGGAGTGGTCATAGAAGGCGAAGATGGACCCAACCCACCAATCCCCTGGGAACCTTGGGTTTGGTTCATCGTCATGCCTGCTTGCATCTGAGCTTGAAATTGTGCTTGAGCTTTAGACTGTGCTTGAGCATGAGCCATGGCCTGAGCTTGACTGAACTGAAACTGAGCTTGAAAGTTAGCTGCCATATGAGACTGAGCAAAGCCCTGGTTTCCAGGAACTGATGCAGAGGCCATCCCAGGATTCCCGAAAGGCGAAGGCCCAGAGCCTTGTGGCTTCTGCGGATTGTTGTTGCTACCCGACATCAGTGCCTGTAAAATACAAAAGAAATAACACTCTTGAAAACTAAACTTCAATTTAAACTGAAAATAAACAATAAATCTGCTTAGAGACACAGTTTTCGAATGATTCTCAGTACATCTTCGGTATCGTAAGCTTATCAGAAATCTAAAAAAATACTCTCTTGCAGAAATTGAGATGAACTCAGACGCGATAGATCGGCTACCTAAGAGAAACCGTAGCAGAATTCGCCGGAGACAAACGAGACCACAAATGCGCAAGCAAACGAAGAACTCGATTTAAGATTAATTTTTAAAAAGATCTCGAATTTATAAAATCGAAACATAAACAGAAAACCCAGAGCCTATATACCAGCAACTATCGAGAGAAGAAGAGAGTTGCTTACAAAAGGAAGAAGATTCGCAGCTTCGTTACTTGTTTTGATTCTCCTTCTTTCTGAATTTCGCCGGCGTTCCGCTGCTTCCAAGTTGTCGAGAGAGAGAATACGGATGCCCACCCACCGGACCTATTTTAATTAAGACCGGGTTACGACCCGACCCGTATATTCAAAGCCCATAACGACTATTGAAACTACACCATTGGCCCGACTTGAATATCCACATTTTTTTTCTGTTCTGTTCTTTTTGTAGTTTAGTTATGTGCGACGTCAGATAAAGAAAAAAAGAAAGTTATGTGCAATTAATATCTGAAAATTACCATTTTTTCTTGGGATTTTCCTTTTTTTTAATATTTGAAGTACAAATATTCCTACGGTATGTCCTTTTTTCTTGAAACATTAGTTTCTTAATAACTAAAGTTAGGATAAATTAGATAATGGATGTTCTTCAATTGCTGGATTTAACAAATTACTCTTTAGTTATAATAGAGTAACGATAGCTTTTTATTTTATTTTGCCCATTTGTTTGGGGAAAAACACTCAAAGAATATGCATGGGCCCATGAAACTACATATGATTCTAATAATAAAACTAAAATCAAACTTGTCGTTTGAAAAAAGTAGCAACTTGGTTATAAACAACGTCTTTGGCAGTATCACCCATGATGAAATCAGCATGAGCATAGTCTTTCACAAACTGCACATCCATCTTATCGACGTCATGAAACTTAAACTGGTCGAGTAGAAACTTGACGTCGGTCACATCGGCCAGGCAGTCTAAACCGCCGTAGCTGAAGAAAAGCGGAAGGTCGTGTGGGATCGCCGATATGTTGTAAGCCGGCGGCAATGCTTGACCGTAATGTTTCATGTTGCGATCACCACTTCCGTAATTGTATTTTCTTAACACCTTGTCTCTTACCGCTACAAAAAGTTAAATCTTGAAGTTAACGACACGTGCATATAATGATTCAAGAAGTAGAATGGGAGTGTTGTTTTTACTTACTTTGAGAAAGGTGTATCATGTTCTTGGTGGAAGTAGACTGAGGTTCGTTAGCCAAGAAAAGATCAATAGTCGATGCGTTAAGGCAACAATTCTTGCCTGTATATTTGTAAAAGTTACGTAATTAATACATAATTTAGTTCATCAATGGTAAATTAATGTTTTTTGGTTGTCACATTACCGGTGATAACAGCGATTAAATCATAACAGTCGATCCCCGCTTGGTGGCATATAGACTTTATAAACTCCCCTACTAGTCCACTGCCAAATTTGTTTTAGTGTTTTATGTAAGCAAACAAAGCGCAATAATAAACATATTTTAAGAAAAAATGGTAAAGTGAAGATCTACCTTTTGGGGTTAAACTCTGCCACTCCAATAATGGCGGTGGCCTCGGCGAGGAAGCTTCTGGCGGCGATGTCGCCTAGGACGGTGGTCATGTGGCTGAGGTAAGCAATAGGACTCAGCATGGCCGCCGATCTCAGTTTGTCCACCAGCCCTTTTTCCGAGAATGACGCAAATCCTATCAAAGTCCCCTGACATATATTTTCAATTTTTGTAAACAAAGTAAATATCAACATAGAGAATATATATGTTGATAACGTTTGGACCCACCAAAGAATGTCCGAGGTAGTGAATCTTTTGGCCTGTTAGGCCGTGGATATGATCAAACATAGCAGGCAGGTCGAAACTCACAAGCTCGTCCCACGTCCAGTTCCAGAAAGCCTACGTACAACGTGCCAGACGGTTATATCTCGGTTTATTTAGAAAAACAATTAAATATAATCTATTGATTAAGGAGTGGTCGATTGAACCGGACCGGTTGATGAGGGTTAAGGTACTTGTGTCTCCTGCTGAATCTAGTCCCTCTTGTGTTTCCCATCCACACATCGAATCCTTGATCTGCCAAAATTAGCGGAAGATTTTGATCCGCCGGATTCAATAGCCACGACATCCCATCCTGCACATTTAAAATTTCATGCATGCCCGATTCTTATTTTTTCATTAATAATCCTCAATTTTTTATAGAATTTTTTATTTTTTTTGAAGAGTTTTTCGTTATTGTTTTTTACGTCTAATAAAACCAGTATTTATAATCTAACAGTTAGTGATAATGTTATTTATCGTAGTTATCTATATTCAAGTTCAATGTCGATAAAAAAACCGTAAAATAAATATGTATTAATGTAAATTTTAGCTTTGAATTATGTAAACAATCATAAATAAATGACAATATTGTCAAAATCGTCAGAAGAGGCAGTGTATGATCCTGCATACAGCATACGTACGACTGACTCTGTCCAGAGGAAACTTAAAACAGAAGGTAAGAGTCATAAAATAGTTTTCTTCTTGTAGGCTAATAATAAAAATAGTGATCGAGTTTGACATGGACTAGAACTCTATAAATGTTAAGATCTCGATGAGTATTAGAGTCGTCATGGTTATTCATACAGCTTACGTATACAACGATTGTCTCGTACTAGAAAAGCTGTTTTCATTTTACTTTGTATTTTTTAATTAAGTTTCTAGTAACGCTCAATTTATCACTTTATTTGTTGGACACACATGTTAAACACTCATGCTGTCTCTTGTTTTATTATGTTATTTTTACCGACCACCATAATATGTAAGCATTTATTTAGTTTTACTTCTAAGTTGAATCTGGCAAAAAGAGAGAATAAAAATTGCCTTTCACACTCAAATATTATACAATTGAATATATTAATATATCTCTACTCAATGTACGTGTACACTTTCACGAGGCAACCACTAAAACTTATGGTGCTAGACGTTGGTCTTGGCCCACAATTTTACATAAAATATGTTTATCCTCTTAAAATAAACGTATGCACATAAAAAATACTTTCTACATTTGTATTACTTGTGAAAATTGGGTATCAAGTTTTCACCTAATACTCTTTTTCTTTCTTACTTTGAAAGATAACTTTTTTCTTCTCTTTTTGGTTGGATGCAATTCAATTGCAACTATTTACGTTTCTTTTTAAGTATATACTTGTAATTTGAATATATCACATAAAACAAAACAAAAAGTTTGAAACGTATCACATTAACTAACAGCACACAAAGATCTAAATAAATAGCATGCGTGTGTACTTACTAACGGCTAATGCGATGCTAAAAAGGGTAAAGAAGAGTTAAACTTACGACAAGGATTCCATGTTGTATTAGGACAGGCTGTCTCTTCGACCTATCTCCGGCGCCGGCTCGTCCTTCCGGTATCCTTTGCATATTCAATATGTATCCATCTTGAGTCACCACCTTCAAAATTAATAAAATTAAAACCACTCAGTTCATATATATACTGATTTATATTAATCGTCATTATAACAACTACATGTTAAAAGAAAGTATATCTTACATCATGTTCTTCGCACTTGTAACCATATATACGAACAGAAGAAGCGCATATACCGTCAGAAGCAGTCCTTTGCGGCGGCTTCCCGGCAAGCCAGTCGAAGGGTCGACGAGCTTCGAGGGGAATAATGGAAAGAGCAAAGAAGATTAAGACCGATAAGGCTAAACCGATTGAACCGGATGGAGCCATGACCGAACCGGCGCGGTGTCTCGTTCTAGGAATTCAAATGAAAGGGTTTTATATGGAGAAGGGATGATAGATAAGCTAGATAATATATAGGAAATGAGTTAATTGTTTTAAAAAAAACATTCACGTTAATTATGGATAGAACATAATGGGATGTTGGACCCGGGTCAATTGCATTTTATAATATTATTATTCCACCCCAATAAACTTATACTTTTTTAAAAAAAATCGAAGAATTAATATATTTTATAAAAGAAACACTTGATAACCTAAATACAGTCGACAACTCATTAAATTGTACTGTGTATATGATTTTGTTGTCTGATAACTAGGTATACATGATATTAACCAGATAAGTATGTAAAGAATCTACTACACAAATAAAAGCAAGAATAAAGTTAGATGATATATTCCCGATAAGAAAATAAATCACCAAATCTATAAATATAAAAGGAAATACATCTCCTTGCTCATTCCAGTATTAGATTAATGCCGAGTCGCTAGTATTTATCAAAAGTGAATGATAATAAGAAAATCTATCTAAATAATATAGTAAATAAATACCATATAATTGTTTTTGTAATATTCCTTTTGTGTTTTTGTGAGACGTGGAAAAAAGAAGAATATAGAACGAAAGAAGAAACTGTTAAAGGTGATCGGAGACGATGATGTAGGAACAGATATATGGAAAATGACTTCAGCTTCCGTTACTTGTTTTCTTCTTAAACTCAAAACAAGTTTTTTGTGTTTTTTTTTCTTTTTTCGAAAAAAGAAAGTCACTTCTTCGTCTGGTTGGTTCCGTTTCACACCCAAGGCGTAAAAAATACAAGAAAATAAAAAACCTCGAGACATGTTTTGTTTAGATGATATAAAAAAAGTGTGGGTGTACACAATGTTCCAAATAATTTATAGAGACCAAGTCATGCTTTCATATATCGTGTTCACATTTCAACACTATCATTCCTACTCCCTAGGCAATGGGCACTCCACTGTAAATCGTATCGTACTCAGAAATACCCAAAGAATCGCCCACATTTCTCGCGTGGTGATGTGTAAATATGTTACTACCAGATCCGATTTTACAGTACAGATCCGGTTTTACTCTACCAGATCCGGTTTTACTGTACTGTATGTACAAAATTAGCCATCCTACTACGTAAAGAACTAAAAAAATGTGACCTCACATTTTTGGGCTATATGTAACCTAAGAGTAGCCCAATATTGCGATAATAAATGGGCCTATAACCCAATTGTAATAGCTTTTTTTTTTCTAAACACGCAATGGCATGTATTCGTAATAATCGTTAAAGAGGGAGGACATTTTTATAAATATATCAACATTTATAGGTAAAAAGGATTTTGTTTGAGCTATTTGAATAAGAAAACTAAAACGTTGAGCCTTTTAATTTTGCAAATTCAAAAACGTGCACACCTATCTAAGTGCCAAAAAGCTTTGTGTGTCCTTTAAGTACTGTGTCACTCTCACTCTTTAGATTTTCAAAATTCTTGTCTACAGAAAAAAATGGCGGCGGTTTTACAAACAAACACCAGGTTGAATCTGATCAATGTCGTCCCGGGGAAATGCAGATTCCTCGCCGATCAGTCTCGCGCGCCGTGTCGAATAAGGTGCGCCGCCGCCGCTTCTCCGGGGAAAAAACGGTTTAACATCGCTCTCCTTCCCGGCGACGGGATCGGTCCAGAAGTAATCTCCGTCGCCAAGAATGTGCTTCAGCAAGCTGGATCTCTCGAAGGTTGTTCTATCTCTCTACTCAATGTATCTTATTCTCTGTCAGAGAAAGAATCTAAGGATTTATTGTTTTTTGCTTGGAACTTGTTTACAAAGTTTTTTGGGGAAATTTGTAAATCAACGAGCTAGTGTGTTGCTTAGACAGTAGATGATTGCGTCTTTGATGTTGTATTACAGGACTAGAATTTAATTTCCAGGAGATGCCTGTCGGAGGAGCAGCCTTGGATTTGGTCGGAGTGCCGTTGCCGGAGGAATCTTTTTCAACTGCAAAACAATCAGATGCTATACTTCTTGGAGCTATCGGAGGGTGTGTTCTTCTTCTTCTACTGGACTCTTGATTCAGAGATCTGCTGCGAATTTTTATTCTCAGCTTTGAGTTTTTTTGGATGATTCATGGTTGGTTGGATATTCAGGTACAAATGGGACAACAATGAGAAACATCTAAGACCTGAGATGGCTCTGTTTTACCTTCGAAGAGATCTTAAAGTCTTTGCAAATCTGAGACCTGCTACAGTTTTGCCACAGGTATATAAGCCTACCTTCGATTTGATCTGCTTATCACTTTGATATTTTGTTTGAAATTGCAAATAAACTCTCTTTTTTTATCATTTGCTTTTCTTTGTTTTCAGCTAGTTGATGCTTCCACCTTGAAGAGAGAAGTGGTAGAAGGTGTTGATATGATGATTGTAAGGGAGCTTACAGGAGGTATATACTTTGGAGAGCCAAGGGGCATTAAGACCAACGAAAATGGCGAAGAAGTCGGGTTTAATACAGAGTTCTACGCTGCTCATGAGGTACGACAACTCTTCACAATGTGCTCTCTTATGACATTGGTTATGTATGTATAATAACAATAATGCATTTCTCATGCTCTTCAGATTGACAGAATTGCTCGTGTTGCATTCGAGACTGCTAGGAAACGGCGTGGCAAGCTGTGTTCTGTCGACAAAGCCAATGTGTTGGATGTACGTTTGGTAGTTTTGTTGAATTTGTCTTTCCGTTTTTGTGTGTGTGTCTCGTAATGCAAAATTATACATTTTCATATAGGCATCAATATTGTGGAGGAAAAGAGTAACAGCGTTAGCCTCTGAATATCCAGATGTTGAACTATCACACATGTATGTCGACAACGCTGCAATGCAGCTTATTCGTGACCCGAAACAGGTACTCTACTCGTCCTCTCGCGTATATCAAACTTACCCGTTGATTAAAAATGCTAACGCAGAAGTGGAAGTTAGTACTCACAGTGTTTGTTTGATCCTTTTAAACATTTGCAGTTTGACACAATCGTCACCAATAACATTTTTGGTGATATTTTATCTGATGAAGCTTCAATGATCACTGGAAGCATTGGGATGCTTCCATCTGCTAGTCTCGGTGTATCGGTAAACAATATTTCAATCTAAACCTCTTTGAAGGTTCATCCTGTTTAGTACCATATATATGGTATGTTAAACTAACATGTGCTAAAATCAGGGACCTGGACTCTTCGAGCCTATACATGGTTCTGCACCAGACATAGCTGGTCAGGACAAGGCAAACCCATTGGCCACCATTCTCAGCGCTGCGATGCTTCTGAAATACGGACTTGGAGAAGAAAAGGCTGCAAAGAGGATCGAAGACGCGGTCTTGGATGCTCTCAACAGAGGGTTTAGAACAGGAGACATCTACTCCCCCGGAAATGTATGTATGATGGTTTCTATCATTTGTTTTAGTAAGTTAGTAACTAAGAGTTTCTATATACTTAAAAGTCTTGTGTTTTCGGTGAAACAGAAACTGGTGGGATGCAAGGAGATGGGTGAGGAGGTGCTTAAATCAGTGGACTCCAAAGTCATAGCTACTGTTTAAGTTTAATGATGATTTGAAGCAGTTGAAAAAAGTGTGTAGCCCTTTGGTTATGCTAGCCACTGTATTTGATAACAAATATATTAAAAAATAAAATAAATGATTTGGGATCGTTTCTGCAATTTAATGAACAGATTCTTCTCCAAAACCATTGTTTTTTAGTTGGGCCTATTTTCCCTCTTTATATTTGGGCCAAGAAGCCCAAGCCGATGACACGTGTATGGAGACTACTTACCTACTGGCATTTTCGTAGTTTTCTCGTCTTCCCAGTGGCAGTACTGAAGAGGTTGTCCATCTGTTCGGTTTCTTGCTCTGTGCCTCTGGACATGAGTAAATGTCGAGTAATTTGTTGCCACGGAAAAATGCGCGAATGGAAAAACAAAAGTTTAAGATTCGTAATGAAGTAACGAGACATAACATTTGGTAATGGAAACTATAGTTTTTTTCTTATGTTCAAATGAAATTATACTATTGGTACAAAATTTGACATTTCTCCTTACCTCGCATTTACCTTATTCTTGAAGATTGGGAAGTTCTCTCCAACTACAAACTCAATATCTTCAATCAATATTTATTTAACGCATATAAATGCAAGAGAAGGAAGGAGCTATGATTTTTTACTCGCAAAAGTCTTACATTTTTTCCTGAAAAACCAAACTGATAAAACTTTACATTTTGAAGACCCAAAGAAAAAAAAAATCTATCAATCATTAGTCTCCGGATTTACGGCGACGTGTCGGATTTGCGTTCAGCGTCTGCGGCAGACTGCATTTGAGCTGCATATTGTAAGTTCCAGAGAACATCTTCAAAGGAAGGCCTTGCCGAAGGTTCAAGCAAAACGCATTTGTTAGCGATTGAGATCGCAATCGCTAAAGACTCCTCCGAGCTCGTTGTTAAGACTGTTGGATTCACTATTTTCTGTCGACCGTCTTGGCTCCCAAATGACGTCTGCAAAAACGTAACATTACAGCAACAGCTACTAACTAACTTCGTTTCAATCAAATAGAAAGTGATGAAGGTTCTTTTTTTCTCTCTTTCTTACCATTTCGTTGAGAAGAAAGGCCTCTCCTTTTGTAGTGGGCAATGGTCCTATAAGAGATTCCAGAAGTATGAATCCGAAGTTGTACACATCGTCCTCTCTTTTAGCCATTTTCCTGCATAATCCCCAAATTTTTTTTCAAAAAAAAACTCAAGCCTTTTAGCTGCAAGTTTGAGTAGATTCTGCTTAAGGCCATGGTGTTTTTAGCTATCGAAAGGAGAAAAAAATACATACTTTGACTTGTGGAT
Organism: Schrenkiella parvula; assembly: GCA_000218505.1. NCBI lineage: Eukaryota > Viridiplantae > Streptophyta > Magnoliopsida > Brassicales > Brassicaceae > Schrenkiella > Schrenkiella parvula. Next base: position 13,979,360 of record CM001192.1, on the reverse strand, counting down.
TTCTGATTTTGTCTGCAAAATATAGAAGCAGAAACAAAACAGAGTCCTGACTTAGTAGCAAAGAAGAGAATACAAAATAAAGATAAACAGAGAAAGAGGAAATGGAGCAAACCTCGAGCTTTTCGCTCTCTTCAATGATGGCAGACACTCCATAGTCACTAAGCTTTGCAATCTTGTGTTCGTCAAGCAAAATATTGTTCGTCTTCAGCTGATTGTTGAAGGAACCAGGCATTACCCCAGTGTGAAGAAAATGAACTGCCTTTGCTATCTCAATCAGAATTGCTAGCCGATCTGGCCACGTTAGGATCTTCTCCGAGCAAGATTCTGCAATATTCTAAACAACATTGAATTTTCCAAGTACAAATATCCAATTTAACTTTGAGTTTACTACATATATCAATCTGACCTGATAGATGTGCGCGATAGGTCCCATTGGGCATATACTCGTATACAAGGTAGAGTATGGTCACTGCAGGATCGTGTTCACTGCTGGTTTGAGTGCAATGGCCCAAGAAGGTAAGGAGATGAGGATGGTTGAGCTTCGACATCCAATCTAAGTGACTTCTGATACTTTGGCTAGATAATTTCCTTGATAAAACCAGACATCTTACAGCTATGGAACTTCCATTTTCCAGTGTTCCTCTGTATAGCTGCAAAGAATCAAAACAAGCACAGTAAATCAAATTACCGTTGGTGAGATCGCAAGAATCAATCTTGCGTTACGAATCATACCTTTCCAAGGGAGCCTTCACCTAAGAAACGTGATACATCGAAATCATTTGTGGCTTCCTCTAACTCTTCAAAAGAAAATATCCGGCATGAGGGCATACCTTGTGCACCTAGCTTTGCTGTTTGAGAGATTAACCCTGCAAGACAATACCGTGCAGGGATATTAAACTCCTGAACGAACATTGCTAGCACGGAAAAGTATACATTTTGAGTCAAAGTGACTCACTTGCAGTAGCAAGAACTTCAGAGGAGAGACTGGTGTGTGACTTATCTGTCACAACCTTAAGTCGAGTTTGCGGCGCTGGCTTTCCTCTTGAACAACAATAACATGAGCGCTTTGTGCATAACAGGAGTAGACCGAACGCAAATAACGCAAAAACTAGAACAGCTCCACTAATCACAGCAACTAACATCCCAATTTTTCTTCCTTGTAAATTTTTTCCTTCAGTTTTAGCCTCTTCACATAAGAATTCTTGATGTTGGTCATGATTGCCATTTATGGACAAGCAATTTCCACCGAGTTTAACAACTGGCTCGCCGGAAGCCCCTGCCAAGCAACGGGGAGGAGTCCCAATCAATCTGTTATTCGACATATCCACAAATCCGAGTTTGCCTCCACAGGTCAGATTGAGTGGTAGCTTCCCGTTGAGCTTGTTAGATGCCAAGTCCAAGTAACTAATGTTTGGCAAGGAGAACAAGAACCGAGATGGAGTTCCAGTCAGATGATTGAACGACAAGTCAAGATGCTGAAGCTGAGACAAAGCGCCAAAACGTTTGGGAATTTCCCCAGAGAAGGAGTTCTTGCTCAGTAGAACAGTAACTAATCTTTTAGGCATCACGGGTAGTTCAGAATCCAAGTGATTCTCTCTTAGATCCAGCATATGCAGATGATCTAACTTGCTGAGATCAGGCAGTTTACCAGAAAGCTCATTGTGTGATAGAGCAAGATTTGTTAGTCTTCCAATTCTGCAAATTGAAGAAGGAAATGGCCCATGGAACCGATTGTTCTTTAAACTAAGAACAGTGAGATCGGTCAGGGAATCCAACTTGTCAGGAACACTGCCGTTGAAGTAATTTCCATCAAGCATCAGACTTTGAAGCTTAACCAATCTGGAAATATCAGGAGGGACAGAACCAAACAGATAATTTGAACTCAAATCCAAGGACTCGAGTGAATACAACCGATGGATTATCCCTGGGAACTCACCAAAGATACCTAGAGACACTAAGCTGAGAACCCTCAAGCTTGTAAGCCTTGTCAATGTCGTAGCAAAGGAATCAATTAAGAAAGCTTCAGACAGAGTGTGGTTTGGGAGTGAAGATCCGTAAAACATACCAAATGGTTTTGAAAGCTTGTCCCCCATGACTTTAAGCTCCGTGATAGAATTACCTTCACAGGAGATGCTCATATGAGCAGTTGCAGAGATTTGACATAAGTCTCCGTAGTAATTTCCCCAAGATTCCAGAGCTTTGGGGAATTGCAGATGCTTCCTGAGCTGATACAGGACCTGAGTCTGAGAGTTTTGAAGTTGATGGGTGCTTTGTAAGAACAAGACCCATGAAAGAAAGAACAAAGGCAAGAACTTTGAATGAACCATGATAAATTAGCAGAATGGAAAACAGAACCCTAGAAGAAGGAGCAGACTTGATTTCTGAGGGGAAAGTGAAAGAGACCCATATACTGTTGGTGTTGTTTTGCTTTATAATTTGCAAATTCACACACAATGTCTGTTTGCAACAACTCTGGAGGCGAAGAACTTAGCTCAGAGAGGAACGGCTAGTCAACTCAAGTCAAAGAAACGAAACCAGCTCGTGATCCCAGACGCTCCTCTGGAGGAAACTCCAAGGAAACGAGTTTAAAATAAAATCCCTGAAACAAGTCAGGAAAACAAAAAAGAAGCTGAAGAAGAAAGAGAGTGAGGAAGTAAGGACAAATGCAGAAATCGTGGATGAGAATGTTCGGTGTTCTTGTATGTGTTTGTCGGATTAACAGATAGACGAGAAAGAATTCGGGGAAGCTAGAGAAGAAGGTGATAAGAACATTAATGACAAAGGGGTGAGCAGCATTAATGGCGGCTTCTGTATTTTTTTTCTTTTCTGTGAAGACTTCACTTCACAAAAGAAGAGATTTCAAAGAATCTTTTTCTTCTTCTTCTACTCTTTATGGAGGAAACAGTAAATTGAGAATGTGGGTCACCAGAAACAATCATAAAGCAAAAAAATGTGCACTCAATTTGATGAAAGTTTCTTCCTTTTAATGAGCAATTGTCTGGATTTCTCCTTTCTTCTTTACTGTAAAATAACAGTAATAAACAATGTTTAACTTGAAACAGAGGAAAAAAAAGGAACTTTGAATTGAAATTTGGTATAGATAAACTATGATCGTTGATTTGATAATAAATTGTTTAATAATAATAATAATATGTACGAATGCAATTTGGGACTTTGGTTGACTCATAGAAGATGCCGTTAACACATGTCTCCTCTTCTTCTTTCATCTTCGTTTATTAATTTTAAGCATTGATTTATGTGTGTGATTAGATTCCGTGTCTTGTTAATTCACCAAACTGCCCTTCTTGAGTACCATATACATATAGTATATGACAAAACGAAGCTTTTGCTCTACGAAACATTGTTCGGTAGAAGTAGCTTTCGATGCAGGGCAAATACGGCAATAAATAATATCATTCCTAACCATAGAATAGTATATCTACTAAAAGATAATTTCACCAACCATCTTGACCACAAATCGAAAATGTATAGACATATTTTTGAGACAAATGTTCTATAGCCCTGAGTGTAGATTATAAGGGCTAAGTATGTCTTTTCCCCGCAGGTAAAGGTAGTGATTATGCTTTGTTAAAGGTTACGGGGAGAAAAATAAACCAAAATGGTTAAAGCCCACTTTAGTGGCCCAACATGTAGGTCCCACAGGTCCGTTCTCAAAGACAGGACCATTATATGAAAATAACCTTTTTCTTTTGTCTCACATGCGTCAATGTTTTTAGGAATATGAAAATTGAGATGTTTTTATCTTGAGTTTCACAAAAAAATTAAGATGTTTCTTCGAAGATGTTTGAAGAAAACTACTAACAATTTGGTATTTCAAATTGGCAACGATGAATCAAATAGTGAATGTAAAGTCATAAATGATTCGTTAAACTTTGGTTAATACGTATACTTTGTTTTAGCATTTTCATGATACGAAAAAGGAACAAAAAGACGAGAACAATGCAGTCTTCTAATATTGATGCTGCTTTAGTATCAAAAAGAGGCCTAACAATGCAAAATTGGCTTTAAGACAGAGGACACTTTGTAAGAAGGAAGATAAGATAATACAGAAGACTCCACGGACTGGGAATGGCAGAGCATGTGAGACTAAGAGACCTGGACATTAAGATACTAACATCTGACATTAGGACAACCAATTTGGGACCATTTCATGGTTTTGTGTGTTGTAGAAGAAACAAGCAAAACATCAATATCCCCATCTCACCAGAAACCAAACAAGTTTCTCTGCAACTTGCCTTAGTTGTCTAGATAACACAAATGATCTCTTCAAAGATAAGACAAGATCAGCAATTTGTTTTTTAGAATTTTTTAATCCTAAAACACCGTCATTTTATCGTGTTCGAGACCAGTAATGCAACAAGGAAACGGACCAAGCAATATATTCATCGTTTATGCTGGAATTAGTGAGTCTATGAAAATCTGGGTTTGGCTGAGTTTGTTGGCTAATCCCACGGCTTATTACATTTTACAAGTTTACAAACTAAGGTATTAAAAGTGACGAACCTCAGCAATGTTCACAAGCTGTCCTCTGGCTTCTTGTCATTCGAGCAAGACTCCAAGTATGAGATCACGAGATCAGCTGCTTTGCAACCTGATGCTATTGATTTCCCAACAGAGAGCCCACCTCGATGATTACCTGTTCATTTTGGTCCGTTAACAATGGATAAATAACTGCAGTTAATCATCTCAAGGCTATATATGGGCTACACCTCATCATCAAGGATCATGAACTTAGTGCTCTCTTTTTACGAGACTGAAACTTTAAGTTACCTGCATAGAAGAATCCGGGTAGATCTTTTTCCATCTTGTCTATCGCTTCCATGACTGAGTCATAGCTGCTGTCATACAACGGGAATGCTTTGCTCCAATAGATATGGCTGCAATTAACATAAATTGTTGATCTATAAGGGTAATCTCCTCTTTCGTACACAAATAATTAAATGAAACAAATTTTCCAATCTTCACATACTTGACAAACACGGGTTCACCTTCAACCCCCAACAGTCGCTGAAGGTCGGAAGTCACAACTTGTTTTAATTCATCTCTACACAGGAAGAACGAGAAAAGAATTTTAGTCAGAATCAGGCAAGTAAGAAACTAGAAAAATGGCATAAATGTCAATACTTCACAGCTTCCAAAGTATCCAGCATCACATTTGTTAGTGGCTTCAGTGGCATAACTTAACATGGTTGGCGTTTGTGTTTAAAGCAGTCAGATTTATCTTACGTGGAAGCTTTGGCTAGTTCCTGGTTCCTACTCCCACCAATAAAAGTTGTATATAGATGAAGGTCAGTAGGGCAACGATCTGGAAACATCATTGAGGAAAAGAGTGTACCTGTGCGTAGAGGATTGTGGAGTGTTGATAATTATGGAAAGAGAAATATAGGGCTATGTGTTTGAATTATGAACTAGGACACCAACTAATTACCTAGAGTTTTGAAACCATGCTTTTGCTCCTTAGATGGAACAAGTACCCCAAAACCTTCAAGAGGTCTCTTTACTTTCTCCTTTGTGAATGTAGTGATTATAACCGAGAGGGGCATGTAATTAATCTGAGCAATGAACGAGATCAACATCATGATGCAGTTAAATTGGAATAAATAGTGCATATAAGAAAGAACCCAATCATGCAATGAAGATCTTTTGATGTCAATGTTCTCATTATTAGTATTTGGAGTAGAAAAATAAGGCAACACGGAAGGATGGGCAAAATCTAGATTTAGGCCTAAGACTCTCAAACATATACTTCTGAAAGTTGGATGGGACACGATTACCTCAGGGAGAAAGTTTAGCTGAAAGGGTCGTCCTCCTTTCATAACCTTCAACTTCTTCACATTGCACAGAGGAGCCTATGGTACATAAATATCTTGTCAGTAGATGGTTTCTGTAATTTTCATCTCATCCGACAAAAACGCCACTAACCGTCATAATTACAGCATCATACTGGAGATTTTGTCTCCGCGTCTCATTATGAGAAACACAGGATAGTGACCAGTTTTCCTGTCTTGGACCAGCATTGTAAGACAAAGAGAGAACCTTGGAGTCTAAAATGAGCTCATCATTTGAGAGATCTTTACACAACATGTCAGGAAGAATCTGCAATCTCACAAAATGGAAAGACACCAACGACAAGTGGTATAGAAAAAAGAAGAACATGACTGGTACAGCAGGAAATATTTGTTTGTATGATCTAAAATCTAGCTTTCGGTGAGAAATCATCACCTGCATTCCCCCCTTAAAAGAAAATGACCCGCGTGAGCCCTTCTTTTTGCCAGGAGAACTCTTTGTTTCTCCACTTTTACTACCTTTAGCAGCAAACTTTGTTCTGATTGCACCGACTATAATAGAGCCGAAACTGAAAAAAAGTATAATATATTAAGCAACTAAACCGAAGAACAGTAAAATACCTAATCGCAATAAAATCAGTATAGAGAATTATAGAACCAGGTAAAACCGTTCTCAACATAAGGAAGCTACAACTGTCTTTTTTAGAAAAAAATTTCTGCATATCATATTACACATCGAAGTTTGATATTTCTAAGAGTAAAAAATGCCATAAGTAGAGCAATGACCATCACAAAACCTGACTGCATCACACTAGCAGCGCAAAGAACAACAAAAAAAGAAGCTTCGAAGTAGTAGTGGAACTCACAGAATATAACATAGTTACGTGAAAAAATACCTTTTCTCTACGTTCCACAGATCTGGAAAAGAATGCTTCATCTGATCATAAAACGTAGGGTGGGATAAAAAGTGATGAATATGAAACAATAATTTTAAAAACAAAGACAACATGTTAAGTGCAAAGTTGCTCACTGAAAGGGATTCAGGGTCCGCAGCACTTGTTCCACCAACAAAAGGGTCAATGAGATAGTCCACAACCTTACAAACCAGATACATAAAAAAGGAGACATGAAAGGAACATCACAGCCGTCTGAAATTGATAAAGGTAATCCGCAAGTGGTGTTGACACGTGCAGAGAAAGATGAAACAAAATAAAAGGGTGAGATTAGTATGTTTCAATCCAAACCTAGGACTAGGTAGTAACAAACCTCTTGTCCAAAATGACGTTGAAAGAACCCGCTTACACTACAGTAGGAAAAATTGGAGGTGGAACTCAAAATATAATCTTACGTGATTGAGATTGCTAATGATGTGGACTGGAAAATATATACTCACCTTTCTACTGCAGATGCGTCTGATACTTTTGAAGACGTGTCGTGTTTCTTCCATAAAAATGGTTCCAACAAGATTTGAAACTGCAAGTAAGACCTCGTACTTTTAAGGATTTTTGTGATGCTGCATACAAGCAATTTGGTAGAAGAGAGCTTCTAGTATCTGCTGGTACTCCACAGAAAAGTTATACACCGTAGAATTAACATGCCTCAAATAACTATCAAGACAAGTCTTTTCAGTGTAATAAATAACCAGTGCACTTCTATCTTGAGAAATGTACCTTAGATTGGGTAGAGAGCACACTACTTGTGACCAACGCTATGGGATTGGTGGGTATCTATGAAAACAGAGAACATCTCATCATCATAAATCAGACAAAATACCTTATTAGATGAAGAAGCAGAAATCCTTTAGAACAAGGAAACAAGCAGGGCTTACCATCACAGGTAAACCATTCCGCACAATATACCGTTTTTTCTGTGATATTGGCTGAAACAATAGAAAATGCTCTAATAAGGGGTGAGAAACACAGAAAAAATCAACGAAAAATAATATATATGTCTCTTGATGAGCAAGGGATGATCATCCACGAGCATGGAAAGTACTCACAAATTGCTGTTTCTCACGAAGCCCAAGATCATCTAGCAAACTCCCAACTTCTGGCTCAGCCTCAGTCTGCACATGAAACAAATGAGCATCCGTGCTCATCATCTAAACTAACTGAAACAGATGTGCCCAGTGGTTTTAAGTAACTCTGGGTTTGAACTAAAACAACAAACTACCATGGTGTTTGCTCCTTCGTCCCAAATCAAGCCATTATGCATAACACTTCTCAGCTTCCCACCTACTCTTCCATCAGCTTCAAACACAGTCACATTTAAACCCCTCGATTTCAACTTGTGAGCCGCCGCAAGACCACTTCAAAAAACCATCAAAGGCATTGACAAAAACAACATATCTGTGAGTGACTTCCCTTGCACATTTCCGCTCGAGGAAACTTTACCCAAACAAAAATTAATCGAAAACAACAAACAAAACTCGGAGCGAAGAATTCAGAAACAGATCCCAACGCAGAACCCAAAAGTTGAAGAAAAATTAGGATAGTCAGCAGAAATTACACAGCACAAAAGAGACGGATTACAATGCAGGAGAGTAGACGATGAGCTCTGCGAAAATTACCTTACACCTGCACCTACGACTGCAACTCTTTTGCCTGAAACTGCTTCAAAGCACACACACGAAAAAGCAAAAACAAATCATTGGAATATACAAACAGTTCAAAGTTCTCAAAGCAAAACCTGAGATTCTAATTAAAATGGAGCTAAAAACGAAGTTTTCTTACTTCTATCATGATCTGCTACTGCGTCAGACGCCATTGGTATCTGCAAGAGGAGCACAATTCAGAGTCAAAAACTCTGACCAGACGAAGAGAAAGCAGGAAGGAAATAAAATAAATAAACAACTAAACGGGAAATTACTGCTACTTAAAAACGACTACAAAGTGTGCCGTTTCACTTTCCTCAAGCCCACTATCCACTATCATCAGTCATATATCCTAACGGGCCTTGGTTTATGTTTTGCGCGTCCAAATCAGCTTTTATTCTACATCCGTTTTAATTTAGGGAATTTATTTAATTTCCCGCCAACCAATAAAACATTATAAGGTTTTTTTAACGAGTGGCCGAACTATATGAAGACACGCGATTTTTCAAAAAATTATTTTTACATTTCATTTCTAAATTATGTAATTATTAAATTGGACGAATTATTTCGTTATTGACATCTTTTTTTATTAATTTAATAATTACATTTGATATTTTATCGATAATAAGCATAAAATAATATATTCATTGATATATAATTTCCTTCGTCAATTTCTCACATGAAAGTTAGAACCAAAACTACACTTGGTGACATATTTTGTCAATCAACTCTGGTCAAATAATCCATAGTTTAAAAAATTTAAATTGTCAACAACCACGATCTTATGTTAATTTGTGTTCCCGACCAAAAGAGCTTTCGTTAATTATAATGCAGTATTTATATTTTACTTTAATGTGGATTTGGGAATCTAAAGGAATGCTAAATTTGTTGGTTGTTATCGTGGTAGTTAATTTAATCGATGAAATAGAAAAGCACTTTTTCGATAAGATCATAATTAGTTTTATGTTGAGAAAAAGTATGTAAACACTAGCAATAATTGCTTTTTTAGAGCATACCATCTTTGAATGTTAACTTAACACACAAGCTCAAAAGGAAGAGAAAACTTAAATAATAAATGTTGCCGAGATTACGAGAACATTATGTGGCCTACCCATTTGTACAATTGAAAATTCGAACACATTTAATAGATTTAGGATTATCGCATGGGTGAGTAAAAAGGATAAGTCATTTTGCTTTAAGGTAGACTAAATGTCTTTTTGAAGATTAAATAAAATAATTAATTAGAAATGATAATTGCTTGCGCCATGGAACTTTAAGATTGAAGCAAAGCAATTAAATATTTAATCTCTGCCGCCAAAAAGGAATTCGAAATCATATTTTTGATTACACGTATAGTCTTTTATTATCCTTTTCAAATTTCAAAACTGAAAAAGTTGCAAGTCCTAAGATGTTTGATGCAACTTGTTTTCCTTTTGCCACTTTGATCATTTTCTATTGGCATTGTTTGCTAAAACTTTCTTATATTATATTTATATGTAAAAAGAAATGTGAGGATTTGTATTTTGAATAGTTTCTAGATGCTTTACGAGTAGTGGATCAGATTAACCGATTGAATTCAAAGAAATTAGCAATTTATTTGGTTATGGAATTGTTGTTCGTAATATCGTCAGAGTTATGTAAATCGAGCAAGTATGATTCACACGAATGTTTTTCCCCATGTACTATGACTAACAACAGATTAAAGAAAACATAGGAGAAATACTCCATGCTTTGTCCTAATTAGAATTTTGAAAAATGATTCAAAACGCGTAAATTTCCAATTTTTGTTGGGCCCATATATTTTTTTCTGGGCTGTGCCGGTGGACATTTTTTTTTCTATATATTAAAATTATATTTTTTTCCCTATAATTTTAACATCCATATATTATTTTATTATAAATTATAAAACTATTAAATTGATGATTTGACAACAAAATTTTCTATCATTTTTTTTAATTTGCACCACACTAAAAATCTTTGATAAATTTGTTCTTATTTATCTACATAAATGATAATAAACTCTTAATTAATCACTGGATTAAAAGAAATTTTATATTTAATTTTGTCTAAGCAAAATTTTCATCATCTCTTCTTTAAACTCTGATAATAATTTAAATTTTATTTTTTACAAGTCACGATCTGAATCATAAATACATAATAATTAAGATTTAGTCTCAGTAACTTCAAAACACCGAGTTTATCAACATTACATATTTTTGATCGATTTTAAACACAATTATTAAAGTAAAAAACATGAATTATCATCAATTGTAAAATTTATTAAGTTGACCCGATGTTGTTTACTGTGTTTTTAGTCAACGTTACTGTTTTCTTGTCATAATTAGAATCGTAAATGGGCATTTTGACGGGTGGAATCCGGATTGAACACAACAACGACACTAATATAAACAACTATAGTATTTTGGTCTGGTTACTTAATTAATCGCTCGACTTTATTTTCACTTTTATTTATATATATGATAAATAATTGCCGACATGTTTTGTAAACAAAAAAAAAATCGACATTTTACACAATTATACAATATTGTACTTGTTAAGTGGAAACGAGAAAAAAAAGTGGAATCAAACATGTAATTTTCATGCCGCAATATGAATCACAAGATATTTCCGCGACATGAATATCTAAACTACGATCCGACGAACCACGTTCTTTTGGTCAACTCATCTTCATCTAAACCATATCCTAAAATAATTTATTTGGTTGAGCTCATACGATCATGACGTTAGAAATACATATATAGAGCAAAACGTTACACACTCTTGATTTTTTATGTAAGATGTTTTTTTTCTTCCTCAAATCTGATGTAAGAAAAACAAAAATATAAATTCTATTTATATCTTCTTTCGTAGATACCTAAATACTCATGCAATACACAATTTAATAAAATAAGCGATTCTCTTTTCTTATAAAATTAAAGATCGATGTTGTCACTACTATTATGTGCTTTCAGAATTCCTTTTTAAGGGCTTGTTTTGTAAGAGAATGGAGCTATTTTCCTCAGTTACAACTAGATCGGTGGTGTATTAATTTAACCAAAACATATAGAACATATCTACATAGACGTATACCACGAGAGTGAGTTGTCAATGGTTGATGAAGAGTCAACCTCATGACGACGAGTCTCGTCTTTCCCGTACGTACGATTTACGAAGGTCCTGGTCCTATTATATTTTATATATCTCCAGATTCTCCACCGACTTCTCCAAGACTCTCTCTACCACACTTTGATCTTCCTTGTATCATCCAAAGATCTCACTTACATCACTTCTCTCTCTCTCTCTCTCTCTCTCTATCTCTTGCTCCATTTAATTCTAACTCGCCCACCGTTTGTAATACTATGATCTGTATTCTACTCGATTCACATCGTCCACGACAAAAAAGAGAGACTTATAATTGTGAAGATATATATGAGTCTGTTTTAAAACCCTCACTATTGGTTATTTTGGCAGGTCATATATAATTTCAAAAACCTCCATTACTTCACTGCAAATGCATCTAACATATAAGGCCAAAAAACACATGGCCAAATATATTAATTTACTATTTCCCAACAATATAAAATAGATAGGTACCCAAAAAAAAAACATAATCTGAGACATATAGCTGGAGTAATTGTGCAGGGGAAAGTTGTAGAATTGTAGCTAGAATAGTGAGCAAAAGAGCATGGACTCACTGAACATAATAAATAAATCTTTGTGTTTGATGATAAGTTTATGTATTAACGAAATGAACAATTTCTTACTAGTCTTAACTAACTTTTCCTTTTATTACCACCCACCAATATTATTCTACTTTGTTTGTTTGGTTTAAATGTTAAGAATATATTATTCCACTTATGTCTTCTTTCCCAACTAAATTTTATCTGAATTTGACATGCATTCGTATTGTTTCTATATATTTGCTTTGTGCTGCTATATATAGAATTATATATCATTATCATTTAAGATACTTTCATACCAACTTCAACCCGAAAAATGTTTGACATTGTTTTTATATTTTAATGAGATTATCTCTATTTTAAGTTGTCGTTTCTATTGTATAGAAACTTAATCAGAGCATGGTAATATGGTTCACGACAACTGTTATTAAGAAAAAAAGTTATCGAAGGAAGAAAACTTATTTCCATTTTTTTGTTTCTATTTTGTCTGCTGATTGAAAAATATTTCTTTAAATGTAATAATTCAGAATTAATTTCAAAATCTGATTGACAAAAAAAAAAAAGAAATTTCCAAAATCTGGATGGCCTTACCCACGGTTAAAAAGGGACCCACGGGTTATCATTAATTACCTTCATAAGTTAACCGAGGTAAATGCTGTAAAATTCCGTTTCAATAAATTCTCACACTCCTCTTCCATCCCTGGCGCTCACTTCTTTTCAAGTCTCTCTCTCTCTCTCTCTCTCTCTCTCTCTCTCTCGTCGTCGTCGTCCTCTCTCTCTCTCTCTCTCTCTCTCTCTCTCGAGCTTCGCGCGTCTGGAAAGAGACCAAAAACGATCTTCTAAAGCGGCGACGTTTTGGTAGCTGCCGTCGCTAGGACATTCGGTCAACGACTCAAGGCGGCGGTAAGAATCATCATAACTCCGACGATGACGGTTTTCTCCGGCAAACAAGTCGTTCCAATGGATTACGAGGCAGAGGTATCGCAGCGGCTTCTAGACGCTATCCTCGACGGAGATATCAGAACGGCGTCGGATTGCGTCTCCGATCCTCTCGTCGACGTGAATTTCGTCGGCGCCGTCAGCTTAAAGACGAGGAGGAGCGAGGTCGTGCTCCGTGACGAATCCGCCAGCGAAATCAGAGTCGAGTACGAGGAATTCAAAACTGATGTAACGGCGCTGTTCCTCGCCGTTAATTTCGGAAACGTGACTCTCGTGAAGAACTTACTGGTAAGTTTTTTTTTCTCTAGCAGTAAGATCGGCATACAATTTACTTTTCTGTCCTCCGTAGCCGTTTTTCTGAACGTTTCTAGGCTTTTAGATTTTGAAACCGATGAACAAATCTGCGTTGATCCTTCACGCGGCTTTATCTGCCATTAATATACAATTCGCCGTTATTTTCTTCATAGATACACATAATTTACTAAGCAATCAGTTTCGCGTTTACATTTTGGTTTTAATTAATTTTCTTCTTTCCTGAGTTAAAACTGATGTTCACATTTCGTGGTTTTTCAGCACTTTTTTTTTGTCTCTTGAATTAAAGACCCAAAATCTATTATTATTATGTCTGTCTTACTCAGCTTACTACTTTTCCTTTTTTTTCCGAAATTCAAATTTCGAACGCTATTTTTTTTAATCACCAAAGAACATCCGTATATTCCATTCTCTGCTTTTTATACAAAATCACTTATTCCTCCTGTAATCTGCGTCTAATAAAATTCTCACTTTCACTCAGGATGAACTAATCAAGTATGCAATATAGTATTTTGTGATTATTTTTCTTTCATTACTCGTATGTGTTTATTATAATTTAGCTCTAACCATATTTTTAAAAATTTGAAAATAGTGGATCGGATTCCGTGCGGGTTTATTAAAAAAAAATTCATAATCACGTTGACTAGATTCAATCTCACTGGGGGTGTGACTGTTAGGAATCTTCCAAGATGCGAAAAATGTATTTAAAAAAAAAACACAGAAGAATTGCATCTTTAACCGAGTGAGATTTGCATATTAGGCGGGCATCAGTTTCCAAGCTTCAAGTCACAAAACTTTATTCTTTTGCTGCATCGTCACAGATTTGCTTTTACTAATTCTTCTTATAAAATCTTGAATGCTGAATTTGCGATTAGATGCTTAATCTCCGGAGTTAAATTAGCTAAAATCTGGGGGAAAACAAAATTTGGATACAGGATGTGAGACACAATAGTTCCAAAGCTCACTGTTTGTTTGCAGTATATTAGTACGACAAGAAGTGTTGATATTGAACCATGTAGCTTGTTTCTTAAACAGAACCTGAGGACCCCCATATGGTCCTGTCACTTGTCATTGGCTGCATCTGGAGTACATGAATACTATATTTGCATACTTCCTCTCTGTCTATATAAATCATCATCAGATGTCTGTGATCAAGCCAAGCCATGGTCCTTTGCGTCAGGGTTGTTCCCTCATGTTCTTGTAGATCCATTTCAATTATTCACTTTGCATTATTGTACAACTTACTATTATACACAGTTTTTTTTTTTTGTCTTCTTCTGCCTCTGGTTTTCACCTCACGTGGGGGTCCTTAGTACTTAGCAGTGTTAGCTTAAAACAATTGCTGTATAATCTCTACAGTGACCTGACCTTTCCTGCAATGTTTTATCACAGAACATTGGAGCTGATGTGAACCAGAAGCTCTTCAGGGGATTTGCAACAACTGTAGCTGTAAGGGAAGGTCATTTCGAGGTACTTGAGATTCTACTCAAAGCCGGTGCTTCTCAGCCTGCTTGTGAGGAAGCTCTAATGGGTGCAAGCTGTCACGGACGCCCGAAGCTGGCTGAGCTGCTTATGGGAACTGATCTTATTCGGCCTCAGGTCGCTGTGCACGCTCTAGCCACTGCTTGTTGCAGAGGTTTTGTGGACGTTGCAGGGACCTTGCTCAAAGTAAATTCCTTCATCTTCTTGTTTTTGGTAATTGACCACTTCAAGAGTTGGTCAACAGGCATCTTACAGAAGTCATGTTTACATTCTTGATCAGTGCGGAGTAAATGCTAATTCAACGGATAGGCTTCTGCTTCAATCTTCAAAACCTTCTCTGTACACAAATGTGGACTGTACAGCTCTTGTCGCTGCCATTCTCAATAGGCAGGTCTCGGCCGTCCGCTTGCTACTTCAGGTATATTTTCTCATATTCTAACACTAAAATTCTTAAGACAATGTCGTTACAAGGAGAATAGGTTTCTAAGACATCCAAGCTTTTCTTTGAATGATTTGCACAGGCTGGTGTCAAGACAGATATCATGGTGAGGCTAGGAGCATGGTCATGGGACACTAACACTGGAGAAGAGTTCCGGGTGGGAGCTGGAGTGGCCGAGCCCTACCCTTTAACCTGGTGTGCTGTAGAATTCTTTGAAACCAGTGGGGACATATTGTGTTTGCTGCTCAAAGTCCAATCTCCAAACTCTCCTCACAACGGTCGGACTCTGCTCCACCATGCCGTCCTCTGCGGTAACCAGGCAGCCGTTAGAGTCCTCCTCAATTGTGGCGCCGATCCAGAAACTCCTATCAGAACTTTACGAGGCATTGAACTCCGACCGATTCATATTGCTGCATGTTACGGTTCAGTGGAGATTATACAACAACTGGTTGGCTTTGGCTGCGATATAAACTCAAAGACTGATGCCGGTGACACAGCTCTGCTGATCTCAACAAGACACAAACATCCCGAGTGCGTAAAGGTTTTAGCTCTCGCTGGTGCTGATTTCGGCTTAGTGAACAAGGTTGGCCACTCTGTTATATCGGTCGCGGAATCAAACAAGTGGTGTCTCGGATTAGAACGATTAATTCTTGAACTGATCCGGTTTGGTGTGGCTCCACATTCAAGCAACGCTTCAGTTTTCTCGCCGTTGCTGTATGCAGCTCGAGCAGGAGATGCCGAGGCGCTTAAATCTCTTGTAAAAGCTCAACAAGTCTTCCTAGACTATCAAGACGAGGAAGGTTTCTCGGCTGCAATGCTAGCGGCCATGAACTGCCACGTTAAAGCATTCAGAGTCTTAGTCTATGCAGGCGCAGACGTGAAGCTATTCAACAAATTCGGCGACACAGTGGTTTCTCTGTCCGAAAAAAACGGTAACCTCGATATGATCGAGAAGGTGATGCTCGAATTTGCTCTCGAGAAGGACAACAGGAACATGGCGGGCGGGTTCTACGCTCTACACTGTGCTGCAAGGCGTGGAGATGTCATAGCGGTGAAGCTTCTGACTGGAAAAGGATACGGTCTGGACATCCCGGATGGAGACGGCTACACTCCCTTGATGCTTGCGGCTATAGAAGGCCATGGAAAGATGTGTGAGTTTCTAATCGCCCATGGCGCTAACTGCAATGCTAAGAACGGAAGAGGAAAAACGCTGCTGGATCTCGCGGTTGGTGAAGCGGAGAAGGTGATCCGTAACGAGTTGTCTCGGAGGTTTGTGATAAAAGGAAGCAGTGTGATGAAGCACACGAAGAGAGGGAAGGGGAAGAAGCATGGGAAGGGATTGAAAATGTTGGAATCAAGTGGAGTACTAAGTTGGGGAAAGTCGCGGACTAGAAACGTGGTGTGCAAGGAAGTAGAGATCGGAATGAGCCAGCGGTTCAGGAGGAACCGCAAGGGGAAAGGCGATGCAGCAGGGGAGGAAGAAGGCATTTTCCGGGTAGTGACTACGGAGAACAAAGAAGTTCATTTTGTGTGTGAAGGTGGGTTGGTGGGTGCAGAGATGTGGGTGAGGGGAATAAGACTTGTTACAAGAGAGGCTATTTGTGGGAGAACTCAGACTCAGAATTAGAGTGTTGTTTGTGTATATAAGGAAGTTTTGAGAAAGCGAGCTTCATTTTGAAGGCAGTGTGCTTCGATTGTGTTGGGGGTGTTTATAGTTGTTGGGTTTGCTTGAGAAGATTGGATCAAATTCTAGGTTTGATATCTGCAGTATATTTGTGAAATAGCTCGATTAATTTAAGATTTCAAAGTTGCTATGAACGAAATCTAAACCATGTCAATGAATTCACAGTCAAGATCCAGCACTGAAATTCCGCATGTGATCAGGACCCAAATATTAAAAACAGCATGAAAGTCTTCTCATTCAAAACAACATGAAGATTTCTGATAAAGCATTACATCACAAGTGAAGTCAGCACTTTTGTTTACCAGTCACAAACGCAACAAGCATAACCAACAGAGATAAATAGAGAAGCTTAGCTTTAAGAGTTCTAATCGCTATTGTAACCATCATCATCGTTATCCTTATCTTCATGGTCTTTCACCACTCGTTCTATGAACTGTCTTCGAACTCCAGCCATCACAGCTTCCCTTGAGGAGTCATCGTCTCCACTTTTGCCATCGTTAAGAACTGGCTCTGACTGACACAAAACTAAGGCTACACCTGAAAAAGCACCAAACATGTTCAGACATCATTTCCTCCTGGTCTATGAATATTCTGCTGAAAGCGTATGATAAGATGCAAATGTGGTCGCATCAGTTCTCTTCAGATCAGACAAAGCTTAGACACGAGAGATGGTATAGTTATCAAACACAATTGGGCACAGATTGAATCAGACATCAAACAAAAAGCAAAAAAGGCTTCAAACTTACTCTCTGGGGTGCACCTACGGCCAAAGCTCTTCAAGCCTACATGGGTTCCTTTAACGGCGCCGTGATGGTACACCAACAAGGTAGGAAGATTGCAATCAGGGTAATTCGGAATACAATCAGTGGATATAATCTTCACAAACTTTGTTGCCGGGTATCTGCTAGCCAATTCATCTAAACAACCCAATAGCAAGCCACACTCTGCGAAACTATCGGATTAAACAAGAAAATGAACAAAAGTTTAGTGTTTCAAGCATGTGATAAGATTGGTGTCTTCAAGACCAAACAAACTTCACGAATATTTCAAAAGCATACCCATCTTTGTAGAGACATACAACAACCCAATCTTCAGCAGAAGCTTGTGAAACCTCCCGCACGAAATCAGAGCCCGAAATGGGAGTCACTGATCCATACCTCCTAACTTTAGCAGCTTCTCTCAGCTCTGTCAACCTCTTCTTCCTATCAAAGCATCAAAACATTAGAGAAGAAGCATGAAGTGTGTTTAGCTTAACCATGAGCGACATCAAAATATAGTAGTACTCTTTTCTTCAGGCATTACAAAAACGAAAGGCGTTTCATATCGGAAAGCACAAATGAATCGATAAAAACCAGAGCTTTGTAATTGCATTCCCGATCCATTAAGAGGATAAAAGAGCTAGCGAGCTATATGACAACAGATCCGAGAAAATTGAAATTCAAAATTCAGGGTCAATTGAGATTGTAAATGCAAAATCAGAATGTTGGATTCGATCTGCAAACCTGTATTCTTCGAGGAAGCGATCATCGTCGAGATCTTTGTCGTCCTCAAGATCCTCAAGCTCCTCCTCTGTCTTCTTATCGAACCATGCCTGGTCCTTAGGAGCTGAAGACTCGTCTTGTGCCGGAGTATACGCCGGCGGTTTGAATGCCGGAGCCTTCGCCGGGAGATTCCCCAACTTCCGCTGGATATCGTCCCATTGCGTCGACGTTCCTTCGACGTCCTTGTACACGAAATGATAATCTGCCATTGATTTTACTACCTAGGAAGCTTTTGTTATTCTCCGTTAGATTATACAGAGAACCTTTGAATCTGAGAGAAAAGAAAAAGCAAATTGCTTTGACACTCTGTGATCGCAATCTCGTCGATGGTGGAAAAGGCTTTCTTCTCCCTAAGGTCAGACCCGCGAACGGTCTGGTAAAACCGAACAATACCGAGGCTATTGCTTATCTGTTTCACACCGATCCGATAATATCTGGTTTAGAAGACGGTTAGCAATCGGTTTATGCCAAGAGTCTCTGGAGCAGGCGGAGTGTCCACACTTTTTTGGAGGCATATATCTTATGGAGAAGATCCAGAGATAATTAAACAAACAGTTGTGAATTTTTTTGAGAGGGAGAGAAAAAGGCGATCGATTAGGGTTTTTGTTTTCGTCTGAATTTTCTATATGATCGGAGGTATGAGCTCGGTGGAGGCTGTGATAGCGTCAATCCAGGCTTTATCGGCGAGTTCCGGGGACTTATCTGCACTCCATGATCTTTTAAAAGGAGCTGAGGAGTCGCTCCGAATCGACTCGGATGTTCAACTCTCTACTCTCGATCAGCTCGACCCCTCGAAGCATTCTCTCGGCTACCTCTATCTCCTGTGAGTTTATTCTGTTCTCATAATGTTTGGATTTCTCATGTATGGGTTCTTGCTGCTATTTTGTGGATACTGTGAGGGCTGATTGGTGAAGTCGGTGTCTGGAGTTATGAGTTGCTTTTCGTTTGGGATAATATGCAGTAGCTGTTTTTTATTTAGTGTGTTTATCGTTGTGTTCATTGAAACTTGAGATGTGTGATGAGCTTGATAGATTTCAAGGAGGGTTATTTATTTTTTTGTTATTGGATTTCTGTTGTTAAAATTTTGTATTGTTGTTTGATTGTTCCAGCGAGGTTATTACGTGTGGTCCGGTGTCGAAGGAGCAAGCTTCCGATGTGATTCTGTTGATTGCCCGGTTCATCAATTCTTGCGATGCTGAGCAGATTCGTTTAGCGAGCGAAAAATGTATGTACTTACGCGTGAAGGGTTCTTTTCTCTGTTCTCTGTGTTCTTTAGGGAGATGATGATGTTATTATTTTGGTCTTGCAGTTGTATCTCTTTGTAAGAGGTTCAAAGACAAAGTTTTGGAGCTCAAAGATCCCGTACGAGGGGTGGCGCCACTATTGACAGCTGTTCATAAGATCCAGGTCTCCACCAAACGTTTGACTGCTTTGCATCCAGATTGTCTTCAACTATGCCTGCAGGCGAAGTGCTATAAAGCTGGTTTCTCCATTCTTAGTGATGATATCTTAGAGGTTGACCAGCCAAGAGATTTTTTTCTCTATTGCTATTATGAGTAAGCCAGTTTCCCTCATTGCTATCATTTGAGTTTTTTTTTAATAGTCTATTAGATTCTCGTCCTTGATCCATATGTTAATATATCAGAATAACATTCTTATAATATATTATGCACTTTTGACAGGGGAATGATATGCATTGGACGGAAGAGATTCCAGAAAGCATTGGAGCTTCTTTACAATGTAAGGAATTCTACTTCCGGTTTTCACATGTTTTTAGCCATCATGGACTTTTGCTTTAGTTTTAAATCGATTGAAGTACTTTTTTATCAGGTGGTCACTGCTCCAATGCATCTTGTCAACGCCATAGCTCTTGAGGCGTACAAAAAGCACATATTGGTGTCACTCATTCACTCTGGGCAGGCAAGGCTGTGTTTATCTTTCATTTTTTTTGTTTATCTAGTTTTCTGTCGTGGGAGCGATCTTGCACAAGCCTGATCATTGGATGTTTTGATTGATGTTGGATTTACTAGTTATATCCTGTGTTTTATTTTCTCTTCAAGCATTTGTTTATCTTATGATGTTATTCTTATAATATTATATTATTTTTACTTGTGCAGTTTAGTAGCAGTCTCCCCAAGTGCGCTTCTACAGCAGCTCAGAGGAACCTCAAGAGCTGGTGTACAGTAAGTTTGAACCGTATCCGTTGTACATGTATTGATTTGTCTATGTTATGATGTCTTCAAAATTTTGTGCATATGAGTTTTTTTCCGTTTTTGATGGCTAGTCCTGTTTTCAGTTGAATCCATTGAATTCAGCTAATTTGTATCCCATACTAGCTGGATCTATGTATCAGCTTGTGATTTTATCATTTACTCTTTTCTCAGCCTTACATTGAAGTGGGTAATTGTTACAACGAAGGGAAGATCAGTGACCTAGAGGCAGTGGTTGTGGCCCACAGCTCAGATTTTGAAAAGGTAGATCTCCCCTAAACCAGATGCAGTGTTTCTATGCTGATATTAGTCTTCCTAGGTTCTGTATTGATATTAATCTTCGCCCACCCTATAACTCGCATGGAATGCTATTTTTCAGGACAAGAACCTTGGATTAGTTAAGCAAGCAGTGTCATCCCTTTACAAGCGGAACATTCTGAGGTTGACTCAGAAGTATTTGACCTTGTCGCTTCAAGATATAGCCAACATGGTCCAACTTGCTAATGCTAAGGAGGCGGAAATGCATGTGCTTCAGATGGTACTGTATTCTGTCTGTCCCACACTTGATTGTTTGAAGGTAGCTTTATAATTGTAACTGTTATGTGACATAATCTTGTTTTCTCTCCAAACTTGCAGATCCAGGATGGTCAGATACATGCCCTTATCAACCAGAAAGATGGAATGGTCAGATTCTTGGAGGACCCTGAGCAGTACAAAACCAGTGAGATGATAGAGATCATGGATTCTGTCATCCAAAGGTATGTCTACAAACCAAATACTTTGCTGTTAGGAAACCAAGTTCTTTGATATGTTTTTTTTGGGGGGGAACATGGCTTGAAACCAAGTTCCCATGATGCCTTCGCGGGGAAAAAGAAAAAGAGATACTTCGATCCTCCTTTGTTTTTAAGTGTGTGACTACACTCGGAATCAAATTGATAGAGAAATGAATTGGTTAGCCAGAGCAGAGTAGTAGCGTCAAATAAGCTCTGTGTTTATGATTTTCAGGACTATTGGGCTGTCGAAGAATCTCTTAGCCATGGATGAGAGCTTGTCATGTGATCCTCTGTACTTGGGAAAGGTAACTTAATGCTATGTTTCATAGACTGTTCTGTGCTGGAGCCTTAGTTTCTCAGACTAAACCGTTGACAACTTTGTTCTCAGGTTGGAAGGGATAGGCAAAGGTATGACTTTGGAGACGATTTTGATACTGTCCCTCAGAAGTTCTCCATGTAAACAGCAAAAGACCTGAAGGAACAAATCTTGGCTCAAAGACAACCCTAGTTGTGAATCGTTTCTTTTGCCTTCATTTGTTCTTTTTTGTTGGTTATGAAGTTTCATATTTTTTTTTCTCACAATGGCCAACAAGTAGAGCATTTTGGACCCGCCAAATCTTTATTATACTACTAAAAAATTTGCGATAAATTGTCTCTGTTTGACCAAAAAAAAGTTGTCTCTTGCTAAACTGCATTAAAGAAAAAAAGTCCAGAGGACGATGGACTGTGCAAATCTATTTTGGTTTATAAAGCTTTTAAACTGCGTGTCGTTTTGGTGAATCTTATCGGCTGTGGTCTCGTTGTTGTTTGGGCTAGTTTAAGGCCCATAACCCAGAAGTTAAAAGGCTTACCCGTCTCACCAAGCGCCACGTAGATTTTCATTTTCTTAAATCATTTTTGTTTGTCGCGTCTTCTCCATTTCGTTTTCAACATGATTTCCCTCTCTTATCCTCAATAAAAAAAATATCTGAGAAAACGCGAAAGAAGAACGGAGCAAAATCCTCAGAATCGCCGCCGGAGAATCTTTGCGCTTCGAAAGAACCGGAATTTTGGGAGTCGATATTTCCATGGAAGGGGTTATCACGTGTTTTGATACCAAATGCGTCTCTCTTCCAATTCGTTCTTTCCCACTTTCTAGGGTTTCTTCACTTTCTCGGTGGAGGAACAGTAATTTGGTATCTTCATCGCGATCGGTTCCCCAGAGAACCTTGTGCGTTTCGGCTTCGAGCTCAGATACTTTAGTAGCGGGCGGCTCACCAAAGGAAGACGAGAGGCAGAGCAAAGTATCGAGCAGGAAGGAAGGAGATGACTCGGAGGATTTGAAGTTTTGGATGGATAAGAAAGGTTTACCACCTTGCAAGGTTTTTCTTAAGGAGAGACCGGCTCATGATCAGAAGCATAAACCCATACATTATGTTGCAGCTAGTGAGGATCTTCAGGTGTTTGACTTATCTATCATTTCAGAAGTTTTCGTTGTCGTTTTATATCATTCTATCGGATTTCCGCGTTTCAAATTCTGGGTTGATGGTAAAAGTCTGTCCTAATTCCCTGTTTATTTCCAGAAGGGTGATGTGGCGTTTTCAGTTCCAAACTCTTTGGTGGTCACACTAGAAAGAGTGTTGGGAAACGAGACTATTGGTATGAGCCATTCCCTAGTCTCTATTACGTTTCCCATTCCACGAAGTTATTTTTACAGTCATGCGCAATCATATTTGGATTATAATTTGTGATTTCTCTTGCGTGGTTGCAAATTGGAGGTGGGGATACGGGAGTTTTGAAGCTTTATCTGTAGCCATAAACCTCTCTTTTTTTCATACAGCCGAACTGTTGACGACGAACAAATTGTCTGAACTGGCTTGCCTAGCTTTGTATTTGATGTATGAGAAGAAACAAGGGAAGAAATCTGTATGGTATCCCTATATAAGAGAACTTGATCGTCAAAGAGGACGAGGTCAGCTAGACGTGGAATCCCCGTTGCTGTGGTCAGAAGCTGAGTTAGAATACCTAACTGGCAGCCCGACGAAGGTATTGCGTTAGTATATGCATGACATATGAGGAACTAGTCTGATGGGTTCTCAGCGTTGATCTTCTTTAAAATGGTCCAGGCCGAAGTCCTTGAGAGGGCTGAGGGGATCAAAAGAGAATACTCGGAGCTTGACACTGTCTGGTTTATGGCTGGATCTTTGTTTCAGGTGTTTGGCTACTATATTTGCTACCTAAGACTTCAGCTTCTTATATTTTTACAGCTTCTTATTTTTTTTCTTAACATATGGAATGTTAAGAACCGCAGCTCGCAGCGTACTTACATCAAGTTATTTGTGTTTTGCAGCAATACCCATTTGACATACCAACTGAAGCTTTTACATTTGAGATTTTCAAACAGGCATTTGTTGCCATTCAGTCCTGTGTGGTGCATTTACAAGTAATAGTTCATTCTTTTTGGAGTTTCCCTTCACAATTCATTTGTCCAGGCGGTGTTTGAAAGAATACCTAGAGTTAAGTCTAATAATATGGTCTTACCTCTGTCACTCTGTCTGAATCTACAGCTTAGCTTGTAAATTCTCCTCTGCTTGCAACTTATCACCTAATCAACTAGTCAGGAGTTGCTTGTTACTTAGCTAATATAGATATGTATGCTTATTCCTGTTACTCAGAATGTCAGCTTGGCTCGTCGGTTTGCTTTGGTTCCTCTTGGTCCTCCCTTGTTGGCCTACTGTTCCAACTGCAAGGCAATGCTTACCGCTGTTGATGGTGCTGTCGAACTTGTGGTAGATAGGCCATATAAAGCTGGCGATCCTATAGTTGCCTGGTGCGTCTGTGACCCAAACTGCTTACGGCCTCTAGCATTCGCTTTCTGATTTTATCGTTCTTAGTTTTTTGTTTCATCCTTCATTTCAAGGTGTGGGCCACAACCAAATGCGAAATTGCTTCTGAACTATGGATTTGTTGATGAAGATAACCCTTATGATAGAATAATCGTTGAGGTATTTATGAAACTTTGATGCCCTAGTAAACTTCAGTCTAGATTTGGGGGTTTACATGTTTTATGCGTCATATCTTCACTCCAGGCAGCCCTGAGCACTGAGGATCCTCAATATCAGGACAAGAGACTGGTTGCCCAAAGGAACGGAAAATTATCCCAACAAGTTTTTCAGGTATGAAGGTGTGACTTTCCCGTTTCAACAAGGCTACTTTGAGAAGTTTTGCCTAATTTGCGTTTTCACATCCTCTTTAGGTTCGAGTGGGAAAAGAAAGAGAGGCTGTTCAAGACATGCTTCCCTACCTGCGATTGGGTTACATGTCTGATCCTGCTGAAATGCAATCAGTTATTTCGTCACAAGGTCCAGTTTGTCCAGTAAGTAGAGGATGAGTGACCTGGCAGAACTTCTTTTCTAAGTAATCTTTTGATATTTCCTTGATTGTATCAAATGCTCAGTCCCAACATGCGAGACCTCCGATGTTAGTTGTATACCTGATGCTATATGTAAAAGTTTAACTCTCAGTCTCTTTGTAGATGAGCCCTTGCATGGAAAGAGCAGTACTAGGTCAGCTTGCTGATTACTTCATGAGACGCTTGTCTGGCTACCCTACTACCCTGAAAGAAGATGATGCATTGGTATATCGTCAGACTTTGTAATTGTTACGTATCAAACATTTTTTTCCGGTTTTCTGCATAATATTAATAGAATTTGTGCTCAATAGTTGGGAGAACCTAGTTTGAATCCTAGGAAGCGAGTTGCCACACGGCTTGTCCGATTGGAGAAGAAAATGCTAGCTGCCTGCCTTGTGGCAACAGTCGATTTGTTAAATGAGTTGCCCGATACAACCATCTCTCCATGCCCAGCACCCTATGCTCCTTCCTTGAAATAAAAAAGGCACTTATCTCTGGTCCTATCTTTCTCAAGTAATTACTAATATTTTTTGACCTTCTAAAACAATGTCGATGCAGGTTTGTGTTGTAGCTGCAATTGGTGGGACATGGCAGGAGTAATTTTTTGGTCGTGTCCTTGATCATTACAATCCGTGGTCGCTTAACTAAGGTCAGTTTTGTGTGTAGTCCAGATTTGTTCCTAGTGTATAGTGCTGGAAAACACGCAATCATTTTTGTTAGATTTCTTTCTGTCAGCCTTGAATGTATCTCCTTAACGAATACAACAACTTTAGATTCTAGTTGAAATAAGTTTTTCTTAATGTGTTTCCCGCTATTAGTAGATGGTTTAATGATGTTTCTGAGTCTTGAAGTTGATTTCTCTAATATCTGATGCCATTGCAAATGCAGGTAGTAGCTACTAGGAGCCTATCTGTGGCTTGACACGCAAATATTGCAGCCTCCTATGATTTTCCTTTTTCTTACAACAATGAAGCATTGTGGATATCCTGCGAGTGTAATTACAGACATGAACCTTAAAACTCCCTCTGCAATGATCTATCTGTGTGACTGTGTCTTAGAAATTTAGAATTTTTTTAAAAAAATTACTGTATCAAATAAAATGGGTTTCTAATTTCAGAAATTCAGTTTAGCTTCGAGAAATGCCCAAGCCCTTTGGAATACAAGAACGTCAGGATGTGCATATAGAATAACGAAAACGGCACGTGGTTCATTGATTGCGTTGACTCCATATGATTGTGATTCCGCCATCGTAAAATATCTCTATCGACTGGAGTTATTCTTTTGATGGCAGAAGCTGAAGTATTCTAGGCCGTTCGATTCAAATCGGACGGTCTCTATTGCCCTTGTGTTTTCTCTACTGAATCTCGTTAACCGCGATACCCGTTAGTATGACAGACAGTGGAGAGTAGAGAGTAGAGAGAGAGAGTAATAAACATTTCTCTTCTTTCTCGACTTCTCTCGGTCGTCTTCGGTCGTCTTCGTCAAGCTGCCTTTTCTATTTCCACATCAAACTTTAGTTATCGTCTTTCCCTCGCTCCCCTCATCTAAAGTTTCGGTGGCTTCTGCTTCAGTTGGATCATCGATTTCTCCGAAGTTCAGTCGGTGATTTCCTTTTTTTTTGCTTATTGGGTGTGCCTACTTCCCTCGGCAGTTCGAGCTTTTCTTTTTTGTCAGTAGCAGTAAGAGATTAATTTCTCAGAGATTAGTTTTTCATACTAGATTGGTTTGTCGTCTGTAGGTTAGACTGATCCGGGGCTCTACAATCCAATAAGGGAAATCTATTCTTAATTTCGTCGATATGACAGTGAGAAACTGTGGTTTCCCCAGACATTATTGTCGTAACAGTTTCGAAACACCCGGTGGGTATGATGAAAGCTCTGATAGCCCTAGTGCCTCGGAAGGTTCAAATTGTTCCAAAAGAAAGTTGGGCGGGTTAAACTAAACTGATGACCATGAAACATTTGGTGTCTCCAAAATATTATTACCCTTGTCTGATCTGTCATCATCAGAAAGGAAGGATTTGCTCCACAGGCTAAGACAAGAGCTGGAGCAGATACGGTTCTTTCAGAAGAATTTCGAGCTCTCTAAATCAATGGGTATCACTAGTTCATCTGCAAGTAGTTTGGGTAGAGCCAAGAGTTTTGGAAAGTCAAGATGCTCCACAGGGCCAGGGAAGACTGTCATCCCCTTAAGTGCTCCTAAACCGACTCCTGTCAGTACCGAGGTTATGCTTCTGATGAAGCAGTGTGAGGCGCTCCTAAAACGACTGATGTCGCATCAGTATGGTTGGGTGTTCAATACTCCTGTGGATGTTGTCAAGATGAATATACTGGACTATTTTAATATTATTAAGCAACCCATGGATTTAGGAACTGTGAAGAATAAGTTAACCTCGGGAACGTATTCCTGTCCGTCGGAGTTTGCTGCTGATGTTCGGCTTACCTTTAGCAATGCAATGACGTATAATCCGCCGGGTAATGATGTTTACATCATGGCTGATACGCTTCGCAAGTTTTTTGAAGTGAGGTGGAAGACTCTCGAGAAGAAACTATCCGGAACTACAACTCATACTGAACCGAGTAACTCGAATATTCACGAGGAAAAAGATATTGTAATTCCTGTGTCTCTGGCTAAGAAGTTGAAGACACATGTAGAGCCTGTGAAACGGGTTATGACCGATGAGGATAGACTCAATCTCGGCAGGGATTTGGAGTCCTTGACTGAGTTCCCCGTACAACTAATAACTTTTTTGAGAGACCACAACTCAAATGAAGGGGTGATTGGAGATGATGAGATTGAGATTGACATTAATGATCTCAGTGATCACGCCTTGTTCCAGTTGCGGGATCTCTTAGACGAGCATTTGCGAGAGACCCAGAACAAAAAATCAAGTGTTGAACACTGTGAGATGGAGGTATATGTCCGTCTATATCTCAACTTTGAGCATTTAATAGCACCATGACTGCTAATAGGGAAAATTCGATTTATTGCAGCTTGTGCATGGATCAGTGCCAGGGTATTCGTCAATGCAACATTGTGATGGTTAGCTTACAGCCTGCTTATTGTTTGAGTAAATTTTCTTCTTAAGCTCTTCGATCGGATAGACAATTTCTTACTATATCTTCTTTGCAGAGAGTGAAATGGAGGAGGTTGTTGACATTGTTGAAAATGAACACCCAAAGTCAAGCATTTCTCCTGTCATGATAGAGAATGATCTGGTGTTTGGAAACTCAAATGGTATGTTTTCCTTGGCTTGTTAATATAGTCATTCCTGTTCTGTGGGAACTTTTTGGTGTGGTTTGGTTGTTGCATTTTTCATTTCCAAATCCTCGGCACCTCAAATTATGTCAGAATTGGTCTTGGAGGCATATTGTTATTGATATGCAGTGAACTTTAATAGCGAATTCAATTTTTTATCTTCTGAAGTTTTTTACGTCGAGTAAAAACTTATGTTTCTATTCTCTGAAATGAAAGTAACTGCATATTTCGTGTAATAGTTTGAAGTTGGAGGCCTGTAACATTCACCACTTGTTCACTAACTAATTATGAATTACTTTTTGCTTTCACTTTGTTGTTTTGATGGTGAATTCGTGATTAGATTATCGCCTGGATCATACTAACTTCTGATTGTTCCTCTTTTGGTGAATATAACTGATCTAGGTATTAGCTCGGAAAAGTGTATCGGGTGATCCTAAAATCTCAAGTTTACTTTTTGTAGTGTGGACCTTATCTTTTGTTGTTTCATTGTTACAAGCAGCTTCTGTTGGTGGGTTGGATCAGCAGCTGGAAACTGTATCTCAGGAGAAAATAAGTTGTGTTGAGGAGGCGGATAGTCAGCAAGATGGTAAGAAAAGGAGTGTGGCAGAAAAATGTTTCTGCTCTTGTGTCTGAGGTGGCATCTCACTCTTGACCCTTTAATACACTAGGAAATAGTGCTCAGAATGAGAAGCAACTACCTCCTGAAAAGGTCTACAGGGCTGCTTTATTGAAGAACCGATTTGCAGACTTAATCTTGAAAGCCCGAGAAAAAACTCTTAACCAGGTTTGTTTTGTGTTCTGACTGACCCACTATTATGGGTCTTTTGATATGATTTTTCATAAATTTTATGTGTTCCTGAGATCAGAATGACACGCGAGACCCAGAGAAGCTGCAGCGTGAGAGAGAAGAGCTAGAGCTTCAAAAGAGGAAAGGTTTGTTTCCTTGATTTGCTAGTTCAAGTCTGATTGATGGTATTAACGACCTCTAAGTGATAAATAGGCATAGTGAAACCTGTAGTGACGTATGTGCCCTTTCTTAACAGAGAAAGCACGATTACAAGCAGAAGCTAAGGTAGCTGAAGAAGCTCGTAGAAAAGCTGAGGCACAAGCTGCAGCTGAAGCTGCGGCTGAGGCTAAGAGAAAGCTGGAGCTCGAAAGAGAAGCAGCTCGCCAGGCGTTGCTGGAGGTAAAATGTTTAAAGCAGCGTTGCATGCAAAAAACACTTCCTGATTCATTTTTTTCATAGCAGATGAATGAAATAGTCTTTATAATAATATTCGGGAGGCCTAAACAGATTAGGGCAGTGATTAAGAATCAAAATGTGCTTTAAAAAATGGAATTCTTGTACCTGTTTTTACTAAAACATAAGTTTTCGTGGTAAATGGTGCGCAGATGGAGCAGTCGGTTGAACTCAACGAGAACACAAAGTTTCTCAATGATCTAGAACTGTTCAAAACAGTCAACACGGACCATTTGATTGATGCGACAGAGGAGGATGTGTCTCATGATAGGTTGCGTAGTTTCAGTTTTGGGGGTAGTAATCCTCTGGAGCAGCTTGGGCTGTTTATGAAACAGGATGAAGATGAGGAGGAAGCTGATCCGCCCACTTCTCCAGCTCCTGGAATTGAAGTAGAAGAGGGGGAAATTGATTGAGCTTGTGTGGAGATGATCCACAAAAGTCAGACAATTGTAATATCTGAATTCTGTCTGAATCCAGAACACACAGAATCAAGAGTCATTCAGCAAACGTTGAAGAAAGACAAATTTTAGTGTGTGATTCAGTTGCCCAAGTAGAAAGGGCCGTCCATTGAATGAATATGCCTCAAGATTGGATTGGTACTCAGAGTGGAAACGAGAGTCTTTCATGCATGAGTTACGTTTTGCTTGGAATGGTCGTAGTGACAGTCAGATCAACTGTTAAGACTTGTGAAAGTTTGTTTAAAAATAAAAAGAGAAAGGGATGATGGTATTATTATTTATGTAGTTTGCTTAAATCTTTTATTAATTACTGAAATAGACATGTCTTTTCGAGTTTGGCTTAAGCTATCAACATAACCGGATTAAGTTCGTCTTTGTGTTATTCCGTGTAGATTCTTCTTCTTCTTCTTCTTCTTCTTCTTCAGTTTCAGCTAGGGTTGAGATTCCGATCTCAATGTCGATCGATGTCGGAGAAATCTCCGTTCCGGACCTCCCACTCTTCTTCTCCATGTTCTTAATCATCTACCTCATCGCGTACTTCATCGTCTTCCGCAATTGGAAACCTCAAATCCGTCCCGAAGCATCAAGCTGTCTGATTTCAATCTTCCACGGATCTCCGGCGGTTTTTCTAGCCTCACGCGCCGTCTTCTCCTCCTCCTCCCGGTTCTCCTTCTCCTCCGCCAACACCGCCGCTCAGAACACCGTCCTCGATTTCAGCGTCGCCTACTTCCTAACCGATCTCTTCCACTACATCATCTTCTACCCCAGCGACGTCCTCTTCATCGGCCATCACCTAGCCACTCTGTTCGTCTTCCTCACCTGCCGATTCCTCGTCTTCCACGGAGCCTGTGCCATCTTAGGCCTCCTGATCCTCGCCGAAGTAACCAGCGCGTGCCAGAACGCGTGGACGCTCGCCGGCGCAAGGAAGAACGATCCGGAGTCTCGGCTAGCCGTCAAAGTGTACGATCTCTTGTCCCCTCCGTTTTACGCCTTCTACAGTATCGTTAGGGGAGTGTTGGGACCTTTGTTTTTCGGGAATATGGTTGCATCTTACGCCCGAGGCGAAGCCAACGGCGTAATACCTAATTGGTTGTGGATTTCTTGGGCCATCGTTGTTGGGACTGCCATTACTGTTAGTATACTTTGGATTTGGAATCTCTGGATAGAATGGTTTAGAGAAAGGAAGACTAAACTAAGACAAGACAAGAAGAGTAGATAGTTTTGTCAAGATCAATTGTTTTGCCTTCCTTCCATGTACTATATAATACCAACTTATTTACCATTATTATTTCAACTTTTAGAAATTTCTTTCTAAACTATTGTACGTTTGGAATAATGATAATAGATTTGCTTCTGGATGAGAAGTATGTGCAAATGCACTTTTGATCCATTTGTGTTTCGTTATCTGTATTATTCAGAAGTTTGTGATCTCTCGCGCCTCTGATTGAAATTTTTTGGTCAACTGTTCTGCTACACTTATTGCTCCTCTCTTGATTCTTCTTGATATTGCTGAGAAGTTGGAAGTCTACAAGACGCAGGGTAGGGTATCAGAATCGGTTTGCTTTATAAGTGTATCTGGTTTAATATTTTATACTATGTTTCCTATCCTTCAAGAACCCCGTGAACGATGCAGATCTCGAATTATCAGCCATATTAGTAGTTTATGTGAGTTTAGCTGATAATGCTCTTGATTGGTATCTCAAAGTAAAGGTTAAACTTACTCTGTTGGTCCACCAAGATAGACTAAACTTTTCTGATCTTTAGGATCAAGCCAAGGGGTCTTTTTTTGTTTTTGTCAAGATGAAAAACTGTGAATCTGTAGCACGTTTATTGAAAGCCGAAGAGCATAAGGTGGCTTTAAAAATATATGTGGTCAGAGCAAACACAAGTCGTATGCAACTCCCGTCGTGCTAGCTGGAAAACAAGAGGTAAACAAGTGACGACTGCTACTTTTTTCTGTTGGAAGATAAGAGACAAAGTCTTGCTCGACCTACCAATGAAAGAACAGTGTATAACAAACAAACTTTAGCATTCTTGTAGAGCTTATCATTACAGACTCAATCACTGGCATTGCATAAACGTAGAAATGCCGCGTTCAACAAAACATTGACAATGTCTGTGGTGTAGATGGGATCGTTGCTTGAGTTTCCAAAACCATATTATGGCCTGCGTAAGCAAAAGCGATTTCGCTTTTGTCCATTGCTGAAGCTACCCAAGCAATCGTGACCCTATTTGCATTTGTTCTTCATGTTAGCAGTAGATGTAACACACAAACAAGGCAGAGATGATGGGTTTACCTCATAGGCATATAAGGACAGCAGCAACTAAAGTGACACCCGAGAAGTAGTGTCCATTACTGAATCTCAGTTCTTGGCCTTTATAGAATTGTTCTCCTTGATTCTAGCTCGGGTGTCCAGCTTCACAAAACGCTTAAGATCTTCAAAAGGAAGAGCCTCACCGTTCTTCCTTGGGCCTTGTTGCATTGAATATGGGCCTAGATATTGTCCCATGGGCCTTGTTGACCGAATCTAATATTGCAAATAAGTGTCAAGTTCGTTTTTCTTCTTAACGGCAATTTCTGTCAAATGTCAATTTAATATTCTAAATTCGACCAATGTCTTCACATTTCTCTCTTCATTCTATGATTTTTAATTTTAGGTCAAGTTCACCAAGAGCGACCAAAGTTCTTAAATCTTTCAAGGTTTTGTTTTTTCTCTCGTAATTTTTTGGCAACAATTTTCATTCGAGCATTGTTTTTTTTGTCAAAGATTCATTTGAACATTGAATAATATTATCAACGTATTAACTCCTTTATCTACGATGGTCAAACAACTATTGGATGAGTAATTCAAGTTAGCTTTTGGGTAACAAAAACAAAATATTTCAACTTACATAGCCAAGATGGGTTACTAAATTATGGATTTTATATGAAAACAAATCATTCCTAGTGCTGTCTTTATGCCATAGAAGTTTATGATAGAAACATAATGAAGTGTCAATCTATATGATAAATAATAGTTTTGGAATCGGTAGTTCCAATTTATAAAATCGGGGAAGAACCAAAAAAAAAATCTTTTCGCACTTGTACGTCTCTAGAACGTACAAAACTCCAAAAGCGAGACAGAACTTTCCGATTTACGGTAAACGCGTCTCAGGGGATAACTTTCTCCTCTCGTACCAATAGGCAATGACACTTTGTCGACAATCGTGTCTCTCTCTCTGTCTTCTTCGTCGTCATCATTTTATTATTCTCTGTAAATTACTCGGAATTATAGAAACCGAAACTGGGCTTGATCAATTTTGACTCTTTGCTCCCATTTCTTCATTCCATTTCAATCCCAGTCTCCGTGATTGTTCTGTAAATCTTCAAACTCGGTCAATTTTCAAGTTGGGGAGCCCTAACGAGACCTCCATAGATGCGATCTCTCAGACCTGGGATCAAACTCTTGAAAAAAATTGGTGTTTGCCAATAGGAAATTTCTAATTTTTGGTGGGAGGGAAATGCCAAGCGTAGGTGTGAAACTCTATAGCGTCTTTTTCAAGTTACTTTTGAAACATCGTCTCCAGAATCTGATTTCGATTTCAGCTGATGGGTTATCGGATTCGTTCGGCGTTTCGACCCGATCCGATGAATCCGTCGCCGCCGCGAACCCGTCCTTCACCGACGGGGTTGCAACCAAAGATATCCACATTGATCCAATGACGTCACTCACCGTAAGGATCTTCCTCCCTGAATCTGCTCTTTCTCCATCCGAACCCGATTCGCTGCGGCTACGCCGCGGAGATAATTATCACTCCCAACCCAGATCTGATCGGAGACATAGCCACACACCTCTTAATCAGAACTCTCCGGCACAGGCGGAGAGGAACGGATCTCGAAGGAACAGCTACGGATGCAACAACGATAATCTAGAACCATACGGAGGATATGCGCCGGCTCCGAAGAGGAATTCCCGGAAACTTCCAGTGATGTTGCAGTTCCACGGTGGAGGTTGGGTCAGCGGAAGTTCCGATTCGGCGGCCAATGACTTCTTTTGCCGGCGAATCGCTAAAGTATGCGACGTAATCGTATTGGCCGTGGGTTATAGGCTTGCCCCTGAGAATCGGTACCCTGCGGCGTTCGAGGATGGAGTCAAAGTGCTGCATTGGCTTGGCAAACAGGCTAATCTAGCTGATTGTTGCAAGTCTCTTGGTAATCGACGCGTCAATGGCGTTGAGTTGAAGAAACTGAACGTTCAAGGACATATTGTGGATGCTTTTGGGGCTTCCATGGTTGAGCCTTGGCTCGCAGCTCATGCAGATCCTTCCAGGTTTGTATCTGTAATCTTGCCTGCTTGTTGCTATTTATCTTCCGATTTCACCAGTTATGTCAGCTGTGATGCTTAAAGACAGACAAAGTATAAACCTAATCAGTTAAGAGTTTTGAGCTAGAGACACCTAGACTTAGATGTAATCAACCATAGGGTGAGTTGCTCTCAAGATTTTAGATGATGCCCACTTCAAATATTTTGGATTTTTTATTTGATTTATGAACCCTCTATGGTCACTGAACTTAGAACACGCTTGGATTTAGATTGCTTCAGCGATATTGATGTTTGTCTGGAGAAATTGCTTTCTGGAATTTAGACCCGTTTCGGCAGATTAGAATAGTTTCAAGTTGATTTCGGAGAATAACTAGGAACCAAGTCAGGGTTCTATGAAGAACTTGTTAAATGCACTTAGCTAGCTTCTCCTCCATTGCTTGCAATCTCACATCAAATTCTGTTTCTCAACTTGTTGCACATATGACTTCAACACAGATGTGTTCTTCTGGGTGTGAGCTGTGGTGGGAACATAGCAGACTATGTAGCTCGGAAAGCAGTGGAAGCTGGGAAACTTCTAGAGCCGGTTAAAGTTGTTGCCCAGGTTCTAATGTACCCTTTTTTCATCGGAAACAACCCAACACAGTCCGAGATAAAGCTGGCGAACTCGTACTTCTACGATAAGCCTGTCTCTGTTCTCGCCTGGAAACTCTTTTTGCCAGAGAAAGAGTTCGACTTTGACCACCCGGCAGCAAACCCACTTGCTCATAACCGCAGTGGACCACCTCTGAAGCTAATGCCTCCAACTCTTACGGTAGTGGCTGAGCATGACTGGATGAGAGATCGAGCCATTGCTTACGCTGAGGAGCTTAGAAAGGTAAACGTCGATTCTCCAGTTTTAGAATACAAAGACGCAGTTCATGAGTTTGCAACACTTGATATGCTTCTCAAGACTCCTCAGGCACAGGCCTGCGCCGAAGATATTGCTATTTGGGTTAAGAAATACATTTCGCTCCGCGGTCATGAGTTCTCTTACTGAGGGCTTTACCTTGTTATTATTATCATTCATTTTCTTCATTTTTTTTGTATGTAGAAAGATTTTGTGATTAGGATTATAAACGATTCAAGGTTTGAGTCTTGTCTGCAAAAGTTATCAAATTTTTTTTTCTTTTGGGGGGGTTTTAAATGATGTATTCATCATATGTACGTATTCTGAATAAACCATTTTGGTCCGATAAGATTTTCAGGTTTGTTCTTCGTTTGACATCAACATCTTGGAGCTTATCATCTTTGACATTAGAAACATTAGAATCCAACAAATTGAACGCTTTATAATAATCACCCCCGCCACATAATTCAATGAGACGATTCTTGAATGCTGAAATCTTCCACTTTTTCTGGGAACTTAAGATCATGAATGATGACGATATGGAATAATAATAAAGCCGAAGATAATCTGGAAAGGGCTCAATTCGAACCAAGTTTCAGGGATTACAAATCACATTTTAAACAGAGAAACTAGACAAACTAAAAAGAGTATTACAGAAGAAGAAGAAGAAGGAAATCAAGAAGATAGGTTACTTGGAAACTTTCTTCTTCCCTGCAATGGCAATTTTCTTGCCTTTAAGGGTCCTGCAGTTGTTCTTGGTTCTCTGTCCCCGACAAGGCAGCCCTTGGATGTGCCTTACCCCACGGTAACATTGGATCTCCTTCAATCTCTTGATAGCAAGAGCATTGAATCTCCTCTGCACAAAATCACAAATTGAAACCACAACGTAAAGCAATTTAACAAATATTTTAGACTCAAAAAATGATAAGAGACACCCATTCTGCAACAAAAATGTTACTATGAACATTGCTTCGTGCTCGAAAGCAAAGATGTAGGAGAAAAGTGTGTGTGTACCAGATCACCCTCAATCATATACTTGGATACTTCATCACGAAGAATGATGAGCTCTTCCTCGGGCATGTCTTTGGTGATTTTGTTCTCCATCTGGAGATCAACAAGAATCTGGCGAGCCCTCGTTCGGCCAATCCCATGAATGTACTGAAGAGAGTATTCAATTCTCTTATTGCTCGGAATCTCCACACCTCCAACACGAGCACACCGGATGCTTAGACTCTGCTTCTGCATTTCAAGTCCCAAAAACCAAACCTTAAAACCAGAGATGAATTACCCGAAACTGATGGGGTCTTCTTAGGGTTTAAACTATTGACACACCCACACAAGATTTCTTCGTCCACTAACCAAAAATTCGAAGAACAACTAGCAAACATAATACCAAGGTAACAAAATCGAGGATTTCAATTACGACAATCATACCCAAGAGAGAAAGAGAGACGATGAGAAATGATTACATTGAGAGCGTTTGAAGCAGGCAGAGCAAGAGAGTTGCGAGAGAGAGGATTGGACTTTGTCCAACTGCAAATGAGTGAGAGCGAGTGCGCTACGGGCATCGCAACCATCTGCGCCATTTGTTGTCCAACGGATTTTGAAATTTGCAAAAAAAACTAATTCAGAGGCGACGAAGAAGATGACCCGAACGGATAAGGCTAACGTCGAATCCAAACGCGTCTCCGTTTATGGAAGATAATAATTTACAAAATAAATATTTGTTGGGCTTTATTATTTGTTTGAGACAGGCTCATTATTGTATCGTAAGGCCTGGATTTACACCCTTTTTGATTCACAACTCTTTTTTCTTTTAAACAAAAAATCTGGTTTATGTATTCAATTTTTCTTTTATGTATTTTAAACGAGTAGAAAGTCTACAACATTAATTAAAAATGGCGACAACGAGTCGGAGATAGAGAGATTGTAATTTGTATATATTAAAATGGTAATTGGATGCAAAAGTCAAGTTAAAAAAAAGGTATGAATACACGTATATTTTGTTGAGTCGTGCCCATAAT
Organism: Schrenkiella parvula; assembly: GCA_000218505.1. Classification (NCBI taxonomy): domain Eukaryota; kingdom Viridiplantae; phylum Streptophyta; class Magnoliopsida; order Brassicales; family Brassicaceae; genus Schrenkiella; species Schrenkiella parvula. Next base: position 13,942,339 of record CM001192.1, on the reverse strand, counting down.
TATAGCTTAAGGCCTGCATTTCATTATTTTAGTTTAGGTAAACCCATTTATTATGTTTACTTTGGATACTTGTTTATACGATATACTTTTTAATGAGTAACAAAAAGATCAAGGTTTTTTTTTATCTTTAGATGGCTTACTATATTTGTTTTTTCATCGTCAACCTATTTTATTTTCTAGAAAATAAAATGATCGTTTAAAATAAAACAACGTGGAATGTCTTTAGTTAAAAGAAAAGTCGAACTACACTTTCAAAGAGATTAGGTTTAACATTTAAAGTTTTAAAAACGCCTCTTATTAATGACATTCAGACATATAAAAAATTATCCGAGCAAGCGAGAATCAATTTTAATCGACTGAACTAGTTAGAAAACCAACCAAATGGTTGAAGTGTTAAGATGATAACTAACACACTGGATCTTATAACTACAAAATAGGGTTTCAACTACATATCTAGCCAAAAAGAGGGTAAGATCAATACGGTGAGAGTGTGGCACGTGGAATGACACAATCGTAAATCATTCTATCGTCTTGTTCGCTCTGGGAATGAAGTCAGTGGACTCATCGAAAACGGTTGATGTCTTGCTGGATTAAGCAAGAAAGCAAGTCACGCTTAGGCGAAAGAAAAATCATATGAACCCGAAATAGATAATTTTTTCCCTTTTTCGCTTTTTATCTGACATGAACTAGTTAAAAAATGTGTATATAGTTATAGTTTCTTCAATGAACCCTTGAGTGAAGCCAAACAGGACCTCCAAAACGGTCTTTATGAGTGACGTTATGAGCTATAAAATTGGCATGAGGCGATGGGAGTTTTGCACTTGCACTTTCTAAAAGCCGGCACAATCTAGTAATGTGATTTCCGTGATAAAACTTAAAAAAAAGAATGTCTTTATAGATTGCAATCTATATTATGATACCAATAGAACATTACAATCTTTGAATTTATAACACCCACATACGAAAAAATTGCTGCAGAAAACAAACACACATTGAAACATAACAGTATAAACTCATAGAGAAAACAATCTGAAGATGAGCGGAAATACATTTTAGAAGAGTAAACACAAGGCACCAACCAACGCGGTGGCAATGAGCTGAGGATAGGCCGAGAAAGTGGCAGCACCTGCATCCGGGGCAGGAGCAGGAGCCTCGGGTCCAGGAGCAGGAGCCTGATCATAATAGTGGTCATGATCGTGATCAGGATAGTAGCCATTATCGTATTCATAATAATGGTCATCTTTACGTGGTGCGGGAGCCTCGTCATCATCACATTCTTCATCTTCTTTAGATGGCACAGGAGCATCATCTTGATCATTTTTACTTTGTGTGGGAGAATCACAATCTTCATCATCACCGTCATTTTTATGTGGTGCGGGCGCATGATCTTGGTCTTTTTTACTTGGAACGGGAGCCTCACAGTCGTCATTACCATCATCATCGCCGCCATCTTTACGTGGTGCGGGAGCATGATCTTTGTCATTTTCACCTGACGCGGGAGCCTCACATTCATCATCGTCACCATCATCTTTATGTTTCGGAGGAGAAGGAGCCTGGTCATCTTTACCTGGTGTGGGAGCATCACAGTTTTCATCATCGTTGTCATCATCACCGCCATCTTTATGTGTTGGGGGAGCAGGAGTCTTGTCATATGGCGCGGGAGCAGGAGTGTCGTCTTGATTGTGGTCATCTTCACTTGGCGCAGGAGCATCACATAATTCGTCATCATCATCATCGTTAGATGGTGTGGGGGCTGGAGCATTGTCTTGGCCATCTTCACTTGGAGCGGGTGCATCACAGAGCTCATCGTCACCATCATTTTTAGATGGCGCGGGAGCAGGAGCGTGGTCATTTTCACTTGGTGCGGGAGCATCACATAACTCTTCATCATCATCTTTAGTTGGTGCGGGTGCGGGAGCGTGGTCATGATTATGGTCATCTTCACTTGGCGCGGGAGCATCACACAGCTCATCATCGTCATCATCTTTAGATGGCGCGGGAGCAGGAACGTGATCTTGATCGTCATCTTTAGCTGGTGCTGGAGCAGGAGCGTGGTCATTTTCATGGTCATCTTCACTTGGCGCGGGAGCATCACAGAGCTCATCATCGCCATCTTTAGGTGGTGTGGGAGCAGGAGTTTGGTCTTGATCATCATTTGCTAATGGCGCGGGAGCAGGAGCGTGGTCGTGATCATGGTCATTTTCACTTGGCGCAGGAGCATCACAAAGCTCATCATCACTGTCATCTTTAGATGGTGTTGGAGCAGGAGCATTGTCTTGATCCTCATCTTTATGTGGTGCAGGAGCAGGAGCGTGATCATTATGTTGGTCATCTTCACTTGGCGCGGGAGCATCACACAGCTCATCATCACCTTCATCTTTAGGTGGCGCGGGAACAGGAGCATGGTCGTGATTGTGGTCATCTTCACTTGGTGCGGGAGCATCAGAAAATTCATCACCACCATCATCTTTAGGTGGCGACGGAGCAGGAACATGGACATCTTCACTTGGTGCGGGAGCATCAGAAAAGTCATCACCGCCGTCATCTTTAGGTGGTGAAGGAGCAGGAATATGGACATCTTCACTTGGTGCGGGAGCATCAGAAAAGTCGTCACCGCCATCATCTTTAGGTGGTGAAGGAGCAGGAACATGAACATCTTCACTTGGCGCAGGAGCGGGAGCCTCACAAAGCTCATCATCGCTGTCTTGCGACTCGGCATTCATGACCAACACGGCCAAAACAATGCAGACAAAGACAAAGCGTATCCAAGAACGTGTTGCTGCCATTTGAATTATCCTCGTTCTTCTTTGATTTCTTTCTTTGTTGGTCACTATAGGATCTATTAACAAAGAGGATTGAATTTATAGAGAGAGATAGGTTGTATAAAAATGGTTTGTAAATTTAAAAGTCTATGCATAGGAATGAGTCATGGTATTGAAACGATCATTATGTTGTTATCATTACATTGTTGATCTATTCGGCATTTTTTTTTTAAATGAAAAAGAAAGGACACAGATTTGATGAACGTGGTGATATGTCTGAAGTTGTTACTATTTTTTATTGTATTTTTTGTCAACAGTGTATGAATTTGTTAGTAAACACTGATTTAGATGTTCGTTTATGTTCTATAACAAATGTTATTTCGTCGCCTAACCAAAAATTGATGAACAAGATTTCACACTATCACCCAGTAATCAAATTCGATATTTAACTTAAGCTCACGTAAAAGATAAAATCAACTCAAGCCCACTGAAAACAGAGCTTCGGCGACGGCTCTATGCATCAGCAAAAACAGAGAACATCACGGCAAAAGTGTGATGATCTTCTTCCGTACGTACGAGCCTCGCCATCAACTTCAAATCAACTTCTCCAACCGATCTGGTGCTATAGATTCGTGTGCCATCATATGTTGATAAAGGATTCGATAAGAGGATTGTGTTTTGCTATGAGATGAATCACAAATTTTTGTCATCTTCTTTGAGCTTTTATTGTAATTGAGATGGTCGTTAACTTCGTTATCGTTACATGTTGTTCAAATGAAATATAAGTTAGTTGGCGTTAATTCATTTTTGCGCATCTCATTGAGTGGAGTTGTTAGAGTTCTTTGGTTTCCTTCTTTGTTGTTCTCTGTGGGATCTATTAGAAAAGAGGACTCAATTTATAGAGAGAGAGAGGTTGTATAAACAATGTTTAGTGTACTCAAAAGTCAACTCATAAGAACGAGTGTTGGTGTCGGAACGACCGTTAAGTCATTATCATTAACATGCTGTTCGATTAGATATTTAAAAAAGAAAAAGAAAATCGGAAAAATGGACATAGATGTGAACATGCTGACGTACTCATGTGTCTCAATTTGTTAGTGGACACCATTTACATGTTCGTTTATAGTACTTCGTCGTCACAACGAGGGACGTGTCTTGACCAAACCACATTGGTCTGATTAGTGATCGATTCTAGCTCAACCCGGTTTAGATTTTGACCAATTGGATTTTGGGTTACCTCGCCCGTCTCTCGCGTCCCTCGACCTAATATTAATTTTTAGAATTTGAGAGATATGAACATTTTCGTTTCTTCGAATTAATTGAAGAAGTAATAAGAACACCAGAAAAAAAAAATTGAAGAAATTAAATTTTGTACTGCGAATCGATTAGCGCTGTTCGAATTTTAGGCTCACCCAAGTTAATGAAGATATTATTAAGTTGGACCTAATGGGCTACAAACGTAAGATATATTTCAATGGACCTATCTACAATTGATAATTCTTTTGACTTTGGTCCCTCGTATTAATACTTTTCTTAAACGTCCCTCGTATACGTTTTTTTTGCTAACGGTACCTCCTTTTATTATTAATTTTTCTTTTTGGGCAAATGGTCCCTCGTTTATTTAATACTCTATATTAGTCTAAAATTTAAGTTCAGTTCAGTGTACCAAAACCAAATCGAATATTTGGGTAGCTGCAATTTTATTTTCGTCAAGATTTTTAATGCACCACACAAACGAAAAATAAAATAGATTATTAGTTATGTTGTTGACTATGGTCGTATACAATCACACAATACAAACAGTAATGCAAGATTTACGAAATGGAAATATACGTCTATGATAAATAAAATCCATAACTTATTTTGACGTTTAATATATAACTCGCTCGATGACCTAGTTTTATATAGAAGTTTAATGCAAAATGAATGTTCACATAACTTACGAGGCATAACGAGTTAAGTATATTCAATAAAGAAAAAAAAACTATCACACTTTAGATATATAAGATGCTTTACTCTCTTATAGAAGATCGATCATTTGGGTTGGTAAGTAAAGATGATAATAGACTATGACATATAGCCTAATGAATTTCAGTATTGATCTATAATTAGATAGATTTATATATATCGGATCCATGTTTGATATATATGCATATATACCTTCAAGTACTTGGAGAATATTCCTTCGTGCATGAATGCGAAACCCCTCCCGTTTTTGGAGTATTTTAATGCAAATTGTTCCTATTGATTCTTTATTTTTTTTTTGAGCATTTTAAACAAATTGTTCCTCTTCATTTTTTTGTGAGGAAATTAATTATTTTATTTTTATTTCGAGCAAACTGTTCCTCTTAATTATTATTTTTGTTGTGCAACTTTTTGAGTATGAGTAAACATACCACTATACCAATTCTATATAAAAGTTGAGACACGAATAATATGTAAAATAGCTGTTCATACTAATTTATGGTGATATAGTGCTTAAAGATTTATTTTGAAAGTTGTTGGAATATCAATCACCAATATAAATATTTGAAACCATAAAAATATCTAATATTTCTATGATTTTCGGAGTTTAGTAAAAATTTGACCCAAAAGTTTGTGATTAACAAAAAAACAATATGTTCCAACCAGTGTGTTTTTTTAAAGACATGTGATATTGAGATTCACTTTATATTTTGTATTTTTTAACTCTTCAATACAGTAAATTTCTCCTTGTTGGCTTTCTCTTTTACCTAAACTTTCAGTTTTTTTTTCCTACAAAAAAAAATTAAATTTTGATAAACAGTTATTTATCTTATAATATGTATATAAGTTACTTTTATTCAGTTTAAAACATCACAGATTATAGCAAGCGATTATAAATAATGGCTTTCTTTACTAAGCAAGTTGCCTAATCATGAAGTGCAAGCTAACAAATGATGACGTAAAAAAGTGGAATCCTCAAATAATCATAAAACTATATAAAAACTATCTACAAATAATTATAATAATAGAATAATGAAAAAATAAAAGATGCCTTGATGACAGAATAGCACAAGGCTTTGAAAGAGGGGACCGATGCATCAAAACAAATCTCAAATCGTCTTTTAACCAAACTTTTTACAAATCATTATATTACTTAATGGAATTCCTTCAGTTACCAAAAGTAATCATACATACTACTAATCATAATCATAAACTCAACAATAAGAATTTTACAATAAAGTAAACAAGTAATTTGCAAATTGCAATTGCGGAAAACAAGATTAGTAAATGTTGTGGTGTTTTTAGTCTAAAAAATCTCAAATTGAAACCCTAATTAATCTTTTCGATCGGTAGAAAATCAAATTTTATTGTTAATTGAACAGTTTACAATGATGGTTAATGGTTTATAAAAAACTAGTAAATGAGGAATTTTTCTTTTGCCACCACCACATCCACACGTATGAATAATATTAATTGGTTAGTCTCTCTTTATAGAAACAACAAAGGATAACTGTGAAATGGGTTATATATAATTGATCGCAAGTAATTCATTTATACCCATTTAATTTAACTGTTGCTTTAGCGCAAACTTTGATAACTAATGATCATAATATAAAAAGAAGTTTGTGCATAAGTTCATAATAGCACTATTCTAAAACAACCTCACACACTTCTCACTAAATGTTTGTTTAAGAGTCTCAACAATCATTTTTCACGGCTTCACTTATTAGTGTTTTGCTTTAAATTTGGATTTATTTGTCTTTTAGCCTGTAAGTGACCTGTCAAAAGAGAGAATCTTTGCCCTTTCCCAACTCACATCTTATTATTTATAAGTAATGCCAATACTTGCTCCAAAGTTCTAATCTTTATATTTCTGGCTAACTCATCAACCTCTCTCGCTTTGCCTAATATTAGCATTAGAGCTATACGTATGCTAATTAATTAGAGCTTATTTTTAAAAACAAAACAAAAAAAAATCAATGGGGAGAAAACCTTGCTGTGACAAAATTGGATTAAAGAGAGGTCCATGGACTATAGAAGAAGATCACAGACTCATGAATTTCATTCTTAACAATGGAATCCACTGCTGGAGAATTGTCCCCAAACTTGCAGGTACTTAGTTTTTCTATGCATACATTCTTATATAAATCCATAATTAGGGTTTATTTTCTTCTTTTTTTATGTTTTTGGTTAATTAATGTTTACGTGTGAATGAAGGTTTGTTGAGATGTGGCAAGAGCTGTAGACTGAGATGGATTAATTATTTGAGACCCGATATCAAGAGAGGTGGTTTTACTCATGCTGAAGAAGAGCGGATTATGGAACTTCACTCTCAACTTGGTAACCGGTATGCAATGATTTCCAATTTTATCATATATTTTTGTTAGTCTATATCAAACTTGATCTTTGACGAATGAATCTCTTCAAAATGCTCCACTGTTTTTGGATTTAGGTAGGATATGTTGATTCATTCAATTTAATTATTACTTTCTAAAAATCGTGAAAAATTTTCAAATTGACGCATATACTTTTGCATGGAAGTGGATTATTTTTGGTTGTGAAAAAAAAAGATTAGATAAAGCGTTATTGATATAATAACGTTATATACTAAACGCTTCAATTATTTCTTCAACTTATAGCACATGTTTTACGAATGTTTTGGACGTTTTAGGTGGTCTAAAATTGCCTCTCATTTCTCTGGTCGAACCGATAACGAGATAAAAAACCATTGGAATACGAAGATCAAGAAGAAGATGAAACATCTTGGTTTAGATCCGGCTACGCATGCACCAATGACTAATATTACCGATCGAACCGCATCTAACCAGATCACAGAACCAAACATATGTTCTACAATTAAGGAAGGAGAAGAAACCAAGGATCAAACTCCAGATGATAATGTTATAACAAAAACAACCAAAACATTATCAATATCCGATAATGACGAAAAACTTCTGGCGAAAAACTACAAAACTCTATGTGCAGAAGAAGTAGACATCGGATCTCTATTCGAAATGCATGGCAACGAGATATCTATCTCGTCTTCTTCTTTCTCTTCTTTATATAGTAATATTTCAAGAAGTGAATCTTCATCGTCGTATCTTGCAGATGATTCGATCTCTTTAGAGCAATTGGACTTGCATATGACAGATCCTTTGGTACCATGGGACCTCTTCACCAATCTTGATGATAATCTTTTCCTTTTATGACATGTGATAAAACATTGTAATATATATTTAAATATATCTATACTATAATTATATAATTATCATAAGTCATTATAGTAGCTTCGTTTCATGTATGCAAGATGTGGATTATATATGCATGGCGTGCGATAATGTATTACAATTTGCTCATTCAATATGTATGCACATATATAATGACTTACTATATATACCCAAAAAATAGATATGACGATGAAGGTTTGGTAAATACCATAGATTTAAAACTAATTCATCAAAAAATATAATTGTTTTCTACTCATTTTTAAAACTAACATCAAAAGCTACATTGCCAAACTACCTTGATTAAGGTTGAAAACAAAATTCTCAATCTTCATCGACTCAAATAATACAGTAGCAAAAGCCCATTTTTCATGACTTAAACTACATATCGCATAATAGTGCTAATTTTAATAGATTTTTAATGCACTTTAGAAAGTGGTCATCAAAAGTGGTATATCACGAAATTAATTATTCTGTATTTTACTCAATAGAAAAAGCTATCTTATTGATTTTTAGAAAAAAATTATTGTCAATTTTTAGTTTTGTCGGTGAAAGTCAGAATATATACCCGATTCACCATCATCGTTGTTCAAATATTATTTCATTGTCATTTTTGAAATTCTCCAGATTCATCATCATCGCTGTTGTTGAAATCATTTTTACATATATAGAATGCAAATTAATCGTATATCGTAAATGTGCAACACAACAAGTTTTGGATTGATAAGTGTGCTCTTTATATCTAGGTGAATGCGGCCTTTCATGAAATAAAATAAACCTTTATAAGACAAAAATAAAACTTAAGAAAATTGACCCGTTTCAAATTAACAATGAGTTCCAAAATAAACTGTACCTACCTACTTTTACAAATTAAAATATAAAATAATAATTGTACCTACTTCATTCAAAACTCGAAAGCATGCATTTGATTTTATATTATTTTTGAATAAAAACAAAGATCAACTTCGTCATCCTAAAATTACGATAATTCTTATAATCCTTGAGAAGATTTGATTTGATCGGCCCAAAATAAATGAAGTTAAAACATATTTCTTTTTACACTTTAAAATCATGGTGACCGTAGTTGTTAGGGATAAAAGACAATGACCACGATGTTGCTTCCGTCAAGTGTTTGGATTTTTGCAATCATTGTATTAGTACTTATAATTATATTACTAGTTTTCTCTTACAAAACTTTGAGTGCGATAGATTTAACCAAACTCCGTTTCTAAACGAATAAATAATTTATTTTATAACAATGATTAGACTTGTAAATTCCAAGAAGCTATCATATTTCCGAGTTCAACAAACTCGAAAATGTACGAGTACAACGACATAAAGCGGACGAAGTAAGCCCATTGAATTAGGAATGGACCGACTTAAGCTTCAAATTGGTTTATGGTTTACTTCAGCTTGCTGGACTCAGTGGACTGGTGTAGTTGCCACGTTGGCATTTGTATGTGACTGTTCTTTCGAACTCTGTTGATTCAATTTCCGATAAGGTTGGAAAATAGGCAAAAGGCCTAAATGAATACGAGTATACGACTAGAGAGACCGTATACTTACTATATAATTACTCTCTCTGTTGTCTTTAAGGAACACGGTAATTATCAAACAATCTCAACTAGGTTGTATGTTAGAAAATAGAGACGAGACACAAACACACACAAAAAAAAAGTTAAGTTTATGAAAGTAAGTAGCTAGCAATTAAAAAACAAGGATACGAAATTATCAGGGCAGCAGCAAAAATAAACAACTTTTTAACATTGACACTAAGCTACCAGAGATAGCGTGAAGCTAAAGAAACAGAACCAAACGGCCATTGTAGCCGGAGGAGCAGATGATGTGGTGGTGCGGTCGTTAGATACGACCTCGACGATCATCTTTTGACCTTTTTCGCAGTGGCCAGACATTCCACTTATGAAATAGTAAGGAACAGAGTGATCAAACATGAATCGGGTCTTGCCCGTATTTGAGTAGAATCTTGGGTGCGACGAATTGCATTGCTTGTAGTCCTCCTTCGTCACTTGCATCACCGAATCTTTCTTGTACTTGAATCCTTTTTAACCCCATAAAAACCAAAACGAGAAACAAACTAAAAAATCAAAATTTGATGTGAAAAGGTGGAAACTTTTGTAGGGTTTGGGTATACTTACGAATGGTGTCTCCGACTTGGAACCGTTTATCGGAAGCCCAATCATTGAGACTTGAAGAAGCATTTTCAGGAGGAACTACCCAATGGAGTTTGTATTCATGTGAAGAGACAGAAGCTGAAATCATTAAGACAATAACTAGCCAAAGAAACATCTTTCTCGTCTCTGTTTTCTTTTTTAAAATAAATGTTCTTACCCTGAGAGTAAACAACAGTGGAGTAATAAGTCTGGTTTTGGGGTTAATAAATTAGAGATTTTATAAGACGTTGAGTCGAGTTGGTTACGAGAATAGAGGTAGTAGGGTAAGATAATGGGGTGATAAGTGTTAGTGGTTGGTTAAGCGCTTTTGATCAAAAAGAAAACAAGCGGGAACATAGGAGGATCAAACACTCTAAATCAGTTAGAGTGTTTGCGTGGACTATTTTAGGATAACTGGTACATCTGATTCGATTTTGATCTCGTCCAGTTCGGTTCTGGATTCAAAACTAATAATAATGTATAACGACGATAACAATAATAATAATAAAGTATCATTTAATCAGATAAATGTTACTAAAAATTGAGATAAAAATGTAATTTTAAAATTAGATCTAATTCAATTTAGGCTTGGTTTTATTTATTTGGCAGTAGATGGTAACTAGCCTGTAAATAAGATGTGAGGTCTTTGTTCAACTTATTCAACTCGATTGTGGTTCAAAATGACTGAACGTCATGGCGTCAAGTAATCTAAGCGCCAATGCAATCGCTGAAGCTTCTTCCTTTTCTTTGTACAATGCAACATTAAATTTATCATTACTATCTTCAGAAATCTTTATTACAGAACTCACTATAGTATTCAGAGTCTGTTAAACCCTGGTTCAATTTGCTCTTGCACAATGTTCGTTATATCTCAACATAAAATCTGTTTCAGCATTTTCTCTCTTGTACAATGTTGGTTACACTAATAACAACAAATCTGTTTCATCTTCTATTCATTTTCTTGTAAACACTGCTAAGCTCTGTTCTCTTTATCTGGTCGAGGACCCAGTAGATTAAGATCAATGGTGGCTCCATAACTCTCAGCAGATTTAACAACCGCATCGTACGGCTTAGAAGAGAGCGTAAGCCCTTCGTTTTGAGCCTTCAAATGTAACTCATAAGCAAGCCTTGGCTTCGCATCATTCGCAAGACCCTCAATCAACATCTCGTAAGTTATCTCATTAGGCTCAACGTTCTCACCTTTCATACGGTGAAACCACTCGTAAGCCACACCGCTTAACCCGTTCCTCGCGCAAGCGCTTATGACCGCGTTGTAAGTCACAACGCTCGGCTCAATACCCTTTGAAGTCATTTCCTTGAGAAGGGTATCCAAAAGATTGAATTTTTTCTGTCCTGTCAAAACCGAAGCCATTATCGTGTACGCGTGAAGATTCGGCTCAATACCTACCTTAATCATATGGTTCCAAACCCGAAACGCCTCATCGTATAACTTCCCTTTCTCAAGTGCACTGAGCAGCGCACCGTATGAGATTACCGTTGGCTTCTCACCATTTTCAACCATTCCCTGAAAGATTTGGATAGCAGCCGCGGTCTCAGAGGCTTTTGAGCACGCTACAAGAACTGCGTTCCAATGTCTGCTCTGCGGTTTTAATCCTTTATCTTCCATTTTGTTAAGTAACCTAACTCCCCATCTCCATATCCCTCTCCTGCTAGCTGCACTCAGCAAGATACTGAAATGAGAAACCACTAGCTCATAAGATAAATTGTTCGGTTCAGGACCTTCGTCAAGAAGATCCTCGTAGATCTCTAACGCCGCCCACCATTTCTTAGCCTTACCCATCACCCAAATCAAGTGGTTGCAAACAGATAGACTTATCTCAGGAAACCTCTCTCTGATTCTTTTATATAGCTCTTTACCAACAACGTAATGTTCTTCACGCGTACACGCCCATATAAGCCTCTCGTGCTCTTCTCTACTCGGTTTAAGCCCTGCATTATCCATTGCATTCAAAAGCTTCAACACTTTGGTAGTCAAGTTCTCATCTTTCACCAGCCACCGCCTCATCACTTGGTAGCATATTCTACCAATGAAGTTTTCGAGCTTAACAAACTCAAATTCCCAATTGTAATCCGAGTCGTTTCCTATTTCCCTCTTTGAATATTTCTCTCTCAATTCAACAAAGAACTCAAGAGCTCCCATTCCGTCTTCCATTCTCCTGTAGACCAATAATGCTGTTGAATATGTTACTGGGGAAGGCTCAAAACCTTTTTCCTTAACTAAATCAAGAATCCCAAGGGCCTTGTGAAACTCTCCTTCCTCCGTATAAATAACCATCAAAGTATTGTAAGTGACAATGTTTGGAACAATCCCTTCTTCTAACATATCATTCAGTATCTTCTCTGTTTCTCCAAACCCACTTGACTCTTTCATCGCACCCAAAAGGCTGTTATAAATGAAAAGGTTTGGACCGATCAAACCGCCAGACTCAGTCTTCTTCCTCTTAAGCCAATCTACTACCGCCATCGCAGGCTTTAGTCTCTTGTCTTTACCAAAACCCCTTATCATAGCACAATAGACTTGAAGAGGCAATTCTCCTTTCTCCTTGAGAACAACATCCACGTCATCCGCTGTCTTAGCAGCTCGTAAACTATACGCCAATTCTCTGACATCAACTCTTGACTTGGTTTTTTCTCCTCTAGTTACAGCCTGTGACTCAGAATGATCAAATTCCGATGCAGTGACTGAACCTGAATCTTCCCTGGAGACTTCCTCCTCAAATTCTCGTTGCTCCGTGGCCCATCCTACCCCAACCGATGATCCCAAGAAACTTCGCTTTGGCTCACACAGAAACAGAAATCTCGAGGTAGGATTTATGGCCAAACCTTCATATTTCCTATTACTCGAAACCAAGATTAAGCTAGAGATACTACCAAAACAAGCCTGTTCCACAAAACAATGCCTCTTTCTAGTCTTAGGCGTAACTACAAAACAAGAACAATCCAGCTCAAATTCCAATCTTGATCCAACCAAAAGACCAAACTTTAACGGCCAAATGCTTAAAGCTTGCATTTCTTACAAAACAATTTCACCACCGAGAACAACCAATGAGAAACCAAATGCTCAAATTTCGCATGTTTCACCGTAGACACCAATTAATAACCCATGACCTGAAATTCCTCAAGGTCGCAACTTTTCCATACAACTCATCACTAAGCACAGCAAAACCTCGAACGCAGATGCTTACACCTGCATACGTTATACGGATATCAGTAATAAGCGATAGCCCTTGCGTGCTTCAACTTTAGCGTGTTTCGCGGAGAAACAAAAAGCGAATATCAAACGCGACCTATCATGATCCTTTCACCCAATGTATTTATGCCACTAATCCTCAACAAAGCAGAATCTCGAATTCGAATGCTCAGACGTAGCCACCCAGAGATGGTTTAGCTTCTCTTTGGTTTAGTGATGGTGTGGTGCGCTTGTGGCCATCCAATTTCCTGTGAGCGGGTAAGCTGAACTACTGCAAGAGAAAAAAACCATGTAAACGGTGTCGTTTTCAGCCCATTTGTTTTCATACAAGCCCAATAATATGGCCCAAACAACAAAAAGTAATTTTGACCTAATTTTAAAGAACCAATGAACAAATTCCCATTCAAGTTGGGAAAACCCTAGACCCAAATCTATTAGGATAAGGTCGATATTATGTATATATATACGGCACGAGTATTAGGGTTTTCATATCAATCAGTTTCACCTGACACAAACAAAAGACCTAAGAAAATAGTAAACACCGACGGATCGACCATGAAAGCTGAAACGAAGATAAACGAAGGAGTGAATTGTAAGAGAACGCGAATGATATACTACGGAATGGCCATAGTATCATATGTTGTTTGTTTAACGACAGCGCTCATTGAACTTTTGTCGTTGCCTCGTTGGGAAGACAAAGGTATCGTCCCAAGCCTCTATATTTCGATAGCAATATTCGTGGTTTATGCTATTCTGCTCGTAAGGCCACTTTGCGTTCCAATTCCGACAATTACTTACCGAATGGAAGAAGATACATGGTCGTACATGACCGTCTATTTTATATTATTTAAGTTCTATCAGTCGCATGAAGTCCATTCGATAAAATTTGGTGTCTACGCGTTTGGAGGTATTGTGGGAAGTATGGCGGTCAAGCAACTCAATTGGCCGGTTCGAAATGTTTATATCCAACAAGTTGTCTTCGGTAATATATTGTTTTGTTTGAGTGGTTATTTGGGTTACCAACGACGTGTTGAATTTTACGTCTTTATGGTCTTGGCAATTCTCAGTTTCCTTGTTAACCACAGATTGGATAAGACCCTCCTACCTTCCACTGACGTTCTTCATTCCCCTTCTCGCTTCCGTGATCTCGATGTGTAGGAGTTTGGTTTTTTTCTTTTTTTTTGGTTTTTTCATGTATTAGTTTTTTTATTAATCAACTTTGTCATTGCGATCGAGAACTAGAATGATATCTTAAAGTCTTTCTCTTTCATTCAAGTGTAAATAGATTTAGAAGCTCCACATGACAGAAATGCATTGAAGACCATACTTTAGGTTCGGTACAAAGGATATATGTTCCTTAGTGAAAATCCAATAAACATGTCTGACCCATGCATATAAACATATGTATAAAATGTTCCACAAACACATTATTGTGTGCGTAGATAAATATTACATATTCTATATGTACATTTTTTATGTATACATTATGATGGGCAACCATGTTGGTAGATTAATTATGTTAAAGGAGAAATATTAAATATGGATTCACCATATCTCAAATACTGTCTTCTAGCTACTACACCATGTTGCTATGTCATATCATCTTGTCCATTAATAATCACACACTTAATCACATACTTACATGTGTATGTATGGATTTGAAGATCCACAACATAATCGGAGATTAATCTAACGTAATGTACAAAGAGACGATCACTAATCTCGTAGCTAAGACCTAAACAAAATAGGGTCAATAACTCGGTGGACAAGAAAAAAACCTTTACTACAAAATAGAAAACCGGTTATGATTATATGTTGAAAAAAAAAGATATCAAAGGATGATTATAAATAGATAAATATAAAAAAGATATAGTAAGTAACTAATCCGGATCTGTTGATAAGATTGTTAGTATATGCTACATTAATCAGATTGGGTAAATCTTATGTAACTATAAGCTGAGTTCTTTGATTTCTACATAGAAATATCTTCTCGAAGATTTTATTTTAGATCATCATAGTTATTTACATACAAACTCACTGCTCACACAATGATATATATTTGTTCTCATAACCTTGAGCTAATCAATCAGCTATTGTTTATAATTTATTAATTTGTCGTTATTTCAAAAGGCTTTTATGTATTATCCAAAATAGTCCTACCACATGGCGAAATTAACACCAAGATTCAAGTTCAGCCAAGAAACGTAATCAGTTTGCTTGCCATTAAAGAACAAATTAAGCTACTGTCGGTTTTACTTGATTAGGTATGTCTTACTTGATTAGGTATATGATTAAATAACCATATAACATTTGCTAAAATTTCTTTGTTTTTATTTTGTTAACATTTTTGCTTTGTAATCCTACTTATCAAATGTATAACGCAATACTTTTGAACTTTATTAATCAATTTTAACCCCCTAAACATCTATGTCAAAAAAATAAAAGAAATAAATGGATGTATTTGTATATTCTAAGAATTTCGATATTGGTCTTTTAAGGTTTTCTTCGGTAATCATAGTTCTCAATTTGTGAATTATTTGAGAAAATTCAACAGGACACGATGTGATATCGGATCGTGATGTGGATATGGCCTTTAGTGATTTGTTCAACTTTTACTGTTAGCGTGAAAATATGTCTTCTAGATATGCATTGTAGATAGGTTTTCCTCTTTGTCAATGTCATGTATTTATCAATTTAGTTTTTGATCAATCCACAAAGGCTTTGTAAATATCTCTACTTCCAAAACTGTTCGAGTTTATTGAACGACATGCTATTTTTTTAAAAATCACCTATATGAATTGCTGGAAACTACAATACTGATATTAGTTTTTTAAAAATATATTTTTTTTCTTTCGGATTAATCTGCTTAAGAAAAAAAAATCTTCTTATCATCCATAAATTTAGTATGCAGTTAAAAAAAGATATATATAGAAAAATAATACTTATCATTCATATTAGTTTTTAGAAAAAAATGACTCCGCTTTTAAAAAAAATAAAATACCTAAATGGTTGCTAAGTTGAAAAAGAAAAATCGAAGAAATTTGACATTTTTCTAAAAAAATTATCATTTGAGATTAAAAGTAGTGAAAAATAATCCCACTTATTATATAGAAAAATACTGATATTTTATATAGTTTCTTTTAAAACAAAATAATTTTTTGTTTCTCTATCATTCCTGTTTTAAAAATTTATGTTCTATTCATCTTTGTTACATTAGTGATAACTATTTGTTCCCAAAATACTTTAATTTGCAAACGGATAATTCCGTTCTGTCCTCTACAACTATTGGCTTTGTATAACTCTTTTATACACTCAATATGGAAATAGTATTTGACAAATATAAAAAACAGTAACGAAAATTATTGGTTAAACTGAGATAAACTTTAATAAAACAAGGTCGGCCCGCCGAAATTTCTGTATAAAACAAAGCCTACCCATACTAACTTTTAATTGATTAGCAATACTATAGTTTCGATTTATTTTTTTTTACATTTTTTCGTGTTCGGTCCTTCAATCAAGGAAACATTGTCTATTATCAGTCGAACCATCGCCCATGTGCTGAAACTCTTCTCTGAACAGTCTCAATCAACCCTTTTTTAATTTGATTTATCCTTTGTCGGCACATATTACTTATCCTATATTAATTGACTCCACATAATTAAGTAACATAATATTAAACAACAAAGATATTTAAAAGAAGAAGACTTGTAAATTGTAAAAAGCAACTTGCACATGCAAGTATGTATGTGGTTTTGTCTTTTTCTTAACCTCTTGTCGCTTATATAAACCACCTAAATGTTTCCATGTTTATGTATTCTAAAGCTCGAGAGAAACAAAAGGAAAAAAATCCACAAAAATCAAAGTAGAAAGAGATGATGAAATTCAAGTCCAAGAGGTTTGGGATTAGATTTGGTTTTGGCAAAAGAACCAACAACAAAGGCTCACAACAAGATCAACAACAAAAGGGATTTGGTAATAACAACAACAATAGTAGCTGCAGCAACTATGAGGTCAAATGGGAACTTAGGCCAGGAGGCATGCTTGTTCAAAAGAGACAAGACAGCATTGGTGAAGACTTGATCTCCATTAGAGTCTCTACTTTTGCTCATTTTCATGATCTCTCCATTGAAGCTACCTCCACTTTTGGTAAAAATTATCATCTCTCAACACTTCTTAATGGTATTTGGGGTCTTTTCCAACAACTGATCTGATATGAGTTCCGGATTTATAAAATTTAAAAGATTTTGTGCAAGTTTTACGAAAACTGATTGTTTATTAGAATCATAAAATACCATTTGAAACTCTGAAATATTTTTCTTATTAAAAAACCTAGAAACCATACTAAAATATGAAATAGAAAATATAATGTCAAATTTATGTTTGATGAAAAAATAGTCTTAAGTGATACAAAATTCGTGATCTTACGACTGACTTATGCTTATGGGATTGCAGGAGAACTTAAGATGGTATTATCACTGCTTACCGGTTTAGAGCCAAAACAACAACGGCTATTATTCAAAGGGAAAGAAAGAGAGGATGATGAATATCTACACATGGTTGGTGTTGGCGATAAAGACAAAGTGTTGTTGTTAGAAGATCCCGCCTTCAGAGAGAAAAAGCTTATTGATCTTAACAACATTTCCACTTCTTGTCCCAGTATAATCGTATAAACAACTAAACCAAAATTGTCAAATTAATAGTTTGTCAACTTCTTGGTGAAACATAAGATCAGCCAAGAATAATAACTAGATAGGATTGTCATGCATATTAATGCATTATAGATTATATAAATTCCATGTAGTCATCTTATTTCGATTTTGTAAAACTAATATGTTTACATGTAATATATTTGTCAAAGTAATCTGAGTTTCATACCATTCATTAGTTTTTTGCGAATTTTAAGTAGTTACATGTTGAAAAAATTACTCAATTAACTAATCGTTAATGTCAACTTTCATGATTATTATTTGCTCAGACAAATTAGTTGACTTTTTTAATTGTAGTAGAACTAAAACGGGCAAACAAACCGAAACTTTTGCATAACCGAGCTGGTCAAGACTCCTATACAGACCAACAAATTTCATATCTCGTATACTCTGGTTCGGCCCAAACTTCTCAAAAAGTTACAAAATAGCAATGTTATACCAAACATCCGCCACTTGGTTCTTTCAGAAGACTAGTATGTCCACAAACCACAAGTCTACACCACCAGCTTTTAGTGGTTTATTACGAATCGTCTCTCTTCACAAACCGGCCCTAAAAAGAGATGAACCAAAACCAATGCTTAATTAGAACCAGCAGTTCCACGTACCAACCAATTCTAATTCTCGGTGTTCAATAAATTACATAAGTACACCACCCACATTTAAATCCAGTAGTGTACACTGTACCGTGTACGTGTGTAAATTTGTTGAAAAGAAAAGAAGTGAAGCTTACTTTAATACGAGGACGTTTCTCAGCGTTGAGTTTACGCACTTGGTATCGAATTCGTTTAGAGAACAATCGGTTTTGCCGTTTCTCTTTATACCGGAGCAAGCTTGCTTCTCTATGTCCTCTCCATAGCCTCTCCGTCGTCTCCATCTCCGGCACCGTCCATAAACTCCCTGCCTCTCCGCCGCCGCTAAACACCTAAACCACCACCATCAAAACACACTTGCCTAGTATCAAATCTTGTTACCCAGCTTAATTAATTAACAACGATAACCAAAATGGTTAAACTTTATTTCTTGGCACATTTGCCAACGATTTAGCGTATGATTTGACAAAACCTCAATCGGTTTCTTGATTGCAGAAATGTTTTTATTAATCAAACAGTTAACCAGAAAATCAACATATGTTAGCATTAGCAATTGAAATAATAATAAAATATCGGATATTTTACAGATTTGCAGTCAAATTAAAAAGATAATCATTCTGCCGTTACATATTTAAACCAGTCAAAGCTTTAATATTATGATAAATTTTCAAAAGTAATAGTTTTGATTAGGCTATCTTCATAACAGTTTCAACTTTCAACAAAGAACTCGTGATGTCAAAAAAAATTCACCAGTTATTCATATGTCAACTTAATTAGTTACTTTAAGCATTGATGATATATAAAATGACAAAAAAGAGAAGTTTACTTTTCTTTTTAGTCAGAAGAGATGATTACTTACATCAGCGGAAGCATGCAAGTCCGGCACCGTCTGCGGCGCTTCTCCGTCGACATAAAGAGTACCTTTATCCGACCAAGCCTCCATGATCTGCTCATAATCAAGCTTCAGAGCCAGCGAAGGCCGTCCCTCGTATACGTCTCCACCGCAACACCGTGGAGTTCCGCTCCGACTCATCACCTCCTCCACAACCTCCGAATAACTGACCCACCGCTCCTCCGTCGTCTCCTCCTCCACGCTCGCTCCTTTCCTCATCGCCGTCCGTAGAAGCGAAGAAGACGACGATCCGTGCTCCTGACGCCCGTACGGAGACAGATTCCTTCCTCCGCCGCAATCTACATCGACGGCGGAGGAGGACGGGAGAAGATCGTGGATCGAAGAAATGGTGCTATCTGTGGCGGAATTGAAGAGGTACGCTGCAACGTTGTCGTATTGCTCTTCTTCTTTCTCTCCTCCCACAGTCTCCGCCTTCTTTTTCTCCTTACACGGCGTCGTATCAGCTCCTTTCGTCTTGCTCTGTTTGGATGGCCTTTTTTTGTTCTGCTTCTTGGTCGTCGTGGTTCCGGGATTCTCGGTGATCTCGTGAGAGGGGTTGAGCTCGAGCTTGAGACTGAGAAATTTGGGTCTCTTCGTCTTTGTTCTGATCTTACGAGACGTTTCAAGATTTGAAGGAGACTTGTCCTCCATGGAAGTTGATTCTATGTGTTTCCGCTTCTTGATCCTCTTCGATGTCCTCGTACTCTGTTTTTCTTCTCCGACAGGACTGGTTTTGCTACACATCTCCGATGTTCCGATCCCTCTCTCTCTAACTGTGTTTCTCGCTCTTAACTCTTCTCTGCTTTCTAATTCTCTCTCTCTCTCCTCCCTCTCTCTCTGTGAGAGAGGTATGTAGGTGGAGGGAAAAGGAAAGCTGACAGTGATGGTACCTTTTGACACGTGTCTATCAGTCATTGGACAAATGCATTGTAATCTTGGATTCTGTTTGGATGTGCAGGGAGGGAGTAAGGTTGGATAGATTAGATTGTGTCTTTAAAACTTTTGATTAATTATTGGTAACTCCATTTTTTATTTTCAACTTTTCATATAGCATTGCACTTTGTTTTTTACTTTTTAGATACAACAACATTTACAGAGTTCACTGATTCGTTAAAAAGGTTTGGGATTATTATTATATGAGCATTATTTTTAAAGGCACCAACACTTATTGTTAATTATAATTAACATGAGGCTGACCCCAAATAATAAAAAAAACAAATGTGGTTAAGATGAATTTTTCTGTAGGATACAAATTAACATGATATTTTTGGAGCCAATAATGCTGGTAAAATAGATCTAAAGTGATATAATTCGACATTCCTCCGTGATGAGAGATGGCATTTGCATTATATTCCACGCTGTCATCGAACGCAAGGAAACTGTGAAACTGATATAAATTTCAAAACTCGAATCCAATTCATAAATTGTCAAAACAAAAATAAGAACTCATGATCGTTTCTAAATTAAAAAAAAAAGTTAAGCACCTACGTCAATGACATCATATATAATTAGAAATTTAATTAGCTAAGTTTATTAGATTTCGTAATAAGAGGGGGAATGATGTTTCGAACTTGGGTTTATCGTAAATTTGGTAGCACCGACAGCAATGGCAAATGAAGTGATATATAGTACAGTAGCATCCTGAACAATTACTGTCAGTGGATGACACATTTCGTGGAAATAGATTTTCTTCTATGATAACATTCACGTGAAATAAAATAAAAAACAAACAAACTTCTATACATTATTTTGTCTTATACATTTGTTTAGGTTGCAATTATGTAAGATTAAACCGTACTTTATACAATTCTAAGTGAATCAGTGGTGGGGGTTACAATTTACAAAATGTGGATTCTAGTCATTAGAATAATTTTGGTTAATTGCTATTTTAAGGTGATAGACTTAGAATACAATTTTAGGATGTGGCATATAAGCTCCACTATACAGTGATAATAAAATATCATATATTGCTTTTCATATAAGAGGAGAACTGGATATAGCAATCGTGTATAAGTTCAGAAACAAATTCTATAGAAAAAGCATGATATTCTCAAAGATATTTATTTCTTTTTTTTTTGGATTTCCTGAAAGACTTTCTAAAAAAATATGTTTTTTCTATTTCTCTTGTTATTTTGGGATTGTTACTCTTTGAAACATCTGGTTAATAATTGCTAGATTTGACTTGTATTAAAGGTAAAAGTAAAACCTATAATACAAATTTTGGAGTTACAAATGAGCCATTTATGAGATCTGACGTTGGCAAATAAAAAAAAAACTGAAGAGGAAACAATAAAGCGTGTCAGAGAGAGAAGGAGAACCAATCAGAGCGAAACATTCATGGAAAAAGAGCAAATATGCAGGTCCTACCTCCATTGACTAATTTTAATATTAAACATTTTTTCTTCCGTATTAAAATATCAATGTATCTAAATTAAGAGACAAAATATCATTAAGCCATAAAAATCATATGATTTTCCACAAAATTAAATTTTATTAATGAAAATATGAAAAAATTGTTTCTAACAAAATTTCATACTGACATTTCAAGTTTATATAAACTCCAATTAATCTCGATTTATAACGTGTATATATATATCATAATAAATTTACTGCCTCATCACAAAAGATTATACAATCCTTCCAAGCAAAATGTGGATTGATTTAACTTAGAGAGAAAAGAAGATAAAGCTGACGGCAGCAACTGTGCCGGCAACAGAGAGCTTGGAGATGGTCACGGCACCGCTACTTGGTGCCTCTGCCTCACTGGGACCATCGCTTGGTCCATCGGCGGTGGATGTGCTGTCGGGTGTGGGAGCCGGTGGGGAGGAGACGGTGGGTGCGTCGGCAGAGTCACTGGGACTAGCGGCGGAGTAGTCATCCTCGGCGGCGGGTCCTTCTGCAGCAGGGGAAGATGCTTTGGGAGACGAGGCTGAGGATGACTTTGGCGCGGCGGCGGTGGAAGATTTTGGTGCGGCGGCCGGAGCCTTTGTTTGTGTGGCGGGAGCCTTGGTTGGGGCTGCGGGAGCGTCGGCGGCGTAAGCAGTGGCGACGACTAAAACCAATAGGGCAAATACGACAAACTGGCGTGCCATTTTTTAAATAGTTTTTTTATTGAGATTAAAAGGAGGATATTCCAAAAGCTAAAGCAGTATTTTTTTATTTATATTTTTTTGTTATTTTTATTCTTATTCTACGGAGAAATACTGCAAAAGCTTTAGGATGTAAGAATAAGACATGGGAGAGTGAATTTAAATGTTTTGGAAGATGAGAAAAATTAGGAAAATTGATGGATGTGAGGGGAGAAATGAATCTTCTAATCTATTTGTAGAAATCATCTTAAAAATAATAAGTCTAAAAATAAACCCCCAAAATAGATCATAAGAAAATTATAAACGTGTTACTTATAATAGACACAGACTGCTTTTTTTTTTAATATACTAATATTAGCAGCTGAATTGAGATTAGGCTTTTGTATGATACTCCTGATTGTATTCAGAAAAATTAGAATTAGAGCCTAAAATAAATTTTGGAAATTTCATTTTGGGCTTTTACTCTTGAAGAATTTATTGTGCTGTTGAATTAAGCCCAAATTAAAACCCAGTATTTTGGCTGCACATACACACATACGTCATTACCAAAGCATAGAAAGTCCCACATGGTGAAGTTTTCTGGGGCTTTACGGTTTCGAAGACATTTGTTAATGTTCTGACAGTGTTACAAAACAGACAACATCTCTTTAATTCTATATTTTGTTTGTGTTGTTAGTTTCTTATTATTTTTTTAATTCCATTTTTTGTTGTTTTCTTTTAAATATTCGATATTTTTTGTTTCTTTGACCGAAGCTTTCATTAGTCCCCGTAACTTGGCGAAAAAATTAGATATTATCGCCATTTAATGAATCTACAGTGGCCAATTTAAATACAGAGAAAACAAACAAGATTCAAACGGAAATAGTAATTAATATTTCTTTAATTCCATTTTTTTGTTGGCTCGGTTTGCAAATCTTAAAGTGTAGCTTATACAGTTAATTATACTCTAGATAATTCCTGCTAATGAAAAGCCCTAACTTCTCTTATTTGCTTTAAGAAAGAAGCTCCATCATTCCAGAAAACATCACACACCAATAAACTATAGAATAACTCACAAACAATAGAAGGGAAAAAAAACATAAATATTAGAATCGCAATCAAGATCGAATGTTTCTTGTTCTGTAACAACAATTTTATATACGTGTTGTAGATTTCTCCGGTTTATTCGGAACGTACTCTATCCAATCTATCAACACTCTTCCTTCCTCTCTCAATCTGGTGATTACTCTGCTGCGGATGATGATAGTCAACGCTCTTCCTTGCCTTGTCGTGGAGGTCAACGCTCCTCCTCGACCGATCTAAATGCTGCTCGAAAGTGATTCTCAGCTTACTCTTCTTGGATGGACCCTTTGGCGGTTTCTCTTTCTCCCTTCTATCAACGCTTTGCCTTGGCTTCTCTCTTCGATCTACGCTCTGCCTCGGCATTTCCAAATCGCTGCCTTGGTTTTCTGATTGTCCCGTACTCGCCCTCGAGGAGAGGGATCTCTCTACGGTTGCGATGAATTTCTTAAGGTGTTTGATATAATCAGGGTAGTGTTCTAGATCACAATGGTTTCCGCCTTCGAGCCATAGTGGTTCGTACTTCTCTTTAGAGAGTTCCCATAATTGTTTCCCATGGGAACAGTCAACAACTTCATCACAAGTTCCCTGCAACAAGATGAATAACCAGAGATAGAGAGTTAAACACACTTGATTCTGGAAAACAAAAAAACAGAGAGAAATGGATATTGTAACTCACGTGAATGACAAGAACCGGGCAATTCACAAGTGGGATCTTGTCGATATTCTGCAAGAAAAGAGAACATAAACCTACATCTGTGAAGAAGATATGGGGATGTCGAAAAATCGAAAATATGATTCATCAAAGAATGAAAAATTTTATTACCTTGTAGATGTCGAACCAGTATGTCTTCTTCACTGGATACATTACTCTTAGACCCGAAAGAATTGGGCTATGGAGAACAACAGCTCTTAACTGAGGCAACCGAGCAGCAAGATCTAATGTAGGTCCACTTCCTACGGATTGGCCATAGAGGATTATGTCTTCCTGTTTTGCTCCATAGGTCTCTTCGAGACATTTATAAGCAGCTTCGATATCAGCATATGTATGGTGCTCACTCGGCTGAAGTCACACATAAAAAAGATTCTTATAATTAGTTCAATAGCCATTATCAATACACTCCTTATTGACTCGAAAGGACAAACCTTTCCAGTAGACTGTCCATACCCCGAGTAATCGTACCTGCAAGAAGAATGTAGAAAAGCAACAATTATGGAGCTGAATCAAGCTAGGAAAACTCTGAACTTGTTTTTTCTTTTTAATGCTATGAAAGATCTGAAGTTGAGAGATATATTGTTCATAAAGATCCTCCTGAACTAAAGTTTCAGACACAAGGTGAAACATGCAAGAGCTAATATTCAACGGGTTAAGCATCAGAACAACCAATTTAAGATTTCCGATATACGGCTAAAACGGAATTTTGGAAAAATCAATGAACAATGTCATACAGATTAGACCCAAAAGCATCTGGAGCAAAAAGACTCAAAACAAGACTTAAGAAAAAAGGGCTGATTGTACAAGAACTTAACCAGATACATGTTTCAACTTTCAACCAAAAGCCTGATCAGAATAAACTTGATACGCAGCAAAGTCTTAGACTTGAATTGTCTCATAACCCAAAAGAATCAATCAAACATTGAGTCAGAAGAAACCAAGAAGGAGAAAAATCTCCAAATTTAACATTTAACCACAAAAAGAAAGCAAATCTCCAAATTCAGGCGATTTCACTAAGCAAAAAGTAAAAACACTATTAACACCAAAATCAACATGAAAGCAAGCTAAAAATTCTACGAATTTGATCATATCCAGACACAAATATTACCAAACAGAACATAATTACAGACCAGAAGAACTAATCATCCACAGAGCTGTAATATGAGGGAGCAGAGAGGAAAAAAAAAAGGGGGAAAGACTGGAAATTTAACATACCCCATAAGATTAACCTTAAGATGGATGCTCAATTCGATGAAAAGCTCATACATCTGGCCCAGATCGGCTGCGTTTCCATGTGAGTAAAGCAGCGTAGAGGTAGCCATCGGGTGTCTGACGTACATAGCAACGATCTCTGCTCCTCTACGTGTCGGAAGCTTTAAGATTTCGACGTTTTCACGGTGAGGAAATGGATTCATGAGAAGAAGTCCGGTCAGTTCGTCGAAGACCAGCCTGTAAGACGACGGACTCGGCGGAAAGAAAGCGAACTTCGCCGCAACTGATGATGTCACCCCTCCCATCTCTCTCTCTCTCTCTCTCTCTCTCTCTCCTCCTCTCTCTCTCTGAAAGGGTAAAGAAAGAGAATGATAAAAACTGTTATTAAAGTTCGGAACTTTGGCTTATTAATTTATAAATCTCCATTGTTTAATTAAAGAAATCTATGATAAAGGTACCTAACACTGTAAACTGTTAATCTGCGAACCCAGACTAGAAGAGGATAAGAGATTACAATTATAGAGATTTGCAGACAAGATAGAGCGTATGTCAATGGAGTTATATCTCTAAAGTCAAACAGATGTAGACAAGTATTAAAAAAAGGTTACTTTTACAGATAAAAAGGGTTTTAGACTAATAATTTAGCGTTGGTGGAGTGCTAAATCATAGGTTACGATTAAAAATGTTTATATTTATATCTTGGAATCACCAAATATAAGATTGAACATGAAATGTTATAATTGAATTGAACAAGAACGACTAACGATAATAATAAACAATAACAATTAAGATAACAAAACAATAAATAATAATAGTAAGCAAAAAATGTATAGTTTATCTTTAAAATGCAAAGAATAAAGAAGGGTATATTGGTTTGCTTCATGGGGTCCATGAAATATAAGAAGCGGAAAGCAAATTTTGGAGTGGTGGGTCTTCACTCACGCCTTATGTGACAGCTTGAAAATATTTTATTTTATTTTGTTTGGTAATTCTAAATTCTGTTTGAAATAATAATAATCTCTCTGTACTTTTTTTTAATTTATCTGGTAATTAATATTTTTTTTTCTCATGAAATCTATGTTAATTTAATTACTACAATGTTTGAGAAAAAAATATCACAAAAACTTGCTACCGAAAAAAGTTAATAAAAAAAACTTGCTATAATCGACAGGAAACTTACTACATTCGAAAGACAACCGAACATGTTCACAAAGGCCACCCCCACATGCATGACCAAGTCTCATACAAACTATACAACGAAAGCAAACCTCTGGAAAACGAGATTAAATATTCGAAATATATCAAATCAATTACTTAATAATGAATTGGGCCTTCGAGGCTGTACGAATGGGCCTTCGCTGAGGAGGACCTTATCGTTGTGGCCCTTGTGTTTACGAGGTGTTGTGGATTCACATCTAAAGTTAGATATGAATAAAATGCATGGATCAAACGATCAATCCATTTATTTATTAATGTCATTTTTATTTGAATAACGTGCGATCAAATGATATAATTTATTAACTTAAAAAATGATGTTATTTTTATCTTATTTTAATAAGGTCTACCACAATAAACAGTAAAAAACAAGCAAATAAATAGAAGTCAAAAGATAGCAGAAAAATGTAATTTACGTACCAACAAACTGATTGCATGAGGGTCCCAAGTTGCATGCACGTGCACCAATTTTTCATCATTTAGTTTCTTATATTCCTGATATTTACTTCGTTCTTTTCCACTGCCCATTATTTTGTCTGATTGACTTATTGTATAGACGATAACTTTGCCTTTTTAATATTATTAATAAATTTATCTTAATTTTTGCTTATTATTGTTAATTACTAGGTAACCATGAAACCAATTCCACGAAACTTTAGTAACTAGCACTATTTAGTAATTAAAGTATTAACAAGTTTTAAATTTTGTTGATTGCTATTCTGGTTTGAAATCTTTTTCATTTTAAAATCTTGGTTAAATATAAAAAACTTTCTAATTTTAAATTTTCTTTTAATATTTATAATTATAATTACTATTTGTTGATAACAACTCTTCTAATTCTATCATCTCTAACCAACTAAAATGTAATCAAACGGTTTATATTAAGAAACGATAACATGAAAACTTAACTAAACCATGATTTTTTTTTAATATCAATAAACGATAACATGAAAACTTAACTAAACCATGATTTTTTTTAATATCAATAAACGATAACAAGAAAACTTAACTAAACCATGAAAACTTAATCAAACGGTCTAATGTAATCATACTGTTTTTCTTTTTACCATAATTTTCACTGTATATAATATCACTATCTTTTATCATTAAAAAACTCTCACCACCTTATGATACCAATCAACCCTAGATAAACATCTTTTTGTCCAGATTTATATCAACTACGTAAGGATTTTATTCACTGTAACTTTTTTTATATCTATAAACGATAACATGAAAACTTAACTAAACCATGTGTCATGGTCTAGTTATTTTAATCATAGTGCAATCATATGGTTGATCTATTATAATACATTCTCCTGTTTCAAAATACTAAAACTTATGGATATCAAAATTAGATACAATTATTAGTAATTCTATATAATTCATGTTTAGTTATCTCTTTTTGTTAGTTAAATATTTAATACTTACAAATTATATAATTTGAATCATTTAAATAGATCTTATATAATAAAGTAAAGTACAAACTCTAAATAGATGCTATATGCCATCTTACTTTTTGACATATATATATATTTTTTTTGTTTTCTTTTTCAAAATCTGTAATTAATTAATCAATTTATTTTTATTTATTGATTTTTCTTTTATAAATTTTTTAAAAGGTAATATAGATTTTTTTTCAAGAACAAGGATAAGATGTGAAAAAAATATAATTTTCAAACTCTCTTTATATAATTTTATGTAATCCTATATAATATAGTATGGTTTTTTCTAAATATAAGCTCAAAAACTACTATATGTTATCTTACTTTTTTTTCAAATAAATTTTTATATTTTTTATAAATATAATATAATTTTTTATATATTATTTTAATTTTGATATATATATATTTTAATACAATTAATTTACTCATTTACTTTACACCTGTATGGTAACGTATGTTTAATTTTTTCTAGATTAGGATGAAGTGTCAAAGATTATAATTTTAGATACAAATTATTATATACTTTACTATATTAATTTGAATTGCATGCAACATAATCAAAAATTTAATACCTAATTTATTACCTAAGACGTTAATGTCTGATTTTGTACTAAATTAAACGACATTTTAAATAGTCAATATTTTGACATATGAGTCCTTTTTGAAAATTACATTAACACTATATGGAGAGAAGCATTACATTTTCATTGTTTTTATTGTCATTGATTTAATTCCAATTGCATAACATTATATGTTAACCAAATGTATATTTTCTTGGATAGAATATACTTATTTTTGGTCAACACAACACAAATATTAACTTAATCAATAAAAAAAGATGAAAGAAAGATCAATAACAAAAATGATTATTTTGGTCTAAAGAAAAAGGGAAATTTAATCAATCCCTTAATTTGGTGCAGAAAAAGGAAAATAAATAAATCAGTCGCCTAATTTTAGTTCAATCGGCCTGCACTAGATATTCTAGCATTTGCTTGTGTGTGTGTGTATATAGAGTCAGAGTCACAGACCAATATATAAAATCATAAGAGAGACACAATTATTAAAATAGGATCAGTCTAATTAGAAAGACAAATGCTGGTTGTATCCATCTTTTTGTCGTTTGGATTTGTCTTCTTCTCTATTTTGATTCTTTATATTTCAGTATTTAAAAAGAATGAAACAATAGACTCATCGCTAGCTGGTAGCATGGGATGGCCGTTCATTGGAGAAACCATTTCTTTCTTCAAACCTCATAGATCAGACTCCATTGGCACATTCTTGCAACAACGTGTTTCACGGTAATAATGACTTCTTGTCTTTATTACTCGATCATCTTGCTTATATAAATTGTCCCGAAAAAAAATATAACTATATTTATTTCACAAAAAACTATAAAAAAAATTATTTGGAGAAAAATCTTCATAGTAATACAAATTATGACTCTATATACATGAAAAAAATGTTTAAATTTTTGCATATATGACATTCTCGTTTTCCTACCGTTTTATTTTTGTTTGTTGTTGTTGATATATATATATATATATATGTAAATCTCATAAAATATATTATTTACCATTTTATAAAGAAAACCATAATCCAAGAGAAAACTATAAACCTTTTTATTTCTAGATTTATATTTATAGTAATACAAATGTAATACCTCCATTAAACAAGTTTTACCAAAATTGGAGATAATTAAAAAATTGTGAATGTTTTATTTCAGGTATGGAAAAGTGTTCAAGTCAAATCTATGTGGTGGAAAAGCCATAGTCTCATGTGACCAAGAGCTCAACATGTTCATACTTCAAAACGAGGGAAAGTTATTTACATCGGATTATACAAAAGCGATGCATGACATTCTCGGCGAATATTCCCTTTTGTTAGCCACCGGAGAAATTCACAGGAAACTAAAGAATGTTATCATTAGCTTCATCAATCTCACAAAGTCGAAACCCGAGTTTCTTCTCTGTGCAGAGAACCTCTCTATCTCGATGCTAGAGTCATGGAAAAATTACAGTGAAATCGAATTCCATAAAGAAGTTAAAATGGTAATTAACTTACTACAGAGTCCTTTTTAATCGTTCTTTTCTAATTTTGATATCTTTCTTGTGGTTGAATCATACAGTACACTCTTAGTGTTATGGTAAACCAACTCTTGAGCATCAAACCAGAAGATCCAGCAAGACGTTATGTATTACAAGATTTTTTATCTTATATGAAAGGTTTTATATCGTTACCAGTACCACTTCCAGGAACGGCTTATACAAACGCAGTTAAGGTTAGATCAAATCCTAACACATTAAAATCCCCAAGACAAAAAAATTGAGCATTTTTTATGTAAAATCTGAGCTATTTTATAAGAATTAAAACACGTATACCCACTTTTTAGGGTTTTGCACTTCTGATATACCTATTTTTTGGGTTTAAAGCTATATCCACGTAATTGCGTCATGCATTATTACTGTGTACATTTATACACATTTATACATGCAAATATATATAATGTATATAGTTATAATTGATTTGCAATGTTTCCTAGGCTAGGAAGAGATTGTCCGCGAGGGTTATGGAGATGATAAAACAAAGAGAAGATAAAGAAGAAGAGATGAAGAACGCATTAAGAAAAGAAGATTTTTTAGATGTGATAATGTCAAATGAGGATCTAAATTATAAAGAGAAAGTTAGCATTGTATTGGAGATTTTGCTTGGAGGCTTTGAAACAAGTGCTACTCTTCTTTCCCTAGCTGTCTATTTTCTGGCAAAATCTCCTAATCTTCTTCAAAAACTCAAGGTTTAATTCTCATCTCTTTTTTCCTTAGATCTAAAGAGATATATATATATAGTTTATCCATGTGAATGTATACAGGAAGAACACGAAACCATTAGAGCCAAGAAAGGAGATAGAGAACTCTTGAATTGGGAAGATTATCAGAAGATGGAATTTACCCAATGCGTATGGTTACATCAATTAATTTCTTTTTTTATTGCAAAATTGTTAGAAAAAATCGTAGGATTGTATCCAGATTTGATGTTTAGTTTTTGAATTTGTTTTTTATACAATTACGTTATGAAATTAATTGAATCAATTTTGCAGGTTATGTCTGAAGCATTGCGATGTGGAAATATTGTCAAGACGGTACATAGAAAAGCTACCCACAACATTAAATTCAAAGGTTCGATCGCCGTAAATATTTTTTTTACTATTTAAAACTTAAAAACAATTAGTAAATTAAAATTAATGTGTAATTAATATACTTGATTTGCAGAATATGTGATTCCAAAGGGATGGAAGGTGTTTCCTATTTTCACAGCAGTACATCTTGATCCATCTCTTCATGAGAATCCTTATGAATTTAATCCCATGAGATGGACCGTAAGTAAAATATTTTAGTAACGGATACAGTCAAATGATAGGCAAAAAAAATACTGAATTAAGAAACTAATTTAGATTTTGAAAATTATTATATAAATAGGATAAAGGGAGGATGAACAAGAAAACGACGGCGTTTGGAGGAGGAGTAAGAGTCTGTCCTGGCGGTGAACTTGGAAAACTCCAAATTGCTTTCTTCCTTCATCATCTTATCCTCTCTTATAGGTTTGTCTCCATCTAAATCACTCTCTTTAGTTCATTATAATTAATTGGACTCTGCCTTATCCGACATAATCATCTATTTAGTTTTGGGTTTTTGTCATAGTTTGGATATGTATTTCATACTATATAAGTTTTGAAAAATATCATTAGCTCATATGGAAATTGTTCATTTCTGTTACTAATTGTGTTTTCTTGCGAAATATTTCTTCAGTTTTACGAATAGCGACGTTTTAGAGTTTTTTTTATTCAAAAAAAGAAAACATCATTACACATTCTCTAAAAATTATCAAACCAAAATTTCAATGTATTTCTAATTAATTTTAAACTTAAGTGATATTAAAGTGTGCATTTAGTATATTTCAAATATAAAGCTCAAAACGTTTTATAAAAAAATATTTAGAATATGTCTTTTCTATGAAGGATTTAAGAAAGAAAGGAGTTTGGATCGAAATCTATGTTGGTTAGGCTAGTTTCGGCTAGGGTTAATTCGAACAAAGAAAAAAAAATTGAATTTCCTCACTTTCCTGGTTCCTTTTGGTTTGCTTTTGTAATTTGTTATTTTCATGGTTTCATTTACTTCACTGAAGGATAAATTTGTGTTGAAGACATATGTGTTTTATTATAGTGTATATAGAGTTAATGTTAGTGTTTCAAAATTTTGTATTGGTAGGTGGAAAATAAAGGCAGATGAAATGCCAATAGCACATCCTTACGTGGAGTTTAAGAGAGGCATGCTTTTGGAGATCGAACCAACCGGTTTAATCCATGAAGATTAACTGCTTTAATAAGGAATCCATCTTAGATGGAAATTTAATTTATAACTTTCAAAAAAAAAAAAGTAAAAGTGTTACAACAATATTGGTTTATAAAAATTATATTTTGATTGCTTCCATTTTTCTCAAGTACTGTCACTATACAAACCAGACACATAAGCAAAATAATTAGAAAAGATAAAGGATCATAAGTCCTAACTATAGTCTCTTAACACGGAATCGATTTTATAATTGATGTTTTTTTCTTTCATATGTCTTTACATAAGAACTCTAGGAAGAGATACTGTAGAGGGTAAGTTACCATTTTGACCTTGAAACGATTTGTCGAAGGCATACTTATTGTTAAGAGAAGAAGGATTAACTTGCATGAAAAGGTAATTACCAGCAAAGAGATCACCAAAGTGTGATTGACTCTCCTTCAACCTCTTCAATATTTTTAAAATTCCAATCTTAACCCTATTCGCTTTCTTCCTCACAAATCCTCTAAGTCTACGAATCTTAACTCTAACCCTAATCCTCCTCCTTCCTCCAAGTGATATCACTCGCTTGTACCTATATACAAGATAAAGTCTTGTTAAAGAAATTATTCATGAAACACTTCGATTTTATCATAGAACTGTGATGATGATGATGATTGTGTACATATTCATTAACAATATCATGAGTACACCATTAGTATTCCTCAATTCATAAACAATTGATCCGAACCTGTAAGTGTATGATGATGATCTTCTTGTTGTTTCGTTGAAGACATCATCTTCTAGAGAAAGCCTCTTGTAAGGGAGATTGGTGGTTTTGGGAGAGGAAGCCATGGAAACTGGATTAAAATGGTGGTTTCGAATGGCTTCATCAATGACTTATATGAGTTGTCATTATTGTTGATGTTTCAATGTGTATGGTTGGTGAGTCGATTTATTTGAAGTAGTTAGGTGTATGTACGTGAATTTAATGCGATACCTCAATTTTAGTGTTACAAATTTTTTAATATACAGTATTTTTGTTACAATTTGTTCCCTGCAATAAATGAGGTATTTTATTTATTTTATTATTATCTTTCTTTTTTGACATCTTTTTATATGATATAAAGATGGGGAAAATGTATGAGAACATGTCATATGATTTATTCCAATCTACATTTAGAATCTAATGCCACTAAATTTTTTAATCTAATATAAATCGGGTCTAAGACCTCAGTTACATTAAAACACATATTTCGAGTAGTGTAAAATGAATTAACATGGAACTTCCAAAATTTTCTTTATTACGAAAGCAAGACAAGAGTACAAGGTTAGTTGGTTTGATTTGATTTATAATCCCACTTTTTTTAGGACAGCATGTGATTTATTCACTATACAGCTAAGGCCTAACAGGGAGGCTCATTATATGAAAGAAAAGGTAGGTTTATAGTGTAAACTGCCTATAACCAATTTCAAGAATCAAATTTATTTAGAAATAAATCATCAAAAGAGCAAGAAATAAAAAGATGATTTTCTTAGGATCACAGATTGATAACAACATTTTTACTCTCAAGCGAAGAAGAAAGAAAGAAGTGAAAGACTTTGGAATAAGATCAAGTTAGGAAAGTGAATCAACGAACGAACTAACACATAACTTTTCTTTTTACAGAAAGATCCAATCTTTCTCGGAGACACCTCAGTGATTAAATCAATCTAAATTCCCAGAAGACACTGTAAGAAGATGAACAACAGAGAAGGGTTGTCGATATGATCTACTTGTTAGTAGAGTTTTATTCTTGTCTGGATCGGTGCACGGCAAATCGGACACATTTGAAGATCAGGTCCACACTCGCAACAAGTCTTGTATCAAAACACAAACGAAGTTAGTTCGATTTTTTCAATCGATTTTGTAAAAGAAGTTTAAAATTGTGTTTGTTGGATTTACCTGATGGCCACAACCAAACGCCATGTCTTTGGGGTTGCTCAAACAAATCGGACATAGCTGTTACAGAGAACCAAGAATATGAAGTTTCAAACCTTTTAAATAACAACATTTCAAACAGATTTAGAAATATCTTTCAGATTTTGGAAGTACCTGGTTATCGGAAGCAGAGGTTGTAGCAGGTGGCGCGGGACTAGACCTTACAGGATAGCTTTCAGTTGGATAAGGAGGTACACTCGGTTGAAAACTTGGAAGACGAGAAGGCTTTGGCTTGTTGTACGACGATGATCCACCATGCATTGGAGGTGGAAGAGGGAATCGTTCAGGGATATTCCCATTTCTTCTTCTGCGGACAGAAATAATTAACGACCAAGAAAAAGTTGAGAACTTTGGGGGTAAATATTGAAGCCAAATTGATAAAGACTATGTTTGGGGAGTTACCCTAAAAGGTTAAGCTCTATTGTCGCCTTGTATTGTTGAGGAATCTCCATGAGAGCAGAAAGGGCAAACTCTGTTTCCTTCAAAGACTGAGCTTTCTTCTTTGACATGATCTCTGTGAAGTTCACGAACTAGAAACAGAAAATTATATCAAAAGATCGAAAATAACTTTGATTTTTGATGTTTTTAGCTAAAAGAGTTACTTACTTGGAAGTTATCAAAAGCTCGGGCGGGAATATTATCGTCAAATTCCCTCATCATGTCCCATGGTCCATCGCCGACCCCAACTAAGACGATTGATAGAGGAAGCTTACTGCCGTAGACAAAGAAATCAAATCATAAATCAGCCACAAAGAGAGATAGCTTCAACGGAAAACAAAGTGAAAAGATCATACGATATTCCTACCTCGCTTGCACGATAGCATCCACAGTCTTCTGTTCTTGCGGACTTAACTGTCCATTTTCAGTGTCAACGCTTCTTGTAACCTGAAATAATCAGTCAATTAAGGCTTCTTCTCTTGGCACAAAAACAGAGGATCATACCAGTATTGTTCATACCTGCCCATCTGCTATTATCACTAGGACGTGATATTGGCCACCACTCTGCTCAACAATGGTCATGGCCATATCGATGATCGGAGCAAACGAAGTGGGCCCTGAAACATACTCAATATTTTTAGAAACATGGTTTAAGATCTTTCTTAACGTTTGGTGAAACGGCGGCCAAAAAAGGGAGAGAAATAAACCTGCGAGCTTAAGCTGAGGAACGATCTCTTTATACCGACCAAGTACTTCCTCAAATCCATTACAGAACCTATCCTCTGGATTGAAACTAAACACATCTTGATCATGTGTTGATGCATCTCCAAAACCATAACATGGAATCAAGTTGTCCTCGTCAAAGGCGGCTAAGGTTCTTCCTATGATAGTTATTGCTTGTTCATAAGGATTGGGACTACTGCCTATGAAATGTAAACTTTTCCTATTGAAGGACTTGGCCCCTGTTTTCAACAACAACAAAAAGGTGCTTTTGAATGTGAAAATCATTTGATGAATTACACCAAAGACAGAATCTTGAGTCTCACCAACCTGTCCATTCGTTGCTCTTAGTGAAATCTATACCAACAATGAGATTTGACGATTCTAGACCCGCACGTGCAAGAGCCTCCGTCACCTAAATGAAATAGAACAATAATGTGAAGCTCTTTCTGTCAAACCCATAAGAATCTATGCCTTGGAATTTTTGAAATCATCAAGCAAACTAGATTCCGGTAAAAACAAGCCAGCGATTCAGCTCACCTGCTCCAAAGAGGAGTAATTATCGGCAATTCTTGAATACTTCCGCTCCAACCTCTTCTTATCATTGCCGTAACTTTGAGAAGGCGGCTGAGAATAAGGCTGAGTATTATATGAAGGTGTAGGAGGTTGAGCGTACTCCGGAGGTGGAGCATATGAAGGTGGAGGAGGGTAGTTATAGCTTTCTGGACCGTATTGAGGATAGCTTTGATGAGAAGCCCATGAAGATGAAGACGGAGATGCTGCTGAAGCTGAAGCTGAAGCTGACCTAAAAGATGATGGAGACTCCTGTCTCCAGTTTTCCTTTGAACTCCCTGACCCCATCAAACTTAAAACTAAAGTCACACCTTCTTAAATCAATTTAGTACCTACAAAACCACAGATTCAGATTTTTTTTTGGCATTTAGAGTATATTCATGAAATCCCAGAAAAAAAATTCAGAAACTTAGTTAAGATTTTGACATTAACTCGCTAAAGAAGAT
The DNA here is from genome assembly GCA_000218505.1 of Schrenkiella parvula. Lineage (NCBI taxonomy): Eukaryota > Viridiplantae > Streptophyta > Magnoliopsida > Brassicales > Brassicaceae > Schrenkiella > Schrenkiella parvula. The sequence continues at coordinate 13,905,606 of CM001192.1, read as the reverse complement.
GCAATTACCTAATTCGTAAAAAGGCGAAAGCTTATCTTAGGACAGATGTTGAATTCTCTCACCGCTTACGAAATAGCTTTTAAATCGAAGGTTGGTGGTCTTTTTATAAAGAAAGGAGATTCAATCACGTCACGTAAATTTCCTCAGGGACTGGGCAAACGAAAACCAAAAAAACGCGATTTAGTGACTTCTAGATTACCATTAAGTCCAATTACGACATCTTGCTGCAATACTCCAACCCCAGAATTAGTAAAAAACCAGGCTTTTTCCTGAAAAATCTACGAGCGTTCCAATTAGTTTTTTCCCGAATTGAACCGAAAATCCAATAATTCATCGAATTAAAGACTGAACCAAAGTTGAAAGTTACATAGAATTTGAGGCTGAATCTGCCGACATTCGGCGAACAAAGTGTCACACAAATGACCCATTTCGATCGAGGAAGAGTGTGATAGAGAAGAAAAATTGTTTACCTTTAACTTGACGAAGAAGATGAATAAGCAACAGGAGTGACTAACCACAGAAGAAAGTCTTTTGAGAGAGTGAAAGGAGCTTCAATGGCGGATCGAATCCTGCAGAGTTTGCCTTAATAGTTGCCCTTTTGTTCGAAAGCAATTTCACTTTCTTCTCTGTTGCTGTTTTTTTTGTTTTAAAGTTTGTTTCTATCAAATCATTAAGAGAATAATCAATCACTTTTTTATTTTTTAAAGTGTGAAGCACGCTAATGGCGGAATTTTCTTATTTTACTCTATATAAATTAGTCACTCTTCCAACAATTGGCCTTATAATATATTGTGAATTTACAAAGTCCAACCAAGCCTAAAAATCAAATAATCAATTGACAATTTCTTTGAGCAGGCAATTTTTAAAACTAAATTAAATAAATGTTTTTTCAATTTTTGTTAGTTGATAACCGTATTAAAAATGATTTATCTTGCTTGTTTTGTATGATTTAGGAAAATAAAATAAAAGCTAGTCTTATATAACAACTGCAATAAATATATTTGGCTCTTTGGGGGAAAAAATGGATGGTTATCAGAAGTTTCCGACCACGTGCCAATCCTATCTTTTATCTTCAAAATATTTTTCTTTCGTAAAAATTGTCACCGTTTATTGCTTTTTCCTTTTAGTTATGCTCGATATAGGTACTACTGTTGAATATTCACCTCTTAGAATTAGTTATTGAAACTTTTGACTTTCGAAATATTCTCCATTTGTCTTTTTCAGTTATAAAATGTTTATAAATTTACTCAATTAACTTGTCTTGATTTTAATACAAAACTTTTTGTTTCCTTTATAGAACATGACACGTGAAAATTAAATGAACTTACTTCAGTTTATAAAGCTTCGTACCCGTGAGTTATGCAACTCTATATTTTAGGAGCAAACAAGATGGACGTGGACTACACTAAATAATTAGAGGATAAAATTAAATATATTCAAAACCCGAACCCATTAGTAAGCGTGAGGCACGGGTCCCAAGTTCGAATAACCGCGACAGAAGGAGAATAGAAGCGTAAAATGTAAAGCCCAATGGGCGACAAAAAGCCTTATAATATAAAGCCCAATGGGCGACAAAAAAGCCTTATAATATAAAGCCCAATGGTATACATACAATCGTAGTCCTTGGCGCAGAGGATCACAACTACCACAAATATTCCCTTCCGCATAAAATCGGACACTGGTCGTTTTCGTCGTATTCGACCTCCGCGGGAATCTACTGTCGCTCACACACTCTTCACACTATCCTCTCTTCACCGGCAGCTGATTTCCGGGTATCGGGTCAGATCTAGATCCGGATCCGGAGACGTTGAGTATGAAGCACTTCAGGACCGAGCGAGTCCGTGCGACTCCGAAGCTCTTCACCTACGTTCTCGTCGGTTTCATCGCTCTACTCGGCTTGACTTGCCTCTACTATGGCTCATCGTTCGCTCCCGGGTCTAGAAAGTCCGACGAGTTTGATGGATCTAACCGCGCTCGCACCGGATTCGTGAGGAATCGAGATGGTGTGCTCGGAGTGAGCCGTTTCGAAGTTCCCAAAAGTGTTCCGGTTCGTGTTGTTTTGAGATAAACTGAGTATTAGTTTTCCAGATTCGTAGTGTTTAAGTGAATTTTTGTGCAGATTAACTCGTTCTTCTACTAATCAGTCTGTAGAAATTGTTTATCTACGTAGTAGATGAGTGATCTTTCTCGAGTCGACTTAGCGAGTTTTTTTTAGAAATTTACGTTTCTCTTGTAGTCGTTCATGCTCGTTGCTCTCTCGTTTTGATTCTCTTTGATGTTTGCGAAACAACAATTTTCCGCAGATATGTGATTCGAAACACTCGGAGTTAATACCGTGTTTGGATAGAAATCTTCATTACCAGTTGAAACTGAAACTCAATTTAACGTTAATGGAGCACTATGAGCGTCATTGCCCTCCACCAGAACGCCGTTTCAATTGCCTTGTTCCGCCTCCAGCTGGTTATAAGGTTGAACTTGCTGTTTCTTTTTTGTTTGTATTACAGAATTTTGAGCATTCTTGCATATGTTATGGCTCTTGTGTTAGTGGTTGATGATGATGTTTCTTATGGAGTTCTCAGATCCCGTTAAAGTGGCCTGTTAGTAGAGACGAGGTGTGGAAGGCGAATATTCCGCACACACACCTTGCGCAAGAGAAATCCGATCAGAATTGGATGGTTGTAAATGGTGATAAGATCAATTTTCCTGGGGGAGGAACACATTTCCACAACGGAGCTGACAAATACATAGTTTCCCTTGCTCAGGTACTTATCATCATTTGGTATAACCATTGTACCTGTTTAGCTTATCATCGTTGTTGCTTTAGTGAGTGAAAGTTTTTGGTAGAAGCGTATAGCAGTATGCAGCATGTAGTATGTTAGAAGCGTATAGCAGTATTGCAGAAGAATGATGTTAAGGCTTTGATCTTAAATTTCTCATATTTACCGAGAATTGTGGGGGATATTCTATTGCTCCTATACTAGGTAGCATAGTTCTGCAATTAACAGGAGGTTTTGGCTCCCTTTTTTTTCAAGTTCTTCTTTCAGATGACAAAAAAAACTGCTTATTGCTTTAGATGCTGAAATTCCCTGGCGACAAACTCAACAATGGGGGAAGCATTCGGAATGTTCTTGATGTTGGCTGCGGGGTAGCTAGCTTCGGAGCTTATCTTCTCTCACATGACATCATAGCCATGTCCCTTGCTCCTAATGATGTCCACCAGAACCAGATCCAGTTTGCTCTAGAACGAGGGATTCCATCAACACTAGGTGTTCTTGGGACTAAGCGGCTTCCATATCCAAGCAGATCATTTGAACTTGCTCACTGCTCTAGATGTCGTATAGATTGGCTTCAAAGAGATGGGATCTTGTTGCTGGAACTTGATAGGTTGCTCAGACCTGGCGGTTACTTTGTATACTCGTCCCCTGAAGCTTATGCACACGACCCAGGAAACAGAAGGATTGGGAATGCGATGCATGATCTCTTCAAGAGAATGTGTTGGAAGGTTGTGGCCAAACGAGACCAATCTGTTATATGGGGAAAACCGATATCCAACAGCTGTTACTTGAAGAGGGATCCGGGTGTCCAGCCTCCTCTTTGTCCTTCTGGAGATGACCCAGATGCAACTTGGAACGTCTCCATGAAAGCTTGCATATCACCGTACTCAGTGAGTAAGTATACATATCTTATCACCAACTTATGTATCAAGTTTCATTAAGTTGATACTGTTTGTTATCTGTTCCATACTGTTTGTTATATTTTATCCAGGGATGCATAAAGAAAGATGGAGTGGGCTTGTTCCCTGGCCACGGAGGCTGACAGCTCCTCCACCACGTCTTGAAGAAATTGGTGTCACTCCCGAGCAATTCCGTGAAGATACGGTAATTTTTCTCTCCATACATTGAAAGCTTTGTTTCAGTAATTCATATTCAAAGAGCCTCAGTTTCATAAAACAGCAATGCCTGTGTACGTCCAAAGACCTCTTTATTATCCACTAAACTATGCGTGTTAGTGCAGGAAACATGGCGGCTTAGAGTGATGGAATACTGGAAGCTGCTTAAACCAATGGTGCAAAAGAACTCCATAAGAAACGTGATGGATATGAGCCCAAACCTTGGCGGTTTTGCAGCTGCTCTAAACGACAAAGATGTATGGGTAATGAACGTAATACCCGTTCAATCCTCTCCGAGAATGAAGATCATCTATGACCGTGGCCTTATCGGAGCTACTCATGATTGGTATGTAAATGCGTTAATCACTAAACATTGGGCATAATCAGATCATGTTTTCTTGAGCTTGATTTGTGGCTTGATGATCTTTGCAGGTGTGAAGCCTTCTCCACGTACCCACGAACATTTGATCTTATCCACGCATGGAACACATTCACAGAAACGGAAACACGTGGATGCAGCATCGAAGATCTGCTTATCGAGATGGACCGGATACTACGCCCAGAAGGATTTGTCATCATTCGTGACACATCAGACAATATTAGCTACATCAAAAAGTATCTGACATTGTTGAAATGGGACAAATGGTTCACAGAGACGACTGCAAAAGGTGACTCTCTGTCGACCAAAGACGAGAGAGTTTTGATCGCCAGAAAGAAACTTTGGAGCGTGGCGGCCATTTCAGAGTTGTGAAAGGTTTACTTCTCTTGCAATGACACCTATCTACTACTTGATCTTGTCTTGTATTGTATTGAAGCAGACTTTAATCGCATTTCTCGGCCCTGACAGGCCAACACCCCTGGGGAATGGATTGAGTTTTTCATCGTCAAAGGCATAGCTGAGGAAAATTCTCGGCCTTTATAGGTTTTCTACCGGTACGAAATGGAGAACTGTAAATGACACAACATTCATACATAGTTATGATGCATTTGTTGTAGGAGAATTGCCAAAGCTTCTTATCTGCGATTTTCTTGTCCAAATTATAAATTGAAATTTGTTTTTGCGAAAAGAATTTGCTTCGTTTATATAACGACCGAATCATCGACTCATTAGACATAAATTACCACCGAGTAGAGAAGAATCGCTCACCCATAAATTGAAATACAGAGTACAAACCCAAATACTAAAAAAAAAACAGGAAGAACAAAAAAGAGATCAGATCAGATTTATGAAGCTGTTGTTTTGACCTTCTTGTTCTTCTTCTTCTTCGTAGGAAGGCTATTGGAACTGAGTTCTTCAGGTTTCCTCTTTTTACTGCTAATGAAAACAAACGTTACCATTAAACTCTTCAAACCATTAATTAACTCTGCCTAGACCGACTTTGCTTCAACAGTGTTCAATCGTTATATATCAATCTAAACTAAAAAATCCGAAAAGTACATTAGTTTTATGAGTTATATACTCTTTCGCCTAATTTCAACATTCATTCACAACAAACTTGAGGATTACTTGTATGTCTAAAATTTTTTTCATCCAGTACAAGAACAAAAGAAAACAGATGAAAATTCATGGTACCTTGCAGGAGTCTCATCCAAACTATTTTCGCCATCTTCATCAATTTCACCTATTATGCAGTCATCCACGCTACTCTTTCCATCTTCATCTATTTCACCTATTTCGCATGTTATTAAAAAAAAAACACACTCCAACTTGAGATTTAAAACATGGATCTATGATACCAAAAGCACTAGTAATGGGATACACAAGTGAACAAACCTATTGGGTCTTCTTCCCCAATCTTTTCCTCTTCCGACTCTGAATCTGATCCCCACCGGTCTCCTCCATCATCAAAGTCCCACCTCTCTCCATCTGGAGGCATCCAAAACTCGAGCTCCTGCTCCTCAACATCTTCATCATTTTCATGTTCGACTTCATCGGCAACATCCTCTCCACTCTCTTCCTTTTCATCTGACTTCTTGTTTTTCTTCTTCTCCTTCTTATTCTTCTTCTTTTTCTTTCTATTCTTCTTATTTTCTTCCTTTACGCCATTTACCTTGGCCGGAGTATCTCCACTTTCCACAGGAACAGATCCAGACTCTTTCTCCCGTTCCTTCTCCTCTGTTACAGAATCAACAATACAACTGTTAAAAAACTTGCGCAAACAAGTTTTGCAACCAAACAAACTCTCAACAAGAGTCAAATTACAGACCTAATTTGTTAAGGAAGCGCCGTCCATTGATATGCTTCCAAATATGTTCCTCAGTCTTGTTTACCGTATCACCCGTTAGCTTACATAACAGTTTTGAACTGAAAAAAAAAAAAAAAAATTCAGTAAAGTTCTGAAACACAAGTTCCTCTACAAAACCCTAAACCCTACCATACAGAAAAGGGGAAAAGTCCAGCTGCAGAACATAAAATCATAAGAGAAGAAACATTTCAGAATGTATCTGGAACCCTAATTCAATCAGAATTGAAATATCTACTGCTATGGTCTTTCCCAAATAATGAAAAAAACGAAAAAAATTCGGGGAGAGACAAAACAGTAATCTATAGATTACCGAGAGCTAGGATCTTGTTCAAACAAGTTGAGTGGAGGCTTGTTGTGGGATAAGGCATGATCGATAAGCCCTAAACGGCACCGTTTACTCTCTGAATAGACCTTCTTGTCTTTCTCGAGTAGCTCGTGACCCGTCTGCACGCATCTGAATCTCCCGTTCTCCAGATTCTTATACTTCGGCTTCCCCAATAGGTTGGTGCCTTCCTTCGTCGTCGTCGTCATCTCTTCCCCTGTAGCCGCCATTGATGTGCAGTTTCTTTGCGAGTTGTGTGGTTCACTGAAAGGAGACTGCAAGTAGTGTGAATGAGACGACGAGGTGTTACTGTAATCTGTTTCATAGAAAAACGACTTGCCGTTTTGCTGTTCTTAGGATCAGCTGCACGTCGTTTTGTTTATATGGGCTTATCAAAGTTAAGACGATATATGGGCCTATTGGACGTAACATTATCCCGATCTAAACAAAAGGACCCACTCAACACGCTTCTCGCACATTTGGCAAATCTGTATTTGTTTCATTGTTTGTTCCGTCTGAAGGAATACCATCTTTTTTAACTGGAACACATTAGAAATATCAAAGAACAATTAAATAATTAAAAAATTGTTCAGCGCAGAAGGAAAAAAAACATTGAAAATTAGAAACATTGAATATTTTTATATTCTAATATAGTTGGTTGATTTTCTGGATTATCTAGTCGTAGAAATATTTATGTTTTTGAGGTAAACACTGACACTATGAATGAAAGGTACCGACAATGATAACCGTTAGCGCCTTTTCTGGGTTCCAACTAGAACACAGCTCATGACTGTTGAACTGTGGTCCGGTCCAACTCTCAAGAAAGACACGATTTTTTTTTCTTTTTCTAATTCTATACTTTTCAGAAAAAAATTTCTTTCTCCAACCCATTTTCAGAGAAATCTAAAAATGAAAGCCTTATATTAATAAGAGAGCGGAGCTGGCAGAGTGTGAAGTGCCATTACCATTACACTCACTCTAGTGTTTACTTGCTCACAATGAAGAATCATCTTGCAAGGACACGGCTTGTGGTATCTTCTGCTGTGTTTCCATGGCTTCTTCTCTGCCTCCTAACAGTAACAACAGCTGTTTCAGTTCAGCCGACGTGTACTTTTCCGGCGATTTACAACTTCGGAGATTCTAATTCCGACACTGGAGGAATCTCCGCCGCTTTCGAGCCCATTAGGGCCCCTTACGGTCAAGGTTTCTTCCACAAACCCGCCGGACGAGACGGCGATGGTCGTCTCACCATTGATTTCATAGGTAAAGGTTTTGCAGAGAAAACAGAGCTTCAAAAAACTGAACTTTGATTCAATGATCTCAATAAAACTTTTGATTCTTGATTCGCTGTTTGCAGCTGAGCGTGTGGGTTTACCGTATTTGAGCGCATACCTAAACTCACTAGGATCAAACTTCAGACATGGGGCTAACTTTGCAACAGGTGGATCAACAATAAGAAGGCAGAACGAAACTATTTTTCAATATGGAATCAGCCCATTCTCTCTCGATATGCAGATTGCACAATTTGATCAATTTAAAGCAAGATCTGCAGAATTGTTCACACAAAGTCAGTTCCTTTTTCTCTTTTAATCTTTCAGTTTTCTCTCGTCATATGATGAGTTTGACTTGTGACATCTCTGTTGTTTTACCGCTTTTTGCAAGAACAGCTAAGTTTAGATTTGAAAGAGAGAAGCTTCCAAGACAGGAAGAGTTTGCAAAGGCTTTGTATACTTTTGATATTGGACAGAACGATCTCTCTGTCGGGTTTAGGACAATGAGCTTCGATCAACTTAAGGCGGCGATACCCGACATTGTCAGCCATTTAGCCTCTGCTGTTCGGGTTAGATTATGATTGCGGTTCGAGAAAGAGTATGCAATATTCTCTCTGCGTTTGATTTGCTTCTGTATGACGGGTTTTGCTATGCTTTTATGATTGTTCACAGAACATATATCAGCAAGGAGGACGAACATTTTGGGTACACAACACGGGCCCTTTCGGTTGTTTACCTGTGAACATGTTTTACATGGGCACTCCTGCGCCAGGCTACTTGGATAAATCTGGCTGCGTGAAGGCTCAGAACGAAATGGCTATGGAGTTCAATAGAAAGCTCAAGGAAACAGTCATCAATCTCAGAAAAGAACTCACCAAAGCAGCCATCACTTATGTTGATGTCTATGCTGCGAAATACGAAATGATGAGCAACCCCAAGAGACTAGGTTACAACAACCCTGTTCAAAGCAATTCAATTTGTTGTAATGTACAGATTTTCTAGAAAGTTGTAAACTTTGTTCCTGTTTTTGCAGGATTTGCAAACCCATTGAAGGTATGTTGCGGCTACCATGAGAAGTATGATCATATCTGGTGCGGAAACAAAGGGAAAGTGAACAATACCGAAATCTACGGTGGCTCATGCCCCAACCCAGCAATGGCTGTGAGCTGGGATGGAGTTCACTATACCGAAGCTGCAAACAAGCATGTGGCTGACCGTACTCTTGGCGGATTGCTCACAGACCCTCCAGTTCCAATAACCCGAGCTTGTTATAAACAGTGAGATTTAGTACAAGAGCTTGATAAACAGAAATGTATTTTGAACCAAAATAAAGATTCGGGTCTTAGATAGACTCTTAGGCAATAATGTTCGCGTTTAAAGAATGAGCAATGGTCTATGTAAGCTTGTGTAACCTTTAGAGTTGTTTGGATCCACCATTAATGGATCTTCTATGCTCATCTATGGAAGCATCTAGCAAAGCCGATGTCGTTTTCTTCTAGAAGTAGTTTTTTGTAATGGCTGCTTCTAACTCATTGAATTCCCAAGCATCGTTAGCAGAATATTCACCTGAACCCCGAGAAGAAAATGGTAAGAGTGAATCAAACTTTTACAGAAAACCGAAGTGATAAGCGGACTAATGAACAAACGTACCGATTGAATCTCGCCGAAGAGCAGTGAGGTGAGCACAACTGCAGCAAAAAGGAATGACATTTAGTAGAAATTTCACTTTTTGGATCTGTGAATAATCAAAGGTGAAAACTTTTATCCACCTTCCAAGAGCTTTAGCAAGGTCTGCACAGAGGGATCTTATGTATGTACCCTTGGAGCATACAACCCGAAAAATCAGATTTTGTCTGCAAAAACAGAAAAGAGAGATCTTTAGTAAGACCTAACCAAGAGCATTGTTTTCAATTCGCTTATGTATTGTACAGGAAGTGGATAAAACCTGTCATCTAAACTTCGTTCGATCTCAAACTGGAAAATCGATATTCGTCTGGGAGAAAGCTCTAAAGTTTCTCCTCTTCTTGCCTTGTCGTACATCTTCTCACCTCCAACCTAAAAAGAAAATTACAGTAAAAAACAGCTAGAAAACAATGTAATCCACGATAACGCATGGTTTAAGATTTTTCAGTGCTCACTTTTATAGCAGAGAACATTGGGGGAACTTGCCATATCTCTCCAAGAAATGATGTCAAAGCTTTCTTAACGTCATCGTCTTTAATATGCTCCCAAGGCTCTCGCTGAATCACCTGCAGGAATGGTACCGTGGAGCAAACTCTAATGAGTCATCAAAAACTAACAAAGAAATGAACCATGAAGGCAAGGAAAGGTGTCGTTGAAGTTACAGGAGAGTCCGCGTCTAAAGTTGAAGTGGCTTCACCAAGACGAAAAACTCCGCTATAACCTTTGATCATACCTTGGTATCTGCAGATACAAAGGACTTTTTAGCTTTTCTTTCTGTAGATCATCATAGAGATAAACATAAAGGATAAACTTTGGATTAAGGAATCACAAACCTGTCAACCACCTTAGTGGCTTTACCGACGCAGACGATTAAAAGACCAGTAGCCATGGGATCTAGTGTTCCAGCATGACCGACCTGAGAAATACTAATCAGCTAGCTGCGACATTTTCCAACTCTTGGATTAGACAAGGATTTGAGCACGAACCTTTTTCACATTAACTAATCGTCGTAGCTTACCACAGACGGTGAAGGAAGTCCATCCTGAGAAGAATGCCATACGCAAATTTTACATAACATTTTAAAAGGCAAAAGAAAAAGAAAGAGAGATAAAGCTCACTTAATAATTGATCTCACCTTTGGGTTTGTTCACCAAAACCACTGTACCATTAGGACCATCCCATCTAGGAGGAAGCTCACCGTTTCTCGTCACAAGGAAAGGTTCTCCATCACCGCCATTAGCTACAGCTTTCTCATTGGGGGATTTCGTCAAACACTTGAAGAACTGTTCCACTTTCTTCTCAGTAACATTCTCCTCTGGCTTCTGCTTCTGCTTATCCTTCGCTTCATCAAAAAACACTAACTTGTCATCGCCATCGTCATCCTCATCACCATTCTCAGTACCAATTCGTTTAACCTCGCTTTTCTTTTCACCAAATGCTGCTTTCTTCTTCCCTCTAACTTTCCCGGAATCATCAGCCTTTGGAGATTCTCCGGGTTGCAGAAATGCCTTATCTAAGCATTGATCGGGAAAATACTTTTTCTCCAACTGATACACCATCTTATAATGCTTGTCTTTTTCCCACGGATACGCAAAAGTATCATAGAAATACAATTCCTCTTCTCTCTGATGCAATCTATCAAACTCCACGACTTCAGGTTTCAATTCCACGAATCCATCATCTGATTTTCGGCTCTCGTCCTCAGAATCAGACCCGTAAAGCCTCTTCCTCCTCTTACTGTAGTATTTCCTCTTCGCCTTGTCCATTTCCGGGTCTCCCGAACCGGGTCGACCCTTTTCACGCTCCGAGGCCAGTTTATTATCGACCCACGAATCGAAATCCGGCTTAGCTGGGTCAGGCGAACTGGATTCGATGGCTCGAGGAGGACGACGTCGGTTTTGAGAGAGAGAAGACTGTGTGGGTCGATTGATGATCATGTCGTATTGAAGTGGGTACCGAGTAGATGTGCTGAAGAGGAAAAGTGAAGAAGAGAAGAAGTAAGGTTTATGGATGTTTCTCGGTTTGACTGAGAAAAAGGAGTGAGGAGTCTTAGCCATTCTTGCTGAAGAAGACATTAGTCTGGTCAAGTGTAGAGATTTCCCCATTAGTGAGAGCACGGATAGAAACTGGAGGCGGGCAAAATATCACATCCACCTCCGGCGATTATCGCAGTACATCCCCAACGGAAAGATGATGTTGAGTGATGAATGAAAACGACACGATGTTTTCTACTAAAGCTCAGAGACAGCACGTCGGTGTGGCTTCATATAATTGTTTGGCTGGGCGACTATTCAATTAAGTCAATTATCCGGTTTAGTCCTCGGCTGAACCATAATACCATTGGAATTTTTCTTTAAGACTTGTCTCGTTAAGAAAACCTACTGAAATTTGAAATTGTTGTGAACGAATTTTTCAAGTCAATGTTAAAAAAAAGTAAAACATAGAAAAATAATTTTAGTAGGAAGAGAGGAGTAACTTTTATTACATGGACTAAGCTAAAGTTAAAAGACATTGATCTCACTATCTTAAAGAACCAAGTTGTTTTCTTAGGCTAAGAGCTCTCTACTGCTGTAATAAACTCAGGGCTTTGATAAAGTCTTAAGATCAGAATTGTTGAGACGCGTAGGCACAAGCTTTACTGGCTCAAGTATAAATCCACATTTCCTACATTCTCTTTCGAGAAGTTTGACCTGAGATGGTCCATCCGGACAGAAAACCACCACAGCTCCTCCGCTTCCAGTGAACTTTGCAGCTGCTCCGATCTTACGTGCCACTTCCACCATTTCTATGTTCATAGCTCCCAAACATTCATCTCCAAACATACTCCTACAAGAAAAGAGAATGTTGTATTGTGTTTACGTTTTGTTTTGTTCTGAATTGTGTAATGAGCTTATAAACCGGAACCAAAATCAAACAAGGTGAAATCTAAAAAAGTGCTAATTAACCACATAAAAAGTATTCTACAATCTATTGAAGATAATCGTTCAACAAATATGAAAATCTAAAATCTCACACTCCTAAATCACAGTGATTAATCAAGTACACTTCAAAGCTAAATCGTATAGCATATGATAAAATTAAGAAAGAGTCAAACTTTCAGATCAGATGAAAAAAGAGATAGTATAGTATACGTACGAGGTTGTCGAGAGAGTCGAAATGGACAAGATCATGGAATGGATGAGGCTTAATTACGAGATGGTCGGATGGCTCGAGCTTAGCCGACGCCCAGAAATTGCCGATGGTAAAGGAAATCGTGCGGCCGAAGTAAACGTCACTAGGTTTCCAAGAAAGCCGATTCTAGCGAACGAGCGATGCTCCAACACAGCCTTCTTATCCTCGCCAGAAATCGCCGATTTGGGACTTTGATTCATCGTGTTATTTTGAATTTCAAGCGTTACGCGGTTTTCTTGAGAGACATTTCAATTATTTATAGCTTGATTTTTTAAACCTTATCTTCACATATGTGGGTCCCGCTGAATACGTGTTCGGATTACATTGACACGTCAAGTCGCGATGTCCGTTCACTTATCAGTAATAAGAAGAAAAAACAAGATGGGCCTTATCTGAATTGATTATTGGGCCTTTTGAATATATGGAAAAGCCTTCATGACGAAATCCGAGTATTGTATTTTTTAATTTTTGTTTTCATATACATGTCAAGCTAACTAACTAGACATCTCTTTTTTTTTAAGACTTGATTTTATTTATAATTAAAAGAAACATAGTTTTCATTAATTGATTGGACAAGCCAACTCGGTACATAATAATGAAAAATAAAATTCGAGCCTATTCATATTAGATTTTGCAAGAATTTCAGCTATTTTATTATTTTGTCGCATAGTCGATTTAAAAATGGTGTCATTGAATCTTTCTTTCCATAAACTAACTAGACATTTCTATCAAAGCTTTTATACTTGCTAAAATTATATGATCAAATTTCAAAAACAATTAAATTTTATTTATTTTGTTTGTTATCACGCAAAACAAAACTATACTGAACCATTCAAATTAATTTATAATTTCTGAACCAAGTAGTCCTCTTTTAGAGAAAAGAAAAAACTAAAATACTCAACCCCACAAGATATTAGAGATAACATAGATTTTACATGTTTCTCGCATCTCTCTCTTATGATTCAAAACATGTAAGAAACAGGTTAATTAATTTGGATGATTTCCCAACCAATTGGGTCTAACTCAATAAGAGTAATAATAAGCAAGCACAAAAGACAAAAAAGAGTTATGAAAAACCCTAAAGGGACAAAACATGTTACTACAAAATTGGTGGGTGTGATCATGTTAAAGAAAAAGTGATGGACCAGGTTCTACTCTTATGTGAACGCGTGTTTTGTAAACCGTGGTCGATAGGTATGAAAATAATTGTATTGTACGTGTGAAGAGGGTTGGATATCTAATCTAACTTGTTGGGTCAACAAACACTCTATTTGAGTCTAGGTCCATAGTTGTTGGGATCCACAGTTCTCTTTATCTTCAGTCCCTAACTATGTTTTCGATATTTCCTTTATCACATACTATATTATATATATATATTGTTAAATTAATACTAATAAGTACGGTATTTGCTGAGAAGTTTCCTAGGAGTATAACATTTTCTTCCTTTTTTGGATTGTTCCTCGATATTTATATCACGCTTTTTATTTATTTGGGTTGAAAAGTTTTGAGGTTGAAAATTGAAACAATCAGGAAAGAAACAATGACACGTCGTATTAATCATAGTCAAATTTTGAAAAGATATAATAAAATTTCATAATGATCTCAAATGTTTAGATTTTCGATACTAGTTGAGAAGAGATTAGCATAATTAATTTTATATTTTTCGATGGTTAAAAGGAGAGGAAATTGTAAAGAGAATATATACAAATGTACATACATAGTTGCAAAAGTAAAGACTTGTCCTCTTCATTCAAGTTTTTTTCTTTTTTTTAGCTTATGTATATTCGAGTATTTGAAATTCTCAAAAACAATTGAATAATAATAGGTTATAGCATTAATTAGTACGCGGTAGCATACTGGTCGTGTAGTATGGTGGACAAGAACATATCATTTCGTGATACTCACGAACCCAATTCCAAAGCTTTGGGTTACCATAATGACCAGTTCCGAGTATTTCAACTTGAGCTTGCTTATTAATTTATTATTATTAGCCACAAGCTTTAAAAATTTCCCAGCGAAATATATATATGTATTGGTTAATTATAACAATAATGATAAAAAAAGCTGATCGTAGTTTTTCTATGTAACACATGTTAGGATTTTGAAATATAACGGAAACCGGTAGAATTAAACAACAAATTAACAATTAAATCCTTAAAACTAAATTTTTTTTGTCAAGTTTAGGTTACCTATCTATTTAAACTTACATAATAGATTATTTAGGTTACTTATTTACTTAGACTTACATAAGAGTTTATCCTTTCTTGTGTTTAATTATGCGATCATGATTGTAATTGGTTAAATAGCTTAAAAGTGTTCTATAGATTTGAGTTTGAATTAAAGAAAAAGAATAAGTGTCGTTCCGTCTTCAAGATAGCACTTGTACTTGGTCACTTGGAACATGTAATATTGACTAGGTAGAATTGAGGAGACCAAGACCCAGTTCAAATTACTATTTATTATTGTTTGACATTGCAAGTAATCATATAAAATAAAGTATATTCCTACTATAATTAGAAATCAAATTGTCATTTATCTAATTTTCTACAAAAGTGACTTTATTTATCTATATATAATATTTAAAATTAAAGATTCTATATTACCGGGAACATGTAATATTATTATCGATTTGTTAGAATAGAAAGAAGAAGACCGAATTCAAGCAAATATTTTCATTTTCCGATATACACCAAGTAGCATACAATACTAGTAGCTATCATCGAAGCATATATTTTCTGTCATAACATAAATGGAATTCAAAATATTAATTTTCTGATTGAAAAGGTCGTGATAAAATGTAAATTTTGCAAAACAATAAAATAAATAACTGTCCAAACTTGTCAGCTCTACTGAGTATCGACAAGACATTTGTATGCATTAGATTATTTAATTTAACTAATTATTACCACAGTTAAAATTATGTAAAAAAAGTAGAGATGATAAAATATTTTGGATACGATATAAATTCATTACCTTATATAGCTTTGAGAACACTTCAATAACCACCAAGTATACGGCATCACCTAAAATGTCTGAATCCAATTTGTAAATTTAATAAAAACATTTACTGCTTTTATGTGTAAAGTTCTTTTTTTATAAAAATATAATTTGCTAAGCTCTTTTCAATTCGTTTTTAAAATTTAATTTTGTTAAATTATGTGTTGGTAAATAGCTTCAAAATTGACAGATTATAAGCAAAGGTAGAAAAGATTCTGACCGTGAGATCAACGTTCAAGCCCGATTATAGTAACATCCGAGGGATCAAATTTTTCGTTTTGTCCTCTAATAATATTTTGGCTATCTTTTTGGTTTAAGCTAATAAAAAATTTCCCTTAATTAATGTCAAATAAAATTAATTAATTCCAGCAGTTTTGGGAATATATATAAACCAAAAAGCATCAAACGGCTATAATTGGCGTTACAGTTTTCCTAAGACGAGAGGGATTAGATTTATAAGAGAGTTTTTCTCGGATATTTATACTCCACGACTTCTCTGTTTTTTCTTCTTAATTTTTTTTTGTTGGTTTTATTGTTCGAGTTTCTGAGAAAATTTTGATTTGTCGGGCTTCGATTTTCGGGGTTCGATATTCTTCTTCTTCTCAAAACTTTCCCGAGAAAACTCCTTTTATTTTCTTCTGGGTAAAAATCATGTCCGATGGATACTATAGTTCTAAGAAGACAGACGATATCTGCGAACATGTTTGTGGACAGGTGAGTTCTGAGTCCTAATCTCTGTCGGGTTTCGGAAACTTTGCTCTCATTTCTTATCGATTTCGTGATGAATCGGCTTTGATTTTTGCTCGTTGCCTTGTTTGGCATTAAGGAAATTGGGATTTCGATTAACGAATTTATCTTCTGAATTTGGATGAGAATTGTTTGAAATGCGGTTTTTTCCTTTTCCGATTCTGAATTTATTTCACATTTCATAGGGTTTGTGGTTTTTAATCTTATGTAATTGTCGGGATTTAAGAATCGATAGGACGATTGGATGGTTTCTAGATTGTCTTTCGTCTGAATCATTTGGAGAATTTGAAAGCGAATGGCTAAAGTATCTCTTTTTGTCTCCCATATTTCATAATAATAAAAAAACTAGGTTTTGTTTTGTGATTTAGAATTGTTGATAACCTGGCATAATTTGTTTTAGGTTTTGATTCTTTGTGTTCAAACTATTCAAATCTCTGTAGCGGTAGAAGGATTGTGCTATCTCGGATTGGATTATAATTGGTGTTTTTTTTTCTAAGGCACATTATAAACTATTGTGGATGTTATTTTGATTCTTAGTTCTCTGAATTTGTGTGAAAGCTTTCTGAATTTTCTGGGGGTTGGTTTTTGTTTGCAGGATGGTTCTCGAGCAGCCAAGGCTTTCTCAAGGGTTCGATGTGTTCTACGGGGACTCGATTTCAAGACATATGTCTTCTTCTTCACCATTGTGCCCATATTCATCTTAGGAGTCTATTTGCACGGTCAGAAACTCACGTATTTCTTGAGACCGCTTTGGGAATCACCACCTAAGCCGTTTCAAACGCTTCCCCATTATTACAATGAGAACGCCTCTATGGAAACGCTCTGCAGTCTTCATGGCTGGAAACACCGCGAGTCTCCAAGAAGGGTCTTCGATGCTGTGTTGTTCAGCAATGAAGTCGATATGCTTACTATCCGGTGGAAAGAGCTGTATCCTTACATAACACAGTTTGTGATTCTTGAATCTAACTCGACTTTCACTGGTTTGCCTAAACCGTTGGTGTTTGCTGGAAACCGAGGGAAGTTCAAGTTTGTGGAGCCGAGGCTGACTTATGGGAATATTGGAGGAAGATTCAAGAAAGGCGAAAACCCGTTTGTGGAAGAAGCCTACCAGAGGATTGCATTGGATCAGCTGATAAGACTCGCGGGGATTGAAGAAGACGATCTGTTGATAATGTCTGATGTTGATGAGATCCCTAGCGCTCATACCATCAATCTGCTTAGATGGTGTGACGGATACCCACCGATTCTTCATCTCCAGCTGAAAAACTACTTATACTCATTCGAATACTTCGTCGACAACAAAAGCTGGAGAGCGTCGATTCATCAGTACAAGCCTGGGAAAACCCGATATGCGCATTTCCGTCAAGGCAATACTCTTTTAGCAGATTCGGGTTGGCATTGCAGTTTCTGTTTCAGGCACATTAGCGAGTTTATATTCAAGATGAAAGCATACAGTCACAATGACCGGGTCAGATTCTCTCATTATCTAAATCCGAAAAGAATACAAGATGTGATATGTAGAGGAACTGATCTGTTCGATATGCTTCCAGAAGAGTATACATTCAGGGAAATCATTGGGAAACTAGGTCCTATCCCGCGGTCTTATTCAGCTGTTCATCTCCCAGCTCATCTGATCGAAAAAGCTGAGAGTTACAAATACTTATTACCTGGGAACTGCATAAGGGAAAGTGGCTGATAAGGGTTTGTGCTTATCAGTCTTTGTAGTCGTTAGGTAATGTGGAGGAAATGGCTTATTATCAGTAGAGGGAGTGTGAAACAGAGGATGGTACAGTTTATTGAAGAGAGCGATCTGATAAGTGAAGTCTCTGGTTTCAGCATATCTCTCGTGAGGGTATATAACCTTGTCTGCTTTTCAATACTGACTCATGTTCCAATGTGTTCCCATGTTCTTATGGGAAGTTTTGCTGGAGTAGTCTCTCTCTCTCTCTCGTTCTCTTTACTTCAAAACTCTTTTCATACTCTCCTTTTTAGTATGTACAATTTACTAGTGATTTCTTTACATTATCCTCAGATTCTTTGTAATCTTTATATTTTTAAATTCTTGATTTGATCTCCTCTTGGTTCCTTTTATACTTTTAACCATTTTCTTCCTCGTAATGTCTTGTGCCTCCAAATCCTAACCAGATAACAAATTTAATACTTTTGAGATTGATCCTCCACTTTCCGACAGGTCCAAATAGGGACAGATAGCTAGAGACAAACCTGTTTGGAAATAGATGGAGAAATCGTTTTGAGCAAATTGTCTTTGGAAATAGACAAAGCTTTCTCGAAATTAATCGTTTTGAGCAATTAAGTTGAGTGTGAATCACTAACACTTTCACTGAAGCCTTAATGCCTCAACAAGAGCCTCTGTTTTATTGCTGGGACAAAAGAAAACGAAAATGTTTGGTGTCTCCGATGGCAGAAACAGAATACAATGACGACAGATCTCACGTTACTGGCTACTCTTATTTACATATCCTTGCTTTTTGCCTTCTTCTCTGGATCTTCTCGTCGTTTATCCGAAAAAAGCGCCATTTTATAATCCTTATTTTGGCGCTTCAAATCCATTCAATCCAATTCATTAAGCTGTCCTCCCAAGGAAACTGCAAAATCCGCAAGAAAAAAAAAATCTTAGTTTTCAAGTTTGTCAATGAAGTTCTAAATGTAAACAATTTTTGTTTTTCTTATTTCTTACGGAACGGACATCAGGGAGAGTCCCAAGATCATCATTCTTCAAATTTGAAACGAAGTAGTTTTCAGATCCGATGTTGAAATCCCAATAATTAGGGTTCTTCTCCACAACGGACGATGAACATTCAACTTTCTTGGACAACGTTATATCTTCAGTAACATTCAAATCCCCTGCCACTTGAGCTACGTCGTCCCATGTCGAACCAAAAGATGCTTCTGGAGTGTTCTCCAGTCCCTGATATATCCAGAAAACATAAACAATAATGCACGAAAAAACGTCATTGATACTTGCAGAGAAAGGAACTAACCTGAACAAATGGATCAAGAACCATCTCAGTATCATCATAAGCTATTTCATCCTCAGCAATAGAAACCACAGGTCTCAGTGGTGTAGGAGTTGTAGTTTTCGGCTCTTTTGGGTCATCTCGAACACCAAAACTCTCACTCTCTCCCGCAGTTTTCTTCCATTGCGCTTGTTGCTGATACATGATCTTGGAAACAACATATTCTCCAATCTCCTCTTCTTCTAACCCCAAGTGGTACTGGTGCAAAACCCAGTTACATTTCTCGGGTTTTAATCCCTTCGTCGCGCTCTTGTAGAGAACCATGAACTTCTTGCATCCCTTCTGGACTCCATTGAGTATGACCGGTTTGGTTTTACCAGTCTTGCGCCAACGAACCAAAGCATCCTTCAGACCAGATGGTGTGATCCGTCTCCTCTTTCTCTCCCCGTTGGAATATGCATGCACCATCTTGTTAAAGAAGAAGGCACTAGTTCCATCCTTATTCACACCTGCAAACGAAAGACTTACTAGTTTTAATGAATGATTGATGACAAATTAACAAACATGAAACAAACGGAGGATTTTTCCAAAAATATTACCTGGAAGGTTTTGAGGGTGAGTGTAGTTGATATCGTTCACTGAACAGATAAAGTCTGGGATAAGAAGATTTGGTTTTGATCCATCAATCCCACACTTAGCTTCCAAATGCTCGATCACTTCCTCATCGGTTGGCTCGAATTTCACACCTTTAGGAAGGCCTGGCCATGGTGTCAGTACCTGAAAAGCCAAAACCAAGACAAAACCCAACTCAAGTATTCACATTAGACAGGACCATAAAGCTTCCAATTATTACAGGTGTTGTAAATAGTTCTTCACATTTCTGTTGTCGATGCGGTAACAGCAGTTAGGACAGTTTATATAAGCTCCACAGTCTTTCATCTGCAGAGCTGAAGACACAGACGCATTCTTTACATTCCTCGCAATCCATGGACCATCCACAATCCAATTCCTGTGAAGAGTTTCCATAGTTTTAGTCGCAAGAGCAAAGTCATACATAAGGTTATTAACATTCTCTACTTGTTGGAAGAAGACGAGCTATGATCTACCAATTATTGATAATCTAGGCGCTCCAATCTTATATGGCTTGCCGGAAACAAAACAGAGGAGCTTTCACAAATCACTTAAATTTTTTCTAGATTCTTTAGCTGAAAACAGAGAAAAAGATACAAGTACTGATGCCCAAAATAGAAGAACGATAGCTGAAATTTTGCTCTTTTATCCATGTCGTAATCAATCTTTTCGAGACTTTGGAACAAAGATGAGACCTTTCTGCGTTTTAACAATCACAAAAAGAACAATAGAATATCTGGATTTGAGTGAAACTTTATCAACATAAACTGGCTCTTAACATTGGGAGCTAGATTTCTGGGTTTCTAGCTTACCTCTCCATGTATAGTGATTACAAAGACAAAGAACGATCGAGAGAGAGAGAAAGAGCTTTGTTCACTAGGCTAAGTAAGATGGATGCAAGAGCAGAGAGAAAGGGCGAGACTTTGGAGAGAGGAAGAAAGTATATACGTGTATCGATGAGCGGGAAAATAGGCTCAGTGAGAGGTTCGTTTACTCCCGAACCTAAGCTTCGAGGAAAGCTTCTCAAGAACACAATTAGCAAACCTCAGGCTCGGATACTGTATCGTCGACGACTTAGCTTGACAAGCGTTTGGTTCGGATAACGAACCTGAGCTTTGTACGGTTTTCTGCAACTTCGGAGCAGTGAAGAGCTTCGGGAGTCGGGCTTGTTGGAAATTAGTAGATAAGTGGTTTTTTGGTAGGTCCAGGCTTAACTTGATCACCAAGCCAAAAATTACGATTTAACCATTAATTCTTCTTACCTGTAATATTGTTTCTTATGAATAGAAAAATGTAAAATGTTGTTTCTTATTCACCAGACCAAGAATATCTACGGACACGATTTCCAAACGGTTGCAGGTATATTGATCCATTTGTATCCGTTTATAGATACAATTTAATCATTACATCTGTTTTTTTAGAAAAAACATATGGTTTGAATGAAAGTGTTGTGCAAATGCAGAAAACAACATCTTTCACTCATCTGCATTATTTTTGTCAATCACATTAACTTAGATGCATAACTAAAAAAAAACATTCATGAATTACATGCAATTCGTTTTTTTAATTTTTTTTATGTAAACCAAAACCATATATTTATGACAGCTGTCCAACAATGTTTTGTACAATTTTTTTCCTTTCTTTTTATAAATATATGATAAATATTATATTTGCTTTTTCATTGTTATGTTCTTCAAATTTTAAAATAAAATAATACTAAACAATCTTTTTTTAAAAATAGTTAATATATAAATTGTTATTAGTTTAGTATATATCCAATTATAGAGTAGTTATTATATTACAGTTGTTACTTTTGTGAAAAATCTCAAATTAAAAGTTTAAAACATCTAATCAATTATATATATTAACTAAATATATGAAATACTAAGAATTTTTATTATAAAATTATACTACATTATATATGTAAAAAAACTATAATACTTTTATAATATTAAGTAACTTTATATAATTATTCTACATCATGTATGTAAAAAAGACTATAGTGCTTTGAAAATATGATATACAAGTATATATATATTTATTCATAAAAATAAAATATGTATATTTGTTATAAAAGTATTTATCTATATTGTAATATTGTAAGATATAAATAATTTTTGTTTGTTTTTGTTTCGTATAACGTTTTATAAAATATTATAAATATTATTATATTTGATTTGCATTTGTTCTGCATGATCTGCTTGATTTGCATTTGTTCATGATCTGTATTATTTGATCTGTATTCACCATTCGTAGCTATAATAGAATTGATGAAATAGTATTTTCAAAGTATAAATACATCTCTAATCTTCGCTGGTTCATAACACCAAATTTCAACCTAAAAATAATATTTTTTCTTATTAAATTATTAAATAATTACTTTTCAATTCATAGACACATTCTTTTGTAAAAAACGTTTTTTACACTGAATAAATTTTACATTCTTTCAAAAAAAAATTAAAATTCTATTTGTTATGTTAACAGTTTATGAATGATAATGATATAATGAATAGTTTATAAACCTTTATAAATAATTTATAACATTTTCTATAAATTTATATTTCATAAATAATTACTCATCTTATCTCAATTAATCTTCTGATTAGATATGTGATTGGTGAGTAAGTTAAATTTTTATTATTATTAATCAAAAATGAAATAAATTCAGCTAAAACAAATAAATAAATAATTTTTAATAAATTTTCTTTTCTAAAATGGTGGATCCAAGTGAAAAGAGAACCAACTTTTAAGTCACTTATGGATAACATCATACATTTTGACTGCTAAAACTTTGGTAGGTTTAGTAAGAACTAAATAGATGCAGTTTTTTATTTACAATTTATTATATAAAATTATATACCAAAAAGTGTCGTTGTAGTATAGTGGTAAGTATTCCCGCCTGTCACGCGGGTGACCCGGGTTCGATCCCCGGCAACGGCGATTTTTATTTTTATACGAATTTACTTGGGCTTCCTTTGAGGATTAAGTATCCATGGGCCTCTTTGTAAAACGCCCATGTCGTTTTCGGGAAATCTCCTTTTTCAATCGTTTTTTTGTGTGTGTGTGGGAATGAATCAATTGAACGCGACTGAGAAAAGGTGCCTTCTGCATGCCCATGCCATTTTGTCGTTACTGGAAGAATATATCAATCTATGTCACAAAGAAAAGGTGCGAACGGAATATAATGTGGAATGGAATAAGAACCTTGAGTGACTAATAAGATGATTCAATGCAATGAAGAAGTCAAAATCTTCTTCTTCTATGAAGAAGACAGATTCAATTATAAGACTGATGTTTCCGGGTAAACCATACACATCGATGAATCGCTGACAGTCACACAGAAGGCAACGTTACATAATTACTACATCTGCCAATCTCTCTGTGTGTCAGTCAGAAACTCGAAAATGAGCAATCGCTCCAACCAAATCATTATCAGAGTTTTTGTTGCATCATCGTTTTATCCACGAAGATGATTAAAATATACGACTGATGATGTTCCCAAGTATATGATTTTTTTAGTATATAAATATATATGTAGTGATGAATATCAGTAATCCCCGTAAAGAACCTTACGTGGATCGAGCTGACCGCTGCAGTAGCTTGATGAGACGATAGAGAGTTCTTGTCTGCCTTTCCACTCTTCACATGGTTTCAACAAGATTGGGGTTTCTATAGCACCAGAATCTACACAAAGCATTGTTGTGTAATCCTCATCCCCCATATCAGCAATACTCTTTGCCTTCTTGTCCCAAGGGTTCCACACAACTGCCTCATACCAAAGATTACATGAATTTATTAAGAAACAAAACTTCACTTAATTTTTATAGCTTATTGAATCATGCCGCTTGAAAGAAATCTCTAATATGCACCTGCATTTGGCATGCCTTCCTTACGCAACTCGATCGTTCTCTTTCTCTCATGATCTATGATTGCAATCTTTGTCGGAGTGTTCAAGTACACTCTATCAATCTGCAAGGAACGCACACAGTGCGTTCAGATTCTGTTTTTTTTTAGTATTTTAAGCGGAAATCAAAGGAATGGATCGATCACCTACCTCGCCGTCAAAGGTAATCGCATCTGCTTGCTCGGTAAATCTTTCTCTACGCATCAAGTTGTCCAGATAATCAAGTGTCTCCAAACCTTCAACCCGAATTTCGCTGCAAATTTGATGTTACTTAGACATGAGAGTTTTACAAAAAAATGTTACTATGCATCTTCCCGAGGAAACTTCTCTTAGAAAGAGGGTGCGAAGCAACCCAAGACAACAACAATAGCTCTGACCATGATGATGCTTTAGATGAGCACGCAAATAAAACAGAGGGAAAGTGACATACCTTATGTCAGATACATATAAGTAGTTACGAAGTGAAAACATAAAGGAGAATGCCTTCGGGTCAGTGTTCCTCACACGCGGAATTATAGTAAGTTTGCCAGGACTGATAGATATGCGAACACGAAGTTCAAAACTGCAACATGTAAGCAACAAGGAATTTTATATTAAGCCAAGAGATGGTGACATTAAAATGGACTAGCAGAAATAGCAACTGCGCACACCTATGAGGCCATGTCTTCAAATCATCTTCAGTAGATTTCAGTATTAAATCGACAGTTGATTGCTGGTTAGCAGGAGGAAGAGGCGAAGGATCATTATCAAATGACCAGACTCTGATCCTGGCAAATCCATGTCGCTCAAGTGCACCAAAATTTCCAAACTGAATATACAATAAAGTATGGTTGACGGGGGCACAAAAAGACAGCAAAACATTACTCAGTCTATCTTAAAATGGTTTCAGATGCCTAACCTGTGGAAAACAGACAGGTAACCCTCCCCTGATCGCCTTAGGTGGCTTCAATTGCGCCTGAATGAAAAATAATGATTACAAAAACAGGGTTACTGAAAAGATGAAATGTCTGTGATGGCCAGTAGTTCCATTTACATCAACACATTCTTATACTCTAAAGCACAATTTACAGATTTATCTGATACATGCTGAAAAAGAAAACTGGCTGAGAAGAAGAATGGATTCATCATTCATCTCTATCAACATATCAAAGTTCATTGATAACATAAGAAAGCGAAAAACAAAGATCTTAAATGCCAAGATTGATAAATGGTTGATCAAATCCGAGCAAAAAATCCAGATGATTTTTTTGCAGCTTACCTTGCTGCTCATGTAAAGCAACTGCTCTCTCCTTTCATTTTTCCAAGAAACCACTTGTCCTCCATAAAGAAGCACCTGAAACCATTTCCACCAAAAATAAAAATAAATGTAACTATACACGACTCAGAGAGTTACCCTCAAACCATACTGAGACTGCATCAAGCTAAAACCTTTCTAGTCCAGACAACATAACTGTTAACAAGCTCAAAGTAACTAACTACTCAGTACGGTAATCACTTAGAGAGTCTTTCTCCGATTACTACAATTTCTTAGGTTAATTCTTTCTTCCATGAGATGCTATGATAAAAATCCCCTTTTTCATAAGGTGAAATTCGGGAGAGAGACCTCCCAGCAAAAAAAAAATAAAATTTGAGGGCAAAATCTAAAGAAGAGAAGTGAGGAGGAAAGAGTCAAACCTCAGCAGATGATCCGCTTGGCTCGGTCAAAATAATACGGGAGGATCCGTCGCGATCGTTGACTACATTCAAAGGCATCGATTTTGGCCTTAACCTCGATCTTATTCCCCGCACGAATGGGTTCCCTTTCCCTTTCCTCCACTCCAGCTAAAACACACACACACAAAAATAAATCCCCAAAAACCCAGATGCATGCATAAATCAAAACAATGATTTTATATAACACCAACCCTATAAATCAATACTAATCATGATGCGTAACAAACGATTAGAAAACTGGGAGAACGAATCAAAGAAGAGAACAAAAAAAAATCGAAATCAAATCCGCAAAAACAAGTGGGGAAATCGAAAACGAATATAGAGAAATGGAGAGACCATAGAAGATTAATTAATAAGAGGGTTAGAGTCAGCTACTGGAAAAATCTCTAAGAGGTTTGCGACATAGTAAAAGTAAAACAAACGAAAAAAGCTTGGTGATCGGCTGAAATTTCAACAATCATCACAGAACTACAACGCGTTTCGTAAACGACGGAGAAGGGTGGAGATCGAGAGTGATACGCAAAAATAGAGGTAGAGAGACTGTTGACCTTGATTTGATCGAGTATGGCTCTGATTCTCAGAAATTTGGGTTTGAGTGGGGAGCTCGAAGAAGAAGAAGAAGAAGAAGGCCTGTGCGCATTTGTAGTTGTTCTCTCTATAACTGCGTGAGCTCTGATACTGCCACGTGTACATTTGCTATTTGTTTTTTTTTGTGTTAACTCCGTATGTATGTATTTTCTCCCAGATTAACTACGTATTTTATAGATAATGAGAATGCACAAAAACAAAGTAATTTTAGAGAAAATATAGTAAAATACCTTCCAAACAATAAAACCAATGAAATGTACTAGCTAAAATATAACGTTCATATTAAAATACAAAGTTGTCTTAATATAACTATCAGTTAGATTTGATAGTTTAACGCATTTTTTTCGGTTTTGTGTCGGTAATTGTAAGCACAAACATTAAATTTGACTGATGTCAGATAAATAATGTAATCACAACAAAAAATCGAATTATTGAGTACCAAAAACATTTCGGTTACGTAGAGTTTAATTAGATTAGTGATATTCATTTTATCTAGTTATATGTATTTTTAACGCTTGGTATGATAAGGATTTGACAAATTTACAAATAGTATAAATAGGGAGAAATGAGAAAATAGATATAAATTTACGATATATACATAAAGTAATCTCTAACGTGACGATGGATTGTTAAATTATTCACCAATCACTAGTCTGTGTTGTTCTCCTCTAGCCAAAACAATAATATTCCTTTCCTTTATGTGACGTTATATTCCATTTCCAACAGTAAATAAGAGGAAACTATATTCAATTACAGCTTTCACGCCGCCCACCATATTTTATTAAGTTTCATGTATGGCACATCCTTATTCTTATCTACATTGTTGTTTTGGTTAATGCCACTGAACACAAAACGAGCCACCGCGTAGTAAGGCGGCGCACGGAGGCTCGTGCAGGAGCTGATGATGCACAAAGGCCAGTAGCTTTGTCGATGGAGGGAGTTGAAGACGACAAAGCTGAGCATGTATTTGGTTTAACAAGATTGAGTTGTGTCTCACAAGAGGATGATGACACATCAGCATGCACTATATTTGACTCGAGTTTGGGTTTTCAATTTCTCGTTTATGAATTTGGTTTTGACAACCATTTATCATTACTAGTATCAGTGTGGTCCACCTGTTTCACTACTTTGCTTGGAATATAAGAGAGGCTTTCTTTTAAATCTTTAGAGAGATCAAAAGCAATAAGATGGTAACAGTTATTCCTAAGAAGAAGACTCTGTGAGGGAAACAAAGTAGATCACTTTAATATTTACAAGATCAGGGAGGGATTCAACCATAAGAAACTATGTGCTGAGTTTGGAGAGCATCTCTTCTACCAACTTCAACATAGTTCCGGGTATTCGCTCGCCTTCTTGATCAATCTCTCTCATAATCTGCTCAACAATCTCAATCTTTGACTGTTTGTTTTTGATGACGTAGCCTGAGCAATCCCTTAGTAGAAGCAACAGCTCTCTAGCCATTTCTTTAGCTCTCCGTGTCCCATCTACGCTTACTTGAAGCAATCCTGGCATCACTCCTTCTCTCAGTATTATTCCTCTGTTTGTCTCTCTATCGAAGCTGCATACACCAAGTAATATTCCCACCGCGTGCTCTTTACACTGACCCGACCCTTCTTCTATGGCTTCCACTAGTACCCCAATTGCTCCACTGATGCCTGAAATCGATTCTGGTGAGTGAGAGGTTATGTTTTCGAGCAAAGCTGCTGCCTTTTCAGCCAATTCAGAGGATTTATCACAAAAGCTGATGACTTGAAGCAAAGTATACGGTGCTCCTGAAGCTACGACGAGGGGAACAATCTGATGGAGAGTCGATAGGTTGTGTAGTGTTGCTATGCCATCAAGCTTGGCCTGTATCGTTAGTCTATCGAGCCCGATGAGTCCAACTAAAAGCTGAATCAACCTGGTCGATGCTATCTTAACCTTGTTTCTGTTACAGGAGGAGAGGATCAGAAGAAACGCCATGGCCAGTTCAACTATTACCATCTTCGTTTCTGATTGGAGGATCTCTAGTAGCATTTGTACAGCGCCAGATTTCACAATTCGTACTTTGTTCCTGTAGAGATCAGCAGAAACAAGCACGTTTGTTGTCATTCTCTTCTACACAGGGATATGCATAGTTTAAGATAGATAGATACACAAACTAACCTTTCACTGCCAAAGGCAAGGCTGAGTAATGCAGAGAGAGCAACTTCTGTTGTGATGCAGTCTTGAGATTGTAACATTGAGAGTAAAGGAGAAATGATCTCTCTTTCTGCCATTTGCTGTCTTTGCTTCCTGCTTAGATTACTCAGCTCAATAGCTGCTTCTATTTGAGCCTCTCTGTTACCACTAAGAAGACTCTCCACCACAATCTCCTCCATTGTAGCAGCACTCTTCTTCCTCTCTGTAAATTTTGGTTGATAACTTTACTTGGAAGAAGAGTGAGGGAAGGTATGGTGGTGATTGGTGAAGTAAATATAATAGAAAGCAAAAACAAAAAAAACATAGAAAATTTGGTTAGTATTTGGTTGCTTTAACAAGCAATGTTAGGCCTTTTTTTGGGCATCCATTGTTTCATGTTGAAGCAAACTAACCTAAAGCTTTTTTCTCTTTATCTCTCTCAGCTTCTTTATTTTTTGTTTTTATTTGATCTTGTAGATATATATATATTAAGTTTATTTCTACAAGATCTTAAAAACCAGAATGGAAAGTAAGTATCTGTTTGAATATTTTGTTCTTGATTGCATGATCTATCCAATGTTGATTCCTGAAGATTGAATCTTTAGCTTTCCTCATGTAGACGCAATGTAAAGCTTATCTGCATGATTTGAGTCATTGTTCCCAAGAAACTATATCATTATTATTTATACAATGACAAGGTAAGTTCTTTTTCTCCCCAAAATCATATTATTTCAATTATAATGGTGATTGTTTCACGTTTTTATAATTTGATTAACCATCTCTAAAGTGTGTCGCTTTAACCAAAAAACAAAAATCTTTGAACTGGGTCTTAACATTGACTATATAGACATAGTTGATGTGAATGTGTATCTTTCTTGTTTTAAACGCACAGATTATATGATTTCTAATAATTATGTCAACTTTTCTCATTAATGCAAAAGGAATGCAAAAGGAATGCAAATCAGTTGTCTTTAATCTACATAAACTGACACATCATACGCATTTATGGATTTAAAAAAAGAAAAAGTAATCATCTAACCTGATATGAACGACCATGATTTGTAGTTTAATAAATAATGACAATGTGACACATGCATGAAACGAGTTTGAGTATGTTTCTTTTTGGATGGTTCTTATAATATTTTTATTATCTACATAAACAAATTTTTATTCATATAAGAAGACATGATTTATTTTTAAATGTTGAACATCTTTCTCCTTTTCAACAGGACAGAGAATACGATCAAATTTCTTTCCACATTGGTCCCCGCTTCCGAATATGTGTAAGAGAAAACTGCTTCGATTTTCTTCAGTTAGAAGTATGGAATTCAAAAATATGTAGCATTGTTTAAAATATATATATATTTCTAAGGAAAACAATCAATGAAGAGTTCTAACTTGTTATTATATAATATTGCTGAATCAAACACTGTAAAAATCAATTACAAATTATAAATTACGCTAAATTTGTAAGCACGTCTCCAATATGAAACATCCACTCAAGTTAAGATGCGAGATCTGTGATTATTGTTTTCTTAGAACTTATTAGGTGGATAATATTATTTCTTTAGCTGTACTCATATATCAGAAAAAAAGAAAGATTAAACATTATAAGAATTGGAATAAAATGTTCTTTTGATTTCCATATTATACGGCGCCTTTGTCTTTACGAAAATTCTTGTCTCACTTTTTTGTTATTATTACTCAATGCGTGTAAATAATAAATATTTGTTTATAGCTTCTACAATTATGAAAACAAAATTCGAGAAGCAAGGTTTATAGTTTAGAGTTTTTACAAGAACGTTTACTAAATGTATTGATCGAAACAAAATGAAGTCAGGCAGAGTGATGATGATGGGATTCTACCGGTTCGTGGTTACTCACAATTCACAAGGCGACTAAGATCATACGTGTTTGGTAGTTTGATGTATAATAATCAAATCAAAACTTTTAAAATTTGGCAGTACATGAAGCGAAAGACTAATAAAATAGCC
Source organism: Schrenkiella parvula (assembly GCA_000218505.1). NCBI lineage: Eukaryota > Viridiplantae > Streptophyta > Magnoliopsida > Brassicales > Brassicaceae > Schrenkiella > Schrenkiella parvula. The sequence continues at coordinate 13,875,313 of CM001192.1, read as the reverse complement.
TGAGAAAACAGAAATGTAAACAAAAATGAACAAGTTATTACTGATCAGCATTCAAGTTTTTCTTGCGCTGCTTGATTCGTTCAACACCTTCATTCTTCTTTTGATGTCCCATCTGCACAAAATTTTCACAAAATAAACATTAAGTTAACAAACACACAGAGAAAGACTTTCACTGCTATGACTCTGGAGCTTTCAACAAACCAGAGCCAGGCTAATTCAAGCATTGATTGTTACCAGAACTAATGAATTCTTAACAAAAATAATGAATGGTAAATGTAAATTGTAGGTACCTTCATGGCTGTGTAGAGCTTCCTCTTCTTACGGGACATCATCACTGTGGGCATATCAGCATTATCTTGAGCGATTTGAGCTGCATCAGGAACTGATTCTTCAGCCTCACCTTCATCCACCACAGGTGCTACATCAACCGCACTTCCCGTCACTTCCATTTTCAGCTCCTCATGGTATTGCTTCTCCAGCTCCGCCATCTACATTTAAATAACCCAGACAGCACAGAGTTAGCAACACGACAGAAAAAATTAACATGCTCGAGTTATTATTATACACGTAAAAGACAACCTTCTTCTTGTTTCTAGCAGCTTCAGCTTCCTCAGCACGGCTCATAACACCAGCATATAATAAGTTTTGAGGGTCTTCAAGATCCTCCTTGCCAACACCTGGCAACGGAAGAACATCGTTTCTGGCTGCTGCTTGTAACCTTTTAATGGTTTCAGCATAATCAGGAACATATCCTTCTGCTTCATTGTCCACAAATGGTGACAAGTGCGGCGGTGGAATTCTGAATGTACACAAAACAGAATGTTTAAACAGCTGAGAAATAAAAACAAAATTGGTAGCAGAAGAAGAGATAAGCAAGGCTTATGATTGGGTTACCTTCCGACCATATACTTTTCAGTTGGCAAGATTATGCGGGCATTCACACAGTCATAGATCCACTGTGGTTGAACATATTCCCTTGACAGATACAAATGACCCGCACTTGGCTTATCAATGATCTACAAAACAGAATGGATATTATTGAGATATATCTACCAATACTTTATAAGATATTCGTCAATATGAAACAACAAGCTAAATGGCTTACATGATGTGTAATACTCTCATCATCCTCCTTAAAAGGCGCACCTTCTCCTTCCCAAGACACCATCCCACCGAAAGCAGGAAGAACAAAAAGCAGGGACTCTCTTGGAACCTACATAAGAATACAAAATTATCAAACAAGAGACAAACCCCAGTCACGGAATTTTTTAATTGTCTCCTAGGCAACTGGTCTCCATAGATCAAACCAAGTTTGGCTAGGATTGAACAATAGTCTTAGGTGCCTACTCCACTAACGAGTATGTCTAGGATTGACCAACATAGACTTATCAGAGATTCAAAGAAACGAGTACGTTTTGTCCCTACCAGTTTAATTTGCCAATGATTTTGCTATTTTACAAATAAATTCGGTGATGAAAATTGGCTTAGAAGGAATGAATCAATAACATACCTCACGGCTCAAGAAAAACTTCAGATCCTTGAATAGTGACTTGCAGACTCTTGTTTCTTCATCCTCTTCAACCTCTTTATCTGCAACGAGATGCATCAACGCCCCAGGCTCACTCGAAGGCAGCTGGTGCTGAAGTTGTGCAAGTCTCAGTTCAGACTCTGCACGGTCGTTTGACTGTGAGCTAGATGAAGCATCAACTTTAGGTTCCACAGTCATGCCTCTGGAGCTAGCGTCTATGTATCTCGACAGTGCATAGAGATCTACAATAGTGAAGACATGTCAAAGTATTAATCAAAGTAACAGATCCCACATCTCTAAGGAAAATCATAGCTGCGAGAAAAGAGGAAAACATACCTGCAGCCAAAGCCTCCAACCGAGAATCAAGGATTGGCGGATATTTTACATTCAGAGAATGGTAAAGCTTAAAGTTTATAAAGGCAAGAAGAGTCTGCATGAAAAGGTGAATAAAAATTTGTCAGAGAAGTCGACACATCAATATAGACTAGAGAACTCAAATTCTTCATAATTAACTGACGAACCAAGTTAGGAAATGACAGGAAAAAGAGATTAGGAATTTCACCTCATAAAACTCCAAGAAGGTTAGCAGGACACCAAAGTCAACATCATTTGTAAAGACTTGTTGAATTGCATGAGGGGTCAACCAAGTGATCTTTTGACCTTCTAGTTCAGCCTATCAAGATTAGAAAAGTTTGATTACAGAGGAAGTACTCCACAACTTCCAGTATATAGAATTTCAAGATAATGTAACACAATACCTGATAATATATGCCCTTAACAGACACAAACACTTTCCGCAATGCATGACAACGAGAAATGTACGCTTGCCATTCATGGCTCAATCTGATTCACAAAAGAAGGGCAAAGTAAGCTTACGGATACGAGACGACACGAAGCTTTTAGTATGTAAAGACACCAGGTACTTGTAAGTGGACACATAAGATTCCGACCTTCTGCAGTTGTGGACTCGTTTAACTTCAAGATTCTCCCTGTCTGACGCAGGTAAAACCGCAAAAAGATGAACCATCGTGAGACAGTCATCCAAGTCGCGTAGTGCATCAATGAATGTGGGATACCTGGATATTCAGAACACAAGCAGAAATGGGTGTGAACGGTCTAAACTCATGGATCTCCAGACATAACAACAGATTCAAGTGTGTGCAGCAAACCTTTCACGGATCAATCTATCTAGCTTGTAAGTGGGTTGGCGGGTAAGCAAAAGGCGTGCCAGCTCCTCATTTTTCTTGGCTTTGGCTTTCTGTACCTTCTTTTGGTATGTTTTTATTTCCCTGAACTTCTCAAGCAGTGGCTCGTGCTGAAGAAAGGAAATATCCTTCACATGATAGTAAGTGTGATGGTTTCCCTTCACCTTCTTCTTCGGTTCACGGGGAAATATTCCTTTGACAATGCATAGTCTCCTGAAAGACCAAGTCGACAGATACAATTGAGCAGTCATGAAAACATATAGAAACAAAACCAAAAAGCAACAAGAGATAACATATAATATTTCCGCTATTGAGGGAGAGACAATATACAGATTGTGCATAAATCAAAGGAATCATAATAGCCCTAGTTAAATTGTTAACAGAAATATATTAAAACAAGAGCGACTAATCCCAAAATCTTAGCATTAATACTTACAAGATTGGAAAACGTAAGAGCATCACAGAACCTCAAAAACCTAGTGCACATATATGCTTCTCCAACAATAATTCGAAGAAAAATAGCTTAGGTGAAGTACAAAGTAAGAGAGTGAACCTGAACAGGTTTAAGTTAACTTGAAGACTCTTAAGTGCTTGCGACCTGGTCATATACCTAGCGGCATTTCCTTCCTTCTTTTTTCCCTGGGGAGACGAACAGTACCAGCTCAGAAAAACAATTCAGCGAAAATTTTCTCGAGAAATCAAAACTCGATCAAAACAGCTCCAAATCAACGAATATTCGGAAAAATACAGCTTAAATCCAACATAAACACTCACCGCTGGCCTATAATGCTTCGGCATGGTGAAACGGCACCAAAGAGGAGGGAGGAAGAGATGAAAGAGAGAGGAGAAAGAAAGAATTAGGGTTTAGGGAAAAACCAAATAGTTAAGAGGGGGTGCGAGAGAGACTATATAATGGGCCCTAATAGGCCCACTTGTTCCTCAGAAACCCATCACGTTCCTGTGTGATTCATTGGTTTATTACGATAATAGGTTTGAAGGCCCAATAGCCTCATTGTCACTAAAACAAGTGAGAAAGAAGCTCAAGAAGTGAAGTGAATTCATCAACTTTGCCACTTGACACCGAACCAATTTATTTTTTATAAAATGCATGTAAATAGCTTTGGTTGGCGCATTTTTTCAGTTCCTGTGTACTCTTTTTGCTTGTGTCAATGATGTTAATGTGCGCATTATACATTAGCAAAATTAGTAATTTCTTACAAAAAAATATTGTCTATAACCAGCACCAAAATAAATTAAAAAATCTCGGATATTTTTGTATTATGTGATTAAAAATACTAATGCTTCCGATTTGTTTTTAATTGTCAAAAATAAAACCATAATACACGAGCATAATGGAAACAAACAATGACGTCGTCACTGAGAAGAAGGTTGTTGGTCGGCAGGAGGATCGGCGGGGGCTGGTGGCTCACCGTCGTTGGGGATCCAGAAAGTGAGAACCGTAGAGGCAGCAACGAACATGGCTCTACGAGGTGCCCATTTCAGACACGACACTACTCCTATGTTGTTCTCCCACCTCGTCACCTGCTTTTTAGACTAAGTTTAGATACTGTGACAAGCACAAGGCAAAAAGAAACAGTAGCTACAACTTTTTCAATATTCATCATCTTTTAAGTGAACAGGTGTCCAAAACTGGTGTATGCACAATCTTAGTGGTGTTTGGCAGTTCCGCATTTACCTCAGATGGGTTCTCGATGTTCCACGCATGTAATGTTCCATCTCCAGAACCTGTATCCGAAAAGAAACAAAACATTAACTGTGGGGTCTTGCTTTTATCTATTTTGGTTGGGTGAATTCATAATTTGGAGTTAAGCTAGTTAAATTTGGATGTTGCCTAGATGAGTCATGATAAAAGATAATTTAGCATCATCTGGACAACTGTATGTCCATATTACCTGACAGAACATATTTGCCATCTGGTGTGAAGGTGGCTTCTATGGATGTACCCTGTGAGGGCTCCAAACTAAAACCGCATTTCTGCAAAACAAACAAAAATGAACATAATGTTCCGTCTTCTTCAAGTTGAAGATGCAGAATATGATTACCTTCTCTCCACGATATGCGTCAAGAACGTAGATATTGTTATTTGTAGTTGTTAGGAGCATGGATTTTCCATCGTTGCTGAATTTTATATCGTTAACCTCAGCAGTATCCCCACCCACCAGAAATGTGTCAAAGGGACCCTTCAGAAGATATCAATTGGGTTTACAAGTTAGAACCACCCGAGAATTTGTGTGCAAGGCAGCGTTGATCATAGTAAATAGCTAACCTTGTCATAACACCGGGAATCAAACAATTTAACAGCACCTCCTTCCATTGCAATTGCAAACACCAAGCCTTGTTGGTCGTACGCTACTGCAGGTCTACCACGTAGATGTAGAATTCCCTATAGACTAAAAGGGTAAGCATAAATCATGAAACCATATACATTATCAGAGAGGCTAAATCGAAAAATCTTTGTTCTAGATGTTATATGGTTCCAGCATCTTCATTAGCTTTCAAGTTGAAATTACAGGGGTTTAAAATAACAAAAAGAAAGAGCACTTTCCCGATTAAAACTCTAGCATATTCAGATTTATACCATATGGAATGCTCAGACTTTGTGAAGCTGGAAACCAACCTGGCAGGCATTTACACGAAGATCCCATAGCCTGACACTTCGGTCGAGAGAACCAGACATGAAGCTATCATTTATAGGCGACATACAAAGCGATACAACCCTGAAGCAGAAGAACATTCTCCATCAATTGACATAGTAATACTGTAAGCAGGTCAGCAATATATCCAATCGCCGAGGTTATATCAGACCTGTCTTTGTGCCCTTTGAAGTAGCGAAGGATCCGATTATCATACATTGAGAGATATCTCAAGGATTCTGGTACACGAAAAAGTATTAAAGTAAGTGCGTATCCACCATTGTTGAATATCCATTCTCAAGCAAGTGAACAGGACGACTCACCTCCAGTGGACTCCAAATTGTACAGAGAAGAGCAAATTAGAGAGCTGGGATGATGGGTAAAGCATACACGATCGGTGCCATGTTTCTTATGGTATGTAATCTTGAGCTGTCTACATTTTAACAAACATCGGAACAAACTTTCAGATGAAATTGAATTGCCACAGCCTGCTGCATAAAAATTGTTGCTCCACAGATATTCAACTACTCTATGAAATCATATTCATATCAGATTCATCCCAAAAATTATTCTCAATTTCCTAAGTCAATTAGTTTCTCTAGCTTGAACTTGATGGGCTAAGTAGAAAACCTAAAAGGGAGGACGAAACTGACTTAGCGTTGGCGATATCGAAGAGACGGAGTGAATCATCCTCGCTGGATGTAACCAGTAGATCATCAGTCCTATGGAAACCCAGCGAACGTATCTTCCCTCCCTGGAAACCCAACAACGAAATTCGACGGATTAATCTCGAAAAACTGGATTGCGACAAAGTTAATCAGAGTAATAAGAAATCATAGGAGAGCGAAAAGAGAAAAATATTTCGTACGAAATCAGAGAAGACTGCTCCGATGGCCATCCTGCGTACGAGTCCGTCGTCTAGCTCCGTCAACGACATCTTCAAGATGAAGATACAGTGAAGCACGAGAAAATCCGAGAGGTAGGCGAGCGAGCGAGCAAGAGAAAACGAGTACTCTCTAGTCAGTGTTTATTGGGTTTCGCGGGTCTCTAGACGACGCCGTTTCTTCAGAAGCTTAGAAAAAGGGTCAAAGAAGAAACTGGTTGTCGTTCAATTCTAGCGAAAAAGAACTACATGTCGTTTTTGCGTGGCAAAGAGATTTAGACACAGAAGCGACTTATACCGTTGATTTTTTTGTCATCTGAGTTTTCATTTATTTAAACGCGAGAGGTAAACAGACTTACGATCCCAAACAATCATACCTTAGACTCAAAAAACAGAGCATCACACAGAGGTAATACTACAGTTAAGATTGTCTTAATGCAAAAAAATAAATAAAAGACAATACAGTGAAGTCTGTGATTTCGAAAGAGTCAAATACACAAATGAAACACAGAAGAAAATAAAATCTCTGAAGCTTCAAGTTTCAAAAGCATAACAAAAGCTCTGAAAAAATAATGAAATCGCAAATGGAACGCGAATGTAATATGAAGATGTGCTCGAGCTAGAAATCCGACATGGGAGATAACACTATACAACGACACGCTGCCTCTAATGATCGCCGTCGGGTGAATTATTGTCGTTCATCAGATCCATTATTTGCTTATTCAAGAACAGAGTCTTATTCATCGATCGAAAGAAAAAATTACATCATATATATTCCGTCCCCTTGATTTTATATGATAATAATAAAGCCCATAATAAAAATTGATAAAGCTCATGGGCCTTTACTACACTTGATCTTAGCCAAGAGAAAGGTATGAGTTGTTTTGTAATTGGTGTTCATGGGACAAGTAATTTAACACTTTACTTTGCTTAAGTTTCGTTTAGCTTTAAGCCTTTAAGAAAGTAACCCAATTCCTGTCTCCATGTTATTCTCTAAGTCATTAAACCAAATTGAATAATATAATTTGTGCATTTATTTACTTTTACCTTTTTTTTAGTACAGTTGTGGTGTGTCACTTTGATCTAATTTAAGAATATATGGACTAGCTAGTGACAATAGATATTTTATATTAATACACATGGAAAAAATCCGAAAACATTGCTAGTACAAACTCGCCGTTGTACTTGCGGAGAAGTACAATGTTATGTGTTTTGTTTTGTACTACACTCAACGTAAACGAATGCAAAGAATCTCTTAGCCAATGTACTACGTTTTTTTTTGCGGTATAATTGTGTACTACCCAATCCCTTCGTAATGTTAAGTATTATATATATTTACCATAAGTTTTGAAGAGAATGAGAGACAGAGAGAGAGACAAGAACAAACAATCCTAAGGTAGTGGATCTCGACAGGGTCGACATGAGAACACATGTGCAATCGAATCAAGCGCTGTAATGACGCCACGTCATTATAACATATCTCGTTTCTCTTCATATGTGTTCTCAGGTCACCCCTGTTGAGCTCTTTCTCTACCGTTCCCAATCTTATCAACGTCATTCATTCACCAAATGGTAAGTTTCTATGTAAATTTGATACTTATAAATGTTACAAATCTCGAATACAAACAAATTCACTCTTCGTAATGGTGAATGATCTACTTTAGTTTGTCTTTGTTCTTGGAGTCTTTGTCCTTTAACAAAACAGGCTACCAAATAAAACAGAGGAAGAAAGAAACTCACAGTGAGTTTATTAAATTGTTTGATATGTTATTTTGTCTCGTAGTTGATCCTTGTGAAACATTCTGTGAGTTATACGTTCTATTTCTGAGGAGAGGCTTTAGGGCATAGCAAGAAAAAAAAAGGAATATAGCTCAGGATGTTTATTTTTTGGTCAAAATAGTACAATTGTGATGGGAATTATAGAGTTATACCAAAAGAAATGTTGCTAAAGAGTTTGTAATGATGTGATATCATAACAACAATGGTCTAATAATTTCTAAACAACAAAAAAAAGAAAGAAAAGAAAATGGATCTTTATAGATTTGAAAAGTCCATTGCTTGTATTGGTATCGAACCTTAAATCCGGGTCAGAGAAGTTGGGTATGAGTCATGAACAAAGACCGGTTAACTCGGGATCATAATACCACTTCTTCGAACTCGTTGGCTTACTTGCATGTCGTCAGCATTGAGGGTGCATTGGCGAGGAGCTCGTTAAAACCAACCTCCGCTATATCTGAGAGAGAGAGAGTAACCTCATTCATGCTCAAGAAGACACTTTCTTGATCTCTTGAGCGGCTTAGCTCTAAACTCTTTTGTTTTGCCGAAGATCTGAAAACTCCCACTACTTAGTTTTAGTCTTAAAGATAAGGGAGCCCTTATGTTGTCATATGCTGTAAATTCTACTATAATAAGATTTTGTATATAAGGGAATTCGGAAAAGAGAGATCATATGTCCTTTAACATATTTTAATGGAAACTTGAAAACACTTGATTGATTCTTAAATTTTAGTACATTCGGATTTGCAATTTTTTTATGGTAGTAATATGATTTTTGGGAAAGCATTTTTAAGAAGTCAATTTTATTATTGTTAATTCCTTTTGTTGCCGTCTGAAAAAATCCATTGAGTGTAAGAAAGAAGGATTTATTATTCTGAAGCAAAACAAAAACAGAGCATCATCAAACTCTGTAACATATAGAAAGACAGCAAAAATTAGTTAAAAACTAGCATATTAAAAATCCCGTATAAATGAAAATATTACACGTATTATCATTTGTGGAGTTCGTTTTCGTGTAATTTCAAAAAAAGATATATAAAAATAACATTTAAAAGATAAGTGGATATTCAATATTAAATATAGATGTAAATTTACAAATTAGAAGTTTAGCTTTTTGTTGTTTACGTGTGGAGCGATTAATATATGCAGTGGAGGTGCTTTTGTAGTTGCGAGGTCATTTTACCAATTCAGAAAATAGGGAGTAGGGAAGGTAGAAGTTATACGATATCAAGAAGAACTCCCGCAAAAAAATGCTACTATAAAAGGCTTAGTCGTACTTTCAGAAGAGCACAGTAGTTATTTTATCTTTCTTCTTATTATAGTTTTGCAGTACACAACTCTACTGTCTTTTTTTTGTACCATACAAAACATAATTGAATGCAACAAAACTCGGCCCGTGTACTACAGTTTTGTTTTTGCGGTATTATTGTGTACTACTACTACTACTCAATCCCTTCGTAATGTGCGTATATATATAGTTCCCATAAGTTTTGAAGAAAATCGAAACCCAAATTGTAATCAATAATAGTGTGAAGGTAGTGGATCTCGACAGGGTCGACATGAGAACACATGAGCAATCGAATCAAGTTCTGTAATGACGCCACGTCATTATGACATCTCCTTTTTTTCATGTGTTCTCAGGTCACCCCTGCTGAGCTCTTTCTCTACCGTCCCCGATCTCTATAAACGTTGGTGGCTTCATTCATTTACCAAGTGGTAGGTAAGTTTCTATGGAAATTCGATATTTATAATGTTACAACTCAGTAAATTACAAATACAAACAATAACAACTCTTCGTAATCTTACGTACCTATGTATAATATATGCTTTTGAGTTTTATATTGTTAAGGATTCTATTTAATCGGCTTGCTCCTTGTCCTTCAACAAGATAGACTGCCAAAAAAAAAAAAATTAGAGGAAGAAAGAAACCAACAATGAGTTCATGAAAATGTTCGTGATGCTTTCTTTTTTTTAGTTTCAGCGATTCTTGAAATTTGTAAAAGAAAGCTAACCTCACGGAGGAGGCGGAGAGCGGCAGGACGAGTGAACTTCCTGGCGAAGAGGAAGCACTGTGAAGGTTTCCCTTTACTGCTACACCATTCTCTCCGATATTCGGTCTCGTAGTTGATATTGTCGATTCCCTGTGAATCAATGTCTTTGGTTTTTATGTTTGTAAAAGAGTTAAAAAGAAGATACTGTAATGGACTGTTTTTGTTATGCCATATAAATTGTTGCTAAATAGACGTTTTTTTTTTACAGCAAGCCAAAGAGACTAAAGGATGTAATTTATTTCAGTTTTCGTTCGGACTTACTTTTCACAAAACTAGAAAAACCAAACATCCCCATGATTCCTAACCAAAAAATACGAATTCCGTAATACCTCTTTTGGTCCAATAATTGATCAAAAAGGGTACCTTGATTGACTGTATAAGCTGAGGAGTAGCATCTGAAAACTTGTAAGTCATAGGATGCCATCCACGACGTTCGTTACTTTTAGAGGAAGAAAGGTCCCAAGCTGAGTGTGTCAGTGACCGTCGTGTGAGTTCGTTATCTACACCCTTTTGCTGGAATTTAAGAAGCATTGTCAGACATGATTAATTGTACAGCTCTTTTCTAAACGACTATGAATATTGTTGGATCAAACATTAGTCTTACAGATAGCAATGTCTGAACGTAATGCTCATCAGGTATACAGTTGTGTTCCTTCCAACCTTCAGCTGGCTACACGATAAGACCAAATTAGCACATACACGGTTTCCTGGTCAAAGATCAAACTCTAATTGCTTGCCAGATTAGACAACCTGAAACTGCAGACTAAAAAGTGCAGGAATTGAATGAATTGTTTATATGGTGCTGTGTTTAGTTATGTGACCAGAGACAAGCAACTTACTACAGGACGATCTCGCCAAAACTCTGGAAGGGACTTCCTCTGCAATATCATGTGCGAAAAAAGTATATGAGTGAAGAGACAGTGACCACTCCACTAACAAAGCAACTCTCACAATAACACCCAATTCTAAAATCAGTTGTTCTAAATCACTCTTGTCAGCTAAACCATCTTTCTTTTGTAAATAAATGAAATATTCCTCTTTACAGGATCATGGGAAAGCTCATAAAACTAATAACAGTATTTCCAAGTTTGCTAATGAAGCAAAGGTTTGAACAACTTACCCTGCAGTGCTGCTGAAACATAGGCAAGACGATGGTATCATTCACCACAATTTCTGCGTGTTTTCTATTAAGAACGACCCACTACAAGAAGATTCATAGCATAAAGAAAAACAGCAAAGAGCACGTCAACAAAACTGCACATGAACGAGAATCCATATTAATTTTAGTAATTGTAGGAACTTCACCTGTGATCCTTTTCTCCAGTTATGAACAGGAATTACGGGATTCATTCTAGGATTATAACGGCTATCTTTTGTATCTGCAAAGCTGCAATCAAAAGTTTAATTTGGTGAAAATTCCATCATTAACATGTCTTCCTTGTCAGTGTCTAAGCAGAAGTATGAAGTTCTGTATCTAGCTACTTTCTATAAGATGGGCAGCACTGACCTATCAACGAAACTAGTTGGTGTTGACATGATGTAGTTATAAGTGTAGCTGAAACTGTACAGAGGTATGCAGCTGAGAAGAAATCAAAACAACTAAATTTAGTCAGGCAAGTCACCAACTGCTAAGGTATTTACAGAATCAATCTCACCTATCAGAAAGAAAAACAAAGCGGTGATTAAATGGATCTCTAAGTGCATGTCTGAGTAAAACACGTTCTGCTTCAATCATTGTTGCCTCTCCCCAGTCTACCTGTAATTAGCAGATGAATCAAACGAATTTTTATTAAATTCTGGTAATGAAAAATTCATGATTTGCTAAACTGATACATTCTCAAAGCACGAACCTGTATGCTGTCATTAACTTGCCGATTCAAGAAGTACTTAGATTGACTTGTAGCCTCGCTGAGGATAAATCCAGGTCTAGAGTGAACAAATATTGAGAACTTGCCATCCTCACCCTGCAAAAGAACATATAATCATGGACCAAGCTCAGTGCTTCAACATGGGTTTAAAGAGCAAAAAGTGAAAGTCGACATTTTCACTGTTACATGATTTATTGCTAAGAATACACATTCAAACTGAGAAAACGTCCACAATTTTCCAACTCCAATGATGTTAAGCTAATTTTAGTGTCGATGTTATCAGGCTATAGAAGAGAAATTCCCAATTTTCAGGGGAATCAGTTAATTTGATCCCCAAACCTGTACCACTTGCCTCGCCAGTTCTCTGCAGCTACGAATTTCGCATCTGACGATGAACTAATCGGATCCTCAAAAACCAGAATCCAGACTATGGTTTATGTGCCCAATTAGAGAAGGAGATGTTTATACCAGAAAGAATGCGTCCCAGACAAACTCGAGAGGGAGTCGGTTCCGCGCAATGAACAGGAAGGCAATCTGTGGTTTCTGATCGAGACTAGGCTTCAGCGACTCGAGCGACACAGTGATTCCATTGAAACGAGCTTGGAAAAACGCGAAACTCCCTAAGCAGAAAGCAAAAACCAACGCAGCGAACACCTTCCTCTTCCATCTCTTCAGCAATTTCTGCTGCGACGCCTTCTTCTTCATTTGGATCCCCAGTTAAATCGCGCTCAAGCAGATTTTCCCGCCATACGAGTCCGTAAAACAGAGTTTACATAGTCAATCGGACGCTATACACAGCGTCAAAACTCTCTCGCTCGTTCGTCTCTGATTAAACTCAAGCTGTTACGAGGTAATTCAACTCTCGATCTCTGGAGCCGAATCAGATCGAACATGGACGAATCTCCTTCAAATACCGCAGTGAAATCAGTGACACAATACCGGTTGATTGAAGCGAACTCCAAGGAGGATGGCGTCAAACGCAAGGGAGAACAACAGCGATAAGCTTGTGATCGGGAAGACGAATCACGTGAAAGAAGATGGCCTTTTCAGTGGAGACTTGAAGAGTGAGAAAGAGACACTGCTGATGACTGAGTGAGTGAATAATGAGTATGAGCTGGTGAGGTGGGCCTCTCTGATATCGTAAAGCCTACACTTGCACGGAAAAAGATTTAAGCCCGGTCCAATTGATACGCTGCGTTTTATTTTATTTAAAAAAATATACAGCTTCTGACCAAAAAACTATAAAAAGCTTTTGTAGTTTTATTACAATATTTAATATAAAAATTTGATAAGCTCTTTGACTTGATACTGGACGCTTTTGTTTTAGTCGAACGGCTAGAATTGAAAGTAGTTGCGGAATCAACAAACGGGACGTAGACTACCACGAGTCACTTTATCGTCTTCCTCTTCATCGTCTACAAGAAGTCGCCGGGAAATATCATCGGTTTCGGGAGATGACGAAGGACCACAACATATTCCACCCCACCGTGGAAAGTAAATAAGTGTAACAGAAAGAGAAACGACAAAAGTCATTAAACCCATAAGTGAAATGCTTCTCTGCTTTTCAACACCATCACCGGAAAACAACAAAAACTCCGTTACCACCGCACCTACAGTGCCGCCGCTTCCCGTCATTCCCGCCACCACTCCTAGAGATCTGTCACCAGAAAAACCAAAATTCTCAGCCGAATGGTACTGTTATCTCATAAAACAACAGAACCAAAACAATAACAAACCTGGTGGAGACGAAGGGGACGACGCCAAATATGAGACCAGAAGCCGCTTGAACGAATATAGAGAAGACCCACATGACGGCGATTGAGCCCCAGAGCGAGTTGACTCGTCCGAGTAACATGCACAGTAACCCAGCTACCGATTGCACGACCCAGAGTCCCCAGAGCCTCCCTCTCATCCCGAATTTCTTCCCCAGCAAGTCAGAAACAATCCCTCCCGCCGGTCGCGACGCGATGTTCGACATGGCGAAACACGCCGCAATCGTTCCCGCCGCCTCTAGATTCACGCCGAATCGCTCGTAGAAATAGCCGGCGATCATGTTGTCCGTGGTCAGCTCGACGCCGAACGAGTAACCGTACAGTAGCGCTAGGATCCATGCTCTGTAATTTCCAAGTCCGTCTACAAGGATTTCCACAAAACTGGAATGTTCTTCTTCCGGATTTCTGATTTTGCTTTGATTCGACTTTCCTCTGTTGCCGTCGGGAGTATCTTGGCCGTAGAGGAGGGCGAGAACGGCGGTCATCACTTGGAAAATGGCGGGGAATACGAAAGACACGCGCCAGGCGACGGTTCGTGGGAGTAACTCGGAGATGGCAGAGTAGATGAGAGGCATAAGGAGCTGCGATAAACCTGCGCCGACGTTAGCCCAACCGGCTGAGACGCCGTTAGCGAGACCAACGACGTTGCCGGAGAACATGGATGACATCCAGTACTGATTAGCGACGAAATTAGCGAGCGAGAAGCCGACAAAGAAACGGACGAGGATGAAGGAAGTAGGAGAGGAGACGAATGCGGTGGAGAGGATGGCGGGAGCGGTGAGGAAAGAGAGGATCGCGGAGGAAGTGCGTGGGCCGATGAGATCACAGAGTGGACCCATGGCGAGGCGGGAGAAGATAGAGCCAGCGAAGGAGGCGATTCCGGCGGCGGATACGGTGGAAGCGGAGAGGTGGAGGTCGGAGGAGATGACGGGGATGAGAGGAGGGATAGAGAAGGTGGAGAAGAAGCATGAGAAGAGTGAGAGCCACGCTAGGTGAAAGGCGCGTGAGTGAGGCGAGGAAAGGGAAAATGGCCGGAAAACGGTGGCTCGGCCGCTGGAGTCCACCGGGACAGTGGGATGTGAAAACGACGTCATTTGTGTGCTGTGTTGAGATGACTCCATCACCCGGGACTGAAGAACTCGCTGACGAATCAAACTTCTTTTAAAGACTTGACCGCCCGATGAACATTATCTTTAACTTAAAACCACGTGCGAGTCAACTGACAAAAGAAGAAGACAATGATTTCTCGAAATCGTATCGAACCAAAAACTTTAATGTCCAGATTGATAAACCTTATTTTTGTTGGCTAACTCAACAAAATATCGTGCCGACTGCTGATACTGTGGCTAGAATTAATCTATCTTTAACAATCTATTTCTTCTTTGAAAAAGAGGATATACGGACAAAATTATACTATTGGAGCGCGTAGTCTTTAATGTGGTTTTAAGCTCTTGTCTTGATATTTGTACTTGTGTATTTTTGCAGAAATGGGATAAAGAATATGAAACTTACGTCACACACTTATCTTTCATAGGTCACCGAACAATACCATCCACAAATCCCCCCCATCTACTTAAATAGAAATAAAACGGCACGCCAAAATCACCGGTCTGGTTGAATTCCTCTTTGGTCTCACAACTAAATCGAACCAAGGCATAACTAAAAGACTACTCAGCCTGCAAGAACAAACAAAACACAGTTAAAATAATTAATTACACTAAACCTTTGTGAAGCCTAGTGATCCCTCGGGTTAAAGAAACTTCTAGAGAGGAAAGAAAGTTTACCATTAAACCTCCTCGTCATCAACCAAAGCCATCACAGGGATTCCTTTAGTATTAAAGCTTGTACATTTCACATGCAACGTGTCTCCAATCTCAAACTCTGTCTCTTCATCGCCCTGTGCTCATCATATGATAGTAGTAAGCAAACAATACAATGCAAGTATTAAGTATGTAGGAGAACAGAGTCAAAGGGGATGCTCTAAAACATACCATGAATTTGTACATCCCACGGATTCCACCACCCAAATCAAGAACCAATCCATGGGTCCGAACCTGGTGGACTTTGGCTGTCATTTCTGTTCCTATTTTCAGTTTCCGGGCACTAACCGAGCCACTCTCTTTAGCCTCGTTCTCTAATTGTTTCTCCTTCCTAGAGGATTTCGTAGCTTTCGAAGATGATACTAGGTTAGAATCATAAAAAATTGAAGCTGTACTATTGTTTTTAGGAGAAGTGCCTTTGAGTTTCTCGTCTTGCTTCAGTGTATCACCACTGTTAGCAACAGTTTCTTCTGAAGCAGTGGATTTGAGTGCCTCCTCTTCCTTGTGTGTCACAGTCTGTTTAGAGGCTGAGGATTTGAGTTTCTGGTCTGGCTTTAGTGTTGCAGCGCGTTTAGGTTTAGTGTTCTTGTCCACAGGATAAGATTTCTCTGCCTCATCACACTCCACAGCAGTACGGATGACAACTGCAGGAACTGCTAATTTTGATTCCTGAGGTGGGTCTACGACACTGAGCAGGTTTGCAACTGTCTCTCCAACACTAGACGTTTCTATGGAGACTGTAGACGACTCATTCACCAAAGCGTTTTTTTCAGGATTAGATGATGGTTTCGGTTCGGGTTTGGGTAGCAGTGCTTTGAGAGATAATTTAATGTTACCGCGGACATCGGTATCAATGCACATCATAGTGATGTACTTGCCAATATGTAATACATCTGAAACCTTGGTGACCTGGAAAATTGTACAAGACAATATTAGGTTAAAACCAAAAATCGAACAAACAAAAAACTCTGAGATTGTCGTTCTAAGTATTTGCGGATGAAAACATTAAGAGTTACTTTCTCTTTCGAATAAACTAAACAATATCAATCTGCCAGATGAACTCAGAGAAAACCATACTTTATGAAAAATAAGCGACCATAGTTTATCACTAGAAAAGCTTACTGGTTCATGGGATAACTCAGACATATGTAGTAGGCCTTGCTGACCACCGTTGAACTCAACAAATGCGCCGTACTCTTTTATAGATGTCACTGTGCCTTTGTACACACCCCCAACCACTATTTCACGACCAATGATGAAGTCAACCTAAGGACATGCATAAAATCAAATCTCTGGGACATCATCTGTCAACTAAAAGCTGAATTGACTGAAAGATACCTTTTCTTGAGCCTTTTCCATCACAGCCTGATTCTTGGCAACAATAGTTAGTGTTCCATCATCAATAGACAATCTTGCACCTAAATAATAGAAACTTACTTGTCAAATGAAAATCTTCGAATTAAACTATATAAAACCAAGTGGTTATTATACATAAGCTTACGGATTTCATTTTAAGAACTACTTTTATTTAAACATTCCGGACGCCGACTTTAATGAATTCTTCAATTCCATATTGTTAAGAGGACACAAAAGAAGATATGATGATTAAAGTCGAAGTCAAAAGAATAACCTGTTTCCTCTTCAATCTTCCTCTTGAGGGCACCCATAGGTCCAATCAAGCTACGAAGTGCATCGTTGGTATACTTCAAAGTTGCTGCAAGACAGACATAATTCTTTAGTTTGAACAGAGGAAATTTTATCAACTAAGGTTAGCAAAAAAAAAACAAGTGAGAAAGAAACCTAGCCGAGGGGAATAAGTCCCATCCTGCTCTCGTGGGGAGTTAATTTCTCTCTCCATATGGTCAAGAATCTGAAGACGGGCTTTACGTGCATTTTCTAAGGATTCACAAACTATGTCCAACGGTATTCCAGCTGGCTTGATATCCAATTGAATTGCCGTCACACCGTTTCGAGTGCCAGCAATCTTGAAATCCATATCTCCGAGATGATCTTCCAAACCCTGTAAAAGCAATGTATGTATCTCGGTAAAATTCATTTCAGCAGCTAAAAAATACTCATAATTCAGAAGACAAATGTTAAATCATTCTAAGAAAGCAAAGGAAATGTTAAAGAAAGAAAAGTTATTAGGACTAGTAACCATACATTAGCATATCATGAAAATACTCAACTGCCTCTCAGATTAATCACATAATAAACAAGAGGGAAGAAAAAGCAGCAAAGAAGACAAGAAGAAACCCACCAATATATCGGTTACTATACGGTAGTCTTTAATTTCTCCACTTGATGGATCAACGTCAGTGACAAGACCAACGGAGACACCTGCAACATGAGCTCGCAGAGGAATTCCAGCGTCCATCAAAGCCATACTACCTGAGACACAAAACTATTTGTTATGAACTTACGGCTTTGCAAAAAACATACAAACTTGTGGTAAAAGAGATAATTACCTCCGCAAACGCTTGCCATAGACGTGGAGCCATCTGAGGACATCACTTCTGAATTTATACGAACAGTATAAGGAAAATCCTCTTCAGGGGGCAAGACAGCAAGCAATGCTTTCTCAGCAAGTGTTCCTACAAAAATGTAAAACGGAGTCAAGCACAGAAAGTCTTATAGATGAAAAAAAAATCACTAATATGTCTAAGATTATTAAACTCTATAAACATGACGAAAAGATGCATCCAAAGTTCCATTATAAGCTAGAACGAAAGTTGATATCCTCGTCCAGGAAAGGAAACTAAAAGATACAGTGAACTTTGTTTGGAAAACGTTACCAAGGATACTGAATACGAATCGAGAAAGGAAACTAAAAATATACCATGACCAACTTCACGCCTGTTAAGGCCTCCTCGTTTCCCTACTTCATCTGTACAATACGGAGGAAAGTTGTAGTGAAGCATAAATCTCTTTTTCGGGGGGGCCAACAAGAGAATCCAAGCTTTGTGCATCTCCTGGGGCTCCAAGTGTGATAGTACAGAGCACCTTTTAACACATAAACCCAACATAAATAAGAAGGATTCTCATTAAATGCCCTGAATAGATTTAGCTTTGTCTCCTACACTTCAGTCCTACAACTTTTATTGCAACCAAAAAATTGAAACTAAGCTTTGTAAAAGGAAAGCAACTCATGGAAGTGATACAGAGTACAGAGTGATGTCATTGCTTACATCTAAATATTAGGGTTTTCTTTTAACCTTGTTGCTACGTACGACCACAATTTTTTTCTTTCTTGGGTCAAATGGTGTACATTTCTGAGAGTCATTGGGAAGTAATAGCATCTACCATACACTCTGCAACTGAAGTTTCAGCACAAACCTGTGTATCTCCACGGGAGAAAATTGCTGACCCATGCAGTACAGGTAGGTAATGCGATTCGCAATAGATGGGCCTAACTTCATCAAGATTTCTCCCGTCGACTCTAAATCCATCTGATATCATCCTTGAACGAACTACCTGATAGTTCAGTTAAAGGGACAAAGTAGTAAAACAAAGAGCAAAGGACAAATGCAAAAGGCTATAACACATTACTTGTGACAATCTCTGAAAGTCTTAGACACAAAGAAGGAACCAGCAACTTTAACAAAACATCGTAGAGTCTGGCTTCTATACAATAGAGAAATAATTTGATATCACAATTATATGATTCAAGCACTAAGTTCTATGTCAAGTTTTTCAGAAGAGGCTAAGCCAAAACAAAAGCACAGAGGAACAAGAGCATATATCCAAATGTTAATTTACAAAGATTACCTTCTTTCTCACTGTATCAACAGCCTTTGGAAGGATGCTCAAGCTTTCTTGATCGCCCTCTTCTTCAAATACTTTTTTCACATCTTTTCCAATGTCATCTAGAGCCTCTCCACGTTTAAACTGTATATATATAATTATCAGGTCGCCTGAAATTAAAATCTTGTGGCACAAACAAATAACACGCACCTTCCCGTATGAAGGATCAGTAAAGATGGATTCAATACGCGTTGCAGCCAAGTCAGTCACTTTTTCTAAAGTTCTCTCAGAAAGCATCGACAATTTGTACTCTTTCTTTTGTTTCCCAGCTTTCGCAGCCAATCTTACTTGGGGATCTATGTACTTAACAGCCTGTGTAGAGAAAGTTATACGACTACATATAATATTACACTGCACTAGAAGATCCAACAAAGTTGTCCAACTTACCTCTGGATGAGCTAGCCTCAGAGCAGCTGCTAGATCTTTTTCTGAGATTTCACGGGCTTGAACATCAATCATCATAGTCTTATCCCTTGTGCAAGCGTATATCAAATTGAGATCACTTGAGCTAAGCTACACAGAGTTTGACCACAAACAAAATTACAACAAATTAGAAAGAGGCCACAATCAGTGAATTTGAGGAATATGCCAAAATACAGCTTTTTACCTCATCCATAGTTGGATTGACTACAATTTGCCCATCTATCCTTCCTAATCGGATGACTCCGATGGGCCCTCCCCATGGAACATCCGATAGCATGAGCGCGGTGGATGATGCATTAGCTGCCAGTATATCTGGATCCTGCTTCCCATCCGATGATAGGACACTTGCCATTATCTGCAAGTGAGAAACATTACAAATGAAGATACCCAAAAAATACTTCCACATAGATCTATCTCCTAAGAAATTGAGAAAAATTCATACCTGAACCTCATGGTAAAACCCTGAAGGAAACAATGGTCTGATTGGCCTATCAATGAGCCGGCCACATAACAGTTCCCGCTCTTTTGGTGCACCTTCTCTTCGCATATACGAATTTGGAATCAAGCCTTGCGCGTATTGCTTCTCTTGATAGTCAACCTGACAATATATGTGACAAAATAGTTTCCAACAAGTAGCCATAAACATCTGTTTAAGCAAAAGACCACAAATCCATTACAGAAAAAGCAAGCAAAATGAAAAAGTTCTCTTATGTGGAGATCACAGATTCCTCAGAGAATTCTACAAATACATACAGCACAAAGGTACCAACCATTTCTTAATTCCTCAAAGATCATAGATTCCTTCACAGGATTCAACTTATACATACAAACAATAAATAACAGCGGAAACGAAATGGTAATGGTGAAAACATTTGTAACTTACAGTGAGAGGCAAGAAATCCCCAGGCGAGTTAGTCTTAGCACAACAAACGGTGGAGAGAACTTTGGTCTCGCCTATGCCGAGCACAACGGAACCATTGGCAAAGCGAGCGAGTTTTCCCGTCTCGAGAGTGACCACGCGAGATCCGACTTCGAATTCCTCTTTAAAAGTTTCCAAAATTTTGGTTCCTGCGGAGGCCGGCGAGCCTGGATTAGACGGCGCGAAAGCCAGGCGGCCGGAGCAGATGGTGCGAAAACCCAAAGCGCGCCATGCGAGGAAATTCGGAAGAGAAGTCGACCTAGCTCGGCTCCCAATCGATGACATTTACACATACACAGAGAGAGAAGTGGAGAAGAGAGGGAGAACGGAAAAGGGCTTAGGCGAAGGTTTAACGCACCGGTGAGACTGAGCCGACAACAAAATAAAAAAAAGAAGGGTTTTAGCGATCCCGGTCCGGTACGGTTCTGCTACAGTCGAATTTTCCTACCACATTAACCGGCCCCACATATTGGGACTCACTTACAGAAGCTGCGTACGTACATTTTTGTAACAAAAGTTAAAAACTTTTTTTTTCTTCAAATATGTTTGTGTATGTATGTGTAAATTGAAATTCATGTTTGATCAAAAGGTTAACATAGATGTCGTCACTCAAATTCTTGAAACAACTTGGAAAAAACCAGAACCAAATAGTGTATTTTCCAAAAAAATCATTTGACACGCCAATATTATTTTCGTGATTTTCCTAATGATATAATGGCGACCATTTATTCATGTATTGTTCCCAGATATGGTCAGACAACAGTAGACTCATTCAGCTGTGACTGGAGATTGGAGGCTACTGCATCGATGAACTCTTCTGTGTTCAAGAACAAATCCCTACTCACCCTGCATTCAAAGTTATTAAACCAATAAGAACAATTATACAATTGTAACGGTGCTAAAACCGAATCAGAATTCAGTAAGAATCGGTTTGGCATCTACATGGTTTTCTATCAAAATAGACAAACATAATTTGAAGAGTTTTAAGCACGATCTTCAGCTTTTCCAGTTCAGTTTGGATTCAATTATGGATTAAAGTTCATTTGGGGGTTCGGTTTGGATTAGTTGGTTTGAATCACCATGACGGCTCAAGCTCTTACGTATTTCATGCAAATGACTATATTGTAATGGAAAAGTTGCTCCTACTGAGAAAAGGAGAGGTTACTTACTTGGGACCATGGATTAAAAGGGCAAGATCCTTGGTCATTTTCCCTGTCTCAACAGTGTTTACACACGACGCCTCTAGCTTCTTGACAAAATCCATCAACTTTTCATTCTTATCGAGTTTCGCCCTTGAAAAGCAAAAAGGGAAAAGAATCCATCAGAATGATGATCAATAGAGAGAAGATTACATGCCACAAGAACGTTGTAAGTGGAATAGATAAATGCATTAAGAAACGCAGAATTCTGTTAGTTAATCTAGATAGAATCCCAAAACACAGCATGCGCCAAAGAAGCTAGAGACCTGTGTTCTAAGCCGCGTGTCCATGCAAATATGGAGGCGATGCTGTTAGTACTGGTTTCTTGTCCCTTTTGGTGCAGACGGAAATGCCGAGTTACAGTTCCATGAGCCGCCTCTGACTCGAGTGTTTTTCCATCAGAGGATAACTGAACAAAACATATCATGTAAACACTTTATTTGCAAAGAATATTGAATCTTGGCTTTCGGATTACGATACGAACCAAAACGGAGGTCATGAGGCCTAATGAGCCAAACCCTACATGTGGAAAGAAAAATACAAGTGTTAAGTATGTTACTGGCTCTATCAAAACACAAATAAAGTTTAAGAATTGTAGTTTTCGATTTATACCTTGGGCAAGAAGATCGCTTTGAACATCACCGTCGTAATTTTTGCATGCCCAGACATATCCACCTTCGCTTTTTACTGCATAAGCCACCATGTCATCGATTAACCGATGTTCATACCTACAAGAACAATGCCGATTACATATTAACTTCACCGAATATGAAAAGAAAGGGGATGCATAAAGCAAATTTGAAGTAGATAAGAGCAAAAATATATTAACCAAATTGAGTGCTCTTCAAACTTTTGCTTCCAATTCGCCTCATAAACTTCTTGAAATATGTCCTTGAACCTGTATTGTTCCACCATAATTTAGAGCAGCTCGCTTATGCAAGATTGGGACTTGGACGTCACCACGAAGCTAAAAACAAACCTGCCATCATATTTCTTGAGAATAGTGTTCTTGGTGCTCAAGTATAGTGGCCATTTCTTAGCAAGTGCCATCGCCATAGATGACTCAGCAAAGGCTCGAATTGACTGGGATGGCAATAAATTTCAATTACTTTTACTCAATAATCTTAGCAATTGCACCGATATGCTTTCCTTACTCTGAATAGAAAATTAACTATTCAATTTTTTTGCATTTTACAATTTTTTCATTGAATGACTATTCATCTATTGTTATTGTAAAACACCGCATGGATGTGGCAAAATAAAATAATCTTAACAACCACAAGAAAGAGCACTAAAACCAATTAATAAAAAGACATACCTCATCTACATTGTACATAGCCAGAGCGACACCTGGGCCTTTGAAATCATATACGTCTAGTTCCTCAGGTGCGTTACCATCTTCTGGGACTAATTAGACGATGAAATATTTGCACTTACAATCTGCATCATGTGGTTAAAGAATCTCTACCTGTTTAATGGATCTACAAGTATGACCTTACCAAAAACCATTTTTAACTTTCCTGGCCCTTTAATTACTGTATCAGTGGCACGATACTGATCACCAAAGGCATGCCTACCAATGCATATTGGTTTTCTCCAACCTGTAAAGACAAAATATTTGAGTCCTCATGTGGTATTCCAATATAGATCCTAACACAGATTCATAATATGGCAAAATAATTTACCAGGAACAAGCCGAGGGATATTGCTGCACATGATAGGTTCACGGAAAACAGTTCCTAGAAAATATTGAACATAACGTTAACAATTTGAAAATTGGTATGCCCAAAGAACTTGTTAACTGGATAAAAAAAATGTTACAAAGCAATTTAACTACGATATTCCTGTTCTGCAAACAGGCTCTGTCCTCCAGCAATACATACCATCTAAAATATTTCTGATTGTCCCATTAGGACTTCTCCACATTGATTTCAGTCCAAACTCCTTCACTCTGCCCTCATCTGCAAAAAATGAGAAGATAAGAAAATGCTTCCTCTGAAGAGAACAAGGCAGCATATGTGTTGCCAATGGAGGGACATCACAGACCAGGAGTTATAGTGGCACATTTGATAGCAACGTTGTACCTGCAAACAGAAAATGGTTTAAGCGCTAAATCAGATTAATGTCACATAGAGAAAGAGTAATATCAAATTTAGGCCCCAAAAAAGGCAATAATTTGTTGATAAAAGAGTCTGCTAAGGCAAAATGAGAATCCAAAACTAACAATTTAAATTCAGGCATTAAAATGAACAGCTCCAAGAGTATCTAAACGAAGGAAGAGGCGAAGAATCATTAGCACATACTTAAGAGCTGCTTCTGCACTTTCAACCGTAACTTTGTCATCAGTAGCATCGCGATTCAGAACTCCCAAGTCGAAGTACTTAATGTCCAGATCCAGAAAAGGTAAAATAAGCTGCAACGTAAGAAAACGACATGTGAGCTCTTTCAATATATGTAACCAAATGGTGCTGACATTGGTGATAACTGGTAACTTCATCCTTACTTTATCCTTTATCATACTCCATATCACCCTCGTCATTTCATCACCTAATCGTCACAAGAAAAATAAAACAATTAAGAGATAGGTCTCACAAAGTTATCATGAACACAAGAAATTGATTTTAAGATAATATTCAAACCAATTACAACTAAGCAAAATCTATAATACTAAAGTACCGATCAATTTTCACACAACCAGCTGCAAATTAGTGGACGTCGAGCTTATCTTCGTAATGGAACTTCATGTATCACACACAAGAACTCTAGTTTGCGCAAAGAAACTCACCATCCATTTCAACGATAGGATTCTGAACCTGAATTCTATCGGAACCGCCAGAAGAGGCAAAACATCGAACAGATGAAGCGCGATGAAACTGAACGGGATAAGCGGCGCGATTCCTCGAAGCTCCATCAGAGAACAGACCGGAGCTGAGAAATCTCGGAGACTTCCATAAATTCCGAGGAGAAACGAACGAAGACGATAAAGCAGCGGATGAAGAAGTAGACGAAGATAACATCGTGACGCCGCCACGGTACATGAAACCACCGCGTGTGAGCTTGTTTAGCATCCGAGACTCCACACTTGCTTTCAACTTCGATCACTGAAATACGAAACTTGGGCAGGTTTATTCCTAAAGCGTGCCCAGAACTTCAAAGACGATTCCGGCGAAATGGAAGAGAGAACCGTATAGATTATTTCAGTGGGCCCTAATTGAAACTTCCGTAAAGGCCCAGTTAAATTGTAAACTCAAACCGGACTGTTCGGATTTAAAAAAAATCTGTAATATGGTCCGGTTGATCCCTGTACCCGGAATCGATTTGAAAAAGGAAAGCGAAAACCCTACTAGAGTTTTTTCTCTCGTCTAGTCAGATTTGTTCTCACAAATCATAGTATTCCCCAAACTCCATTGTAGTCAGCTCAAGCTCTAAGCTTTTTCTTCTTGATTTTCCTCGGTCAGTATTTCAATGTCTTTTTGGTTAGCGCTGTGATATTCTCTCTGCTTCCTTTCTTATAAAAGACGTCGCTTTGTCTGGTTATTTTGTTTGGTTCACCGCTTGTATCAGAAATTTGTTCTTCTTTGTTGAAATTTGGGTTTTTGGATCCTTGGATTGGAATTTTGCTCCTGAATATGGCTCATTCCGATGCTTAGACTCGACAAATGCTGAAGGCTAGCTTTCTTCGTAGTTTTTCATGTAATCAGACATTAAACTGATTTTCTTCTGTGCAGCTGATTCGTTATCTAAGTGGTTGACTGTTTATTATTGCATAGCTTTGCATAGATAATTAGATTATATAATATTGTGATTTTTGAGAATCCATTATTTAGTAAAAAAGTGTGTTGCTTAACTCGAGACTTTAAAAAATTTCAGAGAAGAAGCTGTATCTACTTCTGCAAGTGATTCCGAATCTCAAGATGTTGCCAACTGAGTCAAAGAAAGCCTTGTCTTTCAAAAGATATATTGAAGATGGCGACTTAGTTATCGTTTACGAAAGACATGATGTGATGAAACCAGTTGTAGTAAGTAAAGACGCTGTGCTTCAAAACCGTTTTGGAGTTTATAAACACTCGGAGTGGATCGGGAAGCCATTAGGGACGAAAGTATTTAGCAACAAGGGTAAATTTGTATACCTGTTGGCTCCTACTCCTGAGCTATGGACACTGGTTTTAAGCCACAGGACTCAGATTCTGTACATTGCGGATATCAGCTTTGTGGTTATGTATCTAGAAGTTGTGCCTGGATGTATTGTTCTCGAGTCAGGCACGGGAAGTGGTTCGCTTTCGACTTCACTTGCTCGAGCTGTGGCTCCAACTGGACATGTGTATTCATTTGATTTCCACGAGCAACGAGCTGTCTGTGCAAGGTAGAAAATTCTGTGAAGTGTATGTCTCCTCATTGTGCGCTTTGTTCTTGAAGTTCTACTTTTTTATGCATCTTTTCTTTTAATTTGCTTTGGAACAGGGAAGATTTTGAGGAGACGGGTATCAGCAGTTTAGTAACTGTGGAGGTTAGAGACATTCAAGGACAAGGGTTTCCTGAGAAACTATCGGGTTTGGCTGATTCGGTCTTTCTAGACCTTCCACAGCCTTGGCTCGCAGTTCCTTCTGCAGCAAAGATGTTAAAGGAGGATGGAGTTCTCTGCTCTTTCTCACCTTGCATCGAGCAAGTACAACGGACTTGTGAAGTCCTCAGATCAGATTTCATAGGTAAGTTTATCCTCATTTTTACATCTCTGTCTACTTTTTTCCTCTTTTCACAAATTCAAACCGAATAGCTGTGTAAGTAAATATTCTAGTCAACCCATTATTTGAATATTCCTGCATGGAAGGGACCTAAAAAAAAGTACCAAATTAGTGATTTTGGGAGTGAAACCTCTTCTCAATTTTCAAATCGTAGGATTAGAAACATGTTATATACACTGAAGTTCCGATCTCTAGTGTCTAGTCTACCCTTTTTCCTCGATAGCTATCATCTACATTCCATAGTCACACGTCTTTTGCGTCAATTAGTCAATCTTATACAGATTATTTGCTGGTGATGTGTTTGACTTTTGCAGAAATAAGAACGTTCGAGGTGCTTCTCAGAACATACGAAGTGAAGGAAGTGAAAGTGGATACTGGTACTATGATTGGTGAGAGCCACGACGAGGACAATGGAGGACCGAGACCAAGCAAGAGAAAACACCGTTCAGATGAAGACAGCATCGTTTCACATGACAACTCTTCTATTGCTACTTCGGTCGTCATGGCTCGGCCTTGTAGCGAAGCAAGAGGTCACACCGGCTACTTAACGTTTGCAAGACTCCAATGTCTATCTTAGTCCAAATTGTCCAATTAGGCAACTAGATAGCAACTTAAGGTTGGATACTTCATGAATTTATTATCATTTTACTGTCTTTAAAAACAGTTGTTGTAATTTTGTTTGTTATAATACAAATTTTGAAATTTCAAATTTGGTAATGACAAAAACAAAAATTCTACTTTTGAAAGATAAAGAGGAGCTTCTAGTTCTACAGATAAACATAAATCGTAATTTTAATCAGAAGCAAATATTGAAATAGATTTCTAACAAATACAAAAAAATAGAAATAGAAACGCGTTTCCTTTTCTTGAATAGAGAGGAAGACATGATGTAATGCAACAAAACCTATAAATATCTCAACTTCTGTTTGCTTTCTTCTATTCTTGATATCAAATCTAGTTTCTTTCTTTCTCCTTTTCTTCCCCTTGTTTCCATCAAGTAAATAAATGTGTCCGTTAAGGTTCGTATTAGTGTTCTTCTCAGTGGCACTCGCCGGATATTTCGCGTGGATGACGGTGAATTCGTCGCCGGAGCTTACCTCAGATGACTCACAAGTGGAAGCGAAGGATAAACAAGAACTCGGTTTCAAAAGGAAGATGGATAATGGGTTCTTGATGTTCGTTGATATGGCTAGCGGAAGGTACCTTTGGAGAAATCTCAAGGAGATGAGTGAGAAAATTCAATGAAAAAAGATAGAAAATTTTCGTCTTGTGATTGGCCTCTTGTGCACTTCAGTTCTTCGTTCCTATTCCCTGATTTTTGTAATCTACTACATTCAAGAGCTACAAAGTAAAATTCAAACAATTATATCTGCAGAAGGATTAGTTTGTCCCTACGTATATAGGATATTGAAGAAGTGCACATCTTTGTTATTCAAAGAATAGTAAACTTCTTCTCGTACCAAAGAAACTTTTGAATTACTCTCAAGATTGAAAAGTCTAAGATAAACTTTTGCTCCGTACCATAAAATCACTGCCCTTTCATCACTAAAATGGATAAGGCAAAAAATAAACATCAATATTGCATTTTAGGAGGAGACCACTCTAGGAGAAACCTGATTCTTGTCTTGTTTCCTCATTGCTTTCAATACCCATATTTTTTTCCTTCTAACAAAACTCATTACAAAGTAGCGAAACATATTTGGGCCTATTTATATGGGCCGAAATAATTTTTAGGTTCTATTAAGCGAAGATTAAGCTCGCTCATGTGTGTTGAGAGAGAGATGTTTCCTTAAAAAGGTGAATACTGAATAGTTAGAAACGAACAGGCGCACATTTCTCTTCTCTACGCCTTTCTCTGTGGCGTATATTTTTAGAGAGAGTGAGAGTAGAATAATCAAAGGTCTTTGCTTTTGGATTTTTCCTTGGCTTAATCTGCAACATACTCTCTCTCTCTCTCTCTCTCCCTCTCTCTCTCTCTCTCTCCACAGTTAAATCCCAGTAAGTGATCTCGAAACTTCCTTTTGAATTTTTTGTTTTTCGTGCTGAAACCCGACAGCTCTCACTGGATCCGATTTTCCGTACCATTTCCGGGTAGTTGGGGATTTTAGCTACATTTTATATTTTTGCTAGTATCTGGCGTAGATTCATGTGTTTGTTCATGTTTTGTGCTGTTGTCTGGTCGAATCTCTTCGTCTGCATGTTTGGGTTTTATTTCGCGTTGTACCCGAATCTGTAGTGTTATGGCATTTACTGTCTGGAAAGTTTATTCTTTTGTGAGGGTTTGTTGTTTTTCTTTTCTGATAGTGATGTGAAAAGCCAAAAGTTGTGTCTTTTCTTTCTTCTCTTTTTGCAGTTTCATTTAACCGAAGCTATAATCGCTTTGACATTTTTCGTTCGTCTTCCAGGACTTTGTTAATGGCTGCTACAGCTGCTGCTTCTACAATCCGTTACGCACCTGAAGATCCAAATCTCCCTAAGCCATGGAAAGGTCTTGTGGATAATAGAACCGGGTATTTGTACTTTTGGAATCCAGAGACTAATGTTACACAGTACGAGAGACCACCTGGTTCAGCTCCTCCCAAGCTTTCTCCTGTTCCAGTAAGCTCTTCGGTTCAGACTCAGCAACCTTCTTCTGGTCACAGTCCTGGAAAGGAAGAGGATAAGTATAATAGGGGCAGTGATTGGCCTAAGACTGACTCTGGATCAAGGTTTAGTGAGGTACTAATCTATACCACTGGTTTTGTGGTGCTTGTGCTTCATTTCTACTGGTTATTGTCTCTGTATTTAATAAATATCATACAAATTTGCTTGCCACACTGTATTTATATACCTCTAGGTCATCCCGTGTCTAAAGTTCTCCTTTCATTTGGGACAGGCAACCCGAAGTGGAGCTATAAGCTCCAATATTGATACCAGCGGACTAGGGAATGCTGCATCTGGGGGATCATCTGCCAGAGGGCCTCCTTCTTCAGCTGCAGGAAATGAAAAACTGTCCCCAGAGGCCTACTGCCGCCGCCATGAAATTACTGTCACTGTTAAGTGTTCATGAGTCTCTCTTGGGTTCCTATCATGTTTGTCTCTCTTTATCTGAATATATAAGCTTCTATGCCCTACTGACTCTGGTATTCACTTTTTTCATTCTCGCTAGGGAGGCCAACTACCGCCACCTTTAATGTCTTTTGAAGCCACTGGTTTCCCTCCAGAGCTTCTGCGGGAGGTATGAGATCATCTTTCTTTCCATATCGCATCATGATTTTTTTGTCCTCACACTGTTTTTGTTTCACTTCGCGCTTCTAGTGAGCTTAGACTAGTTTGAGTTGTCTTTTTCACTTTTTTTTTCTGTTAATTTCATTGTTTCATGACAGAACTATTGTGTCTAATATTCCAGACTTATGTCCAACTGTTTTTGTTTTGGGGGAGTGGGCTACATTATCTTCCCATAAAGCTCTGCTACTGAGCTAGACTATTTTGAGTTTTTTTGTTGTTGGATTTAGTGATTACTGGAGGGAGCCGTTTTGTCTACCACTGCAGATTTAATATATCTTCTAGCCATATTTATCTTATGAGAGTTTTATAAATTTAGATTTTAGAAATTACTGGCGGGTATACGCTTAGTAGAGTCATAATTTTATGCCATGTGCACTCTCTTTTGTCCCAGGTGCGATATTTGCTCTGGAGGAGCTAATGTCGTACGCTGTGCCACTTCTTTGGGGTCCTTGCAAATTATTTGGAGTGCCCTTTTTGGTGGACCAAATTTTTTGGTAAGGGCTTTCAAATTCACCCAAAGCTTGTGGCAGAACCTTTCGATGTTGATGATTCATTTTCCCTTTGGGTCTAGAAAGAAGTAGACGCTTCCTCCTGCTGCAGGTTTCAACAGCTATCTTTTGTTGCCTGCAAATGGGAGGATGATGCTTCTTCTGGCTCCGTAAGCCCGAAAGAACAGCTATCCTTTGAGTTCCGTTTCTCTGAAGGGCATCCTGGTTTTTGTTTTCTCAGGTATACAGTGCAGGATTCTCTGCTCCAACTCCAATTCAAGCTCAGTCATGGCCAATTGCGATGCAAAACAGAGACATAGTAGCCATTGCTAAAACAGGCTCTGGAAAAACTCTGGGTTACTTGATTCCAGGCTTTATGCATCTCCAGCGGGTCCGCAATGATTCGCGAATGGGCCCGACAATCTTGGTATTGTCACCTACTAGGGAGCTGGCCACACAAATCCAAGTTGAAGCTGTGAAATTTGGGAGGTCATCTAGAATCTCTTGTGCTGTAAGTCAAACTCCTTGAATCAGTAAAGACTGAACTTGCTACTTGAGAAGTGTCTTATATATTGAGTCCTTTTCCCGATGCTTCTTTAGTGCTTGTATGGTGGAGCACCAAAGGGTCCTCAGCTGAAGGAAATAGAGAGAGGTGTTGATATTGTTGTTGCAACTCCCGGGCGGTTGAATGATATCCTTGAAATGAGGAGAATCAGTCTGCATCAAGTATCTTATCTTGTGCTAGACGAGGCTGATAGAATGTTGGATATGGGATTTGAGCCTCAGATCAGGAAAATTGTGAATGAGGTTCCCGCTAAGCGTCAAACCCTCATGTACACAGCGACATGGCCAAAAGAGGTCAGGAGAATCGCAGCTGATCTGCTTGCTAACCCTGCCCAGGTCAACATTGGTAACGTCGATGAGCTTGTGGCGAACAAATCCATTACTCAGGTTTGGATTTAATTTGATTTTGTTACTTGTCCTGGCTTTGAAACTGTTAGGCATACTTACATGAATAGATGTGATGGTTTCTTGATTTTATTGGATACAGACTATTGAAGTCATACCTCCGATGGAGAAACAAAGAAGGTTAGAGCAGATATTGCGGTCTCAGGAACCGGGTTCCAAATGTATAATTTTCTGTTCGACCAAAAGGATGTGTGATACTCTGGCAAGGAACCTGACCCGTACATTTGGAGCTGCGGCTATACATGGAGACAAGTCTCAGCCTGAGAGAGACGATGTACTGAATCAATTTAGAAGCGGCAGGACTCCTGTTCTGGTTGCAACCGATGTAGCTGCTCGTGGACTTGATGTTAAGGACATCAGGTATGAAAAACATGATTCAAGTTCAAAATTTTGATCATAAGAAAGCTTATATAAATTATATACTGATGGAGTATCGTGATTCACAGGGTGGTGGTTAACTATGATTTCCCAAATGGAGTGGAGGATTATGTTCATAGAATCGGAAGAACCGGAAGAGCTGGAGCAACCGGTTTAGCTTACACATTCTTTGGGGACCAAGATGCAAAACATGCTTCAGATCTGATCAAGATCTTAGAAGGAGCAAACCAAAAAGTCCCTCAGGAGGTCCGTGAAATGGCTACTCGCGGTGGTGGTGGAATGAACAAATTCCGCCGCTGGGGTACACCTTCTGGTGGTGGTGGTGGTGGCCGTGGAGGAGGTGGTGGCTATGGTGATTCTGGTTATGGTGGTGGCTATAGTGGCCGTGGTAATTCTGGTTACGGTGGTCGTGGTGATTCAGGTTATGGTGGTCGTGGTGGTGATTCTGGCGGTAGAGGAAGCTGGTCTTCTTCGCGTGACAGGTAATCTCATCAGAAACGACTCATTTAACTCTTTTTTGTCATCTGAACTTAAGATTGGTTTTTGTGATTGAAGCAGTAGCAGGTCAGGATGGGGAAGAGAGAGAAGCCATAGTCCTGAGAGATTCAACAGAGCTGCTCCGTCGACTTCTTCTCCGCCTCACAGCTTTCACGAGGCTATGATGATGAAACAGAGGTAGCTTATTGGATTTTCACCAGATCGTGGTTATATATATATATATATATATATTTTTTTTATAATTACCTCTTCGGTTAATTATTCATTTTGTGAATCGTGTGTGGAGCAAAGTCGCTATAACTTTTTTAACACAACACACCAGTAGAAGATACTTCTAATGTTTTTTTGTTCGACGGAGAAACCTTTATTGTTTATATTATTAAAACACGACACTCGTTATGGGCTCTTTTATTGCTGCTTGGTGTAATTGAACACAGAGATTTGTTGACTAAGTTTGGTCAACAAATATTCATCATACTCGAGCACATAAATATTTCGTGGACTAGTAGACAGACTTGGGATATGAGTCTTTTATCAGTTAATAGGCCTAACTATTAATCTTCAACGCCAGCGTTTTAATAAACATCCCATATAACAGACGGGTGGGGTCTCTTCAACTCCCACCAGGACTTTTATCAAACATACATTTATACTCAGACAAGATGATATTACGTTAGGATAGTAATCAAGTTCAAGCTAGGTTTTATCCCAAAATCATCAAGATCCTCTCATCTTCACTGTTGTCTCGCGAACTGCCTCCAGAATCCGGCAATACTCATAGAACAACGAAGACTGTTCACCTTCAAGACCACTCCGGCTTACTCTGTTACCACCAGCGAGGTTGTTGCATGGGCTACCTCCAATCACGAGATCAAACCCACCAAACCGCTTCATCAACTCTTCAATTTTGTTGTTAGTTAGGTCTTGCACGTCTGCAAACTCGATTAAGACTCCTTTCTGGTTAGTTTGCTCCCAAAAGTCCTTCAAGATGTTTCTGTTTACTGCTGAGATCTCCACGGAGACGACAGTTTTCATCGGAACTTGGAGCCGGTGAAGCGCCACTTCGCCACCACCAATACCCGTGAACAGTGAGAGAACATTGATTCCATTTGGAAACAATGGTTTCAAGACAGAGAGATGATATGCAACAGTATCCACCTAAAACCATAAGCAAAACCAGGCAAAACGCATGATAATCAAGAGCTACTCCATAAATTCAAAACACTATATGCCGATACTAAACTAGTTTGCAAACCACGAACATTGGTACATGTACAATGGCAAAAAATAATTATGCAAATGCGGGGGAAGTTACCTGAAAAGAATTGCCCAGTGACTTCAAACGCTCGGTCCTACTCATACCACCGCCTCGTGTGTGATTTCTTGGAAATCCCAGAAGAGTCTCCATTTCATCTGGTTCGAGTGGTGCGGCTTTGTTTTTTCCCACCCATAAAAGATTCCACTTTTTGCACTGCTCAATGACATACTTTTTTGTCTCTTCAGACGGTTCTCCCGTATGGGCCTCAAGGGCTAAGCGGATCCTATTTGTTAACTGAGCACTAGCTGTAACGGTCAATATGCAGTTCAGCTTGGTTCTTTTGTCCCAAGTTGGCCACCATTTCTTGGTCAGAGGAAATGCCTCGTTAATTGTGTATTTTGGAGGAGGCTGAATCTGATATCGATTGCTGATAGGAAGATTGTGTACATAACCTCTCTTCCTTGCTGCAGCACATATATATTTTGAGTCCACAAATTCTGGTGCAACGTCATACAAATGCCTTGAGATGGTCTCCCAAACGCCTTTAGGTGCAAGAGCAACATTTTCATAGTAGAAATATGGTGGGCCTTGAACTAAGTCTGGGAGCGATCTGTGTGTGATAAGGCCTGGCTCATTTGGAACCCCAAATCCTATCATTGGAATTGGTAGGCGAAGCGGCTCGTCATCAGCAGATGGCCTAGGCCCTTTTCTTGGCTCTATCCGCCTTTTCTTTACATTATGTCTAGGCTGCATACACAAAATCCAGGTTCCATACTGCTGACTTTTAATGAAAATGCATCAAAAAAGTTAATGTAACTAGAGAGCAAATTAACAATTTCCCACAAAATCAGTAACCTTTTCTTGGTAAAATAACAACTTTTGGAACCAATTAACTTTAACACGGACTTTTACAGGGGTTTTTAACCATACCTTTTGCTCTTCAGGGTCAGTGTGAAACTCATCACATTCTCGAGCTATCTGAGCGGCACAAATGAAGTCTGCGAGCTCTGCTATGCTCACATTCTCTCCTGAAATTTTATCAGAGAGTTCTGGATAAGTTTCGAGAAGCCGATAACATATGAACAATATGTGGGAGATACATATAAAAACATCTAACAACTGTATCAATTACTAAACAAAATCGCAATGCTTAGCGCACACACATCTGAGGCCTACATCATATAAGCAGAGGCTAAGACCACTATTTTCACTATTGATCAAATAGCTAATGATAACTAACAGTATGGTTTGATTTAATCATGGTTTATGCCACTTCCTCTCGAAGAAACCTGAAAAACAAAAAAAGTAAAGGAAAGCTTACCACATCTCTCTAAAGCTAGAGAAGCTTCCAACTCCGAGAAACCCATTTTCACCAAAGACCACAATTGACTGCCGTTTTCAAGGGAGGAATGTGGAACTTTCTGTCATTGTTTAAAATAGAATTAAAAAAAATGCATATAATATATACATCTGCAAATAACACTGATATACAATTATACAATTGATTGTTACTACCACCACAAACTAGTATACCTCATCATCTGAGCTCAATAAATCGGAGTATTTCATCTCACCATCACTTTCTGACCAGTCAATGTCAT
Organism: Schrenkiella parvula; assembly: GCA_000218505.1. Taxonomy (NCBI): domain Eukaryota; kingdom Viridiplantae; phylum Streptophyta; class Magnoliopsida; order Brassicales; family Brassicaceae; genus Schrenkiella; species Schrenkiella parvula. Next base: position 13,840,210 of record CM001192.1, on the reverse strand, counting down.
CTTCTTCTTTTACTATAGGCAATTTCTCTGCCTACAAACCACCAACGAAAATTTAAGATATATTCTTAATGTCACTAGACATGAAGTCTCCGCAGCATCACTTACCACAGAAGAGAGGAGTGCATTTGCTATTCGTTCCATATTGTCTTCTCCTGCGAGATATAAAAAAGGTCAAAAGAGTTTTACTTCTTACTTCAAAAGAGAGAGACAAGTATTCACCATGCTCATGGATGGCTTTGATAACTTTTTCCTCATCGAATCCCATCGCAAGGAAATGATCAATAGTCTTGGACTTGGAAGAACTCGGTTCACAATTACTCTTTACGAAGAATTAAAAGATCCAAAACTGTTATGACATGAACACATGAAAATCACAAGCAACAGGAAAAGGATCCAAACGTTAGAAACTCACCGAGTACTTGGAGATAGCATCAATAATCACGGAAGTATCTGCATTTGCTCCTGAAAAAAATTGTTGATAATCACATTACTACAAAAACCTAATAAACAAACAAATGTATACATATATGAATACAAGCCTCACCATTTTCCTCGATTGCTCTATCAATCATCTCAACGGAAAATCCCATGTCAACCAGCGTAGCAACCATCTCGTCTGAAGAAGTTACTACCGGAGATGACTGAAAGTTATCGATCTCCAAATCCAAATCATCATCAGTATTCCACTCAGCAGAATCTTGCGCCTTCATAAACATCAATTTACAAAGAGAAGACTTTGATGAGAGTCCAAAAGTTTCACCCTCTCAAATAGGTATACAAATTAAACGCAGTGTTACCATTGCTGAAGTAAGGTAATCGAGTAAGGAATCTCCGGCGTGCCCTCAGAGTAAACCTAACAAATTATCATGAAATTAGTTGCAAATGCAATTGGATGAAAGCTGCTTGTGAAGATCGAATTTTGGAGATGAATTGGCAGATCCTTCGAAATTATGTTCTGTTTCTGGTTCAGTGGGTTTTATAAGAGCTTTTAAGTGGTTTTTGAGAACGATGGAAGCAGAGATGGCGAGATCAATTTTAATGGCAAAACAAACGGAATTGAATGTACGAAACCCAGAAATGAGAAAAGTCGTGGACTAGAATTAGAGTAATACCCACAGAATTTTCGTCTATAAGCAACAGAGAAGCAGAAGCGCCACCGCCGCCGGAAAAATTCCGGTCGCCGTAGGAGCTATGTTCTGCCCTTCGTCTACTAGAGAAGCATTGAAATGAACCAGGCCGGAAACTGAATGGTTATCGTCTATTTTTGGTAAAAAACTATGATCCGCTCCGATCCGTAAGAAAGATAATATACTTCTACAAATATATATACAAAAATATGAAAAGTTAAAACTTAATTTAAAATGACAATATTTCGTTTAATAGAAATTCATAGAACTTACATATAAAAAGAATAATAATACATTTCATACATGTAATTATCTATATACAGACTTGAACTATATTAGCTTTTAAAAACTTTACTATTTGTGATTCTTTTAACATATATTCATAGAGTTGCAAATATCTATTTTTTCGATCAAATTCGAGACGAGCGAGAGAAGTCCATAGTAATTTGCATGCAACTACAGTGAGTCAAAGACCGTTACATATACATTAATCATTCAAAGTACAATCAAAGCTTTTTTTTAATAGTAAATAAAAAAATGTCTATCATCCGTGGGACCGTGGCAAGAGACAGTAAACGAGACAGATATCAAAAGATCAAAGCTAATGATAATCTTGAGAAGGCTAACTCCATGTGTAACATAGACACATCATTTATATAGAGATTTAGAGACCGAGGAAGGAACATTGTTTTCGGGCGTGGTCAGGAATAAGCTTGGACAATAGCTCTAAGCTTGCTCCTTTAAGCTCTACAATTGAAGAGTTAAAAAAATAGACACTTAATAATCCAATTTTACTTTAACAAACGAATGCATATTCTATATTTTGGAGGAGACAGACCTTGAGGTTTAAAGTTGAAGAGAGGAGGCAAGGGACGGCCATTAGGTAGACGTGTATTGGGATCACGTAGCTCATCGAAGAAAGGGTGAACTATTGCCTCCATCTGCAATCAACAAGTATTGAAACAGTTTGAATCAACCAAAACATTATATCTATGATGTGAAACAGTAAAGATTTCATGGACATACAGCTGTTGATCTGAGGTTTGGAGAATACTGGAGAAGTCTTGAGACGAGGTCTACAGCTTCTGGAGGTGTACGCTTATGGAATATCTTAGGGACCAACAGCAGATTTTTTCAATCAGTGGGGTAAAAAAATGGATAATGTTGAGAAACTGATGATGTTTAGTTCGCTTACTTTGTGCCAAGGATGAGCCTTTATCTGAGGGAATTTGAATTCAGTGTAGTTTGGATTCATACATTTGATTTCCTCCCGAGTTGGTGTTCCAAGAACCTGTAAACACACAATCAAAAAGGTAAATGTCGATCAATAGCTGGAAATGGAGCCTATTCCATATAGTCATGATCCAGTCCATGTTCAATACACCAACGCTATGATTACGGGTATTCTACCCGTGTTACGGTTTAACCAAGTTGAAGTACCTTAATAATCTCAACTAGCTGGTCAACTCCACTCTCACCTGGAAATAGAGGCTATCCAGCCAAAGATTGGTAAAACACAACTTTTAGACATCATTCAACGATTCAAAAAGGATAACTGGCGGAAAATTTTGAGACAGTCGAAGTACCTGTCCCAGGAGCAATTCAGCAAGAACACAGCCTGCAGACCATATGTCAATAGCTGTTGTATATTCTGTGGCTCCAAATATAAGCTCAGGTGCTCGGTAGTATCGGGAGCAGATATATGAGATGTTTGGTTCGCCTTTCACCTGTTACAAAGTGCCAAAGCTAAAATGGTTAAGTTCAGTTTACACTAAACTCTGATCAACAACGGTTAGGACTGGTAACAGTGTATACCAAAAAATGAGCCAACTTTTACGTATAAAAACAAAATCTTCATATCTCTTATTCATAATAGATGCTATACCAGAACTTTAGCGCTACCAAAGTCGCAGAGCTTGACCTGATGTGTATGAGGATTAACCTACGAGAAGCACAAGATTAATTAAGCAGCAGCAGCATGTAGACCAAAAAAAGTTTTGACCAACATCTCAAATTAGGACACGAACCAGAAGATTCTGTGGTTTTATGTCTCTGTGGCAGACTCCTACTCCTCCATGAATATATGCCAAAGCTCTGCAAATCTGCATCCACAAAAGAAAGGCAGCAGAAAAATTTAAGAAAATCACTGCAACAACATCGAATAAACGACAGTCTTTATTTATGACAACAAAGATTCTCACATGGGCTGAACAAAAGATTACCTGATATGTATAGAGTTTAACATATATCATGGGCATCCTCTGGTTTGCCCGACTATAGTGCTTTGAGACGCGATAGACAGTCTCCGGAACGTATTCAAGGACCAAATTGAGATACAATTCATCTTTTTCGGTTGTTGAGAAAAAGCAATGCTTAAGGGACACAACATTAGGGTGATCAAGAAGGCGCATCGTTTGCAGCTCACGGTTCTTGTATCTCTTGTCTTGCAAAACTTTCTTGATTGCAACAGTTTCTCCCGTTTCTAAACACTTTGCCTGCATACAAGTACCAAAATCAGGAAAAAAGTTATTTAAACTGAGTCTTTGCACCAGCCACCACACCCTTAGTCAAATCAACTGTTACGGGTATGTAATCAAAACGCCACCTGAAAAACGATTCCAAATGAACCTTGTCCAACTATGCGCTCTGCCATGTAACTTATGGTCTGAAAGAGGCCAAAAAAGAAAATCATCAGAGATTTTAATATTATATAACGCATTAGAGAGTGCAGCAATTGCAAGTTCTCTAGTTTTCATGTGAAAGATTTAGTTATTACAGCATTAATGTATACGAATGATCTTTATGTCAGCTTCCAATTAACAAAGAAAAGATAGGATATTCCTCGAAACATAATGGTAGGCAAGCTAACCTGTTTAGGCTGACCATTTTTGCCACCAATAGTTGTAACAATAATGTGACCAGTCTCAGTTCCATTCCCATCGACCACAGCTGCTTCCATTTCCTAAAAAGAGTTCAGAAAAAACCAGCGAAAATGTAAGAAGAAAACACACGTTAGTAACTAATTAAAGAGGCCAAGTCTGTCCAAGCTTTCAATTTGGAATCTGAGTTTCTTCAACCTTATCATCTTTTATCTTCATGTCATTAATCCCTTCAGGTAGTTTGTCGGCGCATATGGAAGCGTTTTTCTGTTTTGTAGCCGTTGAAGAAGGTAATGTTCCCACAGAAGCCATTTTCAACAACTTAAAATTCAATTCGTCAATCTGTGAAGGCCACAAAAAACATACATATAGGCTTTAGTTAAATCCCTTTCACACAACCAATATATCGAACAAAAAATGACAAAGCACAGAGACAGTGAAGAAGATCTAAAAACTAAGAACTGCCAAAAAACTAGCTACATTTAACTCCGATCCAGTTAATATAGATTCAGGCAGAGAACAAAATAAACTTTAATGGACATACACGAGAAGAATACTCATCTATAAAACTAAAGTCTCTCGGAGTCGAGCTAAACAAGTGAACAAATCAAAAGAGGAAATCATACCTGAATATCTCCGCCGCAATTTCACTCCGCATCTTCTTTCAGCAGCAACTAGAAACCCTAGAAAACTCTCTCTTCCTTGCCGAAAATGGCAAATCTCTCTCTCTCTATGTTGTGTTTCTGAGTTCTCTCTCTGTATATTTTGGTTTTTTTCCTTCTGATAGCAGAGAAAGCGGACCCCAACAGGTAGTTTCAAAGTTTTAGTTGATAGTTAGTTTTGACGTCCGCGCTAAAGGAAGAGTGCCCGTACACGTGGCGTATTTTGGTTGGAAAAACTTAGACTCACGTCATTTGTGTTGACTGCCTTTAATGTATTTGAAATTCTTTCCTGCAGTTGGGTGTATGGTAAGCCTCTCTTATTGACGGTTCGATTTTGGTAAGGAAAGGTGAGATCGAGCTAGGGTATAATCGAACGGCTATGGTTGAGAGAAGTAAAGAAACGTATTGTGAAGCATGGCGTACATTGATTCTCGTTCCTCACTTTTTCGGTATTTGTTTAATTGTAATGTTGTTTTGTCAGAGAAAAAGGAAATCTGAATTACGAAACCGCCAAGTCAGCATAAAAAGCGACAAAATTTGGTTCGCTCAACGATGTCGTGTCCTACTCGACCGTTGGTCACGCACGACATAGGCCTTAAGACTAGTATGGGTTGGGCTTAATATATGGGCTACTTTGGTTGAACACTAATTGGGCTTTGTAGTGATATAAGTTGCTTTTTCGTCGTATCGTTGAATATTGGAATTGAAGGAGTTATATACACGCCTACTGCAAACAATAGATTAAACAAAATTTCATTATATACATATATATATATATATATATATTTAAGAACGTCATAAACGTAACATCAAATCACGGGTTAAGATTATATAATGGTGCAATTTTCAAATGTTACGTCTTACACGAGTTGTTGGGCATACACAAATTCTACAGAGTGGTATAAAATATTGTTCATGTGACTTACGAGTTACGAGTTTTAACCACTTCCGTGGTATAAAATAATTATATAGACATTACCTACCTCATAGTCATACTTAATATACTCCAAGATTGAGAAAGGAGACAAGAAACCAGTTATTTGACAAAAAAAGAAAGAAAAAAATATTTATATATAGAACTAATACTTTCAACTGCTAACACAAGAGAAAATTAATAAATTACTAACAACAATTTCGAGTAAAATCAGGAATTTACTATTATAAATTTGAGACCAATATAAGCTTATCAAGATCATGAGATGAAATAGAATAATTCAAGAAACTTTGTCAACGTTAACGCATGGGATGTATACACGTAGAAACGTGCTAATATACTATATAGCAGCCTATATCCTTCCACCTGGGGCTGCATGCAAAGTGTAATCTTCATCACGAGTTCAATTTCATACTTTGCATCTCACTAATGTACCATATTTAAACCATAATCTTGGTTTATTCTCTCCATAACAATAAACAGAAAACCGTATTGAGCATGCTATTCTCATGCAACTAACGGATCTTTGAATTATTATGAGTTGAACGATAAAGGATTAATAGATTTTAATTAGAAGATTCAGTGACACCATCGATTTAACTTAAATTACGGTACTTGATTTAAGGAACTAATAATAGAAAAGATTATCTTATGATGAGGTTTACGTGACATACTTGTAATTGTATGGCAACTTTTCTTGACTCTTCAAAAAGCCTTTGCCATTTCTAGCGTTGCCTCGTATATGGTTTTTTTGTTTTGATTAACCGAAGAGCTTACCAAGACCGGTTAAGTATCTGACAAGACCCGTGTTATGTTATAAAGTATAAACGAAAGTGATGAGCTGTTTCTAGCGACTAAAGAACTCAACATCAGTAATACATAGCCATTTAATGGAACTTCGAAATAATGCTAGAGAACACTAAGATATGTAGATTATTGAAGAAACAATCAAAACTAAATCGTTTGCGATATTGTATGATGATATTAAAGAATTCTAAGTAACACGCGTTATTCAAGAACAAATCAAAGCCAAATCGCAAGTAAAATGTGATGATGCGGTCAACAGAACAAGCTAAAATATAGCAATGAGTAGAACAGGCTTGAAGAGGAAGAGAGTTCCAAAGCTTCTTGTCGTCATCTAACTGTTCAACTGTATTATAGTTTCATAACTCATATGGGTAACAGTGTTTTTCTCTACTGATAAATATGAACCTTGCTCTACCAGTTCCTCTTCATTCCATATCTAAACACATTCATCCTAGAAACAAATTATTAAAGATGTATAGACTAACCTTGAAATGTCTTGTCCTGAAATTTCTCCTTTTAGTCTCCTTATTCTCTTTGAGATTCGGAACTTGTGATGCTAGGTACAGTGTATACTGGAGAGGAAACCGCAGGTCCGTAGCTGAAGTGGGAAGTTTTGAAACACTCAATGTCCTTGACTATGGTGCAAAAGGAGACGGGACAACTGATGACACGAAGGTGAATGAGCATTTCTATGGTTTAACAGCATATATATCTGATTTACCGATTATGATAAAGATGTTGATGATCAATGTACCTTTAATATCACAGGCTTTTGAAGATGCTTGGAAGGAAGCTTGTAAGGTGGCTGCATCGACATTATTAGTTCCATCTGGTTCTACGTTCCTTGTTGGACCTGTTTCCTTCCTGGGAAAAGAATGTAAAGATAACATCGTGTTCCAGGTGAATTTCCAATAAAAGAAAAAAAATGTTATTCGAGCATTTTATTTAAATTATTGCGTATTTGGACACTGTGCAGTTAGATGGAAAGATCATAGCTTCAACAAGTTCAAGTGTCTGGGGATCAGGTCTCTTGCAATGGATAGAATTCAAATCACTTAAAGGAATCACTATAAAAGGAAAAGGAGTAATAGATGGACGAGGATCTGTATGGTGGAACATGTCCCCTGACTATGATCCAGCAGATGAGTCAGAAGCAGCAACTCGAAAGGACATGGTAGTAATAAATTCAACTTTCTTAGCTAAACAAGATTGGGAGATCTAGCTTAAAATAACCTCTGCTTCTTCAACTTTTTTGATTTGTGAAAGATGAAGGATCAACTTGGTACGAAATTGCCAGGAACTAAACCAACAGTAAGTTTCATTTGATCCGTCTCATGGATGGTGATGCCAATTAAAATCAACATTTGAAACTTAAGTAATTACCATGGCTGGTATGTAGGCTTTGAGGTTCTACGGTAGTAACGGTGTGACGGTCAACGGAATAACCATACAGAACAGCCCTCAGACCCACCTCAAGTTTGATAACTGCAAAAGCATTCAAGTGTCTGATTTCACAACTTCATCTCCTGGAGATTCTCCAAACACAGATGGAATCCACCTGCAAAACTCTCAAGATGCCATTATTTACCGCAGCACACTGGCTTGTGGTAACCACAGACTTCAAACATATTCCATTTTGAGAGTTTGAAGTGTACTTCCTCATGAAACTTGCCAGGATGAAGAAATAACAATTCTTGCATTCTACAGGAGATGACTGTATATCAATTCAAACTGGATGCTCGAACATCTACATACACGATGTAGTCTGTGGGCCTGGCCATGGAATTAGCATTGGAGGACTAGGAAAGGAGAACACAAAGGCGTGTGTTTCAAACATCAGTGTCCGTGATGTCACGATGCATGAAACTACGAATGGTGTTCGAATAAAATCCTGGCAGGTAAATTCCCCTACACAAATATTTGCATAACAGAGTAGAGGCAAAGACAACAAAACATAGCATGTGATAATAACTAAATGATGCTGACAAATTTCTGTTATGTTTAACGATAGGGAGGATCAGGGTCCGTAAAACAAGTTATGTTTTCAAATATTCAAGTCAGCAAAGTAGCCAATCCGATAATAATAGATCAATATTACTGCGATGGTGGGGGATGCCACAATGAAACTTCAGCAGTCGCTGTATCAAACGTAAATTACATAAACATAAAAGGTACATACACAAAGGAACCTGTACGCTTTGCCTGCAGTGATACCTTGCCATGCACAGGGATCTCACTGTCGACCATAGAGCTTAAGCCGGCCACAGATAAAGAAAGTTTACGTGATCCTTTCTGCTGGGAAGCACACGGTGAATTGAAAACTGAAACTCTTCCGCCAATTCAATGTTTGAAAACAGAAAAGTCTGCTAGACGGTCTTACAATGATGCTTGCTGATATTAGAGCAAGAGATTGTCTAAAATGTTAAGATAGGATAATACGAATAAAGAAGGATTGATTCCTTAGTTTGTCTAATACTAGTTTGTATAAATCAACTGCAAACAAAATGTAACGTATTGCATGTTAATGTAATGTATTCTGTTAAAGATAATTTGTAGTTAATGAATTGGTCATAAGTCAAAACAAGAGGTCGTCACCCGTAACCTAAGGAAGAATTCATCTGTGAGGGAAGGGAACAATCTAACAATTAAGACTTTTGAACCTGTTACGACAGAACAAACCACAACCAATAAATATATATCATCTGAGAGATACAGAGAAAATGTACGAAATGAGAGCTCAACAATATATCAAGGTTTATGCCCCTGTTCGGTACGGTATCGCTACGATCTTCCGGTGATCAAAAATTAAACATCAATACAAGCAAAAGAAATGGTGGAAGATAAATAAGGCTTCGCTGCGATTACTTTTCACAAGGGATCCGGTGTTGTATGTGTCGCTGTGAAAAATAGCGACAAAAAAATGATTCCTGCGACTACTTTTGATCATCACTGCAGATGTTACTCTCCACATACTTGGCAAGAAGACAGTTGTATTGTTGGTCGCTAATCGTATACGCAGCAATTTTGAAAAGAACAGGGCCTATATACCTAAGATTCCAACACAAGTAAACAAGTAATGCATTTTACTTTGTAACAAAGGATAAACATGGTAGAACTTAGTGGGCAAGAACATTGCAAACGCAGTTCCAAAGGCCAAGCTAAAAGGCCGACGTTAAAAAACAAGAATAAATATATTACTCAAGCAAAAACGATTCTGAAATAAATGATCTGTGTCACAACCGTACATCCTGTTTGGGAGATTTGCATCACACAATGTGATGTGCTCCTCTGGATCTAGAAAGGCAAACATGTTTCTTGTCATTGTCTGCTTCCTATACCAATATACCATAGTCAAATTCCTGCAGCGGAAAATATGAAGATAATTTTCACGACAAAAATCCAAGAGAATGAAGAGTAAGACCTCAAACTCAGAAACAACAGTATTACCCGTATCCTACACGAAGATGAAACGAGAATTGAGTGAGGATGTCTAATCAACGTGTGCCAAAACCAACTCCTGCTTTCTTTTTTTGTCGTGCTTGTACTCTTTCAGGGCTTGGCAATCCAGTTTTTTCTTCGTACTTCTTTTCTAGGGCCTGCGGAACAAAACTTGTTAGGAATACCATAAGAGAAAACACATTTAAAGACAATGGACCACTTATCCAAAGATGTTTACCAAAGTCACTACTAAAGTACAAAGAGTGACCTTATCCACAATTTAACTACTGTATCATAGCTTTAGTTTTACTCACCTCTAGCTCTTCACGAATGCTGTCAAGAACTTCATCCGACATTCTGTCGAAAAAGAGAACTCCCTGTAATTGACAGATTGTTCCATCAGACCGAAACGAAAAGTTGCAAGTGATACTCACATACAGCAACACCAACTCTCCATGAAAACAAGTAAGAATGTATGCCCAGTAACACACGATGTACTAACGAGGATAGGGCCCATAAGTGAATGAGAAGACTTTTCAATGTTGAAACATCAAAGTATATAAGCTCTATCTCTGGTTTTCTCCAGCTGTATATAAACACAACTGCAGCCACTGAACTGTCCACAAATATATTTTATGCTTTGTCTTTCCTGATCAATCAAGCAAAGATATCAAAATCAAAGTGGAGAAAGAACCTCTAAATGGTCGTATTCGTGCTGAAAGATGCGTGCAGGTAAACGTGATAGACTGATTGAAAATCTTTCACCAGTAATGTCCCTTGCATCAATCTTGACAGATTGAGGTCTCTGAAAAGAAAAACCAACCACATAAAAACCGATTCCCAAGAGAACGATGAGCATTATGGTTAAGGTAAGAATAGAACTTCAGTCGAGAAAGGTTGGACATACAACAACATCAGCATAGATCCCAGGGAAGGATAGGCATCCTTCATCGAATAGTGCTAATTTTTCGGAATATTTATTGATTTTCGGATTCACAAGAACAATTTCTTCCCCTTCCCCACGCTCCCCAGCCGGATTAAACACCATGAGTTGAACATTGAGACCTACTTGTGGCGCTGAGAGCCCGACACCATCCGTTCTGTGTAATAGCAAGTAATGACAGACTCACAGTGTCATTCTGAGTCTGTTTGTGTTATTAAGTACGATGTTACTTTCGTTGTAACTAAAAGAAATGACATTATCATACACCAATATTCAACAACAATTCAAATTCATTTACATTTTTATAAACCAAAACATTTTACTATGCAATCTTATTACAGAAGTAGAGAAGAAATGAGCACAGACTCCCAGATTGCTAAAACCATTTGAAACTAAATAAAAATTTCACCAAATGGAGAGCTAGTTAGATATTAGGACTTACTTGTACATAACATCAAACATAGCATCGACCAATTTCTTTAAGTTATCGTCAAAAACACCAATCCTCTTGTTCTTAGCCCGTAGAATAGGATCCGGATACTCAACAATCTTCAAAGGCGTCTCAAATTGAAGATCAGAAGCTAAAAATTATCACGAAACATACCAAACAAGCTACAATCAATTAGAAGGTAGAAAAATACAATCACACATAAACTAAATTAGCCAAAAATGCAAGCACACTAGCAAAATTTAAAAAAATAAACTAGAAGATACTCACAGAGTAATCACAACTACTATCATCTCAATCCCAGATGTAAACCAGTGTGTAAATAAGTTACCCGAAGCTAATTCATCGTCCTTGCGCAAGACGCGCTTTACTTGAGCCCGGACCGGAGATGTCAAAGGTCCGGTTCGGTTCACGGCGGAGGAGAACATGACGGTGGATTTGAGCCTACCATAACCGGCGAAGAGATTCGTATCGCGGCGAGAGAAAACTGGTAGTAAAAAGCGAGAGAGCAGTGGGGCTTGGAGGAAACAATTACAGACGGCCATGGCTAGACACGACTAGTAATTTTTGGCTGTCTCAGAAAAGAGCTTAAAACTGAATTTGTGTGGAGAATAAGTAACGACGATTGAGTAGATTTGTTTGTAATTCTCCTGCAATTTCAAGTGCAAACTAAAATATTGGTATATTACAGTGACAACTCTGCAATTTACAGATTCTAAGGTAGCCACTTTTAAATTATGTAGCTTTACTGGGGTGAGAGTTCAATATAATAACAAATATTATACCACATTGGTAAATATTCTATTATTAGATTAGAGCTCCTGCGGGAAGAGAGAGAGAGGGAGACATTTTCTCTTCGAAACTCGCGGCTTGCTCTACAATAGATCCTTCTTTGGAGCTTCTTCGAAAGGTAAACTTTATACTTCTCTCATGATAATTCCTCGATTCATATTCTGTCTAATCGTTTCTCAACATCTCTGGTATATTGATTTTGTTTCGGTATTGACCTCCATCCTTCTTAGAGTATCAACAGATTGATCGATAGATTTTTTTTTTTTGTTTATAGGTTCTTCTTCTTTCATTCATGGGTTTGGTTTTAGTATACAAGTTTTAATCGTCGATTCCTACGTTGAGCTCATTGTATTCGATTTGCTTTGTATCTGATATCGTGCAAGTAAGATCCAGTGATGGAGATGTGTTCCCCCGATTTAGAACGACTGGTTCTTATAAAATTTTCGTCACTGTGCTTTATTCAAGGATCTGATTATCGATATTGTTTCACTCTATAAGAATGGGGTTTTTTTTGAATTTTGTGTTGCGATTGTTTGGACCTGATCGTGTTTATCAATAATTCAGACTTTCTGATTGTGTTGCAGATAGATTTAATCATTTTAATAGAGCTTTTCTTTATTGCATTGTGTTTTTCTTGACTTGTGTTCTGGTTTTGTGGTTTTCTTTGGGTAGCTAAAGGAAAATGGGGCTTAACTTCACGAAGCTGTTCAGCCGGCTTTTTGCCAAGAAAGAAATGCGGATTCTGATGGTAGGTCTTGATGCTGCTGGTAAGACCACTATCCTGTACAAGCTGAAGCTTGGCGAAATTGTCACCACCATCCCGACCATCGGTAAGTTAAGCATTCCTCGAACCAGAGTCTTTGTCAATGTGTATAAGATGTTACTCTTTTGTGCCTCTTACTTGTGTGTCTCTGTGGATTGAATGTAATCCGCTCCTGCTACGTCTGGCTTTCCGTAAATCAAATTCTTGCTTCTCAAATTAAACATGGAAGATGCTTTTGTTTCCAGGATTCAATGTGGAGACTGTTGAGTACAAGAACATCAGCTTCACTGTTTGGGATGTGGGGGGTCAAGACAAGGTACACATTCTAAATCTTGCCTAAGTCATAGTATATTCTTTCTTCTCTACATCAGGTTTTTCAAGCTGCTCATACTGTTAATGATATCCTCAGCATTCTAGTACTGATATTTCGTGTTACCCAGTTATATGTATCATCTAAACGCAATTTGAAAATTAAATTCCTACAATTTCGCGGTATTTATCTCCGTGTCCGAACATAACCTCCGATACGATGAACAGAATAGAACCATATCGAGGTCCTAATTGTAGGACTTTGGTGTGTTTAGGAGTGTTTGTCTTCTTCTCTTTTCTGTTTTTTTTTTACATTAAGAATGCGACTTTTTTAAAAAAAACAGATTCGTCCCCTGTGGAGGCACTACTTCCAGAACACTCAAGGTCTTATATTCGTGGTTGATAGCAACGACAGGGACCGAGTTGTGGAGGCGAGGGATGAGTTACATCGCATGTTGAATGAGGTTAGCATTTCTTTCTGGTTTGTCCTGTATCAGAGTAAGACAGAAACTCCTTTCCGCAGTCTGATTTAACCCCTGTTTGCAGGATGAACTGAGGGATGCTGTCCTTCTCGTGTTTGCAAACAAACAAGATCTTCCCAACGCAATGAATGCTGCAGAAATAACCGACAAGCTTGGCCTTCACTCTCTTCGCCAACCCCATTGGTAAAGTTATCTTCTTTCAAGAGTTTTTCCTTAATGTGGTTAGTTTGATCACACAGTGTCGTTGAATGTACCTTTATGTTTTTTCCTTTAACAGGTACATTCAAAGCACCTGTGCCACATCTGGGGAAGGTCTATACGAAGGCCTTGATTGGCTCTCCAACAACATTGCTAGCAAGGTAATTAGCTAAATACCGTATATTGTAAAACTAAGTAGAAAATTGAAAGGAACACTCTTTTAAAGTGTTGATGCCATTAAATAACACCTTTGGTGATTTAGATTGTATGCTCATCTCCATATGCAAACTCTGGCGACAGTAGTATATTCATTTATGTGTAAACTTCATGTTGCTCAAATATGATTCATGAGAATTGACCAAACCTACATTTTGATTTGCGCAGGCATGATGAAGCTGGTGGAACACTTTTTTGCACTTGAAAGAGACCATTAGTGATTGTGGAGAAGAGAGACTGAAGAAGAAACTAGTACTGTGTCTGATGTTTTCAACGGTCCGTTGATATTTGTGTCCTTATGTGTGTGTAGTATCTGTAAAACTCACCTCTACTCTTTGTACCCGTTTAATGGGGTTGTGATATATGTTATCTTTTTTTATTAGAATATAAATTGCCGGTTTGGTATAAGTTTTGATTTGGGCTTTAAGCCGAAGTCAAAGTTCAATTCTGTTTATGCTGACTGATCACTCGGATCCACGACCCTCCGTTGTTTCACATCTTCATCAAATATACTGCGCATGATAGCTAGATATGGTCCAACAGTAAGTAGATTCATGTTTCAACAAGCTTGGGCGAGTATGTTAAAGGGAAAATGGAGATTTGGTGGTGTGAAGGCAAACCTATCCCGCCATCTCTTGTAGAGAAGGGAAGTTGAAGCAGCTTGCATTATAAAAAATTAAAAAAGAAATATACGCGCTAAAAAGAACAGAACATTTATTGTTGTTTTTTTTTCTTTTTTTAAATTGTTTGTCTAGTTTGATCCGGTTCTCTATTCGGTTTATGCTGATTGATGATCACCCGGACCCTCCGACCGCTTTTCTGCCGTCCCAGATAAACAAATCTTTGTTAGCCTCTACGTTTAGCTTTGTGTGTTTCACTACGCGGTTTCTATTTGACTTTTCAATTTCAAAAGAATAATAATGAACGCAAAATTGGATCTAATATGGATATTGTAACAGATCTGCCCTTGGATATATATGAAAGACATGGAAGAGTTGAAAGATTACACAACGAATCATGGAACTTTTGTTTTGACGTTCTAGAGAATAAAATACTAAGGCACTGCTCACACATATGATGTCTGAATCATCGAGTATCTACTACAACTACAAAAGCACATACTAGATTAATCAAAAGAGTTTTGTTTACCAATTTTTTTTTCTTCTGTACTGCATAATACGGTTTATTGTCTCTCAAAAGCTTGCTGGATCAGCAGACATAAGAACACCGCATGGTTTGTGTTGCTTTTGGAATTTAGTCATCAGCTGGGTCTTGTGGACTTTCTTCAGCACTGCGTTTGATTGTGATGACTGGGCATTCTGCATGCTTCACACAAAACTCACTCACAGTTCCAACAAATACCCTGTCCAATAGTTACCAGTCTGAATTGATTACACAATAGCCTGCGATTTCAAGCTCAAGCTCTAATAATATACATAATGTAAGTACATGGCCTTCTCCTCAACTTTTGTTAAACATAAGTTAGTTAAATCACAATTATCGCAGTAAAAAGTCTAAACCATAGGTAGTGTTTTACGCATATGGTCGTACCTCCTAATTTAAATTGCATTTCTAGAGCTCTTTTATTTACATCAGGTATCATATGCATCATACAGGTCAGGAATTCTAATAAGGTAACTCATTTTTTATCTGTATTGTTCCCAAAACCACAAGCCATTGGAAACTACACAATGACAACATCAATAGAAACTTTTAAATCCCTTGATTGGCTTGTTAAATCGGAACCATGGTTCTGGGTGGTGAATCATGACTAGTTGATACGGGTATAAAGTAGAGAAGAATAAGTCTACTTGAGGCGGGTGTGAGGATTGTACGTACTTTTGGAATGGACCGAGACCACGGCTTCCCACAACCAGAAAATCTGGCCTGACCCGCCTCACTTCATGGCATATGACTTCCGTGGGATCACCTTTCCTGATCCAGGCCTCACACCCAACCTACAAGTTCAACAACTTACATGTATGAGAGCCATCAAAAGTTACTGTGTGTTTTATGGGACTATGATACAGGTTAGGGACATAAAGACATATATCTATCTATGAGTTAAAAGAGTCTATTACCCCAATCTCATGACATTTTTTAACAAAAAGCTCAAGAAGGTGAAGTCCATTTGCCTTGTTACGCTCCCTCATTTGTCGGAAATCATCAGGGGAAGCATATATGCTGTCCATATCATCAAAACCTGGTTCCCAATTCATAATCAATACAAGTAACATCAGCTTTCGATATGATATCTAACAAGAAACTTGGTATCTCACATTGTTCTGAATCGAGGGGGAAAACACCATATAGAAGTAACATGAAAGAAGCATCCCCTATACTATTTCGTAGCAGTCAAAACACACAATTAACTACTAACAAAACTCTGGAGTCAAAGTGAGTTTATAATGAAGATAACTCTGGAGTCTATGTGTCTACTTTATTCCTTTCTAGACAAACAACGCTCGTGCATGATGCCCAACTGGATAAAGATTCTTTTAGTTAACAAATAAAAGCTACTCAAATTCGAAATTTTTCGACCAAATCACAAAAACAATCCTTCTGAAACTTCAACTGATAACTCTGCGACCCTCAGCCATAAGCAGCTAAAACGCGATAATATAAAACATTAAAGACTTAACAGCATCAGGAAACATAGAATTTAGTCTATGATGATCTACTCAAACTCTAAACAGATCAATCGAACATTCATTACTGAAACATACAATCAACAGTATGCAGAGAGGCAAAATCAAGTATCTAGAATGCGAAATAGACGATAGTAAAAGAAGAGAGAATAACCATCTTCGTCCTGGACTTGTGCGTGAAGCAAGAGAAGCTTGAAGCCAGAGGTATTGGACCGAACGATCTTCTTCAGTGTCCATTCGAATGCCTTTTTGCTGCTTATCGACGCGTGTGGATAGCCTTTGATAGTCGACTCGTTCACCGCCACCATCACTCGAGTCGGCTCGCTCTCCATTTCTTTACAGATTCTCTGAAATCGTCGACTCCGTCGTTTTCTCGAAGAAGCAGGCGGGGCAGGGATCACAACAAGTGTTCTTAGAATAGAAGAGGTATTGTGCGCGGACGGCGCAAATTTGGAACACGATAGTACAATAATTCAGGAAGCTTACTAAAATACGCTCAGTCGGTTACGAGCACGCGCCTCAAAAAAATAGTACCAAAAGTCCTCGTAAGACCTTTGATAGTGGGCCTCATATTTACCCCAACGATAGAGGTTATTAATAAATAGGCCCATTATTAAATCCAGTATTATTAATTTTTCATTAGATCTTTTAAATAGTAATTGCTTTTCATTTATGTCATGTTATTTTATAAATCCAAGCTTGAGCCATGTAAGTATCATCGATCCAGCTTTAACAAAGAATATTTTAATTGAATGAACCGTTTCTGTAAAACAAAATTTGTCGTCTACTACTTGTAAAATGTACACTATCAAACTTGAGACAGTCCTATATATAGAACCATTGATTTGTTCGGATTACATATCACAAATTTGGTTATTTATGTGATTGTGCTCGCTAGCTAAACGAACACATAGACTAGAAAAATTCACATTACATATTTTCCGAAGTTTCTGAATATTAATTAAACTATTATAATTCCTAGAATATCATTGATCAATCATTGAATCCCAGTGAAGGAGACTCTACCAAATCCAAGATGACCAATCTGATACAACTCTAACCACACTCTCTCCGCTTCAACTCTTGCACTTATTCTCGACTCATCATCTCCACTAATCATCGACGTCGTTTTCTCCTCATCCTCCTCCTTCGTTAAAGTCCCGTCTCTCTCCACCACAAACCGGTGATCATCATAATCTCCGCCGCCACAACATCCTCCGCCACCATAGCATTTCTCATCTCCCTCCGCCGTCTCAAACCGACGGTGATGGTTGTTCTGGTGGTGAAAACCATCTTCACCGTTGATTTTCCCGCAGCGTTGTCTCATGTGTAGCCTCCGCTTCATCTTCTTCTTCTTCTTATTATTATTCCGGCCGCCGCCGAGACATCTCCGTCCGATCATCCACGGGACCTTGACGAAAGTGAGAGTAAGAAAGTTTATGATCGCACATGGACAGCAACAAAGCGCTACACAATCAGCAATCGCCGCCGCCGCCCACGACCGGCATCTCTTCCCGGAGCATCTGACTTCTTCACCGTGAGTGTGGTAGTGGTAATGCCGTTGTCGACGGTTCTCTTCGTCGACGGCGTCGTTTTGACAGTGGGTCCCGCCATTGTTTCTACGTGAAACTCGATGCGGGTTTTCCTCCATCAAAACAAAAACGTCCTGCAAGCAAAAAAAAATGATTAGAGAAACAATGAGCTATGTCGCTCTATATTTTTATATATGGCGATACATCAATACGTAGATACATATATATATATGTATGGATTTATGGATCAAAGTTTGAAAAAAGTTCTGCTTACAAGTTGATACGTATAGGAAATAGTAAAAAAATGAAGAAAACAGAGAGGTATAGGAAACAACAACTCGAGATTTTCCATGCACTTTCACTTAATGACTCAAGACACTTCAGGTTTAGATTCACTTTTCTCTCACGCTCTCTTTAAGCGAGTGTATGCCACGGATATTTGAATCGAACGGCTTCTATAAGAAAGAAAAAGTATATACGGTTTAAAGATGCGCAGAAGCGCGTGGGGAACGGATTCAAATTATTATTTTATTTGGACTTTTGCCATTGGCAATTAAAAAATAAAAAGAGTTAAGGAGTTCTTCTAGGGATACGTAATTAATAATGGTATATTTTGTTTTGTGGTAGCTTTTAGGTAATTTTAATGTGTATATATTAGTCGATTTTTTTTTGAACTCGGATCAAAAAGTTTTATTGATTTTTGCATTCTTTTGTGTTTTTTATTATAGAAAGAGTTATCTGAAACAAGTGTATGCGACTAACAAAAAAAGATGGAGATTGTTGTACCAGCAAAAACATTATCTAATATTAATACTATATTATAATGATATAATTAATAAGAAAATAGTAATAGATTAATGTGATAACGTGGATGGGTTAGTGGGAAGGATTCTCTTTCACGTGGATTGCCGGGTCTTCTTATGGCCCAATTACGTGGCCCGTAATAGAATACAATTTAGGAAGCAATATTAAATAGATAGAGTAATGTGCTTTTACAGTTTAGTCCTCCAACTTTAACTTAAGGAATCAACAAACCCTATAATAGTCCTAGAAAGTCTACAGTATTTGGAATCTCTCTCAAATAAATTACGGAAAAACGATAATATATAGTAATATGTAGGCACGTATAAACTATTTATTTATGTGGTATTGATCATGAAGATGTTGCTTTATTTAAATGGGAGAAGTTGCTTTTGACTCTTGCAAAGTTGTGTAGAGTTCTATTTTTTTCTGCTTCATCTTTACGAAAGTGAAAATCGTATTCAATTTTTTTTTGAAAGCATCACATTTATTTCGTGTTTAAAGATTAAAAACAGAACAATTTATATTATCCTTTTTTATCGGAGTGGGACCTAGTACAATTGTCCCTTTCACTTGTATAAGGTAAAAAGTGCAAAATGGTGAGTGAAAAAAATTGAAATGTAATTTGCATGTTCATACACTACACTGATGTATATACATGGCCATATATATTGTGTAAATGGTTCATCATTACTACTATAAGCTTTCTTTGTTTCTTTTTTTTTCCAATACTAGAAGCTGTAAATCTCGTTATCTTTGGAAACTATTCATAAGAAAACAAAAAAAATAATTCAAAAACTTTTATGAAATATATGTTTGTATCTTCGATATGTTAGTCACGAATGACACACATGCAACCTAAATTAAAAAAAAAATACATATAACCAAGATCAAAAATAAATATATCTTATGGGAGATATGAATTATCAACGACGATTAAGACCATAGCTAATTAAGATCGATCATGATCACAACTCACTGGGAGAGGTGAGAAATTGGATCACATAAGTAATCCTCATCGAAAACGATGAGTCATGAGAGAAATGTAGAGATTGGTAATGATGGTTTACCTTGGAGGATTCCTTAACTTGCTTTCTTACGGGGTAATATATATAATTATGTACTCGTATATATAAAAGGATCAATAGAAATACATTTTCATTTGATGCGTTGTGAATTGTAATGGTCTTAAGATATAACCTCTGGTTGGTAACCCAAAAAAAAAAGAGAAGAAGAAGAATAAGGAGAGGATGAACCAAAAAAAAAAGAATTAGGAGAGGATGAAGAAAGATGATCTGATCTAACAAATCCTCCATTTATATACTTGTATATATTACACACAGTCTCTCTCTGTCTGCACGTATATATGTATATATATTAATATATAAACTCTTTTCATATACCTATACGCATATACACGTGTACAAAATATATAAACTCTCTTTTCATATTTTTAGTGTAAGTTTTGACCCAAACAAAAGTTTTTAAGTTTTTGTATATCTATTATTAGGTTTTTGTATCAATCTCCATGTAGGAATCATATGATCCAAGTTTAACCGAACTCGAATAATAATTTACATCTATATTTACTATGATAAGATATATGAATAAGCTAACAAAAACTTATTAGTACATTATTGGATGATAGCTTTTCAATTATTTATTACACGGGAAATATACTATCAATTCAAAGCCGAGAAATGTGTGATATGCTCAAAGATTCAGTGATTCGCGATATTGATAATCAAATGGATTTAAATGTCTGTATAACACTATAAGTGTAAATTAGGAGGAGTAAATTACAATGAGTCAACGGCAATGGGGTAAATTACAATATATAGTTTACTAAGCAAAATAGTATTATTGATTGAGGTTGTCGCATATATATATATAAGGCCCTCATTTTCCAGTAATCATAATAATCACATATATGATAATATATGAGCGTGATTACTTAAGTGTTTATCTCAATGGTACGATGACGTGATCATGACTATTTATAATATTTTCAATCGAAGTATATATCATACATATAAGAATATTCGTGTTTGCGCATTAAAATTACAATATATATATATATATGTGTATAATATTGTAAATAATTCGGCGTTATGTGTACATTATAATATATATATGAATAATAGGTGTATTTATAAATAGTTAGGTACATACGTACTACGTAGTATCTAATAAATTTAAGCATAATTTTGAAGTTTTAATTGGTCTAAATAATGATAACCTAGAGGAGAATCGTTGAGGAATGAGGAAATGAAGATAACGGAGAGGTAATTAATCTCAATGTGTGAATTACGCACTAATAATTGATTAATGTAGTTATATTAATTTATTCTTGTTCTAATTAGACTACAGTACTAACAAAAATTTGGAACTTTTCGACTCGACCTGCTAGTATATTTTGTTAAATTATTTTCTATTCCTAATAGTTTTCAAAAAATTGGAACTTTTCAAAAAATTGGAACTTTTGTTCAAATATTTTGTTAAATTATTTTCTATTCCTAATAGTTTTCTTTTGCTTTTATTTATTAAAACTAGTCTGTAGTTTCACACAATTATAAATCGATTTGAGGTGTGAAAAATATAAATTAATGAGAGCAAGTTTTTTACGAATTTATAGGAAATATCAGAGCTTTGTGTTCGATGAGTCCCGAAGGCAGAGAGAATCATATCATGGGAACTCGGCCCAGTTTATGTTGCTTTCCATGCATTTTCAATTTTTAATACTTAAAAAGAACAAATACCCAAATTAGAAATACTTATTTATTCTACACTTTATTTAGTAAATTGAGTGTCTTTTAAAGTAACCTGAACCTTTCATTACTAAACTGATGAGCAAAAGTCTCTTAAAGTGTGCACTTAATTAGGTTGCGTTCAATGATGGGTGTAAGTACAAGAGTGCCATGAAAAAATGGTACTACGAGTAATATTGAAGGTTTCTACGTTTCAGTGATGCATTTAAGAGTGAAGTTATTGCAGAACTGATGCGAGTAATACTCACGCAACTTCAGAGTTTTTTATTAGCAGCATAATCTTGTAAACTTAATAATGATGCATCTTTAATTATTTTATCAACCTAGTGATGGAAATTGTCACTCGTTAGTCACTACTTAACACCAATGTTATTATAATAAAACTCCAAAAATAACAGATGTAATCTGATGTATTTAGTAGTAATATTGGAATTTAACTAAAACCATAAATGATTTATGTTGATTTATGTTTGATTTTGAAGCATTTGTGTTTAATTATAAATAATGGTATATTGTATATTTTTCTGTGCCTTTTTTTAACATATAAAAATGAGCAGCGTCATTCACGCTTTTACTCTCTGGTGACTTTGCACGTGCACTCGACTCTGAAACCGCCACGTAGGCAACCGAGATGCTCCTTTGTGTTTTTTTTCGAGAAAACTGTAAGTCGCTTCGCCGCCTGGCACGGTACACATCAGTCTTCTTCAGTTAATCATTCGTTCTGCTATGTTTTTCTTTCTTTCTTTCTTCTAATTATCTCACAGATTGTGAGATGACACGTGTATATCAATGTTGAGTTATCAGAAATTTAAGCATATATAATATATATACTATAGTTTCGATGAGTCGCAAAATAAAAGTTCTAAAAATATATATTTGATATAAAACAAAGAAATGCATGCAGAGTGGCACCGGCCAGAACCAATATATTACGTATTGGCTTTATTTGCTCGTTATTGAATAATTGTTAGCTACCCAAAATTGGAAAAAAATATTTTTTTTTCAATACTTTATATATTTCAACGGATACCAACTCTACCGCCCTTTACAACCACCTCCCTCCACAAAAAAAGAAAGCCATATTGGTACAACAGAAATGATTCTAAACAATGATTATAGAGAAAATAATATAAAGCATGATATTATTATTAAAAAGAATAATTAAGAGCAAAACATTACATCACTAGCTTAAAACTGCTGATTTTAATTTTTTGTCGACAGTAGCTAACTTTCATGATAGCAACTTCGTAGAGTTCTTGACATAAGATCTAAAAGCTTTTTGTCTGATATTTGTAAATTAGGAGGAGAAGTTTCTGCGTTTGCGTCTGAACCGCTGGTACTACCGCAAATCTTTTCGATTTGAACACCAATGTCTTTAGCAAGCTTTTCAGCACCATCTTTGGAGAGAATCGTGTCGAAACAAATGTATCTACCAAAGGCGGTCTTATTACCCAAACCTTCCCATAAACGTACGTGAGCTTTAGCCAACCTGTTCACATCCATTGTCGCTAATAACCCGTTGCTATACATCTCTTTGGCTCCTACATTTATTAACAAAAAAATAAAAAAGGTCAATTCTTATTAGCTGTATTTGTCTCCCTATTGAAATGAACCACCCGTGAAGTACGTACACATGCGAATGCTATTTCTTTGTAGTTATATATAATAATAATGATAATAATAACGTTATTCTTGGACGGTACACGATTTTGGATTCATATTCATTATAAGGTTTTACCTTTGAGGTAAGCTAAGGTTGAAGTGGAGTTACGGTGGAAGAAGTCTGGACCAGTTATAAGAGCAGGACATATAGTGGCAAGCTTTAATCCTTTTGAATCTGCGATTCTCCACGCTGCTTTCTCGGCTTTCAGTTTTCCAAGTGCATACCAAAGCTGTGAGAAAGGATATTATTATTAATTATGGTTGATCATCAAGAGCATTATCATATAGATAATAAAACAGATGAAAGTTGTGGGTTTTACCTTGTTATCGATGCAAAGTTGTTCGTTGCTCCAGCTTTCTTCGTTGATAACAGAGTGATCAAGATTGTTGAAGGAATTTTCTTGCAAAGCGCAGGCTAAGAGGGATGATGTGAAGACGCATTTTCTCACTGACCCTGTTGTTGTACATGCTTCTATTACGTTCTCGCTCACTTTTGCTTCTAATTCCGCCATTGATTTCTGTAAAACATCAACAAATGAAAATGAGTAAGCTACCATCTGTTAGAACGAGTAATTAAGACAGAACAGATTGAAGAAATGATATGGCTGATATGATGACATGTTTTTGGTCGTACGTTTCAATTAATAGTTGCCGTGAATAAGGTATCGGTGCCAATCACATATCGAAATCGAACTTACACAAAAAAAAACTCTCTCTTTTTTTTTTGTAAATAGCTGTCTTTATCAGTAGGTAGAGAATAAGTTATGTCTGAAGGATGTCGCAGTTAACTTCTCAAACAAGTGGAACCTACTATCAATGTACAAGTGTGGAAATTTCATAATGCCAAGATTTAAGTACAATATAGCTCTCTTCCTAATCAGGTGGTTGAGGTTGAATAATGTCAAAATGTCAACAACAAGAAACAAGAGAAATCACACAAAATCTCAAATAAAGTGGCATCTTATTAATCTATTCGGAAGAGAAGTGTTGAGATTTCACAATGCAAGAGCGCTATCAACTCTATTTTCAATCTATTTTGGTAGCCAAGAGCTATCAACTCTTTCAATGTCATTTGGTTGATGATGAATATTTTTTTCAAACAAAAAGAGAAAACAGAACCAAACAAGGAGACAAAAAGATATGCAAAAATCTAAAGTAGCAAAAAAAATTGTGACTGGAAATAAAAAACAATGATAAAGGGCATTGAATTTTATGGTTGAAAATATGTACTATACTCAACAAACATTCAGAAAACTAAGGTACTTGACAAGTACCAACCTCAACTCAAAACCACTTTATTAACAAAAAAGCAGAGCCACTTAAATAGTTGTTCTAGAAACAAAAACGGTCGAAAGAATAAAAAGCAAATAAAGGCACATTCTCATATTCACACCTGACACGTACGCCATACAATTGTGGTTCCATAACGAAAAAAAAATATTTGAATAACGCAGAAAACACTCTGGTAATTTGCGTTAATATGCACGAAAATGTTTCGAAGAGAGTTTTAAATTGGAATGTAACTGGTCACGTACATTCCATGTTGATGTCTTGTTACGTATGCGCATGAACACTCGCATACATACATACGTATAAACAACTATTGAAATATATTTATATAAATTATGTTGCTTTGTGCATTAATGTATAACGCGCGCGCGCGGATGATGGAAACTGAAACATACCGAATAACCAGAGATTCCAGCTGGATCTACAAACGCGGCGGTGTGGAAAACGCCAGCACAACCGTCGAACGCTTTAATCAAACCATCCGTCTCTGTTAGTCGCGAAACTACTGACGTTATCCTGTTGCTAAACGACGCCGTTTCTGCGTCAGCTTCCATCTCGCTCACTTTCTCTTTGTCCTCTGCGAATAAAAATCAATACTTTACAATATCAACTTCATTTCATTTTCTTTTAGAATCATTTTAGGTAGGAATATCATTTTGTGCTTAAACATCTTTGATTCACATACACAACAAACTCTATAGTTTACCAAAAAAGAAAAAGAAAAAAACAAGCTCAGATTAGTAACTCCAGAATCCAAGTACTAATTTCGGGATCTCTCTGTTAATCTAGAATTAGTAAAGAAAGAAACATAATCAAATCCTTAAACCCAAACGGATTGTCTTCACCTTCCAAACCAAAAACAAAATTGGCGATTCGCTTCAAGTAAATTACCTGGACAATCGACGACGATTCTCACGGAGTATCCGTGAACGAGAAGCCGCTTAACAATGGCGCGACCAAGGTATGAAACGCCGCCGGTAACACAAACCAATCTGTTTCCGGCGTCGGAATCCAGATCCATTGCATTTCTCGATTTAACACCTCTCGAGCCTCGGAATCCGTCGTCGTCTCTCCTCCTCTGTACAGCGGCGCACATGAACTCCTTCAGCTCCGCCGAGAACTTCTCCGTCGGACGTACAATCCTCATAGTCGGAGTACCAAAAGAAAAAAATGAACGAGTTAAGAATTTGATTAGAAGTTCAGAGAAGGTAGAAGAGAGAGTTTACACAGAGGATTGAGAAAAGAGGAAGACGACATATATAGTAGATTGCGAGCGAAAGAGCCAGAGGCCGTTACACATCACACGAAAGAGAAGTGTATTAACTGCAGCTTATCGGCTCGGCTTCGGCTTATAAACGGCTTCCGTATCACTAGTGTATACTCACCACTAATAATTACTTTTTCGGGTTAAATAGTAAATACTTTTTTTGAGGTCAAATAATAAATATTTTATGCAATACTTATTCATTATTTTATTATAGTTTATTAAAAACATTACATGTATGATTTTATAAATGGACTAATCTCTCGTCATATTATCATTCACGGTAAACAGTTATATCTATACTATATTGAAGATTTTTATGATGTTATCTCTATTAACATGTATAAATAAAAATAAATCCTATTTTCTGTGATTGGAATTTATAACTCTATGATGCAAAAGCATTAAAAAATTTTTAGTTAACCACTGAGAAACTTTCACAGTAATAATAAATATTTCAAAAACAAAAACTGCATCATGTTTATATTACTAGATTTTCTGTTTTGCTATCTTTTAATATACGATATTAATGATATTTCTATGCATTTATATATAAGAAAAAGAATAGACTATCTTATATTTTTAATTTAGTTTATTATTAATGTTAAGTAAATATTTTAAAAATTACCTCTTGATTAGAATCAAACAAAATCGATATTTGTATATCCAAATTATCAAGCTGCCAAATTATATTTCCTAGTTTTTCAAAATTATATTTTGATTGGAATATTTAGCAAACAAAATACTATAATTGGAATAGAAGTTTGAAAATAAACAAAAAGTCATATTTGACACACACAAAAAAAAAGTCATATAGCTTTGTTTGTCAATTTTGATTGCATTAGTATTATAAACTATAAAGTCATATACGTTACATAATAAAAAAATACTAAAAACACCGTTGCAGTACAATTAAATTAGTGGTAGTGCTTTAAATTTAAATTGAGCTCCCGTATTACTTGACTAATTATTTTGCATCTACTTGGGTTCACGGTCCAAACCGATCATTACGGTCAAACTAGTTGATAATACGACAGCTAATTGGACTAAGACTAATTAACTAAATGTATGTAGACTAATAGTATTCTGATACAAAACGTAAACACACTTTTTTAGTTTCTTATGAGAAAAAGTATATTATTGACCCCTTATTTTCCTGATTATAAGTTTCTTTCTTGGTGATTATAAATAAACATTTTGTTTGGGACTATTTGTTTATAAACGCAAGTAAATTCATGGTGCAACACATTTTCACCAACTCTTGCTACTTTATGGGTTACTGTTAAATACTAATTGATAAAAAAACCACAAAGTGGCAATAATCTTTTTTTTTGACAAAAGAGTCAAATCTTGCAATATTCACATGTTTCAAACCCATGTTTCTTTTTTTTTAAATGCAAGTGAATTAATCGTGCAATACATTGTCACCAACCCTTATTCGTTATTACTTGTGGGTTACTGTATCTTTAATTAATAAAGGTTAACAGTCTATTGCTCTTGCTCTTGCTCTTGCTCAGAAGGTCTCGTAAGGGCAAAAAGAAAAAGACAAAATCTACTGCTCAGGAGATCGTTAATGCTATTCCACGATACGTTTCATCATTATAATAAAGAAAACTAATTATTATCGGATGACATATTAAGTAAACCTAATACCACCAAGGCAATAGCGACGCATATGAATGATCGTTTGAGACTTTTAATTAGTTTATCCGCAATATTATCTCGTAAGGAATCGAATCATACATTTATATTATTCATAATCTAAACATATGATAATTATCCATTACTATGGTTTGATTATCGTAAACGTCAACCTTTTAAGCCCACTTTAGGTCAAACAGTTAACGAGTGTGAAAAAAACGAAGATGCAAAAGAATTGGTCAAAATTCTGCAATTCAGCTTTGGGGCCAACTTTGATATGCTATGACCACGAAGTTACAACTGAGAATAATTTAGACAATGGTCAAATATTATCGCATTTGTTTTTATTTGCCGAACACATCACATCAGTTAATCTAAATGCATGTTAATATAATTTATTAAAAGTTATATTTTCATGTGTTACATTAGTGGATTTAATGCACATTCGTATGTTAATGAGATTATGGTTTTGATCGTTAACACTTTGAAATGGTTATAATCTTTTCTTCTTTGGTCGGAGAATGGTTAATTAGAATCTGGAAGACTAGAAAACATAATAATAACATATTTATATATAGTGTAAAATATCAATATTTATCTATTTTATTACACATCAAAAGATATGTTGAATATTAAAAAGCTAATCTAAAAGAGTAGGTATAATTCATCTTTAACACAAATACAATTAATTTTAATAAAAATCACTTTACGCAACAACATTATCGAATGTTTAAAATAGAAAATTTGAAATACACATCAAAACATTTGGGATATCACAAATTTCATTTGATGTTTAAGAATTAGCAGTCCACACTACCTGATCGTAAAACTTGTATTTTACTTTCCAAATTGATTTTAATAACATATTTATATAAATATATGAGAAAATATTTTTAAATTTGATAAAAAAAAGTTAGAATAGAATATTTAAAACAGACATATAGCTATTTATAATCGTACTATATATTATTGTTGTACTTTACTAATGTCATTAAAAAAGATGCCTCCACAAATATTAATGGCATTTATAATTTAAAGATGATATATTTTCATGAATAATTGGCAGTATATCTTATGATTTGAATGAAAAATACGTGTAACTGTGTATTACATGGAATGTTGTTATTTGTTGTTTCATAGGGAAAAAAAACATTTAATAAAAATGATCTGGCAAGCGAGATTGGGTTTTAACGGCTCGGCTTGAATGGCTCGGCTTGAGTGGAAAAGCGCGAATATTGTGTGACAAACACGTGTTGAATGACGAGTAGGCACGCACGGGATTTTTATTTTCTCAACCGTAATTCCCAATTTTTTTTTTTTTTCAGAAATTGAGATGGCTAGTTCCTAGTTTTAGCTAATGGTGCTTACAAATTACAAACTCCAGTGCCGTGGTTTTGATCTTGGAGCCACCCGGTTTAAGAGAAAGACCATATTTGTGTTATTGTGTGGTCACATGATAAATATGTTTTTATACCAAAGTCGTAAATTTTGATTACTAATATATTTATTATCTTTTCGGTGGGGTTCATTGGCCATATTTTTTCCCAGGTGAGAAGAGAGCTCGTAATGCCAGCAAACTCGTTTACTCAAAAGTCAAAACCAATAATTTTTCGTTGACTTTATAAAACGAGAAAAACTTGTTAATGGGCTTTTTATCAATTGTTAGTGGACTTCTGAGCTCTTCCAGGGCTTAATATTTTCTGAGCTTTTTTCCCAAAACGACGTCATTAACCGGGAGACGAACGCGTTTCCGCTTCTTCTTCTCGTCGGAGTTGAGAGTCGAAAGACAGAGAGATACTCAGAGGACGAAGAAGAAGAAGCATAAGAGGGAGTTGAAAATACTGAGAATGGAAAGTTTGGACGCTAATTTTCCTGTGCGCCACAGAAAGGTCTCATTAGAAAGTAAGGTAATTTGAAAAATCTAATCGAATCGTTTTCATTTGAACTTTTCTCGATTCTTATGTGAAGATTGGTCTTCATTTGATCAAATAATGTGTACTCTCTGGATTTATCAGGTTATATACATCTCTGTTGGAATTGATTTTATTATTATACATCGATTCAGTGTCTTAAAACATATTTTACTGTTGTCAAGATGATCAGATTGAGTAATTTTCAGTGTTTGTTTAACTTTGATTGAAAGGGAAACAAGACAGAGATTGTGATCTGCAGCTATGAAGATCATATCCTTGTGAGTGTGTCTGTGTCTGTGTATGAGCAGCTTACTTCGCTTGATGTTTGAAGTCAATTTGTTTTGTCTCTCAACACTACTTGGTTTCAGGTCATAGCAACACAGATTGGAGCAATGGGAACTATATTGCACGCAAGGTCTCTGATAGAATTAAAAATTATTTTTTTTCTAATTTTGCTGATACATATATCTGGATAGGTCGGTGATATATTTAGTGATTGTTCATGCTTCTAAGATTGCCTTGAGGAATGAAATAGAGTGTTCTCGGTTTGTTCACACTCTCATTTTGGTTTGTGCTCCGACTGGTGGTCTTTGTTCATGCTTTTTAAGATATTTCTTGAGGAATGACATTGAGTGTTCTTAATTTGTTCGGTCTCTAATTTTTTCAACAAGTCTAGTTACTGGTTGTGAACATCTGTGCTATATATGTTTCAAACGAGTGTTTCTTTGTTGACAGGAAGGAAGAAGGGATGTCTGTTGAACCAACATTTAATGTCTCCGTGATATTCGGAAAGCGAGATGAGGTAAAACTCTTGTAGTACATTTATATTGTTAATACCTACAAATTCTTACAATAAGATTTTGCCAACTATGTTTCTTGAAGCCAATGCTGATAGCAACTGCTCGAAGACTCATTGACCACATAAGGTCTCTCTCACCTTCAATTCTTGATTCTAGCTCCTTCTCTTTATTCTCTGATTAAAATGGAACACAACAAGGAGATCTAACTGTTGTAATGATGCAAATTCTTTTGATTTCTCCAGTTCTTATGTTCCCTCGAAGCCTCTGGTTCTCTCACTTGGTCTCAAAGATCATTCTTCGGTACTTTACAGTTTCCTGAAACATTCATTTTGATTATTGAAAGGTCTGCAAAAAAACGATGATACTTATGAGATTCTGTGTTTTTTTTGTAGGAGACGTTGAAGGAAATAGTAGCGGCTGTGATCGAAAATCGCCTTTGGTAATATATTTTCATCCATTGAAAGGATAACGAAAAGATATAATTAACGAGGAGTTGTGGTAATCTCTTGATTTTATTATTTTGGAAATTCGACGATATAAAAAGAATCATTGTTTCGAGATTAAAAAAGTCAATGGTGTCATGAACTCTTTTTTTCTCCCCCTACGATTACACTTTCGTCAAGAAGAAACATGAATAAACAAAGACGAAGATAATAGCAAATACAAACGCTGTAATATTATAGCACGTCATAAACCATAATATATGTGGCCATGAAAAGTGGGAAAACCCCACAACACGAAGACAAACTTTTTTGTAGTAGTTGTCACACTATATGATGAACCAGTCAAATAAATTACACCCAATAAATATTATATATAAACACACAAATCTCTCTTTCTGTGCTTTGGGGAATTTGGGGTTTTTACTCAAGATCCCCAGTTTCATCCCTGAGCCTGCGGTTTGTTGTCTAGCTGACTTACGAGACTCAATCGTTTCTCTGTGTCAATGCGTTTAACTGATTCTCTAACTGCAGAGAATAAGAAAAAGAGTTCTATTTAGCGCGACGGATATGTGAAGATTCATAGAGTTGTATCTAAAAAATTATTGGTGACAACACTAACGTTAATTCCTAGTGTGTAAATATGTATACGATTCTATCTCAAAACAATTGATGGTGAGTGAAGTTAACACATGATCTCACATTATATATTGGCAATCTTACTAGATAATGTGAGGAGACAAACCTGCCCGTTTCTCTGCTTCTGTTTCTTTAATTCTTCTGTTAGGCCCCAGAAGCTTTAAACATCAAAGATGAGAAGAAAACAAGTAATTTAATGCTGATGTTAAGTGTAAGACGAGTTTGGTCACATTGGTTCGTTCGTACATACAGTCGCCTCGACACATTTCATATTTAACTTCATTATTATTGGTACTAATTACGGTCTTTTCGTGAAAGAAAGAGATGTATATATATACGTACTTTTGTTGTAGTAGCATGACTTGGGTCTGAAGTTCTTTCTCCCGTGGAGTCGCAGGAGGTGTCTACACAATAAAATGACATCAAATTCAGGTTAAGGAATATTTGAAGAGTCGATATGAATATGATTTGATTTGATGGCAAATTTGAAAACGCTTTTTGTTTTTTTGGGTCTCTTCTTCTTTTACCTGCAATAGCTCATCAATGTTTGTCTCGGGTGATCCAGGTTGCTTGACTATGAAATGGGACAAAAACAAACTCAGAACATGTATGTTGAATTCTTCAACAAAAAGGAAATGTAAGATCCTGGAGAAAATCAGTCTACAGATGAAGAGGATTATAGTACCAGAGGTTTGCTCCACGTATTTGATTAGTCTCAAAATCTCTTCCTGCCAAGACAAAAGTATTTAACTAACGACTGTAAAAGTAATTTTCCTTATGATTTTAAAATTTACCCGTTGCATGGCGTTTTGCTGCAAAATCGACTGAATTGATGGGAGGATTGAGCCGGTAGTAGCATTAAGGGAGCTCGGGCTGCTTGAGCCACCACCAAACGGTGTAAACGTAGAGTTTGTAGATCCCTAAGTGTATCAAAAACCGAAAGAAATCTTCAGCTTTCATAAAGACAAATTAACGATTCCACAAATTGCTCTTTCAAGTTTCTACCATTCTGTTTAAAGACAATATTAGCTTCAACGAACATGAATTAAGCATATTAAGAGTATAGACTACGGTACTTGTTATACCTTGGGACTCAGATCTGCTGATGTGACCTTAAACCGTCCCTTGTGCTCCACATGCGGGGCTTCTGACGTCTCATCCACTGCATAAGTCGTATTCGAATTGAAGACTTCTACAAAAGTTACATGTACACTAATGAGCGGATGGGAGGTTAATTACCAGTATCTCTTTTGGTGCGATACAGTGACCCGCTGTAGCTCCGCTCTGACTGATATCTACGCTGTTGAAAATCCCTGCAGAATAAGTCAAGAGGCCTTTAAAAGTAACTCATCATTCAATAATAAGAGCTTCAATGTCAATTAAGCATGTCAAGATAGGTTTACACTTTAAAAATAAGTTTTGAGAATGTTAACCTGTCGGCATCGGATGTGATTCTTTTTGGAGAGAAAGTACTCTCTGGTATAATCGAACTGCTCGAATATTTTTTTGTTCAGAAATGACATGACGTGGTAAAGAAGAGTTTTGTGCTGCAGTGTCCTCTTCTTTCGTGGTGTGGGTCACAGATCCAATAGTAGCCTTTGTTAAAAGCTGTTGGCCAGAACTCATTACGTTTGCATCTTTCCAATCAGGCGTAGTTGTATCCTCATCCTCGCCGATATCAAAGCAGCCTCTGCATTATAGCACAGGTGTAATATAGTTTAATTCTTCGTTCAAAATTCAGAAACGTTGTCACTTTAGAATACTAGACAGAAAGGGATACTTATAGAGCACCTTTATCAAACTGCTATACTACTTAATGAAAACATGTCATGTGTCGATAAAATACAGATCTATAGGAGCTAGTATGTATTTATAGAATAAGATGTACTTGAGTGCTTGAAGAGGTTTGATTGGAAATGAAGCGAAAGAACTGTCTAAATCATGAATGTCGTTTAATTCGTCCTGAAAAGAAGAAGACAAAGAAAGACATGTTGAGTTGACATCGTGCAGCAGAAGATCAAACGTAAAAAACCTATATTTCAATTCCCAAAAGCAGGCTGATAAGTAGAGAATCGTTTCAAATAATACATCCTGACTGGGAGCTGTTGCAGAGCTGCTAGCCCTTTCAGGGGAAAGGGCAGATTCATCCTGTCTTTCACATTGCTTTCTGTTGAAATCAGGGTCTTCAGCATGTGAACTATCATCATCTGAAATCTACAATGCTAGCAAAATTAGTCCCCTAACTTGTATAATTAAAAAAGTTAGAAAGGTGATAACTTACAAGGGCAGCCTGATTCTTTAGGTCCTCAAGATTGAAATTCCAAGCGCTTATTCCCCTTATGTATTCTTGCTGCAGAGAACACAGAAAGTCTGAGTTTAAATGTAAAAATAATTCAAACACAGCTACCAGAAGATGTTTGCGTATCTCAAACTACAAATTCGCAGCTTAGAGACATTTTTGAAGAATGCTATGAACAGATGGGTAAAAAATTTGTTTCTTAATTCTTGCCTGTGATAAGTGCGCTTCGTATTCAGACTTGTTTTGCATTAGAAGATCAGCTTCCTTTGACTGAAAAAAAGAATCCACATATCAATCAAGCTTTTCCTTCCCAGCAAGAGACATAATAGGTTTCAGGGATGGGCTAGAGACCTTTATCGTTCTATAGCGTTCACCTAATGGAGGAAGACCATTTAGTATTGTTTTAACCAGGTAATCAGGTGGGCGTGCTTGTTTGAAGAAAGGGTGCTTTAGAAGCTTTTCTGAAGTTGGACGCTTCTTTGGGTCCTTCACCAGGCATGTACCCACCATTTCTTTGAAGGCCTGTTAACGCCAAGCAACCATTAAAGTAGGAAGAAAACACAAGAAGCTACAATGATACAAACAAATTGTCCCCAGTCACGCACTTTTGAAAATCTTTTGTCTCTCTCGTAGTCAAGTCCGGGAGGTGCATTTTGTAAGGTCATCAGCAAAACCTACCAATGATGATTACAAGAAACAGAGAACACAAACTGACTACCCGAGACCGGTGAAGATCAATACAAATCAAATAGCATCATTATAACTTTACTTTCATTGGCGGATACTTGGAAAATGGAGCATGACCATGCGCCAGTTCAAGTGCCGTTATTCCAAATGACCATACATCTGCTCTGTGACAGGGAAGAAACGAATCAGACAATAAACCTAAGTAATATGGTGGTGAAGCAATGTTTTAGCGTAAATGCAGAGCTTAGACTTTACAGATTATCAACTTACTTGAAATCATATCCATGTAGTTGCTGCATGACTTCAGGAGCCATCCTATGCAGAAACAAGCATAAATCAGAAATCCTGTCTAAGATGTATCCACATATATCTACCGAACATGGCATTACTAAAGCTGATAAGAAAAGTACCAGCATGGAGTCCCAACGAATGTATTTCTGGAACGTTGTCTATCTCCTGTATCAAACATGCAAGCTGATACTCCAAAGTCTGCTAACTTAACGGCACCATTGGAGTCCAATAATATGTTTCCAGCCTGCAAACGAAGCCGTATGTATTGATAAAAACAATAAGGCGTCTTCACCACTCAACGATAAACCAAAACCACCTTCATCTCAGTAACATACTACCAATGGGAAGATTACTTTAAAGAGATAATTGAGGAAAGTACTATACTAATGGGAAATAATGCAACCATATACCTTCACATCCCTATGGATATGTCCATGAGCATGAAGATATACAAGAGCTTTCAGAGTCTCACGGAGTAAAGTAGCTATAACAGGTTCCTCAAATCCATCTTGATACGAAGACTTTATTATATGGAGACAGGATCCTCCAGCCATGTAAGGCATCACAACCCATAGCTGGTGCCCAGCGGTAAATGAGCAATGAGCTTGTAACACATTCGGATGGTTGATCAGACTCATTGTTTGCACCTCTCTCCGGATCCCATCCTACAAGCAATTCAATTTCTATTCATTAAGATTAACAGAGAAAAAAATTCCGTGGTGTTCACAACGGCATCTAATTCTTTACATCGACCTTAAGCTCGT
Source organism: Schrenkiella parvula (assembly GCA_000218505.1). Classification (NCBI taxonomy): domain Eukaryota; kingdom Viridiplantae; phylum Streptophyta; class Magnoliopsida; order Brassicales; family Brassicaceae; genus Schrenkiella; species Schrenkiella parvula. The sequence continues at coordinate 13,804,773 of CM001192.1, read as the reverse complement.
GAAATTTTAACATAAAAAGAAAATTAAAAAGAAACTAAAGTCGAAACATGCAACTACGTTGACAGATTTATTAGGGTGTCTCTACTTTCGAAGGAAATTGAACTATAATTGGACTCACAAGCATCAAAGCATGAAAAAAGAAAAACAAAAAGAGAAAATAAATTTTTTTATCGATAAGTAAGACAGAAAAGTACACTGGCAAAGACAGCTAGAAACTGGGAATAAGCAAGCTGTTCTTTCATATTTCAAAATAAGAACGAATTAGAGTGCCTACCAGATCGTTGTTGCACTTTTCCAGATCAAGAACCTTGATAGCAACTACTTCCTGAAGCGGTATGCATAAAGCTCTGTGCACAGTCGCACTTACACCATCTCCAATTTCTTCATGTAACTTGTAGTCTTTTGCATGGAGAGGAAATTTTTTCTCTGAAACTGACTCCATAATTGTTTCTTTTTAATCTTCTTAAAGCGTATGCTATACAGCTTTGACCCCGTAAGTTTCAAAAAATTTACAAGAGAGATCGAGTGACGAGAGCATCAATATGTATTTGGTTTCTTCCAATTCTCTCCAACATTTTATATCTCTTCTCCGCTGAGCAAATGCGGAGATTTCATCAATGACGTATCACCAAAATATTTATCTACGAAAAAGAGCAATTCCAGTCAAAATAAAATAAAACAGGTTTTCATGTCATTCAAATTGATAACAAAGTAGAATCCGAAATTCAAAAACCCATTACCCAGAACATCTCCTTTTGGGACACAAGCATAATACTTCCCTAAATCCAAAGAGCTTAACAATTCGTCCTACCCAAACATCTACAAGCCTTGACGCGCATTCAGAATTTTTACACCACACAATTGGTCATTCACCGTATCACTCAAATCGGATTTGAGAGAAATGAAGGGGAAAAAACCCGAATCATGAAACAATAAACTACGTACAAACTCGAAAGAGAAAATAAATCTGTAAATCTTTCGATAACTCTACCATTGCCAAAACGAATTCGAAAGAAACAAAAAAAAAAACAAATCTGGGAGAAGAAACAACGCTGACCTCAAGTCAAATCAAAGGAGGCGTTTTTTAGCTGACTTTTCCTGCTGCTGGGTCCTCCTATTACGCACAAACGAACGAGACGCAGACACCGCCGTCAATTACGGCGGAGGCGGCGGCGGAGCTTGATAATTTGCGATCGATCAGCTAAGGAGAATTAATTAATTTAAACCGTGGCACGTAGGTTAGAATCTCCCTTTCTCTTCTTCGTTGTCGAGTTCTCTCCTCTTGTGTTGCTTTTCTGTCGTCTGGTTTTCGCTTAGCAGAAAGAATCTCGAGGGGAGCTAAGAGAAACGGTTTAACCGGGTGAATATCTGAAGAATCGATTTTATTGGTTAAATTGTGTACCGGTTTTGGATCAAGTTTACCAACAAATCACAAAATTAGTTGAATTGGACTAAGTTCACATGAGAACCGGCAAGTAATCCACCCGAGCACGATTATGATATATTTTTATTTTTAAAAAGGGTGATTTTACTTTTCTAATTTATGATTCAATAACTACAGTATTTTTTTGTTATAAAACTGGGGGGGGGGAAATGATATGTAGGAATATTATTTTTATTACAAAAATTTCTAATTAACACAGTTAAAATGTTTTTGAATTTTATCATTAGAGATTTTATGAAGCTAACAATATATGTCATTTCTGGATTTTATTCAAAATGTACAATTTTTTCAGTTTAAATTGTATGATAATTGTTTATCCTGATCTTTTGCCGTAAAAAAAAAATTGATCATTTTCATCAAAAAGAATCCGAATAATTTTTGTTTGCTTCCATGACATAATATAGCTGTTGGACAAAGTATCAAATAAATTTTAAAAACAGAAGAAAAACTGGTCCATGCTTATCACACAAATATTGAGGCTCCGAATATTTTGGTTACTACCAAAAAATAGATAAGAAGATCGAATTTTATAAATAAAATTATAATTTAACAGAACTTCTTTGTTTATATTAATTATTAAAATTTACCGGGTACTGAACCGAACTTCCGGTTCTGGTTCTGTTTTTCGTTCTATCACTTAGATATCGTACCGATATTCTAAATTAAGAAAAAAAAGATACAAACTTATCGGGCTGGCGAAGAGATGATTGCTTGTATCAATAGGGGAGGTGTTGCTGGGGTCAACCCCGCTTGCTTTCACAAGTATTATTTCATTTATGTAACAAATTAAAAATTATTCTTTTGGTGAAAAATGAATAAACAAAATTATATTCGCAAATTGTATGCCATTTTACCGGGTAAATATATAGTTTTTTTGAAGTCAAATTAGAAAGCTTCATTACAACTCACAGATGATGTTGACAAAATAAAACTTTAATACAGTTGAAAAGACAATAAAGCTGAATTACAGTACAATTTCTTATTGTCTTTCTACTCATGTGCTTGGGACAACAATATCTGGAATATTGTTCAAATGATTATACTTTTATATAATATATATACACTTTATTTTAATATATGCCTAGCATATTTAATTGCGATCAGAAATATGGGAATACATCGTATCTAGGTATAAACAATCAAGATAGATCCTTTAGCAATAATAATAAAAAAAGATAATCAAGATAGAAGTAGAACTAATTTTTTTTTTTAGCGTTTTAGTTAGAAGTTAGAACTATTATTAAATCGGACTTTCCGAGCAGATGACCGTATTACTAGTGTTTGAAACACGTTATGATTATTTATAATTTATAAGTAAAAGTCGGGCAATTGCTTATTTACTATATTAATTGTTATTTATTGGCATACTTAACCCTTTTAAAAAAAATAAAATAGCAAAACATTAAACCTTAGTAATTTGTATTAGTGGTATCACTCTGTGATCACTTGAATTCAAATCCACATAACACGTATCTTGTTGCAAAAAAAAAACTTCAATATTCACATACAAACTCTAATATTATAACATTTAACTATTTTATGCTTCGATAGCATATTTTGAAAATAATAAACTTACATGTTTTGAAATTCTATTATTCTTTTCATTACTACATTATGTAATTTTATCTTTTAAATTAATAAACTAAAGTGATATTTACATGGATCGGATATAATTACAGCTGCTTAAAATTGTGTTAAGAATATAAACGGTGTTCCATGTAAAACAAAAATGAAGTTATAAAATAATTTTTATTATGAAACGGATAAAGCCTTTTTGGTTCTAACAAAAGATCTCAAATACATAAATAAATAGATTTGTTTGTTTGAGAAGATGCCAATGTAATGTTCAATAATGCTGTTGTATGAAGAGATGAATATTAACAAGTGGACTAATAAATGCTGGTGTTTTCTATGTCCAACTTGGTGAACACAAAAAAATGCATAGCATAATAAATAATAGTATGGAAGGTCCATTAGAAATATATACAATTTGGTATATTTGCAAAGTGGTTGTGACTTGGAGGAATACATCCAACGCAACAAAATTTGACCCAAAAAAATGTAGCAGCAGCATAATTTGAGGTTTTAATCATTTTAGCATCGGAATAACCAAACATGTTCTTAAAATGTAAAATTTGACAAAACTAATAAATGTCCAACACGGATCGGTCTCTCGTATTTCTTCAGCCGTAACTTTCTAACATCTACACAAAAACTTCACATTTGAATGGTAAAAAGTAAAACATACATAAAACGCGGATTAGAATTATGGTCATTCAATTCTGATGTTAATTATTTATTTTTGTAATCTAATTTTTCTCGTTAGTCGTCAGCCTTGACGCAACATTTCCAGGAAACTCGATGATTATAGCTATAAAACCATAAATTATATCCTTAAACAAAGACAAAGAAATAGATCACGTTTCCTTGTCAAAGCCGCCTCCTCTTGATGCTCAAGTAAACCAATACATTCACATATATGTATATATACATCGAGCAAGTCCAACTGTATGAACAGAGTCAAGAAGACAGAGCTTATCATAGATAGTGAAGAGCATCATATTACAATGCAGGATTGTTCTTCTACGGTATCGTTTAGCCCCAGCTTCAGTTTCTACGCCTCCGGCGACGTTGACATCGTCGAAGCCGCTGGTAGAGTTGTCCGTGAGTCCCAGAGTTATTATTCCGTTAAAGTCGACGGCGAAGACGACGCTGAATTCGAGTTTGAAACATCGCCGTTACGTGAAGAGAGCTTTTTCCATTTCCCAACGACGACGGAGACGAAAACTTTCAAGCGCTCACCAGAGGAGGAAGAAGACGACGGCGTGGCAGCCGCTGCTGAGGGAGTCACCTCGAAGAATCTTTTCTACGGTGGATGGATGATTGATCAATCTCTATCTTCGCCGTCTCCTTCATCGTCGGAGTCTGATGATGCGGAGGATATCTCCCCGAGCAGATACTACTGTTTCTGGAGCCCGATCCGATCTCCGGCCAGAGGCGATAGCTCCAAGAGTAAATCTTCGAGCGCACCGAGACGGTGTCGTATTAAGGATCTTCTGAGGAGAAGCCACAGCGACGGAGCCGTTTCGACCACGAGCGAACCGAAACGGTGCCGTTTGAAGGATCTTCTTCTGAGAAGAAGCCACAGCGACGGCGGTGGAAGTGGGTCTTCGATTTCAACGAGCGGCAACGGCTCGCCGGAAGTGAAAGGGAAAAACAAAACGGCGTCGCGTAAGTCTACGAATATCGTGGAAGTGAATACGAGAAGAAAGACTTATTTACCTTACAGACAAGACTTGATCGGCGTTTTCGCCGCAATGAGCAGACACCGTCAATAAAAGAATTTCAGTGCTTGAACTAGTAAATTTACAAATAGCTCCTTGTTTCGATATTTGTTTTCGTTTTTGGCCATGTAAAACTTGTTGGTTCTATTAATTCCAAATACACTTGATTTTTTCTTCCACGTGTCAGACTTTCGAGGAAATAGAGTTTTTTTCTCGCCACCGAAGTGGAATGTCACGTCACCAGCTTGTTTCTAAGTTTTTTTTATCCTCTTTCACTAGTTCGAAGCGTGAAACAGATAATTGAGATAGATAATTTACATATAATTGAGATAGATTTTTTTTTTCTATATCTAAAAAGTTTAATAGATAAATTATGAATAAAATGAGAAAACATTATATTTTTAATATTTTTCAAAATTTTGTCATTTGTTTTTGTAGATAGCAACGCTCGAGATTCGCTTTGCGTTGTTCGCATCTTTTACTAGGAGGTGCTTAAAAGTATAAGAACGATGATTTATATGGCATATAACTTATGTTATATCAACTCTCTTCTCCTAACGTCTTGTGTATTAATACATTCTTTATGTTCGTTTTTTCTCATGCAACGAAGCAAGTAAATAAAGACAAGGCTCTTCACCTGCCTTCTTTTTAGTGAATTATGTTGACATGTTGCATGAAAATGTCGACATATTTTTCTTCATGTCCCGCAAAAATATATATAACTAGCAAAACAAGCCCTTTCGCAGTCGCAAATTTTCCACTTCTCCTCTCTCCCATTCTTAGAGGAAGTTGAAGCTCGTCAAGTATATATACGATGCTTTATGTTTTGTTTGATCGATGATTTATCAACAAGACAGAAATACCGAAGAAATCGCATGTATAGTTACAACATGTAGAGAGCGTTAGTTTCGTACTCTACTTTTTTATTCATCTTTCGCCATTACCATCTCTTCCGTCACTTATGTTTGATAGCATAAGTTCTTGTTTGTAATCATCATATCTAGTCCAATTTTTGTAAACCAAGCTCTACATGTTTCATGCTGTGTACGTAAACTTAGTCCTGCTTTAGGTTTCAGTTTTTCTAAATGGCTCATCAGACTCAAGACTGCTCTGTCATCTGCTTCAAAAGCCACAGACAGGTAAAGAAAGTTTTAAACGCAAAGTGATGGTGTTATTTAGATAAGGTTAGCAAGAAAATGAAATATATATGTGGGGCGTCTTGTTTCGGTGATAGGATCTTATCCTCTATATAACCCACCAATCCCATCTTCATCTCCACCACTTGTTTTTTTTTCCTTTCTATCCGGTAAAATTTCAACTTTCGATCAATAATTTCCCTAGGTTTGGGACCAATTTTTGATAATAGCTTTAGCGGCTAGAATATAAACATTAGTGCGAGATAAGTCAAACTCAGATATGGTAAAAACCAATATAGCTTTCCTTATAACTAAGTGAAATAAAAAAAAACTTTTTGAGTAATGTATTGTAGAAAGTTATGGTTCATAAGATTGGAAGAGGCATAATAATCCAAAGGCCGTAACCTGTCGTACCATGGGAGAAATGGTTTGTGTACATTGTCTGGGACATTACACTAAATGTCTTTTTTTTTCATTTTCTTTTGCTACTTTCAAAAGTTAGCATGAGATATAATTGGAGGTAACTAAGCAAATCCCACAATTCTAATTCCTTATTTTGGCTCAAAAACCTTAGATACGTTTGACATTTTACCATAATCTCCATAACATCAAAATTGGACAATCACTATATATCATAATTGGAAAAGATTATTCAAAAAAAAAAAATCATAAGAAGTATAAGAGACGTCGTCCTCATCCACCACAAGAAAAGAAAGACACTAGTCGATTAACCTCACCTTTCGCTTTCCTTATCCATGAGACCCCCAAAGCCCATCTTTCGTCCTCTCTTCTAAACAATGAATCTCTCAAATACATCCACACATTATTTAACTATTTACTTTTCGTATAATCATTTACACTATTTACTATTTCTACTCTTGTAGTATAAATACCCTTCTCTTCGTCCCTCCGATATCACCTGTATCTCTTCTTCCTCTTCCCGCGCCACAGAGTCCGTTTCACCTGCATCACTAATCACCACCAGTTTGGTACGTACAGTATATATTTATCTCTCTCTCTCTCTCAGATACCTCGCATGCATCACATACGTGTATTTAAGAGGCTTTGAGTATTTGTTATTTTACTATATATAAATGTCATGATATATAGGTTTATGTAGTAGTGGTTGATACTCGCATGGTGTTTTGAGCTAATTAATTGGATCCCAATTTGATCTATACACATGCTTGTTTAATTTGATTTATTGGTCTTCCACGTAAGAAATAGGAAAGTGTGAATCTACGTGTAAAGTAATTTCGGCAAACTTTCAAAATTGTCGGCACATACTCGTGTTTCCATTTTTTCGTGTTCTTGATAATTAAAACAATCCGTGCTTTGTTTTATCTTCAACGTGATGTAACGAAATTATTAAATGCAAAACAAACAAAAATCTCATAATCTTATTATAGCGAACCACAGTGAAAAAAATAATCTTAAAGCAAACTCATGCATTACTATGGAAAAGCCGAAAGCCACATTCCTACACTATCACATCCCTACCTCTCAAAGCTCTTACAAAATGCAAATTAAACACGTATTATTATTGTCATTTGCTAATTATGTAACAGATAATGTCTGTAGAGCAATCCTATTCTACTTCATTTGTATTCGCGTCTGTCTATTTCCGATTTAATTGTGGGTTTAATTATTTACTAGGTGACGGCCACATTTTTGTGTGAGCAATCCATACGTATTACAATTTATATAGACATTAAATAGAATATTCCCTTTGAAATATATAGATAATGAGTTAAATCCAAAGTTTTATAACATTTAAAGAATATAATCTACAAGACCCAAATAGAAAAACTTAATTTTCTTTACTTATCTACAGAGAAACAAATCCTATATTACCTATTAAGCATGTATAAAAAGTAAAAATTTCTTATTTCTTTCTCATTTTTATCTGGTTAATTACTTTTTAGATAAGGTAAAGATAATTTTCTATAATATATACACAATAATTAGTTTGAGTCAATATATAACTAGCTAAGCAGAGAGAAGTGAGAAGGCATGGGAAGCATGGGAAGCCAATCATACGAAGACGCCATCGAAGCTCTCAAGAAGCTTCTCATGTAAGTACAAACGAACGATATAGAGATTTTTATTTCTGTAAAATGGGGGCTTAATAAAACGGGTGTTTTTTTTTTAAATTATTTTTAATCAAAAGGAAGATAAGGAAAAAGAAAGGAATTGTAATTATTTATTAGGTACGTATACTCTCATATTACTTCATGTAACAATGAATATACGGGCAGTGAGAAGGATGAGCTGAAGACGGTGGCTGCGGCCAAGGTGGAGCAGCTCACGGCGGAGCTGAAGACAGTCTCGTTGTCGGAAAGCAAATCTTTTGATCCCGTCGAACGAATCAAGCAAGGCTTCGTTGCCTTCAAGAAGGAGAAATACGAGTAATTAACAAACTATTCTCTCTTCTTCTTATCAGTACATTTTTTTTAGTAAGACATATTACAATTACCAAGTCATCATAGTTTGAAACATAATAATATTGTATCTTCTTTCTTTGCAGTACGAATCCTGCTTTGTACGGTGAGCTCGCCAAAGGTCAAAGCCCAAAGGTAAAATAAAAAGAAGAAAAAAACTCAAATGATAAAATAATCTTTTTTGTTTGGTATTACTGTTAAGGAAAAGCAAAATGGCTAGTAATATGTATCTGATAGATAATATTACATATGGTCAGTCATATACTCATATATTGTTATGAAATGGTGCAGTACATGGTGTTTGCTTGTTCGGACTCACGTGTGTGCCCATCACACGTGCTAAACTTCCATCCAGGAGATGCCTTCGTGGTTCGTAACATCGCTAATATGGTCCCTCCTTTTGATCAGGTGATACTTTATACAAAGACACAACGACTTTAACAAAAAAAACACTTAGTCGATGATCATGTCAGTCTAGGTCTCCGGTTCGAAGCCTGGCGAAACCATTTGATTGTTTTGCCCTTTTACAAGGTTCTGAATTAGTAGTCACAACAATTAACAAATTAAAAACCAAAAAAGTAAAAATGAAAAAAAAAATTTTAATACAAAGACAGTCATTAACATCACTAAATATTCTACAACCTTCTGATTTAGAATGGAGTGGTTGGGTTATGAAGGCATGACGTGGCTTTTATGTTTTTAAAATAATTGCAGGTCAAATATGCAGGAGTTGGAGCCGCCATTGAATACGCTGTCTTGCACCTTAAGGTCTCTCTCTCTCTCTTTAGATTGTTTTGAGTATTTTTTTTTTCTGAAAATTGCTTGATTCATATATTTTTTTATATTGATCATACATATTATAAGTTGATATAACGAGAATAAAAAATATATCTGAGTAGGGAATGCAAAAGGGCCAGTTATGGCAATATGTGATGGGCCCGCCCAATGACGATGGTTGAGTATATGGGCCGTATTGAGTCGGGCCGTTTAATGTCTATATGAATGTATTGTGAATTGTGCGAATAGCCAGCATTATGTGATGTGTGTATATATATTAAATATGTATTAATTATAAGTTATTGGAATTTATGAATGTAGGTGGAGAACATTGTAATAATAGGTCACAGTGCATGTGGTGGCATCAAGGGACTTATGTCATTTCCTCTTGACGGAAACAACTCCACGTAATAAATGTTTTTTTTATGTCTAAATTAGCCAAATTATTTATAATTTTAAAAAGAAAATATTCAGAGGAAAATTAATTTTCTTGTTAGTTATGATGGTATGTTACTTAAATTGCAGCGATTTCATAGAAGATTGGGTTAAAATCTGTTTGCCAGCAAAGTCAAAAGTTTTGGCAGAAACTGAAAGTTCAACATTTGAAGACCAATGTGGCCGTTGTGAAAGGGTATGTTTATTCTCCATTTTATTCTTCATTTATTTTATTATTCATTAGGATATTAAAAGAATTATAGACAAGCAGTTATTATTTTAATTATGACTCGTTTGATCTTAGACATACAGTTATTTATGTTGTTTTTTTCTTTTAAATAGTTACTTATATTATTTGATCTTACTGAAATGTTGTATATGCTTATTTTTGAAAATTGTGTTATTTATTACTTTTGTCAGAAAAATGTGTGTTCATGTTCATAACAAACGTTTATGACATAATAATGTTCAATGTCATTGTCTTTATTCCAATGGTTTGTAAAAAAAATATGTATGAATATTGCAGGAGGCAGTGAATGTGTCACTAGCAAACCTATTGACATATCCATTTGTAAGAGAAGGAGTTGTGAAAGGAACACTTACTTTGAAAGGAGGCTACTATGACTTTGTTAAAGGAGCTTTTGAGCTTTGGGGACTCCAGTTCGGCCACTCTCCTGTTCATTCTATTTGAAGCAATACCATCTTCATCATCATCATCTTTACCATCTTCATCACCATTTCTCATGTTTACTCTTTATCTCCTATCTTACTTAATTGCTACTTGCAATTGTAATGCATCTGAATGATATATAAAACAATTTATGCCTTTTTGTGGATTATCTTTGTGGTTTTGTTATTATTAAGTTGGTTTCGATTTATAATATGGGGAAATATATAATAACATCGTAGAGTATATTAAAGTATGCAGAACAAATGTTCACTTAACCAAAAAAAATAAAAAACTAAATTACAAAATTTCGAAATGAAAAAAACTATTTTTATTTTCATTAAATTTGCGTAGTAGGTTTTTACAAAATCACGAATTACACATGTTAAAACCGCTGTCTATGATGGAGATACGGCTACCATATTGATTACATCAAGATCGATCTGGACATTTGCATTTCCATTATACGGTATATAATGCATTGTTATTTAAATAACTATATATAATTAAAATCAAGGAAGTGTGGGGGACAAGCTTTCAAAGAAGATATTAAATTCAACGACAAAATATAAATTTAACTATTAAGAAGGGGGACAACTTTGTCATAGAAATTTATAGATTTTTTAGGGAAGTGTGAATGTAAATTTGACCCAATGTAATGTCTGACTACAGTTTAAATTAAGGTCACCAGGGCAATCAAGGTTTGTGTCTCATTTCTCATTTGCATAGTACATTAGAATCATTATAACCAACATCAATATTGTGGGAAAAACAAATAATATTGTTACATAGTTTCTTAAATTTATATTTTTTAAGTAGTTGACAACAAACGAGCTAGTACGTATATTGATTAGTAATCATATGGTCATGTATCCACATATGGTTTTCTTCTTTTCATTACCCTTACTCTTTAATTTCAGCTTGTACGTTGAACTAATGTCTAACAGGTTTATATGAACATTTCACAAAAGAAAATACAAATATTGCTTAGGAAGAAACAAACACAACATGTATTGATGCACAGAGTAATTTCAAGCATATATATATATAACCCGAGAAAGTCAACCTAATTAAAAGACTTTAGCCAATCATACACTACCACATCAACAACTTCTAATTTAAGATTGTTGATGTATTAGTGTTTGATCACCTACGAAGATAACAACACAAAAGAAAACCAAATATAGAATATATAAAGAGAAAGAAACATCAAAAGCAGTGTCCGTCTATAAAATCCATCATGTTGGTGAGTGTACTTAGTTCAAACTCATCATCATGAACCCAAAGTGAACTCAAATAGTTACTTCCTTGACGATCTTCTTGAATTTCTTTGTTATCGTTAACATTCAAGAATTTTGTTTCTTCTGATGTTTCAGTAGGATTTGTGAGATTGATCTGATATACAATATCACCATTGCTCGGCTTGTTTTTCGGATCTTTGATTCCGAGTTTCTTACTAAGATGCGTGTTCCAATAATTCTTTACTTGATTATCGGTCCGACCCGGTACTCTTTTAGCAATCAAAGACCACCTGATTATATACGCATATCAACTATATATTAGTTCTCTAGTTTTAACCATGTTTCTCGAAACAGTTAGTTTAACTGAGATAAATGTAACTAGTGAAGTCATATATATATATATACCTGTTACCAAGCAACTTGTGGAGCCTAATGATAAGATCTTCTTCCTGGTCGGTGAAATTGCCTCTTTTCACATTTGGGCTGAGATAGTTCATCCACCTCAATCTACAACTCTTTCCACATCTCTTTAAACCTAATTTATGTATATAGACAGTTCATGAGAAAATCACTTCATAAACAAACAAGTAATCCATAAGTTAGCATCACTTATCACCCATTAACAGCAAATAAAAGACATAAGGACAATAATATTCGAGTTTAACGAGGTAATCAAGTAGAGTTGACTTCTTAATCTAATACTAGTTTCTACCGGAAAACACTGAATACTTATATGATGTCATATTCATCAAAGAAAATTTATGATGTTAAATTTCGCACGCATCAAAACACACAAAAAAAGGAAAGTGAGAGAGTAGAAAGAGAAAAAGAGACCAGTCTTTTTGGCAATACGATTCCAGTGGCCTTTGCCATGAGCTTTGACATAATCCATGAGGATCTTGTCTTCTTCTACAGTCCACAAACCTTTCTTGTACTCATTGTTTCCTTCTTCACCACTACTACTTACTTTTTTTCTCATTCTTTTTGTTTCTTTCGAAGATAGAAAGATAGACGAGAGAGATCATATAAAGAGAGACACAAAGAGATTCTATGATAGTACTTATTTGATGGAGTTGTTAAATAGTACTACAAGATCAGAAACATTTATGTAAGGAGTATAAATAATACTCCAATACCAATATATATGTTATTAAATAGTGTATTGGTTGTGTCTAGCATGTGATGATAATTGTAAATGATAATGGACTTGAGAGATGCAAGCTGGTAATTACTGATACGGGTTAGTTTAATGACTTCATCAAGATTTCTCGCTCAAGTATGAAAACATGGACCGCCTAAGATGGTCTTGGGGGATACAAAAATCACGTGTATGTTTAAAAAAGATTCGTCTTTGATCTGAGAGCTCTTTCGGCATCGAAGTTTCATGTGTCAGGCTAGCGTTTATTAATTATGTTTTTGAACTTTGGTTAATTTAAATATATCATATATAAATCATATTTTCTTTGTTAGATATATTAAACCAATAAAAAATACACCACAATTGATTTACATTCTATCAATTTTTTTTGCCTAATAGATTAATTTTAATATTGTACAATGATACCCTTGGACCAGCGCCCGGGAATCTTGGATTAGACTGTTCAGGATAATTAATTATACTAATTAATTACTAATATTTGTGTATTGTAAGTAAGTGCATGAGAGTTAGGAATTAGAAGATGGTTTGACTCTCTCTTGGGATTAGGATTTTTTTCACGAAAAAGGAAAACAGTGTTACTGTAAGAAAGAAAGAGAGAATAGAAGCTCCCTCTCTTATCATTCAAATATCTTGATCTTTGTGCCCCATCAATATATCTATAATTACGTATGTATATTATTGTGTTAGAGTATATGTTAGTATTTTCTTTGTTAGATAGCATGTCCGATGCAAATTTACAAATTTTCTTTGTGTTGTAAGCAAATAATTATCTTAAGTATACCCTTTTGAAAACATATTCAGAATTCGTTTTACGGGTAATTTTCTACAACTTTTTTTTTTATTGATTTATTCAATTATTTAATAATTTATGGTTTTAACATAAATTGACCCTTTTTTATTCATTGGTTGTATTATCAGTAATTGTCAAGAAAATTTGACATTAAATACATAAGTAAAATATATGTATATATATCATCACAAACAGTAATAAATTATAAGATCTTTAGTTATTGTTCACAATCTAGAGTTTGCGGCGTAGACACTCTGGATGAGCTATTTGGGAAAATGCAATGACATTTGTGTGCGTTAATGGATCACCCAACTCAACCCAATCCATGAATCTAATGGGCTGCGTGTTAATGGATCAAGGATCAATGATCAAGGATCAAAGATCAAAGATCAAGGATCAAGGATCAAGGATCAAGGATCAAAGATCAAGGATCAAGGATCAATGATCAATGATCAAGGATCAATGATCAAGGGTCAAGCCTATTTATTTAGCAAAATGGTTAAATGGGTTTGATCTAATTACCTTAATACGAATATTAAAATCACATATTTCACTTTTGTAGGTGACCATGTTTTCTTGAAATTGAATTAGGCGTTTATATCACTCATTTGCAATGGTATTCTAGTTTTATAGAACAAATATATATTTTTTTCTAACAAAGCGTTGAAAAAATAACCAGTTCGAAGTTTTGATAAACGCAAGACGTACAATGTCCTTAAAACAAATATAGCACCAATATATAAAAAGTTTGACATATCTCTAGTTTCACTAATAATAAAGTCTTGAAAAAACAAATTATTGTTGTGACACTGTTTTAGCCAAAAATACAATACTTCACAAAGTTGGGTGTATGGAATATACGTGGATATACAAAGCATTAAGAAGTCATTTTGGAAGCTGTTTGAATGTTACCCACCAATATTTGATGAATACCAATTAAGTTTTGCAAAACATAATTCAAAATATTGACAGTCATCATTATAGGCTAATTCAAAGGCATGGTGCACATAAATTTTGGCACTTGTTGTCTTCAAATTGTTTGTAAAAAATCAAATAATAGCATACATTCTCTCACTTTGTATTATTTGTCATTTTAGAACAATTTTCTACAAACATAAATGATGAATATGCTCACAGCTTTTTAATAAATATAAAAGTACGTAAACATAGAGTTAAAGTAATATTGTAGTATAGAAGCATTAAAAAGCGAGAAAAAGCGATAAAAAGCGAAAACAAGAAAAAACAATTAAAAAGCAATAAAAAAGCATTCACAAAGTATTAAAAAAGCATTAAAAATGTTTGTACTTAGAAACTTTATTAATTTCTAACAAAGCGTTAAAAAGAAAAGGTATTTTAAGTTTAAGAATCAGCGTTAAATTTCTAACAAAACGTTAAATAAGTTTTATTTTCAACAGTTGAATTTTTTTTTATGAAGACGATATCATGATGAGATTGAAGAAACGAGTTGTTGGATATACAATACACCTTTTTTGACGGAAAATGGTTACGGCTGTTTATATAAACGGATGTGGGAGAATTAATGTTTTTGTTTGAATTTTCTTACATATAAGTATATAACTTTTTACTTTCTATTTTTAGTTGATGTAATATCATCACATTACGCATTGAGGACATAGTACAACTATTTCAAGCAATCTTAATTATAAAGTAACCAGGATGTCCTGTTTATTGTTAGTTAATAATGTTATTGGTAGGTACCACCTAGGTTACTATTGTTAGTTAATAATCTTAGTAATTTCAATTTGTATTAGTGTTGTTACACTCTCATCATTTGAATTCAAATCCATATAACATGCATTTTGTTTCAAAAAGCAAAAAAAATAAATCAATATTCATATCCGAACTCTACTATTATAACAATCATCTATTTATGCTAAGATAACATATTTCAAATCACATTGCACAAATACCCATATCTATTTTCCCAATCACATTGCACAAATACCTATTTTTTAAACGCTTTGTTATAATTAATTAGGTGTGATATAACTCCTATTCAATTTGACAAAACCACGAAGAATAAAAAGAAAAATTAAAATTTTCAATTATTATTTATACAATGTTTTAGTTATCTGAAGTAATTTCTATTTGTCGGAAGCAGACACACAAATGTTTTGACTTTAACCAGACTGTCAATCTGACGTCCAAATTCACAATTCGTAATCTTGTATCAATTTTGTTGTAGGGGCTATTACAAATCCTTTTGTGAAGAAGGGAAGCAAGGGAACATTTGAGCGTCTAGACACAAGGGATGGGACATACGTTCCTCTTGACTTCCCCGGAGTTCGTGGCTTCGATTTCAATTTTGATGATTCTAAAAAAAGAGCACGTGTTGGTTTTTTACGTATTAAAGCAATAGAAGAGGACGACGTGGGATCACTCTTCAACCGCCGCGTTTACGATGTCGAAGTTCTCTTCGACCGTGAACGCTATCTCAACGGAATAACTATGATAAACCAAACATCCAACACAACGTTTTGGATATGATTCAAATACAAATATATACCGTTTTATCAAAGTAGCAATCATTGTTAACTCGTACATTCCTCTTTCTTATCACTCTTCAACTCTAAATTTCCCAATAAAAAATTACTGGTTATAATTTTAAGTTTCTATTTTTGACAGTTTCACTTTCCGTAATGTAATAACGTGGATTTTTTAATTATTATTTATACGGTTATCTGAAGTAATAGTATAACGTGGATTTTTAATTATTATTTATATGGTTATTTGAAGTAATAGTATTTAAAAAAATCAGGAATGTTTGTGTTGTCAATTCATATTTATTTTATCTGCAATCCAATTTAATATATGTTTATTTATTATATTCTTTTAATTAATTATTATTGTTTTATTTGGGAAAGAATAATAAAAAGAGGGATGAGAATTTGTTGTGAGGTATACCTAATAGTGAATTTATTTCGTACGGGCAAATGCTTGATTGTCCTATTACTACAATATTAGTTTAACTTTACGATTATGTACTTTATTTTTCATATTTGTTAAAAAATTATCAGCGTAGATCATTTTTGTTTATAGGAAGTTACTATTAAACACACAAACCCAAAGAGTTAATTTAAACACTCATGACATGATCTACGCTCACAACTCTTTAACAAATATGTATCTACTAAGCACTTATCTTAAATAGTTAAAAAAAAAGAATTCTATATCATTATATTACCAAAATGGAATCATTACTTTTTTTTCTTTTGGAAAAGATTTTCTACAGAGAGTCTATTGGTAGTTGAATTTTTGAAGAATTTCTAAAAATTTTGAGAATCCATTGTTATTGGAATGTGGAATTTTAAAATTTTAGTAAAATCCATTGTTATTGGTTTGAGGATTAAATTCTATTCAAAATCTTTTGTTATTCAAAAAGTTTAGTTATCATTGATTTTGTAATTCTATTAAAATCAAATGTTATTGAGATATGAATTCTCCATACTTTTACTTATAAGACTCAACTTTCAAAATATCATGTATACATATAATATATTTGATAAGAGTTTCTAAAATATTTTTTAAATCTACTAAATTTTTAAAATTCTCTCAACTTTCAAAATTCTCAAACTCCACATAAATTTTATTTCTAATAACCCCCTAAATTAAAAAGAGTACAAATGTTACAAAGCCATTAAAGCCCAATAGGTTAAGATTCAAAAGTAAAAACCAAGTCTGAATCAATAAAAAAGCCCACAAAAGTTTTGTAAAACAGGCCCAACGAAACCCAAACCAATTGAAGGAGCCATCGCGGGAGACAAAAAAAAGGAAACAAGGGAAGCAAGGGAACATTTGAGTGTCTGGACATACGTTCGTCTTGACCTCTTGACCTCTCCAGAGTTCGCGGCTTCGATTTCAACTTTGATGATTCTAAAGATAGAGCATGTGTTGGTTTTTTACGTATTAAGGCAATAGAAAAGGACGACGTGGGATCATTCTTCAACCGCCGCGTTTACGACGTCGAAGTTCTCTTCGACCGTAAATGCTATGTCAACGGTGTAATTATGATAAGCCAAACATCCAACGGAACGCTTTGGATACGCTTGAAATAAAAAAAATATACCGTTTTATCAAAGTAGCAATCATTGTTAACATGTAATTTAACTCTAATTTTAAGTTTCTATTCTTGACAGTTTCACTTTCCATAATGTAATAATGTAGATTTTTTTAATTATTATTTAATCAGGAATGTTTGTGTTGTCAATTCATATTTATTTTATCTGCAATCCAATTTAATATATATGTTTATTCATTATATTCTTTTAATTAACTATTATTGTTTTATACAGAGAGTCTAAATTAAAAAGAGGACAAATGTTCCAAAACTATTAAAGCCCAATCGGTTAGGATTCAAAACAAAGAACCAAGTCTGAATCAATAAAAAGGCCCACAGAAATTTTGTAAAACAGGCCCGACCAAACTCAAATCAATTGAAGGAGCCATCGAGAAAAAACGATGGAGAAAAGAATCCGAATCCGATTTTCTATTTCCCGTTGAGGTAATTTCTGATAAACTGTAATTTCCAACCACTGCCAGCAAACTTTTGTGTTCAATCGTGTTTTAGAAAGGGTTGAATCGTTTTGTATCGCTCACTTTCAAATTCAATGGAAAATGAAGAAGATTATTTTTAAATTTTATTGGAATATGAATCAAACCCATTTAACCATATTACTAAATAAATAGGCTTCACCCTTGGTCTTTGATCCATTAACACGCAGCCCATTAGATTCATGGCTTGGGTTGAGTTGGATTATCCATTTAACGCAGACAACAAAAATGTTTGTCCGAAAGCAATGACAAAACCGACATACATTTGATTGCAAGTTTCTTTTGTTTTAACTTTGAATTATCATAACATCCCTTTTAAAATCACAATGAAAATAGAATAAATATGATAACATCCCTTTTGGCTGACTGTATTAATTTACCCACTAATAAATATCATAACATCCCTTTTTAGTTAGATTTAAATAGAATAAATATCATAACATCCCTTATGGGTAGAAAAGAAGAAAAAATATTTTTTAAAGTTTTTTAATAGGAGATAATTAGGAAAATACCTTAATTCATGATTTTTAAATTTGAAAATTACACCATTTTTTAAAACTACAGTTCCTTATAAGTTATTATTATTATTATTATTATTACTATTATTATTATTACTATTATTATTTATATTCGAGATAAATATATTTTTCAGATGAATTAATGGACAAATGCAAAACTACAACTTTGAAAGATACAACTTCTTAAAACTACAATTAAAAGAGAACTATTTTTCAAAATTATTTATAAGAGTTTATAAATTATTTATCCTTATAAATGATTATCCTTACAAATTATTAATAAATTGTATAAACAGATTTAATGCTGAATTTGATTAAAAATCTGATAAATCTAACCATCCAAACTCTATTCGATTCACGCAAGAAATTTGTTTATCGTATAAAAAAATTTCGTCGTAATATCGCCAAAAAAAACCATCGATGAAAATATAAAATTGTGTGGGATTTTATTTAACATTCATTAAGGGATTAAATTTCATTTTATACATTAAAAATGTATTTTTTGAAAATAAATTGTTTAGTTATGTATTGCAAAGTAGTATCCAAAAATATATATTTTGACACATTTTCATAAATATATGTTATTTATTTAATTTTTTAAAATAAATCTCGAAAAATCTTGTAAAATATTTTAAACTTAAATTCAAATATTTTAATTTTATGAATCTTATATACATAGACAGCTATCAAATTAAAATATTATTTGAAAAAACTATTAAATTGGAATATTTTTTATTTTTTAAAAAACAAAATAATTAGTTTATTAGCCACAAAAAAATATTTCACTAATTTTTAATTTAATATTAAGACAATTATGAATATTCAATATTGATAATTTAGTCAATTCACTTATAAAAAGTACAGTTTTCAAAGAAATTATATAAAAATGTATTTTTCAAAACTAAGTCATTTGCATAGTGCTTTCTAAATTTCCTCTCTTATTAGTTATGAAGCAAAAAAAAAGAAATAAAGAAATTATGATAGCCAAGCAAATGCCAACCTTTTCCTTTCTTTACAAATTGCGTTGGTTTTTCTTATTATTATTATTAATTTATTCAGCTGTCCGATTGGAAAAATCGAAAGCCATCAATATAAAATCATTAGTGAAATGACTGAAAGAAGATTCCAAGTAGTCTCACATTTTATTATTTTTCCAGAATTTATAATAAGAAAGTAATAATGCATACATATGTGGCCGTTGGAGATTTCATTGGCCACGACTTATGGAAAAGCGATTATTCTTTTTCCATGATTCTAATTACAACTTACAAGGTCATGCTTGGTGCATGCATTACCAACCCATTTGTAAAAAGCTCTACACAAGTTGTTGGAATATATTTTAATTTAGTTTGCTTTATTTTATTTTTTACTTTTTATTAAGGAAAATCATGGATCTTTGGTCATAGTCTTTTTTTATATATATATATATAAAAGAATCTCATTATTTACCAAATTATCTTGAGTTATGAAAGTCGATGTTCTATAAATATATAAATATTTGTTGTTCCGTTCTTATTATATTCAGGATTAAGGTTACTAAACTTATACTATATTACTATATTATATATGTGGAGGGAGGATAATGACCAAATTAATATGTATTACTGTAAATAAAGTTAAGATTTCCTTTTTATAATCCACATTAATGACTGATCATATATCTGCATCACAAGACGTTTTAAATTAAAAAATTTATTATCGATTTTTTTAATGAGAACTACAAAAATGAAAATAACTAGTTAATTTAAAACGATAGTTTTTAAATATAAACATCCAAAATAATTGTCTCAAACGAAAACTTCTTATTTTTAAAAAATTGTAAATACTATTATAATTAATTTGTAATGTTATGATTGGTCTTAATTTATTTCGAAAAGGCCAATGAAATATAGATCCCAAAACCATAAAGCGAAAAGAGAAAAAAGGACGAGAAAGGAAGGCGCGAATTTCAAGGACCAGAAACCTCTACGAACTTTGTTTTCGTGGTCCATTTCATTTTCGTCTTTCCTTCTTCTTCTTCTTCGTTGTGTGAGAGGGAACACATTTCTCATTTTCGTTTTGTTGGCTCTTGCGCGTAATTTGATTTGTTCCCTTTGCGAAAAAGTCGTGATTTTTTTTTGTTTTCTGTCTAAATCACGTTTTATTGATTTACTTGAATTCTCAGATTTCAATTTCATCCATACTTGGCTTCCCGTGATTCCGTAAGATTTCCGTGTGTATTGCAATTTTTGGTTCCTTTTCGGCTTTATATGAGAGAATTCGGAACTTCTATGTGATATATCTCTCTGTTTCTAAATTTCGGAGTTTTTCTGGGTTGGATTTCGAGTGACACAGTGCCTCAATTCTCATCGCACTTCAAAAACATCAGACAGATTTTGGATTTTGAGAATCAGGGTTCTGTGATCCATTTTTTTATTAAATATAGAGAGAGAGCATGTTTGGTGTTTTGTTGGTGATGTGTTCTTATGACAACAATCTTCATGATCTTGTAGGAGCTATAAGGGTTGGAAATAATGGCGGCTTATGTTTCTGCTGGAAACGTTCATCATCTCTATCTTTCCGGTCAGGTTTACAAGGGACAAGGTTCATGGTGTTCTGGTTTTACTTTCAGGGCAAATCCATTCAAAGAGCTCTCTTGGTATCACTTCTTTTAGAACTTAAACTCCCATTGAGATCCCTGATTCCTCAATCTGTGCTCTTTCTTCTCATAAAGAACTCATCTTCTTACTTTCAATCCGAATCCACAACTTTCTTCGTATTTAACTAATTAGTGTCTCACGCTGGACTGAAACTTGTCTAATCTTTTGTGCACATAGGTCGAGTGGGGTATCTAAGGCTCTAAAGGCTGAGAGATGTGGTTGTTACTCTCGTGGTGTTTCCGCCATCGATGATGGCTCAAAGCTTTGTAAAAGTATCAGGGCAGTATCTGTATCGTCTTCAACAAAGTATTATGATTTCACTGTGATTGGCAGTGGAGTGGCGGGTCTGCGTTACGCTTTGGAAGTTGCAAAGCAAGGGACAGTGGCAGTGATCACCAAAGATGAGCCTCACGAGAGTAACACAAACTATGCTCAAGGTGGTGTTAGTGCAGTGTTATGCCCTTTGGATTCTGTAGAAAGTCATATGCAGGACACAATTGTCGCTGGTGCTCATCTTTGCGATGAAGAAACCGTTAGAGTAAGTTCCTTATTACTGATTATGTATGTATGCATATATTGCTGATGGATTTGCTTTAGAGGCTGCACTGTTATTATTATTGCTGAAGGGTTGGCTTTAGAGGTTACATTGTTATTTGCATCATGTTCATAGTCTGGTGCATGAGCATTGTAATTAGCCTAGGCGTTTTGTGGTGGATTGTAGCTGTGTTGATAGCTCAGCAATAACTATTGAGTCGGTTAGCTAGAGAGCTAACAGGTTAAAAGGAAGAGGTAGAAGGAGTTTCGGCATTCGAGATATGAATCATTAATCAAGTCTCACTATGAGGTTTAGTTCTTTGGTAAATTGAACAAAGGAGTTTATCAGTTCGGATCTTATCATTGTTCTGTAGTGTCTGGAGATGCTCCAAAGTCCAAACCTGTTTCAGTTTTCACTCTCTGAATATCCTTTTTCAGGTTGTGTGTACAGAAGGGCCTGAAAGGATTCGTGAACTGATTGCAATGGGAGCATCATTTGATCACGGCGAGGATGGAAACTTGCATTTGGCAAGAGAAGGTGGTCACTCGCATCATAGGATCGTTCACGCAGCTGATATGACAGGAAGAGAGATTGAGAGAGCTTTACTTGAAGCCGTACTTAATGATCCAAACATATCTGTCTTCAAACACCATTTTGCAATCGATTTGCTCACTTCCCAGGTTCCACTTCACACCCTTGAAAACCAAATTGCATTTGATCAATTAGCTTATCAGATCAATCCTTTTCCATCTTAAACAGGATGGTTTGAACACAGTTTGTCATGGTGTTGACACTTTGAATATCAAAACAAATGAGGTACAACAAGATCTTGTTTTTTTCTGTCTGATTGTTCGCCTTGTAGTTTAGATTGTAATGTCAAGAAAACTAATGTTTCTTCAGGTAGTCCGTTTTATATCAAAGGTGACATTGCTTGCTTCAGGTGGAGCTGGGCATATCTATCCATCAACCACAAATCCTCTGGTAACATTTTCTTTAGTTTCTCATAGTTACAAAGCTCTATAGAAGTTTTATATTACCAATTGTATCAGAAGAAAGAATGAGCAGTAGCAGCACAACAACTTTGTGTTTATGGGAAATATCCAAAAGTGATACTTTTGATCGCGATTTTCACTTATAAATATCTGTGGAAAGGACCTCTTGTTCATATATGGATTTCTATCATGATTTTTTGTATAGGTGGCTACTGGAGATGGCATGGCTATGGCTCATCGAGCTCAAGCTGTAATCTCAAATATGGAGTAAGTAAACACCAAATAAAAAACCTGAAGAAACTTGTCGACAATGAAACTTATATTTTATGTTTATGTTTGTCTTTGGTAGATTTGTGCAGTTTCATCCTACTTCTTTATCCGACGAAGGTCTTCCCATCAAACCACAAACTGCTAGAGAAAATGCGTTCCTCATCTCTGAGGCTGTAAGAGGCGACGGTGGCATCCTCTACAATCTAGGAATGGAGCGGTTCATGCCCGTTTACGATGAGCGAGCTGAGCTTGCTCCAAGAGATGTGGTTGCAAGAAGCATTGATGACCAGCTCAAGAAACGGAAAGACAAGTATGTGTTACTTGACATAAGCCATAAGCCGAGAGAAAAGATTCTTGCTCATTTTCCGAACATAGCTTCTGAATGTCTTAAACACGGTCTGGACATCACCCGTCAGCCTATCCCAGTTGTGCCTGCAGCCCATTACATGTGTGGAGGAGTTCGTGCTGGTTTACAAGGCGAAACCAATGTCCTTGGATTGTTTGTAGCAGGTGAAGTAGCGTGTACCGGTCTCCACGGGGCAAACCGGCTTGCTAGTAACTCACTTTTAGAAGCTCTAGTTTTCGCGAGACGGGCTGTTCAGCCTTCGACTGAGCTCATGAAACGCACAAAACTTGATCTAAGCGCATCAGAGAAATGGACAAGACCTGTTGTTGCAACACCCAGATCGCTAGGAGATGAAGTAATATCAAAGATTCTAGCTTTAACTAAAGAAGTGAGAAGAGAGCTACAGGCAGTAATGTGGAAGTATGTTGGTATCGTCAGATCGACCACTCGGCTCAATACCGCTGAGAGAAAAATTGCAGAGCTAGAAGCGAAATGGGAAACGTTTTTATTCGAACATGGATGGGAACAGACAGCGGTAGCTCTAGAAGCTTGTGAGATGAGAAACTTGTTCTGTTGCGCTAAGCTTGTTGTGAGCAGCGCGTTAGCTAGACATGAAAGCCGCGGTCTTCATTACACGACGGATTTTCCTTATGTGGAAGAAAGCAAGCGTATTCCAACAGTTATTCTCCCGTCTTCTCCTACAACAGCTAGCTGGAGCTCAAGGCAGTTACAGAACATAAGCGGGAGCTCACTCATTGATTGTTAAAACTTCAGGAGTTTTGTCGGTATTTAAAGCTGAATCCTTTATCTGATTCTTGTATTTATCTGAAAAATTTTGGAGCTCAAAAGAAATCTCTGATTCTTATACTTGTCTACAAAAAAACACAAGAAAATAAATTCTTCATCCGAGATAGCATTGTCACAAATTTATCCCTCAATTGCTTTTCACATTTTCTTCTATGGTTTATTTGATGACTTTCTGAGCAAAAAGAAACAACTGTGTATAGTTTGTGGATTTTCCAAGCAAGGAGCAGGACTGAGAGCAGTCTTGTGTTCACTGACTCCATATCCTCAGCTTCTTTCTTCCCTTTCCAGAAGCTTCCATCCTTCGGTCAGGAAATTGCGAGCTCCCTCTGGCGACTGGGAAAGCTTGGGTAGGGCTTGGCTTCCATTCCCAGAACATGAAATATTTCTGTCCTTTAACTGAGAGGCTGCGTTAAGGCAAATCCATTAAAAAGCAGAGATTTCTTCTTCAATGCCGCTATAGAACAGCCTAGTTACTAGCTAGGTCTCAAAACCAGCTCGATCATTAGTCTTGCCTACTCTGCACCCCCTACTTGTGCTTTGCTACAATGAAAATCAATGGATATTCTCAGGAAATAGTTTTGGCTCGTGCAATTTGATTTAACAAAGAATAAGGATATCCTGAAAAACATAATCTCATCAGTACTAACCCAATTGTGAAATCACATCTGCTTAGCTGTCCTGCTTGGAGCCAAAACTGCTCCTGTAGTATATATCTGAGAAAATGAAACATTTTAGGAAAGTTGCAACTTAATCTTGGAGCGAGACTAGGATTAGAAGGACCAAACACAATTACCCAATTCACGAATTTGAGGAACGAGCTTTCTTTTTCTTGTAACACTCCTTTAAGAATCTTTCAGCATCAACCTTCATTCCAGGTTTAGAAAAAGCAGCACTTATCCAGTAAATAGTTTGGTTACACGGAATATATCCCTTATCTTCAACCATCTCTCTTATCAAACCTTTAGCCTCTGCCAAGTACATTGCTTTCCTATTCCACTCAACTTCTGGATGAGTGAAAAGTTTGCACAAACCAGATATCATAGTACAATAAGTCGAAGTGTTGGGGATCACTCTTCTCTTACCCATCTCCTTCATTAGCTCTCTCGCCTGAAGCATCTTCCCAACTTTAGCAAATTCACTGATAAGCACATTATAAGTACCAGTTTTTGGTACCGACCCATCCGCGATCATCTCACAATATATCGTCATACTTTCTTTCATATTCCCCATCTTAGCTTGACCAGAAATCATAGCATTGTATGTAAAATCGTCAGGGCGCATACCTCTACTCTTCATCTCACTCAGCCATTTTTCCACCTCTTTGATTAGCCCTGCTTCCGAGAGACCTCTTATTATAGTATTATAGGTGGCAACATTTGGGGATATTCCTGCTTCCAACATAACAGAATATGTCGAAAGAGCTTTTCCTATATGACTGCCGACAAAGTACCCATGCATAAGGGCATTGAAAGTCACAGTATCAGGAACAAAGCCTCTCTCTTTCATATCCTCCATAGCCATAGCTGCCTTTTTCGTCATACCTAGTTTGCATAGAGTTGCAATAAGAGTATTGTAGACTTGCTTACTGAGTTTAACTCCACAACTCAGGAGTTTCTCGTGCGTTTTGAATATCGCGTCAGCTCTTTTATGTTTTGAAGATGCATCAAGAAAAATTCTGTATGTCGTTAAGTTAGGATGGATCTCCATAAAGATCATTTGATGTAATATGTCAATTGCTCCCTCCATCTTACCCGTTTCACATAGCATTTCAACCACAATGTTGCAACTAATCAGACTCGGTTTAATTCCACTACTTTTCATCTTATCCCAAAGCTTAAAGATACCTTCAAGATTCCCTTGCTTTTGCAGTGAATTTATCATTATGTTAAATGTAGCGATATCTGGTTCTATACCCTTTTCTCTCATTCCTTTGTAAGCCCAATCTGCTCCGACTTTGCCAAACTTTAACAGCCCACTGATTAAGACATTGTAAGAAACAACATCCCATGGCATCCCTTTCTCTTGCATTTCTTCAGCCCAAGCAAGAGCAGCTTCTTCGTCTCCTCCTTTGAAAAACACATCAATTAAAGACGTGTAGTTAATACGATCCAGTGTCACTCCTTTAGATACCATGTCTTTGACTAATCCCTTAATTTCCTTAATCTGACCAATTCTCTTCAAATGATTGACCCGAGCATCAAGTATGTAGTTGTTTTCCTCCAACCCAAGGAGCCTCATCTCCTTACTCATTTGAATAGCCACTTCTTGTTTCCCTGCCTTAAACAAGCCATTAATAACTGTACCATAAGTAAAACTGTTCGGCACAATGTTTTGGTCCTCCATTTTCCTCATAACAAAAACAGCTTTTTCGAGCATCCCTTTCTTCACATAGCCATTTATCATACTAGAGTAGGTGACAACATTCGGAAATACACTATTGTCTAACATCTGCCTTAGTACATATTCTGCACTGCTTAAATGCCCCGCTTTGCACAAGCCATCTACCAAAGCCGTATAGGTAACTGCATTTGGAACTTGGTTGTCTCCCAAAAGCATCTCAAATGTTTTCTCTCCCTCCCTACGTTCTCCGGCCTTAAACAAACCATCCATCAAAACAGTATATACAACTATATCTACAGGAATCCCACGCACAACCATTTGACTGTAGAGAGCCAAAGCATCCCGGTAACTTTCTGCTTTAAATAACGAATCAACAAGTGTAGTATAAGTTACATGGTTCGGATATACACCCATCTCCTCCATTTCTCTCAGTAGCAATGCGGCTTCCAGCACTTTTCGGTCTTTGCACAATCGGTTGATAATCGAACTAAAAGTAACAACATCTGGATAAAACCCGCTCATAACCATATCCTTGTAGGCTTCTTCGATGGCATGGAGACTATAGTAAGAGCTAATGAGTATAGTGTGAGTGATGAGGTTTAGTTCCGCGATTTCGTCCACTAAAGCCTTAGCTCTAGCAAAGTTTCCAACTTTACAAAACCCATCAATCAGAGTATTGTAGCTAACTGTATCGGGCAATATACCTCTCTTCACCATTTCCGATAGAAACCCATAAGCTTCGTCAGCCAAACCATGTTCGCATAAACCACAAATCACAGTGTTATAAGTAACAGTATCGACTCTGACTACTCTATTTGTAAGTAAACTAACTGCGAATCTCAATTGACCCACCTTGCAGAAAGAATGAATCAACACATTGAGAGCAAAAACATCGGGCGAGACCCCACAAGTTATCATCTTGCTGTACACCAACGATACCTGGTGGGGTACCAAAGAATTGACATTGATATGGTGAATTAAACTATTCCAGAGATGCAAATCCGGAACAACCCCGAAGGTGCACATCGCAGAGAGCGTCCTTGCTGCTCCGTAGAGCCTCCCGCATCTTAAGTAGAGCCGAAAGAGAGTGTGGAAGAGAGAGACGTAAACACGAGTCTTGTTTGGAGCTAAATCTGGGTCGAATCTTCGTTCTGATATCGAGAAGCTACTCTCTTGGCTTCCTGGGATTTGAGGTCGTTTGATCGTCGAGAAAGAGAGGGAATTCGAGAGAAAGAATCTGTATTTTCCCGTATAGTGATTCCAAATCCTTATCATCATCAGCAGAGGGAATGGAGTTCATCTAAGTCTCTAAAGTTTTCTCCAGAGACTCCTGCAAGCTCTCATGGCGTGTGCTTGTGACGACGCATCGTTTCCCTAAACATTGACCACCAACTGAGAAAAGAGTTTCGAAGCTCGACGACGTGAGCCTTAACGGCCCCGTTTTGAAGTCCTAATATACTATCAGAACTCAAAAATTATCTTATTATTACCAGGCCTATAGATGGGCCTGTACTGGGCTTTATATTTTGGGTCCAAATATATAATATTTTTGTACATTATTAATCAATAATGCGATGCTACACACTTATCCAAAACATATTTACCAATTACAATCTACCAAGAATGCGTCGGGAGCCGTCGGATATCTCTTATTCGTCACGTGGCACATTGTGGCTGGTCTGGAGAAAGTGACGATTTGGCTCAGGTGCGTGAACGTGAACTTCTTTCATCATGTTTCATGTATAAATACTCTCTTCTCCTCCGATTAGTGATTCTACAAAAAAAACAAAGCAAGTAACGAAATTGATAACAATCTCCTTTTAAACTCTTGAGAGCTGATCTACTGAGAAGATGGCGATGCGACGAGCCACCGGAGCAGCGATCAGAGCCTGTGTTTCCTCTTCTTCTTCGGGTTACTTTGCGCGCCAATTTCATGTAAGATCTTCGATCTCTGTTTTTCCTTTTCACGATTTCTGGTGTTATAAGTTGGGCAACAAGTGATTTCTGGAGAAAATCGTGCTCAATCGAACTTTATTTTGCAGTTTTCTTTGGTGATTCCACTTGATTTCACTCCTCTTTGTTTTTGTTTGATTGTTTGTTTTGTTGAATACGCCTCTTTTACGTTGGGTTTTTTGGTTCCGATTGTGTACGTGATGGAGATCTTTGGCTGTATGATGATTTCACTCAAATTCATGAGTTACATTGTTTGGTGTTGAAGAACCCATTTTGTTGTGATTAATGATCAGACTGTGCATGACTGTAACGTGTGACGAAAAATTAGGAAACCACAACTGTCCTGACTAGTTATTAGCCAATTAGATTTCCATTCTGGAAGCAAAGACTACAAGGTGTCTCTTTCTTGAATTATTAAACGACAAGACGTTTCAGTTGGTTCACTTATGTTTTGGGCCTCTGAACGAGCTTATAAACGTGTGGGCTTTGTATATTAAATTGAGTGTATTTGATATGCAGTTTTTAAAACATGAAACACACAAGTCTGCTGTCATAGAACGTGGTTGTGGTCTCTTTAATCTTAGATGCGTGGAGTTTGTTTTCCAATTTGTATTTCTATCATCTTTGAAATAGATATATATCATATAACTATTTGTTTAACTAACTTTCTGAACTGGCTTATGAAGCAGGCTTCTTCTGGTGATAGCAAAAAAGTTGTTGGAGTTTTCTACAAGGCCAACGAATATGCTTCCAAAAACCCTAACTTCCTTGGCTGTGTCGAGAATGCCTTAGGAATCCGTGACTGGCTAGAATCACAAGGTCATCACTACATTGTCACCGACGACAAAGAAGGCCCAGACTGTGGTGAGTATATTCATCCAATCCATATACACAACAATTATATCAAAAATCTTGATTCATTATTTATAATGCATGTATGATGTCTCTTATGTGACTCTTATAATTGGCAGAACTTGAGAAACATATCCCGGATCTTCACGTCTTAATATCCACCCCTTTTCACCCGGCTTATGTGACTGCTGAAAGAATCAAGAAAGCCAAGAACTTGCAGCTTCTCCTCACGGCTGGTATTGGCTCCGATCACATCGACTTGCAGGCAGCTGCAGCTGCTGGACTGACGGTAGCTGAAGTCACTGGAAGCAACGTGGTCTCGGTAGCAGAAGACGAGCTCATGAGAATCCTGATTCTCATGCGCAACTTCGTACCAGGGTACAATCAGGTCATCAATGGGGAGTGGAACGTTGCGGGCATTGCGTATAGAGCTTATGATCTGGAAGGGAAGACGATAGGAACTGTAGGAGCGGGAAGAATTGGAAAGCTTTTGCTACAGCGGTTGAAACCATTCGGGTGCAACTTATTGTACCATGACCGGCTTCAGATGGAACCAGAGCTGGAAAAAGAGATTGGAGCTAAGTACATGGAGAATCTGAATGAAATGCTCCCAAAGTGCGACGTTGTAGTCGTCAACACTCCTCTCACGGAGAAGACAAGGTAGTACGACGCTAACATCACAAAATCGAGCTAGACTTTTGTGTGTGATTTGACCAAATGGTTTCTTGTTTCTTGTTTATGCAGAGGAATGTTCAACAGAGAGATGATAGGGAAAATGAAGAAAGGCGTTCTGATAGTGAACAACGCAAGAGGAGCCATCATGGACAGACAAGCGGTTGTGGATGCGGTGGAGAGTGGACACATTGGAGGGTACAGTGGAGACGTGTGGGACCCACAGCCAGCTCCTAAAGACCATCCATGGCGTTACATGCCTAACCAAGCCATGACCCCTCACATCTCTGGCACCACCATCGATGCCCAGGTAAAAGTTGTTAACTGATATAATGCAAAAGAATCTCTATGTTAACGAATCAAAATATGACTGCTGACATCTTTGAATTAAAGTCCGGGTGAAATCTGTTATTGAAATATATTTGGTGCTTTGTTTAAAAAAAATCAGCTGCGATATGCCGCGGGGACGAAAGATATGTTGGAGAGGTATTTTAAAGGAGAAGACTTTCCTGCCCAAAATTACATCGTCAAGGACGGTGAACTTGCTCCTCAGTACAGGTAAAGCGTTCTCAACTCTCAAGTCTTGTATCCAGAGGGCAAAGTTTACAATTAAATTAAATAAAATGTCCTATTATTTGTCCATTTGAAAAAAAAAATTGTAATAAATCAACAAGACATGTAACATTAACATTTCATGACATTTAGGTTGAGTCTATATCTATGATGATGCATTTATATATTTGCTCTTTGAGTTTAACCGGGAATTGGTGTAGCTGGTTAATAATCTAATTGACTGAGTGCTGGTATATAAATATTGGATTACGTTTGGTTTAAACTATGGTTTTTCCTTGTACAATGTGTTTGGTTCAAAACCGAAAACGAACCGGCTTGACCCACAGCTGGTTAGGCAGACACCGACGCTGGTCTAACTAGGACATTACGACAACATTACATTTGTATAATGTTGTAGAACGTGGGTCCATATTTGTACAAATATTAAATATTCTGGACAACTATATCAATCAAAATTATGGGTACTAAAACTATGATATAAATATTATTTTCATTTTCTCAAGATGGGAGAGAAGAGGGTGGGAATGCTAATCATTCAATTTGTAATTTGATCAAACAGTGGTTAGATATGGTGACAGCCAACTTCTTCTTTTTTGTTTTTCCAAATATGCCCTTCTATATCGCATTATCGCATGTGTTTTTTTTGTTTTAACTGCTTCAGAGTGCATGTTTAAACCGAAATGTCTCTGAAAAAACATGTTT
Source organism: Schrenkiella parvula (assembly GCA_000218505.1). Classification (NCBI taxonomy): domain Eukaryota; kingdom Viridiplantae; phylum Streptophyta; class Magnoliopsida; order Brassicales; family Brassicaceae; genus Schrenkiella; species Schrenkiella parvula. The sequence continues at coordinate 13,773,628 of CM001192.1, read as the reverse complement.
TAATTAGTTTTGATTCATAGCTCAATCAGAATGATGACATTTTTATCAAAACATATGCACAATCATTAAAGAAAATTAACTTCAATTGAAACTAAAACTCGTATAATACCACACAATAATTTTCACAAAGTCAAAACACAATCTTTCAAATGATTCAAGTTAGTTATTATACGGATATGACCAGATTTGAATTTAATTCTTATATAGCGAAGTACGATATTGATTTAAAGCTCTTAGACCTACCATATTTATTCTCTGTATCCAAAAAATGTAGACATTTATCAACATTCATGATATAAAAAGAAACATGCACAAGAAGAATGCTAAAATAAAAAACCATACCTAAAAGACTATGCTAGATTCACAGCGTCAGTCGACAGTTGATGAGGAAGTTTTTGGCGCTGCAAAGTCATATCAAAAATCTAATCAAACAACTTTATTCAAAATAAACATAATAATCACTGAAAAAATTAAACATAATTAACCAAAAAGAGAAAATAGTTTTACTTGGAAATAATATATTTAGTCAGAGGATATTTTTGGGAATAATGTGAACAAGAAAGAAAAAACATTAATTTCAACCGCGAGGCAATCGCATATGGTAACTGGAAACCGACAAAAAAATTCTGTGCAAATGGACCCCACTTAGTTTATATACGACGTCGTTTCATATTCACACCATACGAATACGACGTCGTTTGGAACCACTACCATATGAATACGACTCGTGACTCCTGAGAGTGCATCGCCGGTTAAGATTTTTTCAGTCTTCATCAACAAATAAAAGACTCTTCTTCTCTCTATTTTCTCTCGCATTTCAAATTTCGTTTCCTTTTTTAGATTTTTAAGGTCGGCGATTTTTGGAGTCCACAGCTTTTCGATATTCCGCCTTCACTTTTTCTACTCTGAGACTGCTACGTTTTGCCACCGCCTGATTCGCCGGTAAAATTTCACTATCTCCCATTTCCTGAAAACGCTTTAATGCAAATTTGAACTGGTACAGGTATTCCATATGCGTATGTTCATGTGGTCTTGATCTCTGGAATTTTGGAATTTGTCAGCCTTGTGAAAAGTATTTCGAATCGGATTTGGATTCGCGATGACTTGTTTGGAAACGAATTGAGATCTTCCGAGAGTTTTCGACTGAGATCGTGTTTTTGTTTTTATCGATAAATTGCTTGAAACTCGAGTTCGAAATGTAGATCTGTGTCGTGTATCGTTCTTGCTGTTGAATTGGTCCGCTTTGATCATATTTCAACACTCTTTGAAGTTGACAAGTAGAGTTACTTAGATTTTCTACTTTTTCTCTTCCTGGTCTGCTGATGGCATTTACCAGATAATAGTTTTCTTAAACTGCTGTTTGCTGGTGGAGTTTCTTGGCTGATTCAAGTTTTATGGACTTGAATTCATCGATATCTGTGTGCCATTTCCAAATATTTATTGCTATGTGATGAGTTAGAAACGGATTTGAGTGTCTCACTTTAGTAGGCTTAGTGTGACAGTATTACAAAAACGCAGTATCCTCTAGGCTGTGAAGTAAATTTGAGAATGTGCTTATGTAAACTAAATTATGATTCTGTTCTTGATTGTTTTGATCATAGACTTTCTTCCTGCAGTGATTAATTACAGTTATTGCTTCCAACGCTATTCTTGTAACTGTAGGTATTTTGTTTCGATGGTGACTTATTTCTAGTTTTTCGAGCAGGTAACTTCACGCATGGCCAGTAATACTTTAAAAGATTTGAATACTCTTCCTGTATCTGAGAAGATGAGTGAATGTAAAGCAAGCTTGACCAAGCCTTCTGCTGGCAAAATGAATGGAAAATCTGAAGATAGACCATTACCAAGCTCTGCCGCTTTGGATACCAGTGATCCTAGCATTGTAGAAATAGAGAAACCTGAGGCAGAGAAAGCTACCGTGGAAGTTGAATACATTGAATCTGAGAACTTGGATAATGTAGACGATGCTGATGCAGTTGTGAAGGTATTTTTCCTATTTGTGCTTCTGTGTTCTGGTTGCACTAAACCCCATTAGCATCAGTAGTAACAACCATAGGTCCATAACTGTGATGAAACTGTTATATCCATGTATTTAGATCAGTTCGGTCTCTTTTTTTTTCTTCAGTCGGTTTTAGCTGGTCTTGACTCCAAGGAATGGGTATTAGTCTGTGATGCTCTTAATAATGTTCGTCGGCTTTCGATATTCCACAAGGAAGCAATGCTGCATATACTGTAAGCCAAGTTCTTTATGACTTTATTATCTCTTAAAGTAGATTGAAAAATGGAAGTCATGATATCCCTTTATCAGCGAAAAAGTGATCCCTCTCGTCGTGAAATCACTGAAAAATCCAAGAAGTGCGGTATGTAAAACTGCATGCATGACATCTGCAGACATCTTCAGTGCATATAACGACCATATAACAGATCTGTTGGATTCTCTGGTAACTCTTTTATCTATTTAACTTTTTCACTGTGTTTATTGATTGAAATTTACTTGTTCTTACAACGTTTCATACACTATATTCTCAGCTTACTCAACTCCTCCTCAAGTCTTCCCAAGACAAAAGGTTTGTCTGCGAGGCAGCAGAGAAAGCTTTAACTTCAATGACTAAATATGTTTCCCCAACTTTGCTGTTACCAAAGCTGCAACCTTGTCTCAAGAACAGGAATCCTCGGATCCGTGCAAAAGCGTCCTTATGCTTTTCCAGAAGTGTTCCCCGACTGGTAATACAAGTTCAACTTCTGTTATTTCCAGATATGTCTCTCACAAAGGCATCGTGTGTTATCTAACAAATCCAACAACTCCAGGGCGTTGAAGGTATTAAAGAATATGGAATCGACAAACTAGTTCAAGCAGCCGCGTCTCAGCTTAGCGATCAGCTCCCTGAATCCCGTGAGGCTGCACGGACCGTCCTACTAGAACTTCAGACCGTGTATGAAAAAGCTCATCCGCTCATCAAACTCGAGACATCATCATCGCCAGAGGAAGAGCAAATCCCAGAGGCAGAGCCAATTTCTTGGGAAATCTTCTGCCAGTCAAAACTGTCGGCTCTAAGCGCACAAGCTGTGCTTCGTGTCACCAATGTTGTGCCAGTGACTGCTCGGGAGGGTTTGGTTACTTCAGGTTCATCTTCTTCATCACAGTTATAAAGCCTTCTCTACTACATTTGAAAATCTTTTTTAAAACCGTTTGCTACGGATCATACGGTTACATGGTATTCTCCGGCCATTATATACCAAATTGGCAATTTATGGACCGATTAAGAGAGTGAAAATCGGTTATAAAAAAATCTTGGTTATTTTTCTTTTTGTGAGTTCTTCGTCTTTTCTCTTCAGTGATTTTTTTTCTTCCTTTTTTCGTTTTCTTATGTGTATATATCTATACCAAGATTTGGTAAGATAGTCCGAGTCGTTTGGCTAAATGCAACTTGGTTGGATTCTTTGACGATTCAGCCTTCATTCTTCACATCATTATTGTTTCAAGTAGAAAGTCTGAGTCTTTTGTTATACATGCATCTTCCTTGTTGGACTCTGCCTAGATTAAGCCTCGACTCTTGGTAGTAGATCTAGATTAAGCCTCGACTCTTGGTAGTAGATATTTAGTTAAGTTAATCCACCTTTAGTCACTTGCAAGCTTTGGCTTAGAGGTCAGATAATTGTGCTTGCTTCTGTAATCCAGTTTATTCGCGGAACCTGATATCGTTTCCACTTCCCAACCTTATTTACCCAACACTAAAAGTTGACTTTTATTAGGATTAAGAGAAGTAAAAAGTATCTGAGATCTCAACCAGAGTCGAGATAAATAGTTTTCACCTCTACCAAGCAAAATCATAAGTTCATAACCCTTATTTTGATGGATCTGTGAGGTGAAAAATAATGGCAACTCTCTTATATAATTTAGTTCTGCGAGAGCTCGCGGCTTCGATTAGCTGCAGCAACAACAGCATTCATAAGTGTTGCACGGAAAGAACCTTTCTCCAGTTCATGAACTCCGGCTATCGTAGTCCCGCCTGGTGAAGTAACATCATCTTTCAATACACCTGGATGCTTCCCGGTTTTGCTCACCATTGTTGCAGCTCCAAGAACCTGCCAGTGACACACACACACAAAGACTCAGGCTTCTCCTCCTACTTTCAGTTATTTAATACCACACAAACAAACAAAAAGATTTAGGAAGCTGTATGGGTCAGTTCACTGACGGTTTGTGAAGCTAAACCCAATGCGAGTTCTCGGGGCAAACCAGCAGCTACTCCTCCATCAGCTAAAGCTTCAATGGCTAAGAATATGTATGCTGGTCCACTTCCACTGTAAAAAGTTTGAAATTTCAAAGAAATTTTATACATGATTACTTAATAAGTGACTTGAACTTAAGCATTTAGAAACCGTGAACTACCTGAGACCAGTGACAGCATCAAACATTTTCTCATCGGCTCTTAACATTTTCCCCACCGAGCCAAACAACTTAGCGACAAGCGCTCCATCTTCTTCCGTTGCTGCTGTTCCCAGGCTCATTACTATTTTACACAAGACATAATGTTCAGCATCTGTAAGCATTTGTTTCAAAGAGAAAACAAATCAAAATTGAGAACTCTGAGAAACTACCTGAAGCTGCTTCACCAACTGCGGCTGGTGTATTAGGCATCACCCTTATAAATCGATCTTGACCAGACCATTCCTAGCATAAGAGAACAGAGATCTTTCAGCTATTTAACCAAATGGGACCCGTAGAGAAACTGTTTGATGCAAACACTGACACTGGAACATCATAAATAGTGATAGAACCATTTCGACACTTGAAAAAAGTAAGAGAAATGACAGCTTATTATTCAGGATTGATGAACTTTTAAAAACATATCTCTGACAAAGTATACTTTTTTTATCGGCAAAGATGCAAACCTGAAGATCTTTCAACTTTATTCCAGCTGCAACCGAAACCAGAATCTTATCCTTGGAGAGCTTCGATCTTAATTCCGTGATTGCCTTCTTAACTGCATATGACAGGCACAGCTTTACATAAAAACAAGATTCCACCGATGAATAAATCATCGATCTCCTATATAGTTTTTTTTGTTTATTCGATTGTGATTCAATAGAGAAGAAAATGGAGAGGTAGAAAATATATACCAACTTGGGGTTTCACAGAGAAAATCACAACATCGCTTTCTTTAACGACCTGTCATTTTGAAGATCGTCAGTTTCGATTAGTTTCACGCCAGTAGACATCGATGAGTTCCTGAGTTAACACGACAACAATAACGTACCACTAAATTTCATGATTTACTCCGATGAAAAAACCTCTCTCTCTGTCTCTATCTATAAGCCTACCTATAAATGAGGAAAAGGTGAAGAAGAACGACTTACTTCTTCGCTACTGGAGAAGACACTGACGCCAAAGGACTCGAAGACTTGACGGCGATTGAGATTCGAGTGAACGGCGGTGGAGATACGATGCGGAGGAAGCACACCAGAGGCAACCACACCTCTAGCTATACTCTCCGCCATCTTTCCAGCTCCGATGAATCCAACCTTGAAGCTCTCCGCGGAAATCGGAAGTATCTCCATCGGAAAATTACGGATTAAGGATATGAGATTTAGGTTTGGTTTCTGGTTCAAATTATAGCGTCTTAGCTCAAGTGTTATAGTGATCATTTCAGGTGTGCACGTGCAGATCACGTGGCTCATTTGTTTACCAAGGCCCAATAAAACAAAGGATACAAACTTATAAACGGCCCGCTTGACATAAACGTCTGATGTCTTACATTTAAGGAAAAACAAAAACAAAAACAAAAACAAAAACAAAAACAAAAACAAAATTATACAATCGTGTGGTTCATAGAAAAAGCACTAGAACATCACGGCGTTTTTTTAAGCAATTTGATGCAAAGCAAAACCAACCAAAAACGACACGAAGTTAGGACACAGGAACCTAAAATCAGTCCTCTATATAGAGGCATAGACGACCACTGATGATTGAAGATCTCGATCAACCTTGAAATGCGCGTGAAAAAATCTTTTGACCTGTTTTATCGTGAACAAAAAGAAACATATTTTAGTTCATAAATGCAAAAAAAAAACAAATGGCGCTAGAGTTGAAAAAAAAAAGTGTTCTTGCTTCTAACTTGCCTCTCTAAAGGAATGTTGTTGACTTATTAAATCTCGGAGTTTTGTTTCTTCTGCTGCAAACAATACAATGTGACTAGGCGGCTGTGACCAGTTTCCAGCTAACTCTGATACGAATCTTAAAGGGTCCATCAAGAATCGGTCTGACTCGTCAAGTTTTCCCTTCACTTCACTGTTTGAGAATAAGACGAAGAAGAAGAAGAATCCTTAAGAATCAAATAGTAGAGGGACGCGCTAAGAAGCCAGAACTGTGATTTTGTTACCTTGGCGTGCAGTCTAGAAATTGCATTGGAATGTTACTATGTAGAGTGGAATAGTAAGGAGTAGAATGGCATGGCATGAGAAAAAGAATGCTCTTTACTCTCCCTTTATATGCTTCTTCCGATAAGTAGTTCATCGCATCCTCTGTCCCTCTCTGTTGGAAACAACAACATTCCTTTTTAGCACGATGAGAGAGATAGAAACTAAAGAGAGAGAGTAATTCAAGTGATTAATTCTTTTACCTGATGGAATAAACTCATGTATAATGCCATTGGAATATTGGTCACAAGCAAAAATAAGACTGAAAGTCTCAGTTTAGGAGACCACTTCACAATGTGGTTCTTTCGAGGGACTTGCTTCTTTTTAGTGATTGATGATGATGATGATGATGAATCAGGTGCCTCCATTTGAGCAAGTGCATACCCAGAGAATATCAAAGCTATGGGTAGCACAGGTAGCACAAACCTATCATTCATAACTAAATAGATGACACGGTAAACATAATTCATGATGAAAGGATGTTCCTTTTGATGCTGTTTATAACGAAAGTGTAAGAAATCACGGTCCATTCTACGTCCATATTACCTGAATTCCTTGTGGCCGAGTATGCTGTATACCACTAAAACCCAAAGAATAAGAGCTGAAAGCTTCTGATTCTTAGACTTTATAATTCCAGCAATGGAGAGTGGTGTGAAAGTGAAAAGCATGACAAGAAATCCCTGGGAGAAGTACCAGTGCCATGGGTGAGTTCCGTAATAGTCTCCACCAGACGAAAGGAAATTGAACTTCAGAAAATTAAGAGGCACAATGACCCATGAGCCGTACATCAGACGGTCCAATAAACAGGTGAAGCCGAGGACCAAAGACCTAACACGAGAAGTAAGTAAGCACTATGAGATCTGCAAAAGCAAACATTGAAAGTAAAAGAGTACAGCTCCAGAGTTAAACTCACCCAATCGGGATCACCTCTACAGCGATGAATTTGACCTTATTAGGCGTCAAAAATAGCTCAAGCGTCCCAACATATAACCATATGATTGCACTTGTTGGTCTTATGGCACATGCTAGGGCTGCTATGACCAAACCCCACTTCCGATTCACGGGATAGTCCTTTGAAGTATCTCTAACACAAGGCCAGTAGTAGAGCCCTATGATGGTAAGAACAGTCTCTAAACAGTTTGAAAAAGTGCGGTTCAAACAGAAGAACATCAACCAGTTTGCCAGTTGACAAAAGAGCTACCAAAACGTCAAGGAAGCAATCCGGGGATAAAATGCAAATATTAATTAAGAAAGATTATAGAGAAACAAAAGACAAATTCAATGATTAGCGGGAATCGGTTTTTCAGGACATCTTCATGGTAACCACTAACAGACTTATCTCAATCTCTCATCGAAATAGGACAGAAGCTCGGAATCTCTAACTCACTTCCGGTTACATCGACCTAGCATTGCATTGGAACTACCAAATATAATGTGATGGTGGGCTGGCTTCCCTTTTGTAGGTAATGTTTGTTTTTTACTAACTTATGCTAATCTTGTAATTTTCATTGGTCGCAAATTCATTGCCATACGGGTGAATGAAATCAAGCAAATGACTTAGCATGTTGCATAGAAAGGATACAGACCAACTTGCAACATTTTCTCCATAAAGAGCATCTGAGAGTTTATACAAGTAGAGATCACCAAGAGCTGAAAATATGGATTGCATGAGACGTGGGGCTTTGCTCTGCAAAAAAAGAAATAGTTATAATACATACACCATTCTACCTACCTTTATTTGAACACATCGAAAAAGCTAAAACATAAGTCAAAGAAAGCGTCAGAGATAACCCCCACTACTCCGTTTTAACAAATTAGGAACCTTCGTGGAATTTCAATTGAATCAGATTTTGGAGAAACATATATTCAAAAAAAAAAGGAAAGAATCATACTGACCATTACGTAGGGAGTATCAAGGCCCGTCACATGAAGAACTTTGTACAAGGATGCAAATAACATGGGATGCAAATAGCTTCGTATTCCTCTCTTCCATTCCCATGTCAAATAACCATAACTGTCATTATGATCAATCCAAGAAACAATCTTAAAATGGTCACTGAATCATACAAATTCGTCACATATCTCATTTTATACAATGTGACATGATTTTAAACTTTGAGAAAAAATTAATAACAATGATTCATCCAACTTAACAGCTAAACTTGATACGAATCCATACTTAACAGTCAACTATATAGAAAGTGTTATTTCAAAACTAAAGATGAGAAAACGACAGCTTTTTGTCTTTTCATTTTGAAATCATTACCCGAACACGGTACGATGAGCTACTTCGAGGGATTGCCAATGTTCGTCGGGATTGAAATAAGTTTGAATCAACAAAGCATTTGCCACACGAAACGCGAGGCAGAACAAGAATATCCGCCTCGGAGATCGTATTATTCGACCTGCTTTGCCAGAAACACCAAACGAATTTCTATCATCGCCGACGTTAACTGACGCGCCACCGTCGCCATCGCCGTCGGCGTACTTCCGTTTCCTTATTTCCATCGAAGAAGACAGAAATTACGCAAGCCCAAAATGAAGCTGAAGTTTTAACAGAGACACGTTGGGTTTATCCATAATTTAATGGGCTTTATGTATGCTCTATCTTATTTAGGCCCATCGAATCATATGGGCCTTTTAAGAGATGTCAACATCTGTTTGTTAGTGTACAATGTACTTACAACATTAACCAAATCTATGAAAACGTCATTTCAAATATTTAATTTCCAGCATAATTTTTTTAATACAGTATTGTGAATAACACGTGAGTTAATCTTTAATTAAACTCATAAACTGAATAACGAGATTATTTTCCTCCAAAAAAAATCGGCTTTTAGAAAAAAAAAAGGTGGATACAAAAAAGTTGAAACGCATAACTTTTTAAATTCTTAACATGTTCTGTTTAAAGCAGGGACATATGGCCTAACACGACTCACGTCACGAGGATGGCTTTTATTACACAAACTGAGTTTAGAACGCCTAACCATGTCATGAATCCGTGGACCATGCATGATATATTATTATCACATACTGACCTACGCCTTGCCATTTCAAGCACATGTGTATTTGTTATGTAACGTAAAAACACAAGTGTTCTTGTAGTCCAAAGCATTTACAGCAGATAATAAAATGAATTATCAATTATTTTATAAACTACCATATTACAAACATGTAAAATGAATCTATTATAGAATGAAATCACTGAGTACGTATTGCAGGAGTATTTAAATGGAAAATGATATTAAGCGGAAAATTTTGAAAAGAAAGAGATTTTCGTGTGTCTTCAATTTGTTACTTCTCTTTTCTTTTTAGCATTGTTTATAGAATAAACTGATCACCCTATATATGGACGTGACATACAAGAGAAACTTATACAAAACACATGTCCAAAAGCTGTATAATAAATTGCATTACTCTTTGTGGACCTCAATTGCATTACTTGTATGGACCTAAATTGCATACAGCTGGTATGGACGTTTCATTCAGAGACATGAGTAAATGAAAGAAAGAAAAAGGTTTGCACATTCATATCTAGTCTACTATTGATATTTTTTCCTTGCTATTAATTTTTTATATCTATATATTTTGTTATATCTCTAACGCCGACACCGAATTAATGTTTTGGTGTCCATCTTTTTGTTCAACTCTATTTAAAAGACTGTATTTCATATAGAGGGTAATATGCAACATGCACATCATATACATACATAGATGTATATAAGGTTAAGTCCTTAAAACAAAACAAAAAAAGTAAATCTTGACCTATAAAATATAAATAGAGCCTTGTGAAAACAAACAATATAAAAAAACAAAATCATGGCAGTTTCCTCATCATCACCTCATCATGTTGTTCTCTTCCCTTACATGTCAAAGGGCCACACCATCCCTCTCCTCCAATTCGGCCGTCTCCTCCTCCGTCACCGCCGTGTCATCTCCAGCTCCGACGACGGAGAAGAACCAACCATTTCCGTCACCGTCTTCACTACCCCAAAAAACCAACCTTTCGTCTCAAACTTCCTCTCCGACGTCGCAAGCACATCATCTATCAAAATAATCTCACTCCCTTTCCCGGAAAACATCGCCGGAATCCCTCCCGGAGTCGAGAGCACCGACACGCTCCCTTCCATGGAGCTCTACGTGCCTTTCACTCGAGCAACCAAATCTCTCCAGCCTTTCTTCGAAGAAACTCTTAAGAATCTTCCACAAGTTTCTTTCATGGTCTCCGATGGATTCCTCTGGTGGACATCGGATTCCGCCGCTAAATTCGATATCCCGAGATTCGCCTTCTTCGGCATGAACTCCTACGCATCGGCTATCTGCTCCTCCGTTTCCGTACACCGACTCTTTACCAAACCGGGAAGTGTTAAATCCAATACCGAACCGGTTACTGTACCGGATTTCCCATGGATCCGGGTTAAGAAGTGCGACCTCGTCCCGATTTTCACCGAACCGGACCAATCGGGTCCGGAATTCGAGCTGTTCAGGGACCAAACAGTGTCCACGGAGAAAAGCCGTGGAATTATAATGAACAGTTTTTACGATATCGAGTCAACGTTCGTTGACTTCCGGCTTCGTGCGAACGATGGGCCCAAGCCGTGGTGCGTTGGGCCTTTGTGTTTGGTAAATCCTTCTAAACCGGAAAGTGAGAAACCGAGTTGGATTCATTGGTTGGACCGGAAGCGAGAGGAACAATGTTCGGTTTTGTATTTGGCCTTTGGAACGCAGGCAGATATATCGAACGAGCAGCTCAAGGAAATAGCATTAGGGTTAGAAGATTCCAAGGTACGTAAAATAATCGATTCCAAAATATGAATAACTCAAACTGTTCGACCTAACTCCATGCATATAATTATTTTCTTGTTGTATGAACCCATTTATAATTTAGGATGCGAAAAAACATACAAGTAGTTGGCACTAAAAGATATCGTATTATTTCAATAATGCATATATGGACTGATAAAGAACAGTATTTTGTTAATTGACGTGGTCTTAATTGTTTAATAAAGGTAAACTTCTTGTGGGTCACGAGAAAGGACGTAGAAGAAGTGACCGGAGAAATAGGGTTCGAAGAGAGAGTGAGAGAGCATGGGATGATTGTTAAAGAATGGGTGGATCAATGGGAGATACTGTCACATAGAAGTGTCAAAGGCTTTTTGAGCCATTGCGGATGGAACTCGGCGCAAGAGAGTATTTGCGCGGGGATTCCGCTGCTTGCTTGGCCAATGATGGCCGAGCAGCCACTCAATGCGAAGTTGGTAGTTGAAGAGCTAAAGATCGGAGTAAGAATCGAAACAGAAGATGGAACTGTGAAAGGGCTCGTCACAAGAGAAGAACTTAGTCGAAAGGTAATATATCAAAATGTTTTCAAGGAACTCTAGCTAATATTGGTTTATGTCATTTTGTATTTGTACTATTTAGGTTAAAGAATTAATGGAGGGAGATATGGGGAAGACTGCGAGGAAGAATGTGAAAGAGTATGCAGAAATGGCGAAAAAAGCTTTGGCTCAAGGGACTGGTTCGTCTTGGAAGAATTTAAATTCGCTTCTTGAAGAGCTATGTAAGAGTAGAGAGACAAATGATGTTACTAAGTTATTAAGCGATGATCAGAGAGATTGAGCATTAGAAGCTTATCACATTAGTGCTCTTCTGAATAATCTCATTGTGAGTTTGTTTGCGAAAATAATATCTGATATGAGAAAAAAAAAGAAATCATGCAATAATAACATTAAGACAGTTTAAGATTTATGTATTTTTACTCTACACTCTTTTGCTATATCTAACATCCTCAAACCGAAACGAATAAATTAAAGTAGTAGAAGTATAAAATATTCATGGGGTTTCCTAACGCTATATATTTACCAGCTAGAAAGACCAAACATATCACACAAGTTTTTATCCTCGCGAAAATTCTACAGTTTTAAACGTCTTCTTTATCTATTGAGAAATCAGGCTCATCTGGTTTGAATAGTTGAGGCATTTTCAAACTGCTTGAAGATCCATCTTTCTTACCAGTACTACTACTTGAAGCCTTTTGATTTGTGCCTCTTCTCGTGTTTGCTGCGAATTTAGATGCCAAGATTGTTGCTCCCAGATTTTGATTGTTGTTTGTGTTGTCCCCTGATAATCCATCGCCTTCGTAATCATCGTCGTCGCTTCCATAGTAGTATTCTCTGTTTTCTTCGTCTTCGTAACCTGTTTCATCTGTGTAATAGTATCCACTACTCTCGTGCAGGCTGAGCTCTTTCGCGAGCTTTCTTCGCTTGTATCTTCTCCACGCGGATTGGACAAAACACGCTCCCCATGCTCGCCACTGATGTGAGTAGTACCTGAAAATGGACGTATGAGATTTGATTTAGCTCCGAACCGTGAAAGCCGTGAACCAGTCCACGAACCGCCCTGTGTGTTTCATTTTATAATATCAGGGTCGGGCCATTTCGGTCCTAAAATGGTGTACCTGAAAGCGTGTTGCAGCTTTTTGCTTTGAAGACGTTTGAACTGATGAGCAACAAACTTGAGATCCTCTGCGCTTAAGGCAAAGGCTTCGACTTCAGAGAGGGCACGGACGCTTCGGGTTGAAGACGGAAGGTTGAGAGTAGAGTTTGGCATTAAGGCCCATGTAAGAAGTTCTTCACCACAGAAATCGCCAGGTCTTAGAGTAGTGGTGTTGAAGAATCCAGATCTTCCTCCGTTTGTTGTTGAGCTCTCTATCTGTCCTCGAATCACAAAGAGCATTTCATTCACCGGATCACCTTCACGGAATATGTAGGTCCCAGCCGTGCTTAAAGATGAGACAAGGCATCCACATATAGCGTCAAGAAGTTGATCATCCATTTGAGAGAAGAACGGGACCTGCAGGTAGCAAAACCGTTTGAATTCTGAAACGAAAAACAATAAAATCTATAACCAGATATTTGTGAGGACATAGTAAATGTATGTACCCGGCGGACAAGAGCGAGACAGAGATGGCGTTGGATTTCGCGACGTAAGTCTGTAGGTAAAGAATGGAGGATTGATTCTTCATCGACGCCTCTGGTTGCAAGCCATTTGTATTGAACAAATCTACGGACACGTTCTTGAAGCTCTGGCGGTAATTGACGATGTCTCATCCATTCTTCAGTGTCTCGTCGCTTAACTCGCCATTCCTCAACTCTTACAGACATCGATTGTAAAGAAGTCTTTCCACCAAGTTAAAAATCAAGGTCTTTTGTTAGAAAAGACAAAAAAAAAACGTCTCTGTATTGAGAAGTTTTGAGGAGTCTATGATTTAAGCTCTGAATCTTACTTGCATGTTACCGATCAGGAGTGTGAAGAGAATCAACCCAAATATACAGATTGTAATACAGAACAGGGTCTCGCCAAGATATACGCTTGTGGTTATATTCTGGCCATAAGAACTGTGAAACAAAACCGTTGTTACAGCTAAAAGAAGTCAATCTAAGATAGAGACCAGGAATTTGTTGGATCAAAGGCTGACATACCTTAGATTTCTTAAACCCCACCACAGACAATATAAGTACTTTGACACGAAATCCGTCGTAGCAACTTGAGTTGTAAAGGCTTCAGCAAACATGCCGAACTTGAAATTGGTAGTGCTGCTTGTAGCATCACAATGAGAAAGGACCTGAGTAACATTTTGCCAATACTGGCGCTCAGGTTGCTGCAGACTCTTGCAATCCAAGAAGCTTGGAAGACAATCCAAAACTCTCAGGGCGTTATCTTTCTTGCATACATTGGACCAGCACGAGAACTGCCGCCCAATTGATGATAGATACCACATTGCTCCTAACACCTGGCCACAAAGGGAAGAGACTCTTAGCAACATAAACTGAAGAAATCTAGCGATACACACGCGCAAGAGAGAGAGAGAGAAAACTTACGTGACTAGCGAGGATGTAGAGCAGGAGGTTGTATGCAGCTCCTGCCCAAGCAGTCTTGGCGATGAACCCGGTTGTTTTTATAATCCTTTGATTGAGTGGGAATATGATGAATGATCTTGGAATGTATTGAACAAGAACGATAAGGGCGAGAGTGCTATTGGCATGATTAGCAGTCCCGTTTGTGGCGGCTGGAATTACTAGCCAAATAACAAGCTGGGATCAAAAGATGGTCAGAACAAGCATGAGGCTCTGATTCTGGTAATTAGAAAAGATGGTATATACACCTATGTAACTATGTTCTTTAATCTTACCTAGACCATCAACTTCAAATTTAAAGTACGACAATCTAGTTTACTGGGTAAAGTGTTTGAGCTTCTAATGAACACGAATTAATCTTCAGAAACAATCACCCATTTGCATTTGGAAACAATGGAAATCTCAGAATCTAATTCAAATTTAGCTCAAGAGTTCTCACAAACATTTCTCTTCATTGTTGAAAACTTGTTCATATACCCAGACACAGATGTCGTTATGACGCTCTAAGAGCAAATCTTAACCTGACATCGCCAATTTGAAGCTACATTATAAGAAATTAATAGTAGGCATGCGAACCTGGGGAAGAGGAAGCATGGCGGCCACATCGATGAGGAAATCGCTCTTCAAGTACCTCATAGCGATCTCTCTCGAATCCATGACAAGCTCACCGCGACCAAAAACCCGAGAACTCCGCGCGACGAACGCGGTTCTGAATTTCATGAAAATGTGCAAGAGGTGGAAGAGATCGGCGACTGTGCGGAAGAAGGTGATCGTGGCGGCAAGGCCGATGTCGACGGAGAGACACGCCGGACCGCCGACGTAAGGTACGTAAAAATAGAAAGGGTCGAGGAAGAGGGCGAGGATCGAGGTCACGAGAAAGACGTGGTTCCAATACGTAACGATGTTGCTGTCCGGGTCCAGGATCTGATGCCGCCATAGAAGGACTTGGCTACCGTATCCGAAGACAGATCCTCGATTAGATGCGACGGAGGTTATGGTCTCCGGGAGGAGGCTGCGGAGAGACCGGATCTTATTCATCTCCCATGGCGGATTCCGGTGTTAATCGGATTCCGCATTAACAGAAAGATAGAGAGAGAGGTAGCAATTGATGTAGAGAGAGAGAGAGAGAGAGACGGAGAGATTAGGACACTTAGGTTGCGTCTTCAAAATTTCTTTTTTTCTTTTTTTCGTTTTCATTTTCATTTTCGTTTGATGATTATGGAAGAAGGAGAGGATTTCTCGCGGGAAAACTGGGAGAAGGGCCATGGATATAGGGAAGGCATTTTTCCGAAAATACGGTGAGAGAGTGAGGGTATTTACGGAAAGGTATTTCTAAAGGATCTATCCCGCTTGTTTATGCTGCTGTTTATATGCTTTCAAAACAGCACACGCTTTGCCTCCTGAATTTATAAACGGCACAACGTTTATAGTTATTAGATTATTAACCTATCGGCCCAATAGTCATATATCGGCCCGTTGTGTGATATTAAAAATACTCCTTTTTTTCTTGTGTCGAGAAGGGGCATCATAACGTGTCATTTGATTAAAACAAAAAATTATCTTGAACTAAATGAAGAATAATAATTTGTGATAATAGACCAAACACGGTTTTAATCATTCTTTGAACCCTAGGCACACAAAAAACTAACTCATTACACCAACCCTCGAACCACAAACTATTTTATTTATTTTAAGATTTAATATGAATGTAATTATCTTGTATAAGACAATTAGTATGTATAAAGGTTATAAACGCACGCGTACCAAACATTCTATGAACAAAACAAATATGATAGTGGGGGAGATAGATAGTGTGCATGCTAGTTGACACCATAATATAACAAAAAGGAAATAGAAACCCCTAGAAAGTTGAAACGATGATGCGAATATAAAGGGAATGACAAAGGAATAAATGAAATATTGAAAACAATAAAATAAAAAAATATATATACGTCACGAAAAATATAATGGTTATCCACACAAAAGGGACAACAACTTCGTTCAAGTAAGCGACAACAACTTCCATCATATCATTCTTTTCATCCACTTAAAAAGAAAAAAATATATAATGTCCGTGTCGTAGTGTAAAAAGCGAGGAAAAAAAAGAGTTCTATAACATTTTTAATTTTTGAGGTCTAAATGTTAAAAATTAGAGTTTTAACTTTGAGCCACGACTTCTTTATCTATTAGAAGAAGACTGCTGAGCCACACGTATTTTGGATGTTTCATAAACGTAATTATGAGACAATCATGTGATTTCAACTATGAATTCATGGTTATACAGATACGATGTTGGCTAAACATTATATTATCGAATTATTAATTACTTATGATTCCATGATGAGTGCTATTAAGTATGACCACGTGTGACAGATTTGAAATGTTTAGAGATGTTAAAATAAGGAATCTGACGGGATCCTATTCTTTTTTTATATTCTACTTTTCCCACTATGATTGTTATATAATAAGCATAATTAATCAGGAGATTTTATTTTATTGAAATTCCATTTTTTTCTCCATGTGGAGTAGACTACACGAAAAAGAAATTTTCTTATTATTGATTAATTAGGGCAAAAACAGGATTAGCAAATTGTAAAATCGCATTTTCCGTCCAGACAGTGCAAATACAATTTTTATGACATAATTACAAATATTGATTTTAAACATTTATGAAGATAGCAAAGGTTCCCACTTCCCATTCTAGGAGGCAACAAATTTCTTTTTTGTTTGATTTATATAAATGCTTACGGACACAAGAAGAAGTATCGTGATCGTGAACATATTAATCATTTGGGACCCAAATTGAAAAAGACTTATATATATTTTGTTTTATTAGAAGTAAAAGTATATTGTATTTTTGTGAAGTTTAGGGCACTCGTTCATCAATTATTATGTAGAGAAAGAAGATAAGTTGCTTTCAAAGTGGTAAGAGTTAGGTCTTGATAAACAAAAAAGAAGACTTGAAGGTGGTTCCACACTAAAACTCTTGCACCTACATACACACGTGTCCAAAGATTTAAAATCTTATCAAAATAAAATTGTTTAAAATATCTGTATATAATTTTGGGAATTGTGTGAATAATTTAAGGATTTGAGAGTTAGGGTGGATGAACAAACAGGTCACATAATAAGATAAACAATCAAAGAATATAATATAATCTCTTGGTACAAACAAACAATTTTAAAAAAGAAAACAAAAGTGATGAAGACAACAATCTATTCGTTCCCCACCCATCTCCCATTAGTATTTGTTTATCTCTAATATATTTTTCACTTTTTCTGAGTCACTACAAAAAATTTATGGTACTTAAGATCCATAGCTTTTACATTTACGATAACGTCTTTAACCCCTTCTGATATTGTAGTTCGTAAATATTTATTACACATCTTAATATAAGCATAGTTACGTAGGACTGTTTTATATTAAAGTCGACACAAACATACATATATAGGTCACCTATATACAAAAAACCATTTATAAGATTTGTTCTCCCATTTCAAAAAAGGCCCCACTTTTTTTTTTGATATTTGCAGTTGTATTTGTGGCAGTTATCTTAATGATTCTCTCATCTATATGTTTCTTCTCTCTCTCTCTTGTGATTCTTGATTTTGGCCAAACCTTTTGTACTCTCAGTGCATTAAATCAACACATAGCCAAAGAAAAAAACTTTTGTAACGTCAATTGAATTCTTCCCATCTTTCTTGTTTTCCACGAACTAAATCCCATCTCAAATTTCTTATCCCCTGAAATGGAATTTCAGTGATTTAAGAGCAAAAAAAAACCCATCATGGATCTCGAGCGTCTGAGTCCAAGGGATCAAGTTAAGGTAGACTTCTGAGCTTAATTCACTTCAATTTCGATGTCAAAAATCCAAACTTTTTTATTGTTTGTTGCTAAATGTGTAACTTTTTGTTTGGTTTTTTGCAGAAAGAATCTTGGTGGACGGTTCTCACTTTAGCTTACCAGAGCTTAGGTGTGGTTTATGGAGATTTAGCAACTTCACCATTGTATGTCTATAAGAGCACTTTTGCTGAAGACATCCAACACTCGGAGACAAACGAAGAGATCTTTGGTGTTCTGTCTCTTACCTTCTGGACATTAACTCTAATCCCACTCGTTAAATACGTCTTTATTGTTCTTCGTGCTGACGATAATGGTGAAGGTGGGACTTTCGCTCTCTACTCTTTACTCTGTCGCCATGCCAGAATCAGCTCTTTGCCCAATTTTCAGCTCGCCGATGAGGACCTTTCTGAGTATAAGAAAAACTCCGGGGACAATCCGAGGGATTTAAAAGCTAAGGGGTGGAATCTGAAAAACACACTGGAGAAGCATAAGGTTCTGCAGAACATGTTGCTTGTTCTTGCTCTGATTGGGACGTGTATGGTCATTGGTGATGGCGTTCTCACACCTGCAATCTCTGGTAAAAAGATTGATTCTTCTCAGATTTGGTTTGAAGATTGTGTGGATTTCTCAAGATCTAAGAGGCTGATTCTGTGTAATTTTTTTGGGGGGATGATTTTTGTAGTTTTCTCAGCAGTCTCTGGATTAGAGTTATCCATGTCCAAAGAGCAACATCAATGTAAGCTCTCTACTTCTTTGATCAGATAGGAGTCTAGAGGCTAAAGATGGAAATTTCAGTATCACTAGATCCCCAAAATGACAAATTATGCTGTTTTTAGTGGTTTCCTCTTAAGTTTCTTCTGGTCCCTAAGTGTAATGCATACTGTTTAAAATAGTGTAGGAACAGGAATTGATGCATCATGTAGATTTAGACACAATTTCCTGATGCTAAAATCGCCGAATAATTCGAGATATTGGGTTTAGATTAGCTATTTTGGTCCTACTTCTGTCAATTGGCTAATCGCAAGTTAGGTAGAATCCATGTAGGATCAACATGAAGCTTCTTAATTTTGTATTAAATAGTTAAACTTTTTCTGGTTGTGGAAGGTGAGGCTGATGCAGATGCGTTTTTTTTATAATCAATAAATAATCAATGTGATTTAGGAGTTAAATTGATTTATAAACTAAAAGATATAAAGCTAGAGGAATATAAAAAGTCATAAAGCTTAAACCTTTTGATGATCAAGTGGTCAAATAAAAAGTTAGTTGGTTTGGATAAGACTCTCAGGTCATAAGTTCTTACCATCTGAAGTAACCTTCTTCGTCTTGTCGGTAAATAGTTAATTCACTTGCTGCTCCTTTATTTGCAGACGTGGAGGTGCCTGTGGTCTGCGCCATACTGATACTCTTGTTCTCGCTACAACACTATGGAACACATCGTTTAGGCTTTTTGTTTGCTCCAATTGTGCTCGCATGGCTTCTCTGCATAAGCACCATTGGTGTATATAACATCTTCCATTGGAATCCTCACGTTTACAAAGCATTGTCTCCTTATTACATCTACAAGTTCCTCAAGAAAACTCGTAAACGCGGATGGATGTCTCTCGGTGGCATCCTTTTATGCATAACTGGTAAAAAAAACAGAGAAAGAATGGTCTTTTCTTCTCATGAGTTTCAAACCGTTTTCTCAGAACTTTTTTCTTTGGATTTTTTCAGGCTCGGAAGCTATGTTTGCTGATCTAGGACACTTCACTCAGTTGTCAATACAGGCAAAACATATGATTTTATTTGAAAAGTTACAATCTTTTTTTTGTGTCCTCTTATTGGCGTTTCCTGAAACTTGCATTTGTCTCCCTGGCTGCAGATTGCGTTCACATTTGCTGTTTATCCGTCGTTAATCCTTGCATACATGGGTCAAGCCGCTTATCTGTCTAAGCACCATGTTCTCGAGAGCGATTACCGGATTGGGTTTTATGTTTCGGTACCTGGTAAATCTACTCATCATCTTGTTAACCGGTTAAGACACAACTGTTTGCTTGGGCACAGTTTTCACTAATTTGTTTGTTGTGTACAGAGAAAATAAGATGGCCGGTTTTGGCAATTGCGATTTTGGCGGCTGTTGTCGGAAGCCAGGCAATAATCACGGGAACGTTCTCGATCATCAAGCAATGCACTTCTCTAGGTTGCTTCCCAAAAGTGAAAATTGTGCACACATCGTCGAAAATGCACGGCCAGATTTATATCCCGGAGATCAACTGGACTCTCATGCTGTTATGCTTGGCAGTGACCATAGGTTTCCGCGACACCAAACACATAAGCAATGCCTCAGGTACAGTATCCATAAACCATAGCCAGAACCACTAAAACCCTCTATTGTATGTTGATCAAGAAACTCTCTGTTTCTGAATCTTTTCTTCTCTGTACTCTGTATGCAGGTTTGGCAGTTATTACCGTTATGCTGGTAACGACTTGCCTGATGTCACTGGTAATCGTCTTATGCTGGCGCAAAAGCTCCCTCTACGCCCTCGCCTTCATCTTCTTCTTTGGAACAATCGAAGCTCTTTACTTCTCAGCTTCACTCATCAAATTCCTCGAAGGCGCATGGGTGCCACTCGCCCTCTCCTTCATCTTCCTTCTCATCATGTATGTTTGGCACTACGGAACCGTCATGCGTTACCAATTCGATGTTCAGAACAAAGTCTCAGTCAACTGGCTCCTCACACTTTTCGGCTCCTCAAACCTCGGAATTGTCCGTGTCCGTGGAATCGGTGTGATCAACACCGAGCTTGTCTCAGGCATTCCCGCAATTTTCTCTCATTTCATCACTAATCTACCCGCGTTCCACCAAGTTGTCGTCTTCCTCTGCGTGAAATCTGTCCCTGTTCCACACGTGAAACCGGAAGAACGGTTTCTGGTCGGAAGGGTTGGACCGAAGGAGTACCGGCTATACCGGTGTATAGCCCGGTATGGATACCGCGATGTACACAAAGACGACGTTGAATTTGAGCAAGACCTCATTTGCAGTATCGCAGAGTTTATACGTTCGGATAAACCAGTTGATTACTCTCCGGACCCTGAAAATGAATCCGGAACCAACGAGAGGTTAACTGTCGTCGCGGCTTCCTCCTCCAATCTCGAAGGCGTTCAAATCTATGAAGACGATGGTTGTGACAAACGAGAACAATCGTCTTCTTCGGAGGTAATTATGGTGGAGGTAGAGCCACAGATTCCTTCGCCGAGAATCAAGAAAAGGGTACGGTTTGTTTTACCGGAAAGTGCGAGGATCGATAGATCTGCGGAGGAGGAGTTGACGGAGCTGACGGAGGCGCGTGAGGTAGGTATGGCGTTTATTATGGGACATTCGTATGTGAGAGCAAAATCGGGATCGAGTGTGATGAAGAAGATTGCTATTAACTTTGGCTATGATTTTCTAAGAAGAAACTCGAGAGGTCCTTGTTATGGTCTGTCTACTCCTCACGCTTCTACTTTAGAAGTTGGTATGGTTTATATCGTGTGACTATACTTTTTTTTTGTTTTGTTTGAATAAACCTCAGTTTTGTATATTAAAAGATAAATTTCTCAGGTTTTTTTTGTTGTAATTTTCGTGTAGAGAGATGTTAGAGTTGCTTGTGGCATAAGTAAGATATGTTTTTTTTTTGTAATAATTTGTCCCCACTGTCCAAAGCAAAAAAAAAAGGGTTGAACAATAAGTAGACAAGAGCATATGCTTCTTGTCTTATGTTTCTTTAACTCTAAATCTTCTATTTTGTCGGCTTAGCTCATCAATCATCATATATTTAAGTGCACAGAAACCCCAAATACATACAAGTGCATATTACGTATCTCTCTAAACTCGTGAGCAACGCTTGCTCTGTTTTCCTTGAAAAAGAATGAGGAAAAATGGAAATTTGGTGGCTCTGTCTCTAATTTTCTTGTCTCGCTTTTGTGGGCTATCTTCAGTTTCAGCTAAGCCTCCTCGTGTTAGTGGGTCTTGATTACCCTAATTTGATTATCTTTTTAAAAGAACATCTTCTTGATAAGTGTTTCAAATTTTGTTGTTAGGTAATAACTAATAAATGTCTGAAGATGTTCTTGTATTTCTCTGTTTTGGGAACAGAAATTGTAAATGGACTTGTGACAGATGTAGCATCAACGCTGTGAAAATGGTTGTGGTCTCTTCAAACACCCACCACGAAATCTGGTAAGACGACCCACAACAAAAAGAAATTTATATACCGTTTCTTATAATCTTGCTGTCAAACTTTCAAGCTTTATAAAATTAGAACAGAAAAACTGAGGAAATGTGACAGGTGTTTCTAGCCGTTCATGGGTGAAGTATGAAAGTCGATGTAACATAGAGACAGTGTTTGATGGAAGTAAGCTTGGCATTGAGCCCTACGCAATTGAAGTTTCCCCTAATGGAGAAGAGTTTCTTGTTTTGGAAACCGAGAACAGTAACATATTTTCTACTTCTTCTTGAAATAGATTTGATGAAAAAAGAACTCTCAAGGTCGATTTTGCTGGGCACATATGCAATTTTCTACTAACAATTTCTTATTTTGCGGGATATTCGTGTCCACCCGAAAATATGACCCAAGATATTGAATCACGTATGTACAATTATGCTTTGCTTCAAGATAGAGATTCATTTCTTTTGCTTTTTAAGTTGAGTAAAAATGTCTTTTCTGCTGTTTCTTGTTCGTCAAGTTAACAAACTTTCCTCACAATAAGCACCAAACTTTTGCTTTTAGATAGATCCTAAGATCCAAAATAGATAGATTCAGAGTCTGTGTTTGCTTCTCGCGTTCATACTGTTCTACACACTGATCTCACGACGGATTTGCTAATATTTGAGTTTTTTTTAATCTATTGAAGATGGTAAACCAATGTTAGTCTCTGGTTCACAAGAAGGCTACACAGTACACGTCGACGGAAAGCTCAAAGAAGCAAAAATGAATCGTCCTCGAGGGTTAGCCATCGACGATAATGGAAACATCGACGTCGCCGATACTAATAATATGGCCATACGCAAGTTCAGCGAGGACGGTAACTACAATACAGCGGTTGCGTTTGCGATTTTAAAATACCGATTTTTAAAGCTTTCTCTGATTTATTTATGTCAGGGGTCTCAACCATCGCAGCTGGTTGATGAGTTGATGAGATTCTCCGATGACTTTAATTTGATCTACGTCTCTTCAAGCTGTTCTCTTCTAGTCATTGATCGATGAAGTCAAATGATTAGAGAGATTCAGCTTCACGATCATGACTGTTCTCATCACGAACCCGGAACAGATCTCCATCTTGGTAACATTTCGAAAGGCGACCACTGTTTGGTTTGTTTTTGTTTTGTGCTTTGCTTGAAGGAACCGCTTTGCTCGTTGCTGGTGTGTTTTTTGGATACATATCATGATAACAATAGAACACTACAATCTTTGAATTTAAAACACACACACACACGAAAAAATCATCGCAATATTTGGAAGAAAACAAACGCACAATGAAGACATTGAAACATTGAAATAAAAACTCAAGAGAGGATACAACCAGAAGAAGAACGGAAATACATTTTAGAAAACGAAAGACAAGGCACCAACCAACGCGGTGGTAATCAGCTGAGGATAGGCGGAGAAAGTGGCAGCACCTGCAGCCGAAGGAGGAGCCTTCGTGGGAGCATCACAGAGCTCATCATCTTTGCCTGGCGGAGGAGCAGGTGCTTGGTCATCTTTACGTGGTGGAGGAGCAGAAACCTGTGGCGGGGGAGCAGAAACCTGTGGCGGGGGAGCAGAAACCTGTGGCGGGGGAGCAGAAACCTGTGGCGGGGGAGCAGAAACCTGTGGCGGGGGAGTAGAAACCTGTGGCGGGGGAGCAGAAACCTGTGGCAGGGGAGCAGTAGCATTAACATCTTTACCTGGCGCAGGAGTGGGAGCATCACAGAGCTCATCATCACCATCTTGCGACTTGGCACTCATGACCAACACGGCGAAGACAATGCAGACGAAGGCAAAACGGGTCAAAGATTTTGTTGTTGCCATTTGAATTCTTCTTCTTCTTCTCCTTGTTTGGTTTCTTCCTTTGTTGTTCTCTGTAGGATCTATACAAAGAGCATTGAATTTATAGAGAGAGAGGTTGTATAATGGTTTGTGAATTAAGAAGTCTATGCATAAGAATAAGTCTTGGTATTGAACCGATCATTATGTTGTTATCATTACATTGTTGATCCATTCGACTTTAAAAAAAAACGAAAAGAAAAGAAAGAGCGAAGATGTGGTAAGTTATAATTATTTTTATTTTTTTAGTCAATGATAGATTAAATTTTTTTTTTTTTTGTCAACAGTGTATCAATTTGTTAGTAAACACCGATTTAGATGTTCGTTTATGTAACAAATGTTAATTTGTCCCCAAACCAAAAATTGACGAAAAAGATTAAACAGTAGCACACATAACACCACGTAATCAACTGTTACAAGAGAGAATGAATCCTTGAGAAATTATTGTGAATCGAAGCAGTAACGGAGGAAGAAAACTTGGGCTTGAGCGTACAGAAGATTGACAAAGCCCACGTGAGAATCAACCCAAGCCCACTGAAAACAGAGCATCCGCGACGGCTCTCTGCGTCAGCAAAAGTACGACGGATCTTCTTCAGTACGTACGAGCCTCGCCATCAACTTCAAACCAACCTCTCCAACCGATTTGATGCTATAGGTTCGCATGCCCTCCTTGTGTAGTTAAAGTATCGTTAATAGGATTGAGTATTTGCTATGAAATGAAATCACAAACTTTTGTCAGCTTCTTTGTTTTTCATAAAGCTCTTCTTATTTTGTTCTACATGGTATTATAGTTACGTAAGGCTCCTTTGATTTTTTTTTCTGCTTATAATATAAGTATTACAGTGTGTTACTCTCAAACTCACGGCCTCAATTACAATTTGTAGTGGAAAACACAGTTTGAACAATTTCTTGCAAGCCAGACTATTTGTGGTTAGTTAGTCTCGATTGGTTATCTTGTTCCAGATCAGAAAAAAGACAAAGAAGAAGATCTATCGTATTTTTTAATGGTCATATAGGCAAAGAGTAGCAACATGTGATTTATTCAAAAATTTCTATGTATATTAAGTGAGTATATAAGGTCACAACATCAATTAAAAGGGCAAGAAAGTGTCGGAGATAGAGCTATTGTAAAATAATTAATGGTAACTTGAAGTCTTGTAACTATTGTGATGAAAATTAACAAACAAAAAACAATATTGAGATGTCATTATCACAACATGTTGTTCGTCTAAGTCATTATCATAACATGTTGTTCGTCTAAGTAAGTCATTATCATAACATGTTGTTCGTCTAAGTAAGTCATTATCATAACATGTTGGTCGTCTAAGTAAGTCATTATCATAACATGTTGTTCGTCTAAGTAAGTCATTATCATAACATATTGTTCGCTTAGACATTTTTTTTCTTTTATAAAAAAAACGAAATAAGACAGAGATGTGAACATGGTGATGTAACTGAACTCTGTTAGTGGACACCCACGTTTATGTTTTGGAACAGATATTACTGCCGTACTTCGTCGTCACAACGAGGGACGTGTCTTGGCCAAACCAAATTGTTCCGGTTAGATCAGGGATCGGTTCTACCTCAATCCGGTTTTGTTGGACTAGCGACCAAATAATAATTGCTGTATGTACCATACATTCTATGAGGCCGGTCTGCTTTTTTGGTTCGTGATGTGGTATAAACTAATAGAATTTTAGTATTGGGTTAGTTTAGTTTCATGGCTTTAATTTTACCAACAGAGTATTCCAAGTTTTGCCAACAAGTTTGAGATCAAATAACCGAAAGAAAAAAGAAAATCTAAATAATAGCATTTAATACTAAATAAAAACTAAATCGTAAACTCTTGTAAGTGAGAAATTTACTTTTGAGTCTTGACGTATTGTTCCCATTTGCGCTGTTCGATTTCTAGGCCCATCCAAGTTAATGAAGATATTAAGTTGGACCTAAATAGTCGTTTGATTTTGGTCCCTCGTATTAATACTTTCATGGCACATCCCTCGTATCCCCCTGGCCCTCATCTATATTATACTCAATACTCGTCTAAAATTTAGTTCAGTGAACCAAAACAAAATCGAATATTAAGCTGCAATTTTATTTTTGTCAAGATGTATGAGAACTTAATTAGAATATAGCTATTTTGTTGACCAATGTCGTATATAATCAAATAATATAAACAGTACTGTAAGATTATTACAAAATGGAAACATCCCTTATATAGTTAGTTATATACACGTCGATTCTGACGTCCAATAAACTCCATACCTTATTTTGACGTCTAATATATAACTCGCTCGATGACCTAGTTTTATATAGTATGTTAATGCAAATTGGATGTTCACATAACTTATGAGGCATAAGGGATTAAGAATATGCAAAAAGGAAAAAAAACTAATACAATTTAGATGCATAAGATGCTTTATTCTTTAGTAAAAGATCGATGATTTGGGTTGGTAATTGAAGATAAATAGACTATGATATATAGCGTAATGAGTTTCATTATTGACCTAGAATTAGATTGAAACAGGTTTTACATACTTTCAACAGTCATATGCTTGGATCGTATCAAATATGTAGATTTAATCCGGATTCGCTCAAATAGTTAAAAATAGTTAAAGTTAACTTATTAAAAATTAAACCAAAATATGAAATAAAAAGTATTATATAAAATTCTAAATTTCTTTTGATAAACATTTTAGAACGTATTTTTAATATTCTTTTATAGATAAATTTTAATTTTGTTAATATTTCTTAATATATGAATATTAGATATATATATATATATATTATAAAAAATTATGGATGAAAGAAAATTGAAATTGAATCTCCTATCATGGTTTTTGAATCGTATTGTCTGGACTTAGATTCGGGTTCAAAAATTTTAAATATTTTATTAGATCGAATCAAATCAAATTTTTGATCGAATAACATTTTCGGATATTTTGTCTATTTTTATGTATAAAGCTACATAATCAATTAAAATAGCGAGAAAAAGTCGGAGATAAAGAGGTTGTATTATAATGGTAAGTGTATAGATGCAAAGTCAACTGTGAATAATGATTCTTGTAACTATTCAGATGGACATTAACAAACAAGAAACACTATTGAAATGGTCGTTAAATTTTTTATTGTTACATATTGTTCTAATAAAATTTAAGTTGCTTGGCGTTTGTTCATATTTTGAATCAGTGCAATCGTACATGTAATTTTGGTTGCAAATTCAGCACTCTAGTGTTTTTTTATTTTATCTATGGAGTTTTTTTCTCATTTTTGCATATTTTATTCGTTGGAATTTGTACTTATAGTTTCGGTTGCAGGTATTACAATATTCGGGTGTGTTTCTGATGTTTCCTTCGTCATGCTTAGATCTATCCATGAAACTATATATAAAAAGCTTGTTGTTGTTCTACTAGCTAAAATAGGATACTCATTCCTTACAAAACCAATGTCTGAAATGTGCTCTTTGTTTTGTTGAGCCATGCCCATTATTGTAACTTAAGGCATGCATTTCATTATTTTGCTTAGGCAAACTCATTTTATTGAACTTTTACTTTGGATATTTATTTATTCTATATACTTTTAAGCGAGTGCAAGGATGTATAATTAATTACAAAACCATTTAAAAAGTCCAAACTAACATGCTTGAACGTTTTATCGAAAAGAAAAGGAAAAAAAAGCGTGCCTAAACGAGCCATTATAACGCCATGGTCAGAAGATATGGATCAAATGAGGAAAATATGATAATATATATAAATAGATTATAGATAGGAATTATTATGATACCGAAGGAACATCATAATCTTTTTATTTCTGTTAATGAAGAAACAAACACATGGGAGACATGAAAGTAAAAACAATTAAGAAGAGCAAACAAACGGAAGATGAATATATATATAGAAACACATTCTAGAAGACAAAAGACAAGGCACCGACCAACGCGGTGGCGATGAGCTGAGGATAGGCGGAGAAAGTGGCAGCACTTGGAGGCGGAGCATGAGCATCATGTTTAGGAGCCATACCCGGAGTCATAGCCGGAGCCTTAGCCGGACCATGGTCGTGTCCTGCGTTCGACTCGGCAGTCATGACCAACACGGCCAAGACAATGCAGACGAAGGCGAAGCGGATCAAAGAACTTCTTGATGCCATTTCAACTCTTCTTCTCCTTCTCCTTCTTCTTTGGTTTCTTTCTTTGTTGCTCTCTGTGGGATCTATCAACATAAAGGGGACTGAATTTATAGAGAGAGAGGCTGGTTTTATAAAAAATGGCTAGTGGATTTAAATGTCAACGCATAAGAACGAGTCTTGGTTGAAACGATCATTAAGTTCATTATAATAACATGTTGTTCGCTTAGACATTTTCAAAAGAAAAATCGAGAAAAAGACAGAGATGTGAAGAACGTGGTGATGTGTCTGAATTTGTTAGTGGATACCCATTTATATGTTCATTTATGTTTTGGAACAGATATTACTGCCGTACTTCCTCGTCACAACGAGGGACGTGTCTTGACCAAACCAAACCAAACCAAACCAAACGTATTGTGATCCATTTGCGCGGTTCGATCTTTAGGCCCATCCAAGTTAATGAAGATATTAGGTTGGACCTGGTGGGTTACAAACGTAAGATATCAAATTAATTGATTAGTTGTTTGATTTTGTCCCCTCGTAATAATAAAACACATCCCTTGTATCCTCCCCATGTATATTATGCTCAATATTAATCTAAAATCTAGTTCAGTTCAGTGAACCAAAACAAAATTGAATATTTGGGTAGCTGCAATTTTAATTATTTTCCTTAAGAGTTATGATGCACGTACCACACAAAAGATAAATGATTAGAATATAGTTATTTTGTTGACCAAGATCTTATAGAATCACATAATACAAACAGTACTGTAAGATTATTACAAAATGGAAACATCCCTTATATAGTTAGTTATATATACGTCGATTTTGACGTCCAATAATCTCCATAACTTATTTTGACGTCTAATATATAACTCGCTCGATGACCTAGTTTTATGTAGTAGTTTAATGCAAATTGAATGTTCACATAATTTATGAGGCATACCGGATTAAAGTATATGCAATAAAGAAAAACAAGACTAATACACTTTAGATACATAAGATGCTTTATTCTTTAATAAAAGATCGATGATTTGGGTTAGTAACTAAAGATGATAGTAGATTATGACATATAGCCTAATGAATTTCAGTACTGATCTATAATCAGATTGAAACGGTTATTTTATATTTTCAACTCTTAGATTACCTTAATCTAACGCCCACACCGGATATGGACCGAACTGTCTGAGCGACGGCCCTTCCACTCGGCACCGTCGGATCACTAATTTAGTTTATACCCGAACTTGGAAATTATTCTAACTCATTCCTTAAGTCGTAATTTTTTGTATGCTTATATATAAATTTAAAAAATCGGCTAATTCCTATTTTATTGGTCATTGACCGATAAAACGTTTCTACATTCCTACGTTGATTAGTGACCAATCAGTAATCAATTTCTACACTGATTTGTGATCACTAAATAAATAAATTATAAAATTTGGTTAATTCCTATTTGTTTTTTTTTGGTTTTTCTTTTTCGGTTTTCTGGTCTTTTGGTTTTTTTTGTTAAATTTAAATAAACCTCAATTTTTGTAAAGTAAAAAATTGGTATAGTATTTGTTGGTTATGTTTGAATAAACCTCAATTTTTGAAAAATAAGAAAATATTATTTTTTCAGGTTTTTTTGTTGTTGTAATTTTGTTGTGGAGAAGTTAGAGTTGCTTGTGGCATAAGTAAATATGTGCTTTTTGTTTTTGTCATAATTTGGCCCTACTGATAAAGATCCAAAGCGAAAAAAAGAGAGTGAACAATAAGTAGACACGACTCAAGAGTATATGCTTCTTGTCTCTTTATGTTTCTTTAACTCCAAATCTTCTCTTTTGTCAGCCTAGCTCATCATATATATAAATGCAAACACAAAATACACACAAGTGCATATTTACGTCTCTAAACTTGTGAGCAACGACTTGCTCGTTTTTCCCTTGAAAAAAAAAAAACAAATGAGGAAAAATGGAAATTTGGTGGTTCTCTCTCTAATTTTCTTGTTCCTCTTTTGTGGGTTGTCTTCAGTTTCAGCTAAGCCTCCTCCTGTTAGTGAGTTCTTGATATCTTTATTTCATTGTCTTTTTAAAGAACATCTTTTCTGATAGATGTTTCCACTTTTGTTGAACAAAAGTAACAAATGTCTGAAAATGTTCTTGTTTTTCTGTCTTGGGAACAGAGATTGTAAGTGGACTTGTAACAAACGTAGCATCAATGCTGTGGAAATGGTTGTGGTCTCTTCAAACATCCACAACCACAACAGCCACCACGAAATCTGGTAAGACGACCCACAAAAAAAAAATTCAATCTTTATAGAATTTGAACAAAAAAACTGAGAAAAAATGTGACAGGTGTTTCTAGCCGTTCGATGGTGAAATATGAAAGTGGATATAACATAGAGACAGTGTTTGATGGAAGTAAGGTTGGGATTGAGCCCTATGCAATTGAAGTTTCCCCTAATGGAGAAGAGCTTATCGTCTTGGATTCCGAGAACAGTAATATCCACAAAATCTCCATGCCTCTTTCTAGATGTAAGTTCTACTTCTTTTTCAAAAAGATTTGGTGAAAAAAGAACTCTAAAGATCGATTTCGCTGGACACATATAGAATTATATATTAATAATTTCTTATTATCTGAGATATTCCATATATGCCCACCCGAAATAAATAATCAAGTATGTACAAATTATGCTTTGCTTCAAGATGGAGATTCATTTCTTTTGCTTTTTAAGTTCAGTAAAAAAGTGAGTTTCTTCATTATAAATTCCAAAGTTTCTTTATCTGACAAATAAAGCCTTTTAGAGATTAAAACTTTTGCACTTTAGTCCACAACACGACTCATTTAGCTTTTATCCATGTTCTTCAGGTTTATCCTTTTCTGCTGTTTCTTGTCCGTCAAGTTAACAAGCTTTCCTCACAATAAGCACCAAACTTTTGCTTTTAGATAGATTCTAAGATTCAAAATAGATAGATTTAGAGTCTGGATTTGCGTCTCGCGTTCTTACTGTTCTTCAAACTGATCTCACAACGGATTTGTTAATATTTGGGGTTTTTTGAATCTATTGAAGATGGTAAAGCAAAGCTAGTCTCTGGTTCACGAGAAGGCTACACAGGACACGTCGATGGAAAGCTCAAAGAAGCAAAAATGAATCGTCCTCGAGGATTAGCCATCGACGACAGTGGAAACATCTACGTCGCCGATACTAATAATATGGCCATACGCAAGATCAGCGACGACGGTAACTACTACAATACAGCGGTTGCGTTTGCGATCTGAAAATCCCGATTGTTAAGCTTTTTCTGGTTTATTTATGTCAGGGGTCTCAACCATCGCCGCTGGAGGAAGATGGAGCGGCGGATCAAAAGATGAGTTGATGAGATTCTCCGATGACTTTGATTTGATCTACGTCTCTGCAAGCTGCTCTCTTCTAGTCATTGATCGAGGAAATCAAATGATTAGAGAGATTCAGCTTCACGATCATGACTGTTCTCATCACGAACCCGAAACAGATCACCATCTTGGTAACATTTTCGAAAAACCGACCATAGCTAGTTTGTTTTTGTTTTGTGCTTTGCTTGAAAAGGACGGTTTGAGTCTTCGTAGGAACCGCTTTGCTCATTGCTGCTGGGTTTTTTGGATACATGTTTGCGTTATTAGTACGTAGAGTACGATCGTTGTTCTCTTCATCTCGTCATGTAAGTAAACAGTTTAGTTTGATTTGGTTCGAATTTATAGAGTTAAGCCGGAAGCAATTAGCATCTTCGTTCTGTTTTATATTTTCA
Source organism: Schrenkiella parvula (assembly GCA_000218505.1). Taxonomy (NCBI): domain Eukaryota; kingdom Viridiplantae; phylum Streptophyta; class Magnoliopsida; order Brassicales; family Brassicaceae; genus Schrenkiella; species Schrenkiella parvula. Next base: position 13,741,518 of record CM001192.1, on the reverse strand, counting down.
GGACAATAAGAGGCAAGTAGCAAAACCGAACATGATAATGGCTCCATATCAACGTTACCCAAGATCGGTTCGACAGCCATTAATCCCACCTCAACATGAAGCGGAAAAAGAAGAAGGATTTCTCGGTTCGCTTGGAAAGCTTGTGGTGAAAACCGGTTCTTCGGTTTCTGAGATGATGTCCGGTTCAAGGAATGTTACTCCCCAAGACTTCCAATACCACCATCAGCAACAACCAAACCAGTGGCCAGTACAAGAGAGCTTTGCTATACCGGAAGAAGATGGACCGCCGGCTTTAGAACCGAGATCAGCTACAAATCTGGATAAACCCTACCTTAGAACACAAGGAACAAACCAAAACCGATCTTATAATTACCAAGATTACGACCAATACCAAAACCAGCAGAAACGAAATGTGAACGATACAGCGTCGTACGAAGATAACCGAGAGAAGAACGAGATTGTGTTTGGGGCAGTTCAGGAGCAAGACGGTCGCCGAGAAGCCATGGTGATCAAGGCCGTTGATTTCAACGAAACCATAAACGATCAGCGAAATCTACGGCCAAGAATTAATTACATGGGATATTCTTCTCATGTTTACTGATTACAAAGTCGAATTTTCATAATTTACTTGGAGCGTGTGTAACATATATCGCTTTGTGTTTATTAGTCGTAAATTACCTTGTTCCTTACTTATCAATTTTCTATAATAGTTTAATGTAAAGTATTATTACTATATTATATTACTGACGACGGGTACTTTTAAAATATATTATATAAGTAAGCATAGTAATATTCTAAATGATATTTTCGTAGTTACCATGCAGGGCTTGATGGTTTTCCTAATTCGAATAAAATATTATTACTGAACCATATCAATTGTCGGTGGAATATATGCATTGGCCGGCTTGGATATTTCGAAGATTCTTCACCACGTCTGCTTCTTATCGAGGATGCATACCGGTTCAATTTCGGTTTATGTTAGAAAATCGAAAAGCGGTTGAATGAAGATTCCTGAAAAGCAGCTTGGCAGTTACGCAATTCCAGCTCTTGTGTTTAGCTGCCATTTATTATCTCCGTCCCTTTCCCTTAAGAAACGGATTTGTTAGGGAGAAAGGAAAGAGAAGAAAATTATCTAGCAAGAGAGAGAGAATTAGGGTTAGGGTTGCAGAGAAGCAGGGGAAGGAGGCGAATCCAACTCTGTATTCGTCTGTCCCTCTCTTTTTCGATCTTTTTTGCTTGTTTTAGTTTCGCAATGGGGCTTCAATCTTTTCCGATCTCTGAAATGGACGCGACCGACGATATGCACGAAGCGATGTTCGCGAAGCGAGGTTGTTGTTTCTTCCTGCCCTGTCTCGGATCATCTCAGCCGTCTGGTCCCGGTGGATCTGTATGGTGGCAACGAATCAGAACCGTCGATAAATTGGAGCCCGACGAGCGTTGGTGGATCTCCGGGTGGAATAAGATGAGGGAGTGGTCTGAGATCTTGGCTGGCCCCAAGTGGAAAACCTTCATCCGCCGCGTCGGCCGAAGTCACTTCTGCGCCTGCGGAGACATCGGTTCTAACCGGTCGGATCAGGTTGATTTCCGGTACGATTCGTGGAGTTATTCGTTAAACTTCGACGACGGTAAACAGACGGGTCATTTTGAGGACGAGTTTCCTTACCGCGATTACTCATTGAGGTTCACTGCGCCGTCTCTCCCGGTCTCCACCAAATGCTCCATTGATTTCGACAACGATTACTACGCGCCGCCGCTGATTAAGTAAAAATGCCACGCGCTTCTCTGTTTTCGTGGGCTAGCTTCTTACGTGCCCTGCACCGATGAAGAACGAGACGTTTTAGAAGAATGGATATTTTATTTGTAAAGAATAATTACTTCACACAATTTCATCTTCTTTTCACTCCTTCGTTTTTGTAATATTTTTTCACTTCAAATGAAATTATTTATTTGATCAATATTTACGAGGGAATAAATATTTTTGATTGCAAATAGTGTCATCATTTCATCAGTGCAAATAGTTGACAAGATGAGCTCGATTTGCATTCAACCAAGTTTTTTTTTTAATTGATCATACCAAATAAGTTAAAGGAGAAACAGATGTTTTGTCTTAGTACAAACACATAACTTTGTAGTTTCTATATCGATATTGTCTAAATGTTCAATGTCAGAATATGATACTATTCTTCTGTTTTTTTTGTTACCAAAGCTTCTATACGCAACGAATGAGGTAAGACATAAAGAGCAAACTCTTCCAATACTATTATCGAGATGACAAAAAAACGTTCATTCACATGTCTCTACTTGTTGCAAACACAAAAGCAAACTCTCCCACTGCTATTCTCATGAAGACGAAAGAAGTATTTGATCATGTGGACATGAACATAATGCTGCCCCAAAAATAGATAAAAAACACCATCATTGATCTATTTTCACCTATCCTTCCATTACATTTTCTTGGGCTTGTCTGGTTTCTTCATTGTAGCAGCATACCAACATAAAACGTTTGTCCTTGTTTCCAGATTTGGTGATTTTCCTCAAGGTCGTTTCAGAAAGAAATCACAACTTCACCTTTGACAATGAAAAAAAATAGTTTTTAAATGAAAAATTTGGTGGAACTTAGCAGTCTCTAGGATTTGGCTTGAAGAATTCTAATAGACTCTATGTAAATTAAAAAAAAATACAAAATTTCTTTAGTTTCGAATTCTCAAATATTTGTTTTTTCTATTAAAAACTCTCAAATTAATAACTCTATGTTTGTAGTTTTTTTATACAAATATTAATTTTTTAAATATATGTATATTTTTCCCCAAAAAAAATGAAATGTGACTTATTTGAATAACCAGGTGACCCACCAATTGTAGAAGTAAGTATTTGATAAATTTAAGAATTCATTTTTTTTTTCATGTAAAACATTGGCATGGCATTTTGCATACATCTAATTATTTAGTAAAAAAAAAGGAGTTTCTTAAGGGTGTTTATGTCTTTTAACATTATTGTTAAGTCATTTCGAGTGGATAATGTGAGAAGAGAAACCATACTCTGAAAGAGCGTAAAGAGAGGATTGAGAGCCCAAAAAGTGAACCCTTTTCTTCTTACTCACAACCTTATCGAGTGAAGATTGAGTAGTAGCGAAAATGGCGTCGATTGGAGCTTCTTCTACTTTTCACTCGTTTTCAACAACCAAAAGCCCTAATCTTTCTTCGACCCATCTTGTTCCTCTATCGAAAACCCTCACCTTTCGAACCAGACCCATCGTGAATAGCATAATTTGCAGTTTTGCTGGGTTTACGAAACAGAATCGCCTTGGGTTCAGGAAGCTTTCGTGCGTTGGAGAAGGAGGAGAAGGTGTTGCAATTGCAGAGGAAGAGCAACAGCAACAGCAGGAGACCGTATCTGTGTCTGTCTCTCCTTCAGACATGCTCACCATGTTTTTTCAGGTACTTCGCTCTCTATTTGATTAATTACCTCAGTGAACTTATGTGATTGTCATCCTCAGTCAGTGTTAATGAGTAGATAAGCTGGAATACTTTGTATGTAAAGAGCACATTGTATCTATTTGCACAGGTTAATAAGAATGCGTTTTCTGTTTAGCAAACTTTAATAATCTCCACTTATGGTATTTCAATACAATAGTCTAGTTCGATTGATTCATGGTTATATCAGGTCTTAAAAACGAGCATAATTGCACAATAGTATTTGAATTGTCTTGAAGGTCCTGTTGCAATTTCGAGTGTGGCCTTAAATTGAGTCTGATCATTGTTGGCCATTTGCTTGATTTCTGAAGGCTGATGGAACTTTGAACGAAGCAGCTATCCCTAATGTGACAAAAGCCTTACAGGTAATACTTTGCAATAACATCTCTCCTTGAACTAGCAAATTTGTTTCAAGCTCGACGAGAATCTCTATGAATGCATCTGTTTCTTTTTCAGTTTCTTGGATTATATAAATACGTTTTGGTTATTTGTTTAGATTCAATCCGGTTTCTGTAATTGTGTTAAGCTCGGAGTCTCGGGGCTCACTTTACTTTTAACACCCTTTAGATCTTCCTTAACTCGAAGTTTAGCTTTCAACAACAGTGGATAAAGCCAATTGCAAATCTTTTTTGTTCTTTCAGGACATCGATGGAGTTTCCAATTTAAAGGTTCAAGTTTCTGAAGGTGTTGCCGTTGTTGAGGTATGTTTACATCCAACATTCTCTTGATACATTGCCTTTACATGCCTAGGCACATACACACATAAATGTATACAAGGATAGGCTTTGAATATGTATGATTAGAAATTGTCAAATATGACATATTAGTAGTCAACCACGGGATTGGTCGTCAGGGCTGCGTAACAAAGCTGGCCTGAACCTTAAAAAGTCAAGGCCTTGATAGGAACATTCGTGTTATATGGCTGGATGATAATCATAATAACATCTTTATGTTTGATGTTCGGGTCAGACGATTGAATCTGACTTATGTTATGTTCAATATGTGTGTGTGAAGCTTTCAAAGCAAACAACGGTTCAAGCAACTGGAGTGGCGTCAAGTTTGGTGGAAACTATACAAGGAGCTGGATTTAAGTTACAGACTTTGAATCTGAGCTTTGAAGACGAAGATGAGGTTCTTGTCTAATGCAATCATCTTTTTCGCTTCCAATTTGTGATTACAGAAACACATTAATGTTCAATTTTAGGGATACTTTCTTTCATTTGTGCCTCGCAAGAAGACAATGTGGTAAAAATTACAAAAAGTGAAGATTCATGTTTTCTTTGCTGAAAATGAGAAATAGAAAACCAATAAATAAATAATTAATAGGTCATATGGGTTCCCACAAAGCATGGAGGTTGGGACTTTTATAGACTTTTGGATTCCACTGCTTTGTACGATGCATGTGGTTGTGTGTGTGTATGTATAATATGATTGTCACTATGTATATAGTGAATCACAGCTCAAGCATTGTTGTACTTGCCCATCTACTTATGAACAAATTGGAGATTAATTGACCAAAACATATATCTGACAAACACAGCTTGGGTAACATGTCTAACAAACAGAAACGAATAAGATAACAAACAATCTGTAAGACTGTAATCTGTTATAAAGTTATGAAATTATGATGTTGTGGAATCTCTTTTGATAATTTTACTGCATATAATAATAGATAACAAAAAAAGTAAGATCAAGAAGAAGCAAACATTCATTAGTGATTTTTTTTATCATGTTAACAAAAGAGAGGAAAGTGTACGTACGACATATGTAATGAAAAGATCTATACTCGTTGTCGACCTCACTTTGTTGACTCTGTTTCCGATATATCAGAAAAAAAGTAATAATAATCACCGAAACTATTTAAAGGACTCATGTGCTATTGTCCATTTCTGATTTGATAACACCTTTAGATTTTTTATAAACATATAAAGGATATACATACAGTACTATATAACTTAAGATATTTCAACACTTTATTGTAATTTAGTCGGACATGTTAACAAAAGCTCGATACACGACAAACCCTTCTTCACTGGTGCAATAATATTAGCGACACAGCTTTATGGGCAAATCGAACGCTATTTATAAAATTATGATTTTAATAATTTCTCCCAAAAAAAAAAGTTTATTAATGTCAATTTCTCACCTACTAGTTTCTCGGGGTAAGCAAACAGATCCTATATACTTCTATATACTTTAAACTATTAGTAATTTTTATTTATAAAGTATCCAAGTTGGTTTACGAATAAAAGTGACAATTTCATGTATTATCTATATAACCCGTTTTGGGAATCTGATATTTTTGTTTCTCGAGCTCTGAGAAATTATGATGCAGTGAAAATTCAAAGCTGGCATGCATTAACTAGTCTCAACCTAACACTTATCATTGCATTAAAATTATTTGTATTAAGTCGAATGAATTATTTAACAAAAATAAAATAAAAGAGCTTCTATTTATAGCACAAAAGGCCATTGGTCTTCTTCGTGTGACTTCACCACTTGCTCATCTCCCACAAAAATGGCTCTCTCACTTCTTTCACTCTTCCTCGTTGTTCAAGTCTTTACCAGTGTAAGCTATTAGTAATTTTTAACATAATTGTTATTATTGTTTTATCTATAAAATAGTATATACTTATTATGTCTGTTACGTTAACTATATATTTTGATTAATCACCGAGCAGGTTGTTTTTGCTGCTTCAAATGAGGAGTCCAAGGCATTAGTAAGTTTCTAAATTCTAATTTTCGATTTAAGTATGTATATATTTTTGTAACTATATAAGTACTATCGTTAGGCAAATAAACTATGTTTGCAATTTATATATAGGTTTCTTTACCAACGCCACCGTCACCGACGTCCCCGGCAATCAAACCGCCGTCTCCGTCATACAAGCCACCCTCACTGCCTACCACTCCGATTAAACCACCCACCATAACACCTCCGGTCAAACCACCGCAAACCACTCCGGTTACACCAACAAAACCACCGGTTAAATCCTACCCAATTCCTCCGGTTAAACCACCCACAGCATCACCGGTTAAACCACCTACGTACAAGCCCCCAACGCCCGCAGTTAAACCACCCACAACACCACCGGTCAAACCACCTACGTACAAACCCCCAATGCCACCGGTTCAGTCACCCACGATCCCACCAGTCAAACCACCTACAGCGTCGGTTAAACCAACCCCAATACCTCCATATACGGCACCACCGGCCAAACCAACCCCGAAACCGCCGGTTACGACACCACCACTGGTTAAACCACCCGTCAAACCTACCCCGTCACCTCCGGTCAATGCACCACCCGTTAAACCACCGGCCAAACCTCCGACACCGCCTCCCGTGAGAACTCGGATAGGTAATTTCAGTTAATAACATTTTTCTTTCTTAATATTGTTGTAATGATTATTGATCGTTGATTAAGATGTTATCATTGGGCTACATATTTTGGACGGTATAGATTGCGTGTCTCTATGTGGGACTCGATGTGGGCAACACTCGAGGAAGAACGTATGTATGAGAGCGTGCGTCACGTGCTGCTACCGCTGCAAGTGCGTGCCCCCTGGCACGTACGGTAATAAAGAAAAGTGTGGATCTTGTTACGCCAACATGAAGACACGTGGCGGCAAACCCAAGTGTCCTTGAGCCTTTTTATGTCCGATGGGTTAATGTGAAAGGACATCATTAGATCAATGATGGTGTTTTCATATAAGTTTGTAACGCGTGTTATTTGGTTAAGCAACTTTGAGTTAAATGTGCGTTTACGAAATGTAGAATATATTTTTAAAAATAACCTTTTTCGTTAAAAGGGAAAAATGGTGTTTCGCTTGTGGAGAATACTTATAGATACGATCCAAGCATATGACTGTTGGGCTTTACTTGGGCCTATCTGGTTAAAGAAGGTCTTAAGATCAAAGATACATAGTTTTTTCTTTGTTGATATGATTAATGATTAAATGGTACCAAAAACTTAAAAATAAACTCATGGCTGACTTGTGACTTGTGACTTGTGACTTGTGACTTGTGAGAGAGGTGGTGGCATTTATTGTCTGTATGAGAGTGATGAGCCCAATACAATAAACAAATCGTCATTGAGGGTATTTTCTTATTTTCTCGTTTCATTATTCAAAGTATCCACATTGTATTAAAACTGTATTCACACTTGTGTCAACGTCAACTATAATATCGACTCGTAAGCGTATCCCGAACGAATTAGCTTTCTGCGTTTCTTCGTAGAAAGGAGAAAGAGGAATAATTAACTTTTTTTTTTCGACGAATAAGTTTACTATTTATTTGGATAAAGAAGAAAGTTTTGTTTGTTTGATTCCTTTTTATTTCTTTGTTTCTTAAATCCTCCCATTTTGAGAAATCTTTTGTCTGCTTTCAATAATTTGTCCCTTTGAACTTTTTTGCGCCGACAGATTTGGTTCCAGCTCATGCTATGGATCTTTCTTCACTGTAAGTATTACGATCACTTCCTTTTCTTTCATTTAATTTCTCAGTTGCTTAACGTCTTGCGCTTAATCATTTCTAGACAAACTTTGAAAATCTTGTTCTTTCGACATTTGACTAAATTCACGGTCTTTCCTGGTTTTTAGAAAAGGTGTTGAGCTTGGGAAGCTTGTATTGAGCTCTGGTCTTTTACACGGCGCATGGAATAAGATCTCAGAGTTACATGCATCAACTTGTCCGAATCAAATTTCAGGTCTAGGAATCAAGATTTATCAAGAAACGAAATACACAATTGTGGTTTTTGTCGCACCACCGATTTGCAGAAACTGCTCTTTAAACTCTGCTTCTACTCTTCTTTCTGGGTCACAAGATCAAAACCCTTTTCATTTTCTCTGCTCAGAGAAGATCTCCTCATTCTCTCTTCACACACCTGCTTTTAATCTCTTTCTCTCTGCCTATAAAAAAAATCTCCTTCACCTCAAATCAAAGGTAATTTATTTTTAATTCCACTCTCTTTTCAGAACTGTATTTTAGAATTGTCTTGCTATATCAAGCCAAGGTCAATACAAACTCAAGTTAGCGTGTCTGCTTAAGCATATCTAGTTTTGATTTTTCTCTATATAGTTCAGACACAACTTTAGACTTTTAATTTTCTGGTTTCCAAGTGAATGTTAAAAGTTTTCTGTGTTTGTTTTGCAGTTGCTCCATTTGCTCCAGTCCAAGAAACTTGTTATCATCACCGGAGCTGCTTTAGGAGGTTCGGTCGCATCTCTCTTTACACTATGGCTTCTAGAAACAGTCGAGCCAAAACTAAAACGTCCATTGTGCATCACATTTGGCTCGCCTTTAATCGGAGACGCTTCTCTGCAACAAATTCTTGAGAATTCCTTGAGGAATTCATGTTTCCTTCACGTCGCTGATGCTTCACAAACTCTCATTAAGGCAGATTTTAAGCCTTTTGGGACGTTCTTGATTTGTTTTGAATCTGACTGTATCTGCATTGAAGATTCCGAGGCGGTCTTGGAGTTGCTAATCGGTGATAATATGGATATAGTAGATTGGATAGACTACGGAGAAGTTCTAGAGCGTTTGGATCAACCGGCGACCGCGGATTCAAGATTGATGATTGATGGCGTTATTAATCGAATGGCGGAACGTGCTGCCAAGAAGAAGCTGCGTTTTGATCAGCTTAAGAAACTAAACGACGTTAAAATACAAATGGTGTACTTAGAGTGGTACAAAAAGAAAAGCAAGAGTGACAAGATCGGTTACTACGACCGGTTCAAGACACATATCGTGTCTCCTGTTTCACCAGTCGATATGGATGTCGAGAAGCGCAAAAGAGAGCTAAACGATTACTGGAAGTCATTGGTTGAAGAAGTTGAGAAGAAGCCTCAGAGCGAAAAATCGGTTCTCAAGACTCGGTCTCTCTTCTCCGGGAACAATTACAGACGGATGGTCGAACCGCTCGACATTGCTGAACATTACCTCAATGGTGGAACAGAGTATCGAACCACTGGAAGGTCTGGCCACTATGTTATGCTCGAAAAATGGTTCAAGGCGGAATCGATAGAACCGGTGAGATGCGAAAAGAGATATTTAAGTGATCTTTTAACGTTTGATTCTTGTTTTTGGGCTGAAGTTGAGGAAGCTATGATCGTAATCAAATCGCTGAAAACACAAGTGGTGATGAGAGACGGCGAGAGAGAGGTGTTGTTGAAAAAACTGGTCAGGTTTGAAGAATACGTGTGGGGGATGATCGGAAAACGTGAGGTTTCGCCGGAGATTTTCTTGGAGAAAAGCAGTTTCATGAGGTGGTGGAGAGAGTACAAAGAGATCAAAGGCTTTAACTCTTTACCTTCCGACTTCACCGAGTTTATGAACACTAGGATGTACGAGAGTTATGGTCAAGTCTGCTGAAGAGGAATCATTTGAAATCACGAAACATTGATTGTTAGTAATTTATTTAAAAGAAAATAGTTTTTAGGAAATTTCTCTACCAATTGCTTTTACGTTAAAAAAAAAGAAATAAAAGAGGTCTCTTGTATAGAAGACAAAAAAGAAGCAAAAGCTAAAAATGAATATTGTTGATGTGTCATTGTAATTATTATTTTAAAATTTTGCTTTTTGTTATTTCACATGTATATGAACTATCTAATATGTCTTATGCTAGTGAAATATTATATTTAAACCATTTACATAATCACACATATTTAACATTATTTATAAACTACACATCTCAGCACTCACTGTGATTCTAACCACATCTGCAAAATTTATAAAATTAAATTTCATTTAGAAAAATTCAAAAATAGGAAAGGTCATAGAAATCACCTGATTCTTCTTCCCTTTTCTAGAAATTGTAGATGTAAGTTGATTAAATAAATTAAACATACACTAGATCATACACTACATTATATATACACACTACTATAAATTAAAAACGAAAATTGAAATAGTCAAAGGATTTTTATTAAAAATAACCTAGTGTCTCGTGTAGCTAGCGTAATTTAAAGGTTAGATGATAATGGTCTGTCAATCTTGCTGTCAAGATCTTGCCGAATGATCTCAACACACAGAAAGTCTTAAAACACTGATCCTATGTTCGGGCATAATTGTGGGACGAAGATGTTTTGGACGACCCAAAAAATTAGTGTTTTAGGATCATTAAGGAAGGTCTTAGGAGCAAGACCTATATATTCATCAGGACTTATCAAATACATGTAAGCTTATTCTACATTTTCTTTGGTAATATGATTAAGTGGTTTAAAATAAACTCATGGCTGGGAGAATTGGCACTTATTGTAATGCTATTGTGTTCAAAACGCAGATTTTGTATTCACACTTGTATCGTAAACTGAATAAGTCTTCTTGCGATATCTTCATGGGCAAGCGAGAGGAACAAATATCTATGTATTTGACCATTTTAGCCGTGTCATCTCTTAAGAATTTGCCTTTAAATTTAACGTCTTTTGTTTTTATTAACATGCATATAAGCATTGTCAAATAGATTCTCATTTTGGGACATTGATCATTTGTCTGCTTTCGATCATTAGTTCTTAATTTGTAACATTTTTTCTCGACAGATCTTTTCTAGCTTACGGTCATGGATTCTTCTTTACTGTAAGTATTACGATTACTCTCTTTTCTTTCTTTAAATTTGTTAATACTTTTTTTCTTCCAGTTGCTCAATTTTTTGCGCTCAATGATTTCTTGAAAATCTTTTTCTTTGGACATTGACTGAATTTGCGGTTTTTTTTTTTGGGTTTCAGAAAGGGTGTTGAGCTTGGGAAGTTTGTGTTGAGCTCCGGTCTCTTAGACAGTTCATGGAGTAAGATCTCAGAGATACATGAACTATCGTATCCGAATAAAGATTCAGCTCTAGGAATCAATATTTACCAAGAAGCGAATTTTACCCTTGTGGTTTTCACTGCACCACCGTTTCGTGTAAATGAATCTTGTACTTCTGCTTCTACTCTTGTTTTTGATACTAAGTCACAAAATCTTAATCCGTTTCACTTCCTCTGCTCCGAGACGACCCCTTCATTCTCTCTTCATACACCTGCTTTAGACCTTTTTACCTCTGTTTATACTAAAAATCTCTTTGACCTCAAATCACAGGTAATTTAGTTCCACTCAATAGCCTTCTGAATTATAATTTTCTGCTTTTCAAGTCAAAAACTTTATAAAACAGGTTTTTTTAGTTCAAGACAAATTCTTGAAAGTTAATGTTTCTGCATATTCGTCTTGCAAATTCAATCAATAGCTTTTTGATACTCGGTTCGGATTTTGTTTAATCTTGTCTGCGTGAAAGTCAATCTTTAAGCTATATGTGTATTGTAGTTGCTCAAGTCTAAGAAACCGGTGATCATCACCGGAGCTGCGTTAGGAGGAGCCGTCGCATCTCTCTTTACGCTATGGCTGCTAGAAACTATCAGTCCAGAATTAAAACGTCCCTTGTGCATCACGTTTGGCTCACCTTTTATCGGAGACGCTAAGCTTCAACAGATTCTAGAGAACTCCGTGAGGAATTCATGTTTCCTTCACGTGGTTGATGCTTTACAAATTCCCATCACAGAGGGTTTGAAGCCTTCTGGAACGTACTTGATCTGTTACGAATCTGAATGTGTTTGCATCGAGGACCCTGAGGCGGTCACGGAGTTGCTAAACGGTGTTAATTCGGGTCTAGTAGACTGGAGAGACTACGGCAAGATGCTACATCGTCTGAACCAATCGGTTTTATCTATGGAGGATTCAAGATTGATCACTGATGATGTTATCATTCGAATAAACGAGCTTGCCTCGAACAAGAAGCTGCGTTTTGATCCGTTTAAGAAACTAAACCTCATGAAGGTATCAATGGCGAAGATAGAGTGGTACAAAAAGAAATGCAAGGAGGCCAAGAACGGTTACTACGACCAGTATCGGTTTGAGTTTCCAACCACAGCCGATACAGACGTTGAGACGTTGAAGAAAGAGCTAATCTATTTCTGGACATCGGTGGTTGAAGATGTAGAGAAGAAGCCTCAGAGCGACATATCAATGCTTACGAGTCGGTTTCTATTCGCCGGGAACAATTACAGACGAATGATTGAACCGCTTGATATTGCTGAATATTATCGCAAAGGTATGAAAGAGTACCGAACCTCTGGAAGGTCTCGCCACTATGTTATGCTCGAGAAATGGTTCGGAAAGGAATCGATAGGACCGGTTAGGTGCGAAAAGAAAGATTTAAGTGATCTTTTGACGTTTGATTCTTGTTTTTGGGCTGAAGTTGAGGAAGCTATGATAGTAATCAAATCGCTGAAAACACAAGTGGTGATGAGAGACGGCTGGAGAGAGGTGTTGTTGAAAAAACTGGTGACGTTTGAAGAATACGTGTGGGAGATGATCGGAAAACGTGAGGTTTCGCCGGAGATTTTCTTGGAGAAAAGCAGTTTTATGAAGTGGTGGAAAGTGTACAAAGAGATGAAAGAAAGAGAAGATGGGTTTAACTCTTCACCTACACAGTTCACAGAGTTTATGAACACTGGGGAGTATGAGAGTTACGGTCGGTAAATAACGAATTAATTTACGTTGCAGGATTTTTTTTTTTTACTGACCCTTTTAAACTCTCGTATTTAGGTAAGCCTCATGATTCGAACTCAAGAGGTTGACTAGTCAGCCCAAACCGAGTGAAGGACCACTAGCCTACATTGCAGCTTTTGGCTCCATGGATGATTGACTTTTTTTTTGTGAACAAGATGATTGACTTATTCTCGTTGTTTTATTTCTAGTAAATTTCGTTACCAATTTAATTTCGTTTCCAAAATAACACTCACTTGCTTATACTATATTTAATAAAGCAAAAGTCAAACTATTGACGTATCAGAGTCTTGTACTATTGTGTGACTTTAAAGTTTTTTTTTGTTATTTTAATTTGTAATTTATATGCCTTATTTGGTAGCTTATAAAAAAAGGAAACGTTTTATATAAACAAAAATAGAAATATGAAGGCATTAGTCATAATGGACCAGGCCCATAAATTAAAATAATGGGCATTGCATGTTGACCCGACATATAGGTTTCGGTTTATTAGTAGAAGAAAACAAGTCTTTTGAAATGTATAACAGATTGTTGAAACAGAGCATATCCAATGGTGCTCATACTGTATGAGTAGAATGATTAAAAGGTTTTAGATCAGTTTGCTCGAGAACTAGGTTTGAAGAAAGAGCTGTTTTCAGTTTATTAACAATTTTCATCACATTGATCATCCTCACTATTACTACTCTTGAAATGCTTGCAAATAACAATGTACATTACAAAGCTAATAGCACTGGTGATAGACAAAAGCCAATAATAGTTATCAAGTCGAGCTTCTGACATATCATCTGCGAACCAGTTATGTTTTCCACCTCTTGAACTCGTGTAACTCTCGATAACCGAGATCATCGCAGCGCTCACGAAACTCCCCACACCGAAAACGCTTGTGTACAAAGCAAATCCCATTGTTCTCATTCTTACCGGAACCTCGCTGTAGAAGAACTCTTGCATTCCAACGACCGTGAAAATGTCCGAGATTCCCAATAGAATGTATTGTGGCAAGAGCCAAAATATGCTCAACGGTTCTGACGAATTTGGTAAAGTCTTCATCTTTTTGCTTATCTTTAGTCTTTTTCTTTCGACTAACGCTGCGATAACAATGGCAATGATGGATAGGAACATCCCGATTCCCATCCTTTCCATGACGGAAATACCCTTTTCGTTTTTAGATATTTTCTTGGCCATTGGGATCAAGATTTTGTCGTATAACGGCATAAGAAGGATTATAGACAAAGTGATGGTGCTTTGTAGTGTTGCAGGTGGGATTTTAAAGTTTGGTCCGATGTTTCTCTTCATAGCCATACCTTGTTTTGTGAAAAATGTCGCCGGTTGCTGGAATATGACTGCAAACATTAGAAGCATCGTCCATATCGGTAAAAGACGAAGCAGTAGCTTGACGGTTTCGAGGCCAGAGAAACCGCTTTTGCAGCTTTTTTCATCAGCTAAGCTCTTGGTAGTACTAGTAGCTTCAGTGTTGCTACAGTTACATAGAGGCTTCTCTTGCAGCCTATATATAACAAACAAGATCAAGAAAGGGGTGTTCAATGCGGTTCAATCAATCCATAAACCAAACCAAAAAAGGTAAATCAAAGAACGATATTTGGTTTTCATTCAGATAACCGAAAAATAAAAATAAACCGAAAACCGGGAAATATAAACATCAATTTTTGCGGATTGGATAATTATGACTTACTCTAGCTCCATGGCATTCAAATCGTGGTCGTTCACAAGAGTGATCTTACTTCTTCTCGACACTGTTCCTTTGACATACTCTAAGATCCTTTGAAATGGTTTAGCTTTTAGGTCTAGACCTGGATCAGCATAGACATAAACTCCGCAGCCACATAGGAACAAGAAGATCAACAATAACATGGAAGCGGTTGGGATTGCAAAACCGAGAACCCAACCAAATGTGTCTTGGATATAAGCCATGACGGTGACTCCTAGAAGACTACCGGTGCAGACACCAAAGTACCACCATTGGAAAAACTGAGTCTTGTGGTTAGATTTGACTTCTTTGTTCTCTGAAGATGGCTCGTGGTCGTGGTCAATGTCGTGGTCAAGCTGGTCAGCACCAAACGCTTGAAGAGATGGGTTTAAGACGCCTAAGCCGAGAGCGACGAGGCTAAGTGAAGTGTAGAGGAAGTAAAGAGAAATGGTTTTAGTAGTGGAACGTGACCCAGCATATGCCGTAAATGTCAATCCCACTAGCCCCTTTTTAAAAGAATACCCAAGAAAATGCCAAACATTAGTAACTTCCATTTCCATAAAAAAATTCGTAACTTACAAAAATAGCAAAAAAATAGAATCTCTAATAACATGAACTTAAAATAATAATAGTCGCAAATATGTAAGCTTTAAAAAAGAATCTAAAATAATATCCATGATAAATCCATGTTCAGCTTTTAAAATACAGTATTTATTTATTATGAAATGAAATTCGGTTAAAATAATGATTTTTTTACTAATCTTAATTATTCAATAGTGTAAGATCTAGTAATGGAATATAATCAAGATTAGTGAGGAATCATTCGAGTTCCATTATCATAGTTGATTATACACTAGGCTTAACTATTTCTGATAAGATTCCAAAAACCACATTATGGAACCAAACTTTACCAACAATCTGTGCTTAATTACATTAATGTCCAGACTTTAAAATGGAAGGTTAATTAGAAAACAGTTAGTGATAAAAGTATTTTCTCAGGAAAAGCAATCGAAATGTTCACATGCTTAGTACCGAACCACAGAAACAAAAGACAAAACCAAAAATCTCAAGAAACGTTTCGTGTCAATTCCTAAAGGTTCCAGTTTTCAAGCAAATAACCTCATAAAAGTGCGAAAAGAAGAGGGTCACATGATCATTAACACATCATAAACAAACAAGTTCGAGATCATATGAACATGTTTCTATGTGTATAATATAATAAAAAAACAATCCTTGAATTGACTATTTCTGACAGTTAATTCGAATAAGGGGTTGGTAAAGTTATACTTACCACAAAGTAGAGAGAAGAAGAAGCGAGGATGGTGAAGAATCTGTCCCAATAAGAATCAGCGAAAGGAGCAGAAAAGAGAGGCAACAAGAAAGTGAAACCACTCCAAGTGTTAACAGTCGTAGCTGCTCTTGAATTGCTCATCTTCACCACATCAGTTAGATATGTCACTAAGTTTGATGCAACTCCTTTGAACGCATATCTCTCTATCCCAGCAATCACTATGAGAAGGGCACAAGATTTGCTAAGTCCTCTTCTTTTCTCTCCTCCAGCCATCTAAGCGAGAATATTTAAGCTTGTGCTTTTGTGTATGTGTTGAGGGAGAGAGAATAGAGAAGAAGAAGTAAGGTTATGTTTTGTGTGTGTTTGAGAGAGAGAAGAAGAAGTAAGGTTATGCTTTGTGTGTGGAACTATATTTATAAAGCTTGAGGCCACAAGATCTGGTGAGAACTTCTATTAATACATATGCCTATATACGTATACAACTGAGTACAATAGAATTTTCTTATTTCTTTGTGTTTAATCTAAAAAGGAATCATACTTCTAACAACACTAAAAAAACTAAATTTATTCTTAAGTTCGTAGAAAACAAACTACCTTTTTGTAAACAATATATATATTTTCCATATTTTCATAGAATTCATTTTATATACGTTTCTTCCAACTCAAGAGGAAAATATCTTATAATTCCTCAACTACTTTTTATCTAGACTTTATTTTTTTTAGGGGAAAATAATAACAGATTTTATTTTTTCTCTTTTTAAGAATTTGTCTCTTACTCCTTTACTCGAAAAGAGACCGAGACAAGCATATTGCAATAAAAAAGGAGTTTGTATAGGTACGTGAAAAAATAATAGGACACTATTGGCCCATATATATATAACCATTTTGCTTTTCTATCTATGCGTCTTAAGAAAAAAAAAGGAAGATGATATATTTTGAATTGTTTATAGTGGAAAAGAAAATGAATAGTTTATTATGTATTAGAATCCATGTATGGGACATTAACAAGCTCGGATATATATATTTAATTAAAGAATAAATAGATATATCGGTCTTTATACAAGTACGAAAGAAAAAAACTAAAACAAAAAGGAAGATAAACTAAAGTCCACTTTAGGGTTTGGCTTTGGAGAAAGGTGTGGTGAGTGGCAATATGTGGACTTGCACCAACGTAAAATTGAGTAGCTTACGTGCGTAACATTTCCTTTTTTTTGTTATATCACCATAAATTGAATGTGTACATCTCTACAGAAAAAAAGAAAATCGCAACTAACATAATACGAATATTTAAATTGTTAAAATAGAACAAATATTTGTCAATCATAGCTAAAAATTTTGATGATAAAACTTAAAAGTATTAGAGAAACGGTGAACCTCAATAGTTAGCAGAATTGTTTGTTTAGAGTATGTTCTTTGAATTGAGGCATCGAATTTTGATGTTTTCATGATAATTTATAAATTTGACTTATATTCTGCAAAATTTAAGCCAAGAAGTTTGGTGACTCGGTGTCCTAAAGGCCACGAGAGTGTGTGTGTATGCTGTGCCTTGGTTACTTCGATGATGATATATAATTCTGGTGCATCGAAGTCTAGGGAGTTAAAAGATGATGATAATATTCTTTTTTTCTAAGAAAAATCTATAATAAAAACCATTACGTGGTCTCGGACCGTCAACTATCATTTATTCATTATGAATATTATCATCTCTAATTATTACAGATCTTTTTTGTTAACAAAAGTATTCAAGTTTAGCCCCAAAAGAAGTATTCATCTTTAAAACAACAATAACAAAAGTGTATGAAAAATATGATGTTTGTGTGTGGTTTAAACTTTCGAAACGATATATAAAATTATGTATGGATATTATCATAATTAAAAGAAATTATAATTTTAAATCGTTTTTCCTTCTGAAATATGAAACTCTAATTTATCTTATCGCAAGAAAAGGTTAGGAGTTTGTCAATTTATGAGCATTTTAAGGGTTCCATTTGATCCATCATGCTATTTTTTGCTTTTCAAAAAAAAAATGTATGGCCATGAACCTTTCACGCCTAATTATTGATGGATAAAATAATATTTCATCAATAATTTTATTGGTTAATCTGGATTAGAAGTATAAGTTATTTGAGTTTATTTGCCTTTTCTTTTTCTGGTAAATCCGCTCATGTACTCTAACTAAACTGAATCCACTTAACAACATGACGACACTAATACAAATGTTCGCTACTAACATATTATCATTAGTGTAATTACACAAAACCACATGTAATAATATAACCTAATTCCCTCGTAACTTGCGTACATCAATAAGTGAAGTTGGCTTGGTTTGGCCAAATATTAACACTCGAAGTGGTATCTACATTCGTTTTATGCGCAGTCCAGTTTTATAACAAACCATGTACTGTGTACACAAGTTCGTTGGCTTTTTCTCTTTGATTTGTATAAAAAAAATATTAAAAATTAAAACTTCCGTAGTACTTGAGGAGGCAGGGGCTCATAAATAAATTTGAAGCCAAAGAAGAAGGATTACAAGAGAGCTGAGAGTTTTCAATAAGTAAAGGAATCGAACAATCGAATCTGGTTTCGGTTTGGTTTTTTAGTTTCATTTTATGAAACATAAAAACATAAACAACGTTAAATTTTTTATCAGCTTCCGTTTGATATGATGTTGTTTTGTTTTCTTTTCTTTAGAAAAAACTATATTATTTAATTTTAAGTTTGTATAAAAACAATGTTAAATCTGTTTAGATCGTTTTTTTTTACTCAAATCGATTGAATCGGCTTACATCTGAAGCCTTTAATAGGGTCAAAATATTACTTGAATTCGTAAGGAAAAAAATAATTCCTTATATACCATGTCTTTTCGACTGTAATCGAATCGAACGTGTATACTATAGTTTATATACACACAACATATTAATCCCAGGCAAAATGTTAAAACTAATCAAAATCCACTTGTCTCAGAAAAAAAGAAAAAAAGATGTAACTAAGGTCTTACAGTAGTTGTACATGGGACACACAAAGGCTCCAGCTTCTACTCTCTCTTTTGTCAGTTAACATTTCCCGCACAGCCTTTTTAAGCAAGAAGGAGGCCGATTCTGACCCAAACCTCTTTAGTCAACCATCTTGTGATGCCCGTACTAGCCAAATAATTAACGATCAGTCTTGACTAATGTTTTCACTTGTGAGGTCGTAGCTCAAGCTTGTAAGCTCGTATTTCCATGGGAGAGATCGAGACACGTCCTTCCTGCGGCGTTGAACCACCCCGAGGCGACTCTTGATCGTCGTACCCAAGAATTTCCATGTCTTCTTGCAAGAGATTCAAGGAAGTTGGTTTTATCTTTGTAGCTGCAAGATCTTTGAACATGTCGGAAAAGTTCACTGGTTCATTAGCCACGGTTGTGCAGTTTGCTCTTCTTCCTCTATGGCAATAAGCCGAGTCCCATGCTCGTCGGTTGAGGATGAGAGCGAACCTGGGGTTGTCTTCTTCCAATTGCTGAGAGTATTTTGATGGACGTGGAACCTTGAAATTCACCACGTGGAGGTCACATGGTAGCGGTTTGGCTAGAGGAGCAAAGGAGCCATATTGCGGGACACGCACGGATATATCTTGCGGTTTCTTGGCAATGAATGTGTTTATGGGATAGTTCAAGTGCGCACCTACGAGGTGAGAGAGAAGCGAGGGGTTCCTCGGGTTAGGGTTGGAAACAGAGTCCGATTGAGAAATGTTGGATTCGACAAGAAGGTGAAAAACTACGGTCATTGCACGGTTGTCCATCACACCCTGCCCGAGACCACGTCCGTCATCACGGACCAACCGTCTATCCAGCATAATCTCCAACCAACCATCTTGAAGGCTTGCAACACCAAGAGATTGGCGAGAGTGCACGGAAAATCTCTGACCGTAGGATCCTTGGATGAATGCGAGAGATGGCATCGGGTAGTAGTTTCCTTGAAGTGGTATCTTATCATAAGTTTCCCTCCTGCTCATTTGGAAACCGTTGAGATCAGAATAGAAGATCTTCTTGTTGTCAACATCAGTCTTGTATCGGACAATTAATTCCTGGTCATCGAAATCCTCGCCGAGAAGCTCGACATGATACTCCATCTCGACCATTAGATCCTGAAGCGTATTACCTCCGGTGTAAACTCGAGTGCTGTGCGAGATGGGCGCTTTCTCCCACCTGGTCTTAGGGTAAGAGAAGACTTCTTGGACTAGCAGTCCCTCGGATGTGACTATATGTCCACCGGATTGAACAATCGGTTGAGCTTGACCTTTTGGTTTGAACAGGTAAGCTCCACTATCTGGACTAGAATACATACCAATCTCTTCTCTCACAGCAGTCTCTAATCCATTTCTTTGGACTATCTTCTGGAGTAAGCCGTTTTTAACATCAAACACAAGAGTCTGATGTTCATTTTGGATCTCAGTCATATCGCTGTCCAGTTTTGAGCAAGAATATGGAGGGGGACAAGGAAATGGGTCGAACTCAGAAGCGTATTTGAGTTTAGACTGCGTAGCTTTCTCGCATTCAACATTCCCGTTAGCAATGTAATACGTTCTCAGACCAAGAGCTGGAATGGACGCTTTCCAGTAAAGGCGATGTCTGCCAGTGAATAGTTTGGATTTGTCATGCTGCACTTCAGGAGAAATTTGGCTAGGCACACAAGTCCAATTTGAGTCCAGAACCGAGATTTCAGCTCGGTTGACAACGACGGTCACTACCTCCTCTCTCGTCTGTTCCGATGGATTGAAGAGTATAACTGTGTGTGAATTTCCTTCACGCGCAGCAATTGGCTTGTGAACCGGCCGAGCATCATACTTGGATCTCACTTGCTCTGCCTCGAAGAATGATGGGGATTGATCAGATTTTTCTTTCTCGTGGCGGATTCCAAGAAGAACTTCGATTGCTTTAGACATAAAGATCTGAAGGTCTTGCAATGAAGTATACATCCGGGTGCCATAATCTTGTACCACATGATCCTTAGCAGTTCCAGTCACCCCATCATGGTGCTGAAAAAGAGCTAGATTCCTTCTTGCAGCAGTTAACTTATACGCAAAACTTGTTGGAAATTTCTCACACTGAACTCGATGGCAATAACCTAGAAGAAACGACATCATGATTTCAGCCCCACGAAGGGAATGCTCGAGCACACGATCAACAGCTTTAAAGAAAGGCCTTGAAACATAATAACCACTCCAATAGTCTTGCTGCCTATCTGCATATGTAAAGAAGTCACCTGACAGAGAAGGGAAACCAACAACCTGACCAGAGCCAACCTCACCAGGAAGAGAATAATTTACTCTATCGGCTTCTTCTCGAAGTGTTGTAAAATAATCCTCCAGAGTACCAAACTTTGCCTCTGCGTTCAGACTAGGATTAGAGTTGATGTGATCAAATAACAGCTGGTAGTTACGAAACTGAGCCTCGGCTTCATCAATACTGATGAACCGAAAATCATCTCCAAGAGGTATAAGAAGGGTATTTGTTCGATAAAGGGTGGATTTTTTCCTGTATTGATCCAGAAGCTTCGATGCCCTCTCCTGCACATTTTCTTGTGTGGTCTCCACTGGGTGCTTTCCCCATGGACAAAGTTCATATTTAAATCCCCGCATCCGAGCAAAATCAAACTGACAGCAAATTGCAGGCTCTGGGCCACAAGTGTGTGGGATATCGTATGAATAGAAAGGCATCATATGAACAAAAATATCTGTTGTTTCCATAGCATCCCAACTCTGACGCCAAATATATTCCAGATTCTTATGCAGGGCAAGTTCTTTCTTAAGCTCGTAATGAGTCCTCTGAATAAGCATGTTTTCGAAACCCATACGCCGGAGGAGATAAGCCATAGTTGACGAATAGCCAAAGGGATCTATGGCCCATGAATTCTTAGGAATAACCCCAATTGTCTCATTCAGCCACATATTACCCTCTGCGATCTGCAGAAGAAGCGGTCAAGTAAAAAATCAGATACAAGAGCACAGCCAGTATAATAAGAAAATATGGTTTACACTCAAAAACCCTGAAATCCTAAATCTTGGAAGATGCTTTACCCAAAAAAAGGAAAAAACACATGATACAACCACAATGCAACAAGCGGCTGGTTAACTAGCATATTCTCTATCCAATCGATATTCTAACATCACATGCTCTTATTTGCACATAACCAAAAAAAGGGTTTTCAGCTCAAACAAGGTATTAGGTAATGTCGAACAATAACCAACCAGATGTGACATAATAAATGCAAACTAAATGGCTAGCAGAAACAAAAACATAAAACAAAAAATGCAGTAACCACTGTCATCATCATCTTCGTTTCCGTAAACGTCAAACTTCTGGAAACAAACGGGAGTAGAAAAATTAAGAGCATAAAACTGGAAAGACGAGAGTTGCAGGATATACCTGTTCAATAATAGCAAAATAATGTGAATTAGCCTGCAGAGAAAGATTAAAGGGGATACTTTAGCTCATCTCAACATATGTATTTTTTCATTTTTCTCTTTATCAAGCATGTCAGAGAAACATACCTCATCATTCATTACCCAGCCACCTCCAACGATTTCTAGCTGCCCGTTCTTGATCAAGTTACTCAAAGCTTCCTGCTTATTGGGTGATGCGTCTCTCCACCACCTCTCCAGATATGACATCTCCTCCCATATAAACTTTCTTCTAGAATCCTATTAATCAGATTATAATCAAATCCCACATACTTCAGGTTTCAAGCTTGCTTGATGAGAAACAAAATGTAACTAAGCTCTTAAGAAAGTTCTGTTTCAACACGAAATGAAAAGCAGAATCCAGAAAAGCAGCTGGTTAAAGTTGCAACGCGATTCACGCTTTCGAGTTTAGTGACGTCATGAGAAATTTTGGGAGCTGAGATTGTTCACGAGGAAATCATGAGAGAATCAAAACCCAAAAGCACCAATATCGAATTTCGTCACCTTGGATAGAGTCTCAACGATCGTGTCGAGGATATGCCTCGACTGTCTCTGATAGTACTCTTCCACCGTCAGCTTCCATCCAGGATCGTTATGCGAGTGAGGCACCACGAAGATTTTCAGCTTCTCTTTCTCCCACTCATCGCCTTTGTACGTCACTGGCCAACCCTGCTTCCACGGACCACCGTCAACATCCAGGAACTCAATCCTATCGTACAGATCCTTCGTAGTAATATCCACGACGGCGCCGGAGGCGGAATCGTTCACAGGTCGCCGATTAATGCTCTTCCGCGGCTTCACGATCCGATTGGATCTGGAGGCGAGGAACCGGGAGGAGATCGGTCCTGGCACGCCGAAATGGAAGAGAGTAAGGAAGAAGAAGAGGAGGGAGACGACGAGAGCGATGATGAAGAAGTTGGCAAAGAAGAAATTGATAAGAACGGTCCGTTTTCGAGGTTTCCGATTGATCGCTAGTTTCGACTTCGATAAAGCAGTGGGGAGAAGCGATTGGCCCCAGCCGCCTCCTCCGCCGCCGCCGGAACCACGGCGGGTGTTGCCGATGTAGGAGGAGAAAGGCATATTATCTCCTCCTCGGAAATTCCAAAGTCTTCCTACTCTAGCCAATAAAACTACGTCGTTCGGCCTGATGTTTTGTTACTTCTTGAGTCCGCTCTGAATTTTATTTTAGTGAGTGATCCGATTCCGATAAACTTTTTCTTTTCTCGATGGTGTTGGGTTTTCTGTAAATTCAAGTAATCGTCAGTCGTCTTATTGTCTTTTGGACATGAGCTAGATTTCGCTCTCCTTTTGTATTTTATCTTATTAAGACTACTACATTTTTTAGGTTTACCAAATCTCGACGATTATGTTTTCAAAAAACAGTTTCAAATGTAATATTAAAAAACTGTGTTTGTAATTTGCATTTATGATTTGAAAGATTTCTAACACTTTTGTTACGTTAATACTACATTTTCTTCCTTTCTTTCACATGCCATAAAAGTTCTTTTCAAACTTGAAATTCAAATTATTGGGCACATAGATAATTTATTTTAAAATTGAAAAAAGGATCATTTATTGTAAAATAAATAAACATACAGATGACCTAACCGAAAAATAATAAATTATAATCTGACTAAAAAAAAATATTTAACCAAAAATTGTAATTAAATTTTCAAAACTTGTAAGAGATATTTAATTAAATTTTTATCATTTTCATCTTCACTTTTGAAAACCTACTAACTGTTAAAAAAATATAAATATTGATATAGAAAAATAATAAGTTATAATTTAATTTTATAATTTTAAAAAAAATTATTTAATAAAATTTTGTCATTTCAATTTAAATTTTTTTATCGTCAAATACCGTTGATCATACTTGGAAAGTAACAAAGTCACGGTGCAAGACCGCATTTATTACATTGAGGATACATAAATAAGAATGAAATGAAGCATTGTTCAGAATTAGTTGTTTTGATAGAATGTCTCATGCTTTATTGTTGCATCTTCTTATTCAAGTGAAAGAGATGTGTTGGAACCTTGATGACCATAGCCGAATATCCCGGATCCAACTAAAACAGTTAAAGTTGAACTCTGTTCTGTTGAGGATAGATGCCAAATTTTGATTATCTCTTTCGAACATAATTTTTCTATATTCTTTTGTCCAAACTTTGCATCACAACTAAAAGAATTTGAAATTTACTTTATAATACAATAGTTATAGTTCCTTAACGTTTTGAAGATTTCTTTTTACGATATAAACTTATTATCTGTAAATAAATATCTAAATATGATTTTTACGAATTGAATGTAAAATAATTTAAACGTAATATATCGTGCGGAAAATTATCTAGTTAAAATAAAATCAAGCAGAAATCAATTTTATAAAAGAAAGGTTAATCAGGGTATCAACCGGCCATAGTATTTGAAAAGCCCCCGCCTAACAATTTGGTTTCCGAGGTCATAACCAAACCGATAACCAAACACACCTCCTCTCTCTCTCACTCTTGCCGGGTATTTAGTATTTACTTTTTCTGGGGAAATATCTTTTTGTTGTTTCCCAGGAAATGGAACCTCTCGGTCGGCAATCTTACAGCCGGAAGGACAAATCTCTCGGAGTTTTAGTCTCCAAGTACTATCTCTCTCTCTCGAAGAGTTTTCTCGATTCTCCAGATTTTTATTTCCTTTCATTTCACGTTCTTAGTTTGTTTATGTTTCTGTTTAATCCAGTTTCCTCAAACTGTATAATCGAGAGGATGTTGATCTGATTGGGCTTGATGATGCCGCCGGGAAACTAGGTGATTCTTCTCCCCTTATTTTGTGTTTGCTAAGCTCGATTGGCTTTTCAGATGAACCACTAAGCATATTCAATAGATTCAGTAAGAAACAATGACGTTGTTCATGTCTTGATGTTGATTTATTAGCCTAACTCTTTTATTGGCATCTTAAATTTCAGGCGTTGAGCGTCGGCGTATATATGATGTGGTCAATATATTGGAGAGCATTGGGGTTAGATTTGATGTTGTTCATGTCTTTGTTTTTTATGCTGTCTGATCGATTTGAGCCGATTAGTTTTTTGTGCTGTTGTGTTTTGACGCAGCTTGTAGCAAGAAGAGGGAAGAATCAGTATTCGTGGAAAGGTTTTGGAGAAGTTCCTCGTGTTCTAAGTGAACTAAAAGTACTTATTGAAATCATCTATACGTTTCTTTTCTTTCTTTTTCTCAGCTTCTGTATTGTTTGCTTGAGAAGTTTTTTTTTCTTTTTTGTCTCGCTTGTTTACAGGAAGAAGGAATGCGAGAAAAGTTTGGCATCATCCCATGTGTGACCAACTCAGAGATGGTCAGTTCATATTCAGATTCTCTTTACTGTTGGTTCTTTTGGTCAGCTCATTGTGGGCCTTAAAATTCGATTTTGAATAGGTCTTATATGATGAAGTAAGAGAAGAACCTTTGAAGTTAAGTCCTGATGATCAAGAAAACACAACATCCCCTAAACTTGGTAATGGCATATGTTTGAACATCATTCATTCGTTAATGAAGGGCTGAATATCTCTATGCGTTCTTCTGTTTACTCCATTTGAAATCACATTTTATGTAATTTTTGGCAATCTAGAATCTGATACGAATGAAAACAAGTCTTTGGTGATGATTTTGCATAAGATAAAAATTTACAGGATAGGATTTGTGTTGGTGCTAACAGCTTGAACCTTATCCGCCTAACTTTTTTTGCCTTCTTTTTTCAGACAGCAAGAAAGAGAAATCTCTCTGGGTTCTTGCACAGAACTTTGTGAAGCTTTTTCTATGCTCTGATGTAAGTGAATAAGTGATATTACATCTCTCTAAACAACTTGGACCAATTTCCAAAAAATTGACACCTCTCTTGTTGCTTCCATCACGTCAGGATAATCTGATAACACTTGATGGCGCTACAAAAGCATTGTTGAATGTATCTCAGGATCCCATGAACATGAGAAGTAATCCTAATTTATTCCTTTAGAGCTTTTCTGATCTCGGATTATTACGTATAGAAGCAATAACCAAAACCTCATTTCTGTGAACTCTCTGCAGCTAAAGTTAGACGCCTCTACGACATTGCAAATGTGTTTTCCTCAATGAATTTGATCGAAAAGGTGCAAATACTGTAGGAGCTTGATCTTAAGCCAATACAATATGCCCAATCTTGGATATTCCAATCTCTCTTTCACCATCGTGTTTTTGTCTTTGTTTTCATTTTCATGCAGACTAATATCCCAGAGACTAGGAAACCGGCATATAGGTGGTTGGGAGCCAAAGCCATATCAGAAGACAGATTCCTTGCTGGTCCTGCAAGCCGATGTGATCGCAATGAGCCTAAAAAGCGGGTGTTCGGGACTGAGATAACAAACTTTAACACGAAGAGAGCCAAAACAGATTGTTCTAAAGACCTTAAGCATTACGGAAATCAAAACACATGCAGTGTAATCAAGCAAGAACAATGTGATTCGAAACCTGATGTGAAGAGCTTTGTTGGACCATTATCTCCCGCAGATACTTCTAAAAAGACCAATGTAGGAAAAAACAATAACCAGAGCATTGAAGTTCTTGAGACCCTTGCTTCTACCCATAAGCTACAATATTGCAATCCTGGTAATAAGAAAAAAACTTTATTTTCCACTTATACGTGACAATTCTGCTTCCTATGAGATTCTTTAATTTGTGCGTATATGTGTTCCTTAGCTTCTTAATCCGTGGGGATTCATTACAAGTCAAAGTTTCTTTCCTGAACAGAGTTAATTGGTCTTCTTGGGCACTACTCAGAGACATGGAAGTCATGGCATGCCGAGTTTGGTCGGAAATAACTTCACCAGGTAGATTTTCTTGCGGCGTTACTAGAACTATCTGATGCATGTCAAATCTGCTGCTGTTTTGCGTTCAATTACAGAATTACTCGTACAACAGCGAACATTGCTCTCAGATCAGAGCTTCATCTCGTGATCTTTGTAGAAGAAGATAAAACAATTTAAAGTAGCTAATCGTTTAGTTTTCTACGTTTCTTATCGGATTGGCTTTTTAATCATTTTTGGTTTCGATGGGGATTCCAGAAACTTCTATAGTACTTATCTCACTAGGAGTAGAAATTTTTTTTAATGGTCAAATTTTTTATTAACCCGTAAAAAGATGAGAATCCATTACTCGACCAAACATGAGAAAAGACAAAACAATACATAAGGTTTAGTGGGCTCGGATAAATAAACGAAGGAAGAAAGATTTTTTTAAGAAAAAAATTAAAAAATCATATTATTATCAAATAAAATCTGTATCTGAATATTAAGGAAACAATTAAAAACGAAAAGATTCTTCCATAGCCAACGCATATCACGCAGCCACACAGCGGAGAGAGAAAGAGAGGCAGAGCTCGAGACGCTAATTTTAATGGCGGCCACATCAGCTCGAGCCTTCATGCTCTCTCGTCTAACGGACCTTTCACGGAAGAAGCTGATCCTTCACCAACCGCCACCGTCGTCACCTCGCCGGTTACCGTGTGTCCCGAACCGTGCGGTGTCCTCCGCTGTCATTAGCTGTCTCAGCGGAGGCGGAGTCTCCTCCGACGATTCATACGTATCTACTCGCCGGTCGAAGCTGGACCGAGGTTTCGCTGTGATCGCGAATTTGGTTAACCGGATCCAGCCGCTTGACACCTCCGTTATCTCCAAAGGCCTATCCGATTCCGCCAAGGATTCAATGAAGCAGACGATATCCTCTATGCTCGGACTCCTTCCTTCCGATCACTTCTCCGTCTCCGTCACCATCTCCGAGCAGCCTCTATATCGCCTCCTTATTTCTTCCATCATCACCGGGTATATTATCAGGATTTTGATCTCTATATCTCATTGTCATTTTGTTAATCTCGGTTCGTACACTGTGAATTTAGCGTTTTGCTTAATCTGTTTGGCGTTCTTTGTGTTGTGGGTTTAGGTATACGCTGTGGAATGCGGAGTATCGTGTATCACTGACGAGGAATTTCGATATACCGATTGATCCTAGAAAAGAGGAGGATCAAGCTTCGAAAGACAATGTCAGATTTGGATCACAGAAGAGAGTGAGCGAGGATTTAGGGAATTGTGTTGAGGAACTAGAGAGAATGAGTCCTCAGGTGTTCGGAGACTTGTCACCTGAAGCGTTGAGTTATATTCAGCATTTGCAGTCTGAGTTAACTAACATGAAAGAGGTAATACTTAAACGTCGTGAGTGTCTCTCACTTTTCGTTTATTAGCAGTGCAGACTTGTGAATCTCTGTGTCCATGTTTGGATTTTCTGGTGTATTCTCAGTATCCTTGCCAATATTTTTCAAGTCTGAGTCTGTTTTGCATGAACGATGGTTTATGTATGGTGTGTGATACTTTTAAGCCCTAATACTTGTTTTATTCCTAATGTATTATATTTCAGGAGCTAGATTCACAAAAGAAGAAAGCTTTACAGATAGAATGTGAGAAAGGAAACAAGAATGATCTGTTGGAGTATTTGCGTTCCTTAGATCCTGAGATGGTACTAAGCGTTGAGGTTTCTCTGATTCTCATTCTCAGTCCCAAGGTCGTACGTTTTAATGACTATAATCATATTATTGACAGGTGACTGAGTTATCTCAACTATCTTCACCAGAAGTGGAAGAAATCGTGAGCCAGCTTGTCCAAAACGTAATTCAGAGGATCTTCGAAGACCAGACTTCTTCCGCTTTCATGCAAGATCCAGTCATAAGGACTACAGAAGGTGGTGATGGAACTGGTAGAAAAGTAGACACTTCCAGGGATTACCTTGCAAAGCTCCTTTTCTGGTAACTCTTAACTTCTCTTACCATTGTTATTACACAATCATCAAAACAGAGCTTGTTAATCTTATCTATGGTCCGTTTCATTTCAGGTGCATGGTATTGGGACATCATTTAAGAGGTCTGGAGAATAGATTACATCTCAGCTGTGTTGTTGGGTTGCTGTAAGATCAAAGACTCAGAAAAGTTAGGAGACAAAAAGAAAACATCAATGTATATTCTTCTCCTCTTCTCCCCCATTTTGATTTCTTTAATCTAAGCGTTCAGTTATAATCAATCAATGCCCCCCTGCAATTTTCTACCTCTTTGACTTCTTCCAAATTAGGTTTAACTGTCTACATAGTGTTAAGCTAAACAAAGTTTATGAACATAGGAAACAAGGATCAGTAGAAGTAGAAAATCGTTAGACTTGTTGGAGGTAATTCGTATAGTGCAAGGTTATTTTACCAGCAGGAATCAAATTTTTTGTTTTTTTACTATACAATGCATCTTCTTTATGCTATTGACAGCGTAGATAGATTCGTTCGTCTTCTTGGCTTAGATAAATGTCTTCAGATGGATCTTAATGCAAATTTGTGTATTATTGTTATAATTTTATTCATTAATCTATATTTACCAAATTGAAATGTTGAAGAGTTGGTGGTCGAGTAATTTAGTCGAATGTCTCACGTGTACTCGCTTCACCAACCCCATCATGATAATTACATCAGGGTGTTCAAATGTCTTTTTCTTTTTATTTAAGAAGTATAGTAACTAACCAAAACTAATTTAATTTAATACTGATCGGTTTGTTAATTGTGTATTTAAAATTTGATGTTTCTTTATTAATCAAACTTAATTTAAATATTTAATAACAAGCTTTGATTCATTTCGGTTGTGTCATGCAGCCAAATGTTACCGGTTTTACGTCGGTTTATTGATTTCGTCCGGCTCATTTGGATTGAACATATGACACGATTCTGAGGAAACAATAAAGATAGAATGTAGGTGAGTTTTGTTTGATTTTTTTCTTTTTTTCTTAAGAAAGGTAGAAGAGCTTTAGAACAGAAAATAGAGAAGAAGTTCTTATGGACACGAAACCGACCGAAAAAGCAGTAGTGGTTAGTACCTTAGCATGTCACACAAAAAGCATTTGAACTCTTTTGTTTTTTTTTGTCTTTTCAAACACTTCAAATATACGAATTTAAACCTCACTCACCAGTACTAAAAAGATGGGACTCCACCCAGTCTCAGAGGCTAACGCCTCAAGTCCCTTCGGCTCTCTCTCCGCCGCTGAATTCTACTCCCGCCACTCCGTCACTCACTCCTCCGCCTACGTCACCAACCCAAACGGCCTCAAACTCTTCACTCAATGGTGGACCCCTCTCCACCGTCCACCACTAGGCCTCATCGCCGTCATCCACGGCTTCACCGGCGAATCCTCCTGGTTCCTCCAGCTAACCTCCGTCCTCTTCGCCAAATCCGGATACCTCACTTGCGCCATTGACCACCAAGGCCACGGCTTCTCCGACGGCTTAACCGCTCACATCCCCAACATCAACCTCATCGTCGACGACTGCATCTCCTTCTTCGACGACTTCCGTAACCGTCACTCCTCCTCTTCTCTCCCTTCCTTCCTCTATTCCGAATCCCTCGGCGGTGCGATCGCTCTCTACATTACCCTCCGCCAGAAATCGCAGTGGAATGGTCTCATCCTCAGCGGTGCCATGTGCTCGATCAGTCACAAATTCAAACCTCCGTGGCCGTTACAACACCTCTTAACTTTAGCCGCTACTCTCATCCCCACCTGGCGCGTCGTACCAACTCGCGGCTCCATCGCCGGAGTATCTTTCAAGGAGCCCTGGAAACGGAAGCTCGCCTTCGCTAACCCTAACAGAACCGTCGGTAGACCACGCGCCGCCACGGCCTACGAGCTCGTACGAGTCTGCGAGGATCTTCAAAGCAGATTCGAAGAAGTCGATGTTCCGTTGATGATCGTACACGGCGGAGACGACGTCATCTGCGATCCGTCCTCCGTCGAGGAGCTTTACCGGAGATCAAGTAGCAGAGACAAGACGATTAAGATATATCCAGGGATGTGGCATCTGCTGATTGGAGAGTCGGAAGAGAACGTCGATTTGGTTTTCGGAGATGTTTTGGATTGGATTAAGAAACGATCTGATATCGCCGCCGTTGACGGTGGTAGCAAAGCTTAAAAGCTCCATGCCCAACTATTTAGCTTTCATATATATAAATAACTATTCCGAAATTCAAATTTTTATGCGACTAAACAAAACACTCCGAGAATTTGTATTCAAGATCCTCGAGAATAGGTCAAAACCAAAATTTACAATTCTCAAGAGATATGATTAGCAACAAAAAAAAGATGAGAATATAGAGAATTTTATAATTTTAATCTCTTGAAGGATGAAAGATATAATGAGGGAAGTGGAAGGGAAAGTGAAGTTTTCAATGGCGGATTCAACAATGATGTTACTTGTTCAACAAACAATGGACAAAGCCCACGAAAAGATCAAAATCAAACACGGTCTTCTCCTCCGTCTCAACGCCATATCCATATTTTACGAGCTCGCTGTTTTGCAGCTCGAGAGCTGTCTCAGTTTCGTGAAACAAGAGACCGATAAACTCGAGAGTAACCACGAGGAAGTGGTTCACGACCTTAGAGAGATCAAAGACAGGCTTCATCACCGTCTCCTGGAGACCGAACTAGCGATACTTGAGAAAGACAGAGAGTTGTTAGAGAGGTCTGAGAACGAAGAGAGTTTGAGAAACGTTTTGGAGAGTAAAGAATCGGAGTTGGTTCATTTGCAAGATCTTGAGAGAAATAGAAGTCATAATAAAATTGGGGATGTTATCAAAGAAGATGAATTTTCTGAGCTGAAGAGCTCTGTTGATCAACAAGTGATGAATCTGAGACAAAAGCTTGAGACGGAGTACGATGAACTGGGAAAAGAAACAGAGGATCCTTCAGGCGTTGATATCGATGTTCTGAAGGGGACAATGGATCTTGCTTTTAACAAGATGCATCACGCCATCTTCTTGTCGGAATTGGGTCCGATTGAGCAGAGTTGGAGATGGTCGATTGAGAGAGATTCAATGGCGTTACTGATAAAAGGTTTTATGAATGGTTTAGAGGAGGAGAAGAAGAAGGCAATGATGGCTGTGAGAGGTTATGAATCGGGATTTAAAGATCAGGTTTGTTCGATCCGTAGAGAGGTAGAGTGTTTAGAATCTCAGATTGATCAGATTATCAGCCATAGATCCTCTCCTAGAGCAGCTATAGCAACAGCAGCAGCAACAATATCATCATCTTCATTAGATTGTGAAATTTCTCATGATGATAAAGAAGAAGAAGACAATGAAGAAGAACAAGATTCAAGCAATTATCCTGTTTCGAAGTTGATAAAGAGTCATGAATCAATCATTAGGAGGAAAAGCGAAGAGCTTGTTCCTCCTAGAATCGAGTTTGTTAAACGACAGAAGAGCTCCACCAGCTCTAGCTCGAAGCGAGCTATTGATGATATCCTTGCAGGTCTTGATAGCTTAATGAGTCTAAACTCTAAGCTATTCGAACATTTGTTTGATGATGGCAAATATGGTCAGGATCATGATAAAGAAGTGGTAATGGATGACAGTTTGGATGATGTTTGGATGAAAATGCAGAAACATAGATCGGTGTTTTCCGAAAATGTGATAGAGGAGAAAGAAGATGAAGAGATGAAACTAATGATCTTGGAAGAGACTTACTTGACTCTTCTCGAAGGTCTATTAAGAGATGAAATCACAAACAACAGAAAAGCGAAAGAAGAGATTGAGAGTGAAAAGATCGAATCGGGGCCCAAAAATTTGGAATGTATAGAGAATTTGAATTGGGAGAAAGATTTCGAAACTATTCGTGAAGATGAAGAATTCAGACAAGAAGTAAGTTGGATGATTGTAACAGAGTTGCTAAGAGAAGTTTCAGAGACTGTGGAGAATCATGAGAAGATTGAAGCAAGTAATAAAAGAATGATTGAGGAAGAAGGAAACAGAGCTTGCTTGGAAGTTTCTTTAATCTTTGATGATTTTGAATTGAAGATTCAAGAGAAGTTAAAGATGGCAACTTTTAGGTGACTACTTGAAAAAAATCAAAACTTCATACTGAATCTTAACTAATGATATTTTGTTTCTTTTTCGAGGTTGCAAAACTTGGAGAAAAAGATTGATTCAACCATGGATTGTATCGAAGAGTTAAGACGAAAAGAATCAGTCTATAGAACAGCTTTTATTCTTAGGTCTGAGAATCTCAGAAAGGCAGAAACTGAGGTAAATTTGATTTCATAGTTTTTGATTATGAGATTTTTTATGAACAGTTTCGATTTGATCATAAGAAACCGTGAAAAATCACAGGTTGATCTTCTTGGAGATCAAGTCGATTCGCTTGTGAAGCTTCTCCAGAAAACACTTTGGACATTTCATCAACATCCATTGCTTCTCTCCAATCACTCAGATGTAAGTGAACCTCTTTTTTTAAAGTAGATTGTTTCACAAGTAATCTCTCTGTAGAAAATCTGCATTTTTTTTCTTCAGATATCAGAGATTTCGAAGATCATCAAGAAAGAGTTATCATCTGAGGAATAAAAGCAAAATTTATTACTAAATGGGTACGTTAAATATTTACAGAAATTATCAAATTCATTTCTACCAGACTGTAATTTTAGTATAAAATGATTGAAAGACAAACTTTAATTATAAGATTTTTATAACATCTGTAAATTTTGAAATAATGTCTCAAAAGAAATTTTAAACTTATTGCTAAAATATTTCTTATTGAAAACAATATTTTCAGTAAATATTTAGCCATAATTAATGTATGTTTTATAATCTCAACATGGTCATATATTGATAACCAGTAAAAAATTAGACCACTCACCAAAATCTCGTACTTAGTCCAAGCCACCATTTGCTATAATAACCGCTAAAACCTTTTTTTACACAATTCTCAGACACACAACAAGATCCAAAAGAAACATCAGAAAACAAAATCCAGAAGAAATGGAAACGAAACAGATCAAAGTGATGTTCTTGTTTTTATCTGTGATCATGGCTTTAGCTTGTCGTCATCAATCAGAAGCTGAGGCGCCAACATCAAGTCCCGAAGATTGCTTGTCGTCGATAAACAACGTAAAAGGTTGTCTCGATGCGGTGAAAAATGCTACAAAAGGACACTTTAAAGGTTTGGGTAAGGAATGTTGTCACGTCATCAATGGCCTCGTGAAGGATTGTTTCCCGATTCTTTTCCCCGGAAAGCCTTACATCGCGTTGCTCGTTAAAGCTGTGTGTAAAGCTAAACTCGATGATGTTAATTATTAGATCAAATCATTGTTCCTTGTAATGCAAGGCACTCTGTGACTGTGTGCTTTTTTTTCCTAAAGAAATTTAATGACTCAATAAAAAGCTGTTTAATTATCTCGAGTTATGAGTTATATAGAAGACATAGGCCTATACAACTTTCTCACGTAACATATCAAACTCAAGCAATACAAGAATCCAAAAACACAAAGCAACCATAAGTTCAGTAGGATTATGATCATCATATTTAATCTCCACCGTATAGAAAAGCTATGCAAAATTTAAGCTCAAGTTGAGAAAATTTTGCTATGGTTATATTATTTTTATAAGTTCACACAGATAACCGGACATAAATATATGCATTTGAAATATTTTAATAAAACCCTTAATTTAAAAAACTCTACTTTTCCGAAATTTTTAGTTATGGAATATATGTATTGATATATTGTAAACTATTATTATAAAAAAATTATATAAAAAATATTTTATAAATTATATATTATTATAATTTATTTATGAGATTTAATAATATAATAAATTATCAAAAATAAATAATTACTTATATTTAAATTTTTTTATATTATTATTATTATTATTATACATATTCTTTTATATAAAATAATAATTAAAAAAAATTAAATAAAACCTCCAATATCTTGATCATGTTCACACAACGACCAAAAACTCGATCGCTATAATAGATAAATATATATGAAAATGGCCGTCACTTCATGGTTTGGTTTTGTCACTTAATTATTATTTATAATATTTTGTCTTTGTTTAAAATACACATATAGTCAAGAAGTTGCTATATGGTCAAATTAACATGGTCAAATTTGTAAATTCAGAAGAAAGTTAATCAATATACCGAAACTCTCAAGTTTAGTCAAAACACATCTTCTTATAAGAAGCCTAACCAAAATCTATATTAGACAACAAGATAAAAAAGAATCCATATTATATATATTTTATTTTTGTGTTTCCAATAAAAATGGAAACGAAAAAGATCAAAGCTATGTTCTTCTTTCTAACAATGATCATGGCTTTGGTTTGTCGTCATCAATCGGAAGCTAAGTCGATATTC
This sequence comes from Schrenkiella parvula, assembly GCA_000218505.1. NCBI lineage: Eukaryota > Viridiplantae > Streptophyta > Magnoliopsida > Brassicales > Brassicaceae > Schrenkiella > Schrenkiella parvula. The sequence continues at coordinate 13,705,856 of CM001192.1, read as the reverse complement.
GGTCGTCTGCGTTGCTTGTTGGCAATAAGGAACGTTACGGGTTGTGTGCATGCCATAGAGAAAGCTGCAGAGGGACACTTTAAAGGTTTGGAACGGAAATGTTGCGCCGCCGTTAGTGGCCTCACCCATCATTGTTTTCCGATCATTTTCCGCGGAAAACCCTTCATTGGCTTTCTCGTTCAAGCTGCTTGTATCCGTAAATTCGCTGACGTTAACCATTAGATCTTACAGTCGAGTCGTTCTAACAAAAGCCACTTTGCGATTGTATTATGGAAATGGCTTTTTATTAGACAAATAAGTCAAACTAATTCAATAAACTGCTGTTCTTTTTTAATAAAAATTAATAAATCTTTTTTTTTTGGTCAACCAGCTTGTAACTGTTTAAAAAGTATTTCATACAATGTAAAAAATAAAAGAACAAGAAACACTTCCAAAAAAAAACCTAAATGGGCTGACCAAAAACCCTTAATGGGCTTGCAAAGAAGATAATGGGTCAAATAAAGTAAATAGGCAGAAGAATTTTAATGGGCCAACAAAATTTGAAAGGAAGAAGAAGCCCAAGTATGAATTTTTTTTTCCGTCAAGCCCAAGTATGAATAAACTGTCAGCTTCATCTTTTCTCTTCACTGGTTCTTCTTCTACTGTCGTCTCTCTCTTCTGGTTAAGGCGGTGATGTTCTTCAAGTTAAGGACTTGTCGGATTCAGTAGTCTATTGTCGATGCCTTATGTTCACATCATAAATCATTGATTGGCCGTTGTAAATCGTGGCTAAAGTGAAGAACTTTGGTCTGTAGAATTGCAGAACAGACCTGTGATTCCTGTTCAGGAGGTTTTTCTGCTGCAGTTACTGTTCTTCTTTGTTTTCTTTTTTTGGTTTCTCGGAATGAGAGGAATCTTTCTTATTAGATCAAGGCTGTCAATTCTTAGAGCTCTTGCAGTTACATGTTCGCGATCAATTACTATTTTGCCTTATTCGAGCAATAAGTGTGTTGTTCGACCGTATTTGGGTCCTCCCATAGCTAGTGTGCTTCCTTTGGGTCACTGTTCTTTGTTCTCTACTTCCAAAGTTGGTTCGGAGGTAGTGGGATTTAATCAGAGTAATGATGAGAAGGATGATGATGAAAATGAGGAAGAGATTGACCTCGATCTTGGTTGTACTATAGATAATGAGGTTGTTTCGGAGGATGTTCAGACGATTTCAAAGCTTTTAAAAGATTTTGGGAGTAACCGGAAGGAATTGAGAGACAAGCTGGAGCAAAGTGATGTGAAGCCATCAAATGAATTGGTGGTGAAGATACTTTCTCTAGCTCGAAATGATTGGGAAACTGCATTCACTTTCTTTCTTTGGGTAGGGAAGCAGCAAGGTTATGTTCACTCGGTTCGCGAGTATCACTCGATGATCTCGATTCTTGGTAAAATGAGGAAGTTTGATACGGCTTGGACATTGATTGATGAGATGAGAAAGTTTAGCCCTTCTCTTGTGAACTCGCAGACACTTTTGATCATGATCAGGAAGTATTGTGCGGTACATGATGTTGGGAAAGCGATAAACACGTTCCACGCGTACAAAAGATTCAAACTTGAAATGAGGATTGATGATTTCCAGAGTTTGCTTTCTGCTCTTTGTAGATATAAGAACGTCCAAGATGCTGAGCATTTGATATTCTGTAATAAGGATACGTATCCGCTTGACGCCAAAAGTTTCAACATAGTTCTCAATGGATGGTGTAATGTGATTGGTAGCCCGCGGGAGGCTGAAAGAGTCTGGATGGAGATGGGAAATGTTGGAGTCAAGCACGATGTGGTGTCTTATTCAAGCATGATGTCTTGCTACTCAAAAGGAGGTAACTTGAATAAGGTTCTTAGACTTTTCGACCGGATGAAGAAGGAGAGTATAGAGCCAGATAGAAAAGTGTACAATGCGGTGGTTCACGCTCTTGCCAAAGCTAGCTTTGTCTCTGAGGCGATGAATATGATGAAGACAATGGAGGAGGAGAAAGGGATGGAGCCAAATGTTGTAACTTACAACTCTCTCATCAAACCTCTATGCAAGGGTAAAAAAACCGAAGAGGCTAAGCGGGTTTTTGATGAGATGCTGGAGAAAGGAATCTTCCCAACAATCCGCACATACCATGCATTTATGCGGATTCTAAGAACAGGGGAAGAGGTTTTTGAGCTATTAGCTAAAATGAGAAAGATGGGTTGTGAGCCAACCGTGGATACATATATAATGTTGATCCGTAAGTTTTGTAGGTGGCGTGATTTCGATAATGTGTTATTGTTGTGGGATGAGATGAAGGAAAAAGGCGTTGGTCCGGACCTTAGCTCATACATTGTGATGATACACGGGCTGTTCTTGAATGGAAAGATAGAAGAAGCGTATGGGTACTATAAAGAGATGAAGGCGAAGGGTATGAGACCAAATGAGAACGTTGAAGAGATGATTCAAAGCTGGTTTGCAGGAAAACAGTACGCAGAGCAGCGGATGATAGATTCGAAAAGGAATGTGGGTGTCCATAAAGAAGGTATTGAGAAGAAATCTGAAAGAGAAGGTAACTTTCTTCAACAGCCTGAGGTGAGACGGGTTGTGAGAGGACATGGATACTCGTTTTGGGACGAATAGAAGAAAGCTAGAGGCACAGACGGAGTAGCTAATTCTTGTTAGGTTTGATCATAACAGGTTGATTTTGATTTGAGGAGATTTAAAGTTCAGTTTTCTTAAGGAATGAATTTTTACGAGAAGAAACTAAATAGAAATATTGAAAATCATTATTTATAAAAAAAGAGAAAGAATCTCTCCTTAACCTTTCTATGTTTGTAGATACAAACCAAGAGGATAATCATGTATGTGTTTCCAATATATACAGCCATACATTTTTGGTTTTAACCTAAATCAAGATACAAATTAGATAATACACTACTGTGCAAAGATCTTCATAGACAACTAACGAGAAAGTATTGTAACTTCTATCTTCCTGGGAATGTTGCAGAGAGAACTTGGTCTGCCTCTCTAAGCTTTCCTTGTGTGTTGAAGCAAAAGAGAAAAGATAGGTTTTTGCTGTTCTTGTTGATGTTGTCATCTTGAAGCTGAAAGAAAGCTGCGGAATCTTTCTATTCTATCCAACTTGCGTTGCTGCGATGATTTGTCCTGTAACAAGTTCTCGCTCTTCTTCTGCTTCTTCTTCCTGTGGAAGAAATCCTCCGTGTCCAAGACATACGAAATCTACAACAAGAGATGTTATGAATACATTTAAGAGCGAGATGTGTAGATTGGTTCTAGTTCAAGATCTCAAAAACATGAGGCCCGATACCAGTTAGGTTTAAGACCAGGATCGTTATTACCTTGTAGGAAGAGCAAGACATCTTGCACTCAAGGCCATTAATTACTTCTACACCTTCCATTGCCTTGCAGGCTACTGCAAGATCATCCAGACCTGAGTATCCACGCATGTTCCTGCACAAAAAAATAATTCAGCGAAAGGACTTGGTTTTATGTATAAATGTCCTGAATAATTCCAAATGCAATGGACTTATATGATTGGAGACAGGTACTGAAATCCAATATACCTTTGTAATACAATGGCTTGTGGCACTTCTTTTTTCCCTAATGAGATGGAAAGGAACTCCTTTTGCAGATAATTTGCAAACGTGGGATCCATGGAAACTGCATAAGCCTCGGGCTTTTCGAGGATATTATCCATAAGCTGGATTGACAAACGAGGTGGAGAGGAAGACTACATATGAATTAAAAACACAGGAAACAAGTTTCACGATCAATGAACAATCATAACTCCTCAATGGAGAGAAAGATGAGAACTGGATTAGGGTTCTTACACATTCCAACCGATAAATATTCTCCTCGTGAAGGAGGATCCTGGCGTTTTCATAATACACCGAGTCAATGACCCTCCCAGGTTTCCGAGATTTCTCATACTCATACAACTGAAGAAGCTTACTGTCCATTTCGTCCGCTACAACAGCTTGAAGCTGCAATAGATAAAATGAAGTCAGAGAATTAGAAGGAATAAAATGCCTAAAAAGTACAAATGATCAATCTAAAACCAATAAAGCCACTGACGACAGATACCTGTTTGACCAATTTGTATATCAGTTTTTCCAAGGTAAATAAAACATATGACTGGTTTCCAATAATAGCTCGGCATTCATCCTCAAATTTGGAATTTTCAACTGAGCCATTTAGCAGACTAAACAGAGCACTCATAAACCTGCACAACATACACAAACGAGTTAGGTTCTTTTTATTGAACTGAATAAAGAACCTGCATAGTCTATCTAAAAGTGAGGACCAATTGTCTATCGATTAGGTTAAGGAATGTACCTTGCATAAGGATCTGGCGAACTCGTATCTTTCGTGTTTCTACGGCTCATCTCACTGCCTGTGCAATATGTTTTTGCAGACAAAAATCTCTCGTACAAGATCTGAAAATTCAAAGCCAATTAGAATTTTTTTTACTAAATTACTAATTCCTTTCAAGGTAAGTTTTCAGACTTTAATCTGAGAAAGCAAATCATAAGAAACAATTGCACTCACTCGATGAAGCCTGAAAAGAACATAAAAGTCGTCATTTATGTAGAATACTCTGGAATCTTTTTTTCTCTCATCAAGCAAAGCTGCTGCACCTACATGCTTTGAAAGAGGCTTAACGGACAACAGAACACGTTCTGACAATGGAAGTAGCCCATTGTCTTCTTCCATAAGATGCGACTCCATTCCCTCTGCCTCTCCTTCACTTTCACCTTTACCATCAATCTCATCATGCTCAGCCTCTTCCTCCACACCATTATCGTCCTGTGAACATTCATCACCAATAGATTCAGTTCCTGACGCGTCCTCACCACCTTCTGAAGCATCATCACCATCCTCATCGTCAGCATCATCATCATTTTCTCCTTCAGCTTCGACGGAATGTTCTGGTTTGACAATAGACTTCAAACCATGATCTTCATAAACAACAAAGTTGTCTTCCGAATCACCAATAGGTGACAATTCACCTTCCTCCTTCTCAATTTTGGATGGACCACAAGGTTCATCATAATTACTGTTGGCTTTAGAGCCATCTGGCTGCGTTCCATTTCCTATAGCTGTAGTTCTGCCAATATCACCTACCTAGAGATGACCATGAATAATGAGTATAGTCAGAAGAGTCCATAAAAAGCAGAATAAGTAAAAAAATAATTAAAATGTAAAACTGAGTACTGTACCTGGGTATGCTGAATGGTATCAATGTTATCTATAGCAACACCTGGTTTGGATAACATGCCACGTGAACCTTGAAAATAAAAGTAAAGAATCACTGACATGTTGAAGTAGGTATTCTACACAAACCGAAGAAAAAAATTAAGTTCAATCCTGAAAATACCTGGTGAATCTCCGCCTCCTACTTTACCGTTATTGTTTTCTACCCCACTTGGGAATGATGCACTTGAAGTGGCTACTCTTTCATCAACATCTCCGGATCTTTTATCGGCTGCATTTCCAATTTCTTGATCCTTTTGGGGTCTTACAGCAGAGCAAGTGGCAACATCTTTATTAGCAGGATCATCATCCTTGCAATTTTCTTTTGCTGAAGAATCCCTATTCAACAAACCAGTCCCGCCATGTTTCGAGACCCCACATGAAGCATACTCATCTCCATTGGTAGCAAATTTTAGTTGCTTAGAAACCAAACTTATCGCGTCAGAACTCACATTAGCCTCCCCACTCTTACATGCACCGTGATGCTTGATTTCTACAACATCTTCAGCAGAATCTGGCCCCTTGGCCCTGGATGGAACACCCAGCAATGGCTCCAGAAAATTGTTCCAGAGCCTCAGAACTTTACCGATCTGCTCTTTTGTAGAACATATCTCCTCACACGAAAATTGGACTAGTTTGAATAGATCTTCATGAATAGTTCTGTCGGAATATTCATACTCGAAGTGGGGAACTATTGGTTGTCTGTAACCAGCAGATATAGACAGAAGAATATCATCTTCTTTCTGAGACTTCTCTTTCAGGTCCTTGATTTCAGTCACCAGCGCTGGTATTTGAGCAAGGGTTAATATGAAATTACGAGAACAAATAAGTAAAGCCAAGAATAGACTCGTGACAGAAGAATGTATGCAATAAAAGGTGAAGAACCATTGTCGTGGTTACTTATATCAAATTTCCTGATGGACCGAGCATATTTATAAGAGTTTACTTACCTTTTGCACTCAGGTTCTTAGAATCTTGCTGCTTAAAATAGAAGCTGCGGTGATCCAGTGATTTGTAATGGTTTTTCGCATACACATCCGCCCATACCACATTAAAATCATCACGGCACTTTGTCCATTCATCTTGTTTCTGCTTCAAACGAGCTAGAATTACAGGAAGTGCAGCGGCTGGATTCTTACGTATTATGTCTGTAACGTCAAGACCATGGTCGCCATAAAGTCTCTCTATGCACCTTAAATTTAGGGCTGTAATAATTCAATAACACAATAGCAAGTGTAAGACAGAAGATGAGGACTCAAAAGATAGGGGAAGAGATATCAAACAGAGAGAGCTACAATCACTAAACACCTACACACCTGTGAAGTGGTCTTCAACCCGGAATGAGCCCTCAAAACTTATTTTCTTCTCAATGATAATATTCAGCAACTCTTCTGCACTTTTCGCAGCAGATCCCACAGATTCCAACAGCATATCCAACTCAAATCTGTAACAAAGAGCAAGTAAACAACAACCACAACGTACAAATCACTTAAGACTTCAAAAGCTACCATCTAAGTAAAACTTCGGTAAAACCTACCTGTCATCTTCACATCTAAACAAACTTTCTTCATATTGGTTTCTGCGCATGTGCTTGAAAGAGTAGTCTTCACTTCCTGAAGTGACAGAAACCCAGTGATCATTTAGAACAGCAGCTCCTGATTTCTGTCTGTGTCGCACAGAAGGTATTGGATACTGCAAAAAATATATAATAGTAAGAACAGTTAAAACGCCTCTGGATGCAATACACAACTCTAAAAATCTTATTACATCCGAAGGAAGGAGCCGGTAGCTAGGAGTGCAACGGTCGCAATCAGATAGATCAAGCTCTTGAATAGATTTCCCCGTGTACTTGTCCTTGGATCGCTCCTTTTCTTTAGCAGCCTCAAGGTCGCGTTTGTGATCTTTTTCTTTTTCCTCCCCCTTCATTGACCTAGATAAATGTTCTTCACTGCTAAGTGATTCTGCAGGAGGTGCACTCAACAGTGTTAGTAATACTCCAATGGCGTAGAAAGCCAAGACAAAAGCATATTCAGAGACCCGAAGGTAAGAAAATGCTGCATACTTTTGCTCATAACGCCAGCGAGGTGCTGGAAACCATCTGCAAAACGGGATGATGATCAGACACAGCTAGACACCTTCACTAGAAAAACGACAGTAGGATATCTTAAATACCAGTACTCTCACAACGCTCGAAGAACTGATTGAACTCATCCATGAGATCAGGGAATTTTCCAAGCAGATCAGAAACCTAAATGAAAGAGAGTGGAATTAAGACAATATCTACCCCATCCACCAACACCAAAGTTATTTGTAGACCTACCAAATTCTGCAGTTCTTTCCTATGGATAATTCCATTGCTGAAAATATTGAGACACTTCAAGAATGTCTGATAATCATCTTGGCTGCATAATCTCTCCTTGACTTTCTCACAAAACACAAATGCTTGGTTGTACATGCCTAACACAATGAAAAGAGCACAAAAAAACAAGATTATATTGTATGTCTCAGAAACAGGAATAGACTGGTTGCACCACAAAATACCTGTTAACAGGAAATTAAAAAATTATATTCTATTAAATATTCACATTATTTAAAAATCCAGCAATCCATCAACTTATATACTGGACATGATGATGGCGTTAAGATGTGTAGCATGTTATTAATCTCCTGTATAAAGCATTGAAAATGTCGAGCCTAAAAATAGAAAAGGTGTTAAATCTCCTATAACTACAAGCCACTTACTTTTTATATTGTTTTTCTCAGAATGTGAAGCAGAACCAGAATAAGCTTCAAAACCCTCAGTTCTTCTGGATGACTTCCTTTTCTCTGGAAAATGGTGCAAATTATCCTGCTCTGCTTCTCCATTATCCAAATCACGGCTTCTCCTTTCTCTACTCTCCTTATCAACTCGTTTCCTCGGCTCTCTGTGCATCTTAACCATTGCTTTATCATCATTAAGGTCAGAACGGTCAACACTATGATCATCACAGTCACCCCGAGAAGCAACAGCCCTTTCTCGTCGGCGATCCTGATGATGAAAAACGTATCAGCACAGAAACGAGAGACATGACAAAATTAATAGATCAGGAAAAAATGTAACCCGTACCATACCTTCTCTATAAACATTCGACGCACAAGAGGAGGGCCTGATCCTCGGTCATCATACCGTTGGGCCTGACTCCGGATTAACTGGGCTGCTGAATGAGGCGCCAAAGACTCTGGCAAAAACCTAGTAAACTCTTCAAGCAAATCCAGGTGGTCCTCAAAAAGAGTCGATACCTAACAAACAGATATTGGAGTTATTAAAAAACGAGAAATTTCAACTGTAACACCGTAGGAGAGATATAGTCACTCCAGCGTGACACTACCTCATTGTAAACCTCAGTGATGTCCTTATCATCCTTCCGATACATATTTAAGATCTCCAAGAAAGACTTATAGACATCTTCATCGTGCTGGAACCGTTTCTGCAGTGATAAAAACGAAGTAATACAATGAGACAGTGTAAGTGCACTTTCAAAAGATATACGATAAAAAATTTGTGTACCTTAATTTTATTTACAAAAGTTATGGCTTCTTCAAATTCAACAGTTTTCTTTGGTTGAGCTTCTTCTTCATCAAGCGTTATTTCAAATCCCTTAGGCAAAAAGGTGTTAAACCCGAAAATCAAATTGTTATGCCCCTTAAACAACTCCTTCACTCGTGCAATCACACCAGATGTATCGGTCCTGTAAATGGCAAGATGAAGAATGTTTCCAGTTGCGTTCAGGCTTAAAAAAAAAAAAGATCATCTGATAGGAAAGCAAAATCTTACCTTTGTGCCTTAAAGTCTTTCATAACCTCAAGGAACATATCATATTTGTCCCTTTGATCTTGAAACATCTCCTTAACGTCCTTCAAGTATGACAAAGCATCGTCGGTTGTCAATTTCTGAGAGTTTATCCCACCATCACCAATGCCCCCTCCTCCGATGCCACCACTTCCAGGGATTGGAGACTGCACATATCTGCGCCAAACAAGCTCTTATCACTTAGTTAAATTTCACCTAAAAAAACTCAAGAGGAAAACCACCTAACCCAAAGATCATAGAGACATTAAGTTGTTCCGACACATTCACTCAATTCTCCGTGCAAAGATAGTCTTGAACCAAAGTTGGACTTCCCTGATCTAGATATCAGACAATTGCATGGGATGAAAATTAAGGTGATCACCAACTAAATCACGAAATCTACATCCTGTTTTAAAACCAACTTGTTTAAGCAGGAAGAAAAAATAATGTAACAAGGGTTAAAAGATACTTAGAAATTTATAAACTTTCAAAAAAAAAACAACCACAAAAACGAAAAGCTCTGCAAAAAGCAACATAAAATCTAATCGCTAGAAAATTTGAAAATTTTCGAAGTTGCAGAAAAGGGAACTCACGATTCGCCTCGAGAGGAGCCCAGAGGACGTTTAAATTGAGACCCAGAGGCGTAAATATCATCTCTTATCCGCTTCATTGCTGCAGGCAAAAAACAAACATAAGATAATCAATTAGCTAAAAAAAGTAGAAATCTGAAGTTTACAGTAACAGAGAAAGGAACCAGAAACCCCAAAAACAAAATCCCATCATTGAGAAAAGGAAAATTCAGATGAAGTTAATGATACCTACTTTCTGTCGCTCCAGAATTCCCAGAGAGATGACTCCGGTAAGAGATGTAACTAATTACTCAGATCTCTGAAGTAGCACCGGAATCGAGAAGAAACACTTGGATCACCGGCGACTATTCATAGATACAAATGAAAATTTCGACGAAACTTCCAATTCCCAGATTATATGCAAAAAAACGAAGAAGTATTCCGATGACAACAAAGTGAAATCAGAACAAAAAAAAGAGCAAAACGAAAACAAATGAGAGAGAAAAATTGGCCAAAGGAGTTGCTACGACTGAAAGAAAGAGAGAGAGAGAGAGAGAAATTCGAATATGAAGAAGAAACAACGATGGAATTTGCCTTTGGGGGACTCCTTCATAGAGTTGTTTCAGCGGCAGGGAAATAATTTTCTTTTTTTTGTTGGCCCGTAACCAAATAATGGGTTCTTAAAAGGCCGAGATTAGGCCCATAACAATATTCTTTGGGCCTTTAATTGATGATAGGTTTTTTTAAAAAAGGCCGAAAAGAGTCACCTTTTATCAATACAAATTAGGGTTTTGCTTCTTATAATTAGTTGACGAAGATATATAAAGAAGAGTCAGATAACGCAGACAATGTAGATCTATCGTTCGTTCATCATCTTTCTTCTTCGTTTTATACTGTTTTTTTTTGGATTTTTGATTTTTGATTCGTAGTGAGATCAGTTGATGAGCAAATACTGCAACAATATGAAGGAGAAAATCTATATGATTCTTAGTATTTTAATTCTCTGATGATCTAAATTTGGTTTTCTTCTTTTTCTTCTCTATGGATTCGTTTTCTCTTGTTTTTTCGTTGGATTTGAAACAAGAGATGTGATGAGTAACAATTTGGTCCGTGTTTCAGATAAACCGTGACCGAGAATTATTAACCAAACTCTGATCTCAATAGTTTATATATTTCAGTATTCGATTTTGTTTTCTTTTATAAATCTTATAAAAATGTTGGTCTTGGCTCTGTGATTACTTTGCCTTTTTGGCAGTATACGCTATTCTGAAAACAGAGTATGAAGAGAAATAATTTTTACTTAATGAGAGCCAATATTCACTAATATTTTGTTTTTGATATCAACATTATACTTTTTTGTTTCAAGCTTCTGTTATGATGATCTATTGAATAAAATTCACATGTCAGACTTCAGAGATTCTTTTCATTAAGAATCAGTGAGAATAAATATTCATAATTCTGAGCAGAAGTAATCTATTTCTCCTAAATTACTATTTCTTAGGACTCTAAATCAGGCTAGAAATTATAATAATTAGAATCTGTAATCTTATTTCAGTCGGATTGATCCGTTTTTGTTTGTTTTATAATTAATTTTGATGATATAGTATCAGATGATGAGCAAATACTGCAACAATATGATGGAGAAAATCCTCATGATTCTTAGTATTTAAGTCTCTGATGATCATACATCACTTAAATCTATTTTCAATTTTTGTTTTTCCCTATTTTTGGATTAGAAACAAGAGATGTGATGAGTAAACAATTTGGTCCGTGTTTCAGATTAACCGTGACCGAGAATTTTTAACCAAACTCTGATCTTAATTAGTAATTCAATATTCGTTTTGGGTCCCCGCAAGCAAACTAAATAATGATTGGTGATATATCAAAGCTTTGTGAAAAATTAATGGCTTAATGACCACTTTGGCATACTTGTTCGCTGATGAATTTGATAACTAAGGCAAAAGAATATGGGACATTGCTAATGTGTGACTAACCTAAATCATAGTGATAAGTAGTTGTAAAGATATCAAATTTTACATGAGGGAACAATTTCTAATATTCAAATATTTCTCACGGGAGTCTCGGCAATTATTCAAGGAAGATAACTCAAAAGTTTAAGTTCTATACAACCGTCAAAGTATCAGGCTTTAACGCACACACTCACTGTAGCTTCTTTATGCCAATCTGTATAACAAAAATCTAATTTTCTATATTACCTGCATTGCCTTGATCTGAAATTCTCAGTTGACAACAAATACGTTATGAGTTTCTCGATCCGTTTAGCTCCAGGACCAGGCTTAATAACCAAAGTATCACCAATCTCCGCACATGGGTCGCTCCGGTTTTCTCTGTTTCCAATACACCAACCACCCGGAGTGACCATCCTTTGACTCCGAGACAAGAGCTCTGAATCGATCTTGTCGAGAACCGGTTCATCTCTACGGAATTTTCTAGCGAAAGGAGCGTTACTGTCAACCATTCTTTGGAAGTCATCGAGTGTGAGATGGTGAGGATGTTGCTTTGGAGGGTTGTCCCATGAGATGAAATGTAAATCACTGTTTACTGTTGTGTTGGTAAACTCTCGAGCGTTGCAGATCACTGTGTGGAAGTAGCCTTCTGGTGAGGAGAGGAAGTTTGCGTAGTACATTAGTACAATTCGAGGAAGATTGTCCCATCCCCAGATGAAATAATCCACAAAAGGTCGAGATAACATCATCCACGCAGATCCTATTAACCACATCAAGAAACATTAGAGCCTAAGATTTGATGTATTGTATCACAACAATTTTTTTACAACAAAAAAAAAAGTTTCCGTTTTGTTTCAAGCAAATCCAAAAGATCCTATTTTTAGGGAAGACACTTGTATAATAAAGTAATCACATCTAGATTTAGTAAGGCGTATTTCCAATATGTTTACTACCCAAAAATGGAAAGATTATAAAAATGAAATCACCTGTGAAGAGTTTAAAAGCTGTAGGCATGCTTCTCTTCTGTGAAACCCAGAAAACATCTGTTTTCTTTGACATGTACAAACCCGGATCGATGATTATCGGCTTTGCTCGATGAGACCTACAAGTTTTTTCAGAAACAATTATCAAAAAAAAAAGCTCAAGACTTTGAAATGTTGTGGTGCAGATAGTTCGTAGCTACAAAACTTACTCTTTCCAGCCAATGTTGCTCGTATGATCGATGAAATTGAGATCCCGAGGCAGATACGAAAAGGTATGCAACAGATCTGGAATCGAATCGACATAAAAACCCAAATGGTTGAATAACACTATAAACAAGAGTTGGGACGATGAAGATTAAAGCTAAAGGTTCTGATTTAGTTACCATCTTGTGTAACGAGAGGGTAATCAGATGCGCTGAGATTGATGAACCAATCCCAATCTCCACCTTCTCGAAGCAAAATCGCTGCTGCGTGAAGGGTATTAGCCACCATAGTCGGCCCACGGTAAGTGACGAAATTAGCCTTCACGATCATCCGAACATTCCGGAATCTCCGAAACAGGGTTTGATTCGCCACAAAACCACTGAGATCCAGCCGTTCCTCCGGCGAGGACTCCCGATCGAGATGAACAACGTACTGGTTGTTCGGGTGGTAAAGCGCCATTAACGTCCGTTTCAGCATCTGACCATCTCCAGAAGAGCCAGAAATCAGGTAAGCGAGACGTGGCGGCGGCGGAGGGGAGACGGAGACGGAGACGGAGACGGACAATGGTTTTATCTTGGACTCGACAAATACGGAGGATCTAAGTCCGTAGACTGAGAACGGGATCAGACGAGCCTGACCAGAAGACGAAGCTAAGTTCGTGAGCAACCAGAGGAACAGAGAGCAAACGGATCCAATCGCTAATGGAATAATCCATTTCCTGTCTAGAGCTTGTTGCTGGTGACGGACTTGCATATAATAGCTCTTCAATTTCTTCATCTTCAAAGCTTCATCAGTCGTCTGCGTTTTCAGATCGATTGTTCAGTGGTTGTGGTGAGAGACTTGGAGTGAAGCTTGGGTTTTGCTTAGACTCTGAAACCGTACAAATTACGAAATTGAAAAAGATGAAGAATTGGTGTGTTTTGTTCGTTTGTTGGTCTGTTCTTTTTGTATGTTCAATATTTATAACTATTGATTTATTTATTTTTATTCTTTTTCTTACGGCATGCCAATTTTCAATATTTACTACATATGGAATTGTACTCGAATGTAATTATCTAAATTTTATCCGAATTATATATGTGGGTTTCTACAAGTTAATATATATTCCATATGTTTTATTTATAATATTCAAAGCATATATATATATATATATATATTTCTATATGATTTTCTATTGTTTTTTCTACATTTTATCCCAGTCAAAGTTTTTTTATTCAAGTCAAAGTTTCTTCTTGTGAAACTATTTATTGTTTGAAATATAATAAATGGCCATTGGTAATCTTTATTATTAAATGTTTTTAGTAAGTGAATGATTATTGTTTTGATAATAATATCTACATTTAAGTAAATTCATGTAACGTATGGGAAGGGTTTGATTTAATGAAGAACGTAAAATTAGTCTTATGGTTCAATTTGTTTCCATTAATGTTTATCACATAATCTATAAAATCTTGACTTTCTAAAGAAATGTCTTTAAGAACTCTTAGTTGACTTATGTCTAATGCTAATCCCTTCACATGTTAGGCCCAATGGGCTAAGCCCGCTTTGAACAGATATGGTGACGAAAAGAAACGAAAAGGGACGTGTAAGATGTGGTCGAAGTTCACCAAATGATCTTTTTCATAGCTACGAGTTACAACAGTTACATACAACTCATGTGGTACGGGGTTACCACAAAGTATGATTAGTCTATATGGTTCATGGTAGATATGAACTTTTATGCAAATTTTGTTAAGTGGAATATAAAATTTTATGCAACCTTTTGGAATAAGCTTTTTTGAATATTCTTTATCCTATTTAAATATTATTACCTCCTTAGTACATTTATATTCATTTCGTTTCCATTACTTCTTTCTACGTGTTGATACTATTACAAGAAACCTAATCAAAAACAAATAATTAGTGGACGACCAGTCAAACCATGTGTCAACATATTTTGAATTGTAGCTCCATCCAACTAACAAATGTCTCTACCCTGTTAAAACAACCATTTAAATATATAAGCTCCTTTTGCAATATTTCTTCAACATTTGCTCTTAATTCTATTGTTGATTGGATTATAATATATTTGACGAGAGGCCCCATGGACTCCATTTCGTTTTTTATTTTGTTCAATAATGATAAGATATATTCTAGTACTATGTTGCTAACAAATAAAGAAATAGACTACCTGAAAATTTAATACGCGTGATATTGACTTACTCATTTAGATATGTAAGAGAACTTCCTAAAAAACAACACCATGAAATTATAATGTATTCAGTAATCAAATATTTTCAGTAATTGTTTTTGACTAATTAGATTATTAATAAATCCTATTTTTTAAATTAGAAGCCAAATCTATATATGCTGCTGCTAATCAATTTATTAAATAATTTGATTCAGTTCAATTCAATGCAACGGCCCTGACGCCTGAAATTCCTCTCTCCTCGTGCCTTTACCGCACTCTCGCTATTGCTCTGCTTGCGATCATCGTTTTCCCCAGTAACGACTCTCTCTTCCGATTTTTTCTCTCCGAGATCTCTCTCATCTTATGCTCTACCTGTTTCTCTCTCGATTGATCCTATCGTAGTCGCGGCCATGATTCACGGATTGTACGAAACCGAAGCGATTTAGTCTCTGTTTGTGCTTCTTCTTTGATACATTCAAACGATTTGTTTTCCATTGTGTTTTTGGGAATCCCTGATTCGAGAAAGAGAGAAGAGAACGTGGTCGTGGTGTAAAATCGTGGAACAAAACGGGGAAGAGAGCTGCGTCGTGTAGATAATATCGAGTGAGTGAAGATGGGGGTGGAAGAAGGAGCACGTGTTGATAGGAATATAACGATTGGAGTCTGCGTCATGGAAAAGAAGGTGAAATGCGGCCCCGAGGTTTTGTTTCCTTTCGTGCTCGTATTTCGACGTTTTTCTAGCTCCGAAGAACAGATGATTGCGATGAATTTTGTTTAAATCCTCCTCTCCCCCCCCCAAACACAAATCTGATACTCCCGTGATTTTTTTGTTTTTTTCTCTGCCTGTTCACTCAGAGATTGTTCGTGTGGATTTGCAGGTTTTCTCGGCTCCCATGGGACAAATTATGGATAGACTGCAGGCGTTTGGCGAATTTGAGGTAGTCCACTTTCTCGGTCTTTGTTATGATTGATATTCTCAGATTTTGATTTGATGATTCTGGGCCTCTAGTTTGTTCTTCCACTGGAGTGTTAATATGCCTTTGATTAGACTTACCTCTAATTCTGTGATTAAGTTTTTTGGTATGGAGATGTTTTCTCTGGGTAACTTTTCAACAAGTTGTTGGCGTTTTTGTCTTTGCGGATTCTATGGTGTATTCTTTTAAATAGTGTGAGTTGTGATCTCATGGAATCTTTGTTACCACTTTATTACTAGATCATACATTTTGGGGACAAGGTTATACTTGAAGATCCAGTAGAAAGGTATGTGTATGAACAAATGTAATTAATAATAGCATTTTTTAAACTATTGGTTTTGTCCTATATTTGTATTATCTTTGATTGACGTGATGCATGGATTTGTAACACATTTCTTGATTAGTTTATTAGGAGTAAGTGTATTTAAAGATTTTAAAAGTACAATTATATTCTGGGACCAATACTTCATAAGGGATTTTTGTGTTTCAGTTGGCCGATTTGTGATTGCTTGATTGCTTTCCATTCCTCTGGATATCCTCTTGAGAAAGTTCAAGCATATTCTTCTTTAAGAAAGTGAGTTCTACCTTTTTTAACTTTTGTTGATAGTTCAGTAAACTGCCCACTTTTACAATTAACAGTGAAAATAAATTGAGGAGTTTTGCTTTTGAGGTAGCCTTTTCAAACTTCTATGATTCAGGCCCTTTTTAGTGAATGAATTGGATCCGCAATATCTTCTTCATGACCGCCGGAAAGTGTATGAGGTATGTATTTCAGACTGAATAGCAGTGCATTTCTAATCACCATATCATTTTAAGTCCCACTAAATTTATTTTCTTCAGATTTCTTCTAATTAATAAAATGGTCTATTTCTGTGCGCCTGTAGCATCTTGAGATGTATGGTATCCCAGTTCCTAGATATGCTTGTGTCAATAGAAAAGTACCCAACCAAGACCTTGATTATTTCGTCGAGGAAGAAGATTTTGTTGAGGTCAATGGTGAACGATTCTGGAAGCCATTTGTGGAAAAGCCTGTCAACGGTAAGCTTCTCTTTTAACTCTTTTATCTCTCTATTTTTTGCTGTTTTAGTCTGAATCATTCTTTACTGCCTATAAACTAAAGATTAAAGCTTGATTCTGTGTCACTGAATGTTCTTAGTTTTGGGGCTATTAGGCTAATCCTTTTTCATACTTTGTTTACATTGTATTTCAGTCTTCTCTCTGCATATGCATGGTATGTAAATAATACATGAATCATAAATTGGTTGGGTGCTTGTTTTGTGGGTGTTAGGTTTATCTAATTGTTCTTGGCTATCAGCCTCGCAATAGTTTTTCTGATTCACAGTTTTCTCTTATTTTCCACTAATAATTGACATTCTTTGTGTTGTAAAGGAGATGACCATAGCATTATGATATACTACCCTAGCTCAGCAGGTGGAGGCATGAAAGAATTGTTTCGTAAGGTACTGCATCTTTCTGCAGAAGTTGGCTCCCCGTGGAATGAGTTTGGTCTTTCTATTGTAGATATTTGTGGTACATTATTGTAGTTGGCTCATCCACTACCTGTCTTTCTGCAGAACTTGGCTTTTCTAGGATTGAACTGTCTAGTTGTATATATTGTTGTAACAATTTGTGACCCATTCCCGTGGTCAGGGATTGTAATGCCTACTATCTTTCTGACCCAAATTTGTGTTCTAGGTTGGGAATCGTTCAAGTGAATTTCATCCTGAGGTCAGAAGAGTAAGGAGAGAAGGCTCTTACATATATGAGGAGTTTATGCCTACTGGGGGAACTGATGTCAAGGTTGTGTGACTGATGCTTCTAGATAAGCTAATTATGTTCTAGTCCATGTTTCAGGCAACTTAACCTTCTTTAACACATTGCAATGTATTATTACTTGTCCGTACCCAGGTGGTTTAAATTTCGAAAGTTGCTGTGTTAATGTCCCTATCCCTTGTTTTTTTATCTGTTTGTTCCATGTCGTAACTCCAGCTAGAATAGCTTCAATTTCTTCTTGGCTTTAACAAGATTTTGACTGACACTCTACCCTGAAATGCAGGTCTACACTGTGGGTCCTGAATATGCACACGCTGAAGCAAGAAAGTCACCTGTTGTTGATGGTGTAGTTATGAGAAACCCAGATGGGAAGGAAGTAAGTTTGCTGATCATTACTAAACCATTCCACATATGAAACCTTCTGTGGCTCTTCACTCATGAAGAATGGAGCTATGGTTAACAGGATACGAAAGGCTATCAATTATATAGAGGAGTCGTAGCTTATTTTTAAGGTATAGGACGCTGATGTTCGAACTTTAATCAGGTATTATTATTTAATTGGACAGGTGAGGTATCCAGTTTTGCTTACACCTGCTGAGAAGCAAATGGCTAGAGAAGTTTGCATTGCATTTAGGCAAGCGGTATGTTGTGATTCCAATTATCTGGATGTCATTGTGTCTTGCGGAGTTCTATTTCCTCATAATTCTCTATTATAATGCTTAGATTTAAGATCGTTGAGCTGAATTCTAAATTACCATTGAACGGATTTGAATGCTTTCTTTCATACTCTTTTCCACAATAGAATCCGTGGTAACTGCTTGCTTCCAGTGTATTCAGTTAGAAGGAATAATTACTTAGTGTAATTGAAAGATACTCTAACTAACTTCTCTATTGGTTATCGTCTGCTTCCAACTAAGTGCAGGCAAATTGGAGAATATTATTGTCTAATATCATGCATTAACGGAATTATTTTCATTTTTGCAGGTCTGTGGATTTGATCTCTTACGATCTGAGGGAAGTTCATACGTTTGTGACGTTAATGGATGGAGTTTTGTGAAGAATTCTTATAAGTGAGATACTAGACTTTTATTTCCATTCTGACTTTTGTTTCAATTATATCTTCGCAAGGAAAGCAACAAATCACAATTTATACTCATTGAGTGGATTTTAATTCCAGAGCTTTTAGCAGCATGTTTTGTCTTTTAAAAAGTATATTTTGGCTATAAGCTAGTGGAAGCAGAGCTAATTGGTACTGATTCGAGATAACCACTGAGTCATCTTCATATTCACTTTTGTGTCCACATAAAGACCGTTTTCGATCCCTAGTTATGTTTTCTTTGTTAAACTTGGAAAGCTGGGGTAGATTCAGACACCCATGTGCTGCCTCCCTTTTGGACTCTCAATTTGTATTCATTTGGACTTTAATCAGAAATGTCACCAAATCTCTTTCACTGGAAGGTATTACGATGATGCTGCTTGTGTGCTACGGAAAATGTTTTTGGATGCAAAGGCTCCTCATCTTTCGTCAACAATTCCTCCCATTCTGCCATGGAAGATCAATGAGCCTGTCCAATCTAACGAAGGTCTAACTCGCCAAGGAAGTGGCATCATTGGAACATTTGGGCAGTCGGAGGAGCTACGTTGTGTCATTGCTGTTGTTCGCCAGTATGTTTTAGCATATGATCACCTGTCCTCTTATAACTCCTCTATGTTCACCCAGGCTCTGAGTTTTGTTTAACTTCCCTTGACAGCGGTGATAGAACCCCTAAGCAAAAAGTAAAACTAAAAGTTACAGAGGAAAAACTGTTAAACCTGATGCTGAAGTACAATGGAGGAAAGCCAAGAGCTGAGGTGAGAAGCTCAGGCTTTTCTATTTTTATATTCGTCCTGCCTACAGTGATATTCTTATGCTGTGCAATTTTATCCTTACTTGCAGACAAAACTTAAAAGTGCTGTCCAGTTGCAAGATCTATTGGATGCCACAAGAATGTTAATTCCTCGTACAAGGTAGACCTCTGATAGTGATCTTATGACTTGAGTTTCACTTCCTGTACCAAGCATTTTCCTTGCGTGAATGGTACTCTCAGATACACAATTCCTTAGTAATGAACAGAGCCAGTGGATCCATGGATTTCATGGATGGGTTGAAAGAAATGAAGGGAGCTTACCTCATCCTTCGAATATGTTTCTGTGAAATATTCTCCAGCTGCGACTCCGGTTACATATAAGCAGTAACTACCTTATTGTATTTTTGTTTGATGTTTAGACCAGGTGAAAGTGATAGTGATGCAGAAGACCTTGAACATGCTGACAAGCTTCGGCAAGTTAAAGCTGTTCTTGAAGAGGTTGTGTGCCTTGATAATTTAATAATTACTTTCCTTTTCTCTGAGCTGTATGTTTATGCAGCCCAGTGTCGCTGTATTGACTATAGTCCTTGTATACAGTAGCAGCTACAATTTTACTTTTCTTTTTGAAATAATGTTTAGAACAGAATCTTTGCAAACTCCATCTCATGTCATAGAATGTGTAACACGTGCAGGGTGGACATTTCTCTGGTATATACAGAAAGGTTCAACTAAAGCCGCTGAAATGGGATAAAGTAACAAAAAGTGATGGTGAAGGTGAAGAAGAACGCCCAGTGGAGGCTCTTATGGTTCTGAAATATGGGGGTGTTTTAACTCATGCTGGTCGAAAGCAGGTAACACTATTATTTTGTATCAGAAGATGGTGTTAAATGCATTACATACTTCAGTAATGGTATTGCTAACGGAAGGGTATTTTATGTTAGGGATATTTAACACCATTGCAAGGCAGTGACGTATTCTTCATTGTTTGCTTGTTTTTTTCACAGGCAGAAGAACTTGGTAGATACTTTCGAAACAATATGTATCCAGGTGACGTCACTTGATCTGCTTCAATTTGTCTGATCATTTCATTTTCCACTTTCAATATGTCTCATACAATTTTCTGAAACAGTTTATTCATTGTCTTGATCAGTGTACTGTATGTTTTTTTTCCGAGTGGTTTATAACTAAATGGGATATGCTTGCAGGTGAAGGTACCGGTTTACTCCGTCTCCATAGTACATACCGTCATGACCTTAAAATTTACAGTTCTGATGAGGGACGTGTTCAGGTACAGATTTATACAGATTTAGTAATGAAGATGACCATAGAGCAATGAGATATTACCTTTAATCTTCTGTATATTCTTCATCTGTTTCACTGCTTTCAGATGTCTGCAGCTGCTTTTGCTAAAGGCCTGCTTGACCTAGAAGGACAGCTGACCCCAATCCTGGTTTGCCATTTTCTTTTACCGAGGTAGTATCATACTTGTCAATGTCATAATCATTAAATTTCTTATTGTATTTCTCTAGGTATCTCTAGTTAGCAAGGACTCTTCCATGTTGGATGGCCTTGATACTGCGAGTAGTGAAATGGAAGAGGCCAAGGTTTGTCCCTCTCTTTACTGAAAACTTGATTGTGTATTTAGCAGATATGAGAATAATAAAAGCCTGTTTTGGTACACGTTCTAAGACACCGGATGCATCTTAAATGCACTTGGTCATTTAATGTTTGAACTTATGGGTTTTTCATGCATGCTTATAAAGTTGAATTTCATCTGCGTAAAGTAGGGTGAATTATATTCTTAAACAAACATTAAACAATCACGTGTAATTATTAACAGCTTTGAATTTCTTTCCTAACTTGTCTGCAGGCTCAACTGAATGAGATCATCACCGCTGGCACAAAGATGGTACATGATTACGTCTCTTCTGAATTACCTTGGATGACCGATGGGGCTGGACTTCCTCCTCACGCTGAAGAGCACCTACCTGAATTGGTATTCACATTTTTCTGTAAACTTTAGTCTATTAGCATCTTGGAACCCGGAGGGCTTTTTATCTGTTTTCTGAATTGTCATTATGCTGCAGAGCATATTTACTGTTACAGAGCATATTTCAAAGGCCAAATCAGTATCATTTACATGTTTTAGCTGCATTTTTCTTTTATATTTTACTAGTTTTCTCTGTTAAAAGCGATAGAAAAGGGTTTAGTGGAGAGCACACAATATATACTCAACGTTGCTTGTCTGTTTACTTTCTATATAAATAGGTAAAACTAGCTAAAAAGGTGACTGAACAAGTGGGGCTACTTGCAAAAGATGATGACGAGAATCTCACTGAGCGTAGCGCTTATGATGTAGTCCCTCCCTATGATCAAGCAAAGGCTCTCGGCAAGTCAAACATTGACGTTGGCCGGATTGCTGCTGGATTACCTTGTGGTAGTGAAGGATTCCTTTTGATGTATGCTCGGTGGAGAAAACTTGAAAGGGATCTCTACAACGAAAGAAGAGAGTAAGTGTATGGCCATATTGGTTTTACCAATGCTCCTTGCTTTCTGCATGAGGTTTTTTGAGTGCACTGATAGTTGGAACTAAATGCAGCCGATTTGACATAACGCAGATTCCTGATGTTTACGATTCATGCAAGTAAGCTATGTGTTTCAGTCTGTCATGTTGATAATCTGGAGATATTTTTGTTGTGTATATGTATCGATCCTGGCTTTTAAATGTCTCCATTCTGAATATTGTGCAATGTGTTGTCAATACCAGGTACGACCTGTTACATAATTCTCATCTCGACCTGAAAGGACTAGACGAACTCTTCAAAGTTGCTCAGGTATGAGCTAAATTAAAATTTGAAGTTTCTCTTCCAATTTCTGAAACTTCAGTGATATTTCCAGAGTCAAACTGTGCCTTTAATGTTCTGTACATCTCTGTTTTGCAATTCAATCACGGACTGTTTTGATTAAGGCTAGTTATGTGTTATGTGATTGCAGTTACTTGCAGATGGTGTAATCCCGAATGAGTATGGGATCAATCCACAGCAAAAGCTCAAAATCGGTTCAAAGGTGGGTTCCTCAACGTGGCATCCTAACTCCCGCAAAGACATAGAATGTCTAATTCCTCTCTTGGAATTTCCCTAAGGGTCCATGAGTATTTCAGATGATCTCATAGCTTACCACAAGTTTCCTTTTTTTCTTTTCTGTCTTTCAAATTAAGGTTGCTCGTCGCTTGCTGGGTAAAATCTTGATTGACTTGAGAAATACTCGAGAAGAGGCCATGAGTGTTGCTGAACTGAAGAACAGTCAAGAGCAAGTCTCAGTGTCACTATATTCGTCGAGAAAGGAGGATAGATATAGTCAACCAAAACTTTTCATTAAAAGCGATGACTTGAAACGGCCTAGCACTGGAGAGAATAAAGATGAAGATGATGATAAAGAAACTAAATACCGACTAGATCCAAAGTAACCTAAAACTCTCTTTTCTCGCTTTTAGGTTATAATTAGGTGGCATCAACTTATCTTCATTATTTGTCGCAACTTCATCGTTTTATTGCATTCCCTTTAGGTATGCAAATGTCATGACGCCTGAACGTCATGTGAAGACACGCCTTTACTTCACATCTGTGAGTTACATCTTCCATATATTTTTTTTTACTTCTTTCTTACTAGTTTCTTATTTCCTGCTACACGCAAAGCATCCAGCTGGCAAAAATGGAAAAAAAATATTTTGACATTTTTCATGCAACTCTCTAGGCTTTTGGAAATCTTAGAATTAGACTGTGATTTATGGCGAGATTATGCAAATAGTTTAATAATCAGTGAAGCATGTGGATGCATCATGCTTTGGTACATGACTTTATGCTACGTAACGATTGGCAGGAATCACACATTCACTCTCTGATGAACGTACTACGGTATTGTAACCTCGACGAATCGCTACAAGGAGAAGATAGTCTCGTCTGCCAAAACGCGTTGGAACGTCTTTGTAAAACCAAAGAGCTTGATTACATGAGCTACATTGTGCTAAGACTATTTGAGAACACTGAGGTTAACAATGCACCCGCCTTAATTTTCTCTCTCACTCGTGCTTTCGAGTTTGTTTTACTCACTCATGAGTTCCTGCAGGTATCTCTGGAAGACCCGAAACGATTCAGAATCGAACTTACATTTAGCCGTGGTGCAGATTTGTCTCCCTTAGAGGTAAATCGAAGACTAGATTAACGTCTACAGTGGTAAAAAATTAGTAATGGCTAGTGTATTTCGGGCATTCAAGGAAAAGTAACAACGTACTTTTGTTGTTTTAGTTGACAAAGATGAATAGCTTTTTAATAGTATATTTTTTGTCACAACAGAAGAAGGACGAGGAAGCAGAATCGTTGCTGAGGGAACACACACTCCCGATAATGGGACCAGAGAGGCTCCAAGAGGTTGGTTCGTGTTTGACCCTTGAAACAATGGAGAAGATGATACGTCCATTTGCAATGCCGGCCGAAGATTTCCCTCCGCCGTCAATTCCGGCAGGTTTCTCCGGTTACTTTTCCAAAAGTGCCGCCGTGCTGGAGCGTCTTGTTAAACTCTGGCCCTTCCACAAGAACTCCACTTCTAATGGAAAGAGCTAAAGCCAAAACAAAGTGGATGACTGCTGATAATTCTTTCGTCATGATCCATTTCCTTATTGAACAAAAATTTTGGATTCTTGATTAAGTAAAAACTAAAATGTTCATTTTAATTGTGGAGATCAGAATTAAACATTTCATTTATTGGTTTTAGCAAATATTGGAAATTTCCAAGCTTTTGTTAGTCAGTGGCCTTTATAAATGTATGTACAGTAGTATATTCCTAAAACAAAAAAATGACTTTGGTTGGATTCACATTCACGTATACCGAAAAAGAAGAAAGATTTAAAAACAAAAAATGAAATGGAATTTGATTCGTACCTTTTGTTTTCCCAAAGAATAATATTAAGTGTTGATAATTGGTTCCAACCAGACAAACATAAAACACACCCAACACAAATCCAGGAGATCTGTAACCAAGAATAGCTAATTAGCATTTTTGAATCAATTAATGATAGATAAACCGCTGATTAAATAGTTTAATATATGTACGAAAATATGTATCTTTGTCACTGTTGAAGCACATGTGAAAAAATCTCTTTTTTTTTTGGTTTTTGCTCGTTCTCTCTCTACCCACCTAGTCTACTCTTCTCTTCTGCACATCTTCTCTCTCTCTCCGAAGACATCAATTCTCCTTTTTGACTAAAATTCCGCGACTTGATCTTTGATCCATTCCCAGTGAATCTCATTTCTTTATCAGAAATTCACTTCCTTTTCCTCTCAAATTCGTCTGTTTTTTTAAAAACATTTAGGAGGTTTTCTTCCAAAAAACTATGGTGGTCTGATCAAATAACTCATCTTTCTGTGCTTGTTTTTTTCATTCTTTGTCTGTGTTGGTGAGATGGGTTTGGACGATACTGATGCTATGAAAGCTAAAGGAGATTGCCAATCGAAGGAGAAATATAACGAGAGTGAGAATAAAAAGAAGAAGAAGAAGAAGAAGAAAAACAATGGCGATAACAGTAAAGGAGAAGAATTAGAAGAAGACGATGAGGATGGAGAAAGAGAAGCAAGTGGCTGTTGGGTCAAATTTAGGTTTATGATTGGTTGCGTACATTCAAAATCAGATGTTGATGCTTCTTCTTCTTCTCTCTATGGCACTACCAGCACCGGTATTGTATAAATTCTCTGTATTTTTTTTTTTTTTCCTTTTGGTTTCTGAAAATCGAAAGAGGGGTTTTGTTTGAATGCAGTTGCTTTAAAACAAAAAGTCTTTACCTTTGAATTAACAAAAATGAAATTATCTTGCTTTGGGTTTTGTTTCTATAATTGTCTTCCAACTGTATATGTTTCCATCTAGGGTTTTTTTTTTATTTGACAATTTGTGCAAAATTCACGTGATTGTTGTGATATACACTTTTCTCAAGCTTCTTTGTTACAAGATTTAGGGACATGGAGTTAGGGGTAAATTTAAACTGAGCTTAATCTTGCTTGTCTTTGGAGTTTACATCTTACTTTCTCAATGAATCTGAGTTTTATGGGATGTTCTAAAGACTTTGTTTTTTTAGGTACAACTATGGAAAGTAAATCGGCAAATGAGAAATCAAATGATCAACCAGTTGGTCCAGTTTCCTCCACAACAACAACTAGCAATGCAGAAAGCTCTTCATCTACTCCAATGATCAGTGAAGAACTTAAGATTTATTCTAACCTGAGGAAGTTTACTTTCAATGATCTTAAGCTATCTACTAGAAATTTCAGACCGGAGTCTCTTCTTGGAGAAGGAGGCTTTGGTTGTGTCTTTAAAGGATGGATCGAAGAAAACGGAACTGCTCCTGTTAAACCCGGTACTGGGCTTACTGTAGCAGTCAAAACCTTAAATCCTGATGGACTTCAAGGTCACAAAGAATGGCTTGTAAGAAAACCTTTTCTTCTGTTTCTTTCGTTGTTATCACTTATCGCATATTCCTTCATATCAGTTTCCTTTTTAATGTGTTCCTGCTTGTTGCAATTGCAGGCTGAGATCAATTTCCTTGGTAATCTTCTTCATCCAAATCTAGTTAAGCTGGTCGGTTATTGCATCGAAGATGATCAAAGGCTGCTTGTTTACGAGTTTATGCCCCGAGGAAGTTTGGAGAATCACCTTTTCAGAAGTATGTAAACCCACAACCTCGTAGATCAAATCATTTCAAAGTTGTCAAAGTTTTAACCTTTTTTCTTGCAATACCCGTGCTTTCATGTTTAAAGGGTCATTGCCTCTTCCTTGGTCTATCCGGATGAAGATTGCAGTAGGTGCTGCTAAAGGTCTCAGTTTCCTCCATGAAGAAGCGTTGAAGCCTGTGATATATCGAGATTTCAAAACATCAAACATTTTACTTGATGCAGTATGTATATTTCTCCTATCCATCAACATTTTATATTTCCCTCTTTTTTTTCTCCTTTGAACCTATAATTCTAATTTTCAGGACTACAATGCAAAACTATCGGATTTTGGACTTGCCAAAGATGCTCCTGATGAAGGCAAAACCCATGTTTCTACTCGAGTTATGGGTACATATGGTTATGCTGCTCCTGAGTATGTAATGACCGGTGAGTCCTCTTTGGTTTCATCCATTTTCTTCGGTTTGAAGTATCCAATGTTTACATCCTTGTTGATCTGTTTCTCATTAAACTCGTTAAGGTCACTTGACATCAAAGAGCGATGTTTATAGTTTCGGGGTGGTTCTGCTCGAAATGCTGACTGGACGGCGATCGATGGACAAAAACCGCCCAAATGGTGAGCACAACTTAGTGGAATGGGCAAGACCGCATCTACTTGATAAAAGAAGGTTTTACCGGTTACTTGATCCGAGGCTGGAGGGCCATTTCTCAATCAAAGGTGCCCAAAAGGTGACTCAGCTTGCTGCACAATGTCTAAGCCGTGACCCCAAGATTAGGCCAAAGATGAGTGATGTTGTCCAAGCGTTAAAACCACTTCCGCATCTCAAAGACATGGCAAGCTCTTCTTACTACTTCCAGACAATGCAAGCCGAACGTATGAAAAATGGGTCCGGTCGATCTCAGGGAGGAAACGGGTTTGGATCAAGAAACGGGCAACCGCAACCCATGTTTCGGACACTTTCTAGTCCTCATGGTCAACATGGTTCTTCGCCTTATCGACATCAGATTCCTTCTCCAAAGCCTAAAGGAGCAACTACATAAGCTCTTGCCTGGACTAAGGGCAGGACAAACAAAGCCTAAATGCTCAAAGCTTTTATATCGTTTTTAAGCGGCAAGGAGATATTTTTTAACCGGTGTTACGGTAACTCTTTAATCGATTAATGTAAAAACGATGGATCCAGTTGGGTTGTCTATGGAAATTTGATTTCTTTACAGAGAATTCTCTTCGATTCTACCTTCCATTGCTGAAAGCTTCTTCCATTTAACATATGCTAAATGTGAAAGAGGAATTAGAAGTTGCTCTTGCATTGATCTTGTAACTAATCTTTTTTCTCCTCTTTTTGGGGACAGCAATTGTTAACTTTTTTAATAAGAAAATCTGAATGTACATAACTATGGATTTAAGACCAAAAGAAAAAAAGTCGACAAAAAAAAAGAAGAAAGAAAGTATAACACTTGACTTGATTGTCGTTTAGCATCAACTGAGGTAGAGCATGACTCGGTCTGTCTGATTATAATTTTTTAAGCACTAACTAAATACAAATATGTGACAAAATACCTTTGATGGGATAATTGGTTTAGAATACTTTTAAGATGGTTCATCCATCATATGATTAAAAGTATTGTATAATTATACTGGGTCTTGCGTATTTCATATTTCTACACTTTTAGCGGTGTATTTTTCAAAAAATATTTTAATCGTTCTAAAAAAGATATTTAAACATGGAAGTATACACTAATCAAGAAAAATTACGAAAGACAAACTTCAATCAATTGAGGCAAACACGCTCGAATTAAATATGAAGAATATTTCTTAACAGATTCGAATATGGACTGGAACAAATCGGACAAAATAAAATCTCCTGCGACCAATCAATAAGGAAAGAGATTTTGATGGTTCATCTTCAAAGACGATCCTTTTAATAATAGTATTTTTTTGCTTATTTTCTACAAATCCCAAACATGGATTGAAAAAAAGAAAACAATTGAAAGATTTTTGAAGCATAACCAGACAGAGATTAGTCCAAAAGATTGGAAGACGAAGATGAAATAACTATGCTAGCCCTCATCAAAGGGCCCCATTTGGATTCATCCTTTCAAGGCTTGAGAGCGAGAGCAAACCCAACCTTGGCACTCTTCTCGATCGCCCTAGAGTCAACCTCTCCAGAAATGGTGACGAACGACTTTGGACGCCACTCGTGTTGGATCAGTGCGTTAGCTACACCAGCATTGTTCACACGTGCCTTCACTGTCGTCAAGGGGTCAAGACGGTGCTGAGAACCGACGGTTATGGTGTTCACTTTGGTCGTGAAGTTGTGGCTAACCTCAGCTCCAACCACTGTGTTGCTCAACGGGTTCACAATTTGGTAGTACGATGCATTCAGTTTCTCACCTTTGTCATTCCTTTAATAACAATTCACCAGAAACACACAGGCAAAAAGTGAGTTTGAATCATATAATCACATACATGTAGTCAGATATATAACGGAGAGCGTACTTACAGAGTAATAGAAGCAATCAAATCCTCCTTAGTGAAGCTCAAACCAGCATTGAAATGTTTGAAGTTGCCAGATTCAGTGTTGAAGGACACATCCGTACCAAGAGCCAACACATTGCTTCCAACCACACCAGAGAAATTGACAACCGGGTTAGCTGTCAATCCAACACTGGCGCAAATACCGGCATAGTCGTGCAGATACTGCAGCTCAACCTGTTTTAATAGAGAAAAACACACAAACAAAGGTTGTTATACAGATTCATACATAGCAAACTATTTATAACTATACACGCAATGAAGTTATTTATACGTTACCTTGCCAGATTTCTGATCAGGCACCCTGGCGCTAAGGATTGCCTTCAATCCAGGGGTGGCCTCATCATAGGTAAATGTAGTCAAGAGCTGAAAAATATTTAGACACAAATGGACAGGTGAATAAGCAGAGATCAACATGTTAAAGCAAAAGGCCATGTATAATAAAAGTTAGGGGGTGTTGATTCAGTAATTTTGCTTACAGAAGAATCACTGGCAACTTTGACATCAACAGTAAAGTTCTTGTTCTTCACTTGAGTAGCTACATCACCAAGAAACACATCTCCCTTGTTTGTTCCAGTGGTAGTGATCGCCTATAAATCATAACACACAGAAAGAGTTTAAGTTCATGAATTTCCACTGAATCACATGAAGTATCTGACTTTCAATCAGAAAGCTATATACGAGTTCAACCACAAAGTTTAATCATGACAAAGAACTATCAAGTAAACGCAAATCTTGTTTCCGTCACGAAAGATAGACAAACAAGTATGAAGAATCTGATATAGAAAACTTACAACTCCGGTTGAAGAGTATGTGGTGACAATGAGTTTCTTGTCTCCTTGGTAGTCCTTGTAGAGAAGATCTACAATCAAAGGAAGAAGAGCAACATGTCAAACCCAGAATATCTCATAAAGAGACTCGACTGGATAAACAAGCTAAACATGATACATATAGACGGATTGACATTTTCCAGATCCGCGAAGAGAATTCAAATACAGCTAAATAACGAGTGCCCCAGGCATTATCATTCGAGCTACTCTTACAATCTACATGAATAAACCAAATAGATAGCACGAATCGACGGAAACGACTCAAGGATAAACGAAAAGAGCTCATAAACACGAAGACTAAGAGTGCATCTACACATTTAGACGACCTAAGCGAGTCCAATAGAAAGTGAAATAGACCCAGGATTAAGAAACTTAAGAGATTCAAAGAGTCTCAATAAAAAACCTCCGAAAAACAAAGCAGAAAATCTGAGTAGGAAGACCACGAAATCTCAAGGAACAGTCACATTCACCTCAAATGGAGAGAAAAAAAACAGATGGAGATCGAGCGAGTACCTCTGGCCTTTTTGCCGATTTCGGTGTAGAGTCCTGGACCTTTAGCCATGGTTGTTTCTGGAAAAATCGGAAGAAGTCGTGCAGATTACGAGAGAAGTCGAAGAGCAGAGAAGAGTGAAATGGCTTTTCTGGGTAAATGTGATGTGTGTATATAAGGGGAAGAAGAAAACCCTAAATCTCTTTTTTTTCTTTTTTTCTGCTCATCAAGCAAAAATATTTCAGCCGTTGGATCAATATTAGTTGAGTCGGTTTCAAACCGTTGATTAATTTATTCCCCACTCACCAAAGAATTTTTATTTTATTTTATTTTTGTTGGCCTTTTTCATTTTCATTACGTGGCACGCAAGCGGCGGTCTCTAATATATTTTTCCTTCCTCCCAAAAGTCCTCTTTTATTTATTTTATTTTAATCTTGTATATTAACCATTTTTGACTCTGTCTTATAAATTTTAGATTTAACAATATATATCCTGAGAAAATGATTTGAAATATATAAATAAAGAGAATGGTTGGCATTAGCTTTATTAATCAACATCGAAATCCCATGACTAAAATGTGATATAAATTCAATCTATCTATGAAAATAAAAGCTCTTAATAATATGCATGTCATATTCATAGGTCCAATACAAAATAATACGCCAAAGTTATTGGTAATGAAATTAGCATTCCAAATATCACCCTGAAAAAAAAAGCAAAACAACAAAAACCACAAAATTTTAAAATTCAGAAATAAAATAAATAAAGGGAAAAAAATATCAAATAAACAATTATGTTTACCCCGTACTAGAGATGTCAGGATTAACATTATACTCTTTTGCAAAAACAAATGGCACGATCCCTTGTGGCAATGCAGCCTGCAACACAATTAATCAGAAGAAATTGATTATTATTTTCAACAAATTAATGATTAGGCTTAATTTTACTAATGGATTATTAATTTCAAATTGTTTACCTGTAATATTGCGACTCTAAAAAGAGTACTTCGTAATCTGATGCAAAATGCAGAAGCAATCATAAGAGCTGGTCCAAGCAGAAACTTGAGTAGCATTGTTATAATCGCCATTTTTGTTCCACATGCTATGATACTACTTTGTGATGCCATGAAAAGACCTGTTTTATTAAAGCATCCACAAGTAGCTTATATTATATATGCTTCTAACAAGTCCAAAAAGGCCATTTAATTAGGGTTCTTATAGCTAGCAAGTGTAGAGATTCATATAAATATGTGTTAAGAACATCACTGTAAGATAACTTTGTGAGCTGCCATTTTGTGCAACTCTCTTTCTTTCCCATTTTATTATATCTTTTTTTTTATCAAAATCTATCTTATATCTTGAATTTTGTTTGAATTTTTTTTTTAATAATGTAGAGATTACCTAAGCTGAACATGGCCATTCCTAAGCCTCCATCAGATATCAAATGTATTGATTTATCGATCATCTCAGGCAATTTCCATCCCAATCTATTGGAAGAAAAAAAATGCATGAGTCACATTTAATGTTAGAAACTAAAAAAAACAAAAATAGCAAATCTATTAAGGTGGAAAATCACTAGACTATCTCATTTTAAAATAAAAATAAAAATCAAATGAATTTGTACATACATGCGTAAAATAATCAAACAGAAAGCTTAAAATAGAAGAAGCACTACTAAATTATCGCTTTTCTTTTTGAAAAAGAGAAAAAAGAAATGTTAAGACATGTAAGCTGGTAAAGACTGAACCTTTAGATGTGTAAGTTGATTTATCGATGATTGAAATTTTAGATATTATAAGATGAATCTATTTCACCTGAAATGTAAAGTAGCCCAGATTAATCCGACCAATGTTGCGTATGTATTAGGATTGGTTAGAAACTTTCTCCAAGCCTTTAACAGAATCTTCCCAGTTCCAGAAGATCTTGTCCTCACCATTGCTATTTCATCTTCTTCTTCTTCTTTTGCCTCTTGCTCTGTATCAGCTTCTTCATCGTCATTACCTTGTTTTACAAGGAACCCATGTTTATTTAGGGTAAATGCTATAAAGGAAGTTTTTTCATCGTAAGAGCAAAAATAAATAAATAAATGAGTTTACCTCTACGTTCTATGGAAGGTCCAGAAGGTGTTATATCCCTCGCGGCATTAATCTCGAACAAGAAAAGCAAGATATTGTACCAAATCAAGCTCTGCAACACAACAATCTGAACCAAGATGTTCACAGCTGCATCTCCATCGATGGCACTTAAGATCGGGATCCCAAGAATGAGAGTGTTTGGAAATACGGATACAGATAATCCGGTTATGATCCAACTCAATTTTCCTCCTCTTCCTACTGTTGGATGCCAGAATCTTAAAACCGAGGCTAATACAACAGCGCCTAAGATTTTCTGGAGAATGTCTGAGAGAATGAGTCTAGGGCTCATTGTAAAAGGGTTGTTTTGGGAGATTACTTGGAACGAAAGCAAAGGGATTGAGAATTTAGCGACGAATTTGTTGATGCCTGCGCATTGTTCGAGCGAGAAGAGATTTAGATGTTTTGCAGAGAGGTAACCTAAGATCATTGAAACATAAAGAGGAACAGTGGCTGAAAAAACATGGTAGATATCAAGCCATGAGATCATCTTTATCCAGTTGGTTTTTTATTGTCTGAAATTGTTTAATTTCATACAAAAAAAAACCCAAAAACAAACAACAAAAGATCTGAAAGCAAAATGTTTAATTTCAGACAATAAAAAACCAAAAACAAACAACGAAAGATCTGAAAGCAAAAATCGAAGACAAAGTTGTCTTTCAAATTAATGGGAAGAAACTGTTTGATCTTATTGCATATAAATGGGTAATTAAAGTCGATCACTTTTTCTTTCTTTTGTACAAACGTAGAACTCTTGAATTTCAAGGTTTTTGATTCCAAAATGGAATTTTTGTTTTAATTTATTGTTTCAAATGGAAAAAAAAATAATGAGGGGATTCAAGTCTGAGTTTGTTGGAACTCTGAATTTTGTTTTTTCCTGATAAATGTCAAAAGACAATTTTTGCCCTTTAATTAGAACTTTTGTAGAGTTGGTTTGCCTAAAATTATCATATATACAATAAGCAATAAAGTTATCATATATACAATAACCAATTACTGCAATAATCATTTTCTTTTAAGTTGTTTTCGCATTTTCTTGTCACCAAATTAATGTAGGAAATTAAAAGGGAAAACAAAAACAAAAGATAAAAAGAGAAGGCTGTTTAATTTGTCTTTTGCATGAACAAAGAAGAGCTAAATATGCTCCAACAGAACTTTAGTTCTATAGCCTTTGATTTTTTCCTTACCTTAGATACTTAAATCAAATTGAAAATAACAAAGAAACTGTCTCTTTTTATGCATATATAATATGTAGCCTATTGTATATTTTATGACCATTTCTAATCAAATAAGATATACAGTACAAGGTGTACACATAATGAGTATAAATAATAGTTAGCCGGTATTCTTTCAACAAAGATCATAGGCATATGTTATGATATGAGAATAAAACCCAAAAGAATAAAGAAGTGAATTGGGAGGGAAGTAATCATCAAGCATAATATTTGTTTGTTTCTTAAATTGGTTTGGAGATTGAGAAATAAGCATTTTCCCTTTATAAACATACTTACAAAATTGTGTATTCTTTTTTGCTAAAAATAGAAAATTGTCTTTCTTTTAAGTTTGCTTCTTACAAGAAGGAAGCAAATGCTTACCATTTTAGATTGAACCGAGAAACTTTGGAACATTTGAAAGCTAAATTTGTCTGTGAAAAACGAATCAAAGCCTCATGAAGTTTTATTTTAATTGTTAGCAACATCTTTTTTATTATGAAAAATGTTAGCAGCTTGATCAAAAAAACTCCAAAACAATTATAAATTAGTATTTGTTGAACTAAAAAGTTTTCAATTTGTAGTCTAACTGAAGCTTTCTTAATTACCTTTTTTATACCAATCGAGAAAAAAAAATAATATATATATATATATATATGTATATATTGTATTCATTAATGAACAACTTTTAAATCAATACTTTTGCTCAAAAAAAAATCAATACTAATCCCATAAAAGATATATACAATAGTCTCAGTTAATTTTTGCCTTAGTGAACCTTGTAACGAGAATGAAATGTTACAAACTATATGAAAGCTTTGCATGACCCATTGAAGATACACTTCTTAATTCTTCTTATTATTATATTTTTTAGGTAAAAGACTACAAATTAATAAACACAAAATCAATGATCTTTATGAACAAAGAAACATGACATCTCCAGTATAACTTTTTAGTTGAAATAATAGATCAAAGTAAATGTGAAATCTATCCAAAATACATTATCATTGTACATAATCCTATTTTTACCTCAAATAAAAACTAAACAAAGAAAATACAATGGGAGCTAAAAATAATAATTTTAAAAATAAAAACATAAAAATTGTCCTCAGATAAACAATGACGGCTCTCCATCCTTAGCGGTAATTTCCTAAAATTGGAGATTACATCTTAATCAAGTTTATTTAAACACCAATCATTCACGTTTCTGAAAATTCGCAGTACGATTCATCATCTAAAGGCTTTAGGCTTTCAAAGAAAAAAAAATTCAGAAAAAACGACCTAAAGCCATGTTGAAAGCTTAGTAATTCTCCATGTAAATCTTAACCCCTCACGAAAACAAGGGAAAAAAATTTTATAGTTTAATAAAAACTGTTTTTTAGAGACAAAAGAGATCAAACAAAATTTTAAAAAGATGGAGATGGCTATGCTGCTAAAGTTGATGTTTATGTTTTGTATTGCCGGACTGATTCCGACCATACGAGCCAGCATTTCTGAGTTGGACGAATATTGGTCGCAACGAGCCGACGAAGCCCGAGAATTCACTCTACAGGCTTATCATTCTGACCCTTACGAAGTCGTCGATCACTTTCACGAACGTCATTACGAGTAAGTCAAGTTCATATCTATAAGCTTGAACCAAAAACATTACTAATGTTTGATTCTTGTTTTGGTTTGGTGAATATATGTGTATATAGCAACTCTACTGATGTTATGGCGACCGAGGAAGATAGCGGCGCGAAGCCTGAGGAGGTGGAAAATGAGGTCATTGAAATGCTAGGAAACTCGACGAACAGCACGAGACGAAGCTTAAGAGGCAAAGGCAAAGGAAAATGGAGCAAGCTTAAGGGACCGTGTACTGCAAGTAACCCCATAGATAAATGTTGGCGTTGCCGTTCGGATTGGGCTAAGCGTCGTAAGAAGCTTGTCAAATGTGTCCGCGGGTTCGGCCACAGGACGACCGGGGGAAAACGCGGACGCATCTACGTGGTTACAAGCAACCTCGACGAGGACATGGTGAACCCTAAACCCGGGACATTACGTCACGCCGTGATTCAGAAGGAACCTCTCTGGATCATTTTCAAGAATGACATGAGCATTCGTTTGAACCAAGAGCTTCTGATTAATAGCCACAAGACGATCGATGCGCGAGGAGCTGATGTCCATATCGCGCATGGCGCAGGGATTACAATGCAATTTGTGAGAAATATCATTATCCATGGATTGCACATTCACCACATTTCCGAGAGTAACGGTGGTATGATCCGAGACTCGGTAGACCACTTCGGAATGAGGACAAGAGCCGATGGAGACGGTATATCTATATACGGTTCGTCTAACATTTGGCTTGACCATATTTCGATGTCGAAATGTCAAGATGGACTCATTGATGCCATTGTTGGATCCACTGGCATTACAATCTCCAACTCTCACTTCACTCACCACAACGACGTGAGCATACATATACACATAACCTAGATTCTACCTTTGGATCATTAAGAATGATGTCTACTAGACTACCATCAATTGATCTATAACCTAGATTTCTTTGGGGGTGGGGGGATGTTTGTTTATGTAGGTTATGTTGCTTGGTGCACAAAACACAAATGAAGCAGACAAGAAGATGCAAGTCACAGTGGCTTATAACCATTTTGGTAAAGGACTTGTGCAAAGGATGCCGAGGATCCGATGGGGATTTGTTCATGTTGTGAACAATGACTACACTCACTGGGAGCTTTACGCGATCGGAGGTAGTCAAGGTCCGACGATTCTCAGCCATGGAAACCGATTCATAGCTCCACCACACAAACCTCATTACAGAGAGGTATCTAAGAAAAGAAGCATAGACAAAAGTTTGAGTATTAGATCGTTAACTTATGAAAAAAATAATGAATGTAGGTGACAAAGAGAGATTATGCATCGGAAGACGAGTGGAAACACTGGAACTGGAGATCTGAGAAAGATATATTCATGAACGGAGCTTATTTCAGACAATCTGGTAATCCTCATTACAAATGTGATCACACGAGGAAACAA
Organism: Schrenkiella parvula; assembly: GCA_000218505.1. NCBI lineage: Eukaryota > Viridiplantae > Streptophyta > Magnoliopsida > Brassicales > Brassicaceae > Schrenkiella > Schrenkiella parvula. The sequence goes on along the minus strand of CM001192.1, from coordinate 13,669,336 downwards.
ATGATTAAACCCAAAAATGGAATGGCGGTTTCTAAGCTCACCAAATACGCCGGAGCACTTGATTGCAAAGTCGGAAGACGCTGTTAGAAACATTTCTTTTTAACTCAATGTCTTTATTAAAGACAAAAAAAATTTCAACATTTTGATTTTTTGCTTCTATCTAGTTCAGGAAATAAAGAATTAAGGGGTAAAAATGAAAAACATTATAATTTGTAAAGGTATTTTTGTGTTATAAACACAAAAAATGATATATAAAAGAGTGAGCGAAAATAGCTGACTTATGTTGTACTATGTTTGCATATTGCGATGACTCCTCTTTTTGTCTTTTAACAAATTCAATTTTTTGGCTGAAACTTTCGATAAATATTTAGTATTTCCATTTCAGTCTTTGGGTAAAAGTGTGATAAATATCTATACACCTAAAATAGATTTATTTATGCTAAACACGCGAAATTTATATATTTTTGTCAATAGCCTAATAATTAATTTACATATATTGTATTATTAGAATATAGACGACCCCTTTATGCTAGTTAACTATTTTAATTACTATTTTACGGAAAGAAAAATAAAAAAAGAATACATAACTTTAAAATGTATTACCTTTTCAGAATTTTTTATTTTATAGGGACCCAATAGAATAGATATTAGTTAGCTGTAATCCTTTTTTGTTATATCATACAACCAAAAAAACTTACACATTAATGATTGTCTTTAAAACGTGTTGAAAACAAAAAGGGAGACGAGTGGCGATGATATTCGAGATTTTTAAAAAGTATAATATTCCTATGTTTTTTTTTCTTTAAACTCGGCAAAGATTAAAGTTGGAATCATATAATAAAAGTTACAGTATTCGGATTTGGCGAGCAAAACCGGGTTGTTGTGAGTTTCATAATCAAAGATGTCAAATATTAATGATAATTATATTGCCTGATCGGAAAAAAAAAGAAAAAAAAAAGTAATTCCAAAGATATGATCTGATGCAACAAATATATAACGATATAGCAAATGAAAAAAAAAAGTAATTCCAAAGATATGATCTGATGCAACAAATATAATAATATATAACGATATAGCAAATGAAAAAAACAAATTTAATAATAGTAACAAAACAAAGATTCCTAGTACTCTCACTACGTGCATTCCCATACAACTTGGGGGATAAAAAAGAGATTTCAGGGCCAATTTCGATATTTCCCTAAAGTATATACAATTCAAATGCTTTCAACTAAAGTATTTACAAACACACAAAACCAGCCTACGATACATAAATACTTCAAATTAAGTACTATACTTTTTATTAGATGACTCAGTAATTTTATTTTGCTAAAAACATCATAAATAACTGATGAAATCAGCAATTTCGTGACTGAAATAAGTCATTGTAAGAAAACAATTAGAAAAAATTGAATATTCGGTTTTGAATAACCGGATTTAAACCGACAAAACAGAGCAAGCAAGTAGCAATTATATATTAACTATTTTTTTTTTGTATTTTTCATTTTGTTATGTTTATTTGTTTCCATATTTGCCCCTTTGCGAAGACCGAAAAGGATAAAAAAGACAAAATCCGCTGTTCGAAAAAACACAGCCCATAGGAAGAAAAAGAATGGCCCCTGGTTTTGTATCGTTAATGGTATCTCTATCTTCTTCTTCTTTCCCCTGTTTTATATCTCATTCCTTCTTCTTAATCTGTTTCCAACTTCAGATTTTGGTTTCGTTATAAAGTCTCTCTCTTTTGTTGGTTGGTGGGTATTGTGAGATTCATGGGTTTTGAAATGAAACCAGAGAAAGACGTTTTGGATTTGATTTCGAGTAAGAATCAATGTAAGTCTAAGATTCCTAATCCCAATTCTGTTAATTCGCCTCATAACAAGAAGAGGAAGAAGAAGAATAACAACAACAAGAAGAAAAAGATGGTGATGACGTGGCGACGGAAGAAAGCTAATTCTCCGGCGGATGAGCTAACTCCGGTGCGGCGGCTGTTTTATACTTGCAAGGAAGTGTTCTTCAATGGCGGTCCTGGAGTTGTTCCGTCTGAAGATAAAATCCAACAGCTACGAGAAATTCTTGGTATTGAATTTTGATCACAACAACTTTTGCGTTTCTTCTTCTGGGTTTCCATAAAGTTTTGATTTTTATTGGATTTTGAATTTTTATAAATATAGACAATATGAAACCAGAGGATGTCGGATTAACTCCGACCATGCCGTATTTCCGACCAAAGCCCGGACAAGAAAATGGGGCTTGGCCACCAATTACGTATCTGCATCTACACCAATGTGAACAATTCTCGGTAATTTCACTAAAATACACTCATCACTCAGCTGTGTTTTCTCTTTCTTGTGAAATAAGTAATCATGGTTAGGGTTTTATCGCAGATTGGAATTTTCTGTTTGCCGCCTTCTGGTGTCATTCCTCTTCATGATCATCCAGGGATGACAGTTTTTAGTAAGCTCCTCTTTGGTACAATGCACATCAAGTCGTATGATTGGGTCGTTGATGCTCCAAGTAAGCTTTTACTTTCATCCCAAGAAAACTTCTAAATCTATGAGACTTATCTGTTATTGTTATCTTGGAGTTCATCTTTGGAAGCTGTACTAGGGTCTGTTAAGATATTCTGATAGAAGTTACAAAAGGAAGTGACTTTAATTTCTTATTTGGAAAATCCAAACCCAATTTAGCAGAAGATTATGGCTCTAAGTGGTAAATTACCCAAAATGGCGTAATGGTAGTTAATGAAATGGTCGAATATAAGCTATCACATAGGGATTAATGGCATATCATTTATTCACTTTGAATTTTTTATGACTCAGAACTTCCGTCGGTTTTTACAGTTTTATTTTTTTAGAAAATAAATTTTATTAGACGCAGTAAACACATAGTTAAAAGAAAAAAGCAAAACGTCATAATTTATTAAAGCTTAATTTTTAGTGTACGTATCATGATTCTTTTGTGGAAACCCTATACATTTAAAGTGCTTCTACATATTTGATTATTCTGAGTTTTTTTCGCTTAACAATTTCACGATTCAGTTGTTTCGCATAATCGTTTGGTTTGGCACATTCTGCAGTTCCGCAGTGTTACCAATGGAAGCAATAGTAGTCTCTCATTTAGACGTTGATGATAATGTATGTAAACTGAAATCGCGTTTGTCTTAATCTCAATTGCAGTGAGGGATCCAAAAACCCGGCTGGCAAAACTGAAGATGGACTCAACGTTAACCGCACCGTGCAACGCCTCGATCTTATACCCCGAAGATGGCGGAAATATGCATCGGTTCACCGCGAAAACAGCGTGCGCGGTTCTAGATGTGCTTGGCCCTCCTTACTGCAATCCAGAAGGCAGACATTGCACTTATTTCCTAGACTTCCCTTTGGACAACTTCTCATCAGGTCAGCTTTCTATACTTTGCTAATCATAATAGCCTTTACACTGATCTACTTAGACCAGATAGATAAAAAGGTTTGTTTATATGTACTGTTTTTCAGAGGAAGACGACGTTTTGAGAAGTGAAGTGGAGAAGGAAGGTCATGCATGGCTGCAAGAAAGAGATGATAATCCAGAGGATCTTAACGTAGTTGGAGCGTTATACGAAGGCCCACAGGTTGAGTACTGAGAGCTTTTTTGTTCCATTTCACTTTTTCAGATTTCGAATCTGTTTTTTGTTTCTTAGTTTAAATTCTTCTTTGTACATAAAAGGAAAGGGAAACAGGAAAAAGAAAAGATCTTTTCTGTTCATGTTTTTTTTTATAGTAACCAAAATAAAATAGACTTTATATTAATCGACTTTGATATGTTCCGATTTAGTGTTTAGAATTTGTTTTTACTAATTTTCATTGTGTTTTTTTTTCTTTTTGATTCATTTGGATTTGATATCGATATTTAAGATACAAAACTCGATATAAAACCATTTAAAGCTCACAAAAAAATCCAAATGGTGTAATTTTTTGCTGAAACCAACAGAAGTATATATTACGCTATAAATTATTCCTCTATCCAGTCAAACTATTTGCCGCCTAAATCATTTTCTAGACTGCTGAAAAAAACAAAACTGTAAAAATTATTCTAAACGTTGCATTGGTTTTTTCGGTTTGGAATTAATGATGTAGTAAGGACAAGTACTTGTACTTGGATATATTCCATAAGATGCTCTGGCGATTTAAAATTTATAAAATAGTTATAATCTACAACGACATAATAGTTAACCGGATAGTTGGTATACAAAATTGAATTTCAACCGGCGGATATGCTCAATTTCAACGGAGAAGAATAAGTAGTGGTAAGGAGTAGCTGTCTATCAATATTTTTTTCTCATAGAGAAAAAAAAATGATCAAATTTGAATTCAAATATCTTGGATAATGCATAGAGATGGGAGCCTAAACCCAACAATAATAATAAACTAACCATTCATTCAATGACCAATCTTAAACCATTGACCTAAAATTTCAATAGAGAATCTCCAAGTTGTCTTTAAACTTATAAATCTATCTTTTTTTTTTAAATTCAATGTCTAAATACACACCATTGACCTTAGGTCATAAAATCAATTCGCAAGTTGATGACCCAAAAATTATTTATAAGTTTTTTATAGCTGTTTTTCCTGTTGAAGACCATCAAGTATACGAACTCTTCGTTACTCTGCACATACAAAATATTTTATACTATTTATATATCTCAAGCTGAATGTATTTAATATTTTCCAGAGAAGACTAATATTTATCATATACATAACTCTTTGTAGAATTGAGAAATATATTATTTTATGGTTGTTATTTTTGTTTATATACATTATTATAATTTTGATAATTATAAAAATATAAAACGTTATTTAAAAAAAAAAGCTCGGGTCAAGATCTCCGATCTGTATTTGCGAGTCGCAGAGACATGTTAGTTGACCCTTTCATTCATTTATTTTCTGAAAGAAAAAATAAAAAACTTTCGTCTTTTCTTGCAAATTTATGGAACTGTTGTAATTACAATACTATTGTTTAACAGTGCGGCTATATGAACATAAGCAATTACACTTGAACTGAATAAACAAACTTATCGCAAATTAAGAAGAAAAATAATTAATACAGTTGACCAAAGACTTTTATTGTCTAAATAAGACCATAAGGTTGATAATCTTCCTTTGTCGTATTATGGATGATTAAGCCATCGATAATTTTCCACATCAAAATATTTAATTTCATCACCAGTCTTTTAATGAAATTGAAAAGCTAGTAGTTACATAAAAGAATCAAAATCATTTACACCCAAATTGGAAATTACGGGTTGGTGCCACGGTAATTGAAATGGTATCAAGAAAATAACAAAACTGATAGAAAAAGCTTTGAAATTTACATGTAATTAGTAACAAATAATTAGTTTTTTACTTAGTTAATGGAGTTAATCATGTGGGACGTGCTAATTTAATCTCATTGCTTATTGAATTAAACAATAACCACATTGCGACCACGATTGTTTACTTAACCATATAACTCTAATAATAGTTAACAAGAAAGTCTTTCATTTATATTTAACAAATTTGTTTTTTAATAAAAGAAAAAGAAAAACAATGAATGATGTAAGCTGAGTTGATCAAAATGTTTACTAAGATTTTTTTTTTGTAATATAAAAAGTTGTAGAAGCTCAGATCCCCAAAAGAAAAAAAATTGAAAACTTAGATCGAGACCAAATTAAGTATTCAAGATTGAACTTGGCATATGTATATTGACGAAATCAATTTATTTGAATATCGTGCGATCAATATGTGTATTCCTATAGTTATGTACGGAATCACACAAAAATATAGTATTGATTTAAAAGAAGTAACATATTGTCAGATTTGAAGAAAGTTTGAAGAATTGGAGACAGGAAAGACGACAATTTGCTAGCTTATAGTAGATTAATAAGAAAGTGGGTAGCTAATTAATATATATATATATATATATATATATATATATATATATATATAATATATATATATATATATTATATATATATATATATATATATCTAATGTTTTCTCTCTATAATTTTACGGATAACCGCATTGGAGTAAAGCTCATATTTATAATCATATAAAAATATTCATTTCGATATGCCTTAAAAAATAGTTGGAACTAAATTATTTATTAATAACTTATAAGAAAATAGAGCAAATAATGCATGTTCTTATTTGTTTCAACGCCATGCAGCGTTACGTCATTGATAAAATTAAATTTGACAACTATATGAAGCATTTGACATTCGTATTTCGTCTGTTGGTTATAAAATTAAATTAGATGTAACACGAATATTATAATAACATCGGGAAAAAAACGATTATTTTTTCTTTATTAACAAAGTCAATAGTTGACAAAATCATATAATTACCGTGTCCGTGTGTGACCTGCGTATTGACCGGTATACGCACCCTTTGGCCAACCATATGAACAAGATTTACATATATACAACACTAATTATCAATTGCCTAAATTTTTTTTTTTTCTAATCATGCTAAAATGATTTGACTTTATATTTATCTCTTAACTATTGATAGCCTATAAAGCTACAAGTCTTGTTTCTTAAATATAAGTTTTTCTTACAGGATGTTGTTTGTTTCAGTTAAGATTGTTACAGAAAAAATGATCTAATATTGTTTGTTATTTTACAAAAAGAAAAAAAGTTTATCAACTTTTTGATTTGTGCTTGTCATATTTTCTCATGGATTATGCTAATTTTTTTCTATATTGTTTCACTTTTATCTGATGTCCACAGAGACTATGCAATAATATCAATTATCAACAAGAAATATGATTTATGTACACTTAGATGGTATTGATGGTATGTCTATAAATGTATAACCTTACACATAATTGGAATATATATAACATGTTTCCGATGAAGGGGGGGCTAATAAACAACTAATAAAAGGTTTAAAGAGTTGACGAATGCTCATGTGATGTGAGGCCAAGAGATAAAATAAGTCTTCTTCCATGAAGCTTCAACGATAATCTCCCTTCACATTATACAATCTCTACTTGACGCCGTACAATTAGGCTCTTTCTTATATATATTATTTTCATTTATTACACTTGGGAAATTTAATAATACTCTAATATAATTACCAAGATCCATGTAGACTTTATCTACACTTGGTTCAATTAATAAAGGAACTATATAGTTTATGTGAAATCATCACACATTTTGAAAATTATTCATTAAATTATAAACTTTACAACTCTAATTAATTTATTTGAATTTTGACCCAAGAATTTTTTATATTAAATATTCTGGGATTCACTTATTTTTATTCGATTTCATTTTCATATAAGAAAATATATAACACAAAGATATTTCGATTACAAAAGTCTACTACATTTGATTATAAAAAATTCAGAGTACTAGCTGTAATTTTTTTATTGTCCCTATTAAAACGGAGAAGTAGTATTATTATCAACAAAGTCAGAAAATAATTTCTTTATATTTAGTTAGTTTAGAATAAATAACACAGATATGATTAAAGGAAATGGTACAGGAATTCAATAAAACTAAAATATAAAAAAATTGAACATGTTGAAGTGTTGACGCTTTGGGTCCCCTCGAAGAAACTATACTAATGGCTATAAGTAAAGGGTTTGATTAAATGTCTGTGAAGGAAAAAAACAGACAACAAAAGAATAAGAAAAAAAAGGAAGAAGACAAAGATCTTCTTATATTTCTAAAAATGGAGGTTCTTCTGAAATTGCCCACTTCAGATTCTCTTCTTAAGGATAAAGTTCTTGGATCTGTTCAAATCCACGAAGCTAGTAAGGTATATACCAACTCTTTATATATGTGCGTGCATATTCAAAGTTATATATGTATATGGAACGAACTCAGGAAGTTAGATTGTTGTATGCTTTCATGTAATTCTTGTATCCTGAGATGGATCTTCTATTGTATCATTGGTTTAAGCTTATTAATGTAAAAATAAAAACTCAAATATTTACCTTTTATTTATTTTTAGAAATAAGAAAAATTTACTTTAGTCATTTACATAATATTTCGATATAGGATTGAATAATTCGTTAGAATTTAGATTGGATCACCATGATTTATTCAAAAAAAAATTTACAGGAAATATTTTTAGATTTAATTTAGAAGTTTAATTGTTTTTTAAATTCAATTATCTTCTTGATTAGGTTGACGATGGTGATAACCAAGAACTTGAATCTGCCAAGGCCGAGATGAGCGAGGTGAAGGAAGAGAACCAGAAGCTTAAAGGGATGCTCGAACGAATTGAAAGTGATTACAAATCTCTCAGGCTCAGATTCTTCGACATAATTCAACAAGAACCTTCAAACAACCAAACTCGAGACCAAAACATGGTTGATCTTCCAAAGGCGACGACGAACTTGAGTTGTTTGGATCAAGAACGCGAGCTTGTGTCGCTTTCACTGGGAAGAAGAAGTTCTTCTCCGAGTGATAACACCTCGAAAAAGGAAGAGAAAGCAGACGCTATGAGCAAAGAAGTCAACGCCGACGAAGAGTTGACCAAGGCTGGCTTGACTTTAGGATTCAATAACGGCAACGGCAGTGAACCGAACGCGAGTGTGAATCCAGCCAATGCTAGCCTGGAAAACAGCTCCGGAGAAACTTCGCAGCCAAGTAAAGTCACCGGGAAGAGAAGCTCTCCGGCACCGGCCTCCGGCGGCGATGTTGATGGAGAGGCCGGTCAGCAGAATCATGTAAAGAGAGCTAGAGTTTGTGTTAGAGCAAGATGTGACACACCAACGGTACGTCCTTTAATCTGTGTATACATTCTATTTGGTTTATAACTTTGATCATTGTTGATTATTATTTATATGCGACCACTGATTAGGACAAGTTTTGTTATATATGTTGTATAGATGAATGATGGTTGTCAATGGAGAAAATATGGTCAAAAGATTGCGAAAGGTAATCCATGTCCACGAGCATACTATCGCTGCACGGTTGCACCTGGATGTCCCGTTAGAAAACAGGTACACATCTACACAATAATCAAATCTGTCTAATATCGTTTTAATCTTGATTTTCGAATTTTGAAAGAATAATGATGAAATTCGAACCATATCTAGCATAAATTTGTCCAATTTTAGTTCATATACCATATGTTATAAATACATTTTAAATATGAACAATCTTATGGCGATGACTCACTTTTATCTGTTATTATAATATAAAAACAGATCATCTAACTTCTACCTGTTTGTCTTAAACTATTGGATGTTTTAGGTTCAAAGATGTGCAGAAGACATGTCCATACTAATCACAACCTATGAAGGAACACACAGCCATCCTCTTCCTCTCTCAGCCACCACGATGGCCTCTACTACTTCAGCCGCCGCCTCCATGCTCCTCTCTGGCTCCTCCTCCTCCTCCTCATCAGCCGCCGTAATGATCGGAAATAACCTCTACGACAATTCAAGATTCAACAACAACAACAAATCCTTTTATTCACCCACCCTTCATTCTCCATTACATCCCACCGTCACTCTAGACCTCACCGCACCACAACACTCTTCTTCTTCATTGCCTTCTTTCAATTTTAACAAATTCTCCAACTCTTTCCAAAGATTCCCATCCACAAGCCTAAATTTCTCTTTTAATTCATCATCATCATCATCAACAACTTCGTCTACTCTCAACTTACCCGCCATTTGGGGTAATGGGTATCCTTCTTATACTCCATATCCTTATAATAGCGTCCAATTTGGGACGTCCAACCTAGGAAAAACAGTCCAAAACAACCAGTCCCTAACCGAAACCCTAACGAAAGCCCTTACTTCCGACCCAAGTTTCCATTCGGTGATCGCAGCTGCGATCTCATCCATGGTCGGATCCAACGGGGAACAACAGGTCGTCGGTCCACGGCATCCTATTACCAATAATGTTCAACAAACCGCCGCGGCGAATAATAACAAAGGATGTGGAGGCTATTTTAGCAGCTTACTGATGTCTAACGTAATAGCAAATAATCAAACGGGCGCGTCTCTGGATCAACCACCATCGTCGCAACCTCCTCCCTTATCTATGTTCAAGAACTCTTCTTCTTCGTCTTCTACGACTTGTTTCGTGAACAAGGAAGAGAAAAACTAGAAATTGTATAAGAAGAACCTCCCTTGTTAATTTTTGGGGTGATTTTTTCTTTTCTTTTCGTGTGTGTGGCTTAGGACATTACGGTACCGAATTCAAATAGGCTAAATCGATATGTTTACTTGTGTAGCAAACAATATAGTTTCCAATTTCATTTGGATTGAGATAATGCAGTAAAGCATTATACGTAGTCAGGTGCCTTTTTTATTTTCAATTAGATTACAAAAAAAATTAGTTATAGCAATGAATTAATATGATCTTTTCTCCCGCAAATTGGTATAGTTACAGTGGAAAATATGTGAATTTTTCTTAACCCAATATTTGAACCAAGAACAAATTAATCATCCACGCGCCAATTTCGTGCAAATAACAAAACGAGGGTAAATAATATTAATACGGTCGATTCGAAAAACAAAACTCAAAAATATAGATATCCCACGCGCGTAAAAATTAAGGGAAGAAAAAAAAGAGGTTCCGGAGCAGTATTGTCCACGCGCAAAATATAGCGCGTACATGCTTATCTTCTAACTTTTGGATAAAAATTATTGGACGGATCTGATAGGGAGACTCAGCCTTAGTGGGCCTACGTAAATGGGCCTTAATAAGAATCATTGACATGTAACGAAAACGCCCAAATGATTATGTGAAACAACATAAAAATGGTGTGTTATCTTTTAAAGTTTGGTGATTCATGCAGATGCAGCTTTAGGTGTAAAGATTTACTTGAGTTTATTTGTGATTGAAAACGAAAATTTGGAAAACACAATCCGGTTTTATCTCCTAACTTCTCTACGAATCACAAATTCGTCACAATTTCCTATTTTTGTCTTCTTTTATCTAATAACATTCAACCTATATATATTCACCAAGCATTCATCTTTACACATATTACTTTTAATTCTTTTTTTTTCTTCTTCAACATGGCGAGAGTTTCTATTTTGTTATTTTTGGTTATATTGGTTACATTAGGAGTTGTGGTAAGTTTCTCATTTGCCAACAACGTCGAAGTGAAATCGAAACATGTGGAGAGTAGTGAGAAAGATACTAAAGTTGATCATAATAGTAAACACAAAGAGAAAGGAGGTGAAAAGGTAAATGCTGATCACAATGCTGGTTCTGATGTCGCTAAAGATGGTAAAAAGCATGAAAAGAAAGAGCATCATGTGCATAAAAAGGGTGATCATCATAAAAAGAAAGAGCACGATGTGCATATTAAAGGTGATCAACATGAAAAGAAAGCCGACGATGATGGTGAGAAGAAGCATGATGATAAGAAGAAGAGTGCTGATCATCATAAAAAAGGTAGTGACAGCGATGATGATGATGATGAAAAGAAGCATATCGATAAAAAGAAGGGTGAACATGATGATGATGATGATACTGATGATGATACCGATGATGATACCGATGATGACGATGATGATGAAGATGAGGTTGATGGGGATGATAATGAAAAAGAGAACATTGGGTTATATGAGCTCAAGAAGGGAAATCTAACCGTCAAGTTCACAAATTGGGGTGCTTCAATCATGTCTCTTCATTTCCCGGACAAAAATGGTTAGTGAACTAAACATTTTGAATCTTGACAAATAACAAGAAAAAACATATATTATACACTTTTAGCTAAATTTTATCTTAATGATTTTAACAAATTTTCAGGAAAAACTGGCGATATTGTTCTTGGTTATGATAGCGTCGAAAGCTATAAGGTATATATATAAAAAAGTATTTTTTATAGGTATTTGTATGTTTGTATTTTATTTTATTATGAGTTTTTTTATTTACGACAATTTGATTTTTTTATGCTATACTAATATATTAACTTCGTAATCGCAAATCAGACCGATAAGGTCTATTTTGGAGCAACCGTGGGCCGAGTAGCGAATAGAATAGGAAATGCCCAATTCAAATTGAATGGTAAAGAGTACAAGACTATTGCCAACGATGGCAAAAACACACTTCATGGTAACTAATTATGAGTATTATAACATAATAAAGATCAATAAATTATGATTTATGTGAATATAATGATGTAACTAATAAACTTTTTTTTGTTCAATTTAGGTGGGAAGAAAGGGTTCGGCGATGTTGTGTGGGCAGTTACAAAGCACAAGTATGATGGCAAGAACCCTCACATTATATTCACTTACACAAGTCCTGATGGCGATCAAGGTCCCCTTTCTTTTCAATTGTTTCATTTCACCCCAAAACTTCTGAAAAGTATGTTTTAAGGACAAATTTGATGATTTCTAGTTTATTTCTTTATGTATCAATAGGGTTTCCCGGAGAACTCAATGTCACGGTGACTTATAAACTTGTCAAAGACAATGAACTGAGTGTGGTGATGGAGGCAAAGCCTAAAGACAAAGCAACTCCGGTGAACTTAGCTCATCATACTTATTGGAATCTTGGTGGTCATAACGCCGGAGACATTTTGTCTGAAGAAATACAAATCCTTGGTTCAAGTTATACTCCCGTTGACGGTGAACTCATTCCCACCGGAAAAATATCTCCGGTGAAAGGAACACCGTACGATTTTCTCCAACTCCGTCCTATTAAAGATAATATGAAGGATCTTAAAACAGGGTGAGTACATATATACTTTGCTAAAACATATTTCTAGGAAGATATATAGTCCAAGTTATCTAAAGGTATTTTTGTAAACTGATTTTTTTTTTTGCAGATATGATATAAATTATTGTTTAGATGGTACGGCGGATGCAATGAGAAAAATCGTGGAACTCGTAGATAAAAAATCAGGAAGAAAAATGGAGTTATCCGGAAACCAACCGGGTTTGCAATTCTATACCGGAGGAATGTTAAAGAACATTAAAGGGAAGAGTGGATCGGTTTATCAAGCTCATGCAGGATTGTGTCTAGAAACACAAAGTTATCCAAACGCAGTAAATAATCCGAAGTTTCCTTCACAAATTGTTGAACCAGGGAAAAAATACAAACACACTATGCTTTTCAAGTTTTCTATTGTTTCATAGAGTACCTTTTGGAGGTATAATCGATATTCACCAAGAAGAAACTAGGTAGATTAATATAAGTTTGTAACAGCTCTCATATCTTTCAAAATCTCTCGTGAAACTATAACATACGTGATTAATTCATCTGTATGTAGTTTATGCACAAATTTGAAACACTAATTTTTTTTTCTTGTTTTAGTATGCAATTTTGATTATGAATTGCATTGTTTTAAAATATGTATATTCTTTCCGTAACCATATATGATCATAGAGGGAAAAAATCCATCAAGACTTCGAAGGGTTGAATAGTTGTATCTAAGAGCCACATAGCCGTCGACAAAAATAAAATAAAGGAGCCACATTAACAACTATTAATCTGAAGAAGATGCTCACATGCACCAAGTGTTTTCAAGAATCTTGACGTCTTTTTTTATACAAAGCATCTTTTTTAAGAGTTTAATCACTTCTTCACCAATCAAATACAAATTACCTTTGGGGCGTATGTTTACATGTCGCTCTTGGGAATGAACTTTCTCGTCGTCGCTAGCTTTTGTTATTTTTATAATCAAAATTGTGATTAAAACAAAATGACAAAAAACAGACAAATTGTAACAAGCAAATGTATTGATTATGTAAAAAAAAACAAATAAATTACACAAGAAACTCGCACCTACTCTCATTTTTCTTCAGAAATTTGTTTTATTTTATTTCAAACTATGTGCTTAGTGAGGATGTTAGAATTGTTCACAAGATTTTTTCATGCAATGGTGGTAAGAATGAAATATCACTATTTGAATGAAATCTTATTACTTCTAACTTTTAAGATCATACTAATATACATGTAAACGCGATTATGGCGGGTCAATCTATTCGTTGTGACGGTGTTTACTAAATCAAATGATAGAAAATAGAGAATTTAGGAGTTGACCTAAATATCCATAATCCATCAACATAAACATGTGCACTTCGCTAAAATTCTTAATACAACCAAATATAACATTTGACGACCCCATGATCTCACATGCCCTCATCTAGCTATATATATTCCATAAATTACGTATGTAAGTGCGTACACATATTTAACAGTATTTGAATAGATTAGTGCACTTGGCAAATGATCTTAGGATCTAATCATAAATTTTCAATGACTTTACTTTCACACAAACAGTCCGTTTCAGATTATTTGGTGAATAGTTGGATACTACATCATAAGAACACTGTCTGAATTTTGACACATCTATGTATATTGTGTAGTTTTCGATGATTCGGCTAAACTAAAAACTTTCACAATCGCAAGTTTGAGTTTCTGTGGGAAGTGAAGTGGTGGTGGCAGTGAGGTCACATGGAGAGCCCACAAAGAAGAGAAATATTTGGTACTCTGTTTGTTTTCTTGTGAATAACAAAATATATGTACATTTTAGTTTATAGTTTAAATTTATTAATACTTCAAATTCAAAAGCATCCAAAGATCCGAAAAGCTAGCTAGATGAGGGAACGATTCTCCTAAACACTGTTTCAAATCTGTTTTCTTTTTGGACTTTTCTTCTTCGTCTTTGGAATGTGTGCTTCCAATTATCTTCCTCATCCACCAGTTACCACTATCATTATTATCTACAATTGTTATTAATAACTTCCATATTACATGTTCCTTTTTTGGTCTTGTAACCTTATGCTCAATAGTCAAGGTATATTTATCGAAAACAAAGTAATATAACCGGTAGAGTTTCATAAAATTTACTAAAATAATTTTGGTGCATATTTTTTAGAACACAATTACTTATGTTATTATCTATTAGGTTAATTTTGTTGAAAATGTTTACTTGTAACGAATAGATAATTCTGCGACGACCTACCAAGAATTCAGTTTTTTTTTCTTTCACATATCAATTGTAGTGTTAAGTTAGGACTATTTATAATGAAAAGAAAAAGGAACCGATTCATGTTGCATGCATGGATCTAAACGAAAGTTTCAATTTTGCCAATTATAGTTGATATAACATTTAAGTGACAATAATTTTCAGTTTCAGCTCAAAATTCTTATGTTTATAAAAAACATAAATTAATTCAGTTTATAAAAAGTACAAAGGTACGAAGCTGTGAGTGAATAAAGAGTAAAATGTACTTTGGATGGATTGAAAATTAGTTCTATCGACCCGGCTGACTACGTTACCACACATTACATAATATTTGAATATTAGCTCTAGTTCAAAATTCTAATGATATATAAAAATTTGCTATGAGTTCGTTCTTTCGAATTTGCAATTTATAAACATTTCATACCAAATTTCATTTAATACGGAGTTTTGTTTTTTAATCAAAATTTATAAAAGCTGAATCTGCAGATCAGAAAATTTTCTGGACCAAATTTGCTAGTTTGTTAGATAATGTTATAATTACAATCACCGTAACTATTTACGAAATATATTTTTTATATATCTGATAAAAAGAACACACGAGCACACGATTCTATCAAATAAATTAAAAGGTAGATGGAAAATATCAGATATAATTTATATTTCATGGCTCATGTTGTGTCAATGACAGAGCTGGAATCCCACTCGAAGGCACATGCATCTGAATTTTTTAACTTTTCTTATCAATTCTTTTTTTTTCAAACATGCATCTGAAATTTATTATATATAGTTTTTGTTATTTTTGATTTTAGCTTTGTGTTCCAACCTAGCAAAATTTTTTGATATTTTGATATTAAATTTATATGTATATACGTTTTGCTATCCTTACGAAAGAAAAAAAGAAGTTATAAAACAAAATCGTTGCTATCCATCACAATATTAACTTAACAGTGCAACTTAATCATTGCTGGCGAAAATCTCTAATAACAAGTTTCAATTAACAAGTAGTGTTTTGTTATTTTTGGTAAATATAATACATATGCTTGATCTCGAAAAAAATATTTTGGAAGAAAGAAAACTTTATTTATTCAATTAAAGGAACAAGAAATTATCATCCTACAAATTTGTTGAATATCCTCTATACACCAACTTTCTACAAACCCAAAAGAAACAGAAAACAAAAAAAAGAGTAAAAAACCGATGTGATACAATTTGAAACAGAACCAAATAATTTCAAAATACTCAATTAAAAAATCTTGGAAATTTTCTTTTGATGATGATAATGATATCAAGATGAGTATGAGTATGATGATGAGTTGATCGATGTTCGTCTTGGAGAATATAATCAATTGAACTGATGATGATTGTGATGTTGTTGCTGCTGGTCAGGCCATGTCCAATAACTAGCCGACGTCGTTTCATCAATACCATTGAACATATTGCAAAATCCTTGATCTTGAACCATCTGATGATCAATATGGGCCGAGGTCGTCGTCGTAGTCGTGGATCGGATTGAGGAAGGGAAAAGATCTTTGATCATGTTCACATGGTTAATATCTGAATTAGTATTATTATTTTCGGTGCTTTCATTGTTGCTCCATGAAGCTTCTCTCTTGATCTTTGTTGATTCTTTACGGTCTTGCTTCTTCAATGCCACTAACTGTTTTGTGTACCAATATCATCACACGTAAACCAAAGTTAGTGGAGCAATTTGTTCTCACATAAATTTATTAATTTCCTAAGCAAAAATAACTTATCGTAAATGTCAACTCCACAAGCACATGGGAGTTTTTATAAATATAAAATGTATGTACACAAGAATCTTTTATTTATTAATAATAAAATATTGTATAATTAATGTCTTTTGACAAACATCTTTGCGTTGGATCATGAGCCTGTCAACAATCTAATTGCATTTTATATCATATTATAGGTATATTATTTTAAGCTACTCTAAGATCGCTAATATCCATTAAGATTTTTATTTTTGACATGGTTTGATCCATAAAGATTTTTCTTTTGTATATGCGTTTTTTGTTCACCTTTTGTATATGCTTCATGAAATGATAATAATTCATAACTGAAAACTCTACAAACTATCAAAACACATAATTACTTCAACATATAACGAATTAAGAACATAATTATATATATTCATAGTCTAGTGACTTGCTAAAAACCTTCATATCAGTCTAATCGAAAATCGTCAGCTTTTAGAAATAACGTGATGAAACACTAGTAGAATTAATCAGTGTATAGTGTATATAAAATATACCTCAGCATGAAGTTTCTTGTTGTGGGCTAGAAGAGAATCATTGTCCGATTTCAAAACATCGAACTGTTTCTTCAGAGAATCATAGTCTCTCTCGAGCTGCTTTGTCTTCCACCTAGCTCTCCTGTTCTGAAACCATATCGCAATCTGCCTAGGCTGCAAACCTAAAGCCTTCGCAAGCTGCATCTTTCTCTCTGGCTCCAGCTTGTTCCCTAGCTCGAAGCTCTTCTCTAATGCCCTAACTTGCTCTAAATTCAGCCTCTTCTTCTTCTCTCCTAACATCATATGGGACCCATCATCTGATAGATTGTCTTCCTCGCCCAACTGGTCCTGATCATTCATGTTCGTCGTGGTCGGGCTTTTTTGAGTTAGATGATGGTGATCTGACACTCCCGTGAACGACATTGATCTGTTCATCATGTAGTTTCCTCCTCCTCCTCCTCCTACACCAAAACAAAGACAAAATTCATGGTCGAGATCTAGACTAATCTCCAAACATGTATTAATTATGTGAATTCCGCAGTCAAAGGTTTACGACTTTGAAATTCATAATTTGGTAAGGTCTTAACCTTTTTCACACTATTGTATACTTGTGTATATGTATGTGTATATATATAAAGAGAGAAAGATACTTACCATAGAAGAGGTGAGGAGGGCAAGAAGGGAGAGAGGTAGGGGAAGGTAAGTGATGTGCATTGTCTTCATGGAGTTGCTGAAACATGAATCCATGCTGTGGAAAGGCCATCTCTAGTCTCAGTCCTTCTTGATTGTTAACAATATTGTTCCTTTCCTCCTCATACATATACATATATATATATACGTATATGTGTATACACACGCTCAAAGCCGACCAATGATTGTCTCTTTCTTATGAATTTTGAACTAATCAATCTTCGAAACTTAGATCAAGAACTTGTTTGGAGGTCAGTAAGACAAGATCTTGAACTTTTCTTCTGAGGTAGAATTTAGTGAGAAGGAGAAGAAGAATGAAGAGATCAGTTCATGAGAGGTTCGTATAGGACCCACCCTTTATACGATTTTAGCTTTAGGGCATATGCGCTGATCTTTCTTTTGATTTAATTTGTATAGGAGGACACTTGAGAAATTTAAAATTCAAAATATTGAATACCACATGAATCTTTTGACATATACGTACATACATTTTCCACTTCAGTTATATATATACTGTTATGCTATTAAGATACAGCTTAGCTTATACATACATACAATATTTTTGGGGGGCAACATACATATATACAACTATAAAACCAACTAATAGTGGATTCATTATTTGGTCACGCAATTACTAATTTATTATTAATCTTCTAATTAAATTCATTATTTGGTCACGCAATTACTAATTTACTGTCCTTATAATCAATGTTAGATCTCAAGTTTCGTGTATATATTATCTTCGTCTAAGAATTAGTTAGAAAAAAAATCTAATTGAGCAAATATATTGAGATAAGAAAATAATCATTGTAAATTTTGGAACTCTGTTCTAAAATTTTAGATCTATTCATGTCAATAATTAATATGAACAAACATGTAACCATTTTAAGAATTTAAGCAAGAAAATAAATCAATAGAAATGATGACACCCATTACTCTCAATCCTCGAATATAGGCGTAGCATTAGGAAAAATGTCATCAATTCTAATAGTGTCGGAGCAGTATGGTCGAATAAATTAATTTAATTAGCCATTAACATCGATGTGTATATAAGGCTTGAATTTTAATTTTTCAGGTGTAATAAATGATTTATTAGTTATACTATACTCCCCGAATATCTAACTGTAATCTATACGTATAATTAAGGTTTGCTAGTGCGTAGATCACCGATTATATATTCTTGAATATATCAACTTTATTATTAGGTGTCTGCGTACTGTCGCATACATATATTAATTTTCTTAAACGGATTAAATTTTTTCACGATCGCACACTCATTGGTTTTTGAAGAACATTCCACAGTACAACTTAAAACGCATGTGTGTTCTTCTCACCAGGTAAATGCGTTCCCACCATGTACCGAACTAAGTATTTTTATAACATAACCAAACGTATAGTCTTTATTATTTAGATTCAAGGTAATAAAAAATAATAAACTAAATTGTACAAATAATTAAGTACCAAAACATTTCAAACATATCATTTATAAAAACAAATTACACGATATCAAAATAAAAATTACCATTACTTTCTAAAATATCTCTATAAATATATACTTGTATACTTATCCAAAAAATTTGCTAGCTAAAAGTTTCTTTCAATAACGCATACATATACATTTTGGTTTAATCAATGGATTTTGGTTTAGATAAAACCACTCAAACCTAAATACAACTTGTTTTTACTTTACAGGTAATATTTCATTTTTTTAATTTGGATTAGACTAATTTGGATTATGCGAATACGAAAAGCTTTACCGAAATATATAAGATGGTGTTTTTTGTACTTAAAATAGATCAGATAATATATATATATATATATATATATTATTTTTTCTTTTTGCTGCCAAGTTAATATACGTAATGTATGTGATATTGGAAATGTTGATTGGCAAAATGATGATTGAGATGCTATTTTCTTTCCCTCTTCTATATATTTGTTGGTAAGAATTTTTATGAGTATCCAAGGTAGATGTGAAAGATAGAGAGACCCACCACTAGTGTTTCCCAATTGTCATATCTATGTGGTGGCGTTCGCAGTATCCAACATATAAACAAATATATATATATATATATATATATTTTTAATGTCATTTGTTAGTATATGGTATAGTATTATTGTAATAGAGAGTATTTTGAATATAAAAGTTTAAGAATGGGTCCTACAATATAGTGGCACAGACCTGTCCTACAACAAGGTCTTTCACATGCTTGTATTGGAAGATTTGAAAGAGTATTAACACCTATCTATCTATCCTCTTTGGCAATATGCTTTTGTTGCAGAAAATTATTGAATGTTTTTTTTAGATATAATATAAATAAAAGAAAATATAAATATATGATTTGAAGCTTCTCCAACTAGCTCCACTGCTCCCATGTGCTCTGCTTCCTTTCCTTCTCTCTGCCTCTTTCTTGGGATACTTCAACTCTCCAATCTTCTTCTTTATTTTCACAAATCTTATTATTTTTAACGGATTCATTTATTTTCCTATATAAAACGAGTTTTGTTGGATCCTCTTTAGTCTTTTTTATTTTAATTTTTTTATTATTGACCCAGTCATGTAGGACTATTGTTATTTTATATCTTTACTATTACCCATAGTGTTGTTATTTTTTTTCTTTTCCTTCAGAAAAGGGTTTCTTCCATATACTGAAAAGTAGGTAGAAAGAAGGAAAAGAAATTTATAAGCCCAATAGGCCAGAGTTTTCGTGGGCCTAGCTCATTCATCAGCAAAACATGTAGGCCCAGCCCAATATATGATTCCAAGAACTTGTAGTCGGAGACGAGTGCAAGTCTACGGATATGTTGTAAGTTGTCGATGGCCACATTCAAAGATAAGAATGGTTTCTACTTTCACAGGAGGCACTTCGGGTCGAATGTCTATTTGATGGTGATTAGATACTCAAATGAAGAATAGTCTTTCCACAAAAATACACAAAAGTTTCTTTAATCTGAATTCAAGTTGCTTGTGTAAATAGTGAAGGACGATGGGAAACAAAAGAACAAACAAGTATTGTTATAGTTTTTTTTCTGTTAAATTAAATTTGACGAAGCTAAAAACAATTTAAGTACTGGGCTTCGTTGGTTTGTGTATATGGGCCGCTACTTTCGCTACTCGGTGCTTTAGCTGCGAGACCCATAAAAAAATTAAAAACTGTGAAGTGTTAGTTGTGCGCGTGAAGAATACTTTTTGATGATGCGCGCGTTTTTTTAATTTATTTTTGAATTAATTTGTTATAAGAGAAACAAATTAGGTTTTGAAAAGTCAAATGGTGCGGAAAAAATGTGGGAAAGGACAAAAAGTACTACATTGAATGGTCTTTCTTGACAATACCGTTAAACACTGTTAACGACTTTAACCGTGAATGTAAATTTTGTTCACCTCCCCAATCTCACTTTTTTCTTTTCTACTTTTCAATTTCCGATTTTCAATTTTGTTTTCTAATTATTTATCGAAATCACAAAAAGAAAACAAATGAGAGATTTAGATGTTTCCTATGCCCAATGGTGAGAACAATTATGTCGGTAGTTACAATAAAATTGTAGGGTAGAGCAACATTCACTTTTTATGATCCATCAATTACATATACATTTGCTTTGGAATTTTCTAGCCAGTATTTTTAGTCGACTACCATAGTATATATATTTTGTTCATGTCTTAATTATTTGTATTTTAGTGCTCCATCTTAGTATTCAAATTACGTACTCGCCACTATAAGTTAGGTATGATCATTTCTAAATCTAATATACATACATATTTTGTTGTAGGCATATTAATTGTTCGCGCACAACACAGTTAGTGTTAGGTAGTTATTAAATAAACATATGACTAATTAATTTTAACTATATAATTTACTTTTTGATTACGCAGACATTTACTAGATTTAAACAGTGACAACACTATTCGGATATTATTATTTATTATTTTAAAATATCAGTAAAAAAATTTGTTTCATTAGTGCCAATATTTCCGAAAGCTAACTTCATATGCTGGAAAAAATTATGGTTGCGTGGTCTGGAACTTCCTCGATATTCAAATAAAAAGAAAGTTAGAATATATAAGAATATTTATAACTTAAGACATCAATTCTACAAGAATTACACCTACGTAAAGTTATAATACACAGCAGTTGAGATAGAAAAAAAAATGATATAATTTTGTATATATATAAAACGTAAATATAGGTATCTAATTTAATGTAGATTTCAGTTGAGAGGGACCATATAGGGATCCATCCCTACGCACCACCAACTTTACTGTAGGAATTTATAATTTTTGATTCAAATATCAGTTACGATTGCAAATGCATTCACAGCCTTTTTCCATGCAATAACAAACCATATTTATAATTATATATATAGATAGAAACATATAAGCTAGTAATACAATTAAATTAAGGGCAAATGATATTAGTCGTTGTGAAGAGGAGACAAATCATTTCAGGTGTAGTCAGTTTGATTACGTACCGGTTGGAAAACTTACCAAATAGAAACATAAAAGCTAGTTATACAATAAAATTAAGAGCAATCATATGAATCTTCAAAATTTTGCTACAAGACATCGGAACTCTGTTTTTAAAGTTGATATATTGTCAAAATTTTGATATATATTATCAGTGGTTAGTACTATAAACTTTAGGTCGAAATCCAGAACTTTTATATGATAAAATTTGAAATTTATGTCCTTCATAATAATTGGACAAAATTCCACTTTAGCTAATTACTTTACCAAATAGTTTTAACTAACCTAAAAAAGTCAAAAGGGTTATGTCAAAAAGGTCTACATTTCCTATATTTTTTTCTCGTTAGTTGTTAAGCTACAGAATATTATCCCAAAAAATCAACCGATTTAACTACTTTACAGTTGCATCCCATAAATATATATATTTTAGTGATTTAAAAAATCAATCGACAAAAAATGTAATGTAGTAACAATAACAATTAATATTATATATGGAAGAGATCGAAGCCCAAAATTTGTATAAACATCGGTACGCAACAAATTATGAAGAAGATAGTTGTTCTAGTCACACCTACATAGTTACATCCATGTCTTGTATTACATAGTTACATCCATGTCTTGTATTTATTTACATGAATTCAGATAATTGTTTATTTAAGACGTGCGAAAGTAACTTAGTTACTACGCTAATTTATGCAAAATTTGTGGCTAGTGATCCCAATTCTCCGACAAATTTAATTATTAACGTCATTTGTATTTCACATCTGCTAAAAAAGACGACAAACTCCTTTTAAGATTTGATTCAAGTTATTTGTAAATCTGTACTAATTATACTTTTTATTTTTGCTAAAAGTCGCGTTACTTTCTTGTGTCCTTATTGCAGCATTAATAAGCAAGATTCGTGTGATCTTGCCACTTGATATTTCAACCAAAGAGCTCACACATCTTGACTGTTAATAGTACACAATTAACTGAAAAACAAGAAAAAAAAAATCTACCAATACATCATAAGGCTGGATTATTTTCTGTTATCATCAAGTAAATAATTATGTTTAATTGATGTTTAGAAACTTTTCGTATTTACTAATATTTTAAAACAACATAATATACCTAAAACTATACTTAATTTGTATATTTGTACTGTAAGTAATAAGGCAAATTAGAAAATGGAAAATATTACAGTGTAATTTACTTATAATTTGTTTCATTTAGTTGTATATTATTTAACTAAATTTATGATAGTTCAATGGTTAAGAATTCTCTGTATGAGTCTAATGAAGATAGGGTTCAAATTATTGCGTTTTTAATTGTGGTTGGTGGTCATTATGTATGTTTTAGATAAAAATATATTAATCAATCATCTCTCATATTATGAATATTAGTTTGATTTTTGATTAGAGACGATCTCACATATGTCCAATATATATTTTTCTTGCATAACACGGACATACAAATGAACACACATACATGCAGGGGCGGATGCAAGAATTTTCTTAGAAGAGGCATAAAAAATGAGGACAAAAAATGATTTTTAATAGGGATAAATAACTAAAAATTTAATATAGTACAAGAATTTAGAAATATCATGGGGGCAAGTGCCACCCCCTTGGCTCATGTAGATTTCCCGCCCATGCATACATGTAAAAGGATCTGAATAAACTGAAATATAATTTATTATAATTCAAACTTAATAGTTGCATGCATCATGTTAAACCAAAAGAGGGTCAAATATTAACCCTAGCAAGCTAGACTTACAATTAATATATAAGAAACATATAAATGATAATCAGGCAGAAACCCTGATATCGATCAACCTCGCAGAAGATTTTAAAATGATATATAAAGCACAACTAAGCAACATATATCTTAGTTATTCATTAATCAAGCTCCTAATAATGGCTGCTTGTGGGCTATTAGGATCAATGGTCTCCAGAAGCTGAGACAATCGATCACTGAGGTCATCGGCTTCTTTGTTCAAATTTCTTATGTAGTTGCAAGTCTCTTGTAACACTTTCGATGCTGATACCTATATATTTTAAAGAATGTACCTTTTATAGTCAGAACTCAAATTATAGATCCAAAACAAGTATTAGCATGGAGTAAGATCGAGATGCTTATTGCTATACACATACTACAACGTTATACATTTTTATAAAAAAAATTAAGCTTAACATAAATGCTCAGAACCTATAAAATTAAAACAAAAACTAACACATTGTCTTGACATTGAGGGCAAATCTAAGTAGTGACGTGTACTATAAGAAAGATGCTTCCATTTATAGAAGCCGGCCTGTTTCTTATTTTTTTGTAAAGTTCGTTGTTTTCTTGTTTTATAAAAGCTAAGATAACTAAATATATAATACGAAAAGAAAAGTCGGTGCTGTACATAAATGTATTGAATTGATAGTCCGTGAAGCAACGTAGCCGTCTCACATTCAATGCAATTAATCAACTATATAAGTAAAATTAATTAGAATTAGCTTAATGCTGAAGTTAGGGAAAATATGTTCCCCTCTCCTCAAAGTCCGGTTAATGGTCAAAAGTCTTTTAGAAACTTCAAATTGCAATCTCCCACACGTAATTACTATATGACTATAATGCACTGTACCAACATGTTGTATATGTGAGTGTCTCTATTCAACATAGTGATACCAACCCTAAGTAAATATCATATCATAAAATTCAAACTTACATACGTATATGGAAGATTACATACAGTAACTTTGAAAAAAAGAAAGAAATTTACCGTGTTGGAACGACGGTTCTGGCGAATCTCTGGAATAGACTGTCGGAGCTTTGAGATAAGGTCAGTGATCTGATCATCGCTAATCCTCGATGATGAACTTGCTTGTCTCGACCTTCTGCTAGATGACATTTTTATTTGATCTTTTTGTAGAGATTCTGTATATATATATCCAAGAAAACACTCTCTTTTCTTGATCTCTTGTGGGTTAGAGAAGAAGTATAATTGTTTGTGCTTGTCGAAAGAAAGGGAGAAGAAAGAAGAAGAAAAATATGGTGTTATATAGAGGGCTAGGACCACTTCTAGAGAGAGAGAGAGTACGAGAGAGAGAGAGAGAGAGAGTAATACAATAAATTTAAATAGAGATGTTGCATAAGACAAAGACAAGTGCATACGAGAGAGCAGTGGTTTAGAATTGGGGTCTTGG
The DNA here is from genome assembly GCA_000218505.1 of Schrenkiella parvula. Lineage (NCBI taxonomy): Eukaryota > Viridiplantae > Streptophyta > Magnoliopsida > Brassicales > Brassicaceae > Schrenkiella > Schrenkiella parvula. Next base: position 13,643,848 of record CM001192.1, on the reverse strand, counting down.
ATACACGACACGTGAATTACAATTTATCAGATTGTGATGTATATATATATATATATATGTGTGGAATGTATTATTAAACTAGACTAAAAAAAAATCGTACATTAAAGACAAAGTAACTAAAATAACGATAATTAGAACCATAAAATTATTAATTTTGTATTACCCTCTTGGTAATATGACAAATATGAGAATGTATCATTAATTTTTAAGATCAAACGTGAAACGACCACAAGATCTAAAATGTTTTTTTTCCTTCCACAATTTGTAAATTGTCATCTGAAGTATGTTATAAGCATAGAAAAAACAAATACTTACAATGGGAATTAATTTCTAATTTCGACCAATAAAACAAAGGACATTAAAATACTTGATTTTATAATATTATACTAGTGTAAAGCTTTTCATATATATATATATATAGAGAGAGAGAGAATCAATTATATATTCGATCGATGATACGTAAAACCAAGAAGATTTGGTGTATCAGTTATAGATATGGGTAAATAAAAAAATGACTTCACTTAGGTCATTTGAGAAGAACGTATGGTATCTATCCTAACCACTAGGAAGGGGGCTACTCTTAGTCAAAGCTCTATCACGTGTGGGTTTAACTCAATAGATAGTGTATGCTTAGGATCTCTATTTATATATAATTATCTCTAAATGATACTTCATCACATCACCGAACCAAATTATACTCGACCCTTTTGTAAGACAGGTGATTTAAAACTTGCACACATCAACATGTGATTTTGTGAGATATCTATACACAGATGGTGATGGTGATGATATGCAAAAGATTTGAATGAAAGATGATGATGATGATGAAGATGATGATGATACGTGGATGCATGATTTATAGTTAGAAAACAAGGAGATGGTGTGATGAATTGGACATTAAAGAAAAATGTTTGTTGATGAGCACACAAAGGTGGGACTATTTATGTTTTAATATTTCAAAGTTAATTTTGTTGTAAACAAAAACAAGTTTTAACTTCCCATGTGATGACATGACACTCTTTTCCCCCTCTAATCAGGGAGCATCCCCATCCTCTCTTCTCATCCCCACATGACACTTCTTTTGTATCTCTTAGGTTAATAATATATATCAAACTCTCTATGTTACGTTTTGAGTTAATTGCGAGTTAAACCTCTTGTTTAAGAGTCGTAGGTGAACCTTTTGCCCTGAGTACGAGAATTATAACCTATGAAATGTGAAAACAAATTGAATTTAACAATATTTGTTGATACTATATCATTTTTCTAGACACTACTGAGACCCTAAGGCTCGAGGCACCTGGATCCTGACGTGGCAAGCTCTGAATGGTCAGAAAATGTATAGAAGAATAATCTTGTTGTGAATGGTCAGAACATAGAAGAAGGATCTTGTTCTTAATCAATAAAAAAATATGATTAGCATGTCAATTGTCAAATGGAAATTGACTTATGAATCTTATTATCTTAATTATACATATCTTTTTGTCTTAATATTTTGATAGATATGATATAGGCAAAATCATCAAGGAGAGGGACGGGTGTTCTTGAAAATGTAGACATTGATTGTGAATGCTTGTCTTCGTCTGTTTGTGTTCTAAACGTCTTTCGAATACGTACCACCAAAATAATTTCATCCTTTTAATTTTATTTTAATTTTTATTCTTAATTTTGTGTCTCGAATTTAAATATTAGGTTTCTTGTAACCAACGACACACTTCTGTCATAAAGATATGAAATACTTATATCTCCTCCAATTTCTCTGTTTATAATTTTGTGTTTCTTGTTAGTATTTATCACTTACGATAATTAATCGTGTTCGAATTCTACAAATATAGATGTAAAAAAACTTGAGGTAGATTACACTATCGCTTGCTCCTCTGAAATGCAAATTCAATTATTTCATTTTCTTTCAAATTAAAACAACGATATATAACCAAATGAATTACAAATTTACAAACAAAAAAAAACAATGAAAAAATTCAATAATCATAAAAAATGATTTAACATTAATCCAAGTATAGCATTATACACATGCATAAAACAACAGAAATAAATCACAATATATTATTTTTCATCATTTACACTTAGATACAAATTTTAACCAAATTCTACAATATATATAATAAAATTAGCCGACCCATAAACTGGTCTGTTGGCCCACGAGATTTTGAACCATTCAACCTCGTTCGTACGGCAGACACATTTCGACATGCAAATTTTTTTAAACAAACAAATAAATAAATTTTCTCAAATCCAATCCTATTCGTTGGTGGACTAATCCAGATTAATCCACAAATTTTAATCTGTTCCAAACCAATTGATTACATTTTGTTCCGTAACCGGAGTAAACCCCAGAAAGCCACTCGCTCAGTCTCAAGTCATAGTAGCTAAAGCCAAACTATCTTGGCCAGACTTGTCCGTACACATCCTTCTTCGAGTACCCTCGGTCCCATGACCATGGAATATCTGAAAAATCACAGTGGCAATAAAAACATTAAGAACCGGCGAAAGAAAGAAATGATCTTTGTTGGAGAATGAAAGCGAAAAAACCTTCGGATGAGTATGGCTTAGGAGGTAGTTGATAAGGAACTGGGAATGAGATTATCTCAGGCGAATCTCTGTCTCCTTGCCAGGTCATTGTCACTAGCTTACTCCTCTTCTCTACCTCATCTTTCGTCTCTTCTTTTGCCTGCCAACGTAACACAATTGAGGAAAGAGATCGTTTGGGTCCTCGTTTACGGGTTTAGGAATCTTAGATCATTACCTGCACAGTACTCGGGTTGTTGGTGCACGAAAATTTACAAGCTTTTGTTTTTACTGGAGATGGTAAGAACAAGACGCCCAACTAACAATATTACAGTCAGTGGGATTTGGTTAGTGATTATACAAAAGATGAAGACCCTGTTACTTAAAACACAAGGACTTACCTCATAGGAACGGATCATCAACTGGGAATTGTTTTTCTGAAGTGCTCCCCAGGCCGCTTTGCTAAGATTCGATGAGGTTAGCAAGAACCATCTGTCGAAGCCAAACAAGAAGATTGATCAATAAAGGACACTTGTCTATTAAGTGGATAACTAAAGACTGAGACTTTATGAACTTTACGCAAGCTTCTGGTCGCTGTAACGTGTGAACGTCTTTATATGTGGCATTGCACGACTATAGCATTAAAAAGGATTAGAATTGAGTAGTAATCATAAGTTGGGATGGCAAAGGTTTGGTTTTTCAAAGTTACCCGCGAGCACTATGATCCGCTTTCCATTTCGCCCAATATTTTTTCAAGAATGGTTTCTCCACGTTCTTCAATGGGCTCGGAATTGCATTGCCAGCAGCATAACCCTTTATTTCAAAATCTCACAGTTTAGAAGAAAAAGCCATAAGATCTATAAGGAACGATGTAATTTTTGTTCGGAATTACCTCTAAAGAACACCTGACGTCTTCTACTGTAGGCCATATTATCAAGGGATCCCCGGGACCGAGAGGAGTTTTGTCCTCTGTTATACCAGAAGACAAAGAAGCTCCAAATTCAGCCAACCACTTCTCGTCTAAAGAACCGAGGGAAGAAAACTGCAATACGGAAAATTAATAAAAGAAGACTTTAACCAAGCAATACAACTGCAAAAAGAAAAAGAAACTTGGAATGGAACACTACCTGATAAATTAACGGGGATCTGCAGAACTCTCTCTCAAAGATGCATTCTTGAAGAATCGTCTGTAATTTCATGTGTCCCCATTTTCTCAAGTTCAAACCAGTGTGGTAACCAGGCACCGATGCAATAAGTCGAACCTGAAAGTTTCTTGCATATCTTAGTAAACAATAAGTATACAAATCAGCCAAAAGATTTTGGAGAAACAAAAGATACCGTAGCATTGGAATAATCAAACTTTCTGAAGAAGGCTGCATTGATCTTGACATTACCATAACCAGGTAGGCTTGCAGTGAACTCAGGCCACTTAAGAACAGTGAGGTAATCGATAAGATCACCTTCGAATCCACTACCTTTAGGCGTATCTTTGTCATCATCTTTCCAAGGGAAATCTTGCATCCACAAACCTTGGCTTTTGTTGTTCCAATCAACATGGATCAGATTCGCAGTGTGTACTACAACTCTTACTCCTCGAGGATAGACAAGAAATATAGCCTTCGAATGGTGTGTCCCAAATGAAATAGGTAACCGGGGCTTATGAAGAATCCAACTAGCTGGCTTCTTCCTCTGTTGAGCAAATAAGAGATTGGAGATTCCGATCTACCATTTACATCAATCAGAAGAAACCAGCAAACCATCAAAACAAACCTGAATATACTCTTGCCTACCATCACTTTCTCCATGAATGACCATAACCTGGGGAATGCTGGCCAGTTTTGGGCAAGCTACGCAAGGAGGACGGAAATATGCAGTGATCCAAGTTAAGTTAACAGGCTCGAGAAAATCAAAAATAGAGCAGCGCCAGCTTAGTACCCCCATGAACGTATACAAAATAACTAATCGTTTAAAAAAACCCGGCAAATGAAATATGAGAAAGGTCACCTGACATTAGCCAGTCTATATCGACCATATAATTCGATAGGATTGCAGCAACAACGTCTCCCTGTCATTTACAAATTTCTCTTTAGTCAAGACGTCTGAACAAAACAATTAACTAATAAGTTTGCATAAGACTAACCTCAATGACATCATTAATGGAAACACAAGAGGTATTAGCCCAGTCAGGCAATCCATTAACAGTCAAAAGCCGGAACGTGGAAGGTAGTTTTTCATTAGGTGGAACAAATCGACGAATCGCCTCTATATGATCATCATCTCCTTCTGTTTCAGCCTGATACAGTTTCATCACATAAAACAAATCCTTTAAAAAGGGAAAAAAAAACTTCATTCTTTAGTTGGGCCAAATCAGTAACCTTTCGAGCTTTCTTAGCAGCTCTGACATGGCTTCCTTTCTCATTCTCGCCGTTGTTTTCAGGAGGAAGCAACACAAGTTTGAAGAAATGATGACCAGGGATCAATTCTATAAGATCATCGTTAGTTAATGAAACCTCTTCACGGGGATTTACTTTCTTCCTCTCGCCGCCGCCGGAAGACCTAATAACCACTGGATTTGTTCCTTCCTACCCAAAGACACAATTTTTTTACGATGATTACATTCGAGAGGAAGCGAATTGGCGATCAAAATCTAGGGACATTTCTGTTTATAGTTTTACCACAGACAAGGAAGCTGAGCCAGACGTGGAAGCGATGATAGTGATGTGTTTGCGGCTGAGACGCTTATCGGCGATTGAAACGTTGCCGCGGCCAACGGTGTTAAGCCCTTCGGATAAAGTTATCCTTGGGGACGAATTGTCTTCCTCTAAATCTGCCTTCAACGGAATCAAATACGCAACCTATAACAAAAAAATACACAAACATCTGAGGAAGGCTTCCGATTTCCGACACCCAAAGAAGAGATGGAAATTGAGGTTTCGTTTCGATTACCTGAGAGAGAACCATTAAGGATGACTTCGACGAGTGTCTGAGGTTGGTTTGTGCAGTGAAGTGCACCGAGGAAGAAGAAGAAGAAGCAAAACGCAGCGATTTGGGGAACCCTATGATGCTCAATGGGATAAAAGAAGAAATGGCAAGCTTTTTGGATGTTTCAATTGAGAAATAAGCTCTCTCGATCTTCGCAAAGTTGGCCCAAAGCATAAGAACAAAATTATAAATAAGGAATCAAAGACATGAAGAAAGAAGAGAAATTAAGCTGAACGTAACGGTAACTGACGACGATCTTCCACGCCGGCGGCGACAACAATCTCAGCATCGTCACTCATCGTTCGGTGGTAATAGAAATAATTTAAGAGCTGTACTGTCATCAAAGTCTGGGTGGTGTAGTCGGTTATCACGCTAGTCTCACACACTAGAGGTCCCCGGTTCGAACCCGGGCTCAGACATTCTCTTTTTTGTTTTTTCGTTATTAGCTATTTTCAGTCATTGACACGTGTTATATGATACATTGCGGGCAGACGCGCGGAGCCAACGCGGGAGTATCTTACGTCATCAACATACTGTCCAGTTTTATTGGGCTTTGTATGTTATGGGCCTAGTAGACCACTCTAATGGACTCGTTAATATATTTTTTTTAAATACGAATCCTCAGGATTACGTTGAAATGTTACTATCAAAATGACTGTGGTCGGAACGAATAATTGGTGTGATGAAGTCTAAAACAATTAAACATTATAGTTAAGTCCAAAATCCAAAGCCATCGTCAAAGATTGTCAAAAGGATATGAGTTAATTATGTTAAATTTTAAGCTATATTATATCCTCCTACCGTATCATTCTCACTTTGTCAGTTTAGAAGTCCAATATCACAAGCAAAATTGTTTCATTTTAATTTTTTAATTTTTCCTACCTACTTGCCCAATCGTACACGTGTAATATGGATAAATATGGACGGCTCGTGTTGACTGGTAAAAGAAAAAAAGGAGGGTCGTGTTGCATTTTAATTGTTATAAAACATAATATAGTTTATTTTATAAAATAGTAATATAGTTTTTTCCTGCGGTTTACTTGTCAATTTTTTGTTTTTAATATTGGTTTACTTGTCAATTTCAGGTTAGTTATTTTGACATATTCCTATTAAAATTTATCAAGCAAATTTTTAATTAATTTCAACATCTAATTGACGAAAATACTTGAAGTTACCAAGTTTTAAAGGCACAAGTTTGTAATAGTTTTTTAAAATAATTCGGCAGCCTTTTTCTGGTGGCGACAGTAATTTACATCAAGCAGACCAAAATACCATCCCATAAACAAATGAAAACTAGCTAAATACATTCCACAAGTAATTATTGAATACTCAGCAAAATTACAAATATATATTACGCAACTATTATACTTGGCTACATCTTGGCCTTTTAAAAGTCAATACTGTAACCACGAACTCTTATGACATTTTGATTTTTAATTTAACTTAAACTATAGTTTTTCCAACTTCCTTAACATTATGTTAGCATAAATAACAAGACCAATCTTTATCTCAAGTATTATCATCAAGCATCGATCAAGAGAGAAGCTAATAACAATATGGTCGGTTCGAAGATGACTCTCTCTTGTCTCTTCTTCTTTCAAATATTATTGTTCTTGCTCTCTTCGTTTGCTCCAACCAACGCGCAAGGATTGAAAGTCGGATTCTACGACAACACATGCCCAAAAGCCGAGCTTATTGTTAAGAAGTCTGTCTTAGATGCGATGAAGAAGGATCCAACACTTGGAGGACCTTTGCTCAGAATGTTCTTCCACGACTGTTTTGTTCGGGTACTGTTTTTTCTTCGTCTTTTTCGGTTCTTTATCGATCTAAATGAATGAATCATGGTGTTTAGGGATGTGAAGGGTCGGTGTTGCTAGAGCTAAAGAACAAAAAAGACGAGAAGAACGCTGCTCCTAACCTCAGCCTCCGAGGGTTTGAGATCATAGACGATGTCAAGGCAGCTCTAGAAAAGGAGTGTCCATGCGTTGTTTCCTGCTCCGATGTCCTGGCTCTTGTCGCCAGAGACGCAGTGGTTGCGGTAATTAAGTATAAACTTTTAGTATCAAGTGATGAACTTGTATATATATGTTTTTTACATGCTTTCATTTTGTCTATAACAAAGTTCATATAACGATAATACACTCTATAAAGTAAACTGGACACACTTCTTTTAAAATTCCACGATATTTGCTCTGACTGATTATAAAGAAAATATAAGTTGGACTTTGAACATACCATATATTACATGATCAATAAATTGTCAGCTCGATGGACCGTCGTGGGAAGTTGAAACTGGAAGAAGAGACGGTCGGATTACAAACATCAATGAGGCTAGATCGAACTTACCATCACCTTTTGATAATATTACTAGCCTTATCTCCCAGTTTCATTCCAAAGGCCTCAACAAGAAAGACCTCGTCGTGCTTTCAGGTATGTTGTTATTGAATCAAGAATGATGCACGATATGATTAAAGTGTAAATTCTCTGAACAAACGAGAAAATCATATTAAAAAAAGACCCATGATTAGTGAACAAAGAAAAATGTTTCGATATTGGGCCTTAACCATACATCAATTGCGTTATTATCAAGATTTATAATTTCGTATTTAAATATTCATTTTCAGATATGCTTCACAACTGTTAACACTTTAAATAATCATAGTATCTGATTTTTTCACAAGCTCCAAGAATTAGTCTTGGCTTCGATTGGTGATTCTCGACTCTAAGTAATTAAAAGAAAACAAAAACAAGAAATCATTTTCAGCTTATTTATATATATCTATATTTTGATAGGTGGACACACGGTTGGGAACGGACATTGTCCTCTAATCACAAACCGGCTTTACAATTTCACCGGAAAAGGAGACAGCGATCCGAACTTGGACACGGATTACGCAGCCAACCTCAGAGGAAGATGCAAGCCTACCGATACCACGACAGTTCTAGAAATGGATCCAGGAAGCTTCAAAACATTCGATGAAAGCTACTTCAAGCTTGTGTCTCAAAGAAGAGGGTTCTTTCAATCTGATGCAGCCCTTTTAGACGACCAACATACTAAGTCTTACGTTCTCAAGCAAACGACAAGTCATGGCTCTACTTTCTTCAAGGACTTTGGTGTCTCTATGGTGAAGATGGGTCGGATTGGTGTTTTAACGGGTCGGGTCGGAGAAGTTCGAAAGAAGTGCAGAATGGTTAATTAAATAGAGACATTCTCGTGAGATTGTGTGATTATTTGTATCATATATTGTTTGTGTATTCTTCAAGAATTATGTGTGAAATAAACGTATTGTCTTGATGGAAAATAAAATTGTAAATATATTCAATTATGTCAAGGTTTATTTGTCAAAGAAATTAATATGGAGGATGTGATTTTCTTATAATTGAATATATATTTCTACAGGGATATTATTTTTTATCTTTGATACATATCAAACTTAAAATTTGGTGTTTCTGAAAATTCTATAGATTTAGATACAACATCCAATATTGTCTTTACCGTCTTAAATTAACGTTGTTATTTTAAACTAAAATAATCTTTTAACTCTATAAGAGGAGTATAATGTCTTGACCAGTTTAAAAGCTTTCCATTAGTCAGATCTTATCTTCAATTTAAAGTATATTTTGAATTTAAACTCTAGTACGTGGCCCTAATTTGGATCTTATTTTTTCTGAAAGCTTAATTATTACACATTCGGCGATATACACTAACACATATACATATATGTAATATGTATGAATATAAACTATAAAGAGATATCATATAGGTAAACAAAAGTCGAGCATAAAGTTTCATGAGCTCATATATACATTCACGGTTTATATACACATGACATTATGACAATAAAAAGGCTCTCTCTAAACAGATTTTCCAGAACACAAAAACGATTAAACAAAAAAAAACAGAGAAATTAAAAAGAAAACGCAGAGGACGAAGCACCTGCACAAACACAAACGATCAATCAAAAACTAAGTTGTAAGCTCAGTTACATCATCAGATGCATACAAAAATCAAAAGTTGGATCGATCTAGAAACAGAGAAACGAACCTTGGAATCGACTTAGATCTGAGTACGTAATCACTGAACAACAGTGTTAACGGATCTCACTTTTCCACTGAGAGGCGAACAAGGCAGATTCGGTCTTGAGATCAAGAACAAATTGAGACGACGTGGATGAACATATCGTCGATTCGCGGCTTTGGCTTCGACGAGAACACAGAGATCCTCCTCTCTTATCTTCAAAACCTGGCTATGTACTCTCTCCTTAGCCGTCGCCACCGTGATCGGAGCAGAAGATCCCCAACGTCCAACGGATCTCGGAGACTCCGTCTCGGCTTCTGATGATCCGCTGCTCTCGGTTTCAACCTCCTCCACCATCTTCCTAGCTATCGCCTCCATCTGCGACCAAGCTTCAGCTTCTCGTCTCATCGTCATCGTCTTTTAAAAACAGAGATTTGGGGAAGAAAATTCGAATTTTCGAAATTTGAATTTTATTGTGAACTGTGAAAGACATGTGAATGGGAGCTTAGATTTTATATACTGAGCTAGTTAACGAGATGAAAGAAACAAAAACGGTTACTGATGACGTGTCGGTATCGATGACGTCACTAAAAATTTGGACCATAAGGGTTTCGACACGTGACGAATTAAATGAAGCCGGTCGGTTAGACAAAATGGTGTGGACCGGATCTCTCTGTGTGTTGTTTGACCCGATGAAATGAAACGTGTGGAAGAAGAGGAAATCGGATCTGAAAACGACCAGATCCGGCGCCGTTTTATTCGGCATCTTCCAAAAACTTGTTCGATAACTTCCAAAAGATTATTGCCATGTCACCCCCCAAAAATAAAAATCTCTCTTTAGATTTTGTTATGATGAACTACAACATTTTCTAAGCACCAAGTAGATTTTTTCTGATATTTTTATTTATTGTTATCAGATAATTGGATCTCATAGCATTAAATTGTGTTTTATTGGATAAGATTTCTGAAAAAGAATAGTAGTTAGCAGATCTGTGTTGCATAAATTATACTAATAGTAAGGTAAATACGAAATAAGTCATTCTTGCTTAGATGGAATCAAATTGGAAGATTTTGAATTTAACTTTTAGGATTTTGAAAATGTTTAGTTGTTTGCCAACATGTAAAACTTGTGGCGATGCAAGTATAGCGTTCTTAATATTAGCAATAGTAGAACTATAATGGTCGAATGATTGGTAATGTAACGGTAATCCAACGGCAGATATTCAAGATTATGTAATAAAGTATTAAAATTAGAAAGCCGATACTGAAAGGTGTGTTACGTGTAAAATGGGATTGATTTGGTAGTCTCATGACGGATTAATGATTCTACTGTCGTGATTTACGTGTCGGAATAACCGACCGTTACTTCAATCTTAAAGTATAAAAACAAATTATTTGGTATTTATATTATTTTACTATGATGAGATGGTTTCCACGTGGGACGCATGTAACACGTGTGTTAAGACAATACCAAGTGTTTTTATCAAACAGAAGGTGTATTTTCATAATCGCGGACGGCGATGTCACTAGGATTTCAAGAATAATAAAATCGGTTTTAGCGAAACAGCAAAAAATCTAGGCGAACAACTCAAATAATGCAATGCTTATGGGCCAAATAGCTAAGGTAAGGGCTTAGCAAGCATAAAAAATATTGGGCCGACAAAAAGCCCATAAGATATTTTTTTTGGGGACTCGGCATAAAGAACAATAAAGAAACATTCAAAACTTTTAAAGAGATAATGTGAGTAAAACAATAAATAAGTAAAAAGTTTGACACTCTTAGTCTTAGGAGAAATAGAACGAAACCATAAAACAATCCTGCCGAAAAAAGAAGAACAAAGTTCCAGACTACAAAATATCAAAAAGCAGATTGATTCATAGCTAAATCCGGTGAGAGTTGGATTTACTCTTCGTCATCACCATCTGCGTCGCCACCAGAGGCTTTCTTGGAGGCAGACTTCTCATTCCTTCTCTTCACTCTACCGGGACGGCCACCACCGAAGGGACTGGTCAGAGCAAAGTCGATGTGTTTCTGTGAATCAAGTCTCACCATGAATGATGGAATGTTCACCAATTGCTTTCCAACCCTAAACATGTAAAGAAGAGTAACCAAATTAAGACGCTTCCAGTAATGAAAAGATTAAACTTTTAATCCAAACAAGACAAGTTTGAGGTTCGATAGAAACCTAAATCAAATGTGCAACGATAATGCTTGAGATTAAAGACATTATGATAAAGCCATTCATGAAAGATAAAAACAAAAACATATGTGCAGTAAAAGTTTAAGGTGTCACAACTCAGTATACGTTTCAGAGAATGGTTGTGCTAATTCAGATTTGATCAATATCAAACAAACAAACAATAAGGAACACCAGAAAAAGAAACCAAGTAACTACAATACCTGATATGCCTCTGCCTGATGAGGACACGAGAGTGATGGATAGACTTAGCCATACCAGACTTGAACACAATAGTCTGAAGACGACGTTCAAGGAAGTTCTCAACAGTCAAGGCCAAGACGTAATCGAGCTTGTTCTGGCTCTCGTCAAGAAGCCCGTAACGGTTCATCTTACGGAGGAGGGCCTCACCTTCAAAGATCCTCTTGGGATTCTTCTCATCAAGAGTCAGAAGATCCCTAGCAGCGTTACGGATACGGCTAAGAGAGTACTGCACTCTCCACAACTCACGCTTGTTACGGAGACCATACTCACCAACGAGCTTCAGCTCAGAGTCGAGACGCTCCTTCTCGAAAGGACGACGTGGTCCCTTGAAGGTCTTTCCATCTATTAACAACGCACATTTTAAACAAACGATTAAACACAAATACAAGATATTCAGAACGGATCTAGAGCTTAACGCGTAGTAAGAAACTGAAACCTTGATGATAAACTATCAAATTACAAACCCAGATTCAAAATACGATGACAAAGACCATAGGTTCACATATTCTAAATTGAAGCCTACAGTGATCCCGAATCTATCAGTAAGCTGGAACAGAAGCCAAAGGCAGATCGAATCGATAATGGGTGTTAAACTAAACAGCAAAGGAAAGGTGAAGCTTACAGTTGCGGTAGTAGCAAACGTGCACCATATCTTCGTCTTCTTAGTGATAAACGGCGATCTGGAAAACTAGGGCACGCAGAGAGAAATGAAGGAGACGAATTATCCCTTTATAAGGGTCTCTAAAACCCTAAGTCTCGTATCTTTACTGGGCCTTTTATGAACATATGGGCCTGCTTTAGCCGTATATATCTTTATTGGGTTTTGTCCTCTCATCATAGTTTCGCTACTGATGAATCTATCTACTTGTATAGTAAATCAACTTGTTTGGGCCCAATATATGTTTTTTTCTTTTTCTTTTGGGGATAATCGTACAAATATATTTGAAAGTTAAATCAATATCATAACAAAAAAACTAATAATTGCAAGATTTCTTAGATGTTGTTACTAGCCTTGCCTTAAAAGAACAGCAAGAATATTTTCAAGTGAGTGGTGTATCCAAGTATCCAACCATATGATTCATATTAGCTTAGTGCCTAATCTTACAAGTTACAACCTCCTAATCATATTGGATAACTTAATCTTAGCATATAATCTAATAACATCGAAAATAAATAATTAAACAACTTTCGGTCGAAGTCTTTTTGAGTTGTGTGTCTAATAAATTCCACAAATTCCCCCTAGTTTCTTTTACAAAGTGCTTTTCAGAGAATAACATTAGTACCCGAACCAAAAAGAATTAAATAGAAATGTAACGTATAAATATTTAGAAAACAAATATATTTAGTTTCATGGACCTCAGGTTGTTATTAGAATTTTTAGAGGTTAATATCTTATCTTTCTCGTATTTAAGAAAAGACATTTCAAGTGAATTGCAAAAGCTTTGACCCGTTGACTAAAAAAAAGAAATTGTAGAAAAAAAAAGAGAAACCAAAAGAATTAGCCAGCAAAACGACGACGTTGCCATTCTCTTCTTCACGTCGAAGAAAACGACCCATTCGTCGGAACACTCTCGCGACCGTCTCCTCCTCCTCCGTTAGCTCTTTTAGCTCCGCCGCGTCCTGGAATCTTGTTGTTATGCATCCACACTTTGAAAACGCTTTTCTCAACTCCGATCTCACGACAGAACTCAATAACCGACACGTCATCCGCTTTCGGCATCCTCCACCCAACTCTCTCCGCGAACTCGAACATCTTCTCCTTCTGAAACTGACTAAACTTCGTCCTAAACCGTTTCCTCGACAACGGAACAGCCGTGGCTCCTCCGGAGAGTGCAAGAAGCATATAAGAGGACGAGATCGGCGGCGGAGAAGCAGAATAATCGTCGTCCGGGCTACGAATTCCCACCGTAGGCGGCGGCTGAGGAAGCTGGTGACGATTATGAGGACGAAACTCGATCGCCGGGATGAGGGCGGAAACAGAAGATTGATCATCTTCACGGCGGTGAAAGTTACGGTGGCAACCGCATGCGGCGCATGTTAGTGAAGTGGGGTCGTTGGAGTTAAACGAAGCTGACGGTATAAACTCGCCGCAACCGTCTAAAGCGTGACCACCTATTCTGGCGGCGTGATTCTTTAGACATTCTTTGTAAGTCGCAACCGCTTCAAACGCAAGATGATCGTGGTGGTGGCGGCATCGTTTGGCGTTGGAGAAAGAAATAGGCTTAGCGGGATGGATCCGGGTCGGAGCTTCGATTTCGGGTTGCCGCGTATCCAAGTCGGATACTATAGTAGCTGTAGTAGCTATTACATCCATGACTTCAAAACATTTAGCTTTGTATTTCTTTTGTAAAGTTGAAATCTTTGGGAATTTGGGTTTGGTTTTTGAAATAACACTACAAACTAAAACATTTTCAAAAATGAATGGTATGCTAAAAATGAATAATGGGAGAAGAAGAAGAAGTTGAGATAAAGATTGCACTACACCAAACTGTTTTTTTTATTTTAAAGTTGAAATATTTGAGAGTTTGGGAGATGGTTTAAAGTATTTGGACCGATATTAGATTAGAAAGCGAAATTATGTATGATATTACTCTACTCCCATGGAGGAAGAAGAGAAGAGAAGTTGAACAGTGTTGATAATGAGAAATCCAAGTTGTGTGGTTGAGATTCAGAATCATTATGGGCTTTTCCCTTTTTTGTTTTTTTTGCTTTGGCAAAATTAAAATTAACCATGGTTTGTTGACCTCAACCTAGGGTTAATAATAATAAAGATAAGTGTAATAAATATAGGTTAATAAATAGGGTTCATAGAACAGCATCTAATAAGAGTCATGTCTTTTTCTTTTTGCTAAATTTGTATCTCCATGACGTTGACAACTAATTAATATATACTCAAATTTATATCAATAATTTTTTTGGTTACCTTTCAGTTACTATCATTGTTCATAATATTAGCTTAAAATTTCGTACTTTTATTAGTGTGAAAATAGCATTAAATAAGATTTTTTAATTCGTGATGTTGATTAAACGCTGCCATATAACTAAACGCTAATGATTTTATCAATACATTTAAAATCCGATCTTCCGCAGTCTGAAAATAATTTGTCTTCGATCGTTAGTGTGAATTTTTTTTTGTTTCTTTCATGTTGATGGTTACAGGAGACAACTAATAATAATAATCATAATATTATTACTGGTTAGTAAAAATATTTTTTACTGAATAGGTCCATATGCGAATTACTAATAGTGGCGTAATCGTATAAAGAATAAACCACTCCTAAACCCGTTCCTTCAAATAAAAAGATAAGAATTTGTCTACACATCACGTCTACATATCTTGGCATATGACGTTGCATCTCGAATCATATATTATACCTCAAAAGCAATTTGCTTCTTCTTCAAATAATAAGCTCAATGATATTGTTAATTTACTAATTTAATTAATTCGAGTGTCGGTATATATTACGACTTGCATTAGGAGAACCAAAATAGGGAACCAGTGTCATAATATCAATATTGCAAATATTAGGATATTACTTGATTTTTTATATAAATTTAGATATGTAATGTCACCTGGTTATTACCTCATTCACGCTGCCTAAAGATTTAACAAAGAACGAAATATAAGTTATAAGGTTTCACACTTTTTTTGGTTTAGGATAAACAAGGCATACTGACACTAAATAAGCTCAATGCCAAGAGCATGATTATAGCTCTATTGTTGTACGTTAGTATCTGTCATAATCTCTACATATATGATTCTATATTCACACGTACGTTACTATGTATGTGGGCAAATGCAATTGGAAGGATATATCATATACGATGAACGTATGGGTCTGGTTAGTGATTACTGATTTGGACTATTCTCCGGATTTGAAAAAAAAAACAGAAAGAAAAACAATAACATGCAGTATTGTTTTATTTTCTACCAAACGAATTAACTCTTATTCTTAATTCCGGTTTGCAATAATGAAAATGTAAAATAGAAGAGAAATAATTCAAAAACATAGTATTGATGTATGTATGTGACAACTTGAGAAGAAATGGAGGGAATTGCTTTAATGACGAACACAAGTTGGCTCTTAATTTCACGTAACAACGCTTTCTCGTCATACTCACACACATATATATATATAAGAGCCTGATAAATAAAACGCCGGCCCATTTTTGAATGGGTTTAAAATGGGCCGGAGATATCAATTATACCTTGGTGAGGAAGAATTTCAAGAAACAAAAACTCGAGGATTCTGTTCCACATACGAGAGAATTGCAGTATTGAACAAGAACTACTTCAGAAAGAAAAAAAAAGTTTGATAATCTTTTCCAGAATTGAAATTATGCCTGGCGTAAACAAGCCTATGATCATTTTTTAGACAAAAGACTAAAGAGAAAAACAAGAACAACAGATGTTATTGAATTGAGTGTTGCTGTTCGAAGATGTTACCATCTTTTAGTCGAGAGATCGTATTATCTAACAAAATAAGACACGTCTAGATTGTTGGATCAATGTCTTTTCACGACGACGAAGCTGTCTCCATCTTAGTCGACTTGGCGGCTGCAGCTCTTGTGTAGATAGGGTGAAGAACATGACCTTCCTTTGGATCAACATGAATCCATTTGCGTCCAGTTACCTTGTTTTTCTCGAACCTGACTCGTCCTTCCTTCAATGCAAACAGAGTATGGTCCTTCCCAATCCCGACATAGTCTCCCGGATGAAACCGAGTTCCACGCTGACGGACTATTATATTTCCCGGTATCACATTCTGCAAAATCACACACACACACACACTAAGTTTGATTTGATTCTCTGAATCCTAATTAGCTCATCGTCCTATGGTTACCTCTCCTCCAAATTTCTTGACGCCAAGATTCTTGGGTTTAGAGTCACGACCATTCTTCGTGGAACCAGCTGTTTTCTTAGTAGCCCAACGCTTTAAGACCAAACTCAACCCACTTGAAGAACCATCTTAAACATCCCAAACAAGAACAAGAAGAACACCACAAGTGAGTTCACCAGAAAGATCATCAAACACACACAAAGAGATTTCCAAAGCAGCCTAGAAAGAGAAGATTGATAGGTATATATACCGGAAATGCCACTGCCACCATAAGCAGGAACCTCGGTGATTAGTTCCCTCAAACTAACTCTTCTGCATATGGATGCTGCTGAGTTTAAGAAATTCATTTTTTTTTACAGAATCTGCAAGCAACAAAGAGAGCCTCAAACATAAAGCATTCAAGGATAATAAATACAATACTAACCATTTCCTAAATATTTCGATAGAGCCAATGAGTCTTTTTTGTTTCTTTTTTCACTTCAAATTCGAAAATGCATCAATCGTCACTAACAAATAACTCATTGCCTTCTGTTCAACGACTGATTAATTGATCAAACTCAAAATCTATCACATCTCAGATTCGATTCCTCTATATTTCTTCAGCGTCCGTCATTCTGAGTCAAAATACCAATCGAAACCCTAATTATCTAAATTCGTAATCAAATCCGAGATTTTCCAGCCGTACTAATGGATCATCGTTAAGGAACAGCTCGGGCATAAAAAGCCTACCGATTTTTGCAAACCGGACGGACTCGACACTATAGACAGATGCGGTAACAAGAAAGGAAGATACTTACCGGAAATTTTCGATTACAGTACTCTGCGACCGATGAGAAATGTGATCGGAGACGACGGCGACGGAAGCGCGAGAAGGAGGACCGCACAGGAGGGAAAGGGCTTAACTTGAAAACCCTATTTGCAAGTGTCAACTATATCCACAGAGGGTCATGAAGTTTCAATTGTTAACATTTTGACCCCTACATTATTATATGTATCAAAATTGAAAGTAATTACTTATCGGCATGAAATTTGCCTTTGTCGTTTCAGATATTATAGAATTAGTTGCCAACATGTCACCATCGTAACACAGAAAAAATTTGGTTCGGTTTCTCGGTTTTTGGAAAGAAACCAAAAATAACAGAAGTATAAAACTATCTCAAATGTGAACAAGTTGACATGATAAATTATCATTGATAATCACCAATTCACCATAAACAAAATGTTATATATTTCTTAATCTGTATGCATGTGTTTGAACAACTTGACATGATCCAATGCTTTTTCTAGACAGTAATCAATATCCATGTGATCCATCACATGCTTTGAAATCTTTTTATACAAAAATTTGAAATTATATTTCAATGTTTTCTTTTAAAATGTTCGTGCTTCACAGTGCCGTACCCAGACCCTACATATTTCTTATAATAATCCTTGTAGTCAATTTTGTGTCACACCAATTATTTCGAAGATAAGTCCAATTTTTTCAACAAAAAACAATAATTTAATACAAATTTCAAAGAGTTAAAAAAAACCGTAGCTAACAATGTCTACCATGTAGTTATGTCTCTAGTTTAATATTTGAATACATACACTCTCTTTTTATGCATTTGACTATATATAATCTTATTGTTGATCGCAAATGGGATATGGCTACATACAATTTTTTTTTCATTTTTCGGTAAAAAAAAGAAAGACTTTATTCGTTATTATAAAAGATAATATATCTTAAAACCAAAAATATCGCTATGTTCCCTCCTTTTCTCCGAGCATAGTGACTCAAAATAATAATTGGGTGAGCATGTGGAGCTGGGTAACTGCACATGCCTTCTCTTTCTTTCTTTTTTTTCAATCTTTTTTAGTATTTTTACGTAAAAACAACTTTATTTGAATTGATTGATATTTACGCAGACTACACAAGTTGAGATGTGTATGAACAAAAGAAGAATTAGTATATCTACATAATAACATAAGAAGAATTAGTATTAAGTTATACGAAAGAGTAATGAATTTATCTTGACTATATTCTAAAACATATATTTAATTAATCACAATCCGTCAACAAGCAATGTTATTAATTAATAACAGTATAGTAGTAAGATTGTGGTTACAATTTACAGTTGGGACCGTTGGTCAGATCTAACTCCCGTCTCCGTCTTCAATGCACCGTCCTTCTTTTTCTTTAATTTTTTTTCATTTCTTTTTAAAAAATACAACAATGATCGATTATCTTATTTGTTTCGGTTTAAGACAATGTTAATTATCCTGCTATAACTCTGATAATTATATTTGTGGTTAGAGTTGTAATAGTGTCTCGTCTTTAAGAAATATATAAAATCTTGGAAAAAACTATCGCATTTACGAAAGCCCTCCGATAAATATACTACTACTAATCTTGAGACTGTACCAAACACACGATGAATAGTATACTTATTAGATTTTCAATACGACTAAAACTATGTAACGTTCATAATATTTCACTAGCATCGAATTCAAAACTATATTTAAGGTTTCTTAAACAAGGTGTAAACCATCAACCAGAGTTTACCAATAGCAAGTGACATAGTGAGGACTAAGACTGGAGACCAACGTGGTAGAATATAATTGGAGGTATACGGTAGTTACGATAGATATCGCCGCAGGGAATAATTTAATAGAAGCAACTGAGTGTGTATATATAGCTTATATGCAACATCATAGGGTCCTCAACCAAAACTCCTCTCTTAGTACACACTTTTGTTTAAACCTCAAACAAAAAAGAGACCAAACTAGTTTGAGGATATTTAGAGGAGTGTTTGGTTCTTTGGATAATAATATCCTAAACAAACAAAAACAATGGCTAAGTCATATGGAGCTCTCTTCCTCTTGACCCTCGTTGTCTTCTTCTTGCTTCAAACCATGGTAACATCTCAGTTTCTAAACTGGTCACATTGTTTCCTAATTTTTTTTTTAAACCACGTGTTTAGTTTTTCCTCTCGAGCAAAAGAAAATGTGGTTCTATCGTTGTACTTCTGGTTCTAATACTTTTTGTATGAAACTAAACGTACTTGTTATGCTTTTGGTCTTTAGGTTATGGCCTCAAGTGGATCTGGAAAGCACTGGAACCCTGTAAGTGTTATTGTCTAAATTGACCAAAGAATGCATTTGAGATCTTATATTTTTTTTAACTATTAATCTATGGACAAGTGTTTTTGATTATTATGATTTTTTACTTTTTGGATTATTTTCAGAAACGCTATGGACCAGGAAGCCTGAAACGTAACCGTAAGTGTTCCCTTAACAGTTTCTTCATAAGAAAAAATCTAGTTTTAAATTTTGTATATTGATCCTTTAAAAAAACCAAATTGATGATAAAGTGAAGAAACCGTAACGCAAAACTGTTGAAAATGGAGTGTGAAAGTGGACTGTTTGGTCAGATCCGTAGATTCAATCACAAATATTGACAAATTTACCCGTGAATAATGGTCCAAAGAGTCAAAAGCAAAGGCACTGTCTTGGGACCCCCACAAACGGTCAAAACACATGAACATGTCCTTGCTTTTTCTTTTTCTTCTTCTTCACTAGATTAGGTTATTTTTATTGCTTAGAAACAAACATGTAAGGACTGATATTGAAACACTACTAATATGATTTGGTGTGAAATGAGCAGAATGCCCAAAGGAGTGCGATAGGAGATGTAGTAAGACACAGTACCACAACGCGTGCATATTGTTCTGTAACAAATGCTGCAGAAAGTGTTTGTGTGTGCCTCCTGAGTTTTATGGGAACAAACAAGTCTGCCCTTGCTACAACAACTGGAAAACTCAAGAGGGTGGACCAAAATGCCCTTGATTAACACTTGTCCCAATCGCTTCTTTCCTTAATAATAATTATATTTTCACCTTTGATTAATGTTTCTTGTTTTTTTCTTTTAATCTACTTTATTCCTACATGTTGTTATGTTATGTCACTCCTTTTGGGATTTTGTTTTGAAAATCCTTAAAAAGATATGAGAGTGGGCCTATGAATGATATTTTTCATTAATACTTGTGTTTTTTTCTATAATTTTTCTCCAACATACACAATAACTGAAAAATTTAAATGATTAAAAATGCGAGACGTAGTTTAAAATGACACCCTTAGCCCAATATTGATTTTCTACTTAGCTTAATTCTGAGATACGCGGTTGCGTTTTGTCGCTATCATCCCGAGATTCGCAATAAATTAAAGACAACAATCGGCTCCTTCATATATGCCACAAAATTACCAACTGTGTATTATTTATTCATTTTAAAGACAACAATCGGCCCGCTTCACTATCGGCTGATTTATCTTGAACATCTCAACTAAATTCACAAATAAAAAGATTTCTATAAAATCCTTTAACAAAAAAATTTCCATTTATAGTATCGTTCAAATTATTTAGAAAACTGCCATCAAATTGATATTCTTATTTGTTGGAAAAACAACGTATATATTTTTCTTGACATAAGCTTCCGTTTTCTAAAGTACCTAAAACAATGAAAATTGACAAAACTATGTAAACTTTCAATAAACGAACGCATGTTAAAAAAAAAGGCAAGTACAAAGGTTTTGGATTCTTGTTTTTGAACGAACACCACATTTACTATTGATAATTCAGTTGAGAACTTTAAAATAAATTAGTTGATATTTGAGATATTTTTTCATTAATTTTTTTAAAAATTAAATGAATAACTATTAATTTTGCCGAAAAGTTTTAAAATATATTAATCGATTAGTGTTTTCTTCTTTCTGTATATATATATTTTTCTGACAACATCTGTAAAAGTTATTATTCTATTAGAATGCCGCTTAGCTCACTTTCTCAAATGTAGCCAATTGGATATATAGAATAAAAAACAGGATCCAAATTTAAACCAGCTCAAGCCCATAACTGTTGTTGAGACAAATGAAACGATTTTTTAAATATTATTATTATGGTTAACACATATTATTAAGTAAATAATCAAAGGCCCATAACTGTTTCTTTCTTGGGACAAATTAAGATAACACTGATTTCTGGTTTGTTCAGTCAACACGTCTCATTACTCGGTGTTAAGGGTCTTATAATTATAATCGTGACCCGTCTAATTGCACTACATTATCAGTCAATTGTAATTGCGTTTAATTATAATTGCGTTTATCAGTCAATTGCACTACATTATTTTATTCTGACCCTTCTAATTGTTAACATTTAAAAAAAAATTAACTGAACCATAATTAATTCGTTTCTCTTCGTTATTTAGTTAGCTTATGTTAACATGTTCATCGTTTATACTCTATTTCCTACGATATTTAAAGTCGATAAAATGTAATAGTTTCGTAATACCCCTAAAGATCATTCGACAGGACTGTAGATAGACTGATAGCATGTGGTGTCAGAGGTAACGAACGGATGTTCTCAAATTGATAACATTGTATTTGTATGTATTCTGATCCAAGAAATATAATTTTAGGTCAAATAAGAATACCTCAAAAAACGATAAACGACAACAAACTTAGTTTTTTTCCTTGAAGTGATATTACTTATTTTATAGATTTATATACATGATTATGTCCAACTATTTATACAAAAAAAACTTGAAAAATGACTATGACGTTTTCTAGATTTTTAGCATTAAATTCTACAACTAGGGTTCATAATTAATGTTATAATAGTATAGATGATTATAAAATATGTGCTAATTCGATTTGATTATGAGAATGCCATGTAGAAGAGTGTATTGTGATAAATAATTTGATACCCCCACTTCTCACACACATTTTGTGTATAAGCAGAAAATAACAAATATTTAAATAAGATTATTGGTTAATGCTAAAACATATTGTTGACCAAAAAATAAACATTAATAATAAAATATAACGCATAAAAATCGGGTCTTATACAATACTATATATTGCCATTTGAGTTATGTATTACTTGCAACTTCTCTCTATTTATCTCCGTCGTCTCTCGATATCTCGTTCTATCTCTTTGTCTCGCCGACATCGAAGTAATATTATGAATGAAAAGGAAGAGTTCATGTCGGAGCCATTCATCGTTAAGAGGATTAGAGATGAAGAAGAGACACTTCATGGTTATGAGTTCAATAACAATTCACAGGGCAATACCTCTTTCACCAAAACTTGTTTCCATGGCATTAACGCTTTATCAGGTTTGTTTCTCTTTTTCTTTTCCCTATTTGATTGCTTCAACACTCTATATTCTTATCTCCAAGTTCAATATAACTCACGGCCAAGGATCCAACACTTGGCTTATCCAGTTATTCACATGCGTGGATATATGTAATCTATACTCATGTTCTGTTTTCTAATTGATTTTATTATAGTCATAACTTACCTTTTTGATAATTTGATAGAAAAAACTAAATTTAGCTACATTCTAGATGTTTTTGTTAACTCAAGCTTTTGACTTTATCTTCTATCTAGATTAGCGCGTAGGTGTTCATCCTATCCTTTATCTTTGGCTCCTATCTTTTTTATTTTATTTGCACATATCGCTCCTATCTTTGCACAAATGAGCTTTTTTTTTATGATTTTTGATGATATATATAGGAAAAATAAAGATAAGCTAAACAGAACAAACTATTGTTCGACTTTGAATTATGTTTTAGTTGGTTGGTTCGGTCATAATGAATCACATACGGTATAAACAATTTGGCTGAGTTTACAATGGAGTATTGCATGTTATTAGCGAAGTGTGGTTACGTGGGTCACTTTCATACTGTCATTGTGTTTAAAGCTTATAGATCAAACTAGTTTTAGGTTTACACATGTTTGGGCAAACATCACTAAAGCCAATTCACTATCTCATATCCATATATGTAATATATATACCAAAAAATAAAATAAACTAGCAATTTAAAAAGAAAGCAATAGTTCGAGTTCTCTTTCACTGTCTAAACACAACGTGTCCCTTACCAAGCCTAACACACTAACAACTTTTTTCCTTTCTCTTCCCATTTCTTTTTATTTATTTATTTATTTTGGTATGGCAACACTTCTTGTTCCATTTGTGTTCTTCCTCTAGAAAGCTTCTTGAATCAAACATATCTTGATAATGACCTTGAACACAATTTCATTCAAGTGTATTTTACGTTTATATTGAGGATTTGTATAAGATCACAATATTTTACATATGAACACAAACAAAATAAGATTTTCATTTGCGTTTTAAACAATCAGTGATTTACTCAATTTTGTTTTTTTTGTACTTTCTTTTAGGTGTGGGTATATTATCAGTCCCTTATGCATTAGCATCTGGAGGATGGCTAAGTTTGATCATACTCTTCACCATAGCCATGACGACTTTCTATTGTGCCATTCTCATTAAGAGATGTATGGACATGGATCCACTTCTTAGATCTTACCCGGACATTGGCTACAAAGCCTTTGGAAACACAGGACGTATCGTTGTCTCCATCTTCATGAACCTTGAGCTTTACCTAGTTGCCACTAGTTTCTTGATCCTAGAAGGTGACAACCTTAATAAACTCTTCTCAAACGTTGGATTCAAATTCATGGGTATAGATTTTGGAGGCAAGCAAATGTTCATCGTCCTTGTAGCTCTCATTATTCTTCCCTCCGTTTGGTTAGACGATATGAGGATTCTTTCATATGTTTCCGCGAGTGGTGTCTTTGCTTCCGGGTTGATTCTTGCTTCTATCTTTTGGGTTGGAGCATTTGAAGGAGTAGGATTCAACAACAATGACTCACAGATCTTCCGTATCAATGGACTCACTACCTCCGTGAGCTTATACACGTTTTGTTACTGCGCTCATCCGGTTTTCCCAACTCTGTATACTTCCATGAAGAACAAACGTCAATTCTCAAACGTAAGTGATATCAAAACATACCATCGGAGTTTTTTTTTGGGGGACTCAAACTAATGATTTTGCCTTGTTTTTCTTTGTTGGTTTCATTTGTAGGTTATGGTTATATGTTTCACAATATGCACATTCATATATGCATCGGTGGCGATATTGGGCTACTTAATGTATGGATCAAATGTGGAATCACAAATAACATTGAATCTTCCCACTGATAAGCTTAGTTCAAAAGTGGCGATATGGACTACATTGGTGAATCCGATTGCTAAGTTTGCCCTCATGGTTACGCCTATTATCGACGCAATGAGAAACCGGTTTTCCCGGATTTTACCTAACAAAAAAGCCGCCGGTTTAGTCCTTAGTACGATTTTGGTTGCTAGCAATGTGATTGTGGCGCTGCTTCTTCCGTTTTTTGGTGATCTCATGACTTTGGTCGGAGCATTCTTGAGTGCAAGTGCTTCAGTCATATTGCCCTGTTTGTGTTACCTAAAGATCTCTGGCAAATACCGAAGACTCGGGCTCGAAACATTGGTTCTCATTGGTATCATACTAACAGGTGCCGTCGTTGTGATAACCGGAACTTACCAAGCGGTCAAGGACATCTTTGGCCGGTTTTGAAATTCCAATAGGTGAGATATAGTTCAAATTTTAGTTTATGAAGAAAATTTGTAAAACTCATCCCATGAGATCTGTTCAAATTTTGGTTTATGAAGAAAATTTGTAAAACTCATACCATAGTATATATTATTTATTTCTTTATGTTTACGGTTTGATTTGTATTACACACTAATCAAATCATTGATTCAAACTCTATCTGCTTTATATCATAAATCTTCACAATTATAGATTGAATGTGAGATTGAAATAAATCAGTCTTACAAGAATATATTTCCAGAAGAATTTCCAATCTCTGTTTCTTGTTTTTTTTTGTTTAGAAGAATTGCATATAAATCATATAGTTGGTGGGTAAAAAAAGCAAAAACACATGTCGTTTGTAACATTTATGATAAATTTCCCAACTAGATCATATACCAGAAATGCCCAAGAACACAGAGCATTAGATAAGGGTTCGAATGATTCACCATGAAAGTCACACATAATCAAGAAACACGAGAACACGTTCAAGAGATTAGCACGAAATCATTATTTTTCACTATAAACCATTGTCTCGGCATTATCCTCCTCATTGTAAGGTTTTATTTAAACACATGGAGATTAACATAAATCAGTTTGTGTAAGTAGTTCTTGTGAAAACAACTAAAACCCGAATTAAAAAGAGTTCTTTATAAGCTAATCAAAGTGTATTCATCATAACCTGTAATGATCCCATCTTTTACCTCAAAAAGATTGAACCTTTTAACTCTTCATTTCTTGACCTTCCTTTGCTGTTGCTGCTGCTTCTTCGGTCCAGGAACCTCTAATCTCCCAACAGAACACCCACATTTCGCCCTGAAAACCAGCACGGCTCGACCATTCGGCGGAGCCATCTTCTTCAGCTCCGCCTCCAACTCACGGTGGTGGTCACGAGGCAGCTCAAACAATCCTTTCTTGCTGACATTCTTCCCACCCGAGCTTCCATTGCCGGAGCTCTTAACACAATCCTCCGTCTCTAGCTGAATATCGAACTCTGCGTTAGCTTTCCTAAGCCCTTTGCAGTTCGGTTTCCCACATTTATGGCGGCTACACCAGAGTATAATAATCATCCAAGCAGACAACGCAGTACACAAGATGCTCAAAGCGATTAACCCGTAAACGATCGGGTCAGGGTTGCGAATAATCTCTTCTTTGACTATGCAAGAGAGCTCCGAGAAGATTTCGACGGACTTGACGGTGATGAATCTGATGTAAGGGAAGATCAAGAACCCGGAGGATGTGATGACGGCGATTAGGATCAACACATCGATTGCAGCTGATCGAGATCCGTCGCAGCAGACTGGGAAATTTGAGCAGCTTGTTGGTTTCCTGTTGCTCCTCGGTTTCTGATGATGAAAGTCTGGTGATTTCGCCATGATCGGAGATTGTTCGACGACGGAGATTGAGTTCTGGAAATATACCATTTCAGAAGAAATCGACTCCAGCGATTTTTCGAAAAACCCGAAGCTGAAGGATACAGATTCCCGATTTTCAAATCCGATTTGGGTAGCCCTAGTCCACACAAAAATCGCGATCAAACACCAAACAATCAACAGCAAAAAAACCTGAAATCAGATCGATCCACCAAATTCCTGAGGAAAAAGCTTAATCAGATAGGATTAAAGAAGAAATTTGGAGTGAACCTGATTGGATTTGGATCGAAAACTGGGTCCAATCTGATCGAAATCAATTGAATGAAAATTTGAAAATCAGATGAAAATCAATCCGATGAAAAATCTTCAACTCCAATTTCCCAGTTCATACGAAACGAAATCGGACTTTTCGCCAAAAATCCCAATACTCGGAAGTATTCAAAATCCAATCGTATACACCGAGACCTCAAAGATGGATTTTTTATTTTTATTTTAAAAAGGAGAAGCTGAATCGAAAAACGAAGAAGTCAGAAACGTAATCGCGGTTGAAACTAGTGCATCACCGTAGAATATGAAACAGACAAAACAGGGAAGAAATCTGGAGTCAGAGAATTCAATAAAAAAAGGAAAATCTAGATCGTCGTCGTCGTCGTCGTCATGATTTTAAAGTTTCACTCTTTACGGTCCAAATCGATGAATGATCGTGTCGTATACGAAGGAAGAGAGGAGGTCACACGCGTTAAGATTTTGAGCTAAGCTAATAAAAACTCTCAAATCCTTTCGTGCATAGGTGTATGTATCTCCATAATGTATTTAATAAACAAAGAAAGAAAGAAAAAAATCAAATTTGTTATTAATCTTGAATTTATTATTTTAGATACTTTGTTGATTTCGTGGGTCACTACTTACTCACTAGACTTCTCTTTCTCTAGGTTTCATTTCATTATTATTAATAAAGATCGTCAGAAAAAGAGCAAAATAATATATTGATAATGTAATAGCTCGAATAGACCACTAGAAAAAGCCCAAACTCATTGTTCAAGCCCAATACCAAACCCAATTGGAGTAAAACTTGACAAGGCACTGATTTCTATGAAACCTCTCATTATCACATGCTTCAACATCATATTAACTTAAATTTGAATTTTGCTCTTTAAATAGTTATATTGATTCATTTGTCTTGTTATGTGTTATCATTTTAAGTGGACGGCTATAATAGTAAAATAGCAACATGATATTCAATTCAACCTAAGTCAAACCTTGTTCCCTAGATTAAAAATAAACACGGTAATATATTTGTTTTTTCCTAAATAAGGCGAAAATTTGTAACTTTTGTTTGTTTATTTGTTTCTGAATTGATTTCTTTTTCCGCTTCTGCAAAATACATTTTAATTTTCATAGAATCATACCCCAAAGTCCATACTTGCCTACCTTGTTGGAGGAGATAGCCTAACTTAACGACTACAAATGAAGAAAGTCTTGCTTTTATTAGAATATCTGGCAGATTTCATATAATTTCTACAAATTCAATAAAATATCTGACTATATTATTTAAGCAGGTAAATAGTTTTACAAAAAAAACGCTAATATTCTTTGTTTCTTTGGTAGTGGCAGACATGAGGAAGCTCGACTCCAGTTCACATCACGTGTAACCACACGTGCGTGTTTGCTTCATAATAATCAGCTGGCAATTTAAACCATAATTAAGTTTTATTAGCTGATATAATAACTCGGTTATACACAATTGAGTATCCTAATCAATTAATTACATCTTTCTTCATTGGATCTTGAAGCTGAAGCAGTTTCCAGGAAAAGTGGAAAAACCTTGAAACTAAAGGTTCCCTTTACTCTTTATTAAAGTTTTACTATTATAATAGGAATGGATTAATAACTAACACATCATTAAAATAATTAAAACGTTCAATATATATAGAAAAAATCTTCAGAACTTCAAAAAGACAACAATGGGTCAATCTTGTCTCTTCAAACTTCTCTTTGTTTCCTCTCTTCTACTAGTAATCTTCTTCTCCACTGGTAATTGCTAATG
The DNA here is from genome assembly GCA_000218505.1 of Schrenkiella parvula. NCBI lineage: Eukaryota > Viridiplantae > Streptophyta > Magnoliopsida > Brassicales > Brassicaceae > Schrenkiella > Schrenkiella parvula. The sequence goes on along the minus strand of CM001192.1, from coordinate 13,615,164 downwards.
TCATCTTCTTCTTCTTGTTTCTTAATCATACTCTTTAAGACATTATTAATTGTTTACGTTTTTGGCCCTTATATATTTACTAGGATTTGAATTTCTTATGCCTGGTGATATTTGTTTTTGTGAAAATTTAAGCCATGGGGAGAAACTTGCGAACTGCAAAGTTTTCAGGAGCTTACAACACTGTTGAGCTGTTTCCTTCTAAGGTACTTCTTTCTTCTCCACTTTTCTTCAATTAGTTTCTTCTATTTATAGAATGGTCTCAAATTTTTTATGATATGAACTTTATAGTCTCATAATTATACTGGACTAATGGATTATAAATGAAAAAAAAAACAAGGAAGGGATAGTGAGAAAGATGATGGAGCTGATGGATTACGAGCCGCCGGAGTCTAACACCAATTGGAGTGGTTTCGTCGCCTCTCCTCCTCCCCAATCTCCTCCACTTTCAATAAAAAAAACAAACCTCGTTTTTATATTTTTTCTTCTGGTAAACAAAATGGTTGACTTTTGCAATAAATAACAATTTGTAATTTTCTACGTTTTGATAAGTTAAGTGGTGCTCTTAAACTGTAACATATTTGTTTGATTTTTATTGGAGATATATATATATATATATATATATATATTTACGTTAAAGCCAATCGTAAATGTTTAGATAGATTTGGTCTGAGACATGTAAAAGCATCAGCTTCACTCAATCTGAATGTCCAAGAACTCTAAGGAAGAAGCATAACATTAACATTAACTTCTATTTTCTCGGTTTGATTTTCGAATAAACCGGTTTAATTTTCGAATAGACAAAAAAATGAGATAAATAAATATTTTGTAATAAATTCAGATAGTTTTAATTTTCCTTTATCTGCCCCCATAAGTCTCAAAATTAAATTAAAAGATACCTTAACCCTATTTGTTGTGCTCAAGATAATTTGATTATATAACAGAAAACTGAACAGCCTTTGAAAATGAGGTATCAGTATCATAAGCATCTTCAAAAGGAACAATTAATTTTAAGTAATTAGTGCAAAATAATGCAACACATCTAAGAAAGGCTTTTAATTTGACAAAAGGGGGATGATAATGAAAATAGTTAAAAGGCTTGAGGCGTATTAGTAAAACTTGAAAACATTGGCAAATCATATAATTGAACAAACAACCGATTAAAGTCCGCGCAAACCCTAGAAAACATTGATAACCGCAAATCCGAAGAAAAGCTTTCGTCACCGGAATCAAGGTTCCTACACTTCTTCGCTTTCTCCAATCCAAACGTCTCTGGGATCGCAATACGAATCTATAATCTTTCATGAATTTGAGTTTGCTCTCCATTTGCTTTTTTTTTCTTCTCATTATCTTTCTGGTTTTTTGAAAGCTGCAGAGCTTGTGTTCGTTTGATAGACTAGACTTTCGAGCTCCGATTTGATATATCTATTGGATCTTCTGCGAAGAACTGATTGATTATAGTTGTTTTGTTTATTTATATTCTCGTGGTTATACATGCTTGTTTGAATGGTTGTGAAGTGCTACATTTTTTGCTTGAAAGGAATCATCTTACTAGAGATTTTGAGCTCTGATTGGTTGATTTTTATGTGATTGGCAGGTACAGATTTTCCCTTTTTGTTTTGGACAATGTCACCGGATCATAGAGATAGCCATCGGAAGAGGTCTCGTCCTCAATCTGACTACGATGACAATGGTGGAAACAAGAGGAGATACCGTGGTGATGATAGAGACTTGCTTGTGATTGATCGTGATGACACTGTATTCCGATACCTGTGCCCGGTTAAAAAAATTGGGAGCGTCATTGGTAGAGGAGGAGATATCGTCAAGCAGTTGAGAATGGAGACTAGGGCGAAAATTAGAATAGGGGAGGCAATTCCAGGGTGTGATGAACGCGTGATTACCATTTATAGCCCTAGTGATGAGACCAATGCCGTTGGAGATGGAGAGAAAGTTCTTTCTCCTGCGCAGGATGCATTGTTCAAGATCCATGACAGAGTAGTTGCGGATGATGCCCAGAGTGAAGATAGCTCTGAAGGAGAGCACCAAGTTACTGCCAGGCTGCTTGTTCCTTCGGACCAGATTGGATGTATTCTTGGGAGAGGCGGCCAAATCGTCCAGAACATTCGCAGTGAAACAGGTGCTCAAATTCGCATCATCAAGGACAGAAACATGCCGTTATGTGCCTTGAATTCAGATGAGCTCATTCAGGTATCTGAGAAGGATTTCTGTGTTATGTGTGTTTACTTTTATTGCCTTTTCGTATATGTGTCTATTGGCGAATTCCTTATGACATCTTTTGTCTTCTGTCAACATTTATGGTCACTCTTTTCACTTAGCTTATCTCTTTTTCTTTCTAGATATCTGGAGAAGTGCTCATTGTTAAGAAGGCTCTGCATCAGATTGCCTCCCGCCTTCATGAAAATCCTTCACGTACTCAGAACCTACTTTCTTCTGCAATTGCCGGTGGATATCCTTCTGGTTCACTCATGAGTCATGCAGGTGGGCCTCGGATTGTAGGGATAGCACCGCTGATGGGTCCCTATGGAGGATACAAAAGTGATGCAGGAGATTGGTCACGACCTTTATACCAACCTCCTAGAAATGAACCACCGGCAACAGATTTCTATATTCGGCTGGTATCCCCAGTTGAAAACATTGCAAGTGTTATCGGTAAAGGTGGTGCTCTAATCAATCAACTTCGACAGGAGACCAGAGCAACCATTAAAGTTGATAGCACTAGAACTGAAGGAAACGATTGTTTAATTACTATATCGGCAAGAGAGGTTTGACCTTCTTTCAGTGGTCTTCTCACTTTTAGGTAAGAGCAGTTTATCCAGCTTTTCTTCCTTGACAGTGTCTAATCTGTTTTAGGTTTTTGAGGACGCGTATTCCCCAACCATAGAAGCAGCTACGCGGCTGCAACCAAAATGCAGCGATAAGGTGGAAAGAGATTCTGGACTTGTTTCATTCACTACTCGCCTTCTTGTGCCAAGTTCTAGGATTGGTTGTCTTCTTGGTAAAGGAGGAGCTATAATAACTGAAATGAGAAGAATGACTAAAGCTAACATCCGCGTACTCGGGAAGGAAAATCTTCCGAAAGTTGCATCTGAAGATGATGAGATGGTTCAGGTAAAACTCACAACATCATAGTGCTACTTCTCTAATTGCCACTGCATTCCCTATACGTTACTTCTCTAACAGCAGAAGCAATTTTGATATTCAGATTTCTGGAGAACTTGATGTCGCCAAGGAAGCTCTCATACAAATTACATCAAGATTAAGAGCCAACGTTTTTGACCGGGAAGGTGCTGTTTCTGCACTTATGCCGGTCTTGCCTTATGTTCCTGTTGCACCAGATGCTGGTGATAGATTGGACTATGATAGTAGAGATAGCAGAAGACCTGAACGCGGAAATCCTTATCCTGGTGGTTATGGCTCAAGTGGTTTGTCTGCGGAAGGTTATTCGCCTTATGGTGCGCCGGTATGTCTTCTTAAAGGTTCCATTACATGTTGTTTTCGGCATATCAGTTCTCACTTCTCAGTTAATGACTCTTTGACGTGTTTTTGTAGGTTGGTGGTAGTAGTAGTACTCCATATGGAGTGTATGGAGGTTATGCCTCTGGACGCAGTGGCACTTCTGGGTGAGATTTTTCGTCCCTGACACTGTACCAAGTATTTACCATTTAGAACTTTGGTGATCAAGTGTTTCTAATGTCGGTGTACTGCACAGACTTTTTGGCTTTCATTGCCTAACAAATCTTGGTGGTTGATCTTTATAATGGGTTTTTGTCATCAGGTTATCCAGTCATTCCTCTACCTACCGACGCAGAAACTATGATTATTAAAAGCTATTGGTGGGTGATGAAAGGTTAGATTTGTAACATGGTTTGTTTAAGTCCGTCTTTTAACCTTAGTTTACCTAGCTATTTTGCCCCAAGCTCATGAGATAATCTGATCTGATCTGTCCCCATGTCAGATTCTGATACACTGCTTTTTTCCCTTTGTGACCTTTTTCCCCGTCCCATTAAAACAGTGTGAGATCCTGAAGCCTGAAGCCAACCCCACAGCCCACAGCTGAAGCCCTTTCACCAAACAAGATGACAAAGCTGAACCACCAAACTCTACCTAGGAGAACCGATTACATGTGGATGAGAAATTTAAGTTTGTTTTAAAAAAAATTCCATGTTCGCTTTTGACCAAAATACAGCAGAGCTCCTACCCGTTAAACCATATCCAGTTGCCTGTAATGCTGTCTGTCTTTCAGTTTACCTTGTCTTTCCTTGGATCAGATTCAGAAACCTTTAGTTTGGTTGTGCGTAGTTCCATTTGTATGAATTATATAATTATGTTAAACACTCTGGTTTTACAGCATGATTAAGCATCACTCTGACATGTTTTGGTACTGCAAAATATTACCTGATATAATCTTTCAGAGTCTTTAAAGATCATCATATGCAGGGAAAGCGATATCGGTTCTCGTCGACGATATTATTCAGGTATATGAACCACTTGGGCAACAATTTGTTGTCCCTTTTGGTCCAAATGGAAAGGTATATAAATTTCTTCTCCTCTCTCTATGTTATTTCTTTGCACAAATATGCTTTTCTGCTAGCAGTCAAGGACAGTTATGCTATTTCTGGAAGAGTCTCGTCGTTGGAAACCAAACTTTTCATCACTTGATCGTTGGTTGCTTCAACACGCGGTAGGTGCACGAACATTCCAAAGGTGGTTCAATTTAGGGTCTCTGCCTGGCTGCTTTTCTTGCCTGAATCACCCGGTTTTGTTGCCTATCTCCAAGAAATTTCTTGATATCTAGAATGTTGAATGATGAGTTAAACTGGTAGAAGAAATTATAGTTTCTCGACTGAACTATTTTTTTTTCTTTTCTGTAAAACTATCTGGACCAGTATATTATTTGTTTACGATATTTGTTCGTCTTTCCAAAATAAGAGCTCACATTTAGGCGAGTGATGAAAATTTTAGTATTGTAACGGCTCCAAAGTCCAAACATACGTTGACCCAACAGCTTATAAACAGTAGGCCTGTTTCTTATTAAATGTTCAAGATATTGGGCTCCAAAAATCACATGTACTTGGCCCATGTTTATTGGGCATATTTGTAAAATCTTTGCCGACAAAAAATAAAATAAACAGTTACCGTCCACTTTGCAGACGTTAAAACGTTGTCGTTTTAATGCTATCCTTCACTGATTTTGTTTTACTCGACATTCCCTTTTGTCGTCACTTCGTACTCAATTGCAGCAGATGATTTGAGCAGAAGGCAAATAATTTCGTCCTTTATTTTCTGCAGTCGTATGCTTAATCTCCTCTGCTCCAGTAATTTAACTCGGCTTCGTTCTCTTAACAAGTTTTCCTCTCTCCCATGCCGTTACTCTTTTGCGTTTTTCTCTACTACCTCAGCGGCTTCGTCCTCTTCTTTATTGGGAAATGATACACAGATTCCAAGAGATTATGAATCTTCCTCATCTAATTTACTCTCCGGTGGTATATTGGATCGATATTCGTGGTCCCTTGGTGGGGCAGCGAAGAAGAGCGGTGGCGTCACTGCTTCTTCTCGAAAAGACTTGCTTTTGGATTTGTCCGATGTGGTTCCCAATATTACCCGTAGATTTAGAAGATTTCATGGTTTGAAACCCGAAAATGTGCTTGAATTGCTACTGGGGTTTGAATCTGAGCTTCAGACAGGTGGAGTGGAAGGTAGAAAGGTCGGAGCTTTATGGGAGATTTTTAGATGGGCTAGTGGGCAATGCAAAGGGTTTAAGCATCAAACTCAGGCTTGTGAGATCATGGCGTCGATGCTTATCAGGGAAGGAATGGTTAAGGAAGTTGAATTGTTGCTTATGGAAATGGAGAACGATGGAGACACGTTGGATAATGAGGGAATTTTCTGTGATTTGATCCAGAGATATGTCCATGATTTCAATTCGAGGAAGGCAGTTATGCTGTTCGATTGGATGAGGCATAAGGGTTTAGTACCTTTAACTTCCTGTTACCAGACTCTGATTGATCATCTGGTTAGAGTTTACAGCACAGAACCAGCTTATAGAATTTGTTTGGACTGGATGGAGGCAAGGAGTGATGAATCATATAACATGAACATAATCGAGAAAGTTATCACGTTGCTTTGTTTGGACCATAGGGTTCAGGAGGCTAGAGTTCTGGCGAGAAAGCTTGTGGCTTTGGGTTGTAACCCGAATAGCTTGGTATATAGTAAGATTAGTTTAGGATACAGCGAGAAGCAAGACTTTGAGGATCTATTGAGTTTTATCGGTGAGGTTAAATATGAACCTGATGTGTTTGTTGGCAATAGGATTGTGCATTCTCTCTGCAGGAGGTTTGGCTCAGAGAGAGCTTCTGTATATATGGAGGAGCTTGAACACTTGGGATTTAAACCCGATGAGGCCACATTCGGTATCTTGATTGGTTGGTGCTGTTATGAAGGAAATATCAAAAGGGCATTTCTTTATTTATCTGAGATTACATCAAAGGGTTTAAAACCTGATTCGTATAGTTATAATGCTATCTTAAGTGGGCTTTTTAGAAAAGGATTGTGGCAACATACCCGTTGTATTCTGGACGAGATGAAGGCAAACGGAATATTGGTCGGCTTGTCAACGTTTAAGATAATGGTAACTGGATACTGCAAAGCTAGACAGTTTGAAGAAGCTAAGGCGACTGTTAAAGAGATGTTTGGTTATGGGTTAATTGAAGCATCTAAAGTTGAGGATCCGCTATCAGAAGCTCTTAGTTTAGTAGGATTTGATCCCTTAGCTGTTAGATTGAAAAGGGACAATGGTTCTGGACTCTCCAAAGCAGAGTTCTTCGATGATCTTGGGAATGGGCTATACTTGGACACTGATTTGGATGCTTACGAGCAGAGAGTGAATATGGTACTTGACAGGTCTATGCTACCAGAATTTAATTTGCTTATCGCTGGAGCTTGTAATGACGGTGATTTACAAACAGCTTTGAGGCTTCTTGATGAAATGGCTCGATGGGGTCAAAAACTATCGCGTCGAGGTTTTAATGTTTTAGTGAAGAATCTCTGTGCATTGCGTTCCCATGTCAGAGTAAGTGTTAGCCTAATGGGAAAATGGCCAAAGCTGGCTTGTCAGTTAGATGGAGAAACCCTTAACTTTCTAGTCCAAGAATTTTGCAAGAAGGGATTTAGCCGCCAAAGCAAACTCATTTTCCACAGAATGGTTCAAATGCATTTTCCTATCGATAACGCAACTTACACATCTTTGATAAGTTGTTTATGTAAGAAAGAAACACTCAATGATCTGCTGAGTGTGTTGGACGCTGCCCAAAATGCTAATTGGCTACCTGATTTGGACAACTGCGGAGCTCTATGGGAATGTCTTGTCCAAAAAGGATTGGTGGAGGAAACAGTTAAAATCTTTGAGCGTATATTCATATTGTATCCTCTATCACAGTCAAAAGCATGTAGGATTTTTGTCGAGAAGCTGACAATTCTTGGGTTTTCTCATATTGCCCATTCTGTTGTGAAAAGACTTGAAGGAGAGGGTTACATTGTCGAAGAAGAGGTTTACGACCATCTTATCAAAGGACTCTGTAAGGATAAGAATGATTCGGCTGCATTTGCTATACTCGATGAATTGCTAGACAAGAAACACATTCCGAGCTTGAGAAATTGTTTGATGTTAATTCCTCGGCTTTGTGGAGCTGACAAAACAGAGACGGCATTTACTTTAGTAGATCAATTAGATTCATCTTCTGTCTACTATGCTTTAGTAGAAGGATTATGCTTAGCTGGGATGATGCTCGACGCAGAAAATCAGTTACGGATAATGTTATCAAATGGGGTTTTCCCGGATAACGATATCTACAATCTGATGTTTCAAGGTTATTGTAAAGGTAACAACTTGAGGAAAGTTGACGAAGTATTAGGAATCTTGGTGAGGAAGAACGTAATCTGTTCGGTCACGAGTTATAGAGAATATGTTCGGAAAATGTGTTCAGAGCGTCAGTTTCTCTCTGCAATTAGTCTGAAGGAGTTTCTGTTGCTACGAGAAAGCAATCCTGGCGGTGTAATCATCTATAATCTGCTGATTTTCTATCTGTTTCGGGCTAAGAATCGCATGGAGGTTAATAAAGTTGTGCTCGAAATGCGAGGAAGAGGATTGTTGCCTGATGAAACCACGTTTAACTTTCTCGTACACGGATACTCGTCGTGTGGAGATTCTTCGAATTCTCTGCAATATCTCTCAACTATGATCTCCGAGGGGATGAAACCGAACAATCGAAGCTTAAGAGCGGTTACGAGCTCTCTTTGTGACAATGGAGATGCGAAGAAAGCTCTGGACTTGTGGCAGGTAATGGAATCAAAAGGCTGGATGTTTGGTTCTTCAGTTGTCCAAACCAAAATTGTAGAATCCCTAATTTCGAGAGGTGACATTCAAAAAGTTGAAGACTTTCTGACCCGCATGACACGCAGTGGCATGGTGGCTCCCAACTACAATAATCTCATCAAGAAACTGTCTGATCATGGGAATCTCAACATTGCGGTTCACCTCGTGAACACGATGTTGAAGAACCGAAAGATTCCAGATTCTTCAAGCTATGATTCAGTCATTAATGGGTTTCTGAGATGCAACAACCAATTGGATAAAGCTATGGACTTTCATACAGAAATGGTGGAATTAGGTCTAAGCCCAAGCATAAGTACATGGAGTGGTCTTGTTCATAAGTATTGCGAGGCACGTCAAGTTGTGGAATCAGAAAGACTTATCAAATCAATGGTTGAATTGGGGGAAACACCGAGTCAAGAGATGTTTAAGACTGTGATTGATCGGTTTCGAGTAGAGAACAACACAGTGAAAGCTTCAGAGATGATGGAAATGATGCAAAAGTGTGGCTATGAAATTGATTTTGAGACTCATTGGTCTTTGATTAGTAACATGAGCTCTTGTAAGGAGAAGAAGACAGCTGGTCAAGGATTCTTGTCTAGGCTTCTCTCTGGGAATGGGTTTGCTTGGAAGCGATGACTCGATTTTTAAAACTTTCGTGCTAATTTTGAAAATGTAAGAAAATCGTGTCCTTTTCATTTAATTTTACGATCGAGAGGCTTGCTTTATCTTTTTATTGAAATGATCTTAACTTTTTGCTTTATCTGACTATCATTTTTGCTCCAGATTGACTTTACATGTATGATATAATTTTTGTCATACAAGTGAAAGTAGACAAATTATATAATTAATCTTCTAAATTATATTATCTGACTGTTGATAATGTGTAAGAACTGAAAGTGGTATTAAATATGCTTTTTACGTGTTGTTTTTCTTCATACACTCTTTTTGGCAATTTAAACTATCGATGAGTGAAAGTTTACGTTGAGAAAAAAAAATCAATTATAAGAATAAGGAACTGTAATATACTAATATCTATTTGAACAAATAACATCAAATTGCAACAGATAATAAGCCAGCTCAAAAGCGTGAAAGTCGTATCTTCTGATTCAAAAAGCCTACATACTTTTGTAACTATTTCAATATTCATTTGGGTTAGGTGTCCTGCTTCAATTTGATATGATTATTTTGATGATTAAATATATTGATATATATATATATATATGTCTTTTAATGAATCAAATTACACATAGAACCATTTGGATTTCAACATCTCCTATCATTTGGGAACTTTAAGTTTAAATTTCCAACTATCTAGAGATTTCACATTTTCGAAGTAGTTTGAAAGAAAGTGGGGTTTGTTAAATCACATGGGAGCATAGCTAATTCCATTATTCGAACTTATCCACTCTACATCAAATATCATTTTTAACTACTCCACATGGTTCCTTCAACAAAAAAAATTTTTTAGTTGAGCTCAAGATTTTTATACAAATGTGGACAGTTCATGTTCTCCAAATCAGGAAAGATTGGAGTTTATGTTGGTTTGGTGCATTAGGAAGGTTAAATGCATAGATCCAAAAAGAATATCCTTTATGCAAAAGTCTATGGAATTATATGATATTAAAGGAGATACCTTTAGCCAGTACAATTGCGGTAAGGACCTTATCATAACCACTACATGTCCCAAATGCATGCAATATATATAGACACTCAGTCATTGCTCTTAACCCTCACCAACCTCTTACAACATACATTCTATACATTCTTACGTCCCAAGAAAGCCAAGATACCCTAACCTTCTGCGCAAGAAACCTACCAAACCTTCAAGACTAGGAAGAAAATGAAGTCCGGTCAGGCTGAGATCGTGGAAACAAGCAAAGGTATCCAAAAGAGCGGTTTAATAAGCAAAAGAATTGCGATTCTCGAGTTCATTCTCAGGATTGTTGCCTTTTTCAACACCATAAGTAGTGCAATCCTCATGGCAACCACAAATGAAACTCTGCCTTTCTTTACTCGATTCATACGGTTCCATGCCGAATACAAGGATCTTCCAGCCTTAACGTATGTGTTTTTGATTCTTTTAGACTCCTTTACCTCTTTTTCGGTATTGGGGAATAGCCTGATTAAGTCTTGAAGAGTTTTTGCCTTTGGTTTGAGTGATCAATCAGGTTCTTTGTGGTTGCAAATGCCGTTGTAAGTGGTTACCTTATCTTGTCTCTAGCTTTGGCATTCGTCCACATCGTCAAGAGCAAGACTCAGAACAGTAGAATTCTTCTTATCGTCCTTGATGTGGTAAGCCATCAGCTAACTAAACTTGTCCTGTTTCATAAGCACGTGCCTTCTCGTTAGGTTTAACAGTTAAACCAACAGTAAGAAACGAACTTGAAAAAAGAATGAGCTTTACACTGATAAAACAGATTAATCATGTAGATAAAAACCAAAAAAGCTTACAGTCCGATGTTACTGCTTAAGATTGATTCGTCCTTATGTTTTAGGCAATGTTGGGTCTTCTAACTGCTGGAGCATCCTCAGCAGCAGCTATTGTCTATCTGGCACACAATGGGAACAATAAAACAAACTGGTTTCCAGTTTGTCAACAATTCAATTCCTTCTGCGAGCGTATCTCCGGGTCTTTGATTGGATCTTTCATTGCCGTTGTCCTCCTCATTCTTCTCATTCTCCTATCAGCTATTGCTCTTTCCCGACGCCATTAAAGATCTGGTCTTAACCTGAAATCTGAGTTTTCTTTTTCCCCTGATTTAAGAAAAACATGGTTTGATGTAAAAAGTGTGAATTTGAGCTTCCAGTCATGTGTCCTCTGCATTTCTATTCTTTTCTCATCTCCTTTGTGATTTTCTATGTGATTTATGTAACGGGTTACTCTGTCAAAATTTGTGTGTTTTAACTACCACAATATCTCATTCTCCTTTTCGGCATTCTATAACATATGCTAAATAGAGAACCATGAAATCAACATTATAGATGACAAGTCAAAAGATATGTTTATAACGTCAACAGGTTACCTATATGTTACACATCATCTTGAACTTAGAGTGATGTCGAAACTTCTTATTAAATGCAGTGCTCAGTCTCTTCGAACATAAAAGGATATCATGCTGGCTTTACCAGTCAGAGTTCTTAGTTGAGAGGTCGAAAACTCAGAGAGCAAAAAAGGAAAGAATTTACCAAATATCATCATTGCAGGAAATAATTCAATCTTACATACTAAGCCAATGAAGCATTATTTTTTTACCTTAACTAATCCGACCTCTTGATTTTGAGTCAGGTTCTGACGAGAGTAAATATCTCATCATCATTTTTTCATCCTCCTCCTCGATCAAGCTGTATCCAGTCGGTTTTTTCACTCCTGTATCGTCAAACATCTTCCTTACTTTCTGCACCCTGTCCCACTCACCTGTGGAAGCATAGATGTTGGAGAGCAAAACATAATCGCCACTCTCGTTCTTTCTCATACTGAGCAGTTTCTCATTTGCATACTTCCCTAACTCAACATTCCCATGAATCCTACAAGCACCTAAAAGAGTTCGCCATACAATGGCATTGGGCTCAATATCCATCGACTCCACAAACATGAATGCTTCTTCTAATAACCCTGCTCGCCCCAACATATCTACCATACAACCATAATGCTTTATGTTTGGTTTAATATTATACACATCCCTCATAAGGCTAAAATATTGACGCCCTTCACTGACTCTCCCCGAGTGGCTGCAAGCTAGTATAACTCCAATGAAAGTCACCTCATTTGGCCAGACTTTCAACCTTTGCATCTCGTCTAACATTTCCATTGAAGCTTCCGCATGATGCAAAGCCAAACCAACAATCAAAGTATTCCAAGATGACAAGTCCCGTTTTTTCATTCCTCTGAACACTTCAATTGCGCTATCTATGCTTCCGCACTTTGCATACATGTCAATCAGAGCATTCCAAATAGGAGTGCTCACATACATGGAGTTTGAAACCGAAGCCGTTTCCAAGATGTAGAGATGGATTCTTTTCCCAGTTTCCGAGTCTCCCAAGTCTGCACAAGCAGATAACGAACTCAGAACTGTCACAACATCTGGGTGTTCACCAGCATCCCTCATCTCCTTGAATATACTTAGTGCCTCCTTAGGGTACCCGCAATTCACATACCCTGAGATCATTGCGTTCCAAGTCACAACATCTTTCTCTGTAAACTTATCAAAGAGCTCTCTTGCTCTATCCATCTCCCTACATTTCAGACAACCAGTAATCATCACATTCCAAGCTACCTGATCTTTCTCTGGCATTTCATCGAAAAGCCTGATGGCCTCATCTATCTTCCCTCTCTTAGCATACCCTGAAGTCAGAGAAGACCAAGCAACCTTATGAGCTTTCGCAGAATCGTCAAAAAGCTCTCTTGCAATCCCCAGATCCCCGCAATTCGCATGAAAAAGTATCAAAGCGTTCTTAACATACTCGTTCGACGCAAATCCATGTCTTATCACTTTCCCATGAATCGCAAAACCATTACTTCTCCACTCGAGCCTCGAGCACGCCTTGAGAACGAACGTAAACGTATACCTATCAGGCCTCACACCTCGTTTCTCCATCTCCGTATACAAGTCAACCGTTTTTTCGGGTTTCATGCTCTGAGCAGAGCCTCGCATCACATGGTTACAAATGGATACGTCTAATCTAGGAATTTCATCGAACAACTTGTGGGCGTACGTAAGCGCGCCCGGAACCGACAAAGAAGCCGAGTAAACGAGCTCTCCGACAAAGGAAAGGTTAGACATGAGCCCATTAACGACCATAAAAGCGTGAATTTGCTTCAAAGATCGAAAATTTGTGCAGTTCTGCCATAGTTTTGGTCGGCCGCGATTAGCGGTTCGGCCGCTCGTTTGCTTTCTGATCATCGCGTTTCACATCTCTCTCTCCCTTTTCGTTCAATTGTGGTATTTTGGTATTCATGTATAATTTCCGGTATCGTAAAACCGAACCGGAATCAAAAATCAATTAAGTCTGGTATACATTTTAGTCTGGCTTTTTTATGGTGATCATGGTTTGTTTGTGAATGGTGATTTACGGTTTACATAGGCAGTACCATGAGCTGTTGATTCGCGCCTAACGGGAATTAAAAGACAGTTAAATTCTCGTACCAGTAGCTGCTTCTTCTTAGTGGTGGAACACTAAATGTCTATTTTCTCAGTTACAACTTACTGGTTTTCTTCTTATCTTGGTCCGAGATGTCTCAATTGTTGCATTACTCTTTTGAAGGTGACTTTTCAAGGAATTGATCCATCACTACTCAAAACTTTTATTGATGTTAGTCCTTTGGACAGTTGATTCCTCTGTTTGTACAAAGTTTTTAATTATTTCTTTGTACGTTTAGCTTTAGTGAATTGTTTGCTGCCAAATTGACTTCTCACAAATAATGCTTATGTTTTGCCTTTTGTGGTTAACACGATTGTTATGTTGTTTGGTCTCATTTCCTATGTTGACTTGTAGTTGTATGATTGAAGAACCAGGAATTTGTTTTTAAAAAGAACAGACTTTGGTAATGGATATGGGAGCTTAATGACCAGGATGATGATGCTCATGATGCATATCACTTTGGCTAATCCAATGTCTTTTTCTCTAATTATGTCAAAAGTGGACCTTGTTTACATCCGAGTTTTTTTGGCATTATATGATAGTTTGGTTAAAAAGCTTTTTACTGTAAAAGTGTTCTTATTCACCAGCCTTAAAAGGTTCAGCAACTACCAAACCAAGCTAGAAGTGGTAAACCTTTTCAGTTTGATGTTTTAGATTGAGCATTGTGCAGATTAGTCCCTCCTCACATGGCATGGTTTAAGGCTCAGTTTTTGATTTCATAGGTGTGACTTCTTGATTTTTGTAAAGTCTGATCCAAGTACACTAATGCAGGAGATTTGTAGCATCAAATGTGGGAAGCCGTGGATCGATAGAATATTGACAAGTGGCACCATTTATGAAGACAATATTGAAGTATGTAAGGACCATACAGAGTGTAGAAGCTGGCAATATGGAGTCAGCAAGACATTTATAGAGCCTCGTCCCCATTGTCCTTTACATCATTTGCAGCCAATATGATTTTCTTTTGATCCATTGCTCTTCTTCAGCAGCTTTCATATTCACATTTATTCATTTTCCTTTTTCTTTTCTTATAAATCTAATTTCTTTTTGTTTTTATTTGGACAAATCTTTATGATTTTGTCTTATCGTTCTCTGATTCGATGAAGATACTTCTTCTACCCCCCAAGCTTGGATCCCACCTCAATAAATCCATCTTTTGCCTTCATGCATGGAACAGATTAAGCTACTTTTCCTTGTTTGGTCTTGTAAAATCTCTTTAATGTCACCGTTCACCTTCATAAATCATCTACCTTTCTTGGCAGCAAAATTTACCTTGCTGATTATAACATTTGTACACCTGCAAGGTACCATAACCATATAAGATCAAATCAAAGTACGGATTCTGAGTTTTAGGCCATAAGATAAGATAAACCGGCTTCCGTACTATTTCTTGACATCACTCCAAGCAGATTTGGGTTCTGGTGACCGAGGATGTCTACATTTTAAACTGAGTTAATGAAAGTTTTGATGCTATTATGTTTTGTTTCTCAGAGGATGTCCAAATGATTCTGAATACATTGCTTGTATAATGTGAACTTTCATACTCTATGACTCACTAACTTGACACCAAGAACAATGTAGCAGCCAATGGACATTTTATTAAATGATGAAGAAATCACTGCACAAGGGAAGACTTTTCAGCAAGAAGTAAATTTCTCAACAACCACAAAATGCATCCTACACCATTTTAAAGATTAGAGAGGTTTCCTTAACTTTTTGCTCACGTATAGTTCCATATGTCGTGGAACATACACCTCTCAACGCAGCTACATTTAAACCAAGACTATTATTGTATATGTTACAGGGATTACCTAGTGCATTCCTAATATAGTGTTGCGTGTGAGTTTTCTTGTAGTCATGACGTTTCTTCGTTTGCTTACACAGGATAGAATTTTACCATTTTCATAGAAATGAAACAATGGAGTAAAGAAGAAAAGTCTTTGCACAATTAATTTACTTGCATCTACTAAGTTTCTCCTACTTTATGCTCTCTGTGTCATTGGTTTGTGACTGTGGTTGTCAGTTTCCTATAAGTCACCGCTTTTTTAACAGCATTTACTATCTACTATTTTTAGTAAAGGTTAATGAGAGAGCAAAAAAATGTGAAAAAGAAACCAATAATGAAGTGTCACTTAATAAGGATTACTAGTTATAGTACTGTATATTTACACAGAGAGTAAAACAATGAGAAGTTGTGGACGTTTAAGGGCTTTAGATTACCTGTAAAAGTAACCTGAGGGTAGCTAAAACAAACCAAAGGCGTCATGTTCTTTCTATTTCAACCATAATGTAAACATAGATTGTCGAAAGTGTTAGTCTTTTTAATAACTTTTATATACAAGTTGAATGCGGAAGAACGACGATGGCATTAGAGTGCTAGAACCGAGTAGCTGAAGGCGAATTTTTTTTGCAGAATCCTATATAGTTTTAAGAGAGTTATTGAGTTTTGATGTTATTCTATGCAAGATCATCAAAGTGAGAGCTATTGGAATTTACTGCTAGCACAGGAAATGACCGCTTTGATCTTGTGATATTGAAAAGTCACAGTGGTAGGTAATAAACGATCACCGCCTTTTTTGCTTCTGTGTGTGTAATCTCTCTCTCTCTCTGCGTGAGTTATTGAGAGAGGAGACTTGTTTTTCCAGGTCTTTGAGCCACAAAAGGTAATAACTTCTCGAGACCCCATTGTTAATAAATGCTCATCCATGTGAGAGAGCTGGGAAAAAGGGATTCATTTCATTTTCTTGTTTGCGTCTTTCTCTCACCTCTATATATCATCCTTCATCACTCAGATATGCCTCACTTGTAACATTTCTACAACTGAAGCCAAAAAGACCATTCCTTTGTGCTCTTATGGTGATGATGATGATGATCATGTGATGAATGAGATATCTCTTATTACCTTCTTCTTCGTTGTGTAATAAAAGACTTGAGAGAGTTTTGGTTTTTTGGAGTAAAAAATGGGTAGATCACCGTGCTGCGACAAATTGGGTTTGAAGAAAGGACCTTGGACACCAGAAGAAGATCAGAAACTTTTGGCTTATATTGAAGAACATGGCCATGGAAGTTGGCGTTCATTGCCTGAGAAAGCTGGTTCATGAAACTCTCATATCATCTTTCCACATTTTTGTGTTCTCTATATATATTCAAAACTTTTTCTCATCTCTCTTCCTTCTTCTTCAATCTCAGGACTCCATCGATGCGGCAAAAGTTGCAGACTCAGATGGACTAACTACCTAAGACCTGACATCAAAAGAGGCAAATTCAACTTGCAAGAAGAACAAACCATTATTCAACTCCACGCTCTCTTAGGAAACAGGTCTGCAAACAAACAAACAAACAATCTCGGCTTCTTTCGAAAAGTTTTGGCCTTTTCTGAAAATTTTGTTGTTATCTTTAGGTGGTCGGCGATTGCGACTCATTTGCCAAAGAGAACAGACAACGAGATCAAGAACTATTGGAATACTCATTTGAAGAAACGGTTAGTTAAATTGGGGATTGATCCAGTGACGCATAAACCCAAAAATGAGACCCCTTTGTCTTCTCTTGGTCTATCCAAGAACGCAGCCACACTTAGCCACATGGCTCAATGGGAAAGTGCTCGGCTTGAAGCTGAAGCAAGGCTAGCTAGAGAATCAAAGCTTCTTCATTACCATACCAAAGCATCATCCCATCATCATCTTGGACTCACTCATAAGACATTGTTAACCAATTGGACAACAAAAACAAACGAAGGTAAGCAAAACAAAACAAAAACACTAAATAAAAAATGGAAAAGTTGTTTTATTTTCTATCGTTTTGTAGGCAATGGAGATCAACAACAACAGCTTGAATCTCCGACATCTACAGTTTCGTTCTCGGAGATGAAGGAATCATCATCTGGAATCCCGGCGAAGATAGAGTTCTTCGGATCATCCACGGGTCTGACTCTGCTCAAAGAACCCGAAAACGATTGGATCAATTCAACCATTCACGAGTTCGAAGCCACGCAGATGTCGGAAGGAATCGAAGAAGGGTTTACGGGTCTCTTGCTCGGCGGCGATTCGATCGGTCGGAGTTTCTCCACCGATAAAAACGAGACGCCCGGCGAGAGTAGTGGTGGTGACTGCAACAACTACTACGAGGACAACAAGAATTATTTGGACAGCATTTTCAGCTTTGTGGATCCTTCGCCGTCCGATTCAACGCCGATGTTCTGAATCAATGGTCGATATTGCTTGGGAATGTTTTGATTCTTTTTAGTTTGTAGTTCTTTTTTTATTCTTTTTCTCGTGCGTGTAAAACTCTGGTTAGATAATTTTAGACTAATCCAATTTTTGCTTTTTTAGTTTCTTAAATTACTGTCTCATTAGTTTAATCTTATGGTATTTGGGTGAATATTCCTTGAAATTAACAATCAAAAAAGGCATTTAAAAAAAACATGTAGCGTATATTTCTTGAACAAAATAAACAGATACAAATCATTGGGGTACTTTTTTGAATATACCATTTTTCAAAAATACTACAAATTTATTTTTATTTTTGAGGAAAACAACCTTCTTAAATTCGGAGGCATTCTAAGCTTTCTAAAGTAGCTGAAAAATATATTCTATCTAGACCTTTTAAATTTAAGAAAAGCTAATTAACCTTTTTAAAAAGTTGGGGGTTTTATGAGAAAAATAAAATGTTTACCAAAATGGCAAAATCTCAAAAAAAAACAACTCTTACATTATTTATTACATATATCTTAAACTCTCTTCTAAACTTTCCCAAAAATGTAGTTTAGACCGATACTTACAGTTTGATCTTGATACAAATACTTTGACATTTTCTCTCCTTACGGCTCTTTGACCAATCGTGTGGTCTTTCACATGACTTGAACGTCGCATGTTATGTGAGTTGTGTGGCCACTACCACTTAGATCAATATCAGTGCACAAATCACTAAACTATATATGCTGCGGTCAATTTTTCATTTTTCACCTCGCAGTAATTTGTTTTGTTTATTACTATACAAAGAGATATGAAAGATTTGAGTAACATAATGTTAATGTCGCTGTGATAAAACAACACGTTCACATGTCTATTACTATAAGATAAAAATTAAATGTTGGTTGTTTCATGTCTTTTTCAGCCTTTGGCTTGGCCCCTCTCGAGTTCTATTTTCCATTTTTTCTAATTAAATGTGAAAGATAATTTAAGAACCTACAAAGCCGAGAAAAAAATTAAATGCCGAGAAAAAAGACCAAACCATATATTATAATGACTAATAAATATGATATTCATAGTTGGATACTATTTATTTGGATATGACCCCATGAAAGTGGACCCAAAAGATATCTTAAGGACCCAAAAGCTTAATATCTTTCTGAATTCACTGAGAACAAATAAATGATTATTTACAATAAAAACTAAATAAATTTTTCGTTGTAAAAACAAGAAATCTGGATATTTAGAGCCTGTTTGTGTGTGTGTATGTGTGTGAGAGTGTGTGTGGAGAATAGACTATTTGAGAGTTTAAGCTAAAGAATAAATAATTATACGTGTTATATATATATACATAATTTTATCTATTTCTTAAGAATTCATTTTGTAAAAATTAGAATAGCACTCGTAAACTTATTTAGGAAGTACCTTAAATTTAGTTTAATTTTTTTGCTCCAAATTTAGCACACAAAATTTAAACTTTCAAAAATAGCACAAATTATTGTATAAAAAAAAACTTAATTACCTCTAATAAAAGTACAACAAACTTAAAACATTATGTTTGAGTTCACTATTTCAAATTTAGGTTAAATTTTATGCTATTATTAGAAATTTAACTTATTGGTGTTAGGTCTGAAATTAAAACTTAAAAATGAGTTATTTTTAAAAATTCCCAATTTTTTTTATCAAGAATTTTATTCTTTAATTTTCTAATTTACTATAGAAGGTATTGTATAATTCTTATAAA
Source organism: Schrenkiella parvula (assembly GCA_000218505.1). Taxonomy (NCBI): domain Eukaryota; kingdom Viridiplantae; phylum Streptophyta; class Magnoliopsida; order Brassicales; family Brassicaceae; genus Schrenkiella; species Schrenkiella parvula. Next base: position 13,595,705 of record CM001192.1, on the reverse strand, counting down.
CGGAAATTAAAATATGTTGCCGAATAAAATGAACTAACTTTTATGTATTATAATCGATTATGCATGTATGAGAGAATCTTTAACGTACTTTATTCTAGTCTTAACATACATACTTTGATTATGCAAAGTATGTACCATGGTATCAAGTCATTTAGATAGTATGGTTCACCTCGTGAAGGTTGATTCCTCCGTTGGTTTGGGAATACTTATTTGGTTTGGTTCCACTGCATTTATTTCATCGCTTTTCTTTCAATACATTAAAATCAATAAACCCAATAACTCCACTTAATCTAGGCCCATCTGAAGCCCAATAATCAAGCTTTCAAAGTTAAAACAAAAAAGGAAAGTGATGCTGCGGATTTGAGATATCGGAAGCTTCTTCGATTGATTTGGGATTTTAGGGTTTTCTTTCTCTTGTGACACGACTCGAAAGGGACTAACAGTGATTTGCCAATGGCGCTTCCTCCAGGACTTTACTCCGGCACCAGCTCTCTTGCTCTAGTATACTATCTCTCTCGCCCATCCTCGATCTGCATCGACGATTCGTTTTTTTTCTCTCTCTGAGTTTGTGTGATTCATCGAGTCTTTTGCTTCGATGATCAGGTGGCTCGTGCTTCGGCTTTCGGCGTGGGTCTCGTCTACGGGAACATGAAGCTCAAGGTCTTGAAGGTAAAATTATATCCCACGTTTTCTTCTTTTATCGAAGAAACTCGTGAAGACTTTGTCATCAATTTCTGATCACAGTGCTCTTATCTGCTACGAATCTGCAGTACAGTATATCTGATTGATCACTGAAAGTGTATTGGTTCCGATTTTTATTATTTTTCACCATCTGATGATTGTGACCTTTGAAAATTGGTGGCGACAAGATATTTCGAAAATTGGTGGTGCCTACACAAATTTTTAAATATCAAATTTTGATCATAGTTCGAGCCAGAGAGCAAGGTTTTGTTTATAGGGTTGATTATTAGCAAACCTTATTGTATTTCCACCAATTGTATTTCCACCATTTTACAGTTCTCTCCAATGTAAATTGCAGAATGCTGCTTTCCTACTTTTGCTAGTTTGTTTTCTGATTACGTCTGAGTTCTGATCTATATGCTACTTCCACTAGTTGTGTCGCCATTGCGCGAATCACTTTGTTGAAATTTCGCTTTGTGGTGTCTTTCTCTGGATGTTGCTTTTGAAGTTACTAGCTTTTTAAAGTTTTGTGATTGTGATTCTCGTCTGTAAACTTAAAGAAGATCTTTAGCGTATACCTTTACAAAAAGTTTCTGGCTAGTCAACATCATGTTGCAAAGTCTAGAATGGTTTGCATGTTGCCTTGTGTTTGCTCGTCCTGGTTGTAATGTTTTGAACCAATTCTCTCTTTTGGCAAAGCCGGAAATGGTTTAAAACTAGGAGGATATCTCTACATCTGAAATGTTCTTGTATCTTATTAAGTATATGTTAACTAAGTAGTAATAGATTGCTTTTTCACCTGCAGATAAAAACGAAGTCACAGAAGAAGGTTGAAGCCAATGCTCATCACTAAACCTCCCTTCTACAATAAGAAGCCAAAAAGCTGGGGGTGATCCTTGGTTAGCAATTTTTATTTCTCATGATTCATCTTTTAGCATAACAAAGTAACAATTTCTTCTTTGTGCTTGAAAATGATCTTGTACGGTTTTGAGACCTTTTTGTACCCAAAATTCTTATAAATCAAATTATCTTTTTATTTTGCGGGTTTTTGGTTGGTTAAATTCTCAATTATTTAATTTTGACATAATTAAACACCAACTTTTATTTTATCACACTAAATACTCAACTTTTAAAATAATATTAAATATGAATATATTTTTTTTTTCACTTCCGTGGTACATATTTAACGATTCCAGTCGTTCCTCAATGACTTATGAGAACAAATGTAGAATTCAGGACAGCCAAAATTTTGCATAAATAACAAGTACTAGCTAAGTTAGCGTGAATATTTTGAACCTTGATAAAATATAACCTCTTTTTAAAATCGATTTCAAGTTAGCTAGATTGATAGGACCAAACTTTGGGTGGGAATGATTTTGTATCAGGCATGTGCCTGGAATCTAGCAAATGTATATAAATATTGGAGTTTACAGTGGATACAAAATAGTAAGTGTCGTTAGTGTGGGGAGCATCATGTGATCATGAATGATGTATATCTCGAAATTATTTTATTTGCTCGATTAGTTGTTGAGCTTTTGTATGATTTGATTATTACATCAGTTCGTGACGCGTATACTAAATTTTTGTAAGACATTCCACTGACAGTTGTTGTGAGGCCGAAACTATAGATGAGAATCTATAATACTATAAAGATAGATTGTGACCGGTATATTGATAGATTGTGACCGGTTGCAGTAGATAGATAGAGGGGAAATAAATTGAGTAGAATAATAACTACTATAATACTTTATTCATCATTTATATTTTATTTTAAATTGTTTATTTTATTTTTTATATTACATTTTATAATTCTTAATTTAAAATCTAAATATATGTATTATAATTATGTATGTTTTTTAGATTATAAATATATTGTTTTTATCCATATTTCACTTTATGATACAATTAATTTGATCCATGATAATATAAATTAAATCAGCAAACATAAAATAAGTCAAAAAAATTAATAACCCATTTTTAAAAAATATCAACCAATTAATATTTAGCTTTAAAGAAAGTCAATCCATTAGCAATTTAGGTTATATAAAATATAATATATAAATCAACTGTATTACTTATTAAAAATGATATAGCCTGTCAAAATGTAAAAAAAATAAGGATGAATATAAATGATGGGATGAGCATAAAGAATAAATAAAGAGCATAAATAAAGTGTAATTATGTAGAAAAACAAAATCAAAATATAAATTAAAATTTTGAAAATAAACCGACGTAAATTGAACTTAGGTAGACTATTTCAAACATAAGTGGACAATGTTTTTCAAAAAAGTCCAGTTTAATAATAAGTTAACGAAAAGTATAAGTTTACAGTAGAAATTTCAGTTGACCAACATTGTAATAACTGAACAGTTGAATAAGTATATTGTTTCAAAAATTAACTGTGAAAAACAAACGATGTTTGAATAATTGATTTTCCTTAATCAACTGAAAACTAATTACAAAGGTATTTATCAAAATTTCCTTTTTGGTGTTCTACTGATCAGTATATACTTCATCGTTTAAAAATGTTTATATTCTGATTCCACCCTATCCAATGTGTTTTCTTTGATGCCTCCTATTGTATCAAACCTTAAGTTCTTCGAGAAACCAGATAGACAAATATATTCGAATAGTACCCTTAATTTCTGTAATTTGTGATATTCTGATCTCTAAGAGTTATTCATCGAATATTAACGTATGGTTCTTGTGCCAAAAGATTAATTGATAATATACTTTTATCTAGAATTAGGCAGCACTCAGCATGCTGCATGTAAATTGCAACCTCGGACTTACGCTTAGATCTAAAAACAATTTCTTTTTATATTTATCATAATATATATAATCTATATATTTGACAACTAGATTATTAATGGGATTTGATTAATCTAAAAAGAAATTGTTTTTAGGCTAGCTGACAAATTGCATTGTGTTTTTTAGGCAAATTGCCACGTTATTTAAACATGGAAGAAACATTGTTTACGAAACCTTAATTTGCCACTGAAAGGTACTATATTTTTGTTTATTCTGAACCACCAATACCCTTCAATATTCTATATCTAATAATATTGAATCTTATATGATAAAGTATTAAAGATAAAATGTGTACTTTTAACATTAATTTTTCTTTCTATATTATTCTATTTAGTCTTTAACAACGATTATAAAAATAAATCAAAAGGAATTAATTGAAAAACAAACATAGAAAAAAAGAAACCCTAATTGCCATCTTGCTTTCACATGCACCAGGTTTGTCTTTTTGTTTATTTTTCTTATCTATATTATTTGGCATTAAGTCTAAAGCATTGTTTGTTGAACTATAACCCAGGACCGGTCATGTATATGATGCATATCTCAATTCGATTATTCTTGTTCGGTTTGATTCATTTTATCGTCCCGTTTTGGTTTTTGTATCTGCAGTGAACCACTTTTGATCTGGTTTGCTTTGGGTAACATCTAATCTAGGGTTCTGATCATGTAAATAAAGAACATAATTGAATAGAAAGAAAACAATATAGAGAGAGAAAGAGACTGACTTAGCATCGGAGAAGTCATCACTTTTAAACCCTATTTTACGACACAAATAATGCACAATACCGGGTTGAATTTATCTTCAAAGTCTAGATAAAACAAATAAATAAATAAAAACAGAAACCTTTGATAAATAAATAAAAAATAAAGATAAAAGTCAACAAAATTGGACGACTATAAAAAGATTGGCTGACGTTTTCATCTCTTTTTTTTGTTATTTCATGGATTCCATTTCATGTCGTGATAATCCGTACTAATTTTCTGACGTGTAGCGACTATGATTGATTCGAAAAAGTCTATCTTTTTATATTATAATATATGAATTTGACGTCAGGAAAAGAAAAAAAAACATAAAAGCCAACAAAATTGGACAGTTTTATTATTTCGGTTTTAATGTTTCTTTTTGTGATAGTTTTTGAGTTATTTTTGATTCATTTTACTACGAAGCAAACGCAACAAAAGGATAATTGCTTTTAACGGTTATTAAACTACTTATAATGGACCTATTAAATTTAAAAAATTAGATTCAATTATGTTGAAAAATGAAAATATTAGAACTACAAACACATATTATTGTCTGAAGCAATGTATGAATACTTTTTTTTCTCTTATCACATATATAGTTTTCTTGGATAGAAGACACATGTTTTTTTTCTCTTATCACAAAAATCCACATGTTTTTTATACATGTTTCTACTAAAAAAATGTGGATACCCGCTCTGTTCCTAATACTGTATATGAATCTATATATAATTAATATATGAATTTATAATCTATTTTTTTCACTCTTGATCTAATTTTGATACGAACCCAAAAGTCTATAAAATTGGTGAAAGAGTGAGACACCAAACTTTATCCTAGGTAATCGACGACTTCTCCGATGCTAAGTCAGTCTCTTTTAAACTTTATCCTATCTATACACAGTAAATGACAGTTCCTGTCGGTTAATTTTGAAAACTATTACAGTCACCAACTACAATTATTCTTTTTTAAAAATGATTTATATTTTGGATTTTTGTAGAAAGCAAGGCGCAAGAGACTTGGGATTGTAACAGATGAATGAATCAAGCGATCCGGTCAATGTTTAATGATATTGCTTATGTACAGCCATCACTCATCTTTCTTAAAAAAAAAAGGCCCAATGCATTTTACATCTATAAAGAGGTGCATTCAAGAACCAATCATCAAAGATCAAACCATTAGAGATATATCCGGTGACCTTCCACCCTTAAGTTTTCATCGTAATTAGTTAATATGGAAGACATGACCAATATCAAACCTTCATTATTGAGCTCCGATGGGAGCCTTACAGTTCATGTTGGTACGTCACATACATCCATTTTTCCCTTACTAGTAATCTTTTTTTGTTTTTTCTTACCCACCTAGTCGGTGTAGGATTGGACAAAATCTATGATTTGCGAAACTCTAGAGTAATTTTATAGAAATACAAAGTACTCAAAATAAATATCCATTGGAAACAAAAACGAAACATATATATTGTGCGTTTTATGATTTATCATCAGGAGAAAGATTAGGACGTCGTGATATAGCCACGAATTCGATCACGACCCCTGTAGTCAACACAACGACCTACTTCTTCAACAAAACTTCTGATCTTATCGACTTCAAGGTCCGCTCAAATTTTGTTAAGCCTGTTACTTTGATTGAATTAGTCCACTGTGTATACAAAGATGGAGTTAATTTCGAAATTGTAGGAGAAACGAATTACGTGTCACGAGTATGGGCGTTATGGAAGCCCAACGACAGTGGTACTCGAAGAGAAGATTAGGTCTTTCTCTTTCTCTCTCTTGATGTCTTTGATTACTGTCCCTCCGTTGAGTTTGGTTCTTAATTGTTCCCTTTATTCTCTCTGGATCAGTGCACTTGAAGGTGCGGAATCAACTTTGGTCATGGCATCTGGGATGTGTGCAAATACTGTAACACTTTTGGCGTTGGTTCCAAGAAATGGACATATTGTGACAACTAGAGATTGTTACAAAGAGACGAGGAATTTCATGGAGACTTTTCTTCCCAAACTAGGAATCACTGTAGGAAAAACCCACTCTTTTGTATCCTATTTGTCGTTTCGAGCTCAATCGATTAACCTTTTGCTGTGTGTGTGTGTGTGTTTCAGGTGATTGGGATCGAGATTGGTGATACCGCGGGGCTAGAAGCTGCAGTGAATAACCATGATGTATTACGTAAACTTATAATAAGTTCCCTAAGCATACAATATTGAAGTTGGAAAAAAAAATATGTGCATTTGTGGTCTGTTCTGTCTGCAGGTTTCTATGTTCTTTACTGAGTCCCCAACAAACCCATTTCTTCGATGTGTGGACATTGAGTTAGTTTCAGAAATCTGTCACAAAAGGGGAACTCTTGTTTGTGTAGACGGGACCCTTGCAACACCTTTGAATCAGAAGGCACTTGCTCTTGGTGCTGATCTTGTTCTCCAATCTGCTACTAAGTACATTGGAGGCCACAACGATGTGCGTAAATCAGAATCCGGACCTTTGAAAAAAAGTGATTAGAAAATAATACATAAGTTATGTCTTTCCAGGTTCTTGCTGGATGCATATCTGGTTCAGTGAAGTTGGTGTCGGAGATTCGCAAATTGCATAATGTTTTGGGAGGCACGCTTAATCCTGTAAAAATGCTTGATCCTCCTCTCTACTGCTGGTTCAAATATTTGCTAAACACTTTTTTGTATTTCCGAAAAAAACAGAACGCTGCGTATTTACTCATCCGAGGCATGAAGACGATGCATCTTCGTGTTCAACAACATAACTCAACCGCTTTGAGGATGGCCCAAGTCTTAGAAGCACATCCCAAGGTTCGCCAAGAACCCATTCTTTCTTTTCCATTACGCATAATATTTTATTGATTAATGTTATATGAAAATCGATACGACCATGTTAGGTGAGCCGTGTTTACTATCCAGGCCTTCCGAGCCATCCTCAGCATCACATAGCCAAGAGACAAATGAGTGGTTTTGGTGGTGTGGTCAGCTTCGAGGTTTTAAAAAAAAATCAAATACATCACCATTTGTAAAATCTAATTAAAACTCAAGTAAAATAACTATTAATCTCAAAAATAAGTTTTTTTCTTTGTTTTCACATGCAAATAGATTGCTGGAGATCTCGAGACTACGGTCAAGTTCATCGATTCTCTGAAGATCCCTTACATTGCAACGTCTTTTGGTGGATGCGAGAGCCTCGTGGACCAGCCTGCCATAACGTCCTACTGGTATGATACATATACCCTTTTGTTTCATAAATGCGATTATATATGGTTACATAACGTTTGTAGGGTTTCATTTAGGGCTTTACCACAAGAGGAAACGCTCAAATATGGAATCAAAGAGAACTTAGTTCGCTTCAGCTTTGGTATTGAAGACTTTGACGACGTTAAGGCTGACATTCTTCAGGCTCTTGAAACGATACCCCTCAAAACGTCGACGTTCTCCCCAAATAATGGATCCGTTTCGACCGAAACTAGCCGTTAAAGTCGTTCCTCAAACACACCCCTTTCGTTTTCCCATATTTGTCCGGCCTGTTTCAGCCTTTCTATCTTCTTCCTTAAATTTTCAAGCACAAAACATACTTTGTGTTTATATTCATTCCAATGTCATGTTGATTATATTGTTCCAGGTTGGTGAAGCTCCCTTGTTGACTATGAGAAACAATCTTGCATTTCCAGTATTCAATAATTAATTAAGTTTGGTAAAGAGAAATCTTAGCACATGATAAAATATCTTGGATCTCAGGACTTGTCAAAGTTCTGAACAAATGTGATAAAAGTAAGAGTATTTATTTTAGCCCAATAATAATCTAGTGTCGTGACAGAAACATGCATCAACAATTAACTTTGAATTTAAAAAGTGTGAAAAGTAATATACATACTAAAATACAAGAGAATTTAATTCTTTGGATACAATGGTGTGCGTATATTCCAATTCATATATATGATTCGTCTATGTTAAATAAAAAAAAGGAATCTCATTAGACGAATCATATATATCAATTGGAATATAACGCATTTATTAATATAGATTAGATTTTTTTTTCTATATTGTAGTTCTGCATGCCCGTTCAATTCCCTCAAAGGTCCAGCTCAGGTGGAGGATCATCTGGTTAAGAGCCATTTTAGAGAAAAAGTATACTAATTATTGTTATATATATAATATGTCATTTCATGGACTTTCTTCCTGTACAAATATAAACAACTTTCCGAATTTAAATTAATATAATCAAATGACGAAGAAAAACTAAGAAAATTAAATCGAATCATCACTTCGGATAGAATCCTTCTTTGTTGGAGAATCTTAAATTTTTTATATTGAGAATACAAGTTAATCATGATATTCAACAAAAGTTTGATTCCACTTATTTTTTTTCCGAAAAAAAAACTAAAAAAATGAGCAAAAAAAAAGACCGTCAAGAGTATATTAATCGGAACCATCCACGTCCGCTTCATCAGATTCTCTTTCTCTCTCTCTGTAAAGATTCCACGCTTTCGCTTTTTTTTCGTCTTTCTTCTTTGTCGAAATTATACTTTGCAAAGCCCATTCTTATCCCCCCCTCAGAGCCATCGCGATCTCCGTCTCCATTATCTCTCAGAAGTCAGATCCAACGAGTTTCTTCTACATGAAATTCGGCAAAGAGTTTCGCACCCACCTCGAAGAAACCTTACCTGAGTGGAGAGACAAGTTCCTCTGCTATAAACCCTTGAAAAAGCTTCTCAAATACCACCCTTACTCCGCTCAGATCGACTCGCGTCCGGTCTTTGCCGACACCACTAACCTATCTTCCGACGACGACGTTGCGCTTCCCGGCCTCGGGCCTGCCGAAGATCTTCAGGGTTCGTTTGTCAGGATACTCAACGAGGAGCTTGACAAGTTTAACGATTTCTACGTCGATAAAGAAGAAGATTTCGTTATCAGATTACAGGTTCTGCTCATAACCTTTTATCGAATGATTCTTCTTCTGAATCTCCGCTTCTTCTTATCTCACTCGATTTTAGCTTCAGGGTTTTAGGTCAAGTTCGGGATTCTTTTACAATTTGCTTCATGTGACTGCAGATTACTGATTCAGAGCTGTAAAGAGAATTGTAGAATTATCGAATCGACATTTCATAGTTTATATAGCATGATTAATCTTGAGTCTTAGACACGAATTGCTGTTAAAGAATTGAATTTTTCTCTTCATTCCTAAATGACTCGCCTGAAACCAAATATAGTTCTGGTGATGATCTCTCTACTCAATGAAACCTCAAAAAAAGGTGCTACACTCTTTCTTCCTCATTATTGGACCTAGTTTTTTTGTTTTCTGTGTGTGGTTCAAGTAGATTCTATATCCCTGGTTCGTCCTGTAAAGACTGGACTCTCGAGACTTGTATCGTTAAGAAAGTGAAATAGTCGATAATGTCTCTCATTTCAAGCTCTTGAAGATGCGCTTCTAAGTTCACACTAGTGCAGGCTTCTTAGTCTCATACAGAGGAGATTTTTTATCTTATTGCTTGGGGTTTATCGCAATCAAGATCTAATTGCTTGCAGTTATGACTTATGATCTACGATCCTTGGTCATCTTCTTGCTCTGCTTGTGTGAACACACTAGTTTTTACACATGCGGTTCAGCTTAAGCGTTTAATTGAATTCTATTGAGGTTCATCATTGTATCATATCTATTTTGCAAACAGGAGCTGAAGGAACGTATCGAGAAAATTAAGGAGAAGAACGGTCAGGACGGAGAATTCGCATCAGATAGTGAGTTCAGTGAAGAAATGATGGATATTCGCAGAGACCTTGTCAGTATTCATGGCGAGATGGTGCTCCTAAAAAACTACAGCTCCCTAAATTTTGCAGGTATGATATGTATTATAGTTTTCTTCAGAAGAACACAAAGTACATGTTATGCTAACACATCTTGGATTCCAGGACTTGTCAAAATTTTGAAGAAGTATGATAAAAGAACAGGAGGACTTCTACGTTTGCCTTTCACGCAGCTGGTTCTCCATCAACCCTTCTTTACAACAGAGCCACTTACGAGGTTAGTCCGTGAATGTGAGGCGAATCTTGAGCTTCTCTTCCCATCAGAAGCAGAAGTTGTAGAGTCTTCTAACACTGTGTCAACCTCACATCAAAACAACTCACCAAGAATCTCTGCACAGACTTCCTCAACTCTCGGGGATGAAAATCTTGATATATATAGGAGTACACTCGCTGCAATGAGAGCCATACGAGGGTTACAAAAGGCGAGCTCTACCTACAATCCTTTATCATTCTCGTCGCTTCTTAAGAACGAGGATGATGAGACTGTAACAGCTGAAAACTCTCCAAACTCTGGGAATCTGCAGAGCAAAGATGAATCAGAGAAGGAGGATACTGGACCTTCCCGCTGATGAGAAGAGAGTGATGCTCCTTGTGATCAAGATTTTGAGAATTTGCTTCGTAACATTATCACCCTAACTTGTCAGAAATTGTTAACACATTTTGCGTTTTTACCACCTGCCCGAAGCTCGGTTTAGTTCTTTACATTTTGTAAATCACAGCTTCTGTATGCATTTGAATTGAAGAGCAGTGCTTTATAGATCAATAATTTTTTTCTCAATTGTCTCAACCTTGTCCCATTTTGCAAATTGACTTGAAAAATAGTCTCAAGTACCGATACTGTTCAGCCATTTGATCTGTTCACCAGTAATCGGAACAAGAACAAGAGCCTCCCTTGAACTGATGAAACCTATTTCTATCTCTGATGATGATTTCTCGGTCATAGATCTTTGAAACAATCTTCATAGCCGAATGACAATCCCGACATATCCTCAGATTCTTGAAAACATAAAGAGGTGTCCTCGGTTTTGTTTCTAGAAGCCCGAAACAGACGGCCAATTTCTCACTGTGACAGCACAAAGCATGCTCTTTATCCTCCAGGTCACCTTCCGAGAGAGAAACCAGACCAGAGACATCAGGGATATAACCAGCTGATCTAATCCGTTCAATTACTTCATTCAACTTCAAGTAGATCTCTTTCGTTCTCGGGTGTGATCTATCTCCTGAACTAAACCGATAAACTGAGCCGTTCGAGTGAATGGAACTCAAACCAGGTATTTTCCTGATTCCTCGGTTTCTCATACTTCCTCTTAACCCATCTACAACGTCATTCCGTCCTTCTGCTGCATACATGTTGGATAGAAGTATTTGGTATTCCATGTTGCCTGGACTCATCTGAACAAGCTCTCTTTTAATCCGTTCGGCTATTTCCAACTTTCCATGGACGCTACACGAGCCTAGAAGCGAACCAAGGACAACTTCATTCGGAGGCAGTGGCATTTCCCTCATCAAGGTTTCAGCTTCTTCGATACGACCAGCTCGGCCCAAAAGATCTACCATACATGCATAATGGTCAACCTTAGGTTCCAAACCATAGAACCGGAGGCTGTGGAAACATCGCCACCCTTCTTCTACCAACCGTGAGTGGCTGCAAGCACTTAAGACAGCACTGAAGGTTAAGTCATCTGGCTTCACCTCTCTTACCATCTCTGGGAACATGTCAATCACCATTCTACCTTTCCCATGCATTGCTAACCCACTAAACAAAGCGTTCCATGTTACCACATTCCTCTTACGCATCAATCTGAAGACTTTTATAGAAGAATCTATGTTTCCGCATTTGGAATACATATCAACCAATGCCGTTCCCACCATGACATGATCATAACTCTCTTCATCCCCCATTATCATTGCCTTCTTCAACGCATACACCTGAACCCATCTTCCAATTACCAGGTTTCCCGATTGGGCACAAGCCGATAGCATCGAGCAAAGGGTGACGAAATTCAAATCATGCCCACATTTAAACACCATTTCCGCCAGAAGCTCTAATGCTTCACTTGTAAACCCAGCTCCCACATACCCAGCAACCATAACCGTCCAAGCAACAGCATTTCTATCAGGCATTTCATCGAACACTTCTCTTCCACTCTCCAACCCCTCCCATTTCACAACTGTGTCCAAAACCACCGTCCATGAAACAACGCTCCTGTCCTCTAACACCTCGAATATGCGTTTGACTTCACCAACAAACCCACATTTCCCATACATATCCATTAAGGCATTACAAACCTTTACACTCGTCAAAAGTCCCATCTTTACAGCAAACCCATGTCCTTGTTCACCGAACCCCACATCTTCTAACTTAGCACAAACGCCAAACAAGCAGACGACAGAAACAGCATCAATCTCTACTCTTTTGCTTCTCATTTCCACGAAAAGCTTCATCGAATCAACCAAGGATCCATACCGGGAAAAAGAGGATAATAAAGTGGTCCAATCTACAGTGTCCTTTTCTGACAGAGGAATATCGTCGAACAGTTTCTGAGCAGTAGCCACATCACCGGAAGCCTCATAGAACTGAAAGAGCGAATTGCTAAGGTACGACCTCGGAGCTTTCTTCAACCCAGAAGTGGTTAAAACGGCGTGTAACTCCTTGCCTTGACGGAGAAACGAGCGGTGCGCGCAATGTCGGAGAAGGAGACGGAGTTTTTGGTAGGATAAGCATTTCATAAGATTATGATAAAAATGCTCGTCCTTCTCTGTTTCTCAATTCCTTTAACTAATAAGAGTCTTCGAGCTATGGCGTATGATCTTTCCGATAGACGGTTCGATTCGAACTTCTCGACCTCGTGTTCAATTTTCCCGGGAAAACAAACCTTCCTTGCATCAAAATCACTCACATCTCACGCGCCTCGCGCCACATTTCTGATTTCAAGCGTTTATTAATGGGCCTTCCATTTTAAGTTTCTCTCTCTTTTGGGCCCACTAAGCTCAAAAAAGAAGAGAGCCTACTTTAAAATATTACTTATCATTCACACAACGGTTTGGCTTTGATCTCTCTCATTTAGTCATTTTAACAGTTGCCACTGCAAGGAATACAAATCATACAAATAGAAAATAGATCTTTCTTGAGAAATAGACGTTTCTGGTTCTGGATATCCATATTTGGGCAATAGATTATTAAAGTCACTAACATCTATAAACTGTCATTGACAAATACATATAATGAAATCTGAAACTTTTATACAAAGGAAAAAAAAGTAAAATCGATTGTTGAGAATCTTCATTATATCAATCTACAATTCTCCGCGTCCCCACCAATCAGCAACATCATTTTATATTCTTTTAGGGGTCCATGTGAAATTTACTTATACTTCTTAAAACCCATCCAAACACGTTACATAAAATATACATAGCTAAAATATTCGTTATTTCGTTTTACATTTTTTTTTTGTCAACATTTCGTTTTAAAATTTAAAACATATAATTCAATCTATTTGGTAATAGATAGATTTGACAGCTTTACGAAGAGGACTTGTGGTCGTTAGATCTGATACTACAAAACACGTTAAAGGAAAGCAAAAATTCTCTGTTTTTTTATAATTTCATTCACACATAATCCAGAAAGACATACTCTCTTTTTTCAATAATTAATTCAACTCATTCACTTCCAAATAAAACAAAATAAAATTAGATATTTTTCGAATCTTACAGAAAATTTCAGCATCTAATTTCTCAATTAGATCACATACAACCTTTTTCAACAATTGATTCAAAGACACAAACAAAAACAAAAGATTTTAAACCAACAATCCAACATTACTACCTTAAATGCTTTCCCTTAAAAGAATTTGAGGTTTTTCAGATAGAAATTGGATCCAACTAAAGAACTCTCTGAGATTGGTCATTACCACATCCTTAAGATGGCATCCCACATCGTCGAAACAGAGAAAAGAGCAAAGGGAATCATGAACTGAGCGAGACTTGTGGCCATGGAAACTGATCCAATGCTCTTGGCAGGTGCAGATTCTGGTGGAGGAGGAAGCTTCTCGACTCTAACGGCGAGCTTCATTCCCCCGTAACAGCCACCCTTTCCGTCGAGTAGATAGTAATGTTTGGTCACATTGAGAGGGACAACGTCTCTTCCAGCTCCACGTGTCCAGTTTCGTATAGGATGGTCGGAGATACAGCTTTCATAGTCGGTCTTGTTTACTTCAAGAATGTTGTGTTGGTTTCTGTCGAACACGAAATCTGATAAGAGACCATAAAACATATACATGATTAGAACCAAGGTCTTTCTTTTAGAACATATATAATATAGTAGAGAAGCAAAAAAGAAGCTTTTGTTATGGAGTCACTATATCGGCATGTTAGAGTGGGTAATGTCTGATTCAAGATTTCAACTTTAACCAGTGTTGACGAAGAAAGATGACTGTTTATCAGACAATGAACAGTGTGAGCGAGAGAGAGAGACATGGATATACTGTGTCTCACTTAGACAACCTTATCAGTGTGTCCTAACCAGATCTGGACTAATCAGGAAACATTTACGAAAATTTGTTAACCAAACCTGTTTCAATAGACATAAACTTGATAACCCTTCAATTCGGCATTGTAGAAATTTGGAAAGCGAAGAAGTTTGGTAAAAAAAGTTGAAAACTTTGAAAATGTAACCAGATTTAACGCGAAACCCATTTCAAATCAGATCTAATATAAACAGATCCGAGACTACAGAAATGTAGAGAAGAGTGAGAGAGTGAGAGAGAGCATACAGAGCCAGTCTCCGAGGTAAAAATGTTTTCCCTGAGCCCAGATGGTGTAGTTAATGTTGGGATTCCAAAACTTGTTGTCGCCGACTGTATACTTCTTCGCTGTCACTTCCGGCACCGGCGCTGCCACTAGAAAAGCCAGTACCACCGCCGCAATCAACACCGTGAATCTCGCCATTTTCTCTCTCTCTATCTCTCTCTCTCTAGAGACTTAATTTTAGTTGCGCAATTTGTGATTTTTGAGGTGGACTAGTGGGTTTTCATAGCCGATCTTTTTTTCCTTTTTCAACTGCTGCTACTGTAGCGTTGTCAAAAAAATAATAAGTTATTACAAAAATGCACAAACCATTAAAACACATTCAATAATTTTATATAATAAAGTAAAGTTTTCTAAACTAAATATAAAAAGGTTGCCAAGTTACATATTAATTTATAATATATATATTTTTTGTTATTATCTTGAAAATTAATGTATTTATTTTTTATACATTAATTAATTTTTATATTTGTATATAATAATATAAAGTTTTTTAAACTTAAATTATGAGAGACTGTCAAGTGATACATCAATTTATAATGTCTATTTTTTATATCTTGAATAATTAATATATTTATTTTTATTACACATTAATTAATTTTTATATTCATAAAATAATAAAATAAAATTTTTTCAAACTCAAATTTTGAGAGGCTCTCAAGTGATTCATCAATTTATAATGTTCGATTTTTTTTTCTCTTATTATCATGAATAATTGATATACTCATTTTTTCTGAAACATTGATACGAAATATTATATATTCTATTATATTAAGATTTTTCTTAAAAACAAACGTTTAGAAGTTATCACATATCCTTATATTATTTGACACTTGTTTCTATTTTTTTATTCTATGTGTCCTACATAATTTTTAATTATTTTTACACAAACCATTAAAATTAATTATATATATATTTTGTTTTTTTAAATTAACCGGGTTTGGATTTTTGTTCTGGGACGGCACAAACGCATCACTATTCATAAATCACAGTTCCTAATCTTTCTTCAACAAATGTGACGAAGTTTCTAACTATCTAATTTGTCTTGAATATAATCGTCCCATTATATTTAATAAAAAAACCCAAATTTTTTTAGCAAAAAGATATTAATTTTGCCTTGACTTAATATAAATGTGATACTTCATACTAAACGAATACAGATGTTACAAAAAAAAACTATTGAGTTTTTATTTTCTTTTGATTAAGAGTGAGCTTATAAGTGTGCATAACTTAAATAAGTAATTATTCGGATTTAGAAGAAAGAAAAAAAAAGAAGAAAAAATCCAGACAAGGTTGAGCTGACAAAAGTATGCTGAGTTTTAAGTCCAGACATTATCCAGAACATCACGCTGTATGTCTATAATATTATTATTTAAATTCATTTTAATTTATTATTATTGTATTACTTTATTTCAAATTATCAGAGATAGATTAAACGCTTTTTGCATGTGATTTTTCATGAACGTTTCACACTTTTGTTCTCGGCCTCTCATTGGTTTCCTTTATACAAAACTGCATATAAAATACAAAAAAAAAAAAATCTTTGAACAAGATATTGAAATGGGCATTAAACTCTATTCTTGAGGGTTGGTTATTGTAGCTTAGCCAAGGAAACCAGTATAAAGGTTGTTTCAATTAGAGAAGAACCAGATAGCGATGTTTAATTACTCCAATTTTTATTTAACCGGACTGGTTTAGAGAGGAACATAACCGTCGGTTATTGTTTTCCAAAAAAGGAAGCGCGAGACCCCCTGGCCCATGTATTTTTGGGCCCAATTAAAAAAAAAACCGCGCATGGGTTTCATTTTCTTTTTCCGGATTAATCACAATTCTCTGTGAAAACAAAAAAATTAGCGAATTGGTGAACATTATCTTTGGATTTTGGGAAGACAAGCAAGCGAGACAATCAGTGGTCGTGGAATCGGAGATGTCTTCAAGCAGATCCTTCGACTGTCTCTTTGCTCTGTGATTTTCTCTTCTTTGTTTTTGGTTCTCGAAGCTAAATCTCAAGCTTAGGCAACAATCACAGTAGCAAACAACACATGAACTCCTGCAAAACCCTATTCCGAGCCTCTCTCACTTCATTTCCATTCGTTCCTCTCCCAAACCCTAATTCGTCTATCACTCTTGTCTCGTTTCGTGCCTTTTCGTCTCTCTCCCTTCTCCATCCAAATCCATGTACATACTCACTCTCACTCTCTCTCTCCCGTCTCTGTCTATGTACATTATGTGCGTTTTTATGGGTTTGAACATTCTTCTATCCGTCGATACAATGGGAAAAACATTTTGATTTTTTAATTTTTCGTTATCTGAATTTGAAGTTTCTTCGTTGAAGCTGCTTCAATTAATTTCGTTCGATTTCAGCAACATTCAAATTGAATATTGACGTTGGTGCGGTTTCCCACTTAAACAGGCATCGGAACAGCTCGTTGCACTGTTCATGGAGCTGCGGCTCTTCCACTGGAGACCTTCACGGAGAATTCCCCCGTAGAACTCACCGTGAGCGTGAAGGAATTGCTAACAACCAATCGCGATGACGCGTCAAGCATGATGAAGATGGAGCGGAGGTGCTCCTTAAACGACGGTAGAGGATCATGGTTCCCTTACGAGGACAGGTACAGGTGCGGCGACGTTCACCTCAGTAGCCGTGAGGTGTTGGAGGCCGTGAGCCCTCACATGATGGAGGAGAGGTCAGATAGGTTCAGGCGTGTGGTGGAGAACCGAAGCTTCTCTGTGTGTCTTGTGGTCGAAGGGCTCTCTGATATAGGAAACATCTCTGCTGCGTTCCGGTCGGCGGATGCGTTGGGGATTCAATCCGTGCACGTTGTTTCCTGTGACAGCTCCAAAAGGTGCCTCTGAGGTTGGCATTTTCTGTTTCTTGTTTCTTAGGATTGGGATTTTTTACGAGGGGAATCTTGCATTTTCCTGAAACTTTATGAGTTGGAATATATAAAACCTTAGATGCTGAAAAGATTGAATCATAAGTTGAGATTTTTATATGTAGGAATTTGTATTGCATTGTCCTCCTGTGTCCAAAGATTGCTCATTAGTTGGCATCTCTGTTCTTGCTTCGTAGGATTGGGATTCAATTAGGGACTCTTGTATCTTCTTTACTTTTCATGTGTGGGATTTTTGAAAAGACCGAATCGTAAGTTGACGATTGAAATCTATAGAAGTTTTGATTGCGTTGTCCTCCCAATTCCAAAGATATCATCATAAGTTAGCTTTTTTGGTTTTCTTTGTTGATAAGATAGATTCCTGGGGATTCTTACAGTTTGTGCATCGACGAGATTCATTGGCAAGATCTAAAAAAGATTGATCCGTAGCATTGTGTGAATTCATTTGCCGGTCTATATGTGTGAATGTTGATATCTATGTATGTTTATACTTTATAGGTATAGGAACAATCGTCATGTGAGTATGGGAGCTGAGAAATGGCTGGACATTGAGCTTTGGGACACACCTAAAGAATGCTTCAAAGTTTTGAAATCACGCGGTTACAGAATAGCCACAACTCATTTGGGAATGGACACGGTAAACTCCTAAAGATATGTTTCGGTCTATTCTCTCATCAACGAGGCAACAATGCGCATGACACCTTTTTGATCTCATAGGTTTCCATTTACGATATGGACTGGTCATGTCCAACAGCAATAGTTGTGGGAAACGAGGGCAGTGGAATAAGTGAAGAAGCATTGGAGTTATCAGATCTGCATTGCAGTATTCCAATGAACGGAATGGTTGATTCGTTCAATGTCTCAGTGGCTGCAGGGATTCTGATGCACCACGCCGTCTGTGACAGAACCACTCGTCTGGTAAAAATAAGTTAGCTTTCAGTTCAGGTTATATTTTTTTTGTTGTAAATAACATTTATGGGTTTTTGAACAGGGAAGTCATGGAGATCTGTCCGCAGAAGAGAAAGAGATATTGATGGCTGAGTTTTCACTTCGTCACAGTAGAAGCTCACTTTGTATAGCTTCCGAGTTCGCTAAACGTAAACAACAACACTCTGCTTCCTTCTAGTTTCCCCAACTTGCTCTGTTTTTCATTTTTCTCTATCCGTTTTGCGTTTTATGGGGCTTTGTTTTCCATTGGATCATTGATTTATATTTGACGAAATTTTCCGTTATTTGTTTAAGGATTGTAAATACTAGTCAAAGCTCAATTAAATTATGGCTTTTTTCAGTTAAAAGTCTGATTTCATTATAACCTTTTAATGTTTTTTTTCCATGACATCAAATCAATGGCATGGTAACAACCCCTACATCAACACACTTGATACAGCATAATAAGTTGCATTCTAATAGGACAAACCCTAAAAAAGAGGGAAAGGGTGTTGCTGTTATTATTTGTGTTTCTTTCTAAGAATGCACAATTAATCGATTAACATATCACTGCTGGTAGTCTGTATCCTCTCCTTGTTGCTGCTATCTTCTCCACTAGCCCGTTTCTTAGACTGATGCGTCCTCACAAACTCATCAATTCTCGCCTTCAACTCAATGTCCGGTATTAACATATCCGACGTCAAATGTGCCCGGTTAAAAGGATCGTGCTGCAGCAGAAGAAAGATGATCAGATCAAAGCCAACGTTAAATGATGGCTCTATCAACTCTGGATATATAAATGAATCATCAATATGTGAACTTTTGATTACATTGTCACTAAGAAGATGACGTTGAATGATGGCTCGATCAACTGTGGTTTTTGAGCTTGGAAGTATCACTGGATCCCTCATTAGCGTGCACTACAAAATTATAAAACAAACAAGTACAGATTTGAGTATGTTCCTGAACAAAATTTAATTTCTGTCAAATTAGACAGAAATTACCTGAATTGGGTCGAGGAACTCCTCCGGTATTTCACCAAGTGCAGCTTCAGCATCCATAGCTTCGGAAGCAGCAGCTTTGACCTTTGTGCCCAACTCCATAAACTCTTGAATGATTCTTCCATCTTCGCCTATTCTCCTAAGCACATCTGCTCCTGCATTGAATAGCTGCAAAAACAAGCACTTGGTTTGCTCAGTAGAGAGACAGATCAATTATGATGAAAGAGGATCCAGTTTGGGAGGAGGATTTGACCTGTTCGTTATATGATCGTCCATCACTGGATATGGCACCGGGGAAAATGTTTTCTGTATCTCCTCTTGCGAGATTAACATATATACGAACAATCTTCAAAGTTCACCAAAGGAATCACAATACGATTTCATCAGTATTTTTTTTTTTCCAACACAGTTTGGTGAGAAAGCTGATTAAAAATAGTAATCATCACTAACCTGTTTAAGCAACTGTCTTGGACGGAATTCGTACTTCTCAGGATCTTTCAAGCTTAAAGACTTCCGTTGTGGACCCACGAGTTGTAGCAAGAAGTAATTAAGCATATTTGCAACCCTCTCAACCTGATAAACAAACAAACAAACTATTCATGAGGAATCTGGGCAATCAAATCAAGCAGGTTATCGTTTCAGGTAGAGTCAGATTTACCATCTCAGGGAGTAGAAAAGGGGCTGTAATCTCCTCAGATGTAAATGCAAGCATAGTCACATCTTCATTAGCAAGCTTCATGTCAATTCTAACAATCTGCAGAGCAAAATAAAATTTTTTTGAGGCATCATGAACCGAGCCCAAAACAAGATATAAAAAGTCTCATCCACTAACATTCTCCTGAGAATGGAAGAGTCTCGTTCTATCCTGTCTTTCTTGCGCTGGTCTCTGCTCCCACTCTGCAGTATTCGACATCTCTGCCTCGATTTGTTTAATCTCGAGAATTTTGTTAAGACTTTCATCAAGAAGATAGATGCTATCATTGACTAAGAAGTTTAAGAAGTTCAAGTACACGCCCTTCTCTTCCTCTTTTGCAATCTGTAACCCATCAAATTTGGTAACAATATAATATTGGCACATGATGGTTGAAATTCAAAGCCATGGTAAGGTCACTAAGAATATTACCCGTCTCCACGCATTTCGGTGACTAGGCACCTGCCAGAGATACTCTAGAAGTTCGGCAATGTTGTGGCGAATATTGAACTTGTCATAGAACTGCATTTGGATCACTCGATTTCAGTCACATTAAAAGCAGGAGAGAATGGCCATTAAGGCTTCCAAAGTTAACATATTCTGAAGACTATGCAATAGAGCGAAGCACATTACTCCAGGATTATTATAGCCACTAAACAAATTTCTTGCAATCACCTGAGTGTGAGAACCGGTGAACTCAATGTCAACATATAGTTTCAGTAAATTCCTAACAAGATACTCGAGCGATAACTGATGGCCTTCGAAGAGAGTAGATGTAGCAGATGAACCACTATAAACAAAAATTGATTTAAGATTAGTGGACCGCATTAATGCAATACCCTTTACAGCTTTCTTTCATGGGAAGAAAAACACCTTGATCGGGGCATCCAGCAGTTCAGAACTTCAACCATCTTTGCTCTGAGATACGGGTTTCTAACATATTCTGGACTTGCCATGAACATTATTATGAAGTTCATAAAGTCGTCCTTAAGCAAAAGAGAACAACCATCATCAATGCAGGTACAAAAAGCGAATTTCTACAGACAGATGAGTTCAAACTAAGCATACCAGCAGCACCCCATCCAAAGCTTTGGGGATTCTTGAAGCAAATATCAGTAACTCCATTGCATCTTCAACAAAATGCTCAGGCATACAGGAGAATTCCATGGGGCAAGTTGACGGTAAAGGCATCTTAAAGCCACCAACAAGTCCAACTAACCAAACAACCACTAGTCGATAGAAAGAGAGAGCTCGCTGAATAAAATCTCCATCCTTCAAAACAGTATAGAGATAAAACAGTTATTACTATCTCCTCGGAAATAGAAAAAAACAAAAGACAATCTTAGAGCAGAGAATATGATTACCAACCCTTAATATTTGAGCCTCGTGACAAAGCTTTTCCTGAGAATACAGCTCTAATTCTTTTTCCATTCTGGTTATGTCAAGTTCTAACTGTGGAGAAGGTGCTTGATCTCTCATGGCTTTTAATGTTGCAAGATTGTCTTCACCTCTCGAGATGCCCTACGTCATGTGAAAAAGAAAAAGTAAAGAATATTATAATAACTACCTTCCGAAAATCCAAGCATCAAGGACTCTTTCACAATCTCAAGGTGATTAAGTTCATATTTTCGCTGCAAGTCTTTCACGGGAATTACTGACAAATGATTTGTCCAGATAATATGTCAGCAACCAAGTTTACATATGATCTATCTGCAAGATAATTTATACTAATCGTTTCTCAATATTTCAAGTTCGAGAAAAAAATAATAATGGTTACCTGAGCAAGATGTTTAAAGTCCGAGAGTGCTTTTAGGAGACCCAAATTCATGACCCTTGCAGTCATAAAGAAGCATTCACAAATAAAAGTGTGTTTAGTTGTTGGCTTTGCACTTTGCCCAGAAGCATTACTACTTGAACTTGTGGCTTCCTTGGATTGTAACAAGCGACTTTCATTCCTGTTTCCAGCGTCATCTGCTTTTGACGTACTATCCTTGTCAATCCACTCAGAAACGTCCTCAGATGATGCATGGAGAGCGGTCAACTCGCTGGTGTAGATCATACATAATATCAATCATCACGAATATATAATATCTAGTGAGTAGATACCCGTCAAATTATCTTGAGGCACATACCTAAATTTTAAACGATGACCACAGAATGCATATTTTGGATCAATCTTATCCCTTTTTGTTAAATGCGGATCTAAAAATGGTTCACAGAGTCGGAGCATGACTGCACTGAGGTTGCAAAACATGCCTGAGCTAGCACAAGAGACTGGATCAACCTGTCATACAAGATATACATATTAGTATATTACAGATGCCGGATTGAGCAGAAAGACAAATACTAACTTGATGAAACTGAGAGGAGACAAATAACAAGGCATGAACAAAGATCCGAAGCAAATATGCATCTTATTGAGGGATGATCACCTGTATATGGGCTCTCGACGCATTTGCATTGATCACCTCAGCAAGAAACTGTAGAACACACTCACGTGTATCGGTACTTTTAAGTAAAATCATCAGTACCTCATGCAGCCCACTGTACAAAATATTCATAAAATTTTTGATTGTAGAGAAGGATGATAATAAATCTGCAGGACGACGTTCCGATGCTTCAGAGAAACACTGCTGTCTGACATTCACAAAAACAATGTAGACATCTGTTAGCGTGGACGTATCAGGCAAATAATATTATCCGAGGTATATCAGGAGAACCCTTACATTTGCCCAATTTATCCTTGTCAGATGTCAATATTTAGTAAACAATCAAGATTCTTCAATACAGACAAGAAAAAAAATCCTCAAACTAATTAATTTCAACCATAGTACTGTAAACCTAACAGAGAGCTAACTATTATTTCTCTAACTATGCTGGATTTGTATAATCATGCTTAAGATATACATCACCTAACAGTGTCGTCTAAGCCAAAACATCTTCTTCTTATTGTTTTAACTGTCTCGATAACTAAACAACCCCAAAGATTACAGAATTCTCAGCAATAGAAACCCAGAAATACGTTCGAACTCACTCACCCAACATCAGGTTGACTCTTGAAGAGAGTGTTATCTGGCAGTGCACTAATGTGGAAGAAAGGGCCGAGAATGCTCGTCAACTCCATTGCTCGACCGTTCATGTACGCCCCTCGTGGAACCCACCACTCGTGACTAACCAGAGATTTAGCTCCTACTGGTAAGCTAACAAGATACTTGAGTGCCCTCAATGGTGGCTGGAAATCTCCAAGCACTGATACGTTTATAACCGTAGACCTCAAGTCCTCGTATAGCTCCTTCAGAATAGGGTCCAAGCTATCAAAGTCCGAGTCCTTAAAGAACTCATCCAAAAACCCCGGAGGAGACTGTACGCCACTACTACTACCTCCGAACATGTCCAGTGAACCAGAACCAACCTCGGAGAAGATCAACGGAAGTAAAGGAGAAACATTCCTCTTCTTCAGCTTGTTATCCAGTCCACCGCTGGTTTTATCCGAGCTCCCAAACATGTCAGGATTCCCCAAGTGAATCCTGCAGTACGAAACCGCGAGCTTCTTCGCCTGACCAGTGACAACCTCCATCTCCGATCTCAGATCCTTGTCCTTCATCGCCTGGATTTTCTTCGATTCGTCGTAGGCGCGACGGTAGCAACCGATGAGATAAGGGAAAGGCGATTCGGCGGCGGAGAAGTTGCCGGAGAGACGATCTATAAGAACTCTCTCCATCAAATCACGGGAGAGCAAGAGCTCTTTACCTTCGCTAAGAATCTCGGCGGCCGTCATCTCCAAGTAAACAACTCGAGGATCCGCATCAGTGGTGGATTCCGTTAGGGTTACATAGAATATCTTCCGGAGGATTATGTCCTCGATTTCAGCCGGCGATCTCTGAGGCTTGCTCGTCGCCATTGACTAAATGATCAAATCAACCACCGAAACTCGATTCGTGCAATAACAACTTTTATCAACCGATTAATCAGAAGCGGAAACAGTTCGGAACTATCAATTGAAATTAACAGAATAAGTATCAAAAACAATAATCAAAATTGACGAAAGAAGAGAGAAGCCATCGCGGAGAATAGAAGAAACTTCTGGAGTAAGGTCCCTTTTTTTCTGTGATGAAACTATGAAAGTCTCTGAAGAAGCTAAGAGTCCTGAATTAAGAAAAACCCCAAAGGAGACGAAACTCTAAATACGATCTGCAACATCGTACTTGATAATCCTACTTGATCGAGAGAGAGGAATTCACAAACGTGTTCACTAAACAATAGAGGCATATGTCAGAAAACATTTGGGCTTTGGGCCTTGGCCCGATCGTCATGACTAATTACAAGTTTCTTTAATTAAAACGAGTTCAGGGCCCATAACTTTTTTGAGTATCAAAAATTAGTTTTTGGAAATTCGAATTTAAAGATGACACTCGATACCAATTTGCAAGTCTTGTTCAGAAGATCTTACATTTATCTTTTTGTCAAAAAAAAAGAAAAAGATCATATTTCTTCTTTATCAACATTCTTCTTTAGAACCCTAGTTCACGTTACAAGTACTCTAAAACAAAATAGCAAAAAATTATATTAAAAGCAATAACATGAATTGATAATCTTCAGACTTCAAAAAAAAAGTGGAAGTACTCAGTGTCTTCTAATTTTCTTCCTTAAGATCTATTTTAGTAAGGTGCGTATATTTTTAATCTTCGTACATAACCAAAAATTTTCAAAATTTTAAATCCTTTTTTTTGTCAGTAAAAATCAAAAATTTAAATCTTAAGACTATTTTATTGAAGCTTTTGTGTAAGAAAGCTCGAATGATAGTTTTAAACTCAAGTAAGGGCACATAACCATCATCCAACGACAGAATTTACAAAAGAACGGGGAGAAAAGAAAAAAAACAATTGAGGAGGAACAATGGATACAAACAATTATCTCAGACCGATAAATTTTGGATATCTTTTTTGTTTTACTCAAGATGATCATGCGGTCGGATAGACATGAACATCGCGGCATACTGAAGTAAGCGGCGTTCACTGTTACCTTCAACGCTATTATCCGACACAGGACTCATCGAACCGCCTACACCACCGATGTTCTCACCGCCACGGGTTCTCTTCCTATACCGGCGCCACGCCATCTGAAGATTCACAGCAGCCCACGTCCTCCAGTTTGAGGAGTAGTATCTTGCTGTCCGCTTAAGCCGCTCGTTTGCGAATTTATATCGGAAATGATCGGTTATGTACCTAAGATCTTCGGATCCAAGAGAGAACGCCTCGATGTTGTCGAGACAGACAAATGTTGCGGAGGAAGGAGGAAGACGGTCAATGAATGGTCGACGTAGACACCATGAGAGTAGCTCATCGCCTAAGTAACCGCCTGGTTCGAGCGTACTAGTGGCTACCACGCCTTTGCTTAGGCTCTGGTTACGTTTGACTCTCCCACGCATGATGAATATCATTCTCTGTACAGGATCTCCTTCCCGGATGATCTGTGACAATCAACAAAACCCAAGAACTCAGAATTTACAAATTGAAGACACAAACAAAAAAACCCACTCTTTTGACGTGTGTATCTTATTAGCTTAACGGTGGAAACTGATATTATTAAACCGAAACCGAAGCAACATTCGTCTTTTTGGCCTGCTCGATGGTAGTCTTCAATTTGAGTCACTCTGGAAATTTAAGTTTTGATAACTGATGGGATCGGGTACCTTTTCGTCTTTAGAGAAGACGCAAGGCATAGCACGATCGCAAATGTTGTCCAGGATCAAATCGTCCATGCCCCTGAACAATGGTACCTAAGAAATGATCAAACATATCAGAGACTTGACAGTTACTTGTTCACAGGTCTTAACATGATTCGTCTAACGTTTGTTTCCTAATACCTTGTTAATGAGATCAAAGCAAAGATATCGTTTAATATCTCTTCGAAGACCCGGAGGCAAATCGTGTATAAGTTCTAGCTCGTCTTCTCCACCTAAGGCAGTCCATCTCTGCCGCTCAAATCTCCTAACTCTCTGTCTTAACCGAGAAGGCAACTGCCTACGTTTCATCCACCATTCCATGTCCCTACAACGTATCTGCATTTTCCTCTTCTTTGCCATTACCGCATGCAAAAACACCTTCAAAAGAAATTAAACAGGTTACTAAAATCATCTGATTCCATCAAAACACAAAACACAATATCATATTCGGAATATCCTGGCATAGTTTACCTGAATGTTTCCTATCAACAGTGTGAAGAGTAATAACCCGCTAAGGACCATAACTATGCTAAAAATAACCTCAAGCCAGTTGCTTGTGGGCTGGAGATCGTTCCCGAATGTGCTGTAAAATGCGACACACAAAACAGACTCTGACAATTAGAGGTTATCAAGTACTAAAGATGAAACCTGAAACTTTGAAACCAAGAAAATACCTGAGAGTCATTAGACCCCAGAAGATAGGGTAGAGGATCTTAACCGCAAGAGAGTTGCTGGAGATGACGGGAAGTGCCCAACCGTAGATACCATATCGGAATGGTCCGTTAGGGTCTAAGCACATAGGCTTCTTGACCACACTGGTAAGGTTTCCAGATAAGCATGGATATCCAATTGTGCTAGTCGGTGACGCGAACTGGTAACAGACTTCTTCTTGGCAAGACAGACTCAGATTACAGTTCCCGGTCCTCATGCATTGATGTCTAATACAAGAAGCAACACGCTGTATTGCAAGAACATACCAGCATCCCCCAGCTACCTGTAACCACACAAAAATTCCATGAAAAGACCAACTTTAGTATAATTTCTTAGCAGAGAACTTAATAGTATTCTAGTTTCTACACATATGGAATATGATCATTTGCACAGAGTTGTAGAAGTTGTTTTTGTGTATTGTTGCAGCACAATTTATGCAGCTTGAGAGGACTTACATGAGAAGCGATGAAATATGCGATGAGGTTAAGAGCAAAACCCCACCATATAGTCCCAAAAATGTAACCAGTGACCTTCTGCATCCTTCTCATCAAGCAGATGCAGTGATAAATCTTGGGGAGGAATTGGAACAAGAAGATTAGCAGAAGGATCGTCATTATCAGCTTAACCTTCTCTTCTCTTATCAGTCTCGGCACGACTAACCAAAACACAGCCTGCAAAAAAAAACACATCCATGGTGACACTAAGAAGTTTCAAATGATTCATGGGGGCTCTATTGATAATAAATAAGAGGTATAGGGTCATATTCATAATACTTGAATACTTTAAAGGTTGTTTTGAAAATTTGTTGGGGTTAAACCTGAGGGACAGGGAGGATGACGATAACATCGAACCAGAAGCCAGTGAGCGAGCGTGCGTAGTGTGAAGCGATGGCGCGTGGATCCCAAACGAGTTTCCCGCAACCAACGACGAGGGACTCTCTCGAGACGTAAGCCAATCTAAATTGAAGCCACACGTGCCATAGGTGAAGAGCGTCGAGGCACGTGCGGACGACCGTGACGACGGCCGCGAACGCGCCGTCCATGTAGAGACACGCGGGTCCGGTGGTTCGGCCGATGGATAGCGCGTAGAAGAAGAGCGGATCCACTGCTAGAGCCATCCCGCGAGCTAGAAGCAACGCGCGGTTCCATCTCTGCACGCGCTTGCTCCTGGGATCGAGAACCTCGCCGAACGGTCCCTTAGGACGTCTGAATCGGGGTCGAACCGGGTTGGGTACGGATCCTTCCTGGATCGGAACTAGGGAAGAGCCGGCGGAGGCACGCCACTCCGGGGCGTGAGCTTGATCGCAGCTGGTGGAGTGGAAAGCTGGTACGCCTACCTGTGTACACGCGTAACACTCGACGGAGCTCAGCACAGGCGTATCATCGCCGCCGCTGCTGGATTCTCCACCGTTGTTCTGGATGATGCTGATTTCCTCGATTCCACTCGTTTCCCGACGGAGTTTCTCGGAGAACAGTCCAATCCACCTGAAATTCGAATTGTAAACTCTAAAGGATTAGCAGGAAAATTGATCTACTACTACAAAAACAAAAAAATCATTCGAAATCATCTCTTCTCCATTTGACAACAGAAAAACGTTTTAGCAAGCGAGGCGAGTATAAGGAATTGCATGGTGACTTTAAAGCTATGAAAACGAAGAAACCTGTTGTTGATCAGGAAAAATATTTCTTCTCAGAGAGAAACCTTAAACAAAACAAAAAGACATTTTCAAAATTCGCAACTAGCTTTCCCGGAAAACGGCCATTGCTGGAAAGGTAGATGATATGAAATGGAATTGTATATAATAAAACCTGAGGAGGAAGTTGGGGTGAGAGGGCATGATTGAACTAGAGGAACCACCATGGGAGAGAGAGAGAGAGAGAGAGATTGTGTGTGTAGGCATAAGGCAGAGTGTGATACGTATGTTTCTAATAGGATTCGGTTTATTGTTAGGGAGACTCCGGTACACAATGATAAACCTATAATTTCACCTAATTCGGAAACCGAACCGGGTTTGAGGAGGAGATATGAGCTGTCAAATTGCGAGAGATGTGTGTGTGTGGTGAGTAAAAGAGCTAAGCAACGGCCCACAAATTGGATTCCGTACAGATCATGAAGATTACAACGTCAGGGGACCCATTTCAATTATTA
This sequence comes from Schrenkiella parvula, assembly GCA_000218505.1. NCBI lineage: Eukaryota > Viridiplantae > Streptophyta > Magnoliopsida > Brassicales > Brassicaceae > Schrenkiella > Schrenkiella parvula. The sequence goes on along the minus strand of CM001192.1, from coordinate 13,566,760 downwards.
TTATCAAACTTTACTTCTTACTGTTAAATAGGAATGTCGGACTGGCCCAACCTCTCCAGGCCCAAAACCCACAAAATCCGAATCGGTCTCTTTTTCTCAACGAGACTGTTTATTACTTATTTAACGTACTTCTCGAATATGTTGCGAACCATGCTATCTTTTTTGTTCGTGTCCAGTCCAGGCGAAGAAGAAAAACTTTAGGGACCAAAGTGGCATTTAAGAAAAGAAACATGACATTTATTTGATTCGATTGGTCGACATTCCTTGGATAAACTCAATTCCACTAAATTGAAAGGACGAAATACCGATTTTGACCTTGGAGATTTGACACGACATTTATTTTTGTTTTGAGTTCGACACGCCAAGAAGATCTATCTAGCCTTGTCTGAAACCAAATATTTCAACTGTAATATACTCCATTATATTATTTTGGTGGATTTCGTTTAGGATTCGGTTTTTAGATCCTCGGATTAGAAAATAGCAGACCGAAGATGCAAATAAACCCTTTCCTAAGAAATCTGCGAAAAATGCGGAGAGTAGGAGAAAATCAGCAAATCGAAACGCATAAACGGAAGAAACAGATTTTCTTCTCTCCTTGCTATGAAACAGAAACCTCAGAGAAATCATGAATGGCGTCTTTTACATCCTGAAAGCTCTCTGCAGAAACAAAAAGGTGAGATTTTTTCATTTTTTTAGCTTTACGTGGAATGCTTTAAGAGCCCTTTTTGTCCTTAAACGCTAAAACAGAAATGATTTGGGTGTAGCTGCAAACGATTAATCTCATTCAATGTCTCTTGAATTGGTAAATAAAGCAAAGGTTTTTCTTTGTATATATGATGATGATGATGAATGATGATGATGGTGGCTATTAGGTTCTTGTTTATTTTGCTTGACTCTGAAATGGGTTTCAAAGGTTTGATTTGATTAATGTTTAACGTCTTCGTAATTATGATCGCATTAGCAATGTTCTTTGCTAATTAAGTTTGTATCCTTTTTCAGCTCGAGGATCTTCTATAGCCTAAATGTGTAATTAATAACTTCAGAAGGTTAGAGTCCTTTAATTTCCTGAATTAAGCATTTTTCCTTTCTTTTTTAATTGTTCTTAACATCTGTATGATCCTTAAATCTCTAGCTGATTAATGGCTGAGGAGATCGTACGTTTGCCTAATTCACCGGATGTAAACAGATCATGGAGAAGGATTTCTACTGGAAAACTGAGTTTTTTATACAGTGAAGAGAAGGTTCTTCCTAATTACCTCAGATCTCCCACTGGTTCTTGTCATGACGTCTGCAAGTACGGGAGAAAACATGAACCTGAAGACAAGCCTGGAGTTTCACCTCTCAAAAGGGTTAACAGAAGCTTCTCTGGAACTCTAAGCTTTGATTCACCATTGAGGAAGAAGGCATTGACCAAATCGGTGTTGAATCCTTCTTTTGGTCCTGGAAAATATGATTCTTGTGGTGGCTCTGATCATGGGATGAGCCAAGTTAGAAACTTTTCTAGCGGATGTTGTGATGTTAAGAAGCAGAATGCAGAGCTACCACAGAAAACGGCGGTCACTTTTTCAGATTCTGGGTTAGGTGATTCTACCAAGCGAAAGAAGGCAGTTTCACACTCTTTCATAACGATTGGTGTGTCACGGAGAAGAGCGTTGGAGATGGTTGAACATAACAAGCGTGTCACTGCTTTGAAGCTGAAATCTGTTGCACAAACAGCAGCGATGGCTCTTCGTCGCAGTACTGTGAATAGAAAGAAGATTAATGGTGGATCTAAAGCTGCAGAACCAAAGAAAGCAGTTGTGCCTTTAAGAGCCACAATGTCTTCAAAACGGTATTCCCGGAGCTTGAAGACTAAGAAGGAGAGTAATGTTCCTCTAAATAAAATCCGGAAACAGGTGAATGAGACGTGTAAAGACTTAGTTGAGGAGAAAACTCTCTATGTTATCAAGATGAAAACAGGGAATGAGACTATTGAATCTCATCAGAACCAAAGATGTGTCATGCATTCGCTTACTGATGATCCAAAGAGCGAAAAGAGCCAAGACGAAGCTGATTGTATTGTGACTGAAGCTGACGATGAATCTTCTCAAGAAGAGGAAGATGAGAGTGCGTCTTTTTCTGAAGATAAGAACACAACAAGGCAACGAAAAAGCAAAGCCCTCTCAACAGAATCTGCTGTAAATGGCAAGTCGATGAGAGTGAGATTCAGAAGAGGAAAGTTCGTGGATGTTGGATCACAAGACAACAGTCCAAGAAAGCTCAAGTTCAAGAGAGGAAAAATCGTTACCGGAACTGATACAACCACAAAACCCGGTGGTCGGAGAAGCGTAAAGACCAAAGAAACCAACTTAAGCAACGACAAGGAACAACAACACAAGACCAGATCTTTGAAAGTTGTACTGAAACACCAAGACACAGAGAAAAAGAGAGATTCAAGAGTGTTGTTGTTCAATAATGTGATCGAGGAAACAGCTAATAAGCTTGTGGAGACTCGCAAGAGTAAAGTTCAGGCTTTAGTGGGTGCTTTTGAGTCTGTCATATCTCTCCAAGAAAGAAACTCTTCTCCAACAACATAACACATAAAAATGATTATTCTCAGAACAATCTCTAACTACTATATCATTTTTTTTCTTTTCCACTTGTGTTTATATGTAAACATATGTAGACGTATAAGAGTAATGACTCACATAATATTCTATAATTTGTGAGCGTTATCATGTCTAATCGGATGTCTAACTGCTTCTTTCTCTTATTATCCTCTACGTAATCAAAATTTTCACTAATCCATACATAAAAGATAGAAAAGTTATGTTTTAAGCTTTTGTAAGGTTACAATCTGTGAGTTAACATAAAAACTAGGGGCTAAAATGAAAATATAATACCGGACCACACGCCACGCCTATCCTTTAAAAGCCATTGACTATCCAGATTCTTTAGCAAAAGTGTCGTATTTTTATTGGTTATCGTCGTTTACTCCCAACACAGGCTGTCACTATACCATTTCTAGACTTAATTTAATTTTCCTTCTTCTGCTACATGGAGTAATAAAAATTAAAGCTTTGAGATTTCTTTCGTTATCGATTTCTTTCCGCGAATTGTTCGTTGTCTTCATCTGCTACTGATTTTCATCTTGTTTCTCTTCCTTATTCTGGAATCTTAATTTTCTTTCGGAGCTTTTGAGGTTCCTCATTCGTTGCTTCAGTAGCAATAATCTTCTCTTTTTGTTTACTTTTTTTGTTTTGCTTTGAACCTTTAAAGGCCTTAATTTCAGGTTCCAGTTGCGGATTCTGGGATTAGGAGCATAAACCCTTTCTAGTTAGCGTCATGTTAGTAGCAGTTTGTTGAAGTACTCACCGTTTTGTTCTGGTAAAGTTCTTCTCTTCACTCTTTAAAAGATCGTCATTTTTGTGTGTGTGTGTGTGTGTGTGTTCCGCTTTGTGGCGTTTTCTATGGTCATATTTGGGCACTAGAAATGGGTTATCAGAAGAAGGTTTAGGGTATGGATTCACTAGATTTTCAATTCGAGTGTTGTTTTTGATGTTTTCTTATAGATCTGAGTTACATTGTGGGTGTTGCCTTGAAGGTCTTGGGCTTGTTTGACTCCGTTGTTATTGGTTGTCGATTATTTGGCCTTGGTGATGGAGAACCGGTGACTTTTAATATTGATTTCTGGGCGTTTTATTTGAGAAGAAGTGATAGCTAGAGATCATCAAATTAATGAATCTGAAATTTCTCTTCTTCTCTTTGAGTCATTTTCGGATGTAAAGAGACTCATAGGAGGGAGAAAGCAGTTCCTTTGAGACTGTATGTGGTTCATTTTCTTTTGATGTCTTGAGGTATTATAAGGCCTTGTCTCGAATCTTTCTTGTGGAGCCTGTATGACGCCAAGATGCTTATATTGCATATGCTCAACAATTCCTTGAAATGAAAATCTGTTTGCTATGGATCTCAAGTGTATGGGAGTATTTGGGGACTGATGGATTTCTTATTTCTCATTCTGCAGTTAGAAACTCTTTGTGTTTCCCTATGTAATTGAAACGGAGAAAATGATTTTACCAAAGCAGTACCGTTGCACACACTCCCCAAGTTGCCAATGCACGAGAGGCCATCTAAGCGAGGACGTCTTGTTATTAGTGTTCCAACATTTGAATTGGAATCCGAAATTGGTTGCAACATTTTCCTGTGTATGCAAATGGTTTGATGATTTCGCCAAACGGGTACTGTGGAAAGAGTTTTGCAAGACTCGTGCCCCAAGAATGATGCTTGATTTGCAATCTAGTGGTAGTCACTGCATTGACGGTAACTGGCGAGCCCTTGGGAAGCTTCTCATCTACTGCTCAGGATGTACTCAAGGCGGACTTTTCAACAGCTCAATTCAAATCCCGGGCCACTTCGTTTATAGGACCAGATTCTCAAGAACATTGGGAAGAAGCCTCCTTCCGCCTCAATGTAGAACCGACGTACTCTACGTTTGTGATCCATGTGAGCATCTTGATCAAGGAGAAGAAGGCGACGTGGGTTTGTTCCGTGGGATTTTCAAGTCATTCCCGACATCTAAAGTCCGGAAAGTAATCATTAACAGGGCGGTTCCTTTTCATCCATCAGAGGTTTGCCCATATTGTAAAGCTAGACTATGGAGCATGCTCCAAGCAAAGATAATACCTCAAAGTGCCTGCATTCGTTTGGAAGCTTATGAAGACTGCATTGAGTATTTCGTTTGTCTTAATGGACATTTGCTCGGTATCTGCACTCTGGCGCCTTTGTCTGATTCAGAGGACGCAATTCCAAGCGAAGATAGCAATCACACTGAGAAAAAACAAGGTATTCTCCATTCTCACTGGTATATAAATACGCAGGCTTTTTTTACCTGACAACAGCAAAGTTTTGCTTTGGTTTTTTGCAGACAGTTGCTTTGCTAAAGAAAACGTATTGAAAAGGAGAAATTCTTTGTTGGGTGGAAGTGAAATTGGACCTCCGCCTCAAAAACGACTGACCAACTCGAATCAATGTAACATTGATGTGTGAAACATCTGTAAATTTGTCAATTTGTGTGATTCTGAGATTCATTCATATGATCATCTGTAAACATCTATTGCATCTTCAGAGATTCATTCATATGATCAACAATTTCCATAATCTCAGGATTTTTAGACATCAATACAATGACTCTTCAGCGTAGATTTATACAACCCACATTTATTGTGTTCTGTCACATGTCACTCACTAGATGTTCTGTACTACAAAAAGTCTTAAACTTCTTGGGCTTCAAAGGTGTCGTTTTTCAATTCCTCTGTTTTGAGAAAGCTTCTTTTTCTTTTTCAGCATCTGCTGTTTCTGACTCGATATTTTTGAATATGAGCTTTTGCTGAGGTAGCTGACCATTGGAGAACGCTGTGACCTCTGTATCAATCAGAATGCCATCTTCTTCCTTGAAATCTCCTCTCAAGATACCTTTCGCAAGCTCGTTCTCAATGTTTTGCTGTATCACACGCTTGACGGGTCTAGCTCCATAGTTAGGATCATACCCGAGGCTTCCGAGAAGATCCACTGCTGCGTCTGTGATCTCTATCTTCATTTTCCTGTCTACAATCCGCTTCTGCACACGAGCCAGCTGGTATACACAGAACAAGTGATTCAATGTAAGGTTTTCACAACATATCTCTGTGTTGCCTTGGAAAGAAAATATAGCTTTGATCAAATCCATTAAAAAAAAACGCTAATCTTTCCCGATTTTGGCTTAAGAATTATTCTTTCAAATGGAATTAGACGCACGTAAATCATACGGTTTGGAACAATATATAGTATAAGGAGTCAGATTATTCACCAACATCTAAATTGTCTAATCGACCTAATTCTACAGAAAGTAAAGCTAACTCCTTTAATGTCATCACCACAATCATTTTTCACTTTCGTGTAGACAAACGAGTAGAACGCATGACAGTCTCTATTACTTTTCACTTTCTGGCAATTTTGTGATTTTCTTCCTGGAAAAGAAAAGCGTACCTGTAACCGGACAATGCTGTTGATCTGCTCGCGGTCAAGAGGTTGGAAAACTATATACTCATCGACCCTATTCATAAACTCAGGCCGAAAGATTGATCTTGCAGCATCCATCACTCTCTGTTTAATCGTGTCATAAGCAAGCTCCTTTGCATCATCATCTGTATTGTTGAGGATAAACTGGGAACCAACATTCGAGGTCATAATAATAACGGTATTGGTGAAACTAACAGTACGTCCTTGAGAATCCGTCACTCGCCCATCGTCCAAGATTTGTAGAAACACATTGAAGACATCTCCATGAGCTTTCTCAATCTCATCAAAGAGGATAACCGAGTAAGGCCTTCTTCTAACCGTTTCTGTTAACTGTCCTCCTTCTTCGTAACCGACATATCCAGGTGGAGCTCCAATGAGTCTTGACACAGCATGTTTCTCCATGTACTCACTCATGTCGATTCTCACTAAAGCTTCTTCTGTGTTGAACAGATACGAAGCAAGTGCTTTGGCTAGCTCGGTTTTGCCAACACCGGTTGGTCCCATAAACATGAAACTAGCTATCGGACGGCCTGGATCTGAAAGACCAGCTCTTGATCGTTGAATCGCTTCAGCTACCGCAGTCACTGCTGGGTTTTGACCGACCACCCGCTTATGCAATTCTTCTTCCAAATGTAGAAGTTTATCTCTTTCGGATTGTTGAAGCTTTGATACCGGGATTCCAGTCCATTTACTCACAATCTCAGCTATATCGCTACCTAAAACCTCTTCTCTAAACATCGATTTCCCGGAGCTTAAGTATTCGTTAAGCTCTTTCTCTGCTTCGTTTAGTTGTCGCTGCAACGAGTTTAAGCTTCCATATTTGAGCTCTGCTGCACGGTTAAGATCGTATTCACGTTCAGCTTGCTGGATCTCAAGGTTTACTCGATCAATCTCCTCTTTAATTGATTGAAGACGGGACATGACAGACCTCTCGTGCTCCCACTGTTCAGTTAACTCAGCTTGCTTCTCCTTCAGTAACAATAACTCGGTTTCAATCCGATTCAATCTCTCTCTAGAAGCTTTGTCTGTATCATTAGTGAGAGAAAGCCTCTCCATTTCAAGCTTTATTACCGCACGGTCAAGCTCGTCAAGAGCTGTCGGTTTTGAAGTGATTTCCATTTTCAATTTGGCCGCCGCTTCATCAACCAGATCAATTGCTAAGAAAAACAAACACCAAACCAGTTAGTAAAAATGTCTATTGATGAAGATCATATAATAAATGGTAATACAAAAGTATCAACCTTTATCAGGTAGAAATCGGCCACTGATGTAACGGTCGGAGAGAATAGCGGCTTCCACTAGAGCACTATCCGAGATGCGAACTCCGTGATGAAGTTCATACCTTTCCCGCAATCCACGGAGAATAGAAATCGTGTCTTCAACCGTAGGTTGATCGACATAAACCTGCTGAAACCTACGTTCCAAGGCTGGATCTTTCTCTATGTACTTCCTATATTCATCAAGAGTTGTTGCACCGATACAACGTAACTCGCCTCGACCCAGCATCGGTTTCAGCAGATTACCAGCATCCATCGCCCCATTAGTCGCACCTACAATAAAGAAAAAGCCAATTTAGAAAGAAAACCATTGAACAAAAAATATAAACTGTTACTATACAACAAGAGGCTGTATCATACCTGCTCCAACAACAGTGTGGATCTCATCAATGAATAAAATGGTCTGGCCTTCTGAATCTGTGACTTCCTTTAATACAGCCTTTAGTCTATCTTCGAATTCTCCTCGATACTTTGCTCCAGCAATGAGTGCGCCCATATCTAGAGATATCAACTGAAAAACAAACCAACCCTTGATTGACTCACATGTTGTCCCAATTGCGAAACAAAAGGAGAAGAAAAAATAATCTCTGATAAAGAATTGAATACCTTTCTGTTCATCAATGCTTGAGGTACATCTCCTTGCACAATCCTCTGAGCAAGTCTGTTTCAAAAGTGGAGATGCAATATCTTAGCATTACATAAACATGATTGTAACTTCTGAAACTTAGTGTTTTGATGATAGTATACCCTTCTGAAATTGCGGTTTTACCAACACCTGGTTCACCTATCAAGACAGGGTTGTTCTTCGTTCTCCTTGAGAGAATCTGAATGCATCTACGGATCTCATCATCTCTCCCAATTACAGGATCGAGTTTTCCTTCTCTCGCCATTGCTGTCAAATCTTTTCCATACTTCTCCAATGCCTCATACTTGCCTTCCGGATCTGTCAAACATGATCATTAACCTCTTATCCACTGTGTAAGCAATCAAATTTTCAACTATCAGCCTCAAATATGGTTACTAACCTTGGTCAATGACTGATTGTTTCCCTCTAATGGATTCAATTGCAGATTTCAAGCTCTTCTCTGATATCTGAAAATCCCTAAACAACTGTTTACCAAACCGCTTATCTTCAGCAAAAGCAAGAACCAAATGCTCCACTGAGACATAAGAGTCTCCTAAGTCTTTCTTATACTGCCTTGCCCGCTGAAACAGACCTTCCAAATCACGCCCCAACATCGAACCAGCAGCTTCTCCATACACCTGAAGTCACTAACTAAATTTTCATTGGCCTCCAAACAAAGAACAACAAATATTAAACCACTAATAATAGATATTCATTACCTTTGGTTGGCGTTGAATGAACTTCTCAGTTGCTTCTAGAACCTTTGTGTTATCCACACCGATCTTAGAGAAAATCCTGCGCGCTAAACCATTCTTCTGCTCCAAAAGAGCTTTCATTAGATGCTCCGTCTCCACAATCTGTTGCTTGTTCTCCTTAGCCACATCTGGTGACGAAACTATCGATTGCCACGCCATTTCCGTAAATTCTTGCTGTGTAAGCTACACAACCAAACAACATCGCACCCAATTAACAACATCGGAGTGTTCGTGTCAGCTACAGATTCGTGAAGTTAACGAATAATTAAAAACACAGTAAAACAAAACCTAAAGTATCAGACTTTTACCCGTCCATTAGAAGAAGCTTCGCATCGGATAACAAACGGCCGATGCTCAAGCCTCCGCGTGAGCCTCGCGCTCTGCTTTAACTTCAGAGCTTTGAAGGAACTAGGCTTCGCCGGAAAAGCCACAGAAGGTTGAAGATGAGAAAATGAAGAAATCTGTCGGGACTCCGATCCTACTCCGACCACATCACTAAACGCCGCCGTAGCAGCCGTCGCCATTTTGCTCGGAGACTAAAAATAGCAGGCAATTGAAAAAGGATTATGGAACACAACAGGCGGTTTACCACCAATTCACCAAAACGGCGAGATGTTTACTTAAGAATTCAGCAAAGATGGACGCTTTTTGCTTTTTTTTTCCTGTCGTCGCGTAGTTTAGCGAGAAGCAGGAGAAGGTGGAGGAGGAAATAATAAAAGAAAGGAGAAGATGCTAAACGACGCCGGAGGATTCGTGAACACTCGGGATGAGGTGCGCAACTACGTACTTAGACCTTCTTCTGACACGTGTTCCCCTTACGGAAATATAGGATTTTACAAAAGTAGAGAAATAATATGAGCCGTCCAAAATAATAACAAGAAAATATATTTTCCCGAAACTTGGGCTAAATAGGTCGGCCCAGTACGACTGTAAAGGAAAATTAAAAATAATGAACCACTCGCAGGTGTAGAGCGTGGCTTGTACGTCCAAATAGAAATGTACGGAGCGCTCATTTGAAAGAATCAGAATTACATTTGAAACCAAACCTCAAGCGATCGAAAAGCCAATGTTGTCACCAAAAAATGTTACAGGAAAAGAAAAATATTGAACAATGCCCGAGCAGTGAATCTGAATCTCCCAAGCTTTTTAACTCTCCACGTCTTACTGTCTTCTTTTTTTTTGTTTAAAACCGATTTCCAAAACATAAACAGACACATTTGTTCTGTTTCATATCACCTTTAGGTTTCTTCTTCTTCTCTGTTCATAACATTAGCAAAACAAAGATGTCAAAATTCTCATACAAAGACAAGTAAGAAAGAATCGGTTAAATCAAGAATCTAGAGTAGTTGTTTGTAAAACGATAGTAAAGCTTGTACCTTTTTTTTCAGTAACCTGATTTTGAATGATAACATGCATTGTGGTGACAGAACCTGAGAGATTACAGACAGGACTCCTGCAATCACCAACCGTCTTGTTGTTCTCCAATATTCTACCCGCGCTTATCAGTTTCACATCTTTCACTGTCTTTGGCCCATTCTCTTTTTCTGCTCGAATCATACAACCGAGCAAAATCATAAGATCAATGATTCAGTCACAATCAGTTTTTGAAGCAGGTTCTTATTCTAGGTCCTCATTCTATAAGCGTAAGGTGGCGAAAAAACCAAATGCAAAAGCAAAACCAGCATCTTTCTGACCAGACCGATGTCTTAACAACGAAACAATAAGAAATCTTTACAATACAATTTTAAAGTCTTAACCTTTCTAGTCATGGAGAGATCACCAGACCAAACAAGCTCACTGAATAAGTCTCATAAATGTGAAGCAGAGTAAAGCATACACACTAACCTCCTGGCCACTTGGCAACAACAGTTTCTTTCAATGTTGCAACGGTTGTAGCATCAGGAAACGCTTTAGGACCAATATCTGAACCATCGGTTAATCGGAACTTAATCTCTAAATGTTCCTTCACCTCTGCCATATATGTATCTCCAAGAATCAATCTCTCCTCACCAATGACTTAACAAGAACTCGAAACTAGAAAAGTCTCTACCTTATACCTCGTTGCTTCGTTCCTTTCTGCAACAAATCAGAAAAAGGAAAAATTGAAGAACAAATTCCCAGCAGCTAAGAAGTAACAATGTCTGCAAGAAAACATATTTTCTGTAGCTCTCAAGTCTCATTGTGAAACCTGAAGCTTATAGAGTAATGGATGATCGATTAAATGATATGAATGCTACATTCGTTCAAAGAAGAATCACAAAGATCTTCCATTAAAGATATGATGATGAATCATAGGTTCTCCAAATAAATAAAATCATGGAATCAATCAACAATTGAAGTACCAATATTAAACCAACCCACCAAAAATCGCGATTGGGTTAACCGATCGAGCAAGAACACACGGGGAAAATTTTAAAAAAAACACCTACTTGGTGGTCTTTCTTACTTGGGATCGCGACTGATCTAAGTTAGATGAATCAGAAGGATCTTCGCAACCTCGCATCACAGACTCGAACAGAAAGAGACGCGAGAGAGAGAGAGAGAGAGTTGTACAATGATTATAAGATCTCAAAGATTTGAGAATCAATTGCAGCCAAATGTTCCATTCCTTTCTGTCGTTCTTCCCATCTGTATACGCCAATGAAAATGCTCAACCTTTTAACATTCCATTTTTTTTTAATTATTATCACTGTACAAATGATCTCCCTTCTTTTTTTTCTTAATCCAAACCCATAAAAAAATTGTTTTTACATTCAACAGCCTTTGGATTACTCTTTTGTTTACTGTTAATCATCAACATCGGCTCAACCGCAACATATTACATTACAAATCCCAGCTTCAAATGATTATGAAGCTAAGAAAGAAGATACATTTCTAGAGAGAATATCGTATGATTGTTTAAAATAAAATCCAGAATTACGAAAATTGTAAAAAAATTACGAACCCAAATGATATAATAAGATATGTGGAGCAAATGCAACAAATGTATAATTGTTCTTCAATTATCAACAACTGGCCTTTTTGGTCATGACCCCCTTAATAACCAAAAAAAGAAATCCAATCTTTCTCATTCTTATAAAAGATTCAAGCATTGGATTCTCCAATCGAAACCAAAAGAATTTCAAAAAGGGTACCTTCTATTTTACAGAAAGAATGTATCTTTATCTCTCTCTTTCTCTTATGCAGCAGCTTCCCCTTCGCCGCAACAAGTTTCTTATGTATGTAGTGAGTAAAAATCTGCAGTGCTCGCGTTTCATCTGTTCTTTTCTACTTCCTAATATCTTCCTCTGACTTTTACACCCGTAGTACCTTCAATATCAACTGAAAGTTTCGGTTTTGCTACTCCAGGATGTGACAGTTCTTGATGAAATCATTGGAGTAGTTGACGTATTTTGTCCAGAACGGCCGGAGATGCTCGAAACCAATCTCAAGCCATGGCTTTGATTGGCCATTGTAGTGGATCACTGCAGCTTTCTTGACATCTTCTATGTTGGTCTTCTTCTGATAGCCTAATCCGAGCATATGCCATGACGAGTCTATTATGTGGACTTGACCCTTAAACGCGATAAGAGCAGGAGGCAAGGTTCCAAGCTTCCATATTGTCAGATTCGACTTTAGATTCTGCTCAAAACCAAAAGCAAACAGAGTAGGAGAGTGAGGTAACTTGAGATTCTGCTAAAAGAAAAACAAAAAATGAGTGTAGGGTTCTTTGATAGTTACCTCTCTAAGCCAAAAGTGATACGTTTCTCTGATATTTGTCTTTCTCCAAGCTTGTAGATCGAAGACATTCATACCATATGCCCAAGCGCATTCTTCAGGATCTAAATGCTTTGCAATAAGCGGGTGAGAGAAATTGAAGTAGTTCCTCAAACGCTTTGACATCACGCATTCATCTTCACCCCGGCAAGTTTCTACTGCTCCATTGACCTTACCACCAAGGTCAACATCCCAAAGTGGAGCCAAGTCTTTCTGGACAACTATATCATCGTCTAAGAAGACCACCTTGTCCAAGTTCGGGAAAAGCTATTCCAAAAAAAGAGAGAAAATTGGCATACGATTTTCAGAGGAATTGGCATAAAATACAACTGAAAATTGAAACAAAGGGATATAAGATTTACCTCCGGTATATATATTCTAAGATGGTTGAGCAAAGATATGTATTTTGGACTTCTAGACTGCAACTTTGAAGCAAATGTCCGAGGAGTTGTTTCAGTGAGGTTTGCCCCAGCGACATGATTCCCATGGTAATAGTTCCTGACACCATTATGGCTTTCCACAGCTTCCAAAACCGGAACATTCTCTCTCGTCAACCAGTCAAACTGATGAACACCTTTAACTTCCACAATCGCAGGTGCAACAGAATTGAGCGCAAACCAGGAATGCATACCCGCGTAGGTTTTCTTGTCTGTGATGATGTGAAAGACAATTTTCTCGGGTTTTGAAGATGACTGCACAGCGGATGAGACCACAACTGACGCAGCCAATATATTGTCCGTGGACAGAATAAAATGGTGGTAAGCATTATCTGAAAGAACAGGGAGAAACTCTGGTGAAGGCAGCTGTCTACGAGCATGAGCATTGGAGGAATATTCATCTGTCAGTCTTAGAGAGAGGCAGTGAATGCCTTTGGGAATGGAACTTGCTGCAAAGTGCTTGTTCATAAGTTCTGCAAATTTAGATTCCCTAATATCCCGTTCGTACTTCTCCATCTGTTGAAGACAGACAAAAAACAAATCACATAAGATAATCTTCTAGTTTATATGGCTCACTTAAGAGAGAAACAAGACTTAACTATAGCAGATCTCGTCCAAATGCAGAAGACAAAACCAACTTGACTATTTCGAGGGTCACAGACAAATGTAACAGATTTTTCACAAACAAAACATCTACAATTTGATGCAAGGGAATTTTATGTAGAATCAGAACCCTATTCAGATAAGATAAAGCGTACCATGGCTCGCAATACAAGAGCAAATGTCTTTGCATCATAGTGGTCATTCTTCATATCCGAAACAAGATGACTAAAAGAACTTGGAAGCTTCAAACCATCTGGAATTTCTTGAGTGCTTACTTCGTTTAGAATTTTATAAAATTCTCGAGCTAGTCTCTGCAGTAAGAGAAAAACAATGAAGAAAAAGATATCATTTAAGAACATGCAAAGATACTGAAAAATAGAAGACTAAAGAAAGCAACCACTCACCTCTGAATCATCTACCCTACCAAGAAGACGTGGACCTAACCGCCTCCCTAAACAATCTGAAAGTAAGAAGAAAAAGGGATGAAACCTTAATAAGAGCAACACAAGGGCACTGGGAGATCCATAAAAGAAAGAATTCAACTGAAATGAACACTGATCTTCGATGGAAGAACTCAACAAATGAACATCCTAAACCATATAAAAGTATATAATCGAGACAGCATATAGATAAATGTAAAGGGAAAATACCCTAAGAGTCATTCACTTTGGTTTAAATTTAGTAATGCAGATAAATCTGTAAGTAAAAGAAGGGAATTTTTGCAAAAGTTGTTATTCAACTCCACAATCCAACAAAATGTGAGAAATGGAATGTGGAAATTATATGTACTGCTAACAATTAAGGTCGTACAGCTCCTTGAGAACTAAGATCCTACAAAATTTATTAGTGGGGACCTAACAAGAAAAATCCAAAAAAAACCCAAACTTGGTTGACTTAAGCTCCATTCTAGTACGATCCCAAGAATTGTCGTTGGATCAAACAAACCTAACAAGATGCGTGTGACAATGGACACTAAAAGATTAATATTTGTCGTCAGTCTGCCAAAATCCAGCTGCTGAGGAAGACCCTATCATTGCACGAAATCACAATCCAAAACGGACGAATCCCAAAATTAATCTAATTCCAGATCAGAAAGGTCGAGATCCGAGCCAGTAAAAACGAAGAACACGACAAAAATCAGAAGCAGAACCAAATGTGTACAGAGAAACTAAACAATTCACTGAAGATGAAAGATCGAACAAAAGGTACAATGAAAACATAAGAGGTTACCAATGGAGGAGCACTTGTTGACACCTTCGAGGGTAACAACAGCGGTTAGGATGAAGACAAAAGGCAACAAGAAGGCGAGAATTAAGATGGTGTGGAAGAGAGTTCGGTAAGAGATGTGACGAGCTGCGACCTTGATCTTCATCAAGTCAGTAAACTCATTGCTGCTCGAAATCGTGATGCTTCTCATGCTAGGCGATATGTGAAGCTGCATCCTTGGTCGTGCAGCCCCACCACAGTGACAACAGAAACCGAATCGAAAACCCTAATTCCTGACGCCGGACACAATCCCAAACCCAACATCAGATCCGATCAGATTCCGCCTCTCCGATCCCGATTTCCTTCCGATTCTAGGCTCCTGCGTATCTACCAAATCCGTCTCTTTCTGGTTCCTTATCGCAATTCTTCTTCCTTGTGGTCTTCTCGTAGACCGCATTGGATTTACGACCACCAGTGGAAGATCCAAAATTTGAGATTCCCGCCTACTCCTCTGGAGATTGCTTCAATCAAATTATGAATACGATAATCCAAATGGGTTTGCCAAAAATTCACGTCTTAAGCAGACCTTAAGGTGTCTACGCAGAGATCAAGATTCGAAATCAAAGAGCTGAGGAAGAAGAAGAAGAAGAAGAAGAAGAAGAAGAAGAAGAAGAAGAAGAAAAAATGAAAAATAAGAGGAAAAAAAATGGAATCAAATGAAAGGAATATCGAGCTTTTGTTCTCAGAGATTTTGCCGGTGGATCTAAACATATTTATTCCAAAACCAAAAAGAAAACAAAATTAAAAACAAAAGAAATATATTTTATTCAAGATCTATAATTATAATGAGTACTTAGTTTAATTGGTGTCTTGGCCTTGAGTTTAGGGCTTGTTTTATAGAGAGCTAATTATACATTGTCCTTACCTATTTTCATGGCTAAGCAAGAGTTTTGCTTTTTCAGCTTTCCTACAAAAGATTGATATAAGCTAATTGTAATCAAACATGATAATGATATTTGACAATTCAATTGTTAAACTTAATCATAGAAAAATATAATTCATTCAAGATAATTAGACATCTACTCCATCTTCATAACGTCTTAATTTGTTCATAACTTAACATTTTCTCAAATTAATTATAAAAAGCCGTACAATTTCTCTTTGTCGTCTTCCTTTAGCCATACTACTACAAAAAGTAGTTATTTAATTTCATTTATTTGCTCAAAAAGTTTTGTTGAATTCCATCGACCGACCGACACATTCCATTATGATTTTTCAAATCAACAAAAATTGACTCGTCCAAACAAAAAACAGAGCAAAAAGTCTCAAACTTGACTATCAAATTATGTACAACTTCGATTCAGAAAACTGAAGATACTTTGAGAAACAAGAAAGTAAAAAAAAAAGGAACAACTTTTACAGGAAATTGCTAAATATCCAAGTAAATGTTTTTAAAGAACAGAGCAAAAAAAAGTCTCAAATTTGACTACCAAACTCTTTACAACTTCAAATTCAATTCGAGAAAACAGAGTTTCACTAAAACTCGATTCCAACAGTAAGCGGAACAACACTGAGAAGCTCCATATCCTCATCATGCTCTGCTTTCGACTGTTGTCTCTTGCCGTGACACTTCTTGTGACCACCTAAAGCATGAACCGACCTGAAACTCCTTGAGCAGGTGCTACACTTGTGCTTCTTCTTCTCTTTCTCCATAGACTCATCCCCTGTCTCTACTGATTCGTCTCTGTAACTCTTCTTCTTCTTACTTCTGCTAATCCGATGAAACGTCTGATGACCACCTAGAGCTTGAGAAGACGAGAATATCTTGTTGCACAACCTGCATTGGTGCTCAACATCCCTCTTACCAGATTCAGTAACAATATCAGTATCTGAATCGGGACGTTCCATAGCTCTTACTCCAAGCTCAGTTCTGTAAAATCCAGATTCAAAGTGACAGGGTTTCGGCAGTTTCCACTGATCCAATTCACACTTGTGTCCCAAGGAACTCGCTGGCTCTGTTGATGGTTCATCACTACTAGTTTCTTCTTCTTTCAGCAGTTTTTGCTCATTGCTCAAAAACCCATATTCAAATTCAGCAGCTTTTCTCAGTTTCCTGTAGCTCTTAAAACCACTAGGCGTTTCAGGATTAGCATCCATTGCTTCATCAACGAGTTTCACTGCCTCCAGTACGAACTTGGGACTACTCTTAGACAATAGAATCAAACACTCTGCAACTTCTAGGTCTTCATCATTCTCAACGGAGAAAGAAGGCGATTCAAGAACTGTAGTAAACGAATAAGACAACGGAGTCTTCTTGTACCTGATAACTCTCGATCTCTTCTTCTTCCTCACGAGACAGAAGCTACTACACAGACTCTTTATCGATTCTTCATAAACCCTCTGGCTCGTCGATGAATGCATCCCCGCTTGATGATTCGAAAGACATTTCTCGTACCGAAACCCTTTTCCACACTCTCCGCATCGGAACAAGATCTTCTTCCTCGGTTCTCGCGATTCTAATTCAAAAGAGTTCTGGGTTTTCTTCTTCGGGTTTTCCCTTAAACCGTAGTAGCAAGAGAGATCTCGCTGCTGATGGTGAATCGATTCTTCTTCTTCTTCTTCTCGTGACTGAGCATTCTTGAGATTCCTCCGAACTCCGAAGATGGGTTCGTCGAGGTTTTGGTGTTCTTCTTCCATTAGGCGCGAAAAACATGGGGAACTCGAATGAAGAAGAAGAAGATGAAGGAAAGGATGAGGTAGATAATGTAGAGGCAGAGCAGGAGGCAACAAACGCAAGACATACACATCCCAAATATCATCAAAGAAACTATCAGATGAGGTGAAGAAAAAGAAGTACTTCCGTCACTTTCCCGAGAAAAAAAGAGAAAAGAAAGCGTTAAAGACAGGGGAAGCAACAATTTTTCTGGGAAAGAAATAAGAGAGAAGAAGGGGAAAGCTTGAGGCTATCGAAGAAAAATAATACAGATGAGAAGAGAATCTTTTGAGTTTCTGTGGTTTTTCGGGAGAAAGAAGTGAGCAAGAGGAGAGAAAACAGAGAGAAACTGAGTAAGATATATAAAGCAGTGAGCCAACGAACGAGAAGAAAGGGGCAATTTAGTCAATCCCGAAGAAAAGAGGAGGGAAACTTTGTTCCGCCTTAGAAGGTTCGACGTGGCAATCGAGTTAAATAATATATTCTTCACCATGCATTAATATTTTTCAGGGCAAATGGAACAAAAAAATATTCTAAAATAATAACTCAAGTAGAAATGACAATAATTTTCAAATGGAGAAAACTTTTATATTACGGAGATAATACTTGAAAAAAAGCTTACAATATTTTGATAATCCAAGGTACATAAATACCAACAGAAACCAAACCTAAAAGGCTCTGTTGGAATTCATACGAAGAACAAAAGCGACAATTATTGATCAAAACATAGTAAAAAGGAAAAAAATATGAAAAAAACTCATGAGAATTCGGGGAAAAAATGAAATATAAAGCTAAGGAAGAGGTTGGTTTGTTTGTTTGTTTTAGGCAAGAGCAGGCATGTCCTTGAGCCACTGGTCCAATGGCTTACCAATGGAGTAAACAATAAACCCAATCTTTCTGAGTTTCTCCGCATCGACCACGTTTCTACCGTCGAAAACAAAAGCCGGTTTCTGCATGTTCTCAAAGATCTTCTCGTAATCAAGTTTCTTGAACTCGTCCCACTCGGTTAAAATGCAGATACCGTGAGCGTCTTTGGTTGCAGCGTATGCATCCCAAGCAACTGAGACTTGCTTCACAGTAGTGGGGCTCATGGGCTGGAGATGAAGCGGGTGGTCCCAGTCAAATTTGTTCATGGTTAAGTCTCTTTGGATCTGGTCTTCAGTGACTTGTGGGTCGTAGATGCTGATTCGAGCTTTGTCACCTAACAGACCTTTGCAGACATCAATGGCTGGAGTCTCTCTTGTGTCTCCTGTGTCTTTCTTGAAGGCAAAACCGAGAACCGCAATCTTTTTGTTTGAGACCGTGTTGAACATTGAAGAGACAATGCGGTTAACAAATCGGGTTTTCTGGTAGTCGTTGATCTTGATGACTTGTTTCCAGTACTCAGCGACTTCGGGTAGTCCATTGCATTCACAGATGTAGACTAAGTTGAGGATATCTTTCTGGAAACAGGATCCTCCAAACCCAACACTTGAGTTCAAGAACTTGGGACCGATCCGAGAGTCTTTACCGACAGCGAAAGAAACCTCTGAGACATTTGCGCCGGTTGCTTCACAGAGAGCAGACATTGCATTGACCGATGAGATCCTCTGGGCTAAGAAGGCATTAGCTGCAAGCTTGGAAAGCTCGGCGGACCAGAGATTGGTGGTGAGGATTCTCTCTTCAGGAACCCATTGGGAATAAACGTCTTTCAAGGCTTTGACAGCTGCAAATCCTTCAGGTGTTTCACGACCACCAATGAGGACACGGTCAGGTTGGAAAAGGTCTTCAATGGCGGTTCCTTCAGCAAGGAACTCAGGGTTGGAGAGAATCTGGAATTTGATTCCTTTGCTGTTGTGTGTAAGAATCTTCTCAATTGCCTCTGCGGTTTTGACAGGCACAGTTGATTTCTCAACAACAATCTTGTCGGAAACGGAAACATCGGCAATCATACGGGCCGCGCTCTCCCAGTAAGTCAAGTCTGCAGCTTTCCCTGCTCCGAGACCACGTGTCTTGGTCGGGGTGTTGACAGAGACAAAGACTATGTCAGCCTCTCTCACGTGTTTCTCAACATCAGTGCTGAAGAAAAGGTTCTTTCCACGGCACTGCTTAACCACATCATCAAGACCAGGCTCATAGATGGGGAGCTGATCGCTGTTCCAGGCATTGATCCTTGGCACAGAGATATCAACAACGGCTACTTCAACAGATGGGCACTTCAGAGCAATGACTGCCATGGTTGGACCACCGACATATCCAGCTCCAATGCAGCAAATCTTCACCATTTTGCTTGTAAACTGAATCACCTCCGAGAAAAGAGTTTAGTTTAAACTTCGGATCTCTCAGTACATCAATCCCATAAATAAACACCAAAATTAAGAGATGAAGTCCAATACAGTACAAAGTCTGAATAATATGACTGCACAAAAGTTCTTAAAAATTCCAAATAACACTAAACAGAAGGAATAATTTGCATCTAGCTGTATTGGAGAAAGAGAATTGTGACTCAACATGTCAGATCCAGAAATTCAAGCGTTTTAAAGAAAAAACTGATAATAAAGCATTCAACGGGAGAATCCTCACAACATATAAGAACTAAACTTTGACAGTTTTCGTTCTTAAAAAAAAACTCAGATCCGGTTTCGTAAGAATTGGAAGATGCGCATTAGAATGAATTCACGTAAACATGACACTAGATGAAGCTCCCAATTTATATCAACCCAGAGATCAAATATTCGTGATCATGCTTATCAATGAGACGCTTCAAAGCGAAATCGAACGAAAAAAATACACATACATCGAGAAATTCAAATCAAAATCTCAGATCTGGTACATGCAAAAGTACCCGGTTCTAGGATGGCGATACACGTAAGCTGAGAAATGAAATTACGTGAATTTTCTGCGGATCACCGACACAGATCGAACCTGAATTCGGAAAATTCTTAACACTCAACACAAACTCAGCAGATTTCGTTTTTTTTTTTGGAAGAAACACACAAAAATTCAAAACCAAATCTATGTGAAAAAAGGAAAAAGAAGAGAGCCAAATAGATCGAAATCGAAAACGAGATCAGATCACGATAATAACAAAATTGGATCTCGCAAACACGGAACAACAGAGATAAGATAAAAATTGATCATACCTTTGGCAAGCTACGTAGCCTCTGGTCTACACTATCGAAGAAAGTGGAGCTGAAATTGCTGGGGGAATCGCTAAATCTGACGATGGAAAAGAAGAGCGGGTGAGTAGCGAGCTTATATAGGTGATGAGATTCCTAAAATGCCCTTGAAACCGTCAAAGAGTAACGCGGTTTAAAAGTTTTGGTTACTTAATTTATTGCTAAACAAAAAAATTAAAAATTAAACAAGACTTTCAGTTAAAAATCAAGTGCAAAAGGTAGAAAAAACGATGGGCCTCACAATGTTTGGCAGGTTTAAAAGTCTTGAAGACACGTTAAACACTTGACATACATCAAAAGATTGGATTTGGACCAACATAAATAGACTCTATCGTATAAGTCAACAAAATTAAAAAGAAAAATATATTATATGTATTCAATTAATTAATTATGTATCTATTTTTATGACCTATTTTAACATAAATATATAATATATAGCAAACAAAATAAAATTCTCATTTATTGTTCCTTTAACTTTAGTGTTTCAACTAACATAAATGCAAATACTTAAGTCAAAAGCACATTTTATTATTCAGACATTCTGGAAGCAATCTAAAAATCAATGACTACTTTCCTTATCTCCACAGTATAAAAATGCTGAATAATGATGTGTATATAACAGTATATCTCCACAGTATATTCTTTTTTACTGTTAAATATATATAACAGTAAATCTCCACATATACTGTTATATTCAGATATATCTATATAATAGTATATCTATATCAGATATACATATCGACACATCTATAACAGTATAAGAATTCAAAGAAAAAACATTTTTGTTTTTCGCAGTTTACACTTATAGTTAAAGGAATTTCTATTTTGTCGACTTCTTTTTTTCTTTGGCCAATCAATATATTTCTCTCGAAGTAATCGACGCTTCAAGCCACAAAAATATAACTACACACATATGTATATTATCTCCTGCCAAACAAAATATTATATATATATATTTGAGAAATATGAAGATAAAGATAAAACATATGAAGTTTTGTTAATATGATAAAAAAAAATTGTTAATGAAGTTTTATAAAAACATATTTTGAAGAATGTAAAAAGCCACAATACATAATTGGTTTCAATGCGTCACTGTCCATTTTAATATACTTCCCAAAGGTAGGTGTTTAGTTTCAATAATGTAAATCTTAATCTATTATTATTAAAACCAATTTGTATCAGTAGTTAAGTGATTGTGCGGTGGAGTCTGCAGGACAAAACTTGAGACAAAAGACTAATTGCACTTTGCTTGAAAACTCAGTCACACTTTTTGAAGTGCTTCTCAAGCTATATATGAATACTTTTATAAATAAAATAATATTAAGAAGAGTGTGGATGAAAAAGAGAAAAATATAACATGGTTTCTATACGTTGACCACCCTAAAAGCTTATTTGTATACAACTCAATCTGGTTTGCCCCATGTTACTTTAATTCGATGACTATAAAATCCCAAAATCATGTTATCTATATCCACTATAACTATTTTACTAGTTTATCTTTGAATTCGAATATGCGTTTTATAGGACACCTTTCACTTTCAGCAATATATACTCCAGTCAGTTACGTGTAGTTAAAGATATGATCATTTCTATATGAATGATATTACGAGTAATCTTATTCTTCGTATAATCTTACAACAACTGTTTCGTCAAATGTGTCGTATAGTTAAAATTGTTGGATATAATTTTATTTTTAAATTTCGATTGGATAAAGTTCAATATTTCTACCATAAATTCTATAAATTAAAAAGAAAATAAAAATATTTTATAAAATTTTTAAAAAATCAATACGTAAATATAGCAATGTTCTAATCCTATAAACGATTATATCATCAAATATTCGTATTAGCTTTATTATAAAATGTTCGTAATGATCTTATCACGAAATATTCATAATGGTTTTATCACAGATATATATGTAAGGATCTGATAAAAAATATACAGAATAATCTTATCACAAAATATTCATACTAGCCACATCAACTGTTTACAAAATCATAGTTTATAACAACAACAACTGTTCATCAAATGTTGTTGTATCATTAAAACAAAGCTAAAGCACATAAACAACATATTTTAGTTCACTTTATTGAATCAAAATTTTAGGGTTTGCTCATTTAAATAATAAATATTAATATATTTTGCTTATAAATTGTTCATGATGTAAGTCGCTATAATTTTAATTTGGTACATCGACGAGTATTATTTACGATCTTATCCGGTGGATATTTTTACCATTTTTTTGAAAAACAATACAAAAACTTACTGTAAAACTATTAGACAAAATCAAAATCACCTAATCACATACCCCCTAGGCGCAATACCTCTAGCTTGATCCAACGTAGTGAAACCTTCCCACACCAATCCACTCTTTGGTCCACGCATCTTGGTTCGCTTAGACTGCAGCCATTCCCAAAACCGTACTACCAAACTCCAAATTATCAGAACAACGATCACACCCACGTCTCCGATCGCGATTGCTCTAGAGTTTGGCGAAATCACATGTCCTGCAACAGTGTAAGCCACGAGCAGAGGAACGAATAGAAGATAATACCAAAACATACTCTCTTGCCCTAAAGTCAACAAACACAGTGTCAGTCCCGTGGTTAAGTAGAAACCCACACTGTTCCATAACCATAACAATATAAAATATCCTTCTTCCATAACCACCGAACCCACTTTCCCACCGCTTTTATCGTTTGTTCCACCACCGTTATCAGAAACGCCTCCAGGAGGCTGGAGAACGGTCTGATATGTAGCTGTGATTATAAGAGTGGCGACCACTAAAAGAGCGTTTCTTCTTTCTTCGGAGATCCAAGAATAAGACCGAATCATCATTGTTCGTCTTGATTCTCTCCATGTAAGCCGCGAGCTTAGTATATCCGATGTTGTCTTAATCGAAACCAGAGAAACCGAACGTTTTCCGCCATGTCTCGTAACCATTTTCTCTATATCTCTGTTGTTCTCTTGTCTATGTAACACGGTAATGTCGAGAATAGTTAAACCGTTCTTGTTCTCGATGTTGACGTTAATCTTCGAACTCTTTAACATCAATTTCATAGCTTGGTGATTGTTCTCGTACGCTGCGAGATGTAAAGGCGTGTTACCATCTTTGTCTCTGCGGTTTATGACTCTCGTCTCGACCAACTCTGCATCTTTTTGACACAATCTTAGGATCCATCCCATAAGAACTTTAAGGATTATTAATCCTTCTCTTTGGTCGTCGTTCTTCACAGCGATGTGAATAGCGTTCTCGCCATTCACGTTTGCGTCCACGATGCTCTCGGGGCAAACCAAAAAGAATTCTGATATCAGATCGATTTTCTTTTTGTTCACCGCAAATAGTAATGGCGTCATACCTTTTTGAGTAAGAAAAAAAGAAATTAACAATTCTGGTTAAAGCAAGTTTAACTTAAGATTAGCAATCCAGTTACACTGATCCATAAACAAAATCACAAATCATTATTAGAAAACCGATTCGGAAACCAAATCGAACCGAGAATGAAAGAAATTGGGTAAAACTTTTATTTTAAAACAACTGTAAATTCAAAATGTATTTGGACAAGAAAAATCATTCAAATTAAAAATATAATTTATATCAACAAAAAAAAAGTACGTACCTTGTCTCCCTTTAAGACGAACAAGGCTTGGATCAACCTTAACTAGTTCGAGTACTAGAAAGAAGTGACCTTCATCGACGGCGAGGTGTAACGGCGTAAATCCATCGGCGTTAAGTTTCCGAGCAAAAGATGGTTTCAAGTTCATCATTTCCATGGCGAATTCTGTTTTTCCGGCAACGGCTGCCACGTGAAGAGGAGTATCAATGAAGGGTACGTTGTCGATTTTAACGAGAAGGTATGGATCATCCTGGATCAGTTCGTATAACAAATCGATATTTCCAGATTTAGCAGCAGCTTCTACTGACCTCTGATTCATTAGTTAAAACTTAAGAGAATGATGAATGTTCTATGGTAATTAAATATCTGAGAAGCGAGTCACGTGACTAAACGTAATTGGCTACGAAGTGATAACCAGTTTGTGAATGACAGGAATTCGCATTTAGCAGCATACCAAAATTGTGGAAAATTATACATGACGTGACAGTCTACGTGGACGAAGTCAGCATGTCATTACCTTGATCCAACGGTTGATATTAGTTAGACAGAAAAAAAGCTATTGTCAGAAAATTTGATGTGCCACGGATCAAATATGGGCGTCATCAATGATTGTGATCCAACGGCTGTGGTTGTACAAAATTATTTGCTGCTAAAGTGAGTAATTTATTTGCTGTTATATACAGAACAAAAGTTTGATCCGACGGCAAATATTAGAGGTTTGACTAGATGAAGTAAAACAATTTGCTGGAATTTTTTTGATGTGACATGGCATTAGACGTGGATTAAAATCAGTATAATCATCATTACTTTGATCCAACGGACAAGATTATGGCAATAAACGATTTCTTACTTATCTAAGTTTATTTATTAAAAAAGCACCAAAAAGACTAGCCGTTATCGAGAGCGTCCAAAAGATCGCAGCAACGGTCACATTTTTTCTCCCCAATCTATCTTCTTCGACTACTTCTTTGACTAGTTCTTTATTCAATTTACATACTCCATCAGGAAGAAAAACCTTAATTCTTCATCTCCTGTCTATTCTTTGGGTAGATTCTCAGATCAAAAACGTTTATAGTTCGTCTTCGTGTTGCTCTTTTGATTCCAGATTCTCTTCTTATCTACCTTTAATGGAGTCGTTGATTTTAAAGAATGGCAAATCGGGGACTCCGGTGAAGGATCGGAGCAAGTTTCAGCCCAAGGTTCAAGAGATTCTCAGATCGTCCGAGAATGCAAACCCTAACATTTCACAGGCGAGTCCGGCTAAGTCTCCGCTTACGAAATCCGCAGTATCCCCGCTCATCAAATCTGCTAATTTGAAGAAATCGGCACAGAAGAATCAGAGTCCGAACCCTAAACCTAGCCAGGCGGTTTTCTCTCCCCGGAATCGGATCAG
Source organism: Schrenkiella parvula (assembly GCA_000218505.1). Taxonomy (NCBI): domain Eukaryota; kingdom Viridiplantae; phylum Streptophyta; class Magnoliopsida; order Brassicales; family Brassicaceae; genus Schrenkiella; species Schrenkiella parvula. Next base: position 13,541,184 of record CM001192.1, on the reverse strand, counting down.
AGAGAGGAGGTTTGTCGTGGTGTCGAAGAAGAATTCGAGGAAAGGGAAGAAGGATCCATCGCGTAGCGAGTCGACTGTTTCTGAGATAGACTGTAAATGCGGAGAGAGGAAGAAAGAGAACATGAAGTGCGTTTGCGTTGCCTATGAAACGCTGCGTGCTTCGCAAGAGGAGTTCTTCAAAAAACGAAGTGAATCGGAGGAGGTAAAGGGCCAAATTGTTGACGAAGTCGACTGTTTGGAGGAATGTTGTAATCTCGGTGAAATTGTTGGAGAAGGAGCAGTATCCGGGGAACCGGAGCGAATAGGCTCTTCTACAATGAAGAGGACAAGGGCCAAGGTGGTGGAAGAATCACGGCGAAGTGTGCCTGAATCCGGTAAAGTGATGAATCTTGTAGAAGCATTTGAGAAACTCACTTGTTTCAGTCTTTCAAAGACAACCAACAAGAACGAAGAGGACCAAACTGTAGAGGATATGAAGAAGCCGGTGAAGCTGGAACTGCGTGGAATGAGGCAGCAATCTAAGTTCTTGGAGGGAGAGCAAGAGCAGCACCCATGGAGTTCTTCGTTTTGTCCATCTGAATTGGTCTTAACAGCTAAGAATCTCGGGTTAGACCCCAATATCTCGGTATCTTCCTCCTGGGACAGCAGCCACGGCAGGTTAGTTCGTTGGTGACTAAAATATTTCACTTATAATTTCTGTAATGTTAGTTCTTAATTGTTTGGTCTGGTGATGTTTCAGTGTTTTGAGTGGGACATCAAATGCTGGCAGGAGAAGCAGAAGAAATGTATGTGTCTTGGATTCCTCATAAAATTGTTTTACTTTTCTTTATGTATGCTTCTTTTTTTTGTTGTTTAATGACTATCAGCCTTTCATAGTATGTCTATAAAGCTTAGGAATAGTGACATTTGATGACGTCCATTATAATCAGTTTGATATTTCTGTCTGTGGCAGAGCTTGGACTCATCCACTACAATGGGAAGCAGAAGATCAAAGAAGAAGCAGGTCAAGGTCACTTCATTGAAGCCCTTTAAACTTAGAACTGAGGTAGGAGTTTATTAGATCAAAATATTGCAATTTCCGGATTCAAGTTAGAAATCGAGTCCTGACTGTTGGTTGGTCTTTTATTTCGCTGCAGCAAAGAGGTAGAATGAAAGAGGAAGAGCTTGCAAAGAAACTTCAAGAAATAACGATGGAAGAAGAAAAGATGAGAATCCCCATTGCTCAAGGTCTCCCATGGACAAACGATGAACCTGAGGTAAGTCTATCTCTTGCAGGTTCTAATCAGCAACCGTAACTTGGTAATTTGCAGAGTTTTTGAGAAGACTAACTAGAACTCTTTATTATGGACCTTGCCTCCCAGAGAATTCAATATTACAAAATTGTTTAGTTTAATTTGTTCGTATAATATCTTGATGAAGAGTTGGGCAAGCTTAAGTGGGAAGTAAAAGCAGATGATATCTTGTTAAGTATGAAAAGGCTATGCATATGGTCAAGTTAGCATGCTAATGTTGTTTTCTGTCTCAGTGTCTGGTTAAGCCCCATGTGAAAGATATCACAATACCAGTCGACTTGACGCTCCACTCAGATGTCAGGGCAGTAGAACGCGCAGAATTTGATCACCAGGTAAACCTTGCTACTTGCAATTATCAAATCTACATTTTGTTAGATTTGAAGTCTGCATCATAGAGAGTTGTGCCCCCACTTTTCCTAGACACGTTAGTTATAACCGCTAGAATGATATGTATTCAGTACGTAGTTGATAGTGTCAAATCATTTAAGGCATACTTGTTTTCATCCTTAAGCTGTTTGTATCGAGACAGAAAGAAAAATAGCTGATAGTAACTAGTTTGGTACGGTAGCCAAGGTAGTCTTGTCGACAATAATTATAAATTTCTCAATGTTAAAATGTGAATTTGTTACTCTAGGTTGCCGAGAAGATGAGCTTCATTGAGCAATACAAAATGGAAAGAGAAAGACAACAGAAGGTAAAGTTTTATATAAGATTTTGTGGCCATATCCAATCATGAGTTTTGCTTTAGGTGATTTTGATAAACCAATATGTTTTTCTTTTCCATCTTTACAGTTGGCAGAGGAAGAAGAGATAAGAAGGCTGAGGAAAGAATTGGTCCCAAAAGCACAACCAATGCCATACTTTGATCGACCATTCATTCCAAGAAGGTAAATGACTGGTAGTTACAGTGGCTCTTTATATAATTATGTATCTGAATTTCTAAATGGGACATGCATGATATGTAAGAGATAGTTTTCAAGTAGTAATTAATAATTTTTGCAACCACATAGGTTTTACAGACCTTCGTAGAACAATGAACGTATTAGCAAAAAGCTGATAAAAAATTGTTCTTGTTGGTTTCTTTCACCATTCAACAGGTCGGGCAAGCATCCAACTGCACCACGAGATCCCAAGTTTCACATACCGCAACACAAGAAGATCAGATGCTGCAGTTCATCTTCTTGGAGTGAAACTGGCTCCTGCATGAGCGTCCATTATCAGTATCTCTAAAAAGCTTCTTTTGGTTTGCATTCACTTCCTCCTCCTGTCCATATTCTCATTTCTTCTGTAAGATATTCAATGAACCAACCAATTAGTTGCAGTTTTATAGATTTTTCCAATCATTCTTGTTCCACCTTTGTAATAATACGGTTTACACCAAGAAAAAAATGAGAAAGATTACATCTTTGTTTGCAATATCCGGTTTATTCTGGTCAAGTTCTGGTTCAGCAAGATATAACAACTAACCTCCAGTTTGATTTTGGATTTAACTGACATATCAGAAGAGCTTCAATGGAATACTAACTGTTTTTGAGCTTTTTATGAAGAAAAGCCGACTTGGGATACAAAATCACTGTGTAGAACAAAACTTCAACAGCTTCGAAATATCAAATTTGTTTGTCAAGATGAACACAACAGAAGAGACAAGATTCTCGAGGCTTCTCCAAATCAAAGCATAAGGACAACAACATTCAGCTCTTCATGATTCAGTCGCAATACGCCCAGCGACCTGATCTAAATCCCGTTGACCACTTGAAGTGATTCTTCTTCCTCTGAGGGAAAGAATGAAAGAAGGAGAGAGAAGTGAGTTAAGGCAAAATTACAAGGTCTTTCTACGAAAAAAGTGTTACCCTTTGGTGTCGAGCTCGACAATGCTCATCGTCTCCAACTGTTGGAGAATATGGCGAGCAATACCGCCACTGCTCTTACAGAAATGTGGTGGTCGGCTTCCGTTTCTTTTGCTACCACCATAGATTCTTCGGAAAGCACCAACACCAAGACCTCCTCTCAAGTAAATCTTTCTGGCCATAGAAGCTGAACCAAGCAGAGATCAACACACTTATAATGCAAAGAACAGAAAGAAACGGTGAGAAAGATAAGCTTTTTACCAGCTCTAATGTAGTACCAATCAGGGTCGTATGGAGCAAGCTCCTTCAAACGACCAGTCTTCACAATGTCTGTCCATAGAGGAAGCTCAATCTGAATCAGGACAAAGAAGCAATTATCAATACAATGACTTTTGATCAGGGTCCAAAGAGAAAACTCCAATTAGCTGCCTATGATCAACATTGAAACTTCCAACTTCAAATTATGCACAAACAAGAGATCATCAGCGATCCAAGACCTTGTCGTCAATTCTAACTATATCTCTATCCTTCAGCCACTAAATATATTCAATGGCTCGAAATACACGAGCACATCGAGAAGAAAGACAATCTCTGAAGCTCCGTTTCCCAACTCTTTCCCGTTAATGTCACTATTCATGTTTATCCTTTTGTGTTTCCTTCTGGTTCTCAATGGAACAAGAACTGAAGAAAGGAAACTCGAAAGAGAAGCAGCAATCCACTAACCTTTCCAGATCGCTTGAGGTGAGAAGCGTAAGCCTTCACAAAATCGTGAGGAGAAACATCTTTCACAGTTTTACCAGGCGCCATTGCAGGAGAGATGAAGAAGAGGGACTCACCTAAATCACTTCGACTTTAAATCTCTCCGCAAAGCCAAAGACTTTCTCCCTTCAATCGGAAAGTGTATATATGTCGGAGCAATCAGTTTTCAAGTAGGGTATTCTCGGTCCGGGTCTAAGTTCTAATCACATTTAACCCGACCCGTATTAAGCTTGGGCACCGTTTCATTGAAACGCCATACGTTGCCGTATCGACGGATGCTTCTTGTTAGTTCACAGTATTAATTTTGGCCCTATAGAGTAGAGAGCCAGAGAAGATTAGCTATGTCGATGAAGCATTTGCTCAGCTTGGCTCGAGGGTCTCAGATACGTTCATGTCTGAATCAAGCAGTACAATTGGCTTCATCAGTCGTCGCTGCCGTGTCTCCGTCTACATTCGCTCTGCATTTACTGAATTGACCAAGTAGTTCAAGTGTAACTTGGGTATTGCTTGAGTTTAAATCTTGGAGACATTCTTGTCCAAAAGATTGGTAAACTAAAAATTGGATCAAAGACTGTTGGAATTTATGAAATGAATGTAGATTAGATGGAAGCAACCACCTCTCAAAACTTGATGCCATTGATCAGTAACACATCAATGAGGGTTTAGCTGAACACATGAAGACATACAGAGAGTGAGACACAACGAGAGAACTGAGAACAAGACAAAATGAGCGTTGTCTAAAAACACTTGACAGGTTTGGTGAAGTTAGTTAATTGGTTTTCTTCGTAAGCATCGAAATCAGATTCCTTTACCCAAAAAAAAAGAAAGAGAAATCGACAGTGTAAAACATTTCTCTCTATCAGTCTCTCATATCTCTTCTTCCTGCTTCCTCGGTTTCATCGTCCACTGCATTCCATCTGTCTGAAACAATGGCGTCATTGTCGGTACCTTACGCTAAGATCTGTTCCCAGAACCGGCGGGTCGGATCTTTTCCTGGAATCCGATGGCAGCCTCAACCCAATGTGATCTCCTTTCCCTCCGCTGTATCTCAGGTTTCTTCTGCTCCTCTTCTATATCATGTAATAAAGTGTGAGGCTTTCTTTACGAGAAGATTAGCCTTTTTCTGTGAGTTTTCTGACTGGGTAATTATGATCTGTTTAGTGTTTATAAGTTTCGATTACTGGACTTGTGACGCTCATGGTTAACTATGAACTCACTTTTCGTGTTCTTGAATTGATAAATGTTATTCCCTTCAAACGCCTTTAATTGATCATAAATCTTTTGCAGATTCATAAGTGATTTATTCTGATATATTACAATGATGATAAAGTTGCTGTCTTTTTGAACTTAGTATACATTAATTCATAACCCTCTGTTTTCTTCGTATTATACAGAACCAATCTACAATCTGGAGGTTGCGTGCGACAACCAATGAGGTAAAGCTTACTGGATTTTACCAACAAGGTTCCACACACTTAGTAGTACGTACGATGTAACCTTTTTATTCATTGTCGATTTTTCCCCCAAGGTTGTCTCTAACTCTACTCCAATGACTAACGGTGGATATTTGAACGGGAAAGTGAAGAGCAATGTTCCTGAATCCGCAGAACTCTCGGACTTTATGGCTAAAGTCTCAGGTCTTCTTAAGTAAGTTCAGTCTCAAGAGTTCCTTACCAATCCTTTAGTTAAGTTTCTCTAGACGAACTAATCAAACACTAAACATTTTCTTTTTTTGGTTATCTTATTAAGGCTTGTGGATTCAAGAGATATAGTGGAACTTGAACTGAAGCAGCTCGACTGTGAGATTGTTATTCGAAAGAAGGAAGCCTTACAGCAACCTGCAGCACCAGCTCCAGTTTATCACTCGATGGCTCCTCCAATGGCAGGCCTTCCAATGCCTCCATCTCAACCAGTGGCTCCTCCTGCTTCTCCTACTCCCTCCTCAGCCCCTGCGACAGCTAAACAAACAACCGCTCCATCCTCGTCTCATATTCCACTCAAGAGCCCTATGGGTGGTACTTTCTACAGATCTCCTGGACCCGGTGAACCGCCTTTTGTCAAGGTACAAGAGGATGCCAAAGAAAAGAAAACCTAACAAGTCTTTCCTTCGAAAGTTCTCTATCAAGAAATCATCGAGTGTGAGTTCTTTCTGTTTTGCACTTTGCAGGTTGGAGATAAGGTGCAGAAGGGTCAGGTTGTTTGCATTATCGAAGCTATGAAACTGATGAACGAGATTGAGGTCTGATATTCTTTACACAACTATGATATCTTATGTGATTATATATATTTGTGTGATCAATTATTTGTCAACTTTCGGAGTCTTTAACCTGTGAAGTTGTGGGTGAGAAACAGGCTGAGAAGTCAGGAACCATCACTGAATTACTGGCTGAAGATGGAAAACCGGTCAGCGTTGACACGGTACCGATCTATCTGTTTCTCATATCTGTTCTATCCCGGTTTTCTTATAAGAATTGGTTTTCAGATCACTAACTTTGTGCTTAATACTACGACAAACTTTGCAGCCTCTGTTTATCATCGTTCCTTGAAACGAAGAAGCGTCATTTTAGCTGGTTCAGAACATCTTCAAAGTCTTGGTTTAGCTATACCGACGTGCTGAAAATCATGAAGTAATTATTTCGGTCAGGCTGGTTTGGTTTCGGTTTTCCTTTTTTTTTTTTCTTTTCTGAACTGTCAGTTTCTTTGGGAATCACGTAACTTTATAATATGCATGTCTTTTAGAATAAATTCGACAGTATAATTCACTTTTTTGTATGGTGTACTATCCATGTACCATCTTACACTCCTGGTTTGATAAGAAATATGTTGTCCGGATAATATTATGTAACCCAACTAGCGCAACAAATAAGCATTCTCACCTAATTAGATTCGGTAAGCAAAGGTGAAACAATAAACCGACCAAGAAAAATAAAGAACAGTTCTGAAAATAGTCATTACCAACAACTTAAATGAGAGGAAAAAAAAATGTAACAATACAATAGCAACAACTAAATACCATCCAAAGATAAAATTAACCAAAATACCAATTACGGTCTTCTACTTAGAATTCATTTTTTTCTTCATTGTAACAAAAGGTTATAATAATAGCGTTCCAATTCGTTAGCGTCTTGCTAATTTTGTAAGAAAACGTACTGTACACTGGTTAAGAGAGCCTAAAATAACAGCGAGCGATATTGAACTTCTTTTGTTTGCCGCTTTATGTACAGTAATCTAAAACAGAAGGCAAGTGGGATCTCACTTTACCTTCTGTTGCTATTTCTGGTGCTGTAATTTAGTCTACGAGCAGTCATACCAGTTCCTCCTCTTCCTCCCCTTCCATTCCAACCTCTGTCATCATCATCGTCGTCATAATCCTCTTCATCGTAGGCCACTGCTTTTTTAGCAGATTTTGAGCTTTTTCTTGGCGTTGGCCGTTTTCTCTTGACGTTTGATGAATAAATGGTGTAGTCAAGTGTATCTTCCCTCATAGCGTTCTTAAACTCCTGCAAGAGAGAAAAGATTAACCAAATGATAATTTCCCCTTGCCCATGGATTTATATTTTAGAGAGTATGGACAAAATGGTGAAAACTTCTTTGGGTTTTGACCTGATATCTCAGAACCAAGTCTTGATATGTTGAAGGTAAGTCAGTGCGAGTGTCGCTGAGGTCAAAGGCAACATTTTGTCTGGACAGAGGATCTCCTGGCTTCAAAGGTTCCGTTGGAGAATAGGCCTGATATAAATAAATAAAAATTTCCAAACACATTCACGTTGAAGAAAAAAGAGATATGAATCTGAAAAAAAAAGAGTACTGGTAAGACAGAATCGTACTTGGCACCGGTCATCATTTAAGCTGTACGTGACCTTCAAGTATCTCTTGAGCTTCAAAAGTAGTTGTAACGCTACAGCTGACAAGCAATCAACCTGAAAGAGCACCAAAAGAAAGACTGGCATGAGAAGAAAACGCCATATATGAGCAACGATGATATAAAAAGTGCTCGATTTGGATAAACCATATATAAAACTGAGACAATCTGCCCAAACCAAACCCAAAAAAAAAACACAAATTTTGTAAGGTTTTTAGATTTTATATATCCAGAAAACCAAAACAAATCCTTCAGAAAGGGAAAACCGAACTGCAACATTTTTTTCTTAAGTTTAGTATATATTTGACTAGACTCAAACTACAACCAACCGGAATTGAAACCAAAATGTACACCTATGCAATATTGGGTTTACAATAGTCCTACTGAAAAGGTGAAAAATTCAAACAAAAAGAACCCGGCTTTTTCGCAACCTAGCTTTCACAGGAGAAAACGGTATGAAGACTACCTGAATGTTCTGCAGATCATCGGTGGATAATTTAGGCGGATCAGCTGAGGTCATCTTGTGCACATTTGCTTCCCCAGTAAGAGATTGATATGAAGTAAACTGATCCCTCGGATCTTGGTATACTACTCCATTGAGATCAACTGGAGTCGGATGGCCATATGAATCCCAATGCGTAGGTTCTTCTTGAAATCTTGTGTTCAAATCCATCATGTGAATATATGCAGGAGTCAGATCTTGTTGGTACGTTCCATTTCCATGCTTAGTCTTAGCGGAATCTTTATGTAACAAAGCCTTCAAATTTGACTCGATTGCACCAGCCCGGATTTGTATAACTCGGTTTATGGAATATACAAGATAGAGCGGCTCATCAGGAGTTGTGAATGGAAGTAAAGCAAGGGTTTCAGTGCAATACCTGTAAACAGAGACAGAATATTTAGTGTTTATTTAACCACAAGGAGACTGTGAACTTTTTCATAGCAACAAATACTCACATCAGGAAGGATATCACTGAGCCATTCCAGTTTGGATTATCAAACTTGCGAACAATAGAAGTCATAAATTTGTTACGAGAAATTCGGTTTCCACGGATAAGCTTGTAGATCCTAGAGACTCCAAGTCTAGCTTGTGTGAGAGTGCTACTAGTATGATCATTTTTCCCCAACATGTTTGTCGAACCCTTCAGCTGAGAATTTTGATTTGATTCTGAAGAGACCTGGCTGATGGATTGCATGAAGTTGAACGACATTTGAAGTCCGTCACCGAGACGGCTTTCAAAAAAAGCCGGATATCTGATGAAAATGTTGAGGTGCGTTAATGCGCCAATACTTGAAGAACAAAAAGATGTAAAAGTTTGTAGAACCTAGTCAGAGGATTACTTCTCATGCATATTCATTAGTAAATGATGGGCCAGCTTTTGGTTGGCCTCGAGAGGATCTGTCTCGAGGGCAATCAAATAAGGAACACATGTAATAGGATGAACAAGACCTTGACGTAGCACGACTTCCACTATCTGTGGGACAGATATGTCTCTCATTAATTCACACAAGAGCAAAGAGACAGAAGCAAATTTATAATTTTAAAAAAAGGCAAACCTTGAGAGCAGTCTGGCGAATTTGATCATCAAAGTCCAAGCATCTGCCTAATATTTTATCCCAATACAATTGCACAATGCCTCCGCAAATGTTGGTGTCACCTGCACCAGCGGCCACAGGTACAGTATAGCCACCTTGCTCAATTGGGTTAACTGTGTTATCACCAGCTTTATCTGATCCCAATTGTTTTTCCGCATCAAGAAGGTAATCAAACATATTTTGTAATGCTTGCATCTGGATCATGAGCATTAAAAAACGATGTAACCGTAGGCAAGCGTAATAAAAACACGTACACCATAGTAACTGAGAAAAAAATAGATGGGGGTTATTAACCTTCATGCGCCCATTTGCTTCATCTGATAATGTACTCTCGATTATCTTTCCAATGTCTTCTTCCAACATGTATTCAGGCCGGGCAATTAGAATGAAACCTAAAGCCTACAGGAAGTATGGGGTCACCATTATTCTAGCAAAATAAAATACTTAAAATGTGCAACAAGCTAGCACGGTTGCACTATACCTGCAGGGACCTGACTTTCAAAGCAAAATCTTCCATGCGGAGGTGTCGTTTGAATAAATTGAGACAGCCAGAGAGATTGAAATTTCTACCACCTGATGTGCTAATAAGAGAGTTTCCATGGCGAATAAGCAAGCCAAGACAAAAAAGAGACCGCCCAGCGATCTGAAATAGAGAAGAAATTGTTCAACATTTAGCTTCCGGATAATCTGTTGCTGGATTCATCTTGTAAAGATAGCAGTTATCTCAACTAAGACAACACTCACTCTCAAGTGAGATATATGTGAACACTGAATATTACCATCAGTAGTCGGTAAAACCACAATGAAGGAGCAGTGTCATTAGAGAATAATGATCTTATAAGCAAGAGGAAAATGACAGTCACTTAACGATAAAAAAAATACCAGTCCAACGAGAATAGGAGACGACCCCAATTTAGTACTGATGCAACCAAATTTACACTCACAAATGCAAGACACAACAGTACAATATACCGACCTACAGAAAATCTACTTGTAAAATCATGTGCACGAAACAAGACTCAAAGAAGATTTTAATTGTATTTAACCACAAAAAAAATTCTGATGGATGATCTAGTCAAAGAAAACCCACCTGGTTGTTATCAGACCCTTGGGCCTCCAACCGCTTAAAAAAGAAATGAAGAAGATGCTCAACTACGCTAACACCTTTTCCCACAAATCTACTCACAGAACAGATACACCTGAGAATTTGAAGGGTTGCACTAATTAGAGAGAAGGTAGTCTCCTAAAAAAATAGATGAGTGGTGTTTCTTGACTGCATCTTCCACGAAGACATGCGATCATCCAAATAAAAATGAACGAATGTGAAAGCGAAGACGATAGAGCCAGGAATGATGGTTGTTCAGAAATAGAGGGTACCTAACGCAAGCATGAACAACAGTTAGAAATGAATGCCGAACAATCATATGCTTTAGATCTTGCTCAAGATCTTCTGTGACACTAAGAGGCAGCTTGCGGATCAAGGGTAGGACAGAATCGATAATGAAAATAATACTCTCTAGTAACTGTGCTCCTATTCTACTATCAACCTGCAACAAATACAGAACACATGAAGGTTAGCAACACTTAAAAGTTTAAGATACTATTATGGACAAAACTTAAGAGAATCTTGACCAGATTGGCCATATATAACCTGACTCTTCAGATACGGCTGTAGGGTGATCACAAACTTAGTAGGGTCTGAAGCCGGTGTACACAGCCCAGGATCCACCAAACAGAACGCATGCAACGCAAGTACATAAGGAAGCACTTGCACCTCTCCTTCTTCACGGCTCATTTCTTCTACCTGACGGAATAAAAGATGTTAGATATTGGTATTCGACCAACCCATCAATACACAGACATGAAGCATTAATGTTGACCTGCAATATTTTTTCCAGTAAGCACTTGCACATCAGCTCACAGCGCCTGCGTACTGATGCAAGAGCAACTGGGTTGATACCAGCAGCTTTAGTTGCTTGAGGAAAAAAATCAAGGGCCAGGGCACGCTTAATAATTGTTACAAGAAGCTGATGATTTGGGGTTGTCCTTAACAACCCAACTATTTGCTTAGTTTTCTTTTCCACTTCCACTGGAATGGAGCTAGCATCACTAGCAAACTGAGTATGATGCCCTGGAGGTTCCTCAAACCAAAATTCATAGAAAGTTTTGCACACAAGATCCTGCAAATGAACAAATATCTAATATAGATCTTGTGTTTATGCATAATTTCACGCTAAAGAATGAGGGCATGATAGATCAAAGAGCAATGCATATTGAAATATAAAGATTACCTGGATGCTAGACTCATCATCACTGATACGAGATAATATCTCGGCACATGCACTTGTAAATTCAGAGAAATTGGGATTGGAAGTACACATGTCACGTATTATCTTGATGGCTCGTTTTCGAACACTCACTCCCGTATCCTTAATCCTCTCAGCAACCTTCTCAAAATACTGCAAAAACAAATTCCTAGGGTCAGCAAAGAAATAGCAATAGTAGGGAATGACAATAATGATACGGGAAAGGTCAACTTACCTTTAAACCAACATCAGGATGTGATGCAATATGCCTACCAACAAGTTCCAGTGCTGCTTCTCTAACAGATATTGCAGAATCACAAAACCTTCCTTCAACAGCCAACTGAACACGCTTATCACACAGTACCTCTGGATCAGCCTCAACAATTATACTAACCTGTTATGGTCAATATCAGAACGTACTATCATTGCTAGAATAGCATAACTGTATTCTGGTTTTACCCACAAAGAGGAATGATTAAGTGTTTTCACAAACAAGAATGATTAAGTGTTTTAACACTTTGCTCACTTACTGCTCGCATAGCTTTAGCCCTGATAATGGGAGAGTTCTCTCTCAAACTAGCCTGAAAAAAAATAACACATGTAAAAGAAAGACGGAAACTCAAAGAAAAAAAACGCATACAAAACCTTTCACTAACCAGGAGCATGTGTAGAATCTTGTCAAATCCTCTGGAAAAAGAACTATTTAGTCCAAGAGCTAAAGTAATCTTCTTAATAGCATCTCTTGTCAAGAACGAAGTAGTTGCTCCAGAGTTACGGATTATTGACTTTGCCTTCAGTCTGGCAATGTAATATTTGAATTTCTTCTGAGATTTTGGAACATCTTTATACCAAAGGCACAGATAAAACCTGCACAAAGTACCTTCCATATAAGACCCACCTATATTGCAAATTCCGTATGGAAGGAGTCAGGAACAAACCAGCAAACGAAAGTATGCACATCATCAGCAGATCCTGCATCCTGAAGGTAATTTAGGAGCATCTGTTGCACAACTTCTGTCTGTGTAATCATATTTGGATCTTCTTCTGACTCCAGCTTACCAGTACTCTTGGTGTCTGTCTTGCAGTAAGACTGCAGTACAAGAAGTTGCCTTTTGCATATGCAAAACGGACAGTGCCAATTTCGACTTGGAATGTCTAGTTCCTTTAAACCCAAACAGTCAGCATGAAACCGCCTTTGGCAAATTTGACAGGCCAATAAGTTCCCAGCCCCTTTACCTAAACAAAGAGCGCAATCTTTTGTGCCAACTTGGTCAACTCTACTTTCAGTATCTGATTCTAGTAATGTCCAGAATCTGTCTCCACCACAGAGGACAGCATCTTGTTTCAACCTTGTAGCAATTGTACCTAGCAAGTCAATGGCCATTGACCGGGCAGAGACATCTTTTGATTTCAACCCTGCATTATGGAGCAGTATGACACAGAGAACCTGCAAGAGTTTACCTGTCAGAGTGGAAATAAACATTGACTAATTAAAACAAACAAAGTAACACAATATATTTACCTCAAGAATAGGAGACACCGATGGATATTCAGGAAGATTCAATGCTGTTAGTAAATCATTAACAAGGTTCTCAATCATCACTTTTATCTCAGAAGCATCCTGAGCCTTCAAGCTAGCAAATCGTTCAAGGACACGAGTCCAGAAAAGGCAACATGTTTCTGTAGCCGCCTCATGACATTTAGTTAGGTAGCCAACATCATCTGGGGTCTCGAGAATGGAGTTTGCACTGGAACCCCGTCTCAGGGTTTCAGGAAGGCTTGTGCTGTTGTGAACCAACTGAATAAGCAAAGCAGTGACCATTTGAATCTGCTTTTGTTCTTCATCAGGGAGAAGGTATGCTCTCGACACTCGTTTCGAGGAAGGTAACTTCCAGAGCAATTGAGATAACTCATCTATCACATATGTTCGGTGTTGAGCATATGAATTATAAATCTGCATTAAAGTAGACATTTAAAACTTCCTGACATGACGACACTGATCTTTAAAACAGAAAACACAGCAAAGATGTGGAGGAAGTCCAAAGTCTTACACCACCGATTAAGCTAATTGCTTTAAGTTGCAGAAGTTGGATATTTTCCACCAAAAATGTTGTAATACTTGTCTTCAACAGTTGTAAAATGCAACTGTCAGACAACCTTTCTACCAATAACAGGTCCTTGAGTAAGCCAAGAATAGTGCAAAGTTTCTGTAGTGCAATATTCACTGTTCCAGAGATCCTACGAAACAGAGATATCAGATGTGAAAATGTGTACAACTAATATCACAAAAGCTGGGTATTAATCAGTAAACCTGTTCACTGCTGACTTCTTCACTTTGCCACTTTTTCCTGTGCGCCGCCTTTTACTGGCTGAGCCCATGTCAGGATCGAGATCATCATCATCATCACCTAGAAAACCATGTGGCATATATTTATATGTCAGATTTGTGAAATTAGAACATAACTTGTGCAGTTGCAACAGACATTCTTTATTGTGAATGACATGCCATCCACCAGAACGGAATAGGCACAGCAAATCCAACTTCCAAAGTAATTCGGAAAACAACCTCCAAATGTCACATTATCCGCCGGTTTACTTGCACTGCGGTATGATGGATCATAAGCAGACATAACAGCCATCATTTGGTGCCTCGAAAACTCCAGAATCCTCTCAATTACCTGAGTGAAAAAAAATACAAAAAAAAAGACTGAGTCAGTTAAAAACGGTGAAACGGTAGCAGTGTGCAGAGAAGCATAAGCATAAACAGATTCCAGGGAAAACAGCACTTAAGAAGCAATCACCTCTTCCTTGTAGAGCTGCTTTGGCATATCACTGTTGGCCATAACTGCAAGTGATGCATGGATAGACTCAAGGGCACCAAGAACCAACGATACTGAATCTGAATCTGACTGAAATTTTTTGCACCAGGAAATGTTAGCTTAAAGAAAAAGACATATCTGCAACTTCAATAATACTAAACTTGATGTACTTCAAACAGTAAATACTTTGATTGAAAGCTGAATCAAACAGTAAAAAGATCAAGAAAATATACTTCCACCAGAGAAAAAAACAACTTTGATTGAAGGCTGAATCGTACCACAAAATAGTCCATGTGTTGAGTGTAACATGAAAACAATCCCATGTAAAGCAAGAGAGGCGCAAATAGAGAGATCCAAACAGAAAATTACTCACCTGCTCACTATTAATGGATAAGCCTTCTGCCCTATGTATCTGATAATCTAGAGTGTGCAATAACCTCGATAGAATATCAACAGGTACCATATGCAGAAGCATTTTTGACCTTATAGTCATCAATTCAGTTACAAGAACACGAACATCATCAACAGGCACTGATGACCACTCTGCTTCATCCCTATCATCACCATGGACTTCAGCTCTGCCACAGAAGTCCTCCAGCATCTCACAAAAGCTTTTTACGATAGACTCTAAACAAGCATGAGAAAACTACAATTATTTAGTGAGTAGGGGTAACTGCAACGAAAAAAAGGAAAAGAGGAAAAACAGACCTTGAAGCAGAGATGGATCTTGCTGAACTGAAGATGCGCCATCTTTGCGTTTCTTCTTGCCCTTTGACTTTTTGGAAGCAGAAGATTCCTGCATTTTGATTCAGTTATGCCCACGGCACAGAAGAAACCCACTATGGTGGAAGATTGTGATAATGGTCTTACATTCATGGTGATTGTTTCAGGCCGATTCATGGTGATAGTTTCAGGCCGAGAGTCCTGAGTTGCAATATTATCTCTTGGTGACTGGTTTATCGAAGGCTCGCGCTGCCAACTGTTATCTTCAACATGATTTGATCGTAATGCCTTTTTCAGAGGTTCAGGCTGGATACTCCTAGCTAAATGATGATCTGCCTGTCGTTGAACCTTGACAGTAACACTTGGCCCAGAAGTTCTTTGTTGAGGCTCTTCATTGGTACAGACTGGATCGCAAGTCGGACCTGATAAACTTGAAACTTGTAGTAAATAATAAACACAAACATATCAAATCTATCAAACACTAGCACGATAACAAGTTTTCCCAGAGAACCCAAACAACCATTGAAGCTCAGCACAAAGTGGAGCCTAGAATAGAGGTTCACTACCACCTGACGGGTGAAAAAGGAAGGAAGATACTGATAGTATATACCATTAAAGGCATCTTAAATGCGGACCAAATATTCTATAACTTAAAAGGTTTCTTTCCGAAAAGATTTTCAATATTTTCCGCAAAATCTGCAGCACTCCAGAGTTAAGCCAAAAAAGGAAAAAATGAGAAGGCTTCATTTACCAGGGGTAACATACTCAAATGCTCCGGGATTGCAACGTAGAACTTGGTCATATAACTGAAAAGGCTCCTCAAAATTGCAATTGAGCGCCCTAGCCTCGTTTCTAAGATCCCTGTAAGATTAAATCGGAGAGAAATAAGTTGGTGCCCTCTATTATCATGGTTTTCCTGCATGAAAGAATTTCACCTTGACACAGTAAACGCCATCCATCATAATATTCTCAACAAACCTAAAACAAGCCAAGCTACGCTAATGCAGAGAGATCCTTTATTCACATAGCTACTCTACCAAGCATTTGAGGGAAAGAAGCACAATCTAAATCTCAGAAATACTTAATTCAAGGTTAGCTGTGAATTTAACCAGCACAGAACCAAATGTTACTGCTCGCTTCACCAGCAAAATTGCCAAAACCTGAAGACGTAAACTTATCTAATCATCAAACGATATCAGCGGACGAAACAACAGATGATTCACAAATACTTTTCGTAAATTAGCTGATCTGATAGCTTCTAAACTCAGACTAAAACTATTAGCAACGAAACAAATTTTTCATGTATAAGATTCTCATCCAAATCGCACATCATTTCACCCGAGTCCAATCGAGGAAAAGCTCTAACTAGTTTCTGATTTCCAGTCACAAATTATAGTTGCCAAAAATGAGAACTAGAGGAGAAGAGAGAGATTACTTACAGGTAAGAAACGTCAGTTTCTTCAAGCATGTTGGCGATTCTACTGGATTGCGAGAGAATCTCAGTGCGATTCAACGACCTGTTGCCACTACTACCTTCGCCAACCTCATCGAAGAGCTTGAACTCCCCAGGTTCCGCCGCACCGCAGAATATGGGTAGCGACGGCAGCGGCAAGTGAGGAGCGACCTCCGACTGCACTGTATTGGCCAAACCGACCCCGAACTGAGTCAAAGTCGAACTTGAACCCCATCCGGAACTGCTCGGATTGCTCATCTTTTGGATCGAAGTGAAGTCACGGATTCAAAATTAGGGTTTCGGAAATCAGATTTCGAAGAATAAACGGGAGATTTTGAGGGAATTTGGAGCAAGTTTTATCAGTCATAGAGAGAATTGAGCCCTAGATTGAAAAAAATAGGGGAGAAATTAAGGAGAGATGCAATTGGCGGGGAAAGTAAGAAGAAGACATCTTCTCCTGCAATTTTCATGATTTTAGATATTTAATAATAAAAATCACATAAAAATGATATCAAGGTATTATGAGTACCACGATTATTACTATTTGATTATTGACAGTTATCACTCGGTAAGTACGAAGTGGTAGTTTCAGTAGTTAGTTTATTTCCGTAATCAGGGAAGAAGGTTGTTCTTTTTTTTCAACAATATCAAAAATTACAGATAATTAAACAAATAATGTTAAATTTACATAAATTACAAATGACAATTAAATACAAACACAACGTACTAATTTATCCATATTTGTTTTTTGCGCGTTAAATTTTTACGACATCAAGCATATTAAAATATAAAGTTAATCATTTTAGTGATTAAACACTATTTTCGTCAAACTTTTCACCATCATTGTCAATTCGAAAAAAAATCTTTTACAAAAATTACTTCATGTTGCTGAAAATAACATTTCATTTCATCTGAAGTTGGCTGGTTTTGAAAAAATAAAACAAGAAAAAAAGTTATTATCCTCACTTAATATTTGAAAAAAAAAACAAAGGATTATCATCATAATACATGACTGTATATAGGTATATACTAATTACATGTTATTATTTTGGACCTTAAAGTACACCAATGTTTTGTGTTTAATCAGCCACGGTTCATGCACACTTTGCACATAAACCTGAATACAGCCATGTATTATAATGATAATTTTTTTACATCTAATGATTTCGTTTAAACCATAGGAGGATCGAGGGTGCGTCTAATGTTGCCTAAACCAGCTATCACCACGCCTTTGTATGAAGTAGGATTTAGTATTTAGTTGGTCATGAACGCTTGGAAGCAAACAGTGAGCAAGTAGCTAGCTATTGACTATTGTATCGGATCGATATGATCATCCAGTGATACACGTTTTGTGGAGCTTTGCAAGAATCTCTCATACCGGTTAGACGTTGGCCATCTCGTTTGTTGTTGTGATTAAACTTCTGGCTATGCATGTTCTCTTTTCTTTTTTTTTACTTAGCCGAAAATCACCTCCAACATTATCTTTTATATTACTCCCATTATAGGCTGTTTTTTTTACTATCGGGTTGAAAAAGTTATGGCTTTATTCTTCAGAAAACGTCTAACTGAAAAGAAAATTTTACTTCTATAATACATTGGGGAGAAATTTTTCCAGAGAAAATAAAAAAAACAAAAGAAATTATGGTTTTGTGAAAAGTACTGATTAGAGTGATTAGCCATAATATTACATAGATCTTCACATGTCCAAATGTACGGACTCTAAATTTAGAAACGACTGTTTTTTATATTATACACTTTTGAGATTTTTCAAAATAATATATATTCTTCTTAAATGAGTTACAGCTATAATTAATTGGATTCCACTTTCCACCCCTCTTTATATCGTATAAATACATGTTCTTACCTCGGCATATTTATCTAATATTTCCTAAATTTGTTTCACCAACTCTGTATTTGATATATTAGTTACGTTGACTAAAATATGACTCGTAACTTTACGTTGGTTATAGCCTTATTGACCACCTTGTCCTTGACCGTCATGAGTCACCGGCTCATGAACACCGGTGCTGCCATTAGTGTTGAAAACGGATGGGAGGATGCTCACGCCACTTTTTACGGGGGCTTCAAGGGTGAAGAAACTATGCGTATGTTATTTATTCATCGAAATAATATACATTGTTCTATGGATATCTAAACCAAATATTAATTTTACGTATCAACCAACGTAACCAGAAGGAGCGTGTGGGTACGGCAACCTCTTCGAGCAATGCTACGGTTTAGAAACGACGGCTCTAAGCACGGTTTTGTTCAACAACGGAGCCACGTGCGGTGCATGCTTTGAGATTCTATGCGTCAACGATCCACAATGGTGCATCAAAGGAGCTGGATCTATACGCGTCACAGCCACCAATTTCTGCCCACCAAACTACACCAAAACCGTAGGGGTTTGGTGCAATCCGCCGCAAAAACATTTCGATCTTTCACTACCGATGTTTCTCAAGATCGCCAAGTACAAAGCTGGGATCGTTCCGGTTAAATACAGGCGAGTTATGTGCCCGAAAAAACAAGGTGGTGTCAGGTTTCGGTTAACCGGAAATCCTTATTTCTTGATGGTTCTTGTTTTCAACGTTGGACGTGACGGTGTCGTGGCTGAGGTTAAGGTGAGAGGTTCGAAGACCGGTTGGATTCCGATGAGGAGAAATTGGGGACAGGTTTGGGATACCGGTAAGGTGTTAACCGGACAGAGTTTGTCATTTTCGGTTGCTGTAAGTAATGGGAAACGCTTGGAGTTTAAGGATGTTGCTCCACCAAAGTGGCAGTTTAATCAAACTTATGATGGCAAGCTTAATTTTTAATAAGTTGGAAAACTCACTTAATATAGATAATTGTAGTATTGGGTAATTTTATTAATTTTCCATACTCTTCAATATGATGGACAGATTCGGGAAATCGTATTTTCCATATAGCTTGGAGAAGTCTTGTTATAATAAAAAATAAGTAAATAACAGAGTCCTTAAACTAATTTCATAGGCTGACCAAAAAAAAAATTACATTTTCGATTCTATATAGAGTTAAATGTCAATATTTATGTCATTTTCTGACTTCTAAAATTTAATCATTGGTCAAGAAAATCTGTAATTTTATAGCCATACACAATCACTTAAAAAAAAAAAACTCAAGTCAACATCTAATACTGTCGAGATAATTTTTTTTCGTCACTACTACTAAGAATCTGCTCTAAGCTCACGTGTCACTTCAACTTTCAGACAAGAAGCTCCCAGAAGTTTGGAAGAACCCGACAAAAGTCTCCACAGAAAGATTATATTTTGCCCTCCTGTTATCATAACATTACCCTTTTTTCTTGTGAAAATATATAACAACATTAACTAAAATGGAATTATAATAAGTAACAAGCATATATTTGTGTGTTTGTGTGTATACAGACATATAATGCAAATGCATGCCTCTAGATTCAAATGTGGGTCTGTAGTTTGATTAAATGAAGCACAAGAACAGTTATCTAAGACCATACCTCTCCTTAAAGAGTTGTTTCGTTGCAGGCTTGAAAGTTTCTTTGAAGAGCTTGTAAGAGTTATTAAACCTGAAAGTAAAGGGCGACAAAGAAGAGCAAGAAGAAAGAGAGAATGGAGGTTCTGTAAATAAACATATATGAAGGGCAATGCCATTGTCCATGTATTGATGACATTCTAACTTCCAGCTAGGTTAGTAACTTAAAACCAAACACACAAAAAACAAACATATCTCTGACCAAAAAGGATCGTTCTACTCTTCCCGCAGAGACCTGATACTTTTGTGTTATCCCAGGAATCTTGATCTTTTCAACCCAAAAATAACACACAACAGAACAATATTTACTTCCATTGGAAAAGAACAGCAGCAGGAGTATAGCTCAGCTGTTGTGTTATCCGAGGATTGTTGTTTTTCGACATTCTTGCATTCCGTGGAGGCAAAAAATAGTAGCAAAATAGAGAGATCAGATACTGTATTTTCTTCTTTGGGATGATTGGTTATATGCATAGCAAAGATTAGTTTCGAAACGCAGAATCATAAGGAAATGCATTGTACTCCCTCTGGTAGATTCCGAGGCATGGGTCCCACTGCAATGTATCTCTGTGGTATTGGTTTTAGAAGAGTGCATTGTGAAGGGTTTCCGGAGACTGTGCCCTTGCTGTGAAACCTCGCGAAACGGTTGATAACAGAGAATCTTTCCAAATCTTCGATGTCGAATTTTATGTCTGCCATTGACGGTGTTTTCTCCAGTCTGCATCAATAAATAGAAAAAGGTTCTTCATATCACTAATGAGGTAACATGTTCTCACTTAACCACAAGTATTATGCTGCTACAGTAGTTACATACCTTTCGAATCCTTCCATCAGTTTCTCTGCTTTATCTGTTAATTTTAAAGCAACTTCAGAATATTGCACATCCTTTCTCTCAAGATTCTCAATCTTTTCTGATATCCTATCAAGATATTCCGGGTTAAAGAGTTTTTTTAGGATTCAGTAAAAGGAAATTAAGCACTGTGGCTAAAGTTAGTATAAAGATAGCCAAATACAATTATATCAGTATAACACTCACTTCTCAACCTCATATGATGATGATGGCAACAGATTTTCTCTCTTGTGTGTAAGGCTGCAAGCATCGCCAAGAGTTGCTCTCGCAATGAAGAAGCATAAAATATCATAGCTTGACGATGCAGCTGAAAGTAGAATGAGTGAGGGTGAAGGATCAAATAGCTGCTGCATAAGCTGTGATGTTAGAACAAGTCTTCTTTTTGAACGGTGCAATGGTAATGCAAATTCAAAGGTCTGAGTATCATACTCGGCCTACAAAGGAATTATGGAAATCAAAAGAACATTCAGAATACGGAGACAAAATCATATTTCAATCAGCCCAACCACACTCTATGAGGTAGCATACCTTCTCAACTAACAGGTTAGCAACTCTGGCCCATTTGTGTTCTGACCCACTGCAGAAAGAATGTATCTTTTAAGTTAATCGAATGAGAATTCAAGGGGGGGGGGAAGTCAATACAACTAATTAGTATGGGAAATACCTGATTGTGTGATCCCTTTGGGATGCACTAGAGACTTCTTCATGCCAGGCCAACTGCTTTGTTTTCATAATTTTGCGTTTCTTTGGTGAGATTATCTCTGCATGTTTGTTCATTGTTAAAGGCTTAGAATGCTGAGGTAACTGATTGGGAGTCTCCTGAGAGCCATGTGCAGGCTGCATCTGCTCATTTCTAAAGGCTCCCATTTGGCTGAACTGCACGGGCGCTGATGCGTGAAGATTAAGATGGCTACGTCTCACGGCACTAGCTAGGGAACTATTGCCACTGGGCTGCTTCTCACTAGAACAAACATTTTGTTCCATCTTTGGGTCAGTGTACGCAAATGACTTAAGCTGTGAGCTCATTCCGCTATCCATTGGCATTTTAAATCGTTCGTATAAATTCGAGCCTGTACCAAAATCCCCCTGCGGTTTGTTAAAATCAGAAGAATCAGAGATATTTTTAGCAGCTGCTCCCTGCTCCTGAGGCAAACCAATTCTCTGTTGCATATTATATGCTGTGGAAGAGATATCTTGGGCCTTTTGCCAGGTTGTGACATCACTTCCCAATATCTCAGCGGGTGATGTTGAATTCAACGGAACCTTGAGTGATTCTTGATCCAAAGGATGTTGGCGAGTTGGTAAGTCCATCCACACATTGAACTGCTGATTGGTACCATGTTGGGGTGATCTAGCTTGACTGGAGGTGTGACCTCCAAGGCCAGCATCCAAATTAACGCCTGGAAATGTTGCGTTGTCAGGTTGAGATGCTAAAGATGGATTGATCGACTGAATTTGTGATGCAGACACCATAGCCGGATCATTCTGTAGTATGAACTGCGGGAATATCCCTGCTTGTCCAAACTGAAGGGGCACAAGTGAAGACATGCCGGCTAAGTGGCTTGTAGATGACTGAGCTGTATTGGAGCGATGATTGCCTGTCTGAGATTGTAGCTGATCAAGCATTCCCGAGGACTGCAGATATATATTACCAGTAGATAAAGAATCACAAGACATTCTTGATATCTTCAATTGAGGATTATAATCAACCCAATGACCAGTCACATTCGAGGACCTCTGCGTGGAAACAGGAGTACTATCATCCTGAAAGATACCTGATCTCAGCTGATCAGAAGGCACCTGAAACCCAGGAAAGCTAGAGTTCATTGACACAGAGCCATGCAAGGTATTATTATTTACACAACCAGCCTGTTGCTTATCACTGTCTATGAAGTTTGATATGTCATTTATATCCGCAGATGCTTCCATATTCTGATATGTTAAGCCGCTAAACTCCTCCGGAAGACCAGTATCACTGCTAGAAGCTTCTGCAACAGCAGTCTGCATAAGCGCGCTCCAGCTCCCACTCTGCATAGATGGGAAAGGACTGGAGAAATTTACACTGTCAAATTTGTCACCGAATACTCCAGAAGCAATCTCGGAAATACTACTATCTTCCATACTGAACAGAATCTTCTCTTCTAGTGGGTCAAGCTTTGTATCCTTCTGCTGAAACGAAGACCAACTTGCTTGTTCCTCTTGCCTCCGACTAGAACCTTTTGATGAAATGTCAAGTTGTTTAGAAAGGAGATAGCCGGAGTGAATACCATTATTCAAACCGCGGACAGAACCTGCCTCAGACATACCTCTTCCTTGAATTCCAAGATTTGACATAAATGCTCCCTGCTGTAGAGAAAACTGAGTTGGAGATAAATCATATTGACTTTTCAGGAAAGGGTTATTAAAATCCGATAACTGCATCGAAGACTTCTGTGATTGACCAGTAGGAGGCCTAGCTGGTAGATTGCCAGGTTCCTGATACATGACTTGTATGGGAGGCTGTTGACCCGTATTACCTCTTGCGTTAGTAACTGGAATACCGTATAGTGAGATATCAGGCTGCTGAGAACCAAGACCCATTGGAAACATGGTTTTATCGAGCGTTCCTTGTTGGCCAGGGGTTGTATTCTGCTGCGCCCAGTTTAGATGTCCTTGTGAAGAATCATTCAGAAGCATTTCATCAAGAAGAGGTGGAAACTGCCTGCTGTTATTAGCTTGCTTCTGAGCTGTTGATGAATATGGGTTTGAAAAGTTGTGCTGTTGCATTTGAAGAGCATGTAGTTGCTTGAGCATCACCTGCTGCTGCAACAACTGCATCTCATCGTAACCAGACTGCTGCATAGGGGGCTATGTTGCGGAAATATTTGCTGCTAGACAGCGGATTTCTCTTGAAGCCTTGTCGGGAAACATAAATTACCACTAGAATACTTACCTTGTTGTTGAACCTTGAAAATTTTGTTATCAAAACCAACAACGACTTAGCCTACACCGAATAAATCCTGAAATTCAAAGATAAATTGCAGAATCCTTCTTCAATTCCTTTCACATGCATTAAACTTATAACCACTTCATCAGCTGATCCTTCTCCAAAGACAATAGATCCATCAACATCTGTAAGACCAACCAACAGTACTCAAAAGATTTCACTCTCAGTAAAGCAATGCAAGCTTGATTGCTAAACAAATCCTAATCTTTTGGGCTAATCTACTTGAAAATGGCAGTCAAAAGCACTAAATTGGGGGAAGAACCCAGAATCAAAACTTTAAAATACTTTGAAAAAAACAAAAACTAAAAGGAATATTAGATTCAAAGTAAATTTTTAGGATTCATGAACCAGAATCAATCAAACTACAATAAATTTAAGAGAAAAACTTAGATTACCAGAAGGAAGCAAATAAAAACCGTGATCTAAGGAGAAGAGAAGCTGAGAATCGTCTAGGGTTCTTCTTCACTGGAACCACAAACCTTAACACGGCTCAATTTTGGATCAAATGCCAAATGACCTTCACGAATCAATAAAATTCTGAAATGACCCTCTTAATAAAAATTAATTTTTTCTTATTTATTTTTTTACTGTAAAATTGTTAGTTACTATATTACCCTTAATAAAATTTGCCACCAAAATAATAAAATATTTATACAAAACGAATTTCTTATTTATTTATTTCCCTCCTCTTTTCAAGCTTACTCTTCTTCTCCCCTTCACTTAACGCTGCAAAATTCGTCAAAAAAATAAAACTTTTCCCAGAAAAAGATGTTCCTCACTTTCTCTGAACAGTAGACTGAGAAATTTCTGATTTTTTCAAGATGTATACTTTTCGGACAAGAAGCTGAAGAAACAGAGGAAACTAATTTACTGAAAAATAAAATGTTAATAAATAAATTCGTGACAAGGAAACGTACCTCAGGTTCGGAGTTTGGTTCAGTAAAAAAGGTGGTAATTGCGTGTACAACGTGTATTAGATGTTGGATGCACTTTGTAATTTGTTTAGATTTAACGGTCAAGATGATGATGAGTTTAAGATCGTACGATGTGGATTTTATAGAGAAAGTTGACCTAGATAACTACGAATCGTTTGCTCCATCAGAGATAGGCTGATTAAAGTAGGTGGAAGTTTGCTCTGTGATTATCCCACGCGCTTCAAACAAAGCGTGGCTTTTATTTTCTCTTTCTTCTACATCCGCTTTTGTTAAGCAATTTAATAAATAAATACTATTTTTTCTTACGGTCAATATTTTTTAGCTGATGCAACTTATAACGTAACTGATATTCAATATGGCAGACAAAATAAGCAAATACAATTTTTTTAATAATCAGTATAAAACAAAAAAAAACATTAATTCCCACCAAAATAAAGTTCAGATCCAACATTTTCGAAATATGAAGAGTATACAAAACCTTCAGTAAGCTTTCTCTAGCAGAACTTACAACAATCTCATTCCAGGATCGGGAATCGTTGATCAGTCGAGACTGGAACAGATCTTTTGGTGTTTCTGAATACCACATATGCTATGAAAAGAAACAATCGAACCATTTCAGATTTCAGACATTTTAAGAAATTGGGTTTAGTTATGTTCCACATTTCATGTAAGACAAGTGGTCGAACGATTTCGGATTTCAGACCTTTTAAGAAATTGAGATTCCGGAAGAAATTCGAAGGTTAGAGTCTGCTCCTCCGCTGATTACGCTCTCTCCTTTCCACCAGTCAGCACATAAAACCTTAAAAAACCGATATTTTTGCACTGTTTAAGTAACACAAAGCACGAAAAAGAAGAGTATAAGGTAGAAGATAAGATAGTGTGTTACTTACCTTATCCTTGTGTGTGTCGATAACTGACAAAGGCCACTGCAAATGGAGGAAGAATATTAGTTTCAAAGCAGGAAAACCGCTGGTTATAATGGAAAGGGGTGTGTGTGTGTGTAATTACAGCGGTCCTGAGATCCCAAAGCATGATTTTGCCATCATAGGAAGCTGAGAGCAAATGAAACCAAGAGCTTTTGTGCCATTTACAGGCAGAAATCCATGATGCGTGTGAAGAGAATTGAAACACAGGAGCGGATGTTCCTACAGAAAGAGAGTTAATCAACCGTGTAATAAATTCAGGTATATGGTTATATAGTGCGTTCTTATAGATCTCTCACCAGGCTTACGAGGATCCCATACTCTAAGGATGGGATCTGAACCACCAGCAGCCACAAGTGCAGAACCTTCACCGCCAACATCTACTGTGTTGAGAGCTTTTCCACAGAACTACAATATGACAGAAGCAAACTGGCTCTAAGCTTCGATAAAAACAATTTGAAAGCACTGGTTTTTCAGCAAACAACGGTCTGGTGTGTGTCTATATTCATGAGAACGCAAAAGAGTGTGAGAAGGCATACCAAGTTCAAAGAATCTTTCCCTGTCTCAACATCCCATCTCCTTACGGAATGGTCCCATGAAGAGGAATAAATTACATCATGCTCTGGCCAAACAACTGATGAGACACACTGTGTATGTCCAACAAATGTACTCCCCGCCTCTTCCTGTAAGAAATTCATCGAACTTGCCATTAGATACTTTAATGGAGAAAAAACAACTTTTGGAGAGTACATCTATCTCTTCCTCTTGATCTGAAGAGCAAATAATTGCATTTCAAAAGAGTTTGCATATCATCCAGACTTTATTGAGGGTACCTCTAACTGAGGTTCCTCGGCCTGATCATTCCCTTTTTTTCTCTTCCCTGATACTGACAACTCTGACGTAGACTCATTTGTGTCCCATAAATTGATCGTGCAATCCCAGGAACTCGAGCAAACCTAAATTACATTATACAGCAGGTGAGCACGATGAAATAGAAAGTGGTTTCACTGTGGTTTCACTTGCAATACACAAGTTCGGCGCAAGGGAAAACAGCAAACCTTGCTCCCAGATTTCTGGGCTGCAACACTTTGCACTGACGCCTTGTGCCCACGCAATATCTTGTAAGCCCTAACTCTTGTAGTAGGGTCACCAGATTCAGCTGTATCAACCTTTATACGGAAATAGATGCCTTTAGTTAACCGGAACATTTACCTTTGAGCCATATTATGCAAGGAGACATTGCTTTTGCTAATTCGAATTGATCCATTTTGCAAGTTTGTTATTACGGGTAGTTCCAGACGGTATTTTGTAAATACGTAATTATCTTGAATATCATATTATTATCCATATTTACCTTAAACAATCTCAATGTCCGATCTTTAGAGGCAGTGGCTACTGTAACGCTTTCTCCACCTAGATCCACGAATCAACCCAAAAAAAAAACTAGAAAAGGTAAGGAAGTGATAGATGAGCAACAAAAGGTAAAATTCATCTTGTTAATACCATTTGCTAGTGAAGAACAGGCATAGTGTAGATTTCTCATGCAATGCTCATACCTTTAGAGTTAACAAAAGCAACAGAGGAGATTGCCCCAGTGTGACCTTCTAAAATGTGTGTACACGATTCAGCAGAGCTCCATAACCTTATTAGAAGAAAAACTTAAAAATTTAGGATTCTTGCAAATGTTGACATCAACACAAAAAGATAGAAGATAAGCAGATGCATACATGATATAAAAAATTATTCAAAACGATTACCTTCCTAAACCATCATAGCAGCCGGACAAAATGAACCTGAAAGTGAAAACAACGAGATTAGGATTCAGGACAACCGCTTACACAACGTTTACAAATAAGAACAAATGACTATATTAATCCTTTCAAATCATAGAATTACTGGATGATCCTAATTTTTTAAAATTTTGATCAACATTAGGAACAGGTGAAGAATAATCCCAACAAAAATGATATGGCAGTCATGTACATTAACCATTTACACAGTTCTACGGTTCTCCAGATGACATCAACAAACAGGGGTAGTGCAGAGAAATGAATATGATTTTGAAAAATCAAATTACTGGTGTAAAAGAGAAAAATCGTAAAACATGTAGGACCATTCTACATCATCTAGTAATTGCAGTAGACATAAAAAGAAAAAAATTTACCTGGGAGAAGAACCATCAACCGCACTGACCCAGTCATCATGCAATGAGGGCTTTTCTTCCTTCCGTGGTGCCACAGCCCTTATGTATTCGATTTCAAGAGTTCGTTCCTGCGAGAACCCACAGTTAAATTAAGTAAATGTTTCCAAGATAAAAATTATGAACACCAATTTGCTGTGTTTAGTGAATGATTTAGGATTAAAAACATTACCGCCGATATTCCCTTTGCCAGAAGAAACTGTTCAAGTGACATTCGAATAAGCTCCCCATCGATCAGGAAGTCAAATGGCTCAGGTTTTTCTGTTCATCCAAAGATTTCCCAAAATCAGTCCCCAATTATATACCTTAAAATATGTATTATATTATACAAGTAAGAAGAATCTCGGAGATGGATATTACATAAGTCCAGGTTATCACTTATAGGACGTTTTCATGTACCCTCTAATTCAAAAGTACAAATCTCATAAACAATTTGGATTTAACAAATTTTAAAGACAAGACCAACAAGCATCCGCACTCAAAAAACTGAAATCCCTGAAAATCAACAAGGTGCCGAGAGAGAGAAAGAGAGAGTCTACCGAGAGTGAGAAGAGAGTTGACAATGGAAGAGAGACCGAGACGAGTGACACTGGAAGGGATAACGACGGAGGTGACCGGGACTTTGAATGGAGGGAAAAGCTTCGTCACAAACTTCACGTGAATTATTTTAGATGCATCTTCTCCTTCGCCATCCATTTTCGCTTCCAAATTCTCCAATAGCCGGTTACAGAGAAGGAAGAAGGAGACACAGAGATAAATTAGGGTTCTAACTCGGGGGAGAAGAATATGTGAAAAAGTCACTTACCAGGGTTTAAGGGAACTGCTCAAATTACGAAACTAACCTCTCTTTGGTTCTGTTCGACATCTCAGTTTTGGGCCCAATGTATTTTGGTCTTCTAAGGTGGGCCTTGCGCAGGCCTCTGCATTTTCCACAGTCTATATACGCCATAAACCAATCCGAATTGAATTGAATAAAACCTGAAACAAAATCGATTGGACACTAATCTCAACTTAACAAATCAAATATAATTTCATTGAAAAAAGTCTAATTTTAAAATTTACATATAAACGAAAATAAGTTTTATCAAAAATTAATTATAACAGTAATGATAAAAATTTTATATTATTCGAAAGTCGGATTAGGGATACACATTTGCTATGCTTTGTATCTACAAAATATATTATCATTCGAATTAGATAAAAGTGGGAATTTAAACCCTCAACGAAATTTCATAGTTCGAAATCGTGTGGATGAATTATTATTACATGTGACTTTATTACACGAGTGAGGTATATAATTAACCGGAGCAGAAGAATGTTAAAACAAAAAAAATTAGACACGTGTCAGAAGAGTGGAGATTTGTGAGGGAATCTCTATGTGCTCGGTCGTGAAGTTATCATTCCCTCTTTCCTTGAATCAGGTTGCTTCCGCTTATAAAAAAAAAGTTTGGACGAAAATCTCACACTTTCTATATCTCTCTCTCGATCGAAGGGGTTTAAGCTGGGTTTAATCTCATTCGTAGCCCTACAATTTGGCGCCTTCCCAACTTCGATTTGGTTTCTTGGTGCCTCCGCAAGCCATAAATCACTCCCATTTTAGCTCTTTCGCTAGGGTTTGGTTCCCTGGGTTTTGAGTTGGGTCTTGTCCTTTTCCCTCGTTGATTCTGCTGCACCCGGGGGTTTAACAGTGGAGAAGGCTTCTTCTCCGGTAAGCATTTCAATTATGATTATCGGATTCGTTTTCAATAGGTGCGCTGTTATGTCGTGAATTCGACTCGCTGAATTTCTAGGGTTTTTGCTGCGGACAGGAATTGATCTTTACTCGACTTTATTTTTCCTTTCCTCGATTCGGGAAATGGGTTTTTATAGCTCGTTTTTGAATGTCCTTGGTTCAATTTTTGTTCCAATTCGATGTCGATTCTGATGTTTTTTCCCTCGTTTATCGCTTTAAAGGTACGGAGAGGAGAGCTCGTGTGGGGAATGAATTAACAATTTTGGTCTCAAAGTAATGCGCTTTTTTTTGGTTGATTCAAGAGGATGGTTCTATATGTTACGCTGTGCAAAGTTGTAAGAAAGGTTGAATATGACCAATGGAGGCGGGGAGGGCGGAAGTCAGCAGAGAGAATTACAGGGGAAAAGGAATCTCTTTCGCGGCAATGATTTTGCGTACGCCCTCGCTAGAATGGCCGTCGCGCAGATATGCGAGAGCGTCGAGATTAGCACTTACCAGGAATCACATGCACGCGAAGGTGCGAGATTCAGTTCTTTTCAAGAGTGTGCAATCGAGACACTGACCGACGTAGTGATTCAATACATTCAAAGCATAGGGAAGACGACGCAGTTCTATGCTAATTTGGCTGGTAGAGTAGAAGGTAATGCTCTGGACGTTGTTCAAGCACTGGAGGATTTGGGATCTGGGTTGGGATTCAACGGTGCTCCTGATGTCGACCATTGTCTAGCTGCTTCCGGTGTAGTCAAGGATATTATTCGTTATACAGGCGAAGCGGAGGAAATGCCTTTTGTTTATTCTCTTCCCCGTTTCCCTTTTAACAAAGGAAAAAGACCAGCTCCTAGCTTCTCTGAGATTGGAGCACAGCTACCAGATAAACATATTCCACTTTGGCTTCCTGCTTTCCCCGAAATCAAGTTGTCTAACGGGTTGGAGGAGATTAGTGTAGCGAAAATAGAAGGAGAGGTGCAAAGTAAAGAAAACGGATTGTCTTTGCGTAGCATGCAGCAGTCTGTCGATGTTGATTGGTTAAAAGTTCAGAAATCCATGGATCAAAAGGATGTTCAGAAACCAACAGAGGAACCGGAAGGTAACCCATTCCTTGCTGCACCAGTTTGGGTTGGAGAGAAAAACGTGTCACATGTGTTTTGCCCGTCAGAGCTTACAAATGAAGAGGTTAGCATTGGCCACGTTCCTGAGAAACAAACGAACAAGAGCCATCACATTCCACACTTTGAGGCATATCCTCCATCTGGTATGATCAACGACGTGAGCAGATTAGGTGAAACGGAGGATGGAGAGAAAAAAGATGGTGCGAGACCTCAACGTGCGTTGCTCCGTTTCAAGATTGGGACTCCAAAGGCCTCTATGTTTTCGACGATAAAGGAGAGTTTAGAGGGAAAGGGTTGGTTTCTAGAGGATGGAGACAAGAGGGAGCAAAAGGTTGAACGCGGACCAAAGCGCGAAACCATTGACACAGATGTAAAATAGGTATTTTGTCATTTAGAATTTGTACACGGAATATCATTGCCTCTTGAGTTTAGTGATAGTTTGCAATTGAATACGTGACTCGTTAAGGAAAAGAGATTTTTTACTGACTCAAACTGCTGAAGGAAAAGTGTATGATCTTTAGCATCATTTGCTGGTGAAACATTCTTTTTTCAAATGGAGATATAGTATCCTCATTTCTAGTGAGAATTGGTTTTTCCTTTAGGTATGGCAAAGTTAATAGTTCAAACTTAGTTCAGAATGGTTGGAAGAGAAGTGGTGTTTGGTCTTCACATCAATTGAGGTTTCTGAAATGTTCTTCTTAATGGATTCCACATCATGGAGCTTTATCTTGAGTTGAGTCTTTACATAAACAATTAAGACGAGAACCCAAGAAAGGGTTCAGAGAACCAAGAAATCAAATGTTTTCTAATCTGTAAAATGGATGATTTAGGTCCTTCATTTACAATTCCAAATTATGGATATTAGGCATATTAGCAATGGAAAAGCTGCCTCGGTTGCCCACTGAGCATTCCGGGAAAAGCTGCAACCTCCCTTGTCACAACTTCACTAATCAAGTCCTTGAAGATTAGCCTCTCAATGTCTAACACTAACCCCGGTGTCTCTCTTTGAAACTCTTTCCAGTTCATGCCTTGGCTTTGTAGGTCCTCCCAAATGAGGTCCTCATCCAAGCTACAGTTGGAGTTATCTTGTAATCGATCAATCTCTGAACACATAGTTTCCAGAAGTTCTTTCCCTCTTGAACTTTTGTTTGTTGTCTTTAGCGGGCTGGTTGATGATATTATGTATGGTTGCTTCGTACACCCTTCTGCTGCGAATTTTCGAGCTAAGATCTCGTTAACGGTGTCAAATACGAGTTTCCTC
The DNA here is from genome assembly GCA_000218505.1 of Schrenkiella parvula. Lineage (NCBI taxonomy): Eukaryota > Viridiplantae > Streptophyta > Magnoliopsida > Brassicales > Brassicaceae > Schrenkiella > Schrenkiella parvula. The sequence continues at coordinate 13,509,006 of CM001192.1, read as the reverse complement.
CTGCTTCTCTCTATCAGGTTCGCAGTCTGTTGTTGTCCGAATCCTCTGCCTCTGTGTTTGTTGTCATGTTGAGTCGCAATACTTGTCTTGTTCTGTTCCAGGACAAAGAAAAGGCTCGGATTGATCGGTAGGTGTGCTTGGTGCAGCTGAATGCTTAGCATGCTGTAGTCGATATCTCTTAAAAGCCCTGATGCTAACAGTAACTCGAAGATGTACTTGTGGTCACCATTATTTAATTCCGCACCTTCTTCCATGAAACCCTCAATAAGTTCGGCATCAGGCGGATTTAGACTCGCGTTACTCTCAGGCCACACAATCGATCTGCATAAGTTGCTGTGTTTGTTCATCCATTGGGACTCTTCAGAACGTTGATGATCGTCATCTGTGACAACAGAAATAGTAAAGGTGAGAACTTTAAACAAATCAAAGTTTGCAATCTACTTTGGATATAATGTGGATAAATGTAACGAGTTTAAATGTCAATTAAGTTATAACTTAACCGAACTGATCGCATTCATTCTCTAGGCTCGGAGAAAAATTGAATTCCAGTCAGAATGTTTTTTTAATTTTCTCAGTCACGCACCTTTAAAGACAATGGATATCTTTCTCACAGGGGATGGTGACTCATCTTCGTCGAAGGCTACATCAAGAACCGAAACCGGGCTGGGCTGCTCGACCATAACTTTCAGAGGTTTTGGCAACGACCTCATTCCCATTTCTGGACTCTGCATTGATAAACAGATGGACTCAGTGAAACATGTATTAGTAAATAACTTGAGAAGTGAATTTGCGTTAGGAAAAAAGTTTATACCCTTTGTTTTGGTGTGTGCTGCTCTGTGATGTCGCTGTTCCTTTCGTATTTATATCTGCTTGTAACCTCAATGTCGAGGTTAGTGGCCAAACTTGCGTTGCTGTCAGATCTTAGACTTCTCAAGTCACTGCTTTCATCGCTTAAACGGTCTTCCGATTGCTGCATGCCCCGAGATTTTATTCCTGGTTTTCTTCTTGGGGAGGCTGATTCCGTCTGTTGCCTACTAAGTTGTTGTCGTTGGATCTTGTTCGGTTCTGGTTTTGGAGACGTTGGTCTAGACTGCTTCTCGAACCCGAGCTTCTTCGGCTGTGTTCTTGGGCTGACTCCAGGCTTCTGGCTCTTTCCTGATTTGGCCATCTCGATTTTCGACTGTAATGGTCTGTTACTAGTGTTTTTTGTTGTAGAATCTGTCTGGCCCTTGTAAAATCCCGGCCTTGGGGTCACATCCATGGCACTCTGCTTCCTCAGAGTGACTTTCTGGCTTTGCCTCAGGTTTGAAACCTTGACATTTGGTAAAGCAACACTCCGTGGCGAGGAAGAGCCGGAACCTGAATTGCCTGTTTCTTTGAAAACTGGAGCCGCCGCTGCTTTCATAACAACGATAGACGAAGATCTGAAATTCTTGGACGACGGGCTTGTTGTTGCAGATGAAATTGGCTGCATAAAATTGGTTGAATTCAGGGTATTGTTGTCATCATCTTTGCTTATCAACTGCTGTGTCTTCTCCATTGCTTCGAGTATTTGCTTTAGAGCTCTGAGATCTTTCTCAGACTTTTTGAACTCAAGCTGCGAAAGCCGCTTCTGTATCTCACCATAAACGGTCAGCGTAGTAGCACCATCAGCTGCTTTGACTTGGTTCTTGGCACCATCCACTTGCGTCCATGGAGCTGCTTTCATAGGAAACTTAGCGGGTATCATCTTCTTGATTGAATCAGAACTTCTTGGTCTTTGTAGATCTGCTTCCACCCGGGAAGTTGGCCTCGGGGAGTCGCAGAAGCGGTTCTCTCTGTTCTGATCAGCAACAGACTCGTCTGGAATGATTTCAAGACCCATCAGCTTGGCAACAACACTTGATGTTGTTCTGCTGTGACCCGTTACAAGCTCTTGCGGCTCTGGTGAACAACTAGATCTTCCGCTCCTAAAGGAATTTGATCTACTGTCTAATGACAACCTCGGTGTCTCTTTGAACTTGGCGCCTGACTTTCTTGTCTCCCTCTCATCATATGAGAACCGAGGACTGTCTTTCAGCTTCACGACTCTCCGTCCCTCGCTCCATTCATTAGAATTCCGAGATGGTGATAATTCTTTAAGAAGAGAGACGTTAGCTCTAGCTGATTTAGGTTGCTGAGACAAGGCTTCTTCTTCACCTCTGGTTCTGGTCTCCTTACGAATGGAGCTTCTCACAAGCTCCCTTAAATCACTCGACATCATTAAACCGCCCCACCTTGGCGACCCGATGGTCGGTTCTCTTACCGGATTATCACCATTACTCGTTTGAATTAAACCGGGTTGTTCAAACTGAGAAGTCGTGGTGCTGATATCTGCAGAAGAGAAGCTCGAGGAGCATGGTGAAGAAGAAAACGACAGCCTCGAGGACGATTCAGAGGAGACTACCCTCTGTTTTTCCTTTGCAGCCTTCTTCTTCTTACTCTTCTCCTGCAACTCCAGTAAAGTTCACTCTTTAGATCCATTTTCTTACGTAGAAATTATCATTTCTCTACTGGTTACAGATTCTTACCGTTTCCTTGTTGTCCGTTGTAACGTTGGTATTACCGACATTGTCAATTGTTTTCCCTGCAAAAAATCTCCAATCAAGTTTAGCTTTTAAACGATCCCAAGTTGCGTTAGATATACACACCTATAGATGAGTACATAGAATTTAGACACTATGACCATCTATGGACAAGTCATGTTCTAGAGCTTTGGTTTCTTTCATCTTTGTGGTCCTGAATCTTAGATTTAGGATCTTAGTCAGAAACTAGAATACAAAAACAATGTCTTATGTTGAATAACTTTTCTCTGAAACTTTTTTTCTTCAGGTTTTAGTGGAGAGGACATGGCAAGCAAAGACTTAAAGAGAGAGAAACGTTACCTGAAGGCAGAGACTTGAGCTCATCTTCGGCGACAGCAGCACGTCTCGCCGGATAATGTTGCCGGTAAAACACCTGGAAGATCCCATTCATACATCCAATCTGTTTATTCAGATTTGGATTCTCATCTGACAAGTTATACAAAAGCTTGGCCGACATCTTCTTCTTTGTCTTCTTAGCTCTGGTTCGTAGAAGTTTATGAGTCTAAAATACTTTGGAACTCTTGGAGTTTCTCATTATCATTTCTTGAAAATCTCCATTTTCTGGTTTCTCCTCTGTTTTGTGCCTCAGGGGAAGTAGAAGAAGAAGAAGAAGAAGAGACAAGAGGACAAAGAAGAACCCAGCATTAAGACAAAGGTAAAGCTACTTGTGAAGTTATGACCAGACAAGATATTAGGTTTCTCTGTGTTTGTTCTCTTGGAAGGTTCCTTGAAGAAGAAAGAAGAGAAGGGAAAAAAAGTTTTTTTTGGTTTGTGTTGTTTGAGAGAAATGAATCTGCAAAAGGCAAAGAGCTCTCTCTACAATTATATGGAGAAGCTCTTGAAGCATATATAAACATCGGTTATGTGATGTATATACACATGCGTGTACACATGTATACGTGTGTATCCGTATATTTATACATGTAAGAGAATGTAATTGAATTGTTTAATAGTTTAATATTTTAAAAATTAAAATTTATGACAAAGCACTGAAAAAAATCTGCTTGGGAATAATGTGGTATCTATTTTTTATGCATCTCTGATGAAAGTGATGCACATGAAAGCACAGACCAAACTAAGTTCTTTTTTTCTTTATTATTATTTTTTATTTAACAAAACGAATGATATTGGATATATCCCTTTATATTTGTGGATTTATCCGAGAATCAATATGTATATAGAATGTATTTCTTCTTTTTCTTTTTGGTAACCAGTGGTTACAATTACTAACATTATAAAAATAAATTAATAATTAGTGATACAATTACAGACATTATTAATACTAGTTAATGAACAGAGAAAGAAAATAATAAATGAAAAAAAGAGGTTTCCTTACACATCCATGTGGACAAAATAATGTGGGTGGGTCTCATAAGTCTTTGGTGCCCTTTTACATATGCATGTGGAGTTTGTCAGAGACAGACAGCAGAAATTTTATTTTCAAATAAATAATATACAAAGAGAAAATTATTGTAGAAAAAAAAAGAGAATAGAAGGAAACTAATGGCCAAAAACAAAATGACAATTAATTGTTTATGAAGAAAGTGGATTGGTGCACTGGAAGAAAGTTTGCATGGTCTGAGATTGGTGGGTCTAACAAAAGAATAATTTTAGTTTTCTTTGCTTTTCTTTGGGCTTACAAAAATATAATTTAATTCTTGAAAATGTACAAGTAATTTTGAAGACTGTTTATTTTGTTTCCGGCTATTTCAACAATTCGAACTATATAAAATTACATATAATTATCTTCAGTCTTATATATATATTTATTTACCGATAACTTTGTTTCATAGGAATATAAATATAATTTGAGGAACTTAAGCTTGTATTATGAGGTAGAATAATGTATCTTTTTGGTTTTTGTTTTATTTAGATTCGATATATTGATTTGAGAGTTTACGTCATGCGATGTTTACTAGTTAAACACCTTTTGGGTGTATCACGTGCCTTTGTTCAACTATGTGCTGTGAACAAGGTGGGGTTTGATAACTTACTTATTCATTGTATATTAAAAAATGATTTAGTTTATATAATAATTTTTTAAAAGAAATTAATTAGCTTGTGTTCTTGGAAGTAACCAAGGAATATGCTGCACATGGGCAATTAGCAAGAGTTTCTAACGAAGAACCATCATCTATCTACACTCTCCTTAATCGTTACCAAGCGTGTTTATGATTCGTCTTCTTTGTTTATAATGATTTAATTGGTTATTTGGAATGCAGAATATCAATTACACACATATCTATATGTGTTTATGTCAACGAAAGACATAAGCTGTTCTAAATCAAAACTTAACTCACTTGTAAAACCATATATATGATGGTAAAGTTTATACTATAGTGCTGTAAAATTAGTAGAATTTTGAGTTGACCGACCATAAATCAAAGTTTTCTATAATTGTGTAATCTGTAAGTAAGTACAAAACACATGGAAACGCATGTTTCTATCAAAGCCGCTTTAGAAAGCTATTCATATTGTTTGCATTTTACTCTATGCGGTATCTAAATACATCGATATATTGATGAAATTATATAACCGTAACTTAATTATCATTTAAAAACAAATCATTTTTAATACCATACAAACAAAATAAAAACTTCGATGAATTGGTATATTCCTTTGGTTTTATATTATATTTTGTTTAATTTTTTTTACATAGATTATGATTTCAATACAGTTTTCTTATTGATTTATTTGTTTTATCTCTAATTAAATTAATACAAGTAATACAAATTGTATTGAAATCATATCATAAAAGGTTGTAACAAGAGTTTTTTTCTAAAACAACAATTAATTTGAATATAGTACTTAATTTTTTCGCTAAAAGAAAAATGTATATATACGTAAAATTACTTAAAACTTATAAAAAAGTATTTATCGTTCCCAAAGATTTTGAGGTGTTTTAGAAACTTGAGAATGTGTGAAAAAAAGGTACGAACTAAGACGTTAAGATGGACCTTGTTTTGCTTTGGTAATGTGCACTTTTCCAAGTTGACTTCTTGCATTGACCATTAATTTCCAAATCGGTAAATCACGCCATGTAGCATCATCGGCTATGACTATGACATCATGTAAATTTGTAAATTAAACCCATTCATACAAAAATCCATAAATATCAAAATATGTCATGACCAATAAAATATAACAACAGTTTTGATAACATCCATATTATCCAGAACAATGTCAAGTATTTAGATTGGGTTATCACACATAGAGAAAAAAAAACATATATGTATTAATGTTAGTATTAATTTCATATAAAAACCAAACCGCATAGTGTGGTTTCTTTTATGATAAGTCTCAATGTCCATTTTTTTTAATTCAACTATTGGCACATGATTACACTTTATCACCCACCCTTTCAACATTTGTATAGTTTCACCGTTAATTTCAAGTGCATGTGTTCTATCCATTTTGATGTTGTCGAGCAACATTACATGCACGTATCATTTATGTAATATGTACTCACTGTATACATTGCGTCAATGTTATCTACACATACGTAAAATTCGTGAGATTTTTTTCATAATTTAATGCTTATCACAAAATTAATATATAGTATGGATAATAAAAACAATATTAGCATGATATGTATAGTTTTTAGGGTAACCATAAATTAATCCTCACATGTTTATATCAAGTTATTCAAAATTTTTAACTCATATTTAATTTGAAAGAAACCGTTTATTAGCTCTTCATATATTGTAAAGAGTTAATCTCACACACACATATAATTCAGTACATATAATACATATGATCATTAAAATTGCAGGTTTTTTAAAGTTTGATATTTCTTTTTTATTATTTATCCGTTTCTAAGATGAATTTTTTTAGAAACAAAAATGTTTCACAAAAGCTATATAATTTTCAATGTTTCCATGTCATTTTTTAACTAGTCTCTAGATTCTAAACTGAAAAAGATGATAGTATAACATCACACTGTATTAGGTATATTAAAAAATAAACGTGTGAATTTTTTTTTTAAATGTAATATATCTAATTTAATGAATTAGAGAAAGTGTACTTGAATTAAATATAGCTAAATACTATGGAAAAATGTGATAATATCGTCATATATGGGTATGCAAATAGGCAGACAAAGTCATAAATTCTGTCATAGAAATGCGATTCGTGAGACCATTTCTTAAATATCTCTCTCTAACTTTTTAGGCATTACTTAGTGATTAGTTAAAACTTAAAAGCAATCTTTCGTTCTACACATCAATTAGGTCAACTCACATCAAATCGACAGTGCCGAGAGGACTTTATATTCCCGAAAAAAACGAATAGCTATTGTTTGCAATTTGCAAGTAACAAAAAAAGAAACCGATAAACTAATTAATTAATTATCTAAGACAAGATTAACTCCTTTCTGTTTCTCTTCATATTCTAACTAAACGGTTCATATATAACTTCACATCGGCTACATCTCTGATAATCTTCAGAGTTATATATAGAACTTGACATGGCCGGTATGTAGTAATTTGTCATTTTAAGCTAAAATATTTTCCAATGTCGATTTGTGATAAAGACCTATAACTATTAAGATTCACTTTTTGGTTTTAATTTTATTAGAGAAACATAAAGTAAACTCATATAATGGTCCAAATAAACGATTTGCTAAAAGATGTTATCAATGAGCATTGGTTGGAAGTTGAACCAAGCCATTACAATTAGGTATATTATTAATGTTATGGTGTTTGGATTAAAAAGGAAATTAAGAAAATTTGAGAAACAAAAATTACCAATTAAAAGCATGCAAATTTGGCAACTAGATTAAATTTTAATGTATTAGATAATAGTTCTCATCATATGCATGCACATGGCAATATGGTGCTTCCTTCACATATACTCAAAAAACTTATAATATAAAAGAAGTTGGTTAAAATTCGAGCCAGCACTGAAGTTTTTTTGGTGAGGGGATCTAGTGGTTAATTAAAAAATATAATCACTTTGATATTCCCTAAGCATATAATCCTAATTTGCCCTGCAACTAGTACCAAACTCGTTTTACGAAGTACTAAATCAAATCATTATATTTTGCTCGTAACTAACTAAGATTAGATTAATTATTTAAACTAAACCAACGATGTGTATCTAATTTTTTCGGTCTGCGAGACTATCAAAGGATTCTATAATGATTAAAGCAATCTTTCCACTTTTACGATTTGATTTTGTTTGCTGCGATTTGATCTGCTTAAAATGGATGCATGTCGTATAAATTTGAATTAACATAACAAGTTTTTGATTATGTCAAAATCCATCACATGCATTTGTTATTCGTCCTAGCTACTTTTCTTACAAAAATTCTTGTTCCATAACATCAACATTTTGTAGTAAGTGTAACTAAAAAAAAAGAATCTTAACTATGTACACCAATTAAGAGATTAGGGTTAGAAATTTAATTGCGTGTCTTTGGATATGATAGACCATTAAGACATCAACCTTCATGTGTGGTTTAATTAATCTGTATGAGATATAATGACCACATGCAGAAAGCTTAAATGCTAATATATAGTATAAATACTCCTCGATTTTATTTATATACCTCAAGTTGTTCCAATCATATGGGCACTCCCATTTTATCTGCATCTATAACCAAATTAAAAAGCGCACAAGTTGCTGTACCTTTGAAACTTTTAATTCATCTTCTCTTACTTTGTTAAATTAAGCCACTTAAAATCGTCTACACTCACTAAAAAGATACTTATTAGATACATCATTTAAATAATGATTGTGAGTCTTGACGCTAATTTACATGGTTATATAAAAAACATACGATAAAAAAATAGTCATGATGCCATTTTCTTATCATCCTCGTTATTATCTTCATCTGACATTGAACTTCTGATATTTTTTTTAAGTCATGTCATTAAAATGTACAGTATTATATTAAAACACTATTTAAAAAAATAATATATTTTGTTTCATAAATGTAGCAGGGAAATTCAGATGTAAAAGTGAGGGTTTCTTCAGTATTTCACATGTCCATTGCCATCCTTCAACGTCACTTATAAATTATAAGTCAACGAGAAAATCTCGTCCGTAGGATGATGACGATGATGGTCATGATCAAGATCATGATGATGATCGTACATATTGTGATGGTCCCTGAAGTCATGGGCTCTCGCAACTCTTTCAAGTCTTGTGGTTACCTCCTTTGTCAGAGTTTTGGGAAACTTTTTTATTCTCTTTTTGGGTTTATTTATTAGAAACTTAAAAAAAGAACAAATGTAGGAAAAGTTGACAGAAAAAGAGAGTTATTCCAAAAAGTTTGCACTAACTTGATAAACTTCGAATTTTCTATTTCCAAGAGGTATACAAAAAATAAAAATAAACATAAAAGAAAAACCATGAGAATTGTAGCGAATAGCTCAGGCCAATAAATTAAAGAGGCTAAAAAGGATCGTTGGGCTTACTTTTGTATTCTTTTAAAATATAGCTTCCCTTTAACTTTCTCTAGAGCCAAGCCCATTTTAACACTTAGCAAAAATGTGAAGATGAAGAAAGTATAAACAAAATGATATTTTTTCCATTCTAACGTCTCCCTAGCCAAAAGAAAACTAAAGGATACTACGATACAGTGGACCTTAAAGGGTCTTCTACTACATTCTTAAGTTCCTAGTTAAATTCTAACGGAAAGCAACACTCACAATGGTATTGGTGGGGGTTGAGCATGTTGTATGTATTCAAAATAATCTCATCTTATCGTTCATCAATGAGAAAGGTCGTTGAAATGTTAGAGAGAGATGAACTCTTACGTACACCTTGACAAGATCGTTTAGAATCTTCCTAAACTCATATTTGATTTTGTTGGTCTTTGCCAGGACGAATGTATGTACATGGGATCTGCAGTTTTTCCATTTTCAATGGTACCAAAGAGTTTGAAGGAGAGCCAAGATATGAAACTTGTTTCTGAGTAGCCAAGATCCCAAGGCACTACTTGATCATATATTATTCTGAAGATATCTATTAATTTAGATGTTGTTTGTCAACGTGGATGATAACATAATTATTGCTTCTTAGCTGTAAACTTCGATTAGGATATGCAGATCATGTGATGGAACAGAAACGTTACGGACAGACTAGTATAAGAAAATATACATCTTGCATAATGGCCTGCCTCTATTACATCTCTATAATGCAGACGGTAGTATATGTGTATATTTGTGGGTTGTCATTGTTATTCTGGACACTCCAGCCTCTTGATCATATGAATCAATTTAAATATATAACCATAAAACATTTAGCAAAAAAATGGTTACAAAAGGCTTTACACCAAAAAAAAAAAAAATTGGTCACACGTTTTTGATTATTTTGTCAACCATCATCCGAAATATTCTAAAAAAAAATGATTGTCATAAAATCTACAAAATAATGACATAATCGCTGGATCATAGAAAAATGAAAAAGCCAAAATTTTATGTTATTTCCCCCAAAAAATCGATTGTTCAACAGAAACAAAACCGGTAAAAATTTAAGTGATGGACCAACCACTTAACCACACACGTGCGTACCATAACTTCATGCGTTTTTTTTCTCACCACACATTGTCTTACACGTGGATATAAATACATATGTACATGTGTGTATCTCCTTGTTCCTCTGTTTCTCTGCCTTGACTTACGGCCAATCGTAGAAGAAGAGAAAACAAAATCCGAAAAAAGGTAATTTTTAAAAAAATCTACTCCCTCCTATGTGTCTTTACTCTTGAGTGGTTCACAATTATCCAAAACTCATTAATAGATCTATTGATTTTTTTTCTTCAATCTAATGTTACCACATTGTTAGATTTTTCAAATATCGGCGGCGGAATTTACTCGCCGGAAAATGGGGAAAGCTAGAGGAGTTAACAGCGGCGGCGGAGAGAGCTCTCTCGGTTACCTATTTGGATCCGGCGAGTCTGATTCCAAACCCAACAAGCGAACCGCCAACACTAGTTTTACCACCACCACCACAACAACAACAACCACCGACGGAGCAGGAGGTAGACCCACGACCACCACCACAACCACCACCATCGGAGATAAAAACAAGACGGAGGACGACAAGAAGCAGATCTCGGCTGGTGTAAGAGGAAGCCCCAATAATTACTTTAGATCAGACGGACAAAACTGTGGCAACTTCCTCACGGTAATAATATAAGATCTTTGAGTTTAATAAGAATTAGAATTCGAAAACTTACATTTTGAGTTTAATAACAAAATGTGGTTTTCAATCTTCTAAATGTGAGAAACAGGACCGACCATCTACGAAGGTTCATGCTGCACCAGGTGGAGGATCTTCTCTGGGTTACTTGTTTGGATCTGGTCCATCTGGATCTGAGAAATGATTTGATTTTCCACGAGGACCTCATCATCTGAACCGTTGAAACAAAAAGTGTAAAAATTGTAACTTTATTTCCTATCCTTGAAAGTTGAGAAACTGGTAATCGATTTTTGTGATCGTGAGGATTGTTTTGGGTTTGGCTGTTTCATGTGTTCTTGAAAAAAGGATTTGTATGGCTCAAAGCTAGAAGCTTTCTCAATCTAAAGATCCCGAGGATGTATTTTTAAGATTCCACAGCAACACACATTCGTTAAACCTTGACAACTAGATCTCCAAATGTTCAACATAGACTCTTTTTATCCAATGTATATGGTCTATGACGAGTAAGCTTAGGATTTACCATCTCATTGACTTATTCAGCCTTTTTGGTCCAAATGTCTCGGACTACTTCAATACTTGTCTTGTCTGAACACGGGTGTTCCCTAAAATCATTTGATCGACAAAAAATTGGCAGCTTCACGAAACTTACTGAAGATTCATCCTAAAAGCTTCTTGAAAAGTTTCTGCTCCTTCCAATACAGAGCCCAGTGATCAAAGAACCTCTGCACATAGAGAGCAACACGTCTTCGTTAATGACGCAAATTCTCAATCTTCGTTACGGGCAAAAGAATAATGATCCATGTGAGAACCTAGTTGAATATTCTCCTGTTGCTGAATTCGAAACTGCAATAGATAATCTCCTCACTACCTCGTCTTCTTCGCCTTACCACGAACAACTTATGAGATGTCTGCATCAAGGGGAGTCGAAATGAATCAGAATGAGCAGAGAACGATGGCTAATCGAGCGAAGCAAGCTTTCACGGGAGCCAATTTTTATACGAGGAGGCGGCTTTTAATCGATTCTGGCCGTTAGATGTATACGTTTACTTTGATGCACGGATAGCCGTTGGATACATAAAATCGTTTTTTTCCCTCCTTGTTTTATTATTGGACCGGATTTCGGTTTAATTCTTAAACCGGAAAAACATAAAGCGTCGATTAGGGTTTTCATTTGTTGTTCTCCTTCGTCTCTCTGCTCAGCTGTTGAAGAACTTTCTACGATTTTGGGCTTTGGACTCGGTTGAAAAAAGAGGAGGAGATTCGAACCACAGCAGAAAAATGACGACAGTTGTTCCCACCTCCGAAGAAGATCCTTCGCTCGCCATTGTCCGTTTCACTTCCCAGCTTGCCTGGGCCGATGCGGGTCCCGAGGTACAGCCTAGTTTCTGGATCATAAACATATGCAAACGATTGTGTAATTTTGATTGTTACGGACGGTCCAATGCATATCTAATAGATTTCGAAATCGCTAGATTTTGTTCTTTTTTTTATTCTGGGAATGTATGAGGAATTACATGTTTTGGATTGGAAAATTTGGCGGCCATTCTGGATTGTAATGCAGCTGAAATTATTCGAATTGAGCAATTTTAGTGTTCTAAATACTATGACTTTTGTGGAATTGTTCAATTAACGATTGAGTTCATTGCTTAGGCTGCAGAGCCCCAAGTTACCAGACTATGCAGGGAGGCAGAGGAGTCTATCGTAGCCGGAAGGTGGCTTGATTTGGCAACGTTAATGGTTACTTCAGCTGACTTGGTATCATCCAAGATCTCTGAAAAGGGTCAGTCTTTAATCATTTTAACATAGCATAGGCCCATTTGTTTTTTTTGGCAATAATTTGATGTTGTTTGCCTCTTACTAGATCTTGAGTGTACCTACACCATAATTTGCAGCCTTGTTAAGAATGTGAAAAGCCCCGAGGAAGTCCTTGAAATGGTGAAAGCAATCACTTCTAAGGTTGTTCAACAGCCGAATGACAAAGCTTCATTGCGTTTGAAAATGTATGATGATTGTGTGAATCTTTGAGCTAATTTATCCTATGATTCTTTGAGCATATGTTATATTGTTTCATTCATGTATTAGGCGCTTCTCATCTGTTGTTTGTATCTGTACAGTCTCTTCAGTCTCTATAATCTGCTGGACCACCCAAATGCCCGTTTTCAAGTATACATGAAAGTTCTTGAACTGGCTGTAAACGGGAAGATTACCGAGTATATAGTGCCGTCCTTTAAGAAGATTGACAGCTTCTTGAAAGAGTGGAATATTGACATCAAGGATCAGAGGGAACTATTTCTTGCCATTGCTAAAGTGCTGAGAGAAAATAAAAGGTACTGTAACAAGATTTATACTCTGCTCATCAGTCGTTCTCTCTCTCATCAGGTTTACCAATATGGCCTCATGGGTTTTCTTTTTCTCTCTCAATATTCCAGTTTGGCGAAAGAATCCCTTCAGTTTGTAACAAAGTATTTGGCGACTTTCACAAATGAGGATACCCAAGTCCTGAGTGAAGCCAAGGAGGAAGCTGTACGAGCAGTTATTGAATTTGTCAAGGCTCCCAGTATCTTTCAGGTATCATAATTCAGAAAGCATCTTTTGAGTCAAATGTGTTAGATTTTTGCTCTTGACTTGTTACTGTCATTAGAAGTTTAGCTACAACTTTTTGTTCAATGAGGTATTTTCATTGGAATTTCATCAATTATTTGTTTTTTCCCCTTGAATTGCAGTGTGATTTATTAGAAATGCCAGCCATCGCACAATTGGAGAAGGATCCTAACAATGCACCAGTTTACCAGCTACTGAAGATCTTTCTAACTCAGAGGCTGGATGCGTACATGGAATTCCATAATGCAAATTCAGGATTTTTGCAAACCTATGGTAGTGTTACCAGTTTATAAATTTTTAGCGAAGCCTTGAGTTTTACAGCTTAATAAGCCATATACGGTATTTGCAGGGCTTGTTGAGGAAGACTGTGTAGCGAAGATGAGATTGTTGTCGCTAGTGGATTTGGCCTCTGATGAATCTGGCAATATACCATATGCTTCTATCAAGAACACTCTACAGGTGAACGTCCTTTGCTTGATCAAGAGATAAAACGTTGTTAACCTCTCTCTTTACTTCTCAGACTCATAGAATTTGTTTGGGGGTACAGGTAAATGACGAGGAGGTTGAATTGTGGGTGGTTAAGGCAATAACCGCGAAATTGGTTGATTGTAAGATGGATCAGATGAACCAAGTTGTAATCGTCAGGCAAGTTCTATACGCTTATCTTTCGGTTTACTTGTCTTGAAGTCGCACACGTTTTCATGTGTTTTCATATTTCAGCCGCTGTGCCGAGCGTGAATTTGGACAAAAGCAATGGCAATCTCTTAGAACAAAGCTTGCAGCTTGGCGGGTAAATACAAAACCGCAATTATAGAATATCCTCGTGTAATAATAATATGTTTATTGTTTTATGTCCTATTTCTGTGTGTTGTGCAGGACAATATTGCGAGTGTTATCAGCACCATTCAAGCGAACAAGGCAACAGAGGAAGGCACTCAGGCATCATCATCAGCAACTCAGGGATTGACTGTCCGTTGAAGAATTTGTCTGAAGATTTTCTTAGAAGAAGAAGCTCTCAGTCTAAAGACCGATTTTGTCATCTCGTTTTTTTTTTTTGGTCACAAACCGATTTTGACATCGCAAAAGCCGTTTATTGTATTCTTTGCAGAGTTTTTTTTTCCACCGTTGGATCTTTTGATTCGGCTTTCTTCTTTCATTCATTTTTTTCTTATTTTTCTTGAGCGAGCCTGTCGGAAGCTTCAGCCTAAGCGTAAAGGCTCAAACAAGAGAAGAAGAAAAAGTTGTCACATTTACACAAATGTACACATCCACACTGAGACTGAGAGTAGTTTCCGATGGATATCATCAACGATTTATTCCTCCGTCTCCCAGAAAGTACGCGGGTCTGATGTCGCGTCCTCTCGAAGCCTTGCTTCTCTCTGATCGATAGTACTGATTTCATCGCATTGCATCTCAAACGCACACTCGAAACCAGAGAGCACCTCATGATCTTGCTGCGAGCCCCTCGCCTTCTACGTACGGTGGACCTCAATGTACCGGATACAGTCTCCCACGTCGAGCATCCTTTGCAAGCCGGTGGTTTTACAGAGGTTTTCGGTTCGTGTAACGGTTTGATCGGTTTAACGAACTCTCCTACTGATTTGGCGCTTTTCAATCCATTAAATAAATAGCACGTATACAAATAATCCTTTTCCCGTGTGAATAAATTTATGAAGAAAGTGGTATTATTAATAGAGTATATAACACTTTTTAGACAATATTTTTCTTTAAAAAAAAAGAGGATTTTGTTTTTCAGGAAATCATTGCTTAAGAAGATAGTAAGATAAGTCGGGAGATATGTTTGTGTCAGAAGTTGACTCATGGCCAGTCCCCACTTTCTTTTTTTCTTCAACCACAAGTTACCTTCTCACTTCTCATCTCTGAATCATTAGGGTTTCCGTTTCTTAAAAATAAGAAAAGACAGTTGAGATGTTGTGTTCGGACAAGAACACGTCAGTTTCTGTTGCTGTTTTACTATCAATCACCATAAACATTGCTTAAAGTTATGGGAAACAAGAAAGAATATATTTGGAGAATGCAACAACATGTAGGTAAAAGCCCATCTTCAGACCAAAAAGACACCAAATAATCTATGAAAAGCTTCTGTTTAAATCCATAAACACATCAATTTCAAATTTCTGAAGAAGAAGAAACCGAGGTTAAAGAACTGTACCGAAAACCAATTTCCTTAGATCTTTCTACGAAATTTACAGAAGATGAAGGTTTTCTTCTGCTTCTGCTTCTTCTTCATGATCATCTTTAGCGCATGTGAGTTTTGGATATTCATTTTCGCCTGCTATCTGCAAAACCTCAACATTTTTCTTATTCTGTGACTTTTTTTTTACAGCTGCTTATGATCCATTAGATCCTAATGGGAACATTACAATCAAATGGGATATCATGTCCTGGACAGCAGATGGTTATGTGGTAAGAATCCTCTGCGAGCTTGTGCATGCGTTTGAAACTCGAACAAACTCTCATCATCTCATTATATGTTTGCAGGCAACAGTAACTATGAACAACTTCCAAATATACCGGCACATTCAAAACCCGGGTTGGACATTAGGCTGGGCATGGGCAAAGAAAGAAGTGATTTGGTCAATGGTTGGTGCGCAAACAACAGAACAAGGAGACTGTTCCAAGTTCAAGGGAAATGTACCTCACTGCTGTAAGAAAACCCCGACAGTCGTTGATCTCTTGCCAGGTGTCCCTTACAATCAACAGTTCTCCAACTGTTGCAAAGGCGGCGTAGTTGGAGCTTGGGGTCAAGATCCATCATCCGCTGTATCGCAGTTTCAGGTTAGTGTTGGTTTGGCTGGAACTACAAACAAGACTGTCAAGCTTCCTAAGAACTTCACATTGCTTGGTCCCGGGCTTGGTTACACTTGCGGTCCAGCCAAAATCGTGCCATCTACCGTTTTTCTCACGACTGACAAACGGCGAAAAACACAAGCTTTGAGTAAGTAAACTTAAAAGGGTAAATCTCGAAAAACAAAAACCTTAACTTGGTAAAATCCATTTTAAAACCCTCAATTTTCATTTTACTTGCTTTTGGTCTAATCTTTTATAAATTTTGTAACAAATGAGCTAGCCTTCAGATGCAATTAGACTCATGTGAATCAGACAGTTAGATGGAAAATATATCGTTTTCAGATGTTCGCCTGCGAGTTGGTGCTATAGCTTCTCTTCTAACTGTCTGATTCTAATTGCATTTGAAAGCTCTCATGAGTATACATTCTCGAAATTTGAGAAAAATCAGACCTGGAGAAGATTGATATTGAATTTGATCTTTAATGTTGTGTAGATGGAAATGTGATTTTATAAACAAATCAAGGTTGAGAATTCAGATTTCGGAAGAAAACATAACTGAGGATCTTAAAAATGGAAAAATCAAAATTGAAAAAGTTTTGTTTTGCTTTTTTTTTGTCGATGTTCCCAACTTTAAAATATCTTATATTTTTTTCATCTATAAGCATCATTGATCGCTAAACATCATTTCAAACTTATGCTTCTGCAGTGACATGGAATGTTACCTGCACATACTCACAGTTTCTAGCGAGAAAGCATCCAAGTTGTTGCGTCTCCTTCTCATCTTTCTACAACGACACCATAACTCCTTGCCCGTCTTGTGCCTGTGGTTGCGAGAACAAAAAGAGCTGTGTCAAGTGAGCAAAAAGAAACAAATAAATTAAATTCAAAACTCTTTCTTATTTCCTAAACTGTAAAGACATTGTCGACTAATTTCTTGCAGGGCTAATTCAAAGATTCTAACCACGAAAGGTCTCAACACACCCAGAAAAGACAACGCTCCATTGCTGCAATGCACACACCATATGTGCCCAGTTAGAGTTCACTGGCACGTTAAAGTTAACTACAAAGACTATTGGCGTGTGAAGATAGCCATCACAAATTTTAATTACCGGTTGAATCATACGCTATGGACTTTAGCAGTTCAGCACCCAAATCTCAACAATGTGACTCAAGTTTTCAGCTTTGATTACAAATCAGTTGCTCCTTATGGATCCATAAGTAAGTCTATATCTCTCACTACAACTATTCAACCTTTAGAGCTAAATACTGAAGACTAATAATTCTTATATCCTTTAATGCAGACGACACTGGAATGTTCTACGGAACGAAGTTTTACAATGATCTTTTAATGGAAGCGGGACCTTTAGGGAATGTTCAATCAGAGGTTTTGCTACAGAAAGATCAAAAGACTTTTACTTTCAAGCAAGGTTGGGCTTTTCCGAGAAAAGTTTACTTCAATGGCGATGAATGTATGTTACCTCCACCAGATTCATACCCTTTTCTACCAAACTCTGCACGAGGAAACTTGGCTTCTCTCTCCACATTATCACTGACTATTCTTCTTGTTATGTTCATCTCAATCTGGTGATTTGATCTGATCCTTCTGGGTTTGAGAAACAGTACCAGAAACTGCTTTTTGTTGGTGATATTCGGTTTTCAGATAAAGATCAAAAACAGGTTTTTGTAAGACAAAATGATTAGAGATGTGTAAGGTCTTTACCATGAGCATCGCCATCGATTTATAATGGTTCTGTACTTGTGGATCGATTCAAAGCTTTTTTTTGCTTTTTGTTACTCATGTGAAACACTGACTGAGATATGCGAAAGAACACGAAAGGCTAATACAATAGTTCATTAACGTTTTAATTCCTATTCGGCCGATATAAGCTCATTATATATAATGATCGGCCCAATTTCGGCCCGTCTTAGTTTTATATTCGCATGTGTATATTTTTCGTTGGTCTGAAAAGGCGAAAGGTCAAGAACGGCGTTTTGTTTAGGGGAGACGCTCTTTGTTGTAATATATTTTCTCGAAATGGCTTTATAAACAATATACATATATATATATATAAGTCTATTATTATTATTATTTTTCTTATCGTTAATCTATTATTTTTTATTCTATAATTTTTCAACGTCAGGAAAATTATTTTAAGGTAATATCTTAATTCCATTGATTGAACATAATTTTGTTAATAGCGGACTGATCTATTCATTTTAAATGTTAGATATTTCTTAACACCATTTAGTATCAAAGTTCTATACAAGTTCATTTGCAGGTTATTTATATTTTTATATAAATATTTAAACAAAAATATGCTAAAATACAGTGAAGAAAAACGAATGGATTTAACTAGCATAATTGAAAAGTTGATATCTGAAAAACTGTACAAAAGTGCGTCTCATTATTATTATTATTTTTAAATCAATTGTAAAATGAACAACAATTCTTAAAAAAAAAAAAAAATCTGCGACCCATTAAAACGGTGGCTTTTAGGACTGAAAAGTTTGCTGCTGACCAAACGCCCAAGTTGGGTTAAAAGCGCGTCTGCGTTTTTAAATTTCTCCTCTGTGTGTGGAAAGTATCTTCTTTCTCATGACGAATCCCAAAGTTTGTTGAATTTGCCTCCAAGAAATCTGCAATTAGAAGTTTCATTTCGCCGTCTTCTTCTGCTGCTTTTCGCTTTATGCGGATGTCTTCCTGAATCGTCGGGAGATTTTAGGTCATTTCGCCTCGAACTCAGTCTCGCCGCATCGGAGAGTCATGAACACGCCGCCGAATTCTCGTGTCGCGTCTTTTGGACAGACGGAGATTAACTGGGACAAGTACGTTTCCGTTTTCCATTAATTGATCCGCAACTTTCTCTTGTTTCCATCTTTTCTTCGTGGCGTTCTTAGTCAGAATCATTTATTGCTTCGATCCAGTTTTTCGCGATTCTGTGATTGGTTCTTCGGTAGATTTTTGTTTTTTTATTCGATTTTCCTTGGCTACTGGAATTCAAACGAATATCGCACTTTGCTTTGGGGGAAACATTTGGTAGAAGTACTCAAAGATTACTGAAATTTATAGGTAATAATATGTTCTTAGAGCTCCTTCCTCACGAGAGAAGCTCGATTTCAGATTCTCAACCATTTACCTATTTGTTCTCTGGTGTTGAATCAAAATTTTTGTTTTGGTGATAGATCAGGGAGGCCTTGGATTATTTAGGATTCTTTATTCTTAGGGTATAATCTGAGGTTTTACGTCTAAGGAGCCACAAAACTTGAAACCATTACGAAAATGGCTGTAAGACTTCCGAGTGTGACTGGAAGAATCATACAAGAAATGATACTTCTTTTTCGTTAGTTATCAGCAAACATTATGTAAATTACAGAGAAGCTGCTTTTTGTAGCTCTAATTATTTAAGCTCTCTCTCTCTCTCTCTCTCTCTTCCTTTACTTTCAGGCTTGACAAAAAGAGGTTTTACGTTGTTGGAGCTGGCCTCTTCACTGGTGTTACAGTAGCTCTGTACCCTGTTTCCGTTGTGAAAACAAGACTTCAAGTTGCTTCCAGAGAAATTGCTGAGAGAAGTGCTTTCTCTGTGATCAAAGGAATACTTAAGAACGACGGTGTTCCTGGTCTGTACCGTGGTTTTGGTACTGTAATTACAGGTGCAGTACCGGCAAGGATCATATTTCTAACTGCTTTGGAGACCACAAAGATTTCTGCTTTTAAGTTGGTTGCACCTTTCGAGTTCAATGAACCTACCCAAGCTGCCATTGCAAATGGCATTGCCGGCATGACCGCATCTCTTTTCTCACAGGCTGTGTTTGTCCCGATTGATGTTGTATGTATTATCACACCACAACTGCTTTTTATGAACGGCAGCTTATGCTGTGAATGTTAACCCAATGTCTTCTGTTTGCTGCAGGTCAGCCAAAAGTTGATGGTGCAAGGATACTCAGGTCATGCTACATATACTGGTGGTATTGATGTTGCCACAAAAATCATTAAGTCCTATGGTGTAAGGGGCTTATACAGGGGGTTTGGTCTGTCTGTTATGACCTATTCTCCTTCAAGTGCTGCTTGGTGGGCCAGCTATGGATCAAGTCAGCGTGTTATATGGAGGTTAGACATGAACTTTGTGATAAATTGATGATAGTTTTCGTTTTAGTTTGACTGCAAGAACCCTCGTTTCCGTCTTTCATGGAAATTGGAAATGACTCAGCCTTTAGATTTTCTACAAAAACTACTTGTTTCACTGATCCAATATCTGCTACTGTTGGGCAGATTCTTAGGCTATGGTAGTGACTCAGAGGTTAAAGCTGCTCCTAGTCAGTCAAAAATTGTTCTTGTCCAGGCTATGGGAGGAATTATCGCTGGTGCAACAGCATCCTCAATCACGACACCATTGGACACAATCAAAACGCGACTGCAGGTATTAACGATTCCCATTCGTTATAAAAAAACGTGAGATTTTATACTGAATGTGTTTAGCTCTCATGAATTAAAACAAGCTCTCGGGTCTGATGTACTGGTTCTCAATCAGAAAACTGCGGGTGTTGCAACATATATAGAAACTAGAATAATCAAGCTGTAAATCTATGTTCAGGTCATGGGACACCAAGAAAATAGACCTTCTGCTAAACAAGTGGTGAAGGATCTGATAGCACAAGATGGGTGGAAAGGATTCTATAGGGGTTTGGGGCCAAGATTCTTCAGCATGTCGGCTTGGGGAACCTCGATGATATTGACTTACGAATACCTAAGTAAGAGATCTTTCCTTTATACTCAAAATCTTACTTTTGAGCCATTTTCCAAGACTTCAAATTATTCTCTTGAAAAATGCGTACTGCTCCTTCTCTGACAAATTCATTCTTTCTTGATTTTTTTTTTCAGAACGTCTCTGTGCAGTAGAAGATTAGAAAAAGCATCACTACTGTTCGTTGGTTTTCCCTTTCGACTAACTCGAATAGTACGCATAAACCCGATTCAAGTCACGGTTATTGGGAGCTTCCGTTTTAACAGTCGGACCATTCTTTCAGCTTTGAAGTCTGAGTTCTGTTATTGTAATCATTCTTTCAACTTTGCGTGTTGGAGTGCATTCTTACAGCAGAAGAAATTCTAGATTATGGCCTTCTGCTTTATTAGCTTCTGAGAGTTAAGAAGCCTCAAAACGTTGAAAATAGCACTTATAAGGGGTTTTTGAAATCCCATTTTGCGGTCATTTCAACCAAATCTTATAATCATCAATATAGTGTGTGTGGCTATGTCTTGTCATAGCAACCAAAACTGAGTCTAGTTTTTGCTTGAGATTGCTTCTCATTTGCATCACTGTCTTCACAAAACTATCCTCAATCTCGTTGATTTATTCTAATTATCATGTTTTTCCATGGAATTCGCATTCTTATAATATTTATTTGAAATGTCCTACGCTTTTCGTTGTGTTTATTTCTTTTTACAATCTAAAAAGCAAATCGGAACAGATTCAAATATAATAATGTATCACTGATATCAACTTAAAATTGATCATGGGAGCTCTTAATTATTTTCGGCAGACAATTAAGATAATTATTTAATATTTATCAAATAATAATGAAGTGTTCGTATGTAATGGGCCATCACCTACGTGCATGTATTCTCATTTATATGATAGTTACATGATTTATGCAATAATCATAGACGACGTGCATCGACGAGCGGTCCACGACCACGACGTAAAGATTACGGTCCACGTCGTAAGGATTACGTTTCAAGTTTTTATCAATTATTTTGGGTTTAATTCTACTTTTTTAGGAATAAATGAGAGAATTTTGACCAAAAGAAAACAAAAACAAATTTGTTTAACAAATAAAAATATCAGGGAATTTTATCAAATGATTCGAATCTAAAGCAAATAAATAAAGAATTAGTATGATTTATGTCCTTCTTTGTCGACAATTATGATTTATCTCCTTTATAAATGTTGTAATTGTTAACATTATGTATATATACGAACTTTAACTCAAAGGAACGTTAAATGTTGAAGAATTTAAGACACTACCATATATAGCTCCACACCTCCACATGCACTATTCCTTCGTTACATAGCACAGTAAAACTGATCATTTATTAATTAAGGTGTCAGTTTACCATTCCATTTTAATTATTTTTTTTGCTTTTCAGTTGTTCTTTAAGGTAAAACCATAAAGGAATGAAACCTTCTTTTGCAATCTAATTTTACATTCGAGTCAACAAAAATTATTTAATCTTCAGTTTCTTAGATTTATGTTCATTTAATTTAGCACAATCGGTATCTAGTAAACCTAAGCAAGAAGTACATAAAAATATATATATATATATACATACGAATTGGCGTTAAAAAAAATTCATACGAATTAATTTGGTAGCAAATATAGTTCAACTTTTCGATCAAATCATAATAAATGCTTCATGGCCCTTCACCGTTGAACGATATTTTTTTTAAAATGGTATTAACCCCAAAATCAAACTGAAAAAAAAACAAATTAAAGCAAAAATTAATTTAATTTCTCTTTTTTTGCGGAAAAATGAAACCAATTTTGTACTAGTCTTACTTTATTTTGAAATTTAATAATATGTTTAAATTGAATCAAATTATACTAAAATCAGTTTTAATTAAAAATATGATTTAACACTGAATTAGAATGGATTAAACACACATGTTATTGTTCACCGTTGAAAACTGATTATTATCTTCTTCTTTTTTGTCGACCAGGAATTAATTTTTATCAGCATAATCTTCAAATATTCGGTATCATCCGAAAATTTGTTTGGAAAATTATCTATAATCCAATTTATATTATTAATGATTAAGATTATTACAAACCCGAATTGTACGGGCATCAAAAAGAATAGAAAACTCACTTTACAACCATACAGCTTTCCAAGTGGACTTGTTGAACGAGTCTGCGTCGGACACGTGTACAAAAACACGTGCCGCCACTCAAGCACGTGCCAGATCTGTATAAATCAAAGAGACGGGTTTCATCAAAGTTTCAAAACTCAAAAAAACAAAATAAAAAATAAAACATATCTCATCAGCCAAAAATCCACCGACGCGATCCGATCTCATCTCTCTCACTCCTTGAATCATGGTTGAGCCGGCGAATACCGTTGGAATTCCGGTGAACCCGACGCCTTTGCTGAAAGATGAGCTCGACATCGTGATTCCGACCATCCGTAACCTCGATTTCCTCGAGATGTGGAGGCCTTTCCTTCAGCCTTACCATCTGATCATCGTCCAGGACGGAGATCCGTCGAAGAAGATTCATGTTCCTGAAGGCTATGATTACGAGCTCTACAACAGGAATGACATCAACCGAATCCTCGGACCGAAAGCCTCTTGCATTTCGTTCAAGGACTCCGCCTGTCGGTGCTTTGGGTACATGGTGTCTAAGAAGAAGTATATCTTCACCATTGATGACGATTGCTTCGTAAGTTTTCCAATTTTGATTTATGTTTTTAGTTTTTGTCGATTTTGGTTGTAGATCTGCTTTTTTTTGGCTTATCATAGCTTGAATTTCGTAGATTTGATGCGAGAGAAAGTAACAAATTCACTAATTTTTGCGGATCCTAGGTTTGTTGATAATCCTTGTTCGATTAGCCAGGTCAATTAGGCAATTCAATGTTTTGTACCAGATCCATATATTTGCTTGATGAATTTCGATCTGTTTTCACTCGAGTGTAACCAGCCATAATCTCTGATGTAAGACTCGTAGATTTTATAAGCTGATGTTATTTTTGTTGACACCATTGTTGTTGGGCTGATCCGTACGTGTCATTACAGCTACCTTTTCGGTATTGTTGCACGTCATTGTTTTTCATATATCTTTTGTTTACTCTTTTCTGATTTGTGGGGCATATCCAAGGGATGAGTCTCAATTACGCTGAATTTTCTTGAGGATTTTTGAAAAATGAATGGCTATATCTGTATTTTTAGCCACTTGTCTCATTCATAATTTTTCTTTGATGTGTATGTATATAGGTTGCCAAGGATCCATCTGGGAAAGCAGTGAACGCTCTTGAGCAACACATCAAGAATCTTCTCTGTCCATCGACTCCATTGTTCTTCAACACCTTGTATGATCCTTACACTGAAGGAGCTGATTTCGTCCGTGGATACCCTTTTAGTCTTCGTGAAGGTGTTTCCACTGCTGTTTCCCACGGTCTCTGGCTCAACATCCCCGATTACGATGCCCCGACCCAACTCGTGAAGCCTAAGGAGAGGAACACCAGGTGATCATTATTATTTGTTATAACTAGTTCTATGTGCGTTTTGTTTTTTTGTTGTTGTTGAGAAACTCCAAATGCCAGTCTTTGCTAAACATTTGATATGTCAGGTATGTGGATGCTGTCATGACCATCCCAAAGGGAACACTTTTCCCAATGTGCGGTATGAACTTGGCTTTCGACCGTGATTTGATCGGCCCAGCTATGTACTTCGGTCTCATGGGTGATGGTCAGCCTATTGGTCGCTACGACGATATGTGGGCTGGTTGGTGCATCAAGGTACTCACTTTTTCCATTCCCTTTTGGAGAAATTACAATTCGAAGCGCATGCTCAGTACTCAGCGATAGACTTTTTTTAATAAATCTTTTTTAACAGGTGATCTGTGACCACTTGGGCTTGGGAGTGAAGACCGGTTTGCCATACATTTACCACAGTAAAGCGAGCAACCCGTTTGTGAACCTGAAGAAGGAATACAAGGGAATCTTCTGGCAGGAGGAGATCATTCCTTTCTTCCAGAACGCAAAGCTATCGAAAGAAGCAACCACTGTTCAACAATGCTACATTGAGCTCTCGAAGATGGTGAAGGAGAAGCTGAGCTCCCTAGACCCATACTTTGACAAGCTTTCAGACGCCATGGTCACATGGATCGAAGCTTGGGATGAGCTTAACCCACCAGCTGCTGCAGCAGCTAATGGCAAAGCTTGAGCAGTATGAGCAAACCAAAAAACCACCACAGTTTTGGTTATTTTCTTAGCTCAAAATTATCTTTTACTTTTAAATTCCGGATTTTATGAAGCTCACCTTTGAGTAGTTGTTACTTACTATTATCATCATCATTACTTTGTCATTATCCACCGGTTTATTTATAAACAGTGGTGGATTTGTAGTGCTATTTATGCTTTTTTGCTATTTCTCACAGTTTTTTTTGTTCTTCTTTGTTTCACTCATAAGAAACTTTTTTCTATTAGTATTTTTTTTGCCCTTCTCCACTTTCCCACTCGGGTTAGATGGACAAGCCCATTAAGCTCATGAAGCCCATGAAGCCCATTAAGCCTATCAAGCCCATTAAGCCTATCAAGCCCATTAAGCCCATTATGTTTTAATCTGGGGCTTGGTTACCCATAAGGATTTTTAACCTATGCCCCTGTTTTTAAATGATTAAGTCCCTATTTATACGCGCTCGAAAAAAGCAAAAAGCAAAGAGAGAGATTTGGGTTTGGAAACAATCATGATGATCACACATACCAAAAAGAAGAAAACCACGGTGAATGACAATCCACAAACCTCGAACGTGGGATATAGCTTTGATGGACTCCCACTGGACTTGGTGATCGAGATTATTGGGAGACTGCCTGTGAAAGCTGTAGCTAGGTTTCTTCTAGTATCCAAGTTATGGGCTAAGATCATCCGCAGTCAACATTTTGT
The DNA here is from genome assembly GCA_000218505.1 of Schrenkiella parvula. Lineage (NCBI taxonomy): Eukaryota > Viridiplantae > Streptophyta > Magnoliopsida > Brassicales > Brassicaceae > Schrenkiella > Schrenkiella parvula. The sequence goes on along the minus strand of CM001192.1, from coordinate 13,483,187 downwards.
CAAATCTTTCCCGTTTGGTTCTTGTTCTTCTCGGCCTAGATTTCTGATCGCTTTCTATGCTTCTGATAGAAAAAGAGGATATTACGGACGTGGTACTAGGTTATCGAATCCAAGAACGGAAACTTGGTACTTCTTCTCCTCGTCTTTTCTCTCTCGCTCATGTCCGTTACCATTTCTTGATCACAAGATAATGCAACGTTCGCATTATGTTAATGGCTTACTAAGCATCGGATGTGGTCAACAACAATTTATAGTTAACCCCACCACCGGTAAGTCCATAGCTTTACCTAGAGTTAGAACCAGGACATGTATCGTAAGAAACTTTTTCGGATATGATTCAGTTAATGATCAGTATAAAGTCTTGTGCATGACTCAAAAACTCTACGGTCCTTTGCAAGAACCATGGTCTCAGCATCAAGTATTCACATTGGGAGGTGAACAGAAGTCATGGAGAATGATAGAATGTAGCATTCCTCACCGCCCTTGTTCCAACGGTGTGTGCATACATGGTGTTGTGTATTATGTTGCTGAAACGGACACTGGTGAGTCGCAACGCAGCGTAATGAGATTTGATTTGAGGTCTGAAAAGTTTGATCTTATTACTGGAGTATCCGCAGAAATTGGAGCTAAGGAACTATATGGTCACCTTTTTATTTTTAACTTCGAGGGAAAAGTAGCAATACCCATTAAAACTTCAATGTACACATTTGATGTGTGGGTTATGGATAAGGATGCTGCAGAACATATATGGTTGAAGAAACTAACTTTCAGTACTGAACCTTGGAAGAGTTCAAACATCAAAGGCATTACTCAGACGGGTGAGTTTATTTTGGCACCAACCTTCTACAATTCTGATGATGTTTATGTTGTCCATTACAACTACAAGACGGGTAGCTTTAGAAAAACTAAGGTCGAAGGAGACACAGACCATCACTTTAAGCATCTTGGTCTGGGACAATTTGTTTTTTCGGATTACGTGGAGAGTGTTCGGTTCTTGTAGAAGGCGGGGTCATGATATCTGATATATTTATTTTCGTTGATTAGTCTTCTTTCATAAAATATTTATTATCACCATATTTTCTAAAACCAGTTGGACTTTGTCTTCTTGCTTCTGGGATGTTGATGTTGGCACTATAAGTTTATCTCTATACAAAAAATTGTTCGTGATAAAAAGAAGAAAGAAAAATGCCAGTAGGCACCAGACAAAGAAGTTCCCATGAGCATACTTAAGCTCTTTAGCACCTACACAAAGAGAGTTATGTTTATATAATGTTTCATAAATATATAATATTTTTCGACTCTAATCATATTCGTAAAAGTACATAAATAAAATTAGATCGTTTTTTTGTCCTGTAGAGTTTATCGATGAATATTAATTGAAAATATATCTTACATTTTTGTGATCACTTGAAAATAAACCCCATCGTATAAAGTAGTAACAAATAAATCTTTGCTTGTTAGATGTCTGGAATACATTGGTGGACTCCACTAAGCGTGAACATACAAGTTAGTCTCTATAAGACTGTAACACCAAACTATTCACACACAAACACATTGCTTCTTAGAAAAACTTCTGAAAAACATACAGATGACCAAATCATTGCAAAAATTTACTGCAGAAAACTTACATGTTTGCGATCGTTGTAACAAAAGGCACCAATCTTCTGTAATCTCTTCTTCCTAGAGCACAGTTATCAAGAACTCGACCCAATATTAGCCTTGTGTTCTGCAAAGCCACATCTCTTGGAGGTACCCCTGATTCTGCTGCAGCGGCACCGAGAGGGAAAGCTTGCGACATTGTGGCTGCCATCATTGTGTACTGAAGAGGTCCGCTTCGGGCTTTGAATGAAGTCTGAGGTACAAGCGTTTTTTCATCAGTCCCGTTCTCAGAGTAACCCGAATCCTGCGGATGGGACCCACCGCTACCGCCTTGTACCGGGCTACAGCTCTGAAGAAGCGCTTCGAGAACACTCAATGCTTCCCAACACAAAGTGCTTTCGACAAGCTGTGAAACAATAGTGTACATGTGGGGACTCTGTGAAGCATCCATGGGAGTGTGTTGGAGCAATGCCTTCAGCATAAGTAGAATAACTCGTTGGTACTCCACTGGTCCTTTCTTTAGCAGTCTTAACAAGTGACCGAAAGCTAAAGCTGAGTGTTTTGGGAACCATTTGTTGCATAGCAGAGGAGAGACGCATGCAAGGAGATTCTCAACTCGTTTAATCTCGCCTCGAGCATAAGCAACAAAAACTGTAGCTAATTCATCGAGTGATTTCGCCCGACACCAGATAGCAATGTTGGCTGCTACAGAACATGCCTTTTGGTACTGCTGCTGGAATGGTAGTGCTGATACCATGGCTAGGTCTTGGCTCAGCTGCAAGCAAAGCCAAGGAAGTAGACCTGTGATATGCATAAGGAGTCTTGTCTCGGTGTCACCAAATATAGAGTCACATGAAGGTACTGTAATCCTTGATAGCACCTCAATGGAGAACTCATGGCTAACAGTAGACATCAGTCCTTTAAGGACAAGAGGTTGTACACCTTCGAATTTTGGCAGAGTTCCACTTGAAGGTGGCATCTCGTACCCTCTAGATTCTGTCCTTTGGAATTCCCCCAAATCATTAGTGTTGAATTCATCCCGAGGCATACTCGACAATAGAACGTTTTCAGTTGTTTTGTCACGGAATGATAGGCGGTCAATAATACGAGAGAAGAGCTCAAGAACCTGGCAGTAGACATGGACAAAGTCTGTGTGCATCATGGCGACACAGCCCCAGAAGAGTTGTGGGTAGAGTATTACTTTCTCTGGCTCCATGTTCTCTACCATGACCTGTAGCGTCAGAAGGATTTCCATGATAAAACCTAAAACTGGTGGAATGGGATTGCTAAGACATCGATGAAGACAGCGTAAAAGCGAGACACATGCATCACTTGTCACACTTGGCCGTAGCGCACGGTATATTTGGTGTGACCGACAGGCTAGATGCCTTGAAGTGCATTCCATAGCCCATTTGAGAGCTTCAGTTCCCCAAGTTTCTCGAAGATCTCCTTGGAAGAATATAGCATCAACCATACTCTGAACAAGGGCAGACAAAAGAGCAGCACTAGGAAGATCTGTTCTCACAACCGTTGGATCTTCATTCTCCCACATCATGCTCCCTCGTTTTGATTGCACATACTTAATTAAACTCACAACCTGTTGTTTATTCTCTCCGTCGCTGTTTTCCACTTCATATAGCTCCAAATGGCGACCTGCAAGTGAGTACAACAAATTCACAAGCAAATGTTGACAATGCTCTAGCACAATGTCTTCAGAGCTATCCATCGAAACAAAAGTGACATGGAAAAGCAAAGGCAGATGTTCCCTAAAATCTTCATCATTCTCATATGCGATTTCTGCAAGTAAAATCAGAGCTATATCAGCATGAGTGAGTGAGTGTTGTTGATGTCCTTGCAAGGCTGATTGGAGTTCCTTTGCATTGACACCGTGCATTGCGATTGCAGAATGCAAAACATCTTCCCCAGAATTTGGTGTATCAATGAGATAATCTCCACTATCACGTGAAACATGGCGACTCCTCAAACTTCCTGTAGAACTCCTAACTCCCATCAACGGTCCTGATGCATTCACCAATGAGGGCAGGAGCTGACCAGAACGACCAGTAGCTACTGGAACAATGTTCAACTCAGGAGGCATTGGACTTAAAGGTCCAGAAGCACTTCGCCCAGTCACGCCTGCTGTTCTCCAGCTTAGGCTTCCACTTGTATTCCTAAGGGGACCATCAAGGGAGCCACGGACAAGAAGTGGTGACATGTGTGGCTGGTTGTCAGCAACTGAAACAACTTGAGGTGCTGTGGCAGGTCCCTGAGAGAACTCCAGCACAAAATTTCCATTGGAATCGCCCCGGTTTGCACCATAACCAATGGGTTCAATACTGTCTTCAAGCATCCGCTGTGATAGTTGGTAAACCAGGTGATCAATAGTACGCTGAGGACATATCCGTGCAAGGTACAAACTTACACGTTTAGCAACTGAAAAATATGTAGCAAATGCACCAGTTATTTCGGCAGATGCATTTGAATCACAGTCCTCAATGCCCTTTGTAATCAAGAAATCCAATACGGGGCTAATGTTTCTGGGCTTACTAGCAATAGTACTCCAAAGTTTTTCAATTTCATCAGGGAACTGATCCCCATGTCGCCATGTGACATAGTAAAGACTTTTTAGTAACCTTTCACTCCAACCCGAATCCTTGAGTTTCCAGAAATTAAGGTTCTCAATCCATGGAGCCATACAGGTCAAGACCTGATGCTGAGCAATTATATCTACAGCATCAAGCTGACGCTGCATAATTTCTTCACAAAGGAGCTGGCTTAACTCAGGGTGATCCTTGGCGAGTTTGCAGGAGAGCTTGTACTGGAACTGTTGATAAGAATCCGGAAGATTACCTACAACCGCTGCTCTATAGCCTCCTGAACCTTCTATACCATCCTCAGCCCACTCACGCATAGAAAGTGTCTCAAGCATTTGAAGAGCATCATCACGAATTTGTCTAGATGGGTCAACTACCTTGTACAGAATTAGACTCAAAAGCCTCTGGATTTCACATTTTGGTATTTCTTGTCGCATGTAGACCTCAGCCAACACACTGAAGTACCCATCAGCTATAGCCGCGTCCGAGTAGTAACACTGGAAAAGCACAGATGTATTACTTTATGTAGTTTAAAACAGTCCAATTAAGGATGAAGTCACACGAATGAGCAAGGCATGGAAGTGCAAAAAGCTTATCAAGAGAAATCAGGTGCTGAAACTGGAGCTAAGAAAACAAGATCTATATGGTACGGAAACCATCATCGCATGGAGAAGCTATCATCATTGGTCAACATAGATCAGACATTCAATCTAGTAATTACCACCAAAAACGTTTAAGAAACAGCTTCCATATATTCAGCCAGAGAAAACCTTTACCTGATCAATGCAGGCAGGGAAGAGATCCAAGTTTGTTAGAAGAAGATTCTTCAAAGCCAATTTTGCCAACGCAACACGTTGATGACCACCTCTATGCCTATCACGGCCTGTTGTCCCTCGTCCACCTTCTCCTGTGTATTTGGAGTAAGATGGAGTTCTCGGATCAGCAGGCGAGTAACCAAATGGGACCCTGGGAGCAGGCTCAATGAACAAACTATTTATCCAAGATATCACACGGCCACTCATTTTCCTTGCATTGTCATCAAAACACGGTCCATATAGAAGGGAAGCCATTGCGTTCAATGAGGCCCACTGGATGGCTTCAATTTGCTCATTCAGCTCCTTGTCAAAAGAAATCTTGTCTACCGAATCTTTTGACCGGTTATGCTGCGAGGTCTTATAGCGCTCAACTTCACGACGATAATCACTAATAACATCCTGTCCCCATGTACTTCCTGTATCATCAGACCAAGAAAGGAGCAGATCGAATAGACGTTTCCTACTTCTAACATCAAATTTCTCTGATTTTGAATCAACAAATTCAGGGGCAAGGAATCTTAAAACAGACGCGAGTGCATATCGCAAAGGCTGCATGTCCTGAAAGCTTTCAGAAGGGGCCAACGATATGTGTCTTGTTGAATCTTCAATGAACCTCAGATAATGGAGGCGGAAAACTGGTTTACGAGCAAGCATTCCAGGCCAGACATTCTCAGACACTGTTCGATATATGTTAGCAACATGAACACGGAGGTCCTCTCTTCGACCTCCTTTTTGGATCTGCATTCATATCATAAGCATACATTTATTCATGTCAAATCCCAATATATTTCATGAAGCTGAAATCAATACAAGGAAAATGGTAAAGAAGAAAAAGACAGTCATTAATTTCATTTGTATTCAGGGAAATCTGATTAGTTTTTGATGTCTGTAGCAGCCCTTACTGAGCAATACTAGATACTCCCGAACCTTCAACTCTAACGGGGTACTACAAGCAACTACACCCAGGGAAAATCTAACATTATATGCACTTAAGTTCAACATGACACTAAAAAAGCCACATAGAGGGTACAAATAACGGCAGTGACTTCTAGTAATTTTCATCCATGAGATTGCCCTTACTTCTTTTTTAGGTTTTCTCAATCCTTTAGCTTTTAGCTATTTTTTGCAGTTTAGTTTGAGATATTTATTCAGTCAAATACAAACTTCCAATACACATACCATCAACTCAAAGGTTGTCACTAGCATAGAGAATCACATAGCTTGGACAGGGGTATAGTTCTAAATGAGAGTAAATTACATGATTTTCTACAGTTTGCTCAAGTACATACCTTCCACTTTGGCTTCGTTTCTGTCTCTAACGAAATATCGTCCATGAAAGATGCTAGCTCGCTAAACATGATTTCACATGCTTCCAGATGCGAGCGCCCGAGAGCCATAGTTGCAGCATGCTACATGACAGGAAATATGAAGTAAAGATTGAAAATTTTATCTAGGAGAAAAGATTCAACAGAAACCAAGCGAACAAGACAAGTCTAAAATAGTGACAAAACTACCGACTTCAAACTAAAAATAGTGACGGAAAAAAACACTTACGTTGTGGGTCTCTGACCCAAATCTAAGATAGGGGAAAATAAGGTGGTACATATCTCTGGTAGATGCAATGCTACCCGCATCTTTTCCATCAGGTGGACATGAACACACAAACATAGCATACAGAAGCCACTGATCCAGTTTGTTATCTGTATCTTGTGACTGGCTAGCCTTTCCACCTAACTCAACAGGTGTAATATAGGCAAGGCGGTGCATTATTTCAGACCTGGAGATGAGAGGGGAACCTTAGGTTTCTTCATGTCAATTAATAATAACTAAAGAGGTATGGCAATAAAATGAAACAAACAGTTTTTAAAGCGAAAAGCACTAGTGCTTGCATGAATACTGTTTTTTCTGCACGTTAAACTAGGGCATATTTTTGTTAAAGGCTTGTTGATCATAAAGCCTACTTTTCTAGTCTTTATAGTGCCTGTCTTGAATTATTTAGGACAATGTTGACGGTCAGAGAAGAAAGTAACAAAAAATCCATTACAAGACTTAAGAAAACACACCAAGGATGTAGTTAGGAAAAATATACGGAAGGTAATGCGGCTAAGAAATATACTTACTTGGCTTCTTGAACAGAGCGTGGGCAGAGCTCAGCAGCACATTTAACAAGCTCGCTGAGACACCGACCCCATCTGTTCTTATCAGGGCTCTCAAAGATTATGGATTGAAGAGTCACATCAGAAGGAATGGCATCGGAATCTCGCCTCAAATCAAATGGACGGGCAGAATCCCAGTAGCAACTTTGAACAATATCATCCTATTATATGAATAAAAAGAAAAGAGTATACAATCTCAAATTTTTCATAGAGCCAGACGACTTTAAATAGTAAGCAGCCTAAAGGCTAAAAGTGTAAAGCCTCTGAAAGAGTGAGATATACACAGAAGGTATTTACCCCATGTTCTTCCAAGACATCGATCATGTATATGGGTTCAGCTTCAAATTTCATAACATGGTCTGGGTGCTCTTGAATCATGAGATCTCGAATATCATTTCTCAATGCGCGTACACATCGCAATAATTCTAACGCAGTATGCCGAATCTGGCTGTCGACTGAACTAAGAAAAAGTAGGCCAACAGCATCAATATCAGCGGCGCGAAACTCAATTGCATCTGCTGCTTGATGAAAAGATAATTTCTTGAACCTATCATTTCCCTTTATTGTTTGCTTTTCTTCTTCAGCATCAGTATTTTGTCTATCATCAACTAAACAAGCCCTCCAGAAACGCATGAGTTCCAACAAGCGTCCTAGTGATGTTTGAATGAGGAGTGGGAACTCATCAGGAAGCTTTAAGATGAAGTTCGCCATCCCTCTCATAACTGCAAAACGGCGATGAGGAAGGTATCTAACAATCCGGTTCAGGACTTGCACTGCTTCCTCTCGAACTCCAGGATCAATACTTATACCATGCTGAGGTATTATTTCCGTGATCTTATCACTCCGTCCAACTTCCTCTATCAGATAAGGTATGCATTTTAGCACTGATCGGAAGAGAGATCCTTGAGATTTTTCTTTACTCACAGCATCTGCATATGTCTTGAAGGTTAGCAGGAAATGTTTTCAGGAGAATGTACTAGCCAGAGAATCCCAGCTAGAGATCAGAAAAAAGCAATCACACTAGAATTCACATAGAGCGATGTATATCTGAGTAAGCTTTTCGCATTAAATTAATTTTTTACCTATTGTAGTCCTCGATGATGTTAGAAGAGCTTGACTATAAGTCCTGTGGCAGGATCTCAGAATTGATTCAATTGCTGCTTTCACCTTTGGTATGTAATGGCCAATTCCATGGCCTGTAAAGAGAACATTAAGAAAAGTAAGCGTATGAAAGGACAAGTTTGTAGAGACCAACTAACGACCTAATTCAGGTTAACAGGTTACCCTTGAATATTTCCAAGCCAACATACTGGCTTGAAGGTGACATAACCAGGGCAAGCAAAGCACGAAGACCAATAATCTTTGCTTCACTTGGACTATCTTGCTTTAACAGTTCAAGTAACATGTGATTCATGGCAAAGTCAAGGTTATGTTCAGCTATGGTCACACAGAACTCAACTAGCTTATCTTGTTGGACATCCTGAGTGAGCATTCCTTTTCTCAGAACTGTTAGCAATTGTGATGTCACACTGTCCAAGTAATCCCATATACGATTTGGTGGCTGGGTAGCAGCATAGACACTCAAATAAAACCTCAACACCCGGTGAAGACAATCAAGTGCCATGTAACGATGGTTCTTATCCTGCACAATGTGCAGTATGTACTATAATGAGTGAAACCAAGATATATATACAACCAAGAACAGGCTTGAAAAAGAAGCCAATGTTGTCACAGGTCCTGAACTCCTTATAAAAAGAAGCTGATGTAACTACAACTGCACACACTAGGGTGTGCGGACGTGACAATTGCTCTTGTGCATTCTTACTTAATTTGAATTTTGAGTGCAGGGAAACTTACTCTCAGAAGCTTGTACAATTGCTCCATGTGAGAGCTTAAATTATGATGAAATATAAGCGGGTCTCCGAGACAGAGAAGAAGAGTCACAAGTGGATAGCCAACCTATAGGCCCAGTTATACATGTTAAGGACTGAAATCACAAGGAAAACATGATAAAGTGATATTAAATCAGATTGACGTACACCAAGATGTTTGCTCTGTTTCTCCATCCAATGGATTAGCTGCACTCTAATGCGTCCAACAGCCTCATACCAGAATGTCAGCGCAGGCTCTGCAACTGAAGGAGGCCACTGGCTTTTGCCACCATCGGAAAGTGGCGCCAGGATGTTAGAAAGCATATTGCAAAGCGCATGATGAAGCTCACTTTTACGTTTGTGTGGAGCACGATTAAGAGGATTCGCTTTAGCTACAAAGGAGGCAGACGCATTTAGCCCACCCTCATTCTTAACCTGAAAATAAACATAATGTCAGGTTCACGTCCTAAAGCCTGCATTTTGAAAGAGATCAGAGACATACCCCAAGCTTTAAGTATCGCATCCCATTAATGATGCTGAGAGTTTCACTTCTTGAAACACTTGTGTCAATCCGGCGGGTATTGAGTTCCATAAAAAACCGCTCAGTGACAGAGCTGAATCTGTTAGTGAAAAAAAAATAGTAATAAAAGAATTAGAGTGGTTGAGGTTGTGGCACAAAACTGGATCACCGCTTTCACAAGTTCTTTCCTGCCAACTAAACTTGTGAAAGTAAGTCAAGCTTTTTTCATTTATACTTTAGCATACTTTGATCTATATAAAAAAAAAACTTCAGCATGCTTGGAGGATCGTTAACAACTACCATTACAAATTGAAATACCTAATTCGGGATAGTGCACCCAAGAGTTGAGCAACCAAGTCAAGAAGAAGACCCCTCAAATCGACCAGTGACGGGTACTCTACTTGGCTAACAACCCTGCAACAGAGGGAGCAGCCAGAGCTTAAGTGAAGCAGCTTTTTTAAATCTTGAAAAAGGCACGCCAAAGGATAAAAGCATACTGATTGGCAAATCATATGAATTTCAACAGCTCTAGATTCTGAAATCACTACCTGTCAGCGTTAATTAGCCAATCAAAAACAAAATTCTCGAGTCCAGACCATAGCTTCTCTGCCATTCACGCAAAATTTTTTCGTTAAGCAAGGCATTATACACATTTTGTTGGAAAGAACTGAAATAGGGAAACTAACAAACCGGTGAGCCCTTCCTGCGGACAACACTCCACAAAGCGAATACAAGCTGAGCAGAAGATGCACTCAACAGCCAACTGATTCAAGTAATGTAAAAACCATATATCAGAAAAATGAAAACCAAATTCGAGGATTGATTGATTAAAACCTTGGATAATAGTGTTCTTAAAGAGAGGTAAGTGTACTAAGAAACAGATAAATAAGAGTATAACAGTCTGGTCAGTTGGATCTAGTGCATATAGTTACTAAACCGCAAGGACTTTTTCTTATGAAAATTCAAAAGAAAATACCTTTCTCTGGAAAGTCGAAGCATCATTTGCACCTTTAGGTGATTCACTGCAAGGCAGATATAAGCCCACAGAAAAAACGAAATATTAGTAATGGTCCAGAAAGTAGCTGCGCCTCAATCATAGATTACATCTAGTCAATAAATTCACCTATATGAAGAAAAAGTGATATCCACATAAGAAAGAAAGATAATGCATCAAAGAGTCCACAAGCAACAGTGGAACATGGAAGATCAACGATTCAAGCTAAAATAATGCATGATGCAGAAATAGTAGCCTGTGGGAGTCTTTTAGACGCATTTCAATTGAACAAGGGTCAGATACCATCTAATTGTAAAGATGGAGAGAGAGAGAGAGAGAGAGAGAGAGAGAGAGAGAGAGAGAGAGAGAGAGAGAGAGAGAGAGAGAGAGAGAGAGAGCGAGAGAGAGAGAGAGGAATTAAATTTACACACCTTTCCCTCCATCTAAGTAGAGCTTCTAGAAGAGGAACAGGTGTGTGACGCGCAATCATAGCCAAGGAATCCAGCACCTGCTCATAAGCAGGATCTGATGGACGAAGGTACTGTCCATCCTGGAAACATCACACCAAGAAAGCATATCACTACCAAAGACTGGTGTAAACAAAAAACAGAATGCGAAAAACTATATTAAGAAAATGTATACTAGTCTGTAAGTTGCATTTCCTTCACAAGTCCTCGTTATACCCGATTCATTGTAATACTTCCATTAAACCCTACTCAAGACTAAGTTTCAAACATTGAGAAGGCAACTACCCAATAAGCAGAAACGAACACCTGAGAGCACTGAAAAAATTAAAAGTCCAAAGAACTTATGGATTCAAATGTGTGAACCAAAAAAGAAAAAAAGAAAGCTTTTTGAGAAGGAGACGAACCTGGGCCTGAGCTGTCTCGATTCGCCGTCTTGCGAGAGGCAGGAACCGCTGAAGCAGCGCCTCTACTATCAATTTAGCCGCACTCCCGGACTTCATCACTTTCAACAAGAATAGATCCTCAAAGGCCAAACTGTTCCCTTAAGAAAATGATAAATTCAACACATTTATAGACCCGAATCGAACAGAATATGAGACTGAATCTCGTGAAATTCACAGAATCAATCAGCAGTACCAAAGAAGAGCACCACAAATCACGAAACCATTCTAGGGCTTAGTTCGATCCGGCTAAAGGATCGCTTAGAAATTTCTTTGATCGACGAGCTGCCTCGTTCCTCTTTTCTTTTTTTTTTTCTGAAACTGTGAAGTTAAGATGTTTAGTAAAAATCATTTCTTTTCTAACAACACTTATCAAATAAAACTTTAAATATTAATCAATCTCGGATCCTTTTGTCTGGAAAATTATTTTGTCACCGTCTGGAAAGTAATTAGAGAAGCATTAAACTAGTTTTATCTAGTAGTATCTACGTCAACATTGTTATTTGTGGACGTAGTCAAACATAATCATTCAAAAGTTAATTATATGCCAGCAAAAATGAAGTTATAAGTTTTTTTTTCTGAAAACAGATTACAAAATTTATAGATGTTGAATCAATATACAAATTCTGAAGACTCCTAATTATTTATGCTTAACTTATAAATTATTCTCTATGTTTTATAAAAAGTGTCATTTTAAGATTTTAATCTTATTTTATAAAAATATTATTTTATTTTTTTAATACAGAATTTTTAAGAAAACTTTATTTTTAATTTTAATACTAATTAGAAAGAGAAATATATTTAATGTATAAACAAAAGTATAAAATATAATTTTTAATTAATTTTTAATATATGTGAAAAGTTTTAAAATAACATTTTTTCTTTATACGGAGAGAATGAAACGGAAGGAGTATATGAATACGCAACTAAAAGATGTATTAAATATACTTTCAAATTTATGTTCTAAGAAAAAATGACTTCCAATTCTGTTTATCAGTTAATCCATCTCTTATACCAGCCCAAGCTTGTGTGATACAGTGCTCGCTATTCTACAGTGACCCGCAAGAGTACCGACCGGTTTTACAACACAACAACAAATAGGTCCTAACCAAGTTACGGCACTCTCAAACCGGGATTTCTAAGACCAGAAGCTACTACCTATTCAGTAGATTTCATTAAAAGCTTCAAGCTTCAAGCTTCATCAGCACATTGGAACACAAGTAAAAGTCAAAGCTTTTTTTCTTTCACCCTTTCTCTCTGTCTGTCCCTGTAAACAAATGCAGAAGCTTTCTTAAGCTCTGGTCCTTTGCAAGAAGCTTGTCTTTCTTTTCTTCCTTCTTACACACAAAGCTCAAGCCTTGGGATGATACTCTGTTATGAATCATCCCGTTTCTTAAGAGCTTGGAAGATCTCCCAGAATCTAGTGAAGCCATAGATCTCTTTATCAGTTGAAGAAATAGGGTGAATCTAACACGACGTTTAAATCCAAATCTCCTCGTTCAGGCAGAGGAGGAAAATCTAAATGCGGAAATGATTGCTCAAAGCTCTCCAGCAACTGTTAAAAAAATAAATAAATAAACAAGCTATGTCATGATCAGCCTCCCACAGGCCATATACACTGAACCAACTGAAGATGGAGACAGATGGTGAAGCTTACATTCTCTAATATCGGTTGTGAATACAGCTCAACAAACTTTTCCCGTAGTATTCTATTTAATTTATCCACATCGCACGCATGTGTCCAAAATGAGTCATGAACTCCTGTCAGAATATTTTTTTAACAAGCAATATGTTAGTTGACACAAGATCAAGGTTTCGAGAACGATGGAGGTCCACAAAGATTCAAGTTGTAAAGCAGGATGGAACCTGCAAAACACACGCCTGCTCTTTTGCAGGCAACTGCAGTCATCATCATATGAGACCCGTCGAGGGAGTGAATAAAATTTGGAGGAAAAGCTGTCCTTTGTCGCCTGACAACAACCTGCAAAACCAAAACCCACAAAACTCTTTCTGAGAATAAGCCAGCACCATACTCTGTTTCCTTACCTATCTTCTGTTTATAAGCAAAACTAAGGTAAAGCTGAGGCAGACCTTATCAGTTTCACGCTGAAGCGATAAGGTTTGGAGGGATGTCTTTACCTGCATTCATTTTGATAGAAAAGAAGACATCCATTACATTTAAATTCAACGGACGAGAGCAATGGTGTTCGCAAAACGTTATCCTCTCCATTCACTCTAGGAAGGCTTACGAGTTTTGTTCCCATTTGGAGGTAAGGTTGTACAACAGGAAGACCCAATGGTGTTGTCCATCGAACTGTTTCGTTTTCTGAAGCAATAACCTGCTCATAGAAAGAATATTTGTTTTTATAGAGAATTATTAGAGTACAAAAATGAATTCAACTGACGCTGCAAAAAAATGTCAACACACCTTTGCACATTCACCAAACCAATGCATGATGGCGCGTGCAGCTTCAAACATTTCATCTATAGCAGTCAATGTTACCTGCCCCAAACATGAAAAAAAAAAAAGATTATCCCCTAATAGCAGTTTTACATTTGATTAGTTTCCAAAGTACATGAGACTGGAAAGTAGTTTAATCATTTTAAGCACACATTCTTTAACGACCAGAAGAATGAAATTTCCAAATCAAGATTATCTAGTGTAAGGACTTTCATTGGTTGCTAATATACCTTTGCTGCATAGCAAGCCGCTCCAAAAATTTCTTTTTCATCACTAAATGCACTGCGCTCCTTCAACCTTCTCTTGATTTGATCCCGCGCACCGATATAGGTGACGCCATAGACTGATGTCATAACCGTCTGCTTTACAAGCTTCCGATCCACCTACATATTTTGAACAACCATCACATGGTAACAACTGAACAAGTTATGTGACTGAGTAAACAATGCCCCCAAACAAAACGAATATCAGGCAACTTGCTCACATGCCAAAACTATATATACCTTAGAACAGTTCACGAAAATTCATTTTTTGTGATTTAACAATGGTTTTCGAAGATGAAATGAGATTTCAGCTTTAATGTGCAAGCAAGGAAGCTGAAAACCGAGATACACAAGGTTGGGAAATGGAAAAATCATGAAAAGAATTTCAGAGATGGACCTGGTTGACTAATTTTCTTGCACGCAATGCATCTGGATAAATTTCAGGATCTCTGTCTGCATCTCGGCGCATAATATTAAGAACCCTGTAGCACATATGCTTATGAAATTTTGAGTGCACACTTTAAAATTAAGTCAGCTTTAAGCAGTAGATGCAGGGCTTACCTGGTAGCTATTCCTGAATAAACATCTGCCGGCTTCTCACCTGCAACTAGATTAACAGCTTCTGCTCCTAACTGATAATTATTTATCAAAAACCAAAATCAGAAAAGAAAGATGACAAGCGGCCAGAGACAAAAAAAAAAAAGAAAACTCCATAGAAAATAAAAAACAAGAGAATTACTGTGTCTCTCCCAAGCGCGGCATAATGCTGTAAACCATTGCAGGAACCATCCTGGCCAGAACCAAAGGGAAAGAAAGGAAATTCGTTTTAAGGCACCCACAGATTGAAAGAGAAACTACAGCTTAAAAGTCTTATGAAAAATTTCAATCCTAGAGGAGGAGATGCCGATGTGGTAATTTCTGCCAGAAAGTACCTGGTGTATAGGAATATGTGAGAGAACTGTCTCCGGGGATGGACTTCTGAGAACTTCAGTGAGATTTATGCACACAGCCAAGCACTGAAACGGGTCTTCAGCTTGCAGCCACCATCTGTTTCCTTCAAGTGGTCTGTCTGCCGAATCAAATATGTCATCCAAGTGATTTTCGGTGAAAGCTAGCCGTCCCTCATATGATAACTTATCTACACCACCAGCATACAAGTTTGCTAAGTGTATCTTCAGCCAGCGTAGGCCTGGACTTCCCAGAGGCCTTCCCTCAGCAAACTCCAAAACACCCCGACACAGATCAGAACCGAGATGATTTAAGTGTGGGGGCATGGGATATGCACGTCCCCGGAAGTCAATATTGTGGGGATAGTAAAAACCTTCCTCATCTTTCATTTTTCGTGCTACCTGTCACATTTAAATGTTTCAATACTTACCAACAGAACTATCAAAGTGGCACATTACTTTGATGCCAGGGGGGGAGAAAGCTCACAGAAAGCTTGAGTTCTATGTCACAGCGCTGAGAATGTCTCTCGCTGTTCTCCTTTTTAGCAGATTTCATTTCCCACTTCCATTTTTTAAGAATGCTCTCATCTTCAGTGTCCGGCTTTTCGGGTAAAGGAACCTGCAGTTTGAATTTAAAGAAATTAAAGAGGCTTCGTGATGCACAAGAGATCGAAAATTTATCTGCACCAACTATAACTAATGTCGAACCATTGTAGAGATGAAAAGCGGTAATTATTATAAGATCAACGTAATACATGTAGTAACTCACATCGCTGCGATCCACCAGATCAGCAGCACAGCCGCCACTGCTCCATATCCTATCTACAACCGTTAAGACCCGCTTATTTACTCTCCATTTAGTACTTCCAAGCGTATCCAGGGCCTAGCAAGTGTCCATAAGATATATTATAGAAATTAACAACTGTAACTGAATTCACACTTAAAGCACGTGACGAAACAGATTGTCTGACCTCAAAGACTGGTTTTAATTGTCCTTTGGGTGCCCTCTTAAGTGCCTCTCGTTGTTGCTTAGCTCCATGGGTTTTCATGATATAAGACGCTAAGAACAAGTAAGCACCTTTGTCGTAACTGCGAAATAACACAAAATGAAAATGAAATGGCTTACAAAACACTCACCAAAATAAAACACTTCCAAAGCTCATTACGAAGAAATGTTAAAATATCTCGAAGCTATACAAATCTAGATTTTATTCTTGCTTCACCTCGTTAGATCAGATTTAGGGTTTCTATAAGATCTCAGTAACTAGTGTTGCTCACAAAATATAGTACAATAACTATTGTCATACTAAAGAATTCGTTTTGGATTCCATATTTGAAATACCAGGCAATGTTAAATTGTTAATTAGTTCATCACTTCGTGTAACCATACAGCAAAGAAAGCTTACTTACCCCGACCAATTGAGAGGGGGAACCAGCATTGGCATGTATGGCACAACTGCATATCTCCCCTGCACGACCAAAAAGGTGATATTAAAACTTCCTACAATACAAATTAGATGTCGCAGTTATACCTTTATGTTCAAATCCCACATCTACTCAGTCCTATTTACAGGTAACACCTAAGTCAAACCCTCTTTAGATATAACAGTCAACAAATTGAACATAAATTACTCTGGAGTTCTGAGAGAAATTCACCATTACTTTCGTTAATTTTGGGTAAAAAAATAATCTGACTAACAAACCAAATGAGAATAGGTCACCTACAGTTTTTTCCAAGCCTTTGCGGACCAAAGGGTCACACTCAATTACACCATATTTTCTCCCAGATTTCCTGTTGTACAAGAAAAGCCGAAATATGAGCAAAATTCCATAGACCAAAATTCAGGACAAGAAGATACGCACTACTTAAAAATCATAGACCAAAATTCCTCACATGCTTCCTTGCGCTACTGTCTTGAAGGTATGCTTAAATGCAGGTCGGACATCAGGCAGATCATTATCCTGCTGAGTAGCTGGAGATTGTATATAAGCTGTTCTTACCAACAACTCTATAAGACGACTTCCAACCTGGGATATGTATCAGCAAATATTAAAATCTTAGCAATTATGCAGCTAATAGAAGCTTTATTTTACTTGATCAGCAATATCGCAGCCAAGCATACACACCTTTGCCCTAGCATCTGCGGTCCATGGTTTTGTATAGTCATGTGACTGCAAGATCTTTCTAACTGCTGACAACTTCTGTTTCTTTATCAACTCATTGACCTTTTTTCTTAACTTATCTTGTTCCTTCATTGCAGTTCCATTTTCAACTTCTCCGCTCTCCACGCTGCCATCCTCTTTTTTCTTCCTGGTCTTATCCAAGAATGTGCATATCCTTATCTATCCAATCAAGAGAAAGAAAAAAACACTTTTAGAATACAGGACATCCAAACATCATAGAGCAGATCAATCATAGACAAGTAAGGGGGTTTTTATGCTTGATTTACAATTGTTACATGCTGATGAAGGAGTCGCACTATCAAATAGTGGACACATCATCAAGATCATAATCACAATATTAAAGCAAAAGTTTCCGCTTTCTGTTGAGGTTCACGCTTCCAATATCCAGATATGGGTTACACTATAATTTGACCTTTTAAGGTTCAGGTTCACTTGTGAGGGAAAAGAGCTTTAGGAGCTAAAATCTCCCACTAGAAACTACAACGGCAACCCAAGAAGATTACCGGCAAAGATCTGAAATAAAAAAAGCAGAAACCCAGAGAGAGATCAAGCTAATTAACCTCTTGTTCAATAGCATCCCCTACTGAGCAAGCAGCATGAACAACCTTAACACAACCGTTATCACCACCAGTCATCAAATGCCCCATCAACTTGTGCATTGTGATGACAGCTATCATGTCAGCGGGCAACTGATCAATGTAATGTGCATAAGTTGCTCTGCTCTTCCCTAATCTATACAATTCCTGTTCTTTAACAATGACATCTCGTAATGGTTCGAACCAACCCAGAAACAAGGACTTCACATAAGGCAGATTGGGGGCAAGCTTTTGCTCACACATATCCGCCAAAAGCTCCCTGTACTCATTAGCAGCTCTTTCCCATTCCTCTGTCTCGATCTGAACTTGTCTTCTCCATAGATTCCGATACTTGCTACGACCCATTCCAACGTTTTCCTGCTTCTTCATCCGCCACGAACGATGATCCTCTCTCTTCTGCTCTTTCTTCATTTCGTTCAACAATTCCTGTACCTCATCGACAACGGAAGGATCTTCCTCGACATCTGTTGAGGAGACCTCTTCGGCTACAGTCGAGTACCCTCTAGCGAAAAACCCATTAAGGCAGCTATCGTTCTTGGAGAATCCCAACCCGACCCGCCGGGAAAAATCCTCTGGCCTCGTGATGCCACTTAAACGACGAAAACCCATTTCGTGACATTCTGAGTCCGAGCTGGATCCGAACACCGGAAATCGAAACCTCGAATTTGTCGAGGATTCAATGGACTCCTGAGGAACCCCAAGACCAAGAAAGCCACGAGTTTGGGAACCGACGGATAATCTAGCTTGTGACCTTGAAATGGCTTGTTTAGCAATGTTTCTCCACATAGGGAAGGATTGGGGAGCTGGGTTTCGACAAGAGATCAAGGGTTTATGAAAAGGAGTCAAATGATCCAATACCTTTGTCTGATTTGCCAAGAACAATGGGGTTTGGGCACTGGACATCAATTGAACTTACACTGAGCAAAAATCGGTAAACCAGAGCATAAACAACGCGTGACTGAAGAAATTCGATCGCATGAGAAAGAAAACATAGAGCGAAATCGGCGAATTCGGAAAATTTTCATAGAAGGGAAGAAAAGAAATAAAACAACTGGTAAGTAAAGAGTACACGACGAAGCCGCCTTAAACCCTTTCTTAAAAACCCTTGCTTTCTAACTTCTAATGGCCTCTCTGTCCTTTTTTTTTTTTTCTAAAACTGCCCTAAATTTTCTGCACCGTAACTTGACCCGAATGGAAGAATCATGCCCGACCCGCGGAAAGATCTTAAAAAGGCCTCTATTACGGCCCATAGTCTCTTTACTGAGCAAAAAGGCTTGAGGAAATTTATGCAGCCCAATCACCTAAAAAATAAAAACAATTATTTTTTTTTCCTCTATTATTTGACCATTTCATCAAATAATCAAACCTTTTTAGTGGTACCCAATTATTCTCACAGAAAAAAGGTGGAACCCCAATGACAATCCAAATATAATAAGTACACAATAGAATATAAGATTTGAATTTTTGTATGGAAAAATATCGATTGGATTTGGTATTCTTTTTTTTTGTAAAGAATATCAATACTACTGTAATTATACTTATCTACATCTTTTAAATTAAAAATTAGACTAAAATCTGATTTTCTTAGTATGCGTCGATTAGTGGTTGGATTATTAGCTCGGATTCACCTATGGTAACTCACAGCTGATTATTGTCTCTTCGAATTTGATATTTTCCTCCTCTAAAGTTTTAATATATTACAAATTAGCACCTTTACTTCTCAAAGGAGAAGTAACAAGCCCGAATTTTGTTTCCTTTCTCGGAATTGAAGCTGCAGATGCAGAATTGTATTAGGTCTCTCTCTCTCTCTCTCTCTCTCTCTCTCTCTCTCTCTCTCTCTCTCTCTCTCTCTCTCTCTCTCTCTCTCTGCGTTGCTCTCGAGAAAATCCCAGGTGGCAAAATATATGTCATTGGATGCCAAGGGACGAAGCTTGTTGCATAATATCTTGAGGTAAATTACTAATTACTGATGGAAAGTTTGAATCTTTGCTCCAACTCCAGGCTAGCTGATTGCGTGGCTTCCGATCGATTTTCGCCCAAGTTTTGAGTTCCTTTGCGGGCACTTTGTTGTTCTTCTGCTGGGTTTTGTTCGGAGATCTGATGCTCTTCTGGTTTTTTGTTTCGTAGATGATCAAGTGATCGTCTTGGGGGTTTCTGCATCTAAGTCATCTGAGGTTGTATTTAAAGTAGCTAATGGTTTGGAGTTGAGATTGAATGGAACGTCTCGGATTTTGGGGATTGCTGATGGGTAGCGTGGAAAAGTTATCGGATTCTCCAAATTTGGTGGCTTGCTCTGCATCTACGAAGAATGGAGACGAAGAGAGTAGTATTTCATCGAAGCAAGCTTCACCATTGAACCGTTCTGGGTCGAGAAACACTAGCCCTTTAGGTCGAGTAGGGTCGCGAAACACGAGTCCCTGCAGGCAGAAAGTGGTCAAGACGAAACCTCGTGGTCTAGAGGAAGAAACAGTAGCTTCATTTGGTAAACCAGTTGTTGTCGATGTGCAGATGGAGGATGGTATATGGGCAATGCTTCCAGAGGATTTGCTGAACGAGATTTTAGCTCGGGTTCCACCGTTTATGATATTTCGAATCCGGTCCGTTTGTAAAAAATGGAACTCCATTCTTCAGGATAATAGTTTTCTTAAGTTTCACTCAAATGTGTCATCCCACGGACCTTGTCTTATCACTTTTTGGAAGAACTCGCCGCAGATTCCGCAATGCTCGGTTTTTAGCTTGCCGCTGAAGACGTGGTATAAAGTTCCATTCACGTTTCTGCCTCCATGGGCGTTTTGGTTGGTTGGATCTTCAGGTGGTCTCGTTTGCTTTTCGGGACTCGATGGTCTAACTTTCAGAACTTTAGTGTGCAATCCTTTGATGCAGAGTTGGAGGACTCTACCGAGTATGCACTATAATCAACAAAGGCAATTGATTATGGTTGTAGATCGTGCAGAAAAATCGTTCAAAGTCATAGCTACAAGTGATATCTACGGCGATAAGTCACTTCCTACCGAAGTTTATGATTCCAAAACTGACAAATGGTCGTTACATCAGATAATGCCAGCGGTGAACTTATGCTCTTCGAAAATGGCTTATTGTGATTCCCGATTATATCTAGAAACTCTTTCGCCTCTTGGTTTGATGATGTATCGGCTTGATACAGGGAAATGGGAACACATTCCAGCTAAATTCCCGAGATCTTTATTGGACGGCTACCTGGTTGCTGGAACTCAGAAGAGATTGTTTCTCGTGGGTAGGATTGGCCTCTACAGCACCCTCCAAAGCATGAGGATATGGGAGCTTGATCACACAAAGGTTTCTTGGGTAGAGATAAGTAGAATGCCGCCAAAGTACTTCCGAGCACTTCTGAGACTTTCAGCTGAGAGATTCGAGTGTTTCGGACAAGATAATTTAATCTGCTTTACATCGTGGAATCAAGGAAAAGGTCTTCTGTACAATGTGGATAAGAAGATTTGGTCTTGGATTTCTGGGTGTGCTCTTCAGTCATGCAACAGCCAAGTGTGTTTTTATGAGCCAAGATTTGATGCATCTGTCCACTGAACAATAATAATCTTCTGGTTCCACATCAGTCTTGATTGAATAGCAACTTGGCTGCTTAACAAACCGTGTCAGAGATATTAAGTCGAAGAGCATTTTGCGTGTACCTCCATTGTTGATGAAGACTTCGTCAGCAATCATAAGCTACACCACCAATAACAATTTCGGTGCGAAAAACTGTAAGATAAACTTGTTTCTAGCTTTCTGTAAATTAGCAGTCACTAGATAAAAACTATCTCTATATCACTGTCTCATCCACATGGAAAATATATATATATATGGCTATGATGAATTTTCCTTTTCTACATCTTAATGTAAGCTTCACTTTGCAAATAATTACTGTTCACGAATTATATCTTGTCTTGTTGCCTTGTTGACTAACACTGTTAGAAAGAAAGGTTTAACTTATAATACTGGAATATATATTTTTTTGGGTGCGAATATAGATTATGATCGTGAAGATTCGGGCAATTGTTACATACAAATCCCATATTTAAAGTCTTCTAACTAGGAACTAGAAAACCAAGGTAATCTGGTAATGAGAGGAAATCTAGCTTTGAGTCACATTCCTCACAGCTTAGCCAACTCATAGATACTGATAGGGTAAGAGTATTTGGCAGAGTTGCTGAAGGTGTTTTCAGCTATGATTTTGTTGGCAATTTCTGTTGGATGAAATGCATCCCAAAAGACATATTGATTCCTATCCAAGCATGGTTGTTGCAACGGAAGGCATGTTAAGGCTCCTCCATACCTCCCGTTACCACAGCATGCTTTGTTTGGTATAGCAAGACCTGCAAAAAGGAGAACTAAGACCAAGTTTTGATATTGAATTTTAGGGCAAACCCCTTATTAAATAGGTTGGTTGAGGCCATTTTTACCATATCTAGAGGGATTCACAACCATATCATGAAAGAGATCATAGATGTTTTGATAGACAAAGAAAGATCCTGGAAGAGTTGTGTTGAGAGTACTTGGTAGATCTTTCAATCGGCTATTGAACATGGAAACCAATTTATTGATCTTTGTTACACACCCGCTGTTGTTGTTGCCGCTTACCATAGATAACTGACTCGGTATGCAACCTAATGGTCCTGATCCAGCTAACACCATTTTTCTTGCACCTAAGTTGTATAGTCTCTGCAAAATATATATAAAAGAACACATTTATGCTTTGTGAGTACGAAATGAAAATGTATTAGCATTGAGAATTTGTACTATGAAATTATGGGAGAGTTTAATTTACTGATAGTTGAGCTGAGAGAGTGTTGATCAAGAGATTTGCATAGTCTTCTCCACTGTAGATTTGGCTGCTTGAGTATCTCTCAGGCATAAGGTAATTGTTGATGTAGTCATTGCTTCCTATATTGATCCCAATGATCGATTTCGCAAGATACTTTCTCAGATCTTCAGGGTTTTGAAAGAAAGGCCGGAGCTTTAACTCAATCGTCATCTCAAACTGCGATATCTGTCCATTGAATGTAGTTCTTGCTCCCTGAAAAAAAACAAAGGTAAATCTATCTGAAAACAAAAAAGTTCTTTAAGTCTTTATTCAGAAGAGTATGATTTTCTTGATCCTCACATAATGTTGACCAGTTTCGTCTAGAATCCCAGCTGCTGCAGATGCATAGTTAAGCCCTCTGAAGACGTTTTGCCCAATAGACACAGGAGATAGAAATGGTGGCACCAATGGCAAACCGAGGTACATTGCTACATTACAACAAAAATGGCAACATTTTACTGAGAAAGTTAGTTAGAAAAAGAAAGTAAAAACTATATTTGATGATCTTTTTAAAGTCTTAAGGTTACCTCCATAATCAACAACTGTACGGCCATTGCAGAAACGGCCAGTGGGGAAGCCAAAATCAATTCCATATGGGAGGTAATTAGCTCGTGCAAGAGTTGGAATGTAATTATTGTTTCCACTATCAACTAAGGAATCTCCAAAGACGAAGAAAGCTGGAGCAAGAGGATGATGATTTCTAGATTGGCCATGGCCATAACCAAACCAAACAAGCTCTAAGAGCATGACACAAAACAACAAACTCTTCATGCTTAGTTACTATCTTTCTCTGTCTGTCTGTCCTGGCTCAGGAAAGAAGCTTGTGAAGATAACACCTCCATATTATATAAGAGGTGCCTATCCGGTTTAACTGATTTGAAAAACCAAACCAAAGAGAAACTAAACCAATTCGTTTTCATTTTCTTATATCAGAACCGTGATAGGAAATAACAAATCAAAATCTCTCAATTTACAAGTTTTTTTTATCAAATTATCCGAAAACCCAAATCCAAACCGAATACTTGGTTCTATACCCCTTTCTGGATTTATAAACCAAAAAATCTACAAACCGGATGAAACAGAACCGGATAGTATGTATGTATATGTATTTATGGAAGCATGGTTACGTGACATATTAAGACAGTGTTTGGTTCAGAAGAACTGGTCGTGGTAAATGATCTCATGGTGTGTGGTGGTTAACTGTTACTGTTCCAAAAGATTTTGTTTTTTCTTTTTCATTTACTGCCTCTTTTAATTTCTTACTCTTTTCTTCTTCTTTTCTATAGAGACAGCTTTTAGGAAGAGCCAAAACCTAAACCTCCCATTTTTGTAAATCTGCTTTCTAGTCATTGATGGACTTTTGCGCATAGCTAGCTCCTGAATAGAAAAAATTTTTGTACGTGACGACTTTGATTGTATGTAATTTAATGAGGGTTTTTTCATAATTTATATGTGTCTAAACCGGTTTATAGTTCACGGTAACCGGATAGACTAACTAGCATGATTGGCCTTTAAGTTTGTTTGGGCCTGAGTCCTTTGGTGTAGTGAAATTCAATTATTCATATTTGATTCGTTATTTAGGATTTTTTTTTACAAATATTAAAATTAACAGAGTATTTAATTTGAAAACAATGTATGATGTTATAGTTAAATGCATAGTAGACATTTTTTATAATTAGTGAATGTTCAGGAAGCGACCAACAAGGCTGGAATCGGAGAACTCGTCCTCGTGTCTCAGAAAGAATATACCAATTTCGATGTTAGAACAATAATATTGTATAATATATTTAATTAAATAAGGTCCAACAAAGCATATTGTAATCGGTGGTTAAAAGGGATCTTTTTGGGTAAAATAAATATCACAGACTTATTTAGGAACCCTAAGCAACTAAATTATTAATTTAAATCAAGGAAAAAGAGTTTTTAATGATAAAGATTAAAATTGAGACTAGCTTCAAAACTGATTAACTAATCCTGCTTTATTTCAAAAACATGTGTGATCCTCTTTGTAAATAGCAATGAATCAAAACTAAAAGTTTCCATTTTTTTTCATAACAATTTTTGGTAGACAATGTTATTTATCAAATAAACAAAAAAATTATTTTTTTCGTTTTTATTAATTTGCTTTCAACAAATACATATTTTAATAACTTCTGTGAAACAAAAAAAACAAATACATCTTTAATTATAAACCTCCTTACAATACCAAGGAGAAGTATCTTTTTGTCGGAAGACCATTGCTAGCCTCTTGTTTTCACAAAATCTTTAACATCCTTTATATATTAAAACCTAAATACATATCGATCATCGACGTCAAATGTTGAATAGCTGATAGCGTAGGTACAGAAGTACTAAGTACAAGATAATATGACGAAGACAGCTGTGAAGTTACCGACCCTTGGTTTAGGGTTTCTCTTCCTCATATATCTTCTTCATGGGCTTCGAGTTCGAGGTTTGTATCTACTCATTAATGGTGATATGATGTTATTGTGATGATATATACATATGTTGTGTTTATTCTGTCCATGAGTACATGTTTCTTCTCTCCATATCCATATGTTATATACATACATATAGTGTGCACAAGAGAAGACATATATATACAGCGAACCAAACGATATTTATATATAGAGGAGCTATATGTAAGTTTTGCATTTCGCACAATATGCATATTCTATTTTATTTTAAATCAGTAAATGAACTCTAATCTCTATATTATACAAACAAATGACTCTTGACAGTTTTATATATGTAGGTGGATCTATTGATGAAGATCTCTTGATGGGACGGAAGGTTAGTACAAGAACACATTTGTGTCAATTTTAGTTTTTTTGTTTTGGATATGGTGAATTCGATTTCATTATTCGGATTGAACAATTTTAAAAGTTGACATCTTCTTCTCAATATTAAGCAGTGTTCGCAGTTAAGATCTCTAGAACCGATTGAATCCACAAATGTAGCGACTCGATCGTTGAAAGATTCAGTGTCGACAGATTTAGAAAGAGAGGTCGATCATCTAATGAGGCACGAGTATCCTTCACCAGTGAAGCCGAGGAAAAGAAGTCCTGTTCACAATTGATCAGCTTTTGTGTTTACTCTGCTCTTACTTAGTAGTATATTAAGTTTCTTGAAATGGATGTATCATGTAATGCTCAATATTAGTAGATTACATATAAAGGGTTTATTGACTTGTTTCGTGTTTTGTATTGTCTTGGAGATTTATTTTTTTCCTCATATTTTTGGAGATATATTGGTTTAAGTCAAAAAACTATATAGATTTTTGAATGTTCAATTTTTTGTATATTTGACTTCTAATTGTATATAAACATTATTTGATCTAATCGTTTGTACTTTTGTAATAGATTGAACAAAATAAAAGTAGTTTGTCATGGTAGTAGCCTTACTCTGAAATATATTCCCCATGATATTTTATTTATTTGTTAAGACAAAACACACATACATATAGTGTGTGATATTTCTCTAACTTTATTAGGAGACATATGGATATAATTAGTATATATGTTCAAAAGCCACCAAGCTGGATTTGGTCAAGTCATCAACTGTGAACTTTTGACTAAGCAATATCAATTATATTATATGATTTTGCACCAACTTAAAGTACAACATTTTATTTTTATATATGCCTTTGGGTCATGCTTCAAAAGTTAAAATCATTCACCCCCGTGAATTAATAAAAAAAAGTGATATTTTAAAGTTCAAAGTTAAAATGGTTTTACTGAACATGCCTCGCAAACTCTCATTGTATAGTAAATATCACTTTTGAGTTAAACAACGATGATAGAAGCAAAAGCTTAGCATATGACATTTGAATCAAACAACATATATATATATATATATATATGTTGGTATATATACATATAGATCGTCAAAATAATAAAATGGGGGAAAACTGTAAAAAACTTGGTATATATACAATTTACAAAAGAAAAGAAATATATACAACATATACATGGATTATTAGTAGCATCTACCACCATCTAGCATGTATACCTGGAATGTAATTAATATATGATTATAAACAGTGATGATTTTATTATATACACCACATGTAGATAATAATCTATAGCATGTGAAGAAACAAGTTTTTGTTATTGATTAGGGATATGAAAAAAAAAAACTTAAATTTCTAAATGCGGTATCATCACTAGTTGGTATATAAAAGCCTTCAAGAAGATAATAATTATAAATTTTAAAATGTTGAGAGTAGAATTATTTGAATAAACGCGTTTAAAAGCCAACAAATATTCTCAGTGAAAGAAGGAAAAAGAATAACAAAACGATTAAATGCTGCAGTTTGCTCTCTCTGTTTCCTTTTTGATCAGTTTACTTTTATGGACGAGGTCCTCCTGAAGATCTTGACTTTGTTTAAAAGCGGAAGAGGAAGAAGAAGAAGAGAACACTAAACTCTTGCGCAGATCAAAACCCGAGATCTTTGCTTTCGCCTTTCTCCTGTCTAAAGAAGAGTCCTCAATGGCTTTCTGCTGTTCCTAGGATTTCGATTTTGCGATTATTAGAGGGTAAAAAGGCTTCTGGGTTGTTTCTTCCCGTATGTCGAAATTTTTGATCGTAGCCATTTTGATTTTGAGGTTGATTAGTTGGGAGAAAAAATATAAATATTCGAGCTCAGTAGCGTTAGAGAACAATTTGTGATCTGTGAAACTAATCTCCGATTTTGCTGCCACTAAGGTTGCGTGGTAACTCTAGGGTTTAGTTAAGTAAAGAAAAAAAGTGAGATCTTTGTTTTATCATGGGTCTCTCTATCCAATTTTGTTATAGAACAGAGACAATTTGAAGAAAAATTGAATCTTTGATGCGCATTCCCACTTTTGGAAGTCGAAAACAGTTAGTTTCTGAGAATCACTGGGAATATTTTGTTATTGAGTTAGTTGATGCGAATCCAGTGATTTTCCTATGCTTGTTAATGGATCTCTGATGTATGAAGAAGATTTTGTTGAGCTCTTGTCTAGTTTTATGAATCACTGAGTGGCTTCTGTTAGTGTTTCACCGATGTTTGTTAACCCTATTTGGCTAGTTTACGAAATATGGAGTTCATATACAATGTCTAGATGATTATCTTGGTAATGTCCAGTAATAATGTGTACAATGGTCATGCTTCATGATGCAAAACCTTGATTGTAAACTTTTTGCAGGACAAAAGAAACCCTTCTTTGGACTCAATTCCCTTATGGTTTGCGAGATGATATCAAAATGGTAAATAGAAGTGATTTGGTAGTGATTGGTATTTCGGTTGGGCTTGCACTTGGTCTTTTTCTCGCTCTGCTTTTGTTCTTCGCCATAAAATGGTATAATCACCGCTCTCACCTAAGGCGATGCGCTAGTGAACAGAATATCCCAACGCTACCCATTCACACTGCTAAAAGGGGCGTTGTAATCCCTGATGATAGCGCAAACA
Organism: Schrenkiella parvula; assembly: GCA_000218505.1. Taxonomy (NCBI): domain Eukaryota; kingdom Viridiplantae; phylum Streptophyta; class Magnoliopsida; order Brassicales; family Brassicaceae; genus Schrenkiella; species Schrenkiella parvula. Next base: position 13,455,009 of record CM001192.1, on the reverse strand, counting down.
CAGCATCACTACCGCCACCTGAGAATGCAGCACCAACTCAACATCAGCCATGGTGGAACAACCATAACAAAGACCTCACTGTGTCTGCATCCGGCATACCTAAATATCACTACAAGTGAGTGTTCTGTCCAACAATTGAACTTTGCATGAATCTGTTATGGGGTCATAGTAACTTATGGTCTAAGTTCTTTAGGGATATTCAGAAGGCAACACAAAATTTCACGACCATTCTTGGACAAGGATCTTTTGGTCCCGTGTACAAAGCGGTTATGCCCAATGGAGGTTTAGCTGCAGCAAAGGTTCATGCCTCTAATTCAAGTCAAGGGGATAAAGAGTTTCAAACCGAGGTAAGTGTACCAGTCCTCTCAATGCCGTGGTCCATGCATAATGGAGGTAACAGAGCAGTGTTGGGTTTCTTATTTCCAGGTATCTTTACTTGGGAGGCTGCATCACCGGAATCTTGTGAACTTGGTAGGATACTGTGTTGATAAAAGTCACCGCATGTTGATCTATGAATTCATGAGTAATGGAAGTTTGGAGAATCTTTTGTATGGTGGTGAGTCATCCTTTGGTTCTTTTAACCGGTATTAGACGGAACAGGAGATTAATAACTCTAGTGTTTCACAAGATTTTCTACTTTGCTTTTCAGGTGAAGAAACACAAGTCTTGAATTGGGAAGAGCGGCTTCAAATCGCTCTTGACATCTCCCACGGCATTGAATACCTTCACGAAGGGGCCGTGCCACCTGTTATTCACCGTGATCTAAAGTCAGCAAACATATTGTTAGATCACTCCATGAGAGCTAAGGTAAGAAAGCAAATGTTGACTAAGCTTACTCAAAACTGCTTAGTTTAATCTTTTTTTTCTTTTTCTTTTGGTAGGTTGCAGATTTTGGGTTGTCGAAAGAGATGGTTTTTGATAGAATGAATTCCAGTTTGAAAGGCACTCACGGATACATGGATCCAACATACATTTCAACGAACAAATACACGATGAAGAGCGACATTTACAGTTTTGGTGTCATCATCTTTGAGCTCATTACTGCAATCCATCCCCAACAAAATATGATGGAATACGTCAACCTGGTAAGTTGAAACGAAAACCGAGTAAAACCTAACTGAGTCGACCCAAAACATAATTTTCTGCAACAAAATTTGGATTCTCATTTGGTGTAGACATCTCCAACCCGATTAACCAAAAACACGCCAAAATTGAACCAAAATTCAGTGACTGACTGTGTGATCGTTGATTCTGTTTTCCTGATGATCAGGCTTCGATGAGTCCAGATGGTATCGACGAGATAGTCGATCAGAAGCTAGAGGGAAATGCAAGCATTGAAGAAGTGAGGTTAATGGCGAAGATTGCAAACAGGTGTGTGCATAAGACACCAAGAAAAAGACCATCCATTGGAGAAGTCACACAGTTCATACTAAAGATAAAACAAGGTCGGTCTCGAGGAAGAAGACAGGACACAATGTCTTCATCGTTTGGTGTTATTGATGGAGAGGATATGTCAAGGGTTATAAACAGGATTAAGGACCAGCATGTTGAATTAGGGGCATTGGCTGGTGTTAAAGAAGAGGATCATCAAGAGAGGAGCATTACAACAACATTGTAACTCTTTACTCTTTTAGGAAGATGTATTTTTGTACATATTATTACCACATGAGTCTCAATATCAGCAAAAAGAGAAAGACTTTTTTGATTGCTAACAAAAAAAAATGTTATGTTTTCAAAAACTCTTAATATATATTTTGTTCTTCATTATCTTTGGGGAGTTTTTCCTTTGTGTATATATGTGTGTAATTTTGAACTATTATTATCGTGATTTCACGTGACAAAATTATTTATAAAAACTACCACATGTTTACGCATAATTTTAGTTTTCAAAAAGTAAAAGTACTGTAGAGACAGAGACATTTTGGTCCAAAGTATCAAATATTTGTTAGATTTCATTTTTTACAAATTTCAGAGTGCTTGATACAATAATTTTTTAAAAAATGTGTTTTATTTTCCCAAGTTAATTCGCTAAATCTACTTTCCTTTTGGTTTTAGTTGTGTGTTTTCTACATTTCACTTAACTTTGCAGAACTTCTTGAAAATAAATACATGTGAAAAAGGAGCCAAAAAAAGAAGAAGAAGAAACTAACCAACTAAAATAAGAATCACACCAATAGGTTGCATTAAAAAAATGTAAACCTGTAAAAGTTAATTATCAACTTCACAAACTATTAAACCCATTAAACAATAGCCACCTACTTTTTAAACCCATCAATTAATAATGATATCTTGATCAACTTTTCTGTACTTCTTGTGCTGCGAAAGCTATGTGTCTCAGTGGATCCAGCAATATTAATTCCAATTAATAAGTAATTAAAGAGAGTTGTTGACAAACAAAATAGAAATATCGAAACGGCTAAAGCATTATGTCATATAACTTTTATTAGTGATGCAAAATTTATTTGAAGAAACCAATATAATCATTCTGTTGAAATATCTTTGAAGATATACAATTACAATGAAGGGTAGTACTGTTATAGTGTCAAGGAGTATATACAAATGAGAGAAAGAGAAAAAAAATCTTGTGAATAACGAGGTTGGTATCGATAAGATCAATAATCTCTACAAAATTTGATGAAATGCTACATGAATTGGGATTTCTTGGATCCAACGTTGATAGGAGTATAAAATAAAGCTATTAATGTTTCTTGGATCACTCGAATATACTTGAAAACTATGTACTACTACTATTCATCGCTTCATATAATGTGTATCTTGTCGAAATATAAATTATGGTTTTGATTTTCTTGAAATAGTTTATACTAATAATTTGTAAATGATTTTAAAACGAGCATAATAATAATGGATACTGGATTAGTGAGTCAGGGCCAATCTCCATTTTTTCCCAAAATGATTGCAAATATTGAAGTGATTTGGTTGCAAACAAAACAAGCAAAAAGGTGTTTTGGTTGGCTTTGAAATTTTGAACCCAAAGTACTTTTCAACACATAAAATAGGTTTTTCGAAAATTAATTAGTGTTCCTTTGTAATGGAGCCGATTCCACTTTAGGTGTTTTGGTAGTGGAGCATATTAAATAAGTAGGTGAAAATTAGTGTTCTTGTACTAACCAATATGATAGTCATAAATTTCATTACCTAAAACATGAATTATTCGTTGATGAAAAAAAAAAACAAACATGAGTTGTATTTTCAATTGATCATTTTGACTTATGATTGTGTGTAATGTATCGTCTTTATTGGTCATTTGAATTGTCTGGACCTAAATGAAAGTCTTTGAAAATGTTATCAATTATCAAAAATAAAATGTCAGAAAACTGTCATTTGTTGTTGATTGTTTGTTTTGTCTGAATTTGCATTCAATAAATTATGTTTTTTCATTTGGCTAAAAAAATATGTTTTTCTTTATATAAACATTTGCTATCAATAGAAACTATTAATGTAGATATTTGAGATTATTTTTATGAAGAGAAAATGATAATCTGAAATATATATATAAATGTAACCAAGCTTTAATTACATAAAATGGCACTTTTTATTTAGCTAACAAAACTGGCAAGGCCATGGATGCCAAACTTTACAATGTAAGCTTCAATCAACAATTTTCTTCTCTCCATCCATGGAAGCTCTTTCAGAATCGAACCCTAAGTAACTTCAATCTGTAAGAACTCACTGTAACTTCATCTTTTAACCCAAATTTTCCGCCGTTCTCTCCCCAATGGTGAAGTCACCTTCTTCAAATGACTCTCAATGGTTCATCTAACAGCTGCAGACATTCTTGCGGGTTGGCGTAGAAGTAGTCTTCTTCCTTCGGTTTATTAGGAATTACTACCCGTCTCTTTGGGCTTCCCATTCGAGTAGAGTGAAACGCCTTCACCATGGACGAGAACACATCCCAAGTCAACAATCCTTCAGTATATTCATCTATCAGCTTAACTAGGAACTTCCTGTTCAGCTGAATTGTCTTCTTGAACCCCAAGAATCTGAAAAAAATGTTAGCTTCGGGATGGTAGATATAGGACGAAAGGAGAAAAAAGATTACAAAAAATATTTCACCTGCGATGACCTTCAACGACTCTTGCCATGTTCCCATCATTGGTTGGAACAAATATATCGCTCTCAAGAGCCACTAGGTAATCAAGTGCAGCCATTTGAGATGAATGGTTCCGGCAAAAATCAAGATCAGAGGACTCGAGTAGTGTATCTTTCCGGACCTGAGTTAGTGATGATAGCAGAGTCAATGGACGATATAAGTTTGCAAAAAAAGCAGAAAATAAAATAACTACTTACCACATTTGGAAAAGCGTCTGTTAAAGCCTTCATCCGCCTTTCACCACCGTAAATTTTTCCAGCAGCTATGTAAATTTGGACATTACGGTCAATACCCAACGCGGTCAGCGTGAGAGCGGTTTCCTCAGGAGTTAAAGGGCAAAGGCCTTCTTTCCTCTTCACCTCAGAGTTTATGACTTTCTCTTTCCACCATGGATAAGCATATCTACCAACAAAGATAGTTTGCATCTATCGATCCATCAAAGTTTGAACAAAAAGCAAGATTAGGTTTTCGGATTTTTTGTACCTCATTCTTGTCAGTTCTTCTTCTTCCTCGGGGTTGCAACCATGTGAGCAACCGGAAAATGCTAACATATCCATCTCGTATCTGAGATGAAGGACGAGAAAGGGGCCTTTCTCTCTCAGAATCTTGACAACTCGTCTACCTAACTCTTCAATTTGAGGAGTAAACTTAAGCCCATTGAAATTCACTCGGCATCTCAGCTTCTGAACCTCCACAGGCAGTCCATTATTAGCTAGTCTCGAATCGGTTTTGTTCAGGTGCAAAACCTTATGCTTCTTCACCAATGGAAGAATCTGTTCCAGTTTGAAGAGTTAACAAAAGAATTTAGGTACAAGAAGCAAAGTGTAACTAATCTCTATAACAAAATATGGGAACATAGAATATTAACCTGATTTTGGTAGTAAGACAAGTTTGACCAACTAATAGGAGGCATTGCGTGGTACTTTCCAAGCTCAACTCTTTTCTTAAGCCTTGGAGGCAACTCTCTAAGTATACGAACATCATCTCTTAACGAAGTTATGAAGTGATCCACATCGAAAATGTCTTTAAACTCACTGCCTCAAAGAAAAGAAAAACAAATTGAGAGATTGTTTTAAGAAAAAGAAAAAAAAACAAGAGCTCAAGACGAAGCTTCGAGTGATATTTGATTACAGACATACCTTGGATCGTTCCAAAACGAGGTCTTGTCAAGCTCAGGCACAATAAGTGTGACATTCATGTATCGTGCAACAGTTACCATATCGCATATCTGTAGAAAGCAGAACAAAAGGAAAGAAAGCAAGCAAATCATATCACTAAGAGATGAAACTTTTTCAGATGGAAGTAATCTCCAGCAGGTTTAGCTCTCATCTTACAGCTGCTCGCATCTGATTGAGTCCTCCATTGCAGGAAACCATAAGATAACCATTGTTCTCGTATAACCCTGAGAAAGGAAAAACAAAAGATTAGTTTCCAACATTCATCTCCAAAGTTAAGCTACACAAATTTGATACTTACTTTTAGGCGGAAGGGAGATTTTAGTAGGGAGAGACTTCATTTCTGTGGCCGTGGGCAAATCATGTTGGTTGAAACAAGAAGGCCAACCTCTAAAAAAGCTTGGTCCCCACATCTCTCCCAAAGCCATCAAATGAACGAAACAGCTCCAGAGCAACAATATGGTGACAGCACGAATCATCCATAGACTCATACGAGACCTTGAGACAAATGAGTTCCTGAGTTTCTCAACCTTGCTCTCTCCTAAAAGCCTAACCTTCATCTCCCAGAGTTTCCTGTGGTAAAGAAACTTCTCCATTTTACACATTTTTTCTACTACTCCTCACACAGATTCTCTCAGAGGAATTTCATCGAACACTTAACCACAGCTTCGTCAACTTTGGTCTCTTCCCAATTTAAAAAGAGAAGAAACTGCAGATTTATAAGGACGGGAAGAAAACAATATAATAATTTGGAAGATCTCTGCTGGAGATTAATAATCAATTTATCCTAATAAAACCCAGAGAAAATGTAATCTCCACAGAGAACAAGGCTACTCAGTGAGCATTAATCACACCTCGAAAAACCCAGATTTTTTTTTGTTTAACTAAGCCACGATCGTCGCCTTAATCTGACGAAAACCCAGATCTTGCTCAGATAAATAAAAAAAATAGAAAAGAAGAATCTCAGGTTTAAAGAACAACTTTCAACTCTCAGCAACCCAGAAAAATAGAAGCCAACACTTGAAGTTACAGATAAAACGAGAGAAGCCTTTGAAATTCCGCAATGGCGATCGATTCTTTTAAAACTTCTCTCAAAGTAGCCGCAGAAAAATTATTTTTAAAAAATGGAAAAAGGGTTCGTGGGAAATGCTTTTGCTTTAATTGTTTGGTGAGATTCTCCGTCAAATTTCACCGGAGAACCGGGATGAAGCACGTCGGAGATATAGGAAGAAGATAGGTGTGGAGAGAAAAAAATTAGAAAGAGAATAGAATGTGCAAATCAGCGCTTTTTCTACCAAGGAAGGAAATAAAAAAACGGTCTTTAGGTCTTTTCTTTTTTGTCGGCAAAAACTCTGATTTTATAGTGTTTTTTTTATAACGGAATAATATAAAAATATTTTCATGTATTATTTGTTGTTTGCAATTTTTATTTGATACAAGCCAAAGTAGACTTTTAATTGACGTGTATTTTGGATTAAAAAAAGAAAGAAGATAAAACACAACGACTCTGAATTTTGGTTGACCAAATACATTAAATCTATTTTCTTTAGTTCATATTCTAATGGGGTAAAACTAATTTATTTGGAAGTTCATATCTCACCACATTAGCAAGTCTTGCCTAGAAACTAATTCCATCGTTAAGCAAAACTAATCCACAACTTAACTGTCAAACCTACTAACAAAATAATACCTGAATAAAAACTATACAATAATTAAATGTGTAAACCGTAGAAAGTGTTTTTAACCGGTCCAAATTCTAAAACCGGTGAATTTAAAATCGATTTGGATTTTACTTCAGCTAAGATACATTTATTTTGTATAAATAAAAAAATAATTATACAAATTTGGATAAGCTTTTATTGAAGAATAGTATAGAACCACTAAAATCGTATCACCAATTCATGCATATGTGGTTTCATGTTGATTAATTTTACATATTTTAAACTGAAAAAGACTGAATATATGTAAATAGAAATCTAATAATTTTTATATAAATAAGCTAAAATGGTGATAATGACTTTTATTTTTGGTAACCAGAAGAATCCCGAAAAACTGATTTTTTACCATTAACGAGTTAAGAGAAGTTAAAACCGATTTTGTTATGATGATAATGCTTTCTCTATTTGGCTTTTATTTTATTCATTTTTGCTTCATTGTCTTATCGAAGTAAATCAAACTAATACGGCAAATTGATTTAGTGTCGGTTTATTTAATAAAATTATATTTATACGTTCGGAAATGGCATATTCTAGACTTGTGGATCTCTCGTTTTGTGGCAGCCATGGACACAGAGAGATCCAAAGTATTGAATATGTGGCAAAAAAATAAATTAAAGTAGGTCTACAGTATGTATAGATGGACCAACTCTATTCATTGTTCACAGTTGTCATTTGTCAAAAATCCAAACTAAATATCAACAAGTTTCTGGAAGTGTAGTGTATTTATTACTATTTAAAAAGAATTCAAATATTAAAAAATGTTCCATAAAATTATTTAACAAGTTTTAGTTTTGTTTTGACAATTATTAGATTCATACAACAACTTAAACTAGGTTGTTACCTTGATTTCAGTTGAAGCATGGTATAAATCTGGCCCCGAGCCGAACGAATTATCATTTTCAAAGTTTTAATATTCGACATCTATTGCAGAAACATATATTATAATTTTGAAAGAAGAAAAAGATTAAGCAGATTATTCTTTGCTTTCACAGAAGGAGTTTAATGGTTATTTGTTAACAATAAGGATTTAGGGGTACTTATAGGAAACAAATGGATGAATATGCATAAGAAGGAATTAATATGTTTAGTTGTGAAACAAAGTAACAAACATAAATAGATACATATCTCGCATTTAATTTTGTTTTAAAAAGCAGTCATTAATAGAACCAAATTAAGATGGTTTTGTGGACTCTATATATTCTTGGATTTTGAAACTTAATCACCATTTTGTCTTTGCACCCAAAGAATAGATATTCACTGTTTTGTCTTATTTGAGATGATTTATTTATTTTTTGTTGAAATCGAGTTTATTTAATAAATATATTGAAATTTGGTTCTATTCAATTAATAAGTTAGAAATAAGCTACATATTTTAGTAAATTGTGAAGAATCTCTTTAGTAAAAATACAAAATTACAAATATTAGTTGTACTTCAATATTTGCCTTCGTATATATAAATGGTGTTATATCATATATGAAATCTCCATATTAACATATAATCTGATTTAAAAGTTGTCGTTTATTTTTTAATATACAAACACATGCATGACCAAGATAAATGTTTCTAATTTTGAAAAGTATTTTTTTCTTTCATAATTATATATTATATATGATATTGAAATTAATATGAATTTTTTGAACAAAAAGTGATATTAATTTTTATATGAAAGAATATCATTTTTATCAGAAATATGGTGATTTGGTGATAGTGCAAGGGGTTGTAATTCTTTATATCTTGGATTTAAATTCTTTTTGATAAGAAGTGTTATAATTATTGTTTATGTGAGAATTTTTAAAAACTATTCCAGATATCGAAAAAATTATATTCTGAAGGTTCTAAACTTCTATGGTCTTTAAAAAAAGTATGCTTCGTCTTTTAATATTTTTTTAATAATTTGTAATCTTTTAATTAATTTTTCTCATGTTTGGTTTCAACGACTATATTAGATCTGTGTCAATATATTTTCAGTAAAACATTATATGAATTCATTAAACATGTGAGAGGAACCAACCACAATTTCTACTTACGGCGGCAATTTACTTTAAGCAAGGATCCCTCGGTCAGGTATGAAGACAATGAAAGATCGAATTTAATAAAAAAGAGAAAAGAAAAAAAATCTGTAAAGACAACCCTAAAAAGGAGAGATGTGAACACGTGTAGATGCGAAGTTATGGACTTTGTTCAGGTTACAAATAATAGTAAAACTCACGATTACATCAACGAACATATAGCTACTGTTCGGTTATGAAATCTCCATCAATCTCCTTCATATTTGCTATTCGATAATGATTGTAATTAATTGTATGATATACTTAAAGCAACATCGATTGATATGCATGTACGAAGCATGTTTCCCCATACGATAGATAGTCGCAGCAACTTCTCTCTTATAGAACTATGCTTTCGCTTTGTGCATTTTGTATCGTAAGCTTGTTTTGTTGAGTTTAAGATCGAAAACTATGGTGTAAATGATCTCGGTTTAATAAATTTAACATCCAAAACAATATATAATCTCCAATACGCTTTAATATTTATTTCATTTCACTTGGAGTCAAGAGAATTTCAATTACAATATGAGTTGCTTAAGTTCTGTTGTATATACTAAACTTTTATACAGTTCTATTATTGATTTGTGGTACATGGAATACTCCAGATTATGGACAGATAATTTTCTCGGACCAAAAATTGTATAACAAGTTAAAATTACTATTTTGCGTGGTTGGTACTGAAATAGTAATAACTATATAATAACCAACAAAAGCCATCGAGAGAGATATCGAGCTATTACATTGTATGATTGATGAAACTTAGCAGTCATAAATTTAAAAATGAAAAGTAAGCTACATATAACTATATTTAGGTGTGTGAGCTGCATAGAGCATGTAACATAAATTTTCTGGCAAGATACATAAACGAAAACTAAACCATGCACGTAAGAGTAACATTAATAATTTACAAGTTACGTACAGATCTTGGTGCAATCACTTTTCTAATAGTTGTGGTATGGACGTGAATTTAAGAAGGCGTTGAGTTTAGTTTGTCGTTCACGTCGAAGTCTCATTATGAGATGCGAGGTTAAACTATATAATCAACGAACTATTATTAAAAACATGAAAATAATATATTTTATTTTCTATGGCCATATACATTCCACCGACATCGGACATTACAATGCTGTCGGACTTAATTACATATTTTTATAAAAAAAGGAATACATTTTTCCAATGGGAAATATAAGACTTTGACATTTTTTTTCTATTAAAATTTGTTGTAATTGTCAATCTATGTGACAACTTAACAAGATAACAGAGAGAAAAACGTGTAATATTATTCTTAGGTTTAGTTAAATACGCGATTTCTATTTCAGTCTATATATATTAAAATTTAATTAGACTTGTAAGTCACAAGTTTTAATGCTTAAGTATTTGAAGTAACATGTTATATATGGACACCTATTCCCCAGGCTACGAGAATAGTGAACTAAAAAGGTAGTTTATAAGTTATGTAATAAAGCACTAACGATTTCTTAACGATAATTAACAGAAGTATTCGGATTTAAGAAAATAACAAAAAAAAAGAAAAGAAATATAAAGTAGACGTTTATTTTGATGTTCTGCTTGAAATAGAACAAGCACGTATTGTAAAGAAACCAAATACCTGTGAACGTAACCAAAACGAAAAATATAATTAGTTGAAAATAGAATTAACAATCAATATGGCCACGAAACTGTGTCGGTGGCTCATTAGTCTTAACTTTCAAGCTAATGCGTGCGCGTGCGTGTAGTATATGTCCAAGCCAACGTGCGCATTAGATTTAATTTAATTTGTTTTTTGTAATCATTAAGAGTTTCATTGATTATATGTATATTGTCCATAAAATGATGTGTATTATCAATTTCTGAAACTTCTTCTCTTTGTTTTTTATACGGCAGTGGTGGAGACTGAATTGTTCATTTTTTTTCTTACAACAACTTAATATCTCAAATCTTTCAAAGTATGTATTCAGTCAAAAATTTGATATAATTTGTATTAACATGAAAAATGATATGTTATTTAAATAAGAATTTTGAAAATATGTTTTAAGATATAATGCTATTGGAAGGATGATTTGAAAATGTATCTTCAATTCATTTTTGTTAAAAATATTTTTAGTAATGAATTTTAGAGTTGTTTGATACAAAAGACATAAATTTCAAAATATTAACTAAATATGGGCTTATAACCACAGAAAATATTAACAAAATATGGGCTTATAGGCACAGAAAAAAAAATACCCAAAGGCCCAATTTACTAGGGTCTATTATTTCACTTTACGTATTTTGGGCCTTAAAGGCCTTACAAATGAATCAAAGAAATGAGAACCGTAGGATTTAATCCGACTTCTTCTTCCTCGATTAGGGTTTCTGATTTTTATCCTCACTCAGGGTTTTAGCATCTTTTCCTTTCTGCTCAAAAACCACACCGCGCTTTTTTGTTCATCATTGCTCTGCGCCGCGCCGGATTCTCTCTCATAATCTTACTCATCCCGTCGATCCAATCTCTCCAAAGGTAGGCTTCTTCGATTTCACTCTTAGACCAGTAGCACAGAGATTGATGGTTGTTCCCGTTTGATTATAGAAGGCTTTTGATTAATCAGAGATTTAGTCGGAAATATAATTAATAGTTGTGACGAAGAAACCTTAATTTTTGCATACCCTCAGAAGCGTCACTAATGAGGAAGCTCAAGTTCCATGAGAAGAAGCTTCTGAAGAGAGTAAATTTCTTGGAATGGAAAAGAGAAGGTGGGCATCGGGAAAACCTGATTACGCATCGATACCACATGGGGGGTCGCGACGATTACAAAAAGTTCGTATTTTTCTTCTTTTCTTCTCAATGCTCATTTCTACTTAGTTTTCTGATTCTTGAGCTGTTTTCGCCAGATATTCAGGATTGTGTAGGATGGTGCAGAAACTGACGCATGTAATGAAACAGATGGATCCAACAGATCCTTTTCGGATTCAGATGACTGATATGCTTCTAGAAAAGCTGTGAGTTTACATCCTAGTGTTCTTTGTTTCCTCTATTAGACCTTAGGTCTTTGAACAAGAGAGTTATCCTTTTCTGTAGCTGTACATCTATCTTCGCAATCCTTTTTCTTATAATATAGCTCCGAGAGGTCATCTTAGAGACCGCTTGTGGTTTTTCTGCTTAAAATTACCTTTGGGGCATATGAATCTGGGATTCGTACTGTAATAGCTTCTTTATAGATTATATGACCATTGGTTTAAAATTTCTTAGAGGCTGGATGTCACCCTGTTGATTGATCAAATGATGTTTTGCTTAATGATCTTGAGGAATCGATTCAGTCTGGATTCTTAGGAAATATGTTTTTTTACATTATCTTCTATGTAGAGCTAAGTTGCTTTATATGGAACCATAGATATAAAATCTGCTTTTGCATAGGAAAATAATGCCATTCTACTGATTCTTGTACTCTGCAATGAGAGACTTCTTTTGGTTAATTGATAAGTGGCTTATGTTTCTTCGTGTATCATGAAATGGCAGATACAACATGGGCGTTATACCAACTAGGAAAAGCTTGGCTTTAACTGATCGGTTATCAGTTTCGTCCTTCTGTAGGTAATGGTTTATGCAGAGCCTTATATATAGGCGGTTTCCCTTGAGAGCCAAATGATCTCAGCCTCATTTCGTTTATTAATTTGCAGGCGTAGGCTATCCACTGTGCTGGTTCACCTGAAGTATGCAGAGCACTTGACAGAAGCTGTGACATATATAGAGCAAGGACACATTCGTGTAGGACCAGACACAATTACTGATCCAGCTTTCTTAGTAACTCGGAACATGGAAGATTTCATCACTTGGGTTGATTCTTCTAAGATTAAGAGGAAGGTGCTTCAGTACAACGACAAATTGGATGACTACGACATGATTGCTTAACTTTGAGGTTTTGAAAAATCGGTGATCTTTTCCTTCTTTTGGAAAAGCCAAGAAAGTTTCAATGCTTTTGTATAAGCAGGGTTTGGATATTTTTGGTTATGGCGAATGCTAAGTGTATTACTATTACTCTTTTTATTTTGAAAGGAAATAGAAAATCCCATAATATTGTTTTATCTAACTTTTTGATATACATGTCGGCTTAAACTTCCAAAAGAAATATATTGTAGTTAGGACCACACAAATTTTCTTTTATTGAATCTAAATTTTGAATTATAAAATCTCATATATACATATATGAATTTTGGCATTTAAAATCCATTTTAAATTAGAAAAACAAATTCCAGACTATTTACAAAATATATTTTACATGAACGACGAACCCGTTTTTGGTTCGACCCGACCATAAAACTTTACCGAATCGACCTGAAAATTGCAAAACCTCTTTTTTTTTTCTTTCACCGTCTCTCTCGCTCGCAGCAGAAATGGCTGTTCAGTCGAATCATGATGCATCTTTTGGGATCAGAATAGCTTATTCACCTTCTCAGAAACTCTCTCTGAAACCTATAACTCATATCTCTCTACTAACGAAGCTTAAACCCTCTTCTCAACCGTCGATTTCGTGCTCTACTTGGACTCCAGGTCAAATTCCGGCGAGACTCTCCGGTTTCAGTCCCGGAATATTCGCATCTTCCTCTTCTTCCGATCCTATCTTCTCTCATGAACCGCCAGAATCTGAATCCCGGCCCCTTGGAAAGGTCAGTCATCGTCACAATATTTTTCTTGGAACCAAAATTGGGGTTTTAGCTAGTTAGACAATGTTGCAGTGGTTTTGTCATTTGAGCAACCGTTTTCTCGAGAAAATGTGGGAAAGTGGAGAGGAAAAGGTTTAACTTTGAACTAACCGGATCTTATATTACTATAATCCTTTGATTCCATGAGATTCGTTTACCAAGCGGTTGCTTACAATTTGTTACTTTGAAGCACATGTCTGCACAGAACAAATCACCATAAGCTACGTATGTACAAATCCCCATGTCCCAAGTCATACATATATAAACCTCTCTTATGTTGCTTCATCGTTGATTCTTCAACACTTTCGAAATAAATTTGGGATGTAAGGTTTGAGGGCAAGTTCGGTTTCATCTTCTTCATATCTACAAACTCAAACCGATCCATTTAATCTCACAGATTCCCATTGCAGAAGAAGCTGTATGTGCTAGTGAAACAACACTTAGGTTGCTTGATTCTGATAGAAAAAAGTGTGAAAGAGAGTTGAAATGTACGATTTTTACAGGGAAGTCACTGTTTTCTTCTTCTTAAATGTGCACTCAAAGTGAAGTTTATTGTCTCGATTGCAGAAGAAGCTGCGTGTGCTAGTGAAGCCGCTGGAGAAGCCAAGGGTGATACTAAAGTTTGTGTGGATGCAAAAGGACATAGGAGTCGCATTAGACCAAACGATCCCAGGATTTGGAACAATCCCGCTTAGTCCATACTACTTCTGGCCTAGGAAAGATGCTTGGGAAGAGCTCAAAGCTTTGTTAGAGAGTAAGCCTTGGATATCTGAGCTTCATCGCGTCTTCCTACTAAACCAAGCTACAGACATCATCAATCTCTGGCAATCAAGCGGTGGAGATTTGTCTTGATTTAGATTTCACCTTTCAAAGTGTAAAGCTTTGTGTTGTTTTAAGTGTGTTTATCACTCCTTTCCTATGCCAAAACTATGTTTTCATTGATCACCAAACCTTTGCAATAGAGAAATCAAAACAGTTCTATGTTTCAGTACTTCAGGTAAACTGTGTAGAATATGCAGAATCAGAACCAAGATTGGCTAAATGGAAGGTGAGATTACACCAAAGACAAGAAACGAGATCATCATGAAAGGTTTAATCGAAGTACTTGGACATCTGAATCCCTTTATTGACCAACCCACATTTCTCGTAGAACACTTTCTTCTCCACGCTACAATCGAGAATCACCTTGTAGCAACCCATCGATTGGCAATGATCAGTCAGAAACTCCACCACTTTCTTCCCCAGATGCTTCCCGCGAAACGCTGAATCCACAACGACGTCCTCGATGTGCCCAACTTTCCCACAGTTCCTCAGGAATTTCTTCTCTATCATCACGCTCCCCGTCGCCGCGAGTCTCCCGGAAGACTCTTCTTCGATCACGCAGATCACGTGGTCGTCTCCGTACGAGCTGATTTCCTGGAATCGCCGATCGAATTCCTCGTCGGTCACTGATCCAGTGACGGTGAGTTGACCAAGAAGCTCGATGAATCCCTTTCTCTTGTCTGAGATCTCGAGTCTTCTGATCTTGAGTGACTGATTCTCTCCGCCGATATCGGAACTAGACGCTTCCGCCATCGCAGATCGAAGAAGAATTGAGTTTCGATCAGATTGATTCACTGCATTGAAACTAAACCATCAACGCCCATTATAAAGGACAAAGAAAGTGATAATTCCGTAAAAGTGCTCAAACTTTCCGATAGTTACAAAAGTTTCCTAATCTCTTAATTAAGCCAAACAAGTCCCACCAAATTGAGTTTTGATAATTGAAGTTTTTGTTGTGTTTCTTTTTGTTTGTTTTGGATGTAGTTGAGGATTAGACAATGAATGAAAAACGAGAAAATGGAACTCCTTAGTAGCATAATTTATTGAAATTACAACAAGCTAACAAGTGAAAATAAAAAAAGCAACAAAGATGATACATATAGAATACAGAATTGGAAATGTGTGGAAAAAAGGACATTAAAATCTAAGGTTGATGGTGAGTAGAAAAGGAAGATGAAGCCGGAGGGATTCCAGGGAAGAGGGGAGGGAAAGGGATAGGTAAAGAAGGCGGCGGTGGTGAAGGCGGAGTAATGACCGGAACAGGTGGAAGAGTCGGAACTGCGGGAAGAGGAGGGAGTAAAGTGGAAGGAGGTGGTTGAAACGGTAGCGGTGGAAGTGGAAGAGTTGGAGGAGAAGGAATGAGCGGGTTTGGAGGGATGAGAGAAGGCGGGTTTAGCGGGTTCGGAGGGATGAGAGAAGGCGGGTTTAGCGGGTTCAGAGGGAGAAGAGGCGGGTTTAGAGGGTTCGGAGGGAGCAGAGGCGTTACAGGGTTTGGAGGAAAGAAGAAATCAGGTTTTAGTACTTCGGTTTTCTTGTCCTCCAAGGAACTGTCTTTCTTGTTACGTAAGGAAGCTAATTTCTGCGGTGGTCCTGGAAGAAGAGGAGGAAGTGTAGGAAGAGGCAAGTCCGGAAGCGGAGGAACGATTGGGAGCTTTGGGAGAGGGGAAGGATTATTTGGAACCGGATCTTGGATCGGTGGAGGGAAAGCAGGATCCGGTAAAAGAGGCTTGGACCCGACGAGATTGATCGGTTTCTGGCTACAGATATCTGGTTGGTTTTCAGGTTTGAAAGTGAAGAACCCTGCAGAGAAAACACGAGTATTCTCTCCGTGCTTGCTCGATTTAAGGCGTTTGAGAGAAGAAGAAGTCGCGGAAGCGGCTACAGAACAGTAAGGCTGTGAGCTACTTAGCAACTTCACAGAGCATCTCTTGATCTTCTTCACATGTTTGCTCACTGAGAATGGTAGCCTTGCTTTGAATTCCCCGTGCTCGTCTGTTTTCACTTCTTGTCTGAAACTCGGTTTCGAGTTGTCATCAATACATTCCACTGCAACTAAAGCACCTGCAACAAGATTCAGCAAACTGTTGATAAGTCTTTCCAAGATTTTAGCTCAGTATTGATACACCACACGGGTTGAATTACTTAAGACTTTAATCGATCGAAATCTTGAACAAGAACCCATAAAACAGAGTACTCTGTAAGAAAACACGACCAAGAAAGAAGAAAATAAAAAAACAAACCTGGGATTAAGTGATTGGGTGATTTCGAAAAGGCGCCGTTAAAACAAGTGTCGCAGTAGACAGTTCCGACCACAACCGCAGAAGAACGTGTCTTCCTCATAAGATGTTGCTGTCCTTGAGACAAACCTCCATTGATAGAGATTCCTAAGATAATCGTAAGAATAAACCAAACCGAAAAGGTCATGGTTACCTTCATAGTTATCGAATAAGTCTCTCTCTATCTCTTTACTATGAAACAGATGGTTATGGAGGAAAGAGGGATTTATATAGAAGATGAGTGAGCCACGAAAAAAGAAGAGATTGTAACAGAAGCTTATCTCTTCACTTTGTTAATGTGAATCATGGGAAAAATACAAGCCTAGCTTCCAAACTACAAAGCTATACTATAATGTCTTGTGACTTATATTTCTTCTCTTTCTCCAGCTCAAAAGCTTAGATTATTGTAAAAAATAGTAAGAGGTGAGAATAAAGACAACGAAAATATTTGGATTCACATTCACGTGTCGATTAGATTGATTCTTGCATGGTAAAAAGAGTACAAAGTAAAAAAAAAAAATATTGGATCATTGTTTCTTGAAGTGCGGGGTGGCTAAAACTACTGTCTTTCTTTTCATTTATTTTCCATCTTTGATTTTTGTTACTTGAATCATTTTATACATATGAATTTAAGACACACTTGAGACTAGTTTTCTTCTTTTTTGGTGTTAAAGGTTGTACACATCTGAGAAATTTGCAGTTAAAGCCTTAAAGGTAAATGTTTTCTTCGTCTTTCTTGTTCTTGCATTCTGTATTTTCATATGAGACTAAAACGTGATGACATGATTTCTCATTTCCAAATTGTGAATTATTGTGTATCATGTTCGGTGTTTTATGTATTGTCCCATCCTTTATTTCAAAGAAAAAACTCTAAATAATTATATTTAGAATATCGATACACAATAATTCATAATTCGGAATTATTTAAACACTTAACTCAAAAGCTATAATTTCTCATGTATTATGCATTTTTAACAAGTTTGAATCTGGGATGTATTTTGTACAAACCACCAAATTACATGTTTTAATTTATTTATCTCTTTTTTTCGAAATACTACCAAAAGCATATATTACAAGTATTTTTCTTACTTTTAAAAGTGGAAGATTACAAATACTACAATATCAGTACTAGTCTAACGAGCAGATTTAATTTATCTCGAATGGAACATCCAAACTACATATTGTAAGATAACGATTCCTTTACAATCTATAATAAAATTTTGTTAAATTCATCTTGCAAATATAAACTATTAAAAAACATTCCTAGAAGAGTATGAATTTGGTTTATACATTTTTTGAAAAAGATATTTTTAAAAAAACATCGAGATTTATATAGGCTTATAGCCAATGAGAATAACGTAGACTTGATTAATTATAGTTTTCGTTAATAACGGAAACCAGATATGAAATTTATGAAAGTGAATCCCTATGGGAATGAGAATGGGAAGTGAATACAGTTGGAGAGTCTCTGTCGATTCACGAGGCACTCATGTTGTCCACACAAACCATATATACCAAATTCTTACTTCTGTCTTCTTATGTATACATAATTATATATATACATAATCATTCTTGATAATTGACCAAAAGATAAACATCATTCTGATAGAGACAAGAAAATTAAATAAACTAAACAAATAAATATCTGTTTAGTTTGTTTTTTCACGGGAAGTCGTATGTGTTAAAACACCACAAATTCGCTAAATAATAAAGTATTTGATTGGATTATGGATAGACTATAAAATTATATTAATTTTTTTATAACATTGTAAAATATCTAAATTTGTAGATAACTACAATAATTTCTATTTTTTCTAAATAGATAAATTTTTTGACAATATATAGTATTTTTTGTTAATATATTTAAGTAACAATTAATATAAAAGATTAAAATAATATGTTTTAGAAGGATTTTAACAAAGGACTCTTTGATCAATTCATGTTTTAAAGTAAAAAAATTGTGAAAAAAATTTTAATGTTTTAAAGGACAACAAATTAAAATTTAAATGATTAAAGTCAATAAAATAAAGGATTATAGATCAAATTAGCCAAAATAGTAGTTAAAACTTGGCCTTTTTATTTTTTTGATAAAGGCTAATTGACACACACAAAAAACCCGATTTTTTTGTTGCCGACTAACAAAAGTGAAATAGTAGTTCGTAATTCAAAAATTTTATTACTCAATCATTGTCTTTAGAAATTAGAATAATACAATCCAAGACTAGACTGTGTCATTATTAATCATAATTAAGAAAGAATAGCTAAATCATTATTAATCTAAGAGTTATTAGTGCGTGTAAGTTAAAAGAAAACCATTAATTTTGTTTTATTGTAAGTAACTAAAGAATTACACATTACCGGTTGTAATTCATGAATGTGAAATACCTCCAACCATTTATCATCTCAAGCTTTAACTTATGGCTTGTAAGAGACACATGATAAACATGAAAAAGGTTAATGACTTGTAAAAATCATAAATGAGGGATGAGAAGTTCTCTGGATCAAAATTCTAACATACAACAAGAGTTTAATTTTGCTACAATGATATTAACCGGTCTTTCCAAAATTTCAAAGATGCCAGGTGAACAATTTTACTTTACTCATATGTATTTTGGTCTCTTTTCTTTTTTAGACCTGACTAACTCATTATATAATCATTTTATAGCATTTACAATAGAACTATTTTTTTCTGGTTTTAATTGTGAAAGATGGTTTTTTTTTTTTAATAAAAAACAAACCGATATGATTTATAGAACTACAGTAATAAAATATGGAAAAGTAACCGCAAACTAATTGTATTCATGAATCTCATTTTTATTTAGGATCATATTCTTTTCTCTATACTAAAGTTAATGTGTTTGGTCTGTCGTGACAAAAATTAATATTCTTATTGCTTATATATGTAATTTGTGACAAGCAATATGTTTTATATAGACTGCTGTGAATGTTTTTTTGTTTTTTTTGACCATGGTCAATTTAGTATCAAAACAGAGATAGTTAAACAATAAAATAATTAGCCCATTTGGTCTAGAAGTGTTTGATCAATAAAAATTGAGGATACTTGTAATTTTTTTATCAGTCAACATGATTGATCAATAATAGTTGTAATCTTTTTAGATATACTTTTTTTGGGCTGCAAATGTAAACTATGATTTTTTTTCTTTGTCAAATAATATATTTTTAAGAAAAAGAAAAAACCATATTATTGTTTTAATTCTCTACTACATACACTCCAATGGCATCCAGCAACAAGGCCTACCGACCATCACACCAACTTTATCACACTCTTCACTTTTTCTTCAATCTTTCTTCTTGCTGACGATTTTTTTTTTTTTAAAGATTAAAAAGTAAGTAAATTCACTTTCGTGGGAATCTGCAAATAAGGCTATATACTGAGCTCTAACTTCTTTCTATCTATATGTATATATGATACTTTTTTCCGTCGAGTTCGATCGAATACGAAAACCCAATTTAGTTCTTGGTGAAAGGTATAGTCTTCGTTCCGATTCGTCTGATTTTTCTTTTTTCAATGTTTAAATTTGTTCTTTTTATTAAAGCACTGGATAATGAGCTTTGATCAGTACAATCTCAAAATGTTGTTCTTCAAAATTCGCTGCTTTTTTTTGTTCTTCTGTTTGATTGATGTCCCTTCGTCAACCATCGTGTATTTTGTCTAATCTTAGTGTATTATATGTTTTTCTGTTGTATTGCTTTTGTTAGAAAATATACCTAAATCAGGTTTCAACTGTCGACTGGTTTAATTGCTTGCATTTCACTTTTTTCCCTCTTAATGAAGCCTCGAGTGTTGAGTTAGGTGAAAGTTTGATGTCTCTTGCTGGGAATCTCTATTCTTGAAAGTTACTTCTTGTCAGTGTTGAAAAACTCCTAAGTTCTTGCTAAATTATAAATGGATTTTTTTTTGGTGGGTTGTGATGAATTTTGGATAAAACTGAAGAGAGTTTTAAACTCCAAACAGTGATCAGATCATTCGAAAAGGTGAAAATTTGAAAGAATGAAGCAGATTGTTGGTGAAAATTTTGGTGAGTTTCTGTAAGTAGAAACCTCGGATTTTGGCATTCTTGGTGGAAGGTTAAGGAGTTTCCTAAAAGTTTCAAACGGGCTTTGTGATTTTGGTAGATCTCAGTGTTGTGGGTGAAGTTCAAAGCAATTTGCCTCCAGGTTCTTGAGTTGAAGAAACATATTGGAATTAACATTTCAAGAAAGAAGATACAAAAAATGGGCTGTGTTTCTTCTTGCTTTCGGGTCGAAGACTATGAGGATTACACGAATCCAAGTAGTTTTGTAAATAGACACTGCCCATGCCCAAGGTGTCTTGTTAATAACTTCCTTAACCTGGTAATGTTCTCTTCACAACAGTGTTTACTTTTGTACTGCTAAATTTTAGAGTTGATTTCACCGAAGCTCTCATTTTGATCTCTTTTTCTTTTGCAGTATATCTCTTTGTTCAGAAGAGGCGAAACCCGCTCTCTGCCATCCTCCTTACAAGCTACTACTGTATCGATCACTTCCTCTACTTCGTATGATAGCTTTATATCTAACACATTCCATTCTACTCCAAGGCCTCTGCCTTATGAAGCTGATCCAGGATACTTCCGGTCACGGCGCGATTCACTTGTATCAAGACGCGATAAGGGTTCAAGTCATTCACATGAGGAAGCTGAGCCCTTAAGAAGTGATGCTGATGTCGGTTCTGAATCTTTCTCAGTGGAAGGAAGCAAATGGGCTAATAAGCTTATTATCTCTGGTGAAGATTCCAAAGAAGAGTTCTCTAAATCCACTCGGAGAATTCTTAAGTCAAAGACAATGGATGCTAGTAATGAAGGCGTGTATTTAATGTCTGATGATGAAGATGTCTGTCCAACGTGTCTTGAAGGTACTCATTTTTTCATCTTCTTTTTTTCCTTTGATCAATGCATTTGAAGGAAGCTTAGTATAAGATTCTTTGGCTTTTGGCAGAATACACATCAGAGAACCCGAAGATTGTTACAAAGTGTTCTCACCATTTCCACCTCAGTTGCATTTATGAATGGATGGAGAGAAGCGAGAACTGTCCTGCTTGTGGAAAGGTAACATTTTTCATGTTTTCTACGCCATTTCTCGGTTTCTCATTCATTTATGATTTAGATTCAAGACAACATCAAGCATTTGTAGATATGTGATCTTGAGAACAACTGAATGGAAAAATGTACAAAAACCCACAAAGCACGTATGCCTAAAAGTGTCTTGGGAAATCGAAATCAATATCTTTGGCAAAAAATATCTGGAATATGAAAATACAGCTAATCATTTATCCTGAAACTCAGAGTATTTCCATTGTCTTCTCATTCATGTTGATTAAAGAATAGTTTCCCTCTGCTGCATTTTTGTCTTAACTCAGGTGATGGAGTTCAACGAAACACCATGACTGATTATCATTGATCCTGTCTAGAGTGAAAAGGGGGAGATTGACAAGGCAACAGAGAGAAGTGCAAATTGCTTTGATATGTAAATAACTGTTTATTTACAACATACTGTATATATATACATTGATGGAGAAATGAGGAAACGTACGCTCTACACAGTTAGCTTATGGAGTTACGAGGAAACTCTCACAACAACAGCAAGACACACAGGAATCTGATGTTTCTCACGATATGCTTCCGGTGCAGTGTTCTGTCTAAAGCATGAAACTTTTTACATCATCTTGTATGAATTACATAAACCTTTCATTAGTTAATATGTGATGTTTATAAATTTGGGATGGAGGTTTACATTAGGTCAAGGAGAGATCCCTACTGTAATCCAAAATGTTGCTCATTACATTGATGCATTACTTTGACAATTAAGTTATCAGGTTCAATGGTAAAACAAGTTCCACACATTTCAATCCTTAATATAGCAAGGGTTCTTAAAAGACAAAGATGTCCTGAAGATCCTCATGACATTATATATAGCCACTTATGTCTACAAATCCAAGTCTTGTGTCTATACTTTTTATATATAAAGGTATTTTGTTGGTGAGGTTGATCAAAGCATCAGAATGATCACATGACTCTCAGAGCATCCAGCCTGGGATGTAACCGTTTCCGGGCTGCGCCTGAGCTTGTGTTGTTGCAGTTATCTGCTCCGAACATACTGGATTGTCATACCTGTCATCATCACCATCATCACCACCACGGTAATATCAACAATATACATTGATGATCCTCTTAATACCAAGCAACTAAGAACCTCAACCAAAGACGATCTTTCGTGCAAGCGCACAAGATGGTATGTAGATTATGTTTCAAGGCAAAGATCACAAAGGAGTTACCCGATCTGCAGAGTTGGATTGCATTCAAGAGGCTGGTAAAGTCCCTGAGACTGAGCTTGATGATGCGCGTAGGAAACATTCTGTTCATTGCCTTCCCATCCTCCTCCTCCCATATGATGACTTCTCACACCAATCATATCATCCAGCTAAACATTTACATTTTTTCACCAAAAGACTCTAATCAGAAACAAGATTAACTAGATATACCGCCAAAATGATAAGAACTTCAACGCCTGTGAAAGAGATTGATTGCAGTAACGGGATCTTCTTAAATGCATCTACCTTCATTGCCAAAGCTCTATTTGTTTCAAGCAACATTTGCTCTTTGCTTTGAAGATCAGACAGCTGGTCAAGCATGTACTGTGTCTGCAACAATCATATAAAGTAGTCATAATTAAACAACTAACATTTTCACGCACTAATCTCATTTGAATCATTCAATGTCTATGTGCATATATAGCTTCAAATAGCTTATGATAAGACCTTGATGGAGCGAACTTGCTTGAGAGAGCCATCTAGTTGACGCTCAAGCTGCTCCAATTCCTTTGAATTCAGAGGTCCTAAATCCTCCCCAAGAAGATTTCTGCACCAACAAATACACATACACACAAATATGAATGGCATATGTGTATATATATATATATATATAGAGAGAGAGAGAGAGAGATCTACCTTTGTTGGCGTTGAAGGTTCTCATATCTACCCTTAAGCTTTAGGTACTCTCTGTAGCTGTTCTGCAATGCCAAGAGAAAACAGATTTCTGTAAAGGGGTCATTCTTGAAATTGTATGATATAAATATAAAATCTAAAGAGCACCTCAAGTTCTTTGGCAGGTTTGTTGTTGACTTCAATGGAGCCATAACTGCATTTCTGGTACCGTTCCAGTGTCTTGATCATGCTGAATGAAAACCACAAATTAAGAGGATAAGAATTGTAATCAAGAAGATCATACTTGACATAGGACACAAACCTAACTCATCATAAACAAGACACGTTAGTTTGTCTCTATCTATAAACTTGAGCTTCGCCAGTTTTTTAACAAAGTTTTTTCCTATCAAATTTGAAGATTATTCTCATTAGTCACTAACGAGTTATACTTAGGATTTTATTTTTTCAAACGCTATAAGTTTGGATTTGTATTTTACATGTAACAAAAATATTATTTGCAAGCATTAACTATCTCTATTTTCCTTTGAGTTCTGTGATCCACAGATGGAAATAATATTTTGATAAAAGAATTAAATTTTCCATTTTCCTTGAATGTCTTACACACAGAAAAATGAAAGAAAAAAAGAAAAACAAAGAATCAAAACCTTCATAGATACACACACGTTTTAAGTTTTAACCACCATGAAGTATGAACTAACAGTTGGTTAATGCATGGAACCATATATTATCATTCTACGTTGGATCCTTATTTCCATAGAAATCTGTGTATCCAACTTTTAAGTTTCTAATCACACACACATATATATATTAATTAATATCTCGTTATATAAAACTTTGAAATCCATTTATATGTATAAGAAATGATAAAAACATAAATTGATTGCAAACTTCTCAGCTCTAAATTCTTGACAAAAATAACAACACAAAAAGAAAAATCAGATCTCAAATTTTAGGAACTTAAAACTACAAAAATAAACAACCTAGAAAATGAAATCAAGAAATCTAATTTAACTCATCATGAACATAGAAAATCAAGACCGTGTGATACATCCAAACAAAGTTATTCAGACAAAAGATCTATGCTCAGATCTAGCAAAAAAACCAATGAAAAATCAAAATTGAAGAGAGAGAGAGTGAGAGTGATTACTTTGAGGAGCTGCAAAACTCATAGAGCTTTCCACGGTTGGAGAAGATGATGAGAGCAACTTCAGCATCGCAAAGAACAGACAATTCGTATGCTTTCTTCAACAAACCGTTCCTACGCTTTGCAAACGTTACTTGTCTGTTGATTTTGTTCTCTATCCTCTTCAGCTCTACCCTTCCTCTTCCCATTCTTTTATGTTACCCTTTATATAATTTCCTCTTTTAATATGTATACACACACAAATATGGGTATGTGATGT
The DNA here is from genome assembly GCA_000218505.1 of Schrenkiella parvula. NCBI lineage: Eukaryota > Viridiplantae > Streptophyta > Magnoliopsida > Brassicales > Brassicaceae > Schrenkiella > Schrenkiella parvula. The sequence goes on along the minus strand of CM001192.1, from coordinate 13,429,793 downwards.
TTATCTATATACAGACACACAAAAACATGAGTTGGGTATCTCTTTTTCTGAGGAAAGATCTGATCTTTTAGACTTTTTTATCTTTCTTTAGAGTCTGGAGAATTGGTTTAAGGGAAAACTGAAATTAGCCCTATTTTCAAGAACAAGGTACTATAAGGAAGAAGAAGAACAAGAACAAAACTTTTGATTTTAGGGTTCTTGTTTTCTTTGTTTTGGAAGTGTGTGGAGTTTGTGAATCTAATTGAAACTTTTTTTGTGGAATAGAATCTATTGGGAGCAAAAGATAAGAAATTTGTGAAGGTGAGGTTAGGGTTTGGTGTGTTTTCATTTCAAGCCATCTCTCTTTCTCTCTCTATCTACTTCTTTATTCTTTTGCTCTCTCTCTCTCTTTTTTTACAAGAAAACAATCCCCACGCTCTCTCTAAGCGCGTCGTTCAACGCGGTTTACTTCATCCAATTTAACCACAATCGGTTTATCACCAAATCAATCCGTAATTTTTCAACTTGTATGAAAGATATTGGAGTTGTAATTAATTATTTAATTAGTAAATTTATGTGTGCTTCTCTTCAGGTAGAATTCATGTCTATATATACATATGTATGGTGTCTACTATTTTAGGTATATATGCCTGACATTATACAAAAATATCTAAACATATGCTTTCTTAAGAATTCTATGTTTATATCATTATAACAAATTGTTTTATGTTTAGTTATATATATAATGCAACAACTTTTCCAAAAATGTATCACTTTTGATGTTTGACTCGTAACTAAACACATGAGGCCTAAAGGTTATCAATTATCGCATTTGAAAGTCAATCTTGAGCAATATATATTAAGAAAGTTTGTATAATATATACATTTTAATGCGAGATAACCAGATGCATACGTATATAAACTGAATTTACACTCTTACGTGGTGAATATATATGTATACGAATTAGGAGATATAGGGAAATATTTTTAAAAAAATTACCGTCATTGTGATTAATATTTGATGGTTTTTTTTAAAATTTAATTTAAACTCGACTTTAAAATAAAGAATAATGAATTTCCAATAAGGGATCGACACGTGCAAACCCATTTTAAGGTAGGAGATGCTTTTCTGCGGCTTCTGAAAACAACTAGAAAATGATATGATACGTTCCTTTCATCTTTTGCATTAATAAATTTTGATAGTTTTATTCACGATATCACGCTCAACAACTTGGGCACTTATGTTTACTTTTGTTTTCAAATTTTGATTATGAAGTTTCGAGACTCCAGTAAAATAATTTATTTAATTAGTTGCGAGGTAAAAAAAACTTTGGAATATATGCAGAGTATTGCTTGGAAGAGTTTTGGGTATTAAACTCGTTTAGTAGAAGATCAAATTATGGGAGAATTGTGGGCTTTGTAAAGTAAACTACTTTAGCAAATAATTTTAATGTCAAACAGTTTTATTTTTTTTTGGGAACAAATGACCTACGTGCAGTGAATATTCAAGATTTATGTTTGAGATTATATGCCTACACAGAAAATATTAATTATCCTACTTCTTATTACTATTTGTATCATCGTTTTTTATCACATTAAAACGTTTTTATTACCGTTATATATGGTTAAAAATTCTTAGTTTTATGTAATACTCTAAAAGAATTAGGTTATTTTCATGTTTTAACCTTACCAAAGCATCTCATAACTGATATAATATTTACAATTAGAGATCCTGTAATAATTATGTGCTTAATGATATTAAATTTCTAAGAAAAAAATAGAACAGATATGTTTTTTTAATTATATATTAAATTATATAGTCGTTATCCGACTGCCAAAATCTTAATAAAATAAAGTGAACTCAACTTTAGTTAAAGGTTATTCCAGAGAGTAGAACATATATATTTTTGGATTGCAATTGCCAGTTACATCAATATAAATGGACTCATATAGTTTTGTAATTTGCTCAATTAGGAAATTAAATCACGCCACTAAATTATTATTATTACTTATTTTTAAATTGGGAAAATGCCACTTAAGATGTTTAAAGAACTTTATTTTGTTTAATGGGCAGAGAATCTACCATTGCGAAAAACCTTCAGGTGACGTGGGAAGTCCGTACGGATTTTACAGAGGGGGTAAAAAGTAAAAGACGTAGAAAAAGATCTTAACAGTGTAATTACACAACAAGATGGGTGATGTGGTCTGGACGACACGTGTCGACTTATGGTTGAATTCGACTTTTGTCGGAAGCGTGTTCGCTGTGCCAAAGCCTCCTTTTTAACAGTGACTTGTCTACGTTATTTATTATTTTCTACCCTTTTTTTTTCTTTAGAAATACTAACATTAGTAAATACTTAGATTTGACTAAATCATTGTTCCATTTCACACGTTTGTTAATTTTTTTGCATTGTATTATATACCAAATATGTGGTCTATATTTAGCTAATTAAGTTCGGAAAACATATTATATTATATATCTCTAGTTATTTAGCCGAAATGCCACAATATAGACAATTATTTCCAGCTTATTATTAACTTTATTTGTTTTGAAAATAAAATCCACCCACTAGTCCATTAACTACCTATAATGGTTTGATTTTTTTTTTTTGTTCAAATGCAGAAACAAGGAAATGAAGTCACTAATCCTAAATGCACCAACTGTTGCTTCGAGAAAGAAAGGATAAGAAGAGCTGTTGGTTAAAGTGGATTTATCCGGTTTAAAGACCACAAGAACCAGGTTATCACTAACCAAATCAATAAACCATTAACATCCCGTTTAGCTAATCAAACCGCCAATCTGGTTAAACTAGCAACTGATCAAGAAATTAGAATAAGAGGCTTCTCAAACGGATTTAGACTAGACATGCTTCAACTTCAACTTCAACAGTACCATTGGATTGATTACATATATATATATCATAAGGTCAAGAAGATGAAACAACCAGTTTTGGAGTCTTGATGCAATCTATTGAATAACCAAAAAGGAGTCAAGACTTTGAGCACCCGGGGCAAGGGAAACAACCTCTGCCTTGGCAATTATTGCAGGCGGCTGATCTCGTGTTTGATGGTTCACCGAATCCAAAGATCCCTCCTGATTTGATCGATCCCGTCCCTTTGCAGCGGCCACACGCTACACTCTTTAGATCTCCACATTTACTACACATCCCAAGAGATCTGCAAAAGTTGTTTCTTAGAAACGTAGGATTGTATGGATATAGATGAAAGAACAAGTCTAGTTTCATTCAGCCATAAGACAGCAGCACTCTAGAACATTTACTGGAGACATCAGTGGCCTAATGAGCAGTCTTTAAGACCATGCCAGCACAGTCCCTCTCATTACAAAGGTAAGACTTTCAGAATCCATAATCAAAATCATCAAGGATCTCAAAATTGTAAGAAGACTTGAAAACAGTATAATTCTTTGAAAATGAAGATAGCATTCAATACCTGAATATTTCAATTCGTAACTGCGAGAATCAAAAGTTCTTTCAGTGAGGACTGCAGAATTTCAGGAAACCATCACTTTAACAATGATGAGAACTTAGAAGAACCCATTGGAGAGAAGCAAACAGAGACTTTTGGTTTCGGAATCTATCCTTTGGTTTTCAAACAACATATTACAAAGAAACTCCTAAAGCTTTATCATATTCAGATGTTCAGCAAATTGAGAAGAAAAAAAAGCAATCAAAACCCACTAATCAAGCAGGAGATTTATTACATTTTTGTTTCGTTTTCCTTTCCTCGGAAAGCAAACAGCTTATCACAATTCTACGCAGTTAGTACAATCATCATCATCATCATCTCATACGTCATTAACACATAAACAATTCACATGGGTTTATTCAAAATCCAAGCATGTTCATCCAAAATCGGATACTTTATGACATGGTTTTTCAATCAGGACACGAAAGATTGAGCAAAAAGTGGGGTTCTGTGTGGTGAGATAATGAAACTTGTAAGTTAATTTACCTTCTCTGAGCAGCGGCAATGAAAGCGTCAACTTTTGGAGCAGCGATGGTAGCACCGAGAAGCAGAGCCCCAACTGCGAGACCCGCAACTTCGTTCGACGTTAAGCTCTGCATCCTCTTCTCCCCTCTCTTTCTCAACTCTTCTCTCCTTCTTAGCTTCATAATGATATCCTGCACTCGCACTAGATTTATATAATAAAAATCCGCTTGAAGCTCTTAGCAGATCGGCCTATTAGCTCAGTTGGTTAGAGCGTCGTGCTAATAACGCGAAGGTCACAGGTTCGAAACCTGTATAGGCCACTTTATTTTTTTGTCTCCTTTATTTTATATCGAAGTTTTGATTGTTTCACTGATGTAAGGTAGACATGTGGCCTATTAGCTCAGTTGGTTAGAGCGTCGTGCTAATAACGCGAAGGTCACAGGTTCGAAACCTGTATAGGCCATATTTTAATATTTCCATTTGTTTTGTTTGATCGTTTTCCTTTTTTTCATTTATTTTATTTTATTTTGACCCCGTATGTTTTGATATAGCCAATTTCATCCGATAAAAATCAAGGAAAATTGTAAAATCTCTCCTATGGTTTGTAGGGTTTAAAACTAAGTTTAGTCCGTCACTTGGTCTCTATTCGCTTCCACCTTGTACGGCCTCTTCCACCTTTCTTTCTTTTGAAACTGCAACCAAAAGAGAAGCGATAGGGTTTCGTTCATCTTCATTCAGACAAGTCGATAAGTGTTGCCAACGTCTTAACACACATATTTATAGCTTCAAGCTTTTTGATTTGCCGTTCGGGTTACAGATTCGTGTTGGTGGTTCAATTTGTGAATCTTCTGCCCCTAAAGAGAAGAATCTTAGATCAGCAATGGAGACAGATCTAAATGATTATACCGTTATTAAGGAAGGAGAAGCTGAGATTCTAATGCACAAGAAGAACCAAGTCTTCTTCAACAAAGCTCAGGTTTCATGTTTTTGCCTTCTTTTTGTTGCTTACTGGATTTAATTTGCTGCAAAGGTTGTTCATTGTGCTGATAATTGATTGAATTACATCGAGGGCAATCTTAGGACTGATCAAGTATTAGTTTGAGGTCTTAATTTTTGTTTGAGATTTCAAATTTAGTGTTTTCAGCCTTAAACAAAGAAAAAAAAACTCAAGTTTTGAGCTTTTTCTTTTTAAATTGTTTGCTTCTAATGATTACCAGTGAGCTGTTATGTTATAGTTTCATTTTGTGTTTGTGAGAAACTAAAAGGAATTCAAAGACAAATGATCCCAACTCCTTCTTAACAATTCTAACACACACTTAAGTTTCTATGATGATGTTTTTTGTTTCCGAGCTAAACTAATTGAATATTGTTTTATGGTTAGGTCAATAATAGGGACATGTCCATCGCTGTCCTAAGGGCATTTATATCCAAACGCAAGCAAGAGCATGAGGCGATGTTATCTAAAAGAGCTAGATCATCTGGTAAAGTGCTTGAGAAGGAAGAAAATCCTACTGAAAATGGTGAAGATAATGGTAAAACCAACGGAGAGCATAAGGTAGCATCTCAGGATGGACCAAAGGAAGCTACCAAGCCCGCATATGAATCGTCCCGAAGGGAACTCAAGCCACCAAGAGTGCTTGAGGTCTACCTATCTTTTTCCCTTTATGACTGGAATAACTGCATTTTTTTCTTTTTTCTCTAGTTGTGCGTCCCTGTTAGATAATTTTTTCTTCTGTTCTTAATTTTGTAGGCCCTGTCAGCTTCCGGGTTGCGGGCTTTGAGGTATGCTCGTGAAGTTGAAGGAATTGGTCAAGTGGTGGCTTTAGATAATGACCCAGGTATATGTTTTCCCCAACATTTGTGCTTCTGAAGAGGTTTTCGAAACTCGACTTTTCTTCTATCGTAACTTCCCAGAATAATATAGTTTTACCTTTTCCCCATTAAAGCATCTGTTGAAGCTTGTCAAAGAAACATAAAGTTCAATGGCTTGATGTCTACTTCGAAGGTGGAGTCACATCTTACTGATGCTCGTGTCCATATGCTCACCCACCCAAAAGAATTTGACATGGTATGCCTCCAATTTTGCAAAAATCTCATGCTCATTTAGTAAAAAAAAATCTGAAGTTTTTCATCTTATTGACTGTCTTATTCTGTTAACTAATTTGGTTAATTGCTGTCTTAGGTTGATCTTGATCCATATGGTGCGCCATCTATTTTCCTTGATTCAGCTGTTCAATCAGTTGCCGATGGTGGGTTGCTGATGTGTACAGCAACTGACATGGCAGTGTTATGTGGGGCTAATGGCGAGGTTTGCTATTCCAAGTGAGCTTCTAGCACTTTCTTACCTTACTCTGAAAACAAAGATTTGTCATTTTGTCTGAATGTCTTAATTTTTTCTATTGTTAGATATGGTTCCTATCCACTTAAAGGGAAATATTGTCATGAGATGGCTTTGCGGATCCTCCTCGCCAGCATCGAGGTAAATTTTTTGGTGCTGCAAGGAATCAAATACCATTGAGTTGATTCACTCAGGCCAAATCTTCCAGGCTGTGATTGTTTTTAAGATGCTCTATTACTATTTCTTCACCTAAAGCTTTTTTTTCGATCTATTGACTTTGGCCATATTGTTTAATTTGCAGAGCCATGCAAACCGCTACAAGCGGTATATTGTTCCTGTTCTATCAGTCCAAATGGATTTCTATGTCCGTGTTTTTGTACGCGTTTACACGTAAGTTTTTCTCTTTTTTTTTCAAACACTTTCCTCAACTAGAGGCAAGTAAAGATTAAAGCTTTATGAAATGCAGTTCGGCGAGTGCAATGAAGAACACTCCCCTAAAACTCTCATATGTCTATCAGTGCATTGGTTGCGATTCCTTTCATCTTCAATCTGTTGGAAGATCTCTCCCTAAGGTTTTGTGTCTGTCTCTTTGCATAGTTAGTTTAGTTAGTTTCTGAAAACCGGCTTTGTATTATAATCCTCTTTTATTATCTTTTTAGCAGAATAAAAGTGTGAGGTATCAGGCAGGAGTTGGTCCTGTTGTTCCTCAGGATTGCACTCATTGTGGAAAGAAATATAACATGGGTGGGCCGATATGGTCCGCTCCAATGCATGATCAAGAATGGGTAACTTCGATACTCAGTGGTGTTAAATCTATGAAAGACAGATATCCTGCTTACGACAAAATATGCTCTGTTCTTACCACTATCTCAGAGGCAAGACTCTCCTTTAAACTTTGAAAGTTTCAGTTTTTTATTTTTGGTCAATTCATCTAAATTCATATTTGTTTGGCTTGTCTCCAGGAATTGCCAGATGTTCCGCTCTTTTTGAGCCTTCATAGTCTCTCTGCAACGCTAAAATGTACTTCGCCGTCAGCTGCTTTGTTTCGATCAGCAGTAATCAATGCAAAGTACCGTGTCTCGGGGTCCCATGTGAACCCTCTCGGGATTAAAACTGATGCTCCAATGGAGATTATCTGGGACATCATGCGGTGCTGGGTAAGCCATCTTCGTTCCTTCATTTTCCTGAACTAATCCTAAAGGCCTAAGCTTTAACTGTCTTCCCCTTCCGTGATAATGATTGACCTATTTTTTTATAGGTGAAAAATCATCCTGTGAAAGCGCAATCACCTGAACATCCTGGAAGTGTGATTCTATCTAAAGAACCATCTCATCAGGTGCCTCTGTTGCTTGCCATTGTTCTAATGCTTCATCCGTTGATTTGATGTGGTGGAAGCTGAATAAAGTTCCAAGCTTTAATATTTAAACACTTTTTTTCTTTCGCAGGCTGACTTTTCGCGCCACATTGGTTCACTTAGCAAAGCACAGGCGAAGAAAGTGGCGCGGTTTCTGCCAAACCCAGAGAAGCATTGGGGTCCAAAGATAAGGGCTGGTCGTCAAATAACAAGCAAACATGTCTCGCTTATTGGTCATGAAGCAGTTAACGGTCATCTCAATGGCCACAAGGAAGCAGGAGCAGAAGAAGAAGAAGAAGAAGGGCAGCAAGAAGATATCATCGAGGAAGGGCCAGACCTGAAACGCCAGAAGACAACAGAGGATATTGCCTCGACATCATAAGGGGGCTAATGTTTACACAGGAATCTCAGTTTTTTGCTGGCAGAAGATTATTTGCCACTTCGTGTTTTCTGTTTTTAACATTCATCAGAGTTCTGCGATCCAAGCACAGATAGTGAACTTAAGTTTCAACCATATCTCTTCTACTTGTTTTTTTTTCTTTTTTGTCAACAGCAATAAACTCTTGTATTGGTTCTTCTTATTAGTTTCATAATATTTTTTATTAGTTCTATACTATATTAGTGGAACGAAAAACTAAAAAGCATAGAAAAAAAATTATCTGTATCTTTGTAACAAATTATTAGAATCCATTATCTTTTTACACTATTACAAAAGTTTTATCAATAAGTCGTTGTAGTATAGTGGTAAGTATTCCCGCCTGTCACGCGGGTGACCCGGGTTCGATCCCCGGCAACGGCGTTTACTTTTTTTTATTTTATTTACAGAAACTGTTTATTTTCCTTTTATCCTTTTGTAGCTATTACGTGGACAATCTTGGCCCACGAGTTTGTAAAGTACATATAAACATACCGTCATAAACTCATAATATTATATCTCTTGTGGTATAGATACGAATCTTCTTAATTGTCCCTGCCAAAAACCCTATTCAATTTTCTTGACATTTTCTCTCAGCAATGGCGAAACTTTTCGGTTGCCCAATTAACGTTGAAACAGAGGAAGAAGGCGGCGGTGGTAGCTCAATCGCCGGGGAGGTTTCTCGATCTGGTATCCTACCGGGTGGCGAAGCTACGAGCTTTTCGATCTCTTTGCCTCCGTCCAATCGGAGGGAAAGCAATTCATATTTTCGTTTCTTAGAGTCGAATTCAGATCCTGGATCGGCTTCTATGGATTCAGAGTCCGATCTACATAGTTGCTTCATCGATTTCTTTGATCGAGAGCCGTACGAGGTCGAGACGGTCGATGAGTTTTACATAGGCCCGAATCAGAGGCTAGGTACTCCGGGTAATTTCAATCTCTGGGGATTTCACGACGTGGAGGAGGAGATAGAGTTAGGACTCAGAATCGGCTCCGGGTCAGGGTCAGGGTCGGATCAGCAACGCGGTGAATCAGGTGGGTTAGGGCTTCAAGTTGCTGGGAATAAGGAAATTGATTCGGGTCGGGTCGAAGTTGTTACGGGTCTTACTCCTGTTGTGGATTATCTCTTTGAAGAAGAAGCCATGGTGCCTAATGAAGAACTGGAATGGGAGGATTTGCAGAACGCCATCACCTGGGTTTCAGAACCTTTCCAAGTTCGTCCTTTTGTTGTGGAAGAAGAAGAAGGAACAGAATTGACTTTAGCATCCATGGATGATGATGAAGATCAGCAGGATCCAGAATGGCAGGTTTTGTTACCTATAAACCAGCATGGTTTATTTGAAGATTTTTTTGAAGAGTCTCTAGATATAATGGTAGACTCTGATCTTATGGATTTGGATTATAGCGTTTTTCTAGCTAGTTTAGATCAATATGGGGAAAATCATGGAGATTACGATGATGTTTTAGCACAAACATTCGATAACGAGGCTGGAATCAGGGGAAGTCCCCCCGCATCCAAAAGGATAGTAGATGATCTTCCTGTTGTGAAAATCACCTCTGAAGAGTTGAGAAACGGGAACATTGGTTGCGCAATCTGCAAAGATGAAATTGTGGTCGAGGAGAAAGTGAAGAGGCTTCCTTGTAGGCATTACTATCATGGAGAGTGTATCATACCTTGGTTACGGATAAGGAATACATGCCCGGTTTGTCGGTATGAGCTACCCACTGATGATCTTGAGTATGAAAGGAATAGGAGATCACAAAGACACGGTAGCAGCGGTTTGGCAAGGGACTTGATGTCCGAGTAGGTGAAGCAAATGTGCTTCTTGTTCTTCAAGTGATATAGGTTTTATTAAACTCTTAGCCAGTTGCCGGGAATTTCAATTTCACAATTTCATCAATCTCTTTGATTAGTTCTATAAATGATTTTTTTGCGATGTGATTTTGATGCTTTTTCATGAGTCTTTTTAAATTCGTCGATCAAGATTAGTTACAGTGGTTCCACTGCAAGATTTGATTGTAAAGATGAAAGCTTGATGAATATGTGATGTGTGGAAAGTGAAAGGTACCAAATTCCAAAGACCCTGTGACCAGCTTCTGGTTAATCAAATACAATACTAAGAATCATGGACTTGGTCCGGTTTAATATGGTTAATGGACCGGATCAAATTCAACATGCGGCCTTTTTAGTCCACTATTGAATCCATGCATTTTATTGGCGGTAAGTCTAGATTCATTGGTAACTACAAACTAACACTAAAGAACTATATGTACGTGTTCCATCCCGATTCATGTTTAACCGTACGTGTTTATTTCGGTTTTGAAAATTTGTCAGCTCAAACAGCGGTAAAGATCGAGTAAGACCTCAATGGTGGTATCTGTAATTAATATCCCAAGGATGGGATTGATTTGGGTGATAGATAGTTTGAAATGTGAAATCATATCCAAACTTTCAATAAATCATACATATATAAATTTTGGATTTTGATTCAGACCATTCAGAAAGCTGGATTCCGGATCCGATATTTTAAGTAACTTTTTACAATTTTTTTATATTTTGGATTTGTTTTTCTTTTGGCAATTTTTGAACTTTTAGTTACTTAAAACATGTAATATGTGGAAGTTCTTTTGATATAATAATTGGATATATAGTTTATTAATGTTTCCCATACATGCTTCTATTTATAAAAAAATGTAATTTCTGTATATTAATCGAAAGAAACTTATAATTGTTTAGTATAAAAAACCCGTTTATTATGATCATGTATGTCTATCGTAGATCTTAGAGAACGAAATGTCCATTAAAAATATTTTCACCTACTTTCTAAACTTGCCTATTTAATATTTCCATGTTTCTTTTCATTTAACTACTTCAATATATATGAACCAAAGCCCAATATATGAAGAATAAGATTGTTAAAAAAAAACAAAAGTTAATAGTCATTTTCACATGGGAAGTGGCTGGCTCCTTTCTCTATGGTGACTCTACATATCTAAAGAGCCAAACTTAAAACATTGAGTGTCAAATTCTTTTTATGATCATGGATAATCCTTTTTTTTTGTTTTCTGGCTCTTGGATACCCAGTTGGCTCAACACTATTTGCTATCCTCACTTGCAATAATCATGTCTCTTGTCTCATTCGCAAACAAAAAAAATTGAAAAATATATAAGCTCCTCCACGATATCTAAAGTTTTTACCATTTGCTTCAGTTGTTAACATCAACCATATTAAGAAATTTATTGCTCAGATCATAGTCATTTAAATTATCAGACGCAAAACTAAGTAAAATAAATGAGAACATGACAAAAACTTCGATGTTTCGTTGGTAAATTTGGAATTTTCACTGTATCTTTCACCTATACGAAAACAATTTACAACAAACTATTGAACTTTGAAATTCGATAGATCATTTTAGTTAAAGGAAACGTTACCTAACTTTTATTTTCTGAGAAGCATGTTCATTTTATGACTAATCAGACGCTATAGCCAGTGTTAATATCTTATTTTGTTAGAAAACAATTATATCTTGAATACGCAAATATATATATCTTTAAAAGAGAAATATTTTAGTAGTTGCATTTATATTTAAGATTTAAACTTTATTTGTGTGGATCTGTTTCGAACTTCGATTAAACGGTTTAAAGAAGTGCATCGAAATAATTGCATGAAAAGAAGAAAAAAAAGACATGAAATATAAAACGTATTGTAGTTGGGGTGGGTGAATAACATCACATCAAACATAAATTCATCACAGCATTTGAAATGTTTCATTTGATAATTATTACATCAATCATTTTGGTATTGAAATTTGAGCTCAAGTTTTTCGTGACCTTCTCCCACTTTGTCTTCTTGTCTCTTAGGATTCTCTCTCTCTCTCTTTAAGCTTTCTACACCAAAATTCACATCAACTACTCTCAAGCAATAACCAGACAAGAATATAATAATACTAATTAGTTCAGACTAATTCCTTTCATGCAATACTATATTTTAACATTTTAAAGTGAATGCTAGACTGATATACAATGTTACCGTATCCAAAATTCATACTAATATCGAGTAACAATATGTATATTCCAACAATCAAGAGTACAACTTTTACTAAAATCCAAACTGAATAGTTAACCACAATGTAACATCCAGTATAAATGATCCATTATCATCACCAGTATCTATATATAGAGACATATATGCATTGTCCATGTATGTATAATGTATGTATAATGTGCATCTGAACAGCATGTATCCATGCACTTGATCATAATCGGATACGAAGCTTTGGTGATTGTGACTTGTGAGTATATAAATTTGCATGGATTAAAATTGTGATCTAGTTTGTTTTCGTACTCGATCAAATAGTAATTATTTTTTGATAATAGGTCAAATAATAATTTATCTGGCATTGATAAAAGACCTAAACACCATAATATTTTTAAAAGACTATAATATTTCAAAACCTAAAATAAACGACAGACCAAATTAATAACAATAATAAATTTTTATGATTATGGTAAAATTATTAACAATCATAACTTAAGCGATGATAAGTGGGTGTTTTGAAAATTTTAAACTTTTTGCGCTAATGATAGTAAATTTAATAACAATTATGACTTTTATGATTATGACTGACGATAATGATATAAATTGTCAGTGATCAAGGGGCAAGCCTTTTCTTTGCAAAATTTATTTATATAGATGTTAATATGCCGTTAAAACACAACGAAATCATAATTTTTTGGCCAAAAAATTTGTTTATGGAATGGTCGAAATTGATATATAATTGAAATACAAAGCATAATAAAATTAAAATAAAATATTAAAGGTGCTACAAATCTTTGGAGATTGGTTTGAAGTTGTTTTTAAAATTTCTGTCCTGTTTGAGTACCGAAGGTGATACCAATTATTTTGCTATTAAAAGTGCTACAAATCTTTGAGTTCTTGTTGTTAGAAACATCTTCTATTAAAGAAGTGAATTTATGGAATAGGTCCTTGATGATGGTGGAAGATGATGAAATTTTAAAAGAGAAAAAATTTGGGCAACCCCTTAATAAAATTTAATTACAAGTGCATCATCACATTATTTTGGCCTTTATTCGTATCCTTCTATTAATATTTAACCACAAGAAAAATGGAATACGTATCCGATTATCCATGATTACAACTATAAATTATTTTTACAGCAACTGAACGCAGAGAGATTAATCAAAGAATCTGGACATGTCTATTTCTTAAAATAATTTGTAAGTATTCTCCATTTAGCAAATTGGATTATATGATTTAAAGGTGCGAACGTATACTACAAAAGTATAAAATGGGTATATAATTCTAAAGTTTTCTTAAAATAAAAGACGTGGAATTATAAAAGAGTTATCGTAAAAGGTGTGATCGATTGAATGATAATAATAAACTCACTTTGGTGATTGGCTTATCCTTAATCCACCAATCAATCAGTTGGCCATCATGACATCATCTATTGTTCATTAAAAATAATTTACCATTAAATTAATATATTGATGGTTGCTTAACGAAGAAGATCATTGGAATTTCGAACTCTCATATAGTATTGAGGGGCCAATGAATCTCAGAGATAAAAGCAATCAAGAACGTTATTTGTTTTTCTAATTACATTATATCTCAGTTTGGAATTTTTTTTTGTTTTCCAAGTTACAAGATCTAAGGAAATTATTTGGTAAAGAATTGAAAAATCAAGGTAGGCCAATATCAGGTGGTAGTGTTATTGATGGGACCAAAACAATGAAACATTCAAAAACACTTTTATAGTTTATGATCCAAGAAAATAATACTAAAAGAATATTAGATAAAGGAAACACTAAGAAAAAGCAAATTGGAAAATAAAAAAAAAGTAAAAAAGAACAAACCGTGCAAAAGGACATGAGACTGAAATAAAGAAGAAATAGACTTTGTCTGAATGATATATGATATGACTTGATGGTGTGTATTTGCCTTTTGTTTGACCAACACAGTCACACTGCTCTCTTTAATAGTCATTAAATTTGCCAAATTATGCTATTTGAGGGTTTAAATCAGTCAACAAATTTTAATGTGATGTAAATTTCACTTTCAAAAAATAAAAAGTTTTGATGGAGATGAACTAGTATTTTTTTTTGAAGTCATTATCAGTCGTTTTGAGATGAAAATCTATAACATTAGAGCATATTAATCTCAAATTAATCGATTATTTGATCCAAAATCCAAGAACTAGTTCAACAGAAACTAATGGTCTCTTGAATATATATGTGAGTTTCTCAAATTGTAAGGTATGGTATCACTAAAACAATAAAACCTGAAAATTTAACTTTTGAAAGAAAAACAACTTTAACCAAAAAAAGAAGAAGCTGTCTTACTCCAAAATTATATAACTTTCTGTGAACACCCAAAAAGTAGACTTGGAGACGTCCAATATCATCAATATGCAAATATTTTAGTTAACGCTGCCTTTTTACAAATGAATTATATAATAAACCCATGCATGCTTGGTTATTTAAAGAAAGATACGTTCTAAAATTATAATATTATTAGAAAGAAAAAAGGGACCAAGAAGATTTGTTCAATTCTCCAGTTATTAAATTGCTTTCCTTTAGATTATCTATTGCGTCTATTGTTTTTTGTTTTTTTTCCAGTTTAACGAATCTAAGTCAGGAATGAGGAAACTAAAGGAGAAATCCAAACGATTTCGTAAATTTTGATGACGTTTTATTGCAAAATCAAATAGTTCTACAACGAAATGATCAAATATGCGTTCGGTAAAAGTCGATCTTTATATTTTTGACCAGCTACGTACGAGATAAGCCTCATCTAACTATTATAAGTTAGTTAAATTAAGCAAAAATATTGGTCTTAAAATTGTAATCATTTTGCAAGTGTGTGTGGTTTAATTTGAAGTGGTTGTTGAGTCATCAGCTCCTCAAATGTATTATATAGCCTTTGCCTAGCCTTTGTGATGAACATCATAAAACGACAAGCCAAGCCTGCCTAACACATATCTAGCTTTCGTAGTGCAACTAAGGAGTTTTATTTGGTTTGGTTTTTCTTATTAGTGGTCTATATATATAAAATAAGATGAGAATTGGAGTAACAATGAAGTTCTTGTATCAACATGATGTCTTCTTTGTCAAGAGTATCAAGTAGTTATTCTACTAGTCTCAAAGATTATAGTACTATATGCTTTTGTCCGGAATCCTCCATTTATACAAGATTTGAGATGATTGGTTAAGAGACCATGCAAAATTAATGGGTTATTTGTATCTATGGGATTCACATATATCATATATGGTTGTGTTTGTGTTGTATATGGATAAATCATAGTAAAAAATTGTTATTTCTTGGTAAAATTCTTATGAAGTAATTATTATATATCACTAAAGATATTCAACTATCCATTTAAGTCTTTATTTTTATTATTGTGTGATATTATAGTAGAAAACACCATCTTGTTTATATTTTATTTAGGACCTCTAAAAGTCTACGCAGAAAATCATATAATAATTGATGTTAATCAAAGAAGAGAAGCAAATCTCAAAGGTCCGAGAGATAATCTTCTTATTTTCTTTAGAGAAAAAGATGAGAAAATGGTGAGTTGTGTAGATGTTAGAATTAAATAAGAATATATATATATATAAGCTTTATAAATTGACTTATTTGGCATCATCACCACTTTTTATGTTGGCTAAGAAAAGCATTGTTTCTAAACTTAAATAATTCTGAAACCCCACAACTACAAACTACAAATTTTCTCTCTGATGTATGCATATAACACTGATCCAAAACTTGATTTTATCCACAAAATAAACATATTGTACCCAAGTCCTCATGTGTCATAATCATCATAATGCATGGGCATGATATAGAAACCTTTTTCAGTTCAATCATGCATGAACATCATGATCATGATGCCACTAGATGGCAATGACCTTCTCTCGTATACTTACATGCATCAAATACAACTTTCCACTTGGTTATTAAACTAATCATGTGTATGATAATGGATGTACCACCTCCATGTGTCATCATATATACACACCCATATATAAGTTATGTCTGTATATGATACAACATGCATGCATGGTTATGATAATATATAAGACATTCTTCCCCTAGTATCATCTTCATGTATCAACCGATCGATGGATAACAATATGCCACGGGTTACAAACGTATTTTAATTCAACCTGTTTAGGATGTCATTAGTCTTTTTTTACAACGAAAAAGAAAAGAAACAAAACTCTGAATTATCTATTAATGTATTTGTAGATTTATATGTCAATCTATAAATTAAAAAGAAATTCTCAATAATTTAAAGACAAAAAAAACATGCCAATGGGTCATGTAGAAGACATAATCTAAATTATTTTTTTCAAAAGCAAAACCCATAAGCATGTGTCACGAAAGCCACCAATTTGCAAAAAGGTATGGTCCACTTTTATGGCTTTCTCAGCTGTATAAACACCTCTTCTCATCCAACCTCCACCATTAACACACCCTCTTTGAGCTCTAAAGAGAGAGAGAAATTGACCATGCAGCCAAATTATGATAGCTCAAGTCTTAGCAACATGCAACAACATGACTACTTCCACTTAAACCACTACTACAACAACCTAAACCCTTCAACCAATAACAATCTCAATCTTATCCCATACCCTCAAATTCAAGAACTCAATCTACAATCTCCGGCAAGCAACAACTCTACCACTTCCGATGAAGCAACTGGAGATATATTCGTCATCAACGAGAGAAAGCAAAGACGTATGGTATCTAACAGAGAATCAGCAAGAAGATCAAGAATGAGAAAGCAAAGACACTTAGACGAGCTTCTCTCGCAAGTTGCTTGGCTTCGAAGCGAGAACCACCAGCTTTTAGATAAGCTTAACCAAGCCTCGGACAGCAACGGTCTTGTTCTTCAAGAGAACTTGAGTCTTAAAGAGCAAAACTTGGAGCTTCGTCAAGTTATCACATCCATGAAGACGCTTACAGGAGCAGGAGGAGGAAGCAGAAGCATCAACGGCGGATATTGTTCTTCTTCCGTGGATCATGATTTGGATCAAGACTTCTCTTCTATTACAGATGATACAAGAACTCAGTCAACTCATCATCCATCATGAGCTGTTTATTCTGATCGAACTTTTTAAATTTCTGCCTCTAATCTATCTGTTTCCTTTGTTTGGTATCCGTGAAACTCCGGCCCATATATATGTGTTTGGGCCGTAAACAAAAACGGATCTTTATGTATCTTTTCTTTGGGCCAGACTTTGGTCTAGCACCGTTTAAACATTACTTTTTTTAACGGTTAAACTACGTACCCAAGTTTGAGTTTTTTCTTTTCAGCTGTTTATTCGAAAATTACTTCTCTCTGTTATAATTTGTATAAACCGGAAAGCATATAATTTGGAGATGATATAATTTAAAAGCTGTAAATTAACAAAAAATTATAACCATGATTACATTTAATTATTTAAAGAGAATGTTAACAGTTTTGTTTTGGGATAAGGAAACTCTCGCCCCTCTCTAACACCATTTTTTATATAGATTCATCCGAGAAAGTCTATTAGAAATAGGAAACGTTTAATCAATTTGTACTGAACTAAGAGAGCTTGACGCTTAAGACTCATTGGGGGGGCCCTTCTATATCTAGTCCTTAACTGGTTTTATTGACTAGGCCTCTTATGGGCTTTATATTGGCATAATGGGCCTGTAAAATATTGAACATTAAGAGACGCGACACAATATTCAGTCTGGGATTATCTTTTGAGTCTGATAAAAGCATACTATCAATTATCTGTGTTTTAGCTTTCTTTCTTTTTATTCTCTTTTGTTGTAGCACAAAGAGTGAGAATATATGAGGGTCCAGGGATAATGTAAAAAAGCTTGTGATTGTAAGTTTGGGATTTGTTTTCAATTTTCATGGCTTTAAGAAATGATCTGAAATACCATTAATTATATTTCTGGAAAAAAAGTGCAAAAGTGCGAAGACAAAAAAAAAAGTGCAAAAGTGCAGCTTACTTTTTTTCACTTTTTACACTTTTCACGTGAGTCCCCCGAATCCATCACTTGATAGTTGATACATACTAACACCAAGTCAGCTATAGAATTACACTTGGTTGTTATCTCTTCTTCTTAACGTTTCTCGAACCAGAGAACACATATGGTTGATTGGTTTTTTTAACTAAAGCCAGGAATATGACTCTGTCTAGTAACAAGGATGATGTCTAACGTTGTACTGTTTTGCTAACAAATAACACTGGTTTAACGAGATCTTTGGCTGATAACACAGATATATAGATGCGTGCATAGAACCGAATCTTTTGGTTGCAATGTTTATTGAATGGTACATGAAAGACATGGAATCGTGAACCGTTGATAAGCTTAACTACATGGCCCATTCCAGATGGCAAAAAGGGCATCCTTAGTAACAGTGTCACTTTTTTTCATCTTTGGCGTTGTCCACTTGTCATTCTTTTATCATCATATACCTTGAAAAAGTGAGCAAGTATAGCTCTTTATTCTAAAAGATAAGAGCAAGATTCATGAAGTAAGTATTTATGTTTATGCGGATGGCCCATATATACACCACATATAGGCATTTACACTAATTAAAAAGCTTAAGGGAATGCATATTCGATGCTGCAATCACTTCCATTGCTAACTGAGAACAAGAATTGAGGAGTAGACAGATTGTGTTTATGCAAAGGAAGAGGAATACTAATTAGTAATAGTTAGCCAAAACTAGAAGCATAAGTAATAATTCTTGAAGGCAAGTAATTTCATCAGACCATACAGAATCTCAAACTAAAAGTAATTTACTGCAAATCTAGTAAGGAACAATGCCATATCCTGTGTCATACATTTGTAGCATTGTGTTGAACCCTTGGTCCTCGGCTTCGATTTCTCCTCTCTTTGCGAACCGGCCATTGATCCGCGGTCTTCTCTCTGCATATGCCTTCCGTGAAGCATACCTTATTGTCTTCTCAAACTTCCTTGTCTTCTTCTTCTCTCTGTATCTCAGGACTCTGGCTTCTCTGTCCATTGGACTGTAAATTGGAGGGTCAGGTAGTTGGTCTAACATCGTCCCTTTGGCTGTTCTTGAAGCTGTTGTATCACGCGCTGTTGCTTCCGGCACCAAGTCGGTTTCCATGGATGAATTGTATGCCTAATGACAAAAACAAAGACATTCTCAATCCCCTTTGTAAGAGGACTAAAGAGAGTCGATGCATAAGGAAGCACTATTTTTTTTTTTTTATTGTATACTTCTGGTGGATTTGTGTGTATGACGAAACAAATCAGACTTCTGCATATTGTGAAGATGCTGAATTGAAATTGCTAACAATCATTCAAAAAGCCTTACGTTATGGTTAATGGAACCATTGTAGCTGTAGTAGTGACTTCCTGAGGAGTCATATGTCATATTCTGTTGCTTGTGGCACAGGTTTCCCCTTGATTCTTCAACTTTAAGGGGAACAACTCTATCGCCTCCGTAGTTTGTCTGTGGTACACCGCACTCTTGTTGATGTTGATTGTATTGACCTATGAATTTGTAGTCCATACTCGAGTTGTAATCCGCAAGGTCTAGATACTCTTCACTAAACAATAGCTCATTGTTCTGGTTCTTGTTATTGTGATTGTGGTTGCCACTTTTTTTTTCTGAGTCAGGGAACAACCACGAAGCCGCCTCTTTGGCACCTCCCTCTTGACGCACCACCAGTCTCTTCTCGGGATCGACCATTGTTGTCTCGCTTTGGTGGTGAGTGGCCTCGGAGCTGTAAGAGTTTCCAGAAATTGGAACTCGATGATGGCGTCTAGCAAGCGGATTTGCGGAATGAACCTCTGAATCACAGCCTGTGCATAGAGATGCGTCATCTGCTTCACACAGAAAAGCAGCCGGGGCACGCTCACATGACTCGCAGACCCGGACACGTTTGTGGCGGGAAGCAACGCGATTGGCAGAGTGAACTTGAGCATCACAGCTCGTGCACAGGTAGGCAGAGTCGGCATGGCAGTACACGGTGCAGACGTTTGAACGGCATGTGTCACAGGCTCGTGCCCTGCTGTTCTCTCCACTACCAATGCCGTTGTTGCTCTCTTGTCTCAACATAGCAACACTCAGATGTAGTAAGTTTGATGATGGTGTGGGAGATTGTGTCTGAGAGAAGGGGCTAATAAAGCTACTATCTGCTGTGAGAGAATAAGCAGAGGAGAGATAGAATCCTCAATGCTTACACGTAACACAGAGTTAGTGGCCCTTAAATGTTATTGGATCATCTTGCGGCTCGCTCAGCTTTTGAGAATGCTTTATGTGTAAAGTGCAAACATCTCCTCATATGTATGTAGTATTTATTTACTCCTTCGTTGGGACCCGTTCACAAGTTGCTTTAGGTTTTGCCACTTGCCATATAGAGATTCTCAAGAGGATGTGATCCGGAAAACACCATATGGTTTTACTATTTTTCGTATCACTTTTTACTATTTTTCGTATCACTTTTTACTATTTTCATTTGGATTTACTGTAACTTACAGTCTGTAAGTAAAGCTAAATACTTTAACTCTTTGGCTTCAGGCAAAGTTTATGTAACTGAATATTCTTCTTGAACCTTGTGGTAACTGTCCAGGTATGGCTCCGAGTAAGGCTTCGAGTCCCAGAGCCATCATGACCAACTGTTACCTGAGCCACAAGTTGTAAGAAAGTTTGGAGTCTTAAAATGAGCAAGGTTAGTTATTAACACATATCCGTCTAATTTTTCTGTAGAATTTTGAACTTGAACACCGTCATAGTAACAAAACATATCTCTGTAAACATTTTGGAAACATGATAATACTCTATATTGTTTATTGCAGCTTTAATAGATTTCAACATGTGGGAGTGATAATCCATTATATACTTATTTCTGAGAGCTGTCATGCGCCAATTCTAATACCATATTAGCGTTTTATACTCTGTATCTCAGGTCAGAGGTGGAAAGTTTCAGGACTTGACTTAAGGATCACAGAGAAAACTGTATAGTTTTGAGCAACGCTCGTTTACTAGTCTATAGGATGAGTAGATGCAAACTATCCGGTGACTATTCATGTGGGTTTCATTTGTACTAGTAAACCACCACTTCTTCTTTGAGTTGCCTTGTTGGTGATATGCTAATAATGTTTACTATGTGGAAGTTACAACATACGATAATTTCTCAGTTCTGAGGACGCTTTTGGGTTCAGTGGATGTATGATACCCATTTTGTGGTCCAAAAGGAACGAGAGTTTAAGAGACCTTAGTGGCCAAATTCATGTGGCTTCCTTCAACTCTATGCCTCTACAGCTGAAAAGTGAGCTTGCTTGTATAAAAAGGCTGGTCCTAGGATACACTTTTCGCATCTCTTCCTCTTTCATTTTTGCTTACACCACTCTTTTCTTTCTCACAACAGAATGTGTTAAACTTTGAAAATAGTTTTTTTTCCCTTGGTAATTAAAGCTTAACTTTTAAGTTCTTGTTATTTACTGGTTTTATGAGGAATGTCATCGAGAAATTTTATGAAAATGGTTAATGATCATTTAACTTAAAAGAAAATATTCTAGGTTCCTTATATTAGTAAGCATATTGGAGATCGTCATCCCGCAAAAGTTTGATGTCTAAAACCATAGAAGTAATCGGATGAAAATAGTGGGGATTTTTAAGTGGTTCTAGTTCATGAAGAGTAATGTGTATTGGCTTTGAAAGAAGTATTTCGCTTATTATCTCTCTTTGCAAGTCAATGAGTTTATTGTTGTAGCGTTTGGAACTTTTCTCACATGTGTAGACCTGCACCTACATGAAAGTTGCATCAGAATTATGTAGAGAAAAATGTTTTTCTATTGTGACTCAACTTAAGAGATTGAGGAAAGAAAACCATAGGGCTTATTAGTTTCATTTATTTATCAATTTACCGTGATTGCGAATACTTTCCTTCTTTCGGATTTGAAAGAAACCTAGCTTTAGTACAAGACTGGGAAGAGAACAAGAGTCCAGGGACCATATAAGCTTGTAATTTGTATAAGTTTTGTGCGGATTCTCCACTTTCCATGGCTGTGAGAAACTATCTGAGGAAAAGTACACTGACCTTTGGCAAAAGGTAATCACTTTAATGCACTTTCACGTGCTATCTCGAGTCCATTACTATATATTCACAATCAAATGGCTCTTACATTCGTTAGTACTTAAAACTAATTGTTACTTCATCTTAAATTTCCTGAAAAGAAATCTACAACAAATTCTCTACTACTTCAAGCTTCCTTGCTGATGATATATGATGTGCATGGAACCAGGGCTATCTTCTATTTTCTTGCGTGGTCTCTAAGGTTGTGCCACATGATCAAACCAGATCACAGACTAGATGTTCTAGTGGTCTGAGAACTTTACTGCAATGGTGACATTTGTCACACTTTTGGCTTCAATGGATGAATGAGATCCATCTATGTGGTCCAAAAAAAAAGAACATATTTTACTCTCACTCTACTGGCTATTTTCATATGGATACTAACACTCACTCAGTGATGGCCAGAAACGAATCTTTTAATTGGTACATGAATTCATCAGCTTAAACATGTAAGTGTGAAGCTTATCTTAGTGCTAGATAAGCTGAGCTCTATGGCCCTTTCCAGGTGGCAAAAAGTGAAGGCTTAGTTACAGTGTCACCTTTATTTTTTTTCTTTGCCTCCTTATTCTTTAATGCCAGCATATGCCTTGGAAAAGTGGGCTACTATAGCACTTTATTCTAAAAGATAGAGCAAGTAAACATAGGCATTGCCATATTCTGCTAGTAGTTGGTTGTAACTTGTTAGTGATAATATATACTCTATGGGACAGAGCTGTTTAGAATGTTGTTTATCAGAGAGAGCCACGTGGGCATACATGAGTTTGGTATCGCAACCATGATCCAATGCTAATAAGGAACAAGAATTTGCTTTGATGTAACTATACCTAGTACCATTGTTCACTCAGAGTTCTCAGTTGTTTACTATCTAACTGTCACTTATCTGAGTATGTTACTGAAAATGACTATTCAATGTGTGATGTGATGTTGTTACAGACTTACAGTTACACTATGTAATCTACTTTTGTTTGGAAATCATGTTGTGTAAGACCTTCTTTTCTCAGGGCGGCACAAGTGGATTCATTTATCGTTCGACGTGTTCAAGTTGATGAGGAAAGTGTCACCAAGAAATGAATCCATCGTTATTGACATTGAACCTTTTCAAGGTGAGTTCCGTGTTAACTGTTCCTGGTACATCTAGCTAAAGTAATGCACATCTCTTTATGGCATCAATTTGAATTTAGGCTAAAGGGTACTCTTTTATCATTTTATTTCACTATGTTTGAAAATTTTGTTTTAACTACAGCTGCAAAATATGAATATATATCTAAGTAATTCGTGGTAGTTAGACAGAAATACAAACCTATATGAATTACAGTGATGATAATTTCTAAGGAATTTAAACCAGTAACGCATTTTACAAGCATGCAGTCTAGTTTTGCCTTAGGAACATATCAGAATGAAGGAACAATTCCATATCCTGTGTCGAACATGATTGTTGTGGAGAAAGCTTGGTCTGCCTCTGCATCGACTTCTTTCCTCTTTGCAAACCGGCCTTTGATCCGTGGTCTTTTCTCTGCATACGCTTTCCTTGAAGCATATCTTATCGTCTTCTCAAATTTCCTTGTCTTCTTCTTCTCTCTGTATCTCAGGACTCTAGCCTCTCTGTCCATTGGACTGAGCATCTGAGTTGGAGGCTCAGGTAGTTGGTCTGTTGCTGCTTTGGGCGATCGTGGGTGTGATACTGTTGTGTCACTCGTCGTTGACTCTGCCACAAGACTTACCATATGACTTAGGGAACCGTTGGAGCTTCGATGAGGTCCTGAGCAGACATTGGTGAAACCAAACTGAAAGTTGTGTTGCTCATGGGGCATATGACGCTTTGATGCTTCAACTTGAAGTGGAACAACTCCATCTCCCCCATAGCTCCTCTGAGGTAGGTTGTAGTCTTGTTGATACTGATTGGATTGATCTGTGAATTGCTTATCCGAACTCGAATTGTAATCGACAAGGTCCAGATACTCGTCACCAATCGAGAACCCATTGTTCTGACTGTTGTTGTTGTTACCACTGTTTTTCCATGAACTAGGCAACAACCAGGAAGCTGCCTCTGCTTCATCTTCATCTTCATCCTCTTCTTCTTGACCCACCACCACTCTGTTCTCTGGACCAGTCGTCACTGTTGTCTCACTTGAATGGATAGTGGCCATGGAACCGTAAGAGTTGACAGAGATTGGCAGAATTGGAACTCGTTGATGTCGTCTAGCAAGTGGGTTTGCGGAATGAATATGTGAATCACAGGCCGTGCATAGAGATGCAGCATCTGCCTTGCAAAAAAAGGCAGCCGGGGCTCGCTCACATGATTCACAGACTCGAACACGTTCGTGGCGGGAAGCAACACGATTGGCAGCATGAACTTGAGCATCACAGTTGGTGCACAAGTAGGCAGAATCAGCTCGGCAGTAGACCGTGCACGCGGCTGACCGGCATGTGTCACAGGCTTGTGCCCAATTACTACTACTCTCTTGTTTCAACATAATATAACTCAGATGAAGTAGTTTGTTGGTAAGGGAGATTGTATATGAAAGCATGGAGGGACTAAAAAGGCAAAGGAAGGATAGAATCCGTAAGGGAGGACACGTGGCGAGAAGTTAGTGGCCTTGAAAAGTTGTGTGATCATCTTGTGGCTGGCTGAGTTTCTGTGTAAGGTTGTGTATGGGGTCCAGTCTTGAGATGCTGACATTGGATTTGGAATCATCAACCATCATAAGGACCAAGTGAAAACTACTAGTCTTCTTCTTATATCTTAACATTGGAGAAGAAAGCTACACCAAGAGTTACAACGCTCTGAACCGTGACACGTCGTGATGTTTACAGACAGGAAGCGTAAAGGCTGCAACTTTTAACTATTTTCGTATTATCTACTACTATTTTGGTAGAGCTGGAAACTTCAGTAACTCTTGGCCTTGACCATCAGCCTTTGAATGATTTTTCTTTTTTTTGGTATATCTTGATTCTTGACTTTTGTCATGTTTTATACAGGTTTTTCTCCAGAGCAAGGCCCTGAGTCTCAGCGTCATCACGTTAATATCAAGGTTCCACAGTTGATTGCAGCTACACCTTAAAGGAAAGGTCTAAATGGTATTTCTTCTAATGGAAAGTGTTTAGTATTGTTAAGAAACTGATGGCTCTTAACACTCGTAACCATTTGTTATCTTCGTATGATGCTGTCTTCTTTGGTAATGTGTAGGAAATTATATGCCGTGTCCTAACTTTGTTTGCTTCCACAACAGATCGGTCAAGCTGACATGGCAAACGGTGGAGATCCGAGGAGCCAATCAGAATCTGCCAAGTTGCTTCGAGTCTAAAGATTAGGAAGAACATGAGCCACACAGTTGCAGCAAATGGTGGGTCCAAAAGGGTATAATAAGGTATATCAACATCACCTATGGTGTGTATGCATATACAAATTCAATTTGCATATGATCAACATCATATTCATAGTAACAAAACATGCACGACTCCATGACCGTGTTGTCACATCTGATCTCTATCACCTTTTAAGTAACATGATAAAACTCGTTCTTATCAATCTTAGATTTATTAGATTTCAAACTTGTGGAAGCAGTCACATGGGTCAAATAAAAACTTGGTGGATCCAAAAAGTTTAGATTTTGAAACCCAAACATACTCTAATGATTCTAATCCGACTGACACGTAAAGTTAGATTGTAAAGTGTCTTGAGATAAAGATTTTGAGTTAAAAGGGAATAGCTTTCAGCTTAAACAACACAACAGGTGAGAGTTTATATTTATATTTAAGAAACAAATCTAATAACAAAAAAAATGAAAATACAGAGCAGGAAAGGAAACAAAGATAAAAACTGAGGATCAACAAACTAAACACGATTTTTTTTTTTTGGCGGTCAGAAGGGACTAACCTCACGAGCTAGTTTTAGCAACAACTCTGGGACAAGACGCTTTCTTGGAGGAGCCAATGAGTCTTTGGTCAGCGCGTCATTGTCCTCGGCATGTATCACAGAGACTATGTCATCAAAGAGTTTGTCTTTACCGCCTCTTAAGGGATCCTAAAACAAATACTCTCATGTGTTTATTACACAAACACTTAGCTGAGTCTCTGTGTGTGTGTGACACAATGTAAGGTAGTTTATATGGCTTACCTGAAGAAACAAATCAGTATGCGTCTTTCCGCTGTATAAAATAAGCTCGGCTTTGGCTCCAACAGCTTGGAGAGCGTCTGTAAAAGTTTTGCTGCAAAAAAGAGGTGATTTTAGTAACGCAGAGGATTGATTAGTAATGTCTGACATCAAGAGGATGATCATATATACCTTTCATCAGATGGTATTGAATAATCTGAAGATCCGTGGAAAATCATAATAGGGGGCAACAGAGACGCGGCTTTTCCAACAATTGGGTCTTTCAGTCTTACTTCCGGAGAGAATTTATCAAATGACTCTTCTCCTTCCATTATGCTACAAGTTAGAGTTGAACATTAGAAAGATGTAACTGATCAGACTATGTTGAGGATGTGATTAACTGAGAATTTACCTTAGGAAAATCGAGCGATACAAGCCTCGATTGTGGAAGTGATCAACCAAATTGTATAGATTGTACCTGTTCATGTTCAAAATGACAAGCAGATCAATTGATTATACGAAAAAGCACATACAAACAAACGGGAAATCCAAAAGCAAAGTTTATAGTATACCCTCCAGATAATCCGAAATAAGCTTTTATTTGGGAAACCCTCCAAGAGATGCTCTCTCCTTTTGATTCTTTAGTAGCTTGTTCCAGTAGAACACAAGCGGCTATATGTGCACCAGCTGATTGCCCCATCAGGTAAATCCTACAGAACCAAGTTCAATACCCGTGACCAGTTCGAAAAGCAAATGGTAAGCAAAATCAAAGCCAATGAGTTGAAACCTGTTGGGGTCACCTCCAAATGCAGAGATGTTATTGCAGACAAATGAGATTCCTTGAGAAGCATCCGTCACCATATCACTAATTGTTCCCTGAGGAAAGTTTCTGGACCAAAAGGAAAGGGTTTGTTTGGTAAATGAGTGAAACAAGAATAGATTTTCAAATCCCAAAAAGCTCCAAACAGAGCTAAAACTGTTTTCGGTTCTGTGTGGAATACATTTATAAGAAACACTAGATTTGAATTGTGTGCTTTAGTTACCTGTAGTCAACGCATGCTACAATGATATCCCTTTCTGCTAGCTGCATTCCCAAGAGCGAGCCCCAAGCTTTGTACCTAAATACCATCAGAAAAGTAATCTTTAACGTTTTTTTAACCCAAATATCAACAAAAGAACAGTGAGAGGAAAACTTCTACAACTGCGCAGGGGAACTGGGACACCGAGATGTATTTTACTACACCTACACCAAATTACATGCACAGTAATTGTATAATGAACGAACTTCAATCTTATGCAGAGGAGAATGTTGTAACTCCAATGTGCTACTCACCCAATAATCCAAGCTCCACCCGTCACAAACACGACAACTGGTTTCGCGCCATCACTGTTTCTTGGTAAGTACAGATCCAGCCTACCGAATCACCGTTTATTCATGCAATACATCAAAAGTCTCAGACATAGGTGATAAGATAAGAGCAGGTAATGCAACATACCGCTTTAGACCGAGGTGAAATGACAAGGCAAGATTCTATTCAGTTCACACACAAACCTGTTCCTTGGTTGATCTCCATATACTACACTTCTCCGGATTTGTGGTGAGAAAAAATAACTATACGCAACTGCAGAAGAATAAACAAAGTTGGGGATGAGAAATCAAAAGAAAACTTTACCAAAGGACAGAATCTTCATTTAAAGACGAAGTCCTTTGTATGAATTTATTTTATCAGCAAAGACAAACAGAAAAATCAAACCTTGAAGAAAGCCAGGCATAAGCAGCATAGCATAACATGTAAGGGCAAGTAACTTCGTGATCCATCGATAGCCTACCCTGAACAACATATAACAATTAAATAAATATTTGCTAATGCTTTCATGATATACAGATGCGAGTCTATGCAACTAAGCTATCACATGTTCAATAGATAAAGAGTGGATCAACAGCACATGGAGTAACTTTCCTAATTAGAGTTAAGTTCCTAAATCTTACGCAACTTGCAAAATAAGACAGATTAGTTCATGGATTCGTCGCAGAAGAACAACAACTAGGAGATATACTATATATCTAACGATTACGTGCACATAATGCTCAAAGCCAGCTAATATATGAGTATAACCAATCAGAACTCCTTATGCGTAATCATCAATATACACCTATCCCAGAAATCGAGATCAGTACCCGAGGTATCGAAGAAGCTTGAAGCTAAGACCAGTGATTAGGTACGTCTCAGCCGCCGCGTGGCCGATTTCGCGGCCGAACGACTGCTGCCGGCAAATCCGACGAGATCCTCCGTCCACCGGAAACTTCCCGGACACTCGACGGCGCACCGGTTCGGGTGAAGAAAACCCGTTAGAACCGTTAAGAAGAGTCGTTCTATCGGAATCCTCGGATATAACTTCCTCGATCTCCGATACCGTCGAGGTCATCGGACGGCATCGCTCCGGCTGCTGAGTCTCCAGAGGCGGATGCATCTTCGCCGTGAAATTTCTCCTTTCGAATTAGTGAATATCTCTACTCAAAGATTCGTTCTCTCTTCGGTTTTTTTTTCTGTCACGGTGATGATGTCTGTGTTCTCTCAAAATTTCAAACTTTGCTTTGCTTTTGTGCGCTCATCGTTCACTTCACCAGGAATAGATATAACCAAAAGTTACCAAAGACGACGCCGTTTTGGCATCCCTTTGCTTTATTACCTCTAATTAATTAACCTATGGTCGTGAAAAAAGAGAGAAAATACATTATAATTGTTAATCGTGATTACTTAATTATACACAGGAAGTGTTTTAAAAAAATTATATTTGTTAATCGTTTTGATTGGATGGAGTAGACTGACGACTTCAGCTGCTAGCAAATCATGGGCTTAGATGTCTTTCAGACATTCGCAAAAGGTTAAACTCATGGGTCCCACGTGTGACGAATATTTCAGAATGTTATAGAAAATCCATCACTTTCAGAAGCTCAAGATCATGTGGCAGTGGCACACCCACCAACCACTAGAAAATTAACATATATCACGTTAATCTTTTTCTTTTGGTAATCTAAATTACTAGGTTTGAAGCCAGAATACAGTAATAATACTGATTTTTAAATAATAATAATCTTTTTAAGAATTTATTAGTGTTTTATAATTTTAGCTTATAGTCGTAATGGATCTTAGCGTGTGATCATTGACAGCAACTTCTATACAAGCAAGCATCATAAACGTATTTTTTCAGAATCTAACCTTTTTTATCAAAACAAAATTTAAACTAATCTAATTTTTTTGGATAAATAAAAGATAATTTGGAGTCACCTTATCCAAACTTGTTGCCACGTCTCGTCCATCATTTTGAAAGAAACAAGATTCAACAAAATTCAACACAAAAACAAATAATTCCTTTTTTCCGTATTAAAAAAACCCCAACAAAGTTTTTAAAATATAATTTTCTAACTAATTCCTTGTAAAACTACTCGCATTTCATGCACTGTATAACAACATCAAAACCTTGTTTTCCCAGACAATTTCATTTGACACACGTAAATCTTGGAAATAGAAATCTTAAACACACATAATGGAAATTGAGAACCCTGGAGCTTAGTAGAAAGAGGTTAATTTATCCACAAGACAACAGACACCATACTAAGCTTTATAATTACGATACGAACTCTTTTTTTTTGTCGGCACGATACGGACTCAAACTTTCGATCATCTATATTTTTTTGGGTGAATTATAGTGTCTTGGGTAAAGTATGCGATACACACGTTTACGATACTGGTACAAAGCATAATATTGCACGTGAATTTTGACATGGTTTAACATAAATATGAAAGATCAATGATGAAAGATCAATGATGAACCAATTTTCTTTTATAAATAAAGTTACATATTAAACATCGTCTTACGCAAACCAAAAAGCAAGAAAAAAAAACCAAGAAGCGATCAACTTTTTTTTTGGTCATCAAGGGAACAAGTTTAAAGCCTTAATTACAATAATGATCAAACGAGCAATACTTCCCGCCACCGCCATGTCCAACGTAACCACCCTCATAGTGTTCTTCACGATGATGATCATCATCACTTCCACTGTTTCTACTGTGAATCCACCACAATAGATTACTCAGAGAGTTCCCATCATCATACCCATTTAATCCTCTAACCTTCTCCATTGCTCCTTCTTTGTCGTAAATGCTTTCCAAAGCATACACAAATCCTTTCCAGCCTTCTCCGACGTCGCCTCTCGCCAACGCCGGCAAAGTCCAATCCACGAGCTGCTTCACGAATTTCACATCGGAGAACAGAATTTCCGACACCGGAAGTAACGGTAATAACTGTATCCCAAGGCGACACTCTTTCCATTCTTTTGGCGCGAACCATAAGCCACTGTCTCTCTTCGTCGACCATAAAACCCCAACCACACGATTCTCCGCCGTGAAGTCATTCGGGTAAATAGTGTCGTCTTCTTTCACCTGCCACCACCAAGAAGAAAGATTAATGACGAAATTTAAACTAATGTAGCATGAACCGGGCTGTGTTTTTGTTTTGTTTTGAATTTGGCATCCAAACGAAACTTCAGTTTTATTATACCCAATCGAACCAAAGATATCCAAATTAACCCCTATTAGTTTAGAATTCTTTCAGTTACCAAAATCAAATCCGAACCAAAACCAAAACATAACCGAATAGGATTCAATTTGCATTTGGTTTCTATCTTATA
This sequence comes from Schrenkiella parvula, assembly GCA_000218505.1. NCBI lineage: Eukaryota > Viridiplantae > Streptophyta > Magnoliopsida > Brassicales > Brassicaceae > Schrenkiella > Schrenkiella parvula. Next base: position 13,398,845 of record CM001192.1, on the reverse strand, counting down.
ACCCAACAAAATTTTAAACCAAAAGAATCGAAGGTACACCGATCTTAAAACCTATGACAGTAATACCCAATTTGGTTTTCATATCGAACTTTCTCGGTTCGTGCGCAATTTATCCGGTTCAATTGTATATATTTGTAGATAAAACATATCGGTACCTGCCACCACATTTTCGCGGCGTGAATCTCTAGCGTCAAAACGGTCGAAGCCGTCGCCACCAGATGTGTGTCGCCGTAAGCTAACCCTAGCAAAGCAGCGGAGTAATAAGCGTTCACGGCCTCGCTCGTGCTCTCTTGATTCCTCCCGTCGGCGAACTCCGTTAACCCTCCAGCCCAAGAATGGAGCTTGAAAAGATCGAAACATCTCAAACGCGGGTACTTGGAATTGGAATTACCCCCTTTCTTCTTCCCCAACGTCATGAAATCCGCCATTAGAGTATACGCCTGAGGTCTGTATCTCTTCCCCCACAAAGGATCGATCTTAGCGAGCACAGCAATGGCGTAGAGAAAGTAACCTAGATGGTAATGGTGATCGTTGTAAATCCCGAACCCAAAATCAGCTCCTGAATCTCTCGATCCTTGCTTCGTGATCACACCTCCCCATGTAGGATCGTACAGAAACCCGTTTGGTTCGAAACTCCCATCTAACCACGGCTCGATCATGTTCTTCAGGTACTTTCTAATCGCCGGAATCACATCGAGATGATAAACTTCTTCGGCGATCAAAGCTAACCTCGCTGCTCTAGCGATCAGCTTCGCATAGAAATACGACGAATTCGTGACCGGAGCAGAGGAGTCCAAGGCGCTAACGTCTTTGACGAGAGCCGAGATGATCTCTTCGTGAGAATCTTCTTTGACTCCTTTGGTAGAGTGCCACGTCACCGAAACAGGGTCCGGTCTCAAAACCCATGAATCTCCGACGACACCTACCAAATCTCCGTCGATGCTCCTGTACCGGAAATTATCTAGAACGGTGATTGAACAATCATTGCCTGCTAAAAGCTTCAGGTGGAGAGGATGAGCGAGCATCAGGAGATCTCCGTAACCTCTTTTCTCCCATTTATACTCCAAAGCGAATGGTCTTGTGAAATCAGCGTCACCGGAAACTGGGTAACAGCAACTGAAACGGTCGAGGATCGATTCGAATTCTGGATTGGAATCCGGTAACACGGCGATCCGGATTATACCCGAAAACCCATCACTGCAGTTAATTGAGGAACCGCCGTCGTTGGATAGATTAATCGGCGAAGAGGTGTAAATCAGCCATGTCTGGTTGTTGTTGAGCTTCGCGGTGTACTTGGTAGATGACCTATTCCCGGAAAACGATAAAACCGCGTGAATCGTTGAGATTGTGATCGAGGAGTTACCGGAAACAGAGCAGGTGATAAACGGGCTCCCTCTGACGAGGAAGAAGCTGAGATTAGAGGAAGGGAAATCGAGAGTCACTCCGAGATCGCTGAAGGAAGAGATCAGATGAGTTTTCCTGGAATGCGAGTCGGGTCCATCTGACCCGGAGATGATGATGTCAGCGTTGAAAGCCTCGAAGATGAAAGCAGAGTTGTGAGAAAGAGATGGGTATGATATGGAGAGAGATGAAGCAGATGATTTGATAAGGTAAGGGTGAAAGTATTCGGCTTGGTCGCCATTTTTTAGGGTGAAGTTTTGAAAGAAGGAGTTTGTAGGGAGAGGAGATGAGAGGAGATCGTGGCTGAAGAAACGAGACGGGTCGGGTAAAACGGATGAATCGGATCTCGGGAAGAGAAATGGAGCGTTTTTTTGTCTCGAGGAAGCCATTTCTTTAGGCGGCGGAGATGATGGAGGAGGAGGAGGAGGAGGTGGCTCTGGTGGTGATGGAGGTCCTAAAGGTCTTGTCTTGGGCTTTTTAAAGGGTTTGGTTACAAAGACTTTGACTTTTCGCCTCACTTTCGTCAACATTTTGCTTAGTCAAGAGGAGAAAGTGATAAATATGGATTTGGAAATTGGGTTGCCAAAAACTAAAGGGGTAATTTTAATTAATTATCACACGGTCGTGACCCGTAGGGATTTTTTGGTTAGACAGAAAAACATAGGGGAGATTTTGTAAATTTATATTATAAGTTGCTTTACAGTTTCATTACAAGCTTAGATAAGAAAACAAACAAAAGTTGGTTTACAAGCTAAGGTTTTGGGAACGTGCAGGAGACTTGCTAGATGCTAAACCTAGGGATGAGATTGATATATCCCCAGATGAACAAAAGAATAACATTACGAATGTGGTTTTTATTACAATTTTTTTCTAGCAACGTTATTTGTGTTTGGAAACAAAAAAAAAATGCTTAACAATAATTAAAAGTCGTATATGTGATCGAATATTACAGTGTTTGGTTTGTATTGTTTATTTAACAAATTTCCAAATTTTGTGGATAGTTTCTTGAAGATGCTTGAGATTAAGGAAGAGGGTTGATTGCAAGCAAAGCAAATTACAAACACGCGGTAATGCATATTATCCTTTTTAGGCTCCTATTAAATAAGAAAAGGATAAGAATCTATTTACCATAAATATTCTTTTAAAAATGTTGCTTTCAGTGCATGTATGTCCCTAAAATGATACCATTTCAGATAAAAAAAACTATCACATTTTTTAGTTGTCAATTTAAGTCTAACAAATTAAATTTAATGGGTTAATTCAATTTTTTTATTAATTTAAGATTTTCCCTATAGATTAATTATAGGATTCTTATTTGTAAAATTCTGAGTTGACAGAAAATAAGAAATGAACATCCCACCAAACTTTTTTGGTTTGTCACGTATTAATTATCTCCTTCTTTCATTTTCGTTTACATTATCTGTGTTTTCAAAGCCTTTTAAGGGCCCATATATCATACACACATTAAAGCCAATTTGAGCGTTCTCTTTTATCAAACCCAATTTAATCCAACCGAACCAGTGATAGTTATTCAACTATCACAATCGACTCATACCGGTTTAAGCACCAACCGCTTCGGTTATCGCCGTGCGAGTTCTGTTTTTGTTAGACCAGAGACACGGAGGAGGAGAAGAAGAAGAAGTGAGAGAAGGTATGGCCGGACTTCTAGCTTGGGCCGCCGACGTCGTCGGTAAAAATGGAAAAGATGGAAGCGATGAGAAGGATCAGATCCCATTAGTTTTCACGGAGGAGCAGCAGAAATACGTCGATGAGCTTGGCCGAAAAGCGACAACGCTCAGCCGTTCAATCCAAGATCTGCGGCTCAGATTGCCTCCACCGGATATCTCCCAGCGTCTGCCTCACCTTCTTGCGCACTCCCTCGCCTCCAATGCAGCTCTCACTCTTCAGCTTGATTCGCACTCCGCTACTCGTGAACAGGTTTTTTTTCCTTCTGATTCGAGAGAATTGGATCGGTATGAGTTATTGGGTATCTCTCATTTCGGAAAATGGTGAAGATGATTTGAGAATCTTGATTTCTGCTATAAGTTGGATATGTCTTTGGGTGATCGATCTTCTAGTGATCCATTTTACTGAGGGAAAATTCACGATTCTCATGGTTATTCTTTTACTTTTGCAATTAGGCTCAAATGAGAGAGCAGACGTTGCTAGAAGAAAATAGTGCATATGAGAATGCAATATCAATCTGTGAGACAAAAATAGAAGAGAAAAGACATGAAGCAGATTCTCTTCTGATAAAGTTGAAGGTGAGTTATAAAATATAAACCTCAACAAGATAATCAGATGATTAACATTTTGTTATTCAATTACAGATAGTGGTTTTTTACTTGTATGTGATCTTGTTTAGATTTGAATGTTGGTCCCCTTCTTTTCTGGATTCCTTTTACCGCTTTTGATCTGCTTGATATTGCATGGTTTGCAGGAGCTTGAAGATATCGAGGAAAACTTGAAAACTGAGCAGGAAGATGCACAAGCTTCTCTAGACGAAAGGCATTCCAAAAGCTCTAGTGAATCTGTTATTCCACCTGATGGGAATGGTAAAGATGGAGCAGATACAGAGGCCTTGAAGTCTGGTATGCTAGAGAAGTTGGAGAGCAAAAAGAACGATTTGGTTAGTTTTCATTTTACGTTTCATGGGTATGGAGTTCTCTGATCATGTATATCTGACTGCGGTGTAAGTTATTTTATTCTTTAGAGTTCAATGGAAGAGAAGGTTCAGGAGTTAGAGAGGAGTTGGGATGTTATACAGGAAAGAGCACTGAAGCAGCCTTCTCCAGGTACTTTTTGTCATCAACTCTGATTGTATTTCTCAGCTTTCTTCGTTTTCTCACAGGACTTTCAAATTTGATTTGTTGTTAAGTTACTACTTTATCACCATTCAGACCATCACGTTTCTCCAACATATATAAAGCCAAAAAGACCATGTTAGATAGCTTATTTTCAGTAAGAATTCAATAGAGATCTGTTTTTTTCTTCTGTTCGATAGGTTGATAGCCTGAAAAGCTTCATACGCATTATCTGACTGGGAAGGTTTTGCTTTCACAGCTCAGAGAGAGAAGACACTGGATAAACAACTTCATACTCTAATCGAGCAATTAGCTGCAAAGCAGGTCCTTCTCAAGCCAGATTAACCTACATGTTTCTTTTGACTGCTTCTTAAAAAAAACCTTTCTTATGCCTACCAGGCACAAGCAGAGGGGATTGTTGGTGAAATTCATTCGAATGAGATGGAGTTAGAGAGACTGAACAGTTTGTGGAGAAGATATGAGAGCTTTAATGTTGAGGGAAACGCTGCAAGGAACAGATTTAAAAGAACAAATTCAGATAGAGGATTTGGATCAGACCATGAAGTTGATGCTCATTCCTATCTTCCATATTCGTCTGCAACAAGAAATGAGACCCAAACAAGGCTTATGTATCTAAGGTCAGCTTTTGTCGTCTACATTTTAGCTTTGCATGTCCTGGTTTTCATCAAGATTTCCTTTTGAGAGATTATGTACACGAGTACTCTGTTGTGGTATGGGGATCAAAACACTGCATATAAAATTTATAGGGATAACTTTACTCAAATGGTTTTCCGTCCTTGCATATGTATACAAAGGCAATCAAATACTGAGACTCCTACAAGAATCTTTCTTTCTAATTTTTTCTTGATTTTAGATATTGGTCTCATCTACTCATTCTTGAGGGATGGTTTTTACTTCTCTGTCTTCATCATTTGTAGCAAAATATCATTCCAAGTATCAATAGGTCCAGGCAGGCACCAATGAATACAGTCATTTCTTAAAGTCACCTTGGGATTCTGCATATGGCCGTATCTCCCAGGATGCCCATCTGGTCGCAGTAGCATTGCATGTGTCGTGTCCATCAATCTCAATCTCAAACCCTTCTTCTTCCTCCCTTCTTCTTCTGCAGCTCTAAATTCTTCCAGTTGAATGTCGTGAATCTTGAGATCTGCACCTTCGGGTATAGTCTCGTTTCTTCTGTAAGGTCGTGTCCGTACACAGTCCCCTCCTTCGTTCCACGGCCCACCTTCAAAATGTTGAGGAGAAAAACTCCTCAAAAATGCCAAACCCTTGAAATTTTCGAGTATAGCTCTGAGAGATATTCTTAAAGCCTTCTTGTACCCATAATACAAAGGCAACTCAGTCGTGTTTGGTAATGCACAGTATTGGCATCCAGAGATTTTTTTATTTTCATAGAAAACAACAGGCCGGGAAAACCAATGACCGGATGATATAACCAGGTAGTCGAGCTGGTCAATCTGACTCGTCCACTTGGTGTCATACTCGTCGAGGTACAAGTTGAAGAGGTAAGACTTCGGACTTGTAGGGTCAGGTTTAGTAGTCTTCACTAGAAATGGTGACCACATGGCATGGAGAGTGAAGTTATAGGAGGTGTAGTTCCATACATTGAAACCTGTATCTGGTGAAGAAGAAATGTCTTCAGGATATTCCACCTATAAAGAAATAAAAAAAGTCAACACAGAGGGACGTTGGTTAGTCGGTGATCAATAGATTAGATTTTTACCCTAGAGAGAAGGCACAAGAGAGACTGGACTTGGTTTCTGCTTATGGAATCACCAACAAATCCCATGGCTTTCCCTCTAACCATTTCTAAGAATTCTTGAGGATCAAAGACGGGGAGATCGCAACCGTCTGGCTTCCACCTCCATCTCATGAACCCGGTGTCTGGTCTCCCGTACTTCATGCAGTTCTGGTGCTCGTGTATCGCCCAGCATGTCGTGTTTGTATAGTATGGACCTTCTCTGTTTGGTACCCATTCCCCGTTAAAAAGATCACACCTTTGCTCATCATCTCTGATCCGCATTCTTGATGTTGTTGTTGTGACTGGGGATGAATGATCATCAGATGATGGAATCTGACCGTATGAAAAATTTTGATGTCTTAAAGACGTATGATTGACTGGAGCGGGAATGGGAACGTTCATGGGGGAAGGACTCTGATCGGATGAAGAATTCTGATGTCTTGAAGACATATGATCGTGTGGAGCGGGAACCGGACTAATATTGGGTGAAGGAGACTTACCGGATGAAGACTTCCGATGTCTTAAAGGTGTATGATGGGGTGGAGCGGGAATGGGACCATTCTCCGTTGAAGGAAGCTGAGCGGATGAAGAGTTCGGATGTCTTGAAGGCTTATGGCTGGGTGGAGCGGGAATGGGATTATTCACGGGTAAAAGAGTCTGATTTGATAAAATATTCAGATGACTGAGACGTGTATGATCGGATGGAGGGGGACGATCAGTCTCGGGTGTTGAGATTGATAGAGGTAAGATTGGATTGGCAAGGAGAGAGTATAAAGTAGGGACTATCGTGAGGAGAAATAGAACAAATGCTAATGCAAATGCAACCCGTGGTGTTCTTTGAAGGATTGCAAACAAAGGAAGCTCCATTGTCTGCTTCAATACAATGGTGTCTGATCTTGATCATAAATACGTATGTATATATCTATATGTAAATATGGTGCGTAGTGGTGAGCTCGTGGTCATCAAATAATGAGGCACAACATTTGACTATTTTTTAAAATTCAATTAATAAACCAGAGAGGGAGGGAGATAAGATAGTAGAAGACTATATTTGGTTTGGTCATTAGTACAGCATTTTCCGAGCTTGAGCCAATAGTCCTCTGTCTTCCTCTCTCTTTAGCATAGCAAGTAAAAAGTCATTGAGGTTATCGATCGGACCGGGCAGGCACCAGTGAACACAGTCGTTGTACAAGGAGACATTAGCCTCGGGAAGATGGCCGTAGCGGCTCGGGTGACCATCGGGTCTAAGCCACATCGCTTGGGTCGTATCTAATAGTCTTAACCTCTTTCCTTTTTTCTTCGCTTCTTCTTCCGCCCTCCTAAACTCTTCCAACTGAATCTTGTGTAGCCTCATTGTTATCTCGTCTTGAGTCTCGTTGCTCTGATAAGGTCGTTTCCTCAAACAGTTTCCTCCTTCGTTCCATAACCCACCCTCGAAATGCGATGGGGCAAATGTCCGTAAATACATTACCCCTTTGAATGTCTCCGAGTCCAAGATTGCTTTGAACGCTGTTCTAAACGATTTTCTATATCCGTAAAACATTGTGAGGTCGCTTATGTCCGGTAATTGGCAATAGTGACAACCAATGATTGTCTGGTTCTCGTAGTAGACCGATGGCCGGAAATGCCAATGGCCAGAGGAGATGATCACGTAGTCCAAGTCTCCTATCTCGGCTGTCCATCTCTCGTCTGCCTCATCAAGGTATAGATCAAAAACATCACTATGCCCCGGCTGGGTCGGGTCGGGTTCTGTGGACTTTACCAAGTGTGTTGTCCAAAATGGGGCGATTGTGAAATTGTATGTCTCGTATCTCCATCGTTTGAAATAATCGTCAGCCTTAACCGAAACATCCACCGGATATTCAACCTGAAATGTTAAATCTACTTTAAACTAAAACGAACCGAATCGTACCAAAACAACTATACGTCCCTGTTTGACATTGTTTATGAAATTTGATTATTTTGATTGAAATGACCCATGGATTCTTAATCTCAATGTCAATTCAACTTTATCACATAAGCAAACTAATTTATGCAAAGGAAAAATAAACTAATTTAATTAAAACATCTTATATCATTGGACGAACTGCTCATTTTTGTTTCATAATTACTTTTTCAGTATAGGGAAACATTATTCCAATAATTGTGGCACCGGTGAACCAAAATCACCTTTGTGCACGTATCTTTTATCTCAATATAAAATAATTGAGTGGTTATATCATTTTATAATTTTGCTAAATAACACAAACGCATGTGAATGTATGTTTATGCACACACCTTTTTTTAATATGATGATATATGATCACAGTAATGATGCATATCTCACTTCGTTACTACTACTTTATTCAAAGTGTAACTTCGACTAATCATTAACTTATACATATGACTCCTAATGATTCAAGTTTATAGAAGCTCATCGATTAGAATGTTACTTCGAAGTCAAGAGTGGTTATATGATTTTATTTGGTGCTTGAGTACTAAAATAAGATTTACGGATCTAAATGCTATTGGACCTTGAATTTAAAACTGTATAAGAAGCGTTTAGTGATACTCCGATCAGTTTACTTCATATATACATCTCTAATTTCTTATCTTAGTAAAAACCCTATGTGAAATCATGGTTTTAACTGAGAGCAAACTAAATGTTTAATTTAAATTCAAAATTATGTATTAAAAAAAAGAATAGGTTTAACTCGTAAATTAGTTAAGCAGTATTTACAAGCAATAAGTTTTTGTTGAGGGTTATTATTAATAAACCTATTATTCATTAAAAAGAAACAGAACAACTAGATGACAATATAAGATAGTTACCTGAGAGAGAAGGCAGATCAAAGACTGCATGTGGTTTCTGCTAACGGAGTCACCAACGAACGCCATGGTTTTCCCTCTCATGATCTCAAGAAACCGAAACGGGTCAAAAACCGGCAAGCCATCTTCGCACCCTTCGGGTTTCCATTTCCACTTGATGAAGTCCTTGTCGGGTCTTCCAAACTTCATGCAGTTTTGGTGTTCGTGTATTGCCCAGCACGTCGTGTTTGTGTAGTAAGGTGCTTCAGAGTTAGGGACCCACTCTCCCGAGAATATGTCGCAGCTCTCATGTGTTGTTGAAACACTGTTTTGGAGCTTGATGATGCTGGTTTGGCTTGGAGGTTGTTGCTTAAGGAAGAAGTTAGGGTCTTCAACAAAAGGGTAGAGAAGAGGGATGATGGTGAAGAGAGCTATGGATATGGTCACTGCAATGAGTAGCTTTTGTTTACTTGGGATTGCTGCAGAATGAAGAAGCTCCATCGAAGGAAGATAAGAGAGAGAAAGAGGAGAGATTTTGAGGAAGAAAATGAATCAAGATTATCTCAAACTTGAGGCTAATTTGTTTATATGTTGTGAATTATTGAATCATGAATAATTTGTGAATTTTTTTGTGCTACAAAGAAAAAGAGTAGGTGTCACATCTAAATTATGAGTTATGATTATTGCAAAATAGATCGCAGAAAAATTTAAAGTAATCAATCAAGAGATTAAATTCACAATGTGATGACTATTCTCTAATTTGGACGTTTTTGTCGGCAATTTGGACGTTTAAAATGATATCTATAACATATTTAAAATAGCATTTTCTTTTCTTTCAATAATCTATTAATTTGATTGTTGTATAATTAAGTGCCACCAGATATTAGCTTAAGTATTATCTTTGTGGATTCAAGTTATACTTTCCAACTGTTACAGACAAGTTAAGTATGGTTAGGAGTCGGACAAACATATAGAGTTGTTTCAGCCATGTGGATCCCTTTTAGTTAGTCGCTATTATTTTAGCCGTAAGGTAAGAAACTTTAGATTACTTTTGAAAATCTCTCTTTAATTCATTAATTCTCTAATTAATATAAATTTAAAAATATTTAAGAAGAAAAATTATAAATCGAATTGTACTATATCAGAAACACGTATACTGTATACACTATGATTCTTTTTATTTTGATGTTTATATTTTTGGTAGCAAAACGGTAGAACAAGTATGTAAAATTGAATACGTTGTTCAAAACAAACGTGAACCCCTTTTTCCAAAATGTTTTTATTCTTTTCAGTTTATTTTCGACGGAGACACGTGGATCGTCTACGTGGAAGCTGGAACGCCACAATAGTGTACAGTTTGAATTTGTAAAAGGTCCCATTTTTATTTTTCTTTCTTTGGGGTTGGGTTTGGCTTCGGAGATTCGACAGAGTTAGAGATATTTGGCAGTTTCTAATTTTTTAATCGCTTACTCAAGTTTCAATACGCGGGTAGGTTACTCAGCTATAGGGTTAAAAGTATAGAGCGATGTTTAGGTCTCTGATTCGGACACGATCACAGGCATCCTCTTCAGTCGTCACCATGTCGTGAGTTATTCTTCTTAGGCTTAAAGCATTGATCTTTGTAGTTATTTTGATTCTATCGATGAAACGCTTGCTTACCAGCGGCGAATCAGTTCTATTGATTTTCATTTTGTGGGGCATCGGCTCTGCCCCAGTTGTTGATCTTACTTCTAATTCAATTGTGTGATTTCTTCATAAAATCATTGATGCAGTTATTGTTGCACATAGTGATTGATTTATGATGATCCCTGTCTTTCTCTGACAGCTCGATCACTCAAAGAGGAAATGAAAGGCTTTTGTCCGAAGCTGCTGGTTCTTCACATTCGAAAGATAAGGTAAAAGACCATACCGTTTTTCATCGCTCATAAGTTTGATGAGACATTGTGGTAAGAAGAGAGTTACTCAAATCCGATTTAAGAATAGAATCAGTTGAAACAAGAATTTAGATTCGTGTGATGGAGAGTAGAGAGTGCTCTTTGATTCACTCTCTCATTTTGTGTTTGTGTCTCAGTTACATATATCCTTTGGTTGATTCCTCGGTTTTCAATTATCAATAGTGAGATAAAAAAGGAAAAGTTGTTTCAAAACTGTCTCTCTGATCTCTGAATCTATCACATTGCTTTTAAGATTGTTACTTTTGTCTTGAATGCAGATATTGGTTTTGGGAGGAAATGGTTATGTAGGTTCACATATATGCAAGGAGGCACTGAGACAAGGTTTCTCTGTATCTAGTCTTAGCAGGTATTTGTATCCTTTCGTTGTTTTTAAACCTGATTGTTGTTCATAGACCATCTTTACACAGCTTAGTTTAACTCTTTGCATTGTTATTAGGTCCGGAAGATCTTCTCTGCATGATTCATGGGTCGCTGATGTAACCTGGCATCAAGGTATCTCAAGATCTGCAAACACGTTTAGCTTTGTTCATCATTTAGGAATCAAAAGACTTCAATGAAATGACCTGATTTATGTTTTCTACTAAAACAAATAGGTGATTTGCTTTCACCTGATTCTCTGAAGCCTGCACTAGAAGGAATAACATCTGTGGTAATTAAGAAATCTTCCAAAAAAGTGACTTCATTTTAAGCATCCTTTCATCCGCATCTCATATGGAAAGCTTCTGCAGATTTCATGTGTTGGTGGTTTCGGTTCCAACTCACACATGGTCCGTATCAACGGAACTGCAAACATTAATGCTGTTAAAGCTGCTGCGGAAGGAGGTCAGTTTTCATAGATTTGATGAATTTCATGGCCTTCTTATCTGAAAAGAAAATATAGATATCTTTTTTAGGTTTGTTCTTTTGCAATGTGACAGAAAAAAAAAGGAGAGAAAACTTATCATACTATGTTCAGGTGTGAAGAGATTTGTGTATATATCAGCTGCGGATTTTGGTGTCATAAATAACTTGATTCGAGGATATTTCGAAGGGAAGGTACTTCTTATTCTTCTTCTTCTTGGCTTAGTTTTTAGTTATATCATATCTCACTGATCCATTTATCAATCTATTTGCAGAGAGCAACTGAAGCTGAGATTTTGGATAAATTCGGAAACAGAGGTGTGCAAGTTCTCTCACTTTTATCTAAAACTCACTTGCTATATGTGCTTCACTTCTTCACTGGTTAACCTTTTTTTGTTTTGTTTTTTCCTCTGCTTTCTTAGGAACTGTTCTGAGGCCAGGATTCATACACGGGACTCGTCAGGTCGGTAGCATAAAGCTGCCACTTAGTCTCATCGGAGCTCCTCTCGAAATGGTAAAGAAGATTTGCATCAATCTTTGATTGTTCTGGAACAGTCTCATTATGAAAGTATTCATTTTTTTTTTTTCACAACATCTTCTCGTTACAGGTTTTGAAGCTGTTCCCAAAAGAAGTGACAAAGATTCCTCTGATCGGGCCGCTTTTAATACCTCCGGTTAACGTCAAATCCGTCGCCGGAACTGCGGTAAAGGCTGCGGTTGATGCCGAGTTTGCTTCTGGAGTCGTTGATGTGTACCAGATTCTTCAACACAGTCACTGATAAACGACTCCATTCTTAACAAAGTTTTCTTTTGTTCGTAAATGTTTCTACGGATTGGTTTAACCGTTTTGAAACTTTGAATTAAGTGTAACCGTCGTCTCTGGTTCTGGCACCAATAAACTGAAGCAGCTTGAAGGACCAGAGATCCAACTTTAGTCGTGAAGCTTTGAACTGGAGTGTGAATAAGTTCCTTTTTCTTTTTAAGTGGAAAATATTTTATTCCAAAGAGTTAACCCATATTCTCCTTTACCAAAAGGTATTAAGGGACGAACAACAAAACGGTTTGTAGTAATGAATCAAGAGTTATAGTAATAAAAATATGAACAACCGGTTTCATTTAATAACCGGACTGACCCGATTTTAACCTCAACAACTAGTCGAACCGGATTTTATAAGGTGTTTTATTTTATTTTTATATTTTTAAAGCCTAACCTAGTGACTCACTAGCCCTCTCTTTTTTTTCTATCGTCGTGCTTTTCTTTTCCCGGGTTTTCGTTTCTCGTCGTTTCACTTTCATTGTCTCCAAACAAACTGTAGCGTGGGGAATCGCGATTTAGAGAAGAGATAAAGTCTAGGGCTTTTTCGTATGGTCCAATTTCGTACTCGAGTATCCTCAATTTCGGCTAGGTTTCACTTGTTGAAGGTTAGTTTTTCCTCTCGATTTGAATGTGTACAAAGTTTTGTTTTGGTTAGCGAAATTCGAATCTTCTCTTCCTTCTCTTTAGTTCGATTCTCAGCGCTGCCTTTGATTTTTCATCTTTGTAAGTTCGATTTCGATTAGTTTTGTTTGTTTCTTTTTGGTTTTACTGTTCATTTTCAGTCACAGAGTTATGTTGGAGAGATGAGCTAATGTGAGACTGATGATTGCTTGTGATTTGAAATTTTGAAGCTACAAATTTTCTAATTTGGCTAGACTCTAGCTTTCGATATATTCAATTTGGATTTTAGGGCTAGCGTTTGCATTGACCCTAAATTATAAAGCTTTTTTCTAAGTTTCTAATTTTCGATTCTACACTTTTTTCCCCGACCAATTCTTCTTCTCTTAATTAGAAAACTCTTGTTCTTGTATATGTGGATTTTTCTCATATGAAATTTTGAAGATTTTCAGGTTGACACAGAAATTGTCGGATTGCTGAAGGACGATGTCTGAACGTCGTGCTAAGCGCCCCAAAATCTCCAGAGGAGAAGATGACTTTTTGCCTGGGAATATTACCGAAATCGAGCTTCACAACTTCATGACTTTCAATCACTTGGTATGCAAACCGGGATCTCGCTTGAACCTTGTCATTGGACCAAACGGGTCAGGTAAGAGCTCTCTTGTCTGTGCCATTGCACTTTGTCTTGGTGGTGAGCCTCAGCTTCTTGGGAGAGCAACCAGCGTTGGCGCATACGTTAAGCGCGGGGAAGATTCTGGCTACGTCAAGATCTCTCTTAGAGGGAACACGAGGGAAGAGAAATTCACGATTTTCCGTAAGATTGATACACGTAACAAGTCGGAGTGGATGTTCAACGGAAACTCAGTTAGTAAGAGAGATGTAGTGGAGATAATTCAGAAATTCAACATCCAGGTTAACAATCTCACGCAATTCCTGCCACAAGATAGGGTTTGCGAGTTTGCCAAGCTAACGCCTGTGCAACTCCTGGAAGAAACGGAAAAAGCTGTTGGTGATCCTCAACTGCCAGTCCATCATCGTGAGCTTGTTGAGAAAAGCCGTGAACTGAAGCAGCTTGAGAGAGCTGTGGCGAAAAATGGAGAGACGCTGACTCAGCTTAAAGCTCTTGTTGATGAGCAAGAGAAGGATGTGGAGCGTGTTAAGCAGAGAGAGTTATTTTTGACAAAGGTTGATTCCATGAAGAAGAAATTGCCATGGCTTAAGTATGATATGAAAAAGGCTGAGTACATGGATGCGAAGAAGAAAATGAAGGAGGCCGCAAAAAAATTGGATGAAGCTGCAAGGAATTTGAACAGCATGAAAGAACCTATTGAAAAGCAAAAGAAAGAGAAAGCAGAGATAGATTCAAAATGCAAAAAGTTTAAGAATCTCCTGGACGCAAATGGAAATAAGCGTTCTGATTTGCTCGAAAAAGAAAATGAGGCAGAAGCACGTGTAGTGGCAACATACAAAGAACTGGAGGAATTGAAGAAACAAGAAGAGCATCGCCAAGAAAGGGTTCTGAAAGCTAGGGAGGATCTGCTTGCTGCAGAACGAGAACTCCAAAACCTGCCTGTATATGAACAACCTTTAGCCAAGCTTGAAGAATTGAAGTCTCAGGTTACAGAGCTGCATCACAACATAAACTGGAAGAAGAATCAGAAGGTGGACAACGAGAGGCTCTTGTCTCAGAAAAGATACACCCTGAGGCAATGTGTAGATAAGTTGAAGGACATGGAGAATGCAAATAACAAACTCTTGAATGCGCTATGTAAATCTGGTGCTGACAGGATTTATGAAGCATATCAATGGGTGCAACAGAATCGTCATGAGTTTAAAAAGGAAGTATATGGTCCCGTTTTGGTAGAGATTAACGTTCCATGTCGAGAGAACGCTTGCTATCTGGAGGGTCATGTTCCTTATTATGTCTGGAAGTCTTTTGTCTCTCAGGATTCCGAAGACCGAGATTTGTTGGTTAGAAATCTAAAACGATTTGATGTCCCTGTTCTAAACTATGTGGCGGATGGTGGCAATCACAAGGCTCCCTTTCATATTTCTGATCAGATGCGTTCTCTTGGGATCCATTCTCGGCTTGATCAAATATTTGATGCTCCTGACGCCATCAAAGAGGTTTTAATTTCCCAATTTGGCCTGGATGACTCGTACATTGGATCGAAGATTACTGATCAAAGGGCTGAAGAAGTCTCCAAATTGGGTGTTACTGATTTTTGGACACCGGACAATCACTACCGGTGGTCTTCCTCAAGGTATGGTGGTCATTCCTCTGCAAGTGTAGATTCTGTATACCAATCACGTCTTCTATTATGTGGGTTGGACGTTGGAGAACTTGAGAAACTGAGATCAAGAAAGGAGGAATTAGAGGACTCTGTTTCATCCCTAGAGGATACTCACAAGAGTCTTCAAAAAGAGCAAAGACTTTTGGAAGAAGAAGCAGCTAAACTCCATAAAGAGAGGGAGGAGATTATTAATATTTCGCATCTGGAGAAAAAAAACGCCGTGAGTTGGAATCCCGTTACCAACAAAGGAAGACGAAGCTAGAATCCTTGGAGCAAGAAGAGGACATGGATGCTTCAGTTGCTAAGCTGATTGAGCAGGCTTCCAGAGCTAATGTTGACCGCTATGCATATGCGATCAATCTCAAGAAATTGCTCGTGGAAGCTGCTGCTTATAAATGGAGTTACGCCGAGAAGCATATGGCTTCTATTGAATTGGAAAGAAAGATCAGAGAGTCAGAAATCAATATCAAACAATATGAGAAGGCGGCCCAGCAGACATCACTCAACGCTGAGTATTGCAAGAAAGAGGTAGAAGGAAAGCAACTGCAGCTAGCAGCTGCCAAGAGGGATGCAGAATCTATTGCAATCATCACGCCGGAACTTAAAAAGGAATTTATGGAGATGCCTACCACGGTAGAAGAACTGGAAGCAGCTATACAAGACAATATCTCTCAAGCCAATTCGATCCTTTTTGTAAATCAGAACATACTCCAAGAGTACGAACATCGCCAAAGTCAGATAGAAACTATATCTACAAAGCTCGAAGCTGATAAAATAGACCTGAGCAGGTGCTTGAAAGAAATCCATTCGCTGAAGGAGAAATGGCTTCCAACATTGAGACGTCTTGTGGCTCAAATAAATGAAACTTTCAGCCACAACTTCCAAGAAATGGCTGTTGCAGGAGAAGTTTCATTGGATGAGCGCGACACTGACTTTGATCAGTACGGAATACATATCAAAGTGAAATTTAGGGAATCTGGGCAACTTCAGGTTCTAAGTTCTCACCACCAATCTGGAGGAGAGCGTTCAGTCTCAACTATCCTCTACCTCGTCTCTCTTCAAGATCTCACAAACTGTCCTTTCAGGGTTGTTGATGAGATTAATCAAGGTAAAGAATGTAAAGCTTTATATAATCTGTCACGAAACATCATCAAAGTTTCTATAATCTGCAATTCACTCCTGCAGGTATGGATCCTATAAATGAAAGGAAGATGTTTCAACAATTGGTTAGAGCTGCTAGCCAACCAAACACACCACAGTAAGTTTTCCTTTTCAAATACTGGAATGCTGGAAAATGCTATCTGGAAATTTGTTTCCTTGTGTTTGCGTGTGCTCGATGTCTCTTTTCTGGCAAAAGTTGTGAAATGCGCTGGTCTTTCTCTCTCTCTTGTAGGTGCTTCTTACTGACGCCAAAGCTCTTGCCTGAGCTTGAATACAGTGAAGCCTGTAGCATTCTGAACATCATGAACGGTCCTTGGATCGAGCAGCCTTCACAACTTTGGAGCTTTGGTGATAGTTGGGGAAATCTCATGAGACGAACCGAAGCAAGTCAATGTTCTTGACTTCCACCAAAACATCATCATTAGTCAACCTTCTATTTTGGGTTTTTGGAAGAACCATGTATTTAATAAATGTTTTAAGGTATTTAACTAACCGGTTTAACCAGATTGAACCGTAACCGGTCACAACGTGCTCCTCGTTTTTTGGTTTACATTTTCTCGGGAAAAAGGTAAAAAGAAGTAAATAAATTTCCATGGGATAAATTATGTAGCTTTGGAACGTCTTCTTAAAACGCGTATGAGGTATCGATGTGATCTCCAACGCCTTCTTTCTCCTTTTCTGGGTTCCTTCCTTTCGTTTCTTCGCTCCATTGTTCATCAGATATCAAATTTCGTTGGTAAAACCCAGAAATTAGAGCTCGCAAACTCCTTCGATCGCCTTATTTCTTCCCAAAGATTGAGTTTTTGGATACGACCCTTTTGATTTGACACCGGAACGTTGGTGGGTCTCGTTTATGTTTCTCTCTGTTGTTTTTCTAATTTTCCGGATCGTTGTCGTCTTTTTCTAGTAGGAAGAACTGATCACCATGAGTATATATGTTAATTTCTTCTTCAGCATTTTTCTGCTGTTTGCTTTTTTGATTAGAATTCTAGGGACTTCGTAGATATTTGCACTATGTATGTCATCACCATGGATTTCTATCTACGAAGTCCCTAGAATTCTAATTGCTAGTTGTTTTTTTTTCTGTAAATACCCTTTTAAGTCACACTGAGATCAAAGCTGCAACATCTTAAATGATCATGATCTGAATCTAAGTAAAGGTTTTTAGCAATGTTGCGAATTGGGGAGATTTTTGAGTTTGTGATGTAACCGAGGTTAGTCTTTTTTTCAGCTTAGTTAAATGGAAAGGAAAAGAACAGATGACAGTGAATCAAGTTCTGTCCCTCTCCTTGTACCGGTTGATAGATTTGGGTTTCTGAAGCAGGAACATGGCAATTCTCCTCAACGTCTCATCAAGACTAGATCAGCTAGTAACTATGAAAAGTAGGTCTAATGACAATGTGCAAAAAGACAAGTGATAGTTTTCTTCTTTTTTGGTTGTTGTTGAAGATCAGTATTATGCTCTGTTGTTTGACAATGGATGCTAAAATATCTTTAGGGAGGAGAGAAGAGTGACAAAATGGAGGAAGATGATTGGAGCTGGAGGTAGTGATTGGAAGCATTACGTTAGGAGAAAACCTCATGTAGTCAAAAGGCGGATTCGAAAAGGGATCCCTGATTGCTTAAGGGGTCTAGTCTGGCAGTTGATCTCCGGAAGTCGAGACCTTTTGCTTATGAATCCCGGTGTTTATGAGGTAATAATAATCTCCTTGTGTGCTTTTTGTTTCTGATTCTGATATGTTTCATTTTGTTTGGCTTCATTGTGGGAGAAAAACTGACAATTCTCTCTCTCACGATTTCATTGTAGCAACTGGTGATTTATGAGACTTCAGCATCAGAACTTGATATCATTCGTGATATATCCCGTACTTTCCCCTCACATGTTTTTTTTCAGAAGAGACATGGACCAGGCCAAAGATCATTATACAATGTTTTAAAAGCGTATTCTGTCTATGACAGAGATGTCGGATACGTTCAGGTCTATCCAGAGATTTTCCCTTTGTTCTTATTTCCCCAATATGGTACTAAAAGGTCATGGTTCTAAAAAACTGCAGGGAATGGGTTTCATAGCTGGTTTGTTGCTTCTTTATATGAGCGAAGAAGATGCTTTCTGGTTATTAGTTGCGTTACTCAAAGGAGCTGTTCACTCCCCAATGGAAGGATTGTATCAGGTGAGGCTTTCTTTCCGCTAGAAATTACCAATATGGCAGCTTCTTGCCTCTTTAATTACGCTAGTTTGACACCGATAGAGCTGCTTAAGTAAGAAAATAATTTAAAGTCAAATAAAAAAATATGCTTTCCTTCATGAATTAGTTTATGACTGCTTTTTCAAATTCTCTGTCAACTATCCTGTAGAGACTCTTTACTCTTGAAGTCAAATAAAAAATAATATTCTTTCCTTCATGATTAGAGTCTTCAAGATTAGCGATCAACTCTCTGTCAAATACTTCTCGCTGAAGTTATGATATAGTAGCTCTTTAACATTATGCTTGACAACGTAATTTCAATTCTTCGGCAAAGGGACTGATATTATTTAAGATCTATTTGATTTGCGTAAATGTAGGCAGGCCTTCCTCTTGTTCAGCAATATCTGTCACAGTTTGATCAGTTGTTAAGAGAGCTAATGCCGAAATTAGGAGAACATTTCACTCAAGAAATGATCAATCCAAGTATGTATGCAAGTCAATGGTTCATAACCATCTTTGCGTATTCATTTCCTTTCCATTCGGCTCTACGAATCTGGGATGTGTTTCTAGCCGAGGTATATCGAACTCAACATCTTATAATCTCAAAAGTCTCTCTCTTTTCGCCAGTTTTGCATCATTTCTTCTTCTTCTTTTTTTTGTCGATATAGGGTATTAATATTGTGTTCAAAGTCGGTTTAGCATTGTTGAAGTATTGCCATGATGATTTGGTGAAATTGCCATTTGAGAAACTCATGCATGCTTTGAGGAATTTCCCTGAAGATGCCATGGATCCTGATACTTTGCTTCCGTTAGCTTACTCCATCAAGGTTCTGTCTTTTCTCACTCAAAGACTAAAAAGCAATCTCTTTTATCAATGAACAAGCTATGAAATAATGAGTTGTGAAAATCCGAAAGAAACACTTGGAAACTAAATCTATTGACTCTATATTCTTGTGATGAATCTCTAGGTAGCAAAACGTTTGGAAGAAATGAAACAAGATGGTGATAAGGCCGTAGCTAAACCGGCTCAAACGGCCAACCCGGTTCAACTATAGTGTTTGATAATCTTGAGCCTCAGGGGTCTCTTAATTATGGATTTCTTTTTTATCTCATTCTTTTTTGCAACTCATGTGTGAAGAAAGTAACAAGTATAGTAGTTTTTCGTGCTTTTGTATAAGTATCGATTCAAAGAAAATTAAATCCGTAAGTTTAAATCCTAAGTTTTTGTAATTGACATTTTTATTCCCCAACTATCGTGTAAATCCTCAACTTTGCGTTGACTTTGTAAATTTAGGTATAAGAAAAGTCAACGTTAACTTACAAAACAGAAATTTTAAAGTTGACTTTTCTGAGTCTAGTTTTGCAAAGTCAACGTAAAGTTAAGTAATAAATTTGTCAACTTCAAAACTGGACTCAGAAAAGTCAACGTTAAAATTTCCGTTTTGTAAGATAACGGTGACTTTTCTCGTACCTAAATTTACAAAATCAACGCAAAGTTGAAGATTTAATCTGCGCACACAATAGTTGAGGGATAAAAATGTCAATAACAAAAACTTGGGAAATTAAATGACCATCTTCCCTTAGTTTGTCATTTCTTTTTTCGACATATATATATATTTTTTTTAAAACAGGCTTCTAACTCACAATGTATTGAATCTTTTCAAAGTCCCAAGTTTAAATAGTGTAACGATAAAACATGAGATACTATGAGAATATATGATATCAGTTTGCTTTCTCTATTTGATGAACCTAATAAAAAACGAAAAGAAACATTATGAGGCCGTCTAAATGGTTTCTCGATCATGGTGATGTTGAATTCAAATCCGGATCTGGTTGATTTGCTCGAGGTGAAGATAACGTTAACGTCAAGAAACAAACCTAATATTTCATTATTCTCTATAAACTCTAAATAAAATGCAGCGACCGTCACTCCTCTTATTCCTTCAACATTTGGAGATTTTCTGTATTTGCGGTTCCTCAATCATTTTGGGTCTCGGGTGAGTTTCTTCTGATAGTATGTAAGCATCTATATATGATAAATGCTCAACTGAATCCTGATCAACAAACAGTTTTTTTTAGTTTTTGCAGACGATGATGAAAGAGGTGAAGGAGGTTTTTCATTTTGTATATTCATCTAATTTGTGGAACATGGTTCTTTGGAGTATCGCTCTCGTTTCTTCCTACTTGCAATTGCTTAAAGCAAGGATCTTTGGCTCAAAACCTACTCCCATTTTGTGCTCCATCAATTCACAGAATGGTTCTTCGAGAGCCATTTGTGTTATCACTGGTGTAAGTGAAGTAGAGTTTCTGCTCTTTACTTGGAATATGCTTAAAACATAGGATCTGGGGTCAAGAAACTAGTCCCTATTCTTGTTGCATAAAAAAATTCACAGAAATGGCTTATTGAGACCCATTTGTGTTTTCACTGGTGTAATTAATGTCGTGTGAATCATTTATTCCCTTGGTTATGTCATGTTCGTAAATTAATGTTCTTATGTTTTGCATTTTGTGTCTATGGTGTTGGATTTTGATTTCAGGCTACTTCTGGTCTTGGTAAGGCCACTGCATTTGCTCTTGCAGAGAAGGGTTTCCACGTCGTTCTTGGTAAACAAATCTATGAAGCACTTCCTCAGATATAATGTATCATTATTTGGATAAATGTAGTTTCCCATCTCAAAGATGAACAAATTTTACATTGGCTGCATTAAACTTATCATTTGCCTAATGGGATGAGATCTTCCTTGCATTTTTCAGCTGGACGGTCCTCTCAGCTTCTTTCAAAGGTTATTTACGATCCTATTTGATTTTCGATTTGTCGAAATCTCTTTCACATTTTTCTTTAGTCCTAGAATCACTTTCTTGGCTTATAATGACAGACTGAAAGGGAAATCAAGAGCAAGAACAAAGATGCCCAACTCAAATCTTTCGAAGTTGACATGTCTTCTTTCGAATCAATCTTGAAGTTTAAAAACTCTCTCGAGCAATGGCTCTGGGAGGCAGAGTTACATCCTTCGATTCGGCTTTTGGTGAACAATGCTGGGATAATGGCAACTTCTAGTCGACCAACCATTGAAGGTTATGACAGGTAAGTCTGGCTTTCCATCACTTTTGACATGGAAACATTTGCACTTATGTCTAAGTTAGCTCAAAGTACTGGACTAAGACTTTGATATTCTAAAACTGTTTTTCTCTTTGTCAGGATGATTGCTACAAACTATATTGGTCCATTCTCTATGACCAAACTTCTTTTGCCACTTCTCCAAAACAGCTCTGTGCCTTCACGGGTCGTGAACGTTACATCTTTCACACATCGTTATGGTGAAGTATACTGTCACAGTTCACAAATGGATGGACCTATGATGAGAGTCGAGCTAAGTGAAACTGATATCTTGTTTCCTGTCTATTTTTCTCTGTGTCTGTAGCTTCTCTGGGGAAGTTTGACAAGGATTCTGTAACTGGAGTACACTTTTCGACATTAAACCACTATCCTTATGCTCAGGTCTACGAGTATTCTAAATGTAAAGCCAAAACCTCTAACAGTTACTTACAAAGCATACATAAAAAGTTATTTTCTTCCTTGGACTGATGAGTTTGTGTTCTTGATCTGATAGTATGCCTTCTACTTTTCTCATATGAATTGCATAGACAGCTTCGCCTCACAGATGACTCGCACCATGTCTCTGTTATGTATGTATGCTTCCTATGTTTACTCAGTGCTTCCTTAATTTGTTACTCTCTCTCGCACAATTTAAAGATTATGTTTTGACTTTTGAGTTTTGCTTGATAAATGCAGAGCTGCAGATCCCGGGTTTGCGAAAACATCTATAATGCGCGAGTATCCTTCATATGTCACTGCTGTTCTGTTTCTTGGTTCCAAAATTCTTGGCCTCCTCCAATCCCCTGATGAAGGAGCTGAATCTTTCGTCGATGCAGCTTTAGCTCCACCAGTTAAGAGAAATTTTCTCTAAAAGCTTTCTTTATGTATGAATCTTGAATGGTTTATATTTTCTCTTGATCCCTCATCTTCTTTTTACAAACTTGTGCAGGAAACATCAGGTGCTTACTATTTTGGAGGAAAGGGAAGGACCATTGAATCATCACAAGTTTCAAGAGATCAGAAAATTGCTAAAGAGCTTTGGGAGACTTCTTGTGGTTTGTTTAATGATTTGCAGCTTCTTCATCAGTCATCATCACAAGAACTAAATCAAAGACTCGCTTGAAGATCATAAATATCTTATTGATGGGCCTAAATTATCTGTGTTTTTGTTGTTATTTGTACTTCAAACAGCACTATATGCATAAGACATTTTAATATTCATGGTTTTGAATTAAGTTCATTTCATGGATATGAGAAACTATATTATACAAATGTCGAATGCTTATAGATGATTTGTTCGTTTTCTTTTTGTATTCAAATAAACTTAAAAGTAAAAAACAACCATTTCCAAAGTTTATTTTGTGAGATGTAAACAGAAATAAAAAAGGTTAATTTTGTGCCTAAAGAATTTGTAAGTTTTAATTTGGAACGTACATTGTTTACTAATACTGTACATGATAAATTTATACTTGTATTCGTGAATATGCAAAATTATATTTTCATATACGATAAGCTTACATCAATAAAAGTATCCACTAATTCTCGATAAATCGGTAATTTCTCCCAAAAACGTTGGTTCTTTGAGCGATCATTAAAAAATGTTCGTCTACTAATAAAATTTAATAAAAAAAAAGTATGCAACGATTACTTTTATCCATTTTTTTCAAATTTGGCAGACTAATCCTGTTTTATCTTTTGTTTAACCTTTGTGGGAGATCTGATTGCCAAAAGCATATGTTTATTGGTTACTTTTTAACTTTTTAACACTTTTCACTTTTGACCAACGCCAAACGGGATGGGTCACGAGGATGGTGACGACAGGGTTATTTTCGTCATTTCAAAAAAGATAGAAAGAGAGCTTAACTAGTGAAACAGAATTAGATTCTCTGGGCCCCACTTGAACTTTAAAACAGCTCACGTACTTCGCACCTGTCTGTTTCTTGTAAGTATCGAAATCTAAACGTGTCGTCACAAACGAGACACGTGTCATCTCGAATATACACGTGTCGTTATATGGTTGGCTATTCTTTTTTTCTTTTCGTAACAGCAATTTTCTGTGGCTCAGCCAATCTCGTAGATCTAAACGTTATTAAATCAATTAAATTTCTGGTTTGACTTATTTAATTATATTATTTCAAAAATAAAACGGTTTTATCGCGCAGTTATATTTTATTTTTCGTGGTCAGGAATCGTTTGTGATTTATTGCTGTTATCTTTTCGTGGCCAGGAATCGTCGTCAGTATTTTCAAGCCCTGAACGTGGCTACCTCGAATATACACGTGTCACCTTATGTCTCGTTTATATTTGTTTGGCATTTTGTGTCAATCCTTTTGTGGATTTAGTCAAGATCGGGAGATTCGTTTTATTAAAAGCTTATTATTAATATTTTTTAAATCTTAGACTTGACTAATTAATTTGTTGACAAAAATAGCTGATTAAAAAAAAGATTTGTTGCTCTTTATAGTTTGTGTGGCCAAGAATCGTCGCGAATCTCGCACCTGCCTCATAAAGAAAAAGTAAGGGTCTTTTAGTAAAAAGCCAATAAAAGGGGGTAAATACGTAATTATAGGAGCCCTAATAGCCGCACGACGTATCTGAGGCTGGAGGCTATATAAAGGACTCTCTCCACCTTTCTTTTCTACAATATCACAAACTCGTTTCTTTTCATCATTACCAAATCGTAAGCGGCTCTCTCCACCTTTCGGGTTCTTTATTCTGAATTAGGTTGGTTCTTAGCTTCAGAGATCTCTTTCTTTTGTTTCATCTGAGAGAGATTATCTTGTTTTTGATCGATTGATTAAATTTTGCGTTTGTTATCTTTTCAGCATAAAGGGTTTTTTTTTTGTAAGAGAGATCAAAAACTACGGATCGAGATCAATATTCCTATACATGTAAGTCTCTACCTTTGAATGAGTTTTGTTCCTATTTCTTTTAATTAGATCTTGATTCCTTTATTTTTGATCCTTTGTTTCTCGATTGCAACGTATTAGTAATTGTTAGTTGTGACATCGATCTATTGATATAATCTGATATGTCCTCCTGAGATATCTGGATTTGTTGGAAAAATTAGACCTTTTGTTATTTGGTTGAATCATACCCTCTTCAATTTCGATCTATTGAATGGTGTATGTGATTACATGTTTATGATGTTATAGACTCTCATCCTCTTGAATGTGATTATCTAACCTTTACTTTGATTTGTCTCTCTTACAGAAGAGCGTGAATGAGATTATGATGGAATCGAAAGCTGGTAATAAGAAGTCTAGTAGTCCTTTATTTTACGAAGCTCCCCTCGGTTACAGCATTGAAGACGTTCGTCCCAACGGTGGAATCAAGAAATTCAAATCTTCTGTATACTCCAACGTGAGTGTTTCTTCTTATCAATATGTTTCTTTTATACATTGTTCATCTCTTTTAGCCTTTGTAACCTTTAAATGACAATCCTTTTCTTGTTTCTTCTTTTGTTGCAGTGCGCGAAGAGGCCATCCTGAGTACTAGTCAATTCGGACAGTCCTCTTAGTTTAAATTGCTCTCCAATTATAATCTCCTTTTGCCAAAGCTCTGGTTCCCAAACCCCCTCGTTCTCTCCTTCAAGAAGATCTTTTCCTCTCACAACAACGAAGCGAAATGACAATGTCAGTCTCTGCAATCGGGTTCGAAGGCTACGAGAAGCGGCTTGAAGTATCCTTCTTTGAGCCAAGTCTCTTTCTCGACACTCAAGGGTTAGGACTCCGTGCCTTAGCCAAATCTCAGATCGACGAGATCCTCCAGCCAGCTGAGTGCACGATCGTCTCATCTCTCTCCAACGATCAACTAGACTCTTATGTCCTCTCTGAGTCCAGCCTCTTTATCTTCCCTTACAAGATCATCATCAAGACTTGCGGGACAACTAAGCTCCTCCTCTCTATTGAACCACTCTTGAGGTTAGCTACTGAGCTCTCTCTTGACGTCAAGGCCGTGAGGTACACTCGTGGAAGCTTCCTCTGCCCCGGAGGCCAACCTTTCCCTCACCGCAACTTCTCTGAAGAAGTTTCTGTTCTTGATGGTCACTTTGCTAAGCTGGGCTTGAGCAGTGTCGCGTACTTGATGGGTGATGATGATGAAACCAAGAAATGGCACGTATACTCTGCTTCTTCTGCTGCCAAGAACTCCAACAGCAACAATGTCTACACGCTCGAGATGTGTATGACTGGTCTGGACAAAGACAAGGCATCTGTGTTCTACAAGAACGAGTCAAGCTCCGCTGGTTCTATGACTGATAACTCTGGCATCAGGAAGATACTTCCTCAATCCCAAATCTGCGACTTTGAGTTTGAGCCATGCGGCTACTCGATGAACAGCATCGAAGGCGACGCAATATCCACTATCCATGTGACCCCTGAAGACGGATTCAGCTACGCTAGCTTTGAAGCAGTGGGATACAACTTCACAACCATGGACTTGAGCCATCTTGTTTCAAAGGTACTAACATGCTTCGAGCCAAAGCAATTCTCAGTAGCTATCCACTCAAGCGTCGGACAGAAGAGCTACGACTCGTGTCTCTGTGTAGACCTAGAAGATTACGGATGCAGAGAGTCAACAATGGAGTCTCTAGGAGAAGAGAGAGGAACAGTGATGTATCAGAGGTTTGAGAAGCTGGGAAGGTACTGTGGATCTCCGAGATCTACCTTGAAATGTGAATGGAGCAGCAACAATAGCTGCACCAGCGAGGACGAGAAGGAAGAGGGAATCTAAGCTATTTTTTTGTTTGTTTCGTTCGAATAATGTCTTATGGATTTGTGTTCTTTTTCCTCCTTAAACCAGTATTCCGGTCTGATCTGTATGAATTCGGATAATCTCGAATCTTATGATATATCGGTTATTACTTTTGGTCATTCTTGGTGATGTTATACATTTTATAATGTCTTATTAAAAAAACAACAAAGGTGGTTTAATTTCATAATTCTACATGACCTTTCGTTTTTCACCTTATCAATATTAAAGCATCTCATAGCTCCCTCAAAAGTCTGTATTTGCACGTCTCCGTAAACTGGAACTAAATGGCAACATTGTGGTTAGTTTTTGTAAAGTCGTCTACGTTTACTTTAACCGAACAAACAGATCAATAAACGTGTTTTCGATTGTACAATGCTAACATATATCAAAATTATATAGTTTATTTTTTTTATTTCACGATATTGTTGTGGCCTATCAATACAATACATCTTTTATAAGAAAGCTTGTAATCTTGTTATATTTGGTGTAGTTTGTTTGTTTTTTTGTCTCTTAATGTATTGCCTGTGTGTTTTATAACTTGTTTTGCCAAAGACATCTCTCTTGTAAAAACATAAAGAGACATGCATATCCGATCTCTCCGAATTACTTTGTATCTAACTAATTTTATTCTTTCTTTTTGTAACCATTGAACTCAAATAATGATAAGAATCCTAATTTCACCTCATAATCGTTGTATATTTAATTTACTTAGTTGAAAACCACTATTAATAGATATGAGATTCATAATCAACAACTATGGTAGCCAAGAATTGATTATCACATAACAGAATGTTGTCGTTTTATGGTTGATATGAGACTCATAATCAACAACTAGCACTCATTTTATCACATAACATAATGTTCTAATTTCTTTGTTGTTTCTTATAGCATTTTAAATGATCGATCCAAACCAATTTAGCTGCAAATGATTGCTAGCATTCCACATAGCTAATGAGATAAGCTCTAGTATATACTTTAAATGACATAATCTATACATTTCAAATTGGATTAATTTGAGTTAGGAATCTATAATTATTAATTCATAGAACTAATATATAATTTTTTTCAATATTTTAGATAAAAATTTGGAAATATGGGCAAGTATGGCGAATGCATGTAACAAACAAGTTGCCTAACGCAGCTGCGTACGTCTAACTTTATACTCCCTGTTTATTATGCCGTGAACGACACCAATATTTTGTTTCTTAAATATAATAGTAAAGCTATTTTTTTTTAATAAATGAATTTTTATGTAAGGGAAATTGTGTTCTGAACATCTCATTTCTGTTTGTAATAAAGTCTTTCTTTTACACTTTTTTTTTGTAACGTTCTTTAAAGACTGCTTAAGATACCAGTGTTATACAATGAAGCCAAAAAATGACGGATAAATAGTAATAATCAATACGTAATCACTCTTTAGCTAATGCATAAGCGCATTTGTTTCCAAGCTGCGATTATTAATGTGTGTTAATTTCCAAATTAAAAATTGATTGTCTGATCATGTATATGTTGCTTCAAACACAGTTTTACAAACACAATTTTCAAAATTTACTTTCTGGTGTAGATTGCATTGCCCAAATCAAGCTACTACATTAAGCCTCTTCTAATGTATATCTCTAGCTTGTTACTTAACCAAATCAAGCCAATATATTTTTAAATAAGCTTAAGATCTATATATTAATAATACTGTCAAATCTTTGTTATGATTTTTGTTTTTCGAAAACCAACTCATTACGTACTTTCCACATATCGCTACATAGTCCACAAAGGATTAAGTTTGTTGAACTCGAAAATATCATCACTTTCTTTTTGAACAGTTAAAATCATGTGTTTAATATGCTTCCGGATTAACCTAACACACAAAGTGCAGCTCATCTATTATTCGTTTTTTTTTAAATAAAAGTTTTAAGTATTTTAGTTTCTTCCTGAATAATAAACACGAAATGTTTGCCAAACGCATATGCAACAAACCCCACGTTACAGTTTTCTCTATGCAGCCATAGACTTAGCCCAATAATATTAAAACCTAAAAATATATACTAGAAGACGAAAAAAAACTATATAATATCTATAAATCGAGATATTTTTCAAAGTATTAGTTATATCTAAAATAAATAAATCAAAAAGAAAACATGGAGGCAAAGAGGACCACATACAAAGAAAAAGAGTTCTAATATTATATATACCCATACTAAAAACGACACGTGGAGTCTTGATAGCCAATAAGTAGCTACCGACATAAGGCAAAATTGATCGTACCATCACGGGTCGTCCACGTGGTTTGAGATTACAGGTGGCACCATACAAGTGGCTCCACTTGGTCTATAAATACAAACTCTAAGCCGACATCTCTTATCATCAATCAAACAACAAAAATATATCTAACATTCATATAAACAAAAAAAATCTTTTTTAAGAAAAATGGCAGACAACAAGCAAAGCTTCCAGGCCGGTCAAGCCGCTGGTCGTGCTGAGGTCTCTTTCTCTCTTTAACACTTTGATCAAATTGCGGTTACTGCGGTTGGATATACAGTTGCGGCAACCGCACTTAATTCCCAACCGTTTATGAAAATTTCGAAGCAAAAACACACTTTTTAAGATAGAAAAGTTTTTTTTCATAAACTAATACAACTTTTTTTTTAAAACAGAGAAGTTTGTTCATCAAATTTTCATGATTTATTCTTTTGGTTAAGAGTTTCTTTGAATTTGTTGTCATGATTAAGTAAGAGAATGTATAATTGATATTGTTTGGTCAATGGTGTGTATAGGAGAAGAGCAATGTGATGTTGGACAAGGTCAAGGATGCTGCTGCCGGAGCTGGAGCGTCCGCGCAAACAGTAAGCGATCCATACACACACATATATATATATATACAAGTCTTTAATACATACATGTACATAGATCTCATATCTTTTATACTGTACATGTATAATTTTACGTATAGGCCGGACAGAAGATATCTGAGGCCGCAGGAGGAGCTGTTAACGTTGTGAAGGAGAAGACTGGAATGAACAAGTAGATAGTTATTTGAAATCAAAAGTGGGAGTTATAATTTCTCCTTTCTTAATTAATTGTTGTTGTTTTTTAAATAAAGAAAATTGGGAGTTCTAATTGATTCTCATCTTCATCCTAGTTGATGTTATTGTTGTTGTTGTCCTTGTTTTTAGTGTTTTAATGTTTGAATTAATGTTTCTACCTTTAGTTTTATGTTTTGATGTTTATTGTACTTACCTTCCCGTTTATAAACATCTAATTTAAGTTCCAAAAACTTACTTTTCATGCACTTTGATGCTTATATAAATAATTTTCATTTGTTTATTGAGTTTCTCATTTCGGATTAATTGAAATTATAAGTTCATATAGCAGAAAAATTGCAGAAACGGCACTTGAATTCGTCATTTAATTAACAAAGAGAGAATTCTTAAAATTACCCAAAATAAGAATACTAAAAAAAAAGATATTTCTGAAGGAGTTCTAACAAATCAGTAAAGATGAATACAAGTATGTTAATAAATTAAGACAATGATGTTTTTCTTTACAAGTTTCAGATCGTTATAAAACTTGTGATTACTTATCAAATTAAAAATATAAGACAAAATCTGATAACCACAAGGAAACAAGGGGCTAAAATCGAATTATCCTGAACTTATTTTTGTTTGTTGTCCATCGGAATGGGACCTTCTCTCTCGACTAGCTGTGTTTCCTCATCTCAGAAATCAAAATCCTCTCTAAAACCCTAACATTTCCCAACGCTTTGCAATCGCTGTTTCTTCCATCTCGTTTCTTCCAAAAGGAACAAGCTTTTGATTTAGATCAAATCCACTCCACTAAACGCTTTTGTTTTTCGGGTAACCCATATCAAATCAGAGATGAGATATCAACAATGGCGATTGATGCTTCTCAGAAGCTACCGTGGGTCTCATCTTGCTTATCCTTCTCCTTCTTCTCAGTTTCAGGTGACCTCCATTTCGACCCGATCTATCTCTTCTTTCCTTCACCTACGTTCTGAAATCGGATCTGTGCAACAAAGCGAAGACTTTGGTTCCTCAAGATCCCCAATGACGAGCTCTGCGGGCCTGGTGAAATCAGTGGGTCGAAGCTTCTCGTCCGAGCCTGCGATAAAAGAGAAGTCGTCTGCGGAAGCTACCGTGATTGATATCTTTAGCAGATTGAGTGGTGAGGATGAGATAAGGAAAGAGCTGGAGTCGAGTGGTATCGTGATTAGCCAAGATTTAGCTTTGAAGGTTTTGAGAAGGCTCGAATCAAACCCCGATGTTGCGAAAAGGTTTTTCCAGTGGATTAAGGAGGCTTTTCCTGGGGAGCTTAGCTCGAAAAACTATAACATGATGCTGCGTATTCTGGGTGGTAATGGACTTGTTGATGAGTTTTGGGGGTTGGTGAATGGTATGAAGAAGAAAGGACATGGCTTATCGGCTAATGTTAGAGATAAAGTGGGTGAGAAATTTCAGAAAGATGGACTTAAGAGTGATTTTGTGAGGCTGAAAAAGCTTTTCCCTGCAGACTGTTTAGATAATTCGGATGAGAATGTTTGCGTTAGGGTGTGTAAGATTGTGAACAAAGAAGAGTGGAGTGATGATGTGGAGAAAACGCTAAGGGATTTGAATGTTGGGTTTCAAAGTGATTTAGTGAAGATGATTGTGGAAAGTCTTGATGTGGAACCTAGGAAAGCTTTGTTGTTCTTCCGGTGGATTGATGAGTCTGGTCTCTTCAAGCATGATGAGAAAACATATAATGCTATGGCTAGGGTTTTGGGGAAAGAGAAATTTCTAGATAGATTTCAGAACATCATCGAAGAAATGAGGAGTGCTGGTTACGAAGTGGATATAGAGACTTATGTTACAGTTTCGACGAGGTTCTGCCAGACTAAGTTGATCAAGGAAGCTGTTGACTTGTTCGAGATTGCAATGGCGGGTAGTAGTAGTAACAAACCCACTTCACACTGCTTCTGTTTGTTGCTCAAGAAAATTATCACTGCCAAGGTTCTAGATATGGAGTTGTTTTCAAGAGCTGTGGAAACTTATACCATGAATGATGAGGTGTTGACGGATGCTTTGCTGAAATCTGTCTTCAAGTCCTTAACAAGCGTAGATAGGATTGACCAGAGCAATGAGGTGTTGAAAGCAATGAAGAAAGGAGGCTATCTTCCAAGTAGTGATCTCCAGAGCAGGATCGCATCAGCGCTTAGTCGTAAGGGAAAGAAAGACGAAGCTGATGAACTTATAGGCTTTATGGAAGCATCTGCAAATAACCTAGATGATAAGGCAATGGCTTCTCTTATTGAAGGGTATTGTGATGTCGGGAATTTAGAGGAAGCTTTAGAGAGTTTCGAGAAAATGGTTGGAAAAGCCGGAGTCTCCAATGCTGATTATGCATTTGAGAAGTTGGTTCATGCTTACTGCAACAAGAATCAGGCAAGAGATGCATACAAGCTTTTGAGTGCCCAAGTAAAGCAAAATCAGCTGAAACCTCATCATAGCACGTACCAAAGTTTGGTGAGGAATCTGTTGACGAAGAAGATTGCAAGAGATGGTGGGTTTGAAGAAGCTTTGAATCTTCTACCAATAATGAAAGATCACGGATTCCCTCCTTTCATTGACCCTTTCATGAAGTACTTCTCAACAACTGGAACAAGCTCTGAAGCTTTCGGTTTTCTGAAGGCTATGACCTCATATTATTTTCCATCTATCTCCGTGGTTCTGCGTGTATTCGAAACAATGATGAAGTCTGCAAGGCACAGTGAGGCACAAGATTTACTCTCTCTCTGCCCAAACTATATCCGTAACCATCCAGATGTTCTAGAACTCTTCAATTCCATGAAACCTAATGAATCTGCTATAGAGAAACCTTTGGCTGCTGCTTCTTAGCTCCAGTTTTAGTTTTACATTCAAGTCTTTTTTGTTTCTGGGCATTTGATTCAAAGAGTTTGGCCAGAAAATTTCCTACTGTTCCCTTTTGTTTACATGTATCCACCATTCACCAGTTTAGTGACTTCATCAACTTGGTGCACTGGCAAAATAATTTCAAGGTACTCTGTTCTTTTATTTTTCAACTCCTCATCTTCTGCTTCTTGGCTCTGACGTGGATCCCCATGATTGTACTTCCGAGTATCATTAACAAGATCTGTCTGTAACTCCGTTTTCGATTTTATAATTTTTCTCTGTACCAATGTATTGCGCCTGTTGATCAGATACTTTTCCTCGACATTGCGAAGTGCTTATGGTATCAAAATAAGATCTTTGATGCTGAGATATATGGTTATGAAAGTCTCATTACCTCTGTTTAGTTATGTAACTTGAAATGTAAATGATGTGGCAAAACCCAAAAGAGGCTTCGCTTTTGTTGTAGAGAATCAATCAACCAAGCCTTTTGCACAACTTCATGGGCCTGAGAGATTTAGATACCAAAACTAATTCAGCACAGCAAAAGAGATTCAAATGTTAGTTTCCATTGTCTTTGTCCTCTTCTGATTATTGCTATAGAAACAGGACCACAACCACAATCGAGTTGTAGTGGTGGTCGTTGTCTCGTTCTATGTCGAATTCGTTTGTTCTTGTAGATAGATCACTATCCTGATATGTATATGCAAATGTTTAAAAACTTGTACCGTTGTCATTCTCATTGTCAATAGCATATCATCTCTGCAAACTCTACTTTGATTTTTACTGCAGAGAGAGTGGAGAAATAAAAGGACTGAACGAGGAGGAACAGATCGGCGAGAGAGCGACGTAGCAACATAATACGACGAGCTTTGAGTGATGTCTTACCAGTAATGAGACAAAAAAGTGGAAGAAAGAAAGAAAGAAAGAGAGAGATGTGTCATCATTCCTCTATGATTTGTTGCTATTTAGAAAAAGGGGACCGTTTAAAAACCTTGGATCCATCCGGCGGGTTTCTCGGTTATGAAGCAAAGCCTGAGATGCTTTTTTTTCTTTCTTTTTTTTTCTGAAAAACGAAAGAAAGAAGAAGAAGGTGAAAGCAGGTTTCACATTTCAACGAGGAGACAAAGTTTCTATCACTTTCCCGGAAAAAAAGCTAAAAAGGGCAAATAGAAATGGAAAAAATCAGTTGCGTAAGCACTAAGCATGCTTAGTTGTCTACTTGCTTTCGACCGAAATATGTAAAATAAAATATTTACGCTTCTGTCAAAACAAAATTTAGCTGTTAAAATCAAATACAATTTAATCAATGACTCGAGACAACTGATTTACGTCGAGAGGCGACTTCAGGTGGATTCGATCGTTATTAAACATTTGATTTCAAATACAAATTGAGATGTCCCAAAAGTCAAAAACAATGATCATGCGTTTTCTTAACGAACACAAAAAAAGGGAAAGAAAGGAAAGAACTATAACTAATCTAAATAGTCTTTTAAATAAAATTGTTTAGACCGTTGTAACTTTTCAACATTTCTAAAGGAAACTGTACATATTATTTTAACTTATCATTTACTTTTTCAATGTTGACATGTTGAATATGAAAACAACGGGATGGGATGGATTTGTACTGGTGTAAGTGAAGTTTTCAAATGTTACCATTTAAACGAAGTTTGATGAGTGG
Organism: Schrenkiella parvula; assembly: GCA_000218505.1. Classification (NCBI taxonomy): domain Eukaryota; kingdom Viridiplantae; phylum Streptophyta; class Magnoliopsida; order Brassicales; family Brassicaceae; genus Schrenkiella; species Schrenkiella parvula. Next base: position 13,364,790 of record CM001192.1, on the reverse strand, counting down.
GAGGTATTATTTAGAATAACACATTTACACTAAAACAAAAATTTGTTTGTTCTATCTTTTTCTTGTAATGTACTTGTTTTATCCTATATCCAATCATAGTATGGTTGATGTGCCTCTTTTAATTTGATATTTGTTTATTATTATTATTAAAAATAAAATATCTTAGACATTCTTTTTAAAAAAATTAACCCTTACAACATTTGAAAAAAAGTTATGTATTCATTTGTTTTTATATCGTATGTTTTTATATCGTATGTTTTTTTTAAAACATTTGAAAAAAGGTATGTATCATATGCCCAATATTAATCACAATGAGCTGACTGTATAAATTTTTAAATGTAAAAATTATTTTACAAATAAACTTATGATAACGTGATTTTATTTATGATTTCATAATTTTAATATATTAATTTTTATCTTAATACTGCAGTTAAAACTCACACTATTTTCAATGCGCTTTTTGACTAATACCAAATAATCACAATTGTCATCGTCTCGGATGCCACAACTTTTTGAATCAATTGTATATATATATATATTTTTTTAATAATGACACATGAAAGCTAACTAACAATGCCATGATTTGATGTAATAATCACATAGATAAGGGAAATGGTGGCAAGTTGCTTCGACAGTTCACTTTCATGGACCAACAAGACATGGTTGTAATCATTCTGTTCCAATAAACCATGCAAAATTTTCCTATTGATAAATTTTATTGAACCCAATTAATTTCGAATTTTCGTGATTTCAACGGGTTCTAAGAAACAATATGGTCATAACCTGTTTGTTATTGTCTACTTAATGACTTGAAGTGAACAGTCCACTCAATATCAGGAACTATAAATGTCTTTTAACATTACGTTGTAAGGGTTAATAACAGTACCATCATCTTTTTAACAATTCAATTTGCAATGCTACGCAGCGATTACAAAATGTTAATTTTTCATCGTGTATAGACTTATTATAGCCCCGCCTACCTTGTTCATTATAATTTTTACACGCAATTTTGGATTTTTTTGTTTTCTTTTTCTTCCAACTTCATTTTGAAGTCTAATTTTTTCGATTAACCCATATTTTACTATAGCGTCTAATGTGAGTGAACTAGTACTTTTAGCTACCTTGAATCAAGTTTACACACTTAAATAACTGAAAAATACACATTTTACTATGAACGTGATGACAATTATGTGAGCCAAAAAGACAAATACAAAACTCTAAGTGAGTAAAAAACAAAGCCTTGGACAATTGATTGTGTAGTATATGCATTGCCAAGCGTACATATGCAATGTAGTGGCCGTAAATTGCAGAAATAGTTTTTTTTTCTGATTTGTTTCACATAAATATTTTGAATTGTCATACACGAAATAGATTACTTAAAAAATCCAAAATAACTATGATATATTATCTGTGTACATCTCAATTTGTCTTTGAAGACATTGAGACTCTTGATCTCTCTGATGTCTTGTTGTGACCAAGACATTGTGTATCAAAGTTATAATATCTGTTAGATTGTAGTAAAAATAAATCACAACAACAATAAAACAATTTGTGGGTTCAAATAATTTGATGGCCAATATAATCTTAATATAATATCATCAAATATTATATCACTCTAACATTACTGAAGCTGAGACAGTTTAAGCTCCACAACCTCAGGCATAGGACTCAAGCTGGGAACCATCTTTCTCTATCTGCATTCTGCACAATCTTTCATGTCATGTTTTGTAATTTTATAGAATAGTATTTATGATTTTTATTTTGTGTTTTCCTCCAGAACCTATTTTACATCAAACGTCAAATCAACGAGAGAAGCATTAAATATTAATGATTGTTTCTCATAAATCGAGTTTTAAGAAACCGTGTCACGTGGACCAAACTATAAAAACTTGACTAGGAATGACACTTGGGAAAGTAATTTTTGAACAGAAGAAATTATATATTGTCCACCACAAATTTAGATTTTTTTGTTTCTTTCTTTTTGGTTCACAGGTCAGTACGTATCGATGAAGATAACAATGATGTACGCATGTAAATATGTTTAAATAAACAGAACGATTTAAATAGAACGTTGCAAAATCATTTTAAAGGTTAGCTACATTTACAAAAAAAAAATTACAGGCACTTCACTAATTTAACAACATTGTTGTGTTAATCGAATATATAAATTACAGGAATATTATTGTGTAATTGATACTTGACATCAGAAAAAAATTTAGGATAATTTGAAGTACGCTTTCAAAATCTGGTTAACAGGCAATTTAACAATACATTTAGACTAGTTGACAAAAATAAAATAAAAAATAGATTAGTATTCAACTGTAAATCAGCAGCTCTCGAGTTTGATGGTATCCTTATATAACCCAAAAATCGTATTTGGAATTTCAATAAAATTGTAACTAAAAAATTAACTTGAAAGACTAAAATAAATATATTTGTTTTAACACCATATATAGTAGTATATTACTTTCAACAAATGCTAATGCTTGTCATAATATAACTGCCAACTCACACATAGACAAAACCTAGTGAAAACGACAAGCAGTTTAGACAAACGGTAAGGTTAAAATTTTAATGTCTTGTACTTGGATTCTGGGTTATCTTATTATCTAAATATTATTCAACAAAGCTACATATACATATATATATATTTACATATATTACTACATTACAGGATATCGAATATCTTATAGTGAATTTAAACTGTAGTTGTAAAATGAAAAGTGGGTTAAAGACTTATACTTTTGTGTTCTGAATGTTAAGAAAACTGTTATTTTGAAAATTTGACGGTCTTTTTTGTAATATAAAAATTAAATATGATGGTTAGCACTTAGTGGGATATACGGAATATATTTCTTTTCCATGCAAGAGGCCAAAGTTATGCCCTTCGGTGGAATTTGATATTGATACTAAATCTATATACGATTTTTTTTCTTTCTTTTTGCTACTTTTCTATTTTTTTTATTGACCAAAAAAAATATTATCTATAAATGAGAGAAAATAAATAATGGTAAAACATAACGAATCGAAAACGATAAAAATGGAAATATCAGATCGATCACACTTCAAACCTTACGAATTTGTGTGATGCTTTGTAGTTAAGCGAGATAATTATGGATGCGTATAAACGTGTTAGTGATACATATAAAAAGATTATCACTATCAACATATTTTGAATTTTTTTCTTTTAACATTCAATATCTTTAGATATCGTCGTTCGTGTTCCAGACATCGAGAAGACAAAGATGCTGAAAATTGAGTGGCCAACAAAATAAACAAGTATCAAATTTCTTGAGCCTAGTTTCTTTTTTCATTCGATCTTCTTCATCGAAGTTCTCACATTCTCAAAACTCATTATCTTTAAATTATTACATGTAATCATATTTATATACTGAGAAAAAAAAAGTTTACATTTGTTAAATTACCTTTCTACCAAGCAATTAGTCATCGGTTAAACCTACTCATCCATTGAAACTCGATAACTTATTTGTATCAAATCTCTACACTGTATAAGAAACATTTACATGTTGTAAATACATGTGAAATAAATAAAGAAAGAAAAAAATGTGAAAAGACATATTTTAAAATAAAACAAGAAACCATAGACAAAAAACATGACAGAGTGGCAGCTAGCAAAAGAACAGTATTCTAATTTCCTGTTTTACCCTTTTTAATTTTTGAAATACAGATTACATTTGCTCTACTTACTATCCTTGTCCATTACTAGAATATGGGCAAATATTAATTTTTTTTTCCATTTTAAAATATAATTTTATTACTTTTTTAACGGTCTCCCCACACACACAAACTTTATCGACAAGCATGCTATATGAACTTCACTTTAGAAAACCAATGAATCTGCTATTTCTTTTCCTTTTTTAAAAAATTATTCTGACATAGAAAAAATAATTCTTTTTAATAAAGATTATGCTTTTGGTGAAGTGGGTTCTTCTGCCATAGAAAGCAATTTTTTTCTTGATGTTGAAATGGTTATAATTTAACCCAAATTTAAAAGAAAGAAAACATAAAGATTTGGTCTTTGATTCTTCCAATCTATTTCTCTCTTTCTCTCTCTCTCTATATTCATCAAATACCAAATTATCTGGAAACTAAGTACATCTTGTTTTCTGCTCATTCCTTTCTCTCTGTTTCAACAATGGAGAGTACTATAGTTATGATGATGATGATGATGATGAGAAGATCTTTAGTTTATTTTTTGGGATTTTTATGCCTTCTCAGCTCTGTTAACGGTTTGCTTTCTTCTAAAGGAGTTAACTTTGAAGGTAATTTGATCAAAAAGTTTAAAATTTCAGCCTCACTCCTTAGCAACAAAATTTTCAGGTTTCTAGTTTTTTTCTTAGATTCTCACTTTTGTCGTTCTTGATCCAAACTAATGTAAAATGTTCTTTAGTGCAAGCTTTGATGGACATAAAAGCTTCTTTACATGATCCTCATGGTGTTCTTGATAACTGGGATAGAGATGCTGTTGATCCTTGTAGTTGGACAATGGTCACTTGTTCTGCAGAAAATTTTGTCATTGGCTTGTAAGTTTCACATTTACATCAATACATTCATGTGTTATATTGATGAGCGAGCAAATTCATATGAAGTAAAAAAAAAATGCTTTAATTTTATTACAGGGGCTCACCAAGTCAGAATTTATCTGGTACATTGTCTTCAAGCATTACCAACTTAACAAATCTTCGGATTGTGTGAGTACTTACTGTTTCCTTGAATCAGTTATAAAGTTTTGAACTTCGATTGGGTTTTTCTGTGTTTTGTGTGTGTGTTCTTGATGACTTTTTTTTTTCTCTTAAAGGCTGTTGCAAAATAACAACATAACAGGAAACATTCCTTCTGAGATTGGTCGGCTTACAAGGCTTGAGACTCTTGATCTCTCTGATAACATCTTTCGCGGTGAAATTCCTATTTCACTAGGCTATCTACGAAGCTTGCAATACCTGTAAGAATAGAAGAAGTGTTGTTTATGGATCTCTTAATTTTTGTTATTTTAAGGAATTTTTGATTTTGATATGTCATACTGTGTATCATCATCAGGAGGCTTAACAATAATTCTCTCTCTGGAGTAATTCCCCTGTCACTATCCAATATGACTCAGCTTGCCTTACTGTAAGCTAAATTAATCTTCACTTCAGATAAACTAGTAACCAATTCATAGATAGATACATGTAATGTAGTGTTGAGATTTGATCTGTCTTTTTTCTTTTCCCAGTGATTTATCATACAACAATCTTAGTAGTCCAGTCCCAAGATTTGCTGCAAAGACCTTTAGGTGATTGATTCTTTCTCAGTGTCTCATTCTTTCACTCTCTCTATAGCTTTGATCAACTTTTTAATTGTTTCACTTTTGATTACAGCATCGTTGGGAACCCGCTTATCTGTCCGACGGGTAAGGAACCAGACTGCAATGGAACTACATTGATACCAATGTCTATGAACTTGAATGAAACTGGAGGTAACTAGCTGCTAGAAGTAAACTTCAATCTTGGAAAATTTTGAGTTTTTAGCTATGCTAATAGTCTTTGATAATACCTAACTAACAACTGCTCTCTCTATTTAAGCTCCTCTATACCTCGGGAGATCGAAGAATCATAAAATGGCAATCGCCGTTGGACCTAGCGTTGGGATTGTATCATTGATCTTCATTGCTGTTGGGTTGTTTCTCTGGTGGAGACAAAGACACAGCCAAAACACCTTCTTTGATGTTAAAGGTTTGATCCTTGTCAGTTTCTTACTTGGATACAACATTCTTAAGAGATTCATTTAAGAGAAAGTTCCTTTTATAATGTTTCCATCAGATGGGCATCATCATGAGGAAGTGTCACTTGGAAACCTGAGGAGATTCGGTTTCAGGGAGCTTCAGATTGCCACGAATAACTTCAGCAGTAAGAACTTATTAGGGAAAGGCGGCTATGGAAATGTATACAAAGGAATACTTGGAGATAGCACTGTTGTTGCGGTGAAAAGGCTTAAAGATGGAAATGCATTAGGAGGAGAGATTCAGTTTCAGACAGAAGTCGAAATGATCAGTTTAGCTGTTCATCGAAACCTCTTAAGGCTCTACGGTTTCTGCATCACGCAAGCTGAGAAGCTTCTGGTTTATCCTTACATGTCTAATGGAAGCGTCGCATCTCGAATGAAAGCAAAACCGGTTCTTGATTGGAGCATTAGGAAGAGGATAGCGATAGGAGCTGCAAGAGGGCTTGTGTATCTCCATGAGCAATGTGATCCGAAGATTATCCACCGCGATGTCAAAGCAGCGAATATACTTCTTGATGACTACTGTGAAGCTGTGGTTGGTGATTTCGGTTTGGCTAAACTCTTGGATCACCAAGATTCTCACGTCACAACCGCGGTTCGAGGCACGGTGGGTCACATTGCTCCAGAATATCTCTCAACTGGTCAATCGTCTGAGAAAACAGATGTTTTCGGGTTTGGGATTCTTCTTCTTGAGCTTGTAACAGGACAAAGAGCTCTTGAGTTTGGTAAAGCGGCTAACCAGAAAGGTGCGATGCTTGACTGGGTTAAAAAGATACATCAAGAGAAGAAACTTGAGGTACTTGTGGATAAAGAGTTGCTGAAGAAGAAGAGCTATGATGAGATCGAGTTAGAAGAAATGGTGAGAGTAGCTTTGTTGTGCACACAGTATTTGCCTGGACATAGACCGAAAATGTCAGAAGTTGTTCGAATGCTCGAAGGAGATGGACTTGCAGAGAGATGGGAAGCTTCTCAAAGATCAGACAGTGCTTCAAAATGTAGCTACAGGATCAATGAGTTGATGTCATCTTCGGACAGATACTCTGATCTTACTGATGACTCTACTTTACTTGCGCAAGCAATGGAGCTCTCTGGTCCTAGATGAAATCTGAAGAAGAAGAAGAACATGTTTCTGTTTCTTGAATCCTGAAGGATTCTTGTTTTGTCTTTTTTTGTTGTATAATATAGACGTTTTTTGGGAATGTTGCATCTCTGTAATTGTATAGCTACTGAACGTAAGAAGATTAATTTACTGTACTTAGGTTAAATCATCATTACAGTCTAGGTTTTTGGATTTCATGTTTGGAATTTTGGAGTTTCAAGTTTGAGAATGCAATTTATTATATATTTATATATCATATAATTTGGAAAAAAATTCAACACATACATTTCTTTTTGACTATTGGGTAACTTTTTATAATTTTGTCATCTTTTTCAACACCGTAAAGTTAAATTCTAATTTGCCAAATCTATTTAAAATTTTTAATAATGAGAATTAATTAATTAATCGTAAGCAAAACGGAAACTACATTTATTTTACCTAACGTCGCGTTTTATATTCTTCTATCTCCAGTCTCCACTCGCGCGTAGCCATATCCTCATTGCTTCGCCGCCGCCGCCGCCGTTCAACACGCTCCGGCCAACTTTAGCTGGTAAGTCTCGTCATTTTCGTAGCGTCTCCCACCGAGTCCTCTTGTTCGTCAACTAGTAGAATTTCTTAGGCTATAATGAAAAACCATATCGATTGCTACTTCTAGATACTGTTAATTCGAGTTTACTTTCTCTCTCGATTCATTGGATATACTCGATCTCCTCTTATAGCATCTGGATTTTACGTTCTAAAACTTGAGTGGAATTTTCAATCTGGTGACTTGCTTAAAAAAGGCAAAAACAATGTTTTCAATTTGGGATTTTTTTTTTTTGGTTCTTCATCTTTTTGTCTTCGGCAGGAAAAATCCGACAATGCCTACCGTGAGTGTTGGAAGAGACCGTTTGTTCGCTGCCCTAGGAGAAACCTACAGTAAAAAACTAAGAAACTCTTCCTTCAATCCACATCTGTTTTTTTTCTTCTTGTTTGTTTGATTTCATCTCTTCTTCTTCTTACAATTGTGCAGCACAGGAAGAGTTTGAGGATCTGTGTTTCCGTTTTGGTATTGAGCTTGATGATGTGGTGAGTGCAGTGCCTCTTTCTTTCATTGCATATTTTCGTGACTGTTTTGTTGGTTTCGTGGTTAGTTTTTTTTTCCCTGATTAGTTTCTGTATCGTGCAATGACTAGACAACTGAGAAAGCAATTATCAGAAAAGAAAAGCATATTGAAGAAGAAGGTGATGATGACGAAGAAGTCATCTACAAGATCGAGATTCCTGCCAACAGGTGAAACCAGCTGCATTTGATGATAGTTGTTGCAGAAGAGAAGAATAGACTGCATATTTACATCTTAATCATTGCAGGTACGATTTGCTCTGCCTTGAAGGAATTGCTCAAGCTCTTCGCGTTTTCAACAAGAAACAGGAGATACCAACATATAGGCTTGCTGACATCGGCAAAGATAAGATGCTTAAAATGAATGTTAAATCAGACCAGGTGTGTATATGGTGGCCGTCGCAACAACCTCCTTTTGTTTTTCTTTAACCTGTTGTTGATGTTTCGCCTTTTGCAGACATCTCAGATTCGCCCTTATGTTGTCTGTGCTGTTTTAAGAGGCGTGACCTTCGATGAGGCTCGTTACAACAGCTTTATCGATCTTCAGGATAAGCTACATCAGAATATATGCAGGTAAATGTTATTGCCAGTTTCACATATGATCCATTGTTAGCTGCAAATATCATGCTGTGGATTGTGTTGACATTTACTCCAATATTTTCTGCAAACTGTGTGATATTCATTTCTCTTCACTGCATATTTCAGGCGAAGATCCCTGGTAGCTATTGGAACTCATGACTTAGATACATTACAGGGCCCATTCACATATGAAGTGAGTGTTATACTCTTTTCTACTTTTATTATTACCTTCTGCTCTTCCTCTACTGATTTTTTTCGGTGTCATTCCTTTAGCTGAAATGATAATCAAACTTCCATACAATATTTTTCCTTATATATGGGCTTTATGGTAGGCAATTGATATTGTGGTCTTTGCATCTTATTTTCAGGCTTTGTCGCCGATGGATATAAATTTTGTACCTTTGAAGCAAGTAAGTTGCCTTTTCTCTACTCCGGATATAGATATATGATTTCATTTCTCGTTGTTTATAGCATTTTCATCTTCTCGCTAATACAGATATATGGTTTTATTCTCATGTCACAATTTCTCGCTTTTTTAGAATAACATCTTATTAAAGATGGTTTCATGTTTGTTACCCTGGCTAATACCAATCTCTTGATGCAGACTAAGAGCTTCAGGGCTGACGAACTAATTGACTTTTACAAGGTAGATCATGAAGTTATTACTTTCTGGTTCATATGACCCTGAATAATTTACTCTCCTGCAACCTCTGTGAAGAAGTTTCTTCTTAAAAATGTACCCTTTTCTGATAGCTGTTTTATTTTATGTTTTTCTACCTTTTTGCAGTCAGATTTGAAGTTGAAAAAATATCTACATATAATTGAGAGCTCACCCGTCTTCCCTGTTTTATGCGACAGTAAAAGGTATGGTGGTTCTTCGTAGTAAAATAAGTGTATAAACTGAAAATAATGAAGGTTCCTTTTTGCAGAACTGTGCTGTCACTGCCACCTATTATCAACGGTGCACATTCAGCAATTAGCCTGCAGACAAAGAATGTCTTCATTGAGTGTACAGCAACCGATTTAACGAAGGCCAAGATTGTTTTAAATACAATGGTAATGAGGTTAACAAATCAACAGTTACTGTGCGTAACTGATTAATGTTTCAATGATCTCATTCACCATTCCGTTTTGTTTTGCAGGTTACAACTTTTTCTGAATATTGTGAGAGAAAGTTTGAGATTGAGCCTGTTGAGGTTACATATGAGAACGGAGAGTCTTACATCTATCCAGATTTAGCTGTCTACGATATGGAAGTTTCTCTCTCTTATATCACTGCCTCAATTGGAGTCTCTTTGGAGGTGGAAGAGGTAATGAAGGCAGTCACTGCGATCAAGTTGTTTTGTAACTTTGTGATTAATGAACTATTCTCCTTGTTATTGTTGAATTATCGATCTAGAGATTGCAGTGAAAGTAGATATTAGCAATTAGATCAAAAGGTTTCCTTCTGGTCTGCTGTTTGTTTTCCTTCTTTCTTGAGTCTCGATATGGTACTCTACAATGCTTTAATCATTTTGTTCTGTGATGGCGTTTGGAACCTCCAGGTTACAAGTCTTCTGAACCGAATGCAGTTGCATGCTGAGCGTTCAGTATCTAGTGATAGCCAATGTCTTGTGAAAGTACATGTACCCCCAAGTCGAAGCGACGTGCTCCACCCATGTGATGTTATGGAGGTAATTTTTCATAACCAAGACCTTTATACAGTGATGGCATTATGAATGATTATATGTATGTTAATTAATAGCTTTGGTTATCTTTCGTCAGGATGTCGCCATTGCCTATGGTTACAATAATATCCCGACAAGAAAGCCTGCTTCGATAAAACCACTGCCTTTGAATGAGCTCAGCGATCTTCTAAGATCAGAGGTTACTAGCACTTCCACTTGCTTCGTTTATATCCCAACTGTCTGTGTTTTTTCATGTGAAAACAGTTAGCATTTCTATCTCACAGAGGTTATCTCATCTATTCATTTTTGGCACTTTTAGATTGCAATGAATGTGTACACCGAAGTTCTGACATGGCTACTATGCTCGCACAAGGAAAACTTTGCATTGCTAAATAGAAAAGATGACAATTCAGCCGTTATAATTGCGAACCCGCGGTCTGCTGATTTTGAGGTGCCTCTCAAAACCCTTTTGAGTGCCTTATTTTCATGTACCCATAGGCCATTTTCCACATCTCGGTTACTGCCTTGCCATTTCTGAAAGATTTTTCATTTAACAGGTAGTCAGATCGAGTCTCATGCCTGGAATATTGAAGACAGTTGGTTCTAACAAAGACCACCCTAAACCTATCAAGGTAAGCCATTTGATTTACTTTCCTTTCTCCAATTACCGTAGCTGAATTTGAGGTCTCTTGATCAATTTTTTTTTTGTGTGTTGTTGTTTCAAGATTTATGAAATAGGTGATGTGGCCTTATTGAATGAAACAAAAGACGTCGGTGCATCCAATCGCCGCCATCTCGCTGCACTACACTGTGGTGCTACTTCTGGATTTGAGGTATATTGATTTCTTTTCCCTACTCAACTTCTTTGGCCATGGATGATCCTTAAAATCTTATCTTGAGAGACTTCTCTGTATTATTCAGCTTATACATGGCCTCGTCGATAGAATGATGGAAGTAATGGCAATCCCATTCGTGCCAGCCGGTGACAATACAGGATACTATATAAAACGCTCTCAAGTAAGTTCATTTTTTTACGAGTTACATTATTTTTGACTACCAAACGCAGACGCTCTGAACTCTTTATTGCTCTAATCTGCGAAAGGAACCTGAGTTTTTACCTGGTAGACAAGCCAGCATCATTTGCAAAGGGAAACATGTTGGTAACTTTGGAATCGTGCATCCCCAGGTACACTTTACTCATCTTGTTTTGATTGGAAAAAAAAACAAATCAAGCGGTTTGGTTTGTGATTGAACCGATCGGTTTGTTATTGCTCCAGGTTTTGAACAACTTTGACATCACTGATCCATGCTCCTTTGTGGAGATCGACATCGAAGCTCTCCTTTAGAAAGATTCTATTACGGTATCTGTGCTCAACTGTTACAGTTCTCGATTTTGTTTGGTTTGAGGATAAAGAAGATTATTACTAGAAAAAGCATTCTCGTCTGATGGATTTTAAATTATTTGCAATTTCGCATAGAGATTCTTTTCGTATTTGTATACTTCGCTGTAAAATGGCTATGAAGTGTGAACTATAAAATTCGATAATGGGTGCTAATTTTTTCTTGTTGATCAAGAAAAAAACTACTAGGTTATTTGATTACGGCTTGCCTGAAAAAAAGTTGAACTTGTCGGTAGGTACTGTAGTTTGGAAGGTCGTATGCACACTAACGAGCGATCAAAAAGATAACACCTAATATGTTGCTTGGAGAAACAGCGTGGAGGCTGTAAAAACTATAAATGGAAACATTTACACATGGATGAAATTTGTTCACACATTACATAAGGATTCAAAGTCAGAATTATTTTGTTCACACATTAGGAAACAAAGGCAATTTAAATACTTCTACACATTAGGATACAAAGGCAATTTAAATACTTCTGCGCACGATTGTGTGTTATGTAGGGATGTTAAAAAGAGTTCAAAAAATTAGGGCTGGCCCTAGCCCATCTAAATAATTATAAATCCTGGTTCTGATTCATTTAATTTAAAGCATTTTGGGTTAATTTAGGGTTTTGTTTTAAAATTAGGGTTGAGTCCTATCAAATAATTTTCTTTTTGGATGCAATATTTATTTTATGACAATAATTTTTTATTTGTTCTTTTGGTTTCTTCTTCGGTTACTTTGCTAATGACATCTATGAGATTTGATTTTGACTTTCACATTCTCCATTTTTTTGCATGCAGTATTTCTCTATCTTTTTGCCCGGAAAAAATTGATGATAATTTCTGAGAAATTCAAAAATTTAGAAAAGAATTCGGTCATCTTCTAAAAATATTTCATTAAAACGAAGACTTTTTATCCGGAAACAAAGACAAAAATTTGCCACGCTTAATTAGATATCTGATTTTTGAAAACTTTTTTTATACGTTTAAGAAAAAGTTCAAGAAAAACATAAACAGTGTTTACTTCCTTACAAATTATTATTTTAGCTGCTAATTATTACATCTCCAAATTCATACTTTTTACAATAATAAATATTAAATTATTTTATATGTCTTTAATAATAAATTATTATAGGGTCTCTTAAACATATTGTTTAAAGGTTATGACTTATTTAGGATTGAGTTTTAATTAAATAGGGTTGGACCGAGAAAACTTTATTAACATCCGTAGTGTTATGTAATAAAGTCAAAAGAGATGACAGAAAAGAAATCGACAGCTAAATCATATCATATCTGCATGAATTGCATCTGGTTTCGTGTCGGTGTCCCCTTTGATCAAACTTGTGGCTATAAATAGAAAGAGAATTGGATAGGACAAAAATATCATCCAAAATTGCATAAACAGCTTTCTTCTTCTTCCAAAGAAACAAACAAGAAAGGAAATGGCGACAAGTTTTCTTTATCCACCGCCTCCGTCGATATTGCTCAATACTATGAGCGTCGTGGGTTTAGCCGCTCTGGCGAAGGTCGGTTGGTCGGAAGTGAGAGGAAATCATCTCAAATACTCTAAATTCAACAACAACGCCGCATCATCATCATCATCATCATCATCATCATCACCATCACCACAAGCAACAAAACAGCGATTCGGCAGCATCTCGAGCCGAATCGGAATGCTTTGGTTATATACACCTGCGTTTCTAGCTGCTTCTGTTTCTTTCTTCGTCTTACCTACCGACGATCTCAGGTTTCTTCTTCTCAAATCCGCACTTGCCCTCCATTTCTTCAAAAGGATCTTCGAGGTAACCTTTCTCTCTCTCTCTCTTTCACTTCTTAGAACATCTTATGCTCATTCATACGTAGAAACAAAAGTTAGCTTAGATCTTGACTTGTGATCTTCATTTAAGTGTGAGTTACCCATTTCTTGAGGGTTTAACTTCCTCTCTTTGACGCATTTCATCGAACAGGTTCTGTTCATCCATAAGTACAGTGGAGAGATGGCTGTAGACTCAGCTTTCACCATAACAAGCAGCTACTTCTCATCCACGGCTTTGATGCTATACAGCCAAAACTTCACGCTGGGACTAACCGAGCCAGCTCTCGATCTGAAGTTCGCCGGGATTATGATGTTTGTGGTGGGAATTGTTGGGAATCTGTATCACCATTGCTTGCTAGCTAAGCTAAGGAAAGAAGGTGAGGGTGGGAAGAAAGAGTACAAGATACCAAAAGGAGGTCTGTTCAATACAATCATATGTCCTCACTATCTGTTCGAGATCCTTGTCTTTTGGGGCTTCTTCATGGTTTCTCAGACCATTTACTCGCTTTCTTTCGCCATGGGAACGACTTTCTATCTCATCGGTCGGAGTTATGCTACAAGAAGATGGTATCTTTCCAAGTTCGATGACTTCCCCAATCACATCAAGGCTCTCATTCCCTTTCTTTTCTAGACAATTTTTTTTCTTTTGTTAATGAACATCTGTTCTTGTTGTTCTTGTCGTCGTTGTTCTTTTTCTAGTGTCTTAAATAAAACAGAGAATTTGAGTAGTTTTGTTACATGAATGAGGATACATTGTGAAAACTGGTTTTATGACATTAATAATGTTTTGTACTTACATCTTATAATCGCATTATAAATTTTAAGAGCCAAGAAAAAATATTATTGGGCCATGATTTTAAGCCCATGGTCCATGATTTTAAGCCCATGGTCTATGATTTTAAGCCCATGTAATTACAATTGGGCTATCATTCGAATTTTAAAATTTCTTAAACACGCATTTTAATGTGAGTAACCTCCACATATACCATTTCTATAAACCGACACGTATTCTATGTTTTGTAGTTTGGGTTGAGCGGCAAATTTTCAGAACTGGCCTTGCTTTTCGACCTTTCTGCGAAATCTGTAACAATGGTGGATTTGAGATTCTATTTCGTCTCCTTACTGTTCTTCTTCTTCGTCTTCTCAACATTTTCTCAGTTACTAGGTATAGTTTTATATTCCGTTACTTTTTCTTACATTTTTAAATTTTCCGCAAGTAAATAGATTTCGTCTTCTCACTTAATTGTCGCAGACCAAACCGCGGAGAGTAAATCTGTTCGCATTCTCTCGAAGACACTCCTCGGCGATGACGGCAGAGTCTACGCTTGCTCCGACAACGATTTCTTCTCCTTCGAGCCTAACGGTTCAATTGCTTGGTCGGTACACATGGATTTCAAATGTAACACCGGTTTATCCCCGGTTTATTCTGGTTTTAACCAAGTAATATCCCAAACTCCTCCTCAACCGTTAAGTGCCAAAAATTATCCATTTCCTCTGTTTTCTCAAAGTGATGGTTGTTTTCAGATGCTTGTTCTTGCAGAGAATCGAATCCTGAGAATTGATTTCCCAAGAAACGGAACCAAATCTGAACCTGAAGTGTTCTTCGATCCAGGCGAAACGATTCTCGGTTTTGCGGTTAGCGTATCGAGCTCTTCGGTTTACATCACGGTTAAGAATCACGGTCTGTATGCTTATAACATGCTTCGGCAGCAACTCTGGATTACAGAGCCTAAAACCGAACGTTTCGGATACCGATTAGGATGTCGAAAAGATTACGAAAACTGTAAATTCGATTCTCGACCAGTGATTGATTCTTGCGAAGCAAGCATCTATGTAACACCTCTCTCTCTTTCTTCTTCTCATTTTCAAATTTCAGTAACGGTTGAGTTATTAATTTTTGCTCTTTTGTTTTAATCCTTTTTTTGTTTTTCAGATTTCAAGCAATGAAGGAGAACTCTACTCGTTATCTCTCCGTGGCACTTACTACCAATGGATTCAAGATTTGAGTTTAGTGGACCGATTCTTCACCGTTACACCAGGGAACAATGGTCTAGTATATGTTGTTTTCCCAACAAAATCGCTCGTTTTAGCTTTGGATTCTTTTTCCGGCGACATTCTGTGGCAAAAAACTGTCGGTCCATTAGCAGAGACTTCTGGTTCAGACCCTGTCGTAGACACAAACAGTCAAGTCTCATTAACCAATCTATTACAATATTCTCATTGCAAAGATCGCTTGATCTTAATCTAATCACCGGTTTTTTTTTAAGCAGGCTGGGTATCGATTGGTTCGCTAGATGGGACATTGTACTCGTTCTCAAGAACAGGGGAGCTTCATAAGATACCAAAAAACGCAGAAACAGATTCAGTAATTCAAATAGAACCACTACTCGATTGCTCTGGAAACGCGGTTTATGTTTCTCAGACAAAACTAGAAGGAAAGACCGATCGAGTCATTGGAGATAATACCTATGTGTCGGCCAAGAAACCAGAAACCACGGTTTTTTCGCTTGTAGTTCCAGAGACAAGATCTATCTACTGGTCTCAGAGTTATACTGGTAAAACCCAATTCTTTTTTTTTTGGTCAATGAAACTATTTAGATATTTATGATTTGGAAAATGATAGTTTTTGTATCAGATCATATTTCTAGTTTGTCATTAGACGAAGATCTACAACATTTTGTGTTGGACGAGAGGATTGTTCTTGCGTTCGTCGCAGCCTCTAATTCTGGAAATCCATTCCGATGTCGTTCCAGACATGAAAAAGTATCATCTAGCTGTTCATTTGCAGAACCAGAGCATCTTGATATCTACATTGGTAACCCCTGAACTTCTATTGTCTTTCAAATTTGTTTTTTTGGTTACCCATATCCCAAGGAACTCTTTTCTTTTTCTCTTAGGTAACGAAAGAACGATAATTTGGTTTTTACTGTTCGAGTTTGTTATCATGGTTCTCTTTGCGGCGCT
This sequence comes from Schrenkiella parvula, assembly GCA_000218505.1. Lineage (NCBI taxonomy): Eukaryota > Viridiplantae > Streptophyta > Magnoliopsida > Brassicales > Brassicaceae > Schrenkiella > Schrenkiella parvula. The sequence goes on along the minus strand of CM001192.1, from coordinate 13,348,397 downwards.
TGTGAGGTTCTGTTTTATATTCTGGAAGAAACAAAAGCTTCAAGGTCGTCCCTTCAGTGCTTTTCTGGACAAGCGAGTAAGCAAGCCCTAGATTGTGTAACAAGTATTTTAAACATCTCATTGTTACTTGTATCCCAAGAAGCCTCTGTTTTACAGTCATTTTGTTTTTGTTTCCAGCGTTTGTTGCACAGGAAAAGGAGAGAAGTCGATAGAACCATAACAAGACTTCAAAATGAATCGACGGCCGATGAATTGTCCGTGGTTAAAATCGGTGATTTGATTCAAGAGAGGGAAATCGTGAAGAGGAAACTCTCTTCGACCTATAGTCTTGGAAGGGACATAGATGTGTCAAAGTCAAAAGACTCTCTTCTTCTTCCCTTGTACGGAGGAGGTTCTAGAAGCTTCTCTTTCAGAAATAAGGAGAACAAGAGTAACACGATCTTTCAAACGCCACGCCATGAGTCATCCTCAGAAGAGAGCTATAGGGACCAACAATACGATGATGATGATGATGGTGTTGCTGATGACGAAAATGATGGAGATGAAATTAATCGTAAGCAAAAGGGAAAGTTCCTTGCTCATTCAGAGGGTTCTTCCAATGATGATGACGAATCATGGCGGTATTGCAAGAAGTAGAAGAAGCACGTATATCTTTGAATAATTAAGGATTGAAAATTTGTATTATGTATATGTGTAGATATATCTTTAACAAACAAGAAAAAAAGTTATTTGTAGTTATATCTTAATAGATTTGTAGAGATTGAAATAATTTGTGTTATCTATATATAATTCTAGTTATATCATTAAGGGGTTTTCAATGCAAAAAAAACCCTCGCAGCTATAATCTGATGACTTAAACCTTCAAGGAAACGTTAAACCCTTCTATAATATTGTTATTTTACATCTCCAGATAATCTGATGAACTATCATATATAAACTTATTCATACGAAATAATTCTCAAATACTGATGAAACAATATGTAAATCATTCCATGATGTAAATATTAGTTTAGAAACAACCAACGATGGGTTAAGGTCACTATATATACAATTCGATAGAACTCACAAAATTAAACCAAGAAAACAGGTTTTCACCCTACCTCTAACACCACTCTTACATTTTGAACCTGGCATTGTTTAAATTTGTTTTGATCAATCATGCCAACAAAGGAGCATGACCACACATCTTCTGATGATGTAAACCCTCCCCTTCTGATGTTTCATATACTTACCCAATTTTCTACATATTGATCTCTTCTTCTGCTTTGATCTCTCTGAGCTCATCATGACCCTCTCCATTTCCATGAACAGAAGTCGCAGGTGAGAAAGTTTCGATTTTTATGCGAAAATTGAGACTTGTTTCCGTCTTCTTTAAGAGTAAGCTAAAAAGCAGAATTGTTTTGGAGAATTCACTTGTGGAGGTTGTATGTATATATAGAGAGAACATGTGGCATGCATGCATGCATGGTTTTACATTTTAAATTAATACATATATATGTATAACATTTTAAATGATACGAACTATGATTCTGTGACAGAATATATATATATATATATATATATATATATATATATATAGTAATTAAAATTATTTTATTTTGATGCAGGTAATTAACAAAATTACAGTTTTAATCCTATTAAATTTATTTTTATTAATTAGAGAGGTAATTATATAGTTAACGGAGTTTTTTCTTTCATATACATATAAATCTTAAAACAAAATTATAATAAAACGGATAAGATATATATCAATGAGTTCATCAAACCCAACAAAATTGGAACTTGGGCTGATTAGTGAATATTACTTTAAGTTTTGTCGATGGAACAAAACTAATACAATTATCAAACTAAGTGCATGTAAAACACAATCCCACATGTCTTTTCTCGTGTTCCACCATGCAATCAAGCATAACTTGAACCTGGCCTGCTTCAAAGTCTTCACTAAACCATACAACTTAACCTTTTAAATGTATTAGAGATATCTCTTTGTTAACCAATTTAAGTAATCAGATTATAAAATTCCAAAGCATAAACTACGTACGGGAAACTGTTTAATCACATTTCAAAATGTCACCATACGCTAATTCTATTTTCCTTATGTATGTATCAAGACAGAACTTTATATTTACGGATGAAACACATAACACATTTAATTAGATTTTCTTTTTATCTGTGCAAATTGGCAGATATATTTTTCTTTTAATGTACAAGTCAAAATGTTATGCGACATATCTCGACTAGATGTTACGTCGTGAGTCGTATGGTCATTTCTTTTTAGCTAAATTGTAGGAGTTCTGACTTCTGAGCCTCTGCTCTATAATCTCCTTAAATATCCAAAATCAACTTTAAAATATTTTAACTTAAAGAATAATATTTTCATTTTAATGATAAATTAAATTCGAGACACAAGAAAACCCAACGCCTTTGTATTAAAAAAATTAAAAATTAAAAATTAAAAATAAAAGAAGTAGCAAAAGGAGGTGTGGAGCCAACAACAATTGACATTGGCGTGACTCCATGCTAACTATTTGGCATAATCCAGACAAACTCTGTTTATCTTGTCTCCTCACTAATGTTGATGTGATTAATTTTCTCTTATTGATATTTTGTTGCACAATAATTATTGATTAGATGTAACAGTGAACTTGAACATGAATTAAGTATCAGTAGGCCGTATCTTTGCCTTGGATTAATACAAGATTGTGTCCGTAATTAAAAACTGTACGGTTCAACGCATCAAGTTCTAGTTTCGTCTTTATAATACAAGTTTGTCAACTAATCACTGATTATAGACTTTATAGTAGGGTGATTAGTTTCTGTTTTATCAAGCATCCGATATCTTGGAATTAGTGATTTTAATTTTTGGACACATATATAGATATTGATAAATAAGAACTTAACTGTTACGAAGTTTAATATATTTCATAGAGAAACAGAATTTATAATTTGTTCATGCATGTAATACTCACAAGACGTTTATATCTTTCATGTGCCCTTCAGAAAACTACTGTCCATTAATTCAACGTTTCGATTAGTTTCCCAAATACTGAGAAATTAATTCATAAATTAATAATAGTCAAAGTCTAATCACACAAAACTATTAGTCAATGGTTTGCCTAATCATGCGATCAAAATTAGTAATAGTCAAATTCAAATCTCACAAGTCACAACGACGTCCCTACATGGCTGTTGAGCTCTTAGTTATTGGGCTTTTTATGGGCTCAAGGTATAATAGATGTGGGCTTTTTTTTTTTACCACACATTACCAACAACTATATAAAATTAAAAATAGTTCATAACTCAAACCGAAAATACAAAATTTACACTAAAAAATAATATAAATAGAGTCAAATATTAAGCACAAACCTATCCGTCTTTGTGTTTAAAATACATATAGAGTAAATTAGATAAAAAATAAAAATATAACTTTTTACTCTTTACAAATTCTTCTAGATTAAATGAGAATGCATATTTTCACCTATTTATTTCCATTAAATTTGAGAATTCATTTTCATGTATTTTTATTTTAAATTCCACCAATATTCGTTATATAAACCTAATAAATTAGAATAATTTAAAGAAAAATACAAATCAGCTACTTATTTACACAAAAAAATTGTGAATGTAATTTTTAATCAGCCCATAAATATTATACCAATTTTTTTTTATGAAAGACTATTAAAATCTCAATGGGGTCATGAAACAAATAAAATTTCACATGGAAATGTACTATCTCCTGCAATAAATCTAGTTTCATCACATTGGAAAAGCGGTTCGTAACAATTCTACTGTGTAGGTAAAAAGAGAAACAGTCATGATTAGTACTGCAAAACACCAAAAAAGGAAAAGAAAGAATCGGCTCAAATTTGAATTTCGTGGGTAAAAGTTTTTAGAAATGAACAGCAAAAAAATAGACAAAAGAAAAGACAATTAAAGTGAGAAGATTAATAACAATAATGATAACAGAAAATAAGAAAATAAGAAAATAGTGAGCAAGAGGAAAAAAGAAGAGACAAAAATTAGAGATAGAAAGAAATCGTTTTTCCATATTTTACCTGTCACAAGTGATGCCTACATTTGCATGCCTCTTCTGCTCCCACCACAATCATTAGTTTCTATTGTGGGCCCCATCCCTACGTTCCTTAACCGGTCCAAACCGAACTGCTTTACTCTCTCGGTTTTTAATTTCCTTAAACCAATTTCTTTGAAACTACTTACGTGTGTAGCAACCATAGTTTCATAACCAAGGGTTCCATAAATTTCATATTAGAGATTTCTCATCATGTTTATAACAACATGAATCAAAGTTGTATTCGGATCAAACGTTCATACGTTTATGATTCAAGAGATTTACGTTTTCTTAGAAGAAGGTTGATAGTCAGTCATGTTCATCACATGTACAACGATGATGAATGTGACATTCACATGGACATGGATATTGATGTGTGTGTACGACCACAAAGCCACTATTTATAGATTCTCTTTGATTTATATAAAGTCCATTCGATCACACATCAAATTAATTTGCCTCACTATAACCAAACAAAAGAAGACCATGTAATTGAAAACGAACTGTACTCTATATACACATACACCATCTTTCTTATTACAAAATTCAAATTGCACCATATTATATATAACTCCATATAACCCTATCCATACTTCACATTCGGCCACCCCCTTCTCCATGTGCCATCATCTCTCGTTTGGTCCATCTCAATTTCAGACGTTGGCCAACAACATTTTTCGTTGGTTCATTTTTCAAATTTTCATTATTTTCACACACACACATATGTTTGTATAAACAACACTAATTACCTAATTATTTTTATTTAATAAACCTTCAAAAGTTTTGGGTGCTCGGAGCTAGAGCCAATTGCTGACAATATTACGTTTAAGTTACAAATGGAGGCCGTATAATTAATTGTTATTATGTGAGCATTTTATATTAGTATTTTTGCAAACATATATATATATATATATATATATATCTGTCAGGATTAGTCTTTTCTTACAAATTAGTAATTTACTTCATTAGAATAACATTAGTAGTTTGCAATTACATGATATGTAACACAATTTTTAGTTAGTGATAAATTATTCATAAGAAAATAGTCAAAATGGGATACTAAACAGTTCTTCCAACTACAATAACTCAAGCTAGTTTTCATTACTATTCCTTTCAATGTATAACCAACTAAAGTGAGTATTAAGTCGTTTTCCATCAGATTATTAAGAATTGTTAATTTACTAATCATGATTTCAACATTTCATCTGATGTGAACATTATTATATATGGTGAAATGGCATGTGGTTATTGACCACTCATCAAATATCATTTGTCCTCCTTTCCAAAATCTATGCCAATTTTTTCAACTCATAAATAGTGATACTACTGTCAATTGAAAGTTAGAATTATTACGAGCTAATATTCAATGAAAACAGTAAACACAAATATATTTCGATCAACAACAATTCCAAGTTGACTATATACAATATATATGTATATATATATATACATGATAAGGACCAATATCTGACATTTCATTAATGTTTTTAATGCATTTGGTGACTATCTTTAAGAAAATAAATTCTTGTAATAAACTAATAAACTACATAAATTTAATTATGGCCTACACATATATTTTTGAGATGTTAAAAACATTTTTTAAAAAGATATTGTTTAAAAAAAATTGAATTCAAAACAGTGAAAAGAAAGAAGGACCATATTTCAAAAAAAGAAAACTACTACAAAATAGCAGAAAATGCCAAGTGAGTTTGATTCCTATAAATGGATTACACACAAGAAAAAAACAAAAATAGTATATTGTAAGATTTTTAAATACAGGGCAAGCACTCAATATGACTAACTACCTCATACGCATCTCTCCATATTCCAATTTATTTAAATTTTCAAATATTTTCAATCTGTCAAGAGACACAAAAGAATTTTAATATTTAATACAAGATATAATTTCTTAAGAAGATAAGGAACGAAAATAATTCATTTTTCAGAACCAAAAAAATAAAAATAAATACATATCTTCTTTTTAAAAAGCTGCTGCCTGATTGCTTCATTCTCCCTCCTTACTTCATAAGTTTTTGCTCTTTTTAAAAAAGAAGAAGAAGAAGAAGAAACATTTCGTTTCCAATGGCACTGCGTGGAGATGAGCCTGAGTTTATGAACCTAAGAGAATGGGATCGAAGAGCTCGATTAGTCCGCGAAAACCCCACTTCTAGAAGGTTTTCTGCTTCATACGTTGGAAGCTTCCGAGAAGATCATCACAAGTATTCTTTTAGAACCAACTTCAACAACATCTCTAGTACTGCTTCTTCTCCTGGCTACACTCTCAAAGGTTGTTAATAACTTTACTATTGATCTCTCTATCTTAATGTGTTTATAGTTTGTTTGATTTCTCAATATGTTCAAATTTCTTATCTTTATAACAGATGAGATTGACCCGTCAACATATTCCTTCACCAATGCACTCAAAGGTAAGTTTTTGAATCAAAAGAACATACAAAACAGAGGAGGAATGTTCAATTTCGTTGTTCTTCTTTGGTTTGCAGCGTTACAAGCGAAGACAATGTTCAATAACAGAGAATGGTTAACACAAGAAGGTTTTGCGTTGAATTCGAAGTGGAACGAAGCAGAGAAGTATATTTGCAATCCATTGTCTGGAGAAGTTCCGGTGGAGTGTTTGTCTTCTAAAACACTAAGTGCAAGATCTTTCAGAAACTTGACCACCATGTCTGCTCCTCTCCACTTTCCTAATCCCAATATTGGTCAAAACAAACCCAATTATAATAATAATCATAACGTTACAGTCATTCACGAGGATCTTTATGCTCCTGATCCTCTTCTTCTTCGAGGTGATTCATCTTAAATACGGCCCCTTTATTTGTTGTTAGTTAATTGTTCAGTTTCTTCAAGTTTTTTTCCTTCTTTCTCAGAATTGTGCTTTTCTGATAAAAAAGGAAATTTTGGGGTGCTTTTTAGCAGAAAAGAAAGTTGTGGGGCTGAAACGAGATGTGGGAATTCAGAGTACGTCGGTGGATCTTAGCTCCGGTAGTCCTAGTCCGGCAAAGACGCCTCCGATCATGGAAAGGTCACTGAAACGACACGTGGAGGCTAATGACTCGCCAGTGGATTTCAATCTCAAATTGGAAGTTCAACAACAGGTACTTAAATCCGTATATATATATATATATGTTCATGTATATATTATATAGTTCTTGAATTTGACCGATGTTTGCAGTTTAAAAAACATATATGATAATTTATAGGATTGAAGATTTGAAGCAAACTAAACAAAATGAATTTAGTAGAACTGAAGTGTCTTAAAACATGACCGATTCTACAAATACCTAAACAGAACTCAAAATACAAATTCAAAACAATCATGATCTAAGCTGAAATTAAAAGGCAAGTTTCTTTTCAATTTAAAATGCTATAAATTTTACTTTTTCATATTAAAATTCCTTGTTTATTTTTTTTTTGTATTTGTGTTGGACGTAAATTTTCTTTAATCAATCCGAGTAAAATTCAATAATAATCATAGACTTATTTTTTTTTAAAGAAAACCGTATTAAATTAAATGCTAATAATTCATTCGAAATACATAATTCCCTACCATGAGGTCCATGAAAAGGTACGGAAATTAATAATTGCATAAAACTTTGAATTGCTCGTGCATCAATAATTAGATTCTTTCGCAAGATAAGAAAAGCACCAAACAAATAATAGTACCAATGTTTTTTTAATCATAGAAAGAGAATGATAAATCTATGTGAGTTTTTTTTATACATATGTTATAGGATTCATTTTAAGATTAAGATTCTTTCATGAGATACGAAACATAGTACACATGAGTATCAATCAGAGAAACACAAAAAGGTATAATCATATGCCATCACTATTTCATGTCAAATCTTTCATTAGACCCCATTTCAAGATTTTGTGTCCATTTCACGTGACTATATCATCTATATTCTTTATACATTATGTATCTATAAACTCATAGTGTCACATGGTATATGATTATATATGTTTTCTAACTCGATAAGGCACTAATTATTAATCTCATTAAAGATATACTATAATGAAGATCGTAATCTCATTTTGTTCAAAGTTTCACCAGTCCCAAAATTTACACTTTTACTTTTGAGAGAAAAAAAAACTGATTTACGTTATTACAACTACTTACGTTTTGGACCTGACTGTTGAATTATTGTCCAAAAAACCAATAACTTCTGAACAGTAAGAAAGATACCTCATTTTAGGTCCAACATACGTCCGGTTCTCAAGAGACTACATGTTTAATGATGCGTAAAGTGGGTTTTTTGTAGGATTTGAAGTTGGAAGAGAATAAGAACGAAGAAGAGAAGCAAGAGATGAGTAAAGAAGAAAGTGAAGAAGAAGAAGAGAAGCAAGAGATGAGTAAAGAAGAAGAGAAGCATGAGATGAGTAAAGAAGAAGAGAAGCAAGAGATGAGTAAAGAAGAAGAGAAGCAAGAGATGAAGAAGAAGAATAAGAAGAGAGGAAGTGGATGCTTCTCATGGGTGAGATCAAGACAAAGTCAAGCAAGAAAATCAAAGTACATCTTCCCGATTTGTGTTCCTCATCTTGTCAAAGGTTGTTGAAAAACTTTAAACCAGAAAACTCGAGAGATTCAACAAACAACAAGAAAGAACTAAAAGTGTTTGCAAGGTTCTCCGTTTTTTCTTCTTTGTTTTCTCTCTCACCACCTATTTTCCATAATCATGATGATATTATTATATATATTATTCCTCTTCATATAGATTCATCATTCATGGGAATGTCAAAAGCTTAACAATTCTTTTGCTCCCCTTTTCTCTATAACAAATACTTCTCTCCAGAGTCCCATTTGTGTTTTGGTTTTTTTGCTCTCTTTCTTCTCCATGGTTATTCTGTCTCCTCCTGATCCAACTGCCATTCCATAATAGCTAGAGTGTGTCGGCCGCCACAGGCCACAAACTTGGCTATCCATTTTCTATCGTCTTCTTCATCGGCATGGTTAAACCGTCCTTCTGGTGGTGGAATGTTTATAGGAAGCTCCAATGGTTGTCCCGTCGTCACTTTTCTTCCATACCCGAGTCTACCGTGGTCTCCCCTACCAAACTGATCATAAGATATAAAGGAGAGGTAAGAGATCAACTTTTGGTTTAACCCAACAAAAATATTTTTCTCTCTAAGAGAACTTACCGAGAAGATCCTACCGTCTCTTGTCAAAGCAACTGAATGAGTTCCGCCACAAGAGACCTGAGGTACAAAAGATGATAAGAGCTTTCAAAGTTATGATAAGAATAGAGAAGCTGGTGGTTTTTTTTACCTGAATGATGTCTTCTCCAGCTAAGAGATTAACTTTCTGTGGGACCATTTTGCTGCTCTTGTCATTGTCACCAAACCCGAGCCTTCCATGTTCTCCTCTTCCCCAACCATACACCTAACAGGATATAACCAAGTCCCAACATTAACAGTCAAGATGGACATCAAGCTTAGAGAAAACCAGCAATGGCTTGACCAGGAACCAGCTGAAAATAAAATAAAGGGTGACACTTTAGAACAATAGTAGACTATAGCGGTTCTAATACCTCTCCTTCATCGGTTAAAGCTGTTGAATGCCATCCACCCGCTGCGATATCAACCTAACACATGCGTTTTACGAGGAAAATTGTTAACGTTTTGTCATCGTCACTCAGCTTTAACATAGGCCTCTAAAGATTAGGCTTCCGCACGCAATTAGTTTCCTTATGAATGCAAAAAACCAGAAACTTAAGACCACATACCAAAGTAAGATCATCGAGGCCTTGAACTGGAATAGGATAAGATCTCGGTTGGGTATCTCCGGTTCCAAGTTGTCCATATTCATTATTTCCCCAAGCCCACAAAGTTCCATCTTCTTTCAAAGCCAAATTATGAAATGCTCCAACAGCAATCAGACGAACGTTTTCAAGACCCTGAACTCTTACAGGAACAGATATCTGTTTTCTGTTATTGAAAGAAATACAGGAACCCCAAACTTAGTAACAGAGACCAGAAAACGCGAAAGTTATACCAATAGATTAAAGGAAAATTGGTTTAGTACATGTCACCGGGAGGCCAAGGTTGACCCCAAGTCCATACAGAACCTTCACGGGTTAGAACCACAGAGTGAGTACCCCCTGCAGCTACCTATTATTTTAATCATAGAAACCCGAGAAAAATGTTTTAGCAGGAAAAAAAAGATCAAAACATGAGGTGAATGCAGAGAGGTTAACTGCGTAAATTACCTGTCGGACTGTCAGTTTTGGGGCACAACGCTTAGGGATTACAATATCTCTCCGCACAGGCCTACCTGTCTCATCCTTGGAAGGCTCTTCACCACATTGCCCATATTCGTTTCCCCCTAAGTAAGTTCCATAACAAAAAGAAGCATAAGTGTCAAGATCTTTAAGGTCACAATCAATAGATAGAAGCTGAGAGAAATATGCATACCCCAAGCATATGCTCGGCCTTGATCATCGACAGCTAAACAATGCCAACCACCAATAGCTGCCTATGCTCCATTCGCAGAAAACGCATCCCGAGTAAACAACAACGAGGATATAGTATAAAAGAAAATAAAAAGGTACTTGATAACTGAATGAACTTTCACCTGTGTAATGTTGACATTGGCAAGAGACTTAACTAGACTAGGGATGCTTTCTGTTTTTGTCTCTGGTGGGTGTCCTAATGTACCCCTTTGATTCCAACCCCATGTGAACAGCTGAGAAATCATTGAAGAGATTGCAAAAACATCAGTTTCTTCTTTGAAAAATGTATTCTCAGATAGGGCTAAAAGCTTAAAAGAGGATCGAAGTAAAAAATCTTTCAAACATAGCCAGGCAACGAGACCAAAATCAATCAAAATTCCATGGAAACGGAACAAGGGTCTGAGGATCTGTTCAAGAACAACTCAAACATCTTGGTTTTGTTTGTACACGGTGTACACTACAGTACACCATTTAGTTGGATTTCAAATGAGATTCAGAATTAGATTAGAGAGAAAGCTCATTAGTGAAATGGCTCTGTGTATATACCAGAAAAAGACGAACTTTATAAACCCTTTTGACTGGACTATCAAATCTCAAAAACCCTCTTTTTTTGTACGCGGCCTAAGAAGAACTTCGAGACATGGCTTTGGCCAACTTAAAATAAAATCGCAAATCAACCCAAAAGCGTTGAACTTTATAGTAAGTTGTGAACAAAGCCCACCAAACGACAAACTAACAACGATGAAACCAGAAAAAAAAAAGTGAATCGACTAGTTACCTTGCCATCATCACAAATGGCGAGGGAATTACGGCTACCTCCGACGACGGAGCGAACGGTAAAAGGCTCAAGAGCCTCGACGACGCAAGCCCATTCTTTTTCTTCATCTGTTCCAAGTCCTAGTTGCCCATCTTCTCCAGAGCCCCTGAACAAATAAATCAAAAGAAAGAGAAATAAGCATAAGTGAGCAACAGCAATGGAAAAGACAGAGAAGTGAAGCAAGGTTGGACGAGGTAGAGAACGGACCAAACTATGACGGAAGTAGCTGAAGCCATGGGAGCCGAATGTGAGAGAGAAACAATGAGAGAGATTATAAAGAACGAAAGTGAGTGGAAAGACAAGGAAAAAGCAGGGCACTCGTTGAGATTCAATTCGAGGGACGTGTTGTGTCATTATTCATTAAGCAATTAATTATTTTGTTTTGGACCGATTAATTATTACCTGCCATGTAATTAAAATATTTTATAGAGTTTTTTAGGTTATAGAGAGTTTTACAATTTCGTATTCCCCTCCATTTTGTTGTGTACATCATGAGTCCAATGCTTTTCTTTTGCATTTATAAAAGTATAATTAGGCCAAACAAAAACTTTGATGTATTCCACTGGACTTTCACTTCCCTTAATCGGACCCATGTAATGCAATGCAGCCTAACAGTGAAACCCGCAATAATATCAACCAAAAAGTGAGAAGCAAACAAGAGTTTCCATGAATAGAGAGAATCAAATCCTGCAGCTACTACAAACCCATGTTTAAAAGGAAACTACAAGATTTTTTTTTCTTTTTTGCTTTCTGTTTATGTGAAACCAAACCATACATTTTTTTTTGGTAATTCATTGCATGGACCTAGTTTCATCACTGCGACGGTGGTGGTTGGGATTGCTCTTCACCTTTCTGCACTTCTTTGGATGCTTCCTTGATATCATCAGCAGCTTCGTCCTGGAGACAAGATAAAACACAAAGCGTTATACAAACATCAACAATCATAATCGCTTGATGTAGTCATTAAGGGATTGCTCAGAATGAAGTGGGTAAGGAGAAACAGCGTACATTAAGGTCAGAAGTCCAGAGGGTGAGATTGTCACGGAGAAGCTGCATGATCAATGTACTGTCCTTGTATGATTCCTCTCCCAATGTGTCTAGTTCAGAGATTGCCTCGTCGAAAGCCTAGCATCATCGTCATCATCACAGTCATATTTAACAAATGGTACTTAAAAGCAAACGAGAATCAGAATGTGACAAACTGGCAATTTTCCAAATCTCATTACTGTAAGGGAGCATTCATAGACTCTACTTTCAATACACTACCTATCATCATACTTAACTACAATCGGTCATACACGATCTTAAGCAATCTGCAGACCTTTACTAGATCATATGAAAAGAAAACATAGCACAAACCATATACTAAATGAGAAAAAAAAACACAGACCTGCTTTGCGAGATTACATGCACGATCAGATGAGTTGAGAATCTCATAGTAGAAAACAGAGAAGTTAAGAGCAAGCCCCAGTCTGATTGGGTGAGTGGGAGGCAGATCAGCAAGAGCAATATCCTACATAAAAAATGACAACACCAAAAGCATGAGTCAACAACATGTTTTCTTATCACTCTATATGTCAAGAGCAAGAAACAAAAAGCACCAAAACAAACGAGATGATAACCTGAGCGGACTTGTACGCCACAAGAGTGCTCTCGGCAGCTTCTTTCTTCTCAGCTCCAGTCTTGAATTCGGCGAGGTACCTGTGATAGTCTCCCTTCATTTTGAGGTAGAAAACTTTGGAATCAGCCACGGATGCAGTAGGAATGAGGTGAGACTCGAGAAGGTTCAAAATGCCATCGCAAATCTTGCTGAGCTCAGTCTCAATCTTGCCTCTGTAGTCCTTGATAATCGAGACGTGGTCGCTGTTTCCCCTGCTTTCTTCCTTCTGCTCAATGGAGGAGATGATCCTCCACGAAGCCCTCCTAGCACCAATCACGTTCTTGTAGGCAACAGACAAGAGGTTCCTCTCTTCGACAGTAAGCTCCTCAGTGTCAACGGTCTTTGCAACTTTCTCCATGAACTCAACCATTTCCTCATAACGCTCAGCCTGCTCGGCTAACTTGGCCATGTACACATTCTCTTCCCGGGACGACTCAGAAGACATCTTTGCAATACTATTTTAAAAAAAAATGTTCCAACTACTTTTTCAAAACAAATAAGATCTAGTAGCAATAGCAATCACAAAGTACATAGAACCAAAAATGCTCAGCGAATTCAAGAGCATAATTGCATAACAATCATCACTAACAAATCAATCCTCGCAGCCAAAAACACACAGACAGATCTATCCAAACACAAACCATACTGGAAAAAAAAGAAGAAGAGAAAACTCTGAATCCAACAGATCTCGAAGTGACGAGCAAAACGCCTAAAAATCAACATAATAACGGGAAACGCAGATTACGAGAAGACACTTTTAAGAAAAAAAAAGCAGCAATCAAAAGAGAAGAAACATATGGTCGAAGTATGAGCAAGCGAGATCAGATCCGTACCTTGAGATTTTTCGAATTAGGGATTTTGAATTGGAAGCGGCAGACACGAAATATGAAGGAAGTGAGAAATTGGGGGAGACGGACACTCGGCATTAAAATCGGATTAGAGAGAGTGAAGAGATAGAGTGAGAAAAACAAGCATCCCAATCAAATTGCGACACGTGTTTCCTATTGACCGTCATTTGACTTAGTTCTTCTAAATTAATTGGGTGAAATTGTTCTGATGAAAAAACTTTATCGGGTCATCTATTAAATAAATACAAATACAGGGGGGTAAATTATGAATACAAAGTAAGTTTTCTCAATTAATTTACGGATTTACCCTTTGCCCTGAACCATTTCAGTCTTTCACCCGCTTGATCAATTCGATTCGATCGGAGGCCGGGAAAGCTCGAAGGTCCGTCAATGGGGAGCTATGTGGAGAAAGCCCGTGAGAATCACGTGAAAAAGAAGGTCGAAGAAGGTAAATTTACATTGTTCTGACGTCTTCATCATGCTATGTTCTAAACCCTAAACCCCTGAATAGTTAGCCGTTGATTTTCCTCGGAAAATGGGATAAACCATAAGAAAAACCAGTCGATACTCAGAGTCGCAGATTCTTCTCGATCTCTCAAAACCCTTGCATATGGATTGAGCTCATTAATCCTCGAAAGTTATGGATTTTCACACGAATGCATTGTATGAGGTGGAGAAACATAGGTTCTCCATAAACCCTTCAAATTAACTCCCTTTCTTGATCTTAAACTGGTTTAATCTAGCTGTGTTGAATTGCTTCGATGGTTTATCCCTGAGTTGAGCTAAGAGATTTGTTTAATGGTGATGGTTTTTCTTATAAGAGTGAAGGTTGTTTGATTGATTGTGTACTTGTTCATAGCGTTGCGTAGCAAGATGAAGGCAAAGGCATTGAAAGAATGTGATCAGTACGTCTCAAAGTATGCCGAATGTGCGATGGGAAGAACGTTTTCTGTGGTATGGACATGTCGTAAACAAGCTAAAGAGCTAAACAATTGCCTCCATCAATTGTAAGTTTGGTTCTTAATGCTCCTTTGATTATGTCATCGTGTTTCCACTATATAGATTTTTGTGATTCAATTTTTTTTTCTGGTAATGCCTTTCAGCGATATGATGAAATGAGGCATCTTGTGGTTACGAGATGAATAATCTGGTCATAAAGTACAATTGCTAGTAATCTATAAGCAACTGTATTCATGTTTGTTGTTGGTGCACAAGTTCTTTCTTTGCCACAACCTGATGAAAATCTCCTGAGATAGGGCCAATGCTTAAATGTCAGTCTAATCATGAAATTTTTTTGTTGATTCTGCAGCACCAATGACAATGTCTTGGAGGAAATGAAGAGAGAGTACATGCTTCAAGAAGAGGGTAAAGTCTCAGCGTCGACCATATAATTCTTTGTTGGACGAAAAAGATTCGAGTCTGACCAGTTTAAGGTCGCTTTGGTTCTTGTTGATTATGGACAAGTAGTAGTTTATAGGATCCGAGTCTAAACTATGGCCTTTCTACAATAAGGGAAACATTCACTACAAGAAAAGTAATAGATTTTGTTTGTATTTCCTTCGATTTCTTCTCCGTTTGCAAAAATCCATCAGATATAGAGATCCGAGATTCAAAGATGTTTCTCATAACAAAAAAACATAGGTTTCATACAACTTTCGGGATGTAACAGAAAAACAAAAACTTGAGATGCTTAGAACGAAGAAAGCAAGAAAAAGCAAAGGACTTCAAGCAGTAGGCTTCCTCATATTTCTTCCTGCACGAATCACTTCGTCCACCAAAAGCAACTGCGAAGCAATCACTGGCCTGCGACACAAAAAAATATTAGAATGGCTTGAACCAAAACCCACAACTTTAATAAAATAGCGCGGTTGGTTCCAACATTACCCTGAGTTGATAAGTTGGCGTTTCACTGAGTAATTGTCGAAGATACCATCGAGCTGCGGATCAATTGGTTCACCGTCCTGAAGATTCAGTCCCACAACATTTCCTTTGTCATGCTCACTCTGCATAGGCGCATCACAAAGAGCAACTGAATATTTGTTTACTCAGCAATTGATTTCGGTTAATGGAAGAGAATAATAGATGAACGCTTACTGTAAGAGAAATGATCACGTCTTGGGTGTCAAGACCTGCGTTTTCTGCAAGTGTCTTAGGCACCACGAGAAGGGCATTAGCAAAAGCTTCAACGCCAAGTTGGGCACGCTGCAACGTTACTGATAGTATTAGTGATCTCGAATTTTTATGAAAACATTAGAGTATGTGTTATGATATTAATTTACCCCTTGAACGGTTTTCTTGACTTCATTGAGAAGGTGTTGTCTTGCTGCAACTTCAAAAGCTCCTGCTCCCTATATATAGATGTAACCGTGCATAAACATAACCGGAAAATATACAATATGTTTACTTTACAACGGAATCTCTTTGACATTGCGGAGAAATAGAGAGCGAGAAGTCACAAAATACTTCAAGGGAGAGTAAGGTACTTACTAACACAACACACTCGTCTTCGATGGTGTTCTTGACCGATCTTAGACCATCACGAACAGCGTCCTTAATTTGAGCAATGGTGTGATCATTAGGCCCTAGAAAACCAATAAATCATGAATGACCACCAAAGTATACAAGAATAAATGAACCTCGAAACTTAATGAAAAGATAGAAGTTGGCGTAATACCCTTTATGAGGATGGTACATGAATAAGGATTCTTCACTTGCTCCACAAAAGTGTACTTTTCCTCCCCAAGAACGTGCTCATAGACAAGTCCAGCCCATCCAAGCGACTCAGAGGTCAAGTCGTCAACTGAATTCACAGCTTCTCCACCACAGGCCAAAACCAAACGCTCCATGTTCCTCCTCTTTGCTCTTCTAAGGGCAATAATCTGGAGAGATGAGGAAAGATAATTAGATTCAAGAGACTCTAAATGAGAGAAATTAGATCAGAAGGAAGCAACAAGTTCAGTGGACGGCCCAGAACTAAAAACCATTTCTGCCAATAATAGTCTCCATAGATTATCATCTATCAAAGAACATTCTTCTGTAGCATCCTCTTACTTTTTCTAAACACTCTACTAAGACAGTTTCAACTGCCTTTTCTAAAAACTGGACTAAGAGTTTCAACTGTTTGTAACATTAGTGTGGATGCAAGTAATTACAGAAGTGAAAGCTTACCCCTTCTCTAGCAAGAAGATCCAATGACGGTGGGTCAATACCCTTTTGGTTTATGATAACAAAGTTGTTATCATTATCAGCACACACCTGCACAAGATATAAAGCTTTCTTAATTTTTACATAATTTCAAAATACGACTCTGTTAAATGATCTCAGTCCCACCTTTCTCTTCAGATCGATAATTTTCTGAACTCTTTCATCAACAGATCGCCTCTCGGCAATAACCATGGCTTCCCTCTGCTCCGCATCAGAGTAGAAAAACCCTGCATTAATTTCGCTGATAGAAAAATAAAAATATTAGTCTACATCAGCAGCAGCATTTAGGCTCTTATTTCTCTTCGCCGAATTGACGAAAGAAATATATTGCGCACCTCTTCTCATACTCCAGTGACACATTGCAAGTTAGGATGTGGCAATTCTCTGCACGTCGTTTCATATCAGGGTGCCTCGAACCATGATCTAGAACAAGCCCCTCAACCTAAATTAGGAATGAATCAATATGGTACTCGCAACACGTCCAAAACAATGAAAGCATTTAATATTAACCAGCAAAAATTTATGATTCCATACATGCAATACTATGAAAACCTTTTGGGGGAACAATGTTATGGTAAACCACAAACGTCAAAGACATACCAATCGTGTGTCAACATCGAATTTGTGGCGCATGTGCATTATCTCCACCATAAACAGATCAATACCTTCCTCAGGCTTCCGGATACAGAGAACCTGTTATGTATGGAAAGAAAATAATTAGACGACAAACAAGCATGAAAACCAATATTCTCCAATAGATGAGTCCTCATCGGTGTGAAAAGAAAAAAACGAAAAGCATTAATAAGATTCCACCAGAGTTCGATTAACTCACTGAATTAACGATGATGTCAGTCAGTTGATCAGCCAAGCCTTCATACAGCTACACAAGCGAGAAGAGTAAATTTAAGGTTGGGGGGCAAAAAGAAGAATCAATCAAAATGAAAAAGAGATAAATCATAAAGTCAAGACTACCTTTGTTCTAAGTGTCGTTCTTGCGACCATTTTAAGGATTTCTTTATCAGGTTCATCACCCATAACCACAGGAGTCTTGAAGTTCTCAAGGAATTGAAGAGTAGCTCTCTTAGCAATCTCAAAACCATCAACCAAGACACGTGGATGCATGCCTGATACATGTATACACTTTCATTACGATTTAAGACTATTTCTCACTACAAAAGTTGGTAACAGTTTATATTGACACTATTTGTAATCTCTGAGGAATCAATTCAAACAAAAATTAGTAAATCAAAGTCGCTGAATATGAATTATTGGTACACATGTATATGTTAAACTTAACATACAGATTGAGAAAACTAAAAGTGTCAGATCCAAAAAGCAAGAACCTAAAACAAGCATAGAGGAATAAAACTAAAAAACTAATCTATAAATTAAAGATGGATAAGGTATATATTTTCAGATAACATAGCGACTCACCTTCATCAATGCAGCGTTCGGACTGTTTCATGAGCTCACCAATGAAGATGACCGTGGAAGTAGTACCATCACCACTTATGTCATCCTGTGCAACAGCCGTCCTTGCAATCATAATGGCTGTCGGATTCTGAATTTGCTGCAACATTGAGGAAGTGAACATGTAAGCATCATCGAACCAGGAGAATTTGTAAAAAGCAAGAGCAGAAACCCATAACACCCTTACTATCCAGCACTGTCGTAAGGCTTTCCTCCTTTTTCTCTATAACAATGCTGAGAAACACGTTTACCTAATCAGAAACCTACATTCGTAATGCAAACAACACTAAAACTCACTTTCCAACCTAATACATCCCACAGAAAGATGGCTACATGTGATCAATCAAAACATGCTTAATTCTCTGAACCATAATACATCCAATTTCAAACCAATCCTCTGAGGTTGTACAAACAAGCACAGCCCCAGAATCTAATACTACAGGACGCAAGTCACAGGCTTCTGCGCACCCTTCACTGCTAAAAAGCAATACAGAGCTCGAATCTTACAGATCAATAGGATCTTGCTTAATTTTTTGTCAGACTCACCATTTCCTTCAAGAGCGTATTCCCATCCTTGGTAAGCTTAATGTCTCCCGACCCACCAACAAGCCTATATCAATTGAAGAACAAATCGGAGAGTAAACAAAAAAAAACGAAGAAAACAACATTGGGAAAGTGAAGATGATAAAGGGTATACACATAGATCAACAAAAATCAAGAGAGGCAATACATCTTGATGGTTCCCTTAGGACCGAGATTCGACTTGAGTACATCCTGCAAACCCTTGGCGGCGTTGATGGTCATATGAAGCGCCGCCGATTTGTTGAGCACTTCTGCATTAGGATTCAGAACTCGCACAGACATTTTCGGAAACTTTCGCGTTCGTATGGAATCAGATGAGGAAGAGAAGAGCTGGAGAGTGAGCTAGAGTGAGTGAGCTAGACAGAGAGAGCGAGCGAGCGAGCGAGGAAGAGAGAGCTTTTAGGGCTTTCTGGGTTTTAAAATTTTGTTGAAGAGAAGAAATGAGAAAGAGAGTCTCTAATTGCCTTAGAGACTCTTATTTAACGTAAACTACAAACTTTACCCACTATATAATATTTGTTACACTTTTAGCCAAACACTCATTAATTCTTTCATTTCATTGTAAATTAAGTAATTTTCAGGTTTTACCACCCCTAACAACTACAATAACTTGCAATGTTATTCCTAAATATTCTATGAACAAAATATTATTGCAATTATCATTTTAAAAATATATATTTATTTAATTAAATATAAATATAAATCCATAAGTAGTTTTTTTGTTATCAAACACTTTGGCAAAATATTGTCATTCCATTCAAAATCATCAAAAACATGATAGATTTGATCATTTATTTGTGTATTCTATTTACGGAAATTCAATAATAATATAAACAATTCGTTATAAAAACTGAATTATTTATTTTTCGTCTAAAATCACTTATATATAATATACTAAAATGCAAAAATAATTAGTTTGTAGAACTACAAGCTAGCCAAACAGGGATAGAGTGGAAAACTGAGTTTCCATTGTAGCAAAAGTATCTGCTGCCATATTTGCTTCTCTATTCATGCTTTGGTTGATTGGATTAACATTTTTTCGTATTGATCATATTGAATTAAATGTTGTAATTTGAATAGTCTGCTATTGATTTTGAATAGACTTTTGAATCTCTAAACTATAACATTTTTTTGATATTTGATATTTTACTAAAGTCCCAAAGAAGATTATTCGTTACCGTGAATTATTTGGTATTAACGTATCATTGGACTCACTCCGCAAGCAATATCTGTATAGTGTGGCCGCAGTGAAACAAAATAAATAAAAAAAGATGGGTTGGGACACACGTAAACTTACTGATCTTGATACCAACTTTGTTGTTCTTTTTGACATTCCATATGAACATGCCCCGTCAAAAAGTGAAAAAGAAGAAGAATAAAAATCATCTTCTTTAGTGCATTTGGGAGGCCAGGACCATACATTAATTAAGTCAACTCCTCTTCCTTTTTGACTCGATCCCAAATGTTTTCGTGTAGCCTTGTGGAAGATATATCTACCATCTTAAACCTATTTACAAACTAACTTTGAAAAACAAATTATACGATACACTACACATTTGTAATTACTAAAAAATAGTCTTTTGGTTTTGTTTTGATAAACATGAATGAACAAGAGTTAACAATCTAATACAAGTAAGTAACTGGCAAATTAAGTAAAAAATTTGAGACGTTAAATGGATTACACTAGTATGGGAACTTTATGTTTAAATGTTTAGTTGTATGGGTCTCTCTGTCACGGCGGAGGCAAATTTATCAAAGTCAACTACTCAAGTGCAGGAAAACAAAAGGTAGATTCTAACCTCATTTTTTTCTCACGAAAAAATAGTAAATAGAAAAAGAAAAACAACTTTTGGAAAAAAAAATAACACAGCATATATCTACAATTCTCAATATCATAACGGCAAAGAGAAGAAGAAGCAAGCATTGGATAAATGATAGTAAAATACAAGTCCAGTACAACACAAACCAAAAGCTTATATAATTATATCAAAACGAGAAAATACAACAGGAGGAATCGGACTAGTTTAAACTAATCACATCCATCGAAAACACTAGAAAGGCAACTTCCTTTAATGTCTTAATTGATTGGTTTAAGGGTTCCTAAATGCTTTAGCGAATTATTATGGATGTATGAAGTTGCGGAGACGACACATCATGTCGTGGATTCGATCACGTGACATCGAAGAGTTGTCGAGAATATGAAAAGCGTGACCAACTCCTCCATGAACGATACCTTCAACTCTCTTTCCATGGCTTCTCATCACTTTACACATCTCCAAGTTCCTATCTTTTAGTATATCAAACTCCGCCACAAACACCATCGTCTTCGGTAACCTCGCTTCACGGAGATAACCCGCCGATGAGCTGACCAGAGGGTTACACCAAGGATGGTCTCTACTCGCGCCACGTGGCAGAGCTAGACGCCAATACGTGTCCGAAGCGGAGAGAGTCAGAGCCGATGACTTGGAGTGTTGTTGTTTCTCCGAGGTTGTTCTTGATTCGCCGCCGAAGAAAGGGTGGATTAGAATAACGCCCTTGATGTTTGAAATATTTACGTATTCGCCACCGGCTGTGATTCTGACGGCGACTTGGTAAGCTATGTTGGCTCCGGCGCTATCTCCGGCCAAGAAAACGTTCGAGAGGTCACATTTATTCACCCAAGAATATCCTCCGTTAGATCCTTGTTTCATAAACCACGAGACGACGTTAACGCCGTCGTCGTACGCCGCCGGGAGACGATGTTCAGGAGCTAAACGGTAGTTTACCGAAACGACAACGCAACGGGCTTTCACGGCGAGGTTCGTCAAGAAGTTGTGGTAACAGCTCCAAGCGGCGGAGCCAACACAGAATCCACCACCGTGAAAGTAAATAAGGAGAGGGAGAGTAACGGACGGTGAGAAGGCTGCGGCGTCGGGGATGTAGACACGTGCCGACGTGTCGTTGGATAGTTTGATGTCAAAGGCTGTAACTTTGACAGATGAATGAACGGTGGGTGAGACGGTGGGGACAATGAAAGGTCTCTCGACGCAACCGTCGTTGAAAACTTTGATGAGTCCTTCGATTTCTTCCAAGACGGGGCCGTGACGGTGGTGGTGAGATCCACCACGGCGATTGTCAGAAGACTGGTGGTTGTGGGAGAAGGAAATGGCTGCCATTATTTTTTTTTCTTTTTTCTTTGCTCTATAGAAGTGTAGTGAGATGCAATGAGATGAGAGTCATTCGAGTTCTTTATATAGGAGAAGTTTATATATTTATATTTAGGAAAAAAATAAGATTGACACTAATTTATTATTTTATTAGTAGATTAGTTTTAATTTTATTTTAATTACTGATTTGGTTTTGATACTTGTTATACCTTTAAATCTTTTGTTATCAAAAATTGTATTTACAAAAATATTATTATAATAATTGTTACCTCAGCAAAAAAAACTTTAAAAATTACGATTTTGACACATAAGAGACTTATTATACTAACAGAATATGAAATAACAGATTTTTGTTTCATAGATTTATTTCTTTTTTACCATAGATTTTCTTATTTTTGATATATTTAATCAGTTTTTCACAAATTTATTTCAAAAAATTTGTTTTTGTTTAGCCATAAACTTATTTAATTATGACAGATTTAATTAAAATTTACGGATTTATTTCTCTTCAGCCATAAATTTATCTAAGAGATTTAATTAGTTTCCCACTGATTTATTTTTCTTCGACCATATATTTAGTTAAATATGATAGATTTAATTAGTTTTCTACATATTTATTAACTTTTAGCCACATATTTACCTAACTATGATATATTTAAATAGTTTTCTACAGATTTATTTTCTTTTGACCACGGATTTATCTATTTAATTAGTTTTCTACATATTTATTAACTTTTAGCCACATATTTACCTAACTATGATATATTTAAATAGTTTTCTACAGATTTATTTTCTTTTGACCACGGATTTATCTAACTATGACAAATTTAATTAGTTTTCCAGAGATTTTTTTTTTGCCACAGATTTACGTAACTATGATAAATTTAATTAGTTTCCACAGATTTATTTTTATTTGGCAACTGATTTGTTTACCTTTAGCGACATATTTATTTGTCTTTAGCGTAATATTTTTTTTATTTGTCATGACAAAAGAAATAATACTAATAAACCTGGATTACCACTACTAATTTCACATAAAAGTAACTTTTTAGGTTTTTGCCTTTTTTAATCTTTTTTTTTGAATCGTGAATTCTAGTTTTTTTTGTTTTTTTTATTTCAAAAAATGAATTAAAAATTGTTAATTTAATTAATAATGGTACATATATAATTATTTAAACTATTGATGGGTTACTTATTTTTTCATCTATTAGAATAAGTGTTAATTTGGTGATGGATGTTAATCTAGTAATTTATTAATAAATTGATGTTAATCTGAGTAATTTCTTATATTTAATTTAGGAAAATGGGAAAAAGCAACCTTGTTTTATATATAATCGATTAGAAATACAAGACTGATGTATTGTATAGCACTTGTAAAATAGTGGATTCTTTATCGTCATGTATATAGCATCTATAGTAAATCGTGTAGATGAGAATAATAGATCCCTGATGTAGATCAAGTGGGTGAATCTTCACCACTCCAAATCCGTCATATTACCTACATCATGACTCTCTAGTATATGTATATATATTTTCTTTTTATCTTTTTGTCAACTACGAATCTCTCTTTTTTATTGTTTGGGAGGGGGATGTATATATATAAACAGAAAATTTATTTTATTTACGTCCATAATATACTTTGTGAGACTTAACTTATAACTAGCGTGTGAAACGAATCATCTAAAATTTAACGTGGAAAATTTTCATATTTAAACCGTTAAAAAGAAATAATTATGCTTACATGAAAAGATTGGAGAGAAAGCCAGTCGTGGTATAATGAATAGTTAAATGATTGTAAGTTGAGTTTCAGTTGATTTGATCCCAAGCAATTCGTGTTGTTCCATCACTTCTTCCTTGTATCATTACAAAGTGGAACTCAAGCTATTGTTTGTCCTGTACGAACAACACTGTTTAGGATTCTTTTTATCCACATAATTATCCAATAACCAAAACAAAAATGGGTATCAAACTGAAAAAATATATCATATTTATATCGTTTCATATTTATATCAAGATATCTCATTGTCAAATTTCATATTTATAGAGTCTGATTCTCATTGGACAAGGAATACAAATAATTTGTTTCTCTACAAAACAAACAAAACAAAATTAGTAATAATAAGAATTTTATAAATTGAGAGGCATAGTTTGTTATAACCACAAGAAGCTTTCAGGAGCCAGGACAAAAATCTCCAGCTCTCCTTTCATATATTAATGAAAAGATGAAATAGATATATGCATGCATAATAACTGTGTGGACATATTTTTTTATTTTATTTTTCAATAATAAAGATGAAGAACTAAACCGAGGTAGAGAAGTCAAAAAGAACATAAAGTTGGCAAAGATTCTATGGGCAAGTACAATTCATAAATCTTCTAAAATTCTTATGATATATTCTTCCTCTGAAATATTCTTTTACATTTTTTGAAATCGTATTACTTTACAATTGTAAATTGAAATTGTTCATGGAAACAAATTTTAAAATTAAGCTTACAAGTTACGTTAGTTGGTCCTCTCCGTCTCCTATGTATTCACTTACCTTTCATGATTTTTTCAAACAAGAAATTTCTAATATTTACCTATTAACCTAACTGTAATTTGAGCTTGACAACGAAAAAAACTGTAATTTGAGTGTTGGCTTTGCTCTTTTGTTTCCTTAGCAGCTAAAGGTACCAATTTAAACCGTGTGAACAATCTTTTGAGAAGTTTTTGTCCAGTTTATCTTCGTAAGACACAAAAAGCGTGTAGAATTGTAGATTGAAACATAACGTTTTTTTTATTAACTTTTTGCTAAGAAACAGATTGTACTTTCATTGCGAAACAAATATAGTCACAAAATGCTCTATTTTATAGCCAAAAATAATTTAAGGATAATTTTCTTATTGATCATTACCAAGAAAATGCTCAACTGTTATTGGTGATAACATTTGTGATTGGAAAAACCAACTATATCACAGTATATAGCAGCTTCTTATTATTACAAACTGTCTGTAATAATCCGCAAATGCATGTAAATCCAACTGTGTCAATGAAAAACATTGTTTAAGTGTTTTTGAGTGCTGCACTACAAATCTCATTGATTTGTCTTTCTAATCTATCGATCTCCTCTTCAGCACGAGCCCTTACTTCTACATCCGTTGTCGTGCGTAACACGCTCTTCCTTGCCGTGATTTTCTTTCGAAGACTCTTCAGCTACAAATTAATTTACCAGATAAATAAGTACAAGAACGTAAATAAATAAAAAGAAAGTAAAAGCAGATTTTTCATAGTAGTTTGATTCAAGAATATTACCTTTCTGTGTGGCCAACGATATAACCCTCCCTTACGACATATCTTCTTGACAACTGTAGGACAAAGACTCATTCTTCGAGCGGCTTCTTCGATCGGAAGATGAAAATGCATACTAATATCCTTCAGTTTTAGTTTTCCAGTACGCTCCCTCTGTTCTTGTCCTCGGCACATAGAGATGAATCACAAAACCGAAGATCAGTGACTCTCTTCAATGACATCAATAAACTTGAATACGTAAAGCACAAGAAACATGTTCTTAATCCAAATGCAAACCCTAATTGATTCACTATCCTCTGTCCTCTTTGCAGAGCAGTGGTCATGTCTGTTTCTACAATAAGATCACTCAAAGAGTTCCTTTAAGATCTTCATACACTTAACATGTTTCTGATCCAAATAGTATAACCTCAAGATATAACCTACGATATTAAATGGTTATAGATTGAGAAATAAGAGAAAAAACCTGTGCAGCGAGAGGGGTTCGTCTCCTAGCCTTTTGTTTCACGACAGGGGGTTCATCTCTCAATCCAACATATTGCGGCACATATGGAACATTCAGAGCTTCATCAGGCATAGCCAAGGACAATGGAAGATCATCGCTTGATGGCAATGTCGACATAAGCGACTGGCTATTGGTGGAGCAAGCATTCATCGCTTGATAGAAATCACCATTCGTGTCTTGTGTAATTGCAAAACCGCCTGCAGCTCTTTCCGCGCAATAATCTTCTATGAACTTCTTCACATCCTCTAACGTTAACTCTATCAAATGATATGTTTGCTGTCGACCTTCACTACTAGAACCATCAAATCGTCGAGTCTCGAGAACGGCATGGCAGAAATATCCAATTCCTCCATGGATATCAAGTTTCATAATATCCTGACCTGTATCATCATAGAGTAAATCCAATCAATAAGCAATCAGTGTAACAACAGTAAAAAAACATCTTAGTGACAGATATACCATTAAAATGGATTAATCCTCGAAGCAGGGTGCAGCAATTGCATACAAAGATTCCTTGGGAGATACTCGGTGTTGGTGTAATCTCCGGGACAGGCATCGTCGATGTACCACCGATTTCAAAGTTCAAACCGTTTTCCACAAAAACTCGAGTACTCGCTTCAAGGCTATAGCTTTCTCCGACATTGTTACCATTGTCATTACCAATCTCTCCTAGGACATTATCGTTGATGTTGTCGTTGAGATCATCACTTGGTATTTCCAACATGTTCCAAGAGAGGGAACAATCATCATTGTAAAGCGATGCAAGAAACTCGTCGTCCGGGTCGGTGTTTGAGATTGAAAGTCCAAGCTCTTGGAGCAACCCAGTTTGGTTAACCTCCATGGTTGGTAAAGGAGGAGGAGGAGGAGGAGGGAGATCTTGGGTGAAGTCTATGTCCATCAAATTTGGATTTGGGCTACATATGAAATTTACAAGGTCTTCCTCCGAATAGGCATCGTAGTACTGCTCTTCATCGTCCTTGCCTTCAAGAGCGGTTGATTTTGGATTATCACCCGCCATTATGTTTACCTTTTTGCACTCTTCTTCTAATTGCTTTGTCTCTTTTTTTTGGATGAGACCAAAAAGGAAAAGAGAAAAATCTCTCTCAAGCACCGTGCGATGCTTGAGAGTTGAAGAACAAAGAGTGAGGGAAGAGACGTGTTTCAGTTTGATCAGAGAAAAGATTTTGTAATGTGAGAGATAGGAGAGACATTGTGACGGTTAATGGTCGTTGTAGTAAGTTATATTGATTCAACAGATGTGTTTGTTCGGTTAATTGTCTTGGCGCGAGAAATAACTGTCTGTTTTTTTAGATTTTGTTCTTTCTTTTTTTTTTTTTTTCATAAGCGAACAAAACACAACATAATTAACATAGGCTAATAGACTTATATCCAATTTTCAATTCATTCCAAACTTTTTAATTAATATTTCAAATGTAATTGTGATCAGAAATTTGTTAAAACCAAATATACGTAACATCTTTTAGTAAATATAAATGCAGAGTTATTCGTTGATAGGAATTTATTATTTTAATATCACATGTACAAAAAAGGTTTTTTGGTTCAAATTAGTGTTTCAATTAGCGTTTTGTTATTAAAAATCGAGCGCAAATTATGGAATAAGTTCACGTTCACAAACATTTACACATGCATATCCTTACGTTGATTAAAACAGCAACGTGAAACATACAAATTTATGCAAATTCACCAGGACTTTATAAGCTCCAGTGATTAATAAAGTTCATATTTTATCGGCAAAATAAAATGTTTGCAAGAAACTCCGTAAGAGTGAAAGAAGCAGTTATCAGTTTATTTTAGGACACTGAGTATGTATTCCACACTTCATGCTATATATTTGATTGCACTTTTTCCACAAGATAAGAAAAGACAAGAACTAAGAACAATAACAATACGATGCATTTACAGAATTGTCGAATCACCAAATTACATATACAAAGATGTTGTGAGAGGACTTAAACTCACCAACAAGTAATCGACATATTACAACGAAACAGAGTTTCTGCCCAAGAAAACTTTACAGATTCTTCTAATATAAAGACGATAACAAAGATCCGCCCGACCCAGAAAAACACCCAAACGAATACATCGATTCGATTCTTTATAAAATACTGCATATTTATATACAAAATACTAACCTGAATAACAAGTTAGAAAATGGTGACCGGCGACGGTAACTGATCTTCATCTTCCTCCTCCCTCTTTCTCTCTCTCTCTCTCTCAGGAAAAGATGGAAAACACTAAGAAATTACACACATTCATTTGCTTCAAAAATGGTAGTAGTAGTAATCAAAATTCCTCCTCTGTTAGGCATTGGTGGACGAACGATTCCGGAATATCTATGTACACTTGTTTTTTTTGTCTACTAAGCCATGGCAGGGATGCTCGAGTTTTGGCGGTCACGGTTCAAGCAATCAAAACCTTCTACTCTAACTGCAGGGGGTTTGAGTCCAAATTTCATTCTAACGCAACCACGAGCTGACGATGATGATGGAGATGGAGATGGGAAACCGGTTGATGAATTGGGCTGAAGGAAAGGCGAGTTGGGTGAGACTGTACTGAGTTTCTCATCTCGAAAGCGAGCATCTTGGGCTAATGGGTTCGCTGCTCTGCTTGGAGGTGAACCCGGAAAATATGGTGGCGATGAAGATACGGATGATGACAGTAACTGTCCTATTGTTCCATTATCCTCCTGGAGAGAGTTAAGACCAAGAGGAAGGACTATCAATTCAAGGAAAGCTTTTGAGGCAGATCAAAAGATCAAGTGAATCAGAGTAGGATCCTATACAGAACTGACTAATGGAAGATCAAAACCTCGAAATCAGAAGCCAAACCTTTCTACGAATTATGTCCAAAAGCTCTGCACCAGCTTTAGAATCACACAGATCAGCAGCAGCTTGACTACAAAGCGAGAACAAAGTTTGGTAAGTGTTTGGTTATAATCACTGCAGAATCTAAGAAGAAGAGAAAAAAAGATCCTGCTTTTATACCTCATATGTAATCTGAGAGGTCGAATGACGTTGTTGGCGAGTAAGCCAACACGCCGGGGCTTAGGACAAACGACAAGATCCTTGCGATCAAATCCCATCATCTCCTCGCGAGACATGAAGGCGTTCTGCTGAAGGTTGCAATGATTCATCTTTTTCAACTTGTTCCACAGGAGAACGCCTAAATTTTGAAAAGAGTCAAATCAGATCAAAACACTCGGGAGGGTAAGAAATCGACAGACTTTGCCTGATTTTAAAATCCAGCAACAAGAAACTAGGGAGTTCGCTTTGTAAGATCTGAAAAACCTTCCAAGCTTTGACAGAGTTTGACCGGATGGGTAAGAAGAGGACACCCAGATCCGAGTTCATAATAAAAACCAAAAACTAAAAAAACACAGAAGTTTATACTTTATACTCGAGTTTAACCAAACTTCCGAGACTCGAAAGCGAAAAACAGACGGCGATAAAACCCACAGATCTATTAGCTGTGAGAAAATGTTGAGAATGAACAAACATACACAAAAAGTAACAGCGATCTGTAAAAATCGGCCATAAAGGGGAGCTTGAGAAAAGAACAAAGAGAATAAGGAGGAAGAGATATACCTGAGTAAAATCTCCGAGAGAGGAGAGAGCACGATGACGGAGAAGATATGAGAATGAGAGAGAGAGAGGCGAAAAATCGTCTGAGGAAATAGGGGATTTTATAAAAGGATGAGACCAAAGTGTGGGTGAGGTTGAAGACGACGTGAAATGGCGTCGTTTCCGTGGATTTGGAAATTTGCTTTTTCTCGTCATCGTAATAGTGATATTTGTGGACAGCTTAATATTCCGATTTCCATGCTTTTATAATTGGTCTTTGTTACTAATTATCTTCCATTTTTTTCGGTAAAACATAATGATTTTTTATTCTGTCAATAATTAGCATCGGATAGCATTATAATTTTTTTTGGTAAAAAATATAAACTAATGAATTCGAAAATGTAAAAATTCAATTTTGTTATTTAAGGAAATATAACATATAGAAATATTGAAACGCTGCCTTCTTTTAAAATAAATGGAATTAATATACAATTTGAGTTTTCAGACTTTAGTTCAATTGTATTAACAGCTTCTTTCGTTTTTACAGTTTATTTGCAAAGTGAAAGGTTATATGACTTTGAATTAAACATTAAATTATAATGTAACATACAAAAAAATTACATTCACATGTGTATCGAGAGTTTACTTATTTAATCTTAACATATTTTATAGAATCTATTTTTTTCTCTTATTTCATAAAGTATATTAAAAACGCATGCCTGTGTCTGTGTGGCGATCTCATTTGTGAAGTTTGACATTTTGACCGAACTTGTTGGGTATCGTATCCGAAGTTTTTAAATTTTCTTTTGCTGGCTTCCATTAAAGAACGTGTCCACATCAGCAGTAATACTATCACGGTTGACTATTTTCTTTTATGGAAGCCAGATTACTGTTTTTAATTAATTACTCACTGGTCCAACCACTGCTAGCTATTAGTTACTGCATGTTAAAAGAATATGTGTTGTTGGTCATAATAATATTTATAATATTCGATTAAGCAATTTTATTTAATTATATGATTTATCTTATAAATGTGATATTTTTTTTTGTATACACAAATACAAGAGAATATGAAAAATTATAAACTATGTATCTTGAGGTAATTCATAAAAATAAAGTTAAGAGTAATTATAGGAATAAAAATAAATAAACTAAATAATCTTTCAAACTTCTTCTATTTACACGAATGAGTATCAGTTTAAACTGGTTTCATGTTTAAATTTACTGAATTATAGTACTATTGTTCTTTTATATTCCGAAATTAAACTAAAATATGGATATGAGTAAAAAATGATAAAAATAATATTCTTTCTATTTTTGATTAATTATATAGTCTAAAAATAATTAGATTTGTAAGTTTCAATTTTCTGTTTCAGAATGATTTTATAACTTATACTATTAATCAACTTATAAAATTAGATATTAGTTTTTAAATTAAATGTCAATATCATTAATTATCTCATATAAGTTTATATTGTGAGTTAGTTATATTGTGAGTTGGTTCTAAAAATATCTGAAAAACTATATTATAATAAATTTTTTTAGTGTTTTACCAACAGTTTTTATATAAAAAGGCGCAACCCAAATTTTTGATTAAACGAGAAAGAAAATTTGAAAAAATAAATTTTAGACAATTTTTATAATGCAATATCGTAATTTTTATCGTGTTTACCTATAAAATTGTTCGAAAGATGTTGGTTATCTATATAGAAAATATGTTAGAATGGATAGACAAATCATATAATACAATATAGTGTTATTACTTATCTAATACATTTATGAATAAGAAATTCAACTCTTTTTAAAAAAATAGACATACTTTTATGACCAAAACATATGGTCTAAAGTACTATGGAAAAGTTTTTAAAAATGTCACACTATTGTTATCTGAATTCAACTTGGTTGCTTATTATATCATTCACAATAGACTTTGGCTTCGTATGTATATGGACGAACCCATAAACGGATTTCGCTATTTGCGTTTTGATGATATAACTATAACCAAAAGCCGATATATATGAAAAAGAACCATAAGAAAAAGGTTAGGTAACAAAAGAAGACAAATTTACGAAAAGAGAAAAATAATTGTTGAGAGAGGAAAGGGACATATTTTTGTTTGTTTCGGGAAAAAATGGACAATCGAAAGAGAGACATGCGAGCCATTTACGTATTGAACAAAGAAATAATAAAGCCAAGAAGACATTATTATTTGAATTTTATTATTACATATTCCAGAAAGAAAAATTAAAGCATATGCTGTGTGGTGGAGTCAGATTAAAAAAAATCAACCAATACTTAAATCTTTAATACGTTTGATATATCAGTAAGGAGTTTCGTTAACTATTATTTATTAATAGTTTCACAAACACCTACGCCCTTTGGAGACTTTAATAGTTTTGAGTAATTAATATAGAAAATGATCTTGATGACCTAAAAACATTCAATACAACTAGCAACCCCTATTAGTTTTTCTTCATTGACTAATTGGATAAATCAAGAAAACTGCAGTATTAGCTGAACAAAAATTGAACATGAAACATCAATCCAAAAAAGCATATTAATGAAGCTCTATCAATAGTATTATTAAAAATATTAGTTACAGATACTAATATAATTAAATTTGCTTTTTATAACCGAATTTATGATTTGTGATCCCAAATAAGATAAGTTTAAAATTATAAAATCATTTTCTATTGTGTATAGGAAAAGCTGTTACACAAAATATACTTTTAAGTATATTTTTTTATATGTTTATGAACTTTTATACTAAAACTAGTGGATAGTGAATAAATTATCTTAATTTTTGTTTATATACTACATAACTTCCCATTTTTTTCAATATATAATTGAGAACATATAAACTTATATGCAACATTATGTTTGTATTAGGATTAGTAATCTCATGAGAGTGTAAGAAAATATGAAAATGTAGTTTGTTGAGAACCCATATTAAAATAAAAATCAGGAGGTTTCCAAGTTCCTACTCCTTTGAATAAATCATGCTAACTCCTTACCTAAATGCACGTGAGGCCTGACTTATTATAGTATACACGTGGCATCGCATTAATGGATTGTTGTTTATCCAACCACACAGACTCGTTAGCATATTCTTTTGAGGATCCAATCTCAATCGCTTCTCTATTACACAAATAAATAATACTCCCGACAGCACGACGAAAGCATTACTAAAGACAAAGACATGACAAGAACCGCAAAACTCATTAATGGAATAATAATAATTGCGTAATTCTGATGATTTCCTAAACATTTTCTTCCTCACTTTCGTGTCATCTTATCCTTATTTTTATTTTATTTTTAATCAAGTTGGAAAATACTAACAGTTTTGATTTCTTTTAGATTTTTAAATACAATTTTTTGAACGATTCTTCTTTTAGAAATTGATTTTATGGCTCTGAGATCAGCACAGCTCTTGCTTTTCAATCCTTTACACGGTAGCCTTTGTCATCACTAATATTATTCGTAACTATCCAATTCAATTTTTTTTTAAATAACAAACTTTGAGATTTATTTGTTTAAGGTTAAAACAAAGTTTTTTGACTTGGTGGGCATTTGCCAATTGCGTTTTTTGTTTTTATTGTTGCGTGGATTATTTGCAAAAACGGACAATTTTTGTGTGTTACCTTAGGGTTTGTAGATAAGGGAAGATTAGTGTGGCAGAGGAAGAGATCGATGGCTCCGACGGCGAAGATAGACCAGGAGGAGCTCCGGCGACTCAAGGATATTAATATTGACGAAGCTCCGGCGCGTCGTCATGTTCGCGATTCCTTGAAAGATATTCAGCATAGTCTCGATCATATCCTTTTCAAGGTAAAAAAAAAATCCGAATTGAATCTATTCGCCTGAATCGGTCGAATTTTTGTGGCTTGTTCGTCCTTGCCAATTGAAGTGGGTAGAAGAAAATTTTGAGACTTTCGACCAAAATGCTTCAGCTTTTGTCTGAACTGTGAGCTGTTTTTGATTTAAAGTGTTGGTTTTTCGTGATGTTGCAGACACCAGGAGATGGAATTATGACAAAGGAGGTAAAAATTATAGGGATTTGGTTTATGTTTTTTTTTCATGAACCGAAGTTAGTTTATAGCTGGAAGCAGCTTTGTTTTTTGGTTGTGATTGATCTATGATTAATGTAGTCTTATGAGGTGAATTCAAGAGGAGTTGAGATCTTCTCCAAAAGCTGGCTTCCTGAAGCTTCTAGGCCCAGAGCTCTGGTTTGTTTTTGCCATGGTTATGGAGATACTTGCACTTTTTTCTTCGAAGGCATGTTTATCTTTTGTTAGCTAATGGTTTGCTTATGAAAATAGGGCAATATTCGGTTGCTTACTTGATTGGTTTTTTTGTTGTTGCAGGGATTGCCAGGAGATTGGCATTGTCAGGATATGGAGTTTTCGCTATGGATTACCCGGGATTTGGCTTATCGGAAGGGTTGCACGGCTATATCCCTAACTTTGATCTTCTTGTTGAAGCTGTCATTGAGCATTACTCCAACATAAAAGGTAAAAACTTTGAATCACATTGAGTGGCTTGAAAGGATAAACTCTTAAGGTTCATGTTTTTTTGTAAATCTTTGGTTGTAGAGAATCCTGAGTTTAGTTCTCTACCGAGCTTTCTCTTTGGGCAGTCAATGGGTGGAGCCGTGTCGCTCAAAATACATTTCAAACAACCAGATGCGTGGACAGGCGCAGTCTTGGTAGCACCAATGTGCAAAGTAAAGATTTATTTTTCTTTTTTCTTATTTGCATTGTCATTCAGAAATCTCACGAAATTACTAATCATAACATTAACATGAAACATCTATCCAATTTAGATTGCAGATGAATTTGTTCCACCACCAGTATTGAAACAGATTTTGATCGGTTTAGCTAATGTTCTACCGAAACACAAGTTGGTTCCACAAAAGGATTTAGCAGAAGCAGCTTTTAGAGATGTCAGGAAGAGAAATATGGTAAAAACATAATTTACAGATTGAGGAACTTATAGCTTTTTTTGGGTTAAATTGATTTCTTTACCATACCCGTCTTCATGTTATCAAAATTGCAGACACCATACAATGTCATCTGTTACAGCGGTAAACCACGTTTATGGACTGCTGTAGAAATGCTTCGAACAACTGAGGAGATTGAGCAACAGTTGCAAAAGGTAAAAAGAATGAGAAAACCCAAAACTGAAAAAGCATAATCAGAATAATAAATGTTTCGTGATTTTATCTTTGCAGGTGTCTTTGCCAATATTGATTCTACACGGAGAGGCTGATACAGTGACAGATCCATCAGTGAGCAGAGAGCTTTACCAGAAAGCAAGAAGTTCAGACAAGAAGATAGTTTTGTATAAAGATGCTTATCATTCTCTGCTCGAAGGCGAACCAGACGAAATGATCCTCCGTGTCTTGTCCGATATTATCTCGTGGCTCGAAGACCATAGCTTGCAAGTTGAATGATCATTAGTTACTTCTTTGTAATGTAGATTCTGATCATTTGTTTCGTTACATTGTAGGTAAAATTGTTTGTCTACGTTTACCTAGTGAAACGACATTTTTAAATGGATTAGCAATACAAATGGTCAATATTTGCATGACATTTGTAGATGCTAGTTACCTCTTAGGGCAGCAAAATAGTTAAACTTTTCAATCATATACGCAGCGAACATGTAAATCCGAATTAAATAAATTATTTTCTTTTGTTTATTTTTGAGATTTTGCGAAGTTAGCCAAATTTATGTCATCTTCTATCCTTGGATAGATTTTGGGTCATTTTCAAAACACATGATCAAGCCTTTGTAATCTCGTATTGCACTATTGCTGGCAATCATATAATCCATGTTTAAATTTGGATTTATCAGCTATAAATGACAAAAAGCTAATAACTAAAAATTATATAATTTCCTGAGTTTATACATATTGACAAAAATATATTTGTGTATTTTTCAATTCGCATAGCAACTAGAACTATATTTTGGTAAAATAAAATTAATGAATGTACTTGATATTGAGAGCTATATTTTTTTGCCTTACTACATTTGCATTTAAGTATATTACAAGCGTTGTTGTTTGGGTGTTTAGACGAGTTTGTATATAATTAGGCCCATAGGCTTTAAGAACCATTTAAAGGCCCAGACGTGATCACTTTCAAAATAGGGCAACCTTGGAAACCCTAATCATCAAACATTAAAACCTGATTTTACTCAATCTGCTGTCTTCTAAGGAGAAGCCGCAACCTTTTTCTTTTTTCAATCTAGGGCTCTTCTTCGTTCTTGCAGATTTCGCTCCATTTTCGCTTTCCGGTACGTCGCAAAAAGGTTTCTCTTTCATTTCCTCTAAGGCCTGCGAAATTTTTTGAATGGGTTCTGTGCTGTTTTTCTTGTAGTGCCAGTAATGTATCCTGTGAAATCTTAATAGCTCGCTTCAGTGTAGAATGGTGGAATATTTTAGCTTCTGTAATTGTTCTAAATCATTGGGGCGGTGTTGTTTATGAGAAGGATACTATAGTTTGGTATAATCCTCTGTAGACTATCAAGCAATGTCCAACTAAGAACACAAAATTTGCTCCAGTTTATGATTGAACAACATGTTGTTTATATCTTTTACTTTATCAAATAGAGAGCTAAGCTCTTATTTTTTATCTACAAATCGTTCATGTTTGGTTTGGGAACGTATTGCAAAAAACGGATTTTTTGAAATGTTGGTCTTGATTTAGTGAGTTGATCAGTATCTGGAAGCTTAAAATTTATGAGGTGATAGTACGTTCGTATGCCTGAAGCATTTTCCTTTTTTGGTTTTTTTCTTACAATTCAAGATCTGCGAAGATGTTCTCCGCTCAGAACAAGATCAAGAAGGACAAGAATGCCCAGCCAACAGAATGCGAGGAGCAAGTTGCTCAGGTAACAATAACTCCTTTCATGTATTTGTCTGTAAAATTGTCCTGTGAGTTCATCTATCGATGACATTTTTTGCTTTCTCTCTCAGGCTTTGTTTGATTTGGAGAACACCAACCAGGAGTTGAAAAGCGAGTTGAAAGATCTTTACATCAACCAAGCTGTGTATGTTGCTGCATTTTTGTTTCTGCCCCTGCGCTTTCCAGGTTGCATTGACTTTTTTCAAAGGATAATAATTTGATTTTTCACTGCAGTAACATGGACATCTCTGGAAACCGCAAGGCTGTTGTGATCTACGTCCCATTCAGATTGAGGAAATCTTTCCGCAAGATCCATCCCCGCCTCGTTAGAGAGCTTGAGAAGAAGTTTAGTGGAAAGGTAAATTTTATATAAAACAATTCTTCTAATGAATCCCTAAAGAGAGTGCAATGTGTCTTAATACTCTTGTCATTTTTTTCCGCAGGATGTTATCTTTGTTGCCACAAGAAGGATCATGCGTCCTCCCAAGAAGGGTGCTGCTGTTCAGAGGCCACGCAACAGAACTCTAACCTCTGTTCACGAAGCAATGCTCGAGGATGTCGCTTACCCTGCCGAGATTGTTGGAAAACGTACTCGATACCGTCTTGATGGTTCCAAGATCATGAAGGTGTCTTATTATTTATGAGAATACTATCAGATCTTTTTCTGAATTTTTTTTGAGCTAAGCATCTGATATGACTCTGTCACAGGTCTACTTGGATACCAAGGAAAGGAACAACACAGAGTACAAGCTCGAGTCTATGATGGGTGTGTACCGTAAACTTACTGGAAAGGATGTCACTTTTGAGTACCCGGTCGAAGCTTGAAGGGAGACGTTGATGATGCTGAAGAATCATCAGGATAGAGAAGAGAGCTTTTGTTTCTGTTTTGTGGTATTTAGGATAAAGGAAACTCTCTTTTGATTCAGTTCCTTAATCACAATTTTTAATGTTCTATTTACAAAGACTACTTTCTGTGCTTTTCAATTTTGAAACCTATTTTAAAATTTCTGTTTCGTGCTCAAATTACCACACCGACCAATTGAGAAGAAAAATCTATGATTATATGACGAGTAAAAAATTGTCACTTATTTGAATTTGAATTCTTGCTCTGTTTTCACTTAAGTTCTGATTATAAGACTCTTTATTGAATGTTAATATGTAGTCGCAAACGAAGAAATATTCACTTGTTGGTACTGTAATAGTTCCTTCTCATTTATTGTTTGACAGTAAAATGAAAATGCTAAACGAATCTGAATCTCTAAACCCTTTTTTTTTGCCTTTTGTTAATACAGCAAGAATCCCTCGTCTGTTATTTCATTCATACTTTGTGGAATTTATACTTCTGCACAAGATTAAATCTTGAGATTCCTTGATTGAATCCACTGAGCACAAGAGTCTTCACAGCTTCACTTCCTTGCTCGAGTGCTTCATCAATCTGTTTCCGTTCCAATGGACTAAACTTCTGAAGAAGAAAAGCTTTCATATCCATGTTTCCAGGTGGATTACCAATGCCTGACAAAAAATCAACAAAACACAAAGATTGACAGAGAAACAAAGGATAGTCTCGGATTTTAACCGAACCAAAACGGTACCTATGCTTAGCCGAGGAAAACTTCTACGACCGTCCAAATGACCCATTACACTCTTTATCCTGCAACAAATTCAGAAGTAACATGAGTTTCTAGACCAGAGAACACACTTAGAGTCTCAAGAGGTACATACCCGTTGTGATAGCCTTGACCTCCTTTCGGTTGAAGTCTCAAAACCCCATTTGGTAAAGCCATCTCGTCGTATATCTAGGAGGGAGAAACCCACATTAAGCTTCAATAAAAGGGTTCACTCAAAACATTGTTCAGCTTTCTGAGGATGTTAAAGTCAGTAACTTTACCAGTAAAATGTGGCGCAATGGTATTTGATAGTGTGCTGCTAAAGATCCAACCTTTGAACGATTCATAACAGTTTCAGGTATGAGAATCTGATAGTGCAGCTTATCTACGCAAAGGTACGATAAGAAATTTTGATGATAAAAAAAATACAAACCGATTCGCCGCTGAAGTTCATATAAGTCTGAGGTTTAGCCAACAAGACAGGTACCTC
Organism: Schrenkiella parvula; assembly: GCA_000218505.1. Taxonomy (NCBI): domain Eukaryota; kingdom Viridiplantae; phylum Streptophyta; class Magnoliopsida; order Brassicales; family Brassicaceae; genus Schrenkiella; species Schrenkiella parvula. The sequence goes on along the minus strand of CM001192.1, from coordinate 13,309,760 downwards.
TTCAATAGCACCTGTACTGATCATACATAGATAGAACCGGAAAGTCATCAGCTTTCTCATGATTCAAACCAAAGAACCGAAAGCAAGAGAAGTAATACCTATTCCGATTAGAGCTTTCGACTGTATTGTGTTCATCAAAACACCTTCTTTTGTAGCCAACTTATCAATCATCTCGAAACCAACCTGAAAACAACACAAACTTGTAGGATTGCAGAGATCAGAACCCAACATCTCAAAAACAATCTAACTGAAAAAACGAATGTTTTTTTGTTTTTCATTACATTGTGTCTTGTTCCGTGATACTTGTTTCCTGGATTACCCAAACCTACGATGAGCCAAGGAGTATACTCTACTTTGAATCTGTCATTCTCACTAGAAGTAGATGAACAAACCCGAAACCTCGGTTTCCGAAAAACGGGCTTCTCCGCATGAAAATGGTAAATACTTGGTGTATACGCTGAGCAGAACATCGAGCTGTTGAATTAGAGATTAGTAATTACTTAATAGATTCTCAATTTAAGAAGAAAAACTATAAATAATAAAGTCGCTGACCTCTCCTTCTGGAGATTCGAACCTTTCAGGCTGACAAAAAAAAAAGTTGAAAGAGTTTTTTTATTTGGTATGAGATAGAACAACGATGAACAAGGTGGGAGCTTAGAGAGAGTGAGGAAGATCTTAAAATTGATCGGATTTTGGGTTAATGGGCCGTCTAATTGTAGCCCACAATAATATGATTAGGATATGTAATATAGTAGCCCAAGTTATTCTGATAACGTCACCATCATCCACGTCTATACGGCACGTGAGAGTACTCTTGTCTTTCACGTGCGGCCCACGTCATCCAAAATATAATCCAGAAAATCCAACGTTTCCAAATCGCCGCTCCTACTTCTTTTACTTTTTACATATTTTACTCTTATGCTAATATACATTTTTACATATTTTACCCTCGTTGAATTGCATATCAATAATAAAATCCGCTAAAATAATAAAATTTTCCATATAAATAATAAAATCCGCTAAAATAAAAATTTTGATTTGTGAAGATGTAGTATACATGCAGCGGACATGTTTTCCAGATGGCACCTTTGGTCAAAGATTATATCATCAATTAATAAATGATGATCATAAGTATAAACAGAAATTTTGATTTATAAAATGGATGTAAAAGAAAATGTTAATAGTAATTTTTATGATTCTGCCGCTCACAGTTTACATGTAAAATTACAATATTACAAGTTTAATAGTAGCAATATACAAAAAGAAAGAACTAAATTTTGTTTCCTTATGTTTTTGGATAAATATGAATCATTACACAAAAATCCAATTTTGCTTTTCTTTTTTTGGGTGGCGTTTTAAGTACTTCGACATAATTTTTTTTTTGATAACGGCAATAAGCTGTGAAGTAAGCTCTTCTCTGCATCAAAATATCTGATAAAGCTCTCAGTATCCTCTCCATCTCTCTCTCCGCGGAGTATCCGAAGTCCTCTCTGGTAATTTCGCACTCGAGAATTGTTTCTGTGTCGCTTTGGTCTTCGCTGTTTGTTTTCCAAATCTGAAAAGTTTCGTCATTTCAAAACTCGATTTTTGTTAATCAGTCGCGATCGTCGAGAGCGTTTTCTCTCTTTCGCTCTCGTTCGCCATCAATGTATTGAATTATCCTATTCGTGATGTCGCGTGTTCATCGTTTCTTACTTCTCTTTTTAGTTCCGTTCGATTTTAATGCGATCTTTGCTCGTTTTGTTGACTAATCTCTCTCTCTCTCTTTTCCTCGCAAATACGGTTATAAAAGAACGAAACAAAAATGCAGTCGTCAACGTATGCGGTTAAAGGAAACGCCGCGTTTGCGTTTCAGAGACAGAGCTTCTCTAACCTCGACAACAGATCGGCTACTACTACCGGAATTCGCTTCGCCACCGGCTCTTGCTTCAGACAGCTCCACTGTTCTGGCTCGAAAGCCATGGGAGCCAAGCTTGCTCGCGCTGAAAACGGGATCCAGAGCGTTATGAGTATCTCTTCGGTCAAAGCTCGATCGGTCAGAGCCCAAGCCTCCTCTGGTTAGTCTTTGATTGTCTTCTATTTGGTTATAGTTTGATTCTGTGATTGGTCAGCAAGTTCTTACCATTTATGTATGGCAAGTTTGGGAATAAACTTCTCCTAAGTTGCTCTATTTGTTGGCTTTAGTGTTAGTCAACTGATCATTTGTGGATTGAATGTAGGTGGAGATGCAGAAGAAGCTATACCTCTGAGATCGGAAGGGACTAGCTCCGGGACGGTTTTGCCGTTTGTTGGTGTTGCTTGTCTTGGTGCTATATTGTTTGGTTATCATCTTGGGTATGAGGAACTACACTTGAATATACTTATGCTGATAGATATGGATGGTAACAATGATGTTCCTTTGGATTGAATCAGGGTAGTTAATGGTGCTCTTGAATACCTTGCTAAGGATCTTGGGATCGCCGATAATACTGTTTTGCAAGGCAAGTGTGTCATTGACTTCTCTTAGTCCTCCCGTGATTATAGAACATTGAGAGTAATCAATGGAGATGTGGTGTGTATCATCATACTACTTTAACGGAAAATATTGACAGCATTTTGATTCGTGTTACGATTTGTAACCTCGCTCATAATTGGTCTTCGCTCTGATTGCTTCTGAGCAGGATGGATTGTTAGTGCATTGCTTGCTGGTGCAACTGTCGGTTCATTCACCGGAGGTGCATTAGCTGACAAGTTTGGTCGAACAAGAACGTTCCAATTGGATGCTATCCCGCTTGCCATTGGGGCTTTCTTGTGGTAATTTATAAAGCACTAAGTCATACCTATTGGTGGGAAGTTAATTGGGGTTTCTTAACGCATTGGTTCTCTTTTGATTTATAGTGCAACAGCTCAGAGTGTGCAGACTATGATTGTGGGACGCCTGCTCGCAGGAATTGGAATCGGAATCTCATCAGCGATTGTACCACTTTATATATCCGAGGTTGTTTTTGACACTGACTTTCATAATTTTCGCACACTTTAACTTAAGATGTCAGACATTTTTGTATGAGTTATGTTGCTGAAGCTTGTGATGATGAGTGTCAGATATCGCCGACTGAAATCCGGGGTGCACTCGGATCTGTGAACCAGTTGTTCATATGTATAGGAATACTTGCAGCCTTGATAGCTGGATTACCCCTTGCAGCAAACCCTCTATGGTATGTTGATCCTTTTTCAAACAATATATATTTTGTTGGGTTAAATATTGTGTTTATTAAAGTTCTGATCTGATTTTCTAGGTGGAGGACGATGTTTGGTGTTGCAGTTATCCCTTCCGTTCTATTAGCCATAGGAATGGCTTTTTCTCCAGAAAGCCCAAGATGGCTCGTTCAGGTAACTACTCTTAACTCTCCAGGACTGCAACTCAGACTTAACTGAGATCAAATTTTGACAAGTCAAGGAAATCAATTTGCAGCAAGGAAAAGTGTCTCAAGCTGAGAAGGCGATCAAAACTCTGTATGGTAAAGAAAGAGTAGTTGAACTAGTGCGTGACTTATCAACCTCTGGCCAAGGATCTTCTGAGCCAGAGGCAGGATGGTTTGATCTATTCAGCAGCCGTTACTGGAAAGGTATTGCAAAACTTAATTGTTTCGATGACAGTAAAATCTGAAGGATTCAGGAAAGACGTTCCTTTCAAACCTCACATCGTATTGATATTCTTGTCTCTTCTTGCTGTAGTTGTAAGCGTAGGTGCGGCTCTCTTCTTGTTTCAACAGTTAGCTGGGATAAACGCAGTGGTGTACTATTCTACATCAGTATTCCGTAGCGCCGGAATCCAATCTGATGTTGCAGCCAGTGCTCTCGTTGGAGCATCAAACGTCTTTGGTTAGTTTTTTGTTTTATGTCCCCATTGAGTTCCAACATAATCGAACAAATAACGTAATAAAATCCCTGTTGCAGGCACTGCTGTTGCTTCGTCCTTGATGGACAAAATGGGAAGGAAAAGTCTCCTACTTACAAGCTTTGGTGGAATGGTACATAACTCATATCATATTTAGCCATATTTGTAAATCTCAACTGCATTACCATAACCAGGCTAACTTTAGACTTGTGATATTTGTATGTAAAAAGGCTTTGTCGATGCTTTTGCTCTCTTTGTCCTTCACATGGAAGGCTCTTGCTGCATATTCTGGCACCCTTGCCGTTGTTGGAACTGTTCTGTAAGTCGATCTCCTCTTAAAACCTCGTTTGACTCTCTGTGTTTCAGACTTGACTGAATCTTATGCTCGCTTGTTTAACCAGATATGTCCTGTCATTCTCACTTGGTGCTGGCCCGGTTCCGGCTCTTCTTCTTCCAGAGATATTCGCATCCCGGATCAGAGCAAAAGCCGTTGCTCTTTCTCTCGGCATGCACTGGGTATATATATCTATGAGTTCTATAGTTTAGAACAGAGTGCCTTCTCTCTATTGCTAATTTTTTTTTGTCTCTCTGTTTTTTTGCCCCAACAGATATCAAACTTTGTGATTGGACTCTACTTCTTAAGCGTTGTGACTAAATTCGGAATCAGCAGTGTCTACTTGGGTTTCGCTGGAGTCTGTGTCCTTGCCGTCATCTACATTGCAGGAAACGTGGTCGAGACAAAAGGACGGTCGCTCGAGGAAATAGAACTTGCGCTTACCTCCGGAGCTTGAAATTAAACAAAAAACCACGTCGTTGTTTCATCATTGATCTTGTTAGTGTTTCTCTTTCGTTCTACTCATGTTGCTATTTCAATAACTTGTACAATGGACCAAAGCAATCAATGACTCAAAATCAATTCATCACACTACATGTTAGCTTTCCTTTCCCACCTTTCCTTGGTATCTAGCCTGTTTCAAAAACAAAACCGCACAAACATAACATTAGCGTGGGTTTCTCAAAACCATGAAAATTTTGTAGAAAGAGCAAAAAGAAGCTCACCCCCAATACAGCTTTTGTGGCCTCTTCGGTACTGTGACTAGAGTCTTATGATGATGCTGTTCAAAGGTAGAAGAAGAAGAAGTTGATTCTTTCAATTTCTTAGAGCTTTCGCCATCTTCGATTGCCTTACACTGAGAATTCTTCCCTTTAGGTTTCTTATGGATCTTTGAATTGGCTTTGATCTGCATACGTCTCTTGTGTAGCTCCTGTAAATGTCAAATGGCTTTGGAAGTGATCGTATGAAGTATATTGTTGTCGAATAAAAGTGCATAGAACAAAACTCCAGCAATTCCTCATGCTTATACGAAATCGTGTTTCACAATAAAAGTTTGTGCGAAGAATCCGACCTGTAATTTGGAAATTTGTTTCTGGGTGACGTTAGATCGATTGAAATTAGGTTGAAGAGACTGTGTTGAAGCTAACAACGCTTCTTTTCGATTCTCCTCTGCTTCTCTCTCAATTTCCTCCTCTCTTGTCTCCGTCGCCGTCGCCATACTTTCTCTGTCGGCGTCCATCGCTGGTTTTTCGAGAAATTTGGAGAATTTCCAAAACGACGTCGGATCCGTCCTTTCTCTTTCCTCTTTACCCTTTTAATTTAATTATCGTTGGGAAAATAGTGAAAATTAACCCCCAAAAAAGATTTACGCCATTGTCTTAAGTCGAACTAGCTTCGAGTACAATTAATATTTTAATTACTTTTGTTTTGTGCCTTAACTAAGCAAAGTAATTAGACCTTTAGATTATTTGTTTAATTCACTAATCTATTATGCCGCTCACACCTTCAAAGGCTCAACTTCGTTATTGCTGATTTTTGGACTAATAATATCAAAAACAAAAATTCGTATTTGACATAGTATTTAGCAAAAAAAAAAGAAAAAAAAAGGAGAAAATTCTTGGCAAATGACATTAAGTGCACCTAAAATTAGGCATGAAAACTTGTTCCTCGGTTTCGTGGGTCAGCGCCGAACATTTGTACACACGTCTTTTCTTTTTTAATATTAAATCGTTACTCAATCCTTCGAATTATTTAATTAATCCAGGTATTAATTGAGAAAGTCACTGATTATATTTCTCTTTTAAGTTTGTAAGATGTTTACTAGCTAGACTTAACTGTTTTTGGGTTGCTTCGTAAGAAATTGTCTTGGTTCGGTTTGATTTAGACTTTCAGAAACTAAACACAAAGATAAAATAATTCCACATATTATCAAAGTACATCCTATATATGTTACATGTATAAATAGAACGAGTCGGTTGCATCACCACTCACCAGTTTGTTCAATTTTAATTCGATTAATTAATTTAAGAGTTGGTCCGATTCAAACATTCATATTTGACTCTTCTTTAATTTCTTTTTCACAATTTTGGCGTTATAGGATGATGCCGAATCAAGATTTTGATTTTATATCAATTAATCACCCCCTAACTTTTTATTTACAACGTGATCACCCTTACTTAAATTGCAATCTTTTTTTACCTTTTACTCCGGCCTATGGGCAAGATATACAAATCGTATGAATGTTAAAATCGAAAACCTTGATTTGTACTTAATACATGGTCGTTTATATATATTGACTTGAGAATAAATGTAAAAAATAAAAAATCATCAGGTCAAGTCAAGTAGTCTTCATTCCAAAGTCTACCCTGTTAATGTACGCTAACTTGTAAGCTCTCCTTTTTATTCTTTAAAAACTTGTAATGACACATTTGTAATAACTGTTGCAACCCACCTTTCTCTCTCTCTCTCTCTCTCTCTCTTTCTCTGTACAATGGGCATTGTTGATCAAAAGAGCAAGAAAGACGAACATTTATCGATCTCAAAGCCCTTGAGGTTCATTCTCTTACAAAATGGTACTCATGTCTTACGCTCACTCTTCTTTATCATTGGTTTCTCAATTGGTCTCTTCCTTTGTCTACAACTCAAAGCCTTCCACATGTCCACGACGAAGACACAACAACCCTTATGGTCCACATTACTATTCAACCACACAACAACGATGGAAATCAAACAAGAGTTACATATCCAAGTACTTCAACACAATATGACTGATCAAGAACTCTTTACCAAGGTCTCGTCATTATCATCACCATCATCCTCATCATCATCATGGTTTGGGATGAGACATAATAATGACGATAAGATGGTTGTGAAAGTGGCTTTCATGTTCATGACTGGTGGTGGACTCCCATTGGCTGCTTTGTGGGATAAGTTCTTTGAAGGACATAAAGGGTTTTATTCCATATATGTTCATACAAATCCATCTTTTCAAGAATCTTACCCTGAAACTTCTGTCTTCTACGCAAGAAGAATCCCAAGCCAGGTGATAATTTACAGCTTTAACCTCTTCTTCCTTTCTTAATTACTCTTGTATAGTTACACTGTATGATAATTAGTAAATATAGATGTATATAATCAGTAACTATATCACTTACTTTACCAAAGCTATATAACTATACATATATTTTAAATTTGTCAGGTCGGTTTTTTCACGTGGCACGTGTATAGATCTTGATTTGCAACCCTTGCATATGGTTCATGAACCCATTTGATATTATTCTAACACCTATCATTTTTTTAATCGTGTTAAGAAAGTAACAACATATATCATCTAAAATTAGGTCAATAAAAACAAAGAAAATTGTTTAAAAATATTTAACAACAAAGCTCTTTACGTGTATACCACTAATCCATAAAAAAACTTTGAACTTTCATCCGTATAAAAACTTGTGATTTGCCAAAAGCTCTGTAAAGTTTTACGTTTGAAATGTGTTGTCACTAAAGTTTTTTAACTAGAGTATATTAAAATAATTTCTGATGTTGACCCAAAACATAAATAAATAACTTTTCCACTCTCGAGAGATCCAAGCCCATGTTAAATCCTTGTTGCTTAATATTTCAGTTTATTTTACTGAATATAACATACATTCTTTGCGTTTTTCTAGCTAGAGTTCATGTGACAAAAAAACCCACAGAGCAAAGTAATAGCAAAACTAGATTCATAAAACCTAAAAACCTTAAACCCGTATAAATAATGCTTTTATTATTTTAACTTTGTTATAACCTTAATTAATTGTGGTTCGTGAAAAATTGTGGAACAGGCAGTGTATTGGGGAACATCATCAATGGTAGACGCAGAGAGAAGACTGTTAGCAAACGCTCTCCTGGACGATTCGAACCAAAGATTCGTTCTCTTGTCCGATTCTTGCATCCCACTTTATAATTTCACAACCATCTATGATTACTTAACCGGCACTAACCTCAGCTTCATCGGCTCGTTCGACGATCCAAGAAAATCCGGTAGAGGCCGTTACAACCCGGAAATGTATCCACAGATCAATGTCACACATTGGCGAAAAGGAGCACAATGGTTTGAAACAACCCGCGAGCTTGCTTTTCACATTATCGCAGACACATTTTATTACAAGATATTCGATCAACATTGTAAAAAGCCTTGTTACCTGGACGAGCATTATATCCCCACTCTCGTTCACATGTTGCATGGAGAGATGTCCTCGAACCGGACCTTGACTTGGGTCGATTGGTCGAGAGTCGGTCCACATCCTGGCCGGTTTATTTGGCCTGATATCACCCAAGAGTTTCTTAACCGTATTCGGTTTACAGAGGAGTGTGTGTATTATGGTCGTGATGGTGAGAATATTACAACTTCGCAATGTTTTTTATTTGCGAGGAAATTCACAAAAGAGACTTTAGAACCTTTGTTAAGAATCTCACCTTTAGTTCTTGGGTTTGGTCAGTAATTATACTTCAATGTTTGTGAATTTTTTCTTCTTTTTTTCAGTTGGTAAATAGTATTACGCCATTAAAGTGATAGTAATATTTAGAATATTTTTCTTGCAAGCATATTTTTGCCATTCCACCGAAATAATTTATGTCACATGACTGTTATTTGTCTCCAAATTTTGGCCATCCTACCTTATTTTAACCGATCAATAACCGAAGAAACGGTTCGACCCAAAATCCAAAACCCAAAACCCAAAACCGTAAAATTTGGTGGAACGATTGGAGAGAGTTTTATCTTATCCAGGATCTTTTGTCGTTTTGTGAAAGCCTCTATGACTCTGTGTCTATAGAGTAAACTTTTGGCGAAAACCCAAAGTTGCAGACTTTACTAATGCTAACTTCTCTCGTCGTCTCGGCGCGAGCTTTTCCATCAGTGATCACTAACTCCTCGTTAAACCCTTCAAATGCCGCCAAAACACCCCAATTTGATCAATTTAAGGAAAACCCAGGATTGTCTGATGCTGCGATTAAGGTTCCGACTGCTCCGTGGATGAAAAGTCCTCTCTTGCTTCGACCCGATGAGGTTATAGACACTTCATATCGTCACGAGAAGAGGATCAGGAAGCAAAATAATGGTGAGGAGAAGACGTTCAAGGCGTTGAACCGTAGAGAGAGTGGTGTCAGGGGAAGTAAAGCGATGAAGAAAATCGTCCGTAACGTTGAGAAGCTCGACGAGAACATCGATTCGGAAGAGACCCAGATGGAGTATCCAGGCGAATTCAAGTCCCTGGGTCAAATTGTGGAGGAAACAGAGCCGGGGAAGAGATTTGGCGGGAAAATGCCTTGGGATAGAGAAGAAGAGAGGTTCATATTGCGGAGGACGAAGAAGGAGAGAGTCCCGACGACGGCTGATCTTATCCTCGACGAAGGATTGTTGAGTAGACTGAGACGTGAAGCTTCGAAGTTGAGAAAATGGGTGAATGTGAGAAAAGCAGGAGTTACAGAGACAATTGTGAATGATATTAGATCCATCTGGAAGTTGAACGAGCTTGCTATGGTGAGATTTGATGTTCCTCTTTGTCGAAACATGGAGAGAGCTCAAGAGATCATAGAGGTTTGGTTAGTCTTAACTCTTAATCTCATTTATACTTTGAAACTTTGTTCTTCAATATCGTGATGTTCCTCTCAAATTATTTCTCTTTTTTCTTGTTTCATGTTTTCAAGAGTAGATGAAGACTGGAGGCTTGGTTGTGTTAAGCAAGAAGCAATTTATCGTTGTTTATCGAGGACCACCGAGTAATTCGTCTGAGAAAACCAATTCGGTATGGGTGAAGGGGCAAGATGAGATTAGCTCATCATTGTACGAGAGAGAAGCTGATAGGTTATTGAATGGCTTGGGACCTCGATATATGGATTGGTGGATGAAAAGACCGTTTCCAGTTGATGCTGACTTGCTTCCTGAAGTGGTTGATGGATATAGAACTCCATCTAGACGTTGTCCACCTAACACTAGAGCAAAGCTGAGCGACGAAGAGCTTACCTACTTGAGGAACATTGCTCAAGCTTTACCATATCATTTCGTCCTCGGTAATTTGCCTTCACTGTTTTTGTAGCTGTCTTCCTCACTTTGTGTGTGCTCTATAAAGTTTAGATTCAGGAAGAGTACTTCGTATGCATACTGAAGAAATTATGAAAGAATGAGGGAACGTGCTTAATTAGTTCTTTTACACAAAAATAGAACATGTTCTTAAGTTGGCTCTGAAGGGTAATAAGAGATAAGATCAAGAAATGCTTCTCATGCTTCCTAAAAGTTGCAATATTTCGTGTTTAAATTTTCCGCCTTTGTTCTTTTCATTTGCGTATACCACTTTTATTCATTCTCTTTGCGTTGGTGTTAGCTAAGTGCTGCTCTATTTGCATTTCTCTGCGGTTTCTTCTTCCAGCTCTTAACAGTCTTTTTTCCTTTCTTCTTAATTTGTAAAGGGAGAAACCATAGGCTTCAAGGTTTAGCTTCTGCTATCGTGAAACTATGGGAGAAATGTGTTATAGCAAAGATTGCAATCAAATGGGGAGCTCTCAATACAAACAATGAGGAAATGGCTGATGAATTGAAGGTAGATATTTTTCTTTTTTTGAATATTTATATTCAAAAACAATGAGGCTGACGCGAATTTCTGTGGCTCTATATATTTTTAGCATCTCACTGGAGGAGTTCTGATACTACGCAACAGATACTTGATAATACTTTACAGAGGCAAGAACTTTCTTTCTGATGAAGTTGCGGATTTGGTTGATGACAGAGAGAGATTACTAAGAAGATACCAACATTTTGAAGAAACCAAACGCGAGAGCGATATAGAGATCTTGGAGGTGGTAACAAATGGTAAACAGTTGGAGGAAACAAGCAACACAGGAACTTTATTAGAATTTCAAGAACTGCAGAGAAAGTTTGGTGAAATGGAGATGAGAAACGTGGAGACTGAAGCAGAGAAAGAAAATTTAGAAAAGGAACTCAACAGCCAAGAACACAAGCTTTCCATTGTAAGTCTCTTAACTTCAAAAATTGCATCTTTGTAGTTTAGCCTACTGTAATATAAATCCCAAGGACTGCTCTCTTGTTTTTTTTGCAGCTAAAATCAAAGATAGAGAAATCAACAACAGAGTTGTTCAAATTGAATTCCTTATGGAAACCATCTGAGCGTGACGATGACATCGAGATATTGACTAATGAGGAAAGAGAATGCTTGAGAAGAATAGGGCTGAAGATGAACAGCAGCTTGGTTCTTGGTAGGAGCCACAGGATCCATTCGTGGCTTCTTCTTATTTCTTATCCAATGGCTATGAGATTGGTTAACACAAATTTCAATTTGGTATCTGGTTCATTTATTAGGTAGAAGAGGAGTCTTTGATGGTTTAATGGAAGGTCTGCATCAGCATTGGAAGCACAGGGAGGTTGCAAAAGTGATCACGATGCAGAAGATTTTCTCGAGAGTTGTTTACACAGCGAAATCACTTGAAGCAGAGAGCAATGGAGTACTAATCTCAATTGAAAAACTTAAAGAAGGACATGCGATACTGATATACCGCGGCAAGAATTACAAACGCCCTTCATCAAAACTGATGGCACAGAATCTTTTGACGAAGAGAAAAGCGTTACAAAGATCTGTTGCGATGCAGCGACTTGGCGTAAGTGAAATGAATGAAAAATCTTTCATTTCGTCTTTTTGATTGAGAGAATCATGGTAAACCCCATATGAATGAATCTTTCTCTGTTTTTGTTGTTGCATTGTGGCAGTCGCTGAAGTTCTTTGCTTACCAGAGAGAAAGAGCCATTGTAGATTTGAAGGTGAGATTAGTAAATCTTCAAGACTCTGCTTCTGAGTTATGTTGATGCAAAATGATCTGCGAGGAGGAGCTGTGACAAAACTACCAAGGCAGATACGTTCACTTGCTGGATCACATATTATTTTTCATTTACTTTGGTATTTCGATGACTTACTCAAATATTTTATCGAGTAATTGAGTAACCAATTATAAAGTATATATCATGTAATTTCAAAATCCTGATAAATGCAACTTCTGTAAAAAGAAAACTGACGAAAATCTGGACAAAAGAAGGATTTGTTACTCTTTATCACTTTCAATGTAGAGTCGTAACGGATATATTACTGATCAATTCTATTTTCTTGGTTATTTAGAATAAGATATCTAAATATATATAGAACATTTTAAGTTCCGACAAAACTAACTCCGCAAATAATAAATGCAAGAGCCTGCATGAGTAGATAAATGTATAACAATGTATTCCCAAAGGCAAAGTCGTAGCATGCACAACACAGAATGTATATCCCCACTATCATCTCTTTTGAGTTTACTCTGCAACAAAACAAATTCTTTAACCAGTTAATATCCTTAAGTTCTGTTTTAATGGCATCATTATGTGCTTGTATGTTGTACCATCTCACTAGCTTTGAAGATGAATCACATGAAACTGATAGCCCGAATTAATTACCTTTGAAGAATCCCATTGCGAGGTTTTTTCACTTGAGGAAGTAACTTAGTCTGGAGAGCATCTCCCAATTTCTCGGTGACGACCCATTCGTTTACTCTTCCTCCTTCAAGTAAACCAATGAAAGTTCCTTTGGTCCGATGCAGAGCCATTACATTTTCGAACAGGACCCAGAAAACCACCAGGTAGAGTGATCTACGTGCATACAAACAATGCATGATAAATATTATAGCGTACTTTAGACAACATAACAGTTGAGTGATTGATTATAAATGTTGTATGACTTGTGGTTAGAGAAAGGACATTAGCACTAACCTTGGTGTGGCAATGGCATTGAAGAGAGTGATCACAAAAGGAACGTAGATAGTTGACCAAGTCGGAATGTTGACTTCAGAAAAGAATACACTCGTAGGAAGAATGACGCAATAGAAGAAGAAAGTGAAGAAATGGACTATGACCTTCCGTACAAAGAAGAAGCTATAGATCACATACAATTTCTTCCAAATCGTCACTCTCTGCTCACATTAGCAAATCACAAATTCATTACCAAAACGTTTTTTCTTTATTTATAAATAAAAACTTTGTTTAAAGATCAAACCGTAAAGAAACTGAAATTGACATCATGCATGATGGCCTCACCAAGAAGTTTGGGCATGTGTTTATCTCAAAAGTAAAATGTAAATGGAAGATAGAAACCAAAAGAGTACCTTATTGTGAATAACCTCCAAAGTCATTTTCCTGAAGAGATTAGCTGGACCGCATGACCATCGATGTTGCTGGAATCTGAAAGCCTTGAACTGGCTTGGTAGCTCACTTTTCACCTACAACAACAATTATCTTATTATATACTTATAAAACCTTACTATATATATATATATATATATATATATCAATTTGATGATATCTATAGATACATAATATATTGTCGCAAATGGAGTATGTTATCATACTGTTGATATTATTGTTTATAAAATCATGATTTAACTTTCCATAAAGTTTGTACAAAGTAAACAAGACATGTGACCAATATTTACTAAGATTTGGACATATTCATTAACTAATTATATATAGTCCACAAAAAAGGTTGAAAGTACCGAAATATGGTTGACGAAGACAAATTTCCAGCCGTGTAAACCAACACGAACGGCCAAGTCCATGTCTTCGACGGTGGTCCGGTCTTTCCAGCCTCCGGCTTCTTCCATCGCCGCCAATCTCCATACACCCGCCGTCCCTGCAAAACTCCAATTATATATTCTTTATGATTATGTTGAAACAAAACAACATTAATTTATACTCTTATATTTTTTTATTTGTTACCGGAACTATATATATTCACTCGTAGTCAATTTGTTGTCGATTGAAAATCTATGAATTTATATTGTTTTAAAATATTATTTTTTATCCAACCAATAAAAAAAATAAACAACAAATGTGGCTTTGTATTGGCTAGTTAGAAAACAACGAAAACTAGAGTTCTCGGACAGAGGATAAAGTATTTAAAATAAATGATGATAGGGATGTACCATTGAAGCCAAAGAAGGCATGTCTAGTGGATCCGGATTCTTGCTCTGCCATGAAATGGTAATTGAGTGACATCTCCTGCATCCTAGTCATCAAGCACTTATTTGCGTTCACTGCACCAATGAATCATTCCACTAACCATAATGAGTATAATTGTATGCTTTAAACCACTTTACATTACATTAAAAACACTTGTTTATGTCAATTGTTGATAATAAGTTTGACCTTAACGTATCCATACCAAATTTCCAACGAGCTTGAACAAGAGCGAGCTCAGGATTGTGGATGAGAAACGGGACAGTGCGTTGGAGGTAATCGGGCTCTGGTTGGAAATCGGCATCGAATATGGCAATGTAGTTGCATTGTTTGACGTAGCTATGCCTCATGCCTTGTTTAAGTGCTCCAGCTTTGTAGCCATTTCTATTGTCTCTCCTCTCACATTTTATGTTTATGCCTTTGCTTGCCCACTTTGCACACTCCATGCTCACCATTTCCTGCGATTATTAACATCTCAATCATTTTGGTTTTTAAGACAAAAAAACATAAGTAAAATGTGAACAAGAATATTTTAATTAGTAATAGCTAGCATGCATTCGAAATAAACAATCAAGTATATGTACCATGATGGTGGGATCAGTGGAATCATCTAAAACTTGAACAATAAGTTGATCCAGTGGCCATATGAGTCTGCAAGCAGCACCTATGGATAATTGAAAAACCTATGGATTCAAAATAAATACAAGTTTAAAGGCTGCACTAATCATAATTGAATAATTGATGGATTCATAAAACTATTTTAAGTACCTCTCGTTCATTGTACATTGGGATTTGGACAAGAACCATGGGATAGTTTTGGTCTCCGAGCTCAACGTCCTCTTGCATTGCGTCCCATTTGTAGATCTTCTCGGGTTTGCGTTTAAACAACTTGACGTAAATGACTACAATGTTCATATACACACTTTCTACGAAAACTAACAAAGAGATGACCAAACATATAGCCACCAAACACTTGAAGAACGGAACTATAAAGAGACTCCTCATTTGTCTCAACCACATAGTTTCCATGCTTCTTCACACCATTATATGCTTCAAGCTTTTCGAATATCGCAGCTGCATCTTCATAACTCTGTAACTTGTCGACAAAAAAAAAAAAAATTAATTCTCAGAATAAGGATATGGGAGTGAGATAGAATTATGTATTAGGCCTACTAGGACGAGGATCGAGAGGATTTATTAGGAATGGTTTTTCTTTTTTTGTCTATAAGTGACTGACTTGAGAGAGATTCTCTTTCTTTTTTTTCTTTTTCTAGGGGGTTGAGTTAAGTAATTTATCTTTCGTTTAAGAACGTAGTTTTTATCTTGATTCGTCGTCGTTTAACTGGATTATGTTGACCAGATCTTGAACACTATCATAGCTAGTGGGACACAACAAAACTAGAAAAAGGACCAAACAAACTTTTCACTCAGTCTCACTATTTTATTCATGGTTTTCACGTGGTAGTTTTACGCATGTGACGGAACTAACGCAATGTTACGTTATCTAGTGTCATTTTGTTTTTACTGCAATTTAGTATATGGATTGCAATTACATGGTAAAATAGTTTATTTATATATCTTTTTAAACATGTAATAGTTAAGGTTTGTTAAACATTCTTTATAAATGATAAACGTAAACGAAAAAAATACATCAATTATTGTCTTGTGTTTCAAATATAAACATGTATCAATCATTAAGAACCAAAAAGAAAAGGTTTCATATGAAGATAATTAAACATCAACGCTTATGAATCGCGCGACATCATTAACCATCAAACTCTTATAATTAATGGTAACCGTAATCTCTATAAAAGCAATTTGAATTTAAACAACCACTGTAAAATAAGCAACACCGTAATTTTTGAGAACAACAACATTTAATGTTCTGTCTCCGAAATTTGAATGGCAACAATTGTCTTTCTTTCCTAGTTTATTTCGTACGTAGGAACAGAGTCATATTTATGAACGGAAAACATATTTTCTTTTTGTAATGTCTCAAAAAACTGATCGGCTCAGTGACTTGACTGATTTGAGAGATTTGTCTTTCAATGGTATTATGTATTGCACCGAATGATTTGTATCGTCTCGTTGTTACAAAGTTGCAACTAATTTTGGGTTTGTTATAGTAACATGAAATATTCTATGCAGGAAAAACAATTAGTATGAACTTAATTTCTATTTGTAATCCCAAAGCTTCTTTTGAATAATGGCGTTCCAAGATGAGGGTATATAAATTTATAACGTATATATTCTTATGCCCTTATACAAACGTCGAATAATATTGATGACAAAAGCAAATGGTAAGTGTACAGTTAATGTGTTAAACATTAACTAAAAGAAAAGAAAAAAAAACAGAAATGGAGAGTCAGATCTGGAATTTATCTTTTGTAGTACAAAAATAATGTCCCACTTGACTTTTGTCTCTTTCATAAGCAAGTGGCGAATGTCAACTATTTCAACACGAGTCGAACAGTCAATCGCGGTGTAATCCACGCGCTAAAAGTAAGGCTGAGAATGTAAATGGGCTTTCATGGCCCGGTAGTGGGACGACATCTACCGAATCGGGCATGTGTGTTTTGCATCAAGAAAATTAAGGCCCATTAACAGATGGGCTATTGGGTCTATTTGGAAACGGGAAGCTACTGAGTCTACAACTATAATTTGAGTCACATTAAAACTAGGATAATGACAAAATATATGAAGAAGCAATTGTATGTCTCCTCCTTATGGCCACCTATTTTATCATTTTGCCCTCCACAAACTAAATCCCAAATCATTTTATTGGTTATAAATAGCCGTTGCGAAATTTTCAGTACCCATTTTATGATTTATAAATAAAATACACGTATGTTGTTATACGCCAAAATATATATATATATATATATATAACATATATCTTACCCCATGTGGTAAGTTTGTCCTGTTCTACACAAAAGATTCACTAGATCCAAATATTTTTATTTTTACTTTCAAAGATCTAACTCAAACATTTGTTTTTGCTCGTAGTGTCTTTATTAATTTATTTGAAGAGGACGTCTTCCCCATTTGCTCATATACACAAATCTCAAATTAAAAAAAAACATAAACCCTAGAGAGTATAATAGAGATATTATAGATTACATATCCTGCAAATCTTATAATCGCAGCTAGCACAGAAAAACGGCCATGGAAAATATGACAATTTAACTATAAGATCTCATAAACATTTTTATATATTTGTAAGGAAAAAAATATATATAAGAAAATAGAACAGAGAAAAAGATTTTTAATCTGTTTTTTAGCCCATTAAAAGAGTTGTATGGTTCATGGATAGAAACCATTATTGGTGGTCATAGTTTTTTAAAATCCTGAAACAAAATGATTGAACCGAACTCGAGGAACTCGAATCGTCGAGTTAATTTTCTACCGTCATCGATAGAAGTAATTTCAAGAATTCGCAATGAAATTCAAATCGCAACATTTTACAATCATCTGCTTCAATATCCTTAGAGAATAACACTGTATTAGGTACAAGAAAAAAGAGACTATTTATAGACAGTTCACCAAGGGAAAAGAGATAGAACAAAATTGCCCTAGCTCTAGGCATATAACAAAATAATACTTTCTTTTAACGGATGTAACTTCCCTCTTCTTCCTAAGTTAAAAAAAAATTAAAAGACAAAAGAAAAAAAATCAGCAAGCCAAAAAAACGAAAGAACAGGATTTTATTTGTGCATGTATTAAGAATATACGTAGTATTTTTTTTTAAAGTAGAACGTGGTGTTTATTTAGTTTAGTGATTTTGTGGCGGTGTCTCATCTGTATTCTTCGTTTTACTTCTTAGCATCTCAGTGAAGTTGCCTCTCATTATACGTCTGAATCTGGTGTCTTCAGTCGCAGCAGCCACCGCCTTTGGTGAATCAGGTGCCTGAAGCGTTGGTGATGACGGTGCAACCCCGGTTGTTTCAGTTGTTTCTTTCTTCCCCAACAAACCACCTTCTCCAAACAAGCTTGTGACAGATGATGCAATCCCCAAGTGAGCACCCATGGCTTTGCTGATTGCTTCAAGTGTCCCACCTGATCTCTCCTTCATTATAATCTCTAAAGCTTCCTTGTGAGCAGGATCAAGCGCGTCTGGATCTTTCAATAGGTTTTGAATCGCCAGAAGGAGGTATTCTCGGACACTTGTTTGAGACAGGTCTTCAGAACCATGTTTCAAATAAAAACGAGTTAATCTTGAAACACTATTAAGACGTAAAAAGAAAAAGAAGTTTTTATTTTAATACTCTTACCAGTTGCATCGAGTGCACGGATGGCTTCGCAGAAAGCGTTAGCTCTCTCTCGGCGACGGATTACGTCTGTTGAAGAGCCTGGATTTGCTGAAAGTTGGAAAATTTTGGATAAAAGATAATCTCGAAGCCGTTCTGTTGTGTGCGGAATAGCAACTAAGAGTGCACGGATGACTGCGATTATCGCTTCATGAGAACCATCTTCGAGAAAAGCATCCATCTGGACTAGGATTTTATCAACAATCTGCATCATACCCGATTTGATTAGCGCATAAATATGAGATCTTTAGATAGTTCAAGAGTTTACTCTGCATTAGTGCATTACCATGTCGACTTTGAAATGCTGAGCTACAGATCCAAATGCATCTATGCTTGCGTACTTCACATTTAGGTTTTGGTCTGAGCCAAGAGTGATCAAGGCAGGTAAAACATTGCCAGAAGCAACTTTTGCATCAATATATGGAACCTGTTGCGCAAGTTAATAACAAAGATTCTATAAATACAAAATTGGGCAAGCCAGTTGAAGTATGTGTTGTGGAGAAGCTTACGATGGTCTTCAATAACTTAGCAGCGTTGATTTTGAGTTCTGCAGTGGAGTCAACGACCATTTCCCACAAAATGCCGAATATCATGTTATGATGTTCTTCAAATGTGCTACAATGTTTGAGGAATTCATTGGTAAGAAGAAGCAGTTCCAGGAAACCATAATAAACAATGGAAGCTTAGGGAAACGCACCAAAGGAAGCGAACTGCATCCAAGACCTCGTTGTTGTGCTTTGATGACTGGTTTTCCTTTGTTTTGCCCTCAACTAAGAGTTGTCGTAAGAAGTTTGTTAACTCTTCACGTTTACTTGGTGCACCAAGAACTCCTGCCAAAAGAAGCGGTAGAATACATAGAGTGGCAAGTCTATTGGCTACAGCAGTTCTTGGTTTCAGGCCTGACGAAAGGAAACAGGAATCTACGTCAGACCGTGTTTTAAAAATTTCCGTGTCGCTATATATCCAGCAACTAGGTTACCTTTTATTCTTGGATGGATTGCAGAAGGTAAGAACCGAAGATCAGCCTCATCATCTCCAACGGCCACTAAGAGCACGGGCAACTCAATGTGGGTTAGGTAGGAACTTCCAAAACGTTCAGACACAGCCAAGAGAAACTGCAAATCAGTGGAGATTTTTTAAAATTTAATGTTTACACTCCTAAGATCAATAGCAGATAAGAGAACAAGTGCAAACACAATCCAGACCTTTGTTATCCGATTTCTCAAATGGTCTTCTTTCTGGGGCAACATGCATGCCAATTGTAACAAGTTAGCAAAGCAATCAACATGCATCCATTCAAACATAGGCCACTCAGAACGTCCCCTGGTCAGAAATTCCAGTCAGATAAGACGTAGTATGATTATCTACAAGATGTCAGAAACTAGAAAAAAAATTCTTGTCAAGAGTTGTTGAGGGGGCGAAGAAGCTTTACTCGGCATAGGTCTCAAGCAAGGAAACAGAGACGGCAGATTCCTCTAACTTTGAGATAGAAGAGAAAGGACATGTTTCCATCGCCTTCTGGTGTACAGCTGGAAGCAACTCCATGAGCATTCTTAGTAAGACATCAATGTTCCATCGCTCCCGTTCACCAAGGACTCGTAGATGAGACTCCAATGAGCCTTCAACTCCAGAAAGGGGTGGGCAGTGCTGCAAATGAAAATGACTTAAAAGTGCTATAACAAACAACCACTCTCGATCAAAATCTTAAAATGGGACATGTATCGAGTCTATACCTGAGCAGAGCTCAATGTGTGAGAGAGAAGAACCCTTAGGATATGATCCAGCCTGTTACCCCACTTTATCACTGCAGGAAGTAGTTCTTTCAACGTGGTTTCAACCACCAGGCCAGATGGATCGCATATCAACTGAAACATCATCTCCTCAACCTAATAAACAAATAAAAAACTGGTGTTGTAGCATTCCAGTTTTACTAATATAAACGGAACTTCTATGCTATTGTCTCATGCCAACGTAAAAATGCCCCGTTGTCCTAGAAATTCTGTAATCAGCCTGTTTTAGAGCTTATGCTGCAGCCATGAAGGAAATTTAGTGTTCTTTTCTACAGTGCTATGAAGGAAATTTAGTGAAGCTGACCTTGAAATATTTGTCTGTGTTCGGAAATAAAGGAAGTAACAATGCAAGATTATGAGCGGCAGCCTCTCGAACAACGGTTGCAGAATCTTCTATAAGTTGTTGTACGATTGACAATATAAGAGAGTCGCGTATCTCAGGGCGGACATACTCTGCAAGCTCCCCACATGATTGAGCTACTAGTAGCCTGCGTTCTTCATATGTATGATTTATCTGAAAGAAACACAACCAGCATGTATGTAATCACTCCTATCAAGAAAATAACACAAAATGTTTAAAGCAGAGGCAGACATCTCGTAAACGTAAGAGTAGCATTTACCTGTTCCCAGCACTGTGGAAGCAATTCTGTCTCTGTTCTCATTTCGCCAACATTCCTTGATAAGCTAACACATGCCTGAGATAAAGAGTAAAAGGCCTCAAGCACAAAATTTTACCAGTCTAAAGAAAGCTTCTAAGTTAAAGCAGTAACTTACATCCATAATAATCCGCCTCTGCTGCTCATCTGGACGTTTGATTAGGTTGAACAGTGTATGAGTCAAGGAGTCTCTTGTACTGCTATCTGGATGCCGCTCAATTGCACACATCATCAGAGGAAGGAGTTCCTATCGGTCAAACAAACTAGATAAGTAATATTCCATCTACCGTATTGAAAGGTAAAGTTGAAAAAAGCACTCAAACCTCTCGATGATTTATCAGAACATATGGAACAATCTTCGGCAAAGCATCGGCAAGTATCTGAATTGTTCCTAAACCCTGTAACGGAATGGAGAAAAGAAGATTCAGACAGCCCATATTACGTTATGTTGACACAAAATAGCATTAGCATATCGTAAGGAAAGCAGACAGCTACATGGACCTCTACCAATTTTGCTGATAACAAGATAGGTGCCTTTCAAAAATATTCTAGATCATTAATAAAAAGATGAAAATAAGAGAGCATTCACGATGGAAGAGATAATACCCTAAAGCATAATCAGGGCTTACCGTTTCCTCAGAACCAGCTTCAACATTTGCATTTTCCAATTTTGAGTTAGAACCACGACCAATTCCAGAGTCCACTTTCAAGATGCTTTCAAGGTCTCTGGGTGAAAAATTACCATTTGATGGACTTAAGAGATGGTTTGAGACTTCTTTCTGGTTCTCCAAAGTACTATCCAAGGCTTTATAACATACATTTCTGGCCTCTGCTGCAACCTCTCTTTGATCAGGAATTATATTCTTTATCTCTTCCTCCACGAGACCGTCTTCTGTTTGCGTGTGCTCTTTTTCAATAGATATAGAACTCTCAGAAATCAAATCACCATACTTTTCCATTGTTGGTTTCTCAACTCCCTCTGGCAGAGAGCTTATCTGTTTCTCGACATTTTCCACGGATTGGGATTGCACAGCATCACCTTCACTAGCTGACACATATTGACTACCACGAGACCCTTCGATATGCATTTTAAGAGATGTGATCTCTGCTCTGCAGTCATTGAGATTCCTCCTCCGATGCTCTGAGGATTGCTTCAAACTTTGCACCTGAATACTATCAGTGTCATTTCAGGTATTTACGTTTCCAGATATGAAAGTTCTCGGTTCTTTAAGAAATCCAATCTATAAAAAAACTAGACTACCTGCTTTTCTCTGTCCCTAAGATCCTTCTGAAGTGATTCAGTAGACTTGTTAAAAGCACTGATTTGTTCTTCGGATATTTCTTTGCTCATAAGTAGCCCATCTTTTTCTTTGTTTAGCTTCTCGATCTCCTTTTTCAATGATTCATTCTCCTGAAGCATGGCTATTTTCTCCTGCATCGAAAAATTATGAACAATGAGAAATTCACATTCATAACATTTTGGTGGATTTTTATCCTCGCAAATCCTCAAAGTGCAACTTAAATGGTCAATACGATTCTCAAATACAAAAAGTTATACTTAAAAGCAAGATCCCGTTCTACAAATTAACTCCACATCCAGAATAGCATCAAAATGTATAGAAAATAACTAAGGAAAAAATGCATAGGGAAAAAGAGAGAGAAGTGAGTTCTGTATAAGACAATGATGTCAAAGATCTTAAGTTTCAAGTTAGTAATCTTTCTGACAGCATCAGTTCAATTTGAAGTGTGTACGTGCAAATTAAGCTATCAGGATATAACCTCGGCTGCCTCTGAAGTCGATGAAAGGTACTGATAGTAATAATAGCGCAAGGCATCAGGCACGTGTGCTGGACTGTCCTGCCAAACGTCCAAGTTCTGGTCTGTCACCTGATAAACAGATCATACGCGATGACGTCAAAGATCTAATTTTAAACAAGGTAGATATCAGTAACCACGAAAAGGTATAAACATATTGACATAAGATTAAGATACCTCCTCATAAAATGTCATTGCGGTAAGCCTGTAACCTGCTAGAAGAAGATATTCTTTCACTGCACAGTTTAAGTCTCGACGTTCATTGTTCTTCAAAGGCCCTATATCAGTGAAGGAAAAATCTTTCTTTTTCCGCTGAATTTCTGGCCTGTTGTCTCCATACTCATCTGTGTCCAACTCTGAGAAATAACAAATAGTTTGGTGATTTTGTTGCTACCATTCTGACGAGAGATGAAATAACAAAACATAAAAAAAACTAATATGCACTATAAAGGATGCTTGCGCAGAGTATACCTATCCCGGAAACAGCTCCATGTAGAAATTTAAAAGAGAACAGGATATGGCTAACGCACAGAGAGTGAAAGCTAGACTAGCAACTGCTTATTGCAGAAAGTGTTTGCACTTGATACTAAGATAATGAAGCTGGAGCATTTTACTTAAGTCAGGTAGACTCCCCAAATGGTCGATCATCACTGAAATTTTTGCAATCCTAGTTACCAACTTCATGGCCCGACACATGAACTGATTGTTTATGCATACACATTTATCTAAGTAAAGGAATTACTATGGAGAAGAGTGAGTAGAATAATACTTCTGCATAAAAATACCTTTTAACTTGTCAATCGAACAATCAGATTTCTTCTGTCCTTCAGTTTTCAATCTTGTAATATCCTCCTGTGCTAGACGAAATTCATATTCACTGATAGCTAGCTTCTCCGATAACGCTTCTTTCTCCTCCAACAAACTTTGTGGGTCCGCAACTGCATCGCAGGGTAACATTTACTAGTTACTAACAATGTTGTTTAAGAAAGCCTGAAGCTAAACCAAAACAAAACTATATAAGTGAAAAATCCTAATAATGCAACACAGGATACGACATGGGATGTTCTTGGTCATAGCATCACCCTCATTCAACAAGCTAAACAATCACTCTTCAAAAAGACCTTCAATTATAATTGTTTTCAAAATTTAAGAGTATGGAGAAGAACGTCATATTGCATGCAGAACATAAACAGGACTCCACCTTTTTGTTAACTCCTAAGCTTTTCACAGCGTGGCAAACATGTTCATGACCAAACCATTACACTTTCAACTGTTTTTTGTACTAAGTCAGACCAAAACAAGGGAGCTAATTTCTTCACGTTATACAACAATCCCCAAAAATATCTATAACACGTAACGCAGCTCAGTTATACTGGCAAGGATGATCTGACAATTTAAGTGAGTGAGAAACAGAACAAAATAACAATGCGAAGCGGATAATCACCAGCGAGTATACAATACAGACGCGAGGCGAAGAATTGGCGAACCTCGAATCGAATTATACCGAGAAATCTGATCGGGAGGGAAACGGGAAGGATCGGAGAAGAACTCCTTAAGACGAATTGTTTGGGCATCGCGCCCATCGTCGAGGAGCTCGTGAAGAAGCTCAAACGCCGTTAAGAGGTAGTTCTCTTCCATCAGGAAGTTCACAACAAAGTTACACAACGACGATCGCTCCGCGTCCATGTTTATGTTTCTTCTTTTTCTTCCACGGGAACCCTAAAACCCAATCAGAGGAAACCCCTCCTTCATTCCAAGATCACCGTGCATTCCGATAATGAATTCAAAATCTCTCTCTACAGATTCGATCTGATGCGCGGTTTCGGTCCACCAGATCGTGTCCGTGCTCTCGCCGAGGAATCTCTCCGGAAGGGAGTGACGGTAGTAGGAATCAGGTGCAGCAATGTACTAGTACAATGCGTGGATTGAGTTGGAATCAGAGATTCCGATTGAGCAGATAGGAAATTACTAAACACGTGGACGGTCCAGATCGAAAGATCGAATAGGCAAACTCCTCGTGTGTGCGTGCGTGTCTAGGCGATTTCGTAAATGCTCGAGAAAAGTCAACGGCAAACATTTCCGTCGCTTTTTCAAGCCAAAATTAAAACTTAAAAGTTTAGTCTTTTTGTTGAATGTTGCAACAAAAAAGGAGAAAATGCTAAATTACAAAGACTCTAAAATGTTGGGAAGTTTAAAAATAAAAAATATATTTAGGGAATATATCAAACTCAAAAAAACTACGAGATGACACAATTTTTGATTATTAACTTGGCAAATTTGAAGAACAATAAATAAAAATCAGGATTTACGTAATTACAATGCGGATTGCCAATAAAACCATCATCGTAATAGATTCAACTTATAAAGAATCATCAATAAATTCTTAACGGGCCAAAAAAAGTAATCATATTACAATATTATCTTATAAAATGTATCTGGAAAGAAAAAAATCTGCAAATTGCAAACTTAAGAATGAAAAAAAACATAAGATCATTATATGATATAGTATTAGAACAGCAAAGTGAGTGAGAGAAGGTGACACAAGGATCACCAACTTAACTGAAAGAGACAAGAAGCAGAAGCATGTATATGTATGTGAATCAAAACAAAACTGTAAAACCAAATACCTGAAAATGCCGCACCATGAGGATTGATTTTTTACTCTCGACCGTTGTGGGTGCGTAGCTGACCGAGAGCTTCAGTTAGCATCATGGTTTCGTACTGAGAAGGTACTATGGGAGCAGGTGGCTGAGATTTGTAAATCTGAGCACGAGCTGTATCGTCATCGAGGTCAGTGTTACAGATGAGATCATCTCTGCATGTAGTACTAAGAGCAGCTTCACTTGATGTTTGTACCGATGAATCAACGGGTTTGGGGAGAGGGTAAACCTGTGAGGACAACTCGGGAGCTAGAGGGCTGGTGGTGCGAGCCACTGGGGAATCAACTTGGTGGGTGTTTAAAACAGCGCTGGGTTTCACAGGTGGCGGTTGAACGTGCCTCGAACTGTACTGCTCAACTGGAATGTAATAGATTGGGTATGGCTGTGGCGGGAGCTGATAATGTACGTGGTTCATGTGATGGTATGCTGTGGCGGGCAATGTCATAGGTGAGTTTCCGGTAATGTAAGGCTGTCCAGTGTAAACGACATGGACTTGTTGTTGAGCTTGGTTCAGAAATGGTGGATAACCCGAAACTGGGATGGGAACTGGTTGGTTTAGCTCACCCTCGTACAGGTTTGAAGATAAATTGGTCTCTAAAACATGAGGGCGTGTTGGTAGCTCGTGAGAAGAGATCGGGGTGACTGCAGTATTGTCGCTGTTAAATACAGTATAAGAAGAAGAGGAAGAATAGTTATCAGTTAAGAAATCGCATTTGAACTAAACGTGATTAGAGGATTAGCTTATTTTCTGCTAATATATACAATCCTGAAGAACACAACACAACTCAACTTCAAATACTAGAATAATGCAGCCTACCCGTCGCTAGGAATAACATACCCCCCGAGCATTGATGCTCTACGAATTGGGAATTACCGAACTCAAAGTCCCTTAAACAACAAGACAAGCTACTGATTGCCTTTGCCTAGCCTATGAACTCATTCCCCAGATCATATATATAGAAGAAAAGCTATATTCAAAAACAGGTCACTCCAAGAATTATGTTTTCTTTTCAACACTACTTCAAGAGATAGCTTTTCTATTTTAAACCAATTCTGCGATACTACTACGCTCGTCTCTGCCATTTTGCTAAACAATTCAAAAACTCCGAGCACATTGCATTTCCCAGACAGCAAATTGCGTAGATGTTTTAGAACGCCTACACTTCAAATTGTTCGATAAAGCAATAAAATGGTTGAAGTAAAGCAGTTAGAGATTAGAATACCTTGTCACCGATTCTACTGGCGCAAATTTGACCTGGGAATTGGATGTGTTGTCCTCGCCGGTGCTTTTCATCGGAGGTAAATTGCTCGAAGAAACCGAAGATGATGTCGAGCCAAAGGACGAATTGGTCCCGAGCATCATCGACTCCTGTCCGCAAATCCCGCCGTTACCATCTCCGCTTCCGCCACTACTTCCGCTATCATTTCGCCCAGTCTGCATCATCTCCGCGCTCTTTAACGCGTCTACGAACCACGCATCAGTCTTTGGGTGCTGGAGCACCGGCTGAGTCAACTCATCGCGAGTAGGCTTGGGATCTCCGATTCCAAGCCAATCAATATCCGCCGCCGCTTTACACTGAGCCTGATCTCCCTGACTCGCGCCGCCTTCATTCAATTGAGTTTTCGAAGGGAAAATAAACAATCGGATACGCGTCTGAGGAATGGAGGACTCGCAGGAGGTATACCCGTGTTCCTCCATCATGATCTGAACATCCTCGTCGGTCTCGACGGAGATGAGCGAGTCCAGTTCCTGATCAGGAAGCTGATATTTGATCTTGAAATCATAAGAGATACCGAGCGTAACCGTAAGGTGGTTAACAAGCAAAGTGAAGCTCATTTCCGCGGAGGGAGGAACGGCGACGATCCGAGTATCTCCGCCGACGTATCGCGGCGATTTCGTATGCGGAAGCGAAACTATACTACCGCCGTACCTACACATCAGACGCAACTTTCCATTTCTTCCGTTCTTCTTCCACCTTGGCGTGACAACCTTCGCACCTTCCGTTAAGGCGGCGGAAGCGGAGGAGGCGGTGGTCATGGTGGTGCAATTTTGCGGGGTTAACTTGTGCTCTTTTTGCTTTTCTTATGCTTTTGTGAGCAAACGCCGTTTATAAGCGGTCATTTTCTTTTTTTAATCGAATCGGAGTACTTTAGCTTAGCTGTGACGGTAACGTTAACATTAACCGAATGTATCAACATAGAGATGTGGGCCCTTGAACTGATGTTATTCCCAAGCGCGTGACTTTTAAAACGGGTATTATAATCGGGTCGGGTTAAGAATAATCCAAGAGCGGGTTTCACGCGACCCGGGTTAGTATTTCTGCTTGATTCGATTTTGTTTGTTTGTCTGATTGTTCGGTTCCCAAAAATGTTAATTAATTCAACCAGAAGTTGATATTTTTATCACAAAAAAAATTGATTAAGATATTAGAAAACAAAAAAAATTAGCCCTTTAAATATTCAAATTACCAATGACAAGGTGATCTAATAGTTAAACAAAAAATATAAAGATTTTCGAGGTTATATATTCAATTCGTGTTAGAAATGGTCTACTCTCGAACGGAGCAGTTACTTTATTAAAAAAAAACCATATCAATAAATTTGAATGATATGCACTCTAATGTTCGATTTAGTTGTTCACTGTTATAAAAGAAATTATGATTTAATTTCTAATTTGATTCTGAAAACATTTATCATAAAGATTAAGTACAAGTAAAGCTAAGATGGATCATCAAACCACAGTGTTAAAATAATCACTAAAATTTAACTCCGTAATTATTATGTTTTATATAAACTTTTTGAATTGATCAAACTCGTGTTCTCCTCTGTTTCTAAAGAAAGCATGATATCAGATTTACAACTGATTTTGTGGTAACGTTCGCTAAGTGGCTACCAACCCAATGCGTTTTTTTATATATATAATATGCTTCTTATATTAGTATTTTAAAAAAATCTTGGGCATAACTTTTTTGGTAAATTTTTCCTTTGCTTAAATTTCTCTTTATAAATTACTGATTGTCTGTTTCATACTAATCATAACATTTATGTAACACTGCAGATGTTATTAAAAAGAAGTAATATTCGATTGTTATGTAATCTATATAATGGCATTAGTACCTAATAATATAAATATAATATAGATCAGGTGAACATAAGTATCGTTTACTTATGTGAAGATATCTGATTTGGTTTCTGTTAGATATATAATAACATTGTTATCTTACTATACAGTAGAACTTTAATTTTACTTTTTGTTAAATATACAAATTTTATTTTTGAATTGATTAATCTTCTAATTGTTTTAGTTTTTACGCCATATTAATCTTCTAAAAATTAATGAGTGTTTTTAACGTTTACGGTTAGCATCATCAACGTTTTTAATTTTCTAGTGTTTTCGTATCCCCGAAAAAAATAACATTTTTTAATAACCAAAATCTCATACAAAAATCCAAACTAATTTTGTTCAAATAAACCACCGCAAATTATAAATCAAAGATTCGAGTTATCTGTCGACGATATCTTATCTTTCACTTTAACGTTTTTTATACAAATATTTTACAAAAATTATAAAAATTAATGAAACGGGTATACGTTATAGAGTCACAATAAAACTTTACTAAAAAATCACCAGTTACCTAAAAAGAAGGACAAAATTGTACTTATGTTCGATAAACACAATGGATACTTGTGTTAATACATAACGTAAATAAATTATCATAAATTCAAATAACTTGCTTTCAGGATTCGATTTTCAGGTGCAATAAATATCATGAGATAGTGTTACTTAGTAGGTTCTTATCAGAGTGGAAAGAGCGGTAATGGGATATTAAATCGGTCAATAACGTTTTAAGTTTCGGTATTTGGTGACTTCTTGGTTTTGTACTTTCGTTGTTGAATCAATCAATAGACACAAAAACCAAATTTTACTTTACGACAACTTCACTTTCGAGCAACATCCTATATAGACCGTTGGTTACGCACTTAAATCACTTAATTTGTATGATAATAATATTATACTGCGCTCTTTTTTTTCAACAACATTACGTTTCTTGTGAAGAGATTATATTCAATTAGTTTTGTTACTTCTCCATATTTCTTTTTGGATTTATAAATTTGAGAATTGATTTTTCCATGCTTTTTGGTTTTTGAATTGTCTATTTCTTCAGACTACAATAAAAAGGATCTCACCATCATTTTTTCCCCCGAAAATTATGATCGCCCACCAATGAAAAGATATTCGCTATAAATGAGACAATGATTTTTATTGACTATCTCTAGATCGTGAATATCGAATAATAATGATAATAATAATCATGACGGAGGTTTTCTTTTAGTTAATAGTATATTGTTTAAGTGTACTTCTATTTGTGATAAAAAAACTGTAACTTCTATTTTTCACCAGAAAAATGGCTTTTCTTACGGGAGTGATAGATCAAAACTATTTATGAATTAGATGAAATAATTTATCAAAACAAACGAATTAATGATAGATAGATTAAAAGTTAAATTTAAACAGTTGTCCATGGTTGCTTACGAAGTAGTATTATAATTAACCAAAGATTTAAATAATCAATGAGAAGACAGAACACTCCACCTCAAGTCAACTCTCTTCTTGTATATATAGAGAGAGATATATTCATCCTTGTAACGCGTAAGCACGAGAGAGAGAGAGAGAAAGAAAGAATCAAAGAGATCTGTTGCGGAGAGAGAGAGAGAGAAAGGAGATGTCGATAGCTTTGCCTTTGACCTCGCCGGCGATGAAGCAGAAACCGGCGTCGATAACTTCTCCTCACCGTGGCTTGGGATCTTCTTCTTCTTCTTCTTCTCGTCTTCTTCGAGTCTCGTGTGTCACCACGAACCCTGCTGGGTACAGTTTCGTGGCTTTTTGTTTTTGTTTTTTTTGTTTTGTTTTATACTTATTTTAGATCTTCGATTTCATATTTTTCAGTCTTCTTTTTGTTTGTTTAGATATACATGAATATAATTAGGGTAACCTAAATATCATTCTAGATTTCTCTGTTTTTAAAAAAAAATTATCACATAATTATGCGGATCGAAAATCTAAAACAATCAGTCATTTTCAATCATACACATAAATAAATAAAATAAATGCTTGCTCAATTGAGATTTAACGTTTAGTTTCATATTTTTGGTTACTCACGATCGGAGTTCTTACTGTTTATTATATACATGAGCATAAACACTTAACGTTTAGTTCAAGTCATTTTTGTTATGTCAAATGGGATTAAACTACTGTTTGAAATACATTGGATTCCATGTATCTTTGCTAATTTCATCATTCGTATCAATGATGTCAACTTCTTCTTTTTTTGGTCCACCTGAAATCTTCTTTTTATACTACAGAATCACTATACTTTATCTTTTCTCTCTGTGTGTGTACACATGCACTGCTTGGTGTTTGTTTTCACCACGGATCATGACATTAGTCATTAGCTTCAAAGTTTTGATTGATTCTCTTTCAGATGGTAAGTTATAATTATCAGGCACAAGTACCATTCTACTTTAACAGGCTGAGTTGTCTTTTTTTTTAAATACAATTTTACCCACCATGCAAAATTATTGAAAAAAATAAAAATTAAGAAAATCTTTCTTGTCGCTATATAACCTTACTAAAGTAATTGGATATCCCAATTTCCAAACTGGAAACAGTGACCCAACGTCTCCACTATCAACATAAAGCAAACAGGAATGGACCAATCATATATATAAATTAACATATATGTTATGGCTTTTGAATTAAACATATACTTATCGAGTTTTTTTTGTTCTTTCTATAATTGTGCTATTTAGGTTTGTACTCTAAAAGATATCGCAGATCTTTTTAGCAAGTACAAAGGACCCATTTCTGTTGGTATATAATCTAATTTAATTTTTTTTTTTTGGTGGGTAGGAGGAATGAGAACGAAACATGCAATCAGTTTCGACCCATCAAAGAAGTAAATAACCAAATAACACACACAATACCACAAGAGAAGCTTGAGATCTTCAAATCAATGGAGAATTGGGCAGAAACCAAACTATTAACATACCTCAAACCGGTCGAAGATTCATGGCAACCACAAGACTTTTTACCGGCGCCGGAGACAGACGACGAATTCTACGACCAAGTCAGAGAGATGAGAGATCGAACAAAGGAGATTCCTGACGATTACTTTGTCGTTCTTGTCGGAGATATGATCACGGAAGAAGCACTTCCAACGTATCAAACGACGTTAAACACACTTGACGGCGTTAAGGATGAAACCGGTGGGAGTTTATCGCCGTGGGCGGTTTGGATCAGAGCGTGGACGGCGGAGGAAAACCGTCACGGTGATCTGCTTAACAAATATCTTTATCTAAGTGGTCGTGTTGATATGCGACATGTTGAAAGGACTATACAATATCTAATCGGTTCTGGTATGGTAAGTATTCGTTTTTTTTTTTTGCTTAACATTTGATATTTTGTCGGTTCTAGTGAAACGTGTTATAAGTTTTTGTGTCGTTGTCTGTTTGCTAAATTTTGTAGGATTCGAAATTTGAGAACAATCCTTACAATGGATTCATCTACACTTCGTTCCAAGAGCGAGCGACATTCATCTCCCACGGCAACACGGCGAGGCTAGCGATGTCTTACGGCGATGCAACACTCGCAAAGATCTGCGGCACGATCGCCGCCGACGAGAAACGTCATGAGACTGCTTACACGAAGATCGTGGAGAAGCTATTCGAGATAGACCCCGACGGATCCGTTCAGGCGCTGGCGAGCATGATGAAGAAGCGGATCACGATGCCGGCTCACCTTATGCACGACGGAAGAGACGACAATCTTTTTGATCACTACGCCGCGGTGGCGCAGAGGATTGGAGTTTACACGGCGGCGGATTACGCTGGTATCCTCGAGTTTCTGCTGCGGCGGTGGAAAGTGGAGAGTTTGAGTTCAGGGTTATCAGGGGAAGGAAGGAGAGCACGGGATTATCTGTGCACCTTGCCGCAGAGAATCAAGAGGTTGGAGGAAAGAGCCAACGACAGAGTCAAACTTCTGTCAAAGCCCTCTGTCTCATTTAGCTGGGTGTTTGGTAGAGATGTGCAACTATGATTATATAATACAATAAACAATAAAACAAACAAACAAATAACTAAATAAATAAAGAAATGATGTTTGTGATCAAAATATGAATTTTTCTTAATAAACCGTACAAGTCAACCGTACTTTTGCAATATTATTATGATTTTGCTTTGATAGGATGACTACAAGTGTTTTTCTTTATAACTCAAACTCGGTTGTTTTTGACTTTGTGATACGAGAAGCCATTTTTTCAATTTTCCATGAACAATAAGATGTATCTGGCTCCAAAGGCCCAATATATATACGGAATAACTTGGCCCCATGGGCCTATTAAAGACTATTTCTTAAAAACAATAACAACTGAGGAGGAAGAAAAGGATACACAAACAAATATAATGGCATTGTTTGTAATAAAGCAACATTAGAGGGACATTTAAGAGAGTAAAAAAAAAACGAGTTTTGCATTAAATGTCAGTTTGCTAAAAAAGATCACATCACATCACATCACGTTACAGAGTTTCTGAATTTGCTCGTTTGTTTCTTCACCTTTTCCCGTCTTTTGCTTTTCTTCTTCCCTCCTTAAATACATTACACAATTTACTCTGTTATCATCGAAAAACTTCGTCTTTTTGTTTCGTTTTCATCCTCAATCTATTCTCCATTGTTAAGAAGAAAGAAAGAAAAAAAGGGAAACAATGGCTATGGCTATGGATCGAATCTCTTTTATCTCTTCCTCATCCGCTTATCATCGTACTTCTCTTCCTCATCGCCATGGCTCGAGATCTTCCAGAGTTTACATGGCTTCCACTATCCGTCCCACCTCTACGTGAGTTTTCTCGCTTCATTTCGAATCTTCCATTTCTGTTTTTCCCCACAAATTTTCCTGATTTGGCCTTTTTATTGGGGGGTTAAGTTTGAGCAGCGATAATAATCATGATCTACATTGGATTTATATATATAATCTCTGTTTCTGTCACAATTTCTATTCAAATGCAGATTATTTCGTTTCATACATATATAATACGCTTCTATGCTCTGTTCTATGAACAGATAAACACATTTTGATTAAAATGATTCATACATAAATGACGTTTTCTGTTGAATTCAATTTGCTTTCTGCTCAATCTCTGGACATGTTTGGTCACAAAAATATTTTGTTCAAAATCTGTATTGTTTTTTGTTATCCCTTTCTTCTACATAAAAAGTTATATCTTTTTTTTGGTTTTGTCTCTTTTTCTCTTACAATTGTCATTCCTCAGAGATATGATACTTTCCATATGCATGCATGGATTGTTCCTTTTTTAATTATATAATAACATTTAATTTGGTTGTTGGCCTATCAGGCTACAACGTTGATTAATCTCTTCTTAATTTATTGCTAGTGTAAGTAAGTTTTTGTTATAAAATCACATTTCACAAAAAAAGTTAAAGACTTTTAATATTGTGTTTGCTTTCGGTAGCTGTGGGTTTCCTCTATGTTTGCATACATATATATGTGTATGTGTATATATTATATATGCATTGTAGTTGGTCAAGTTAGGTCTGAAATTTTTCTTGTGTTGCTTGTTATTTTGGTGCTACTGTTTTGGTCAGAAGATCTGTAATTAGAACATGCTTGTCTCGTACTGAAAATTCCACCTATATTTCTTAACATCTACGGTGAGCATTGATTGAATCACGCATTAGTGTCTTTTTCTTTTGCTTTCAAGAGCTGATTATTCTCGTGTTGGGATCTTCTTTTTGGAAGTGTCTTAAAGACTGTAACTTGTTTGCAAGTTGGTTACCTAAAGAACACGGAACCCTATCATCTAATTCCAATGGTTGTGTAAATAAAAATGATATTTTTAGTCGTTTCTTTAATGACTCTTTACTGAATAACTTTCGATCATTTTGGAATCTCCTTTGATGGAATTGCAGAGAGGTTTCAAATGGAAGGAAACTGTATATCCCTCCTCGAGAGGTACATCTTCAAGTGAAATATTCGATGCCTCCACAAAAGCTGGAGATCTTTAAGTCCTTAGAAGGATGGGCTGAGGATAACTTGTTGGCTTACCTAAAACCTGTTGAGAAATCATGGCAGCCGACCGATTTTCTCCCTGAAGCTGAGTCAGAAGGATTCTATGACCAAGTGAAGGAGTTAAGAGAAAGGTGCAAGGAGCTTTCTGATGACTACTTTGTAGTGCTTGTTGGCGATATGATCACGGAGGAAGCACTTCCGACTTATCAGACCATGATTAATACACTGGACGGGGTTAGGGATGAGACGGGAGCAAGTCCTACTCCTTGGGCAGTGTGGACGAGGGCGTGGACAGCGGAAGAGAATAGGCATGGTGATCTTCTCAACAAGTATCTTTATCTGTCTGGAAGAGTAGACATGAGGCAGATTGAAAAGACAATTCAATACCTGATTGGTTCTGGAATGGTAAGTCGCCTTTCGTACTATAGTCTAGATGCGTATGAAGTGTTGCCTGCTTAAGCGAGACTACTGTTAAATTTATGGATGGATAAGTCCAATTATGTTTTTATGTTTTGTTTCAAGTTCCGAAGATAAAGTTGAACAGAGTTATCTTAGCTTAGCCACTATTGTACTATTTTGTATGCTGTGTTACCATATCTTACGTACTGATTGTTTTTGTCTTTTTGTTCTTAGGATCCAAAAACTGAAAACAATCCTTACCTGGGTTTCATCTACACTTCTTTTCAAGAAAGAGCTACCTTCATCTCACATGGAAACACTGCCAGACTGGCAAAGAAGCTTGGGGACTCGAAACTTGCTCAGATTTGTGGCACCATTGCTGCTGATGAGAAGCGCCATGAAACTGCTTACACCAAGATTGTAGAAAAGCTCTTTGAGATTGATCCTGACACCACAATCGTGGGGTTTGCTGGCATGATGAAGAAAAATATCTCGATGCCTGCTCATTTGATGTATGATGGCCGCGATGACAATCTATTTGAGCACTTCTCGTCCGTGGCCCAGAGGCTTGGTGTCTACACTGCCAGGGACTACGCTGATATACTGGAATTTCTTGTGAGACGGTGGAACGTGGAGAACTTGGCAGGCCTTTCTGGTGAAGGACACAGGGCCCAGGTAACAACATTTAAAAGCTCGAAACCATTTTTCTATTTGGTATTGCAGTATTTGACATGAAATAAAACCTCAAAGTTCTATTGAGTTTGTTTGCAATATCTTCTTCTAAAGGAAGGAGAGACTTTTTTCCTTTGTTCAAAACCTCTTCTTGCATTAAGGACTTATCCTAGCTAGATTGCATTAGAACTTTTTGTGCACTTTGGATATTGTTGTCATCAAATGGTATAGAAATCTTTATTCTGACTTTTGGCTTTCGTTATTTGCATCGAACAGGACTATCTCTGTGGATTGCCTGCGAGGATCCGCAAAATTGAAGAGAGGGCTCAAGGGAGAGGCAAAGAAGCTGCAAGAAACGTACCTTTCAGCTGGATTTTCGGTCGAGAGATCAGGGCTTAAAAGAAGTAGAATATGACGCAGTCTCTTCACCAACACCATGATGGGGAGGCCAGAAGAATGTTGTATTGGAACATATGTAGATAACGTATGTGTTTAGCACTTGTTTGGTTCACCTTTAATGAACTCCTTGCTTTGTTTTCACTATTTTATTTATTGATTTCTGGTTTTCTACTTGTTGTACTTTTGTATCCACTTCTCTCTCAGTTCAAATAATTTGTAATTCAAAAGATTGCTTTGCATTATTATGTTTTCTCTTTCTACTTTCAAATCTGTTTCCTTCTGGTTTACAGAGAAAGGACATCATTTGAAAACCTCAGCTTTCTTCATACATTCGAACCAAATTCTGGTCTTTTCGTGTGTTTCCGCTCAAGTTCTGAGTTTATTTCTCACCCAATTCGAATGTTTGTGGTCAGGAGATTGTTACAAGTTTCGTAAGTACACAAAAGAGAGTAAAGAGCAATAATTCATAAGGAAACATATTATATATATGTAGTGAATCATCAACAACAATGACAAATACATCAACAAAATGAACAAATCTTAGTACTCCCCAAGGAAACAGATCAAAAACCAACATTTGATATTGATATATAGCTCAACAGTTCTCACCACACACAAGAAAAAAAAGACACAAAACTCAAACTTGGAACGGCCATGGCCAATCCTTAGGATTCTCCTCACTCTGTACCTTACCGGTTTTCTTCATCGCAACGCCTCCACGATTATCTCCACCATCGACATATGCGTAATACTTCAAGAAGAAAGCCAGCACGAGAACGACCCAATCAAGACAAAAGATCACAATACAAAGCCCACCACCGAGTTTTAAGATCACAGCAGCATCTTCCTCACGGACATACGATTTGAGACTCCCGAGGAAATTGGATGTGTTGGTGAAAATGAGGACGGAGACAGATCCTTGGAATATAGCTGTTAGAACAGTGGTCACCATGTGAGCAGCGTACCACCGGTTTCTCCCGCAGGAAGCGGCGGTGCAGCCGGAGACGGCGGCGGCGATCGTGGTGGCGTGGAGGAGGATGAGGAGGAATCCACAGATGGAAGGGATTAGACGGAGAGAGAGAGTGAGGAAGATGCAGCTTGTGGCGGCACCCAGAAGGATGTAATTTGAGAAAAGGAAGATCTTATGGGTATGGTAATGCGATTCTTCGACCGATGGAGAAGAAATCAAACCCATGATGATTTTTGTTGTTTTCCGGTAAGGATTTATTGGAAACTTCGGATTTTGAGTTTTTGTTTTTTTTCGATGATCAGAAGATGAAGAAGAAGAAGAAGAAGTGAGTGTGATTTGGGATGAGCACAATGAGATTGTTTATGTAGAAGCGAGATGAGAGATTTAAAACGGTAAAGTTTCTAAATATGACCGTTGGATCTCGAACGGCTAGTTTGGTTATTTTTTTTAATATGGTGGGGCCATTAGGCTGTGGGTGGGTTATGTTTATCCGAAACAAGGATAAGAGTGTCTCTGTATCCAAACAACATCAGGGTCTTTTATCGTCTTCCTCCTCTTGTGTTCCCTGTGGGTCTTTCTTCTGAGTATTCCTCGTCGCTCGAAAGCGTCACTCTTTTAGTCGGTTTTGGGTCTTAGTGTTCGTGAATTTTGAAGGTTAACGAGAGATAAAAATGTCCGACTCCGATAATCTACAGGTTCCACGATCATCGACAGGTGAAACCCCTTTTTTCTCGCTAATTCAAAACATTTCGACGTACTTTCTTCTCTGGTTCGTCTGTTATAAAATTAGCGGATTTGGGACAAGTTTTGTTATTGCGGGGAATTTGGAATAGTTGTTTTTATTTCGAGAAGCTGCTAGGGTTCGGAGGAGATTGGTCAGAGATGAAAACTTGGGAGATTTGTGGTGGTTTAGTTCAGCATAATCGTAGTTTCCGGTTTATCGTAATTTGGGAGGAGAACTTGTTTAAGGACATTAGGAAAGTGAGAGCAAACATAAGTTCACCTTGTGGAGAACAAATTACGTGGGTCATATTGTCTGTGATCCAGCTTGTCACATGGAAAATCTTGTGTTTTTCTATGTTTTGGTGTTTCACTGTGAATAACTTTGTTCCAATAATGCTTTGGGAATTTAGGAATTGTAATATGTTCTCCGGGGATTCACTAATGCATTGTTTTGTAACATGTGTCATGCTCAAATAGACTCTACTGATGTTGGTTGGTACATTCTTGGTGAAAACCAACAAAACGTTGGCCCATATACCTTCTTGGAGCTATGTGGTAAGTGTTCCATGTGATTAAATTCCTTGACGTCTTAAGGTCTGACCTGTACATTTTTTCTGTAATAAGCTATTAAGCGCTGTATTTTGCTTGTTTGCTTTGACTGGGCAGACCATTTCAGGAATGGTTACCTACATGAAACTACCCTAGTCTGGGCTGAAGGAAGAAGCGAATGGCAACCACTTTCTGCCATCCATGAGTTGATGTCAAGGATTTCTGGAGCTGAGGTTGAGTATCCAGCTGGTGGTAAGATCCCTTTCACTTGAGTTTTCGCGTTTTTTCTAGCATAGTTTTCTTTCTGGATTTATGGCACTTACTATCTGTTATCTGACCAGGTGCATCTGGGTTCATAAATGGATCTAATGCTAGAACCAAGCAAAAGAAGCAGGATAATACTGGTCGGTTATTTAGACAGAAAATGATTTTTTATGTATTACAATTTGCAAAGTGAGGGTAGCACTTACCACATTATGTCATTTCTGCAGCCTCAACTAGTACTGAGGATGAGTTTGAGAAATGGCAGAAAGAGATTAAAGAAGCAGAAGCGGAGGCTGAAAGGTTGAAAAATGGTTATGTCTCTGGTAGCATTGGTACTGATCTTGTTGAAGATGATCGAGACAGGCCTTCTTCACCACCCGACGGGGAAGATGAGTTCACAGATGATGATGGAACTATATATAAGTGGGACAAAGCTCTTAGAGCATGGGCTCCTCAGGTGAGGCTTTTTTATCAATCATTCTTTCCCGGTTTCTGTTATTTTAACGAGAATTCAGGTTTTCCACCTGGGTTTTAAAGTAATGATTCGTTTACATTGGTCATCTTGCTTGGTGGGTTGTGGCTTTACATTATCCGAAAGAATGCTCATTTATTATGCATATCTATCATAATTTTGTGCGTTTATAAGATTGACTATCAGGAATTCTTAGAAGCCTACTCGTCGTATAATTTCACTTATTTTTCCTGTATTTGTTTCGGGTTTTTCCTATGGCGCACCTTAAAAAGAGTAAAATATCATTTATATCCAAGTACTGATGCTATTTCTTGTAGAACGATCCGCTGGGTAGCGTTGACCCGTATGGACTCGAAGAGATGACCTTTGCTGAGGAAGACGAAGTAATTCCAACAATTAACATTCTTGATACTTCTATTGATAAGGAGGATGACTCTAAGGATAATGACTCTAAGGATGATGTGGCTGGTAAGAGAGAAGAAGATGGCTCTTATCAGACCGCTGAAATAAACAGTAACGGCAAGAGGAAGCTGCCAGAAAAAGAAACTGAAAAGAAGGTATTTGTTTTTGTCTTTTGTCTTCTTTTCTGTTTCGTTGATCATCATCTCTGTTTTCTTGAGGTGCATGCTGCTTCATGATTTCTTGCCAAATCATGTTTGTTCTCACTCTACTCTTCTCAAATTCTGTTTGTTCTCACGATTTCTTGATTGGAGGGTATTGACTTTTTTCAGCTGCTGAAATGTTGTAGTAATGGGTAATTACATTTTGACCAATATGTACATCGTAGACGGAAAGAAAAACCAAATTATTTCTGGTTCTTAGACATCTTACTTATATTAGTACTAGGAAAATACTTTTCACTTTCATTTTTTCGTAAGCAAAATACTTTTACTTTCATTGTGTCGTAGTTCCTAATAATATATAATATTAATATAGTCGCATTTCCTCATGAAATTTCTGCAAGCTTTTTAAGTTTCAAATTAATTTTCAGGAAGCAAACAAGCCCCCAGAATCGTGGTTTGAGTTAAAAGTAAACCCACATATTTATGTTACTGGGTTGCCCAATGATGTCACCATCGAGGAAGTAAGTTGTGGTCATTGCTTTTTCTATTATTACTAATACCTTGAAGCTTTTAAATGGACTAAAAGTAGGGACATGTATTACAGGTAGTTGAAGTTTTTTCGAAATGCGGCATAATTAAGGAGGTAAATCTCTTGTGATTTTTTCTATGCTGTTTTGGAGTCTTGTATAAGTTTTCCCTAACAATGTAGATCTGGTAAACATCGCAGGATGACACTGGCAAGCCTCGCATAAAGCTTTACAGTCACAAGGCGACAGGAGAATTAAAAGGTGATGCTCTTATCACGTACATGAAGGTAATGATAATACTTGAAGTTCTTCCCTCCTGAGATTTATAAGGTTCTGATTCTTAACCTTGTCTCTATTATCTCTTCATGTTATCTGTTTTTTTTTCATTAGGAGCCCTCAGTGGATCTTGCAATTCAAATCTTAGACGGGGCTCCTTTACGTCCCGCTGACAAGCTCCTCATGTCAGTTTCTCGAGCTAAGTTCGAGCAGAAAGGTGAATATCGTTGCACATTAGTTGTATCACATCTTACTTGTTTATGGGTTAGAAAACAAGTTTTCCCCATCCGTGGCTTTGGTTGCTACAATATTTTGGTTATTGGTTCTTAGTGGTTTTTACTACTTTCACTCAGGGGAGAGATTTATAACGAAGCAAACTGACAACAAGAAGAAAAAGAAGCTTAAAAAGGTCGAGCAAAAGTTGCTTGGATGGGGTAAGTTTTCGCTACTGTGTACTAGAAACCTACCTTTATTTTTAGAAAGACACATATTAAAGGAAGATGTGAGGAGATGCTATAGATTCATTTCTATTACTGGAGAAATATATATTCTCTATGCTTTACCAGACTATGTGGAACTCTCTGGCAAAAGGACAGCACAAAAAACTTCTAACTTAATCAATTTTGGAAGGAAACCTTTCATTGACTATCAAAACAATAGGAGAGTTTAGAAAGTCGATCTAGGGGTGACAGAGGTTAAAAGGGAACATTTAGTTGTGTCGATATTCTCTATTTATTTTTCTGGTCTTATTTCTTATCATAGTTGATTTTTAGCATAAAGAAGTGGCCATTTTGTTCTTGAAGTTGGATTTTTTCATACTGGATCTATATTTATTGTGATGGTGCTTGGACTCCCTTTCTTGGCATAGGTGGTAGAGATGATGCTAAGATCTCAATACCTGCAACAGTTGTTCTGCGCCACATGTTCAGTCCAGCTGAGATGAGGGTAGGGACATGTCAATTATGCTAATACGAGAAATGTTTCCAGTTTTGACTACCTGATATAGCTTGAGCGTTTTGACTATGTTTGCAGGCTGATGAGAATCTTTGTGTCGAGGTAGAGGAAGACGTGAAAGAAGAGAGTATGAAGCATGGACCGTTTGACTCAGTGAAGGTTATACATTGCGTCTTTTTCACTTAAGCGTGTGGTTTCTAATGCTGTCTTTGTTGAAAGTTTAAAATGATGTCAGAATATCAATCAATCGATATATTTCTTTTACAGGTCTGTGAGCATCATCCACAGGGCGTTGTTCTTATAAGATTCAAGGATCGGAAAGATGCACAGAAATGTATAGATGCAATGCAGGGTCGATGGTATAGATTCTCCCGAGATATGTGGAACTGCTTAGTCGCCATTAGGGTTGTCGTCTAGGATCTGGTTTGTTGCTTATGTAGTTGTTCTGTTTATGGGGGAATGCAGGTACGCAAAGAGACAGATACATGCAAGCCTTGACGACGGATCAGTGAACCACGCTGCTATTCGGGATTTTGATTTGGAAGCCGAACGGTTAGATCAGTTTGCAGCTGAACTCGAAGCTGAATAGAAACAAAATCACAATAATCTAAGGGGTCTTTCTTGTAAAATACCCTATTTAGATAAGAAGTTTGAAATATGACCTATGTTTTCATTTTTTTTCTTTTTTGAAAACTACACTTTCTTCATAGAGTAAAACAGTCATGTCCCTATTGATATATATAAAATCAAAAATTACATTAAAGTTTATCATCTCGGGAAAGTCAGGTGTCTAAAGCCGATAATATTTAGTCTATTATCTTGAGAAATTCAGGTTTGTGATGTCAGTCAGTAACCTGACAGAGACCATCCAAATCAATACAAATCGGTTTACTTCATTTTAGCAGGTTAAACCGGACCAAGCGATCACAGTACTATACTTATCATTAGACATCTTTATTTGGTTTTTAGTAACTAAAAGCTCCAAAATTTTCATATTTCCCGCAACTAGGCAAAGAAGCCGCCCAGCTCAAATGTTTTGAAAAAAGGAATTTTTTTTTGTTTAATTGAAGGTAATAATGTAATGTTGGGATAGTTGACAAAAACAGAACTGTTGGACTAAATGATCTAAATCTAAAGCCATGTGGGACCCTGTCGTGTCTTAACCAATAGGAGCACGACGTATGTCACGGAACTCGTGTTCCTTTTCCGCACCAAATCCCTCATTTTAATCAGAAATCAACCAAAGATCCAAATTTCGAAACTTTGCATATTGCTGCAATTCTTCTTTCTCTCCCACAAAATTTACTATTTTCTCACGTTTTTTTGAGCGAGTTTGTTTGCTGTTCTTGTGTCTAATCTCTGGCAGCTAAGGGTATTGTCTAAAGATTCTGCTCCTACCGAATTGGGTGTTCTTTTGAAGTCTCCGCGACTTAGGGTTTCCACGAGGACTCTGTTCAATCGAGCTGCTGTAGTTGTTGAGCTTGGATTGGTGAATTCTACGGTAATTGATCTACCCTTTGCTCTTATTCTACTATGCCAAGGTCGTGAAGTAGTCTTAGGACCTTGGAGAGTCTCTGGACCGTGGCAATTTCGAAGCTTTGTTGTCGGTTCTGTTGTCTGAAGTTGGAAACTTCTAATTTTTCTCTACATACTCTATCTCGGGTTAGAGAGGTCTTCGTCTGTTACTGGGTCGGAAATGGATTTAGTTTTCTGAAGCTCAATTTGTTACGCTTAATATTCTGACAAGTTGGTTCCTTTTTTGTAGAAATTTTAGGGTTTTGTTGGGTGTCGAGGACGAGGAATGTTTTATTCGCAGTTTATATTAGCTAAAAAAGGACCACTTGGGACAATATGGATCGCGGCCCATTTGGAGAGGAAGCTTCGAAAGAATCAGGTGGCTGATACTGATATCGGAGTCTCCGTTGGTGAGTTATTTGCTACTTTTGCTTTTGTGTCCAATCTTTAATTTTAGTTCTCAATACTTTGCCCAGATTAGAACCCAAATTTTGGTCTTTTCTCTGTCCATTAACTGTATGTTTGGGATTTGCCAGTTTACTTGTTTTTTAGTTGTTTATGCTTTGTTGAATCACCGTTGTCTTTACTTGACCATATATACGTCAATAGGATTAGATCGTTCGAGTGTGCTGCAACAAAGAGTTTTTGTTTAGCTTTACCCTAGAAGACCAGAGGAATGACCATAAAGAGTTTATATGCAAATCTTCATTTAATATGCGGCAATTCCTTAAGTCTACAAGTCTGATTTATATCAATTGGAGTTCTTATGACCTCAAATTAAAGTAAAGCATTTTCTATATATGTACACAAGTGACGTCACATGCATTTCACCTGCTTAAATTTGTTTTGTTGATCCCAGCCACCTAAGGCTAAGTCAGTTCCATGCCATGCTGTTGTTTTCCCTTTATCCTACTCGCTCCAGCCAATATATTTCCTATTCTAACTATTTTCCTTTGTGAGTAGATTCTATTCTCTTTCCGGAAGCTCCAATTGCATTGCGATTGTCTAGTCATCTTCTGCTCGGTGTGGTGCGTATATATTCAAAAAAGGTGAATTACCTCTTTGATGATTGCAGCGAGGCATTGCTTAAGGTAAAGCAAGCTTTTCGCTCTGCTGCGGTTGACCTACCGCCAGAAGAATCCACAGCACCATATCACTCAATTACGTTGCCAGAGACATTTGATCTTGATGATTTTGAGCTCCCAGACAATGAGATCTTTCAGGGGTTAGTTTCTTGATATTTTGAAATTCACACTCGTTTTTGTCCCTATTTAACTATGCTATCGTATTTGGAGTATTGAAAAATGAACTTTGTTTTGTTATGTTTTCTTCCAGAGCTCTAAGCCATTATGCATAATAAATAACACTCTGATTTTCAGAATCTCTATTTATTGCTACTCGTTTTCTTGTCTAGCAGTAATTACGTTGATCATCATGTTAGTACAAGAGAGCAGATCACCCTTCAGGATACCATGGATGGTGTGGTATACTCAACATCGCAATTTGGATTAGATGGTAAGTGGTTGTTTCATGCTTACTTGTCTTTAGTTATTGGTAGCTGTGCCTTAAAATAAGAAAATTTATTTTTGTATACCTTTCCAGAGCGATTTGGTGATGGCGACACTTCTCAAGCTGCTTTGGAGCTTGACGAGGTATTTTTGCGTTCATGGAACAAAAAAAAAATATATATATTCTGAGGTCATCTAGGGACAAGAAATAGGATAACCATATTGAAAGATGAAAAATGCAGAGAATCTTTTAGTTTATTTGCTTCTAGCTTTTGGATTTTTTTCTCCCCATGGTTTGGTTAGATGCAGCCGGAAGCCCAGATGGGCATCCAGTTATGGAGTCTATAATCAGGAAAGCTTTTATTTTGAAGCGTCAAGTTACAGCCATGTTGGTTCAGGATGATGTTGATATTTTCTAATCTTATTGAAGCTTGGCATATTTGATATAGGAACTTGTCCTCTCTTATTAATTTATTTTGCGTATGATCTCTTCTCATCCTTGTATTGTTCTGCAGGAGGTATTCCAAGATAAGGAAGTTATTGGATCTGACGATGAGGCAGCTCAAGGGTCAGTTT
Source organism: Schrenkiella parvula (assembly GCA_000218505.1). Classification (NCBI taxonomy): domain Eukaryota; kingdom Viridiplantae; phylum Streptophyta; class Magnoliopsida; order Brassicales; family Brassicaceae; genus Schrenkiella; species Schrenkiella parvula. The sequence goes on along the minus strand of CM001192.1, from coordinate 13,264,841 downwards.
TTGTTCATTATCTTTGCTTTATATTTTGTAGCGTAATTGCAAATTTGGTTCCCTATGGTTTCTCTTAATTTTATTATTAAATCTGTAGCTTAATCTTCTTATCGGAAGCTGTGCAATAGGGCAGCTTGTTATCATAATTTTTAAATGCTTCACATGAGTTTTAGAACAGGGGAAAACTCGAGTTGACTGAAGGGTAAAGAAGCCTTTTTTGGTGTTTTGAAGCTATGTGGCCATGCTTTTTAAATTCCATGATATCCGAAACATGATTTCTGGCCGTTCTGAGTCCGCATTGTGAATTAGAACTGCACTTCTGTTTGTCTTGTCCTTCTTGGAGTCCTTTGGTATATAATTTGAATGCGCACGTCACCAATCAAAATTTTTGACTTATGGGAGAAATTTTATCTGTTGCTAGCACTGATCACAATGCATATCTGGATGCGGCAACACCGGAGATAAAGGATGAAATGGTAGGAGTTTCTGATGCCATGCCCCAAGATCTCAATCAAGAGCAGGTGCGGACCATAAGAGATGTAATGCATGAGGGCATTACTAATAGTTGCTGAACAATTGTCACCTGAGTTACAGTGCTTTATTTTTATATTTTCGTGTGGCTGAATGTACTTTGCAATTACAGGCACGAAATTTGCAATTTTTTTCTACAGATTTATCGGTTTAATTTTCTGGTAGGACTATTGGAAATTTGGAATTTATTATTGTCATTGTTTCTTATGAATCTCTCTCTTTGATAGGTTGAAGATCTTGCTATGCGTAATGAGGTCATTGAAGACGCTCAAGCTCCTCAAACCCCTGGATTAGTTGAGGTGCCGAACTCATCTAGTGTCAGAGAGCAGCTGGCATGCGATGATCACTTGGAGGTAGAGGATCTGAATGCAGAAGAAGGTAGGAAGGCCTCTGGAGAGCCGGAGGCTAATGATATGCATAAACGTGACACAGACCTGCCCTCTGAACATAATGTCGGAGAATCAGCAGTTACTCCCATGGATGTGGATAAGTCGCTGATAGATGAAGATGTCGACGCACAAAACGAGCGGGACGAGGAGAGGGCAGAGCATGTACATATTACATCGCCATGTTGTTCTCACATCACCACTGAGATGGAGGATCCTGGTCAAATAATCACTGAGGCAGGAACCAATGTTAATAATGTTGTAGCAGATAAATCGGATGTTGTTCCTTCAGTTGAGTTGCCTGGAGGGCCTACAATGAGTAACGCTGAGCATTGTTTATCTGAAGAACCAAAAGATACTGGAGAAGAGAACCAAGGTTTGTCAAATAAAATGCAAACCGCCCGAGTTATGGATGTAACCTAATGCAAAGTCTTAGTGCCTGCCTTATTCTTATGCTTTTTATTGTTTATGCCAGATCAATTTGCCATTGCCACTGAGGTCAATCAGGAAACAGATTCTAGTTTACAAGGAGACGGGCAAGCGTACAGTAGATCAGATGAGCAGCTGAATAACGCACACGCAACTGATGAACAGTTGGGAAATTTGGCTAAATCTACTGATTCTGGTTTGCCTGCACCTGAAAAGGTATTAGCTGCACCTAACAGCCTGGGAGATGAAAATGGTTTCATGGTTGAGTCCACGCCAGACAAAGAAGACCGTGCCACATGTAACGATGATGCAGGAAATAATAACATTACTGGGAAAAAACGCACTTTTACTGAGAGCACTCTAACTGCAGAAAGTCTGAACTCTGTGGAGTCAGTTGGACTGATTCAGTCGAAGAGAACTGCAGATTCTATTCCTGATGACGACGACTTGTTGTCTTCTATCTTAGGTATCAGTTTTTCTTGTCGCTTTGTCTTTTCATTTATATATCTATTGCTGTTGCCTATATGAGGGCAAAAGGATTTCTGAGGTTTTATGCAAGTTCACCCCTTTGAGCTAACTTTCTGAATCAATGGTCTTTTCCCCTTTTCAGTTGGAAAGTCATCTTTTCTGAAGATGAGGCCGACCCCTGTCCTTGAAATAGCATCTACGAAACGGGTACGAGCTGCTCCCCGTTCTACTGCCACAAAGAGGAAGGTTCTAATGGATGACCCTATGGTCTTGCATGGCGAGTATGTTTACCTAACTGTTTTTTATTTCTGATATTCTTATACCTTGGCATTTTTTTCATTGCTCCTGGTGCACCTTTCATAACAGTTCTTGTTTTATATGCACCCTGTTTTGCACTTTAGTGCAAGACAGCCAAAGTCAATACTAAAATAGTGTTTTTATTTTGTTGGGCCAAAAAATTTTGGACGCTGGTTTTTTCTTTGTTCTACAAATTGAACTTTTGGTCTTCTTTTAGGTCTCACAGTTGACCCTTGCAGCAATTTGTATCAGTTTTTACTTGTTTTATCATCTATTCTGATCTTGTCTACTTTTCTATAGCGTTATACGGGAACAGCTGACAAACACTGAAGGTATACGCCGTGTGCGAAAGAAGGCACCTTGCACCATTCCTGAAATCGTAATGCTTCAAAGGCAGGCTTTGGAGGATGGGCTCTTGAAGGAGCCAATATTCACTGGTAAGTTCACTGCGAAAAGTAGACTATTCTATTCTTGTAAACTACAGCCGCACATGTAATATTTTTCAATGATATTTAGGTATGTCAGTGGAATTAGTATCTCTACACAATGAGCCGTATGATCTAAGAGGAATCATGGTAATCAAGGATGATGATCGTCATGCTTCTGTTAGAGTTGTGGAAGATAATGAATGTTCTGTTAGGGCTGTGGAAGAAAATGTAACTGAAGAAAGCTCTGCTCCTCAAGCTCGCCCAAATGATTCTGAGGAGCAACCTGCTGAGGCTCTTACTCACCCACAGGATCAACAAATCATGGACCAACAGGAAGGAGTGAAAGATGATAACGAGCTTGGTGAAACAATATGTGATTTGGAAGTTTCAAAAGAAGGCAATGGAGCTGCTGATGAAGTAAATCTGGTAGTGAACGACGAAATCAGTCAAATGCCATCAGAGGACAAAGTCGATCATGTAGAGGGCGTCGAGGATTTACAGGTGGAAGGATACCATGAAAACCATGATGGAGGGCTAGGGGGTCAAGATGTTTGTGCTGATCTTCATGAAAAAGGTTGCAGTGATGTTATTGAAATTGCTGAAGGCGATGTAGATAACAACGCCATTCTCGATGAGACAGACTTAAAAGTTGAAGACGAGCTTCCACATGAAGATAAGAAGACGGATGCATCAGCTGGAGTCAGTGAGATTGGGATAGATGACCAGACTCCATGCGATAACACAATTGGCTCTATTGAAACTGGATGCGTAGAAGCTGGTGATTTTAGTAATCTGGCTTTGGAAAGTTGCAACGAACCCCTTGTGGAAGCAAATAATGATGGGCTGAATGCAGAGATAGAGTCTGATAACAAATACGAACCGCAGAGTGATATGTTTAACGAGGAGGCTTATATGCAAACTGCACCAGACGCAGAACCTCGTTCTTATGATGGTCTTATGAGAGATAATGATGTAAGTTTCTTTGTGGCTTCATATCCTTATTCAAGTAAGAGATGCCTCTGATTTCTTCTTTTGTTGTTATATGCTGTAGGAAATGGATACCATGGAAGTGGCACACGACACAGGTTCTACACCTTTTCGGATCTTTAATTTATCCAAATTGTCTGTATGCTCTCAGTTTGATCAATGGGACTAATACTTGGTCATCATAGCCTGGTTAAAGCTGGACTAAACAAGCTAAAATTTTTTAGCATGATTTAGATTTGTGAGATGCTGCGATTCCCATGATGTCTCAGTGGTTCTGCTTATAGTTTATTTCACTCTATGTCTTTAGGATTTTTGAACGTGGATGATGATGAAGTAGATGAAGATCATGAGGACGATGGTATGCAAGATGGTGATGAAACTCGTCTTCTAGAGAACAGTGGATGGTCTTCTCGTACCAGGTCTGTACAGAATAATTCTTTTCCAAATTCCATAAGCTAAACTTCCACAAAATATCATGTGAGAGACATGATGAGCCGGAAAGATTGAAGATTCTTATTCTTTTTCCTTAAAAGGGCTGTGGCGAAGTATCTCCAGACAATATTTGACAAAGAAGCTGAGAATGGGAAGAATGTTGTTGTAGCAGACAAACTTTTAGCGGGGAAAACCCGTAAAGAAGCATCAAGAATGTTTTTTGAGACCCTGGTATGTTCATAATACGACCCTAAACAAAAAGAAAGCTCTGATATTGCTCTGGAGAAAACAAACTTCACAAGTAATGGATAAAACACCTAGGCTCTTACAAGTTTATTGTTTTAGCTTCAACTCCAAAGTATTTGTGCTTTCTGTTGAAGTTTCCCAATTTACGGTTTTCCTACTGGAATGTTAGGATCTTTTAGGAGATATAGTGTAGGCTTGTGTGAATTCTCTCGGCTTCAATGCATCACAACCTGTCTTTGAAAAGACGGAAGAACAAGTTTGGTCTCTCTGTCTGGTCATTTTCTTCATAAACTTGGTCATCTTGTTGAATCTGTCTTCTTTCTTTGCCAATTTTGCAGGTTCTGAAAACAAGAGATTACATCCAAGTTGAACAAGCTAAGCCCTATGAAAGCATCACCATAAAACCGCGACCAAAACTCACCAAATCCATCTTCTAAGCGGAGAAGATCAGTCTTATAGTTGCAGATAGGTAGTTTGGTCCAAACCGGAAATATCATCATCCGAAATGATTATCCTCCTTGAAAAGTTATACGCTCTCTTTTTTTAAGGCAATGTAGTAGTGATAGTAGTATTAATGGTCTTGTAGCTTAACCATCCAAGTAGCTGGAGGAGGTTAATGTTTGTCATTTATTGTCTTTATATATATATATGAGTTGCTGTATGTGTATAGATTGGTGCTACCATGATCACCAGTTTAAATTTGAGAGATGCTAATTTTATTTTCTTTGGATAAACGAAGTTCTCCGGTTGGTGAACTTAAACTTGAGAATGCTGAGGAAACATTTTATTTCTTAAATGATATTTTTCGTAGTTTATGAAGTCTATGTTTCTTGTCAAGTCCTGATTTATCAAATATTTTTCTCAGTGAAAATTTGAAATTTTTTGTTTCCTCCTTTTTTCCCCCCTTCTATCAGCAAACCATGTCATAAGATAAAATAACAGAGGTTCCAAGACATTAATCCAGGATACAAGTACAGCATTGTTATGAGAGTTAAACTTCTAACTTCTCTGGCAAGTGCAACGACCACAGAATCTGCTTATTCTTCTAATTTTCATAAATTTGAATCTTGCATAGAACATATCATTTCTTGTTTTCTATATTCTCCAACCCCTCAAAGAAGAGAGGCTTATGCCATTGTTGGAATTATACCACTGGCTATGTGATAATGGTGCAAGCTCCAAAATTTCTCTACGTATTCGATTATTGGATAAGAACAAAATAAAAAGTGAAGTATAACCACCATAGAAGAATGTTTACAAACAAAAAAAGGGGTATAAACACTGAAAAGGGCCAAGGGTAGTGTCTGTAATCCTTTATTCCGCAAACAAAAATACGGGTCATTTTTTTCCTTCTTTCGGGCGCAAAAATAAAATTCTTCTTTTTCCTACTGAGACCATTTCTTAACAACTTTGCTACAATCAAATTGAAAATTCAGACGTAAACCTTACAGAAACCATCAAAATGGATACACAAGAGGACAGTGACACATCACAATATAATATTCTCGTGCTTACTAATGAACGCATCCAACCATTAGAGGGAGCTATAAAAGCTCACTCAGACTGAAGAACAGTAAGGTAATAAGGATAGCCTTGGCACGTCCCTGACGCTGTTGATGATGATGATGATAATGCGTTTTCATCATCATAAAGCTCCCAGTTAAGTTTATATGAAGAGAGATTGTAGATACCTGGAGAGAAAACCGATATCTGCAGTGGGATTTCAATTGTGGACAATGGCTGGATTTGAACCTTTGTGGAACTTAAACCTGACCATATAAAAGGAGGCGAGCTTTCCATGGAAGATGGCAGTTTGCCCAAACGGCTTCCCATGACATCTGAAGTTAGTTTCATTTCCTCTGTTACGGCTGGCATGTAGCGCCACCCGGACTGGTTTCCAGAGGAAGGAGTTGGTGATGCTGCGTCTGGTAGGCAATCAATGGTGTTGATGCTCACAGATGCTAATCCATCAGATGTGTTTCTGACTACCATCTTTAGTTTTATTTCACACAAGGAGGCCGAAAAGTCGTGGTATATTGTTTGGGGACCGTCTATTGACCACGAGAGCGGGTTTGAGCTTCTGATACTGTTATCGAACAACAATGTGCTTAGAAGTAGGGAAAAATAGGCCTGAAGTCTGAAGAACGATGCTTTTGCGTAATACTCTCTTACCTATTGTGACATGAATGGTGAGACAGAATCTTTTGTAAATCTGGCACTACTGATGGATTGCTAGATTTCGCTAGGCAAGAGATTAGAATGAAGTCAACGGTATCTGCACTTAACTGTTTCATCATAAAAACACGAGTTCACTATGGTTCTGATGACACAAAGTTACCAGTGACAATGTTATGTGTAAGAGAAAGTAAAATACGCTTAAAGAAAAATATCTAGCGCATAAGCTATGCCCCTGAAAGAGGACTTTTACCTGATCTGAGGCTCCCTGACATGACCTTTCACTTTCATGGAAACTTGCTAAAGGTGAGTTAACGGTATCAAAAAGCTTTTCATCGTCATCCTGAGTAAACAGTTTTACGTCGGTTTGGCTATGAGGAATGGACATGGTTTTCTCTTCTTCAGTCCCCGATTTTCTGCAATCCTGAAATTTAAACAACATTCTAGTTTTAGACTTGGAGAAGAGAGAGACCAACCAGCTTCTAGAAGTGCATCAAATGAACTTTCTAAATTCCAGCGACCTTAATCATGAAGAAACATGATAAAGCTTGCCCAGCAAGTAGAGACTTGGATGGTAAGATTGTATCAACTGGCTGAAGCAATGAGATACCCCACCGGCACCCAACTGTTGACAACTGAAGAATTTCGAAAGAATCTGAATTTGCACGGTTCTTGATATCCATACGCACAAGAAATTCTTGCAATTTTGATGGAGAAGGGGTGATTTCGAACGAGGTCTCTAGAGATGGTAAAACCTATATGAAAATGTCCAATATAGAAATGGTTTAGACTTGTTGGCCAATGCAAATCTGCCTAAAACATAGTAAACTTACATAAATAACTGCAGCCTAGAAATTTATCACCTTCAAATTATAATGCATCCTTAGGGTGCGATATTTCATGATGGTTGATACATTTTCCATCTCATAGTATATTGTGAAATACAAAGATATTGCTCCTGGGATGGCAGCTCGAAGCCAGAGAGGCCACCTCAAAGATCTGTCCCCTTGCAGTGATACATCCTGAAATAGATCAGCACTTAAAATCATGTTAGAATAACCTGACATGAACATTCATCTTTGAGGCATGACGAAAAGGTTTGCCACGGACCTTTGAAAATGCAAATACACTACTTGTTCTACTTGTTTCACGTTGAACAATATTTTGATCATGGCCCTTCTTTAAGCAATCAGGAAATTCGGTCGTCATCTCTTCTTCATGATTTCCAGGATTTACGAATCTTGGATGGCTTATCTTCATTTTAAGATTCTACAAGGACAGACAGAGTTTGTTAGCACAAGAATGATCCAGAGAGTAGATTAGTGCATCGCGATCTTCAGTCATCAAGCAAGAATCTATAGGATAAATCAGACAATAACAACCTAAATCCATAGACAACAACAGAACAAAAAAAAAGAAATTAATTTGCTAAAGGGTAGAGAATATGAATGATAAGGGTTGATCTGATCAAGAAAACTACCTTTATTGGGGATTCTGAAATATTTTTCAACTCTAAAACAAGATAACGTAGATCTCCAACATGCAATTTCTCAGGCAGATGATCAATTGAACCCTCAAGCCTGGGTAGACTCTGCACGGTAAAATTTTCTTTATGTTAGATGTCTCAACGAATCTTACCAAAATTACACCATATAGGCAAAGTTTGCACCTTGATAACCAAAAATTTCAAGGCATCAGCGGGAGTAAGTTTGTTTTTCCTTCTTCCTTTGTTAGTTTTTGCCTTTACAGGCACAGGTTGGAAGTAATGCACACCTACAATGGAGCCCGACAACTCCCACCTTACACCGACAATTTTGAGGATACCTTCTTCACTGGGCGTAACCGTGAGTCTCACCTAGACAAAAAAAAACAGAAAATAAGTCAGACGTAAGAAACAATTATCAGCTTATTAAACTTTCAGAACTTCACCAAGGAGATAAAGTAAGCAAACGGAAGATATACTAGTCAAATGTTACAAAGGACCAAGGCAATTCAACATTGTCTACACAATTAAGGTTAGTAATAATGACGTAAAGACAACAACTACAGGTGTAACATCAGTAACACGTTTCTCTATGTGTAAGAAAATGAAAAATATCAGAAAAGAGTAAGATTTTCATTTTAAAACATATCAATTAATCCACTTATCCAATTAGGAGACTCACTAATTTGTTCTCGCCTCCGCTTAACGTGAAGTCCACTTCAGACAAAGTGAAAGAAGAGAAACCAGACGTTGTACCCCTGATCGTTGACAAAGACAGCATAGCTTAATCATTCAGATGTAGGTCAACAAAATTGAAAGAAACATGATAAGGGAGATTAGCTGCTTACTGACTATGTTCTGCTGAACTCTCGGTCCCCAAGCTTAAGCTACTTGGCTCTTTATCTGCTTTACAAAGGCCAATGTGGAAGTAGTTTCAGATAGATAAACTGAAGGATGTAGAAAATTTGTAAAGTGAACATCAAATGATAGAAACAGCTTACCTGATTTTAGGTCATCAGAATTTGCAGTAAGTTCACAGATGAGAGAAACGCTTGATACGGAAGTGGAGATTAGCAGTGGATTCCTAAACTCCAGATCCACTTTCACTGACTCTGAAAACAAAGACGTACAAGTAAGAACCCACAATTACAAAAAATTTCAAACATGCTACAGCAGAATATCATGTCCTCAACAATATGTCCTGAATGTATTGCCAAACTAAGAAATCCCTTTCCTTGGCAGAAGCACAACTGATAACATTTACAATACTATGATATTACAAATGAGGAAGCCTAATACTCCCTGTCTCTCTCTCTCTACCATATCTCTGTGCAAAATTATCCCAGCTAGTCGTTTCAAAAATATACAGTTTCCAAAGTCAAGCAATTCTAGATCAAATTGAAATGCCCTGGTGCTGGTACGATAAGGCAAAATAGATTTTGCGTATAAGTGTGCCTATTTTAGCTGGACTCAGTTGCATTCCCCTTCAGTTTTCAAGCATAATTTTAATTTAGGATAATCAAGAAGCTGCATACGATTCATGTAAACATCGAATGCAGCTAACAACAACCTGCATACCTCCAGCGACACAAACATTTGATTCCTTGTATTTCTTTGGCAGTAGCTTTGACTGTAACTCCAGCCAGTTTGACTTGCCAGAATTCAATGATGGAATGATATCATCCTCCAATGATTGCCAGATGCTCTCCTCTACAAGAGCCTGACCATGACACATGAATCATATTGGCATACAAGAGATGCAAAGTCACCATTAATGAAAAAGAAACAATTCAATGATGCACAAATATGATTTATTGCAAGTAATCCAAAAAAATCTAACCAGAAATGCTGATGTCAGTTACGCTGTTCATAATGGAGTACAAACGCAATACATCCTAGCAAGATATGATGGGTAGCAATATGTGCATACTTCCAACGAGTGAGTATGCAACTTACAGAAGTTTGAGATGCATAAGTGCGATGGTCTTCATATATGACTTGAAGAGACGACATATTAATGACTGGTAGTTGGAGTCCCACCACTTCGTGCTTCATTCCAGTTTTCTTCAAGATGACAGAAAAACGAAAATGAAGATAAAGTATTCTGTATAGACAAATGACAAAGAATAGAGCCCAGCGGTAACTATTGGAAGCACTATTTTATTCTCTAAGCAGCTTCAGTAAAGCGTATCAAAGCGCAGGTATAGGCTAGGCACCTTAACAATGTCAAAAAAGTCCCTGAGAAAAATCTCTTGGGTTGCCTTGGATTGGTAGCCACAGTCCAGTACTTTGAGCATGTTCTGAACTGCAACATCATGCATCCCAACAATTGCATACCACCTGAACAGATAATCATAACAAGTCTTAGACCACAAATTTCTAAGAACCACGTTTACGAGACCTAGAGTGACCACATTCAAAACTTACCGTCCAATATGAAAATATACATGGTCTTTGATATGGCTCCATGTAGTTGATTCATAAACAGAGACTGCACTTCTATATGTACGAATTGCATGGTTAACCTGAAAAAAGCAAACAAAGTGTATTCTTTAGAGTGCAAAGCATGTACGAAGCTTAAGCTCTTTTAGCAAAGTGCCATGTACCTGATCACAGATTTTATAGTGGTCTCCTGAGAGAACTAGATGAAATCCATACTTGTGTAGCATCGCTGGCTTAGTTAACACGAAGCAGTAAGAAGCTTGCTCTAACATGACTGCAGCGTGCAATGGTTCCTGCGAAATGAGTAAAAGTTAGCAACTGTATAAAGTCCATATGTTCTGAAGGCATAAAAGAAGCACCTCTCCGCATATGCGGAAGAAAACAGAAGCAGCTTCTTTGTACTGGTCTCTAGCCTTTAGCATCTCCGCCCACCAGAGGCCACATCTCGTAGCATTTTGAAAGCCAGGCTTCCCAAGTTTCTGCATGAGATTTTAAAGACATGTTTCAGCATGTACTATGGCGTCACTTGCTTAAGCTAAAACCATTAGAATTTCAGTTTCATGTTTTGCTTATAATAAACACCAATTCAAGTAATCGAGGGAAATTCACAAAAAGGTTAGACTAAGTTATTTAAACCTACCATATACGTGCTGAATGCATTTTCCATGCAGTACTCAGCTTCCTTTTTTGACTGGTCTGAGATGAAATATGCAAGTCCCATCATTTCCTTCAAAACATGCATAGAAGATGAGTTATTGAAGCGACCACAAGTAACGAACAATGAAAAATAAAGACCCAAAAAAACAACCAGTTCATAACATTGCTATTATTTTTAAGATTCCAAATATAAGACGAATATTGATTAAAAATAATGCCACCTGAACACCTCTATATAAACAAAATTACCAAGATGCGAAGCTACCTGAACACCAGCATAGTGCTTCCAAGCTTTATCGAGCTTGTAATCGGTTGATATTAAGCGATAGCTTGACAATGCAAGTTCATAATCATGCAACATGAAGGCGTAGTCACCCAAAATTCTTATTTGAGATTCAGTAGAGCTAAAGGTATACCTTCACAAGTGGAAGTAAAATCGTTAGAGCTTATGATGACGTCAAGAAAATCATAAAAGGAGCAAGAAGTTCAAGAAAGCATACATAGAACCTTTGGCCGAATCTGGACCATCGTCTTTTCCTTTTCTCCACCATAAGTTTTTTATCTGGTTTCTAAGTCCTTTCCTTGTTGCAGAAATCTAGTGACACAACAAAATGCAAACTAAATGATATGGAAAGAGAACAAAAGACCTAAATAAAGCATACAGAAAAAGTAAGATATGCTCTCACAGATAATTTGTTAGAAAATCTAAAGCTAACCTGTTGGTTAAGTTCTCGAACTTTCTGCTCCATGTAAGGAATTATATGCCTGGAAGCAAACTCTTGCATCAGATCTTTGATCTGCTCCGAATATGCCAGGAAAAGTAATAACGGTGATTAAAACATTCCAAAATGGTTGAAAGGAGTGAATATAATCAGCAATAGAATGTTACACGAGAACTAGCAGCCAGAAGCTTCTAAATATACCTCCACAATATCGTCGCCAGTAAGAGCACATCCAAGTTTGTCGGCAGAAACACTTGATTTCTTTCAGAAAAAATGGTAATCAGCATGTTGAACTTACAATATGTACATGGATTGGTATATGAACCTTGAACAATATGTTGGATAAGAGTTCTGATGAGTGACTTACAGATGAAGCCCAGGGATTAGCCTGGTGTTCCATGTTCCCCTCTTTAGATGAATTAGTGCAAAGTAAGTTGCATTCATTATTTCCAAATGTACTTCTCATCTCAGACAGAACTTTAGACGTTCTACAGAAGACATAACATCCAGTCAACTAAACTAAAACTTTACATTTGACACCCACATAATTACAATGAGAATCATATCATATTTGATGGAGCAAGGAACAACTACCTCTCTGTTGTTGCATCTTGATTGTCATGCACCAACAGGTAATGCTTTAAAATCTTTGGGTCCATCGCACCATCATTAAGCAAAGAAGGTAATCTATTGGTGTTGAAAAGATCTACAAATTTATTTATAGGTTCTTCGTCTTTTGATGAAACGACCAAGAGACCTGGAAGCACATTTAGAATTATTTGGTACACAAGAGAAAACTTTATGATAGATAATAGAACAGCAAACCTAGTTTAAATTGAGAACACAACAACACCGATTTTCTAAAACCCATTTAATGTCTTACAAGCCACAGGATGATCAAAAGCTTCATGGTCCGAAAACGACAATGTACGGATAAGTTCTTTATTGTAATACTGAAACCATGTGGGTGCAATTTCACACTCTGGATCTGCAGGGACGGAAAGACATCAGCATTAGAAAAGCAACGAGTTAGAGAATTCGCCTTCTCGATGACAAGAAAAAACTCTTAAAAGGCATCGTCTGCTACTCATAAAAGCATAATTTTGAAGGGAGACTTACTAGAGAGTATATCAGTAAGTTGAGGAGGGTCGGATTTCAAATCGTGAAAAACCTTCTCCCCAGCTTGAGTAATAACATGTTCGAGCCGTTGCTTTGCAACCTAGCCATTAAGTAAACATAATCAAGTTTGAGCTCAGCTAAAGATGCAGAATAAAGGACCCTCTAATACAAACATACGCCTAACACAAACCCATTCTCTTTCACATTGAGTTCCTGGTAAAATCAGACCATGATTCCAATATGTCCAGTTAATGGTGATCCGCATTGTTGCTGACTAAGAACTAGTTATTTGTTCAAATCTTAACATATTTAACCAAAGCAAATTTACGTACCTCTACGTTTGGTTGTCTGATATCGGAGGCATTAAACAATCTCAGCGTAAACTTCTTTAGCCTATAAAGCTGATCGCCTGAGGTCCGAACAGGAACTGCACAACAAAATTTTACCATTGAGGAAAAACCCTGATAAACACTTGAAAAGGAAGAAGAGGATCAAAACTAGTAATCAAATTAGAACCCACCATCGATATTACTAAAGTTGCAGAATGGCTTGAGCGTTTCCGCAAAGGATAGCCCATTCTTAAGGAAAGTTTCTTCAACAAGGGGCGTGCAGAGAACCATGACCACTGGACTGACCTCCTCCAAGAGCATTTTCCCAAGCGGAGAGTTCACCGGCTCCACCATTCTTCCTTTCGCCTAACTCTCCAATTTCTTCAAATCTCTTCACTGTGTGTCAAAATTCTCTTTAATCCGATCTCAGGTCCAATAGATTTTGGAGGCGGTGAGACGCAATATCTAGATCTCCTCCTTTTGAGCTAATCAGAGCTACGAAGCCGTCGTCGGCAGCCGCCGGACTTGATGGAGACAGGTTTGAAGATCTATGAATGGTGAAATATGCCAATTAGAGAAAGCAATGTGTACGGCAAAATTCACCGGAAAATGGAAGGATGATCGAGATCGACTTAGAGAGATGTAGGAAAAGTCCGATTGGAGGAGAGTCGAGCGACGTGAACAGAAAAAAAAAAAATTTCATCTATTAGTTTAATTATTTATGTAATTGGACCTTTATTTAGTTTAATGTTACAATTGTGCCCAACTTATTTAAGAAGAATGCAAAAATGCCCAAACTATTAATGTGGATATCTAAAAATGATTATTTTATTATGAGAGCTTTACACAATAGCACACTTTTAAATTACTTTTTACAAAAAACATGCAAATTTGAAACAGTTTTCCTTGTGAAAAATCATTTTTATTTTTGCACATAATAAAAACTAATTAATTTTTTTTCTCTTGCTTTCTCTTTCTATCAGCTTCTCTTTCTATCTCTCTCTTTTCTCTATTTTCTCTTTCTTTCTATCTCTTCTCTTTCTCTCTTCTCTTTCTCATTTTCTCATCATCCTCCATTGTTTTTCTTTTAAATTTAATTCGAATTTTTTTCTTTCAAATTTGATTCGAATTTTTTCTTTCAAATTTGATTCTAACTTTTTTCTCTAATTTCATATATTTTCTAATTTTTAAACCGATTTTAGTGTAGTATTTCACCAATTTGAGATTTAATATCTTCTCTAATATCCATTTCTAATGCCCTTTCTCTCTTTATCTCTCTCTATTTCTCTCCCACCTATGTTGATCTCAATTAAGCTAATTGATGAGAGTTTAATCTTTGATCTAGACATGTATTCAATATTGGCTTGAGATTATCGGTATTTTTCATAATTCTAACATGATTTTTGACGTGTGTTGTGTGTTTCCAAGAAAACATAATTTTATGTTTATTTTTCGTTTTTTAACTTTCCTTCATAGATTGCCTCATCTCATTATTAAGAAATAGTAGTATCCCTATCGGGTTTAGGGTTTGGGGTTTAGGGTTTAGGGGAGTCGGCTGTTGAAAATGACTAGACATGGTAGCGTGGACATGGTAGCGTGGACATGATGGCGTGGACATGGTGGCGTAGACATGGTGGCGTAGACATAGTGGCGTGGACGTGGTGGTGTGGACATGGTGATTTGGACATGGTGGCGTTTTTTGTATATATTTGGACAAGCTCTGGTTTAAATCACCATTATATGTCCACATTATCATGTCTACGTTATCATGTCCACGCTATCATGTCCACACTATCATGACCACACTATCGTGTCCACATTTAATGTCCACATTAACATGTTCACAACTACATATTCATTTATGCATATCCTTACGTATAGACAAGTATGTATTATCCTTATATGTGGACAAGTAAATGTAGACAAGATAACATATGCATATTTATGTGGACCATTTTTCATGGACACCGTATTGTGGAGAAAATGTAGAATATTCAACTCAATCCAATGTTTATATCATATATTAATCTTTAATCATACATGTATTTGTCCATAATTCGTTGTCCACCATATGTTGTCCATATAACCAATTCTACAAAATTTTGCTCACGTTCCTTGTTCACGGTATGATGTCCACGCTCACATGTCCACAAGATTAAAGATAATCATTAACTCATAAAATAATTTTTTTATACTTTGTAATATTTATCATCATAACCAAATTCAATCTTTTCTAAACATATACTATTACCATACATGTAGATAGAGGATCAATAAAGATTTTAAAAATAAAAAAGGAAAGAGAGATAAAGAGAAAAAAGAGAGAAAAAGAGAGAAATAAAGTGAAGAAAAACTAAAACAATGAAAAAGTAAAAAAAAAAGATAAAAAGTGATAAAAAAATAATTTGGAAGTAAAAAAAAAATTTGTTTATATTGATTTTAGAGCTAAATAGGGAAAAGAAAGAGAAGGTTATAATGGTCTTTTTGCATAGTTTAAAATCTTGAAAATTGCTTCTTCCTTAGAAAGTGTTTTTTTTTATAATTTAAATTTAAAAAGATGTGTGAGAGTATAATTATCTCTTTTATTCTTCCGCGATAACAACAATAATCAAAATATCATTATTACAAACAAAAAACTTATATAATACATTTTCCCCTAATTATATCATAAAATGTTTTTTTCGTTATAAAGGAAGATAAGTCACGAAACAACACTTGGTTACTTTGTCGCTTATGCAACATGCAAGCATTTTGTGGCTAATAACCGTCACTATTATGTATTTATGTTAAAATTGAGATGAAAACAAGATTCGGGTTGTCTATTTTCCTGAAATTTTTAAGTTCAAAATGATATGTTTATGTTACATGTCATGTCATGTCATGTCTACCATATTTTAAGAAAAAAGGACAAAAACAAAACAATGAGTTTTGTGGAGAAAAACAAAACAATGTCGGCCGGATTTATTTCAAAGTCTTTTTTATTAAAGTTAGATATCAAAAATATGCTCAAAACATAGCTGACAGTGAATGCAAATTTAAATTTTATTTACAGCTCCTTCTGGTGTAAATAATTTTTTTTATCAAGATGTGATGGAGGTGAATTCCAAATATCGCAGAATTTAGTTTTTTTAAAAAAATTGTAATAAAATATTTATAGACTATAAAAAATATAATTAATAATATCTTAGTTGTATTTAATAAATTATAAACTTAATCAAAAAATACACCCTTTTAAATCTTCATCTATAGTCTTATGAAAAAATCATTTTAATTAATATTTTTTCTCACCACACTTTTAAATTTTCATCTATAGTCCGGTATTTACAACTATGTTACTACTAAACAAGTAGGTAAATGAGACAACTAGTTAGCTTACATCTTTTTTTGGGTTAAAGTTTGATTTATTCATTTGATGTTATCTCATCCGTTATTTAATTTTTCACAAGAATATAGTTAGTAAAAACGGAGAGAACGAATATTTATTTTGTAAACCAAAGCACTTAGTAAACAAAGTCCGAGCTATTTACTTAGTAAACAAAGTCCGAGCTATTTACTTAGTAAACAAAGACTATTACTAATATAAAGAGTTATTAGAGACGTTATAGTAAAAACAAAAACCATGTTTGTGACTTGTGAAAGCTTTTAGACAAAAGAATATGTGAGTGGTAATCACTTACTTATAAACAAAGAATAATCAGTTGTTTATTCAGTAAACAAAGACTACTAGAAATATAAAGTTTACATTAACAAAATTGTAGAAAAGAAACTCTATCAGCGATGCAGCGCCAAAGCAAAACCCATTTTGGTGAAAGCTTTTGAATAAAAACGTGAATGGTAATTAGTAACTGTTAGTTGCTATTACCAAATCTTGAGATGTTACTCATTATTAAAAGTGTGTTGTATAACTTGTATATGCCCTGTAATGGGCTAATAATCTTTTTGTATTTTTTCTTTTATAACTTATATAACTTTTATTTCCGCAATCATACTTAAATCACTCGTAAGTCATAAACCGATAAACGTCATGTTTGTACGTAATAGCGATTAACCTTAACTCGGACTAATCCATATTTAATAAAAAGTTACAAAACCACTAAGTTATACTATATTATATAGTGAATGACTAAAACATTTAATAAAACGAAACACAGAGTAATAGTACATGTTTGGTCTGTGTGGAATTGAATTTTTTTGGTTAGATTATTAATACGCCTCGCACATCTCCTCCACTCGCAGCCCACCAAATAGTGTGCCCTCTTCTCCGCCTAGCTCTCTCCCTTTCTTCTCCTTCTTCTTCCTCTTCTGCTGTTTTCCGCCTCACAGCGAACCACCATCTTACTCTCCCCAGCAATGGCGGCGACTGCGACGGCCACTGCTGCTTCACTGTACTCAGCTCGTGTCCACTTTCAGAATCAGAACAAGGTCTATGGGTTTCCGGCGAAAACCCCCAACTCCGTGCAAGTGTCACAAATCATCGACGGGAGGAAGATGAGAAATGCCACTCTTCTCTCCGCTGCTTCCACCGATAAAGCCGTCACCACTGGTCAGCCTGTTTCCACCACCGCATGTGATAGGTGCGCGCCTTAGAAGTTAAAGCGTTGCTAATTTTAATGGGTCTAGAAAAAAATCAGTCTTTCTCTTTTTTTTGTAGCTTCGTTTTAGCTGATTCGAAGTTGGTTTCTTCGTTTCTTACTCTATCTCGTTTTCAATTTCCACATATATAACCGAAAACTTTACCTTTATTTACTTTTTGTTTGTTGTTGTTGTTGTTTTGCCTAACAATGTTGTGTTTTCTCGGTTTCTTTTGGCCTGGATGAACAGTATTGTTAGTACTGTTTTTCAGTACTAGTGTAGAGATCTTCTTCCCTTTTTTCCAGTATCGGAATCAAATAATGTGGTCAACATCAAAGAAGATTCTGGTTCTTCTTTTCCTCCATGAATAGTTAAAAATTTTCAAACTTACAATTTCTTCGTTTGATGCTACTTTGACCGCTAACAAAACTTAAAAAGATTCTAGTAATCGTGTGTGTGGATCAGAAAATTTTAAGGAAATCTTGATTTTCTCCCTTTGCTTCTCCTGTCTTGTTCGTTTTTGTATACTTATGCTACTCTATTTATAGTCAACAAGTCTTTCTCGGTTGTTTCAGTTATACAGCTCTGATTATGTGTTCTGCGTCTCTCTTACTGAGAATCTCACCATTCGTTTTGCAGAGTAAGGAGGCATACAATCTCGGTATTTGTGGGTGATGAGAGCGGTATAATAAACCGGATAGCTGGAGTGTTTGCTAGAAGGGGATACAATATCGAGTCCCTCGCTGTGGGATTGAACGAAGACAAGGCCATGTTTACTATAGTTGTTCTTGGGACAGACAAAGTCTTGCAACAAGTAGTAGAACAGCTTAACAAACTCGTCAATGTCATTAAGGTTTTTTATTTTGCTCTCTACTAACCTTAGTCTCTGCTACAACTTACTGGTTTGGGTGTCAAACTTTCTTTCATTTCTTGCACGCAACATGAGACATGTACAGTTTCATGAATCATGACTCTAATATTGCACTCATTATGGCCTGTTCAGGTTGAAGATCTCTCCAAGGAGCCACATGTAGAACGTGAGTTAATGCTCATTAAACTCAACGCTGATCCAAGCACCCGCTCAGAGGTAAAAAAAAAACGTTGATCTTGCAAGAATGAACTACACTCGGAATTTAATTTGTAATATTGGTTGGATGGTCAAAGTTGGTTTTCTGATATGATAAATTCAGTCACATTGGAAAAACTTGAATGATATGGATGAAAGGAGGTTCTAATTCCTTGTGATTAACTGAGTCACACTAAAGAGCCTTTTCCCGTCCAATCGCATTAAAATCTCAATGATATAGATGAAAATATGGATGGAAAGATACTTTCTTCCTTCTTTTCTTAACTGAGTCCTGAGTCACAATTAAGGGCCTTTTTCTTCTTCGTCTTATGGTTACTCTATTCTCAATAAAATCTCAAGGATATAAAGGTTGTTTTTATAAGTTTTTTCGAGAAAGTTATATTTATAATGTTTCTATTTACTATACAGATCATGTGGTTGGTGGATATATTTCGAGCAAAAATCGTTGATACCTCGGAGCACACTCTAACGATTGAGGTCGGTCCTTTTCTTCAATTTATATGCATTCATATCAAATTGTCATATGGTTCTAATAAGTCCCATCTTTTTCATTCTTTAGGTAACTGGAGACCCGGGAAAGATGGTTGCACTAATGACGAACTTAGAGAAGTTTGGAATAAGAGAAGTCGCAAGAACAGGGAAGGTAATCTTTTAATTCCAAATGCAACCTTTATTTTCTCCATCCTTCTTAACTGTCAACAACCTCAGCTTGTAGCCACTTGTAGCCTTTATTAATTTAACTTTTGTCTTGTAAAGCTTTATTGAACAATTGGACTCACAAGAATCAATACTTGTAGCCACTTGTAGGTTTTATTTTATTTTATTTTATTTTATGTTTATCTGCAATGTCACACTTGGAAGACTCGAACCCAAATGTCTTTAGTAAATCTCAGGACTCAGGACACTCTAGATGGTAGAGCCACTGGTACATGAAACTTCGACTTTTAACTTTTAAATGACACGTTAACGCCTTACGAAAGCACCCGTTAATTTGTTTGATCTCAGATGTGGAATCATTAATTGTTCCTTGTAGTCAAATTCCGTTTCAGTGACTATATTCAATAATTTCAAAAATCAGTTTTGTCATTCCTAACCGTTGTTGTATACTACTGTTTAACTCTAGATTGCTCTGAGACGGGAAAAGATGGGAGAAACTGCTCCATTTTGGAGATTTTCAGCGGCATCATACCCACATCTCGTAAATGAATCATATCATAAGACTGTTGCAGAGAAAACACAGCTAGCATTGACTGGAAATGGCAATGCGTCATCTGGGGTATGGATAACATTAGCTTAATTTTTTTTCTCCTCTACGTATCTAAGTCCCTGTGGATTGACGTTATTTTAGGGTGACGTTTATCCAGTGGAGCCCTATAATGATTTCCAACCGGTCCTTGACGCCCATTGGGGAGTGGTCTACGACGAAGATGTAAGATACATTGCTCGGCTACCGCATTTGTTTCACAGAATTTTCACTTTGAGGTCAAAATGAACGTATACTGTTTAAATTATTGCAGTCTAGTGGTCTACGGTCCCACACGCTATCTATAGTTGTGGCCAATGTTCCTGGAGTTCTCAATCTAATTACCGGAGCTATCTCCAGGAGAGGTTATAACATCCAGGTTATTATGCAGACACTCTTGCTTTTAGTTTCACCAATGTGAGTGTATACTGCTTTCCTGTTTTCTCTAAAGAGTATATTAAAGTTGTCGCTTTTATTGCTCTAGAGTCTAGCTGTTGGTCATGCTGAGACAGAGGGCTTATCTCGGATCACCACAGTTATCCCTGGAACCGATGAAAATATCGACAAATTGGTGAGGCAGCTGCAGAAGTTGATCAATCTTCACGAGGTGAGCAAATGGTTTGAAACCGTACTACTTTTGTTTTCGGTTTATAGGTCTAATAATGTTTCCCTTTCATTGTGTTTTCTAGGTCCAAAATATAACACACATGCCATTTGCGGAGCGAGAACTGATGCTCATCAAAGTAGCTGCTCATACTGCTGCAAGGAGAGATGTCCTTGATATTGCTCAAGTCTTCCGGGCTAAAGCCATTGATGTCTCTGATCATACTATCACTCTTGAGGTTATGGCAACACAAAAAGTTTGAAACTTTCTGGTCGTTACTCCAGAAAAGAATTGATCTTTCGCTCTTAGAGATGAGATCTAGGGTTTATAGCTGATGAAATTATTGGTTTGCAGGTTACGGGAGATATCAGAAAAATGGCTGCATTGCAAACGCAATTAGAAGTCTACGGAATCTGTGAGGTAATATAAGTTTCTGCCTCTTTTATCTCTTCAGAAGCAATCGCTATTGCGTTTAAATCACCAGTTTGGCGATTCTAATGGTCTGTTTTGGAGAATTGAAGGTGGCTCGGACAGGAAGAGTGGCACTGGTAAGAGAATCTGGAGTGGATTCGACTTACCTACGTGGATACTCTCTTCCTTTGTAGTTCCAAAGGTTAATAATCTCTTTAACAATCAAAGATGCATTATGCATTGCTGTCGTTTTGCATCATCTGAGTTATAAAATAAAACGATGTTCTTGTGCAGAGTACTTGCCGCAAGCTTCACTGTTCCTGGAAGTTAGTCAAGGAGTGCACGTTCTTTCATCATTGTGTGAATGGATCACTTCCCCATGAGTCATGGAGTTTCAAGTTGTTATAGGACACTTATATTAGAGGATTAAATAAATAAATTGAAGACTATGTTTGTTTAGTTAATTAGTCATGAATGCTTTTCCCAAATGTAAAACACATTTCTAGTTAATTTTAACCTTTTTTGTTCACTGAACTTTTATTTTGGTATGAATGTTAAGAAGTTGAAATCTTAACATTCCCGAAATGATGTATTCGAGACAAAATTTCAAAGCACAAAAACCGTGAAACAACACCTGGGTAAACACGTCTAATAAGACCACCAATTTTGTAAGACATAATTTTGGCGCTAAAAAATACATACACACACTGATCTTTTTACTAAACCAATTAAAGTACAACCGCTCTAATTACCATACCGGGCCGGTTTGTTATTTGGTTAGAATTCTTCTATTGCAAAGCCAGACAGGGGCAAATGTGTAATTTGAGAGGAAACGCTTAATTTCTCGTCGTCTTTCTTCGCAGCAATGGCAGAAACTTGGACTAGAAATTAGATCTTAATTCTGGGATTCTACTTCTGAATCTGAGGCAAAGCATTTCCAGATCCGATCAGATCCGCTTTGTTTCTCTTCTTCCTCACTCAGTGGAAGGTATGCTGTATTGTTAGAGGGAACACGCACGAAGGCACGTGGGAGAAACCATGAGAATGTCGTCGGCCTCCACCGCGGAATACCGGTCTGCCGCCGTGAGTCTTGGCAATAGTGGAGGTGGCCAACGAGATGCGGAGTCTTTGTTTCGCACGAAACCAATGTCGGAGATTCGGAATGTGGAGTCGGCCACTAGGAAGAACATCGAGGATAAGAAAGAGGAGCTCCGGCAACTTGTGGGGACTAGGTACCGCGATCTAATCGACTCAGCTGACTCGATTGTGCACATGAAGTCGCTGTGTGAGTCGATCTCGGCCAACATCTCTTCGATCCACGGTGACATTCGATCGCTTTCCTCCTCTTCCGTAGCGGAAACTCCCACGCTTGCTAGCCCTAACCCAGTCCGAGTCAATGTGTACGGGATCGCTTGTCGGGTTAAGTATCTGGTGGATACGCCGGAGAACATATGGGGATGCCTTGACGAGTCGATGTTTCTAGAAGCTGCGGGGAGGTACATGCGTGCTCAGCATGTGCAGCAGAAACTGGTAATGTTGGAAGGATGTGGCGCTGGTGCAGCAGAGGTGGATCAGAGTAAGCTGTTGGCCAATTTTCCACTATTGGAGCATCAGTGGCAGATAGTAGAGAGTTTCAAGGCTCAGATTTCGCAGAGGAGCCATGAGCGGCTTCTGGATCCGGTTTTAGGACTGGGGTCTTACGTGGACGCCTTAACTGCCATCGCAGTGGTTGATGAGCTTGATCCAAAGCAAGTGCTTGAGTTGTTTCTCGACTCAAGGAAGACTTGGATTCTGCAAAAGTTGAACGCTTGTACTGGTGATGATGCCGGCAATGTCGTTTCAGTATTTTGTGATGTGTTGAGTGTGATTCAGGTTACTGTAGGACAAGTTGGTGAACTCTTTTTGCAAGCCTTGACTGATATGCCTCTGTTTTATAAGACGATCTTGAGTACCCCTCCAGCTTCTCAACTGTTTGGTGGAATTCCAAATCCAGAAGAGGAGGTTGCATTGTGGAAATCATTCAGAGATAATTTGGAATCCGTCATGATCATTTTTGATAAAACCGACATTTCTAAGGCTTGCCTGACTTGGTTGAGGGAATGTGGTGGACAGATTGTTGGTAAGGTTAGTGGGAAGCATTTGATTGAAGCTATTGTTACTGGTGCAGAGCTTGGATCAGCCGAGAAGTTGATAAGAGAGACCGTGGATAGTAAAGATGTCTTGAGTGGTAGTTTAGATTGGCTTAAAAGTGTTTTTGGGTCTGAGATAGAGCTGCCTTGGAATAGAATGCGGGAGCTTGTTCTGGCAGACGATTTGAACCTATGGGATGAAATATTTGAGAAGGCGTTTGTGGAAAGAATGAAATCCATTATTGACTCCAGATTTGAGGATTTGGCTAAAGCTGTCAATGTGGCAGAGTCGGTTTATGCTTTTAGCGAGATCACTGGTGAGAAGATCAACTTCCAAGCATACTTAAACAGGCCTTCTACAGGTGGTGGTGTCTGGTTCATCGAGCCTAATGCAAAGAAACTTGGTCTTATTGCCGGAAATAAATCATCGCCTGAAGAAAGCGACTTCCAAAGTTGTCTAACGGCCTACTTTGGTCCTGAAGTTAGCCAAATAAGAGATGCAGTTGATCAGCGCTGCCAAAGTGTTTTGGAAGACCTCCTCAGCTTCTTTGAGTCAGAAAAGGCTGGTCCGAGGTTAAAGGATCTTGCTCCATACGTGCAGAATAAGTGTTATGACAGTGTCTCAGTACTTCTTGCAGATGTAGATAAAGAACTCGAATTTCTCTATGCTGCCATGAAGAAAGAGAATAATGACAGTGAAGCAATTCCACCTGCTATAATAATTGAGAAATCTCTTTTTATCGGACGCCTTTTGTTTGCATTGCTGAACCACTCGAAACATGTTCCCTTGATTCTCGGTTCTCCAAGATTGTGGTGTAGAGAAATTATGACTGCAGTTTCTGATAAGTTGTCATCCTTGTTGAGACAACCAAGATTTGGCTCCAATACTGCAATCACTGCTGACAGCCCTGGAAAGCAGTTGCATACTGATCTTAGGAAGCAGAGTTCGTTAGCTGTTGCCGCACTACTTAAGGCAGAAGAGAAGACAAGTCCAAAATTTGAAGAGCTTAATAAAACTATGCGAGATCTGTGCATTAAGGCTCATACATTGTGGATACAGTGGTTATCGAATGAGCTTTCAGCTATTTTCTTGCGTGATCTTAGGAGTGATGATGGATTGTCTGCTACAACTCCTTTACGGGTAACTAAAAACGATCCCTATCCTTTTTTGCTTAGCTGTTGTCTCTCCTGCATTGAGATTTGATATTGCTGACTAAATGTACATAACTAGTTAGTTGTTCACTTTCTTTGGTTTTGGTGGAAATATTTCCAGGAACTACTTTATATCCTGACTCTTTGAAATTTAATGAGATTGTGTCCGAGCTCATCTTTGAAGTAATAATGTAGGGTTGGGAAGAGACAATAGTCAAGGAAGAGCAGGGCGAGAGTCAATCTGAGTTGAAGATATCACTTCCGTCCTTGCCTTCACTCTATATGATTTCATTTCTCTGTCGGGCATCAGAAGAAATTCATCGAATTGGAGGCCACGCACTGGATAAGTCAATTTTGCAAAAGTTTGCTTCAAGCCTGTTGGAGAAGGTGCGTTGTCTCTGTTTACTTCTTTTCCTATGATTATTTTCTACATGCTGCAGAAATGTTTCTGGCAAGGAACGGTTTTTTCAAAATGTTCGTGATAAATTTTCCCCTATTCACACTTCATCAGTAAATAATATCTCCAAGCTGGTGATTGCTTATAATAATGATTTTTCAATTTTCCATTGTACAATGCAGATCATCATTATTTATGAGGATTTCTCAACTGCCAGGGAGGCCAACGAACCCCAAATTTCAGAGAAAGGAGTTTTACAAATTTTGCTGGATTTGAGATTTGCATCGGACGTTCTTTCTGGGGGTGATACAAGTACTAATGTGGAGATACCAAAGAGCACAATGAACAGATCAGCTTTCAGGCGAAAGCAGGGCCAACAGCAAACAAAGTCAGTCAACAGAGGTCGCATTGATGGAGTGATCTCCCAGCTGACCCAAAAGTTGGATCCCATAGACTGGCTCACGTAAGGAACCATATCCCTAAACTAAGAACCAAGACACATCTTTACTATTTTGGCTGCTGTACGAAGTTCATGGGAATCATCTCGTCTAATCGTTTATTGTCGTGATCATTCTCTAATGCTAGTATTTTGATATGTCTAAAAAGGTACGAGCCTTATTTATGGGAGAACGAAAAACAGTCATACCTACGCCACGCTGTACTCTTTGGATTCTTTGTGCAACTAAACCGAATGTACACAGATACTGCTCAGAAACTACCAAGTAATTCAGAGTCAAATATCATGCCATGCTCCACAGTTCCCCGCTTCAAGTACCTTCCCATAAGGTAAGATTTTCTTCTTCCACACCAGAATAGCCTTTTGGGAAAAATGGTTTCTCATATCAAAAGTTTTCGTTCTTCGGGTAAATGCAGCGCTCCGGCTCTGTCCTCTAGAAGTACAAATAAGGTCTCGATTCCAATTACATCAAATGAAGGTTCGTCAAGAAACTCATGGAAAGCATTTACAAATGGCGAGCTTTCTCAAACGAGTGATTTGGACGATAACTCCAGTTTCGGTGTGGCTTCCCCGTTCTTAAAGTCTTTCATGCAGGTACGGTCTAGTCTTCGGTTAACAATAATTTCGTAATCTGTTCAATATCTTAAGATCATGTAAAATATGTTTCAGGCTGGTAGTAGATTTGGGGAAAGCACATTGAAACTGGGATCAATACTAACTGATGGACAGGTGGGAATATTCAAGGATAGATCAGCAGCCGCTATGTCGACATTTGGTGATATAATACCGGCTCAAGCAGCCGGTTTACTCTCTTCTTTCACAACCACCAGGTATGAGTGATGATCTTCGGTTTTGTGACTCTAAACCGTCATTTGCTACCCGAGTTTCTGCAGCCGGTTTATGAATGACGCAGAAGATGATTCCAGGAGCTGATATGAGAGTTCATGAACCAAAAATTAGAGATATCTTTGTCATTATACAAGTTTTTACATAAACGAAGAGAACAAAGTTTTGTAATAGTGTTTGATTTATTGTTTCTTATACGCTTTTTTTGTAAGGAACATGTAATTAAGTAAGAGATTTGGTTCTACAAAAATCCTCAAGACTGAATACAATTAAACCTCATACATATAGTTTTCCGGCTTTCAGATCGCTAAAACGTCTGATTTTCCATTGAGTTAATAATATCCAGGCAAAGCGGATTTAGCTATTACGTCTAGCCTTGTCAATGAGAGGCTTCAGCTTCTTCTTATCTGCAAGAATCTTGAGGAAATTGAAGAGGAAAGGGACATAGTTGTGTTTCCTTCTCATGTTCTCTTTCCTCCAGTTCTTAGACTTCTCTTCCTCCAGTACAATCTTCTGCGACACAGTCTCGATCCCGATATTGACTTCCGAAAGAGATCTATCCAGAGCCTCGTAACTGCTTTTCTCAGCATATTTATCAGCTTGCAAACTACCTACCTGCTGCAATATCCTCTCTCGCTTTATTTGATATTCTTTCAGTTCAGCTCGATACATCTCTTTCCTGTTTTTAACCACAGCTAAGAGACTAAACTGAATCTCGTTCTGCAAATACCGGTCAATCCGCTCTTGTAACACAGGTTGGACCATTTTGAGCCATTCGATTCCTTCTGGCTCACCTAGACATTGTCCGAGACTAATGGGTCCTTCTTTAAGACCATCGAGCTCATATAAGATACCATCGACAGGTAAGTAGCTGATGTAATGATACACATCATCATCTTCGTCTTTGTTTTTTTTTGCAGCAGCTAAATCATCCTCTTCCGTGGTGGTGGAAGATGAGTCAGGCCTGGCAAATGTGTTGTGAGCTGCACGTATAGCCTCATTGTTGTTGATGGCTAAACTTTTCAGTTCAGGTGGAAAGTCTTTGGCGAATTCTTTCAGTTCTGAAAGTTCTGAACCAATTTCGATACTCGAAGAGTTCATGAGGACCGATAACATGGCTTGGGTGGCACAAGCATTGTTGATTATCTGCAAGAAAACATATCGTTCTAAAAGAATGTTATGATTTGCAAATTACGATTAAAAAATCTTCCCCATAAGTCAGAAATCTAATGTGCACAGCGAGTGACCTGGCTGGCAAAGAAGAAATTCGGGTCTGGTTCCGTGATTACAACACGATTCTCCTTTTCCTCAGGACGCCACTTGTAAAGCAATATCAATCCGTATACAGGTCTACAAGTGTTTAGGCCAGAAAATATCAGACAACTCCAAGAAAAAAGGATTTGTCGGAAAGAACAGTAAAGTATTGGCTATATATGTTTGTTGGAAACAAGAAACAATCAAAGAACATAGCTAGTACACTACCTTATTTCATCCAGAGAATTAATGTCCAAGGAATACAATTCCTCAACTTGCACACCTTTCACTTGCATTTGTTGTATAATCTCAGTGAAAACACCTAAACATATAACACGGAATAACGGAAAATATTAAGAACAACAAAACAAGATAGCAACATTGTGTCTTACATATATACTCTACGGCTGTATTTAAAAAAGAAGTACAGACACTATCCACTTAGCATAAGACCAACCATTGTTGATAAATCATTTTTCAGAGATCCTCGTGACTTTCATACTCCAATCCTCACACACTAATATGTTTAGATGCAAAGAAACTCCTTTTCAACATTTCTTTGTTTGCTTTCAAACTTACTTCAAGTCAAAACATAATTCTGGCTTTCTAGTGCTCCATTTCCAAAAGAATAGAGAATCGAGCCACTTCCGAAATATTGCTTTATAAACCCAATTCAACCTATGACCAATTTTTCAATTGACTTGGTGAATGAGAAATAAAGAGCTAAGCAGGGCATGAAATTTCTTTTCAGAAGCCAAAAAAAGTAAGGAACTAAAAAAAAAATCGACAAAAAACCCCAAATTGGAGGAAAGAAAATATACCAGGATCACATTCTACAGGGAGCCAAGACATGATTTAACGATGACTCGCCGCGAAGTTGGTATCGAATTTGGAGATTACGATTTCGCTAATCTCCCTCCTTCGTATTCATCGTCTTCTTGTTGACTCAAGAGTCTCTCTCTCTCTCCTCTCTCTCTCTCTCTCTCTCTCTCTCTCTCTCTCTCTCTCTCTCTCTCTCTCTCTCTCTCTGTCTCTGTCTCTCTCTCTCTCTCTGTCTCTCTCTCTTTGTCTCTCTCTCTCTCTACACTAGTGTGGTGTGTGGTCTCGACTCTCGGCTCGTCTCTGTCTAGTCGCATATAAACCGAAACCAATCCTAAACCGAAAATGAGTCATCCATACCATTTGATTTGAAATAAACCGAACAAGCCAAATCATAAGAACAGATTAAACCGACACTAATTAAAAATTTCTATAAACAATCAGACCACACTTCTAATCTAATCGAACCGATAGCTGAATGTCAAATCGGCGGGTTCCGGAATGCCGGAGAAAGCAATAGAAATCTAGGGTTTCAACGATGACGGCGAGTGAAACAATCGCCGCCGCGATAGACCGGATTGATGAGAAGAAGGAAAAGCTGAAGAAAGCTTTCGACGATCTTCAGTCACACCGTTCTCTCCTTTCACCATCTTTCTCGCTTTCCTGGTCTGAGATCGACTCCCACTTTTCCTCTCTCCAATCCTCCCTCTCTAACCGTTTGCGCCTCCTTCAATCTGAAGCGCCTTTGGCGAATGACTCGTGCAGACTCGAAAATTCTGATGCAGGGACGTCGTCGGAACCACCGGTTATTAGGACGGAGTTGAGAGCGTTGTGTGAGAAAATGGACGGAATTGGTTTGAGCAAGTTTTTGGTTGATTTTTGGGATGATGACGCGCCCCCTAATCTGGAACTTTCTGCAGCGTTTCGGTACTCACAGGATCCAGCGTCGATGGTGCTTGACGCAATCGAGGGTTCGAACCACACTCCGTCATCGGGAAAATCAGTTGATGTAAGGAGGGTTTTCGTTTTGTTGATGGAAGCTTTGATTGAGAGCGATGCGAATATCACACTTGATGCGAGAGAGAGGGCCAAGAAGCTGGCATACGAATGGAAAACGAAGATAGGTGTCAAGCCTTTCGAGGCGTTATTGTTTCTCCATTTGGTCGCAGCTTTCGAATTGGGATCTGATTTCAGCTCAGAGAAGCTTTCTGGTTACGTTTTCATGATCGCTAAGTACAAGCAAGCGACTTCGGTGTGTAACAAGATTGGTTTAGATAGCGAAAGAGTTGGAAATCTCATCAAGAAACTCTTGGATTCTGGCAAGCCGATCTTGGCAGTCAGATTCATGTACGAGTGCAGGATGACTGATGGATTCCAACCAATCCTCATTTTGAAATCTTACGTTAAGGACTCGAGAGAAGCTGCTCATAGACTTTGCGTGGAAGATAACCACTCTCTCAAGTCACAGAACGAAGCCACTGATAAAGAAGTCAGTGCCTTGAAAGCAGTGATCAAAATCATCAAAGATCAAAACCTTGAATCCGAGTTTTCTGAGGAGAGAGTCGAGGAGCGTGTAGAAGAGCTCGAGAAACAGAAGGCGCAGAGGAAACGCAACGCCGCCGCTAATCCACAGCAAGAGACACAGCCAAAGGGGAGAAAGCGGCCTCGGAATCGCAATGGTACACAAGTTCCAGGTCCGAGTCAGCAGCCGTTTTATAGACCAGAAGCTGGTGTAATGCCTGAACCTAGTCATCATGGCTTGCAGTTCAACCCTTTTGGTCTTGTGAACTCCGGACTTGGTGGTGTTCTTGGCCCCTACATAAACCCATTAGCTGGGCTCTATGGTTCAGCTGGAACTCCTCAATCTGTTTACTTTGGTCAGCAAACTGGATTTTTGTTGCCGCCTCAATTCCACCCAGCTTATTCTTCTCAGTAATAGCATCTCTAACCGTAAGATCTAATCTCATGAAGCAACATAGAATCGTTTTAGTGCGATGTCTGTGAAAGGAAATTGTGGTCTTGTCTCTTGACTTCTCTCATGTGTAAATGAAAGGTAAGCAGCTCTTTGTGGTTTTTCGTTGAGTAGAGAAGTGACACGCAAGAGAAAGAAGAAGTTTTCGAAAGAAACCTATCATGGAGTAGGGCTTCTTCTAAATGTCTAGAAAAAGAGTTCAGTTCTTGAAAATAATAATATTGTTTTACTGTATTTTCCACTTTCATAAATAGTTAAAATACAGTTTACACAATGCAAACAAAGCAGAAGCAAAATCACTCTTACGCAACAAATTAGTCATCGACTCATCAAACCATCCATGAAACAAGTGCTAACTAATTTTACACTTGTTGTCGTCGTCCAATTTCCCTTTTCCTTCTATAACTGCTATAAGTGCAACGAGATCTTCCACAGGGACCTTGCGAACATCACTTCTCACACCAACGTCGTAAACCAGGCGACCAATACAGTAGTTACCATATCCCGCCAAGGCCATAGCACCAAAACCAGTAACTACAAGTCCAAGTGTCGTCAAAAGAGCATTGGTTGCAGCAGAAACCACCGAAGCTGGAGACGCCGCCACCGCCGCCGCCAAGGGAGCTGCTTGACCACTCTTTCCCACCCCTAAAACCCTGAGTGTCAAAGAAACAACACCACCTGCTGCACACACCGAATTGGCTTGGCTACTACTTCCCGACTTGGTGACCGATAACACGAGCAAACCAGTTTTGCAATAGACGGCAAAGTCTTCACAGTTGTTGTCTAAGAGATCGTAGTCACCGAACCCGTTTTTATTCGATAAGAGGTATTTCGCACGGTGAATGACTTCTTCAGGAGGATCTGAAGTTGCTATTGTGCAGGTACCGCCTCGTTGTTTGGCGAGAAAGATAGCCTTAGAGACATTGTACTCGAAGAGATAGAGGTTCCCTCCGGCGAGAAAGCAGTCAAGGCAGGAAGAGATTACACCATCGAGATTCGATTGATCTCCGCAATTAGGACACGGGTTGTCTCCTCCATGATTCGGAACTGAAATCTCGATGATCTTGTCCAAATAAGTACCGGTTCCAATTTCTAGACCACCTCCACGGGTGAAATGGATGACTTTCCCATCGCCTACATAGATTCCTGTGAAATTGCATATACAGAGATACATTCAACATCTGCGGCATGAAATCCCCAATTTTGGGATCTTCGATAAACCCAGATCGGTCGAGAATTGACTACATGTAAATGTATTATGTGGACAAGAGAGAGAAAAGGAGATTGAACCGTGATGGGTGTAGATGTAAGAACGCCATGAATAGATGTGATCTCCTGGTTTCAGCTCATCTCTCGTGATCTTGTTGGAGAATAAGCCCATCTCCTTATTCTTATTCTTCTTCTTCTTCTTCTTCTTCTTCTTCTTCTTCTTCTAGCGAGAGAGAAGATCCGATTTTGCTTAATGAGTTGGGTTTTCTGGTTTTCTCTCCTTGGAAGGTTTAGATTGGTTCGATGCTGCTTAGTTGTAATTTAATTAGTTTGATTCTCATCGTGCACATATTGGTTAATAAATTTAACTGTGTACTAATTAAATTTCAATTTAATTTTGGATGTGATTATTATTACTAAGAAAAACAAACATATTGCTTTTTTTTCAAAACCGTGTTTCCTTCTTGATTAAGCAAAAACAGACCACACCATTTTACCATTTCGTAACAGACTTAGGAAACACATCACATCTATTGCGTGTTTAACGAACGTTGCTTTGCTTCCCAATACGAAGAGACGAATTACAAATCTATTGTCCGTGTCTACAACGCGTTTCAAGAAAATGTCTTTCCACATGTTTTATACAAAGTGATTTTGCTATTTTATTTTATTTTCAGATATTGTGTTTGTCGCTAGAGATTGAAATTGACATGATATGTTATGTTATCGATTCTTTGACAACAAACAAAAATGTTTATGTTGTCGATTAATATCAAATAACTGACTTACCGACTTTGACTATTTGCGTTAAATTTTGCGTTTGCGTTTACACATTTGTAAAAGACCCTTTCCTTTTATTTGCGGTAAGTAAAACGTAAAAACGAAAAATGAAACAATGAAGACCTCAATTAAACTGTAATCACACGCCATATGACCAGAAAGCTCCACAATTTCAACAACACACCAGTTAGATCAAATAATGCATCAACAATCGGCCTGATTAAGGCGAGCAAGGAGGCTCTCGACGGGCACTTTGATAGCATCATTGCGCATACCAATGTCCGAGAAGAGACGAATAGCATTGCTAGCCCAAGGACTAAGCATCCGTGCAACGCACGCAGCTGCACTCACCGAATTGGCTTGACCGCTTCTTCCAAGCACATAGTTTTTGCCGACCACCAAACTAGTCTTACAATACATGGCGAAATCTTCACAATTGTTCTCGAAAACATGGTACTCGCCAAACCCATTTTTCGACAAGAGAGATTCTGCACGAGAGATGACTTGGTCGGAAGGATCTGAAGTTGCCGTCGTGCAGGTACCTCCTCGAAGTTTTGTCATGAAGATAGCGGGAGAGACACCGTACACGAAGAGATTGAGATCTCCTCCGGCGAGAAAGCAATCAAGGCAAGAAGAGATTACTCCATGTGTATTGGGTTGCTTTTCACAATTAGGACACGGGTTGTCTCCTCCGTGATTCGTGACCGAGCTAACGATGATCTTGTCTAAAAAAGTCCCTGTTCCGATCTCTAGACCATCTCCACGAGTGAAATGAATTACTTTCCCATCGCCTATATAGATCCCTGTGAAATTTCAAAACAGAGTTATTGGAGAAAAAAAACCCCAATTTTTTTGTGGGATCTTCGATAAACCCAGAATTAACTAATTATATCGATCAAGAGATAAAGAGAGAAGAAGAGAAAGAGATGAGACCGTGATGGGAGTAGATATAAGCGTTACGCCATGAATAAATGTGATCTCCTGGTTTCAACTCATCTCTCGAGATCTTGTTGGAGAATAATCCAATCTTCTCCACAAGAAGCGATTCCATTTCTACTGGATCAAAGTCAACTTTTTATTTTTTTCTTCTATTTCTAGATTTGTATGTCAACTATGTTTTTTTAATTGGCTTAGCTGGATAAAGCAAAGTCAAAAGGAGAAATTGAATTAAAAAACAAGAGTTAACTTTCAATT
This sequence comes from Schrenkiella parvula, assembly GCA_000218505.1. Lineage (NCBI taxonomy): Eukaryota > Viridiplantae > Streptophyta > Magnoliopsida > Brassicales > Brassicaceae > Schrenkiella > Schrenkiella parvula. The sequence goes on along the minus strand of CM001192.1, from coordinate 13,231,593 downwards.
TCAGCTTATCCCTCGCACGGAACGTTAAACCAGTCATGTCATTCTACAGTATCCAAATCATATCATAACATGAAACAGAGTTGCACAATACAAACGAAGCAAACAATTGTCATTAAACAATCCATAATCCCAAAACCAAGTGCTACGACAACAAGTGCTAAACTAGCTACACTTCTTCTTGTCGTCCACTGCTCTGCCTTCGATAATTGCTACAAGTGAAACAAGCCCTTCCACAGGAATTTTGTTAACATCTTTTCTCACACCAACGTCAGAATTCAAACGGCCAATGCAGTAGTTACCATATCCCGCCAAAGCCATAACACCAAAACCGGCAAAGCCAGAAATAACATATCTTGCGGCAGAGCTCACCGAAACAGTCTTTGCCATTCCTGCAAATGACAAAGAGAAAACACTGCGCGCTGCAGACACCGAGTTGGCTTGACCACTACTTCCCAGCTTCGATAAAACAATCAAACTAGTTTTGCAATAGATGGCAAAATCTTCACAATTGTTTCTCAAGAGATCATAGACACCAAACCCGTTTTTCTTAGATAAGAGGTATTTGGCACGGTAAATGGCTTCATCAGAGGAATCTGAAGTTGATGTTGTGCAGATACCGCCTCGTGGTTTGGCGAGAAAGATAGCCGGAGAGACACCGTACTCGAAGAGATAGAGGTTTCCTCCGGCGAGAAAACAGTCAAGACAAGAAGAGATTACACCATCCAGATTGGACTTATTTCCACAACTAGGACAAGGACTGTCACCTCCATGATTAGGAACCGAACTAACGATGATGTCGTCCACGAAAGTCCCGGTTCCGCTTTCGAGACCACCTGCACAAGTGAAATGTATGACTTCCCCGTTGCCTACATAGATTCCTGCGAAATTGCAGACAATAGAAATCATCGTCATTCATCTATATACAACTTTGGAACAAAAAAATAGATTCAGACGAGGGAAGAAACCCAGAAATAACTAAGATCCAGAGACTATTGACTGAGTGAAAACGGGCTCTAATGTAAAATGTAATGTATATCTCTACAAGGAAAGAGATGGAAACCGTGATGGGAGTAGATATAAGCGTTACGCCATGAATAGATGTGATCTCCTGGTTTTAGCTCATCTCTCGAGATCGTGTTGGAGAATAAACCCATCTTCTCGAAACCCCAGACAATGATCAGAAGCGCCGCGAGACCTGGAAATGACCTTCTGATTTTTTCAAGTGTGACTGAGGTTTTTCACTTTTCACTCTTTCCGGTTTTCCACAAACCCGGACTCTTGCCCTCCGGTTTGCATTTCAATTTTCTAAGTTCGGTTTAAGAACACTTCGGTTCGGTTTTGGTCAAACAATTACTCGTTTTTTTAACAAACAACTTCGACAAGCGTTAACATGGTTAATGTGTGAGAATTTTCTTTTTATTTTAAAAAACGTTGATTCATTACGAACGTTGTTTCAGGCTTTTTACACTTAATCCATAACCACTTTATTCTAACAAACTTTTACATCCGACTCAACTTCGTCGAGCCCATCTTCTTCGCAACCTCCCTAAGCACAAATTTCATAACTTTTCCCGTCGAAGTCTTAGGCAACTCATCCCTAAACGACACCGTTTTGGGCACCATGTACCTTGGCATCTTCGTCCTGCAATACTCAATCATCTCTTCCTCCGTCGGTTTCCGAGTCAAGCCAGGTTTCAGACTCACAAACGCACACGGCGTCTCTCCCCAAAATTCGTCCGGTCTAGCCACCACTGCCACTTCGTTCACCGCCGTATTCGTGTACAGAACCGCTTCAACCTCCACGCTACTCACGTTCTCTCCTCCCGTTATGATTATATCTTTCGACCTATCCTTAATCTCTAGATATCCGTCAGAGTGAATCACCCCTACGTCTCCGGTGAAAAACCACCCATTTTTCAGAGCTTTCTCTGTTCCGATCGGATCCTTCAAGTAACCAAGCATGATCGAGCTTCCTCTCATCACAATCTCACCGACCATTTCCCCGTTTCTCTCAACACTCCGACTCGATCCAGGATCCATCACGTCGATTTCTGTAAACCCGACGGTTCTCACACCTTGCCTGGCCTTCAACCTCGCTCGATCGCTCGCCGGTAACCGATTCCACTGTGGCTTCCACGCACATGATACGTTTAAACCACCGGTTTCCGTTAATCCGTAACCGTGACTTATGTTGAAACCGATTGACTCGGCGCGAAGGAGAACGGCGGCAGGTGGCGGAGCACCGGCGGTTAAGATGTTGACGGGATGTTTAAGAGACTGAGATTCCTGAGTCGCCGACAACATGTTGAGCACCACCGGAGCTCCGCACATGTGTGTGACGCCGTGATCACGGATCAAGCGGTAGATAAGCGGCGCGTCGAACTTACGCAAGCAGACGTTCGTTCCTCCGACGGCGGCGATTCCCCATGGATAGCTCCAACCGTTTGCGTGGAATATTGGTAGGGTCCACAAGTAAACCGGATTTTTCGGTACGGTCCAATCGATTAGAGAATCAAGTGACATCACGAAAATTCCCCGGTGGCAGTGTACCACTCCTTTAGGAGCCGATGTCGTACCAGAAGTGTAATTGAGCACAACCGGGTCCCATTCACTTTCGGGTCGGATCCATTTAAAACTCGGATCCCCTCTCTCGATAAGATCATCGTAAGAGTAACTAAATTTCTTGGTGTGATCAGCCACGTCAGCACCCCGGTCCTCTTCTTTATCGGCGATGAAGACGAGAATCGGCGGAACGGTCATCATCGCAATGGCTTCGACGGCCAGATCGCAAGAGAAGACGTCGACGAAGAGAAGCTTAGATCCGCAGTGGCGGAGAAGAACAGAGACGGTGCGAGCGTCGAGACGCGTGTTGATATTGTTGAGGATGGCGCCGGACATCGGTACGGCGAATTGAAGCTCGTACATCGCCGGAGTATTGGGAGAGAGGACGGAGATGACGTCGGACCTGCCGATCCCGATTGAAGACAGAGACGACGCGACGCGTAGGCAACGGAAGTTTGTCTCTCGCCACGTGTAGACGGTGTTACTGCCGTAAACGATGGAGGTACAGTCACCATAGACGGTGGCGGCTCTCTCCAAGAACCCTAACGGTGTCAATGGCGGCGAGTTTGCGGCGCATGGTTTCATTTCCTCCATCTCTTAGCGGTCTCCTATTGAGTGGTAAAATGATTTTGTTTTTCTTTCTAATTTCTACTCGTTATAAATGAAAATAAAAACCCATAAAATAAAGAGTTTCGTGATTATCTAGGACACCAATCTTGGTGACGACAATGGAGATAAGGTTACAGATCTTAAAGGCCAATCGTAATCTTAAAGTATTGTGAATATTAAATAAATGATTTGACTCCGTAGCATCCAAGTCTTTGAACAAATCGTCTTAGTATTATACGATTCACGCATAGCATTATTTTGGAAAACTTGCATGCTCAAGATTTTTGTAAGGACAATCAACGTTATCTATTTGACTATCACTTTATTTGAAATAAATGTAAAGTTTCGTAGCTGATTAGTTAACAGGATGTGGACGTGCCGGAGTGGTTATCGGGCATGACTAGAAATCATGTGGGCTTTGCCCGCGCAGGTTCGAATCCTGCCGTTCACGTTTTTTAATTGGGATATTCTCTTAAGCTTTAACATTGCATACGCGTGTGGTGACGAAAGAACACTCTTGCCCTTGTTTTCTTCATTCGTGTCTTCGGGAACTCTCTGTTATTACATTGAGGCCCCATTACAATCACGCTTGAAATGAAAGGACGAGACGTCGAGAAAAAGCCCAACTTTTACAAGAGACGCGCAGGGAGAGCGCGTGTAAAAGAAGCATCTGGGCATGACACATCTCAACATAACCAACCATTTTGCAACATCTCTGGAAATTTGATTTACTATTGGATTCCCTGAAATTAATTTCAATTTTTTTTTGCTTCTCGGCAAATTGATATCAAGGTTAAAACAGAACTTTACGAATCACTTTGTAACGAGCTTTAGATCACTTACTGGTTAATCTGCTTTTTATCTCTCTTCTACATCCAAAAAATCTCCATTGGCCCAGAGATGAACAAAAACGTCATCAACGTCCTTTCTTTTGCAATGTATGTAAATCCCAGAAAAAGAGTAAGATAACTGAACACACCAGTGTCTGGTAAAAAATATATGTCTTAATAAACTCCTAATCTGTTACAAACCAAAACGTAATCATGCCTCCTAAGTTTTACCTATTGAAGCTTATACTGTTGATACTATGATATGGTATAACACATCGAAGGATAAAAGAAACTAGAAAGCCAAACTCTTTACAAGACACACCATACCAGAGACAAAATCTACGACGATGATACTACTGTCCAGCGATTCCTTGGTGGTCCAAAGATCGATTGAATATCTCCAGATTGCTTCTGCGTTGTAAAGATTAAAGTGAACAAATTAACAACATTGATTCCTAAACCTCAAAATCAAGTTTTTCAAATCATCTCCGAAGATGCAAGACCCAATCAATATTCATTTTGTATAACGATTCCTAGAATCAAGTAGTTACATGAGGATTTGTTGTGCCTTTTCTCAGAATTGTGCTAATATTCAAATATTCCATAAAAGTATACTTCTTAAACAGATTCAACGTTATTGCCTTTCCTTTTCAGGAAAATCTAAAACCCTAAATTCAGCTCATTAAATTGCAATGACGTACCTTCAAATCACGGGGTTTAGGGAGATCAAACATATGGTATTCAGATTCCGCGGCGGTGCAATCTCGAGGCGACTCGAAGAGCGAGAGAGAAAGCTGCTTATCAGCGACACCGACATCGAAGTGGATTAACCCGGAGCTCTCGGGATCTACGTGTATCCCCTTGACAGGAAACCACAGGAACAGCTCCTTCTGCGTCACACCAGATAAATTCCCGATCCGGCCATCGGAGAGGACGCCGGAGATGTTGTAGTCGAAGTGGAACTGGTTCTCGAATTTGGCATCGCAGGGAACCGGTAGAGCGACAGTGAAACGACCCGTTTTGATGTCGATCGAGAAATTGGTGACTCCCTTTGGAACTATGCCGGCGGGAAGACCACTCTCCCGGAGGTAATCGTAAAACGACGGATCCGGTAGTGAGGAAAGCTCAAGGAAGAGAATCGAGGAGAAGAGAGTGATGACGAGGAAGAAGAGATCTCGACTAGTACCCATCGAGTTGAAGAAAAAAAGCAAAGAGAAATCGTCAAAGAAAAAAAAGGACAGTTTCTCTGAGGAAGAAGAAGAAGAAAAGCGGTTGAAGTTTCCTCCGTCAACAAAATCCGTTTCTTCTAAGAGATTTTAATTAAAATTCTTTGGACTCTCAGATTTCTTACTTATCTCAGTTTCATTATTGTTCATTAATTACCAGAAAAAAAACTAATATCAGATTGATTTTTATTTTGTTTCTAAGGTTGGGCCTTTACAATATACGGGCCGGGCCGAGTCCAAAGAAATAAACAGGCCACATCAGGGTTATATTTTTGAAATAAGAAAATTGCAATAAAATAAGAACCAAGAATTCGTGTATATATAAGAAATAAATAAAACAGAGCTCTCATCTTTTCGTTAACCAATAGAAACTATAAAAACTCAATTTCCTTACCAAACTAAAAAAAACCTAACAGACTTTAACAGTAACAACGAAGAGGACACATTCTTAGGAACTCAAGAAATTGTTTTACCAAAGCACATAGATTGAATTTAGTAGCCCTTTTTCTCCATTTCTCATGGTGCCGATTCTACGGTTGAACCACAAACAGGGGCTACAAAACCACACATAAAAAAACAACATTGATATCAGTAAGATATCTCTTTCAAATACAGCAAATTCTATATAAACTAGTTCCAGTAAAAACACAAATTGTGGTTCTTGAATTAGAGAAAGTGTTTCAGAGAAATGAGAAAACTTACAGTGTCGAGGCTAACAGGCTTGCCATCTTCTGCAACGATATCAACTACGGTTCCCGATTGGTCGGACTGAGGAGAAGAAGTTCCAGTTTCAGAGTTAAATCAAAAATATATATTCTCAGATTTTCTAAACCAAAAGGTGAAGAGTAGGTAAGAGGTAGGATTTTGAATGGTTACACATTAAGCACAAGCATTCATCCAAATATAATTGAGAAGTGAATTAACAAAGTTTGGGCATTGTAACATAATGTTATCTAAGGGGTAATTTTATGGAGGATATGGACAAAAAGATGGCTAAGTGGGATTGAAAAGAGAAACAACAGATTAAATCGTCGTAAGTGGAAAATAATTTGGTAAGAGATGATTTGAACCAGTTAGGGTAAATATTTAATATATAGTTCAGATATCTAGAGACGAAAAAAAAAATAGTAGTTCATGTTCACAAGATTTAGGAACTCACCTCTATTTCATTCATTAACTTCATGGCTTCAACGATGCATAGAACTTGCCCCTTCTGCACTTTATCTCCAACCTACAGCCGCCAGAAAATCCATATAGTACAAATACAGACAGTGAAATAACTTAAGAAAAGAGATTTACTTTTTTTCGCCATTTGCAAATAGGGTCCATGCTATTTACAAATAGGGTCCCTGTACAATTATGGGCAGAAGAAATTAGCAAATATCCTAACCTTAATGAATGGTGGTTCACCAGGTCCTGGACTACGGTAAAATGTGCCTGCCATGGGGCTTTTAACAGTAGGAAGTGATGATTTAGCTGGCGTAGGTGGGGATGGTGGAGGCAGGGAGGCTGGAGTAGAAGGTGCTGGTGAGGCAGCAGGTGCAGAAGGAGGAGCCATCGATTGCACAAAAGATGGTTGGTTTGGTTGCTGCATCATAACATATGGTGCAGGGGATTGGGGCTGAGGTAAGGCTTCCTTTTTCCGAATGACGAGTTCACAGTCAAATTGTTTCAACTGCAGCTCGACGATGTCTCTAGAATCCACAAGTCTGCATGATGGAGGAAAGTAATCAGTTATGGTTAACATGATCCCGGTTTACATGTTTAAGTGATAGAACAGTGCAACTGAACTTACTTGACAAGAGTTGTTACTTGGGTAAGAAACTCAGAGATAGACTCTTCTGTAGCTAAATCAGGTGACGAGGAAGAGTCTTTCAATGAGTTTTTATCCTTTCCTTCAGCTGATGGCTCATCAGTTCTTGCAGGCGCTGCAGCGTTTGATGATGCACCAGTACCAACCTTTAAAAGCAGGAGGAGCGTCCACAAATGAATAATTTATTTTGGAGAAAAACTTTTTCAAAGAGATCAGTATTTAAGGAGCTTACCTTGTTAGATTGGGCTTTCACTACAGGGTAGCTACTGCGACTAGGCTGCAATTTCAGATGCAAAAAGTTACATAAAATTGATTCAGACATATACTATGCAAATGAATGCATTTTCCTACGATTCAGACTTCAGCCTAAATAGGAGAAACTTGTGGGGCAGAGAAGAATTAAGCTGAGAGAGGAGAAACAGTATCTTATAATCTCGAGCAATAGATATATATATATATAATGCTTAAGGCCTTGCAGATCAACTGCTATAACAGGGCATTAAACTAGCCTACTAGAGAAATATCCCACAAACGATTTCCCTGAGAATTAACTATAAGCTAGCATAAAACTACAAAATCATGAGGGACAATATCAAATATAATTGATAAACACAAAAAGTGCAATCCTTTTGGAGAGTGAACGAGAAATACATGGTGTGAAACCACGCCGAAATCCATTTGATTCCTATCAAATTCAAAAGGAGGCCGCCAAATGGAGAAATTCCCAAATCACGAGTGCCCATAAATCTGGGAATGGCATTTTACTATTCTTCCCGGAAAAATTGTTCCTTGTAATTTAAATTAAACGAATATATACAGTGAAATCGAATCGGAAGATGCACAGAACATTTTGCTGAGGAAAATCGACGAAGATAAGACAAAAAAAAAACTGAGCAAGTAGTTATCATCATTAATCTAAAAACTGCATTGCACGAATCGGGGAGAGATTAGGAAGGAGCTTCCATACCTTGGAGAGAAAGCGAAGCTTAGGCTTGGCGGAGAGACGGAACGAAACTCGACGAGAGCGGGTGGTTGGGAGAGGTAAGTGCGACGATGTTTGGGTGACTGCATAGACGGAAGCAGCCGCAGACGTGAGGGAGAACGAAGAAGACGCCATTCTTCTCTTCTTCTTCTTCTTCTTCTTCTTCGTTTTCTTCTTGGTGTAGATCGGGTTCTCGATGAAACCAAAGAGCTGAACAGTTCACTCCAGCGAGAGAGAGATGTGAGAGACTCGGATCGCGTTTCTCACCATTATAACTCGCTTCCAGATTTTGCCACGTGGCATTCTATGATCTGTAGTTCGTATTACCCCATCCTTGTGAATCTATTTTTCCTTTTTTTTTGTTTGTTTTGAATTCCGATTCTTCATAGAGAAATTTAATAAATGTAATTTTAATGGAAATGATTAAAATAATTACTCAGAAATATAATATGGAGATGTCTTCTTCAGTCTTCAATTTGCAGGGCAATTATCCACAAATTTTATAAAAATATATGAATGGAACCAAATACATTAGACTAATATACATATGCCAAAAAGAGTAAAATTAAAATACTAGACCAGGTAAGATTTGGTGAACAACTAAAATGAAGTTATGACTTTGTTAACAATCTAGTTGGAACATCCATTGAAAACAAAACACATACATCATACATGTGAGCCAAAATATGAACAAGATGCAGCTTTTCCCAACAATCGGGGCCCCCAAAATTAAAATCCATGTTACTCTCTGTATTTTAAGTCATCAAGCTTGTGCAATGGAAATACATTGTTGACCTCAATCAACAATTATGATACATAAACATTTAGCTCATCCAGCATTTATACATACATTGTTAAATTAAAACCGATTCCGGTTGAGGGAACAGCAGAGAGTTACATACATAGAACCAAACCAATTACATGTTGATGGGAGAATGATCCTAATACTTTACAGCAGGAGTGATAGTGTGTGACTTAGCCTGACCTCACTGCTTCAATGGCTGCAAGTAAGTCTTCATATTTTGCCCCATTCACTTCCTTTATCACCTTGTTGTCCTTCAAGATCTTAAAGGTTGGAACCGCTCTAATTCCTAGCTCCTTCGCCAATGGCTGCAAGCAATAATTTTTTGTTTTCCAAAATTTTTGTATCGACTTAAGAAACAGGTGACATAAATATAAAAATACATTCAGCACAAAAAGAACAGCGAACCTTGTTGTCTTCGTTGCAGTCAAGCTTAAGAAACACCATGTCCTGGTACTTCTTGGATAGCTCTTTGTACTTAGGAGCTATAACTTTGCATGGACCACACCTACAGAGAGCCCAATGAGGATTGTAAAAATAAAAGGGGCAAACTTTAATTTTTCTCAACGCCAAAACAAAGCATTTACTAGGAACCTTATCTCAAACATTCATGTTGATGGTGAAGTGGAACAACATTTAGGCTTACTTATTAAATGTACATTGCTCTTATTCTCCGGAAAGATTCATACTTGCATAACCTCTTGTATCAACCATACCCAAACAAAAAAAATGATTGTGCCTGATAATGTAAACTCAATATATTATCTGTGATACTTGCAATGCAATAACTTTTGAACTACAAGTGGAAGTACCAAATTCAGAACAAAAGCAAAGTTAGCAAGGGGATTAAAAGCAAAGTTGATAAGGGGAACAAAAGCAAACTGTGGAAGTTACTCAATGTGCGAACCAAAGACAGTTTTTTTTCTTGGTTCATGATGGCAAGAAGAAGCAAGAGTGATGTTTAGTCCAGGACACAATTACGTCGTCGCAAGAATTGGGAATTGAAGACATGAGGATTAGCCAAACAGTTTACCAAAAGAGCCAAAGTTATTCAAGTGACCCCCCACTTGATTCAAAAAATCTAATCAATAAACAGCTCTGAAGCCCTCTAATCTAAATGTTCGACATCTATATGATACACGTTTTCAGTGAAGAATTCCAAACGAACTGTAAATGGGTTTCCACAATCCAGAACATCTGACGATCTCAAGGAATGCGAAAAAAGGGATTTCGAAACACGAGATTTCAATCAAGGTACAGGGAAATTCGCACAAACAAGAAGACGTGATCTAACGTACCACTGAGTGTACATGTCGAGGACAACAATCTTTTCACCGGCGGCTTTAACGATTGGCCAGAACGTGTCCTTGTCAACCTCCGTCACCTGGCCGACACTGACATCCACTGTATCTAAGCTACACCTCACCACATAGGAACTGATCCTCTTCCCGGAATCCAACACACCACCACCCGAACAGAATCCAATTTTCGTCGCGACGCCGGGATTCGAGATCCGGCAGTGTTGATTCACAGGACCTAATCCTCCGCGGGCGGTAGCCGAAGCCGGAAAGTAACTAAACCCCGTCGGTGATGGAGCGATTCGAAGTGGGAGAGGCATTGTCAAAGAAGCTCGGATCAAAAAACACACTGAAATATTTGGTTAAAAATGTGATCTTCAAAGGAACTTCGACACGTATATGCCGCAGCTCTACAGAATGACGGTTATATCCCCACAATGTAAGGCCAATAATTGATGGTTTTTCTAATTTCTACGTGGTTTTCGTCTTTTCTAGTCTTTAATTTAAATTAAATCGGTTTGGTGACTCTGGTCCAAAGAAAAAAAAGTCTAATTTAAATCGGTAACACTACTAAAAAAATGAAGATTTTTGAGAACATTCTTCACCTGTTGTAATCTAGTCGAATTTCTGCGAAATGACGATTCTATCACCGTAAGAGACCCGAAATAGTCAAACCGGTTAAAGACGAACCGGATCTCCGGTTATTTAAAAGTCAACGGCAACTTTAAAAATCATATTGTCGCTTCCGTTCCAATGAAACACCGTCTCGTCGACTCGCCGCTCAAAAACGGCAACGATGTTCCTTTCCGGCGTGAACGCCGCGCGCTTCCGTCCACTAGTTGCTTTTCGCCTCTTCTCTGCTGCCGCTCCTCTCCTCCAATACTGCATGGAGAAACCGCCGATCAAACCGTGGCCGAAGAGGCTATTCCCCAAGCGGCTGGTCTCCATGATCACCCAGCAGCAGAACATCGATCTTGCTCTCCAGATATTCCTGTACGCCGGTAAATCACATCCCGGTTTTACTCATAATTACGATACCTACCACTCCATTCTCTTCAAACTATCCCGTGCTCGTGCTTTCGATCCCGTCGAGCCTCTCATGGCAGATCTTCGCTACTCCTACCCGCCGATCAAATGCGGCGAGAATCTTTTCATCGACTTGCTTCGAAACTATGGGCTCGCGGGTCGATTCGAGTCTTCTATGAGAATCTTCCTTCGGATCCCTGATTACGGCGTGAAACGCTCCGTTCGATCGCTGAACACACTCTTAAACGTTCTAATCCAGAACAGGAGATTTGATCTGGTGCATGCCATGTTTAAGAACAGCAAGGAGTCTTTCGGCATAACGCCGAACATCTTCACCTGTAATCTACTCGTCAAAGCTCTCTGTAAGAAAAACGATATAGAGAGTGCATATAAAGTGCTCGACGAAATTCCCGCTATGGGTCTGGTGCCGAATTTAGTGACTTACACAACGATTTTAGGTGGTTACGTTGCAAGAGGTGATATGAAAGCGGCCAAGAGGGTTTTGGGAGAGATGTTGGATCGTGGGTGGGATCCGGATGCGACCACTTACACTGTTCTCATGGATGGTTACTGTAAGTTAGGGAGATTCTGTGAGGCGGCTAAGGTGATGGATGAGATGGAAAAGAACGAGATTGAGCCAAATGAAGTAACGTATGGAGTTATGATCGGAGCGTTATGCAAGGAGAAGAAAGCCGGTGAAGCACGCAACATGTTCGATGAAATGCTTGACAGAAGTTTTATGCCGGATTCTTCCCTTTGTTGTAAAGTTATTGACGCGTTGTGTGAAGACCACAAGGTAGATGAAGCCTGTAGTCTGTGGAGGAAAATGTTGAAGAACAACTGTATGCCTGATAATGCTCTTCTGAGCACTCTCATCCATTGGCTTTGTAAAGAAGGGAGAGTTGCAGAGGCGAGGAAATTGTTCGACGAGTTTGAGAAAGGCTCGATCCCCAGCCTCTTGACGTACAACACGTTGATCTCTGGAATGTGCGAGAAGGGCGAGTTGACAGAGGCGGGTCGATTATGGGACGACATGGTTGAGAGGAAATGCAAGCCGAATGCTTTCACATATAACGTTCTGATCGAGGGCTTGTCCAAGAACGGGAATGTTAAGGAAGGAGTCAGGGTTCTTGAAGAGATGTTGGAGAATGGTTGTTTTCCTAACAAAATGACGTTCTTGATATTGTTCGAGGGGTTGCAGGAGTTAGGGAAAGAAGAGGATGCGATAAAGGTTATATCAATGGCTGTTATGAGCAGGAAAGTCGATAAAGAGTCGTGGGAACTTTTTTTGAAGAAATTTGCTGGTGAACTAGATAAAGGGGTTGTGGCTCTTAAAGAGCTGTTACATGAAAAATCTGTCTCTTGAAGAACCAAGACTTAATGCTCAAAAGACTATCGATCTCTTGAAGGTATCTATCTTACTCTTGAGTCCTGACTTTGGTTTATTTATGATACACATTACAAAGTAAGGTCCTCGAGACATATAGATGAATTGCTTTACATATTAAGATACAACAACCAACAGTACAAATAGGACCAAAGGCTCTTGTGGCAGATGAAGCTAAAAGGGAAGAAAAACGCAGCGTCTCAGGCCGCTTTCGATTCTGGTTCACGCTATGCGACCAGTCTCTTGAAATACAACTCTGGTTGATTACCGCAAATGCAAGAAGCATACATTGATGGAAGCTTGCAAAGAAGAACATATCTCCAAACTCTGCACAAGTCTTGGTACTGTTTTCAACCTATTCCCGAAGCAAGATGAACTTGACCCAATTATGGTAGCCCATATATACTATATTTATTTTTGTTCAAGAATTCATATTTCTTTTTTTATTTGTCCGTCCACAAATTGATTGTGTTTTATAATAATTTAGTATTTATTGATAATGTAGGATATGAATTCAATTGTAACTTAAGATGCCACTTCACTAGTCGAAAATATAGTAGCGAAGGGTCTACATGTAACAAAGGATTATAGGATTAATTAATTTTACCGGATTTTTGCGATATTTGCTGACGATTTTTTTGGGGATTTTTTGTTTTTTTTTTATTTAACGAATTTCGCTGTATTATTTTCCTTTATCTTTTGCAGGAACATAAATGAAATCAAAATTTGATGAGAAAAGCATTCCATGAACATACGCTTAAGATATTCATGCATGATTACATAATGTAAGTGGCATTTTGATGGATCCTAAAACCAAAAACATTAAATAAACTAATGAAGCAGTTGTAAATCAATCGAACATTATACAAAATACAAAAATTAAAAGCTAAATATTACAAATACAATATTGTGGATTTTTTGTTTAATCAAAATCCACTAAAACTTGTAATTGTGGAAAAAAGGATGACTCTAAATACTAAACGTAAGGTGAATAAATGGAATATGAATATGAAAGAAAATTCATTGATTGAAAATTATAATTGAGTCTTGCTACATTGTTTCAAATATATAGATTATTATAAATACAATATTAAAAATCATGATTACGTATACATCAACATAGTATATGATTATTATAAGTTGACAAAGAAAACATAGTATATAATCTTACTCCGGCAAAAAGTTAATAACAAGTAATAACTATTTTCTTTTAAAAAGTATATTTTTAATATAAATACTATATTTTGCAATGCAAAATAAATATTTTTAGACTTTTATCTTCTTATACAAATAAAGGAAGAGATCCATTTTTTCGAATGTCCAATACTTTGACACACAATCTAATTTTATATGTACTTTACAATCGAAAGTCACTAGACTCAGTAAGTCCATTACTTTAAAGTTTCTAATCTATTTTTATTTTGAACACTAGAGTTTCTAATCCATTATATATTCATTATGGATACACACTTAATCATACCATCTGTTAAATTAAAATAGAATTTGAAACACATATATATATATTCATTTATTGTCTAAAATGCAATTTCTTTTTTGGAAAAATATCACTCATAAAAAAACTAAAATAACTAATTTTTAATAGTTTTTTATAAAAAATTATTTTTTTACCAATAACAAGATTTGTTAATTGATTCGAACGAAAAAATTAATCTAAATATATAAGGTTAATTTATTATTAAATTCAATAGATTATTTTGTTAAATAATTAAATATATATAATTATATAATTTAATTTTTAAAATATAAATATTAAAATTTTATAAATTATAAATATAGTATTTAATTTTAAATTGTTAGTAAAAAAATATTTCTAATATAAAATTTCGAGTTTTTCAACCAACTATTTAAAGGAGAAAAGAAGGGAAAGAGAAAACACAAACAGCGACAGATCAAAATGTCTGCCTCAGTGCTATATAGTTACCCTTCGTTTCGTCTGAGATCCCTCCTTCCTCTTTCTTCTTCTTCTCCTCCTTCCTCTTCCCAATTTGCCCCTCTCCATCGTTCTCAGATCCGTTCTCCGGCGAGGACTCACCTGTCTTTTCGTGCTTTCTCAGCCGTCAACATGAGCGACCCCAACGATGCGGGAATGGATGCTGTTCAGAGACGACTCATGTTTGAGGACGAGTGAGATATTCAATTCCTTTTCTTCGATTTTCATTTGTGTTTAGTTTATTAAGGAACCCAAATTTTAGGGGTTATTACATTATTGACCGAAATCGGGAGGAAATCTTCAGAACTGCATGCAGCTATACGCAAAAATCTGTCTAGAAATGAGAAAAAAAGAAAATCCAAAATTTTAGAGAAACCTTAAGCTGAGACTGTATGTTTATTCTCCATTCATTAGAAGTTATAGTGATACGTTTTGAGGAAGATGTTGAGCTTTAAAAAGTGTTGATTTTTCTTATCATTGATACTGCCAATTTGATTCGAATGACCGAAAAATGTAAAGATATGCATGATGATGGATGGGATCTCTTGCTTTGATGCTTTAGGCGATCTTGATATAATCTCTATCCAATGTGTCCTTCATAGCTGATGTAACTCTTGCTCATTTATTCAATTCAATTTCTTTTTCTTTTTCTCTTTTTATATCTGCAGATGCATTCTCGTTGATGAAAATGATCGTGTCGTGGGCCATGACACTAAATATAAATGTAAGTCAATTTGACTCACATGTCATCTCTTTGGTAAAATTGTTTCGACCGAGTTGGAATCTGCTTCTCGTAAAGTGCTTAATTTAGTTGATCCAGGATAATACTGACTCCTTTATCAAATCTGCAGGTCATCTTATGGAAAAGATTGAAGCTGAGAATTTGCTTCACAGGGCTTTCAGTGTGTTCTTATTCAACTCCAAATATGAGTTGCTTCTCCAGGTATTTGCTTTTATGATCATCTTGATGTGAATATGACTCTAACTCTAGGTTTAGAAATCCAATAACTAAGTATTTTGTTCACCATTATTTTCAAATAATCGAAGTGCTCCAAGCAACTTAATCGAATAAATTTTTCTTAGTTAAAAAAGCTTATGATTTTTATTGGGGATACTAGTTCTGTATTGTTTGAAACCAGACACAGCTTGTAAAGATAAAAAAATACTGTAGCTTCTGGTAGTAAGGCAATAGATTGGGTCATAATCTAGATTCAAGGGATTTATTGGCCAAGCCTGTGAAAATCGCATAGCTTTATCAAATGATGGTTGCATGTATTTATCAACAGTTGGTTGAGTTTTAATCTGCTTCGCTTCATATTATGTGCCTTCCCATCCTACTGAAATTCTCTTCTTCGTTTCTGGACAGCAAAGGTCAAAAACAAAGGTTACTTTCCCGCTTGTGTGGACCAACACATGTTGCAGTCATCCTCTTTACCGTGAATCTGAGCTTATCGAAGAGAATGTGCTTGGTATCTTGCTCGGAAACGCTTAAGAGTAGTTCTTGCTTTATGAAGCTTTCACTGGGGAGGATCTATTACTTACTGATCCCACTATTTGACATTTTTTTACTAGGTGTAAGAAATGCTGCACAAAGAAAGCTTCTACATGAGCTCGGTATTGTAGCTGAAGACGTGCCAGTCAATGAGTTCACTGCCTTGGGACGCATGCTTTACAAGGCACCTTCTGATGGAAAATGGGCGAGCACGAACGTAAATAACCATTTATGTTCGATCAGATATCTTTTTTCTCCTTCAATTCAACAAGCTTTGGTTTATATTGCCAATGTGGATTTTCTTGCAGTTGACTATCTACTTTTCATCGTGCGGGATGTGAAGCTTCAACCAAACCCAGATGAAGTGGCTAATATTAAGTATGTGAGCAGAGAAGAGCTTAAGGAGCTGGTGAAAAAAGCAGATGCTGTTGATGAAGCTGTGAAACTGTCTCCATGGTTTAGATTGGTGGTGGACAATTTCTTAATGAAGTGGTGGGATCATGTTGAGACAGGAACTCTCCTTCAAGCTGCAGACATGAAAACCATTCACAAGCTCTAAGCTTTATATAAAATGTTTTGGATCTTCTTCTTCTCATTTTAATCTTTATTATAATAAACGACGAGACTCTATTGATTCCAGATTAAAACTGGCGACAAGATCTCTTCATGGGGTTTTTGCAAACAAGATTTGAATCTTTTCTACCTCTTGAATTCACAAAAGTAAAGAACCCCACATGTCGATACAGACAAAAGCGAAAGGAAGATAATAAAATTATGGAACACGAAATAAAATAAAAGGTGGAGAAAGTAAAATTAAAGACCACAAGATTGACAAGTAATCTGATGATTCCTTGGCTGCTAAAATAAATCTTATGATTCCTTTCTCTAAGCTTCACCACTACCTTTGATCTGATATATACCAAACTTCCATTTGTAAGATCACCTTTAAAAATTACCTTCTTTCTTCTCTGAAATAGTAAAAGACTGTAAAGAGCTCTTCTGCGTCTGCATTCTCCTGATCCAGGTAACGAGACTTGATCTAACTCCGTCTATAGACACCCAGGTGGTAATTTACAGACATATATTCAAAAGTTTGTCTCTTTCCTTGTGGTTTTGTTCGATTTTCCGTGAAATTAGGACACAGATTCTGTGATCATACTCAAGCTATCGAAAATCCGATTACTTTCTAGATTATTGCCTTATATGTCTAAGCGAATCGCCAATTAAATGTATTATACTTATATGATCAGCTCCGAAGTTCGTAAATCATCTTCTGGATTTGATCGATTATTTCCGTAATGAGATATCATATGTTGATGAACTGTTAATCATATCATCAGTTCTCCTAGATTTGATTTGGTTGATTCACTCTCAAAGTCAAGTCTTAACTTTTGATCATAGTTGAGGAAAGAAGAACATGGCGTTTGTGACCACTGCGGAAGTTTGTGACGCCAATCAAGAGCTGATTCGGAGTGGTCAGCTCCGAGCTTTGCAACCCATTTTCCAGATTTACGGGCGACGACAAATATTCTCAGGTCCAGTTGTTACTGTCAAAGTATTTGAAGACAATGGCTTGATACGTCAATTCCTCGAGGAGAAAGGTAATGAAATGATTCTGTTAATCCAAAGTTCAGAACTTGATTTCGAACTTTACTACTTGCAGAGAGAAAGAGAAGGCTTGTGGAGATATACAATGATAATGAACTTTGACATGATTTATGATTACACAAGCACATAGTTGTTACCTTGCACATAGTTGATTAAGGTTACATCTAATATTCTTTAAATGTTTGGATGTTATTAGGAAACGGTAGAGTTCTTGTAGTGGATGGTGGAGGGAGTCAACGATGTGCAATACTTGGAGGTAATCCCGTGGTTCAAGCTCAGAACAATGGATGGGCAGGAATCGTTGTGAACGGATGCATCAGAGACGTGGATGAGATCAACGGTTGCGATATTGGAGTGAGAGCTTTGGCCTCTCATCCAATAAAGGCGAGTAAGAAAGGACTTGGAGAACAACGAGTTCCAGTTAATATTGCAGGGACTCGGATATGTGATGGAGAATGGGTTTATGCAGATACTGATGGGATTCTTGTCTCGCACATTGAGTTGTCTGTTTAATAAAAAGGGTTTGTCTTCTTCTTTTTTCTGTTGCATCTGATCAGTTTCAATGAAAAAAATCAAACTTGACTTGTGTGTTCTCTCTTTGTTCTGAATCAAACTTAAGAATCTCGTTGTAAAATTATGATTGTAAAAGAATTACGTTGTTTGAAGACTTGCAACACGATGAATCTACTTTGGTAGGACATGGGAGGCCACAAAAGTCTTTCAAAAAATGAGAGAGATCACCAAGATTTCGACATTAATCCAATGTTAACACCAAATGATATGTTACTCAAAGAAGAGTTTTATTACTTCGGTAACTTAAAATATAAAAGGAAAAAGATTTGCAGTTCGTGCAGATAACATAAGCAATTCTGCAGAGAAGCAAAGAGTCCCGATTTAAGTAAAACTTGTACAGAACTTGAATCTAAAACTTCTGTAAAAGAAATTCTGAAATAGAACAAGAAACGTTTTTTTTCTATATTCTTTATTAATCGAAATTCAAGAAAAAGAGCATGAGATTAGTTTAACAGTAACATGAACAAACAGAACCAGTGGAAGTAGGTTGACAACCGCCACCCTTGTTTTGTGTACAACCTTGAAGGCACCAGTTCTCACACCTTTCATCATCTTGTTTTGTATCACATGCTCCAAATTGTTCCTGACTGATGCAACAAACTGATGGTACTAAATTGCTGCGAGACCATACTATTTCTCTTGTTTCAGCACCTGCAAAAAAGACATGCACGTATTTCTGTTAAACATCCATCAACAAATGTTTTGTAAATGCCGAAGTTTTTGGTTCCAAATGGATGTTTCGAAATACTAACCGTAAAGGAAAATAGACAGAGCTATGAAAGCCAGAAGAACGAACTTTGAGCCAACCATCTTCTTATCTTTTCAATTCTATAAGATGTTTTAACTGTGATTTGACAATTTGTACGTCGAAAGTGTGATATATATACTAGTATTCACTTGCTTGCTTAAAAGGGAAGAGATAATCAAGATCTTAAGTTTTTTGCTTAAATCTTGAAGATACGTACGTTACAGAGGAGAATGATTTGCTACTCAAAATCATGTGTAGAATAAAATCAGAGTTTCTATTACGATGGTGATTTGTTTACTCAATAAAGAAACGGAAAATACATTTGCATCTATGGGAAACAAAAAACAAAAAGAATCCAATTTTATGGCTATAAGTTGAAAAATCTAAAATTTATATTTCAAAGATCAGTCACTATATTGCCTGTTTTTACAGAGCAGAATTTGATTCTGCAGAGCACGTAAAAAAAGAAAACCAAGAATCTGATTATAGTGTATTATACTATGTATATGTTTCTTGTGTCATAGTGAAAGTTCTTCGACGAGGCTTGTTTCTTCTTTCCCTCAATCTTCTTTCCGGAACTTCTTCTTCGACAACTTCGATCTCCGTGTTTTCGCTCTCAACGACCGTTCTTGAGGGAATGTAAGGGAACAAAACCGGTCTAAAGCACCATAGAAGCGTCATTAGAATAACGACGTATAGATACATTGAAGTCCAAACGCAAAGAGTCCATTTCCAATTATAAGCCATTCGTTTAGTCCATGGCGGTTTCGAGTTTATAACTATTTCAGCTTCGTATAGCTGAGGCAATAACCGAGTCTGTGCACGTGGAATCAGAGTCGCCCTCACGGCTTTCGTTCTTGGCCATTTCTCTTGGTGCATTAACGCGTCTATTCTCATTGTTTGTGCTTCGTTTGCGATTCCGGCTACAAGTGGAACACTCATAACAAATGTTCGTGCTAGTCTTATGGGTTTGCTTCTGAACCGTAACATACAAGGTTGACTTGATCTCGCGATTATCTCGCCTTTCAACGACAGAAGCTCTACCTTCAACTGTGCACGAAGCACACAAACATATATTGGGTCAAATCACTTGAAAAATACAATCATTAAACTTCATTTGGTTCAATTAGCAAGATAATTAACATGATTCCATAGAAACATTTGATTACTTGATTAGCTAGGATGTACTTTGATTTACCTGAAATAACCCAATTCTTCGATTGAGATCAGATTCAGGCATCCACAGAACTAAAGAGACATGAAGCTTATGACCAACAGGAACACCAAACAGCTTCTTCTTCTTGTCGAAGCTAAAAACCGCACTTGGGTTATCTTCAGTGTAATCGAAAAACAGTCTCTCTCTCACAACCACAGGCTTTTCTACATACAAACTCACAATACCAACACCGACAACAACCGCCACAATCATCGCCACCACCATCACCATTGACACGTGGCACGCACCAACTACACCAAACCATGTCCTCCTAACAGCCCGAGCCGCGCCGCCTTTTAGCCGCGAGGGAGCGCGTTTAACAGCATTTCCCGCCGCGGAGACCGTAGCCGTTGCGCGGCGGTATGAGCGGTAGAGGAGAAAGAGAGGTGAGGCCAAGACCACGAGTGCGTTGTAGATGAGATCGGCTTGGATGTCGACAAGAGCCATGAACCAATCGGCTCGTAATGGGTCAGGGATTTTGAGGTCTATGCTTAGTTCTTCCATCTGTTAATTTGAAAACAAAAAAAGTTTTGGTTTTCTTGAGTGATTCAAGATTGTTACGGTTTGTTATTATGACATGAAATAGATAAACGTCGCTGACTTGTAAATTATTAGTTTTTTTCATCTGCATGAGAAAAATGAAACGTGTTGGTTCGTGTTCTTGAGTAGTGCCACGTTGCTTCAATGAGATCACACTGAATGTACCAGAAGAATGAGCTCGAATGAAGAAAAAAAAATTGCATGGGTAAAATTACTTTATCCGGAAGTGTTGGATCTGAATTTTAGTTGGTTTTTCAGCATCATATAATTAGAAATGTTAAATCGGGTTATTCGTGTTCAAATGGTCTGACCTACTGTGATTCTGTTTTTTATTTGAACAATTTGCTTTGTCCAAATCCGTCTGCCATATATATACGGTTTGACGGACTAACCTGCACGCAGCCCAAAAAATAAAAAAATATATAATTAAAAAAATGTTTGTGTTATCCATTCTTTTTTAAAAAAAATTATTGTTTTATAAGAAAATGTGTGAATATTGTGTAATCAATTTTTTTAATATAAATGAAGCAAACTTAAATAAATAATCAATAATAGTTCAAACAAAAATAAAATTTTGGTCAAAATGAAATTCTAAGAAATCAATCAACAAAAATTAAAAAAATGTCAACAAAAGTTCAAAATCAAACAACAAAAGAACAATGAAAAATGTCAATCTTTCTCTTTTTCATCATCTTCATCATTGACAATATATTTGAAAGATAAAAATGTCTCTTTATAAATAACTCTGATTAGTATAAAAAGTTTTAATTTGTTTTTTTCTTTAAACGTGGACTGTCCACGTCGCCCGCGGATCTAGTACAGGCTAACCCATTTCGGCTCATGTCCGCACGGTCTCGGCCCCAAAACCCGTTTTATTTGGACATGAAAATATATATCCAAAGCCACACCGCATTGGATCCATTTGGATTTGATCCGCGGACTGCAGCCCGATTTAACATCTCTACATATAACCAATATCAATCCCATGTAAAATTTAGACAAAAAATATTATGACAATTACTACAAAGTATAGTTATAGAGTATAGTGTTTTTTTTTAAGACAAAGTAGAATGATATTTAATAACCTATACTACTGTTTTAGTCTAATTTATACTGGAAAATAAAATAGCTACTCCAAAAAATGCAGTTGGATAGTATATAATTTGAATAAAATTTTGCTGATTTTTTTTTAACTTCTAAGTTTTGCTAAATCTATATATAAAAAACTATTCTGATTATATATAATAGAAAATATAGTAGTTACAAATTTTAAAATTGAAATATTCTGATTGTGTAATGTAAAAATTAGGTTTTTTACTCTCAACAACTACTGAAATTGTAATCAGTGATCAGTTTACTTTCATATTTTTTGTTGGTCACAAAACTTATTATTATTGTTATTCTTCTTTTTTGATCTAACGACTATGGAGCAAAGGGATAAAAAGTCTTAATGTACACCATACTGTACTCTATAAAAACCTTTGACAAAAGAGGATAAATATTGGGAATTTTTTAATATTTTATTTTGCTACTTTTAAAGAGAGATAAATAATCTGGCCTCGAACCTCTCGTCGCCCCCAAATCCTTGTCTCTCCCAATCAAAAAGAAATTAGGGTTAGGGTTCTCATCTCTCGATTTATCTCTTTCTCTCGTAGCCGTCAATCGACGATGACAGGCAAGGCGAAGCCGAAGAAGCACACGGCGAAGGAGCTCCAGGCGAAGGCCGATGCAGCGTTGACCAATAGAGGCGGAGGAAGGGCGGGGCTCGCCGACAGGACTGGTAAGGAAAAAGGCGGTCACGCCAAGTACGAGTGTCCTCACTGCAAGATCACTGCACCGGATCTCAAGACGATGCAGATCCATCACGAATCTAAGCACCCCAAGCTGCCTTACGAGGAGCCTAAGAATCTCCACGAGGCTCTTGCTGCACCTGAATCGTCCAAACCAAAACCTGGAATCAGAGGAAGCCTCAAGAAGTGATCAAGTGATTGTTTGCGTTTGTGTCGAATTCCTTTTGAAAAAAACAAAAAAGTTGTCATATTTTCTTATGGGTTTCTTCTTCTCTTCAAGTTGGTGATGTGAGAATATAAACTGCAGTGATGCTATCATATAAAAGTAACTGATGATGTCTCTGATGATATCTCTTATAAATCTTCTGTTTCTAACTTATTGCTTGCTTTTGGTTATTGTTTTCTGGATTCATTAGCTGCTAATTTTCTCATCTGGTTGTTGATGTTCTGTGATTTTCGATTTATCTGTGTTTATGAGCTGCTCTTATAGCTCAGCATCTCTGTTTCCGATCATATACGTTAAAGCCAATTCTTTTGGTGAAATCTACGAGGATTTGAGGAAGAGTGAAACTTGTCTGCAACCAAACAAGAGATTAGTACTTTGATTTGATGTCTGAAAAGCTGAGAGGAACACATTTCGTTTGTGTGTTCAATGCATTTGCTTTTTTTTCAAGCTTCAAGCTTTCAGAGCATCTGGACTAGTTAGATGCGGTCTTGTTTTCTTTTCATCCAATAAAAAAAAAAGATTCTAATTCTCATTATGCTTGTGCAGCTTTCGGATGCACAATTGCTTCTTTTTTTTCAATACGAATCAAATAGAAAATGGATTATCTGATCTTTCGACGACTTCAGTAATCCAGAATCAATGCTTTTCTTTGCTTTTTGTATTTGTTCTTGTTCGTGGCTCAGTTACTTACATATACGTAGAAATGCAAATTTTACCAGATAGTGTTTCTTTTGTCGGAAGAATTGTCTTCAAAGCCTTTCCGGTGTCGATTATTTACGATAATCGAACATCGAACACATGTTCAGCTACATTTGATCAGGAGTGTCACTAACTCGATTCGAATTTATCTTAACTCGTTTAGCTACATTTTAAAGTTGTGAATCCAATACCAGTGTTTTCATCTATGGAGTTATGTCCAAAAGAAAAAAAAAGTAATGAGGAAAAAAATAATAATCGAAATGTAAAAAATCGAGCCCTCCCGCTTTCCTCTTTCGGGCTTTTAGCTTATGATGGGCCTATCGTTAATACTAACTATGATGATAGGCTTTATTTGATATGGGCCCAAAGTAATATGCTGCGGCCTGTGTGCGTGTTTCTTTCCCCACCTATTATTCTTCATGTGTCTCGTTAAATGGCAGGAATCTTCTTCTTCTTCAATCCGCCACTTCATCTGACTCGAGCTTGTTCTTCAATTCCCTCGCTTAGAGATTTTGTAGAATCCTGCTTCCTAATGTTTGAATCGTGTACGAGTTTTTTTTTCCCTGCGTTAACCAATCGAGGCGGAGGAAGTTGTTGATGTGAGAATATAAACTGCAATGATGCTATCATATTAAAGTAACTGATGATGTCTCTGATGATGTCTCTGATGATATCTCTTATAAATCTTCTGTTTCTAACTTATGGCTTGCTTTGATTCAGGATTCAGGATTTATGAAATTTGGATTTATAAAATTGATAGTTTTTGTTTCAGTTTCTTCTACAATGTTGGGAAAATCTAATTTTGGGATTTTGTTAGATTGGGACAGGAGAGAGATGAATGATGATGAATCAGTAAAGCTCAGTAAAGAAGAGGAAGAATATGTTTTTATTGATCTTGACGATGTTGCTAGGCACATTGATATTCCATCAGAAGCTCCATATACTTTATCAGTTATTCCAATTCCCTCAATTTAGCTCTTAGCTTCTTCTTCTTCTTTTGTAGAAGTTTTATGATCTAAGTTTTAGCTCTTAGCTTCTTCTTCTTCTTGTTTTTTTTATTCTCAGGGTTTGGATACTTTGAATCCTCTATTGACCATCGATGGGAAAATCAAGCTGGTTAGTCTAAACTCGCAACTAAATTTGCTTAAAGATTCTTCTTAATCGTTTTAGATTTGATGATCTTCTTTTGGTTTGTTTCAAAATAGGTTGGAGAGTACTTAGAGACAATTGGTACATGTCTTGCTTTTTCTGATAAGGGTATGTTCACTTTCATCACAATCTTATCGCCTCACCTTGTACCTCCAAAGAAACATGTACTGAACATTTGTTTCGGTTTCGTTGTGTGCTGATTTCGCTTTGGTTTCTCCCGTTTCTTGTTAGCAGAAGTTGTTGCAGCTGAAAACCAGACACCACAGAGGACAGTCGAACCTGTTGACAAGCTCCACAAGATTCTTAAGTTTAGGTTAGCATTAGATAATGAGGATGGAGAAACGAAAAGCAACCAATCTGTAAAAGAACATCTTTCTAGTTGATGAAATAATTATATCGAGCATTACAAGATAATGTTGGAGGAGTTCATGCCGTCCGAAGCAGTGCCACGGCGGATTCTGGTGAGAATATAGACAGCTTCCAAGGATTAATTTCTGTGTTTTAGTAGAATAACAAAAGATTCTTCTTTACACAAAAAGGAAACAAAGAACAAAAAAGATGCGAGTGAGAGAGCTATGAGGAAAAATAACAAAAAGAAGAAAGAAGCCAATAACAGAAAAAGGAAAATTATGGGAAAAAGGCATATAAACAAATACTAAAGTGGAAACCAAAAAAGAAGAAGAAGAAACTACATGTAGTTAGGTTTATAATTCCAAATCTCTATAAAAGACAGGATCAATCCATCATCCTCTTGACGTATACTACTTCATTCACATCCTAAATTTTTCTTTTGTATTGTAACAAATCATGGAAGCTATTCCAGAATTTACGTATGAAATTGAAAACAATCCTGAACCCGAAAAAGTTGGCACAATCATAATCTACACAAGTTTCGTTATACCAGACGATATAGACCCAATACTAACCCGGTCTAGATTCTCATGTATTTTACCTATCAAAAAAATAACTGAAGACGAAACAGCTCTTACGAAACAAGAACTCTATTACTTCTTGACGGAATCAGGAGTCGATGAAAATGATGCTATCATGCTAATGCTAAAACTCAGTCAACTTGCCATTGAAGTAACTTCCTCGGTTGGATATCGTCCAGATTCCGTTTTGTCAGTGTGGATGACTCTTTATGTAATTTTTCCGACTTTGAGTCAAGAATCAGTCCTCGATGACATCCAATTCGAAGAGGCGGTTCAAGCCTCACTCGATGATTGTGAAAATAATATCGGGTTTAGACCCGCAAGTAAGTTAGGAATAAGATCCTTCAGTAGGAGAATATACAAGAGAAAACCAAAGAACAACTTAACTGCTAACAACAAGACAAAGCGAAAAACCAGTTCAATTAATGACCGATGCACAATTTGTTTAGAGGAGTTTAAAAGCGGACGAGAAATCGTGACTCTACCTTGTAGTCACGAGTTTGACAATAAGTGTATTGTAGAGTGGTTTAAAGTTAATCATGTTTGTCCATTGTGTCGTTTTGAATTACCATGTGAACGAGATGAAGAAGATGGTTTTTCTTATGAGAGGTGATTCTACGTTGTTACAGAGAATTATTGAGTGATTAGTGGAAACAGAAAATTATTTTGTGTCAAACAGACATACGAACGCAGTGTCATACAATCCATTTTGGTCACAGAGTAACGATACATTTAATTGACTTATCGAATCATATTAACAAAAATAAAAGCGACATGTATCGTTAGTTATTTAAGAATCCATCTGTAAATTTTTCTAACTGTAAAGGTAAAAAAACAATAAAATAATTCCAAAAACTACTCTAAACTCAAAAGAATCATCAGCATGAGAACAAATGTAAAGAATCAACGAAATCTAAAAAGAGAGAAAACAAAATATAATCCGATTTCAGATTTGTTTTCATCCTTTTGTGGCTTGAGGTTTTTGCTGTTCTTGGACGATATTCTCTTCTTGATACAACAACTTTCTCCTCTTGAGGCCATAACCATTGTACTGATATATTATGCTGTATAGACATTGCCTCAGTTTGAGCACATCGAAATCCTCTATGAACCTTAAATCTCTTTGTCTCCACTTCAAACCCGCACACTTCTGGTATTCCTCAAGAACCGATGACAAGCACCAGTTCTGCACCTTCCTCAAGCATCCCACAAGACAACCTGTCCTATGCTGCAATTAGCCAACAAAATACGCCATTAGATCTCAATCTGTTAAACTCAAACCAAAGGTTATGAAACCGGAAAAGGGTTTGGGGTTTCGTTTTGTTACCTTTCCGCGCTTACAGTGGATGAGAATTGGATGATTTCTAACATCTGTAAGCAAACAAACAGAAGAAACTAATGAGACAGACAGCTAAAATGAGAAGGTAATAAGACATCAAAGGGGTCTCTTTTTGATTCCTTACCAACTAGGACTCTAAGAGCACTCAAGACTGTATCCTTTGGCATAGGAGTTGGAGGATCCTACGGGCATAGAACAATCCAAACTCAGAAATCAACCATGAATCTATATAAACCAGCACAAGACTAAAAAAAAGCAGGAACAAGAAGTGGTATAAATGTTCCTGATTATGCAAATCAAGAACATAACCATGATCCAAATGTGCTACAAGCAAACAACATACTACATATAAGGAACTTAATCATATAAAGGTTAATAGAATCCGTAAATGGTTATGCCTTTTTGTATACTAAGAATCACACGAGGAAGAAGAAGGAGAAGACAGCTGACTCTAATCATACCGTTTTGCCTTCGATTCCGAAATGAAAAAGCTTGATGTTGTTGGACTCAAGAGACTTGAGATTCTCCTCAGGGTATGGTTCAGGACACAGATAACTGTTTCCAGAAAACCCAACAAAGAAAACTTGTTTTGTAATCAAATCTTTCTGCGGGTCAATTTCAACAACAAAACTTATCATCCAAAATACGAGTATCTATTGGCCAATTAGAAAAAAAAAATGAAAGCCATGAGAGTGAAAGCTGGTAATTTAAGGAAAATAAAACAAGGGCAACGATGCGCGATCAAAGATTCTTTTTTTAAAATAAAATTCTTAGGAGATTCAGAATCAAATAGTAGTAACAGAGAAAGAGAGAATTTTTTACATGATGGATTTAAGATTCAGGGTCGATAAGAAACCAAAATTCTCGAGCTGAGGAAACCCAGATCGGTAGATTCCGTCTTCGACCATCGAGAAATTCGTCGGCGGAATCAAAAGCTCGCCGTCGTTATCATCCACGATTAAACCCATCGATTCCAATTACGTATCTGAATCAAACCAATGTTTCTCTCTCCCTCCGTCTCTCGATTCGGAGGAGATAGAATATACGAGAAAGCAAGCAAAAACCTCCCAAAATCTAGAGAGAGAGGTTGATAAATTGATTGAACAAGCAAAAAAAAATGAAATCTTCAGTTTTTATAGGACTAATGGGATAATCATCAAGTGGGTTTTGATTTAATCTTAAAGAGGAGGAGACAAAGATTGACAGAGATTTAGGAGTTTTTGATAGATTTATTCGGATTTTTTGGGAGAAAAAAAACAACTTAAAACCGCCATTAGATTGTTCTTTGTTGGATCCTCTGAGGTTTTGGATTTACTTTTAGGGAATGTTTCCTCTG
This sequence comes from Schrenkiella parvula, assembly GCA_000218505.1. Lineage (NCBI taxonomy): Eukaryota > Viridiplantae > Streptophyta > Magnoliopsida > Brassicales > Brassicaceae > Schrenkiella > Schrenkiella parvula. The sequence continues at coordinate 13,203,459 of CM001192.1, read as the reverse complement.
TAATCTCCCAGATTATGACACGTGTCGAATCTTTCATTGACTGAGAGTCAATTTTTAGAATTTTTCTATTTACTTTGAAATTTTGTTTACATCGCAGATTCTATAAGGCCCCACGACTCATTGTTATTTTAGTAACCAACGGTTTCTAGAAGTTTAATTAATATTTATGACAAACGTATTATATAAGAGGAATTGGTAGAATCTAACAAATTTAGTTGATTATATTTCAGTGTCATAAATAATAACGAACTTTTTTTTTCATTGAAGAAAAAAAATCTAAACCAATTATAGTTTATCTTATAATTAGATTAGGATCGGCACGGATGAAAAAATATATTAAAAATAAAAATGATAACTTATATAATATTTATATTTTTAGATTAGAATCTGTGTTAAATTATCTAAAAATATATTTTTAAATTGGAATTAAGAAATTTGTTGGTTCAAATTACCTATAATCTCCCAAAATCATTTTTAATATTATATTATTTAAGATAAACAGAAAAATATACATAAATTTCTTAAAACATAGTTACACACAAATTACAAATTATTATAAAATAATTCATATCAACACAAAAAACACATCACATCATTATATTAACGATCTTTACAAATTAATATCAACATATCTTACATATCTTGTTGCTATATTATGTACATAATATCAATAAGATAATACGTATCATGCTTCCAAAATACTAAACTATTCATATTAGTTTATAAAAATAATTTACCCATATGCCATGTTCATATCTTATATCTTATGATGTAATCATACAAGATATCACAAATATATAACCACCATATATACATATAAATACTAACAAGTAAGAACGATCTATATATATATATACCGCATATCATACATTATATCATGGATCAGATTCCCAAAACCCATATGTATCAAAATATGTCTATAGATTCGTGAACAAAACCATAAAAATAAATTTAAATAGAGAGAGAGTGAATTATAAAGTTGGATGAAGATGAGGAGGATTGACTTCTTGTTTTGTAGCGTCGGCTGCAAGCAACTCGGGCGGTATGAGATCTTCCCATCCTTTCCCTGGACCTGCGACTGCGGTTAAACCGCTTTCCCAACCGATGTGCGATACGTGTTTCACGTTTGTCGGAGCTCCTATCTCCATTCCTGATGTCTCTCCTTCTTCACTCTCTTCTTCTTTGTAAGCTACATCATTCATATCGATAACTTTTTTTACCTTTTTAGTACTAATACATTTGAACCAATATGTAAATTTATAAATCAGGACACATGCATGCACTCGGATGCATATATAAATGATGCACACTTATAAAAGTGGGTCTAGTAAAAATATCCATAAAAGAAAAATAATAGATTAGATTACCAAAGCGTTGAGAGATAGTCTTGAAGCTCTTAAAAAGCCGGTTAATACTGGTAGAAATCTCCGGTTTGGAAACTGCGAGGAACTTGAATACATTCTTCATGTTTTCTTCCTCCTCTTGGTCACGAATCCCTTTTGAAAACACAACAAGAGATCACATAGAAGATACATGAGATATCAATTCAACACATACATATTCATGTATGGAGATAGAAAGAACCTTGAGGAGAATGATGATGATGATGGGGCTTAGAGAGAGGAGATAAAACGGCGACACTTGACTCGGACATACATCCGACGGAGAAAGGAAGCATCACAAGTCTCTCCATTCTATCTCTCATTTTCCACCAAGACTTTCCTTTTACAATACTTATATTTATATATCTGTATGTGTATGTATATGAATATATACTATGAAAATGACAACCCACCAAATGTTTTAATGTAATTCTTATTTGTTTTGTTTGTAAAGTAATTTGTTAGAATATAATTTGGTGGCGGTCGTCTAATGTGTTCTTCTGACTTTGCTGTGAAGTTACAATGATGTTTACGTGTGCATATGAAGTTGCGGTTCGCTAGAGGAGAAAGTGATAGATTTAGTTCTCTTTTTTTTGTTTGGCATTGAGCTCAACTACTGTTTGGTAGACTGTTTTCTTTGGTGACGTACCATTTGCACTATATTTGATATTTTGAAAACTATAATATGGTTAATTCTAGATTGTGATATGCATATATGATATACATGTATATGCATTATATGAAAATTGGTTAGTGACTGTGAGAATGACTTTAATCTCGTTTGTTATTAAAGTTTTGTATATATACATTTTTACACCAAAATCCAAGAGTTGTAAACGACCAACTTTTTTAACAAATCGAATGTCAAGAGAACAATCAGAAAAGCTATATGTAAATTATGTTAAATACACTATTATACCAGCCTCCTTAAGCATCAAGATTGCCTCAATACATTTCTCATCGATCAATCTTACCCCAATTTAGTTGACTATTTCATATCTCGATTTATTTTACACACACGCCTTTTTTTAGTTTTTCATTACAAAAGCAAAAGTTTACTTCTAATTATGTTATTATTTACAAAATTTTGTAGAGAAATAATATAACTTTAGATGGAGTCACTCAAGAACTCTATAATGTATGTTAATGATGGCTTCAATGATTAGAATGTACATTAATTGTTACATCCCCTTGGAATCAAAGCAATCTATTATTTAACAAAATTAAACATTTTCTTTTGCAGAATATAATCACCAAATGTTATGATGCATAGACCTTCTTTTCTATACTTTTTGTTTTTTTTTGTTTTTGGTTACTTACTCAACCATTTAATACCATTAGTAATTGACCATTTATCATGAATATATACATCTAGTTGAACATTTCTTTATATATAGTGCACGTGTACAACTAGCCATCACAATAATTGGTTTACAAAATATTGTTTTAATTTTGCTACAATACTGAAATCTAGAAATGTACTTCAAACAATCCTAACTTCCTAGATCCAACTCTCTAAGTCATCATTTCATATACTATACATAACATATCTTATCAAGTCGACCGTTTGGAAAAAAAGTATAAAAACGGATTTTATATTATTTAGTAATTAACGAAATATAATATACACAAAAACTTGTAGCTTGTAAGTTTGTAGCGTTGATTTCTAAGCTTATTAATTTACTCAAGCTTACAAAATCAATAAAGAATGAAAGTATTATAAAAAATAAATGTTATTGTTGTAAACATTTTTTTCCTAATATACAGTATTCAAGATATATACATAAAAATGTGTTTTAAGTTTCATATTTCTCCAAAGACAATGCAGGCATGTATATTAGATTTATGCGACAACTGTGCTGTTTCAAAGAAAATATTGAAACTTTTTTTTTCGAGTTGCAAATGTGTTCAAAGATGACTTTCTTAATCGTCAACTTCTGAGATAAACTCTTGAAATGATTCAATCTTGATCAGAAGAATCGTGGTCTTCTTCCTCTGGTTCGATCTGATGCAAAGACGACCCACCACTTTCCTCGCCTACATCATCATCTGAATAAACACTTTGAACTTCAGATTTTGAGCTTTGAATGTGTTCAAGCCGAGTTTCATGATTCTCCTTTTCGTATTCCTCATCATCATCGTCATCATCATCATCATTATCATTATGAGCAAGACTATTGATTCGCATGCTTGTGTTTTTTGGCGAATCATCGTGATTTCTATCGCTGTCATACCGCAAAGAAGTGCTTTCTTCGTTTGATTTACAACTGCTTTTACTGCTTAGCCTCTCATTATCTTCTTCCTCAGAGCTATAGCTGTACTTTATCTTTAAGCTCTGTGCAGTTGCGTTAGTTTCATCAATGGACCTTGTTCTCTCTCTTCCAGAGTCAGAGGAACTGCTAGAGCTTCTCGGTTTCTCTAACTGAGAATGTTGCTCTTCTTGACCCTTTTCGGAGTTTGAATCAGAATCATCATCTGAATCAGTTGCGGGTTTTTCTTCCTCATGCTTCTTCTTACTTCCTCTTGATTCTTCTTCTTTCTCTTCATCTTCCGAGTCTGATGAAGAACTGGATGAGTCTTCTTCCTCTTTCCGAGGAAGAGAAAAGGGAGTGACAGAACAAGAACCGTGTCTGCTTAAAGCAATCGACATACTCTTGTCCCTAAAGGATAAAATTGGAACCGCGGTTGGAATACCGTCTTCTGTAGACATCGAAAGGAAGCTAAGCGCAACCATTACATCGCTTATTAAAGGACGAGCGGTTGGTTCCTCTTGTAGACACATTGATGTTATCGCCACTGCTTGATTTAACCCTCTCTCTGAGAAATTCTTCTTCAAGAGAGGATCTGCCATATCCGGGTATCTTTTCGGGTCTCTAAATATCGGTTGTGCCTGCGCAAAACCCAAAACATATCATCAAAAAGATCCGAACTTGATGATTCAAAGAGAGAAGAGATATGGGGGTTTACCCAAGTAACTAGATTCTGTTCATCGTTAGGTTTAGTGGTGTCAACAGCTCTTCTACCGGTGATGAGTTCGAGCAACACAACTCCGAAGCTATAAACATCTGATTTGACAGTGAGATCGTCCCCTCGAGTGTACTCAGGAGCAGAATAACCATAGGTGTCCATAACCCGGGAAGAAAGAAACAAGCTATCACCTGTCCCGGGCTCTAGGTTATGCATACCAAAATCACAAAGCTTAGGGTAAAACTCATCATCTAACAAGATGTTAGAAGCTTTCAAATCCCGGTATATCACCGGTGGATTCACTTTGTCGTGCAAGTAATCCAATCCTTGAGCTGCACCAAACGCAATCTTCATCCTTGTTATCCAATCCATTGGTTTCTGGCTTGGCTTTTGCTCTGCATATCAAAAGTCCGTTATTATCACCAGTCTCCAAAAAAAGCCTAAAGTTGTCTCCTTTAAACACTCAACAAAGTGAAATGTTCTAAAACATACCGTAGAGATGGTCTTGAAGGGAACCGCCAGAGACGTATTCAAAGACTAAAAGCCGTTGATCTCCATCAGCGCAGTATCCTATAAGCTTCACAAGATTTGGGTGTTCGAGTTTAGCCAATGACAAGACTTCAGCTTGAAACTCTTTGTTACCATGTAGTCCATGCTTATCCAGCTGCTTTACGGCTACCAACTACACTCACAAAGCAATACAATAACTTCAAAAAAACATGCCATTCTACTCTAATTCATTGAAAATGTATCCAAAGTTGTGAACTTTTGGTGACAAACCTGGCCAGTAGATTGAAGGGTTCCTTTGTAAACCCTACCGAATCCACCTTCTCCTAACAGACATTCTTGTCGGAAATTCTTGGTCGCCGTCGCTAATTCCCGGAAATTGAATGTTTTAACCGGCGCTTGCTCTGTTTCTCTTTCTTCTATTTGTTTCGTCGTCGCCACTGAAACCAATCAAACCCCCACCAGATAACTTTTTAACACGATCAAATCAATCCATGAAAACGGGTTTCTGATTCTACACAGAAAGCTAACGTCTTTTTAAAATCTTATAAAAATTAATGATTACCAGGTGGTCTGAATTCGTGTTCATCGTTTTCGTTAGTCTCTTTCTTACTAGGAGGAGAGTTTCTCTTTTGTGAAGTGAAACACGGGAAGCAATTCATGATTATTCAAATCAAATGTCGTTTAAGAAAAAATCTAAAAGCTTAAAATTCAAAAAAAGAAGGATTTTTTTTTTAACAATGGCGGGGTCCTTCAAGAGATTGAAGGACCCACGTTAAAGGGGAAGAAATTTTGGGAGATTGTAATGAAACGAAACAGAGGAAGAAAGCAAAAGGAGAGAGAGAGAGAGAGAGAGAGAGAGAGAGAGAGAGAGAGAGAGAGAGAGAGAGAGAGAGAGAGAGAGAGAGAGAGAGAGAGAGAGAGAGAGAAAGAAAGAAAGAGGAAAAATTTGAAGCCAATCAGAATTACATGAACAATTAAGTTCGCCGATGAACATTGCGAGAAGAAGGGGAACAAGTTTCGGTTTTTTTAGTGGACATTTTTTTGTTTTTGTTTTTCTTTTTACAAAGTCTATTTTCTGTTTTTACAACTTTTGTTTAAATCCCTAAAGCATGGAGAGCCATTCTTATTTTCATTTTCTTCAATCTAATTTTAAACCTAGTTTTAGTTAGTTATAAAATTGAAATCTCTCAAAAGCATTAGTTTATATTTTTTGAAAAAATAAACTACTCAGAAACACTACTCTAAGATACTACTTATTTTACTTAAATAGTTAAAACTAAGATTTGATATTATTTTTTAATTGGATTTGTGGCATTTGTTTGAAAAGTTATTCGGATCTTTATAAAATTGGGGTCAAAACATTTTTAGAACTAGTCCAAATGAAAAATATAAAAAATAAGCTATAAAATTGGCTTAAACTAATACACACATGAGTTAATTTAAATTAAAAAATAAATGAAACATATTTAACAATTATGGCTAAAGCTCTGCATTTTGATCTCCATATTGTGAAATCATACCGTAGTGGATTCATAACCCAATGCTCCAAAAAGTATTTGATTCACATTTATAAAATAAAGTCTATCGTGAAGATATATGATACATACACAAGAAAGATACATAAAAATTGAGAAGTTACAAAAAAAAAAAATTAGTACTAAGCTTACTCCATTATTATCCTTACTCCATTTTTGTTTTGTTTTTGTCAACAATCCTTATTATCCTTACTATACGAAAATTTAATGTAACATTGACACCATTTGAAACTTGACACGTGGTGGAACATTTTGTTTTAACCTTCCACTTTCCCCATCTCTTCCTTCTTTCATTTCTCGTGTCGCCGTCTGCAATTTCTCCACGCTGAAAAAACCTAGCCGCTTGAAATTATGGTGGCGTAACGCCTAGTTTTGTCGCCGAGTTTGATCATCAAGTCCGAAACTGCGAAACGAACGTGATTCAGTCGCTGTCGCTTCCGCGAGCGACACCCCAACGAAGATCCCTATCACTTGTCCAAATTCTGGAAAGGTGGTTTTAGCTTTGCTGTGTGTTAATTTCCCTGTAATCAATCCTATCAATTATTTGTTTAGAATATTTGAAATGTTATTGATTTGGAAATGGGTCTCTTTCGATATCCTAAAGGATGATATTTTTGTTGAATTGAGCTTATGATCCAAGCATGGAATTAGGGTTTTGTGTGTTCCGATAGAGTTTTACTCTGATATTTTACCTCTTTATGTCTCTCCTAGTAGGTGATGATAAGTGTTTTGCATTGAAATCAGGAAGACGAAGAAACCCTTTTCAGATGCAATGCCTAATGGCTGATGGAGCTTTAATTACTCTAGATTCCGACGATATTTTGACAGCAGAACATACGTTAACAGTCGGTAGAGAGTTTCCTGATGTGGAAACTTGTAGAAGAACTTTAAAAGATTTGGCTATAGCTCTGCATTTTGATCTCCGTATTGTGAAATCAGACCGTAGTCGATTCATAGCCAAATGCTCTAAAGAAGGTTGTCCCTGGCGTATCCATGCCGCAAAATGTCCCGGCGTTTCGACATTTTCTATTAGGACGCTTAATGGCGAGCACACATGTGAAGGTGTCCGTGATCTCCATCATCAGCAAGCATCGGTTGGGTGGGTTGCTAGATCAGTTGAGGCGCGGATTAGAGATAATCCGCAGTATAAACCGAAGGAGATATTGCAGGATATACGCGATGAGCACGGGGTTGCCGTTTCTTATATGCAGGCTTGGCGAGGGAAAGAACGAAGTATGGCTGCACTTCACGGGACTTATGAGGAAGGTTATCGGTTTCTTCCTGCTTATTGTGAGCAGATAAAACTAGTTAATCCCGGGAGTTTTGCATCTGTTTCTGCTTCTGGACCGGAGAATTGTTTCCAGCGGTTGTTTATTGCGTATCGAGCGTGTATCTCCGGGTTTTTTAGTGCTTGTAGGCCTCTTCTAGAACTAGATAGAGCACACCTTAAAGGGAAGTACTTGGGTGCAATCCTCTGCGCTGCAGCTGTTGATGCGGATGATGGTTTGTTTCCATTAGCGATCGCGATTGTCGATAATGAAAGCAATGAAAACTGGTCATGGTTTCTCTCGGAGCTGAGGAAGCTTCTCGGGATGAATACAGACAGCATGCCAAGGCTCACGATACTCTCGGAGAGACAGATTGGAATTGTGGAAGCTGTGGAAACTCATTTCCCAACTGCGTTCCATGGATTTTGTCTCCGCTATGTGAGCGAAAACTTCCGGGATACGTTCAAGAACACGAAGTTGGTTAATATCTTCTGGAACGCGGTTTACGCTCTCACAGCGGCCGAATTTGAATCGAAGATAACAGAAATGGTGGAGATATCGCAAGATGTGGTTCAGTGGTTCGAACTCTTCCCTCCGCATCTCTGGGCTGTTGCATATTTCCAAGGCGTGCGATATGGACATTTCGGTTTAGGAATCACAGAGGTGTTATACAACTGGGCTCTCGAATGCCATGAACTCCCAATCATACAGATGATGGAACATATCCGCCATCAGATATCGTCTTGGTTCGATTCTCGCCGCGATTTGAGCATGAGATGGAACTCAATACTTGTGCCTTCCGCAGAGAGACGGATTACAGAAGCGGTTTCGGATGCGCGGTGTTACCAAGTGTTGCGAGCGAACGAGGTTGAGTTCGAGATCGTGTCGACAGAGAGAACCAACATCGTGGATATACGGACACGGGTTTGCTCATGCCGACGCTGGCAACTATACGGATTACCATGCGCTCACGCTGCTGCGGCACTGATCTCATGCGGTCGGAACGTGCATTTGTTTGCGGAACAGTGTTTCACTGTTTCGGGTTATCAACAGACGTATTCACAGATGATTGGGGAAATTCCAGATAGGAGCTTGTGGAAAGACGAAGGAGAAGAGGTTGGAGGAGGAGGAAGCTTGAGGATACGACCGCCGAAAACGAGGAGACCGCCTGGTAGACCGAAGAAGAAAGTGGTTCGAGTTGAGAATTTGAAGAGACCGAAGAGGATTGTTCAATGTGGAAGGTGTCATTTGCTTGGACATTCTCAGAAAAAATGCACACAGACAATTTGATGAACCTTTCACCGCTTTTCTTTTTTTACCCTTCTTTTTCTTTCTTCCTTGTTTGTTTTGATGTAACTTGTAATCTTTTAAGTTCGACTGGTTTTTCAGAGACTTGTCGTCAATGGAAAAAAAAAGGGAGTTGATATATAACCCTAACCGGGTTTTGAGTGTAAGAATTGATACAATTCTTGCTTCGAAGTCGAATTCTTGTTGCTGGCTTTGGTTTAGAAGTGGGTGAAATACTAAATTAGACCCTGAATTTTGCTAGGATAGGGTTGGTATTCGAGGTTCGATAAAGGTTTTGACTTTTGAATATAATAAATGATCCGGTTATCTTGATGTTGATCTACCTTTTGGTTAGAAGTCGGTAAATTAAATTAAAATTGAGTTAGGTTTGGTATTGAGGTTTGATCGGGTCTAATTTAGTATTTTAACAAAACCGATCAAATGCATCAGTATCACATTCCAACGTAAAGGATATACGTAGCACGTTTACTTCAGTCCCGGTTCAAACCAAACCCAAAACCTGGTAAAATAATAAAACTAATCACCACATCAGACCGATCGATTAGATTCGGTTTATGGTTTTTGATTGATTAGAATGGAGTCTTTTGAGACTTTTGACGCACCGTAACGTTACACGACACGCACGATCGAAGAGGAAATTGCGGAACGCAGCAGCAAATGCGCAAGACGTTTTTGGACCAATTCTACAGAAACGTGATAAATCTAATGCATACCCACAATACCTCTGAAGAAAAATAAGAAGAAGAAAGCAAAAACCTCGGATCTGCTGCATTCTCTCCAAAGCTTAAGTCAGGTCCATCTCTCGTCGATTTAATATTAAACTTCTGGGTATTGCTTTGTTTGATCTATCACTTCATTTATTCTTTTTGGGTATCACTCAATTCCTAATTTGAACAAATGTGAGTTTTTTTGCTCTCTGTGTGGTATAGATTAGATGATTCTGTTGTTTCAGTTGATAGCAGGATCTCAGTAGATTCAATCGGATTTGAATTATAAAGTTCCACTTGTTGATCTCAATCGATCGCATTTTCTTTTCTTTACCGTAATATTCATGTGATCTTGAGTTGAGTGAGAAGTAGATCCTAATTTGGTTTTAGGCTATGTCGATCGTGTGTTTGGATTAGATTCTATTTGTCTGATAATCACTGATGAGTGATGTGATCCTAAAAGCTAATTTTTTGCCCTTAATTTGTTTTGGAAATAGGGTCCTGTATATATTGGTACAGATCACTTCATACTTCTGTTTTCTAGTTTGGTTATGGAAAGACTTTTAATTGTTTTTAATGATATTTGGTGGTTGTCTGACAAAGCTCAAGTTTTGATGCATCTGCAGAAGATTACCTTGGAACTTTGCTACTTGAAGCCCAAAAGTGATCTCATACTGCTTAGAAGATTGTTTGAAAATCAAAGATGTCGCTGGCTGAGATAAACAAGAATGAGGTCGACATTGTCATTGGGGCTCTTAACGCTGACCTGACACAATTTTTGAACAGCTGGAGACCCTTTTTCTCTGGATTCCATCTGATTGTCGTCAAAGATCCTGAGCTCAAGGAGGAACTCAACATCCCAGAAGGCTTTGATGTAGATGTCTACTCAAAGACTGACATGGACAAAGTTGTGGGCTCATCCAATTCCACAATGTTCTCCGGCTACTCTTGCAGATATTTCGGTTATCTCATATCTAAAAAGAAATACATTGTCTCAATTGATGATGATTGTGTTCCGGCTAAAGATCCCAAGGGGTTCCTAGTGGATGCTGTTACTCAGCATGTGAACAACCTCGAAAAACCAGCCACGCCTCTCTTCTTCAATACCCTTTACGATCCTTATTGCAAGGGAGCGGATTTTGTCCGTGGCTACCCTTTCAGCCTTAGAAGTGGTGTCCCTTGTGCTGCATCTTGTGGACTTTGGCTTAACTTAGCTGATCTTGATGCTCCAACACAAGCTCTCAAGACAGAGAAGAGGAACACTTCGTATGTTGATGCGGTTATGACTGTCCCCCTCAAGGCTATGCTACCCATAAGCGGAATCAACATTGCTTTTAACCGTGAGTTGATTGGTCCAGCTTTGGTGCCTGCACTTAGGTTGGCTGGAGAAGGGAAAGTGAGATGGGAAACACTTGAAGATGTTTGGTGTGGGATGTGTCTGAAACATATCTCTGATCATTTGGGTTATGGTGTGAAAACTGGACTGCCTTATGTGTGGAGAAATGAGAGAGGAGATGCGGTGGAGAGTTTGAGGAAGAAATGGGAAGGAATGAAGCTGATGGAGAAAAGTGTTCCCTTTTTTGAGTCTCTGAAATTGCCTGAGACTGCGCTCAAGGTTGAAGATTGTGTGATCGAGCTTGCCAAAGCAGTGAAAGAGCAGTTGGGTTCAGATGATCCTGCCTTCACGCAAGCTGCTGATGCTATGGTTAAGTGGGTCCAGCTTTGGAACTCTGTTAATTCGAGCGGCTAAAGTTGAACAGATGAATCTATCTCCCGAGGTTAGGTTCCTTTATCACTTCTAAGCTTATTTCATGTCCTCAGGGATTTATCATCATGTTTATTTTCTCTTTTTATCTAATTATAAGCATGTTTTATGAGACTTTCAATAATGTAAACCTGACTGATGAAGCCCATCTTGTTTGTTTTGATGATAGTATCTATTGGTTGTCTTTTTCTTCTGTTTCTTGATTGATTCTGCGCTTTCAATCTTGTAGAATAATTAACATAAATTTGCTAGTACTAGCAATTGGTATATTCACAAAGATACAACAAGCATTAGTTTCCTTTTGTTCTATAAATGTGGGGGTTACAAGGAGAATACAAACAATACATGTTAGGCAGCCTCATGGTTCTAGGCATCGTGTTTCGTGGTTGAAGATGATGATGCTTTGGGTGCCAAAGCATTGAGCAAAGACTGAGTGTCTATAAGTTTTTCCCTAAGCAAAACGTTGTAGTCATAGAGAAGTTGAAATTTCTTATTGATGTCGATTGCATCCACTTCTGAACCAGAAGACCCTTCACTGAACTCTGCAATAGTAACAGTACCAGTCCGAGGTCTCAGATTTGAGACTATTATAAACCAACGATATTGATCTAGATCCTTGTTGCAACTGATGTTTCTCCCAAAAAAGACTCAGTTTAGGTACATCTATATTTTGATTCTACTTCTAAAACTTAAACTACTGGACACAGCTACTGCTAGTGAATATAGACCAATAGGATAAATGTGGATTAAGTTATAAACAAAGGTATAAATTGTAAGCCATACCCAGTGGAGGAGGTGGTGGGATTATATCGTCATCGCTATGAGAAAGTAGATGGCTTTGATTTATACTCTTCTTATTTGAGAAATTATCTCCATGAGCCAAAGAAGAAGCCGAATCGAAACATCTCATTTCTAGGCTTGTAGGTTGTGGTGTTACACTCTGGAAAACCATAGACAATTAAGAATTCTCAAGGGCTCGAAAAGGAAAGGGACAACCCAAAATAAACAGTTAGTTACCTTCTCAATACTTAAGCCAGGTTTCTTGCTCGACATGATAGAATGCTGCATGTTTGTTCTTGATGATCCACAATCTGAATTAGAGCTATTAGGAGATGTTGAAGGTCTCGCTAAACCACAGATTGCTGACACCTTTGTCGTTTTGATGGTATCATCGACCAATATGCTGCAATCCCATGTGTATGCAACATATCTTCTCAGCTAAATAAGGAGTATTCTATGAGCAACTTATAGTAAGAAAAGAGGACATTGCAAGGAAAAAAGGAGAAAACAATTACTTTATCCCAGTGGTCAAGAGCTTTACGACGATTCCGTATTCTCCTGAATATGGTATCTTCATTTCGCAGCTTCTTGATCCTGTACTCACACTATTTGAAGAGCAGAGTTACAACCATCCAAGATATGCTCAAAAAGGACTAGAGAAATTTCCTAAGATCTTCAAATGCTACAGTACACACTCACTAGTTTCATGCTTAATGTTCTTTCTTATATTGATATATTGTGAATACCAGTATATCAAATAAATCTCTTTCAAGAAGAGAGAAAAAAGCACACGAAGAAAGGTAAACAAAATAATAAAGAAGATACAAAGGCTTCAAACCTGCACTAGTAGGTAGAAAAATATGCCAATACTGATGCAATACAAACCACCAAGATCAGCAAGGAAGCTTACTGTAAAACAGCAAACAGAAAAAGAAAGACAGATACTTTAGTTACAACTGAAGCTGTTCTATATTCATTAGTTGCACATACTAAATCAAGAAACTGGGATGACGCACATGCTTGCATTTCACAATGCATCAGTAGTTTCCATCTCTAAGTTGATAAGAAATGAAAGATTCACAGGAAGTGATTAGACAAAGTAAATGGAGTACTTTTACTTACCAGGACCGAGTATATTTTCATGGTCAATCTCAACAATATAAGCAGATAGATAGTTGATGAATAGGGTGGTGTTGAGTATGCCATCTGTTGACCTCCCCATAGATGCCTGAAGCTGAGCAGTGTCTCGGTAAACTGAGCCAGGGATAAATTCGTGGAACAGAGGTTGGATTAGCTTAAGATCCCGCAAATGATGGTAAATCCGGGGAAACAGATTAAACTTCAATATGTTCCCTTCGGTTCCACGGAAAGTAACCGGTCTTTCATCAAGGATGCTCCCGTTTCTCAGAATGCCACTAACAAAACTTACATGCTTCTTGTCAGCTCCATTCTTAGAACTGAAGTTAAACTGAAAGCCAACAGCAGCGGCAGGCGAATCAGGAAGATCAACGAAATGCCATGAAATATAAATGTAATCGTTGGTGAGACGACATCTGGTACACTTGAAATTCACAGTTGGCCCTGAAGTTGTATTCCTACAAGTGTAGTTTCCAAGACTGGAAAGAGACGCAACTTTGAAATCGCTGAATCCGGGATTACCAGTGACCACATTCCCGATACCGCGTAAATTGGAGCAACTCATATCAGAAACAGCAGTGATGTTAAACTCCAGATCGTTTTCGAATGAGATTAAATCTGGAGAACCAGTAGCTCTCACATTGTGAACTTCAATGGTTCTCTTGGTTATGATTTGGTAAAGCAGCCTGTGAAGAAACTGAAAAGTAAGTAAGTAACAAAAAACCAAACAAACACAAGACTAAAAATTTTGAAGCTTTTCCTTAGGGATAGAGAGAAACTCACGCAGCAAATAATCCTATAAAGACTATCCAGCTAGCAACAGATAATGTTCCACCTAGTTCCGTCTTCCGTTTCTTTACAATTTGCTGATCATCCTGCGAGATTCAAGGTGATGCAAAACCTTATTGGTACTCAAAAATCAGCTCAAGGAGAAACCAAAATCACGGCAAAAAAACAAAAAAGAAAAAGAGAAAGAGAAGCACTAACGAGCCAATGCCTAGTGGAGAAGACGACGTCGAGCCGAGTAATCCACCAACGGAGATTGAACCAGATATTACGACCGTCGCCGAGCTTGGTGAATCTGAGGAAGAAGCAAAAGACTAACCAGGAGACAAGCATCGCGAGCGTGGCTTCGAGGAAGATAGCCTGAGACTGCGTGAACTTCCGGATCCTATCGAAGGCGAACAGCGTCTCGGCGAAAGATACCCCGGTGTAGCTGACATCTTTGTCGGTCGAGATCGTCGACGGCCAACCGAAGATTTCGCAGCTCCCCGAGCTCCGGTTAAGAAGCTGTCCCACCCCACACGCACATCGCGTGGCGTTGTAAGTAATAGAGTCTCGAGGGCACGCCATTACAGAGCTCTGAGACGAAGACGAAGACCAAAAGAGATGTTCGAGAGAGGAGAAGAACCAGAGGGGCAGGAAAGGAATTTACATTTTTCGTTTCTTCATCTTCTTCATTTCTTTTTCGTTTTTAATTTGTTTTTTTATTATTTTTCTTAGAGCGTCAAAGAAGAAACAGCAGACCACGAAGAAAACCAGCCTGTAAGTTATATGAACGAGTCTTTACTTTAAAAACCGGTTGGTTCGGGTTGTTTCGGCCGGTTGACCCATCGAAATTTCCCGCCATACCAATTTATCCGCGAAAATTAATCTCAAACCCGGTTTAACTCTGATTACATTTTCTGAAGAGGGTAAACCGGGTGTAAACAGCGCCAAACCGGTACTAACTGTATTTATGTTTGGAAAATTGAGATGCAAAAATACTGAGTAAAAACATAAAATAAAGCTTTTGATCTTTTTGAGCTCTGAACTGTGTTTAAGTTATATTTAAGTTTACTAAACTAAAAACTCTTTGAATGTAACTTAATTATTATCTTCACCCAAATCATGATCTTTGAGAACATGCCATCAAAGAGTTTTGGTGTGGCACATACTTTTGAGTACTTTATGCTAAATGTAAATCATTCTCCATTCTCCATGCTTAAGACTTCTTCTTTCTTCTCTTCTCTTCTCTTCTCTTCTGAGAAAAACGAATGTTCCCAGAATAAAAACAAGATGTGAAGCAGAGGCGTACAAGTGGGTATTATAGGCATATATTGAGTGATGAAGCACGAAGAAGCAGATTATTTCTGAGCCACAAAGAAAATTTTAAAAAGAAAAGGAAAAGACAGAAGTGAAGTCGTTTCAAACAGAGGATTTATTCCACCTGCACTTGTAGCTTCTTTTCTTTTTCCCAAGTCTAAAGAACAAATGCCTTTAAAAAAAGATTTGTGTTTGTGTGTTCTTTTACACGGAACCGTAAAGAAAGATTAGTGTGTGGATATTGAATAATTATATTGAATCCAGACTTTGATGATTGACAGTGAACATCTTTTCCACCAAATCAAAACGCTTCTCCTTTAACCATGTTTCTTCTCATTTGATTTGTAGCTTTTAACAACATGATTTGGCTAAATTGAGACAAATATAATGCTAGATTCATTTATCAAAGTTAATTTTGGCAAGTTTTCTAGTGAGTGATATATTTAGAAAGATGAATCACAAACATAGAATGTTTTCTGGTCTTAAAATATTATAGACCTGTAGTACATATATATGATTCAAAAAACTTTAGATTTTTGGTTTGTGCAAAAAATATTATGACGTCAAATAGTCCAAAAATTAGAATGGATTAGGAAGAAATGTTCACATCATGCTAAGCTATTTCCACATAATTGGAGAAGAACAAATAAAATATGGACGATGAATGAAAAAAAAAAATCGATATTAACATGGCTGTATTGTCAACATATCTAAAGAAATGAAAGCATAATATATAGAACTTATTCTAATAGCATTATTATTACATTTATATGTGTGATCCATCAATCTCACCAGTGAAGAAGCATCCTCCACGTTCTCCCATATTTCTAATCCACCAATTTTAATTCTCAGTCAAATCATTTTCTTTGTTTTTGTCATACACTACATATATATTACACAAACGATAATGTTTGATTTCTTTATTTGTTCCAAATCCATGGAAAAGACAGGGATTATTTTCTCATTCCATAACCATGAAATGTTATTATCAAATCAAAATATAAATACGTGCTTTCCAGAACATTTGATGCCTCTGCATGATTCTCTAGTAACTAAGTTAAATCAATTCTCTTATCATGAATATATGTCGTAGCATTTATGTCGTCATTGATGAATACGGTTAAAAAACAAACAAACAAAAAAGAGAGAGGATTAGAGTAGTTGCTTTTAATCATTTATATGGTTATTTTTCTCTTAAAAATGAATAGTTTTTAAAACCAAAACAAAATAAAACCATGGAATGTTATTCTCGCTTTGTCGGATGTGAAATTAGTTACTATCCTTAGAAAAAAAAGAAAAAAAATAGAATTTGGTTTGTATCGATCAGGGACAATTCGGCATTTGTATTTTAGGCTATTCCATGCACTTTTGCTTATATTATATGCAATAGCATATGCTACTCTGTGAAATAATATTTATTTTATTTAAAAATATATATTTGGATTAATATAGTTTACATATATATGTCATAATTAAAAACTAGTTGGTATACTCATATGTGGTTGTTTAGTTATGACACGTCTATACGCGATTGATTGTGTTAATGAGTTCATTACAGTTGTAACCAATCGCCACTTAAAAGGCTAAATATTTGTTTAATAATGTTTTCAACTATAAAAAATGTTATCTTTCGAACACATTGGTGTAATCATATGACACAAAAATTGAAAATTCTATCAATATCTGAAGCTAACTAATATGACATAAAGAGTATAGGGCAATTACACTTATACGAACAAGACGAACTACTTTAACATTAGTATTTCATGAGCTAACACAAATCTCGGAAACTGAATATTCCTCATTATCAATCTGCTGCGAACCATCAAACCAGCAGGCGAAAGTTCGGAGACGCGACCGTGGGGCTTTGGGGCTCAAGGTGCAACCTCATTATTCATTTTGCGACATTATTTTTATATTTATCAGTATAGTCAAATATTGAAAGAAATCTTTGCGTCATACACAAATATTAAACTCAATATATAGAGGAAGCAATTGGAATAGAATCATATGCCACGACACGGTCTGGTCAATTATATTGATAATGATAACTCTCGTTTTTCTCAACTAAACTAATGGCTAATATCTCAAAGTTAAATGCTTTCAACTCTTTAAGAGGAATTTATGCCATATGACTTATAAATACTTGTAACCATCATTAAAACAAAATTTAAAAAATTACTGTTGTTATACCAAAAACTTTGCTTTTTGTTTGAGTAATATTACTCATGGATATTTCATATATTTTTCTCTCTTTTTTTTCTTTTTCTTCATTAAAAAATATATCTATAAATATGTACATGTTGGTTATGTCTTACCATGCACATTCACTATCTACAAAACTTAATAAGCTTCAGTTTCTTTCCTTTTGCTTAATACTTGCAAACTTCCAAGTCCCAAAACCAAACTTTGTATTATTACCATAACATTTTTTTTCTAGTAAAATCATGATAAGTGGGGGAGATGTTTACAACGTAATAGAAGCAATGGTGCCACTCTATGTAGCCTTAATCTTAGGCTATGGTTCGGTGAAATGGTGGAACATCTTCACTCGTGATCAATGCGATGCCATAAACCGGCTCGTTTGCTATTTCACCCTACCGCTCTTCACCATCGAGTTCACGGCTCATGTCGACCCATTTAACATGAATTACCGGTTCATCGCGGCCGATGTCCTCTCTAAAGTCATCATTGTTACGGTCTTAGCGTTTTGGGCCAAATATGGCAACAAAGGAAGCTATTGTTGGTCCATTACTAGTTTCTCTCTATGCACTCTTACTAACTCACTTGTCGTGGGTGTCCCATTGGCTAAGGCTATGTACGGACAAGAGGCTGTTGATCTCGTGGTTCAATCCTCGGTGTTTCAAGCAATCGTGTGGCTCACACTCTTGTTGTTTGTCTTAGAGCTTAGAAGAGCCGGATTTAGTAGTAATAGTAAGGCAGATAACATCAATATCGAAGGTGGTATAAGAGAAACTGTGGTTGTGGGGGAGGAGAAGTCGTTCCTTCAGGTCATGTCCGTCGTGTGGTTGAAGCTTGCAACGAATCCGAATTGCTATTCTTGTATCCTTGGTATCGCATGGGCTTTTATCTCTAACAGGTAAAAACGAATCTTTAAAGTATATATTAGGTTTATGAAAGGTTTAACAAAGCGTTAAGGGTGTATGATCAGGAGAAACTAAGCTCGACATGTAACATCTAAACAACCGTTTAAATTGCCTGAAAACATCTAAAAGATTTGACGTATATATATAGCGCGCCGAACAATCTATGATAAAATTGTGATGGAACACGATTGTTTCTTTGTATGTACGTTAGCCTTTCCAAGTTATGATGTTTTGGACATTACAACAAGGTAACATAAACGCAAACGTACATGCAAAGAAACAATCATGGCCGGACATACTTTAGAGTCTTAACAAAACCAATCTTTTAAAACAACGGGTTTAGGGTTTTAGTTATTGTTGTGGTATAGTATAATCATGATATGTAACAAAGACTTAATATCTTATAATAATTGATGAAAATAGATGGCATTTTGAGATGCCGGGCATAATGGAGGGATCGATTCTTATAATGTCAAAAGCAGGAACAGGAACTGCCATGTTCAATATGGGTAAGTTTCTTTTATGTTCAGAAACACCTATCTACTTAAAGTAGTACGTACCCACATTGAGATAATATATATTGAGTATATATATACGCAGGGATATTCATGGCACTTCAAGAGAAGTTGATAGTATGTGGAACAAGCTTAACTGCGATGGGGATGGTCTTGAAGTTTATTGCCGGACCCGCCGCCATGGCCATCGGTTCTATCGCCGTTGGCCTCCACGGCGATGTCCTCCGCGTCGCCATCATTCAGGTCATCAGTTATCTTCTTTTTTTGTATATTGTCATTATACGGTTTTGTCTGATCAAGCTTTTAGTTTGGTTTTTTCACACTGGAGTTTTTTTTTCTGTTTCTTAACTATAGAAAGCAAAGGAAAATATAATTTCATGTTTGGTTTCATACATTTTTTTATTTTCGTTTGATCTAATTTTCAACCAAATTAGATTTTTTTAAAAAAAATTTGAAACCGCAATACACCAAATAATTTCCTTTCATCCACTAGGATACAAACTCCAATTTTTGTTCACAGCTTAATGATAAATTACTTATGTAATTACAGGCTGCTTTGCCACAATCAATCACTTCGTTCATTTTTGCTAAGGAATATGGATTACATGCCGATGTTCTAAGCACAGCGTAAGTCCAAATTAGAAAGAAAAAAAAATATTTATTGTTTAGAATAAATTTTCTTTGGTTATATGTAATTCAGTTTTAATTGTGATCAATTCTACAGGGTGATATTTGGGATGTTGGTATCTTTACCGGTGCTCGTCGCCTACTACGCAGCCTTGGAGTTTATTCGTTGATCAATTTTTTTTTGTTTAAAAAGATTATATATCAATTGTCTCTCTTTCACTTGCCTTTTTTTCTTGTCTCTCACTTCTTACATTTGGTCATCTTTCACAATATTTTTTTCCTCTAAAGGGAAAAAAGATTATCTGTTTTTCTTCCTTTAAAGGAGATTTTGAAGTGTATTTGAGATATGAAAACCCATTAATCAAACTGACCATTGTTGAAAAACATATCTATAGTTTAATGTATAACTGATGGCATCGTACGTCCTTACATTCAGAATATGAAGTTTTACTATACGTTGTTGAAGTAAAAAATCTAGTAATAATAAAACTAGGATTAGATGTTATCAATCAGGTAAAATGCCTAAGATAGATCAAGATTATATTGAATCAAATATATGTTAGTAGAAATCAATATTTACAAATAAAGTAATTTAAACTTAATCATCAGTATTCTCCAACCTAGTGTTTCGAACTCATTCAATAAATGGGCTAACATAAGGCCTAATGGGCTACAATGTGTACTCTGACGTCTTCTCACAACCGTCCGATTTTGGCGGGTAGGAAAAAGGGTAGTTTAATTAGATTTTTCTGAGTCAAATTAGATTTTCATTTATTCTTCTTACATAAAACAAAAGAAAATCTATACTTAACGGTTTGAGTGACTGATAAACCAAAAAGAAAAACGGTTGAGTAGGCGGCAAAAAAGAAGAAGAAGAAGAAGAAAAATCTGACGTTTAAGAGGCCGTACGAAGCAAATGGGCTTAACAGAAGACTTACAAGCCTATATTATATAAAAAAGGAGAATGAGCCCACTCGCATGTGAAGCGCGTTGAGGAGACGCACCTGATATCTATCTAGTCCGGTTATTGTGGGTTTCAGGCCACGTTGGTGATACAACACATGGCCGACTTCTTCTAACCAAAAACTAAACAGCTGTTCCCATCTTTGGCCTTTTTCTTTTTCCGCCATTATCTGTTAAAATCTCAAGTTTTTATTTTGTCCCTTACTCCAATTCCTAAATCCGATCGAAACAACTGGTTGGTTTCTAAATCCCACGAACAGTCTGAGAAATGTCACAAGATCACGGCGATACGGAGAAGAAATCCTCCGCTGACACTGTCGGTGGCCATGGCGATGATGTCGGAGAAATCGTCAACGGAGCGACGGTGAACGGTCGCCGCAAAACGGACTATGTGGAGGTTGAGGAGGAGAAGGATGATTCAGAGAGCCTCTACTCCTTGGTTTGCATCACGATCGGTTCGATCCTGTTTCCGGATTCGGAAACCTCCCCGTCTTCTTTGCTTCAACGAATAAGAAACTCCGTCGCCGAGAATTGCCCGAAACTTCGAGAAGCTTCTCGGAAAACTTCACGCGAGATTCTCCAATGGACTCGTCGAGGCAGCCCGCTTCGTGCTCTGCTTGTCATCAGTGTAAGTGGGTTTTGATTAATAAACGGATAGATTTGATTCTCTCTTTTACAAATATTGAAATTGGTTTTATTCTGAACATTATTAGTATTCAATTTTCCCACCAATATCTTCGATTCCTCAAGTTAGTAAACATTATGTGCCCTAATTGGTTTTGGTTCTGTAACCTCTTTACCATTGATGCTCATTGACTCTCGAGTTAAAGTTTGGTGCTTTATTGAGACCCATTTGAGTAAAATTTACTGGGTACCTTCGTTCATATATTCCTGAGTCCTCCTCATTAGAGAGGATTTTCAATTTCAATCTTCGATTCCTGAAGTAAATAGTCTTGTGCCCATCTGAGTGAGATTTATTGTTTGTTGCAGATGGGAACAATAGTTCTTGTTACAACAATGGCTTTGGCTGTCTTCACGCTCTTCTTTGTAGCTGCGACAGCCAATGCAATCATAATCTCTCTTTTGGTTTCACTTGCTGTTGCTGGTGGCTTCTTGGCGCTCTTCTTCTTCTGCTTGACGGCTATTTATATCGGAGCCTTATCCTTCGCTGCATTCGTCATCACTACCGCCACAATTTCAGCTGTTGTTTCCGTCTTAATTGCTTCAGGTTATGCTCTGCTCTGTTCTGTTTTGGAATCTTGAAATGAATGTCCAAGTTGCTTCCTTTATGTTAAGCTCTGATGTATTGATAGAATGCAACGAATTTGGTATTGATCAGGTTGGATTGGGTTTTTCTATGCTGTGTGGTTGGGAGCAAGAGGAAGCCTGCGCTTGGCGAAACAATCGGTTTCAGTGATGGGATTAGCCGTTTCAGGCAACAGTTTCAGTCGTCATCAACAGAAAGATCGAGAGGTAAACATCGAATCATCCAGCTGAGAATCCGTCTCTTTCGCCTTTTTTACAAGTCTCTACAGAGTTTGTAGATAAACCCCGAGTTTTGGTGAAGCCTGTTGTTAATGGAAGTTTATATAAATGTTTCATCTATTGAGCTTGTTGTGAAAAAGCAGAGAACCAGAAGAATCTTTAACAAAAAACCATCGTGAATATTTTTGATCAATGTTATGTCTGCGTTTGGATTCGGATTTTGGATCTCTGTATGCATACATTATGTACTTGAGAATGATCTGTATACATATGAAATCTCAACTCAGATCTTGCTCTCTCTTTACATTTCAGCTGCAAAAACCCAAAGAAAACTTAAACCCTCTAACTCACCAAGAGGCTTTCTTAAAAAGGAAAAAGAAAAAAAATCCAAACTTTCACCAAATTTTGGTGATCTTCCAATTATATAACTTATGATCACACCAGATCAACCTCGGGAAACCAAAACAAAAACTCATACATTGATCATCCCTTTTATAATCAAATCATCAATGGAACTTGAGAAGAAGAATCCCCAAACTTTCTTCCTTTTTTGTAGTGATTCTCTTTCTGCAAAAATCAACACTCTTGAGCGGCTTGGCTCTCTACGTGTGTTCTTCAACTTTTCCGCTGAGAAATTCATCTTCACAAACGATATAACTGCATACATGTTCCGAGTATATATATATAGAGATAGAGAAATCGATACATATATATATTCAAATCGAAATGGATCAAGAAAGTCATTTCTCGTGCCAATCGGGTCTTCCTAATGTGAACTCCAAACTTGGATTGTTACAACTAAGATCTCCACACCTCTTTGCTTGATCGTTCAACCTTTGCTCCTGCGAGTTAACTTTACTTAGAATCTTAAAAAGACCTAAGAAAGAAAAAAATGTTTATATGGTTATATAAGAATTATTATTAGCACCTGATTTTGAAGGGTGGATCTTTGATGGTGAGAGATCATTGATGTTGATGAAGTTCTGATCATCGTATCTATCTCGCTTGAGCAGTTATTACTTAATGGCCATGTCTCTCTATTACATCATTTAAGAAAGAAAAAAATCAAATTGAGAATTAATCTCTTTATTCATAAAACATATAAACAAGGTAATTAGTTTTTATCCAAATAATAAACGAGTTCTCTTATTTATTCTAACTATGTCAATAACAATTGATAAATAAGCTGTATTTTTCTCAAATCCAAAAACCAATTTAAAAAAAAGGAAACCCACCCACTTTACTAAAATTTGTTTTATAAAAATAAACTCAATTAATTTATACTAGAAAACATGTTGGACTGTTGGTCAAGAATTACGTATGTTGCATGTTACTATTGATCCCACAAGCTACGTCATACATATACATGAACAAATATGAACGACATAAACCAAAAAAATTAAAACTCGGTACTGTATATTTATATCATCAGCTACAAATCCTAAACAATTTCGTCTCATTACCAAAACCACCATTTAATTGGTTCACATAAACTGAGCAAAGCAAACCGAAAATATCATCGAAAAAATTATTTTTGTTAGACGAAAATAGATATTTGGGATAAACAAAAGAATTTTTATATGAACTTGGTAGGAAGTAGGAAAAATTAGGTAAAAGAACCCTAAAGCCTATATTTTATCTAGTCAGTCTCATTTAAAATGGCGGAAAATCATGTTAACGTATGTACATATCGTGTGTGATACATATACAAATGTTTATATATGTATAATAAGATTATAATACGTATAAACGTACCGTGAAGAGTTACTCCAACGAGGTTGTGTGGAAGGAAAGTCAATTTCTTGATGAGGAGAAGTATCGTCAGATTGTGTCCTTTGATCTGTCGATGACTGATGATGAACTTCATTTCCATTTATGCCCATTTCTTCTTCTCCTGACCCATCTGAAAATTAATTTTAACGTTTTATCAAGTTTCATCTCAATTCTTTTTACCCTTTAAGGGTTCTTGTTTAAAATTAAACAATTATTGTAAGCTTTTGGTAAAAGACAATGCAGTGAAGAAATTGCTTTTCTTTAAATGTTTTTCAGCTTTTGGCTTGACTAAAAATCTTATTAATATATGCCCCCAAAAAATAAGTTCAAAAACTTGGAAATTGTGCCAAATTATAAGATAAAAATGAAGTATTTTTTTTATCACAGCGACAATTAAAAAATCCATATGAATATAGAAAAAAAATTGATATTTCTTTTAGTGTACGAATACTTTTTGATTTTAGAAGCTTTTTTTGGCAAAGATTTAGTATTTTATAATGTACTCATTTGATAGATGTTTTTCGTTTCTTAGAGAATATCAGTATTGGAGATGAATATTTGTTTGGTTTGCTTTGAACATTGACACTTAACTTTAGGGTTTCAATCAAAAGAAAGATAAAGCCTTGAGCTTGACCAATTCTTAGGGTTTGTTTTTCAATTATTTTTGGGAAAAGGGAATAGTATAAATAGTGGAACTAAATGGTAGAATCAAATAATGTAGTAAATATAATTGTAATGCTTCTACGTTAAATTCACTATATACAACTATCGAATCACACATTCAACTTCTGACTGAAAATTAATTGATTATAATTATGATGATCACTAAATTATTATAGGGATTATATATATTGAACCTAAAATCTGATTAAATTTTGTTGGCGAATCATAAGCTTTGTTGTATATTTTTCTTAGTATAAGCCAGTGCCATCTCTTTAGCATATATAAAGCTGAAAAGCTATGCTAAAGAAATGTGAATATGCATAAATATATATATATACATATATATATATATATATTTGTGTGTGTGTAAAGTCAGGTCGAAATTGTTCGGAATAAGGCGTACCTGATGAAGCAGCAGGCTTGTTAGTGGTCTTAACAGTTCGATACATCTGCAAGGAAAAAAACAAAGTAAAAGGCATTAGAGATTTAAAACTAAAGAATAAATCATAAATCTAATTGAGGATACAGAAAAACCAAATCAAAAGCACAAAAGATCCTGATAAACTAAATAGTTTATTTTGAATATATGATACAGCTGACAAAACTTGAAAATATATATGCAGACACATATGAACTTTATATAATTAAATAAATAATATATATATACATATGTGTGGTTTTCTGGGTTTGTCTTGGAAGTAGTGTAGTACATTTAATTATTTATTTATAATTTTAAGACCACGAGGTTGATGTCTGAAAGAAGGTTGAGTAATTCAAAGATTGTATTATTATCATTGAGTAATGATGACTACTTTTGTCCCCTCTTCCTAATTTATTTTAAAATAAGAATTATAATCAAAATAAATTCTATCATCTCAATCCTCAGTTTGTTTAATAATTCTCTGAAACTTTTCAGTCTCTTAAAGCTATGACTACTCTCTCTTTTCTCTCTTTAAATTCATTCAACTGCTTCAGTGTCTTGGCAATTGTGCCATCTCTTCAAAAACAAAAAACAAAAAACAAAAAACTAAACTTGAAGCAAAGACAAAACAAGAAAATGAAAAATAAGACATTAGAATTGGAGCACAAGCCTTAAAGACTTTAACACTATTCATCATTGCTATTATGATATATATATGTGCACAGAAAAATCTATAGTTTCTTGATTCAGCTGTTTTGGTGCAACGGAAAGGAGACGAGAGAGAGACATGATGGTGATGAAAACTATGAAATATCCGTAATGAGAGAATCTTAATTGGTAAAGAACTAAATTGACTAGACTCATAGTAGGGGAAAGGAACCAATAAAACCAAGACGAGAGAAAAGCCAAGATTAACAAACAAATATTGATTCTTTTCATGTGTATAAACACGAAAACAGCTTTTTGTTTAATTTAATTTCTAGTGGAGTGTAGATTTACCTGCAAATGGCTCTTCACATGAGCTAAAGTTAAGTCCTTTACATCCATGAGCTCAAGAACCGACTTTGGAGTTGCTCCTATATTCACAAAAACAACAAGAACAAGAAAAGATTCAAATTTTTAGAATAAACTGAATAAACAAAAGAAGGAAAGTTCTTCAGAATGCGATTATGATGTAAATGTGTGTGTACTTTCATGGCCGCCTAGAAGCTCAACGGCGTGAACAAACCGCGCGTGGAGGCTACTAGTCCAACGCATCCTCGGAGCTCTCATGCTCCGCTTTGTTGGCATCTTAGGCAAGAATCTTGATCTGATCATCCCATGATGGTGATGATTATGATGATGAGGAGAAGAAGAATCTGAAGATCCAACGACTCCATAGTGGTTATGATGATGGTGATGCAAATGAACACCTTTTAGCCTCGGGGAAGATTGTAACGACCGGTAAGCGTTGTTAAATCCGGAAGATGAGTTTAAGATTGAGATTTGATCCAAGTCTGCTCCTCCAAGAGAAGGCAAAGAAGAAGAAGGAGAGGTCTGTTGATGGAAAGGGAATGAACGGTTGTGATAGACCGGGATGCCTCTAATCGGACGGTGGATATTATTAATCTCGGATTCATCGACCCTTTGATGAAGACTTCCACCATTAAGGATGGGGTTGTTGTAATGCTGATGATGAGAAAGATTAAGGTTTCTTCTATCAGGACAATGGAGGGTTCTTGTGTTTGGATTCGAACTAGGGTGATTATGATGAGATAAGGAGAGTTCGAAGTTTGATGATCTGTTCATGAGACTGTTGTTGTCGGTTTGGGATGATCTTCTAGATAGTTCTTTGGAAGACTCATTGTGATGAAGATGATGATGAATATCTGGGAGACTGATGTTGAGAGATAGATCAGGGAGAGTGGTAGTTGTATTTGATTTTGGTTTCTCTAGAAAAACTCCTTCCATGGACATAATTAAACAACCTTTAAGGAACCTCTCTTGCTATTGCTTGCCGCTGCTACTGATGATGATGATGGTGATGATGATGATGATGATGATGATGGGTGATGACTTTTCTTTTGTTTCTTTCTCTTGAGGGTTTTGCTTTGGAATTTAAAATAATTTTCTCTAAGGGAAAATAAAAATAAAAGAGGGATTCTTTGAGCAAAGAAGTCAAAAGGGTGTCTGAAAGATTTGATTTTTTTTTCTCTATCGTTCTCTCTCTATATCTCAAAAAGAGAGGAGAAAGTGAGAGAGATGAAGTTAAAGAGGAGCTTTGAAGAGGAATAAGAAGAAGGAGAAGAGAGAGAAGTTGAGTAATGATCTTCTTGAAGAAACAAACATGCTCAAAAGTAAGACACAGAGAGAGAGAGAAAAAGAAGGAGAAGAGAGAGAGAGATAGGTATGTGTGTTGTGAAGCAAAGGCAGAAGAGAAAAAAGGAATAAAACTAAATCCAGGAAAATTAAAACAGGTAAGAAAGAGAGAGAGATGTGTGCATATATGTACATGTATGTATGTGTGTATGTATGAGATGTTGTTCCTCGAAAGTATATCTTGGAAAACGATAGTTGAGAAAGGGCAAAATTGTAATTTGGATTATTCCAAATAGGAAATTAGTGTAAGCTTTTTATTTATTTTGGGATGATATTTTAAATTTGTCCTTTTTTCACCTTTGTTTCACCAAGCAAATTAGCAAACCCATGTACCACCAATATAAAATGTTTTACGGCTACATTAATTGATTTCGTTAAAGTAATTAACAAGTCATTAGTTTACCTAATTATTTTTTTCTGTTTTATTATTCACTATTGAGACTTAATTTTTATACCTAAATAATTGAAATGCTTTAAATATTTTTTTTATTTATTTAGTAGACGAAAATTCAAGATATCAATTATTAACTTATAAGCAACAATTTTCTCATATAAAATATATAAAATACATAATAAGATTAATTGTAACACATTAATAATGTTATAATGTTAATATAAATATTAAATTATTTGTTATTTATCAACATGGTATATTTTCGTAATGGTTGAAGAAAATATACACAGATTTTTTATATACATATCGAACCAAAAATAATTTATCTAATATCAAACCTTAAAAAATTGAGTAATAAATCAAAAACTCCGTTGGTATATAAAAATTACATGTTCACAGATTATGATGAAGAATATTAATAAAAATTATTGGAGAAGAGTACAAGAGGAGAGAGAATAAAGGGTCGCTCTCTTCTGTCCTATCTAAATCTATAGTCAAAGCAAAAGCCAAAGTTAAATAAATAAATAAATAAATAAAACAAGAAGAAAAAAACATATAAAATATAAATACTAAAAATTGGGTGCTTTGATTTTGGTACCCCGGAGACGACGGGATACATATGTTGAGAGAGAGAGAAAGAAACTGTCTTCTCTCTTGACTCCTTTTTTATTTTCTCCCCCACTCTCTTCGCTTCTCACTTCACTCTCTATGTACATTTTTATTTTTATTTTTGGTTATATTTATCTAATTTCTCTTATACGATTTTGGAATCAAACAAATTCAAGTTTCCGACCGTAGCTTGTTCAACTATACCTAAAGAGATAAATATACATTAAATATCAGTACGTCCTTCAGTTTATGAATAGCTCGTATAGACATTTAGTTCGTAGAACGATGTAGACTGCATAATCAACTGCTTACTTGTTTGACCAATTTGTGAAGTCTATTAGGGGCAAATCATACTGATCCCTCACTTTAATAACGTAATTAAAAAAAGATATAGCCAATCTGTATTAAGTTTTTTTCATTGCATAAACTTTGACTTGGTTATGTCAATCTCATATGTATTATAATGTTTTTTTATATGTGCTATTTTCGCATTCACATTTTTTTAAATTGTTCTTTTCATTTAATTTGTT
Source organism: Schrenkiella parvula (assembly GCA_000218505.1). Taxonomy (NCBI): domain Eukaryota; kingdom Viridiplantae; phylum Streptophyta; class Magnoliopsida; order Brassicales; family Brassicaceae; genus Schrenkiella; species Schrenkiella parvula. The sequence continues at coordinate 13,174,570 of CM001192.1, read as the reverse complement.
TATAATGTTGCTACTTTTGATGAGCTTGCTCGATCTACCAGACTATTTTTATTCGTTTTGAAATGTTATAATAAGAAAACATAATAGTCAATTGAAATAATTTAGAAGACATTCCGTTTCAGCTAGAAATTTTTGTTACATATTCGATAATTTTTCAGCTAGGAATTTTTGTTATTTTCTCCCACTATTGATTTGAAACATATGCTTTGAGTTTTGCCTTCCAAATAAGTAGGGAAATAAAAAGTAATGTCTTACAAAAAGTATCTTTCTCTTCAAATGCACTCATGCATGCATGATACGCACTACACATACACATTTGTATGTACAATACAAGGTATTCCGTATGTATATATGTACACAAACCATGTGTCATATAAGAATTAATTATATTATTGTAACGCATTATTGTTTTAGGTTAATATATATATATATATACACACATTATATCTAAGAAAATATCCGCCAGAAAGTAGATTTTGTTTGTTTCCTTGAGTAAGCAAAAACAAGTAAACTCTAAAGAACCTAAAGATTTGCTTCTAATTCCCTTTTCATTCTCCCAAATATTCCTTCTCAACTTAATAAACTCTTTATATTTTTCTCTGAGAGTTGTTTCCTGAGAAAATACTATTAAATTTCTTTCCTCACATGACCATCATATAAGATAATCTTTTCTTTATTCACCATCTCGATAGATCATAAATGCACGAAAAAAATAATAGTAATAATTAATTATATATTATATCAAATTTAAATTAAATGCGATACCATATGTTGGTTAAAGTAGCTATATTTCATGCTATAATTTTTATTCTTTCTGAACGAGGTCCATTTGTAATTTTCAATCGGGTTTCTAAAACCCTAGGCCTACATTAAATTGTTTTATATTTAATTCACAGAAATTTGAAATTCAGTAATATTAATACCTTATTGTGTTAACGAGCTAGTTTTCTATCCCTCAACGAGCTACATTTACAGTTTAAAACCAAAGGAAAAACGAGCTACGTTTATACTTTCGATAATTGGTTATTTGTAAAACCCTAGGCTCGGCCAAAGGATTATTACTAAATCATTAATTAATAAGTATTAACTGATCCACTAACTCTCCTATATTGGAAACTAAACCTTTTTATGTTTAGTTTATTAAAGGAACATTGAAACTAGAGAGCGACGAAGCTTGATTTTTGGCTTAGTTATTAACGTCTGATCGGATTCTGTGCCCCATTAATTTCTCGAAGAACATAAGCTTTCCTTTTGCTCTTATGTTTTATTCTTTCCTATATCAAACTCTCAACGGCTAGAAAAATCCAAAAATCATTCAATTTAGACTGCGGATAAATGTAAATTAATTATATATATATATATATATATATATATATAATAGAATTTAATTATATATATATATATATATATATATATATAAATGAAATGTTGATTTTTACGGAACAATTCTTTTGAGTGGCTATGACAGTATTATAAATATGTTTGGTATAGTAAATGTAATTGTTAAGAAAGTCATTATCTTTGGTTAAACAGACTATCAAAATATTTGCTGAAACGATTTCAAGGTAAATGTACGATAACGATTTTAAAAGTTTAGGATGAATATTTTTGGACTTGACTGTCCAATTTGTAATGATAACATATGTTTGCTTTGAATGGCATTGTTATCTATAAAGCTAGATAATCCTCTGTACCTTTTTTTATCAAAGAAATTATCAGCACCTTGTTCTGGCAATATTCATGTTTGAATAATTTTACAGAACAACGTTATATAACTATAAGATTAGTAGATATAAGAAAATGTTTTGATAAAACTTAATTTTTATATATAAATGAATGAAATTTCTTTTAAAATATGTATGCATAGTATAATTTGTTTGCGTACATACATTTTGTCCATGATGAACATATAAATACAAAATTATTTCGATTTTCAAATAAATTTTTTCTTCCATATTATTTTAAATGATGTTTTAGAAAAAAGATTCAGTTTAAGTTAGTTGATAATTTCAATACAAAATTAGTTGTATTTTTCTGGATGTTTTATACTTTATTTTACTATTTGTTAAATTTCTTTTATGTAGATGATATATAACGTTTTAATTTCATAAAAATAACTATTTTCTTAATTTTTTGTAATAACTTGAAACATCTTTTATTTTGATCCAGACAAAATATTTAATATTAAGTGATTAAAATTAAAATTTGATAAAAAAATTTGTTTTATTTATTTTAGTTTGTTAAAACTAATTATTATTTTATATATGCCAAAATTATTGTATTATATATGGAACTAGGCCAAAGTGAATGGTCACGCAGAAAATTAACGAAAATAGCTTATTTAAACTTTCTCTCGAAAAAACAGCTATTTAAAAAAAAACAAGAACTCTATTATTTCCTACCAAATTAAAGCCCACGTGTCTTCCACTCATTAGTTGCTAATTTTAGAGATGTAAATAATGTAGGTCCATCATATTGCATGTATGTCTTTATAAGTTTATATATTTTTCCCTCTGCTTTATGCTACGTGCATTTCGCATTAATTTAATGGTTTTGATCAGTCTTTTGACTATTGTCAGTAGACTGAATTTAACGAAAAATAAAATAATTTTCTTTATTAGCATTCGACTTTATACCAATTCTTGGAAGAAAAAAAACAGATTATAAAGATGTGTGATTCGTAATTCAGATCTGTATTACCGACTTTCTATAATGGTTGCTTAAATTTTTAGTTGCTTTGTATACATAGAGAGACCATATCATAACTAATATATAATACTGGTAATATTATGGAATTGCTATGCAAAACAAAAATTAATGTAATGGCGAGATCATTAAGGGGGAAAGAACTTCATTTAATTAGTGTTTTGGAATTGCTAAACATAGATTGCAATTTTACAAAAAAATAGTGTGGCAGGTAAAAAACCAACTCAATATTTTTCTTTGTTTTTGAAACTGTAAACAAGATGCTGTTGACACAACGGTATACATAATAAAGTAAAATAAGAAACTAAATGTTTTTATAAAACAAAATTATGGTTTTTTTACTAAAGAAACAGCATAATTATTAAATCCGAATAGACTGGTCGATCCGTAGATGGGTTTATAAACGTGTGATAATATAATGCATGGACACGAACGTACGTCGGTGAGTGAGATCCAAAATGACAAGTAATTAAACAATTAATGCTGTTTTTATTTTAATTTAGTATTTTATTTATTTTGTAAGAAAATTAAAATAAAGTATCACTGCACGCATTAAATGGATCCAACAGAACGTGAGGTTCCATATTGTCTAAAATTAATAATTTACACCTTTTTGGAATATATCGGAGAATGAAAGTCTCCGTTGATTCTACCAATCCGTTGACGTTCATATCTCTTTGTCACACATTCTATTTTTTATTATTTTCTTTAATTATTAACTTTTTAAATTTTCTTATGTTGTATACATAAATCTGCATCTTGTCTTTTTTTTTCTATTTTAGTTTGCAACTTTCCTTGATTAAGCATTACTATAAGATATTTAAGATTTACATTTAAAATAGCATTGTTTGTTTTTTCTAACAACAAGAAAGAGGTTTTGTAGAAGATGAGAATTTTTTGCCAAAACAAATAATATTTGCAACAAACCTATTTCTTTTCTTTTTTTTGTCTAATGATGGGTCCTTCTTTTCAAATCTGAAAAATTAGACATCACAAAATCGTTAATTTTAGTACCACAGATAATTAGAGCCAACATTTATTTCGCTTTAAGGTGGATTTAAACAAAACTGAACTAATGTAAGTGGATTAACTCACAATTAATTATTTTGAAATACTTTTTATTAAAATTTTGCTTGTGATGGCCAGAGGGGTTTAGGATCTGTGAGTCTGTGATTTATAGCATGAACTCGATAAGGCTTTAGGTTTGATTCATCTTGGGAACAATCGAATTGAACTACTTTTTTCTCGGTTTTCGGCATGAGCTCTTCATTTAACATCGTGTGCTTGTATAATGAAGGGCTTGCTCTCAAATATTTGTTAGAAACCCTTTTTATAAAAAAAAATAGAATACTTGACAACTATAATAAAAAATCATGATATTTTGAAAATTGTATAGTAGGAATATAAAAAGTGATGAACAGTACTTTAATAATACAAAATCAATAATAACTAATTTTTCAATACTAAGAGGTTTCTAGTGGAATTTAAAAATAATAATTAATCTAATAACAAAAACTACATATATAAGAAAACATATTAACACATGCAATGTGGCTATGCTCTACCTGTACAAATCAGACATTTATTTTTTGGGAACATTATTAGCTACTGGTGATATATATTTGGCAGGTGATATATATATCTGAATTCAATTCGAGCTTCGATTCCAAAGTGAATTCTGGTGATTCAAATCGAATAAAAGATAATAATTGAGAGTGTGTTTAGTTCTTAAAACACATGAAAAGAGTGTGTTTAGTGAAGATTATTCAAGTAGGGCAAAACTCGTAGCTGCCTAATAAACCAGCTGTCGTCCTCTGTCTATATGTATGTTGAATATTAATTGAACTTTTTGTAATGGACCTACATGTTTCTTGCATTCTGTTACCATTATGGAAAAATTGTCCTACACATTCGAGAAAGAAAAACTTTGGTCTAAAAATAAAATTATTTGCTCACTTACGTTATTGAGAGAGGAAAAGATATATCGGTTAAGGAATATAAGAGATATATTCGACCTTATCGAAGCGCCTTGCAAAAGTGTTTTCTTGTGTGGGAACGCAAATTCCTAGTAAAAATAACATAATCATATGATCATATAATGTTTTTATAATATCTTGTAAGTATTGATTAGGTTCGCACCTATTGAAAATAATTAAATTTTTAGAGTTAGAGAAAAAAGATAATTTATCATGTATAAACCCCATATATGGTAAAAAAAAAATCAACTTTGTATTCTTATTCATAAATTGTTTGCAAAAGAAATTTGATATGATTAAGTCTATTATCTGATTTGCAAACAAAGTTTGTATAAAAGAATAAAAATAAAAAAGGAAATGCGAAGAATGTCTGTTTCATCTCCGAGATCCATTTTCTTTCTAAATATTATATACTTTTTTCTTTCTTTTTTGGGTCAAAATCTTTTAAAGTATTACTATTAGACTAATTTGATGAAAAACATGGTGATAACTTTTTTTTTGTCTTATGCGTCAAGCTTTTCACACAGAAAAAAACATTTCAAACTGGGCATTAATTGTTTTTGGTATTTACATGCGAATAGCCCAACATGATTTATTCATCATTGTCTCATTAACAATGATATATATATAATATGCGTTTCTCATTTTTATTTATAGTTTCTTTTTCTTTGCTTTCACTTTCACCGTGCAAAAATATCCCTCTCAACTCTCAAGTGGCCATTCTAGTTGGAGAATAAAGTGAATGCTTAAAATCTTCCATGTTTTTGTTTAAAGAAACACCCAAAAACTACTTTTAAGCTTTACATATTATGAAATATAATCTTAGGGTTATTTTGGACCCACCGCTTTATAATATGCAAATAGCAAAATTTCTAGACTTGTGAATTAAATTATTTCATTGCCTTCCAATCTCAAAAAGAATGAAACAAGAAAAAGGTTGACATTATTATCCCCTTTTAGATTGTGTAAAGTTATAGCAAAGAAGCTATATCCTATCACATAATGAAGTTGCACGGCTAAACGGGTGAAAAAAAATTGATATAAAGATACACTCAAAAGTAAAAAAAAAAAAAATCTAGTGGTACTATTTCGGAACCACTTAAGAATATCTGTACTAACAAAATAATTTTACTGAAAGAACTATAAATCACTGGAAAATACAAAATTACATGCAAAAAAAAAATCATTCGAACTACACTCCAACAAATAACTTATCACTGATAACTAAAAAGCGCCTGTATTTATCATATAACATATTGATCACTCAGAGATATAGTTGTAAACTTCTAGATCACTAGTTGCTAGTTTTGTTCTGAAATAAAATGAAACAATTCTTTGATTTTTAGGGGTCAAAATTAACATCAATATTAAAAGAATAGAAATCCCTTTAATATAATTTATTTCACGAAAAAACGGGCTACTCTATACGAATTGTTTTCCCCTTATACCATAATATATATTTAGAAGAAAAAAATATGGGGCCTTAGGAATTGGCAAATTGTACCATCGGTTGGTTCAAATGCAATGGACAAGACCGAAGATTGGGGAAGAATGAGATGTGGCATGAAGGTGTTGTAGTTGTCTCATTAACCAACAACAGTCATAGAGAGAGAGAGATGTGATGTACATTGTTCATGAGGGGGTCCATATCTTTACATTTAAATTGGTTGAATATATATCATGTAACGTCAAATTCTCTATGTCTATATATTGTTATTATGATTAATAAATAAAGTTAGAATATTATGAGGGTGAAAGAGCACACAACACCAAAGAATGTACTGTGTCACCCACCAACATCTCGTAACTATAATACATATATTGTACTTACCATACCGACTAGGTTCCAAACCTTACCGGGTTTAGCGTTTATATCCTGTCTCTTTGATTTTTCTTTCAATCTCTTTTCTCGATTTTCTATTTATTAATTTCGAATTCAGGTTTAAATAATAGTACCAAAGAAGTAACAACTTGAACATGATAATTAATTAAACTAAGAATTTTGAAGGCCATATTAAACTACTTCCAACCTCGTCGTGGAAGCGAAGAGATTGAAAAGCATGCTAATGAAGGAGATCTTCGCCAAAGATGCTATGTTCAGGCTGATCTAGCAAACCAAAAGGTGAAGAAGGTCAAAAGCCATTTGTAGGTGGATATCTCTTAAACTAAAAGCTATGTTCCGGACTCGGTAATAACCAATTAGATTGACGAGAGAATCCAAATGTATAAATCTTTTTCGATACATTCGATGATTTTTCTTTCAGACCAAAACACGTATATTGTCGTTTAGACTAACATGAGTGAGTGGCTACGACGATCACAACAAAGGTAGGTGGCGACGACGGAAACATACGGATTAGATAAATTGGTAGTCAAGAACATCTATATTGACTTTCGATTCATCCACCAAGTTGAAAAATAAGTATATGAGGTATGTTTGATGACTTTAATTAAGAATGCAATCATAAATAATGCTTGGAATTCCTAAATACCAGACCACTTTCTTTTAAGGGTCTATGATCTTTGATTAATTTGTAGGTCTTCCATGCTAAGATTTTTTTTATACATAGATATCGTAAATCCACTATTCATCATAGTTATTATTCTCTACAAGAACAATAATGCTGATGTGAATTTACAAACATTTATGAGCTTTCGATATGGTAGATGGTATCCATATTCCTTGCCACCAAAACTTGCCAGAGTGTCTTTGATGAGATTCCTAATCGCAATGTTTAATAATCCATAAAAATGATAAAAAAAGTTTCCATAAAAATGATAAATATAAATATATATAACTTGAGGAGAGATATTTCTTATAGATTCAATGATGAAATGGAATCATGTGTTGCAAATGAAAGGTTAGGAAAGGCGACAATAACAACAAGAAACACAATCTATAAGCACATTACATTTATGAGAGTTTTTATAACAAACTCTATCTATAAACCCCGTCACATTTATGGGTACGTTGATATGGTTTTTTCTAAGTAGGTGTGAAATCTAAATGAGCTTTTCTCGCAAGGTGTTAAAATGTGGGCACTAAATAAAAAAATGTAGGAATATCTCAAATACCAATATGCAAAGTCAGCGTAAATGATAAATAGATCAAAAAGCTTAATTGATTGATGAAAGTTTAAGGTTGAGAGAGAGAGATAGAGAGAGAAGAGAGAGAGAGAGCAGTTCAATGAAAAAAAAAAGTGATAAATGTGAAGAGACAGAAGGGCACAGGACTTTTCTGCCCATTGCAGAAAAGATAGCCTGATGTGAGAGGTGATGAAATCATTTTGTAATCGATTGCTTTATGATTGCTCCTTTCTTTTTCTTTTTTTTCTTTTCTAATTAAGAAAAAGAGAGAGAGAGAGCATTTAATAACAAGTGAAAAAAAGTTATTATTTTGGAATTTGTTTTTCCTCTAAAGCTGAGAAAAAGTAGAAATAGAAAAAAAAGTATTCAATAACCAAAGTGCTTTTTCCAAAGCTTTTTTTTCTTCCTTCCTCTGTGTTCTCACTTATGTAAATGTATTATTTCTTTTCTGACAAATTAAAAATAAATATAAAAGATAAAGTCAAGGGAAGAAAAAAGCAAAAGTTAAAAAAAAAGCTGCAAGATGATGAAGGTATAATGACTAAATGATAGTCGAATGCATGCATGCATTGCATTGTCCTATATATACACAACACATACCACAGTAACTTTTTACTAACTTTTGCTGACTCTCTTATTTCAACTCTTAAAGCATTTATTTCTTCTTCCTTATTTTTAAAACCAGACGCATTCACTTCACAAACCTTCTCCCATATATACTGTATGTGTATAGTTTGTTTTTTGAATTCCAAATTTAATAACAACATGCATGCATAACAATCTTTACATGTAGATTGTTTGTTTCGGAAAATTTTAAACCAATGTCTAGTACCAATTAGCCAATATTGTGAAAAGCACAATGAATGAGACAACTTAATCTTAACATGGATAAACAAGGCGAGTTCTCAATTATTAATTGGATTTTAACATTATATTTTTAGATGGGTCCACGCATTAATTCTGAAAAAGGTTTTAACTGTTAAATTAGTTGGGTTTGCTCTAAATTAGTTTAGGATTATAAATCATAAATACAAGAAATTTTGATTAATAAATAAATCTGGCAACAAAAAAAGTGGTGACCAAATAAAAAAAAAACATTATTTTGGACATAGAAAAACAAATCATAACAAATTTGTTTGAAGTCGGGCTTGGAGCCTGATCGACCACAGGCAATCAAACCTTGTATAAACTTTTTATAAAAACTTCAATTTTAAAAGTTATATAATTTGAGCCTGTAAAGCTGAAACGGGCCCAATAGAGTGTATCAAATGTTATTAACTTAGTATAGATACAGAATCCTACTTCTAACTATCCATATCCGGTTCGGGTCTAGTTTGGGCGTGATAAATTTGGGTCGGCTAGTTCAGTTCAGATCAACACTAAAACTGAGGTTTGAAATTTTGTAATAACAAAGTAAAAACTGGAGAAATGACTATCATTCTCGGAAACAATTTTAAGAGATTAAATCAAACATTCTTAAACAAAGAACACATGAGAACTGTTTCATAATGAGAAAGAGAGGGACAATAGCAGAATGAACCATGAGCTGCTATTAGAGGTTCCTTGAAGCTCAAGGTTTCTTCCTTCATGGATTCCAGAGGATTGTGGATTCAGCAATCATGGATGTCACAGTGTAAGGATCCATGTTTGACGCTGGCCTACGATCTTCAAAGTATCCTTTTCCAGCTTTCTCTGTGTCACGACCAACCCTAATCGATGCTCCACGATTGGCCACACCCTGTTCAAACCGGTTAAGTTAGATCACGATTTAGGCTCATGTGATATGAATGATCATCAATGAGAACAAAGCCAAAAGAATATGTCTTAGAAGTTTTAATTATAGCTTCTATATCCAAAATCTCAAAACTTACATTTTTGGCAAACTAGAGCCCAACATATCAGAGCTATTGATACTAAATGTATAGATTTTAAGAAAGTTCTTACCCATAAGAAAGTGTTGATATCGGCAGTCTCGTGTTTTCCAGTGAGACGACGCTCGTTGCCTTCACCATAAGCAGAGATGTGTTCCTTGTGACGCAGTCCAAGCTTCTCTATCGCTTTCTTTATGACCTCGTACCCTCCATCTTCTCTCATCGACTTTGTACTGCGGAAACCAAGAAACCCAATTTAGGAAAAAAAAAAAACACAGCAAAAAACATGTAAACGGAAGCAGAGCAGATCTTCCACAACACAAAAACCTGTAGTTTGTGTGTGCTCCTGCACCATTCCAGTCTCCCTAAGATAGAATAACCAAACATAGCATTTGAGTGACTTTGACAACAAAAAAGTCAAAGGTGTTTTGTTAAATATTTACAGTTATGGTAAAAACAAACCGGAATTGGTTTAGGGTCAAGAGACAAAACAACTCCAGCCAATTCTGTGATCCTCTGTTTTCATATACCCAAGAAACAGAGTCATGAAAAACAGAGTATATGAAGAGACAGGTCACAAGGTGTATACATCGCCATGAGTATGTTTATCTATATACCTCGAGGATGTAACGAGCGACCCAGACCTGATCGGCAGCAGCAATTCCAACGGTTGGTCCGACTTGGAATTCCCACTGAAACCCACACAATCCAAGGATTTCATTTCTTGTTCTGATCATAGATTAATACGATATCAAATCGGAAGAATACAAAATAGTGGGGGTTAAAATGAAACCTGGCCGGGCATAACTTCTCCGTTAGTGCCACTGACATTGATTCCAGCGTAAAGACAGGCTTTGTAATGAGAATCTACGATGTCTCTTCCAAAGGCTTTGTCTGCTCCAACTCCACAGTAATACGGTCCCTGTTTTTATTGAGAGTAAGATTTTTTTTTCTTTCTTATTATTTACTGGACACAATCTGTATTTCTGGATTGAAAGTCAGTCACTAAAGGGTATACAAAAAGATTCGCCGGAAAAATCATTAACCTGAGGACCTGGGAAGCCGCCGACTGGCCAACCTACCGGCCACTTAATATCTTTTTGTAGCAAAGTATACTCTTGCTCAATTCCATACCTGAATTTCAATATTTTTTAAAATACGTAATTAATTTATATAAAAACAAAGAAATTGTATAAAATATTGAAAAGAACCAAGATTGAAAATTTAGCGGAATAAATGTGTTTATGATCAAAATACTTTTATTATACTTTTAGAGGTTACAAGAAAAGATATCAACTATACAAAATCGACTAGGACATGTTACGTCTGTCTGCGTTACTACCTCGATATAAACTGGCATAATGATGTTGACATAAAATATATATGTGCAAACTTATAAACATTCAAATAATAATTGAAATCAACTTTGAAAAAACATATCGTTTTAAAGATATTTACCATGTTTCTTCGGCGACAACGCTTGGGTCGCTAAAGATCTTAGCCGCCGCATGCCTTTTGTTCGTCGGGATGGGTTCGCCAGCCGGTGTATATGCGTCACACATCACCTAATTTCCAAATCAATCCCAACAAAAAAGAAAAAAAAAGATTAATATATAACAAATGTGTGAATACTATTGTTTTAATTGTTTTATTGAGTTATTTACAAGGATGTTGTTGCCTCTTCTGAAGGGGTCTTTGAAGATAGCTTGAGGGCTAAAAAACACATAGTAAAACCAGAATCTCATTATTCCACAAATAACAAATTTAATTAACTTATTAATAAATGTTAATTGTATTTTAGGAACATACTAGAGGATGACTTCACTGTCATCACCGGGAGCTTGGCCGGTGCTCGAACCGTCGTAGTTCCATTTCGGTAACTCAGATGGATCCTTCACTGGTCCGGCCAAAGTCTGCAATTATAAAATAATTAAACCATTTCTTAACTTCTTAATATTATTTTAACAAAGAAATTTCAATATGTACCCTCGCTTTGCTTCTCATATCCAAGCCTGATCCACCAATCCTATTAATAAAATCACAAAATGTTCAGTCAATCCAAGATCTTTCAACTTTTAGTCTATCAAGCATAGTTTTAAAGCTTTTGACTCATAAGAAAACCTCAAGAATGAGAACTTTAGACAACAAACGCCAACTCAAACACAGACGCAAAGATCAACCATAACCTTTCGTCTATCATCATATTAAAAATCACAAAGAATATATATTATTTGACAGAGAGATCGTTAAATAATTGTACGGACCATATGTACTCGGCAATGATCTGCTCAGTGGAGTCAGAGAGATCGAGATTGATTAAATCTGCAAGTGCCGACATTTTTTTCTAGGAATGATCTGAAAAAATAATTAACTTTTTTTGTATAACACTAAAGAGATTCCTGCGAGTGTGTGTATATATATAGGATGGGGAAGATAGAGAGAAGGGGTAGGTGTGTGGTTTGACTATGAAAAATAAATTTGGGTAAAAAAACGGAGAATGCGGAAATATCGGGCTATTATTGGAAATGCAAATTATCAGGAGATTCTGTTTGATTCTTGGGTTATATAAGATTCTATAATTGCTAAAGAACCTTTTTTTTTAATTATTATTATTAGACCTGATGTCCCGGTAAAGTTACCATATAAAGTATCTCACCTAACCATGGTTCTCGTGTAATACTTTTTTTGTTAAAAGTTCTCGTGTAATACATGCTTCTCGTCTAATATAATCACACTGTGACCAAACTTTGTAATATGCATGCACTCAGAAAATAATAACCGGTCAAATATATAGAAAATATAATCTTTTGAGAGAGAGGGTTTATATAGGAAGTTAATAAATTAGATTCATTCACTAAATCTTTATTAATTAGGAAATTTGGAATATAATTTTTAGAATCTTTTGGAAGAGTCCGTAATTATCTGGAAAAAAGAAGATGTCAAATGATCCTTTTCCACTTGTTTGTTTCCTATACGAAATTTTCTCTTCAATATTTTAATTTTATTTTTTTGTTAATGATGTAACTTGTGGACCAAAACCCTGAGTTTGAATTATTACTAGGAAAAAAAATTGTGTTTAGATTGAAAATGCGTGACCAAACTTTTCCCAGACTCGTGGGGCTCTAAAGGTGAGCCATATAAGCTTCCACTAATTTGAAGATCCAAACTTATCTTCTCAAGATTCTTGTTTTTTTAAGGAATCTCTCACGACTAAATCACTCACGCTCTTCGTTTGCACGGGTACATTACGCGCTTTACACTTATCGATTCAAAATTGTGTTAAATTCTCCAAATATAGAAAAAAAACAAAGAGACTAGGTATAATGAGAGAAATATGAGTAAAAATAAAATAAAAATACTTCGTGACCAAAAAATATAGACAAAACTAATAAAAGTTAGACGTAAGAAAAAAAGGTCAACAGTAATATATGTAGTCATAGTAAAGATGAAATACTCCTAAATCAAATAGAGATATATTAAGATACTTAAATAATTTTTTTAGTGTACAAACATACCAAAACATTACTTTTTTATTGTCTTGTTAAGTTTTTTTATACTTTGCTTTTGTTAATTATTATTTCTGAGTTAATTCTTTGCAGATTTTTTTTTACTTCGGTCTTCCTCTGTTTTCGATTTGTAAATCCCCACAGATATAACTTATGAGCATGGTAGAACTGATACTGTTTTTCAATTTCAGTTATTAAATTTTATTTTTTATTTTGATTTGTAATTTAGTTTGGGTTGGAGGAGTAGATCATACCAATTTTATTTTTCTTTTTAAGCTTTAAAACTTTAGTTTCTCGTTAATTATGGAGACTTTATTTCTGAATTTTCATGTTTGTAATATCTTTCTTTGTTTGACATAAATATAATTCAGTCAAAATAAATATTCATCCTGTTTGCCAGTATTTCGTGTGTTTTTCTTTTAAAGATGTTCGATTTTTTAAACTATTTATATTTGTTGTCACTTTTGTCTCCAATCATATTTACATTCGTTACCGACTCATACAATATTTTAAATATTTAATAGTATAATGTCAAAACAATACTTTATGTGAAACAAATATATATATTTTAATAAAAATGGTGAAATAAAAATATAATGTACCCAATTAGTTACGTTTAGTGGTTCAAAGGTTAAATTTTGAAATTCAATCTCGGTGGACACAAAGAGAATAAATCAAAGATTCTCTCATTACTTAAAATGTTGATCCTTGTATTACTATTTTCTTGTTAAGTGGTCCAAGACTTCATGTATCATTTGTGGAGTCTAATTCGGTTAACTCTGTCTGATTACGTCTCATGAACACTGATAAACAAAAAAATAAAGACTAGCTAAAATAATATATTCTACAAATCCAAAAAGTATAAACTATATCAAAACGGAAAGGCAAGATAAATTGATTAGCATTCAGTTATCTGAACGTACTCTAGTTTAATATATATTTTGCTAAAAACTTAAGTAAGAAGATTATCAAACCGATATTACAGAACAAATCAGTATTCAATTTTTAAAAAATGTTATTGGCTAAAAGAGGAAAAAAACAAACAGAAAATTGAACTGAAACCAAAAACCATAACTGCAGCTAGGATTGCAATTGGGATCGTTCTGAACATTATTGCAATTGGTTGGGGGGTCATTATGTTCCTGTGACTGAGGTATTTTGTATTTTTATCAACATTTCTCTTAATTTAGAACTTAATTTAGATATATAAAAACTCGAAAAAAGCTCTTTATTTTCATTGGTGGGAGAGTCGTAATCCTCTAATCACACATAGCCCCAACTTGTATTTGATGGTGATAATAAGTTGGACCTATGGGTTGTTGTATCAGTCGAGATGACATATATGTTTTTGTTCCTATCTTCCAAGTTCCAACTCTTATTAATTTTAAACCAAAAACTATTACTAATTTCCCTAAATCATATATTATACACAACTATGCAAAATTGACAACCAAATAGTCTTCATTTTAGTGTTTTTCTACCATTACAAAGAGCTTTATTCCAAAATTACATATATGCCAAACTAGTGGAGTACATTGTATTAGCTATATTCGTTAAGTGGCCTAGATCCAAAAATTATAAGCTTTTAAATTCACAGTTTAAAAACAAATTATCATTTTGGGTTAGGTTAGATATCAACTTTTTTGGCGATGGACAATTTGGTACTGTTGTCTTGTTTTTTTCAAGAGATGATTAGAGAGCTTGTGCAGATAGTTTTGTTAACCAGCAGCCTCAATTAACTTAAACTGTTCGAATAATCCTACAGATGAGCCAATCTGGCCAAGAAAACTTAGACCACCATAGATTCAACTAGGCCAAAACAAACCCTCAAATTTCCAAAGCAACCAGGGTGAAACGAGTTTACGCCATGCTCAGTCTTTTGCTGCGCCACCTTAACCACTTACATTACGGCTCGTGGACATAATTGTTTCTAACTTTTAAAAAATATTGGTGGAAAGATTGGAGACACGAACCGTAGCGGCATATCACGAAATAGTGTGAGATGTTTTAGATATAAGTTTAAGTAGCTCTTTCGCAAACGCTATCTAACATCACACAAGAAGAACCATTTGAAATTTTTGTAACGTCGGTTGACAAAAAAAAAAAAGTTTTGTAACGTCGATATATGGGCAGTTGAGTAGTATTGTCCCATGCAATATAATGGGCTTCAAAATAATAGTTTGATTAAGAACCCAACCTCCTTAGTTTTTATAAACATATTTTTTAATGGGCCGCAATCCGATAATTAGCTTTATTTTAGTATCAAATATTTGGTCCAAAATTTAAAGGTGAGGCCCATCAATTCCATATGTTTTGGTCGAACCAAAATATTTAGGATACATATCATAATTAGGATGTTAATATAATGTAATCATTTTCTGTTAATAGAGATTATGCAATCATCTTCTATATTATCTTAAAATTTTCGATATAAAATATCATATCTAGTTGAGAATTTATTTTTATGTTTACAAGAAGTAAAATTTGGAACTTGTAAAATCTTATTCTATATATATACACAACTTTGATAAAATAGTTTACTTTAATATCAGTCATAAGTGATTAGTCAACTGTATAGGTAAGACAAAATAGATTGTTTTTTAGTTAACGTATGTTTTTTAGTTAACGTATGGTCTTCAGTCTTCCTTGGATGTAGATGCTACTTCCAAACCAGTTTTTATTTAACTTGCGTATGTTTATTTTTTGAAATAGTTTTCACCTTATTTGTGTTCATCGAAACATTTGTAAATTTGGTCATATCAAACCTTTTTTTTTCTTTTTTCTAATTCCCTATATCTACAATAACAACGTCTGGTATACATGAATTTAAGAACAATTAAACGAAGCATTTGAAATTGTGAAAGCACATTAATTTGTAAGTGAGTTTTAGGTTGACTACTTTTTTGAATCACACTATATTTTACATATGAAAAGAGACATTAAATTAAAATGTGGTTGGTTAGTATCGAGAGTTGCTTGTTTCCCATTCGACCAAAAGTAGTATTATAAAACATACCGAAACAAAAACATAACTAACCGTTAAAATGATTTCTTTTTTAAAAAATTAAGCAACCAAAACAAAGATTAATTTCATACAAAACAGTCTCTTCAGTTGAAGTATTTAACATAAGATTTTTCATAAATCTCCCTAGATTTTTCATAAATCTCCCTAGATTTTACATCAGATTTATTAACTTTTGATTTATTTATATAACTCTACCTAGATTTTACATTATACCCAAAATGCTAAATTACACAATAGTCGTTAAAATAGAAAGGGCAGGAAATATTTGTTTTTATTATCTCGTCGCTTTTAATTAGATAACGAATATTTTAATAGAAAGATTCTCTAGGTTTCTGTAAAAAGGTAAAATTCAACAATTAACTTTTTCTTTCCATTCACTGCAGTCTGCAATTATACTCTCTCTCCTCCATCATCTTCTCATATAGCCGGTGAATATATAATATATATAGAGAGAGAGAGAGCTGAGATTCATGTGAGAGGATTATCTTCCGGTATTTTCTCTTTCCAGACACTGTTCTACACGTAGTCTGAATAATACAAAGATTTTTCCGACAAAATCTCATAAAACCCATCTTCCAAATCGATCTCAGACAGAGAGAGAGAGGGATTGAGTGAGTGAGAGAGGATTAGACTTTGGAAAGAAGAAGATGACCAATTTAGGTCTCTCCGTCTTCTTCTTCCTATTCTGTCTCGTTGCCGTGACATCAGATCTAGAAGCTGATCGACGAGCACTGATCGCTCTCCGTGACGGCGTCCATGGCCGCCCTCTGCTCTGGAATCTAACCGCACCGCCATGTACTTGGGGAGGAATCCAATGCAATGCGGGTCGGGTCACAGCACTCCGATTACCCGGCGTGGGTTTATCGGGTCCGTTACCGATCGCAATCGGTAACCTGACCCAGCTTGAAACCGTATCTTTCCGATTCAACGCCCTCACTGGTCCAATCCCGCCGGATTTCGCTAACCTAACTCTCCTCCGTTACCTGTATCTCCAAGGAAACGCCTTTTCCGGCGAGATTCCTTCGTTTCTCTTCACTTTACCTAACGTGATTCGGATCAACCTTGCCCAGAACAATTTCTCGGGTCGGATCCCGGATAATGTCAATTCGGCTACCCGGTTAGCTACTCTCTACTTGGAAGATAATCAGCTGACCGGTGAGATCCCGGAGATTAAGCTCTCGCTTCAGCAATTCAATGTCTCATCGAATCAACTAAACGGCTCGATACCGGATCCGTTGTCGGGTATGCCCAAAACCGCTTTTGAAGGCAACTTGCTCTGTGGGAAGCCGTTAGACGCTTGCTCCGTCACCGGAAACGGCACTGAGACAGCTGGAAAAGGCAAAAGCGACAAGCTATCAGCCGGAGCTATTGCCGGAATAGTGATTGCTTGTTTCTTCGGGCTTCTCTTGCTCTTATTGATCTTGTTCTGTCTCTGCAGAAAGAAGAAGAAAGGGGACAATGTCCAGTCCAGAAACATCGAAGCAGCTCCTGTTCCCACCTCATCAGCCGCCGTAGCCAAGGAAACGGGGGTTGCCAATGTCCCTCCTCCGGTGGCTAACGGTGCACCACCGTCATCTGAGAATGGCGCAGCTAAGAACCTTGCAGCGAGTAAAGATCTGACATTTTTCGTGAAATCATCAGGCGAGTTCGATCTCGATGGATTGCTAAAGGCTTCTGCGGAAGTTCTTGGTAAAGGAACATTGGGATCATCGTACAAGGCGAGTTTCGATCACGGATTAGTGGTGGCTGTGAAGCGACTGAGAGATGTAGTGGTCCCTGAGAAAGAGTTTAGGGAGAAACTGCAGGTTCTTGGATCACTTAGCCATCCCAATCTTGTGACATTGATCGCTTATTACTTCAGCCGCGACGAAAAGCTCGTTGTTTTCGAATGCATGTCAAGAGGAAGCTTATCCGCGCTTTTACACGGTACAGAAACTATTTCCTTTCAATATGTCCAATGTCCCCAATTTCGATTCTTTAGTGACCATAGATATTGATTTCGTTGGGATTCACAGGGAACAAAGGAAGTGGTAGAAGTCCATTGAATTGGGAAACAAGAGCCAATATAGCTCTAGGAGCCGCAAGAGCCATTAGTTACCTCCATTCTCGTGACGCTACAACATCTCATGGCAACATTAAATCTTCTAACATTCTCTTGTCTGAATCCTTTGAGGCTAAGGTCTCTGATTACTGTCTTGCGCCTATGATCAGCCCTGCATCTACACCTAACCGCATTGATGGTTACCGTGCTCCCGAAGTAACCGATGCTCGTAGAATCTCCCAAAAGGCTGATGTTTACAGCTTTGGTGTTCTCATTCTAGAATTACTCACAGGTACAACACACACACACACATAGATCGTGGAAACTGCATTCTTGATCAATATGTGATTCAAAACTTGGATTTTGTTTTGCAGGGAAATCTCCAACGCATCCGCAACTAAACGAAGAAGGAGTAGATTTACCGAGATGGGTTTCATCGATCACTGAACAACAATCACCGTCAGATGTGTTTGATCCAGAGCTAACAAGGTATCAAGCGGACGGTAATGAGAACATGATCAGGCTTTTGAAGATCGGTATAAGTTGTACGGCTCAGTATCCAGATAGTCGTCCTTCAATGCCTGAAGTCACGAGGCTCATAGAGGAGGTTTCTCGTTCATCTGGTTCACCAGGTCCTTTATCTGATTGATTATTTTTTTTCCGAGGTGGGGTCTAAATTGATCAATTTCGAAATTGTTGGGTCTAAATTTGAATTTCTTTAAATAGTTTGTTCGGTGATTCTTGACGTCAATTGAGAAATACGTTGAAGTTTTTTTTTCTTTTTTGTGTGTTTCTTACTTTATTCTTTTTTAGTTTTAAGAATCTATAAATTGTTTAAATATATCATTGTTTTTAAGTGTGCAACGAAAAAAATGTCTCCCTTTCTATAGGCCGACCCACATAACCTATTGACTCTTTCTTTTTCTAACCAACAATGCAATAAAACGGCAGGAAAAAAACTGTTTGTCCAATTACTAAATTACAAAAATTGATAAAAAAACAAATAAGGTGAGAAAATATGAAATTTTTGGTTCTTTCTCCCAATTCCGACAAATCATAAAAAGTCAACGAAAAATAATTTCTGCCTTTCTTCAGTTTCAAGTATTATATTTAAAGGTGACTAGGACTAAGTATCTAAATTTATACATTATATAAATTCCATGATATAAATTTAACTTTAGGTAACGGGTCTATTCAAGTTTCTTAGGTGAATCTACCAAGTTATCCCCACCTTTCAAATTTTCAAATTCGGATGATTTGGTAAGGCATTTTAAAACGAAAGTTTCTTCATCTTCCTTTAACCTTTAAAGTAAATTTCGAATGAGTCTCTTTATAAATTGTATCGATCAAGATTTAGAGGGTTTCAGAAAACATAGAAAGACTTACTGTATGAAATAAATAGTTGAGTGCATCATTTATATATAACCAAGAATATACTTATCTTTTATATATTGTTATATAAATAAAAAATGTTTGTTAAGAATAATTTGTTGAATCTGGTTTAATTTGGAAGTTTAAGCGAAATCGATGGAAATTGTGATGATACCCCACACCTACACTAAAAATGTTTGGTCGAAGTTATCAAATTTCATATCATTAAAGTTACATCAACCTAATCATAATCAACTGGCGTAACTAAATTTTTTAAACATAATGATTACTCTTGCTTGTTAGCTACAAATATGTGTAAATACTTTGCCACTTCGTTGTCCTATGTAGGTATATTGTCATAAAATAAAAGCATTTTGTTTCATTTTCTATATCATCCAAATATATTTGAGTTTTGGTCACCAAGTCTTCTGAAACTTCATAGAATAGCCTAAGTGAAGAATGAGAGTCATAGGCCTATAATAGACCTAGAGATAACGACAAAACCAGTCAAAACATTATATTCCGAATTAAATTCGTGGATATCCAAAACAATTTATAACTCTATTTGTTGTAGCATTTTTTAAAGAAGTTAATTTATGTTGTAGATATTGTAGCTTTTAATATTTTGTCTATGAGAATATTTAGTATTTGAAATTACAACTGTGACTATATAAAAAAAATCAAAGAAAAACTAATGTTTTTTCATTAAATAAATATTTACTACTAACCGAGACACTTACAAATTCTAAAATTTGATTATATATTTAATTTTTAACAATTTTTTTTCAAAATATTTCTATAAAAATCAACTTCGAATTAAATTTGTAATTTGCTAAAGTAATGATAATGTTGTATTTTTTTTGGAGCAATTATATGAATTATTGTTAATAAAGTAGTTGTTGATCAGTTTCTCAGGTGGTAGCATAAATCATTCTACACCCAGTCTGGACACAGCATTTTTTTTTCTCTTGTTCTAACTCATATCCATGTGGGTTCACATGCACATGTATGAATGTATATAAGTAAGTGTGTTTATTTCATTTAATTATGACAAAAAAATCTTTGCCCAAGAAAATGCCACATATCTTATCTTAGGCTTACCCTGTCAAATCCATTAAAAAAAATTATTCAAGCCTTTACAACTTGTGGTTCATTTTCATGAAAATTTATAAACAATAACTTTTGCCAGCTCATGAAATTTATCATACCTTGCTTTTTTTATAGTACAAAGTTCGTTTGATGAACATGGTTGCCGAATATGATTATCTTTTTTTTTCTTATCGTATATGAGAATTACTTAACAACTATAATAATATATTAAAATATATTATGCACACTAATAATGCATGAGCTGGAAAATAATTTAAATATTTAGGTGACATAAAATGTTCGATCATAAAATACATAGTCCAAATAGAGATTTAGTTCTAACGTAAGAGGATAAAACAAAACTTAATTAGTTTATTGCATCAGCATATAAATTAGATGAAATAAATATGGATAAAAACAATTACACATACTGGTGATGCTTGGAAAAATATATTTCTCTTGAGATTCTATGAGGAATATTATAAGTTTTTTTTTGAGACCGACAAGGTACGCAACATGGCCACCTCATCGAGACAGGACTGAACGCGGTTTCTCTCTAATGTCAATAATTATGCCAACGATAAAAAGTAGAAACATTGTTGGCAAAAAAGAAAAAAGTAAAAACAATATAAAATGTGGGAAACAATTCGTAATTTATTATGTATTACTTATTGCACCACCTCTATAAATGTGTATGCCCAAAATCTTAGATTAATTATTCCATGTTACTTCATTTAGTTGAAACAATTTGTCGAGTTATTCATTTTCTTGGGAAGTTGTGAGGTTTATCTATCTCTTTCTATATCGTTTTGGTCTTACCATGGGGCTGGACTTTTTGCATTCGTTTATGCCCATCCGTTAAAAGATAAAGTTGCTAAACTTATTGTATTGGTAATGCAAGTTATGTTCAGGCCGGTCCAACAATACTGAAATTACTCATGGGCCATTGTCTAAATGTATAGCCCTTTTATTTAAATGGGCCTTTTATGGGCTCTTTTGTACCACCTTGGTCTTAAATGGTTCCAATTTTTACACCATTCTTTTTCTTGTGAAACATCATAACAAGATGATGACGCCATGGTACTGTAAGTTTGTGTTGGCACTTGGCACCACAACAATGACAAAACAAACAATACAAAACCCACATCATTTAGTGCTAACAAAACCCCACCAACCATATTATATTAAAGTGATTAATTACAAATACGGATGATGAGGTGTTTTTGTCTGATGATGAAGAA
This sequence comes from Schrenkiella parvula, assembly GCA_000218505.1. Taxonomy (NCBI): domain Eukaryota; kingdom Viridiplantae; phylum Streptophyta; class Magnoliopsida; order Brassicales; family Brassicaceae; genus Schrenkiella; species Schrenkiella parvula. The sequence goes on along the minus strand of CM001192.1, from coordinate 13,152,657 downwards.
CTTTGAGCGTGATCACACTCGCTTACACGTGTCCTAAACCCATCAAGTATCAACTTCTATTTTCCTTGTACAAAAGAACATACTTTTAATTTGTTTTTACTCCAATAATATTGACTTTATTCATTACCTTCAATACTTAACGTAATTGGCCATTCTTTTTTTAGTTTATAATGGTTTTTATTAGTTAAAAGCTTTTCAAAAATAATTGTATGGTACAAATTCGGTAGCCCATAAACTTATATATATGATTGAATACCGATAAAATAATAAAGAAACACTTCTGACCATATGGAAAATACGGATTAAAATCATTACAAGGTTGGATTGAAGTCTTTAGTTAATAGAAGATACGAGAAGAAATGTAGGTCCACAAAGTCACAAACATGGTTTTGAAATCTCTCAAGCTCTATATATAGGTTGTTGTGTAGCTTCTTGAGTCTTGGAGATACAGCAACATTACATCTATTCGTGCATATACATCTCTAGAGTACTATATAAAGTAAATATAGAGAGAGAGAAGAGAGGAGAGAGATGGGGAGGCAACCATGTTGTGAAAAAGTAGGCTTGAAGAAAGGACCATGGACTGTTGAAGAAGACAAGAAGCTCATCAACTTCATCCTCACCAATGGCCACTGCTGCTGGAGAGCTCTTCCCAAGCTTTCTGGTTATTTTCTTTCTTTCTTTCTTCTATTTCTCATGTTCGAAAAGTTCGTATTTTCTTTTCACTTGTGTTTTTACCCTTTCTCTTACCGTCGATGCTTTTTTGATATGTTTTCGTATTCAAAGAAGTTCACTTTCTTAAAACCCTTTTGTTTTGTTCCTAATGATTTCTATTTTCTCTACCTTCTTTGTTAAATAATTTTCATGAGTTCTTTTGGTGTATATTAGTGTAGTTTTGCACCAATAATCAAATAAATATACTTTTAGCTATTGTTTTCAAGAAATAGTTTCAACGCAGGAGATTCATATTAGTTCTTACCTTCATTTTTGAAATTGAAGATTTCACTATCTTTTGGACTCAAAAAGACAAAAAAAAAGAAAACTCATCAAAACATATAATTAGACTATTAATCATAGTGTTTGCCCCCCCCCCAAAAAAAATCATAATGTTTAATACTCGTGGTCCTCACACGTTATTATTTGTTCTTGATCAATTTTTTTCTTTACTGGTTCCTTCCTAATCAGTCTATATTTCGTAGAGTTTAACTTTCAATAATTAAATCTGATCGTTAATTTAATTACTTTTGTTAACTAACTACATGCAGGACTATTGAGGTGTGGTAAAAGCTGCAGATTAAGATGGATAAATTATTTAAGACCTGATTTAAAAAGAGGCCTTTTATCAGAATATGAAGAACAAATGGTTATCGATCTTCATGCCCAACTTGGCAATAGGTTTACTCTCTTTCTCTTGAACATAATTATTATTCCGTATAAAAAAACATTGTCTTTCAAATTTACAAGCATTATTAATTTACATACCTTAATTCTGACATTGTAACTAACTCATAATTAAAATATATAAAAATCATGGCCATTAGATTTCAAGATTCTTAAGGTATCGGAGAAATACAAAAGTCACCATAAAACGCAAATTCTCACATCTTTATTTACTCGTATTTTTTTTTTAACTTCAGTAGTTTATTTTAGTCGGTCTGATGAAAATGACTGAGCAGCCGAAACCATTAGTTATTCTCACTTAAGTTTTTAAATTTTATTTTTATTTTTGTGCAGATGGTCAAAGATTGCTTCTCATTTACCAGGAAGAACTGATAATGAAATAAAGAACCATTGGAACACACACATAAAGAAAAAACTCAAGAAGATGGGTATTGACCCTATGACCCATAAGCCACTTCCTGAACAAGAAGATTCACAACAAGCTCAAGGGAACAAGAAAAGCTTAGCGCCTCATGATGACAAGAACACAAAACAAGACCAAGAAGATCAACAAACTAAAGAGAAACAAGAACAACATCAACCAGCGCAAGATTTGGACAAGAACAACACGTTAATTTCTAATGATGATGGGTTTTGCATTGATGAAGTCCCATTGCTCAATCAACATGAGATACTAATGGACATCTCTTTTGCTCATCATCATACTAGTGACGATAATGCCAACTTTAGCATTAGTAACTCCACTTCACCTTCTTCCTCTTCCTCTTCTACATCGTCGTATATATCATCAGTACCGGGTGATGAGTTCTCAAAGTTTCTAGATGAAATGGAGATTATTGATCTCAAGTGGCTCTCATCCAATGATTCATCAGGGGATAACATTAATTTCAAAGATGGCAAGGTCAGCAACAATGTTGATACGATGAACTTGTGGGACATCAATGATTTGAACAGCTTGGAATTGTTTATGAATGATCATGATGAAGGTTTTGTTGGAAGCGAATGTTCAAGAATGGTTTTAGATCAGGATTCATGGACATTTGATCTCCTTTAACTTTTAGTTTTCTCTTGTTGTTTTTTTAATTAGTGTTGTTTTTGTTTGTTTTTGAAATGGGGCATTTGGCTTTGGCCTTGGTGTTGCAATTTAGTGGATGATTAGGTGTAAAATACATATGTAATAAAGATTGCAATTGTGAACATACTTTACTCTATCTGTTGATTTTTGACATATTTTTATAGAAAATATGAAATTTAAACCTCATATTTAATGATATAATTAATAAAGTCCAACATACACGTTGAACAAAAAATTATGTCAAGTCAATTTTTAACTGCAAGTAACTGATATACAATTTTTTTATAAAAAAAACTCTTCATTACAATAAAAAAAATCAAATTTCATTTTAATATTTTTATCAGCTTTTTACTGGCTACATTTCTTTTTGTTTTGTGCGTCAACTTTTGCTGGTTACTTATATACCTTAGTTTCACTATACAACGAAAAAAATGTTGGTTGCTTGAAAACACGTAATATTGTTCGAATAAAAGTGGAAAAATACTTAATGATGATACAATGACAGCGTCATGGTGATGAAACCCATTGCCTATATGTTGATAGACTTCACCAAAGCAACGTCACAATCATATGATTGAATCTCAGGATTTATTAATAAACTCCACCTACTGAATATTCTTAATCTCACGTCAAATAATTTACGATGTCGCCAATCAAAACCGAACTCATAAAGAATAAAAAGTAATATAGTTCCCTTTATCATTTTGTAAAGTATTTTCATACTAATAAATTTGGCTTCTAACCTGGTTCAAAACGGTTTAAAGGCAGTCCAATGTTATAAATTATAGATTACAGATTACAATTTATATAGTGGGAAATAATAACACGTACGATCATTTTTTTTCACATAATAATTGATCTGAAAAACTCGTAGTTCGATTTGGCGAAAAGTACTCGATTTCGTAATAATTTTCATATTCTTGGTCCGACCCGATTAATCAAACACGTTTTCGAAAAGTATGAAAGATACAACGACCCACGCATGCATCAACCCGCACTACGGTTTTTATGCATACTTACATATTACAGTATGGCATATCTATACAGTCCTGATGAGTGATGACACATGTGTATGCCTTTTTTGTCAATACATATATGTCTCGATGCTGACATATGCAGGTCCCTAAAATAATAGTAGTGTAGAATAAGTTTGCATTTCAAAATAATAAAGTTTGTCTATTTTTTTATAGTAGTTTAATATGTCTAATATACATGTTAAAATAATTTAATTAAATATGATGATTGATCATGACATAACAGATGCCTTTTTTGTTATATGTACTATTGATTTCTATAATACAGTATTAAAGAAAAATTAAAACAATATTAATGTGATATTTTAAACATGTTGTTTTAATTTAGTAGTGTTTGGTTGTTTCGACAAATATTTTTTTAAAACATTAATTTTGTAAGTGAATTTTTACTTATCTAATCATCTAATTTTTTCATAAACTTAGAAATATAACATCATTTTCACTAAATAAATAAAAAATCGGATAAAAGTTTAATTTTTTCTTAAAGCTGAGTATATGCCATGTTTTCCGATTATATTATATTCGTTATTATAAAAAAATGCAGCATCTTTATGTAGGACCCTATAAAATTGGAGGGCATCGATGGCTTCATAAGGCTGTACTCATATGAGTGGTCTTGTTATGTATTATGTATTTGTATCTTTAAGACAATGGACCGCAAATGAATGGGATTGATAGACAAGTGGTAACTACCTACCTTCACCAAACCATTTTTGTCTAAAAGAAATATTGAAATTTTGTACTTTTGATGGTCACATTACAACATCATATCATCCTTTCATTACAGTAGTCTAATAGCCAAATCGATTTACCATGTAAGTTAGCAAACTATAATTCAAAAATATTCATTTTTTGTTGGTTATTGAAAATGTTTATAACGGTCAAATATCTAGGTTTTCTATAATATTCTCCGTATGACGTTTCGTCTGACATCAATTACAAACATAAAATCTATCAAAAAGCAGTCGTGCGAAAACAAATTTATCAAGCGTTACGTAAAACAAGCTCATAATGGTTAACTTATCCCATTTTTACCAATCATGCGTATTAACATGGCTTTAATTCTATTTTGGAAAGAAAATGTAAAAGATAAGTGCTTCTCAGATGAAAGAATCACTTACTGTGAATATTCCCGATTTTTTTTATTTAGTTTGATTGAAGAAAGAAACACGAATGCCTTTTTATACATAAAGTGTATAATATGTATGTTTTCTTAAGAAATTAAGAATTATAAAATACAAAGAAAGTGGAAAAAAGAGTGCATGTATATGAACCTTTCTCATAACAAATATGATCATTGCTTAGACATGACTTGTCACAAAGAAGTGCAAAAGGACTGATAGTGGAACTGTCAATTATGGATTAAAGAGAAGAGAAAAGGGGAAGATAAGGGAATTATTAAATTTCAAAGAATTTTAAATAATATATAGTTAGGTTGGTGGATAATGTTTGTAAATATAATTTGTAGAAAAGGAAAATTTGGTAACGACAACAATGATTATAAAACATTTGAAGTTGGTGAATGAGTATAGTTTCATTCTCCTACTTATTGTGACACATTGGCTAAACTTCACACCTTTAAATACAAAAGTACAAAATCCCTTTTGCAAAGTTTTATATATATATATATATCACATATATAATTATTAAATTATTGGGTTTTATCTCGCAACCGAGACATAAAATTTGTAGTAATCTAGTGGTTTTTTAGGTTTATAGTGATTAATTTTTATACATATTGACAATATAATCTATGATTTTTATTAATATGACTATACAAAAATCCGTTATTGTGATACATCGTTATTTATGAGCTCAACTATTACATAAACTATTATAACTACATAACAATAGTAAAATATGATTTTTTTTTAATAATGGACTGTTATTTTAATGGTTGACAAAAAGAATCTTTAGATATGTAAAATGTAAATGGAATTTATGATAAATCTTCATTAATTTTTGGGCTACATAAAGTCTCTCTTGCTGTGATTGAGACCTTTCCTTCTCTCATGTGCAAAAGTAAAATCCTCTATCGCCTACACTGCCCTCATCTTCTTGTAATGCTTAAAGACCACAAGATTTTGCCTGATATCAATCCGTCCACGATCATACATTACATAACAATGCCTTAGGCTTCTCCTTGCCACTACAGAACTATAGTAACACTTTATATATTTAGGCTTCTCCTTGCCACCACAAAACTATAGTGACACTATATATTTAAAAGTTTAAACCAATTACAGAGCTTAGACCAGGTCTACGTAGCAATTACAGAGCTTCCACTTTATTTATTCCTTTTACATAACAATTTAAGTACCATCTTTTTTTTTCTTTTTGGAAAAAGCTTATTAATATCACCAAATTTAGTGGATCAAATAAATAAACAATCTAAGGCTTCATATCCACAGTTGAATACTGTAAACTAATTGCTACAAGAGATTCACAGTTTCAATAAGGCTCAAGCTTAACATCTCCCATGTCAAGTCCGGCATCATCATCATCATCATCATCATCATCATCATTATGATCAATGAACGTTGAGACAATGGTTCCACTATTATAGCCATCAATAAGAAGCTTAGAAATCTTAGATTTCCACTCCGATGTCTCTTTATGGTTCTTCCTGTCGTGGAAGACTCTATCGCGGTAGTTTAGCATTGTCCCTAGTCCCGTGTTCGCAACCCAACCGTACTTCATCAGGACTTCAGCTTCGGCTTCCGTCATATCTTCTCCTACCTTTTTTTGCCGTTATCCCCACTCGAGTTAGAGAGAGAGAATTCAGAATGATAAAACTTGTTAAGAGCATATCGGATTATATTAACAAGGAAACCAGAGAAGAATTTACCAGTAATGGCTTGTTTTCAATCAGTTGATATCGGCCACAGCTCGTGAGTTTCATGGCCAATACTAACCGTTTGATCTGCCATCTGATCGATGCAGTGTTGCTGAGCTCGAAGAAGTATGTTGCGTAGCCATATTCAGGCCGTTCCATTACTATCCTGTATCAAGTAATAATGATCAACGAAAATTTGAATTTAGCTGCACTATACAAGGGGAGAGAGGGGGTTAAATTACCGGTTATGTCTCTCAAAAACGAATATGAAGGACTGGAGATCACGGCACCAGCCCCATTCAACAGGCCATTTGCGGAACCGCAAATACCTCGCCTTGAAAACAAAAGGAAACAAGTTAGGAAGAAAGGGAAATATATAAAAAGACAGAGAAGACTGTGATGGAGTTTTACCTGTTCAATGAGGGAGAATAGACAGGTCAAGCAATAGCTAGTTCTTGAAGCTTTTGAGAAACTTAAATTAAGAAGCTTCGGGCCTGTCTGGCGTTTGACGAAAAGCTGAGAATTTTAAAAAAGATTCAATCTTTTGACACATCGCAGTAAAAAGCCGCCTTTGTAAAAATAATAGAGGATTCTTTTACCTGCGAGACTACATCTTCGAGCTCCGAGAAGCTCTCTTCGAGAAGTGAATCATCTGAGGAATCACCGGCACATGCATTCTCCCCATAAAGCCTAAGTTCATCTACTGATACCCCTTGCTGAATCAATACCTGCAAACACCAGATTCGAGTACATGAGCTTTAAGAAATCTAATTTGCACAAGTTCCGTTAAATTTAATTTTAAGAAGAAAACCATGACACCTGCAAAAGACCAGGAGCATCTTCCTCCAGAGCTGTTGCAATTGAGTCCCTGTAATGGTTATTTTATACAATAAGATCATAAACGAAACAGAAATTAATCAAAAGATACAGAGGAATGACATGACTGATCCAACAGTAGGACTCACGTAGCGGTTTTCTTTCGCTTCCAAGGACGCAATATCCTCAAAGGTTTAACGTATTCATCAGATGTACAGAAGCTAAACCCTGAGGGTGGAGAATTGAGATCTTCATGATGATCTGAACCATTAAAAGATCGAAGCTTTAATCGATCAATTAATTTCATGTGGTCTATCTCATCTTCATCCGATTCACTACTGGTCTCTGCTTTGTTTTTCATGAACCTAGAAGGATTTGGAGCAGATGTACACAGATTCAAGCGACAGCTCAATTTTGCACTATCTAGCTCATTTTCATCATGCGTTTCCACCTCTCTTTTGACCTGTACTGGCTCTGAGGTGACAGGATTTCGTTCGTCACTGTTCTCCATGGCGCAATCATCTAAAGACTCAAACTTTACTTGATTCGACTGTATTTCACTCACATTCAAAGGAAGTGGATTCCTTTTGGCTCTTTTTACATTATTTCTCGGCCTTTCTGCTGCAGCTGCATAAGCGTTGCTAGTTAATGGAGAGTACTCGTAATCTCTACTGGATAAGTCACACAGACTGGCTTTGGGTGACAACTCAAAAGACCTCTCTAGAGCAATCGGGATATCGCTCTCTTGAATTCCACTTTGCTGACTTCCAGATTCTGAACCTATACTAACTTTTTTAAAGAGGAAAGAATCAGTTTTCTCTAGAGAGCCGCTGAATCGGACCCCAGAAGACGAAGCTATCTCTTTTTTGCATGAAATCTCGGCTTTTATGTTATAAGGATCGGTTTCATCACAACCTTTAGTATTATCCTGCACTTCTAACGCAAGTAACTAGTTAGCCCTTATAACTCCCACACGAAAAAAATTACAAAATCCGGAGAACTTGTTACGTTGTTACCTTTAAGTTGGATTCTGGCATCCTTAACACCATCCTGCAACAACAAGTATGGTAGATAAAACCACTAAACACTAAATGAACCCTAGAGAGTGAAAAGATGCAGAAAACTATTCACGCTTCTTGTGACATTAGAAAATTAAAAATAAAGCACCTTTGTAGAAGCATTTTGCGCCTCTCTTTTAGTGTGAGATGTTCAAGAGCATCACTCCCTGCGGTGTCTTCAATTTGTTCAACTCTTTCGAAATTCTCTTCGGCATTACTACAACATACTAGAATGTTATTCTGTGGTCTTAAGTTTCCAGAACCATTTAGACCTTGACTGCAACCAATGCTCGTAGATTCCGAAATTTGGGTGTTTACAGATTCTGGAGCACCATAATTTGACACTACACCCTGGAAACTACATAAATCAGTTCTCTAAACACAACAGCAACAATGGAGAAGCTGACTGTAACAAAGTATCTATTTATCCAAATTACCAGCTCAGTAAAGCAATCATCATCCCTTTTCACGATACTATCAACATTCGATCTACAAAACAGATGAAACCAAAGAAAACATATGTAAAACCAAAAAACTTAAAACTTTCAAAAAACGAAAAGTGAACTGAAAAAAAGAGAGGGTAAACCATAGAGAGCAGTAGCACTCACGCAGGTACAGAAACAGCGATACGTTGAGAGACTCTTTCACTCGATTGCAACAAACTCCGCCGTGTCGTCAAGGGGAGGTTGTCTAACTCAGGGAACGTAGTTTCGCACACTTCCGGAGAGATGTTAATAGGTTCATGGCACATCTTATACATTCGGATCAGAGTTCTACAGAGAAAAAGTACATGGAGAACGATGAAATTGGTATAATTGAGCTTTCTATTGGTTTTTGGTGAATGGGTTAAGACAACAATAGCTTGGTGATACGGAGATGGAGGGGAAAGGTAATAAGGGAGAAGGGTTTGTTGAGAACGTCAGGATTAATGAAGAAATTAATCTCCTTGGGACATTAACACAGAGACGAATCTCAGATTGTCGAATTCCTGGAAACGAACAAGGAATTATTTTTGTCACTTATAAGAACAATTTTTTTTAAAAACATGGGTTTTTAGCAAAATTGAAAATCAACAGAGAGAACGGATAACTAACCACTGCAAATTCGATGAATCACTGAAGAGAGACGCTCTTACTGATTCGACAAGTGTTGAGAAATCAATTATCGAGAGTAACAGAACCAAGAGGGAGGAGATGAAGTGAAAGGTACAGTTTTCGTGGAGAAGTTCATTTGGCCCAATAGGCCCAAAAAATTAGAAGCTAGGGCTCATTAAAAGCGATGTAAACCCTAAGTTATAAATAAAGACTTCGTCTTTGATTTCGCCGCAATTTGTTTCTTCACGAGAATCCATTCTGTTATCAAAAGACGCGTTTTTTTTTTTTTTTTCATTTTCCTTAAAAAATCCGAAAGTTTCGCCACGAAATCTTAGGTTAAGAAATGAGCATTTAAAAGGAACTGAGTTGTGGTGGAGCTTTAAGCTTATCATTCGTGTAGCTTAAAAGAATCGTATGTTCCAATGCGAAATCAATCATCTTCATTGATGGTTTGTAATCTCTGGACATGTAGAATTCTGGGTATTTTCCCTCTGTGGATTCTAGCATTTTCTCGAGATTCGACAGCTTTTATGTATATAAAACTTAATTTGAAATCTTCGCTGGTGCTTTCTTTTTCTGATGCTCTGTTTTGGGTTTTCTTCTAGATCTTCCTGTGTCGATAACCTTTCCTCAAAATTGAATTATGAGTTTTTACGATCTCGGATTTTGTAAAATTTGTTTGTCTTTTTGGCTGCTCTATGATGATTTTCTTGCTTTAACCACACTGAAAAGATGGGCTTGAGAATGTGATGTGACACTTGTTAGATTCAAACCAGAGAAAGTTTCGATTAGATCTGGACGTTTCTTTATGACACCTTCATCTAAATTGCTGGAAGGTCTTCGCCTTCGTGGTTTAGATTAAGGTAGAGAGTAATGTTGAGCTCTTATTGACATTTTTCCTGATTGGAATTGTGTCATGACACGTTTTCAAGAACTCTCATGTGGAAAATTTTGGCCCATTGTCTGAGAAGCAGCTTTCCCATAATCAATACTTTGGATATGAATTTGGATGTTCTGTTAGTGATGTTTTCGTTTTTTTTCTTGTGCTGCTCTATGATGATTCTATTGCTTTAACCACACTGAAAAGAAGGGCTGAGAACTTGATTTGGTACTTCTTGATTTAAGCCGAAGAGAGTGTCCTTTGGAGCTCTGCATTGCTTGATGACACTTTGATCTACAATGCTTGAAGGGAATCTTTTTCCTTTGTGTTTTAAATCAAGGAAGAGAGCAGTGTTGAGCTTTATTCGACATTTTCTTAGTTTAAACCTTGAAGAACCTTTATTCGACATCTTCTCAAGCTTTCATATGTGGAAACTTTTGGCCCATTATCTGAGAAGCAGCTTTGTAATTTTTTGTGTTTGTTATTGTAGTTACTAGCATTTGATTTCTGATCTTATTTCTTTGGGTGCTCAATGATGGTTTTCTTGCTTTAAACCACACTGAAATCAACATGATTTTGCACTCGTTTTTTTTGTTTTCGAAGAAAAAATCGCCTTGAGCTAAGATTAGATGCTCGACTCTTCCACTTCGTTCTTTGTTTGAATCTTTAGTTGTGTAAGGCTTTGTCCCATTGACTAATGAACCTATAAAAAAAGCTTTTTAGATGGTGCTCATAAAGTGTGTACTATACATAAAAACAGTTTATCTGCAGCAACTGTGACATAGTTTAAAAGAGTTATTAGCAAAAAAAGTTCTACATTCATACATTATAAAAAAAGATCTAGCACCTTGTGCAAAGGGAACACATTGAAGTGATATTTAACAAAATGGTCAAACAAAGTTGAAAAATGGCTGAAAAAAACTTGTCGCGTGATTCATTGGCGTTTGATCTGAATAGTCACGTGACTTGTGTAGCGTTCCGTTTTGATGTAACCAATAATCCTGTCCAAAACCATATTTGTCATCAACCTCTGGTCTAATCTTAACATGAGCAGCCAACAAAAGTTTAGCAAGAGTAATAGCCCAAATGTGAACCATGAACATGCACCGCACACCGAGGATCTCTACCCTTATGATTGCTTTGGGTTTGCTTTCCATCCCGTTAGCAAACTAATAGATGAGCTGCGTTTGTGAGAGTCGTTTGACTATTTGCCTTGATCCCTCCAATATAATTGCTTCTATGGCTAAGAAAATGGCACATAGAAGAAGAGCTATTAATAGCTTTCTCGTAGATCTTACACGTTCCTCAGCTACCATTGCACTCGTCTTCGCATTTTTAGAATCCCCAAGGCGCTTCTCCTCATGTCGCGTTCATCCCCACTTAGCTTGATGGAACTTCCTCACAAATCAGAACCATGTGCGCTCATCATGATCATGACCTTCCATCTGAAAAGAAGAACAAGAAAATATTTTCAGGGACATTAGTAACACTAAAACGAAAGAATAATTCTGATCGTGATTCATGTTTCCTCATGTTGTCTCAACTATATAATATCATACATATTATATATACTGATCAAATTGAGAGTCCAGCAATAACTAAGTGAGTCTCGAGACAGTGGAGTGGACGTAGTCTACGACTCTACGTTGACAATATAACTTTGACTGTCCACTCAGTCTTGACGATTACATTTTTTATCAGAAAATATATCTAAAACGGGGGTAAAATGTTCCTTAAAATAGAGACTGGCTATAATGTAACGAAAGCAAAGGTCAAGGGGTGACTTTTGCAATTATCATGCAGGAGTTTTTTCTTTTTCTTTTGCACCCTTGGAATATTTACTCAAATGTATTGATCTTGACGGTTAACATCTCGCCACTTGTAAAATCTGAAAAGGTTTCGGTGTACTTCGTTGCAGTGGATCCAAGACCGCTACTAAACTCAAACCTCGTGCTTGAAGGATACAGTAGCTCTGTAGACCAAAGGGCTCTCTCTTCATTCCTCTCCAGCGTCATATCTTTCTTCTTCTCCACCAGAATAAACAATAAAAATGGAGAACCTAACACTACTTTCTTGTTCAGCTACTTCTCCGAAGCTGTTAATCGGATGCAATTTCACTTCCTCGCTTAAAAACCCAGTAGGGTTTTCGCGCCTGACTCCTAAAATTGTCCTCCGTCGCTCCAAAATCTCTGCCTCCGCGCAATCTCAACCTCCCTCCTCGCGCCCGGAAAACGCTGGAGAAATTGGTTAGTTTGCATTTCCACTCGATACCCATTGTTTTATTTGTGATGAAGAAATGCGACAACTTTTATCTGTATAGTTGAAATTCAAATTATACACTCTTTTCGACCGGTGAAGAAATGCTTATGAGTTGCTTTATCTCTGAAATCCACGCTTCTGAATTTGTCTTTTGTATTTGCTATTCAAATTATCGTAAAAGCCATTCATTGTCTAATTTAGTTTATTCTTTTCTTATGAAGTGGTTGGGAAACACAGAAGCAAAGATTTTGCAAGTATTTTTTCTTCGAGTCGTGATCAACAGACAAGCTCTGTTGCTTACCCTAGTGCAGCAGTGCCACCACCATCTTCATCAACCATGTAATTTTATCAACAAATTTCCTTGTTACATCAAATTTCGAAGCTTGTTTTTTGGGCAATATGCCTAGTGTTTGCTTCTTGGTAGTTAACAGCTTTTGTTATGTGTTTTTTTATTTTCTAGTGGATCACCCCTTTTCTGGATTGGTGTTGGGGTTGGGCTATCAGCTTTGTTCTCATGGGTGAGTATGATGTTTAATTTTAAATTCTTTTCCCTCTATTCATATTCCTTCTTGCTTCAAGTATCAAAGAGTGTGCACCTAATTTTTTTTCTTTTCTGATGGGTTTACAGGTTACTTCAAGCTTAAAGGTACCATTTTTACTATTCCCTGTGGCTTACTCTCTAATATTTTGCAGAACAACAGTTTTTATGCATCATGTTATCTCTATATTCTCTAGTCTATATACATCTGAAATAGTATTCATTAGATTGGTGGTTGCTTACACTTTTTTAACTATAGATTAAGCATGACACATTTGCTTCTCTTTTGTTTTGTGTAGTCACTTGATTCATAGGTTTAATGTTTGAAGTAACCTACATACCGTAATGGCTTTAGCGATGCAACTCAGGAATTTACACCTATAATCGTTTTCTTAACTGTTGTCTGCAATATTTTACAAAGTTATTAATGCTTTCTCCCGGTATTCTCTAACTGGCTTTGGTTTCAGAAATATGCAATGCAAACAGCTATGAAGACAATGATGAACCAGATGAATACACAAAATAGTCAGTTTAGTAATCCTGGATTTCCTACAGGGTCAGGATCACCTTTTCCGTTTCCATTTCCTCCTCAAACAAGTCCTACTACCTCTCCTTTCCAGTCTCAATCCCAGTCTTCAGGTGCTACTGTTGATGTGAAAGCGACAAAAGTAGATACACCTTCTTCGCCTAAGCCACAACCTACGCCTGCAAAGAACATAGAAGTGGATGAAAGAAGTGTTGTTTTAGAGGAAATCAAAGCAAAGAAAGAAGAAAAGAACTACGGTAAATTCTTTTCTGTTTCAGAAATTAAACCTCCTCTTGTGACCTCAAATTTAAGGTTCTTGCTTTCTCATTTTCTAAGCTTCTAATTTGGAAGTTGTTTTAACTTTATAATACAGCCTTTGAAGACGTTTCCCCTGAGGAAACCACAAAGGAAAGTCCATTTAGCAACTATGCAGAAGTCTCTGAAACTAGTGCCCCCAAAGAAGCTCGTTTGTTTGAGGATGTAAGTTTCTTTTTCTTATGTGTGCATATATGCACAGCACACAAAGTGGTGATTCTAAAAAATGACCTAATTTGGCTAACCTGAGAGGTTTCTGTGCTTTCTCATTTGATCTTTGGGTAAAGGTTTTGCAAAATGGAGCTACCCCGGTGAATGGTGCCACTGCGTCAGAGGTTTTTCAATCTTTGGGTGAGTTAAAGAGTAGCAGTTTTCATCACTTGCAATGCACTGTGCTTGATTCATGATTAAGGCTAGAGATTTCCAATTTTTTTATAGCCTATGGCAACAATTCAAAGCAAAGGAAGAGATTTAAATTGGTGATATAGAGGAATGATTTGGCTTTGAAAGGATCTACTCGGTTACTTGTGCCCTTCTGCTAGTCATTGCTCTGTATATTGGTATAAGACTTGCAGCCTTATGGAATGCTTATTAGTTAAGCAATGAACAATACCAAAGGATTTCTTTCGTCAGATCTGTTATTTTGGTATACCGGCATATTAGCGTAGCTACAACTTTCATATCTCATATTTCATGATTTTTTTTCTCATTTGGATTGTTCACTCTGTTTTATTTTCCTAAATTTGAATCCTTAGTCTGTCCATTGTTCACACAGGCGCTGGGAAAGGAGGGCCTGGTTTGTCTGTAGAAGCTTTAGAGAAAATGATGGAAGATCCAACAGTACAGAAGATGGTTTACCCGTAACTAATCTTTCCTACCACATTATGTTTCAATGCTTCTCTTAATTTTATTTTCAGACCTGGTTGCTAAGTGGACATTTGGTAACATTGCGTGTATAAATTCAGACATTTGCCCGAGGAGATGAGGAACCCAGAAACTTTCAAATGTAAGTCTATCAATGTTTGTTATTACTTTCTCAGTATTGCTTCTGAAGGTTTAGCTGTTGACCATTTTTGAATGGAAATCTTGAACTAGTCGTATGAGGGGATTCATGAAATCAATTATTTACCCATTATAGGTTGATCCAATACTGATTCAAGATACAATTTGATCATTATCTGATCCACTTTCTATGGATTGGAATTTTTGTAGGGATGCTTAAAAATCCTCAATACCGTCAACAGCTGCAGGACATGTTGTAAGCTCCAGTTACTAATATAATCCTTTCCATTGCTTTTAATAATCTCTAAAACTATAATTTTCGATTTAGCGTTGTTTGGTTTTCATGGATGTAGGAATAATATGAGTGGGAGTGGTGAATGGGACAAGAGAATGATGGATACCTTAAAGAATTTTGACCTGAATAGCCCTGAAGTTAAGCAACAATTCGGTAAGCAAAATAATCCCTACAATTGCTAAGTTTATTCTATTATGGTTGTGACATAGGCTCAAATCCTGATGGGTTAAAACGAAATTTCAGATCAAATAGGACTGACTCCAGAAGAAGTCATCTCTAAGATTATGGAAAACCCTGATGTTGCAATGGCATTCCAGAATCCTAGAGTCCAAGCAGCGTTAATGGAGGTTTGTCTTTTATGATTAATTTGAATAAAAAAATGTACTTCGACATGATCGCTCATTCAATTTGATTGTTGTTGTTGTTGCAGTGTTCAGAGAACCCAATGAACATCATGAAGTACCAAAACGACAAAGAGGTAAAACACTCAATCTACTGCTACTTAAGTTCTGCATTGAAAACATCTCATGCAATCACATTTGTAAGAATATGGGGGACTTTTGTTTGATTGCAGGTAATGGATGTGTTCAACAAGATCTCGCAGCTCTTCCCAGGAATGACGGGTTGAAAAAAGCTCACGTCTTTTGGTTTTATCAAATTTCATGTCTTTCTTTAGCTTTGTAGGAGGAAAACAAAACATGTTTTGTTTATCTAAGATACTTCAGTTTTGCTCAGATCAGAGAGACACAACATATATTGTTATGGTTAGTTGTATAAACCATATTTATCTATCTTCTCTCTATATCGAAATAACGGTTTGTTGTACCTTTGTAAACGCAGTCGCGAATTCGAATCGTGTAAAAACCTCGCTGGTGGCGTTTGGGCTGATGATGCGTTTGTTGTCTGACAGAAAGCATAAAGAGAAATCGATTATTAATATTTTTAACCCAAAAGTTATGAAAGACGACCCCTTTTAAAAAAAATGACGTGGCAATATCTTGGCCGATTAATGATTTGGTGGGTCCCTTCTAAAAGAAATCTCTGACCCTTGCGGTCAAATCAGCGTTCCCACTTTTCTTGACATCGTAATTTGTAGCGTTTTCTCGGAGAGGTTTTTCCGTACGTCGGTCGTTTTGTTAACCGCGCGGGAGATTGGCGCGTGAAACTGAAACTCCTTCGCTCCATCGAATATTTTTTTGTCTCCGACGGTCGTGACTCGTGAGTGACGGTGTCGTGTAATCGATTCGCGGGTGAGTATCTTTTGAGCTTAGAATTTGTATTTCCCCTGCGTTGTTTACTGACTTTTGAGAAAACTCGAAGAGAAAAAACCTCCTTGCTCGCGTTCGAAGTTATTACTAATAGATTTGCGATGTTTGACGATAATGACGACTTGTGATTCCGGTGAGAACGAATGAAAAGTTTGGTTTAGTTTTTTTTTTCAATTTGTCTTTGAGTTAGGTAATGTAATTTGGAGACCTATGCAAGAACATAACTTTATCATCGGAATTGGAAATAAACAATTGTTTAGTTGCATCAATGAATGAAAGTTGCAGAGAATGTTTGGTAAATTTGTTGCCATTGTCTTACGATTTTTTTGAATTTTGGTTGTGATGCTTAGGTTCCCTTGAGAAAACTAAAGATGAAGCCTATAAGTGAAAGTAAGAATGGTAGACTTTCAGCAGCCTCGAGAGAAGCAGTGAACAAGGTTCTAGACAGAATCAGTGCTCGTGGCTCTCGAGGCAACAAGAAGCGAGATGATAGTGCACAGAACTGTGATTCCGCAAATGTTGGTAGTTTCTGTTCATGGGAAGAATAGTGTTGTTTCTATTCATGGGAAGAACATTAACTTAAGTTTTCTATCATTTTAGCGGGATAAAGGCGAAGATGAGAAGGGTAAGCAAGCCGTCGAAGCAAAATTAACTGATAACGTTCCAGAGGACAGGGAATGTGGTAAATTTGCAAGCTGTGATGATGATGAAATGAATGATTCAGACTGGGAAGACTGTCCGATTCCTAGTCTTGGCAAATCGGTTGATGCGTATATTGATGACACCAGAGAGTTAACCATAGAACTTGATGATGTGCCTGATACTAAGAGCCAGAAGAATGCTTACCACGCAACAGCAGAAGACAAGGTATGCTGTGCTTAAGAAAATCTCAGGATATGCTATATGATTACTTTGTTTATCCTGTACAAAAATGAATGGTTACTGAAAGAAATTTGTGCTTTCTCGTAAAGGAACGGGCGGAACTGGTCCACAAGGTTCACTTGCTCTGTCTGCTTGCAAGAGGGAGGATAGTTGACAACGCTTGTAATGACCCCTTGATTCAGGTAAGTACATTGCGTCCCTTATTACAGTGGTGTTAGCTGTTGCTTTGAAGTTATGTTTTTCTTATTGCTTGATTATGTTGCAACCTGTGCTAATTTTTGACCAGCTGTTAAATTTGATGCGCAGGCTTCCTTGCTTTCACTTCTACCATCATACTTGTCAAAAGTATCAAATCTTGAGAAAGTTACTGTTAGGGATATAGCCCCTCTTCTTCGTTGGGTATGGCTTTAGTGGTCAGTAGCTTTTCTTATGT
This sequence comes from Schrenkiella parvula, assembly GCA_000218505.1. NCBI lineage: Eukaryota > Viridiplantae > Streptophyta > Magnoliopsida > Brassicales > Brassicaceae > Schrenkiella > Schrenkiella parvula. Next base: position 13,134,945 of record CM001192.1, on the reverse strand, counting down.
TTCTGATGGAAAGTTGAGAAACTTTTCCTGGCTCAAATTGTAGGTTCGTGGAAACTTTGCTGTTAGGTGTACTCCCAGTTCTGAGAAATCTTTTGGCACGTCTCTAGCATTTGCTCTTGAATCTCGTAAAGGCACGTCTGAAGAGGTAAGTTTGTGATCAGCTGTATCTCAATTAACCTATTTATGATTTGGTTACTTGTGTTGTTGAAACATCAATGTTCACACTTTTAGTTTCATTCGTTATCTGGGGGATTTGAAATTTACAAATAAGTTGATTTCCTTTTTCCAAAGTTCCTTAAATCTCTCTACGGAAGATTACTCTGTTCGGGTTTTCCAAAGTTAATCTTCCTGTTAGGAAAGTAGTGGTGCAGTATGGATCGATGCTGTTCTATAGGAAACTTATGGGATCACTTGTGCAGCTTGGAGCACTGGCCGTTGCTTTGCTTAGAGCATTAAAGCTCACAACTCGGTATGTGATACTTGTTTCTTTTGCCACAAGATAGTATTCATATTTGGTTTCTGTGCTTGATTTGAATCTGTTTTTTGCTGTGTATCGACGATACCATGTCTAAAGTGACTCATGAGGGCTATGTTCTTGCACGTTTAATGAGTTTTGAAATTCTCCAGTTCTATTTGGCTTGATATTTAGCTCCAAATTGTTCGTTGTCGTTTGATGTTTTGCTTTTCAATTATTTACAGTACCATATTTCTTAAGTGTTGCGGAGTTACAGTACCTATGGCTTAGTGTGCCAAGCTTGTTACGAGTTTTCTGTACTAATTTGAGTTTCACAGGTTTGTGTCTATTCTTGATGTTGCATCCTTAAAACCAGGTGCCGATAAGGATGAATCTTCAGGTCAAAACGGAGCTAAAAGAAAGCATGGCATATTCAGGACCTCAACTCTTATGGTACCAAAACAGCAAGCTATCTCGTCATGCCCAAGTAAATCGTCTTCCCATGTTGAGAATAAAAGTCTCTGTGAAACCTCCGAGCCTCAGCATGGGAACCCCCTAGGTTCTGATCAGCTGCAATGTGAAGCAGGAATGTCCAGCAAATCTGACGGAACAAGGAGGAAAGGAGATGTTGAGTTCGAGATGCAATTAGCCATGGCTTTGGCTGCAACTGCAACCGCAACTACAAACAACCAAGAGGGTTGTCAAGTGAACGAGAAAAAGAAAGGCCAAGAAGTAACAAAAACAAGTGATAGCTTGTCAGTTTCTGACCAAGTAATATCCACAGCTATCGGTTCTAAAAAAGTGGATTCCCCTCTTTGTTGGGCTGAGGTGTATTGCAATGGGGAAAACATGGATGGGAAATGGGTTCATGTAGATGCTGTTAATGGAATGATAGATGCAGAGCAAAATGTAGAAGCTGCAGCTGCTGCGTGCAAAATCTTTCTTAGATATGTTGTTGCCTTCGCTGGTGGTGGAGCCAAAGACGTCACTCGCAGGTTTTGTATTGACTGTATTACAGTTACTGACAGTCCACATATACTATTCTTTCGATTTCTTTTTCCTGCAAACAAATTCTGTTTCTAGATATTTGTCTTTACATCTACTTCCCTTGACAAATTTCGTACCCAGGTATTGTACAAAGTGGCACATGATTTCATCCAAACGGGTGAATTCACTGTGGTGGGATATGGTATTAGCACCGTTACGAGAACTAGAGGCAGCTGGAAGCCTAATCCCTGTTGCTAACGAAGCTTGCTCAAGTAGCTCATCCTTTGGTATAAGGAGTGCTCTTGAAGATATGGAGTTAGCTACTCGAGCACTTACTGAGCCTCTTCCCACTAACCAGCAGGTAGATTTGGTGTAACCTGAAAAACAAGTTTATAGCTCATGGCTCATGCTTCACTTAGACCTTCTGAGACCTTTATTAAACTTGCAGGCCTATAAAAGTCACGAACTCTATGCTATTGAGAAATGGCTTCACAAGAACCAGATACTTCACCCAAAAAGTCCAGTTCTGGGATTTTGCTCTGGTCATTCTGTTTATCCTCGAACCTGTGTGCAGACTCTTAGAACAAAAGAAAGATGGCTTCGTGATGGGCTTCAACTAAAAGCCAATGAAGTTCCCTTAAAGGTATCGGTGTTCTTTTTTCTCCCTGATGGATTATCTTTATTCATTTTCCCTTTTTGTCCGGTTTGATAATCAACTCTTGAAGTCGACTATGACATTAGATTCTTAAGCGTAACTCGAAGCTCAAAAAAGTAAAAGATTTTGGAGATGTGAACAAGGACATTGAAGATGGTTCTCGGAGCATGGAACTATACGGGAGGTGGCAAATGGAACCACTGTGTCTCCCTCACGCTGTTAATGGAATTGTGCCTAAGGTAACAGCACCGTTTATTATCTTACTTATTCGCTTCAATGGAATCTATAGACAGAAATAGTGTAAACTATTTTTTATGTGTGTGTTTGAGGATTCAGAACGAGCGTGGTCAAGTTGATGTCTGGTCTGAGAAATGTCTCCCACCTGGAACAGTCCACTTAAGGTTTCCTCGAATATTTTCGGTTGCTAAGAGATTTGGAATAGATTATGCACCTGCAATGGTTGGTTTCGAGTACAAAAGTGGACGTGCTACTCCTGTTTTTGAAGGTATTGTGGTCTGCACTGAGTTCAAAGATACAATCCTCGAGGTACAGCTCCATATTTTACAATCCGGAACGCACAACTGTATGGTTTGAATTTGGATGGATCTTTGGATTTATCTCGCTTTTTGGTTTTAGGCATATGCGGAGGAACAAGAAAAGAGAGATGAAGAGGAGAGAAGACGAAATGAAGCACAAGCTGCTTCTAGATGGTATCAGCTGCTTTCGTCTATCTTAACCCGTGAAAGATTGAGAAACCGTTACGCCAATATATCAAATGATATTGCCGAAACGAGGAGTTTGGAAACGAAATCAGAGACGGTCGTTAGGGCGGAGAATGCGAAATCACCTAAAAAGCAGGGAGGGGTTAAGAGAGGAAGGTCAGGAGGAAGAAAGTTTCGTAGTGAAGATGAAAGCCATGAACATGAACTCGAACACGAACATGAACATGAACATGAACATGAACATGAACATGAACATGTGTTTCTTGATGAGCAAGAACACTTTGATGAGGAAACATCTGTAAAAACCAAACGCTGCAAATGTGGCTTTTCTGTCGAAGTTGAACAAATGTAGACGCTTGCTTTTGGAGCTTTTTAGTATCATCTGATCTTTAGTCTTCAGCTTTGGAAAACCCGCAACTGATATTTATTTTTCGAGTGTTACTTCAAAAAAAATCATTTATTTCTGTTGATCTATTTCTTTTGGGCCCTGTGTAGATAGGAAATGTCAGGCGTGGTCAGAAACAAACAAAAAAAAAACAAAGAAAGAAAGAAAGAAGGAAGGAGCCATTTTTTCTCCACAAAGGCAATAACGAGAAACTAGTAAAAAAATGGCAAAGAGGTTGCTTCTGCTTCTTTTACTTATCATTATCTCGAGTCCACATGCAAATTCTGGCTCCATAGTCAAGTCTCTTCCTGGTTTTGAGGGTCCTCTTCCTTTCGAGCTTGAAACAGGGTTTGTTTCTTTTTTCATATGATCTTCATGTGTTTTTGTGTTACAAGAGTGAAATAAAAATCACATATATATACTAGAGATCACTTGTTGTGAGTGAAGGTATATTGGTGTTGGTGAAGAAGAGCAAGTGCAATTGTTTTACTACTTCATTAAATCTGAGAGGAATCCAAAAAAGGATCCTCTTCTTCTCTGGTTAAGTGGAGGACCTGGTTGCTCTGCTATCTCTGGTCTTCTTTTTGAGAATGGTAATAAAATCTGAAAACAATGATTCTATATTTTATTATATTATTTAAATTATCCGAAAGAGAAAGATGATTCACTTGTTAGATTAATTTAAAAAATAATGATTTGAATGTGGAAAAATAAAAATATAAACAGGGCCTATTAAATTCAAGGTTGAGGGTTACAATGGAGGTACTCCCACATTGTTGTCTACTACATATTCATGGACAAAGGTACAACTTGTCGTTGATTATTCTTTGATTATATATAGTTCTCATATAAAAGTATTGGATCATTGTTTTTTAAGGAAATGTTCAAAAAAAAAGAAAAAGGAATGGATCATTTATTTTCTTTTTTTCTTGATATATTGGATCGTTGTTTCTTAGGTGGCGAACATCATATACTTGGACCAGCCTGTTGGTACTGGCTTCTCCTACGCAAAAACTCAGCTTCTTGATACACCAAGTGACACTGGAGAAGCTAAGCGGATCCACGAGTTTCTTCAAAAGGTGAACAAAAAAACAAACAAACTTAAGTCTCTTGCATCATTTATCTTAATCTATATATAGACATTTAAAGACTCTTTTGTAACACAGTGGCTAGATAAGCATGTAGAGTTTACCTCGAATCCTTTCTATGTCACTGGAGATTCTTATTCTGGTAAGGTTATCCCAGCCACCGTTCAAGAAATCTCCAACGGTGCGAGTTTTTCTCAAATCCTTTATGTTTTCCTGATCCAATTTCAGTTTTCTTGATTAATTATTTATAACATTCTTGATGATGATGGTGCAGGAAATGATCTTGGATTCAAATCTCAAATAAATCTTCAGGTTCCATTTGTATTTGGCTGCTTCTTATATATTCTTGGATTCTAAATGCTCTCTTTCTATCAAAAACAGGGTTATGTACTTGGAAACCCGACAACAGACCAGGAGTTTGATTACAACCATCGTGTTCCATTTGCTCATGGAATGGCTATAATCTCTGATGAACTCTACGAGGTATCATATATGTGACATGACATGTTGTTGTGATGTTTTACAACCACAATGAAGAAGACATAACGATCCAGCTGAAAAGTTAATATCTTTCTCTGCAGTCACTGAAGAAAAGTTGTCAAGGAAACTATGAAAATGTGGATCCACGTAACACAGAATGCTTGAAACTCGTTGAAGAATTCCACAAGGTATACATTAATTCTTCTCAATGACAATATAATATATAGATTGTGATATTCACAATATTTACTTATCTTGAAATATAGGCTAGACTCAATGATTTATAATTCACTAGTACAACTTTTGTTGTTATGTTTGCAGTGCATTGCTGGTGTAAAATTCGAACTTGTCGTAGAACCACGATGCGAAGTTGCATCTCCAGGACTTTTGTCTTCAAATGATGTCCAAAAAAAGAGACCTCAGAGAAATTTTGTCTGCAAATCTTTCGGTTTCATCTCTCGACTGCATTGTAAACAATCCATCTCCTTGTTCTTTACGTATGGACTTTTTAGATCATATAATTTGGATCAGATGGTGAATCACTAATTTTGCAGATATATTCAGACTTGCAATCTTCAATGTGGGCTAATGACGAGAGCGTGCGCAAAGCACTTCATGTGGCCAAGGTACTATTGCATCATCATTCATCATATTCTTTAGAAGATATTAATAATGGACGTTTAATACTATACAAACAAATTTCAAACACTATCTATGTTATGATTCAAGGGAAGTATAGGGGAATGGGTACGTTGTTCTTCTGAGGATAAGCCTTATAATAGAGATATTAGAAGCAGTGTACCATACCATCTGAATAACAGTATTAAAGGCTACACATCTCTCATCTTCAGGTCAAATTTTAAACGTGTAATCTTTTTTTTTTACATTATATTTTTTCATTTGTTTTATATCCCAATGCAAAAATCAAGTATTATAAAATTATGATTAATAGCGGTGACCACGATATGGTGATTCCTTTCACTGGAACACAAGCGTGGATAAGATCTCTCAATTATTCTATTATTGATAAGTGGAGACCATGGATGATACACAATCAAGTTGCTGGATACACTCAGAGTTATGCCAATAAGATGACATTTGCCACCATCAAAGTAAGTTTTTTTTTTAACATTGAACAAGTTATGAGTTTGAGGTTTGATGATTTATTTAACAGGGAGGTGGGCACACTCCAGAATATAAACCAGAAGAAAGCTTTATCATGTTTCAGAGGTGGATAAATGGTCAACCACTTTAAAACACTTTTTCTGCTATTCATTGATGTTATAGTGATCTTGCATTATTATGATCTACTTACTATACAAACTAAAATTTGTCTCAGTTTCTTCCATTACAAAGGTTACTTCCACCTTCCTTCACCCCTCACGTTATCTTTCTTTTTACTATTTATGTGCTCTTCTTCTTCGTTGTATATCAAACCAAGATTCTGCAATCTATTCATGATTTTCTGCAACTTTGAATTAAATATTTGATAAATTTATTCTTAGCGAAATAAAGTAATTTAATGGTCGATAGTAAAATGTCAGGCCGATGCATGAAAATGTGGTTGTAGAGACAAGAATGCATAAAATTGTCAGTTCACTTTCAAACAAAAAAGTTTTCTAGTATTTAATATTTTTAGATTGTTGACATTTTGTCCAAAAGGAAAACAAGATTTATGATCAGGAACTCTATAAAATTTTGAGAGATGATTTTAGCTGACGCTTATAATATTCTATTGTGGATTAAACAGTTTTATTATTATTATATCTTTGTCAAATACTCCTTAAGAAGAACATTTAAGAGTCATCTCGTTAAAACAAAACAGTACCTACCCCCTTTCTTTATCTTTTAATTGTTTGTTTGTAATAATACTAAGTAAGATTCGATACTATTTCCAAAAAAGCAATAACGAAAGAGATGGGTAAGAAGTTGCTTCTGCTTCTTTTACTTATTATCTCGAGTCCACATGCAAACTCTGGCTCTATTGTCAAGTTTCTTCCTGGTTTTTGAAGGTCCTCTTCCTTTCGAGCTTGAAACCGGGTTTGTGTCTTAATTCATATGATCTTCATGTGTTTTTTTGTTCGAAGACTGAAATCAAAATCATATATATATATACACATTGTTGTAAGTGAAGGTATATTGGTGTTGATGAAGAGGAGCAAGTGCAATTGTTTTACTATTTCATCAAATCTCAGAAGAATCCAACAGAAGATCCTCTTCTTATCTGGTTAACTGGAGGACCTGGCTGCTCTTCTGTCACTGGTCTTTTCTTTGAGAACGGTAAAAATCCAAAGACTATTGTTTGTAAATATCAAAATTTAGCTGCTTTGTACACTTTGTTTGGTTTGAATTGGGAAAAAAAAACAGGGCCTGTGACATTTAAGGTTGAGGAAGGTTACAATGAAGGTAGACCCACTTTGCTTTCTACTACATATTCATGGACAAAGGTAACACTAACAAATGCTTGTTATGTATAATGTAGCTCATCATTATGAGATAGTTGTTTAAATTAGTAGTGATTTGGATAATTGTTTGTAGGTGGCGAACATAATATTCTTGGACCAGCCTGTTGGGACTGGCTTCTCCTATGCAACAACTCAACTTCTTGCTACACCTAGTGACTCTAGAGAAGCTAAGCGAATCCATGAGTTTCTTCGTAAGGTAAAAGAAGACGAACTTAAGTTTCTGATAAGAGACTATCCCATACTAGTCCCTGAGCTAAACCAATAAATAGAACCACCCAAAAGCTAGTTTATAAAAGACACTAGTTAGTCTCATTCCTAACCAAATGATGTAACTGTCTCTTGAAGCTTTCATCTTGACATTAATTTTTGAGTGTATTTTTGTTGTTGTTGTTGTACAGTGGTTAAGTAAGCATATAGAGTTTATCTCTAATCCTTTGTATGTCGCCGGAGATTCGTATTCTGGTAAGATTGTTCCGGCCACCGTTCAAGAAATCTCCAAAGGTATATGTTTGTCTTTCGTTTATTTTGATTATTATTCTCCACTTTATAACAGTTAGTTCCTACATGATGATGCAGGAAATGATCTTGGGTTTAAACCTCAAATAAATCTTGAGGTTTGTACTTGGCTGCTTTTTATGTTATACAATATATAATTTTTCAAACAAACATTAGACAATTTTATTTTCTCTCAACAATAGGGCTATGTGCTAGGAAACCCTGTAACAGATACTGAACTTGAACATAACCAACGTATTCCATTTTCTCATGGGAAGGCATTAATCTCTGATGAACTCTACGAGGTACCATAGACTTAGTCTCTGATGAACTATACGTGACATGAACTTAGATAACAAACAACCTCTACAAAACTCTTCTATTTGTTTTTGCAGTCGCTGAAGAGAAGCTGTAGAGGAAACTATGACAATATAGATCCACATAACACAGAATGCTTGAAACATTTTGACGAATTCTTAAAGGTATACACTAATCACAGATGATGCTTATATATAGTGTTTAATTGTTTGTCATCCTAATATCATTCAGTATACTAAACGATAGTATATACAATATATATTGGGTTTATATCTGTTCTTGTTTGGTTTACATTTGCAGTGTATTTGTAGTATAAATTTTGGTCATGTTCTAATACCACGGTGCGAACCCGCCTTGTCCCGTGCAAACAGTTCGGCTCCGGTTACTGATGATTGCTATGTAAGCAATCAATCTTTTATCCGATTCGTTTAAGCTATGCTTCTATCATATAATTGGTAAAAGTAATGAACTTGTAAAACGATTGAGAGAAATATGTACACAAGGATTGCTTTTGCACCCACTTGTAGATATATACAGATTTGCTATCTTCTCTTTGGGCCAATGACGAGAACGTGCGCAAAGCACTTCATGTCGTAAAGGTACATACAAGTATAAAGGCTGCGGTTTATGTAATGGTAAAGAAACAATCTCAAAACAAAAAAGAAAACACTTTGAATATGGTTTCAGGGAAGTACAGAAAGATGGGTACGATGTTCTTCGGGTAAGCCTTACAATGTCGACATTAGAAGCAGCGTACCATACCATATGAATAATAGCATCAAAGGATATCGATCTCTCATCTTCAGGTTAGATTGGCTTTTCAAAGTTTCAAACTTTTTATACAACGTTTCAAGAGTTTATATTATGGGACTTTTTTTTGGTGAATGTGTAGCGGTGATCACGACTTATTGGTACCTTTCATGTCAACGCAAGCGTGGATAAGATCTCTTGATTATCCCATTGTTGATAAGTGGAGGCCATGGATGATACACAATCAAGTTGCTGGATACACTCAGAGTTATGCCAATAAGATGACATTTGCCACCATCAAAGTAAGTTTTTTTTTGTTTTATTTTTTTTTAACATTGAACAAGGTTTGAGTTTGAGGTTTGATAATTTATTTAACAGGGAGGTGGGCATACGCCAGAATATAAACCAGAAGAAAGTTTTATCATGTTTCAGAAGTGGATAAATGGTCAACCTCTTTAAAATCCTTTTTTTTATATTTCTTTTCTGATAGTCTTTGATAATTTTATTTGTAAAATTGTTGTTGAATCTCATATATGAATGTAAACATCGTGGATGGTTTAAAAAGCTAGATAAACCACAGCGTCAAAAGAGTTGGATCTTTGGATGTTTAATTCAAATTTACAGTTTGATTTCGGCTCTGATTTTTATTAAATAAGTGGCTTAAGTAAGTTCGATTCTAAATATTTTCTAGTTTTTTATTTTAAATATTTTCTTTGGTAACAAAAGCACTTCTCAGTTTTATCATCTACCATTAACCAAACCTAGGCACATATGTGCGAAGAAGAAAAAAAAGAACACAATGCTTATTACATGTTCCGAGCTTGTTCTTTATTTTTTTGGGGTCTGGTCGAAAATTGCTACTTCTCTTTGAGAACCGTGAGTACCGATTGATTCTGGTTTGGTTTGGTTTGGTTGATAAAACCGAAAAACCCAAATAAAAATTCCGGTGAATCCTAAACCAGTTTTGTAGTCGGGGTTTTAGTTTTACCACTTCTCTTCTCGTCTCTCCAACAATCCTGAGACTTGGAGATTGCGAAACGAAACTCAAGCTGAAAGCATGAGGAGATCGATTTCTTCGAAAGCCAAGTGGTTTCTTCATCGCCATTTTCTGGAGAAAGGTATTCCCGGAACTTCTCCGTCGTTTACCATTTGCGATTTCTGTTTCTCGAGACGACGAGCTTACTCTGGTGGTGGCAGTGAGTACCGAGAGATTTTGAGAGATGGACTTCGCTATATGAAAGTAGATGATTCGCTTGATCTCTTCTTTCACATGGTCCAGTGTCGTCCTCTTCCTTCAATCGCTGATTTTAGTAGATTGTTGAGTGCCATTTCCAAGATGAAAAAGTATGACGTTGTGATCTATCTCTGGGAGCAGATGCAAATGTTGGGCATTCCTCATAATCTCTATACCTGCAATATCTTATTGAATTGTTTCTGTCGTTGCTCTCGATTCTCTCTTGCGTTATCGTTTCTCGGGAAGATGATGAAGCTTGGTCATAAACCCAGCGTAGTCACGTTTGGCTCGCTGCTCAACGGATTCTGTCGGGGTGATAGGATTCACGATGCGCTATCTTTGTTCAATCGGATGGTGGAAATGGGATATAAACATAATGTTGTAATCTACAACACAATCATTGATGGTCTCTGCAAGAACAAACAGGTGAATAAAGCATTGGATCTTTTGAACCAAATGGAAAACGATGGAGTTAGACCGGATGTTGTTACCTACAACTCTCTCATATCTGGCCTTTGTAATTCCCGTAGATGGAGTGATGCTACACGAATGGTAAGGTATATGAGCAAGAGGGACATCAACCCTGATGTATTTACTTTCAATGCGTTGATAGATGCTTGTGTGAAAGAAGGAAATCTTTTAGAGGCTGAAGAATTGTACGAGGAGATGATCCGAAGATCTTTGGATCCTGATATCGTCACTTACAGCTTACTGATCAACGGGCTTTGCATGTACAGTCGCTTAGATGAAGCGGAGCAAATGTTCGATTACATGGTTAGTAAACGTTGCTTCCCGGATGTAGTAACTTATAGTATTCTAATTAATGGGTTTTGCAAGTCTAGGAAGGTAGATTATGGGATGAAACTCTTCTGCGAGATGTCTCAGAGAGGAGTGGTTAGAAATACAGTCACTTACACAATTCTTATCCAGGGTTATTGTCGAGCGGGCAAACTTAATTTTGCCGAAGAAATCTTCAGGCGGATGGTTATTTCTGGTGTGCATCCTAATATTATCACTTACAACGTTTTGTTACATGGTTTATGCGATAACGGGAAGATAGAGAAAGCATTGATGATACTGGAGGATATGCAAAAGAGTGGAATGGATGCTGATATCGTTACATACAATATCATCATCCGCGGCATGTGTAAGGTTGGTAAGGTGGCAGATGCTTGGGATTTATATAGTAGCCTCAACCTCAAAGGACTTATGCCTGATATTTGGACATACACTACAATGATGTTAGGATTGTACAAGAAAGGCCTACGACGTGAAGCGGATGCGCTGTTTAGAAAAATGAAAGAAGATGGGGTTTTACCAAATGAATGCTACGTATAGCAAAGCTCTGACTAGGACTAATTGAATCGGCTTAAGTATCTCAGGGAAGCTTGCAAGATATTTATTTTCCGGTCAGGTTCCTTCCTCTGAGATGCTGGAAAGACCAACGCAGATCTTTCAAAGCCAAGCTTGGATACTATGGGATGAACTAACACATGTTCATATTTATTAGGAAAAACAATAGAGTTCATGAATCTCAGCGTAAGCTGCACATAGTACCACAGGCGAGATTGACGACAGGCATTACAGAATCGAAGCTTGCATCATATCTGTGTTCTTTTCTCTCCTAGGGGATAATTGCCCTTGGAATGAAGCACTCTGGTCTTTCAAAACCAAGTTGGCTTCTATGAGAAGAGCTGAATCTATAATATGAAGCCATGTTCTCAAGTCACTGACTTATCTCAGTTTAAAATTGTACATTCTTTCTTATACTGTATACCAATGTTTTGTTTTGTGTATTACAAAGTCTCTGTATCAATTTTTTGTATGTAATTTTCTTACAAAGTTCCTGTACCATTTCTAAGGTCTCACTTGAAACAACCTTCCATAGTGTGTAAGAGAACAATTTTGCTTTATGTAGCATTGAAATGATTTCAGTGAAATCACTCTGGTGTTCAATACTTTAGTTCACACTCTTACTCTGGAATTTAAATAGAAGGAAAAGATAAAACAGCTTGTGAAATATCGGGTCCCCTCCGTTGATACTGCAGATAATGCTGTCGAGTAGTTTCCATTTTAAACGCACAAAACTAACTATTCTTGTATCTTCAACTTTGAGGTGTGCAAAGGACATGAAATTACACAAAGTTTCTGTCAAATCAGAGATATAACAAAAGCTTCAATTAGTTATAAACAGCTATGAAGCCGATAAATAAATCTCCGAGATAGAAGCTTCAATTCATCGATTGTATTATTCGCTATCATGCCTAAAGTCCAAAAACAATGGATGATGAGAGTAGTAGTACAAGACCTGAATCACCACAAATGTGTGAATGTATGAATAGAAACCAGAGACCATGTACGCTTCTCTAACTCTACATCGATTCAGTAACAATACAACATCTAACTAAAGCATTTCAATATATCATCAATGCTTCGCGCTATGGCTCCAGCTTTGTACAGCACAAACACACCGTGTTAAAAGCTGGTGAGACAGGGAAAGTGTTTGAGAATCTTGACACAGTTTTACAGCTCTCCTCTAACTTCTGCTTTCAGTTTATACAGTATCCTGAGAAGATAATTAAATTTTTTTTTGTGATTCTGAAAAGGATCCAATAAATTAGGATATTAGTGGCAAGAAGAGATGAAAAAGAAAACCAACCTTGCTAGTCTGTTGTTTTGTTGGTGGTCTCAGATAATTGATGGGCCCTGCAGGAAACATTTTAGCGATGAATACAAGCTACAATATATATACAGTTTCATGATATGATATAAAAGAATTTGACATTGTGTCAGAAATAAACTGAAAAATCTGGAGAGGTTACCATGGTGATGATGATTGGCTGATACCGAGGCCATTGCAAGTGAGTATCATTCCCTTAAATCTGGCAAGATATTCCTGTGTAAAGAAAGCATTGGGATATCTAAATAAATCAGTAAAAACCAGAAACAATGTTCTTTTTCAAATGTAAAAAAAAAAAAAACGAAATTTCTGAATCCCAAAAAAATATGTTACATACCCGTAGAGTATACTTGTGGATCTCATAAATACCGGTTAAATCATACTCAAAACGTGTAGCAGGGTCCATCAGCACTGCCAAAGAGAAAGAAGAAGCTATGTAACATTAGGAAATCACTTGATTCAAGACATAGCGAGAGAGCATTGTTCTTTATCATGTTCAGAAGTGTCGATAGAAGCATAAGAGAGAGTTAATGAGATGAAGATGGTTCAAGTTATATATAAGGTTACCGCAGAGAACAACAAAAAGGCCGTGAAATCTTATAGAAATAAATACATGGAGGGCAGAGATGCAGAGGGGGATGTGAAATCATATGAGGATTGAAACTCTCTAGATTTGTATCAATATTTAAACACAAGTACATAAAGGTCAAGGAGCTAAAATGGATGGAGCTGAAAGCTTTAGTATTTTGTTCTCTCATTGCCAAGCTTTGTTTCTTCCTCACCTACCTAAAACGTCTATCTGCTTTCTAAAAAGCATATACATTTCACAAAGCTTTACACTACCTCGGGGACAATGAGTTTGATTTTTCTTTTTTTATATGTTCAGATGCATAGAAACCGGCAATGCAAAAGACTAACCGTTATAAGCTTCATTTATCTCTTGAAATTTTTCAGTAGCTGCACTGTCGCCTTTGTGTTTATCAGGATGCCACTTCTGTAGATAGAACCACAAATAAAGTCTCAGCAAATAAATTTTTGAAAAAAACAAACATTTTTCATTCAATATAGAAACACTAAAATTCAATCTAAAAGCAACAACGACATTTTAACAGAACTCGAGAAGAGATTTTGAGTTCACTAACCAATGCGAGCTTCCTATAATTGAGTCTGATCAATTCCTCGGTTGCGTCGTAATCAACTTCTAGAATCTTATAGTAATCCTTCAAACAGAAACAAAAAGTCGCAAGTTCCATATCAAATGGGCATTCGTGAAAATGAAAAGAAAACATGCAAACATAATCAATTTCCAGAAATTAAAAGTAAAGCTTGAACAAAAAAGTGGACAACTTTTGAAGATAAGAATCCAAAATAGACCAATAATCCTTGAATCTAAAGAACAATACCCAGCGAAACAGTATTAGATCTTCATATTACACTATCAAAACCAGACATTATCTAAACCAAACGTAATCTCCATCGACTTCACGCATTTTCCCAGGAAAATTTCACAACTAGGATAAAAGACCCATGATTTTACCTTCGGAGGAGGAGACTTATCATGGTCTTCCATCTGACAGAGACACGAACAGAGGAAGAATCTCCTCGCGCATCATCAAATAGAAACCCCAAAACCCTAAATGTGAAAAGGGGATTGAAAGGTGTTCCTTTTTCCGTTTCAACAACCGAAGCTTTTTTGAGAAAAATGGGAAACTTGAATCGAACCTTGTGGATTGAAGAATTTTGTGTTGGGAATCGGATGAAGAAAAGGTTTTGGCTTTTTTTTCTTTTTCTTTTTTTTTGCGATTCCTTTTTCGATATTCTGGGTTTGTGACGAGGCCACCGGCCAATGTCTATCTATCTCTCTCGTCTTTTTCAGTACTTAACGGATTATTTCACATCTTATCCGATATCCAGTTTTTTTTTGGGTATAAATTTTAGCTTTTAAAAATAAATGTAAAGATGCATATAAAGTTCTTAGTATGTCTGAATGCTGAGTTGAGTTTAGTTGAATTGAATTAAACCAAAATTAAAATTCACTAAAAACAAAGACTGTATATTTCACTTTGCAAGAGTTCTACAGAGGACGGAGCACAGAAGCAACCAGGAAAAAAAAAAAGAAGACACTGAAGACCCAGCACAAATCACAGACCTTATGGAATTGTTTTCAACTCTGGTTACGTAGAAAAACAGAGAAGAAGAAGAAAAGTGTCTGGTTTCTTCAAGTCGTAGCTTCAACTTCTGGGTCAGTTTCCACCGGTACGTTGGGCGAAGAACTGTTCTTTTCTCGACCTCTTAAACGCGAAGAAACATTGTCAATTGCTGAATTAAGTTGTCCGATTTTCTCGTTCAATGTCTCTCTTGTTTTCTCCAAACCTTCATCGTAGTATGTTGGTTGTTGCGCTTTCTTGAAACCATACTCATCTTCTTCATTCAGAATCGATCTTCGGATCTGAAGCACCCAGCCCGAGAAAAAAAAGACAAATCTTTAGCTAATATTTTCATGAGACTGATAGAAAGATCATCCAAAGCTCCAAGAACCAATCGGAATATGAAACAATCATGAGACCAAAACTCAATCGACTCATCATACAAAAACTATTTGATTAGTAACATAATCCAAAACCTTGGAACATGAGCTACATATATGCTATGTCGACGTTTATCCCATTAAGGTTCCAAAAGAATTCAACAAAGAGAAGTTACCTGTGGAGCAAAGATATATGCGGCAGCGCCAAACACAGCACCTCCTAGAAGAAAACCAGCTATGAAATCACCACCACTTCCTCTCCTACTCCCATCTCTGAAGATCATTAAAAGAGCTAAGTTTCAACGATTTTGCTTGTCCATTATTCACGACAAAGCGAAAATGATATAGCCACATACTTACTTACCCATACCCTGCAGAAACCGAAAACTTGCGACTGCGGTTTGATTTCTTCTGAATAGTCAATGCAGAAGTTTTATAAATAGAATTGAGCTTTGTGGTAGACAATCCATTTGCTTTCACATGATGAGATTGAGACCCACCTGTGCCACCAGGTGCAGCAACCCCCAAATCAAGAAGCTTTATTTTTATGGATCCTCTCAAATCCAACATGCAAATTATAGTTCTACACCTTAACATTTGTTTAGTTCCTCACTAAGTTCCAGAATATTAAGGGGAAAAAAACTTATAAAGGAACGATGCGATCATCTCATGAAACCGCTAAAAAACCTACCGGAAAGTACAAATCAATCGGTAAAATCTTCTCCTCCCAATTCAATCAGAAACCTCAAAGATGAAATACTAGTAACAGTGATGAGCAATCGGCCGTATAATCATGGGAGCATCAATACACATACATCGTTGAAGAATTATTTTTCCGTAAACGAACAATTCCAAAAATTCAGATGAAATGAGAAGAACACGATTACCTGAGAGAGAAAGGTGAGCAACACAGGACGCCATCGGAAATGTAAACGAAGAGATCTGATGAACACTCGGAAGAAGAAGAAGAATATGCTGACACATTTTTGGATATCTTCGATATATGTGAAATTACTAAAATACCCTTCACGGGTGTCGAAATATTCACCATTTGGCATCAGTAGTAACTAAATTTTGCATTCATATTTTTGTAACTCAATGAATGTGACTACAACTCTTTTGTTATTCTATAAATTTCAACTAATCACTTTAAAAAAGGAACTTTCGGAATCTTTTTTTTCTTTCCAATCACCATTTTTATATACAGGACCTGTGATTTTATCTCGTTGGAGTCGTCTTTCACCAACCAATAAAAAAAAAAGAACAACTAAGGACACTCATAACAAAATAAACTTACGGTAGATTTTTTTATCTGGGAAGATCTCTGAATAGAAACAACGGAGTATTCCCATTCTTCTTCTCCTCGCTGCCAGGAAATGAGAGTGATAACGAGAGAGAAGCAGAGACGGCCGCGTCATCATCTTCTTCTTTCTCTTTTTCTTTATTCATACTTTGTTCGCCAGAGTTGCTCCTTCCGCCTAAGAATGGCAATAGTCCCATAGTGTCTTCTTGAGTTGTTTCTTCAGCTCCTAATGCCAGCTCGAGATTCGGGACTGTACCAATCAACCTTCTATTGTCATCGTTGTTGTTGTTGTTGCCAACTGGAATTAGATCATCGACTAGCTCAATGTCTCTTTCGACATTCAAGTCCAAAGGGAACACGACTTTGGGAGTTTTCTTCATGATCCCAGAATCATTACCAAATGTATCCCGGGAAACGCTGCTGCTTTCGCTCTCTGTCTTCGGCTTCTTATACGGAGATCCTTCGCATAAACCTTCACTATTGGGCTCCACTTTCTGGTTCACGGTGGCGGGTCTTGTCAGTTCCCAAACTGGACTCTTCCTGTCACTAGCCTGACTACAGTTGAGATCTTTCTCTAGAGGATTGTCTCTGCCACAGGGTGAAATTTCTGAGTCCGTGACAATCAAAGGCAGATCCTTTCTACCACCTAATTCTTGCTCTTCAATTTGCTGAACCTTCTTCACTAGACTATCTCCAGAATTTGATCCATTAGCTTGACAAGAAATATGATTCGCACCAGGTTTATCCTCCTTACGAGCAACTTCCTCCTGTATTAAGGAGCTCGATAAAATTAAGAAATGAAAATTTCCTACTATGAGTTCAGATAGATGGAGACGAATCATTTTCGATTTACCTTTGTGCTCAATGATCGCTCAACAGAGGATTCTCTGTCACTTGGATTCTCATGGCTAAATACATCCGTACTATTTTGAGTTTCATTTATGTTGTGTGGGCTGTCATTTAGAGGAGACGCTTTCTCCAAATGTTTGGAAGGAGAACTCGTTTGGCACAAGTCATTGGGGTCTTGGTCACGCAGCAAAACATCTGAAGCAGGCAAAGATGTATTCTTTTGTGGGCTTGTACAAATCTCTTTTCTTCCTCGGAATACACCCCAAAGGAAATACAACATGTTCCAACCTGCAATAATAAATATGTAAGCAGAACTAGTTTCATACAAAATCCAAAATAAACTGGGTTAACGTTCCAAACAGATTATTTAAATCATGGGTGAATATATTTTTTATTTTTTCTAGGAAAAATGTGAAAATTTGATCTGAAAAATTGCTAAAAGATGACATCTGTAGATCAAAACATCGACGAGATGATCATGTTCACAAAATGTAAGAGTTTTGGTAAGCATTCTTACGCTGGCAATTCGGAGGAAGCTGGTTGGATGCAAAAATCAAAAGCTCAACATTATCGAGGTTTCCTTTCAGGGCTAAATCTTTCTTGATCATGTTATCTACCAGGGGCTTATAATTTCTCTCATAACTGTATTACAGAATTGGCAACGAAACTCTCGTCAGTAAAAAAATATTAGAGTCCAACATTTAGACCACTAAAGTACAAAAAAATGCGAGCGATGTATGAAACCTACCTCTCAACATCCTTTGCAAAGAAGAACAGAGCTATATGGTCTTCCTTAGTACCTATGTCTCGAAATTGTGCAGGCCATGTACTTAACCGAGGTACTTCATTCAAGCTAAACTTTTCTGGAAATTTATTCACCACTTCAGCAACCTTGGGTGATGCTAAGGTTGATAGATGTGCTTGCATTCCACTGTGCATAGCTGACTGATTTCTAGTTTTCCGCACCTCCAAGTTCCCTCTGGAAAAATGATATAAATACTTACAGTTCAATATGCATTATGTGGACCTATATAAGAGGTATAGCTCAACGGAAAAGTCTAAAGGATATTCTTCACAAAAAGGAAAGAAAACGTACTGCCATATAGACTCATGGTCTGGAATGGCTGAGCTGCTCAACAGAGCAGGTGGGGATACTAATGGCCAATCTCTCATGACAGGCTTGACAGAGGGAATATTAACTTCAAGTTCCACAGATCGTGGAGGCATCGCATCAGCACCAGAGAGTACAAGCTGCTTCTCATTTGTTACTATTGTCTGTTTATACGGGTCAGGAGCAGGCCATAATTTCGTATGCATCTTTGAAGGCAATTGATTTCGTACAGTCTTATCAAAACTAGAATGCACATTAGATGCCAAAGACGCATCACATGGCTCCGATACTCTGTTCTTGCCAAAGCTGGGCTTTTTACGAAGAGCAGCATCTACTGCTGCTCGCAACCTATTACCCTTATTTATATCTTCCCGAACATTTTTTGTGGTAGAGATATCACTATCAGAAACGCCGGAGGTGTCACTAGATTCTGCAGTCTGGCCTCCCTTTTGACATGATGGTAAGCCTTTTGCACTAGATAACAGGCTAGACCTTTGGCGCTTACCAAAGGTTTCTTTGCTTTTCTTCCCTACCTCTCTAAATTCCCTGGACCGTGATAATCCATCCTGCGAAGCTAAATTACCGTTGCTTGGCACACCCTCACCCATGGAGGAAGTGGATGGCAGTTCATCCTTACAGTCAGCTTGACTTGAAATTTGCTCACTGGCATTGCACTTTTCATTTCTGGAAATATCACCTCCTGTAAAGAGAGATCATATACTAAAATGATTATACACATACACAAACAAAGTACTATCAAAGATAACGAAACAGAAGTACCAATTTATTGACAAAATGATAGGAATCATACCAGAAGCAACATGATTTTCTAGACGGTTCCGGTTTAGATTGCTAACTTGCTTTGTCAAGTTACCTCGTTTACCATCAGACTGCAAACCCTTCAAATCACGGGTATTGTTTGCATATGAAGCACACGAATTGCTGCGTGAAGTAAGCTTCTGGTCGGTGGAGGCTGCTGACGCATTAGCTTCTGTACTACGATCTTTCAGTTGCTTTGAGCTTTTGCCTTCTTGTGAATGATAAACTTTAGAAGCAAGCATTTTTGCTTGTGAGTCGTTTCCACTAGAACTCCCAGTGTCTGTTGTTCTACTTGACATTGATTTGCTTATATCAAGAGAAGCATATTCTTTCCCAGTCTTCTTTCTTGAGAGAATAACATCATCCATAAGTTGCACTTTCGGTTTCGAGCTAGAGCAATTGAAGGAACTGGATTTCGAAAATACACCTGGACCAAAAACAGAAAATAATGTTCTATCACCAGAATTATGAAAAAATAGAAGGCAGAGCAGTGCTTAGGCAGAGCAATCCCATTATGCAGCCTACCTTTTGGAGGTTGAAGCTGTGAACCAGTAGATCGTGCACCTTCTGTGTTATCACTGAAAGATGATTGATGATTTAGCTTTCCCTTTGGCCTGTCCAAGCCCTTGAATGATGTTTCCCGAGATAATGCACCTATTCTGAGGAGACTAGATTTTTTGGGTGACCCAGTTGAACCCTCAACCGCCTGTCTTTTAGCATCTGGAGCTGCCTCAATCTTATCAGCATGCCTTTTGCCTGAGCTATGTGGACTGAGGATTACCTCAGTTTCTCTTTTTCTCTTAGCTTCTGCATGTTTTACTTCAAGTTCGTTAGGAAAAATGGAAACAGAAAATGTGAATCTCAATATTGTTTGCTAATTCATTACGCTAAAAAAATTTGTTTTCACAATTAGCATATTTGGTTGCATATTCAGCTTTACCTTGCTTCTGTTTTTCAGCTTCCTCACATTCTTCACAGAGCCAGTCACCCTCAGGAACTTCATTGAGCCTTTCCCGCATGCAATAGCTGAGTAAAACAAAATTATATTAGCACAGAAAATGGAGCTACCTTTTATCAAAATTAATTACAAATGTCTCACTAAAATCAAATTATACTACTAACAATGCGGACAAACCCCGAATCGGATTTTGCCACTAGTACGTTTTCATTCCATGAATAGAAGAGCAGGCTTACGTGTGTTCTGCACCATCACTGCATCCGGTGCAGATAGCAAGTAGATCTTCACGACCCGCATCTCCACAGATATCACAAACTTTTACCTATTCAACCAAAAAGAAAATGCTTTCAGATAAAACGTATTCCACCCAGAAATTAAGAGCAGATATTACAACAAAACAACAAAGTAGGTGTGTCACTGATCTCTGATATGAGACAAAAACGCAATACTTACATCATGTTCCACCATTTCAGAATCATCACTCTCGCTCTCAGACCTAGCTGCTGGGATTGACTCATCCATTTTATTGACGGAAGAACTTTTACTTGACTTCTCATCCTTCCCGTTCTGGCCAGACAGTGGAGATCCTTCAACTGAAGATTCCTCTATGTCTTCGTTACCCCGTGGTCCTAATTTTTCCTTGAAATTTCCCCGCTCTGAACTGATTCTGTCTTCATAGTTGGATGATGGATTATGCAAAGATTGTGATTTCACTTCATTTGAAAGAACATTAGAAGATTTTTTCATAGTGAAATCTTGGTCTTTCCTAGATCCAACAATTATTGGATCAGAAACCAGAGATGATCCATCAGCAGAATCCTTGTTGACTATCTTGTTAAGATAACTAGAATTCAAGTTTTTGGTTCGATCATCAGACAATATCCCATCTTCCTGGCCCTCTATACAGTTGGTGCTCTCATCTAACACATTAGCTGATGCAGACACTTTATGTTTCATCCTGCTCCCAGAAAAAGATGTCTTCGAAGTCATTGCAACAGCTCCGGAGTCTGCGGATATCCTTGAACGTCTGATTGTTTCCCTACTCTCAGCATTCTCAGAGAGAGCATCATGACTGGAATTAACAAGGTTGCTTGCTTCATTAGCAGTGATATTTGAACTGTTGCGAGAAGTAACAACTAAAGAAGGCAAAAGTCGATCTTCATTTACAGAACACTGGCTGCCACCTACTCCGTGGCCGTTTTCATCTGATGACTCGTCCGATTTTGATCCTGTGGAACCTACGGTACCATGCATGCATGATGAACAAGGAGCAGAACAAACATTACATGTTCCAGAGTCCACTTTTGAAAAACCTATCTGATCCTTCGAACGTTTACCAAGTCTTCTATCAGCCTGCAGATGATATAACAACATAGAAAATGTCACAAGAGGTGACTGACAGGAATTACTCAGAAACACCAATTCTTGATGCGAAACAGAGATTATTCTCCATCTAAAAGATGTCATGATCACATCATATTCATGACTTCATGATCTACGCCTTAAAATGCCACTTCCGTCACTCATTCTCATCCAGGAAACGGACAAAGATGATACAACAAAAAGGAAAAGAGGGGTTTTAGCTAATCTCACCATCTACAATTAAATTAATTTGCTCGAGTCACAAACTGATTTCTATCCAGCTCTTCCAACTGTTACAAATGGACAAAGGACATATTAAAAGACTGCACAACATTTGTCAGCAAATTCGAGAATGATCAAGCTGCTAAACAACAATTTTTCAATCTTAAACCAAACATCAGGTAATGATGCAAATCGACCCAGAAAAGAAAAATAACCAATTATCAATAGAAATTCCCAATCAAATTCATAGAGAATCGTAACCAGCCTCTTATTAAGAGATCGAACCCATAAAACACGGAATCTTAGAGAAAATCTAAGGAATATATAATTAAGAAGAAAAAAAATCCCCAAAATTGGGAAATAACATTATATGATTCAGGTCTCAAAAATCACCTCCTCCTTCACCCAATCGGCAAATGAAACCCTAACTTCCCCTTCCTCCGTTTCCCCTCTCTAACTCCTACAAACCCTAAGTTCTCAATATCCAGATTCGATTCCTAATTTTCTAACTCACACACAAAACAAATCTCTCTCCCTCCCCTTTACTGTTCTAAGATTCAGTGATGGCTCCTTAGTTTTCTTCTCGGTTCTCGCCTTTCCTCGTGATACACAAAACAACACGAGGCAGAGATGAAAACTGTAGATATATACCTCTCAGGATCTATACGCACGCCTATACATAGATACATATTATACAGTCGTATAAATTTCTACAATTAAATTAATGTTTTGACGAATATTTGTTTGTTTCGATTAATCACAGAAACTTAAGAGGTTTTAAACGAGGTTACTCGTTAAATACGTATATCAATTACAGAATTACAGTAACTCAATTACCTCTATCTTGTCTTTGTGTCTGATTCCTCCTCCTAAGACTCTTTTAACCGCAAAGAAGGATTTATCTCCCTTATCCTTTTTTATTTTCTTTCTCTCTTTTTAAGTTTTCTAACTTCCTTTTTTTTTGGCAACTTCCCTTAATTTAATTACCTTTTAACAAACAAACTAAATTTACATACCAATTTTTGTTTCTATTGACTTTTGGTATAAATATACATTTTGCATATTTATGTCCGAGTAAATCTCTTAATTGAAAGCATATCTTAGGAAATTTAGAAACGCCTTTAATGTTATAGACTCTAAAAAAATTACATTTTCATTGAATACTTTTTTTCCAGTTAAAAAAAAAACTATCTGTGGACTTTATTTGGGTCTTTATCAAATGCTCCAACCAATTACACCTTATTAAAACGAGTAACAACCACCTACTCGGATAGAAAGAAATCTTTGTTTAGAAAATGTTGATTTGATTCTTTTATGCTCTAGGTTCAATTTTTTAAAAAGAAAATTTATTATTTATAAAAAATTAAAGGCTGAAAGCCCAAAAAATCTACTGTTTTAAAAAAAATTGCATGATTTATTAAAACAGAAAAAAAATGCATACAGGATTATGCAATTAGCTCGAAAACAAGAGAAAATACTTGAGTAATCGATTCCGGTTTTGAATCGAATACGAATACCGGTCCAATCTGGTTTAATTTTGAGATTTCCCTTCTTTGGCCGGTGCACTCATTTTCCCGCCAAAAAGAGCGGCACGAGTTGCAGGCGCGTTAGAACCCTAAAAGGAACATCCATTTTCGATTGCTCCCCCAACGACAATCTCCAATGGCGCCTTCCGGCACCGTCGCCGATCCTCCGCCATCTTCAAACACCGATTCATTCGATTCCGGCGCCACATCAGAGAATGATATTCGGGTCTCCTCTCTCTCTCTCTCTCCGTATCTCTGTCAAATTTTTGTTTCATACTCTTCATTGAAGCGGCATTCGGAATATCAGTGCGAGAAAGATACCCAAAAGTTCTGAGCTGGTCATGATATTTTCCCGTTTTCATGGCAGCCATTTTTTGTCCTCCACAAGGCTTCGTCTGGGAGTCTCCAGGGGAAATCAACTGGGACGGTGAAAAGCAAACGGAGGCTCGAGTCACCTACACCTAAAATTTCGAAGAAATCTGAGGTCGAAAGCGTGGACGAGGAAGACGGCCATTATTTTTCAACCCTACGCTTGAAAGTTTTCGACACTGTTTGGGCAAAAATCGAGAAGACAATCGAAGTCAGTCTCAATCTTTTCTCTCTAAATTTCTGCCAAAGTGAGACGTTTAGGATCCTTATACACCTTGATTTCTCCCAAAGTAAAAGTCGCATTTGGAAAAAATTTCAATTGCAGGATGTTCTGAGAGATTCAAACTCCAAAGTATTCAGTGGGATTCATGATTGGATACGAGAATCATTTGAATCGATTAGATCATCTGGAGCACTGAGTTTATCCGAAGCAGTTCGGTCTTATCCTGTTTTAAATCAGGCTTCTTCCAAGCAATTGTCTACTGCTTTGGTCCTCACCAGTAAGTCCCTAAAGATTAGTGTTTCGTTTGGAATTTACTACCAGGTGTATCTACTTGTGTGTTTAAAGTTTTTTAAATGCACTGCACTTATGATTACACTCGATATTCGTCCTAAGAAAGCATGTAACATTTGGATGATGGGTTACTTAACTTCCATAAACTTTACAAGTAACCAATTACACTTACTTTGCTTTTCCTTATACAGTAATTTTATATTGATGTCAGGGAATTTGGAAATGGTTGATGACTTATTGACATTTGAAGAACTGGATTTGCACTTGAAGTCCCAAGGATGTCATGTGGCTAAGCTTTCATCCATGGATTTCTCAGCTAAGAATGGTGTAGGAGGTTGCCTTAGAGGTTTGTTACGCCAGTTTGTGATGCCAACCGTAGATGTAAGTAAATCTGCATAGCCTTACATATCATTTATTTTTGTAGCCTGCTTGCAAAATTAGTGTATCCACTGAGTCTTTTTCTTTATTCGCAACGCTAATTTTGAACAGGTGGCTGATGTAACCATTCTCGCATCATGGTACAGAGAAAACGGAAACCATAAGAATCCTGTGGTTATAATTGTGGATGATACAGAGAGATGCTGTGGGTCTGTCCTATCAGATTTAATTCTTATACTGAGGTATTAGCAAATCTTTATGCTTACGTTTACATTGTATCATAATGGGGTTTCTCTGCTCTCTGGACTAAAGGTTCTTTTTTTTTCTACTTAGTCATTACCATATCAAAGAGTGGTGGTGACCTGCTCTTTCATTGTTTTTCTCTTCAGTGAATGGGCAGTCAAAGTTCCAATTTTTTTAATAATGGGTGTGTCCACAGCACATGATGCGCCTAGAAAGATACTATCAGTGAACGCGCTGCAGAGACTTTGTGCTAGTAGGTTCACTCTCAGTTCTCCGGCTGAACGGATGGATGCAGTTCTTGAGGCTGTTTTCTTAAAGCCATGTTCTGGGTTCACTGTTAGCCATAAGGTGGCGCTTTTTATGAGAAGTTACTTTTTGTGTCAAGATGGAACACTGACATCATTTGTTAGAACTCTCAAGGTTTCTGGCTCTATCCTATATGCTATATTAGGTTTCAACTTTTTTTCTTTGTTTTTCATTTGGCTATACATTCTTTTGTCAGATAGCTTGTCTTCAGCATTTCTCATTAGAGCCCTTAAGTATCATGCTCGAGCACTTCTGTCAAGATGGTATTAATCAGGTATGCTTGATGCACCTCTCCACAATTTGCATTTTTTTTGTTCAGCCCTTCAGCATTCTCAGATATCATATTTGACTTTGGTTAAGTTGGTACTGCCATATCTATAATAGCATAGTTGATAATTAAGAACTTTAGCACATGTTTTGCCTTGAGAATATATGGATATTACAGAAAGATCATACGTAGTTAATTAAAAAACTAATGAGGATCTTTGGTGGTACATTCTGCATCCCTCTATTCGTCTTCTAGGGCAGTAGACCTTTTTTCTGTAGATGTTTTTCCATCTTACACGTATAATAAAGCGCAACTTGCTTTTGTCTAAGGCAGTTTTTTCCTGTAAAGCTGTCAGGTGAAGGTGCTGGGCTATTGACAGAAGCAACAATGAAGCATGCCTTTGACTTGCCATCTGTGACGAGGTACCCCATAGAATTCCCTATCTGTTATCATTTTCATTTTCCTTCTTGTATGTTGGAAGAAGTTGGGCAATTTACTGGTGTTGGACTTCTATGTCATCCTTGTTGGAGCTCGTGGATTAATAGGAAACTAGATGTTCTAATTTCTGCTCATAAACATTTGACTAGGAATAAAATTACTCGGAGTACTTTTGAAATGCTGCCTCAATTTTTGTTGGACTTGCAAAGGATGCCAAACCCTTGGAGCATAGTGGTTTTGGTGAGTCGACTCTCTTTATAGTTTCATCATCATAGAAAGAGCTACTTGAAGTCTTACATGACTTAGGGATGCCATTTGTGCATGTGAAATATTATTTCTCATTTTGTAAACGACTTAAGATATGAAACATCCCAATGGGCATAGAAATGTGTTCAATCTTTCACTTTTCTATTCTCCGTCTGGATGAAGTTTGAGTTCTATTCCTAGATTGTTTCATTTCTTCTTGTTTGAAGGCAGTTTTTTTATTGTTTCTCTTATCATATATTTTCTGCCGGTCTAGTTGGATTCCTGATGCATATTATGCTTCTCCTATCATAGTTGACAAGAAGAAATATGAGGCAGTTCTGTTCTTCATCTGAGAGTATATCTTCTTCCTGGATAATTGAATCAGCAGATTCTTTGTATACTTTTTTGCAGTGCATATACGAAGCTGGGAAGTTTGATCGACTTCGATTGCTGGACATATTCTGTGAGACACTTGACCCAGAAGCACGTTACTTGAAATACTTTTCCCCTTCAGCAATTGTCAACTGTCAGGGTCACGTTACAGGGCGTAATAGTGTTATCAGACGGGTTCTGCGGAAGCTTAGGTGAGTTGTGCTGTAAAGAGGAAACGTGAAGTTTCCCCCTCACAAAATGGCAGCCAAGTATTCTTTTAAGCTTATGGACCGCACAGTATGTGTCTTATAGATCTGTTCAGATGGCATCTTTGTGTACTTTCACTGTGTTGCCAAATTTTTTGAACAAGATTTTGAGGATCAGTTTGGTAAATCATGTTAGATCAATTAATAAATTTCTCTGGTCTGGAGTTAGCAGGCCTGAAAAATCTTGGGTCGTTGAGAGCTTATGTTACTATTTCTACAAAGAGCTTTGCTCAAAAGTTTTAAGCTCTTGAATTCAAATTTTCTCAGGGATCTTTCACCTTCACAGTTGTCTAGCTTGTTGAAAAGTTGGGAAAATCTCACTGCAGAGTTCAATGAGGTAATCATTAATTGAAACCTATCTAGTTTCTAATATCACTCTTGCCTTGCATATTTTGTATTTGATCTTAACTTCACTTGTCCCTAAAATTTTTTTTTGGCTTTCTTGTTAGTGTTCTTTTATTTCCTTTGAACTAAAGCATCTTAGACTCTCTCCGTCTTTCAAATATCCCTTGTGCGGAGGAATTTCATCTTGTAATCTGTTTATCTGAACATTGTTGCTTGAATTAGAGATACCACTTAAATGATTGTGAAAAAGTAAATTACTCAGGTTTCCTTTGGATATCTGAAAATTTGTAACTTGTTTGTTTGTTCTCTGCTGCTAGATCAATGTCAAAGTAATGGAATTGCATCCGTTCATGAGATCCGTGGAAGCAGCTGGTCAGAGACAAGGACTTCCCAACAGCCCAAAGTAAATCTCTAGATATTGTTGTCTATTCAATCTGAACACCATGTATGAGTTCAGAAAATTTCTCTTTTTCCTTTTTAATTTCCGGCTTTCCTCCAGCAGTCTTCTTGGAAATTTAGTGTCTTATTCAGCTGATATGTAATATTTTCTATATGCATAAGTTCCTTTACTCATTAATTTGTGTTACTCATACATAAGTTTCACTTTGACGTGACAGAAAGCATGCATCCCGGAGCCATTCAAAGCTTGAAAAAGAGCTTAAAGCTATGACAGATAAGGTTGCCGCAGTCATAGAATTCATGCTAAGGTGAACTCTGCTTTGTCGCGAAGTCTTTTTACCTCCGAGGAAACAACTTGTTTTTTAACTGTACATTGTCGCCTAAGATGTTTTGTACGCGAAATCGAATTCTAGCTGCTTTTATCTGACTACCGTAATTGAAAATGTTGTCACCTAAGCTGTTTTATATGCTGCCCTACTTGAAAATGTTGTCACCTAAGCTGTTTTATATGCGTATTCCGAGTTATTCATAGCCTTTTTGTATGGAACAGGGAATATATGAAACCAGTTGAGAGTGTTCCTTTCCATGAAATTTTATGTTTCAAGAATGTTGATAAACTTCAATCTGTAAGTCTTCAGGATCCTAATTCCTCCTCTCGGATTCATTAATACTTCCATTACTTTGAAAATTTATAACAGATCAACCAATATATATATGCTACTCCTGTTGTCTCATACTCATCAAATTAAAGCAAACCGGTTACAGGATCAGTTCTAAGAGTCTGGGCATGATTCATTTGTAATAGATCAACCAATATTTATATGATGTTCCTGTTGTATCACTCTCATCAATTTAAAGCTAACCGGTTACAGGTTAAGTTCTGAGAGAATTTGAGCATGATTCCTTTGTAATCGATTTATGGAACGATTGATGTTGTGTTGTTGCTTCTCTTGGTGCTTAAGACTTTATATCTGTTTTAGGCTTTACTTGGAGATCCGAGAGGCAGGATCCAATCAGATCTACTGGAATCTCACAATATCCTCCATTGTATGTGCTGCAGCCAGAGAGTCACAACTCTGTTACCTTCTATGCACGATACATCGGTTTTGTGAGTCTTCCTTTACTTTTATATATTTGCATTCTCAAATGTCTTTCTTGAAACATTTCGTTCGATTTACAATTTCTTTTCTGGACTATGATATGAGAGATTCCGTTGGCGCAAACTATCTGCAAAACACATACAGATGAACACAAACCGACTTCTTTCTTTGTTTCAATATGTGTTACAACGAAAAGGTTTGTGATAATTGATTATCTAGGTACACGCTGGCGCAAGAGCACGCTGATGTTATTAACCTCCATGACTGGTATCAATCTTTCAAGACAATACTTATCCCCCGGAGTAGCAAAGCCAAACAAAAGTCAAAGACATCTTCAAAAACTAAGAAACGGAAGGATAGATGCGAAGAACCAGAAGCACCTGCTGAAGCTTTAATTCAGTATCCTTTTTTGGTATTCAGATTCTGTCCTTTGAAAAGCGGAAAGTGAAGAAAGCAAAAGAAAGTGAATTGCTTCTTTAATCGAAGCTGTCTGAATGTTATCCTATGTTTATTCTTTCATTTGCAGGACATTTACATAAACTCACGTGACTGAAGATTTCATGCTTATTCATAAACTTTCGATCCTTAACATTTGCTTCCAACAGAGCTCGATTTTGCAGAGCTGTCATGGAGCTTCAGATTGCAGGACTCATTCGCATGCCTTCAAAAAGACGTCCAGATTTTGTGCAAAGAGTGGCCTTTGGTTCCTAAGAATAGTTTCAATACTTCCATTGTAAGTTTACTTTAAGCTTATACTACATTGACTACCCATAACACTCGGGTTTTTTCTAATAGACGTTGTTGGAGTTTTAATATGAACATAGATGAGACCTAAGTGTAGAAATATACAGCTCAGAATTGTTAAATATCATGCTCCTTCGATTGTTGTTTTGTATTTTTTCTTACAGTTGATGCTATTTTGTTATTTTCAATTGTTTTCTTTTGTTGGAAACATAATACTATAAACACGTATAATCTGCCAACAACCAGAAACTAAACCAACTTCTTTGGTAGTATATAAAGTACGAATCAAATTCAAATTCATAATAATCAAAATCAGAAACAAAGAAACACACAAAAACAAAATGGCCAGATCCATCTACTTTTGTCTTTTCTTCTTCTTATTCATTTCTTGGATTCCAAAGCTAACCACAAGCTACCCTCTCTCCACAAAATCTCGATGGATCGTGGACGAGAGAGGCCAAAGGGTGAAGCTACCCTGCGTGAACTGGTCGGCTCATCTCCAGCCCGTGGTGGCGGAAGGGCTAAGCAAACAACCATTAGACTCCATCTCCAAGAAGATTGTCTCAGTGGGATTTAACTGCGTTAGGCTCACTTGGCCTCTTGATTTGATGACTAATGACACATTGGCTCTTAAAGTTACTGTCAAACAGTCTTTTGAAAGCTTGGAGCTGTTTGATGATGTTCTTGGGATTCAAACTCACAATCCCAAAATCCTTAACCTTCCCCTATTCAATGCATTCCAGGTAAAATTGATGTTATAGCATTGGTTTAATCGATCCAAAATAAACCGGGTTTGAGTTGGATTTGTATTTCAGTAGCTGAAATATCTAAACTTGAACTAATTCGAAACAACATCAAAAGCTAACCAAAAATTGATCAAACGAAAGAAAATGAACGAAGCCATTCCAAAGGAATTCTCAAAAGAACTAATGGAACTCTCTCTATATATAAATATATTTTTATTTTATATATATTTTGTTATCAGGAAGTGGTATTGAACCTTAGACAAAACGGAGTGATGGTGATACTAGACAACCACTTGACAAAGCCAGGCTGGTGTTGCGGCGAGAACGACCTCGACGCTTTCTTCGGCTACCCTGACTTTGATCCCGTCGTCTGGGCCAACGGCTTGAGCAAGATGGCTACTCTTTTCCGCAATGTCTCTAATGTCATTGGCATGAGTCTTAGGAACGAGCCTCGTGGTACTAGAGATTACCCTGACCTCTGGTTCAGGTACGCATTTCATATTGTAATACCAATTAACTTGTATTTCTTATTTTAATATAACCATGGACGTAAAACATTAAAAAAAAAATTTGAAATGACTATTTTTCTGGTGTGAGTATATTCACCTTTTGTTTGTCTTTCATTTGCATTATTGTTTAAGGTCATAATTCTTAAAATTTGGCAAAGTTCGCTATTTTTTTAGAGTTTGGACAAAATTCATAAAATCGTACGTACATAAGTAAGATTCACCTTCATTGTCAAAATTTTCACATATATAAGAAAATAAGTTCATGCATGCATGCGTGTTAAACTGTTGATGGTTACGTGAAGGTTCAGGCCGAAAGGAGCAGAAGCAGTGCACGCCGCAAACCCTAAATTACTAGTGATCCTCTCCGGCATTGACTTCGACACAAACCTCTCTTTCCTCCATGACCGCTTCTTCAACGTCAGCTTCACAGTCAAACTCGTCTTCGAGCTGCATTGGTACAGCTTCTCCGACGGCCGAGGCGCGTGGGAGAAACACAACTCTAACGATTTTTGCGCCAAAATCATGAAGAAAGTCACCCACAACGGAGGATTCTTGCTCGGGAGAGGCTTTCCTTTGATCTTGACTGAGTTTGGGGCTGACGAGAGAGGCGGTGACGTCAGCGGAAACCGGTATATGAATTGTTTGGTTGCTTGGGCGGCGGAGAATGATTTGGATTGGGCGGTTTGGGCATTAACCGGAGATTATTATTTGAGAACCGGTCAAAAGCATATGGTTGAGACTTATGGCGTTTTGGATGCTAATTGGAAAGACGTCAGAAACTCTACTTACTTGCAGAAACTCTCCGGAATCCAATATCCATTTAGAGGTCAGAGCTCCCTTTTTATTTATATATATAATCTAGATTTAACAAAAAGAAAAACACAGTAAGTTTCTTAAAATCGAATTTTAAAATTTTGTATATATGAAACTATACACAATGTTAACTTACAAGGTACTTTTTTTTTTAACAATATCCTGAATTTTCTATTTTTATTTCAATTTCTTAAGTTAATAAACACCCATAAAAATGTCTAGGATTCGATCTTAATACCTCTTAGGGTAGTTCTTTTTTTATGAACGTGTATATTTTTGGATTCTAAATATAGAATCTTCTTATATATATATGCAGGACCCGGTTTACAACTCAAGAACCTTCTCTTCCACCCATCAACTGGTCTTTGCGTCACCAACAATCCCTCAGACAGTTTACCCACAGTTCGATTAAGACATTGCTCTAAATTGGCGCCATCGACCTTTAATCCCAATGAAGCCATTCTTTGGATAAATAAAATGTGCGTCGAAGCTCCAGATGTTGTTGGACAAAAGGTGAAGCTTGGAGTTGGCACTAAGTGCTCTAAGTTGGGACAAACCTCAGCTACTAACATGCATTTGTTGTTTAAGTCAAGTAATGGTTTGTTGCTATGTCTTGATGTGGACGAACGTGACAACAGCGTCGTCGCTAACCCTTGCAAGTGTTTGACTATGGATGCTTCGTGTGATCCAGCTAGCCAATGGTTCAAAGTTCTTTAAATTCTATTTTCTATGCTTTTTTTTTTCTTGAGGAAATGTATTTGTAATCAAGAATACGAGCATGTTCGTCATTAAAATATTCTTAAAATAAATGAAATAAGATTTCATGATTGAAACTTTGATGTCGAAATACTCAAATTATTATTATTTTTATATAAATTTTGGTAATGATAGCTTAATCACCACAATTTTAAACATAGAAATTGTAGTGGTAATGCAAAAAAGAATATTTAGCGATAAGAACGTAAAATTGTACAAAGAACTTCTAATTTAGTGGTCCATCCAAGAGATTAGTCTCTTGTAATTTGTAAATGACAGGGTTAAACAAATTTCAAATTTTAGAATATCGTAATAGGAAAGAAAACTTTTTGTTCTGGGCTGATTAAAAAACACGTACTGGGCTATTGTGGCTAAAAGGTAAACGGGCTGAGAGTTGAAGAAATTGAGGCCCATGTAGTTCGTTACGTCATATCTTATATTCACCACGTGGCAGTCAACTTAGCCACTGAGAGTTTTCCAAATTATCTGACTCATCTGACTACTCTTAGATTTTTAACTAAAAAAGAAAAGTTAGAATAAAAGAAAACAGACAAAAAATGATAAGCCTTAGGTTTCAACCAAGCACCGCCGGTGTTTTATCGACGTCGGTTAGCTGCGCCGGTTACATCAAGCGGTGTGGTTCGGCTAAACCGGGAAAAATCGGCCGGTTCAGAACGATGGCTATGGCGGCTACTCCTCTCGAAATATGCGTCAAAGCTTCCATCACCACACCCAACAAGCTCGGAGACTGTTAGCTCTCTCTCTCTCTCTCTCTCTCTCTCTCTTGACGGGAACTTTGAAATGTGGATGATAAAGCTGCAATTTGACTGCTCTTTCTATCAGTTTCGAGTTGCAGATAGATATTTTGTGTTAGCTCAATTGGTGTGTTTCTGTGTTTAGAAATCTGAAACTATCCAATCAAATTCCAAATGTTGATGATAAAGCTGCAATTTTGATTCCTGTTTCGCTCAGTTTATCATGCATTTAGTTACTTGAACTTAAAAATTTGAGCATATCGTATCTGCAAAATCTGCTTTTTAAGAATTTATTTTTGAACTTAATTCGTGCTTAGACTGTTTCTTGGTTTAGAAATCTGAAACTATCAAAACATGTTTAGAAACACGTATAAAATGCAAACTTGATTCTATATGTCTAGGTTTGAGGGTCTTTTTTACTTCATGATTTGATTATATTCATTGTTTTGTTGATAGGCCCTTTTTGCCAAAGGGTGCTGCTGACTATGGAGGAGAAGCATGTACCTTATGACATGAAAATGGTAGATTTGAGTAACAAGCCAGAGTGGTGAGTGCTTGGGATCTCCTTTATGTGTTTGAGGTTCACATGATTCCTGATTAATGGCAGTGATTTCCATAGTTTTCTCAGTGTCTTGTGTCCTTGTTTAATGTTTCTAGGTTCTTGCAAATTAGTCCAGAAGGTAAAGTCCCAGTGGTGAAGTTTGATGAGAAATGGGTTCCGGATTCAGATGTTATAACACAGTCTTTGGAAGAAAAGTATCCTGAGCCTCCTCTAGCAACCCCACCTGAAAAGGCGTCATTGTAAGCATTCAGATTTATTTATTTTCTGGATCCTATGATGGTGTGTACTTGTTTTGATGGAATTGACCTGAATAGTGTTCTCGGCTGAAAAAGGTTTCATCTGACGATTTGTATGCTTCCGGTTAAGAATGTTTAATTTATTTCTGCAGTGGGTCGAAGATCTTCTCCACATTTATCGGTTTTCTCAAGAGCAAAGATGCAGGAGATGGAACTGAGCAAGTTTTCTTGGATGAGCTTAGTACATTCAACGATTATATCAAAGAAAATGTAAGCTCTTGTGGTCTTGGTCTCTTCCATAACTAGCCTTCGATGATGTGTTAGATCCTGGAGTACTATTTCTGATGATCTGATAGTAGATTTTTCTGGCCGTTGAGCGAAACATATATTTACCACACTTTTCTTCCATACTCTGAAGGGCCCTTTCATAAACGGAGAGAAGATTTCAGCAGCGGATTTGTCCTTAGGACCAAAATTATACCACATGAAGATTGCACTGGGGCATTACAAGAACTGGTCTGTTCCAGATTCACTTTCTTTCCTTAAATCCTATATGGAGGTAAATGTCTTTGAAAACAAGATGTTGCAACAGCACTCTTTCGATCATTTCTTTTCAGTTGGTTTAACTAATAACCACATTATGATAATTTACAGAATGTTTTCTCGAGGGAATCATTCGCGAAAACACGGGCGCAAACAGAGGATGTAATTGCTGGTTGGAGACCAAAGGTGATGGGTTAAGAGTAAGAGGTTTAGATGTTGGCCTCAAGGGATCGATCATCTTCTTTGCCTTCTAGTAAATGTAAAAACATACTGTAATAATCAAAGCTTCTTCAAATATTACCAGCAATATCTATGCTCGTTATTACCGTCCGCAAAATAGTTACAGCCAGCAATTAGAGATGTACCATAAGAAGAACAAGAATTGCAGTGACTATTATACATTACTAATGGTAATCCGAGATTAGCGTCACCATATGCTAAAATTATTAACCGAGAGAAAATTTTGTAGACCATAATAAGCAACAGCGAAGAATGACAGAATTGCCCTTCCGTCATCTACTCCTTCCCTCGTCGTTGCCACTCCTGCTTCAGTGACTCCCTAAACCCCGTGTTTCTTCGGCAAGCTTATCTTTTTCTTGGAATTTTTAAAAAATTTCGCCATGATTCTCCAAACGCCTTTCTCTCTACCCACAACTACTAGTACGCCTTTGTCTCCCTGCTGCCCTCACCGGCTCAACACTCTGTTCTTCACTCACCGACGCCGTCGATTAATTTCTCCGCCCCGCTTGGGTTCAAGTTTCTCGCAACGCAGATTTTCCCTGTCTGGTACGTTCTTCGCTATCTTATCTCTGTTTCCTATGTTTGTCTACAACTAGACTGTTTAGATTTTCTCTTGAATTGATGTGCAAAATGATCAGCAATCATCTATTTTTCTCTTCAGTTGCTGCGTCAGGAAATAATGTCTTTACTTCTCCTGAGACATCCAAGACCTTTGATTTTTCCTCAGAGGAGAAAATATACAAATGGTATAAACTTTCTGCAGATGTATTGGTAATTTTATGGCAAATCAATTATTTTATGGGAACTCTAAAAGATAATGTAATGTCGCAACGTGGGTCTCATTCTTCCGAAGATACTATGAGATCATGGATTTTGTGATCATGCTGATGATACATGGGATTTTGGGCATTTTAGGTGGGAGTCTCAAGGGTATTTCAAACCAAGTTTCGACCAAGGAGGCAGCCCTTTTGTGATACCAATGCCACCTCCTAATGTTACTGGTTCTCTGCATATGGGGCATGCAATGTTTGTGACTCTTGAGGTTGTGGAATCGATTTTGAGATAATTGACAGTCATTTGGGTATTCAATTTATGTTCCCATTTTTCATTTAAGCTTCTTAGTTTGTTCGTGTAGCTTTAGCTCGTATGTTGCTTTTTTTTTTAGATATATGTATGCATGTATTTGCAGCTTATTAGGCACTTTCAGTTGATTTGCATGGTAAATTCTTTACTAATGTGATGTTTTTTTCTTTTTTTGTGCATTGGCTGTGTTAGGCTATGGTTCTGCTATTCTCATCACTTTTTTCCCCCTTACAGGATATTATGGTTCGATACAATAGGATGAAAGGGAGGCCAACACTTTGGCTTCCAGGGACTGATCATGCTGGTATTGCCACTCAGGTTCATTTCCCGTTCAAAGTTCAATTTTTGCATGGTATTTCTATTAGAATTTGCGTGTGGTTTTGTGCTCACTTTGATTTATATTTCTTGTTTCTTCCCACTCCATTGCTCTTGTTCCTATACCAATCTCTGACATTTTCTTTGTTAAAGTCCTTTTCTTGTAGAGTATATTTTGTAGAGATAATACTTGCATTTTTTGGTGAATGTTTCTGAAAGATTTTACTGAAGCATTTCCTTACAGTTGGTCGTGGAAAAGATGCTCGCATCAGAAGGCATCAAAAGAGTGGAGTTAGGTAGAGATGAGTTTGCAAAAAGAGTCTGGGAATGGAAGGAGAAGTATGCTACCTAATCACTGCAATCACTTACTTCAAAATATCTATTTCAGAAAATATTTGTGTTATACTCTTGTGGTGTTTCATTCCTTGAACAAGTCATAAGTTATAGATCTCTAGAAAAATATGCACTATTTTAAGCAGGAAAAGATTCGTGAACCTTTTCTACTACTTGAGTAATTTGAGTTTCCTGTACCATTTCAAAGGCAAATGCTTTCATTGAAAAATACGATCCACTGTATATGTATCTGTTTTAAGCATAAGTCTGGAATTATGGTTTCTGTGGTTTTTCTCAGGTATGGCGGAACAATCACAAATCAGATTAAGAGACTGGGTGCTTCTTGTGATTGGAGTAGAGAGCGCTTCACTCTTGATGAGCAATTGAGTCGTAAGGCCTCCTACAGTTTCTATATCTTTTAGCTGGCGGTTCGTAAAAGCAAACTTTAGGTGGTGCTCAAAGTTGACTTAAAATGATTTTGAGTGGAATTTTAGAACCCAAAAACTCCGGCAAGTAAAATATTACGGGTGGCTCTCAAAGTTTCTCCTTGCTCTTATTTCAAATTATCTGAACTTGCATTTTGAATCGATTATGTATAATGTATATTCCTTGATTCTCTTTTACGCCGAATCTGTAGGAGCTGTAATTGAGGCATTTGTGAAGCTTCATGACAAGGGGTTGATATATCAAGGTAAGCAATCATATATTTTTGTTTCTGTTGTCGTAGCTGTAATTAGTGATGTGCTGTACTCATGCGAAGTTTGGTGATTTTGGCATAATGTTTTTCCAGGATCTTACATGGTCAACTGGTCCCCTAACTTACAGACTGCTGTTTCAGACTTGGTGGGTGATCTACTTTATCTCACACTCTATTGTTTTAGTACTTTCTCTTTCTTTCTAGAAGTGATTGTGTAGTTCTTAACAGGAAGTAGAATATTCGGAGGAATCTGGATTTCTGTACCATATTAAATACCGTGTAGCTGGAAGGTACTGTCCAACTACGAGTACTGCCTTTACTTTTCTTTTCTACTGTGTCTTTTATGGAAAATTATGTGAAAAGATGACTTTTACTTACTTCAATTTGATTACTTTCCGCTCTTTATAGAGTTCACAGAAGCATGATAGGGTTTGAATAGTGTATCTACCGTGGCTTTAAATTCTGTGGTATAATCATTAAGACTTGTGGGACACAACTTTGGGCCGTAAAGGTTGCTTTTGTAGTAGTTAACTATCACTTGTGATAGTAAATTATTCTTGAAAGCTTGGTGACTACCTTTATTCTACCTATGGAGATGGCTAATTTGATCTTTCCTTGTATAGTCCTGATTTTCTTACTATAGCAACGACTCGTCCAGAGACATTGTTTGGTGATGTGGCCATTGCCGTGCATCCTGAGGTAGGTGGCGAGATTTCAATTTATTTTTCCTTTGGTTATAGGATATCGGGAATGACAGATGCCACTATCAAACTCTGTTTCACGTGTTTCAAATATTGGTTTCTTTTTTAATGGACGGAGCTCAGTTAGTAGCAAGTTTTGTACTAGAGAGGAAAAGTAAATAATTTATAATAAATTTTCTTTAATTCTTCCTTTTGAGGGTTTACATGTATATTTATTCTACTTAAAAATCATTTGAAATTGGATATCTAGTCCAGGTAGTTTGTCGGGTTGCTGGTCTAATTTAATGTAAGCAGATGTAATCTACAAAGTAGATGATAATTTTTATTGGATTCATGTGAATGTAGATCTTTTTCTAATACTTTCTTATAATAGGTGCTCTTCCTTGGGCATCGTTTGAGGATTAATGTTGTGAATTGTGTTTGGCATCTGGCAGGATGATCGTTATTCTAAGTATGTTGGTCAGACAGCAATTGTACCTATGACATATGGTCGTCATGTCCCAATTATTTCTGATAAGGTGAACTCAGATCTACTGCCTATGCACTCTTTATGATGTCTTTTAGGATCAAATATCGTTTTTCTAAACTCAACAAGGAAAAGGCCGCACTGGTTTTTTCTGTTCTGTTCTTCATGCCTTTCTCATCAGTAGTTTTTGCTGGAGAAATTTTAAATTACTCAGAAGCAAGAAAATGAAGTTACCTCATAGTATTTTCTTTGCTGTTCTTTCTAATCAGTATTTTCTGTGTACCGTGGCAGTATGTTGATAAGGATTTTGGGACTGGTGTTCTGAAGATAAGTCCTGGGCATGATCACAATGATTATCTGCTTGCAAGGAAGCTAGGTCTCCCCATTCTGAATGTGATGAACAAGGATGCAACACTAAATGACGTTGCTGGCTTGTTTTGGTAACATTTTGTTTTAAACTTATATGTTAGATGCGTTAGTTTCAACATTATCAAATGGTAGACCCTTAGGTTATGGCCATGGAGCCTTACATACATTGTATTTTCAGTGGACTTGATCGGTTTGAAGTGAGAGAGAAACTGTGGGCAGATCTTGAGGAAACAGGTTTAGCTGTTAAAAAGGAGGCTCATACTTTACGAGTTCCAAGATCTCAGCGTGGTGGAGAAGTAGTTTTCTGCTGCCCAGAATCAATTTCCAGTTCTCTAGAAATTCATAGATTTTCTCATGCATGGTTTAACTGCTGTTAGGTTATTGAGCCACTTGTAAGCAAACAATGGTTTGTCCACATGGAGCCTTTAGCTGAGAAGGCTCTTCTTGCCGTTGAGAAAAAAGAACTTACCATCATACCTGAGAGATTTGAGAAGGTATGCAAGCAAATAGTTGTGTGTCATTAGTTGCAGAGTGGTATTTGTTTTTTCTCCGGTCAGTTTGGAAAATCCATTGCAAGGCTTCGATTTTTGACTTTATACATTGAATACTTCTGCATGTGCTTGGATTTTCTTGTCGCCACTTGCAGATATACAATCACTGGCTGACAAATATTAAGGATTGGTGCATAAGCCGGCAGCTGTGGTGGGGGCATCGTATACCAGTTTGGTATGTGGTTGGAAAGGATTGCGAGGAGGACTACATAGTTGCCAAAAATGCTGAAGAAGCCCTTGAGAAAGCCCATGAGAAGTATGGAAAAGATGTTGAAATATATCAGGATCCAGATGTTCTTGACACCTGGTTTTCCAGGTTAGTTGCTCAGTTGGCTTTTTTTCCGATGATTTTTCTTCTGTGCGTCATTGCTATAGGAATAGTCTCTCGTCTAATCATGTGGAATTTTCAGTTCCTTTCAAATAGACACAATGAATTAGTGCTTCTCCTGTAATGAACATATGCCGCTGAACATATGTTCCTGATTTTGCAAGAACTTCCTACATGATTTACCTAAGAATTTCTTTTCTGCAGCTCATTGTGGCCATTCAGCACTCTTGGCTGGCCTGATGTATCAGCAAAGGATTTCAATAACTTCTACCCCACAAATATGTTAGAAACAGGGTATACTTCTTTCTTTCTTGTCGATCAGGAAAACTTGGCTGCTACTATCGGAGCTAATATTAATGCTAGACCCTTCAGAAGGAAAACTTGGACCAATAAATTTTTTTTTGTTACTAAGAACTGATGTCTTAAATTAAGTAAAACTCGGAAAAGGAATGCGCTTTTGTTGCAGTTCTTCTATGAAATTCCCATTACTTCCTTCAACTAACTATTGTCCTTTTGTTTGGACAGGCATGACATACTATTTTTCTGGGTAGCAAGAATGGTTATGATGGGAATAGAATTTACAGGGACCGTTCCATTTTCTCATGTCTACCTTCACGGACTTATACGAGACTCTCAAGTAAGTTTAGGCTTTTTGCCTGTTCTAGTCAATGTGTTCTTTACCAGGGATGAGATAAATACTCAAGTTTTGATCGTTGGGGCTTTTCATGTCATTATCTCTCACTTCTCTTTCAATGCTGTTTAACGTTAAGTTACCTCTAGGATTCTATGTAAGGAGACACTAGTATTTTCGTTCGGTATATCTCCATGTAGTAAACTAGATTGTTTGGAATTTCAGGGGAGAAAAATGTCAAAGTCCCTTGGGAATGTGATTGATCCGCTTGACACAATCAAAGACTTTGGCACTGATGCCCTGAGATTTACGATTGCACTAGGAACTGCTGGCCAGGTTTGATCTCTAGAGTGTTTAGGCAGCTGAACCAATAATTCCTTTTTTGGCTTACATTTAAATGTTTTTCTTATGCCTAATTTCCGTTCTATCTTTTCCCCATTACCTCTTTGAAAGGATCTGAACTTATCTACTGAGAGGTTAACTGCAAATAAAGCATTCACCAACAAACTATGGAATGCTGGAAAGTTTGTGCTGCAGAGTCTGCCTAGTCTAAGCGATACATCTGCGTGGGAGAATTTGCTGGCCCTCAAGGTTTGCTTGCTTTTCCATCTTCACTAGAAACTAAAAGAGATCTGTGGTATCCCTTTATCCTTTCAGTGACGGACTAAGTATGATATAAGTCTAAACTCATTTAAAAAATGTTCAATACTATACCTTTGTGTCAAAATGGGTTCATAGGCCATAAAAGTTTCAGAAAAGAAAAACGAGGTAGCATATGAGACTGGTCAGACATCTTTATGGAATGGCTCCCTCTGCTTACCTTTGTCTAACATTTTGCTTTTCTTCTTTTCAGTTTGACAAAGAGGAAACCCTGCTCAGCTTACCTTTACCTGAATGTTGGGCGGTATAATATTTAAATCCTGGAGTTAT
This sequence comes from Schrenkiella parvula, assembly GCA_000218505.1. Lineage (NCBI taxonomy): Eukaryota > Viridiplantae > Streptophyta > Magnoliopsida > Brassicales > Brassicaceae > Schrenkiella > Schrenkiella parvula. Next base: position 13,094,003 of record CM001192.1, on the reverse strand, counting down.
CAAATAGTATCAGTCTGCCTATATCTATATTCATTTTGTGTAATTTTCAGGTGTCAGAACTCCATATTCTCATTGATTCCGTCACAGCAAGCTATGAGAAGTTGTTCTTTGGGGATGTAGGAAGAGAAACATATGATTTCTTTTGGAGTGACTTTGCTGATTGGTATCTCCACATGAACTCTTAACAACCAATACATGTTTCTTTGGCTTAACTGACTGACTAGTTTTACTCTCTACTCTTAAGGTATATTGAAGCCAGCAAATCTCGACTGTATGGAACTGGAGGCAATTCAGATTCCCTAGTTTCTCAGGCAGTTCTGTTGTATGTCTTTGAGAATATACTTAAGCTGTTGCATCCATTTATGCCGTTTGTAACCGAGGATCTATGGCAGGTAATATGTTCTCACTTTTGCTATTTGGGGTTTTCGTTTCTACATTTAATGGCCTTTCACCATTTAGTTAGGCCAATGCACTGGGCAGTTATACCTTAGAGTATTCGCATGGTCATTGGATGTTTTTCCAATGCATGCTTAATTTGTTATCTCTAAGGTATTTTTGGTTGTGTAGCTTTGTTTTGACTTTCAGCATAATGTACAAGGACCCAAAACTTGGTCATATGTGGTTGATTACTTGGCACTGCAACCAAAAAATGATTTGAGATTCACAAAACTCGTATTCTGATTGTGTTTTTATTTGCAGGCACTACCCTACAGGAAAGAAGCGCTCATTGTGTCTCCATGGCCGCAAAAATCACTTCCAAGGAGTGTTGAATCAATAAAAAGATTTGAGAATTTACAAGCTCTGGTCAGTATGAATTTCTGCCTTTAGATATTCTGCAAACCCCCAACAGAACTGTACGTAAATGATTTAATATTTATAAGATTATAAGTTCTTAAAATGTCTGTTCATTCGCAGACTAGAGCAATTCGAAATGTACGAGCAGAGTATTCAGTGGAACCGGTAAAGCGTATATCTGCCTCAGTTGTTGGAAGTGCAGAGGTTGTTGAATATATTTCGGTCAGTAACTTTTGCCCTCGGTAACATGACATTCTTATGAATTAGGTTCACTATTGGTTTGCCATGTTTTTCCTTGCTAAAAGCTGTGTCTTGTCTGGGTGCAGAAAGAAAAGGAGGTCTTGGCTCTTCTATCAAGGCTTGACTTAAACAACGTCCATTTTACCAACGCCCCTCCTGGTATAAAATAATCATTTAACCCATTTTGCTCTCTTATTTTAATCTATTTGATCTCAATTACTTACATTTTTTTTTGGCGGATTCCCCTTCAACTCGTGGTCACAATATAACTCTTCATGGTTGGTCCTTTAGGTGATGCAAATCTCTCAGTCCACCTTGTAGCCAGTGAAGGACTCGAGGCATATCTACCTCTTGCCGCCATGGTTGATATATCTTCTGAAGTCCAACGCATTTCCAAACGTCTCTCCAAGATGCAAACTGAATATGACGCCCTCATAACTCGCCTCAATTCACCAAAGGTATACACCATGACCATCAAACGAAGATTGCAAACACTTGTCAGATTTTATGTTAGATAAGCTTGTTTAGTTGATGTTTTACACAACTTTTCGAAACGCATGTATATGCTGTAGTTTGTGGAGAAAGCTCCAGAAGAAGTGGTGAGAGGTGTAAAAGAGAAAGCAGAAGAAGCAGAAGAGAAGATAAAGCTGACCAAAGCTAGGCTTGATTTCCTCAAGTCCACTTCATTAGTGTCTCAGTAAATTCGAATTACAGCCCTCGAGGTAATTATTATATGTTCTCACGGTCCGGGCGTGGCCCATATCAGCCCATGGACCATCAGATATCCGTTCAATTGTGATCATTATAGAGCCTCAGGTTTCGTCAGTGATACCTATTCTCATTTTTCTTGGGGACCCCAAAGTTTAGTTTGAAACTCTCCCAAGGAAAATGATATTAGAGAGAATCAATTGTCAACTTTTTTTTAAGTGTCCTACTGTCGGGTCCATAATGCCTTTTAAAGCATGAACAGTTTTCAAGCAGAAAGTGGATATTTTTTATTTATTTGTAAGTTATGCCACAATTGTATTTATTATTATTTAAATATCCTCACCAACTAGGCAAAAGATGGGTACTATATTGAATATTTTTTTGTCAGTGTACTATTACTATATTGATTAGCATAAAAATTTAATGTTTGAAAAATCATGAATGATTTATTAGGGGTTACCGGTTAATTCGGTTGGTTTGATTCGGATCAAAAGCTTTGATTGTTCTTGTAAAGATATTTCGTTTTGAAAAATTTTAAATTTTTTAGGTGGTTCGGTTTTTGGTTTTCTAGGCCGATTTTGTTGACTCTAATGCAATTTTATTTAGTCTAAAGCAATTTTATTTAGATTAAGAGAATATTAAAAAGGCTAATGACTGAAAAAAAAATAGTAATAACCCACACCTAAAAGCAAAGGAAGCAATCAGAAATTCCTTCACTTTAAAGATCTTTTCTCCTTTTCCTTTTTCTATTTTTCTTTTGACAGCCAAGTATTCATCATTACTCTCTCTCTTTTTGCCTTTCGACAGTGTCTCTCGCTAATTTTCTAATTTAGTTTTCTAAAATCGTTAATCACATGACATGACATGATGATAACAGTAGTAGTGAACCAAGTCCATAACATATTACTGTATTAATGAAATAAAAACTTTTAACAAAACGAGACACAGATTTGCTTTTCCGAAAATTACTCCACTTCTCATTAACATCTGAATTTGAAAGGTTTCTTACTTTTAAACTCGGGTTTGGTTCTTAATTCCGGTTCAGGTTTAAACCAATTTAAACTAGACAAAGACAGCGCGGTTTGCGCATGTTACCCGACAACATCATTCTCTTCTCTCCTTCCTCCTCTTCTCTCTCTTCTCTCAGTCTCAGCGAAAGAAGCAGAGGAGCCAAAATCAATGGCGGCCAACAATTTTGCGACGAAGCTAAGTAGAAACACAAATAGACTTACAGTGATCTTGGTCTACGCATTCCTCGAATGGCTTCTCATGTTCTTCATCTTCCTCAATTCCCTTTTTACTTACTTTATCGTGAAATTCGCCTCTTTCTTCGGCCTTACGCAAATCTGCCTTCTCTGTCCGAAGCTAGATCGAATCTTCGAGCGAAACTCAGAAAATAGATTCACTTATAGAGAGCTTCTATGCCCAAATCACGTCGCAGAGCTCGCAAGTCTCAGTTTTTGCAAAACTCACGGGAAATTATCCGAATCGGTGGGTTTGTGCTCGGATTGCTCAGATCGCGAAGAACGAAGCAACATTGGCTTAGGGTTTTGTTCTTGTTGCCAGAAGAGCTTGGCAGAAAAGCACTATCCTAGTTACTTGCTTATCAAGTCATCAATTTGGGGAAAATCTCTGGGTGACAGAGAGAACGGAGGATTGATCTTTGAGATGATCGATGATGATAAATTTGGAGATGGGTTCGAGATACAGAGAGAATCCGATCCATTAGGGTCCTTCAGCGAGAAAGCAGAAGAAGAAGGAAAGAGACAAGAGCAGCAGCAAAATGGTGAAGTTATTTCAGATGTCGAGAGCTATGGTTTAAGTCTGAGAGAAGTGTCTGAGGAAGATGGGTTAAAATCTATCAACAGTAACAATTTTCTCGGGAACGAAGACGAAGCAAGAGTTTCTGAGGATGAACAAAGGGATGATGACACAGGCAATGCTACTACATATGGGGAAGATAAAATTTCAGGTAGAGTCAGAACATAAACCCAATGTCTGAAAATTTATGTCTTTTTGTTATCTCTATTTTAAAATATTTCAACTGTGATTAAACACAGAGCGTGTCGAAGAAGAAGAAGAAACAGAAAGAGCAAAACTGTTGAATGATCACTTTGGGAGCAAGAATGAAGCTTTTGTCAGCGAAAATCTCTCTGTTGGATATGATCCTCTTCGAACAGGTATTGTGTACATATTTATGCATCCTTTGGTTTGGTTTGTATATCTATGTTAAAGAATTTTAAGCCTGCATAGAATTTTCTCTTTCATAGGTAGCCAAAATGAAGAAGAAGAAGAAGATAAAGATGAAAAGACCAAGGAGTTTCCTGAAACTCCAACATTACGCAGCACTTTATTGCACAAGAAACTTCATTTTCTTTCCAAAAATGAGTATGCAGCTGCTGATGATGCAAGAGATGGGAGCGTATCGGTGAGTGAAATGGATGGTGGCGATCCTTTAAGGACAATTGAACGGCTGAGAGAAACTGTGAGAGCAGAACAAGAAGCACTGAGAGGTTTATATGCAGAGCTGGAAGAAGAAAGAAGCGCGTCTGCGATAGCAGCTAACCAGACAATGGCGATGATCACAAGGCTACAAGAAGAGAAAGCGAAAGTTCAGATGGAGGCGCTGCAGTATCAGAGAATGATGGAGGAACAAGCCGAGTATGATCAAGAAGCCTTGCAGCTGTTGAATCATTTGATGGTGAAACGAGAGAAAGAGAAGGAAGAAATCCAGAGAGAACTTGAGGTTTATCGAGAGAAGGTTTTGGAGTATGAATCAAAAGCAAAGAACATAATCGCAATTACGAAATGCAATTCCGAGGCTGATGATGATTTTGATGATGATAAAGAAGAGGAGAATGGAGAAGAGGATAAGTCTTCTGAGACGGACGTGGATTTGGAGAAGATAACATTGGATTGCGTAAAACATATGAGCATGCTTGATGAATCTTTATCAGAGTTTGAGGAAGAGAGGCTAGTGATTTTGGATCAGCTTAAGGTGTTAGAGGACAGGCTATTAACAATACAGGACAATGAATCAGCAGAGGATTCGAAATTTCCAGGAGAATTCAGCAATAGCTACGAAGGAGAGAGTTATGAACATGAAGGACTAACAATGGCATCAATGGCAAAGAGCCTGCTTCCTCTTCTAGACGCTGCAGAGAACGAATCAGAAGACGGGTATGAAGAACTAGCGGAATCCGTTAAAAAGAACTTTGGTTCAGAAAGCGAGAAGCTAGAGATCATCAAACAAGTAGATAGTGTCTATGAGAAGTTACAGGTGCTAGAAACAGATGGAGAGTTTCTGAAAAACTGTATGAGCTCGGCGAAGAAAGACGACAAAGGAACGGATCTTCTTCAAGATATATTGCAACATCTCCGTGATCTCAGAAACATCGAACTCACTGACACGATCGAAAACCAGACAACGACACATGACGAATGACGTTTATTTACAAGAATTATGAACTCTTTCACCATTATTCAGGCAAGTTTCAAGAACCGGAATCAATGTCTTTGCACTGCTCAACGGAGGATCTAAGAGTTATAGAAATTCTTAGATGTTTCTTGTTTGTGTCTTTTTTTTTTTGGAGTAACAAAAAGGTTTCACATCAGTCTTTGAATTTGTATCAGTCATGTAAATTTATCGTGTTTCTTGTAGTTTATGAGAGTTTTTCAGTTGGAAAAAAGGAAAATAATAATTATTGTTAAAGAGTAAATGAAATGTAAATCATAGTTACAATGAAGAAGAAGAGAAGAGTATAACTTTATAAGACAAATGTAATTAATAATTATTTATGTGTGTTTCATAAAACAAAGAAGAGTATAACTTTATAAGACAAATGAACGTATCTACTTACCAAACCAATGACAATCACCATTAAGTGTAAAATAAATCAGATGCTAAATCATAGGATATGATGAGATATGGTTGATATTTCAATATATTTGCTTTAACAATGTTTCATTAGCATATATATATGTCATGATTCTGCTTTTGGCAGGAAAGATAGTCGCATCTCATGTGTTATTTAGCAATGTCACATGCCCATTTTGCTTTTGCACTTCTAATAACAAAAGGAAGTAAAAGAAAACCTAGTATAGATGATTTCATTAAAAGGAGATGACAATAATAGTTGCTTTGGAATGATGATTGATGAACATAAATGTTTTTTCGAATATATACAAGTAATTGAATTTTTTGGAAGGTTTTATATAAAAGTAAAACTTCGTTTTATCGTTCATATTTTCTCCCCAAAGTGATTTTATTAGAAATTGTAAACCAACCGTCAAGTTAATTATAAAATTTTGTCGAACGTTGACAAAAAAAAAAAAATTGACAACACTGCGAACAATGACAGCCGTTGATCTTTGTAGCGACAAATGATATATGACGACAGTGATGGTTGTTCGCTGTCAGTTTGATTGGACTAAAGAACAGCCCGGGTCATTTTCGTCATTTTACCAACCTTCACGTTCTTAATTTCTTTTGTATTGTATTAATTTATTTTTAAAAATGAAATAGTAGTAATTATTAGTGGTTGGTTTATTTTTTTAATTACATCGGATCAGTAGGAGAATCCGAGTTTTTAAAAGAAGAAAAAAAAACGCTTTTTTTTGTGTGTGTGTGTGTGAGTGTGGCCACTCTGGAGACAGCCACACCTGCTTCTTCTTCTATCATTCTTCTTCTGGGTTTGTTCGTCCCCTCTTTCCTTAATCCACCGATTTGAATCTTTCTCTCTCTCTCTCTTGATTTGAATCCAAAAATTAAGTCTTAATATCAGCAACAAAAAAAATCGATTTTGCAAGTTGGAATTTTTGAAATTCAGCATTGTTTTTGTAATCGATCAACTTCATCTTCTTCTTCAAATCGAGCGCGGCGGTGGTGGTGGTCTGTGACGGTGGCTATGGCTTCGAAGACTAAGTAAGAGTCTTACTCAGTTTCAGTCTGTTTTAGTTTTATCCTATTTCTAGTAGAACCAGATCTGATTTTTGTGTTTCAAAAAAATTGGAAGTTACTATTTTTGAGTAAATTTTACAATGATCGAGTTAGATCTATTTGTTTTCCCATCTTTTGCTGCAGTTTTTAAATCTTTGATCAATTTTTCTCCGTTTGCTTTGTTGCTGAGATCCTACTTTTGTTGTGTGTTTGGTGGAAACAGAACTAGTTTATCCGAAACTACTCCGGGAAAGTCATCTCCTGCAACTCCAAGAGTAGCAAAATTGAGTAGGGCAGTGAAGAAATCTGAAACTAATTCTCCATCACCGACTCCAAATTCACGCCTTCCACTTGATCGTTCTTCCCCAAATTCAAAGTCTTCTGCTGAGAGACGATCACCAAAGGTTCCAACTCCACCAGAGGTAAAAAGTGTTGAATGGTTTCAAACTTCTCTGTAGATGCCATTGGTTGAAGTTAGACTTTCACTGTATGAAACATGCATTTGTGTCTACCTAGTCATTTGAAAATTGTCTGGAGCTGCTTCGACCCGCAATGGCACTTGACATCTATTTGTTTTCTGCTGATTCATTTCAGAAAACTCAAGCGCGGGTAGTGGGGAAAGGATCAGAACCGCAGACTCGGCTGACTCAGATCAAGGAAGATCTGAAGAAAGCGAATGAGCGGATATCTTCATTGGAGAAGGAAAAAGAGAGAGCACTTGATCAACTCAAAGAAGCCAAAAAAGAGGTTGAAGAAGCAACCGGGAAGCTGGATGATGCTTTAAAAGCTCAGAAAAGTGTCGAGGAGAATTCAGAGGTTGAGAAATTTCAGGCTGTCGAGGCAGGGATCGAGGCAGTTCGGAAGAAAGAAGAAGAGTTGAAGAAAGAACTCGAAGATGTCAAGAACCAACATGCTTCAGATTCTGCTGCTCTTATTTCGCTTACACAGGAGCTTCGGGAAGTCAATGAAGAATTGGCCGCGGCCAATGACGCCAAGAGCAAGGCCTTGAACCAAGCAGATGATTCTAGTAAGACGGCTGAAATTCACGCAGAAAAAGTTGAGATCTTGTCTTCGGAATTGACGCGGTTGAAAGCGTTGCTTGATTCAACCCGAGAAAAGAAAGTGATTTCGGAAAGCGAAATGGTTGCCAAACTAGAAGAGGAGATTGTGGTTTTGAAAGGAGATCTTGAGAAAGCGAGAAGTTTTGAGGCAGAGGTCAAAGAACAAGAGATGATCATCGAGAAGCTTAATGTTGACCTTGAAGCCGCCAAGACGGCAGAATCTTGTGCACACAGCTCATCTGAGGAGTGGAAGACCAAAGTCAAAGAACTGGAGTCACAGCTAGAAGAAGCTAACAAGTTGGAGAGATCTGCCTCTTTATCTTTGGAATCTGTGATGAAACAACTCGAAGGAAGGAATGATAAGTTGCATGACACAGAATCCGAAATCACCGATCTTAAGGAGAAAATTGTGACGTTGGAGACAACAGTTGCTAGACAAAAAGAGGATCTTGAGCAATCTGAGCAACGGTTGAGCAATGCAGAAGAAGAACTGTCTAAGATTGAAAAAGAAGTAGACAACTTGAAGAACGAGCTTGAAACTGTCGAGGAAGAGAAGACTCGAGCTTTAAATAAGGAGCAAGATGCTTCTTTAAGTGTTCAAAGGCTCTTGGAACAGAAAAAGAAGCTCTTAGCAGATCTGGAAAGCTCAAAGGAGGAAGAGGAGAAGAGTAAGAAAGCAATGGAGAGTCTAGCTTCGGCGTTGCACGAAGTGTCGAGTGAAGGAAGAGAGTTGAAAGAGAAGTTGTTGAGTCAAGGGGATCACGAGTATGAAACACAAATAGAAGACTTGAAGCTGGTCATTAAAGCGACAAACGAGAAGTATGAGAATATGCTTGGCGAAGCGAGACATGAGATTGATGTTCTTGTTAGTGCGGTTGAACAAACTAAGAAACATTTCGAGAGCTCAAAAACAGATTGGGAGATGAAAGAAGCTAATTTGGTGAGCTACGTGAAGAAAATGGAAGAAGAAGTTGCTTCGATGGGGAAAGAAATGAATAGGTTGGGTAATTTGCTGAAGAGAACTGAGGAAGAAGCCGATGCAGCTTGGAAGAAAGAAGCACAGACGAAAGACAATTTAAAAGAAGTGGAAGACGAGGTGATTTATCTTCAGGAAACTCTTGGAGAAGCAAAAGCAGAAAGCATGAAACTAAAGGAGAATCTGTTGGATAAAGAAACTGAGTTTCAAAGCGTCATTCACGAAAACGAGGATCTGAGGGCAAAGGAAGATGTTTCTCTAAAGAAGATCGAGGAGTTATCAAAGTTACTAGAAGAAGCGATATTGGCCAAGAAGAAAGCGGAAGAGGAGGAGGTCGAGCTCAGTGAAAGCGAAAAAGACTACGATTTGCTACCGAAAGTGGTTGAGTTCTCTTCTGAAAACGGCCATAGAAGTGTAGAAGAGAAATCTCCTAAAGCGAAAACCATTGATGAAGAAGCTCCGCATGAACAAATCAGCAATGGCAATGGTATGGAGGAGAAAGACATGAATGGAAAACTCGAGGCAAAAACTGAGATGAAGGAGAAGAAAACAGAATCTCCAGATGATGACAAAGATGATTCGGTTGAAGTTATATTCAAAATGTGGGAAAGTTGCCAAATCGAGAAGAAAGAAGCTTTTCCGGACAAGAAATCAGAATTAGAGTCTCAAGAAGAAGAAGAGGATTCAAACAAAATCGATGAAAGCGATAAAACCTCAACAGAGAACGTGGATGAGACCGGAAACGTGTTAACCACAGAAGATCAGCTTGTGATGGAGAAGAAAATGAAGAAGAAGAAGACTTTACTTGGTAAAGTTGGGAATCTTCTCAAGAAGAAAGCACCCGTAAACCAGAAATGACAAACTCTTCGAGGTAAGGAAAAACATAAAGCTCATATATAGAAGAAATATATATCTGTATAACCTTTTGATTTCATCAGTGTTCTTTATATATGTATTTGTTGGTGGTTCTTAATTCTTTTCTTCTTTTCGATTTTAACAACAATGTCTCTCGATCTTATGTTTTTCTTTATAATGTAAAGGCTTGTGTTTTTCTTTTATTCCGCTTTTATAAACTATCTGCCACAACAAACCGCTGTTTAATAAAACCGAGAACTCCAAGAACACATCCGTAAACAACAAACCCGTCCCAGCAGATCTTGAAGTAGAACGTAGACAGTATATATTTATTGCAGAGAGCTTTAGGACAGGAAGAGATCTTTCAGACAAAGAAACCATCAAGTGTGTTTCCTTGTGGACCTCTGATGTGTATTATTATTATTTAGGAACATGTTCGTAGAAACTCTTCATGGAATTGAGATCACCATGGTCTTTTTCAGATAGTTCTGCAACATTAGCTAATAGTAAATAGTAGTTGCCAAAAAAAAATAGCTATTAGTAAATAGTAAGATCACATTCTTCAAATCTGACGGCTGTTATACAAGCCGTACAATTGAGAGACTCAATCTAACGGTTGGAAATAGAAAGATCTCATCCCTCAAGACGAACCCGTCCTGTCACAATCTCCTCCGATAACCTTTTCGTCTCTCTCGAACTCTCTTCTTGTCTTTCTGGTTAAAAAACTTTCTGTAAATACGACTTTCTTGGACATAAACCAGTCTGAATCTCTCTGTACCAGGATAATGTACTCGTCGTCCTCTTCCTCCAGTTTTCTTCCATTTCCACCGGCGCGGCAACCGATGGCCACCATACCCACCGCGTCCCCATTCATGCTCCGGCGGAGCTCCTACGGGTTCGGTGTGTTTCACAGGAAGCGTGCTCGTTTCAAGCGACAGAGTCGGAGCTTGGTTTTAGTGAATTCCTCGTTTTTTCCTCCGCCGTTCGATGGCAGCGTTCCTCTCGACTCCTTAGCTCCCTCTGTCGCCGGCTTCGCTTCCGGCTTGGCGGTTTTTCTGTCGACAAGTCTAGTTGGAAGATCTCTGGGGATTAGTAATAGACGAATAAAGAGCGTTGAGGATGTTGTTGGGGAATGGATCCTTTTCACGAGCCCCACGCCGTTCAACAGATTTATTCTCCTCCGGTGTTCTTTACTCTCGTTTGATGTTGGGGGCGGCGGAGACGACGAACTTATGGAGAGCCTGAGCGATAGGCTCTTGAAGGAAGAGAGGCATTTCGTCACTCTGGACCGGGGGAAGATTGTATCGTCCGAAAGAGCTGCGGGGAAGGAGAAGCCGTTGGAGTATCAGAGGCTCTGCATCAGTACAGAGGACGGCGGCGTTGTTTCGCTTGATTGGCCGGCGGATTTGGATCTTAAGGAGGAGAGTGGGCTGGACACGACTGTAGTTCTGATCCCGGGAATGCCGGAAGGAAGCATGGATGAAGGTGTTCGCGCATTTGTAAGTGAGGCCTTGAGGCGAGGCGTGTTTCCTGTGGTGATGAACCCTAGAGGATGTGCTGGTTCGCCTCTCACTACACCTCGGTGAGCTACATTCCACTTGTTTACATCTTTTTTTGATCCCAGACAAATTGTAACTGGTTGATTCTGTAGGTTATTCACCGCTGCTGATAGTGATGATGTATCCACAGTTATGCGATTCTTAACCAAGACAAGGCCATGGACGACACTTATGGGTGTTGGTCGGGGATATGGTGCAAATATGTTGACAAAGTACCTGGCAGAAGCCGGGGAGACAACACCTCTTACAGCTGCTGTATGCATAGATACTCCTTTTGACCTTGAAGAGATCACAAGAACATCACCTTATTGCACTAGTTTGGATCGACAGCTTACAAGTGGATTAGTAGAGATACTTCTGGCGAACAAGGTTGGGTATTGCTTATAAAACGCATCATAATGATTTATCAAGTCACTTTGGGTGAGCTCTTCTTCTTATTGACTGGGTTATGCAAATGGACACCTTCTAGGAGCTTTTCCAAGGCAGAGCAAATGTCTTTGATGTTGGTAAAGCTTTGTCTTCAAAATCAATCCGCGACTTTGATAAAGCCTTATCCGTAGCGGCAAATGGTTTCGAGAGTATAGAAGATTTCTATTCCAGTTGCGCCACCAGAGATGTGATTGGAGAAGTAAAGGTTCCTGTCCTCTTTATACAGGTGAATTTTCTGGCTGTGGGGTTACTGCACCCTTCACGACCTGATACCTGTAACTCAGAAGTGCTTTGTTTTATGGTATCATGATTGTTAGGATTTCATATTTAGTGTACTTAAGGAATCCATTATAGGAGGCTAGATTCGCTTAGGACAGACACAGAGGTTCAATTATAGAACTATTGGATACTGTATGACTAAAGGAGATTATTATCTTGCACGGATCATGATTTAAACTGAGGGTAATGTTGAATGAATGTTGTACATATTTTGACTCACGAAATTGCTTATATTTGTCAGAATGACGATGTAGTGCCAGTTTATTCAACTCCACGTAGTTCAATAGCTGAAAACCCATTTACAAGCCTACTTCTGTGCTCTTCTTCACCAAGTCTAATCGATGGATCTACAGTGGCTGTGGCTTGGTGCCAGGACCTTGCGATTGAGGCAATTTCTCTCCCTAACTAGTTTCTTTATTTCAGTGCAAAATTAAATTCACAATGCCGTTAAATTATACTTGAAAAATGATCAGCTGGCATTGGTGCCCATTCGTCAATACATCTTGATAAAAATTAGGTTTCGTCACGTAATCTAAAATCCAGGGTATTACATACTTTTTTTCATACAGAGACACCATCTCTTTCATTTTTATGTCTTCTTTATCACTATTGGATAGATAAAAAGCAGGCATGATACTCTCTGTATTCAAGAGGTTAACTATTACGATCATGTTGTTAGTTAGTAACTGATGGTTGATATATGTGAGTGTAAAATATTGGTTAATTTCTGGTGAAAATGCAAATGCTATGCAAGTCCTTCCGCCTGGAATTTTTATTTTTTAAGTGAATGTCCTGTTACATTGACTTCTAGATTTGAGAGATTGATTTTCCTGTACTGGCCATGCAGTGGTTGACTGCTGTAGAGCTTGGGCTTCTGAAAGGTCGTCATCCACTTTTGAAAGACGTGGATGTTGCTGTTAACCCTTCACAAGGCTTGGTTCTTACGGAAGCCAAGGCACCTGAAAAGGGTATTACTGCTAAGAAGCTCCTGCAGGTAACTAGGGGAAAGACGGTGAATGGTTACCATGTAGATCCTTCCAGGGCAACATTTGAAGACAGTGACATTACTCCGAATTCTAGTTTGCCATCTGGAACAGACCTAGATAAGAATGTCAAAATCGATACTGGATGTGATGAAGCAGAAAATGGTGAAGTTTCAATAAGGGTTCCTGTCGAAATTGAATCAGTTGAAGATAATAACGCCAATGTAGAAGAAAGTGAAAGTGGCCAAGTGTTGCAAACTGCAGAAGTAGTTGTGAATATGCTTGATGTAACCATGCCTGGCACCCTGAAAGCTGAAGAGAAGAAAAAGGTAACACTATCGTGCTAAAAGTAAAAAGAACTTTTACAACTTTTACTGTGGTCGCTGCGTTAACAATTGCTTGACAATTATTCAGTAAATGTCTAGGTTATGGATGCTGTTGGTCGAGGAGAGACAGTTATTAAAGCTTTGCAAGATGCCGTACCAGAAGACGTTCGTGGGAAGCTAACAACATCTGTATCTGAGATCATGCAGTCAAGTGGCAGTAAGTTAAATTTTCAAAAGCTTAACCTTCCTGGTTTAACGAAAAAACTGGAGGAAGCAAGGAAAGAACCATCGAGTACCACAGGTCAAAAGGACACTCATTCTCCTGATCGGATAAATAAGAGCGATGGTTTGGTGAGTGGCTCGGATAACACTATTGGTGGCTCGGACAATTTGGCTGGTGGAATAGAACTAGAGCATTCCTCTTCTGAAGCTTCAGAGAAAGACGGTAATTATGGAAAGCCCCAACCCGTCGACAGTGATCAAGATGATAGTTCTGTCCTGACTAAGAAGCCCCAACCCGTCGACAGTGCTCAAGATGATAGTTCTGTCCTGACTAAGAAGCCTCAACCCGTCGACAGTGCAGCTGATGGTTCTGAGAAGGCTTCTGAAGCAAAGGTTGATATTACCAACCAGGGGCAGCCAATTGGCACAGAGGATGTAACTAGTGATGATGACAAAGTGGACCAAGTTTCTGTAATAGCCAAGCGTCAAAAACAGGAGGAAACTAATAAAAACGATGAGAAAGAAGCACTAATGGCAAATGAAAATTCCAGTGCAGCTGATGGTTTGGAGAAGGCCTCAGATGCAAAAGTCGATAGTACCAACGAAGGGCAGCCAATCAGTGCAGATGCTGTAACTAGCGATGAAGACAAAGTGGAGAAAGGTGCTATATTAGTTCAGCAACAAAGAAAGGAGGAAACCAATAGAAATGATGAGAACGCAAAACAGTCTGCCACCGAACAAAACAAGGTGGCATCTACTGGCAATGAAGGCGATGCTGGACAATCTTCTGCTTCACAGTCAGTAGAGAAAGAAGAAGTTGATGGTCAGAACAAAGAAACCAAAATTACGCAACCTGTATCTGACCAAACTAAGCCAGGAATTCAGGATCCAGATCAGGCCAAGTTTAATGTTTCCCAAGCATTTGAAGCACTTACGGGGATGGATGATTCAACACAGGTCGCTGTCAATAGTGTTTTCGGTGTCCTCGAAAATATGATTACTCAGCTGGATGAAGAAAATAATGAAGAAAATGAGGTAAGTGATGAGAAGAATGTCAAGGATGAGAAGAATATTAAGGATGAGAAGAATGTCAAGGATGAGAAGGATGTCACGGCTGAGAAGAATGTCACGGATGAGAAGAATGTCATGGATGAGAAGAATGTCACGGGTAAAAAGGTAAGGTCTCCTTCTGAAGAGCAAACCCCTTATAACAACGAAGCAGAATGCCAAATGCTCTCTGAAAAATCACATGATCCTGCAAGCAGTGATGAAACTAGAAAAGTTTTTGACAATGATAAGACAGCTTGGCTGATAAATGAAAAGCATTTGGGTGGAGATGAATCGGTGATTAGTAAGCATCTACCAAAGATTTTGCCTGCAAGAAATACAGATTTTCTCGAGAATTGTTCTAATGATGGTTACCTGGGGGAGGAACTTTCAGAAGAGCAGACTGCAAAACAATTAGACTTAGATACAACCACTGCTCTCATGCTTGATTATTATCCAGAGGAAGGCAAATGGAAGCTCCTTGATCAACAACCAGAATACTTGAGTAACGTTGCTGACAATGCAACAGCCAGCAGAGATACGCACGGAAATGCTCAGGTTCATTCACCTAGAGTAAGTAATGAACAGAACATCATTGAGCCTTCATATGTGATATTGGACCATGAAAAAGAGGTGGAGCTCTCTGAAATGCATGAAGCAGTGGACGATCAAAATGATGGTCTTCACAAACTAGATGAAGGAAGTGATGAATTAGAGCACCTCATAAAAGTTATTGTATCAGACTCTTTGAATGTAGAAGTTCAACGCAGGATGAATACAGCTGGCATGAGACAATTTGAGTCTCAACTCAGTCGAGATATAAAAAGGGTGGCAAATACACTTTCTTTTGCTGTTGTACATGCAGAGCTTACTTGGACTTTCAAAAGAAATGGCAAAAATTCCAACGTTCCTGCTGGAAAAGTAGGTAAACTTCGTGGGGACGCTATCATTAGGGCGATTTCATCTGCTGTTCAGGAGGCGCATTTTCTTAGGAAAGTATTGCCTGTTGGTGTTGTTGTTGGCTCTGTTTTAGCTGCTCTGAGAAAATATTTCGATGTATCTACAACAACCGATGGTAAGAGAGATATTGTCCTGGGAAGAGCACAAAAGTACAGGAACGATGGTGCAACAAAGAGTGTTGTGTCAACCAAAAAGAGCCAGAAGAGCAAACAAAAGAACTCGAGCATTGGAGAAATGGTGGAATCTGGCCTGCAAAATATCAGCAATGAGCCTGTTATGGTTGGTGCTATGACAGCTGCTCTGGGTGCATCTGCTATGATGGTTCAGCATGAGGTATTGTTTAAATTAGCATTCAGATGACTATATTCTAAAACAAAAGAATAAACTAACACGTTCGCCTTTATAATTAATGCTTGCTGCACAGGATCCACAGAGCGGTGGCGTCATGTCAAAACCATCGGGGAAAGAAAGTAAAGAGAAAGACCAGAGCAGTATGGTGGCAAGTTTTGCTGAGAAAGCCATGTCTATTGCTGGTCCTGCGGTTCCAACAAAGGAAAGTGGTGAAGTGGATCAAGAAAGGTATTTGAAAAGTAGTTAAATCAATTCCTCTACATCAGTGCCCTGAGTCTCTTCCTGATCTGAAATCCCTAAGTTTTTCATGTCAACAGGATCGTTACAATGTTGGCAGATTTGGGTCAGAGGGGTGGCATATTGAAGCTAGTTGGGAAACTTGCGCTGCTTTGGGGTGGTCTTCGTGGTGCTATGAGTCTAACTGATAAGTTAATCCAATTTCTGCATATGGATGAGTGGCCCTTACTGAAGAGGTAAGCTGCTACCCTCTCTAAGTATTTCTCAAGCATATGTGATTGGCTTTGAAGTTGGCTCTTCTAACTTTTTAGAAGCCAATAAATCAGACCAATTACATTGTCATTTGTTTTTTTATGTTGGATCAAATTTTTGTATTATTGTTGGTTTTTACTGCTGTTGCCAGCAAATTTTTCAGTAGTCTAAGTTTTGTGATTTAAAGGGCTCTTAAATGAAATGATCATTGAACTATAGATGTGTGTTAGCTATTTTCTTGAAGAACAAACAGGTGAACTAACGTCTGATTCTTCACTATACAATGCCAAGTAAAATTTTACTCTTAATATGCTAGATTCTTCACTACATGGTTGCGAGCGAATTCTTCCTTCTTAATATGCTAAATTCTCTTATGAGAACAGTCATGTTAATGATTCCAAACTCTTATCAGTTTAGTACCATAAGTAGGATCTTCAGATTCTTCTCTATATTAGTTATTCCTAATGATTTCATACGTATCATCTCTTTTATTCTCTTTATTAGGGCAGTGGGCTTTGTTGGAATGGTGCTCGTTTTATGGTCACCTGTTGTGATTCCATTGCTTCCAACACTACTCCAGAGCTGGTCCACTAGTACTCCATCTAGAGTGGCGGAACTCGCTAGTGTAGTTGGCCTCTATATTGCTGTTTTTATTCTTGTTATGCTGTGGGGAAAAAGAGTACGAAAGTATGAAAACCCATTCAGGCAATATGGGCTTGATTTCAAGGCATCAGTCAAAAAACAGGTATTACCTTGAATGTAATATTGAGCTTGGAATATTAAAATAGTTAGATTTGCTTTGCTTGACCATAATAACTTAGCAACTAGGCCTAACCTTGTAACCGCCATCTGGATTTCTTCATTAGCCCATTAGCATTAGTTTCCCACATGGATACAAAAAGGGTAATATCACAATTTGCCAATTTGGTTCCACTAAGTTATTGGCGAACATGTTTCAGACAGGAAAAGCAGGATGAAACAAGGTTGATTGATTTACAAGTTGGTTCAATTTGCTGTGTTTTCAGCAAAAAGTTATGGCGTAGTTATGATTTTCCATTCCCCGTAGCTTTGCATATTCTCCTTTTCTTCACTTCCATATTCTCCTTTCCCATAACCTTGCAGATTCAAGAGTTTCTGAAGGCCTTGGCAGGGGGCATCACAGTCGTTTTGTTAATACAGTCCGTAAATACAATATTTGGAGCTGCCATTTTATCCCGGCCGCCATATCTTCCACATCCGTTCAATGCCATGAAGTGGCTAAAGGGATGCGTGCAACTGTTTCTGCTGATAGTTAGGGGTTTTACAGCAGCGACATTTGTTGTGTTTGTGGAAGAGTTGCTGTTCAGATCATGGATGCCTAACGAGATTGCTATAGATCTGGGATACCATAAAAGCATTATCATTACAGGGCTCGTATTTGCCTTGTTCCAGAGGTATTTTTTCTTTCCGAGTATTTTATCGTTAAGAGGTGGGTATATGTGTATGTTATGCTTTAGTCTTACAGTTCTCGTTCATGAGAAGTACAATATATGTAAGGTAAGTCACTCTTAACTCTTTTGAGATTAGATACTAAGGTGTTTTTTGTTTTCTTGTCGAATTCCAGATCCCTAAGATCAATTCCAGCGTTATGGCTTCTATCTTTGGGGCTCGCAGGGGCTCGTGAAAGAAGCCAAGGAAATCTGATTGTTCCAATCGGGTTGCGAACAGGAATGATAGCAGCAAGCTTTATACTTCATACAGGTGGATTCCTCACCTACAATCCGAGTTCCTCGGTTTGGATTGCAGGGAGTCGCCCTTTACAGCCTTTTAGCGGAGGTGTTGGTCTTGTGGTCGCTTTGGCGTTGGCACTCGTTCTTTATCCAAGACATTCTCCAGAAACCATGATGCAAAAGTATAATCAATACAAAGAAGCCAAACATTAAGGAACGGCTTTTTTTCTTCTCATAGCCTCTCTGTGATATGCAGAGTGAGAACATATTTACTGGGCGCCAAAGATAATAAAAGGAGAAAGGTGGGACTTCAGATTCGCAGTCTGTAAGTAGGAAGCGTAAGAGCCCTTGTGTACATCTTCTGTAACTAGTAGAGTATATAAATGATCATAACAGTGTATGCATTAATATATAGAAAGTTGTATATGATCTTTTGGGCATCTTAAAAGCTGCTGTGTGGGTTGTAACTTGTGTTAACAAGGCAAAGATGAAATCTAAAGTCGCTGTAGATCATAGAAGAAGAAGACTTGTTGCTGCTGCTAAATGAGAACAAAAGAAAGGCTTATATATATAAGACTTAAGAGAAGGCTTGTGTGGTTTCTTTATTCCGCTTTAAGAACTAACCGCAACAACACAAACCGCGGTATAGAAAACCGGTCAACCTCCATGAACACGAACGAGCTCTTTCACAAGCAACTTTGAGGAATCAAACGATCCCAAAACTCCAAGAACGCACCCAAAAACAACAAACCCGAGATTTGAGGCTCTTGTGAATTTCGACATCCCCTCCCAGCAAATCTTCAAGTAGAAAGCAGAGGGTAATATGACAGCGATCGTGACGCTACCAAACGAGCCCGTGAGGCTCAAGACATAGCCGAAGTAAGGTACGGTTAAAGCCAATGCGAGAATGACTAGTAACAGAGCGGAACCCGCAAGACCACGAGCCACGAGCTTTGTCCGATCAGTCATTGTCAAAGGAAGGCTACGTTCGAGCTGGATGGCTAAAGGAGCGAACTCTAGAGCGTACTTGGTCATTGGGGTTAGTACAGTGGCCCAAAGAGCGATCTTGGTTACAAGTAAATGCTTTGGAAGACTGAGGGTAATTTGGGGATTTACTGTTGGTCCAAACATCTTCGCTCCTGTGATGGCTAGTGCTGTGTACAGAGCCGTCACCGTAGCAAAGCTTACGATCGATACCTACGTATATTCAATACATTATTAACATGCAAACAATACGATTGCAATTAAATACAATATACTTACACATTTCATGCATGCATATATATATGATATTATGCTGATCATCTAGCTAACGTACCTTTGTGAATTTGGAGGGATCTTTCATGGAAGTATACAGATTAGGGAAGACGATGTGTCCACCGAAGCCGAACAGATAAATTCCCGAAACCGCCGGAATATTCCCTAACCGGAGCACCGGAATCGTCTTATCGCCTATGACGCCTCCAAACACGGCCGTGTAAACCACCGACCCAAATATAATCGCCGACATAAGAATCCCACCGGAAGAAAGGAACGAGATCAAAGACAAATCCCTCATCCACAGACTCGGCAGAGCGATCGCCACCGCCACCGCCGTCAGCTTCGCCGCCGGGAAAGAACCTTTGTGGAAGTTGGTGAAGGTGGCGGGAAAAGCTGCGGCGATGTTGTCGTGGAGGGAGATGGTGTAAGAGACTAAGGCCATGAAGATTTGGAGGTAGATGAAGAGTGAGGCGATGAGGCGGCCGTGGCGGCCGAAGGCCGAGTAGCCGATGTCGGAGTAGGACTTCGACTTGGGGTTGCGGCGGAGACAGTTTCCAAGGATGTGGGAAGTGTAAGTGGTGAGAACTCCGAGTGATATTAGAAGGAAGATTGAGATCCAACCGCCGCTCTCCACGGCGTATGGCATTGATAGTTGGCCTAGTCCTGTGTTACCGGAAAGATGACGTCAGAGTTGCTGACTTATGTTGTGAACACTTTTTTTCTTTTCTGTTTTTTGTCAATGAAAACTATATTTCTTTGACTAACAAAAAAATTATGTATGGATTTTGAAACTTCTATGAAGGTAAAATAAAATTATACTATTTACATCTTCTAGGATAGTGTTAATATGTTAAAAACATAAACCTAAGACTATAACACTTATCTCTTGACCCAAAAGGAAAAAAAAGACTATAACACTTGTAAGAGAAATACTCTCTATAACAACACTCAACATCTAGTTAATTATTTGTTCATACGAACTATACGTACCAATGAGCATACCAACCATGTTGATAACCGAATGAAGAAAGGAACTATTCCCAGACACCTCATGATCCAAACCCAACTCTTTAACCGTGTTCTCGTGGTCACATTCACACCCTTTGTTTTCCTCAACACACGCAACACAGAACTTCGTTCCCGACATGATTCTACTATTAGTTATTGTTTCTTAGATGTGTTAGAGAAAGAGAGGGAGTGTTGCTGTTATTTGTAGTAGAAGATAAGACACTGTACAATGAAAGATTTTAATACTTCTTATTATAACTTCATACGTTGGGTTTAGTGTTGAGTATATTCGTTGGCTTCCAATGAAATTGGAAAGTGGGTTTTGCTGTTTATTTGATTTTTGTAGCATATTAGTTAGGAGGAATCATATCACACATTCGAGGGGAATGTCCATACGTCATTACATTCTTTCAGTGAATCATGACATATATATATATATATATATATATATATATATATAGCTAGAAGAAAAGACTCCTATTATCCTGTAAATAAAAAGAGTAATCAGCTTTATTCATTAACTTTATTAAAATCAAACTGTACATAAGGCTATTAATAAGGTTTCATGCAACAGAGGTAAATTTAAAGAGTTTAGTGAAGATCATCGTTGAGAGTCACCAAGGTAGAGGAAGAATACTTTAATATATGTTAATTCATACTTGTATGTGAAGAGTGGTTTTGGCATATATTTTCGACTATATTATTATGACGTTATTTTCTAACCCTATACTATAAAAAAATTCAAAATGATGATAGATTGAATCTGATTGTGTTCCAACTTCATGAACTTGATCCATACCTGTCGAGTGTCATTCGAGGGACAATATCGACCCCACGAATTATATCTCTATTTATATCCCATAGGATTTGTTTTTAAATTTAATCATGTGACTAATTACAAGAATCAAATGAATATAATAGTATACACTATATACTATGCTCTTTCACGAAGGTACATTGAGTTCGTCCATATATCTAGAAATGTGATATACTTATATATGAAGTTGATGTTTTTCACCCATTATTACTGTTGATTAGTATATAATTGTAGTTTTTCATATCAAAATATGAATTTGACCCCACGAATTTCATTTGCAACCATTAGAAGTTGAGAACCAAATACAGATATACACACATTGGTTAAAACTCAAAGCTTACATTAAGATAGCTTCTAGAATAATATTCATTAGACCAAATCTAGATTCTTGTATAGAGTCTCTCTCCCCTCTCAATAATCTTCAAATTTTAAAGTACTTACGTAGATAATTACGGGCAATCAAGTTATTATGTAGAGAAAATTCAGATTAGCCTTAATAATTTAACAGCAGCGTATGTAAACTATTGGAGGGTCAAATATGTTATTGAAGCAGGCGTAGAAATGTTAAAGGTTCTTTTATCGGCGATAATACAGTAAAACTTAATATTTTAGCTTGTAGATAAAATATAAATACATAGATGGTTGATGGTTGATGGTTCGTGAAAGACATAATAGCAAAACAAGTTTGTCATATATTTTAGGAAGAAGTGAAAATGCTCAGGAATCATATATATAATAAGATACGTTTTATGTGATGCATGACGTGTATTACATAGATTATAATTCTACGAGGAAAGAATATATTAATTTGGTTGAATTTACGTAATCAATAACGTTTGTTCCCATGACGTGAATATACGCTGACGTGAAACAAACAAAAAAATAAAACTATAGAAACAACAACAAAAAGGTGAAAAGATTTTGTTCTCAACTTGGAAAATAGTGTTTTTCAATTTAGGGATACTCAATAGTTTATTACTTGAATCTTTATTAACTAAAAATATCTATATGGACGTCTCTGTGTGTCCACATGAGCTAAAGAAAACTTACTAAAAAATAACTATATGGGACATTTCTATGTGGCCACGACACTCTCTACAAAACTTGATATTACTAAAAGATTGATGTTTATTTGGTTTGTGTTACTGGGGAGATGTTACTGAATATATGTTATTGAAAATTGATGTAGAATCTCTTTGAGAAAAAAAATCACTAACTCTTTTACAGCCAAGGCTTGTAAGTTGAGAGAAACAGCAGCACTTACAGGAACCAATTACACAAAAAAAGAAAACGAGAATTACCAAAAATTGGAACCTTAAATTTCATCAAAACATAATATTCATGCCATTGCTGCATGCGATTGAAGCAGTGTTTCAAGACTCAAACTGCGATTACATTTCCCTGAGCTTCCACAACGAGTCTCTTCTTGTTCGATCTATCTTTTGATTTCTGAGACTTTCGTTTCCTCGAAGGAGTCTTTTGGTCTACTTCTTCTATGTCTTGTTCCACAGCAGACACAGAAGCAATGGCCTCTTCTTCTATCTTCTTGTCCTTATGATGCTCTGTCTCAGTCTCTGGATCAATCACAGACATCTCACCGAGTGTGTAGTCTAACAAGAAACTGCTTCTTACAAATCTGTCCATCCTATTGAAATGTCTCTGAGAATATGGGATTAAACCTTCCAGGAGTTCTCCAATTCCTTTTACCTGTCGAAAGAAAACCCCAAGATCAAGCCAAATGAAACCCATAATATTCGATATCTGAATTTTTTATGTAAATCATACCTGAACGATTTCTGTCGGAGGAAGTATGTTGAAAGTTTGGAAAAGAACAAACTGAGCAATGTGGCATCGGTTTGGTTTGGTGTTCCATTCTCGGAGATATTCAAAAAGTAAACGGAACTCTTCTTTTTCAAGTCCTTGAAGAGCTTTCACAATCTGGTCGTCTGATTCTCTTTTCCTGTTTACACCAAATTGCAGATAAGAAAAGGAAGAGACTTAATATCGAGAAAAAGTAAACCCTATATGTTCTTGGATGACTTTACTTGCAGAGGCCAGCAAAGAGTTCATAAACTTTGTGAGGCCTACGAAGCTCAAAGGCTAATCTTATGGCCTTCGTGTATTCAGCATCTAACACTGCGTTTTCCAGCTCTTGACCTCTCAAGATTGTTTCTTCCTGTACAGCAGAAGATGTTCAAGATGATGATCAGACTAAAGATCAAGGACACATGACAGCTCCATGAAAACCAGGCTATGGATACTTAGTTAATTAGAGAAAATGACAGACCTCTTTCCGAAATTCGTCTTCTTTGTCAGACGCGGTTGAATCATGCCATAAATTAATAACTGCATCGCCTCCACCAGTTGCAACCATTTCTGTCTTCTTTCCAACAGCTAAGGCCCATACCTGTAAAAAATTTGAAGTGAGATTTGTCCGAATAAGCTAGCAAGAGGTCTGTGCGGGAGTGATGTGTATGAACGTGTTGCATCAAAATGCTGGAAATTAACACTTCCTTTACAAATACATGTAAGGCAGTAGTTCATAACTCTATAACTAATAGCATCAAAAGCAGACCAAGATATGGTACATCAAGAAACCAAGTATTGTTAAGGGTACCTTGTCCTCGTGCTGGTCATATGTGGCAATGCATTCGCCCGTGTTCACATTCCAAAGTTTCAATAAACCATCGGCACCTATAAGTATATTGTTAGAATGTTAAGACTAAAAAAAGAAGAAAAAAGTATGACATCAAGCTAGTGAAACTTACCACATGAGACAAATTGGGTGCCATCAGTTATGAATGAGGCCCTCAGGACACTTGAGGTATGACCTTCAAATGTCTTGAGGCATGAACCATCAGATATAGCCCAAATTTTTACTGTTTTATCACCTGATGCTGTCATTACGCACTGATCAACAGGTGAGAACTCAACAGAAAAAACCCGTCTCTTATGTCCTTTTAGTGTAACAACATGCACCAAGTCTGGTAGACTCCATATGCTAGCTGTCCGATCCTGCAAGACAGAAAAAAAAACACAGATAAGAACCTGGAGCATTTTTTCATCAGAACCCAATGCATCTTCTTTCAATAAGAGAGAAAGATAAATCCAAGTTCTCAATTCACCTGTATTTGAAAAATGTTCACTTGAATGAGATAACCACAAACTTAAACAGGAAAGATTTGTTCATCACGTCTAATTACCTCAGATCCAGTGCAAACCAAGCTATCATTACCAGCAACAGCCACAGAATTGATGTCTTTATCATGGGCAGCGACAACACTTCTAGTTTTCAGATGAATGGGTTCTTCCGAGTCCTCTGAGATACCATCAAGGGTCCAGACCTTCAGTGTACGATCACTAATCCAGTGGAATGCAAGTCAAAAGATTAAAAATACTAAGAGAAAGATGACAACAAATTTTGGGAAACACGCTTAAGAGGACAACCAAGACAGGGTTCTACACCTTCTATCATGACATTAATGTCTGCATTTAAGTACACAAATTGGTTTCACCCAGAATATTTCACTGAGAAATTAATATAACAGCAACCAAACTATCTCAATTATACAGTCGGGCAACTACTAATCTGATAGTACATTTCCTACTCCAACATAAGACCTGACAGTAAACAGCCAGCAAATCACAATCGAAAATTGAATCTTTCTTATACCTCCCGCCCCCAGGTTGAGTGGCAGGGTAAAGAGAGGAGCAGAGTCCTAATAAAAATTCCTCATTGTTTGAAAACAGTATATGCATAAGCTAGAAGCATCATTTCTAAGAACTGCCTATAGTATTCTCATGTTGGCAGTACCATGCTTCACTTATATCAAAAAGGAAAAGATTACGGAATCATTTATGTAGCACGTACCCACTGCCACTGACAAAGAAACTGAAAGACTTCTTCGCAAAAGCAACCGCTAAGATATCGCCATTATGACCTGTACCAACTCCAATGCAAGATTTGCTTGATGCGTTCCACAGCCTTACCTATAAAATACCAAAATATAAGTTAGCCGACTCCACAGATCACTCTAGGTTGTTTTGGGGAATGGTGCATGATAAACAAACAACAGTGATATAAGCTATAAACCCCCCTGAAATATTGGAGACAAAGAAAATTATCCACCCCTAGTTATCTAGCTTTTGTCTTTTCGTTGACAGCTAACCAATGGAAAAGGCTCAAGAGATGGCAAGTAGATGGACTTACAGTTTTGTCTTTACTTCCAGTCACGATTAGAACATTCCCAGAACTAGATACGCATGTGTCAAGGGACAGGACAACTTCTTTATGGCCAGCCAACACGTAGGAACATGACATTGTTGCAACATCATAAACACGAACCTGCAGATAGATTTTCAAATCTTAGTCCATCAAAACCATCAAATCTTCGACTTGATCATACTCACAGGATAACGATCAAGTCTGCATGATACAGACTGCAAAATGCTCAGTTACCTCCTCGAGATTTGTAGCTACTGCGAGAAACTGTTCTTCATCACCTAGGAACTTCATATCAGCTATTTCCTCATTATATCCAACAAGCCTCTTGCTTAGCACTAACTCCGATTCTTTTACATTTTCCACAACGGAGTAGATAAAAAACTGTTGATCAGCAGTCACACAAAGCAGTCCACGATCAGAAGGCAGCATAGTAGCTGCAGTGAATCCTCTTTTAGATTCCTCGTCATCCGAGCTGATAGTAATATCCGACGACTTCTGCTCGTAGAGGCAAACTGAACTGTCAAAGTAAACAGCCAAAGATTTCAATCCATTTTTTTCACGCTAGGATGGTTTATATGATTTTACACCAAAAATAATTAGCGCAACAAAAATTATTGAAGGATAATGGCTTACCCTTCAGACTTCCAAATGCGGACTACACCACGTTCCCCAAGAGTAATAAAATGAGTTCCTTGAGAAGGAGTTTTCTTCTTCTTACTCTTCTGATCAAGAGAAGCTACAAATGAAGCGAAAGGTGTCCCAGAAGAAACTGTTGTCACAGCTTCTAGTACCTCATACGTTGCCACTGTAGTCTTGCAGCTATAATCATGAAGGTCCCACACATTCACAACCTGTGATTTACCAATAAGTTGACAGACACCATTGATCACTTGAACTTTAGAAATAGAGACAGTACTTAAATGCCTCCTACCATTTAATAAAACACCAACAGAAAACAATCCTACACCTAATATAGGTAATTAGATGAAGTTAGAAAATTAGAGAGTGTAGTGCTTGCTTAGAACTCACTTTATCTCTTCCAGCACTGAGTAAAGTCCATCCATCCTCTGATAGAGCAATCGAAGTCACAGCTGAAAAGTGCTTATCCAAAATGGCAAGACATTTCTTCTCAGTATTCTTTGCCATAAGATCCCAGACACGAACGGTTGCATCATCACTTCCCGATATAAGCTACACCCAAACGTTAAAAACTCAAATCTTGTCATCAAACAAAGAACGAATACGATGTATAAAAGTTCGTTATAATAGAAAAACTCTCTTTTTATAACAGAAATTTTACTTCCAAATCAATTTGACCCATAGACAGAGTTGGTACATACGATGTTTTTGTTTGCATCAGGATGGAACAAGACACTTGAAGCAACCCCTTTATGACCTTTAAAATAATGAGTGCAGAAACCACCATCAACATCCCAAACAAGGACTTTCCTATCAGCTCCGACAGTAGCTAGCAATCCACCAGATGCGTGGCAAGCCATGCCCATCACAGGACCCTCATGTCCCTGCTCATCATTAAGCACAAATGTACATCAAGTAGACAACAATATTCATATATAGAAATCCAATTTGCAAAAAGTACACTTCTTCAGAGAAACAAGCTCCTTTTTAGATAATTTCGGATAGTATTGACTACGAATAAATCGTCAATGATTCGGACGAGTCAGGGCTGCACTTTCCACCCAATACACTGCCAATTTAGTACAATATATACCTTCCAAGAGCGAATGCATTTCAAGGTTTCCAAATCCCAAACTCGAATTTGCCTACTATGTCCAGCGGAGAAAAGGAGCTTATTGTCAGGACTAAGAGCCAAAGCAGTGAGCGTATCCGACTCGCCTTCAATTGTGGATTTCACGGATGAGTCCGAAGAATCGATGATGTTAATGGCCTCACCACAGGCGCAGGCGATAAAAGAGCCATCAGACGAAACGATGAAAGGACCACCGCCGTAGAATTGCTTTAGAGATCTAGAGCACCGGTAGTTCTTCTTTAACGACTTAGGAGCCATCTCTCTCTCACACACACACTGTTTCCCGTCAGGTGAAGAGAAACGTCGGAACAGGAGGACGTTAAGACTTTGCGCGAGGAAAAAGGTAGCCGGAGAACGAATTAGGGTTTAAGACGCTCGGTTATATATCCTGTCTTTTTTTTCTTTCTTTTAACCTTAACTTGGAGATTAACAAGGAAAATAATTCGGATCGGTTTAGCTGATAAAATGAGATTATGGTTTAACTCGTCTTATTTGTTTTTCTCTGCGTCCGCGTTCGCGTTCCGATTCGCAAAACGCTTGTCGTCGTCACCTCAATAGTTACGTTTTACCACGTGAATACTTGGGTTCCAAAGATCCGAGCCCATCAACAGTAAAATGGCCCACGGAAAAAAGGAAAGCATCGCAGCCGTCCATCTTATGAAAGAGACTTGCACTCGTCCACTTTCACACGCTTACACGTGTTAAACATTCGCCACTTGCGTCCTCACACGTACCTATATTCCATTCCACACGTGTACAACATTCCCTTCTCCCTCTCTCTCTCTCGTTATTTCATCTCATGAAAGGCAATCCTTTTCGATCTTTCTTCTCTGGATTATCAATTCGCAATAGATTCTGTATCATCTCTTCGATCTGATCGAGCTTTTTCTTTGCTTCTGTGTAGCATCTCACATTCTCTGAAAGAGGTTTTTTGATTCCCCAGGGCATGAATTTTTCCCTAATTGTGTTACCTCCGAAGCAGAACAACAGCACAACAAGATGTCAGATTCAACCCAGGAGAGATATCTAGTTGGATATGCTCTCGCAGCCAAGAAGCAGCAAAGTTTCATCCAGCCTTCTTTGATCGAGCACTCAAGGCAACGAGGCATTGATCTGGTCAAGCTCGATCCGGCCAAATCGTTGCTGGAGCAAGGGAATCTCGATTGCATAATCCACAAGCTCTATGATACCGATTGGAAAGAGAACCTCCATGAATTTCGCGAGAAATGTCCCGGTGTCCCTGTCATCGATTCGCCGGAGGATATCGAGCGATTGCACAATAGGGTTTCGATGCTCGAGGTGATAACTCAATTGAAGTTTCCTGTCTCGGATAGCGAAAGATTCGGCGTTCCGAAGCAAGTTGTTGTTATGGATCCGGAAGTTCTGAGCGGCGGGGGAGCTCTGGGGGAGCTTCAGTTTCCGGTGATCGCTAAGCCGTTGGACGCCGATGGGAGTGCGAAATCTCACAAGATGTTTTTGATTTACGATCAAGAAGGGATGAAGATACTGAAGGCTCCAATTGTGTTGCAGGAGTTTGTGAACCATGGTGGTGTGATCTTCAAGGTCTATGTGGTTGGAGATTATGTGAAATGCGTCAAGAGAAGATCTTTACCTGACATCTCTGAAGAGAAGATTGGGACATCCAAAGGCTCTCTTCCTTTTTCACAGATATCGAATCTGACTGCTCAAGAAGACAAGAACAAGGAGTATGGAGAGGATAGGAGCTTAGAGAAAGTGGAGATGCCTCCATCGAGTTTCTTGGAAGAGCTAGCGAAGGCGATGAGGAAATCAATGGGTCTCAATCTCTTTAACTTCGACGTGATTAGGGATGCAAGAGATGTTAATAGGTACCTTATAATTGATATTAACTACTTTCCTGGATATGCTAAGATGCCCTCTTACGAGCCTATATTGACGGACTTCTTCTGGGACATGGTCACAAAGAAGAATCATGTCTGAGAAAAATCTGCCGAAGTTAGCAGGAACACTTCTTAGAGAGGATTTCTACCATTGCAATGTGTTCTGGAATTTGTTGCAACTGCCATTGCAGACATCTCGAATCTGTCTCCTATGTTGACTTAGCTGCTCTGCTAATTTTCATTTGGATTCTTGAATTTGTGCTTCTTCTTTTTTTATCAAGTATTCTTATTTCTTAGCTGCTTCTCTCTTGTTTACTTCCAAGTTTTGCAAAGCCTTGTTCAAATGCATAACAGTTGCTACTCTTGAAAAGCATTGGAATTCTAAGTTCTTGGCCATTTGCTCTGTTCTTAACTGTTGGATTTCTTTGTAAACCTTTTCTGGCGCCTGTTTCTTAACAGTCTGTCAAGAATGGGATAGTTGAATGATGAAATGCTACAATTTTTTGCCAATGTGAGGGATGTATCTTTGTAAGGAGAGGTGGATTACTAAACTTCCTTAGGAACTGCTTTCCATTCTCGTTATTCTGAAACTGTTTGTTATATAAAACCAGTGCTAAGCTCTTTGCATCGTTCTTCTCATATGAACAAGAGAAATGAAGAAGGTTTGCACGATCTCTTTGATTTTTTCTTGTTTCTGCATTGTTGGTACAGCATCAATGCCAGATATATGGTCCTTGTTTTAGATCATCTTTGAGTGAGGGATGTGATCATCTTGGAGTTTTTGCCCCTGATGGAGCAAACTTGATGCATTTTCACCTCCTTAGATATGATGTTTAGGTGGCTCATATAAATCTCTTTAAGATAAATGAATCTAGAAATCTTTCTCACATCTATTGAGTTTCTCATTTTAAGAATCTTTTATGATTACGTCCTCCTGAGTATATAGTTTCATACTCGTTTTAATGGCTGATTATGATAGTCCAAAAGTTGAAACCACTAATTTGTTAGCTTCTCCAGAATTTCATTCTATGATTTGATGTGTGCATCGTATGCATACTCCCACACGCATAATCGAGGTTGGCATTTATGCTTTAGCAATTGGGATGGAGCTGATGAGATGAATATCCCAAAGATGATTTCGAATAAAGTAAAGGTGATTTTTATACAAAGATGAATATTTTTGTTTTTGTCGTCAGAGCGAATGTATTCAATGGATTGAATTTGATATTGATATTTATTCGACTTATTATAATGGTTACAATTACGGAACGAAGATTGAGACTACAATTAAAGAAATAATAATTTGTTATATACAGTATTCGGCAAAAAGGCCATGAGCTTTTGAATTCCCTGCTGTCGAAGGCATCATCAACTCATAAAGAAACGTATATAGAACCTTCTTTAATTGACTTGCATCGAACTTCAAGTCCCTCACGCTTCACGGTTAAGGCAGCTTTATCACTTTCTGATTTTTTTATATACTTCCTCAAAAGAAAAGAAAAAAAGTCTACAGTCCTTCTCATTATGTTTGACTTGTACGTACGCTAAACAATTTTGAGAAGGTAAAACAAAGACTAAACTACGATTCTTTGACATGGAAGTCTTCGTTTTAACCAACTCTTTTCATTTTTAGTGTTGCGAAAAGTACACGCGGAAGGTGAAATGGGCATCGTTATGACAGTTTAATCAAGCTTATCCCAATCTACTGTATTCATTGTATGTCAAAATAGGTGTTATACGTAACTCTTTTGTCTTCAGTAAAAGTAAAATGTATTTTTTATGAAACTGCAGATGCATGCAGAGTTTAAGTTTTTCTAAATATATACCTACCTCCACTCGAATTGAAATTTATGTCCTACTCTTACAAATTAAGTTGACGCATTGCTAGCTAATTCAATTACTACAAACTTTTACGTTCCTAAATAATACTAAGCGTAAATGCATGCCAATGTAAGGTGCAGATTGTTGCAGTTTGGTCTTTATTCAAGATGGTAGGTTTGACTAATACACTATAAGATAACATATATATACTGTCAAGTAATTATCATTGACTGGTTTTATATAAGGGTGAGATGTATAGAAAATTGTATTTGGTATGTGTGACGTGTATAAATACTTTCTGGTGTTGGTTTGTGCATTTTGGAGAAACTCAAATACTTAAGCAAGTTTTGTCCTTTAATAATTTTGAGCAAATGTCAAATTTGAACATTATAAAGAAATTAGCGTCGACTTGATCTGCTTTAAGTTTGCGTTTGCGTTTTTATGTTTTTATGTTATAATATTATAAATTTATAATCATAATATGGCAAACATACACAAACGTTAAAACTCAAGTAATGAACGTCGCCGGTTTAATTGTTACGGAGTCTAAGATATAAAAATTGTAATATACCTCAATATTTTGCAGTAAGATCGTTCGATTAACAATTGAATCAGCTAATTTTATAATCGACTGATAGTATTGTACGAAATCGGAAATGATATTAACTTAATCATGATCTAACGAACATATTGTTATAAATTGATTGTTTAAAAAAAATATTGTTATAAATTGATGACATAAAATATATGCATATATTAAAGCCACGTAAAAAGATTTTGTGGACCAATTAACGTCAACGTAGAAGCATCTAAAAAGCGATTGAACTAGTGTTAAAAAAGAATTAGTTTTAAGTCTTTAACCCCAAAAAAAAAGATTAGTCGTTAGAAGAGTTAGGGTTTTCGCGGGTCCCAGGTTTATGAGTTTGCGTGCCTTGATGTGCTTAAAACTAAATTTACACCAATAATCAACCACCATATCGAGACGTTTGATTCATTTCTTAGAAAATATATATGATATAGGTATTGGCATATAGCAATGTAGCGTAAAATGTAATATAATATGTACTAATTTCCATAAAAATAAAATATTTTTTACTTGTGGTTTTCTTTCATAAAAAAAACTAAACATCCAACCAAAATTTGATGCATTAGGGGGGGGAACTGTTACGTCATTAATTGGTCAAACTAAATTCGTGTTTTAGTTTGTAGAGAGATCCTATAAAAAAACTTGTTAAATAAAAACTGTTATTAGTTTATTTTTGAAATTGTTATTAGTTGTTTCCCAAAAAATGTTGTTTTAGTTTATAAGAAAATGTCATCCTTCACTCAAAGTCGATAAATTTTGAATTTAACTTATTATCATTAAATTAGTGATGTACTATATATATATATATATATTCATTTTATATGTATGAGGTTTGTCAAAACGATATATATGTTTTAAACAGATAAAGTATCACCTAAAACGAACATCTTATTGAATAAACCCAAGAAAAAAAGAAGACAGAATATGATATTTATTTTTCTAAGTTGGTACTAAAAATTATTTAAATGGAATGTAAAGAAATAAAGCTAATTGTTTTCTCTAAATTGTGTTTCCAAAATTAATTCAGCAAACAATAGTTCTGGCTCCGTAGAAATGGAGAAATAAGAAAATTACAGTTTCTTTATTTTTTATTTAATTAAATTAAGATATATAATATTGGGGTTTTTCGTGTTTTCCAACTGTTTTATTGATCAGAACACGATATATTCAATTATGAACAATTTGACTTCAATAAACAATTTTTTTTTGGTTTATACTTATAAAAGTTGAGGTGGCATGGTGTAGGTCATTTGTCGACTAATGACCAGTGCTGCATACTGTTGTAGATACTGTTCCATGTAAACTTTGTAATATATATATAGATATCAAATACAATAATTACACAATTATGTAATTTAATGTCTGATAACTAAATAAAAAACATTCAATGTCTCCACGTGGAAAACCTAATATATATGTACGAATTGATTTCATGTATATTCCGAAAAGAAAATAACAAACTTATATGATAATTGAAAAACATGATTAATTGAATATCAAACGGGCAAGGATCATTGATAATTCAGCATGTCATAAGATGAGTTACATTATTTGTCTCTGTATATTGTGAAAGGATTGGATTATGTTCATTAATCAATTTTAAAGATACATGATCATTTTTCATATTCATGACAATAATAAAGTTTTTAAAGGCCTCAGAAACTGCCTTTTGTCAACAAATGGATTAGTTGCAGCAACTTTTGTGTACCTACATTGCTTCAGAAACTTGATCATCTTCTTCTCTTCCTTTCTATATCTTCTTCTTATAAACAATATGATAAGTTTCCACAAGGTTATTTTCGTCATTTTCGGGCCATCAAAGTCAACAGCTGAACTAAGATCTTCTCCTTCCGACAAGATACAAGACACGAAACACAAAAGCCCTATTTAAAAGCGCAACGATCAGAAACATACACTTAGCCTCATTAACTAAGATCCTTAAATTGATTGCTTTCATCAAAACATTTCTCCCTTGTGATCTTCAACAGGTTAGACGATATAGATACACGTACACATACAAAAATATATGTTAGTGTAGTTGTGTACGTATGTTTCTGCTCATACACACGTTAGCAAGTTCATATATAATCATGAATCCAATTATGGATCAAAAGTGTGTTTGTTTCTTTCTTATCTCTTAGCTTGACCTATATGCTTAATTTTTCTGGATTGTCTAATTTATTCAAGAATATTCTCTAAGTATATATAACATTTGTGTTATATAGTGAAAATGGGGAGATCTCCGTGTTGCGATGAGAATGGGCTAAAGAAAGGGCCATGGACACAAGAAGAGGATGAGAAATTGATGGATCACATTCAAAAACACGGCCATGGAAGCTGGAGAGCTCTTCCTAAGCAAGCCGGTTTAAACCGATGTGGGAAGAGTTGCAGATTGAGATGGACCAACTACTTGAGACCTGACATCAAGAGAGGAAATTTCACTGAAGAGGAAGAAAAAACCATCATCAATCTCCATTCCCTTCTTGGAAACAAGTAATCAATTACTTTTACATGCACTTTTTAATTCCTTAATTAATTAGTTTTACGAAATCATATGTTAATTCTTCTATTTAAATGTTTAATTATATTTCTTTCTTAGTGACATATATATAATTAAAACCAATAGTATGGTTTATGGATTAAAAATTTTGAAACACCTACTACACTGTTTGTCTCTTGCTGCATACGTATGAAGCCGTTTTTCAATCTTGAAACTAATTATCTTGTTATGACCAAACTAAATCAAAACTAGGTACTTGTCTTCAACTAATCCACTAGGATAATATTAATTTCGTGTATGTGTTGTTGAAAGGTGGTCGTCGATAGCTGGTAATCTTCCTGGAAGAACGGACAATGAAATCAAAAACTATTGGAACACACATTTGAGAAAGAAACTTCTCCAAATGGGGATTGATCCGGTGACCCATAGACCAAGAACCGACCATCTAAACGTTCTAGCCGCTCTCCCACAGCTTATCGCCGCCGCAAATTTCAACAGTTTCTTGAATCTCAATCAAAATGTGCAATTGGATGCAGCAACTCTTGCTAAAGCCCAATTGTTACATAATATTATTCAAGTCCTTAGCACCACCAACAACAATCATCCCTCTTCTTCTCCATTAACCATGCAGACCAATAACAATCTCTTTGGCCAATCTTCTTATTTGGAGAACCAAAATCTTTTTGGTCAATCTCAAAACTTTTCTCACATTCTTGAGAACAGTCATGATGAGCATTTGGCAGTAAGAAACCAAACAATTGATCATCCTTTTGATTCTTTTCCTTCCCCGATACAAATGGATGTTCATGATCATGATCATAATTCGCTCCCTTTATTGGTTCCGGCTTCTCCTGAGGAATCTAAACAAAGCCAGATGATGATCAAGAACAAAGACATTGTCAATTATCAGCATCATCACCATCATGATACTTCAAACCCTTCATCATCAAACTCGACGTACACACAAGATCATCATCAGCCATGGTGTGACACTATTGACGATGAAGCAAGTGATTCGTATTGGAAAGAGATCATAGAGTAAGATCCCTTATTACTCCCGCACATACGATTGTTTTTATATACATTCAGTTTCGTAGTTATCACATGAATGCATTCAGTCGACTGTTTGGTTAGTCTAATGTTTTGATTCTGCGTTTTGCAGGCAAACGTGTTCGGAGCCATGGCCATTTTCTGAATAGACAAGATCGGAAAAAAAAACTAAAGAGCGAATAGTTTTATAATTATAACTTTTTGTTGTCGATGGAGTTATTATATGCGTATTTATTGTTCACTAAAGTTTGCAGTTTCCTTTTTTTCAGACCACGTATGGTAAGTTGATCTTGTAAAAAATTAACTATTTTATTGTATTAAATACAACATTCGTGTTTGTAACTGCACTTTTAGAATTTTTTTTAAAATACAAAGTTTGCCGGTTTGTATTAAGATTCATAAATTTATAATTCAAAACTAATTGATTATTGGTTCATGCCATTTATATATTACTTAGATTCTTTTCTATGTGGAATCCTAATGGTTTGTGTTTTGGTTTCATATTTCAACGCAAATATTAATTACTCAAAAGACAAATATTCATTCCATTTGGATTTTATTTAAAGTAAACATATTATCCAAACGTGAATGCACACACAAACGCGAACAAGACAAAGCTTGTAAAGTCTACAATTAATCAAAAAATTTAGTCAAAATGTAAAAACAAAAGAAAATCCTGACTCTCCCAAGCCAGATGAACAAATGAATATGATTACTTTTGGATTAGAAATATATACACTTTTTGTTTGTTTTACCAAATATAATTGAAGATTAAAGATTTAGTTGGCGATGGGTAAGAAGAAGTGAACTACAATATGTACTCTCGAAAGTGACACAATCTTGTTTTGAATTTAACTTTCGTAGGAGACAAAAAGATTAATTGAATAAATATATATAGTTACATAACTTACGCTACATGTCTCTTGGGACAGAACATCTCGGCACTATTTTTAATCTTGCGGCCAAAACTAAACGATGAACTCATGAACATTTATGATCTGAAATAAAAGAAGAAAAAGTCCATTAACAAAAAATATATTGAAATACTTTTTTTTGCAATTGTAATTATCGTCGTGAATATCACAATAATCATCTAATAAACGAATATTATTATTGATCAACATCAACATATTCCACAGTATAGTTGCTTTATGCAAAAGAAAAATCCAAGAAAGAAGTATACTTTTGGTCAACTGAAACTCAACTTTTCTTTATCAAATTAAACACTCAGACACATTTAAATTATGGATTGTGACAGAGGAATACGAGGAGAGACGTGTGCTAATGTTAAGAAATGACGATTATAACAAGTAAGGTACTACAAAAATTATTCTCCAGAAGAATATAAGCCAATGGCTAGATTTATAATTCGGTTCAATTTCTCTGAACCAACTCAACTATCTTTTGAATTATTTCTTAATAAAAAGAAAATTTATACAAAAGCGAAACCAAACCGAAGCCGTTGTCGCTCACTTCATCAAGATATAGTCACAATTGTTCATTTCATCAGTCTCGGCATGAATCTATATAGTGAGCTATATGTCCTCTTCTAAAGATTGTAACAAAGGATCAGAGAGGTCATCATAATCCTTGAAAAGAGTTTACCAGAGACAAATTCGATGTGAAAAGCATAGACGCAAGCAAAAGAGCTTTTCATTGTTTAAAAGTGGACTTCAATGCTTTGGTCTCTTTGGTGGTGTATTCGAGTTTCCAGGCTCTGATTGCCGCTTTATTCCCAAGAAATGCTCCACCTGAAACACGCATTAGATGCAACGATCAACACTAATCCTGGATTTATGCATCTTTTTAATAAGTTGATAAAATGAAATTATATTTATCTACGATTCTGTAACCTTTTTGTCACCAAGCATCGGTGTAAAGCTTCCTGGAACATCCTTCTCAACAGTCGCAAACCCGCTGTGAGGATCACTTGTTTGTCTGAAAAATGCAACAAAAAATTGTTAGTTAAAGAAACCGAGTGTCACTTAGATGTCTATGATGCTTACAAATAGAAAAAAAAACTAAAAACTGAGTAATGAAGCATATATATATACCCTGGTTTGACATTGCCACTGAGGACAAGGTAAGGAGTTTTCAATTGCGCTTGCGCATCTCTCATTCTTTCAACAGAAAGCGATGGTGTGTCTGAGTTTTTCATTTGCTTTAGTTTGAGCTCTTCCTGGTACTGTTTCATCCGTTTCTCTTCCTTCATTTTTCCAGGTCCCTTCCCGTGGAATTTGTGAGAGAGTAATCGAAAGGCTTCTTTTGGGGTTAACTATTTCACAAAGTGAGAGTTGAAGATCCGATTATTTCACACAAAATGACGAGTTTTGAAAAGGGTGAAGAAGCAAAGCTTAAGGAAACTTACGGTTCTACCAAACTCGTCAGTCCTCTCAATCCGGATATCCTTGAATCTCTCGTTCCCTCCTTCATCATCCACAATACCCACAAGCTTGCTCTTTTTTTGTCCATATTTCTACCACCCCATTCGACCTTTTCCTTTAGACTTCCTCGGTCTTTAAGAAGCTTCAATACACCAGATAATCCTCTCCCAACTGCAACCTCGTGTATGGTTTCATCAGGAGTTATGTCTTTGGTATCTGATGGAAGCTCTGCTGCATCCATATCAGTGTCTTTAACTTCTGTCCAACCATCGGGCTGCTCTTCTTTTACTTCTTCAGGAGCTTCGGGTGCTTCGTCTTCATCCATGAAAACATCTTCGCTCTCAGGCTTCCCCACACCTGGAAGACCAAACCAATAGATAAAAAACTCCATATCACTTCTCAACGAAAAATGCATATTTTTGTTAAGAAATAAGGCAATCAACGGGTAGTAGAACATCAAGCATTCACTACTAATGTTCGTATATGCAACCAAATAAGAGTTCCAAGAAATGTAGAATGATCAATACATAATAGAGGCAAACAAATAAATACTTGTGTCACTAGATGATTCATACTTTACCTTCAACGCGGTGGAGACCCCAGACAAAATCATTCATCTCTGTGAAAACCACTGTATTTTCTTGTGGCTCAGCCCCAAAATCGCTATTATCAGTCGGTTGATTGGTTCTGGAGGCCAGAAGATGCGCAACTGCTTGAGGACCAGACCCAACAGCTTCCTCTTTCTTTGTGAAAGCTAACTTCCTAGCTCTCTCTAACGATTTATAAAGATCTTCAGCATCATCAGCCAACACCATACTCTCATCTTCTTCCCTTTTAATAGGCTGAACTTGTTCCATTCTGAGTAGTCTGGATGCCTCATCAGCTTTAGCAATGGCTGTCTGATAGGCATTGCTCCGTTTTTCGTTCTCGGACCTCTCTTTTTCTTCTTTCATGGCCTGCCTTTTGCCATCTTTGCGAGAACCAAGATCCTCAGCTCCCAATCCTGATGCAACAGCTTCTGCTTCGAGTGCACTTATGTCCAATTTATCCTTTCTCCGCAATGATTTCTTTTTCTTCGGTTTTTTGAATCGTAGCATTTCTTCATGTGAGAAGTAATCTGATGAGACCTTTGCTGACGAGTTGAGGTCTTCAAAAGTATTTGTCGTTTGACCCTGAATTCTTTTACGCAGCTGATAGGTAAAACATGAAGGAAAATAAATTCCATTAGCGAATACTGACTAGGAATCCACTTATCTAAAAATTGTAAAGGAAGAAAGGTACCTCTTCCAGCTTCTTCTCTGCTTCACCGGTAAAGCGACCCTTTGCATCCAAAAATATCCCCTAAAGATGAAAGCAGCAATGTTATTTCATCCAAAGGAGTGTCTGCAATTTGGGTATTTGAAAAGTCCTAACTTACCTCATCAGTAGGGGTCTCATCGTACTGCGGAAGCATCTTCTTTTCTGCCCCGGGGTCATCATTAAACCTAAAAAATTAATACCATTGCTATGCTTCAGTTCTAAGTAACACATATATGCTCATCTAAACGCCACTGAAATACCCTTTAACTTACTTATCATCATATATTCCCTTTTTCTTCTTGGCTGCTTCATAAGCTTCGTTCCGACGCTTCTGTTCTCCAATTTCCACATTTTCTAGCATGTCAATCTCTGCCAGAATAGTTGCAAATCTCATTTATGACAAATCCTCAAGTCAACCATGTTGACAGCATTAACGAAAGAGAGCATAAAAAGGTACTAACCATTGTTAACATCTCCATCAGCAAGGACACTCTGGTCTTTTAGTGTCAAGATAACTGCCCCACCTTCCACCACTTTCTCCAAACCATGTAGAACTTTAACACCAGATAGATGCTCTGTTAACCAGAATATGTGAAAAATATAATTGTCAACTGAAACGCACCACATGAAGAAACTTGATTTAGCAAGAATGAAAGAGAATATTCTATTGTATGATCGAACCCTTGAATCGTTATATTTACTCGTACGAGTTTCTGATCAATTCCTTTGAAGATTTATAGTTAGGTGTGAAAGAACTGAAAAGAATGTTATACCAGCATCACCCTATACATCTCTCTCATCCCACACTAAAATTGCTAGCTATTTACATCCTACATTTTTATAACGTCGAACAAAGGGAAACTTACCACCATCCTCCCCGTCTTCATTTCCACCTTGATTAAGATTGTCCTGAACAAGAACAACATAGGATAGATGATTTCTATGTCAAATAGAAGGAAGTTATGGAGAAATAAAAGGAAAAAAAATATGTCCAAAGAATGGAGGAATCACCTGCTCCTCAAAAATTCTCGAGAGCTGATGAGCCCTTTGCTTCTCAGCATTTCTCTTTTCCTCAATCTTACGGCTCCTTGCAACCCATGATAGAGCATCAGAAGCATCTTCAGCTTTCTTCTTTCTTTCCTCTCTCATCCTGAGAAATAAAACACAAATGTTTTTTTTATTCCGTTGACTATTCGCATATCTAAATGCACATAATAAAAGAGAAATAAGCAGAGCCTTAGATCTTATCAGCAATAACAGACTATATACCAAGACAAAAGTTTTCACAAGATATACAAAAAAGTCATACTCATAAGTAAATAGGACTGATTAAGTACCAGCATACCAAACAGCAGCACTGCCAAGCTTGAATCAAATCAGTAAAGTGATGTTCCTTATCCCTTATTTACATGCTATAGTACTGAATTATTCATATTAAATGCTAGAGAAGTTAATTATACAATATGTTCACAGCATCAAGCAAACAAGAGCGCACAGAGACAAAGAGGACCCCAGAAATACCCAAAAATCATGTTTCAAGGGGAAAAAATTTCCAAACCCTGATATGTCAAAATACTCCAAACAAGAAATTTAACAATTGACTAGTTAACAGCACAAAGAAAGAATCACTTACTTCAAAATGCGATCCTCAAGTTCCGAGGCAGATTGCTCTTTCCCACTTGGTGCAGCATCAACATTATCCTCACCTTCATTCGAACCTCTGTTGTCATAATTGTCATATCTTTCTGCAGGTTTTTCAATCTCATAATCATCTTCATGGCTTTTCTTACCCGCTCTATCCTTAACTCTTGACCTATCCTTGTCTTTGTATGCTTCCTTCTCCTTTTCCTTAGACTTCTCTTTCAACTTCTCCTTTTCTCTATCTTTATGTTTATCTCTTTCTTTTTCCCTCTCCTTATCTTTCACCCGATCTCTTTCCCTATCCCTTTCCCTGTCTCTATCCCAATCTCTGCTCTTTTCCTTCTCAGTTTCTCCTTCTTTATCTCTCTTTCGGTCCCTTTCTTTCTCCTTATCCCTTCGGTGGTCCTTTTCCCTTTCTCGTTCCTTATCCCTGTTCTTTTCACGGTCATAGTCCTTTTCTTTATCCTTGCTCCTATGATCCTTCTCCTTCCTCCTTCCATCTCTGTTTTCCCTAGCAGGCGACCCCTTATTGTCAGCCCTCTCTTCCCTGTTTTCATGCCTTGATTTAGACTTCTCCACTTCCATTTTCAAACACTGAAATGAATACCAGGAACTCCAATTAAGACCTATTCACAAAAAGGAATAACTCATAAACAGCAATTACAATGGTTGCAGACTACAACGAGCGCATAGGGTAACAAAAACTTTTAAAGTGGCAAAAATCTGAACATAGACAACCAGCTACATATGGATTACTCGGACGAAGTACTTGCACACTTACTAACAAAATTCAGTAACTCGACTGGTGAAAATTGGTGCGGCTAATCGTTGCTCAACCTTCCAACGAGGAAAACCCTAATCTAAGGAGATTTCACTATTATTGAGAGAAAATGTAAAACCAAATCATGCATTCTACCTATATCACAAAGTCTGAGTTAGAGAAAAAACGGAAGATGGAACAAGGTCAAGCGATATCAGTTCATCGGAAACGCAAACGTCAACAAAAATCATGCATTCTACCTATATAACAAACGTGCATCAAAATCCGATTCGACTTACCTCGAGATCAAGACTTCAGTGGAAAGTACTGAGATATTCGTAGCCACGGACAAAGAAGATT
Organism: Schrenkiella parvula; assembly: GCA_000218505.1. Classification (NCBI taxonomy): domain Eukaryota; kingdom Viridiplantae; phylum Streptophyta; class Magnoliopsida; order Brassicales; family Brassicaceae; genus Schrenkiella; species Schrenkiella parvula. The sequence goes on along the minus strand of CM001192.1, from coordinate 13,052,734 downwards.
AACAAAGCTCAGAATTGCAGGAGAAATTTCCAAGGGTCTAGTGATAAATTGCGAAGAGTACACCGCCCAAAAGCAGCTGAAGAAGGTAACACCCTAACAAATACGACGAAACTGAGAAACAATGCTTCAAGCCAGAGAGATGACGGCTAACAGCAAACGGCGGACGATCGACAAAGCTCGCCGTGGAAAGAGACGGAGAAACTCTGATAGACGAGAGAGAACGATTGTGCAAGAATAAGAAGAAAAGAACATATATAGAACTCCGGTTTTAATACAAACCCGTTCCGTGAGTAAATCTTAATCGGTATAGTTGTTGACCGGTTTATTTCGTAAAGAAAACCCGCGGCTTAGTCAAAGTACTGGTTCACTCTTTGTTTTTGAGTTATGACTTTTGACTTTTGAGATGCATACTACCAAAGTTGGTTTAGTTTAAATCATTTCAAAATAAACAAATTCCTCTAACCGGTCCGGTTCATGAAAACTCAACCAGGTGTTTTCAACTTCTGACCGGTCCGGTTCATAGTCCTCAAAAGTCAAAAACTTGAAAAGATCTGTCATTTTTACATAAAACTTATTGATCAAATTCGTAAACGGCTCATAATAATACAAGACAACGATTTATTGAGCTTACTTCTATCATCCACACACACACGGTTCATTCATTGAGCTTTTACTTTAACTTTCAGAGAAAAACATAAGAAAGACCCAAGTAATCAAAAAGGTTGCATGGTATCACGATTTTAAAACACCAAGGAGCTTCAGTTCGTCACAAACTGTGAATCACAATAGTGAAACTGGTTGTCCAGCAAAATTTGTTTCTAACCTTGTTCTTCAGTCCTACTGTTCATGATCAATTTGAAGAAGAACCTCGTCACTTATCGTTATATACGGTATTAGCAATTTTAGCAGTTCCTTTTTTTTTGTTAGTTTTGGCACAGTTTCGTCGTTTACGAGTTTATATTATGCAAGTTAAACGTTTTTCCAAACGTATACAATGTAAATTATGAAAATGTAGTTCATTGAAAGATTAGTCCAATCTGATTTACTGAATTGAACCGAAACTGTAAACAAAAAAAAGCACAAAGCTATTTTTTCAGCAAGCTAACTAATTTAGGACGTTTCAAAGGATTGAAACCCTCTCTCCTCCCAAAGAGGAGTTTTTTCGACTATCACAATATTTACACATTTTTATTACATTATTACCACAATAGGACGACAACCAGAGCTTAATGAAGACATGGAAATGAATGATTTTACAAAGTCTATCAAATCGGATACAAACACTAAACATAATCGTACCCGGATGATACTCTTTCGGGTGCAAGGTTTCGTTTGGTCTGAGTGGGCAAGAGACACCGCGAGTTGTCTTTGCATTTAAGCCATTTCAAGCCTTTCTCTTCGTGCTTCATTGTCAGCTTTGATGCGACTGATTTGATTCCGCTCCTCATATAATTCAGAACCAACACCGCAAGATCTCTGCAACACAGCTACGATTAAACCACAGCCACCATATATGACGAAATCACAAAAAAAAGGAAACCGACTTTTGCACTTACAAGGGTGAGCAAGGAGAGCGAGAGCCGTTGATAAAGTAGACGAACAAGTAAGAATCGAAATGCTGGCCGTTGATTAGGTAGAATCCGTGTAACCTCCTTACACATCTAAAAGACATTCTTTTGTACAATCGGATTGCAGGATTGTTGTGTGCAATCACATGAAGGTAAACACCACGGCACATAGGGATACTAGAAGCATATTTGATGACCTCCTTGATAAGCGACTTGGCTGTAAGGTAAGAAGTTGCAGAGCTTAATATTAACAAAACCAAGCAAGAGAGGAGAAGAATCAATAAAAATCCATATCATTGGTTTATTACACTGGGTCATAACCAGTACCTAGTCCGCGCTTTCTGTAGGTTTCTACAACTCCAAGGGTTAGGATGTACAACAATGTCTCCTCTCCCTTGGACGAGTCATATCTTATTAGATCTGATATCTGCGCAAGACATAGAAAACTATCAACATATAAAAGGAAAAGATAGCCCTTAACTTGTTACATTAAGCGAACGAGTACAAAACAAGTTTGCATCATGATCAAGATGTACAAATGCGGATCCGTGTTGATTTTTAAGAACTTTGGTAAGAAACCCATCTGATGAGCATGGCTTAGAGTTCAAGCTTAAACCGTAGGACATTGTGAAATGTTTCGACAACATTCAAAAACCCAAACAGGCGAAGAATGAAGAGAACACAAAGCTAAGAACCTATACAGTAAACATACCACAAAACATGCTCCAATAATAATCGTCTGAAATTGTAGAAAGTTTTAATTTTTAAGAAATGAGTAAAAACCCCATCTCGTGAAACAGTTTCAAACATTAAAAATCCACACTTAACAAACCTTGCAGCTTCTTCACAGAACCAACAAAAAAGAACACTCAAAATAAGCTTCTATCATAACTTAAGTTATCAATGAAAGTATTTTAGTCCAACTGTAAGAAACCCATTTCCCAAAATCTACACTTGAACAAGACCTTGCAGCTTCTTTACGAAACCTAAAATTAAGCGAAAAAATGTTGGAAGGAAAAGAAACTCACTTCGCTTTCTTTGGCAAGCACGATTTTGGCAGTGACAAATCCAATAAGTTCCTCAGAATGACCATCAGGGCGGCTCCGATCAACAGCAGCCCAAGAGACGATATCACCTCCGTTGACAACATTCTGAAAAAACTCAGACTCATACCTGAAGAAATCAATTTCCGAAAAGGGAAAGTCAAATCCGAAAACCAGATACATATAATAATCTTCGGAGAAAGGAATTTTGGTTTTACCTGATTGGGAATATGTCACGATGGATTTGCTCCAGACGTTCCAAGTCAGAAGGGTTTATTGGCCTGAAGCTAATACTTGGTCGAATAGGAATTTTGGGTTCCTCCATTGATGAATTCTCCACGAACCCACGGGGAAAACGCGACATTATCGCAATAACTAAACCTGAGATTCGAGATTTCTTATACTGACGATCATCACGAGATCAAATCGGATCCGGGTGGGTCCGGGTTTCAGAATCCGAAGATGGGTTTGTTGATCTGCAAAGCTTTCGCGGAGTGAACTTGAATCGAAAGAAACGAGTTTTGGAGAAGAAGAGAAAAGGGGGAACAACACTTGCTTGCTTCGCCGTCTTCCCCACACCGTTATGGCTTGAAGCAATGCATCTTTGATAATTTGATTGTTGGGATCACCTCACGTGCCTTGCGACAAACAAGCACGTGCATCTTCGTTTACAAAAAAAAAAGACACTTTTACAAAATTTATCACTGATCATTTGTTTTGTTTCGATCGAATGGTGACAGCAAAACAATCTAGAAAATAAGCACTCATTTAATTGTCACATTATATATGGGTTATATGATTTTGTAGGGCTGGGTCTAAAATATGGGCCTACAACATTTTAGTTAATTTGATGAGTAAAAACACTTTAAACATGTGTTATAACGAACGTGGGGAGAACCGCCAATTCCGACCTCAACACTGTTCCGCGGTCCAGGTCCAAACATACATTCGTTATATGTGATAAAACATACAATAATTCAATATTTTTTTGAATTTCATGTCCAACTCGTAAAATATGTTTTTTACATACATTGACTAACGTTGACCGTTAATCCGTAATATAGCCGTTTGTGGACGAAAACATGGCTTTAACGTGTTTTGTTGACTTAGCAAAAACAAATTTATATGTGCTAAAACATACACTTATTCAATAATTTTTCGAATTTCATGCCTCAACTCGTAAAAATATTTATTAAAAAATTACCTAATCGACGTAGTTTTACTTGTAAATATAAAAATAAATTATATAATTAATAAAATAATTAATATCTGATTTTGCTAAATAAAATAAATTATAAAAATGTTGACGTGAATATTGCAACAATTGAAGGAAAAAACAAAATTCAACAATTTTGTTAATTTTTCACAAATTTGTTTTTCTTGGCAAAACTGCCATCACATTTCTCTGGTTGTCTTATTCTCAGAGAACTCTTTCGATATTTTGAGATGACAATCTCGTCAGTTTTTTCCACCTAATTTGAAAATCAAGAGGAGAAAGTTCTGATTCTCTCGCCCGACTACAAACCTTCGCTTTTTTGTTGAGCTGTCGACGACGATGGAGAAAATGGTTTGTCTAAGAACGATGGAGCTGCTTTGCGTGGTGAGAGCTGTGCTCAAGAAGATATGGAGGAGACTTCTGGTTGGGGATAAGATTCTCGTCGGATCTATCGAATCTTACTTCTGGAGAAGATGTAATTAGTTTTGGCTTTACATCCATTGAATCTTACTTCTTTTCTCTAAATATTTCTAGATTAATTGTGAGTTCCAGAAGAATTTACGGATTCTATTCCCAAAGTTTTGATTTTTCCACGATTCTATTGGTTGTTTTTTGTAAAAAAACTATGTCATTTTAGACAAACCAACGTTGAGGCATGAAATTCAAAAAATTATTGAATAAATATATGTTTTAGCACATATAAATTTTTTTTTTGCTGAGTCAGCAAATCACGTTGAAGTCATGTTCTCATCCACAAACGGCTTCGTTACGGAATAACGGTCAACGTTAGTCAATGTATGTAAAAGACATATTTTATAAGTTGAGGCATGAAATTCAAAAAAGTACTAAATTAGTGTATGTGTTAGCACATATAGCGAATGTATGTTCGGATTTGGACCGTGGAAGAGTGTTGAGGTCGAAATTGGCCGTTCTTCCAACGTGTGTGTTACCTTACCGGGCCCAATATTATTAATTGGGCTTATTCTTTATAGAAATCTCTATATGTATTATTATTTTCGATAACTCTCTATCACGTCAACGAAAGAATATTGTTGAAATTAATAACTGTTTACTGACCTAATTACTAACTAGTATTCATCAAATAATTTTGCATTGTACACTATGTTTCTTATGACGATTCTATATTCAAAATTAGAAAGAACTATTATTTTTATAACTGAAAACAATTATAATTAATATTGTTCCTTTTCTGAGAATTTGTTTCCAATTACTATATGTCATAAGAAGAAAGAATAGGTTAAACGGATTGCAATTAAAACAAATAATATATGCAAATCTCTAGTTCTTTACTCAATTCACTCTAAAATAATATATACTTTAATGGGATCAAACAACACGATCACTAGAAATCAGGAATAATTCATTACAGAATCTTTCGTCAATCATACATATACACATGCACACATATCAAATCAAACAAACAAGCAAGCAAATCTTACTCTCAGTTCTATATCTCTCGAACAAAACAAAAAGTAGTAACAGAGATGGCTTCAAAAATGTGTATGATGATGATGGTGATGATGGTATTGGTAACAATGGAATGTGGTTTAAAAGCATGTAATGGAATGAATATTAATGACACAAAAGGAGATGTCTCGTGTTTCAAAACATGCATTATCAAGTGCCGTTTAGAAGATTACCAGTGTCAGTTGCAATGTGAAAGGGATTGTTCTTCCACACCATCGTCTCTCCAAAAGTAAGTACTTTACATTTCTTTCTTTTCAAAATTTATTTTCTTGATTATAAAACTTTATTGAATATTGATGTAATATTTGATACAAATGAAAGGGATGAAGCAATAGAGCCAGAACAAGGTAAAAACAGTATCTGCTACAGAAATTGTAGCATCAAATGTGGTCTTGACGCAGCTTGTATGGAACGTTGTTTGAGGACTTGCCCCACGACGACTACTCTTTTTTAAAATCTTCACGTCTGTTATGATCCATGATATTTTCCATTCACACAATTAGATTTTATATCAATGTATTATGAATGTTTTAACTCCTTTAATTTCCATAAATCATTAATCGAAGACGACTCAAAGTTGATCTTGGAAAGATAAATACAACTTACTAATTAACATGTTGATCTTGGAAAGATAAAAAATCTTTGTGCGAGTCAAAGTTGATCTTAGCAACTAGTTATTTCATCCTTGTGCGCTTCGGGATCTTTACGTTCTACAACTCTCTATCACGACAGCGAAAGACTAACGTTGATATTAGTAACTGATTACTCACCTAATTACTAACTAGGATTTAATCAAATATTTTTTTTTGAAAAGAATGTAAAATCAAACCAAAAAACTGTTTTTGTTTACAAAAATTGTAATTACTTTATAAGTCAAATTACATTAAAAGAAATGATTCTTCTTGTCTACTAATCTAGAGATGTGAACTCGAACCATTTAACCAAACGCTCGTTATACCAGTCATCTTTTCAGTTTGCGAAGAGAAAACACTTTTTTCAAATATTTTTATTAATGATCTTCACAAACTGAGCTACAGGTGATTGTGTTTTATCATATCAACATTTATTTATTTTTCTCTACATATGGTATATAGCTGAGTGGAATACATATATTAAAAAGAAAAGACTGAATTTGTCGATTCTATATTCAAAATTAGAAAGCAATATTATTTTTGTAACTGAAAAATATTTTAATTAATATTGTTCCTTTTCTGAGAATTTGTTTCCAATTACTTTATGGCATAAGAAGAAAGAATAGGTCAACGGGATTACAATTCAAACAAATAATAAATGTGCAAATATTTACTCAATTCAAACTAAAATGATATATACTTTAACGGGGTTGAAACAACACGATCACTAGAAATCAAGAATAATTCGATACAGAATCTTTCGTCCATCATATATATTACACATGCACACATATCAAATCAAACAAACAAGCAAGCAAGCTAATCTTACTCTTAGTTCTATATCTTTTGAACAAAACAAAAAAGTAGTAACAGAAATGGCTTCAAAAATGTGTATGATAAAAATGATGGTGATGATGGTGTTGGTAACAATGGAATGTAGTCTAAAAGCATGTAATGGAATGGATATTAATGGAAAAAAAGTAGACGGATCTTGTTTCAAGAAATGCATTATCAAGTGCCGTGTAGATGATCACCAGTGTCAGTTGCAATGTGAAAGGGCTTGCTCTTCTACACCATCGTCTCTCCTAGAGTAAGTACTTCACATTTCTTCTTTTCAAAATTTATTTTCTTGATTATAAAACTGTATTGAATATTGATATAATATTTGATATGTTACATGTACAAATGAAAGGGATGAAGCAATAGAGCCAGAACAAGATTACAAGGGTATTTGCTACAGAAATTGTTGGCCTTGACTCAGCTTGTATGGAACGTTGTTTGAGGATTTGCCCCACGACGATCAAGTCAAGTATAGTATATTGCAAGTTTATTGTAAAAGTGTAAGTCAAAGATGTAACGGACAATAAAGGATTATAAAATTTTATCCTAGTCAAACCATAATAAATGTTCGTTGAAGGATTATGAAGTATTGATATATGTATGTGGTCTTAATTTGCGATGATACAAAGGGAGGAACCAGTAGTGCCAAACAAGGCAAGACCGGTCTCTGCTACAGAGATTGTAGCATCAAATGCAGCACTGACGCAGATTTCTCATACAAAGTATAATCCATGTTTTGTCAGTAAAATTATGCGACCATACCATCAAGGCATGCGTCAACCAAAAAAAAAGAAAAAGATAATTATTATTTTATTTTCAAAAAAATATACCCATGTTTAACAAGTATAGATAGATAATTACGTAAATACATAATCTCTCTCTATTCTCAATTAACAACGCCGTTCAAGAATCGGTGATTAAGAACAGCTTCCGCCATTGGCCGTTTCCTGTGGTCAGCGTTCAACATTGCCTAGCGAAACACCACACACATACTAGCAGAGTTTAGTCTCATTTCTCAAATATGAAACAGTTTTGTATTTCGATTTTTCAGGCTTATAGACAGAGTTATTGACCACTTGGAGGGACTAAGTACCTGGAGTAATTCCCAACCAGCTCTATCACCAAAATCCAGAAACTTAACAGCTTCTTCCAGGCGTTCATCGGCTAAACAGTACCTGTATAAAAAAGTTTAGTGAGGTTTTTCAAACACACATGCTATACCTAACACAGACACTTGGAGGAAGAACCTATTAATTGAATAAAATGGCTCTGAAACTAAATAAATTGTTGCTAACTACAGAGAATTTTAGTTAGAAACAACTGTAGTAATTCTGGAGATAGCAAAGATGCTTACTCTCTTACTGCCTCAATATCCAGCCGGAATGTGTTTTCCAGTAGTCTCTGCAGTTCATCAGATTAAGCTACGGTTAACCAAAAACTATTCGGAGGAGATATTTCAGACGCAAAAAGATGAGAGCTGATAGATAAAAGGCTATTGGGTTAAGATGAGCAAAACAAAGGTGTTTATGTCATTTGCATGGCATCCAATCTTGCCTGAAGAGAAAGAGAATCCATTACGCCTGCTTCACAGAACGGAACAAAGGCTAAGTATGCAAAAAGAAGACCGGCTTCATATCTGTAAACCACCAGAATGTTTATCAAATAACACTCGCAACTTAGAATATGAACGACTTAGAAAGAAAAAGGAATACATGTCATCTGCAATCCCGAAAGCTCTCTTCTCAAAAATTGTGAAGGCGCCAGAAGCAGTTGCCCTTCGCCAAAGTTGCTCTGATAGTGCACCAGAGGTCGCTCCTTCTTCCAAGCATGATGGCCTATAAGGTAAGCTCAGTCTATTAACAAAGAGTTCATAAAAAGCGCTAACAATTTTCGTTGCCAGTTATTATAAACAGCAAGACCAAAATGGCAGAAGAATATCAGAAAGCTACAATTGCTGAGGATAAGCAACCAATCAGGGAGAGAAAAGGAGAAAGCGATGGAACCTTATGTCAACAGAAAAGGCTAGATCTCGCAGCCTCGGGATTAAATAGATGGCTTCTCTCTCTGCTCGTGTACTAAAGATAATTTTACCAGAAAAGACAATCAACTAAATTAGCAGAGAGATGATACACTTATATTGAGAGAGATGTGTTCTAGTACTTTCAGATACTCGAAGGGAGGCATACTTGAGAACAATTGAGGAGGGCCCAAAGCTTTGGTGTAACCTATCTTTGTCATGCATAAAGGCTAAACCTTTCATTGCACCTTGTAGGATCGTAATGACAAAATTTCTCCTTCGTTTCATCGTCTGCTCTTTTTCATAAGGATTCCATACTCCTTGGGAGCGAGCTCTTGATGTTTTTTCACTCGCAATTCGTGCATAATCAGCTGCACTATCTTTACCACCATCACGAAAAGCCAGCCACTACATGATCAATCAATTCAACCTATGTTCCATAAGTTATGCCAAAATATCCACATACTTCCGCAGCTTAGAATCAACAAACAAAGCTCAACACTTAAGTGCTTTAAATCGTAAGCCTAACCTGTTCCCCAAATTGTGTCTCAAAGCCACCAACAAGTATAAGCAGGTTAGCAGGTAGGTTTCTACTGCTCTGCATAGACAAGCAGAATAAAAAGATGATTACACTATTATTCGCCGTGGAAACAAAATTGTTAAGAAATCCGTTTAACAATTTTTGCATGGCTATTTATCCAACCTGGAGAAAAGAATGTGCATTCAACTCATTTGCGGCCATCATGTCAGCCTCAATTCCACCAGCACGCTGTCCGGGATAGACCTTTACAGAGACAAGTATGTGAGACAAAGGTATAAACGGAAAGCAACTTAACATCCAAAATGAAGTTTTTTATGTATACTCTTCTAACACTGTAAAGAGGTCAGAACAAAATATGCCCGGATGATGTAGACAGATTCATAAAGATAGAAAATGCCTAACAGAAAAAAAAACAATCTTTGCTGAGAAAAAGAAAGAAGATCAACAAAGCATGCAAAATCACCTTAAAGGTGATAGGTGTTCCTCGAAATGGACCCTGAGATATTCTTCCTTCGTATAGTCTGCAGACAAACTGCCGTGGCTAATACATTTTTTAACTTTACCAAATATATGGCCGTCTAATACATTGTCTACATAACGCCAAAAGTGCACCTGATCTTAACGCCGCCTTCTCCAATGTCTTGAGCTTTTAATCTCCCAATATCGCCGGATGTATATTCAACGTCAGGTCCTGACTGCAACCCTGAATAACTAGGGGTATAAAAGAGGTGTAAGAAAAGGTAAAATTTTAGAAAACGATGTAGAACACGACGCCAAATAAAAGAGTGAAAGTAGACTATAATCTAGCAAAAGCAAAATGCACAATAATCATAAGTTAAGTCAATGTAACCAACTTCGCAAACCAGATACACAGCAGAGTCAACGAGATTAAAGAAATTGAAATTCATGAGATCTAGAGCCTTCAATTAATTGTCTCACGTATTAAACAATGCATGAACTTGTGGCAGCTCCAGACTCACACATACATCTTTCTATACACCATGCTCATATAAACATGCTCGTACGTATGCAATAAGTAAAGAGATCTCATTTCATATACACACAATTTCTACACAAAAAGTCGACACTTCTCTACACGAAGAGGCAGAGAAGCAAACAAAGAAGCTCTAGCAAAAGAGAGAGAGCAAACAACAAAAATCCAGTGAGGAGTACCTAGTAACATTCATAAATCCGTAGCTTCCGATAAGCCTCCCTACCTCGAACGAGTCAGCGCTGGTGATCAAACTCGCCGTAACTGCATGCAGCCGCCGAGTCGGCCGATTCCTTCCACGCGAATTCAAAATCCGAGGACCGGAGAATCCCCCGCCTGATTCTCGATGGATCAAAGAGAAACGCGAAACGCATTCGAAGGAAACGCGATGAACAGCGACCGGATTCATCGTTTTGTTTTCTTCACTTCAAATTTCTTTTCCTCAAGCTTCAATTTGTCAATGATTCAACGACTGTGTGTCAGTCTAAGAGAGATAAGGCCACGAAAGTTTCTCCTCCGTGTCCTACGTGGCTTTTAATTAAATGATACAACCGAAGGCCGTTTAGATTAAAAACAATCTATTATTTGGACGGTCCATAATATGCCACTTGGGAAGTTTAAAGTGATGAGATGCAGGAAAAGCTGCTACCGAATGAAATATATACACGAAACAAAAATCGGTTTCATTCGGTCTTCAAAACCAAAATAAAATAAACCGAACAAAAGTGAAAAGTTAAACTCATCGGAGTTGTTAATTTCGGATTGAGTTCATAATATTTCTCTGGAACCGAACCGAAATTGACATAATCGAGCTAAATCGAACCGAAATCTCCATGCCTGCTTTCTCAAGAAGTCTTTCTCCCTCGGCTTGCAAGGAAAAAATATCAAAAATTGGGTCTATTTAACACTTGAGAGTCTGTATGTGTGTGAGCTCGCGAAGAACGGAGTTATCAATCGGGATAATCTCAACCAAACAATCGATCGCCTGCTTTAGTGAGTAGCTCTTTCTTTTCATTTGAGTGACTCTTGCTTTACCTTCAGAGTAATGGAATCGGTTCGCGAATCCATACCGTCTGCGAACTCGAATTCGTCGTCCATACCGCCGCCGGTGAGCTCGGTGCCGCCTTTTTTGAGCAAAACCTACGACATGGTTGATGATCCTCCGACCAATGAGGTCGTGTCTTGGAGCAGCGGGAACAACAGCTTCGTCGTCTGGAACGTGCCCGAGTTCTCGAAGGTGCTCTTGCCCAAATATTTCAAGCACAATAATTTCTCCAGCTTCGTTAGGCAGTTAAATACATATGTAAGCATCACTCTTTCTTCTATTTTTTTTTTTTTGGATTGGCCTGTTTTATCTGGGTTTTCGTGGTACAGTTTGGGGAAAATCATGAAGTGTTGAAGTTGTAAGGTCTTTCGTCTTAGTTCGGTCTGTTCTTTGCTGTTTTGAAGTGTTAGTCGATGGTTACATAGATGTTTTGTATCTAATGGCAGTTTGATTGTTGCCTTTAGTGGGTTCTTAAGTTGATATTTACAGTCTCTGCGTCTTCTTGTATCCAGGGTTTCAGAAAAGTTGATCCAGATCGATGGGAATTTGCAAATGAAGGATTTTTAAGAGGCCAAAAACAACTACTGAAGGGTATTGTTAGGAGAAAACCTTCGCATGTGCAGCAGAATCAGCAACAAACTCAAGTACAGAACTCATCTGTTAGTGCTTGTGTCGAGGTGGGGAAGTTTGGAATAGAAGAAGAAGTGGAAAGGCTCAAGCGGGATAAGAATGTTCTTATGCAAGAACTTGTGAGGTTGAGGCAGCAACAACAAGCTACTGAACACCAACTGCAGAATGTGGGACAGAAAGTTCAGGTGATGGAGCAGAGGCAACAACAAATGATGTCATTTCTAGCAAAGGCGGTTCAAAGTCCAGGTTTCTTAAACCAGTTAGTACAACAGAATAATGATGGCAACAGACATATTCAGGGAAGCAACAAAAAGAGGAGACTTCCTGGGGATGAACAGGAGAATTGTGGAGTGCATGGGGCTAATGGTCTTAACCGTCAGATTGTTAAATACCAGCCGTCCATAAACGAAGCAGCACAAACTATGCTTCAACAGTTCTTAAATACGAGTAGCTTGCCTCGGTGTGAATCAGTTTCGAACAATCCTGACAGTTTCCTCTTGGGTAACACTCCCAATTCTAACTCTGTGAACTCCTCAGATAGAGTTTCTGGAGTAACATTGGCCGAGGTTTCACCCAACTCAGCCCACTCAGCAATGAATCAAGTACACGAGGCAGGTTTGGCACATCACCCTCAGGCTGGTCTGGTTCAGCCAAACTTAGGTCCAAGTCCAAGCCAAGGAGTAGCAGCTGCAGCTTCTTGGAGCCCTGAATCTGATTTAGTTGGATGCGAGACAGGTAATGGAGAGTGTTTCGATCCAATAATGGCTGCTTTAGGTGGATCGTTGAAAATAGAAAGTGATGAAATTTCTCCTGGAGGTGAGGGCGAGATGAATGAGTTACTGAACGGGGTCCCTAAGCTGCCCGGGGTTCAAGATCCATTCTGGGAACAGTTCTTTGCTGATGAAACCCCAGTGATCGGAGATAGAGACGACATTCTTTCAGGACCAGTGGAGAATAGCGACCTGGTAATGGAGCAAGAGCCGAACGAGTGGACTAGAAATCAACAACAAATGAACCATCTTACTAAACAAATGGGACTTCTTTCTTCAGAAACACAGAGGAAATGAAGGTAAGAACATGGGTAAAATATCTGCATTGTTGTTCTGTCTCGAGAGTTATCATTTGTTTCTCACAGATGTAGATTTTCAGGGGATATTGTGAAGGGGATGTGAACGAAGGAGGAAAATATCAGACGGTGTCTATAATTTGTTTACTCTCTACGTTTTGACTTGGAGATGCACAAAACCTTAAAAAAAAAAGAAAAGATTTACGACCTTGCTTGTGAATAATCTTTGAGTAGAGATTTTGCTCTTTGTGGCGTTTCTATTACGTATTACTTTTGTGTGGTAACGTCCTCCCTCCGTGTTTAAATTATCATATCACTACCGTAATCTGTGGTCCCTGACCGACTCGAGCCAAAAACTAATAAATATTAATCATACACTTCTATATATTTTGCTACAAAGATGATGGTTTACATATAACATTCACATGATGAGAAGTCGAGATTCAATTCGATTAAATGGGAAGGACGATGGAGTAAAAAGAATCTGTACAATAGATATTTCTTTAATTGTAATTTGTATCGTTTCCTCGACTCGACTCCGTTTGATGCTTGAAGATTGAAGCTTGGACTTTGATGCTCAGACCAAGACAACGATGATGACAATGAGTATAACAATCCCGAAAATGAGAATAAGAAGGCATGTCTGCAACAAAGTAAAACATACGAGACTTAGCTTTAGCTACTAAAGAAATACGGAATCATAGAACTGAAAAGTCTCATAGTGTGTACCAAAGATGAGTTTGCTCTTTGAGTTTTAGATGCTTTTCTGAGTTGAGCAGTGGCTTGTGCAGTTGCAGCTTGTGAGTTATCAATGTTAGAGCTGATGTCATCTGCCAAATAGACATTATAGTTTTTCTGAGGTTTTAAAAGAGGCCAAGGAGACAGGTAATCTTACGTTGTCTGATTGTTGGGGTTACTTACCGATCATTATTCCTTGATCGTTCACTAAAACAGCTAGATCTTTGAAGATTTCATTCACTTCACCAATCTGTTCATGAATTTCTCTAATTCCTTGCTCTCTTTCCTCAATGATAGCTTCATTGAATGTTATCTCGTTATCTAAAAACACTACTTCTTGCCTGGAATGATAATAATAGGAAATTAATAGGACGTCTCTGCAAGATATGAGTTAACACAAAATGCTCAAACAGAGAAGATGGATCTTATGGAGTTTTGTGGCCTTAACCAACTTCGGAAATTATCTAAACCCAATTTTAAGCTTATATCAACAATTTAAGGTTACAGTTAGTACTCAGTTAAAGAGAAGAAAAATGAAAGACTCAAACTGCATGCTTGACTCACATGTGGATTCTTTTTATGCTAAATACAGGATCAAGTGCATTAGCAAAATAATATGCTATAGTATACAATCAGATCATACTCCTCACCTTGATTGTAGAAGACGAGTTTGTTGCTGAGAGGTCCTTAAAGATTCAGTATCCAGTTCCTGTGCATTATAGCTGCATGGAGTGGCATAACAATGAAGCATGTGTAGGTAAGATTCAAATTCAACAAACTTTAAGTTTATTCTACATTCTGTTCCTAACAGGTTTAAACACTAACTGGTCAAAGTGCAAATAACAAGGTTACCTGGTAGGTATTTCTTTTGTGACTACAGGAGTATATGTTATTTCTCTTTCAGCTGCAAGTCTCTGAGCTTTCTGAAACTCTTTGAGAACTGACTGGAAATCTTTTGCCAGTTTAGCATCCGCAATCTTCTTAATCGGCTGCAAGTTAGACGAGAGCATATCAACATAACATAGAATTAGGAATAATGTATATATATAAACAGGTCTGCACACACATCATCTATCAAGCAACCAATTCCCCCACTAAATGAAATGAAAAAAATTGGTAAGATTCTGACAAAACTTAAACCAAAATTGAATGGTATCACCAGCGAAAATTGGTTCAATAGTAAAAGTTCTCTTTTCACATTTAACATTTTTTTAGCACGTTTTGAGAATGGAAAAAGAAAAATGTAAGCAGCATTTTCTTACACTAGCTGCTCCATGGAGGTCGGCTTCACTAGCTTCCTTAAGTTTGGCTGAAGTATTTTTCACCAGCTCTGATATCTGTAACCTTGTCTTTTGCCTGCCAACAAACAGAACCTAAAAATTAAGAAAATTTCCAGACCAAATAAATGAAATTGATCTTTACAAAAAAAAACTGCTCAATAAACAAACAAAGAAAAAACCAAAATTGTCAGACATTAACAATGACTTTTTAAGTTTTCTCTACCATAACCAATGAAACCCCCTTAAAACCTTAATTATAACGCATTTCTAGGCTCTGTAATTCATCATAAGAAAAACCCTAAGAATCCTAATTCTCACATCGGTCAGCAAACAGGAGAAGAGTGAGGAAGGGGAAAAAAATTGCTACTGACAGCTTATCTCGCAATTCAAGAGTATCCTTAGGCGTTCCGATGGAATTAACGAGGCGGAAGAAGGAATTGACAGCCGTGCTGATCCTGAAAATCCCGGCGGCTACCTCCTGAGATGGATCCCCACGAGACAGAGGTTTCTGCTGCCTCCCGCCGGTAAAACGGTTAGCCGCCTGGAATCGAGAGCCAGCTTCGAGATCTTGGAAACTCATCAAATCTCTCTCAAATCTCTATCTCTTGCGGGAACAAAGACGAATCGAAGAAGATGGGAAGAGGTATTAGGTAAATAAGATTTCCCAATTTATTGTTAATATATTTTAAAAAAAATTATTTATCTCATGTGGTCCGCGTGAATAAGGTGGTGGAGGGAATTTATTAATATGTAAAAATTAGCTGCCACGTCATTGCGAGGGAAGGATCCTGCGCTGTCGTAGTTGACCCGCCCTTTCCGTTTAAAATTGAAATGAAACTCGGACCGTTTAAACCGGACAGATTCAATCTCTAACTGTATTAAGCAGAGTTAATCTGTAGAACAAAACCAGCTTAATTTAACGTGTTATCTGCTTTTTGTTTGGTTTTACCTTTACCGGTTCCATATGAAATTTGTAATCGAACTCGAGTGAAATCATAATTTAAAGTTCTTTGAAAATAAAATGATATAATCGTGATATTTAATTAGTTGTATCTTCACAAACTATAGCTAGAGGTATTACCTGCTAATATAGTATAATTGTGTGCAAAAACACGAGGTGACGTTTTTATAAAAAAAAATGGTGGAGGCAATTTGTGTAGAGATTGATGAGAGTAGAGAATATGAATAATTGTATATTGCCTTTCATGAGATTAAATATACATGGTACATATTTTTATATAGTACTAAAAGTTAACGATTAAATTAATGCATAATTAATATAGATTCTTACAAATCAATATAATATTTTCTTATAATATTTACATAATATTCTCTTTTCTTCTATATGCCCCTTTAATCTCAAGGTGGTAAAAAAGTGCAATGAAATAGAAAGTTTGAGATTGACTTGATCGAAACATTGGTGGAGCTTGCTTTGATGCTTTTGATGGATATATGTTGACGATGGTGTTGACGGTGATGATGATGTAGCCGTTGGTGGTGCACCAGATGGGAGATGTGTAGCAAGGGCCTTTGTTGTCCTCTTTTGGTGGTGAAGGAACCAGTAGAGATTGGAGAACTAGTTTGAATTTTAACAGAGCTTAAAGCTTGGAGCTGCAACCGTGTTGCTCTATGAAGAAGAAGATTATTATTATTTTTTTTTTGTGTGTAGAAGCACTAATGCTTAAATTTAGAGGCTCATGTGAGCTTGGATAAAGAAGCACTATGGCTTGGATTCAGAGGCTCATAGTGAGCTTGAATAAAGAAGCACTATGGCTTGGATTCAGAGGTTTATAGTAAGTTTGAATAAAAAAACACTATGGCTTGGATTCAGAGGCTCATACTGAGCTTGAATAAAGAAGCACTATGGCTTAAACTCAGAGGTTCATAGTGAACTTGAATGGAAAAGCAATTAGCTTATAGAAAACATAAAAATAGAATTTCGAAAAAAAAAAACAAGAAGCACAATGGTTTGAAATGAAAAATAAAAGAGTTTGATTATTAGATTAAAACTCTAGCGCAAATCTGCTCTAATACCATGTAGAGATTGATGAGAGTAGAGAATATAAAGAATTGTATATTGCCTCTCATGAGATTGAATATACATGGTACATACTCTTATATAGTACTAAGAGTTAACGATTAACCTAATGCATAATTAATATAGATTCTTACAAATCAATATAATATTTTTTTATAATATTTACATAATATTCTCTTTCCCTCTATAATTTGATTATCTCATCAAATCGAACAATTAATAAGTCAAAGAAAGGTAAGAGTTTCTTAAAAGTCCTTAATTTTTATTCAAAAGGTGAATCTAAATCATTTCCTCATGGGATAATACTCATATTGTTATATACTAAAATTCAGAAGATACTCTGTTTTTACTTGGGAGAGAAAAGTATATATGAAGAAGCCAAATTGCGACAATGTCGTTTTATTACATCGAAAACGGAAACACATAACATCATGTATTAGTGAGCTGTTGAATCGAGAAAAGGGTAATCAGTGTAACCCACGACAGGATCAGAAGTGTAAAACGTTGCTCTATCGTACTTATTCAATGGCGCATCCAGTTGGAACCTCTTTGGCAGATCCGGGTTAGCCAGAAACCACCGACCATAAGCCACCAGATCGGTTCGTCCCTTTTCCACCGCCGTGTTCCCGTCTTCCCTCGTGAAACCTCCAGCGGCGATGAAAGTCCCCGAAAAGGCTTTCCTCATCGGCGTTAACGTGTCAGGACACTCTGTTATCTCTCCCATTGTTTTCATCCTCGGTTCGATCACATGGCAATAGAGGATTCCATATCTGTTCACAGATTCCGCCATGTAAACCCCTAAGGCTTGCGGGTTTGTGTCTCCTGATTCCATGTAGTCTGCGAACGGAGAGAGCCTGATTCCAACACGATCGGGCCCGATCTCGTTCGCAACTGCTTCGACTATGTCTAGTGCGAATTTGCAACGGTTCTGCAACGATCCACCGTACTCGTCAGTTCTATCGTTCACCGTGTCTTTCATGAACTGGTCGATGAGATAGCCATTAGCTCCATGAATCTCTACTCCGTCAAAGCCTGCAAGAAGAGAACATCATTCAAGGACAAGTATGTAAGAGGCTTGCTTATTGAATTTCATTGCATATTTTCCCCCTAAACCGTACTATGCTTACCAGCTTCCATAGCGTTTCTTGCTGCAAGCCTAAAATGATTGACAATGGTAGGGATTTCTTCGATACTTAAGCGTCTTGGAGGGGTAAACATAGCTTCGTCGATGCCATTAGATCGGATTTGAGGCGTCAATGGCTTGTCAGTACAAGAGATTGGAGCTTGCCCATTTGGCTGAAAACCTTTATAAACACACACACAAGAACATTCTCAATACACTTATTAAGGTTGTTGAAGGATGTGACTAGCCTAAAAGATGACAATTTTAAATGGCAAACCTCGATTAGAAACGCGGCCAACATGCCAGATCTGACAGAAGATAACGCCGCCTTTGGCATGAACAGCATCCACGATTGGCTTCCATGCCTCCACGTGATCTTTAGTCCATATCCCAGGAGTATCTTGATAGCTTCAAGAGCAAATGTGGGTCAGATCAAAACCCACAATTAAAAGCGTAAACTTCGATATCAAAGTGAGCAGAGATGGAAGAAGTAGTTACCCTTGAGCTGTATCGGAAACTCCGGTGGCTTCAGTGATGAGAAGCCCTCCCGGGGTGCTTCTCTGTGAGTAGTATAAGACAGCATGAGGCTGAGGAACGTTTCCGTACGATCTCTGTCTCGTCAATGGTGCCAGAACAACTCTGAATCATAAACAAAAGGATCAAGCTTCTTATTGTATTGTAGGAAAGAGAGTCTTCAGCTCATAGAAAACTCAAGGACATATTATATACGGGTACCTGTGGGAAAGATTGAATCTACCCATCTCATAGGGGTTGAGGAGAGGGATACTCTGTTTCGTTACTGTGTTTTCCATTTCCATTGATTCCGATGGTGGATTGTTTTAGTCTCTTTGATTCTTCCTCACAAAACACGTTCAATGTGGAAGAAGATGAGATATGTCTGCACATATTTATACACATTGATTAGTGGGAAAAAGCAAAGTTTTTTTTTTGTTCTTCTTATGGACGTCGACGTCATTGTGAACGCATCCATGGCGAATCTCACCCACTTGCATTTCTTCATGACGTATTCGTTGACGACATTAAAAAGTTAAAAACTTGAAGCCTCTTCCTCCAATTTCGGATTCGAGTTTTGAATTGATCTATCGGAGCTAAATGGAACCTCATATAATTTTAATTATTATTTTTGTTTGACTTCACCTAACTTTGACCGCCCACCAAAAAAATAAAAAAGTGGAGTTCCCACAGGAAGAAGATGCTCTGTTTTAAAGTGGACAAAAAGATGGAAAGAGAGAAGAGCATTGTAAGAATGGGCATTGAGATTGAAATGAATGTTCAAAATAGAAGCTGGAAACGAAGTAGTTAAAAGGAAGACTGAATAAGAATCCGTTAACCAGATTTTTGATGGAGTTACTGTACCAACAATCATCCATTTCTATAGATGAAAATGGAAACTTCAGACGATGGAGTATCTCAACTCTCAAATATTACATGACTTGTCTGTTTTTTACTTTCGTCTCACGAGATCCTCCTACTTACATTATAGCATTGCTCTAAAGACAGAATTTTGTTTTTCTGTTGATAATTGAATATTAAACATTAAGCTGAGTTTGAATACAGGTAAAAACATAATATTGGTCGACTCGAATCTAAGATAAAAAAAAATCCCAAAGCCCAATGTGATGAAAATATGACCCGTTTTGTTTTGTTTTGTTTTTCTTTACCAAACTAACATATTCACATACCCAAAATTGTTTCCACACAGTTTGGAAAATAATAAAAAACATATATAATTCAAAATTAGAAAAATCTTTAAGATAGAAATCTTTTGATGTAAATATACTAATTTTTAAAAGTCTTGCAAATTAGTCTTTATAGGGTATATCCCTAATTCATTTACCAAAATATCTAATTAATAACTGAAGGCATAAACTTTATTAATAACTGTAATAGATAAACCATTTTTCATGATAAAAAACATTTTTTTCTAACAGTTGTAGTGATAATGTAACTGTACAATCTTATGTTATTCAATTTCTAGCTTTTTATATCGAAATGAAAAAGCGAAAAACAGAAGTGTAAACAAGGAAAAGTGAAGTTTATTTGTTTTGTTCTTGAGTTTTGATGAAATAATATTTGTGGAAAATAAATTTATTCCGTTTATAGTTATTATTAGTACTAAAATAGGATTAATGGCGTAACGCAATCCCACACGTCGAGTGTGTGCGGTGTCATAAAAAGCAAAGACACTCTTCCCTTCTCTCTATACGCATCAATCTCGAGCTGCGTTTCGGTTCCAAGGCCAATCTCTCGAATCTGCGTTAGAAAGCAATCACACCTCTTTTCCTCACAACGAAGATCAGAATCCATGGCGGTTTGTTCAGCATGTTCTTCTTTTTCTTTTTTTTTTTTTTTTTTTTTTTTTTTAATATTCTTTCTTATTGTCGGTTGTAATTGTTTGTCCCTTTCCTCACAACGAAGATCTAGAATCCTATGGTCGGTTTTGTTTCTAGTCTATTGTTTCTTTCTTTCTTTTTTTTTTTTTTTTTTTTTTTTTTTTAATATCTTCTTATGCGGTGAATGTTGCCTTTCCTTTCCTTCCAGATTTTGCTGTGATCCATTTTTATTAGAAATGATTGGGTATGATTGATTTGCTGTCTTCTTCCGGAATTTGGATTATATCTATGGTGTGATTTTTTCCCTTTGCCGGTATTTGAACGAGTTTGATTGCTGCTGTTTGTTTCTAATTCGTTTTTCATTTTCTGGATTCGAGTTGATTGGGTCTCTCGGTGTTGATCTGTATATGAAACTCTGGATTGTTTTCAGAAAACCGTGCAACTATCTATATATACGTGATCAATTTCTATCTCAGCAGCAAAAATTTCATCTCCGGTGATTTTCTAGATTTAGTTTTTGTTTATTGTTTTAAATCGGGCTTGTGTAACACTCGGTTTGAAACAGAAATCTTTTTCCAAGTATATAATTTTCTGAATTACTTTTAAATTCTTAGACCAATGCTTTTAAATCGTTGTCGATTGGTTTCGTAATTCTTAGCTTCAAGCGCCGAATGGTAAGGAGTTGTATAGTGATGTAATACAGATTACAGGTTACTTCCAGTGATTCTATCAGATGATTTGATTCCTTTGCCTACTTTTTGTAAGAACTAGCGGGTTTTGTGAAGTTTTAGTCGAAATTAGTGAATGATGAGACTGGAAAAATGTTGAGATAAGCAGCTAACTTTATGTATTTGTGCTTTCAGTCAGTTGGTTCCGGAAACAAATAATCTGATATAGAATGTTTAGCTTCCCCTGAATCATGTTCCATTTCTGGATGATTCAACTGCAATATGTTGTTGTTCTTTGCTTTTATTCTGTATAATGAAAAGATGACAGTCAATTTCTAGCCATCCTGTTTTGATCCCTAGATCAATGTGTAATTGTGTATTACTATAATGGTATAATCATGTAAGAATCTAGGATTCTTTTTTTGTCATTAAATAGAGCTTTTGATTGATTATATATATTGGATGCCAAAGTAGTTGTTCCACAAACGTTTCATCGAACACCTATTATATTGTTTTCATTAATGATTATATCTCTTTAATCCTTTGTTATGACAGATAAGGTCAGTAAAAGTTAGCAATCTCTCCTCAGGAGCAACAGAGCATGATATAAAAGAGTTCTTCTCTTTTTCTGGTGAAGTTGAAAGCATTGACATCCAAGGGTTAGTGCTTGCCAATTTTTTCTTTGTTGGTTGAGATCGTGATGGTGAAATTCAAAGCCTTTTTGATCAATTATATCTCGAATTATTTGAAAGGAATGAAGCTTTTTCTCAGCAAATTTAGAGAAGATTCTCTTCATGTTATTGACTCTGAGCTTCTCTTTTTTTGCTTTCATGTTCTAATTGGCAGTAACGAGCACAGTGCTTATGTCACATTCAAAGATCCTCAAGGAGCTGAAACTGCTGTTCTCTTATCAGTGGGTTCACTTTTGTTCCCCTAACCATTCTTCCTTTTAGCATAATATATTATATGTAGCTTTCAACTAGTACATATATCCTTGGTTTGACTGTTAGTTTAGTAACCAATCCATGATTTTCTTGTCAGCATTTAAACCTTCATTTTATATGGTAAGAAATACTATGAGTTACTTTCACTCTTCTGATTTCATGGAACCCATTCAGTATCTGGAGTAGAGAGTTACAAGTAAAATTAGTTTCTTTGTAACTAGGAAAATTGGAAACTTTGTAATTGCAGTCATCATACTAATAACTAGGTATGATTTTCAGGGTGCAAGTATTGCCAATCAATCAGTCACCATTGAGATGGCTTCTAACTACACTCCACCTGCTGCCCCTCATGCTGTAATGTCTTCCATCTTGAGCGTATCTATTTATAGATATAATTTTTTTTGCTTCCATTTAATAGGAACCAGAAATCATTTCCATTGATGTTTGATTACTTATAAATTATTGATTATTGTAATAACTCGCAAAAATGTATACCTCTCAAATCTGTGATTGATAGACATATTGAGCGAGTTGGTCCTCAACAGTCTTAGTAACAATAGAGTGTCTAAAGAGCATCTCTAGAGGTTTTAATTTGTGTTCATTTATCAGGAAAAACAGAGTGGTGGCGGAGGCGCCACAGAATCCGTTGTCCAGAAGGCAGAAGATGTTGTGAGCAGTATGTTAGCAAAGGGTTTCATCCTCGGGAAAGACGCGGTTGGCAAAGCAAAAGCCTTTGATGAGAAACTCGGTTTCACTTCAACCGCAACTGCAGGAGTTGCTTCCCTAGACCAAAAAAATTGGTCTAAGCCAAAAAAATCACAGCTGGTACAAGCTTGGTGAATGACAAGATCAAAGAGGTGGACCAAAGTTTCCAGGTTACAGAGAGGACTAAGTCTGCCTTTGCGTCTGCGGAACAGACGGTGAGCAGCGCAGGAACCGCCGTGATGAAAAACCGCTACGTGTTAACCGGTGTGAGCTGGGCCGCAGGAGCATTCAACCGAGTGGCTAAAGCAGCTGGAGAGGTTGGACAGAAAACAAAAGATAAGGTTGAAGCTGAGCAACCGCCACAACCGTCACAGTCGCAGCAGCAGCAACCACCAGAAGGGTATTCTCCGATTCATTCGTCTGAATACTCGAAGAACTAAATCTCATTTCAGCTAAAAGGTTTCGTTTTTTTCTCTTTCTTGTTGGTTTCTTTGATATGAGAAGTGGGAATTTGGTTTTGGTCTTTGGAATGTAACATAAAAGCTATGCTTGGATCTTCTCTATTACTAGTTCGGGTTTTTTTATAAGATATATTCAATAATCTAACTTTTAAACATTGAGTATCCAAATCAACCAGAAGGAAGTAACTCAAATTGCAATAGTAAAATTCGCGTTCACATCAGCCTTAATCATCAAGGATCAGTACTTCAATTTCCACAACGAAGATGAGTTCGACCGTTCTGCTGCATACTCAATTTCCGGCGATATATACGGAGAAATATTGAGTTTTAAGAGTGCAGATTTCAAATGGTTCAAGAGGGTTCGATATCGGGACTGTTTTTTCTTCAGTACTTGAATATAAGCGTGTAAGCCAAGCCAAATCACTTCTTCTTTATTCAATTTAAGAACTGGTCTGAAACTAGAACCAGTGTTGCTTCTGTGCGTCCTTCGATTTATGAGTTTGAACATGTACCTAGGAGTTTGAAGAAAATCATTACCGCTAGTTTATATAACAGAACCAAAACCAAATTAGTCAAATCGAAATCAAACGATAGATAATTTTGTACTCCTAGATAACTAAAATCGGAAATCGAAATGCCCACAAACATTATATTATAGTTTTATTCCGTACCTGATAGATCTTATGATGAATTTGGACAAATTTTGAGGATGAAGCTTCCAAAACCGGGACAACTCGTAGACATAACAGTGAAATTTCATTGCAGCTAACAGAAAGATCTGATAGATGTTTAACCTGACAATTTCTCTCGAGTTGATGTTCGAGTCAAAGAGAATGGGATGACATTTGGGGACCAAGAAGTAACACAATTTATGCCGAAGATTTCTAAGTGGTTTGTTTTGCCAGGGTACCGAAAAAGTTGAGCTTATATGACCACTCAAGTACCTGTTTCATGAATTCGAGTTGCAAAATAAGACTCAAAACAATCATCAAGCAGTGAGGCTGAGGTAACATAGCCAAATACTTATGAGGGAAAATACAGGAGAATGAGGCAGACCTTGTGTAGTCAACTTGCACTTCGAACGTGCGGGAATTAATTAGCAAACCCGTCCATCTGAGAAAAGGAACTCCATTATCACCCACATACATCCTGTTAGAAGAACTCCTAGCTTCTTCTTCATCTTCGAAATTTATGCAGAATTTCTTGTCGTTCATGAAGCAGTTGTAATCTGGAAATCCATGCTTCAACCTCTGATAGAATCTAGTGGCTTGATCTCTTGAGGTAGACACAAAGAGGTAGTCATCAATAAATCTCATTAACTTATAGCTTCGGGGAGTGATTAGCTCTTTCTCTCTATTGCATTCTTTAGCAGACGCATCCCTAGAGGCTTCCTCGAGGAGCGGGTAGATCAAAGTCCTCTCGAGATGCCCGTAGTAAAAACAGCATAGCAAAGATGATAATCTATGTCCCTGAGGTATTCCTGCTATTTGTAAATAAAAGCTTTTATCCAACTGCAGCATGTTGTTCTTTAGCATGCTTTCTATCCAAAGCATGAGATCCTTTTTCCGCACTAGATGGTTTTCTCCCTAAAACATTGCACCAAAAACCATAACACTATTAAGGAAATAAGTAATACAAGCTCTAAGAAATGGGATCTCTAAATATTTTTAGGAGGTCCAATGGTTTTGTGTTTTACTCTCCACAACCTATTATCATACTATTAATCATGCAAAGATTAAACAATGAAGTAGATATTTATAGTTGCACAAACAGATTAGCAAATAAGTTTAAAATGCAACACAAATGTGTTTTGATTCATTTTATTTATCATCACAAAAACCAGAATGTGTTTTCGACGCGAGGCTCACACAAATGTTGCAGAAACAATCCACAGATCCAGCATATAGGGTTAGTATCATAGAGTTATAGCATAAAAAAGAAGAAGCATACCTGGTCAACCATGATACTTTGCAGAGCATTATATGGAACAGTTGATGTGAATCTTGAAAAGGTAGCATTTTTATCACTCGAGACTAGTACGTTGTTTACCCAACGTGATCTCTTCCCAAAGCAGACCAACTTACATCTGTTTAAGATGTGTTCATCTTTCAGGACACATTGTACGACATCAAGCAGCTTACCCTGGTCGATAGAATCAAATGCTTTGAAAACATCCGCAACCACAAAGAACAAAGGAGGAAGTTCCCCAGATTGACTCCTCAAATGGATTAGATATGGGCCTAGGTTTCTGTAGAAATCATCGTGGTCAAAAACAGAAGACCCAAGGACATCTGGTTCTTTGAGCTGGATGTCCTTCAAAACGGCATGTGTATCACGAAGAGATGGCAAGCTTGACGAGGAACTAAAATCTAACAACATCCTCACGCCAGTTGCCTTTGGTAAAAATCTAAACTTTGATAAACCCAGATTTTTCCTTCTGCTTTCAGCTTCAGCACTGTCCACTGGGACATATCCATGAAGGGTTTTGCTAGTTTCTTTCCTTATTAACCTCTCCCAGTTACATTTTCGGTAATAATAAATGTTTAGCCGCCCATCTTGCCTTTCAGTGGCATAGAAGTTGAAGAGCACCAATTTCTTGACAATCTTTAGGAAAAGCCAAGAAATCCATTTCGTGCACAACATCTGCTGTATACCTCTGATGGACTCAGTCTGGAGTTCATGTCCGTTGACCATACAGCATAACTGTTCACTGGCAAAGAATGGGAAATCTGATGGTTTCACTTTATGCAAAAATTGTGTCACTGTGCACTTCTCATTTCTTCTCCTAGAAACAAACCAGGCTATGTTTCTCCTAAGCATTCTCATCTGGTGAGTAGTCCCAAGCAAACTTTCTGGAACAACGTACCTACAGATGGCCCAAATAAAGGAAACTACTTGGCCTTTTGTGCAATACAGCTTCGTTTCTTCGACACTGTGGCAATTGGTTTTGGCCTTCTCTGAACTTGATCCATGAGGCAGCTTATCTGAATTTTTCTTCCAGGAACTCTGTCATAGAAGACATGTAAGGTTTGTCAAGCCAAGGATCAATTGGAAGTGCCACGGATATGAATTGTTATTCACGTTTGCAATATATCAAGTCTAGCAACTGTGGTGATTTTCCCTTTCTACATTCTTTGCATGCTCAGATACATTTTTCAACGTTCACAGAATTTTTTTTTTTAAATCTCGTGAGGAAAAATGTCAACCTGGGAAGTCGTGTTTGCGGAATTTAACGCATCCTCTTGTATCAAGAGAGCAGGACAATGTTTATCTAGTAACGTTTTCAAATGAGAGGACTTTGTTTTTCCAATTAGACTTTTAAGAGACTTGAGCAGTGAATGATATCTGCAGAACAATGGAAAAAACATTCTGACATCAGTTTCCTCCCCGCATCAGTTACCTCAATGAACCTTGAAATTCTGTCCTTCAAGTCAGTGACTCAGACTACTTCAGGATAAGTTTAGTTTTCTTGAAACATTAGGAAAATGGGAATAATCGATTGATCCTAGTTAGGAATCCTTTGTATTAAACTAAAACCAAAGTGAAACAGAACTAGAAACCATTTCTTATTCAGACAGTATTGATCATAGAATTCTCTAAAACGATATATCTTTTCACGGTGAAAAGCAAAAATCAACTTAGGTTCCTGCCTGTTTCGACTCTCAAAATGTACTGTTAAGAAAAACAAGAACGTCGGTAAGAAAAAAACATAGGAAAATAAATGCAGGACTTACAAGCAAATAGATCCACTGGGACAATTGCCTTTGCCATGAGATGGTGCCGTTGACCAAGCATTTACTTCACCAAATATATGGTTCATTAGGGACTTTGAATCAGAGCAGTTGGGCCTTAATGTTTTTAAAATGTCTGTATATCATAAGGAATCATATACAAAGGAGAAGAACTGTATAGAGAAGAGTCATATTTAAACTTCCCATGAAGTTATTGATGCTACACCGCTAAAGGATACGCTCTGGTGGTATAACTGAAAACGTTTCCGAGTTGGCAAACTTGAAATGCTTGTTTCTTTTCACCTGTTTAGCCTACAAAAAGAAGTGGTTACATCTTTAAAAGGCAATAACAGGTTTATAAATTTGAAGGTAATGAAGTGTCAGTAAGAGTAATAATAAACTACAAAAACTTCCCCATCAAATTCTCGAGGCTGGGGAAAATCAAGAGCCATTAATACTTGTTTCTTAGCCATTTTAAGCAATAAAGTGGCATCAACCAGAACACCGTGAAGTCAAACGTCTGTATATGGAACCCATGCATTAGCAACTTAAGCTCGATTGAGCAAATCATTTTACAAAAGTTACCTGCTTTGCAAAATCAGTGAGAATTCCGTTTATATTGATGTGCAGCTTCCTTTCATCAGCTTCATTCCCAGTTGAGGATTTACCATTCGTACAAGAAGTTATACAAGGAGCATCATTGTTAAATTTTTGGCAATTGACCTTTCTCTGCCTTCGCCGACGCTTAAGATACAATCTTGAACACTTTCTAGGTTTTTCCTCTCTATGTTGGCCTACATCCACGGAAATTATGGACGTAACAGCTGCAGAGTTATCCTTACGACAGTCATTGACAGCAGAAGAAACCCGCTGCCTTTTCTTTGATGGCTGCACGCTCTCATCCCTCTTTCTTTTGTTTTCGTGGACTGACAATGTCTCTATCCCATGGAAGGAAACTTTGCCAAGTTAATATGAACTAAACCAGAAGTTGATAGTAAATGGCCAAGAAATTGACAAGGAGAAATCACAAGGTATTCAGAGAACGAACCAGTAAAAGCATTACAAGAAAGCCAAAAGACGAGATATGATTGGGGTTCTTTAGAGTAAATATTTGAGGATATAGATTTATTATTTCTTTTCAGCTAGGATACAAGTTTAACACTGAGACTTACCCTTTTGCTTGATACAGAGAGGAGGTCCAGAAACTTGCTGGTGTCTCTTTCCTAGAAATGGTAAGAATATTGATGTGTTCTGTAGTAGATAAACCATTAAATCATGACCGACCTACAAGCAAGAGAACTTGAATTTTAACGACTCCAAACTGGAAGATTGGATGTTAATCATCAAAAAGGTTTGATAACGAACCCGTTTGAGAAGAAACTCCCAAGATGAACTTGTCAATAACTCCATAACAGGGCTCGACTGATCATACTACCAAACAGATGAAATTAAGAGCAACCACTAATTATATCTATCACTCTGATAACAATCAAGGGTCGCAACAGATGATGACAAAGAAATCCCACAAGTGATTGAAAAATGGTGATGTAAGAACAAAAGCAAAGGAGTGCGTCACCCTACATTGAAATTGAGAAGGAAGAAAAAGAGTCCACCTTGTCATATCTGGCACATATCACATTTTGGCAATCACATCCAGATTCCATCATTTCAATACTCTTTTCGACAATCTGAAACACTTAATTGAAGTATTATGTTTAAAAATCAGCAACATCATAAAATAATAAAACAAAGAGACTCATCAACTTTCTTATAAGTAGCTAATTTTTTAAATCTATCAAAATTAAGAACTAAAAAGCAATAGTACAGTGCGGCGCAGAATCCTACCTCTCTCTGAGACCACCAAGACGTCCGCGAGAAACCCATAAGCGGAGGGGTTTGTTCGTGAAGTACAACGAAGCAACGGCGAAGAAGTTTACGGTAGTGGATGGGGTCATCGGGACGCAACAGAAACGACGGTTTATCGCGGCTGCAACCGAGGCAACCTTGGCCCCGGCATCGGCATTTCTCCGGCTGTATATTCCGGCCAGTACTCAGATCTACTATTGCATCCTCTAAATTCCTGGCTCTGTTTCCGAATAACCTCCATAGAATCTCCGGCACATTACGCCTCGGTTTACGCGGCATTTCTCCTTCCTTTTTCTGATCAGAGGATTTTCCAGGAAGGTAAAGAGGACTGGATAGAGAGAGACGAGTGAACGAGCTTCGGAAATGGAGTCTGATGGTGTGAAAGAGGCGGGAGATTAAAGTTCTCGGAACTTTAAACTGCGATTTACTGCTATCTAGCCGCAAAAGCTAGCCTGAGCGTCCAGCCATCCGCAAATTGAGGTCGCTTGCAGACTGGGTGGGCACGTAAACCGCCAAACAAAACCGAACCGATATTCAGTAAAAATTAATCCAATCGGTTCCTATAATTTCTTCAAATTCCTAATCCGGAACCCGATTATAAACGAAACAATATTTCCGAGACCAAGAGAGATTTGGTTTATTTGGTTCTCAATGTTTAAACGAATTTAACTTAAAAACAGTGGAATTGAACTGAATCGAACCGAGCATAGTTTTAAACGCAGAAATCACCCGCCATAACTCCATTGTTATTACCTGTCAGTCAGTCACCCAACCAGTAAATCTAGCATGATCTGCCGCCATCTCATCCCCAACGCCGCAGCGAAACCTCACCAGTACCGTAACGTCTCTCTCTTTTCCACATCGCCGCCGGAGATAACGCCGCCATTCATTCATAAATGCAAGACCATTTCTCAGGTCAAGCTCATTCACGGGAAACTCCTCTCCTCGGGAATCCTTACCCTGAATCGCACTTCCCACATCATCTCCACATACATCTCCCTCGGTTGCTCATCTGCTGCCATATCTCTCCTCTGTCGCTTTCCTCCGTCCGACGCTGGTGTCTACCACTGGAATTCGCTCATTCGCGTCTACGGTGACAATGCCCGTTTCAGTGAATCCCTCTCTTTGTTTCGACTTATGCATTCGCTGTCATGGACGCCGGACAATTACACATTCCCCTTCGTCTTCAAGGCTTGCGGCGAGATCTCCTCCTTTCCTTGTGGAGCGTCTGCCCACGCACTTTCCCGGGTTACCGGATTTATGTCCAATGTCTTTGTGGGGAATGCACTTGTCGCTATGTATTCTCGTTGTGGCTGTTTGGCTGATGCACGAAAGGTGTTCGACGAAATGTCCGTTATTTGTATTTGGGATGTTGTGTCGTGGAACTCTATTATAGAAAGTTATGCAAAGTTAGGGAAACCTAAAATGGCGCTTGAGATGTTTAGCCGGATGACAAACGAGTTTGAATTCAGGCCTGATGATATTACCCTTGTGAATGTTATTCCTCCTTGTGCTTCCCTTGGTGCTCACTCACTAGGGAAGCAATTGCATGGTTATGCGATCAGAAGTGAGATAATACAGAATATGTTTGTGGGAAACTGCTTGGTGGATATGTATGCAAAGTGTGGGATGATGGATGAGGCAAACACGGTGTTCTCGAACATGACATTAAAGGATGTAGTGTCCTGGAATGCCATGGTTGCTGGGTATTCACAGATTGGAAGGTTTGATGATGCTGTTAGGTTATTCGAGAAGATGCATGAAGAAAAGATAAAAATGGATGTTGTTACTTGGAGTGCTGCTATCTCAGGGTATGCTCAACGTGGCCTTGGATACGAAGCCTTGGGTGTGTGTAGGCAGATGTCGTCTTCCGGGATAAAACCAAACGAAGTCACGCTTATCTCGGTTCTTTCAGGTTGTGCTTCCGTTGGAGCATTGATGCATGGTAAAGAGATTCATTGTTATGCCATCAAACATCCCATAGACTTGTGTAAGAATGTTCATGGTGATGATAATATGGTCATCAATCAACTGATTGACATGTATGCTAAGTGCAAAAAAGTTGATATTGCTCGTACTATGTTTGATTCACTATCTTCCATAGAAAGGGATGTTGTGACATGGACCGTGATGATTGGTGGATACTCCCAGCATGGGGATGCGAATGAAGCTCTCAAACTTTTCTCAGAGATGTTCGAGCAAGGCTACAGAACAAGACCAAATGCTTTTACTATATCATGCGCCCTTGTGGCATGTGCCAGTTTGGCTGCATTAAGAATTGGCAAGCAAATTCACGCTTATGCATTGCGCAACCAGCAGAATGCAGTACCACTGTTCGTATCGAACTGCCTAATAGACATGTATGCAAAATGTGGAGACATTGGTGATGCCCGGCTTGTATTTGACAACATGAAAGAGAGAAATGAAGTTACTTGGACATCTCTAATGACGGGTTACGGTATGCATGGTTATGGAGAAGAAGCTCTAGGAGTCTTCGATGAGATGTGGAAAATGGGTTTTAGGCTTGATGGTGTTTCATTACTTGTTGTACTGTATGCTTGCAGCCATTCAGGAATGATCGATCAGGGCATGGAGTATTTCGATAGAATGAAAAATGATTTTGGGGTTAGTCCTAGCCCGGAGCATTATGCCTGCATGGTTGACTTGTTAGGTCGTGCTGGACGGTTGGATGCAGCTTTGCGTCTCATTAAAGAAATGCCAATGGAGCCTCCTCCCGTGGTATGGGTTGCTTTGCTCAGTTGCTGTAGAATCCACAGAAAAGTTGAACTCGGGGAGTATGCCGCTAAAAAAATAACAGAATTAGCGTCTAATAATGATGGATCATATACGTTGCTATCAAATTTATATGCAAATGCAAGGCGTTGGACAGATGTGGCTAGGATCAGATCTTTGATGAGACATAAAGGAATTAAAAAAGACCAGGTTGTAGTTGGGTCGAAGGAATTAAAGGAACCACTACGTTCTTCGTGGGTGATAGAACACATCCACGCGTTAACGAAATATACCAGGTCCTCTCAGATTATATGCAACGCATCAAGGACATTGGTTATGTTCCTGAAACAGACTTTGCTCTTCATGATGTAGACGATGAAGAGAAAGGTGATCTTCTTTTTGAGCACAGTGAGAAGTTGGCTCTTGCGTACGGTATTCTAACAACTCCTCAAGGTGCAGCTATCAGGATTACTAAGAATTTACGGGTATGTGGTGATTGTCATACCTCATTCACATACATGTCCAGAGTCATTAATCATGAGATTATATTGAGAGACTCGAGCCGCTTCCATCATTTCAAAAATGGAATGTGTTCCTGCAAAGGCTACTGGTGAATGCTCTCTGTAAGCACTCCACCAAACAGTATGACCTTAAGAGGTATGTTCATTATTTACTGAAAGAGAAATCATAGTTTCGATTCACATTTTCTGTTCTGATGGTCATAAACTTCTTAATTACTTACAGGATTCTATTCAAAACTCATTTTTGCTGGTGAATCTTCTGTCCATGCATTGCCGCTATCTCTTTCCAAAAAATGTTTCTAGGTTTCAGTTAGATTCTTCGATAAATATTTGTTGAATTCTGATTAAACTAGTTTGGTAAATATCAAAGTTGGTATCTTGACTCGTTTTGATAGATCGAGAGGATTTTCTATGCTCGAGGAGATTGGATGTATGTGAAAAACCTTATGCATCAACAACTATTGTAGCTTGGTGAAAATTTTCAGGTGAGGCCATATGGGTAGTTTCTTGTTCCAGGGTCTTAGTAAAGTTTTCTTGTGAAATGCATATGTTGTTTTATTTGGTACAAGAGATTGAGGATAATATTGTAAATAGTATATTGTACTTCAGAAGTTTTATCGGAATTTTTACTGGTGTACATCCAAAGGTTAGTGATTGCCAATAGCTTTTTTTTGCGTTATTGTTTCTGGTTTTTCTTTCTTTGAGATCTACTGTTTGATTAAAGGCTATTTGATCAGTTACTTCTAGAATTATTTGAAGCTTTTTCTCAGCAAATTTAGATACGATCTCTTAAATGCTATTAACTCTGAGCTTCTTTTGTTTGGTTTCATGTTCTAACTAGTAGCTGTAACGAGCATAGTGCTTACGTCACATTTAAAGATCCTCAAGGAGCAGAGACCGCTATTTTGTTATCAGTGGGTTTACTTTTATTCAGAGGTTGTCAATGGAGCCCAAACTCCAAAACATGAAATGTGTAAATGGGGATTGTATAAAAGAAATGGTTCAAACATTCTTCGTCGTTTATTATCTGTAGCATTGCAAAGTCTCGACTCTCGAGTCACGAGAAGTCAAAGCCTAGAAAAAACAAAATCTGTCCTTAATTAAGTGGTCCCCCGTTTCCTTGTTTTTGGGGTTAAATGAAAATATTATTAAATGATATTTCCTTATTACTTGGGCGTTACTCCAATTTTCTGTATACCTCACTGTCTTTCCTTTAGTGTGTGTCGACGGCCTCTCTTCTCTACCCTAAAAGTGTAGGTTTATTAGTTTCCATTCTGCGTATTCACATTCGCAGCCTCTCTTTCAAAATTCTATTAAAGCTCTCAGCTTTAATTATTTTGGAACTGAGGGTGAGAAATTTGCAGAATCATCTTCATCATGAGTTTCCATAGCTTCTACGAGAAAGCTTTCAGCCTCTTCAAGGCTTACCCTTCTGCTTCCAAGCTTCTTGTTCTCAGTACCTTCAGGTCTCTCCTTTTTTTGCTTTAGATCTGCTTCACCATTCCATTCTTCTTCTTGCTGTATCTATATATATATATACCCCTCGTTTCAACTCTATATTAGTATGTATCTGCTTTGACTGTTGTCTTAACATTTCTCCAATCGTCTTTTTCATGAAACATTATTAAGTCTTCTTATATTTTCGACCTCTCCTCATGAGAATATGCGCGATTCCGAAATTATAGTTGAAAGTTTCTTCTTTTTTGGCCTCTTATAAACACAAAGGCTTCATATTATTTTTCATTTCAGATCCAGTTTAGATTTTTTGGTAACGTAGATCATTAGATCCGGTTTTCGAAAAATCTTGGAGAATTTCTGACACCTATTTGGTTTCTATCTTTGTCGTTTCATCTATTGGTTTTTGCAGCGGTGGCGGTGTACTGGTGTGTTCAGACTCGAGTCCAGTGAGGCGTATAGTAAACGCAGACGCTACTCACTCAGATGGCCAACAAATCAGGAAGAAGAAGGTGGTCGTTCTTGGGAGTGGCTGGAGCGGCTACAGCTTCTTGAGATACCTCAACAACCCTAATTATGATGTTCAAGTTGTCTCTCCTCGAAACTTTTTCCTCTTCACTCCTCTCTTGCCAAGTGTTACCAATGGCACTGTTGAAGCCCGTAGCATTGTTGAACCCATCCGTGCCCTTATGCGCAAGGTAACCC
Source organism: Schrenkiella parvula (assembly GCA_000218505.1). Lineage (NCBI taxonomy): Eukaryota > Viridiplantae > Streptophyta > Magnoliopsida > Brassicales > Brassicaceae > Schrenkiella > Schrenkiella parvula. The sequence continues at coordinate 13,018,335 of CM001192.1, read as the reverse complement.
CATCTAATTACAATCACTCTCTTATATTCATTACCTTCATGTTTTGTACTTTTCTGATTCTGATCCTAAAACTGTCTCAGAAAGGATTTGAGTACACAGAGGCAGAGTGTGTCAAGATTGATGCATCTAACAAGAAAATCCATTGCCGGTCCAAGGATGGGTCAAGTCTTAAGGGCACAGCCGAGTTTGACATGGATTACGACATTCTAGTCATAGCTGTTGGAGCTCAGCCTAACACATTCAACACCTCTGGAGTTGAGGAACATGCCCATTTCCTCAAGGAAGCCGAGGATGCTCTGAAAATCCGTCAGTCAGTCATCGACTGTTTTGAGAGAGCCTCTCTTCCCGATCTAACCGAAGAACAGAGGAAAAAGATTCTGCATTTTGTAGTGGTTGGTGGAGGACCAACAGGGGTCGAGTTCTCAGCAGAGCTCCATGATTTCTTGGTCGAGGATGTGGCTAAGATATACCCAAAGGTCCAAGAGTTCACAAGAATCACTCTTCTTGAAGCAGGCGACCACATTCTCAACATGTAAGTTGCAATCAAGTTTAGCTTTGGCTTAAAATGTATCCGCTGCTCCTAATTTTGGCTGTGCTCTCCTTCAGGTTTGACAAGAGGATCACTGCTTTTGCTGAGGAAAAGTTCCAGCGAGACGGTATTGATTTGAAGACAAAGTCCTTGGTTGTGGGAGTGACTGCTGATGAGATATCCATAAAGGAAAGAGGTACTGACAAAGTTGTCTCTGAAACTTATGGTATGGTTGTGTGGTCAACAGGAATTGGTTCACGTCCTGTCATCAAGGACTTTATGGAGCAAATTGGTCAGGTTAGATTACTTTTTCAAAATCAAGACTTGAAATCGTTTGACCTATCAATCAAACCATTTGCTCTTGTCCACCTAACTAGATTGATACGTTTTGAGTATATGATTACAGGGGCAGAGGCGTGTCTTGGCAACTGACGAATGGCTTAGAGTGGAGGGATGCGACAGTGTCTATGCTTTAGGTGACACTGCAACCATCAACCAACGTAGAGTCATGGTATAGTTCAACACCTAATAGATATATCCCAATCCTTGTGTCATGTATCAAATGATGAGTGACTTTCCACGAGTTTAATCTGTTTGTTACCTTGGTCTTGTTGAGCAAACAGGAAGATATAGCTGCAATTTTCAGTAAAGCAGACAAGGGAGAGACGGGAACTCTGAACAAGAAGGAGTTCAATGTTGTGGTGAAAGACATCTGCCAGAGGTACCCTCAGGTGGAGCTGTACTTGAAGAAAAACAAACTGAAAAACATTGCAAACTTGCTGAAGAGTACGAATGGCGAGGACACAGAGATCAACATCGAAAAGTTTAAGCAAGCCCTCGCAGAGGTGGATACCCAGATGAAGAATCTTCCAGCAACTGCACAGGTGAGATTCTTCTAGGCCAAGATTATAATCCAATCTGAAAGGACTAGATGTTGAATATCTCTGTGTAATTCTTGATTAAATGATGATAACAGGTTGCATCACAACAAGGGAAGTACCTCGCAAAGTGCTTCAACAAAATGGAGAAGTGTGAGAAGAAGCCAGAGGGTCCACTGAGGTTCAGAGGAGAGGGTCGTCACAGGTTCCAACCGTTCAGATACAGACATTTTGGATCGTTTGCTCCTCTTGGAGGAGAACAGACAGCAGCTGAACTGCCAGGGGATTGGGTCTCCATTGGCCACAGTAGCCAGTGGCTCTGGTACTCTGTCTACGCCAGCAAACTGGTGAGCTGGCGCACAAGGATGCTCGTAATCTCCGACTGGGCACGACGCTTTATCTTTGGCCGTGACTCCAGCAGCATCTAAGCATTTTTTTGTTCTCCCCCGTTATATTGTTGTCCTTCAAAGTGTTCTACGATTTCCCATATATTCTTACTGGTTTGTTGCTTTTTTTGGAGTTCATGATTATTATTACAGTCAACCTAACTTATCATGTCTTATACAATGCAAAAACTAAGAAGACAGTGACATTTTGATCCATGTCCTCTCAACTCTTTATGTATGTATTTTTTGAGCATTGAGCCTCTGAACACAATCATATATATGTCGTCAAATCTATTTTTTTTTAACTCCTTCCCGGTGAAATCTGGGCCATTGATTAGTTTATTAAAAAAAACCATTTGGGCCCGTTGGCCTTTTAAAGAAGGCATCAAAAATCGGCCCATCATCATTCCTTCCTTTCCGTCTTCTTCTTCATTTCCTCCTCCTCCAAAGATGATCTTCTGTAATTTCACTTCAATTATGCCCTCTGGCTGCAGTATTAGGGCTCTCTGGATAATCAACAATCATGACGCTGTTGTTTTCTCCAGGTTTTTTTTTTGATCAGTCAATTTCATTTCATGCTTCTTTCTGTCGTCCCATCATCTCTATTTTTTTTTTTAAATCAGGAGGTTTCCGGTCGTGGAGAAGCAGTGGTGCTCCGCTTTCAAGACGGAAAATGGAAACAGTGGCAGCTTGGATGATCTTCCTCGACTTCCCACCGATCAACAACTCGCCATTGCTTTTGCTCGAAGAAAGAGACGGTACTTAGAGTTTCTTCTGCTGCCAATGAATTTCCTTTCTGGAAAACAAAAATGTGATTTGGTAAAATCCAATGATTAGGGAAGGCGGCTCTACTCGTGGATACGGCGTACGTGTAGCTCAATCCACCAAAGGATCCGATTCCTGGGTCGATGATCCTATCACTCGTCATATTATTAGCCTTTGCTTAGACGAAGAAGACGATGATAGTGTATCTAACAAAAACGATGAGATGAATATTCTTTGGCCCATTGTCCTTCACACCAAAGCCCTCTATTCCATCCTCGTCTTGCCTTTGGTTGAGCCAAAGGAGATGAAGGACTTCGTCAACTTATGTAGGAGATCTGACTGCGGATCAGCTGTCGGTGAAGATCTGAGTTTGTCATCTCTCTTGCTTAACATTTCATCCATCACTGGGTACACTTACATCTCCTTTCTCAAGGCTTTCACTTGAGACTTCAGTTGTGTCGTATTTCAACGCCAATCATGTTTGTAGGGCTTTCATGGTGGCTCATTCGTTTGGTGACATCATCTCTGGTGATACGGCAGAGCCTGAGGTTGTTGTAGCTGCCTCACCATCAGTTGGGGGACTGTTTGATTCACTAACTGGGAGCATTGGTATCTCAACAAGGCCAAGACCCGTCGCTGCGCCTGTTGCATCTTCTTCTTCCCCGTCTGGATCCGCTACAACCGGAGCTGCAGCATCAGATGCTCCCAAAGCAGGGGTAGTTGACAGAGATCTACTTAGAAATTTCATCGCTAGTGCTATGCCGTTTGGTTCGTAGTACTTTCCCTCTGTCATAGAATTGTTCTGTCTTCTACTTGACCATTTGTTTCCTGATTAGGGTGTGCTATAATGAATCCCTGCCATCTTTTGAATCAAATATTCAGGTACGCCATTAGACCTCAGCCTTTCTAATATCTTTGCTATTAAGGCCAATGGCTTTTCCTCTGCTGAGCCTCCTCCCCAAGAACTTAAGCAACCAGCATGGAAGCCATACCTGTACAAAGGGAGGCAAAGGCTTTTATTCACAATCCATGAGACCATTAACGCTGCAATGTACGACCGCGATGAGATTCCTGACAGTGTATCTGTTGCGGGACAGATAAACTGCCGGGCAGAGGTAGAAGGACTACCTGACGTGTCTTTTCCTCTAGCGGGACTGAGTAAAGCCCACATCGAGTCTATATCTTTCCATCCGTGCGCACAAGTTCCAGCACATGGGATTGACAAGCAGAACATTGTTTTCCAGCCTCCCTTGGGCAACTTTGTTCTCATGCGATACCAGGCGGGTTGTGGGCTTGGACCACCAGTGAAAGGGTTCTATCAGCTATCAATGGTCTCAGAGGACGAAGGTGCATTTCTCTTCAAGGTGTGCCTCATGGAAGGGTACAAGGCCCCTCTGTCAATGGAGTTTTGCACTATTACTATGCCCTTTCCACGGAGACGGATTGTGGCGTTTGATGGGACTCCATCAGCTGGGACTGTTTTGACCACAGAACACTCTGTTGAGTGGAGGGTTCTGGGCAACGGCCGTAGTCTTTCTGGAAAAAGCATTGAGGCAACTTTCCCCGGAACAATTAAGTTTAGTCCACTGCAGAGCAGGAGAAGAGGAGACGGAGATGATGAAGAGAGTGACGGTGAGAGCACTGAGGGTACAGAGAATGTGGTGAACGTGGAGGAGTTTTTGGTGCAGAAAATGAACAAGGATCTCCCAGCAGTTGACATGGAGGAACCTTTTTGCTGGCAAGCCTATGACTACGCTAAGGTATGTAAGCCTTTTGCTTCCTTTTGAAACCTTCTGGACTTGGTTGTTGTTCAAATCTGTCTTCTGGTTTACAGGTGTCGTTCAAGATTGTCGGGGCATCTGTATCTCGAATGTCAATTGACACGAAATCGGTAAGCTTTTTAGGTGATTAGTTTACAGTGTCAGCCCGACTTTTTCAAGTTAACAAGGGTTCCCATTCTCTGACCATCGCCTCCCTTTACTTTGCTAGGTTAATATCTATCCAACCACAAAGTCGCCAGTTGAGTTTTCCGCTCAGGTAAGACCCAAGAAAAATGTTTGAACCGAGATTTGAGAAATTCTAAAGACGATATGTGATTAGCTACATAATATGTGCGTTTAACAGGTGACTTCTGGGGATTATATATTGTGGAACACATTGGGGAAGGCTCCATCTGCAGCCGCTGTGTGATTCCCCAAGTCTTGACCTCACTGAGGGAGTGTGAGATTCGATTTGTTTTTTTTGTTTGTCTTTAACATCACTAAATGTATGACCATTGATGGTCCCATTTTTTTTGCCGGAAGTGAATCTGTATATTATTGTTGATACTTCAGAAGAAGAAGAGTTTCCTGACAGTGAACATATGTGACAGTAAGCCAATAAGGTGGTTTTGTTGATGAAGTTGCCATTATTTTAATTGTTCACCTCCATCACTCCATTTATCTTCAATAAAACAAGATGTGTTATTGCAATTTAACACTATCTCCTGAATTGGCATTAGAACAAGCCACTTCTCAATGTGCCAAAAAAAGGCTCGAACTTTTGCTACCTCTAATACAAAACCAGCAAAGCCTTGATATTGTATCACCATTGGTCAATCAATCTGATCCCGGAGAGGCAAAATGTACATGTCCACGAGAAGTTGGGAAAAGTGCTTAAAAATGGGATTTTTTCTTCATCATCAGGAATGAGTAAACGTTACAACTACAGATTCCTTCGGCAAAGCGAGAAGGTGGAGTTCATGTCTCTCCCTTCTGCTTGGTCCATCTGAGAGATCAGGTTGAAGAGATGTAACATCAAAATCCAAAGCTGCTATAGAAGCTTTAGTCCACCTGTTACTTCGTCAACAACTTGGACTGGTCCTGCGGAAGTGACACCTCCAAGTGTTAAAATGTTGTGCTAAGAAAAGCTGATGATATCTGATAAACAAATTCAGCTAGAAGAATCTCTATCTCCCCATCATAGAACGATGCATATGAATTTGGACACCACACAAAACGATACACCCTCTTTCGCCCGAGTCAACTTTAGAGCTTACATTTTCATATATCGGGTTCTTGTGAGCTAAAGATTCCATTCAGGGTTAAGGACAAGCACTACGCTGTCAGAGGAGTCTTGTACTAATAAACTGTTACATTTCGTTATCTAGACTCTAGGGCAAGTGCGATTTGCAACTCTCAAACTCAGCTCTTGTCCATCAGAGTCTTAATTTTCAAATATATGACTTGGATTAAAAAAAACAACTTACCAAGAATAGCCATAACTGTCCTTGAATCTGGAAAAGAGCATAAAAGTATATTAGGTTCACATTTTTGCATAAAATGGTCTTTCCCTGGTAGATAACTAGCAAACACAAAGCTAAAGGCACCAACGGATCTTAAGTTTGCGAAAGGCATGAACTATAAAACTCACTTGGAGCAATCTGCGTTCTTCCAGCATCGATGGTGATATGGGTAGGCAGTTTAAGCGATTTAGCTCTTTCCTGTCAAGTTTTTGAACAGTCAAGAGAAAGATCTAAGAAATGAGAAAATTCAAGACAAACTCTATGAAATCTCCGATTCCTATATGGTCAGAAAAAAAATGCAAGAGACTAACATTTGGCAACTCCTGCAAAGCCCGAGAAGATAGATTTGGCAACAGCACTAAAGCTGTGAATCCAAATAAAATCTCAATTACACGACACAACTTTACAGTAACAATTTACAATATGTTTTTGTAAACTCACTTGCAATTCCAGCATCTCATCCTCGCCCTCAATTTTCACAACAACTTTTGGCTGTGCACACTCCTCCCAGCTGCAATAGCAACCGATACCGCTAATTCAATTCATCTTTCAAATAACAAATGGATATTGATTATGACTTGGAGGAATACCAGTCCAATGCTTTTGGCGCTCGACGAACGAGCTTCTTGTATAAACCTAAAGTTGCATGACTGGAAAAATGCAAACCAAAAATGAAGTGGCAAAAGAAAAAACAAACGAATGCTAAAGATAAGAACCTCCCAAATGTACGAAATGACAAAGATGAATAAAACACTTAAGAGAAACAGAGTCTTAGTTTCAATCACACCTGCATTGTGCTGCAATCTTTCCTTTACCCATTTTAAGATCATTCCTCACAACCAAAACCTTAGGACAAACACATAAAAAAATAAATTAAAAACCTTGTGATTCGATTACGGTAAATAGATAATAGCGAAGAGCCATGAATGAATGTAAAGTTACCATTTTGAAATCATCGAGAATATCAGCGAGTTTCTCGATCTCGAGAGTACCCTTTGGGACCATTTTGCTATCTCCATCCACAGCCACAACAGGTTTGGAACGACGAGTGCCAATGCAGAATCCAAGTGCAGCTCCAACAATTAGGGCACTCAACCACGTCAAATCCATCGTCAAGAATATAAAAGCCTCAATATTTATATCCTACAAAAACCGGAAGATTACGAAAATGATTGCAATTGGAAATCTAAAACCTGAATTAATCGTTCTCAGTAACAGCGATCAACTCGACGTAATCTAGATCAAGTTTCTACAGTAGGAAGGGACCAATTAGAATTATCAATGGTCTATAGAAGAGAATCGAAGAAGCTTACGAGTTTGAGAGAGAGAACGGCTTTGAAGATGAAGTTTTTTTTTCAACCCGGCCTGGCGATTTCAGTGGCAAGAAGGTAAATGTGTATTTTTCTTTTTTTAAGTCAGAAAATAAATGCGTATATTTAAACATTTATTTATTACTCTATATTTCTTTTAAGAAAATATTTACCTAAATTTAAGTTTGGTTGTGACGACAAAAAAAAAAGTTTGGTTGTATTTTAGATCATAAGAGTAGTACAAGTTAGTTAGTTATGCGAATTTCATAGATCTCTTTATTATCCGTCGTTTTTGTATCGCAGTGTATTTAACAATCGTATTTTAATCAAATCAGTTGAAAAAAAAAATACAAAAGCATATACTTTGGGCGTATTATGTAGCGTAAAGGACAGGGGATAAAGTTATTCCCGCGACCAAACACTTAATAGAGACGCATTCCTTTTGTTCTTCTTCAGGCTTTGTCCGGCGTCAACGGCATTGACCTTGTCGCAGGTTTTCCTCTCTAGTCGCCTTGTTTTTGCCAGATCGATCATATTCAGCTTTGTTATTCTTCGAGCTTAGGATCATTTTGTGACGTCGACAAGGTAAATTTCGCGCGAACCTACTTGTGGTTTAGCTGTTTTTGGTTACTGTTTCATGTTGATCGCTCTAGTTCTGGGGTTTTCGATGACACCAACGGTGTTTTCCTTACTGGTTTTGCTTGATCAGTGGGGATTTTTATGTTTTGTTTTGTTTCGAATTTCGATTCTGGAAGATATTGATCGATTTAGGTTTTTCTCAGAAAAACCCTAGTTAGATTCGTCGCTAAAAATCTGTTTCAAAACCCGTTCCGTAAGTATCGAAGTCGGTACCTTGATGATTTTTCCTTGACTTGCTTTGATGGATCAAAAGGATTTTTGTATGATCGAGGAGATTGGGTATGTGAAAAAACTGATGGATCTACAACTATTGTAGCTTAATGAAACATTTCAGGTCAGGCCATATAGGTATTTTCATGTTCCAGGGTTTCCTATTGCTTCATGTGGTGCAAGAGATTGATGATAAATAATATTATTGTGTGTAAGGAATGTTTTGTTGGAATGCTCATCGCTGTAAACAGCTGTTTTTGAGGAAGCAATAGTTGTTTACCTTAGTTTTAGAATTCTTCTTTGTTGAAATGCACGTTATTTGTCCCACACACCTGCTTGTTAAAAACAAGCAAATGGTTTTAATTACGTAGTACACTCCTTGAATCTCAAAGTTGAACCTTTTTGTGGAATTTGGTTATGGGACGAATCTCTGCAGATTTCTCTAGGTTTCCTCTGACTGTTAGTTGTGATCACTAATCAGATCCTTTCTTGCTCGTTACTGTTTAGTATTACCGAAGCATAATAGGGCATGGGATGTTTCACTTTTTCTGTCTTGTTCTCTATGTACAGTTCCAGCTTCTTGCTGTCTTGGGCATGATTAGGCTTATGTGTTTCATTTACAGGTTTGAGGATCAGCAAAGATGAGTGACAATCTTATGGACAAAGTTACTGCGTTTGGTGAGCGCCTGAAGATTGGAGGTTCGGAAGTGAGCAACAAAATCACTGCTGGTGTGAGCTCTATGAGCTTCAAAGTGAAGGAACTTTTTCAAGGTCCAAACCCAACTGATAAAATAGTTGAGGATGCTACTACGGAGAATCTAGAGGAACCTGACTGGGATATGAATTTGGAAATATGTGATATGATAAATCAAGAGACAATTAATAGCATTGAATTGATCCGTGGAATAAAGAAGAGGATAATGATGAAGCAGCCGAGGATTCAATACCTTGCCTTGGTTTTGCTTGAGACGTGTGTTAAGAACTGTGAGAAGGCATTCTCAGAAGTTGCAGCAGAAAGAGTGCTTGATGAAATGGTTAGGCTGATTGATGATCCACAAACAGTTGTGAATAATCGAAACAAAGCTTTGATACTGATTGAAGCTTGGGGAGAATCTACCAGCGAACTCCGCTACCTACCAGTTTTCGAAGAAACTTATAAGGTAAATATGACCTGGTACCTACCTACTATACTAATGCTATGCTGCTGAGTTCTACCTTGTAGGATCCAGTTACATACTTTGTTGAAGATGTCACTATAATTTAAGTCTATCTCTCTTGCTAAGTTGAAGTGTTATGGCCTGGCTTTCTTGCCTTAAGAAATTCTAGGTCAAGCGTGTGGGTCTCCAAAACAGATAATGACCATTGTTTCAATGAATTGGCTCAATTGACTAAGCTTGTTGCAGGAATTGATGTGAGGTCTGATGTCAGGCTTCATTATGATCAGGTCTTAATGTTTTTGTCTTATGTTTTTGTTCCTATACCATAGAGCTTGAAAGCAAGAGGTATCCGTTTCCCTGGACGAGACAATGAGAGCCTGGCACCTATTTTCACTCCTGCTCGATCAGCTCCAGCACCAGAAGTGAACGCTGAAATTCCTCAGCATGCGCATGAACCTGCACATATTCAGTATGATACTCCTGTACGAAGCTTTACTGCTGAGCAGACAAAGGAAGCGTTCGATATAGCAAGAAATAGCATTGAACTTCTTTCCACGGTTCTGTCCTCCTCGCCTCAACAAGATGCTTTACAGGTAAATCGACTTGGAATTATCATTTCCTAGAATTCTAATGTACATAATGGATAATACGGTATATCTGTGATATATGTTCTATCTAGTTGCTCATCGACCTAATTGTTTACTGTAATTTTCAGGATGACTTAACAACGACACTTGTCCAACAATGTCGTCAGTCTCAAACCACTGTCCAAAGAATCATCGAAACAGCAGGTGAAAACGAAGCCCTTCTATTCGAAGCCTTGAATGTGAACGACGAGATTCTTAAAACGCTGTCTAAGTATGAGGAGATGAACAAACCCTCTGCACCGCTAACCGCACCTGAACCTGCCATGATTCCTGTTGCTGAAGAGCCTGATGACTCTCCAGTTCATGGAAAAGAAGAATCTCTGGTCAGAAAATCATCAAGTTCTCGAGCTGGTACCCGTGGAGGTGGGAGTGGGGATGACATGATGGATGATCTTGATGAGATGATATTTGGCAAGAAAAGCGGCAGTAGTGGTGATTCTTCGACTGATGCTGGACATGACCCTAAAAAGCAGCAGTCTTCGTCTAAAAGCGATGATCTCAATCGATTCTGAGATGGTTTTTTTCCATCGGAAGAAAAAACTCTTTTATGGAATTGGTGTTTAATTGGTAATATGAATAAACAGTTTCAGTGTAAGTAATCTGTGTTTGGGGATCTCTTTTGACTTATATCATCGGTTTATAAAGAAGAGATTGGTTATGACACTAGATCTCAAACTCGATCTTAATGTATTGTGTTTTTCTTTTTTTGCTTGCTTTCTCAACATTTTCACTCCTTTTAGCTATTATCGTGCAATAATTGATATTCAATTATAGTGTTTTAACCGCAGTCGCAGACCCAATCGCGGTATGAGAAGCGCATCGTCACTTTTCCCACTTCACTCTCATCTTCTGCATTCGACGAGTAACAGAAATTAGTAATCGAAATACGGATCGAAAAATCAGATCTCGCAATGGTTGGAAAACAGCATAATCATCATCATACTTCCTCCAGATTCAAATCCAAAACCCTAATCCTCACAGTTTTCCTCTTCTCTTTCTCTCTACTCGTCATCCTTTACAGCTTCTCTTCTTCCGCCCGGCCCTCCGTTTCCTATCCGAACCAGTCCGACCGGCCGGAAACGTCCTTCGTTGCCTCGCTTGAGCAATTTTTGATCCATAAGGCGCTGAAACTCTCGTTACCGGTTAGAGACGACACGGTGCGTGGCGAGAGTGATGATGGTGATCTGAGGAAGCTCGATGAGATGGTGTTTGAGAGGGAGAATCGATGGTTGTATGAAGATCGGGGATATCCTGTCGGGTTCCCGATTAAGGTTTACGTGTACGAGATGCCGAAGAAGTTTACTTTCGATCTTCTCTGGTTGTTTCACAACACTTACAAAGAGACGTCCAATGCCACCTCTAACGGTAGCCCTGTGCATCGCCTAATCGAGCAGGTAATACAGATTATTAGTTGAGTGTATATCTTCTCTAATATCATTTAAGTCTGGGACTTTGATGGAATGACTGTCGAAACTCTTGGAGTAGAAAGACCCTAAAACAAGCACAAGAGAGATAAAGAAGAAAGCTTTAATGATTTTGATAACTTGGTTGATTGTTAGATATTTCTTACTGTATTCATCTCTCCAATTGGTAACCGTTTCTTCATTATTTTGGGTGGACAACTGATCAAAGTGAAGCAATCATAATATTCATTTTCCTTTTAGAGCTACTTGATTGATTCTCTTAGTCCAGACTCCCGACTTGTGATCAGGCTTTGTGATTGTGTTCAACTGTTTCTCCTTCACTTCTATCCAGAATAACTTGTCTAATTTTCTATATTGCAGCATTCTATTGATTATTGGCTCTGGGTTGATCTGATCTCTCCTGAATCTGAAAGGAGTTTAAAAAGTGTCGTGAGGGTCCATCACAAGCAGGACGCGGACGTTTTCTATGTTCCGTTTTTCACCACAATCAGCTTCTTCTTGTTGGAGAAGCAACAATGCAAAGCACTTTATAGGGTGTGAGTGAACTTCGATTATATTTCTAATAACAGAATTAGTTTTCCATGTTAGATTGTTCCTTTGTAGATTTATCTTCATGTGCTTTATTCAGAAAATTATTAAGTTGACTTAACCCTATTCCCGACAGGTAACATCTTTGTAACTTCTTTTCTGTCTTTAGGAAGCTTTGAAGTGGGTCACTGATCAGCCTGCTTGGAAAAGATCTGAGGGAAGGGATCATATCTTTCCTATTCATCATCCCTGGTCTTTCAAATCTGTCCGCAAATATGTGAAGAACGCAATCTGGCTTTTACCAGATATGGACTCTACTGGGAACTGGTGACTCTAGATTTTGCTTCTTTAACTTATTCCCAGTCATGTCGTCTTCTCTCTAAGTTATAATTTGTTGATTCTGTTTGAACTTGACCTTTTAGGTATAAGCCTGGGCAAGTTTCACTGGAGAAAGACCTGATTCTTCCTTATGTTCCTAACGTTGATAGATGTGATGCCAAATGCTTGTCCAAAAGTGCACCAATGAGGACCACACTTCTTTTTTTCCGAGGGCGGCTTAAGAGGAATGCTGTAAGAGTCATGCCACCTCGGCCTTAAACCTGAACTATTCTTACCTTTTCTTCGATGGCAACTTCTCTAGTGTCTTTCTAATAGTTTGAATACTTAATTATATTGTGAAGCTCCCATTCCTCTGCATTTTCTTACAAACTCTGTCTCTCATGATTTGGCTACTGAATTCTCGTCTTAGGGAGGTAAAATACGTGCCAAGCTTGGTGCAGAACTAAGTGGTATCAAGGATGTAATCATCACTGAGGGGACTGCCGGAGAGGGAGGGAAGCTGGCAGCTCAGGCCGGCATGCGTAGGTAAAATCTATGTTACTTCCTAACCGTTAGGATGTAATACAGTTTCTTGTCTTATAACTATGTCTGCCTTCTAGCAGATCTTTATTCTGTTTGTGTCCTGCTGGTGACACACCATCCTCGGCGAGATTGTTTGATGCCATAGTCAGTGGCTGTATACCTGTTATAGTCAGTGACGAGTTAGAACTTCCTTTCGAAGGAATACTTGATTACAAGAAGGTATGTCAAAGAAGAAAAAAAACTATTACATTGTTGTTCTAAATTTTCACCACTTTTTTTTCTGAATTTGTCTATTTATGTAGCAAGGTCTGTAAATCTTCTTCGCCCTCATTTATTTATTTCTCCCCTTAGGTTGCTGTAATTGTCTCTTCTAGTGATGCAATACAACCAGGGTGGCTTGTCAATCATCTGAGAAACCTTATACCCTCCCAAGTCAAGGGATTCCAAGATAGCCTTGCTCAAGTAAGTCGGAACTTTTTTTCATTTTCCAAGCTCCGGTATTCAAAATGACACGAACCTACTTTCATAATCTGCCTCGCACAAATAAGTATCCCACTCTCATTAGTGGATCTTTATATCCCTTATAAGTAGTATGGTTATTTTCATCTTTTTCCAGTACTCGCGGCATTTCCTATATTCCAGCCCTGCTCAGCCATTAGGTCCAGAGGATTTGACATGGAGAATGGTATGTGTACCTACTAGAGATGTTGTTCACATCCTTTTGCCTTCAATCACCCGTTCGATCTCTCAGCAGAAACTAGAAAAATGGTTGACTATCTAAGATTGAGAAAAGCTTGATGTTCTTGTTGCAATGACAGATAGCAGGAAAGCTGGTGAACATCAAGCTTCACACGAGGAGGTCACAACGGGTTGTGAAAGGATCTAGGAGTATTTGCAGATGCGATTGCTGGAGATCTAACTCTACACAGCCAACAATTCTTTGAGTCCTCTCTTGTCTTAAAGGTTGTTGGAAGTCCCATGGATATGTAGACTCAAAGGCTGTTGAAATTCTTATCCTTTATAATTTCATCACCATTGCTTACTATTTTATATAATGTATCCTCTGTCTTCGCAGCCTAGCAACATAAAACAAATCACAAACAAAGTCACATGGGATATGATGATCTAGTGGTTTCATATCCGATCCGCCTGAAACGGCCCGGAGAATAATCTGGTCTGAGATAGTTTATGTTATGAGTTCGTTTTGCGTATAACATGAATATTCGATAATCACATGCATTTTCAAAATTTATAAAAACAAATTCAGTTTACTATATATTAGAGATTTTGTGTTTTTGCTAATTTACTAGTATAATGAGAATTATTAGGTGTTAGTACTTTACTTTCTTATATATGAAGTATTGACATTTTTGACCAAAAAATTATCATACGTGTGTAAACATTTTTTTTTTTTTGTACCGCGTATTTTCATTTCATTTGCTGGAATTCCCCAAAATACCCTCGTCGTCTCTTTCAGTGTGCTTACACGTTTTCGAATCCATGAAACTAACGCCTCCCTTGTCCCTACGTCAATCTTTTTTTTTCCTTCTTTCTTATTATATTAGGAAAAAACATATTATACAAAAACACAAAATGTTTATCTAAAATCTTTTAAATCTCCTACATCTTACCAATCACAGATTTTTAAAATGATTAGTTTCCTTTATTTTCTTTTAATCAGTAGATCAGAGAAAAGAAGCTTTTGATCTAACATATATACAAAAAATTGATATATAAGGAATAAGCAACTTGGTTTATTAGTTTCAATTTTCACCAAAATATCTTAAAGCCACCAACTCTTGAACTTGCGAAAATAGTATCATCATTAAATTGAAAAAATAATTAAATTCTCAAAAAATCGACTTTTTTGTTTTCCTTTCAAAACTTTGGTATTTTTCGTTTTTGCTTGAAAAGTGTTTACCATTGAACTAAGTTTTATGTAAATAAAGATTTTACGGCAAGTAAATTTTGGGTATCTCTATTCAATATAGAAAGAAAAAATGTAAATAAGGAAAACGTCAGACGCGTTAATTAAAAAAAAGTAAAATAAGATAAATAATTTCAAATGTCAAATTGTCTTTCTTACATTCTTACCTTGTCCGAAAAACCTCAGCGCTTACAAAAAAAAAAAAAAATTAGCTCCGTCCAGTTGTTTATCGGCGGCGTTCCACCTTCGTCTTCGCTGTCTCCGCGTCTTAATTTATTTTTCTTACTTCAGTAATAAAATTGAAATCGAGCAGCGATCTTCCCTCTTCATTTCTCGTCTCTATTCAACAAAAGTTTGGCAATTTCTTTATTTTTCTATGTTTCGCATAATTTTAAGATCTTTGAATATATAAAATATTGGTTGCTATCATCATAACGTGTATTAGTTAGCAGGAGTGCTTGAGTATTTGCTCACGACTAAGTCCCATTCTCCTCCTCTTCTTCTTCATCTTCATCTTCACCTTCTTTCTTCTTCTCTCTCTTCCTTTCACTATCATCATCTCTTTTCAATTTTCCAAATGCTTCATCTCCAGTTGGCTGGCACGACCCGACCGCGTTGAATCCTTCAGATACATTTGTTAATTAGAAAGTGTTTTCTTCTGTCAGTTCTTATAACCTGAAGATCTGAGTTTCTTCCTCTGTCACGGACTCTTAAGGTATTGTAACCAATCGTGGTTTTTAATGTTTTTTTCTATTATTATTTTTCTTGTAAGTTCGTGGCGCGATCGTCTCTTTCTATCTGAATGTCAAAAGCCCGTCTTCATCTTTCTCTCTTTTCACTTCTGGTTTCGAAATTTTCCCGGATTTGAAAGTTTAAAAACTATAAGCTCTTCTTTTAGGATACTCGTCTTTTACTTTTAAAGGTGATGCCTTTTTGCTGTATTATTTGAAAATTTCTGAAAACAATGAGTGTTGCCTTTTCTTTCATTTGTGGTGATTATGATGAGTTTGTTGTTGATTGAAGCGTTTAGATCCATGGATTGATCTGTTTCTTAGCTGATGTCTTTGTTTTCTCTTTGCTAACTTGATTGCATCCCCTTTTTTTACTAGTTTCTTCAGGGATCTGCCAAGTTAGATCAGCAAGAATGGCATCCAATAAGCATTTCAGTAAAAGTCGATCAAATCTATCAAACAACTCTGATGCTACCGAGCCAGGGATACCACTTGTTACTCCTTCAGTCAAATTTGCTCGAAGAACTTCTTCGGGTCGCTATGTTAATTACTCGAGGGACGACCTCGACAGCGAAATAGGCAGTGCTGATTTCACGAACTATACGGTTCACATGCCTCCAACTCCAGATAACCAGACAATGGACCCTTCGGTATCTCAGAAAGTCGAAGAGCAATATGTCTCTAACTCGATGTTCACTGGCGGGTTTAACAGCGCCACAAAGGCTCACCTTATGGACAAAGTCATTGAGACAGAGACTAATCATCCGCAGATGGCTGGTTCTAAAGGATCGTCTTGCGCGATCCCTGGCTGCGATGCTAAGGTTATGAGCGATGAGAGAGGTCAAGATCTTCTTCCTTGTGAATGTGACTTTAAAATTTGTAGGGATTGCTTCGTAGATGCTGTCAAAACTAGTGGTGGGATTTGCCCCGGGTGTAAAGAACCGTACAAGAACACGGATTTGACCGACCAGGCTAATGATAATGGTCACCAAAGGCTTCCAGGGCCTCCTGGTGGCGGGTCAAAGATGGAGAGAAGATTGTCCTTGATGAAGTCAACTAATAAATCAGCTTTGATGAGGAGTCAAACCGGCGATTTCGATCACAATAGGTGGTTGTTTGAGACCAGTGGTACTTACGGCTACGGGAATGCTTTCTGGACAAAGGATGGGAATTTTGGGAGCGGTAAGGATGGAGATGGAGATGGTGAGGGTATGGAGCCGCAAGATTTGATGAACAAACCTTGGAGACCGCTTACTCGGAAGCTGAAAATTCCTGCTGCTGTTATTAGTCCATACAGGTAAATAGAAGTGTTTTTTTTACTATCTAGCTTTACCAAATCCAGTTCTGTAAGATCTTAGAAGAAGATTTTTTTTTCTTCTTTATTGCAGGCTTTTGATATTGATCCGAGTAGTTGTTCTTGCATTGTTCTTGACTTGGAGAATTCAACATCAAAACGAAGATGCTATATGGCTGTGGGGAATGTCTGTGGTTTGTGAGCTTTGGTTCGCTTTTTCTTGGCTTCTTGACCAGCTCCCTAAGCTATGCCCAATTAACCGTGCGACTGATCTTGAAGTCCTGAAGGAGAAGTTTGAAACGCCAACACCCAGCAACCCAACCGGAAAATCCGACCTTCCTGGACTCGATGTGTTTGTCTCTACTGCAGATCCCGAGAAAGAACCTCCTCTGGTCACTGCTAATACCATTTTATCGATTCTAGCTGCGGAATATCCGGTTGAAAAACTTTCTTGCTATGTATCCGATGATGGAGGTGCACTTCTTACATTTGAAGCCATGGCTGAAGCTGCGAGCTTTGCAAACATATGGGTTCCTTTTTGCCGTAAACATGTGATCGAGCCGAGGAATCCAGACTCCTACTTTAGCTTAAAAAGAGATCCTTACAAGAACAAAATGAAGTCTGATTTCGTGAAGGATCGGAGACGGGTTAAGCGTGAGTTTGATGAGTTCAAAGTCAGGATTAACAGCTTGCCTGATTCGATCAGGCGACGTTCTGATGCTTATCACGCCAGAGAAGAAATTAAAGCCATGAAGATGCAGAGGCAGAACAGAGACGATGAGCCTTTGGAGCCCGTGAAGATTCCAAAAGCTACATGGATGGCTGATGGTACTCACTGGCCTGGAACTTGGTTGACTTCTGCTAGTGACCACGCCAAAGGTGACCACGCCGGTATCATTCAGGTATGAGTCGATTTTGAAAGCCTTTTTCTACTTTCTTTGAAGTCGATTTCGAAAAAGTAGTCACTGTTCAAGAAATCATTCGCTTATTCAAAGATCTCATTTTTGTTTCCGCATGTAGGTGATGTTGAAGCCACCGAGTGATGAGCCATTACACGGAGTATCCGAAGGGTACCTTGATTTAACTGATGTGGATATTCGACTCCCACTCCTCGTTTATGTTTCTCGGGAGAAACGACCTGGTTATGATCATAACAAGAAGGCCGGGGCCATGAACGCCCTAGTCAGAGCTTCTGCCATTATGTCAAATGGACCATTCATACTCAATCTTGACTGTGATCATTACATATACAACTCTGAGGCAATGAGGGAAGGTATGTGCTTCATGATGGATCGAGGAGGCGATCGGCTTTGCTACGTTCAGTTTCCGCAGAGGTTCGAAGGTATTGACCCGTCAGACCGATATGCTAATCACAACACTGTCTTCTTTGATGTCAACATGAGAGCCCTTGATGGGCTTATGGGTCCGGTTTATGTTGGGACCGGTTGTCTCTTCCGAAGAATAGCGCTTTACGGATTTGATCCGCCTCGATCCAAAGAACATTCCCCTGGTTGCTGCAGTTGTTGTTTCCCTCGTCGCCATAAGAAGAATCACATTCCTGAGGAAAACCGAGCTCTGCGGATGGGTGATTACGAGGATGACGAGATGAGTCTCTCTTTAGTCCCGAAGAAATTTGGTAACTCGACATTCCTCATTGATTCAATACCCGTTGCTGAGTTCCAAGGCCGGCCTCTAGCGGACCACCCATCGGTTAAAAATGGGCGGCCGCCCGGCGCACTCACAATTCCTCGAGAGCTTCTCGATGCGTCTACCGTAGCAGAAGCCATTGCTGTTATCTCTTGCTGGTACGAGGATAAAACCGAGTGGGGATCACGCATTGGATGGATTTACGGGTCAGTCACAGAAGACGTTGTGACAGGTTATAGGATGCATAACCGAGGCTGGAAATCGGTTTACTGCGTGACGAAACGTGATGCTTTCAGAGGCACTGCGCCCATTAACTTGACGGATAGGCTTCACCAGGTTCTCCGTTGGGCAACCGGTTCGGTCGAGATCTTCTTCTCCCGTAACAATGCTATCCTTGCAAGTTCGAAAATGAAAATCCTCCAGAGAATCGCTTACTTAAACGTCGGTATCTACCCCTTCACATCGATCTTCCTCATCGTCTACTGTTTCCTTCCCGCGCTCTCCCTCTTCTCCGGTCAGTTCATCGTCCAGACGCTCAACGTCACTTTCCTCGTCTACCTTCTCGTCATCTCCGTCACTCTCTGCTTGCTTGCCTTGCTGGAGATCAAATGGTCGGGAATCTCACTCGAAGAGTGGTGGAGAAACGAACAGTTTTGGCTCATCGGAGGAACCAGCGCCCATCTCGCAGCGGTTCTTCAAGGTTTGCTCAAGGTCGTAGCCGGAGTGGAAATCTCCTTCACACTCACTACGAAGTCCGGAGGAGATGATGTAGACGACGAGTTTGCCGAGCTTTACATGGTGAAGTGGACTTCGCTCATGATCCCTCCGATTACGATCATGATAGTGAATTTGATCGCTATTGCGGTTGGATTTAGCAGGACTATTTACAGTGTGATACCAGAGTGGAGTAAATTGATAGGAGGAGTGTTCTTCAGCTTCTGGGTTTTGGCTCATCTTTATCCTTTCGCTAAAGGGCTTATGGGAAGAAGAGGAAGAACACCAACGATTGTGTATGTCTGGTCGGGTCTTATTGCCATCACAATTTCTCTTCTTTGGGTCGCCATTAATCCACCGGCTGGTGCTACTGATATCGGAGGAGGTTTCAATTTTCCATGATAGGTTGGTTAGTTCGTTGAGTTCTTCTTCTTCTCACGAAACACAAAACATCATAAAACTCGTTCGCCCTTTTTCTATTTGTATTAAAATCACATTCGTTTATTAGATTCTTTTTTTCTTCTGTCTGATGAGAATGATGATGGGTCATGATAGGACAGAGATCGGCTAAATATAGTTCGAATGAGTGAAGGAACTTAGTTTCTCTCCTTTGTCTTTTTTGTTCTCTCGTTGTATCATTTATGACATGGATGTTTTGCTCACTACATTTGTCTTTACCTTCTATTTTTGTAACCAGACCATTTTTTATATTGTTCAGTGTTTTAACCTTTGATGTGTTGCTTTTTTTTGTCAACAATTTCTGGCTTATATTATAAACTAGGTTTTATAAACTAAAATACATATTAATTTCAGGTTCTTACTAAATCGATTCAAATTATCCGTAGCATATTCGTTGGTTCATATTCGTTGGTTCATATATTAGATATTAACACTATAAAAACTCAGTGTGTGTCTCACCAGGGGCTGACACGTCAGCATCTCTCTGTCTGACATGTGTCAGCCCCTTACTTAAAAAAAAATTAATTAATTATTTGCGAAAGATTTTAATATCGAAACGTTGCGATCCTCTCTGGTTTTTTTATGTGTAGGAGCTGGTTGTTAACTTTATGTTATTTTTTTAATTCTTTATAGGCATGAGGTGCATCAAAGAAACTAAAGACTCAGTTAGTGTCTGGGTACTCCAATGATTCAAACCCATTTGGAGATTCGAATCTCACTGAGACGTAAGTGAATAACTATTAAGAAGATGAAAATGATTATTGTTTCTGATTTTTACAGGTATAACTTGGCGAATAGGAGTAGGAGGATTATAGAGTATATAGTTTCCAAGTACATAAAAATCACAGAGTTTCAAAATTACAAAAATCTTTGAAGAAGAAGCGTTTGAACTGAACGAATCAGTAAAAAAGTTTACCACAACATATATCTTTGTTTCTGAATTGTGTTATGAAGACATAATTATTTCAGTATATTTTTTTAATATTTTGAAAACAAATCTGTCAAATCTCTACAACTACATTCGATTTTTTATATAATTATTTACATATGTTTTTAAATAATTTTGATTATAAATAACCATTTACTAAAATAATATAACGATTTATTATTAATATTTTTAAAAATATAATAACCAAAAATAAATAACAAAAACAAATCTCGCGTGTACACGTGGATTATCAGCTAGTAAAAATGTAAATAGAAGCATTTGAACGTTGATGCATGCACGTAGATTGAAAAGCCCGATTTGAGTAGGATTGAATATAAAATTGGGTCAATTGGTTTTTTGTTTTTTTTATCTGGGAAACAATTTCAATTGAAACCAAACCAAACCAAACCAAATTTTAAAACAAAAATGAAGTATGACATGAAAGCAATTCATCTACCAGAAAAGTCGTACAATCTGGCCAATGAGACATGATAGGGTCTAAGAAATCGTACAATAATTTGATTACAAGTATTAATAAATTTGTATAGTTACGTCAATTTCTAGACGTGTATCTGATCTCCATGACTCCACGTGACAACCATGTGGGAAAGCAAAGCATTATTGTAAGTGCTTTTCGAACAATAATCTAATGTATTGGACATCGGAAGCATGATGTTTCATTCAACCATAAGTCATATTATTTTTTAGTCATTTTCTATTCACTATACACCTAAAGTTATAAAGAACTCTTACAAGAAAAATAAAAAAATTATATATATATATAAGTCATATATTTGTTATTTTTATTCTTAACTATAAAGCTTACACCACTACATCTAAAATTTTGGAATGTTTCTTTTTAAAGTTGTCGTGTAATAATCTAAACTCATAATCTAATAGTCGGTTCACTATATAACATATTTTCAACAAACACCCCATGCTATTTGTTGATTTGATTTCAGTTTTCAAATAAACTCTACAAAAGTATATATGTGCGATTTATATATAGTATTAGATTCAAGACTTAAAAATCACACATTACATTAGTTGAACAAACTCTCTACAAACTCGCTCGCCATGCAGTTACCATGGTCACTCAATTTGGTGGAAAACAACAAACGCATGTCCAAAGCTAAACCTTATCTATCGCTTAACCAAAAAACGATCATTAGATAACTATGAGAGATTATATCTAAGTATCACATCAATCTAATCTCCCAAGAAAAGGAGGAACACGAAAGATATTAAAAGCAATGAGAGCGATTCAAACTCATGTGATAATCTTCTTCATGTTCGCCATAATCGTAAGAGCATCAACAAAAGTCCAAAAGAGTCCTCGTCTTCCAAACAACCATGAACTCTCTATCGCCATCGACGAAATGGAGAGAGCAAATTACTTCTCTTTCGTGATGCTCATCAACATGTTAAACTCCACTACAAACCCTAGATTCTTAGCCAATATCACATTCTTGATGCCAAAGGACAAACTCCTTTCAAGATCAAACATTATTCAACAAGATTCTGTTTCCGAATTCTTGCTTCGCCACTCGATACCTTCTCCTCTTCTTTTCGAGCATCTCAGTCTCATCCCCAATGGCTCCATTGTTCCCTCCTCTTTGCCACATTACACCCTCAAGATCTCCAATGGTGGAAGATCAAACTACTTTCTCAACAACGTCAAGATCATAAGCCGCAACATTTGTAGCTTAAGTTCTATCAAGTGCCATGGCGTCGACGGTATACTCCGATCTCCAAGTACTATAGATGATGATTCTCCTCGAGAGAATCACACTTCACCTTACATTTCTTGCCCTAGCAGCCACAGCAGTAGTGAACACATTAGTCATAACAATAGTGATCACAATAGTTCTCGTCCTGATCATACTTATACTGCTCCTCCTCCGGTCAGCAGTCCAAGTCTTCTGCCAAAATCAGATTCTTCTAAGCTTCGTCAGGGGGATATGTCGGGTTCTATAGTTCTTCTCGGGTTATTATCGGTTCTGATTGGCACAGTGATCTCCATGTAAAGTTTAACTCGACGCACAGCCCGGATAACACCTACTAATATGTAATAGTATTCACTTGTTATCGTTATTTTTTATATTATAAATGTAACAACAACAAAAAATAAAAACTTTATATTTAAACGATCAATTCAAATATGGATTTTTAGTTTTAAATTTCCTTTAGAAGATCTATTTAAATATTTTTATCTGTTTTTGTTGATCAAATGTCTAACCGACTAAAAAATTATATTTTTTAAATCAACATTAATATGTATGTAAGTGCAAGAGAGTTCAAAAAGAAACATTTTAGACTTAAAATTTTTTTATCTATTAATAAAATTGTAATCTTTTATATCATGGTATTAATTAAAATAATATTATTTCTAAAGTAAAATAAATTATACAAACTAAAATTAGGAATCTTTTTAATAGTTTTGATATCAAGATATAAGCAATTTCAATCAAAATATAAGCAATTTCTTTTAAAAATGAGAAAAAATTACTAAACAATCTCTAATTACTGTAATTGATTTTAAAAAAAAATTACTATATATTTTTCAAATTTTTTTTTTGGTCAAGAATATATAACTTTTTTTTTGGTTCAAACGGTCAAGAATATATTAATGAAATACAGTGATAAAATTTTGTAAAGAGACCGAAACGCCGGTTTTTCGACCCTGTGGATATAAATGGACCAAATAAGTCGGTTTTTCGGGTCAAATATCGGGTAAAACCGACCCGATATCTAAAATCTTTTTGGCCTTTCAGAGAGAGAAACCCTACCAAAACCCTGGTAAATTTCTGTGCCTCCATTTCTAGGGCAACAGATATTCCTGCATAAAATTTCTTGTTCATCAAGCCAATCTCTTCCTCATTAATCTTTGTTTACAGCATTTTTATTTAAAAATATTCCCTTGAATCAGGAATAACTCTAACCTAGTCTAGTCTCCCTTGGAGATTCCCGGGGAAATGGCTCAGAAATGTGCGATTAGTTTGATCTCAGCCCTAGCAGCTTCCGCTTCTCTCTCGAAGTCGAATTTTGCTGCTGCAGATGGACCTCTCACCTTCTCTGGCTTCTCCACTTCTCCTGCTGCTGAGGACTCGAAGCAACAGGGTGACTCTACTCCGCCGGCGCCGGGATCTGGGAAAGAATCGTCCGTCGCTGGCGAAGAATCTGATGCTCCTCCACGGATTCGGAACAATAATCCGAGAACAAGTTCCGCTGGGTTTGATCCGGAGGCGCTGGAGCGAGGGGCAAAGGCCTTGAAGGGCATAAACAACTCTGCTCATGCGAAAAAGGTCTTCAGAAATTTATGTTTTTTTTTCCTGGGTTTTAAGAAAGTTCCGTTGATTTAAGAAATGATGTTTTAGAATTGAAATTATAAATTGTAGAGGTTATGTACATGGATCTGATAAGAATCTCAAGTTATATATACGGTTTATTCGTTTATGGAAGTCTAAGGATGAGAACGTTAATATCTATGATGAAGCTAATGGAAGCTAGGTTTGAGCTAAAAAATTTTCTATGGTAGAATTCTGAGATAGATGTCAAATTGTGTTGTTTATCAGTGTTCATCAGTTATGCTTGGCCTCACCATTGATGAATGTTTGGATTCTGGTAGGTATTTGAAAGTATTAAGACACAAGAAGAGACGAGGCAAGCTGAGTTCGCTGCAAAGGCGCAAGAGTTTAAAGCTATGCAATCCCAAGCTGAAGCTGTGAGATCAACTTTTAAGCTCATTGTCCATATATTTTCGTTACATGGCCTGACTGTGTAGTTCCTCAGTAGGCATCCTCGAGAACCTTTTTTTGCATTTTAGCTAACTTATATTTTATGTTCTTACAACTCTTTGGCTATCTACTAGAATTGACTTTGCAACTGCGGTGCAACTATTTCCATTGCTTTTACAGTTTTGTTGCATCATTTATTATTCGACTTTGAAGCTTTTTGGTTGCAAGATTATTGTGCCTGATATTTACCATTTTACAGGAGAGGAAAAGGGTAATATACGACGAACAGAAAAAACTTGCTCAGCACCAAGCACAAACAAAATCACAGATGGCCCGCTATGAAGATGAATTAGCAAGAAAAAGGATGCAGGCATGCTATTGTATAAATAGTTTTTTTAGCTTATTGAGGACTTACATTCTTCCTAACATGTTATGCTGTGTGTCTAATACAGGCTGAGAATGAGGCCCAGAGAACGAGAAATCAAGAACTTGTGAAAATGCAAGAAGAATCAGCAATTAGGCGGGAAGTAGCTCGGCGAGCTACTGAGGAAGAGATTCAAGCACAGAGACGACAAACGGAGAGAGAGAAAGCTGAGATTGAACGCGAGACAATCAGGGTCAAAGCTATGGCAGAAGCTGAAGGGAGGGCTCGTGAATCTAAGCTCTCTGAAGACGTCAACAGGAGAATGCTTGTTGATCGTGCAAATGCAGAAAGAGAAAAATGGGTTTCTGCCATAAATACTACATTTGATCACATTGGAGGTCTGACATTAGTGACAGTCTCTCTCTTTGTTTTAATTCATTCGTTGTGGAGGCTTCTCTATGGCAGTTTTACCTTACCAGTAATTAGAGTCTAATAAGTTTCTTGTGAGTATAATAAGCGTGTCCTTCTCCAACTAATAGGCGTGTCCTTGTCCAACTAATAGCCATTAGTGACACAGTATCTCCCTTTGTTTTACTTAATTCGTTGTGGAAGCTTCTCCATGGCAGTCTAATAACTAACTTGTGAGTATAATAGGCGTGGGTTGGTTTTCCCCTTCTTTTAGGCTTATCTTTGGATGTCCTAATCATATACATGTATACCTTTTCAATAGGTGATTGACTCTCTTTCCTTTTTCCTAGGGGGCTTGCGTATGATTCTAACTGATCAGAATAAGCTGGTTGTCGCTGTTGGAGGTATCACTGCTCTTGCAGCTGGGATCTACACAACGAGGTAAAGACTAAAAATGGTTGAGAGAAAAATGCCAGTCATGAGTTCTTGTCGTTGAAGGTTGAGGAATTAAGTCAGCTTATAAATTGCTTGTTGCAGAGAAGGTGCAAAGGTTATCTGGAGCTATGTGGATAGAATATTAGGGCAACCTTCTCTAATTAGAGAATCATCGAGAGGAAAATATCCTTGGTCTGGCTCGGTTTCTCGTGCCTTTTCCACGTTGCGGGGTGGTGGTAAGGAGTCTGCATCCAAAAATGGAAAAGGGTTTGGTGATGTTATTTTGCATCCTTCTCTTCAAAAGAGAATCGAACAGCTAGCAAGTGCAACTGCCAACACAAAATCCCACCAAGCACCATTCCGAAATATGCTTTTCTACGGTCCACCAGGAACAGGGAAGACAATGGCTGCCCGAGAGCTAGCTCGCAAATCTGTATGTATTCTCTCCATTTTTAATGCTTATAATTATTATATCAGGTACAAAATAATAGATGAATCTGAGCTTCAAATTGAGATCTTATTTCTAGGGTTGCTCATGGTCGTAATTAAATTGCAGGTCGATATTCACTCTCTTCCTTTAATTTATTACCATTCAGGGTCTAGATTATGCCTTGATGACGGGTGGAGATGTTGCTCCACTTGGAGCTCAGGCTGTTACAAAGATACACCAACTGTTTGACTGGTCCAAAAAATCTAAGAGGGGCTTGTTGCTCTTCATCGATGAAGCTGATGCATTTCTGTGCGAGTAAGTCATAATTCCGATAGCTGATGGTAATCTTAACTAAGGGGTTTTACTTTTATGTGTTAATTTGATTTCAAATTCGACAGGCGGAACAAAACGTACATGAGTGAAGCCCAAAGGAGTGCATTGAACGCACTTCTCTTCCGAACGGGTGACCAGTCCAAAGACATAGTCCTAGCGCTTGCCACAAACCGACCTGGTGATCTAGATTCAGCAGTGGCTGACCGTGTCGATGAGACTCTTGAGTTCCCGTTGCCTGGAGAAGAAGAACGCTTCAAGCTTCTAAACCTCTACCTAGACAAGTACATATCTAAGACTAATCTAAAAAAGCCGGGTTTGCTCCAAAGCCTTTTCAAAAAAGAGCAGCAGAAGATCGAGATAAAAGGCGTCACAGAGGATCTCCTGAAGGAAGCCGCTGCGAAAACGAAAGGGTTTTCAGGTAGAGAGATTGCGAAATTGATGGCGAGCGTTCAAGCGGCTGTGTATGGAAGCTCAGACTGCTTGTTGGACGCAAACCTTTTCAGAGAGGTCATTGATTACAAAGTGGCGGAGCATCAACAGAGAAAAAAACTAGCTGGAACCGATACAGGTAACAAAAAGAAATAAAATCATACAAAATTATGATCAACATAGGTATTTGCAGCTGTAGATTTGAACAACAGTTTGTCCTAAAAAAACTCAAAACCCTGAGCATTATTTTCGAAAGGGTTTAGGCAAAAAAGCTTTGAATTTCCAAATTGTTTCTCCCTGTGATTCTAAAGGTGAGGTTTTGATGATTGCTATAAGTTCTTTCTTCTTAGCCATTACCAAGTTGAGTTGATCTTTACCATCATCACTCTTTGGAAAACGAGGCAATACCGGTGTCTTTGTGTGATACTTCCCAGTTCTGACCATCATAGCTTTTGATCTCAACGTGGTCCAGTGTCCCTGGCTTGACACACTTAACCGTGACTGCAACTCCATCTGGGTTAGACCTCGGGATGTAAAAGGATGTGATCCCACAGACCTTGCAGAAGGTATGCTTGGCCGTGTGAGTCCCAAAAGTGTAAGTGGTGATGAAATCCTTGGAATCATCAAGAAGCTCAAAGTTGCTTGAAGGAACAATAAAATGAACATTGCCTCTCATTGAACAATCTGTGCAGTTGCAGCTCCAAGCCATCACTCTTGTTGATGCTTTCACTCTCCATTTGATCTTCCCACAATGACAACCGCCTTCGTGAAGTATTTGTTCTGATTCCATGGCTAATTATTTACTGAATCTGCAATCGCGTCCTCGTAGACGAAAATATTGATATTATTTACCCAGAAAATACGAATAAAAAAAAAATACTGTGTCTATTGAAACGAGAAACCTAACAGATTCTAACCTAAATTTGTGTTCACGATCGATGAAGATTTTCGGGGTGACGTTGTGTTGTGGTCTCCGCCGTCTTCATCTTGTTCGACGAAATAGATGAAGAAAAGGTTCTCCGCGCGCGTTTACTTCTGTGTAACCTCGACGCGCGGGATGTGCGAGTGAGATGTTTCGTTCCGCACCACGTGTTAGTACTATATTCAATTGCCCGTGCGCAGTATCACCACATTAATTGGGTCTAAAATGGGCTAGAATGGGCCTTAAAGATCCTTATTTATTTAGGCCTATACTAGGTTATAATTTTCAGAGGCGGAGTCACCTACTCGTGTGTACGCTCTGTAATTCACCATCTTGATCAGAATTTTTCGATCCAGTTGAGATTATTGGGATTGAGATTTCTAAGTGGCAATCAATCCAAGATGGCAAGTGAAGAGGCAAAGGATCCATGGAAAGGAGAAGAATGGGGGACGAGTGAGAATCAGAAGAAGCAGAAGAAGCCAAGCGGTGGTGTTAAAATGGTGACGAAAGCGAGAAAACAGATCCCGAGGGGGCTCGAAGAGAAATACGAAGCTTACTTCTTGCCGCGAAAGCCGTGGCCTTTGGCTCTTGCCTTCTATGGAAGTTTCATTATTGGTGGGATCGGTGCTGGTATGCTTATCGAAGCTTGGATCAACAAAAAAGTCAAAGAAGATGGAGGAGTGATTTGGGAATTCGATAAGTGAACTCACAATGAAACCTGAGATTGGTGAAGACAGTGCGGTTCAAGTATTTGTGTTTAAATTTTGTTGTTGCAACCACTTGTCTAGAACTCAAGGCGGTATCCTGATGAGTAAACTTGTTTCAGATTGAAACGCATTTAAGTTGTTCGACGAAATGTCTCCTTCCTAGCATAGATGAGTTTGTTCGAAATACTGCTCCAGTGCAAAGACATTATATACAATATTTATTTTATAATTTAGACGAATTTATTATATGAAGAATCAAAAGGACTCGCCACCAATGTCCTCTCCTCTGTATTTGGTATTTAATTACGCACAAATCCAACATCAATTATCCGAACAACTTTTTCATTTCTCACTCAAGATCACGAGAAACCACGACAAGCTGTTTCCCAACGTTCTTACCGTAAAAGAGTCCAACGAGAGCAGCAGGACCCTTCTCGAGCCCCTCAGCAACATCTTCCACGTACGTTATCTTCCCTTCTCTTACATACGGAACCACAAACTCCAAGAATTCTGAGTATTTGTGGAAGTAATCGATGGCGTTAAACCCTTGAATACGGATTCGTTTGTAGGTAATGAGCCACAGGTTGTATACACCTTCCGGAATTTGCAGATTGTACTGCGAGATCATTCCGCATGCTGCTATACGCCCGTGTGGCCTCATGTTCAAGATCACTGCGTCTAGTATTTTGCCTCCCACGTTCTCAAAGTATATGTCAATGCCTACAGGGAAACACCTTGCAAAAGAGAGACGGGTTTAGTCTTTCATTTGATTATGAATATTGAAAAATTCTTTACTTACCTCTTTAAGGCAGCATTAAGATTGTTTTCTTCCTTGTAGTTGAATGCATCATCGAATCCAAACTTGTTCTTGAGGAGTTCAACCTAAATTAAAGAAGCTAAACAACATCAAGGGATTTGTTTGTTGATCCGATCAAGAACCGTTTGGTACAACTAAGAGTTACCTTTTCTTTGCTTCCGGCGCTTCCAACAACATAACAACCCATCATCTTAGCAAATTGTCCCACAAGCTGACCAACCGCACCAGATGCAGCTGAGACAAACACAGTCTCTCCTTTCTTTGGAGAACATATTTCATAAAACCCAGCATATGCTGTCATACCAGGTATACCTGCCAGGAACAGAGGAGAGTGTGTATAAAGACAATGATGAACTTCTAGAAAAAAGAAAAGCTACCAAATGTCTCAGAGAAGACCATCGATGTGATTGCATCGACATTGACATACCAAGAAGTCCGGTGTAGTGGGATAAGGGAATATCGGTATGATGGATCTTGAAGTGAAGATTAGGAATTGGAGTGATAACACTGTACTCCTCCCATCCAACAGCTCCCCAAAGCAAGTCACCTTCTTTGTAATCTGGGTGTCCTGAATCCATCACTTTAGACACTCCAAACCCTGAGACAGGCTGCACAACAACACAATCAAACGCTTAACACGAAATACAGAGAAGCAAGCTAAACCAACTGTTTCATTTTCTCCGATTCAAAGTTCATAAGTAAGTTGTTATACAGTCGCAGGACTTGTACCTTTCCGGGAACGAAGGACTGAGCAGTAGCAGGACTCGAGGGATCAGGCTTTCGCATACGATTGCGCATGTAGGGATCGCAAGACAAGTAGAGATTCTTCACCAACACCGTCATAGATCCCGCCGGTACCTTAAGATCAACGGTGGTGGAGTTGATTACGAGGTCGGATTCGCTGGGGAATCCGGTAACGTAATCTCGGAATACGACTTGCTTGTTGCTCACTACCGTCGCTCCGACTTCTCCACCGATCCTCTCCATTTTCTCCAAGATGTTTGTTCTGTTGTTCCGAAACGTTTATATTTCTCAACTTATATAAGCCACAGGTTCAGGAAGTAATCAAGGATTATAACATTTTCGTATCAGTATTAATCTTAATTTTCACGTAACTTTTGTTTTAAACTTCTTTTGAAAACAATTGTTCAGTGTTCAATACTTCGGAGTGAACAAACCGGTTAGCGGTTTAGTTTCAGTTTTCTTTCGATTTTCTAAATTCTTGTTAAATAAAACCAATTGCGACTCGTTTTGATGAAGTATTAAACGTTGGAAATTTTTTTTAAAATTGGT
Source organism: Schrenkiella parvula (assembly GCA_000218505.1). NCBI lineage: Eukaryota > Viridiplantae > Streptophyta > Magnoliopsida > Brassicales > Brassicaceae > Schrenkiella > Schrenkiella parvula. The sequence continues at coordinate 12,988,143 of CM001192.1, read as the reverse complement.
TCTGTATGGTTTTTCGGTTTGAGTTTGGTCCGGTTGTAAATAAAAATCTTTTATTATATGAAGCACTTATTTAATTAATATCAGATACTTAATAGAGTATGATTACATCTACTTTTAACACGAATACAAAAATATAACTAAAAACGGTTTTGCTACATGGCAATGCAAAACCAATGAAGCCGAAATTAGTTGCATAAGCATAATTTCTTGCGCTATTAAGTGCGATGCAAACAATGTGGTAAATAGGATCTTCGAAGGTGATAATGTGATTTTGTCAAAACTTTACCAAACCAATTCAATTACTATTAATGTGATCTGTCTTACAAAAAAAACAAAAAAAGAGAAGTTGTCTTTGTATGGACACATATTCTAGTTACCAGAAACACAACATCATTAATCTTCCAACATTATTAATCTTTCTTTCACTCACGACGAGTCACGAGCAACCACAACAACTTGCTTTCCAACGTTCTTTCCATGGAAGAGTCCGACAAGAGCTTCAGGACCTTTCTCGAGTCCTTCAGCTACATCTTCAACGTATGCTATCTTCCCTTCTTTGATGCACGGAAGCACAAACTCCAAGAACTTTGAGTATTTGTCGTAGAAATCAAAAACTGCAAAGCCTTGAATGCGGATTCGTTTGTAGATTATGGTGGATAGATTGTGTACACCTTCGTGGTCCTGCAGATTGTACTGTGAGATCATTCCACATACAGCGATACGCCCGTGCGTGTTCATGTTTAAGAGCACTGCGTCCAGCATTTTGCCTCCTACGTTCTCAAAGTATATGTCGATGCCTTTGGGAAGACACCTGGAAGAAAAAGAGAAGACAATTTCTCTTAGATTAGTAACAAGAGCAGTTGCGAATTGCCGCTTCATTCTGAAAACCGATCCTAAGAAATATAGACATCAAACACTTTGTAATAAGAGGTTACCGAACCTTTTCAGGGCAGCGCTAAGGTCTTGTTCTTCCTTGTAGTTAAATGCATCATCAAACCCAAACTTGGTCTTGAGGAGATCAACCTAACAAACCCCCAAAAAAGAAGCAAAAGGGCCAATCATTCTCTTGAAGGGAAGCCAAGAAACATATAGAACAAAAAGATAGAAATGATGATCAATGTCTCACCTTTTCTTTACTTCCGGAACTTCCTACAACATAACAACCCATCATCTTAGCAAATTGTCCCACAAGCTGACCAACTGCACCAGATGCAGCCGAGACATAAACTGTCTCTCCTTTCTTCGGGGAACAAATTTCATAAAACCCGGCATAGGCGGTCATACCAGGCATACCTGTCAGAAAGATATAAACCCATGAATAGACAATATAGCAAACATCCTAGACTCCTTTTTCAACAAACAAAACTATGGAAACTCTTCTAGATCGAAGTTTAAAACTCGACATAACTAATCCACTCTATTAGTAAGATTTGTTAGACATTTTACATTTATATTGGTTATGACATTCAAGTTCATGATCTCTGCCTCAAGCAAACACTTGTATCAACAAGCATTTTTCTGAAGTTACCAAGTGATTCCTTACAGAAAAGCAGGAGCAAGACCCAGATAACATACCGAGAAGTCCAGTGTAGTAAGATAACGGAACATCGGTATGATGGATCTTGAAATGCATGTCAGGAATTGGAGTAACTACGCTGTACTCCTCCCATCCAACGATTCCCCAGAGCAAGTCGCCTTGTTTGTAATCTGGATGTCCAGATTCTATCACTCTAGACACTCCAAACCCCAAGATTGGCTGCACCAAAAACACAGTGGAGCATTCAACACGAGAGAGAGAGAGAGAAGAGGAAAAAAGAAAAATCCCAAAGAGTCTATTGAATTCCAAACCAACGTAAGATATCTTCTCATAGTCTTCAAGAACACGAATCTAGAGGATGGACGTTTATACGAACATGCATAATCTTTAAATCCATTATTTGTGAGGCTGATAACACATTAGTGCATAATTAAACTCTTTAACTTTATTTCTATCATTCAACATTTTTTTATTAATTATCTCTAATAATTATTACAGAGATTTTTCAAAACAAGTTTTTTTTGTACATGTGATAATAGTCGAGCGTCTGAAGCAAACATTGCTTTGACACGCAAAAGGAAAAACCAAATGGTATGAGTGTCTATTTCGCTTAACGTGCAGCAATTTTAGAGACATTTGGCTTCTATTTCCTCAAGAGTGAGACCCTTTGTTTCTGGCACAACGAAGAATATGAAGAGTAAAGATAGAACACATATAACACCAAACCCGAAAAACAGTATCCCAGCTCCCAACAATTCCTGCAAAAACAGAGCCATATGAGCCAAACATCAGGTCCCGGTTCGGAATCAGAAACGAAAATATGTACAGCAGCGACTAAAGGGTCTACACAAATGAATTCCATTACAAAGCCCAACAGAAAACCGAGTCTTGGAAATACGAATAAACTACTAACTATGGATGTAGATATCTTTGGAATAGCACTTTACTGCGACTAACCCATTGATTAACTTTTTATACCAAGTCGAAATCCCTTGCAAAAGGCTGTGCTACCAACTTTGCAGCATTAGCCATAAAAAAAACGTCTAAACAAGTGATGATTTTTGTTTCTGAAGAGAATGGTAGATTACCTTTAGGGGAGAAAAAGCAAATGTCACAAGTGCATTTGCACCAAAATTCACAAGCACTGCTATACTGAGCCCTCGACCTCTTAATTTAAGGGGAAAAATCTCTGAAATCATCAGCCAACCAATCGGACCAAAGGATAGCTGCAAGATTAATCACAATAGAACTGGTTGTCATAAAACGTCCAGCTTTAGCTGCCATGAGTAACATGAGAAAGTCTACGCTACTTTTAGGACAAACATCAACGTCGTGGAATACAAGTCTGATCAGCAAAACTTCAGTTAAATATTTGTTTACCTGGTAACAGCCCACATAGAGCAGCAATGCAACTACAGCAACAACTGGTGCGGCGCTAAATAAGATGTAGTATGACCCCAGCAGGAATAATGAGACAACCTGTTTGACATCGAAAATAACAAGTGCAGAAACTGGGAGCATTGAGTTCTCTATATCATTGAGCTCAATATGTGAGCTTGATGTAAATCTACCGTACTTTTCTTGCACTAGATTTAGATCAAGCTCACTTACTCTGATGAGAAAAGAGAAGGGATAGGAAAGACAGAGGACATACCATGCCACCAACACCACCAAGAAGTAAAGGTCTCCTTCCAATTCTGTCGATAACTACAACAGCTACTCCTGTCATAACCAACTGCAACAACAGGGGCGGGTGTTATTTCTTAGAAAGCAAAATAATATTGCAGCCGAGGCGTGCCACCAAGGAAATATATTCCATCAACATTGTTCTTCAGTACAAAAAGATAATCTAGAGATCTGGCTATAAAAGCTTTCAATTACACGACTGCCACTCTTTATTCACCAATAAGAGTCTCTTACAATATTACCAACAAAAAAGCTTAGTGAAAAGTTTTCTTTTAAGACTAACTCATCAACTGTCAACCTGTAATGATAACAGAGGTTGTATAGGAAAGTGCATGCATTTATGACATTGCTCCAGGTCAAGATTATGAATACCTTCAGTAGACCCAGTAGAATTGAGACCCTTGTTGCATCACTTGCGGCAGAGAAGCCAGCCGTCTGACAAGAAATATTGGGGAGGGTGGAAGAATTTAAAAATCCTCTCGTGAAAATCCAAGTGCAACAAAGCCAACATTACACAGTACAAAAATTTTATTTAGAGAAGAAAGAAAACCTGCAATATTGATGGTGCATAATAAAGCACACTTGGTTGCCCAGTAATCTGCCATTTGACAAGAATACATTAGTAATTACTCTTCTAAGAGAATGTGATGATTAAGTTTGACTATACCGACCTGCTGAAACAAGACTAGACCTCCTCCTATGATGAGAGCTTTCAAGCACTTCCCTTGGAATAGTTCGCCAAATGTGGCTTCTTTATCCTCTCCCACAAAAGAAAGTTCAGCCAAAATCTCGTTTACTTGTTCTGCAGCCGAATCAACAAAGGCAGGACCTCTAAGGCGGCAAAGAGATGTGATTGCAGCCTCTCTTTGGTTCTCCACATTCCCTTTCCCCTGTATGACCCGCAACAAAAGCCACCTAGGGGATGCTGGGAGCCACCACATACCAATTCCCATAATAACTGCCAAAGGGACACTTGTTGCATACATGTAACGCCAACCAGAAAGAACATTGACTGTAAGACTACCGATTCCATAACCTCCCTGCATAAAATTGTTGGGGTATGTGAGAATTATTTGTTGAAGAAACAGATTTCAGAAACGAGAGAGCAACTCGACTGCTTCACATAGAGCAATAAACGTCCAAAACCTCAAAGCTTAAAAGAACTTACAACCATCCCAAGGACTATGAAGAATTCCTTAAGTGATATCAGCTGCCCACGTATCTGACTTGGAGCAGTCTCTGCAATGTACATTGGAGCCGCGTGCATTGCCTAAATTTAAGGAAACATTTCAGTTTTCAACAAGTAATATAGCTGAATAGGATGGATTCATACAAACAAAAAAAGGTCGTAATTTAAAAATTAACAAAATTTCTAATCACTGGCTTTTGAGCAGGAGAAACATAAATGAGACAGAGGACCAGAAGATTGTTGTTTCATGGTGGCACAATATTTGGGTGTACTCTGTCAATGTATGTAACGTAGGGTTTGTATGTGTGTTTAGATGTGGATGCATTGACTAACTACACATGCTCAACAGTAGATGGAAATATATTTGCATCAATTGCTACAGCCTGTAGTTTGGTAGGTCAATAGATGGAAATATAAGAGTTCCACCTCAGTTAGGAGGAGAACTAATGAATGGCTTATAAGACCTTAGACAGCAGTCACCACAAAAGCTAAGTTTAAGAGTGAGGGTGCCCTTACGTCTTATAAAGCATTTACTATTCCCCTATCAACCAATTGGGATTCTTGTCATTACACCATCAAATACATAATTGGGCCTGCATAAACAAGTTTCAGAAGCCAAACGCTAAAGAATTATGATCAGTCTTACCAGTCCAACCCCTACACCATAAGTTACCCGTCCAATTATCAGAACGGTATAGACTGGTGCTAGTGCAGTTGCAAGGGCTCCAACTAGGAATAAAAACGCAGCCAGAAACAGCTCCTTTCTTCTTCCTTCCAAATTCAAAAGCCAACACTTAAATTTCTTTCACAAGTAGACAGTGCCAAATATTTATGCCTACCGGATAAAGAAAGTGGAAAAGAAACCAACCTATAACGTCAGCAATACTAAAAGCCACAATAGAGCCAAGTAATGCACCATAAAGTGAGCCACTAGTCTGCATAATGTTTTAAAAATAGTTCGTAAGGAAATTTGTATCTATGTCGAAAGAGAAGAACACAGTCCCAGGAGGGGAAGGAGAATATAAGATATGCAATAGACAAGCAGGAAAGATAAATCGGAGACTTACAACTAGACCAACATCCACTGAAGACAAGTTGTACCATGAAATTCCACTTAGTGAAGGTGACTGTAAGAAAGGAAAAAAGCACAGTAAGAGGGTCAGGTCATAGGTTTCTGAAAGAATGTAAACAATCGAAATAATGTACATGAATGTGAGGACAGTATACAGGAGAAATCAAAGGAGAAAAATGGGCAGGGAAGTGAGAAAATATCATGATATTTGATATATCAGTCCAATGTCCAGAGCTTTATAACATTTACGATTTGTGAACAGTGACTAAAAACTTGGCAAAACTAGATTAGTTAAACCATAACAAAATTGTAGGACTACATAGTTTCAGACGAGTTTAAACTTTACCTGAATTGAAATGGTTGCACAAGAAGTTGCACCGATTTCATAACCATAAAGGAGTCCTCCCAGAGCTGGAAAGAGAAACCTAATAGGGAAATAAAAACTTCTTGACATGAAAGATAAATGCAAAAAAAAGTGCGCTGCCATTATATTTGGCAATAAATAAATAGAGGTTTGAGACTCTCACGGGAAGATGGCTGCAACCACAGAGTAGATTTCTGGGGTATGATTATCTTTAATAAGAGGCTCTCTTTCTGTGCTGATCTCACCAGATGATTTACCAACCTACAAAGCATATATAGTTTCCGAAACTTGTCAACAAACACTTCAGGGTAACAATATCATAATAACTACAAACCAATTACAAAGCATTTAAGCTCTAATCACATGCTAAAATGATAACTGCGAGGTTGATGGGTAAACCATCTATAAACCTCTCAATTTCTTCCTATAATTGAAGTAGAGCCCTGAATTTCAAAACACTCTCACACCGTTTAATCGAACATGATATAAGAATCGCCAAAAACAGTGATGCCACCATTTTCCTCAGCAAACAAACAGAAACGAACACATAGGGAAAGCCAGAAGTGAGACGCATACCTCTCCAGAACCAGAAGAGGTAGGTTGCTGCTCTGGATCAAACGCCATAGCTGCGTTTCAATCGATCGGAAAAATGAATTGGAGACTTTGATTCTGGTTCTGGGTTTGGGTTGTTTCAACGAAAGTATTATAATATATAAACAATTCGGGTTTGTTGAATTCACTGCTTCTGGTCCACTGTTCACCGACTAGAAAAAAAAGAAACAAAAATAGGAATATGCGTGGAGGTTGGTGACGATGACGATCCTTATAGATTGGAATGGTAAACGAAGTTATCAACCGTTGGATTGACTCGACGAGAATGTAGATACGATCCAATAATTTGATCTCAGTGGCCCATTTTTCTTAAAAAAAATATATATAACTTTTCTTGGTTTCCTCTAGAAAATGCTAATTTTAGGCTGCCTTGTTTTCAAAATTTAACGTTATATAATTTATCATTTAGTCGAGAAAAAAATAATAATTCAAGAACATATTTAACCAAGTAAAACAAATAAATATATATATAGTCAAAAGATCATATATGCATTTATACACAGCTAATCTAACACATATGATCTGTGGTGCGTCGTTGATGAGTTTAAAACCACGGAGAAATGAGTGTTTCAGGTAGAACATGACACGTGCAAGAGCACGTGATTAATCTTCTAGACTCTCTGATGCGTAACTACAACAAACACTAGAAAGTAGAGACTCTCAAAATGAATCATCTGAAACTTTGTCACTCAGAGATTTACTTAGATTCGAACTTGAATGTGATCTTACGTATTCGTGAGTAATTGTAGGCATCGTCTTCTCACGAGAGTCTCTTTGTTTCCTTCTCTTCCAAGGATGTAGTCTAGACAGCTTTTGTGTCTAACAACAAAAAGTTGTTTTGTCAGATTAAAAAGTCATGAATCAATCTCAGACTGTTACGCTCAAATGTCTGTAATCTTGATATGTGTTCGATGGCCATAACAAACTTTGTTCAACTAGTCGATAAAGATGTGCTGTTGTTGATCGACACACAAAAAAAAGCTCATGTTTCATTAATATAATTAAATACGTATTAGATTAGATTCTAAGTACGTATCTAGTTAATCATCAGTTGAGCTTCAAAAATAACATAGAACACACATACTAATGGTGATACACCATTACGTAATCAAAGGAAACATATAGATCATCTTGTTGAGCAACGATGCAAGATGCATGATGATAAATGATGTATGATGCAAAATTATACATACACAAAAGTTTAAGGAACTCTATTCAAACTCCACAGGAGAGTCTTTTGTCACGTTAGAAGATATATCCACATTTATAAGGGACACTTTAAGCTACATCAATTAAATAACACTGAGAGAACTTATGACACATACAACTTATACAAGGACTCTTTATGCCTACATTTATGATGAGATCCAAAAATCTATCATAGTTTTTTTACTACAAGTCGTAGGTCGCAAAAATCGATTTTCGAATATTAGTCTTTGCCTAAAGACTATAACTTTAAGTCGTGGGTTGTGTTTTCATTCGAACGAACTAAAAACCTATCTATAGTCTTTGTCTGCATGTTTTTTTAAAGCTGTGGAATTTAAAGGATGAAGTTTTGAATCTTAGCATCTATCTAACATCTATATCGTGAGTATTGCTTTCTTCCCAACAAACTGAAAATCGATCAATAGTTTTTGTTAAGACGACTTTTAATATGTGAGTTACAAAGGATCAGTTATTCATAGTATTTGACTAAATACTTTTCTTAAGCCTTGGAATTGAATAATGATCGACAAACCAAAATCTTTTGCAAAAAAAGGAGTTGACAAGAAAATCTAAATCTGTATCGTTCTATAATTTAAAACAATAAGATCATTTACAAAACAATTATGTATCACTAAGAGATATATTTCCAGCAGAAAAATGTTATATACAAATGACAGTTATTTACAGTATAATTTACAAAATAATTGTGTATCACCAAAGATATATTTTCTGCAAAATTTAATTTATTCTTATATAAATGAAAAATATATAGTACAAACAAATATATTTTTCCTGAAATTTAATATTTATGAATTGATTATGTATAAATAAAAATATATTTCGTGCGAAATTTAAATTTTGAATATTATTGACAACTGTTTAGTAACATTGAATCTAAAACATGTGAGAAACGCATTTTCATAGAAAGAAATATTTTCCTTGATGATAGCTAGTTGAAATTTTTGAAAACTGTTTTGTTCCTTAAAATCCTTTTGTCCACCAAGAGACGCGTCTTACAATGGTCATATAGAACAATTTTTTTTTAAAAAGCAGACGAGCTTGGTACTGTAAATAAGTAAATTTCAAATTCAAATTTAAATAATTAGGAAACTATAATCAATTAATTAGTTAAGGAGGAAAATAAATAAACAATTAATTTATTAGTTAGGAAAGAAGATGAAAACAAATTTCAAAGTCACTCCTTTTCTCCCCGTCCCCTGCGTCAATTTTAAGCTGTCTTCGAGAACGCTCTCTCTCTATATATATTCCTCCTTTTCGCTCTGTTAAACCATCTCTATTTTCTCTCTCTAGATTTTGTCCCCTTCCTTTCTCTCCCCTAGGGTTTTCGTCTCCTTCACTGTTTATAGTCTATCGGACGGGCTATTTAGCCTCCGAGAAGATTCTACTGCGACTTTTCAAATCTCTCCGTCATGGCGGCCGAGAAGCTAAGAGACTTGAGCCAGCCGATTGACGTTGGTGTGCTCGATGCCACTGTTGCGGCCTTCTTTGTTACCGGATCTAAGGAAGAGGTTGTTCAATTTCTCTGGGTTTTTGACTTGTGGTTTCTGGTTCATCGGAAATTCTGAAGGGATTGGACGAATGATAGCATGTTTTGCGTTTCTGCTTATCGTTTAAGCGTCTTGCTGTCGTATTCTTCTCGATTGGCTTAATGGAGTAGGATTTAGGACTGTGTCGTTATTAGGGTTTTAGCAGTCTGATACATTTTTGGCCTAGTACGCTTGTTTTGGGACTAATTGAGCCGTGCTTCTACAACTTTTCAAGCAATTCGAGTTTTTAATCCGGAAAAAAATTGTCTTTGGGTTTAGTACTGTATTGAATTACAGGTGTTTAGTTGGTCATTAGGTTGCTGAAAGTGGCTTCATTCTCTTTGGGTTATTGAGATTTTCCTTTGGAAAACCAAGTCCATTGTCGTCGTTTCTTTGCGCCTGATGTGTGTTCTCCATGATCCTTTTCATGGCTGATAGAGTATTTCAAGTTCTACCGGAGTATTGTATAGGCTGAATATATTAGTTTTCCAGACGTATTTGAAACTTTATTCTCTGGGTTCGATCTCATCTGGCAGTGAAATATCTTGACTTGGCTATGTACTATCAACACTTAAGAAGTGAAATATTGTTATTATTGTTTAATTCTTTGATGACTGAAACTCATAGTTATACTTCAATATCAACATTCACCTCATTTTCATCTGAGTTCTTACCTTGAATTAATCGACATTGCTCCCAAAACATGTACAGAGAGCTGCTGCCGACCAAATTCTGCGGGATCTGCAAGCCAATCCGGATATGTGGCTTCAAGTTGTTCACATTCTACAGAACACAAAGAGCATGGATACCAAGTTCTTTGCCCTTCAGGTAATTTTCACCATTCTTGTATGATACCCTTCTGCTGATCTATCCTTGGCATAATGCTATATGATCTTACTTCGACAGATGTAATGGATGCAATGTTTGATATTGTATTCCAAACAATAAAAAAACCAGTTGCGAATAATCAAGTTGTTAGGCTCTGGCCTCTGTTGATTATACGCATTGCTTTCAGCATTTTCTCATAGGATATGAAATTAACTCTCTGTATATGTCTTTAAACTGATCAATGAGTACTATGCATTAACCCAAGTTATTGTCTCATTTCTTTTAGAGAAAGTTGTCATAGGCCATATGCTTATTTAGAATGGTTATTGCCTTCAAAATATTTGGCATATTTTATGTGCTCTTATGAATTACCAATGCTTCGCGAAGCTGTTCCATTCTTATCCAACTGTCAATTAAAACTGTTCTTTTGAGATACTTGACAAACAAATATCCTTTTGGGATCCGCTCTCAGGTTCTAGAAGGTGTTATAAAGTACAGATGGAATGCACTGCCTGTTGAACAACGAGATGGAATGAAAAATTACATCTCGGAGGTCATTGTACAGGTATATACTTTTGGAGCCCTTAGGTTGTTCTCTGTATAAAACCAAGAACCTATGCTAACTGCTTTGACTATGATTTTGCCTTGCAGCTCTCGAGTAATGAAGCGTCTTTCAGATCGGAAAGACTCTATGTCAACAAGCTAAATGTCATCTTGGTTCAGGTATCTGCAGCACTGCCTGATAATATCCAATGCATTTGCTTAGTTGCAGTTAGTCTATATGGTTTTGGTAGCTAATGCTTCGGATTTGGTTCCAACCCATAGGTCATTCCACCCCGTTGACCTTTTGATCTTCTGGCATAACATATATTCTGATACATGCACAGATAGTGAAGCATGATTGGCCGGCAAAGTGGACAAGCTTCATTCCTGATCTAGTTGCGGCTGCTAAAACTAGCGAAACTATCTGCGAAAACTGCATGGCCATTTTGAAAGTAAGAAACTTTACATGATTTTGTAATCCGTTCTCACTGGAAACAATAACATTTCTTCCTTTGTTAGCTCCTAAGCGAAGAGGTTTTTGATTTCTCAAGAGGAGAAATGACTCAGCTGAAGGTTAAAGAGCTGAAACAATCTCTTAACAGGCATGTCAGATTTTTTGAGAATCTTATATTTTGTTTGTGAAGTATTAATTTTTCAAACTCTATTAAGAATCGTATATATGTTGGTTAAGTAACATCGAATCTATCATTTATTCACCTATTGGTGCTTTTTCTATGTGCAGCGAGTTTAAACTCATTCACGAGTTATGCCTATATGTCCTCTCAGCTTCTCAAAGACAGGATCTTATTCGTTCAACACTGTCTGCGTTGCATGCCTATCTTTCCTGGATTCCGTTGGGCTATATTTTTGAGTCTCCTTTGGTAATATACTTAAATTAAGATAGAAATTGATGTTAATTGGTACCACAATTATGTTGTTCTGATATCTGTTCCGCTTGTTTACAGCTTGAAACCCTCCTTAAATTCTTTCCTGTGCCAGCATATAGGAACCTCACTCTTCAATGTCTGACCGAGGTACTTGAGTTTTTTGTTCAGCTTTCTTGTTGTCAATTGAACGTGTTATATAATTCTGTGTTGGTTTGAATTTTTTCTGCCAGGTTGCAGCTCTCAATTTCGGAGACTTCTACGATGTCCAATATGTCAAGATGTACACCATATTTATAGGGCAGCTGCAGGTATATGAGTTATCTTCTTGTGTTGCGTCTATTTGTATTACCATCTTGTTGTTCATTCACATTTCGATTCTTCTAGTTTTGTTTCTAGCTAAATAAATATTGTAATTTTGATCTATTTCATACTTGTCTTGGCTTCTTGCCTGATGCTCTACACTTGTTCTCATGTTTGCAGACAATTCTCCCACCGAGTACGAATATTCCTGAAGCATATTCAAGTGGAAGTGGTGAAGAACAAGTAAGTATTTTCTGTGCACTTGGTTTCCATGCAGCCCGTTGATTTAAATATCTTAACAAGATTATGACTGTGTGTGTCTCGTGTCACCTTTAGGCATTTATCCAGAACCTGGCACTTTTTTTCACTTCGTTTTTCAAGGTAAAATTTCTTTGTCGAGTATTGGGTTACTGGAATTCTGGATATTTATAATGATAGTTCACGGTCTGTATTTTAATGCTTCCAGCACTCCTCATCCATTTCTTATATATTTCGTTATCTCTGTATTTTATGTGCAGTTTCATATACGAGTCTTGGAATCAGCGCCAGAAATTGTCGCCTTATTACTTGCAGGTCTCGAATATCTCATCAATATATCATATGTTGATGACACTGAAGTATTTAAGGTATGTAAATTGCTTTTACCAATATCATTGCTGTTAACACAGATGTATGTTTCATTTCCCCTTAATCCTCTTATGCACTTTTCCCGTCTGAAAAATGATGATTTCTGCTTGCGTGTGAATTGAGCAGGTTTGTTTGGACTACTGGAACTCGTTGGTTTTGGAGCTGTTTGATGCACATCACAATTCTGATAACCCTGCAGTAAGTGTAAACCTGATGGGATTGCAGGTAGGATGGATTCCTTAACTAATACGGATCAATACTTATATTCTTACATAAGGTTGATACTATAGTTGTATATTGTGTTAGTTAAACTTTGCTTTATTTTGGTCTAACTTTAGACTTTGACTTGGATATTCCCAGATGCCTTTCATTCCTGGTATGGTTGATGGCCTTGGCTCTCAAGTCATGCAGCGGCGTCAACTTTATTCTAACCCAATGTCCAAATTAAGAGGATTAATGATTAACCGCATGGCAAAGCCTGAAGAAGTGCTTATCGTTGAAGATGAAAATGGGAACATCGTCCGTGAAACTATGAAGGACAATGATGTTCTTGTCCAGTATAAGGTACTTATTTCTTGTCAAGTTCATATTCCTTTTCTTCAGCTAGGTTAGATATATACCAGCAGTGCCATGAATTCAGGGAACTTATGTAAAATCTAAATCCTACTCGTTGGTTATACTCTTTGATGTTTTCCCCATTTCTTGTTCCAACAATTGCAGATAATGCGGGAGACATTAATTTACCTCTCACACCTTGATCATGATGACACTGAGAAGCAGGTACAGTGTGACCATGATGATACTGGTCTATGCATATTGATTTGTCAAATTTATTGAGGATTACAGTTTGGGGGGGGGTTATGATCAAATATTGTTTTATGGAATGAGTTATTTCTTTTTCGTTCTAATCTATCAGTAGTACTCTCAATTTAGCAATTAAAAACATGGCTGTGTTATTAGGTATGAGTTTTTCTGGTAGCTGTCTTTAGTCTGTTTCATGCTGTTGCGCTGATGTGAACTTCTGATTGTCCCTTTTAAAGATGCTGAGGAAGCTAAACAAACAATTAAGCGGGGAGGAATGGGCATGGAACAATTTGAACACCTTGTGCTGGGCTATTGGGTCTATTTCTGGATCTATGGCAGAAGATCAGGTAAAACTTTTACCGTAGCTCAACCTGATTCCTTTGTTCTTTTCACAAATAAGGAAATTCTTGTTGATGCAGTTCCTTTGCATCCATTGGCTAGTACACCTTATTTGCTTTGAAGATAACTTATTCAAAAAGATTGGCAGTGTCAACTTTATAATTATTTTCTCTCATTAGCCCCACACATTTGATTTTAGGTTTCATGATTTATCAGTATTTGCTTGACTGCTCCTTACTATGTTCTGGGATGGTGTGTTCGTCCTTGTTGATTCTGTGCCAACGAATGAATTGAGCTCCATGTTTTCTTTTTTCAGGAAAATAGATTTTTGGTGATGGTTATTCGTGATTTGTTGAATTTATGTGAGATTACCAAGGGAAAAGACAATAAAGCTGTTATTGCTAGCAACATCATGTAAGTTTGGTCCGTCATATACTGCTGAATTTCTTCCTGGGTTGCTGCAATTCTATTATGTTGTATATTCTATTTTTCTCAAGGCCACTCTAGACGTATGGATACTTAACTGAAAGATCTGGCCTCTCTGTTCGGCTTTGGCATTGTTGCAGGTATGTCGTTGGCCAGTATCCAAGGTTCTTAAGGGCCCATTGGAAGTTTCTGAAGACAGTTGTGAATAAGCTGTTTGAGTTCATGCATGAGACACATCCTGGTGTTCAGGTAGCGCTCCCAAATTTTAAATTTTCTGAGAAACAGTTATCCAGGTTGAACTTCATATTAAAAATGTATTATTTGCTGTTAAATTCCGAGAAGAAGATTCATGCAAGTTCTTACATACTATTATATTGGTAGCAAAAATGCTCGTCTGCTCAAGCTAGCATCTGACTCTTTTTTGGTCCGAGTGTTCTTGCATAGAATTTGCAACTTTCTTATTAAATATGCCTAATACTTATGTTTTCCTTTCAGGACATGGCCTGTGATACATTCTTGAAAATAGTTCAGAAGTGCAAGCGTAAATTTGTTATTGTTCAGGTATGTATTGCTATGTTCAATTCACCTTTCTTATCCTTCCACTGTCTTCTGAATGTGATCCTAGTTATATAGTTCGTTGTGCTTCCAGGTTGGAGAGAATGAGCCATTTGTATCTGAACTTCTATCTGGCCTTGCGACAACTGTCCAAGATCTTGAGCCTCATCAAATTCACTCATTTTATGAATCTGTAAGTTTTTCAGATGCGTTTCTAGTTTACCAATCAGAGATATTTCTCTGTTCGGATTTCATAATTCCTCTGTCTCCAGGTTGGTAATATGATCCAAGCAGAATCAGATCCTCAGAAGAGAGATGAATATCTACAGAGATTGATGGCACTCCCAAACCAGGTATGTTTATTAAAAATGTGGCTGCTATGCTTTTGTTTGCATAGTTGGCTAAAACTGTTACGTTTTATTTGTAGAAATGGGCAGAAATCATAGGACAGGCACGACAGAGTGTAGAATTCCTCAAGGATCCAGGTGTGATACGTACAGTGCTTAATATCCTACAGGTCTGATTTCTTGCCTATTCCTCATAATGCATCATTATATCATTATGTCAAATCATTTCATTTTAATAGTCAAGTTTGTGCATCTGCTGCTGGTGTTTGGATAAATGATATTAGATGTAACTATTACCATGTGTTTTTTTAATGCAGACGAACACTAGTGCTGCTACTTCACTAGGAACATACTTCTTATCCCAAATTTCCTTGATATTCTTGGATATGTTGAATGTGTACAGGTAAATCCATGATACATGATTATTGCCTTTAATAAAGTTGTATTATTCTTTCTTGTGTTATTTTAGTTTGGGGGGCTCATTTTATTTTCTCCATGGCTGCTCCAGAATGTACAGTGAGCTTGTGTCAACCAGCATTACTGATGGGGGACCATATGCTTCCAAGACATCTTTTGTAAAACTCTTAAGGTTTGTTTGTTGTATGCATCAGATTCACACGGTTCTTGATGCCACTTTTTGACAAACTGGAATAACTATATATTGTTATGCTTTGCTGTACAGATCTGTTAAGAGGGAAACCCTTAAGCTGATAGAAACCTTCTTAGATAAAGCTGAAGACCAACCACACATAGGGAAACAATTTGTGCCTCCAATGATGGAATCGGTACTTGGTGACTATGCAAGGAATGTGCCTGATGCTAGGGAATCAGAAGTTCTTTCACTTTTTGCAACGATTATAAACAAGTATGCCTCTTATTGGTTGATGCGTTCTACAAGATTTGATTCGAAACTTTACTTCTCTTAAAGCTGGCATGATTTTGATTTGTTCTTTCAGGTACAAGGCAACAATGTTAGATGACGTGCCTCACATATTTGAAGCTGTTTTTCAGTGTACATTGGAGGTAATAAAATTTGTGGACCGTGTTCTTTGTTGTCTCTTTACACTCACTACAGCTGTTCACATAAACGAGTAGAGTTGGCACTTTCACTGTGCTGAAGGACTTGAAGTAGTTTAGATTGAGAAGTTAATCTTGTTTTTCACCTACCTTAGATTTGATTCTTAATTGGAACTGGGAGGGTCTTTTTGAATGATTTTTCTGTGGCATGATTCTTTACTCGCTTCTTTATTCCTTCAGATATGTTAGTAATTGGTGCAGTATGTAATTTAAGTGTTGAAAACCTTACATGGAAGTCTGGTGTATGCTTTGTATACTTTATTGACAGTTCCATTTTTTCTTCCTTTTGCAGATGATAACTAAGAACTTCGAAGATTATCCGGAACACCGCCTCAAGTTTTTCTCATTACTCCGTGCTATTGCTACATTTTGTTTCCCTGCCTTGATAAAGTTGTCAAGTCAGGTTGGTGAATATGTTTTGCATATATTTTCCTTCGTGTGATCTAAGGAGCTTATGGCCTTATAGTCTTGTCTCGTTATTAGCATATTTTCATGTCTTGTCATTTTGCATCAGCAACTGAAGCTAGTGATGGATTCAATTATCTGGGCATTTAGACATACTGAGAGAAACATCGCAGAAACTGGGCTTAATCTTTTGCTTGAGATGCTGAAGAACTTTCAGGTTTGGTGTTTGTTTGCCTTTTGCTGTGTGGTTGTGGCATATATTATTTGCTGGTCTAATATCTGCTTCTGATTGTTACAGCAATCTGCGTTTTGTAATCAATTCTTCCGGTCATACTTTATACAAATCGAGCAAGAAATATTTGCTGTTTTGACTGATACCTTTCATAAGCCGGGCTTCAAGCTGCATGTGTTGGTACTGCAGCAACTGTTTTGCCTGGTAAAATCGTCTCTTCTCTCCCATTGTGTCGTACTGTTGGCCTAGGTATGCTTGGAAATGGGTAGTTCTATACGCTTACATGTTTGTTGATTTAAATTTCAGGTTGAGAGCGGTGCTTTGACAGAACCTTTGTGGGACGCTGCAACCGTACCGTACCCGTATCCGAACAACGCTGCCTTTGTTCGTGAATACACCATTAAGCTATTGAGCTCTTCATTCCCCAACATGACTGCTGCAGAGGTAAGCAAAAGTTCAAACAAGTAGTTTTTGATTTCACAGTTTTCGTGTTTATTCCTTATCCTTTTCAAATCTGATATTGAAAATCAATCAATTTACAGGTTACTCAATTTGTGAATAGACTTTACGATTCAAGAAACGACCCGTCTGGATTTAAGAGTAACATTCGGGATTTTCTTGTACAGTCTAAAGAATTTTCTGCTCAGGTAAATTAACTTTTCTATGAAGAATCAATTGCGTTTAAGAACTCAAAACTAATAGCCGAAACCAATTTGTTGGATATTAAACTTTCAGGATAACAAAGATCTATATGCTGAGGAGGCAGCTGCGCAGAGAGAGCAAGAGCGTCAAAGAATGCTTTCGATTCCTGGGCTTATTGCTCCTAATGAGATTCAAGACGAAATGGTGGACTCCTAAGAAAAAACAACAAGGCTGCTGCGACAGAAGAAAGCTTTCCGTAGTTTTGGAAACACTGAAGAGTTGAGGAGAGACATTAATTTCCCCTTCTTTTCTCTTTCGAAGCCTTCCTAATTCGATTTTGAGAATTGGGAAAGCCAAGAAACAGATATCATTGGGGGTTAAATTAATGTCTTGTTTGGTTAATTTAATTGGGTTAATGTAGATTTAAAAACTTAGGGCTCTTCTCTAGTTACATGGTTGGCTGATTTTTGCTTTGCTTTATACATTAGACCTTTTTTCGGGTGTTTTTGTTATATTATTTTTCAGGTGATTCGTGTTTTAGGTGCAAGACATTGTTTCACTCTATTATTATTACCATTTAATAGAAAGTGTTCTTTATTTTTTGTTTGTCTAAACTCAATTTAATTTAAATTGTTCCCAACTGCATCCATCAATCCTTTGAAATTCTCTACGGAGCTTCCTTTCGCAGAGACAGTTTGGTGGGCTTGTTCTTTAAGCTTCTTAGCATTGGCCTTCATCTTCTTACCATCATCTTGGACCAAAACTCGATCCAAGCACTTCGCAAATCCATCTTTCGTGAAGACTCCATTTGTGATTGTCATCCCAATCTCCCACACAACCTCTACTGCTCTTCCGTTGAGTCTCTGATCCCCAAAAAACGGCCTGCAAATCATCGGTACACCTCCTGACACACTCTCTAACACGGAGTTCCATCCACAATGCGTCACGAACACACCAGTTGCTTCATGTTTCAGTAGTTCCACTTGTGGAGCCCATGGAACCACAATCCCTTGCTCTCTAGTCCGGTCCAAAAACCCTTCTGGTAGATGAACCATGTTCTTCTCCTTGAGCGACCAAACAAACGGTACCTTGCTCGATTCCAATCCTTCTGCTATCGCAGCAAGCTCTCCGGGAGGCGGTGCCATGACCGTGCCAAAGCTAATGTATGCTACAGAAGTAGGGGAGCGCTTCTCAATCCAAGCCAAGCAGCCGTGAGGATCGTTCACTGGTGTAGCTGTTTGAGATGTAGATGATAATAGCGCGAGGGGGCCGATGTTTAGGTAACGTTTGAATTCTGATTTGAGGTTTTTGGTCAGTGTAGGATCTAGCTCTTCGAATGAGTTGATGAAAACCGCAGTGGCAGAAGGTAAAGCAAGACCCATTTTGTGCAACATGTTTGAGAAAACAGAGTCTAAATTCCCAAACACAACTCCTTCTGGTGTGTCTTTGACTCTGATCTTCTCCATTCCTGTGATAAACCCTAATGTCTCCTCCATACGTCCATCTACTTCTATTGATTAGGAAGGAACCAAAATCATTTCCATAAATACATATAATCACTGCAGATTCTTCAAATCTCGATTTTCGAAACCATTTCTCTTTTTAACCAATTAACTAATTTTCCTTTAATGGCTAAAGACAAAATCATAAATGGCCTATTTAAAAAATTGAACTAAAGACAAAATTTGTATTACCTTTCACACCGACGGATTTTCTGATGAGATCTGTGTAAAGATGAGCAGAGAGCGAGTTAGGTCCGGCGGTCCAGAACGCAACCCAAGTCGCCTTCATCTCCGCCGCCATATCCGCAGCGAACCAGAAGAACGCATCCGTTAACATGCACTCCACTTTCTTACGGGCATCATTCTCCGCCGCAACGATCGCTTTCCGGAAATTATCCGGCGCCGCTACGAAAAACAGCTCGATCGCCTCCTGTGGTCTCCCCGCGGGAACGTATCCCTCCGGAATGCCGTCAGCGACGTCGTGGATCCGAATGTTCGCCGGAAGATCTGCGTCGTCGGAGGAAAACAACGAGGAGTTAGATTGTGCGGTGTTGAAGAAGGAGAAGAGCGTGGTGGGAGAGGCGGAGGCGAGACGACGCGTGACGGCAAGGAGAGGAGCTGCGTGAGTGCCGTAGGGGAACGTGAGAACAGCCACGTGGGAGTCTGTGGTTGGCTCGGAGGGTTTGGCCATGATGAGTAAAATGAAAGAGACAAAGTAATAGAGTGATTGAGAGAGAAAGAGACTTAACAATAAATAGGGAAATGGAATGGTTGAGAACGAACCACCGAGCAAGTATAAACTTCGTGACGGTGGTTGGTACCACACACACTCTCTGTCTCGTTGAACTTTCTTAACCAAATCCGGTTCTATTTGACGACCAAAAATATCATATTATATAAGTTTATTTGACATTTTTTTTTCTTCTTTCAGAATTGTTCAAAAAAACATATTCTTGTCCTTACGAGTAGTGTTTTGATTTGCAAAAGGAGATTTTTCTATTTTTCATAAAAAGTATTTCAAGATTTTCTTTTAACAGGAGATTTGTTTTACTTTAAGTAATAAATCGAATATATTAAGGAAAATAAAACATTTTATAATTGAATTTTCTTAACCATAAAAATAATTATCATACTCTAGACCTAGGAAGATTAGCATGAGGTTTGTGGTGAGTTAACTCTAAACGTAAGTTAAAGCTGAGTTTGTGGATAAAACACAATAATAAAATAGGAGTAGAGTATAATGTTTTGGTAGGTAAAATTGGTGGTTCATGGAACTTCTCGTAAAGGCTGATTGATACATGCGTTTCACGTTAGAAACCCAAAACCCAAATTTCATAATTTACCGAATTAAAGTTAGAAATAAACTCTATATAGTTTGGGCCGTAACATTTACATAGTTTGGGCCGCGAAGCCGCTAATGATTTAAATTCCAGAAAATGAGAGAATGTTGGGGAAATAAATAATAATTTGAATATTCCGTCGTTGAAGACTTGTTCCTGAAATCCTTTGGACCGAACGTGCAAATTTTTCCGTTCAATCTCTCTCAAAATTCTTCATCGTCTCCTCCAAATCGATCCTCGTCGCCTGATTTTCTCTGCAAGTTTTTTTTCTGTCGTCTGCTTTGATAATAAGAGCAGAGAAATCTAATTTAGGAGAGGTTTTTCGGAATTCGGAGCGATGGGTCAAGCTTTTCGTAAGCTATTCGATACTTTCTTCGGCAACCAAGAAATGAGGGTAACTCATCGTCTCTCGATTTCATTTTCTGCATTTACGTGGAAAAATCTCGATCATTTCCTGGTTTTTTTGTTTTTTTGGGCTGGATCTCGTGTTACTTATTTCTCGTTCATATGTTGTGTTTCTAGTCACAGTTTTTGATTTTTATTTGCCTTTTTTTCAAATTTGCGATGATGTCATTGTCAGGTCGTTATGCTGGGGCTGGATGCTGCTGGAAAAACAACTATTCTCTACAAACTTCACATCGGAGAAGTTTTGTCAACTGTTCCCACCATTGGTGAGCTGTCTTGTTGCAAAAGCTGTGGTTACTCTTGTTCTCATCAGCTAATAATTATTGGGATTGATTCTTTGGTGTTTCAACAAGATTTTGGATAGATCTTCGGTGAAAGCTTTTAGATTCATTCTATCAAGACCTTACCAAAAAAAAAATTTGATTGCTAATTAGTTATTACACAGTTGTTTTTGTTTTAACGAGTGTCTGTAAGAGGTGGGATCAGAATGTTCGGTTGTAAATACTTGGAATATATTCTCCTCTCATGATACCATAACATTCTGAAATTATGCCAATTTTTGTGATGCTTTATACTTCTGAAGCCATGCAGTTATGATTCTTGGTGTGTTATCTCAGTTCCCCTTTGATTGCTTGGAATATTTTTTGCCGATCGCTTTAAACTTTGTTACGCAGGATTCAATGTTGAGAAAGTTCAGTACAAGAATGTGATGTTCACAGTTTGGGATGTTGGTGGCCAAGAGAAACTGAGACCTCTTTGGAGGCATTACTTCAATAATACTGATGGACTTGTACGTATATAGTTTCTCTTGGCTTTGTGCTTTCTGTCAGATACTTTTGTCAGTCTCCATATTGGCATATGTTATTCTCATATTTGGTTATGATATTGAAGTATAATATATTGCTTGGCCAACCTTGTGATCTTTGTATATCTTAAATTGACCATGGTATAAAGTGTACTCTGACATGCGCAGATATACGTGGTAGACTCTTTGGACCGAGAGAGGATTGGGAAAGCAAAGCAAGAATTTCAGGTTTTTTTTTTATCTTAGGATTTCCAAAAGACATTACGTTACTCTCTATATAGTTTCCTTAACCTGCTCTCTTATATCCTCAGGAGATCATAAAAGACCCATTCATGCTCAACAGTATCATTCTGGTGTTAGCAAACAAACAAGACATGGTAAAATCGAGCTTCAGTCTTGTTTCTTTCTGGCTTATTTCTCGTCTACGTTTATTATTCCTCAGTTGACTTCTTTTAATTCCCTTCTGAATATCAGAGAGGAGCCATGTCACCGAGAGAAGTATGTGAAGGGTTAGGCTTATTTGATCTCAAGAACAGAAAATGGCACATACAAGGAACTTGTGCTCTTCGTGGAGACGGGCTTTATGAAGGCTTGGACTGGTTATCATCTACGCTTAAGGATGTCAAAGCCGCAGGATTCACGTCCACTGGACACTTGTTTTAACTCTTTCAGGTAATAGAAAAGCCCTGAGAACCCGCCAAGCTAATCAGTCTCAGTGACCTTGATCTTGAAAATGTCTTTTCTCCATGCAGGTATTAAAGCAGTAACCACGAAAATCAGAATCTAAGAAATTTTGTTAGGGAAAGAATCATCCTCTCATGGTGATGAAAAATTCCGCTGATGAGAGCTTTCACTGTATATTCTGTTGATGCAAAATTGAATCATCTGAAATCGGTCCCTTTGGGGTCATCTTTGTCCCATTGAAATTTGGTAGATAATATATTCTTTTGAAATCATGATTTTATTTTTTTATAACAAATGTAAGTTTTCCTTATATATTTTTTTTTCTCATAATGTTTGTTTTTGGTGGATTCACAGTCAATTCATTTTCAAATTGCATAATGCTATGCAGAAGATTGTTAGGTTATGAGCTGACGCAGTTGAAAATTTGTATCCTTACAATTTAATAGAGTTATATTTGTATTCCTTACAAAGATCAACAACGTTAGTGAAGTGTTATAATCTCAAGCCACGCGCCTAATTCCCCTGGGTGCTAAAAGCAGCGAGTGGGTTGCTGATAACTGATAACGTTCAAGTAGACAAGCGACATCGTTTTGCTAATCCAGGGGTGACTTTGCACCGAGGCCCAGAGCCAAAGTTAGACCCAGTCTGTGACACTGTTCTATATTTGGAGCATCAACCTTACAATCCAAAAATCCACAAAAAAAAAGAAACCTTCTTCAGACTAATATAGTGAAAGATCAAGATCCAAGAATGTCTCCTCTCGTAGAACAAACAATATATTCATGATCAGTTCTCAAAGCTGATTATGTTCAAACTGTCTCTCCAGGCATACGGCTCAAGGCAACCGTGAATCTCCCTCCTGTGCAGCCATTGAATCTTCTGATGGTTTTGCAGCAGCTAGAGAAGAAAATTGACAACTCAAGACGATAAACAAAACATGTCCACGAGATTATTAAAACAATAGAAGAAAGTAACAACAAAATCAGATACTTAACTGATTTCACTTGGCGTCTCACTCTCACTCGCCGTCGTCATTGTCTCTGATGGTTCATCGATTGTTTCCATGTCAATAGTCATTGCGTCGTCAACATCTCCTTCTTCTACTTCTGTCATTATCTCATCCTTGTCACCTCCCACTGCTTCAATTCCATTTGGTGCCCAATTTGCAGCAGCCACTTTTGTGTCTGCGGTTGCTGCATTTGCATCCTCAGTGGTTTGTGGTTGCGGGTTTGTACTGATGGATAGCATAGAAGTAACCAACAGATTCTGCAAAAAAATCGGAAAGATTTCCAAAAATCAATGAAGAAATGTTCATATCAAGTATAACATCACAAAGGTAATGGTTTCAAATCTGTACCTTTTCTAATGCAAGAGCAAGCTTTGAGAGCTTTGGGTAGATGGTCCTTGCAGCCAAAAGGATCTGTTGAACACAAATAAATCAACAAGCTTTGCGGTTATAAAATTTTAAAACAAATAAAAGAGGAGTTTATATAAGACACTTGCATGGCTTATTTTGACAATTACAACTTTTACAAGAGTTACAAATGGCTAGAATAAGTCTCCCGGTCTAGTAAGACGAGTAGAAACTTTGAAACATAGAACAATCCTGATATATCATAAATTCAAGGAAATAAGTTAGTTTAGGAAAATTGAGGATGGAGAACAACAGAATGAAGGTATGGAGTCAACTGATTCTTTGTCTTTTACACTACCACGCAAGTGACTTTGTTTTATTAAATCATGGTGAGCTAATAAGAGTATGATATCTCCGACATTGAAGTAAATCACGATCAGATGCATTAACTTACCTCACAGAGTCTCTGCAGTGTAAATGGAGGACCTTCATCGAAACTAAGAAGAGCTGCAAAACAAGACAAGAGCAAAACAAATAAAATCAACCATACTTCAAACAGCCAAATAAAACGTCTCTGGATGCAAAAGAAAACTTAAAGTTGTGAAAGCATATATAAAACTGGAGAGGCCAGAACAGCATAAAGCTTAAACAACTGGATTGCATATCCCCTGACACAAGTCTCAGCAAGCCACTTCATTTCATTAACACAGGTTACTTTCTTGATTCTTCGTAGAGTGTTTTTTGGTTGTAATTTTGAGAAAAAAGGAGGATAATTGGAGTTATAGCTAGTCTATTGGAAAATAGATGGATAACGATTGATGAGATAAGCAACCCTTGATTTAAGCCCCTACGCCATGCCTCTTCTCACGGTTTCAAACTCTCATCTACAATATTATTTGCAATTAAAGTAACAACAATAACAAATGAATAGATATAGACCTTCATCCAATCGACTAACCAGCTCTGAATATGTTTCTCCTAGCACTTCCTTTTGTTGTTCGTCTGTTATCTTTGCCTCAGGATATTCTGACAGAACCTTTTCAGCGCACAATATAGAGAGTTAGATATTGTAATCATTGGGATGAATGTGGAATGATAATATGTATTATAAGCACACTGCTGGTATACCTGCACATACCTTCTTTAACCACCACGATAGCGTTCCCTTTAGTTTTTCCCAGTCCTGCCTGTAATATTACAAGGTAAGAAAGTAGTCAACTAGATGTAGGTAGCGATTCAGAGATGAAACCCTAAAAACTCGAATTACTCAGAAGTCAGAAAGAAAGCCATTCATCAATTCACTAAACTCAATACACCAATACAAAACCGGTAAGGATAAGATAACATGCCAGTTATAAGTACATAACCAACTATGCGTACTCATAGCTATTAAAAAGTGGCAATACCAGAACTTCCCGGTAAATGCTACTGCTTCTAATGTGCCCTTTACTTCGTCATCAGACATCTCTGCTTTCTGCACAGCCACTCTGCAAAGAAGTTCAATCTGCTTCAGCACAGAAATGAGGTACGATGTAATGATGCTCACATACAGAGCCAGAAATGGAATCATTATATACTGAAGATGTATGAAGCTAGAAGCTAGAACTCGTGATCTCATCTCGCAACCAACCAGCCTATGGTGAAGCAAATGTAAACCTGAGTGTTGTTCTTGCATTACTCTAAATATACATACAAGGTCATGATATGATGCGACCACCATACAAAACTTAAATCAGATCTAAACTCGCAAGTAAAATTTCCGCAACCGGAGAAAACCTAGATCCGGAACTAACATCAGAGATGTAGAGGTGGCTCATTGGTTCGAAACTCGAATATCTAAGAAACCAAATATTTTTCGCATGTACCTCAAGTACACTGTACGAGTTAGCATACACTTAATGAGACAAGGATGAGAGAATTCAAGAGCACAAGCAAGCAAGAGTAATGTAACTAAAGATTTCGAGCAAACATACCGATGCTCGGGAACTTCGGCAAGGACGACGTGATCCTGCCGTGGAATGCTATCAATGGGAGGAGGAGGGACGGAGGAAATTTCGGGGGTTTCATGATCCGATGAAGATGGCATCTCCATTTTGGCTTCAGAGCAATCTCCAGAAATCATCGAATAACCCTAACTCCTGAATCCGCAATTAGCCGGAAAAGTTTATCGATAAGGAGGAAGTTTTAATTTTTGCTCTGACCCGACCCGAATCCAATTCGACCCGATCCATGTTCTTTGATAATGTAATGCTCAAGACCCGAAGAGGAAGGTGATTAAAAAATAATATGACTTAAGATTTAGAAAGACTTTTTATTTTCTTTGTCAGCGCTTAACTACATTTTTTTCCTTTGGTCTGTAGAAGTTAAATGTGTTCAACTTTTAAATGATTAACAAAACTAGTAACCAACGGTTTAGTCAAACTGAAAAAATGTTCATTGCGGTTACCTAAAAACCAATTTTATTTATATTTAAAAAAACCTCAGTTTCTTTTTTTTAAATGATAGTGATAGAGACGTTTTTTTATCGATCACTACTAGAATATTTAGGCTTCTACTATAGTCGCCGCCTGCTTCTTTTGGCTTTTTACTATAAATGAATAAATATTTGATTTTACTAAATAAATAAAAAATTAAAAAATATTAGGTTATGATTATTATTATTATTATTAAGATTTGTTTGAGGTGTCCGACAATGCTCATTATTAATATTATTATCCTAATAAAATGTTTAGGGAATAATTAATTAAGAAGAAATGACATAATTTCAAGTCATATATTGGCAAATTATTTCAAAGTTAAAAAAGCACAATTTTGTGTTTAGGGTTTAGTATGTTGATTTGGATGAGTTAGGGTTTATAATTTGGGGTTAAGGTTTAGTTTTTAGGTTTAGGGTTCAATTTTTTTGGTATAAAGTATGGACTAACATTATCTTAAGAGTTACACTGGCAATTTGTATTTTGTTATGATTATGAAAAGAAAGCATACGCCATGCTCACTCTCTCTCTCATTATTACTTTCCCACACTGTGTATCATGACAAGCCATTTCATTTATACGTAAAGATTACTAATTTCGTTACTTCACATATCGAGGGCAAAAAAAAGGATGGGTGCAGTTAATGTAGCTAGTCTATTCGAGAATCGATAGACCTTTTGTCACTCGTAAAACTTGTTCATCTGCCAATCTTATCGATCATTTAACGAAGAATATATATATAAAAAAATATGAAAAAGTTAGAATCACGAAACATTGACACTCCAGTCATTTGTTATCTCCTAAATTTTATATTTTTCTAAAGTGAAAAAGAAAAATAAAGGTTTTTAACACTCCACAAAATATCAAAAAGTTACATTTGTACATTATCGATGGCTTTTTTTTTAAGTTTAAATCTCAGGCTTGTCACTTTTATGGGGAAGGTCTTCAGTCAAATTAAAAAAAAAGCCCCATCGTCATCCATGTGCTTCTTCATAAATGAATCGATTTTTATTTTCGAAAAAACCCTAGACTCTTTATAACCCCGAAACAAACATGTGTATGCATATGTATTTTGCTACATGTCAACTAATGATGATCGATATGTAAAATCAATTTGTATAAAACTAGAGTAAGAGAACTATATTATTTGGTAGGAAGGCTTTAAGAAGAGCAAGTACACGCAGTCGAGACTCGAGACCTATTGGCAAGCAGTGCAAAAACAGGTCTTTAATCATATACCTTTAACGAGAGTCTAAACTTCCGGGTTTGGGACTTGGTCTGCAGAGAATTGGGAAAGGAGGTTTGATGTCTCCTACATATTTGATGACCTTGGCTTGGTACTCAACAAGAGGTCCATTAGGATACTCTCTAGCCATTAACGTGATGTAAAACTTCCATTCTGCTCCTCCACTTTCAGTAGCTCTCACCACATTGACGAATTCCAAAGTCTTTCCCTATGAATTAATAAATAAAAAATGATCCAAGAAAAGAAATTCATACCCGTCTTCTACTCGAACCGCTAACCTTAGTCTCGTTGAATTTCTTAACACACAAAGTAGCAAGATCTGCGACCATGTCCCGAGCAGTGTCGTAGTGACGCATTGGTCCGTTTTCCAGATAAACATCGTAGATTCCGCACGTATGATCAGGAAGAAAACCCTAAAACAGCGCCAAACTATCTGTTATTATTATTTTCTTTTCATCTTCTTACTGACTTAAGTAGTCAGGCAACAAAAGCAAAAAGAGTTTAAACCAATTTAGGTAGTAATAACCAATCTATTGTTGTAGTAAAAGACCAATATGAAACTGTACGATGTTCATATTGCCCGCTGCTTAATTAGTTCACATATATTCAACAAAAAACCAGAATTGATTTTGCAGTGACAAGAAAAACTGATGATATCAGTAAGCTAAGAGGCTTTTAACATAAAAAAAAACAAACAAGGTAAGACCCAATGTTATAGTTTGCAGTTAAATTAATCACCTTACTATTGAAAGACTCGAGCCTATCGTGGTAGTATTCGTCATAACTTTGCTGGGTGGGGTAAAGCATACGAATCACAGGATGTATTTTGAAGTCGTAATCATCATAGCTATCCACATCCCACTCTGGTTCCTTTACCGGCCAGTTATACGGACGCAACTGTCGCTGTCGATGCTACCGACGCTGACGATGCTTACGTCGCTGCTGCTGTCGCTGTATCCATCGTCTCCCTCCTCGACCGTTTGCCTTTTCTCCGCCGCTACCATAGAATCCATAGACGCAGCTCGATTCGTCATTGGTTCATTGCTTGATTCGTCATTGGTTCATTGCTTGATTCGGTAGCCATCGTGGAGAAACCCTACAACACCTCGATTTGGGACTTCCAGATTCCTAACGAAACAATAAGCTATAACTATTTACGCTTATGCCCATCAATTTTCATTAAAGAGTATTTGGGCCGGATTCTACCAAACACTTCAACTTGCTAGCTTGTCGTCAACATACACAATCTGCAATCTAGAGTAAAGATTTAAATCAAGAAATAGAATCAAACAATAACCCCATGAGATGAGATGTAAACAAGTTGACACATTGCACATCACATACTCAAATTCCAGAGGATTCCGGCAATTCAGTAATCAATCACAATAGGTACAACAATGGAGCTTCGCACACACTCACACAGCTCGTTTGTTACAGAACGTTTTACAAGTCAAAGAGAAGAAGAAAACGTTCAAGAAGACGATAACAGAAAACAGAGTATTTATACTCTACGGCTTTAGAAAGCCTCTTCTTCTAACAGAGTCTTCATTTTCTCCTTCTTACCCCGGTTTAGCAATCTTCAGCAATAACCGGCTCAAACCATTCTTTGTACCTAAGAAACATACCAACAAGATTTCGGTTTTGGATCATCATTCCAACATCCAATTGAGGGTATCAGACTTGGTCTACAGAGGATGGGAACAGGAGGTTTCCCGGTCCCTGGATATGTCGCCACTTTGGCTTGGTATTCTACAAGAGGTCCACTAAGAGATTCCCGAGCCATGAACGTTATGTAAATTGTCCGTATAGGTCCCCAACGTGAAATAACTCTCACAATATCAATCAATTCAACGGTCTTGCCCTATGAATCGAAATCACAACCAATGAATCACAATGAAATTTATATATTTATATCAGATTCAGTGCACAACTCACTAACCTTTGTCTCGTTGAGTTTCTTAACACACAAGTTAGCAAAATTTGTCATCACCTCTCTAACAGTCAGGTTGTCATAAGCTAATGCCTCCAGATCTTTAATTGGGAAATTTCGGCTAAGAGGTTCGTAAATAAAACCCTATAAACCACAAAAAGCAAGCAGAAGCAGAGGGGTTTTAAGTTTTAACCTTATTTGCTGTAAAAATCGAAGGAAATGAACAAGAAGAAAAAAAAAACCATTACCTTACTCTCGAAAGCCTTGCGACTCTCTCGACGGTACTCCTCATACTCTTCCTCGTCAGAGAAAAACTGGCTGTCCTCGGGATCTGATTCGTACTGACGACCATCGTAGCTGTCCACATCCCACTCGGGCTTAGGAGGCAGTCCTGCAGGCACGTTGTATCTCTCTTCTTCTTCCTCATCGACGATCTGATTTTTCATGGGCGAAGACTGCTCTTCTTCCGCCATGGGATCCATCGTCGGAGCTCGTTCCACCGTCTCTACCATGATCGAATCGAGAGAAATGAAGAATTCCTAGGAGCTAGAACCTCCAAATACGATTACGTATCCACAATTCTACGTATCCACAATTCTACGTATCCACACTGCTTAAATGCAACCAAAGTTAAAAGTATTCACAGTTATGCCATCACTGTTCTGAAATTGAAGACTATTTGGGCTACGGCCCAGCCACAAAAAGCCCATTAACATTCTCAGTTGACGGACGTCTTTTAATTCGCTGCTGAATATCCTTCTTCCGCTGCCGATGAATTTTACGTCGTCGAAGCTTCTTTCGCCGTCTCAGCCTTTAACGATTGCGGATCCATGATCGGAGTCACTAAGCAACCCTATAATTTTGGGGAATTCCGAATTCCAAACTCATTCATGGGCTCGTGCTAAAATGCAACAACAAGTTTTAAGTATCTACAATATTTCACTAACACTTCCATCGTCGAAGCTCGTTTTCGAATATTTCTTGTGCTTTTATTTTTAGTTTTTGTAAGGACTCAAATAATGGAACATCTTTCCCAATTTGGTTACTTAATTTGAGGTTTTATATTCAAACCAAAAGTAGTATCAAAATGAAACATTTATTCTGTCTGAGACAACAACAACAAAAGGAAAAAAAAAACAATTTTCAAATCACCGCACTACTCTGCAATCTGACTATTACCAGGCAATACCTGCAACGCAGTTCTGTTGTTATTTCCCTTTATAGAGAGTTCCTTCAATATCTTCACAAGTTGCCTCATGCTCACATCTTTCAAGTTCTCTTCATCCACCTTCTTCTTCTTCTTGACCTCACCTTTGCTCTCTCCATTATCATTGTTGTTAACAACATTCATCATCATCTCCACATTGTTCTCCTTGTTCTTATTACCGACATCGACCAGCTTCATAGCCGAGTTCTTTGATGGGGTTGTTGCTGATTTGTTTGGTCTTGGAAACTGAACTGAGATTGATTCTGCTGAAAATGGAGTCGATTTGACCTTAGCCTCTTCAAGAAGAAGAGGAGGAGAAGTTGGAGCAGTTACAGAACCTTCTGATTCAGACAGGATCATCTCTTCGTCGGCAATATCAGATCCCTGTACGGCTTGGTTTGAATCAGCTTCAGAGATAGTGCCATCCGAGTCAACACCAGAATTATCTTCTTCCGGTTCAGTTTCTGTATCGCCATCGGTTTGGTCCACCATTCTGTCTTCATCAAGAGTGTTGATTTTCTCGGTCACAGAATCATTCTCCTGAATCGCCTGTTCTGTCTCTTGGTGGTCCGCTTGGTTTGAATCAGCTTCAGAGATAGTGCCGTCTGAGTCAACACCCGAATTATCTTCTTCCGGTTCAGTTTCTACATCGCCATCAGTTCGGTTCATCACTGTTTCTTCATCGAAAGTGTTGATTTTCTCAGGCTCAGAAAGAATCTCCTGGATTCCCTGTTCTATCTCTAGGTGCTCGACTTGTACCAAACTGTCGAAAGCTTGAATGTTTTTCGACTCTGCAAAAGAAAAGAAGTTTTGATTTATAAATGTAAACAAGAAAAATGGAAAAATGGTTAAGGCTCTTATTTGTTGCATACCTTTATTGTCAGTGTTTGTCTCAGTGTTGTCCAAGACAGGAATATCACCATGATCGACATAAATCTCAGTATCTCCAATCTCCTGATCAGTGACATTCTTCTTCAAGCCTTCCTCACAAATAGCTTCATTAGCCTGCAATGTTTCTTCTTGTACTAGGCTAGTCTCGGATTCTGCAAAAGAAAGCCACATAATTTAAAAATGCAAAAGAAAAGAAAAAGAAAAATACAGACAACGTTGTTGGTATATGAATGCTTGCATTACCTTTTTCATCACCCATAACATCATTCACCTTCTCCTTGTTGGTCTCAGTGTTTGCATCCAAAACAGCAATATCACCAATATCAACATATACCTCAAGACCACCAAGTACCTGGTCACTGTCATTCTTCAACACCTCCCATTCTTTCTCCATGGAAGCACTTAAATCTCTACCTGGGATAATTTCAGCTTCCTCACTTCTCTCTTCTGAACCTGCATATTACCACAAAACGCATTATAGACCAACCAATTTACCTGATATTGAAAGACAGAATAGGCATTGTATCTAACCAGCTGGGTTCTTCTCCTGTGCAGATACTTTTTGTTCTGTTTCTTCAATCTTCTCAAGATTATCCAAGGTTTCTTTAGTCTTCAAACTCAGGTCAGCCATACATTTTTCTAACAGCCTGGTTGATCTCCTTGTGCTGTACCCTGACTGGACCAATTCACCCTTCTTACCCTCCTGAATTTTGCTGCTATAAGAAGTTCCGGCTGGAGCTTTCCTTGTGCTCCGGGCTGCAGGAGTTTTGGCCACATTGGCTTCAATTTTGACATTGTTAGTCTTCGGTTCTTGAGCAACATTCTTGTTCATGTTTACTTGGTCCATTTCTCCATCAAGAGACTTGCTCGTCAAACGACAAGAACGATTCACCAATTGTGATGATGACAGAGGTTCAGCTTTTATTGCTGTCTTCCTTCGAGTCGTTCTAGTTGCAGTATTTGGCGGCAGCTTTGCTACACTGGTTGGTGACTGAAGAATATTGGAGTCGGACGGATTCATATATTCATTAAGACCTTCAACCTATTAATTCCAAAGAAAAAGAATCACAGAAGCAAAGAATTAGTGGTGCAATTAATCCTGGAAATACATATTGAGCACAAGTAAAATTCCCAATCTATGAGCCAAAGCACATAATCTCCGTGCGTTAAACGAAACCACAAGCAATGATCAAGGTGACGTAATGATCAAACACATACAAGACAACTCAAGAGCAAAAACTACAACTCAAACTTGACTTCAGAGAAAAGTGAGCTACAACAGTAGATTTGAACGAAATTTATGAAGATCTAATTCACCATTGCCTTAGAATAAGACCAAGCATCAACAGACGTGGAGGTAAGCAATGAATAAAGCAGTGATTGAGTAGAACAAGAAATTTCGAGATCCAGAAATGTCAAGACACTAAGAAGCAAAACGATTTCTGGCTCTTGCTTACTTTCACAGATCTCAGTCATTATTGAACTAAAACACCTACGATCCCAATCAAACCAGAGTAAAGTTGGAGGTAAACGATGGAATAAAGCAGCGATCAACCAGAACAAACAAAAATGTGAGATTCGGAGAGAAACTCTAAGAATCTCTCGCTCTTGATCAATATCGACTTAATAAACGATGAAAGCACGATCTCAATCAACTCAGAATAATTCTCCGATTCATACTACTGGCCTGAGACTGAGAAGCAGCTACAGTAATTGAGGAAGTCGATCTTCGTTTTTGATGATAACGATGCAAATGTGAGCGGATAACAAAAACTGTTCGGATTCCAAAAATAAAGATGGAGCGAATTGAGGAAGAAAACTTACAATCTCAAGAGCTTTGAGAGCATCGGCCATGGCGAGATTGGTCATGTTAGCTGGGATTTTGTTCCTCTTGCAGAGAAATTGAAGATCTCTTCTGAGAAGGCTGTGGAAATCCATCTCCGCGAAAATAGAGAGGATGAGAAAATCCTTGAGTGTGTGTTGAGAGAGAGATTGACAGAGAAAACAAGATGTTTTTTTTGCCTATGGAATCGGAAGGTGTAAGGATAAGGTGCATTTATACTTCTTTCCACGAGGAGGTGCCAATGAACCCCTAAGATTGGAAGGGAACGTTGGAGCGGAGGTTTTGAAATTTGAATTTTTCTGGAATTTCATATTTTTATTTTGTTTTACACTCTCCGCCTTGTCACTTGTTCTGTATCTGCCACAAAAAGCATGTAATATTCTGTAAAAGGACACAGGAGTAAGAAAAATACTGTAATTAAAGAGCATTTTAAGGAAAAAAATTGATTCAAATCATATTCTTCTATAAAATTTGGAAGAAAAAAAAGATATATAGTCATGGGCTATATTTCTGTGAAGACAACACACTATTAGTAAAGTTACAGACTTATGGGCCATAAATACTGTAAAGCCCATGTATAACCGTAAATTGCATTTGTTTTTTTTCGATGAAACAAAATTAAAAAAAAAGCTCCGATGCCGGGAATCGAACCCGGGTCTCCTGGGTGAAAGCCAGATATCCTAACCGCTGGACGACATCGGATTTATGAACTGTCTTGTGTTAGGATAAGATTAGACTCATCCATTATACTTTGAATACTCGCTTACTGATGGTGATTTTCATCATTCTCGATCAGAAGAGGGGCCTCCTGATCAGCCAAAAAGAGTTTTTCTTTTCAGAACCATAAAATGTAAAACAAGCGTTACAATTACATTTATATAACTTCATAACACCAACAAAAGCTTGGTTCTTTATTTGCAACATGCCATAATAGAATTTGACTTCAGATTTTATTACAACATTCCGAAAACACACATAACATGAAGGAAATAGTTCGTTTGCTATGAATGGTGAGTCTTGTCCAAATCCTCGAGACTTGTTGGACGGAACCAAGCTTTCTCCTCCATTACTGAGTCCTCTTGGCTGCCGCGATTGTCGTTGGTTGTGTCGGTGGTGGTGGTGGAGGAGGAGGAAGGTCCAAAGACACCGGTTTGAGGATGAGGAGACCAATATTTGTCAGAGTCAGGCTTTATCATTTCATCAGGCACTTTACTCGATTGCAATTCTTCTTCTACGTTCTTATCGTATGTCGATGTGCAACCATTCCTGTTAAGGAATACATCAAGAAGAGATAAAAAAACAAAAAAATATTGTGTTTTAGCGATAATATTGGTTTCTTCCATATATAAGTTTCGGTTTTTATTAGACTAAGCTAATTAAAATCTCATTAATTAGAATGTGATCGTACAACCACTTTATGTACATGTATGGGTAGTGAGTTAATCAACTAACTAATGACTAAGCTAACATAATGTTAACTATCTTAGTCTAACAGTTTTGGATCAAAGTGTTTTGAGATGAAAATTTGAAAGTGAGTTCTGTTGTTCGTTAGTTGAAACATGCATTGACTATAAAATATAACCACATGAATAAACACAAGAAAAGTGCATAGACCAGCTATACATCTTGTGTCACTTACAACCCTAAATTATATCTTCAGTTCCGAAATTAATTTTATTTTTCTCTTTAAATTTTTAATAGACGTACATAAATTTAAGTTTTGTATCGGATAGAAATGGCTACTGAAACCTAGTTCTACACCAACAATGATTGTTTGGAAATTGGAATGGATGTACTTCAGATTAATCAGGAATCAGGATATCTATGACTAAGGACTTAATGCTGTTATTCGAAAATATAAATGAACATATTCATTAAATATTTTTTAAATCATTTTCGACGTCAAGTATACGGGAAATATCAGTAGTGTATATTAAGTACATTGGTTGAACTATTTTTAATGATACTTTATGAAAATAAGTAAGTTTTTTAATTCTTGTGTTTTTAGTCAAAACATTAACTATTTTAAAACGAATGGAGTAGTTGAAAAGATAGGTAAGTAAAATATCATTAATTTAAGAAAATGATGGTCCACCAACGTGCGTATTTAATTTTTCAATAAGATCCATTCTTTTGCACGATCTATGATTAAGAAAAAAAACACATGATGTCGTAGATGTAGGATAAATAAATTAAGAGATGATTAGGTGAACCATCGAACTTTTATTCGATTTTTTTTTTCTTCTTAAAAATGCTTATTATAAAGTCACACACGGAAAGTGAGGACGCTCTCCAAGATTTATTTTTCTGACTTGACCCTCTCCAAGATGAAGGGAATAATCTCTGTAGTTACACATGTCATATTGTGAATGGAAGATTTGTTTTGGACCTTTTAATATTATCCAATCGGATATGCCATATCTGAGTACAATGTCTATGCTTCTTCTATGTATGAAATACATCTCTATACAACTAATCTAATAAAGTATTCGCCGATCTTTCCTTTTGCGTTATATAATGTTCTTTTTTTTATAAATAAATATTTTAGGCACAAAAGAGGAAACTCTTAAGAACTAAAAAGAACTCATCGTATGATGAAGTTCTTCATGTTTTTCTCTATATCACTAGTTGTGATCAACTTTTTGGAAGCAAGGTTTTGTTTTTGATTTGGACCAAAAGCAAGAAGTAAAATATAAACATCTCCTATAATTCATAATATCTATATATACTGTAAATATATACGTGATAACACAATAAGCTAGCCAAACTATCTTACGAGACTTACTCTATGTCCATATGTTGTTTTATATATTTATTTCCTAAAAATATATCATGGACAACAAAGTATGTAAGAAAACTATCAATAAAGAAGAAGAAAATTGAGAGAAAGAGAGGAAAAGATACCGAGAAGCGAAGAGATTAGATGCGACGGCGCGTGGGAAAACGCATGAACGAACGCCGTTGACTAAGCACTTGCCGATCACATGAACAGTCTTCGATTTGGCTGCCATTCAACTAACTCTATTACTGTACCCAAAATTGATTTGAGAGAGAGAGAGAGAGAATTGTGTTTGGAAGAGTATTAATGGTGGGAATACACTAGTTGCTACTTGTATGTCTTTTTATAATATACAAGTGTGGAAGGAGACAAAACAGCACACCATACGATTCGCGTGTTGCTCCGTTAATTTCTTTAATTTCTCAATTAATCAATTCACCACCATTATAAAACGTCACCGTTTGCGTTTCATTTGACGGCGTTAACTCGACGAATGTGTGTTTTAACAAGCATGAACATGGACGCTTTTTAAGAACTAGGCCCATCTTGTCATATTCATGACTACTCCTGCAAAAAACTTGTCTCAGCTTAATTTGAATCTCATTTTTTTGTTACAATGAGAACACCATATTATTACGTTTTTGAGAACATAGTTTTATTTAAAGAAAATCAATAAATAACACCATATTATTGTATTTTTATATTTTTACATTAAAAAAACAAAAATCTAGTATTAATATATTTTTTTACAAAAAAAAAATAATTTACGCGGATATATTGTCTATTATAAACATATTTAATATTTTTTTAGAAAATACAAAATTATATCTTTATATTATTAATAAAATAGAAAAAGATATTTGTTTTTCATAAGGATGAAACGGTTCATCTGATTATGAATAAAACAAATTATGATGAATTTAAAAGGATTGGTTTGAATACAATGCATATGAAATTCAAGAGAATCATAAACAAGCTCAACCTCCACCACTATATATTCTTAAATGCAATGTCAATGTCTCATGGCATGATCTATGATTGTGGAATTAATTGGGTGCTAAGTAATGATCAAGGTGTTGCTGTATGGGTTGGTGCTAAGGCCTATGCTAAATTGTTATTATGCCTTGATGTAGAAGCAAGTCTTCCTTTAGGGCAATATCTTGTTTAGGCAATATCTTAGTGTCGAGGAGGTTGGTCATATTTGAGGGTGGTTATTGGATTCTTCTTCAAGCAATAATGCATCCTCAAGCTTGGCCTAGGTTGAAGAGCTACACTACATAGATTCTATGGCCAACTTTTAGATTTCAAGGAAGGCAAGCAAATTATTATTGCCGATCTCTTAGGTAAAACTCTATATATTTTCTTTGATATCTTAGATTGCAGTATCCCAAGTTAATTAACACTAATTGTGGAAAGTGAGAAACTCGTTATATATTTTCAAGTATTAAGCCAACGAGTGAAGTATGTTTGAGTTGAAAAATCAATAATTTTTTTGATAGAATTTCCGAAAAGAACATTCTTCTGGGATGAGACATTTTGGTTTACAACTTAAATGGCAAAAAAAGTTTCCCAATTGTACTCATACATTATACCATAAACATATTATGAATAAACGTTATTTGTGATTCTCTATTGATTAAGATGAGAAGAGTGTGGTCACAGTGGACCGTGCATAGCACACGAACATGGTGCGATTACCACGAAAAGGTTATCCATTATACGCTTTTGACACCTCCACTAAAATCAAATAAAAAGCTTCTCTTTTATCTGGCTTACTCACAAAACGCATGCAACAACATTAAAGTTCATCGATCTTCACGAATTAAGAATCAAACAAGCTTCTTTTTCGTTTGAAATGGCAACGTCTGGTGCGATTTCAGGAGCTACTGTCTCTTCCTTCTTCAGCAAAACCGCTTCAACTTCAAACTCATCTCCAAAACTCCATTCCTCGTCTTCTCTCTTTCCCCAGGTTTCTCTCTTCTTTTGAATTTCTCCATGCTAACTTGAGCTTCGCGTTTAGTTTCTCGGTTTTCTTAACATCTGGAATTTGATTTGGACTTAGATTCATCTTAAAGTATGAATCTTTTCCTTTTTTTGCTTGTGTTTAGAAAACTGGGTTTCAGGGAGTTTCGTTGGAAGATTCGAAGAAGAGTGTATCAGAGATCTTCGCAGTGTCCGAGAGAAACATCGGAGTGTTAAATGGGTCGAGAAGATTCGAAATCAAAGCGAGAACAGCAGCCTCGAAATCCATAGAGGTTGAAGTAGACAAGCCTTTGGGTCTGACTCTTGGACAGAAGCAAGGCGGTGGAGTTGTCATCACTGTGAGTTTTTTCCTCAACTCTGCAATTGAGTGGCACTCTTGTAAACGTGTTGTTTGATAATATTGAGGAGTTTTGATTTCATTTTCAGGGTGTGGAAGGAGGTGGGAACGCAGCAAAAGCTGGGCTTAAATCTGGAGATCAAGTTCTGTACACAAGCAGCTTCTTTGGAGATGAGCTTTGGCCTGCAGATAAGTTAGGCTTTACCAAAACCGCTATTCAGGCCAAACCTGATTCTGTCTACTTCGTTGTCAACAGGTGAGTGTGTATGTGTGTTTGCCTGATTGCCTCTCCTGATATGATTTAGGTGGTGATCTTTTTAGAAGTGTCGCCTCTCTGTTCTTTAAATCAGGATTAGGATTGAAATTATCAAATATCATAGCAGATGGGTTTTGTGTGACCAACTATTTCCTCTGAGACAATCAGTTAGCTATAGTCTTTATCAAATATTTCCATGGTCTAATCCTATCGTTTGATAATTCCTTTCGATATGCCAAATGTAGTTTAGTCTCTCTTCCTATGTTATGGCTGTAAATTTTCGCAAGACTAAGCTTCATGAATTAGCACCTGAGGTTTCTTCTGATGCTTTATGCGGTTCTTGATGTGTTTTTGATGCAATTTGTGATCTTTTGATCAAACGCAGAGGCGCAGACGTTGATGTCAAGAAACTAAATAAGCGTCCTGCTCCCCCTCGGTTTGGAAGAAAGTTAACCGAGACTCAGAAGGCTAGTATAGTACTCTGTTTTTTTCTAAGATTGAGAGATTGTATCATTAAACCCTTTTTCAAAGCTTAGATGGTTGATTTTTCTGAACATTTCCTCTCTCTTTTGCAGGCAAGAGCTACTCACATTTGTCTTGATTGTGGATTCATATACACTTTACCCAAATCTTTTGATGAACAGGTGAGTCTGAATCTTTCACATTTGCCCCAAATATCTCCAAATCACAACTTCTTATTGTTCTTCCCTTCTTGGATAAATTGATTTCACTTTGGCCTTCAAAAAATTTTGGTTTGGTGACTTCTATTTGGTATTAGAACTGAAATTGTTAGGTTCTGTTTGAAAAACTTTGGGTTAAGTTTGGATAAAAGAAAAGTAAAAATAAATGTTTTGGTTACACAAACTTATGTTTTGGTATTACATCTAGCTCTATATTTCAGATCTTATCAATGAGTTTTTGATTGTTTTTTCGGGTTTTGCAGCCGGAAACATACGTATGTCCTCAATGTATAGCACCAAAGAAAAGGTTTGCGAGGTATGACGTGAACACAGGGAAGGCCATTGGAGGAGGATTGCCTCCGATCGGTGTTATTATTGGCTTATTAGCCGGTCTTGGAGGTGTTGGGGCATTGCTTGTGTATGGTCTTCAATGACATTTTACAAATCTTTTATAATTGTCTATCAAACAAGTCCTTTTAAGCTTTGTGATTGTAAACCGTCACCGAGAGTGAATGTTGATGACTCTTTACTTATCGGTTTCAAGATACATTAAAAAACGATAAAAACAACATTGAGAGAGTTTTTTTTTAACTGTTTGTCTGTGTTTGTTGACACAAAGTTTCACTTTTTGTTTTACGAATTACGACCCCGGAAACTGCATGGTTTATCATGCAATATACCGAACCGAAATATTTATTCAGATCATAGTAATTTTCTAAATCGATTGGTTTACTTTAAAGAAGCTTTCAAAAAGCTCGATCAGTACAATAACGGTGAGATCTCAAGGAGTGAATTAAATTTGGATGCCATACGCAAACATTTTCCTCCTATGACAATGTCCGAAGTCGATAATATAATTAGAGAGCTTGAAACTGATGGCAAAGACCGAATGTTTATTGGGCTGAAAGTAGGCCCATTAAAACCTCAACGTGTGAGACGCGTAAATCACTCAAGCGCCACGTGTTTCACCCTCCTTACATCTTCCTCTTTTTTGTACCAAATCACAAAGCAAAGAGACCTAAACTTGCTCACTAAGAATAAAATCGAAACCTAAATTCTTCACCGAATCAGATCTGACTTCATCTTCAACCTTCGATCCATCGCTCTAGATCGTAAATCTTCCGGAGGAAAACAATGGCTCTAGAATGGGTTGTCTTAGGCTACGCGGCGGCGGCTGAAGCAATCATGGTTATCCTCTTGACGATGCCTGGACTCGACGCTCTCCGTAGAGGATTGGTCGCCGTCACGCGTAATCTCTTGAAACCGTTTCTCTCGATTATCCCTTTCTGTCTCTTCCTCCTTATGGATATCTACTGGAAATACGAGACTCGACCTTCCTGCGACGGCGATTCCTGTACTCCTTCCGAGCACCTCCGTCACCAGAAATCAATTATGAAGTCTCAGCGTAACGCGCTCCTCATCGCGTCGGCTCTCGTTTTCTACTGGATTCTGTACTCCGTCACGAATCTCGTCGTCAGAATCGAGCAGCTTAACCAGCGGGTCGAGAGGCTCAGGAACAGGGATTAAGCCAGCTTCGTCGTCGTCTCAGGTCCTTTAGTGTTTGCTTCGATGAAAAAGAGTCTTTTTTTTAATGTCGTTAGGCTTTTGGTGTTTTTCTGAGTTTTCAATGTTTTCTTCTCTCTACCCTTTGTCTTCTGGAGATTGAAAGGATCTATGCTACTTCAATATATGCACATCTGTGATCTTCTACTTTACTCCAATCCATAGTTGGTCTCTGATCTTCTCACAAACTTCTCACTTGATGATACTTTCTTTCAAACATTCACACTTGGAGCCTTGTTTGATTGTGTTGGATTATCTTGGTTGATATGATGATGCATTTGATGTGTGAATGAATCTGTTTACAATCATGAACTGTAAGATCACCCAATCATTATTCTTCTAACAAAAACAGGGGACTCCAGTTTTAAATTGGATTAGTCCATAGCTTTTCTATAATAGATGGTAATGAAGCTAATTAAACTAGTTGCCCCATGGATCTTAATTCTCTTGTTCGATACCCTTTGAAAGCTTTTGGTATTAGAGCCCTTTGAACGTCTTCCCAATCTCTCTATTACACAGTGAAAAGAGTTTTTGATCTTTCCTTTCTTCTCCACAATATCAGGATTTGCAGTGATTATAGTTTGATCTTTAAAAAGCATCATTCAGAGACTTTCTAAATGTTCCTTTATGTTTGTGGACACAAAAAATTTCAAATTTCATTAAACGACGAGGAAAGCAAATTTTAGTCTGCAGTATCCAGCACATAGTTTTGTCTGGTTTACTTCTAATTATCCAATAAAAATAACTCGGATTAAACAGCTCTTCAGAAAAAAAAACGAGAGCAAATCCATCTTGTCTTTGGTTCTTCCAAGTAATGGATTTCACAATGAGAAAGGATTAGCACACCTACTACTTTGTCTGGCAACTAATAAGTGAATCAAAATAAATCCCATGAACATTCTTGCAGGAAGCAGACACCTTGTTACCTGATGTGGCTGAAACAATATTCACATGGTCCATCACGATATCCTCGCATCCTAAGTCCGCATCGCAGTTCAGTGTGATGGCTTCATCGCTCGCAGATGAACCGTAGATTCTAGTGTAATGCACATTGCTCACTTTCACTCCTTTGCCATTACTAGACTGAGTCTGGTAAAAGCTTACTTCTCCGTTCTTGCCCCAATCATGGTAATTCTGTTCGATGATAATAGGATTCCCTGAAGCCACCATTATGATATCCTCAAATGAGATTTTCCGAGCATATCCTGATCCGTTCTACAAAACATTCACACACACACAAAAGGTGCCAAATTTAATTGAGGTGCTGAATAAGATCAATATATTAAGGATAATGAAGGGAAGATTGATGAAATGGACAACCTGGAATGTCTTGATTCGGACACCGTTCATTGTGTTTGTCAAAGTGCAGTTCTTTACTGTCACTTCTTCAACGGTTGAAAAATATCCATTTTCTCCAAGGCTTCCTACGCTATAATATCAAATCCATATTCGTTATGATTTAGTAAATACATCAATAAGTGTTATATTATATGATGATTGTTTGTGAATCGTGAATATAAGAATCACCTGATGCCATGACCGGGGCCGCAAAAAATGCCAGTTATGTTGATAAAAGAGGAACCTGTATTGATGGCAATGCAATCATCTCCAGTGGCAATCACAGAGTCATGTATGTCGACTCCTCTACAGTTCGATATGTCGATACCATCTGTATTGGGACTATCACCAGGTGCTGTAATATTTAGACCAGAGATGTTGATGTTGTCTGATCCGCTTAGGCCTATGTGGTTCCGAGGACTGTTCAAGTGTTGGAGATTGGACATCCTAAGACCATTACAGTTGTTGAAATGCATTGCCTAAGAAGAAAAATAAGAAAACAGCATATGTAACCTATATAAATGGTTCGATTAAAGTTTACATTTTATGAGAGTGTAAAGATATTGCAAATGGACTTACAGTGGGACGATACCGAACGTTTCCCCACCACACGGAACCACGACCGTCGATGGTGCCACCTCCGGTGACAACTAGACCGTTGATACTGTCAAAATTAATCCATGCTGGGAATTTTCCAGCATACCAAGTGTAACCCGGCGCAACAAGATTGCCGCTTATCTAATGTAAATATTTCACCAGGTTAAAATATTGGTTTGAGTTATAGTCTAAATAAGCTAAAAGTCGTTTTCCATTGAAATCATTTCTCTTTTTTTTGTCAGTACTATTGACATTAATTTTAGTTGAAATTTCTAATGTAATTTGAACCTAAGGAAAAATGAAGTATGCCTTTGATAAAAATAAAAGAAGATAGTGAAGTATAAATATATATACATACCAAAAAGGCGATGGACGAAAACTTGCATGGGCCTGCGAATGTAACAGGCTTAAGCATGAACGTTCTTCCTTGAGGCACTAGAAGCTTTGTATTGCCTTTACTTCCTCTGTTACATACAGCTTCCCATGCCTTGAGAAAAGCCTGAAATATATTTATATATACACATACCAATATATAAGACTATGATAATGCGTACATATCAAGGCATATATTATATAATCTGATTAACGAAAAGAAAAAGATGTTGTTATCTTACCTGAGTATCATCGGTCTTCCCATCGCCTACAGCTCCAAAACTAGTGACACTTGTGAATCTATTGCTTTTAAATCTATTGCTAGTCTTATGAGATTTTAGTTCTGAGCAGAAACTTAATTTGCTTATTTGAAACAAACATAGCAAGACGAAGAACAATGAAGACTTGTTCATCTTTGCACGACGCTTAAACTTGGTGATGATAATACGTTTTAATTAAGGAGAATGCGCATATTTATATATATATATAGTTGTATAAAGAAGGGTGGTTAATTGATAGATATTGTGTTTGATTTTTGTGTTTTTATGGTAAGAAATTATAGCTAGTCATCAGTTTTCTATGTGTAGTAAAATGGAAATTGATTCGGATTATAAATGGGATATCGAAATCTTTAGAACTATGGAATACTCTTAAATTTTATTTACTTGTGTAACAAAATCTGAATAGATCAACTTTACAATATTGGTTATTTTTGCTCAAGTGATTTTTACTTATATGCTTGATTCTTTT
This sequence comes from Schrenkiella parvula, assembly GCA_000218505.1. NCBI lineage: Eukaryota > Viridiplantae > Streptophyta > Magnoliopsida > Brassicales > Brassicaceae > Schrenkiella > Schrenkiella parvula. Next base: position 12,944,582 of record CM001192.1, on the reverse strand, counting down.
AAGTTTCGATATATCTACATGATGAGTATGGGAAGGAATGAATTATAGCTTATCTAAAGATGGAAATAGATTCATTATTAGAGATAAATTATGGTTATCGAATGTGTATTGGCTTGTCTAACAAAATCTGCAAATATCAACTTTACAATATTGGTTATTTACTGAAGGTGATGTTTTTACTTATATACTTGATTCTCTGATTTATGGCTTGTCAAAAGAAAGAAATACCAAAGTTTACTCCAAAAAAAAAAAATCATTTGTAGAGAGAAATTATGGAATCGAATTTTTGTTTATTGCCAATTGGGCTAGTTTCTTTCATTACCTTGGTTCATCTAGTTTCTATGGGGTTTAATAGTATTAGAATGGGCTTTTGTGTGAAACGACTGGGCTTTCTGTGTAAAACGACTGGGCTATCTGTGTAAAACGAATGGGCTTTCTATGTAAAACTACTGGGCTTTTGTGTAAAAAACTGGGCCTTTGTGTAAACATAATGGGCTTTTTGTGTAAAAAGACTGGGCTTTCTTAATGGAGAAAAAGGTACAATGTTGGTTTATGGGTTATGCATGATTGCTTGCAATCTCTTTAATCTTGGTTATCTAAGGGTCTAAATGGTCGTAATAGTAGGATTTAAACTTTGTTATCCAAGCGGAATTTTTCAAACGTTTTTAGATTGCGAGTAATCATGCATAACCAATAAACCAACATTGTATTAATGTAGACATTACAAGCATATAATTTCTAATATGTTTTTTAGTATGTTTGACAAATATAAAACGACATTTATCGTATAAAGCAATTCCAATTCACGTATAAGGCGTTGTTAATACACTCGCTTGAAGAGGTTTACGAGAGAGATTCTTAGCATAAATTTGGAGACATCATATAGCTTCCTACTCCTTTAAAGGCTAGCAAGCCAATTAATGTGCGGATTAGCTTTTTAATATCCTTGCTTATCATGTTTTATTTGGTAATTGAAATGATAATTAGAACTATGTTTGAGTTAAAAAGGAATATAAGTAAGGAAGACGTTCGTGCTGAAAACGAAAGGAGGGAGGAGCGATAAGAAAATACCGAAAGTAGCCCTTACGCGTGGATCTTTAGGAGAGCAAAACAAAGAATGTGGTGTGTGGTGTTTGATGGGTTTGTCACTAACTTTACGCTTTCTTACAAAACGAAGAAGAACCCAAAAACAAAAACAAAAAGCTAGCAATAAAACTGGAAGAATATAGAAAAAAAATTAAAAGAGCATCTGAGTGAGAGATGGAGAAGAGAAAGGTTGTCATGTGTGGTGTGTTATCTCTTCTGGGTTTATTCTCAGCTATTACTGCCTTTGCTGCTGAAGCTACCAAAATCAAGGTTTCTCTCTCTATTTCCACTCTTCTTCTTCTTCTTCGTGTTGAAATCAATAGCTTTTTAGTGAAATTTGTGATTTTTTTTATACTCTCCCATGATTTGTTGGCTAATTTCAATCTCGATGGTTGCTGAAACTCTCTGAAAAAAGTGGGTTTTTGTTTTGTTTGAAACGAGATTTCCAATTTAATCGGATGTCTCTAAAGAGACGCAAAAAAAGTGACTTTTGTTCTGCGGTTTGTCTGTTTTCTTCCGGTTTTGAAATTCATTGCTTGGAATGCGTCGGATTCAACTGCGTTTGAAAGTTAAAGCTTCAGTCTTTGAGATCTTTTTTTTTGAGTTTTGAGCTGATTAGAAACTCGTTGGTTTGGGAGATTTTTACTTCGTCAATGAAACATCAATAAACTTGATAGATCTTAGAAAGGTTCAATAGCTATGCTAAAGAAGCATAAAGACTTGGATATAAACTCTGTGTTTTGAGTAGTCTTTGGTGTATCCTGTTGGTATATCTTTTGGTAATTGCATATGTATTCATTTATTACATGTCAGATTCCGATTGAGTCAAGTCTCCTTCATTTGTATTTTTGTATAAATGTTCTTTTTTTCCTTAAGTAATATCATGTTATATTCATTTTATACGGAGTCAAAGTTTATAGCCTTGCCAAATCTAGGTTGATTGATGGAATGATCTTTGACAAAGTCAATTTAGCTGTAAATACTTTTCAGGGTATGTAAGTGAACAAAAATCTTCTACAGTATTCAAACTTAAATAGCATTCCTCTTGATAGAACAAAAACAAGTTGGGGAAGTTCTTGAAACTTTCTTGTGTACAATCACTTCTTCGCAGTTAATGGTTTTCTCTGGTATACTATTTGTGCAAACTTTCAAACTCGGTCTAAAGGTTTGTTCTCATTCTTATCTTGTATTGACGCAGAGATTTGAAGTCAAGGTTACCACCACGGATTCACTCATACGATGCTCTTATCATAGAAGTCCAGCTTATAATCTCGGCTTCGCTTCAGCTATTTTTCTAATGATAGCTCAGATAATTGCGAGCATCGGAAGCGGTTGTCTCTGTTGTAGAAAAGGTCCGGCTCCTTCCCGATCTAAGTGGATTATCGCCTTAATCTGCTTCGTTGTTTCCTGGTAATTCTCATCCTTTCTTATTCCGTTTTCTTGTTGCAGCAACTTTCTTACTTATAATTTGCTTACAAATGATTATTTTTCGTGTTACTTTAGGTTCACTTTTGTGATAGCTTTCCTCTTGCTGCTAACTGGAGCTGCACTCAACGCTGAACACAGCGAGGAGACAATGTATGCTGGTGCCTACTTCTGCTACATTGTGAAGCCGGGCGTTTTCTCTACCGGTTCTGTGCTTTCAATTGTTACTATTGCGCTAGGGATTGTCTACTATTTATGTTTGACTTCGGGTAAGCAAAATGTTGGTGACACAAGGACGGGGACTAACCAAGGAGGAGGAATAGCAATGGGACAGCCTCAGATTCCAGAGAGAGTAGAAGATCCTGTCTTTGTTCATGAAGATACTTACATGAGAAGACAGTTCACTTAAAAAAAATGAACAAGGCTTGATTGTGCAACACGTTAGGTTTTAGGAGTTTTAGATAAAAGGAAGACAGGCTTTGTGCTTGTTTCTTTGTTTTGTTTTATCTCTGTGATTCTTGTACGTGAAACGAAGACTATGAATCTTAGTAGTTGCCGGTAATGATGATTAATGTTGTAAAATGTTGAAATCATAGAGAATCCAAAGAACGTTAATGGTTATTATTGTAAAAGTGTTGTTTCTCATATTCCTTTTTGTTTCTACCTACTTAAGTGAATCGAAAGTGGTTGTTGGGAAGTGTTTGTCTCTTTTACAAAAAAAGTGAAACAATTAGGTAAGAGATAGTGGGAGTAACATTTTGGAGTGTATTTTATATTTAGATTGATAAATTGGCTTTGTACAGACCGGAGGAATCGTTAAGTATTACCCACCGGTCGGACCAAAGACGGTTTGACACGTGCTTTAGGAATGATTCCTTGATACTCTTTAACTCTACAAATGAAAAATTTAGTCGTCTGAATCTTACTCAAGAGTTTAAATATATATGCAAAACATAATATAGTATATATGTTATTTTTTTCAAATTTTTGTATATCCGAAAAACATAAACTAAACCAAAAAAGTGCAATCCCATTGGTCTGCTGCTTGACCAGTGTTTATTTACTGTTTTAAATCCATGTAAATGCATTTTGGACTCATGAACAAATCTGAACATCTAATAGAAACAAATTTTATTTATATTATTTATCAAATAATAAGACGAAACTGCTGAATTTGTTACAGATTTTTTTTTGATTTTAAAGTTTATAGATAAATTTGAATGATAGCTACCGTTAGTGGAACAACCACCACATGCTCTACCCAACCAGCACAACAACCGGCTCTTATAAATGTTGAGTCTAATAAAGAGACCAACACATCTACTCTCACTTCTTCTTATTTATAAATAAGATCCAGATACACAAATTTAATACAACACATATAAATTTCATTGCTTTTTTATATACCAATAAGAAAAATTGTTACAAAGTTACTGTAAATCTATAGAATGGTTGTGAAACTATACGGCCAGGTAACGGCAGCTTGTCCACAAAGAGTCTTGCTTTGTTTTCTAGAGAAAGAAATTGAATTTGAGATTGTTCATATCGATCTTGAAACATTAGAGCAGAAGAAACCAGAACATCTTCTTCGTCAGGTAAAAAAAAGTTTCTTACTTTTTTCTAAATAGAAACAAATCATGTGATTATTATCTTTAGTATAATTATTGTTTTCTTGTAGCCATTTGGTCAAGTCCCAGCCATAGAAGATGGAGATTTCAAGCTTTTTGGTAACGATCCTAATAAAAAGATTTTAAAACATTTTTTTAAAGACTAGTTTCCTAATCATTTATGTTTTTGTCTTCTGAAATTTGGCGCGTTTACTCAAAGAATCTCGAGCCATTGCGAGATACTACGCGACCAAGTACTCGGACCAAGGCACGAACCTTTTGGGCAAGTCTCTAGAGCACCGAGCCATCGTGGATCAATGGGCCGACGTCGAGGTCCATTACTTCAACGCTCTGGCTCACCCCATTGTGATTAACTTAGTCATCAAGCCCAAGATAGGCGAAGAATGTGACGCCGTTTTGGTCGAGGAGCTCAAAGCGAAGCTCGAGGTGGTCTTGGACATTTACGATAACCGCCTTGCTTCGAACCGGTTTTTGGCTGGTGATGAATTCACTATGGCTGATTTGACACACATGCCGGCGATTGAGTACTTGATGGGTACCGATGTAAACCGGTTGTTTAAGGCTCGAGTGAATGTGAACCGGTGGTGGGAAGAGATTACGGCTAGACCGGCTTGGAAGAAGCTTATGGAGATGGCTGGTTTTTCGAATTAGTTCCGGATTTGTGATGATCCGAACCAAATAAGCTTTCTGTGTTTTTGTTTGTCTGGTTTCTGTATGTTTCAATAACTAAATCAATTTACTTCTGAAGATTTTAATTCGTCAATATTTTTTTTATTGTGTTTTGCTGCATGATTGTTTATTATGCATTACTAATCAATACAATATGAATTGTATTTGGTTTTTAAAATATGATAAAGTGAATTTGCTATTTGGGCCTTCTATCGCCGGTTATTCAAAAATATGACCAGATGAAACTAATGATTAGGAGATCATAGGTGAGTATTCTACATAATAAAGTTTTGAATTTAGTATACAATATATCCTATATTGATATATTAAAAAGCATAATTATATATTACTTTATACATTTTTAGGTATTATTACAAATTGCTGAATTATCACAGAACATTTTCAGTAGTTTAGGAACTTAATAAACATGAAAAGATATCTTTTAACATCCACGTTATTATTGTGTCTTTGTTTTAACATGAGACAACAAGCCCCATGAATCTCTGTTACTGTTTTTCGAATTCAATTCTTTGTATATATCACAAAACTAGCTCTCCAACCAAAATAATATTCCTATTTCTATACTAGCCAAGAGAAATAATAAACAAAAATTACTTTTTTACATAAGAGAAAAATAAGTTGAACATCATTAAGAAGTTCTTTTCCCCATTTATATATGTATGTATTAGTTGACATCATAAATTCGACCCTAAATTTTTGTTTCTTTAATCACAAAAGCCCTCTTAGGTTTGTTTCTCTTGCTTCTCTCATTCATCTTGAACCTGAAGTCTTTAGTAATGATTTAGCATAAGCTAATGGCAGAGCTGCAATTTTCTTGGCTTTTCCCACATAAGCTCTCTTCGTAAAGTTGTTGTAATCATTTGCTTCAATCTCGTCCAATATTCTCCTGTACAATAGGAGCGATGCCCATACCTAAAAAATCAAATAGCCAAGACTTGATCGAAAACAAAGTTCATGGGGAAAAGAAAACTAAAGGGGAAATGTAAACGGTAAACAGGCGGATGAAGAGTATTTTAGAAACACTTACCGGCCATCTGCTAGCTGCGTCGAGCTCGGTAACTCCTTTTTCAGCTTCGTCAAAGAACATTCTTGCTCGTTTAAGCTGCATCCTCATGAAGTTTCTCCATTTATCAGTGACTTTTCCAGCGAATATGTCTTCATCTGAGAGACCAGCCTGAGCTAATTCGTCTTGGGGTAGATAAACCCGTCCTCTTCTCGCACTGAGAGAGACCAAAACCAGTTTAAGAATGAGAAGTGAGTCAAATAACCCGTTTTTGAGAAACATGTAAAATCAAGAAACCGGTTCTGGTGAGATATGTTGATCAATAAACTGGTTGATGTGAATCTAGAAACCGATATGTAAAAGCAAAAAAACCAAACCTTGAGTGATTTAAAAGAAAAAGACTCACTCTTCGCCTACGTCTCTGAGTATGTTGGTAAGCTGATTGGCTATACCGAGGGCCAAGGCAGCGTTGTAAACACTCTCGGTCGTTGCTTTGGACTTAGGATCAATGCCCATAACAGGAACGCTCATTAAACCAACCGTTCCCGCGACATAGTAACAGTAAAGGTAGAGATCATCAAAGTTCTTGTATCTAGATTTCCTCAAATCCATTCTCATTCCTTCAATCATGTCTCTAAATGGCTGCAAAACAAACAGACATTAGAACAAACCTTTTAAAAGGTTTATAACAATAGAGTAGAGGCAATTTAACCCGTGAAATGAGACAGGGGAAGGCTGACCTGAATATCGACCGGGTATCTAGCAACTGTATCAGCGAGGGCAGCGTCAAGCATATCGAAAGGACGGCCACGGAAAAGATCTTCTAACCTTGCTTCCCATCTATCTAACGCCATGGGAGTTATATGTGAAGCATTAGGCCCATCTACGAGCTCATCAGTTCTTCTACACCAAACTGCACAAAAAGAGTGTAAAATCATCAAACTGAGAACAATCAAACTCAAAAGAAAACAACATTTTTGATACATGGTAGTTTTGAACTCCTCAGATCCTTTGAATAATAGCATCCCAAAGAGTCTTGAGCTAAAGTGAGTAATCTACAGTGTTTAAGACTATTGGGTCCCAAAAGCCCATTTAAAACCCATATTAGTAACTAAGCTAATTCAATTATGTTGGGTCTTAATTTTAAAAGGGTACAAATTTGGATGAATGGTGCTTCGTGGACTTGTCTTAGACACAAGCTAACACACACACAAACCAACTAGAGAAGTCTTATTATGTCTACATGAGTGTAAGTTTCAATGAATCTATTTCAGCTTCTTAGAACTTCTTGGTAAGAAAACTTAGCTAAAAATACCAACCAAAAGATATAATAGATCGAGATGAAGCCATCGACTCCGACATTACATATCAATCCTAGCAATATGTTTTGGGATTCGATACAAACTTCATCTTCAATCTACTTTGAGCATCACTTTAAGCATCAATTTAAATCAATGATGACAATAGAGATATTATTCTCAAACAGTTTGTTATTACAATATGCTTCGTGCAGTAACTTACCGTAGATAGCCCAAATCGCTTTTCGCCTTTCGGGTGTCATAAGCAAAGTTCCTGCAACAAAACCACTAGAACTCAGAAAACGAACGTACGGTTCTACAATACACCAACGGCAAAGAAGAGAAACAAAAGATCCTAACCGAGATAAAACGTTTTAGCGTATTCAGCACAAACTTCGCCGCATCGATCATAAGCTTCACCCAACAAACTCAAGCTCCCAGGAAGAACAATATCCTGTGGTTTCTTCACATCAAGGTCAGGAGAAGTAGACCTAAGCTGTTTGTTCACCAACGCTGCTTGTCTCAACACAACATTGTAAACCTTCTCTTCAGATGAGAGGGCTATCTCTCCTGAAGGACTTGCTACTAAGCTTGAAGACACAACACTACGCCTTCTTCTTCTGCAGCTCATTACAGAAGAAGAAGCCCAAGTTGTTGTTGTTTGCTTCCTCCTACCATTGTTTACTCTCTGATTCTGACAACGAGAGAGCAATCTAGGAGACTCTAGAACCCTCACCAACCCACAATTGTTCATTGGGTCTGGATTTGGAGAAGAAGCAGCAACCCATAACACTGCTACAGAAGTCATACTCAAGTTCTTGAGATGAGAGAATGGAAAAATCTCAACTTTTTTTTCCTTTCTCTTGGAGGTTTTTTGTTTACTCTGTTTCTTCACTCAGAGGAATAAAAATCCCAACTTTGCGGTGAAACCCAGATTCTGACTTGGAGCTAACTGGTAAATAGTAATGCTTTCCTGCACAAAATAAAAAAAACGAGTTGATGAGAAATCGAGATCTCTGATTCTCTGTATAAAGCGAGAAAGAAACTTAATATCTTCAAGCAAGTAACCAAATTCATAGCAAATAGACGAAAAGGTAACGCGAAGATCTACAAAAGCAAATCAATAACATAAAAAGAGAAACAAACAAGCATAATCTCACCAAAATTTTGGCTAAAGACTCAACTGGGTTCATCTATTTTTCACTCGAAAATTCGCAAGAATCAAAAGACAAAATTAGATTGCGTTTCGTTGTGATTCTCAAACATTTGAAGGTATAGAAATGAACAGAAAAGAGCATAACAGTGTCAGAACAGTAAAATAGCATGAGAGAGTAACTTTAACCAAACGATAGAAAATGAGTGACGGAAACAAAATCTCACCTTTCGCTTCTCTCTCTCTCTCTCTCTCTCTCTCTCTCTCTCTCTCTCTCTCTCTCTCTCTCTCTCTCTCTCTCAGAGCAGACACCGTGAGACGGAGAAGAAGGAGGTGGAAGGAGATGTTCAAACAATTAATAAATCAAAAGACGAGAAAAAAGGTTTGACCCATTAATGTCTGAGATTCTCCCAGAAGTTTATTTTGCGACGCTCACTGTAATATATACATACATGTAGACACACAAGTAGAAGATGTCTCTTCCTCTATCACAAACAATCTCACCCACTCAAATTTCTTCTCTTCTTCTTTTTCCCTCTTGTCTTAATTTTTTTTCTGGGGACTTAATGAGAAGCCAGAATAAATACAAAAATCGTTTTTTTTTCTTTTTTATTTGTATGTATATTTTAATTTAATTTTTAACTGGCTAAGTTAAAGTGTCTTCGACGGGAGAGACTCGTGTCATGAATCAAACATTTTAGTTTTTTTTATAAATATCCTAATTAAAAATTCTTGACCTTTTTAACCAGTTTTCTCCTTTTTGGCCAAATTTATATCTCTATTATTAATCGAATTGGAATTTTAATATTTTTTGGAAACTTTGGATACCTTCCCATGTTTGATATTCACCAATTCAGTGCCACATTGGATATAACGGTAATTCTAGATTAGGAGCTCTAAAATTGATAACTTTGATATAAATAATTAAATATATGTTAACCTCGTATTTTTATATTATATGGTATAAACCAAGATTTAAAATGATGTGCTTTTCAACATTTTGAAGTATTTTACATACATAAATTTGAGAGAAGAATAACTATGTACAGTGTGTACTTTTCAATTCAAAAACAAAAATCATATCACTATTTTTAACATGTGTTAAAGAAAGAGACACAAACGTGACAAAATATATCTTTTGTTTGATAAATCGTATACGGTAAAATCATAATTATATTTATTGTTACATGGTGAAAATATAGTCGAATAAATTGGCAAACTGATAAATAATATTCACTTTAACAAAATGTTTCAATTGTATATTAAGAGAAATCAAATGTATATATATGCATACCTGAAAGCTATATTTTATATGAAAAAAGTCTAACCAACAGAAAAAAAATCATTTCAATTATTTTTTTTCTAATCCAAATTTTGGCGTGGTTTTGTACCGAATATTATTAATCTAAAGTGACACATATTTTGGTCAAACAAAAAGTGAGAGATTTCATTACGTCTTTAATAAAGATCGCCAATCGTTATTATTAATTAGACAAATTAAAAACGAAATTTAAAAATCTATAATAAAATATAATACGTATTTGTTGGTAGAAAGGACATTTCGGTTTGGTTGGGGCCGTGGGGCCATGCCAGTTTCGGTAAACCAAAAAAAAAGAGAGATTGTAAAGAGGCCACGTGGACTCTATAGCCAATGGGAGTGCGATAAGCTTATCAAGTGCGGAGGAGCACCGAAGGGTAAAGTGGGCGATGTTGCTTTTCCACGTGTCATTATATGGTTGGTACAGAGTATGAAAAGCAAGATTTTCTCTTAGTCGATATATGGGTCCCACACTCACTCTCTCTCTCTACACTCGTTGCCAACTTGTTCTCTCTCTCTCCTCTCCTAGACAGAGTTTACCTCTCTTACGTTCAGAAGGTTTGTTTTTTTCTGAATATATTTTAAAAAAGTTTTGGTTGTTTCCTCTCTGTCTCTTTCTTATTTTTAGTCCGGTCCGTATTTTCATCCGTATGTTGTGCGAAATACATACTCTTGTAAGTTATAGACATACGTTATTGAGAAGCGTGTTTGGTTTAGGATATAAACTGTATAATACGCTAAAGATATTGACTTATAAATTTTAAATGGCGTAAGTAACTCAATACTCACCTAGTCACTTTGATTGTTTTTTTGTACTTATAGACGTACCTTTTTCAATAATGTAAATATTGACATCATAAATAATCGTTTACAACAATCTTTTTGAATTTTAACGATTTGGATATGTAAAACGCACATGAAGCTTATCTCACCATCACTCACACACACAGAGTCGTAAAAGCATGTATTAGTTACAGATCCATTTACAATCTTCTTCGGTAGAGATCAGTTATTATGATACAGATGTTTCAGTCTTAATTGCAAAATACAAATTTAAAACAACTTATTACGGTAAGTGGTTGAAAATCACACTTGTAAAGTTTATATTTTTTATTAACCTTCATTTAAAACTAAAATCATTAGCGCTGGAATTGAAAATCACTAAGATTCAATGCCATTCGTCAAGCAATTCACGTACTAATGTTTGGCAAGTGATGGAGACATGGTTGTAACTGAAAACGTGTACTCGTACATTGTGTTATCTTTCGTGGCCCATAAAATGTTAGTCCAAGATTGGAAATTTATCGTCTTCTATATCAAATAATACAATTAAATTTGAATAAATTAGGTTTTATTATAAATAAAGTACCAAATAAATGGACCGTAGTCACCGTTTAAATGGTTACATGGCTCGCCACGTAGTGTTACTTAATGCTGCATGTTTTTTTCTTTCTTCTTTGCCTCCCCACGAATATTTTAAAATACTTTTGATGACGACTTTCTCTAGTTTCTAAAATGGTCTAGATCAAGTTGTAATACATAATAAAAGATAATAAAATTTGTTAAGGGCTACGTATGGAGTGAGCCAACCACGGGAACATTAAATGGACATGTCATGTGATACCATTATTAACGAATCGATTGTTTGTACATTTTACAACTAAACATGATTTCTTATCCTATCATTTTGTATATCAACTTTTCTATTTTATGAAATATATAGCTAACTGTCATTTGTCACTACCAATTTATACCAAAAAGAGTTATTACAACATAATGGTCGATGATAGATCAAATAACTAAAATCTTATCAAGAGGTTTAAAAACTAAGTAAACATATATATATATATTTATCATATAAATTAAGAAATTTAAATAGGAATTGCATGTTCTATTTAAAGTCTTGCTTATATGGAATAATAAACTACATTTTCATTTTTTTACATGGATGCCAAAAAAACCTTTAAAATTGCATGTTACTTAGAAATGACAAATTCCAAAAAAGAACAAAAAACCTTAAAAAATGGATTTATTCGGCTTTTAATCTACCGTGGTATTAACATTTTTGTTGGTAACAAAATGGGCAAAACATGATAGATTTAACATGCATCACAAGATTTGGTAAGTTACCACTTTTTTTCCTAGCCGTAAGAAACTGAATATTCCTTCCTCTGGTTTCGCAGATTCTTTGTACTTGTTTTGTTTTTTCTTTGTCACGCACTTATTTTGTCTAGTCCACACGTATATACAAGCTCAAGTCGTTTTGATTAAACTGTTTTCTCCAACGAAAATCATACGTAACTTATAGGCCCAATGACCTAATATACACTCAAGTCTAGTCGACGAACATGTTGTGACCAAAAGTGTAGTAGTGCAGAATGAAGATAAATGATATAAACTCGAATCTATAAATTCGATATGTAGCAAAAGGTATATCTAGTTATTAGTTAATAACGGTATCATCAATTAGAGGTCTGAGCTTTTCGGACCAAATCCGAATGGATCTGAAAACCAAAATTATTAGTTAAAACAGTTATTTGGAATAGTAGTGAAGCCCATTAAAGATATATGGATTCGAACCAAACCGGATTAACCCACCCAATTACTTAGTCCACAGCGCGTGAAATCCACGAGAAACGTTTCGAAAGACCGGTTTGGGTATTTACGTAGTTTACCGAAAAAGCCGTAAGAATCAGGGTTTTAGGAAGAAGTCAAAAATCCAAGAAGAAGAAGAAGGAGGAGGAAAAGGGAAGTATGGGCTCAGAGCACCAAACCATGGAAATGTTCCTGCGATGGGCAGCAGAGCTTGGCGTTTCAGATTCCATTGATTCTTCTCCATTTCTAGGTTCATGTCTCGGCCATTCCCTTTCTGTCGCCGACTTCCCTCTCGCTGGCGGGTGCGTAGAAACAAATTCGTTTTTTTTTGTTAAGTCCTTAAAATTTGTCTTCTCATTGCTCGTTTCTCAATTGATGAAATTAGGAGAGGTTTGGGGGCTGTTCGTGAGCTCAGGAAAGGAGAATTGGTTTTGAAAGTCCCGAGAAACGCTTTGTTGACCACTGAATCCATGGTCGCGAAAGATCAGAAATTGAGGGATTCCATTAATCTCCACGGATCACTTTCTTCGACCCAGGTTCTCTTTTTTCTCTTTCATACCACTCTCTTCTGTGATGGCGTTCTAGTTTGTATCTGAGAAAAACCTCATAACCACAATCTTTGAAATTGCAGATACTGAGTGTATGCTTATTGTATGAAATGGGCAAGGGGAAGAACTCTTTCTGGTACCCATACTTGGTGCATTTGCCTCGTGATTATGATCTCTTGGCCACATTCGGGGAATTTGAGAAGCAAGCTTTACAAGTTCTGTGTCTACTACACTTGGTGTTTTATTATGATTTTATATTAGGTTTGATCTCATGTTTCTGGTTTGAGATCACGTCCCTTTTCTTTCCTTTTCTCTGGTGATTTCAACTTTAAAAGTGGGATTTTGTGATCATCTCCTTAGGTTGAAGATGCTGTTTGGGCTGCAGAGAAAGCCATAGCCAAGTCTCAGTCTGAGTGGAATGAAGCTGTTACGTTGATGAAGGTATTAGATCTCAAACCGAAGTTTCAGAGTCTCCAAGCATGGCTTTGGGCTTCTGCAACTGTAAGAAATTATTTCATCTATCACATGAAAGGTGTTCTACTAACCGATGTTGATTGATTAGAACCTTACTGCGTCAAACTATTCTTCTGTTTTAAGATATCTTCACGGACGCTGCATATACCATGGGATAGTGCTGGGTGTCTGTGTCCTGTGGGGGACTTGTTTAACTATGATGCTCCTGGAGATGATTCGAATACCTCGGAAGGTCCTGAAATTGTGAATCAGACATCATCGCCTCAACCTATTTCAACTACTAATCACAAGTGTCGGAATAATGCAGAGGAGGCAGGTCATGTTGTTGAGACACAATCTGAAAGGCTCACAGATGGTGGATTCGATGGAGATGTCAATGCTTATTGTCTTTATGCAAGAAGGAATTATCAGCTAGGAGAACAGGTACAAGTTCTTAACTAGCTTCGTTACAGCTGTAGAACTAATGAGGCTGAAGCATAAATAGAAAAGATACTAAATGGTGAGGATTGTACTTGCACGTGTAGGTTCTTCTATGTTACGGGACTTACACGAATCTGGAGCTCCTTGAGCACTATGGGTTTATGTTAGAAGAGAACTCAAATGACAAGGTCCTTATTCCTCTAGAAACCAGCCTTTATGCTCTAGCTTCTTCATGGCCTAAAGACTCTTTATACATTCATCAAGATGGTAAGCCATCTTTTGCGCTTGTATCGACTTTGAGACTGTGGCTGATCCCACAGAGCCAGCGTGACAAGTCGGTTATGCGCCTAATCTATGCTGGATCTCAGATATCTGTGAAGAATGAGATTCTAGTCATGAAATGGATGTCAGAGAAATGTGGAAGTGTTTTAAGGGATCTGCCAACATCTCTCCTAGAGGACATTGTGCTTCTTCAGGAAATTGACAAACTCCAAGACCCCGAATTACGTCTCGAGCAGAAAAAAGCAGAAGCTTTTGGCGGTGAAGTACACGCTTTTCTCGATGTGAACCACTTGTGGGATTTGATAAACGGGGATGTCACTGGATTTTCTGGCAAAACTGTAGAATTTTCCAAGAAAGTTAACAGAATAATGAGTAAATGGAGATTATCAGTGCAATGGAGGCTAAGATACAAGAGAACTCTTGTAGATTGCATCTCTTATTGTAATGAGAGATTGAATCATCTCTAAGGTACCTAAGATAGGATTGGAGGTTTGTAACATCAATTAATCAACGCCAAAAAGAGGATTTCTGATCATTATGTATACATTCATAGCGAAATAAAAAAACAAGTACCTAATAGAATCTACTGTTACATCTTAATCAATTGCAAGTATGAATCAAATATGGTAAGCTGAAGCCAAACAGATGAGAAGATCACTGAGGATGAGACCAACAACGTCAAAGACAAACTTTGGAGCAAACAAACCCCAAACCTGCAAGAAGACGAGAGATATATCTTAGTCACAAAAACAGCACAATAACCTTTGGCCTGAGTGAATCTTGCTCTGTTTACCATCAGATGTCTTCTGTGGATGGTGACGCATAGGATCGTAGCTGTAACAGTAGTCGCGGATATAACTCCATAGAGCATGTACATCTGATGAGAATGAAAAGAAATATGATTTAAAATCTTGTTGGTAAATCTCTGTGATATAATTTACCAAAGATGAATCGATAGAAACTTTGAATGATATCTTACTTGAAACAGCTGGTGGCGCTTTTCTGCTTGAGCCTGAGGAGTTAGAGAGTGGCTTGGTATGAGAAGAGGAAGTCCAAATACAGAAAGGATGATCGAGAATCCAAATGTTTCGATTGTCAAAAGGATGGCTTGTCGTATAAGCACAAACTCATCAAACCTGAAGAAAAGATGTAAGCAAAACCATCATATAGAAAAAAGACTCCTGTGTAGTCCGAGTTTATGAAACTACCTACCCAACAAATGCAGCTCCATAGCGGAGACCATCAAAGGCGCACCAATGCCCGCTGGCAAAAAACATGCAAATAGAAACAAGACTCCATTGCACAACACACACAGGATCTAGTTTAAAGAATTTGTTCTGTCCATCTGATTTGGTTCTTCTCTCTACACCCTCCAGCCTCATTATACAATAGCCTACATATATATAACTGCATCAGTTAAAACCTTAATGACCTGATTTGCCATCTCTTTATAAAGCTTTTGCTTAGAGAATCGCCAAGTGAGAAGAAAAATTACCAGCCAGCAAATATGCTAATGCAAGCATTGATCCTTGCTTCCCCGACAAGAGAATTACTGGCGCACTACAAGCAGATATAAGAGCGACAGTTCTGATGGCCCAATTCTTGTCTTTTCGTGCGTAAAACATACGGGCAGAAGCTAAAAGGAAGAGCTGCACCAATCCGATGACATAAACCGTTTGAGGGATGCGATTGCTTCCTCCAATCACTGGAAGTAAACCATCCAAACCAAATATCCTGCTCTCTAAAGCCCAGAGCAATGCTATCAAAAAGTAGCTTATCATACTCCCAACAGTAACATACTTCCATAGTCCCTCACTGGGTGTTTTAGCAATCGCTATGTAGAGCACACAAATGAGTACAACCACTGATAGTATAGGTGCAATATCAATCGCATATGTCAGTGCTGGATGGTCTGGAGCTATCCCGAG
Source organism: Schrenkiella parvula (assembly GCA_000218505.1). NCBI lineage: Eukaryota > Viridiplantae > Streptophyta > Magnoliopsida > Brassicales > Brassicaceae > Schrenkiella > Schrenkiella parvula. Next base: position 12,928,734 of record CM001192.1, on the reverse strand, counting down.
AATCCACGATGGTGAGCTACTCATAAACTGAGAAGTCGCAGCTTGCTTTGTTAACCCAATATCTATAGAAACTCTTAGACCAGAAACCATGGCAAGGAATATAAAGGCCTGCAGAGAAGATAAAGCGAAAATATTATTACATGACAAGCAGCTTTTAAGTTGATTAACCAGAAGTAACAAAAGCATGTAAAGATAAAACTGACTTCTTTCCGCATTGTTTTTCTCATGACCGCATATCGCAGCTTGATCAGTCCAGTTGTTGCCAGGAGAAAGTTTGCAACTTTTCCTTCTTCCACTATTTACACAAAAGTTCTTTGTCAGCAGCCCGAAAGATGATGTACACTAAAATCAAATAGTGGGAGAAAGAAATGCTGAATCGTAAAATTACTTGAAACTTACAAATATAGCTGTTTGAAAGAAAGCTGCAAGCACGGATCAATACTATAAAGAGAGTGAACGCTGCACCAGTAGATAACCCAGAATCCACTGCATAAGGTTTATCGCCATGAAATATAGCGAGAGCCTGAAGGATGAGTGATACAACCAATATCCCAAACCCAGTAATCATTAAATTCAGATTGAACTCTGTCCACTTAGACCGTGCAAGTTCGGCCACGCTTGAGAAAAAATTCAAATATGCAGCAATTTGCTCTTTAAGAGAAGATGTATTTGCATTGTCCTGATCTTCATCATTATCCATCAGTATGTGTTTGACAGACTTAGACCAATTTTGCTCTGCCGCAGAATATAGATCTGATATCCTCAACATATCATCGGAAGAGAAACCAACAACAGATGAGTTCGAATAAACATCTATATATCTTTTAACCTGCAAACAAATTGAGTTGAAAATGAGAGTTTAAAAACAGAACATCGTTATGAAAAACTTATTGTAAGTTTTCGAACTAAAGACTTGTTACCTGCCAAGCATTCACACAGAGGACATTCACATAATTTTTGATCCACTCTTCAACAGCTGGTTGGGTGCCAAAATTTCCCATCTCAGTGAACTCCAAATTCAAGCTGCTGGAACCAAGGGCATAGAGCTCAGGGTTGACATGCCCAATGCTGAATTTTTAAGGTATATAAAAAAATGTTAGAAATTATAATATGCGAGAGAAATGACATTTTTCCTGTATAGAAGCAGGAAACAAAATTTGACACAATGATGCTTACAAGGCACCTTCCAAAAGGAAAGGATATCCCAAGCAGAGCTGATAATGTTGCCGCAAAATCAAGCTGCAAACAGCCCAAAACAATTAAGTCTGGCAAAGAAAATTGCATAAGAGCAAGAGGAAAGGGATCACATCAAGTTTGATACTAACCTGCTCGATGGAGCTGATGCAAATCTGCTTCCCATCCTGACAATAGAATCACACGGATGAGATATGTCAAAATCAATTCTTAGGATCCCTCAGGAATATGTTTCGAATGTCACAATTACCGAATTTTGTTTACAAGATGATGTATCAAATTCAGGAGGAACTGAAGTTGTCTGCTTCTTCGTGGTCATGGCAAACATGGATGTTTCTACCTGTAAAGGGATTTAAAGCTGAAGGTGGACTTAAAATCTTGAAGCAGAGCTTATATAAGAATTAACCAAATTCTTACCTCTTCAGCAGTCCCTCCGCCATGATCCCCGTTTAATGTCTGCCCATGGTCACCCATTACGATAAGCATAGTATTCTCATGCAAACCACCTGGTCCCGCCTGGCTCTCCAATATATCGATGACTTTCTAGACGAGGCAAGTTTACATTGAAAATGAAACAAGATTAATAACTCTCTGCATGACTGAAGAAGGATGCAAGCGAAGATGGTTTATTTTCTTAGTAACCTTGAACAAGGGAATAACCATACTTAGCACTTAGCAGGAGTTTACCTCTAAAACTGTATTATATTGCTCCAACTTGTTAATCATTGGCATGGAATCCACTCCATATATGTGCCCTGCGTGGTCCTGAAAATATTGAACTTAATGGCAAGATGACAAAGAAAAAGACAAAAAGGTAACTGCGGCATACCACGCCAAGAAAATGCGCAATTAGAACATCCCAATCATCTTTGTAAAGAGTCGGGATTAGGTGCTCAATGCATCCGTTGTCAACCTGTAAAAGCACGAGTATAACACACTGTTTAACACTTAGAAAGGCTCAGCTCAGCCAAGCTATCTTGGAAAGAAACATACTAGTAACGAAGCAAAACATGAATCACTTACAGTATCCAGGTCTTTAACATTGAACGATGGGAAAGGATAAGACTTTTGAAATTGATTTGGGAACAGCTGTGTCCAAGTATCATCACCCATCATCACCAACCGTTTACCATTTAGCACTAGCTATGTATAGAGAGAACCCATTCAAGTTATAACCACACGACAAGTTAAAATGACATTAGAAAGCAAACACTTTGATTTAGAATAGCCTAAACCTGATTGATGAAATTATCCTCAACAATAGCAGGAGCACCAAAACTATTCCCAACATCGACAAAAGTAGGCAATCCTCCAGTTGTTAATCCCTGAATTCCAAGCTAGAGAAATCAAACACTATGATTTTGAAAAAGAGTTAATGCACCAAATTGGAATATAATTTTTAAAAAATTTGGGACCTTGAGACGCTGCAAACTAGTTGTGGGAGGATCGGCAAAAGCCTTAAAGATCTTAGCAGACGATTTGTTAGCAGACGCAAGCTTCTGCAAGATTGTCAGTTTGTCCATCCATGGCTTTGGTTCTGACAATTGAAGAATTATTTGAAGATTCATTTACTAAGATCAGTAACAAGTAATGCTTATAACGAATAGCAGCTTTCAACTCACCTGGGAAAAAAGCACTCGGGGCCAAAAAATCGATTCTGAAACAAAAGAGAGTGAAGATCAAGAAATGCTCGCGCAGTTGTGAAGTTTGAATCTGAAAAATTGAGCAAAGCCGAACAGTTTGCAAATCTTCCAAACCTGAGAGCATCCAAGACAATGATGATGACGCGATCGACAACGGGTTTGGTCCAACATTTCGGCTGAGTCTGATTAGAATGGCTAGAGTTCGAATCGTGATTCGGGCGTGGAGAAGAAAGGCAAGATGAGAGTGAAACGTCGGAGCAAGTACTGTGAAAAGGAAGCTCTGTTCGAGTAAGAAGAAACCCACGTGTGAAGATCAGAATTCCGACGGTGTGGATCAACAGAAACCCTATAGCAATCCATTTCTTCTTTTTCAGATATGTCTCCATCTCCGCATCAAAATTCTCCGGTGCTATTTCCGACAAGGTAGATTTTGTAGTGACGGCGGCAAAATCAACTAACCCAAGGGGACGAAATGTGAAAGAACGGAACGACGTCGTTTTGGCTGAGCTTAATAATCGAGTTTAACGGCGTTTATAAACACCGCAGACGCCTTTTATTCAATAAGAGACGTCGGTCCGATTCGGCTTAAGCCTTGTCCGGTTTTGATTTTGTATATAATTCCAGGATTAAGGAAACAATCCAATACAATCCAATCCAATCTTTAATGAAACTTAAATTTTACATGGTTCTGTTTATTTAGCCAGGTTATATAGATGTTCTTTAGTCCTTCGTAATTTTTTTCGTTTCTTGTTAAGAAAGTTTGAACTATAGGCTTCCGGTTTATTCTCTTAAAAATTTATGGTCAATTCCAATTTGCATATCAACAAATCCTGCTCCTATATCACCAGTTACACAGTTCCATCATCCAGTCATGTGAATATGCTTGTTTAAATCTATCTCCCTCAATAAAAATATTATCACTAAACACTATGTAAAGACTCTGTACATTTGTAAGAAATTCGAAAAACTATTTTTATAAAAATGTAGGAGAAGGATCAGAATATTGGCTTGATTTCCTCTGATGAGAGGAAATAATAATCGCTTAGTATAATCAGATTCGATCATTTGGGGAAATTGTCATCACCTCCAAACTCCATTACCATTTATTTGCTTTTTGTTCTAAAAATAAAACAATTAACAAAGAAATCAAGCTCAAAAAATTAACAAAGTAACAAATCCAAGGTTTAAAAAAAAAGACAAAATTTTAGGAGAAAGGATCAGAAAATAGGCTTGATTTCCTCTGATGAGAGGAAATATACATCGCTCAGTCTAATCAGATTCGATCATCTGGGGAAATTGTCATCACCTCCAAATCTCCATTAACAAATATTCAAAAAATGTTGAGAAAAACCATCGAAATTAAAAACATTAACACAAACAAACGCATAAATAAATCTCTATAGTAATTCAAGGAGAAGGATCAGACTAATTGGCTTGACTTCCTCTGATGAGAGGAAGTTCTATTCGCTCAGTATAATCAGATTCGATCATCTGGGGAAATTGTCATCACCTCCACTCTCCAATTACTCTATTTAAACAAAAACCAGTGAAAACATAGCTCAAAGACTAAAATCAGACAAAGAGGAACCCAGATATTAGGTTGTCTAGACGAAAAGATAGATATCAGATTTGCCCTAAACTGCAAATTCGAGCTGATTGATAGAAACCACAGAGGGTTTCTCGCATAAAATCAAAACGAATAACAGAAATAGGGTGCGTATTTTGCGTCAGCTCATACGCAACGAACATGAACAAGAACGGTGGTAATCAGTAAAAGTGACGCGAAAATAAAACCTTAGAACACAAAACAAAAAATTTGAAGCAAAAAATGAAAAGAGAAGAGAATGGATCTAAATTTTTAGCGGATGAGAAGTCGACGGCTTGTTTTTTGAGTTTTGAGGTTTAGTCAGAGGTTATTTATAGGTACTAGTGATATGAGGCTGATGTCGAAAAACCCTAGCGCGCGTGTTATTCACGTGACTCTTAATCTGAGAAAATTTCTATTGGAGTCCCTCATATTTTGTTGGGCTTCGAGAAGTGGCAAAGAATTTTTAACATTCCTTTTATGTTTTTTATAAAATAAAATAGATTCTTGGAAGATTATGAGAAAACTCACAACAAGTGTTATATCTATATATCGAGCTTATTTATCATGTAAGAAATTCAAAACTAACAATATAATAGATTATGCCATAATAGATTTTTGTCTCACCGATAATATCTAACAAATGACAATGAAATCAACCCATAAATGTATATCCTCTCTTCTTTTCAAAAAGGGTATACCATAATGTTATAAAAAAAAAATCAGAAAATGATTGTAAGACATTTATAATAATGTTTTGCAACTACACCAATCTGCTTCAATTTCATCTTGGCAACATTTTCAGCCTTCTGGAACCAAGAATTTTTGCCTTCTTCTTCCACCAACATTGTTCTCTCTTCAAATATTCCTTCAATCGGATTTATGTGAATTTTTAAAATCTGCGATGGTACGACTTGATAGTATAAAACTTCCGTTGTTTGACGTGTACATATTAGCATTTTATGGTTGACGCTAATCTCTTCTTCAATCATTTCCGATCCTGAAGAGTTTAGTGTTATGTTTGACTTGTCGTTGTCTTCTACTTGGTTCTCAAAGGAGAAAAATTCATCGATCTCTATGTTGTTGATTGTATTGATCCGAGATCCGCCTGTAACAATATAGAATGAGTATTCATTTATTTTCAGATTTGACGTACTCAACATTTTTAGAGCGAATATTCAGTTTTGAAATTAGAGTTTATAGGTCATACCCACCATAAAATTCAAGATCTTGATCATCTTCCTCAAAACTTGGCAAAGTCTCTTGTTCTTCTATAAAACTCTGTTAAAGATACATATAATAATTAAAGAGACGATTCATAATTTGAGATTATATCATAAAGTAGAAATGACCAAATCATGTCGATGATGATGTATATGAATATGATATCGATGTCATACCTGTTTTAAATTCTCGTTAGACATTTTCATCCATGTCGAATTTCCAGCATTGAGCCATCGTTCATCGAGTTTTCCAATGTCTATTGAATGATCATCAACGTTGCTGTTATAGAGCTGGTTTGAGTTACTTGCAACGAAAGTAAAGTCGTTGAAACCGCATTGAACGCTGTTTTGATTCAATCCATTGGAGAAATCGCTTGTTTGAACCGCCGAGTTTTCTACTCGCAATGGTGGCAGTGACATTTGATGTTGCAACATTCCACATTCAGTTTCATCATTCACCTATATATACAACCGGTCGTTATCGACCATTCAATATAAGCTCTAGAATTATATAAATATATAAAGTTACCTTTGATTGAGTGAGGTATGGTCCATAATGAGATCCGTAATTTAAAAATCCTGTAGGCATGTCTTGTGACAAGTATTGCGACCAGTCATCATGGTCAACGATTGCGTTTGTGTTTCCAAATCTTGGTTGGGTCTCGGTAGCGTTATTATAAGGTAGAGCTTGATGTGTACTTGAACTTATTTCAAGATCCGAACAAACGTCAAAACTTGAGTTACCACTTATATTCGAACTCGTGTGGACGTAAGGCAGATGATGCTGTTGATGTTGATCTGATCTTGGTTTGGCCTCAATGATTATCTTCTTAAAAACGCGGCAAAGTGCATATGCATCCTGAAATTAAAACATCAATTAATTTTTTTTTCTCAAAACGGTTTTGTCTGATAATATATACATATTGCCAAACGTTATGCAAGGAAAGAATAAACTATGTAAAATATATAGTTTATAATAGCTAGATAATTGATCGGTTAGGTTATGTAGTGAACCTGCATGCCGAACGCAGTAGGCTCACATTCGGTTTCATCGAGGCGATATTCATGCATGACCCAACCAGTTCTAACACCGTGTGGTGCGCGTCCACGGTAATAAACTAGTGTTTTCTTAGTTCCTATGGTTCGATCTCTCCAACTCACCCGCCGGTCTTTGCCTGTGGCTTTCCAATAACCGCCTTTTGTTGCCCGGTTTGTTCTTGAACCATTGGGGTACTTTCTGTCGCGTGGACTGAAGAAGTACCATTCTTGATCTTTGCTAGGAAGCAATGATTTCCCTGCCAATTTTTTTAGTTTATTAATTTCTGACGACACTAATTTTGATTACTAATTATATATTATATAGATACTAGCTTGGAAAAGCCATTTGAAATTAAAAGTTTTTGTATGATTAGTTTGCTTTTATTTGTTCCGTATAAAATATTATGGTTGATAAGTTTGACTATTTCCAAAGATAAAAACCCTAAAGTACAAAGAAAAAAAACTATAGCAGTGTGGTGCAGGTCTATACGACTTTGTTGACCAAAAGAAGTTTATAACAATTCGGTTGCGTCTACTCTAATCAGTACTACTGTATGACTGACTGTATAATCGTTATTTTTTTTTCTTTTTTTTCCAACAACTTAGAATCTAAAAAAGTAAAGATAATCAAATCGGTAATATTAAATCTACATAAATAGAATAGAATGATTAGATACAGACACCTTATGTCAATATGTGAGATAGTGAAGAAATTAATAAATTGATGTATAAGTTGTGAAATAGTTTTGTAAGTTTTTATATCCAAACGATAAAAATAACTAAATTTTTTTAAAAGAAACATAAAATTGGAATGAAAACGCCAAACCAATGCACATTTATAATTTAGTTATCATTCTTAAAATGAAAAGAAAAACCTAAACAAGAACTCTGATGGCACATCCTATAACTTATAAGTTGCAAAAAATTGTCAATTGCGCTTTTGGTTTAACTTCAATTTTATATATAGCATATAACAGGAGATATATATATATATATATATATATTATGTATTAATTGTAATCCAAAGGTTAGTTAACGTATATTATGGTTTTCTTGTCCATGTGATATTCTTATTCTTTTCTTCACTCTATGTCTTGAACATACGTTCAAAACCCATTAAGCTCTTAAGCCAGAAATGGATTACGTACCAAATTATATATATATATTGATAGATATATTTGTGGTTACTCATTGATGTACTTGTAATTATTACCTGGCAAGTCCCATGGCTCGCACTTGTAGAGGTCTACTTCAGGGATAATCTCTAGCTCGATCTCTCGACCGTTGATCTTTCTTTTAAGATAGTATGTGATTAGTTCTTCATCCGTGGGATGGAACCTAAAACCAGGAGGCAACGAGACCGGAGCCATGTATATACTCGATTGGAAATGATATTGAATCCTCTCGATCGATTCAATATCGGATTATATATTGAACAAGACTTAACGAACGGTCTTGTTATGAGACAAAACTCTAACAAGACCGATCGTACGTACTGTATATATATAAATAAAAAGGGTATGATTGAGTAGTAGAGATATTAGAGGAGGAGAGAACTAATACGAAAGACACAAGAGACAGAAGAAAGAGAGAGAGGATACAAATGTTTTGTGTTATTGAGTAGGGGCTTGAACGGTATAGGTTTATAAATAAAGAGGAGAAAGACAAAATTTGATATAAAAATAATGGCAGAAAAGTGAATAATGCCACCCTCCTAATAAAATATGGAACTTATAATATAAAGTTATAAAGAACATACCCAATTGGCTTTTCTCTTTTTGTTCTTTCTTACACATATTCTGATTCTCACCATCGTTCTCTTCAAGTTTGATATAGGTTGAAAGAAATTAAAAAACTTTTGGTATTAATTCACAATCGATCCGTTCGTAATATTAACGTAATTAAGTTGCGAATGAAAATTTTCAAAAAATGATTGATTATAAAACTATATATAAACACGGAATTAATAATAAATAACATTGATATCATAATGCAAAAAAAAAACGTATTTCTTCATCTAAGTGGTCTCCTAATAATGTATTCCATCCTTCTCCAAGTTTCTCGGTTTGGAATGTGTCCACGTGGCTGAACATCATTGGATGTCTGGGGAAACGAATATTGGATTAACCAATAGAAACTGGTTTCAGTTCTTTATGTTTGGCGGCGCTTTTAACTGAAATAACTGTCTCCTTTGTTTCTCCACTTGCGAATCCTTTCGTTACTTCGTGATTGCCGCTGATCAATAATTCAATATACCATCTCAATCGTTTTTTTAATGACCGATCCGAAACCGAATCCAAACTAATCCCAATTTGGAGCAATTTATCTCTTACGAACTACAAAGTAAGTAAAATCATGTCTAATTTAGTTATGTTCCTTGCGAGAAACACTAGAACATGTTGCATTATTTGTCCATACATGTACAGGCGCATCTACATAAAAAACACATCGCAGAAAACGCGATTTTTGTTATAACAGTCCACAAACTAATATCATCGCTTTACTTTGAAATATCAATCACATAGACATACATGACTCGTTCATTCATAAGTATGTAACATCTAAATGAGAAGGAAACACATGATATGGATATATACAGACTCATATATACTGTAATATGTTCATCATACATGGATCATGGATATTTAACACGCCATATATATAATATACAATTTGAAAGGTAAAGAGAAGAGCAAGCTTGAGGTTCACATGGTAGATCATGTGGGTCCAACTTGTGATCATGTGAAGAAATCCTTGGAGGCATTGACGGGCCAACCCCAACATCACTTCTCAGCTTTTCTCATCATCATCATCAACTTTTCTGTCATTATTCCAAATTCCATATTCTAGATCTATATCCACTTAAATATTTATATATTACCATTAGTATATAACACACACATATAATAACAAATTGTACATACCCTTCTTTACACTTTTCCCTCACATGAATCCATCTTTTTGTTCTTTACTTATTCATTTCTCGCTTTCACACACATCTATAAATTAGCTATAGATTTGTTCCTATATGTTACTACTCCTAGTATATATACATACTTCTTTATAACAATGAAATGTATATTAAATTCCCAAGTTGAGAACATGGATTATTAAAAAGTAGTTCCCAATAAGAAATTCATCTGGAAACAAAATATCAAATACGCATAAGTAAAGAATTATCATAATTACACCGGTACATAGAGAGAGATTAAGACTTAATCACTGTGATTTTTTCATAGTAACATATGAATTTAACTATCTATAACATATGCGACCATAATTAACAACTCCATTTTTTGTTGTTGTTAAGCATTGTTGTTTTAACATAATAAGTGTTGTTTAAGACTTTTGATGTGAATTTTGGCATAGAAAAGTTAAGACCGATCGAAGATCAAACTGGTTTATTTATAGAGTCGTGGTTCACTTGGTCCAATTGGTAAATTATTCTAAATTTTTTGAAAAATATATATTATGGTAGAATTCTTGAATAAGTATGTAAATACTAGAACGAGAAACATACTAAACAAAGTGTAAATTGCATAAAGTCTGACGAGACAAAACGAGCAATAAGAAGAGCAATGGAGTAAATAAAATCTGTAAAAGTTTGTGACGATCTCGATTCAAAACTTAGGAGAAGATGTCAAACATGGCTGAGCCGGTTCGCTGGTTGTATCTGGGTTAGCGTTTTCTCTCGGTTTTTCCAGGTTAATGACCACCCGCGTTTAGACTGCAAACCAAACCGGAACACATTCGTGTTACGGTTTAATTGATTTCACCGTGAAACGACACCGTCGTTACAGTACTAACCACATAAACCTCCCAAAACCTCCTCCATTTTTCATTCCCGTCTCCCCCAGAACACCACAACCATGGTCGACGGCGAAATTCGAATCCTACGCGGTTACGAGCTCCGTCTCCTGCGGTGCACCGTATCTTTACCACCGTCAGATTCTCCTCCTGAATCCCAGCTGCTGGGTGAATCCCAATCCGAAACCCATCCTCACGACTCTCTTATAAGGTCCTTTTTGTCCTTGATCGAGGCTGGAGACTACCTCGGAGCTCTAGACTCGGACGCTACTAGGCTAATACTAGGCGATGCCGACCTGGACCTGGTTGACTCGGTTGATTCGGCCGAGCAAGTTTACTCCGAGCTTCTCGACAATGTCGAATCGTTCGTGGTGAAAGGTTCGTCGGATGAAATCGACAAGGCTCGCCGTGCTGTTCTGGTGATGTGCTTAGCTGTCGCAGCTGCTTTTTGGTTCACTCGTTGCAACTTGACCGGGTAAGTTCCCGAGTTAAGTTTTCATAAGATTTATCAACCTCCAACGTTCTTCAGATTTTGGTATCCTCTGTTGCATTCTGTAGGTACATGATAAGTGTACAGAAATCTGGATTTTTTCACAAAATTTTCTAAGAATAGAGTTTTCGTTTATTTGCAAAACTTCAATAAGCCTTTTGGTTCTTTTTTTGTTTTCTAACTTGTTAGGCCGACAGATCGATCAATTAAGTGTTCGTTGCCGTTTAAAGTATCAGAAAGTAAGGAATTAGTTGAATGGGAGAACTGGGCAAAGATTCAGCTCATGTCTGCAGGCTCTGACTTGCTCGGGAAGTTTTCTAATCTCCAGGTACTATATTCGTGCTGCTTATTCGATTTTCTAGTCTGGAATTGTGTACTTGCATGTAATATATACTCACATTTGCTTGTACTTATAAAGTGTGTCTTTCTTTGAGTTTATGAGGGAATACGAATAGGTGTCAATTGATGTTTGTTTGAAGTTCTTATGTTTACAATTAAACTAAATGTGTGTGTTTATATTCATTTTTAAACGTGGTCTTTCCTGCTACTTGTTATGTATAATTACACGAGGTCTTGGAAATAACCAATTTTTCTCCATTGGAAAATGACTTGTAAAACGTTATTATGACCATCCCTCATGGGTTGCGGTGATGACTATCTCTTGGAAGAGTCTTAAGCTGTGTATCATAGGCAGCATTCATTTTTGTATTTCAGTAACCAAATTAAGCATGTGTACATATATAACCATCTAAGTTTTGTTGCATTGCTATTTTAAAAAATTGAATAATTTTTTACTAGGAGCCCATTTAAATAGTTTTGATCTTTGTTTGTAGTGAACTCTACCTAACCCACCCTACATTCTTTTCCTGCAGCACTTACTGTTTGCAAGACTGCTGCTGTTAAAGTTGAAAGATTTATTGTTTGAGACAACTGCAACTGAAACATTTGAACTAAGGAGTGTTTCATGGTGGATTGCCAGAGTTTTACTTATTCATCAAAGAGTTCTACATGAGCGATCTTCATCTTTGTTTGATATGTTGCAAGTCTACATGGCTGAAGCTCTAAATCATTTTGGAGCCTTGGAGAAAGTTGAAAGCTATTGGGCTGCCAAGTTGCTGCAAGAAGAAGTTTCATCCATAACGTCAACAATCCATCTGGAAGCATGTGTATTGCAATACATATATGGAAGGATTGATCCCTGTCAGTAAGTGATCATTGAGACGGCATCTTCTTTGCCTGCTTCGTACATGTTTATAGCTTCTTATGCCAGGAAATTAACCAAAATACTTTTGTTTCACCTCATGGTTTCCTTTTGAAAAATAATGAGAGGTTTCTGACATATGTAGTTACGAAATTGAGTTTATAACACACACGCACATATATAATTGTTGCTGCTCTAATGTCTGATAGCCATCACAAATTTTGTGATATTTTTATTTACTCTACTGCTATCGTATTCTGGTATTGATTCGGAGTAAAATTGTCAGGTTGCAGCTTGAATCTGCTAAAGCAGCATCAAAGCTCGAGTTCTCTGTTAGTGGGGCTTTTGGATTCCGAACTATTCACCAAGTAAGCTATGAGAATGTTTTTTTTTTTGCTATGTGTGTTCAACTTTGTTATTCTAAGTACCTCTGACCTTTGTTATAGGTAGACCCAAAGGCACAAATGGTATTGATAGCAAATACTAGCTCATCCAATGGGGACCTGAGGCTGGCCTCTGAAAAAGCTGATGTTGGACCTTATGAAGCTTGGGGAGGTGAAGCACCTGAAGTATACATGACACCCAAGCTAGTGAACGATGAGAGTGAAGCTGGCCGAGATTCTGCGACCTTAAAACCAGTCGAACAGGCAATGATTTTGGCTCAGTGCCTTGTAATTGAGAGGGGTAGTCGGAACGATGAGATGCAAAGTAAGTAAAACCCAAGTGCAGGTGTATTTTTAACGTCTAATGTTAGTGTTCTGTAGAGAGCTCTGATGCAAATATGGAGAGAATAATAGTAACAATTCTGTGTAGTATTACCAGTCATTAATTGTGACTGCAATTAAAAATGCTTGAAGAGTCCCCTTATGGCCTTGCAAATAACTACAGAGACTGCTAATGGAAAATGTCTGCTCTTGCTTCTGTGTCTGAATTAAACTATGTCCTTTACTTTTATTTATATATTCAAATACTATTTTCCTTCAGGATGGGATATGGCTCCATATATTGAGGCAATTGATTCTCAAAAGTCAACATATTTTACTGTAAGCTACAATCTTTTCAGTTATTCAGTGATTTCAGTTGACTAGTTTAAAAATATTGATGTATGGAGTTGTTGGTTTTTCATTTCGTCATAACCTATGCAATTGAAACAAACTGATTTTTGTTCTTCGGACTTGCTATTAGCTACGGTGTTACTGTGACTTACTACGTGTTCGATGGGAATCAACTCGGGGTCGTACAAAAGGACGCGCCCTGGAGATGATGGATAAATTGGTATGTGTGCACTGTACAGAGCGCTGATTTTATCAAATTAGGTTGTTTTTCTTTTTGCATTGTATTTATCATTGGCTGAAACACTCGTTCTGTAGCAGTATTTCATTCCTTTCATTAGCGTAGCTGTGATAATTGTCCTTTATTAGGTTGAAGCTATTAACAAGACCGATCCTGGAGCATCATCAAGGATCCCTTTATGCTATGCAATCCATCTTCCTACCATTCCTGCTTTGAGAAAGTAATTAATTTTCTTTATCTCCATGTGTAGAAATCCTTTTGGTTTTCCTTCTATCTTATGCACTGTACCGGCTTGATTCTAACAACAGGGAATATGGTGAGCTTCTCGTGAGTTGCGGTTTGGTTGGGGAAGCAATCACAATATTTGAGAGCCTGGAATTGTGGGATAATCTAATTTACTGCTACTGGTAAACTGAAAGTTTGAATACTGCTTTGGTGATGAATTCAGCTTCACTTGTATTTTCCTTTCCCTATATGGCTTTTATGTTATGTGGTGAAGCTTATTTCGAGATGTGAATTTTCAGCCTTCTGGCAAAGAAATCGGCGGCTGTAGATCTCATCAATGCGCGGCTTTCTGAACGGCCAAATGACCCAAGATTATGGTATTTAAATTTTTGATACTACTCTTATTCTACTCTCTTCCTGTTGTTTGTATATCTTATTAAATGGCTGTGAAGTGCTGTTATCATTTGTCTTTAACCTAGAGTTAATCATTTTCTGTGTGGATATTTCTTTAACCTTTGTTTGTTTATATTAATAACTTATTATTGGATCAGTAAGTTAAATTTGACGCTTAATATTGCTCCCAGGTGTTCACTTGGTGATGTCACCAATAATGACTCCTGTTATGAAAAAGCCCTGGAAGTTTCAAATGATAAGTCAGTTCGTGCTAAGGTACTTTGAGACACATAATTCAAAGCTCTTATAGGTCCTCTCTCAGTCCACGCTCTAATCATCTCTCCATATTGCAGCGTGCTCTTGCTCGCAGCGCATACAATCGTGGTGATTTTGAGAAGTCGAAGATGCTGTGGTATGTTGAACAATTTGATTGTGTAATTTCTTTTCTTCCTAAACAGGATATGGATTTATATACTTAACCCTTGAGGCTGATTTACTTTTGGGATCTCTCATCTTTTCCCTACTCTAGGGAGGCTGCAATGGCCTTGAATTCTCTGTACCCGGATGGTTGGTTTGCTCTTGGTGCTGCTGCATTGAAGGTATCATCAAACTCCATCTTCTCCCATAGTTCAGTTAGCAATATGTTTCCATTCCAAACGTCATTAGATAAACAAGATAGAATATCTTGTCATTATGGCTGAGAGGGATACTAATTTAACATCTCCTCCATTATACCATAGGCCAGGGATGTTCAGAAAGCACTCGATGCATTCACTTTTGCTGTGCAACTTGATCCTGACAATGGAGAGGCCTGGAACAACATTGCTTGTCTGTAAGCACTTCAGTTTCAATATTCTGCTTTGTTTGTGCTGAAATTGCTGAGAAAGTTAAATGTTCTTTTTTCTTTCAAGCATGCCTTACTATCTAACTTCACGTCACTGCTCACTTACTTTCACTTTCACATTTACTATGGATGATGCTGAATGCGTAATAATTTATGGGTGCAGGCATATGATCAAAAAGAAGAGCAAAGAATCATTCATCGCGTTCAAAGAAGCGCTTAAATTCAAGTATCTCTCTTTCCCGTACCATTTGTAACTTGAGTTACGAAATTCATAGCGTTAGTAATTTAAAAACATCGTGTATCAACAGGCGAGATAGCTGGCAGATGTGGGAGAATTTCAGCCATGTAGCTATGGATGTGGGAAATATTGATCAGGTAGATGCAGCTAAATTACTTAAGATAGCTATGAATATCTGTTTTATTTTTTTAGCTTGAAAGTTAGACGAATTGGTTTCAGCTGTGCTTTTTTTCTTTCAGGCCTTTGAAGCTATACAACAGATACTGAAAATGAGCAAAAACAAGAGGATTGATGTTGTTTTATTGGACCGTATAATGACAGAGTTAGAAAATAGGAATTCAGCATGTAAGTCATCATCTTCATCGACTGAAATTGAAGCTTCTTCAGATGAATCAGTAGAAACAAAACCGTGTGCTTCAACACTAGCTGATACTCAACGCCATCTAGAGTTGCTTGGGAAAATTATTCAGCAGGTTAGCAAAACATTTCAGTAACCAGTATGTATTCTCTGTATTGTCTCATTCTCTGAGTTTAGTATAGTCCTTAATGTGGTTCTTGCTTGTGATAATCTCTTTTGTAGATTGTCCGAACAGAAAGTACATCTGAAATCTGGGGATTATATGCAAGATGGAGTAGAATCAAAGGAGATCTTATGGTATGCAGTGAGGCACTGTTGAAACAAGTGCGATCATATCAGGTATTGATGAATCATGAATAATCGAAGCCACTCTTTGATCTGTGAGCAGCATTCTCAGTTCCATTTGATGATACCTCTCTCTCAGGGATCAGAACTGTGGAAAGACAAAGAGCGTTTCAAGTTGTTTGCAAGAGCATCATTGGAACTTTGCAGAGTTTACATGGAGATCTCAGTGTCAACAGGAAGCAGGCGAGAGCTCTTTAGTGCTGAGATGCATTTAAAGAACACGATCAAACAAGTATAAACCAAAATTATCATTATTTTTTCCCCACAATACTTCATAAGCTTTATGATGCGACTGAATAAAATTTTCTGACATACGTGGATGTGTATGTAGGCTACAGTGAGCTTCTCGGAGAGTGAAGAATTGAAGGAGCTTGAAAGTTGCCTTGAGGAGGTGAGAAATGTGATTCAGAAGAGTGAAGAGACTACTACAAATACAAAAACATGAAAGAAGAAAAAGACTTGGCCACAGTCGTCACTATAGATAGGTTAGTAGTCTCTGGTTTCTGAGTGTTTGTAACATTTATCATTTTTGTTGTTTGGGTCAAAGACGACGTTGAGATGATAACATAATAGTGTTTATTGCATAAAGATATTCATAATCTAAAAGTTCTTCATACTGTTTTACAAAGCGTTTGAGAAAAGATGTCGTGCCGTTTTATATTTAGGAAGATAAACAAAAATAAATGCGTGCCTTTAAGCTTTAATAAGTCCATATATTTGGTCGTTGATTGGCTTACTTTCTTCTACCAATGGCATCATGACACGTTTGCGACTCATTCCCAAAGAGAAATCAATTCAATCACGGAAACGCACTTAGAGAAAACAAAATAGAAAACGAGACCAACTTTTTTGATCTGTTCGTATGGTTCTGTTACATCACCGTCTTCATCTCCATCCTCGATTCTCGATCGCCACATCGCCGGATTACAATCATCGCCGGAAAAGTCTCCACGATGTGCTTCTGGGCATGAGATTTGGATTAAAGCGAGATCTCCCTCTGAAACGATCCTTGGCCTACTATTCCGGATCTCGAGAACAACAGCCCAAGTCACCGATCACCATGGCGACCAAGAGCGAGAATATCGTCGAAACTTCGACGGAGGAGAAAAATAAGGTGAAAGAGGATAAGAAGGAGGAGGTTTCGCTCCCTCCGCCGCCGGAGAAACCAGAGCCTGGTGATTGTTGCGGTAGCGGCTGCGTCCGATGCGTTTGGGATGTGTATTACGATGAGCTCGAAGAATACAACAAGCTTTCTGGAGAAACTAATAAATCCAATTGAATGATTAGCCTCTTTTTCGTGAATGCTGCAAAAATTGAACAATTATTTTTTTCTGTGCGTGTTGATTTTTTTGAGAAGTCGAAGATGCTATTGTGTGTTCAACATTTTAAATAATTTTCGTTACTAATAATCTATATGTTAATAACGTACTGATCGGCCATATAAAATGATTTCAATCAAATTTATTAAAAATATGCCCAGAGAGAATCAAATATTTCTTCTAATCTTTCTATTTCTATCAGCAGAAATAGAACAAAGTACCTGTAGTAACTGTACATTACAAATTGTTAGATTCTTTTGGCTTCTAAGAACAAACGAGAAAGCAATTTGATCGATTGTAATTGTACAGCCTTACTACTTCTACCTTCGAGGAGCTTTCACAAGAACAGAGATATGGAGATAAAATTCTGGGTTCATCAAGTTATTTACTACCCACGAAAATGGTATCTCTAGTTTCATTTCAATCCCTTGGATCCTTACCAATTTGATTTCTCCCGTCTCCTGTGAGCCATCTGCTTCCTCCCTGGTTCTTTCTTCACTCTCTTCTCCACTCGTTTGAGCTTTCTCTCCAATGTACTCTGGGAGGAGACTTTCAATGGCGTCGCCTAAAGTAAAGCATTTCCCTGTAATTAGATACTGGAACTAATCAGTCATCTCACTCACACAAGAGAGATTCAAGAACAGTTGGATTCACTCTTTATAGAAACTATGGGTCCATAAAGCCAGTCTCTTATTAGTGAAGATAATAAGAACAATGCAGCGGATCTTTAAGATGAAATTACTACCTTCTTCTCTGAGGAACTCAAGAGGGCGATTTAGGTACGAGATCTCATCCCATGTATCAATCTCAGGTACATCTTCAAGATTCTCGAAATGTTGACTTACACTTCGAACATACAGCCGAACAGGAATCCTTGCTGAAAAAAGGATTATCGAGAGTCAGGAAAAAAGGTGGTGGCAGAAAATTAGGACACCATTACTTTGTGAGGGGTCATTATTCTATTCCTGTTAAGTTGTTTCTGTTTAGAAGATTTATTAGAAGAGGGAAAACTACTATTTACTGCCAGTGTTTCTAACTAGGTCTATGCCTCTTCGAATTGAATTTAAACATCTTGCAATACCCCTTTCCGAATGTGGGAAATTTGAAAAAGGTTAAATTTGAAGCTGAGCTTATAGTTGGCAAACCTGTCTTAACTTGTTGTCCAGCCACATCTATCTCAGTCCCACCTTGTCGAGATTGTGGAGATGACAAACTTGCTTTTCTTGAAAACTCATCTTCGATATTTCCCATTTTAAGCTTGGGTGATAATCTTGTGTAGGCATCAAGATCACCTGCCAAACCATCCGTTTTCAGACTCGATAACTAACTCAGTCATTGATATCCAAAGGTTATATACCATGATTGATGATGATAGTGACATTTGACAAACAAAAGCTACTTCTAGTGGCGATTAGAGTTATAACCACTTAACCAGAAGTATTGCTGTAACAAGAATGATACTGGCTATGCGATTGATATTAATTTATATGCATAACATGGACAACTCGTACCGTTCATGACGGAGGTCCACAGATCCTCTTGATCACTCTGAGACATATTCATAACATTCTTGCAATTTCCATTGATGATATACGCAGCCTGCAGGAGTAAAGCATTGTTAAAATAGCACACAGGATAAGCCTATGGCTACTCCACTAGGGAATGACCAAATCAGTTTCAGAAAAAATTAACAAAATATCATCCGCCGTCATGACCAGTTATACACGTACAACAGCCTATGGAATTTTATAGCCCTCGGAACGTAAGATAGGGAAATTGTGGCAGACAGAGATGTAAACGGTATTGTTCCAAGTTCGCAATATATCAAAATGTGGAAGAAAGCCACACACTTGTACAAAAAAAGCAGCATTTGTGAAGGTAACAAAATCTTTCGCTGTTCAACAATGTGAAATCTAACAGTATGCAGAGTTTCTTTGGGAAGGGAAGACGTTTCACTTCAAGTGACAAGAAAAGTAGTAAAGTTTGGAGCAATTTTCACTAACCTCTTTCAGAGAATTAACAAAGTTCCACTTTACAGAATCTTCTCCTTCACATGGTATCAGTATGTTGCTAGGATATCCTCTAAAATGTATCTGCAAGTAAAAAGTTTTGAAACGCTCAAGAACTTGAAAGCTAAAGTTTGTGCATCCTAATGCAGTGTTTCAATTTGCAGCTTAATACATCCACCAAGCCATCTCTCAAACAGAAGAAGCTGAAAGAGCTTGAGAGAAAGAAAGGTTACCGTGAGATTCCAAGGTCTTTCTGGTTCTGCGCATAGGAGATCGAAAAGAAGGCCTGTTGGTATATACCTGCAAACAAGAGAAGATTCACCTCTCCACTTAAACATATCACGAAATAAAATAAATAAAAGTAGTTATTCCCATTATACACTAACAGATGAAGAATGGCATACCATTTCAGAGGAAATCCTTTGTAGTCGAACCAGATGGAATCTTCTCCAGGAGGAAGTGAATCCTTGAAATAAGGCTTTATAAGAGGAACTAATAGAGGCAAATATCCTATTCTTGGTGCTAACACCTGAGAGTGAAAAAAAAGAAACAGAGAGAAAATTCAGATATTCGTATGCTCTTATCTCGAGCTTAACATTCCAGTTATGCGTCAAACCCAATTCCCAAATGCAACTGTAAAATCCTTCCTCGTTTTCATGCACTCAAGCAAATTGATAATCAAAAATTCGGATGATTCAAAGACAAACCAAACGCAAAAACCCTAAAACCCGAATTCGATCGTGATCCAACAACAAACAATCAGAGAATTACTCCATCGATTTGGAAAAAAAAAATTGAAGAAAGGAAGCTCGGGGTTTCGAGGAAGAAGAAGAAGAATGGTTTACAAGAGCAGGAGGAGGAGCAGGGTGAGAAGCAACTTCGGATTCGTGGAGATGAATCTGCAGAGGAATTGCTCCTTCCCATACAAACTTGACCGCTTCATTCGCCATTCTCTTCTCTCCTACGCTTCCGTCACAGCTTTCGGACTTGAAAATAAAATCCTCCGCTCCCAAAAACGACGCTGTTTCTTTCTGGTGACGTCATCTTCTCTTGCGTATACAGTTATGCCAGGCGTACGTTAGAGTAGTGCGTAGTCTGTTGCTCGCGAACCAAATCCGAGATAGATTTATTATGTGAATGGGTGTATATCGGTTTAGTCTGGTTTGGTAAGTATCCTAAGTTGGTCTAACTTGGGAGCAAATTTTTTTGGGGATTAATAAATTTAGGTTGAATTACAATCAAATTGCCACCAAAATTGTTCTTTAATCACTGCTGTGAACATGAAAAAAACAAAATTAAAATTTGGTTTGGTTTGCTACTCGGTTCTATTATCCGGTTGAACACCTCTATTAATGAGCTGCCTTCTTTCAGTTGTTGGTGATCACCTCACCAATTTCGTCTCTGCCTTCAATCTGAAGGAAACGCTTCACCAAACCAATCGAAATGTTTGGAGAAACCTGCAATTGCTTGAAAACGTTTTTCCTTTTTGTTGAACACATAAAAGCTCATAATCACTAGATTAATTTAAAAAATAATTGTACAAGTGTTTTACAGTTACAAATTATGCAGAAATTTTAGCCTAAACAACAAACAGCTCGAAAAAAAAAATGAAACAACAAAAAAGAAAAAGAAAACACTTAGATGAACATTAAGAAGTTGAGTAAATATTGAATTTAAAGATTTGGGTGCCTGAGAAAATGTGCTGGTTATAAGCAGAGGTGAATCTGTTGTTCTTCTTGTTCTTGTTCTGCTTCTATAACCATCTTTCTCTTCTTGTACGGACCAAATCCTCTTGAATTTGACTGTGAGTTTGTTCTTCTGAGCTCAGAAAATGCAGACCTCTCGCTAGGTTTAAACTCCCATTGACATACCATTGTTTCTGGCTCCGAGCTCTTGTCCATATGTCCTGTATCATCCACCGAACCGGTGTTTGATCCAGTCGATGATCCTTCATTTTGGACGGCCTTTTCTGAATCTAAGCATCTATTGTCCACTTCTTCCTGCTTAGGAGCGACTTGTATCCAACAGCTCAAGAGTTCTTCTTGTGGGTTTATTATCATGGGGAATGTTTCGGATTGGGAGAGTTTGCGTGGTAATGGCTGAATTGGGGATTTACAATAAGTTGTTGAAGTTGTTAGAGAAGAGGACATGCCTGAATCAGATACCAAAACTGTCTTCCCGAAGAGTTTAAGGCTTTGCTTCATTGGTTCCTTGGTCGAGCTCTCTCCATTTAAGAGTCTCTCTCTTGGAAACAACTCCAGCTTCTGTATAAATTCATCAAACAAAGGACATAAAAAAAAATTTAAGCCTCTAACTACGGGTATTGTTGTTAAATCGAATGAGTGTAATTTCGCAGATGGGTTTTTGTTTTTGTCACCTACCAGAGTGTCAAGGTCTTCAGGTGCATTTGCAGTGTTTGCAAGAGCAGCCTGAGGCGATGCAGAGGAAACTGG
This sequence comes from Schrenkiella parvula, assembly GCA_000218505.1. Lineage (NCBI taxonomy): Eukaryota > Viridiplantae > Streptophyta > Magnoliopsida > Brassicales > Brassicaceae > Schrenkiella > Schrenkiella parvula. Next base: position 12,907,076 of record CM001192.1, on the reverse strand, counting down.
GGACAAGCTTCGATTGGGTGAATGTGAATCAGAGGAACCTAAGGCTTCTGATCCAACAGTGGACAACACAGAGGTTGGCGATCGGGATTCTCGTTCTGAGGGAGAAACTGATCTACTTGTTTGATCTCCCTCGTTCCCCAACTTACGTGGGTAAGGATGCATTGGTTTTCTCTTGGGACGAGGAGGCGGTATCAGAATTGGTTCTAGCGAGCTGCCATTACCTCCAGTTGCTTCTCGAGCAACCTACGTAATATACAACAGAAGAGAGCTAAGTCAGAACACACAAGCCTCCAAACAATGTTTGTACAATGATTCCTTGTTTAAGCAGTCCTTGGTATTTCTATGAACAATAGTAAAGATATTATTGCAAATAAGTTTATAGACCTTCGAGAAAAACTTCTGAGCATGGCTTCGAATCTGAACTGCAGTCTTTGTGCCCACATGTTCTGTTAGTGAAACAAACGTATTTTTTGATGGTTCAGGTATGTATAGACCATACATAAACTCAGTAGCAAGTGATGTAATTAGATCATTTATTGTTACCTTCTATTCGTCTCCATGCTCGCCCGTAAAGTTTCAAGGCTTCTACAAACTTCTTGTGCTCTTCATCTGTCCATCTCTCTCTTTCTTTTGTTATCGTGTATGGTTTCCGTACCTAAAAAGAAAGACGAATTGAGCCAAAGATGTTTGCTTTTACATAATGATATGTGATATTAGATGTCAAGGAAGCAAAACCTTGGGTGCATAATCATTTCCCTCAAAAACTTGTTCATTGAATTGTATCTGCTTGTCTGCAGTTTCTTCACTTCTATTACTCGAAGGAGCTTTGGTACCCTGAAACCATCACCAAGCAAAAGTGGAGCTTTTAGGAAACATCATCTTGTTTTCTCACAGCGTATATACAATTTATGTAATTTAACAAAAGTGCCATTGGATCATCTACTTTCTTCTTCAGTTGCTCAATGTTACATTCATCCACAAAATCCAACGGTTTCAACTGTATTCAGAGATTCTAATTACATTTTTACAAAAACAATTGGCTTGTATAACCTACCCATGAATCCTTCTTATCAACCCAAAAATGTAGTTGCAAAAGACAAATTTAGAGAGCTCGGAAGAAACAAGAGTCTGCAAATGAATTACTATACTCACGTACCAAACTCTACTTTGAAGCTTTCTTCTCTATACTCATAGATTCATTAGCTAATCTGAATAAGGAGAAACTAAATGTGGATACAAAGAATTAAATGTGAGTCCAGACCTGAACATTCGCAGTCAACGGAGACGACGCCATAGCTTCCCGTATTAAGATCTCGCCGGAGGAAACAATAAATAAAAAAACTCGAAGGTGCGGATCGCAGAAAAGGAAAAGCAAACCAAAACCGTTAACTTTGCGAATCTGGGCTTCGAAATCAGCTTAATTTCTTCTGTTTTCCGTCCGTTTCTACAGATCCCAGAAGACGATTCGACTCATCTATCGGGACCAATCTATAACCTTCCGGAAAAACTTCCAGCAAACCGGAGATTGTTTGGGTTTCGAGAGAAGGAAAACTAAAAAACTCTCGCTGTAAATCTTGGCACAGAATAAGATATGACGAGAATACAAAGTAAGAAGAAGTCTCAGAGATTATCCGAAATCTATGCTCGGCGGAGTACTATGACAGTCGTGTTTAGCCGGAAGAAGGAAAGAGCAAATGAAGAAAGCAAAGAGAAGAAGAAGAAGAAGAAGAAGAAGAAGAAGAAGAAGAAGAAAAGTGTTTGGGTCTGTGGAGGAAAGAAGAATTGTGGGGTGAAAAAATAGGGAGACAGAGGAGGGGATGCCACGTCAGCTTCTGGTATGTGCGCTTTTTCAATTTTTATTTATTTTTTTCCCATTATTTCTTGGTTTTCCATGGAACGCTCGAGAAACAAATGAAAATCTTGTGGCTCACGTTCAAAGACCCCATTGACACGTGTCGCTCCTCCGCGTAGTCACTTTCTCAAACATTTTTTTTTTGTATATAGTAGATTTTATAGTTGTCTTGTCTTTACAAAATAAAACAATTATACATAATTAATTTTAAATGAATTTTACTTGTTTCATATTTGCAGATTGATGCAGAAAAATTGAAGCTACTTAGATTTGGCTGAGCATTTTTTTAATATATTTATTTCCCATCTTTAATTTTAATTTGTATATTTGAATTATGAAAAATATTTTCGTCTGCAAAGAAGAGGCGAAATAAGGATTTTGCTGGACGGAGAAATATGAGCCACCAATAAATACATTAAAAAAAAGAAAAAAAAGAAACCCTATTCGCGAGAGTATAATATTTTGTGTACTCGCTATTACCTGGCTTCGTCATATTCATTGTCACTGGTTTCCACTTGAAAAGCTTTTTTTTTGTATAAATAATTTATCTAGAAGAACAAAAATATCACAAATATTAGAATTGTCATCTAACAAAAAAAATAAATCAAGATTTAGAAGTGCTTATATAACAACATGCATTATTCATGGTTTGAGTTATTGTGGTGATTCAGCGATAATATTTGTACAAATCACTAATTTTTATATCATGAATATATTTTGTTAAGTGTCTAGATTGTGTTAAATCATGTAAATTATAAATAATTTTCTAAAAATATAATGGCTTTCCGTATTTTCAAGTAGATTAACTTTACTGAAAAACAATATTGCATTTACTAAATTTTAGTAAATAAAAAAACAATTAAAATTTATAATTTAGCAATCTTTGCTAATGCTATCCATTATTATCGTATAAATTCAAACTCAATTTAATACACATTATTAAATTATTTATAAAAAATAAAAAATAGGAAAATAGGAAAATTTTTTAAATCTAAGAAAATCAAAATTTTACCATATTGCATTTTCCAAGTAAGGATTTTTTTCTTTTTGAAATACATGCAAGTGACGCATTTAAACACTTATGTTTAAAGTTATGTTTTATAGAAGAGACTTTAGAATATTTACGTTAATTTTTTGTATCACATCAAATATATGTTTAACAAAATAATTGCGCGGACCTCCAGATAATTTAAAACATCATGAGACATTATTGAAAATCCAAAATCAAATGAGATATTTCTTTTTTGTTCGTTTTGTCGTTTTTCTTTGTACTATATATACCGAAAAAAGCGAAAATATTAAGTTAAATATCTTCTGCCTCTGAAAAATACCTGGTATGGGTCGCTCCATTACGAAAGCCTAGATAGATACAGACCACACCATATATAAACTATAATATATACAGATACGTATCCGTAATACTTATAATTATTTTCAACTTTTTCCTTATTTAATATGTTTATCCATTTGTCCAGGTCGTAATCAACCTACTTAAATGTGTAAGATAACATATTAAATCATCCTTAAGCATATAGGTAAGAGCTAATTATTAATTGATTGAAAGTAAATCATTCTGGGTGGAAGTGAAAGTTATTTACACTTTTAATCTAAAATATATTTCGAGTGCACTTTTGTACATGTCACTGATTCTTATTACATTTAGCCGACTGTTCTACAGGAAATCGACACGTGGAGGGAAAGAAAGGAGGGTTCTAAGCCACATGTTTTTTATTTTATTTTTGCTTTTCTTATTTATTTATTAACGTCCGCCGATTTATTGGAAAAATTCATGAGCCACATATTTTTTCCTTCTCGACTTGTGCCTTAGCCCTTAGGGTTTCAAAGAAGAGAAAGTGGTTGGTGTGTGGCTGTTGTCTACTCAAAGTACATTTGTTTTTATTTTTCATTTTATTTTATTTCTCTGTCGTCTCTACTAAAATGATTTGTTATCACCATATCTTCGATTGCGATAAGATCCAACCAGTAGTGGGAACCATATTTATCTTAAAAATGAGAATCATCGTTGAGAAGAAAATACAAAAACATTAAAAGATGAGATCATTCAATATCGATAGGTGGCAGAAAACATTATTTCTCAAAATGTTCAAGAATGTTAAGGAATCAGGAGGCGTAAGTACATTAAAACCATATTGTAAGGTAATAATAATTATTTAGGATGGGTCAAAAGGCAGAGTAAATTGACTAATCCTTTGAAGAAGGTTAGGCTTGGTGCTGTTGGAAGTTAGGCGCTGGTCTAGTGGATATAGTGTGAAGTGACACATTACACCACTCTTTCTCTTCACCACCATACATTTGAAATTTTTTAAAATCATTGATCATTTGTAAATAACCACAATTTCTTTTTCTATCTAACATTTGTTGGTCAAACATACTTGTTAATTGTAGAACTTATAAATCGCAATATCTCAGAGGTGCAAGTACATTAGGTGATTTTTAGTAGTAGAGAATAAAAACATTGAGACCATATACATCGATCTATCATGTATTAGAGGAGAGAAAAAGAATGGTGGGTGGGTCCACATAGATAAATCCATTTATATAAGCTTATACGATCTTGATTATGTGGTTCATATTTCTTTTCTTCTTCTTTTGTTTGTCTGCTGCTTTATAGCCAAACGGGATAGAAAAAGGAAGAATCAGATATTCTTTCCTCTGACTTTGTGAAAATCAGTGTGAATGAATGATCTAAACAAAGATAAAAGAGATTGAAAAGATGTGTGGTGTGTAAAAAAAGCCAGACCAGTGAAACTCTCAACTATTTATGGACCAACTCTACTTTATTTTTTGTGTCTTGTAAGTGTTTTTTTATTTATTTGCTCTTTAAGGATTTGAGAGAATGATGAAATGATTTTGATTAATATTTCCACTAATTCAACTATTACTTTTGCTGACATTCGCAACATGTTATATCAATTGATGATTATTTTTACATACATAATGTCATTATCATTTTACATAACAATCCAATGACGACAATTTCTAGATATTTCGAAACAACTTGAAAGCAAAAAAAAAACCCCACAGAAGAATTGTGATCTTAAGGAAAGAAAACTTCAACACAAGTTACACAACCAATACTTTTGTAATCTACATACTTCAAAATTTTGAAATATATCGTAGATGAGGACGGACGAAAGAGTACATTATCCAAAAAGGCATGACAAAACTTATCATCAATAAAAAAAGAAAGAAAAATACTCATGTAGGCAAAGAAAACGAAATATAGTAAAATTGGAAAACATACTTTGCGAGGGCTAAGCAGCATAAGCTGCAAAAAAAGAAAACATTAAAAATAAAAAACATCACTTCTCGTTATTCTTGTGATCTTTTTACTTAAAAAAAAAGTTTCATCATAAGTGCTTTCGTATATTAGAAGAGAGGAAGACGCATCAAAATTCTTTAGATTTCTTCACAGATCCTCTGGACCGTTGATGTCCTGTAAGAACAAAAGGCACAAGTTAAGTCTAGTGATATTATCTCCTAAAATATCCTCCACGGGAATAAAACGTTCCCAAAACACAGTGATATAAACGTGACCTTATTCTCCAACACGGCATTGTCGGGGATTTCAAGTTTAGTCCCGGAGTTTGCCTTCACTGACACTTTGCCCTTGAGAACAACGCCGGAGCCAAACCAGACATCACCAGAGACCTTAAGGCTATCGAGCTCAACTATACTCGGGATGGACTTGAAGCGGCCAAGGAAGCTCGCAACCTGTTTAGTAATCAAAACACACAAAAAAATCAAAATCACAGTTGGATTGTATTAGAGTGAAATACTCTTTCCAGAGAGCCCAGAGAGGTAAAGAACGTTCTTTTACCTTTTTGAATTCAGGTCCCAATTCGATCGCTGGGTTTGTGGGGTTTGTTCTAGCTTTGTTTCGTGTGACAAAGCCATCCACGAGAGTATACAGATCGGACTGCGCAAGACGATAAAAAACCGTTAAACTCTCTAATGCTTATTCAATGGATATTTGGAATTTTGTGGTGGTTCGACTTACTTGAACAAGAAGCAAGTCTGAAGTTGCCTTTACAGGTAAGAACCGTGAACGAGGTACATTCACACCGATTGCGTTATCAAAAAACTGTTTGAAGATGGGCAAGTATTAGAAGGTCACGGTTGTCCAAAGGAAAAATATAAGACGAAAGTGACGGTTGTGTTTCATTAGAAACTGCTTAATGAAATATAGAACGAAATGCATACCCTTATCGCAGCACCAGCTGCAGTTTCTAGTTGAAGAACTTTGACTCCATCGACTTCCTGAGAAGATTTTAAGATAAATCATGCAAAACTGAAATACATAAAATCCGTCGCATGGTATGATTGTAAATTTAGTACCTTCGGGTTTGGGATGATCTCCATTTTCAGCGCATCAGCTTCCACAAGCTTTTTGATGGCTTTCAAGTTAACCCAACTGTAAAAAATTAAACACTCAAGTCTCCGCATAGAAATCTGTTATCTTCCATGTTTTGGGAGCCAGAGAGACTACTTACAGGTTGTTCGTATTGAAAATCTTGAATTTCTCAATTGATTTGAATTCATTCACCTACCAAGAACCCAAGCAACGTAATTCTTAACCACATGCAATAGCTAGAGATAAGCAATCTCGTTTCATGCTCAGAGCAGCAGCAACAACATTTAATGGTGTCTTATATCTAATATGGTAGCGAAAACTGTAACTAGTGAAGGAAGCTAATGAAAGCTAGCATATAGTGTCTAATTGCTACAAAAATCTGAAGGAAGCTGTAGTAAAGATGAAATATGTACCATCAAAACAGAAAGAAACAAATCTAAACAGTAACTAGAAGGAAAACAGAAGAGTTGTGGACTTACATGCTCATCAGGAACCTGAGCAATCTCCAAAAGCTGAGTTACAAAGGGCAAATTTAGAGGTCAATAGGACTGCTTATACTCTCCATTAGCATAAGAAAATGAAAAAGTGAGAGGATTGCGGGTTGCAAAGAAGACAATATGTCCATATATTATTTAATTAGGAGCCTGGATAATCTATGATTTGAAGGTGGCATGCGCAATCATAAGGAGATAGATTACACAATGCACAGACAATCTTCAGTAGGTACCCACACCAAGTTTGATTAGTAACTTTCCAATAATCATGCAGCCGGAAAGCTACATCTAAACAGGAAAGGAACTATACCTGTACTTTTCCTTCGTAGGAGATGAGAGTTCCTCCCTTTACATCAGCTAGGGTTTTGGGTGTAACCTCCATACAATACTCATTTTTGTTCTGAATCAGGTGCTTCAAGATTTCTAAAGCAATAAGGAGTCAACGACAGCAAAAAAAATTAGTCTGTGATTGAATAGAATTTCCAGATTGCAACTAAGCAAAAGAAATAAAGGAGGAAAACCAAGAAGGAGATATACTCAAGTCAACGACAGCACCCAAATTGTCTGAGTTGGCGACAAACACATACTCTTTACCCTGAATGATGAGAAACCCAAAATTAAAATTGGCAAATGCTGAAACACAAATATATCATCAAGGATCAACTCTGGAGACAAAATATAATAATAGACTACATCAAAGAATGAACCTGTGATAAGAAAGCATCAAGCTTGCCACTGTTCATGAGGGATGGGAATACATCACCGTGACCGGGAGGATACCTTCACAAAGACATCGTTGATAAGTGTTGCGATCTGACAGTAATAGAGAAGAATATCCAAATGCAAATGGAATCTCAAATGCAAATGCCAATGCAATATTGACAGGAACAAAATCATACCAGCCATCCTTGTCAGTCTTTCCTTTGCTAGGCCACGGCACGAACTCATCAGCAACAACACGAGGATACTTGCTCTACACAACTTAAGTCAACATTGTTAGTACCACAGTTGACCTAGATCATTCAAATAAATGAAGTTTTAGTTTCTTAACTTGTAATGGCATTGATATGAAGTACCTGATTAAAAGTGTGAATATCAACATTTGAGTTGGTGTACTTCTCCACAATCTGAAGGAGACATAAATCAGTCAGCCTACCAGTATCAGATAAATGTACAACTAAAGAGATGGGATCCTCGGTGAAACAGAAGTACCTTTTGTGTGTCATCATGTGTGTTGAATGAGTTCATGAGAACCAAAGGAACCTTGCAGCCATACTTGTTGTTGAGATTCTGTGGGAACGCGACATATGAGGTTACATAAAGACATTAAGATTACAATTAAAAAAAAAAAATTGACAAACCTCGATCTGGATAACAATCAGGTCAAGAAATGTCAAACCATCACGAACTTCAATAACCGATCTGCACAGAAACAGGAAAAGAAAATGAAACCTATGGTTTGAAGGAAGAAATAGTTCCGCATCATCTAAGACTGGATACAGTAACCTCAAGAAAATTTACATTAAACTTAAGCTGGCATACACACTAAACCAAGCTATAAATGTGGACTGTAGGTTCTAGGATGAACTTGGTTACCCCTGAAGTTGAAACTATTATAAGATCCCTGCTATTGTCAAAAGCTAACAGTAAATTGATTACTGGTTACATAAGGATGTGTTCAATCCACTAGCGATGGCAATAAATCCTATAGACCAAGAGAGCAGTCCAAAAATAGGGAGGACATGCTCAGATTTCCACCATCAACTCTACTATCTCAAAGCTACTAGAGCATCTGCTTAAGCAACGAAAAGCGAAAATAGAACTAAATACTGATAGTGACACAAGATTAGAGAGCTTACTTTGGACCGGTGCATCCCATTGTCGTTCCCAAACCTCCATTAAGCTTTAGCACAACAAGCTTGTCCAACAGATATTTGGTCTCGGAAGCATCTTCATTATGTTAAAACATAACAAAAATTAACTTTTGAATGGTAGTGAGAAAATGAAACCAGTACGCAGAACATCCAGCATAAAGAAAGCAAACTTCGATACAGTACAGACTTATATCATTCGGAAAAAAATACCTTCGGCGACGTTATCCATTTTATCGTAAGGAACAACGATCTCATCAGTAGGTGTCTGGATCTTACTCCACTCAATGTGCTGGGCCTCACCGCTTCAAAATTCACATGAAAACCAGAGAATTTAGAACTATATTGGCGTTCATATGTAAACATTTTGTAAATCTGTCCCCAGATCCGATACGATTTGGCAGGCACAAGTCGATCATTCCAAAAATAGAAACTCCGTACGAGAACAGAGAATTCGACAAAGATTAACTGGAAACTTCGAGCTCATTTATATGAAAATTAAAGAGTAACCAGAAACTGTTTGATCTTCCCAATTCAAGAAATCAGCATGGGAAATACACATCCAAAGACACAAAATCGGAAAGGACGAACCTCAGGTAACGTGAGACGAGGTTGATGAATCCGTTCCTCTCATTCTCACTGAAACAAGGGAAACAGATCAGATTCTAAACGATGTAAGAAGATTACCAGATCCAGAATCATAATCTGAGCAAACAAATTCGCGGGAAGGAAATGACAGCGGAAACCTCATCTCTTTAAGACCATCGGTGGCGGATTTGAGCTGAGGGAGCTTCTCGGTTGCGGCGGCCATGGTTGATTTCCGATGACAGATTCCGATATAGAGAAATTAATCGCGGAGAGGAGAGAGACAGTGAGGATGAAGAGTGTTATGGAATCAAAGCAGAGGGATATTTATAGTAAGGGATGAGTCAGTGGTGACGATGGATGTTACGGAAATTCATGTCCGTTGTCTTCTCTTTGCCAATTGTGTAACACAAATCTGTCACACTTCTCCTCCACTCGGTGTTTTTTTTTTGTTTAAGACTTCAAATTTTTTTAATTTTCTTCTTTTTCGAATTTGTAAAATCTAAAATAGAAAATGAGCAAAACCAGTTTTCGAATAAACTCAAATTTTATACAGAACAAAAAAACATATATAATGGAAAACCATTGTCCAGTTATTCTTATTATTATTACAAAACGAAATTAAAATTATCTATATGAAGGTGGGAAAAAACGAGTACCACGTCTTGCAGGTAAGCTTAGCTATCCATTTCCGAGAAAAGATACTTTGATGAAGATATATTACTTACAAACGTAAGAGTTACACTTCATCGTTAATTGATGAAACATATATATCATAGAACAACTAATTAAATGAAATTTATTTTGATAGAAATAAAAACTGAAATTAAGCAATAACAGCTTATAAAGTCTTCAACAATACCACAAACAAACATGCCAACAGGCAACAGCATAAAATACTGTTTATCTAAGGTCCATCCCTTAGAGACTATTACAAGTTTTTAAACAAACGAAAAACATGAAAGATAATGAGCATGATTCATTAAAGAATCATCGGAGAATAAAAGTATTCTCACTCAAAACATTATTCGAAAAAAAAAGAGAACCAAATAGTTTGTTGGAATGTGAAACTGATGGATTAAACTCTCACTTACCATCATCGCAGTTAAGCATGGCTTTGATCCTTTGAACGGTGGAGCTAACCAAGGTATTGACTGTGGCGGTAGATTCTTTTATCTGGAGGTCTTCACAGGCAGCCGGACCAGAGACGAGGATCTGGAAAGCCACTGTGAGGAGCGTCGTACTAGAGTCACGGCCACCGTCGAGCTCAGCGGAGGCGGAAGAACGGCCGTCGCGGGAGATGACGAAACCGGAAGGGAGGATTGCAATGCCTGAAGGATCGACTTGGCCTGAAACGGCAGCGTATGCTGTGTTCAGGTCCACTGGAGCGTACACCACCATACCTCCTAATGCATCTATGAAGCTGTCTTGTATTATCATCATGTCAGCGCTCTCCGTTGCACTTGAAGGCTAAATAATAAATACATACGCAGAGAAACCAACATTAGTTATTAGGTCAAAAGATTCAAAGTTAATGCAATCAATATGCCAAATACATCAAACAGTAGTGTACTTCCATGAAAATATAGGTTATTGTTCATTTGATACTACACATTTGATCTATTATAGAGATGATGACAACTAAAAAATGTGGAACAAAAATGAACATATTTGACTCAATCCATGGATTTTTTGCACTTTATAAAAACTTTATTGAAAAATATTAATTTTAAATTGGATATAGTCCTGTAAAATAATAAGGTAGTATGAGTAATATACCTGGAGCATAGTCACACAATTCTTATTGTCTGCTCCAGTGTCAAAGCGAGCGACCTCAGCGGCCGGATTCCCATGGCAGAGAACGTCCCACTTTTTGTTTTACATCAAAAAATATATTTTTCTTGTTAATTACCCAAATTAAAGATATTTTTTTTGTTAAAGCTAATTAAATATGGACTTGTACAAAATCAAGCTTTATATATTCTTACCTGGTGACGAACGTCGAGGTTCTTAAGGAAATTGTAGACTTTGAGAGGGGAGAGAGGGAGACATAAAGATGAACCGGCGCAGACAATGAGACCTATAGGTTGACCAGCTTCTGAATTAACCCGGACCGAAACCCTAATTCCACTACTGTTGGTTTCAGACAGTTGCGAAAAATCGTATTTTTTAGACATTTTCAGTATCCACGCAAAGTTCTTCAACATTCTTTCTCCTAGACTCATGACGCTCCTTCTTCCTTCTATAGTTTTCACAACTATACAAAAAAAACGAAGAAAGTATCTTAAAGTATTAAATCATATATATATATATATATATAGCTAAGAGTTTTACACACTAAAAGTTCATCACAAACTAGCACTTGTCAACATTCATCGTTGTTGCATCACTAAGATATCTTTTCTCTGTAAAACACACTGTTACGTTACTTGTTTGTTTTATAATATGTTGATCCAATTTGGGTTTTATCTTTAGATATATAAAAAGTACCTCCGCCGTAGTCGGTGGTGGGGAAGACAGAGATGGAGGAGAGAGAGAGCCTCTCACACATCCTCTCAAGAGTAACAGTCCAACGGCGAGCTCCGAAGCCAAAGCCGCCGCATAAGAAGTCTCTGTAAATGCGATGTGTCCGCACTTTATCATTTACTTCCATGTGCTCCATCCACGTCACCTGCTCATGGAAGTAAATGATAAAGGTACTATTTAGACAACTATATGAAACTCTTTAAATTAAATCAATACATATAAAATAATATTAAAAAATGGACGAGAAGAGAGTGAGTGACCTTAGAGAGACCATTGGGCAAGGCTTGGATGACACAACCTGAGGGACGTTTGGAGCAAGTCTGAGTCTCAAACTCAAAGTCATAGTGTACGTGATGACACGACACATCAGCAATCACCCAGAGATCGTCTTCCAATTGTTGGCAACATCTTAGGATCACAAACTCTCTCGGTGGCACCAATGGGGACAATATGTGCAGCTGCTCATACATCTATTTTTTTATATATATATTTATCAGCACATTTTTGTTTTCTCACCAGATTACTTATATATATACAGGTATTAAGAGTTAAAACATAAAATTAGAAAAATGTTATAAGATTCATACCAATTTGGAGAAGTTTTTTCTTTGTGGGTCTATGGGTTCCAGCACGTTAATCGTTTTAGCTTCGTTCACAATTGTTGAGAAAAGCCTCGCCCATTTCTCCTGCAATATTTTATAATTTAAAATTAAAAATATCATTTATAAAAATATAGAAAAAATAAGAATACAATAGCTTTCATAAAATATCAACTTTTGCTAAAGTCAATAATTCATTCGTTGATGGTAGTTTAGATAGAATTTTTTAAGTACGTACCGTATCAAAGAACATGTCCACCAAGTTTCTTGCATCTATTGGAACCACCAGGACTTCTTTGGAAGACTCAATACGAGCACTTGGGTTCTTAGTATGGTTAGTCTTTGTAAACGCTATCTCATAGTTCTCTTGATCAATGACGAGTCTGCCATCGATAGAGGACTTGGTCCACATCGGTTCTTCGATTCGAATCAGTTTTACAACTTCTGTCACGGCACTTATCATCGTTTCAGACATCATCACTTTCTCCATTTGAGATAGCGACTGGAATTGCTGCAACTCTAGTGGCTTTTGTGGCTGAGGGGGTTGGGCGATGTTGATCTGTTCACGAGTGTATGGCTCTCTTACCAAGGTTGGTGGCTCGACGGGATGGTTCGAAGATGTTCCAGCGGAGGCATGAGGAGTATTGGAACTTGATGCAAACGATGATGGGCCAGGGAGATGGGCTAAGGCATTGACGTTAGGTATTGAGCGGCCTCCATTATTGCTTACGAGACTTGCAATTTTGTCACGCTGATACCGATATTTTGATCACCAAAAAATATTAGTTATATAATTACTAGTGTATATACAATTTTAAATGCAAATAATTAAAAAATAATTGCATGTAGACATAATTTATAAAACCAAATTAATAAGTCGCATGTTTGAACTAATTGAATTGCGAATAACTAAATTAAAAATTTATATTTTCTTTTTAAACATATAAAACAACACAATAATATATATTCTTTTTGGAAATAAGCTTTTTATGTAGACACGGTTTTAATTAATAACAAATATTACATATAGACATAATTGTAAAACTAAATAAAATAACAAATCAAATTATCTATAATTATATATAGATATAATTAGTCTCGAAAAAACATATGCACAAAAAAACATATTTTTTACCGATCCGACATCAGTCTATTTAATTAATACTATATATTTTATATGTAAAATTACGCTAAAAATATCATTTAAGAGTTTGTGCATTTGATAATTTTTTATCTAATGTTGGTGCGATTTTAGTAAAAAAATTATCACATATAGACATCATTGTAAATCTAGACATCATTGTAAATCTAGACAAGGAAATAAATCACATTATCTTTCATATATAAACATTGAGAATCGAATTCAATACATATAGACATTTTTGTAACTTTTGTATCATTTTATTATTATATTATTATTATATTATTATTATATTATTATTATTATATTATTATTATATTATTATTATTATATTATTATTTTATTATAATTTTATCTTTTTAAATATTTATTGCTAAATTTAATATATTAAATGAACAATGAATTATACATATCCTAAAAAGATTTTTTTATTGATTTAGTCTATAAATATTGCAAATAAAACAGGTAATACAAAACAAAAAGCTAGATAAATATTCATATTAAATTTAACACCAACAACGATTTTTTTTTTAGTTTTAGAATTGAGAAATTCATTTAAGACTGGAAGAATTGATGAAAATCAAAGTATTACAAAAAAAAGAAAATATATACATGAAGACGCACCTGTTCTTTGAGATGTACGTTTTGTAGACGCAGTCTTTGGAGTTCCAGTTCGCGTTCTTCTGGCCCGAGACGAGGGCCACCACATGGAGGGCAAGTCACAGTCTTTAGTGACTCTTTCAATGCTTCATTCTCACGTCTTATTTTCAAGTTCTCTGCCCTAAGTGATGCGTTGTCTGCTTTTTCACTTTGAGCCTATAATAAAATAAAAGATAAAAAAATAAGTATTTTGAAAGTCAGAATTTCATGGCCAGCCTCAATTTTTTTTTTGTTGGGAATATGCAATTACGATGAAAAAAAATCCAGCTATGCATCCAATGAAAATCGAACTCTGATTTAGAAGAATAAAATCATGACTAGTAAATTACTATTATTCTTGTGTGAGTTAAAGTCAATCACTTCATATCATGTATTAAATTAGAATATAGAAAATAAATACTAGATATACTTTTGCTTGTGTTCTTTTGTTTTGAAACCAAAACTTGATTTGTTTTGGTCTAAGTTTCAGTTCTTCCCCCAATTTACGTCGCTGGGATTCGTCAGGATGAGGACACTCCTTGAAGTACCTTGAATTAATTTACAAAACATTAATTATTAATTAAAAAGCTCATAATAAAAAAACGAACTATAAACTAAAATCTTACGATTCAAGCCTTTGAATTTGATGATTAGAGTGGCGATGGTAAATCTTCTTATCCCCATTGTTGGTGTTCATGGAAGTTTCATTTTCATCACTTGAACTGCTATCACGACTAGAATCCATTTTTTTCAACTCAAGTGAAAGAAAATATACATAATCTATCAACCACTTCAAAGCTATTTATATAGAAAAGTAAAATAGATAAATATGATTAAATTTTTTTTCTTTTTCTTTGTCAACAGTATAAAAGATTATTCTGTGGCCTTAAAATTTTAATAATAATAAATGGAACAAGTAAGGTAAGCCCCAAAACAAAACCATTTATGAAAAAAATCTCATTACAGATTTTCTCTTTTGAGAAACGTTACTGTAAAGGTAATTAATGAGAAATTTTCTATTATATATTCAGCAAAAAAAGAAAAAAATATTTTCTATTATATTTTGGATTGACAGCCAATTTGCTTACTGTATATATGGATAAGGACTGGGCCCAAAAAAGTTAAAAATTATTAATTTAAATTCATTGTCTAGCTATTAAATCAAGGATTGACAAACAAATGTTAAAGTGAGATACTGGATTTTTTAACATAAACTAAAATATACTAACGTTTGGTTATCAACTTCTAATAATAATAAAGTTGATTTAACTATTTTTAATGATTAAAGTTAATTATAAACAGTCTATAATTAATTTATTATATTGCATTTTACAAAATCTAGAGTTTAAATATTTTTGTTTGTTTGTATAAAAGTTTAAGTGATTTGTGTTGGGCTATTTCAATGCTTCTTAATAATATAACGTAGTTATATATAATTTAGACATCCAAAATCAATCTTCATATTATAAATTCAGTATATTTATATATTAAAATAATTTTCATATACATATACATGTAGCAATATATTACGTATTTAGTGAAGAACCTCTAAGAACTTACAAATGCCGAATCCAGTTATCCAAAATTTAATATATCTAATAATATAATTTTAATAGCACATGAATCTAATAAATACTTTAAATTTATTTATTAACATGAAACTATATTTTTATTCAAATTCTAGCAATTTACACAATAAAGAGGAGATGTATATATATCTTATCAAACTAATTCGATTAACTGCCACAAGATTTGTAAAGAAACTTGTTCTATAAAATAATATTTGAATATATTATGTATTATTTTAAGTCATTTTGTACATGTATATAATTTGTATAAAATGTCTCGTATATTCAATAATAGATAATTTAAAATGCTTAAATTTATTCTATATATATATCGTATCATATTTGTTCGATTAATTACCATTAGAAAGAAACTTGTTCTATAAAATTATATTTGAATTTTTTTATTTATTATTTTAATTCATTTTGGACATATAGATGATGTGTATACAATGTCTCGTATATTCAATAATAGATAGCTTAAAATGGTTAAATATATTCTATATATCGTATCATATTAATTCGATTAATTGCCACTAATTATATTAATAAAACTTGTTCTATAAAATAATAGCTGAATTTTTTTCTATCTATTAATTTAATCTTTTTGTACATGTTGATGACGTGTATACAATATCTCGTATATTCAATAATAGATAGTCTAAAATATCTAAATCTATTCTATATTCATACCGTTTATCCTCAAATGTTAAATATTAATAATCTCATATTCACATATATATATATACATATATATATATATAAGGTAATAAAATTATATTTTTTCAAGTGTTGGAGAAAGTTAATAAAAATGATGAATAACATATGTTTAGTATGCAGTTGTGCTAATTGTTTTGTAGAACAAAAAACTATAATAAACAATGAAAACAGATTTAGATTAATAAATATTTATTCAATTTGGATAATTATTTTTCGTGATAGGATTAAAAATGGGTCTTAGGCCCCTATAACGATAATGTTATTTGAATGGACTGATTCATTTGATATGAAAAGATAAGCAAATATTTACTCAAATACATCTAAAATTTAAATAAAACAAAATTTATTGGCAATATGTGATAAACAAAAAAAAATACAAAGACATTTTATGATAGGGTACATGATTTTTGAGTTTAAAAAATCGGAAGATAAGAAAATATTTTTGAGTATTAGTTAATAAAGTTATAAATGAGTAGATAAACTAAATTTTAATAAACCATATATAAGAAATCTAAACAAGATTTTTGGAACATAGAATAATTATGATATTTTAATATATCTATTTTAATTAAATAATATTACTAAAGTTGGTTTATGGTACATGTAAAAATGTCTAGATTTTACACATAACTATATGAAAAATACCACATTTTTGTATGATGAAACATTGTCTTGCTTAAATCACGTTAGAAAATGCACAACTTAATTAGTATTTTTCACCATTTTTTATTGCTAATTTTGGCTTTGCATTTGGTTCTTTACCAAATAATTTAAATATATTTAATTTTATCTTTTATTAATTTTATAGTTTATATAAAATCTGTTTCACAGCTTCACAAGTGGACCGGTTTTTGAAAGATGTTTTCTTTTCATGACATTAATGTTAAATATTAAAATTGTTTATTATCTTTTAGTAATCACACATTTATTCTATTAGACATAAAATAATTTTAGTTTCTTGTTGTCACAATTAATGTAAACTTCTTATATAACATCTTATCTTTTATTTATGATTATTATAAAGTAAAAATACAGAAAAGTAAGAAAATCTTTAAAAAAATATATATTCTATAAAAACAATCCAGCTAATATAAATTTATTTCATGATATGTTTCTATAGTTAAAAAAATATTATCATAAACTGAAAATTCAAAAAATTAAATAAATCTTAAAAATATATATTTCTATGATATAACAATTCCAACTAAGATACAATTATTTAATTATATGCTCTTATATTTAAAAAATAATTTTCACATAAAAATAAATAAATCCAAATATAGTTAATTCGTTAAATGAAAATATTAATAGGAATTTTGAAAATACTTTTATAAAATGTAATTTCCTTAAATCACAAAGTACCAGTTTTATGGCTTATTAAAAATGCATTGCTTACAAGATTTGCAAATTTATTTCTTTAATTTTTTACAAGTATTTGATTCTTCTATTTAATAATAAAACATATTTTGCTGAATTTTGTTTTTCTAATGTATGCATATTGTTTTTCTAATTAGTATAAATTTTTTTGCATTTTCTACTATTTACAGAAATGAAAGCAGTCATGGTGTACAAACTGTTAATCATTTGATAGTGATAATGTTTAGCCGGCTATAGCAACATGCTTTTTATTGGCACTTTGATATTTATATCTCGATTTTATTCTAATTATATAATAAATATTATTATCATTTTAATAATATTATTTTAGTTCTCCAAAAACAATTTAGGTGTTGGTCACTGATCTTATCTAATAGAGTTGTGGTACATGCTTATGCAAAGATTTGCAACAAAAAAAATCTTAAAAGAGGTATATCTTATTACAAAATATTTCTATAATAAAAAAATTTTAAATAATTTTTTATTCTACAAACTACTATTGGAACTTTCTGTTTATATTTTGATTTTATTCTAAATATATAGTATAGAGTATGATCACTTTGGTAATATTGTTTTAGTTTTCTAAAAAATTTTGGATTCATGTCACTGATCTTATCTAATAGAGTTTTGCCTTGTTTTAATATGTAGAGAATAAAAACTATATGAAAAAAGTAAACTTCAAAACAAAATTTTCGATTATAAAACAATTCAAACTAATATATTTTTTTAATTATATGCTTTATAATTAAAAAATAATATTCACATAAAATAAGCAAATCTAGTATAGTTAGTGTGTGAAAGTATACCAATTGTGATTAAAAAATTTATAACAGAATTTTGATAATATTTCTAGAAAATGTAATTTCCTTGAACCGCAAAGTCTTGTCAAATTTATAAGTTTATTTTAAAATATATTGCTTACAAAGTTTTTTTGTAAATTTAAATTACTGAACTTTCTTAATATGAAATTTACTA
The DNA here is from genome assembly GCA_000218505.1 of Schrenkiella parvula. Classification (NCBI taxonomy): domain Eukaryota; kingdom Viridiplantae; phylum Streptophyta; class Magnoliopsida; order Brassicales; family Brassicaceae; genus Schrenkiella; species Schrenkiella parvula. Next base: position 12,888,357 of record CM001192.1, on the reverse strand, counting down.
ATAATAAAAATATCTTGGTGACATTGTAAACCAATTAGAAAATATGTACGGATTAAGAAAAGAATTCAACAAAATATTTTTTGGTATATACACAAAGTGCCAATAATAGGCACGTTATTGGAGCCAACTAAGCGTTTTTACTGTCAAGAATTATCAGCTAGTACAATACGACAAATCTTATTTCCGTAAATGGTAAATAATGGAACAATCTGGTACCAGATATAAAATATGTATGGGTTAGGAAATAAATATTTCTTGTTATTTATTCATTTCAAAAAGATATTTCTTATTATTAAGTAGACAATTTAACTTCAACTCATAAAATAAAAGAAATAATTATATAAAATTTGTAAGCAATCCCTTCTAAATTAATCTATAAAATATGCTAAGATCTTGTGGTTCAAGGAAAATACAGTTTTTAAAACTATTATCAAAATTTTTGTTTAAATTTTATTTATCAAAATAAGTATACTTTCACATTAGCTGCGTTTGGATTAATCTTTTCATAACCTCATAGGTTGACACGTTTTTTTTAATACACAAATTTAATAAAAATATGAATAACAAATAGAAGAACATATATTCCATGTGCACCAAAATCATACACAGTATATTTTTTATACAAAAAATTGTAAAAAGTATATACAATATATTTACTACACACGAAAACATTATGCAAAATAAATAAGAAATTAAACATTTTAAACATGTAACACAATTCTATTACATGAGATCAGTGACCAACACCCACAATTTTTTGGAAAATTAAAAAAAAAATATTACCAAAGTGAGCATAATATATACTGTATAATTAGAATAAAATCAGGATATAAACACAAATAACCAATAAGAGAAAACACAGATCTGTTAGATAAGATCAATTACCAACACACAACTCTATTAAAAAACATGAAAGCACTGTTGGACACGAGTTCGACTCTCGTTGGTAGTGATATTTATTAAAAACTGATCCCGACATCTATAAGATATATGAGCGTAGATCAAGAACTTCCAGATCGTCAAAAAAAAAACATGAAAGTCAATAGATTAATCATAAATAAAAGTTCATAAATATATTTACAGATGTTATCGAAAACGGAACGCCTAGAAGCTCACAACAAAGTCTAAGAATTTGTGTGAGTTTTGACTTAAGAAAAAAAAATTAAAAAGTTTAGATCGAATTCGAAGCCAAGAAACAAGAAATTGCATGTGTATGTAAAAAAAAAACTAATTAGAAACTTATGAAAATATTTTGTTCTCTATGCTGAAAAACGTAGAATATATGGAACGTTCGGAAATAATAACATTTGGTTTCAAAAGATCTAATATAGGAATGTTAAAAATGGGTTTTAACCTAATAGATACCCTAAACCCATCCAATTTTTTCAGCCCATGATCTATTTTTTTTGATGAAATAATGAATGTTTGCTGGTATAAGGTTTATCCTATTAAGTTTATGACATCCACATAGTAATTATTAACTAAAATATATTATCACTACTTTTTCATTGTAGAATGTAATAAATAAAATTTGAGCCCAAAACTTTTTGGACCCTGATCAATTGCTCTTTTTGGTTTGATTAGAACTTTTGAAATTATATAGTTAGAGGGCCCAAAATCAGAAAATCCAAATCACCATTGCTTCACCCTTGCAAAACAATTAGCTTTAATGAGCAAAGCACAAAAAATAAAAGCCAATGCTAAAGTTTTACAGTAACATCCTGTTTCTAGGAACCATCATCTGAAAAATCAATCTTCTTCTTCTATATACTCGAATGTATATAGGAAGTACACTTCCCTTCTGTTAATTTAAACAAAATTTAAACAAAGTTTAGGCCTTGAAAGAATTTTTTGCCAAAAAAAAAGAGAAATTTGAGATTTCTGAGAAGCCATTTATTTAATACATTTAGAGTAACAATTTAATACAAAAAAATAAATAAATGGAAATTTTCTTCGGATCCCATTGATCTTTTTACGTACTTAGCAAGCATTGAATATTTTCTAGAAATCATTGATTAACAATAAGGAAAGAAACGAAATCGTGTTTCCAATGTGGTTTCATACGTGGCCCTTACGATATTATATCAGAAGTCGAACTTCAAACAAAACTTCTCAAAAAGATATTGAATTTAAACGTTGAAAACGAAATAAGAGGCATATTTCCAAAACCAAATTTCCAAAAAAAAGAACATTTCCAAAAGTTCATATATTTCAAAATATACTATTACCCAAGTAACTCACATGGTTTTTAGGGTTACCGTTTTTTATATAAACCCCCTATGCTATAAGGTGCTTCTCTTCTTCCTCAAAATATACTCTTCATCATCACTTTCCGCAATCTCACTTTCTTTCTCATCATCATCTCGTAGGGAGTTCTCTCTCTCTCATCGCCGTGATGGTGCTCTCCCACGCCGCATCGGATTCGGATGTCTCCGTCCATTCCACATTCGCATCACGATACGTCCGAACTTCACTTCCTAGGTATCATATATAACTAACAAACATAACAAGCTTGATCACGTTATGTCTATGTAATATCCACTATAATGGAAGGTTGAAAACGTAAATATCAGGTTCAGGATGCCGGAAAACTCGATTCCTAAAGAAGCGGCGTATCAGATAATCAACGACGAGCTGATGCTTGATGGCAATCCAAGGCTAAACTTGGCTTCCTTCGTGACGACTTGGATGGAGCCTGAGTGCGATAAACTCATCATGTCCTCCATTAACAAGAACTACGTCGACATGGACGAGTACCCTGTTACCACCGAACTCCAGGTTTTTGTTTAATCGTATACATAGAAGTCGTGATCGTTTCAAAATTATATATTCGCTTATATGTGGAGAGAGTTTTATTGGCGTCAGAAAGATAGTGGGTTTCACTAATCAGTCTTTCTTTGTTCATTATTGAAAAAAAAACAGAACCGATGTGTGAACATGATTGCACATCTATTCAATGCTCCGTTAGGAGAGACAGAGACAGCCGTCGGAGTAGGGACCGTTGGATCATCTGAGGCCATTATGTTGGCCGGTTTGGCCTTTAAGCGCAAATGGCAGAACAAGCGTAAAGCCGAAGGCAAACCCTTCGATAAACCAAACATTGTCACCGGAGCCAATGTTCAAGTAATTAACGATTCTTCAAGTTTAATAAATATAATTAATCTTTGTTAATTTTGAGCAATTTCTTATAATTAAGAATCAAAATATTTAGGTATGTTGGGAGAAATTCGCTAGGTACTTTGAGGTTGAGCTTAAGGAAGTGAAACTAAGTGAAGGATACTATGTGATGGACCCGGAGAAAGCTGTGGAGATGGTCGATGAGAACACTATATATGTTGCGGCCATTCTTGGTTCCACTCTTAATGGAGAGTTCGAAGATATCAAACTCTTGAACGATCTCTTGGTCTTGAAGAACAAAGAAACACGGTAATTATAAAGCTAGCCTTAATTTTTTTATATTAATGGATTGTTACACACTTAAAGAACGATAAAGAATATTAGTATATTTCCAACTTTTACACTAATCAAAGCAACTAATATATGCATGTTTTTGATAGATGGGACACACCGATCCATGTGGATGCCGCAAGTGGAGGATTCATAGCACCGTTCTTGTATCCGGAATTGGAATGGGACTTTAGATTGCCATTGGTGAAGAGTATAAATGTGAGTGGTCACAAATACGGACTTGTGTACGCAGGAATTGGTTGGGTGGTTTGGAGAAACAAAGAGGATTTACCTGAAGAACTCATCTTCCATATCAATTATCTTGGTGCTGACCAACCCACCTTCACTCTCAATTTCTCCAAAGGTAATTTTAACTTAGTAATATGTCTTAGTTATTGTCTGTTTTATTTGTTCTTGCTAGTATCTAATCGTTGATTTTTACTATCCATGATCTAAGTAGACTAACATCAGAGTGATGGAGGTTATATAACTTTCTATTTTTTTTTTAAATTACTAGTAAATGATAATCAAAGTGATGTAGTAATTGAGGTCAAAAAAAATTTTCATTTAATATAATATAAGGAGATGTCACCTAACTTCTTTCCACTTTTTTTTTACATTGAATAATTTAAGAAGTCAGTAGTACATGAACATCAAAGTCATGGAGGTCAAATTTGTTTTTAATTTTAAATAGGGGAAAACGTAACTTAGGCGTTGTTGTCGTATCCGAAAAAGTCTGAATTTTTCTCATATAGTTTTAAATTCAGTAGTTTTTCTTGATTGCATTTGTTTTCACTTTATCACTGCTTCAGTATTTGTATCTCGTTCTTCTCATTTTTTCTGTATTTTATTAATTGATATTCTTCTCATTAAACGCAGGTTCGAGTCAAATCATCGCACAATACTACCAACTTATCCGATTGGGCCACGAGGTGAGCCACGATAATTGATTGAATATATCAAGCTAATTAATTAGACATTTTTCTTAATAAATAATATGATTCAAACAGGGTTATAGAAATGTGATGGAGAATTGCAGAGAGAATATGATCGTACTAAGGAAAGGACTTGAGAAGACAGGAAGGTTCAACATCGTATCCAAAGACGAGGGAGTCCCTCTTGTCGCTTTCTCTTTGAAAGATAACAGCTCTCACACTGAGTTCGAAATCTCCGACATGCTTCGAAGGTTAGTTGTCTTAACTAAGATTTTAAATACTCTTTCTTATTTAGAAGCTTCCATTTTGTTATGATTTTGTTATTGATATATTAAAGACTCATAAAGAGTAAGTAATTAGATTTGTGTATGAATATTGGATGTATCTATAATTAATTTCTCTATATAAATTTGAAATGTAGGTATGGATGGATAGTGCCGGCATATACAATGCCTCCAAACGCACAACACGTAACTGTTCTTCGAGTGGTCGTCAGAGAAGATTTCTCAAGAACACTTGCAGAGAGACTTGTGATCGATATTGAGAAAGTGATGCATGAGCTCGATGAGCTTCCTTCACGAGTAATCCACAAAATTTCGCTAGGAGAGGAAAAGAGTCAAGCTAACGGTGATAACTTGATGGTGACGGTGAAGAAAAGCGATATGGAGAAGCAGAGAGAGATCATCAATGGCTGGAAGAAGTTTGTTTCCGACAGGAAGAAGACAAATGGTATCTGTTAACTGAATATTTAATGAAAATGTTTGGACTGCTTTATTAATAATGCATTTGCATTTGCATTGATTGGAAGATTTGAAGGTTTTTCCTTTGTTGTTGTTGAACAAAGTTTCATTTGATTAACTTGTCATATCTTTTGATAGTATTGCAATATTATGAAAAAAGTTTGTGTGTTGTTGTTACTAGTTCATCATCCATTACATATAGGATTAAGAAATCTAGTTCTAATTGATCTTTTAAATTTTATCCCGTAAGCTCGTAGGAACACATAAGAAATTGGGTAATCAGTTTTTGTTAGTGTATAAATTCTGATAAACCAAGTTAAATTCTCTCTCATAATTTTTTTATTTCAATTAGATCAGCGTTATATAAAATTATAGATTCTATATTTATATAAATATTACTGTAAAGACAATTTAGAAACCAAAATCAAATGTGAATTTTTTTTTCATCATTTCATAATGTGCAACATATAAGCCAGAAAAAGTTACACAATATAGTAATAAACTCTTTTGATCGATAAATAAGATCTATGTAAAGATATTAGCCAAATATATAAACTCTAAGCCATAGTAGAAGCATCTGGGCTAGAGCAATGTTGTTTAACATAATAGCTAACGAAAGGGTTACGGAACGATTCGAAAACCGTAGCCTTACAATTTGTGTTTAACTTCATGATTGCAACACAACATTCAGAACCAATGGTTGGTTTTTGGGTAAACGCCGTAATGAAACATCTTGTCACCTTTTTGTAGTTGGAAAAGCATTTGTTCAATTGTCGATTTGGGCTGTGTTTGAGGATACCTGAGAGCGGTGTCTGAAGGTCATCCGACCATTGGAGCTCTTCATCTTCTGTTGGATCAAACAATTGAGATGTGACACAGCTTGAAAAGAGAATTATAGCAACAAAAAGTGTGAGATTCTTTATTTTTTTTTGTCGATTTGAATTTGTGAAAATGAGAAGAAACAATGAAAATGCTACTTTATTTAGAAAATGATGAATATGCTTTTAATTGTGGATGAGTTTTAAGGTGAAACTAAGTAAGGGCTTATATTATATAGGGGTTTACAATGACTATCTTATTTTTTGTTAATTGTTTCTTCGTTATCTATTACATGCTATTGTGTGCAAACATAAAGAGTCAATGTAAAGTGTACTTCACCATATATTCTCTATTTACTAAGTAATAATGTAATGGTTGATTGTTGACCAAAAAATTGTTCAATTAAAATAATTAATTACCTTCAGTCCTACGTTTTCTCGACCTTTCAAATTAAACTGGTTATTTAGCTCAATCTCATTTTGGTAAAAATAATAATTATTAGATAAAACTGGTGAATTAAGTTTACCACTGAGCTGACAAAATATATAAAAAAAATTAATATTTTTCCACTTCTAGTACACACATCTACGCAATTTCAAAATATAAACTTAAACTAAAATTAATTAAAACCTTTTACTTCTACATTAAAATTTTTATTAAATTTGAAGGATGCTATATATAAGTTTTGATTTTGATTTAAATTAATCACATGAGCATGTTGAAAAAAAATTGATTGTATGAACATTAATATGTCTCTTGTTATTGATATTGTCTAATTTAGTATTTAAGCGCAGCGGTGATTTATACTACTAACATGTATAGTTGAAATGTAGAATTTAACTACTATAAGATTGTATATAGAACCTTTTTTCTTAATATCAATCGATCTGTTTTAATAAAATACATAATAATAATAATAAACTCTTTTCGATTGTTAAAAATATCAATACTTAAAAGAAGTCTTAAGCCGGAGAAGGAGCCGCCGGAGAGGGAGTCACCGGAGTAGCCGGAGTAGAACCACCTTGGGTAGAGCAATGTTGCTTAACATAGTAGTTATAAAAAGGATTTCGAAATGATCCAAAATCTGTCTTCTCACAATCTTGATATAAGGTTTTTATGGCGGCACAACATTCAGAAGATTTAGAACCAACAATGGGAACTTTTCTGAACACCTTATTGAGACATTTCATTACCTTCTTGTGATCAGAAAAGCATTTGGCCAATTCCGGTGATGGACGGTAGTGATGGCTGTTGGTATCGGAGAGAGGCGAGTAAGGGGAGTTCCACCACAGGCGGTCTTCATCATATGTTGCCTCAAGTAATTGAGATGTGACATAGCTTGAAAAGAGAATCATAGCAACAACAAGTGTGAGATTCTTCATTTTGTTTGTAGATTTGAATTTGTGAAAAGGAGAAGAAATATTAGATGAATATGCTTTTAATATTGGATGTTTAAAGGTGGAACTACGTTGGGGGTTTATATAGGGGGTTGTGTCATATATTAGTAGTGATGTTGTAGTTGAATTTTCGAATAACCTAATTTTGGAATTTTTGTAGATTTGGAACAATGTAGTGGAAAATGAGGTATATTGTGATACGTGATGTTAATTTCCTGTTATTGAGGTAATCGAATCGTATGATATTCAACCTATTTTTCGGTCAACAATATAGAAAAATTAACTTATGTCCTTTAATGCGAAATTCAAAAAGTATCTTATAATTAGTCCTTCTTTGTATGTTTTCGCACATACATGCTACAACGTATGGAAAAAAAAAGTCAATATGTTTGTAAGAAAACAATGTAACTAGTCATAATTTTTGTCACTTTTTTTTATGGTAAGAGCTAAAAGTCTTACCGTTAATAAAAAAAAAATTTGACTACTGCTATCTTTTGTTTTGACCAAAAAAAGTAGCAGTAGTCAAACTTTTTTTTAATAAGAAGGAGAATTATATTGGAAGCTGTATATATAATTTTTTAATAACAATGTAGAATAGGAGCTCTTCGTTCCAGTTCTCTTGCTGTGACTTTGGATGTGACACAGCTTGAGAAGAGGATTATAGCAAGAACAAGTGTGATATTCTTTTTTTTTGATTTTTAGAGTTTTGAGACTGTGAAACGAGAAGAAAATACGATTTTTTCAGATGGTTTTTCAATGGTAAAACATTCGGGTCTATATAAGTGTTCAAGCAGGGTTTTGACAATTTTGAATAATTTGTATAAATACATAATATTCTTTTATATGGTGGCATATGATGATCTCTTAAAATAATTATTATCTGACTAAGTATAATTTTATTTATATATTTTCAATTTAGATCATCATTTGGAGCTACTGCTATTAAAATGTTCACTATCCTAATGTAATATTATTCACGTACATGATCTTTAACTGATTTGTTTTAGTTAAGAGGTTTCTAGTAAGCTAAATAAACAGATTATAGAATCTAATAACTGAGTAAAAAAAGAATATGATAAGTGACGAACATTGGCAAAAATAATACAAAAGATAAAAATATATTTATGTGAGTAAATAAAATTTGAATATTCCAGTTCTAGTATCGACTTTGTTTATTTGGTTTATATACTATATATTAATTTTAGTTTGTAAAGATTTCTATAAACACAAAAAAAAACTGATTCTGATATAACTTTGGGTCATTACTGATTTTTCTCCAAAACAAAGGATAACGTATTAGTTTTTTTTTTCTGTTTTGATTCAATTTTTTTTTGCAATTTGATTTTTTCTTATGTCCATTTAACTTATCAAAAAAAATTATTTTGAGTTATTAAATATTTTTAAGATCTTTTTTCGACTGGTCCATACAGTTAACATTAAGGACCTAGAGACTAGAGTCTAGAGATATTTAAAGGGTTGAAAATAATAATATTATAAGTCGTCCCAAAATAGATAAATAAATGTAGACTCAGAGGTACAAAGACTCATAATAACAAGTCTACCTACATCTATGTAATTGAAAAACCCGCTGTGAATATATCTGATAAAAATATCACTTTTAAATAAAAAGTATTCTTAATTAAAATGATCCCAAAAATAATTGAACAAAATTTTTGTAGATTTCTTTTCCCCCTCGAAAGTAAAATTCATTACTGAAGTTAGTGTTCATGGCTTATCGAATTTTGCCAGACTAAGAGTGTTAGGGTTTGTTTTTCTTACTATATGTGGTTAGAAATGTCAACTCATATGTGTAAAGCCACATATAAATCGCCGTCACCGTATTTCTCGCCGTTAAGAAACATAATTCACTCAAAGCTGTAACCATCCCCAAAACTATAAGTATACCCATAATTCTTAGAGGTAAAAATTATATAAATAAAAATGATTATTTCTCTCTATACGAATTAGATTTAATTTTGTTCAAATGTATATTATTCTTCATTTCTTACGTTGGTTAAAAGAAAAGGTCAATACATGAGAACAATGCACAAAATTTAATAAATAAATTCTGATATTATTATTAAGAAGCAAAAAATTGCAAAGCATAATAAAAAAAGTGAACAAAGAAATATAAAACCTACTAAGAAATTATTACTCTTAAATCCTAATTCTAATAATAACTAATTGAAAACCCTAAATTAAGCTGGCGAGGGAGCACAGGGAGTAGATCCAGCTTTGGTGGAGCAATGTAGCTTAACAAAGCAGTTGAAGAAAGGGTTATGGTACGCTCCAAAGACAGTCTTCTCGCAATCTCCATTCATCTTCTGTATCGAAGCACAACATTCGGATCCAATAACGGGTTTGCGGGTGAAGAAAGCCCTTGCGATATCCGCCAAACATGTTCTTACCTCTTTGCAATCAGACAAGCATTTGGTGACTTCCGGTGGTGGATGGAACGGAAGTGGTTGGAAGTGGTGGTTGTAGCCGGCAGGGAGCGGCGGGAAGGCCTTTCTGGCGGCGCCTGGGAGTGGCCAATGTGGCTTAGGGTGAAAGTAAGGGAAGTAATGGTAATGCCACCATTCGAGCTTTTCGTTACGCAATGATGGTCTCGACTCCAAATCACTTGCTGGCTTTTGAGATGTGACACAGCATGAGAAGATGAGTATCATGGCACAAGAATCGAGAGATTCTTCATTTTTGGATTCTCGGGAGCTTTTTTGAGGTTTGGATATGTGAAATGAGAAGAAATAGTTGATTGGGGTTTGATGGTTTTTGAGATGAAAATGACGTATGGGTTTATATAGTGGTTTCATTAGGGTTTTTGGAATACATTTTTGTGTGATGATCATTTCAAATGATGTATCTTGTTGGCATATTCTATGATATATTCGACTTTTTTTGTGACGACGCCATGTAAATGTGATGTTTGTTGTGATTTGTGATCCATTTTCGCTACAATGATGGTAGTATATAGTTATTGTTTCACAGGCCATTCTATTGAACTGATCCCTGCTTTTGAGGCTAGGGTTCTTAGTACACAAATTAAACTAGTTAGTTCCAATACATGAGCTGTCTTCGGAATATTGTTATAGTAAGTCTACGTCGTATACTTAGTGCGTTTAGGGAACTTGAGTGTATATAAAGGGCTGAAAAATATAGAATTACGAATCGGCACATCATAAAGAGGCCTAAATAGATATAAAAATGTGTAGCCCAAGTGTAGAAAGATTGGCAACTCGTAAATGTAGCAGCTAAATATTAACCAAACCGATGACCGGTTTAGTATTTGGTTGAAGTAAACTGTATGTATGGTAGAAGGTGAACTTTAGATGTGTGTACTCGGTGCATACCAACCTGACTATCCATATAAACCATGATTATCAAAACCTTTTTTATAATATATATGTATACTCTACTTTGAAATACATATAAAACAAGGTTTGAATTATACAACCTTAGGCAGAATGAGAATGAAAGGAATAATGTGTTAATGCCTTAATATGGGTTTAGGTTTAAAAAAAGAAAAGAGAAAGCTGCATTATCTGGGATTTTAATAAATTTAATAATTTTCAAAGTTGTCAACATAAATAAATAATTATAAACGTTTGATTTTAAATTAATATTCACTAGTGACCAAAATCATGAAATTTTGGGAAGATCTCGTGGCACACAAAACTCAGTGGAGAAAATCACGAGTGGCAACACAATTTGACAGATTCAAGGGAAATGTTGGATGAGAATTATTATAGTCAAGTACATATCTCGTTTATTATTATTGCTTTTAGTGTTGGTACAAATAATTAAAAATTTAAAACATCTTAATTATGAATTGTTTCATAAGATCTTGTACCTCTTTCCAAGAGATCACGGCACTGAATCTCCCAGCATATATAAGAAAACTATTATGCAATAGTAAGAATATTAATACTACTGCGAACTTGCTTAGACGATTCACTTAGATTCCTAGGTTTCAGCCATGTATTTAAACCGTGGTGGGATTGCGAAAAAAAATATTTGCCTCTTGAAATGGAGAATAACTACAAAAATAAGTGATGATGCATGTCCAACATTCTCGTGATCACGACATCTTGATGGAAACTTGTAATAGCGACATTCATAAGTTGGTGCATGGATTGTGATTCAATAACATGTTTTTGGTTGGAAAGTCTAATTCAGTACAAAGAAAGAGTCTAACTTCAACAAGAGGTGCGTTTGACGTTGTTTACATATGATAATTTTTGTAGCGAAGAGAATGAAACATTCGATTATAAGCAATTAATTAAAAATCCAGATAATGAAGTTAAACCATACAAGTTGTTGTGTCAAATTTCAACCTAGTCAATAAATTTTAAAAGTTTCAATTCTACAAAGATCAGATGGATATAAAATGATATTCAGGAGAAAAAATTAAGATGTGAACACAATTTTTGTTAATATAAATTGCAATAAAAAATTCAAAAACATAAAAAAAAATGGAGTCCCATGGATAAGGGGAACAGTTGCAAATGTAAGTCAAAGGATCCTCCAAATCAGACGAAAGGTTCCGTAGAAAAATCACCAAATCGAAAGTACGAAGGAAACGAGGAATAGGTCCCACACGCAACTTACATAAGTGGAAACCTTCTTTTTTTTCTTTTTTTTGTTGTCGACATTATTGTTTCTTTAATATCTTATCATTAATTTTCGTACTATTATTACTGATTAACAAATAAATATTATCATTTCAATCTTGTGAGATAACAACTGGAAGTAATAATACGATTATGTTGCGTCCTTCCACACTTTCAGCGTCAGGTTATTCCACTCATATTACGTGGTATGCTTTTTTTAATCGGTTTGATGCAAATTGATTTTTGGTCTAGTTCTCATTAGGTCAATATATTTAGTATATTGGTTTGTGGATTCAAATCTACATAATACAATATATATGGTTGACAAAGAAAATCAAAGGTATATTCATTGATCCAAAATAATTAAACTTCAAGTCAGATTTAAATGATGTGATTTAAATGATGTGCTTCATATTATATTTAATTTGTGCATACATAAAGAGTAAAAACTAATTTGTATTGACCAAAAGCGCTGACGACCTAAAAAAAATTGAGCGAATGAAAAAAAAAGAACAAAAGCTAAAATTATTATTTTTCAAGTTCAGTTAATAAGCTTCTAGTCACTTTGCTCTTTATTTGAGCACTACATGCTCTACTTTGTGTTTAAGCTTCAGTTGAAAAAACAAAACTAGCATGATCTAATGGAAAAAAAACGAAAAATAAAGTTTTCAAATTAGGTTTTTTTATAAAAAAATATAATAATTTACCGTATTGTTCTTTTGGTTTCTGTTAAAGTTAAAACATAGAAAAAATAAACAAAACGTAAGTTGCATAACTTCTAACTTCCATTGACAAATTAACAAAAAAAAACTATATTTCTTCCCGGCAAATAGTTGTAAGTTAATAAAAACGTTTTTTTTTCAGGCCATATTACAACTTATGCAGCTTCCTTGTAGAGTAAAGTGATAAGAATGAAAAAAAAAATGTGATGGGCATAGACTTGTGAAAACACGGTAATATATTTGAATATATAATAAATTGGAAAGACGCGCATTGAACTATATAATGTCAACCTGTATATATGCACAACTGTCTATCTCCACCTTTACAAATAAAACATTATAATATATTTTCCTCCAACATTCTCTTGTATATATACTCTTATGTCTTCTTGGATCTTCTCCTAACATACTTCCTTTCTATTTTCTTTTTTCACTAATTAATCTTCTCCTTTGTTCTCGAATAGCAAACTTGGATCTTTTCTTCACATCATGGGAAACTACGTTTCTTCCGCTCTAAGCAAGACTTCTTCTTCGGCGGCGAGAGTGATTCTCCCAGACGGGGAAGTGCGTCACATTCACGCGCCAACTAAAGCCGCCGAGCTAATGATGGAGATTCCAAGTTTCTTCCTTGTCGACGCCAAGTCGTTAAAAATCGGTCGGAAACTTAACCCTTTAGCTGCCGACGACGATCTTCGAGTCAGAGGCTGCCATGTGTACGTTGCTTTCCCTATGACGCGTGCCACGTCGGCAGCTAACGCTTCGGATATGGCTCGGTTATTCGTAGCTGCTAAGAAACAACAACGCCGCCGAGTCGGGACCAAATCTTCCGGCGCCGGGACAGCCTTGAAACACTGTCACAACGGAAGGGTGTCGCCGGACGGAGAAGGAGAAGACGTCAGGATGATATTGGCGGGAGGATCGAAGCTGAATTTAGAAGATATCGAAGAGTTTTCGGCGGCGGAGTTTATGCATAGGATCTCTATCTCGAAATCCAAGAAACCAAAGTTAGAAACCATAGCTGAAGAATCTTTGTGTTAACGCACGCAAAATCAAACAAAAATGGAAATTTGATTTGATTTTTCAAACGTTATTTTTTTTTTTTTTTGTTTCATTAATCCTCTTTGCGCAAGTGGTTTCTCTTTTGTGGTATTAACGAACAGAAAGAGACATAAGTCGAGAATGAACATGTGATTTTTTATTTTTTTAACTCCGAAATGTGATTTTTAGCTACTCAATTGTTAAATCACGCATGAACTTTTCGAATTTTATGATCATAATTATAATGGAAACTCAACTGATATAAATGATGATTCATGGTTTCTAACAGACAAAAATCTAACGATTTGTCATAGACAAATGAGTTTTGTACCATTTTCAACTTTTTAAACTTCCACTTGCATGTAAGATTATTGTTTTTTTTTCCCTTAAAGATTTCAATAACAAATAAATGTGATATCATAATTAGATAAACGTTAATGGTACGTGTTAGATGTTTAAAAAAACGTTAAAAAGTATTTCCAAAGAAGATGTCGATCATAATTTTTAAAGTTAATGTATAAAGTATTTCTATTGATAAACATACATAATATACGAATCTGTGACTTAATATAAGTATAGTAATATAGTAGTCATTTTCACGTATAGATGTGTGTACTCACTAATCAATCGTGTTGGTCATGTCGGTTAATATTTTTGGTTGCAATATTTATTAAGTGCGTTATCTCAATTAATATCGATTAATCATATTTAAGTGCTGTAAAAAAGTGTATTCATATTAGAGAAAAGAACTGTGACTTTTCATTAAATTAAGTAAATAAAATATTAATTTGTTAAAATTATTAAATTGAGTGTTACTTAGTGAAATACACCATGGTGAAATGTTTATTATTGCAAATAAAAACATCTATAGTCATTTATCTAATTTAATAAACCCCAAAATTAATGGTTCTCTAGCTAATTCACTAAGACAAAAAAAACTTAAGCTAATTCACCTATTAATATAATTCATTTAATTAATTGAAGTATTTTCTTTTTCCGACAAAGTACAAACCCCGATACTGTATTAACACGCGCATTGGTCTCGTCGACACGACGTCGTCGCCGATCGTACCCGTTCGTCTATGTATTGGGAGTTAATAATCGGCGGGTGAAGGCCTTAGATCTTCTGATTGCTACCAAGAGGAAGATTCTCGCCGGAGATTCAATTTTTTCGTTGCAAGGTTCGATTTTTTTCTTTTTATGAGCCGGTGTTGTATGGATAGACATCGGTAACGATTTAGGGTTTTAGGAAGAGCGTGTTCAATCTTTGATGAATAGATACATGTCGAAGGGAGAGATGAGTCATTGCTTCTCGCATATATGAGTCAGAGTCATGCTCGATTCGAGAGGAAGAAACGACTGGTTTTTGCAATTGTAGCGATAGGAATCTGGACGCAATAAATTTTTAGGATAGTTTTGATGACACCAGGAACAGTTTTGTGAATCTTTTGCTTGTGGAGTTTGTAAAGTGGATAGATATTCAAGATTAGTGAAGCCAAGTGAAACATTGTCTTCTTTTGAGGAGCCTAAGATCTTGTGAAGGTAGTAATGATGGGTGATGAGAATCTCTCTGACAAGCCTAGGGATGAGAAGGTTTTATTGAATATGACTTGTGGTAAGGAGGAGATTGTGGAAGAGCTTAGGAATTGTTTGCCCAAATGGGTTACGCAAGAACAAGTAACAGATATGATTAGAGGGACATGTAGGAACGTAGTCGAAATAGTTGATAATTTCTATGAACACGAGACGAAATTCTACGAGCAAGTCGCTGCTGTTATATCTTTCACTTCTAGAGATGGATTTAGTTCGGGTAACCACGAAGCACTTGTTTCGAAACTGGAGCGTCTACACTGCGAAACCGAGCGAAATGAAACTTGTCAGTCATCGCAGTTTCACAAGCTCAAGAGCATGAGTAGTTCCCACAAGAGCAGCATTTCTCCTGTGAAGAGGAACAGAAAGATCAAAGGTAAACCAAAGAAGAGAGGAAAAGCTTGTTCTAAAGTAGAATTTGCTGGCCCAAAGCAAGTTTCAATAACTAAATTCTTCAACAAAGTTCCTTCAGATGATACCAAGTCTTAAGAGGCGGTTTGTCAGAGCATTTGGAAGTAATATGGTGAGTTCTTTCTGCATAATTTAATCAAGGGATGAACTGTTGCTGTGATGTCAACGGATAATACCTCATTGATAGTGCATCAAGAATCTTGGAAGATTTGCAGCGACCAATGTATCCTAGACTGCATTGATTGATCTTCACAGCAACGATGACCTAAAGATATCATGCGGTAGCACAATTTTGTATTGTAAGAAGCTTAATGTTTTGTCTACGTTGGCCTCACTGAGGAAGCTATAATCATATAAGGGGAAAAGATTGATATTCAGTTGCAGAGTTATCAATTTAGATTGAGCATTGCATTATATTTGAACGTTATCTGGTTCTGCTTTCCATTTCGTGATCTTATACTGGTAATGAGCGTCTCTTACTTAACTAAATTCAGTATTTGATTGAAGATTTTTTTCAAAACTCATTAGCATTGTAGATGAAAGAAAGAGCAAAACAGAATCGAAGAAGTATTTTGTCTTCTTTACAATATAAAGCAACTGTTCCTATAACTGTTACAAGGCTAAAGAAAAGAACTTTCCATCCTCAAGATCATGGTTCCGCTGGAAACTATTGGATATGAATCTCTCGCCTACAGGTTCCATTGTCTTAAAACCTTCTTGCTAAACAGTGACTATCTTAAAACATGTTGAATATTGCTTCACGCGATCCAAGCCATGCCCCGTGAACAATGCTATCGTTCCACTCGCTTTGCCCTGAAAATCCAACATTACAAGTTTCTGATTTCACTAAAGATAAAAGAAAAAAAAAAGGAATACAAGTCGGTGGAGGAGAAGGATCAGTGTGTAAGTACCTTCACCAGCAGACCAACACACAACTGAAGGGACACTGTTGGAGAATTTATTTTCAGAGAGAAGTTGACCAGATTTGATACTCCAGATGCGAGTGTAGCAGTCATCTCCTCCTGTAACAAACATACAAAGACAAAACAAAACTCCAACCATATCACTGAAAACAAACTCGTGGTGATTTTCCAAGAACCAACATAGCTGTTATGTTTTCGGAACGAAGGGCTCCTTTTTATTACCTGACATGAGAAATCTTTCTGATGGGTCAATGCCAAATTCGATGCGAGTATGAGAATTTACATGTCCATCATATGTCTGTACAGCGACCCCTTTCTTAACCATGCGTTGATCGTATAGCTTGATCTAAGAAAGAGAAAAGTTTGGATCTTTAGATGATGATCTGCTCTCGAAAAATCTCTTAGTAAGTATATGCAGAATAGCAGCTGTACCCACCGTTCCATCCATTGAGCTTGCCATTAAGTACTGATCATAAGTTTTCAATGTCTTCAGGCTAGAGAAGGAAGGAGGAAATTATAGAGCCATGAAAACAATAAGTAACAAGAATTTTCATATTTGGTTTCAGTCGTTTGCTAACCACGTAAGAGATGAAGGCATATACAATATATGAGATGGATTTATGTTTCCTCTGAGCTGCAAAATAACAATTGGAGAAACGCATCACCAGAATATTGTGAGGAAAGCCAAAGAAAAAGAGATGACAAGTTGTGACACAACAAACTCGTTATATTATTTTTGTATTACCTTAAACCATTCTGTTTTTGTAGTACTTTGACTGGTTTTACTCGATGATTGAGATCGTATCTTATGTCTAGTGAGCCGGCCTGGTCTCTCACGTAGATCAACCGTCACAATGGCTCCATTTCTGAGTCCGCATTGAACAATGTTTCCCTGGGAAAACGAAGTAGGAACAACATAAGCACATGTGCCCTTCAGTAAAAACAAAGACAAGACTTAACTTGTCAGAAGAGAGGTTTAGACACCTTGGCTCGAGTTATATATTCAATTAAGAGAGACCACTGAACGAACATATAGCAACTAGGAGTGAAGCAACAGTATTGAGCTGCTAGAAGATAATGCATCTCGGAGCTTGGAATTAAGAGAACTTTACCGATTGATGAAATTGTAGCGCCAAGACATCGCTTTCGCTTAGAAGAAAGTATGAACCTGCTCCTGTTTCCAAATCAACCAAAGCGGCTCCTAGGTTGGTACCGATAGCTGCAAGACTCCCACTTATAGTGCAATCAGCTGTCCAAATGGTACACTCAGAGGAAACATTCCCTTGGAGGCTTCGCGGAGTGGCTATGTACGGTTCCTCAGCAAGACTTAAGATAAAAATTGACCCTCGGCCAGCTGATCCCAGTGTAGTTATCCTGTTTTCTAGTGTCAAGATTTTACAAATGGGTGTTCAAGAAAGAAAGCAAAACATAAGACACATTCAAAGGATACAATGCCCGCTTTACGTAGTGGGAATTCTCAGAAGCATTAGATCTTCCAATCAGCTGAATAGAAGATATACTAGATAACGCATGTAAATGAGAGCGTGCAGGTCTCCATATAAGCCTAGGTGCTTCCCTTTCTTCTGCATCGTTTTCTTTGAGAGGAAGAACAGAAACTGGATCGCACTCGGTTTCACCATATATAGCTCGAGTTTCAGACTCATCAAAGAGTACTTGTCCAGCTTTGGAAACTCTCAGAATGCTGAAAGAAACAAACTTCCAAAGCATATAGGTTGGAATGAAAATAATCTAAACAGTTTCCATGAAGAAGGAAAAGATTAATCTTCATGGTACAGTCTTGAAACACCGATAAAACTGATAATTCTAAGAGAATGAATCATACATACCTCAAGCAGCCTCCAGTACTGCCTGCTACTAGGATGTTCTTTCTGGTCAGGCCTTTAGATGTTTGTATATCAACCTGAAACTGTTTCAAAGCAGCATCACCTATGTTTTCCGTGGAATCGTATCTCCATACCTAAGCATCATTACCATTACACAAACAAGAGAAGAAGAAAAAATGTTTTATATCGGGCTTATCACTCTTATGTAATCCTACTTAGAAACAGAGAGGTAAGTTATAAGTAGTAAATACCACAGGATTAGAGGCTTGTGTCTTTTCGATCTCCTCCTTGAAGTTAGATTTCTTCTTATTGACAGGAATAACACCGCCACTTAGCTCTCGGGAATAAAGTAACTTCAATGCTTCTAGTTTTTTTCTCTTCTGATAATTAGGTTCCTGATGAAATTTCCATACAAATTAACTACACAAACAAGCTACCTAAAGAAGTTGGGGAACTTTCATTGATTCTGCATGACTCGAGCTTTACACAAACTCGAAAGAAGTCGAAATTTGAAGTAACCGACCTGGTAAGGCTTTGCGACAGGATTTTGCTTCGTTCTTGAAGAAGAAGAAGATTTTGAACCAGGGATAGGACCTTTAATGGCGAAGTATTTGTTCTTCTCCTCGTCGAAATAAAACCCAGGAAGTTCTGAAATCAAATTTAAAAACATTAAAAACCCATATTCACACATTAATCTCAGGTACGCAATCGAAAGTAGAAGAATTATCCAGGAAGAGGATTCAAGACCCGGTCTCATGTTGTCTGTCTCCTAGGCAACTCTGTTCTCTGTGTTCTTCACAAACTCCATTAAAGGCTAACATGCGCAGTATATAAATAGCTTTAGGTTTTGTTCAACGCACGAAGTCACGAAGCTTTAGGAATTGAACAGAGGAACTGTTTTTTTATTTAGTTTTTGGTTTAAATTCGAACCGGACCGGTGGTTTACAATGGTAAAAACTAAGACTGATCGTTTTGTTCAACAATACAACTTCAACATTTTTATTTAAACTCTCCACAACCTTCTAGTTCTTGTGCTGCAATCTCCCACTCTCAGCACCAGCAAAAGGATCGACGATAACATTAACCACCGCGGGTTTTCTTGCAGCGAACGACTCGGAGAGAGCGGATTTGAGCTCATCAGGTGTTTCCACAATATACCCTTTGCCTCCAAAGGCTTCAATAAGCTTGTGATAGCCTGCATTTGGAACAAAAGATGTTGGTGCTGGATCCTCTTTATAGGGACCGGAGATTTCTTCAGGACTCCTCCGGTCACCGCCATAGACACCACCATTGTTGAAGACAATCACCACCACAGGAAGATTGTATCGAACCAATGTCTACATCATCAAAGACAAAAGTTTATTATTGATCGAAGATTCAGACAAGACAAAAGACAATTCCGAATTATGGTATATGTAAAGTGTTACTACCTCAACTTCCATGGCACTGAATCCAAAACCAGAGTCTCCTTCGACGGCAACAACAAGTCGATCAGGAGAAGCAACAGCAGCAGCAATACAATAACCTAAACCAACACCCATTGTTCCCCAAGTTCCTGCATCAAGCCTTGTCCTTGGCTCTTTCTGAACCAAAACCGACCTTCCTACATCCATCGTATTAGCTCCTTCTGATACCACAACAGGACTCGGTCCTTCAACCGCCAAAATAGCGTCTCTGATTATCCTCATAGGGGTCAAGAAATTGAAAGGAACCACATCTCTGGCAAGCTGCATCTCCATTTTCTCACCGTTTTCTTTTGCTTTCTTGGAAATTGATTCCACCCATGGATTAGACTTCCCTAGACAGAAAGGATCGTCTTTTATCTCTCTGTTTAACAATCCAATCACAGTTTTGGCATCTCCAGCAATCCCCAAGTGAGGTTTCCTCAGCTCAATTTCTTCCTCAGAGATATCTACCAATACGAATTTCACATCTTTAGACCATTTCGGCGACTCTCCGAAATGGAGAAGCCAGTTAAGCCTAGCTCCGACCACTAAAGCGACGTCGGATTTTCCAATAGCAAGCGACCTCGCCGCCGTCGCAGAGAGCTCGTGTGTGTCCGGTAACAAACCTTTACCCATCGGAGTTGGGAGGAAGGGTATTCCGGTAAGTTCCACCAGTTTCTTCAGCTCATCCTCTGCTCGCGAATACGCCGCTCCTTTACCGAACACGATCAGTGGTCTCTCCGCTTTTCTCAGCAGCGAAACCGCCGATTCGATCTCCGATCTAAGAGAAGCCCGAATTGGTTCTTGTTTACGAGATTTTTCGACCTCAGCCACTAGTTTATCCGCCTCGGATTCCGATATTTTCTGACGCAATACATCAGACGGAAGATCTAGATAACACCCACCAGGTCGACCCGCGACGGCTCGATCCAGGACCCTAGCGACGCAATTGGGGATGTCACGAACATCCTTCGCTTTCTCCGATAACTTCGAGAAAGCTTTCACCGCCTCGACCTGATCAAGCTCCTGGAAATCTCCACGTCCAGCGTCTCGCTGATCGCAGGAACCGGAGATCATCACCATCGGCCACGTGTTAGCCCAAGCGTTGGACAGACCCGCGAGACCGTGCACGCAGCCCGGACCCGAAACTGTGAGAAGGATTCCGGGTCGACCCGTGAGGTAGCCGTAGGCGGAGGCGGCGTATCCGGCGGATTGCTCGTTGTGGAAGGCGACGAAGCGTATGCCAAGAGCCATGGCTCGGCTAGCTAGAGACGTGACGGGGATGCCCACGACACCGAACATGTGGGTGACTCCGAGACGAGCTAGTGACTTGGCGACGAGAACGTTGCCGTCGATTGACGGTGGAGTGGCTGTTGCTGCTGCTGAATCATCCGCCATCTTTTTTTTACAGATCTTTCTTGGTTTGCTCAACTTTCAGTTTTACTTCCAGTTCTCTTTCTCATATATAGGCCTTTGATTTGTGTTTTACTCACTCTTGCACATCATAATGTGATTAATGTGTTTTGCATAAATTGCTATTACTGATGTTAAACTTAGTTTCTTCACTCGTTTAACAATTTTATTCCCTTTTATTTATAATAATGTGTTATTACGCTTTTTTATATAAAAAAAAGATTATCTATAGCAATAGTATAAATTCAATAAAATTATTTATACCAAACTATCCATGAATTCTTATCAACTTTTCAGTTGTAAATAAAAAAACACTTAAAATACAAAAGGTATTGTGATCCAATTTTTTTTTTAAATAGCTGTATATCTTTGGTCACTAGCGAGTCTAACTCGCCTAATCTTTTCAATAATTGAATTAGAATGTTATAAATTGATGAAAATTATAAGTTCAGTTTGGTTTGGTACAAGTTTGGTCCGGTTCATATTTTAATTAAAACAGTGTTTTAATGACTACTCTTGAATTTTGCCATTAGCCAAGAAAAACAATTCAAAATTGGATTTGTGCTTCTACACAAGGTGGAAGATTTTGACCACAACAAAACTAGAGCCACCCAAAGATTTATTTCATGACCATAGGCAACAAATTTTACAATCGATTGTGCTAACAAATTTTCAAACTTTTTTATTGATCTACATGGATCAACTTTCGGATATTCTTACTCCATACTTCTAAATCAAATAGAGTTTAAACTATCAACATTAGATAGTGGATTCAAATAAACTTGTAGTCATTAATTTAACAAAGAAAACATGTAAGAGCTTTAATAAAAAAAACAGCAACGTGTGGAACCATTAACAATCAACCATCTTTAATGGCACGCACGTCCTCCAATTCTTTTTTTTTTGGTATGAACGTCGTCCAAATTTGTCCTCACGTATACATACATACGCTCAAACATTCAAGAACCAACGTAAAGTTCGATCGAGTTGCAGAATCAGTATTCTACTTGAGTTTTTCTAACGAAACATGGCAAGACCGCGTAAGAAATCAGCCAAGTTGAGTCTAAGACGAGTCCGGATCAATTCACCTTCCATTAGGTACAAACCGGACTCGAGTTCTATAGAGAGAGACCAAAGAATTGAGTTTCTAGGCGAAGATGCCGATGATGCTGGATCCACAGGAGAAGAAAGCAAAGGCGAAGACAGTGGAATTGAAGAGACTGAAGACAAAGAAGAAGAAACCGTCAAAGTAATATTCGAAGAAGAAGAAGAGGAAGAAGAACAGCAAGAACAAGATGATGGCAAGAGCTTTGAAAATGGAGGCGGAGAAGGAAGAAAAGAGGTGGTAGTAGCGGTTGAAGCGGTTAAGGAGGAGGCGGAAGGCGGAAACAGAGTAATGGTGGTGGTGGATAAAGCGCTTGCTTCTACGGGAGCTTTAGAATGGGCTATAACGCATACCTTACAACCACAAGACACTCTTTTTCTGTTATACTTTGCAAAACCATTTAGAAAAGGTTCTTTCTTTCTCTCCCCGTCTTCTTCTTCTTCTATATTTCTTGTGTTAGATTTTATTTGGTTTGGTTTCTCAAAGTTTCTCGGATTTGGTTTTAGGCAAAAGGAAGAACCGAAAACGCGAGGTAAAAACTGACGAATTAGTCCATACTTTGAAGAAACTGTGCCAAACAAAACGACCCGGGGTAAGTTCACTCTCAATTTTTTGTTGTTATACATTGGTTTTATCAACATTTACATGTTTCAAAAAGTCTGTTTTTCCATCAAATAAAAAAGTGCAAACAAAAGTGTTAATTGAAAAAAGAAGTACGATTTTTGGGGTGTGGATTTGCATTAACATCCTGAAGGAATTAGATATTGAGGTGTAGATTTGTCTTTATGTGGCAGATAGAAGTGGAGATAAGGAGGCTAGAAGGAAAAGACAAAGAGAAAGGAGCGAAGATAGTTGAAGAAGCAAAGAAACAACAAGTGACTCTTTTAGTGGTTGGACAAGACAAGAAACCTCCAGTATGGAGGCTATTGAAGCGATGGACATGGAAGAGACGCCGTGGACATGGTGGTGTTCTGAAATACTGTCTCGAGAATGCTTCTTGCATGACCATAGCGGTTAAACCAAAGAACCGTAAGCTCGGTGGTTACTTAATCACCACCAAACGCCACAAAAACTTCTGGCTTCTCGCTTAAGGACACTGCACGTTTTCCTCTTTGTGTTTGTATCAAAAGCTTTTTAAAAATATCTCCTTTATATCTCTGATGAATGAAACAATACTAAAAGTAAAGAGGCTTTTCTTGGATTTATTGAAATAACAATGTATGTGCACAAGAGTTATCAACAATTTTCCCTATCTTCATCTGTTTAAACAGGTTAATGATTTCGAGCTTCTGTTAATTTACACAACAATTGTAATGTAAGCTGACCTTTTCTTTCTTGAGCTGAAATTCCATTGTAATTGTTCCGGATTTGGTTCAAAACTACTGAATCCAATGCTTATAAGCAATCTGGTGAAGCTGATCGTATCCTGCAAGCACTCCTGCTCCTGCTACTCCAAGAAGCATGTTCGCAGTAACTCCTCTATATAGCGCATAGAACCCTTCAGATTTCATTATCTCTCTCAAGGCGTGAATGGCGTTCCGGTATTTTACAGGTTGTCCTGATGTAAGCATCATTCTCCTCCTAAGTGTGTCAAAAGGGTAAGCAATGAAGCCGGCAGAGGTAGTGATGCTCCAACCCAACAGAAAGCTAGCCAAGAAGTTTCCCTGTCACAGAATCAAAAAACCAATTGAAGCTATATGTTGCTCTTTGATTAAGCAATTATAACGGCATAGATAGACGATATTACCTCTAAGGAACCGACTAAAACAATGGGTTTGATGGTATCGTACATCCCGAAATACATTCCCCGGTAAAGAGTGATTCCCAATATTGAGACGCCAAATCCACGGTAAAGGCCTTTAATGCCGTCGCTTGACAAAGTTTTACGGTACACATCGATCATCCCTTTAAACTGTCTCTTGCCACTAACTGAACATTCCTTTGCATCAGTGCCTAAACGGGTCCGTGCGTAATCCAGATGGTATAAAAACAATGAAGTTGTTGCTCCAGCAGCGCTTCCAGATGCCACATTTCCAGCAAACCACTTCAAGTAACCGTCCTTCTCTTTCGAACATCCGAGAAGGTTCTTGAAGTAACCTTTAAATGCAAAGTTGGAAGCCTAAGAGCAATTAAATTTAGCGACAATAAGAATCTAACACAAATGCCAAAAAAGAAATAACAAACAATTGCAGAGAAATGGAATCCTGGAAAGTACCTGTGTGGGGAAATATCGTATGACATTGGCTTGGTTTCCTCTCCAAAAGGACAAAACACCTTCTTCTCTGAAGATTCTGACAAAGCAATTACCCAAACCAGAGTAAGGTCTTGTGAGATGTCCTGTCTTTATCATCTCCCCTTGATTCTGCAGTAAAAGCTTCACCCTTTCGATTGGAGCAGCTGCAGATTTCGCAACAATGGCTGCTGCACCTCCCATCACAAAATCCGCAGAGAATTTCTCGGATTTTCCGACCAAAGCCATTCTTTTGCCCCAATCTGATTCAATACCAGATACTTGGAAGTTAAAACGAATCCATAAGTTTTATTCGTTTTCCTCACCTAGTTCAATACAGTTTCTAACCCAAATCATCACTCAGATAAAACCACCAAAATGGGACAAAATTTTCTTAACTATAATCATAAGAAGCAAACACCGCATCCAACAGGAAGAATGATGAAAAGGAAACAGAAAGAGACGATTTTGAAGTGAAAAACCTGGAGATTCCTATTTGACTTCCGCCGCAGAGAGAAGAACTCGGCGGCGAAAGATCGTTTCCAGGTCCAGGAGAAGAGAAGCGGGCGATTTCTTTATCCTTTGTTATTCCTTTTAGAACCCAATAAAATAGAAAAGAGATAATCATTTCTGGAAATCGAAAGCTGGAGCACAGAACACAAGGAAAGATGGCTTTTTCTTGCCTCTAAAAAAAAAGTTTTGTCCTTTTCTATTTTTAATTTCTTTTCTTGTCTATAGAGAAATTCAATTTTGCAAAAGAAAACAATAAATTTGGCAAAAGAAAAGAGAAATGATTTTCTAAAATAATTAGCAAATACAAAGTGGCATTTGCCGCGGAGAGAGCTAGCTCACTTGCTCAACGTTCGACGTCGCCACTCGCAGTGAAGCTCCTCCTTCACTCTCGCTTCTCCGAGATCTATAGGTTTGCTAACTCTCTACACTCCTCCTCCTTCTTCTCCGTCAGATATTTCGGTTTGTGTGTGCTAGGGTTTTGAAATCAGTTTCAAATAACTTTCATTTGTGACTTCTGGTTCCAATTTCAGTTCCGGAAATCGATCATTAGCTGTGCGTCGATAATTACTGATCCTACCTCTCTGTTCTGCACCGCTTGAATTGGGTCTCAAATTTGAAACTAGGATCTGAAAATTCTGGGTCTGCTCTAACCGGACATTTGCTACCTATGAATTCGTGGTTTACAGAAAACCGGCTTAGTGACTGATTTGTCTCCTTTTTCTTTTCCATAAAGCTTTTAGTTGCAGAATTGCAGACAGTGAAGCAAAGCAATGGAATCAATGACGCCAGTCTCGTGCCCTACGACTCCTCGTTGGAACCAAGACAGGCCGTTTCTCACTGGCCGCTTCCACCAGGTGCTCGATCTTTAGATGTGGTTTTGATTTGTTCTCTGATTCTTTCGAATCAAATTTGAATTTCTGACATTTTTGATTTGGCATGTTTAGAAAAGAGAAAAAACGTTAGATTTGAAAAAATGGGTTTATTATCTCAGGAAACGAGAGCAAGCTCCAAATTTGCTGATTCTAAGCGGTTTCCTTCAGACTCGTCTAGGTATTTTGAATTTCTATGCTAAAAGTTAGTTGTACATTTTTTTTTCAACCTGCCTAGTCAATTTATCTCTTACGAGCACATTCCCAAAAAAGTCACTGATCTTTATGTTTCAGCAGTTCTGGAGTAGACCAGGCAATTGGCTGCTATGACACACCGGTTCAGGTTTGTGTTATTTTACAAAGCAAGTGTGTCTCCTTTTTTTTTGTCTTGGCTTCCATTTACTCTGAGATTTTTATTCTGTTACCTTGAATCTGGTAGTGAGATACTTACAAGTTGGCATAATTGTAGATGAAGATGGCTTCTCCTTTTCAAGGCATAATTTTTTAATGCTTATGTCCATTTCAATAACCTTTATGTCCCTTTTGGCATGCAGGAACTTATTGTCATTGATGATCTCTTGTCTGCGTTGGTTGGAATTGAAGGGAGATATATATCAATTAAAAGATTCCATGGGAAGGAGGATACTATAGCTTTCCAAGTTGATCCATCAATGGATTTGGCATTACAGGCAAGTAGTACTCAAAACAATAAATCGTCGTTCTTATCCTGAACATTTTAATCAAAAAGCTCTACTTCAGTAGTCATGCAGGAAAAACCTGTGATCTCTAACCATGTTATGATCTGTTCTTTTTGGAGCGAAGTTGCTCAAGTAAAGACTGCAAATCAGCTCATATTTACAAAGCATTTCACATTTTGAGACTCTTATATTGATTTGCAAGGTGTTTCCTCTTCATGTGTGTTTATGGAACTTTGATGCTGTGTTATTTGAAAGTAAATGGCATTTCGTTGGTGTTCCGACCTCTGAAAGTTTAGGTATCTGTGAAGTCCAACCAAATGGATACATCCATTATTATTTTAGGTCATCAAATGGTTTCTCTTTTTTTTGTGCAAGGACTTAAAGATGCTATAAGAAATTAACATTGTAAGTCTTATTTTTATTGGCTCTTCTGAAAATTTTGAAGACTGATGCAAACAAATTTTGCAGGAGTTGGCGAAAAGAATATTTCCTTTATGTGAATGTTTTCTGCTGATTGACCAATTTGTGGAGTCAAGCTCGCAGTTCAAGAACGGGCTAGTTAACCATGCATTCGCAGCTGCACTCAGGGCACTCCTCCTTGTATGTGATATAGGTTGCCAACTTTGTGGTAACTGTGATGCATTGTTTATTGAGTTTTTTTTTCTCTTTCCCTTACTGTTTCATGTGAGGGTTTTTGCGAACTGGATATGGATTCCTTAAACTAATAGTCAACTTTGGGGATTTACTCAGTTAACTAAAAGCACGAACTTGGAAAGCTCAATTTAGAGGCTTGTAGTTTATATGTTGGGGCTTTTTTTCTTGTCCCCTGAATTGGGTCTTTATCACATTTCTGAGTGTGCATATATGCATATGTATGAATATCTAAGATGACAAGAATAGCTCTTGATGTCTTTCTTCCCAGTTTTTGATGTCTCTGTAATCCCTCTCTCAGTTGTTTGCCCCATTGAATAAAATTGATAGTCTGATTCTTTTTCTTTCCATTTCACATGTGGATTGTTGTCTAACCCATATCAGTTGCATAGTTTGGATCGTTTGATTAGCCCTGAGGTAATTGGACAGCATTCTTTGCTAATATGAAAGTATTAAACATCCTTTCTTTTACCAGGATTATCAAGCCATGGTGGCACAGTTGGAACATCAGTTTCGACTTGGAAGACTATCTATCCAAGGATTATGGTTTTACTGCCAGGTCTGTCTTTCTTGGGATAATCCAAGCTACAGGTTCTGTAAACAGTATGCTGATTGATTGTTTTTGTAATCTCTCAGCCCATGATGGGATCCATGCGTGCATTGGCTGCAGTGATTCAGCAGGCTTTGGCGAAGCATTTTGTGGGTTCTGGTGTGCTTAATCTCTTGCAGAGTCAGGTAGATTCTTGCTTTGGTCATAAATGGATTTTTTTGTGTGCTGGAACTAGCTTTCTTATGATATGTTCTAATCTTGAAGACTTTCATGCGTAGGCTAAAGCGATGGCTGGTGATAATTCAGTGAGGTCGCTGTTAGAGAAAATGACGGAGTGTGCAAGCAATGCATACCTGAGCATATTGGAAAGGTTGATTTCTCATGCCTCTTTCTTTCTTGTTCGTAACTAGATTCTTAGCAGAAAAGTGTGCTATAATCTCTGCCCTTTCCCTTTAGTTATTGTTTCCTGGAATGCTCAGATAATCTAAGTCCAACCAGTGGCTATGTTTTTTTTGGTAAGGAGTGATAAGCAAACATGTTTGTTATCTTTTGTTTTGCTTGATCTGTACCTGGGTTATCCTATTTGCTAGTTAGCTCATACTAATCTCAGATATGTCAACTGACTTGACTTAGTGTCTAATTAAGGTGGGTCTATGAAGGGATCATTGATGATCCCTATGGGGAATTTTTCATTGCGGAGAATAGGTCTCTTAAAAAGGTACGTCATACTCTTTTTAGCTCGACTGCGTAATTGTCAATTGCTTGATCTTACAATTTAAAGTTTTTTGTACAGGAGAGCCTCAGTCAGGACTCGACAGCTCAGTATTGGACCCAAAGATACAGCCTCAAGGATACTATTCCTGGCTTCCTTGCAAACATTGCTGCAACAATATTGACCACAGGGAAATATCTAAACGTTATGAGAGAATGTGGGCACAATGTTCAGGCATGAGTGTGGATGGATTTTTCATGCAATTAATACAGTTAACAGTGTTTATGATATTGGACATGACATTGGCTGATACTTTTGACAGGTTCCCATCACGGAGAGATCTAAGTTAACAATATTTGGTTCAAATCATCATTATCTTGAATGCATAAAGTCTGCTCACGAATTTGCCAGTAAAGAGCTTGTGAGTCTCATCAAGGATAAGGTAATAAATTATGTTATGAATCTTATGATGACTGCTTCTTTGATGTCGTTCCTCTTAAATCCACCTCTCTGACCATCAGTATATGATTCAGTATGACCTCATTGGAAGACTTCGATCTATAAAGCACTATCTTCTTCTCGATCAGGTATGCTGGTTCTATTCATTGATAACCGGTCATCTTCAGAGTTCATCATACTTTTCTAGGCACAAATTTATTAATGTGAAAAGTTTGTAGTTGGGCTGTTTTCTTCTGCCATTGATACTCTATCAGCTGTTTAATTTCTAATTATTCTTGGTATAACAATGTAATGAACTACAGGGTGATTTCTTGGTTCATTTTATGGACATTGCTCGAGAGGAGCTCAACAAAAAAAGTGCATGAGATATCTGTTGAAAAGTTGCAGGTACTTTTACCCTGCTAGAGCACGACCAAAAAATTAGAACCATTATCTAATTTTTAGGTTCTATACTTTTTTCTGGAATCTGAGTGCATGTATATTATTTAGTCTTTGCTAGATCTTGCTCTACGTACTACAGCGGCTGCAGCAGATCCTCGCCACGAGGACTTGACTTGTTGTGTGGTGAGCAGTCAATTTGTCTTTTCCTGGATGTGGTAAATGTACCAAGTTTATACACAATTTGTTCTCACTTTGCGTTCATATCTTAGGATCGAACTTCATTGCTTACCACTTTAGGAATGCACAAGGACCCTGATAGCAATAGTATAGAGGACCCAGTGAGCATCACTGGTCTAGAGACATTTTCCTTGAGCTACAAGGTCTGCTCCTTTCTTGCCTTTTCTGCGGCTACCTGTTTGTATCCAGTTTTAACTATTTTGTTCGTCATGATATATATCAATGAAGTTTATAGATAGCTACTAATCGCTGGTAGATTCATCAGTACTTTTATGAGTAATTTTGAAATGCAGATTCGATTGGCTACTCAGTTGTTCGATACGTTGATCGTGGCTTCGTGTTTCAGGTTCAATGGCCACTATCTATTGTCATATCAAAGAAAGCCCTGTCAAAGTACCAGTTAATTTTCCGCTTTCTTTTTCATTGCAAACATGTGGAACGCCAGCTTTGTTGTGCTTGGCAGAT
Organism: Schrenkiella parvula; assembly: GCA_000218505.1. NCBI lineage: Eukaryota > Viridiplantae > Streptophyta > Magnoliopsida > Brassicales > Brassicaceae > Schrenkiella > Schrenkiella parvula. Next base: position 12,858,153 of record CM001192.1, on the reverse strand, counting down.
ACATCAAGTAAGGACTAATAGGTAGCTTAGGAATTTGTTTTTGTTTCTAACAAAACCTTTTTAATCTATTTGCTTCTCTAACAAACTGCTGCGTAATTCTACAGGGGATTCGGTCTATGAACTCTAACGGTACAGCAATTCGTAGATCCTCGCTTCTCTGCCGTAGCATGCTTAAATTCATCAGTAGTCTTCTACATTATCTTACATTCGAGGCAAGTCGTGAACTTTCTCTTTGTTGTGTACGTTACAAACTTTTATGTTTGCTAACATAATGGAACCTGGATTTATTTATTTAAAGATTTTGATTGTCTAGCTGTAGATCCTATTTTCCATAGTGAATTTTTGGTATAAGTTCTCTGGAAGACTGACTTCTAGAATGCTCACGTACACTCTGTATATTGAAGCCAGATATCTGAAGTCTGTAAGAATCATACTTACAAATGAGGCACTTCTTGCAACTGTGAATTTCAAGATATATGTTCTTGAAATCGTAAGTTATAGATTCTGGAGATAGTACATTATCAATGAACAGTTGAGAGAAATCACACCAGGACTATTCAAAGACGTAATTATCTATGAGATGATTTGGGTGTTTCATCTAAAGCTTTTTCTGGCTCTTGAATTTCTTCCAATGTTCATTTGCTTGCATTTATGTGGAATCTCTTCAGGTTCTCGAACCAAATTGGCATGTGATGCATGATAGACTACAATCCACAAGGAGTGTAGATGAGGTAGGTGTAGAGATCTGCGTTGTTATAGTTGCATGGAAAACGTGCTTCATTTGAACATTGTGCCTTCATCTTACAGGTGATACAGCATCACGACTTCTTTCTTGATAAATGTCTGAGAGGATGTTTGCTTCTTTTGCCGGATGTCCTTAAGGTTTGTTGCTGTTCCAGTAATGTTATGTTTTCTCAGGATCATTGTAATTCTGTACTTCTTTATCGCGAAAGGACAGTAGAAATTTCTGAATGCAGTAGTAATAGTGTGATATTTTTCATTCTTTATACTCGTCTTTACTGATGTTGCAGAAAATGGAGAAACTTAAATCGGTGTGCCTGCAGTATGCTGCAGCTACACACTGGTTGATATCATCATCTATCGACATTAATAGCCAGTCTCACCCCCAGAAGACAATGATTAAAGACACAACAGTCACAGAGGCCATATTGTAAGTAGTAAACAAGGAACTGTTTTTAGGAATGATTTCTTCTCTTTCTTGGCGAATTATTTAGTCCTTAAGACCCCTTTTGTCAGCATCTCTACAAAAGCAGTTGCTGTTAGAAACGTCGGAACTTCAGATTACTTGTGTTGTTCTAATATGCCGGTTACGCGTTTTACAGCAATTTCGAAAAGGAATTCAACTCAGAGTTGCAGAGCTTAGGACCAGTCTTGAGCAAAGGCTCTCAGGCTGAGCCATACTTGACTCATCTCTCCCAGTGGATCCTTGGTGTTTCGAAAGAATGAGAGTGAGACTTTACTAAACAAACTCAGGCAATTCAATTTTTTTCTAATGTTATCATTTGATATTTAGCTTGAAGTTGTAATGAGATGTGAGTGTGTCAAGTCTTTTGTTGTCGCTTCTCTTCTTTTGTGAATTTCCACGGTTTAAACGAAGAGTCTCAGGCTATCTCTATAAGCTTGGATTCAAGTTTTGTGTGGTTTCACAGCATCTAAAGTATACCTGTAAAAGTAATTTTGTTCGACTTTTCTATTACAATGCATTAATCTCTTCACCATAAACAAAATCCAATTATGCAATCCAAAAAGATACGTGAAAACACTCTGGACAAAGTACATGAAAGTTTGAGAAAAAAAAAAATTTGCTTCAGCAGTTGATGCCACACATGGAAGTGTCAGGTCCTTTGGTCTTGAGCACGAAGGGATCAATTCTCACCCAAAGCAAAGAGAAGATAGATGCCAACAACACTGACCAAATCACCACAATGGTAGGTGTTCTATTCTGTCTTCCCATCAGACCTTTGAGGAATGGGTAGAGATGAACGATGACCCAAAAGGAAAAGAAGAGTTTACCAAATAGAGGTCCCCAAGATTGATATCCATTGTTGATGGCATCTGAGATGCCTGCAACGACGCCTACAATGTTTATGATCAGGACTGTTGTTGGAGGGATAAGCAGAGTTGTCCATTTGAATGCGTAAAGTTCTCCAAAGTCATCATCATCTGTTGCCTTTGATGTGACTGTGAAGTTTGTGTCAATGCCTGCTAAAATTTTGAGGAGACCTTGGACAACCGCAAAGAGATGAGCTGAGATTCCTCCAATGACCCAGAATTGCTCGTTTCTCCACCATTCCTCAATGCTCACTCCGCTCCATCTCAATTCCAAGATTCCCGTTGCAATGATAGACATGAACAATGCGATGAAGAAGAGACTAGCAAATGTGCTTATCTGAAAGAAAAAAATGCGGGAAAACAGATAGTTAGCAATCTTAATGCAGTCTTCTAAACGCTTCTATCAGATGATTTACTAACCGGTGGCATGATGAATTTGTCGGTAAGGAGACAGATGGCTGGAAGGATACAGTACGCAAGGAGTGGAATAGATGTGAACGGGTAGATTGTTGTGTTAGCGTAAGCGAAACGCTCAAGCCATTTTAGTTTGCCTCCTTTGTAGCCGTACCAAAGAGGGCTGTGCCGGCTGAAAAAGATTTCAACAGACCCAAGTGCCCAACGCAAAACCTGGTTTAACCTGTCTGATAGGTTAATAGGAGCTGAACCTTTGAATGCAGCTCTCTTAGGCATGCAGTAAATAGATCTCCAGCCACGGCAATGCATCTTGAAACCCGTCAAAATATCCTCAGTGATAGAGCCATAGATCCAACCCAGCTGCATTTCAGAGATACACAAAAGTTTGTTACAGTCAGCTTCTAAATCATAAATGAGAAGGTGCTACGTAACAATTCAGTATTATTACCTCAGTTCCCCACTCAGTCTTGTCTTCATAACCGCAGCTTATAACATGGATTGCCTCCTTAAGGAGTACGGCAGGACTCGAAGACGGAGGAACACCACCATCTTCCATCAAAGTCGAGGTTACAAAGATGGATGACTGCCCAAACTTTTTCTCAAAGTTCATCTCAGACATCAAATGCTCCTTATCGCCCTCAACTCCTGCCAAAGAAACAGTATAAGATCTGCAACATATACTAATTCTACTTCACGATTTGGACTGAAATTATAAGTGTATTGGGATAATTTACCTCCAAGGGCTGCTATGTCGCCATTTGACTCATGCTTGGATAATTTCTTATTCTTTCTCCGGCGCCCAAAACAAGGACAACAACCACAGCTCATCATCTTAGGACGTTTAGGACCCTTTGGCGGTTCATAACCATACAGAGCTTGTCGTTTGAAAACACAACCAGTACCAACGTAAACTGGACCTTGGATTCCATCTAAACCTTTCATATTGATCTGTAACAAACATAAGAAGGTAAGAAAGAGGGTATATTTATCTCACAGACCAAAAGTTGAAAACATGTTGATTGTGTCTTACATCAAAGAAAACTGTGTTTCTGTTGGCGTAACGATCGTGCGTGTCAATACCATCGAACCTTTGAGGGAACTGAACGTAGCAGACCTTCTTTCCAATCTGAGGATCCATCAAAAAGCACATTGCTTCCCTCACGGCTTTGCTGTTGTTCACATAGTGATCGCAGTCCAAGTTCAGCATGAAAGGAGCATTTGTGAGTACACCTGCTACTCGAACCTGACAGAAGCATCGAGAAGAAAACAAAGTTATGTCATGTTAGGCTCAAGATTCAGGGATGAATTTCTTGTTCAGTCCAAGGCAGATCAAATAAACGTACCAGGGCGTTCATGGCACCAGCTTTCTTGTGGTGCTGAAAACCAGGCCGCTTCTCACGGGACACGTAGACAAGCCGAGGGAGCTCGTGGCCTTCGACATCAAATCCTCCACTGTGGCCGAGGAAAACTTGGATCATACCTGGATGGTCCTTCGTGTTGTTCCCTGGCCATGGCGTACCATCTGGCATGATCCAACCTTCTAGAGGAACCTTTGAGGCCTTCGCCACGAGAGCATTGATCCTCACCTTGAACTCCTCATACTCTCTCTGCCGGAAATCAATTTATCGTATTGATTTAGATTATAGTGAAAACATGAGTGGTGATATAACTTATCTCAAGTGATATACACTCACCTTCATGGCTCGACGTTCCTTAACGAACGTTGGCTGGACTTTGTCCTTAAGATAATCAATTTTTAATGTGAAGTACATCTCCGGTGCCCGTGGCTCTATGGAAAATTTCTTACAGAAGGGAACCCATTTTCTTGCAAACTCAGCAGTTTCTGCGAGAGAGTCGAATGTGAGCATTGAAGCACCATCGTCAGAGACGTAGCAGGAGATTTTCTCAACTGGGTAGTCCATGGCCAAGATTGACAGCACTGTGTTGGATGTGACGAGGGGAGGCTCCTTCATCGGGTCCACCGTACTGACAAAGACATCTACAGGGGCAAGCATGTTTGGTTCACCTTCTCTCTCGTATCTGTATAAACAAAAAACATTTATATCCAAACTCCAACTTCATAGATTTTAAGGCTCCTACTTGGGTCTTTGTGAATTTTACCTGAGGGAGAGTCGATCTAGATAGGTCTCACGATCGATGGGGAACCACTTGGGAAATTGATCGAGAATCCAAGAGACAGCGAACCAGATTTCACAGATCACAGAGGTCAGCCATAACCCCAGAGCATCGTGCACGGGGTTCAAAAGCCTATACCGTAGAAAAACTGCTAGGATCACAAGCCTAGCAACGATGACCATCCGATATGGATTGATCTTGCTTGACGCAATGGGCACTTTCCGCGAGAGTGGCTGCCGCGCCTCATCGATACTGCAGCCATTTCCAAACAACATCCAAAAAATTGTAACTTGTAAGCATGAATCCGAATCATATAAAACTGACGTGTTAGACAAATGATTTTGGAGGCATTACAGTCCCATCTCAGGATCGTCATCTGGATCTGGCCCAAGATTTCCTTGCTGGAGCTTCCAGTCATCCATTCTTTCCCGCCATCCTCCCTCCTTCTTGTCATCCCATCTCTCGCTCCCTACCAAAAGAAGTAGAAAACTGTTGTTATAAACCTCTACTTCATTTGCTTTTCGCTTGTATTATATCATTTGATATGTGCGTGAAACTCGCTAAAAGAAGCAGCTCTTTATCAAACAAGGCTCTGGTAATGAAGTTCGCATAACAATGTAATAGTGAAGTCCTTGTTTTAGAAAATTATGTCCTATCTACTACCATACTGTTGAATACCTTGCTGGCAAGCCTCATACCTATGTTGTTTTTGCACGCATTGAAATATACGTGGCCCTAGTCAGCACGTCCATATTATTTTTATAAGTTTATGTTTCCATGATAATTATTATAATTGCACAAACACATGTTATCAGTGCCTAAGTTTATGCTTAACAAAAACATTTGCTACAACAAATTGCAGCGACGATGAGCAGAGAGACTCACCAGCTTCAGATGATGGATATGGGTGCACACGCTTATGAAGCCCATGTTCTCCATTCACATACCCTCCTCCAACGGGGAATTCTCCACTTACCTGCAGAAGAAAAGCCAAAAGATTTGTTAAAAAATAGACAAAGTTGATCGTATATCCTATACGAGAAAGAATCTTGTGTAAAGCATATTTCGTTGTACATGTCTACTATGGGCACCAGCTATAACAGGTGGGAATCTCCCGTTCTCATCATCCTCAGGGCCTCTTCCATAGCTCATTTTCCCATAAAGCATGGCCTCAGCAGAATGCTTTTGCTTGTCTCTTTCATCTTCGATACTAAACTCATACTCAATATCGTCAATATCCTCTTCATCATCATCTCCTTCCACTCTTGGGCTTCCTTCAGAAACCAAGAAAAGAGATCACTTTCCGAGTCAAAACGAAAAACCCAACCAAAAATAACATAAAAACTAGCTTTTTATTTCGTTCAGGCATTTCGACGAACAACATAAGAGCAGAGATTACTACCTCTGAGACGCTTGTAACGAGTCTTGCACTGAGGACAGTTCTGAGTCCCTTCTCTCCTCTCGTACTCGTAGCAAGGCCTACACGCCGGAAAACCACACTCATTGCAAGCTACGAACAGGTCTCCTTCAACTGTTAAACCAATCTGATCTCCGCATATCTCACAAAATTGTCCATCCAGATTTTTCAAAGGCTTCGGCTGTAATAATTAATTAATAACCCAGAAAATGTTCAGCTCCATGAAGACAATACAGTCTGTTTCGAAGAATCGACCCAGAAATTCTATTTTTTAAGTATTACCAGCAAACATCATTACAGGATTTTTAAACACCCAATATCAAAAAATCATTTTTATTACTCTCCAGTTTTCAAAACGTCTCTACACATATGTTACAACTCGGGCTCTTTGTTTTCTAATTTTTTGTTTTTTTCTTACAATTATCATACTAAACTTAACTACTCAACTAGATCAACTAATTAACACATTCTTGCAACTCAAATTATCTAGTTATTAAAACTCATGAAAAATAATAACAGTAATAATTAAATACATAGAAAACAATTAAATCCAACATTTGATTTAAAAAAATATGAATCCAACACTATTTACTTGTTTTAATGATTCTGTACTTTAGCATTTATGAATCTTGTGATCACTCTAGTCACTTAAAATGGGTTAATTGTATTGTATTAATATCAGACTATGTCAGTTACCTCTTCGTGGTTGTGAATGACAACAAGTTCGTTACGGTTATGCGAACCGGCAACTAGACCGGCGCTGGCTTCCATATCGGCGGCCGGAGATAAGCAGCGATCAATGTGGACAGTGAGAGAACAAATCGGTGATCGGACATTCAGAGTGTGAGACGAAGAAGTTGGTTTTTATCAATGAAGATGATGAAACCCTTTTTTAATTTCTCTCTCTGTATGGTACGTAGTTTGTTGCAGAGTCTCCATTGCCTTCAAGCTAAGCTTTCGTTTTTTCTTTTCAATTGATTTTCAAAAAATCCTTTTATATATTAATTTAGTTTTCATGCAACAAACTCACTCACAATTTTGTCAGCTGATATGTCTTTCCTTTCATCGTCGCGGTTTCCTCAAGCTTTGTTTCTTTTTCATTGCTTGTCTCTCTCATTTTACTGTCCTAATCTCGTTCCCACTTACTTCTCATTCCTTCAGTTGTTGATTAAAAATCATTATATATGTTTGTTCTATTTTAGATTCCATATTTTAAAATTTAAGGATGCCAACAAAAACAAAAAAACTCTTATAATTTTTTTTAATTTAAAGTAGTTGGAAGATTTGGTGAGTGGACTGTAAGCCAAGCTACGTTCCCTGTTATTTAGGTGAGTTTTCTGCATTACATATGATAAGCTAAAGAGCTCCCAATAAGTCAATAACAAAGAAAAACAATCTTCATAAAGGTAAAGACGATGAGAGATATGTCTTTGAGCTTCTTGACCTTTTCTTGGCCAATCTATGCCAATTCCTCTGTTCTTCTTGATTGATTCGAGAGAAGAGAAGACCCATTTTCTTGATGTTTAGGCCCATGAGTAGCATAACAGGCTTTGCATGATGGCAGAGCGAAACGGACTGGGCCCTGATCCATTCTTGCCTCATGGAATGCAATTAAGTCGAAAAGTAACTACAATTTTATAATAGTCAGTACTATTCACATCCTATGTTTATGAAATATAATTTATATATTAGGGTAGACTTAAATAGACAAAAATGATCCTTAATCTGATAAACTTATCCAAACAATCGAAACTAATAAAACAAGTCACAAGAAACTTACCCAAAAAAAAAACAAAGGAAATAAAACAGAATCAAACTGTAGTGTTCGCAACACAGAGCAAACAACTAAAGATCTTTGACTATTTTTCTAAGTGTCGTTCCAAACTGTAAACGTTGGAGCCCCTTCTCCACCACCTTCCCCATGAAAGTACATATGAGAGCCAACATTATTCGAAATTTCCACCGGAAAATCTCCTTCTGGCGACTGCTGGATCTGCTGCTGCTGCAGCTGCTGAGCAAAATAATAATGGTTTCTTGCATTGTAAGCAATCTCAGCAGCAGTGACGGCGTCGCAGTTGACGGATGTTTCAACCGGGATTGCAAATCCTTGATAACCACCATAACCAACGACATTTCCACAAAGAGTAACCGAGTCATCCGAAGCAGAGCTATGATGATCGATATTAGTCATGAGGCTCGGCGAGCTGCTCAAGAAATGGTGTTGATCCTCCTCTTGTTTAAAACAAGCCCTAGCACTCTCCGAAGACAAGCTTCCTCCATTGTAATAACCATTGTACCTCTCTTGATGTTGCTGCAATAAGCTGATATCCATTCCCTGATGATGCTGAAGCGCAGCGTTTTGCCAACCGCTAGTATTGTTTTCACTCTCTGAAACGTTATTACTGAGCATAATACTCCGAACCTGATGGTTAGCTTCCTTGAGACGTTTCGCGGCGCTACCAATAGGAAGACTCGGGCTTTCGAGGATTGCTTTGACGTTGTATCTGTTCATGTCGAAGTTGGTCACTGCGCTTAATCCTCTGAATTTGATCGCTGCAATGTCGTATGCCTCTGCAGCCTCGTCCTGTGTGCCTTCATAGATGAATATGTACTATTTAATTAGATATATAATATAGTTTATATTGAATACCAATTGTACGTTATATATGTGATAATGAAGTGTAGTAAGAGAAGATTCAATTTACCAAAAGTTCCCAAGTAGAGGTCTTTGTTACCAGCGACTCTTCCGATCCTAGCTTGCCATCTTCCATGTTGGTGATGCCTTTTGGACCCATTAGAAGAAATTTCCATTATATAAAATGAGGTATTTTGTATAATTATATATACGTCAAAACAAAAAAGAATTGAAACAATTGTATTCGTTCTCTATATATATGGATTACCTTGTTACTCCTCGATAAATCGATGCACCACGAGAAAAACCACTACTTTTCCTGCATATTTAAATTTGTATTATATTATATACAGGTGTATACTAATTATTTGACATGAATAACGAAATATTAAAAAATATATGCGTGAGTGTGATGGGTTTCGATAATATAATATATATATTATATCATAGATGTCATATGCAATAAATTTATCAGTCTATTATATACCTGCGCAGAGAGGCAACATACTCTTGCCTCGTCATGTGCTTCATCTCTTCTACCTCTTTCTCATATTCACTCATCTGCATATTATATCAACCAAAAATTAATAGTTTATAGTAATAAACGATATAAACATGAAAATTAATTATAAATAATAGCTTTATAAAATGAATTTAATCAGACAAAGAAAGAAAGAAGAATAGAAGTGGTTAGAAGTTATGAATTTTTGTATTATTGACTAAACTAACTTACGGGGAAGTTTGTAGTAGTGGTGGTTCCCCAATACTTGAGTGCGGCTAAATCATAAGCTCTAGCTGCTTTTTCTTCTTTGTCATAACCTCCTGCATGATCACATAACAAATGAATTAGATTATAGATCCACTTCATTTTATTACATTATTTATTCATAGCTTTATCCAATTTATAATCAAGTACTTACCCAAATAAACTGAGAAGGAGACGCCAGGTGCAAATTTGGAGAAACACATGAAAAAAGAAAACGACAATTAGTTCGAAAATAAATGGTGTATATATGAAAAGTATCAAATTGTATATAATATATATACCTTGTCTTCCTTTGCGAGTTTGGCCTTCCCTTTTGCAACTATTATCCCATAAATGTGCCTCATATCTTCCTGTCCACCGATGCCTGAACATTTAATACAAACATATGTCATCATGGAGCATACCATATATGTATTATTCTATATAAGCCCATATACACTAATTAAAGTCTCTCTTATAATGTATACCAAGGAACATTCCGTAGAACTCTCTCAGCCGAAACATTAGAATGTCCCAAACTTTACCAAGAAAATCTATATTCAAGCGCCAGATTACACATTAAAAATTTAATAAATGAAGGGAACCTTGTAACACCGCGGTATATAGACGTCCTCTGTCCAAAACTCCCAATAGTTTTCTTCGGTGTAGCTTCTACGCTATCAACAATAGTCTTCTCTTGAACAACAACATTATTATTGTTGCTATCACTAGTAGATGAGTTCATAGAGAGGGACAAGCCTCTTGCACCATTACCATTGTCTTGATGATCAACATTAGCCACCGGCTGATTCCTAAGCCATGTCTTTATCATCGAAAGGCCTAGTGAGCCAGCACCACCACCATCACCGTCTCCTCCTCCACAGCCACCACTTCCATCCCCACCATTTTCGTTGGTGTTGTAAATCGTGGTGGTGCGGCCGAAGAAATTCTCAAGCTTTGGTCCATTTAGGTCATTATTGTGGATGTTATTGCATGCACCACCGTTAATGTCCCAATCTATATAGAAAAAGAAAAGCAAAGAATGCCCTAGTCATGGTTTGTTGAATTAGATATCCTCACCGATCTAAATGGTTTTTGATTATTCTCTCCTTCGTTGTAAGGACAAAAAAATAATACAAATTAAAAGAATATATGCATGTGATCATATAATGATAGTCAATAAATGAGAAAATGTCTAATCTCAGTTCATAACTTTGTATAATTGACGAACTTTAAATTTCATAAGCTGTGAACGAACATCAAAACCCACACATGGATATCCTCAAAAGAAATGAAATCGATAAACAAGTCCGACAAAAAAACAAAAACAGAATAGGGCTACGTGCGTGCGTGAGTCTTGGTCTTTGTTCTACGCATTGGAAGAAGGGGAAAAATAAACAAAAACAAATAAAATAAGTAAGTAATTCTAAAACAATAACCTCGGGAGTGACTATTGTTGTCTCTGGTGAACGCATCGAGGACGACACCAAAGGGAGAAGGAAGCGATGTTTGAACGGCTGAAGACTCATCGGAGGCAGCGGTCAGATCGTAACAGTACTCCCCGGCGACATCTACGGCGGTTGTGGTAGTGGAAGAGTCGAGGTCCGTACGGTGGTGACTTTGGTCATAAGGAGAGAGAGAGAAACCTAACCAGTTATTATTGTTCATCGAGTTCATAGAATAGTCTAATGAATCCTTGTGAGAGATAAGAGAAGAAGAACTTTGTTAGGGTTCATGCATGAAGAGGAGGAGAAAAAGGTTTTGGTCTTAATGAAGAGAAGAAGAAGAAGAAAAGTCAAAAATATAATGTTTCAGTTCTTCCGAGGCGACATATTATGTGCATTTATACAAAACGAATTTTGAAATTAAATTCAGAAGGATAAAAAAAAAAGTTCTTTACTTGAAAAATGTGGAGATGTATTGGTCGGTTTGAAGGGTCGGGGCAGTAATGTCATTCCACTACCTGATCTCTTAATTCCAATTTGGCTAATGACATTTTAATTAATCAGTCAAATTAAAACCCTTTCACATCTTTGTTTCTTTTGTCTCTCTCCATGCGTAGTATAAAAGCTTAGTGTCAAGTGTAAACTGTCAAGGACAAAAAAGGAGAGTAACACGAGGACCAATAGTAAAATCCAAAATCTCACTCGCTGTCGAACTAAGACCAATGACGCTGTGTCTGTTTGAGACATGTGTATGTGTGAACCTATGACCGAGCGAGCGGTTGCGATTGCGTTTGGCGTTTTCTTTTACAACGTGAACTCGTCATGTAGTTTTTAGTATTTTTACAACAAATTCAAAGATTCATGGTTTTGGTGCTGCTGATATTTCCCTGCTTACATGGAAGTACATATTTTTCTCTATGGATAGATAATAGTATATGTAATTCGCATCAGTCACAGGTGATCTTGATCATACGAATAACTTCTTAAAACTGCATTACGTCAGAATTTATTGTTGTTATTCTGTACGAGCTATTTGAAGATCATAAGAATCAACTTAAAATTTATAACAAAAACACATAGATGTCCATGTGGCTGTAGTTCAACCAATTAAAACATCCCAAAAGTTCAAAAAAATAAAATCTGGTTCGGTCCTCCAACTATAACACTGTAAACGCAAAAAAAACTAATACTTAAGACAAGCTTATATAATTACATAAGATGTGGATGACTAGTAGGGGATGCTAGAGAGATGTACATCCTAAGCGATAGTTATAAAGTAGTTGAGCTTATCCAATTAATATCGAATTAAGAAATAATTTAGGGGAAGTAGAGTAATTAGGGAGGACAAAATAGGATACACACATGGATCAATGAGACGATAGCGAGCATGTGCATGGGTTTATAATCTTTCTAATGTTTATAAAATTTGGACTTTATTTGGTGAGATACGATTCAATGGATTCTCTTCCTCTATTTAGTTATACTTTAATCTTACTTCCTCCATTATTATGCTTGCAATATCTAACACACCACCAACACACGTTCGAGAATTGCCTCGTACATACAAAAACCATATTATTTTTCATACAATTTGTTCATATCTGTTATAACCCCGATACCTTTATTACCCTATTATTCAACGTCTCAACCCAATTAGTACACTTTCGATATACGGTTCAAATATTCTGATTTTTTTACCAAAGAAACGTTATTTACTTGGTTTATGTTTTGATGAGGGACCAAATTTTAATCGAAAAGAAAGTAAAGGGTTTTGGTTGTAAGAATATAATTGATCAGTGACGATAAACTTCATTGCATGTTGTTTTTCCTTTTGGATAATTGATGTCATTGCATGTATTGAGAATGCTAAAAGGTAAAAACGAAGAACAGATGAGGTTTTGACAATCACGATCCAAAGTTTCGTGTAAAACCATAACTAGTTATCAAAAACCAAAAGAATGTATCACTTATTATGTTGTGTTTTTTTTTGTAAATACGAAAATTGATCTGTTGGGGGTATATAGTTTATCGAAGTCAGTAGATTCCATCTGAAAGTAAAAGGAAACACCTGTAGATGAAGATATCTACAACTGACAAGAACGTGTGACAAAAAATAAGACAATTAATCTGGAGGTAAAGTAGAAAATGAGGAAGATAAATAAAAAGGGACAAAAAACAAAATAAAAGAAGAGGAAAAAATTAGTATTTAAAAATCAGATGGATGAGTTTGAGATATTTGTCAGTATAAATGCAACTGCAACTGCAACTGCTGCTGATCTACCATTCCCCCACCCAATACCTTTTACTTTGCCCATTCATTGTGCATTTGCATGCACATTTTTACTATTATATATACACATACGCATTAGTAACATGTTCTTATTCACAAGTATTTTGTTATAATACAGTATATGTAAGAGTGTTATCGAATATTAATTATGATAAAATCTAGGCGGCCATTTAGATACCAACTACTTCTATATCGCAGATATAATATTTCAATTAGAAATATAAAGACATGATCTTAATTATAAGCTAATAACATATAGACTATGATTAGTTATACCATGAAAACCGCATCATGACACAAAATATAAATATGTTAAACGGAAAAAAATGATTTAACTGAAACGTTGCAGAGTAATGGTTTCACCGTAATAAATTGTTTATGTGGAATCGAAAAATTAATGAATCAAATTCGTGATTTCATAAAAAAATGAGATTGCTAAAAATCATGCAGAACTACAAAACCATTCTATCCATCGATTACACTTATATGACCAATCAAATAAATTGTTAGACATTCATCCAATTAGTGTGCACTCTTCTCATGTTACTAGTATAGATATATACTGTTTATTATAGTACAAATATATAAAAAAATATGTTGGTGATGTAAAGACGAATGTGGAAATGATGAGGGTCTGCAAGAGTCTGCCTTAGCGTACGAAAACCCATAACATTGTCACATTGTAATTGCACCAGTCCAGTGTGATTGTCATATCATATTATATATTTATGCTCTATTATTCCATAGTTTTTCTCAGAAGAAAATCAAAATTAAAATCAGCAATCTCACTTTTCATTTATACTACTATAAGAAAAATCAGCAAGCTTTTTTTTATATTATATTATTAGTTCCCCCCGGTTAAAGCGGGCGAGATGTTGTATTCTTTGCATGACTGACATCTCATTTTTCTTTTCCATAACTTTTTTTCTATTATCTCTTGGAAAAGAAACAAATCTTTTCTTCCTTCACATTTTTATACTCGACCGAATTCTAAAATTGGCGTGCGCTTTCACACGCTCCCATTATTGAATTACACAATCATCATTACCACCGGAAAAATAAAAAACTTAACCTAAAAATATACTCCAAAATTGTATCCGAAGTATATATATATTATTTTTGGTAATTAAAGTCTTTTATGATGAAACGTTATACTAGTAAAGATTCACTTTTTACTTTAGCATGATGATCTAACACACACACTTTGATTTTCAGTTGGGACAACTTTATATATATATAGCTCACACGAATGAAATTTAATCCATTTTTAGTGTAAAACATATATGGTCTTTACTTAATTCTATTAAAAGGATGTATATAACAACTAATCCAAAAGGCAATAATCAATTTTGAGCGTAGGTCACATACATTTCGTAGTTCATACACATTCCATTTTTTGTTTTTTAAATAGTTAAAATGGGTTTGAAGAGTTCGGATCCTTATCCATACGTCTTGTTGGGCTTTTTCAAAATTTAGTTGTAGCGTTATTATAATTATCGACTTTATTTGTAAAGTTCTTTTGTTTCTTTCGGATAAAACCCCGATACTTCTAAATTGTGACAATAAAGCCCAAAATGTCAGTTGGGGGTAAGAACCTGAATTTATTTAATCTTAAGGGACTATAATTGAGAGACTGAACCCTAATTACCAAAAAAATTTGGGTACACCAGAACAAACAAATCGAAACTCAATCTCTCTGCCCGCAGGGAGTGATCGATTCGTGATTCAGAGGAATCAAAGTGGGTGAGAAAGAGAGAGAGATAACGAAAGATGGACGCCATGAGAAAGCAGCTCGATGTGCTCATGGGAGCTAACCGAAACGGCGACGTGACGGAGGTGAATCGCAAATACTACGACCGCGATGTTTGTCGTCTCTACCTGTCTGGTCTCTGCCCTCACGAGCTCTTCCAATTGACGGTGAGTCTATATCTTCGATGCCATGTCTTCTTCTTCTTCTTCTTCTTCTTCTTCTTCTTCTGCTAATGGCTTATCAATTAGCACCTTAGAAAAACCCTAATTTCCTCATCTGTTAAGGAGAGAGCTTCTGGTACATGAATCTCTGTGGAACAAATTTGTTTTTTACCTGCTTAAGCTCGAGAGATTTATTGGTATATGTTTTAGTTGATATAGTGCTTTTGATGTTAATAAAAAAAATTGTAGCTTGATTCAGGGGAGGTTGTTGGTTTAAGTAACAACAGTGTGTAATTTTTGTGTTTATCACAGTTGCCGTACATTGCTACCTGAAATTGCTAGTGTATAAGTCTTCGTTTTGCTCTTAGATGCATATTGAAGATTTGTAAGTTGTTGTACATCTAAACCTGTACTGGCTAATTTGGTTTGTGAGTAGTCTTTGACATTTTCTTTTGTTATTATCAGAAAATGGATATGGGTCCTTGTCCAAAGGTGCACTCTTTGCAGCTGAGGAAAGAGTATCCTTATTTTTTTTTATGCGCAAGTCTGGAGCCTATCTTTTGGCTACGATGCACACCGGTTCTTCGGCGGAACTTTACTTCTTTCCTTGTACTGTTTTGCTTTAACTCTTCCTTAGATATAAAGAAGCAAAGGCAAAAGGTGTTGACAACTATGATAGGGAATTGGAAGACGCAATAGACAGGCTTATTGTTGAGTGTGATAGGAAGATTGGTAGGGCCCTTAAGCGTCTTCAGGAAGAGGATGCCAAAGCCGCCATTGCAATTTCAGTCACAGAAGTTACTCAGGTGATGATCTAAGTCCTAGTTCATTGAGGTCTTTTTGGATTTTCATTAAACTCGAGCTATTCCTCATCATTTCATTGTTTTACTGCAGTCCCCTGAAATTCTCGAACTGTCGAAGCAAATCAAAGAGAAGATGAAGGAAGCAGACCTGCATGGTATCGTCTTTTTAAGCTGCTTAATTGACCACTAAATGTTCATATCTGCTTCCGGTTTTGAAGTCCATTTTGCTTTAATGAAAAGCTATTGCTATAATCTTTATGAATGATGATGTCATATTGCAGATCTTGAAGGAAAAACGGATCTGAAGATTAGAGCTCTTGAGTTAGTGGAAGAGATGAGGACTAAGAGAGCTGACTTGCAGGTCTGTGATTACGTGCTTTGCTATTTATCGCGTGTGGTAATTTATTAACAGTCAAATCCTTTGTCTTGTTTCCATACAGGCTGTGCTGCTGTTGGAGGCCTTCAATAAAGATAGGGCATCTTTGCCACAGCCCATCCCAGCTCAGCAGCCAGCTGCAGCATTACCTCCGCCGGATCCTCGTACTCAAGAGATGATCAATGAGAAATTAAAGAAAGCTGAAGAGTTTGGTAAGGGGTACCCTCTAACTTGTATCTATTTCTCAATATGTGGTGATTTTGAAGTTCTTGAAGTACCTTGCAGTGATTAAATATTGCAGCCTCTGTATTTTTTTATCTTCTTCTAATGAATTTTACCTTCCAACTTTCTTTGCCCACATGGGAGTTTCTGGTACAATTACAATATCTATATGTTATTTCAGGCGAACAAGGAATGGTTGATGAGGCGCAGAAAGCACTAGAAGAGGCTGAAGCTCTTAAGAAGGTTTGTGTGTTTTCCATAATTAGTTTTCTGTTTGGCACTTATCTCCGAAGTTAGTTCACACCTCATAGGATGTGGAGATGTTTATGAAGTGTATTGACACAGGGATCTCTCTTTTGTCTTGTTTTGGGTAAATTGCTTAACTTGTTCGGCATGCTTTTTGTTTCTCCCTATACTTACTATATAATAATTTGCCTGCACATTTTTCAGCTTACTGCTAGACAAGAACCTGTAGTGGATTCAACCAAGTACACTGCTGCTGATGTGCGCATTGTAAGTTGAAATTGTCAATTTTTTATTTCCTTATCTTCGGCATGATAAAGTTTCGAGATTATTCCTCTTAGAGGCCCTCAAGATTCATGATTTGTGGGCATTCATTTCATATAATTTTTAGTTGGATGACTGTTACGACTGTTTAAGGGATATTTTTTTTTTGGAAAGCTTGCATGAAGTCTTCCCAATTGTCAAACAGCATAGTAGAAATTGTTTCTGAACTGAAGTATCCCATGTTCTCAACTCTGCTCGATGTACCGTTTCTGTTTCTTTTGTCGGGTTGTTAGTTGGTAACTCACTCTCTGTTCCTTTCTCGTCTCAGACAGACCAGAAGCTGCGTCTATGTGACATATGCGGAGCATTCTTGAGCGTCTATGACAGGTTAAATTTGGTTACTTAAAAAATTTGTGCTTTATGGTTCCTTGGCATTTCAAAAGAAAGCTAGAAATAGATCTTGGGTTGCAAGTGGCTCATTATTTGACCCCGGCTATTGTACCTCCTTTTCACCAGCAGGCTATTTTGGGCCCAGTTTTACGAGGATTACTTTTGCAGCTAATAAATGTGCGTTCTTTCTTGATTTATTGTGCCTGTTAGAGATAAATAATAGAGCTTTAAACTATATTTATGTCACCAATCTGTGATTTGCATTTAGCAATGTCAAAATTCTTTTGTACTGCCTTTAGTGATCGTCGGTTAGCTGATCATTTTGGAGGGAAGCTTCATTTGGGTTACATGCTGATCCGTGACAAATTAGCAGAGCTTCAGGTAATAAACAATAGAATTTCTCTACTGTGATTTTCGTTCCTTTCTTAATGTAGATTGTATAGTTATACTCTCTCTGTATTCTTCAGGAAGAAAAGAACAAAGTTCACAAGGAACGGGTGGAAGAAAGGAGGTTTACTTTTCTAAGCTTTTAAACACATCTTTGCTTTACTTTCTTAAATCCTAAACATTGTTGCTGAAAAACGACCAATCTCAGATCAAAGGAGAGGAGCAGAGAGCGAGAATCAAGTAGAGACAGAGACAGGGGAGATAGCCGTGACCGTGGAAGAGATCTTGACCGTAGTGGAAGAGATCTTGACCGTAGGAGTAGAGATCGTGACAGGCATCATGACCACCGTGAACATGACAGAAGCTATAATCAGTCACGTGGCTATGACTCAAGAAGCCGGCGCAGTTCCCGGTCCCGATCTAGGGAAAGACCGAGGGATTATGATCGTCGCAGGTAACTTTGATTAAAAAAACAGTAGCATCTTACTTACTGCAAATATTTTTGTTGCATTTAGCATTTAAACTAATATGTTTAACTACGTTACAGACGCCATGACCGCTACTGAGACGCTGCCAGAGACGATTGCAGCAAGTTTAAGAGGCTTTTACAGAAGCGTTTAGGATCAATCTGGAGTTACAGACACTCTTTTGTTTTTCTTTGTGTTAAAAGATTTTTGGAGATTGTAAGTTGCTAAGTTTGTAAGAGGAGCTTCTTCGGATGTTTTTTAAGCTTTTCATATGTTTTTGACATCTGAGACTTGTGAGTAGAAGATTGTGGTGATTCCATGGCTCTCTCGGATGCGACTTAGATAATCAAATTTGTCATAAAATTAAATGAGTATACACTGACTGAGAAGTAAATTAATCCACTTCTGCTGGTTTCAACACATAATGGTAATAGAATGAGTAATTGTTGAAACAGGGAAAGACAAATGTGCGGTCTGAGTAGAAACATGTTGCTTATTTGTCAGCTCCGAATTTTACTAGGATTAAGTTCCATCAATTTTATTCTAGTAATTATTATACGAACCAAAAATAAATACAACAGTTCGGATATAGTCATATTCGTATACAGTATAATTTTGACTATTTGGACTTTACTTTAAAAATCCTATGATAATTTTGGCATTCTTTTGGATAATAATTAACGGTTGATTTAAAGCTGCAAAGACCACAAAGTCAAATCATGAACTGTCCAACACAAGTCGCTTAGAATCTACGAGAAATATAAAAATTCTCTGATATGTTTCAGTATAAAGTTAGAATATGAAACTTAATAAATTATACAAAAGAAAATAGCATGTGTTGAACGTCAAGTCAGCGTATTATGTACTTTACTTCTCTCGATTTTCTGCGTACTGCGTAGAACTTATTAACATGTTTAAATTCCAATTAAAGGAGATGGGACTATTTTTTGTTAGTTAAAATATTTATTGACGTATTTTGATCATTGAAGTTAAAATGTTAGAAAAGAGACATACCTTTAATCAAATGTTTTATTTCATATTTTCCCGTTTTCTTATGTCTCAGATTGGTATATTAGTTTAAATTTAATGATGACACAAAAAGTTGAAATTCAATGTCGATTGATAATGAATATAGTATTTGTAATTCAATTTCGATTTGATAATCAATATAGTACTATATTCACATCATATGATACCTTGTAAATATGTATATATTTATATTATAGTTTTAATCAGCAAACCAACCTAAAACTCACGCAAACATCATTCACAAACTATGTCTATATAACTAGTTATTCGTTTATCTATTTATGTATTAGAAAATTGGCCTGAATAATATATCTATATATTTTTTTTTCTTTCTATATATTATATAGAAAAAGGGAAGGTCAAAGATCATTGGTAACTCAACATCACACTGTATCACAAAGCATCTAAAGTTTGAGCATTGTTCAATGATTTTATTCAAAAAATAAACAATGATCATCGTTCATTATTTTTGATTTAAGCATCTTATAATAGTATTTATATATAGTCTAATGATTTCTGAGTTGAAGGAATCATTTTAGGCAATTATTGGGACCTTATTTTTTAATAGATAATAAATGGGTGACAAAGCCATACTCTTTGAATCAAAACGAAAGCAAAGGCAAATAAAAAAAGGAGCTTTGATTAATAAGGCCAATAAAAGAGCTTTTCAGTTTCAGCACATCTTTTTTCACTACGATAGTAAATTGTAAAAATTAAAATTTAGAACACACGTACCTATATTTTAGTCTAATTGGATTTACTGCTGTTTAAGATTTATCAAATTCGCATTGAAGACTACGTTTCAGCAAAAGTTTCATTTAGACCCTAATCAAGAAAATTACATGTACGGACAAAAAAATGGATTTCTTTTTCTATTCATCATTGATTTATTATTCTTTTTTTCCTTCTCACTTTCTGTTCCTAATACACCTTTTCTTCTACAACATTCTCGTGGAAAATGGTTACATTAAAAAAAAAGAACCACTAAAACTTTTCAACAAAGCCTATATATATACATGGAATCTTGAATGCATGTCACGTAACTCTCTTCTCCTTCTCTATTAAGAAAGGCTCTTTCTTCTTCTCTCCCTATATATATCCAAACACTCATACACATGTATACATATACATAAATTATATTCATACCATAAGATCATATATCAAAACACAATATATTTTTTTGTGAAGAGAAGAGAATGGGTGCGTTTGATTATATCTCTAGCTTTTGTTCATATACATACTCTAATGCCAAAACCAAGCGTAAGCCATTGCAGGTTTGTTCTTCTCTAAGTATCTTTATTACTCTGCTATTTCATTAATTATATCAAGTAATACTCTATTGTCTGTATACACATATATTCTAATTGATTTGTTTCAAAACTATATGCTAATACGTTTCATGTATGCATAAAATTCAAATGTTAAGTTTCAGAACGTGAACATGTATTTTTCTTTATCCGTTTCTTATTTTCTTAAACATGTTTCTTCAAAACTTTATCAACTTTTTCGTTGTGTATATGTATATCGGTACATACGTGATGAAATAAACATAATAATACAATATTAAAATAAAAGGCAACATGAAAGTGTAGAAGTGAATGGCTAAAACATTATATTATTTTATATTGTAACATATTTTTGTAATCTTGAAATGACTTAATAAACTCACTTGATAGTAGTTTAGTTACCACCCGGTTGGTAGAAGCTAGAAACTACGTGACAGCAACAAGATTTGAGAGTTAGTTTGGATTTCTATAAGAGATTTTTCGGATTTTTTTATATAATATGGATGTTTATTATAGTATTAGTAATGGTAATGAAAGTTTTTTTTGTATAGACAGTGGATATTAAGGTGAAAATGGACTGTGATGGTTGTGAAAGAAGAGTTGGAAACGTGGTTCGTCGCATGAAAGGTTCTCCTTTCTCATCTCTCTCTCTCTCTCTCTGTCGTGGACTTTGAATCAAAACTTTCGCCAATCTCTTTTTTCTTTTTCCCTTTTGGTTTTTATTTTCTTTATTCTCTCTGCTTTAGTTTCTCTTTTGAAGATTCTTATTCCTCGCTTGAAATTACAATTTCTTAGCTGCCCCAAATTTATAACCATAATTACTAATCATTCGCTCAACCTCTTGCTTCGTAAAGACTACAAAGACTTGAACTTTTTACAACTAAAACTGAAAACATTATCATACGTTTAAGTTTTCAAAAACCTTAGTCTTTTGTTTTGTCTATTACAGCACTTCTTACAAACTATAATAACGAATTTTCGTCTATTAACACAGATTTTACAATTCCCCAAACGACATCTAGACATTTTCACAAAACCTGTTCTTGAAAAGTTTGCTTCACTTTGTAATCATATTTTCTTGAACGATTTTAACTTTTCAAAACGCATTTCACGTATCGACATGTTGCTGTAAAAAGAACACTCTGTTTTAATATTTAGGCTACTATAAATTTATTTAGGCAACTATAAATGTATTCTCGAAGAGTTAGATTCATCTTTGCTTTTTTGTTCAAAATACACAACATATCATTTTGAGATAATTGATTACTTATTTCTTATGTTTGGAACCGGCCGGTACAGGCGTAAAATCGGTGGAAGTAAACCGGAAACAGAGCCGGATAACGGTGAACGGACACGTGGACCCAAACAAGGTGTTGAAGAGAGTGAAGAGCACAGGGAAGAAGGCAGAGTTTTGGCCTTACATACCTCAGCATATGGTCTATTACCCTTTTGCCCCCGGCATGTACGACAAACGCGCCCCCGCAGGCCACATCCGTAATCCCACACAAGCGTTTCCAGCCGCAAACGCACCTGGCGAAAACTACGTTTCCCTCTTCAGCGACGACAACGTCCACGCCGCTTGTTCCATCATGTGAATTGTATGCACCAAGAAGACATATATACATATATGATCTCTATTTTCTTCTTCTTTGTGTTCGTATACATATATGAAAAATGTAATGTTTGTTCGTATCTATCTACTTTTGCTACTATTCTCATAATACAGAAAAATGTAATGTAGAAACTATGTAATAAATTATAGAGACAATTTTCAAACGGAATGAAGCTAAGAGACGGTACGGAAATATATATTTGATGAACTATATTCGAGCAATATCTATTTCATATTCAGTTTAGTGATATTACAAGAAGTCATATCGATAACCCAAAAGCTTAGTGGAATCCTAAGAGTGTAAATAGGTGTAATAAACCACCAATTAAGCAGCCAATGTTGCTGAAGTTGTCTAATGTCTATAGGACATTAATAATATAATAGAGATTAATAAATAAACTAAGAAGAATATTAGGAAGAGACCCCAAAATCAGCATCTTGTGATTTGTTAAGCAAATTCTTTCTTTTAAATATTTTGTTTAGAACAAGCTTCAAAAATATGGCAAGAGAGTGTCAACATTACAAGTTTTAACTTTTTAACACCAAAAGAAAAAAATAAAACTTTTGAAGACCGAAGTGCAAAAAGCTGTATTCTTCCCATAAAAATGTCCAATAGGGACCAAAGCATCTTTAGCTTTTTGTTCAAAGCTTCTTTCTTTAGTAGAAGGAATATAAAGTCCAGAATCACTCCAAAGGAAAGCTGTTTAAGCACGTATCGATTATTTACAAGGATTGGCATTAGGATGAAACAGTCATAAGGCTCTTAAGTCATTCTTGGTGAAGCTGTTTTGTGTTGTTGTCTAAGCATTCTTTTTACACTACAAAGATCCAAGTTTTGAATCAACACAGCAGGAAGAAATTATAGGAAATAGATATGGTACTTGAATCACTAAGAATCGATCTGTAAATGATGAGTGGAAGTACCTTTAGTCTATCAAATTTTTTTGAACAAGCAAGGAGCTTTTACCGCTTCTGCGCTTTCCTTCTTCTGGACTGTGCCTTCTGCCATTTCTTCCTAGGCACTAGTTTACTCTTGGGCTTCAACTTTATTTCAGGTGTGAATTTAAAGTTTGGATCTCTCATTCGAGTTTGTATATCCTTGAAGAACTGCATGTTCAATCTCTTGGGTCCGCCTTTTCTTAGCTCTTCATATTCAGGCCCTGATACAATATTTTCAAACGCTCCAATCAGAATGTCGACATCACTCATCACTTCCCACACGTTTGTGTAACGCCCGTCAGGCCCTTTGTTCAGTTTCTTCAGCGCATTCTCAACAGCAAGCTTTCTCGCCTCTTTACCTGGTGAAAGCTCCTCAGGTTCATTTTCAGATTTCAACAACTCCGAGATTGTCCTGTACTTTGGTTTCTCTTCAAACTCAAACAACTTATCCAAGTACTTATCAGATGCTTCGTTCGGGTGTGGGTCTGTTGGAATATCGTCGTCATCATCACCTTCATCGCCAGTCCACAACGTTTTCTCCTCATCACTTCCAGACCAAACACTGTATAATTCGTCACTATCATCTGCATCGATTAGATCGGAGCTGTCTTTAGCTTGTTGTCTAGCTTTCTTAACTTCCTTTTCAAGCCGGTTTCTTCCACATTCTTGTTTTGTACTATCATTGCTTTCGTCTTCACTTCCAGACCATAGAGTATCATCATCCTCCATTTCCTTCTCCCAGGCTTTCCTAAAGTCATCATCACCTGGTTTCACATTACCGAATAGATTGTAGTCTTTACGTCTTCCACTTGCATATGATCGACTTGCTGGAAGACATTGAAACAACTAAACTGTGACTAAAGCCACATATGGAGCCATTGAACATCACTGATAACCAACACAATCGAATATTCAGTCTCTGACTATAAGCAATCCAAAGATAATAAAATCCAACGATGAAAATACAACTAATCCTAGATCAAGATCGACAATCTTCTCAAGTAATGTATGTCTTAAATCAATTTCAAAGGAAATTTTTTTTGTAGTTCCAAATAACCAACAATATGATTAAAGAAAGTTTTTATATAATATATGGTGCAACCGTTCTTTAGGGATGATTTTGCTACGAAATTGATCATTTCATGACGCAAGAGCTCCGAGCTCACATACGCCTAAAAACCAAACAAAATTCACAGTTCCTCAAATAACATCTTTGCAACCTAACACAGATTATCATCTACCAACAAAAAAAATCGTAACTTTAAAAGAGCAGTGAACAAATAAGCTCTCTCTGCGGCATTTCCACAAACACCTCGTCTACTACTAAATCTGAAGACACGAGATACGAACAGAGTCGGAGAGAGCAAAAGAAACTAAAAGATCAAAAACATGTTGGAGAAAACGAAACCTTGTAAGTTCTGGCGAAACCCAGCAAATACCCAAGTTTGAGCTGCATCAGCCGGACTCGAAATGAAGCGACTTTGTGATCTACAGTTGAAATATACAAAAATCCGATCAGCTTCGTACTCATTTGGGATTAAATTGATTTGAAATTGTTGTCGCTCAGTGGAATTACAAATCACAGAACCAACCTTCTGGCTATGATAGAGAACAGAGGAGAGACTCTTCGCAGGAACATCCTGTTCTCTCTTTAACATCTTTTTAATCGACGGCTATGAATTATGAGGCTAAATAAGTCAATTTTTTGTTTTTGTAAAAAGAAAGTGTATATATCGAATTTTAATAAATTTGTATGTATCCTACCTGAATTTTAGTTGACATTTAAATTTGCCGCGCCATCTCAGTTCTGTTAATTTAATTCTGTATTTTATACTTTTTTTTGTTTTTTGGCGACGTTTAGTAATTTTGTATCAACTCCAGCTGTTTCGTTTATATAATGATCTGGACTTGAATTAAGAATTAGGGTTTTATGATTGTAACGACACTTCTCCAGATCGTAAATTCATAACAATATATTTATTTTGTGTACAATAGTAACATTTATTAGCTTTCACGAGTGTACAATACAAACAAATAAGTGAAAAAAAAAAGAGATTACACGACATCAAGTAAATCAAATGAGTCAAAAGACTCAATCGAAGTTCACATAAAGTAAATTTTTATTTGGTCATCTTTAAATGAGAAACTGATCTGGACTTGGATTCAGGTTAAAAAAAAAGTAAAGAAAAAAACATTTGTTATCAAACACACAATATCATAATAAAACGATGAAAAAGTCAAATGGGAATAGATCTTGAGACTTTAGGATAAACGACGGCGGCCGGATGACGCATAATACGGCGACCTTTAGTGTGTTTAAAGATATAAACCACCGCACCAACTGGCCATTCGATGATTCCGGTCACTAGAAAAGCCAAGAACCCTAACGTTGGTCCCACAAATTTGCACCGACACGGGTTTTGTCTCGTTCCGCACTGAACACACGCCGGAAACGCCATCGCCAAATTTGTTGGATTAAAACGTTTTTGGAGAAATCAGATTCAAAGAAAAAGAGTAGTGGAGATTATGATTCGTTGAGAGACTAAACTAGAGGTGGATCTTTATAGAGACGAATGCTTTGATTTTTATAATCTTTCTTCTTTCCACGTAGAGTCGGTTTGTTACTATTTTAAATTATAGTAGATATTTTTGGATTTTAGGTCGGCAGCTTGTTACTTTACTATCTCCATTTTGAGTATTAAAGAGGTGTCGAGCACAAAGGCGACTAAACATGTGGCTTACAATTTTCGTATAATCTTTTCATCATTTCTTATATATAGTTGAGTCATAACTTTCTTTATAGTTTTAATTGGAGTTTTAAAAACAATACCAGCATTAGATCTGAATATATAAATAATATTATGTTAGATCTTGTGTAACAGAATATTATTTATTTATTTATTCTATCAATTAATTTTTATCAAGGGCAGTGTAATGATATTTTAGACTTCGTCCATTAAAGGTAAGATGATGATTGTTTCACTGTTTGTATCTTTTTTTGTTGTCGGCATCATTGTTTGTATCTAAATGTGGAATTTATACGATATACTATTTGTTGGCATGAGCTTAAAATTACATATCTAGAACAAATTAAAATAATGATTTCCATAAACTATTGTTTTTTAGCGGACCGGGCATAAAACTCTACGTGGGTTCGGGAGTTTCAAAAGTTAAATCTTGGGCTTTGAGTTTTGGGTTTTTCAAAGTTGGCTTTGAAAAACTTGATATTAAACAATCTATAGAAACATAATTAATTTGTCTAATTGGCCCAAAAATAAAAGAATTTAAAAGTGTTCTAATCGTTTCAAAACAAAATCAAATATCTAAAAAGAGATCGACGCAAATCCTGAAAATCAATTATCAAACGGAATCCATAAACAAAAAGCAAAACAAAACCAAAACCAAAAGAAAGAAAAATTACTATAATTTTGGTAAGATTATAGTGCTTTTTTGTTGTTTGAACTCATCATAGTCTTAAACTCTTCAAAGTTCACAAATCCATCGCCATCAATATCAACAGCTCGAACCATCGCGACGCATTCATCCACTGTATACGTTTCACCAAAACGTTTTAACACAACGCAAATTTCACTTGCTGATATCTTTCCGTCACCATCAATATCATAAAAATCAAAAGCTTTTTTCATGACAACTTCTTCACTGTCAGATTCTCCACTGTCGAATAGCAAGCATGAAGCGAATTCGTTGACATCGATTTGGCCATCACCATCCATGTCAAGTTCTTTGAACATCTCATCAATTTCTTCTAATGTTGTCGAAGGAGAGAAAGCTATAATGGGCTCAGCGAATTCATCCAATGAAATTTTTCCATCTTTATTTTTGTCCAAGTTATCGAATATCTCTACCATGGACATTGTTGTTTTGAGTAAATGTTAATGATGTAACGTCAATAAAGTATTTTTTTTTGTGAGAAGTTAAAAGCTATGTCTATATTTATAGAAAAAATTGATGGATTCCTAGAAAGATTAGGAATTATTATTTTCTTTAAAATAAAATCTTAGATAATTAACCAAAAAATATATTCTTTTCCTTTTTTTTCTCTCCGATAACTATGTTTTCCTTTCAACGCTTTCTGTTTGTTAATTAAACTATGACATAATCGATTTTGTTACCTAATGGATAACATTCAAAGATATATTATCTCAACATTAAGAATTAATGTTCAAAAAAATCGTTAGAAGGTAATTATACAGTCGATAGAAACCTATCGCCTAAAACGTTTAGTCGGGGTCTAGTCGAAGTTTAGACGTTAAAGATTATTACATTATATTTTTGATTGAAAACTAAAATTTGATAAGAAAAAAAAAGATCAAACAAATAGTGATATACAAATTGAATGTCGAATTTAAACGTTTTTGATTTGGATCACCATTTGAAAAAAAAATCAGAATAGTACAAAAAGTTGTACAGAGAGAAGATATAATTAAATTGACCCTAAATTATTGAACCATATTCCAATATTTTTTTTTCTAATTTATTTTATTTAAATTAGTTTTTTTACTTAGTAAAAACAAAATTTTATTTAGGAAATTAACAAACTAATTAAAAATTATTGAATGATAAACCGAATATTAAACCGAAAATTGAGCGATTTAACCGATTTTGGCCGAAATAGACCGTTTAAACCGATTTCCGATTTATATCACCGATTTTGATAAAATCGTTTCGGATATGTATATTTGAACGTCTAGGCATGTATTTTTTCAACATTGCTTACCATCATGACTATGTGACGGGCGTAACCGGATCAAGACAAACTAACGGACCTCTCTCTGCATGAATATTGAACAGTCCTTCTGTAGAAAATGAACCTTTTAACCCTTATTCTCATAAAGAAGCGACGTAGAGAAGCCCACATGAGAGGCCACTCAGAGCTAACCTTTCTTCTCGCAAGTACTTCGCATAAACACACCCTGCTTCTGCCAACGAAGCCACTGAGTAAAGACTAAGGAGAAACAATATCTAACGTGGAAAGCTTCTTTCATATAATTTCTTAAAACTTTTAAAACTTATGTTTATCATATTACATATAGGTACAAAGAGGGAAATCTGAATGGACTGAACATGTAAACTGATCAATCAAGATTTAATTTCGGTTTTCGAATTGAATTTTCAGTTAATCCGAGTACAGTAAAATTTGCTCGCTAGCTTCTTGAATCTAAATTTTATGAAAGACCAAGTCACATCCTAATTCTGGTAAATTTTGTTTTAACTCGGACCATTTGCGTTCAATTGTTGTTTACTGTTATTCCTCCAAAAGTTCCTAACTAAAAGCGTATCCTCAACTTTTTTTTGTCACTCTTATATATATTTATATGATTATACTTTATTCCTCGACCAAAAGGAAGTTAGAAGAAGATATTTGAACATCTTAAGAGAACACACAGACACACACATTCATCAACACAACATGGCTGATGCGACAGAGAAAGCTGAGCACGACCGTATTTTCAAGAAATTTGATGCTAACGGCGATGGTAAGATATCAGCAGCCGAACTCGAAGAAGCTCTAAAGACACTTGGCTCGGTGACGCACGATGACGTGAATCGTATGATGGCTGAAATCGATACTGATGGGGATGGAAACATATCGTATCAAGAATTCACCGATTTTGCAGGTGCCAATCGTGGACTTATGAAGGATGTTGCCAAGATTTTCTAATATGTATTTGTCATCGTCTTATATTTTTAACTATGATAGATTTGTTTCTTAAAGCATCTTTAACTTTTTTTGTTTGTTTATTACTATTACTTTTTTTTTTCTGTTCCCTGTAATGATCGGTGAATTTTATTTTATATCCTAAATATCATGTGATTGGAGGTTTTGGATCATTTTTTCTTTATGTTATCACCTGAACCTAACTCTGATACATATTGTTTTTGAAAATTAAAAAAAAAATTATATACAAGTTTGAAAATAGTCGACATTAGAACTCTTAAAACCAAGCAACTATCTATATCAAAATTAATGTAATTTAACACACACTGAGTATCAAACAAGATGAGTTTCTTATTTGGGAAATTTAAGAAACTGATTAAAAAACCCACAAGCCATGTGTCATATTTATATTGGTTCAAATTTAAAAAGAAAAATATATTTTAATTATTTAACTAAATTGTATTAAAATATCTTATTTATTTTTTTAGAAATTTTTGTGGGTTTCTAACCAATGTAGATGCTGTTATGGTCTATCTATATAAATGCTTTGTTTCCCCAATAAATTCAAGATTTGTTTATAGTTCGTTTCTTTGTTTTTTACACATCCCTAAGCAAAACGGTTTCACCCATTTGATCAAAAGCTGACGATTTGGACATCAAAACCGAAAAAGTAGAGTTTGGACTCGAGAGAGGTTAGCTTCTTCACTTCTATCATCTTCTCCATAACGTTCTATGTGTTTAATAATCGAGTCGCTCCAAAATCCTTGCATGCGTCATTTATTAATTCAACATCTTCTTTGGGTGCAATTAAATAACGTCAATTCTTCATTTTTTTATTTGGACACTATGTGAAAAACACTAGCTCGTGCTTACATACACACATTTTCCTCGTTCTCGAATCTTCACGACAATTGGGTCCCATAGGTAAAAAAATGTACAGAAAATTCAAGCAAAATGGTCATAAACGAAACTAGTGGGTAAATTGCAGTAAAACAAAAACATAGAGGTTACGATTTTGCAATTTGTTTATATTAAAACAAAAAATTACGCGATTCCTAAGTTTTTCTCCTCTTTCCGACGACGTATCTCGTAATCCTCTACCGCCGCCACTCCGCCGCGACGGCATTGAGTTTCCACGCCGATGCAGCGATGAGCGGTTTAGTCTGCCACGCAAGCATAAGACTTCCCTCGTTCTCCTCCACTCTGTATCCATCTCCGCCGCCGAATAACGCCAAGAGCAAACTCGCTTGCTTAAATGCGTCTGATCCGAGATTAACCGGGTCAAACCCGGCGGATCCCATCCGTCTCCGCCACTGAGACAGCGTCTCGTGCCGCTCGGTCCGATCGATTCCTTCCGCAGCTACCACGTTCAGGATCTGTCTCCCTAAGTAAACCTCCGACATGACTCGGTCATGACACGGTAGTATAAGCCCGTCCTCCAGCGAGTCGAACAGGCTTGAGTAATAGTGAAGCGCCTCGTTAAATCGTTCTAAGAAAATGACGCCGTTGTGGTTCGCCTCTTGTTCCACCACCGTTACGATGCTCGGTTTAACCGCCTTAACCGTAGCTAACACCTTCTCAATCGAACCGGGTTGAGCTAAAAGCGGATGAAGCTCGAAAACCGAATTAACCACCAGAGTCTCCGATTCGGGTTGGGTTTCGAACATTTCCGGTTCGAGATCGGATAATCTCTCGGTGGTTAGGCCTTTGAATTCGAACTCTACCCCGATGGCTTGAGCCAGCTGAGCTAGCTTCCAACCCAGCTGATGAATCCCGTCTCGTTCCGACGGGCCGCCAACGCCCGTGAGACGGAATGACAGAGGACCGTCGGGGCGGAGAGCTAGAGCTTGCATTAACGCCGGCCACTGCATCCCTTGGTTGAGCCCTAGATCGATAACGTGAACGCTACGCGCCGTCGCGACTGCTTCTAGAATCGCCTGATTGGCCGTGAAATGTGCGAATTTCAGATACGGACAAGAGTCGTAGAAGTGCATCTGCAGAATCTCTTCGAACGATGGATCAACGGCGCCGGAGGAAGCAGGAATGCGGTAGATCCTACGAGCCAGGGCTTCGGCGAAGTAGGTGGCGACTTTACCCATTGCTCCCGCCTGAGAAGCCGCTAGTGATCCCACGCGCTTCACGAGAGCATCGGCGAGGATCAAATTCTCCTGCTGGACCGCCTCGGCGCACGCCACTAAAGCCTGGACGAGTCTGACTCCAGTCTCCTGCGAGTCAACGGCAACGTCGGTAAGCACCACCATGGGTCGGGTTGACTCGCTGCTCGTTGAGTCACACCAGGGACCGTTTCGTCGGATCCTCTTGCTGCTGTTGCTGCTGGTGCTGCAACACTCGTCGTCGTCTTGGATCGGTCTAGGATTGCACATCCAGGTCGGGTCGAGATCCGGAGAAGGTGGGTAGTAACTAAGCTCGGAGAGCATGGTCTCGGTCCAGCCGGAGAGATCAGAGGGATTGTAATGAACAGTTTCGTTTAATGCATTAGAGCCAAGAACATCATCATTGGACAACACCATTTCAAGCTGCTCAAGCTTCTGTGCAACATCCGCCATGTCGGAAGATCGAACCTTGTAGCCTAAAACAGCGAGAAGCTCGTCCATGTTATCGTCTTCTAGCTTCTTGCCCACTGAAGGAGCTTCTATAGACGTTTCTTGATGGGTTCGCTTCGTCATCAAGAAGATGTGTTTGTGGTATGGGATTGAAATTATTGGTGTTAGAAATGGTAGACAAAATTGTGGAAACAAAGAAGAATCAAAGGAGAAGAATTTAAACACGAGAGAGGAAGAGAGAGAGGTCCAATAAGGGAAGTGAGGGACCTGGAGAGTGTGCAAGTAAAGAGATAAGGAACAGAGGCAGGCCATTATACTTAGCCATGTGTTTTCTCTTCTTCTTTCTTTCATAATTCCAAGTTTTTTTTTTTAATTAAATTACTCTTCGATAATAACTATTATTATCTCTTTATACTTTTTTGAAATTTCTGATCCAAGTTACAAAAAATTCGTCGCTCGATGCTCTCATCTTATGATTATCTTTTTGTTTAATGGTCCAATGGACTGTCATTGTCTATTAAACTAGTTTTTAATTGCCACTGAACGTTGAATTTAAAGTTTCCAAAATTATTAAAATTAGTGCTTAACGAGATATTTTTATTTATGCCCCACAAACAGTTCTTGAAATTGAAAACTTGAGCAAATTTGTGACTTTCAAAACTAGTTTGCCTATTTCCCTAAATACTTTTCTAAGTAAGAACTAAAATTTTTACTAATCCAAGTCTTACTGATAATTTATGTTCAAGTTTAATGATAAATTATGTGATTTTATTATTCCACTACGTTAATTTGCTGATATATAACTTTTTTAAAACAGTATTTTTTCTTGTTTTCAATTTATCGATAATAATATTACAGGTTCCGAAGGAAGTACAGCTCATAGTATTTGAGTTTGTGCGACAACGTGACCAACCTCACGGTCGACATGTGGCGGAAAGCATAGCCTACGAGACGTCCACAACATTACGTTACTTTCTTATATTTGTTTATTCAGAATTGCTTTCTTTTTGGAATATACTATTATTATGCCAATATATACATCAAGTACAATATGCAAATCCCATGCATCTACACACAGACAAGTCCTTGAACCAACATTAAAGAAGAGTTCCTCGAATAATTGTTGAAGAAATTATTGATCGCTGCATGAAAAATGCCTCAAATATAATCTATATATATGAATACGGTAAGTTGATTAGAATATTTAGATTACTCACTTTGAATACTTTGAATAAATTATATTAGACAGTGAAAATTAGTTATATTTATTAAATTTGATATAAGTTAAATAAAATGATATGAAAAGAAAAATATAGCATGCGATCAATTTGAGATGAATGTTTAAAACATATTTATTTAATTTTCTACTAAAAACTTAAACACATATCTTCTCCTACCATTTTCTTAAGCTACATAAAATTAAGATTCGAGAAATATATAGAACCTAGAAGAATGTGTACAAGCTAAACCTATAGTGAAGAAAACAAACACTTCATTCTTTACTTTATTGTGTTCTTGTTTTTCATTATTTTCATATATTACTCTTCGTTCGTTGATATAAAGAAACTTTTGTTTTGACAGAAAATTGATCTATCGAAAATTTAAGAGACAAGAATGAAAAACAAATAAACAGCGAAACGACCGGAAGCATTTTGAAGTTTCACCCAAGTTACTTTCTCGATATTTCAGGCGATGATCCACTCAATTATCCTCTTAAAATTATATCTTCGAACAATTAAAAAACTACAGATAATTCGCATGTTTTTACATTAATAATTATCCAAAATGTGTGGTAAGGAGATATTTATCCACAATGTTCCGTAAAAATTTCAAAGACCAAATTACAAATTGAAACCTATCATCAAACTAGCCAATTATCTTTATAACAACCCCCCTGAAATTATGACAAAAACCTTTGATTTGACTCTATATTTATACTAAATGATCTTCCTCAAACACAGTCGCTAAGAAATTAACATGGCAAATGAAATCTCTCCTTTAACTCTCTTTTTGGTCTTACTCTTTTCATCAATATCTCTAACCCTAGCAACAGATTATCCACTCTCCACGAAATCAAGATGGATCGTCAACGAGAGTGGCCACCGCGTGAAGCTAGCATGCGCAAACTGGCCTTCACACCTTCAGCCAGTGGTGGCCGAGGGGCTAAGCAGCCAGCCAATGGACTCGATATCTAAGAAGATAAGAGAAATGGGTTTCAATTGTGTTAGGCTCACATGGCCACTTGAGCTAATGATTAATGACACTTTAGCCTTTAATGTTACCGTCAAACAATTATTTGAGAGATATGGATTAGATCATGAGCTTCAAGGGATTTACACTCACAATCCATCCATTGTCAATATTCCTCTTATCAATGCATTTCAGGCAAGTATACAAATTTGTTTGCAGTGATTCAATTGTTGTGAAAGAAAATATATATTTCGCTAAATTCATCTTTTTAGTGACTTCTGATTCTTGTTTGTCACTACATGTTAACTTCTAACGCAAGCAACACTTTTCTTAGGCTGTGGTGTATAGTCTTGGGAGAAACGATGTGATGGTGATACTTGATAACCACAAGACCGTACCAGGCTGGTGTTGCAGCAACGATGACCCGGACGCGTTCTTTGGCGACCCGAAATTTGACCCGGATCTATGGATGTTGGGTCTTAAGAAGATGGCCACAATCTTTATGAACGTGAATAACGTTGTTGGTATGAGCTTGAGGAATGAACTTAGAGGTTATAATCACACTGCAAAAGATTGGTACACGTACGTGATAAATTCCGTTTTTTTCTTCCTTTATCATAATGCCCATGTGAAGCTTGAACGCCAAGGAAACTAATGCACGTTAATTATCTGTCCTTTCTAGATCTTAACTGATTTTATTCTCTTGAGCTAAAAATAATTAAATCCACAATAATAATTTAGTACAATTGCATCTTAAAAAATGATCATATTGTATATGTATTATATTTATCGGTTGATATAGGAATCCAAGGTTCATACATTTAACAACAAGAATCAAACACAGAGAAATAATTTATTAATTTACATGATTTTCTTGATTATAATATTTTCTAATATTAGTGTCTAAATTATTAATATTGTAATTAGAAATGATATTTTCTCACATGTATAGGTACATGCAAAAAGGAGCAGAAGCAGTGCATGCATCAAACCCTAACGTTCTGGTCATACTCTCCGGGCTTGACTTTGACGCTGACCTAACTTTCTTAAAAGATCGTCCAGTGAATCTCAGCTTTAAGAAAAAACTTGTCTTGGAGCTTCATTGGTATGCTTTCACCGACGGTACTGGTCAATGGAAATCGCACAATGTCAACGATTTTTGCAGCCAAATCTTCGCTAAGGAGCGTCGTACCGGAGGTTTCCTTCTCGAACAAGGCTTTCCTTTGTTCTTGAGCGAGTTTGGGACCGATCAAAGGGGTGGCGACTTTGAAGGAAACAGGTATATATCATCTCTGGTCCAATTTTATAGTTTAGTATTATTACTTTCCTTGTATTTATGTTATGTAAATGAAAACGTATAAATTTAGTTTGTAACAAAATATCGAGGCTTACAATACTTTCATCAAACGTTACATATTAGGTACATGAGTTTTATGTTGGCATGGGCGGCCGAGAAAGATATCGATTGGGCGGTTTGGGCGCTTCCGGGAGTATATTATTTCCGTGAAGGCAAACGTGGTGTAGTTGATGCTTACGGTATGCTAGATGCAAATTGGCACCATGTTCATAACTATACTTATCTCCAGAGGCTCTCTGTGATTCAACCGCCGCATAAAGGTAAACTAATACTTGTGTAAATTAAGCTAATTCAGAGTCCGTTGTGACTGTTGGAAAGCCGTAAATCATTTAAAAAACAAAAGAAAAACATTTTACATAATCTTTGCTTGACTGTTTTTATTTTAATATTTTATATATAAATAAATACGGTAAATCTATGTTTATCTTGCTTGAGTAGAGACCGATCCTGATAATAATATGGAAACTAATTAAATTGTAACAGGACCCGGTATAAAGCACACTCATCACAAGAAAATATTCCATCCACTAACCGGACTCTGTCTAGTAAGAAGATCGCTGCACCATGAGTCAGAGCTCACGTTAGGTCCATGCACAAAGGACGAACCGTGGAGCTATTCTCATGGAGGCACACTTGAAATCAAAGGCGGTCACAGATCTTGTGTAGAAGGCGAAACAGCGGTTGGAAAAATCGTCAAACTCGGCAAGAAATGCACAAAGATTAAGCGAATATCGGCCACAAAGATGCATTTGTCGTTCAGGAGTAATGATGGTTCGTTGGTATGCTTAGACGTTGATTCGGATAATAATGTTTTTGCTAATCGGTGCAAGTGTTTGACGGGAAATATTAGTTGTGAACCTGCAAGCCAATGGTTTAAAATCTTCTGAGGTACCGTAAATTTGTTGATCTAATTTTCAGAAAGTTGCTTTAAATAAATTAGGATTAGTAGGTTGTTTAGTTGTTTTGTGGTTCGGGAAGACGATCCTAGGCTTTTGTATTATTGAAGTTTGGAGTTAGTCTGAATATATATAAGAACTTTCGCCAATTGTTATATTCTTGTTTGATCAGAAAAATGTTAGGAGTGTTGTATATCGTTAGTTTTTAAAGATCTTGATCGAATTTACAAGTTCCCTTAGTGGTTTTGTTTTTAACGGGAATCCTAAACTGAATTTCAAACAAATCTTTGAAACTTGTAATAAAACTAGAATTTTGAAATTTCGGTTGAAGGGATTTCAAACATGGGTAATTCGATTTAACTTAGAACATAAATCCTTTAGCCAATGTTTCATGAATTTGCTAATTAACCTTAGTGGTTGCTTATTATTAGTTTAATATAAATCTTACTTTTGCTTCTATTTTCAAGAAAGATTGGCAATAATAAAATATTTTTATCAACAAAAATATTGAAAAAATTTAATCTCCATTAAATTTTCTAACTAGATATTAATTATTCCACCGCACGCTTACGTGGGGCTTCCAAAGTTTACGGCAGAGAGGGGGCCCACTGTACATAATAGTATATTCCCACGTGCGACCTTCTCGTGACGACATAGACATAGGGACTACAAATAGACCAATGTGAATGCACAAATCATATCGTTTTCGGCAAAAAGTGAAATTATTTCTATGGGCTTCTTCAATATTTGGATTTATTTTTAGTAACTTCATATGATCTTTTTTCCTTTAGAGAGAAATCCCATAAATTTGCAAGTTTCTTTAATAATTTTTTTGATTAAACTTGGGTTATGTATGGTTCACAAAGAATTTGTAACAAAAAAGGATTTATGAGAATTAAATTTTATTGATCACAATAAGCAAGAGATGCACGAAGTCCTAGATCATAATGTTTTCTCAGTAGCTTTAGTTTGATTCCATGTATCATTGCGAAAGAAAACACTCATAGTCGATCTCCCTTTTGTTTACTTTTTTATCTGTACTATTATTGACAATCATGAAAACTTCTGGAAAAAAAACAAATAGAGCTAAACTAATTGAAGATCAAAAGACTGTTTAGAGATGAACATGATGAAACAAATAATCACTGATGATCCTTTCCTCTCTTCTATTAACTAAAGAATAAAAACAAAACTCTTACAAAAACATGAGATTCTCAACCAGATTAGAGGAGAAAGACTTTGAATAACCCCTGCACTCTGTGATTCTTTGTATGTCAACTGTCTTCACACTATTTGTCTTCATATCAAAAGAGACAAGTTTAAATGGTGATGCAGGCAAAAAAGTTGGTGCAAATATAATCTCACCCCTATCAGTTTCAGTGGTTCGAAAATTTTCACGCCAATGAAGAGGAAAGATTGTTGTAGGCAAAACAAAAGTCTTCCTCGACCATTCCTCCTTAGCAGCATCTACAAGAACACAACAACAAGAGCACCCTTAACGTTATTTTCAAAGAAGATGACAGCTAGCTTTCCCTCGTAGCTTGTCAACTTTGAAGAGTCGCGCCAATGGAAGGTCCTTTGAGAGGATGATGTTTTTCGGACCTAACATGAAAACTCATGATTGCGTAATCATTCAGCTTCTTGCCAGTGAAAATTCGATAATACAAGACCCCACTAATACATAGCTGTTGACCTAAAAGAGAGTGAGGTATAATATTGTTTTCAATCTTCTTCCAACAACTCTCGGTTCCCACTGTTAAAACCCAAATCTCCTTAACGAAATTGAATATTCCTGTTCCTATCATGTTGCACAACAATTATAAACATTGTCGATGGGATCATGACCCAAGTAGTAGTGTATGGGTCTCCTCCATGTATCGATCTCGGGCAAGGTAATGGATCGCCTAGTGCAAGGGTTATATATCACAAGTTTAGTAGCTTGTCCGTAGCAAATCAAACCGTGGACAGGAGCAATGGTGGTCCACTCTTCGTTGTGGCAACTAACATGGAAAGTGGTTAAAGAAGATGATTCATGCGTGTTTTGGGAAAGAACCGATGAGAAACCTAAACCGCAATATCCATGTCTGAATAAGAACATGATACCTCTCGGTCTAGTCAAAGACACATTCAGGAACTTCATATAATCTCGATTTCGAATAATGGAAGCCCATAGCTTACACACGCAGAAGAATCGGATTAGGCTTTTAACCGGCAATTGTTTGAGAATCTCCATTATGAGATCAGGCGGAAGCGATTCTGACTTCATGTTTCCTTGCGTAAGCTTCATCCTCTTTTTCCACGGCGGATAAAAGAAACGAACGGATACGATTTTTGCGTTTTGCCTTCTTCTTATATGTTCAACACAAAACTTTTAGGCGAAAACCTAGATCATTGATCAGTGGAGTATGTGGGTGACGACAAAAAAAAAAACGTGCTGCCGTTTTGGAATTTTGAATCGAGGAAAGGTTGACGTTTTCAGGGGTTTACGTAACAAAAATTGGAAAATAGGATTTTACTATTACAATCATTTCACAATAAAAACAACCAATCCATACATAACAAATCTACATTCGTATCTTATACATAATCTGCTAACTAAGATTTAGAACCTGAATCTCTTACACTTTTGACATGATTCGCTTATTAGATAACAAGCCACTCTATTCCTCTCAGGACACTATTCAATAAATTTTAATGCACAACTAACTTAATCTACATAAACATAAAAACCGATATTTATGTTTCCAAGTAATGCTTACTTGGCGTAACATCTGGTGGTCAGCTAATGGCGGAGCCAGCATCGGCTTAGAGCATGACCATCCCGGCATGTATAAAACCTTGAATCTAGTTATTTCAACTATAATTTCCACAACAATTTCAGCTCAGGAGACTCCGGTCAGTCTCCACATTGGTCATTTATCGGCTATTCAAATCGAATTCCCCTGCTTCACGCCAGTTTTCTTGTTCACCTGTCTCTCCGTTCTCGTTCTCCTCATCATTCAAGAAATCTTCTGAAGGTTCCTTCTCCTCTCTCTGACTGTTGTTCCCCCATCCATTCATCATCTCATTAGGGTTCATGTTACGCCCTTGTTCTCCCATCTCGTGACTTAGCTGAATATTACTACCCTGATTCCCAATCGCATTAGCCCTCAATGGGTTACGAGCCATTATCTCCGCATGGGATTGTGACTGTCCAGCCTGAGCCAAAGCCGCCATTCGCAGCTTAGCCTCCTGAGCCTCCCGGCCAGCCTTCTCCCTATCCATCTCTGCTTTCAGTTCAAGCAACGCCTTTCTTTCTTCTTGTAGCAAAGCTTGCTCTACCATCAACCTTTCCTCGGATCTGAATTCTCCCATTGCTCGCTTCCGCGTTATTATGTTGAAAGCTAGGGCTTGTTTCTCAAACGTTGCCGTGAATTCAGCAACTTTAGCGGCAATGTTGTTATCCCACTGTTGAGAGCGGGAAAGGGCCTGGCCTGTTGGGTCTGAATCAAGGATTCTATCATCCTCTTCTGCTTCATAATCTGCGACGACATGATAAGGTAGTAGTCTGCATAGGTTGTAGGAGAACAGACGTATGAGATATGACCAGAACAAACCATTTACAGAACGTTTTCCTCATGACAACAAATCTATCTAACAAATAAAGCCAATAATATGCCTGCCAATGGAACACATATATAGCAGGTTTTACAG
Organism: Schrenkiella parvula; assembly: GCA_000218505.1. Lineage (NCBI taxonomy): Eukaryota > Viridiplantae > Streptophyta > Magnoliopsida > Brassicales > Brassicaceae > Schrenkiella > Schrenkiella parvula. Next base: position 12,818,689 of record CM001192.1, on the reverse strand, counting down.
GTAACAAATTTCAACGAACAATTATTAGTATCCAGGGACTCGGTGGTTATATACTAAAAAGGAAATTTCATAAAATTTGGCTGGGACTTAATTCCAAATTAACCTCAAAACAATGAAGACCGTGCAGAGAAACCACATTAAACTCAGAAAGAAATTGAAGTTTCGCAGGAACACCAAAAGAAAAAGAATCTATGATGAACAGAAAAAATCTTTCGAGGAATCTATTAACATAAAAAATATCAATCAAACAGGTATATTAAATAACGAAAAGGCTAACTTATATCATCCTAAAACCAAACAGGAGAACACAAAGCCTCCGCTTTTTTTTCTTTTAAGAGAGAAAGATCCAAACCCTGGCAGCATACAAGAACTGAAGAGCACAAAAGTTGCATATTTTTCTACAGGGTCATTAAGGTCAATGATTAACAGAGAGCTCAATGAGACCAATGTTTCATATCAAAGAGCACAGATCCATAAACATATTAGAAGTAATTTGTGACAACATGAAAGATTGCAAAGAGTTCGAAAATATATTAAACGGAAGATAATTTCTCTTTTACAAGGCAAGGCAATTTTGAAAAAAATCTAACCTTTCGCAAGCGTCTTCGAGAGAAGAGAAAGGGCGCTTGAAATCTGGGTGGCAGACACGCCAAGCGTCCTGATAAGCGGATTGTAGCTCGATGTGATTCAACGGACGCATCAATTTCTGCTGCTGCTGCTGCTGCTGTTGCAACATCTGTTGACTTGATACAATCTGCTGCTGCTGCTGCTGCTGAAAACTCGGTGTTTGCTGTCCCAAATTAGGGCCAGAGCTAGGGTTAGGATTAGGATTAGGATTAGGATTCTGCTGAAGCGGAACAATGGGTCGGTTCTGAATAGACCCTAGGGGTCGGAGGTGAACGTCGATGTTCGACGGGAATCTAGACATCGCCGCTTGCTGCTGCTGTTGTTGCTGCTGCTGTTTCTGCAACTGCTGCAATAGAAGCATCTGTTGCTGCTGCTGCTGCTGTTGCTGTTGCTGTCGCTGTTGTAATTGGTGTTGATAGAGGAGTTGTTGCTGCTGCTGTTGGGGATGATTCCCTACCAATGGCTTCGTCTCTTCCATTTTCTCTTTCTTCCTCCTCCGTGCTTTTGGGATCTCTAGGTTATTTTGGGAAATGTTCGTCGTGAGTAATTGTGGTTTAGGCAAAGAGGAGAAAGAGACGTGAGCCTAATCTCTGGGCCCAAAATAATTAAGTGTTTTTGGAAACTAAAGGCCCAATATTTTTAGCTCAATTACTCGGTCGGACCGGGAAGTCTAACCAAACGATTATCAAGTTGAACCGGAAACGGTCACACAGTATCGTTACTCCTCATCGTCATTTGATATAGTGCCTAAGAATATCGTAGGAATTAACTAATTGATAGATGAAAATTAAGTATGATTCAGCGAAAGTAATCAAATACATGATGTGGCATTATATATGCGTTTTATACAAGAACTTGGGACAAAAAAACTAACATAATAATTAATACATGACATTGTCCTTGACACAAACAAGTAATCCCTATGTACTTGCTTGCTTGAAGCAAACGGCGTTTAAACTCTATTGAGTTATGGCCCAAAAACCAGTTCCTTCAGTGATCTAAACGGCGAGTTGTGACCATGAGCCATTGCATCCCTCCACAAAGCAAGTCCTGTTTTACACACAATCAAAACAATGAACTATCTTCAGACAAGTGTTTTATGAACATTCACATTTGATTAAAATGGTGAAAACAAAGGATGATGATGTAAGAGAGTATCTTTGAGGTTATGTACCTATCCATGAAATCAAACCAATTGTGGCTGCCGCAAAGAATGACTTGCTGGTGCAGTTAACCCTGCATTTGAAGAATCCCGGGTTATTGATCAATTCATGTACTCGCGACAAAAACTATTTGAGCCTTAAGAGAGGTGTGCAAGGGTTCTTACATGTATAAGCAAAGAATGTTTCCATATCCATAAAAGAGAGTTGCCCATATTGAACCAGTGAACCTGCATCACAGTTTGATGAACATCAAGTAGCTTGTTACTCGGGGTCAGTATATAGTTTAAGCTGAAAGGTTTCTAACTGAAAAAGCTTCGTTTTACCACATCAAATCCCGGATAAATAGTGCTCGTGGGAGCATAACCCCGTTCCCCATCATCGCAAGTACCATTGTGATTGGCGATAAGCCTTTTATGTTGTCTGGGTTTAAGAAATTTGTCCACTGAAATGTCGAAGAAGAACATCAGATATCCAATAGGCAAATAGCATTTAGGAGGGAACATTTAAAGAAAGAGAAAAGAAACAAGCTGTTTATACCATTTGGGAAACTGGCATCCACATGAACATAAGTGTCGCTGTCCATCCAGATAACGAACCAATAAACCTAACACCTTCCTCTGGGAGTTTCCCGGTTCGAGCCTGCATTCTTACCAGCGAAACATTAAGAGAAAAGAAGAAAACTTCATCCAGCTAAAGAACAACTACACATCTAACAGTTGTTTGAAGGATCTACGAACCCAGGAATTAGATGTCAGAGAAAGCATCCAGAGAAATCATTTACAGCGACAAGGTCACACATTTCCTTCTTTCTATAACTGAAAACTCCTAAATCCTGAAATCTTTTCTTGTGCATAAAGCTAAAGATAGAACACAAGGAAAGTTGCAACGGAATAGGTCTGGCGTTCTGCAGTTACCCCAATGTTACATCAAGGTCTAAACTTTTTAAAAATGCAGTCAGCATCTGTAGAAAAATTAGTCCTGCGACCACAATTCTGTCAATAGCTTAGTTTCTAGGCAAGTATAATTTGCATTTCAAATCCTGTGGATATTATCCAAGCTAATAAATTGACAATTTAATAAAAAGGTTTTGAAAAAAATATCCTAGATGCTAGAGTGACTGATATGACTGAAGAATGTAAGCAATACTTAAAAGGGAAGATTAACGCATGACTACTTGAAAGCTTACCATAATTACAGCCGCTACAGCAATAACAAAAGCAGTTGTCCCAGGCATGATACTGTTTGGTACAATAGGGACAAAAGTTGACCACATGATCTGCATTTTAAAATTCAGAATGCCTTCGGATTAAATGTATTCATGGAATCTATTGTACAAAGCCAAAACTTGAGGTGGATGGTAAAGAGCTCACTTGAGGAAGAACGGAGAGCCCACCAATAGTGATAAAGTCTTCCCACAGTCGCCACAGAGTTGTGCTAAGCTTGCCGAAATAGAACAAACAGTTCAATATGAGACCGATCGTGATAACGGCCGAAGTAGCAACAAAATACTTAAAAGGCATTGCTCCAGCCATTGCGAGCTGCGCAAGCACAACGTAGGTGGAGATCACTCCCAGTGTTTGCACCACAGCTGCTTCTTTTTCTCTCTTCTTTGCGAAATATGAAAGCAACGAGAGGTTTCCTAACAAACCAGTCAACATCCCCTGTATTCGGAAAGACGTTCACACTCAGATTCTATTCCGTCACAACCACAAATCCCCTAAAGAACAGAATGATCTAATCGCAAATCTAGAATGCTTCTTGCTTACCCTTTCTAGAAAACTTCATAAAACTAGTGAAGACGAAATCAAACGTATCGTGTATAATATATACATAACTAGAGTGAAATTTTCAGGTATCAAGACTTTACCAGCCATGGGACAGCCGAAAGAGCGGTATTGTTTCCCGCCAAAAGGTTCTGGGCATTGAGGGTAATCTGTGGCAATTGTAGCATCAGAAATGGGATATTTGCTGCGCCGGAGAACTTGGCCGTCCATGAATCCCATTCTTCGTATTCCTTAATCTTCCCTAAACCTGGAGATCCCTTTGAGAAAAAATCCCCAAAATCAAATCAACCCAGCAACACAAATTAGCTGTTGATTTTAGAACGCAGAGGTCCACAACTAAAATTGTGAGAACAATTAGAGAAGAGAACTAAGTGAAAATTCAACTAAATCATCACAAATTTTTTATCACTCGTCAAATGCAGTCATACACTCCAATTTTCAAAACCTCACCTGCTGAGGAAGGTCCGAGTCAATTGCTCGAACAGGGACGAGTCGGCGGCGAGTCGAAACAATCGGATCCCACGGAGTCAGAGCCAAGCCACGGTAGCCATCGATGCCGGAACCAGAGGGAACACCACCGATACACGCACGCTTCAGCGGCAGGCGGGAGAACCGAGCTGTGGAAACGAAGGAAGAGCGAGGAGAAGTCGGAAACATCAATAAGCGGTCACCACAGAGGGACATTGAGATGGTTTTAGCTTCCATGTGAGTGGGAGAATGATTCGACTTGCTGCCTTTGAAACAGAGACGACGAAGAAGAAGAAGGGGTCTACGAGTGAAATCATAGAGAGTGTTGTTCTTAGGAAAAGAGAAGATGCCACGTGGGTGGTGCTATATCGTAAATTGCAAGTACGATCATGTGCTAGTTTGTAGTGATCCTAGATTTTTTTCATTTTCTTCAAAGCTTCGATTTTGCCCCTTAAAAATTGTTACTAGTTTTTTAAAAAGAAAAATCGAATTTTTTGAATGACTTTAAAAGGTTTAAAACCCATACTTTTCGCGGAAAAAAGCCCATAACGTAGAGCCCATTTTTGTCAAATGAAACATTTTGCTCTAAAGTCTCAGCCTTTGAGCTTTCCTTTCCACAATCTCCAAACAACAGGCTCATATCGTTGTTCCTGTCGCCTGAGTTGGTGAGCTCTTTACTGTCTCCAATGGAAGGTATAATATCTTAAAGGACTTGTTTTTTTTTTTACAATTTTCAATCTTCACTATTTGTACTTTTTGTCACCTCCTTACTCGTATCGCCTTCTCCCTGAGTCACGCTTCCAAAAGTTGGATCCTGTAAATTTCCTAGTGTTTTTGTTGTTGTTGTCGGGTTTGATTCGGTTCGAATTGATTAGAATGATTTTAGAGTGGTATGTAAAGAGGTTGACTTTGTTCTGCAATAATCATTTTGATGAACCTTTTGCATCACAACGAATTCCTGATGATCAAAACCTGGTAGCTTCTTACTGTGCATTTGTTGACTTTAAAATATTCCAGAAAGTTCGATGATTGAAATTGAGACCAGAAGTAAAAATAACGAAGCTAATAGAAGTATGAATTTTTTATCCTGCGGTTTTTTTCAGGCAAGGTTTTCCAAAAGTTTAATGTAGAACAGTGCTGCTACCTACAAAATAAGCAGTTTAAGACACGATACCAAAGAGAACCGAACCCATACATGTCTGCTTTACTTCCCTGTCCAAGAGGGAAGCTGGCATGGAACCTCAACTCTTCCTTGCGTGCCCACTCTTTGTCAAAATACCAGGCAACTGCTATTTCCAAGCAAACGATATTTTACTGCAATGGTCCGTTCTAAACACTTGATATCAAGGTTTAGATGAAGGACCACTTTTGCTTCAGCTTTGCCACTCATTCGAGCTTTTGCCTTTGCTTCTTTTAGTTTTTTTTTGTACGGCATCAACACTTTTATATCCCTGCATTTGTGTATTGTTTTTCCCTATGTTGCTTTGGGAAAGAGTTGTTGTGGTGTTTCTTAAATCTCTTTTTTTCTTTTTTCTTGTTGAAATGGGTGGCTTACTTTGGATCTCCGGTTTGCAGCTTCTTTGTCAAGTGCAACTGTGCCATCTCTTGACAAAACTGATTTTCTAAAGCTTCAAAATGGCAGGTGAACCATACATAACTTACCCAGCTAATCATCATTACTAATATTTCTCTTTTCAGAGGAATTTAGAAGATACTATAGGCATTCACATTTCAGAATGGTACCATGTTGACTCACGCTATGTTTCATTGTTCTCTCCCAAGCGATATTCGGGGTGTAGCAGTCCCTGGGGTTGAGGGGGAACCCGTAAGCCTTCCTGAACCAGTGACTGAAGCCATAGCTGCCGCTTTTGGGCAATGGTTGTTACACAAGAAGAAGGCTGGATCCCGGAAGCTGAGAGTATCCGTTGGCCATGATTCTCGCATATCTGCACCAACGTTGTTGGTATGTATGTGGCTCCTCGATTAATTGGATATTTTCCATGTGGCAATACTCGAGACTTTACTTTTTTTTTACCTCTAAACGATTGGTCTACATTTCTCTTCACTCTCAATTTTAGCCCAAGACTTTTTTTTTCTTTTCAATTTCTGGAAACACTGTCTCTTTATGCAATGGGATAAGTAATCCATTGCAATTCCATTGTTTATTTTTTAGGAAGCGGTTTCTCGAGGTCTTGGTGTTTCTGGATTAGACGTTGTTCAGTTCGGGTGAGTGATGACGAGCCTTTTGTTGTTCTGGAGTATTCAATTTATGCTCATTCCTCAATAGACGTAGATGAGAAATTCATTGTATTATAACAGCCACATGTTACAAAATTATATTCACACTTGTAACTGGAAGCAATGCAACTATAAATTATTTTGTAGTGCCGGTGGGTTATGTGGTTGTTTCAATCACATATCCCATATAACTTACTGAAGCACATCTCTTGAATGTTGGTTTATGTTTGTTTTTCAGATTAGCATCAACACCAGCAATGTTTAATAGCACATTGACTGAAGATGAATCATTCTTATGCCCAGCTGATGGGGCTATAATGATAACAGGTATTTTTTCTATCTTGATTTTCATAACAAGTAGTTTTCTCTTTATAGTAGTCTTCACTTTGTGATACTTTTCCATTTTGTACTTCATATGGTTTTATACTTTTATTTTGAGCAGCAAGCCATCTTCCTTACAACAGGAACGGTTTCAAGTTCTATACCCGTGATGGAGGGCTTGGGAAGGTTGATATCAAAAACATTTTGGAGCGAGCTGCAGATATTTACAAGAACATTTCTGATGAAAATCTGAGGAAATCACAAAGAGAAAATTCTTCTATTAAAAAGGTTGACTACATGGCAGTGTACACCTCTGGTCTCGTAAAGGCAGTTCGGAGAGCAGCAGGAGATTTAGGTATAACTTCTTGTAGCATAATCAATAAAGTTTTGAACATTCATTTATCTGCTGCTAATATATCAAGCTTAATTTATGGCATTTCTGACTCTTAGAGAAGCCTCTAGAGGGATTCCACATAGTTGTCGATGCTGGAAATGGAGCTGGAGGATTTTTTGCTGTAAGTCAAGTGCTCACGTTTCTTTTACTTTCAGTTTTAGTTGATAGGGTTCAAAACTGAATTATGCGTTCAAGCAGTTTTGAGATTTGTTCTTCATCTGAAACCTCACAGGCCAAGGTGCTTGAGCCTTTAGGAGCAGTTACTTCTGGCAGTCAATTTCTGGAACCAGATGGTAAATATCTATGTGTATGGGTATATATTGGCCTATTTTTAGAATAAATAGCTCATCTAACCTTCTGGATATCAGGTATGTTTCCAAATCATATCCCTAATCCGGAAGATAAGGCGGCAATGGAAGCTATAACCAAGGCTGTTCTTGATAATAAGGCTGATTTGGGTATCATCTTTGATACTGATGTTGATAGGTATAGTAACTGCAGTTGTCTCTGTTACGTTGAAGAAATTGTTAAATTTCCTTCTTACAAACATTTTTATGAAGGTCTGCTGCTGTGGATTCAACCGGCCGTGAGTTCAACCGTAATCGTCTTATTGCCTTGCTTTCAGCAATTGTTCTAGAGGAAGTGAGCTATGCTCTAACCATTTCACCACGACTGTGATTTTGGTATCACATATATTGTACATTGACAGATTTTTTGTGTCCTAATGTTCTTTCCGTGCCCATCCAGCACCCTGGCACAACTATTGTTACGGACAGCGTCACTTCGGACGGTTTGTCCTCATTCATTGAGAAGAAGCTCGGTATGCCAGCAATTTACTACCATTTTTTGTTTTATGTTTCTGTGAATGTTTCACCGACCTAAACTTCTTTTAGGCGGAAAGCATCACAGATTCAAAAGAGGGTACAAGAATGTCATCGATGAAGCTATTCGCTTGGTAACAAATTTAAATGATCTCATGCTTTGGTGCCGATTGTTGTTAGAAATTAACCGGTGCTAGGCTTGATACAGTGTCTAAAAGTGTTGAATATAGAAAAGAGTATAGTATTAAGTTGCATTAGATTACTTCTGCTAGATAGAAAAACTAATACATTTTAGCAGAAAAAAAGCTTACTCCCTCTTTAGAGACAGCTGATAGTTCTTATCTGATAAGTTGTGATGTGATGGCAGAACTCCACTGGAGAGGAAACACATCTGGCTATAGAAACCAGTGGCCATGGAGCTCTAAAAGAAAACCATTGGCTCGATGATGGGGCCTACCTCATGGTTAGCTTATATTCTCAGTTACATGATTGCTATGGTTTGAAGAAAAGAAAAAAATAAGAAACTGAAGTTTGGCATTCGCAGGTAAAAATCTTGAATAAACTCGCTTCAGCCAGAGCTGCTGGTAAAGGAAGTGGCAGCAAAGTTTTGACAGATCTTGTTGAGGGTCTAGAGGAGCCCAGAGTGGCTCTAGAACTGAGGCTTAAAATCGACAAGAATCACCCCGACCTTGAAGGAAGGTATATGATTGATGACTTACTTCAGTTCTTGACTATTTGTTTCTTTGTTGCATTACATTAACCACTGAAAATTATAGAGATTTCCGGGAGTATGGAGACACGGTCCTGCAACACGTGTCGAACTCAATAGAAACAAATCCAAATCTTAAAAGAGCGCCAGTTAACTATGAAGGGGTGAGTTGTTAGATTGCTTCTCTCCCTAAAATTCTGCCTCCACTGCATATAGTATAATAAATCTTTCTCTCTATTACTGAAAACAACATTATAGATCCGTGTTTCGGGCTTTGGTGGATGGTTTCTTCTCAGACTTTCTCTCCACGATCCTGTTCTTCCCCTCAACATCGAGGTAAACATATATATATATGTTTGTATAAAGCTTTACTTAATAGTTTGGGTAGCCAAACTCTGACTCGAATTTTCCAAATTTTGGAACGCGCAGGCGCAGAGTGAGGATGATGCTGTGAAGTTAGGCCTTGTAGTTGCTAATGCAGTGAAGGAGTTCAATGCTTTAGACACCTCTGCCTTGTCCAAACTCACTCACTCCCCTTAAAGATTGTCTAATGTTCTTCACAGTCCTCTGTCTAGAGGTATGTGTATAGATGGAGATGTGCACTACATTGCACAGACGGGCACATGACAGTCTTGTGAGATTCGATTTGAAATCTTAAATGTTTAAACGGCTTCGTGTTTGTTGCCTTGTTTTGGTAAAAACAAACCGGTTTATAAAGGCTTTTGCTTCCTTCATTGGATACAAAGTTACAAACTTTAAGACAACACACTTTATAATACAAAGATTCCTCCTATATATTCATTTTACAGAGAAGACATGATCAGTTTATGAGGGCTTTTGCTTCCTCCACTGGATACAACATATTGACCGTTAAAAACACCGTCGATCTCTTCCACGAACCTCTGCATCGCCTTCTCCGGCAAACAAACCGGTACAACGATCCCTCTCTCACCTTTTCTGTTCTCAGCCGCAACGTAGAAGCTAGACCCCGGAAAATCCCCTACTCCGGCCGTACCGATTCCTCCGTAAACCGGTTTACCCCAAACTCCGAGATCGATGCCTGCCAAATTTCTCACGTCCGATATCAAGAAGGCTCCGTCCGTCGAGAACATTGGTCTCCCCTTCGTCACCATCATATCCGCAAGCGATCGCATGTACTCCTCCGTCACGCTCGACTTCGCCTCCTTCACTAGTCTCAGAGCGAACTCTAAAGGCTTCTCCATGAGCTCTCTAGCGGTAGCGATAGCGACTGGGAACGCAAACGCGTTTCCGTAGTATCCCGGAGGTAGCGGTGGGTTTCTGAGCTTGGGACGCGCGTTGACGATGAATATGACTCGCATCTCCTTGTTCATGTCCGGTCGTAGAGCGGCGGTGCGATGACGCCACAGGAACGACGTTAGCATTTCCACAACGGTGCTGCGGTTGGCGATTTGCGGTGGGAGGAGCTTCCGTATGGCGGACATCTCGGCGCCGCCGAAGAAAAAGGACCGGCGGGTTAGATTGTCTCCGTCTACGCCGTTCCTCGTGACGGAGTCCGCATCGACCACCGCATGTTCGTCGTACTCGCGGTGCGTATGCGTCACACGCGCCGGGACCCTGGCGCTCAGAAGGTGTCGTTCCCACACCGGAAAAACGGTAGGCGCGTGAGAACCACGTGAAAATTCGCAAATCGTTTTCAGGAAGAGTGAGAGACCCCCGGCGTCGGAAATTGTGTGGTTGATACGGACGGCGAAGATAAACCCGCCACATTTCAAGCGCGTGACCTACACCGAAATTAATATGACACATAATATGACAATCTTCTCTTCTTTCTAGTTAACTGTAATTTTCGTTCTCTTGTATACCTCACCTTAAAACAAATGTGAATGTGATGTCTATCATATTTTTCACATGTTTTATTTGAAAAAAATGAAAAAGTAAAAACAAATAACCAAACTCGAAATCATTCTGTAGCTAATATTATCTGAAGCTCACCTGAATGAGAATCAAAGGTGCGTTGAGCACCTCGCTTGAACCTTCTACGTCAAAGAGAAGGTCTTCAAAGCAAGGGAAAGGAGGACGAAGAGCGTCCTTTTCTTCAAACTCAACAAGTGTAACGTCAGCATCTGCCTCAATGAACAATACGCCTTCGCCAGTACAGTCCACTGCGAGTTTCCGGTTCGGTCCTTCCCGGAGCCTACCGGCCAACGGGTAGTAGTAGACCAGCGTGTCGGCGAGGGCTCTCCGGATCACTGCGACCGGATCAGAGCAAGCAGTAGGGTTGTGTCTGTAGAAAAAGATAGTGGGAATGTGGAATCTAAGTCCTTCTTGGTCGTCGATGTCAGAGAGGAGTTTGAGCTCTCTCGGCGTATGCTTCGCCGGAGAAACTAGCTCTGGCTGCTGTCGGTGCACCTTGAACGTGAGTGAGCCAGAAGTTACTGGTTGAGGGATTTTCAGCTCCATGGTTTGAGATATTTTTTGGTCATATAATTAAAACCTCCTATTTATAGGGGAAGGTGGAGAGAAAATGTTAATAAATATTGACGTAATTATGAAAATGTTTTAACGAATTGGGATTAACTACATTAACTAATTATTAATTAACAAATAAAGCTTACGAGGAAACTGATCCATGTTTGAATAACTCTTATTCAGCCCAGCGGTGGACTGTCATTTTGTAGAATGAAATTAAGTGAAGTAACGTATTCACACAGAATTCATTAAAAAAAAATTACGGAATTGAATGATTATTCCATCAATTTCATAAAAATAAACAAAATTAAAAGAGAAATATTATTTTGCAATATTCCATTTCTTTTTATATCTCATTCATTTTATCCAAATGGTCTTGGTCTTGGTCTTTGTCTTGAATGGAGTGAGGTGGACTTGGTTTTGAATGGACTCATTCAACAATTTAGAAAAATCTATACCATCATCTCGTTGAAGTGCGTAATTCTCTTAATTGGTCAAACTTTAAATATTATCTCATACTAAACTTATCATGATCAGTGTTCGTTCTATACCATTTATTACGCTTGTTATGTTTGATTAGCATTAACCATACTTATCTAAGCTTGTCCTGCACCGCTAAATTTATTGTTACCATTTAGATCATATATTGAAATATGAACAGAGACTCAGAGTGACATGTAAGCTTGAATTTTTTAGGTTTATTCGTCAATCTCTTTGACCCTTCTTTTGGAATTTGAATGAACGGTGTTAGGTTTACCAAAATCATCAATTTCATGTAAAATCTTTATCAAGAAGAGACTTGACCAGATACTTAAGTGAATCAACACCATATTAATTGCATCCACCATGCATTGTCCAGTCGTACTATCTATCATTATAACTAGTAAGAAGCAAAAAAAAGAGAAACATACAAGATATTTGTACTATGATGCTTCTATCATCTATGGTTAGACGTTGCAGATACTCCACATAGTCATAGGCCACTTAATTTATTGAAAATGCGAAATGATTTGATAGATAACTGATAACTTCTACCTATGAGGTAGACCAAGTTCAGGAAATTTGTCTTGATTGTTATCGCAATTGACTTTTTTTTGTTAACCGACCGGTCAAAGTTTTCTACTGATAAACTTCAACAAAGATTGTTTACAAGATAACCACCTATTCACAAAAGAATGACAATACCAAATCCATATATACATACTTCAAGTTTTAGACCTTTTTCTAATACTCATTTAAAGATAAATTAACTTGTTGTATCATAGTTTGATTTCTCAAACCGAATTAAACCAAACCGAACGAGCTAATTTCGGTTTCAATATAATAGTAACATTATTTCCCACATTAAACAAACCAAAACAACCTGAATCGATCCCAATTGATAATAACTAAGTATTCAAGTCTTTTTAAAAAAAAAAAATCTAAAATGAGTTTTGCATTGTACAATGCACAAGAAAAAAAAGAAAAAAAAAGGTCTCCAATGGCTTGACCAGGCTACATTACGCAACAGTTTGGTGAAGACTCAAGCATATCCGGAGACCTGTGAACATATATACAAAAGTCAGTCAGTCCCATTGTTCCATAAAGATCACAGAGATTCCAACGAGTAAAAGACTTACATTTGTCCTAGACTTGCGAAATCAAAGCCAGGATCCATCTCTTGCACTATATCACTCGGTGGTTGTCCACACTCTTGCATCTTCTGCATAATCTCCATAATCTTGGTCGAACTGTTTGGTTCGTTCTCGTACACCAAGTTGAGTTCTTTGATCAGTTCATATTGGCGTGAATAACGTTCAAAATCCTCTTTGTTTAGACTGCTCTCATGCTCTTCTAGCCATTTCGGGTATCTTGCGCCAATCTCTTTCATTGGTTCGTGAAGAATATCCTTCGATAGTAGCTGTTGCATCATCGTGTCTACAATTGACTCCAAGTCCTAAACCCAAATATCAAATTATGAAATTATAAATCATAAAAGAACAAACTTCTCTATTAGGTGTTTCTGCACTACTTCTAATCTTCAAATACGGTTTTCTATATTATGTCACAACCTGTCCTGTGAACACAGCCTTCACTGCCATGTTCCAATACAAGACTCCGCATTTACGTAGTTGTAAACTTAAGCAAAACTTCACATCTTAGCTCAGCTCAATGGTTTGGGATGACAATTAGAAGTATCCCAAACGATCAAAAGGCATCTCAGCTCACAGAATGCATTAGTTTCAACTATAAGTTTGGATAATACCAAATTTCAAATTGGATGAAGAGCCAATTACACCAAAAAACAACCACTTGATGAATAATAATAATCTCAAATCAAACTGCAACCGGTGATAATGGCAAACGGACAAATCCTAAATCTGAGACAAAAAGTATGGAAGCAGGAACCTAATAAACCTTGACACACACAATAAATTGGGTTTACACTGACAGACTGCATAGCAGAGATCAAAATTTCTAATCCAAAAGAGACTACAGAAATATCAGCTAAATTTCTAAATGAGAGCACTAGATAAGTATAGCAGGATAGAGAGAAGAAGAAGTAACAACTCAGTTTGTGTGTGTATTCACCTGAGATCCAGTAAGATCCTCGAATTGCTTGATCCAATCTTCGACCATAGCATCATCAGAACCCGTCGGCTGCTGCTGCTTGGACGACAAGGACTCGAGCCCCTTGACAGTTTCTCTGGTTTGTTCCCTGAGTTTATCAAGAGCCTCTGCAACATGATCCTCTTTTGCGACCTTCTGCTTTCCTTTCTTCTTGATCCTCATATCTGGTAAACCCATTCCAAGACCTTGAACCCCACTCGGAAGTGACTCGATCTCTTTCTTATCACCATCTTCTTTTTTCTCCCCTCCATTTCTACAAAACACCAAAGCTAATCAACACCCCCAATTCCCACCAAAAACCCAGAATCTCTGACTCAAGTATCGATATTTCATGCTAATCTTAGTTCTGCTTCACAAATGAAGAGCTAAACCACATGCCATTGACACAATTAGAGAGAGAAAAATGGAGAGAGTAAAAAAAGGAGTGACCTTTGAGTAAGATTGAGATCCTTGAAATCATCCAAGGCGCCTGAGAAAGCCACACAGAAAACCCAGAATTCTCAATTCTAGAAACGAAACCATCAACAAAAAAAGGAAAATCAGAAGACAAAACGTTTCACCAATCACCACACCGTATACGAATAGAATTCGAGGAGATGCTAGTAGGAATAGGATATATCAAATCAATTAAAATCGTTCGTTGGAAAATTACTATCGAGAAGCTCGTCCAAGTCATCGGTGTGAGTATTGTTGGCCATTTTCTCTCTTCCTCTCAACTGTGGAATGGAAGAAACGCAGATGCGGAAGAGCAAAGACACAAATATCGCACGAGGAGGAGAAGAGAGGAACTTATTAAGGGCGGTGACTTGATTTGATCATTTCGATATGTCGATAAGTCACGGTGATGTTAACGATTCAATCCAACGGCTGACATTGTTCTTTTTGTTTTCCTCATTTTATCATCAAAAAAAATTGTAACAGGAAAAAAACAAACATTCGTAATTCAAGTTCAAATAATCAAATCTTCTATTGACTGATCATCATTAGCTACAACAATGCTATTGAAAATTTATTGAAAGCCATAATTTTTTTTAAAACACACTCACACAAACATAAATGTAACACAAGGAGACCAATCGATGTGAAATTATTCAAAAAATTTGATATATGGTGCAATGGTTTAACCGGTCAACAAGGTTTAGCAGACTCAGTGAAATTCGTCATCTTCCAGTTCACATTTGCCAACATATGTTGTAGCTTTTTCATTTTGCTTTGATTTTGTTTCAATTTCTGAGTTTGAATCAGTTTACAAAATCACTAATTAAATAAAGGGAATGGTAATTTGAAAAAAAAAAAAATCTTTCCACACACGAAGAAAAAGCCCATAACTTTATTGTGTTTTGTAGCCCATTTTCTTAAACATCGTATTTTCCAAACCACTCTGCTCTCAAGTCTCATCAGCAATGGCGAAGACCTTAATGGCGACAACTCGTCCGTACGTTCTTCTCTCCTCCACAAGAGCGAGCCTTCATCTCCTTTTCCAATCTCCAAAGAGAAATTTCGCTTCTTTTTTAGCTCCTCTCTCATCTTCCGCCGTTAGAAGCTCCAACGCGAGATGCCTAAGCGCCGTTTTGTCTCGTCGAGAGACTGCTGCGCCGTCGTCGATTTACAGCAAAGGAGTTTCTACGGTTTCTCGGTTTGGTGTTTTGGACATTCGTAGCCGTAATTTCAGTACTAGATCCTCTCAAATCAACGATGCTGGGTCTATTGATCAAACCCTTATGCAATCCATGGAGCAAAAGGTTAGATTTGAATTTCTTCTCATCAACTAATGTCAGTTTCAGTGGAATTTAATCCTTGTGTTTTTGGTTTCGTGATTATGCTGAGGTTTGTAGGTTAAATTAGACAATCTGAAGGAATTGATTGTGCTACTTAGCATCAATTTCTTTGTTCATTGGCAACATATGTAATATCTCGTTCATGATTATGAGTTACGCTCACTCTCTCAGTAGCTCAAATAATCAAGTTTAGGTTATATCATTAAGTTAAGATCATTAAAGAAGAATCATTTCTGAGAAGGCATCTGTTTTTGTTTTTTTATAGTATATGTGGTTAAAGCTCGACTCTTTTTCGGTTTATCAACACATATGGGGTTGATGCTGTGCAGATCAAAGAACAACTGAATGCAGAGTCAGTTTCTGTCAAGGATATGTCTGGAGATGGACGCCATGTTTGGTAAGTACTCTGCATAACTTAATCTAATCATTCGCTATTACACATAACTGAAGTTGCAGACGGTAGGAGTAATGTTTATTGAAGTTTGCGAGATATAACTAAGATAGGGTTGAAGTTCACTTCTTTGTATCCCTTTTCCTTCAATTTTGTCTCGTTTCATCGAACACAAAGCAGATCTGAACTATAGTAAGAAGATCGATGATTAAGTTGCTATGTATTGTTTGGAAAAAAAAATCCGAATAAAGCTGTCAAATTCAGCCAGTAGCTTTCATTATTTACTCTGTAGAATCATCAAAGGGATGCGTTTCAGTTGGAACCTAATCCATTTTCTGCTCATTATGTAAGTTTGAATTCTTGTATTAGCAAAAACAGATATAAACCAGCAAGAATCTTACTTTTACTTGTTATAGTAGATTATTCCATTACTTGACTGCAGAATTGCTTAATGTACGTCTGTATTCGTAGCATCAATGTGGTATCATCGGCCTTTGAGGGACAATCTGCAGTGAACAGACAAAGGATGGTCTACAAAGCCATTTGGGAGGAGCTTCAGAACGTAGTTCATGCCGTCGATCAAATGACAACAAAGACTCCTTCAGAAGTTTGAAGCTTCAAGTTTTTTTCTTCTTCTAAACACTAAAAGCGCCAACATCGATTATTTGATTAGCGGACCAAGCTATTTGTTTTATCAAACAAGCATTTGAAATAAACTTCTTGGATGTTATTTTTTGTTTTTGTTGTTGATGTTCTAAGCATTTGACTGATTCTCTCGCAAAGTTCGTTTGTTGTGCTTGCTGGTAGCGGGAGCTTCATCTTTCTCCGTAGTAAAACTTCACTATTTTCAATATAATATTATCATACCATATTTACTCAGGTACAAATTTTAATTATACTTATATATATTTGTTACTAAAAAGTTTTTCTTAAAACTCTATTTTCTTTAGTATTTATGCTTCAACCAATTTTCTTAAAACTCTTTTTCTTTAGTATTTGTAAATATACAAAACTTTAATTTGGAATATGGCACAACGACAACACTAATATACATATTCATTCTGTTTTTAACTAATTCACGACAATTTTATTGATATTTTAAAATAATAATACCGTTTTTTGTTGTTTTTTTGAAATAAAAGAAAAAAGAAATATATATATATATTGTTTTTTGGTGATTTTTATGTTCCAGTTATATATTCAAAAACATTCCGCCAAAACAGTTGTTTCCGACCGTTATACCGCTTTAAAAACTGTTCACCGTAACACTTAAATGCAATGATTTATTTTCTTATATTTTCTCATTCGATACTGTAAACCAGTCGAATCATAGATAGATAATGATTTTAGAAGAAAAAATAATTGTTAACAACTTGGGACATAAGTTCATAACTCCCACAATTCCATTACAAGGAGACTACTTTGGGAAAGAATTTTGTTAAAGATGTGATACAACAACAATACTAATATTTGTAGCAAAAAAAAACAACAATACTAATATACATGTTTCATTTTGTTTTAATTAATTGGGATAAAGATTTTGATATTTTAGTATAATGATATGGTTTTTATCGTTTAAATATATAATTATTATTTATTTTGGTAAATTTTATGTTTAACTACTTTATTTATAATCATATATATTCAAGAATATTCCGCCAAAATATCTTTTTACAACCGTTATACCGGTTTTAGAAACCGCTCACTATAACACTTAAATGCAACGGTTTATTTCGTTATATTTCCTCATCTGATGCTACATCCGCAACGGTTAACCAATCTTAGATAATGTTTTTAGAAGAAGAAAAATTGCTAACAACCTGGGACAGAAGCTCATAACTCCCACAATTCCATTATAAGGAGACTACTTTGGGAAACAATGTTGTTAAAGATTTCATCAAGAAAACATGGTGTTAAAGATACCACAAACGCACTGAACAACAGAAAAAAAGATACCACAAACGCAATTTCAGATTTTGCATTACATTTTTATTGACGTAATAGATACGATACACATAGTTGGAGTTTTACAAAGTCTTGAAGTGCAAGGAGAAAATGAAAGAGTGAACAGTGTAACATACTATGTTCATGCCTTCATTTTCTCTCCGAACAAGAATATTATAAAAGCACAGCACTGTTTCATCTCCAGAATTAATTACGGCCGCAACGGCGGTAATGTTGTCCCGGCGGGTTTCCATAGGAAAGTTGAGCTCTCTTTGGTAAGTTATGTCTTCTTGATGGACCTGAAGGAGGAATCAGAAACCATCGACGACTCTTGTCGGATTTCAGGCCGGCAGTGTTTGCATTACCGTGAACGTTTGCATTACCGTGAACAGAGTTGAGTAAGGGGAGTTTTGCTCCGGCGGTTTCCCCCGGCAGAAGGAGAAGGAGAAGAAGCACTAGCTGTGAAAGAGACATTATAGAGACTTTTGTGAAGAATTGTTGTCTCTCGTTGCATCGGAACACTCTGTATATATATGATTACGATCTCTTTGTGAAAATTTATTTTAAATTTTGTTGTAACGCTTATTACTTTGGGCAGAGTTTTTGGTGTTTTTTTGGGGTTACAAGTGTTTACGTAACAAGAAAAGCAAGTCTCTAATAAATGAGTGACTTAATTTGCTTCACTTTTTCATCCTCGAATCGAACCTTTTTTGACTTCTTGTTCATCAATTATATAAGATTATTACAATCATTACTATATTATTTTTTTATTTGTGTGTGTGTGTGTGTGTGACACTAGGTTAAGTCTATCCATGTTCAAACATTACTATGCATTTTCACCAACCCATGTCGAAAGTTTAGCTTACTGCTGCACCAAGTGGATAGACCAGTTTCATAATCTCCATAGAGAAACAGAGAAAACGTTCTTCTTCTTAAAAAAGTAACTACCTAAGTGAATTAGGTTAATTAGGTAAATAGACTTTGTAGGAATTTTTTTTGTTAACAACAGCAAATATTAGATGTTTTTTATTCTTTTTTTTAATTTGCTAATATTATTTTAACTATTTAAGAAGTAAATTTAAACAATAGTTAATAAAAAAGAAAATTAAAGTTGTAACTACGGCTAAAAATAATACAAAAAATATCCTACTAATATCATTTTACTATTTTAAGAACATTTTCAATGGTATTATTGGTAATACAAAAGTTTTGTGGGTATTTTTGTCGAATACATAGTATCGAGGTCAATCTAATATTTGTACTAAATTATTCGGCAGAAAGAATAAAGAAAAAGAGAGAAAAACAAATATTTGTAAGAAAGAAGAACTTAGAAGATTTTGAAGAAGAAGATACACTACGAGGCGGTTCGAGAAGATGAAACTGTTCGACGCGCACTGTCATCTTCAAGACCCCAGGATTATAAGCAAAGCTCCTCAGCTCATCTCCTCCGCAGTAGCTTCTGGCGTCTCTGCCTTCGCCGTCAATGGAGTCTCCGAGGTTTGTTTTTTGTTAGAGATTGCAAAATTGATAGCTTTTTACAATTTACGAATTTAGGTAGTTAAGTGAATCTGGTTTTTGTTTGATTTGGTCTAGAAAGATTGGAATCTGGTCAAAGAGATGGGAGCGAAATACCCTTCTGTTGTTCCCTGCTTTGGTGTCCATCCATGGTAAGAATCGTGTTTATATCTTATATATATTCAATAACTTGTAAATTTCAAAAAATTTAAAGTCTTTTTGAGTGTTTCAATTCAGGTGTGTAGCAGAGAGGAGTCCTCAATGGTTTGAGACATTGAAGAGTTTGTTTGAGACCACTCCTACTGCTGCTGTTGGAGAAGTTGTCTCTTGTCTCTTTTGATTTGAAGAAACCTATTCATAGAATCCATGATTTTTGTTGGTTGAAACTGCTTTTTTTACCTTCTTCTTCTTTTAACAGATTGGTTTGGACAAAGGGTCGAAGGGAAGGGAGATTGATTTCTCAGACCAGGTTTCAGGATTGATAAAATCAAAAGCCTGTGCTTAAATGGTATGTTCTTCCTTTTCGAGTGATTGGCTTTTGATGCTAAAAACTGCATTTTTGAAGCTCAGGTTGGAGTGTTTCGTCAACAGCTCGAACTTGCAAAGGAATTGAATAAACCTGCGTCAGTTCACTGTGTCCGTGCATTCGGGGATCTACTCGAGATAACAAAGTATGATCTTCTGCTTCCTGATGTGTGTATCGAAGGAAAAATGAAAGCTTTTAGCTTTATATTCTTATGTATATGATGTTATTCCGCAATACGCAGATCTGTGGGACCTTTTCCTGCTGGGTTCATCCTTCACTCGTATTTGGGTTCTGCTGAGATGGTTCCTGAATTTGCTAAGCTCGGTGCATATTTCTCATTCTCCGGTTTTCTTATGTCCATGAGTGAGAAGAAAGCCAAAAAGATGTTGAAAGCAGTAATTTCCATATTTCTCTACACCAAAATACAGTTTATAGGTTGAATGGAATCTTGATTTCAGTTTTTTGGTAGGTTCCTTCTGATAGGATCTTGTTGGAGACTGATGCACCCGATGCATTACCAAAGTCAGAGTCAGGTAGTCTCTACTTTGTAGAAGGAGATCCTTCTCTACCCGAAGAAGGAAACTCAGCTCTGGATCGTGATACTGCTCCAAATAATAAGTCTAATGCGTCTAGTGGTGGCTCGATGAATTTGCCAAAGGAAACACTTAATCACCCAGCTAATATTCATACCGTATGTTGTGGTTGCTTCATGACTGCTTAATCGATCTTTCTTTCTCATAGATCCATGGAAAATTAAGACTCTAATCAATTACGGTTACAGGTACTTGGGTATGTAGCACGGTTGTTGGACATGAAGAACGAAGAACTCGCAGAACTAAGCTATAGTAATGCTGTTCGGTTATTCTCTTACTCAGGTTCGAAGCTGCTTCTTGAGAGAGGTATATGATTACGTATAGTTTGTCTCTTCACATCTTTATAGGTCTTGGAGCAAGTTTTTTGATAAAACAGAATGAATTTGTGTCTTTAGGTGTTGGTGATATCTCTGGTCACACTCAAAACAATTCAACAACACATGTAACATGAGCTCTTAAGAGATTATAATTGCGTTTGTCATCACTCTCTTACGAGCCATTGAAGTTGGTGTTATTAAGCTATTATTGTACCAGTGTTGTAGACTCACTTTTCTTTGGACAATGGCATTTTATAACAACAACATATGTATAAAAGATTTATAACAAAAAATTGATGGACATGTTGGCTTGTAGCAATATATATATATATGGACGATTTAATGGAAAAAACAGAACTAAAATAAAAGAAAATAAAAATCGAATTAGACATGTCTATAGATGTGTTGATAATGAAGATTATAGACGTAAATAGCATGTAATTTTCTTTATTGGACCTCTGTTATACATTTGATAATGTGATTTGTGATAGATTTGATAACGTGATTTGAGTCATTGTTTTTGCTTTTAGTAGGTTTTTGTGTAGTTTCTTTATTATCTTTCAAGAGAACAAAATTGGTAACAAAAATATTGCAATTTCCAATAAATATGTTAATATGGACAAAACAATGCTAATCTTTGTTAATTACTAAAACAACTTCTACTATCCATATTACCATTTTCGATGTGTTGACAAAAAAGAATTTACGAAAATGCTATTACTAATTTTTACCACATATACAAAAAGAAAAAAAATGTTGCCGTCAAAAATAAAATCTATCGTATAGTTTCGGTAGACTTATTGGAATGGTAGATTATATTCGGAACTATATTATTTTTCAGCTGGTAGACTTATTGTTGGAGAGGTAGACTTATTTTTAAATGATAGAGTTATTGTTGGAGTGATAAACTTATTGTTTCTGTCATGGTAGAAATATTTTATGTGGTAGACTTACTAGTCGATGTTGGTAGACTTCTTTTACTATGGTAGACTTATTGGAGAAATTGTAGATTTATTAGTTCTTGTAGTAGATTTGTTTTTTGTTTGAGAGTAGATTAATTTAGCTATAGTAGATTTCTTATTATTAGTGGTAAATTTATTTTAATTCATATTGACGGTAGATTTATATTGTTTGATAGTAGATTTATTCGTGTTGGTAGATTTTTTATTTTCACAATAGACTATTTTTCATTCTGTATTTAACAGTAGATATATTTTTAGTGATGATAGATTTACAATCAAATAGTAGATTTTTTGGTTTTGACGGCAGACTTTTTTAATATTTTCTAAGTTTACTAAAAAATTTAAAAGTTGGTACACTTATTTTTTTTACTATGGTGATAGATTATTTATACATATCACAAACGTTTATTTAAAAAATATATATTTTTAAAAAACTTGATTTAAAAAAACGAGTTTGAGTTTTTTTAAAATAAAAATTTATATTTTTTAGATAAAAAATTATTTTAAATTATTAATATTATTTTTTATTTATTTTTTATACTAATGGTATTTTCGTTATTAAACAGAAAAATTAGGTTTATAATTTTTTTTAAAAAAATTAACATTGGCTTAATGAAATTTTTCAAAAAAATATTAGTAATTAAATAATTTTTTTAAATTGTTTTTAATAATTATTTATAGAAATTGGTATAACATTATCCCCTAGAATCTCTATCTTAACTGTTTCAGATACCTCCGGAATATTCATACTTGATTCTTGATTTTGTTTTCGAATTATTATCTTTAACCTTTTGTTATGTGTTTTCTTCCACTGTTGCAGAACACATGAAACTGAGTATTCTGCAACTGCAACCTAAAGTACAAACCACCGAACAGTTCTTCAGATAATAGAAATACTGCGCCACTAAAAAAAAATGTCAGATTTAGATAGCAAGAACAACAACGATAACCGGTAAGGTTTCTTCATCTGTTCTATTCAAATTATTGTCATCATTCCGATTTAAAGCCTTAAAGTTATATTATGCTTGAAGAAATTCGAAGTCATCAGGATCGGACTCTCCCGAGCTTCGTATCTACGTAAAGGGTGTTCCATTTCAACTAAGCAAAGTAAGTTTGTTTCGATTCTCCATTAGATTTATCGGCAAAAAAAAAGTCCGAGACTTTTGTTTCCTAATTTTTCAGAGTTTTTTTTCTTTGTTGTTTTTGTGTGGATTTTTAAGGAAACTCTAGCAAAGAGATCGGCGAAAGTGAGCTCATTACTCGAGCGACACGAGATCCATGGACTGCGTCGGATCCTACGGGATATAGAATCTGATCCGGAAATCTTCGAGCTCGTTGCTAGGTTCTGTTCTGGCGACAAAGTTAAGTTTTCGTCTGATAACATCGTCTCTGTTCTCTGCATCGCGTATTACCTAGGTATGAACGAAGAACACAGCACCGATAACTTGTTGGGAAAGGCAGCTGATTTCTTAGAAACACGAGTTCTACCCAGCTGGAACGAAACAGTAAATGCTCTTCGTTCAGGGGACAAGAGTCTCGACAAGCTAGCAGAATCTGGACTCGTGGATGTCTTCTTTGATTCTCTTATCGAAAAAGCTTCCTACGATCCAAGAGTCCTCGGTGAAACGATCAAGAACAGAGAGGAAACCACTGAGTATAAACCGAACCCTAGGAGACGATTGTTTGATATCAATTGGAAATCCGAAGATGTGATCACAATTCCGCTTCGATTCTACGAACCTTTGATGATCCGAGCAATGGAATCGTGCAGAATTCCTATTGAATACATCGTTTTATCAGTCTGCAAATTCGCGAAGAAATGGGTCTTTGACGCCGAAGAAAACGTTTCAGGGCAAAAGAGAGAAGTGGTTGAAGCGGTTGAGAGGCTTTTGCCTCACCAGAGAGGGCTAATCTCTTGCGAATTCTTATTCAAATCGCTAAAACATTCGATCTGGTTAGAAGCTAGCTCGGAATGTCGAAATGGATTCGAGAAGAGAATCAGCAAACAGCTCGACATGGCTAAATCAACAGATCTCAAGATTCTATCCCAAGGGTACGGAGAAATATCTGAGAGTTTTGAAGATACTCAGCTCGTTAAAACTGTCATCACGAGCTTTTACTCTAATTATGCCAAGGAAGACTCTGAAGGTGTTTCACATTTCGTGAAAGTGGCGAAACTGGTGCAAGAGTTTCTGTTCTTGGCTGCGAGTGAGACTTCTCTGAAGCTCGAGGCGTTTGTGTCGTTAGCGGAGACCACAGTTGCTATTTCGCATGGTGTTTTGAGATACTCAGACGGAATTTACAGAGCCATTGATGTTTTCTTGGAGAGCCATAGATACTTGACTGAATCTGAGAAGATGGAAGCTTGTAAAGTTCTTGACTGTAAGAAACTCTCTCGACAGGGATGCGAGCAAGCCGCGAAAAACCAGAGGCTTCCTCTAAGAATTGTTGTTCAGATTTTGTTTGTTTCTCAGCTTCAGATACGCGATATAGTGGCGAAAGAGATCAAGGGAATAGAAGATAAAGCAGATGAAGACGAAGAAGATGAAGATGTAGAAGGGGAAGAAGAAGAGATTGGGGTTTCGAGTGACGAGGATGAGATGGAGAAAATGAATAAAATGCTTTTAGGGCTTCAGATTGAGAATAATGAACGCGTTGCTCATCGTTGGAAAAAGACGAAGAGGAGTAGGAAGAAGAAGACAAGTGTGTGGACAGAAGTGAAGAGGAAATTTGGTTGCATGACTTCTTCTTCTTCTTCTTCTTCGTCTTCAGTTGATGCTTGCACCTGTGATGTCAAGAAGAAGAAGAAGAAGATTCATCATCACTACAGATAAAATGAATTAACAAAATTATATCACTCTGATTTCTTATTACAGTCGGTCCACGCTCTGTTCTTGTTCTGATTCTGACATTGGAGAAGAGTTTTTCCAGGTTCTGCTTTTTTCTTTCCTTTTTGGTTAGTGGTTACTGATGATTTTTTGATTCATTAAAAACCGTAAGAACAACAAAAATAAAGCTACAACAAAACAAATGCTTGCATGGATCTTTCACATGGTATCTAGTTCTTACTCAAAGAACAACATTCCTTGTCTCACACGTCAATGAGAGTTAGGTTTTTTTTTCAAAGCCTTTCCTCTCTGCTCAACTCTTAGTTTACAACCCGAAAAGACGAATCAGTTCCTGATCCGCGCGGGCTAAAAACCGATCATTCAGTATCGAATCATTTGTTCCCGACGGATAATCTCAACGGCGTTCTATCGCAATCCTCGTCAACATCACCGCTTCTTGAATTCAATCTACCATTTTCTTGATTGTCTTTGTCTTTGTCTCCGTCTTCCATTCGCATATGATCCTGAATCAGACTATTAGAACTTCCCTCGTTTCGATCTTCTTCTTCTTCTTTTCCTCCTTTTTCATCCCCAAGAATCACCACATTCCCGAATTTCACATGCTTCTCACCTTCCCTCGGCGAATTCCTCTGCTCGACCGCAGCTACGGGATCTGAAGCTGAAGCTGACATGGTGTTTTCCTGGATGGTCTTGTTATTCTTCTCCTCGCCTTTCTCCAGATCGAAGCTGGCAACGCTCTTTCTCAGAGAGACCGTGCAGGGCTTGAGGACGCAGGAGTAAACGTAAGCCAAGAACCAGAAGAGCCAAGGGACACCAACGAAGACCATACCCGCTTGTAGAAACAGAGGATTCGAATCAGGGAGGAGGAGGTAAAGCCCGAGAAGGACTCCTCCTGAGACGATACATGAAAGAAACAGAAGAGTGACGATGTATATTCTTGGATCACCTTTTCTCTGATCCATTCGATTTCGAACCACTGAATCTGAAACACGATGGAAAAGAACTAGAATTCGTGTTTTTTTCTTCTTTTTTTTCTTTTCCTTCTCTGTTTTATTTTTTTTCCTTTCTCGGGACAATTGTGAGAACGAGAAAGTGGGTGCAACAGAAAACTGAAAAGACCACTAAATGCGGACTTGGTTTTATTTATTATTTATTTGCCTTTTTCGCTAAATTACTGTGAAAAAATTATTAGTAGTGTGGTTGTGAAGTTGTTCAGACTTTTACGCTAGACAAGAGTGGAAATAGGAAATGTAAAACTTACTTTTTAAAGGTGAGAGATAGTTAACAAATTTATTCAGGAAATATAGTCAAAGTTGGGTTTTATTTTTTCAATTTTTAGTATCATAGTTATGGTTTGAATTTGATTAATTATCTCATCAGTCATTTTTTTTTCATGTAGAAAAACTTAAGTGCTGGTAATATATATCATAAGACGACGTAAAAAAAACAAAAGATATATAATAAGACTAGAGGATATAAATAGATGGTTATCGTGCTATCAACGAATATGCGACGAACGTTCACGATGTCTGATACATGATCTCCACTTTTTTCTCTTTTTTATAATAATTATTTGATAAGAAAATTATTTTGCTGTTTTGCACATTTTTTTCACATCTATAGCTAATTAGCCACAGCAGTTCTTTTTCCTTATTCACATGGAAACGAATCCAAAAACATGTGTTCTTTAAAATTTCAGAACTATCAATCTTTTTTTTTCCGTCTATGAATCTAATTAAACTGAAATAAAACAGGAAGTTTAATATAACTGCGGGAGAAAAAAACGATAAGAATACATTTCCTTTCAGAACTATCAATCGCCTATATTTTTTTATTCCAAAAAAAAAATCAACCACCTATGTCTAATAGATAAATAATTCTTAGAATGTAAAACTCAAAAAAAATAACGAGATATTTTTAATAAAACCGAAAAGCTATAACGTGATATGATTCTCTCACGTTGGATTATGTTCAGGTATATGCTAAATTCGTTTTCCATTTTAAGCTTGTAGTTTACATTGATTGTTTGCAAACAATTTTCATTTTCATTTTCCATTATCAATTATTCTTTTAAGATTGCGATGGAGCATATATCTCTGACCTTATTTCAAATTTCTGTCTCAAGTCTAGTTTGGAGCATATAAGTCTTTTTCTCTTTGCTAGAGACATTGTGTGTTGGTATATAGTTTTTCATGTCACATTTGTGTGGTTCTGTCTGTTTAATTGTAGACATTGAACTTTGCTTTCAGCAATACATCAGCTCTTTGGCTCGGGATTGTATATACAACAACATGCTAGCTTGTTGAGAATCTTGAGATCACTCTAAAACTTCAATGAGTTGACCTATCTCACATGCTATAAATTTATAATGTATGCTCTTCTCGACACTCTAAAATTTGAAAATTTTGTTTCATTGTTTCATTGTTTCATTGTTTCATTGTATCATGTTTATCTAGCATATTTATACATGTTTTTTTATTTACACCTCTCTAATTTATGTTTACTATTATGTTCACAAGATAAATCTGAAGTTTTGACGCATCTTCTTCTTTCTTTGTAAGGTAAATTTTACCAAAACATATATATTACGTTTATTATGGGTTGCATGTGTGTTCTACTCATCCTATCTATGCTTTCACGCTCACAAAAAAAAGGCAAAACACTCAACAATATTCAAACACAACGAGAAAGAACACACTGCTCACAAATAGAGAACATGATTCATAAAATATTTCTAGAAAATCTTGTGTGATATATTTTATTCCCGTGTCTTGGTTGAATACTTTTATGAGATTCATTTAGACATTATTTATGATCCAAGAAGATTATTAAGTTATTGTTTTCTTCTTCTAAAAATTATAAATGGTGGTTAATCAGATTTGAGTTCGGTCATTATTATAGGAGTGGGTTTGGACACAGGCAAATAAAATATAGACTTTGGGCTCCCGTTTTTATTGGTTCCCATTTAAAGTTATATATAGATCATTTTTAATTTGTTTACAATATATAAATAATCTTTTTTTAAAATATAACTTATATAAAAAATAGAACAAAAAAGAACTATTTAAATGAATGGTCTATGTTTTTGATTTGTAAGTACTTTAAAGTATTATCATTTGTGTTTGATGTACGATTATACTGTGTGTAGATTCTTAATTATTTTTTTGTTTATAACCTTTCAACACTCCTTACTATGACCCAGAAACCCTGATACTCGTACACAATTCTCCTCATTTTCTGCTCCACTCGAAACTCGATGGTCCTAATTCAGAAGAAAAGATCATTAACTTATTGTGTTTCTTTCTCTGATCTCTAACTTTTCTTCTGTCAACAATGTTCCTTTTGGATTATATGTGAAGGTCAACATGTTCACATTTACCCCTTTTAGGTATATCAAATGAAAATAAAAGTTGCTATATGAAAATAAAAGTGTAGAATATATTCCTCATAACTTTGTATTTCACGTTTCTCACAAATTTCAAAGTTTGTCGATATCAATAGAAAAATTACCTTCCTCAAGTCTTACCGACGGTTTTTTTCTTTTCAAAAAGCTACGAATAATAAATAAATCACATTTACTTTTGTATTAAATGTTCCATAAATTCAGGAGGGAACAAAGTTACTTACTTAAATTAATAATATCATTTTCTTTTTCTGCCTTTTAAAAAGTGATCAGTAAAGAACCTTGTAGTGAACTGTATTGATTATCGGTAATTACTAAATACAGTAAAAAACAAATTTAATTGGGCAAACTGTAATTTCTAGCTCGATCGTACCTAGAGAAGATGAATCTTCCCGTCGATACGGATCTCTTCATGGCCACTGAACTCCGTACTAGAAAACTCGAAACTGCGCTTCTCTGACTCGCCGCCGTTTCTGCCTCCGTCTGTGGAGGCGTTTTCCCGTCGCCATCTCCCTCTCGCTGCTGCTGCTGTGAAGTTCCGACGCCGGCAAATACTTCGTCTCCCTCGTCGTCTTCGATCTCCCGCAGTACATCACTGATCGACACCACTGTCCCTAAGTTCAACGACACCGATCTCCGAATCGCCTGCGGAACTTCTTCTTCATCCTTTGTTGTTTCATGATTCTCCTCCTCCGATGGTTGTGATCGCGATCTTCTGTCAGTGTTTCCAGATCCGGTTTCCGGATCTTCGATTACGACGACGGAATCGGCGGTCTGGTGACGGTAACTAGCGACAGCCGAGTTCATCTCCACGGTTCCTCCGCTGCGATTATCAGATTCCCCGGCGATTGGATGAACGGAACTCGATTGGTGAGCGACGGCGGTGGGATTGATTCCTGTGACGAAAGCGCGGCAGAGCGGACAATTAGAGTGAGATTTCAACCAAGTGTCGATACAAGGAAGGTGAAACGCGTGGTTGCATTTCGGCAACAGTCGCAAACTCTCGTTCTCTTCAAACTCACTCAAACAAACAGAGCAATCGGAACCGTCGACGAATCCGTCGCCCTTTCGGTACTTGTAAACCGCGATCGATTTAATCAGAGAGTCGTTGAGGCCATCACCAGCCGCCGCCGCGTTCGAGAATCCTCGCCTGGATTCGGTGGGATCACGGCCGGAAGCTTCGAAAGAGGAGCTTTCGCGGCGGCGATGACAGTATTTTGAGATGAGAGTGTAGTAGCTGACGAGGACGAAGGCACTGACGAGGATTCCGATGAGGGCGATGAGGAGAGGGGAGAATGTGGAGGAGGAGGAAGAGTCGTCTTCATCGTCAAGAAAGAAGGTAGGGGGAGGAGGAGGGAAGATTAGGTAACACCATTGGGGACAGTAGATGTTGCAGACTCCCTGAGAACAGTCGTTGTAGGAATCATATGGAGACCATGGATTAGGATTTGACGTAGAACCCATTGATGATGTTTTCTGTTGCAGAAGACAGAGAGACGAAGAAGAAGAAGAAAAAGAGGGAGAGGAGATGGTGAGGTGAAGTGTCTTTCTCCTCTCTCCTTATCTTGGGGCTCTCTGAGTGTATTTTTCCTCTGTTGAGAGTTATTATATTCTTTGGACAAATCATAATTAATTAAAAAAAAGAGAGATGTTTTTTTAATTAATATTAATGTAAATCTTAAACATCATTTTACAACTAACTTTCTTTAAATAAAATAAAAAACTGAATAAATGTATGTTTTTATATAATTATTCCACAGAATGTAATGTATGTTTCTTTCTTTTTTTGATGGAGGTAGTTAGATGGTCTCACTTTTCGTGAAGCAAATGATTTGGCGGTAACATGTTGGGTCGCTTATTATTATTATAGAGAAACACAATGATCTTTTTGTATACAATATAAACATTGTTTTTAAGAGTGTTGAGCTTAAAGATGACAGAGAGAAAACAGATTAAATTAAACAGAAACCTTAAGATATATATAATTATATATATTATGTATGGGACTAAAAGGTCCAGAGATTGATGCTTTGTGCTTTAGCTTTATCTTTATATTCGTTTTGTTTTCTTTTTAAGTATTCTAGATAAGTAAATGAAGATTTGTGAGCATTGTACGGCCGAATTTACATGCTAAATATTCAGGAATAAAAAATAAAAAGATTTTGAGTAGATAATATATCTTTAAGCGTTGTCGAAGATGTTGAGAGTGATTGTATATAATATGGGTATGATACTTAGCAGTTTTATTATTGTTTGGTAATGGGAAAGTTACATATAGAGATTAAGTTAAGTACCTTTCAACTTTAAGCATGTCATTAGTTGGTAAATCGTTGGTGAAGAGGAGTAGAGGAAGGACTCTTGACTCTTGAACATGGGCCAGCCACGTGGAATATCAGATATTTGATTTTACAACCTACAAATAGAGCCGTGCCAACACTTATAACCGCCACAAACAATCAAATATTTAACTATTTTATTTATATTTTCTTAATATATAAAATGATATAATTGATTGAAAATTTATGGTTTGCGAATGGCTAAAACGTATGTCTTATTTCGTAATTCTAGGAAGCACAAAAAGACATTTTCAAACCAACCAGAAGATGAGATGGTTAAACAAACTTCTTTAATTTGATTTCAAACCAATTCCTATTCAATGATAATCAAGTGTCTCTTTCATTATCATGATTTTGAAATTAAATTTTTATTCTTTGAGAAGGCATATGTTAAACAATATTTGAAATTTGAAGAACATAAAATGAAAAATAACGAGTTAGAGTACAAGAAAGAGAGCAATCCTTGTATATTTGTAGTTTTTTTAATAAAAAAATGCAATGTTGTAGACTATTAATGTAGCTTTGGATATATCGATAACAATTTGCTAGCATTGAACAAAAATATTATAAATTATATAACGATCTCTTGGGAAAATAATACAAGTGATGTAAATAACAAGATAACTTTCTAAGGTCAATAATAGTTGGGTAACTTATTAGGAAATCTTGTAAGTGCATAAACAATCAATCTATAATTATTACTCACGTGGTGTCGAATTCCAAGAAGCTCAATCTATTTTTATTATAAAGAAGGCAAAAAAAAAGATTCTGATGCTTCAGCTTGAGTTCAAAGTTAATGTCTGTCACCAATTCTACAAAACAATTTACTACTACTGAATAAATAAATAAAGAAACCCAATAAACACAGTACAAATTATTCTCTCCTCTTTATAAAATTCGTTTTTTTATTGTTTAATATAAGAAGAATTCAAATAAAGAATTTTTTTTTTAATACGATTTAGTTTAAGAAAAGTTGAAAGATACGTGAAGCTAAAGACGACATTAAACTTGTCTTTTTATGCGGTGTCTGTCGACATTTTCACCATCATCCATAATATTTTCGTAACAAAGTTTAAGCAAATGATGTAAAGCCCATATGAGCCCATTTGATAAGACCGGAATAGACCGGTTTGGTTTTCTCGAGAATTCCGCAGCTTGTACTAAGCAAAACCGATTCTTCTACATCGAAGCTGGGCACTAGCTCGCGAATTAGCGACTGCGATCGGAGAAGAAGAGAGCTTGAGAGAGGCCATGGAAATTTTCCGAGCTCGCTCAAGCATCGTTTGTGTTCTTCTGTTACTCTCACTGAGTTTGGTGCCCTGTGCTTTCTCTAAATCTCCTCGTCCCATATCCGTAAGTCTCGCCTAAATCTCTGTGTTCGACTCAATCTAAGCTCCGTTGGAACATGCTTGCTGACTCTGTGGGAGAAATCAATTCTTAGGATGTGGAGATCAGGGAAAAGAAGAGCGAATGCTATGCTGATATAGAGAGGTGAGTCCTGTCCATGGGGATTTATACACATCATCTGCAATTTCTCTTACGGTAATTTTGGTTTTGTTTGAGTCTCTCTTGGTAAATGGTTTCGATCATTAGGTTAAAGACATAAGAGACGATATATGAATTGCTTTAATGCTTACTTTGGGAATTTTTATTTATTTATACTTGAATGGGGAGAGTTTACAAAAAAAATTGATTGTTCTTGGTATTTTCCTTGAGGCTGGGCAAGTTTTAAGCTTGATTCTTGGTTAAGTTTCAAGATATTGTGGTTCATGGTAGCTAAACCTGTTGCCCCTAGATTTCAAACTTTCTACAAGTAGTTGTGTATTCTTGGCACTTTATTTTTTCTCTTCTTGGCTCACTTTTGTGTTATGTTGTGGAAAACAAAACAGTGGGTTATGGGGTTGGCAATGCAAATCTTCTTCAGTAGCGAAAGAGAATTGTGCGCTGCGATGCCTTTCTCCTGTTTGCTATGAACTCATTTATGAGAGCGATCCGGTAAGGATTGTAAAACGATGATGATGATGAT
The DNA here is from genome assembly GCA_000218505.1 of Schrenkiella parvula. NCBI lineage: Eukaryota > Viridiplantae > Streptophyta > Magnoliopsida > Brassicales > Brassicaceae > Schrenkiella > Schrenkiella parvula. Next base: position 12,786,463 of record CM001192.1, on the reverse strand, counting down.
GATGAGTTTTCTGTAAATGATGTCTTTTCTTTCTTTTTCTTATGCATTGTGTTCTTTTTGTTGAGCAGCTTGAAGAAGGCGAAAAAGATTTGATTAGGAGCCAAGAATACAAATACTGTATGTATAAGTAAGTTTAAAACGACATATCTCTCTTCGGTTCTTCCATTTTTTGGAACTTGAAAATCGTTTGTCTCAGTCAGTTGGGGACAATACGAATGATTACTGATAGTGTAGGGTACCTTAATTGCTTATTCAATCTGCATGAATCATCAATACATATTGATCTGTTTTTGCAGGTCTTCGCTCGGCGAAAGCCTAGATGGTGTTCGAGGCAGCTTTTAATAGAATCAGACAAGAGTTTCTTTACTCTTGTAGCATTCTGTTCTAACGCGCTTGGAGCTGTATAAGACTTCGATTGTTTCAAACGCCAATTGTGTTTACGTTTACATGCGAAATAACGAAATTCTGCAAAAAATATATGATTTTGTAGCTTATACTATTCCAAACTTGTGTAGCTTACCAATCAAAATCAAAAATTAGGTAGACGCGATGAGAAACTCTACTTTTAGATTGGATTTGGTTAAACAAACTTTGGCAACACAAAAGAAAAAGAGTTACAACTATTGAAATCAAAACACACCCCTAAAATGATTTCTAACAATTAAATAGTAGGATTGACTGATGAACAGAGCCTATTTTCAAGTAAATGATTCGTGACAGTTATAGACGCTCCCCTTGCTCACGAGCAATAGAAGCCGAGAGGATTCCAAGGTCTCGATTGAGAACAGTTAATGCGGCTTCACACTCAGATACAATTCTAGTTACAGAAGATGGCTCTCCAGCTACTGTTCCAGATGATCCAATCGAAAGTGCTGCATGTGAGTCTCTTAGGTTCTTCAAGTTCCCTAGGAACTGTCACCAAACAACACATCGTGTTACCAGAAGCAAAGTATAGCTGGAGAGAGCAACTCTGTTTTCGTCGATATGATATCAAGTATTAAGATAGAAGGAGACATTTCTGGTTACCTTCAGAAGCATATTATATGCCTCCAGTAAACGGTTTGCAGCAGGACCAAACCCATGAAGCTGAGGCACTTCCATCATGTGAGTCCATGGACGGATTTCCTGCAAAATCCATACATATACCGACACGGATACAATGGTTCATTTTCCAAGTTTGGGTAAAGCAAGTCAAATCATAAGTAATATTCAGATAGATTGATAGAGGAAAATAGTTATGTTGATTAGCATATTTTCATATCTATAAGAAGATCCTAAACTTATAGAAATTACTGTCAGCTGATCTAGGTTGATAGGGAGGGAACAGAGATACAGTACCTTTGTGTAGATTGTGTTGAACGCCCTAGCAGTTTCAAGAAACGATTCTAAACGAGCCCTTAGTTGAGATTCCACTTCTGCATATTCTTCGTCGGGGTTATAGGCATGCTTACAAGAAGAAACAAAAGAGAGAAAGAGAAAGACATGTTTAACTAAAAAAATCTGGATCTTATGTCAAAATATATTTAAATCGAGTATCATCTTCATTGGAAGACAGTTAAACAATGCGTAGGAATTAAAGACAAGTCCTATTAACAAGTCAATATAGTAGGATTTGAGTATTCCTATTACATATTGCGTAGATTATGAAGTTGAAGTCTTGGCTATGTCAGAACCAGAAGCTAACTCGTAACATTTTCAGGTAGAGAAATATAGGAGGTATACTTAAGCAAATGGTATCTGTAGTTGCGGGTAAGTGTGTGTCAAGCAGTAGATTGACTGAAATAATCAAAGATGGAATATCACAGATCAATATTTCGACTCTGATGAAACAGCGTATTGGTCCAGTGAGTCCTGTACTTCATAGTCAAAACATAATTTTTAATATGGAACAACCAAAACACACCTTTGCTGCCAAGTCATCGACTTTTTGCTGAAGATTAGAGAGAATCTTGGCCTGTTCTGAAAGTTTTGTCTCCAGTTCTGAAACATCGGGTCTGCAAATAAACTTTGATTAAGGTATATAATGTCACTACATCTGCTGAAACATGACGCGAGAACCTAAGGACTAAGCTTTGCACGTATAATAGTAGTACATAACTTAAAGCTAGAATTCAAATTGAAACCTCTGAGACCTGGCAGATCTGGAAGCATAATTTTCAAGAATGGTTTTGAAAACATAAGTCAAGAAAAAGGGATACACAGTAACTGGTCCATCTATCGAAACTCATAGTAGCAAAATTTGATATGTTGGTTTGGAGAAGTAAGTTTATATCTTCAATTCATATGAAGCAATCCATAGCCCATCACTAAAAAGTTACAAAATGTCGAAATTTTTTCTTACAATGGATATATTGACTGGATCTGCACATCAGCAGGGAACAGTTTGCATTCCTCAGAGAATATCAGAGACTGTCTCTCTGCAATAGCATCTATGAGCTGAATATCTTTGGCAACCTGCTCATCAATACTGAAGAATAAGCAAAATCATTGTTATGCTCGAACAAAGGAACAGACTAGAATGTAGACAAGAATCAGCAAGATGGAAAGACTACAAAACGCTACACTAATGATATAAACTGCGGAAGAAATCAGATATGTGTCATATCAACCTCCATTCTGGATTATCTGAGAAGAGGCTTGCCTCCACTAAATCAACTATATTTCGAAGCATTTCCATCCGATCTTCATAGGTTCCATGTCCCTACAAAATGAGAATTTATTGCATCTCGAAAGTTATATATACATTCGTGAATAACTTAAACAAATCATGGAGTTTGAAATATCAGTAAAATGCAAAAATCCAGTAAGGCTAGATAAACAAAGATGGTAAAACTTAAACAGGCTTACTTGAATGGCTTCTATATCTACGGTTGGTGTAATCCCCAGAAACTTTGCGATCTCTGCCAAATCTGAAACAAGAAGTCATTTGCACATCAAAATCTAATAGTCATGCCGTAATATAATGAATCACTTAAACAATTTCTTCTCAGGATACCAGAATATCAATAAAAGCAAGCACCACAGTCTATCTACTGGAGCTCAAGCGATAACGGAAACATATTCTACTACCGCATGCCCGCTTTTCCCAAGATAAAACCGTTTGGATAACACAATAACAAGGTATTATTGCTTTGTCTAAAGGCCAAAACGATCGAAGAAAGGCTTACACTGAATACGAACAGTTTCTTCATCACGAACTCCAGCATCTCCCTGAAGATTTTGCTGTGAGAAAGGAGATTTGTCACCTAACAACCTTCACGATACCCAAAGTAGAACAATACATCAACACCATACAAATCTCCCATACACACTAAAAAATCCTAACTTTCGAGGCTAATCAAGCAATTTGAACAGATGGTAACTCTACATTGGACCCTGATCAAACACAGTGTCAACTTTTCCTCACTTTGAGAACCAAACCAACAAACAATTCGAAGTTTTGATCAGACTAGAAAACCAAAATGTACAAGCTCGATTGATCTTAGAATCCAGAGAATTCCAGGTATAAGGTCGGAGAGGAAGAAATTTACTTGAAAAAGAGCCATTCGAGAAGAGCATAACGTTCCATCCCGGCGAAGAGGAGAGACTGAGCAGGAGCATTAGCCCTAGGGTAACTAAGCAGCGCAAGCTTCTTCTGTATCTCTTCCATCTGCTTCGCCGCCATTTTACTCCCCTCCAATCTCGGCGACGGCTTTCAACACCGATCGAATCTCGAGATCTGACACTAGCCTCGTGTCGTTTGTTTCTCTTCAAACTTAAAAAAGCCTAATTTACCAAACTCACCTCTTTTATCTCCACCGTGTCAAAAGTAAAAAAAAAACCAAAACCATGAAGACCAAAAAAAAACATTTATCAAATCTAACTAACATTACTTTTTTTTGGAGTAAAAAAAACAGAGAAATTTTTTAATCATCATCAAAGTTCTATATATCAGTTGAAATTCTAATGAAAATGGTGACTCATGTAGTCATGTTTTTGAATCTTGCTTTCAAATATAATGAGTGATTTATCAATCCAAAAATATAAGCAAAATAATTTAGTGCCAAAAAAGTTAATATACTATATAAGCAAAATTATTGGAAAAATAAAAGTTAAGGTTACTAATATATATACTCGGAGTCGGAGGGGACGCAAAGTCCAAGAACAGAGCTTTCAAAAAATTTGTATTTCCCAACGGATCTCTGGCGTTTAGTCCAGAGCCGCCGACGACCTAGAAGCCAAAACAAAAGTTATCTCTTTTCTCCCTCTCTCCCTGTGTTCGTGATTGCTGTTTGCTTAAGCAATGATCTCTTTGAATCTATCTGCTTCCCTAAACCCGGGTCTTCTCCACAAGACCCGGACCCGGAAAAACCCGACCCGTCTATCTGCTTTTCTCGCCGCCGGCGATAAACCCTTCAACTGCAGATACCCGCTAGGGTTTTCTCCGATTCTCAATCCACAGATTTGTGATTCCGCCGCCAAAAAACCCTTGCTTTCTCTCACTTACCCGGAAGCTCCATCTGGCTTGTTCTCGAGAAGACCCAGATCCGTCGCTGCTGCTGGGTCATCCGACCCGAATCCAGACGCCGGTTTCGAGAAATCCGATTCCGACGAATCGGCGAAGAAGGAGAAGAAAGCTAAGAATCTTCAGCTAGGGATCGTGTTCGGTCTTTGGTATTTCCAGAACATCGTCTTCAACATCTTCAACAAAAAGGCACTCAATGTCTTCCCTTATCCATGGCTTCTCGCTTCGTTTCAGCTCTTCGCAGGTTCTATCTGGATGCTAATCTTATGGTCCTTTAAGCTTTACCCATGCCCTAAAATCTCAAAACCTTTCATCATCGCTCTCCTCGGACCTGCATTGTTCCACACTATCGGACACATCTCAGCTTGTGTCTCCTTCTCCAAAGTCGCTGTTTCTTTCACTCATGTGATCAAATCAGCAGAGCCTGTCTTCTCTGTGATTTTCTCGTCTTTACTCGGAGATTCGTATCCAATAGCTGTCTGGTTATCGATTCTCCCAATCGTTATGGGTTGTTCTTTAGCTGCAGTCACTGAAGTCTCATTCAATTTAGGTGGATTATCAGGAGCTATGATCAGTAACGTTGGTTTCGTGTTACGAAACATTTACTCTAAACGAAGTCTACAAAACTTCAAAGAGATTGATGGATTGAATCTATACGGTTGTATCAGTATACTCTCACTGATTTATTTGTTTCCCGTTGCCATTTTCGTTGAAGGATCACAATGGGTTCAAGGTTACCATAAGGCCATTGCATCTGTTGGGAAACCATCAACGTTTTACATTTGGGTTTTGCTCTCTGGTGTCTTCTACCATCTGTACAACCAATCTTCTTACCAGGCCCTCGACGAGATCAGTCCATTGACTTTCTCTGTAGGGAACACAATGAAGCGAGTCGTGGTGATTGTCTCCACAGTGTTGGTGTTTAGGAATCCTGTTAGGCCTCTGAATGCTCTTGGATCAGCCATTGCGATTTTCGGTACCTTCTTGTATTCTCAAGCCACGGCAAAGAAGAAGAAGATTGATGTTGGAGGTGATAAGAAGAACTAAGGGTTTTTAAGGGCAACTCGGTAAAGCCTTTTGATTATTCCTTAGTTTTCTGTTTTTTTGTTGTTTCTCATCTTTTGTTGTTGTTCTGTGTACGCTTTTAGTTGCTACTTTGATCTACGAGTTCTTGTCTGATTCCATTAATATGATGAAGTTGGTCTGATTCTGAAAAGAGTTAAATTTCTTAATGTTAAGCCAGTTTCTTCCTAATTCAATGACTTGGGTCCAATTCAAAAACTGTACACAGAAAAAACCACAAAAGAGTCACTTTGAATCACCAGGAGTAATGCCGGAACCTTCTCCGGCTCATCCTCCTGAAAGGTTTGCAAGCCAGAATGCTAAGATCAACAGCAGCAGCAAGTGCCATGAAAATGGCTGCATCTTCCACACAAGTAACATGCCGCATAGCCAATTGCACCACAGGCTTGCTGCTTTTCCCTTCCCCTTGCACTCTCGAGCTCATTACAAACCCGCCTCCGGAGACACACTGTCCCAAAGCCGAGAAGTCTCCGCTACTCTGCGGGCTTGGAATCGGTGTAGCTGCAACCGTTAGCATCTGTTTATCCGTGTCGATTAAAAATTCCCCGCCTTTTTCAGCGCTGATGAGGATCTCGGACATTAAAACATCTCCAACTTCTTGCCCGTTTGAAAGGATATGGAACCTGCAACATATGGAGTCTCTGATCCCACGTTCCCGCCAAGCTTCAAGCTTTCCCCATGGCTGCCAGCTGCTGGGTCGGCATGGGTCAGGCCGAACCACAAGCCAAGCACCCGGGTTAGACTTGGCGACCCAATCACAGCCAGTGGATGGGACAAAAGGAGTTGTTATGAAAGCAGCAGCAACCGCAGAGCCAGAGAGATCATGTATCTTCACCTTCCATCCTTTTCTCTCACGTCTCTCACTCTCAAGCTCGGTTCCATCGCCTGTAGTTGACCAGTATCCGTTCAACGGATCCACCTGTGACACCCTGAAGAGTCAAAACCCCATCAGTAACGAAGTACCATTTACTTGAGCAAACTATGAAGAAATAAAATGTCACCTGTCTCGGCTAAATTTGCAACTGAAGATAGGTTGCTTGACCGAGCCACGAAGCTGAACTATCTGAGGGCTCAAAGTAGTAACATCTTCGAATTGGAAAACATATCGAGGATCAGGATCGAGCTTCACTCTCAAATGAAGCTCTGCACCACTATCTCGCTTGTTCTTTCCAATACCGATCCAGCCATTGAAGAGAGTCACTGGTTTTCCTTCTCCCCATTCAGGACCTACCTCCAACTTAAATATCCCAATCTGCTGTCTTTTGGCACCAACTCCACAATGCGAGGAACTCTTTTTACCCGTAAAAACCGAAATCTCCAAGTGAGCATTAGGATTATAGAAGCATCCAGGGGTCAGAAGAGCTCTTAAATCAGATTCTTCGAGATAAAAGCTTGTGGAAATGCTGTGATGGTCAGGAGCTGCATCTAGGGATGGCATCAAAGGGATAGATGTCGTCTGAACAGGAAAGCCTCGGAGTTTTATTTCGCAAGAGCATTGGGAAGAGTTCTTCTTCTCATCAGATCTTGAAGAAGAGTTTAAAAGATACTTGGGAATCCTTAAGGCAAGTGAGCCTACTGAAAGGCGGATAAAGGCTTGGGGATCCATTGAATGTCAGAAATGTTTCCCCATCGGATCAGAGAGGATGCGTATCCATGTTGCTACGATCAATCAACCTGACAAGCCAACACCAGAGACAGAAGAGATCAAACCAAAGTAGTTTCATCATAAACCAGTATTAACAGAAACTGAAAACACAAACTGAAAATATAGAACTCCTTAGCCAGCAGAATCAGATAGAGCCAGGATTAAAAAAGCTAATTACTTGCACCAAAGTCAAGTCCTTTTAGTAACAATGAAGAAGAGCAGATATGAATTGGTCCTCACTGGATAATTGTTAATGCTGTTCTTTTACTTAGTCTTGAGCTATAATATCCAAGAACAAAAAAAACAAATGACTTCTACCATTGTAAACTCAAGCTACAGCACTATGAGATCGAATTACTGAAGATTAAAGAGCAACACACGACGAACTTCATTAAATTAACAAAAACGAAAGCTGAAGATAAGCTGGTGTCATCAAAGAACAAGCCAAAACCAATTGAAGTCAAGGTAAAAACAAAGCTGCAGAGAGATAACGAAATCAAGTGAAAAGAGCTCAAATTTAATATGATAATGAATCATAGCAGAAAAAGCTACAAACTTTACGGAATTAAGATTTACCAAAATGAGCAAAAGAGATTATTAGAACTTTGATACAAACCTGTTTAAACCCGTAAGCATTATTTTCAAGACAACTTTGATAGATCCCAAGAAAGCTAGACCCTTTCAAAATCCTTTTTCCTCTCGTATAAACCAAAAAAACTTTTAAAAAGGAAAAGAGTTTATCAATCTGGGGAGAATAAAAATGCGAATAGTGAAATGGTAGAATCAAGAGAGAGGAAACATAAGTTTAAAATTCGTAGAAAAGACGGAGATTTTATGATTACGATGGGATTTCGAATTTGGTTTCACAGAGCACAAAGAGAGAAACTTTTTTCTTCTTTCTCTCTCGTTCGCTGTGTAAGTAAATATTCTACACCCGAAGAAAAATTGTGATATTCGCTACGAAATTGACGGGGAGAATATAAACGCAAATAAAGGGTTTCTATTTTTGTTCCTAAATGCAATTTATCTTCTCTTTTATCTTTTTAATTACGTCAACGTACAACAATAATTTTGGCTTTTCATTGGTCCAAACTCCCAAAATATATATTTTGTTTCACTCGACCATGCTCTGTAAAAGAAGAAATTAATGTAAAATCGGTCATAAACTGTCTTAAAGTAAATTATAATAATTTTAGTTTATATAGTTACAAAGAGTGTAATCTTTTATCAAGTATAACCAGCTGTAATTTTTACATTTTTTACGTATTTTTCAAAGAAAATGTTTTCATTGTTTATTAACATACATGTTATGTGAAATAATGCTTAAAAAAATTTCCACTCATATTATATCACATCATATTTCATTTTTTATTTAAATATTCTCTTTTGTGAAACATATCTATTTTTAAAGCAAAATTATTCTGAAATATCTTTATACTTTCACAAAAATATTATTTAATTTTTCAACTAAAATCTGTATATTCATAATAATCAATTTATCAAACTAATATGTGTTGTCTAACTTAAGTTAATATTTATACATAGTTTTTAGCAGAATAATAGCAACATCTTTAGTCTATAAGTATATTGAGTTACAAGTAAGAAAATAATCTCTTAAATAAATGGTTGTCCATTATTTTATCAGCATTAACCTCACGCAGTCGAATTATTGAACTAGAGGTAGGTTAATTGTGTTTGGTGGAAAACAAAATACAAAATAATGCAAAGGAAGTCAATAAGAAATTATAGAGTAAAAAAACAAAAAAAACGATGTTTTAAATAATAATAAGGAATAAACAAAAATTAAAGAATATAAATGAGAGAGGGATGGGTACGTGAATACAGCTGGAGCCATGTTTCTCCTCTTCTTTAATTTACACACAAATTACTAAGAAATAACGAAAAAAGGCAAATAAAAATCTAATCACTTTCAGACACATAAGCCTGACTTCATATCACAACTGTCCACTTTATTTTATTAGATTTTTTTTAATTTTAAGAATGCAACTACAATTATTATTTTCTTTTAAACTACATGTATTTGATTAAATAATGCGGTAGTAGTCTAGTAGAGGTGGTCATCGGAATTATTTTGAGACTAATCATTATTTTTTAAAATACTTAACAACAAAATTTAGTTAAATCTAGAATGCTGTTTTTCTCTGTAAATTAATGATTTTTAGCTAAAATCATAATAATTTAATACATCTTTTTAATACATATATAGATATAAGTATAAATGAAGATATTATATATCTAAATCATCACATGCTTGTTTTTCTGTTATTTACATTTTATATTACCACTATAATTTTCTATGCTACTACAAGACATAAACTAATTATTAATGACGATATATATATAGGAAAATTGAAATAGTAATCAAAGTAATTGATTTTTTTTAATAAAAGAGAGAAAGAGCCGCAAAGGAGGAGAGGGATAGAGATGGGTTTTCGAGGAGCTGACATCTTCGACATGTGCCTCTGCTCTTGCTGCCATCTACTTCATCAATCTCACACTTCTTTTGCCATCTTTCTCTTTTTAAATCACTATTTTATTATATTGAAATTAATCAAAACCATGTCTACATTCTGTGGATTAATGCATTTCTACAGTATATCACTTCCCAATCTTTATTCTTATGTGTTTATGTTTTTTCTTTTTTTAATGCATGGATATAGCAAATGAAAATGTTTTTTTTTTATCATTCTTTTTTGGCACCATTTGAGATTTTTATTTGATAAGTGTTTTGTTTTTCTCGGTCTAAATATTCGTCCAAATTTATAATTTTTAGGTAACATTTTATAGTAGTGAAAAAGAAGATGCCTCTCACAATTTTCTTTTTTGATTTTGAGCAAAATTGTCATTTATCTTTGTTTCTTCTCTTTATCTATAAGCCCTTCTTTAGACAAATGCATTTACAAGTTTACAAGAGATGGTGTCTTTTGGAGTTCATAGCTAAATTCTTTAATGCAATATTTATATTTATATTCTCTATAACCCTGGTATTTTATTATTTTGTTTTGATATATTCATTAAAAATCAAAAATAATTAAGAAATAGATAAGTATTTAGTAAGCATCTAATAATACATGAGTTTAGATAAATGAACAAGGTCAAATTTTGGTTCAACTAATCTTTTGTCATGTTCAGCTTTTGTATTTGTATGTATCCAACTAAATTAAAGCTTTTGTATTGTATAACAAGTATATGGTTTAAATAGCGACCAACCGCGATATGTTATCATCATATTAAAATTTAAATTCAAATTGTAGGGGCCATATGAGCGAAAATTAATATGTACATCGATAGCTCAGTCAACTAAAAAATAGTATATCACTGGACTAACATACCTTAATTCAATTCAAAGGTTGTGTACCCTCTTTATCCTTTTGTTTTATATTCTAATATGCATCTGATTATCATGACAAATTATAGAATAGTTAGATATCGCAATGCATATATATAAATTATTGTGTCATTTCATATAAATTTAGTAACTAGAAAGTAAAATTAAAACTAGTGGCAAGTTGGAGAGATAATGTTCTCTTTTGCCAACTTTTTCTACTCTTTTGAAATTTTTACCTTTCCACTTTGTAATTTCCGAGGTTGGCAGCAAACTCAAAAGCATCTAATAATATATATCTATATAGATACAACTCCAAATTACTTTTCATTTATGGTTCTTACATATATATTCCTTAAACCAAACCGAGAAACAATTTACCAAATAGACAAAAGTGGATAAGTATTAACGAAACCAATCTTTATCAGTACTTAACTCCAAAAGATAAGGAAATAAGAAGAAAAAGAAGTTTATTGAAGATTCTTAATCAAATATTAAAGAGTCGATCGTTTTCAAACAAGTGGATCTTATTATCCAACTACTAAAAGGAGCAAACTTTATACATGCCAATGTAAAACAAAACAAAAGCTTCATAACACCAAACCAAGAAAGAAAGATCATGGCTTTCAAACCTCTCAAGGCTCACAATAACTATGTAACTTTTTCAGAGACTTAAATAATTATTGTTTTTACGTAATGATAATGTATAGTCTCTGAATTTGATCAATCTTTTAGTAAAAAGTCACTTCCATTTCTTGAAGAATTTCCCCTTGTGCTTCCCAAACATGCCATGTTTCCAACGTTTCCCAAATTTCCCGTGCTTGAACTTGCCGTGTTTGAACTTACCGTGACCGTGGCCATAGCCATAGCCGTGGCCGTGATGGTGACCATAGTGTCCGTGGTGAGACATATGGTGAGCACCAGCTGCTGCGGCTGCTACAGCCGCTCCACCCGCTATAAGTGCTCCTATACCTCCGTGGTGGTGTCCTGTAACATTAAGTAGGTTACCCTCATCATCGTCAAGTCTAAAAGGTCTCAATTGTTTACAAAAGCCTTTTTTCTTTTTTGCGTTTAACAAATAAATATGGTTTAAAGATGCTAAAGGTTGTGAGATCATTGTGAGATCATTTGGCAAAAACAGAATACACGCTAAACACAGAAGCAAACGCCAACAAAACAATGGAAAGCCAAAATGTGGTCCATTTGCATGAGAAAAATGCAACGTTGGGACTGAAATTACCAGAATGAGATGGACGGGGATAACCGTGAGGTGGATAACCGGCTGGAGGGTAACCAGCTGAAGGATGACCGGCTGGAGGATAACCGGCTGGAGGATAACCGGCTGGAGAATAACCGGCTGGAGGGTAACCACTGTGTGGAGGATAAGCAACTGGTGGATAGCCATGAGGAGGAGGAGGAGGAGGAGGAGGAGGAGGGTATGGAGGAGGAGCTCCATAACCGTGACCGTGATGACCATAACCATGGTGACCGTGAGGTGGGTAGTGTCCGCCTGCGAATCCTGCTAAGTGGTGGAAGAATCCTTTGTCACTGTGGTTATGCTGATCCTCTCCCATTTTTATCACACTTGGATCGCAGAGTGATTAACCACTGTAAAGAAGAAAGCGCCCTGGAATTAGTTTTCGATTTGTTGCAGAAAGATGTTGGTGTCTGTCTACTCCAAATTTCAAAGCTAATGGCACTAAAAGAACACTAAACTTCAAAAGAGAAAAGAATCAAGAGACAAATCGATAAAACATGCATGCATATAAGTTATAGAAAAGGATTCGAGAAGAGCAAAAACAGTTCCTTTTATCAAACAGAGAGTGAGAGAGAGATTTCGTTCACACCAACATTCAAATCCAGATTTTATCATCTCCTCACATACAAATACTTATAGGACGAAAAAAGAATCAAAATTCATTTGAAACAATAGCATTGATTTTCCTAAAGTTTCAAAAACCCCCTTAGCTAGCAAACTTCAATATCTGTTTCGAGATTCGTATTTAAGCAACATACATGGATATAAGAAAGTGTATTCCAATGTAAATCAGTATAAAGATTCTCATATCACATGATGAATAAGATACTTAACAAAACCCAGAAAAAGATTGAAGATGTGCGTTACCCAGAAACGAAGGAGGAGACTTGATTTGATTTCGAAAGATCACGACGTACGTCGTCGACGAAGCAGAGGAAAACGCCTGAGATGCTGCTGATCGAGAACGACCCGTAGTTTCCACGCCAAGCGTTTCCTTTTATTTATTTATTTTCCACAAAATTCTTAAAGATATAATATATGTTAATTTTTTTTTTGTAACTATATGCCTTTTTATTGATTTTCTCAAACAATTAGAAATATTTAAAGCAAAAGAAAATTTCGAATAAGCTTCAAATTAGATTTTTGACTTTCTAGTCAAAACTAGATACACGTAAACACCATTTAAAGTCCACTTTTTTTAATTAACTTTAAAAAAAGGAAATAAAAATAGAATACGGTTTGGTGTGGTTAACTCGATTTGCTTTAGTATTACTCTCAGCTAGCTATTAGATACTAAGACCCATTTAAAAACTAAAGCAAATTAAAATTGGAATTTGTTGTTTGTATCATGGAAGCTGAAGCTTCTTCTCGTATAGTCTTCTGTATATTCTTGCACCTTCGAATTCAGCGTGGATCTCTCGTTCGGTTCGTATTCCCATCGGGTTTTTCCTTAACCAACCTTCCTCTGCATCGACTGTGTCCACATGTCCGAGAACCTTTGCTTGCTCGTCTAACTGATCTCTCATGTCTTGAGCTACTTCGAGCACGTCTGATTGCACAAAAATCTGTTGTTGAATAAAACATTTCGTTAATAGAGTCCAAACTGCCGCAAATCAAATAAAAACGATCAGAAAACTAGTGTGACTGTAACCTGTGAAACAAACCAGCAATATTGGTAGCCACTGAAAGGCAAATAAAGCTTTGAAAGTGTGAAAACGTCTTCGAAGAGTAAGCAAAAGACTTTACCTTTCCGCCGGGTTTTAGGTTTTGCAGAATGGAATTTACCAAAGGCTTTTGGACAACACGTCTCTTGTGATGCCGTTTCTTGAAATGTGGATCTGGGCACTGCATTAAAACCCCAAAACAAGAAGTTGGACAAGCACATTGTATATAGGCTTTTAGATATTCACAACTATTTACTTACCAAGATTGAGACAAACTCCAACGGTCCAGGATAGCTCGATATAAGTTGTTCAAAGGAAACCATGGCATTTGCATATATGAAGTGTCTGAAACCCATCCACAAGAAATATCTCAAAGAAGCGATCAACAGAGCTAAAACAAATTCAAATTCTAAAGCTCTTTAGGTAGTGGAGAATGCAGGGATTACACGTTTGAAAGTCCCAGCTCGTTCACCCAAAAGTTGGCACGCTTGACCAGCTGCAAAGAAATGTGTAAAATTGAACTTCTTTAGGTCGACATAACCAAAAATACATTAACCAAAGCAGATAAATGGTGGAGTGAACTGGACACTGTCAAAGGAACTCCGAACATACTTTCCGGCGTATCTCCAACCCCAAGTAATTTCCTGACTCAGCATTCTTTTTCGCTAGCCATAACAGAAATCTGCCACTACCTGAAATTAAAATTCAAAAACCATTTACAAAGCAGAGGCAAGAACGTAAACCGAATAGGAAAGCTTTGGTTTTTATAAATTGAAACACATTTCAAGCATGAAAAAGGCGCAAGACCAGGAACAATATAAAGGAGAGATATTTAATATCAAAACAGAATTAAAATTCCATGGACAGAAGAAAGATGCCAACTTTGCCATCAAAATTTTCCAAGAAAAACTAGTGTATAATGTAACTTAACTAATAGAACATAATCTGCAAAAGCATATATCAACTATCGGAAGAAGCAAAAGTCCCACAAGTCTAAAGTAAGCTCACAAGTTACCACTTCCAATATCCACCATAAGAGGTAGCGATGGATCCTTATAAACTTCCTCCCAAGCAGGAACTGGAGCTGGCGTCTAGCAAATATAAGAAAAATGTAAATCAGTTATGCTGTTTCACAAATCAAGAAAAGAAAAAGCTGTCATAAACTAAGCAACATCATCAACTTACAGAGAAAGCGGAACTGAGAGGGTTAACATGCTGTCTGATTCTTACATGACCCACTTCCTGTAAAAAAAAACAGAGAAAGAAAAATACTGTCACCCGTAGAAAAGAAGAAAGAAACATAAATGATTACTCACATCATATCCAATAATTAGAGATAGTGATAAGCCAGCTCTTTAGTAGAAGAGTCCATAAAGATGAAAAGCTCTCTAATTCGAACAAACATTGGACCGGAAGAGGAACATTATCCGAAATTAAGGCAATACCCAGAAACCAAATTCTGGAAAAGGAGAGGAGACTAAGCAAAATCAGGGTTAACAAATATAAATAGAGATGAAGAGAGAAGACCTCAGATATCTTATACTTGAGGTTTAGCTCTGCATATTCCAAGTCCACCAAATCATTGCTTCTCGCTTCCTTTAAATCGACACAAACTGACGCGGATGCTTTTAAGCTGCTGTAATGGCGAGGGAGTTTGCACCCGCTCGTGAAGATAAACGGCGATGAATTCATCAAGCAAAACACCCTTTTCGCCAGAACCAATGGTGTAGCCGAAGAAGAAGAGCACGCTTGGCAAAGAGAAGCCATTTTTGGTTAAGAGAATAAGAAAGGAGGATTTGATTCAATTGGATTTGACGATAAAATGTTTTCGTTTCAGTGTTCTGCTTTTGCCTGCGTCTTAAACCCACGAGGTAAGAGAAAGCTGCATTCTCTCAATCTAAAAATCTCTCAAGAGTTTTGTACTTAAATGTGATAAATTTTGAAATTAGCGGGCCGTTTCTGCAAATATGTCAAAATGCTCAAGAATATGTGTGGATTTTACGCTCCATCCAGCTTTCTCCGCTTGAGCTCACATCCACTGAACAAAAGGATGGCCTCGGCGATTGTTCCATCGCTCAGGCTGAGGCCCAGCTTCTCCGCTGCCACGTCACCATCTTTATCCTCTTCCACCGGCGACGTCAAACCCCGTCCCGCCGTCATTCTCCCGGTAATTAACCTCCTTCCTCTGCTCTGATTGAGAGAATTATGGCGGAGAATATGTGGTTCCGCCATTAAAGATTTTTTTTTAACCTTTGATGAATTCTCTGTTTCTTAGTTTGAGGGTTAAGGCTACTACTCTTTACCTACTTACTGACTTTCTGCATTCTCCTTTTAAAACATCGTTAAAGTCCAAAACTTGGTCTAGTGTTATATGATTCAATTCCATGGTGGGTTTTCATGGTTATATGCTTCCTTTGTGGAATTGTTTTTCAGGGTTTAGGGAACAATTCAGGAGACTACAAGAAGCTGGAGATAACACTGGGTGAGTACGGTGTTCCTGCAGTGGTTGCAGCTGTATCAAGACTCGATTGGTTTAGAAATGCAGCCGGCTTGGTTGATCCAGCTTACTGGCGCGGGACGCTCCGCCCTCGTCCTGTTCTTGATTGGTATGGATTGCTCTAGGAATGTATCACTTGTTTGTGTTTTTTACTGGTTTCAAATGATGAGTCTGATTTTTTATGGATGATCAGGTACTTGAAAAGAATTGATGATGCGGTCCGTGAAGCCAATGAGTTAGCTCAAGGTATGTCTCATAATGTACAATGATTTTCGGACAAATTGGATTTTTGTTTGTCGAGAAGATAGATAAAATTTATTGCTTTCTGTTCTTGGATCAGACTTAGCTGCTAGTTTCAGTTGTGAATTGCGGTAACCATTAAAAAAGGTAGTTTTGAGTCACTATAGGTCAAGGATTGTCTTTAATTGGACACTCAGCTGGAGGATGGCTTGCTCGAGTTTACATGGAAGAATACGGAAACTCTGATATCTCCTTGTTGTTGACACTTGGTACGCCTCACTTGTAGGTAACAAAAATGTCAATTACTTTCTTAGACCTTTCAAGAGATGTTACTTCCATGTTTTTAAGTGCCTTTTTTTTGTATCCTGTTTTAGACCACCACCAAGAGGACAATCAGGGGTTATTGACCAAACAAGAGGTCTTCTCTATTACGTAGAAGAGCATTGTGCAAAAGCTGTTTACACTCCTGAGCTGCGATATGTCTGCATTGCTGGGAGGTAATGCTTCTTTTAAACGCATTAATGTCCCAATGCTATGCCTAAACTTAGGATCCTGAATTGGTAGATCATATGTAGATACATTCGTGGAGCTCCTTTGGTGAACAATGCGGATGCGGATGTGGATCCTGATGTGACTGTTGCAATCAACGGTGGTGAAGCGATCTCAGAGCTTGCTGTAGCAAGCAACAAGAAGAGCGATTCACTGGTTTCTTCAGGGCCTACTTTGCGTGCTCGTTTTATAGGACAAGGATACAAGCAGGTATGTGGAAGAGCTGATGTGTGGGGTGATGGAGTGGTTCCTGAGGTTTCAGCTCATCTTGAAGGTGCACTTAATGTTAGCTTCGACGGTGTTTACCACTCGCCTGTTGGTTCAAACGAAGAAACCAGACCTTGGTATGGTTCACCGGTTATTGTAAAGGACTGGATTCACCACCTTCTTGAGTGAGTTTTCAGGTTACTCTGTAAACATTCATCAGAACTTCCTCAAGAACTGATGTCCCATTACTTCTACCTATTCAGCCTCAATTCAAACTCTAATCACATTATGTACTTATATCTTCCACTTTTGAACGATCCAATTCAGTCAAATGCCATCCAATGTGTATATTTTTCTAAGAATTTTGGAGATTTTAGGAAAAGTATTTGGTAAAGCTATGATTTTGAAGTTGGAAACCTTCCAGATTTCGGAGAATCACTGGATGATGATCTTTAACCGCGTAGGCGTTTACGTTGCCATAGCAATCCGGACAAAAAGCTTTGATTTTTTACTTTATCTCTGTCACGCGCCGTTATGAAGTTGAAACCTTTGACTTAGTTCTGAGTATCATTTTCATGGTTTCCAGATTTAGGACTTAGGAGAGTCACTGGATCATAATAGAAACCTGTTCACTCTAATATAACAAGGAGGACAAAAATTGTCGACTTTATCAGAAATGATGGATTCTCTGTGGCAGAGCTTGGAAAGAGAATCCATGTCTTCTCTTCCTTGTCATTCTTCACCTTCTTCTTCAGCCGTCTGGAAAACGGACGTTTTCGTGAGTTTTAGAGGAGAGGATGTGCGTAAAACATTCGTGAGCCATCTATTCTGCGAGCTTGATCGGATGGGGATCAACGCTTTCAGAGACGATCTGGATCTTGAGAGAGGAAAATCAATCTCCCCAGAGCTTGTAGATGCGATCAAAGGCTCCAGATTCGCGATCGTCGTGGTCTCTAGGAACTACGCCGCTTCAAGCTGGTGCTTGGACGAGCTCTTGAAGATCGTGGAATGTAAAGATACGATTGATCAGACAATCATACCCATTTTCTACGAGGTTGATCCTTCGGATGTGAGAAAACAGGGTGGAAGTTTCGGCGAAGTTGTTGAGAGCCACAGTGACAAGGCGAAAGTGAAGAAATGGAAAGAAGCTTTGACGAAATTAGCCTCTATTTCTGGTGAAGATTCCCGGAATTGGTAAGTTTCTAAGATTTTTGTTTTGCAGCCTCACTGGAGTGTTCAAAAGTTATGAAGTGATAAATTTTGTATGGTAGGAGGGATGAGTCAAAGCTGATTAAGAAGATTGTTAAAGACATTTCTGATAATATGGTTTCCACTTCATTGGATGATTCTAAAGGGTTGATTGGAATGAGTTCCCATATGGACTTTCTGCAGTCTATGATGTCTATAGAGGCCGAAGATGTTCGAATGGTAGGGATTTGGGGAATGGGTGGACTTGGGAAAACTACGATTGCTAAATACTTATACAACAAACTCTCATGTCGGTTTCAAGCTCATTGCTTCATGGAGAATGTGAAGGAAGTCTCTACCAGATATGGACTTAGGCGTTTACAAGGAGAGTTTCTATGCAGAATGTTTCGAGAGAGAGATAAAGTATCGTGGAGCTCGGTTTCTTGTTCGAGTATAATAAAGGAAAGGTTCAGGCACAAAAGAGTTTTGATCGTCCTTGATGATGTAGATAGATCTGAGCAGCTGAATGAATTGGTGAAGGAGACTGATTGGTTTGGTCCGGGAAGCAGAATTATCATCACAACACGCGATAAACATTTGCTGGAGTCTCATGGTGTAGATATAGATCTGATCTATAAAGTGAAGTATTTACCCAAAAGAGAATCTCTGCAGCTCTTTTGTAACTATGCTTTCAAAAATGAGATTATAGTTCCACATGAGTTTCGGGAGTTATCGGTTCAAGCTATAAACTATGCTTCTGGTCTTCCACTGGCGTTAAGAGTTTTAGGTTCTTTCCTTTATCGAAGAAGCCAAAGAGAATGGGAGAGCACACTTGCTAGGCTTGAAACCTCTCCCCATAGTGATATCATGGAGTTTCTGAGAGTTAGCTATGACGGATTGAATGAGGAAGAGAAGGCAATTTTCCTCTACATATCATGTTTCTATAACAAGAAACATGTTGATTACGTCACAAGACTTCTGGGTGTTTGTGGCTATGCCGCTGAAATTGGTATCACGGTTCTCACTGAGAAGTCTTTGATAGTCGTATCAAATGGATGCATAAAGATGCATGATTTACTTGAACAGATGGGTAGAGAACTTGTTCGTCAACAAGCAGTTAACAAACCGGCTGAATGGTTTCTTTTATAGAGACCTGAAGACATCTGTGATTTGCTGTCAGAAAATTCTGTAAGTTATCTGCATATGCTTCTCTTCTCCTCCTATCTTTTGTCAGAATCATCATGTAAATGGTTTTGATAGCTTCTTCTTTTCCATTTCATAGGGAACACAACTTGTTGAAGGAATGTCACTGAACCTGTCTGAAATTTCTGAGGTATTTGCTAGTGATCGAGCTTTCGCGGGATTGTCTAATCTCAAGCTTCTCAACTTCTATGACCTTTCATATGATGGAGAGACAAGAGTGCATTTACCTAATGGCCTTAGTTATCTCCCACGCAAGCTTCGTTATCTGCGGTGGGATGGATACCCTTTAAAGTCAATGCCTTCAAGATTTCTTCCGGAGTTTCTTGTTGAACTTTGTATGAGTAATAGCCATCTCCAAAAACTTTGGAATGGAATCCAGGTAAGATTTTCATAGAAACTACAGATCATTTCTGTTTTTGGCTACTTTTGCTATTGGACTAACCTTTGATGTAAAAACATTTTCAGCCTCTTAGGAACTTGAAGAAGATGGATCTTTCTCGTTGTAAATTTCTAATCAAAATTCCAGATCTCTCAAAAGCCACAAATCTTGAGGAACTAAACCTCTCCTATTGCCAAAGCTTGATTGAGGTTACTCCATCTATCAAAAATCTTCAGAAACTTTATTGTTTGTACTTGACTAATTGCATCAAACTCAAGAAGATTCCAAGTGGAATTGCTTTGAAGTCACTTGAAACAGTTGGAGTGAGTGGATGCTCAAGCCTAATGCATTTTCCAGAATTTTCTATGAATACCAGAAGACTCTATCTGAGCAGTACAAAGATAGAGGAACTGCCATCATCGATCAGCTATCTCTCTTGTCTGGTTGAATTGGATATGTCAGATTGCCAGAATATCAGGACTCTTCCAAGTTCTGTAAGGCACTTGGTGTCACTTAAATCCATGAATTTGGACAGTTGCAAACATCTTGAGAACCTCCCAGGCTCATTTCAGAACCTCACATCTCTTGAAACTCTTGAAGTGTCTGGTTGCCTTAATATCACCGAGTTCCCTCGTGTTTCCGCGAATATAGAAGTTCTGTGTATATCTGAGACATCAATTGAAGAAATTCCTGCAAGGATCGGTAATCTCTCTCAGCTTAGGTCCTTGGATATTTCAGGAAATAAAAGACTGAAATCCCTTCCGGTAAGCATTTCTGAGCTAATATCACTTGAAAGGTTCAAGGCTGTTCAGTTCTTGAGAGCTTTCCACCAGAGATTTGTGAGACAATGAGCTGCTTGAGGTGGCTTGATATAGAATCAACCAGCATTAAAGAACTACCTGAAAACATTGGCAATTTGATAGCTCTCGAGGTGCTTCAAGCTAGAAGAACAGCGATAAGTCGAGTACCATGGTCAGTTGCACGACTTACCCGTCTTCAAGTTTTAGCAATTGGAAATAGCTTCTATACTTTAGAAGGTGTGCATTCTCTATGTCCTCACTTATCAAGGTTTGATGACTTGAGAGCTCTGTGCCTCAGCAACATGAACATGATAGAGATCCCTAACAGTATTGGTAACTTATGGAGTTTATCAGAACTAGATTTGAGTGGAAACAATTTTGAATTCATCCCCGCGAGCATCAAACGACTCACCAGGTTGAACAGACTGATTTTAAATAATTGCCAGAGACTTCAAGCATTGCCTGATGAGCTTCCACGGGGTCTCTTGTATATCTACGCCCACGGCTGCACATCCCTAGTGAGTATCTCAGGCTGCTTCAATGCTCGTTGTCTGCGCAAGCTTGTAGCGAGCAACTGTTACAAACTGGATCAAGAGGCACAGATTCTCTTTCACCGTAACATGCAGCTAGATTCAGCAAAACCAGAATACTCTTACTTTCCTGGAAGAGATGTACCACCTTGTTTCAATCACCAAGCCATGGGATCTTCGTTGAGAATACACTTGCCTCAGAGTGAATCATCATCTGATATTCTGGGATTTTCCACCTGCATCATGACTGGGGTCGATGGACGGTACCCCATGAACGATCTCAAGATACGCTGTTCTTGTACTTTAAAAGGGGTTGATGCTAAAGAGCTAGTTGTTATGGATGAGCTATGGTATCCTGATCCAGAACATTTCGCAAACATGGGTGTTGGGTCAGATCACCTTCTCTTGTTCAGCAGAACTTGCATGTCCATGGCAGCTTACAACCAAATCGTCTTTGAATTTTCAATCGAAAACACGAAAGGAGATTCTTCTAACCGGCTTGTAAGGGTTAAAAAATGTGCGGTGCACCTCATAACATGTAAAGACATGTTACAAGAGCATGATTGCTCATCCTCACCACAGTTCTCTAATGACTATGAGAACATTCACGATCCTGATTTGGATTTCTCAGAAGCATTAGATGAAACAGGGGTTCCGAAAAGAAGACTGTCTGAAACTGATTTCTTGCATAAGGAGCAACCCAAGAGGATCAAGTTTCTTCCTGTTCCTTCAGATCAAAAGTGACATTCAAAATTACATCAACCGAGTGTTACACCAGAGTGAAAGTTGTTGGTCTGCTGTAACTTTGTACTTATATCAATTGATCCATATATATTGATACCATCAACTGCCGTGAATTTGATCTTTGAACAAGCAAGTTTAACAAAATCTCCGCTTAAGAAAAAGCAAAGTGACAAGATTTACTATGATAGAAGCTGAACATAACGAACCCGAGGAGATAAAATACAATCTGAAACCTCCTGGAATAACAACTTGCCACTACCTCGACTCTACACGTTGCTTTGCTCGACCAAAAAAAAACATCTAATCTTTTTCTACCTACAAGTGCTGTGTACAAACAAATTCTTATCTTTCGGGATTGTACTTGAGATGTTGCTCGTAGAATTCAATCAGCTGGCGTCAAAAAGATCACAAAACAGGACAGCTTTTAGAATCTTCCAAATGAGTAAAATGAAGAAAAAAAGCTCTGTAAAATAATCTTACCAGAAGAGGATTGTGAGCCTTGAGAAATCTGTTGTCTACCAGTACTTCCTTCCCATCAGATCTATGTGTAGTAGCCAAATAAGTAAAAACAATTGAACTCAAATGTGAAAATCGACCAAAGTGCAAAGAGACAAACCTCAGCGCCAAAAAGGTCACCAACGCGTCTTGTACATTGTTTGTTACAGTTGAAGAAAATTTCACTGGTTTAAGGATCCTCGCAATGTCCAACTCCTCCACCTTGCTTTTCTGAGACAGATTGTTATTTTCCAACACACCAGGATACTCATTCCCTATCCTTGCGATTCTACCAAAAGAGTCCAACGTACTCAAATCTGGTGTCAGATTCTGATCTGTAGGTGTTGTGTGGTTGTTACTTGTGGTTCCGTCTTGTTTGAATCTTTTCACAGAACCAGACTTCCTCCGCTTAGCACCCATGAAACGACTGTTCTTATCGACCTCCTTAGGATAAACCTTGAGAAGCCCATTTGGTCTTACATTATCACCTTCAGAACCAATGCCTCCTCCTTGGGAACACCCTGCACCGTTACTGTTAATGACTGGTCCCCTTAGCTCGTTGAGTGTCGGATCGTATTCTTTCTCCTCTTCAACCAAACTAACTTGTCGGACCATACCAACACTCCCACTGTTAGCTTCAACTTGGTTGGCTGCATAAGCGTTCTTTGCTTCCCCATCTCCTTTTAGTAGACTCGAACCGCTGAGGTCGACTGGATCGGTGGTAATATCAGGAAGGCTAGAGTTGTTAAGAGATGCAGAAGAATCGGATTTATCAGCAGCATCATGTGACGAAGATGTTAAACGTTGCTGCTTCTTCTTCAACTGAGAATTAGGACCTCCATATTTGCGCTTCCGCTTCCTACCAGGCTTTCCTGGCCTCAAACTTTGGAACAAGAGTGCAAATCCATACATTAACAACAGAAATCCATGAAACAACCAATCGAAAAGGATAACATGACTGCTTCATTTAGATGCATTTACCTTCCTTCAAATGCATCTATAACATCAGCAATAGACTGTAGATTCTCTAAAGGCTCCCATGTGTTGGCAGTTTCAGGCCATCCACGCCTTTCAAAACCGAGTTTATAACTTATGTCAACGGAAAAACATATGTTTGATCGAGAACGCTGACTTACAATGAAACTGAGTAGAATTTGGATAACTCACCATTTAATTAGATACTGGATCTTGCCCTACGATCAATCAAAAGCACCATCCGATTTATAAGGAGCGGCAGAAACAGAATGAAGAAGATATCAAACATTAAAGCGAGCAAAATCACCGTTGAATCAGATTTTGCTTCCTTATAAACTACTTTGCGATTTCTTTATAAACTACTTTGCGATTTCTTTCCCTCCTCGAAGACAAAGACGCCAATTTTCTGCTAAGTTAGGATTATTACTATTCACTAAATCAGCTAGTTTCTCACACCAATGTGTAAGAAATGAACAATGTAAAGAATGAGAAGAAGTTACCTACGTGAAGATACTAATCTTAAACCTACAAAACCGCATTCTCTGAAAGAAGAAGGAAAAAAAAGAGCTTACTTTTCTAACTCTCTTACGGCGAATAGCTTCGATTTCGAAATACCCTTCATCCAGCTTTGGCCTATCCTCTTTCCCTTCTCCTCTTTCTTCTTCTTCCTCTTCTCCTCCATCGTCTTCATCCTCTTCGTCATCTTCTTCTTCTTCCCCATCCTCCGTACGCCTATCATCACCCATCTCGCGAAGAATTGACTCCCCACTTCCACCTCCACCTCCTCCGCCGTCACTACCAAAACCACCGTCGCCACTTCTTTTCCCGCTTCTTCCGACGGCTTCCACCGCCGTCTCCGCCTCACCAGCGTCATTCACCACCTGGGTTTTCTTCTTAACACTTGCCCCTTTCATTTTCTGAGTATTCGAGCTCAAACCTGAACGAGGCTAATCTGTTAATCTCGTTCTCCTCTTCTTCTCCTTGTGGAAATCAACGAATTGTGGAGGAAGAAGGAGAAGGACAAAAGGGGAAAGATTGAAACTTTCCCTATTTCTGAGGTTTATTTTGGAGAAGTTTGCAGGCAGAAGACCTGACCTGTACATGGACCTGAAGACCAGTTTTTCACTTTTTTTTGTTTATTGTCTTTTTTTTTATCGCAATAGAAAAACAGCAAATTTTAAATTATTTAAGAATTAATTATTGTTCAGTTGAAAAAGAAAAACAAATGTTGGTTTTATAAATGACATAATGTCGTTAAGACAGAGAAAATATTTGAAAGAAATATAAATTAATTAGAAAATAGAACCATAATGGAATTCTTTTTAGCAAATGGAAACTTAGACCAGCAAAACAAAAGCAAAATAGAAACTTGGACCAGCAAAACAAAAGCAAAATAGAAACTTAGACCAGCAAAACAAAAGCAAAAGATACATTTTGAAGACAAGAAAATAAAATTAGTAAATGATGGAAATAGTAGAAGTTGTGGAAATGTCATGAAAAAAAACTACAGAATCAAATAAACAAAATTGCACAATCAGGCTTGCATTTCCACCTTTCATCTACTATCGCCTTATTAAGAAGATCATATGAAATTGTATTGCCTAGCTCACTCACGAACACTCATCCACACAAATTCAAACGGTTAGTAATATGTTATAAGCTTTTGTAGGGTATGAGCTCAGGCTTACTCACGTCATTGCATGGTTCTTTCATCAAATCTGCTTTGTCTTTTCAAGTTCGAATGGTTTCGCTATTACTTTTTCAATTCTTTTATCAATAAAATTTGAAATTTCAAAAAAAGAGAAAAAAAATTTGCATGAACATGAGAGAGTATGTTCTTCAGTACAATAATACGATAAAGATCCATACTTTATTGGGGTCGATATACCGAAATTGAATAAATTGATCGAATATATACAGTATTTTTTTAATGAGACGTTAATGGCATATTAGTCAGCTGAGAGCGTGTGAGACATCATGTTTTGGAATTGGATTAATCATTGTGTAATCTTGAAATTTCGACGCTTAGATACTAAGATAGATACATTGCCTAATACCTAATGATACAACAAATGTAATTATGAAACTTTGTTTCAATGTGGTTTTTTTTATGCGGGAAAAGATGAAACAGATAAAACATACTGCAAAGAAAATATGATCTTTACTCTCAGATAGATAGCTTTGTATCTCTTATGCAAGGTTTATTAACAAACCACATGTGACAACGATTGGATTGTTGTCAGTCTGTTCTACGATCGAGATAGCGATTTGCTGTTTTTCCATTGAGACAGATCACTTCAGTTGATATTTATCTTAACGAACGATTAAGATTCTTGTGGTCGAAATTATTATTGTCTTAGACTCTTGATCGTGTCTATGTGATTAGCTCGAGATTTAGCCTCAACTTATTGTGAGCTAATACTTCTACGTTTCCGGTTTTTGCGTGTGTGTGTGTATGTGTTTGGTTCTATATATGTTTTCCAACCGAAATTTGTGTCTTTATGATTTACAAAATGATGCAAATTTGAATGTGATTTCTCGATGATTTTGGATATAGTCTCGTTAGTTTTTGAATTAATTTCGCAGTTAAGTTTTTTTGTTTGTTTAATAATAGAGTTTCTTTTTTATTGTTATTTTACAATTCCAAATATCGAAATGAGTTTCTTATCAAATGGTAAACTGCTGAGATTTTTTTTTTGTAATATTTCCGTGAAATATACATATAAGAAATATTTTTCAAAATCCATGATTACAACAAGTACTCAAACAATTCAATTTTTTTCTACAACCAAAATACATACATATCCAATCAACACTCGGATAAAATTATAGTTTCAAACAGAGAAAGCAAAAAAAAAATAATAATAACTAAAAAGGAACATCTGAATGACATCCTTTTTATAAAAAACGACATTTTTCTCCGAATAAAAAATGGATGATCAACCTTATTGACATCTTTCCAAAGTTATGAGAGTTGCATTAACCTAATAATGCAATCTCAACAAATGTCTAAAATTTTCTTAAGCAAATGCAAAAAGCACAGAATACCATAAATATTCTTCTTATTTTTTTTCTCAAAACCCAAAAAATAATATTTAACAGAAAAACCGTTTTGAAAATGATTTAACTATAATTTAGATATATGTATATCACTTCCTCTCTTCATCTCTCGTCGAGATAGTACTCGTTTCTAGAGAAGGTAACTTTAGAGTCCAGATTTTCATACGCTCGTTCGTCTTTTTTACCTGAAATTAGATTAAAATTTAACTTTTAACACATTTAATTTTTTGTTCAACATTCGAATTAAAGGTCAAAGTAAACTTACCTCCAATTCCCAGTCAGTTTTGTAAATTACATAAGACAGTATCAATGTTTGCATACCAACTCCAGCCAACATTCCAGACCAGAGTCCCTGTAATTAAACACATACAAATACCACTTAATGATATGTTTAATGATGATAAACTAATTAATTTAGTGAACGTTGCAATGTATAGTTTTACGTACCTTAACACCAAAATGGAAAATTTTGATAAGGATGAACCCTAAAGGTATACCAATTGCATAATAAGTGGCTAAGTTTACAAATGCTACCATACTCTGCATCCCTGCTCCAATAGCTACCCCTGTTTATATTCACAAGTCATTACTTTTTTTCTGGTTAAACTATACCTTATATTAATATATATGTCTAATAAAAGGGTTTGATGATATATTTCTAACCAGAGAGAATGGGCTGGACGATGTTTAAGAGTATGGATATGCTAAGGACAATGGAGAGATCAGCGACTGCTTCTGAAACTTTGTGGTTGTCGGAGAACAAATACGAAATCTGACCACCAAACGCTAGGCAAAGAGCAGAGCATACCACACCAATCACTGCTGATACCACAAGCACCACTTTCATTGAGAATCTCACCGCGTTTGCATCTCCTTTTCCCAATTCATTCGCTACTCGTACACTGTATTTATTCGAATAATAGATTATAGATAGAGAGAGCAACATATGCTATAGCATTAAGAAAAAGAACATCAATCCATACCATGCTGCACCTAACAAGCCCAAGCTTATGTTCAACTCCCATGTGTAGATATATTGGCTGCAAAATTTATTGAGGATGTAGTTTTAAAATGTTATAAACATATTACATATTTTCTTGCATGATGGATGTTTGAGGTTATACCATATGGAAAATGCAGAAATTGCTATATTTGCATCCTCTGTATATCCAGACATTAAGACGATAATGCTCATATACCAGTACTCTAAGCTGTTCAAACCAAGAAGAGTCATTAGAACAGGGCGGTCTGCGATTAGTCATCATGTTTCATCCTGAAAAAAAGTCAAAATACCAAAGCATGAAGCCAGAGGAAATGGATAACTTAAGCATAGGGATAAGATCAACAAAAGCAGCAGTGCTAAAGCCGGTCCAAGTATGTGGGCACCACCCTCCAAACACGTACACAAACTCGGCTATTGCCACTGACCATGAGCTTATATTAAGACCTAGAAGGGCACCATGGATCCCCATCCCCATCACATTCACGCACCACCACGTGGCCACAATGTCCAAGACTAAGGCTAGGGTCGAGAGAACGCCTATGATGGCGTTCCTCATCTGCGCTTGGAGGTACATTTGCATTGTCATGGTGAATACGATGCTGTATAGATAAGGAATGACCCAAGGGTAGATCTCGTCCACCGTCTTTGTGATCTCAATGTTTTGGCCTAGTAACCGAAGAATAGGACCCGCGAAGACGATGAATGGGACAAATAGTGTGGCTGTCAAGGTGTCTACTATCCAAGAACGTTGTAGATATATCCCCATCATGTGATATTGTTGTGCTCCGTAGGCTTGTCCACATAGCGTCTCCGTCGCACTTGACATACCTGCCTGTAACCCAAAACATTATATATATATATACCCATGCGGTTCAATTATACAGTCTTGGTTCCATCATTATTCATTCGTTTTGAGTTTTTTTACTAGTGATATCGATATGTGGTCACCTGAATTCAAACCGGTCAGGGATTGTAAGGTGCTTACCATAACACCATAGATGAAACGGATGAAAGTGCTTTGAATGAGAGCATAAGCAGCGAGACCCGTTTCACTGTTGTGGCCAATGAAGGCTTGAGCCACCACTATGCAACCAAACGACATCACTCTGAACAAAGTCGATGGTAATGCTATTCTCCACAACTTCCTTACTTCACTCCAAATCTTCTTCCTCAGGTAGAGACTCTCTCTCCTCTGTTCTAACTCTGACCCATTTAGAAGTCTCTCTTCCATTTCTCCACCACCTCTACTCATTTTTTCCCCCTCTTTAATTTATATAAACAGAGATATAACATTAGTTACTCATGCCACAAAGATAGATTAAGCTTCGATCAAGATTTAAACCTGGTTTTAAAAAAAGAGAATTTACCGCAGCTATGCAAACGCGACAACGATTACAGAACTAAGTATATCCAAATTCCCCAAAACTTTTTTTCTTTACTTGATAAAGGGTTTTGCTTCACAATGTTCATCATTAGATATCTATCTATATGCATGTATATACATCTTTGTAGTATATTGGATTTTAGTAATGTATGGAGTGATTAACTTACCTGTCGAACTTAGTTCAAGTGGAAAGAGTCGGAGAAACCAAGAACAAACTTTTTTTTTCTATTTTTGAGAACAAAGAAATTGAAAATTAATACCCAGAAAACACAAAAGAAAAAAAAAGTAGAAGAAGAGAGGCAAGAGGGAGATAAGTGTGAATATTTATATTTCTCTCACACACTTTGGAAAAATATGGTAAGACTGAAACTAAAACGCTTGGCTATATATAGTGAGAGACAGAGAAAATGGAGATGAGTAAATATGTTGAGATATGAATCAAGCTGATTGTACAATTGAATTTTTTTACATTAAATCAAAAGTTAACGACGTACAAAGAATAATAATTTTCTAATTAGATAATTCATTTTTACATTTGGAAAGAATACAAATTGAAATTTTTTTTATGGTGTAAATTATTTTAGAATATAGAACTTATGTCAAGGCAAAAATATGTTAGTATGTTTTGTAACATGCTTTAGCAAAAAAAAATTACTAATTTCGGAAAACAAAAAAAGACAAATCGCTAGTTTTGTTATGCAAGTGAGTTTTGGTTTGCTCTAGACACTCTTTCTCTAGAAACCTCCGCCATCTCTCTTTCGTTGAAGACAACCAATTCTGATCTGAGTTTTTTGAGACAGACAAGTTTATCGCAGGATTCTTCATCAATTTTCGAACTCGATTCCCTTTTGAAGAGTTTGTATTAAGTGAAACTCAAAGATTCGTGAAGCGAAGTCACGAGGTGGGGAGAAGTTTCTGTTTCACAAAAAAAAAAAAAAATTCAGACCTGAAGCTTCTTGCGTTTGGTGATTGTCGAATTACTTTTGCTAATCCACAAAATAATCTGGGAGTTAACCTTGGCTTAATTTGGGGCAAAGTCGATAAAGTTGGCGTTTTCGTAGCTGATTCGAAAGTCCGGCCGACCAAAACTTTGTCTACTTGATTTTACGAGGTCTCTTGGGTCAGTGTGGTGGCACGTGGAAAATTAAGACATGTGGACAATCTACTAATTTGCTTGGTGCCATGTTGTGTTGTGATGTGTATAGAATAAGTTTTTTAGTGTTTTTAGTTTTGTAAAATATATTCTAAAAAATTTATCTGTCGTTGTATTAGTCGGGAAATTTTCATCAGGGTTTTCCAAATCTGATTGTTGGGACGACACCAGATTATGTAATCTCGTTTTACAAGATATTTCACTTTCCTACTTTGAGAGGTGTTGTATTCTCCTTAGAGAGATTTCTATTTTTCTGTTTGGGATATATAGTTGTTTACCCCATTGTGGGTAATATATAGGTGTTAAAATCCTTCTATGGGTTAATTTTCTGATCTATATTAAATGTTGGCCGACAAAAAAAAAAAAGACTTCGAGAGTGGAGATATTGTCCACGTGCCAAAAAGAAACATCTAATCCATGCATCCTCAAATAATAGAAGTTTTCGACTTTCGAATAAAGAGATAGGCCAATAGTAAAGCATTTGCTTTAGGTTAGGTTAATCATGCATGCATAAAGAAAGGACATGGCTTTTTGTTAAAGTGCGTTTACTTATCACCTTTGAGTCTTTAATTAATTTTTGATAATCTTTTTGTTTAACCAAATTTCCGAGAATGTTCTTTTTTTTGGTAATTACGTTTTTTCAAACCCTGATTTTCTCCTTATTTTTAAAATAAATTATGTGAACAAAAAAAAAAGCTAAAACCTAAAAGAACTACGTCCCGTTTCATAAGAAGCACATATCATATAACCCTTACCTACACGTGCTTCTATTTCAATTACAGCATTTGATTAAACTGCGTCCCGTTTCCTCACAGGAGAAAGAAACACACACTACGCGATGTTTTAAAGACACTTTCGATGACTCGAGAGGAAAGGGGACCCATATTAGCTAACACGTTTATGAATAAATTGTGACTATTCATTTCTAACAATGTGTCCACGTTTCAATTGGACACTGTTTTATTTTTAATTTTAATATTTTACATTACTCCTACGTACAAATCATTGCATTAACTTTTAAGAACAAAAAGACGACTTTTGATTTATGACATTTATTTGTTTTTTTTCAGCTACTTAGTTTTGATTATATTTCTCTTCAATTTACGTACCATTACACTTATGACTCATCCATCCAACTTCTGGCCAGAGTTATATTTCTTGGTTGTCAAGTAGCATGCAGCGACATGTGGGTGGCTTTTCTTTTTAATTTTTACTACTTGTGGCTAACTTTAGAACTTGCTATTCCAATGTTATTGTTTTTTTATGTTTCATTTGCACTAAAACGTATACAATTTATAGAAGGCTTCATAAAATGAAAATGTGGTTTTAAAATATGGCACTCCAATTATAACTTTCTGGTCTGCACACCATTAGGTGGAAGATGGACGCTAGAGCGTGAGGGATTCGTGTGGATGATGTCTCCACTCTCTAGTATTATTAGTATATATTTATTAGTATCATTGATTGTTATTTAATTTGAAAATGGTATATTTCTGCTCATGTCAATAAAAATGGCCGGACCGAGTAGGTGGTTTCATTGAAGAAATGGGAGACCATACATAGCTACGTAGACAACTTCTTAAGCACAGCTTTATGAATCCAAGTCACCTTGTTTTTCTTTGGTATTGCAAATTGATACTTGCATCTTTGAATGTGATTGCGATCAAAATCTCTTTTTGTCTTTATATAGTTGATATTGAATTAACAATCTGATTATCTTATTTATTTCTCAACATTAAAGATTAAAAAAAAACAGTTCACTTATAGATACGTATACCTAATCATGTACTATAGCCTTAATAAATAAAACTTGAAGTTAATTCATGGCTATTTCTAATTTGATAATACATTTTTTCGTAATCTTGGAATATATGACAACCACTTATATAATTCAGATCAATCAAAACAACAACGGTCAAACCAATAATATTAAATTGTAAGCAATATGATTGGATTTTTAATATCCAAAAATATTGTTATAGAAAACAACTAATGAAAAATTAGGTATATATTTTTTTTAAAAATTATAGACATTTGAAAAAAAATATGTTTTTTAAAACATTTGATCTTTCATTTAAAAGTAATCCAGCCAATAAAAATAAATATTATATAACAAATAGCCTTAATATATATTAAAAATATTTTTGTATGGAAATTTGAAAAAAACAAATAAAAAATAATATTTTTCTTTTTAAAACATTGTATATAAGAAAACAAAAGAGTATATTCTAATTAAACAAAAGAAAAACTAAAAGAGATTTCATCTAAAAACAGATGAAAGATAACAAAAAAAGATATATATATATATATTTTTTTTTAAAAAATTAATATACAACAAATTGTTGATAGTTTCAAAATAGAAAGACGTGGATATCAAAATAATAATAATAATAGAAAATCTTCTAGTCGGCAAGCGAACTAATCCAGGATGTCCGCTATTTTATCACTGAAACCGAAATAATAAAAATGATTTGATTGATGGTATACCAAAAGCAATTCCTGGGTCATGAACATGATCATAGAGTTTTTTTTTTCTTTGCTCTGAAATTTTAATTTATGCTTCTTTTTTTGTAGCTCTTAATTATTGTGGTGCAATAGGTATTTAAGAATGAATATGAATAGGTTCAGGACCATTTTGCGTAGCCACTGACGATAGTCCTTCGTGCATATATTTATGGTTAAGTTGGTTGTATATAAAACGTAATTAATTATATATCGAGTATAGGTGGACTAGGGCCAATAAGTGGTCAAAAGATAATTTGCATGAATCGTTATAAGAATGCGATGTTTTTTGCATGAATCATGAGTAATCAATGATGTTAATATACTTAATCAATGATATAATATACATATTTAGCATAATTATGCTTAAATATCATCCAAAATGATATTGAAAAAAAATTCAAAAGCTACTTAACTCCATCTTACTGAAATATTTTTGCATTCAAATTGAATATTTTAAAGCATCCTCAACTGTAAATAAGAGATTCTAAAAGTTTCTCAAACAAAAAAAAATATTTTAAGATAATTTATCTCGTTGTCATTATATGGCGAGACAAATTTAGTTAATTTTGATAAAAATATACAACAAAAATTAGTGTGTTGTCCGCAAATCATTTAACGGTCTATAGTATATTTTAGAATTGAATCAACGAATTTAAGAAACATGTTATCATTTTGTGATGTTCGTTGCCAATTCCAGATATTCAATGTATGATGATAATCTTCTCTCATATCTAATTTAAAATTTTTTTCAATTTAAAGAAATATACCACGAATGCATAAGTATTTTTGGAATAATAATTGATAATGTGTAAGTGTTACCAAGAAAATAACAGTAATTGACAACATAACTATAGAGATGGTTGAGTGATTGAAATCTTCCCTCTTAAATTTTAATTTTAATCATAGTTGATCATTGTACATCTCTTAAGTCTTAAGTGATAGAATATATGCTTTGCTTTTTCTCTAGTGTTAAGAGATTTTTCTGAATTTTGGCTCGACATTCCTTCGTTTATAAGAAGATATTTATCTAAAGAATAACATAGTCAAAATGAATTTTCTATTTTGGTAATAATGTAACTTAGCGTTTTCTCCTCCACGTGTTCCCGCGTGGATTTGCTCATTTGCTGCAGCATTTAGTCGTAAAATCATAACTCCACTTACTTGATAAACCAATACTTCTATAACACTCTTTAGCCAATAACCGGATACCAATACTTTTCGGTTCATTTCTCGTTATTACGTTTCTGTAAACCGGATACCAATACCAATACCAATATAGATTAAATAGGATCAGTAACATTTTCTCTGCATAGTCCTAACTTTCAAGCTGAATACAGCTACGATAAAATTCATTATCTTCCGTTATAAAATACTCAAAATCCCAATGTTAATCGAAAATCTCGTTCTATTTTCTCTAAACTCTGTAGAAATGATATAATGTAACAATAACAATGACATTAATTAATCGTACCGGACCCCTCTCTCTCTCTTTCACACACACACAAAACTGCTGAGTCTTGATTGTCTTTCATTCAAGATGCAGAAGCTTCTGTTTCTTCTTCTTCTGCGCCTCCTTGTGCAGTGGCTTCTTCTCCTTCAGTTTCATGGGGCTTTTCTGGTCCCGGTCCAGCTGATACTTTCACCATTGAAGGGCGTAAAAGCCTTTCGCCTAACAAGAAACCTTTCCTGTATTCTTCAAGTACTATACCCTCTTCGTATTCCGCAGAATCCTCTCTCATTATTGCCTCATGAAGCTTTTACATTAAAAAGAAAAGCAAAATGATAAAACAGATGTCAACTTTTTTAGAAATTTGGAAAGATCAAACAAAGGCATTCTGTAAAGTTAACTACCAGCTCATTGAAGTCCATCACCAAGACGCATGCTTAGTACTACACACATGAGCGACTAAGTTCCAAGACTTTGCGATAACCAAAAGGCATCTCACTAAGATAAGCCATTATAAACATCTATTCATTGACCATTTTACATCACAAGGTATCATTTTGGGCATTCCATCCATCTAGGCATCTTTCAAAGTAACAACCGCATCTACACTCTGATCACAATTATTCCGTCAGCACTATACTAAGGACTTATCCTAATCCCAAACAATTTGATTTTGGAGATCATCTCCATAGTTAAAGATTAATACCACCCGAAAGCAGAGCAAACAGAATATTTTTCTTGACCGTCTACAGAAACAAGAAAGATATATATTAGTAACTTACCATTGGATCAAACTGCTTGCCGACTGTCTCCACAGTGACAACACCAAGTGAGCCCAGGATTTCTACAAACTGTTTGTATATGCTCTGGTAGCTGTTAGTGACTTTCTCTTCTCCCTCAGTCTCCACCTTAATTTGGGATTTAGCTCTCTCGAAATTATCCAAAACAGCCAAAAGATTCTCTACAACCTCTCCTTGAGCATTCGAAACAAGGTTTAGCCTTTCCCTCTCCGTCCTCTTCCTGAAGTTGTCGAAATCTGCACTGATTCTTATCAGCCGATCTCTCTCCACTGATAATTCATTAGATAAGGAGGCGACTTTATCCTCGAGCTGAAATTTCTCATCTTCAATGGACTTTAATGATGCTTCTATCTCAGCAACCTTCTCCTCGTTGTTCTCTGCTAAAGCTTCTTTATACGAATTCAGCAATGCTATGGTAACTGCTGCTTCTTCTTCCTCGGCGCCAGCATTTTCACCCTTGGCACCAACATCACCATCGGCCTCCTGCTCCATGATTTCAGAAGAAAACAAAAAATTAAAGAAAGCGATCCCTGATGAACTGCGACAAAACTCAACTCTCAACACACACCAACAAGAATCTGAAATCTAACATTCATCAGAAACATCGACATTCCCCATTTGACACCTTAATAGACTGAATACGAACCCTCATATTCATGTGAAGGTTCCTTCAAAGGTTAATATAATAAAAAAGCTTAAAACTTTGAGCAAAAATTCAAAATTGGTAAATTACCCTATTCCAGTGTCTGAAATCCAACAAACACTCACCAGAAGATTCTACACACGTACACGAGTATCCCAATTTCGAAACCCTAAAAATCTAATCACTCAATTAACATTTAAAAAACCCCCAAAAGAGTACAAAAATAGTGAGCCTTAATTGAAAAACCTGGACTTCGGGTTCGCTCGATTCCACCTGCGTCTCCGTCGTCTCGGCTTCTCCAGAAGCAAAGGGTACAAAGTTTAGTAACCGGAGAGGATAGCCGCCAGAGACAGAGCGGAGAGAAGCTTGGCGAGAGAGTGAGACGCTGATGTTCCTTCCTCCGGCGAAGGAGACGCAAAAAGGCTTAAAGGGTACAGAGGGCGCATGAAGAAGAGACGGTGTGAGGTATAACGACGGCGTTTTGAGTAGACCGGCCATTGGAGAGTTCGGAGAAAGAGTGGCGGAGAGGGATAAGAAAGAGAGAGAGAGGGCAACAAACAGTTCCTCTCTCCGTCGGATGTAATTATCTCCTTTCTTTCGTTTGGATTTTTCAGCCGTTGGATGTAGTTTTAATATGTTGATCGGACGGTTCTAGTTTAACTGAGGTATGTAGGAAGTTCCTCTTTTCTTAGAGACAGAAACTTCTAGAAGTTTGTAAGTAATTTTGTGCTCTAAAAGTAAAACACTGAAAAACCATTTTAACAATTTGTATAACCAATATATACGCTTTTCTTGCCAATATTTTCACAATATAGCCAAGGTGGTATGGTTGAACAGTGCTGTTTGAGTGGTAGGAGACTCCTCTTAATTATGGTCAAGGTCTCTAGTTTTTAAGCCTTTGGAAATTTTTAGAAGCAAAATAAATAAATAAAAATCATTTTTTCAATACTTTAATAATATATATTACGGTACATTTGAATTCAAACGGTAATTTTAGATGATATTAGCACAAAACCACCGAATAATAATTTTTGATATAGATACAAATTATTGAAAATATATTAGTGTTTTGGTTGAGGAGACTGTGTTTGCCGTTTATGTTGGTGCAAATGTTTAGTAGCTTTCTAAATGATCTATTATTCTGTATAAATAAATATCTCTGTCTAGCATAAGAGTTTAGAGAAGATTTGAGAAATCAACCGAAATATTGATATGGATTATAATAATAGATCCTGTGAATTAGAACACAACTACAAAATGATAATATCCGAATCAAAAAAACAACACGTATTTCTCTAAAAATACCGATTATATATTATCGGCATACCATCTATTTTCTAAATTGGTAGAGTCGTCTTATTATATCAGAAGTAGTGGAAGTCTTAATTATTCTAAGTCATTAAACTTAAGTACATGAGTTCCCTAATTGACCCGTTGTTGAGACGAAGCTTCACAGGCGAGAGAGATTCTTCTCACACTAGAGTTTAATTTTCTTACATTTTATTCAAGTGTATGCAAGTCTTCGGCAGACGGATATTTTTGGTGGAAAACATTTACGTTTTATATAAACGTCACATGCATTTTTTTTAATTGACCAGTTAGGATTTTCCATTAATAAGCTGTGAAAACATTTATACACTATCGTTAGTTACATATATAGTAAATTTTGTTCTCTAATGAAATTTAATGGTGTGATTTCTTCCATATATCAATAAAAAACATATGATCAAAGCTTATTTGAACGGTGACGTCTACTGTGAACTTGACCACTGACCAAGTTGTAACGACAACCACTTTGATATTATTTTATTTAACAAAACTTGTGTTCTTTTCCATGCAAATATAGTATAAAACAAAAAGATGCTTTAAATTTTCAAAAAATGTATGTTAAGATAAATAAATTAATTAATAATAACACTAATTTTATCATATTTTATGCACGTTGACCACAAATCATGTCATTATTTTATTAGATTACAAATCACTAACTTATGGTCTTAAGAAAATTAAATGTTTTTATGATAGAACAAAAATTTACACGTTTTTATATATGTACTTATTTCTTAATAAATTTTGAAAAAACTACTTTCCAATAATTTAGGATATAGGAAAATTGAAAACCATGATACATAATGCACTACGACATTTAATAATGTTAGAATGTTTAACGAGTTATTTTTCTTGTTAAAAACTATTCAGTTATACAATAGTTTCAATTTTCTATTGTATAGTCGTAGTTAAGAAAAACATTATTTCTTGCAACATTAACTATTAATTACAATTTTAGGAACATCCAACAGAATGTTATATATAGTCTTTTTTTTTGTCAAAGACATAAATAGTCTAAAACCAAAACAAAGGTTACAAAAATTAGTAGAAATAGTGTAAACATTTTCGGATCACTTTGACTGAACAATTCTCATCACCATTATTTAACATCACCTTGATGTTTTACTAAACTTAATATACTTTTTCAGATATAGATTTTTTACTGTATAGTGTGGATTAAAATGAAGTTTTCATCACTGTATTATTTTCCACATGTATCAGTAGTGAGTATGCATCTATATTGAGATGACTTAAGACTTTTTTTTTAAAATTGGTAAAAAATAGATCACATTATTTTCTTAGCAACGTGATCTTTCCCGTCTGCATGTGACCCACTGATGGACTTATTTTGTTGTCACCTGGGTAGACTTATTAAAAAAAAGACTAGAAAAACCATTTTAAACATGATTAATTATATCAAAGGTGTTGCAGTCTAGTAATAATATAAGGGATTGATTACGTTATTTATTTATATTTATTTTGTTAAAGTAAATTATTTTTAAAATCAGAATATTTAGATACTGGTTTTAGGCATCCAAAGAAACTACGTCGAAAACTTCAAACTTCCACAGTTTGAAAAGAAAATAAAAAACAAACATGGTTAATTAGATGAATTAGTCAACTCCTGCTAAATCATAAACATTTTTACGCACTAAAAGTCTATAAAAAGCTGTCTTTACGAAGTGTTTTTCCTTAACCAGAGTCTCTGTTTTTCTCTTTCTTGTTCTAAAGATCGCTATGATGACTGCTTCGAGTTTCTCAGAAAAATGTATTTCAGTAATCAACGGAGCTCCGAGTTGGGCTGTTTTCTTCCTTTTTGACCTCCTCGACGATTTTCTCTGCATCGTTTTCAGATTCCTCGACCAAGTTATGGAAGAAAAATTAGAGTCCTGTCATTGTAATAACCCTCAAGAGACAGCAGATTTCGCCGGATACGAGTTTCTTTCAGACCATCAACACTTGTCGGAGACTCTTTACCGGAGGAGAAACGTTTTCCGACAAGCCGGTTTTCTCCGGTTTGCGAGAAAACTCCCTGAGATCACCAAGAAAATTGGCATCGTTACTTTCCTGAGGAAGTTCCTTTTTCCAGAGAAAATGAAGAAAGTCTCTCGTGAGGTTGCAAACAGGTGGTCTGATTGTGGTTGCAATAATTGTGTTTCTTGGACCAACACCGATAAACTTAACGTGATAGTCAAGCAACCTTCAACATCTCAAGGTAATAATTAGTAACTAAACTTAATTGGTCATTTGGGTTAAAGCTTTACTTTTAACCTTACAATTTTTGTTTTTTCATTTGATTAGATTTATTGATGAGCAACAAACCGGTAGAGAACGTTATTTTCATACACGGGTTCTTGGCATCCTCATCATATTGGACCAACACAGTGTTCAAATATCTACCCGAGACCACCGAGAAAACGAACTACAGATTCTTTGCGGTTGATCTTCTCGGGTTTGGAGACAGTCCGAAACCAAGAGACTGTCGATATTCGTTGAAAGAACATGTCGAAATGATCGAGAAATCGGTTATTTTACCAAATAATTTGACTTCATTCCATGTCGTAGCACACTCCATGGGATGCATAATCGCAGTAGCATTAGCTGCCAAATTCTCTGGCAGTGTCAAGTCCGTAGCTTTAGTAGCTCCGGTGAGTTTTTCCCATCTTAAAAACCTGATTCCTCTTACAAAACACGTTTTCAAACAATTCTTGTTTTTCCTGAAATGTTGTTCATTTTTCTTGTTGGGATTTAGCCGTATTTTGCTGATTCAAAAGGAGGAGCAAGCTGTGATGCTCTTGATGTGATCGCCGAGAAGAAACTTTGGCCGCCAACTTCGTTTTTCTCGGCGATGATGGCCTGGTATGAACACATTGGCCGTGGCGTTTGCTTGGTTATTTGTAGGCACCACCGTACATGGGAGAGGATTATCAAAATTGTAACTTGGAGAAGGTATAACTATAACCAAAATGACTATTGCTTGGTTCTTACGTAAACCGGTTTTGAACATTCCTTTTTTTTTGATGTTTAGGAAACTACCGACGGCGATAACCGAATTGACAAAGCACACGCATCAGTCGGCGTGGCACAGCATGCACAACGTAATATGCGGAGGAGCAAAATTCACAGATAAACACCTCGAAAGTTTGATCGATTCTGGTGTTAGAATCTATGTGGTGCAAGGGGACAAAGATGCTATCGTTCCTATTGATTGTCTATGGAACATGAAAGCCAAGTTCCCGGCGGTTGAAGTTGAGGTTATCGCCGGAACAGATCATAGTACGGTAATAATGAGTAGAAGAGAGGTCTTCGTTGCAAATCTTGTAAGTTTGTGGGCTTCTTCCGTAAAGAAACAAAACTAGCTGGAAGTGCCATTAAAACTTTATTAATAGATTTTCTAATACAACAAAGTCTTCCAACGTATTTGTATCGAACTTTCTTTTTAAGGATTTGAGGTAGATAATTGTATTCTCTGTTATTAATAAATTAAAAAATTATTGATAGTTTTTTTTTGCTATGGATCAAAGTGTTGAGGGTCAACCCTTATAACTAGTTTTGAAAAATACAACTTAAATCAACAAAGCATGGCCTACTAATGCATGACCGTATGAATGTTCACATTCATATTGACCACTACAGCTTTGAAAGGTTTAAGACACTTGCAACTTCCCAACACCATCTATTCTCGAAAATAGAACGGCTAATCAAAGAGCAACAAAAGCTTTAGAATTTTGATGGAGATGAAGAACATCTATTGTTATTAGAATTTTATGAAAGTATTTATGGTTTTTGTAACTTTTGATTTTAAAACTAACATTTTACAGAAAAATAATTTCGTAGAAAATAATTCACGTATTAAATCTCGTAGATTTCTCTCTATTTTTTTAAAAAAAAATTGGATAAACTAATTAAGTTAGTAATGGATCTTCTCTTGCTAATAATCTTATTTGAAGTATATGGATTTAGCAAATCTCAGGAACATGGTCATCTAATCATGAACTTCGCTCACTTCATTGAGTTGCTGCTCATGCTACTAATTAGCAGAGAGATCCTCATTTATCACACATGTAAGCTCTGTCAACAGGATACTGAATCAATAACTCATGTCTTGTTTCGTTGCTCTGTTCCACAGGAGGTTCTGGATTCAGCGAATATTTCCTTTCCAAGTGCTGGAGGAGATTTTTTCTTATATGTTTAATCTGATAGAGGATCAATCGCTTTCAATAAAGATATGGAAGGCAAGCTCATGGTTCTATACGCTGGAACTGCTAATGTCGTTGGACAAGGCATAGTGTAACATAAATGCCAATTGGAGAAGCTTTGTACTACACAGTGGCAGAGCATGGATCACTAGAGACCATAATGGTCAGGTTATGCATCATGCTAAAGAAGCTTACATTTGTTCTCAAAATAGACTTGTTCCTGAGTTTCGATGCATTATATGGGCTTGGCAGAGTTTATGAGATCTACGTCTACTAGACATCATGATTGCATCGGACTATCAAGCGACAATAGATGCTATTTCCAAACCAACCGAATGGCCACGGTATCGGTTCCTACTTGATCACAGCACTTGTCTCCGTTCTGAGTTCACAAGTTGCTCTTTAGAGGTGGAAAAGATAAATTCTAATACCATTTCTAGAGAAAATATATTATTGTACCTTTAATATTGTTTGGTGTGAAAGAAACCCTACACTCTTAACCTCCAAAATTAGGAAAAAACAAAAATCATGAACAAAAAAAGTTGTAGAAGTTGGAAGTTCTAGATGGAACATTTAAATCCACATTGCAAAACAAATGTTGTGTAATTGTGTAAATGCTTAATGGCTAGTCTCTGTAGCAAGAGAGTACTCTCCACTCCTTGCTTTACATTCTTTTCATATAGATAAAAACTAATAATGTGCATTGTATAACATTCTTAGTAGTGTACCTCTTATAAGACTATATCAGCAACTTCTATGAAGAAAAATGAAGTTCCATACTTCTTGATGGGTCTACAACGATTCACAACCCTACGTAGAAAATATATAAGAAAATTTTAAAAACACTTAACTTATATCATCTCAGAGATTCCCAAACTTTTTTAACTTCTACAAATTTTTTTCTTCTCCTCATAATCTTATTTGAACTAATATTAGATCATAGAAGTTTCTGACACACGTCTTAGGTCCAAAACAGAACAAGTTTCTTTATTCTTTTGCTATTCTTCTTCGGAGAACCCTCTGTATCACGCCTTAATCTCATCTCTTCCATCTCCAATCTACTCTCCTTCTTCTTCATCACCGGACTCGATTCATCAGGTTTAAACCTCATCTTCTCTAAAACATTCACCAAACCCTCAAGAGCCACCTCAGCATCCTCGCTTTTCATCAGCTCCTCGGCGACTTGTGCAGGCGTGATTACTTCTCCGCCCATCAATCGTTCGATCTCCGGGTAAAGACGGTGTGGCCTTGTGGTGTCGTTCAAGCCCAAATAGTTAGAGGCTAAAGTCTTGAATCCTTGAAAAGAGCAATGTCCCATGTATATGTGCATATCCATACGACCCGGACGTAGCAATGCCGGGTCAAGCCTATCTTTATGGTTCGTCGTGAATATTATAATCCGCTCGTCTCCACAGCTTGACCATAACCCGTCTATAAAATTCAGCAGTCCCGATAACGTCAAAGGTCCCTAAACACACAAGAAAAAATGCCATTTAAATACACTTATTCTCTAGGCTAATCAGATTCACTATATTTGGATTCTGTTCGATTGGTTAAGATATATAATTTGGTTCGGTTCGGTTCGATTTGGTACTTTGGTTAAGATTAAATAATCTTATTACCAAAACCGATAAAATTAGAAATTTAACAAATCCATAGAGACAGAACCAAACCTGAGACTCGCCACGGTTCTTGCCTTCAACAGGCTGTTGCTCCAATCTGTTGGGCAAATCCACTGCACAATCGATATCTTCTATAACAAGAATCGAGCGATTGCGTGTGGCGAGTAAGAGCCTCCTTAGATCAGAGTCACGCATCACGCTCGCGAGCTGAAGATCATAGACATCAAACTTGAGGTAATTAGCCATGGCTGCAACCAGACTAGACTTCCCGGTTCCCGGTGGTCCGTACAGCAAGTAACCCCTTTTCCAAGCTTTCCCTACTCTCTTGTAAAAATCTTTCCTCCTTATGAACCGATCGAGATCGGCGATGACGTCACGTTTGAGCTCATCTTCCATCGCCATTGTCTCAAAGGTGGAAGGATGCTCGAGGATAACTGATTCCCATCGGAGACTGTTGAGAGAATGCAGCATCAAGATTCTCCTCTCGTCTCTAATCTCTTTAGCTTTAGTCTCGATGTAAGGAACGTAAGAGTTTAAGATCAAATCTTTATGCTTCTTGTCGAAACTCAGCTCGAAGTACTCGCTTTTGCCGTCGTCATCGACAGGGCTTCTTCTTCCTCCGCCGCCTCCTCTTCCACCTCCCCCTCCACCGCCACTTTTCTTGTCTCCGCCGTCTGTAACAAACCTCCATTTCAGCTCCACGCCTTGGTACACATCGTCGACGATTTCTCCGTCGCTGAGATACAAATTGACATGTTTGTCCTTGTGGCCTTTGCTGATTCTGAGCCTGACTGCATCTGGACTGATCTTGGTGGAGAGATAAGTCTGAGCGGCTCGGTAGATCTCGTTGTTCATGCCCATGTTGTCGTCATCGATGGTTAGAGTTAAAGTTGTGGAAGAAGAACGGAAGAACAGAGACCGGAGAGAAGAGTAGATGAAATCTTGGATTGGAGCTGGGATCAGCTCATGAGCCATTGATCGTATCATCATCATGTAACCCGCCATTGATGCATAAGCTGTGAAAATCGATGTCGGTGAAGGAAGATCCTTAGAGAATAACATCGTATCTCTATGTTTTTTTTTGCCCTCTGTGTTTCTTTTTTCTCTGTTTTGTCTCTGTTTCTTGAAGATGGAGAGAGTGAAAGTGAGAGGTGAAAGAGATATATAACGAAGGAAAGAAGCTTAAGAAAGAAGGTTACACTTGGGGATTAAAGACATTAAGACCTCTTAATATCTCATTGTCTTTATTCAATGGATGTGTGTGTGAAAACCACTTGTTTTTTTTTACAATATGATTAGAAAATTTTGAAAATAGAAAAATAAATTTTATGAAAAAAGTAGAGAGAGGACAAAAGAAATTCATGGAAAATTTCCACGTCTCTTTTCAGGAAGAGCATGTCTATTTATTTTCCAATTTTAACTCATATGAACGGTTTATTTTATTATTTATTGCTTGACCAATGAAGACTCGAAAAATATTAATGTAACGTTGGCAACTTTTGTAAGTATGTTATCTTGGTTTAGAATTTGAACTCGATTTTTTGTTTGTTTATCAAAACCCTTAATAATTCATTAATGATTCAAAACCTTGAAATTAATTAGTTTGAATTTAAGCATATAATTTGTTTCATCACTATCATTACTATCTACCCTTTTTTTTAGTTTCACAAACTATGTATACCCTCAACAACGAGATTATCTAATTAAACACAAGTGAATAATCTAATCGGCATGCACCATACATGATGACGATAATCAAAAAGTTTATAGTTTACATCCATAAATCGACATAAAAAACGAATATGATACATATAACTATTTCCATTAGTCAATTAACCATTGGATTAGTGACGTTTTCACATAGTCTAATAATCACGAAAAAGGAAAGTTTTATTTTCTAATAATAACCATCGGATTTTGCTTAGTTTGTTGAGGTGGAAGATGATGACTTGTACAATATAAACTTACGTAAAGGATAACAAAATAACCCAAAATTTGTATTGTCTTTTTTAGTCATTCCTACAATTACAAAACCTATTAAGCTGATACTTTTGTCTTTGATAACAATTTTGGAGGTTTTAGTAATTGTGTTTATGCTAATAAGTTTAGATAAGTAAAGTCACTATTTATGGTCGGGTTTTAACTTTTTAACATTAGCATTTTGATGATATTTGATGATTGATCATAAAAGACCAAAAGCAAAAAAAGATTCTTTATATTGTCGCGACGTGGCATGTGGGACTATTACGTGTTGTAATTGGACTATAAAGAAAGTTCAGAAGATGTACGTGTCAGAAAGCAATTGGATGATTTGATTCATAACCAAGAAAAGAAAAAAGTAAGTGTACAATGACTCATGGATTCATCGTTTTTTTTGGGGACCTTGGCGTAGTTTTCAAAATGCTTAAAACAATATTTGATGAAACCACGCAAATTCTCCATCTTTCACCAATACTTCAAAAGTTAATTTATTATCAAAACTTTTTTTTTAATAACAAAGCATTATCTATCAACATGATAAAAATACTAAAGCAACTTCTTGGTTG
Organism: Schrenkiella parvula; assembly: GCA_000218505.1. NCBI lineage: Eukaryota > Viridiplantae > Streptophyta > Magnoliopsida > Brassicales > Brassicaceae > Schrenkiella > Schrenkiella parvula. Next base: position 12,741,465 of record CM001192.1, on the reverse strand, counting down.
TTACTCAAATTACGTATCAATATTTAAAGACGGAAAAGAAACTATAAGAAATTTTTCTTTTATATATGATCAATTCTGTTTCTCTTGTCTCATTTTTGTGCCGCTTAAAACAAAATCCGATCGAGACAATAGAATAGTCCAAGATCTTTCGAATTAATAATCTTGAATCTTATCCGATGTGGTCATGTGATGCACATTTGGAAATTATATAATTTTAATATATTTAAATCGCTAAAATATATTCTGATATTTGTGATATATAGGTAAGGACGGAATATCAGGATATATTTTAGCGTATTGTAGAATTATAAATATGTTAATCATTCCACCAATAAATCAATTTCAATCACCCTTTTATAGCTATACTTTTAAAGTGAGTCATGATTCATGTGTATAGAGTAGGCCAGTCGCCCAAATTGATTGCAACACACCAAAACAAATAGGGTTCATGTGGATGTCACTACCCACTCTTTATATGATACCAAACCGAACCGGTATAAGTAAACCAGATCTTTAACCAATAAATCGGAACTATCCAATGGGATGATACCAAACAGTCAAAACACGTAATGGATAAAGGGGTTTATCAAGTTTCCAACAGAAATACAACTCTCACTCAATTAAGACACAAGTCTCAGTTGGGATTGTAACTACTATTATTGATCAGAGAAATGAGTTTCTTTTAAATAGTTCCCTTCTGGAGCAATCAAAAAGCAGAGAGATTAAGATCAGAACTGGAATTGCATCTCTGGAGAGTAACCCAGAGCTTCAAGGTTTGCAGCCATGGCCTTGTTCATCGGCGGTGGTCCACATCTTAGGATCTGCAGTTCAAACATATAAACCGTAAGAAAGTTTGAATCGCCATCGATGTTACTTCTTGTCAAATGTTTCATTCTCTTGCAGTATTCTTGGTTTTGTTTCAAACATTGACAGATGATGTACTCGAGATTTAGATTTAGAAACAGTAATGATTGTGTATCTTCAAAATCATGAAAAGAGGTTTTTTTACCTGAATATCGGATGCTGGTGCAGGGCAATGAGCTTGAATCATTTCCTTTGATACAAATCCAACACCACCATCCCAGATTTCCGGAGGCTAATCATCGCCACAGCAACAACAACAGAAAAAAGAAAATTAAAAAAACGTATCAAAAAGAGTTCTGTTTTTTAGTAGGTAAGTTACATTAGGATTTGTGGTTAACCTGGTTCAAAACATAGTAGATTTTGAATTGATCTGGGTAATTGGCGGTAAGACTCTCCAATTCTTCCTGAAAAAAAGTATTGGTTCACATACTATTTAGTGTTTGAGAGGAGTCTGTGAAAACGCAACTCTTGTTTCCTAACTCGTAAGAATCAGAAGGTGAGAACACTTTACCTTTAAGAGAATGTCTTCATGTGTGACATTGGCGTAAATGAGGTGCACCTTTGTCTTGTCTGTTGGGTCTTCTAGAATCGCTCTTGCTACCTTCGCAAATGCAAAATCAAAAGCGTTTTAAAATATATACATTGGCTTCAAAAAAAGATATTAAACGCAAATGTATCAGACGTACTTGGAACATGGGAGTGATGCCTGAACCTCCAGCAAGCATTCCAAATGCCCTAAACTGACCTGGCTGATACTTGAACCTGCCCTGGCAAGTAAAAGCAACAAAACAAAACAAAGTTTTGAGATTCAGTAAGAAATATGGAATAACAAATTTTGATTGTAATCTCAGTCAGGTAAGCAAGACATCCGAGTTAAAAAGTACCTTTGGTCCCTTAACAGCAAGATGGTCTCCAACACGCATCTCCCTGAAATGATGAGACATCCTTCCTTGCGGATACATCTAGTTGGCAACAGAGATATCCAGCATTTGTCGGTTTAATTTAGGAAAAATTATACGTGGATCAAGTTGAGAAGTGTTTTTGAGCATATACCTTAATAACAAGTTCGAAGCGTCCAAGGTCAGAATCTAACGTTGTTGGAGTGTATGGTTTGATAACATCCTCTCCTTGACCATCCTTTCCCCTGTGGAGAAATTTCATCATATTCATCACAACATCCATCGAAACTCTCTAAAGCACACGAAGGCTAACCTAAAAGTCTACAAGTAAGTATGTTCACAGCCATTTGATATGGATTTTATTACCTAGAAACTTGCAGAAATTTGATCCAAAAGTTCAGAGATTGTGAACAATATAGAGAGATATATCAAAGGAGAGGATACTAAAGACATATGAAGAAGCAAACCTGCAACTGATATGTTGTCCAATGGGAAGACCCAACACAGCGGTGGAAGATGGGAGTTCGAATACGAATTTAGCCACATTGTGACTAAGTTGTTCCTTCTTAACAAGCTTAAACTCCTTGAAGTTCTGTGGATCCAAACACCCTATAATCCAGCAATTTCAGAAGTCAAATTTTCAAGTAGATCAATTGCAATAAAAGGCTCAATTTTTCATTTGCTATTGTTAATCCAACATACCAAACAGATGGATTCTACACAAATTTTTGCCTAAATTTATACAAATTTCATGATTTTGTTGGAAATCAGTCTTCTGAGAGGATAATAACCATTCATCTAAGCATTGTGAAACTAACGAATTGTTTGAATTTGGGATCGAACCTCTGCGTTTTTTGGAGGATGAAAGATAGTAAGCAGCACCAGCACCGACGGCGACGAAAGCGACGAAGACACCCAAGAGAATCTGACGATCTAAGGTTCGGAGAAACTCGGTATCCATGGCTTAACCCAGATGGGAAGGAAATGAAATGAAAGGAAGAAAAGAATCAAACTGAGCTCAATCGAAAAGTAAAAAGAATATAGAGGAAGAAGAAGTTGCAAGGTCTCTTCTTTTTTCGATTAGTCTCTTTCCTTTGTTATCTCCGCCATTAAAACGAGGGGATGGGAATTGGTAGACCTAACCCCATCACGTTGTAGTTGCCTTGTTTTGCAACATTTATTATATTCCATAAACTATTTATACAAATGGTGTCTTTACTATTATATTCCATAAACTATTTATCAAGACAAAATAATGTGTACTAATGAAACAAATGGTGCCGAAATGTCAATTTTTTTTAACTCTTGAGACTTGATAAATGGAAATAATTTATTTTCCGAATAGAATTTTGTGAACTGATTTATGTAATATTTTTCAAATTTTATTTCTGAAGAAAAAAACAAGTCCAAAAACTCCTCATACTAACCACTTCAAATTTTATTTTTCTTTTTAAAAGCAAAACCCGCCTGAGGTCGAGATCGGTGTTTCGAATCCATAGTTGAGAGTCTCTCGCTTGTGACCAGTGTGTCATTGAATGGAACTTTGTATTGGGTTGCTTCGAAAGTTAAGACTCGTGAGTGTTTCATCCAAAGTTTCTAATTTCGAAGGACAAACTTGAAGCCCTTCTGTGTTAGTCTGCCGTGCAAGAACGATTTTGGTGATACTCGAGTCCTTGCGGCTTTTGGATGAGATCGGCTTACGGTGTTGGAACAGTGTCATACAACAAAGAGCATTGACATTTGGATGACCAAGAACAAGATTAATAAGGATCAAGAAGATGGTGTCTCGTGGAGCATGTTAATTCACTGGTTTACAATACAAGATACACTCGGTCTCTCAGCCAAGTTACTTCATCGACGATAAGGGGCCCATTGTGTGTACTTGTGATGAAATTCGGACAAGCTTGCATCTACATTGTAAGGGGAGATACGTTCACGAAGATTCCAATAGATTCTTTGCTTGATCCGTGGCCTTATCACCTTGCTTATATTCCCAGTTTGGTATCCATCCCTTCAGGTCCAAGAGAAGAACAAGAATTGGCAGTTTAGATGAATAAGATTTTGGTTTCTTGTTTGGTTTTGTAACAACTTAACTTGATTCGCAGTTTTTAGTAACTGAACCTTATCTACATGAAGACCATATGCTCTCCAGTTTCTCCGCAAACTCTACTCTTCTTCCGCTTATCACACTTTCATGATCAGCGCCAGGAACAATATCAATATCCACTGCCGGAAAATTTCTCTTCATGTCGCTAGAGCAGTGTGAAGGAACGATTTTATCGCGGTCGCCTTGCATCAACTGAATATTAACGTCGGACTTTATGAGGGTTTCGAGATGTTCATCGGCGAATTTGGAGCCACCGCATATCACGTTGTGCATACTATGCCATGCCGAGTGATGTGTGTGTCTTGTTATGTCCTTTATCTTCCAAGGAATCTCCCTAACAAAGATCAAACCGTTATTGAAACTTTTGATCTTTAGGCCGAACCAAATACCAAAACCGGTTCAAATCTTTTTACCTTTTACCAGTACATAGCTTGATGAGCCATTCCCATATCTTGTGATGCTTGCAGACTATGAGACAAACGCATCGACCGACATGTTCATACCACGACATCACCGCAGTACCAAACGCTAGTGGCGGCCACAGTCGCTTTCCAGCGAGTCTGGTTAAGACAGATCCTTCAAACGATGAAGGAAAATATGGCTGAATTGTCAAAAAAAACACACACAAACAAAAGTTCATAAATTATAAATCCTTCACGGATTAGATTGAAACATAAGATAAGACAATAATCTCTCACCGGTGCGACAAGAGTAACCGATTTGACGATTGTTGAGTGTTTGGCAGCCAAAGCAAGAGCAATTAAGCAACCCATTGAATGTGCAACCACATGAAATGAATCTAATTGGTAAGGCTTAATGACAGATCTCTCGATCGTTTCTACATGATCTCTCAATGTATAGAGATTGTCTCTCGGCTTAGGACTATCCCCGAATCCCAAAAGATCGACCGCAAAGAGCCTATAACGATCTTTATTGATGTGTTCAAACACTGTTTCTGTCCAGAAATATGATGAACCCATGAAACCGTGTATGAATATTACATTCTCCGTCGGTTCTCGAACAGAGTACTCTGTTTTTTTTCCAACATGAAACATTAAAATCAACCGTAAGCAAACATTGTTTAGCTAATCAATAACGAAATAGTCGAGAAGTAAAATTAACATTAGTTAATTACTTAAATCAGCGTTATAAATCAGTTTTAAGCAACAACAATATAAAATATGTAGAAACGTGTTTTCGAAAGATTTGACCTTGAGAAGTGGAATCTTTGACTACGACCTGAAGATTTTCATTTTCGTTCGTCCACGAATTGCAAGATTGACACCCACAATCTGACCATCTATTCGCCGACTCATGAATCTTAGATTTTCGGATTTTCCGGGAAAGCTTGAACTTTCTCGCGAAACCCAGAAACCCCATTTCCCGGAAGATGTTTCTCCTCCGGAATAAAGTCTCCGAAACCTCATTCTCACTGGCGGTATGAGGAGACGCCGTGCAGTAACAGCCTCGGGATTTTCCCTCCAAAATCTCGTCGACGAACTCGTAAACGACGCAGAGTATCGCGTCGAGGAGGTCGAGGAAGAAGAAGACGATTAAAGACAAAACGGCGTGAATGGCTATGCCGGATTTTCTCGCCCATTTTCTCAGGAAAATTGCGAGGAAAGACATAGAAGCGGAGAGAATCTAGAGCGCCAGAGAAACTTAAGATAAATGGTTAGGCCACGTCGAAAGAGAGAAGCTTTGACTTTTATAAAAGTATAAAATCTTAAAGAATTCAAAACGAGGCCCGTCTTGAGTAAATGCATGCATTCTAAATCTTAGGGATTTGAATTATTGGTGAAGATGTTCTGAAGATATTAAAGACAGCACAGCAACTTCCAAAGCATGCTTTCGTTGCTTTTAGATGGACATTGGAGTTTTACACATTTTGTGTATAATTTAAAATAAGATAATATATATGTGTGGAAGATGAACTAAAAACAAAAACAAAAAACAAAAAAGGTATTGTAAAATGTTACTCCGCAAAAATGTTATGCTACAAGGTCATGCATCTCCTCTACCGGGTGGATCAGAGTCGGTGATCGGAGGAGAATTTCTCTGCTGGCGTTGAGAAGCTAAACGACGTTCCAATGGAGTCTTCCTCTTGCTGACGACGAACCTATTCACTCCTTTCCTCATTGGCATTATCGACGGGAAATCTTCGTCCGGGATCTGACTTAGCTCTGATATGTTCTTAATCTCAGACACCCGCTTAAACCATCTCTCCGCTTTAGCTTCCTCCGACATGTCCAACAAGTCAGGCTCCTTCACTAACGATCCCTCTAAGCTCTTTCCATTTCTGATATTTCCAGCCATTGGCTCCGGATTGTTGCTTGAAGGTTCTCTTGGTTCTTCTTCTACTACCTGAGAGACGTTTTTCGTAGCCAGGGCTGGAATAGTATCTGTTTTTTCCTCCGGCTGTTTGTATTTGGAGAAATAGTCAGGTGGGAAAGGGACAAAAGGGACAAAGTCTGAATCTTTTGTTTCAAAGGACATCCGTCTCTTGTTTGCTGGAGAAGTCAGTGAACGGTCTTTCTTCCTGCTCACCACAAACTGATTCTCTCCTTTACGCATAGGCATTCTCTCAGGAGAAATCTCTTCCGGTATCGTGCTTTCCAGATCCGAAACATTGTGCAGTTCTGTGATCCTCTTTAACCACCTCGCAGATTTCTCCTCTGATTTTTTCTCATCTATTTCAGGCTCATCTTTTTCTTTGCCAAAAAGACTTGCACTTGACTTGTCCTCTTGACTGACATATTGAGTGTCATCTGAGACACCGTCCATTTGGTTGTTGGCGGTCAGACCTATCTGTGTTTTCTCCTTGTCGGGCTTCTTGGCAAACATATCGGACGGTAGTGGCACAAACGGGACATAATCAGAGTTAACTACCTGAGATGATTCAAACCTCCTGGAAGGAACATTCTTATCATCAGATCGAGAAGCCAAAGAGGATGTAGAACCGAGAATCTCATTCAGGCTCCTATTCGTTTTACTTCCCAACACCTTATAGTCGCTCGCTTTTGAGTTTCCATCTGCAGCTATGCTGTTGTCAGCATTACCCAACCTTCTCTCAAGAGGTGTCTTTCTCGTGCTAACAACAAATCTGTTCACTCCTTTCCTCAAGGGCATTATCTCTGGAAAATCATCATCTGTATCAACACTGTTTGCATCAGAACCACCTTGCGCTACTTTACTAAACCACCTCTGTGCTTTCTCTTCATTTTCGACCAGTCTTCTCTCAAGTTCAGGATCTTTTGAATAACCAGAGTTGGCTGAATTGAGTGAGAAGTCCCTGGGTCGCTTGCAGTCACATCTTAAGCAGGCTATGTTCCTTCCGTAGTTGTAGAAATCGCATCTGATGGGTGAAACAAATAAGAAAGAAAGGGAAGGTCAAACTCACCACTCACGATCGTATTAATCAGAAAAAAGCAGAGAAAAAAACAAATTAGTTGCTTACTGGGGACACTCCCATTCACTACCAGTTAGCTGTTTCTTCGGTCTTGCTTCATCACACTGGAAGCATTTGGCATTTCTCGCAAAGTTCATGCCACTGCACCTGTTTCAACAAGTTCCACACCATATGAACAACAACAAGATGAAAACAAAGACAATTACAACTTACTGAATTCTAGCTCTAAAGATGTGTTCTTTTCGACCCCAATAATAATGTATAGTCAGTCATATACCAATTCAAGCTCAGATCCTGAAGAACTTTCTTATGGTATGTTATTCTTATATCTTTCCATAGAAGAATGGCAACAAACAGGAAATAGGAGATTTGTATCAAAAGGCTACAAAGAATCCAACAAATTCCTACATACCTCGAGCAAATCCAGTCACCTCGTTTCATCTCAATGTTTTTCTGAAAGGAACTCAGTGTTTGTCCATTTCTATCTGAGAACTGATTTTGCATTGTGCCATGAACATTTGACTCAGGAGTACGGAGGCTCATCTTTGCTATCTCGCCCAAAAGGTTTCGAACCGAGGACTCCATAATCTCTTGGTTATGGTGTTTGCTCGCCTCAGAAGAAGCAAAATCCACAACATAACTCAAAAGAAGCCTCATCAAATCCACTGTACTCGCCTTCTCCATATCCAGTATCTAATATAAAACACCAAGGATAAAAAACATCAGGGCACAATTCCAGCATTGAAGCGAGGTTAACCTACTTACAAAGTGAGACGAGAATTCACCATCCAGTATTAAAAGAGTAAGCTTTTCGCCAGATAGAACTTACCTTACCAGTGCCCTGACGACCACTTGTTACGTAAAGGCTCATCCTCTTGAGTGAATCTGGACCTGTCCTAAATACGAATGGCTTCCCATTCTCCACCACTACTTCGACGTCTCTCCTCGAAAGCATTCTAATAACAGTAACATCCAAAAGATAATTCAAATGGGAGAGTAATCAAGGAAAAAAAAGGAAACCGACGAAAGAAAGTTTAACGAGATGAAAATGGCAGCTAACTTACTCAAGTAATTCGGGTCGATCACGAGCTAGAGCTAAGCAGGCGAGAGCTGGACGGATGAGTTCATCTGGAAAACCGGGAAAGAATTCGTTTTCGGAACCGGACATTGGCCCGGAATCTGAGAAGTAACCAGCCTCCGAGAGAGATTGGAGCAGCTCTGCCCATTCAGGCAGCTGGTGGAGATAAGTAGAAACAAAACCGGAGGCAGAGAGACGGACTCGGTGAGTATGGAACCGCCTGAATGGTATTGTGGGGATAAGCGGCGGAAAAGACAATGGTAGACTGAGAGAACGACGGTTGAGCGAGGCAACGGAGGAAGGAGAAGGCGCCAGGCGGTGGAGACGACGGAGATTGGTTAAACGGCCGATGAAGAGGCCACGGAAGAGGAAGAGAGGAGGAGGAGGAGAAAAGAGAGAGAGGAATCTGGTGGAGCTGTTCATGGTCTCTCCTCTTCAACGGTGACCGTTAGGTTATTTTATTTCTCCACTCGGCGGAAGATAGAATTGGATGCAATGTTACGCTTTTCTTTTTTGTTTGCCGGATAGTTTAATATTTTATCGGCGAGGATTTTTTCGGTGAATCGTAAAATAATTACAAAAAGAAAAAATGAATCGCAATAATTAAGGGCAAAAAATGGATTTAAACGAAAACTACACCAATATTATACAAATCAATAAGATTTTAATATCTATGAGACCACCGAGAAGACAAAAGAACATTTTAAGAGATTTTTAGAGCGAAAAATTCATTTTGTTTGTTTTTATTTACTAATTTCTCGATTTTATTCGGCTGGTAATTCCAACTTTGTTCATGCATGGGCCTGTATGGGCTCACATAGGCTACCAAATATCTGAAGCAAGTCCAGGTGCTGTTTGTACAATATGGGCTTATCATCGTGAATGTTAGATTAATTAATTACTTATTATCTTTTTTTTTTGGGAAAAAGGGTATGAAGATTTTAAGGTCATCTAACGTCTGGGGGAGCTCTTAGACTGAACAGCAATATTCTTGATGCTCGATCGGTTTTATTTGTAACCACGATTTATAAATGTTAAATCATCTATTTATAATCCAATGGCTAGAACATAGCTGCATATTAGATTTGTTTATATATTGACAAAAACAAAACAAAGTTATGGTAATATGTCTAAGAGTAGGCACGTTTGAGAGATTAGTGTGAGTTTTATTTGAAATCCTCAGATTTAAATTATCAAAATAATAATCCTCAGTACAGAAAACATAAAGCACGGGCCTATAATTTTTGTCATGCCACAATTGGCATCAACTTTCTTTTTTGAAGGAACTTTAATTAACTTCAATTTTCGTGACTTCAAAAGTTCGAAATATAGAAAGTTACACGCATGCAAACATTTCTTTTGACTTAAACCATTGAGATTAATACTCCCCTTACTGAGTTTTCATTTTCGGAAAACAAAACATATATTCTGTATGTTCACAAGCCTTAAAAAAAACAAAAAAAAGAGCTACGCTAAGAGACTTCACAATTCACATACTTAATTAACTTCAAATTTATGTTACATGGTTAGTGATTACACATACTTTAATAATTTCCAAATTTAATTGTTAATATTTTTTTTTGAAGCTTTTTGTAGATAATTTACATAATTTTTATAGAAAAAGCAATGTAAAAATCTAAAGGTTTATTTATTATTTCGTACTTTCAGGATGTATAGCATATAAACTTAGAATTGATAATAAATCCTAAAAAAATTACATTACTGAAAAATATCATTTAAAGTAAAAGCAAAAAAAAATATCAATGATTCAATGGTAATAAAACTGAGAAAATAAATGAAAATTTGTGTTGTTTCGGACTTAGGAATCACAGTGAGTTAAAATTTGGTTGTGGATTAGTTGCCGATCACCGCCGTCAACTTTTGACTAATGTTTATTTTGATCAATACTTTAGCATACATTAAACTATTTACATTAGAATAACTAAATTATATTGTTTGGATCCATGTGGACTAAAATAATGGTGAGTGCGTGGATAATTAACTGCCTCGATAGTGACTTTCAATCTAGTCCGTAAGATATAACCTCATTAATTCCCCCAAAAACGTATTTTATCATGATTAATTACTATATACACTCTGATGTGATATGCTAGTTATATGCTACAAGTGCAATGGACCGGCTAACAACTTTGACGTGATTTATAATTAAATTATATATATAAAGAGACTTTATGTCATTACATCATGAGATAAAGCCCTAAATTCCTCAATTTAGTTAAAGTATCTTCTTTAAACTAATCAAGAAACTTTCTCTAAGTGAATGTAATTAGTGTGCCTTATCTCATGATTGCCCAAATATTTGTATTTTAGCATTTGGAGTTTCGACATTTTTCCAACTTTTGTTTTATGGTCTACTAAATGATTTATCGACTACGAAATTTTAAATTTGGTTTGATATTTTTTTTCCTATTTTTTCACTCTAAATCGTGAAAATTATGAGAAATATAAAGAATTTTAACTTTGATAAAATTTTATCCTATTCAAATATTTTGTAGTTAAACCCTTGGATGATTACAATGAAACAATACACGTTATACCACAATGGTACACTATTATCTATTAAAGACATCATTTATAAGTTATAACCATTCAATCAACGATAAAAAAAATACGAGGTTAATAGTACAAAATCACCAATTGCGTAGTACTACTATTTTGAGGCTGTAAAAAGTGTTTTTTTTATGATTTTAAAATGTATATTAAAATGACGTTGAATAAATTATTCAAATTTAATTTCTCATTTTTAACACTTCTAAGTTATAATAGTGCTGTTTCTTACTAATTAAAACTACAACTGAACTTATCATAGCATCATCTTTTAACATATCTGTTAACCGCTTTTAATTATCATTTTGTTCCACTAATGGGACTAGTTGTTTAAGCTATTTTACATTTTGAAAACCTTGTTTACGGTTTTGAACTATGAACGATTGTTATGTACATAAATTGTGATGATTTTTTGCTATATAACCATCACAACTATTGTATACATGAATTGTGATGTCATTTTGCCATTTTTACTATAATCTTAATTATCGATGGTTAATTTAGACATTTTAAGTGATTAGTAAACCAAAATTTTGAAGAAAAAAAATTGGAATTAGTATGAGATCCAGTGGAATTCCCACACTTATTAAAACAGAAAAAGATGTCATTGAAATTAAGGGTATCCTTAAATTGAATCCTACCATACAGTCGATGACATTTGATGAAACAAGATTCTATTCTAAACACATCTTTCATATTATATCTATACCATCAATAAAACAATATTTTAAATTACAGTCCCAAAACTTTCATGGTCGTTGAAAAAATTATTCCATGGTCGAAAATTTTTATTTGTAAAATGTCATTACATAATTAATATTCAAGGCATTTAAAAAAAAATTGAATTGGTCCATAACGGTTCGAGTATCTTTTCTTTTGAACCGAAACAGAAATACATGGTGACGGGACACGTGTTAGGTATGAACACGATCCGGTCGTGTGTAACAGTTCATGATGTCGTCACTCCACGTCGGTACAAGACTTTTTTCTTTGGTCGTCAGCACAAGATTTCAAAATTAACGAAACCGTTCCCATAACCGAAACTCACATAAAACAAGACCCTTTTAATAATTTTTTGGGTACTTTTCTGTCTTTTCTTTCGTTTCTAACGTTTCTTTGTATTTTGTTTACTTTAGTCTTCGTTTTTTTTGTTTTTGTTGAATTTAATTCTAAGCTCGACTTGATCAGTTACGTTTTTGGGTCCCTACCATTTTAATCTATCAGAATTATTTGGTTGGATACTCGAAATTATTCATTATGATTAATAAAACTCAGTGATTTTCTCTAAAGATAAACTATTGTTTTGTTTCGTCATATCAAGACTGGAGTCAGCTGTTACGCATGAGAACACATTTTTACATTCAAATCTGTGACCATTCAATTATAATGTATAAACATCTCATGCCTTATTTCAATAAAACTTCAATATTTAAGAAGAGCAGTGTACATGCAGTCCATATCATTGAACAATAACAGTTTCATTTATTTACATTTTACCTTTCTTTAACCAAAAAAAATAAACAGTTTTAATTAAACGTTGTTGGTTTTTCTTTTATTTTTATTTTTAGGTTTTCAACCAGCTAATGAAGCTTTTTGTGTGTAATTCACGTTTTTCCCCCTTTAATCGTCCTAATTTTTCTGACCTAAATTTTACTTTATATATTTAAAATATTTTAAAAAATCGTACAAATTAATGATATATCTTTCCTGTAAATAAAAAATCTACAGAAAAATTGATCTGTAGAAAAATTATAACCCCCCCTTTCTCATATCATATATGATCTTAATAGAAAATTTGGTTATATATATCGATATCGTGTTTTTCCATTTATTATCATAGAAGTGGTAATTAGTAGAAGTGTGTTTGTGTTCACTGAATATATATAAGTAAAATGTATACATCGAAGAACGACATGGAACCCTTCGTTCAAAAGATCTTGAAGTACTTAAAACTAGTTGTTGAGCTACTCATGATAAATTTATAATAATCTACATTTTATAATAATCTACAGAAAACGATTTCTTTGAAACATGCGATTATATATACAGACACACACATTTACATTCGTTATGGAGAAGAGTAAATCTGAGAAAAGCAATTTATTTCTCTCCCTTTAAGATCTTTTCTTGCTTTGTGTCCGAAAGAGACAAAAATTGATTCTGTTGTTTTTCCCATAATTAACTCACACACACGTACGTACGTGCACACGTGCAATCTATTGTATGTGTGTATTGAAGAGCCACACGAGCGGTTCAAAAATGTTTTTTTGGAGTTTCCGAGACTGTTGAGTCTGTGGGGCCTACACTCGTCGAACCCTCCACACGCACGAGCGGGTCTCGTTTTGCATGCAACGACACCACACGTACCCACCGACTTTTCCAAAGCCTTACTTTTGCACGTGTAGAGAGAGAGAGTGTGTAGTTTTTACTAAAACTAAAAGTATCACATAATTCGAAATTTTCGTTCTAAGTAGAAATTAAAATGCAACCTGAAGAAAAACGTGAACATAAATTAATTATATATCTGAAAAAAATACATTACTGATTATGAGTCAAAAATTAAATAAGCAGCTCATTAAGCTATATATACATCTTTATATATTGATGAGAAAATGGTCATCATACTTTGATAATTTTTAGTTTCTACGATCGAATTTTAATTTCCAGAGCACCAACGACTAAAAGTATAGCTTAAATGACAAATCATCGTACGTAACTAGATAAAACCATTGGTATGAAATTAATAAGGTCTATGAAAAGATGTTACCAAATTAATTACAAGATTTGATTGGGTCTGATATATGCTAAACTTTTGCTTACAGCGTTTTTAGTGTATGAATAAACCAGATATCAATTTATTTTTTCATGTACTCTGAATAACAACATGTCATCATCAATACTTTAAAATTTTATCACATATGTGATGCCAAAGAAAAAAAATACATACATATATATATTAACTTTTTATATATGTCAGTCAAATTTATATATAATTCAATACAAAAAAATAGAGAATCTCTCTTTCCTCTTCCACCATATAAACAGTGAAAAGCCATTCAAGTGCTCTTCCTTCTCTCTATCTCCCATTCTTGGTTTCTCTTCCTTTTATTCGTAACTCCAAAAAGAAAGAAAAAAAATGAATCCAAATCTCGTTGAGAAAGATCTAACAGGTAATGAAACCATCATTGGGTCGAGAAGATTCGAAGAAGCAAACAACTTCGGATCACCACCAAACTCGCACACCAACTTCTCTCTCGCTGGAAACCATCCTCACAACAAACCAGTCTCAGTCTTGGAGTCGGAAGATGATCACGAGAAAGAGAGGGTTGAAAACGAAAATGGCTTTAAAAAGAGGGGCAAAAATGGAATAAACACCAAAGTATGCTCAAGAGGACACTGGAGACCAACAGAAGATGCTAAACTCAAGGAACTTGTTGCCCAGTTTGGTCCCCAAAACTGGAACTTGATTGCTCACCACCTTCTTGGTAGATCAGGTACATTTATTTATCTACCTATTATTACTTATTCAAAATTCGTAAATATATATTTTTATCTTTTAAAGTAGGAGAAAAATAATTAATTTTGCTTAACATAAAATTTTGATATTTTTTTTTCACAAATAAGTAATTTCTACATTTGACCACAAAAAGGAGATTTCCCACAAATTAATGCCTACTAAAATATATTTATTTCTTTTAACTGAATAATAAATTATTTAAACAAATATATGTGTGTAGAGCTATAAGTATTTAATTATATACATGTGACATATTTGACAGTAACTAATTAATAATTTGTAAAGGGTAATTAATGTTGCGTCTTTGATTTCAGGCAAGAGTTGTAGATTGAGATGGTTTAACCAACTAGACCCAAGGATTAACAAGAAAGCCTTCACTGAGGAAGAAGAGCTTAGGCTTTTAGCTGTTCACCAAGCCTATGGCAACAAGTGGGCTTTGATCTCACGTCTCTTCCCGGGTCGAACCGATAATGCCGTCAAGAACCACTGGCACGTCATCATGGCTCGACGGACTAGAGAAAGTCAACGACAACGTCAACAGCCTCCTCAGGCACCGTCAGGAAACGCTGAAATGACAGTCTCATCCTCGTGCCGCTATAGTCACAGTGAGTTCTTTGGTAGGGTCGCGAAGGGTAATTTCGTCAATGAAGAAGATGATGATGGCGATGATGACGATGGTTCAGCTGTCTCTACTTGTACGACGGAGCTCTCTCTCACTCCGCCTTCTTCAAATCATCAGCCTCGCTTCTTGAATTACGATGATACCCTTGCCTCAGGTAACAATTTCTGTATTTGTTTGCTTGTTTTATTATTTTATTATGTAAGTACTTTGTCTCTTTTTATCTTCATGACATTCTTGAGATATGAAAAGTATAGAAACTTGGAATGTTTTTTTCTTTCCAAGTTTTCTTGAGAAACGTTTTCGTGAATCTAATTATAATGATTTCGGTCGGTGCTTGGTCGATAAATTAGCTTAGGTTCAAGTCTTGTTAAGATGTTTTTTTATATGCTCAAAGCACATTAAATGATAAATTTGGCATACATGTTATATAACCGACGACGAGTGAGCACTTCCGATAGTTTTCATATATATGGCAATAATTACAAATTTGAATGACAAGAGAGAAAGAAACAGTGTTTGACATCGTAATAGTACCTATAGATAATAATAATATAAGGAGTTGTAGTACAATGTCACGTTACTATTTCAATACAACAAAGTTTCACGTGGGGGCTAATAAAATTATTTTGATAATCTTGCAGGTAAAGATGGTCAGTGTGTGCAGAGAGCAGAAGTAAATGGCAAATATGGTAAAAAGATGGACCATCAAAATCACCACACAATCACAGTCAGTGAAAGGAAGGTGGAGATGAAGATGGAGAGTGGCTTTTACTTCTTTGATTTCCTTGGAGTTGGAGCTTCTTGATTAATTATATGAAGAATTAGGGTTCCATGACAAGGGAACTAATTGTGAGATAAAAAAAAGGGTTTAGTTTCTTCTGATTTTCCTGGTTAATTTTAGGCATGTTTGTTCAACATTTTAATTTGGGATTTGGTAGAATTTAGCTGAGGTAGGCGGATAAAAAAATTAAATAACTTCCTATAAGTGATTAGTAATCAACAAATAAAAGTTAAATATAATTAACCTCCTTTCCAATAGAATTATAAATTTTCATAAAAGTATTGCATTTTTAAGTGCATTAATACGGAAGATGATTTTTTGGTAATATATTATTTTTTCCTTACCAATCAATGTGAAAAAAACTAAATTAAAATCTCTTTAAAAAGTTGACAAAAAAAAAAAATCTCAATTACTCGACTTGGGTCGGTCGGGACCCTAGTGTCCGTTAAATTACTTAAATAGCCACACAATTTAGTTGGGCCTAAGTAACAAAGAAACCCATATACGATCTTAAAACAAAGGACCCTAAAAGCCTATATTGAAGTGGGCTTAATACATTGAAGTGGTCTATGACGCTTAATTGCCATACTTGGTCATAGTGTATTACGAAGTGTTATTCATATATAATTACTTTAGGCTCTCTCATTCGTATTATTTAAATGGTTTGCTTGCTAAGAATATAAGAATCATTAAAATGAAGAATTTAGGTTTTACAAAGAGCGTAACCTATATATTATCACAAAAAATAAAAAAAATTAAAACAAGAAGACGATCTTTTTAGAAAAGGAAGCCTTAATGAAGCCATAAGGCCATGAGATTGCTGAATTAAATATTTTTTTAATCAATATATAAAAATTTTAAACATCAGTGATATAGAAAAAATATCTTAATACTTTTCACCTAATGGTTAAATAGATTAATATACATCAACTACATATACTGCGATCTATTATAGATCATCATTTAAATAAATCATTATTAATTATTCTTATAATTATAAACTCGGGCATTTTATTCCGCAAACCGAATCTCCAATAAAGATTTTGATTGTTTTGTTAAATTAAGGTTTGTGTTCGGGCGAGCAAGAATCGACAAGAAAACAAAATATCTGACGAGTTCCAAGATATATATAATCTATAATTATACACGATAGACACACAATTAATTGAAGTAAAAATAAAGTAATCGACCGTATATGTTGCAAGTTGCAACACAAGATAGCCGGTTCATGTCTGTCTCGGTACCTGTCGATGGCAAAATAAAACAAAATAACAAAATATATATTTACTTAAATCTTGTTAAATAGCAAAAGATTCCTAATTATACTGTTTAATTAATCAATTGATGATCATATTGGAGAACCCTAAGGAGAAATGGTTAGCAACATTTTATATTCTAGAAACTGTTGACTGTACCGTCTATATATTTGACCACGAGAGAGTATAGTTTTCCCAAGGTCTCTTTTGCCAATGAACTCACTAAAATACTTGATGTTGTACAAAATACTCAAAAAAGTCGGATTTTATTGGGTCGTGTGATTTTTGGCTATATTTTATCTTTTAAAATTATATATAAAAGAAAACCATAAACGTACCAACTATATATATGTATATATATGTGTGTGTGATTGTGTGTGTAAGAGCTGACATCAATCTGTAAAGCTTAGTTTTATCACAAAACTTCAGTTACAGATATTAATTTCATTTATTACATTAACCGACCATCATCAAATTGTTATATATTTAACTATACTTTCTGCAGAAATATTTTATTTTCTAGCTAGTTACAAAGTGAAACGGGTTCTTGAGGATTAATTTCTGCAGATATTTAGGTCTTGACAAAAATTAGGTTTCAGCATTTTCTACACATTGTCTTATAATTTATATGAAAACTAGATTATCCCCTGATTTATAGAAAATATTAAAAAAGAAAGTGAATTGAGTTTAGTTACCAGGAAATAAGCTTGGCCGTGTTGTAAAGAATGCATCAAGCAACCAAACTCATCAGTGGGAAGAGGAAGACCAGAGGAATGAAGTAACACCGAATCTTCACCGAAGATTGCTTTCATGTCTATTGCTCCTTTTGTTACTTCTGTCGGAACTCCGTTTATGAACACCATCATTAACCCTTTTTAACCAAATTATATATAAGAACCACAAAAAAGGAGATTTGAGAATTAGCTCTCAAAATATATGATGTTAGCCTAACATAAAATTCGAGTTCTTGATTTGAACCCACTTTAAAAGTTGTATCTTCCTTTTTCATCATTTTCAAAAACTTATTCTATAATAACAGGAGTCAATTCAAATGGTAGAAAAAATGTTGTATTAGCCGAAAGTGTTCTAATTAATGGTCAATAATCTAAAAACCCAAAAGTTTGCAGTATTAAAAGAAAAAAAAAGATATGAGCCATGCAAATGAATGATTCACCTTGTTGGTAGTTGAAATTGGAGTTCTGATCAGATGGGGTTAAAATTGATGCATCATTTGAGCTGGGATGATGATGATGATGATGATGATCAGATTCCTGACCGTACATTGTGAAGAGATGATCCATGCCATTGTTGCTTTCACATTCACCATTCGAGGAAGAAGAAGAGAGTCCGAGAAGAAAGGAAGAGACTTGAGATGAAGGATCATTGAAGAAGTAATTAGCTGATGAGTTGCTACAACTTCCAAATCCCAAATCATTCTCGCCGTTGCTATAAGGATGATGCATGGTCATGGTCGTCATGAGCTGCTGGTCTTCAGCTCCTCTGGAGGTAACGGCTGCAGCGGTGGCGGCTTGAAGCTGCCGCTGTCTCCGGCGAGATCTCGACCGTCGGTTTTGAAACCAGTAGAAGACGTTTGCGTCACCCACTGCACCAAATTTCTCAAGCATCTTTCTTATCCTCACCGTTTCGTCTTTTGGTGGGTTAACAATACCACTGTTGAAGATGGATTCGAGTATCAAGATTTGTTCCGGTTTAGGTGACCAACGTGACCGGACCGGTTCGGTAGAACTTGAGGGGGCGGAGGAGGGTGAACGGCCCTGCACGGTAGGGCTTTGTGATGATCCTTCTTGATCCATTCACTATCAAGATTGCTAGATTCTTTTTTTGTTTTCGTATTTTTTTTTTGGATTATGGATATTAGGAAATAGGAGGAGATTTTGTGGTGACTTGAGAGGAAGTTCTGTGTAATAAATATATAGAAAAGAGTTTCTCAATAAATCTTTTTTTGTTTTAACTTAAATATTAAGTTACACTATTGGAGTGCTCTCACTAAAATTTTTAAATTGTATATAGGTACGGTCGAATATCTTAACACGTATTCTAAGAGAGACGAATTATATAAACTGGGGAGTTGCATATCATTTGAAGATATATACCAAGCTAGCTAAGAATGGTTCCACCATTGCATTATTGCACTAACTCGCAAACAAAACTTTGGTTCGCGTTTTTCTCAATCTTGAATTTCTAATAATACTTTTTATATGTGTTCTCTGATTTATAATAATTACCAAAACAAAAAAATAATAAAAAAATGATCCAATAGCAAAGTCTATAAATTGAAATTTAATTGGATTTTTTGAGAAATATCGGATTATATTATTTCCGTCAATCAACTTTTTTGAATCGCGGTTTGCAGTATTTATTATGTAATTTCACAAAATTAATTAAATATATTAAAATTTATAATTCTACAAATATTTAGTTGTTATATCATCCACATTTCACTTTTTAATGATTTCATCATCCTAAACTTTTAGAACCAACTTTTTAGTTTAGATGAAAAGATGCCAAATAGTTTTCTTTTGTGTTATCATTTTCATCATAGATGTTATGTTCTAATAACAGGTTTGTCCATCGTGATGCGAAATCTAATGGGAAAAATTATAAGATTTAAATTAGTTTAGTGCAATTATCTATTGTGATTAGAATTTGTAACCTTAAAAAAGGAAGATCGATGTTACTGTAACGGTTCTGAGAGAAAAATATGTACATTATTAATGTAAACACTAGGGAAAAAGTAGTATTGTGAATAACTCGTAGGCCCAAACCGGGAAATAGTTAATTAAGAAAATACCGGTTATGATTGTCCTGCTTTCTGCTGTAAAATAATAAAAGGTTATTTAATCGTTTTTTAAAAAAAAGAAAAAATCGAGCGACTTGGTTGCTTTTTGATACTTGTAAATGTGGAAAAGAGATTATCATGACGTCATGCAACACAGGGCAAAAATATTTTGTTTGGCAAGTACAACTTGTCTTTGTTTGAGATTTCGATTGATGAGACAAAATACTTCAAGCACAAATAACAACATTAGCCGATCAAAACTATATAGTTAAAAAAATTAAAATTTATTGGCAATTAGAATTTGTCTTTGCTTGAGATTTTGACTCATGAGACAAAATACCTCAAGCACATATAACAACATTAGCCGATCAAAACTATATGGAATATATATATTTTAAAAAAATTATTGGCAAGTATAATTTGTCTTTGATTGAGATTTCGATTGATGAGACAAATCACCTCAAGCACATATAGCAACATTAGCCAATCAAAATTTTATAATTCAAAAATGTCGAATAACTATATAATTTGTTTAGATTTGGTAATTTATCAATTATATTTATGATATGCCCGCTTTGAAAATTTACTAAATAATTCGGTTATTAGTTTTCGAAACTTCAAATGTTTTTTATTCAATCTTAAAGGCAAATGAAGAAAATTATGGACAAAATTTATTATATTTCCACAGCATATGAATTTTTCTGATTCATAGTATAGTGAAGATATTTGTGATTAAATTATTGATTTTTACAAGTGAATTATCTTAATCATTTTGAAAGCAATAACTAGTACATGAAAAATAACGATTTCTTTCCAAGAGTCACGAATAAAATAACAATATCATGTGTACTCTAAAATCTCTGAAGAGGAAACAAGCTATTATTAATCCAAATTAGATATGAACTTCGACTTGTATCACTTTCAGATCGTAGCATCAATTTCCGCAATCCAAAGTCCGAGATATGATCTTCAACTATATTTCTACATTTGTTTTATTTACACAAAGTTCATACGAATAGTTAACTCTGTTGGTAAATTATGTAGAAACTTACATTTTGTGTGTATATATAATGAATATATAAAATGTTTTGATATGAAAACGATTTTAATATTTTATGTAAATCTTTTACTTGATCAAGAATTTTGTAAGTTAATGGATACAAGTTAATTAATATCAAAATCTTTTTTTTATCATGGATTCCAAGAGTTATTTTTTTTCTTTCGATTTTTTTTCTTTTATATATTCATAATTAGTATTGAGATTTATCCTGATTTTTGTTTTAATAAACAAATATTTTTCTAATTATTTTTATCGATAGTTTTTTGAAAATAAATTAATATTAAATTGAATTATAATAAAAGCTATTTGGTGTATTGTACTGTGAGAACCTTTGATGATTTACTATAAAAAAAATTAATTTTGTAAACTAGTTATATATAGATGCTAATCTTTTTTAATAAATACTTTTGCTTCACTTCTGAATTTAGTTTTCCAAGGCTAGGTTTGCGTTGTAACACAAATCAACTCTAGTAAATATTTTGGTAAATTGATACAAATCAAAATCATAAATTTAATTTAACCAATTCGACCCCATCCCAAAAAAGAAAATATTATTTTTAAATACTTCCTTTTGATTGTTAATAAAGTTGTCCGTGTACCGTATGCGAATGTATTGGTAAGTGTGGATATACGGCTAAACGTATGAATATAATATTAGAAGTTAAGAGAGTGTTGAAAGATACAATCGGCGACAATCTGTTTCTTTCAGATGCATTCTGGTTTTTGACGATCGATGTTACTCTCTTAGCTGTTTCATTAGTATTTTTTATTACCATCTTAAATAATATACTATATAAAATTTCAGTTTTCTCTGTACTTTTTCTTGCATTTCACATGGTCACCCATTGAAGACTTGAAGTTATAACTGATCTGAGTTATTTAGCACGTATATTTTTTGCCCTACTCATAAATTTGTAGTTATTTGACCAGGAGAAAAATATTGTGGTGTGGTTTATTTAACAAAAAAAAGTTATATTGTAGTTACACTTGATCTGTAGGGAGTTTGTATAAGATGGCATGCATGTGCTACAGAAATGTGAAAATAGATTAATGATATAACATTAGGAAGACTCACATCGCATCCCTAACATTTACACTTTAATCTGAAATTCCCTATATTTGTTTTATTAGATTTTAAAATTCATGCACCGTCAGGAAACATAAGACAAACTACTTCAAGGAGTTGTAAAACAATCCTCCCGTGACTTATTAAATAAAATGAATCCCAACACCTACATAACTTGCGTCTGCTGTACAGCTTTTTACTTTTTCTTTATTATTCTTACATCATATTTAATTATATATATATTTGTAATAGGTAATTATCCCAATTATTTATTATTACCGACTGTGACTGAGTTGATACAACTGGGTATGACTTGTCTCCCATAACTTCCCAAGTTGTTTGTCCTTTTTACGTGAAACGGAATTTGATTTTCTAATTAATAGGTTCAAATTTAAACAGTTTTGTATTTTAGACCAAGGACACAAATTTAAACAGTTTTGTATTTCACATCTCCACCTAAAATCCGCTTAATGCATAACATTGTCCGACTAACGCATATGCCATATAAATAGTCTTTTTAAGAAATACGATCTCTTTCCACATCCAATATCCAAAACCACAATCATAAAGTTGCTTTTGCCCAATGTATACATGATTGATTGATGCACCTTTAAGCTCTTTTGTTTAGGATGTATTTGAAACCTCAAACAGAATAATTATTATTAGCATTACAATGATTAATTAGAGTCTAACAAAAATAAAAGAAGAAAAAAGAGTCATTTGATATCTTATTGGAAAGATAGAGAGCTCTAGATATGCGCACAATACGTCATTGGAAACTTTAATGGATGTAACAATAAAACATTGATTTTGGTAAAAAAAAGAAAAAAAGAAAGGTCTTGTAGTTAGAATAAAGTAGACCTCTAGGGATCCGTCAGAGACTGTACGAGGATTCACAAAAGTCATCCTTAAGCCACTCTCCTTGTGGTCCTGAAGACCAAAATCTTGTAAGAGAGAGTTTGAGACTTTCTTTCTTATGAAATCTTCTTTATGTAGTCCTTTCTGCTATGTAACAATGTACGGACTCTCTCTCTGTTTAATCATTTTATAGACACAACATGCATATGGTATTAACATATCCATTATTATTGTATGGTGGTATCGATCAAGTAGTTTATTTTGAGGTGATAGCTTTCTAGCATTTTGAAAACTTGTTATCTACAAGAATCGTATGTTGTGTTTTTCTCTTTGTTGATTATGATACAAAAGTAGGCATTAGAGTTTCATGACAATCGGAAAATCTCTTAATTTATATCTCAAACTAACCTTAGATTTTATATATGTAAAACTTTGGTACAAAATATGCCTGGTCATTTATGCATCATTGT
The DNA here is from genome assembly GCA_000218505.1 of Schrenkiella parvula. Lineage (NCBI taxonomy): Eukaryota > Viridiplantae > Streptophyta > Magnoliopsida > Brassicales > Brassicaceae > Schrenkiella > Schrenkiella parvula. The sequence goes on along the minus strand of CM001192.1, from coordinate 12,718,110 downwards.
GTTGCATAAGGAAACTAAAGATTGCATATATACGGATTCGTTGAAATGCCTTTTATAAACATGTCGTTAAGAAATAGATTTGTATGAGTTAGTTTACATACAATTTCATAAGAGAGCTGACGCATATAGAGTAAGCTGAGCTTTGTTGATTTGGCCGGTGAATCAAATCACTCATAGGGGCACTAAAAATAACTAGAAAGAATACAATACATATATAGGGAGAAAGAGAGAAACACATATATTACAGCAAATAATACTATATATGCATACATCCTGACAAAACAGATGACGACAGCTCTTATTTTGGTCTCTATTTAAGTATAGATAAATATAACATTTTACTCGTCTTGTACAATTTAGTGAAACAAACAATTTTTACTTCTTTTTTTTTGTCAGCAAACAATTTTTATTTTTAATATATGGGAGTTCTGTATCAACTATATATTTTTATCTTGCCAACAAGCACAATATTCTGTTCTTACTTTATTGAAGGCGACTTTCCTGAAATTTTTCTTACTTTGTTTATTTTGTTACCAGGTTTCCTGAAACTAAAAAGTTGGAACTAGAGATGTTTTAGCTAAAAACATTTCAAATTAATCAGATTGACATTGTTTGCATATCCTAATTAAGAAAACGTCAACAAAACTTTCTTAAACAAAACACCAAACAAACGGCGCATTTGTTTTTAAATTACTTTTGAATCTGGTTTAAGTGCATCTGATGTGTCGCGCACTTGAATGATTAGCAATCACAAGAAGTGCCAAAAGGCCAAATTCATAATTAACTTTTTCATTTGTTTTGGATTATAGAAATAAAACCCATAAACGATCAATTAATAGACAGATTCATGCCTTTATCATATATCTATAGTACTTTTTAATTTTTAACAAATAAATGCTAAACTCAAAATATCATTTGCGCCTTTTTGGAATTTCTTTTAAAACACTTGATGAGTTTCAAAAACTGCTTCTTGCAAGTGTTCATCTAAAATTGCCTCTTGTGCTGCTTTACTTTGTATTAGCCCATCTCAAAACCCACATTATATTATATCCACCAAAAAATGTGGGAATATTGTTATCCTTTGATTTGTAGACAAATACTAATTTCACCTTCTTACTCAATGTCGGCTCTACAACACAATTTTGTTTTTGTAGGCAACATACTTCATTAAAATGCTGAAATGATACAGAGTTCGGTACAGAGGAGTTACATCCAAGTGATAGCATAGTGCTTAGCTCCTTTTTTTGCTAAGTTATACACTTTTACATTGGCTTCTCTTCCTATACGCTTGAAGAGAATTTGAGGATGAGGTTTGATTAACTTTTTGATGTCACCAATGTAAACTAAGAGAATGAGGTTCCTTGTAACCTGGCTTTTCAGGGACTGTTGCTGCTACTCACCAAAGAGTGTTTTGCAATCTTTATAGGAAGTAACTTCCCTATAGCCGAGCCTGGTCACTTGACGTACAACATCCCTCAGAGCTATAACTTCCGCTTCTAAAGCTGTAGATGCATATGGTCAATAGAGGTCGCTCCTTTTAGAATTGACCGGCCTTCATTATCATAAAAGATCCAGCTTATACCAGCTCGCTGCTTATCCGAGATCTATGATGCCTCTATAAAGCAAGAAAAATGATAAGTAGCCTCTCTAACCACAAACTTCTATCCATTATAGCTTTAATGATAACATTAGGGGTTGACCATCACCAATTATGAGAAAGAAGTTTAGAGAGTTGTTCACCTGTTGGGCATTGGATTGGCTACACACCCCAAATCTTTTTGGCCACCTGCATTGAAAAAGAAGATGGTTGGCAATTTCTAAGCTTTTTCCACAAAAAAGACATGCGGTTTGTATCTTTATGCCTCTTCTTTGCAATGCAAAGTAGATACTTTCGTATCATTATCATAATGGTATGATGGTAATGTTGGAAGCCAATTATCTCCCCATACTCGGGATATTCTTACCATTCTCCATATAATCCACCTCTTGTCCCTGAGAAAGAAGTTTATTACCTTGCCATATGCTTCTCCAGGCTTGACTAGATCGTATGGGACAAGGTGCGTCTAAGGAGGAAGACTTAGGGAAGTACTAAGCCTTAAAGACTCTGGCTAGGAGGGAATGCGGAAAAGCAAAAGCCTTTAACTCTGCTTTGCAACTAGGGCAAGATTTTTATGAACCAAATCATATAGCACTTCAAATTTTAAAGGCTAAATAAAAATTCTTATCTATATTATTATTTTTCTTTCTTTTTATTTCAAAATTTTCAATGATAATTATGCAATTTAGTGTTTCTAAAACTATGATTTTTGTTACTGTGTTTTAAAAATTTGTATTTTTTTATAATTTATATGAGATTTAAAATCATCAAAACATTATACTTTCTTACAATTTTAAAATTCAAAAAATTCATTACTATTTCGTGTAAGACTCAAAAAAATCTCTTAGAGCTGTCTATTACTTATAGTGCATATATAGTAGAACAAAACAGAACAAATATAAAAAAGAAGTTTATATAGAATTACTCATGACAAAGGTAATTGATCAACATTTTCAATGCCACAAAACAATCATACAAAATACATCCTCCAAATATAGACCATCATAGTTATATTTTTCAAAAATCGAAATTATAGTTCCAATTCAAGAAAAACTTATTTCAGCAGGAAAAAACCAAAAACCAAAAAAATAAATTAGAAATATAAATAAGACTTGAAACCATATGTTTCAATTCGCACTTAGTAGTAATTCATCAAGCTCATCAGTTGAATCTTCTGCAGTTTGTCCTGATTTGACCGGCACTACCCGTAAGCACATCAACAGCTCCCATCTTTATCATCGCTCTAGCGAACTGACGCTTGAAGAAGGCATTATTGCTTGCATATCGAGCCACAACACCACGAGTTAGACGGTCTGATGCAAGCCTTTGGTCAACCTGAAGCACTCCTCTCCTTCCACGGATCTGCTTGAAGAAGTCGTGGTCGAACCTCAATGGAGTCGACTGGTCTAGTCCCGCCGACCCGGTGGTTGCACATGTATTCCTTAATCTAAATTTTAAGAATAAAAACACTTGTTTATGAGCGAAAAATAAATTTCTTTACTGAATATAAAACTAAGTTGCTTAGATTATCATGCATAAATTCGTCTTCTAACTTTATTAGAAAAAATTGTTTTAAGAAATCGAACTTCTCATAATTAATCAACTAAAAATGTGTTTTTTCTTTAGATAATGTCAACTATAAAAAATGTCATATTTTTAAAAAGCAATTATAATTGGATACTTTTTGAAGATTTCAACACGTATAAAAATTTAATTATTCATCAGATTTCTAAGTAAACCAAATTTCTAATTAAACCAAGATGAAAAGAAAATTTTAAGTCCTATCAAAATGAGTATTTAGTTCATTCTTATATGATTTCATTTTTTTCTGTAAATTCAATCTCGAATTTGGTGGATGAATCATTGAACCGAATCGGTTTAAAATTACCTGGTCACCAAAGCTGGGTCCATAGATGGGTCAGGTCGTCCGGTCCCTTGGAAATTAGTGATCCGGTCATTGAACAGAGCACAGTTTCCCACACCAAGGGTGTGTGCACCCATAAGAGCCACAGCATCGAACACGTTCATCCCTTTGTCCGTGAAGATACCGACGGCTCCGGCAACGGAGATGGTTGGACCTGGAAGGTTCACCTCGTCTCTGTTTGAGACCAAACCATCACGTCTTCCTGTGGGGATAGTGTATCTCACGCCTCCGGCTAATGCCACAGAGTCACGTGTGGCTAATGTGACGATGTCAGCGCATGAGACCGTGGAGGGACATGCGGTCTCTAGCTGAGCCTTGATCTGGTCGATAAGCTCGAACTCTCTGACGCTTCCATTTGGTCCAGCGGTTTTCTCGGACGTGGTTGAGTCAATGAGGAGAGAAGCGTCGCAGCCCTATAGAGCGTAAGAAAATAAATATTAAGATAAGATTAACCAAAATAAATAATATAAAGTGAAATTTATGTAATTTTATGAAAATTGTTTTCTACAATTATGCATCTTATATCCAAGTATGTTATTTTATCCGACATATTCAAAATATAATTAGAGGAAATAATTATAGGAGTGTTTTGAAAATGTGCGAGACATATTAAAATGTTATGTAGATTCTTATTACCCTAACGAAACAGTCGTGGAAATGCATACGGAGCAAAGCTGCGGTGACGGTTGGATCAGCACCAAATCGTTGGCGAACAAGATTGGTTATGATAGTCTCGGCTTGAGGGCATGACTGGCTATAGAACCCAACTCGCAGTTGAGCAAATGCGATTGGGAAAATGAAGAAAAACACAAGAAGAGAAGAAAACTTCATCATTTTCTTAGATGAGTAGTTTTTCTTCTCGGTATTGGTTTTTTCTTCTTGTGAAGGGGGATTGTGAGACCTTTGAGATCAACCACAATATATATATACGAATAACTTAACCGTCAAAAAAAACAATTCGAAACTATAAAATTAATACATCTCATATATGCGGAATACATGCCAAAGTCAATATTATTATTGAGAGAAGAACCGTTTGCAAAGGCGTGCAAGCGACTTTGTGAACATTCCTTTGCCTTTACCATGTATTAAATTTCTATTTTTATACTTTATATTATATGCTGAAAAGTTGATCCAGCTAATTCGATAATTGTAAAATTGCAATTAATTACATGGAGATAAGGTGGCAGTTTCATCGTTGTCTATTTCAGTTTCACTTTTTCTATGCCGATTTCGATTTTAAAAGAAATAAATAAGTAAATAAAAAATGAAAAGTTATTTTAAGTCATATGAAATTACTACAAAATCATATTACAATTTTGATTGAGAATGACTTGATGAACTTATTTAGGAAGAAAAATTTACAAATTTTGAAGTTTTAGACACACCGTTAATTTTATCTGGTTCTTTTAATTTTAGTCAATGGCACATGTGTACAACAACCAAATATAATTGTACACAACAACTTATGAACTGAGGCAATTTTCTAATTTTCTTATAAACTCCTTATATGAATTTTGCTATATTGAAAGACAACTAACCAATTAAACTAAATACATACACATATATCATATGCATTTATGGATACCACGATCATTATTTGATGTAAGTCAACCAAGAGGTTGGGTAAAATATTTGTTTAGCCACTAAATTATCTACTCATCTGTTTTTAGCCATTAAAAAAAACAGAAACAACAAACAATTAAAATTTCTTCTTTTATGAAAGTGAAAAAATATTTAAGTAATATAGTAACATATTACTAAAATTATGAAAAGATCTTATAAATTTTTAATTATTTTTATAATATTTGTTATAAAGTACACTTAATTAAATAGTTTTTCAGTGAGATATTACAAAAATGATATTAGAAATAATACAAATAATTAATTAATTAAAAATCGGTAGAAAATCTAAAACATAAATTTATAATATTGAATAATAGCCAATTATGATAAAATAAGCAAAAAAAATAAAATATTGATTTACGTTATTAAATTAAATTTTTTAAAAAATTTTAAACTTTATAATTTCAACTTATAAAAGACATATATTAAATTTTCAATTCTAATAATAAGTTTAAAATTACGATGATAAAAAAAAATTATTTAAATGTATAAAAACTAAATAAAATATATAAGCAGTTATATCAAAACCAATATATCATCTGTTATGTTTAAACCGCTTTCACACCAGTACTCTTTCTCTCCTGGAAGCGAAAGTAGGAGCAAAGTATATTGATTCACCTGTTTGTTAATCTACTTGTTGGCACTTTATAACCAAAACAGAGCTCTGGAGTTTTTTGGAGTACCTACAACATCCTATTAGACAAGATATTGTAATGGTTTCTAATAAATGATAAACGATAATAAACATGCATGATAAGTAAAAGATGAATACTGCAATCCTCTAAACTTAAAAGTACAATTTTCTTTTTTCAAATAAAAAACTCAAAAATTTATCTACATTCAGTTTTCAATTCTAACATTGAAATCCCAAATATAAGTATGTAACCCCAGAAATAGGAAATGATTTCTGTTACATTATGGATACTCTTATACAATTAGAAAAATCATTCTAGAAAATTTCTCAAAATATCACATAAGTCTGAAGGACAATTTGGGATGAATATGAAAAAAAAAATCAAAAGTAAAATTAAAAAAAACTAAAGTGAAACTGAAGAAGGAAGAGTTGTGTTACTTGTTACTTGACAAAGCGACCATGAGATTTAGGAATATTACTTTGATGCTAACATCGTATGAATTAAAAATAAATAAAAATAAAAAATAATTCAAAGTCGGTTTCGTGGCAATTGGCAAGTTGTGTAAAGAAGCTGTCCCGACACAAATGATTCACTTGTAATAATGAGACATTCTCCTCTTACAATATATTTGAATTAACTAAATTAACATGTCAACTACTTCGTTAATACTGTTTATGCATTTTTATTAGCAAAAATAAATTCTTAGTTTTCATTTTTCCGCATTCTTAACTATTTTACTTATCTTTTAACGAATATATGTTTACAATTATTTATATATATATATATAGGATAAGTTTTTTACTAATTATTTATATATATATATATAGGATAAGTTTTACTATATATATATATATATATATATGTATAAATTTCTAGTAAAATTTTGTTTTGGACGAAATATTTTTTGTTATCCTAATAACTGATCATCAATCTAAGATACTCTATTGTGACTAAATCTTATTAAGCTTAATAATTTCGAAACTCAATTAATCGTCTAAACATAAGTTTAAATATTTAGCCATCCATAAAATTTTAACACATAGTATTTTAATAAGATAATTTTATTTAGAAACTCGATTAATCGTCTAACTAAAATTTATTGTTGTTTTGGTTGGTCTCCGTTTGGGTAAAACCAACTTGTACATGATTGTAGAAAAAATATAGTTGTTATGAGGCCACAAGGCCTAGTTTTATTTCGGTGGGATCAAAAATTGTATTGGGCTTTTTGATGCAGTGTTATCGGTTCTAAGATAGAAACCTGAATATTTTCTCAAATATGATTATCCAAAAATAGAATGTAAATAAATATCACCATTTGGAGCCTTTCGGTTCGTCTGTGTAAATACACTAATGATATATACATGTACAATATTTCAGAATTTATTGCTTCCTTGAATTATAAAATGTGATTTCTAATTGTGTTCCACTTCATTTCATTCAATATATTAAAGCATTTCCGTTATAACGAGTCTAACGAAATATAAATTCATGGAAACAAAGTTATGTATATTAGTTAACTTGATAATAATAGAAAGTAGCATGATCCTATATAACTATATATACTTGTATATATAGACACGATGCTGAAAAAAAAAATACAAATAAGCAAGTGATGAAGTGAGATGTGAAACTTGCATCTCAAGGAAGATAATACGAGGGAAAAGAAAGAAAGAGTTAAATCAATTTCAACTCGAAGTTAGAGAGATGTTGAATAACTACTCCTAACAACAACAACAACGGCTTTGCGTCTCACGTGAAGATTTCAAGAACCAAGATCAAGATCTCTCTCTCTATATAAATCTTCATTTCTCGTTTGTTTCTTTCTCAGTCATCAATCTCGCTTCTTCTCCCTCATCTGTCTCGTCGCTTTCACCCTTCGTCACCGTTTCCGCCGCAAGAAAACCGTGACCCACCTTCGTCTCTCTCAATGGTACTTACTTTACTTCCTCTTCTCAGAGCGACTTCAGATTTGCGGCATTATCGTCGTCTCTTCACATTCTTCAACCACAGTTCACCACAGATTCTCTCTCTTTCTCGGAGACTACTGATTCTTCTCCCTACTTTTGCTTTTTGCAGGAAATCGAACAAACCGTAACAACTCCCACCGCCGCACAACAACAGCAGTCACAACAACAAACACTGATCGGAAGATTCTGCAGATGCCTCTTCACGAGTATTTTCTACTTGCAACTGATCCTAGTCTCGATCCTGGTCATCTTTCTCACGCTTAGAGGTCTAGTCTTCACCAAATCACCAAACTTCCATCCCAAGAAATGGTACACACCTTTGCTAACCTCTGTTGCTGTCTCTGGAGTTCTCTCTCTAGCCTGGCAATGCTTCTTCGTCTGCAAAATTGCAGCGACAGTCAAAGCAACGATCATCTTCACACCGCTACTCAGTCTCTCGGTCGGGCTCTTCCTAATACTGTACGGCTTATCGGTGGTTCCATGGATCGGTATGCCTCTTGTGATCTTTAGCCTTTCTCTGGCATCCTATGGCTGGCTTTTCGTCCTTCGAACGAGGCGTGAATTCACCATCAGGGTGACGACAATCGCCACAAGCGTACTACCTGCAAGAACCAGAGCAATAGCCGTTGTATCAGCGATCTTAAGCGTCCTTTACTCGGGTTTCTTGGTGGCTGGAATTGGAGGAGCTACTGCTACAAGAACAAGTCTAGATATTCTTTTCATCTCCATAGTCGTGATAAGCATGGCCTGGACAATGCAAGTTCTCAAAAACGTACAAGTAGTCGCCATCTCGAAAGCCACATATGTATACTTTGCTCGTGTTGAGTTCATGAACGCATGTGATGCTCTTTGTGCCACTCTGAAAAACCAGCTGGGGAGCGTTTGTATTGGGTCAACACTCGTTCCAGGTTTTGTAGTCATCAGAGGAATGATCCGAACTCTTAATAGATTGGACAACGGCAGCGACAGGACCATGTACGCAGGTGATGGAGACTGTGCTTGGATTGCCAATCATTTGATTTTATGCGGAAACAGATATGGATTTGTTCATGTGGGAGTTCACAACAAAATTTTTGTGCAAGCGTCGAGAGATACATGGCAGCAGTTCAGAAGAATTGTTGGATTGGAGGAGCTGATTGATTCTGACATCACCAGTGCCATCTGCTTCCTCAGCGCCTTTGCAACTGGGGCAATCTCTGCATTGACTGCAGGAATATGGGGGCTCCTGATCCATAAGGAATACTTCTTTCAGCTGACTCTCTATGCTTTCATCATCGGATACTTCGTGGTAAGATCTCATTATCAAACTGCAGGAAAAAGAATCGATATGGCTTTACTATGTTAGCTCATGTACCTTGTTTTTTTTTGGTGTGTTTCAGGGGAGAGTTTCTTCGGCTTGGCTGCAAGGATGTGTATTGGGTTACTACGTAGCTTATTCTGACGATCCACACAACGATAACTTTGACGACACAATTCCACAACGTATTGCGAGGCAAAATATAGAAGAGGTACAAAGATTAGCCCAATATGCAGTGCGAGAGCAGGAGGAGGAAGAGGACATAACATACATGTAGAGATGCGGAAGAACATATCCACATAGTATAGAAAAAACACCTTTTTTGTTTTGTTTTCGACTTAACTGAGACTTTTTCAAGCGAGAGTAGTAGAAGAGAGAGAGAGCGAGAGAGAGTTTATGGTTTAGTCACAGCCACTTGGGAAACCATTTTTTTATTAACAACAGAAGATGAATCGAGTCTGTTACAAGCTTGTGCATTTTTGTAGCTGGACATTACATCAGTACAGCAACACAAATCTCTATATGGGATGACAAAAGGAGGATTCTGCAATAGGATCATAGAAACATATAAAAGTGGCTATTAGGTGAATTGGGGACGAAACCATGACTGGAAACAAGTGAATCTCGGAGACATCAGTGCCCTGCGTGACCACGCCCGCCACAACTTTTGCACATAATGTTACCACTTCCACCACAACCTACAGCAGAAGCATCAGATGGGTAAGATAATGATAAAGCAAAAAAGAAACTTGCATAGAAACATGGCTATATAACTTCAGTAAGAAAACAGGAAACGCAGGCTATACCTAAGCAACGGACTTTAACAATGATGCCTTGGCTCTCCATTATGGAGTCTACGTATAGACCAGTCCCAGAGCAGGTGGCGCAAAGCAATGCACCTTTAGCTTCACAACAAGTGCAACGCCTATTATCACCAATCTCTCTCTCTGACATTGATAATCCTACTGGCTCCTCGATTATTTCCTCCGGTATTGGCTTATCATAACAGAACATTGACTCGAGACTGCTTCTCTGTCTATGCATATCTCTTTTTACGCATGATTCAGTCTACAGAATCAAACAAAATTTCCTCAACTTAGCAAACAATGATTTATCTCTCTCAGAAGAAACTGGATTTTCTTTCTTTAGTTAATACACCAATGCAAACAATTCATGTTACTCGTAATTGTTCCCCATCATCATGAAACAAAGTCCTGACATTTCAAAATTTTGCATCATTTCAGGTGCAGAGAGTTCGTTAGCAACTCAAAAACGCAGAGAATAGCACTGTTAATCTAAGTAATTTCGTAAATCCTATTGAGTTTCCATATGAAAATCCAGCGGAGAAAGTAACAAAATCGAAGCAAAAGGAGAACGGAAAAGAGATATTAACCTTGAGAGATGAAGAAGAAGAAGGAAGAGAGCACACTCTTACACGGGAACCGAATCCAGAAGAAGGAATCCCGCGTCGGATTTCGGCAACAAAACTCGATTTCGCCGGAAAGGTAGCCGGAAAAGCAAAATCTAAAGCGGAATTCATTGTCGACTCGATAAGAGTGTAGAGAAGAGACTAAGATCGGAAGATCAAAATTTTTGAAATCGAGAATAGAGAGAGATGGAGAAGGTGGTGTGGGTGATAATAACTTTGGAGGGATCGCCGTTCCTAGGCCTTGTTGTTCGTAATAATCGGACGGGTCCATCCACATATATACCGATATGACAACCCGGTTATCTAGACCGAGACAGCCCAATTTCAGAGCTTTTTTTTGTGTGTGAATTTAAAATAATTTATTTCGTATTTAGAAATGCGTGGGCTTAGTTTATGTGTATGGAAGAATAAAGGCGTCAAATGGGTCATAAACTCTATAAATGGGCCATCTTTAACACGACAAGCATTTATATAAAAGCCCATCTCAGTTATTTTCTCATAAGTCTTCTTATTATTAAAACTGGTATTCACACTATTTAGATAAAGGCAATAACGTAATCTTAAAACATAAACATTTCTCAAAAAGTACCAAAAATTTTTTTTCATTAAAAACAAATAATGGTCTATTTTCAGATACAGCTGTTGTAAGCTCAAAAAAGTGAGATAAATGTGACAATGCGTCTAACTAAACCGTAGAAGACTCGTCACTGTTGGAAAACTTAACTATATAGTTGATATTCTATCTTAATGAGTTATGTCATATCGAATCTCTTAGTGGAAAGGGACGTACGTGTTTGATTCTTTGAGTTAATAATGGGATCGCTTTTACTCACTTAGCTCTCAAGGAATGAATTAAAATCACAAGATTTAAAGAAACATGCAAAAATAAAAGTAAAGCAAATAAAGAAACGCGTTTGACGACTGCGGTTGCTCTCAAGACTTTGTACTTTTACCGTTCACGTTTTCACACTGAATAAGTCAAAGTCCCCAAAGCTTTTAAAGGAGGAAACCAAAAAAATCTTATCCTAAGATCATAATCCCTCGGCCGGCTTACTCGTTTTAGTCCGTCGCTTTGTATAGTGAAAGTCCATTTCATTAGACAAATATTATCTTTCTTTTTTGGAGTAACTATATTATTCACCAAAAAAAAATATATATATATACATATTATTTCTTTGTTAATTAGCATTTGCTATCGACCAAACAAAAAAAACCTAACTTTAGTCTTTTTCTGAGTATTATATAAATTTATTTATGTTAGCTTTTTCTACTTTTATATTTCTGTCCTTTTCTGCCGGTTTATTTTTATGGTTGTCGCTGTCTCACCCTGTTTGTAAGATAGATACAATTTCCATATCGAATGTATATATATGAGTTCTTTCAAATTAGAAGTTAATAGAAAATTAACAAAAAAAAAACTGAAACTTTGAAATGTGAGTGGAAGTAACGGTGTAAGAGGCGGTGGTCTAAGCTCTATTACCAAGAACCACTTGAAAAAAAGGATATAACTTGAAAGAGAGTTCACAATTAATGAAACTTGACCAAAACAAGCAAAACGAAATATAACTTTCATCAAAATATCAAAATTAATGTTACAGACTTTGTCATAATACAAAAAAGGTATAATCAACACTAGATATATCCTTTTAATAGTTTCTTACTATTAAAAAATCAATATTTAGAAAGTGGAACAAAAAAAATCAATTGGGACCAATAAAATTTGACTCGGTTTCTACTTTGTTTTTTTGTAAAAACGGAAAGAATATCAATCGTGCCAAATATATTAGTTATTCAAGTTGGTCCAGTTCGGTGTAAGGAAACAAACAAAATTGGCCGGTTTCACACTTCAAATTTTGAACACACGATTCCATTAAACCCGGTTTTCATCATAAATTTTGTATTTCCGGTATATTCAGTGAGCAATTCCTGTTTTAATCTTTAAACCGATTCGATTTTTGAGTGGTTATTAATAACAGACAAAACCGGGACGTTTCTGTTTGTCATAGTTATTAGTGCAGCTTAAGGAACAAGTAAGCACAAAAACAATTTGCTGAGGTAAGCTAATTAAAATATTAATTAATTGTGGAAAGCTTCTAGTTTTCTCGTTCTCGTCTTCCTTTCCTTTTCCTCGAGAACTCAATGGAATGGGAAAATGACGTACAGTTGATCGTGAAGCCGACACATAAGCCACTTCTAAAAAACACCAAAGCCCAAAAACGGTAAGGACAAAGTGACAGACTTTTCGTTATTCTTTATATATATATATATATATAAACTATATAGTATTTGTTCGGATCCTCTGGTTCTGACGTTTGTCTTCGTCAGGTCCTGTGCAAGTGTGTGTTTTGTTTGTGTATTCTTTCGCTTCGTTCGGCTCCGATCGTCTCTCTTCAACAATCCAATAGATTTCTTCTCTTTTTGCTTTTTTCCAGATATTAATAAAGGTCAGTGCTTTTTGATTTTGTTTTCTCTTTCCGCGTCGAGCTCGTGTTTATCTCATCTGCTTCTCTCTCTCTGTTCATGATCTGTTGAGGGAAAAACCCATTAATAGATTCTCCACGACAAAACCCAATTTCGTGTTTCTTCTATTTCGGAAAAAAGAAACCAACTTTATAGCTTTCATCGTTTTTTTCTTGATTTCCAGTTTCTCCTGATTGATGGGATTTCCATTTTCTTCAATTCGTCTTGGTTACTTGAATATCACATTCCTCGTCGTCTCTTGCCTTCTCTTGTGCTTCTTCGCGAATTCTGTTGATTCCAGTGCTTTAAAACCTAAATCCGAGCATGATTGCAGTGCCCTGAAGCACTTTCACGACTACAAATCAAAGTGCGCTTACCTGAAATCTATCGACCCGTGTGCGAACCAAGGTTTCATCGATTACCTTTCCTTTCTCTATTGTAATTTCGATGGGTTTCCAGTATTGGGTCAGTTTCTCCTCTTCCTCTGGCTGCTTGTCCTCTTCTATGTGTTGGGACATACTGCGTCTGAATATTTCTGTTCATCTCTCGAAAGCCTCTCAAAGCTGCTTAATTTGTCGCCAACTGTTGCCGGCGTAACTCTTCTCTCGCTCGGCAACGGCGCCCCTGATTTGTTCGCCAGTTTGGTCTCTTTCATGGGAGAATCAAAGGGCACTTACGATGTTGGTCTCAACACTGTTGTGGGAGGCTCTTCGTTCGTCACCTGCGTCGTTGTTGGGATCATAAGCATTTCGTTGCATAAGAGACGCGTCCGGGTCGAGAGGTCTGCTTTTATAAGAGACATTTGCTTCTTCTGTGCAGCGATTGGTTCCTTGGCTTTAGTTTTGGTCTATGGGAAGATCAATTTATGGGGTGCTCTTGGGTTCTGTTCACTGTATGCTGTTTATGTTGCCTTTGTGTACCTATCTTGGAGATTTGGTGGAGAAGGTTGTGAGTTTGATCTCGAGTCAGTCCATAAGCGTGGTAGTCTTAGTGAACCAATCCTGCAGAGAGACGTTCTTGATGAGCACATTGAAGATGTTGTTGTAGTTGATGGAGAGCATCAGACTGTCAATCGTTGGCGATATTACTGGAAATTGGTGGTTTGGGTAATCACTTTGCCTCTCTACTTGCCAAGGATAGTGACAATTCCTGTTGTGAGTGAAGCCGGATGGTCTAAACCAACAGCTGTTGCCTCGGTCACATTTGCTCCGGTTCTGTTGTCGTTTCTATGGAACTGGAAGCGGAATCCGACGAGTTTTGAGTCGGGGATTGTGTATCTAGTCGGCTGTTTAGTCGGCATAGTTCTTGGTTTCGTTGCAGGAGCCACGACGAAGAAATCAAACCCACCAAAGAAATGGTTATTACCTTGGTTAGCAGGAGGGTTTGTTATGAGCATGACATGGAGTTACATATCAGCAGAAGAGCTAGTCGCGCTTTTGACTTCACTAGGGTACATTTTCGGTGTAAGCCCTTCGATCTTAGGCCTAACGGTCCTCGCGTGGGGAAATTCGATAGGAGATCTTATAACCAATGTCACGATGGCGCTGCACGATGGGAACGAAGGAGCTCAAGTGGCTGTATCGGGATGTTACGCGGGTCCTATCTTCAATACATTGTTTGCTCTCGGGATCTCGCTTGTGGGATGCGCGTGGGACGTTTATCCGTCGAGCATTGTGATAAAGACAGATCCTCGTTTGTTGGAGAGTCTTGGGTTTCTGGTCATAGGACTGGTTTGGTCGTTCCTGGTCCTGTTTAGTAACCGAATGAGACTTGGTAGTGTGATGGGCATAGGGCTTTTGGTCATTTATTTGGCTTCATTGTCTATAAGGATTGTACAAACAGTTGAAGATTCTCACTAACCTCTAATTTCAATTCACAGTTTCATACACAACATGGGTTTGTATAATCTTCTACTCTGTGATAGGAATCGATTTTGTCTAGATATATGGATGACTTATGTAGTTTTATAACATAGATTTTTCATCATATATCGATACAACTTCGTTTGAAAAAAAATGTCGAGTTGCAATTACTATAAATCAAGTTGAAAAAAAAAAGAAAAAACTGGGATTTACAATGCAAAAAGAGTTATAAATAAGGTTCCAAATTTCGAATATTGATACAATGTTATCGTTTTTAACTTTCATTAATGATTTTTTACAGTCGAGTTATCAGTTATTGAAGGCAAAAAGTTTTATAGAAAATATTTGAATATCACAAAATCGCTTATATTAATATTTATTTGTATACTGGAGTATGGGACACATTATTCTGTATAATAAATTTTAGAGATATGGAATTCAAATTGAGTAGCTAGAATTTTTGATAGGTGTCAGATACTCAACTAGTCAACAATCTCTACCCATGCAACAAGGATATAATGTATTTATTATTTCTTGGAAATATGTTTATTTATTATCAAAGGGAATTACTATAGTCTATTTAATCTCCCAGTATTGTGGGAGTTTGTTGAATCGACAAACGCTTGTCCCTTTTGGCCAATTTGCATAAAAACTTAAGATAAGATGTGTCTTGTTTATTTTATTTCTGTTATTGTCTGCTCTTTTCAATTTCCGTATCCCATGAGTCGTTTGCAGAATAATTTGGCACATTTTTCTTGTTTGTCTGCAAATTGTTTCCTTGGAATTAGGATAATTCCAATTTTAGGCCTTTTTCTAATAATTCGAAATGCAATGTGGCATTGAACAATGTCCCTTATAACCATATAACTGATTAGGGATTTTTCGTTTAATTTAGGCAATATTTGCTTAATTCCGGTTGATTTCACCTAATTGAAGTTTTTTTAGTTTTAATTAGAGTTATGATTTTCGAAATTTGGAATATTAGTGGTTGAGCTAAAACCACAAAACAGCCAAACAGTTATACGTTATTCTCTATGTATTTTAAGTTTTTATAACACAAACTGAATTTTTTTTATAAGCAAACCAATCATTTATCGTAATCTAAATACAATTAATCCGATTAAAAAAAGTTTCAGTTAAAATAATAAAAAATTAATTAATTTAGTATTACAAATTAAAAACATTTAGAGTATATATTTATATATATTTTAAACATCATTCGAGTAAAATTATAATGTTTACTTCACATAGCATAACCATATTTAGTAGGTTTGTTTGAGCCCTAGATCAGACTAGACCTGATATTTATTTAGCTAACAATACTAGAACATTTTCAAATGTTTGACATTCTTGGTAAATATCATAAGTTCAAAAAGTTAATATCTTTATTGTCTTCTAATTAATGTAGGATTCACATAAAATAGCCGAATAAATAATCACTGAGAATCCCATTTAGTGTGGTTCTATAATTTTTTTGATATTACTGATGACTGATGTGAGTATGTATATTCAATCCATGAACAATGAACCTAGAACAACATGCCAATGCTTTCTTGATTCTAGTTAGGTACTAAGTGAGTTTGACAGAAAATGAATGTTCAGCAACAAACAAAATTAGCAATCCCTCTCAACACTATTCACAAGACAACATTTAAGGAATGATATAAGACCCACAACTTTCATCTATTTGCAAATTTCTTTTTAACAATCAACTATTACAAAAGAACAACCCAAACAAAATTTTTAAAAATCCACAGTACTTAATTTCACCGGTCGATATCAAGGAGTCCGAAAACCCTAGCCAATCTCAAGAACAAGAAACAGAGGTAAATAGCGAGTAAGCCTCCACCGACAAGCCTATCAAGTCTCATCTTCTTCTTTGGCATTATCACAAGTGCCCAAAGCAAGCCTACCATTAAGAACCCTAGTGTCTCAAGCAACGAACTGTCACTAGGAATGATGTAGACCTCAGGATATTCAGCCAACGAGGAAATGACAAGCGGCACGCCAAGTCCAATTACCGTGTTAAATAGCGGACCGGCGTAGCACCCGGAAAGAGCGATCTGCGCACCGTCGTTTCCTCCGTGAACCGCCACGGTCACATTGGCTATTAGATCGCCAAGGGAATTGCCCCAAGCTAGGATGGTTAGTCCTAGCACGGAAGGACTGATTCCAAAGATATTCCCCAAGGATATTAACAATGAGACTAGCTCTTGTGCTATGATGTATGTCCATGTCACACTCATTGTGAAGCCTCCTAGAAGCCAAACCAGTGAGAATTTCTTTGGAGGACGAGAATTTTCTGTTGTCAAGTACGCTAAGATAGCAAAGAATAATCCGATTACTCCGGAGATTATGTACAAGATTAGGTTTCTTTTCGATCCACTGTAATGAGAACAGTAAAGTTCGGTTAGTAGAACAGGCGCGATGGCTGTGGAGACCACCGCGCAAGGCCTTGACCATTTTTCTTCGCAGACGACGGGAATTGTGAGTCGCCGGGGGAGATATAAAGGTAGTCCTACGATCCTCACTAGGACCGAGAAGCAAGACGGCTGCTTTTTTGGCAAGTCAAGAAACAAAATCTCGATTTCTTGTTCTTGAGCAACTTTTTGCGGCGGTAGCAGCTTCTCTTCACCGATATAGCCGAGCAATGGGACGCCCATCTCGGCTAAATCCTCTCTGGTACGAAGAACCTGATCGGATATAGGTTTCTTGCGATTGAAGAAATGCGAAACCGATAAGAACCCAACATAGAGGAGATAAATGGAAAGGTAACAAAGTGCAACCCAGATGGTTACTCTGCCGACGAAAACGATCAATCCGAGACAACAAAGAGCGACCAGAAGAAAAATTACATCGCGGATAAAGCTGTACCTGTCGATAGAGACATCCCTAGATCCGATCAACAAACAAATGGTCCCGACAACGAAGCTAGAGACGAAGAACGCACCGCCTAAAACAGAGTTGAGCCCGACATCGCCATTATTCGACCTCGTGAAGGAGACGACACTAGAGAACAAATCTGGCGCACCATTTCCCAGAGAGAGAAGCGTCACTCCAGCCATCGTAGGAGAGAGCTTCAAAACCTTAGATAAGCTGTCCAAAGAAGGACAGAAGTAACTCGCGGCCGTGTCTCCGAGCAAGTAGAACAGAACAAATAACCAGATGGATAAAACTAGATGGCCCAAAACTGGGGATTGTCCGAAGATACAGAAAAAAATCTTGAGATAGTCTATGTAACCTTGTTGGCCACATTTTGATTGAGATCTAATGTAAGAACACTTGGAACGGTGGTCGTCAAGGGCGGCGAGTCCTTCGCTGCAACTATCATTGTCACCGCCGGCGAGAGAATTTAGGGATTTGATGGATCCGGAGTGTTGAGGATCTTGTGAAGCGAAATGGAGATAGATGAGGAAGATGAAGAAGAGGTTGATGAGGAGAGAGAGAGAACGTGAGCTGAGAGGTGAGGAGAAGAGACTTGCCATTCAAGGAAGCAAATTGGTTTGAAGTGGAGCAATAATGAAGGGTGTTAAGTTTTTTGATATAATAATGAAAAAAATGACATTTTAAATCTTGATGTAAAATTTTTTGGATTGTTAATATTTCGAAAAATACAAGATTCCTGAGGATGTGGGTAGGGGAAAGTGGGAAACTATTGTCTTTTTATGCGAAAAAAAAATAAGTGGGGGAGGTTACATTCAATTATTCAAACAAGGAAGAAAAATCGAAGTTGATAAAGTGTTTTTATTATCCATTATTGATTTTTACGAGATATTCTCGTATATACTATGATCTATATGTAATGATTTTATTATTTATACGGTCCAACTTGGAGTCCAAATTTCTAGTGTAATTAGTCGCTAGGCATGTAACCAAACGTCTCGGGAGATTTGTCTGAATACTACAAGTCTTTAAGAGGAGTTAAGATTACTGAAGTAGAAGATGTTGCAAATAGCTAATTAATCAACTTTAATATTCGAAAACTTTATACTAGTAGTAGCAATATTCATTAAAAGCACCATAGTAAAACATAACTATTCTCAAGTGAGTGAGAAAAAAAACATCAAAATCTGGATTTTTTTTGGGGTCTAATTTTGATTATGTTTTTTTTTCTGACGGCCATGAAAATCTGCAACATTGCCTAACGTTTTCTGCTTAAATAATTAAACTTAAATTATTTATATATAATACCCAAAAAACTTCATTAAACTTAAATTATTTATATATTACTTATGGCTATGTATCGCTGATCAAATATAGACATGTGATGGATATATAAAAATAAACACTAGAATTTGAAAAAATTCATAAAAATTGGAGAAAACTCCAAACCTAAAGGTCGATCGGTATGATTAAGAAGTATTTTGGCAGAGTATCAAAGCAAGACATCTTTGCAACGTAATCCCAACCGATCACGACTTTTTCAAATGTAATCAGATCCACATTCTTATGATTTGATTTTCAAGTATGATGGTACTATATATGTATTTTTTTTTGCACCATTATACAAGTACACGTGTAGTTATAGCATAAACACGTAAATATCTAATAAATGAAGATTATTTAATAAATTCTGGACCGCCGGTTTCTTTTATTTTTGTCGAAAACCGGCGGCTTCTTGTATACATAATTTGAGAAGATGATTGAATATAAGTTATTATTAGTCTATTTTCATATTCGTGAAAATTAAATAGATATTGCTTTTGAATATGTAGCAGTTATGTTGACATAACGTATATTTGTAGTCACATGAATTGTTTAGCAACATAACTCATATTTTTTTCGTCTATTATAAAATCCTACTTTCAAAAGAATCTTAGTCTTAGATGACTCATTTTTAATATATAAAAACGAAACTATTGTTTTCTAAAATTTGAGAACTGTTTAAAACGAAATTATAGGTAAACGAGATAAGAGAATGAATTTGTATAGCTGTCTAATCCATAATACTTCTAAACCCGAAACATTTCTTAAAACCTCGCACATATATACAATCTAGTAAAAAAAGTCACATATTTTATGGTTCATGTAATATTCTGATCCAACAAAGATCCAAAGATTCCTGGTATATTCATCTAGCTGGCATGGCAGTGCAATACAAAATATAAAATCCTAATTCCAAAAAACAAATGTTGATAAAATAGTGCAATAATGCAAAGAACACGAGAACAATCGATTCATATGGTCCTCTCTTCGATGTACCAAAATTTTACCTCCCAAAAAAAGCAATCACATGGCTGAAACTGGCTCAAATTAGGCCTTCATAGAAGACACTTGCCAATAAATAGACAAATACATGCATATATATATAATCCCCCAATATTAAATTAGATTGTACATTGTATATTTCATATTGTCCCTAGAATTATTTAACTTCTCAAATTTGTTTTTAGATATACCTGCATAACAATAATAAATTTGATACAACTTATGAACTTATGTAATTTTTAGAAAAATAACATTCGTTAATTATATAAGTTGATTTCACGGTTATTATTATTTCAAAGATAGTAAGATAAGGATAAGGTTTGTAAAACTTATACAATGCAATGGCTAACGAGTACCATAGGTTTTGTGATGCCTAATTTGGTCTAACCGACAGAATCTGCTCGTACGAGAAATCGAAAGGCTGAGCTCTTGATATAAATAGTACTAATTTAAAAAAAAACAAATTAATAATTATTTGTAGACAGACAAAAATAAGGGGTGATAATCCGATGCACGTGGATTTGTGAATGTATCGGATAATGCAAGTCACGTAGAGAAATCTAAAGTAATCTCATTTTCGACCATTATATAATTGTAGCAAAATGTTGTGTTGAGTCTACGTAAAGAAGAGTACTTTTTAATCGCAATTAATCGCAATTTTCGATGTTAATTGATTAGTTTGTGGGAATTAAAGACATGATGTGAGAGTGGTTCTATATGTTGGTGATGGTAGTTAGTTTAAAACCTAATTTAGGCGTCTTGTTGGATTAAATACATAACCATGATTAGATAGAATTTGGACAAATAAATTTATTGATCGCTTTGGCAGCATTGGGAAACCCTAATAGCCACTAAAACCAAATGAACGTAAAAGAAAAATATAACCAAATGAATGTATTTGAATAATAACAATATAATATAACCTTAAACTCGGATTTGGTATGACGGATATTATTAACCGGACTAAGCTCATTATAGTATTTTACGTAGCTTCCGGTTTTTATATACGATCTTATTTTTCTAATGTATTGCTTTTTAATTATGTAACAATGAGTTTTATTCTTAAAAAAAGAGCATTTTGTTGCGCTTGGTGTAATTCGAAGTTAAGTTCAATGTAATGAGTTTGTCCCCAAATAAATAAATAAACGTTTTAATTCGACAAACTAACACACATAATATATATGTACTTATAGGCTTCTATATTAATTAATCGTATACGTAATTTCAAAATGTTCTACGGCATAATCTAACAATTTTTCTGATTCGAGTAAATATGGGCCGTTGTGACTACAATGAGTTAAATATGGGCCGTTGTGACTATGGGTTATATCTTTACCAGGCACATTATGTATATAAGGGCCCAATAAACACTAAAAAGCCCATTACGAAACGAAAACATGGACAAGATACTATAATGGATATATCTAATCCGAAGCTAGAGGCTCAGACTCACTTCCACTGCAGAAAGATAAGAAACTATGTCTGTGTCAGCGATCTTTGGCACCGGAATCGTCACCGTCGCCGCTTCTCCGGCTCTCCGCCAATTTCAAGTTCAGAAATTGGGGAACGGAGGAGTCGGAGGAGGATTGGGAATGGTGATAGAGTGTTCGTCGAGGCCTCAGAAGAAATCGACGGCTCATCACAGGAAGACGAGACCGAAGAAGACGCAGCCTTGGGACATTAAGAGAAAGCCCACCGTTTATGCTCCTCTTCCTCCTCTCCCTCCTGATTGGGCTCCGCTAGCTCTTTCTTCCGACGACGGTGGTGCTACCGCTTCTCCCGCCGGGGATTTGGTTTCAGGCGCTGCCGCGTAGTTATGAGTTATCTGTTGGTCTGGTTGTAACATCTAGTTTGAGAGCTTTCGTTGGTGTCTGTTTCTGTTAAATGTGTTTTCAGTTTCCTGCTGTCTGTTTTTTCTTGTGTTTTGTGCTTCAACTTTGAACGGTGAATGAAAATGGACCAAACTTCAATTTTTTTTAAAGCTTTCCTCTGTTTTTGGTTTAAATGTCTCAGCTTTATGCACATCAACATAGACTGATAAAACACCAAAATAAAAGATAGAACTTGGAGTAAAATCTAGGTTGAGTTGGGGTCAGATTAATATCTGCAAGTAGCAATTGTGTTGGGATGATTAGAGTTTTAGTGTTGGCTAATTAAGTTTGATTTGAAAACGTAAGCACAAGGGTGTCTGTTCTGTGGTGGTTGATGCTAGAGTTGTAGTCAAATGCTCTGTTTGCTGGCGTAGCAATGAAAATGTTTTTGGATACTGAAGAATGTCAGCAAAAACATTGTTAGAAATATAAATGCCTCGACTCATTTACGGATCACTATGATTCTTGAATCTATAATTGGTCTGTGTTGAGTTGACGGGAACAGCATTAACCTTATTCAACCCATTATAAATCCTGAACCATTCTGTATGACCCTTAAAGCATCACCCAAGATGAACACAAGAGGAGAACAGTGCAAAATGAAGATACCAATACAACGAGATCAATGAATAGATAGTTTGAAAACAGAGATAATCTGCAAGATCTTTTTGGGATTGAAGCAGATGCCTCTAACACAAAAGATAAAATCAAAACCAGTTGTTTAGGAAGGTTGTGCTTCACGTGTGATGTTATTACCAGAACTTTCGAGGAAAGGCTGACACTGGCCCTTTGGAGATTCATATCGATTTGGTTGATCCTTGAACCAACCATTGGCACTTAGAGTTCCGTTGATCTTAGTTTTAGCTTTGACTTATTCATTCCTTGGGGATGGAACTTCGATCTCTTCAGGTTCAAACACAAAACTGAAACCGGATCTCAAAACTTCAAACCTAGCTTCCCCACTAGTACCAGTTGGCACGCTAAACTCAAGGGGTGCCTTTGTCGGAGCACATTTACGCGGGAACGTGGCCTTCAAGAAGTTTTATGAAGTCTAGACAGTAGGTGTAGCCAATAAAGACATGATCTGACTCACAAGCTAGTGTCAAACAAAATCGCTGGACACAACCCTACAAAATGAAAGTCATTAATCCATAAAGCACCTTGTTATCCTCCCAAGCTCGTCCAATGTTGCTAATACAATTTTTTAGACACTAAATAACAGTTTTAGATCGAGATGTTAAATTCAAGGCCCAATATAAACCAATAATTAAAAATGGGCCATTAAAGCCCATTACAGTTTCTAATGAGTTTATGAGTTTTCGCGTGGCTTTGTGTTTAGTTCTGAGTTCTGACGTTCCGGTTTCGTTTCAAGACCTCCATCGTCTTCGTCTCCTCCTCCGTCCCGCCACGGTTTCTTAGGGTTTCTTTCGTACAGCTTCGTCGAATTTGGAATCATCTCACTCTCTATCCGTACAGGTTTCTCCAAAGTGTATGTTCGTTTATTTCTCGTTCATTACTTCTTAATTTGATTTACTTATGTTTCCTTGTTCTGTCTTAACAAACTATTGAGTTTTGTGGTTTGGGTTTTTTCCGTTTCTGATTCGTATGCTGATCGTTTTGCTTGTAAATTTATGCTCTATTTTAGCTTTGTAACTCTGTAGATCAAAGCTTGAGGTTGGTCTCTCTGTTGAAATTCGACAAATGATTCAGATTCTATAGAGATCGATCCCCTTTTGTCTTTTTGTCTTCTGGTGGAACGGGCTACTCTGTGACAGAATGGGTTTTTTTTGCTTTCGCTAGAATCAGAATGGGTTTAAGATAGCCTTCTACAAACACATACCATTGATATGGCTTTTACAGAATGCCTTTTGTCGATTATAAGTTGTCTCATTATTATGATTTTAGCTGTTAGGTCACCTTTTCCTGGTGAATACTAATGATGCGAAGCTTGAATCTAATCCCTGTATCTTTTTTTTGTTTCATGGCGCAGAAAACAAATAGCCAACATAATTGAGTTTTATTACTCGCAAGTGCAAAGATGTCGGTCACGGCGGGAGTGAGTGAAGCTGCACTTGCTACACGGGCTAAACTACGAGGTGGGATTGGACAGACTAAAGTGAAAAGATATTGGCCTGGAAAAGCTCCCGAGTGGGCCGATGAAGCCGAGGAAGATGAGGATGTTAGGATGCACAAGGTTGATGTTTTGGATAGAGCTTTTTCAAAGCATGATGATTTGGGGGTTGCTAGGAAGGATGACCCAAGGCTGCGCCGTCTAGCTCAGACTAGAATTGAAAACCGTGAAGAAGTTAGAGCGGATCATCGGCGAGTTAGACAGGCTGAGATTATATCTACGGAAGAAGAAGAATTGAGGAATCAAGAGTCTAAAGATGAGGAAGAAGATGAAGATGCCCTGGAAGAAAGAAGAAGAAGAATTAGAGAAAAAAATCTTAAAAGAGCTCAAGAGGAGGCTGATTTACTTCCTGTAGAGGAAGAAGACGAGCTACAAGATGAAGAGGAGGAGGAGGAGGAGTCTGAGTACGAGACTGATTCAGAAGATGAGATGCCCGGTATTGCCATGATTAAGCCTGTTTTTGTACCAAAAGCGGAGAGAGATACAGTGGCAGAGCGTGAGCGGCTTGAGGCTGAAGAACAAGCGCTTGAAGAACTAGCAAAGAGAAAACTGGAGATGAGAAAAATAGAGACGAAGCAGATAGTGGTTGAGGAAGTTAGGAAAGATGAGGAGATACGGAAGAATATGCTATTGGAAGAAGCAAATATTGGAGATGTGGAGACTGATGACGAAATCAATGAAGCTGAGGAGTACGAAGTTTGGAAGACAAGAGAGATTGCTAGGATCAAGAGAGAACGAGATGCAAGGGAAGCTATGTTGAGAGAGAGGGAAGAAATAGAGAAGTTGAGGAACATGACAGAGCAGGAGAGAAGAGAATGGGAAAGGAAGAATCCGAAACCTGCATCAGGTCAACCGAAAAAGAAATGGAATTTCATGCAAAAGTACTACCACAAGGGTGCCTTCTTCCAGGCAGATCCTGATGATGAGGCAGGATCCGTTGGAAGCGATGGTATATTTCAGCGCGACTTCTCTGCTCCAACTGGAGAAGATAGGCTGGACAAATCGATTCTGCCCAAAGTCATGCAAGTCAAGCACTTTGGTCGCAGTGGAAGAACTAAATGGACTCACCTTGTCAATGAGGATACAACAGATTGGAGTAACCCGTAAGTTTTCTGCTTTCAGCGTCTCTTTTGCTTACATCTGGTTAGTCGTAGGCTTTTGATGTGAAAGAAAAAAAGTTCTCATTTAGGCTTCTGAAAACTGACTTATTTAGCATTTGAGCAGAAACATTATGCTGAGAGTGAACTGAATCATTGCATGCAAATATGAATCTTGCATCTGTTAATTCGCTTATGGAGCTGCAGATTTTGAATTACTTTTTTTGGCATAATGAATGATTGTGCAGGTGGACTTCCAATGATCCTCTACGTGAAAAATACAACAAGAAAATGGCAGGCATGAATGCTCCTATTGCAAAACCAAAGGGGAGCAAGAAGATGAAAGATTGGGAGACATAAACCGCTTCAAGATTTTAAGCCAAAGATTGAAACAAAGTGGTATGTTCTAGTAAAACAACATCGTACTATGATATCTCTAAGAACTCTCAGTCGCAGTAACTAATAATATTACTTTGTTACTACCGTAAGCTCGTGGACAAGAGACATCTGGTTGTAGCTGTGTCTTTTGTATCGGATCAATGAAGATACATTTTATGTTTCTGCTTGTATCACGAAAGCATTTTTATTTGTTTAATTATTTCCAAGGTAACTCTGATGGTAATTTCAAGGTGTACAAGATATGGGATCTAAATTTCACAAGCACACTAACACAAAACCAAAAAAATATTGCCACTGGTCGGAACAAATCGTAGGAATGGCATTTAACATTCTGAATACAATAAATACTCATAAGGATCATATGTTGTAGTTTGATCTCGCCATCACGCGTCTCGCTTTCTTCAGATCTACCTGCTCTAATGTGTCTCAAACTAACATATATATCATTGCTTGTGTTACCAAGTTACAAACATGGAACTTATGGTTTTCAAAGTAATTAGTATCAACATCACAAAAAAAAAAACGCGTTTATGTTAATATAATAATTGGCAAACTATAACTGGAATTAAAATAATTGTGCCGAAAGTAGCCACCACCACCGTAATCAACAGATGCAAAAGATGGCCAACGAACGACGATCTATCATTTGTTTTGCTGTAAAGAAAGCTTAACAACAAACAAACCACATAGCCCACTCTTCTTCTTCTTCGCTCTGTCTCTCTCTATCGCATAGTCAACCATTTTCTTCTCTCTCCAATTCTACCTCCGTAAGGTACGTCTCCGAGTTTCCATGGCTTCCCCACGTCTCTCCCCCCCTCCCCATCGTTTCATTTCGTGTTTATTCTCTACGCTCTGACTTGTTTAGAGCTTATGAAGTGTTGATATTTTTGAATTATCGTATTTGATTTTTGTTTCTCCACGATCTGTTCGCTCGTACCTGGTGAGTGAGTTCACCAGACACATATTTGGGTTTATTTTCGATTCTGTGGATCTGATTCTCTCGATCTGACTGCGATCTCTTTGAAATGATTGTCTTTTGTGGGCTCGTCTGCGTTAGATCCGATTTTTACTCAACTCGGAGGGATATTGATGGTTCATACCTTAATGTTCCATGTGATTTGATCTAAAAGTTTTCGATTCTGCTTTGAATTAGATTCGCATCTTGTTGTTTATCTCAAATCATAAATATGATCAAAGCTGCTAATTTTTTTTCTCTTTTTATCTATTTGAATATGTGAACTTTAAAGCTGTCAATTTCGTTTCGGAATTTTTCTAATATGAAAACTTCACCATCTGATTCGTGATTGTTGCTCTTAATTCTTTTACAGAACCAACCTGGAGAAAGAAAAAAATTAGATGATCAGTGATCGGTCTGAGTTCAGAGTTCAGATACGGAGATTATTTGTCATTATGATCAGAATGTCGTACAGATGGATTTGCAATCATCCCTTTCTCCTGGGCTTTGTTGGGTTTTTGTATCTTCTGCACAGAACTTGTCCTCTTTTGTTTTCTCCCTTGGTGGCTGCATCTCCTGTTTTGGTATGCACTTTCGTTTTGCTTGGAACAATTCTGAGTTTCGGAGAACCAAACATACCTGAAATCGAAAAAGAACCGGAAACTGTCCATGAGGCTGCTCTTTTTAGAACTGATGTTTGGAGGGATGCTACTGTTGTTGAGAGAGGCCATGAGAGTGTTACGGTAGAGAGATTCATGAGCACGGAGAAAGACGTACTTCACGATGGGAATGATGGTGCCGATAGATTAGGGGAAAACCAACTGAGTGAGGTTGAGGATGATGGTCGACCATTTGATTATAGGCCTTTGGTGGATGAGACTCTTGATGATGTCAAACGGGATACTCAGGTAAGGTTTGAGGAGAAAGCATTTGTCTTGGAGTCGGAGAAGAGGGGAGATAGAGAAGAGGATAAATTGATTGAAAATGGTGGGAAGCAAGTTTCACATGCAGAACAATTGAGGAAAAATGGTGGATTTGTAGATGAAATGGTGGACGATTCAAAGGAAGATCAGGTGGATGTATCTCCAGTTTCGCCTTGGAGACCGATGAGGCATGAGGAGGACGAGGATGATGATGCAGACCGTGATGACTCAATGGATTCTGGGTCTGATGGTGCGGAAAGTTCTTCACCTGATGCCTCTATGACAGACATCATCCCGATGCTTGATGAGCTTCACCCGCTTTTACACTCAGAAAATCCAGGCCGTCTTATTGCAGATGTTGAAGGATCAGATGCAGCTTCAGAGGGGCCACATAGGAGTAGTAGTGATGAAGGAATGGAGTCTGATGTTGACAGCGAAAGTCATGGAGAAGAGGGCGACAACGAGAACGAAGAGGAAGACGAGGATGAAGAAGAGGAAGACGAGGAGGAAGAAGAGGAAGAGGAAAAGAAGGAAGAGAAGGACGATGAAAATAAATCAGCAGTCAAATGGACAGAGGCTGACCAAAAAAATGTTATGGATCTAGGAAGTCTCGAGCTTGAAAGAAACCAACGGTTGGAGAATCTTATTGCCAGGAGAAGGGCTCGCCACAATATGAGAATGATGGCAGAGAAAAATCTGATTGATTTTGACAGTGCTGACATTCCCTTTAATATGCCGCCAATCTCAACTGCTAGGCAGAATCCATTTGATCTTCCATATGATCCGTATGATGATATGGGATTACCACCTATTCCTGGCTCTGCCCCGTCCATTATGTTCGCGAGGAGAAACCCATTTGATCTTCCATATGAGCCAAATGAAGAAAAGCCAGACCTCAAGGGTGACAATTTCGAGGAAGAGTTCTCTTCTCAACAACCGAAGGATCCAGTGTTCAGAAGACATGAGAGTTTTAGTGTTGGCCCATCAATGTTTGGAGGTCCCAGACATGATAGGCTACGACCTTTCTTTGTGCTAGAAAGATTAGCAAATGAGGGGACAAGCTATTATCCATTTGAAAGGCAACTCAGTGAAGTAAGTGAATCAAAAGTCAGTTCTGTTCCTGATTCTGAATCTGTATGCACAATCCTGGAGGATGAGAAGGTGGATGAACATGATGCTGATCGAGAAACTGAAATCGCTAAAGTTGATATGGCTTCTGACCATGATGAAGAAAAAATCCATTCTGCTTCTGAACATGATGAAGAAAAAAGCCATTCAGCTTCTGACCACGATGAACAGAAAAGCCATTCTTCAGAAGATTCCGATTCCGATGAACAAGCTGATAGCAGAAATCTTCATGATGTTGCTGAGATAATACTGGGAAATGCAGAAACACATCATGAGCAATCAAATGTGATGGACGGAGAAACTTCTGATGAGAGAAAACATGATGAAGAGGATTCCAGTGATAGTGATTCATCTTTATCAGAGATAGAAGAAGATATACCCGATATTAGTGAGAATGAAGCAATGTTGATTTCGGAGCGGAAAGTTGATCTTTATGAAAAACCAGGTACTTCTTCCCAGCCTTCTTTTGGAGGATTAGAAATCCATGTTCCAAGAGGGGTGGAGGATGATTTTCACCATGATGAAGCGCCTGCGTTCATTACTGCGCATCCCTCGCTGGAGGAGTCAGCAATTCGTGATCTTTGTGGTTTGGTGGACGACCACCACGAAGAACCTGTTTACGATTCGAGTCCTCCCTCAGCCAGTAGATTCCCATCATTTTCTTCTGTATCCTCTGATTACAAACCAGATCTGCCTGGGAAGAATGGGGAAGAAGTACAAGAAAATGCAGAAAAAAAACGTGAAGTTTATTCTGAAAGCATAGGTCCTGCGGAAATTCGTTCCACTTCTGGTGAGGCTGAAACAAGTACAGGGCAAGTAGGAGAGACTAGCACGCATGTTAGAGGAGAGGCAGGCGTTCTCATTGCGGATGTTGGAATTGATGGTCAAAATAACTCAACTGTTTCAGGGTCTGAATTTGAGGATGCCTTACTTGACCCATCTTCTCTGCATTTGGAAAAGAATGCTGATAATCAGGAGGATGACCCTTTGTCTGTTTCTAGTCAAGAGGACCTGGAAGAGATGCATGAAGACGTAAAAGCGGCCGTAGATACCAGAGCTCTAGATGTTAGTGCATCTTTGGTGGACTTGGTTTCTCATACAGAAGAGGAAGTAGTATCTACAGGGATGGTGGACCTACATCTCCCAATTGAGCATACAAGTTCACCTTCAGGATATGGTGACAGGAGGGAGCATGTGACAACACTGGATGAATCACCTGATGTGGCACATGACATAGCTGAAACTTCAGTAAACAGGTCAGTAGCTGAAGGGATAATGCACGAGGAAGAGGATAAACAAAAAGATGAAGCCATTCCTCAAACATTCAATGCAGACATCCCAATAGACAGTTACTCCAATTTGTCTTCTGGAGCAGTTGAGTATGTTGACACGCATTCATTTAATGATGGAGATGCTCTGCAGTCGGAACAAGATCCAGTTCTAACATCAGTTTCTGATGCCAAGGAAGAATCACACCCCAATCAAACTCTGGATATCGAAGTAGACTCTGTAAATGCTAGTGCCCAAAATTTGGGATCTGAAGAAACAACTCCATCTGAATCAGATAGAGAACTGACGTGGTCAGATAAATCTGTGGTAGAACAATCATCACTTGAACCTAGCGAAGATCAAGTAAGTCATGAAGCTTATCTTCTCTCATAGATGCATTGCATTACAATGTTTATCTGATGAGTTTAACATATGATCTTCTACTGCTCTCCTCCAAGCTTAAGATGGTCTATGTGATTTACTTAACATCATAACCTACAAAACAATAAGAGGGAATATAGAAGATCAATTACTTGATGGTGCACTGATACACGCGAAACAACTTATTTTCTATTCAGTCTCATACTTATCATGTTTCCTATTCTCATGTCATATTTGATAATGGTTGTCATCTAGATACTGTATATGGTTTCTTAACTGGAGCTGGAAATAACTACAGGCTAATAACTCCAAAATGTTTGGACTCCTTTGTTCTTTCTGCAATTTTTTCAGCAGGAGTTTGTTTTTAACCGCTGTGCTGCGTTATTGCAGGTATCAACTCGTGCAGCTCCTGTTAGTGTAGTCTTTTCCCGCAACATCACCTTCCACGAGTATCACGATGCTCCTGAGGATACAGCTGAGTTATCTTGTTTGACGTCTGACACATCCTCATCTCCAGCAGAGTCTCCCGAATACAAAACACCTATGATTGGTGAAGGCTCAAGGGCGGAGTTCTTCCAAGAGAATGTTTATGAGGGGCTCGACCATGTGGTAGAGCGATTAGATCACCTTACAGATTTACATGCAGTTTCTCAAAGTCCTCCTGAAGTTATCACTGAAGAGGCAGAAGAGATAAAAGAGATTGATGAAGGATTGTTGTCTGAACTTGACACGATCGGAGACTTCAGTGTCAAGGAAGTTGTGACAGATTCTCAACCTGGGCCATCTTTAATAGGATCAGACACTGCCATCGAACTGACGGAAGCTCTGCCGATTCTTGAGGCGAGATCAGTTGAAGACATAGAATCTGCTTTCCAGCAGATCCATGAAGGATCTGAGGTTGAGGATGTTATTCTTCCAAGCACCGTTCAAGAACAGTTGGCTCAAGAAAGTTACAGAAATTCAACAGAGACCAAGGCAGATTTAACTACTGTGGAAGCTACATCGAAGGATGATCTGGATACTGCTATAAATCAAGCGGTTATAGAGAGCATGGGCAAGCAACCAAAGTCACCCGAATCAAGTGGTGGGTCTGGAGTAATTCAGTGTGCAGTTGAAAACGAACCATCAGAGTCTTCAGTTGAAGAAATCTCTCTTGATGAGAGAAATGTTCTTCTGAACAACACACCAAAGAACGAAGAAGAAGAGGATAGTAGACCAAAAGAGATCACGACATCTAATGTATCGCCTATTGAAACCCGATCACTGGAACAAATTCCAAAACCTTCTGAGCCAAAAGAGGGGATGGTAGTGGCATTAATCTCTGAAAGAGTTTTGACACCCACAGAAGCCAATGACTCTAGTAATGTAACAGTAAGCGATGAAGTTGTGACTGAGGAAGCAAAAGCTGAGACCTCAAGCAACGATGCTGCGATTGCACAGAATCCTGAGTCCGCAAGAACTCCAGAAAATTCGGGGGAAAGCATTTCAAAGCAAAAAGGAAAGACAGAGAAGAAAAAGAAGAAGAAGGAGAAGGGCAATTCCAGTTCTTCAAGCTCGAGCTCAAGCTCTAGTTCTAGTGACTCAGATTGAAAAATCAAAGGGTAATACATCTCAAGTTAAGTAAATATATGTTTGTTACGCGGTAATGATAGGCACTTCTGGGTTTTGTTTTGTTTTTTTTTTAATCAGACTGTGTGCTCTGTTTTAAAAAGGGGCAAGAAGAAGCCGCTAATCATTTTTTGTACCAAGTTTTCTCCTTTTCGCTGGTTTTTTTTCTTTTGTGTGTCTGTGTTTTCCTTTTCTCTTGTTTCAGCTTTCATATTTATTGATTTGATTGATTTGTATCTCTTGATACTATTTTGAGTTTTTCAGGGTTTTTGGTTTGAGACCTTAAAATATTTTCTCCTTTCTTTTGGGTTTTTTTTCTAAATTACTTTTGTATTGAACCTGAGAAGAACTGAAGAAGTGTACTGCTGTTTGGATATTTGAACATTGTAAATTAGAGTTGCTTTACATCATTTCATCTTTTTGGAGATTTAACCAGGTTAGGGATTTGGTTCAGATTTGATTCAACTCTAAGCTAGAGTAAGCATTGTAATTGACAAGAATGGACTCTATCTAACACTGTTATTGTCGTTAATCTAACAAGACTTGACTCTCATTTTCAGTTTTTAGTCTTTTACTTACAGAAGCTAATGTTATTGATATTTAGGTTGATACATCTCCATTTTTTTCAATGCGAAAACTTATTTTAATCGTAAGATATCAAATTGTTAAGAAAAACTCGAATATTGACTCAAATCATAATGTATACGTATATAGTTTATTGTTTCACATGGCGAAAAAGCATGCTTTTCTTTCTAGTTAAATCAGAAAGCTTTATACACCAGCAATAAGGATCTTTTTGGATCTTGTGATGCGTTTATAATACGATCTTCTTCTCTCTCTTTTTTTTGTCGGCGTTTATAATATGATCTATCAGACTTAAGATGGCGAAAAAAATGTGAAAAAATCAACATATTATATGGTCCACTAATTTGTTCAATGGTTTCATACAGTGCATTACAAATTCTTCTTTTTTTTCTTTTGAGCTATTAAAAGGAATAATTGTTTACGGTGCATACCAATAAAATGAAAATTATTTTTTTCATTAAATGCTCGTGTGATTTTTGTTACTATTATAATGTTAGATCTAAATCCACCGACAACCTAGCATTAAGGAAGCATATGCATTTGTCTTGCTACTATAAAGTCTCACGTAACTGTTGTGAAATTTAATTATTGTGATTGACAACTTATAGTTAAAGATTACTACATTCAAATTATTTAGCCTATCATTATTATTTTTTATCCATATTGAGTCAAATACTCCTCTATAAGCATTTTGTTGACACTGGGAAGCACTTTGTTGACTGCTTTCTCTGTCATCTTCTTCAATTATTATTCTTTAACTCAAAATAGACCTACCCAAACTTTTATTCTTTTTACAGCTCCAAAGTCAGTTTATGACAATTTTATAGTCCCAAACTTATAATACTCTTAAAATCTCTTTACTATAACACTTATAAGAGTATCTCATTCGTATAACATTCATATTTTTAATATAGTTTAATTTTTATAATTAAATTTTGAATTATATAAAAAAAACTGAGCCATTTATATATGAAACAAATGTGATATAGTTTTTTTCAAATGAGAAACTCTTGTCGTTCTCTCATTCAAAAACTCTCTATAGAAGTGCTTTTATAAATCCCGTCTAAAAGCTTATAACTATCAGACTTTAATAAACTTTTAACTACATAATTACTTTAAGGATCAATGATTGGTATGCGGAAATACAGATTGATCCCACTATGCATATAACTTTATATTTCGCAGACTACTTGTTTGTATGTGATATGGACTTTAAGTCTTATGAATCTTTTAACGCAAGATGAGAACAGTGAGGTAATTTTATTGATGTTTACACAAACTTATTCTTGTAATTATCAAAGTTTTTGCGCGTATTATTATGTAACGTTATGGAAAAAATTCAAAATTTGGATTAGAAGGAAAAAGTAACATGTAATCAAAGGAAGCCATGAAGCTGATTAAAGTTGATAAATTAATGTTTGGTGGCCAAATTATCAGCAACAACAAGATGAAGACCACTCATCACTTTGTTTATGAATCATGAACATAACAACATATGTAATATTCTATGGGTCCATTATCTCTCTTTCTTTACCTACTACAGTATTCACCAAACATATATATATTTTTTTCGACCCACTCTCGACTGTAACCAGATATTTTAAATAAATTTTCAGTAAAATTAAATATTCTATAATCATGTACGTGTAGATCACTTGATTATCAAATATTTATTTTGTTGTGGGTTGAATTATTTATCTTGTTCGAATCATTTATGAGTAGAGAGAATTTACGTTATAACATGTATTATTAAAGGCTAGTTCAAGATCAATTGTATTTTTTTTCAAATGAATGAAAGTAACAAATAAATACGTAGAATATGATTGATGACTAATAAATACAGCAGCATAAAATTAAATTATTGAACTTATAGGTCGTAATCCAGCTAGTTTAACTCAATTACCTAAACTTTGATTGGTGACCAATAGATGAATGGTATAAAAATAAAAATAAAGAATAATTCATCATCGCTAATATCAGGGACAGAGAATATTTTCTTATATGAAACATCAAAACTATTCTTTAACAAAAAAAACTTATTGTTATGACTAATATGATGTATATTTGTATTTATGAAGATTTGGATGTTAATAAAAAATAGCCCAACAGGCCTAAATTTCGATACTCTTTGGTGCTGACACTAAACGCCGTCGTATTTAATAGAAACTTTACAGTGAAATGTGAGTGAATCTCCACCAACCTCCGTGGGTCCCATGCCAACCACTAATCCCTCCCACGTACACCAACTCCCCTTCACGTTTTAATCCTCTATCTTAACCCTTTTTTTGTGTCTTTAATCATTGGTTATTTAACATAAAACTTGCTAACACAAAGTATACTTACAATACATCTTCTATTTTTATATCTTAATCCTACTTTTTTAAATACGTTTTAACTAAATGATTGGACAAAATTACTGTGTGCAAAAAAAATTAGTTTATTCAAAATTCTCAATATAACCACCGATGTTTTACAAAAAACTTGTAATTAAGATTTTTTTTTATCAATTAGAAAAAATGTTATCTAAAAAGTTATTTTATAATGATCGAATGACCCATTAATACATAATTCTTTTTTTCACATTTTTAATTTTTAAAGCCAAAAATACATATGCGAGTAATTATATTGATGAGCAAATAAATTAATAATTTTTAAGAAAATAATTTATATTTTTATATTTATATTTTTGAAATATACTTTATCCAGTTAATATGCACTGAGTAAAATATATATATTTTTTTATAATTTAAATATTATATGAAGGATAAAAATGTTAATTCAGGTTTTTGTATGGCATTATGTATTTTGTATTTTAGAGTAGGGATGATATAATCGTATTTTATTAGCTCTAGTCATGGGCACTTGATTTCATTACACACTTAATTTTGGTAAAAAAATATATTTTCCAGG
This sequence comes from Schrenkiella parvula, assembly GCA_000218505.1. Classification (NCBI taxonomy): domain Eukaryota; kingdom Viridiplantae; phylum Streptophyta; class Magnoliopsida; order Brassicales; family Brassicaceae; genus Schrenkiella; species Schrenkiella parvula. Next base: position 12,682,848 of record CM001192.1, on the reverse strand, counting down.
AAAATAAATACACATGAATAGCCGCAAGAAAATAAATAATAAAATGGTGAAATATATGATTATGCCTAAAATATCCCACCCACCAGATCTACACGATACACAGAGACCAATGATGTATCATTTTGGTTTTTTGCTATAAATAAACTCACACAGCCCACTCTTGTTCCTCGCTCTCGCCCTCTCTTCTTCCTAGCCAACCCTTTTTTTTCTTCTTCTCTTCTCCGATTCTTCCTCCGTGAGGTACGTCTCCGAGTTTCTATGGCTTCCCCACGTCTCCATTATTTAGCTTCCTTCGCTTTTTTCATTTCCTTCTCGTCTCCACGTTGTGTTATTACTACTACTTATCGAGTGTGATTTGATTTGAATATCGTAGTTGATTCGATTTCTCCGCGATCTGTTTTTGTTCGTATTGTGTTTTTGTTTCACTGAGATCTATACGGTGAGGAGCTCATCAATTACAGATCTGAGCTTTTTGTGTCGTTTGATTTGTAGATCTGGTTCTGGATCTGATTTGCGATCTATTGTCATCTTTGAAAATGATTGGTGTTCTAGGCTTGTGTGTGTTAGATCCGCTTTATATCATCTCTCAGGGATAAATGTTGCATGTGATTTGATCTAAAAGTTTTCGATTCTATTTTTGTAGTGGACTGTCTCGTTTATCTCAATCATCAATACGACAAAAGCTGCTATACTTTTCGACCTTTTTTTTTGTGAACACGTGAACTGTAAATTTCTGTTAGTTTCGTTGCCGCTTTCTTGGAGTCTGAAACTTCGTCTTCTTATATTAGCAAGTTATTGAAAAAAGAGAACGCAAGTTTATTTGATTTGGTTATTGATCTCGATTTGGTTTCTGTTTGACGCAGTGAAAGAAGAAAATCAAAATGGCGTCGCACATTGTTGGATATCCACGTATGGGCCCTAAGAGAGAGCTCAAGTTTGCATTGGAATCATTCTGGGATGGCAAGAGCACTGCCGAGGATCTTCAGAAGGTGTCGGCTGATCTCAGGGCGGCCATCTGGAAACAGATGTCTGAGGCTGGGACTAAGTTCATCCCTAGCAACACCTTTGCTCACTACGACCAGGTTCTCGACACCACCGCCATGCTAGGTGCTGTTCCACCCAGATACGGATACACCAGTGGCGAGATCGGCTTAGATGTTTACTTCTCCATGGGAAGAGGAAACGCCTCTGCGCCCGCCATGGAAATGACCAAGTGGTTTGACACCAACTAGTGAGTCTCTAAAGCTCTCTTTTGTTCCCTCTTCCAGTGGCTTTTGTGAGAGTTGTCGACTAATGTGATTAATATTTTGTTGATGCAGCCACTACATCGTCCCTGAGTTGGGCCCTGAGGTCAAGTTTTCTTACGCATCTCACAAGGCGGTGAATGAGTACAAGGAGGCCAAGGCAGTACGTATCATTTCTTCACTATTGTCCATTTACTAGGAAATTACTAATTATTGAAGATCATAGCCTTTGGTTCGAGGATTTAGTCTTTGAGCTTAGATTCATTGAATGGTAGATAGTATAGCTGTTAGAAACTAATTTGACTCTGGTTGTCCTTTCTACACCAAATGTAGTTTATATCTAAATTTCTGATCCGATGAACTTGTTGATGTTTATGCAGCTTGGTGTTGACACCGTCCCTGTACTTGTTGGCCCAGTCTCCTACTTGCTGCTTTCGAAGGCTGCCAAGGGTGTGGACAAGTCATTTGACCTTCTTTCTCTTCTCCCCAAAATTCTCCCTGTCTACAAGTACGAAATCACTTTTTTTTCCGTTCTTTACTTTGCAATCCATGTCGTTGATGTCATGAATGATCCTCCGACACACCACTGAAATTATGACATTGTTTTGTGTGCAGGGAAGTAATCACTGAGCTTAAGGCAGCTGGTGCCACCTGGATTCAGTTTGACGAGCCTGTCCTTGTTATGGATCTTGAGGCCCACAAACTCCAGGCCTTTACTGGGGCTTATGCTGAACTTGAATCAACTCTTTTTGGTTTGAACGTTCTCGTGGAGACCTACTTCGCTGATATCCCTGCTGAAGCATACAAGACCCTAACTTCGTTGAAGGGTGTGACTGCCTTTGGACTTGATTTGGTTCGTGGCACAAAGACCCTTGATTTGGTCAAGGCAGGTTTCCCCGAGGGAAAGTACCTCTTCGCTGGTGTTGTTGATGGAAGGAACATCTGGGCCAATGACTTTGCTGCGTCCCTCAGCACCTTGCAGGAACTTGAGGGTCTTGTTGGAAAAGGTAATATGTCCTTCCAGAATCATCTTCATTTTATCTGAGTGGCCCGACAATATTAGGATTCAGGGGAATACTCAAAAACAAATATTTCAATTATTGATCTGTTATCTTTCTGCATTGATGTAGACAAGCTTGTGGTCTCAACCTCCTGCTCTCTTCTCCACACCGCCGTCGATCTTGTCAACGAGACTAAGCTTGACGATGAAATCAAGTCATGGTTGGCATTTGCTGCCCAGAAGATCGTTGAAGTGAACGCTTTGGCCAAGGCTTTGGCTGGTCAGAAAGATGAGGTATTCTTTACAGAAATTTTATCCACCTGCTTCTTTATTGGATTCTTGAATAATCTGCAGTTCTGCACTGTAAATGATTTGGTATACACGCGAACTCTAATATTGTATTCTCTTCAGGCCCTTTTCTCTGCCAACGCTGCTGCTTTGGCTTCAAGGAGGTCTTCCCCAAGAGTCACCAACGAGGGTGTTCAGAAGGCTGTAAGTTTGACGTCAAACCTCAGCCATGTCCACAGTCAATGATTTATTTTCTTAATCTTTTGTTGATGGAGATGGTTTCTGATCCTTGTTATATCAGGCTGCTGCTTTGAAGGGCTCTGACCACCGTCGTGCAACTAATGTTAGTGCTAGACTAGATGCTCAGCAGAAGAAGCTCAACCTCCCAATCCTGCCAACCACCACCATTGGGTCCTTCCCACAGACCGTAGAGCTCAGAAGAGTTCGCAGAGAGTACAAGGCTAAGAAGTTAGTCTCCTAAATTTAATGCCTGGTATTTCCTTCAACGGTATGGTACTAGGTTTCACTGATCTCTCTATTATTAGGGTTTCTGAGGAGGTCTACGTTCAGGCAATGAAGGAGGAGATCAAGAAAGTTGTTGACCTCCAAGAGGAACTTGACATCGATGTCCTTGTCCATGGAGAGCCAGAGGTGAGCTTTTTCTTTTTAATATTCTTTGTTATAGAAGTGGAGGGCTGACAATTCAAAGTTATTGTTGGTAGTCCTTGTTAATGTTTCTGACGAGACATGTTTCAACAATTTTGTAGAGAAACGACATGGTTGAGTACTTTGGGGAGCAGTTGTCTGGTTTTGCCTTCACTGCAAATGGATGGGTCCAATCTTATGGATCTCGATGTGTGAAACCACCAGTTATCTACGGTGATGTGAGCCGACCCAAGGCAATGACCGTCTTCTGGTCCTCAATGGCTCAGAGCATGACCTCTCGCCCAATGAAGGGAATGCTTACCGGCCCTGTCACCATTCTCAACTGGTCCTTTGTCAGAAACGACCAGCCCAGGTACAAAATAAACCTTAGTCTTAAACAACAAACACAGCTTACGACATAAAAAGAACAAAATCTCTAAAACAATTATTTTTGGAAACTTTGTAGGCACGAAACCTGTTACCAGATCGCTTTGGCCATCAAGGATGAAGTCGAGGATCTTGAGAAAGGTGGAATCGGTGTCATTCAGATCGATGAGGCTGCACTCAGAGAAGGATTGCCACTCAGGAAATCCGAACATGCCTTCTACTTGGACTGGGCTGTTCACTCTTTCAGAATCACAAACTGTGGCGTCCAAGACACCACCCAGGTTTGCTTCCTTCACACATATCGCTCGAATCTATTGGAGTGAAAAGCTTTCTCGGTTCTCTTAACTTGTGCTTCTTCTGGTGGTTTTTTTTTACAGATCCACACTCACATGTGTTACTCCCACTTCAATGATATCATACACTCCATCATCGACATGGATGCTGATGTCATCACCATTGAGAACTCTCGATCTGATGAGAAGCTTCTCTCTGTGTTCCGTGAGGGAGTGAAGTACGGTGCTGGAATCGGTCCAGGTGTGTATGACATCCACTCTCCAAGAATACCGTCTTCTGAGGAAATCGCAGACAGGGTCAACAAGATGCTTGCTGTTCTTGAGCAGAACATCCTTTGGGTTAACCCTGACTGTGGTCTCAAGACCCGTAAGTACCCCGAGGTTAAGCCTGCGCTCAAGAACATGGTTGATGCGGCTAAGCTCATCCGCTCCCAGCTCGCCAGTGCCAAGTGAAGAGAAGCTTGAAACGAGATGAAATGATTTGAACAAGGAAACGAGTTCTTTTCTCTATAATGGTTGTGTTTTGTTTGGTTTATTATCCTTTTTAAAAAAATATTTTAGACGAAGTTAGATTTGATGCGTATGGTTTCCTTCTCTCTGGGAGAGATGACATTGCATCTTTTGGATTTGCTGCAATCTTCGTGTTTTTCTTTTTTTCTTCATTTCTCTGATGGAATATATCTTTTTTTCTAAGGTCTCTTGAAACGAAATAAAGATAGATTCTTATACAAATATAGAAACTGTTCCCCAACTAAAATATTTTGAAACATTTTATCTTCCTCATTGATGTCGATTGGTGAGTGAGTTAAAATCTTGCACCATTTGCAAATTTCAATATATTGTTCTTTCTAAGCTTGTGGAAAATCAACCAAATAATAATAATAAAAAAAAGTAACAATTCGTGTAGAAGAACATCAACTTTTTTATTGAAGCTGATGAAACTTAGAAACCTTAAAAATACATAGAAGCTACACAAAACCCAAGTTTCAGTCAAAAGAAAATGTGTACAATGTAGGAGACAGCGACGTAATCAGAGTAAACTCATAAGAACTTGAAAACTGTTGGTCTTGGCAACCTTATGGCAACATAATCACATAAGCGATCCTTCTGCATTGTTAAGAGCTTCTTTGGCTTTCCTGAACTTCCCAGAGATTGTCTTATTAGATTTCACAACATATTCCTTCATAAAGAATTTGATGCCATCGCGTAGAGCTTCATAGTCCGGATTCAAGGCTATGCGAGTGAACAAGTTCCACACAAGATTCTCAGTGTGCTCGAAGATGGCCTCAAACAGCATTCGGAAGTGCATGATTCGTTTTGGAGTTAACTGCACTGGATTTGCCAAGTCCACGGATTTCAGAACCGCAAGAGAAAGATTGAAGGATACAATCATCTCTGCCACAAATTTCGCCAGATGCATTGATCTCTGAAGTGACGTCGACTCTAGTTCTTTGAAATGGTCCCAAATGCAATACTGGAGGAGATTTTTTTTTTATCAAGAAAAAACCAACAAAGATGATAAGAGGAAAGAGAATCATTACTTAACTGTGTAGAAAAGTACCTGTAGTGTAAATTTATGATTCTTGTCGTGCTCGCACAACTTTGAAGCGAGAACTGTGTAGTACTTGTTAAATACTTTCTCCTGCAAACAGCATTCAACTAGAACCCTCATGATCTCTCTGTCCTGCTTTCCTGGCAGATACAATCTAAGAAGCTTCTCAAATGCATCAATATAGTCCTCACTACTCATGATCACGCAAAATATTGCTTTCCTGGAATCTGTATTCATCCTCTGTGCATCAGCTAGCTTTAACATTTTCTGGGCCTCGACAACCTCAGCGTCCATTGTTTGTGCTACATCTTCAGCGTTGTTTGCTTTAACCACCAAATCACCAGATAACCACCACTGACCCTTCTTCTCGGGGTCAAGCAGCTTGCTCCATGTGAGCCCTCTTAATAATACTTCTTCCACTCTCAACTGTACAAATTGTAAGGAAAAAGGGCATAAACTTACTCATCCAAAAGCGACGGTGAGAAGCAGAAGCACAAAAGTTTATGATTGTCACGATGGAGCCTATTAAATATCATATCAAGGAAAAACCAGCTGAGATATTACCTTTTGAAGCCACTTCTTTACCCTTGTGTTCTGGACCGAATCCTCTTTGGCTCTCAACTTGTTGTTCTTGATTGCAGCAATGGTTTCAAGCATTTTTTCCATCTGAAATATCCAGTGTAAGAAACGACTTTAAAGATCATAACAAGACAGTTTCTTCCAGAAGAGAATCTTTCGCAGATCGCTTACTGTGTAGTTATTTATTTTCGTCTGGCCATCCGGGGAGGTTTTAATTTCATTTGCCTTGTTCTGGATGCTTATGATGAAGGTTTTCATAGCCAGAGGATCATCACTTCTTATTTTCATTCCACAGCCTATTCAAAGCATAATCAAGAACTTAGAGATGTAACATAAAATCTCGAAACACCTAATATGACCATGCAAAGATAATAATAAAACTTACAGTCTAAAACAGTTAAAATAGTGGATTCATCAACTTCAGTCAGCCGCTTCGCCAACGTCATTAAGAAATCATAGATAAGATCACTGCAAAACAAAAATAGAAATTCACGTTCTGTCCCAGAAAACCCCCCAAAAAATCATAAAAAATGTAAACAGCATTTTGGTTTAGTTCTAGAAATTTCAAAACAGTGAAGACTAACTACACTTGCTTATAGCATTTGATCAACTTGAAAAATGTGTAACTGCAGAAAATTTTACCTGGAGCAAACCCCCAATATGCACAGATAAGAAAGTAAAAGAGTAATTCCACTCAAAGAGAGACTGTCTTCTTTCTGGTATTCAGCCTGAAATAAATTAAATGATTTGTAAATTAATGCATTATTTCGAACAAAATGGTGGAAAGAACGTATTATGGAGCTTAGGGACATACCTCGAAAGACTTAGCAAGTGAAGCAATAATCTTTGCACTAAAATCCATTCCAACTAGACACGCCATGCCAGCTATAAAAGCAGCAAATACGGCATACCTTAACAAGGAAGACAAATTATTTAGACAAATCGACTAATATGCTCGTCAACGTAACAAAGCAGTTCCACACATTATTCAGGGGCTAGCAGTAACATGAGCTGAAACTATAGAAATTTTTACAAATCTTAACTGTTCATTCCCTCTAGCATAACTTGCCAAAACCTCTTCACAGAAAATCTGAGAGGCCACACTTCTCGCAACAGACTGCATTAATTCATATTACAGGGGTTACTACTGTGAAGCAAAAATACCATGTAAAAACAACAACAAAACAGTACTGAAACAACTTTTAACAACCTATCAACCATGATATTCAAGCTATTAACCAGGCAACTATCAAATCATTCTTGAGGAAAACCAGCGAAGAATATTTAAGCTTACGCGGTAGATTGTAGAAAGTTCTGCAGTTATTGTTTCTACATTGGATTCAGCCATCTTATTAAGAAGACCTGTAACACATACCAAACATGTCAAACTAAGATTACAGAACTAGAAATACCAGAGGTAAAACAGCCTTGGCTACACATACCTTTTATCCGTGTACGTAATTTCATGTGTTCTTCAGATTCACTTCTGGCCTGAGATCTAAAACGAGGAGCAACATACTTGATGCTGCTCTCAGGATTATATGTCTGCAGAGGAGATTCTACTTTCTCCAAACTTACCGGTGAATCGTGATAATTAACAGTCTCTGACTCACCACCATCTGCGATCTCCATCGGATGACTTTCTAGTTCTTCATCCAAAGACTTCTTCTTCTTACGCTTGTTACGGTCCCTTTTTCTTGTAGGCTCTTCTTCGCTTGCTTCCTCAGTAAAATCAGATTCTCCATGCTCAAAATCTTCGTTTTCTTGCTTATCGACAACCTCATAGTCCTGTTTTTCTTCGGATCTTTTTCTCTTACCCTTCTTACGAGAATCACCCAGTTCGGATCCCATTGAATCCAACATAGATGGAAGTCCTTCGAACAATTCATTCATACCATCATCCAAGCCCCTTAGTTTTCCATTCTTTACATTGAGCTTTTTTTGCGAGCTTCCTCTCAAGTTCAACATCCTGCTCCCTAGATATTAACTCGTTTTGTGTCTCCATTTCAAGAAGCTCTTCAAATTTCGTCTTCTTCTTCGGTTTATTTAGATCTTTCTTTCTGTGTGCTTTTTGCATCTTCTTCTCCTTTGATTTAACTCTAACCTCGCCTTTCTTTTGTGTAAACGATTTTCCATCATCCTTGTTTCCACTAGGACTAATTGATTGCACATGTTCAGTTTCACTAGCACTTATCTGATGAAAAGTTTCAGACTTCATCGCATTGCCAGTCTTCTGAACTGATGATGATACTCGTTTCTCCTTTTGCAACTTCTGAGAACCAGCGAAGCAACATTATACATGAACAAACCATTTTAACAGGAAACGATTGATGACTAGGGACCTACACCGTAGATATTAACCAAAGATTCCACTCGTACCTGACGCTGAAGCCAAGATTCATGCTTTTTCTGGTTCTTCTGCAACCGAGCCTCTTTTCGCTTGTCATGACGTGAGCTCCCTGCCGAGAATCAAAAACAATAAAAAAAAATTCTTTAAAAACATAGCTCGAGCAGAAAAATAGCTAAGACCATTACTAAGACAATATATCAGCTTACCCATTTTAGCTGGTCTAACAACAGATTCTGCCAACAACAACAAAGGAAAAAAAACAAAATTTAGAACTTTGGAAAACATAAAAGTGCCAGAACAAACAACATTCCCGGATAAGTTTATAACAACAATTGAGGTTCTATTTAACCCTTTTGGGTACCACACTTCGTTTTGTTAAGCCCTCAAAAGCTTAAAAGGATTCGCATTGAAGAGCAAAACTCCAGTTAGAATCCAAACAATCGAAATTGGGGTAGAAACGAAAAGAAAAGATGGAGCAATACTTGGAACGATGTGAAGAGGAATCTCCGCTTCAATCTTCTCTGCTCTCGCTCGCTCGCTCGCTTCAAGGATCGATTTCTTCAGTTCAAATCGGTGGGCTTCGGACACAATAGATATTGCAGAAATTAGGGTTTTGTTGATTTTAAAATTGTAACGAATCATTAATTCATTAATAAGTGAACTAAAGCCCGCCAACTTTTGTTGGGCCTAAATCTTTTGACTGCATCACAAACCTTTTCTATACTTTCGTTTACACCACGAAGGGTGAAAAAAAAATCTGATTAAAACAGGAGCTTAATGTGTCGACACGTGTCGAAATTGAACAAACGAGAAGCAACTGCAATACAAAAAAAAAAAAAAACAGAACCTAAGATGCGAACGTTGCATCATAAACACAGTAACATGTAAACAACTTTCCATCATCATCGTTTAGTGGGTGCAAAAACACATCAAGAACAAAGAGTCTTCAAGTCGAGTTTGTAGTAAGTGGAACCGCGACAATGGTCCTCAAAAACAAACGGTTTCCAATTACACAAACAATTTTACAAGACTCAATTTTACAAGACTCTAACCCAATTTTACAAGACTTTAACTCAAAAACAAACGGTTTCCAATTACACAAACGTACGGGTTATGCTTATCCTCAATAGATATTACCTTGACTCCTGTCCTGGATAAGTCCAAGATCTCTATACTTGCAGGGAAAACTGGTAATGTTTTAAGGTTCGTACAGCCCGCCATTTCTAATGAAACAAGACGAGGACATAACTTGATCAGTGGAGGCACTTTCTCTATCGCAGTTTCTCCAAGAGACATGAACTGAATCTTCTTTGAAATAACCGGGAAGCTCGTCAACTTCGAGCATCCTCTCAGATTAAGGATACTGAGGGATGCCAAGTTGATGTTCGTTGGAAGATTCTTCAGTTTCGTGCAACAAGACATGTCCAAGACTTTCAGCTTATTAAGATTTTGTAGGGAATGAGAAGGAACCATGACCAAGTTTTTGCAGAACCTAAGATACAACTTCTCCAGATTTGTTGCTCTTGAGAGGTTTGGAATATCTTTAATGTTTTTGGATGAGCTCAAATCCATATACTTGAGACTTGTCAGTTGCTGGAAACATACACAGCCAAATGATATAAACACAGAGAAAGTTTAAAGAGTAGACTATAGCTTTTCGCGTAAGAAACTTTGATATAAGAAGCATACCTGGATACCTTCCCAAAGCTTTTCAAGCTTGCTACCTCGCAGAGTAAGTTCGATAAGAAACTCAGGACGAAACTTAGACGGCATACATTATATCGGATATGAATCCCAATGAAGTAATCTAAGTTTACGTGGTAGATAATCCAAGCCGTGAGGTAAGTATAACTTGTCTGCTTCATCTGGAAGTTTCTTGTATAGCTTCAAGAATTGAAGATTAGGCATTTTCTCGAAGGCTTTTTCACTTATATACACTTCATCATCGATTTCGGACATATCTAATGATATTCCTAAAACAGTGTCTGTACCCTGCAAATGTATCAAAAGAAAGAACATAACTGATTAATATATTAGCTTAAGTGAGTTTTCTGATTAGTTAGTATGACATGAAAGTAATGTGTTTATGACTTACGGTTTCATCTGCAAGTACATCTGAAATCTCCAAAGCATCAACTAGAAATTTACGCTTCCCGGGCTTGTGGAGACATTGTCCGCGAGTAATTTCTTTACCCATTTGTTGTAGCAAACAATGCATCACTATATGTCCATCAGCATAGATATGTATTAGAGATCTGTCTGCAAGGACTTTAAGTCCAAAGTCTGCATCTAATGCACTCTTAGCAAGCAATTTTCTTCACACGATCCACCTTATCACCATTGAACAAGCACGCGATATGAAGAAAGAGAGCCTTATCTTTCTCATCTAGCCCATCATAGCATACTCCCAACAGTTTCTCTATTTTCCCATTTAGACTAGATCTAAGCCGCGGTATCGCCTTTGTCCACTCCTCTTTGCTCATCCCTCGCAAAGATGCACCTATAACGCTGAGGCCTAAGGGAAGATCTCCAGCAAGTTTAGCAACTTCAGTAGCTAGATCACAGAAGCCTTTTGGTGCCGAGTTTTTTCCGAAAGCATATCTACACAAGATCTTAAAGGCTTCACCTTGAGATGGATAACCCACTTCATAGACATGATTAATCCGATGAGCCTTCAAAAGCTGTCTATCTTCTGTAGTAACAATGATCTTGGTTCCATTACCAAACCATTCAGTTTGATCTACTAAGGCATTTCATTGTTCTAATCCATCCACATCATCAAGAACAATCAAAGCTTTTTGACTCTTTAGCCTTTCTTGTGCAACACCTAAATGGCTGATCTTTATCTTTCTTTGGTTGAAAATTTCAAAGAGAAACCTTTCTTGTAAAAGAAGCTTCAAACTATAATCATGGAGTTCGTTTCTCCTATGAATCCCCTTAACATTCTCCAAGAAAAGTTTCAATTGAAAGTCATCACCAGAAGAAAGTTGATTGTATAAAGCTCTCGCGATGGTTGTCTTACCGATTCCCGCAGGACCCCAAATCCCTATGATCTTCACTTCATTAGACTCCACGCATAACATCGAATTCAAGTTTGCGACATGAGCCTCCAATCCAACTAAATCGTCGAAATCCTTTGAAGGTATGCAGCAATTCAGCTCTTCGAAAACATTGGTTACAATCCTTTCGATCATCAACGCGTCATTGTCCCTACAACGATTGAACAGAACAAACAAACACTCCTGATCTCTTTCATTTAAAGACTTCATATATAGTAAGTTGGCAATTCTAGTGAAACAAACCATTTTAAAGAACACTCGCCGGCGATACTAGCAACACTGGTTAAAGCTTGCCTCCATCTCTGCCTCTCTTCCTCTGTTCTCGCATCACAAATCTTGTCAAAAGCCTTTCCAAAATCTCCAGACTGTTTTCTAACATCAGATGGATCCACATCATAGAAAATGGGCATCAATGTTTGTCCAGAAACTTCTCTGCACTCCATGATCTCTAGCAACTCGTTCAAGCACCATCTCGAACCACCATAGTTCTTGGAGAGAACAACAATGGAAATTCTTGATTCCCAGAGAGCTTGTTTAAGCTCATGCCAAATGGACCGACTTCTCTTGATTCCACCATCTTTAAACGCATCTATTCCCTTAAGTTGAAGCTCCTTGTGCAAATAACTTAGAAAGTTCTTACGTACATCTTCCCCGCAGAAGCTAGGGAACACATGGTATCTCCTACTATGAGATGATGAAGAAGAAGAAGAAGAAGAAGCCATAAAAGATTTTTTTTAATCTCTCTCTACCAATTAGAGACAGTCTATTTAGACTATAGCTTTGGCCTGTGAGGTCGATTTCAACCTTAACATCTTTGACCGCTGTGATGTTGTGTGGAACATTGTAGTAGGTTTCGATCGATAACGATGCAGTGTTTGGCGTAATTTGACCCCAAAAGTTGCTATCAAATATCAGACCACTAACTTATTAAAATAAGGAAATGTGGAAAATCAGTAAAATGTATTTGTGTATTGAATTAAAAATCATTCGCTTTAACAAACAAAAAGTATTAAAATCGTCTACTAATCAAAGGTCATTTTTTTTGTTCGAAGAGAATTAAAGCCATTTTTCGATGTTTATCTAGAAATATTTTTATAAAGAAGTTCGTCATCAACACACAGTCAACTACAAACTTCATAGGTTTCACGAAAGATAAAATAAAAATCTTGAATGGCATTTTCAACACACATTCGTAGTTGACTTTTCAACACATTCACATTTTCAACACGTTCAACACATATTCATAGACTTTTATTTTGCAAGCCACAATTACTTCGAAGAACTTCATGGGCTTCATAAAAAACAAAGTACTCTTTACTTAATATTGACTGAGAAGTATCAGTAAAAAGTTACAAAAAATACATTATTTTTGGACCAATAGTCAATTTCATTTTTGTACAATAATTAATTTTATTATAGTACAACGAAACAAAAAAAGTTAATTTTAAAATACAATAAAATTATGATAATTTAATAACATCGAACCTATAATATTTTATAAATTTAGCGAAATGCTAAATTTATTAAAAAAATTAATAGAATCGAAAAACTTTGTTAGAAATCAAAACTTTTTGTTAATTCACCAAAATTAATTATATTGTGAAATTTTGTGGTGGGCTTCCTACTCAAACTTAGCCCACAAAACCCATTTACTTGTAAGAGTACGTAACGTAAAGTCCAGCCGTAAATTCTAGAAACTGAGTATGACTTGTTTGAATCTTAATCTTAATTTGAGCCTGTCTTGATCCTCAGTCCTCACTACCTCCCAGTGCAATATTTTTCTTTTAACTGTATTTAAATAAATAAATTTATTCATAGCTTTACGGTCATTCAAATACAATTTATTTGAGTGATTCAATTTTTTTTTTGCTGTCACTCCGCTGCAATATGAATTATATAAAATGTAATTTGTTTTGTCCATGAATCTCTCTACTGCTTTTGCATCACCATTAGAATATGGGCGATGTTGATAAGAGAAACTGTGTTAGAGGGTAGATGATTAAATCTCAATAAGGTGGGTTAGATTCTAGAAAAAGGAGAGACAAAGAGACCAATCACTTTTTTGAAGAGAGAACAAAAGCAATTGCCTAAAATCTGACATGTCCTTGGTGGCATAGAGTGTCATCCACCATTCTCAATCTCCTTCTGAACTAAAGCTATTAAAGAACATTAAGAGAATCTTCACTTAGTCAAAAGCAACTTAGAAAAATAAAGCCGAAAGTAAGGAATTACGTAATCTACGACCAAAAAGAGAAAGATGTGAATGTGTTTTCAATTATCAAATAGAAAAAAGGGAAAGCAAAAGAGAAAAACAACAAAAGAAATAGAAAACAAAGTTTGAATTGTCAGGAGTTGCTTCTATGTCAAGTTAAGAAGCACAGGTTTTTTATTTTGAAATTTTTATTATAAAAAAGAGAGATTTTGAGGCTTAATTCAGAATATGGCCTAAAGCTAAATCTGTATAACGAATGCAAATGTCAAAATTCATAAACCCTTTCACTAATATTCGATTGCAGAGTGTTTAAATGTGCATGCAACAACTTGGACATTTGTCATATTTTTCAAGTATCACTAGTGAATATTTCAATAAAACTACAATTCATATTTTACTAAGTTTAGCATATACACACAAACACAGGCTCTTTCCTATCAGATACACCTAAAAAAATTAATTTCTCCTACTTTTTGATTTATCTCTTTTGATTCTTTTCCCACTCTTTTCTTAACATAAGGCAATCCCATATCAAAACCTCTTCTGTTCTCTTTCTCTTTCTCTATCTTTTCACAAAGCCTAAACCTTTAGGCAAATTCAGCTCACTACAACAGTTTCAATAAGACAAAAAAATGGCAACAACTCGGAAACTGGTTGTGGAAGTAGTAGACGCCAAAGACCTTACACCAAAGGACGGTCACGGAACGTCAAGTCCTTACGTTGTTGTCGACTATTACGGCCAGAGACGACGGACACGAACCATAGTCCGTGACTTAAACCCTGTTTGGAACGAGTCGCTTGAGTTCAGTCTTGCAAAGCGACCTTCCCATCAGGTCTTCACCGATGTTCTTGAGATTGACATGTACCATGACAAGAACTTTGGACCCACCCGGAGGAACAATTTTCTCGGTAGGATCCGACTCGGATCTGATCAGTTTGTTGCGAAAGGAGAAGAGGCTTTGATATACTATCCTTTGGAGAAGAAGAGTTTGTTTAATCTTGTGCAAGGTGAGATTGGGATTAGGATTTATTACGCCGATGAGGCGCCTCCTGCTTCTAAACCGGCGGTAGCTCCTCTTGAGCCGGTGATGGAGGAAAAGGCGGAGGAGGTGAAGGCGGAAGGTCCAGAGGAGTCTAAGCCACCACCAGAGACAAATGATGGTCCTGCTGAAGTGAAAGAAACAGCAGAACCACAGCGGGATAGTTCGCCAGCCGAGGAGGGTCTCAAACCAAACGAGCAGGCCTCACCGGATTTGCAGGAAAATGCTATGGCTGGTGGAGAAGATCAAGCTGCGCCGAAATCGAATATGCCACCGGAAACAAATAAGAATGAAGCGGAGGCGAACCCGAAATTACCGGCGAAAGAGCCACTTCAGAATCAACCGGACGGTGAAGATATTGTGCTTGAGACCGGAGAAGCGGAGAGCTGCGTTTCGCCGCCGGGATCACCGGGAGTTACCATTTCGAGATCCATATCCGGTTCGATACCAGAAACTAAAATGGGAGGAATTGGAGGCCCGCAACCACTTCGGAGAAGCGTATCAGAAACCGCGAGCTACACCTCTGAGATCTCCGACGTCTCGACGATCGAACGATCGGCGTTTGATTTGGTGGAGAAAATGCATTACGTCTTCGTCCGCGTTGTGAAAGCTCGGTCACTACCAACCTCCGGGAGTCCTATTACAAAGATCTCAATCTCCGGAACGATGATCCAATCAAAACCCGCTAGAAAAACTTCTACTTTCGAGTGGGATCAAACCTTCGCCTTCCTCCGCGATTCGCCGGATTTATCTTCCTCCCCGATCCTGGAGATATCCGTGTGGGATTCATCGACAGGAATCGACACTAGCCACTTCCTCGGTGGAATTTGCTTCGACGTGTCGGAGATTCCACTCCGAGATCCGCCGGATAGTCCACTGGCGCCGCAATGGTACCGTCTCGAAGGTGGTGGAGCTTACCACGGCGATCTAATGCTTGCCACGTGGACAGGAACCCAAGCAGACGAATCATTCCCCGACGCGTGGAAGACTGATACTGCCGGAAACATAACTGCTCGAGCCAAGGTCTATATGTCCCCGAAGCTATGGTATCTTCGGGCCACGGTGATCGAAGCCCAAGATTTATTGCCGCCTCAGTTAACGGCGTTTAAGGAGGCGTCGTTTCAACTGAAAGCCCAGTTAGGTTTCCAAGTGCAGAAAACCAAGTCCGCCGTTACTCGAAACGGCGCGCCATCATGGAACGAAGATCTACTCTTCGTAGCCGCCGAGCCTTTCGCCGATCAGCTGGTTTTCACCTTGGAGTATCGAACATTGAAAGGACCTGTCACCGTTGGGATGGCGCGGGTGCCGCTCACGGCAATCGAGAGGCGCGTCGACGACCGTTTGGTTGCCTCAAGGTGGTTCGGTTTTGATGATCCAAACGCCGAGAAGAGAGTAAGCAGATCTAGAGTACAGCTGAGGCTCTGCTTCGACGGCGGATATCACGTGATGGACGAGGCGGCACACGTGTGTAGCGATTACCGACCAACGGCGAGGCAGCTATGGAAACCGGCGGTTGGAATCGTGGAGCTCGGTGTGATCGGTTGCAAGAATCTGTTGCCGATGAAGACGGTCAATGGAAAAGGATCGACGGACGCGTACACGGTGGCGAAATATGGTACCAAATGGGTTCGTACCCGAACCGTATCGGATTCTCTAGATCCGAAATGGAACGAGCAGTACACGTGGAAAGTATACGATCCCTGTACGGTCTTGACTATAGGAGTCTTCGATAGCTGGGGGGTATACGATATTGACGGCGACAACGAAGCCACGCGTCAAGATCTGCGAATCGGAAAAGTTCGTATACGTATATCTTCCTTGGAGACGGGTAAAGCGTATAGAAATACGTATCCCCTGCTGATGTTAGTTAACGGAGGCGTTAAAAAACTGGGAGAGATAGAATTGGCCGTTAGATTCGTTAGATCAGCTCCACCGCTGGATTTCTTACACGTTTACAGCCAGCCATTGTTGCCTTTGATGAACCACATCAAACCGTTGACTTTGTTTCAGGAAGAGATACTGAGGAACACCGCCGTGAAGATCTTGGCCGTACACTTGTCGCGATCCGAGCCACCTTTAAAACCGGAGATTGTACGGTACGTGCTCGACGCCGATTCGCACACTTTCAGTATGCGTAAAGTCCGTGCGAATTGGCTACGGATCGTCAATGTCGTTGCCGGAATGGTCGACGTCGTGCGGTGGGTGGATGACACGCGTTTCTGGAAGAATCCGACGGGGACTCTCCTCGTTCACGCACTTCTCGTGATGCTGATTTGGTTCCCAGATCTTATCGTTCCGACAATAGCCTTTTACTTGTTCGTAATCGGCGCTTGGAATTACAGGTTCAGGTCACGCACTGCTCTCCCGCACTTTGATCCGAGACTGTCGCTGGCTGACGCAGCCGATAGAGAGGAGCTCGATGAAGAGTTTGACGTTGTTCCGAGTAACCGGCCGCCGGAGATAGTCAGGTCGAGGTACGATAAACTGCGAGCGGTCGGAGCTCGAGTTCAGACGATACTCGGTGAGATAGCGGCGCAAGGGGAGAAGATGCAGGCTTTGGTGACATGGAGGGATCCACGAGCGACGGGGATATTCGTGGGGCTGTGTTTTGTAGTGGCGTTGGTGTTGTACCTTGTGCCGACGAAGATGGTGGCGATGGCGTCGGGGTTTTATTACTTCCGACATCCGATATTCCGTGATCGGAAACCTTCTCCGATGCTGAACTTTTTCCGGCGACTACCTTCGTTATCTGATCGACTCATGTGATCTATTATCGCGAGTTCCACAAAAATCCGATATTTGGTGTTTTTTGCCCTTTGATTCAAGTAGTGGGTATTTTTAGTGGCACAGATTGTATATAATTTGGGTCGTTTAAGCTTATTGGGCCTTATTGGGTCATTATAGGCCACTAATTAAATTATATATATTACTTCCTATAGTTTCCTTATAAACAAACATGCGTTTACAAACGTTGACTTGCTCCTTTTTGATAAATCACGAACCTACTTTTTGAGATGTGTGATAAATGTGAGGAAATAAAACCAATCCGTACTTGAGAAAAAACGTTGTTGGTGACCAATAAAAGAAGTTTTCCACGTCGCAAAGCTCACCAACTGCATTTTAAACAAAAACCTTCTTAGTCAGCATTTACCAACATTTAACTTTTGAAGAAAATTAATTTAATAAAACATAGTAACACAGTGTATCCAAGTAAATTATCTTATCTGAGAACAAGAAAATTACAGGAATTTTTTTAGTTACAGCAAAAAAATTATAGCTCGTAATTTAGGGAAGAAGATCTGAATATTCCTTTTGTGGGAAAAGAAATGGTTTCCCTATGTACAGTCCTATAAAATAGTTGAATCTTATAAGATGGGTTTAAAGGCGCTAGCTTTTAGCCATTAGAGGAAAGACCCGTCATAGCTATCTGTCCCTCGTTCAATTTTCTCGAGTTTGTGGTAGGCAATCGACCGACAGTTATGGCGTCGGCCACCTCCATTGTTTCCGGCATCAAGCTTTCGGGGATCGTGACTTCCTTCAGCGCCGCGGATGATGGCTCGAGTTGCGGAAGAATCAACCTTGGTGGTGTTAGAATTTACCCGGCATTGACTCGGCGACGATTTTCCTCGATCAGGAACGTCCAATCTTCCTTTCCGTCTTCCAGTCGTATGTAAGTCTCGATTTTTGCTTAGAGTAAAACACAATCTCCTGAAAGTGTGTTGAATCTAGGAATCTGATTGTGCTCTCAATGTCGTGAATTGCTGCAGCTCTTTCGCTTACCCTCAGAATTTCGTTTTGAGCGGTGGAACCAGTGGTTTCAATGCTCCTGAAGCTCTGCCAAGTGCTTGTGAAAATGCCATCCCTTCTTCCATCAAATCTTTCAACGAGGTGATTTTTCATTTCGGATTTTCAGGTTTAGTTTGTAATTCCATCCCAAGTTTCTGGGTCAACGATTCAGGGTCTTGATAAATTTGTAGTTAAGTTTATGTATCTGCTTTGGATTGACTTACTTGCTTCATCCTCCGACTAAACATGATTTGCCCTGTATCTTCTTCAGATATTATTTGTATGACTTGGGTAAAGTTGATGGCTTTTATGGATTTTGAGTGAAAGTGTGTTACTTAGATGTGTCTTTTTTTTTTCTTGGAGGCAAGAGATTGAGATAAAGAGATTCCTGTGTTCTCATAAAATTTTTGCTTTGTTATCTTATTTTGTTTCTCAGTTGATTGAAGCTCTGATTGATCGGGTTGATCTATCTGAATCCGAGACTGAATCCTCTCTCGAGTTTTTGCTGAACGAGGCAAATGAGGCGCTAATTAGTGCCTTTTTGGTTTTGCTGAGAGCTAAAGGAGAGACATACGAAGAAGTAAGTATAAACTAAGTCAGTCATTGCGTATACATAATCCTATTTTGCAATACTTCACCGAGTAGACATTTACCTTTCAATAATCCGGTGTTGGGTAGATTGTGGGGTTGGCTAGGGCAATGATGAAGCATGCTAGAAAAGTCGAAGGATTAGTTGATGCCGTGGACATAGTTGGAACAGGTGGTGATGGAGCAAATACAGTCAACATATCAACTGGATCTTCAATACTTGCGGCAGCTTGTGGTGCAAAAGTAGCAAAGGTATAATGAGTGAGAAAATCCTTAAAAGAAGTAATAATTTTAAAATGCGAAAAGTTGTCTGAACAGTAAATGAACTCATCTGTTTTTGCAGCAAGGGAATCGTTCAAGTTCTTCTGCTTGTGGAAGTGCTGATGTATTAGAGGCACTAGGAGTTGTGATTGACTTGGGACCTGAGGGGATTAAGAGATGTGTTGAAGAGTCAGGGATTGGTTTTATGATGTCACCAATGTACCATCCAGCTATGAAGATCGTTGGTCCTGTCCGGAAAAAGCTTAAAATAAAAACTGTTTTTAACATATTGGGACCGATGCTTAATCCTGCTAGCGTGTCTTATGCCGTCGTTGGTGTATACCACAAGAATCTGGTACACTTTCTTACTGCTGAATTAGTTGTTCATCAACAAAAAAAAGGGACATATACTTATCATATCCTATTGTGGTTTATAGGTTCTTAAGATGGCAAAGTCTCTGCAACGATTTGGTATGAAAAGAGCATTGGTTGTTCATTCATATGGCCTAGATGAAATGAGTCCGTTAGGTAAGATTCTCTCTTCCCAAAACCAATGACTTTCGTTGTCCACTGATTAATAACCGTTATGGCTTTATGAAAATAGGAGGAGGGCTAGTTTATGATGTAACCCCGGAAAAGATTGAAGAATTCTCATTTGATCCATGTAAAGTTTTCTCTTTCAACTCTTTAGCTTTTTTTGTTGTATCCCCTCTCGAAGTT
Source organism: Schrenkiella parvula (assembly GCA_000218505.1). NCBI lineage: Eukaryota > Viridiplantae > Streptophyta > Magnoliopsida > Brassicales > Brassicaceae > Schrenkiella > Schrenkiella parvula. The sequence continues at coordinate 12,662,844 of CM001192.1, read as the reverse complement.
GAAAATTGCAGATGCAGCTTGGTGAAATATGGGGATTATGTTAAATAAGTGCTTCTCTTTGTTTGTTGACAGTGGACTTTGGTATTCCTCGATGTACACTTGAGGATTTGCGGGGCGGAGGCCCAGACTACAATGCGGATGTGTTAAGACGTGTGCTTTCAGGGGAAAAGGGATCAATAGCAGATTCATTGGTATGTTTTGTTTTACTGGATTCATCATTCGCTTTCTGTCTGCAAACTTTCAGATTCGCGTAAACTTCTACAATTTGCTCATCCATTTTTAAAAATCTTGTTTCAGATCCTAAACGCAGCTGCGGCTCTTTTGGTTAGCAACCGAGTTCAAACGCTAGCTGAAGGAGTAACCTTGGCCCGTGAAGTACAATCGTCTGGCAAAGCTATGAAGACGCTTGATTCATGGATTCACAACTCTAAGTTAGCTCAGAAATCTCAGTGATTGATCAGGGAGCGTATGCTTGTATGCAGCGGAAGATGCAAGAAAACATTTGTAAATTTAGTTTTCTTTGTCAAGCAAGAAGGATAAGAGAACAGACAGATAGAACAAACTGAGGAGATGAAAAACAATTTAAATATTACAAAAATTATCATCATTAATAAAACAATAAATCTGTTTTATATTATGGTCAACGGAGGAGATGAAAACCCAAATAAGTATCATCAAATCATGATCATTTGGGTTTTACTCATTTTTACATCATATATTATCCATCTCACAAAAAGATCAAAGTTGGTGTGTACAGTGTGACATGACAGGAACAAACAAACTCTAGCTAATGTGTTCGGACCTAATTTCGTTTCTGATGTTCACTCAAACTGAGATCAGATTCTTCCATAGATACCAAATCCAAAACAATCATAAAATCAGTCCTAACATTAAACAATAAACCATAATGTCGCTCCAAACACAAGTTCTCACTAGTTCTGCAACTAAACCTCGCATACATCATCATCATAATTCTCATCATCATCAGCATCATCATCATCATCATCATCATCATCATCATCTTCATCTTCATCATCACCATCACCATCATCATCACCATCATCATCATCATCATCTTCATCGTCATCATCTCTAGAGACTTTGAGAAGCATCTCGTTCGGTTTAATGAGCTTGAATGTGCAGAAGTCTCCGACCACTAAATCTAACTCTCTGGCCAAACGAGACCATCCAGCAGAGAATCTCGACTGTGCATCAGTGACCAAATACAAAACCTTCCATGACTCCTTCCCTTCCGGATGAATCTTGAACATCTTTGTCTCCTTTGGCATATGCATATCCACAAACTTCTTTGGGATTCCCTGAATCACAGTTTTTTTTTATTGGATTAGCTCACGTTTATATATAAAACCAATTTGACAGTGTTGCTGATCTTGTCTTGCTTATCTTACCAAGAACAGGAGGTGTGATTTCCTTATGGTGAGATTGAATTCTGGAACAAGCGACGAGGTGCTCCCTTCGAAATCTTTACAAGCAGAATCCACCTTCTTCTTCTTCTTATTCTTCTTGGATTTTTCAGCTTGTTCGGCTTTCTTCTTTCCCAAGGTAGGCTCACGTTTCTTCTTCAATCTGCTTCCTGCAGATTCAGCCTTTCTTAGATGAGGATAGCTGGACTCTGATGAAGAAACTATCTCTTCCTTCTTCACATTTTTGTATACGCCGTTCCTTTGTTCTCTCTTGTTCATACCTGTGTTCATCCAAAATCAACCACAAAAGTGAAAACTTGTCTTCCTCTTCTTCCAATAAGCACCACAATAGCAATTTCTCATAGATATGAACACTTACCGGAACTAGAAGCAATGGTTGCAGATTCTCTTGGTCTAAGCATCTCCTTACCATCTGACTCGTAGATGTTTACGTTAAAGCACATATTTGCCTCGTGAGTGAAGGTAAGATACTCGTTTTCACCTAAACCGTTGTCGCTCACAAAATGGTTCCATCCATGATCTTCCATGTAGTGAAAACTTGGGTTCTTGGAGATTTTGACTGGCCATGAGCTTCCCCATGGCACTTTTAAGACCATCTTAAACGACGACGAGTTGTCGGAGATGCTTCTTATGAAGTCATGAGGAATCATTCTCTTTAGAGTCACAACAAAATCAAGAGATATCAAAAGAGGGACATCAAGAAATTAATGATAAAAAGTGAAGTCACGTTACTTCAATTTCAGTGATATAGTCCGATCATTTCACACACAAACCCGACAAGACATCGGAAAGAAAAAACAGAGCAAAACCTCACCAAGAAACAGATCTAAGTTTATGAGATCCATTAGAACATAAAAGATTAAATCTTTGAAACAAAAAAAAGCTAACAAGAAGTTAAACTCGGTGTTGAAGTATGAGGAAATTAAGAGAGTTACCATGATTTCAGATGATAAATCTTCCCTTCGAAGAATCTTGAAGAATCCGGCATTGTCACCTTCTTCCATAATCTGACCAAATCCACTGTTTCTCACCATCTCTCTTGCACTTTTTAGAAACTGATCTTCCTTCTTCAACCTCTCATCACTCTTTTAATCTTAATCCACTTTCTCTATTTCTCTCTGTCTCTCTCTATATGATTATGGGCAAAGTATGGGGAGAGTGAGAGAGCTGTGTAAGACTTTTTTTTCTTTCTTTTCTCAAAACAGCCAAAGGTAGCTCCCAAATTTCTTAGTGTTTTTTTTCTAAAACATTAATTTCGAAATGAATTTTACATGTGGTTAGTTGGGAAAATGCATCATCAAACTAATTATTTTCGTAATTTGATTATGTAATAATATACGGAAACAGAAGTAAGTGTGAGACTTCACAGACACGCAAAAAGCAGAGCAATTTTCTTGTTTTAGTAACTCAATACTGAAAAAGCTAGTGACTTATTACTTTATCTTTATTTACTCTATCTTATTTGTACTATTAGTATCATGTATACCCTAATTGGTGAATGTCACTATAATTTTCCTATTTTGAGCAATGCGGTTCTTAATTTATAATTTATAAGGAAAATATATTATGTTATTTTTCGAATATATTGAAACAGAAATTGGAAGTTAAAAAAATTTATTTTCTTTTTGGTTTACAATTTTCAAAGCCATAGTCAAATGTCATGTAGGCTTCAACTAAATGTGACGCCTCCACACTATACGTGAGAGCCACTAGATAAAAACGATTGTGTAAACTAAAGTCGGTCAATATACTAAGAATGGGGAATAAAATAATTAAATAATTGAAGACAAAAAAAATAATTGAATAATTAACTACAAAGGATAAATGCCTATAACATTTGTTGTCACTTTATTAGATTACAGACTTTATTAAATCTCGGATGAAGATTTCAAACCGGAACTAAGATGTTCGGTTAAGAGAAATTAGATTACCAAACCAAACAGTGGAAACGGATAAAGCGCAGCAAAACCGAAAGGGAAATCTGGAAATAAAAGAAAAAAGATTTCCGGATAATGTTCGGGATTTTGAACCCGACGTGAATCGAACACGCAACCTTCTGATCTGGAGTCAGACGCGCTACCATTGCGCCACGGATCCGGATGTTAAATAAGTTCACGTTCGTTTAACTAACGATAATCAAATTATACAAATATAGTTCTCCAATTGTTGTGGTCTTTGTTTTTCAATGGATCCAAAATGTATTGACATGATCGTGTCTGTTGCATAAAAAATGGTATTCATTCTCAAATTAACTCTTTCAAGAAGAAAGAGAAAAGAGCAACAAAAAGCTCCTATAATTTACAAAGAATAAGTCTATCTCTAACTCGAAGAACAAAATGGTGGATCATTGGAGCCGAGACGTCACATTGATGAAAGTATCTTCAGGACAAAGGATCGTTAAGCCACCCATTGGATGATCGAACCCAAACTCTTCTTCGGATTTGGTGAGAAGAGCTTGAAACGAAGGCTGGCTCGCTATTTCTTTTTTCTGGAAGTTTTGAATTCTTTTGAAGAGATGTGTGAAAAGATCAAAGTTATTGGATTGCTTGTTGTTGGTTGATGATAGAAAGAGGCTAATGTGTATATATATATAGATAGATCAATGAATATAATAAGTTACAATCCTCTCTGAAAAATGATTGAAACTTGTGGTCTTGAAGCGTAGGACAGGCTAGACAAGAATTTCACATGGTTCTGTCTGTAGCATCCGGAAAAAATGCATTAACGCAATTTGTCTACTTGGATAACCTCCAAAGCAAATTCACAAGGGCTTGTTTTCTCAATGTTTCTGAGATAAGATGTGCCTTAAATTTTTTTATTACAATGTTTCTGTGAATCTGTGATGATTAAGTGGTTGGTTCTTGGTCTATTCTCTAATCTCTGTGGTCGAAATGGATTTAATAAGAACTTATAGGAGGGACCTGTTGTTCTTCAACAACAGGACATAACAACAAGTCTCTGTCACTGGTTATCTTATTCTTTGATTACATATGACATTTCTAAGTAAAAACTATACAAGTGTCTCTTACTTACCATTTCAGGAGAACAATGAATATTCCGGCCTTTGAGCTTTGCTAGATAAAGGACAAACTGAGTAAAGAAGGTACTTTTGACCAAATCACTGATTTTTTTTCTCACACTGTTACGTGAGTTGAAAGACTGATATATGGTAAAACATGTTCTAAGGACTTTAGCTTTAGAGTTTCGATGAGAATACTAACGAAGAAGCTGTTTTATTAGAAAAAATGTGGGTTTTGTCAATTCTTATATTTGTTAGCGCCTATGTAACGGAAACATTATTAACTAGATAATATGAAGAGGTTACATGAATGAATATAAATATGTTCAAGAGAGATGAAGAGCAAACGGTAAAAGAGAGAAACAGAGCAAATCTCAAGAAACAGAACAAGAAAGACTTTCTAGCTGATTATGGGTTATACACAAGATGTGACAGCTAAAGCAGAAATTCGGAGAAAATATTAGTTTCTCTATGATTCTTGTACTACGACTTTATAGCAGATTGACTTTACTGTTAAACAGGAAATTAATAAATTAAAAACTCTTAAACTAAAAGCTAATATTAATGCTTTAATTTTCATCTCTTTGCACTGCTCAGTTTTCTTTGTTACATGAAAGACTTCAATGAATGATAATTTGGTTAAATTGAGCCACGGATTCAATTAGTGTTGTCATTTCTTTTTCATTGATCGATCCAAAATGTAATAATTTAACATGATTCATGATTGTGTAAATAACATAAAAAGGTATAAGTTCAAAAAATTTACAACAACTCTTTCAAGAAGAAAGAGCAAAAATTTCTCCTCTATTTACAAGGAACAAGTATATCTCTATCTCGAAGAACAATATGTTGGATAATCATCATTGAAACCGAGATGTCATAGAGATGAAGATGTCTTCAGGACAAGGGATCGTTAAGCCACCCATTGGATGATCGAACCCAAACTCTTCTTCGGATTTGCTCAAAAGAGCTTGAAACGAAGGCTGGCTCAAGTATGAGATTGGCACCACATATCTCTTCTTCTGGCTCTCTCCTACGTACACCGCAAGAAACCCTTTTGGCGCCGCCATGGTTTCTCTTTTGCTCGAAGAAGCTGCTGCTGTTACGGAGCGGCCAAGAATCTTCTTTGAACCCAATAGATTTCTCACAAAAGCCATTTCTAATTTCTTTTCTCTGAAAGTTCGAATCCTTTTGAAGCTTCTGAAGATGTATGAAAAGATTCAAGTTATTGGAATATTGCTTGTTTGTTGGTTGATGATAGAAAGAATGGGTTATGTTATGTGTATATATAGAATGAACAATAAATGATTTGAGACCTCTCTGAAAAATCACTGAAACTTGTGGTCTTGAAGTGTGGGACAGACTAGAGTAGAGTTTCACATGGTTCTGTCTTTACCAACTGGAAAAGTTATAGTTTAATGCAATTTTTCTTGATGAGAATATTAATTGAGTGTGTGCCAATAAACTAAAGACAAAATGCAATCCACAAGGGCTTGTTTTCTCAATGTTTTTTTAGATAAGACATATACTATTGTCAATAATAAAGACCAGCAAGGTTCTGTTCTTCATGTTCTGTGGTGATCATATTCCCTCTTCTCTGTGGTCTAAATGGATGTAGTTAATGAGAACCTAAAGTGCGGACCTGAAGTTTCTCAACAACAGAACAACAAGTCTCTGTCTCTGGTCAACTTTTTCTTTGATGATTTCCATAAGTAGGATCACACATGACAGTTGTAACTCAAAGGAGATTATGGTAGTTTTTCGTCAGAGGCGTCAGTGCATGATGGGTATGTGTTATCTTCTTTCTGAGGTTTTTATATATACGGATGATGCAAAGTGAAAGTTCTTGCAGAGGTTATCCACGTGGATGTGACAGCCTGACAGGCTAGTCGGGCTTACACTTCAATCAAATTTAAGCTTCAGCACATGAGATCCTGTCCTTTGAACATGAATGCGCCATTCTTGTTCTCTTGGTAGGGAACTTAAGATCCCACTACATCATTAATAAAACAAACCTGCAAATGTTTTATTATAGACAATAGAAGGTTGCGATATCTCATTTCTTTCTCCTCATTAATTATAAAGATACTGAGAAGACAAACCCTTGTGAAGTGCATATAAAGTTGATTAGCTTTCATTGCTTGTCATATATCGTATCTGGAAAACAAAACCATGTGAAACTCTGTTCTAGTGTTCTTGTATGTCCCACGCTTGAAGACCGCAGTTTCATTGGTTAGAGGGTGGTTTTAACTCCTTCATTGATCTATTTATACATCCAGAAACAGAATCAATTCTTCACATCACCAAGTAGTAAAGCAATCCAAAGCTTGACTCTGAGCTTTTAACTTGTTATCCTCAGAGCATCTTCAATTAAGATTTTCAAAGACTATAAATGGCTTTGGTTAGAGGTTTCTTGGGTACAAAGAAGATCCTGAGCCGCTCTGTAACGGCTACTACTTCAAAAGGGTTTCTTGCGGTGTATGTTGGCGAGGACAAGGTCCAGAAGAAGAGATATGTGTTGCCAATCTCATACTTGAGCCAGCCTTCGTTTCAAGCTCTTCTCAGTAAATCCGAAGAAGAGTTTGGGTTCGATCATCCGATGGGTGGCTTAACGATCCCATGTCCTGAAGATACCTTCATCGCTGTGACTACGGGGCTAAAGAGAAGATAGTTCGAGAAGACTAAAGATCTAACATTACGTAGCCCGAGTTAGAGATAGAATTATTCAATGTAAAATAGGTCAACCTTTTTCCGTATTCTTTGTGAGAAAAGAGTTGTAACAAGTTCAACGTGAATGTCATTTTTGTTGTGTAAGCATTGAAGTTGTCTATGCGAATTGCAGAAATCGTTCTGAAAAAATTGAGTTGAAATTTTTGGTCTTCCCAAACAGGTTTCCACATGATTTGATTGATTGAGTGTGAGACGAGCACCATGGTTCTGTTTTCTCATGTAATGATTCTCTGGTTGGTTCCTTACCCTATAAGGCTATAACTATAGAGAAGCTGTTTTAGGTGTATGAAACAGATATAAAGAGTGCCGATTTTTTGGAATTAGAAGGCGAGGACGACATCAACAAGAAAAAGCCTTGGCGACTAATTCACACAGAGACTTGACTTTTTTGAATCCAATGAGTGGTTCTACTTCGTAAACCGAACTTAGGTTTTCTGTAAAGCCACTGGGAAACATACCAAACTTAGGTTTTTTGTAAAGCCACTGGGAAACATACCAAACGCATAGTCAGAGGAGAGACGTGCCAATGATATTGGAAAGTCACTGGGTAGCCAAAAGATATCAAGTCGGAAGAAGAGACACGAGTGGTGATTGGGAGAAAAAGGAGTCTCAGTTACGGAGCGGCCAAGAATCTTCTTTGCACCCAATAGACTTTCTCACCAAAAAAGAATTTCCAGATAATGTTCGGGATTTTGAACCCGACGTGAATCGAACACGCAACCTTCTGATCTGGAGTCAGACGCGCTACCATTGCGCCACGGATCCGGATGTTTTATACTATCACTTCTGTTTATCTAACCATGATTTATTATAATAAAAAAAGTTCTTCAAATGTTGGTGTTCTTTCTTTTCCAATGATTAATCCAAAATGTATTAACATGTCACTTGATCGTATCTATTGCATAAAAATGGCATTCACTTTTCTAAAATTTTGGAACTTCTCATTTAAAGAAGAAAGAGAGAAAAAGGTCATCTGTTTACAATGAATATGTCTATTTCTAACTCGAAGAAAAAAAACTACTGGCTAATCAATTAATCATCATTGGATCAGAGAAGTCACATTGATGAAAGTATCTTCGGGACAAGGAATGGTTAAGCCACCCATTGGATGATCGAACCCAAACTCTTCCTCGGATTTACTGAGAAGAGCTTGAAACAAAGGCTGGCTCAAGTATGAGATTGGCACCACATATCTCTTCTTCTGACTCTCTCCTACGAACACTACAAGAAATCCTTTTTGCGTCGTCGAGGCTGCCCTCTTGCTCGTAGAAGCTGCTGCGGTGTAGAGGCCAAGCATCTTCTTTGCACCCAGTAGACTTCTCATCCAAGCCATCTCTTTTTGTATAGTTTGAAATTCTTCTCAGGCTCCTGAAGATGTATGAAAAGATTCAAGTTATTGGATATATTGCTTGTTGTTATTTGTTGATGATAAAAAAGAATGGGTTATGCTATGTGTATATATAGAAAGATCAACGAATGAGTTGAACCCTCTTTGAAAAATCCTTGAAGACTTGTGGTCTTCAAGTGTGGGACAGGCTAGAACAGAGTATCACATGGTACTGTCTTTACCATCTCGAAAAGATGCATTAATGCAACTTGTCTACTTGGATAATCTCCATAGCCACTTCACAAGGGCTTGTTTTCTCAACTTTTTAATTATAATTGTCAAGTGTGATCCTATTTGTGGATATAATCAAAGAACAACTTAGACGGTGACATAGACTTGTTGTTCTGTTGGTAGGAAACTTCAGGTCCCAACTTTAAGTCTTGTTAAATCCATTTAGACCACAGAGATGAGAGAATATTATAAATTACCAACCACAGAACATGAAAGAGGAGAAGCTTGCTGGTCTTTGTTATTGACAAACCATATTTCTTATCCAAAAAAAACTGAAACAAGCCCTTGTGACGCATTTATTTATCTATGAAGACAAACTGCATCAATGCATCTTTTCCATATTTTTAAGGACAAAACCAATGTGATCTGTTCTAGTCTGTCCCAGATCCAAGACCACAAGTTTCATATCGGTCTTTCAATAATCTTTGGGTTTCAGAAGCTATTTTTCTGAGAGATTTCAACTCATTCATTGATCTATCTATATATGTACACATGAGCAAATCCGAAGAAGAGTTTGGGTTCGATTATCCAATGGGTGGCTTAACGATCCCTTGTCCTGAAGAAACTTTCTTAACTGTGACGTCTCGGTTCCAATGATGATTATCCTTCGTTTAGTTAAAGATAGACTTGTTCCTTGTAAATAGAGGAGTTTTTTTTTCTCTCTTTCTTCTTGAAAGATTCTATAGCTTCTTGTTCCTTGTAAAAAAAGTTATCTAGTTAATAGTATCACCATTATATTGGCGCCAACAAATACAGGAATTGAAGTACCGGCAATTTTTTTTATCAGAAGCTAACGAACATTATATCATATGCACTTGTACATCAGAATGTGAAGAACAGAACCATGTTGCTTGTCAGACAGTCAAACTAGATTAGTACTTCACAAGTTTCAACTCAGTGTAACGTCTCTCGCCTCCAAAGATAATTATCCTGAGAAAACAATTTAAGTTTCTTGTCATAAAACAGAGTTGATTTTCTTAAATAGCGTTTTTTTTCTTTTATTTACAGAGAGTTTGTTGCAGAGGATATGAAAGTCAATATTTCTAGCTTTTATTATGTGATCCAATGAATCCAAAACACTGAGCCGATCGAGCCATACCGAAGCTGTAAACATCTGTCTTAAACGAGGTATCCTCTGCAAATCAGCGATCTTTAGGAGACAGAAAATTTTCAGATTAACGGCTAATTTGTCAGAAGACAAGAATTTTAATGAAGCTAAAACATCCTCCCGTTATAATGGATTGTGTTTATTGAAAACAAAAGCATATATGGGTACGACGATTATGTATGCAAGAATGATAACAATTTTCTCAGAAAAACTTGCTGCAATTTGCATAATTGAAACGATTGTTCTTACACAGAAATACGGCATACACATTTGAGTATTGTAACCTCTTGACCAACTCTCTTTCATAAAGAAAGAGGAAAAAAGTTAACATGTTTACATCGAGTAAGTCTATCTCTAACTTGGGCTAACTAGTGTCAGTTTTTATTCTTTTGTAACATCGTCACTGAAGCCGGGAAGTCACACTGATGAATGTATCTTCAGGACAAGGAATAGTTAATCCACCCATTGGATGATCATATCCAAACTCTTCCTCCGATTTACCGAGAAGAGCTTGAAAAGAAAGCTGGTTTAAGTACGATATTGGCACCAAATATCTCTTCTTCTGGACCTGGTCCTCCCCAACGTACACTGCAAGAAACCCCTTTGGCGCTGAAACTGTTCTTTTGCTAGACGCTACAGAAAGGCCGATAATCCTCTTTGAACCCAAAAGACTTCTGAACAAAGCCATTTCTTGTGTCTGGCGAATTGAAATTTGACGCTTTTGAAAAAAGGCTAGATGCTCAGGTTCAAGGTCTGGATTGCTTTTGCTACTTGATGATTTGAAGAGTTGGTTCTGTCTCTGGATGTATAAATAGATTGATGAAGGACTGAAACCACCCTGGAACCATTGAAAGTATGGGACGTACAGAAACAGAGTTTCACATGGTTCTGTCGTCTAGATATGATAGATGACAAGAAACGAAAGCTAACGACCATTATCTGTTTGTTTTCTCCATATCTGTATAATTAATGAAGAGAGCAAATGAGATGTTCAATCTTTTATGTATAACTGTGATGTGTGATCCTAGTTGTGGATATAATCAAATAACAACTTAACCTGTGAAATAGACTTGTTTTTCTGCTGTTGAGAAACTTCAGGTCCCCACTTTACCTACATCCATTTAGACCACAGAGAAGAGGGAATATGATCACCACAGAACATGAAGAACAGAAACTTGCTTGTCTTTATTATTGACAATAGCATATGTCGTATCTAAAAAAACATTGAGAAAACAAGCCCTTGTGAATTGCATTTTGGTTTTAGTTCATTGTCACACTCAATTAATATTCTCATAAAGACAACTTTTCCAGTTGGTAAAGACAGAACCATGTGAAACTCTGCTCTAGTTTGTCCCACACTTCATGACCACAAGTTTCAAGGATTTTTCAGAGAATTTCAAACTCATTCATTGATCTTTCTATATATACACATAACATTACCGATTCTTTCTGTATCATCAACCAACAAACAAGCAATATTCCAATAACTTGAATCTTTTCATACATCTTCAGAAGCTTCAAAAGGATTCGAACTTTCAGAGAAAAGAAATTAGAAATGGCTTTTGTGAGAAATCTATTGGGTTCAAAGAAGATTCTTGGCCGCTCCGTAACAGCAGCAGCTTCTTCGAGCAAAAGAGCAACCATCTCTTCTTACCAAATCCGAAGAAGAGTTCGGGTTCGATCATCCAATGGGTGGCTTAACGATCCCTTGTCCCGAAGATATCTTTATCACTGTGACGTCTCGGCTCCAATGATGAATATCCAACATATCGTTCTTCGAGTTAGAGATAGATTTATTCCTTGTAAATAGAGGATTTTTTTTTCTCTTTCTTCTTGAAAGAGTTGTTCTGAAAGTTTTGAAAGTGGATACCATTTTTATGCTATAAACACAACATAATTCACGTTAAATTACTACATTTTTGATCGTTCATTGAAAAAGAAAGGACAACACCAATTGAAGAACTATTAAAATTATACTTTAGTTGTTGTTAAATGAAATTAAAAGAGGGTATTTATCATTCCTTGAAGTCTTTTATCTAGCAAAGAAAGAGATGACAAAGTTAAACTGCGTGCAAAGAGATGAAAAGTAACCGGATCGCATTAATTGGCGCCGACGAATACACGAACTGATGTACTGACACTCATACATAGTCCTACAACAACTTCTTCTTTTCCTAAAATCTGAAGTTAGAATCATACTCCAGACTACACTTCCAAGGGAGTGATGGATCCTCAACTTTCAATAATTAGTCTTTAAAACATGTTTTACTACTGTAGATGTCAGTCTTACATCTCACGTAAGAAATATCAATGGTTTAATCAAATGTGTTATCATTCTGTTTTTTTTTTATTATCTAACTAAGCTCAAAGACACTTACGTGAAACGCTGTTGGTGTAGGCAACAAGTTTCAACTCATTTCATTGATTCCTCTGTATATTTTGAAACAGAACAAACTCTTCATATCATTAACACTCAAGCAATCCAAAAACTTAAATAGTTATCTTTAAGAACCCCAAACGTTCAGGATGAATTCAATTTTCAGAAAGCTTTCTGCAATTTGCTTAGACATCTTTAATGCTTACACACACAAAATGACATTCACATTGACCTTTGTAACCTCTTGAACAACTCTTTTCTCACAAAGATGAGGAAAAAGGTTGACCTATTTACATTGAATAATTCTCTCTAACTTGGGCTAGATAATGCTAGATCTCTCTTCTCCTCGGATCATCTTCCCTTTAGCCGAGAAGTCACAGTCATGAAGATATCTTCAGGACAAGGGATCGTTAAGCCACCCATCGGATGATCGAACCCAAACTCTTCTTCAGATTTATTAAGCAGAGCTTGAAACGAAGGCTGGTTCAAATATGAGACAGGAACTATATATCTTTTCTTCTGGACCTTGTCCTCGCCAACATACACCGCAAGAAACCCTTTTGGTGTAGTAGCGGTTACAGAGTGGCTCAGGATCTTCTTTGCACCCAAGAGACCTCTCACCAAAGCCATTTATAGTCTTTGAAAATCTTAATTGAAGATGTGCTGAGGATAACAAGTTATAAGCTCAGAGTCAAGCTTTGGATTGCTTTACTACTTGGTGATGTGAAGAATTGATTCTGTTTCTGGATGTATAAATAGATCAATGAAGGAGTTAAAACCACCCTGGAACTAATGAAAGTGTGGTCTACAAGCGTGGGACATACAAGAACAGAGTTTCACATGGTTTTGTTTTCCAGATACGATATATGACAATCAATGAAAGCTAATCAACTTTATATGCACTTCACAAGGGTTTGTCTTATAATTAATAAGGAAAAGGAAATGAGATATAGCAACCTTCTATTGTCTATAATAAAACATTTCCAGGTTTGTTTTATTAATGATGTAGTGGGATCTTAAGTTTCCTACCAAGAGAACAAGAATGGCGCATTCATGTTCAAAGGACATGATCTCATGTGGTGAAGCTTACCCATTTCGTATATATTCAGCTCTTACCCCTAGGCTGATGTAACAAATTTCCTCGCATTTAAGCGGGTTGTAAAAGATCTAAGCTCCTAACGAATTTTTAAAAAATGTTCTCAAAGTTTCAAGATAATCAAACTCTTGATGTCTTCACTTCTGATTATGATGTTTATTGAATTACGAAAAGAAAAGATTGTGCAATGAGCATGGCTAAAAAGATAAGATAATGAAGGTTTCACATAAACTAACCAAGAGGTACCCTCTATTATTCCTCGACCTCTAGTCAAATTCTAGAGGAGCTTCTAAGCGTGAACAAAGTGGCTTCTCTAATCCTGAAGACAACACAAACAAGAAAGAAAAAACCCACCTTTTCCACAAACCCGAGGGGAGAAAAATCTACACTTGTAAACTGCTCTTCAGCAATCGATTTGAAGAAAGCCTGATACTTGCAATTGGCAACTTTCCCATTGCATTACTCAATTCCACCAAACATGTAACAGACAGATCTTTTGGATCAAATTGAGAAGTGCAAAGGGAAAGCTGCCGTTTGCAAGTTCAGATCCAACCAGAGAACAAAAACACACCGTCTTCAATCCTAAAGAACGCCGATCTCTTCATCGGACGGTCATGAGCGAAAGAAGAGAGAAAAAAGGGGAAAAGAAGATGAGATCTGAGAGAGAGAGAAGACTAATGGAGTATGAAAAGTAAATGATGTGTTTATAGTCATATAAAAATGCTACCTTTAGTTTTTCTCCAACGCATCCTCTCTCTCCCTCTCCCTCTCTCTCACTAGCGCCATGGACGAGACCCAAATCGCTTCCCTCCTCAAATTATCTGAGCTTTTCCCGATTCCTCAAGGTGTCAAGCTTTCGTACGGAACAGCTGGGTTCCGAGCCGACGCAAAATTGCTGGAATCCACCGTCTATAGAGTTGGGATTCTCTCAGCTCTCCGATCGCTCAAGCTCGGGTCATCGATCGTCGGGCTCATGATCACAGCGTCGCACAACAAAGTCTCTGACAATGGCATTAAAGTCGCGGATCCATCTGGTGGTATGCTCTCTCAGGAATGGGAGCCTTTCGCAGATCAGATGGCGAACGCATCTTCTCCTCGAGAACTCGTCTCGTTGATTAGAGAATTCGTGGAGAAGGAAGAGATTAAAATTGGAGAGCAGAAGCAGGAGAAAGGTGCAGAGGTATGGTTAGGAAGGGATACTAGGCCTAGTGGTGAATCGCTTCTCCGAGCTGCGGAAATCGGAGTTTCCTCTATTTTTGGATCTGTTGCGATTGAGAAGGGGATTTTGACTACTCCGCAGTTACATTGGATGGTTCGAGCTAAGAACAAAGGTCTCAAGGCAACGGAGAATAATTACTTTGAGAACCTCTCTACTTCATTCGGGTGTTTGATTGATCTGATCCCAATTAGTGGAACCAACACGTTAGAGCTTAGCAAATTGATTTTAGATGGTGCTAATGGTGTGGGTGGACAGAAGATTGAGGAGCTAAGAGGGTCTCTGAGCAATCTAGATCTTGAGATTCGTAACACGGGAAGAGATGGAGGTGTACTCAATGAAGGTGTAGGTGCTGACTTTGTGCAGAAAGAAAAGGTTATGCCTTTAGGATTTGGGTCCAAGGATGTTGGGGTGAGGTGTGCGAGTTTTGACGGCGATGCGGATCGATTGGTTTACTTTTACATTCCTTCAGACTCTTCTGCTGACAAGGTTGAGCTACTCGACGGTGACAAGATTCTATCTTTGTTTGCTCTCTTCATCAAAGAGCAGCTAAATACTCTCGATGATGATGATAAAGAAGGGAAGCAGTCTCGTCTTGGTGTTGTGCAGACGGCTTACGCTAATGGTGCATCGACAGATTACCTCAGGCAGTTGGGTTTAGATGTTGTTTTCGCAAAAACCGGGGTCAAGCATTTACACGAGAAAGCAGCAGAGTATGATATTGGAATCTACTTCGAAGCTAATGGCCACGGGACTATACTCTTCTCGGAATCTTTCCTATCATTATTAGTTGCCAAACAAAAGGATCTTACTCAAGGATCTGAAGAGCACAATGCTGTTTCTAGGCTAGTGGCAGTGAGTAATCTGATCAACCAAGCGGTTGGTGATGCTCTAAGTGGGTTGCTCTTGGTTGAAGTAATTCTACAACACATGGGATGCTCAGTACAGAAGTGGAATGAGCTATACAAAGACCTTCCTAGCAGACAGATTAAGGTCGAAGTTTCAGACAGAACAGCGGTTGTGACCACAAGCGAAGAAACCGAGGCTCTGAAACCTTTGGGAATTCAGGAAGCCATTAACGCTGAGATCAAGAAATACATGCGTGGCAGAGCTTTCATAAGGCCATCAGGTACAGAAGATGTGGTGAGAGTATATGCAGAAGCATCCACACAAGAAGCTGCTGATTCTTTGGCTAATTCAGTGGCTCAGCTCGTCAAAAGCTTCCTTGGTTGAGGTTAAAAATCCATCTGAATCTCTGCAAGAGTATGCTAATGGGAGATCATTGTTGTTCATCTCTTAGCTTTTACATCTTATGCATAACCCAAATGACATGTTTCTCTTGTCTTTCTTGTTCTGTTTCTTGCGATTTACTTTGTCTCTCTTCTAGGCATAGCCCTTCTCCCTCACCCCCAATGTAAACTGAAAACATACTTTGCTTACCTGAAAAGAACCCGCAGTGTCATTGCTCTTTTTCTTTCCGATAAAGTTCAAAGACTGGAATATATTATATATCTTCTTTTCCTGAAATTGTGTTAAGTGATAGAGAGTTGTTAAGGAATCAGTAGCTGGTACTTATAATAAGATCATTACAATGGTGTACTTGAAAAAAGCTTATGCCTTAATCTCTAACATAAGAAGGGATAAGCTCATGCCTTTGTCTTCCTGTTTTATCTCTCAACAACTTGGTCTCCGACGGTGACTCACCACGAACCCTAAACACTGGCCCCTCCCACGAAAAATTATCATAATCTTCTTTGAATACTACTGTCATGTGTGATCCTATTTTGTGGATATCGTCAAAGAACAACTTAACCTGTGACAGAGACTTGTTGTTCTGTTTTTGAGCAACTTCAGGTCCCCACTTTTAAGTTCTTATTAAGTCCATTTAAACCACAGAGATGAGGGAATATGATCACCACAGAACATGAAGAACAGAAACTTGCTGGTCTTTATTATTGGCCATAACACATTTCTTATCTAAAAAAAACATTGAGAAAACAAGCCCTTGTGTATTGCATATGGAGTTTGTTTTTAGTTTATTGTCCTATACTCAATTAATTATCTCATCAAGACAAAGTGCATTAAACTAAACTTCTCCAAATGCTAAAGACAGAACCATGTGCAACTCTATTCTAGCCTGTCCCACGCTTCAAGACCACAAGTTCTAAAGATTTTTCAGAGAGCCTTCAACTCATTCACTGGTGTATATATAATACACATAAGCCACTCTTTTCAATCATCATCCAATAACAAGCAATCCAGTAACTTGAATCTTTTCATACATCTCTTCAAAAGCTTCAAAAGAATTTAAACTTTCAGAGAAAAGAAACCTCTTCTGAGCAAATCCGAAGAAGAGTTTGGGTTCGATCATGCAATGGGTGGCTTAACGATCCCTTGTCCTGAAGAAACTTTCATCAATGTGACTTCTCGGCTACAATGATGATTATCCACCATTTTGTTCTTCAAATTAGAGTTAGACTCATTCATTGTATATAGTGAATTTTTACTCTTTCTTCTCGAAAGAGTTTTCGAAAAAGGTTATATATGAATTCCGTTTTCATGGAATCGACACGATCATATCAATACATTTTGGATCCATCTTTGAAAATAAAATACAAACATTGAACCTGTAATTAGAATTGACTCATGGTCAAATTAACTAGATGAGACTGTATAGCATCCGGATCCGTGGCGCAATGGTAGCGCGTCTGACTCCAGATCAGAAGGTTGCGTGTTCGATTCACGTCGGGTTCAAAATTCCGAACATTATCCGGAAATCTTTTTTCTTTTATTTCCAGATTTCCCTTTCGGTTTTGCTGCGCTTTATCCGTTTCCACTGTTTGGTTTGGTAATCTAATTTCTCTTAACCGAAAACCTTAGTTCCGGTTTGAAATCTTCATCCGAGAGGCTCCCCATCCCATTAACACCAAACGTTAACGCCGGTTCAATCTTTCGCATGTCCTTACACCACAAAAGCAAATTGCTTATTCATTTTTGTTAGCACTTGAAAATTAAATCATTCTCTCAATCGTGTAGTGTTTTTTTCTTATTAGTTATCGACTTCTACGTGAATTTATAACGAAAGCTTTATTTGTCAACAATTTCATTACAAACTTTTTTAGAACATTTCTACGTGAATCTTGCCATTTAACTTCAACTTCATGTTAATAGATTAAAATGTACTATATTTGGAATTTCAAAGATAAGTTTTTGTTACATTCAAATTTTGATTCAATGTAACTCTACTTTTCAACTAAATGCGAGTCATGTGACCTCATGTTGACGTAGAAACAACAAAAAAGATATGACCTCACACTCACCTTGTTTCTTTCTTTTTTTCTTTTTTTTACAAAATCTAATCAAGTTAATGGAGTACATATTATAAATCTTGAATTTTACTACTTATTCTATATGATACTTGATTTGTCATGTAAGCTTTTGAATACCCATAAATTATTTAACAGAGACGTATTGAAAATTTGAAACTATCCTACAATTATTTTGAACTAGTTAGTGATCTCAACTTCACTTTTTTTCTGAAAATCTTACTAAAGACTTGGCATATCTAAACTTGAACAGCTAGTGCTTCGATTAATATTAAAAATATGAATGAGCGAATAAAAAAGAAGTTTAAATTAAGTAAACAATTGGCTTTTAGACTATAGCTAGAGTAAATGGTGTAATAAGTCGCTGTCGTCATAGTGAATTGAGTTACTAAAACTAGCAAACTGCACTGTTTTTTGCGTGTCTTCAAAGTCACAACACACAGCTCCTATTTTCAGCATTATGAAGAAAAACAAAATAACAAATTATAATTAGTAATGATGCATGGGCTTCTTTCTCAATTATTTCAAAATTAATGGACAAAAAGTAAAGACTTTGAATACTAGGAGCTGCTTCGGCTGTTTTTAGAGTAAAAAGTCTTACAGATCACTCTCTCACTCTCTCTGTCTCTCTCTCTCTAACTTTGCTCATTATCACAGACAAAGAAACAAGAGGTTGAAGAAGAAGGAGAAAAGGAAGAGAGATGGCGAAAAACAGTTGCTTTGGTAAGATAATGGAAGAAGGAGACAAGCCAGGATACTTCAAGGTTCTAAGAAAGGAAGATCTATCATCTGAAACCATGGTATGCTTACTCTTCAAAACGAGGTTTTTGTTAATTAGGTCTCATGAACATAGATTTGTTAGTCCTCTCTTACCAAATGAAGGGTCTTTTTTTCCAACGGTGTTGTTGTGCTGGTGAGTTTTTTTTCTTGATGGATCTGTGAGTGAAATGTTCGGATGAATCAGTTAAGGTCAAAAGGTTGAAACTTTAGTCTCGAGATGCTTATTGGATGGTGTGATTTTTCAGTGACTTTCACTGAACTTGCAGAATGTAGCTTCTTTTTTTTTCTTTTTCTCCATCAGTTCTTGACAGATCTTGTTCTTATTGTATGTCTTAAGAGAGGGATTCCTCACGACTTCATGAAAAGCATCTCAGCCGAAGACTTCTCGTTTAAGATGGTCTTAAAATTGCCATGGGGAAGCTCATGGCCAATCAAACTCTCCAGAAACCCAAGATTCTACTACATGGAGAAAAACGGATGGGACCAGTTTTTGAGCGACAACGCTTTAGGTGATAACGAGCTTCTTACATTCACGCACAAAGGAAACATGTGTTTTAGCGTAAACATCTACCAAATAGATTGCTCGGAGATGCTTAGACCAAAAAACTCCGCAACCATTGCTTCTTCCAGTAAGTCTCATGTTTATCTGTTTGTCTTCTTTTTTTAATGCTTATGGCGAAAAAAAAACAGAGTTTATTTTTCTGGTTGATTTTTGATGAATTAGGTCGGAACAAGAGAGAACATCGGAACAACGTTTACAAAGATGTGAAAGAGGAAGAGAGAGAGTCGTTGTCTGCATCAAGCTATCCTGGCTCAGAAACAGCTGAATCTACAGTAGGAGGAAGATTGAAACAGAAACGGGAGTTTAACTTGGGAAAGAAGAAACTTGAAGAAGCTGAAAAATCAAAGAAGAAGATGGATACTGATTGTGATGATTCTGAAGCCGGCACGTCGTCTCTTGCTCCAGAATTTACACTCACCATAAAGAAATCTTACATCCTGTTCTTGGTAAGAGAAACACGACAAGACTGCAGTGAGATTGTCAAAATTGAGTTATATGTAGAGGAATTGATGCAATGTCTAATTTCTGTTTCAGGGGGTCCCGAAGAAGTTTGCGGAGATGCATATGCCAAAGGAGGCAACAATGTTCAAGATTCATCATTCAAAAGGGAAGAAGTCATGGGAGGTTAAGTATGTGGTCTCTGATATACAGTCGAGATTTTCTCCTGGATGGGTTCGTTTGGTCAAAGATTTGGGTTTAAAGTTCGGAGATGTTTGCACCTTCGTGCTCATTAAACCGAACGAGATGGTTCTCACTGTCTCCAAAAATGGGACTCCATGATGATGACGATGATGTTACGTACGTAATTGAGATGGTCTTAGTTAATGTGTTAGCTAATGTGTCAGGAACCAAATCTTTATTTTGTATTGTTTGTTCATTGTTTCTCTTGAGACTTGTGTGGACTGTGGACTAATCGGATGATTTCTTCTCTCCGGTTCGGAATTAAGATTTCTCTAAACCGAGAGTTTTATTTCCGGTTTGATTCGATATTTTGGCTCTTCTCTTCTCGGCCACACTTAACCAATACACATTTCAATTTAATCCGATCAACATCACATCAATTTCCAAACACAGAACAGATGGAAGCTCCTGCGAGAGGCAATCTGAGAGCGGTGGCTCTTATAGCCGGCGATAACAACGTCCGAGGATGTCTTCAATTCATACAAGACACTTCCGGTGATCTGTCTTCTCCTTTTTTATCGAGCGTCGGACTTTTCATCTAGGAGGACATGTTTTATTTCATTCTTTTGTATTTATATGTTTTACAGGGACTACTCATGTTACAGGAAAGATCTCAGGACTTTCTCCTGGCTTCCATGGATTTCATATTCACTCTTTTGGTGATACTACCAATGGCTGCAACTCTACTGGTTGGTTTTTTTCTTTCTACTCCTTGTCTTATGTTACTATACACTTCGAAATTGAGATTGAAATTCGATGCTTTTATTGTTGGTTTCTTGTTGTCGTTTTACTGAATTTGGTTTAATTTCTGGTGAATTGAATGTTTTGTACTATTTAAGAAATCAGAAGAGAAAGGATTTTCCTTTCATTTCTCCGACCGAGGTTTGTAGTTTGTTCTTTTTAGAAGTTTTTACATATGAAAAGAATAATCTTGCTTGACATTGAATCCTTGATGTAACTGGATTGGTTTGGATCAGATTTAGTTTAGATGGACTCCTAGTGTTGCCAAAGATTTCACTCAAGGAACCATTTAGATTAGCTATAGTAGACCCTGAAACCTATTATTATATTAAATGGTTGTTGAGTTCTATACTTAATACTTTGAGTTTTTTGTTTTATTGCGGAAATGTTAACTTCAGGACCTCACTTCAATCCATTAAATCGAGTTCACGGACCACCGGATGAGGAAGAGCGACATGCTGGCGATTTGGGTAACATTCTTGCAGGATCAGACGGTATACTCTTTATTCCTTCATCTATATATGTTTTGTGCCTTTTGAAGAATGATGCTAGTATTTATTGGATGAGACTTGTTTCAGGTATTGCTGAAATCTCAATCAAAGACAAACAGGTAAAAAGACTCTTCTCTTTTCCCTTCTTCAACCACTTAATCTAACATTACATTTTCTTTGTTGGTTTTGCAAGTCCTGAGCTTCTCACATTGTGCATATATCTCAATTGACATCTCCACGTTTATCTCGGCTTCTCTTTGATGTAACAGATACCACTTAGTGGGCAGTGTTCCATACTTGGGAGGGCCGTTGTTGTACATGGTGATCCTGATGACCTTGGCAGAGGTAGGAACATCTTTTTAGCTCTTAAATGTACATATGGTGCAATGTCACTATGTACAAACCATAGAAGTTTAAGGGTCAAATATCGATAGTAATCACTGTGACTTGGTTCATTTAGTTATCACCAAGTAGCTGCCACAGTTCTTAGGTTCATGTTGTGCTCTATTGATTATGTTATTATAGGAATCATGATCTCTTTGCGTTGTTACCGTGCAGGAGGACATAAGCTTAGCAAATCAACAGGAAACGCAGGCGCACGAGTTGGATGTGGTATTGCTGTACAAAGCTAACGTTTTGATAAGCAGAGCATCGCCATTTTTCTCTTCTTCTTTTTCCCAGTGTGAAGCTACTCACTTTAGGTTTTGATGTTGAACCAGGTATTATCGGACTTCAAGCCGCTGTGGATCCTAAACTATAGCATTTGATATCAGTGAACTATTCACACCAGTGCCACACTCAGTTTAAATCTGTAAATGTACATCAGAGACCATAGAAGAAGTGAAATTGTATATTGACATACTGTTTTTGAGACATAAGTCATAATGATGCAAGTCAGTACGTGAGCTCAAGTTTTCATTTCAAATTGAATCAACATAGTTCAAACAAGATTCAGACCATTGAAGGTGAACAACATGATTAGAAACCAGAAAACGATTGAATAACTACTGCAGTAGAAATAGCCAGGATTTTGGTTGCTTTGAGATTGCAAGCCATTGATGATACATAAACAGGCTTCAATCCATATATCTTCCCAGGTTGCAGGTGAGTGTCTCGAATCTTCTCCATATCACGTGATACAACGGTCTACTTTGAACCTATCCTCTCAGCCATGTGTTTCTGTAGGAAGAGTTGTCGCGTAGAGAAGCATCGTGGGGCTTGTATTCCATCACATAAGCATGAGGCAGCTTCAAATGCCGCTTGATTGAGTCTCTCAAACCCATCACTGCCTGTTCATGGAAGACATTGCACTGTGTAAGTACCAAACAAAAGAAGGGAGGGAGAGAGAGAGATATCTTCTTGTGAATAGTTTTCTCACCTGATGATCAGAAGCATTGCGATTCCATACACTAATGATGTCCTCGTTGAAGCGGACACTCAGTACTGCCCCACATATGTTATCAGCATCATCAAGCTGGTTGCCTACCAACGCAAGAAGCTGAAGAAAAAAAAACAGTGGAAGGGTATATAACATGATTCCCAGATACAAAAAACCTCAGACTAATTATGAAAGATGGACAACTTAAAGAACATTTACAAAAAGGTTCCTTTTGAATGGAGCAGAAGAATGTCAATACTCAATAGAAGTGTCCACAAGAAAAATAAACTCACCAGATCCTCCCAGAAGCGAGCAGATACAACTTTCGAGAAACGTATGATCCACTTTCCTCCATTGCAGTTTGCACCATCCTGATTGAGATGAATTCAGCTACTTTAGTTGGCTTAGTGTAGGTGTTATAACTTATGTTTTATAAAAAGGTGTATGCTACATCGATATCCACATTCAAACAAATACAAAGACAATAAGAAAAAACCAGCATATAGAGATACCTACCTCCCACAACGGGCGAATCCCATCCTTAAAGAAATGAAGATCTGTTGGACTAGGCAAGAGAGAAGAACGAGCAAGGTGACAGTAGCAGGCCCAGAACCCTTCAACCTAGGTACCAAAGCCAGATCTCAGAAATGAACAAGATAAGATTGCAAACAGCTTCAAGAATGGACTTCCATTCATATGTTTTAGCTTACCGTACTGAATTCCACAATCTTCTTTATATTATCCTCGTAAGATGTCTGGCTTCGGACCCCCGGTGTGCGACGGGTGTACCAAATCGCGAACTTGTACTGCAAATTTCCAAATATACAAAAAAACGTAGACCAAGAGCTAGTAAATAATCTTAACTTCAGCAGACTAAAAATGCTCAACGAGTTTAAGATGACCTCGTTTTTTCTAAAATTACTCTTGAATTTTTCTCACACTTGCATGACCTTAAGATTCAATCGCTAAAGAATGGATACTTAGGGCCAAAAGGAAAGAGCTAAAACCAATATCACATATACGAAATATCCCAACTAGAGCACAATTCTATAACATTTGAGCTCATAGCCACTTAAACAGAGTCGCAAACCTAAATTTCACAACAAAACTTCCAGGAATATAGATTGAGAATCCGAGTCTTCCACTACACCGGCTCTCATCCGTCATATAGAAAGTTTCAAAACTTAAATCAATTGGAGATAAAGAATAGAGGACATACCCGTAGAGGATGCAGACCAGCCTTGAGCTCGCGAGAGTGGCGTTCATCGGAAAAGGAGTCGGTAACATACTGCGACTTGATGTTGTCCATGTTTGCCGATTCTCTGCCGTCCCTGATCTCCTCGTCCCTCCTCTCCGCAATCTCCATACTTTTCTCGATTTTTAGCTTCAGGCGTTCGGCTTCAAAGCCCTAAATATCCAATCTAACCAGAAGGAAGAAAGAGCGTGAGGAGAAGAACTCTTTGACTCCTCTCCCGTCAAATACATAAAAGTCAAAATCTGGAGAAAGTTAGCCTATGGGCCCTGTTGAGTCTAACTAATGGGCCTTTATTGGTTTCTTTTTTTGGGTCAGACCGTTAGTCTTTATTCATTAATTAACAAAACAAATAATTTGTTAATGCAGAAATAAAGCTTGTTGATCTTTATTTAACTTTTTTTTCTTTCTTAATCTTACCTTTTACATTAATTTTATAAAATTTTATGACCCTCCCAATATAAAATATGATTTTTTTTTGTAAATAAGCAGATAGAATTATTTTGAACAAAGGGACAGCAAATTTAGTGTTCGGTATATAAACCAACCGCAATAGAAAAAGACATAAAATCTGTTTTATTAACATTTCCACCAACCGCGAGACGATAAGTGGAGGAGAGAGAATAAAAAAGGGAATTTGACGAATGCGATTTGTCAACGTAATCGATTTTGGCGGTCTCGATCTGTTATTTCTGCAAAAACAAGTGACAATAAAACTTTATGACATTCTTGCGGATCTGAGACTTTCCCCAAATTTGCCCTAGACATTTCAAGCTTTGTCCTTCGTGCCCTCCTAGTAACCTTTGTTTTTGGTTTGCTTCATCATTTGGTTTGATTCGAGCTTTTGTCCTTGAAATCTGATGCGATTTCACCCTTAATCTGTGATCTTAATCAAAAGTTCCGTATATATTGCTTAGCGATTTCGAAATTCGATCTCACTCTCTCTCTTTCGCCATAGAGTTAGATTCTTCCTGGTCTTCCTTTCATCCTAACCTAATGAGTTTCCGGGTCTCCATACTCCTCCTCTGTGCGATAGCTGGGTCATGCTTACCTTCCGGTTTCGCTTCCTCCGTTGACGTTTGCGATCACGATGAATTCGAGGTGTTCCGATGCGGAATCGAGAAAAAATGTCCTCGTTCTCTGTATCCGAGACCTCCTATAGAGGTACGTAATCATAGCTTGCTCTCATTTCTGCTTAAGCTCCAATGATTTGTTAGAAAAACGATTTGGGATTTTCCGATTGAATTCGCTTCTGGGTATGGACTTGGATGTGGACTTGTTTTTATATCTCAAGAAGTATCTAAATTTGTGTTTTTGCTGATGAAGGTGGATGGAGACTTGCTAGACAAACTCATGGATGCAAACCATGGAAATGCTTATACATCCATACTATTTTATGCCTCACGGTGCCCGTTTTCGCGTGCAGTACGCCCAAAGTTTGATGTTCTGAGTTCAATGTTTCCTCACATAGGGCACCTGATTGTTGAGCAATCTCAGGCTTTACCATCGTAAGAACCAAATTCTGCTGTAGACTATTATATATTTCGATTAGCATCTCGATTGAATTATTCATAACGAGAAATTTGGGTGTTGGGACTTTAACCTGCTTGTCAGATTATTTAGTAGTTGCCAGTAATCAATCATTGTTTTACACTGGTTGGTGAAGTTTTCGTCTTAATGAGTTAGTTTCACCAAGACAGGGCAAATAATTCGATAAGATGACAGAAAATGAATGCTATGGTTTTTGTTGTCTCTTTCTTACTCACTTCGGCTATTTTGTATTTTGTTTTGGTGATCAACAAATGTAAGATAGTATGCTGTGCTGTATAACCCTTTAACCGTATGAAGTTGTTTCATGAGTAGCTGACCCTCCAAAATGCTAAAATATTTTCATCTTCTTTTTTTGGCATTTTCTCTGGTCCCCGTTAATCGATCTTTATGATTTTCACTCTTGCAGTGTCTTTTCTAGGTCTGGTATCCATAGCTTACCTTCAATCTTGATGGTGAATCAAACATTAAGAATGCGATACCATGGTCAAAAAGATCTTGCATCCCTAATTCAGTTTTACGAAGAAACAACAGGTGAGAACTCTTCATGAAATGCCAGGCTGTGTCACTGTTTGCGCTTTCTTCTCGTGTTTTCTGCGTATCAGAATAAATGAGCACACAACTTATTAAATCTCTTGAAGAAACATGAATGCATGGAAAAACAATCAGTTAACTTCTGTTATAACAAGCTCCTCTCTGTGTATTTCTGTGGCTTTCCAGGTCTTAAATCTGTCCAGTATGTGGCTGAAGGTGAACCAACAGGCTTGGACACTGATGGTAACCTGATCAGATGGCTACACAACGGGTCATCTATCAGAGAAATAGCGGAAAGAGAGCCATATTTGGTACTTGCATTGATGTTTCTGTCGTTGAAGCTGGCAATTTTGATCTTCCCCATCATGGGATCGCATTTGAAAACGTTGTGGACATCTTATGTTCCGCATCTGAGCTTGGGAATACTCGGTGGGACTAGCCAACTGTTTGGCCGTGCCTTGCACATGATCGATGTGAGGAGGCTATGGATTAAACTGAGACTCACCAAAACAAGGAACTTTCAAGAAAGAGCAAAAAACGCACTTGCATCGGTCTCGCTAGGAAAATCTACTTCACAATCAGCGTAAAGGGTAATTCACAAATCCTTCATTATCGATGAGCTTAATTAGATTACTTTACTTTTTGTGGACAATGTTATTTATAACTTTGGAGTTCCTGTCTCTGTATGTAAATCATGTTTTGCTCATTTTGTGAATATTTGTCTTCCTTTCTTGAATATTCTTGTTCTGGGTCCACTTCGTTTTCCTTACGTTTTGTCTATACGTATTAATATTAACGGTTTGGTTTAATTGGTGCTAGATGTGGACACTTGGGTCGTATTTGTGATAGAAACTTGTCGATTTGTGTATCACTCTGGTTCACATGTTGAAGTTTCGTTTTCCTGTCGTTTTTGCGTATGTGTATGACAGTTGAATCTCTATTAAGATCTTTTCCACTAAGGAATCATTAGTTGAGAAGCTTATAAAATGTGATTCTATCCTTTTTGGTAAATATGCAATTTGAACCTATTTTCTAGTAGAAGCTATGATGGTTTAAGATTAAGCTTTTTCTAAAATGATTAAACTTAATTTCAGATGTAACCCGACTTAGTTAAAGCCTAAAATCAAGGAAGCAATCTCCTGATTCTCCCATGTTTATAAAGTAGACAACAAAAGCAGAACAAGAGGTGAAGCAAAAAGTAAAACAAATGGAGTTGGTAAAAACTAAATGTTGTATGAATAGTGTTTTGTAGATTTATAGTTTGTTCCTTTTTATTCCAATTTGATTTTGAATCATAGCACTTTTGTGATGAGTTATAGCTATTTCGAAAAGTTCAAAAATAATTCAAAGTAAATCTAACTTTTTTCAGTTATGAAGTTTTTATTTCACACTTGATGATTTACTGGTTTTGTGAAGAAAGACTTTGCTCAAGATTTTCAACTATCTCTTATATTCTCATTTGTAAAGTTCATATCAGAGTGATGTGAAAATTATAATAAGAAAATCACTGTAACTCGTCTTTAACTAACTTCCACTTTCGCTTTCTTACTTTAAATGAAAATTTCGTGGCTCTTTTCTTGAACTACACTTGTAATTGCAAGCAAGCAACCTCCACTACTATCTTTAATCTTTTTCTTCCCTCGAAAAGGACTTTAAACAAGTAACTTGTATTACACATAATCTCTTCTTCCTCTTTTCTTTCGACTTGTTTGTTAACTACAAAAGTTTGTTAGTGTACTTGAATTTAAGAAACATATTCAAACTATGAAAAACGTTCACGTGGTGGTACCAAGTTTGTGCTTGAAGTCTCGTCTTCTCTAGCCTTCTAGAAAGACGTCTTAATCCATAGACTAAAAAACTACCATCCCAATCTCATTAGTAGAACTTAGTACAAATTATTCTTCATAAGCATCATCTAACTAAAACATGATTTCATCACTAAATAAATATTTTTAGAAGCAGTGGGTATGAGAAATAAAATATCAAATAGAGAAAGGATCTTGTCAAAGAAGACAATCCATACTTCTTAATGTGGGTCCAAAAACAATAACATCTTCTTTTGTCACTGTATGTTTAGGATAAGCTCCAAAAGACTTACCTCACCGCCCATACCTGAAAATACATTAAGTACATCTATAGTTTCACCAAATATAGGATTTTTCTTGTCTTTGCAAGTTATTATATGCTTTAAGTTTTAACTAGTACTTGTGGTTATGGATGTTTACAGTTAATTAAGCAATACATGTTGTTTTTGAATAATAGTTAAACAGTCGTATCAACATTAATTGTTAGTACATTAATGGACCAGCTATAGTACATAATTCTGTAGTATACTTTATCATTTTTAAATTACCACTATTCAACATTCTGTGATTTTATCTAAACACTATTTTAACAGTGACTTACACAAACTGCATCAATCTCTTTGTAAGTTGTATCACTCAAATTGTAAATCACCCTAACCATTTCGGAGCCTGAATATTCTTTTTGGTCTTTTCTTCTTCTTTGCTCTATTAAAGGATCTAGAACCCTCTTCACAACAATGAGAGCGAGCGCGAGAGACAGAGATCTTAATAATTGAGAAGATCACTATTACCCCCAAAAAGGGAAGAAAAAAAACTTTTTAAAAATTCTCTTTATTTTTCGAAAACGCTACTCTGAGAAATCAATCAACAACTCGGAAGAGATGGATCTAGAAGATTGGGAATTACTCCCCAAAAACAACTTCAAGGGTCTCGATCTCGATCACGACGAGGATCATGAGGCAGCGATGAAGATCATCACAAACACCGAAAAAAGCTTCGACATGGATTACTTTATCTGCCCAACACAAGATTCTGTCGGAAAAACAGAGTTCCATCGAAGATCAAGCGTGGTCCCTACACAGCTCCTCCAAGTTCCCATAACTTGGGAACCTGTATCCACCGTGGACGACACAGATCACAAGAAGACCCCGGATCCGGATTTCTCGGATCCAGACCCGGAACTTTTGACGGAATCTGTTCCGTCGCCGAGAATAACCTTCAAAACAGCGAAGGAAAACGAATTTGTCGACATGAAAATAGACTTACCAGTGAGGTTCACAAGTCCTCTGCCTCAGAACGATGAGAAACAGTTCGTCTCCGGAGGACTGTTAGCAGGAGAGTACTATGATGAGATGGGAACAGAGGTTGAAGAAGGTGGTGACTTGAGAAGCAAGAAAGAGGTTGATTGGGATGAAGAGGAGAACATACGTGGTGAAAAAATGAATCTGTGGAAGATGAGTCTTCATGGAATTGGAGCTATATGTTCATTTGGTGTTGCTGCTGCTGCCGCCACCATATGTGTCTTCTTCCTTGGACACAACAATAGCATCCAAGGTTGTGGGAACAAGAACCAGATCCTCCGGTTCCAGATTTACTCTGATGATAATAAGGTAAACTTTTTCTTTTAATTATGATTCTGAATCCAAATAAATTTGTTAAGGAACCAAGTGAATCTTACTTCGATTCCCACTTGACTAATGTCGTCTTAGTTTTAATCAGATTAGCATTAATCTCAAAATACATTGAATTTTATCCCATCGATCCAAATAAAAAAACCAAAGAGGAAAATCTTGTTTGGGATTTTTATTTGTTTGGATAAATCAAGACGATTTTAGAAACGTTTATTATGGTATCCTTCTTTTTAGTGGCTAATTGTTTAATTTTATATGGTTGGTTAGTGGCTGATTGTTATTAAAGTTAAATCTTAATTTATACAAATTTACGTGTTTGGTTAATTGGAAGCTGTTTGATCAGAAAAGTAAATTGTGTCTTTGATACGACCAAAGTGATAAGGATGTGTTTGGCGGTGTGGTCAGTTACGTGTCTAAGTGAACAATCAATAATTGTAGATAAAATACTTATTTTGTATTTATCTTTTCATGCGTCAAAGCCACACTTTGAGCAAAACACACGTTTTCAGAAAATATCATTGTTCCTTGCGTGCATTTACATTATGGACATATTAATTTTAGCTAGAGATATTTTTATTTGAGATCGAGTTGGTATAAGATCAGTGGGAGATTTTAGGCACGAGAACACTAATCAAACATTTCATTCTACCCAACTAATTAATCTTCTAAATTAGTCTTGGGGCAGAATTTTTTTCTTTTAAATGTCCAAACTCGTAATTGTATGAATGTTTTAAAAGTTGATTTATATGAATACATGTTTTAATTATATTTTTGTTACATTGCAGCGAATGAACGAAGTAGTGAAGCATGCAACAAAGCTAAACGAAGCAATCTCTGTGATGAAAGGTCTTCCAGTGGCAAGAGCTCAGATATCTTTTGGAGGATACTATGATGGACTTTGAAAAATCATAGCCATCTGTTTAGAATAATAAATGCATCAGATCCAAAATGTCTACGGTTTAAAATTACCAACGAGCTCATATAGCTTATATATACAATGAATTTAGGAAACGATGTTTATAAATTCTACATTATTTTTATGAATTAACGATGAACTACTTAAGATTATACACTTATTGAATGGTTATAAACATGCATTCAATGTCCCTACTATGATGAAAGTGTGTTTATCTCAGCTGCTCCAAAGACAAAAAAATTACTGTATAAAACAAAAAAGTAGTGTGTGGGACCATATAAATTTCCTACGGAGCCCAATATCTTTCGGCCCATTATTCAGATTATACAGTAAAGATCGAGCCTAATTAGGCCCATAATCCAGATTACCACACACAAAAAAGACCACTGAGATCCGACCCGTCAATTAATTTTTATCCGACCCGGTCAGTTAATTTTTAACGGCTTTCCGTCCGTCACAGCTCGCTTCAGTTTACACGATAGTTCACGTCAGTGGTCCGTTGAGAGACCTGTGTGACTGTGAGTGAAGAAAGATAATGCAGACTCACCTTCTGGTGGGTCCTACCCCAATCAAGGGCTGCCGTCGATTCTCATCCGCCATCTCCGGCGGCGATCTCCTCCCTCCGTCGTTCAATCCTGTTGGTCGAGACCTATACCACCACCGTCGAAGGCACCGCGACGGCAGATCTCGGTGCCAGCGCAATCGTCGGAAGACGACTGATTTTTCTGCGGCGTCTTCCTCTTCTTCTTCGTCGTCTTCGGCTTCGGCTTCGAATACCGGCGAGCAGAACCACTACGTCGTTCTGGGCATCGCTCGCAACGCCACACAAGCCGACATTAAGAGAGCTTATCGACTGCTAGCTCGAAAGGTAAGGACTTTGTTTGGAAGATTACTTCCCGATTTGTAGCTTGAAAGAAAGTGACGAGGAATCTCACTTAAAATTTTCTAGTTTACCAATTCAGTAGTAATAGGAAAAGTTTTCGTGGGTTATACTCAATGATGATTTGGGGAAATTGAAAAGTTAAAGTCTTGTGGTTGTATGAGAATCTCTGAGTTATGATTCAGCATCTAAGCTGCTTTTTTTATCATTGTAGCAAGTTAGCAACCTTTGTCTGAAGCTTGGTGGAACCTGTTCTCTGTATTCTTAGATTTTAATCGTAGCTCTTGTACACTTTGGTGTCCTTCTGTTCTTTAGTCAAAACGATAAAATCCTGAATGGTACTATCATCTTCGTCATACATAAAATCCTGAATTGTACTATTATCTTCGTCCTTTTTTTCCAGGCAGGTATGATCTTATTTTCCTCAGCTTTGTTTGGGTTATGTTTGTGACTGTATTCTTGTGTTGCTATTGCAGTTCCATCCTGATGTGAATAAGGACTCTAGATCCGGAGAGCTATTCAAGAGCATTCGTTGTTCCTACGAAGTGGGTATTCCTTCTAAAGCTTCTTCTTTCTATCGATGATTCATATCTGAGTGCCTTAACCACCAGTTTTGAGGTTTTTTCTTGGAATCCAGTGTTACATCGACCTGTGAAATCTTATTCACTTTACCTGTATTTTTTTTTCAAAAGGTTCTATCTAATGAAGCTACAAAGACTCGGTACGACCGAGCACTTAAAATTCAAGAAAATTCCAGGTTCTCTAGAGTTAAAAGGCATTACAACAACCCTAACCCGAAGTTTGAAGATGCCATGAAGTATTATTACAGCTGGTCTGAGAAAAGACGCGGGTCCAAATACGAGAGATTCTATGGACAATATTCTACATCTCCAAACTCACATTTCTACAGTGAAACGGACAGCGAGCCACAAGAAGAAGAAGAAGAAACGGCAGAAGAACAGAGAGACTCCTTTGTCGAAGTCCTCAAATCCGCCTCCCTATCGCTGTTTCTTCTATATACGCTTGGGTGTCTAGCATCTCTCACGTTTAGCACATTCACGGCTTTACTCGACAGGGAACTCGACATGGGTTACAAAGTGGGGTTCATGATAGCTTGGGTACTCGGGGGAAAAGGCGGCATTTTGCTCACTCTCTGCCTGACGTTTGCAAGTTGGCTCTGTGGGAAAGCGAGCAGCAGCGTAGTGGTTCTTGTGGTGGTCGCGATGTGGGTTGGCTCCAATTTAGCTAGACATGCTCCTCTTCCACAAGGAGCTCTTCTCACCCTCCTTTACATGTCAATCAAGCTTCAAGTCGACTCGAGTTGAATCTTTTCCGAGTTAACTTACGTCGGTTAAATCTCAAAGTTAGGTTGTAAATAATTAGAGATGCTTCAAATTGTATAACTTCTCTCTTGCAATATTTTCTCGTCAGATGACAAGTGTGTCGTATGATCTTCGATGATTTCTGTTTTTAAATTTGGATGTCGAGAAAAATGTAATAGTAAAGAGAAGAAATTGCTTCGAAAGTTACAAACTCTCTTCTTTGAATTTCTTTTTACCAGATTACAAACAAAAGTATCAATCAATCAAAATTACAAAATTCAAGGTAACAATTAGAACAAAGAGAGGGTGGTTATTATTAACTCGTCGTCTAAGTATGATCATTGTTCTTAACTTTCTGCACAAAGAAGAGACCAAAAAAAAAAGAGAGACGTGAATCTTTGAATGAAATCCTCTTTTATTGACTTTTTTCTCTCATCTCCTTGAGATTTCTCCAAAGGTATTTTCCGCTGGCCATGTCGACGAACACCCAGAACCCATTCTCCATCTTCTGTTAAATCGCAGGTGAATAACAATGAGAATTAAAAAAACAAAAATTTCCAGAAATTCAACAAATTAAACGAAGATTTCTCTGCTTACCTTTTTGAAATAGAGTCCTTGTTTATCATTCAATTCTTCGACCGGTGAGTCGTCTGAGATGAGCTCCGGCGAAGAACTTACCGTCTTCCACGCGAAGTATCCAGCGAGAATCGCCGAGAAGAACACCAATAGGAATCTCAACGGACACATATTTCGTGACGGAAGAAAATAGAGGGGGAAAAAAAGAAATTGGATTTGATCTCCAATGTGTCGAAGAAAGAATGATAATTCTAGGGTTCGTGAGATTCTGGAGAACGAATTGTGGGAGAAAGAGAAGCAAAAGAAAAGAGGAATTTAACGTGTGAGAGATATTACAAACATGTCTCCCTCTCCGCTCTCTCACTGCGGAAAAAAGGAAACGCGTTTCTGAATTTTTCAGCAATGGGAGGATATGAATTCGTATTTTTACATTTCACGTCAAATGACATATATAAACACATAATATTTCCACAATTTTACAAAATAGCCCCAATATCTCTTAGTGTTTAAAATAAGTCCTTGAATTTTACGACATTTTCGTTTGTACCCCAATTTTAAAATTTTGAGTTTAAACTATTTGCATATGATGATTCCAAAGAGTAAATATTAATAAGAAAAATAAAATCATGAATCACAGAACATATTACTGGATTCAAGGGTTATACGAGAAACAAATCATTTGTGTTGTAATTTTGTGGTATATATATATATTTTTTAAAATTTCGTTTTATCTAAACAACATTAGCTTAAACTGAAAATCGAGGAAGTGTCAAGATAATCGGACAAAAATAGGGGATCTATGAGAAATTGTTACTATTTAATGGGTAAACGAGAGAAATCCAAAATAAGTAAATATATTAATAAAAAGATAGAAAAGGTGGGGATAGTCTAGAAGGCGATGACCTCAACAACCACTCATATAATTGGTATAATTGTATCATGTTCATGCATGTATGATACAAGTTTTGTCAACGCGACGCAATTATAGAATTGAAAATAGCTCTTTTGAAAAAAGTCTAATCGTTTTGGTACTACTTCAGAGACATTGTAGAAATTGGCAATATCATCTGTCAAGTAATCAAGTTATTTTTACCATATCGGATGTTTTGATTATGTCTTTAATTACTGCAAAGACTTGTCATAGAGTTTTTTCATAATTGCTTATTTGGTAGTTTTTTTTATTATCCTTAATTCTTTTCGTAAAAATTTGTTGCGATAGATAGATGTATTAGTATTGGTATTATGGTTTATCACGTGAAACCAATACGTATATTTTTTTTTTGTAGTTTTCTCTATGTTTGATGAAATTGTCGAGGATTTGAAGACGCTGTGTGAGTTTTATCCAAAGTCTTCTTATACACTACTCAGTGGGCTGTGTTGCCGTTCGAGTTAATGGGCTTTCTTTACCCTAAAGGATAAAACGTAACTCTCAAGAAAGAAAAACATGTCCATCACCACAACTCCAGATTTATCAAGACTCTGTCTTCACCATCACGGCCGTGTGTTCTTCTAATCTTCAGAAAACGCGAAAAGCTGTTCACTTTCTGGTCCAAAATCTCGTTATATAGAGAGATTCAAGATGCATACATGTTTTTCTAGAATGATGTGATTATAATTTATATCTAAGATCTCTTTATAAGAGGTTCAAGAAACTCGATCACAATTAATATACATATTGCGTCTTCACGAATTAACAATTAATGTTTTCTATTTCCGTAAAGAATATTACCAATGTTATAATACTATAACTCGCAGTAATATCCGACTTCTTATAAAATATTTATAAACAAGCTAGTGACGACGTCACGTATACGTAATATGTGTTTAAGATTCATCTGCTCTGTTTCTAGCATTTGTCATGTGATCCATTTTTTCAGAAACAGAAAAAGAGTTCTTGTTCTAATTAATGTTAAAGAATACAGAAAAAATACCTGACAATCCTCATCAAACGACAAGAGCTAAGAGATAAACGGACATCTCAGAAAGCAAAGGAAGATTAGCCTTAATTACATGCAGTTTAAATTCACAGAAAGTTAAACATTTTGAGACTTGGATCTCTGTAGTATCGACCAGGAGATCGGTCTTCGTAGTGGTGGTTTTAATATATAAGTACCTTATGAGAAAGATTAGCCTTAATTTCCTTGATATTGGAGGACTTAGCTATATTTTGGGAACATTAATTACTTGGTTTGGCCATTACTTAGTTTGAATATATCCCCCAACATTCATTGCAAAACTATTGCATGTATTAATTTATGGTAGCGAGTCAAAACTCTTAGAAGTTAGAAACAGATAGATTTAACTTTTAGTTGATGATATGAAGAACATTCGTAAGGAAACTAAAGAGATTCGACGATATACGTGTATAATGAAGAAGAAGCCTAAGATATTTGTAGGCTGCGTCGCCTAGTCAAAGCATGCCTTTTGTCTTTTTCTTTTTTCTCTCCCTTTCAACTACTTTGTCCCTACGGTGACATTCAACACGAATCCAACACCAACATTGACATGCAAATGAAAATCAATTTCATATCACACAGAAACAAGATCGGTCTCTTCAAATGTTCAATACCCTCCATTAGAAATGAAACCATTCACTGTATGACCCTAGAGCTAGAAGCAGAACCAGATTTTAGTTTTTATATATTCGGACACTACAAAAAAAAGTTTATATTGTTACAAAATGTGACTTTACAATATTGTGATGATTTATATCACAATTTCGTTATATTATTATAACAAAATTGAAAGTAACTTGTAACATAAAAATATTACAATTTGCGAATAAAACTATTATTACAAAATTTAACAAAAGTTTTTTAAATGTGAATCCGTACGTACATGTGTTTTTGGATAACAAAAGAAATAGAGTGGATAAGATTGTTTACAAGTCAACATACACCAATTTAGTTTAGAATAATAAAAAAATAGTGATCTGACTCGAACATGTCGATGAAACCATATTCTCTCCAAATCAGAAGAAAGATTATGTATACGTATGTCACAAATTCTCCACTTATTTTCATTAGGAATATTTAGCCAGAGAGGGCATAAAACTATATATGATGTTATTATTCGGCTGTCTGATTTATGTTCTCAGACTATATTTGATATTGTAAAACTATCTATTATGTTATTGGAATTATTTCTACTAACATCCCAAATATGTCTACATATCCAACAGTAAATATAAATTAAAACATGCAGTTTTCGTAGAAGTTAGAAACAATGACATTTAATTGTTAGTTGATGATATTGAGAACATTCATAAGCAAACTAGAGATACTACGATACGTGTATAACAGAAGAAGCCTAACCTATTATTAGGCTGCACCACCTAATCAAACCACATGCCTTTGTCTCTTTAAACAACTTTGTCTCTTACACTGACTTCACCACAAATCCAACTACAACACTGACTAAACACAAACAAAAAGCAATCTTCATATCACACAAAGATAAGGTTGATGATATCTTGTAATCTTTAATATCATCTAGAAAACATGAAAGCACTCGTTGTATATCTTAGACGCAGAGTCAGATATTAGTCTTAACTAAATGAAAGTTGGCTACTGTGGTAATGGTAACGAAATGTATTTCATAATTTCGAACTAAAATATTGTTACGAACTTTAACAAAGTTTTTAAAAATGTGAATCCGTACATGTGTGTTTGGACTCATATTAATTGGAATAAGAAAAGAGAGTGTGGATAAGATTGTCTACAAGTCAACATACACCATTATTTTTTCTTAAATCAAAGAAATTTTGATTTGATGCGAATATGACGATGCAACCATTTTCTCTCCTAATCAAAATATTATGCTGTACATATGTCACATTCTCCACTTATTTTCCTTAGGAATATTTAGCCTGCTATGGCATACATGTACTGTGCATAGAATGTTCTTATTCCGCTTGCTAGATTATTTTCTGACAAATACACCACACAGTATTTGATTTTTCGAAACTATTTATTATATGTTCTTGAAATTATTTCTATTAACATCCTAAAACCATGTCTACGTATCCAACAGTAAACATGATCTGAAATGTTAACGGTTTAATCACAAATTTTCGGTAAGTTGCAAATAAACACTCGGTACGTTTTAGATTATAAAAAATCTAGACTCATAAAGCAATTGCGATTAAACAAATGAGAGTTAGTAAGTATACATGGATTCGATTAATTGTTACAAAAAGGAAAATGACTCTTGAGTTATCCTAAAGCATGTTTGTCTTAACTTATCAAAATTATGGTCCTGATTGGTTGTCAAGTTGTAAGGACTGTGAGATTTTAATAGCTTTTATAGCCAGTTTTTATCCAATCACGCTTTTATGACTTTAATTAATTTTAAAGTCTTTACAATTCTTTTTTTCTGTTTTGTTATTTATTTTCTGGTTTTTTAGAAGTTTCTGTGAAGAGGTGGCTTTTATAATGTGAAAAATATAAAAACAATTTTTTTCTTTTTCTTCTCCCCCAAAGAATCAAAATCACTCTCTCAAATTATACAAACTATCACAAATAAATGGTTACAGCCAAAAACTTATAGTCACAGCTTAAAACAACAATTCTTGTTATCAATTAGAGCCTATATATTTTAGGTATTAATATGCTTTAAAAAAATGAAAATCAGATATACCTTTCTATCTAATGAGGCCATAATTATTGTAATTATCGTGTCTTGGCTTTTGGAATTTATCTTAATCAGCTCCACCTCCACTGAATCTTACCTAAGCATCGATCACGTGCTGTGTAAACAGTATACACATACACTATTATATATTTGTGTGTATAGTAAATATACACTTACTATTTCACTGACACCCATCGTTTCAATACAGCGTTCTGATCAAAGCGCAGAAAATAAAGACGCAGAGAGAAAAAGCCATGAATGCTTTAGCAGCAACGAACAGAAACTTCAAGCTTGCTTCTAGGCTTCTGGGTTTGGATTCTAAGCTCGAGAGAAGTCTTCTCATCCCTTTCAGAGAAATCAAGGTTCGGTTTCATCAGTTTCACTCTTTTTTTTCTACTTCAGTCCCCTTTTTTATGTCCAAAATTAGATTTTTTTTGTTGGGTCTGAAACTAGTTAAGTTTTTTTGTCGGAAGATTAAACTTTATTCAGTGACTTCGCCGGAGATGATTCTTCGCGGCGGATCTCCTCCATGGAGGAGACGGGTTTTAAAGAAAAATGATTTCCGAAAATTAGATTCTGTCGTTTCGGGTATTTGAGACCCGACCCGCTATTTACAGGTCTCATACTGAATCAAATAACCGGAACGAACCAATGAATCAACCGGTTATGAATTTCTTTTGTAGGTGGAGTGTACCATACCGAAAGACGATGGGACGCTAGCATCATTTGTTGGTTTCAGAGTCCAACACGACAATGCAAGAGGTCCTATGAAAGGTGGAATCAGATATCACCCGGAGGTTTGGTTTTAACTTTTGAATTTTCTCTTCCGAACCAGTCAATTTGGTTCGATATCGGTTATCCTCCTGCAGGTTGAACCGGACGAAGTGAACGCATTGGCTCAGCTCATGACATGGAAAACAGCAGTGGCTAAGATTCCTTACGGAGGAGCCAAAGGAGGGATTGGTTGTGATCCGAGCAAGCTCAGCATCTCTGAGCTCGAGCGATTAACTCGAGTTTTCACTCAGAAGATTCATGATCTCATTGGGATTCACACTGATGTTCCAGCTCCAGATATGGGCACTGGCCCTCAGGTTTTTTAAACTCCCTTAAAACAGTTTCCGTAAAGTTTCTCTTTTGCTTTCTCAAGTCATTTTCAACTTTGTCTTGGTGAATTTGCAGACAATGGCTTGGATTCTTGATGAGTACTCTAAGTTCCACGGATACTCGCCTGCAGTTGTGACCGGAAAACCAATTGTAAGTAGCAGTAATCACGGTGTTGTTTTGCTAATTCACTGATATATATATATATATATATCGGAATGATTATGATGTTTTGAGCAGGATCTTGGTGGATCGCTCGGGAGAGACGCGGCTACTGGAAGAGGGGT
Organism: Schrenkiella parvula; assembly: GCA_000218505.1. Lineage (NCBI taxonomy): Eukaryota > Viridiplantae > Streptophyta > Magnoliopsida > Brassicales > Brassicaceae > Schrenkiella > Schrenkiella parvula. The sequence continues at coordinate 12,623,792 of CM001192.1, read as the reverse complement.
CATGTTTGGAACCGAAGCTTTGCTTAACGAGCACGGCAAGAGCATATCGGGGCAACGTTTTGTCATCCAGGTGAAGTTTTTAAAAACGTTTCTTTATCGCAGTTCCTTGCGAGTTAAAGAAGGGTTGTTAATCGGGTGTACATATCGGTTCTTTAGGGATTTGGGAATGTGGGCTCTTGGGCGGCGAAGCTGATAAGTGAAAAAGGTGGGAAGATAGTTGCGGTGAGTGACATTACCGGAGCAATCAAGAACAAGGACGGTATCGATATTCCGAGCTTGCTCAACTATACTAAAGAGAACAGAGGTGTTAAAGGGTTTGATGGTGCGGATCCGATAGATCCAAATTCGATACTGGTCGAGGATTGTGATATCCTCATCCCTGCAGCACTTGGCGGTGTCATCAACAGGTTCAAGCTTTTTTTTGGCTACACAAACTTACAGTTTTTTGAAAACTTTCTCTAAAATTTTTAATTGAAGCTTTGATTGAAGGGGGAATGCAAATGAAATTAAAGCAAAGTTCATCATTGAAGCTGCTAATCATCCAACTGATCCCGATGCAGATGAGGTTTCATCCTCATTCTTTTTTTACTTGAAACGAAATTATCTTTGCAAGAACTGTAATGGAGACTCTTGTACTACAGATCTTGAGTAAGAAAGGTGTGGTGATTCTCCCAGACATATATGCAAACTCTGGAGGAGTCACTGTCAGCTACTTCGAATGGGTTCAGGTATGAGTCTAAACCAAGGAGCCTTGGACAAACCAAATATAACCGATATTGATCAGGTTAGTTGTTTCTGGTAATGTGCAGAACATACAAGGGTTTATGTGGGAAGAAGAGAAGGTGAACGATGAGCTAAAGACTTACATGAACCGTGGATTCAATGACTTGAAAAAGATGTGCAATACTCATTCATGCGATCTTAGGATGGGAGCTTTCACACTTGGTGTTAACCGTGTGGCTCGGGCTACCGTTCTCAGAGGCTGGGGAGCTTGAGATTCTTTGATCTCTGTGAAACTCCTTAATAAAACGAGACAATATCTAATCCTTGTTTTTTTTCCTCTACTTTTGGCATAGAGATTATCCTGAGTTAACAGGTCTGAGTTTATAATCAGATGATGCTTCTGTATGTAATAAAACCATCGACTCTGATAATTGATCAACATTTTGCTACTCACTTTATTAACTTAAAGTATCAAAAACTAGAATCTGGAAAACAATTATCATCATCATGGTTCTGAAAAGCATTTTTCATTATCCAAGATTAAAAGCGGAATTACAAGCTAAGGCGATAGATTAGTATCCTCTCCCTCGGCCTCGGGAGAATCCTGCACGTCCCCTCGGAGCACCTCTTCCTCTGCCAAAAGCGCCCGGAGGGCCTCTACCTCTACCGCGAGCGCCCGGAGGGCCTCTTCCTCTCCCACGACCTCCCATAGATTGTCCCCTGCAAGAAGAACAGAGTACGACTCTCGTTACAGACTTGTACTAACACTTCAACAAGTGGGTTCTACTGCTTAAGCGCCCTAAGAATTGGTGACTCAACAAGGGTAGATATGAGAAAGAAGCTATCTTTTCCCCAATGGATTAAGAAATGTGGCTTACTTTGGTTGAGGAAGGAATCTTGCTAGAGGTAAGAGCTTAAGAGGGTCGATGTAGAACTTATCCCCTTCAGTATATGAGGTAGCTACAATACCTTCCATCATCTTGATAGAAAACAGCTGAAAAGGAATCAATGCTTTTAGTATTAGTAAGCAGACTAGTGAAAGAAGAAGGCTACAGAGAGAGAGAGAGAGAGAGAATAAAGACATACAGATTCATTAATCGGACCAAAAATCTCATCTACTTTCCCAATCTGGGTCTTGTTTTGTAAGTAGATTGGGGCATTAAAATAAGGGATTTTCTCTTGCGAGAGCTTGGTCACAGCATCACCCTCACAAGCATGGAGAAACGTTGCAACTTCTGTTACAACCAAGAAAGAAACATTGTTATAACGGAGATAAGAACATTTTCTTCACAAGTTTGTAGCTTTAACTTAAATAATGTCACAAAAAACTTCAACTCAAAGATGAATCTAACAAAAGGATAAGACACTGATACGTCAAAACAAGGGAGCCCTAACAAGCAGGAAACAATTCATCAATGAGAATACCCATTATTCATTTTACATCTTTTTTTGGTCGACTTTTCGCAAAAAACGCTCATCAATTTCAAAGCTGAGAAATTTGTCAATAAATTCTTCAGCTTGATCGGTAAGACAAGAGCACACCAAGAATAAGGATCGACTAAGATGAGAGAAAACGAACCAACGACTTGACTGGGAGGTCCTTCATCACGATAGCTACCACCAAAGCGGCCACCTCCACGACTGCCGCCACTAAAACGTCCACCACCACCGCGTCCGCCGCTATCTCTTCCTCCCCTTCCCCTGAAGCTCCCGCCGCCACGTGGTGGTCTCATCTTTTGGTTTTATTTGTTTTCACTGCGCTCTGCTCCTCAATAGGGGTTTTAGGGTTTTTGAGAGTGAAGCAATTTTGGAGTGTAGAAGTAGTGGTGACTACTTGTTAACAATATTAAGAAAAAATAGGGTGATTACTAGGGTTTTCAGCAATCCGGCCGGTTACAACTAAACCGGGAATTTAGCGAATTGGTAGGCTTCCTTGTAAACTACATAGATTCATTTTCATTTGTATCTATAACCAAACTATAATTACATGTGTACCTCAGCTTATACATTACTGAAAAAATTTGACCATTTTCAGGTACTAAGAATCGTGATGCTTGATAAGAAAAAACGAAAAAGACTCATCAAAAATTTGGATGCTAGATTCACTTAAGCTGAATCCAAAAGACACAAATGCAGATTTCTTAGAAGATTTTGACTTTCACCGTGTAAGAGCCATGTTTTCAACAAGCTTCAAATGTAACGATCAGCCACAACACCCACCGGGATCCACAAAATACGATCCGCACGGAAGTTGCTTGCTTGTACTTGCCGATCTTGTAAACATAATCAGAAAGAAACGAACCTACTTGTGTTTAAAATGCAGCATTGACCTCGTTTCGCTTGTTGGGTATGAGAGTCAATAACCGGAGATGACCTTCTTGGCATAACTTGACAGTACTGTTGCCAAACAAAACATGAGCAATAGTGTAACTTTCTCCTTTCTCATTTGCAAGTTTCCACTCCTTCACTGTCAGTTTGAAATAGTCTTTCCATAAGGTGGAAACTCTATCGGATCGGGTTAAGATATAACATTATTAAAAATGGTGGCAAGAAAACACAACTATCAACGAGTAACCTGTAGACAGTGTATATATATAAAATTATTAACTAGAATGAACATACTGCAGTTCGAGGATGCGACAACAGACCAATTAGGACTTCAAGGGAGTGATTTGGACTGTCTTGTTTAAAAAGAATCGTTTTTGTAATAGATTCAACATATTTGGCACAAATGGTGGCAACTCTGAGTGATTCAACATTATTAAAAATAGACTTGAATAACATCACCAACTAATTGAAAAATTCTATGCATAATTGCTTATGTAGGTTTAAGTTTGGTATGGCTTTCTCACATTTCACTTGTCAGACGCTTAATAAAAGAAAGCAGGAACAAATCTAGGAACGCATCATACAATGCAACCGATAACAACAAGTAAGCACACACTTGAAGGCTTAAAAAGCCCTCTTCTTTCTATTTCTAATTCCATCTTCTCTTTTGTATCTTTCTTTTGTACTTGTACATACATCACATGCCGCATCCTTTTCATTACATTCAACAAAAAGGTTGCGTCTGGTTTAACTTTTACCTTTTTGATTGGTAGTATGACCGTTAAGCTCCAATTATCTTTGCTTTCTAACAGAACATGTGATGCTAAGTGTGTATCAGCACACTGTCCTGCCATAGCATATTGATGCAATGTACAGATTTTTCGCCCATTTCTCCTGAAAAATAATCAACACCGCGCAGGTCCTGATTCAGTATATGGAAACAGAACAAAAGAAAAATAGATCCAATCTTTGTTCAAAACTAAAGAAACCCACCTTGACATGAGTACTTGGAAAGGCGGTGGTGCGAAGAGTCTCTTGAGTTTCATCCATCATTTTACGCTTTGGTATGCTTAATATGAAAGCTGCTTGATCTGCAGTTGCTGCCATTGATGTTATTCTATACCCATTCTCCCACCTCCTATGTATTCCATCGCTTGGATACAAAAAGTCAAGCTCCACCACCTTTTAACGCAATTTATCATCTTAGATTATTAGGGGAAACGAAAACACCAGACAACAAGGAAAAAAAATGCCAGTTAACGAGAAGGAAACCTACCTGATCAGAGAAGCCAGAGTTCCTCGACATTACCACACCCCAACGATTTCCTGCAGTTGTCATGGATGTTACATGAAAATCTTCTTTCCATTTCTTATTTATCCACTTGAATGGAAATGAGTCGCTGACTTTGTATGACTGCTGAGTATAAGAAGTTCCTGCCAATTCACAAGAAGTAGAAATAAGAACGAAGACTTTGTGTTATAAAGTACTACCGACATTTGCTTGAGTCACGAAGTGTAACATGAAAATTCGAAGATTACTACCCATGAACACCTACCTTTTGACATAACAACTAACGAGTTCCCATTATCTGAACCAGCTATGGAACTTATATAGTAGTTTTTTTCCCATTGTTCCATAATCCAGTCCTGCAAAAAAAAAAAAATAGGTGAGTTATTAACTTACTACAAAACAGAGTAATTCCTAATTGATTCAACTGATTATTACCTTGTGCAGGAAGACCGTTGACAGTTCATAAACTTGAGAGGTAAATCCAGTTCCAGCATCCATAATGAGGGCCCAGAGATTAGCTGCTGATGCTACACAGCTAATCAAAAGGCCATCTTCATTACCCTTCTGTACATGCTGGTGCAGTCTTGAGTCTGCAACATTGTAGTGATATCTAAAAAAGAAAATATAGAATTAAACAGTTAGTGAGGAATTTGATTAATGAAAGGTTTTCGAAACTTTCAAGTGTACACGCAAAACTATTTACCTCTGTTTCATGGGACGACGAGCGTTATAGACTGAAATCCATTGAGTAGCAGGACTGCCTATTCTGATTTTCTTCTTCGGCTGCTCATCCTCTTCCATATTTAGAAGCAATCTTCCTCGTTTTTGTCCAACCTATAGATACCAAAAGACTTTCAGAAATATTTGTAAGAAGAATACCAAGTCTAGAGAATTAGCATAGGAACCAGAAAACAGCCAGCAACCTTAAGAGCCCCATCAATTCTAATTGGTCTAGATAGAGCACATGGCTCAATTAGAGTATCAAAAATCGAAATAAGCTTTGCATAGTTGGGCTCCTCGTCAAACTTCATATTAGTAACTGCCTCAAGGAATAGCTTAAATGGTGGTGAACAAAAACAGCACATCAATTCAGGAGATGTTGACATCTTTTTCTTGCAAACAAGAAAGCTCTTGTTATCACCCTGCAAAAACAGCAAAGAATACATACACATAATTGACTACATAAAGAAGATGAATCGGAATATAATTGTAAGGTCATAAAAGGAAATAAGAACAGACCTGGTAACCTTGCCATGGCAATCTCCCCTTCAAGAGAAAAATTAAAGTATAAGCCAACGACTCCAGATCATCTCTCCGACTTCCAGTACGACCTAGATGTGCATTAACACTTGCATACCTTATTGTTCCCCTGCATGCGAAACATTATAAACATGTAAAGAATTATGATCTATATATATAAAGGAAATAAATACACTAATGACAATACCTGAACACATCAGGTCTTTGATCATATTCAACATGCTGGCCTGAGTGCGAATCTTTCCATTTTGATGCTGAAACAAAGGAAGATTATGTGAACACTAATGCAAACATCAAATAAGAGAACCATTTTACATATCCCATAGAACATTGTAGCGACAGAAAAGAAGGAACTAGTACATAATGATTATGGTTGTTCATGAAAGTATATTACATAAAAACACTCACCTAGACCAAGATCGATAAGGTAGAGTTTTTTCTCATCTGCTGTTCCGGGTTGACCAAGTAAAAAGTTTTCGGGCTTCACATCTCCATGGACAAACCTAGTTTCATATAGGGATAGAACATGGCATGGAAATCAGCTCAATGAAGGCATATTGTGGTAATAATGATCAAAGTTATTTTCCTCGAAAAGAATGGAACTATCAGCCAAGACTTTAGCGGGAAGAATATCACTAACCCTTTCATATGAAGTTTCTCAAGAATGGATATGGACTCAACTGCAATGCACGCTACCATGTTTGGAGACATCCTGCCACATGTCATGAACACGGATCATATGAAGAATCTTAAAAAGAGAAGAAAGTATGGTGAAAGGAGAAGAGTGCTTACGATTGCCCCGAAGAATTCCAAACATCCCAGAGACTCGGACCAAGCATGTCCATGACCTGAAATATTTATTAAAACGTTTCTCAATACATAATAATATGGTCAATCTCGAAGTATATTTACTAAAGTTCATAATAAAATACATACAAGAATGTAAAAATCTCCTTGACGACCCTTATGATGTACCGCAGGAACTCCATAGCAACCGTTGAGCGTACTTTAAAACAAAAGGAAACATATGAGATGAAAAATAAGTTGATACGAGAAATTTGGAATGAAAATTAAGAAAAAATGCAGGCAAGTCTTACTTGTACACTTGCCACTCGTAAGGTGGGCCAAAATTGCATCCTTTGCTATTTCGGTGCTCAAATTTCAGGGCCACCTGAAAAAGAAAACAATTTTTTTGGGGTGAGATTTGATTTCCTTTTGTATAAACCCTTGTAAATCTTCAGTATGCTTCTTTACAACATACCTCAATTGCATCTGCTCCAATCCTATCGCTGCCACCACTCACCCTTCTACCAACAAAAACTTGACCAAAGCCTCCCTTACCGAGTTTCCTCTCAGTCTTATAAACAGGAGAATTTCCAACTTGTACCTATACACAAACACGAAATCAAAATCAACATCTCTGTCATACGAAAAAAAACTCGGTGATTGAATGTCATAAGATTAGCATAAATTTACCCTTTCAGGGACTGGAGCTGTGCTTGGATCTTCTTCCACACCAACTATCTTCTCTGCGCTACCACCTTCCATAGCGATATCCTTATCAGCTACCCTTTCGACTTGATTAAAAGCAGGTTCACCTACTGCTGGACGAACCTCACAAGGTTCCGCCTCTAAATCTATTAACCTGATGCCTCTCCCCCTACCAGCAGCACCGGCTGGTCTTGGAGGTGCAGCGCCTTTGGCTAAAGCTGCAGCGTTTCCTCTTCCTCTACCACCACCACCTCTTCTCCTTGTTGCAGTCTGAGGAGGAAGTTCAATATTTTCTGCCTGATCAATTACCTGAGGGCTAGGTTGTCTCAATCTACGTGCTCCACTTCTTAACTCTGGCATTCTTACTCCATACAAAGAGTAAGAAAATCTTTTTTCTTTCAGTGAACTCGTCTACCTAACCTGCACCACAAAGATAGGTAGCAGAGGGGAACAATTTAGTTGATCAGAAGGTGAACGAAACAATTTTATTTACCATTTCCTTCACAATCTACAAGAGCGGGCACCAATCTATGTGATAGCAAGTAATTACACAATCTAATACAATACGAGAAACAGTGGCTTGCACTTCGAGCATTCTTTTTCCATCAAATCACCTTATTGTGATCCGTATACAAAAGCATTTTCCGATTCAACATATAAGCAATCAAAATCACAAGCATATGTAACCAAATACAGACCATAAAGTCACCATCTTTGGCTCAAGTATATCAAAATCGTCGTTAATCTCTAAGACACTATACCAACGAGAGCCGATGATGGTCAATACATCAAAAGAATCTAAGAAGAAAGTCGATTTGTTACTCAACATATTGATCAAACACCATCAATATAAACTTATGATGATTCTAAGCATTCAAAGCAGCATAAAAAGTAATATTGCCCATAATTATATTAAAAAGAAATCAACAGTTTGGTACAAAAATATGTTCAATCATCATCCCAGAACAAGATCTTCCATAAAAACACAAGAAAAAGACTTGGAAAAGAAAACACCCAAACACAACAACTACCACCGAATCAAAACGGGATGTCAAAAACATTCTACCTGATGAACGATTAAGGATAAACCTTCACAAAGGAACGATGATCGGACGATGGTGATGATGGAATCGATCCAGAAAAACTAAAACTTTCAGATCTCCTTACAAATTTCAGAATGAGAAACCGAATGGCTCCTCCAACTACGGCGATTTAAATGTTAAAACTTTGTAGCTGTGAAGCACACATAGAGACGGAGATAGAGAGAGAAAAACTGTAGATAGATTTAGGGTTATAAATAACGAAGACGAAGATGGAGATGAAGATGAGAGGAGGTGCAGATTTGGGGAAGGAAATTTTTTTTTGTTGCCAAATTTCTTTTTTTTTCTTGGAAGGATTGATCAACTTTTAAGAAAAAATTCTGGCATATATTTGGTGAAGATTTTTATTTTATTTATTTTCCTTGTTTTTTTTGAAAAACTATATTTTGAACAAAAATGAAATTTGTAGTCATGTAAAAGAAAAAAAAGAAATTTGTAGTCATGTGTCTACACACCTCAGTCTCTCTAATTGTCTTATTATTGCTGTTTAATTTGGTTTGCCCGTATGGTTCAAATTTTAAATTTATTAATATAATAATTTAACACGTTCGTACGTAAGAAATGCGACTTGTATCCAGTAAAAACGCACGTGTAAGGCTGTGTCTACCCACATAGTACATACTTTAGCCTTATGCAAAATACAAAAAAAAAAAAATTGACGATTAGTGTAAAGATTGCAAATTTATTTATTTTGTCTTGACAAACGCGAATAATAATTAATTTCTGGAAAAAAAATTCAAGCTTATGAGAAATTGTTTGTAGAATTTTCTATAGAACATTCTTTTGCTTTCAAAGTACAATAGTTTATTCTGCGATATTATTTTTCTCACCGCATGTAATAAAAACGGAGAAAGTAGTCAGGCCATTTTCGCCCTTCCAGGTTCAACCAAACATTCCCTAAGCAATTTATTGAGAAGGCATATCAACCGAATTTCTAAGTTCGGTTCGGTTTGGATAAACCGATTTGTTTGATTTATTCAAAAAAAGAACGAAATCGCACGAGTTTCGTAGCTACTGTGAGAAGGATGGCGTCACCGAGTCATGCCCCTCCTCCTGATCACGGCGGCGACTCGGTCGAGACTCGGTCCCCTGAGCTCAGGAAGGATCCGGTAACTAACCGATGGGTCATATTTTCTCCCGCCCGAGCCAAAAGGCCGACTGATTTTAAATCCAAATCTCCAACGAATCCTAATCCTAAACCTTCCTCTTGCCCCTTTTGCATCGGTCGTGAGAACGAGTGCGCCCCGGAGATATTTCGTCTGCCAGATGACCCGAATTGGAAAATCCGGGTCATCGATAATCTGTACCCGGCTCTAAGCAGGAATCTCGAGTCCCAATCAAAGCAACCCGTGACGGGTACAAGTCGGACTATAGTCGGGTTCGGATTCCACGACGTGGTGATCGAATCCCCTGTTCACTCAGTTCAGCTCTCCGATATCGATCCGATGGGTATCGGCGATGTTCTGATCGCGTATAAGAAGAGGATCGAGCAAATCGCGCAACATGATTCCATCAATTACATTCAGGTAAGTAGCTTCCATAGATTCTTATCTTGTAACCCAATAGTCAAGCTTATCCTTTTACATATGTCTTCGCTTTTACCTCGCACTTATTATTCGAAAAGAAGCTATATTTAATACAGTAGTTCAGATTTCTCAATCTATAAGCTGTATGTGTTCTTTAGCCATCAATGCTTTTGTCATGTGTGGATCTTTGGGTTGCTTACGTAGCTGCATTTCTTTGTATGTTTGTTTTTCGTATACGAAAGGTCTTCAAGAACCATGGTGCGTCGGCTGGAGCATCAATGAGTCACTCCCACAGTCAGATAATGGCTCTCCCAGTTGTTCCTCCAACAGTTTCTTCACGACTTGATGGTACGAAAGATTATTTCAATGAGACTGGGAAATGTTGTCTCTGTGAAGCTAAATCAAAACATTTTGTGACCGATGAATCATCCCATTTTGTTTCTGTTGCTCCTTTCGCTGCTACGTTTCCCTTTGAGATTTGGATTGTTCCAAAGGATCACTCGTCCCACTTCCATCATCTCGATGACGTCAAGGTAGCTTTTTTGTACTGCTACTAAGTTCCGCTTATGCTTTAGTTCCTGGATTATCACCTTACTCACTTAGTTTTGATAATTTACAGGCTGTTGACCTTGGAGGACTTCTGCAACTCGTGCTTCAGAAGATGGCAAAGCAACTAAATGATCCCCCGTATAATTATATGATCCACACTTCTCCCCTCAAGGTGACAGAATCACAATTACCTTATACGCACTGGTTCTTACAGATCGTACCTCAGCTTTCTGGGGTTGGTGGGTTTGAGATTGGCACAGGGTGTTACATAAACCCAATTTTCCCGGAGGACGTAGCAAAGGTTTTGCGGGAAGTTAGCCTTACTTGAACCCGGTTTTGTTCTCCTAACCTGAGGTTCTGACGGAAGTCATTGGTGTGGAGTTTTGCTTCTTTAAGAAAACGCGGCTCATCGCCTTTGTTTCCTCTGTTGAAGAAGAAGACTTTTCAGCTTTGATTCAAATAACATTGATGTAAACAATACTTGTTAGTTCTTTTGTAGAAACTGAGTCACTACAAAATACGTGTTAGACTCACTCATTGACTTCTTCATCCCTTCAAACACATCCTCAGACAAATACTCATGCTGTGTTCCTTGAACCAAACCAAGCAAACCAAATTCTCCGGTGTCCCCAGCTCCACTAGATGACGCTTGAACCGTTAAAGAATGTTCAGAAGTCGAACTGAGCGCGCATGCTAAAAAACCATGTCACGAGACCGTTTGCTTGCTAGTTGCTAGCGAAGCCACATGGCTTTTTATCTGTCCACATTTTAACAAAACGGTACACAGTCAACTGAAGTCAATTGTCGTTTTGACTGGTTTCGTCCTCATGGCTGCAGCTTCTTCTCCGCCGTTCTCCCTCGCCGGCCGAGTCGCGATAGTCACCGGTTCATCTCGTGGAATTGGCCGAGCCGTAGCTATACACCTCGCCGAGCTCGGCGCAAAGATAGTCGTCAACTACACCACCAGATCCACTGACGCCGATCAGGTCGCTGCGGAAATCAACTCATCCGCCGGTGCTGGTGATGGTCCGGAACCGATAGCCGTCGTGTTCCGCGCCGATATCTCGGAGTTAAGCCAGGTTGAGTCTCTCTTCGACGCGGCGGAGAAAGCCTTCAAATCGCCGGTTCACATCCTGGTTAACTCAGCTGGAATCATCGATCCTTACTACCCTACCATCGCCGAAACACCCATTAAGGATTTTGATCGCATCTTCAGGTCAAATTTATTATTTTTTCCATTTTTGGTAGTGTGATTAAAAGTCTGAATATCAATGATCTTGCTGAGAAATGTTGTCTCTATCTCACAATGATCGCCGAATCAGTTCTGCAATTGCTACATTTCATTGGTATAATAGTTTATTTAGACTCGAACAAAGTGTTTTCAATATATGTTTTGATCATTCAATAAACAGAGATTTTCTTTGGAAAATGATCACCAATTGAGTGAGAGACTTTGTTATCATCTTTCCTCACAATAGGTTGTGACTCTTGTACACTTCTCTTTATTCAGGGTGAACACAAGAGGATCATTCCTGTGCTGTAAAGAAGCTGCAAAGAGGCTAAAACGTGGAGGCGGTGGTCGGATCATACTCCTAACTTCGTCTTTAACCGAGGCGCTAATCCCGGGACAAGGAGCATACACAGCATCCAAGGCAGCCGTTGAAGTGATGACGAAGATTCTTGCCAAGGAACTCAAAGGTTCAGGGATCACAGCAAACTGTGTTTCTCCAGGGCCTGTCGCGACTGAGATGTTCTTTGACGGTAAGAGCGAGGAGACTGTGAGGAACATTATCGAAAGGAGCCCCTTTGGTAGGCTTGGTGAGCCCAGCGACATTGCTTCTGTTGTTGGCTTCTTAGCTAGTGATGGTGGTGAGTGGATCAATGGGCAAGTCATTGTTGCTAATGGTGCATTCCTCAAATGATAACGGATTACTAGTGTCTACACCTTCGTTTCTTCAGTTTTCGGAGAAATCTGTTTCTTTGGTCAATGTATATGATTCTGAAACTGAAAGTACTAAAATTTTGTTCCAAACACACTCATAAAGAGGTTCGGAATTGCAGGATTCAAATTGCTAGATGGTATTACAATCTCCTGAAGAAGTTTGATATGTGTGTTGAGTTCAATTCAATCTCTTATATTTAATGGTGACTCAACAATCCGCAATATACTATAAAGGCACAAAGCAAGCAAAACTGGAAAAGCTCATAGTGCCATAAAGAGCACTAACAGACTAACCAGACCCAAAACGAGAGTAGAACCATACCAATAGTTATGATCACAATGCCCTGATGTTGGATCACCGATCTGAATAGGGAAATTACATTGTTCTCGAGAAATATTCCGGGTTGTGATCATCGCCAGACCCTCAAAGTCACACGCCTCTGCTTTCTGATTCTGCACTTGAAAATACATGTTGAACGCATACGACGCGTTCCCGGCCTCATCAAGATTACCACAAGAGGAACCATATCCCAAAGCTGTGCAGTCAGAGAAGGTACACGCATAGTTTACATTATCCGCGAGCTGGTTAATGTTGTTGCTGAAACTGTGGCCATTAGGATTTAACATACACCACTGGTTTTGCAAGTACTGAACAGTCTGGGCTCCTCTCAAGATCTTCTTCTTGCCTTTTCCTGACAAATCCGCCGGAAACTTCGGTTGGCCGTCGTATTTGAATATCCCCCAATGACGTTCAAAGTTTCCAGGAGCTATACTCTTTGCATCTTCATCGATGAACCCGAAAAGATAAACATTGATGTAACCGGGACGTACAGGTGTTCCTCTGTTTTCTGCTAGCTTCGGAAGCAGACCTGCGTAAAAGCGTTCTGCGTTTGGGATATTAGCGTTCTTGTCACCATCCGTTGGCCAACCAACTTCTCCGACTATAACCGGCATGTCTCGGTGACCCAATGCTCTAAGCGAAGCCAAGAGTGTATCGAAATTGGCGTCGAAGACGTTCGTGTAGATAACGCCGTTATCGTTAACGGTGTTTTGGCCGTTGAAGAAAGCGTAATCGAAAGGGAAGTCACTGCTGAGGTAAAGACTTAGGAAAGGGTAAATGTTGACTGTGAACGGAGCTTTGTTATGAGCTAAGAAGTTGACTATGAGTTTCGTCTCTTCATAGATGTCTTGACGGAATCTTCCGGCGGAAGGAACTGGGTTCTCCGGCGGAGAACTATAGACGTCGGCGTTTGAAGGTACGGTGGCTTTGATGAAATCTCCAACTCCAGCTTCGTTTAGTGCTTTTTGGATGTTGAAGAGTGCTGGATAAGTTAGGTTTATGAATGATCCATTGTAAGATGCCAGGAACGGCTCATTTCCGACGGCGACGTATCTGCAAAGAACCAAACTTAGTTAGTTCCAAAAGTTGAAACTCTTTGTATTTTGTGTGAAAAATCAAAACTTTCTTACTTACTTGATTTTAACGGCGCCGTTGAAACGAGTGATGTTTCTTCTGACCCAATCTTTAGCTCTGTTATAGCTACCCATGGCTTTGAGCTGATCGTTAGGGATCGCAACCATAACTTCGATGCCGGAGCCGGCAAGAGCTCCCATGGTGTTTGTGTCGGCATCGAAAAGCTTCACTTTTTGTACGTTGTTGTCTTTCAGCATCTGTACCACCGTCTTTGGAGTTAGCTGGTGGGTCGCCATCGTTCCCCAGTTTACTCCTAAGGCGGAGACGTCGCCGGAGAAGAAAGATACGGTTAAGATGATGATGCAGAGGAAAATGAAGGAGGTGGTACTCTGTTTCCGACGGTTTAACATCTTGGGTTTTACTCTGTTTTAGGCAGCGTTTGGAAAAACAAAAAAATGAAGATCTGAGATTTTGATGATTTTCCAGGAAAGTTTTGTGCTTTGAGGGAAAAATGAGTAAAATCGAAGAGAAGACTTTTGGGAAGAGTTGGATAATAATCTTTTGAGTAGAACAATTGTTTCAGTAGTATCTGTTGTGGTTTTTTGTTTCTGTAATAACTAGAATGAAGTAGAGAAGAGAGGACGTTCAATACAACAGGTTGATTTAAAATAATGATAATACCAAATTCTCGAATTCGTTAAATGGTTTTTATTGACGCGTATTATAATTTTTTGAAGAAGTCGGACTATATAATTTTGTATTTTCATACATCTGTACTACGAGTTTGGAGGTTAAAGCCGTGATACATTCTTAAAATGTACATGTTTCTAACCACTAAAATATGAGTGTGGATCCAATGAATTGTGATTTAAATGATTGTATGACTTAGATGTAATAAATATAGATCTGTTGAGTTTACATTAAAAAATGAAGATATATCTTCTTCTTTTTCTCGTATTTGGTCGGTCATTGAGATGTGTTTAATAGTACATTAAGAAAAACGCAAAGTGAAATTGCTTGGGGTCTAAGTGATTGCCTGATTGGCCCGAAGAGCCGTTCGTCAGGTCAAATCCCGAACGTACAACACTCTCCACGTGCACTCCACCGATCCACTAAACAAGCCCATACTAATAAAGTAAGTAGTCATAACTCTATTTCTTTCTTCTTTTCAATTGATTAAACCGACGCTGCGCAATCTTCGGTACATGCACATTCTTTGTATACATTTCGAGACACACTAGTTATTTATATCGCATGAGATGAGACCAAACCTAACAAGTATTTGGATTGCATCTCAATAGTATTCGGTAAAACCAAAAAAACCACTTATCACATACGATATTCTTCAAGGTTGCGATGCATCAAACACTAGTTATTAGTTTTTTTTTCTGGAATATTCGGCTCTTGTAATAATTTATGCATTAAGATTCCGTGATGAGACTCTGGTTTTAGTCGTTAAAGAGTCGTCAAGAAAGATTTCTGAAAACTTTGAAACGAAAAAAGTAATTAGTTTATTGAGAGGAAAGAGTACAAATGGACGGAGGAAATAAGACTTGCGGAAGAGTATATACATATGGAACATATATCTCTCTTTTTTTCTACGCGCTGAGTTCATCTTCAAGATAACTGTATTCAAACGTGAACTCGTTTTTGATCCTCTGACACCTACACAGACAAAAACAACAACGATTATCATCTCCAGCGACAGAGAGTAACCTCTATGAAAAGTCGATAATCAAAGAAACTAATCAAATGATACCATCCTCCTTCTTGATTCTCGTCTTTGGGGGTTTGGAAATCAAAGTAAACATAAGCTCCTTGTTCATACTCATCAGTTGCAATCTTTGGCTCTTTATGTCTCTGAAACCAAGTGTTGAACTTTCTATGGTATCTCCATGACTGTTTCTTCAGCTCCTTTGCAGCTAGATACTGTTGATATGAGTTCTAAAAAATAACAAAGAAAAAAAAAACAATCAAAGAACATGTAACCAGTAAGGCTGAGGCAGAAAAAAAGAAGATAACTAAAAGATGGAGCGTTTTAAGTTTCTGGTACCTGCTGATAATAAAATGCAAAGAACAACGTATCGGTTCCATAAGCATCGCTGCCTAAACGTTCCCAGAGCAAAGGGTTGTTTATGATTGGGGCTTGTGTTTGGGGAAACGTTTGAGGTGTGATTGCTGGATTCCTCTGTTTAAACCCATAGAGGGAATATTAAATTTAAGGGAATGTTATTAAGTGGATAGGCAAAAGAAAATTCAAAAGAATGGTGTACCGGAGTATAAGGTCTAGGACGTTCTGAATCTTTGGGTTGAGGAAGTCTATAGTAAGCAG
This sequence comes from Schrenkiella parvula, assembly GCA_000218505.1. Classification (NCBI taxonomy): domain Eukaryota; kingdom Viridiplantae; phylum Streptophyta; class Magnoliopsida; order Brassicales; family Brassicaceae; genus Schrenkiella; species Schrenkiella parvula. The sequence goes on along the minus strand of CM001192.1, from coordinate 12,607,836 downwards.
CTTCAAGCATCTGGAGATTGTGCATCTGATCATGCATTGGCCCTAATGCTGAAGGGTCACCAACGGCCCCTAATTCAGAGTTATTTCTACGCCCAATGACCCCAAGGCTACTTGAAGGTTGGCCGGGTTGTATGGGTTGTCCAGGAGAGAAATCAGGACCGTCCCTAGTTACCTGTACTTGATCCAACATGTAGCTGGGCATTCCCGACTGTCGGTAAACAAAAAGAGATAGAGTAAGTAGGATGAGAGGCCAGACTTAGATAGTTGCTTGGTTAAATAGAATACAGCTGTTGTTATTCTGTGTCTTCATGATCGACCACATTCACTAGCGAATTGCATATGTGAAGTTTAAGCGAAGGAATGACAAATCAAAGCACTCACCAACACCAACAAAGACATAATAATTTTATTCATTTTAAACTTTTCAGTAAAATTTTATCGGATAGCAAGCGACTAATAAATGTTAGCAAAGATCATGCATACCGGTGTATCAAATAGACCTTTAGAATCATCCTCATTTGGAATAGTTTTTGAAGCTGTTATGGAAGTTGAATCATCAGGTAAGTTTTGTTGCAGCTGATCATCATTTCTGGCATTATCTACATCTGCACAAACATCATGAACAGGTCTCTTACTTTTACGCATGCACTTTCAAAACTCGAAACCTAAAACTGAGCTCCAAAAAATCTACGATTTAAGTAACTGCCACTTGAGTAGAACTCTTTCACATTGTGGTTTAACTTCACAAGGAATGATTATAATCGAATAATATGAATCTTAGATTGTATTTTACCATAGATGTTAGTTGCTATACACAGAAATAGTGTCTATCGACAATCATACCATGAACCACTGAGATATCCTAAACACTGATTTTTACCTGCAACAGAAGGCTGCTGACCCAATTGCTGAGTCATCGCATTTGACGGCTGCTGTAAGGAGGCAGAAGTCATGACATTAAAACCTGGTGCCTGAATTCCCAAGCTACCATGAGGAGACATGGCAGAGCCCTGAGAAACAGATTAGAGAAAATATTCTCTTATTATGATGGAATATTTTAGGTATCATAAATCATGCGATTATTCCATAAAATTCAGAACAATTGTGCTCAAGACCTTGTAAGTACAGAAAACACAAACAAAATGAAATACCTACCTGCTGTAAAAGCGGGTTTTGCTGCTGTGAAGAAAACTGCTTCTCATTACCTCCAGATAGAGAAGGCATGCCTAAGAGGTTGCCATGGCCTTGCTGTACTTGCTGCAACCGCTGTAAAAATTTTTCTCTTTGATCTGGTGCTATTTCAGTTCTTCCACGAACCTAAAAGCCAGAAAGCAGGTATTTCATAGAGCCCTAGGAATACATCTTAGAGATTCTAGTATTATTATGTTATGTAAACCCAATTCTACACAGAGTTACACATGAAAAAACCATGATATTTTTCTGATGTATGTTCCAGGATAGGAGTAAAACTAACAAGTAAAGCCACGATATTGGTCAGACTAGCAAATTAATATAATGCAAAGGTCCTACAGATCTTTGGGATTATACTCGAATTCAAAACACACACCGTTTCATTCTGACTCTGAAAAGGACTCCCAGGCCTCCACTGCGAACCAGATACAATAGACGGTGAAAAAGCTCTACCGATGCTTGCCGCAACATCACCAGGGTTACTATCAGAGACAGTTCCATCATTACCCTTCGCAGCAGGTGGCAATACCATTTTGCTTAGCGGAGAAGTTAGAGGCTGGACGTTGCTCTCAACTCCCATTATATTTCTCTTTGCAACTTCAGCTGCTGAAGTAGCACTAATGCGAGCCCCGTTAGCTGGACTTGGAGACAGAGGCTGACTTGACTGGGGCTGAGTGGGGATACCAACTCTACCAATGCCTCTCAATGGAGCATCAGCAACAGATGAGGGTGGTTTACGAGAAGGCAAGGCTGTTGCGTCTTCTTCCTTGGCAGCCACTGGAGACAAACTTCCCATGCTTTCTGTGATAGTTTGAACAGGGATAGAAGTTGATAAGGCAACTGGTGCATTTGAAACACTACTGACGGGCACATTCAAACTTGGACGTCCCCCAACGGGTGTTGATGGTGCTGAGTGAAGGCTTGCGCCATTCTTTGGGGGAGGGGTTTTTGGAAGTGTTTCAGAATTGCTATCCGGTAAAGTTGTATCCTCTGTCTTCTCTTGAGAAGTACTCGGATGGTGTGTTGGTAAACTTATGGTCTGAAACAAAACCAAAATAAGGAAACGGATTCAAAAGTTCTTCAAACAAAAGGATATAGGAGTACTTACCCGAACTTGAGATGCTGACGCTGCCAAAGAACTTTTCATGCTCAGAGGAGTACCCTGAAAAATTCAAGTCATGTTACTGCTAATCTAACGCTAAATATCCTGAATTAATCCCTTTGAAAAAGATTCCTGAATTTTTGTGACAGACTGAACTTCATGTTTACACAGAGAGAGAACATTAAGCAAATAGAGAAACTGCAAGAAAAAGTCACCTTGATGAGGGGGCCAGCAGTAACTAGATCTTCAAGACCCTCCACCTCATCTAGTGGCAACGTGCTATAGAGCTCATCAACTTCACTGAATTCGTCAAAATCATCCTACAGAGGGAAAAGTTTAACATAATCCAGGAGAATATCAGCCTACTTATAAAGTTGGAAACCCAGGTAAATCATATGAAGCACATACATAAGCAAAATATTCCAGGTTATAGATGATGCAGACCTGATTTCGTTCAACATAATCATCCAGAAAATCTTTGACGTCATTTACTTGTTCTGGACTTAATTCATCATTGTCCAGAAGCCTCAAGATCAATTCCAACTTTATTATATGATCCTTGTGCCTTGTAATAGATGTCTCAAGATGTGTCTGAAAGGGAAACAAAACAAATGACAAAATTCACCACAAGCATGGAATTAAAGCATTTGCGTATCGATACATATTATTCAGAGCTTACCAATCTGGGCGGCCTTGTCTTTCCTTTTTTGACAGACAGTCCTTCCAATTCAGCTTCAAAGCTATCAATCTGAGACTCGAGTTCACTCACCTATCAAAAGCAAGAAAATGAGTGGTGAATCAGATGCAGTAATGACTTAAGATAATCCATAAGGACTTCACTACCTAGTTTCCCTGGAACATCAAACATAACTAGCGTAGGGGTTTCACAAGCACCATTAACAAAAATCTGCTTTGACGTTTCTGTTAAAGGAAGGCGTTCGGAAATCAACAATTAAGCATGAAGGTGCCATAGCAACTTACCACATTGTTCAACCAATCTCTTGTCTCTGACTTTGCTTTCTCCTTCGGGTCCTATTAGACAGGAAGCAGACACAATTAGTAGCCTGACTACCAAAAAGAGGTTCAAGTATGTGAAATCCACCCAAAGTGGTTCCAACAGATTTTAGATAAAAACCAGAAATGTTTTGATAGTAATTCAACCACGTTGTTAGAAGGAAATATTGTTCATATCTACAATGGATCAGTAGAAAACACTCATTGATACTTATTTGTCAAAAATCTCCTTAGTCGTGTGAAAAATACAGCTTGCACTATACTGCTTCGTAAAAAATTGCTGCAATATTCTACAAAACTGGACCTAAGTATTTGCTATATAACGGCAATCTGAACATTGCGTGAGATAATTTCTTTATTCAGATTCACATGAATTGGCAGCCCAAACACTTGGATATCACATTCGCTTTGTACAAAAAATAAATAAATAAAAGGAAACATGGAGAGACTCTTACAGTTTTAGGTTGCTGACCCAGTCCTTCCTTAGAGAAGGCTTTTGTCTTGGTCTCTTTCTCACAGATCTTAAACCTCTCCATTTCTCGCTCAATGAGCTTCCGAGCGTCAACCAGGGATTGCTCATATGATGCACTGACCTAAAACAAATGACACGCAATCTGCTCAGTTGAGTATAGAACAAACGGGTAATAAGATTCCTTCAAAATAAAACAACATATCAGAAAAGTGATTATAGAAATGAAGCTACTCCTTTCAGCTATATGAAACCAAATAAATCTAGAGTGTAAATAAGAGTAAGATGCGCAAAACCACCTCCCCAAAGCACCTTACTCAAAAGAATAAATCAGAGTTTTTTCTTTAATATGCTAGGAAAGCTTTAACTATACGATGATAAGATGATGACCTGATTGAAATCATCACCATGTCACTTTAGACCAGAGAGATAACTAAACACAGTGATATATTATGGTTCACCGGTGCAATCAAAGAGAATGCAAGGAAGCCAGGGGGCACCTCATTAGTAATATTTAAAAAAGGCGTAGAAGATGAAGACCACTGACTTTTTTATCTTTGATCTCACTAGACTGAATCCATGTCTTGATCTGGTCTCTATAACGCTGCAACTTCTTGATTTCCTTCTTCAAGTCCGCCTCAAACTTTTCCTTTTGATTTACGTTATCTGTATCATATACCTGAAAACACCAAAAAAAGTCCGGGTTTGTCCTCTGTCCAGTAAAAAACTTTTCTGCTTCGAAAACAAACATTCTGCTCACATTCCACTGCATAAACAACAAACGGAGCTCGATATTGAGTTCCAGTGGAAAATTTACTCACATAACAAACAAACAAGAAACACAAAGTTATAAGGAACCAAAATTTAGCAAATCAAACAAAGATTAATGTTGTCTAAAGGCCAATGGATAAAAAATATATCGCATCAAGTTCTTCCTTGGTTTAACGCACGCAGATCATCTCACAAACACTGCTTCAGTAAACTCAATTCTACATTGATGTTGATGAAATGGTACACACTTCCTAACACGCGAATTTGAAGTTACATACTATAGATCTTCCTGCATTCTCCATATCATCGAAAACAAATGAAATGATTCTTGAAACGCTACCTTGTTCCAGATGCTGTCGAAAACATCAACACCTTCTTGAACCTTCTTCAACACCCGATCTATCTCGCCTTGTAATTTCCGACTCGCACCCATTACAGCCGAACCAGAGAAGAGACTCCGGAGATTTTAGTCCGTCAGATTTTGGTTCGTAAGGCAGGTTCCGCTGACAGTATTAGGGTTTCTTTCGCTGATTTAATTGGTGAAATAGGGTTTTCACTATCAGAGAAAGAGGAAGAAGATGATGTGTAACAACTACCGATGAGTTGATTGGATCGTTAAGGATGATAACAAAATCGGAACGAGTTGAAGAATACGAGTTCGACATTGACGGCCCAAAAAATTAAAGTATATTAGCGGACTTTTATTCTCCGATTTGCCCCCTTTATGTTTATTTCTTTCTGATTGACACCCCACTTTTTGTCATTTTTAATCAATTACGAAAGAACTCAACTTTTTCTAAATGTGAAGAAGTATAGCCACGTTTATTGAATAAAATATTGATAATTTAGAAAAAAAAGTATAAATTAATTATTTTTAATTTGATGAGATTATTTAGTGGCTTAATAGAAACAAAAATGGACAACACAAAAGTTTAACATCAACCCATATATAATAGTTTGACATCAATCCATATATAATAACATCTTTTAGCAAACATTTGATATTTTATTTTCATATTACTTTACAGAATTGTAATGTTTAATTAACTAACTAGCCCAAAACAATTGTGGGTAAAATTAACCGTCTACAAAACTTTCAGGGACTAAACATGACATTTTCTTTTTGCTCCTACAATTGGGTCCCCTTGCCCGAAATTTGGATAAAACCGGGTTAACCGACCCGGACGGGCCGTTCGTTCCTTACTTTTCCGGTTTCTCTTCCGATGTTCTATTTAGCTTCTCAGAAGCGAGTGATATGCAAAGCATCGATGATCTCAATATTCACATTTGTGAGTAGTTCGGAACCGTCCGTCTTAATAAATCAACGGGTAGGTAAGAAAACGAAATCCAAATTTGATTTTCGAGCTTACAAATATCTGTTTTTGTACGTTGATTCCGAATTTTACGTGCTTGTTCATGATGATGTGTCTCTATGAACGTTCTTCATTCAAAAATATGAAGTAAGTTATTCTTCTGTATCATATATGAGATGATAACTAGGCAACTAATGGTGCACATTTTGTAAAAGATGTCTCTTTGGTTTGACTAATAATTCAATTTCAGACGAATTCCTCAGGCTGACAAAGGAAACCAAAAGCTTTAGACTTTCTTCTCAATTCCAGCTGAAACCATTCAAATCAAACTGTTTCGGACGCGTTGTGCCGTAGCTTTCGTCATGTGTGTTAAGATCTAGAGCTGTTCTGGTGCGTGTTTCGAGCTTGCAATCTTCGACATTTTCGTTGAATCGTTCCCCTGTGTAATCATTATTGCTGCTTCCTCCTCTATGTTCTTGTAATCCCACGCCTATTGACAATCTTCCAGGGCTTCTTCTTGAATACGAGGTTCTCGGTTCTGCGTTGTTAACCATTGTGGAAAGATATGGCCTGTTATTCTCTCGGAGGCCTTCTTCTTCTGCCCATGTGAACTCCATTCTGTGGAAGAATGGTTCTTCCATTATCTCTTTCTGCTCTGAAGTTGAATCTCCAATATATGTTCTTAATCCTAATCTGTTATCAAGCATCTTTGGGACTTTCTGGGTTCCTTCACTGGAGGTTAGGCAACTTTCCAGGGAGGAGTTCGGTGGTGGATAGGCTGTTTGCATCTGTTGATGGCGTAGATTCTGCAGTTCTTTAGGTTCTAGGAAGCTAGCGTCTGGATATTCGGCTGACACTTTAGATACTAATTCTGAGAGCTGAGCTTTAGTTGCTTCAATCCCAGCTGGACCTAGATTCTGTCTTCCAAGAGTCTCTTGTGCTTTCTCCAGAATCGCTTGCAGGTACTTCCCTTGAGCCTCGATCCTGAGCTGCAAATGTCGCTGTACCTGGCTCAGTTTAAAATATTTTAATGAAATCGTAACTAAATGCTTTGTTCTTTCTCTTTCTAGATAGTAGTTCGAATCCTCTATTCATGTTCTATACTTATGTGATATGTATTTCTTCTACAAGTTTGAGTAGAATTTTGTAAACTCTCCCTCTTCGAAGATAAATGAACAATACACTTTTGACTGAAGTTTTTGATATCTTTTTCATGAGAGTGAGTGAACCAGACTCGTCTCGACTGGTCTTGTTAGTGCAAATATGGGAACACAAACTTCTGATTGCTGCTTTAAATAGAGTTGATCCACTGAGTACAATATGTGATACCTCAAGTTGCTCGTGTAGCCTTCTCTGAACCTCTATTTGCATTTGAAGTGCATCACTTATGGGCAAGTTTCTGTGAACAAATATATGTCATTTTTTGAAAATTTAGTAAGTTAGGATATGTAAGCAAATAGCCATGTTCTTACATGTTCGGCTGTGGTCCGATGCTTAGACTCTCGCCGTGACTTTCGTCTGCTTCAGGGGTGTTTTCTTCTACCATGGTCATCACACCTAAATCAGGTTTCTTTTAGTTCCATAAAGAAAAATATTCTGAAAAAGTAAAATGAATCTTTAGACAGAGAGATTCGTTTATCTGAGTCATGAATAACTAAGCTTACTTGTCTTGTTTAAGCTGCTGCTAGCTTGTCCATTAAGGTTCTTGCTCAGCCTATATTTCTGGTAGTCAAATCATGAAATTAATAACCGTTGTAAAGGCAATTACAGTTTTCTACCAAGCGAATTGATGAACAAGTCATGGACAGAAACCTGAAGAGTTTAAGCATATGTCTATAGAAAGTGGTGATGGCTTACCTGAAGATGACTCTTGAGATGATATAAGGTAAGGCCTGGAATGCCCATGACTTTCATGATTGTCTTAGGAGTAGCCTCTGCAGAGACAAAAGTATACAAATTAATACATTATGTCTAGAAGCCGTCAAAGATGGTCCATTTGCTAATAATATAGCTTACTATCTCCTCCTCCAAGCTGATTGACTGCTTCCACGAATCTCTCGTGAAGATCTGGAGTCCATTTTAGTCGTGGCTTTGCATCGGTTGAGAGGATGAGTCCAGAATCTCCTGTGCCATTTCCTCGAAGGAACGGATGCCTTTCAGAAGAAATGGGCATTCTCGATGAAGAGAGGATGCTCTTTCCTTGATGCTGGTTGTGGTAATACATAAGTCTGTCTTTTAAACAAAAATGTAAGTTTATATTCACCTAGCAATACTGCATTAATAATGAGTGTAATGACCAAATGTTTTTACTTTACCTGACACGATCTTAGATTTTAAATGCAGCCTGCTGCTCTCAGTTCAGAGATACACTATGTTCTGCAAGTCCACCAACTTGGGAAGATGTCTTTGCTTCTTTCCTTATTTATGCTCTTGGATTTTTTTATCTCAGGCCGGGGTCTCTCAAGAGTAAAAGGTCTTTGCAACTTTGCTTTATATAGAAAGTTGAATACAGAAAGGGCAAAATAGAGGATGATAACTGAGGTATGGAATATGAATAACTGGTCCAATCATAGCCTTGGTGTTTGTGTTCTTATCGTTTAAACTGTAGGTTGTTTGCTTAGATTATTTTTCTCCTTGTCTTGATTCCTCTGGACTACAACTTTTCAGTGCAATACAAACCTTGCATTAGATACCAGAATTGATCCAAAATTAATGCATCATATGCGCATTCTTTCACCATTCTGGCATACCAAAATGGCATCTTATTCTCCAAAAAAATTTGACAACTTTTCTACTTAAGAATTCATTCTCTTTCCTTATTCCTAAGTTTTTTCAAAGTCCACAGCTCTAACCTATCTATCTCTCAAGGAATATTCTCAATGCTTTCCACTTGTCTGTATTGTTTTTGTTCCTACTTGAGAGTCATTTTTTTCAGTCTCTAGACACATCTTGAGCCTTACATTTTCGATTGAAACGGTTAAGTTAGATTTTACAAATATCAAAATAGCTTATTTGGCCATGTTTGTACATATTATATGTGTGTATAAGTTCGTGAAGGATCTATGATCCTAATGTCTGGCTGCTTTCTTACAGTATACTTCCCTGAATCTACTTTAAGATGGCTATGGCTCTAAGTTCCATCATCAATCATACTGTGGTTGGATCTGATTTTGATTTGGACGTTACAATTACATTTCTCCTGCCTGATTAAGTATAGAGATACTTTCGTATATGATATACAGCTATATAGAATAAGTTCATGGATAAAGATATATATAGAAGTGGTGATTGCCACATGCTGAAACTATGACTTCTCTATGTGCAATTGAGAATATATCCACTTTCAAGTTTAGAGTCTCACATATCTTAATGCGTTTGATTAGATGCCTTAGAAAGAAAAAAAATTGGTAGAAATATGGTCTATTGTTCCGAAGGAAATTGTCAAAAAAACAAATCTTATGTTCCTTGAATGATATCTTTGCATATTTTTTCAACCTTTTTTGGCGAAATCTCATGGTTCTGATTTCTCATTCACACTTTATTCTGTTTGGTAAAGAACATTTGACAACCTTCAGTTAAAAGTTTTTTCAGCATATTGCTTAAATAGTTGATTGGCATGTGGGCAAGAATATGCTTCCACAAAGAGAGGCTTCATATTTTGTGCTACAAGTTTTAAAAGTCTATTTGAATAGCTTCAAAAGTAAATTTAACTCTTTTGATTGATTTCACTTTTACCTGATATTTATAGATAATTCTCTGTTCTATATCAAATGTAGTTTGCTGATACGATCAAATTTTGAGTATGCTTGTTGCAGCAGGGTCTGTTCTTGACCCTGTAACAACATTAGAAGAAACGTTTTTAACAGTAACATGTTGTGTGTTATTGCAGAAGTAGTGCTTAACTCATTTTTACAACATGTTATCGCCTTTTTCTAAACTCTTACATCTTAGATCACCTGTGTCATTCCACTTGTTTCTCTCCTTTACTTGCTCATTGAAATGTCACTCTTTAAGTAAAAGATAAGAGAGATACAGACTAAATGTTCTTCCTTGTACATTCATTTCCCTTCTACAGATTCGTCTTCTTTTTTTACTCTTTGATCTTTCATAGGGAGAATAATTCAACACGTGGGCTGCATCGTAGGATTGTGATTGCTTAATGGAACCAAAGAGGATTCACTACATTAAACAACAGGAAATGACCACGGAATTATATTCTTTTAGAGAGAAAATGGAGACGAAAAGTTGGTTCTTGAGATTCTACAGAATGAGAATATGAGAATCCAAAACTAAAGAAAGCTTCGTGAGTCGCATTCTCAACTCAACAAGAATCTTTTTTATTCATCTCAACGCTAACACACACACACACAAAAAGTAGAGACTATTCGGGTCTATTTCTTTCCACTTTTACTTAAGTTTCGTTTTAAAGTGAGTTTTGTGCATGTTATAGTGTGATCTTGTGATTCTTATAAGCACAAAAGATTGGGAGAATAATTCAGATTTTTGTGTTCACCACAAGACAGTGTTGACTGCATCCACAAGACGCGACTGGCTTTGCAAAACGCAAACGCTGGCTAAATTTGACAACTCGGATCGTTATAAAACTTGATTGTCTAGTTGCAAGTAGTTAATAGTATCCATTCTTGTTCTTCTTCTTTTCAGTTTATATATGTACATTCTTTTGTTCGTTTACTTTCTTTTGTATTCGTTCATACATTTATTTCAAAAAAGTTGCTTTTAACCCTTAGTAACATGGAGAAGTAAGATTCCAAAGATAATTTGGATAAGCAAAAACACCTTTAAACAACGATAATATATCACCTAAAAATAGATGGATCTGAATGAACCGGTTCTGACCGGTCCGAAGATTCTGATTAGTGTTTTTCCACAGTTCACGGTCGTATCGGCTCGGTTTGTTTTGATGACCTGTCGACGGGTTAGTGGGTAGCTACGGAACTAAAATAGTCTCTTCCGCAGGTGATCGGTGGACTCTTTCTTGTCGAACAGAGGAAGAAAGCAAACACAATTAACAGAGAGTATTATCATAAACCCTACGACCCAAATACAAAAGAGAAGAAGATAAACGAAATATCCTTTGGGTGTTTCTCCGGGCTCCTCTTCTTCCTACTAAGATAATGGCGGATTCAGGGCGGGATATCGGAATCAGATGCCATCATTGCGCAGGCCCTCTAACGAAAAATTTGGTATTTTCCGCATCCAGCATCAGTTTGTATATACAGATCTCTATTGCAGATGATAATTGATTTCTCCTTTGTTTTGGTTTTTTTATAAGATTCGCTCTTCTAGTATATATTTTTTTTAATTAGAAGTTGATTGATTTCAGGAAACCAGTGAATGGACTGTGGCTCCGTTCATCAGGGATAGCTTTTCTATGGTAAGTTTCTTATAAGAAATTTGATTTCTTTTGAAGAATATTTGGTTTGGTTTGGCCAAATTCGGCTCTTTTAGTCTTAGTGTAGCTTGCTGCAATTGTGAAAGTTTGTCCTTTGAGATTGCAGACTTTCCTTTTGTTTCTATTTCATATGGATTGGTTTATCTATGTTTTTGAGCTTTGTTTTATATGATCTTAGATTGGATCAGCTGTTGGTGGTACTGCAAGTGCATTCATTGGATTTAACCATGGTATGCAGAGTTTCTCTTGACTTTAATCTCACATCGATTGTTTTCCGAATTAATATCTTCTTGTGAATATTTTTATGTTCTCTCTCATTGATTGTGTCTACCTGCAATCGACTTCCACGTGCACTTTAGGAATCTTCTCTGACTTGAGAAAGAATGAGAAGAAGGACTTAGTCATTTAAGATTAATCATAGTTTTTTAGTTTGTTCCAAGGAAAGTCCCGAGTGTATTTGATCCCGACTATGTGGCTTCTGTCCCACTTTATCAATAGTTGTTATCTAGTTATGTGTTGCTTATAGACTACTACTATAGTGATAGCAGTTAGATTTAAAGCTTTCTCAAAAATGTCTGAGCCTTTTCGGCTTGTTTAAATGCTCTTTTTGATTGTCGCAGTTATGCCAATTGTACGCAAGTGGATAAAAGGACCCATGTGGTTACATTTTCTTGTTGGGGTAAGTTATGAACAAAGATGCAGGATTCCCTTCTTTTCACCATGCTTATGTTATCCGCGGAAAAGACCAGTAAATTGTTTTCCTGTATTGATGAAGCTATTAAGTTTTCATTTCTGAATCAATGCAGGCACCGCCTGTTATAGTTCTTTCATCGGCCTGTGCGGGACTAGCAGGTTTGATATCTTCTTCTCCTCCTCCTTCACTGCTTTTTTTGTGTTGTGGAACATAAAGTTTCTTTTTGATCTTTGGATCCAATATTAAATACGGGAAGAATGAAACTGATCTTTACATTTGAGGTTATCTTGGTATTGTGTCAATAAGCTCCTAAATCGGGAATGCTGCATCTTTCTTTGCGGGAATGTTGCAGGTGGCACTGTACCAGCACTGGCACAGCTAGCTTCATCTTCATACCGAGCAGCAGTCCATTCGTCCCAGCCACCACAGGCACAAGAGAATAAAAAAATCCACAAGTCTACAACATCTCCTCTGTAAAACACACAGCACAGCTTTCTCTTTTTTTCTTTCTCCATTTTGTATGTTCGATCTTTCTTTTTTTTGACATCTGGTTCAATCTTTTTCTTTAAGAGGGAGTTCTCGGTGTAAATGCTTCTATTTATTAAACTCTAGTGCTAAAGAAAGTTTAAGCCATACCAAGGGCATTATTGTTTTTGTATTTCATTGTCTATTTTATGTCCATGGACCCTTCTCGTTACTCAAATACAGAAAGCTCGATTCACATACAGATATACAGGGATCATTTGTGTCGTTTCAGGAGTTACGGGGTTTCTTAACAATATTAGAATAGTTTTTGGCTCTGTTTTGTTATATATCTCTTTAACGAGGGTAGTCTCGGAATTTCAAATGGGATGCAGAAAATTTACGGATTAGGGTTAGGGTTTTGACCAAAGGCAGTATAAATATCGAGCAAGTAACCACCCTCTAAGCTTCAAACTACTTGATCTTATCTGAGCTGAGAAAAAGGTTTTAAGGATAGGCTTTTGACCTTTTCCGATCTTCACCGTCGCCAATTTTATGGCGCGGCTAACGAGCAACCCCATCTTCTTCCTTTGGAAGATTATGGCCGGCGGCTCCGGTGACGGAAAGGTCTCGATGCCTTATCTTTACTTTCCCTTTGTTTTCAGCGATGAAGACTGCTTGCTGCCTGAACGCACGATTACTCGGCGCTGTGATGGCATTTGCGAGCTTTAACACCCCAAAAATTATTTGTTTTTGAAATTTTAGATTTGATTCAAGGTTTTCTCTTTTCTGTTTTTGTTTTTGATCCCTGTCATCGATTATACGAATTAGTGCCAAATTCATTTTTCGTTGCTTTTTGTTTCAATCTTATTTGAGATTCGTCCCACAAATATTTATGAATCCATTGCACCTTCTGTTATTTAGGATTCTCGACATATATAGACTGAAAAGTGTTGTTTTTGTTTTCAAAGTTTTGTTCTTACCAACCAGTAGAAAACAGAACTCGTTTGTAATCCTTTTGGTTCTTTGTCGCCTGCAATACAGAGTAGGGTCTCTTTTGCTCTACAAAGTAAAAGAAAAATGCCTAATGCTTCTGTTTATAGTTTCCTAAACACTCTTAAGAGAAACGAATTTTTTGAAGATTTAGCCTTTTGTTTGTTATAATGGCATGCTAAACCGCTATAGGCAAGAAACATACGGTTAAACTTACGACTAGATAAAAGTTACATAATCGGGTCATGTTGGATTCCGGGAAGAAGATGAGAAGCTTATATTCAAACACCAGCTGATTTTTTCCCATTTCTGCCTTCTTCTCCTAATCTGTCTTCTTTGGTTGTCGTTGCAAGAGCTACTAAGCGGCTCTGAACCCAGAGCTGTGCGGCTTCTTCTGAGAGATCTCAGAGCCACTTGCAATGTTTCAGGCGCAATCAGTGGCTGCCCCGTTGCTCCAATGGTGTTTGAGCAAACAGGACAAGACGGGTCTCGGATTTGAGCAGTTGGGGTCACTTTGTCTAAACACTCAACATGGTAGACGTGTTTGCAAGGGAAAACACCAGCAGCTGGCATGTCTCCACATCTCAATATCTTATAAGAGCACCATGGAGATTTCTGAGATAGGAGCTTTTTGCAAACCCCGCATCTCTCTTGTGTCGTTGAACCTTGTTCAAATCTCTGGTTTCCTACTTCTGTTTCATTGGACCTTTCCACATCTAGCAACATGCCATTGCTACTCGTGCTGTTACTCGGGTTTGGTGAGGCTGCCTCTACTGGTGAGTCTTGGTGGTTTCTTGTGGACATCATGATACTGGATTCAGGATTTGTGGATGAGTCTATTTGCGTTTGATCGAGTTCAGGATTCTCACAATCTGAAACTGGGTTGCGGAAGACTCGAGGACAAGAGCAGCGAGTAAGGCTTAAGGGCTGCTTGCTTGGAGCCTCCCATCGGGCAGATGGCTGTGAAAGAGAGAGCAAAGACCTAAAACTCTGGGAGATGTTTGTACTTTCTATATCAATACCTTTCTCCTGGGATACAATTACATCAGCGAGGTACATGGTTAAGCCAAAGATGAAACCATTCAGGAAAAGCTCGTCTTGAAGATTAATACTATACTGAAAATGTAAAGAAGACCAAATTACCTCACTCAAGCATTGAAGGTTTGATCTTGCTATGCTATTCTCAACGCAGGTTTTCTGTTCTGTCCCACCGGAAGCAGATGAGTTTGAAGCCCATCTTGGCGACTGATGAAAGCAGGATTCCAAACTTGTACTTTGTATACGTCTGCTTGAGTATAATGCAAAACCGTGACTGTCATGGCTCATATCCTGTTCCGAACCGTCATCTCTGGTATGTCCAGCAGGTGAGTAGCTTAGATTTGTCCGCCATTGCAGATGATCTGGACTCGATGAAGGAATATCCCATCCGCTGTGGGGTTGTGATTTTGTTGTGGTTACCAGTGGCCTCGAGGCCACAACACAACAGAGTGCACCCGTTTTGAGCTCTGTTTTACTCTCACCGCCTTCAAGCCCAAACAATGCTGACTGCCAAAAAGAAGTAATCTTGTCGCCGATTCTGCCTTTCACATTCTCAAGGCAGAGAGACTTCTACATGAAGAAGGATGTCAGATCAAACCAAAGGCCTTTTGCAACTTGTAAACACTGTGGAAAGCTTAGTTCATGATTGTAATCCTTGATTAATTATAAAATGAAATTCTTCGATTATACGGCTGAAATCCCAAGTTTAGTGAAATTCTTGATTATGGAATAAAAGAAAAACTTAGACAAGAACACACTCAATCTAGACAAGAAAGGTAAGACCTGGGCGAAACTAAGACAAAGATTCAAGCTCGTAACAGCTGTTTTGAACTCTAACGAAAAACTGGAAAACAAGTTCGAATTTAGATAGCAGAAGCTAGGAAGCATTGTTTCGATTACAAATTGAAGCATCACTAGTCAGACAATGAGATAGACGAAGCAAACAAACCCATTGGAAACTCGAGGAAGAAAATTAAGTGTCGGTGTAAGCAGATTAGACTGAACAGAAAAGATAATTTTGAAAAGAAACAAAAAAACTGAATACAAACCTCGCCTTCAAGCTGGGAAGTGATGATAATCTGGGGATTTCGATTACGAAGAAGAAAGAGGTTTTGTAGAATCGATGGCGGAAAAGCGGCGAGAGGAGAATAAGCAAAGAGCGCCTTCTCTTTTGAAATGAGAGAGAGACAGAGAGAGAGTGACGACTGCTATGACTTCTTGAATGAGATTAGCCAATAATTAACCCTTTTGTTTTATCATTGATCTTTTTTAAGTATTTTTTGTTATTTTCTTTTCTTAAAAGTTTAATATTTCTGCTTAATCCACTCACTGGTTTTTGTTGTTTTCCTTTTTCTAACATTGGAACAAATCATTATAGGTTTATCAGTATGGTTATTATGTGTTATGGAATTAGAGTTTTAAATTGTTTCTTTTCATTAGGATATCTATATATATTATAATTATTATACATGAAAGTATTTATTACAATACAGATTTTAGTCATAATCTAGAAATGAGCTACTTATTGAATAATGCACATTTGTAATATCAACTATTGGTTTCTTTCAATATCGTTTATGCATTGCTTGGTTTAGCCTTGGCCATAGACTCATAGTCTCAGCTAATCCCCTTATACCAAAACCAATTATTGGTTTGTGGAATAAAGGTGTTTCACTAGTGCCTACTCAAATATTGTTGATTGATCTATCAAAATCAACATCCAACCTCAACTAATGGAATAAATCATTCAATTTTAATATATCTGCCTATGATATTGTTCAAATTAATTTTTTTTTTGTCGCATTCGCGGATTGATTTGCCAAGAACCACAGTCCTAAACAACACAATCTAAAATCTTTCTAATCTTCATGTTTTAATAGTCAGTCCACACGCTATAGAAAATCAATATATTATTAGTAAATGTTCTATATCGAAATATATACTCCCGTAATCTATCTAATTTATAAATTATTTTTACCATATTTTTTTTTTGTAATCAGCCACATAGTAAAATAATTCTCTAGATTAAATAGATACAAATATGTTTAAGAAATCATTTTACTCTATAAACTTAAAACATAACTGTAAAACAGTAATGAACCAAACCCATGGACTTCATATCGGCCCAATATTTGGTGCTGTGCCACAGGGTATAGCTGTTTACTGTCTAAACCTGATCCACTAAAAATTTGAACACAACAGCGACAAAATGAAATGTCTATCGTAGTGATTGTTTTTAAATCAAAATCTTACAAATATATGAAATTGTACATGAATTAGTGCTAGTGATATAAAAACTCAGCTGTAAAAATGAAATAATTTCTTGAGAAATTGCAACAGATATATAGAAAATCGGTTCTATCAACATAACCGCTTTGGACCGGTTAAGCAAAACTATTTCGAAATGGTACGAGGTTTTGGATCACGCAAGAACGGCTTGTGCATGTGACCGTCAAATTTCTTTTTGCAACAAATAACGCTTTTGAAGTAGTAAATTATTATATTCTTTTTATTGCATGGCTACTCGATATAAAAGAACCTGTTAGAGCATGTGTTGATTTAAAATACTAATACAATATATAAAATTACAAAATTCAGTGTTCATGAACATGACAAAAAAAAGAGGATATCATGCTATATATGTAGTATATATCTTCCGAAAGAGAAATGATTGTAATTATAGTATATGGTTTGAAGTAAATAAAAAATAAAATTTGAAAGAAAAGTGAAGAAAAAGAAGAAAGAGACAGTAGAATAGATAAAAGAGGGAGAGAGAGAGATCATCATCATCTAGAAACCGAAAAAGGCAAAATAGAACGGTTAGCTTTGCTGCAAGTATCGATCTAAAAGCTTCGCTTTAAATGGAAAGTCCTTTTATTATGCGCATTTTAATATTGCTCACATTCATGCATTTTCCCATTTTTCCTTTCTTTTTTTTAATTATACAAAATTACTGTTTCTCTTCATTCATTCATAAATCGATTCCTCATATGATAAAATCACTCATAAATTAATAGAGTGCATTAAAAGAGATAGCCCATTTAATCCCTTTGGAAAATAAAGGAAGAAAACTTAATGATATTGGAGAAAATGAAGAATTTATTTATAAAAAAAACTCTAGTTGTAATCAGTTATGAGTTATTACGACTAAATTTTTAACTACTCATGAATTTAGAGTTTAAATCCAAAATTCAACAAAATAATTAATGAGATTAATTCATTTCCTGAATTTAAGGTGGAAGAGACTCACACGCTTATTTCCAAACAATCATAGCATTAGTACACTGAACCATAAACATCATTTATTTATGTACGGTTAATCGAGTTTTTATATTTATTTAGTCGCGTAGATAGTTATTTACATATGAACGTTTCAAACTTTTTTAGAACATTATGGTAATAAAAAAATATTAAGGATAAGAAGAATCTATAAATCAAGAAAATTCGGAAAAGTATATATATTAACCATGGCATTATGTATATTTACCAATACGTTGTTTATATGATGCTTTTCAAATTGGTGCATTTTCTAGAAAAAATGTAAATCTTTGTTGTTTATATATAAAATTATATAAGAATTCTATTCTAAGAATATTATAGTACGTTCAACCAAAAAACAGATCTGCTGCCAAATCTTAAACACAGATCTGTAGCCATATCTTATTCTATGTAAAGACAAGCTTTGTGCTTTCGAGACCCAAGAAAAAATTCCTTAAGATATTATTTATTTAAATATAGATATATTGAGAGAAAAAAATGAAAGATAATATGTATTCACGGTACTAACAGATGTAATATCAAGTACTGAAAAAATTAAATGATATGAAAAAAATTTCAATTATTAAAAAAATTAGTAGGAAAACGTAATGTGATTGATGTAATAACCAAGTTCCTTAAGACATAAGACTTAGGGATCTGGAATTGTATTTTCACAAGAAACCCATCATTAATTAATCACTGTTCTTAGCTGAAATGTCTTGTTTATATAACAAATATTTTGCCATACTAATAATCTTAATTATTGGGCATATGAAAAGGCTAATATGCTGCCCAGATTCGGGGAACATTCACATGCTTCATGAGCTGTGTTTTTTTTTTTACTCTCTCTGAGTTTTATTCTTATTCCATCAGTATGCATTTTTCACATTTCAACTTTTTTTTCTCGAACAAGAAGAAGAGAAAGTAAATTAGTATATAAATCTCAAAAAATATTATGTTGATTGTTAATTGATAATAAGTGATGCATATAGTAAACCGAAAACAATTTGTTAATATTATCCTGATTTATATTGCATTTATAAACTGTAAACAAAAATACCTAACAGTCACGTAACTCTTAATTATCATTTTCATTTGTATTTACTTAAGAACGTTTTTACTTAAGTTTGAGCTTGTCTGAGTACATCGAAATTGAACTAACAACGCTAGAATATGTATGTATAGTAAATCTTAGTAACTAAAACTCTATAAGAAACTAAATTTATATATGAAGATTTCTTATATGTATATAATACAGTGTACATGGAGGTATATTTTACCTATGCACTAAAACCCCAAATATCACAATCCTTTTTTCCCCTTTTCCCCCCACACGATAAACTAATTAAACAATCAACTAAATAAGATCAATGAAGAGAAAATAACTAGGACTAATCCCTTAGTAAATCCTATATGTATATATGTATTAACTACATGATTTAAAAACCCAACAAATATACTCTTTTCATCACAATTAAATAATAAAATGACCATAATTCTCCCAAACTAAAATGAATCAGTAGTCCCATAAGATCCCCCTCAAGTCACAGAGATCTTCATAAGACTTGCTACCATTCGCCATTCCCATCATACTCATCTCTTGCTTCATTACCGGACCCGAAGACACCTCTGTGGTCGTGGTCGCGTTCACATCTGAGCTCAGGCAGGTTTCTTGAGATACACTAACAAGCGATTGCTCCATCTTGATCATCTCTTTGTTGTTGTTGTATGTAGAGCCGGAACCAGAAGCAGAACCAAAACCCTGGTGGTTAAAGATTGATTGGTAGTTAGAGTTGAAGTGATGGGGTTGGATTGGTGATGAGATAGCGTAGGTTGGAGGGTTAATGGGTTTGAAGTTGGGTTGTTCGAGTTGACCAGTGAAACTCGGATCTATGAGAGGAGGAAGAGATGAGAAGTCTAGGAGATGATCAATGTTCTCTAGAGAATCCATTCTCGTGAGATCTTCAATGGGTATTCTCGTCATTTGTTGGGTTGAAGTAGAAGGATTGTTCTTGTGAAAAACCCTACACACGACCCATTCGTCCTGTAATCAAGATCACAAACAAACAAAAACGATTAGATTAGTTTTTGAGTTTGGGATTTATTTGCTAACGCTTGTGACTCAATCTTGGATTAGATATATGAGACTTAATCAAACTTATTGAAAAGGACAAAACTTTCACCAAAGTTTAACACTTTTGGTTTAAGAAAATAATACTAATAATTAAACTAGATCTTTCTCCTTTTAGAATCGATTTCAAAATCATTTGGGAATATATGGATTAGTTTTACATGATGAACTTACCCTTGCGGATTTGGGGAGATTGTGATAAGAATATTTGCCTTCAAGACGATATTCATGCATGACCCAATTAGTCTTTTCACCTCGTGGAGCTCTTCCCCTATAAAACACAAGTGTTTTCTTCATCCCAACGAGACAACCTTTGCCTTTGAAGATCTCCTTATCCTTCCCGGTCGCTTTCCAATACCCGGACTCGGTCGCACGGTTCGTCCTCATCCCGGTCGGGTACTTCCTGTCCCTTTGACAGAAGAAGTAGAACTCTTTCTCCCCCATCTTTGCCCTCTCTATACACACACACCCAAAAAAACAAAAAAATCAGAATCTTGATCAAGAAGCCTTTCACTTGTGTTTGAAAACGGTCACAGCAGATTAATAGTTGTGTGATTTTGAAGTTTGAAAATTGTATAAAAAATAAGGTAGCCTCGTGTTAACATATGATTCAAGAATTGGTAAATCTTACTCAAGAAGCTAGCCTTTTTTATGTTTATGTGTGAACACTCTTGAAATGGTCAAAGAAGAATTATAAAAATTTTGTTTGGTTATTGAAATTTTTATTGAATGCTATACTTACCAGGCAAATCCCAAGGCTCGCACTTGTTGAGATCGGCTTCTCCCATGGCCACAGCCGTGAATCGGCTGTCTAAAACCTTCTCTTTGAGGTAGAATGTTATGATCTCTTCGTCTGTTGGATGAAACCTGAATCCAGGTGGCAAATCCACAAGCTCTTCACCTCCATGATTCAACACCACGCCTTCTTCGACCATAACCGCCATGAGTATATAACAGTGTGTCTATATATATATATGTATATGTCTCCTTCTTCTCTAGTTTAAAGATTCAAGAACAAGAGAATAAGAAAAAAGAGCCCAGAAAATTATCTTGGAGAAAAAGAGATGGTGTGTTTATTTAGAGAGAGAGAGAGACACAAGAAGGAGATGAAAGAAAGAAAATGATTTGAGAAAGCTAGCTGGAGAATCTTTTGGGCAGTTAAAGGAAGAGAAATTAAAGTATTGAAAGAGTGGAAAAGAGCTTATATAGAGGAAATAGATGACATTTGTCTATATAAATTAAAAAAAACTATTAATGTTTGTTTCTTCATTTTTTCCTTCTTTTTGGTGATTTAGAAAGATACGTAGGGTCCAAGCAACTTCCTGAATTGTTGAACAAGCTTCACATTGACAACAATTCCATTATTTTGTCTTCCTTTTTTCTGTAATTTATAAATTTATATTAATCTCGCTTTTATTATTTATAGTCCAAAATCCGTCGTTGGTAATAATACGTTTAACAAAAATTTATTTCCCAAAAAAAAGAAAGATATACTCCGTACTTTAAATTTGATATAAAAGACAGTCTCTCTAATTGATTTAGCTAAGAAAAAAAATCGATTAATGTTTGTCCATATATAAATAATTTTCTTTCTTTCTTATTTATAGCTTTATTATCGTTATGATATGAGTTAGCTGGTTTTTAAAACAAAAACTGTGGGAAAGACGCTTGGAAAATAAATTGATATCAAACAAAAAAACGTGTGGAAAATAATTTCACCAAAACTGGTTATAATCATGTAACTTTTTATATGTGGACCCATGATCGAAGATTCCCTTTATTTAATTTGATTTCCAGAAGAAAAAAAGGAAAAAAAAAGCACCAAGCAATCTCTATTTTTTGTATTTAGTTAATTACAGAGTTTCATATTAATCTTTAAGTTATATATAAGCATTCGTATTAATTTATCGTTTTATAATGTCGAGAAATACGGTTATATGTAAGGTTAAAGTATATGTTTTCATGTATATTAGAGAATTTAGAATTAATTAATTGAATATTATCTACTTGTTTAACACCGCTTCCTTTACTTTTAAAAGGTCTGTCTGTGGCCTTTCTGTATGGTGTTTGCTTTAGCCTTTTTAGTGAAGCCGAAGAAAGACAAAAATATATTTTTTTAATACAATTAATTAATTAATTAACCAATCAATTAGTACCAGTGTGGTTTAATCTGCATTTTCATTTTACTTGTTTTATATAATTATCTAAAACATAATATCATACAAAAATTGAAAATATGTTGCAATTTGGATTATCATAACATAATTGCTCAAAATTGTCAACTACAAGGTTCAGGAAAAAACGTTCGTGAACTACTTGTAAAAATATATATTTATATGTGCATCTATTATGGTTTTGTATATAATATTATAGTTTTTTATATCAAATCTGTTATATGAAATACAAAGCGATGATGAATTTTCGTAATTTATTTATGATTGAAAAACTAAGGTTCGTGTTGTTAATATACAAACAAAATGTTAGTTATTCGTTTAATGTAAACATGTCATTTGAAATTTTTGATACATTTGAAGCAAACAAACAAAAACTTAAAGAATAGTACACAGCCCAAATAATACTGTTCTAATCTTTCATAAAAATAAACAAATTAAATCAAATGTTTGATTTTATGCGTTTATAAGTTGGGACTAACCTGACTTTTAAAAGTCGGTGAAATTTTCGACTAGTCTAGTCACCAAGTTGTTGACTAAAAATCATAGAGGAATGAATGTCCAACCACGAAGTTGAGATTTGCATATATTTTGCAAACTCTGTATATTATATAGTATTTAAATTCGAAATTGATCAATATCAATATTAATGGACTGCTCCACTCTTTGTAGAATTCTAATTAGGTCATATATATCGACGTCAGCAACAAAACATAAAATTAGGTCATGTATATTTATCATCAAATTATAAAAGCGAGGTTGTGTATTGTATGTATTTAATATTTCGTCTGACTTTTTTGTAATATACATAGAACAACTCTTCACCAACTCAATCAAACAATGATCAGTACGAAAATAATTACTAGTTGATTAAATTAACAAACTGAATATTAAACTGAATGCCCACAAATTTGGTTTTATTAATGTGATTAATACGTTCATAAGTACTCTATTCGGATTAGTTTTGGCCCCTTGAAGGCTGACTCAGTAGATATGACTCGTCACAATCTGTTGTTTCTAATTGATAGTTTTTTTTATGATAATGAAGAAATCTTTCACACGTCGTTTTCTTCTGATTGTTCGAGAAACAAAATTTCGTACATTTTAACCCAAAAAAAAAAAAATTACGTACCTCTAACTAAAGTTTTGTATAAAATTTTGAAATATATGACACCTAATCTCCAACCAGATTAACTGTAAAATTGTCTTTACTCGCTATTATATTGCACAGTCTAGTCTAGAGAATATTTATATGTATATAGCTAAATAAATTACATAACTAAATATTAACTCTACTATGATCGGTCTCGTTTAATTGAGCTTCATCTAAACTGATATGTTTAGTTACGGTTACAAAAATAATAGTAATTAGATATATATTTTAGATAATAATACTAATTGAATATTGCTGTATAATTTTTTGTACGCATTTTAAAAGTTAAAATCCATCGATTTTTTTCCAGCCTGTCATCTTCTGGAGAATATTAACAATAATCTTAAATATGAATAATTGTAATAATCTACACATTGCCGACTCAGATTAAATTGTAAAGTCGTTTTAGTCAGTACGCTGTAACAAACCACCGACTTGATTCCAGCATTTGAAAAAATAATTACCAATTTTATTCATATTTATCTGCAACTTAGATCATTAAGACTATATAGTTAGTCTTAATTTATTTCGTTGATCTGTTCGTTTTATTGACCGACGAATTTAAACACGTATCAATATATTATTTATTAGTATTGACATTTATCGATTGAATGTAGAATACATATATGTGACGACATCACCTATATAAACAACAACAGCAAGAACAAAAATTATAAGGATTTGTCCTACTATTGTAAATTGTGCTTATAATACAATGGTCATATATGAAAAAATGATTCGCCATTTAATTTGTTAAGAGAAAACATATTTCTAATCAATATATATAGTATACTATAGTCAATAAATAATTATGTGTATACTAAATTACCTGGCGTTATAAATTAGTTAAGCTGATTTGTCGCAAAATATTAGTAAAGTCCAAACGAAATTTGACAGTATATATATCAGAGTCCGAATCCTTTTTATTTGTCTGTCCCTTAAATTGTTTTTGTCTGAATTAGCTTTTCCCGTAATTACCTCACTTAAACGCGTTTGTTATCATATGTGGAGCATATATTAAGGACATTGGATAAGAATAACAATTCTGATTAAAACGGTTTAAAATAACATAATGTGGACCGAAAGATATGGAATGAAATCAGGGATTATTAACATTAATAAATAATATATAATGTTAGTTATTTTTCTCGAATAGTTTTTGTTTTTGTTTTAAAAAATTTGTGCGTGTGGACCCTACAATGGAGGGATGAGTTATATTATGAATGTGGGTGTAGCTTAAGAAGGTTGACTTTTGCTCCCGAAGACGAGACTGCAAAGCGAAGGAGCCACATCATTGGCTGAGGGCTCTTTGACGTCAACTCTTACGTCACCACTCTCGCTTTCGACGGATCCTAATGGGCCACGTGGACCCACCGTAAGCCGTTGAGATGTGCGGCCCGGGTTTATATCTTCTTCATACTCACGCTCTCGCCGTCGAGAAATCGTCAAAAACAAAGAATTCTTGTTTTTTTTGCCCGTTGTCATGTTTATGATTTATTAATTTTTTGATATTTTTTGAATGAATACAATATGCTAAAAATATTAATTTTGTTTAGAAAGCTGTTCACAAATGTATTAGTGGAGGATGTAATTAACGAAAGTCGATACAGTATTAAGATTGTTTTATTTATTTTACTTCATGGAAACGAGACTTCCGACTCAATACAAGTATTAATTGATATAGGTTAGTTAATGGTTTTATAATTCTGATGTATTAAGTTGGAAACTATGCTACTTAGGTGTAAATTAGTCCGTATAAAAAAATACTTCCTTAGACCACTTGGTGGAATGAGATAATCGATACAAAACAAGCTAGTGAGATTACTGATATCATTTTCTGAATATAAGAAAACTTACAAAATAGTGATCATCTTTGGAATAAGAAGATTAATATTATAATACTTTACAACAAAAGATAAGTTATCTGAGTTCTATTTTTTTCTTCTAATTATTGATTCGCTAACGAGAAAATGATAACTCGTTAATACAATTATATTAAAAAAAATTATTTAATAAAACTTCTAATCTTAGACGACTTTCTTATAAATTATAATTTTATAAGAAAAATAAAAAGTTGGAATCTTTAATATTTAAAATTTAAAAATAAAAAGTCAGATCTACGATAGCCTAGTGTTTAGAGAAAATAGTATATATACTGAATATGATTCAAATATCTCGGTAAAGCACTAATGTCAAATAAATATTTTTGAGTGTCAATATTCCTTACATGGTATACATAATATGTATGCTCCCATATGTAAAGTTGGTGTAATGTGAATATGTAGCACATGTAAGTATCAAGTATATATGTAACATAATAATAAAATGATGATGATGGATATGATGTCATTCAACATTGCTCAAAGTCATGGCCACCACCACTAATTCTCTGGCATCTATATTTCTGTATGGATATATAATTTATGTGTAAATTGGAAATCTTAGAAGCTAATCACACTAATTTTTAAATTAGTTTATATATGGACTTGTGGATCAAATTGACGACCTTATTATAAGTATAGTCCGATAGTTCAAATAAAATATAGATCTAAATTGATTGTTTCGTAGTTTGAGACATACCACAAATGTGTGTTGCAGCTACAAGAAGTTAGGATCGATGTTATTGTTATTGTTGGTAGGAATCTAATTTATTAGTATGTGTATAATACAGAAAGCCCTTTAATATAATAACAATATGTTTGATATATATATATATGTATATGTTTATTCGAATTTAGCAGATCATAATATATAAGATTTACTTGTTATTATTGCTGTGATTGTTATAATTTTAAAAAGTCTATATAAATTATCCAAAAATAAATAAAACATAACCAAATTGGAAAATTTGATTTTGGTTAGCCATCTGTACTTGATTAATTTTTTATTTAAATATTATATTTTTTATATATTCTATCTGAAATAGAATTGGTATAAAGATTAAATAATTATTCAAAACATCTAAAATATAATTATATAATCATAAATATTAATTACATTTAAATCAAAATTATAATTATAAACTCAAAAATATATTTTATTCGAAATAGCCAAAATAACTGAAGTAACTTTTTTTTGTCAACAATAACTGAAGTAACTGAATATATGAATTACTGAAATAATTTAGAAATGTGTGTGGACATATTATTTTGAATTTTTGCAGTTCTTGCTTTGTTATTTTTGTTTACCTCAGATTTGTAGATTAGTTCAGATTTTTTTTTCAGATAACTTAGATAAAATATAACCAAACTAAACTGAACTTAATAATATTTCAGTGTCTTCATTTAAAATACTCAAAATTGAACATAAATAATTTAATTTTGGTTCTTATATGGTTTCTAAAATCTTATATTCAAACTATCTGAAATAATAAAATTAGTCTAAACCAAACTGATTACCATAATCCTAAGTCTAGATTAGAATTCGAATTTTAATGTTTTTTTCAATTATGAATACTATTCATCAACATTTACAATGGCAAGGAAATAAATTTTATAGATTTAGTTTAAGTTTTGGTTTAAAATGCCCATAGTTATAAAAAACAGAAACAAAAAAAAGCTTGATTTTGATAAGATTGCATAATTTACTCTTGTACAAGATGATTCAAATGGTCTATACAATAGGCTCTACACGTATATATATTCATATATACATGACTAAATGTGAATGCGATGTTTATGTATATGTATATATTTAAAGAGTATATATATGTATCAAATCTAAATATGTTGACAGTTGTATTTTAATTAGAGTATGTTTTACTAATCCTATCTGTATCCTCACTAAAACATTAAATATGATGGGCAGCCTTACGTCATTTGGAAAAAAAAAAGATAATATTCTTAAACGATGATTAAAGAGACAATTAAAGAGTATCTTATCAACTGGTTTGGAAATTTGATTTGTAAATTTTGGAAGTCAATTTGCCAACTTTTTCCTTTGAGGGCTCTTAAAAATAGACTAGACCATTCTGTCAACATGTTCCACCTCTCCATATTCCTACGTATCTTATATTTGTTTATACACATTCATACATACAGATCGAAAAAAGTATATATATATACATATATATTAAAATTATAATTGTTTATACTATATATAGACAGGAAAAAATATGTAGTAATTTTAGCCACCATACCTTTGCAAATCTGAGAATACATTAAACAATTGTAATAGACTTGTCATTTGTGTCTCTTGGGCTTTGGTTTCTATATATATATGAATCAATTATTCACTTTTTAACTATCTCAAATTATAGAAATGATTACTTGTAAGAAATTATAGTCTTGGTTGCAATAAATCATTGTATTTTAGAAGACAATCGTCTGTAAGATATGATCCAGATAGTATTTATTAGTTGCATGTTGTGTGAGATAGTCGTTTATGTTTATAGACCACACATTTTTAGATCTTTTGCCAGTGGATCACATTGATTTAACAATTAGGTCATCTTCTTGTAAGACATGTAATATTTGTCGTCTGGTATACTAATAATTATTCTTTGATGAACCATTTCATTCTGAAACTTTCATGTTTGATGAATAAGTTCATAAGATATTTTTTAATTTGTAAATCACTTAAATTTCGTAATTTTGAGAAAATTTGAACTGGTTCGATATACATACAATATCTTCTTGCATCGTAACTATCAGTGGTGGATAAAAAATGATTAGCAACATGCTTCGGGGAAGTATACATTTACGTGTACACATTATATCCTAAACACGTATGTTTATTAAACTAATGCGTTTATACGTGCAAACAAGAGCATAAGATTATGCCTTGGAGATCATCATACGTAGAAAAGGTTAACCTCTCATATTATATGTTTTTTTCTAGTTTTTTGGATATTTGATTAGCACTTCCGGATTTTTTTTTAACGTAACTGTCATCACAAAAAATATCAGCAAACGTCGTAATTCTAAATTAACATTAAAATATTTCTGTCTTTATTAAATATAAAACTAAAATTTCAATTCTATATTTCAAAAGTATGTATGTAAATTTGTCACGTACTTTCTGATAAATATACTTTTAGTATATTTTTCTTATGCATAAATATGATTTTCAGATATAATATGCAATTAGGCTAAAAAGCTATGACCTAAATAAAATGATTAACATAATAAATTTATTTTATTCTTAATTTATTAGTATTTGGTTAATATTTATATACATATATTAAAACATTTTATATAAATATTAATTCTCAATTTTGATCATTTATTTATTAGTTAATCCAGGTCTTACGACTCAAATTAATTTGAAATCAACTTAAATTAGAAAACGACTTATTCAATCTTCGGTGTAATTGCTCCCCTATTACAAGACAACTATACATGTATTTTCTAAACGCCACACACACATATATATGTGGATAAACGTGTAACAATATAAAGCATTATTTTGCTAAATGAAAAGAAAAAATCTAAAGCATTAAGCATTGCTTTATTGGAAATCAAATCTTATTACAACAAATGATATAAGTCCATGTGTGTTGTGTGCATGTACACTGATATATGGTAAACAAAATAAGGATAATATTTTCCACATTTAAATTATCTTTAGCTAATGCATGGGTCATAATTAAGTGTCACATCTGGAAAATTATTTAGCTCATCAATCAAAGCATGATACTTATTCATGCGTGTTCTCCGAACTTCCCCTTACCAGATATTTTTTTTTGTTATATTTCGAACAATACTCTAATATTCAGCTAATATATTAATTTCAATTAGATAATTATAACAAATAAAAAAATCGTCTCTTTAGTCTGAATATGATAATACAATTACAGAACAAACATCTTCAATATAAGATTAGTCCGAAAGGTTTTAAGTCTCCATTAACATACTATTGAAAAAAAAATTGAAATTGATGATGAACTCATCAAGGAGTAGTATTTTCAATTTTTGAAAGTAATCCATACGATTCTCCATTGAAAATAATTGTGTCATATGTCCTCATATTTATGGACAAATTAATAGTATTGGGGTTTGCTTTATTCTATTTGTTTAAATTCAAATGATTCCCCAATAATTCATTGAAAAACGAAACTTAACTTCACCATGAAGCTTGAAAGTATGCTCCTTTTCCTAGAAATTGATCATATATGTATTTTTTGAATCCCAAAATAAAATAAAAACAAAAAGTCAGTATCAAATGATTGAACCAATTATTAATATTTGAACATCATATCATAATAATTAGTTCATTTTATGTATGATTCAAAAGAAAGAAAAAAATCTGCAAAAAAGAAAGAAATTAATTGTAATTTTTTTCGTGATCATTTTCAAATCAGATAAATAAATGATGTTACAGAATTAAAATTTATGATGCAACAATATCTCATCTGTTCTATAATAATTTTTCGCCAATTTTTGATTAATTTATAATTAATAAAAATTTTCTATAAAAATTTTTAAATAAATTATCATTTTTCAGTAATTTTTTGGTTCAGATTAAATAATATATGGCTTTTCAAACCGATCGAATTCGATAATAATGCAAATTCCTATCAATTAAACATAATTGATTTTTTGTAAAATTCTAAATATGAAATCATAATCCAAACGTCAAAAAAAGTTACAATTTTCAAAAATTAATAGTAAATCTTATTATCAAACTCATATTTTTTATATTTTTCATTATAAATTTAAAGGTTATACAATTTATAACGTTTCATACTTTTTATTTAAAAATAAAATATCCCAGAAATATCACCAAAAACAAAAAAAAGATTATATAGATTTATATGAAACACAATATCCAAAAAAATTTAGGTGTTGAATAATTATTTTTAATAAAAAATGGCCAAATAAAATGATGATTCACCATTTGTTGTGTGCAAGTAATTGCCTATCTAAACTTCAAAAAAAAAATGTAATTGCCTATCTTTCGAGGGACACGAGCGAGAGACAATAATTGGACTTCAGACTACACGTGGATTAGCGGAACACCACAATGGCAAATTAAACAAATCAGTTTATTTATTTTTCTATGTAGGATTTGGCATTGTTCCATAAATTACTAATTTTGGTCACATTGATAAAATATCTTTCTTTTTTATTTAAATGCATAATCCAAATGTACTACAAATACCATTTTAAGATTATCTTGATGCTTTATCAAACAATAATCATCATTGTACCACTATCAGTTTTAGTAAATTCATTTAGGATATTTTTTTTCTCTTGTTACGAAAACAGTTGTAGATTTATCCAATATTTTTTTAAAGAAATAGTAAAAAAGTATTTCACTCATAAAAATTTATATTCAGTTGGATATCAAAAGGATATGTACACAGTAAAAATATTTATAACACCATAAGATAATCATTTGTATTAGTCTTGGGTTAGACAAGTGTAAAAGTTAACAAAAATCAATAAGATATTAAAATTTTAGAAACTTATATGTAAATATACATTCCAATAATATCATAAATTAATGATTATAGAAATTTATGCATATATAACTAGACAATATACTAAAATGTGATTTAATGTTGTTTGTTGTTATTTACCTTTGAAATATGATTAATGATTATCTTTTATTTAGTTATTGCATCAAAAACTCTTAGTGCTGATTATCTTTTTGTAGTTTTCAGATATCAGACGTGATGATTAATTTTAATCTATAACTGCTTTTAAATGTATGAGAGTATCATCTTCAATTTTATATTTAAATATGGAATAAAACAGTTTTTTTAGTCAAGTATTTATTAATTTAACTATTAATTAATATTTTTATAAATTAGTAAATTTTTAAAGTTTTGATATTATTAATTTATGAAAGTTTTCTTGTATATAAAACAGAAAAAAAAGATAATCAATATCGAGTTCTGGTAATTAAATTAAAATGTAAATTAATGATAAAAGACGGGAAGTAGAAAAAAGATGAGAAAATATTGCAATAATTTCATAAAAATATAACAAACCAGGACTATTAGGTTCTATTTTACAAAATCAAATAATCAAAGATTTGAAAGGAAAAAAGGAAAATAGATAATATAAGAGACAAAACGATTTCTCTAAATACAATGAGTATTTTTCTGCGAGGATAATAAAAATTGAGGTAGGGGAAACAAAAAATGTTTGGGAGAAATCAAAAGAATTATGTTCGGTGTAATTCCTAAAATGCCCCTCACGCTGAGGATACGGCCTCTATGGCGCTACCCAGTGGCCACGCAGCTTCCACGGCGTGCTCACCGTATTTCACCTTCTTCACTAATGTTATCGTCTGTGATGGCTCCAATCCTATTTTATTTTGTTACCAAAATAATTAAAAATAAACTAGACAAATGAATAAACCACAAAGAAAAAAAGATAAGTTATACTTACCGAATCCATCGATGAGCAGAGTAAATTGGTAAACAAGATCCATGCACAAGTAAGGCAAATTATCTTCCTCCACACGTGGGAACTTCGATTTTCCTTCCTCCATCTTCATACTACAAGCTTTCTTTGCTGCTTTCTCAAAGTCCTTTGGACGAACTGTAGCAACAGGTTGCTTCGGGTCGACGAATCCAGCCTGTGCACATAATATGAGCTCATTGTACCGAGTTTAACAAAGACACAACAGGTTTTGTGTAAACAGGTTGTAAAGAAAACTAAAGGTGATTTTTGATGGTTTACCTCAGCAGCTCGATCGAAGAAAAAAGAAGCAACAAACATGTTCTTTTGGCCACCACCTCGACCACCATTCCATACCCCACCAAATGTGCATTTCATGTGCGTACACAGTGTATCATTCACTTTGAGCGCGTTCAGGGTTAACCTCCGGCACTCATCAAGACTCGCGCCAGATTGCAAAGCAGAAGCTTTAAACCCATCTCCTCCATACTTGTAAGTACCTACAGTGAATAAGATACGTCAGAGAAGAAATCGAACATATCCAGAGGGGTTCTAGCTAAAGGATGGCGAAGATAATGGCAATAATGAAAACATGTGCCATCGATGAGGATAAATGCAAAGAAGTCTAGATGGAAGGAAACAGCTTTCATGATAAAACAATAATCTCTCACCATCATAGCCTGCCACGATGCAGGGGTTGTTTGAATCTTCAGAAACTTTCAAAATTTTTGCTCGGGCGGCTAGTAATCCGTAATGTAGGTAACTGCAAGCAAGAAGAGGCAAATAGCATTTCATATTAAAGATTATGAATATAAATAAGTTGTGTCGCTGGCATGAAAGGAAGACGAAATCATCTAATGAGTACGGTCGTCTAGAAAATAAACAGATGAAGTTGAAAAGCCTAAAACAATCCACTTTTTGGGTGTCATTTTTATAAGATATTTTGAAGAAACCTGAATCAAGGAAACAGTAACACCTGACTAACCTATGAACATAGAGGAAATATTTCCGTCCCTTCAGATACATTTCTCTGACATAAGAATCCTCTCCTTCTAATGGTTTTGGTGCAGTTGCAGCATCTTCCTCGGATATAGCATATGCCATTTGAACAGAACCCCCTCCAAGATCAACCACTCCAACCGTATCTGAGTATGGTTTTCCCAAGTTCCTTAGCAAGTAATTAATTGTCACCTGCAAAGTCGAAGCCATCAAGACAAAATGCCAGCTTGATGGTTGGTTAGGGTCTAACAGCTTGAAACTTATTTTACATGCTAGACTTTAAGATATTACAGTTGCGGTAGTGAAAATTGAACACTTCGTATTGGATAATTAAGAAAGGATACCAGTCTTCGGAATGGAGTCGATAAGATTAAAGGCATAGACGCAGCAGACACATAAGAATTTCAGCAAGATGACTTCCTGTTAGACAAGAACGTGGGGATACTTACCCACTGATAAGAACCTTCCTGGGTACCATCCAGCACAGTAACAGCATTTGCCTCGGTTTTCAGCATGCTTCTATCTCTCAAGAGCTCCTTAACCTTATAAATTTTAATAAAGTACAAGAGCTAAGCGATAAGGCTAATGTGCATGAAAAATATATCGAAATAAAATTACCGCTTGCAAAATGTTCTCAGATGCTTCATGACCCAGCGTCCTCAAACCTGCAGTTGCCTAATAGGATATAATGAAAAACATTTCAGAGGATTCACAAAATAAACAACGACAATATAATAGCTACTCGTTTCCATACCCCAACTCTGACAGATGTCTTAGGACGCAACTCGCGGGGAACAGAAGCTTCTGCTTTGTCAAGAAGAGACACCAAAGAGTTTGCTGCTTGACGGGGATCAGTAGGATATGCGCTCAAGCCTGGTTTTAGCTGAAATCAAATCAGTCAATAGCTTAGGGCCAAATTTCCAATAAGCACCACTAAAGTGCAACATAAACAGGATATTCAAGCCACTGAAAATACATTAAAACTAGGAATGAAGTGATGCAAGTCAGGTGAGTTCAAGCTTCCTGTTAGGATTCCAGGAACACAGAGTTCATGCAGAATACGTACATTTGAGAGAAAATTTATACACTTCGCGTTTATCCTGTTAAGCTTTGCCTCAGGGCCAGATATTACTATTATCAAATATCGAGCAGAATAAAAATATAGAAACTTGCAGAATAAAAAAAATCTCATAAACAAAAAGCCGTGCTTTTATCCCATTCTTTAAACGATTTTGTAAAGGCGGTTTTGAAAGGCAAAATTCACATATTTTCAGTTTTGACGATTGCTGGATCAGGCAGATCGTTTAAGTGTACATATATCAAACAAGGCGAATAAAGCTCTAGTGAAATTGCACAAGTATTTAAACACACTAACAATCATATCAACTTAAATAACACAAATGTACCACGAATCACCATAAGAAATTGAATCAAGGTAATGACAAGAGATCTATGAAGCACTGCAGGTAAATGGTAGTTCTAGTGTCATATCGAGTAGGCATTTGTGAACAATCTCGCAATCGATTATGATCGGAGGAAAACATCAAAGAGAAAGAAGAGAGAAACGGAAACAATGTTGTTACCTGTAGGAAGAGCTCAAGTTCATTCCCGAGAGGAAGAAGATCCAAATTTTGATCAAAACAGTAAACATGTACACGGCTCCCAGAGCTTCCAGCATCAAAAATCACGGCGTAGTTCTTCGGAGGCCTTGAATTCGGGCCTCCCTTGCGGTTAAGCACCGTGTACTCTTCAACGACCGCGTCGGATGTCGATCTCCCAGGCATTAGCAGAAGAACGAGCGCGACCAGCACGATGGGAACCGAAATCACGAGCAGAATACCGCGGTGGCGTTGGATCTTGTCGGCGAGAGACTCGTGCCGTCCAATCCCACGCTTAGCCGTCATCTTCCCTCCGTCAACAGAGAGGAGTCCCTGATGAGAGTCGGAGGTAGGAGGAGAATGTTGACCGGAGGAGGAGACTGTGGCAGTTCCGGACTCCAGGAGCTCAGTGGAGGAAGGCGAACGGTAGCGTATCTTACCGTTGCCGTTGCCGGTGCCGGAGGACGCCGTGGTCTGCGGCGGATCCTGTGACGGCTCCAGATCGAACGATTGATTTTTTCAAGAGCGGGTTAGTTATCGCCGAATTGATCTGGAGAAAAGCTTCGATTTCAACTTGTTGCTTCCTCCAGATCTGTATTTGTATTCAAGCGACGACAGAAGATACAAACAAAAGACGTTATTGGCTTTTTACTTTTTACGATTGCGGGAGAGATAGTAACTCCCACAATCAGCTCCGGTACAAAATCGTTACAATTGAAATTTTTACTGGGTGAGATAAAAAAAACAACAAATATTTCATAATATTTGCGTGATTTACATTAACATCCCCAATCTTTCATTCGATTTCGGTTTTGACTTTATACTTTGCAATTTTTCTATTTCTTACAAACAAGTCGTGATTGTGATTACGCACAAACGGGAGAAATCTCACGTCCCTGCGAATCCATTAAGAAGAAGACAAAGGACATGAGTCTACAAAGTACAAATGATGACAAAGAGATCTCTGTATACGACTACAACACAAAACATACAACAAAGACGACAGACAATTCATGAAATCTTGACATATGTTTGTTTCATATGTACTCAAGCTTTCTTCTGTTTTTTCTGAACAGGAGGTGACGGCGGAAATAGAATCCGAAAGAGCATCGCAGATAAAATAGCTCCGGTGAAGGAGCTGAGCCAGTACACGTAGAAATGGTTCCATGTGTTGTGAGACTTGTATATATATGCCCACCCAAATGCCTGCATGGCAATATATATGTATACCACAAGAGACTTGTCAAGAATCATAATGTATAAAAATGTTTTTAAAACAGAAAGAAAAAAAGAGAGTATAATTAAGGATCAATAAGGAAACTTACAATGGCAGGATTCATGAATGGTCTAGTGAATTTAGATCCTGCGATAAAGACTGAGACGGTAGCTATAGCAAGCAAGAAAGTTTTAGCGAGCAACTTTCGAGGACCTCTTAGGATAATTAGCAAAACCAAATATGTAACACAAAAACTTAGAATCACTTCTGAAATAGCTCCAATGTGTGCATCAACTTTCAATGAATTAGGGCGTCCTCCAATCATAGTCTTATATTTTTCTGGTATCATCTCCATTATCGTTATCGCACCTCCTGCTGCACCAACTGCCTGAGATCACATTATCTTACTTACATATTATGTTTTTTAATTTCCTTTTTCAATGATTTCAACGAATGAGAAGTAAAGTTTGTTGAGAAAAATTTGTGTGAAAAGTTATATTCAAGAACGACGAGAAGAAGAATCAAAAATCAAGATTATGTTATACATGTGGTTTTGAGTTGTGTATTCTTACCAAATGTAATTATTAATTATTATTTTTTGCTTCTAATGAAATAGTGGTGCTCCCGTCATCGAATAAGTTTTACAAAGATCAGAAGCTATATTAGATATAAAATATGTTTAAAATATATATAAAGAAAAAGCCAAAATATGCCAGCAGGTACCAGTTGGGTAAAAATCTACATGTTTATAACGTTTCTATGTATATGTTTTTATGATAAAGTTTCTGTGTAAATATATATTTGTCAAAAACACAGCACACGTACACCGACGTAAGAAGCTTCACATAAACCCAACGAACATAAGAAGATGGGTTTTCTAATCCTACTCTCGATAAAGTGTTTAACACAATGATCGAACAAGAATAGATTGTAAGAAAATTTAATAAAGAATACGTAAGGAACTAAGTATCATACTTTAATAGATTCTAATTCGAAGAGACAATACACAAAAGCGAATACTATCTGAAAAGATGTCACAATTATCAGTTAAAGAAAAACTTGATTCGGTTTCAAAAACTAATGTATACCTGAGCCGGAGATCTAATGGCCAAGGAGAAGAGAGAATCTCCGGAAACGCCGGCGGTATAAAACGCAGCGTTTCCACAAGGATTAAAGCTAGCGCCACCGAGAAAGTTTCCGATAACCGTAAAAATCGAGATAGAAACGAAAACAACCAACATAGAAATCACCGGAGGCGCCCAAGTGATGCCGTGAAACCCGGCGGCGGAAACAATCGCCGCCGTTTGTATCCCAAACGTCGCCGAGAGAATAACCCACAAATATGTTATCACCATATCTCCTAACGCCGACCTCACAGCATTCATCTTCTACTTTCCGGCGAACTCACGACTCTTTCGGTTTACGTACCGTTTTTTTGTTTCTTGAAAACGTTTGTTTTTTTTCTTATGTATATTGGAAAAAATAAGAATTATGTTTTGAGAAGAATGTTATTATCTTGTCTTCTTTTTCCTCTTTGAAAAGGATCTCTATATATATATATATTCTTTTTATGTATTATTGGAAGATATGTTTGAGTGACTCACCTAACTTGATAAAAGCTGGAGAAATTAGTGTTGGGATAATGGTTACATGCATTTGTATAGATAGGAAAACTATTTGTGACTTTTATACTTATATTTACCAATTGGGTTTTTAATTAAAAAATGAGTTTGTATAGTAAATTGATTTCCTTGTATTATTTATTGGAATAAGTATTTCGCCTTTTAGCTTAGATAATCATAGTAAAAATAATATTATCCAGAAATTTAAAATTGGATCTAAAAGAAAATGAGAAGAAAATAAAAAAAATACGTATAAAGAACTTTTCCAAATAAAAAAAGTAGTTGATTAAATCCAAACCCAAACCAAACTGAAACTATACTGAATAAGTATTTAATTTGGTGACTATTTCTCTAAAATCGAAAACACGAAAATTAACGAAACACCCTTATCTCTGATTAATAAGTAGGAAATAAATTCACAACATCCAAAAAAATCAATGGCCCAAAGTTAATTTGGATATATTTATGAAAAGGTTTGATTGAGCCCAACATGGTAGTACCAGCCCAATAAGATAGTAGCCTAC
Source organism: Schrenkiella parvula (assembly GCA_000218505.1). Lineage (NCBI taxonomy): Eukaryota > Viridiplantae > Streptophyta > Magnoliopsida > Brassicales > Brassicaceae > Schrenkiella > Schrenkiella parvula. The sequence continues at coordinate 12,570,353 of CM001192.1, read as the reverse complement.
TTGCCACGGCAAATTAAATGTTAGTTATATTGGCGCCAATAAATCATAACATTTATCTCTTATAATTGTTAACGAAACTTTCATTTTTCCTTTCAAGGATTTGGATTATCATTTTTTTTTTGTTAACGAAAATGTTTCCCTCCAAACAACTGCAAATCCTTTTAGAAGGTTTTATTATCAGAACCTTGTAATTAATCAAGTACAGTCCGTAAACTCAAATCAAAAGTCTGTATTACCTTTAGTAGCTTCGTGAATTAGGTTTGTTGATAATATTTCTCGTTTTTCCTTTTGCGTTTTTGTCGATATTCTTAAATCTGATTTGTTTGAGAAATTTTCACAAGGCGAATAAGAAGACTATGTCGATGGTGGAAGAATACGAAGACTATGATGAAGAGGATGAGAAACAAACCAAGGTTAAAGTATCTCGAGCTCAAGGTTAAAAAGAAACCAAATCCGTACATGGAATTAGAAGACAAGCACGACATCTACAAGAAAGAGCCGTGGCGGCTCACTCACGCAGAGATTGACTTTTCCAAACCTGGCGAGTGGTTTTATTTTGTGAACCTGACTCAGGTTTTTTGTAAAGCCACTGGGAAACATGCGAAACGCACAGTCATCGGAGAGACGTGCGAGGGATCTTTTTTGCTAAGAATGTAAATATCATTAAAAATAAACTGTTTAGGTGTTACAAATTGTGTTTACAAGATGCTTAACCTAAAAATTGGTCCCATGAAAAAAAACGATAAAAACATAAAAACAAATTTCAATGGGTACTTTCATACCCTAGCATTCGTGCGAGGGATCTTGGAAAGCCAATGGGAAGGCAAAAGATATCGAGTCGACATAAAAGCCAGGTAAGGTGATTGGGAAGTGGAGGAGTCTCAGTTTCTACGTCAAAGATGTGAAGAAAGCGAGTGGTTGGACGATGAACGAGTACTTTCTCCACGACGATGACTTCTTCCAGAATCAAGTTCTTTGCCACCTCAAAATACCATCATCCTTTTTTGATAAATCCCAGTGATAATGAGTTAACACGTACGACTTCTACATTTTTTTGGTAGTATCCGATTAGTTATGTTGTTTTGTTTGGTTTGGAGATTCCTTTGTATTCTTATTTATAAATTTAAGAAGAATCTCAGATGTTCGCTTGTTTATTTCAAGGCAAATAGATCATTAAAGTTTTTATGGGAAGCTTTCAAATTTTAATTCACTACCTTGTCCATATATGAAAGTTTCTCATCTCGTAGACGAGATATTGATCTGGCGTAGTAATGTTTCTTAATTAAATTAGAATCTAGAGAGAAAACCTAGAAGAAAGAATCGGATTTTTACTTTTGAGAATATTGAAATTGTTGGTTTCTTGTTGCACAAGTAATCACACCCTAAAAGGGCCAAACATCTTAATCTTAATGTTCAGAAATCTAGGCTTCGTAATATTTGGATTTCAGGTCGCACCCAATACGAAACCACTTTTTTTTATAGGCAGCCGTTCTCTATATTGGGCGTAAATGAATGCCTCTAGATTTGTTTTATAAAATTTAAAATGTATATTAAGATTGAGATTAAGATTTTAAGTGATTTGTATTACAATGACAAGTAATTTTTAAAGATCTTATAAAATATAGTGTTATTGAAGTTATATAGTACTTTACTAAACAATCATATCAACTTCTTAAATTTATTCCAAATTATCTAAACCAGCTGGAAATTGTATTGTAAGAAACTCAAAATTTGCAGTTATATTAAAAAAAAATGTATTGCCTGCAACCAGCTGAAAATTGTATTGTAAGAAACTCAAAATTTTGCAGTTATATAAAAAAAATAATATATATATATATATATATATAATATCTTAGTATTTATAGAATAAAGTTGAAAATAATATATATATATATATAATATCTTAGTATTTATAGAATAAAGTTGAAAAATTAAATCATGTAGTAGCTTCAACTTTTGTTTCTATTATGCATGGAAAACCATATTGAGCCGACAGATAAATGCACACAACTGACAAATTTATTGGTTGGAGTATGGCCAGCCGAAAAAAGGTTTGACTTTTAAAATGTGAAGTTTGACTGCGAATCTCCAAAAAAAACTTCTTCACCGTCATCGTCAAGCTTACGCCAACCACATATTTATTATTTTTGACACAATGTCCTTTTTATAAAAGCAAAAAAAGTAACAATAAACTACTTTTTCAAATGTAACGCCATATTCAGAATTGGATCTGCTAACTGAAACAATTTCCTTTAATTAACGAAACCTTCATTAAGAATTTTGGCCGTTTTATTGTAAAGGGTGCATTTTTATATCAATGTAAAACATAAATTTTACTAGTATAGAAGATACTTATGCAATAGATACGGTTTTGGAAGAAAACAATATCTAATATAACTAAGTCGTGGTTGTCTAGTTGTTGTGAAGAATCCAATATTTTTGTTACGGGTATAAATAGCAGTTCAAAAATTAAAGTCTAACAAAAAGTAAATTGAAAGTTTAGAAACAAAATAACAATATAAACAAATTGGAAGATATAGCCGAAATATCGAATTAAGATTTATACGAAATGAACGATATGGTCAAACATACATGATCAAATTTGATATCAATCTGAAATAGATTTATTTTTTTGATTAATAACAGTCGAATTAACCAAATTAAATATTAGTTAAATTAAACTGGATGAATGAAAACATTAAACATGATTTCAAAAAAATATAAAAGATGGAAAAACAAGCTTTCTACACACACAACACTCATTTTCTTAATTTCTTAATTAGGTTTTCATTTTTTGTTCTAATTCTTGTAAAAAAACACTGAAGTTATAATAATGTACACCATTTGCAGCGTTGGCTTCATTATGTTTATCTTGTTTCCTTACTAAAATTGTTTCATATTTACTCAAAATGCATTTTCGATTCTTAGTTTCCAGCTATTTTATTTACAATAGATTAGTATTCAACCTCTTTTTTTTACTGTATTTTACACAATGGTTGATCATTATTCATACTTAACATGACATTGATGACAACAATACTTAATTTTTCATCAATCCTGAAAATTAATAAGGGGGATGTAGTTTTGGATCTCCACGTTAGCTCTAAAACTAAAAAAAAAGTAGATATGATTTGGTCAAATGATTATGGCTTGTAGGTTAATTTCTTTACTGAGATTACAATGAAAATATAAAAATAAATTAAATAGTTGTAGATTTTTTTAAAAAAAATTTCACATTGGGAAATAGTAATTTGGTCAACGACAATGAAAAGTCAAGACTTGTTTATTTCTGACCGCATATCACTCCACGAGGCCAGACTGCAACTCAACGTCTGGTTTCAGTTTGGACCAATAATAATGTTTTCAATTTTCAAATTTACATCTTGTAAATATTTAAATAGGAAATTACTTGGAAGACATGGAGATATATAAAGATTATTGAACTTAAGATATCATATAGTATAACAGCTCATACCATTTTCAATGTTTTATTTATATATTTATATTAATGTCACACTCAAACATAAACACTTAACTGCTGTTTCCACGCATTAATAGGCTCATAATGAAAAACTAGAAATGATGATAATTAATAGGGAATCATCAATGTGCTTCGTATTCATATCAGCTAATAATTAAAGATCAAGAATTCCATGTGAATAGACAGAGCCGACAATATAATAGTCAATCATCACAACAATAGTAAGAACATAATAATAGACTAATACTAGTTAGATACGTATTCATATCTAACATAAGAGTCTGAAACACTAATTGATTTTTTTTTATTCAATAAAGTGGACATCTTTGTCAACAAAGGGGGTAGATTTTTGAAATGGACTGTAACGTAAAATAAATGTGTCACTGACTAAACTTAACTAAAAGCTGTAGTAGACTAACGCGTTTTCTTCTCTTTCTAGTTTCCTACCTTCCCCAACACTCTTCACTTTATAGTGTTGTGAGAGTAATGACTAATCTATAACAATGGTGTATAATCGTCTATTTTATATGTAATCATAATGTTGATATTCGAATTTGGATCCGACGATAATTAGAAAATGGTTATAACTAGGCAAACTATATATCTATATCTCTATTTACCTTAATAAAATTTATGTAAAAGCTTTTTTCATAGTTTGTACAGTGATCTTGTAAATTGGATTGAACTGAAACTAAAACTATAAACATTTTTTGGAAGACGTAAACACTTTAAGTTAAGATCTATCCAATTGATTTTTTTCAATCAAACAAACTTAGAAGGGACTCTACTCTTCACTATATTTAATTCAAAAAGAAAAAAAAAATCTTAATGAAAATAAACTTTACTATTAAAACTTTGTCTTTCTCGCGCTCTCTCTCTCATAGTTGACTGTTTGATAACAAAAGGGACAGTTTCTTCTTTTACTTGGCCTAGATAACCCCACTCTTGTTATAAAAGACAGTAACCTTTCTGGAGATTAGTCTTTCACTTATTTTGTGTGTTAGTGCGTGGAGAGAGAGATAGAAACAGAAAGAGATCGTCATGGCTCATGTAAGTGATCTTCTTTAATCCTCTATTCTTTGTGTTCTTTCTGTCCTTTTAAAACATTCTAAAAGTTTTCTTTCTCATGTTGTTTGGCAAATGGTTAATATCTTCGTCAAGATCGTCACATAAAACATAGTCCCTCTTTCTCTCTCTCTGTCTAACTGATAGAGTCCACATTCAAAGATATACGCTAAGTGCCAAACCTGGTCACGTGTTTTGGCCTTTCATGGTTCCTGACTCTTGAATCCTTGTTTCTTGTGGGTTCTTTAATCTTATATATCGATTCCTGGTTCTCTGTGGGCTCTTGGTTCTTGTTTTCCTCTGATTCTTGTGGCTTCTGTGTTCTTGAAAGTTAGAGGCTAATAATTAGCATATGTATTTATGTACTAATAATCAATGAATCTGGTGAAACAAATGGGGATACAGGGGAGATATGATGATAACTACAAGAAGAAGAGCGGACAGATTCCGAAGTTTGGAGAATGGGAGGAAGCAAATGAGATGCCAATAACACAATACTTCGAGAATCCAAGACAAGCTGGTCTGCTTCGTCACCATCATCACATCACTTCTTCTTCTTCTTCCACAACCACTTCATCTTCTTCTTCTTCTTCTGCAGAAGCCCTAAAGCTTGCTTCTCACCATCCCCGTCCACGTCACGTTCATCCTCCAAGACAGGTTCACATCTAGTTAATCTATAATCAAATGTTTTTAATTATTCTTAACGATTTAATAAAACTAAACAGAAGAACGTGTTGTGTTGTGTAAATGACTTCTTGCCGTAGACGGCGGGGACGAGGGAAAAGAGGGGCCCGCAAAGACGCGTACGTGACGTCATTGCACAGACAGACGAGTATTATGTAGACGTCAACGGAGTGAAGCAGCCGTACAAAAACGACGCCGCTCCGACTTCAAGGCCACCTAAGCCCGTTGATGAGGATCTCTACAAGATTCCTCCTGAGCTTATCTATTCTTCAAGAAGGGTAAGACTTAAGATGGATACTACATTATATACTTTTTAAAAGTGTCTTATTTTTGTTATTATTTGTTTTTAAAAAATTATGAACTTTGGTGTTGCAGAAGAGAATGCGTGGCTTTTTAGCATGTTTGGTTCCATGCGCATCTTGAATTGAAAAAGAAGAATGAAGAGAAGGAGAAGAAAAATTAGGATCATGAACTGAATAATGTAATTTGTATTTTCTTTTATTTAATTTCATTTAACATACATATATATGATCAATATATATACTGGCTTGGCAGAAAAGAGAGAACATACTCATGGTTTATAGAAAAAGAGGAACAAAGTAATAGCGTAGTTGTCCTTATAAGGATCACCGATCGGTTTCGTAGTGTTCTTATTACATCTCTATTTTATAAAGGTTTCTCTTATTTTCGTCACGTCGGTTCTCAAAAATTTGTGTGTGTTTGTGTGTGTTCCTTTTACGAGAATTTCAATGAAGAGTGCATCTTTGCAATATTGGATACATAATCACAATTGGTGATATGTAATCATATTTTCTACTGCGGTTCAACAAAAATATGGTATTAAGCTAATTTGTTTTGGAGTATTCCAACGTTGAACTATTGGCGCCAATAAAGAAATTTATGTTTTCAACGCTACATCCATCCAATAAAAAATGTACAACTAGTTTTAGATTAGGTAAAAAAGACTAAAAACAAAATTAGTAACACTAACACATTAAAATAAAAGTCGCAAAAGTCGTTGGTAGATGGCCTAACCAACGCCACTATAAACGTTATCCCTTGAAGTCAAATATCATTCATGCCACTTTTGAAAATTTTGATTCTCTCGTGACCCTTAATTTATACATGAGCAGGAATATTCATTGATATGACGGACTATATATATTATATATATTCATGTTGAAAAACAAAAATTCGAAGTTATAGCATAAACATTTTTTTGTTGACCAAATGGTTTAGCAGGATTGCAAACAATCGAAGGAGAGAGCAGAAGCACTTTAAGTGTGATATCATATTTCAATAAAAAAAAAGCAGACGATTAACCATTTTGTTATACATACTTCATTTCTCAGAAGAAAAAATCGCAATGTAGGTGCATTTATTCATATTTTGCCTCAAAAATTATTTTTGGAACATCGTTTTCAGAGTATCACACGGAATAATCTACGGTGGATAAGACTAAAAACCAGAAATGGTGATTGGTGAGTGTGGTTTTGCTACAAAGTCCTATACACATTGCTTTGATATCTCCACGTTACATCATCACTTTTTATAGTCTTTATTTTCCAATTTTAGCCCCAACATTTAGCTCAATTAACTACCACCGACACCCTCAACAAATTCCTTAATCACGGCCGGCTAATCTCACCATAATCACTTTTTAACAAGTAATCAATTATCTTTTGAATCAAGAAAGTAATTAATTTATCTTCATTCTTAACTTATTTACATGTTATCCTTTTGTAGCTTTCGGTTAATTGGAGTCGACTCGATAGGTGCAGTCAGCTAAATATGTATAGGAGACTACGACCGGCCATAATATACTAGCCGCCACTTATTACTACATCCCTAACTTACCCATTCAGCTTACCTATATTTACGGTAATGCCACTGCTCATTCACTCACAAAAAAAAACAGAATGGTAACCTCTGCTTTTGTAATCTTTTTAAACCCTCAAGGCCTCAATTTACGATCGGGCCACTAAGTTGAATATATGAATAAGGAACAGAAAAGTCACTTATTAAGAATAGCAAAAACTCAGGGCCTCTTTAGGGCACTTTTCGTTCTCAGAGAAACTCTGTATACAAGTTTTCCATTTTTTTTTCTTTCGTAGTTTCGATCAATTTTGGATTCGGTATATATATGTACCAATAGTATGTTTGCAAAACTATATTTTCTATATCAACAAGACCTGATTTATGGTGACTCATTCATACCCTCTGTGGCTCTTTACCGGTACCGTGTCTCTTAAGCAACTGTAAAATCGCTTCTGCTTTTCTCACTGCACGATCTGATCCTTGTTTCGCAAGCTTCGTAAATGTCCCATGTTTATTCTCTTCCCCATCGATTACTTTTAGTCTACACCTTTCTCTGTTTCTATCACACATGTTAAAGACGGTCACTATAGCGTTCTCGTGAGTCACTGGGCAACTCGGTTTCCTCAAGATACTGAACAGATCATTGATAAACCCTAGACCATCCATTTCTTCAGTCGCCCGTTTGTGTGTAGAAATCAATGCCAAGACAGCTAACAACTCAGCCACATTGCTTCCTGCTTTGATCTTATTAGTTAGCACGGGGATCAAACCCGCTGAAACAGCTTTTTCTCTGTTCTCCAATACAATACAGATATTGAAAACCGCAGAGGCGGCCTCAGTGGCGAGTAAACCACCCTCTCGGATTAGACCTATCAGAGCCTTGAGTGCTTCCGAGTTCCCGATGATGATCCTATTAGAATCAATGACTGAAAGTGACAATAAAGTCGCTGCAGAGTTTTTTCGTGTCTCAGCTGTCCCCTGCATCAGAGACTTTGTAAGCAGTGGGATCACAAGAGGGTTTTCAGCAATTACTGTTTTACTCTTCTCAACGATCGAGAGGTTGAACAATGTCGTGACGATATTCTCCTGAAGCTCTGAATTTGAGTCAACCGCATCGCCCAAAGCAGAGAGCGGACAGAGCAACCGGGCGATCGAATCAGGGAGTTTAGCGACAACGAAGGCCCGGACACTGGCAAATTTCTTGGTCTGGCTGCGCAGCTCTTCTGCAGCTTCTTTCTGATCTGCGACAGAAGAGGGAGAGGAAATCCGCTGAAGCAACGAGTCTACTCCATCAGTGAACAGCTCAGTGACTATCTCTCCGGATGATTTTGGCCGCTCAAATTTGTTAACTAGACACCATTGCGTAATCAACTCATCGACCAAATGGTTCGGTGTCAAGAATAAGTGAGAGAGGACTGCGTTGCTTTTGGGACATGTACGTTCATGCTTCAGCCACTCCGTGATATATCTTTTCTCATAAGTCTGAAATAGAAAAACAAAAAAGAGCAAACTTAGCACAAACACCAACATCTGTGTCTTGAATCCTAACTTTCAAAAAATTCGATCCCTTTCTGTATTTGTATACATAATTCTCCAAATGTATGATGTATCTATGTTACGAATTCTCTGTATATGAGCATACAAACATACACAATAGAAAGATGTCACCTTTGTTTAAAGAAGATGCATGTATATGTAAATATATAGCATTCATACGAATCTATCGAAAGTTATACTTGCAAATAGAAATATTAGCAAAATCGAGCAAGAATCCCAAGAGATTGTCAGAAATTTTGGATACATAACAAAATTACTAAAAAAAGGAAGATATCAAACCTGCCCAGAAGCTATGATTACGGGTTCGATCATGATCTTCTTCGAGAGTGTACATTTAAACTCTTTCGGCACATCAACCTTTGTCGGCGACGGAGAAGACGAAGAAAGGATATCAGTCTCCGGCATATTCGATTCAACTTCTCTCAGACAATTCATAATTCTATTTGCCTCATCGATTGCTTTCAAGACTCCAGCACTTGCGTCAGTCTCACCGCGATCTTTGCTTCCTCCTCCGTATGACAAAATCTCCGTCAGTATCTTCTTAAACTCCCGGTTCAGGGTATCGGCGGTTGCTGCCGTCGAGTCCGTCGTCGAGTCCGCCATTTCAGCCGGAGATTTTTCTCGACGAAAACTAGCGGACCCAAAAGGAAGAGAAGTAAAACCCTAGAAACTCGAGAATTGGGAAATTTCTGTTTGCAATCGAGAGAGAGAAGCGAAGAAAAGAAACAATCTATCAGTTAGCTTTTTAGTTTGAGCTTATTCATCTGCTTCTTCTTCTTTTTTTTGTTTCTCTTAATTTTCTTTTAATAAATTTTGTTTAATTACATACGCCACCTGTGTATATAGGCTGCCACGTCATGCATTCTTTTTTTGGGAATTAAATTACATCTAGATTCTGGTTGGTTAGAAAACAAAAATTTCCAGATTTTGCGATAATTATTTTATTCTCTTGGTTAAAGAAAATTCTTCGATGTATAGCATGCTATGGTCAAATTAAGAATTCTGTGCAATTTTTAGTTTTTGTGCCACTTTCATCTTATTACTAAATAAGATCGTTTAATAATCATCGATCTAATCTTATTATATCCTATTACTTTAATCTAATAGAATTAATCATGCATATGCTTTTTTATGAACAGTGTTCACTAAAACTTTACTCCCTCTAAATGGCAGTACAATGATTTAGTGTATAACGTCGTTTAACATATGAAATATCATAATTAATCAGTAATATAATTTAAATATTGTAAACCTTAAAACGAAAAATTAAGAACTAAAAATAAAAAACCCATTTGAAAATTCAAGAAACTAAAATTCAGTATGAAAAATATTGGAAATAATTTAACTAAACACATTACACGATAAATGTTATTAAATTATTGATTTTATCAGAACTCAACGTAGATGTAACCGTCAAATCAATCTAATATTCATCAAACAACATAGGCTGCTGACTGTGATGATGAGTCAAATTTATAAACTTGATTCTATGTAATTAGAGACTTTAGTATAAAACTGCGTAACATCAGTATTAAACTCCATTTAATAACAAAAACATTTAATACCAATCTTTAACAAGTAATCTATGCCGTTTATGACCGCTTAGGATCTCGTTAATTACCGTCTAAACTGCTTTTTGGAAAACTATATATAGCCTCTCTTTTTTTACATTTTTATTATTTTTTTGTTGTATATTTGTTTTAGCAATGTATGTAGTCTGTAGATTACCTACACGATTCAATTTACCATTTTGATGTGTAAACGAAAAATAGAAAGGAGCTCAAATTAAGATTGGCTTGTTACTAAATACGGACATGTTCACACTATATAGATTAGTGATCAGTTTATAGGGTTATAGCTGTTTAGCATGTACTAACTAGATAATTATCTTTCTATTCTCATATTTTCTAAAAGTTAAAATATAATTATATTATCATTTCGATCTAACATATATACTTTCAAGTTTCAATATAGACTAAAGAAGGTGGAGAGGGTTCAAAGTGTTTGCCGTTTCATGATTGGGACAGTGCACAACATAGCATTTTGGAAGAATACAAGAGAGAAGCGCATGACTTAAAAAAAGAAGAAAAAAACAGAACGTTACTTAGTTATTACACAACCCCTGCATTTGTAATCTTTTAAAACCCTCGATCTTATCTATCGTGCACTAGCCGGAATATGAATCAGAAACAACAACAAAATAATTTAAAGAGTAGCAAAAACTCAAGCCCTCTTTAGGCACATATCATTCTCAGAGCAACTGTACAACTTTTCCTTGCATCTTTATAAACTTTCTACGACTATCTTTATGTATCAAGAAAGACTTGATTTTGGTAACTCCTTCATTCTGTCGGTGGAGAGTCCATCTGTGGATCTTTACCAGTACCGAATAACTTGAGCAAGTGTAAAATCGCTTTTGCATTTTTCACTACACCATCTGATCCTTGCTTCGTAAGCTTCGTAAATGTCCCGTATTTATTCTCCTCTTCATCAACTATAGTCATTCTAGTCCTTACTTTGTTACTGTGAGGCGTGGCCATGTTGCACATGTTAAAGAAGATCATTAAAGCGTACTCGCAACTCACTGAGCAACGCCGTTTCCTCAAGATACTGAAGAGACATTTGATAAACCCTAGAGCCTTCTCAATTTCTTCAATCGCATCCTTGTGTGCAGAAAGCAATACCAAAACATATAAAAACTCAACCACATTGATTCCTGCTTCGATCTTCCTGGTTAGCACATTAACCACACCCACTGAAATCGCTTTTTTCCTGTTCTCCAATACTAGACAGAGGTTTCCAATTACGGAAGCGGCTTCCAAGGAGGCTATCATATCACCGTCATGAATAACAAATGTCAAAACGTCGAGTACTTTTGAGTTCCCGATGATTCTCTTATTAGAATCAACTGCTAAAAGTGACAATAAAGTCGCTGCAGAAGTCCTTCGTGTCTCCAATGTCCCATGCCTCAGAGACTTTGTAATCAGTGGGATCGCAAAACGGTTTTCAGCAATGACTGTTTTATTCTTTGAAACAATCGAGATGTTGAAAAATGCTGTGATGATATCCTCTTGAAGCTCCGGGTTCGAGTCAACCGCGCCGCCTGAAGCAGAGAACGGACTGAGCAACCGGGTGATCGAACCAGGGATTTTAAAGACAACGGAGGCCCGGACATTGGGAAATTTCTTGGTCTGGAAGCGTAGCTCTTTTGCAGCTTCTGTCTGATCTGAAACAGAGGAAGGAGAGGAAATCCGCTGAAGCAACGAGTCTATTCCATCTGCGGACAGCGCAGTGACTATTTCATCAGATGGTTTTAGCCGATCATATTTGTTGGCTCGACACCACTGCGTAATCAACTCATCGACCAAATGGTTCGGTGACCATAGAGAGTGATCGAGGATTGCGTCGCTTTTGGGACATGTACGTTCATGCTTCAGCCACTCTGTGATGTATCTTTTCTCATAGGTCTGAAAAAAAAGGGAAGAAGTATCAAAAGAGCAAAATTAGCACAAACACTAGAAACATGTGTCTCTGCATCTGTATCTATCTACTCCTATGGAACTTCTCTGTATATATCGATACGCATAACTCTATTTTTTCTCGATGATAATGAAACTCTGTTTAAAGAATCCCAAAGAAATCGTCAGCAATTTGGAAAACTACAAAATTAGTAAAGAAAATGAAGAAAATCATACTTGCCCAGAAGCTATGACTACAGGTTCGACCATGATCGCATTCGAGAGTGTACATTTAAACTCTTTCGGAACCTCCGCCTTCGGCGATGGAGAAGACGAAGAAGGTATATCAGAATCCAGCATCTTTGACCCAGCTTCTCTCAGACAATTTAGGATCCTAATCGCCTCGTCGATCGCTTTCAAGACTCCAGAACTTCCGTCAGTAGTCTCACCGCGATCTTTGATTTCTCCTCCTCCGCAGGGAAGAATCTTCGTCAGTATCTTCTTTAACTCCAGCTTCAGAGTATCGGCGTTTGCTGCCTCCATTTCAGCCGGAGATTTCTCGAGAACCCAAAGCCAAAGAAGTAAAATGAAGAGAGGGTGTGAAATTTCTGTTAGCAGTTAGCTTTATAGTTTGGGCTGCCACGTCATACCCGCATTGTATGTATTTGTATTTTTTTTTGGAGGGAATCAAATTATACCAGATTCTCATTGGTTAGGAAAAAAATCCAATTTTTGCGATAATTTATTCTTTGATAAAAACCATTTTTTCAATGTACAAGCATACTTTGTGGTCAGGTCAGTGAAGAGTAGCAACACTCAGGCCTATTTAGCCACTTTATCGTTTCCTTCTATCTTTATAATCTTTCTTTGACTATTTACGATCAAATTTTGGATCAAGAGTAAATTTGCTAAACCAATTTTTATGTATCAACGAGACCGATTTTGGTGAATTCCTTGATCCCCTTTATGGCTCTTTACCAGTATCCGATCTCTTGAGCCACTTTAAAATCGCTTCTGCTTTTGTCACTGCAATATCTGATCCTTGCTTTGCAAGCTTCGTAAATGTCCCATGCTTATTTTCCTCTTCATCGATCACTTTCAGTCTACTCCTTTCTCTGTTTCTGTCAAACATGTTCAGGCAGCACATGCGAAAGACGATCTCTAGAGCATTCTCGCCATCCTCTGAGCAACTCGGGTTCCTCAAGATACTGAACAGATCATCGATAAACCCTAGATCCTCCATTTCTTCAATCACCCCGTTGTGTGCAGACATAAATGACAGGAAAGCTATCAACAGATCCACATTGCTTCCTGCTTTGATGGTATTTATCAGCACGGGAATCAAACCTTCTGAAACCGCCTTTTCCCTGTTCTCCAGTAGGAAACAGAGGTGGAAAACCGCAGAAGCGGCTTCTAGTGTAGCTGAGAATTCACCCTCTTTGATGACATGTATCAGAGCCTTGAGTGTCTCTGAGTTTCCGATGATAATCTTGTTAGAATCAATGACAGAAAGTGACCATAAAGCCTCTGCAGAGTTTCTTCGTGTCTTAGCTGTCCCCTGGTTCAAAGACTTTGTAAGCAATGGGATCACAAGAGGGTTTTGAGCAATTACTGTTTTATTCTCTTCATGACTCGAGATGTATAGCAATGTGGTAATTATATTCTTCTGAAGTTCCGGATTCGAGTCAACCTCCTCGCCTAAAGCAGAGAGCGGACTGAGCAACCGGGTGATCGAATCAGAGATTTCAGCGACGAAGAAGGCCCGGACATTAGCAAATCTCTTAGTCTGGCGACGCAGCAGATTTGCAGATTCTATCTGATCTTTAACTGAGGAGGGAGAAGAAATCTGATGAAGCAATGCGTCTATGTCATCACTGAACAGCCCAACAGGTATATCATCAGATGGTTTTGGCCGATCGTATTTGTTCACTCGACACCATTTCGTAATCAACTCATCGATCAAATTGTTCGGTGACCATAAACGGTGAGTGAGGACTTCTTTGGTTTTGGGACATGTCTGTTTATACATCAGCCACTGTTTGATATATCTTTTATCATAGGTCTGAAGAAAAGGAACAAGAGAGCAAATAATCAGCACAAACACCAGATCTCTGTATTTGTCAAACACAACCCTACATTTGTATCTATCTACTCCTTTGAAATATCTATGTATATGAGCACATACACAATCATTGAGTTTCTTGGCAATGTCAAACATAACTCTGTTTCTTCTTCGATGATATTGAAAGTTTGGTTTAAAGAAAGTGCATGTAGATATGCACAAACAGCACTCAAAGCAATTGAATATATCAAAAGTTATACTTGCGGAGCAAGAAACCCAAAGAAATTTGGCGGGAAACAAAAACTAGTAAAGTAAGGGAAGAAAGTAAAACCTGCCCAGAAGCTATGACTACAGGTTCCCTCATGATCGCATACGAGAGCGCACATTTAAACTCTTTCGGAACTTGGGGCGTATCAGATTCGGGCTTTTTCGATTCAACTTCCCTCAGACAATTCAGGATTTTAACCGCCTCATCAATTGCTTTCAAGAATCCAGAACTTCCGTCTACTCCTCCGTCGTCGAGAATCTCCGTCATTGTCTTCTTTAACTCCAGCCGCAGAGTATCGGCGTTTGCTGCCGCTGCGTCCGCCGTCGATTCCGCCATTTCAGCCGGAGAATTCTTCGAGAGAAACAAATATATCAGTTGGCTTTTTCTTAGGTTCGAGTTTATTCGTCTGCTTTGCTTTACTTTATATTTTTGTATTTCTATATTTTGTTTTTAATTACGTTCGCCACCTGTGTATTTAAGCTGCCACGTCATTCCCGAGATTCTGATTGGTCAAAGGAAAATTCAGATTCTACGAATACAATATGATCACATATTTTACACACACACCACGGTAAAATTTGGTAGAGTAAAACTGTTCATTGAGGTCAGACCATATCCGATTGCGCCCGGACTTTGCACGCTTCTGATTCTTAAAAAATATTCTTTGAACAGTAACTCGATATGGTCAACTATTATGACATCATTTTCATAAATATTATAGATCTGATCACCATACATTTCTCTATATCTCATCGTCTTCATATACGTCATATATCAGATCACCATAGATCTTTCTAGAAATTCCATGGCCTTCTCTCGACAAAAGGACTTTTGTCTTTAATTAACATAATATCCATAATCATTCTTTGATTAAAAAAATCAAAGAACGCGGCTCTAATAGCAGATGACGTAACGGAAGGTAGATAAATGTAGGAATAAAACTTTCTTAAACTCGTTGAGATTTCTAAAATCAAACTTTCTTAAACTCGTTGAGATTTCTAAAAATCTAGCCAAAAATAAAGATATAGAGAAATGTATATCACTGTCTTCTCAGTCTTTACCAATTTTTTTTTTTTAAATATCAATATTTATGCTATTTATATTTATATGAGAATATCCGTCTCTCCTTTGTCTTTCCGAGAGAGAGATTCCCGAAACCCTCGCCTAAAAGGGTTTCAGATATGAATTTTCTTTCGAGACAACATCGTTTACTCATTGTACCCTTTCAGTAACTAATATTTACAAGAACACCACTGATTTTAATAACACACAAAAAACGTGTTTTCGAATTACTATATGATCCCCGGACCAGGCCGACATCAACTCAGGCTTCCCGCACGCACAGAGGAAACAGCGAATCGAGAGAATGTCAGATCTGGTCGTGACGTTGCCGTCGCCGAGATCCGCCTCAGACTTCTTCTCTGATCCTTACGAGTCATCAAGTCCTCTATGGTTCAAGCCTTCCCTCTTCCTTTCCCCTGGCTTCGACTCCGAGTCCTTCATCTCAGAGCTCCGTAAACTCGTTCCCTTTGACACCCTCCGATCCGAGCTTCAGTCACACCTTTCATCCCTGAGCCGAGAACTCGTTGACCACATCAATCGAGACTATGCCGATTTCGTGAATTTGACCACTAATCTCGTGGATATCGATGCGGCTACAGTCTGCATGCGCGCCCCGCTTCTCGAGCTCCGTGAGAAGATCACTGAGTTTCGTGGATATCTGGAGGCCGCACGTTTCTCACGAAGGAGTGGATTGCACCAACGTTCCGATGCTGCTGCTGCAAGGGAGGTTTTGGAATCATTGCTCCACACTTCTCATGTGGTGTCCAAGGTAACATGATGTTAGCTTCTGAAACATAATTTGAGAATCTCAACTCTGCTTCTGCTTTTCTCTGTTACGTATATAATGAGTATTCATTGTAAAATGTAGGTTGAAAAGCTGATGAAAGTTCTACCAACTACTCCTAATTCCACGCAGCAAGATGGCGCAGCCATGAGAGAAACTCAGAGCATGCTTTTGGAGAGAATAGCTAGTGAAATGAATCAGCTCAATTTCTATATGGCTCATGCACAGGTCTCCGTCATGCATTAACTATTCTTTCATTGTCCTTGAGAAGACAATATAGAATGTCATGCTCACTACTTTGTTTTCTGCTATGCCTGCCAGTACAGAACCTGCCTTTCTTGGAGAACATGGAGAAGAGGATTCAGAGCACTAGTGTGTTATTGGATGCTAGTCTGGGTCATTGCTTCATTGAGGGGCTAAACAACAGCGACAAAAACGTCCTTTACAACTGCTTGCGTGCATACGCTGCCACTGATAACACCAAGAATGCAGAAGAAATTTTTCGCACAACCATTGTGGCTCCATTTATAAGAAAAATTATTGCACATGAAACATCACCGGTTGCTGCTGGAACAAAAGGAGATGAACTTGAAAATGATTACAGACAGATCAAGGATTTTATTGCCAAGGACTGTAAACTGCTGCTACAAATATCTTCGACTGGTAAATCTCTGCCTGATCATATCTGTTTGTACATCTCCAATCACCTTTTAAGTTCCATATTTTTTTTGGGGAAGAAGTTTTCCTGTTACATATACTAAGAAGAACTTTATGCAACTACACAGTAACCTAAGCTTTAGGGCTTTATTATCTTCATATTCTAATGTAATACCAATCCTGTTCGTTAATCGTAATTGGACATTGTTTCGTTCTGAGTGTTGTTGTTTTTTATGTTTCACTTATTGTACTCTTTTCTTGGTATCTTGTTGGTTAAACAGACAAATCGGGTTTGCACGTCTTCAACTTCTTGGCAAATTCAATCCTGAAAGAAGTTCTTTCGGCGATCCAGAAAGTCAAACCAGGAGCATTTTCTCCTGGAAGGCCTACCGAGTTCTTGAAGAATTACAAGGCAAGCTTGGATTTCTTGGCGTATCTTGAAGGTAGAGTAACTGATCTACATCTTTCTCTGAGCTTGATCGCATGGCTTATCAGATGCATCGTGGACTGATTTTCATGCGTATCTTAATACCGGGTGATGAAATTATGTGGATACTTTTCAGTTGAGTTATAATACCACATACCTTTTGTGAAGGTTATTGTCCATCAAAGTCTGCTGTAACTAAGTTTCGAGCTGAAGCGATATATATCGAGTTCATGAAGCAATGGAATGTAGGAGTGTACTTTTCACTGAGGTATTCGAGGAACATCGTAGATGGCTGTTGACTTAACATTACAAATGGTGGCTTCGCAGCTTTCTTAACTTGAAAATACATATTTCAGGTTTCAGGAGATAGCAGGAGGCTTGGATTCTGCTCTTAGTTCTGCCTCTCTGGTTTTCATTCAGGATTCTGACTCAGATAAACAGAGTTCTCCCAACTTAATTCTCAGACAGAGCGTTACTCTTTTGGAGAGTTTGCGATCATGCTGGAAAGAAGATGTTCTTGTTTTCTCTGCTGCTGATAAATTTCTTCGCTTGACCTTGCAGCTTCTTTCGAGGTTTGTGAAATTTGACTATAATACTATCATCTCTCACTAGTTTTTGTTTCAATTCTCATTTTGGTAATATGTAGATATTGCAATTGGGTGTCATCTGCGGTTAATGCTAGAAAGAGTAATGCCAGCCTAAGTCCTGGATGTGAATGGGCAGTTTCAGCCACTGCAGAAGATTTTGTATATGTAAGTCACTTTCTTATGTGGGTTGTTACTCAGTTCCGTCGTGTTTACTAAATACATAGACCATATGGTTAATCATTTGATTTTATTGGAATCTTTTCAACGTTACCTCCTTTGCAGGTTATGCATGATGTAAATTATCTAGTCTCAGAAGTTCGTGGCGACTATGTTAGACATATATCACACTATTTATCTTCATGCTCCTCTGAAGTTCTGGATATGGTGAGGAAGAGCATGTTACAGGGTGGAGAATCATTAGAGAACGTCTTACCTTTAGTTAACAAGACCATAATCGAAGTCATTGTTGATAAATCTGTTGAGGTAAAGCCCTGGAGAAACCTTAGGCCCGTTGGTCAATATATGCACTTCAAGAATTGTTTGACTGCCTTTGTGTTGAGTAAAATTTGTTTTATAGCTGAACAGGTTACTGTTGTTGTTATCCGAACTAACATACATATTCAAGTCTAATGGTAAATGGTTTCTTTTTCTCCTATAGGAGCTAGAGCAGCTCAAAGGAATAGCCGCAACATGTATGATGCCTAATAAACCACTGCCTGTTAGGCACTCACCATACATGGTTGGGCTGTTGCGTCCTCTAAAGGTATTCATTTGGCTTTGGGGATGAGGTTTTATTAGTTACTTGAAGTGCATTCATTTGGCATGTTTCGTATTAAAAGGCCTTTATGGAGGGAGACAAGGCTACACATTTCTTGACCCACGAGACAAGGGAGGCGTTATTGCTTGGCACTGTCACTGAAATTACCAGGCGGTATTATGAATTAGCTGCTGAACGTTTTAGCGAGGTAAGTATATAGTTCTAAACACTTTATGTGGATATGGATAAGTATAATAAACAAGTGAGACCCTAGCTTATATCCAATTACATAATGTCATAAATGGTACATCATTTATCAATATCTAAGAAAAAAAGATTTTTTGATGGAAAAGTAAACAATTCTTATAGATTTGAATAGACAAATAATCCTAGTAGCTATGACCAAAACTAGAATCATTTTTTCTTGTCCCTGAAAATCGTATTCATCAAGCTCTGGTTATTACTATAAAGATCCAGAATGGTTGGTGAGTCCTTTATGTGCAGTAAAAGACAGTAATATGTTACAGGCAAGAAAAACAGAGCCATTTTTTCAGAAATTACGACAAGATGCACAGAAACGAGCAGGTTCAGCAGCATCAGGTGTAGCTAACCACAATGTATCTGGAACAGACAAGATGTATATGCAGTTGTTCCTTGATCTTCAGGTAACCCTCCTCATGATCTTTCATTGTGTTCCCTGATAATAGTAGTTCTAAGAAAGAAGTAGCATCATCCTTTAAAAATATCTTTACCATCAGGAGTATGGCCGAAACATTTCTGCGTTGGGGTTGAATCCGGCAGATATCGCGCCTTATTGTTCCCTCTGGCAATGCATTGCACCCGCGGATATGCAAGACACAGTTAGAGTTTGAGCACTTGCGGTATCATATCTTATAATAAGAAGTAGCTTCTTTTCTTTCGCTTGGGTTTATTTTCTTAACAGAGTGACGAGAAGAGCAAGAGAGTTTTCTTAGAGAGAGAGAGATATGTTTTCCAAAGTCGCATTGTGATGATCTATGAGTTAGTGCCAGCAGTTGGCCATTCAATCTTTTGTAGGGCTGAATCATTTTCAGTATATAACACCACCAAAGAGAATGAAGACTTCTTTATTACTTTTTGCTAATGTTTTTATTGCCGAATGTCTTGATCAGTTTCCGTATATAGAATCAAACCAGATCAATTATCAATGGTCTCTAAACATATTAAAACGGTATCTAATTCGTTACGGTTAAGCATAAAGATTGAAAAAAACGAGTTTAATATAAATGTAGTCATACCGAAGAGGTACAACAATAGATTCGATCAGATGAACCTTGCTACCAATGAATAGCCTAAATAATTTAGCTAAGAAGTAGAGAGCTAAGTTTTCTATGTCATTGCAATGTTGCATCTCCGTGCTTACACATAAAAAACTTAATTAATGCCTGTAGCTACATCATGAAGTCAAGACCACAAGTTCCCAATTGTCCCAAAGACTACTAAAGCTACAATTCAATTGTTTAAAAATATGTCAAATCAAGGTGAAGATATGAACTTCCACACAGATAAGATCACTCGTTTCAGATTGTATACACACACAACACCATGTTAGTTGGAAGATATTTGAACAACACAGGTTCATTCACATCAAGACAGAACCTTGTCGCAAATTATCATGAGTAATTGACCTAACCATCGATCCACCTATGCAAATGCCAAGAAATGTAACGAGCAGTAATAAAAGATAAAAGATGGTGAAGTAAAAATAAGAACTTTGAAGATAGCATAACGGTAGACATAGCAAAAGATAAGGTCTTCGGAGAATTATCCAAATCATCCAACAAAGCATAAAAACTGAAAATGAAATCTAAGTCTCACAAGTCCATAACTCATATTACTTCCAAAAACCTTGCGATGAAATAAAACAAACCAGCTTTAACGGTAACTCTTCTGGAAACGAGAACGAGCACCACGACCACCAAACTTCTTTGGCTCGCACCTTCTCGGATCCGCCACAAGAAGGGTCCTGTCGTATCGAATAAGGATGTCCTTGATCTCCTTCTTCGACTGCTCGTCCACGTACTTCTGGTAGAAAGCAACCAGAGCCTTCGCGATACTCTGACGGATGGCGTAGACCTGGGAAGTGTGACCACCACCCTTGACGCGGATCCTCATGTCCACACCTGCGAAACGGTGCTTTCCGAGGAGAAGGACTGGCTCGAAGACCTTGAATCGGAGGATCTCAGGCTGGAACAGCTCGATTGGGCAACCGTTGAGCTTGATTAGACCAGACCCACGCTTGCAGTGGGTCACGGCCACTGCTGTCTTCTTCCTTCCAAAGCATTGCACAGATTCAACTGCCGGTTGTGTCGCCATGATTAGGGCTTCTTCTGCTTCTGTTCCTTCGTCTGCCGCTCAAATGAAACCTAATGCAGAGAGTGGCCGAAGAAACGATAAATTTATGCTTATATAGATCAACATAAAACCTAGGGCTTCCGGTCTTGAAACGCTGCGTTTTAAATTTATTGATAAGTAAAATAATTAAGTAAAATTAATTTTCCACGTCAATGGAAATGAATTTCAGTCACCATCTTTTATCTCTCGCCCGCTCATCTCATCGGCGTAAGTTTTTTCCCGGTGAGAAATGTTCATCCTCCGGCGATATACCAGAGGAAGCCTCATTTCTATCTTCACCACCGATATCAGAGCCTTCAGTGAATTGACTATTCGCCATTTCACCAGTCTCGAGCCTTTGCAAAGCTCCGATTCGAACCCAACCAAAGGCGATTACTTCGCCGCGATTAACCACGTCGTCAACGTCGTCCGCCGGGAGATTCATCCGGAGAGATCGCTGAATCGTCTTCGTCTCCCTGTAACCTCTGAATTCGTGTTCAGAGTCCTTCGTGCCACCTCCCGATCCGCCAACGATTCCCTCCGATTCTTCAACTGGGCTCGATCCAGCCCTAACTACACACCAACGTCCATGGAATACGAACAGCTTGCGAAATCCTTAGCTTCCCATAAAAAATACGAATCCATGTGGAAGATCCTCAAGCAGATGAAGGATCTGTCTCTCGACATCTCCGGCGAGACTCTCTGCTTCATCATTGAGCAGTACGGTAAGAACGGCCATGTAGATCAAGCCGTGGAGCTCTTCAACGGCGTCCCCAAGACTCTCGGATGCCAACAAACCGTTGAGGTCTACAACTCTTTGCTCCAAGCGCTTTGCGAGGTGAAGATGTTCCATGGCGCTTACGCCTTGATCCGGAGAATGATAAGGAAAGGTCTCAAGCCGGATAAGCGAACGTATTCCATCTTGGTTAACGGATGGTGTTCCGCTGGAAAAATGAAGGAGGCTCGAGAGTTTCTTGATGAAATGAGCCGGAAAGGGTTTAATCCACCGGCTCGTGGCCGTGATTTGCTCATTGAAGGACTGTTAAACGCAGGATACTTGGAATCTGCTAAAGAGATGGTGAACAAGATGACTAAAGGAGGGTTTGTTCCTGATATCCAAACTTTTAACACTCTGATTGAAGCTATAACTAAATCAGGGGAAGTTGATTTCTGCATTGAGATGTATTACACTGCTTGCAAGTTAGGTCTTTGTGTGGATATCGACACTTACAAGACACTTATACCTGCGGTTTCGAAGATTGGGAAGATCGACGAGGCGTTTAGGTTGTTGAACAATTGTGTGGAAGATGGGCATAAGCCGTTTCCGAGTTTGTATGCTCCAATAATCAAGGGAATGTGTAGGAATGGGATGTTTGATGATGCGTTTAGCTTTTTCAGTGACATGAAGGTCAAGGCTCATGCGCCTAACAGGCCGGTTTACACAATGCTGATAACAATGTGTGGTCGTGGTGGGAAATTCGTGGATGCAGCTAATTACTTAGTTGAGATGACAGAGATGGGTTTGGTTCCGATATCACGGTGCTTTGATATGGTGACTGATGGGTTGAAGAATAGCGGGAAACATGATCTGGCTATGAGAATAGAGCAGTTGGAAGTTCAGCTTAGAGGAGTTTGAATAGTGCTAGAACTTGGAAAGATTCTCAAATTTGGGAATTCTGTAGACACTCGGCTGCTTTTCAGTTGATATACCCTGGTTCGGTTCGGTTTAGTTGTGACAACCCGTATCATGTACTTGAAGCTGAGTGTTGGTTTGGTTTGGTTAGGTTATACACTGATACTTGTGTTTGGGAGCTGAGTTTAGTTGCGTCCCAGGACTTGCTTATTTTCCCAGGGAAAGAGACGAGAAAGACAGATAATGCATTTTGTTGTGCGCTTTGACTCATAAATTTGACCCGTCTTTAAAAACCAGAACTTGCTTCATTTATTCTAAAAAGGCAGTGTTCCTCCACGGTTGTAGAAGTAATATTGTTAATCTGTCGACCAACAAATCACATGTTGTGATTCACATCAGATTATACTATTGCATGGCCAGCATTTTGATAATAAAAGAGCGTTTGCATCCAACGACGCAATAAACCGATAGAAGTTGCAAAACAAAGGTCCAAAGCCAATCGAACACACACACACAAACCAATATTTAAACTGCAACGCTGCTCTTCATTAATAGTAAGGTTCCAATGTGTTTTGTGAGCAACACCAACAATTCTATATTAAGCCTTCAGAAAGCCAAAGAAGTACCAACAAACAAAATCTACGAAAGGACACAAAGTAAGTGATGAAACTTCTCTGTGATTAGCAAAAGGTTTCGGCCTCTGTATGAAACAAGCACCCATGTAGATGCACTTTTCAAAGGCTTATATGTCAGCTTGAAGGAAGTTTTGAGATAGGGTTACCTATGGAGGAAGAAAAGATAAAGTTTAGATTGTATTCTTCAAAAGAATTTACATGAATTTACGATGGTGATATATATTAAGGAATTTGTTACCTTCTCGCCTAGTTTGAAAGGTGGGAGACCCTTGTAAGGGCATGTACCGCAGCGGAAGGCATCACCGAGCCCACACTGAAATTATTGTTTAAGAAATTTTCAGTCTTGTGGATTCAAAAATTCAAGGCATACAGAAAAAGAGATGAGTAAAGAAGCTTACACTGCCACATGATGATTGTGGATTCTCGATCTGATCCTCTGTGAGACCCAGCTTCACAGCTTTCTCCTCTATCTCAGCTCTACCACAAACGCAGTTCTTGCAAGCTTTTTTAGTGGTCTCACAACCACTGGCTGCAAAAGATGCAAGATATGTTACACACAAGGAATGAACAAGAATAACAAAGGCCATACAGAATGTCTTTAATCACCAGCAGGAAGTTGCGGCTTTTTCAAGTCCTCCTCTGTCAAAAGAGAATCTTCATCTATAAGATCCAAGTCATCGTCTAGATTAACCTTCAAGAGAGTTTTTGCAGGCTTTTTGAGAGCAAATGATGAACCAATCTTCCAAGAAGGTTTCTTTGCCTTAATCTGCATTTGACAACATGTTTCTCTGTTATATGGATGGGCTCAAGTGAGAGCATAAATGCAACTTCCTCAGAGAAGTAGTATGAAGTGAGAGCATAAATGCAACTGCCTTAATCTGCATTTAATATTTGTGCAAGAGCAAAAGTTTTCTCATACTTAAACAGGGAAGAAAGAACAGAAAAAAGTGCTCACCCCAACGGATAAGCTGAAGTTAGGCAACTTAATTGATTTCAAATCAAGAGATTGTGGCTCCAGAAAACCAGCCAACGTCACTCTCCTTTGAAGGGTCTGCAAGGAAGATGCCACGAGATTAACCAAGAACAGGTCAAAGAAACCCCCATTATATAGACCAAATATACAGCACAAACCTGTTGCAATTCTACAGTTTCACCCTCCGAATTTGTGCACACAAAAACCGAACCACCAGGCTTCAGAACTCTTGAGAACTCGCTATATATTTTATCAGTGGGAAAATCAGATGTTCTGGAAATGGCTAGAACCGCGTCCACTGAGGAAGAATCCAAAGGAACCTGAACTGAAAAATAGTGCAAAACATAATGAGAAGACACGAATCTTCCTCTCCACGTACATTCCAGATTAACAAAGCCATTAACCACTATTTTAGAGCCTGAGCTAAATAAAGTAAGGAGAAAGTAATGAGGATCTGAGAATTTTACTTATCGTAGATGCTTGAGTGATGATCATAGGATCACAACGTTCAATCCCTTCCTTTCCGAGATCTTTCATTACAGTTAGAACAGAGCTAACAGGCAACACCAGATCATCCGTCACAGCCAAAACAGTTGTTTGAGTCACCATAGGATCCTACAAAACAAAAAGCTCAAACATTGCAAACCTCTTTGGTTCAGGAAAAGTGATCAAAATCGAAAAGAAAATTTCCACAGTTCGAAAGCTAACAACTTGATTACTGGGTTACAGAAAATTCAATGTTTAACAGCCTATACGAGAAATTATCCGCCCAAAGTTCGTATGACATGCAAATGAATTAAGATGAGAACTATAATCATCGTTGATGCCCAATCCAAACCCCAAAGAGAGAAAATTTCAGAGGTTTAACCACGAAATGCATGCGAGTCGAAAAGATTACAGAGAAACAAAATCGATCTGAGGAACATTCAGAAAGTAAATTGAACCAAAAAAAAGAAGAGAACAGCAAAACCTAAACTCACCATATTAGATAGAAATCACTGTAAAACCCTAAGATCTCTCCCTCCCTCTAAAATAAGAGAATAAGAAATAAGAGAAATCAAATCTTCTGACCTTCTCTTCTCTTCCTCTCTCTCTCTCTCTGTATATATATAATTATAATTTTCTTTTCGCCGACTCTGCCTTTTTCGTGGTTCTCCACTATAAGGCGGTTTGGTCAAACCGGGTGGGTTTATGATTTTCTAGCTCGGTCCATGGTAATTATTGATTTTTATGAATCTACTGCTAGTTATTCCTTAACAAAGCAAGTTATGTGTCAGAGACTCGTCTTTGTTTTTGGGAAGTTACTTCCGCGACTGTACATCACCTCTTCAGCTTTCTTAGACACAAGCTTTCTTGTTTTATTATGTTTTCTTTAACAATCCTATGTTTTCCTCTGTTCTCAACGATTTTCGATGAGTCCTTCTGTTTCTATGTTTATAAGAGGTAAGATTTATGTCATTTGGATTTCGATGGTTTCGATCAATCATCTACAAGTCGTTTTTTTCTTTGTTATATAATTTCAGGTACTTTTCTCTAATGTTGTAATAAAGGACACATCTTACATCAAAATATAAAGAAACAAACAAACAATCGTCATGAGTATTGCCAGAAAGTCTGGATTCATATGGTCTTAGAAGAGTACACGCATCACATCAGCCAACGGTTCCTTTCTGAGGTAGAGTCTCAAAGGCAGAGACAGTATTCTCAAACCTGACACGTGGTAAGGGTGCGCCGCTCTGTTTGATGGCGCAAGCCGTTTTGTCTTCGAGAGGACAACGAGCTTTAAGCATGGAGAAGACATGGTTGTTCAGCCGCCGAGCTTTCTTCATCCCTTCCAACAAACCTTCCCATCCCTTTATTACACAGCAACCAACAAAAAGAAGACATTCAAACAGAGAAAATAACATTGTTGTTGAGAGGATGGAGAAAAACGCAAAATCTACCTGGAGAACTTGAGGATTTCTATGACTATGTGAAGCAGACACAGTTTCAACCTCAGAGACATTGAGTACTTGGTACGAGAAATCAAACAACTCAAAGTGAAGTTGCTGTCCGAGCAAATAGATGATGGTGCAACCTCCCCAAGCTATCGAATCACCGAGGATTTCGTGTTGAGCTGATTGTGGAACTGTGATCTCCTCCAGATATCCCTGGATTCATTGCAAATTTTCATAGGAAAAACTGAGAAGATAGAAATGTTTAAAAAGATGTCTTAGAAAGGTTTTGCGGTTTTGGTTTGCTTACAATCTGAAGACCACCGTAGATACGGTAAAAATCCTTTGAAGTTGTAATGTCGATAAAACCTGTCTTTGGAGGAGCACTCCATTTACTACAATATTTGTCGAGTGACGCACTTGTGAATGCAAGTGTGTATTCAAGGACGCTTCCACCATTCATGTTTGCTTTATACAAAAGATCTGCACACATAATGTATTAAGAAAAATATTGAAACTTTGTCATATCAAAAGAGTAAACAAAAAAACGATGACTGAATAGCTACAGCTCCTAATTAACCTGCAGCTTCTGCCTGTTTTGACATAGTGTAGAACGCTGCCGGATTAAGGCAACCAGGACTTGACACAACCGCAGAAGTCGCTGACTTCAAGAGATTGACAAGTGGGCTTTCACCTTCTTGAGCGTTAACTATCTGCCCTTCTGCGCCCGGGATTAATCCCAACCATGGAGCTGTTTGCATGAACCGCTTTGTGTCTACTTCTCTCTGTGTAACAACAAAATAACATAAAGCATTTGTTCGACTAAAACCATTAGACTTTTTAGCTTTAATCTTTCACAATCTGTCTGATAGAACTGACCAATACGATATCGAGAAGTCCCATTGTATATATAACACTTCCAATTTCCTTTATACCACGTAGAACTTCTGATTTGAGTTCTGACTTTGTGCCCCAGTTTAGTTGTTCTCTAATAAGCCTCATACAACCTGTAAATGAAACAACGAAGAAGCAGTGGGTGAAACAGAAATATACATATCACACAAGAATGAAACACATCAAGAATTAAATTCATAAGAACCTGCGACACCACCATCGAAAGAAAGCAATCCGATAGACTTGGGCAATGCTTCTTGCAATCCAGAGATCATTGGCTCAAGTGTTGTTATCTGAAAGTTTTAAAGCATAAGAACTATTTTAACTGGCTACTTGTATAAAGTAGTACCTAGACAACAGGAATATTTGGTGCAAAATGTGAAAAATACCTTATTTGATATATGATCCAGCAAAGCTCTTATAAGCCAAGGCAATGATCTGGATCCAAGAAGTTTAACTATGGAAAATAAATGTGGTATCCCGAAAAATCCACTATGCAACCTTGCAAAACTTTGATGTGCTGCATTTAAGTCCTACCACAAAAGAAAAGAAAAATAGCATGAAAACACATATATAAGATAAAACCAAAAAAACACGACGGATGCATTAATATGAAATTGAATGTTTAGTAACCACAATTCGGATCTATAAGATTGTTTCAGAGCCAGATAAAAGTAAAAATTGGCTAAAAATATTTCCCTTTACTTGAGTGCCACAGTAGAAACTAAGCTTAGCAGAAGGCATTGATGGTTTCTGAGTAGGAAGAACTTTCGATGAGCGGACAAATCGCTGTGTGGTATTGCAAAGAATGAAGTTTGGTAGGAAATCACTCTGCATCTCTGACCATATCTAATGCACAACAAAATAAAATAAGAAGAGCTGGGAAATATTGGACCCAGAATTTATAATTTCTTCAGTTATTGTATTTCTGACCTGTGTAGCAAGTCGACTGGAAAATGAGACAAGAGAAATGTTTTCTTGCATTTCATTCAGCATGAGGCTGAAAGGATCTATTGTAAGATCTTGTGAAAGCAATTCATGCGAGTGCTTTAGGATGTCTATGAGCTTCTCCAGTTCCTGCACTTATGGAAAGGACCCAATTTGTACATTTTAAAAGCAATGTTAATACAACATTAAGAAAGTGAAAAAGAAAAACAAAAAATAGGAACTTACCACTACAGCACATAGGTCCTGGGACTCAAAACGATCAAAGAGAAACTCAAGATTCTCTCTAAAAGTTTTATTCATCCTTTGAGCGATCAAACTTCTTAAATTAATTGTTCTACCAAGTATCTGCACATCACAACAAAATTGAGAAGATTGTATCACAAAATTAGGTTCAAAGCTTAAAACATAATCAATAATGTGATAACAATGGGAATAAGGATTCAATTAATTGTGACTTTCTCTGCATAAGTCCACCAAGAAAATGAGAGTAGTATTATTGTTCACCTTTACTTTTGTCATCTTAAATAACGCAGTAAACCTCACAGGCTGGATGGAGAACTTTGCACCATTGTCCAAGGCAAAGAGAAATGATGGATCAAGAAGTTCACTGTTGAACTCAATCGTTGATGATAAAAGAGTTTAGCAACTCACTAGTTAACAGTGAAGGGGATTAATAACTCAAAAAACCAAGTAATTGGGTACCTTGCTGACCAACTCTTGTAATATGTGAATATAGACTCCGAGAGTCTTGAAACAAATATATCAAAACCATGGTCCACCTACACAAAGAAGAAAGGATATAGTAAAGAAATTTTTTTGTTCAAGGAACCTTTTTATTCAAGAAGAAGATTGGTATTAAACTCTCATTACCTCAGCCTCAACTTCATCATAGAGGAACCTCTGTCTCAGCACAACCAGAGCTTGTTGAGCTGAGTCATTATAAATGTCAAAAGGCAGCAGAACACTCTCAAGAAGGCCTGAATTCTGGCCTTCAAGAATGTAGTCTATCAGCATCCATGGTAGGGAACATTCAATCGGGAACTGCAATAGTGAACATACAACTATTAGTAAGAACAAGTCAGGGATGAAGTGAAAATAACGTGGCAAAACCTTTTCATACAGCCATGTACCTGAATAACACGTGAAGACTCCAGGTAAAATTCTCTAAACCATAGGAACCCGAGATCAGTCAATATTCCAATACTTGCTGCCGCCATAATAGATTGAAGTTGAGGTGTCAGCTTACGAAGCTAATGAATATCCATATGGCTCAATAAAACAAACCAAAAATATACTTGAGTATGTGGTTTACCTGAGTAATCCAATATGTGCAGAAAAAAGCTGAGCTTGTAAAAGAAAGTCTCCAATTGCTTTAAGTCATTAACAGGAATCTCAGAGCCATTATTTCCAAAGAATCCCCCCTGGCCTCCTCAAATTTCCACCAGAGACAACCTCATATATCAAAAACTGCAAGCAATGCACCTGAAACAACAACACAGCAAGAAGTCAAGCACTGGGTCTTACCATCTGCTTCAGTATCTAAGATAATCATGAAATTGACCCAAAACCTGTGCTGCTGTTGGGGCAACTGGTCTCGGATAAAAGAAGTTCGCTTTGCTTTCATCAACTCCATGTTGTGAAGATGGCATCTCATGTTCGGGCCTGGTATTTGCCATCCAATCAGCTGAAAGTGTCCGCATATCAGAAAGAATCCTGAAATGCAATCGTACAAATGACACAATTAACGATATGAAAAGCTTAAACCTAAGTGAATGTGAGTTGAAAAGGACAAAAAAAGGAAAACTTATCCACCTGGAGAGATCTTTCTTCTTTCGGAAGGTGGTACGTAACATCGTGGCTAACGTATTTTGTACAAAATCTTGAACTTCAGCATGTATTGTCTCCCATAAAGCATCTGCAACTAATGTGTCACAGCGCTGCAGCATCGATCCTACACTCTTTATATAGCCAACAAGTTCTACCAAGGTTTTCCTTTCTTCTGCAGTATAATTGTACCTTACCACCTATCAAAAAGAATTTAAAAGTTGTTACCATGAAAGACAAAACTATCTATTTTGAGAAAATATTCAAATATTTCACAAGTATACCTTCTCATAATCAGAATATGATCCGGAGGCTTCTTGTGTCTCTGCTGCATCCCTACATGGTCGAGAGAATTTCCAAGCAGATTGCTCCCAAATGCGTGCAGTCCATCTGCTTAACAGTTGGAAACCTTCAACAACCATATCATACATGTTTCCTTTGACCTCTCTGCACCATTCAGTATATGCTTCATCATTTGACTTCAACAGCAACAACTGCATGAAAGCAAGTGAGAACAACATCACTTAAGATAAGAGCAAGAAAATCGTAAATCCAGGGAAAATAATAGCTTAAGCACCTGATTCATGGATGAAGCAAATCTGATTGTGAAATCGTCGTGCTCAGCACGGAGAGCTCCAATGTGGTTAACTATCAAATAGTGCCTCTGATATGTAAAATATGTAAAGGCTTGCAATTTTTAATTGATTTACAATAATAGAGATGAGTTAAATAGGCATGTAACAGTACAAAAATTAAAGGATATTCTAGCGCTTCACGTGGAGGGAGCTCATGAGGTGCTGGAAGAGTCAGAAGGCGAGTCTGTGATGAAAACTTTTGAAAGTATACTGATAGTTCTTTCAAAATTGCAGCAGGAGAAAGATGAAGATCTGGAAACGCAGGAATGACAGGATCATTCTGATAATCGAAAAGCACAACACAGATGTCAGTTACCAAGTCGGAGCCAAGGAACATGTATATTGGTTGTGAAACTGAAACAGTTAGAACATGTACTTCAATACCTTGAAGATGTTGATCAATCTATTGAGTTTTACCCTCTTGTATAAAGCCTCGGTATCTTTCTCAGATGGCGTTGCTAAAACAACAAGAACAGGCAAGACCCGGAGAAGAATATACCGCTCAGGAAAAAGGAGCGCGAAATCCAACTCCAGAGACTCAACAATGAAGACTATGAGAACTTGGAGAATGTCTTCCACACTAAATTCTACTTTAAGGAATCCAAAAAATTGCAATGTAGAAACATGTCGTCATTATAATAACCATATGCTGATGACTGTGATGATACATGTCTAAAAGAAAGGATACTTGTTGACACGGAACATCTCAACATGCAAGTTGAGTAAAATAGCCCATCTTGTGCTCAGGAAAATCTGCGAACATAAGAACTCACAATTTCATTTATGACAATTCACAGGGGAAGGCAATAAGAAATGATTGCAATAAACAAGCCATGCTAACACCTGCAAGTCATCTAACTCTTCTCTCATTGTATCAGTATCTTGCCACTGGGCACTGACTTGAGTGAATGTTCTGAAAAGGGTGAAACTATAATAAGAAAAGAGCAGCAGAAAAGCATCTAGGAAACTACTTCAACTCTAAAGAAAGTGTTAGTAGCCAATATAACTAGTAATCTATCTACATTCAAGTGTCCTATCTGCACAGAGAATGTAAAGAACGATAAAAATGTAATATCCTTTACCTTTTATACCAAGAGAAATCATTAGGAATGCTAGCTTTAGCATTTTTAAGATGATCAAGCTGAACCAAGACATCAAGCAACTTCAGCATTGACCTATATTAATTAAAAACGCTGTTAAATCATATACACAAGGAGTGTTTAAATGTTTGACGATATGTAGGAAAGATAAAAGAGAAGGTATAAACCCACCAAAGATGTGTGACTGTGGGGCCATTGATTCGCCGTTCAGGTCTGGAAAACCTCTGCATATCAGCAGCCAGCTGCAAAGACATAGAGCAAATAGGCACATTATTTCTGATAAAGGAATTTCAATGAAAAGAGTCGGAAGAGGAAGAAATACACCGCACTTTAGCTGAAGCCGACGATTGCCATCTCTGAATTTCACGTAAACGACTCATTTCTAAGTCCAAAACTTGATACGTTTCTAGATACAAATCTGCTTGACTATGCTTCATAGATTCTGGAAGCTGCATGAATATCATTAATAAAAAAATGTGTATTATGGAAGAGATAAAACAAGAATACCCAACAGCACGTAATCTTCTTTCAGTAATTTTCAGAACTCATTCTTTCTTATTTATACAGATAAATTTGTTGTCCTTGCTTTTCCTGTTGCATTATACTTCGTAGTTCAAAAAAGATTCTCATATAGTTGCTACAAGATTTAGAGCATCGTAAATGAAGAACTAACTCACTGCATGACTCTCAAAGTTGCTTTGTATCAAACAAAATGTCTAAAAGTAGACAAGCAGTGGGGTAGAGTAATAGAATTCACAAGGACCTGAGGCAGTGCTTTGACACAACTTCTATATGTGTACAGAATTGACGCCATCTCTTTTCCTTCTTGTATAAGAGTATTCTGCATACATTTGGTCGGAAAACTACTTGAAATATTCAAATATAATAAGATCTCACCTGCTAAGAAATGATTGCACAACATAACCCATACAAAACCAAGTACACAAAAACAAGGATATAGCTATCAGATCTTAATATAAACAGCTTCATAAAATGAGGAAATGGAGAAGAAGGGTCACATACCAACTGGTTTAGAGCTTTTGTGTCTTCTGATAGAGACAAGCGGTATGCTGCAACATCACTATACTCTGCAAAATCAAACCATTTTTCAAATCAGTAGTCTATTGTGCTAAAAGAGTGAAAAAAAAAGAAGAAGTGAAGAAACAAACCGATGGGACTATCAGTGGCTGCTCTTTCAGCTGAAACCATAACAGCTGGTCCTTGCACTTCTGGCTGCTCATCCTATCATGTACCCCAACAAAATTAGAAATGCTTCTAGAAACTTTGTTACACTGACTCCAAATATTCAATACG
Organism: Schrenkiella parvula; assembly: GCA_000218505.1. Lineage (NCBI taxonomy): Eukaryota > Viridiplantae > Streptophyta > Magnoliopsida > Brassicales > Brassicaceae > Schrenkiella > Schrenkiella parvula. Next base: position 12,537,423 of record CM001192.1, on the reverse strand, counting down.
AAAACTTAAATCTTCAGCATATTATTGAAACATGTTTTACAGCTAACTAGGCAATAAAATTTTGAGGCTTATCGAAGATCCGCAAATAAATAGGCGAGATTACACAAATAGTTGTGAAAACATTTACATGAAAAGGATTTATCAAGAAATGAAAAATGAAGAAACGATAAGTCCTCTCCTTTTCTAGTCAAACTTTTTCTAAAATTGAACTCCAAAAAAGAAACATAATAGTCAAAGATCACCAAATAAAAAGGAGAAAAAATGATCTAAAGAAGCATAATTTCTAAATTTCACAAAAAAATTCAAAATCGCAGTTACCTCTAACGAGAATGTGGAAAGAGCTGCAATTGCTTCCTCTACAGGAACCGCCATTGTCGTATATTGACTCACCTGGAAAGATCAGAAGAAGAAGCAATTAGCTGGAAGCAACATCGGCGAGACTGAAGGAGAAAGCTTTCTTTAGACTTTGTGTTTTCTTACCCAACAACAATGCAGATGAGAGCTGCTACTAGTTCAAGCCGATTGATTCGGCTTTTGTTCTGATTCTTTATGGACCGGGATCGATAAAATTTCTACTACTCTGTCCGAACGAAAGACTTCGCTAACTTGGAAGCTTTCATAAACTTTTTTTTCTGTTCTTTTTTCCTCAACAAATGTCGGAAAAAAAAATGATTCTTTTTCGGTCCTCCTGTCGATGAAATCGCGTTCGTCATTTTGCCTTTAAGAAAACATTTTATTTAAAAATATAATATTTGTCCTTTTAAAATTGATTTTGTTGTATATATTGCACTATTGCAGACGTATTTTTTCAAGAGTATTGATAAAACGTAATTTCCATGTTAACTATTCGATTGTGAATAATCTTCGAATTCTAAGTTGGCCTATTTTTTTGTCCAAAACTTGTTTACATGTCAAAGCTTTGAGACGACGCATTACATTTGTGTCTTTTCCATGAAGCAAAACTTGATGACAACTAAATTATTCTTTGCCGATTACGTTAACCTCGAGCATTTCTTATATTGGAAACCATTAAAAACAAACTTTTATCAAACGCACAGAAAAATAATAAAATGAACATACAATTTGAGCATTTCTTATATTGGAAACCATTAAAAAAAACTTTTATCAAACGCACAGAAAAATAATAAAATGAACATACAATTTTATATATTGGAGACAAGAAGAGTCAACTTTGTTACTTTGTAGCATGATACAAATTAACTACAATTTTGGTCAATCTCCAATGGGGACAGAACCAGCACTTAGGTATCATCGATTTGTACTAAGGGCATACCAGTCTCCTAAGACATTAGAGTCCAACCGAAAATCTTTTGTTAAAAATATATAAATTAAGAACATAAAAATCTAAAAAAACCAGAGCTGTCTTGGATTAAGAAAAAAAAAGTAACTTCTTTAGTTACAAAAGAACTCGAAAAATATAAAATAAAGTAAAATGGAGACGAAGATGAAGAGAAGGAGAAGAAGAAAGAGTTTATTAATCATTCTAATGTTTTCAAGAGCCTGAAGAGACCAGCTGCTTCTCGAATCCGTGAAAAGTCGATGCAGAAAGCTTGAACTTCTATGAATAGATCCTTCACTGTTCCATTAACCCAAAAAAAAAGATTAATTTCATCAAAACATATATTACCCAATTCATAGATTTCTAAAGCATAATGATAGACTACACATTCCTCTTGTGAATGTCTCTATTGATCTTTTTCTTTGTGTTATTAGCGAAGCAAAATACCAAATTTGATAGCTAATCAGCCACAAACAAAGAAAAAAAGGATAACAATAGTTATAGAGAATACATACCGTCGATGATGTTGTTACGAATTAAACTTTGCAAGAAGACGCAAACAAGCCGTACAAGTCTATTCTGCATATATTTGTCTTGCTGCTACAGATCGGAAAACAAATATATCACTATACTACTAAAAAAACAACCAAATACAAAAAAGCATATGTACAAACTATAAACCAACAAATCCGAGAATATATACACAAAGGCATATAATGTCAAAGGACGGGGAGAAGTTTTTAACACATAACTACATGATGATGTTATGGCTGCATAGAAAGCTTTGTTTTAAATGCGCAAGGAAAACCAAATGAAAGCTTTTTTTTAATACCTTGGCGTTCTCACAAGACGATATGCAATTAGTGATGTACATGCGTATGAATTCCTTGGGAAGCTCAACTGCAGTTGTGAGCCTATTCACAACTTCCATTGAGTGCAGGCTCATGTCCATACTTACAAGAGCTGTGAAATAGCTGCACAAGCATTCTCAGATTGCTACTTTCATAATTATAAGTTTTTTACGTATATAAATAGCGAACTGATAAGGTGATGACTTACTCAGCAATCTCTGCGGAGTTAATCAACTTGGTGAGAATCTCAACTGCTATTTGAGGATTGTGCTCCACCAATTGCTGAGAATAAGAAACTAGATCACATGACAGAAGAGATGATACGAACAGGAAAAAAAACAACCACCAGATAATGAAATCACATACCGGCAGCTTCCGTGGAGTTATTCCACAATGATAGACAAGCTTTGGGTCATTTGCCAATGCCGTAGTGATGTCCTGGCCAACAAATGGAAAGAACTCATTGTTTTCTTCACTCCAAAGACCAGAATTTCATACAGCTATATGGGCAAGGCTGATTAATCAAATCATCACAATCACTGTTTATCTATTGTTTATTTTCCATCAACTCTTACTGCAATCAGTTCTCTCTTAATGTCCTATTGGGAGCTACTAGATCTATCAATCCAATGAGAAGGGGGCAACGTGATAACACGGCTTCTCTCTCAAACTAGAGTATGTCTGCCATATAATGGCTGTCTTTGCAACCTTTTACAACTCTGCACGTGTAGTTAGACCTGGAAGTATGGTTCAAAACCTGCGGGACCCGGCCCGTTAGATCCACCACGGGGCAGGAGCAGGTCTGAAATTTTTTTTTTGTTAATTTGCAGGGTGAATACGGATCGTTTTAATATAGTGCAGAGCAGGTGCAGGTTACATTTTTGTTAAAAGCGGGTTTGTGGGTACCCGCATTTAAATCTTTTTGTTGTTTTTATGTTTAAATGATGTGTCTTTTGATATTGTAGGTGAGAAGTGTGTTGTTTTTCTGTTTTAGACCAAAATGTATGTCGTTTACTTGTTTTTCTAATTTTTTAAATTTTTGCGGGTTACCCGCCTTACCCGCGAGACCCGCATTATTTTCGCGGGGCGAGTGCGGGTCTTGTGTTTTCAGTTAAGCGGGTCTAGCAGTAAATTGTGAACAAAAAAATTTAACCCAAACCCACGGCCAGGCGGGTCTTATGGGTCAGATCTGACCCGCAACCCAAGACTACGTGTAGTAACTGTTCTCATTGCTCTGTTTAACTCACGTATCAACGTTAAAGCAAAATAAGCAATAATGTTATACGTAAAGCAGGATACTACTTGTATGACTCTATCCACATATCAAGAATTAAAGAGCAATACATACCTCTTGCTCCGTAGGTGAAAGTGTCACCTTTAACCCCTTAACAAGTAAGTCCCTAACTGTTGAGCCTCTACTAGTGTCAGCACACATTTTCTCGTCCCAAACAAGCTCATGCTTGTTATCAGGATCAATCCAAAGCAACTGTAAGAAGTTAAACCAGTAAGGTCAGTTGGACAATGATCTAAACCAGTTAAACAGTGTGTTAATCTTAGCCTTACCTCGCTCTGATGAACTGGGTACCTCGGAGGACATGGACGAATCCACCTAGGAGCTAGACCCCCCATTGACAAACTTCCCAATATTCCAGATACGGCCTCATCTCTATCACCAGATCCAATTTTGGAATTCCCTCCAGGTTGCACATCAAACCTAAAGGATTATTTGACTCAATGATCATCAACAAAATCAACTCAAAATTGGAAAATAACATGGAAAATAAAGTTGAGCGGAAAACTGAAGGCTTTCCAGAAATGGATCAGAGTCAAATCTATATAGCAGTTTGAAAGAGACGGAATCCCCTAACTCATAGGTTACGTACTCTGGAGAGTTAGGATCGCACCCACGAGGAACATCAGGGTCATGCAATAGCTTTTTGAGGGCATAGTCTGCAAAAATGTGACTAGATGGTCCAGGATCAGCTTTGTCGCCATACTCTCGTTGCAGCTCTCCTAGCTCCGGAAAATCCTGACAGAACATGACCATATTAGATCTCTAACCAGAAAAGTTTCTCCAAATGTTGTCCAAGTAGTGTTAGGCATAATAAAGAAAAGTTACGATGAAGATAAGATGGATTAGAGATATAGTTAGAACATAAGATGTCTATGCGTCAAACGCTCTTACATGAGTTGAAGGATCAAACGATTTGATATAATCAACAGCTGACAGTTTGAGAATCTGCAAGAGAAAAAACTATTGTTATTTTACTTGATCATGAATACACAATTGGTATCCACAGGTCACAGAGATCATAAAATTATACAAATCAGGGCTTTGAAATTATATGCAAAACAAAAGAAGGCTTAGAATATGCCTGATTGGAGTAATAGATTGATTGATGACAAAGATAACTGAACCCAGCAAAAAAAGTTTTCACCACGGATAACAATAGTCTAAGAGAGTGTATGTGGAAAGTATGTGCAAAATGAATTACATAACACTTTAGAAATCATAGTTCTAAACCATATATAACCAACGTTGAGAGATATTTCAACAAAACATAATAAATATGGACATTGTTTGTCCACAGGACCATTATGAAACACGAATTCATTAGGTAGATGAAATGCTTTAGAAAAACAAGAGCACAGATCTTGAGTTTACATGAAATTAGCAACCAAAAAAAAAAAGCATTCAAAAAGCTCATGGAAACAGCTATATCCTACCTCTTTAGCGTTATTGTAGCTATTCCATTGTAATAGGTGGAGAAGAAATGCTCTCTCATGCTTCTCCGCTTGCTCATTACAAGCAGCCTACAAAAGGTACATATATTGTTATTCTTTCACACGAAAAGACCACATGATGCTAAGACGCCAAAAAAAAATGCTTTCCGAAAGCAATATATAAAATGTCAAACACATCAACTGAGCAGGCAAAGAAATTTGCGTTTCTCTATGATGCACTTATAACTAAGAGTCAGCAACACAGACGACACACAATGAAGGCTGCTTACCCTTATCATTTCAGATACAAAGGGGTTTGCAGATGGTTGCTGGGAAGAATAACACTGGTATATGATAGCAAATGCAATTAGACGATCACTACTCCGGAGTATCATCAGATCCTGAAAAAAATTCAACCAAACCCCATTTTCCGATTAGTCCCAATCCGAGAATTGAAATCACAATGTAACCAATGAGTGGCATAGCGAATTGAACATCAATATAGGATAATCCGAACACTCTAATTCATTCAAGAATTCAACCTCCGAACCATAGAAAGGAAGCAAAAAAACAAGATATAGTTTCTTTAGACAAATAATTAACACGAAACCAGCTTCGTACTAAAGGGGAATCTCAAAAGACTAAGCCTCGATTGCTAATTCCTCAGAGTGAAAAAGGAAAACCCTAGATTCAGATCAAATTCTTCCGAGTGAAGTATCCCAAAACCCCCCTAAAACTCGCTAGTGTCACAAAAATCGAGAACAGAGCCGAGCAGCGGGAAGGAAGTTGAAAGGAAGAAGAAGTGTGTGGAGAGAGCAGATGCCTGTAAGAGCAGGGAAAGAGAGGAGCAGACGGTGAAATGACGAGAGCGTGCGAACTTGGAGTTGAATTCCGCGAGAACGTCTTCGATCGGCCGGAGATCCGACTGAAGCAGCGTCCACACAATCGCCGTCTCTTCCATTTTCATAATCATCATCGTTGATCGATCTCTCGGTGCGCTCGCTAGACCTGGATTCCCAATTCAATCTGGATGATGGATTTCAAAGTTTCTTCGTCTTTCTATATTCCTGAAACTAACCTTATGCTTCTTCCCCGCTCGGAAGGTTTGAGCCCTTCGAGAAAACCTTTTGAGGCCACTTTTGGAATTTTGCTTCCTCATAGTAGTAGTTTCATTACCTTAAAAAGTGTCAGAATTTTCAATTTGGTAAATCAAATATCTATTTTGAAAATATGTTAAATGATTTACCAAAATAATTGTATTTTGTGATATATGGTAGGAATAATTAGAAAATTAAATCTAAGGAAATCTACTTTTCTAGGTTTAGAATTAGGGGTTTAAAATTATGGCTTAGACTAGATAGAATGATTAAAATTCTTTTTATACGCCAAAATATGCCAACAAATTTTAAGATTTTATAAACTTTAAAATGTAAAATTTACGATAATAAATAGAGATTTTGAACTATTTTAAAATTTTGCTAGAGTACATTATCAATTCTTCATTTTTGTCTGAGTACTTCTTTGTTATATAATTTGCATAAACTAAGTGTTATACACCTACATATATATTAATTACATATAAGTTCGACATCGAGTATTAGAGTTGAGTTGATTTAGCATTACCGAGTCATGATCAACATTTTAAAATTCTGTAATTTTAAAACTATTATTGAACATGCTTGTACAATATGGATAGAAAAATCCAAATTAATAACAAAGTAATAATGTTAAAGTTTAAACAGAAACGATTTGATAATTTCATATGCCCGTGCATGGCGGCGCCAGGGAGACGTCTATAAAGTATTTCATATCAAAAACAAGTTTTTCAGATAAAACTACAAACAAAGAAACAAGTTACATTTCAGACTAACTTGAGTTATTTCATGCTCTTATATTCCATACATACATTTTGGGAACTGAATAACATAATTCAATTAAAAGTTAAAACGAAACCATGTTTCTCCCACTTCAACATGTGTGGCTCATAGGGCAAGAGCAGAGCTAAGGTTCATAGGGTTCATATACTTGGTGGTACCGGTCAAGATATGACGGACTATGATGCGGTTTGCTTTCTCGGTCGGATGAAACGCGTCCCAAAACACGTATAACTCACGGTTCCGACACAAGTTCGATAGTACCGTACACAAACCCATCGCATTGTACGGTCCTTGTCCGCAACAAGCAACCTTGGACGTTATAAATCCTATAACACAATGAAAATTGATAATTGTTGTAACACTTTCTTTGTTTGGAAAAAGTAGATAACTAGAAGGTGAAAACTCAATTTAATTTACCAAATCTTCGTGGAGTGCTTATAAAATCTATTTGCATTCGGTTAGTGTTTGCTGCAATAAACACAATTTTCCCAATCTTTCTGTTAAGTTGGTTTATCATTTGAACTAGCTGAGGATCGTATAGAGACGCCGCTCGTTGTAGCTCAGCCGAGCATCTCCCACTGGACGAGCTTGATCTCGCCAACTCGGCTGGTGCACATCCTAGTGGTCCAGCTCCAGTCACTAGAACTCGTCCCACTCCAAGCGAATGTAACCTCTAAAAGTAACTCAAGTTAACTTGTTAGCAATGTCTCCAATCCGAAAATATTATGGAAAAGATTATAATAAACATATTTTTGTTTTGTAAGATAGTTATTACCATTAGTATTTTTTTGTATTCGGAAATTAGTAACCGGACATAGTTGGGAAGAGAGAATTGGCGCGATCTAGCTGAATATGGCACCAAGAAATAGTTGTTCACGAAGTCGTTGCCACCGACTGTGATTAGTACAAGCGATTGCCTCACGAGCCGTTGTGTTCGTCGTATCCCAATCAAGCGGCTCACACGTTGTTGGTATTGTCGGAAGTAGTCGAGTTGTTGGTACATCCTTATAATGTTTATCTGCATACCAAAAATCATACCTATAGAAAACCGGATGACTTTAAGGAAATTTTAATATATGGTCAGATCCGGTTTGATTACTTACGAATTGAATTCCGGTATCGTTGAGAATTCCAATGCCGGCAGAGGCGAAATTGGCACCGTTAAGCAGTCTACGCCCTCTTACCTCCGGACTAAGGTACGGTAACGGCGGCTCTTCGTTGCCGATTGCTTCACCTAACCAATACTAACCAACTGGTTATTAATTATTAGTCAGATTGACATATATTATTTGAGTGTACTAAGTCTTTTGGTATATAATTTTAACATCTTGCGACTAGATGTTTGCATATATTTCGAAATATATTGAACCTAGATTAGTCTAAACCGGTTAATGAGATTAGTAACCAAACGTAACTGATAAGATCTGGAATGTTAAGACCGTTGGAAAACCGGCCGGTTGGTCTCCGACTTGGAAAATCAATTCCATACGGTGGAGAATCGGCACGTGCAGTCGTCACCAGATAGTTGTTGTTGCCACTGTCGACCAGCGAGTCCCCGAATACGAAAAAGGCACGTGCCTCGACTACGATCGGACCGGACATAACCAATGCTAGGAACATAGACACGAATGATATAACCATTGATTCGGATATTCTAGTTGAGATGGCCATAACGACGCCTTTTTTTTCCCTGGTTTCTTTTTTTCAATCTGAGAATGACTTCATGAAAAAATGAAGATAGAAATGAAAAAGAAGAGTGGAGTTTATATAGTTGGATTTTTGGTTTTCACTTTACATGTGATATATTTAAATCTATTCAGTTCCGTGTTATAACAGCCAGTGGCTCAATAGTACTTCTATTTTTTTTTAGTTTTACAGTCTATTAAAAGTAATATGACTATATGATAATATATCTTAAAATTATCAAAGTAGTACTTGTGGTCCAAGAGATTGATAATGTTGTACATATATATATATATATATATATATATATAATGTTGTACATATATATATATATATATATATATATATTACTATCGTACATAAGTTCACATCCTTTTCTGCTATTGTTTTTTTCACTGACTACTACAATTTTCTCAAAGAACTTATTTGGTTTCTACAATTTTTCATTGTATTTTATAAATCAAATAACGAATACTCGGAAAAACTAATGGTTAGAATTTCATATATTACCAATATAATTTTGTATTTCCCTGAGAATATTAAATGCCACCTATATCCACCTCAAATTTCACAAGAAATTAAGGAACGAAAGCGTTGGGACACAAAAACCCTTTTATTGTTAACGAAAACTCACATGAGGCTTGTGTATGACAGCTTATATAGAACAACAGTAAACTGTCCCATAATCAGAAACTTAGTTCATATAAAAGATCTCTTAACATTAAAAATTTGACAAAAGATCCTATTGTTTCTGAAAGCTCAGAGCGAACAATAAACATTTTACAATAATGTTCTGAAGATGCTAAAGTTTTATATATATATCGGAGAGTATGTAGTTGGGTTTCATTGGGTTTATTAAATAGGCCCAAGTGATCCAACACTCTGACCCAGACTAATAGCCCATTTGATGTCGTCGACTTATAACGTGGACCATCAATGTGACCCCGGGTCAGAGCTACACGTCTTCAAGTACATTGCCGGTTCGTACCGGTTGGTTGGCGGTCCAATTAAGTGAATGAGAGATACATTTTTTCCTTTTAGTCAGAGCATTATTAGGTTTCTTCTTCTTCTTCTTGACTTCGAACTCAATTCTTGTTCTTACTTGCCATCGTCTCGATTTCTCACTGAGCAGAGATTTGAGCTAAGATTCATCGGATTTCATAAGTAGGCCTAAAACCCTAAACCCTAGCAGAGAAAATTCGTTCACGACTGAGGATGCGACCTTCGTTCAACTCCTTCCGGCCTCAAGCTCGTCCGCAGCGACAGCAGCAGCAACAACAACAACAGGTCTCCCTCTCACTCCAACAAAATTTGTTTTTTACCTCGAAACCCAAGGATTCGTGTATCGATATCTCTCTACTCTGCTTTGTCTCTGCAGAACAATGGGTATCCTAATCAGCACCACCAACATAATGGATATCAGAATCCAGTGGGTTCTAATCAATTAGGGATGATGAATCCACAGATGATGAGTAATCCGATGATGGGTCACATGAACAATCAGATTCCGATGCAAAACATGCCAATACATCCCCAGTTCTTTAACAATCTCTCCAATATGCCTCAGCAGCAACATCAACAACAGATTCACCAGTTTGGTTTGCCCAACCATATCAACCAGTTGCTTCCAAACCTCTTGGGGAATCTTCAGTTTGCAGTTGCTAATATGGGTGGTCACTCACTCCCCTTAGTTCAGCCCAATTTCTTTCAGCCTTCTCTTGAGCCTTCTGCTTTCACTTCTCAGCCACAGCTTAATCCCTTTAACTCCCTTCCGTATCCTCCTCTTCCAACTCCACATCAAAATCAACAATTGCCGCCTCCGGGTTTCTTGGAGCCAAGACCACAGGTGATACTTCTTGTTTGATTGCTTGTTGTTGTATATCTTCTCTCACTCTTGAGCATCGTCTCAAGCGACTTCTTCTTGTTCTTTTAGTTAACGTGAGCTTCCGCAGGTGCAGTCTGCAGGGAATGTCAACAACAACAATGGTTCCAGTTCTAAAGGGAATGACTTTCGAAATAAATTTACAAAACAACAGAAATTCAAAGGCCCTGGTCAAGGGTATGTTCCTACTACTTGCTCGCATTTAAAATCTTTGTTTGCCATAATCTTGGTTTTTATGTATTCTGATTTATTTTAGATCCCAGAGATCTCATTTGCATCAAGCAGATAACGCAAAGAAAAATTTTGGGTTCAAGAAGGATCATATGGGCAAAGGTTAATCACTTTTCATCGAATTACATCTCTGTTTTGAAATTATAAGAATTTTGGTCAAAATGGTATGAACTTTGAGCTCTTTCAGTATTCCTTGGAAATGTCAATTGTTATTAGGGAAAATAATGGTGTTACGCCTGCCCGCTTTAGTGTTAGCTGATGAAATTAGCGTTAAGATAGAAACTTTTTGCATCTCTTTAGAGTATTTCATTCCAAACTTTTTATTTATTTAAGTTAGTAGTGTGTTGTACAAGCCTTGCCAGTATTTCTGTATTCCCTATCTCGAATTTCCTGAAACGTTGAGAATGTTGAAGGCGTTTCCTTAATTTTTTTTTTATCTCTCCATTTATGACTCCAATTACAGGGAACTATAATATGATGGCAACTGGGCTTGATGGATCTGATGCTGGTAACATAGCTAAGGAAAAGAAAAGGTAGCCTCAGGTCTCAATGTCGTAGAACCTTGCTATTTGGCTCGTTGAATTCCTTTGGTTAATAAGCCATTTGGTTTCCTGCATTTACGCTCATAAAGCATTGTGATCCAAATAACTCTTAGTAGTGGTTAGGATTATAATCTGGACTTCATCCGTTGTTATCATTTTGTTCAAGTTGATGTCAGCTCTTGGGTCCAGTCTCTAATATTATTCTTTTGTTTGATTTTTCTCCACGAGAAGATCATCTGTTTTGACCTATACTCCAAAAGAAATTCAGCAATGGCGTGAAGCTCGGCGAAAGAATTTTCCAACCAAACTCAATCTTAAAAAGGTTAGAGCAGCCATCCCTCTCTCACTGCCTTTGACTTGTTGAAATCTACTCCCCTGGGGGAAACAGTGAATGCTAATAGTAAGCTATTTACAGAAAGTTAAGAAAAATGATCCAGCCCTTGACGAGGAAGCAAAAATGCGTCGTCAGGTACCTTTTATTCTGGTCTCCCCCTCAAAAATTTTCACATCTTATACGCAGTGTTTTACGAAAGGGTGAAAACGAGCTGTACTTGATCTGCTATATAGTGTAAAAATATGAGAACTAAAATTATAGTTTGTTAACAAGTAATCGTCAAAGCTCAAATCACCGTTAAGATCAGCATTTTTAATCTTCTTGAAGCTCAAATCACCATTAATGATCGTTCATATCAGTAGACTTGTTATAATTTTCCCACAGTCTACTCAGAATTCTTCTTTCAGTTAGCATTTTTCTTCATACCTTTTACTTTTTTTTTTTGCATTGCAGCAACTCCAGGAAGTTTTAGCAAAGCAGGCTGAGTTAGGTGTTGAAGTAGCAGAACTTCCTTCACATTATTTATCTGATACAGGTGAACAAGTTAATGGAAATAGAGGAGATAATAATGGACAATCTCAATACAAGGATGGTAGAAAGGGAAGATTCCAGAATAATAATAGACATAATAAGAGAAGACATGGTGAAAAAGATAGGTTCAGTAAAAGGACAAAGTTCGAAGACAAAAATTCATCTCAAGAATCTTCGATAACGACGAGAGAACCTACATTGTTTGAGAAGCTCCTAAGCGCAGACATAAAGAGAGACCAGAGTCAGTTATTACAGGTCTTCCGCTTCATGGTAATGAATTCATTCTTCAGTGAGTTGCCAGAGCAACCTCTGAAGTTGCCTTTGGTTATGGTAGAAGAAACTGGTTGTGAACATGCTAGGGAAGATCCCACAACTGAAGTTTTATCCGATGATGATGATGATGATGATGTTGTTGCTGTGGATGTGAATGGTGATGATAACTCATGTGATGAAGCTCTTGATTGATAATGGGAAGTGTAAGCTCAAAAACATGAGGAATCTTATGGATACGCGGTATCAATCCATCTGTGTTTCTTTTTTGAAATTTTGTTGCCTGGAGAAGATAATGAGATTAGAGTTCTAATACATGAACATTAACGAGTAAATTAGAGTTTTGTTTCAACTAAATGTTCTCTGGTAACCACACCACACACAAACCATCTTAAACCAGATTATAATTTATTTGCTTACAAAGCTTAAACAAGTTGCACATGTGATGATGCTGTTATATGTGGCTGAGAATGGGAAAGAGGTAAAAACCAAATTATAGTTTTGTTTCAATTATATGTTCTTTACCGGGTAAAGCACACCACATGTTAAAATATAAAACTATACTTTTTTGCCAAATTACATAAAACGGATATCTGCTAAACAAAAAAAATATTATTTTTTCACCAAAGACGTAATTTCTTGTTTTTTTGTGCAAAAAATAAATTTATGTTTTTCTATCAAAGACATAAAAAATTTTGTTAAAGTTTTAAAATCCTGTTTTACAACCAAAAAATAAAAATTTTGCTTTTCCGTTAAAAAAACGTGTTTTATAAAATTTTAGTTTTTTGTCAAAATTATTTTTGTGTCAAAAAAATATTATATTTTTTTTTCCTGTCTAAATCATCACAAACACAATAAAATTCATTATGATATATATAAATTTAATTCAAAAAGAATATAGTAGCAAAGGATAAAAATATAAAAAATTTGGATAGGCTTTTCAAGATATTTTCAAGATTTTCAAAATATGATTTTTTATAGACAGGCTTTTAATTTTAGGGTTGATATAAGATTTTTTTCACCCACCACAATATCCCTGCGCACAGCAAAATGTCATACAAAAAAAGCTAGACTAACGAAATTGGTGGCTTTTGTTTACAAATAATTAACGTTTTTTGTTCGTCTCGGGCTCATCCACCTTATAACCGTGATTTGAACGGGAGAAAACTAAGTCAGTCAAAACATTGCAATCCGAGTCTATTAATTTTCTTTTTACATATCGTTTAAGATAATTCTAAACATGCTTAAACCTATTTAATTATACACACAGAAGGGCTACATGCAAGATTGATGTATATAACAAATTAATAATCCTAAAAATCGAACTTAAAAGAGATATTTATGATAAATACTAACAATGATAAAAATAAATAAAACTCTCAGAACCAATTCCATGGATGTTGAAACTCATCACAACACCAATTCTTGAAATCTCCATTTTTGCCAATCAACAAACCTAAATCATCAATCTCCAAAAGCTCGTCCATCTCCAAATATCCTGTCCCCTCCTCCATCTCCGGCCTATGCATCCCTTCTTCTCCGTCGCCGCGGCCACTAGGAACCGATATGCTCTCTTTATTGTCCGACGAGCCACACGATGATGACACGTCATTCTTTTCTTGTCCCACAAGAAACCTAGACCAAACTCCATTTGATGATCCATAATCAGGAGCTGTCATCAAGTTATTCGGTTTCAACTTCGTCGAAAACGTTATGCAACCGCCCTCACTGCCGCAAACACTCGCAGCGTCAAAGCTTTCTTGATCTTGCGAATTACTTCGTTTGGGTAGTAACCAAGAAAGATTCGACCCACTTGAAGATAAGCATCGATCAGAATTATGATGATCATCTTCTTGTAGAAAACTAAAACTCCCCGACCACGAACTGCGTGACCCATTTGACGGGCCGAGACCAAGGTCCAACCCACGAACCGTATCAAACCTATAAGGCCAAGAACCCGAACCGTGGCCCGAAAAAGACAAGTTCCTATTTACTTGTTGTTGTTGTTGTTGTGGGTGCAACAAGTTGAGTTTAGCCTCGTGTCCGTACAGTTTCTTAGCGGCTTCATCGTAAGCCATGGCGGCTTCGACTGAGGTATTGAAAGTACCAAGCCAGAGGCGGGTCCCACGGTTAGGTTCACGGATCTCAGCGACCCATTTACCCCAAGTCCGTTGCCTAACTCCACGGTAAGTACACGTGGCGTTCTCCGGACCGCCTTTACCTTTCATACAACCTTTCCTAGATCTTCCCATGTTTCGTTTCTTGGCCGGAGGTTGCTCTTCTGCCATGTTGTGTTCTTTGAGAGTTTGGATATTATTAGTTGCAATCTAGTGTGTAACCAAATTTGGAGAGAAAATTGAAGCGCACGATAATATATATACATGGACACGTCATGAGTATACGTATTCTCACGTGGCATGTGTATGAGTGTCTACGTGTGTATATATGTATACTAAGGAATCTCGTTTTGTTAATTGTGATGTCTCTGTGTTACACGAAAGCGACCCCCGACCACTGTTTTGATGATGACTCACGAGTTTCTCTCTAAATCCTCATGCTTAAAAGTGAAATTTAAAACCTTTTCAATGTATAGATAAATACAATTTTTTAAAATCAAGACATGCATTCCTATTTCGACCATATATAAAAAATAATATATATATATATATATATATATCTATATATATATATATTAGTATAATTTACTTCCTTTTCCAATATTTTTCCTTGGTTTAGCAGTTTCAGTCTGTAGCGATACAGTTTTATTTTCTATTTGAATATCTGAGTGATGATGTTGTTAGGAAGTATCGAATACTGATTCAACGTCGCTTTTAGTTTTTTCTCATGCTTTTTATTTAAATTGTATATATAGTTTATTGACCGATAATACAAATGAATATATAGTAAAAAGAATTGTCATAGTATCCTACATTATACTATGTTTTATTCAATACATTTAACGTTGACGTTGTTACAAATTGATGTAGAAGTTATAAAAATAATTTCACGTTTCGAATTTAAATTTTTTGATATAAAATCTTTTTTTGAAATTAGAATTTTTAAAAATTGGTTCATAATAGTGTAAGTGATTATGAATCAAATTTTCAGAATTTTTTGTTTTTAAAATTAATGTAAAGTCTCTAACATATTAGGTCTGATGTTAAAAAGAGAGATAAAAATAAACAAACCGTTACTACAATTAATTTCTACTGGCTGATATTTTTCGTTTTGGTTTATGAATTTTTCAACATTTCTTACTACAAAGCTGAACAAAACACTCCAATTTTTCTCATCGACATTAATATCTTTCTCTCTTCATGTATTTCCGCAATACTTACGCAATACTTACGTTCTGGGATATTGGTTTTCTCGACTTACTTAGGTTATAAGTTTCGCCGTCTTTGTTTCTGGATAGATATAACAATTTAACATATATAAAAAAAACAAGTATGTCATACTTTTGTGCACGTGTCAAAATGTAGGACGTCATGACAAACTACTTGGAACACATGGCTCAAGCACTCGTTAGGTGCTTCGACTCGAAGTACCTATTTTTCTACCACTACTTATTAAATTCTCTATTCTGTTTTTTTCCCTCACTTATTAAGTCATCTATATATTTTTTCTTTGTTGACACACAAAAAAACATGATTTTCGTAACATTTTAACAGTTTTCAGGAAAGACTTGGTTTTTGCCTAGATTTTACTACACGTTGATGATGCATATTTGAATTGTAATTCAGATTTTAACATGGCATTTTGCAGAAGAATGTATTAATTTATTACATATTTGACAAATATTTAACTTTATCTGTGACTTGAAAATTATGAACTTTAATGGTTTTACTTCGTATACTTTGTATGTTAATCATGCATGCAAAAGTAGTCTTACGTCAATAGTTTGGTGTTAGATTAGAGTTAAAGACTTGATCTGTCTTTCTATACTATAATTTAACTAATTAAAGATTGAATCGGTTAATTTACCAACTTCCCGTAACGAATTAAATTTTTTGAAAAACATGTAACTCATTCAGACGAATCGGTCGCGTTGTGTTAATTATTAGTTCGTTGTCTCAAATATAAACCTGCTTGTAAATTTACTATAAATCTGTCTTAGGATTCTTAAAACGAGGAAGAACAAGTGTGATGATTAACCAAAAATAAAAAGATTAAAAAAGGAACAAGTGTAAGAGGTAAGTATGGGGATGGGTGTCACTCTTACATAGTCGAAAGTGCGACACTTGTTTTCTTCTACTCCCCTACTTCTTGGAACTGATAAACGCGTGTATGGATACGGGAACCTTAAAATTCAGAATATATGTAACTATTTTAAAAATATATATTCTTAAAGTTTGAATACATATGGATTGATTCGATTCCAAGTTATTAATTTTCTTCTTACAAAATGTCCTACAAAACAAGATAAGATATCAATCGACATATAATAGAAATGAAGCTTGTAAAAAAATATATTCTTTTTTTCTTTGACGATGATTTGTGACATCTAAAGTTTATATTAAAATTTGAATGCACACTACTCTTAACCAAATTAAATTCAATCTGAATTAAATATAATTCGATTAATTAATCTAAAGAAAATTTTAATTGAGCCAGTCTAAAGTAAAAAACCGTTAATCTCAAAAAGATGAATATAAAAAATCATATAATATATTGAATGATAGATAAAAAAGATACGAACCAATCAATTATTAAGAAAAAATAAAAATTATGGATTTGTTTTGGGTTGAATATTTATGAAAGTTAACATTTTTATCAACGAGTATATGTTTTTCCGTTTCTTGGTCTGCTTAATTGTAGAATCAAACTATAGCATGTGAATCTCGAAGTGTACTTTAACAAAAAAGAATGTATAAGTTTAGAGATATGTGTCTTGTTTGGGCTCTAAATGAGTGTACGTTTCTTTTGTTTTGTGTTTATTTTTTAATCTCAGTCTGTGTTTTGGGCCTTCTGGGCCCAAGATTTGGTATGTTTGAAAGTCCTTTATATTTCCTCCGTTCTCTTCATAATGTTTTGAGTACAGATTAAAAGTAGTGTTATCGAAGTTCTACGCAAGGTTATTATTGTAGTTAAGAACCTGAATCTCCTGACGTAGTTGTATGGAAGGTTCATACTAATTACATAATGTTTTATTTAATGTAACCTCATTAATTCATTCAACTAGTTTAAAGATTCAGACGAAGCAGAAGCATCTAAAGTTGGGATTTGATCAGAGTCCGAAAAATACAGACACTTATAATAATCTATTTTGTTCATCTTGACCGTCGGACGAATATATATATTTGCCTTACGCATTTTATTTTAATATAATATCTAATCCAACAACCTTTTAGATTAAGTAACATATTATATTTGTTAGTCAACGAGATTGAATACTATTAAGTTGCACAAAACCAAAAGGGAATAAAACATTTAGCAAAATGACAAATTTTTTGATTGATTATAACTTTGAATTCAGTTGGTATGTTCATAATTCATCAGTTGAAATTGGTTCAGACATCGCATTCAGAGTGTGTATTTATAGGCACATACGCAGAACAATTATATTAAATTTTAGGTGAATGGGTACGCAATTAAAGGACGCCACGTGGTACAAAGTACCAAATTTAGATGATGTAACTAAAAAAAGCTGGATCGATTGAGAGACTCTCAAGCAAAGTTATTATAATCATGTAGCAAAATACCATAAACTTTTACTGATTATAAAACGTTCAAACTGATGATTAGATTATTATTATAATCATGTGATTAATTTTGATCTGCCTTGTGGATACCCACCAGAAGCTTACTTACTAGATCTTTGTAACAGAAGCAATGTGATCATACTTTTATTTATAAGATTTCAAAACAAACTTGGTTTAACAGAGATCTACATATAAGCATATTATTTTGAACTCTAACCAAATTTATTATATAATTGCTAGGTTTTTTAATACAAAAAACAGTTTTGCTATGAAAGGAAAACGAAGTCAACCATATCGAACGATCTTCTCCTTTGATTATTTGGTATCAATAGTTCCAACTACATTAAACAAAAACAAATTCTTTTTTTTTGGTATGAACCAAAACAAATTCGTTTATTTTAAAATATGTAATCATTTATTTTGGTTATTAATGTTTATATAGAGAAGTTATATATACAATTTGTATTAGTCGTAAGTTTCACGGCGTACAAATACAATGCCAAAAAGATGTATACTATATTTTTGTTAGAATATAATGTATAAATGTTTTTAGATAATTCTTAAAAAAGAGAAAAAAGAAAAGAGTGACAGATGAAAACATTGAAGGAGTGTCATAAAAGGGAAGAAAGGTTTAGTTAGTTGGGTAGGTCTCTCTATTGTATTTATAGTCTCATTTGCTTCTCTTTCATTTATTTCTCTCAACTTTATTTTAATCAATATTGCTTTATACTCTCACACACACATGTATAAAATGAATATTTTCTCTTTTTTTGTTTGTTTGTTTTCTTATAACAAAGAAAAGACAATAATTAAATCTGTCTATATAAAAATGAAACCGATGCAGGGCAATGATGAATCTTGATTTGATCTTCTTCTCGAAAACCTCATTGCTTTCTCTTCTTCTCTTCCATTTCCATATTTACACTTCATAATATCTCTCCACCCACTTCTCTTCTTCCCCATTTATAACAGACACACACACATTTATATATACTTTGGACTAGCTATTGTAATTCTTTACAATCTCTTTCCATTTTCTTGAAATGGTCCTCCTCTCATCTTAACTTTATAAGAACCTGTCCTCCTTTCAGTTTCCGGTTTCTTCATTTTCTCGTTCTTCGGACATTGAATGTGATACATACAAGAAAAAAGCTTTAAAAGATCAATCAATGGAGGTTATTGCATTCAAGAGAAGTTTTCTTCTAATCTTGCTTGTTTTTCTAAGTCTCTTGAGCAAGAAGGTTACACATGTCTCTGCCGTTAACTACACCAAACCACATAGACAAGTCAGTAGCTTGAGAGTTGAGAGGATCCGAAAGCACTTGAACAAGATCAACAAGCCTCCCGTCTTCACCATCCAGGTTATACATATTCACATGTTTCAAATGCATTTGATTCTTCAAAGTTGAAATTCAAAAGAAAATGCAATTGTTGATTTGTACAATTTATAATATATATGTGAAGTATTTATCCTTTTTGTTGTTATAAAATAATAATTTACAGAGTCCAGATGGTGATGTAATAGATTGTGTACCCAAAAGAAAGCAGCCAGCTTTGGATCATCCACTCTTAAAGCATCACAAGATTCAGGTAATTTTAACTACGCAACTTTTCTTGTATTCAATTAATACATTTGTGTTTGTGTGTATATATACAGATTATATAGATGCATATGCACTCTCCAAACTTATGTTTGACATTAATCAAACATTTATTTATTTTAAATTTCATCCATAATGTTGGATACTATAGCAAAGATAGCTCTAACATAACTATGCCGGAATTATAGCAATTAACAAATTTTAGTTTAATATACCTATTATGAATATCAAAAATATTAGTTATAAGTTTATCTGGAACAATCAAACTTTTCTGTTTAGATAATATTCATGAAAAAAATTGTAAAAATTAAAATGATTCTCAACTTAATATATGATGTTGATTAATTTGACGTGACAAGTTATAAAAGCATATTACTTTTTGTAATATCTTTTATCAGTATATATATATATATCAAATATACTAGGATTTAAAGTCGTTTGGTAATAGTAAATGAGAACTTAAGAATGATAAATAATGCAGAAAGCACCGAGGAGAATGCCGAAACTGATGGGAAAAGAGAGAAGCGACGATGATGTAAACGAAGCAGCCAATGTATTGGAAAGTGCATGGCAAATGTGGCACGTGAACGGCACGAGGTGCCCCAAGGGAACTGTTCCCGTACGACGCAACACAATGGACGATGTGCTCAGAGCCAAGTCTTTGTTTGACTTTGGCAAAAAGCGACGTAGTATTGACCTTCATCGACGGACAGAAAAGCCTGATGCCCTCGGCACTAATGGACATGAGGTACAGTAGATCACAATAGCTCTGACTCCATTGGATGCAACAACATTTTTTGACTCATGGAATGAAATATTATCAACTAAATAATAATAATAACCAAACTGATTAAACTTTTTGCTTTTTATTTTCGTTGACAGAGTAATATACTTAGCATTACATATATGATAGCAATGTTAATGTGAATTGTCTGTGTAATCATTTAATTATGGACCCATATAACAGTTTCTAATGTCAGTCTCATTAATTAAAGTCATAAAATACATAAAACACAAGCATTCAATGGATTTTAAGATCCGGTCTCGTTATAATAAGTCTTGAATGATACAAACTATATATAAAAGAATATGTAGAAATGCACGGTTTCTCATTCACATACATTGGGATTGTAAATAAGATTTAGAAGTTAAATCTTGAAGTGTATATCAAGACTTGAGATAGTAAAAGATTTCAAAATAATAATACTTAAGTAACTTTGTTTTGGGAAAATGATAGCATGCAATTGCGTATACGGAAACATCGTCAGAGATATACGGAGCAAAAGCAACGATAAACGTATGGGACCCAAAGATTGAAGAAGTGAATGAGTTTAGTCTCTCACAGATTTGGATTCTCTCGGGATCTTTCGTCGGTCCTGATCTCAATAGCATCGAAGCTGGCTGGCAGGTACTGTCTTTTTACTATTTTACCCTTTCATGAATTTTACGTAATGACTATTCAGTTTATCTGTCTAAAAGCTCTCATTGTTCTACTAGTCAGGTCAGTCCGGAGCTGTATGGTGACAACAGACCAAGATTGTTCACTTATTGGACGGTATGCTCTTGTTTTTTTTACTTTATGTCGATTGTTAAGTTTTGATGCAAAATAAAATAAAATAATGGTTTCACTTTCATATCAGTTTTAAATCAAGAGTCTCAAGATTATTATTATGGGGGGTATAATCTCAGTATCCTTGAGAAGTATGTATATATGTAGAAGATGAGACTTTAATGTTTTGCTTTCAAAGGACATTCATGTGACAGTGGGAGTAGTTTCTAGGTGTAGTTCAGTGTCTAGTTATGGAATATAGATTGTATTTTCAGAATTACCAAATATTGATTTGAAGACACACTTCCATTTTAAAAATTTATTTTATGAAATAGTAGTTGTTATTTATCTCGAAATTCAGTGACACTGTGCATGAAAATTATGATAGGGTAAATTGAAAGTAATTTACACAAAGAAAATAAAATAAAATAATAACAGTTGAAGGTAATTTTGATTTGTAACATTCTTACAGGTACTTTTGGTGTGTAGTATTGATAATTTTGAACTTAATGGTAGAAAAGAGTCATCATGATAATGTTTGGTGTAGAGCATTTATTATTGCATTAATAACTTATTATTAATATCTGTACTACTCTCCAAATCATTTAATTTGGTTCTGCCCAATGGCAATTTCTGTAGCGTATTTGGTTGTAAAATATTATAAGTAAAATATTAGTATTTGATATCATTGCTTGGCAATAATAACTTGGTTACACAAATATATATTTTTTTCGTTCGTCCCTTAAGAATAATTATCCTAAGCTAATGATTATTTTGGTATTGTTAGAGTGATTCATATCAAGCAACAGGATGTTACAATCTTCTATGCTCTGGATTTATCCAAACGAATAACAAGATTGCCATTGGAGCTGCCATTTCCCCTCTCTCTACTTTCAAAGGAAGCCAATTTGATATCACAATTCTCATTTGGAAGGTTGTCTCTTTATCTCTTTTTTAAAGTATTTCTCTTAAAAATATTATTTTGTTCCAAAAGAAAATGTTTATATGAAACTCGATTGTAATTGCATGCAGGATCCAAAAATGGGGAATTGGTGGATGGGTTTAGGTGACAACACGCTGGTCGGGTATTGGCCAGCAGAGCTATTCACCCACTTAGCCGACCATGCAACAACCGTGGAGTGGGGCGGTGAGGTCGTAAACACACGTGCTTCAGGCCGGCACACGACGACCCAAATGGGTTCTGGTCATTTTCCGGAAGAAGGGTTTGGAAAAGCAAGTTACTTCCGGAATTTGGAGATTGTTGATTCAGACAACAGTCTCGTACCGGTGCATGATGTCAAGATATTAGCCGAGAACACCGGATGTTACGACATTAAGAGTTCGTATAGTAATGAGTGGGGAACTTACTTTTACTATGGTGGTCCGGGGTCTAATCCTAGGTGTGACTGAAACAAAAAGTGTACATAGTTTGAGTTGAAGAGTTGGAAAAGAAAGGGACGGTCGATTGTGTAATTTTTTTCAAGTATGGGTAGTGAAAATTCAACATTGGCTTATTGTTTTTTAAACGTCGACATTGTTGGTTAAACTTAGTAATTTATCATTGCATTCATAGTGAAAGAAGCGTGTCTGCAAATGATATAAGAGTATAAGACCAAATTTTCTTTGCTTTATAAGTTGCCTAAATCTTATGTTATTGATTCTGCAAAGTGATGTGTGGTTGTAAGAGTTATTATGTAACCAGACTAATATCAATAAAGGGCTTTAATTAATCAAGAAACTAACGAATCAAGCAGTGCAAAGACATGCAATAACTTCCTCTCTTTGCATATTGATTCAACCACAGCTCCCCAACACTCAGGCTCTGGTTTTAAACCTATTCCCAAAAATCCTGTCAGAACTCGAACCCCGATTTCTGCATTGCCAGACCCGCAAAGCCGAACCACCAACTCGTTCCAAGTCGCATGGTGTGGCCAAACCCCTCTCTTCGACATTAATCTTAGAAACTCTACCGCTTTCTCAAGCTCACCATTCTTGCACAACGCATTTATTATGATCCTATAACTACCTCTGTTCAGATGAACTCCTTCACATCCCCATTGACCCAGCATCTCAAGAGCTTCTTCTATTCTTCCTTTGCTAGACAACCCCCTGAGTATTACATTGTAAGTTACTGCATCAGCTCTGCATCCTGATGCTTTCATCTCTCCAAGTAACTCCATAGCTTCATCTATTTGACCATTTCTACAGTAGCAGTTCATCAATATGGTATAACCAACTGTGTCGAGTTTCGACCCGGTTTCCTTCACCTCGTCAAAGATTTGTTTAGCTTCTTGAATCTTTCCCTCTTTACAGAACCCATTCATTAGAGCCGAGTAATTGTAGACATTTGGGTGGCATCCATTCTTCTTCATGAACTCTACAATCATCTTGGCTCTCTCAACTTCCCCTGCACGACAGAATCCATTGATCATGACATTGAAAGTCACGGGATCGGGCGAGATCCCTTCCTTGGAGATCATATCCTCGAACAACTCCACCGCTTCTTTGGTCCTCGAGTGTACAAACAGACACTCCATTAAGGTTGAGTAAGTGATCGAATTGGGATACGAAATGCCAGACCTTTTCATCTCCTCCACAACTCGAAAGGCAGAATCGATATTCCCATTCTTGCAGTGGTGCTTTACTAAAATGTTGAAAATGCAACTATTTGGCTGCAATCCAAGATGATGTTTAGCATACAAGAGAAGTTTCCGTGCCAAATCGACCTCCCCTGACTCGATAAGGAGATTGAGGCAAGTACTAATGGCATTGAGAGAAGGCTTCACACGAGCAATCACTTGAATCAAGCTAAACATCTCCATCACTTTATCGTGCAAATCGAACCTGGAGAAATGTCTCATTAGGTTAAGGAACACACCTTCCGGGAACCTGCAAGTCTCGTACTTCATCTGGTGAAGAATCGCATCAACAGCTTGAAACTTCTTGTGCCTAACGAGGTTATCCAAAAGAACAGAGTATGTAGCACTGTTATGATTAAAACCTTTCTGCTGAGAGACTTTGTTGAACACATCAAGCGCTCGCTGAGAATCTCTCTCACGTTTGATCAGATTGACAGCAGATTCGTGAGAGATAAACTTGGTTCTGAGGTTTGTTTCCACAGGTGAGATTGAAGATTCGGGAGGTGGGTCTGGTTTCTTCTTCTCTGTAAAGCAAATGGGAGATACCCATGACCGTGACGACGATGAAAACCGGCGACGTTCATTGATAATCGAAGTTGGGAGGCGCATTTTATCCCCTGTAATAAAGAGAATCGACTGTAAGATTAGGTTAAGAAAATACTCGTATAGAAAGAAGAAAAAAGAGCTGCTTTAAGCCATGTGTGAACTGTAGAGACGATTTCATTGAACACAACGAATCAGAGATTGTAGGTGATAAGGAACAAGCGCGTCTTACTGAATTGATGGCACCACCGGAAGATGTAATAAGATTCAATTAGGATGATTTATTGAATCGTTATCTCTAGGCTGAAGCGTTTGCGATACTATGGGGTTCTGAGAAATCGGAACAGACAAAAACTGCGAAATCAAAACATAATAGAGCTCGGAATACTGAAGAGAGAAAGACTGAGTAGTGACGACGATGATGCAAAACCGGTTCGGTTGAATACGTATTAGATCTCGGTACGGTACGGTTTGGTTCATAAAAAGTTCAATTAGCTGCTCGGTCTAAAACGCGTCTCTTCTAAAGAACCAGTGTAAAATTCTCTTAAATCACTTGCCGAAAATTTAACAGAAACTCGTCTTCTCTACTCAATTTGTGATAGAATCTTATGTGAAAATGTTTGACTGTTTGAGCACAAATGGGCTCTTCAGTATTTATAATATAATCTGTACAAATGTCAGCAAAGAGAGGAGACAAGCGAAACATAATGACAAAGAAACAATTAACAAAGCTACAGAGCTATATAACAATCTCAAGACAGAACTACAAAAACTCAGATCATATGATCTCTCGTCTCTGCAAGTAATTTCTCAGGTGGCTGCTTTTTGTTGTGTCAGCACAAGAAACATAAAGACCTTGATCTCGATGTTTCTCGACGGTCTTCTAGACCTTTTAAGAACCATCTGATCGCCAAACGCTCTGAAGCATAAGTCATGAAGGCAGCTAGAATTATGGCTACACCCACCATTAGACCCAACCTGCTCAATAAAAAACCAGCAACTATATTCAATTATGACAAATCTTAGGGAATGAATCAAGTCAAAATTAAAAGGACAAGAATGTGTTGAATCATTCCGAGCAAGTTGATTAAGAAAATTACCTCAGAAATAAAGCGGAGATCCCTAAAATATAAGGCAAAGAAACTGCAGCAATAGCTAGAAACACCATCCCTAATCCATAATACAATGTAGTAACGTCACAAGACACACCTGCTCGCTGATGACCTGTTAAGACCAAACATAAAATGGTGGAAATCACTATTCTTAATCCTCAACTTCATCGAGAATGGTACACTGACAGATTATCTTGGTTTTTCTTTTTCTTCTCATGTCCATACCTTTTCCAGAATCATCCAAGGACGAAGATTCTATTTGAATTGCCATTTTCTTTCCATGTTGATGCACCAGAAGCAAGAAGCAACCAAACAAAAGAAAGAAGATTGTAAAAGTCCATTCATATACCAAGATCAAGCCAGTCCATGGCATGATTTGCCTTGGCACAATCACAAAGGAAATTCCAACGGATATCAGAACAGCGGTAAAACAGACTACAACTGAAACCGCGCCTAAGTGTTGAGGAACTTTGGACCCTGGGCCGCCACTGTGAAGCTGTTAGACAGAAGCAATGCCAGATTTTCAAATGAGATACAAACTTAAAAAAAAAATTAAAAACAACATTTTGATGATGAAACTCACTTGATAGCTGGGATTCATGGTCGACAATGTAGAAACACCGCTATAACCAAGTGTTCCATTAGATCTAATCTTGTAATAAAGATATCTAATCTGATTGCATAACGAGCTCCTGCACAATGAACCTTCACGATCCTGCGAGAAAAAAGGGGAAAAATGAAATTACAATCCAAAAAAGGCTGAATGTAGTAGAGGTGAAGGCAATAATAAAAAAAAGTCTTAACCTGAATGCATCGATAAATGCAGAACAAAAGCGCACAAAGAGGCAACAAGAAAAGGAACTTGACGACGAGTTCATCAGTTTGGTTTTTCCCACCTCCAGTTCCAGGAAGAGTTTCCTCAAGATTTACCCTAATGCTCTGAAAGTGTTTATGGTGAAATCAGACTTAGTGCAAAGTTAGTAGATAGAAAACTCAAAACCAAAGAGAAGAGAGAAGACTTACATGCCAGGCATCAACAGGTTTTACAAGCCACGCTGTCCACCAGTCCCAAGGCTTAAGAGGGCCTAGAGTGTAGTGAATAACATGAAGTTTACTGTCATCGACCATCCACTGCAGAAATAATGAGAAAACTTAAGATCCTAAATCTGAAACAGCTAAAGAAATAGACGAATATACCATCATTGGATTAAAACCAACCCCGAATTAACCATACATATTCCAAATCACACACCAATTTCATGCTAAGCTATAGAATTTCACAGAAAAATGAAGACAGAACCAAATAGATACCAAAGGCTAAAGTACATACTTCGTTTCCTAGCCGAGAAATGCAAAAATACCTTATTGGCAAGCATATAAAGACCAACATCCGCGTTGTATAATGTTGAAAGTCTCTCCATATCAGGAACTGGTCTGGTTTTCAATGCTTCAGGGGTTAAACTAGGATCGAAAACACGAGCATTTGGGAAATCTGGATAGTATGAATTCAAGAACCCTTGGTCTCCTCCGGTATAAGAGGACAAGGTCTTCACTTTGCGCATCATATCATTGAAAAGAGCTTCGGATGGTTCAACAACCATGACACCAGAGTTCAGTCTCTCGGAGTGCTTCAAGTTTGCACAAAACTTCGAGCACTTGAACAGATCGTCAATGTTCTTCACCACAATAGTATCCGCATCAAGATACACAACTGCACAAAAAGCAAAGATTTTGAGATTTAAGTTCTCAAACCAGAATCCAAAGAAAACCGCCAAAAGATCTTACCTTTTTTGTAATCTGTCATGTTAAAGATCTTGAGCTTTGTATAAACACCCCAGAACCTTGTCGGATGAACTTGGTTTGGATTTGCCAGTAAACTGATCTTCTCTACTTTCCATCCATCAGCCTGTAGAATCCAAAATTCAACAAGCAAACATCTTTAAAACAAAGCAGTGAGCAGATTTTATGAAACGTCATAAGAAGACAATTTTTCAAGCTCAAACTAGTTGTAATTTCACATAATCGAAAAGGGAAAGCTCTTTAGATCTTTAAGCTTCAATAAGAGAAATTCACAAACCTTGAGTAGCTTCTTAGAGTAATCTGAGACGCCATCAGAGACCAAAGCGACCATATCTTTGTTAGATCCAGTGTCCCGAATCGATTTGCCCAATACCCTAACTCCTAATAAGAACTCATCTCCGTATAATAGTGTCACATAAGCTTCCTTACTTGACTCAGATCCAAACGAACCCTTTAACTGAATCGAAACGAGCGCGATTGAAAACAGGAGAATCCAGAGACTCGCCTTGAGTCTCACCATAACAATCATTCGGATCTAACTTTCTCGAGAAGTGGGATTAACCAAACTCCGAATTTAAGGAAAGTATACGTTGAAATAGATTTTTGAAATTTCTTCGTTGTTCTTTTGGTTTTTTTTTGTTGTTGTTGTGTTTCTGTGTCTGAAACTTCCCTTTCTTCCTTTCACCGCCGTCGTTTTAGAAACCGAGAAAGCTTTTATAAGCTACGACGCAGTCTACCACAACATATTCTAGATATCCAATAAAGTAGTAATATTTCAATTATAACAACGGTGTCGTTTCCGTAACTCTAACAGCCTAACAGCACATATTCCTCTATGGACGAATATTATTGAAAAAAAACATGACAACTTTTATCACTTATGTTTCGATCTGTACAGCCAATTCAAATAAGACTTTACATCATCATATCTACACACTATTACACAAACACTTAGCAAAAGCTTTTCACTGAAACAGAGGAGCTCTGTTTTCAACAAAGCCACTTCTAAATCCATCGAGAAGCTTTCTCAACATATCTCATCTCCCTCCCAATTATCCTTCTCCTTTGGTCCCGTAGGACCTTCCTCGCCGTAAAGCGCAATAGGAAACAGATTCTCAATAGAGTACCTCACAATCAGAGGAAGAAGATTAATGATCTTATCGATCTCAGCTGCAGAGTCGTAGACTATAGTTGGTCCCCATTCTCTCATGTATTGCAGCCAGCACGGCTCTGAAACTGCTCCTTCGCCTAAATACTCCGCTGCCACGATTCTATACCTCTGACTAGAATCGACAACATATTTGCTTTTCGCAACATCGTTTCTCACTCCAATCCCGAGCTTTGACGAGCCTTGTAGATACATTCCCGGGTGCGGGAAACTCGCGTGACCGTGCTTAGACGAGTACACAACAGGTTTGTTACTCCCTTTAACAAACTCAAGATCCGAGGCATCAACCCATCCGCCACCGCTATGCTGTGAGAAGAACATCTGCGTAAGCTCTCCATTAAAATTGCTTATGCGGAAGGTGAAATGTTCCCAATCACCAACATGCTCTCCAACGCGGTTCATAGGTACCGTGAGAAGCCCGATTTTGAGCGTGGCTGGGCCATTAAAGGGACAGAAAATCCACATCACAATGTCCGTGAAAACCCCTCCAAGTGCGGGTTTTACATGGACGTAAAGCTCTGAGCTTTCTATATTTCCATTCTTTAGATTACTTCTAACTTCTTCATCGTCTTCAGGAAGATCAATCCAGAAACTGCCATCGTTTTGTCCACCCGCAGGCAGATTCGAGCCTGCAGACTTAATCGGTTCGCCTTGCGATTTCCCAAACCGGTACAACAAAGCTCCGTTTTTAAAGAACCATGGCACGGACGAAGGCATGTAAGTCTCTTCAGGGTGGAAGTAGACCGTTGGTCCATAATGCTGAATAAGCGCATGGACCTGGTCAAGATTAGGCATCCCTTGGAGGCTCGGATCGAGATTTTTCAAGCACGCAATGTTCATGGCAGCTTTATTATGAGAAGACTTATCATTAGTGGAGCAAAAGAATGAACCAACCGCTACTCCTCGAGACCAAATCCCTCTCTCGCACGGTTCAGTGCTCCAAACGTTAAAAGATCCCACGCTAAGAATCATCTCAGCGGTTTCACAACTCTCTGTAAGATCCTCTCTTACACATCTCACTTCTTCAGTCTCTGGCTCCTCTCTTTCGTCTGTGACAATAACTCCCACAGCTCTGTAACCGACCGGAGGATTAGGCAACCAGAAGTAGCAATCCGAATCTGAACTCCAAACTAAAGTATAATTCACGGGCTTTTTCAAGGGAGGGCGATCATCATCCGCATGATTATCGGGATCATTAGCCCGAGCTGCAAGAACAAAGCCTCTCAAGAGCTGATTGTTTGGCTGACAGTAGTGACCAAGGCAATGGAAACCTTTTGGTATCCCCACAGGTTTGTAAAAAGAGGCCCATCTCGATTTATTACGAGACGTGCCACATTTCCAAACTCTATCGAACTCGGTCACTCTCACCACTTCGATCTCTCCGAGATTTATTCTTCCGGTAGCAAAACCTCTGCCTGAAACACAGGTGTAACAAACGTTATAGACAAAAGATTCCAATTCTGTAGCAAAACATCAGATAAATAGAAAAAGTAAGCATCTTGAATAATAGATTGGAACATATTAAATTATCATCATCAACCATTACTCTACTTTATCCAAAACTGGGTTGTTAGGACTTGAGACATGAAGAATCAAACATGCCTAAACTATAATAGAATTAATCATTGTACTACATTAATAAATAAATACAATTCCTTTTTTAAGGTCATAGATTATTGCTCCCAATATTAAAGTCACAAAAAACCTACCCTTCAAGCAAAACATGTGAAGAAGATTAGGGAAGGTTTTTAATTCGCATAAAAGTCAGTAACTTAGGTTGATCCGTACCTTCTAGCAAAACATGTGGAGTATTAAAGTTTTTAGTCCAATAACATTGACAATGGAACAAAAATCTTGAACCAAAATGTCAAACAAATAACCAGTAAGAAATGGCAACATGTACCGATGTTGAATATTCCAACGAATATTCAGCAAATTAAATTAAGCCATAAAGCTGAATAAATGTCACGACGATATGGAAACATTAAACATCAACTTGATCTTGGTGCGGTCTGACTAATCAAAAATCAATCATCAGAAAAAGCTAACTCAAGAATTGATAAAGTAAAAACTGAAGTAAGTGACTAATTTTAAAGAGCACGATACTTGGCAAAATTTGATTGATTACTAATTAAAGATAGAAAGGCGAACCAAAATATACAAATTATAAATAAAAAGTATTACAAAAATAGGAGCTTAAAGTAAGTATTTTGATAAAGAAAATTTTGTAAAGTGATAAAACAAAATTGCAGTTTCCGATAAAGCATAGTTCTTTACCTTGTGGCCACCGAGGAAGAGGAGACGGAAGCGAGAAAGGCTTTGACTCGGACGATTCCGATTCCAACTCGGAGATTTGGTTCCAATAGAAGCAATCGCTAAACATTGTGGAGAGACCGAGCAAGAGGACAAAACCCAGTCGTTTGATTTCAAGTGTTCGACACTCAGATTCTCCGATTTTCTCGCTTAAATCAAGGACAAATCGGCGACTGTTTCTCCGGAATCTGAGGAAAACCACACAATTCGTATCTATCTCACGATCACTTCGGAAGAGATTAACAGATAGAAAATTGGTGAAATCAGAGCTTCTTCTTCCTTCGCAGACTTCACGGCGAGGAGATAGAAAGAGAGAGGCGTTGAAGCTTCTGTGCTTGCGTGTGATAGAGGCAAGTTCAGTGGTGGTGGCTTTTTTATTTTCGTGTTTTTATTTTCCTTTTATAGATTTTGTCCCTTTTAAAAAACGTTTTCTATTAAAAGGCCCCTGTATTTACAAATAATTCAAATATCGCCCCCAAACAAAAGATGAGTCATCTCTTACTTTCAACCAAATTTATAGACCATTAGCCATCTCGAAATAACCAAAAGATTAATCAATCATCTTGAAACAGCAAACATTTGCTATCAAAAGCAACGAAATTTAAATGCACAGCTTTCAGAATTTCAAAAGAAAGTTGCACGTTTGTAAATGTTTCGAGCTTGTACACTAAGTTTTTCTTTATTCTCCTGGTTTGTTTCCTTATCCGCAAATTAAGAACGATGATTGCTTACAAGTTTATCATAGTGCGGGTTTGAATTGTCGTATCGTATGTGACAAAAACTTTTCAATTTTCTTCTATGTTTTAATGTGTTTTGGCAAGTCCCACTAGGTCGTTTTTAATAAAGCAATATATAAAACTCATATTAATCTCAGGCATATTAATTACCATAATTTTTGTTCTTCTTTTTTAAACACTCTACAGAAACAAAACTGTAAAGGAAACAGTGATCATCTGTAGTTTCGACGAATAGAATGAATCTTCAATCACCAAAATAGCGTAAGGTTTATACTTTTTTATCAAACGTAGTACTCCTGAAGTAAATATAGAATTTAATGATTATACTGGTTATATAAAGTCGAGCATTAATTATATGCGGGGACTAATCCATCAAATTAGTAAATTTGGCATCAACTTCATAATTTTATGTTTTATGAAACATCCCACTAATCACTAAGAAAACTTAAATGTCATTTTCATCAATTTGTCATGGAGATTTGTTATTTTAAATAAATCCTTCAACATGAATCGAGCCGCCGAATTAGACTGGCCATTCTCTTATTTTTTTATTTTTTTTTCAGCTAAAAGTTTATAAAAATTAATTTTATCAATCATAATGATAAATCTAATTATTGTGATGATGCTTTTTTTTTGGAGCCTGATAAATCAAATTAAGTATCAGCTTAATTAAGTAACATTCATTAGGTGAATGATTTTTGTTATAAATGTTGTTTTTTTTGTTTATCCACTTTTCTCTAATTATCCGAAAACTTCAATGTGATAATTACTAGCATAAACACAATTTGGAGAGGAAACAAAACATCAGACGTTTCTCTACATTCGTGAATAAATATAAATGGCATTAACTTCATATTTAATCATAATCAGACAGAACCAAAAGACACCCTCGTTCAACAATTTAAGACCAAAAAAGAGCTAAAGATCTGTTTTGTCAACGAGTAAATTAAATTTAGTTTGACATTCCATCAGTTACAGACTTACAGACTATCTGTTACAAGCAAAATAACCTCTCTTTTTAATAACTTTTGAGCAAAATGAGTTAGTAAGTCTTTGTCCTTCACAAATCCAAAAAAGTCTTCACCTTGTTCGTTTTCGTCGGTCGTCACTTTTGTGCAGGCTAATAAAAGCCAGAATTAATAATTGGATAAAACCATCTTTTTTACTTACTGTTTATCTATTTTTATATTTTTCTGGAACACAGCTATAAGGTAAAGCTTCAATCTTTCCCACTGACATTTCTGGTCTTCCATATTTTTTTTCTTTTTTTTCACTGCTTGGGTCTTGTCTGTAGGTTAGAGATCCCTACAAAGATACAAAGCAGGGAGATTTATAGTCAATGCTGCTTGAGATCTGACTATTTCCTTCAATGTCGCTCTGAAATCCCCCAAATTTTCGCCAATCAGGTATGGTTCTCTCACTTAAGAACCCTAGTTTTCTAATCGTAAATTCTCTGAGTTTCAATTCCAGAGCTTTTCTTTGATCTGCTAAGTCGTGTTTGTCAGACAATGCGACGGATTTTTGACTTTCTGATAGTTTCTATTGTCGGTAGCGATTTTTTTATCTTCTAGATTAGCTGCTGGATTTTTGTTTTTCACCTGTAGTTTTCTTTCCAGCTTAATGTTTAGCTGGCGTCTGGTCTAAGAACTGAAAATCTGGCAGCTGGCAATTTTTTGGGACTTAGACACAATGCTTGTTGTTGAATCTGATTTTTCTTTAGTCTCTTTTCAATTTCTTGTCTTTTTGCTTGTTCATTTCCAATTTGTACTCTAAAACCTGATATGATTCCATTTTGTGGTATGAGCTTTGAGTTTCTGGGTTTTGGTTCCTTTGATTCCGGTCGAGAAATATTTCTTCTGGAATGGCTCTTTTTGTTTTGTTTAATCAGCAAAAGTTATGTTTTTGAGTGTCTTGAGTTTTGAAATTCTTAAGTTTCACTCTTTTTTTTTTCAGGTGAATAAAGAGGAGGTAAGAAGATGGGATCTGGTTTAAACGAGACATTATCTCGGAAGTACAGTGGTTTGGAGCTATGGGAGATAATAGTGATTGTTCTCTCTGCGATTTTCGTCGTAGTTTTAGCTATATCGCTATGGCTTACATTCAGAAGAAAAACATCTAGATCTTCTTCTAATCAAATCCCTGTTAGCCGCCAGATTCCTCCAAGTGTTCCTGAAGAGATTAAAGAGATTAGAGTCGACGAGGTTTCGTCAAACAATGGCGGCAATGGATATCCTTCCATTAGTGAGAAGTTTGGGGATAAAGAACCCGAGAAGGGGATAGTAGCAGAGTCGGACAATGGTGATAGTAGCCGGTCAGGCTCATTTAATCACTTGGAGAAAAAAGATGGATCAAGCGTATCTTCGGCTAATCCTTTGACGGCTCCATCTCCTTTGTCCGGTCTTCCCGAGTTTTCTCACCTCGGATGGGGACATTGGTTCACTCTTAGAGATCTTCAGATGGCTACAAATCAGTTCTCGAGAGATAATATAATTGGTGATGGCGGGTATGGAGTTGTTTACCGTGGTAACCTTGTTAATGGTACTCCTGTTGCAGTCAAAAAGTTGCTTAATAATCTGTAAGTTTCTCAGACATGGTGAATCAAGATTCGAGATTTCATTGCTTGAATCTTTTTTTTCCCTGAAAAAGAGTTTTCATTCCCTCTATTTTCTTTAATGGTGGTGTTTTGTGTATCTAGAGGGCAAGCTGACAAAGACTTCAGAGTAGAGGTTGAAGCTATAGGTCACGTTCGCCACAAAAACTTGGTTCGTCTTCTCGGCTATTGCATGGAAGGAACGCAGAGGTATGTATGTCCTGTTGTAATGATCTATAGAATTTCTTCTGAATTTCGCTAAACATTGGTTGCGGTAATACTTGGTTCTGAAATTTAGGATGCTGGTGTATGAGTATGTTAACAATGGAAATCTGGAGCAATGGCTTCGCGGAGACAATCAAAATCACGAGTATCTAACATGGGAGGCACGGTTAAAGATTCTTATCGGAACAGCCAAAGCGTAAGTCTTGTGACAGCTTTATTTATATTATTTTTTTTCTTCTTGATTTTGTTTGTTTATCCTCATCTGAGGCGATGGGGTGGTTATGCAGGCTCGCGTACCTTCACGAGGCGATTGAGCCAAAAGTGGTGCACAGAGACATAAAGTCTAGCAACATTCTGATTGATGACAAATTCAATTCTAAAATTTCTGACTTTGGACTTGCGAAGCTGCTTGGCGCCGATAAAAGTTTTATAACTACTAGAGTAATGGGTACCTTTGGGTAAGTTGTGGCCTCTCTATTTACACCTTGCTTATTGAAGACTTTAATATTGTTGCTCGTGGGAGATAACTTGTTTTTGGCTTTCAGGTATGTAGCTCCCGAGTATGCGAATTCGGGTCTCCTGAATGAGAAAAGTGATGTCTACAGCTTTGGGGTTGTACTCTTGGAAGCTGTAACTGGTAGATATCCGGTAGACTATGCTCGCCCACCACCAGAGGTAAAGTCCATTAAAAATATCAAAAGAAACCTTAAATACACATAAAACTCTTCTCCCTCACAAGAGTTCTCTAACTTTTTTTTTTTCTTTTCTCATTCGGTAGGTACATTTGGTGGAATGGCTGAAGATGATGGTTCAACAAAGACGATCAGAAGAAGTGATTGACCCGAACCTCGACACAAAACCATCTACAAGTGCCTTAAAAAGAACACTCTTGACTGCTCTGAGATGTGTTGATCCAATGTCCGACAAACGACCGAGGATGAGCCAAGTAGCCCGTATGCTGGAATCCGAGGAGTATCCAATTCCTAGAGAGGTATCAACAAAGTTAAAGATAACAACTTTGAAAACTGCCTCCTATCTTTATTATCCTGATTAGACCTTTTGCTGAGTTTGGTTGCTGAAAGCTCTACCAATTTTGAGAATTTCAGGATAGACGAAGACGAAGGAGTCAGAATGGGACAACAAGAGATTCTGATCCTCCTAGGAACAGCACAGACACTGACAAGAGTGAGTACCATGACCAAAAGCCTGAAGCGGGATAGCATTGGAAATAACCGAGGTGTAAATTGTTCCAATGTTTTGAGAGCTTTATGTGAAGCAAGTCCTTGTTCTTCTCCAGATCTTCTGTGTTATGTGATTTATCTTCTTTTTGTCTTGGGTAATAAGGAGAGAGAGAGTGTTCATCGTTTGGTTTTGAGAAAGATGGTTTTAGATCACATCATTTGCTTGTATAGTGTTTGTTTTGTTGTATTTATGGTTTGCTTCTCTACGTTTCGCAATGTAGGTTGTTTTTGGACAAGTAAACGCCAGGTTTTGTAGGCTATGTTATGTCTTTGAGAGAAACAACGTGTCGTTTGCAGTTTGCGTGTGGGAGATATTGTTACCTGAGACTGTCTATTGCAAATCCTGATAGTGTGAACGCAAACGGCTAATTATTATTACTTTTTCATTAAATATTTGGAATAGAGAAGTACTGATAATATAGTTGCTCGACTGAATAGTCTAAAATAAAATAAAATATGTTAGATGAAATAAATGGAGGAGTTTTGTGAATTGTTTTATTTTCAAAAAAAAAAATCCGTGTGTTTTGAATTGTTATCATGATTATCATTTTTCTATGAGTTTTCTACGTATTTAACAATTTTTTCAGGCTTACCAACTGAAGTTATCGTATTTAGTTTTAAGAATATTACCAAGTTTTTAGGTTACCAACTAATTTATGATGATGTATAAATTAATACTAAAATTAGAAATGACATCTCATAATTTTATCATATAGGTTGTGATAATAATTTTCCTTTCACAAATCGATAATGTCACTTACAAAAGATAATTCTAATCTCACGTATTATCAGGTTTCAACTTTACATTAACATGCAATGTCTTAGTATTGTTATGTTTTCAATGTTTATGTCATTCATTAATAATTTAATTTAATGATGCAGATCAAGAGAAATGAAAAAAGAAAAAAGACATTGACTCAGATCTGAGATAACTGAAGAAGACTATATAACTCGGAAATCAAACTCGCCGACGGTTATTCGATCCGATTCAAAACGTCTCTTGTCGATCGACCTCACAATGACGAAAATGCCCCTCACCGTCGTCTTTCTCCTCTTCTCCGCCGCGTTCCTCGCCGTGGTTCCTCCTTCTATGGCGGAGATCAAATCCCTGGTTATCTCCGATGACGCTCGTCCGATGATCCTCTTCGAGAAGTTCGGATTCACACGTACCGGCCACGTCACCGTCTCCGTCTCCTCAGTCTCCGTCGTCTCCACTTCCTCAGATCCGAATCCGGAGCCATCGCGTCTCGGATTCTTCCTCCTCTCGGAAGAATCTCTTCTCCAGGTCCTCCTCGAGATCCAGCAGAACGCTAGATTCTGCGTTCTAGATTCGCACTACGTTACACATCTCTTTACCTTCAGAGATCTATCTCCTCCGCCGAACTCCCGATTCAACCAGTCTTATCCGGTCACTTCTCCCAATGAGTACTCTCTCTTCTTCGCCAATTGCGTCCCTGAGACTAAGGTTTCCATGGCGGTTCGCACGGAGATGTACAACAAAGATCCGAACGGATCTAAGGACTATCTACCCGCCGGAGCCACCCAGTTACCAACTCTCTACTCTTTCTTCTTCCTCTGCTACGTCGCTTTCCTCGGCTACTGGAGCTACACCTGCTGGACCAACAAGCGAGTTGTTCATCGGATCCATCTCCTCATGGCAGGTCTGCTTCTAATCAAATCCTTAAATCTGATTTGTGCAGCTGAAGACAAGCATTACGTGAAGATCACAGGGACGCCTCATGGCTGGGACATCCTCTTCTACATCTTCCAATTCATCCGTGTCGTTCTGCTCTTCACTGTGATCATCTTGATCGGAACAGGCTGGTCGTTTTTGAAGCCATTCTTGCAGGAGAAAGAGAAGAACGTGTTGATGATTGTGATCCCACTTCAGGTACTAGCCAACATTGCTTCGATCGTGATTGGTGAAACCGGACCTTTCATCCAAGATTGGGTAACATGGAACCAAGTGTTCTTGCTGGTTGATATCATCTGTTGCTGTGCCATTATCTTCCCAATCGTATGGTCGATTCGATCCTTGAGAGAAACCTCGAAAACCGATGGTAAAGCCGCGAGAAACTTATCGAAGCTGACATTGTTCAGACAATTCTACATTGTTGTCATCGGGTATCTTTACTTCACAAGAATCGTGGTGTTTGCGCTTAAAACCATTGCGGCTTATAAGTACCAGTGGGTGAGTTTTGCAGCAGAGGAGATTGTGAGTTTGGTGTTCTATTCGATCATGTTTTATATGTTTAGGCCGGAGGAGAAGAATGAATATTTTGCTGTTGATGATGATGAAGAAGAAGCTGCTGCTTTGGCGCTTAGAGACGAAGAGTTTGAGCTTTGAAAATGGAGAATTTTTCTGGGTAACAACGCAAAGATTTTTTTCTTATATGTTTATGAAAGGCTCGTGAAGACACTGAGGATGTCTATGTTAACGTCGTCGTCTAATATTGCAACTATTTTTGTTCCTTTTTCATTACATTGAAGTTCCACTGTTACAAACGTTCAACACTTCTTTAATAGCTATCATCTTTTGCGAATCTTGGGGCCATGTAGTGTTCTTGCACAATTTATCATTCAGCATCGGTACTCATTCAAACCATACTTTTTTACCGTTTAACAACATCCACAACAAATCAGATCTGTATGTTATTTTGCGTCTCAACCAATGGCCAAAGTCCAAAAAACCGGCTTTTTTTGTTAGCAGAGAATAACTACAATAGTTCTATTGTAAAAGCAGAGAAAAATAAAATACATTAGTCTTTGCTCATTAGCCATTGACAAACCATTCCTCTTTGTCTCCATGATCACAATCGTATCAGTGATCGTCTTGGTACTATCCCACGCATACAATTTAAAGACAAAAATTACATAGAGGCAGTACAATTCGTAAAAGCAATTATATGGTATATAGTTTGTATATGATTTCAGCAACAGATTCTCAGGTAACCATCATGTGCTCCAACGATGAACAATCTGGAGAATGGTAAAACACAAATGGTAGATAAATCCGATCTGATTCTTCCTCCATTTTCTGCTATATATAATTTCTGTGGTACAATCCGCTGATGCTCCTGCTGTTGCTCCTGTCAGTTGGAAAAAAAATTGTCATTCTCACATACTTAATCTTGACTTAACGAAGATTCTGTGCATAAACCGACTCGAAAACAAATTGGTTCAGTGATATAGATGTGCTTAGTTCACGCATGTAGCCACACTTATCAAGGCGTGTTTAGTTTTGACTCATTACATGAATCTCGATAAGGAGTGAGAAACTACCTCGTCTAGAGACTTTGACAGTGAGTAAATCCCAATGTTGTTTCTTGAGATGGAGATAACATCTTTCCCCCAGATGGAGAAACCCGAAACACCATCGTTGTGTCCTTTGACAACAAAAGGCTCTGGTGTCCAACTCCTGTTTTACCAGAAAGATAATTAACCCTTTGTTATTACATGTAAACTTACAAGAAAGGAAAACACTGTTTCGCTTACTTCCTCAAGTCCCAGATACGTAGGGTTTTGTCAAGAGAGCTGGAAACAAGTAAATGGCTCTCAGGTGCCGCTAACTGTAAGAGAAAAGTTCGAAGATGAGAAAAAAAACATATTGGTTTTAGGAATTTATAATCGTTTCGGGGAGGAATAAACGCTTGATTTACCTTGGTCACGTATCCGTCATGAGCTCTCCAGGAGGAAATAACACCACTTTCCCTCAAGTCAAATAGCCTACACTGGCCAGAACTAAAACCAGCTGCAATCCAGGAAGGTGATACTGATGTTCCGTTTCCATGTTTTGTTTGAGACCCTCCTGAACAAAGAGCTGATACGAGAGAAGTAAACCCATATTCAACAGATTCTCCTCTCCAAAGTTGAAGCTTCTGGCCTCCTGCTAGATCAATAAACCTGACAGTGGAAATAGGTGCATATTATCTCTAATGCTTCAATGTTTTGATTTTAAGTGTAGTGGATACTATTTTACCTGAGGGCACCGGATCCGGTTCCTACAACAAGCTGATCCATGTACTCTAAATAATGCATGCATGTATACAAGTTCCCATCGAATATCCCACTTGATAAACCATGTGACGCATGTCTATTACACTGATTGGAATTATTCTTTGATGACGAATATGAGGAAGCTTGATCTTGATCCGTAGGTGACTCAGAGAACAAATATATTAGTTTCCCAGTTTGGCTATTCCACACATGTATAGTTCCGTCACAAGATGCTATCTTTCCAGCGGAAGACAGAATACTGATGTCATTAACAACCTAAAATATACAACAAAAATTAGATGCACACTTCCTATTTTCTAGGTAACAGGTAAATTGGCGCTGAGGAAAAGCTATAGTAATCCAAGGAATAACCTCTTCATGGGCATGATAACCAGAAACACAGCTTAAGCTTGCTAGTTCCCACTTCTGAACACTTCCCTTGAACCCTGGATCAATACCGGAGGTGAAAACTGTACACTCATCTTCAGAAACCACTAAAGATCTCAGAGCTCCATGATGGGCACGAGCTGAAGACAAAACAGACGCTCTAATTTTCCATCGTTGCTCATCTTTTGGGTTTCCAAAACGCCCAATGTCAAGCTCATCCGAACTAGCTACTGGACTAGGAAACCATGACCATGGTTCATGCACCAACGAGTTTGAGACTACTTCTTGCCCTTCAACTGGAACATATATATGAGGTTTTAAGTGATTGGAATCTTTTAATCCCCGCGACTGGGGAAAATATCGTCCAGATCCGTTGAGCTGTTTCCTAGGAGTGTGCTTAGATGGAGGGCCCTTGTTTACGACAGGCCTAGCTTCCATAATATATCGAGAAGTTCGTCCTGTGTATTCCCACTGAATCATAATTGATTCAGTGATAAATGTCAACAGCTCAATGGAAATCTGTATATCATAAATATTTCAACAGAAACCCAGAATTCTTCTATAATTGAAGGAAGGATACCTTCCAGTTATGGCTCTTTAGCAGATATTGCTCGAGGATTAGCCAAGTCGGACAACCCTGACGTAATATCTCCATACCAAGAAGTGCAGCAAAAGCAGGATAGAGAAGCAACCTGTAATTCCTACAACGTTAGCACATAAACAGAATCATACGAAGGTTATTTTCTGATGGTTCAGGTGAAACACGCACACAATATCCATACGGCTTTTGATTGGAGATTCTGGATGGAAATTTTGATCGGTAGTCCTGGTCTTCCAACTTAAAGACTCAGATGCATCTGTACTTTTCTCAGAGAAAGCAAACTCATCGAAAAGCTCCTTTAACTGTGGAAGAACATGCAATGCAGTCAACTCTTGTCCAATCCGCTGGCAAATTGACATCAGGGAAGTTGCAGCTAACTGTAACGTTGAAGAAAAAAAACATTTAAAGGAAGATCAAATATTAAAAGACATTACATATGCTTGCAATGGGCAGTAAGAGGTGTACTGATAGATACTCCTATAAATAAGATATTGATGCACGCCTAACCGTGGAAATACCAATAGAACGATTCTACAACAGAGAGGTTAAACGTTTAGCCAAATATCCTACCAACAGTAAGAGTGTGTCACTCAATCACAACTTAAACCAGGTAGTACATCTTGATTATACATCATTATCCTTCACGCCTCCCTCAAAGTTACAGATAGAAAAGTGAAAGAAGAATGAAAGAAAACCAAGAATACCTGAAGGACCCGCAACTCTAGATTTTTCTGCATCATAACTCTTACATGTAGGCACAACCGACCCTAT
This sequence comes from Schrenkiella parvula, assembly GCA_000218505.1. Lineage (NCBI taxonomy): Eukaryota > Viridiplantae > Streptophyta > Magnoliopsida > Brassicales > Brassicaceae > Schrenkiella > Schrenkiella parvula. The sequence goes on along the minus strand of CM001192.1, from coordinate 12,496,223 downwards.
GTGATGATAAGACAAACAACAACAGCAGAACGAAAATTAAGTTGCATAAAACTACAATAAAGATAGAAAGTGCAAAATTTTAAAACATACTTTGGTCAGCTCATGTATGAGCAGCTCGTCTGATATAAGAGCAACTAGAGCATCGAGTGTGATTAGGCAATCAGTGAGTGCTAAAGAACACCAGCTATGAACAGGCTCTGGTTTTTTCATAGACGAAAGATCGATACAAAAGCAAACAACATGTTCAAGCAATGGCAGCATCTGTTTCACAATGAAGTTTACACCCAACAGTCTCCCTGAAAAGTTACAACACAACAATCACTTAGCTAAACATGAATCTTCCAAATAGAGATAAGTTGCATGAACCAATAGATAGAGTGTACCAATTCTAACCAGCACATCAATCCCGTCAGTACATATTCCTTTTCCGAAGTAATTAATCAGAGGTAGTATAGTCTGTATTGAGGGAAAAGTCAGCTTCCAAATCAAAATTTCAGAAACACAATATACCCGATGAAAGGCATAGAAAAAATGATTAAAGGACAATAACAGGAAATCTTGTCTCACCTGATGGACTGTAACAGGAGCACCAAGCTCTTCGCTGGAACCAATCAGCAACACAGAAGCTGCGGAAGCCGAAATCTTGTCCGGAGAATTATACAAGTTTGATATGACTAAAGGATGAATCATTTCAAGATACACTCTTTTTCCAATCCGATTCCATAGTTCCCTCACAAACGAATCTTGAAGAAGAGAAACTTTCAAATGCGAGTAACCTGTCGTCTGAGCATATGATACTCTGTCAGAAGACAATAATTGAACTTAACAACAAGCTGATAGTCTAAGCACACAGGAATATAAATTTAATAAAATTCCATTGGTAACCAACAACATCTGCTTACCAGTAATATCTTCTGGATGGAAGGCAAGACAAGTCTCTGCACAGCCATTGGTGTCAAAGATTTTGTAAACTCTTTGATAAGTACATAAGCCGATTCACATTCATGGTCAGATAAAGGTGTCGCCACTAGTGGCAAACAGTACGCAGCACACATCTCAGCCACAAATGTTCCCATTGCTTTCAAGGCCCCTTGTTTGACAAAACTAGCAGCGTAATACAAGCGTGTTCCAGCCTTGGCCAGAAGGTGAAGTGGAGCAGCAAATAAGTAAGCCGACTTCACTGTAGTTGAGAAATATGGAGAGTCCAAAAGACTCTGTGCTGAGGGCCTCCTAAATGTTTGGAAAGGAAGAGAAAATAAAGAGTCGGTCACACATCTAAAAAAGAGAACATGTGTTACTACACATTTTCTTATCAGCATGTCGTACATAGAGAGTCATAAAGACAATGAAGTAGCAAAGAAACTAGGGTTTACCGAAAAGGATGAGACAAAATACCTTCTCCAATCTTGGTTCACGCATGCTTCGACAAGTACCTTAGTAGGAGGAGGAAGTTCTTTGATTAATTCAGGTAAGTCACCACCTTCTAAATACGTAGCCAGAGACACTGAGTTAAATAGTGGCTTCAGTAAGTAAAGTTCCGCCAAGACACACCCAATAGAGAAAATATCCCCTGCGATGTCCTTTCCTGGGCAGAAATCTTGCCGCCACAGTAACAACTCCTGAAGTTCTGCAGAAGCTTCGTCTCTCACCTCTATATGCTCCAGAAGATAATTCAAACTTATATTGGAGGGTAGACCTTTGTTTTTCGAAGTTCCAGGGAGACTAGTATCAGCTTTGTTAGTGTTTTCACTGTAAGAATCATGCAAAGGAGACTCGTCCAAGTTTTGATGAAGGTGATACTTTGGACTTAGATGTGATGCATGTTCAGAAAACGCAGATGCCTCTTCAGTTTCTTCCAAATACTCATCAGCTTCGAGGATGACGGACCTCTTGTTGTCCACCCCAAAGCCATGAAACGTATGCATTTCTAATTCATTCCTACTTTGTTCCTTCTCATGAGCAAAATGCAGGCGCACCGGATGAGGACGAATAAAAAGTTGACGGCGTCCCACCGACCTTGGTACTGTCGGCTCGGATGAAGACAACATAACATTCTTTGCAGTAATAGCAGCCTGTCCCGACATTTTGTAACCAAAAGTAATATCAATCCAGTGATGTATTAAAGATGAAACATGAGGGCTTTCAAGTGCATCTCGATGCAATCTAATGAAATCCTCGGGGCTGCTTGCCCATGGAGGCACAGCCAAATCAGACATACTAGGATGAAGGGAGCAAAAGATGCGGGAATCGCAGTAAAACTCAGGGATGCATTCGTCAGGGGTCCAATCATAAAGCCTTTGCATGTCAGAGGGATACTCATTAGGTTCGTACACAGATCGAACTGCCTTTCGCAGGATGCTCAGAGGCAGTCTCCTAGCTTTGTAGCTGCAAACAGCCAACTCAGACAGACATTCATCAGAAACATGATGCGGAATCTCAAATGTCGAATAGGTGAAATCTAATTGTTCATCTCCTTTTGCCAATCTCCATTTGCTTTTTCTTAAATCCCGCCAGCCTAAATCACTATCATTTTCAGGTTTTTTGCTGAAATCTATGACCCATGGCATTACTGGATGAAATGTGTGGTCCCCCCACCTTCGACCTGCTAGTTTGTTTAAGAAGAGTAAATACTCAAAATTGCTAACCTCTCCCTTCCACCATTTATCGAAGGTAGTCTGCCAATCCAAATGTGAAGATATGTTAAGATCAGCATAAAGGCGAGAAGAATAACAATCCTCTAGACACCACCTTCTTCTTGAAGTAGATGAACTGGCATCTTTAGAGCCTAAATCAAGCTTGCTATAGATCTTTAACCAACTCCATAATGAATCGGACAAGAATATGTTTGATGGACGAATGTCCCCGTGGGAGATCCTCAACCCATGCAAGTGAGCTAACACAGACAATAGCTGATATATAATAAAATTTATATGCCACTCTGACTTTAGAGCACTGGGACTGTAGTAGAGAATATTTTCCAACGTATATGGGGCCTTGGGAAGCACTGAGAGCAAACAATCAGATGATGTCAGAAACCCTAAGACCGGTGAAAGATTTGGATGCCTGAGACATTGAAGCTTGCTTTTCTCCTCTAGCAATGGTAACCCAAGAAGACGAAGGAAGCTTTGGGTTTCTTGTCCAGATGACTTTCCATCAATCAGGCGATGTAGAGAGGCTAAAATTTGATCTTCCGGGCACTCAGAAAGGAAACTAGAAGCAAGCTTTTGAAGATGAGAGGCAGAACATTTGCTAATCTGAGCAATTGGGAAAAGGGCAGGTATCGTTCTCCAGCATGAAAAACTACCTGACAGCTCGCGTGTAACACTTTCGCAAGTGATGTTCTCTGTACCTGATCCTAAGTCTCTGTCATCATCTTCAGTAGCCTTAGAGCCACTGGGTGAACAATCCGAATTCTCATCACATTCATCAACAGCATCATTTGAATTCCCATATCTTTCACTGAAAAAAAATGGTTTGCTCAATCACAAGTAGGATAAGATTCAAGTCTTTGGCCTAAGAAGCATATAACCAAAAAAAAAATTGACCATACACGTAGTTGGCTAAGCAACCATGTTCTTCCTTCTGTAGATACTCCAAAACGAGCTCGGATGAAGAAGTATCAAAAGGAAAAGCAGAAAAATCCCCGCCAGAGTCAGAGACCTTGACGACGGCGGAGGATCCAAAAGGAAGCGAAGAATCGGAGAGGCCGTAGGAGAAGACGACCTGGTCGGAGAAGTCTGACTTGATCCGTTGCTCGAGGCAATCGAAGCAAACTTCACCTCGCATCCCTAATTTCTCAGTATCCTCCTCGCATTTTTATTGCTGCCGATATGATTCCGATCTGAAGAGAGAGAGACGTCAAAATTTTCTAAGAAAGGATCGACCAACCTCGACGACCACCTTCTGCAATCAAACGCGGCCACGAACGCCGCGTTTCCTTCTCTTCAAAACGCCGCCGTATCACGGAAAAAAAGAAAAAGAAAAGACAACCAAATAAATTAATTTTAAGAAAATAATTGGTTCCATACTGGTTCGGCCGTGAAAGTTTCTGTGACGACGGGGAGTATTTTGCCGTCGGCAGTAAAAAGGCAAATTGAAATGGTAGGAGGAGGAGGAGCCGATGACGAGCTGACCGAGGATGAGAAGAGAGCTCTCAGAGGAAGCAAATTCGCTCCGCTTACTTCTCTTCCGTCCTCTTCTCGCGCTCAGCCGCCCAGGTTCTTCTTCACTCCTTAGGGCTTTTTCTTATTCTCGATTTCTCGATTAGAAATTCCCGACTTGCCTATGTGTTATGTCTACAGATTGGCTCATCCAGGTGGACCCTTGAAGACTAACAAAGCGGCGGCTTTAGCCAAGTTTCTAGAAAGGAAGCTGCAAGATCCTAATGGGCTGTCTTCCATTGATCCTGATCTTCTCGAATTAGCCGTCAAAAACGCCCGAGACACCGTTATTTCGAGTGAGTATTACAAAACAAAAATTCGTTGATAATTGAAAGTTGTGATTTGGAATTGGAACAAGAAGGGGTTAGTTTATTAGAGAGGCTTATAGCATTTGGAAGATGGCAATGGAATCGTCCTGTGACATCTCCTGTGATAGTAAGGCTTCTTGTTAGTGTAGTAGAGGACCATTTAATTAGCCTAAGAGAGTTTGTTAGTTGATTATCCTCACGGTAGATAGCTCAGCATTAGCCAGAGAGCTGAGGTGATAACGCAAATTCTGTTGAGGTGCTGGTAAGGTTTTCTTGTTAGGTCTAGTGCAGGAATACTTACTGTACGCTGCTGCAAGGAATTTTAGCTTTGCTAGCTCAGTAACAGGCCTTATCGGTTAGTTGAGAGCTTAAGATTTAAAGGGGAGCTAGAGGAATGAGTTGACTCACTCTAACTTGGGCTAGGATCTTGGCTTGTGCTTAAGAGAGTTCAGGGTGCTCTAGAATTCAACCCAGGGTTCTATCTTTGGTTATTTTCTTAAGAAAATTGGTATCCTAGCCCAACCCTCATCTTCAATGGTGGAGGAGAACTATGAAAAGTGGAATAGTTTAGTAGAAACTATGGGTAGCACCAAACAGGAGACGTTTTTAGTTGGCCAGAAGTTCGCGGAAAATGGTTTCAAAGGTCATGATAGTGCAGGATGTGTATGGTATTGAAACTTCACTACATCGTTGCAAATAAAGATTTTGCATTTATGCATACCATGGGTTTTCCTTAATTTCAAAGTAGCTTTAGTTTGAAAAGCATGCTTTACATTGGTTAGATGAAAATCCATAGAGACTGTCAGCCTGAAACTAGTTTCACGCTATAAGTCCATTGTGAGTGTGGACTAAGTATAGCTCATGTCAAACTTTAGAATAATGATACTCCTAGATGGTCGGTAAAAATAACATAGCACACTAACATGGAGAGATTTGCTTTTATCCAAGCTAATCCATATGAAAAAAAAATATGCAAGTATAACTTATTTCAAACTTTAGAATAATGTTACTCCTAGATGGTCGGTGAAAAAAACATAGTACACTAACATGGAGCAATTTGCTTCTATCCAAGCCAATCCATATGAGAAAAAGAAAATGCATCAGTTATGTTATTGGGCAATATATATGGCAGAATGAGTTTTTTCGTAAAGCTCTGGTAAGTATCGAATGTGAAGGCATAATCTTTATGATACTCTACTGGTCTCAGGTGGGGCTTCGAGTTCAGGAAGAAGAATCCAACACGTTGTCTCATTTGAAGACGTTGAGGTATCTGATTCTCTCTACTATATTTCATTCGTCTATCTGGGTAGAGAATAATTTTTTGAGAATATGTTCTACTGACCAGTTCTTACGCCTTCTTCGTCATGTTTAGGTCTCTTCTGATGACGATAAGATAGAGAACACTAAGCTTAGCAAAAAGAAAAAGAAGAAAAACGCAAAGAAGAAAAAGGATGAGAAAAAGAAGAAGAAAAATAAAAAGCATAAGGTTATCTCCCTCACACCCTTTTTCCTTATCTCATCTTTCTACTTGCTTTTTACGTTACTTTCTGGATTCCGTTGCTCATATCTGCGTGTGCAAAACTTTTTTTGAAAGCAACAGATCACAGTCGATGAAGATGCCAAGTTGAAGAGACCCAATAAGAAGTTGAAGCTTTAGTGTCCCTTTTTTGCTATACAATACTGGTCACATATTTGATAAAGATGGTTTAGCTGGGTTGCTAGCTGGAAAAAAACACTCAATCTCAGGTATGTGTAAGATCCAATGGATCGGTTAGTCTGATGGTTTTTTCTAAGATTAGTCTTTAATCTTTATGTTGGTTAGCTTTGTTTGGCTAAATCTGAGACTGGAGTTGTTTGTGGTTTTAGAACAAATAGCTTCATGAATTTAAAATTTGTATTTTGGTTCAAGATCCTTTGCTTGTGTTCTTAGCCTTTTAGATCATAATTAGTGATGATCATCTCTGGTCAAGTTCATTACGTGAACAGTTTATACAAGGTTAGTGTTTGTACTACTTCCAAGGGACAAGAGGAGACACAATAATACGGATATTTATTGTCTACGTGATCATATTTATCATATTTATTGTCTACGTGATCAATTACAGTACAAAAGTCAAAAAAATATGACTATTTTTAATATTTATTGTATTTTTGGGATAATTATTCATATCATATAATGTATGTAATCGCGCAAAAAAAAGATGCCAAGGTCGGAGCTCAAAATGTCAGAGGTTTTTGGTAAAAACAAACAAAGAAGAAAAAAACAAAAGAAATAAGTAAAAGAAATAAACATAAAAGAATGATGTCGCCGACATTTGGTAGATGAGTGGATACGAATGTTATGGTCCAATAATAGATCTTTGGGAGAATAACTCAAAATCTCCAAAAGCTGCTCACATGTGGCCAATACCTCTCCAAGTCAAACCTTCGAATTCTTTTGTTAATTATTCCTTAATAATCGTAAATCGTATTTATATTATTTACAAAGCTCTTCATAATCAATTACAGTGTCACCTCTTTAAGTGATCCGAACATAACTCATACCATCCTCACATGTCCTTTTTACGCAGCTTCAATTATTTGGTGGTGAAATTCGAATGCCTGAGGTTTCATCCAACTTATTCAACTTTTCGCTTAGTTTGGTATAGTAATCCAAGACATATGAGTATTTTGAAACTGACAGTAAGTTGTATATACAAGAATTAAACTCAAATTTACATGTTTTGTAAAGGGTTAAGAATTATTGTATCATATATAAACTAGTAATTTACATTTAACTTTACGTTTAATATGGTAAATAACATATGTTATATAGTAACCAAGAAATTAGACGTATATGAAAATAATTATCTTACATATGTTAATGGTCTTCACAATTTATTGATGAATAATTCAAATATTAAATGTAAAATTTTCATATTATGATATTTGTGAGAAAAAACAGTGTATGAGCGAATAAAAAAATTGGAGGAGAAGAAAAAAATAAAATAAATAATTAGATTATAGTGGTAAAAGTTGATGAAAATTGAATAGTGTAATTAAATGTAAATGAATAGTTTTTTAATTATGATCTCATAAGTATATATGAGACTAACATTAATTGTTTGTGAACTTCTCCATATACAAAAAAAAAGAAGAAAAATGTATAATCCAAACTCGCGCTATTACAATGGAAAGTGAAAAAAAAAGCCCACAAACTTGAATCCGTTTTGACAGAAATAACTTTATACTATGATGATCTTTGTAATCAAACATCCAAAGCATTAAATTTACGATCCATATAAATATCAGAAGTGGTAATACTATATGCTTTGTAGTGTGAAGTGACTTTTAAACGTTTTGGTGTTGAGTGCGATTCACACTCTTTGCGTGAGCGTGCAAGAAATATACTTTCTGTAATCTTCTTCTCAACACGTGGATTTTTTTTTGTCAAATAAACAAGTTTTTTTTGTCTTTTATACTTATTTCGTTTAAATTTTATTGTTTTCCCTTTGAACAATTAAATCTAAGCTAAAGTCAAAATCAAGACAAACTCTGGTAAACAATTATAAATCATAACCTGTTTTCTTCTTTGCATTTACGATTTCAAAAAGGAAATCTAATACATGTATAATAAGACTATCAAAATCAGCAAATGTGGTTAAGACCATCATACTCTATGCTTTTTCTTTATTGTCTTCTAACTTTTTTTGTTTTGTTCTATTAGTATTACAGCTTTTGCATGGAGACAAATATATGTTTTTAATGGTATAAATAAATTCATATCTTTTAATCAAAGTGAGAGTATCTAATGATGAACGTTGTGGTAATCGGAAGTTGAATTTCATCCCCTAGTTCAAGATTCAAGATACTTGGGAAAACAAGAATCTAAAAAGACTATATGAGTTTAGATCTTGAATTGTTTAAGTAACAAAAAAAATTATTTAAAACCTATATAAACAGATTCAACGAACACAACTAGTCAAAAATATTATGCGTAGATAATGTATCAAACCGAATAATATAAGGTAGATAGATACGTCGGAGTCAACATTGGCACCAAAAATATAACTCTTATATGTTCGAGCAGTGAAGTAGAGAATAGCGACTAATCAGTTTCCTCCATAGAGCAGATGGAATGGTTGGTTGAGAAACCAAAAAAAATAATGATAACATCAATTAATAAATAACACATGAGTTAATGTTTTTTTCTTTTCTTTTTCTCTCACGTATGAGTTGATTTTGACATAGAAGTTGTCTTGTTGCTTATATTTGCAACTTGAGCCGACAGTGTTTATTTTCTTTGACTTTTTTTATTAGCCATTACAATTTTTAAACAATCGTTTCCCATTCCAAACGAGTTATATAATAAATATTGAATCTGGAGAGTATTGTCGTAATATTCATATCAATATATTTATATGTGACTTTTCTATGTGTGGTGTTTTTGTTTCAATTACTAATCGCATAAGTTTGCAAACACCTCGTTTTGGGGACCAAAGTCAAAAATCGAGTCCCACCATCAAAACAAATTTGATATGATTGATTTTTAATCACTACAAAATGAAAAATATATATTAAAATATAAGAAATTTATAATAGTTTTAGTCAAAGCTAAATTGACTATTTTATTTTTTATAATTTATTTTTCTTTAAACAGAAAAAAATGAGAAATAATAAAGATTTCTTCATCTTTCACGTTAAATCTATTATTTTTAATTTCTGATGACATGTTTTTGCTTTTATGCAGTTGTATTTGTTTTGAATATGTATGACAATTTGTAGTTTTTCATAATAACAAAAAAATCGCAATAGTGATAAAAAATTATAATAAATTTCTAAAAAATAAACATAAAAACTAAAAAATAAATATAAATATAAAATATAGTTGCTGAATATAATTACGGTTTCGCAGAATTTGCGATAAAAGAATCTACCGTTAAAGAAAAGTACGGAATATAACCGTTACAAATCACTTGTTTCATCAAAACACAATATTCGATAACTTTTTCTAAAATTAATTAGAAATATTTAATCTAAATTAGTTTCAAAATGATTGATATACCAAAAATATATAAACAAATCAGAAGTAGTCATTTTAAAATATAATTATAAAATTCAGACAACGAAATCTCAATTCAAGGCAAGTGATGCATTATTCATTTGCAATTATGAAATTATATTTTTTTGAGATTTTTTTGTAAAAATTAAAGTATAGAGTTATTTTTAGTAAATTAATATATTTTGAATTAAATATCAAGCCTGTTAAAACTATTTTTAATCGAATTCAACTAACTAAAAAATATTATATAGAAATTAAAAAAACAAATAATTAAGGAAATCAGAAAAACATCCTTTTTTTTTGCTTGTTTGTACTCTTACTTGTAGATATTGTCACTTTTAGATAATCTCACAGTTGAACTATTACCACTGTTAATATGTTTTTAAAAATAGTTAACCGACTGTCAAATAATATTTATCAACAAGTTCAAGTGTTACATTATCTTCTTCTTGAGGTTTAATTTCACAGTAATATTCCATAATACTGAAAAGAGTGAAAAAAAAAGAAAAGAAAAAAGCAATACATGAAGAGAAGTCATTTATTCTATGTTTGGCGCGTATATTAACCACCACCGGCAAAACACCCACAAAAAAAGGCGAGCACGCATAAAGAAAGATCAAAACCTCCTCCTTCCCCATCCCTTCCAAATTCTCAACCCAAACTAAAAAAAATTATAATAATACTCCTTACGAATTAACCCCCCAAAATTCGCAAGCTGAAAAAAAAAAAATTGAATTTTACAAAAACAGAAAAAAAGTTTTCAGCTTTAAGCAAAGAGATCAAGCGACTGAGAGTGGTGTGGAGATAGAACAAACCACGATCTGTGTGTTCTTTGTCCTTTTTTTTCATTCTCAAAAAATAAGAAAAGAAAATTCCTTCCGACACTCCCATTTGATCGGAGCTCGACATTGCTGGGTTCTGTTTCGCCGCGAGGAAGAGAGAGGGGTTAGGGTAATATATAATGGAGCGGTACGGTCGCGCCGGCGAAGAAGGGTCGCGGTCGGATCCGTCACTTGAATGGACGGCTACAAGAACCGAAACCGGTATGGAAGGTAACGTTAACAATGGGTTTCCTGCATTTTTCTCTTTCTGTTAATGCTTGATTTTCGCGGGCTCAAATCTGCGATTAGCGTTTTGTGATTTCAAAATGCGGTGTTTTGTAGCTTCGATGTGGCGGTTAGGGTTGCGAGGCGGTGGTGGTGAATCGTACCCGGAGCGACCCGATGAGCCCGATTGTATATATTACTTACGAACCGGTGTTTGCGGGTACGGGTCCAGATGTCGGTTCAATCACCCACGAAACCGTGCACCGGTAATAAACTCTCTCTCTCTCATCTCTCTCTCATCTCTGTTTTTCTACTTTCTGGGTTTTTGATAAAGTTACTACCTTTTTTGTCTGCTTCCTCCTATGTGACTTACTTGATCAGATGCTTGGTTAAATCTACGATCTGATATCACTGACAAAGAATCTTGTATTTGAATGTGCTTGGAAGCTCTTACTGGATGTTCTTAGTTACGTTCTTTTAGGTCTTGGGAGGTCTCAGAACCGAAGCTGGAGAGTTCCCAGAGAGAATGGGACAGCCCGTGTGTCAGGTATCTATTCGATTCGATTCGATAATTGATTACAGATTAAGCAAATGCACTTCGAGTTAAGCTTGTTTTCAAGACAATAAACCTTTTGTAGTGATTTAGTGTAGCCAATATTCTCACTTTTTAATGCTTTCTTTGCACAGCATTTTATGCGAACGGGAACATGTAAATTCGGTGCTTCTTGCAAGTATCACCATCCTAGACAAGGAGGAGGAGATTCTGTCACTACTCCTATCTCATTAAATTATATGGGATTTCCATTACGCCCGGTTTGTTCATTCTCAGTGTGGTCTCAGTTTGGTCTTGTCTTTCTTTCTTTTGTGTCATTGTGGTGTATTGTAATGTATGATCTCTCAAAGTTTTCCTTACTAATGGATTATACAGGGTGAGAAAGAATGTTCCTATTACATGAGAACCGGTCAGTGTAAATTTGGTTCCACCTGTCGATTTCACCATCCCGTTCCTCCTGGTGTACAAGCTCCATCGCAGCAGCAGCTATCCTCTGGTCCAGCTATTTATCCATCGCTTCAGTCTCAATTAGTTCCTTCATCGCAGCAATTTGGAGTAGTTATAGCAAGACCTCAGCTTTTACCAGGCCCATATGTTCAAAGCCCTTACGGTTACAGCCAAATGGTTCTTCCTCCAGGTATGGTTCCATACTCAGGCTGGAACCCTTACCAGGTAATGTTCGAAAGAGTCCTCACTTCGCGCTCTTTTATTTTTACTCTGTCCTTCTCCCAATCTTAGATAAGTCTCATTACATTTTATGTAGGCTTCTGTAAGTGCACCTGGGACTCAACCCTCTATGGGATCAAGCTCTGTTTATGGAATTACGCCATTATCTCCTTCAGCGCCTGCTTATCAATCCGGTCTATCTTCCGCCGGTCTTTCAAATAAGGAACAATCTTTTCCTCAGCGACCTGGACAACCCGAGTGTCAATACTTTATGAGAACCGGAGATTGTAAGTTCGGAACCTCTTGCAGATACCATCATCCTCTGGAAGCAGCATCGCCAAAGGATGTTACCCTCAGCCATATTGGCCTCCCACTTCGTCCTGTAAGTCTCTTTGCCCAAGAATCTGCGTAGATTAGCTTTACGCTATGAGTTACAGTTATTAAATTTTTATGACTGAACACTAGAGTTTTTGGTAATGAGTTAGTGAAAAGTTCTGATAGAAACTCTGTTTCTGGATTTGATTATGAAGCTCTGTATTTTTCTCCATTCACTTGTTGTGCCAGGGTAACAACAAAGTGGTAGATTTCTCATGATTTCCGACAAAAAAATTTGAAATTTAATTCTTCTTTCTGTACAATAATGCATCTTGTAACGAAAAGGAAGCTAATAAGAATAACATTTGCAGGGCGCAGCACCATGTAGCCACTTTGCGCAACACGGGATATGCAAGTTTGGGCCTGCCTGCAAATTTGACCACTCTATGAGCTCTTCTTCACTAAGCTATAGCCCGTCCGCTTCTTCGCTCACTGACATGCCCGTCGCTCCTTACCCTCTCGGATCCTCATCGCTCGGCACATTAGCTCCATCATCATCATCCTCGTCTGACCAACGCACAGAGCTTCAGTCTTCGAGCTCCACTAAACCCAAAACCACAACAAGTGGTGGCTCAGAAACTGTGGCTGCTGGAGTTTCTTCGTCTTCTTCTATGACTGGCGGTGTGACCCATTCCGAGCCTGCTGAGGCCAAAAATGGTGACTCGGCTAGCATTGAGATTAAGACTTCAAGTTAAAGTGACAAAACTCAAAGGAGAGAAGAGAACCTCTCTCAATTCTTCTTCTACTATTCTCTCTATCTCTCTTCTTCTTTTCATCAAACTTTCATGAACTCAGGAACATAAAAAAAATGATTTTTGTTTCGGTGGAGACAACAACAAGAAGCAAAAGCAGAGAGAGAGACGAAAGCCGCTCTAGTTTTCTGTGTTATGTCTCTCCTTAGGTCTCTCTTACCATGTTCATATGATTCCTTCATACGGCCATCTCTCTCTATCTCTTTTTTTTATTTTTTTTACTTTTCGAAACGATTGTTAATAAATGGCCTTATTATTCATGAAAATTATCTGACTCCTGAAAATCCTTGATTTAAAAAAAAAGTTTATGGAATATGGAAATTAAGAGTCCCGAATTGTCTTTTTAATTGCATTTGTTTTCATATTTACATTTTAAGTTATTGTGTAAATTCCCTGTTATTGACATTACTGTTTTCACCAAACATTTTTTTTTCAAAGAAATTGTAAACTTACATGCCCAACAGAAGCGGAATGTGAAATTCTGTTTAACTGTCTTTTTGTCAAAAATCTCTGTTTAACTTTTGCGTTTACAATTTGTAAAGAAGATTTGACAAAAATCAAACATGTTAAATAGTAAACGCAAGCGTAGTAGTCGTTCAAACAATCCGATTCAAAATGTTTTTGGAACAGCAACAAGAAGAGAAAGAGCATGAAAAAGCAGAACAGAACAGATCTCGGGTTCACGTTTCTGTTTTTGTTCTTCTTGTTATACATTCGATCCGTACGACTCTGATCATGAATAGATGAAAGAAGTGAGTTTAAAAAAAATGAAAATAAGTAAAAACCACTGTTAATGTGGAAGTAGAAGTCAGTAATTCTCGTACTTGGTTCTTTGTGTTGGTGATATAACATGTGCATGTGTGGTTTGTTCGTTGCGTCTAGTTTTACTCAAACAACAGAACAATCATAATCATGAGTTTGGTCACTGAAACATCACAGCAAAAGCTTTCAACAACCCAAAAAACTACTAATCATTAAATGCTTTTTCTCTGAGTTACTACTTGGATGATCTACGATAATTAAGGCTGTATAAACATATAAACTCGCTTTTATGTACAAGTTAAATGTATGGCGATAATTGGTTTTCTTTTATTTTTAAAATTTAAATACCGATTATAAATGTTTATAAAAAAAATTTATAGATGACAAAAAAAAATACTCTTTACCGAGGTCACGTTTATTATTTCTTATCTAGAAAAAAATTACAATTTTGCTTAATCGTGGCAGATGTATAAAGAACTTTACAACAAACCAAAGTATAAAGAATTCTTTGTAAGTTATTTCTTTAAAGAGAAACAAAATCATCATATATGATGAATTACATGGACTATTGATAAAAGCTTTGATTGGGTCTAATGATTTAAAAAAACAAAGTGAAGTTCGATCAACATTAGAAAGGGGACTAATTGAGTTCAATGAAAGAAAGTCAAAAACCTTAAACAGGTTTAAAAAGAAAAACAAAAAAAGGGGTTGTGATGTTGAGTTGTTGTAGACAAAAGTTAAGGCAAAATATACGCAAAAGGAGGGAGACATGAAACAGTGATTGTGCAATGAAAGACCAAACAAGTCATGACCAAAACACATGTCGAAAGACCTAAAACATCATCATGCTACTTCACTAAAAGTCCATCTCACATTTACTATATTTTTTCCATAACCATATATATACCTCTTATATGAAAATTCAAACTAATGCCAGATTTTCAATTGTCATTATTAAAAGTTCATAATTAATAACCGAGTGCAAACACACCGATCAAAACTAGTGATATCTGAGTTTATGCAACTAATCTTATAATCCTAATAGATAACATATCTTAGTTATTCAATTATATCAAATCTCCGCTTTAAATAAGTCATTTGATTTCATTATTATACACACCACACTTATTATATACATAATGAGTGTGTTGGAAGTAGGAAGGACAAAAAGTGGTCTTTAATACAACTCGAATATCACCTTTTGCTAATCGAAACATGATGCACAAAAAAAAGTCACAACAAAATAAAGAAGAAAGAAAACGTAAAACTTCATTGGTAAGGCAACCTTATATATGGTGCATGATACAATAAGCAGAATATATATAATAAAGTCGATAACATAACAACAAAAATCAAACGACCATGGAATAACGTAAATACTGATTATCTTATTACATAAATATAAAAAAACAGAAATATTAAATAGAATGTTCTAATAGAGTGAGTAGAAGCCTGTAGTGTCTGCAACAACATCTCCAAAACCAGCGATAGAAGAAGACGAAGAGAAATTTTGCGGCTGCATTATCGCGTAATCGTCCATTGACATTGAAGCAGCAGCACCATAGTTAGTGATCATGGCAGAGAGATCACATGAACCAAACTCATGATGATGATGATTCATCACATCACCATCTTCGAAGTAACTACTACTAAACCCGCCGTATGACTCAGAAGCTTTGCTTGCCGGAGTTGTGAAACCAGCTCCGATTTCATTTTGGGTTGTGGTGGTTTCCGGAGGTGGTTTAAGGCAGTGGTTTGGGACAATGCAGTCCAAGTAACCTGAGTTGTTATTTGAATTATTTCCTTCTAACAAGAAGAAGTTGTTTTCTTCGTCCAATGAAGAAGATAACGAGCCGTTAGAAGACGAGTTTTGAGGACTAGAACCAAACGCTTGAATATCCGCGTTCTGATGACGAATCGGCGTTTTGAAAGAAGGGACAGGTAAGACGGTTTGGGGGACAATATGTTTAGGTTGCTGATGATGATGATAGTTTTGATAATGAGGATGGTGATCAATGACAAACTGTGGAGAAGAGTTTGGTAAGAAAGATTGGTGATTGTAAGGAGAGACGATGAGAGAGTGCAGATTAGGGTTTGTGAGGATGGTGTGAACATCATTTGGCGTGTAGACGAAGTTAGTTCGAGCTTGAGTGCCTCTCATCGAAAGAGCTGCTCTATCGTAGGCAAGAGCGGCTTCATGAGCAGTGTCGAAAGTGCCGAGCCAGTGACGTTCTTTGGTGGTTGGATCTCTAATCTCAGCAGCGTAACGACCCCATGGACGTCTCCTGACTCCTAGGAACCTCCCTGGCTCTGCTTGCTTTGATCTCCGGCCTCGTCTCTCGCCGGTTGTGGTGGTGGTTGTGTTGGTTGTGTTTTGGTGGATTAGAGCAAAACCCATTTGAGTTTGGGATGTTTCAAAGGATTTACTATGATCTAGGGTTTTGGAGATTGACATGATGATGAAGAAATGGGTTTTTCGAGAGGAGGTTTCTTTTAGGGTTTTGGTTAAAGATGTGGTATGATGAGTAAGGATTTTTTGTTTTTTGTTTTGTTTTTTGCTTTGCTTCTGTCTAAATATGATGAGTGTTGTTTGGGAATGGAAGTGAAGTGCTGTTATAAATAGAGAGACATTGAGCTTGATAGAGAGACTTCACTTTTGATTCAACTGCTTTTAGCAGACTATCTTTTCTTTCTTTTATTTGTTTTTTTTTAATCTCTTTTTTCGAAGATATTATATTTAGGCTTCAGCGACGGAAATAAATTAAACGTTGGCACATTAGTTGGATTTTTATAAGATTTTTTATATGCCTTAATCAGTTAAAATAAATCAAAACCGATTCTAAATAGCTTAATTGACTGTTCCTTATTTAATCTGTTTTCTGGACATTACAATTCACTGGTTAGCGTCTTAAATTTTACTGTGTGTATACAGTGTCTATATATGTATGTATTGTGTATGGATGGCTACTTATGAAAAGCCTAAGGAGGAGGCCAAGAATCATTGGAACTACTGCAAAATCTGGAATGTCACAGTAACCAAACTTGATTTAGAATAAAGAACAAGAAAATATGTATAGACTGAATAATAGAATATTGGGTAAAACCGTAAAACTCGATATTTCAATTGTGATGTATATATTACGTCATGCTATTTTGAATATTTTATTTCAATGGGATCAAGCTGATTAATTAACTCAAATGATCTGCTTAGTGGTCACGTGCAATATGCATAATAACCCTACATATCATAGCCTAAAGGTCAAGGGTCTACGTAAAAGAAAAATCGATGTTTCTCTTTGATTTAAATCCCCTATCCAATTAACATAATTGAAGTATATTTGAGGTGACATGCATTGCTAATTACAATTGGGATGTGTAACAAATTTGAATCTACTGAGGTAGATTCATGAATTTGATTTTCTAACAACTTTTATCAACCATTTGAATATAATTCAAAACCACCAAGCTTTAATTTTGTCCCAGTGCATTTTTATATGAAAAAATAATAATTACAACGGATAAGTGGAAATTTGAGTTTTTTGCCATCATATTTTGATTTAGTTTAGTTTGGTTAAATATAAGTATTAATCTAACTTAATTGTAGAAGCCCCTGGTCAAATCACATGGTTACCCGCATTTTAAGCGGAATTAGAAATGAGTATGAATTTTTTTGTCATCTTGTAATGATTTTTTCAATGGGAGTGGTTAACAAAAGACACGATGAACCAAACACAAATTAAAATGCTTAGAAAGTACGCATAAATTTGGTTTTAAATTTTAATACCTCAGTGGACAATTTTGTATTGATGTCCTTATATGCAAACAAACACAAGTCAACAACAATCTTAGTCTCTTTGTGTTTGTAATTTTCTAGGATCATATAGATACACATGAGCTTGCATTTAGAAATTAATGTCTTACCCGACAAACAGATATATATGATGAAATCAAGAAAATGGTTCATAGTCAACTATAGCACGACTTTTAACTTAGAGTTAAAAAAAGTAGTTATCAATCCAAAAATGACTATATGTGAGCCCTAACTTTGTGCTCCGGGTTGAGATTAATTAGAGACTTTGAATGAGCCAGACACTTAAGTTTTAATCGTTTGTGGATTGAGAATACATTTAGATTTTGAAAAGAAATAGAAATATAACAAAAGATTATTATTAAATATCGGTATTTAGGCCCACTTTGGTCTAATAACTGCAATATTGTTTCGAAAATTTAAAAGATTTATTGATTGACTTACAAATAATTGCATAATTTTTTACGTTGTTTTATCCTTATTCATACAATCGTTCAAACCATTTTTACCGACCTGTAATTTTTTCAATGATTTTTTCCTGAGATCGAACACACTTAACTACAACATAATACATATACTCAAATCAATTAGTTTTATTTGTTTTATACAATTAGCATCGTAATACGTATTATTAATGGGACCGGCTTGAAGAAAAAGAATTGATAGTCAAAAGGGAAGTTCGGAAAGCTCAAAAGGAATTGTAAAGCAAAGTTGGATCGAAACTGCCCAAACAAGAGCAACAAGGTAGGCCACTTCTTTGAGTTTAGTAAAAATCAACCAAACTTTCTTTGAGGTTAGAAGTATATACAGATCATCAAATCGTGATTTTGGTCAACAATGTAGCATGTTTTATAAGTGAGACGCCTATTTTCTATTACGAATTATGTTTCTAGTTCTACCAAAGGAGATACAATTCGATAACTTGAGTCATTCTTTGGGATTCAAACTTGCATTTTATATAGAGATAACAACGTATCTAATTTATGCTCTGAAACATTTTGGTATAGCACTAATGAAGTATAACGAAGCAATTGGCAAATGCTACATTCTTATCCAAATTGTCAAAAAGTCGAACTCCACGATATAAAAATGTTACATATATTATTAGTTTTGTAATTACCTAAAAACGATTCCTATTAACTACAAAGACTTACTAAATTTTACATCTTACCAAGGTTTCTATTTTTGATATTTTATAAACTTTTAACTGAAAAATGGTGTTGTACAGCCATAAGATCAGCCAAACTCTCACTCTATGTTCCATCTCCTTTGATGCAAACTTAAAATCCTGTTGATTAAATTTGAATGAACTATTTTGCCTTTTAACCGAATGGGGTACGGTACAAAAGTGTGATGTATTCCTTGTATTAAGGCTTGGAAATGTGACAATTGTTGGTAAGCTTTTTGCACTTTGCTAAATGGCATTGGGAATGAAAATATATTCTTTTCTTTTTGTGAAAATGAGTCAAACTAATAATATTATATATAGTTCTATACATTTTTGGCTCTTCTAGAATTTTATCTTTGACTAATACAACAGTAATATAACCGTGGTCGGACCACGATAACCGCAATCATTTCTTCTGATGCATCCCTTAGCGATACAATTTACCAAACTTAATCAAAAATAAATATTGTGCGCCAGAATAGATTAACACGAATTATATTCAATTTCATGAAAATAAAGTTTTTATGCATATTTATATAGGGGAAGTTATTAGGACAAGATCAATTATAGAATAGCATAGAACTAAAGAATCTGTATAGCTAGGAATGTTTTGTATCAGAACTCTAAGAGTATATTAGGGACTAATAATTCTTATCCGGAAATTACATAGAGTTCTAAAATGCAATGATTATAGTAAAGTAATACATGTTTAATTTAGTGAATTTATTAATATGTTTCATCTCTTTTAAGAATTGGGGTTAGAGACAAGTTTAAGCTATAAAAAAGAATCTGAATACCATTGACTCATCCACTCATATTTTGAACTTCATGTGGGACAAGCCTTCCATTTAACTGTCTTCCCATATACATCATATTTTGCGTGTTATTACCATTGAAATTAAAATCAGTGATAATGTTATTAAATCAACTAGAGTTAATTATATTTGATTTTTAGTGGTCATTCACATCCTATAAGACTACTGTATACATAATATTTTCCTAAGAAAACGGTACAATTTGAAAGTATAAGTAGGTTCAATATATTTAAGCAAAGACTTATATTATTTGCCTGTAAAATTAATATTATGTTGTCGAACTTTATTTATTATACGTTACATCATCTATATTATGGGTCACAAATATACATGAAATTCTTGTATACCTGATTAATTGTCCACGGAAACTAATACATAAATGTTGTTTGTATTTATGTCTCATATAAATATTATATTTAATCAAGCCTTTGAAAGAATTAACTTATATATTCTCAAAAGTCGTAAGGCTATTAAATTACAAAAACGCTATTGCCTTAGTTAAATAGTTATATAGTTCCATACTTTTGTTATGATGATGCACGAGATTATTGTTTACTAATAAGTGTATACATTTGGTTAATATTGAAGACGTGTAGTGGTTGAAAGATTCAAAGATAATCTGAATTTTCCCTAAAAAACTTGAAGAAACAAAACAATACTGTGTGTTTTTGAAAATAGTGTATATAATTCATATAACATGTGAGATATGACAAAACCCAATTGGTATTTGCGCAAGATATTGGGATTGCACTATTGAAAACTTTCGGGTGAAATCTTTTTAGTCAAGTTCCATGTGATCGAGGCTTTCTTGGGTTTAGGAATGAAGAATTTTTTCACATTTCTCAAAAATAAAAGGCAAAGAAAAACACAGAAAATTTTGAAAAGCTAATGAAAAAGCTAATGAAAAAGCTAAAAAAAACTCTTATGAAATTTAATAAGTTTTTGTTTTGGTATAAAATTTCTTTTTGTGTCAAAAGGACATCCCGGGATATAGGGGTAAAGGTTGTCTTAGAACAAACTTGGACTTTGACGAGAGTCCAGACAGTGTGACCGAAAAGCCAAGTGGGGACTTCACTACTAGTTTGCCATTAAATTATATATCTCCGATTATATACGGTCATGATGAAGATACAAATTAGAATCAATAGTTACTGTATTATATATTAAACTTATTATTCATAATTCATAATAACATCCAGCTTTTGAATGTTTCCAAACTGATACACTATTCTTGTAAATTTATGAACACACCATTTAGATATATTTTTTAGAGTATATATAGTTTTGTAAATTGAGTAAGTTTTTATTTGATTAAAAGTGAACAAAACTGAAATATAAAGCTGTCAACAAAAAATGGAAAAACTGTAATGGTTTTTTGTTTGTTAAAGTAAAAAAATTGTAATGTTCTAGTGATTTATTCTTTGGTCTAAACCAATTGTGTAAGTTAGGATATTTAATATATAAATTATCAACCAAAAATAAAAGTTAAGATACAAATACTCCAACACATTCATTGTTACGTTCGATAATCAATAGTTCGACTTTTTTGGAAATGTGCAATATTTTTGTTTGCCTTCATCAATATTTTCCTCAGAAATCAGAGGATGATACTTTTTTGGGGGGGGTCAAAGAGGATGATACTTCTTTTACCACACTCGTGTACAGTAAAATAATAATTATACGTAGTAGTTCTTTAATTCAGGTAATTGGAAAGTTAGAAGCTCCGATCCTTTTGTTTACTATTCATTTAAATTAAAGTCAGGTGATCAAAAACACTTGTGGCATATAGTGCGACGTAATCCACCACCATTATTATTTCCTAAATTATGTTCATGCTCTCCATGTGCCTTTCACTCTCTCTTTTTCTTTCTATACATTAAAATTACTTAATTACGTATTATGTTATTTAGTTATTTTAGTAATGTTTATGGATTTATTAAAAATTTGATGAATAGATTATATAAATCTGAGAAGATAAAAATACATTAAAAAGTATTATATATTTTGTTTACATCACTGGATAATATTTTTGTTATTTAAAATTTCAAACACTATTAGAAATAACTTAAAAATAAGTTTTTATATGATTGTCGTTTTGGTTGATAAATTAAATGGAAATTTAGGTTTCATAATCATAAGTCCAGCTATAGTTTACTCTTCGCCATCTATAAATGTTTTCAGAGGTAAAAATAACTGAATGTTTATGATATTTGGAGAATTAGTATAGGTTCTGAAACTTTATAGAATTCGGAAGGTTAGTTAAATTTAGGGCTTATAATTAAAATGCTAAAAAACTTGGAATGTTATATTGTTCTAAAAAGTTTATTCCATATATTATTATACAATATCACATACTTTTTACAAATAATTTTTATAGTATATACAAAAAAAAATTCTGGCCGTATCAGAAAATTGAAATGAAAAATTTTAAGAGATCACAAAGAATAAAAGTAAGAGAGGTGACAAAAGAAAGAAAATGAAAAACTGACAAAATATGCGGTTCTTTTATTGTGTGTGTGGGAACAAGGAGGATTTAGTAAACCCAGAGAAAATGATAGTTAATCACTAAATACAAATATATATTAGAATCAAAGATTGATATTTCGACGGAATAAATACTTTAGAATAGTTTAAAATTTACAAAATCGTGGTGACAGTGGAGATGTATAAATCATTAAAAGTTGATCTCGATCTAAAGAAATGTATGAACATTAGTTCAAAACTTCTTAGTTATTAAGAAGAAAAAACAAATATATGTGGGAAAGTCGAAACACAGGGAACCAAACGAAGCAACTTTATAAACCAAACACAATTGGATAGCTCGGGAACGACCAATGACCAATGAGTAGTAGACACGTAAGCTAGTAAGAAGCCCCACCGAACCTAGTACGCGCATACTATGTGGGACACTGTCGATGACACGTAAGATACTGCGCCGCACGCGACAACGAGGAAACAAAGTAAGCGTGGGACCTACTTACTAAATAGAATGCTCTGCTTACGTGTCGTGATCTGAACGATGCAAGTGGTGGGAGCCACGTCTGTTGTCTGATGGACTTGTACGGCTACGATTTTTCTACTTAACAGAGAGAGAAGTGATTGTCTGTTTTGACGTTTGTGGTCAAAAAGAAGATCTCTCTTCGTACGGACCGTCTGATATTGGATTGGACGGTTGATAATGAACTGCGAGTGATTTTCTGTCAAATCTTTTTTTTAGGCCATAACCCTCCTCCCCGTTTCTTCTCTTCTTGTTTTTTATATATACCGGAAAAAACCGGTCCGGTTTCTTCCAGCTAATTTGAGTACCGGTCCCAGACTCCAAAACAATACTTTGTTGTATGTCTCAACTTGTAGTATTATAAAAATGGAAGTTTTCATATTCTGTATAAAAGCATAATAAAATGGAAATTTTAATTTTCAATAGCATATAGTATGATTTTTCCTCGGAAACAATTTAAGGTATTAAACAACTTTTTGTTTTGTTTTACAAAGGTCCCATCAATTGCAGACTATAACAAATCCCAATTAAGAACATTACTAAAATAAAAATTATTTAGTTTATTTTTAGTTGAAAAAAAATATTTAAACATACATATCACACTATATTTTATCTTAACTAACAACAATATAAAAGGTAAAACATTACAAAAAATGATCTCCAACCGGTTCAATCCGTTGTCTTGAAAAGTAATCCGCTTCACTTCTCGGTTCTGTTAAGAAATACTCCACAAGAGCAGTAAGGTGGTTCATTTCCATTGAGGCCATCTTACTGAGTCTGTCGAAGTCTTGTTCGAATTTGTACGACGGCTCGAGCCATTGGCCGAGTCATGCCACACCAACTCCATCTATTCACACACATGCAAAAGATCGTAAACTGTCACAAACACAAATCTAAACCGCTTTTAACAGACATAAGATTCAGAGTAACTCATACAAACCTCTCCTATGATCACGTTATCGCCTTCTTTAACGCCCATATTCTTCAGTGATTTGTTCACACCACAAGCATCAAGCACGTGCTGAAACCTTTTGTCTGAATCCATGTAACTATCCAAACAAAACTGACATTAGTTAGTGACACTTGATTAGTTAGAATATATAGACCTTGCCTGTAGTTTAACTCATACCGCCAGTTAGTCATCTGGACAAACCGTTGAAGCCCGGCCCCAACTACATGCCAAGCCCCCGTACCGCTATCGCGGAAGATCTCAAACTCATTAATGGCTGCTCGTCGTTCCTTATCTATCTTCTTAGCTACATGGTCTAGATTCTCATTTGCTTGATCGAATAACCCTATAGCCATGTTGACAAAAAAAAGAGCCATCAGTACACTGCATAAGCGCGCTTTCATTCTATAATGCCAAATCCAAAGTAGAAAAGACCTTTGGGTTCTGCGTTGGCTTCTCTGTACTTCTTCAGTAGTTCATAAACGGTGGAGATTACTTCATGTGTGCCGTCCCTTTGTACTGCGCTCATACAAAATGGTTCAATCCCGCGGGCACAAAGAGTTTCCCTAAACATTGGCCACTTCTCGTAAGCCTCTGGGAGGTCCATTTTGTTGTATGCCACTACGTAAGGCTTCTCTGCGATCTCCGGACTGAATAGCTCGAGTTCGAGACGAACAGCTTCGAACTCAAGTTCAGGTTGCGGAGCTGAACCATCCACGACATGTACCTTTATATGACAAAAGAAAGGCTATTTTAAGTCAAAAACAAAAATAAAGTATAAAGCTTGAATCTAAAGATGGTTGTTTTACCAGTGCTGAACATCTTTCAGTGTGCCTTAGAAACTCATGGCCTAAACCGAAGCCTCTGTGCGCTCCTTCGAGCAAACCAGGAAGATCTGCGACCACCATTGTTGAGTCATAATCAAATGAAACCACACCTAGATTGGGGAGTAATGTGGTGAATGGGTAATTTGCAATGGTTGGCTGTGCGGCACTTATCACGCTCAACAACGTGCTTTTTCCTGCATTTGGAGCACCCACAATCCCCACGTCTGCGACCAGCTTCAGTTCCAAATCCAGCCACCTATTGCAAATTGTAACGTTATTATTCTGAACCAGATGAAAGTTTTTGGATTCTAAGACCACTCAATCCAATTATATCCTTTTCATAAAACATTATCAACAGGACTATTACTACTTGCATAGTCAGCAATGGAAAGTTTCAAAAAGTCCTGTGATCCATATCTATATGAAACTTCTTTGGATACTGAGCAATTCTTTTTAAGACCAATTCATCTGAGTTAAACCTAAAAAGCAAACCTAAACAGAAGATCATATGAAGGCAGCAATACTCACATGTATGAATCAAACTTTACCGAACAATAGAAACAGAAATCAAAGAGTGTCTCAGAGTCATGTTCCTAAACAGAAATGAGATTCTTGCATCCTTAAACACTTTGCTTCTATGATTGGTTCGTCCTCGCAAAAACTAACTTATGGGGTGGAAAACGAATTTATTTCAGAAACTCTACCAATTGCAGTGATGATAAAGTCCAAAACTTTACACAGAACAACAACCTTCTCTTGTTCCCAACCAAAGCAATCACTTCCCAAGACTTTTTCCATCAACACCCTAAAACTAAACCAACTCAAGGATAGAAAACACACTCACATTTCAGGACCTTCTTCACCGTTTTCAGCAATCCTAGGAACTTTATTCATCCCCGACTTAAACGAAGCATTCCCTCTTCCACCTCTCCCACCAGGCATGACCAACGCCCTCTGTCCCGGATGCAACAACTCCAGAAGCACCTCTTTCTCCTCCTCCCCCTCCTCATCCGCCTCGCTCCCAACCTCTTTAGCCTGTCTCACCACCGTCCCAGGTGCTACTTTCACCACAACGTCAACTCCTTTAGCTCCACTCTGCATCTTCCCTCTCCCATGTTCCCCACGCCCCGCCCTGAAATGCACGCTCTTTCGAAACGGCAACAACGAATTCATAGAACCATCAACCTCTACATACACATTCCCTCCTCTTCCTCCGTCTCCACCTGAAGGTCCTCCGAAAGGAACGAACTTTTCCCGCCTAAACGCCACAACGCCGTTCCCTCCGTCTCCAGCCTTCACGTATATCTTCGCTCTGTCGAAACACCGCATCACTGCAGGAACCCCTTTCTCCTTCACCCCAATTTCATCCTCCTCTTCTTCTTCTTCTTCTTCCTCTTCACCCGAGAAACATAATGCTTCTCTATCCTTGACTCCAGATTTCTCCGCATCCGTTTTATCACCATAGTCGAACACTTCGTCTTCGTAATCATCGTCATCTTCATCAATTGATCCCGAGTTTCCTTCAAATACATCTAATCGTCTGTAGTTTCCCCATATATCATCATCATCATAGTTCTTCGCCTCTTTTTCTCTATCTTTTTCATCGTCTTCCCCCAACACTTCAACATTTTCCTCGACCCCTGCGACATTTGACTCAGATAGCTTCACTTCTTCGGCGATGTTTAGATAAGAGGAAGACAGAAGAGAGACGTCAGAGAAATCTTCCCTGGGAGGAAGACGCGTATAAGTAGTGGCTTCACCGCCGGCGTCGGAAATCGGCTGCGGTCTATCACCGCCTCGTGATTTAAGCTCGACTTCGCGGTGGAGATTCGTTTTTCTAGGGTTTCGGGTTTTTCCCGACACTTTGCTAGGTTTAGCGAAGGCCTTCTTCGTCCTGCTGGGTCGAGCTAGAGCTTGAGGAGTGAAGAAACAGTTAATGGATATGGAAGCCATTTCATTTATGCTTCGTTTCTTTGGAAAAATTATTTAACGGGGTTTTGTGGGGTATACACATCTATTACTAAATTTTGATTTTTGTAAACTATTGGGGTAATAATCAAAAGTAGTATGAAATTGAGGACTTACATTCGAAAAGTGAGAAACTTTCGTTACCTTTGAAGCTTGGATCTCGTAGATCAGAGAGTTTGAAAGAGGGGATAGAGAAGGCTGCTCTAGGGTTTCTGCACTCCCTTGTTGAGCTCCCACCCTCGGCTTTAGAGGTTTAATCTCTCTGTTTCATTTGAGGCTAATTTTTTTCGTCGAAGGTTGTGACTATCTGCGTGATTAGAAACAAAAAATGTATAGCGGATCTAGTGATGGCGAGAGCCACGACACGTCGACGCAGAGGAAGATCCCGCCGGCGTCCTCGATGCTTTGGGTCAGAAATCTACGACGGTACATTGGTTCGGGCGCAGGATTAGGATCGGAAGCTCTAATGGGTAGGTCATAAATTTGTTATCTTTCATTTTCGCAAAAAGTTCGAATTTTTAATCGCATTTCGAGTTCGTTGTGTTTCGAGATGAGTAAATTTCCTGAATTTGGGGCCTCCTAGAGAAAATGTGGCTCTGTCTATGTAATAAATCACTATGTTAAAGGTGATTGAGGCTTGGTTTTTGCTGACTTTCAAATGGGTTTGTTTTCATTGTTTTTGAAGAGCTTGAAACGAAGAGAATCTTGCTCGAGATATTCAAAGACAAGCAACAGAAAAGCCAAGAAGCTGGCACGATACCGAGCTTCTACAAGAAGGCATGTCCCTTACATGATTTTACTCTATAATATGATTGTCTTTGCACTACCCGGTTAAAACTTGCATTGTTACACTCTTCGTAAAGGTTGGTTTTCCTTTAGTATTCGTGTTATACAATAAGGTTTTGTTTCTTTACTCTTTGTTCAGAAACCAGAAGTTGGATCTGTTAGTCAAAGGGTCCAGAGGCTTGCAAAATACCGCTTCTTGAAGGTATAATTTCTCATCGCCTTATCTTATTTCTCAGAAGACATTGAATGTTTTTGCTGACTTCAATATGTTGATTTATTTCCACAGAAACAATCAGATCTTTTATTAAATTCTGATGATTTGGCTGCTATGTGGAACTGTTTGAGAGAAAATTGTGTGATTGATGATGCCACTGGTGCAGAAAAGGTACATGCATAAAGTTATGCTCCAGAGCCAAGATTATGTCTATCTACATTTACATGAAACTGATATTTGCTAAATCTTTGTCCATATAGATGAACTATGAAGACTTCTGTCACATTGCCTCTGTATGTACTGAACAAATCGGCCCCAAATGTCGCCGTTTTTTCAGCCCATCCAATTTCATGAAATTTGAGAAGGATGAGGCTGGAAGGATTGCTATTTTACCATTCTATCTTTATGTGATGCGGACGGTGGGTATCCTCATTTTTCTCTATTTCTATATCTGATATCTTTGGGTTACACTTCGTTTATTGTGGCTGAATATTGTCCTGTCGCCGTACGCTAAATAGAAGGACTTTTGTTACTGTGTTTGAATAGCACCAGCTTCGGTAGTTTTTTAGTTTTTTTAGTTTTTTTTTAGTTTTTGGAGTTTCACTTGTCCTATGCATTAAGCGACTATAGTTTATACTTTTTTGGATAATCATTTGTTCATCACTGTTCAGGTGTCGCTTACACAAGCTAGGATTGATATGAGTGAGCTTGATGAAGACTCTGATGGTTTCCTTCAATCTGATGTAAGTACCCAAGTGGCTCTAAGCTTAAAGTTTAGAATTGCCCCAAGACGCTTTAAGGAGTCCTCCTACCAGTAAATGGTGCTGACTCTAATTTTAGGTTCCTTACATATAGTCTACCTGCTGTTATATTAGGATATGGAGTCCTATATATCTGGTCTAATCCCTAATTTGGCACAACTGAGGGACATGCCGGAGGAATTTAATCAAATGTATTGCCGCATAGCTGCACAAAAGTTTTTCTTCTTCTGTGATCCCCATAGGCGAGGTAGGCACTAAATACATATAATTATGAGGCAACGAGAAATTTGCTTCACCTAGGATCTAATCGCCATGTGTTAAATATGATCTATTTTTCCATGCAGGAAAAGCCTGTATTAAGAAGATACTGCTCAGTAACTGTCTGCAGGAACTAATGGAATTGCATCAGGTCAGTTTAGATGAAGGATTAGTGAAATACAGCTCTGTGATCGTATATCGCTTTCCGTTTTCAGAAGCTATTTTTACTTTGCTTGCATTCGCTGATTGTTTCCCGGGTACTCTACGTTAGGAAAGTGAGGAGGAAGTCACTGACACAGAACAGGCTGAAAATTGGTTCTCTTTGACTTCAGCTCAACGTATATGTGGTGCGTGTTATATTTTTTTCTTAGTACCTGCAGATAAACTCAAAACAACTCTCGTTATGTCTTGTGAAGAACTAGGTGCAAATTAATCCAGTGTTTCTCTTTCTTCTGTAGATATGTTTCTTGCACTTGATAAAGATTGTAGTGGATCGCTGAGCAAACAAGAACTTAAAGAATATGCGGATGGGACCCTAACTGAGATTTTCATTGAAAGAGGTAAAATCAAATACTTTTTGGTCATTGTATACTTATCGTGGTACTGATAGTTATCAATAGTGATTGAGACAAGCTGAACTATAGTTCTAGAAGTAATTGGGTATCTACCAGTTTCCCCTTTTGTTGTCAACCAACTAGAATTTTGAAAAAAAAAGTTCCTCATATCCCCCTTGTTCTTTTGTAGTGTTTGATGAGCATATCCGCCGTGGCAAAAAAGGCGCAGGCAATTCCCGAGAAATGGACTTCCACAGCTTCCTAGATTTCGTTCTTGCTTTGGAGAACAAAGACACTCCAGAGGGCTTGACATACTTATTCCGTTGTCTTGATCTCCAAGGGAGAGGCTTTCTCACCACGGCTGATATTCACTCACTTTTCAGGTAATAAATCTCTATCAAGTGATTGAATCTGTTTGGTTTTTTACTTTTTAGTAGATTTTCCTTTAAAGACATGGAAGTAAAGAAGGGGAGCATCAAAGAGTTATGATGTTATCTGATACAATCTTCCTATATAAAAAATCTGCATTTCCTGCTTGCAGTAGCTGAGCGTTGCTCCGCAAGTCTCATATCTGCAAAGACACTAGCGCATAATAAAACACACCCGTAATGTGATAATTCCATTCTCTCTTCGAAGTTACTATCTTAAATCTCATCTGTTAAACTTGCAGAGATGTTCACCAGAAATGGATAGAAGGTGGGAACTATGAGCTGTGCATAGAGGACGTTCGTGACGAGATATGGGACATGGTGAAACCGTCTGACCCATTAAAGATCACTCTAGGGGATCTCTTAGGATGTAAACAAGGTGGAACTGTTGCGAGCATGCTAATAGATGTGCGTGGCTTCTGGGCTCATGACAACCGTGAGAACCTTCTTCAAGAAGAAGAAGAACCACCTGAGGAGGAGTCGCAGTGATAATGTTATTTTCCGTGTCTACAACACAAAAAATGCTAAACGTTGAGGCCAGATCGGTCGGAGAAAGACGAAAAGTCTCCTCTACACTCTGATGTGTTTGTATCTCTTTGTAAGAAGCTTATTAGTTGGTGACTTTTAATTAAATGGAAAAAATGGCTGTTTATATTGTCACTTGTCTTCTGCTTGGAATCTGATTTGATTGTTGAGGTTTTTGAATTTCTTTTTTCTTTTTACATTAATACACAAAACATAGTGAGCGTGTCATTCATGTATTGAGGGTTACAAAATGCGTCTTAAGGTTCTTGTCTTGTCGCTGGACACCTCTCTGTGTTTAGACATGGAATGGCTTTCTTGGTGTAGCACCTCTGTTCTCCAGAGATTGTAACCTTTGCTTCAGATGAAACACTTCGACCTGCATTCACCTCACGCTTTTAGAAAGACGCTGTGTTTTGGAAACTCAAATATTAAAAAGAGTTGTAGATTGCTGATGATGATACCTGTAACTGGAACGCTCTTGCTCTTTCTCCTGCAAGAACCCCTCTTGTAGAATGCAACTCCTTTAGAACAGATGACACTAAACGCTATTAAACTTTGATCCTTGGCGTTTTGAAAACACTAGTACATCCACAAGGATTTTTACCTTTTGTGTATCGTCTAGGACAGCTTTTAGGAACGCTACATCATGCTCGAGCCTGACATTGTCGGAGTGCACCATGTTTGACAAACTATTAGCTTCCTCTTGAGCGAGCTCTAACCCGGTGAGCTTCTCCTTAAGCAATTCAACATCTCTCATGGCGTCACAGAGCTTTTTATCAGTCTCTTGTTTGCTCCTCAACGCAACAGACACATTCCTCTCAGCCACTTCTCTTCCCGCCAATGCTGCTTCTAACTGCCCTTCTAGAATCCCATTTCTTCTTATGAGAGCCGTCATTTTCGCCTCGTGGAATTGATACACGCCCGATGATGATGCCGACGCTGCTAAGGCGGCATTATCCATTTCCGGGAAAATTAAGGCATCATCAATGTGTGCAAAAGGAAATGATTCAGAGCATTGCTTCTGGACATTTGACATTTCGCGGTCAGACACCGTAGAGAGTGTTTTGTCAGCTGTAATCTTTGCTCCACCTCCATTGTCATCATCTGCGGTCTGAACCAAGACAAGAAATTGCAAATATTATCCAGGGGATTCAAGTACACCAGTAAATGCAGCTAAAACATGAAGTAATATATATACCCGAGACATGGAAATTTCTTCTTCTGAGCATTTTACAGGTTCAATTACCGCTCTGTATTCTTCTTCAGTGCTAAACTGTTTACGCAAAGAGACATTTCCAGAAGATGGGTTACGATGATCAGCAAAAGCAATATCTGATAAAGACCTTCTACCAGAGCCACCGTGCTCTTCAATGGCTGAAGCAAGTTTCTGCCTGGCAACCGAATCAATCAACCTCTGAGAAGAGGCTTTGACCGATTCATCAGCGGTTAAAACTGCCGAAGAAGAAGATCGTTTTCCAAACAGTAACCGGCCAGGGTTCTTCTTGGATGTTGTTTGTGGATGTGTCGGCGACTCACTCTTGTTCTTGTCAATGATAAATGCTTCAACCTATTTCATAGAAAAGATTCAAACTTCGCATTCAAACACAGAGAAAGTTCGAGAATTTGAAACAACAATACGAATAATACAGCGGAATGATGAGCTCAGACCTGATTTGAAGGATCTTTTTTCGTTCCTCCGAAAGCTACGAGGAAATCTTTATCCTTGTGTTCCTTGTGTTGCAGAAGAACTAGACTAAATCCCTATACCAAACATTTCACAAGACAATAACTGAGCTTTAACAGATGACGGTTGAAAAAAATAGAAAAGTACGTTACGTATGAAAATGAGCTTTTTTTTTCTTTCTAATCTAACCACCTTATTAGCTATGATCGAAGATTGAGAGGAGATGCTTGCCACAGACCACTCAACCTTTAGAATATCAAAGACTAATGTTTCCGCGTGTCCTGCAAAAACAAAGCAAACTTGTAAGATCCGACTTAATTCAGCGCGGTTTCGAGGTAGAACTTACTCTTCTTTCTGCTTCCACCTCCGGTTATATACCATTTATTACCGCAAAGAACTCCACAACTACCCGCTCTTGGGGACGGGTGAAACCCTCTTATCTTAATTCTTGACCATACCATCTTGATGACAGGATAAGAAATACCAAGTGTCAAGAAAAAGAATATACTCAATCTAGTAACTAAGACAGAAAGAAAGGTGCGGGTGAAAAGCATTACGGTTTCAAAGTCAAGTGAGTATAAGTCATTTAGTGTTTTGTTCTTGCCCGAACCTCCAAACACAAACAGAATTTTGTCGTCGAATAAAGTGGCTACATGATTCGACCTTGCACACGGTCGTGTTCCTCTGGTCATTAAGCAAAAATGAGTCAAGAAATTAAATAGAATTTATTGTAAATTTACATCAGAAAAACGGGGAAAACTCACGTGCAATTAAGAGGAAGCCATGTAGATGATTTGAGATCAAACATATGAAGATCGTTCAGTTTCCTCTTTTTAGAATCTTCACCACCGAAAAGGATCAACACCGAACTTGCTCTCACCACTGTATGACCATTGCGACTGACCTGCAATTTCTCATCCGAATTAGACTTTTTCTTCGAGTCACTTCACAATCTACAACAGAAAGCCACAAACTTGTAAACATATATTGAGGACTTAGAAAGTTACAGGTATGTCTCCCTTTGCATCCATAAGCGACCAGCATTCCGAATCAGTATCAAATGACCAAACTGCCAGTATACAAAAAATACAACACTGTCTTAAGCAGAGCATAACAGCGAAAATCTAAACCTCAGAATCTAAAACAACAATGTGAAACCTGAAACTCTATCACTGCTGGGATCTGTTTTGCCACCCACCAATAGCACCTTTTTACCCCAAGATACCTAACAGCGGATAAAAACAATCAAAACCGAAAAAAAAACAAAAAAAACCAGAAACATCTTGAGCTCAAACCAACAATCAATTACCAGGCAATGGCCTTTCCAGGCAGGGATCATGAGAGGCAGACTACTTGGCGATAAGTAAACTTTTGAAGACGCGGTTGACCAAGTAAACGAATCAAAGTTAAGCACCTAAAATGCAAAAACTGAGAATATCAATCCTTTTAGACTAGTGCTTGAAACCAAATAAGTTGTCACTCATCTTTTACCTGTACATCATCCAACAAGCCACTACCAGATTCTCCACCAACTACTATCATTTTGTTACCAATAGCTGCAGCTGCATGCTGCATAAAAAGTAAATTTTAAAACTCTTTCTTTCCCATTAGTTTTCCAAAACAGCTCAGAAGCTAATGATTAGAAACTGAGAAACTAGTTACATTAAAGCGTGGAGCAGGTTTTTCTCCACCAACTGATAACACCATCCAATTTTCAGAATTCCCCGATGAAGGCTGGAAATCAAGTTCATCAGAATAACTAGTTGCAGCCAATGCAGCTTCAGTCTGCATCATGTTTCTTTACAAGTCAGATAACAGTCAAATGTTACCAAACAAGTGAAGTATTGTGTGTCTTTTTACAGAGCTTACAGTAGAGTTATCAACGCGTTTGGTCGCTCGCAAAGGACTCTTAAGTCCTTGAACCGAATCTGAGAGCTGTACCTTCTTCACTCTGATTGATTACAATCATATTCAGAGAAGAAGCATATCAATTGAATCTATAGTAATCATGAGACGTATTTACATGAACCCAAAATATTGATATAATTGCTTATCAATCTAAAAATAGGAAACTCCAAATTGAGAACAAAAGAAAAATTCAACTTTACTTCGTAGTACCAAAGAAACGACCAATACTTGATCCTGAAACATTATTATAAAAGGAGTTGCTTTTACAGTAAGCTTAAAAAGGATACTCCAAAAGGTGATTCCTAAATTAATCGATATTCGCTTACAATTTTTTTCTTTTAAAAAGGTTAAAAAAGAAAGCTAAAAAAAGTTCTCAACTTTCTGAAAAATCAATACAGACCCAAAAAGGTGATCAGATTTACAAATGAGTAAAAAGAAGACTAACCTGCCAAGTTTCATGCGCCTCTTAGAAAAGCTGAACATTTTCTTCCAATTTTTCAGAAACCCAAAAAATAGAAAACCCTAAGAGACAAAAATTGGACGCAGAAAATTAGCTACATTGTCATCAATCCAGACATGCTCAAGAGCAACAAATTTCTGAAAATAGAATCCGAGCTTAGCTTGTTAAGAATCTAAGTTTTACAAGCTGACCCAAATCTGACAAAAACAGAGCAGATCCACTTAAAACTCAAAACTCACCTGTTTGTTTTGTCGAGAAAATCCCAGCTAAACAAAAAAAGAGAAGAAAGAATCAATTTTTAGAGAGGATCAACAACCACCATAGCCATATCCACAGCTCAAACAAGACGACGTCGTACTGAATCGTAGCAAGCTGGCTGGGCCAGCGCAGTGAAATGATTGGAGGGGAGATTGATTTTGCTTACGGAAGCATCTAAAAATTTATTGTCTTTAAGAAATATTAACAATGGGACCAACCAAGCTCGTGTCTTTAAAAGAGCAAAAAGGGTAAAAACCGATTCTAGTCACGATCTGGGCCGTTCGAGAGTAACTAGAGACTAGAGACTATAGAGAGAAAGTGAGAGATAAGATGGAAGCAACGGTTGGGTTGCGTTGTGTCATTTGTGTGATGTTTTTGATGCAATGGTTCGTTGAGTTATGGCGACATGTTTTGTCTGTTTCTGCGGTCTGATTTGAGTTCGCCGAAGATATTTAATGCTCGCGATTTGCGACGCCTTTGTGGGTCCCACAACCTTTCACTACTTCCCGCGACTTAAATTATTATTATTATTTTTCTCTCAAACCGTATGACTTACTAATTTAATATGTTTTTAATGCATTTTTCATAGAATGTATTAATAACTATGTTATTTCAAAAACATTTAATGAAACTTAAACTTCTATATATTTATATATATGACAAACGGATTATATATTCTTAATTTACTAGTTAAAATTTTACTGTTGTGTAATATTCAAATTTTCAGCTTAGATTAAGGACAAATCAGTTTGTAATTCTTTTTCTTTATTTCTTCGTTATTATATTAGCTATAGCTCCTTCAGGTGAATAGATATTTCTTAAAAGTTCATATAATTAAGCTCGCACATTTTTAAATTAGAATAACCTCAAAAACATTAAAAAGACAACATCCGGATTATTGATCTGACGTGGACTCATACATATCACCATGTCAAAGATCAAAGAAGTGTTAAAAACATTATTCTGCGTACTTAACTTAGTGTTAAGTAACTAGTTAATTAAAGTAGATATATATATTAAGTTAAACCCACAATGCACCAGCCCGCTTAAGCATAGGGATCAATGAGCCGTTAAGGTGAAGACTCATGACCTCGTTGGCTCCACCAACCAACTCTCCTCCGATAAAAACCGCCGGAACCGCCGGGCTACACCCAAGCCGCAACAACGCTTGCTCAATCTCCCTCCCTCTAGGTACCTCATCGAGCTCGTAAACCGCTGGATTCGCTCCGAAATCGCAGAGCAAAGTCTTGATCGTGTGGGACATACAACATGAACTTTTGCTGTATATCACCACTGGTCTCTCCAACACCATCTTCGTTATCATCTCCATTGAGCAGCAAGTGTATATGGTATCGCAACAAGTTTTATATGGTATCGCAACTAAAATCTAATAGTTTATTTTTGTTTCTTTTATTTTACCTTTGGAATAGGTTTTACGTGTGGAAGAAACTATATATCAGAAGTATTTTGTAAAGGTTTTAGGGAAAATAAAAATCTTGATTCGACTCGAAGAATAAGGTTTTATGAGAATGTTGTGTGGATATGAAATTGGTGAGAAGTCTTTGTTTATATAGAGGCAGAGAATACGATGATTATTGGATTAGATCGGACAAGATGTTTAGATTTTGTTTCTAACGATATCGTGTCCGAAAGCGACACGAGTTCAGTTTTATTTTTGGATCACAAAATGTAAGTGATGAGAATCTAATGATTCTCGAAAGTTTATCTTTCTTTTCTTTTTTTATTCTTTTTAGGCATATATATATGTCATGGCTAAAAGGTGAGAATGTCCCTAGCTCGTACGGTTCCATAAAAGCTACATATAGTCAATCTCAATTAATATAAATTAAAAGATCATAAATCATTGATTAATAAAAGATAAGTATAGGTAAATACATTGTTTTCTGCTATAGCCTATTCATAACTCATTGTCGCTTGACAAGGTAAAAGAAGGTTTATTTATTGAATCTCTCGGATTTAGTATCAGAGTAATCATAAATGTTGCTACTATGTTTTTGTCTTATAACAATGCTACTATGTTATATCTTTTATTTTTATTTGTGTGTGTGTGTGGATCCTCTAGAACCCTTTGAAAACCTACGTACATTAAGGTATAATTGGGTGGAACCTTGGTGACTACATGAGGTCAATGTATCATGTGCATTAATTAATAAGTACCGTTAATTAGTATATTTTCCATCATTTAATTTCTTTTTTTGGAAAAGCATGGACACTATCAAGTAAATCAGGCATTGTACTCGACCTAGTTACAGTGCCATTAATCAGTAATTTTTATATAATTCTTCCCCCGTTCTCAGCAGATTAGCGTCAAATATTTTTACGAGATGTGATAATTTTTTTGAATTTTTTATAAAATTAATTAGTTTAATTAATTAGTGTTTATTTATCATCATTGAATTTTCGGGAATCAAAAACATCCAAACCTCGATTTCTTACTGTTATGCAACATGCATTGTCTTATATAATACAGTTATTCATTTATAAAAAAAATGGCATCAAACATATGTATAACCAATAAACTTAATTTAAAACAAAATTTAACCAATAACACAAAATTTGTATAATATAAATGGTTGAAAGCAGTAAAAAAATTAATGAATTTTCACTGAAAGTTGAAAACATAATATGATTTGAAACACACTTAATTTTCTAAAACATCACTAATTATCAAAAAAGAAAAAAATATACTAATTATTAATTTATAATATTAATGAAAACATATATTTATATAAAAACTTCAAATTTTTACTGTCTAATTATCTTATCGAACTTTGTTATATATTCGAACAAATCTAACTTAAGACCAAATAAATTTATTGATTTATTATATTTATTCATTTATTAAGTTTCTATTATACATGTTTACTTCTCTCTCGAACAAAAAATGGAATACATAAAGCTTATCAAAGAGGCATCTTATGAGTTGGAGAAATAGTTATCCAAAACAGAGTCTCCTTTTTCTTTAGGATACGTCCTCTTCTTCTACGTAAGGATTCTATTCTCGACTCGCCACTTCCACATTTTGCAACTCACAAAATGCTTAATTTGTAATAATTATAAGAGAGAGGAAGAGAGAAAGCGAGGGATTCTATATGTGAGCTAAGCACTTCAATTGCTTTCATGGTGGCAAACGAATTTTAAGGACAAAGAATTGAGAATACGTATGAGAGTAAAAACAAATACTTATATGTAATATATGCGCATGCCCTCGAGGTCCCCATTTATATAATTGTTTCCCCATGCAACATGCGGTGTAATTAGTCTATCATACGTTTTGGAAATATAGTTTCGCCGAACATGGATTTAATATAAACGTTTTTTAATAATGTTTATTCCATATTCATGCACATAAACATCAAATACATGGATATATATATATAGCCCATGATCTTTGAGATGTGAGGAAACATCGCAGCAGCGATAAGACAAAAATCAATTTAGACATGTAGATCTGGTCCCATGATGTCGGATAAGATACGTGGCCTAGACGGTCCATTCCATTCGCAACATGTCAAACATTTTTTATTAGTGTAATCACATTCAAAATAATGGTGGTCTCGGGTCGACTCCGATAGCATTATTGCAAAAGACATGACTGGTGTGTGATGATTTTCCATAATCTATTTCGAATAGGGTTACTGTTACTAAAATGCTGTGTTTCAAGATGCATGGTCCTAAACTATTTGTGTATCACCCCAAGAAAAAAAAGCAGGCTAATTCGATTATCATATAGTTCTCTATCGAAGAAAACGTTTAACACCATTTTGGTAACCCATGCGATTGTTTCATCCTTACTTGTAAATCCTGAGGTTTTGTAACCCTATTATCACCCATGATTTTTAACATTTACCATATAAGTCTCAAGTCTTTTGCCCTTATATAATTCCATCGCATCATTGGTTTGGGATGTGTTGATGGCCACAAGAACGTGAAAAGAACATTTATCCAATTAATAAACGAACCTTTCTTTTTCCGAACTGCAGATGCTCTTTTCTATACTTGCTTACATATATATATTCAGAATATGAAAATTAATTGATTCGATATGGTTGCATGTACGACTCTTGGACCTCGTAGTTTGGCCTGCTAGAAGGCCAATGGTCAAATTAATTGGGTTCATGCATGCATGGTGGAATCCCTACAATGTTATATCACACATATTCTCTATAAATTCTAACAAAATGGACTTCTTAAATTCAACATAAATATTATATTCCTATAGGAATTAAATAAAACTACAAATTTAATTAATTTTTGTTTTTTCTAAAATATCATTTATTTATAAAGAGACATGTGATTTACGTACTATTACATGGATTATGAAATAAGAACCTCCGATAAAGTCCTAAACTTTTTGGTTTAAACCAATGGTCACTTAAGTATAGAGGGACCAAAATCATTGGTTGTACACAAATAGCCGAGTTGATTGTTAAGATATTTTAAGTTACGTTGTTGTATTTTTAACCAAAAAAGTACGTTGTTGTAATAGTAAAGTGAAAATTTAAATATATATATATATATATATATGAAAGAAAAAAGAAAATGTACGTTATAGGATAAGATTACAAAGATATACGGAGATCAATAGATATATGCCTTCGATCGTGTGGGTTATGATGTATTAATAAATTATAAAATAGGAAAAGAATGTCAACTTTCTATACTAAATAAAAGATATATTATAAATTGAATGTTATATCTTTCTGTCATGCAATTTGAACATGTCGTGAACAGTCTACATAGGGAATATGTGCGCTGTTATATTTTTATGTTACATGTATGCCACACTTGTATATATGGTTTTAAAAGTTGTATATAAAACTAGTAAATTAAATTGATAACCAATGTCGACGATGATAATAATAAAGATCGCGAGGACGGATCGTGGCATCACATATTACCATGTACTATCTATCGTCCGTACGTTTTGTGATTGCAACTCAAACTTCATTCGTATACCGAACTTTTTTTTGGTTTTATACCGAACTTTTTTATTTTAAGAAAATAAATTTCTTCCCCCAATTACAAAAGATAGATGCTAAGAAAAAGTTATCTGAACAATATATGTATACATAGATTCGTGTATTGGTGTATTTATCTATCTATATTATTATGTGGAGGAATGAGACTGATCAAATCAGCATAGAAAACAAAAATGAGTTTGGCGTCAGCTCAAGAAATGCTTCAATCAGCGATTGAGAAACGCGTGTTCCCACAGACGATTCCGAATCGTATTCCTCTCTTGCCCCAAATTAAA
Source organism: Schrenkiella parvula (assembly GCA_000218505.1). Classification (NCBI taxonomy): domain Eukaryota; kingdom Viridiplantae; phylum Streptophyta; class Magnoliopsida; order Brassicales; family Brassicaceae; genus Schrenkiella; species Schrenkiella parvula. The sequence continues at coordinate 12,456,913 of CM001192.1, read as the reverse complement.
ATTCCGATTTTTCAAAAACAAAACTTCAATTTAAATTCCCATTCTTGAATAAATAAATAAATTCCCCTTTTTTGGCGTCAAACAAATTCACCCTTTGAGATACAAAACTGCATACGACGATTAGAAAAAAAAAACTGCAGATTCGTTTGCACCTTAAGTATTAAGTGATGTTGGCTATATAATAATCCCAAAGGGCAATATCAGCATTTTTAATATATATATATATATATATATCTATATATTTATAAATATAGACATGCATATATGTAAATATTTTAAATAATTTGTTGATTAATAAAATATATTATTATCAATAATCCTCTTTTTTGTCATAGCCTTGCATCTTATCACTTGAATCTCAAATATTTAGGTGAAAAAAACAGTAATTTTAATGTGTAAGTTGGTAATAGCTGTTAGCTAGCTAGGTAGATAAAACACTGTATACGAATCATGCAAAATTGCGAAAATTTGATCTAAAACATAAAAAAAATACAATTATGATGAATTAAAAAAAAATCAAAATTTGTATGAATTATAATACCAACCATTTCAAACCAATATTCCCGCAGGATTAAACTCATTTCACATAACTTTTTTTGTTTGTGAAAAGTTAATTCGTAGATTTCAGTTAATTTCACGAATAAATATTGATCGATCGTTAGTATATTACAGATCGAACTTACGATATGATGCATAACACAGCAATTTAACAACTTTTTTTTTTTGTCAAAGGACAATTCAACAACAGTCATATTGTCCTTATGACTCAAGCCTTATATATTTTTCCTCAAAATTATTACTATTTTATTTCGTGTTCTGGCAACTCTCTCTTTTTTTACTATTTTTTTGTGCAAATCTCCTTATTTTGTAATAACTCATCAGTTTTAAAAGAAAAAAATAGATGATGAGGTTATTCTTATGTAAACTATATTGTAAGGCCTTTGCCAAAAAAAAATAATATTATAACAATCTTACAAGGCATACATTCTTGGATAGACTGCTTGTTTAAGGTCGATAAGGGCCCATCCAACCCAATAAGTGTGTATATACATAGCTCTTAGAATTAAAATCACAAGGGTAGATACAAGTAGGACGTTTTCTAATAAAAAATGAATGATGAATATAGGTTTAAGTCCTCTTGGTTCATAGATACGTTCCTCTTCCTACAAGACGAGAGAAGATTAAGACACGGGACAGAAAAATTGACCCAGCGATTACGTGTAGATCCGTGGTTAGGGACGCTAACTTTAGGCAGCGTTTTTGAGAACGTCTAACACACGGTTCCTCATTGAGAGAAAAAAAAACCTACATGGGATCATTAGCACAAAGTCACACATGTACTGTTTTTCATTATCAGACAATGACATCATCAGAGAGCAGAGTCGAAACACAAATCAATGTCAAAATATTTGGTTTGAATCTCTCTGGAGATTTGCATGTGTGCACGTGTGTTCAAAAGTCAACGTTGCAAAGAGATTGATCGCTAAATCGCCCCTTTCGTTGTGCGAAACGAAAAATTAATTATTTATAGGGGGGTTACATAATGGAGATTCATATAGACCACTTGTTATATTGGTGGTTTGAATCGCGTTAGCTGAGAAAAGACAATATGTTTTCGGCCATGGTATATGTGACATTGATTGCTCTAGTAAACTCGAGTACGTACCCTGTGTAGTGTGTGGCATATGTTAAGAGAGTACGTGCCTAACATGGTCATATCTAACGCACGTTAGAGACGACTAAGTAACAAATAATGAGTCGAGCTCCCAGAACCCAGGTGAAAGTGTGTATGTGGTACATGTCGTCCCTTGCTATAAGAAAGAGACATGTCGCTTCTATTTCTGGAGTCTTTCCTGACAGGTTGAGATTCATATAGTGACCATATCGATTAAAGATCCACATGTTCGTAGGTTCAACGTTGATTGTCTTTAGAGAGCCCAAAATTCATCTCTAACAAATATATCACATAGGTTTTGTAATGGTCTTGTAAAATTGGAAATAGCACAATTACTAATTGTTAAGGTGTAGATCATTTTACATCAAACATACATACCGTAAAAGTAGATCCATATTTTGATCAAATGTATACTTGGCAGTTGTTCATATTGTATTTTCATGAACAGGGAATCATTTAATTAATTAAGTGAAGCCATCCATATATACCATTAGTCCTAGTTACGTGTAACGTAACTATACGCATTAATTAATTTGGTCCCGTTTCCTTTTAATTATCTTACGTTATATTTTGGAAACTCAAACTTTAATTGTTTGCCCAATCAAGTTCTCTCAAGAAAGAAAAAAGAAAGATAATTGACTTCCGAATTAATAATATATTTCATATACTCAATGTACAATCAAATTTACTGATATAATAATAAGTTTTATATAAAAAGAATGACAATTTGTTTTTTTGAGCAGTCAGTTATCAGATTAGTTTCAATTTATTACCATTAAACTGAGCAACAAAAATTATAAGCCCAACTACCGAATCTGTGTTATACGTATACTTGAAATTAGAAAGTTTTAATGTCTCTGTAAAATTTAAGCACACGTTATAGAATTTGGTCAACAATCATTGACTACACTTGCTAATTCCACGTGTCATATAATGATAGGATCGACGGTGGTCCGTTATAGAAAACGAACCGTCCTCTTGATCACGTAACAAAAAAGTCCATATAATGTTTCTCCGACAACGGAGGCAATTATCCACAACGCTCATGTGCATTGTCTGTTTAAGAAACTTTCTCACTTAGCTGTTAAACAGCCCACGTGTCGTTCTATGCTTAACAGTGGAGCATGAAGAAATCGATGTGCCGAGAAGCAGACGATAAATAACTCCCTTACGCAGCTCAGCAAAAATAGATTTTCCTGATTCCCGGTCCGAAGGCATTGGTTTAAAATGAAATCACTTTATAATATTTCTTGAGATAATATTTTCATATACCATGTCTTTTAAATTATTATATATATATTAAAAAAACAAAAAAATGTTGACCACAAAAAAAAGTTCAATGCTAATTAAGTGCTCGAAGAGAGATGATTTAACCCTTTTTTAATTTCAGTACGAGTATTATCAAATATTGATCTAGATATTCTAGAGAATATATAAATATAAATTTTGGAATCTTCCAGTCAAAAATAAATGATTATAGATCACTGATGTAATGTGAGGATAAAAAATGGTTATTCGAAAATGACAAGTTTGGTGTTTAATATATTTGTCGATGACTCAATGAGTCTCAATATTTTCTATCTTCAAAGTCTGATACTCTGATTTGTTGGATTTGACTACTATAAGTCTATAACTAAGTACACATTTAGACGTTAATTATTATTTTAATTAAGTTACTATTTTAGATATGTATAATAGAAATTATAAGACTAAGGAACGGTTATAAATAAGCTGGAGGAATAAATGTGGTTTTTTTTTTGTGACTCGTGAGTCAACTTGTTTGATGTTTCTTTTTAGCCGGCATTTAAAAATTAGACCTTTTCCTTTTCTAGAAAACCCGCTTTATAATTTGGAAAATAATTAAAAAAATAAAGGCCATAATCATTTTGTAAGTTGATAGACGTTATAATTTGACCAAATGCTTTATTTCAAAGACGACAATATTTCTGTTATAATTTTTTATGACGATAACATATAGGGGATTATTATTCTGTGTTATCAATTGTTTGACACTAAATTCTACTAAATCGGAGTCTATGTATACATACAAATCAAGAATAACTTCAAATACAAAAGTTAGGAAAAAACATTTAAATTAATTAATTTTATTTTGTAGCTGCACTTGTTATATTTTTAACAAACAAATGATTAGATATATAAAGTTGTGTTTATGACCAATATCCATGTTTGTTCTGTTTTTCTCTATATCATTACTGAAAAGTATTGTTAATTTTGATACTATTAGCTATTACAGTTAAATGTATTAAGTTATCATTATATATGATGATATATATACACTAAAACATGATTAATTTGGATTTTTTTTAAATTGACACAATTTTTTATAAATTATTTATAATATTAAATAATATTATAAAATTAATAATAAATTAAAAATATATTTTGAAATCATTTAAAAAGTTGCATAATTAATTGATGGATAATTTATTAAAACATAGTTTTGGAGATGTACCATCTTCTCACAAAAAAAATAAAATAATATATATATAATTTATGAATGATATTGTGGTATTTGGAAAAATTACATACTATATTTATGAAGGAGAAAATAAAAGAAAGCATGGCATGAGAATATTGTTCACAAAAGCGTGAGGGCATATCCAAGATGTGGTGCCTACTTTCCGACCGTGATGATTCTTCTCCGACGCCGTTAATTTAGCCTCTAAGTGTAATTAGTTTTTCTGTTTCTTTTGTGTACTAATTTAGTTCAATTTAAAGAGGATTGTGCTTCGTCTCAGAACAAATTAATAATTCGAATTCACACAGCTGTGTCCTTCTATATAGTATAATACATATTGTGTTTAAGCAGTGGAAATATTAAGGATTTAATAAATTAATTTTAAGAACTATGTATACTACAGAGTAAAAGTTGATAAACATAGGATATAAATGTTTAAAAAGCTCAGGACCGTACAACTCATTTTTATTTATTTTACGAAATGTATCCCTATTCTTCTTTTTGGAAGCTAATAAATGTATTATGTAAATGATGAGATTGTAAAATTATGTTATTCTATTATTGATGAAGAGAAAGAATCAAAAGTTTATATACCAATTTAGTAAGCCAATTTTAACCAAGAAAATCATCAATATTCCTATCAAATAATATTATATCAATTCTAAACTAATAGTAAACTGTATGATAAAAATTAGAATATATTGATTTAAGGTGAACAAATCAACCCACCAAATACAAAAAATTGTGCATAAAATGTTCTCTAACAAACTTAATCAATAATATATATATAAAGAACAATGAAACAACCACAACAAATACATATGGATCTCATATACCATGTTCCTCGCTTTTGTTGTTTCTATTTTGTATATAAAACATAAATATAATTTTTAGTAACTATTTATAAAATTGTCATACATGTATTTTAAGAGAATATAAATTTAATGTTAAAATAAAAAAAATCTAATACATTTGAAAAATATCCATTATTTTATGGTAGTTAACTTTTAAATGTCAAGTTGTGAGCTAAATAATTTATTAGCATTGTGTTTATGTATTTCACTATTTTGTAATATATTTTATCATTTCGCGCAATTAATTGATACCACATCTAAAATTATGTGTAGCAATATCTAAATATGAAAAATTTGAAGAATTTAGTTTAAGTTTTCATTTTTTCCGATAAAGATACTGAATTATACAAATGGAGGAAAAGGGTTAGGCAGCGGAGATTACATTAAGTTGGCATTAATCTCACATTTAAACGGATAATGATTCACTCTAATTTATCTTTAACTTAAAAAAACTAGTCTTTTGGTATAATATTAAATGTCAAATCGTTTTAATAAAATTTTCATATCTTTTCTTGGTTTTTTTTTTCCTTTACCTTCCCTTCTGTTCTCGCGTAGCACCCACATCAAAAAAAAAACTTCCCTCGATTTGTTGATCTGCCGCTGGTCTCGATCTCCGTCCAAAGATCTCGAGTGAGAGAGAAAGAGAGAGATGCATTGAGAAAAGGCTGAGGCTTTTCGTCTTTAGTTTTCTGTGTTTTCCTGTTTCGGTTCGCAGTAAAAAAAAAACCTCGAGATGTGTTGAGCTTATGTTGGGATTCTCCGGTTGATTAATTTTGTCGGTAGGGTATCTTTGTTTATTTGAATTTCGATTTCTCCGAGGACTTAGCTTCGGAGATGAGTGGGTGTTTGCCTTGCTTTGGATCTTCGGCTAAAGACGCTGCTGCGAAAGATTCGGCGAAGAAAGAAGTTTCAGCTAAAGACGGCTCAGTTACTCAGTCTCACCATGTCAGCTTAGGTGAAATTTTTTTCATTAAACTTTCTGGTCCTTACTTTGGGATCTATTGGGTTTTCGTGTCTTAGATCGATTTAAGTTTAAAGTTTGTACCTTTGGTGATGATTTTTGGAAAGAAATGTTGATGTTTCTGATCTAAATTCATATGCGATAGCTTCACGGCTACACAGCTTGTGGACTCTACTTTATGAGATCTGATGTGTTTTTGGGAGCTTTGGTTATAGTTATTGATACAATTTAGCTCCAAATTGTGGTTTGCGTGAATGGTAATTACAGTTTCTGTTTAGTTCTCTATACATGGAATGCAATTAGAACATGCCAAGTAGATTTATCAATTCTATCCAGCAAACAAAGAATCATAAAAACGTTAGCTTTAGGGTTTCAGAAATGAAGAGTTCTGGATAAGGATGTTCTGTACTTCTAGACATCACTAGTTTATCGGCTGCTTCCTGCGCATTGCTTTGTGACGGAAAGTACTAATATTTTCTTCTTTTTTGTAGACAAATCAAAGTCTCGAGGAGGTCCCGAACATAAGAAGGAGCTAACCGCTCCAAAAGAAGGGCCAACTGCTCATATCGCTGCACAAACGTTTACTTTCCGAGAGTTAGCTGCAGCCACTAAAAACTTTCGACCAGAATGTCTTCTTGGAGAAGGTGGTTTCGGACGTGTTTACAAGGGTCGTCTAGAGAGCACAGGACAGGTGAAGTTCTTGAAATCAATCAACAGAATCATCCTTTTGTTTTCTCACAATCAAACCCGTTGTCCAATTTTATGGATTGGATTTTATGTCTTGCAGATAGTAGCTGTTAAACAGCTTGATCGAAACGGTCTACAAGGAAACAGAGAGTTTCTTGTAGAGGTTCTTATGCTGAGCCTTCTGCATCATACCAATCTTGTGAATTTGATTGGTTATTGCGCTGATGGTGACCAGCGTCTTCTTGTGTATGAGTATATGCCACTAGGATCGTTGGAGGATCATCTACACGGTAAGCACACCAATATTACTGCTCGTGACATGGAACTTACATTTGTTATTGATAGGAAACAATTGCCTTGTGATACGAAACTACCATATATAGAAACTATGACACGAAGTCTAGTGCTACTGAATCTGATACATTGGGAAATTCCTTACGTTTTCTTTCTCTGTACTTAGAAAGCTATTTATGGTAAACAGATCAAAACATTACCTTGCAAATAGTTTTACGCAGAGTGACGATAAAATTTTTGGTTTTTCAGATCTTCCACCGGATAAAGAGCCTCTGGACTGGAACACGAGAATGACAATAGCTGCAGGAGCAGCGAAGGGACTGGAGTATTTGCATGATAAGGCAAATCCACCTGTGATCTACAGAGACTTGAAATCATCCAACATTCTTCTTGGAGATGGCTATCATCCGAAGTTATCTGATTTCGGGTTAGCTAAGTTGGGCCCTGTGGGCGATAAAACACACGTCTCAACCCGTGTTATGGGCACATATGGCTATTGTGCACCAGAATACGCCATGACCGGGCAGCTCACACTGAAATCCGATGTTTATAGCTTTGGAGTCGTATTTCTCGAGCTAATCACAGGTCGAAAAGCGATTGATAATGCTCGAGCTCCTGGAGAGCACAACCTCGTTGCATGGGTATGTTAAATTCTAGACTATTTTACCGTATATATCAACAGAAGAGAAAAATCTCAACATTTTTGCACTCTGATGTGCTAATCAACATAGTCTTTGCTTACTTGAATCATTGGGATTCTCTTTTGCTTGTTGGTCTTTGCCTTGATTACACAGGCTAGGCCGTTGTTCAAAGACCGTAGGAAGTTTCCAAAGATGGCAGATCCATCGCTGCAAGGGCGGTATCCAATGCGTGGTCTATACCAAGCGCTTGCGGTTGCAGCAATGTGTTTACAGGAACAAGCAGCGACAAGACCCCTGATCGGCGACGTGGTGACAGCTCTAACTTACTTAGCTTCTCAAACGTTTGACCCTAACGCGTCAAGCGGTCAAAACAGTAGAGGCAGTGGCGGGCCACCATTTATCAGGACAAGAGATGAACGGAGAAGCATGGGAGATGGGAGTAGTTTGGATAGTCCTGCAGAGACTCGTAGTCGGTTAGGGTCACCAGCGACTCACAAGAACTCTCCTGATTACAGACGAAGGGATATGGTGAGGGAAGTGAATGCGGGATCAGAGGCAGGGAGCGAGACGGGAGGCGGATCAGGGAGAAAATGGGGATTAAGCGATATGGAAGGGACAGAATCACAGAGAGGGAGTCCGGCGAGTATTGGGAGAGCATCGAGAGGGACTCCGAGGAACCGGGATTTAGATAGAGAGAGAGCAGTGGCAGAGGCAAAGGTGTGGGGAGAGAATTGGAGGGAGAGGAAAAGAGCTACCAATGGACCGGGCAGCTTTGATAGTTCAAATGACTGAAGGGAAAATATTAAAAGCTATGTGTCTGAAATGGAGAGGTATATTGTCTTTGTGGCAAGAAGCAGAGGGAGACGCTTGGGGTCATATGAAACATTTGTCGGGTCGGGTGGGTCAGTTGTCGGATTTGATGTCTGAGTCAGAAGAGAGACTCTTCAATAGTAGTTGAAGCTAAAGAACATATCAAGGAAGAGAGTTTGAGAAGGATGGTGAGTAGAGGGAGATTGGGCAATTAGGAAGGGAAGAAAATGGTTTTTTCAAGTTTTTTTTTTTTTTGATATGGGTTGTATATGTAATATGGGAGGGAGAATTTGAGTCGATTTTTTATGTTTCTTTTCTGTACTATTTTTACTGTATCATGTGTATGGATTCGAGTCTGTCGGAAAGAGGAAAAAAAAAAGTCAGTCCTACCATCTAAGTCAGCTTCTTACCATTGTCCCTCCTGATGGGAAATTGAGAAAAGACCTGTGGTCTGTGCACTTTTCAAATCCGACCACAAAAGCAGATTTGAGATTTACTTTTTATAGAATTCTAATACTGCTGAGATTAGGAATGTGTTGAATTCTACGAAAAGAAAAAAGAAAAAAAATATACACGCAGAAAGTAGGATCAAAGAGAGTTAAAAAAATGAGGGATGTGAATACAAAATGATAGATCGGCCTTTGTCATAGCTAAACCGATTCTTCGATTTGTATTCATACCTAACTAAAAGTAACCACATTACTTGATAATATGCATAGCCGAATGGATTCAGCTAAGCTCTCCTTATTTCCTACGTTTTCCCTACAGATACATGAAGTTTTTTTGAGTTAGGATCAGAACTACACAGGGCTTATCAACATTATTTGAATTTGTAAAGCTTTTCATTTCACAAAATGATTCACCATTTTGTTATGTTATTTAAGGAATTGTCTTATTTGCATAAGTTAACCAGCAAAATAAATTAGTTTGTATATTGTAGACCATTTGCTTACCGAAGTCACAAAATCATCCATTGACAGCTGCTTCCGTTTCTTCAAGAATGTAGGGCTCTCATTTGCTTGCCTATCCAAAGCTCGCTTCGAAGGTGTTCCACTCTAAAACAATGTATAAAGCAGACCATCAGAAACAATACCATCGTGTTTCTCACCATTAACCAAACACTAAAGCATGTGTGTTAAAATGAGAACTTTAAGACGTTTCTTCAAGTCCTCACCTTTGCAAGCTTCTTCTCTTTGCGGGCTTGCCTCTCTCTCTCATCATACTCTTGGTTCTCTTTCTCAATCAGCCGGATCAGTGTGTCGCATCTCCTGGCAAGTTCCTGACTTGTACGGCATTTTACATACCAGTCAAAGCTGAACAAGGGAGATGTCTTAAAAGCCGTTTTTAGTTCATCCCAGTTTCCATACCCAAGCTTATGGACCATGCATACCTGTTAATCACAAGTTCGGCGGGTCAATGTCATTTAAAAATGAAACAAAACAGAAACATCTCAACCCACAGAGTAGATGGATGAATTGATATCAGACCATGAAACGGTCACACTCTTCATTGTACAGCTTCCCTTTGTTCTGACCATACTGAATCTTCAGTTCCAGCCACGGGTTCCTGTAGCGATCCAGTTTCTTCCCAATAGCTTTCATAATTTCATCTTTCCTAGAGATTTTTCCTTCCCCTTTCTCAATATTCTTGATGATTCTATCGTAATCTGCAAAGGTCAGAGGTAAAGCTTACTTAGAATAAGATTCTTTTGTGAGGCAAAAGATCCAACGGAATTTTACTGCAGACATTCGTAAACTTACTTAACAATATAAACTTACTTACCATTCAGCTCCTTGTATCGCTCTCTGAAAACTTGAGCATATCGTTCAACCTCTTCCTCTGTTTTCCCTTCCATCTCAGAGGCAATACTACTTATATCGTTTCGGCCATACTTCTCACAAGATCTAATGAAGGTATTGAAGTCTCTTTTGCTCCATGTTTGGAAACCCTGAGAAATAATCAACTATATTCGATTTTACAAAGCCCATCATGAAAAATGCCAACCCAGTAATGTCAAATGAATCCACTTGCCTCTTCCAACAACTGCTCCTTTTCTTCCACTTCTTCAGCAGTTAAGGGATCTCCAACTTCTGAGAAAGTAATTCTTAATCAGTAATAGGTTCAGTGGAGTAATGTAAGAAAGAGGAGACTGAGAAAACCAAGCTGGACCTTCAGGTTCATCAACTTCAACTGTGTCTTTCATCTGAGTTTTCTGATGTATTTGCTGAAACCAAAACGAAAGAAGTTGTTATTACCCTAAAACGCCTTTAAGCTAATCAGATATGAAAACTGCTTAAATGACATGATAAGTCGATAAATTCTCAAATAAAATCCCCACCATAAGGTGTCGCACTTCCTTTTCATACAGCTCGTTCAATCTCTCCAAGTTAAAGAACTGGAAATCATGTCTGCGGGATGGAAAAGAAATTTAGATATATAGGATAAAAATACCATCCCGGAAAAGGATAAATGTCTAATCCACGGAAAAGATACTTACAAGTGGGGCATGCGTGGAATTCTAGGCTCTTTAGGTTTAGCTGGAGCACCTTGTCGCAATGTTTGCTTGAAGTAATCAGTTTCAGAGTAGCTGAAGGGTGGGTGGATAAAAGTAAAGATTTGAGGTTGGATGTTGTTTAGGAAGACAGAATAACCACGTAACAAAAAAAGTAGAAGTAATATTTACTTGCGCTTTCTCTCTCTTTTTGGTGGATCATTCCAATTCTCACTCGCAATTTTCTTAAAATCAAACTTGTTCTCATCCTGCCAAACAATAAAGAAAAGAATTAAGTACAAAGATTATTCAACATCGTGCAGGTGCATTTCCATAAGCTGTGCAATTAATTATGCAAGAATACCTTATTATCATCGTCAAAATCATAAAGGTCAGCACCTGCAACAAACAGGAAATCAGATTATTCGGATCTCCCATTAGTCATGCAATGGAGTTACCATTAAAAACAAGCCAAAGGGTTACATGAGATGCTTACTGTCATCCATTTTAAATTGTATTGCATCTTCAGTGAATTTCTTCATCTTCGCATCAAGTTCAGCAGTTGCCTCTTCTCCTTTGGCAATGATTCTGTCAATATCCTCATCCGTAATTGTGCTATCTTTAGAACTAAACACCATTTCAGCACCATATCTAACCATTTGGAGTAACTCATCCTTATTAACAGCTGAAAAGTAAAGAAAATAAACAAATCTATAAGCACAATACAAACATATATCAGTGAAGCCGATGCATTTTACAACCTCCGGAGACAAACACTTACTTTTCTGTTCTACCAATCGCCCTTGCTGAATTACCAGAGCATCAAGTGCCAACTTCTTGTAAGCTCTCTCAATCACTTTTGCCTCAATAGCATTCTGTACATGACCAATACAAAATTAAGTTTAGGTTCTCGATGTTTTACTTACTTAATACACATGTGTAGAAGATTAACCTCTGTGCAGAACCGGAATACTTGAACTTCTTTCTTTTGGCCAATTCTATGTGCACGATCTTGTGCTTGCAAGTCAACTTGGGGATTCCTGCCAGACTCCGCCAAGCTCATTAAGCATGGAGAAAATATTCTTTAACTACAATAGACAAGAAAAGAGCTTACCAGTCACTGTCATAAAGGATCACAACATCTGCTGTAGCAAGATTGATACCAAGCCCTCCAGCTCTAGTGGATAACAAGAAAACAAATTTCTCACTTCCTGGCCTGTTGTAGGCTTCTATGGAAGCATCTCGTTCGTCACCACCAGTATTTCCATCAATGCGGCAGTACTGGTAACCACGATACATTAAATAATCCTCAAGAATATCCAAAAGCCTTGTCATCTGATATCGGCGAGCAAAATCATTACAATAAGAACAAGAAACAAGAAGAATAACACCTAGACAAAATGAAACAAAGAAAGGAACCATTATTTGCTTGTGTTAATGTGTACCTGAGAAAATATCAGAACCCTTGAATCGCGTTCCTTCAACTTAGGTAGCAATTTGTCTAAGAGAACCATCTTGCCTAGAAACAAGAATCATAACAGAAATAACTAAGATGCTTGACTAAGATATCTGGAGGAACTAATTTGAATGCAAGTCTTACCTGCATTTGTTACAAGGTGATCTCCTGTGGTATAGGGGGGACCAGGCTCTGCACCCTGGAAAAGATAAGGGTGGTTGCAGCATTTGCGCAATTGCATTGCTATATTCAAGAGACGTTTGCGTTCTCCGCCACCATTAACCACTTCAAGATCCTTCTGCAGTAACGCCTTGTAGTACTGCTTTTGCATCTGAGACATGCCAACTTTAAGTATCGTCTCCTTTTTTGGAGGTAAGCCTTTTTCTACATCTGATTTTAACCTCCGAAGAAGAAAAGGTCGGAGAACCTATAAAGATAAAGAGGTAAGCAATTAGCATAAGCAACAGAGAGAATAAAATTGATAACCACAAGTACATACCTTATGCAGTTGTTGAACAACTTCTTGCTGGTCATTTTCACCAGAAATTTGAAACCACTCATCAAAAGTCTCTGCTGAACTAAAAACCTCGGGCAGAAGAAAATTGAGAAGAGCCCACAATTCGTGGAGATTATTCTGTATATAAGAAACAAATATGAATATATCATACGAGAACAGTATCATCTGAAACAAACCAAGTACAAAAGATGAAGCATACAAAGAATGTATAATCAAAACGACGATGTTCAAACAGTAATGAAAACTGTAGTTTTACATACAGTTGGCAGAATTATTTAAAATCTAAGCAATTTATCATGAGACTGAACAAATACCTGAAGGGGGGTTCCTGTGATAAGAAGCCTATAATTGGTGCTAAAAAGTCTCATGGTTTTTGAGAGAAGTGAATTCTCATTTTTGATTCGATGTGCTTCATCAATGATTATATATCGCCAGCTAAAGCGACGCAAAGATGTCTTCTCTTTGATAGCCATCTCAAAGCTTGTAACACAGACGTCAAACTTCCCCGCAACTAGCAGTTCATCACGAATATATCTCTGCATTATTTAACATATATTTCAGTATTCTAGGCGGCACACATAGATAAAACCATTAAAATGGCAGAAGAGCATGACTCACCCTTTCCTCAGGATTACCAAGGAATTTCACAGCACGCAGGACAGGACAAAATCGGCGAATTTCATTCATCCAATTACCAAGGGTTGATTTTGGAGCAACAACCATATGAGGGCCATTAATTCCCCTGTATTCATGCAGGTAAGCCAGCAAAGAAATTGTTTGAAGTGTCTTCCCCAGACCCTAGACCATGAAACAAAAGTGATGCAAAGATTAGCATCAGAGAAAATAGGGAGCTTAAACACCTTAGTTTATACTTGGATACGCAATAGTTTACCATTTCATCTGCAAGAATTCCATTTATGCCATTCTCATACAACCGAATGAGCCAGTTTAAACCAGCTAATTGGTAGTCTCTCATTTTCCCCTGAATACCTGTGATATGAGTAGTACGAATCAGATCTCTAAAATTATACAGTTTACAAAGTATACATAGAAACTGTGAGGTCACAACTCAGGTAATACGTTCAACACACATCAGAGAAGTGAAGGTAAGCTGTCAAATCCTATTATATCTTCGGGCTAGAGGTCACAATATGACTGCGCAACTATGTGCCATTTCTAGATAAAAGGAGCAAGATATAGGTACTTACAAGCGGGCTGTGTGACCAATCGTGTGCCTCCAGATCCAGGTATAGCACCCTCTTCTTCCTTTAAACACTCTTCATCTTCCTCTTCTTCAGTTAGTTTGGAAGCATGACGACCCCTGAATTTAAAGTGAAACCAAATAAATTAAAGCCATGAGATTGTGTGTTTATCATATTTAACGAAACTTCAGATGATTGACAACAATTTCTTTTGAGATCATCTAAATTCAACCCACCTTCCTTTCCTCTTCTTCTGAGATGGAGATGGGTCAGTTATAGCAAAATGTGCAAATAACTCGGTTTGCTGCAGAAGATACTTCAATCCCCCCTTTCCTTTATTGTTCTACATACATAGAACGATTTAGATTTTCAGTGCCTCCGGATGTAAGAGATAAACAACTCGAATCCTAACAATTTTTTACTAGCTTACCATATCTGCATCTATCGAAGCATTTTGGGCATCTAAAATTTCCTGAATTTTCTGCTTCTTCATCTTCTGCATTTCTTTAAGTCTAGCCTTCTCACGTTTGCTGATTTCAGCTTTTCCTTCATCTTCTTCATGCTACATGTGCTCATCAAATCATGAAAGGAGTAACCAAATATCCTCACAAGTCATATTCACGTACTACTATAATGAGCGAAAAAGCGGCATTTGTCTCCAAAGCAAAAACCTTCAAACCAAAGGAATCGAAACCATACGACTCGAACTAAAACTAGTTATTCTATCCAGCGACGAACAAAGCACAAAACCATAAATACGAGCTCAAAAGACGCCCAAAAGTTGAAGCATCGAATACAATACCCAAACACACCATTCATTACACGCTCACCATTCATTACACGCTCATAGGAATCCTTAAAGAAACCCTAATCGTTGTTAAATAAAAATTCAAAATTTCAAAGCAAAATCACAGCGGACATAAGGATGCGAATGCGAACCGAAGAGGGCGAACAGAAACGGAGAGGTACCTCGTCGGCGTCATCTTCTACAGGGAAAACCTCGTCGTCAGAGACGGGTGCTTCGTCAGGGGCAACATCTTCCTCGTCGGAGTCCGCAGAGCGAGCAACGGCCTGTAGCTCCTCCTCATCATCTTCTTCCACATTGACCTGATCGTTAACTTGCTCCTCTTCCTCCGACGAGCTTGCCTCGTCTGAAGAAACTTCCCGTTTCGAGGTTCTCGCCATGGACGCCTTTCTACGATTCCGATTTCGTCTGAGATCGAGGGTTATTGAGTTTGCTTCTGGTTTAGTAAAAACAAAAAAAACAAAAGTGTAATAAAATTTAGAAACCAACAACATATAGTCAAGTCAAAGACCGACGTTTGAAACGACCGTATATTCCGACTCGATCTTACCCCGTTGATTAATTTTGAGAGATCAAATCAACGGCCACGATGTTACACGTGGCTTTGACTTATAAAGAGTATCCCGCCCACCTGAGGAGAAGAGTTTCGGAAATTCCCGCCTTGGACTTTAGTTAGCACTAATGGGCCCATCAGGCCCATGGGCTCAATTTAGCTAATGTAACTTGTCTTCTTTCTCGTCTCTCTACCCGCCTTATCCATTTATCCCGCCGAAAAACGCAAATGACACCTCAGCAGTCGAATATATGACACGCCATAGCTGAATTCCCAATAATACCCTTAGTTAGAACCAACACGCTTGTCTCCTTTCTAGTTACGCCCTTTGCGTATAAAGGATGAAAGTAGAATTTAAAATAAAAAGAATATTCGTATTTTCTTCGACGTTTCTTCTTTCATTCACGTTCTTCTCTTTCGCGACTCGTCATCGCAGATGATGCTCCTACCCTATATAATATAATATAATATAAGCCGCCGTTAATTTTATAGCCGGCGATTATCTCCGATCATCGGCCGAAATTTCTAATCGTAGTCAAAAAAGTTAAATCAAAGCTTTTCGTTCGCTTGCTTTCATCCTCAGTTTCTTCTGAATTCTAAAATCCTGGATTTGGGTTCCTTGAGTCTCTTTTAAGGTAAACTGTTTTTTAATTGCTAATTTTCGTCCCAGTTTTGCTCTGTTTAGCTCAATTTCCCCTTATATCAATTAATGAACAGAAGATGATGTGGTTGTGTTTATTGTCTGCTTGCAGACAGAATATGGCGCAAAAGAGATGGCTGTTCTTGCTGGCAATTTTTGCTTGTCTTGTTTGCTTTTCATGTGGAAGAGGTGATAGTCCAACTTACTTCCATAATGATTCCGTCTCAAAGCTTTATGATACCGACACTTTTATATGTACTTGGTTGGTATATGAGCTGCGAGCCTATAAGTATATCAAGACTCAAAAGAGTGAATTTTTATGGTGACTTCTTTCTTGTAATTGCAGTTCTCAAGTTGAAGAGCGATGATGGTCGACCTGTTTACAACCATACGCTTACCATAACACTTGTGGAGTATGCTTCTGCGGTAAGTTTATATGACAGATGCTGCAGTAATCAAAAAGGCCTGTTACAAATGTTTTCATTTTTCGTTGTCAGCACTGTTATTAACAATGTTAGAGAAAAGAGATTATGTTGATAAAGTGCACAAGATTGATGAATCAAGTTTATGTGTGTATGCAGGTCTATATGTCTGATTTGACAGAACTCTTCAATTGGACGTGTGAAAGATGCAATGGTTTGACAAAGGTATAGTTTAACACATGTTGAGGCAGATCAGTTTTTAAAGCCACAGTTTTTAAAAACCTAATAGCTCCAGTTGGGCGTTCTAACGTGCTTTTGGATGGTGCAGGGTTTCGAAGTGATAGAGATAATATTTGACGTTGAGCACTGCCTACAGGTCTGCCCTGATATCATAAGCTACATCTTGACATAATGTCTTTCGTTGAATAGTTATTAATATCAGTACGTGTTACTTGTAAACAACAGGCATATGTTGGTGTGGCAAAGGATTTGAATGCCATCGTTATTGCATTCCGAGGAACTCAAGAACACAGGTATTGTTTTTCTCTTTGTAATTTTTAAGTTACACCGTTTGCCTAAACTTGGTTGATGGCTTAAACAACCCAAAACTTGTGCAGTATACAAAATTGGGTCTCAGACTTGTTCTGGAAACAGCTCGATCTAAATTACCCTGACATGCCTGATGCAATGGTACGCTTTAGTAGCAAGTTTTTGTCATCGATATTTTCATGTAGTAAGGTGGAATTTTGTGATAGTTGTCCTACAATTGGCAGGTGCACCATGGCTTTTATAGTGCTTATCACAATACAACTCTACGACCCGCAGTTTTGGGTGCAGTACAACGAGCAAAGAAATCCTATGGGGCTAACATCAAAATCATGGTGACTGGTCATTCAATGGGAGGAGCCATGGCTGCCTTTTGTGGGCTAGACCTAGTTGTAATGATACTTGACGCTAACTAACTTTTTTTATATCTAATTGTTATGTCCTTTGAAGTTGTTAACTGACTTTGATTTGGATGTAAATCTCAGGTAAATGAGGGAGAAGAAAACGTACAGGTCATGACATTTGGGCAACCTCGTGTTGGGAATGCTGCTTTTGCATCTTATTACAGTTTGATTGTGCCTAACACCTTCCGGATCACGCATGAGCATGATATGGTTCCTCATCTTCCTCCTTTCTATAATCTATTTCCTCAAAAGACATACCACCACTTCCCAACAGAGGTAACATCGTTTTCTCTGTCCACTGAATATTCATCAGAATGACAGTTTTAGTTTTAAGTTATTTTATGCAAAAATATGGACTAGCCGGGTGATCTTTCCAAAGTTTGAGTGTAATTTCTCCGCTTGGTTTATTAACTGCCTGGGAGAACCGATGAAAGAGGTCAATGGTGTGTTTCGGGTTGCAGGTGTGGGTGAGAGATCTCAGTTTTTCAAATCTTGTTCTTCTTAGTATTGAGAAAGTTTGTGACAACACCGGTGAAGATCCTTCATGCAGCAGGTAACTATCAATCCATCTAAAACAACTCGCTGATATAACAAGCCCGCAAATAGAAACTTAGAATTATTATTGACTACCACATTTCACTTGATGGATGACTACTGGTCAGCAATCGTTACAACATGGCTTTTTCTCATGTTTTTGGCTCAGTTGCCAGACATTTGTTACACGAGTCCAGTATTTATTCTTGGTTCTTGTTATTTCAGATCAGTGGTGGGCAATAGCATTTCTGACCATTTAAGGTACTTTGGGGTAGACCTGAGGTGCGAGACTTGGAGACAATGCACAATAGTGATGAGCCATGAGATGGATAGATTCAGCAGGAAAGATTCAAAGGGTAACCTATTCCTGTCGCGGACAGTTCCTCCCGCGGACGTTAACAAAACAAAAACTCCTATCGAAAATGGGAATCTATAGTTTAGACGAGTCTGTTGGTTCGAGTCTTGGTCAAGCAAAGCTTGCTTGAAAGGGAAGGTTTGGGAGATTCATCAGATGTGGAGAAAGAAGAATGGTTCTTCTGATGCTTTGTGGTCTTGAAAGAAAGTGTATACTAAAGATATATAATCAAGACTTTGTAAATAAGTCGTAGGTTAATAGCATGTAGCGAAGAAAAATAAGATGATCAGGTTAGATTTTTTATTAATTTAAATCCATGGGTATTAAATTCAATTCAAAAATGTAAAAATGTAAATGGGATGATGACATATGATTAGTAAACTTTACTTCATAAATAATATTAAAATCATGTGTTCGTTTAGAAACCATGTAATCTGTGACTTTTTTAGATCTCTACAAATAAAAATCATATGATAATTTATAGATAGAAGAAAATGCAAAATTGCAAATACTCTGGAGGGTAAAGAGTCTTTAGTATAGTCTGAGATTTCCAGGACCGACAAAAAAAGATCTACGCAACCGCGTCTTTCATTGATCAAGTAATCAAAACATCTCTAGTTCCGATAATACCCTTAACAAGAGCCAACACGTGTCCCTCCTTCACCTTAGTGTATGAAGGACGAAACTGGAAAATTCAATTAAATAGAAAAAACGAATATCCATATTTCATCGCCATTTCTTCTTTTCACGATTCGCAATCGCATTTATTTTACAGCTGAGGATTAATCTCAGATCACTACCCTTAGATTTTAATTTCCTTCCATTCGTGCGTTCTACGATTTGGTTTGCTTGCTTCGATCTTCAGTTTTGTCTGGTTTTTTTTCTCTGTCTGGACTTAACTGGTTGGTCAATCTCTCTTTGACCTATTTGCTCCAATCCTCATTAGTATGAGTCTCGTTTCCATAAGCTTAACTGTTGTTTTTGCTTCTTAATTCTGCTTTGCCTAGCTCAATTTTCCCCTTTTATTGGTTGATTAACAGAAAGATGATGTGTTCTGTTTATTGTCTTCTTGCAGAATATGGGACAAAAGAGATGGCTGTTTTTGATGGCAATTTTTGCGTTTCTTCTTTTCTTTTCACGTGGAAGAGGTACTAATGGAAATTTCTGATTCTGTCTCTGTTTCCTTTAAGGGAACTTCAGTTTTTCTAATTAAAGATAACAAGCTTTTGAAAACTTTTCTGTAATGATAGTGCTTGGAAAGATAAAATAATAAATAAGAAATTTAGACTGGCTACTGTACAGTTAGATCTGGATTCTCACTCTGGAATAGTGATGATTCATTGATGGGGCAATTTTATGTACTTGGTATGTGAGCTGTGAGGCTACAAATGAATTAAGACTGAAATTTATGGTGTGAGCTTCTTTCTCTCTTCTAGTTGCAGTTCTCAAGATGAAGAGTGATGATGGTCTCCCTTCTTACAACCATACGCTTGCCTTAACACTTGTGCAGTATACTTCTGCGGTTAGTTGATGACAACTTACTACAGTAATATTAAAGGCCTGTAACAACTGTTTCTTTTAACGGCGTCATTCATTCCCTTAAGTATATATGCTATCGCTAATATTCTGCACGATAAGAACAATTATGCTAGATGTGTAACATTTGAAACCTCTTCATATTCTCGTTTCTTGTTATTAGCACTAATGGGGAAGAGAAATTTTGCTGATATAGTACACCAGATTGTTGAGTCTAGTTTTTATATATGTATGCAGGTCTATATGTCTGATTTGACAGAACTCTTCACTTGGACGTGCGAAAGATGCAATGGTTTGACAAAGGTATAACATATCACTGTTTTAAGCCACAGTATGTATACAGGCTACTAACTCTAAAATTGGGTATTGTAACGTTCTTTGAGATGGTGCAGGGTTTTCAAGTAATAGAGATAATAGTTGACATTGAGCACTGCCTACAGGTCTGCATTGGTATCTTAAGCTATGAGAGGACATGATGTTCTTTCATCGAACTATTATTGATATCAGTTCATTTAACTTGTAACAACAGGGATATGTTGGGGTGGCAAAGGATTTGAATGCTATCGTTATTGCCTTTCGGGGAACTCAAGAACACAGGTATCATTCTCGTCATTGTAATCTATAAGCTACACCTTTTGCTTAAACTTGGTTGATGCTTAGTCAACCCAAAACTACTTGTGCAGCATACAAAATTGGGTCTCAGACTTGTTCTGGAAACAGCTCGATCTAAATTACCCTGATATGCCAGATGCGATGGTACGCTTTAACGGGCAAATTTTTTTCATCTGAATTGTCATGTAGTAAGGTAGAATTTGTAATAGTTGTCCTACATTGGCAGGTGCATCATGGCTTTTATAGTGCTTATCACAATACAACGGTACGGCCTGCCGTTTTGGGTGCAGTAAAACGAGCGAAGAAATTCTATGGGCCAGACATCAACGTCATGGTCACTGGCCATTCAATGGGAGCAGCCATGGCTGCCTTTTGTGGGCTAGACTTAGTTGTAATCACCCTTGACTACTTAAACTGACTTTGTTCTATCTTATTGTTATGACTTTTGAAGTTGTTAATGACTTCGGTTGGGATGTAAATCGCAGGTAAACGAAGGCGAAGAAAACGTACAGGTCATGACATTTGGGCAACCTCGTATTGGGAATGCCGCTTTTGCATCTTACTACAGTTTGCTTGTACCTAATACCTTCCGGATCACGCATGACCGAGATATAGTTCCTCATCTGCCTCCTTACTTTTATCTTTTCCCTCAAAAAACATACCACCACTTCCCAACAGAGGTAACAAAATATTTTACTATTTTTTATTCAATTGTTCTGAGCGTCCTCCGATACTTTTGATGTTCATCAGAGTAACAGCTTTTGAGATTTTTATGCAACATTTGGTAATAGTATGTTTCGGGTTCGCAGGTATGGGTGAGAGATCTCAGTGTATTGAAACTTGTTCGCTTTGGTATGGAGAAAGTCTGTGACAACACCGGTGAAGATCCTACATGCTGCAGGTGACTTAACTCTTTTTCAGATTTCTATTTGATCCCTCAGCAAAAATTTGCTTATTTGATCCCAGTACACAATACATCTCAACTAGCAAAACAAGCCCGCAAATCGAGACATAAGATCATTATTTACTGCCACATTAACCCCGAGCGATGATATGGCTTATATTTCATGTTTTCACTTTGGTACAGAACATTTTTGACTGGAATAGTGACGACATGGCTTATGTTTCATGTTTTCACATGAATCCTATATAATTTGTTGGCTTTTGTTGTTTCAGATCGGTAATGGGAAGTAGCATATCCGACCATTTATGGTACTTTGGGGTAGAGATGATGGGTGAGACTTGGAGACAATGCAGCATAGTGATGAGCAATGAGATGGAGAGTTACAGCAGGAGAGATTCAAAGGGTAACATATTCCTGTCGCGGACAGATCCTTCTGCGGAGGTGACTGAAACGAAAACTCTATCCAAATCCGGAGTCTCAAGTCTGTAGGAGCTGGTTGATTCCGAGTGTTGAACAAGAATGCTTGCCTGAAAGGGAGAGGTTGGGAGATTCAGATATGAAGCCAGAAAAATGTTCTTTGATTCTTTGTTGCCATGAAAGAATGTGTAGATATAATAATCAAGACTTTTGTACATAGGTCGTAGGTTGATAGCATGTAGCAAAGAAAAAAAACATACCATGTGAAATCTTTATTGATTTAAATCCATGATCACGTAGATATTGGATTCAACTACGTAAATATGTGAATGAATATATCCAATTTCCGTATTATATATTATTCTGTCCACATCCTCTTAGTTTTGACCACTTAAAGATGACACAGTTCGAGCTCAAGAGATGGGTGAGAACTTAAACCAACCGCTCTTAAACCAAACCATGCAGAATCAAATAATTGTTCTGTGATCTATAAGTAACTAAACCTGTCTGGTTTTCAATTCAGTCTACAGTGGGCTTGTAACGAAATGTTGGGCTCTCCTGCCTCCTTTTTCCTTTTGACGCATTTCCTTATAAATAGGTTTGGACTTTGGAGATCTATTAAAAACAATAAAAACAAAATAGTATAAAACAACACACACACAAGATATTGAAGTTCACCATTTATGTAAGAGTTTGCGTTCTTTTTTGCTACTTTCAGATTTTCACTTAATTCATATTGGAAGTGTACAATAAAATTCGTTCTCACAAAAATGTTGGATGCTAAAAAATAATTAAAAAGTTTTCAAACAAACCAACACATATCTGAAATATTCAAATTATTTGTGGTTAAAATCTGTCGTACGGTTTTGTCAGCAAAAAATTAGGTTCCACAACTACGCAGTAACGGTCGATTAAGACACTCTTAACTTCCTATAATAAGAGTTGTGTAAGTCTTTTTTTTTTGGTCGTAAGTGTGTAAGATGACCAAATCCAAAAATATAATGACTATGCTGATATCTTTTTAATCTTTTCCTAGGAAAAAAGAAAATGGTTTCTATTTCGTCTTTCAACTGGTCAAAAGAAGTGGATAAGGAAATTTATCGCTCACCTACATGTTTTCCCTATATATATATAAGTTCTTATTATTGTTTTTTTCTTACGACCCATGTGATTTTTTTGTTTCTATATTTTCATTCCATTTTTGCTAATCATAAAATATTAAGATGGTTAGGTTCGTGGTACCATCACGTGGTCCACTGGGCTTGGTGGGGGCAATGTAACTGACTCAAGCAACGAACACTTGACCTTTATATTGCAGGATTCACTATATATATATATATATATATATATTACATATATATATATATATATATATATATAATATATATTTCTGTATTCGTTAATACCTAAAAAAAACCAACCAAATAAAAAAATAAAAATATGCAAATAGTCTAATTTTATATATTGATAACAATAAGCAAATAGCTTTAAACTTAAATATGTGATCATTGTTACTAATTTCAGCCACTTTTTCGATAAAAAAATCAGCAATTTTAGTTTGTTTTTAATCTACATTAGTTTTGCATTTTAATATAAGACTCAGTATTTTAATTATTTATCTTTATATTTATGTATAATTGATTTGATAGTTTTGATATAAGATTTAATATGTACATAGCGTGAGACCAACATTCAACGAACAATGTGTTTTATTTTTATAAATGTCAATGTTTTACAATTTAACTAATTTTGCAACACCTAATTTACCTTTATTCAATAAACTATTATGTGTCTTATTTATTGTAATCCACCTTAATTCTATAACTTAATATTTTGTATCTTATTATTGTAACTTTATTAGTATGGCTAAAAATGGTATATAAAGTTGGATATTAAATGCAAAAAATCTTTCTATAAATATAATATCTTAAAACATATATTATTACACAACTGAAAGAACATAGTATATTTAATCGTTTTATTTTGCTCCTTTTTTATATAATAGTGTGCTATCTTCGAGAAACTTGACCAAAACAAAAAAAAAAGCTTTATTTGAAAATTACTAACTTTAGTCGTCCAAAACTCCAATTGGTAAACAAATAGGTCATTTATTATCATTTTGCTAATATTACACAACTTACCAAAAAAAATGTCTTGAAAGTATTTGGAAATAAATAGAAATGGTCTGCTGATCTAGAACTATGATTGGTCAATAAATCGGCGCTCTCTGATACGGTTGTATCCATGTCATCTCATCTCCTTCTCCACCTTCTTCATTCACCTTATCTCTCTCTCCTTTAATTATTCAGTTTCTCTAAAGCTACAAATCTCACGACCTCCCAGGCTAACAATCACAAGGAGAGAGAATATAAAGCAAAAACAAATAAAGATCCAAGCTTTGCTTTTTTTTTGTGTTTCTCTCTTCATCTCTGCAAAATAGGAAGATTGAAGAATTTTTGTGTTTATCTTCTTCTATAAAAACAAGACGTGGGGTCTGTTTTCATTTCTGGCCTTGCGATTCCGATAAAACTATCGGCTTCAAAGCCCATTCAACCCAATCCAAATCCACTTCTTCATCACGTCTTATTTATATATATATAGAGAGAGAGAAAGAGTTAACTTTTCCCATCTCTATCTCTCTCCAACCTTCTCTCTCTCTATCGGCTTTTCTCCTCCTGTTCTCATGGAAGCTTCACCCAATGATCGCCTTCATTTTGGCAAAATGGGTTTCGGGTAAAAATTCATCTGTTTCTCTTATGTCTTTTAGTCTCTTACTGTCTGTTTTATCAGATCAATGTTTCCTGGTTTGTGCTCTTGTGGGTCGTGTCTCGTTTTCACGTTATGGTCCACAAATATTCGTCTCTTTTCCTTCTGGGTGATCCTTAGATTCCAAGAATTTTAAGCTCTGAATCACAAAGTTTCTTCCTTTTTCCACATCTGATTTGTGGGTTTTCACCAATTTCTGAACCCAATCGATTCGTTTTTTTTTCTGCTCGAAACCATAGTAGATCTGTCTCGATCCAGCTAAGTTTATGATTTCCAGTATATATTAAACCGTTCCTGATCCAATTAGATCGTTTCTCTTCCATGTGTATTAGTTGTCAGCATTACAGGAGGAGATGCCAAATCAGAGCTCCATGTTGCAACGAAGTCTTTGCGTGTCGCCATTGTCACAACGAGAGCACTGTATTATCTCAGCTCATCATTACTGTCCTTAATTACTTTTCTGTTTTGTCCCAACCGTGAACATGATTCAAGTTATATAAAAAAACATTCCTTTTTAATTACAGAGCACATTGCGCAATATTTATGATCGCCATGAGCTTGTTCGTCAAGACGTTAAACAAGTACGACCCGATTCGCTTGATTGAATTATGTGATCTCATCACTTTCGCCATTTTTTTCTTCTTCTAATTTGTTGCATCTTATTATGGTTTTTCTCAGGTGATTTGTTCTGTTTGCGATACAGAGCAGCCGGTAATTCTCGTCATTATAGTCTGAATTGCTTTTTAACTATTCTTATTAGTTATGATGATCACTCGCGTATCACTTACTTTCGATGTTTTAGCTGGCGTGTGAAATTGGGTTTGTTTCAATGTGTTTTTCAGGTAGCTCAAGTTTGCACCAACTGTGGTGTCAACATGGGAGAATACTTTTGTAATATCTGCAAATTCTATGATGATAATGTAAAGAATTTTGATTTTGCACCTGTTCGAGTCTCTTCCTTCTCCGTATTTGATTCTAATGGTTGCTCCGATTTGTCCTGTTTCAGACTGAAAAAGAGCAGTTCCATTGTGATGACTGTGGAATTTGCAGGTAATAATCTTTCTTATCACCGTGTATTAGTTTTTAACCCTCCTAATGGTATTTCGTTTGAAAGTTGTTTCATTTCTGCGTGCTGCAGAGTTGGTGGGCGTGAGAACTTCTTCCATTGCAAGAAGTGTGGTAATCTAAAAAGCAACAAACTTATTCATTTTCAGTTTCAGACAATGCACAATCAAGTGTTGTTGACTCCTAAAATTATTTATTTCTTGCTTTTAGGATCTTGTTATGCTACTGGTCTGCGCAACAACCATCGGTGCGTTGAGGATTCAATGCGACATCACTGTCCCATTTGTTACGAGGTACTGTATGTGTGTTAATGGCCTCAAGGCTTTAACTTTTTAGCTGAAATATTTAGCAAAACAGATCGCTGTTTTAGCAAATAGTGTATGAGTGAATTTACTTTGTTGCTGCAGTATCTCTTTGATTCCCTTAAAGACACAACAGTGATGAAATGCGGACACACGATGCACTGTGAATGCTACCATGAGATGCTCAAGCGTGACAAGTAATTTACTCTTCTCTCGTGGTTATTTGTCTATGTTTAAACCTTCTGGGTGATTGTAATGGTTTTTGAATGTGTGAAACTTTTGTTTGCGTAGATTCTGTTGTCCGATTTGCTCGAGGTCAGTGATTGATATGTCAAAAACATGGCAGAGAATGGATGAAGAGGTTAGTTTAAAATCCATCGTTGAATCTTTTTGAAGTATGTTAAATCTCGTGTAGATCAATGACTGATAAATATTAAATTCTACTCACTGGTTTTCTTAGATCGAAGCCACTTCTATGCCTTCAGATTACCGCGACAAGAAGGTAAATAAGTTTCTTTTTCTCTGTCACTTCAGCTCAATTAACAAACCGGGAGTGTTGCAGACCGGAAAAGATATTCGGAAAGTGCAAATCTTTCATGGAGTTTAGATTTTTAAATTGCTGACGAGATTCTGCGGAATTCACAGGTTTGGATACTATGCAACGACTGTAACGACACAACAGAAGTATACTTCCACATAATCGGACAGAAATGTGGACATTGTAGATCTTACAACACGAGAGCGGTCGCACCTCCTGTTCTTCCTCAATGACTAAACCAAAGATCTTTCACGTATTGCCACCAGAAAGCAAGCAAGAACTTTTTGTTGCAAAAAAAGCTGGGGCAAAGATTGGTGATGATCGGTTATATAACAAACAAAAAGGGAAACAAAAGGATTGATAATCAATATGATTATTGGTCACAAAAGCAAAACACACATTTGTCTTCTTCATGATTCGATTTGTTGTTGTTCTTATATGGTTATATTTTACCATCTATGTTTGGGTGTGGGAAAGTCAGGATTATGTATAATACTCTATATATTCTTGATCCAGGAAAATTTACCTGTGATATAAATGTTTTCAGAGATTTGTCGAAAACTCAGGTGCAATGTGTGTTTTCTATGGTTGTTTAAATCAACGAATCTCTCAAATTCACAGATTATATCTTTATAATCTCATCAGTTACATACTACACAGCACAAATTCAATTGCATAAGCTCCCCCACTAGAAAAACTGTTCGCCGAGCTCTTGACCAGCCATTCCTTCTCTGATAACTTTCTCAAAGAACTCCTCAAGCGTGTCTTTCCCGTAACTCGGCGTCTTCTCTTCGCTATACTCTCCAGTCTCTGGATCAAGAATCAGCATACTCTCTGCGGCGTAATACCTCCCGATCTTCCCAAACTCAGCAGCTTCTCCTACAGAAGGAAAGATCTTTGCAATGGAATCAAGAACTCCGATCACGAAATCCATGATCTCGATAGGTACTTTCAAGAACTTAGGCTCTCTCCCAAGGATCCTAAACAGGATCTCTCCTTGCTCCATCGGGGTTAATGCCTTCCCTGGTCCACCAATTGGCAAAACCTGATTGATCTTGTTCTCTTCCAACACGCAGTCTGCTATAAACGATGCTAAATCCTGCTCGCTGATCGGTTTACACGCGCATAGCTTACCATCTCCGAACATCACATAAGGTTTGCCATCTTTCACGATTTCGACTTGACCACCTAAGCTCTTAAAGAAAGCCGTTGGTCTCACAATGCTGTAAGTGAAGCTCGAGTCTTGTTTCTCTGCTAAATCCATCAACTCAGCTTCGAACTTCAGTTTCGCTCGCTGAAACTCCAAGAGAGGCTTCTGTACACAGATCGCAGAGAGCAGAACGAAATGCTTGGCACCAAATTTCTTACCAGCGAGGAGACTGTTCTTGGTGGCTTCGTAATCGATCTTCCACGAATCCTTAATCCCTCCATTACGGCTAGCGAGACAGGAAACAACAACGTCGATACCTAACCCTAGATTCTCCACAGATTTCTCCAGAGCATCTAACTGAGTAACATCTGAGAAACACACATTCGCGCCTTGCAACTGTTTCAGCGTCTCTTGCTTATCGTTTTTGCCTCTAATCCCACTCTTCTCTCTCGCGACGGCGATCACATTAAACCCTCTTTTCATCAGCTCTTTCACTACGAATCTGCCTATGTACCCAGTCGAACCAACCACCAGAACGTTTATATCGCTGGGGCTTTTGTTCCTGAAGGAAGACGATGTAGCGATTTCTGAAATTCCGGCGTCTAGAGATGAAATCGGTTTAAGCTTCGCTCTCCTAAACCTAAGATTCGTCGAGGATTCATGGATTTGGAACGCGGAAGCGAGAGGAAACGAGTTTACCTGAAATTGTGAAACTAATTTGGAGTCTCTGAAGAAGCTTTTTGGTTTGGGTGAGTAGGAAGCGAATACGTTGAAGGAAGAACAAATGGACATTCTTTATGACTCTGTACAATGCTGTTTCGATGATGGGAAAATGAGAGGGAAAGTGCCAGAAAGTGAAGGAAAATTATTTAAGAGACAAAGTGTAGTGATATGCGAGAGCTCGAGCCATTGTAGCCACTGGATTTGATCTTCTTCTTCATCCCCAAAAACAAAAACAAAGTCAATTTTCGAAAAAAGCCCCGCATATTTTACGGTATTCCAATTTTACCCCGATAGTTTGTTGTGTGGTGAAATTCGGTGGAAATTAAGTGATTTATCATTCTGATCCATCTATTTTGGTAAGCAAGAGAGAACAAAACCAAACAACTTAATCATTCACTAATCAAGAACCAAAAACCAAATACCTTATTCATCACTAATCAAGAACAAAACATACATGTATTAAAAAAAAGGAACCGAAGAAATCTTTTTGTAGAGTTGTGCATGATCTGATATAGATGGTTGGTCAACGGCACCGGACAACACGAACGGCTGTACGGCGTTCGTTGGAGGTGCAGACGGCCATGACAGAGAGACATACGACCAACATGATGACGAGATGTGTTAGTAAATTTGAACCATCGTCGTCACCACCACCACAACACGAAGACATGCACATCCCACCCATTACTTCTTGTGTCTTTTGAGATCCGATGATGAGTCTATGGAAGATGAGATGATATTGAGGAGGAGATGAATTGTTAGATGAGAAGGAGCTGTCTTTAATGAGTTTTTGATTAGTATTTTGGTTTTTAAAAATGGTTTTTGTTGGACTTGATTCAGCCAACTTCGTGTTTAATTATGAATAAACCTTATTTTTAATATATTTTTGATTTTGTTTGTATTAATCTTTTTTGATGGTACGGAGACTTTGGAAAGTCTCTCGTCAATGTATCGTTTTATCTACTAGTCCATGTTGTTTTTTTAATATGTTAATGTTACATAGGAAGTTACTTGATCAAGTAATTATGATTTATTTAAAAGACGATTTACGTCTTGGTATGCAACATGTATTTTCTTATAATTATAGAATTGAAAACTTAAGACTTTTTTGGTTACCAATAAAGTTTTTTATATTTTCTTAGTCATATTGACTCTAGTGATTCGATGGTAGACGTACGATGTTTTAATCTGTAAAAAAAGGTCAAAATATTTTGAGATCGAAGAAGGTCTCCAACGTCCAACAGGATGATTCTATGTTAGTCTTTTAAATAACTTGGACGTGAATTTGACTCACGTGTGGAACACAACTCACATACAATTTGAATATATTTGGGCTTGGGTTTAAATATTTAAAACACCGTTTGACCCAATAATTAAAGTCCGGCTAAAAATACCCACCGGCAAAATTGTCGAGAATTTGGTTTGTTGAACCTGAAAGTGCATTATCTTTCAAGATTAGGTAAGATTGCATTTTAAATTTACAAACCAAAAGTATATATTGAGAAGAAAAATAGCGTCCACTTGAAGTAAACACAACTATCGTGTTATGTTATGTGGTATTGCATTATTTTAAATAATGAAGAAAATAATCATTATTCAATCAATCACAACAATCATTACATCATATATTTTTTTCTAAAAATTATATATATATATATATATATATATATTTTATTATTTAATTTATGTATACAAAATTATATAAGTATTATCATATTAACAACACAATACAATAAATATTCATACTCAATATATTTAATTTTTACATTTATTGGTAATCGATTATCAAATTTTTCATCAGAATATACAATCATGTTGTTGGCTTTACACCTAAAAATAGAGATTGTTTAAGACTTTGCGCACATCTGTTTCAATACTACATTATCATTTCATTATGATCCGATTAATTGATTTTTTTTATGATAAGAATATAATGAAATACAAGAGAAAAACCTTAGATAATCGTTAGTTTTAAATTAAAAGAAAAATTACCCTAAATAAGCATCCATATTCAAGCGAAAATGAATATTTTACTGTCATAACAAAAATCAAAATACCTAAACTCTATGTATTAAAAAGTTAAAAGAAGAAAAAAGTTTAATAATCATATGGATGCTTCACGAAACCTAATTTTGTTCCTAAAAAGTTGACGTGAATATGGTTTGGACAATTACGATTAAACAAATCATTTTTTAGATATTTCGGTGAAATAATTTATGCTAATTATAAAATAAACGTTTAGAAAATGTAAATCGTATACGCATCGTCAAGTGGCAATTGGAAGAAAGTGATACTTGGTTCCTAATGTTTCAAACTTAAACCTAAAACTACCTAACACGGCCCAAAGACCTTTATCGGTTCCCAAAGGCCGATTCTTTGTTTGTAGATTTAGTGATTAGCAAAGGGCCACGACGCGTTTTTTTTTCATTGTTCCTACGAGGAGAAAAAGTTATTAAAACTGTAATAACCATCTCGTTAACATTAATTCTATCTAAGTCTAGGCTATTATAGATTATTAAGTCTATTCGACCCCCCAAAAAAAGAAAAAAGATTATGAAGTCTTTGACTGGAAAAAACTAAAGGAAAAAATAAATACAAAACTAAAGAGTCGCAGCTTTGACAGTACCACAGAATCTGAGGAAACATAGTTGCATGGACCTGACTCAGCGTGGATATTTTTAACCTACCATATTACGACACGTGTCAACCTGTCTGAACCCGTACGTTAACTTAAAATCACAACGAGTGAAAAATAATTATTAAAAAATGACACCCTCGTCATTGACAACTTCACTTGGACGTGGCATTTCAACATTACCACGTTCGTTTTCTCGGGACAAAACAATGTTATTATCCACTTCCTTACCGTTTCCGTTTTTATCGTAAAGTCAATAATAGTGTTTTTCTAACTATATATATGCATATGATTGTGTTTTTCCAATAATGCATGGAAATAATTTGTTGTTTTCTAAGCTAATAATATATATAAAGTATTCGCAGGCAAAGGCCAACATACTAGCCAAGCAATCAGTTAGAAAAATGATTTTAAATAGCAAATTATTTAATGTCTACTCACCAATCAGAGCAGTTCTGGATATAGTTCATTGAATCCAGCAACGATAGGTTTATACAGTTAATTTGGATAAGATTCAATTGTCTCGAAATTCTAACTCTACTTAACCAACTTCACATAGAATACAAATCATTAAATTATACTCCGTATATAATTAGAATAATAATTGAATATATGTTAAAATTTGTCTGACAAATTTCATATTTTTACTGTAATTTTTCTCGTCTTAAGTAATGAGAGAGAAGTTTTTAAACTCCAAAAAAGAGTGAAATACTCTGGTTCACTCTTTTCTAAAGATATAAGTATATCCAAGCGAGGGTATATTACTACTTAATATCGAACAGTTTTTGTTTATTGTTTTACTTTATTATAAAGTATTTTATGAATTGCTATGATCTTTTCATATGTACCACTCATTTTTTTCTCCATGGAACTATATACCACTAGGATTACTTTTCCACTTTCCCGTATTGAACGATATTGTGTTTTATAGTAATATATGTTTTAGTTAATAGTTCAATTTTGGTGGTCGCATTTTAAAGATCATATAATTGTCATTAAAAACAAAAAAAAGAAAAGCGAAAATGCAATTTTAAGCGGCTACAAGTATGGGAGCATTCTGGTGGCGACAGGTGGAGTGTCCACGAGGGCATCGTTTTTATCCACGATCTTTCTCATTTGCTGATTTTGTTTTGTCTCTTATATAAACCAAACCCAAAATCCTCAAGAAATCCAAAAATCACTTTTGTTTTCGATTGTTTTCTGATTAGAAATTTCTTTTCTGGCTTTTTCTTCTTTCTCTCTTTGATTTCTCAATTTCGTATCAAAGTTAATTTGTCAAAATGGAAGTTTCAGTGATTGGAAACCCTCAAGCCAGGATCTGCAGAGCAGAATTAGCGTATAGGGAGCTCGGGTTTAGATTTGGGTCCGAAGTAATCTCCGGTGAATCGAGAAATAGGGTTAGTTTCTGGAGCCAAAGCTCGAAATTGAAGGAGATCGCGATCCGGTGCTCTTCGAGGTCTGTCAAATGCGAAGCCATCGTCTCCGATGGAGCTCCGTTTCTGAGATCCACTCCAAAATCTAGATCGGTGATTATTCTCTTTTCCTTCGATTTCTATTGTTCTAAATTTTATAGAAATTTCAATATAGTCCAGAAATACTTCAGATCCCGTCATTTGTAGACCTGAGAAAGTCATCTGAATTTTTGGCTGTCGATTGCAGAGCTGCGTCTTTCTCTAATTTAATCTTTTCATGGATGAATCTGCAGAAATCGGAGAAAAACTTTCCTTTTACTGGTGATTGTTGACACCGATAGATTAAAATGATTTATGATTATAATTTAGAATTCAGATAATACTAATTCCGATTAGAGGCTATGAAATATAAAAACTTAGCAAAATTTATGATCCAATTTCTGAAACCTGTTTTGTATATTAGCTAGGCATGATGTTTCAGGGATTTTTGTTTCAATTTTTTTTATGAAATTGGTCTGCATCAAGTTCACAGTAAATTAACATGTTTCCATTATTTTTTTGTTGCAGATGGAGAGCGTAAAACTGTTCGTTGGGCTTCCACTGGACACAGTTTCAGACTGCAATAACGTGAACCACATGAAAGCCATCACGGCTGGGCTCAAAGCTTTAAAACTACTTGGCGTAGAGGGAATTGAGTTACCAATCTTCTGGGGTGTGGTTGAGAAAGAAGCTGCAGGAAAATATGAATGGTCAGGCTACTTAGCAGTGACAGAGATTGTTAAGAAGGTCGGACTCAAGCTTCACGCGTCACTCTGTTTCCATGGATCCAAACACCCGGAGATGCGTCTCCCTGACTGGGTGGCAAAGATCGGCGAAGCTGAACCAGGGATCTATTTTGCAGACAGATATGGAAAACAGTACATAGATTGCTTATCGTTTGCAGTCGACGACGTTCCAGTTCTTGATGGGAAGACTCCTATGGAGGTTTACAGAGGTTTCTGCAACAGCTTCAAATCTGCCTTCTCAGATTACATGGGCAACACAATCACGGTATTATATTTATCTTTATTTTGCACTTACATTCTCAACTTGTCTACTCTGGTTTTTTAGTTCTTGATTTTGCTCATTTTTTTTGCAGGGAATCACATTAGGTTTGGGACCAGACGGCGAACTAAGATATCCTTCTCATCAACAAGAAACTAAGCTCTCTGGCGTGGGAGAATTCCAGTGTTACGACACACACATGCTTTCCGCTCTCAAACAGTACGCTGAATCCACAGGAAACCCTCTTTGGGGACTCGGTGGTCCACACGATGCTCCTGCTTACGATCAACAGCCTCATTCCACTTCTTTCTTCTCAGACGGTGGATCCTGGGAATCTCAGTATGGCGATTTCTTCTTGACTTGGTATTCGTCCCTTCTTACCTCTCATGCAGACCGAGTCCTCTCTGTTGCTTCATCCACATTTAATGGAACAGAAGTGTCACTGTGTGGGAAGTTACCTCTCTTACACCAATGGCACAAGTTAAGATCTCAGCCTTCTGAGTTAACAGCTGGGTTCTACAGCTCTAATGGTCATGACAGGTATGAGGCAATCGCAGAGATCTTTGCAAAGAACTCTTGTAGAATGATAATACCGGGAATGGATCTATCCGACGAGTACCAATCGCCGGAATCACTCTCGAGCCCTGAGTCATTACTTGCACACATCAAAACATCATGCAAGAAACAAGGAGTGGTTGTTTCAGGGCAAAACTCGTCTGCCTCTGTCCCTGGTGGGTTTGAGAGGATCGTTGAGAATCTGAAGGATGAGAGTGTAGGAGTTGATTTGTTTACTTACCAGAGAATGGGAGCAGTTTTCTTCTCTCCAGAGCATTTCCATGCTTTCACAGTCTTTGTTCGGAATATGAACCAGGTCGAGCTGTCGTCATACGATCAAGCAGTAGAGGATGAGCCCCAGATAGTGAGCACAGGTTCAGGGTCTGGTGCAGCTAGTTTGCAAACCGCTTGATGAATATCCACGTTCATATTTGTACGTAAATAAGAAAGTCAGTCTCTTGTTTTTTAGCATTTATATAGATCTTGTCGTATTCCTGTAGAATTATTGTATTCATGTCTTTATATAAAAGATAAACCCTGAAGTCTTTAAGACAAAGAGATCTCTTGTTTCCTTTTTAATGCTAATACCTCTAAATTTAGAAAGGCTTAAAGTAATGGAGAATAGAAAAGGAACTACAACATCGTCAAATACATCGTCACATGTTTTTTTTCCTACGAAATCATAATTTACAAAATGCTACAAAGTACTCTTTTAAATGATAACCACAACGACGCCTTAAAAAGTGATATAAATCATTCACAAGCGATTCTAGTCTCAAAGCTGCTCAAGCAAATGGCAAAAGCCTGGAAAGCTGAGATAGGGTATCCATAATCCATTGTGAACATATCTTTCCCCACTTTCCCAAACTGCAGTATTATCCGCTCGTTCTGCCTCTCCGGTGACACTCCCGCGCCACTGCCTCCACCACTGCTAGCTGCCGCCGCCACCAGCTGAAAGTTCTTCACTGAAGCAACTGTAACGCGGCCATGGAAATTCAAGCACCAGCAACGCAGCTGCTCATGCCACCGTGGTGTCTTGTTGCTAAGTACTAACGGTGTCTCTTTCAGGTGGCTCGAGCCAATGCGTAATGGCTTTGATTGAGACCTGGAAAAAGTTGACTGAGTACCAAGCAAAGGAAACTCTGATGGTTCTGAAGCTATTCCTCGAGGCTCCATTGCACTTGCCGGTACTGTATCCATCACGCATTGCATCTTTCTTGGTCCCCTATTAATATCATCAAGAGATTTACAAATCAGATTTTATCGGTTGCCAATCCGCTCTATCCTAACCGAACCAGAACCAAAAATATATTTTGCAACTAAACTGATGAAGACCTTTATTTCTTTGAAACCTCTTCCTAGGCAATGATTTTCTGTTTCATTGGTTTCTATATTTCATAAGTCGAGAACTTAAAAAACCGGAAAATCAAACCATTTTCAATAATTCCTCTAAAGAAATCTTGGAGAACAGTTTAAGACAAAAGAAATTGAGTTGAGACAGAGAATATTTCGAAGAGGAAAGTCGAATCTGAAAACCATTACCGGGAGCCTAAGACATTCAACTCGTATGTGATATGAGCGACGGGGTAACTTCCAAGAGGCACTTTTAGTGAAACTTTTGCGGGATTACAAGATCGGTTCTTTCTCAGCTTCGTAGGTCCCGTAGACGTTGAAGGCAGCAGATTTCCGTCAAAGACTGTGAATTTTGTTCCTAGGAAGTTGGATCTTCGACAAGTTCAGAAAGAGCAAAATATCAACAAGAGTTTAGATATATATTTATCAACAGCAAAAAAAAAACCAGCAAAGCACCTTCAATGGAACTGTATTTGGTTTACTAGATCATGTTATATACTTCTAATCCACCAAAGCCAAGCTTTAAATGCTAATAATGGCTAGGACTCTTAATAAATACTGAATTTTTTTATCCTTTTCAGTACACTCTCATACAATTTGGGATTCCAATACGTTAAAAATTTGTAACCAATGTGGCAAATGAATGAATTTGAGCATATATACGCACCTCAGTTTGCCAACATATGCTTGGCTTCTCCTCGACATATCATCAGAACGTAAGGAAATAATATAATCAGTGCAAGTCGTGTGCTTTAACTTAGACGCAGCAAGAAGAAACTTCCCATCATCCGTCAAAGCTGCAAGGACATAAAAGAACAACTTCAGAACCAAGAAACTAGGAATGAAACTCCAATAGTTTACTCTGTCTGTTGGATAAGAACGGGTTATACAGAGATAGATGCTCACAGTTGGTTAATCCGAGATATAGATGATATGATTGTGTAGTCCGATTACGTTTGATGAAGCACTGAACCAGAGAATCCCTTGGCCCAGGCTGCAAAACGATACACACCAAAAAAGCAACAATCTTCTATTAAACAACATTTCATTAGGACTACACAAGAATCGAACATATACACTCATCATATATCTCTGCTTTCATGACCAAATATCATAATCTAGGAGCCCCTTTGCATTTCAGAGCAAATACAAACGCAAACGCAGAGTCCAGCTTTTTCTGAAATTCATCTTTTTTTCTCTAGAATTCGAAACTGATCAGCAAAAATCGTAACTTTATGTCTTAATTTAATAAAAACAAACATGCATAAACATTAGCTAGAATGAGAGAACCTGCTTGAGAGAGATGGGGAATGTTAATTTAGAAGAGATCTCAGGGACAGCGACGGTTTCGTTCATAAGTAGCCGCCAACCGCGGCAGACTCCGGCACAAGCCACCACGCTGCGACGCGACGGCCACCCGCCACCGTCCGCCGCCTCGACCCTAATCAGAATTTCCCTTAACAGCTCTTCTGGGATCTCTGACCAGCGATTAGCTTCTGATGACCCAGAAGTTGAGTCAGCGGCGGCGGCGGCAAGGTCGTGCACCACACGATGCGACCTCGAGCGCATCTCCAGGATTAAGCTTCGTATAGTCATGCGACTCCTGGGGATATATAGATAAAGGGATTATGTGATCGGTAATTGTGATTTGGGTTTAGGGATTGAGGAGAGAATGATTGAGACTTTCAGAGGTTTTAGGTGGAAGAAGAAGGTGGTGATGGTGTTGTTGAGAGGAACCAAATAGATTTTCAACAATTATTGAGAACACTTTACTACTAAGAATTTTTTTGTTTTTGGGTTCTTAAATAGGTTATTTATATATATTCCCAAAAAACAAAAAGATAAAGTTATTTTTTCTTTTTATTTGCCGACGAAGAAAATATAGGTTATATAGTTGGCACTTGGCAATCGAAAAAATCAATACATTATTTTTTTTGTTGGCAATTATAAACAAGGGTAGATTTATATATATATTTTTCATGATCTGAAATTTTCTTTTAAAAACTTATAAAGATAACATTAAAAATACACAAAGCCAACAGAAAATAAGTGAATCCCGAAAATCAAAACAGGCACAGTCCCAGATTCCCAAAAACATAGCCTTATAAAAAAAAACCAAACTGAAATAAATAAACAAATAGCCCTATGAAAAGATACAGTTATATTTTATGTTGAGAAACTTTTTATTGTAAGCTTGTTTTTAATTTTTTACTATCATTTATTTTATCTGAAAAGTGTACTGGAATATAACGTTTCATTTCTTTATTGAGAAACTTTTTAGATTTTCTGTTTTTTTTTTGTTTTTTTTTGTTATATTTATGTTAAATTTTCCTTAAAAACATTTTCTTTGTTTATTTTGATATCTATTCATCTTCAAAAAATCATAGGATGACAGAAACAGCATTTCTATTTTTGTTTTACATAGTAACATTTATGCATTCAATTAATTTCATGTGTTCCAAACAAAAGAAAACTAAATTTTCTGATTACAAACACAACGTACGTAGAAACCGTGAGTATATTATTACAATTAAATATCATGATACGTTATAAAAAATACATCTCGGTTATTAAGAAAATGATAAAACCAATGGTCGCTGAGAAGTCTGTGGGTTGGATAAGATTCCCATTTTTAATAATAGGAAAATCATAATAAAAATTCCAAATGTCCACATTTTTTGGGTATATTCAATTAACTCGACAAATTCTTCAAATCACATAAATAACTATTAGAATATTATTATAGAAAACTATATATTGAATATTATCCTTTAAATATCAATAAGATATAGGGTGTAAATCATATTTTAAAATATAAAAAGCCAATGAAGCTCATGGGCCCTATAAATAAATCAAAAGGTATTATATGAGGAGGTCCATGGGCCCACTTTAAAATATCTAACCATCATCGTTCCTAATCTAGTAGTAAACCCATAGACTTGATTTTGAAGGGAAGATAAAAAATAAATCAGGCCATTAATAAAAAAATCTGTATATAATTTTTATTATATTCTAACTTGTTTGTTAACAATATAAAGCAGATAAAATAATATAAAATACTTGAATGCAATTGTTAAATATGTTTATGTAGAATATATAGCAAAACATTTTTACATCCTCACCGTATGTGTATTTTCTATAACCATTGTACCTATCATTTATATATATATATTAAAAAAACCAAAATTGGGTGGGTGGAGAAGCGTAGGTTAGCGTCATGGTCTTTTTCATTCGAATGAGTGGATAAACCAAAAGAGGGCACTCTTATATTAATTGCTCCATTCCCTTTTGTGTTTTGTCCCTTTCCTCTTTTAAAGCCAAACCTAACTAATTTGTTGACGAAAGCAAAAAGGCTTTTTAGTTTAAATGTTTGGTAATAATAAGAAATAGTTATAGATAAGTATGGGTGCTTAATTCGAATTATCCTCTCATGTTCCTTGCTCAGTACTTCCGCACATTAAGAGCTTTAAACTACTATTAGTGTAGAGATATTTTGGTATCTTTTTATTAATTGATTTTATGATAACTCGTACGTACGTTTTAACTATATCGCAGTAGAAAGTGTCTACATTTTAATTTGACGTACGTATGAGTTATCATAAAATCAATTCAAAAAAATATGTTCCACATTTTAATTTAAATACGGGCCTAGTCTTGGGCTTACGACATGTGGTCAGTATTACAATGTGATTTTTGTTGTACAGAATAAATAAATATACGTGTTGGTTTGCGAATTCGGCTTTTGGGCCTATGGGTATAATGGTGAGTTAGAATAAAAAGGAGTCATGCGATCCGCACCAGGAGCGAAGATCGGTTCTGAATTCAACTAAAACAAGTAATCTTTATTTATATATAAAAGTTTCTAAGGTAAAACGTCATTTAAAAAAAAAACATGCAAAATGGTTCATTTTTTATTTATAATTTACTGTTTTTCAAATATTAAAACCGATCAGAAATTGGTTTGAAATTTAATTTATTATCAATTAGATTTGGGTTTGTATTTAAGATATATTGTGGAGTTTTTTGTGAGTTTGTTTTTTTCAGTTTTGAGCTAGTGAATCGATGTATTTTGTTGTGGCTGAGATATAGGATCATTCACAATGATTGAGTCTATGATTAAAATCATAAATATATATTTGAAAATGCATGTTGACCGAAGCTTATAATTTAATAGTTAATATTACTATCCAGACTCAAACATGATAAAATCATAAAATGTGTTTTGAGTTATAAGAAAGAAAAATACATGTAGAGATTATCAGGTTTTAATGTGTATGGTTTCTTTTGATTTAAATATGTTGGAGCTTCATAATTTCGTATTGCTCCTACTAAGGACAAAGTAAGTGGGCACCAACACAAACTTTGTAGTGATCATACAATCTGTCACGCACAAAACCTTAAATTATAAAGTCATGTATTTTTATATACATGAAACTAATAGTTGTTTGTGATTTGACAAAAGAACAAAAATATTAAGAAAATTAGAAAGTAACTAAAAGTATGAGACATGAGAGGAGCACTTTTATTCTTTGGCACCGGCAGGAGCAACCTCACATGCATGCTCTAAGCACTTGGCATTTTGGAATTATAATGCAATTATTTGATTATATTACCTGGTTATATACTATATATATCATCAATCTGCGTATCCTTTTTACTTTACAATATAAATATGATTATATTTATTTGAGTGAATCATATACATATAATAAACAGTCTCATTACTTCGTAGTTAGGTATTTAAATTTGGAAAGCATGATTTAAACTTTTCGAAAAGGTCCTTTATCAGGAAAAAGAACAAAGCAGCAGCAGAAACAGACAAATGAAGTTCACCTAATAAGATTCTCCTCGCTATAACACACAAATAATTTAATTTTGTTATAATACATGCACATTAATAACAAGTAATGCTTATTGATGTATTATGATATGAAATTTCGTTCGTGTATTGGTGATATAACACATGGTGAACTTGAGATCGAATGGTATCATCGTTGATATAACTTGTATATATGTCTTTAACAAAAATAAAATACTTATATATGCATGAAAATGCAAATGATTATTTAATCGAATGATCAACATCGAGTCACAATGTCAAGAGGAGCAGCCAAAAAAAAAGAAAGGAAACATTAAATATGTAATATATATTTTATTAGAGAATGATATACATTTGGACAAACACGTGAAACCCAAAACGTTCGTTTGATGTATAAGTGAAGTGAACTACAGTAGTGCAATAACGCCACGAAGCTGAAGCGAGGCGGAGGAGACGAAGAGAAAGAGGAGTAAAACTCCGGCGGGAGGATGAGACGGCGGAGCATGAGAAGTAAATGGCGGAGAAGCGAATGGAGCAAAAGCCAACGGGTCAGGGTAAGAGGAATCGTCGCTAGTGTCGGGATCAGGAGGGCTTGGGGAAGAAGGGATTGTACCGGCGCCGTCGCCGGAGGGTAAAGCGTCTCCGGGGGAAGGGAGTAGAGGGGCAATCTCCGGCGAAAGCTGTTCGAGGGGAGATGATTGCAAAGAAGAAGAGAGAGAAGGAGAAAGAGAGGAGAGTGAGATGAAGACGATGATGATGAGAAGTTTATTGAGAAAAGAGGAAGCCATCTTCTTCTACCTTTTTTTGGGTTTAAATGATGAAAATAAAAGTTTTGAGTTTTTTTTTCTCTGTTGGATCTGTCTCTCTCTAATCTACTGATCGGAGTGCATTTTGAGTTGTAATGATGATGTCTCTATATAAAAGAAGCTTTCCTATTTAAAATACAAATAAAAACAATTAGTTTTTTCGGAGGATAAGAGAAGATCTTGTAACTTTTCTTTGCAATGTATATACTGTATATATATGATATAGTTTTAAATTTCCAATAAAGTGCTTTACTCTTTCTTTTGAATTTTTTTTTACATAACAAATATATTTCTTTTGTTTGTTTCATAGTATTCAATCATGATTCACGATATATAATGAATTTTGTATGATATTCAATCTCTAAATCCCCATAATTAATACACAAAAATTCCTTATTAGTTTAGTTAGTATTTTTGTACCTACACTACATATATGTATACATAAATAATCATTATACATTCAAAAAGAGACGATAATTCTTTACATTATGAGCTCCAGTGTCACATGGTTTTGAATTTGTTTGCCTCGTACATATTCGAAAACTACAGCTTAATCCTAGTTTAAAAACGATAAATGTAGAAAGACTTTGCATTAAACAAATAACAATAAAAAGACTTATAAAAATCCTTATCATTAAACTGTAACCTTTGGTTCAGAAAACTCAAAAACTCAACGAGGCAACCTCTGCAGCTCCACAGCAACGAGTGAAGCGACGTTATTAAGACCAGCGATGTCTGAGTTCTTGATCTCAGAGACAATGGCGTTGATCTTGTAGACATCGTGTCCTGATATCGACAAAATCATCGCCTGCGATAGATACTGCTTGCACGCATAACCCATACAATGCAAGATCCTCTTCAAAACCAACAATTGTAGCTCCGTGTCCTTCCTCCTGCGCCACGAGTCGAGAATCGGTGTGATCTTAGGAAGATTGGTTAAAAATCCTGTCGTGGCTTCTCTTGAAGCCGCTTTAAGAAGCAACACGACGCATTCAGAGGCAATATCTGCTACTGTGATGCTTGTATCATCTAAAGCCGCGAGGTCCAAGAACAAGCCAATGTTGCTACCAAAATCTGCAATGTCTCTTATACATTCTTGTGGGTCGACCTCAAATGTAAAAGATGCCTCTGATAAAAGCGTCGGCTCTTTCGTGTAGTTGGAGCTGAGACCTTTCTTGTTCCCAAGTGACCGTAGCAGAAAAGCTCTGCAGAGACTTAAAGTAGGCTCAAGGAAATCTTCCATGTCTTTGGCATTCACGAATTCTAGCAGATTTCCGATTCTCCTCACTACATTGAGCTGAGAAAGTAGTTTAGTTTCCATCTCTGGAGCTGAAGCCAAGGCAAGACAGAGCTTGACGTTGTTCACATTCGCGCTTGATAAGTCTCCGAGAAGAAACTCGAAGCACTGTGAAACTGTATTCTGATGCAATATGTTGGAGATTTTGATGTAATCAAACTCAACGAGCATGACTAAGAGCTTTTGAGCGTAAGCTGGGATTGGATCTTCGTCTTGGATCAGTGCAGGGTAGAGCGGGAGGAAATGAGAGTTGGATATTGACTTCAAATCCTCAGATGTTTGTTGCTCGATTTCGGTGCACTCGGTTAAGAGAATTGTCATTGAATCGAACCAGATTTTCAAACAGAGAAATCGAGCATCCCCGTCTTTGTTCCCATTGTAAATTGCAGCCAGAGATGGGAGAATCTCACGGATCATAATCTCACCGTTTTGTGTAACCAGAGGAGCATCTTCAGCTATGCATTCCAGAACTTGAAGAAGGGTTATACGGAAGTCATCTCTTCCCTGCAAGTTGTTAACAAGTCATGAATATTTGCACAAGTATGCCATATCAAGATTCATTGTGTCATAAATCATGGTTAAAACAACAGAGCAAGTGGAGAAGATTCTTAAAACATCTTAAATCTTAAACATATATCTACAGTACACAGAGGAAATAATTAATTTAGGTGAAAGTTCCGATATTATTTGTATGAAATTCTTAATCCTATCCTATACGCAAAACTAACCATATCGACATATCGTAGAAGAGTAACAATCATAAGGCAAGAAATTTTAATTGACGAGCAACTATCAATCCCATTAGCGCAAAATAAAATAACACATAGCAATACCAGTAGAACTAAGAGAGTAATTAAAAAGGGGATCGCAAAGTTGTAACTACTAACCTGAAACGAGGCTTCCACAAGCTTTGTAAGATTTGCTAACTGGCGTAGAATTTGTTGGGTTACCATCTTGTTCTTAAAGGAAGAGCTACCAAGAAGATGAAGAACCACAGGGAACAAGTGTGCATTAGTCTTCAGAGCAGCTCGACTGTGAAGGGTAGAGACAGGTCCATGGCGTCTTCCTGTCATTAGCTGTTGGATATCACTGGTTATTGTATCCAGCAAACCTGGTA
Organism: Schrenkiella parvula; assembly: GCA_000218505.1. Taxonomy (NCBI): domain Eukaryota; kingdom Viridiplantae; phylum Streptophyta; class Magnoliopsida; order Brassicales; family Brassicaceae; genus Schrenkiella; species Schrenkiella parvula. The sequence goes on along the minus strand of CM001192.1, from coordinate 12,413,536 downwards.
TTATGGAGGCGATTACATTCACGAATGCCTCAAGACATTGTTGCACATAACTGTCTTTTTCTTTGGCTAATCTGTCCACCACGGGAAGAAATCTAGTATTGCAGAAGAAATTTGTTAGCCATCGCCTACTATTTTTGCAGAGAAGTGCGACGAAGAGAACAGCTTTTCCTCTGAGAACTTCAGTTCCTTGCTCTATGATGGAAAGCAAACTAGGGAAAAGATTTTTCTCCTCTGTCAATGTCACAAGATGCCTTCCAAAGCTTGGGAACGAGTGACTTCCAATCATAGCCATATTCAGAAGATTTAAGCAGATTTGCTGCTCTCGTGCGCTGCCTTTGACAAAAGATGAAGCTATTTCCTTCAATGAAAGCTTTTCTACAACCGTCTGAATGCAAGGAGGGTTAAAACGAGCAAGGCGGACCAAACATGATCCAGCAGTCTGCCTCATGCTCTCTTGCTTCCCAACTGCCCTGTAAATATAGCACAGGTTGCTTATCAAATCTTGGCTGGAGAAACGGGTGGCCCAATAAGCTCCTTGACTGCAAATGTTTTCTATTGTCCTTAACGCATAGAGCTGAGTCAGGTCATCTTCTCCTTTGCGTAAGATAGATGATACAAGAGAGATCAAGGCATTTGAAACCTAGTTCAAGAAAAAAAAAATCTGTTTAAATAGGAATCAGTGAAAAGATAGAACATTCTGATTAAGCAATGTACTTTGGTCCATGAGAATTACACAATGAACATTAAAAGCCACATAATCAACAATTTAAGAGAAACAATCCTGGAACGCTGACCTGCCAACCTGACGCACACCGGGTTTCTTTCGACGGGGATTCTGTTGGTTTGAAATCCTTATGCTCATTTTGAGTTGAGATGTAGAATAACAATTCGCCTAGAGCTGCCATAGAGAACCTTCTCACTTTTTCATGCTTGTCTCTGAGGCCATTAATAAGAGAGTCCAAAATACCCGAATTTGCCAAGTCATCTTCAATCGAAGTAGAATGCCGAATTAACAAACCAATTAGTGAAGCAATTTGCACACGAAACGCCGGGGTCTTGGATATTCGCAGAAACTTAACAAGCACCAGCATTATTGGCCCGTTGGTCAAGATGTTGGCTGCATCAGCATTGCTACTTAGTGTCTCGAGGTATCTAATCAAATTCTGTTTCTCTGAGATGCCAGAACTACTCCCACTTAGAATCGTGATGATCCTATTATTAAGCGGTTCTAGTTCTTGCTTTCCCATCTTACCAAAATCAGAAGGCAGTGGTGCTTCAAATGAGAGAGATGGCATAGCTTCTTTGTCAGATTTTCTGCTGGGCATGACAGGTCTAACAGAAAGATCAGATAAATGCCAAAGGACATCACCGAGGCTATTAGGTGTTTTAGAGGAGTCTTGATTAACAGTAAACCCAGAAACTTCTCTTCCTCTGTGAGTTTTAAGTTGAGGACTAGCACTAGGTAGCGCAGCTGACACTTCAATAGGCTCCGACTGCTCTTCATGGCAATCTCTAGCTTCACCCGAGGTTGGTGTTTCATTTGCAGATGAGTTCTCATCAGGCACAATGTTGCTCCTACCTCCTTGTCTTCTGTCACTCTCATTTTGACTCAAAGCTCTTTCATCTTGTGCACATGAGATGTTTTCATTTCCTTCTGGTTCATCTGATCCCTCCTCATCATTGTCTTCATCAAAATCAAGTTCCATATCAGTGTTCTCGATCTTCACTTCAGCACAGTTCTCGTTGCTATTAGGTAAGGGTCTCCTGTAGTTTTCCTTCTCATTTTCCTTTTGGAGATTTGCCTTTACTATCCTTGACAATCTTAGAATATTCACCTGTCTTTTAGCACCCGAACGACCTCCATGCTTTTCCTCAGTTGCCTTACTAGGATGCTTTGCTTGAGCTTTCAAACCACCAGGAGTACCCTTTTGCGGTGTCTCATGGCCCCTTGAACCTTGAGTGGAGTTCTCATTGTGCTTTGAACCCCCTTTTGGATCTTTCTCCCGATACTTTGGAGGGGTCTTGTTTGGTCTGTCTCCGTTATGCTCGGAAAGACATGGCTTTGTGTATATGCCAATCATATTATCAAAACCAGGCTGAGGAGGCAACTGTACTAAACTTATCTTACTTTTCCAAAATGCATGACCACAGAGATCTGCCCATTGTATTCTTTGAGCTGGGTCTTTGATAAGAAGAGACTCAATGAGATTGACAAACGAACGGCTTGGATTTCCAGGAAGTGGAGGAGTTGGATCTGAATGAATTGATTTCACAAGCTGGGTGAACTCTCTTGCCACAAAAGGAGGTCTCCCTGTGTAACATTCATACAACACACAGCCAAGTGCCCATAGATCAGAAGCAAAAGAATGGACCCCTCCATCTTCATATAGTTCTGGAGCCATATAATACGGAGTTCCACGTTTTCCCTGATGCAATTTATCACCAGATATTAGTATTTTCGGCATACAGTTTCCAATCTAATTTGAAATCACAGATTCACTAATACTGTAAAAAGCTTATATAGAAAAAAAGGGACGGAGAAAACTTTTTACCGCGGAAGGAGATTTAGAAATATCATCTAGCTTCCTTGCCAATCCAAAATCGCACAGCTGCAACACAAAGCAATATGAGATCATTTAAACCAAATAAACTGAACACCTGCATAGAAAAGACAGCAACAGGCTTACCTTAATATGTCCATTTTCATCAAGTAAGATATTTGATGGTTTCAGATCACAATATATAATTCCTTTTGAATGCAAAAACCTGGAAAATTCCGGATAAAAATGTCCATATGAGAAAAACATTTTCTAGATACACCTAGAGGTAGTGTCAAACTGGTAAGAAAAGGATCTTACAGCAGGGCTATGACAAGATCATAGGCAAGACCATATACTGAATCTTCTGGTAGCTTACAGTCCTGCAGAACAAGTGACTTTCAGAAAACCTGCGCTCTACCATCAATAAAACAGTTGAACGACGAGCAAATACCTGCTGCAATAATGTCCTGAGATCACCCCCAACGCAATATTCCAGAACTAGCCACATGTGAGCGGAAGTTTCATACCTGAGACCACCGGAAGACGATAATTAGAAAATAAATAAAAATAGAGAGCAAGATAATTGCTTAGATAATTGCTAAGTTTTACCACGCATAGAACTTGAGTACGTTTGGATGATTTAGCGAGTGAAGGATCCTGACCTGAAAAAGGAGTTTAATAAATTACCAAAGTTGTCAGTATCCAGTAACACCAGGATTTGTATATCTTGAAAAATCAATTCGACCTTACAAACCACAAACATCATCCAGAAATAGAAACTTAAGAGCATCAATTTGACAAATCTAGAATGAACAATCTAGCGATAAAAACTCCTTAGAATCAAGCATTCAAGCATGAAAGCAGGAAATCTCAGGTAACCCAAGCATAAATCACAAATTTGGGCAAAGAGGAGACAGATCTCGTGAATTACCTCCTGAAGAACCTTGCTCTTCCGCGACTTGTCGACACTCTTGCAGGCAAAATACTCGATCGTCTTCTTCTTCCTTCCTTTGTACACAGTCTGCAAAGAATTACGAACGGGTATTGAGCAAAATTTATAGAACAAAACAATCCAGAAACAAAGATTATCGGGAAATGTTAAAGCAGATTAAGAATTACCGAGCATTTGCCATGCCCGATAGCTTCGTATATGTGGTACTGGTTCATCGTCGACGCTTCAACTCGCCTGAGATCCGATTCGAAATATTCTGAGCTCTAAAGAGAATTAATGGCCGTTATTGACTCGATCTGGGAAGAGACAGAGAGAGAGAAAGAGAGGGGGAAAATGGTAGAGAGAAAAAATTGGAAAATTTCAAAATTCAAACCCTAAGGAGAAGTGAACAAATTTAGGATATTATATTTTGAAAATATGGAAGCTGTGTTTCATCTAGCGGCTTCTTTTTTTTTTTTTAAGGAGGAATCTGCTATGCGTAAGAAATTTCAAATGATTAGCTGGGCTTGTTGAGCCCATTATGATCGCTAGCCCATTTATCATATTCTATGTGACATATTTTCCCGCCAAAATGAATTGGGAATACGGCTTTTTACCGCCGTTAAAGAGTGAGATTTTCGTCAAAGACGACGCCTTCGCCGCAGTTCTCTCCGACGTTGGCCTCTTAGACAGAGTGAGCTTCTTAACAGACAAACTAACAAAGAGGGGCACGGATATAAGCAAGATATTTTCTTTTATATAGACAACGTTCCACATGTTTGGTTTTGTGATTTTTTTAAAAGTTTTATAATTTCTACAAAAAAAATCAATATATATTCTTTTGTAGAAGTTTTTGAATATTTTCTTTTAATATGCGAATTATGAATATTTGTTTTAAGAATGATTAGATATAAATATGTGTTATAAGATTGTATAATAATAATTATTATTCATTGTTTTATCAAAAAAGTTAATTTTTGTCGTTTTGTTTACTGAGTATTTATGTGTATACATATGTTTTTTTGTTATTTATATTTAAAAAATTTTATAATATTTTGAGTGTTGAGTCTTATAAATAAAAAATAAAAATATATGTACGAATAACATCATATTTTAATACAATTATAAAATTAATGAGAGCTACATTGTTTTGAATAAAAATTATTTTGAATGAAATTGAAAAGTTTTCAAACAAATAAATATATATATTTTATTGGGATTTTAAAATCTATAAACCAATAATAGTAAAATAAAAACATTTATAAAAAAAGAGAATTCAAAAATTTATTTTTAATAACTTTTTCTATCTTGAAAACTCTAAACCTAAAGTGAAGATCTCGGAAAAAAAAATTTTTACTTTTTTTTTCTTCTCTCAATTTTTTCATAGAGAGAGAGAGAAAGAGTTTTTCGTTGTTTTTTCGGCTAAATTTCAGAAAAATTCAGTTTGTAATTTTCGGCTCTATCCAGTTTTTATGTTTCAGCTTCATCCCGATTTAATGTTTTTTCATTAACTTTTTTTGGTTTTCTTTCTCCTCTTCTTCTTCATTTTATAATTAAAATTCTATCACTTTTGTACATCTTTTCTTTAATCGTTGGTTTGCTCATTCTTTCAACCGTGCGAGTGTAAAACTTTGCTTCTCCTTGTTAGAGTAAGGATAAGTACTAAGCAAAATTTCTCCATGGTTGAAGACTCGTGTAAATTGATTGATTTCGATGGATTATAGAGCTAATTAACCAGCGCTGCAGTTTCTTTTTGAAAAGGTTCTGGTAAATGGTCGGTTTCTATGTCTATTCGATTTTTTCAGGTTTGGTTTTTCGGCGATTATAAAAGTGATTGTGTTCAAACTTGGGTGAAATAGAAGGAAAGAACCCGTAACAATGATGGAAGAGCTATCAGATTTCGTTTCTTGGCGGTTCGGTGGTAAATTAGAACTTGGAAATATCAAAAAAAGTTGACCACGATGAATCGGTGATAGTTTCGATATTGCATTATTCTTAATAATAATGCCATATGTTTAATCTTATTTTATGTGTATAACATGCGTGATATAGACATGTTAATGGATTATATCTTGATTTATGTTGGAATAAAGCATACTTTTGTGCATTGTTGTAATTTGTGTGTTGGGTTTCCATAATAATAATTTTGGCAAAAAAAAACCATAAACCTACAAAATTGATTCATCTTCTGAAATTTATGTACACATAAAATGATTTTGCAGGGATACAAAAGTCTTTATCAAAAAAATCAAATGGACCCAATTACCCTTTTCTTAACAAATTAGTAGTAGTTTTAGCTCAACTCAAAGGGCTTATGTGCAAATAAACAAGAGTGCGAAGTTCAAATGACCTCAAAGTTTCTAAAAATTACAGGGAAAACCAGAGAAGCATATAAACCGTGTGAGGTGTTTCCCCCACAAACGAAGACGAAGACAGATTTCAGTCAAAGAGTCAGTTGGCCATCGACGTGAGCATTTGACGGTTCCCTTTCTCTCTCTCTCACTCGTCCTTCCGTCTCTCCTTCTCGGAGCTCTGGTGAGTTTTCCGACTCTCCATCTCTCTCATTCTCACTCTTCAGTTCGCGTCTGGTTCCGAAATCATTTATTCCGTCGATGGGTACTTCTCTCTTTCGTTAAAAAATCCCACTTTTTTTTCCTCCATCTCGGAGAAATTCTCCGCTTTCGTTGTATGTTTCGCATGTCTGAATGTCTGCGTTAGCTTTGTTGAAAACTGTTTTGTTTGTTTTTTCTGGTTTTTGAATTACTGTGCTGAATTCGAATTTGTCCATGTAGGGTAGGTTGAAATCTGGGTTTTTAGTATGAGCAACAAAGATGAGGCTCTTCGAGCCAAAGGTTTAGCAGAAGATTCGATGAGAAAGTCAGATTTCTCGACTGCTCGTAGAGTTGCAATAAAGGCTCAGAAAATGGATGGAACGCTGGAGAATATTGCCCACATGATAATGGTATGTGATGTTCATTGTGCGGCATTGGAGAAATCTGGGGATGAGATTGATTGGTACAAGATTCTCCAAATCGAGCAGAATGCAGACGACAATACCATCAAGAAGCAGTACAGGAAGCTTGCCCTTCATCTCCATCCGGACAAGAACAAGCTCCCTGGGGCTGAAGCTGCTTTCAAAACGATTGGGGAAGCTCAGAGGGTTCTTTTGGACAAAGAAAAAAGGAGGCTTCATGACATGAAACGCAAACCCTTTAAAAGGCCTGCACCAGCACCGTCATATCAACCCCAACAAGCCCCGGCGACTGCTTTTTACACTCGGCCTGTTTTTCAGACAAATGTTAATGCAGCGCGGAACAGCTCCACTGCAGGTTGGAGACCCGAAAACCAGCAAAAACCTCAAGCTCAACCAACTGGTTTTAGTCAAAGCCGGACCTTTTGGACCTCATGCGCCTTTTGTCACTTAAAGCATGAATGTCTGAGGGAATATATACACAAACAATTGATTTGTCCGAGTTGCGGTAAGCAATTTGTTGCTTTTCAAACCGCTTTCCAGGGTCCACCAGTTCAGCCGACGTTCTCTTTCTACCAACAGAGCAAGGTTCCAACTCAAGAGGCAGGCAAGGCAGTGCAGAAGCAGCCGGAGAATTCTGCCAGAATTTCCCCAAGGAAAGAGGGTTCTAGAGCGAAAAGCACGGGTACTTCTGCTGAGAACAGCAATGGAAAGATAAAGAGGAAGAAGATAGTTGAATCCAGTTACAGCTCTTCCAGCGAGAATAGCTGCGAGTTGGAAGAAGTTGCAACTGGTGGACAGCATTTTCGGAGGTCGGTCCGTAGCAAGCAGCAGGTTTCATATAATGAGAATAAGTGTAATGATGACAAGAAGGAAGAGGATGCAGAAAATGCTGAAGAGTCTGATTTCAGAAAGAAGTCCCATGAGAATACTCTGTTTGCAAAAACCTTGCCAAATGGGAGAAACAGGAAAGAGAAGGTAAAAGAAGACCAAGTGGGAAGCTCTCGGGAATCTGGTGCCTGTAATGCAGCGAAGGATTCAAGTTCAGGGAGTGCATCAGACTTAGAGATCTTTGAGTGTGCTGATCCTGATTTCACTAACTTTGAGAAGTTGAGGGAAGAGTGCTGTTTTAAAGCTGGCCAGATATGGGCAATGTATGATGACATGGGTCGAATGCCTCGATATTATGCCAATATCAGAAAAGTCATAAGGAAACCTAGTTTCATGCTTAAGATAACATGGCTAGAGGCTAAACCAGATGATGAGAAAGCAAAACAGTGGGTTCGCAAAAACTTGCCCGTCTCTGTTGGTAAGTACCAACATGGCGGAGATGAGAATACAAGTGAAACTCCATCGTTCTCTCATCTGATCCATTGCAGTTTAAGAGGCATGAATGATATTGTCAGTGTATACCCAAGGATGGGAGAAACATGGGCTCTCTTTAAGAATTGGGACATCAGTTGGTCCTCTGGTCGTCGGCGTCATGATTATGAGTATGAGTTTGTCGAAATCTTGTCAGAATATGCTGACGGGGTTGCAATAGAGGTTGCATTCTTGTGTAAGGTAAAAGGCTTTGCAAGTGTCTTTTGTCGAATTGCACCAGGTGGTAGATCAGACACGTTTCAGATTCCGCCTCATGAGTTTCTTAGATTCTCACACAGCATCCCCTCAACCAAATTGACAGGGTTAGAAAGGAATGGGGTTCCTGTTGGTTCTTATGAGCTCGACACAGCTGCATTACCACAAAAATTTGAAGAAGAAGAAGCTGCTCCTGTCTCACGAGAAGCTGCCAAGTCAAACCAAATGCATCATTGCTCTCCACCTTCATCAGAGCCAGACTGTGTCGTTATTCCTAATTTCCAGTTCCATGACTTCACCGTGGAAAGATTAGAGGGAAAGTTCGCAGCTGGCCAGATATGGTCATTGAACAGTAAAGAGGAAGGCTTGCCCAAGTATTATGCCAAGATACAGAAGGTAGAATGGAGGCCAGTATTCAAACTGCAGATAAACCGGCTAGAGCTGGAATCGCTTCCTGAGAATGTTACACAGTGGCAGGACAAAAGAATGCCAGTCAGTTGTGGAAATTTCACCTTGAAGGAAGGCCGGGACACGACACTCACTCGGGTGGCTGGTTTTTCACATCAGATAAAGGCACAAGAGATAAAGAAAAAGAAGTACACTATCCTCCCCAAGACTGGCGAAATTTGGGCAATGTACAAGAACTGGAGTGATGCAATCAAGGTGGCAAGCTTGAAGAAGTGTGAATACGAAGTTGTTGAAATTCTTGATGACAATGAGAGCCATATCGAGGTTATGATGTTGGAACGGGTGGACGGGTTTATTTCAGTCTTCAAGGAAAAAGTGGAAGGAGGCATCGATGTGAAGAAAACGATCCCGAGGTGTGAACTGTTGAGATTCTCACATTATGTTCCTGCATTCCGGTTAACTGGAGAAAGAGATGGAGCTCTTAGAGGCTATGTTGAGCTCGATTCAACTGCATTGTCCCATAACTTGCGCAGATCTTAGACTAATTCTGTAGGGAGGTTTGTTTCTTTGTTAGTAGTAATGAACTTTGCATTTTGTGCCCAATGTGTAGTTTTCTGTTTTAGATTCAGACGTTAACTTGCATCTGAATCTGTCTTTAGCTCCAGTTTTAGTCGACTAGAAACTGGGGAATCAATATGGTGAAATACCTTTTGGCTTATCTGTGCTTCTTATTCTGTGTTTACTTTCACTTTTGTAATACAGCATCACCGTGAACTTGCCTTAATTTGGTCGTTTTCCACTTAGAGTGAGGACAAAAGTGCAACCGACGTTAGTAAAAAGTATAAATAAGTTATAATGCTACCATCAAATACAAAGGGCGTTTGGTCTAGTGGTATGATTCGGGAGGTCCCGAGTTCGATTCTCGGAACGCCCCATTTTTACACATCTTAGGCTTGTGACATTTTTACACAACAGCTCTTTCACTTTATGTATTTTCATTGTAATTCCACAAAACTTTTCGTCTCTTCATACAAAACGTAGAAAGAACCCATATATGAATCTATCTACAGCTTACTGTTTCAGATGAATTTATCTATTATTCAGCAATTTGCCTTTTCATATACAAGCTTTAAAAGAGACTGTCTTTATACTAAGTTTCGGTTCTGTGGAACCCGCACAAGCCGAGAGGAATAGCAAGTATACAGCAAGTTTAAGCACATTGCCATCCCGAAACCCAGAATCCCGGCAAAAAGCATCGAGTAGACAACCGGCACACCAAACTGAAACAAAGATCTTTCCATAAGAACTCTTTTCAATGTATGTCTGAGATTAGTTGGTTTAAGTATTTCAAAGCTTATGTAGCATATGGTTTAGTATTACTTACTGTAACATATAACAGGTGAACAAGCAAGGCCACTAGTGCAAACTCAAGAGCTGCGTATGTCCACATGTATTCTCTGATAGCTGCAAGTTTGGGATAATAACAATTAATAGTTTACATGATCTTGTCAGGGATGGATAATCAAGGACTTAGGAATTCTTTAGGGAGCGGTTTCATACCGAGGATGACGGCAAAAGTTGAGGCTAAGAGAGCTAAGGTGAATGAAAATGGCGCTGCGACAAAGATAGCCTGTGAATTCAAGTCACGAATCTACAGAACATATAAAAACCCTTGTCATCTAATGTTATCTTTGTAATGAAAGATAAAATCTTTACAATGAAATACCCAAAAGTAAGTCTGTGTTTTCAAACACCTCAGGGGAAGAGAAGAAGCATTACCAGTAAATTTTCAAGGAAAAAGAAGTAGCAGACTGTGCTGATGAGTACAAGCACTACAAACTCTTGCCCGACACTGCAACATTTAATCGATCTTCAATTGTTAGTGTTCTTCAAGGAATTTATGAAAAGGATAAGATAATTTTTGAAAGTGTTCTAAATTACCTAATGGTTTGTGGCTGTGTAGTATGCTGAGTGAGTTCCCGTCTATTGGTAAATTGATTGATTGTTGGGACGCGAAGCAAAATCACTGGTAAGTTTCGGACTTCTTGTCTGCAAACATCGCAGATTCGCGTTCCCTTTGTACTAAACCACTTAATGGCACACTGTTCATGAACGAGTCTGAGGTCCCCTTTGCAACTGCATTCCATCTTCAGGGTGTTACCCTCTTCGCACACATCAAGACAAATCCTGCACACTGCTTCTTCTTCAGGAATTTCTTCTTCTGTTTCTTCTGGAGGAACCGGAGTGATTTGATCTGCTAATGAAGACATAAGAAAGAAGGAGCATAGGAGTGAGAAGTTTCGTTTCATTGACCATAAATCAAACTTCTTTGATTGATATAGCTTCCCGTGAATCAGTCTATTACTCATATCAACATTCAACACTCAGCCTTCCCATGAATCCATAAAAAAAGGCGGCAAAAACAAAGAGAAACTAGTACATACCACCACTTGCTTCACTCGAAATGTGTTGTTTGCTTTTGTCGAAAGAGACAGCTCGTACAATAACTTTGTTTCTCCCTGGCATGGACAAGGATCTTGAAACTGATGGACCATCTCTCTGCAAACAAGCTCCAACATTTACTTGAGAGGAAGAAAAATCAAAACTTTTTCCACGCGATAAACCGAAACTAGATTTGTAAAACGCCGAATAACTCACATTAGATGTAGGTTGTTCACTATGCACCACAGCTGAAACAGGCGGTGTAGATATAACCAGAGACAACTTAGCAGCATTTGTAGAAGGAAGTGACAAACATCTTTTCCAATAAGGCGAAGTAACCGAGCTCATGACGGGAGGCTTTTCAGTGGTTTCTGAAACACTGGGACTAAGTAGCAATCTTCTCTCGTAGTTGGGTAGAGAAGCTTTCCTATTCAGACTCAAATTTCGCAAGATTCCTAAACTCGTCGGCATTTGTTTTGGGGGTATATGGATTGAAACATTCAATTGGCTCCCACTTGGTTGAGATCTGGAGACATCTTCAATAGATTGTTCTTTAACCTGATGATTAGATAGATTCTCAGACTGATAAAAAAACAAATCTTTCTACAAACCAGATCCTTTTTAGCGATTCTGAAACCAAGAATTCGAGTATACTAGCAAAAACAAAAAAGGTACAAATTTCGAATACCTGAGAAGAAGTGGAACAAGTAGGAGTAGTAGTAGTAGAAGAAGAAGAAGAGGGAGAATCTTTAGCTATAGCACAATCTCTGGGCGGTTGTATTGCGGATTCTTGCATCGTAATCGAGAACTAATCAAAACCCAAACCAAATTATTCAAGAGATTTATTTCTACGAAAAATCAATTTCCGTCGACATATATATATTCTGAGCCAACGAGTGAAGAGCTAAAAGATTGAAAAATTTGTCCTTTTTTCTTTATCTTTTTGTTTTGTTTATTTCTGGTAAATTAATTAAGCTAAATCGACGACTGAAAAAACTTTACTTATGTGTGTATGCAACTATGCATGCATAGTATCTATCCACCATTTACTTACTGCTCTTCAGTTACCCGCGTAATTCAGTTAAAAGTGATTTTAGTAAAGTCTGACTCGTTAGTGGCAAATTAATCACTACACAAAAACCTTTCTACACAAACCCCACTAATTCTTTAACACACAGAGGTCAAAAATGACGACGACGACTTTAAAACGTGTTCCATATTCTTGTTTCTCAGTTTCCGCCGGAATATTCCATCTCCGTCACTGAACCAACCATGTATGCCTTTCACTTTCATCCTTGCTTGATCCATGTAACTGCTAAGTTTTAGTTTAAACGATCGAGCATGATTATGCTCAATAGTTTCAGAGCTCACATTTTCTGAAAATTAGGGTATCATCTATCAGTTTGTAAATTGTAATATTCGTATCGGGTAATTTAAAATTTCAGGTCGTTTTATCTCTGAAAATCGAAAGGCTTGAACAACAAAAAAAGCTATGCAAGGACGAATTGGTAGAAGTGGAGAAGACAGGATAAACATATTGCCTGAATCGTTGCTATGTCATATACTGAGCTTTCTTACGACTAAGGAATCTGTTAGGACAAGTGTTTTGTCCTCTAGATGGAGAGATCTTTGGCTATGGGTGCCTACACTAGATTTGGACAAATCTGACTTCTCAGAGGACAATACGTGCGTCAGTTTCATCGATAAGTTTCTGAATTTCCGACGCGAGTCCTACTTGCGTGGATTCAAGTTAAACACTGACCACGATGACTATGACGATTCTTCAGTCGAGGCATGTCTGATGCGAGTGGTTAATAAGTGTAAGATTCAACATTTTGAAATCGAGAATTTCTTTGGATTTTGTATCCTTGAGATGCCTTTAATCCTTTCAATGTGTGACACATTGGTTAGCTTGAAACTCAGTTTCGTGATTATGAGTGGTTTCGACGAGTCTTGTTCTCTACCTTGTCTCAAGACGCTGCACTTCGAAAAGGTTGTATTCCCTAGTGATGAGGCTGCAGAGGCACTAATCTCTTGCTCTCCGGTTCTCAAGGATTTGAAAATGAGCCAGAGTACATATGATTCTGTAGAGGTTTTACGCGTCCGCTCTACTTCACTAAAGAGCTTCACTCTGGAACGGGCGGATCCGGATTGTGTTGAGAATGGTTTGTCTACAGTTGTGACTGATACTCCGAGACTTGAGTACCTGAATCTCATAGATTACCAATACACAAGCTTCAAGATAGTCAGGATGAGTGAATATGTCAAGTTTGATATCGACGTCGTATTTGAAGTGATAGGTAATGTATTGTCGAAAATAAATATCATTTGTAATTTTCTAACCTTTGTTTCAAATGCCAGAGATATGACCATCTCAAGGAGGACTCTTGAGGTATATACACACACAGACAAACTGATCTCTAAACTTTTTCTTTTAAAAGTTTTTACTAAATTTATGTTAAGTTACTCTATCTGGCAGTTCATCTATCATTACCTGGAGATGAATCCACGATTCAAATTTCATGGCTTGGCTCGTTTGCGTGCTACTATGTTCTCAAACTCCTCTCCAGAGATGTTGCCAGTCATTCTTGAGACTTGCCCGAATCTAAAACACCTCACCTTGGTGATAGTTTGCCTACAACTTTGTAAGTTTTACACGTAGACTTAACTTTATATCCACTAATCTTTGTTTCTACGTTGTCGATTTGGGCTTTGTAGGAACTGGTTCATGATTTTCTGGTGACAGAGGGGAGAAGTGGACTTTTGACTCTACTGCCTCGTTCTCTGATATCTTCCCTTGAATTTGTTGATATCGAAAGCCCGATCACGGATAAAGCAACGGAATTGGAACTGGTTAGATACTTTCTAGAGAACTCAACAACACTCAAGAAGCTTGTTCTACGTTTGAATCAGTCTTGTGGGAGAAGACACGAACCGGGTCTCTTGAAACAACTATTTGAATCTCCAAGATGTTCTAGTTTGTGTCAGTTTGTCATTCTTTGACATCAAGATGTTGATGCATATAACAAAGCATTGTTGAACTTGGATTATGATAAAGTCTTTATGCTTTTTTTTTGTTAATAGACCCTGAGTAATCAATGTATTGCTTAACAATCAATGGTTCACATAAAATAAACTACGATCTGAGGTCTTTACTTAGACCATTAAAGATATCCACTTTCTCAAACTGAAACTTACAAAGTCTAACCCCCAACTTAACTTGAGAACTTTCATTGGTAAGTAACTACTTGAAAATACATATGTTCTCGGGTTCTTGGAAAGCAATGAAACACAAAAACAAAAACTCAAAAATCAGAGTTTTGAGTCACTTCATCTTCTGCTCTGTGAAGAGAACATGGCGGTTGACTCGAGGATCGTACTTGCGGAACTCAAGCTTCTCAAGAAGTCCCTTGCTACTCTTCCTCTTGACATAGAAGAATCCAGTTCCAGCAGCTGAGACAAGACGGATGAACATGAACGTCTTCTTCCTCTTGTCCCCCATTTTCTCACTTCAATACACTAAACAAGAGAAAGATAACTACAGATAAAAATCTCAATTCAATATCTGCATCATCACGCGACCTAAAAACCTACAGATCAAAGTGCAATCACGAAACTTTACTAAAATATATACATTTAAAGATTTTGAAAGCAGATTAACAAAATTGGGCAGGAGAATATCTTCGTTTCATCGAAGCACTTGGAAGATTACCATGATTTGCACTCAATAACATCGAAATTCCAGTGATTAAACAAAACGAAGCAAACACATTTTTCTTTGCACCTTATGTCATTTAAATGCATCGATGAAATGGGCAAGAAATTAAGAAAAAAGCTTGCGCGAATCACAAAATGAAACATTAAAAATCACAGTCTACCCAAAAACAAAAGGAAATCACAGAAGATCAAACACAGAGGTGGAGCAGCAGAAACTTACCTATGGAAGACGGCGACGAGACGGCGACGAGACGGCGGCGATACAATGGCTGAGAAGAATCGGGAGTGAGAAGAAGCTAAGAAACACTGATGAGAAAACAAAAACCTTTATAAAGGAAGGTAGACATTAAATTATTTTTATTCAGCCCATTTAAATACTAAAAGGCTTCTTACCGCAATATTTTTAAATCGATCTAATAGGCCCAATGTAGCCCATTTTCTCTAGGCTACTCACCTGGTTCTGTTCTTTTCTATCCCACTCTCTCTCCCCTATTCCGTTTGTAACTCAGTGGAGAAGAAGATCCAAATCGATCCGTTGAAAAGGTACGAAGATGTTCATTCTATGCTCCTTCGTTAATCAGTGTAGATTCTTTGATTATTTATTTGTGATTTCCTTTTGCATACTTTTTCTGTTTTCTCTTTTGGAGATTGCGATTAGATTGGATTAAGTTTATTACCTTCCTTTGGATTCGAATTAGGGATTTCGAGTTTCTGAGCTATGTCGAGTGCGGTGGACGCGACGGGGAACCCGATCCCTACTTCTGCGGTGTTGACGGCTTCGGCGAAGCATATAGGTATGAGATGTATGCCGGAGAACGTTGCGTTTCTCAAATGCAAGAAGAATGATCCAAACCCTGAGAAATGTCTCGAGAAGGGTCGTGACGTCACTCGTTGCGTGCTTGGCTTGTACGTATCTCACCTCATTTTTTTGGTGCTCTATTTCTTTCCATGTTTATTAGTTTTGGGGCATTCTTTGGTTAATTGCGTTTATCTCGACGAAAATAGTGAGTATCAAATGGTTGATTTAGGGATTGATTCGTCTTTAGTGCGAAAATGTACTTTTGATTTAGGGATTGATTCGTTCTTTAGTGCGAAAATCTACTTCACTAATTGAGCAGAAGTATCTGGCCATAGCTTCGCCAATGTCTTTCCAATAGGTTTTTAGCTGTTCTTAGAAACGAGCATGAGATCATAAGAAAAGCACAAAAATGTAGTTGTAGGTTCGGCTAGATGAGCTATCAACTTTTTTTTGTTAATAGAGCTCAGCTAGTTTTGAACACGATAAGTTAACTAGTAAATGTTTGTATATACGGTATCAGTTTTTTTTTGTTAATAGAGCGGAACTAGTTTCGAACACGATAAGTTAACTAGTAAATGTTTGTCTATACGTTTTAGAGTCCAAGAGAGATAGCTATCTGTGCCATTCATTTTCAGCATTATGATATCCTTGAAACTGGCACACACCAAATAAAACAGTAACCATCTGTTTCACTCAGACATAGTAGATACAAATTCATACCATGCTTCTGTTGACAGCTTCTCAATTTTTCCCTTAACTAAATCCATTAAGAAGCCAATTGTTTCCCTTGGAATGTTGGTCTAAGACTCAGTTTTGATGTTTTAGAAGTTGTTTACTCTTAATACGATGATACAATCTTCTAATAATATCAATCAAGAAAACATTGTACCCATCAATCATACTGTGTTTCATTACATCATTCAGACCGTAGATTAATGATGTTGGGTCAAACATTCAGACATTATATGTAAAGCATTAGTTTTGTTGATGGATTGACTAATGTTGCAGGCTGAAAGATCTTCACCAGAAGTGCCAAAAGGAGATGGATGACTATGTTGGGTGCATGTATTACTACACAAACGAGTTTGATCTGTGTAGGAAAGAGCAAGAAGCCTTCGAGAAAGTGTGTCCCTTGAAATGAGAATCACAAGTTGTTATCATGTTATGATTTGTAATCTCCTAATAAAGCAAAATGTTCATTTTTGAATGAGCTTTACTCTCTCTTCTTCTTTTTGTTGTCATCACCATTTTTTCCCCTCTCAAATGCTTTTGTAGCGAGTTATCAAAGACAACCAAATGACTCGGTGTTCATTGTTTAATGGTTCTTTTAATCAGCACAGGATGGACTCCTCGAGGAATAATCTGTTTTATCTGCTTATCTGTTAACGGTTGATACTACTAGTGTTTGTAAGATTCTTCATTGAATTACTGCGATCTGTTGCTCTGGTTAGGCTTGTGGAAACACTTGTCTGTGAAATTATTAAGACGAAAAAATGCACATTTGAATCTAAATAGACTTTTTTTCCCAGAAATATTTAGGTACATTATTAAAATAGATGGGAAACGACAGTTATGAAGTTGGGTAAGCAAGAACGAACAAAACAAACAAACATAAAACAAAAAGAAAGGCAGTGAAACACATCCATAGCATAACTCCAGAATCTTATGTCCCACTCCACTTGTAAACAGAAGATTAACGACTCCAAGAAAACACCACACATAGATCATCATCACACACCACACTTTATTAGAGACAAGGCCAGTTGTTTTTTTACCTGATAGACCGAGAACGTGATCTTGGCAGACTTCGAGACCTGATTGGAGTAAGCCCCCTCTCCCCTCTAGGGCTTCTGCTACATCTTCTCCTTGGACTTCGAGATACATTGCTAGATTTGTGCTTCCTCTCATTTCGGGGCAAAGGGGAACGGGAAATAGATCTTGACCTTCGAGGAGAGTACGAATCATCCTCTCTTGCTTTACTGTGCCTGTGCCAGTGAACAAAAGCAGGGGAATAAATACTCCTGCATACTGAGACAATCGACCTTTTTCCTGAGCTTATGATATAGAATGCAAACATGTTATGAACGTTCATCAGAGGGCTTTCATGCCCAGTTCAGTCTCTTCAACTTCTCTAACTGATAAAAAAAACGTTTCCTTTGTTTACCTGTACCTTCTTCCCGTTTCTGGAAAGTAACATCAATTACTTGTAATTGGTATTTCGACACTGTTCTAGGATCTACAATGCCCATTCTGATGAGCAGGCGCCACAATAACTTGAAAGATCTCTACACTCCCAACTTTTATGGAACAAAAAAGCTCCAAATCCTCTCTTGTCTCCAGCTTTATGAAACAAAACCTATCTTTAATCTTGTGAAATTTCTCTACTGGTCACAACTTTGAATGGCTTCATTTCTCCAAATATCATACTTTCTTTGGCTAAGTATAAAAGCTTTTTCATTCATTCTTTGACTGGTGAAAGAATGACATATGCAAAAAAGACAAATCAAACTCAATTCATAAGGATGGAACCCACAAAATCTCTTTCTTAAATTATAAATGGACCACTTTACCAAGTCGTTTTTAAGCTCTACCTAACCAAAGCTGGTGAAGGTGCTATTTGTAACAATCAAGGTTTAGGTTATTAGGGGGGGACCAACTCCCGAAAGAAAACATTGTTCTACATGACTTATGAACTTAGCCGCACACAACTCGCAGGCAATCTAAGTGAGTAGTCAAGAGTGCTTATTTACATTCACACTACTGAGTGCCACTGAACCAAGAGTCCAATTGAATTGAGCTGTATACAAGAGCAAATCCTAATAGATAAGATCCAAACCTTGGTTCTCGCCTTGCGGGAGAAAGTGAACGTGAATGAGCTGATGAGCAAGAAAGGACGCAGTAAGTAAGCATCACAAGGAACATAGGTATTGTTCTACATCGAATTATAACCTGTACTTGTCTGGACATGTATCAAGAAGTTACAAACAGGCCACCAAGCTACTTACAGCGGTATCTGCGCCTGGGTGATATGCGTGAAGTCCTCTTGTAGTCCTCATACCGACCACTATATTAAATAAAATAAAAAAGAGTTGTGGACAACTGAGGAAAATTACTGACGATGCATATATTTACAGGAAACACTGATACAGATATAAATAGGGAATTTTCACCTTGTACGGTTAGTTGTACGCATTTCTCGTGGAGTTTTCCGGTTCTCCTCAGCAAAAACGATGGCTATCTCACGCCCACCAATAACTTTGTGATTCATTCGCTTCATCGCCTTAGCTGCATCTTCAGCATAAAGGTACTTAACAAATCCAAACCCTCTCGGCTCCCTAAACCACAAATCATCATCAAATCTAAGTTAAAAGGCGCCTGCTCAAACAACACCTACTTGAGAGACACCAAAAGTTCCCAATAAAAACTAGTTCTATCTCCCCATTTCATGAACATTTGTAAAGTCAATACTCAGTATTCATATTTGTCAATTTCATCACTCAGACACTAGAACACATTGTTCGAAGAAATTATCATAAAAGCTAAAAGCTCATCTAGGAAATAAGTACAGCCATCTGGTTACAAGAGCCAAAGCTTCGCGCATACCCAGTATAATAATTCCTCGGCAGGTATATGTCCTTGAGTGGACCAAACCGCTCAAACGAATCCTTCAGATCGTTCGGCCTGAAAACAAAACGAGCAAAGAGCTAAGAAATTGTGCCTAATAGGAACGTAATGGGTCGTTTTAGACAAGCAAGTGCAAACAGATTGCTCCACGAAGAAATCTAATCGCTTCAAAATTTCCCAGTTCGTTGCAAATCCACACATCTCGACTTTACGAACATAAATTTCCCAATACCAGAGAGAGAGAGAGGGAGACCTAGCATCGAGAGGGAGATTACGGATGAGCAAACCAGAATGATCAGACAATTCATGGTCGCGAGAAGACGGGCGTTCACGGTGGCGATTTTCGTCGTAGCTTCTCCGCTCGCGCGGTGGCGACCTGCCACGAGGATGAGGACTGTAGCTTCTGCTCCGGCTCCTCGCTCTGGCCATCGAGATTTGACAGTTTCGTCTACCTTTGAGGTCTTCTACTCAACAAAATCTGCGCAGAAACAGAATCGCGAATCCCTAACCCTATCTATGAGGCAGCAGCAATAGGAATGAGCAGTGTGTAAAAATTTGGAGGGAGAGATGGAAGAAATCGACGACCGTCCGAGAGTTTCAAAAGAACACTTGCCGGAAGCTGCTACAGTCAGGCTTTTTATGGGCCGACATATTAGTGGGCTTATTATATTATTTGATTTTTATGGGCCGCTATATTATTGGGCTCATTATATTATTACATGAAAACTGCTGTAGCAGCCACATGCATGCGGCACAAAAGAAAGCCTCTTGGTTCCCTTCTTCGCTGGCTGCAACAAACTCGCCGCAATCATCCACTGAGAAATGACCGTATAGTCCAAGAGTCACGTCAGTAGCATCTGTTTCTTCTTCCCATTAGAAGTTTGATGCTCTTTTATTTTATCTCATTTTTCGGATGAGCTCTCTGTTTGTAGAAATACTATGTTTTTGACATTGGTTTCTTATTTGAATGAAATATCAGACGAAAAAAAAAACACTGTAATACTATTTCGAATATTTTTTTTGTTTTGTGGTGAAACAACGATTGCTTATTTATAAGCAAATCCACCAACCCCATTTTTCGAAGAATAGAACAATTAACCAGGACGGTGAGTTACTCGCTATTCTGTATCAGCTTCTCTGTGCTTATTCACCAGCCGCCTACCAGATTCTCCAAATCAATAATGGCTTCCACATTGTTGTGGGCTTCTTCTAGGGTTGCTTCTCGTCTCAGGATCTCCGTTTCCCAACGACGGTTTTCTTCTGGTGAATCTCGACCTCCTTCCCTTTTCTTTTTGTTCGGTTTCGATTTGAGAAATATTCTGCCTTTTTGATCTGTGATTGTTCTTGTAAAGTGATGGGTTTTTACCGTTTCTTAATATCTGATCGAGTTATAAGCGAAAGGAGGAGGCTTTGATTATCGTGAGTTATAGGATCGATTAGCTTAAAACAAATCAAAAGAAGGATCTTTGAAGAAGTTTGTTTTATTTAGCTTCTCTTGTGCCATTACTCTTACTGGTTGGTTAAATTTCTTGTGTACTAGTGGTATTGAAGGATCTGAGATACGCGGATTCACATGAATGGGTGAAGATTGAAGGGAACAAAGCGACGGTTGGTATAACGGATCATGCTCAAGAGCATTTGGGAGATGTAGTCTATGTAGAGTTGCCTGACGTGGGACGTTCTGTGTCACAAGGTGAGAGTTTTGGAGCGGTCGAAAGCGTGAAAGCTACTAGTGATGTCAATTCCCCAATCTCCGGTAAGGTCCTTCAAGTCAATAAGGACCTTGCAGAGTCCCCTGCATTGGTGAGTTACTTCAACCTACTGGTGTCAATTGGTTTCCACGGTTTATCTTGGGGCGTAAATGGCTAGCAAATTCGTTTCTTGATTCACGGGTGATCCACATTCTTTGATTCTTGATTCAGTTCTTTTGACAGTGTAGCTGATGTAGAAGATCTTAAACTTGTGAGATTCTCCGTTTTTGTGGTCTCGGAATGATATTGTTTTGTTGGATTTGCAGGTGAATTCGAGCCCTTATGAAGAAGGATGGATCATAAAAGTGGAGCTTAGTGATGCAGGCGAAGTGGAGAAACTGATGGACTCTGACAAGTACTCCAAGTTTTGTGAAGAAGAAAATGCCAAGCACTGAGCTTTTATTTGTTTTTTGTGTGGAATCATTCACTGTCTTCCATGCAATATAACGACGAAGCCTGTGTCAATGGATGCAATGAAGAAAACGCTGAAGAAGTCTCTCTCAGCCTTTCTCTTTGATGTGTTTTAATTGTCAGTGGTGGAGGGAAGTAATAATAATAATAAACTTTGGCATTCAGATGGATATTATTATCCTTCACCGATTTTGGCCTCTTGACTTTAAAAGCAAAACAATCAAAATCAAAATCCGTCTTAAATCAAAAACATTTTGGTACTATAACAAAAACTTTAAGAAAGCTACAACTACCCGAAGAGAATTATTAGCTTCTGTTTAGGAAAACGGCACGATTTTTCAAAATTATAACAGTGACTTTTATTTTGTATGTGTTTGTATTTTTTCCCCAGTTTTGGTGTGTAACAAGGCCAAAATATTTAAAAGGACTTAATTAAAAAAACGGACTCGTCCTGTGACTCGTCCGGGTCATCCAATTTCCAAAACTCGCTCGCCTCTACACCAAACATCAATTAAAACCCTTGGAAAAACCTCCGTCGCTTCGTCTTTTCCATAACCCGGAAGACACGAAATGTTCGCCGTTTCACCGTCGTCCTTCTCGCCGGCAACCATTTCTTCGGTGAGTTCCCCCTTCTTCTTTACGTCTCATTTCTTTTGTTGAGAGACTTCTTATTTTGACCGACAAAGTTCTCTCGCTCTTGTAGAGCCGTAGTGGTCAATCTCAAGTTCCGAGGAAATTCTCGGTGGTAAGAGCAGGAGCTAAGAGGATACTTTATGGTAAATATAGCCGAGAGGCACTACAAGCCGGTATCGATAAATTAGCTGATGCTGTTTCCGGCACCTTGGGCCCTAGAGGTGAGATGATTGCTGCGAATTTGGTTACCCTTTCTAAGAACATAGGAAGTAGAAATTCGAAGCTGAGATTTGAAAAACTATCCCTGGAATTGGATTATGAGCTAACCAACCCTTGTTTGGGATCTCTTAGAGTTATAGAAGCTGATTCCTGAAACAAGTTTATTGAATGTGGAAACGCTGCAGGGCGTAATGTAGTGCTTGCTGAATCAGATACAATCAAAGTGATTAACGATGGTGTCACCATCGCTAAAGCCATTGAGCTCCCTGACACGATTGAGAATGCTGGAGCAACACTTATCCAAGAGGTTATTCATTCATGGTGGCTAAATGATTCCCTTCTACTCGTTAGTTTATTGTTCGATCTCAATAATATTTTGAATTAGTAATCAGAAAACTTGCAAGTTCTGTGTTATGTATAGGTTGCGATTAAAATGAACGACTCGGCGGGTGATGGAACAACGACTGCAATCATCTTGGCTAGAGAAATGATCAAAGCTGGATCCTTGGCAATTGCTTTTGGAGCTAATGCTGTTTCCGTGAAGAATGGAATGAACAAGACTGTTAAAGAGTTGGTCAGGGTGTTGCAAATGAAAAGTATTCCTGTAGAAGGGAAGAATGATGTTAAAGGTTATTTACTACTTATTACCATATCTAAGTTTTTATGTACCTCCTGTCGTAGGTTGAAATAATTCAAAAAATAGTCTTGTGTCTGTAGCCGTGGCTTCGATCTCTGCTGGCAACGATGAATTTGTGGGGAACTTGATTGCTGAAACTGTGGAAAATATTGGCCCTGATGGCGTCATCTCCATTGAATCATCTTCCTCATCAGAAACGTCTGTTATAGTTGAGGAAGGAATGAAGGTTAGTTTCAAACTTTAGTTGGATGTTTTAAAAGCTTCAGAATGGCACTTTTACATTTACCATCTTTAAGATGATCAAACCATTGAGTTTCTGCGATTGATGAGGAAATTTCTTTTGTACAGTTTGACAAGGGATATATGTCGCCTCATTTCATCACAAACCAGGAGAAATCTACAGTGGAATTCGAAAAAGCTAAAATCCTTGTGACGGATCAGAAAATCACTGCAGCCAAAGAATTAGTTCCTTTACTGGAGAAAACTTCGCAACTGAGTGTTCCGCTCCTTATAATCGCAGAAGATATCTCGGCGGAAGTGCTCGAGATACTGGTGGTGAATAAGAAGCAAGGTTTGATCAATGTTGCTGTTGTAAAATGCCCTGGAATGTTGGATGGAAAAAAGGCTTTGCTACAAGACATTGCACTCATGACAGGTTTTTCTCAGTTATTTTTAGTTTCCTAGTAGATTTTACGCCGACAATTTTCAGTCGCTAACATGACAAATGATATGAAACAGGAGCTGATTATCTTTCCGGAGATTTAGGCATGACTCTCATGGGCGCAACCTCAGATCAGCTGGGTGTTGCTAGGAAAGTAACAATTACAGCTAATTCAACAACTATAGTCGCAGACCCTTCAACTAAACCGGAGATTCAGGCAAGAATTGCTCAGATGAAGAAGGATCTAGCTGAGACAGATAATTCATATCTTTCAAGGAAAATCGCAGAGAGAATAGCTAAGCTCACCGGAGGTGTGGCTGTAATAAAGGTCCGATTTTACAATAACCCTTCTTTGTCTATAATATGCTGCAACAACTTGGGCTTTCATCAGAATTTCAGTTCTACCCAAGTTAGACACAAAAAACTGTTTGGTTCGTGATATTTTTCTTTTTGAGTCCTCTTGAAAACATCAGCTTAACCCGGTGTTGATTCAGGTGGGAGGTCACACTGAAACAGAACTTGAGGACAGAAAACTTAGAATAGAAGACGCAAAGAATGCAACGTTTGCAGCCATGAGAGAAGGTATAGTACCAGGTGGTGGTGCTACGTATATTCATCTTTTAGATGAGATTCCGAGAATTAAGAAGAATTTAATGGAAGATTCATACGAACAGATAGGTGCAGATATTGTAGCAACGGTATGAAACTTAATGAAAAAATGAAACCTGTTTCTTTAACCATTCTGGTTTCGTGAAAAAAACTTAAAAACTTAAAATCACTGTGTTTATTGCAGGCGCTCACGGCACCTGCAATGGCCATAGCAACCAATGCCGGGGTTGATGGATCAGTTGTAGTGGAGAAAACTAGAGAACTCGAATGGAGAAGCGGTTACAACGCAATGTCTGGAAGATATGAGGATCTTCTAAACGCTGGAATCGCAGATCCTTGCCGGGTTTCAAGATTCGCCCTTCAAAACGCGGTTTCTGTTGCCGGGATTGTTCTCACGACTCAAGCAGTGCTCGTGGAGAAGATCAAGCAGCCGAAACCTGCCGTTCCTCAAGTTCCTGGCATACCCACCTCATAACCAACCACCAAAGGTAACAAAGCACAAAAGCCAAACTCTTTCACCCAGATTTTGTCCAAATCCAAACCTTCGCTCCACAACATGGTGTTTGGTTTTGTTGTTACTACGAAAACATTAAAAAAATATGTGATGCAATGGTACGTGCACAGGGTTAAAAAAAGAGTTGTAATCATTGTTGCTTATCGTGGAAGCTAAGCTTATTGTTAGTCTCAATTGTCCGACAAAGCAAGAAGAGATGTGCCCTCTTATGCAAGATAAGCGTGCTTTGTATTTTAATACAATAGGCCATCGACCAGGTTATGTTATCATATGACTGATTTATATCCGGAGAAACATAGTGTTGATCTAATACTATTCTCCTCAAAATAAGATAGTTGCAAAGAAATATATATATATATTAGAGTTACCTCTTTGTAGACTCACATGAATCCATAGTGAGCTTTAAAAGATAACCTTTAGAAAGATAAGTCGGATAGATTATCATATTATATGCATCATTCAACAGGCACTGGTAAACGAGGTTTGTCTCGAAAGGAAAGATATCAGAAGCAATTTGCTTTGCATAATCGAATCTTAGAAAGAGTGGCCCTTTTGTTTTCATCGGGTTTCATTCAACTTTTGTTTGTGTTAGGTGGTTCAATTGTTCATAATGTCGTCATTTTTTCTTGGGACTGGCCCATTCAAGAACTGGGCTAGTCTCCAAATTTCAGCACATATTCTCATCCCACCCAATCATTAAACATAATAATATAATGTATTATTGCTATACAGTACAAAGAGGACTTAGTTATCACATGGTAAGATGAGACACTTGTCTATATTTCTGTGGTCTTTGAATTGGAAGAGACGACTAACTTCTACCGTTATTATTGGAGAAGAAAAGAAGACAACAAAAAAAAGAGAAAGCACACACTTTTGGTATCTCCCGTCCCAAGGAACACTGATCCGACGTCGTTTTCGATAAAGACTGATGAACCATCGGTTTACTCAAACTCGCGTAGCTTGCACGCGACTTCTCTCTGTAAACCACAAACAAAACGCGTGCTTGTCACGCCCCGACACTCCTACCTGGCTCAGACTCACACACTCCTTCCCCTTCTTCACCTCGATCAGGTTTTTTTAACCGTCGCCCCCGAATACTTTTTGTCCCCTTTTACAAAACTTTTATAAGACTTGTTTTTACCTTGTTTTATTTATATTTATTTCTCATTCATAGTTTTAATTAATCTTTTTATTCTCAACAACATGTTTTTGAATTTGGTTTGTGACACAACTACAATCACACTTATACAAACTATTAGACTAGATGTCATGTCATTATTCATTCTCATTTTAAGATAAAAAATGGATCTGTAATATATATCAAAGGTTGTATATATTAAAACGGTATTCTTTAATGGTTGACCAAAAATAATGCTTTTGTACCTATTTGTTTGTATCAATGAATCCATAAACTTCTAAATTTGTACCATTGAAATCAGCCTATTAAATTATAAACAATAAATTAGCCAATCAAATCTTATAAGCTTTGAAAATCACAGATTTTTCCAGTTGTGAAAATTTAGTTTTTGACAACAAAATATATTTTAGTGAAACTTTGCCGATGAGAAATATGATTTAGTGGGGATAAATATTAGATGTTTAAGATTTTTATACATAAAAGAAAAATATTTAAGTTTTTATTTTTCTTTAAATAAAAAACATAATTAATTATTTAGTCAGTAAAACAAACTGCAGAATACAAATGATCATAAAATTTTAAAAGTTGATAAATTTTGCATTAAATTTTGAAAACATCATTAATTTGAAACAGAAATTTTTTTTAAAACATTAATTATTGAAAAACAGGAGGAGTATTTAACACGTCACATAACATATCAAAATTTAAACCCAATTTAAGCTTTTCAGTGTTGTAGGTTAAAATTTATTAGAATCATATCTTTGGTGACAAAGAACATGTGAATAAGTTAGGCGACAAAAAAAAGAGAAAAGAATATGTGAATAAACTATTATAGCACGATTTAAACTAATCATGATTGTGTAATTTAGTACAACAAGTTCATGTTCATTAAAAAAAAATTTTTAACAAAAAATAATCGTAGACTATTTAGATAAAAAAAATTTTGTTGCCTTAAAAGTTATAAACATTTGATAATTGATGTCAAAAAGAAAAAAACAACTGAGTTTTTGTAAATGCATTTTCCCAGATTTTGATGACTTTTTTGCAATTATACCTAAAACCTTCAACCAAAATCACCAACTTCCTTAACAACCGATGGGTCCTTTAACAATTCTCTGAATTTATGATTGAAGACGCAGCAGATGTCTTCTATGTCGCAATCACCATCGGCGCCGGAGATAGAAATCCAACCGCCGGCATTGCTGGACGATGATCCTTCGACTTATTCCTCCGCTATGTGGGATTGGGGAGATCTCCTTGACTTCGCCGCAGACGAGCGACTTCTCGTCTCTTTTGACTCCCATCAAACTCCTTTCTCTCCCGTTCTTCTTCCTCCTCCTCCTCCTCCTCCGACGCTGATTGCGACGCAACCTCCGGCGCAATCTGAATCGTATCCTTCTCCGGATGAATCGGGTTCAGGTTCCGATCGGGTTAGGAAGCGGGACCCCAGGTTGCTTTGTTCCAATTTCCTGGAAGGTATGCTTCCGTGCTCGTGTCCTGAGCTCGATCAGAAACTGGAGGAGGCTGAGCTGCCGAAGAAGAAGCGTGTTCGAGGCGGGTCAGGCGTGGCTCGATGTCAGGTTCCAGGTTGTAAAGCGGATATAAGCGAGCTCAAAGGGTACCATAGAAGGCATAGAGTTTGCCTCCGGTGTGCTAACTCCAGCTTCGTTGTGCTTGACGGAGAGGATAAGAGATACTGTCAACAGTGTGGAAAGTATGTTTTTATCGCTTTTTTCTGTTTTGCAATCCTAGCCTTGAGATTTGATCATGAAATATAGAACTGGATTTGATAGCTGAATCCACCGAGAACTGTCTTAGTTAATCTCCTATGCATCTCGTGGGCTTTGTGGCTGACTTAGGTTATCTACCAATTCGTAAAAAATATGGATTTATAATCGCTTAACAGATACAATAGTAACCATTTTCATGGGAGTTGATTTTCAACACGGAGTGATCAAGATCTGGACTGTTTTCTGTTGTCTGTTTGATAGGATTACAGACTTTTGAATCTATCATTAGGAAATTGGATAACTTGGGGACAGATTGTTAATCTGTTTGAGTGATTCCATAGACTTCACATATATCTTTAACCAACTCTCTTTGCTCGGCTTTAGCTTAGCTGAACCGGTTTACCTTTATCAACTTTCTAGTAATCAGTAGTATTAACGGAAACTTTATCACCTGTTTGGTCCTATCAATGCTGTTTCCATCCTTATAGTGAGTAAACCATATGGCAGGTTCCACGTGCTCTCGGACTTTGACGAGGGAAAACGCAGCTGTCGGAGAAAGCTAGAGCGTCACAACAACAGAAGGAAAAGGAAACCTGTAGATAAAGGAGGAGTTGCTTCAGAAAAGCAAGTGTTATCACAGAATGAGAACAGCGTAATTGATGTTGATGATGGAAAAGGTATATTAGTGAACAGCACAAGTCATATCACATTGTGGTTTCTTTTTTCCTAGTTGTTTAAGTTGCATGTTGTTCTAGTTGCCAATGTTTGATTTCTCTTGGAAATTCAATCTGATTACGCGTGTCCATGTTATTAACTTGAAGCAGATAATGCATGCTCTAGTGACCAGAGAGTGGAACAAGAGGCTTCATTGATTTTTGAAGATCGACATATTCCCACTCAAGGGTCTGTACCCTTTACACATAGCATCAACGCAGACAACTTTGTCTCTGTTACAGGTTCAGGGGAACCTCACCCAGATGAAAGAATGAATGACACAAAATTTGAGCTTTCACCTTCCTGTGGTGACAACAAAAGTGCTTACTCAACTGTGGTGGGTTTCTCTTCAGCCACTCTTACATCAAAAACTTATGTGTGCTTTATGAACTAATTTTTCATTTAATTGTAGTGCCCTACAGGCCGAATCTCATTTAAGCTCTACGATTGGAATCCAGCAGAGTTCCCACGGAGACTACGTCATCAAGTAGTCTCAAGAATTTTATATTATAGTTTAGTGTTCAGAGACTATTTTTACCCTTTCCAGAATCTCGAATAACTAATTTTCGTGTGATCAATTGTATTTGCAGATATTCCAATGGTTGGCAACCATGCCTGTTGAGCTGGAGGGCTATATCCGTCCAGGATGTACAATTTTGACTGTCTTTATAGCAATGCCAGAGATTATGTGGGTGAAGGTACATTTTTGTCATCTTTTCAGTTCATGTTCTTGATCCCACAACACAACATAAAAAATTGTTTCTTTTCAGTAGAGTGTTTATTTTCGGAAGGTTCTCTATGTTTCTATGCACATTTTTTCCCTCTTAAGTACCTTACACACATTAAAGCTCTTACAGGTTTGTGTGTCTGGAGTTCTTTTGTTTCTGCAAATTGTACATTATTTGGAAGCTTGTATCCTGGAGGGAGAAAATACCAGCTTAATATTTCTTACTGCAAGCGCTCTCTTTGACTTTGCATTGTAATAAGTGTTTCCTATTTGATCTTTTAAGCAGTTGTCTAAAGATCCTGTGGCATATCTGGATGAATTTATTCTGAAACCTGGAAAGATGCTATTTGGAAAAGGCTCAATGACTGTCTATTTGAATAACATGATATTCCGTCTTATAAAAGGCAAGATGATGTGCTTTACTTTTTTTCTCTGTTTTTCTTGTTCCCTATCATACTGGATAAGCATAATCTTGTGAGATAGGACATTTTTAGTGTAAGTTTATTCTTATTTGCTTTGGTTTTGACAGGTGGAACAACATTAAAAAGAGTTGACGTAAAATTAGAGTCACCGAAACTTCAGTTTGTGTATCCAACATGTTTTGAAGCTGGAAAACCAATTGAACTCGTTGTTTGTGGACTTAACCTTCTGCAACCCAAATGCCGGTATGGGTATCAACCCTTGTTTTGATCTTAAGCTTCGGGCTTCTCTTGCTTGTTTTGGTTCTGTCATATTGCTGATATGATGGAAATATATTTCAGCAACCTTCGAAATGTTGCATTGGGATTACTACTGATCATGTGTTGGTTTGGTTTCTTGGGTTTGTGACAGTTAGATGCTCCGGATAGGAAAGAATAACATGATAATTGTTAAATTGCAGGTTTCTTGTGTCTTTTTCTGGGAAGTACTTACCACATAACTATTCTGTTGTACCTGCACCGAGCCAGGATGGGAAGCGTTCTTGTAATAACAAGTTGTACAGGATAAATATTGTGAATTCTGACCCTAATCTATTTGGCCCTGCATTTGTCGAGGTACCCATTTGTTGAAAATATACATTTGTACAAATAGATGTGTTCTGCAATAATATGGTCCTCCTCTAATCCTTTTGTAGGTTGAAAATGAATCTGGCCTATCAAATTTCATACCTCTAATAATTGGAGATAAAGCTATTTGTTCTGAAATGAAACTAATAGAGCAGAAGTTCAATGCTACACTGTTTCCTGAGGAACAAGACGTTACTGCATGCTGTTCTTTGACTTGCTGTTGCAGGGATTTCGAAGAGAGGCAGAGCACCTTTACTGGGCTCTTGTTAGATATTGCATGGTCAGTGAAGGTGCCTTCTTCAGAATGCACTGATCAAACCGTGAACCGATGTCAAATAAAAAGATACAACAGAGTGTTGAATTATCTGATACAGAGTAACTCGGCCTCAATCTTAGGAAACGTACTGCACAATCTGGACAATTTGGTGAAGAAAATGGAGCCAGACAGTCTAGTTCACTGTACATGTGACTGCGACGTGAGGCTTCTACATGAAAATATGAATCTAGCCAGAAAGCAGCAACGCCATGAAGATTCAAAGGTGAATCCCGTAACATCAGCGTGCTGTTGTGAGAGCAGTTTCAAGGACATACCATCAAGAATATTAAACTTTAATCAGGTTTTTTTCACTAATATCTGATTTCCCCTATTTGATCTAACCTGGATTCGGCACACAATCTTCAATTGTCTTACACATTTGGTTTCTTGCTCTAGTGCTGATAGTTAATTGTGTATTTCATGATATCTATGGCACATTATGAAGATATTCTGCGCACAATCTTGCATCCTTTTATTGGTTTTTGCATACTAACACTCCTTATTTATTCTATTTACAGGATCCAGAAGCAGTATTAGATTGTAAGGAGAGAACACCAGACACTGGCGGAAAAGAGACTGATCCTCTTTTAAACAAAGAGGTTGTGATGAATGTAAATGACATAGGAGAGTGGCCAAGGAAGTCCTGTATACCAAGACACTCCGCCCAAACATTCAGGTTTCGCCAATCTGTTTTCTTAATCACTACATTTGTTATCTGTTTTGCGGTCTGCGCGGTTCTCTACCATCCAAACAAGGTTACACAGCTTGCAGTGGCAATCCGAACGAGATTGGCACACAAACTCTAAAAAAAAGAGGTTGATTTTAACCGGTGAAAGTGAATTCATAAAAAAAAGCTTGAAGATAGCTGTATCAAAAAGCTCTTCTCAGCTTTCAACAGAGCTCAGCTACAGCTTCTCAGATAGATACCCTTGAGAAAGAGCCAGAATGGTTAATGTTCAGATGATTTCGTTTACTTGCTCTTTCTCTTTGTTCTACTTCCCAATTTATTAAAGACTGATGGTGATGCTGCAACTGTAATAACAGGAAATGGTCTGGTCAGTGATCTTATTATTCCTCATCGAAGAGTGTTATATATATATTAGGGTTTGCTTTCGCACACTGTAACACGTTTTTTTTCTTGGTCTAAAAATTGATTCTTGGACAAATCCTAATCTTAAATTAGGCTTATTATTATTTATTTTCTGCTTCAAGCTATGGCTTGGCTCCTGAGATCTCTCTAAACTCTATTTGGTCAACTCTAGGATCAAGTTTTTAACTTTGACTTCTTGATTCTTGTTGTATCAATCAATTAGAGACTAACAAGTAACACTCTTTAGCTTGACTCAATCCGTAATGAAAAGGAAACAGTAATGGGAAACTTGTGAAGGAAAACATGATTTTTGGAGTGAAACCTATTTATCAATTTGTCAATATAAACAATCATGGTTAATATATTCGTATTATGAATTTTTTTTCGTAAACAATCATATAAGATCGTTATAGTGAACTACAACATTTGATAAGTTTAGTAAAATGATTTTTGGAAAGATGTAGGTAAGATAGATTCTTTTTAAAAAAAAGTACGTATCAAAAATGTATCGTGGATTAAGAAATCGTCGCTGAGATGAATTGCATCATAGAACGCAAATGGGTAGAAAGAGACAAAAGAGACGAGATTTTGGAAACAATGCAAGAGACAAAACCAATGGAAATGCGTCAGTTCTGAGTCATACTTTGGTAAACGACAACATCCTAAACATTTATTCAATTAAATCTAACTGGCCAAGAATTTGATACAAGTCTACATACGTTTCGAACAAAAGCTATCTTTACGTGTTTGAACATAGTGATTCATTTTATATAGAAGCCTTTCTCTCTAACAAAAGAAAACTATATATTGGACATTACTTACTTGGACCGTCGGACAAATACAACTACAAGATATAATCTCAAACAGAGATGTTATAGATTTGTGAGACTCAAACAGAGATGTTTTAAAAAAACAATTCTTTTGTTGGTCATATTTAGATATATGATAAGCAAACATTAAAATTTGTGTTATGAACATATCGAGTTTTTGTTTTACTATTTAAGGTTTTAGTTTTTATGTAATACGGTAATAAATGACTCACAATTAGCTATTGTGAAAGGAAAGAAAAAAAACCGTAAATAGTAAACAAAGAAAGAAAAAAAAGAAGTGGAATGATTAGATTTAGGGCAACGTCAGAGCTATGTCAGTGACAGCTTGATCCCACATGAGAACTATGTTTGTCAGTACTAATCTCAAATGATTAAGCCGCATCTAATCTTTCTTTATTTTATTTTGCTGCCAAAGGACAAATATCTTAAATATCTTCATCCAAACGTCGAGACTCTACTTGCATCTATTTACATATAAATACCATTTCACGAACCAAACTCTTCACATCCCTCTCTGTACATTTCTTGAAAATTTGCCTTCTTTCAAAGAGTTAGAATTAGAGGGAATGGCAAACAATTCGGAAGTCAAGGATGTGGAGAGGGGTGAAATAGTAAATAAGGTGGAGAATCTAGTGAACCCATTGTTGAACAAATTAGTAGTGGCTAATGAAGAAGAAAGTGAGATTAATGAACCTTACTTGATGGTTCTCTTCAGCACTCTTGTTGCTGTCTGTGGCTCCTTTGAGTTTGGCTCTTGTGTAAGTTTTGTTTGGCTTAAGAACGACACTCTATCTCAGTCGGAGGTTTTCTTTATGTATGTTAGCCTAAACCTCTGTCCTAATACCAAACTAATTTCTTAAAAAAAAAAATTATTGAAGGTTGGATACTCAGCGCCTACTCAATCATCTATAAGACAAGATCTCAATCTCTCCCTTGCAGAGGTTTGTGTCTATACTTCTGACTGTGCCAGAGCCTTTCCTTCTTGCTTAGTTGACATATTTTAACTAAAGATTGTTTCAATACAAAACGAGATCAAATTTTTTTTTTGTGTATGTAAAAAATGCAGTTTTCCATGTTTGGGTCCATATTAACAATTGGTGCAATGCTTGGTGCTGTTATGAGTGGGAAAATATCAGATTTGACCGGCCGAAAAGGGGTATATCTTTCTCAATCCTAAACTTAAGTGCCCAAAATACAAAATTTCAAAAGTTTCAATGTATATGTCTTAACTTATTTCAGGCTATGAGAACGTCAGCTTGCTTCTGCATTACTGGCTGGCTCGCTATCTTCCTCTCCAAGGTATTTAAACATATACATACCTAATTTTCGAATATTTGCAAAACATCAAAGCTATGTAGATCCAATTATCGAATATAGATAAAACCAATATTAGACTTTGATATGATGTGCTGTTCCAAAATAAGTAAATTAATATGATGTTAAATGTGGTGCAGGGTGCTTTGTTACTTGATGTAGGAAGGTTCTTCACAGGATATGGAATCGGAGTTTTTTCTTATGTGGTAAGTTAGTCAAGATAAATCGGTTTAATTTTTTCTTTAAAATTATGTTGACATTTATGAACCAATGTTTATAAAAACTCTCAGTCTCCAAAGTAAATGAATCAACCAAAAAAACAGGTACCTGTCTACATTGCTGAGATATCTCCCAAGAATCTACGAGGTGGACTTACAACACTGAACCAACTCATGATTGTGATCGGCTCATCTGTTTCTTTCTTGATCGGATCTCTCATTTCCTGGAAAACTCTTGCCCTTACCGGTAAGTTTCTCAGAGAATCTTTACAGAGACATCTCATTTGGAAAATGATCAATGTATGCTTTTGGTTTGGTCTTAAAAGGACTTGCTCCCTGCATTGTTTTGCTATTTGGCTTGTGCTTCATACCCGAGTCTCCCCGATGGCTGGTAATATTCACTATTGGCTTCATGATTTTAAGTTTTCCTCAACATGATCTAAATCTTGTCATGCTCTTGCTTTCCAGGCAAAAGCAGGCCGTGAGAAAGAGTTCCGTGCAGCCCTGCAAAAGCTGAGAGGAAGTGATACAGATATCACAAATGAAGCAGAAGAGATTCAAGTCTCCATTCAAGCTCTTGAGATTCTTCCAAAAGCAAGAATCCAAGATCTTGTCTCCAAGAAATATTGTCGGTCTGTCATCGTAAGTGTTTAGCTCAGAGCCAATACAACTTATGAATCTTTTAACTCCAATCTTTCAGAATTTTATTCACGTGTGATCAAACATTCTTTAGATTGGTGTTTCCCTGATGGTATTCCAACAGTTTGTGGGAATTAACGGGATTGGATTCTATGCAAGCGAAACATTTGTAAAAGCTGGTATATACGAATATGATAATGTACAATATATTGTCTTGTATCAGAACCAAATTCATTTGAGGTTCCAACATGTCTTTCAAAAACTTGCAGGACTTTCGTCTGGCAAACTCGGAACAATTGCTATCGCTTGTATTCAGGTGAATAAAGCTATTTGCTTCACTCGATATTCTTCTCCATAATGATTCGTATTTCAATATTTTTTAAACATATGGAATCATTTTTTAACAGGTCCCCATAACTGTTCTTGGAACAATCTTGATAGATAAATGTGGAAGAAGGCCACTAATAATGGTAAAACCTTTCAATCTACAGAAAGCGTTTTATTTTCGAGTCGAAAGTTCAATTTGATATATATAAAAATGTTGCTGCAGATTTCAGCTGCTGGTATCTTCTTAGGATGTATACTCACAGGAACATCTTTCTTCCTCAAGGTCTATATCATAAACACCTAGCTAAACTCTGTTTGCGCTTTGAAATCTATTAGTATGTTCATTAAATCAAGTTGTTAATCGAATCTGTTATGTTTTGAATTCAGGGACAAAGCTTATTGCTTGGATGGGTTCCTGTCTTAGCCGTCGGAGGTGTACTTGTAAGTAAAACTTAATTAGTTGTTTACCTAATACCAAGAACAGAACTCAAGAGCAGAGTTCTGCGTTAAACATATTGTATATTCCGTGATGCTACTGTTAAAACTCGTGTCTCGTTTTTCACTAATCAGATGTACATTGCTGCTTTCTCCATCGGAATGGGACCTGTTCCTTGGGTGATAATGTCTGAGGTATGGTTCCTTGTTTAAAAACAGAGTTATGGCTTGTGTAGCAAGTAACGTTGTCTATAAATAAAGTCATTGCTTTTAGAAAGAGTATACACTGAAGTCTTGCTCTGTTTCTGGGGATGAATCAAACGCAGATATTTCCGATAAACGTGAAGGGAATCGCAGGAAGCTTGGTGGTACTAGTGAACTGGTCTGGTGCTTGGGCTGTTTCTTATACGTTCAACTTCCTCATGAGCTGGAGCTCTCCAGGTACACACTCGCAAGGGGCTCGTTTTGGGAGATCAGTGTGTTTCAACCGCAAGAAACCGCTTTACAGAAACGCCAAATTGAGACAAAGCTATGTTTTTTTTGTGTGTAGGTACATTCTACATGTACTCTGCTTTTGCTGCGATGACAATTATCTTTGTGGCGAAGATGGTGCCTGAGACGAAAGGAAAGACACTCGAGGAGATCCAAGCTTCTATTCGAAGAGTAAAATAACCGGAATCAAATTTTTGGGGAATTTTGTTTGAATGTTTTGAGAATAGGTTTATTTTATTTATTTGTTCACGTTAAAGTTTCCATCACTTTATTTGAGATTATAAATTAGCAAATTGATAATTTATAAATTAATTTAAATT
The DNA here is from genome assembly GCA_000218505.1 of Schrenkiella parvula. Classification (NCBI taxonomy): domain Eukaryota; kingdom Viridiplantae; phylum Streptophyta; class Magnoliopsida; order Brassicales; family Brassicaceae; genus Schrenkiella; species Schrenkiella parvula. Next base: position 12,377,752 of record CM001192.1, on the reverse strand, counting down.
GATATTGTGCAAAATAGAATTAGCGGACTAGCAGTAATAAAAGTGGAACAGTAAAAAAGTTGAAGGTTTGTAAGAGTAATACGTATATCAACCATTAATGTTAATTTGAGTATATTTTAATATGTTCATATCTTACTTACGTCTTTGTCAGAACCCTATTTTTTTGCTCATGCCATCGTTGTTAGATGTTGACATTACGTCATTAATGTTTGATTTGAGTAGACTTTGATGCGTTCACGCACCCCCATCGTTATTATTCAGGCCATCATGATTAAATGGACGGACAAGAATAGTTCACCCACCACCACTTAGTCATGTTTCAAGACTTATTGTTTGTGTACATTTTCAGAATAGTATAGAGCTCTTCAGAATGATGCTGAGTGCCGTAGCCCGTAGGGATTATAAATAAGATTTGAAAAGATTTATATAAAAAAAATACAATTTTCTCCATTAGATCTATTCAATCTTTATCGTTCATTTTTTTTTAATGTAAACTAGCATATAAGCAGTGAGATAGATCGTTCTAAATGTAAGAATCAATACAAATAAACTGAACCCTCTGTGCGCTCCAGAGGCTTTCAGTATGGAATGACCGTATTACCCCTGCCTTCTCGGGTTTTGGTATTGATGACGTGGCGTTAATTGATCTTCTTTAGTTTTTTTTGTTGCTTAATCGAGTTTTCTCTGATTCTCTCTCTCGATTTCGATCACTCGAAGAAGAAGAAGAGTGAGAGGATCAATGGCGTCTCCAACGTCAACGAGAATCTGGTTCCGTACACTGATCATGATCGTTTTAATTGTGGTTCTGTTCTACGTCGGCCGGCCTCTCTACTGGAAGATCTCCGCCACGATCCACGATATCCGCCACAACAAGCAATCCGTCAGAGAAGGTACACACTACTTTCGCCTCGCTCTCTCTCCAATGGATTCTTAAATTTTTGTTTGGATACAGGAATATCGCAGATCGTACATGAGGCACAGAGATCGGTGGGATGGTATCACGACGAGTCGGATTCTGGGTTTTTACAGGTTCAGAGCAAGAAATCGCGAGTCTCCGCCTCTCGGAGGCTTCTTTTCGCCGGAGATCAGTGAGTAATTTTCTCCGTTTCGAAAATAATTGGTACTACTGTTGTTGTCTCTCGTCTGTGTGTATGTTTTAATAGGTAAGCACATTTAAAAGAAAAAAAAATCACATTCTGAAATTGTTATAGGTCGAAAAATTTCGTGTATCGACAAGATTATAGATCCTATATGATGTTCTAATAAGGTAATTTATTTGCTATGAAACTATTAGAGAATTTATGTCTATATGGTTTTTGGTTGAAGCTGCCAATACTTGTTTATGAATCATATGAGTCTCGTCGATGTGCAAACATATGTTGATGCTTACTTACTATATGAGTTATATGTATTGCTGCGTTTTATGATTTGGGAGTAACATTTGTTAAACTCCAAATCAAGTACATTAATTAAATTTGAGTTTATCATGAGCTTCCAACTCAAAATCAAATATAAACTATTTCACTAATTTTTAAAAACCACTTGGAATCAAGTAACACATTCATTGTTGAAATTGATAAAACTTGAAATAAATCCAAAAATATGTTCTAAAAATCTTAAAAACTTATTTGACTCAGAAAGTACTCAAAAGACCCAAGGCCGTACTCACATTACGGGTTAGACCAAGATATTAAACTTTTGGACTGTGAATATCTGAGCGAATCCTTATCCTATGATTAGAGAAGAAGAGAAAAAAAAACAAATAATATGTGCGCAAAAGGATCGATGTATATTAATCATTTTCGTGTTGGTGGAGACAAATTGAAATCGTTTAGTGCTATAAGTTTAAGCACTTGACTAATCAAGTAATTATTCTGAATAATTCTTTCCATTAATCAACTAATGTCAAGAAGAATCTTTTTGTGATTTATACTAAACACTTTCTATCAATATGGGCCAATACTCAAGTGGGTTTTGACCAAACTGAATCATCAAACTCTCCAATAAAACAAAGCACGTTACCTTTTGGTGCACACGAATAATTTCGTTTATATTCTATAACTTTTTTTCTTCAATATTTTGATTTTATAATTATTAAAACACCATAATGAATTTCTGTCCCAAAAATTTAAGACACCTGTTTTTAGAAAGTTTTCTCTCAAATTGATTCTAGAAGTGTACTTAATACTTTAAAAAATCTCCCTAATTCTACCTAATAATTTAATAAGTTCCCTTAAATATTTTGTAATACTTTTGAGAAAAAAAATCATTGTAGTATTGTATAGAACTTTATTTTATAAATTAACTAAATGCATTGATGTGTTTGTGTTAGAGGTGTTATATTAACAAAGTAAAATATGCATTATGTTTTTGTTTATTATAATACAAATATCTATTAAAAACAGAATTTGAAATTTGTGAACATTATAATAAGAAAAACAATAGCAAACATTATACCTAATATCAATTTCTAAAAAGAAGATCAATAATATATAATTTGGCCTGCGAATACTTAAACTCAAAATTTGAAAATTTTCGTAGCCGAGAGAGTATGTACATCTTCATCATTTACTTATCCATGACGAAAGTCGAGTGTATCGAAAATATTTGAGAGGGTTCTCAAATCATAACAGATATCATTTTAAACTATGTAATTTGACCTTTTTTATTTCAGCACCACTTCTAGTTTGTAGTGATGGAAGCATGCATAGTTATGCCCAACTCGGCATTTTTATATTTAGTCTACACCTTTTAAAAATCAACTTTCAACTATTGAATAACGACTGAAAGAGATGATGTGGGTACCTCCTTTTGACCTAGAAATGTTCAACAATTATAAGAGCAATTCAGACAACTCTTTTTAACCTTTATATAGATTAAATATTTTTTCTTCTCAGCGGATTAAATGATTTTATTATAAAATGGATGTTAAAATCTCAAATATTGTCGTACGAATGACACCAATATATTGTTTCATATAACCCATCACCCTCAGACAAACTCCTTCATAGACAGATCTCTTTGCAACCATATAGTGGAAATTCCTAAAATTAACTTTTTATAAAGTTGAATCTTCCAGTTTTGACTTGTCTCTATTCTTCTTCTTTTTATCTTCTTTCGCTACAACTTCTCTAACTTACTGAAAAACTATATAATATTAATATAATTATACAAAACACAATAACTAACTTGATCTTGACTAATAAATGCTTCTTATGAGACAAATGCATGGAGGAAGGCAAATAAAACCTTCCCAAAAAGTTTAAAAGATGCAATGAACCACGATTCATGGACGTAGATCATCTCAGTAAATTGTTTAGAGTGTAATCTCTTTTACTTCTTTCTCTATGACTTGTACTTAATTGTATGTTTTCTATTTTTTTGTTCTCCTAAAGTAATGACCCAAAAGTCATATTCTTGTATTACTTTTCAGCATTTCAAATAACAAACCTTTTATCCCAAACCTTTTTCGTCACTCTCTTACCATTATGGAAAATTGGTCCATATTCAATAAGCTAGCGTTCGGCACGCCTGATTATTTATAAGACATCCATTTTATTGTAGTCCAATTTATTAATGTGATCAATGGTCCCTTCACAATTTCACAACTTAATGAAATTACATAACATGATCCGTAGAAACGGAATTGGAGAAATAAAAGGTCAGAGAGAACAAAATAAAAAAAGATAAAAATACGTAAAATGCATAATGTCACTACTTTATTTACAATTTGCTTTGGATCTTAGAAAGATTTGCAACCATTAAGAACTCTATCATGCCATGTGTTTTCCACGTGAAATTCATATTGAAGTCAACGCTTTTCTCCCATCATAGTTATTTCCTTCTACAATATTGGGGAAAATCTACTCAAACAAAAAGTATGTCCAACCAATCAAATCTTTTACGCAATAAGTTTCACCGTAATGAAAAGTTTCTCTTATTGTGTTTTATGTGTTTTGAGAGAAACTCTAAACATCTTTTAATCATAGGTTTTGACTTTTTTACCTTTTCTTTTTGTCAACCTCTTTAATGACGGTTCCACATCATTTCCTTTGACCTAAGAGAGAATATTTAGAAATGGAATGCGATCACCGGTTGCTAAATCAAAATTTTATTAATCATTAATGATTGCCCGATCTCTTTCAAACCAAATCAATTCATATCTCAGAAATTAAATGTTTTACGGTGGAGAAATTGTGGAAATTAATTATCAAACTTCATTTATTTCCCACCATTATTGAACTTAATCAAAGCTGTGATGTGTTCTTCGAAATTAAATATCTTTCTACTATTTGTCGGCTGGCAGAGGCATGTTTAAAATTCATACTTGATGCCAAAAAACATATATAAAATCAAATATTTTTGGGAAAATATTAAACTCTAAGATGAATTCATGCTATAAAACAATTTGCTCAAATAAAAAATAATAATAATAAATTTCTGCCACATATATACTGAAAACTACAGATGAACATCTTCTGTTAATGAGATTTGTCTTGTTAAACCACGGCCAGCTAGAAAAATATATAATACAAACATGTTTCCCTCGTGTATATATATATAGTACAGAAATATTTTTAATCTATTACTTATTTATCGTCATCACATTCATATTATTTAAAAAATAATATAATTTCTTAAAAATTATGACATGCTTTAAAATTTATTATGATATATATAATTTTAGGTATATTTTTTGTCAAAATAAATATAAACATGTATTAACAAATACAAAACCAATTGCTTCGTGCTTTCACTAAACCACTGCACCATATTTTTGGTCATTTTACGTAAGTTGACTAAAAAGTTTAATTTCCGGATTTTAAAATTTTCTATTCCTGATTTAGATGTTGATAGTTTTAAATATTTATTATTGTCCCTCCTCGCCAACTATCTCTCTCCTTTTTCTTGTTGCCCCTCTCTCTCTTTGTATCTTTTTTTTTTACCCCCTCTCTCTTTGTATCTATCTGCACGTTTTGTGTATCTGTTTTCTTCTTTCCCTTTTGTTTTCAGCCAAACTTATCACAGAACTGCTTCTTGAGTTTTTACTCTGCTCATAAGTAACAAAGTTCTGACCAAGAAGAAGACGTTTAAAAAATCAATATTCTGAAGACACCTTAGAAATCTTATCTTTTGTCATTTTTTTTTGTTTTTCTTCTCCAATTTGACTAAACAGAACAAATGCTTGATGTAACAGTCTCCTTTGAGCTGATTCCTTATAATATCCACAAACAAAGGAACCAACTTTCTCATTCTTCTTACCTTTTTTTTTTCATTCTACTTCATGTAATGAGTTTCTTGATCTGATTCTTTTGGATCTCTCGCATTTGGAGAAACAGGTCTTGGGTTTGTTTTAGATTCTTACACGAAACAGAAACTTTGTTTCTTTTTCTTCCTCTTCATCCTCTGTTTCACTGTATCCATCTTTGTGCTTCTTCTTCTAAAAGATGTCGATGAGCCCAACTTGGAAGAGTTTATGGTTCTTGCTCATCACAGTCGGATTTTTAGGACCAAATCTCCACTGTGTTCTGTCTAGCCCACACCGTATTCTAGTGGACACAGATGTCGACACAGACGATTTCTTTGCTTTACTCTACCTCTTGAAGCTAAACAAATCAGAATTCGATGTCGTCGTAAGCCTACTACTTTCACAATCGTCTCTCTTTTCTGTCAGCTTTCTTTAACTTTGTCATTCAATGCTCTGTTTTTGAAACAGGGGATTACAGTGAGTGCAAATGCGTGGACAAACGCAGGACACGGAGTGAATCATGTGTACGATTTATTACACATGATGGGTCGTGACGATATCGCCGTCGGTGTCGGCGGCGAAGGTGGGATTCTGGACGACGGTACTATTCTCTCCGACGTCGGTGGTTATTTTCCGATAATCGAACAGGTTCTCTTCTTCCTCTTCTTCTTAATATGTTTTCTCGAGTATTTGTATTAATTTAGTTCAAAATGTAAAATCTGTGTGTCAGGGAATGACAACAACAGGAGCATGTAGATATAGACAAGCCATTCCTAAAGGTTTAGGAGGCATTCTCGACATTGACTCCAATTTTGGATTTCGTAAACAGTTTCTTCCTCAGGTAAATAAATGGCAAATTTCTTAAAATTGACACCTTCGTCAATATTTCAAAAAATAAAATTAAAAAACAAGAACCCTAGCTATAAATCCAAATATAACTATTTTTTTGCACAACTTCCCAAAAATAAAAGGTTGGTGTTTAATAATTACTTTTACAAATATATATGACGATCTGTAAATAGCTGAACTGATGAATGTATTTTTTATTATTTAACTGTGAAACAGATATATTTTGACCGTATAAATATACTGGTCGTATTAAAATATACTAACAATAATAGCGTTGGTTATCTAAAAAAGTATAATAGCGTGATTTTTATATCCTATCGCATCGCACCAACTAAGTTACTTTAATGGCAACTAACATTTAAAATCTTATAAAAAATTGTCAAACTCTGTGGACATTTTGTGTTGTTATCTCGTGGTCGCAACACGTGTCGCTAGAATAGTTCGAACCGAAGTAACCTGACTTGTACATCCCAAACACTTGTCGGCTGCTACTAGATTCAAGAAGCCTAGTAGTGATATATATAATTTGCAAGTTTAGGATAGGCAGATCCAATCCAGAGAATAGTATGATAAGCAATTTTTTTTGGTTAAATAATCCGAAAATGTTGGACCGACAATTTGTAATTTTCATAAGAAAACAGTTTCCTATATGTCTTCTATAAGAGCAAATAGTTAGCGACGTTTGTTTTTTAAATAACTCAACTAAATTACTTATATATGTAAACTTTTAAAATTCATAATTTTTAACCGTGAAAAAATAAATAAAAATTATAAAAAAATCAATTTAACAATACAAACAAATAAATAAAATTGAGAAAACAAAATCATCCATTGATAACAAAGCCTTAATAAATATTATTTGTGTCAATACTTTTTTATTATTATTTGTTTTTTATCATATGTTTCCGAATATTTAGTTTTTTATTCATGTTTGAATAAATATTTTTATTATTATTTAGTTACTCGTATATCTAAATATTAAGAAACAGAGGACATATTAATTGATTAAATATTAAAAAATAATGTTCTTGTGGGAAAACAGGGGAAGAGAAGGTACACTCCTCTCCGGCAACCAACGGCACAGAAAGTAATCGCCGACAAAGTTTCCGAAGGTCCAATCACCGTCATCCTCATCGGATCTCACACGAATTTCGCTCTCTTCTTGATGTCAAACCCTCACCTCAAACACAACATCCAACACATCTATGTCATGGGCGGTGGTGTACGGTCGCGAAACCCCACCGGATGTTGTCCGGCGAATTCCACGGCGGAGGAATGTCAACCTCGTCAATGTGGAAACCGCGGTAACTTGTTCACAGACTATACAAGTAATCCTTACGCGGAATTCAACATCTTCGCTGATCCTTTCGCTGCATATCAGGTTCACTATTGTCCTTTCTCACATTGATTTGTTTGGTTTCTTCAAAGTATATTATGTTTCGAAACGCAAAGCAATAAAAATAACAAGGAAAAAAATATTACAGGTGTTTCATTCAGGTGTCCCAGTGACTCTGGTTCCTTTAGATGCAACAAACACAATACCTATCAACGAGAAGTTCTTTGAGACATTCGAAAACAACCAGAGAACATATGAGGCTCAATATATTTTCTTATCTTTGAAAATTGCCAGAGACACTTGGTTTGACGATGAATTCTACAAGGTATGTATCATATATGGAATTCTATAATTTACAAAAAACTAGTTTCTAACGTTTTGTAATCATTCAACATAAATTTGTTGAGCTCAAATGTTTTCGCTATTATATTACTCGTCAACATTCCATTAGTCCATCATTTCAATATATATATGTAACATATCAGTTATCATCTTTGTGACATTCTCCAGAGCTATTTCATGTGGGATTCGTTTACGGCGGGTGTTGCAGTCTCAATCATGAGAAACTCAGGTAAAAAGAACAACAACAACAACGGTGAGAACGATTTCGCAGAGATGGAGTATATGAACATAACCATTGTTACTTCAAACAAACCTTATGGGAAATCGGATGGCTCAAATCCTTTCTTTGATAAAAGAAGAAATCCAAAGTTTAACCTAACCCTTGGAGGAGTTCACAGTGGTCATGTTCAGACGCGTTTGCAAGATCCATTCTGCATACCGAAAAGCGGAAAAGGAAGGTGTAAGGTCTGTGTTTTCCTTAACTTACCCTTTTTTGAGTTTCTGATTTGGTTTATTTGAGAGGAAGAAATATATTTTAAATTTCTTTTAATGGTTGACTTTATTAGGATGGTTACACACAAGAGACCTCTGGACCTGATTCAGTGCGTGTCCTTGTCGCGACACGAGCTAAACCGAACGTAAACATCAAAAGTAGACTTGACAGAGAGTTCTATGTTGATTTCTTGGAAGTAAGTTGTCATCTTCTCACACAAATCTAAGCTGGAAAATGTTACAGATCAAACGCTTCTTTTGTCTGATGTAACAGAGTTGTTTACACAATGAACAGGTTTTGAATAGACCTGAAGAAACAGGGAGATTTAACTTTTCATCTCAGTTTCCATACTACAAAGAAGAATTGTTGAGACCAGATCTTAGCAAAGCACGGACGGGAAAGCCAGTTGTTTTTGACATGGACATGAGCGCCGGAGATTTCCTCTCTCTCTTCTACCTTCTTAAGGTTCCGGTGGAGAAAATCGATTTGAAGGTATGATTTTACAGAGATCTAGGTGAAGAACAAATATATCGACTATAACGGTTACTTGTTGCGTAAGTAAGTAGGTGAGTATGCTGTTTTCTTCAATATCCTAACACCTACTCTTTCTTCATTCGACAGGCCATCATTGTGAGCCCAAATGGTTGGGCTAATGCAGCAACAATTGATGTGGTTTATGATCTGCTTCATATGATGGGTCGTGACGACATTCCAGTCGGTCTGGGAGACATGTTGGCATTGAACCAATCTGACCCGATTTTCCCACCGGTTGGAGATTGCAAGTACGTCAAGGCTGTACCACAAGGCTGTGGTGGATTTCTTGATTCAGACACTCTTTACGGTCTTGCTCGTGACCTCCCACGAAGTCCTCGCAGGTATATATATATATATATATATCATAACTAATTGATAATGAGTGCAATTTTTCAGAAATCCTACTAAGATCATTTTATGGAAGATGGATATTAAATATGCGTGTACATATTTATGCAGATACACTGCGGAGAACTCAATGGCACATGGAGCCCCGAGGGACACTGATCGGCCTGAACTCCGACAACCTCTTGCACTCGAAGTTTGGCAAAATCTTACCAAATCTATGAATGGAGATTCTAAGATCACTGTACTAACCAATGGACCACTGACTGGCTTAGCCAAGATCCTCTCATCAGATAAAAACTCAACCTCACTAATCAAGGTGAGAATCTTTTATTACTTTCTCTGATAATATTCACTAAGATCCGAGATTTAATAAAGATACCTTCTTATGTAAATTTCAGGAAGTTTACATCGTGGGTGGACATATAAACCGTAACAAATCAGAAAAAGGGAACGTATTCACGGTTCCTGCGAATGCATACGCTGAATTCAATATGTTTCTCGATCCTTTAGCAGCTAAGACCGTTCTTGAATCCGGTCTAAACATCACACTTATCCCTCTAGCAACCCAACGCCAGTTATGTTCTTTCCAAACGATGGTTAACTTATATTCTTCGGCTAAAACACCGGAAGCTCGATTTGTAAAGCGGCTGCTAACTAGATTGCAAGCTCTTCATCATAATCACCGGAGATACACGCACATGGTAAAGACTCTCCTGTCATTTTGCTTCATCTTAGACAAAAATGATTTTGGCTATGATTGGTTTCTTTACATTTATAAGTTTTGTTCTTTTTTTTTATTGAAACCACAAAAAGTTAGTGGTTTAATCATTTTTTTTAAACCATGACCCTCTGTCTTCTCGTTCCAAAACTCATAGACTAACCCTAAAGTGTTATTGCAGGACATGTTCTTAGGAGAAATTCTTGGAGCAGTTTACTTGGGAGGCGATCACGCTTCATTGAAGCCGAAACTGCGAGCTGAGCACATTAAAGTGATCGCTGAAGGGGATGAATCGAAAGATGGTCAGATGGTGATCGATAAACTACGCAGAAAACAAATAAATATACTCGAAAGAGTAAACTTGACAGGCTGCTTTGAGGGCTTTGCTTCTAGACTTCATGATAAGAGCCAATCTGCGGTCATAGGAAGCTTTGAAGAACAAAGGAAGAAATGGAATACACCACAAAGTTCAACACGAAAGATACCTATAAGGCTATAACCACTCAAAGATTTTATTGAATTTATATGCTATCGGAGATACGTTAGGTAGCAAGATGTGAATCTTGCAGACCAAGAATTTCATGAAAAGATTTGGAGAGCAAATAAATCTTAATATATATTTAGCAACGGATTAGTTTCTATATGAAGGTGATGAGTTTCTTCTTCTTATCACTTATAATAACTCATCACCTTCATTATAAAATCTTATAATCCGCAAATGCATGATAATGAAATAACCGTAGTTATGTCCCTGAGGTTTTTTATAGGATTCTCCAATTTTATTATCTCTTATACTCCATATATTTGTTTCTTTTTTTTCCCTCAATCCTTCCATTTTAATTTCAAAATTTTATAAATTAAATTACACTACATATCCGTTAACAATACGTGTAACCTCACCATTAAGATGATATGATGATGTTTTCTTAAATAAAAACTGAACCTCTTAACCTTTATGTCCCTTTCTTAGTTAAAGATGTTGAGATTAGTTTTAAAAATTCAGACAAGAAACAGAATTCTCTGAGTTTCTTCTTCTTCTTCTTCGTCCGTTGTGCAAAATTGGAAGATGTTCTGGTTCTTGTTCGTTCTAGTCGTCACTATTCTAGGACCCTTAGGTCATAACCTCCCCTGTTTTGGGTCTAGCCCACACCGTATTCTAGTGGACACAGATGTCGACACAGACGATTTCATTGCTCTCTTGTACCTCTTGAAGCTCAACAAATCAGAGTTTGATCTAGTGGTGAGCCTAAGCACATTACTTGGCCATGACCCGCACTCTAGTCTTCAAATTAGCTTAATTTCTCTGCTAATGCTCTGTTTTTTGAAACAGGGGATTACATTGAGTGCAAATGCTTGGACAAACGCAGGACATGGAGTGAATCAAATATACGACATTCTCTACTTGATGGGTCGTGACGATATTACCGTCGGTGTTGGAGGCGAAGGAGGGATTCTCGCTGACGGTACTATTCTTCCCGACTTTGGTGGTTATCTTCCGATCATAGAACAGGTTCTTCTTTTTTCTCTCAGTTTCTAACATACAGTTACTTATGACTCAAGTAATCATCGAATAGGTTCTTCTTCTCTTTTTTTACTTCAGGGGATGACAACAGCAGGAGGATGCAGATACAGACAAACCATTCCTAAAGGTCGTAAAGGCCAAGTCGACGTCGACTCAAATTATGGATTTCGTAAACATTTTCTCCCTCAGGTATATCACTTTCTTAATATTATCTATGGCGATGAGATAATGGATCTTGAATCTTGTACATCGCGGGAAAACAGGGGAACAGAAGATATACTCCTCTCCGGCAACCAACGGTGCAAAAAGTAATCGGCGACAAAGTTTCCGAAGGTCCAATAAGCATCTTCTTGATGGGATCTCACACCAATCTTGCTCTCTTCATGATGTCGAATCCTCACCTCAAACATAACATCCAACACATTTACGTTATGGGTGGTAGTGTTCGGTGTTCAAAACCTAGCGGATTCTGCGGAAACTTGTTCACAGGTTTCACAAGTAATCCTTACGCTGAATTCAACATCTTCGCAGACCCTTTCGCTGCTTACCAGGTTTGAGATATCCTTAGTGATTGTTATATTTCTTGAACTAGTGTGTTTGATATACATGCCATGTTATGTGTCCATTACAGGTCTTTCATTCAGGTATTCCGATAACTCTGGTTCCTCTAGACGCAACCAAAACAATACCCATCAACAAGAAGTTCTTTGAGACATTCGAGAAGAATCAAAGAACATACGAAGCTCAATACATTTTCTCGTCTCTGAAAATCATTAGAGACACTTGGTCACCCGAAGTATTCTACTCGGTACGTAATAGTTAATACTAATACCTAGCTAGTTTCATATGTATCCATTGGAAGTGCAAAAACTAGAATTCACGTCCATGTCCCTACATCTCCCAGGGGCTAGACTTCTCATTACTTTGGAGGAGCATAGCACGCCACTGAGCCAAAAGCTACTTTGACTAAACTAGCTCATTGAAGAAACAGAAATTGAGTTAGTCAGAGTTTGAAAATATCAAACTCATCATGAAAAAAGAAAAGATGAGCTGAGATTCAATAACTTGTAGAACAATCCACATCTTATGACGACTTGAGCGGACCCATTTTGTTACCTATAGAACTCATCAAGACGTTTGAGAACTTTTTCTCAAGATTTATGAATCGTCGATTTGATTTTTTTTTCAGAACTACGACATGTGGGATCCTTTCATGGCTGGTGTTGCAGTTTCGATCATGAGAAACTCTGGTAATAAGAACAACAAAAATGGTGAGAACGATTTCGCAGAGATGGAGTACATGAACATAACCATTGTTACTTCAAATGAACCTTATGGATCACCCGACGCCTCAAATCCTTTCTTTGACAAACAAATAACTCCAAAGTTTAACCTAAGCCTTGGAGGAGTTCACAGTGGTCATGTTCAGAGAGGTTTGCGTGATCCACTCTGCATACAGAAAGGCGGAAAAGGAAGGTGTAAGGTGTGCATGTGTTTTCTTTAATCCTTTTGAAATTTCAGATTAAACAATGAAATTAAGCTCTCTTTTGCTATGTTTACATTAGGATGGTTACACGCAAGAGACATCTGGACCTGATTCAATTTCTGTTCTTGTCGCGACACGAGCTAAACCGAACAAGAACTATAAAAGTGAACTGGATAGAGAGTTCTACGTCGATATCTTGGAAGTTAGTTTTTATCTTCTCATGAGGCCTCATCGATCAAATGTTTCTTCTATGTAAATAACCAAGTCACTTATATCATGAACAGGTTTTGAATAGACCTGAAGAAACAGGGAGGTTTAACATATCAACTCAGTTTCCATACTACAGAGAAGAAATGTTGAAACCAGATCATAGTAATACACGGCTCGGAAAGCCTATTGTTTTCGATATGGACATGAGCGCTGGAGATTTCCTCTCTCTCTTCTATCTCCTTAAAGTTCCTGTGGAGATTATAGATTTGAAAGTATGTTTTTTGAAAAGCTTAAAACCATTTCTTGTTACATAAATGGGATATAACTATTGCTTGTTACACAGTAGCTCGGTAAATTTTCCACTCTTCTTTAAGTATTAACACTTAGGCTCTCTCATTCACTCTGAAATCTCCAGGCAGTTATCGTCAGCCCGACCGGTTGGGCTAACGCAGCGACAATTGACGTGGTCTACGATCTGCTTCATATGATGGGACGCGACGACATTCCAGTCGGTCTAGGGGACATGTTCGCAATGAACCAGTCTGACCCGAAATATCCATACTTTGGAGATTGCAAGTACGCCAAGGCGATTCCACAAGGCTGTGGCGGTTTTCTTGATTCGGACACACTCTATGGCCTTGCTCGTGACCTCCCAAGGAGCCTTCGTAGGTATGTTGTTGTATAATACACTAGGTCTCTTACATATTTTTTATGTGAAACTACTAACACCTTTTCTACAGAAACACTGCAAAGAACTCAGTGGCACATGGAGATCGAAGGGACACTGATCGCTCTCAACTTCGACAACCTCTGGCACTTGAAGTTTGGGAAAGTCTGACCAAATCTGTTAATGAACTGTCTAAGATCACTATACTAACTAATGGACCATTAACTAGCTTAGCCAAGCTCATCTCATCAGATAAAAACTCAACCTCACTAATCAACGTGAGAATCTTCTGTTGCTTTCTCTGATATATTAATATGATTATCAAGTTCGAAGATCTTAAGTTAAGGGAGCTTTTTCTGTAAATTGCAGGAAGTTTACATTGTGGGCGGACATATAAACCTTAAGAAATCAGACCGAGGGAACACATTCACGGTTCTTTCGAATGCATATGCCGAATTCAATATGTTTCTTGATCCTTTAGCAGCTAAGACCGTTCTCAAATCTGGTCTAAACATCACACTCATCCCTCTAGTGACCCAACGCAACTTGAGTTCTTTCCAGATGATGCTTAACAGTCTCGACTCTACGGATAAAACACCCGAATCTCAGTTCGTACACGGATTGCTCACTAGATTACATGCCCTTCACCAGGTTCACAGGAGATACAAGCATGTGGTAAAAAGCCCTTTTGTCTTCGGCTCCTTAACGGTTTCATCTGTTCAGACAAAAATGATCTTGTCTGGTTTTTAAGCAAACCTTTTCATTGTTGTTCCAGGGCATGTTCTTGGGGGAGGTTCTTGGAGCAATGTTATTGGGAGGCGATCACGCTGTATTGAAGCCAAAACTACGAGAGGAGAAAGTAAAAGTGATTGCAGAAGGGTATGAACCGAAAGACGGTCAAATATTGATCGATAAACTGCATGGAAGACTCGTACAAATACTCGAAAGCATCGATTCAAGAGGCTGCTATGAGAGTTTTGCTTCAAACCTCAATGACAAGAGACAATCTGCAGTTATAGGAAGCTTTGAAGAGCAAAGGAAAAAATGGATCACACCACCGAGCCGGACACGCCACTGAGTTGATAACAACAAAATATATACTTAAAACCTATAAAGGATTTGATTAAATCTATGTGCGTACATATTATTCTCCCCAGGAAGCTATTGTAATTTTACAGAACTCCTGTTAGAAAAAAGTTCACCAACAACAACTCTACACGAGACAACAACATAGAGTTTTATGGCACAGAAGAAGAAGAAGAAGAAAGAGAAAGATAGAATTAAGTCTAACAAGCCTTACAGCTTCGCCTGCAATAGCCAGGAAGCTCAGCAGTTCCAACCATGTACTCTGGGTTCTTTGTGCATTCCCCAAGCACTGCCCATCTCTCACAGCTCTCATTCATATCCGTGCAATTTCCACCCGGTGTCACAATCCTGTCGAATGAGTCCACGTGGATCCACTTGGTTGCCGACCATTTCTCTCCTTCGATCACGGGACATCCACCGTGAAGGCTCAATGGGTCCGGGATTGCGTCTGGGTGGAGGTTGAAGAACAACAAAGCATCCCCTTTCTTTGGTTTCACTAACAAACATTTACCCATAAAGACACAAAAGCTCTAAAATTTTACATCTGTTACTATTCCAGGAAAAGAAGAATTATTATTATCAGTTTTGTTTCCTACCTGCGATTCCTTTCTTGGCACAATCAGAAAGGTCTTCTTTGTTTTCAGATAGTACTCGGCGAGAAGGTAACTATAAAAATCATCATCTTTATGAGAGAATGAATGACACAGGGGTGATCATTTGGGGAAATGTAACCATTGATTGCACAAACCTCTGCATCTGGAAATACGGTTTCTCCACCTTTTGTCACATTGGATAGATACATGAGAACTGTTGCTATGCGGTGTCCACCACGGACAATGTTGACTTTGTCATGAAAGTAGTCAAAGTGAGCATCGTATTTTTGACCGTGCTCGTATCTCAAAACCTGAATGTCTTCCCCGTTTTCTGTCACCGCAGAAAGTATATGACTTAAATAAAAAACTATCTTCTGTAACGCTTTCAAGAATTTGCAAGTTTCTTAGCTGCTCACAAAAAGAAGTTTTAAACCAATTCAGAGTGTACTGTCTGTACCTTTTGGAAGAAATGTCCAGGTGGAGATCTTGTCTTCTATACCGGAAACAATGAGATCCTGTAATGACACAACATTTACAGATCTGAACCTAGTCGGGAAAATTTGTGGTAGTTAAGCAAAAATTATAGATCTAACATAATGATAAGGTCAATAATCTTCCAACTTCCAGGATCTCTCATTCAAAGGATAAATGTCAGAGTATGCTTAAGGAGATTTTACAATCACAGTTATATATAATCCACCAGAGATTTGGAGTTTGACCTATCAAAATCTGTCATTTGTAGGATAGACATTTCTTTACACAAGTTTCAAGGCCTAAGAAACAAGATCTATGCCAACTTGAAGTATACGAACTGGGGAAGGAAACAAAAGAGAAATGCGAACCTTTCCTTTGGAGATAAATGTGCCGGAGCTGGTTCGAACCTCGCTGAATTTGCTCTCTCCACTATCATTATCAGCGACAGCCGATCTCTTGAGGTCCGCTTTTGCCTTTTTTTGAGAAAATCGAAATTTACAATATTGAAGCAGAGAAAAAAAAAAAAGCTTCCGAGTTAAGCTCAAAGCGAAGATGAAATGAAAGAAAAACTCACAAGGGAGACCATATGATCACATTCCAATTCCGTGAGAAACCCTTCATATACAAACGCCCTGAAGAACACAAACATCGAGCCAGAAATATTTTCAACATTTGAAAGTTCAAATTTCCCAAAATCACTCGAGGGTCGCGAGAGATATTGAGAGAGTGTGAGAGAGAGAGCAAACCTGGGTTTCGATGAAACCTGCTTGACTTTGGAAGGATTGATGATGGCGCTAGCGGAACTGATTAGGGAAGTGGAAGATTGAAGAAGGTCGGAGAAGATGGCGAAGAACAACAACAATCCACAGGGAGACATCGAAATCGGCATCGTTAGTGGATTGGATCTAGACGCCTGAGAGTCGGTGGAAGGAGAGAGATCGGAAGACGGAAAAACAAAAGTTCTATTTTTTTTCCGGGAAAATAAAGATTCCTAACTACATAACGACAAAACTCGGTTCTTTGAGAATATTGGTTCCGAACATAATCGAACCGGAACTTTCGGCTGACCAAAGATTTGGGTAAAATCGTATGGAAAAAAAACATTGTACAAACTAAAAAGTGAGAACATTAAAAAATAAAATAATTTTTCAGAAAATTCTCAAACTTTCAAGATTTATTTTGAAAAAAAAAACTCTCAAATTTGGCTAGTTCGTAACACAAATTCAAATTTTATCGCTCATTCAAAAAAGTCAAGATTGATTGCGCCGTTTTTAAACCCAAGAAATGTCAATAATAACAATGCCATACCCAAAAGTTAACATTAAGATATAGAAAAAGGAAGAAGATAAATTCATACAAAAAGGATAACATTAACAAACATGCAATAGTTCAAGTCAAAGATGGAAAACAAAAAAGAATACAACATCATGATCATGATCATACATACACCATGGTACAACATACTTGGAACAATACTGAACCTTTTTCAGTCCTCTCTCCTAAATTAATATCCAATATTGATCGGATTAATCTATATATAGTGAACATATGCATTGAGTGAAACCATGTCTCTTGCATTTAGCAAGTACGTAAGGTTTTTCTTTCACGAGTCTTTAGATGTTCCGAGAACGGTCTCCATGTGTCGATGAATATCGTTCAAATATCTTGTCGAGTTGTATTCTTCGTTGTCCAATAGTTCTTCTGAGTAAGTCCTCTGCAGTTTGGAGTTTTGTCCTTCTCTTAGCTGATCTAAGCTGCACTTGTCTCCCCTCAAAATCTCCGCAACCTGTATATATGTATATACAACACGCATTATTATATATGTGACCAAACAAATCACCTTGTAAAAGAATAATGGTAATTAACTAAAAGATGGAATGTTTTGATATGCATGCCTGGCTCATGTGAGGCCGGTTCATGGAGGTTTGGTGTATGCACAAGGAAGCTATGAAGACAAGACGGTCCAACTCTTCTAAGTCGTAGTCATCTCCCAAAATCGGATCAACAAGTTGTTTGATCTTGTTCTCTTTGATCAGTGGCTTGGCCTTCAAGAAAAGAAATGATCTCATCTTAATGATTTCACAATGAAGAAAATATAACAACAATCTACTCACAATCAATTTTGATTCTGAAATCAAGATCCAGGTCGATGAAGTATGAGAGAAGGATTCTATCTAGCTAGGGTTTAAGAGAAAGGTCACACATCACATACCCACATGACAAGGCTATGTTGTGCGCTGTCGAGGGCTTGTTTACCGGTGATGAGCTCAAGAAGCAGGACTCCATAAGCATATACATCTGTTTTCTCATCTACTATCCCGTGCATGAAGAACTCCGGCGGAAGGTAACTGATCGATGAACGCATAAGAGAGTATGTGAGATATAAACATCTTATGAAGCACAAGAGATAAGTTTGATTCCGTGTATATAATCTATATCAATGAGAGATTCCAAACCCGAATGTTCCTTCGACTTTTGATACGGTATGGTGAGTCCATTGGTCCGGTAGCCATTTCGCCAGCCCAAAATCAGATATCTAAGAAAGAAAAGAAAAAAAGGATACGGTTTTGAGTTCATTCTTGTTTCATAATCATAAATTCGAAAGATCTTAGCTTAAAAATCAGAATTACCTGAGCCTCAAAGTTCTCAGTGAGAAGGATGTTAGAAGCTTTAATGTCTTTATGAATGATCCTTCTCTGACAGCCTTCATGTAGATAGTACAGTCCCTCTGCTGTTCCCATCGCCACTTTGTATCTTATGCTCCAACTCAATTTCTCTTTCGCCTCTACAAAATGTTAAAAGGATCTTAATTAGGTTTTGAATCATCAAAGAAATGAAAAGCAAGACCATTACTTTATTTATCTTTTTCCAAATAGTTTAGAGATTGCTCTGAAACATCAGATATAAAGAGATTTTTCACCGTAGAGCAAAGAAGCGAGGCTTCCATTAGGAGATAGCTCAAGAACAAGATGCATTCCTCCTTCAACACAATATCCAATAAGCTTAGCAATGTTTGGATGATCTACGTGAACTATGATCCCTAATTCTGACAGATAATCCATCGTCATCTCTTCCGCAGAACCTCTAGTCAGTTTCTTTATCGCCACTATTTGCCCATCTGCCATCTGTCCCTTATATACCTCCGCATATCCTCCTTCTCCGATCAGATTCTCTGCCATGATATCCACAATATTCATGTTCCATTACTTCATATATAAACAAGATTTTTTATTGATTGAAAAACGTAACAAGGAATCTTAAAGGATTTCCGAACCACGGCTAAAGCCATTTGTCGCGGTTTGAATATCTTGGAGAGAGAAGTTTCTCCAGGAGGGTTTGAAGTAGAACAAGTCATCAGTGTCAAGAGCAGCAGCAGGTATAACAGGGACCATGTTATCTCTTATGCGTTTGCTCTTACGTCTAGTCAATTTGGGGACTCCTTTGAGAGGTGTGAACGTGTTGAATGGCATCGCTGATGATCCTTTCTTGAGTAAACGGAAGAAGCCTCGCCAATGACCGTTGGTGGGACCTACAGACGAATGATGATGATGGTGGTGGTGGTGGGGATGATGATGAGTTTCTGATGATGATGATTCTGACGTGCTCACCACGGAAGATGATGATGTTTCGGATTCTATGCTCCTTAGAATATCATCGTCTGATTCTGATTTGTTGTGACAGAATGTTGTTATTTTGTCTTCATCTGGACAGAATGATGGTAAATCTGGTGCAAAGAAAAGGAATTTCATGAAATCGTTTAGCCAAGAAGAACCACAAAATCAAAGAAACCTTTGATTATTACCATGAGAAGAGAAAGAATCAGAGAAGCCGGCTCGAGATCTTCTTGTTGAGAGAGGAGTTGATTGTTTTCCACGATTCTCAACGTCTACATCGCTGCGAGATCACGTGTTTGTATGATCAGAAAACAAATTAAGTTACATTATTGTCAGATGAAATGAAATGGCTTGCGAGACAAAAGACATAACCATTTGCAAAATCTTTGTTTAGCAAGCAACGTTAACAACAGATCTTTTGGGGGAAAAAATTACCAGGCGGGAGACGAAGATGACGTCGTCGTGGAAGCAAGAGTTTGTGACGAGTCTCGAACGCCTTCCATGGAATTGGAGACAGAAAATGAGACAAAAAAGGGAAAGAGAGAGAGAAGACTAAGGAAAGAGAAGAGAGAAAGTAACGGAAGACATGATCATTGGTTTTCTTCTCTTACACCTCATCTTTTCTTTTGTTTTAACTGAAAATCCGCCTCTTCTCTTAAGCCTTCTTCTTCTTTCTTAATTTTAGATGAAATCAAAATCCTTTTTCTTTTCTTTTTTGCTTTCGAAATAGAAAATTCCCAGAGAATATTCTCAATATTTTGATCAATATTATAAATCCTAAATTTAGAGTAACAGACTAATGTTTTCTCTAATCTCAACGTTTTAATTAAAGGCATTTTGCAAGTGAAAACAAATACTACTAGCATTTTGCAGATATATTTTCAGAAAAAAATAACTGTTATGTGGATGTGACAGCTCCCACGTTGGTGGATCAGCGCCACGTGGCATAATTCGTTTCCGGACAACCCGACAAAGGTTAGTGGACCTGAAGTCATTAGAGACAGACAACAATCTTGTGTTCATTTTCTAACCTTTTGACTTATGTCTACATGTTGACCACGTATATTATTACATCAGAGCTTCTTCTCATTTATAGATGGGCCTGGGCTCTCTAGAATGAAAAAACAAAGCCCACAAGAAATGATAAAGTGTGCCTGATGATTATTATATGCCGGAGAGTTTCTGATTTCTGAGAATCTTCCACGACTGAAGAAGAAACCCAAAATCTCGCCTTGCAATGGAGAAAGTGACGGAGAATCCCAATTCCGAGACGCAACCTCCCCCTCCGAATCATCAAATGGATGCAGACGAAGACGACGAGAATGTGAAACAGCTCAAAGAGTGTTCTTCTCTCTATCTGTCTTTACAGGTTCTGTTGTTTTTCCAAATTCATTATCATCTCTTTGATTCCTCGATCTTTATATCCCTTCAAAATCGTTTAATTTTCGCAGGACTGTCTTGTTGATAGCAACAGGGACTGGAAATCTTGTCAGAAACGTATGTCGCTCTCTATTCTCAAATTTACTTAGCAAGCTAAATCTGAAATCCGAGGGTTTTAGAGCTGGATTTAGGGTTTTTAACCTAAGAGAACGTAATTGGGTTTATTTGTTGTTGACTAGTTAATCTGTGTGAGAAACTGGCTAAGAAGTGATAGATTCATTGAGTTGTCTTATGTGAAAGGGAAGATATGTAGTTTGTCCTCCTCCGGATATTTTCGGGCATAGTGTTGATAACCTTTTGTTGGGTTTGTGATTTGTGCCAAAGACGTTCAAGCTTTGAAGGCATGCCATGAAAGGAGAGCGAAGAAATGACAGAGATGAGGAAAAGCGACACCTGGTTAGCAAGTATTGATATACAGAAACCACATTATTCGTATCATCTTATGTATACGGCTTTGTGAAATGGTTTTCTAACGAGTGTTCTTTGTTTTGGGGTTTGCAAAATGCACAAGCTTTCCTACAATGTATTTCAACAAAAGCAAATTTCACTTCAAGCAATCTGACTCTTGGTTTTTTTTGTTCTTGCTGGTTTGATTTTGGTTCTCATTGCAGATAATCTTTTCTTTTACTGTCTCTTAAGTAGTTGAGTTTTGTTTCTGAGATGCGAACGATGGATAGTAATGATGTTTACATTTGGTTTGTTTTCTTCCTAGATGAATTTTGTTCACTCAGAGCCAGAGGAGATCTCTGTTTTTTGAATCCTTTTTAATAGAATGCTACTTCTTATGACGAAGAGCCTTGTACATCTTTCTTCAAAAAGCTACACAACCTTCTGTTATTGGAGCATGAATCTTAAGATGGGAAGGGAACATGTGAATGGACAGTGGAGAAGAGCAGAGAAGGTTCTTAAAACTGAGATATATGTTTATGATTTAGTTAGATCAATCGTTACAAAAGTAAAGTTTCAGAGTGGAGATGACTCCACTGCTCAGAGAATATCTTAGTGCAGTTCTTAGTGACAAAACGAGTTACGTCTTGCTACTACTGGACATATTAAATTGGGTTTTACTTTAGGCCAATTATTGTCACGTGCAAATTGTATGTTGGGGTGGATTGAGTTTACATGCGCGATTATTAACATTAACTATATATTAATTTTCTTATTAAAAGGTCAATAGCCAAAAGCGTAACTTTTTGTTTTTGTTTTTTTTATCGTCTAAAGCACTTAAACATGCACATTTATTTGGTTTGAATTCAGGTTATGATCAGATTTTGATGTGTTAACCATGAGTTTAAAATTTTAATGGATTTTAACACCACAAAAATTGTACTTCCAACGGTGGTGAATAAGTTAATTTGCAACCACATATAAGAACGAACAATTAAACCGTATATCAAAAGTCTTGATATAAGAGATTTAAGATAATTTAAATTTAAAATTTTAAAAAACAAACATAAGAAACAAAGAGAAAGAAAGAAAAGAAAAAAAGAGCAAACATTTTTTACCCTCCCCCACTAAAATTCTACAACACTGAACCTCAAAAATGCTTAGGCGTGACATTGCCACAAGTGCAAAGTGGGGTGCATGATCATATGTTCCCACTTTTATAACTTTCCTTACCCAAGTCAACCAATCATCTCCATCCACGTCATCACCTCCCTTTTCTTTCTCCTCTCACCTAAGTAAAACCTAAAACCCTTTTTTTTGTTCCCCTCCTCCGGCGAAGACTATTTCCGGCGAGGTGTGAATGACTGATAAACGACTGTTCCGGATCCTGGAAACTCATCCATAAGTCTGCTCCGACACTTGAGACCGAGCTTCTTAGCCAACACGCGCTCTACACGCTTCGTCACCTCGTGGTCATAATCTTCGCCGCCGTAAGTGGTGGCGATGGAGACGCAATCTGGCCGGAAAACATCAATCGCGCGGGTCAACACCTCCGCGATATCTCCGTGACCGTCGTCGTAGAGAGACAAACCGCACTCGAAGCTAGCGTAGCTAAAACCGTCTTCAGGCGTCACGTGTATGGTCGAGTAACGGTCTCCGGCGACTCCGTTCATCGAGTAACCGCAAGGATCAAACGCGAAGTCGCATATAAACGCGTTTGCGTTTATCATATCGATACCGCTCAGCCGCGTCATCTCTTTCCCGGCGGAATCGCTGTTGTCGTCGCCTTTCCTTCTAAAGAAACTCCGGGCGTTGACTCTATCAAGCTCCGTCATGCAGACCTCGACGACAACGACCGGCTCGTCGGATTCCACATCAGCGCTGGCGGTGAAGACGTGCCAAGCACGTGACGGGTTATTAGAAGGCGTCATGACAGAGGCTTTACGGTAACGGAGAGATTTGGGGAGGCTTTCTTCGACGATGATGACTTCGTCTTTGAAGCTTGTGTAAGGGAAAGGCTGTGATTTGGGGAAGATGAAGCTGCCGCGCGAGTAGCGACACGCGCGTAACGTGAGGTTGAGATTACGCGCGAGATGGATGAACGGTCGGATTGATTTGAGGAGTTGCGTGGTGCCGCATGTTTTGATGATGATTTTGGTTGGGTAGACGAAGAGGCTAGACTCGGAGAGGACGTATGCGTCGAAGCTACGATTCGCTACGGCGGAGACCACCGTGCACTGCACTTCGTTTAAGACTTGGTCTAGAGATTCGAAGTCGATTAGACGGAGCCCCATCGTGTTACTTTTGGTTATTGAGTTGTCGTCGTCGTCGAAGAATCGAAGTTCGAGTCTTTTCTCGAATCCCTCGAACCCAGACACTGCCATTGCAAGGTCAGAAGAAGATGTGGGAATAAAACAGAACAGAGGACGTTGCGATAAGAACAGAGCAGAGGAAAACTGTGTGTGTATAGAGAGAAGAGAGAGGTAGTGGTGATTAGTGGAAGAGAATTGGTATTTATAGGGGGAGATTTGGAGGATAGAGAAGGAGGAGCATGCGGGTTAAGAGACCAAGAAATCATGATTGCAGGCATAATGAAACGAGAAAGATGATGAGAGTTTGTGTTTGTTTTGTATGTATGTATGTATGCGTGTATGTATCTGTGAATCTGTTTGTATGTAAGAGATCTAACTAGTGTGCGTTTCTGATTCTGTTCTGTTTCTTGTATTTTGTAATGAGAAAGAAAGAAATTTATGGGTTGTGGCGTTTCTGCGTCGTTTCTATAGTTTTGTGTGTTAAATTTTGTCTTTGTTCATTATTTTTCCATTAGGTGGTATGTTAGTTCTGGTCGATAACATTGCAGAAATGAAAAATCATGAAAAAACAAAAATGTAGAATGAAACGACATAATTATTATGTGATCGGTAAAACGGCAGTTATAGAATTACGAAACGGATTAATGTAAATTTGCCGGTTCTGCATAATTATGTTTATCTGTAAAACTGTGTAGAATCACAAAGACATTTATACAGTCTTCCCAAATGTTAGCAATAAAAATTTATATCGCTTTAAAAGCTACCAATGATGTTAGTAAAAGATTGGCGACATTAATTGATAGTTGATGAACAAAAGAAGATGACATAAACATTTGTTTTAGTGGTTTATCATGCCATCCACAGTTTCAAAGTGAAAAGAATTTATTTTTATAATTATTTTAAGATTATTATGACATTTTAGCTTATTTGTTTCACCATGAGTGTCTTAACATATATATAAACTAAGAAATTTGGTGATAAATTGGAAAAAAACAATGGCAGAACTACCTTCTAAATATATTTAGCACAAATATTAGCCTCTTCTAAATTTAGTTCCAACCTCGTTACGTATCACTCATCATGCCAAAATAAAGGACCCATCTTTACGTAGCGCATATTAAATAATATATATGACTAGATATATACACACATACTATATAATGGACAAGACACAAAAGATCTTGAAAGGCAGTGAAACAAGTGTCTACAAGAAACATCAATTTTTAGTGGCTTGTGTGTCAAACAATCGCTAATGCACATAAAAAGACAACCAAAGGTTAAATTATTTCGTTCAATATATATGCACGTAAACGTTATCTATATTGGTTTTTGAATAGACGGACATAATTTTGACCAGGAAGACAAAAAACAGACATAATTATACGTTAATGCAGCATTGTTTTTCTCTACTTGTAGGGGTGACCATACCTTGTATCTCGTAAAAGTAGCATGGATCTAAAGTTTAAGGTTTACGCTGTCTCATTATAGAGCAGGTCAGATCCTTTTAAATATTACTCAAGATGTAAGATTGAGCCTTAATTAATACAAAATTTGTATGTATGTACGCTCAAAAATACTAAGAAAAGATAATAACAACAGCCTGAGGGAGTATTTTTTTGTATAGAAACAGTCTGAGATATTTATTTTCCCAAAAATATGGATAGTTTTCGAATTGAATACTTTAATACGTAGCGAAAAGAATGAATAATTGGATGTAACAGGGGAGCTCTTTTTTGGTTGGAAAGAGAAATGATAAATCGTGTGCTAATTTGAAGATGATTTTGTTGGGGACTAACTTTAGAGAGACCTTATTAAAGTTCGAATCATAAGTAAGCCCATTTTGTTGCCTTAACAAGAATCATTAAACATTTACCCCTCAATTCATTTGACCACAACTAGCTTGGTCATATCCTTATGTGTATATATACATATATTGAAAATATATGACCATCAAAGGGAGGATCAAGACTGCTAAAACATAAATAAAGAACAGTACAGTTAGTGACACCAAATGAGAAAACGAATAGTTATAGATTGAATAATATATTTTTCGTATTCATCAATGGCTCAATTTTTAACTATTTATATGATTGTTTTTTTAGAGAAATCAAGTTTAGTTCTGTTTGTTTCAGATAATTTAATTATCTGGACATAGAAAAATAATTATATTTAACTTACGTAAAATTTGGTACGTTTTCAATTTTTTTTTCTTTTTCATTAAAATACGCCATTTAATTAACTATATAGAAACTGTAGGAGTATAAGTATAAATTATTTTTGTCGTCAAATATATAGTCTTGTTAAGAAATCAAGATCAAGTAGGATTATGCTTAAAGTCAGCTTATTCATCCAGTAAATCTATGCAGCTAGACTCGCAAAAATATCATTACAACTATTGGTATATTATTTATTTTAATTTACCTTTGAAAAGCATCTGAGTCCGATGTTTACTACTGTTAACCGGATTGGTATATATATGTGGGTTTAAAGCATCTTAATTGGTTTTGGAACAGTTTTTATTCTCTCATCAACATATTATTTATATACATAGATCTTATATTATCAAATAAATTTATAATATCGTCATGTTATTGTAATAGTATGAATGATTATATCTTTTTTCCCGTTGCAACTAAATTCAATCAGCCTTCATTTAACCAAACAAAAAAAATCAATAAGCCCTTAAGTGATACAACTGCATATATGATATTGGGATCGTGTAACAGATATTCGTTTGTTTGTTTAACTGAGGACCAAAGTTGAAGTAAATCGAATAAATGTCATATATGTTTGTTAGATCGAGCGGGAAATTACCAAACCAACAAAAAAAAACCAAATAAAAAAAGATCAGGCGTGGCAACTTGATAATTATATAATTTTCCTTTTCAATTTTAATTAGACTGAATGAAATGAATGCTTCGTTACGTGATACCAAAAGTGCCCTTTCAACATCATTTCTATTCTCCATGCAATTTTATGTCTAACTCTGTATTCCGGCATTATCATTATCCATTATTTTTACATGAATTTCGTTATATATAATCTGTCAAAAAAATCATTAGATGTATGTTTACATATACACACACACAAAAGTATAAGTAGTTTACAACCGACTCGTCATTAGTTTGTTAAAAAGAAAGAATTGGCTCACTCTCATTAAATTAAATTTTTTGTAATTTAAAACATTATGGATCATACCACCCAATCACTTGTAGCCGACGCAACTAATCTGAAATTTTCGAGTGAAGGTATATAAATTTTTATAATTTATCTACTGAATAAGAGTATATATGAATATAACGTTTGATTTGTGAAAAACATAAATAATAAACAAAAAGCCGAGACCAACACTAAATCTAAATAAGAAATAAGACAATAATAGAAACAGAAAGAGCATAAGTACATACTCTAGTCTAGTCTAATGATTTGATTTGTACTTGTGACTTGTGAGGATCACCTCCAGTTCTACCAGCTTACTCGTTGCTGAGCCCATTGCTACGAAAACCAAGTAATCGAATTCGAACTTGAATTTAATTCGGTTATCAAACATTATATTACCCAATTAATATTCCAATTGCCTGAGTTTTCTATATGTGAGTATTTAATAGATAGATGTTTGAAATAGATAAATTATTCGTACGTATTCACTGACATCCGATCATGCATATTAATAGATCATTCTAAATGTCTGTTTTTAGTTTAGGTATTGTTTAACTACAACTAAACGTTACTATATATATGTGGGTTTAAAGAAGAAAAAAAAGAACATGATCTACGGAAATACAAAACATCTGAATGTTCTTTAAAAAAAAAATCTACAGCATCAATCTTCATTTACCTTTGTCATCATTCACAATTTTTTTTTGTTCTCCAAAAATATAACAACAACATCAAATAAACGTTCTAGAACAACGAAGTAAAATGCCCTTAGGTCAAAAAATAAACACTACTACTATAATTAACAATATTATTTTATTAATTCAACAAAACATTGATTAATCAATAAATTAATACTTAGTTTATTATAATATTAATTTTATCGAATATTAATTTATAAAAGTTATATTGTATATATGTTTTTACGGTTATGACATACATTTAAACAAAATTACAATAAACAATTATCACATAAAGAAGGCAAAAAACTACGCAAGGCAATTCATTGTGACGATAATCTTTTGAGTTTATTAAAAAATTAAGACTAAATTATGACGATTATTACATAGTCACCAAAATACAAGTTCATAGGTGAAAAGGGTTTGGGACCAGATATAGTCTGTCTGTAGCTTTATATTCTTAAAAGGGAAAAGTAATCGATTGATCTAATGCTTAACATTTCTTCCTCGTTACTATAGATAGTATTCTTAGCTTTTAATATAAGATAAGTTTCTCAACAAAAAATTACCACAGTTATTAAATAAATCGTAGTATAATATAAACAAGATAAAGGATTGATTGGCTTGTGATTTAGATTGTAAAGTTGTACAATTATGGTAAACGACGTGGAGTAGCGTTGATATGACTGTATGTTCTACGAAACAATAATCGGTAAATTTTAACAAATATATTTATAATGAAAAACACAAACTTTTCAGTAGCTTCTGTCTTAAGCATAATTAACGATATATGCCAGATAAATAAGAATTATAACTCTAATAGTTATTTTTTTACATAGTTAATTTGGCGCTTTAATAAATCAAATTCTTATAGCTTTGGGTTTTATTTGGTTATTTATTTCTGCACTTAAATTAAATTTTGCCATGCCTATAATATGATTGACATATATATTAAAAAAAAGACAAAACAAGGAGGAAAGGTTTAGGGGTTGGAGAGCAGTAAGCATTATGACCACAATCCCACAAATAGAGAGCTGCACGCGCACCCACCAATCTTATCTCTCACTTGTCTCTTGCATTACTCCCACACCCACACATACTTATTTATTAATCAATCAATTAATTAAATAATTTACAGTTTAATATACTAAAAAAGAAGAATATTCCACCCATATCTTAGTTACACAATAAACAAAATTTAAATTCCATAAGATTAGATATATTACTTCACCCCTCATCTGGATTAGTTATGTAGCATGGATCTATAGACATAGTGGATCACTCCAAGCGTGCCCATCTCATTCATGACCATCTTCGTGCCCATCTCATCTTCATTCGGAATAATCATCAATAAGTTTCTAGTATTAACCAAAAGTCTTTACGATCAAAGACCAAAGTTTGCAAACAAGACCCGATCAAGCCAAAAACTATAGAAATTTTTCTCTACGAAAATGTATTTATTTTAACGCTCGATTTACATCTTTTGTGGAGTAGTAAATAAACTCTACAATATAATTTACTAATGAGGGATATTGATTTCGGTTTACTTTGGCATGGTTCAAGTCATCGATTAATTTAGCTAAACCCAAATTGTGGGGCTTTGGAGTTAGGTGGAGGATAAAATCGAGGGAAATTCATAAGTTATGTGTGTGCTTTCTTTCATTAACGAGTGCTAGATTTACGTTTACAAATCTGCACTTTCTTATCATAATAATTTTAACAATGCGCATATTAATTCTTTTTCGGTGGGCGAACAGTTTTTTGGGTTAACACATCATATTATATAAACATTGTATCATACACGGCTCTAGATAAAAAGGTCAACCACGCATATCCATTATATAATTGTACCACGTGACTGAATTGATTTTACATATATAATAGTAAGGGAGATGTCTAAGATTTCTCTTTTAAAGTAAACTTTGAGACTCCAAAAAATAATTCGCCACAAAATCTATATTCTTTTTTTTCTTATTTTAAAACCGTGTGTTACATTTGTCTTCATTTTTCTTTAATTGCTATCTATTTAGATTTTAAAGTATACACTAAAACCACCAAAAACTTCTACATATATTTTAAAAATGCATAAAAGTAATACTCCTCAGAAGATTTAAATCTACAATATTTTCAGTTTAACTTCAGATTTTGATTCTGAGTTTTTGGTTTTAAAAAAACATTTATGTAAGAACTTAAGATACAAAATATGTACATCAGTAAATTATATGATGAGATTTTAAAATTATGAACAACAATTTATTTTGATAAATTACGAATTCAAATAAAAAAGATTAACTTCAGTATTTGTATCTAAACTTCAAATTTCTGAATATCTAAACGGTAAACTAATTCATAACAATATCAATTTCTATCAAAAAATCAATTTTTTATTTTAAATAATTTATTCAAGATAATTTAAATATTGGAGATTTGTACAATCCAATGCTTTTAAACTATTTTATGATGGTGCAATAGTTGTAATTAGGATATTTGTTATGTAGATTTGGACTAGGATACGAAACTTTTTGCTGCTGTTGTAATTGAAAAAAGATAATTCATATACATTAATAATAAAATACTCAAATTTTTATAAATTGTGTGGGTTTAATCATGATTTCGACTTGAAATATCCATAATTTTCTTTAACAAAAAATCATTAATTATTCATTTTGTTATTTTCCATTGTTTATTTTTTCTTTGTAAAATATTGCACAATAAACTCAACATTCCGAAAAAAAACTTACCGCTTTAACCCAAAAAAAAACCAAAAACAAAAAAAATCGCCAAAGATTCGAAAGCTGAAGCATGACATATTTTAGATACGAGTCCTCTGCTCAATATATGTTGTGGGGCCAGCAATTTCGAATGAACAGCCGACGTGGAAAAGGGACCCACATAAGAAGGTGAGAATCTTACAGCATCATTGGAAATGCGCCCTGAATCGAGGACATAAGAAGAAAGTAGGCCCCACAACTAACCAAATCCATCTCTTAAGACAATGACATGTGAACATGGTGGCCCTACTCAAGTCACTCCTCTGGGTGACAACTACGCTTATGTTTGGTACGTTTGTTGTTGTTTTTTTTTCTTTTTTGACAATTTTTGTTTTTCTTGAGAAAATCATCATTTCTCATTACATTTAAGAAATGTCAACAAAAATTTTGATCGAAAGAAATATTAAAATTCATCAAAGTAATTGACCAAAAATCAAAATTATGAATACTGTTAGTTATTTTGTATATAGAAATTTGATGTATTACGATTTGTTTTATATATAATGGGTATTTAGCTGCTTAATTAGAACTCTATTTCTTTTCTATATGTTTTTTTCCTTCTGAAAATGTATTTAAAGAAAATTGGCCGTAGCCATAACTCCCCATTTACATACATGTGACGAAAATACTACATGCATGATGCATCGCCGTCCAAGCAACATAGTTACAGATGTAAAAAAACCTTAGCAATCCCGGCCCAAATCTTCAGTCCGAACGTTGCGATAAGGTAAGATTAAGACACATCAAATCGTAAGGTAAAAGCATATTTGCTTCTCCTTTTTTTTTGTTCTTTTGTGTTTTCTCTAATGTATACTTTACGGCCAAACTGAAAAAGAAAATAACAGAAAAAGGATTAACATATTTGTAGTGGGGCTTCAATCCAGTATAAAAGATTACTTTAAAATTATACTATACTTCGAGAAGTAACTTCGGATGGTTTAAGCATGATTGTTATTAGTAGATTAAAGAATAGCATAGTAAATACGTTCTCTTTAGTCATACATGTACGTAAATTTAAAATTGCTTACAAAGATCGGAGTTACAAAACATTACCAATTGAATTCGGACATATTTTTTCAGTCAAAAACTTTTAAATTGAAAAACCTACAATGTTTGCTATAAGCTCTATAATTTAATATTATTAGTAGATGGAACATAAAATAAAAAAATGGGGGTAGAGGAAGCTGGTACTAATGAGAATAAATTGAGTGCTACTGTATCATGCGCACACAAGTTTATATCCAAAAATAATTAACCGAAGAGGCCCACTCTCTTTCACACACCATATGTTAATTCATCACTATCTCATGTTGTGCTCAATAATCTTTCTCATTATCCTTTTTAAATTATCTTGTTCGTTTTTTTCATATCTAAGAAATTATAGATATTGTGACCACATATCTTATTTCTACTTAACCGGAAACCACAACCAGTTTGGATCATTTTTTAACAAAAAAACACTTCATTTTAGTTGGATCATTGTTTTGGGATATATATGATATTATGTCTTTCGATATACTAGCGATATGTTTAATCATTTATTGATATTCAATAACATTACAAGATTATCATAAATTTACGTACTATATAAAGATTAGATCGTTAAATTCCAATTTTATTGGAGTAGTAAGTTTTCTTCCGTAATTATATTAATCTTTCAAGGTAAAATGAAAAAGAGAAGCGCAAGTGGAGAAAGAATACAGAGTGATACGCCTCGAGCCAAAAAACCAAAATGTAGAATCAATCTCAATACTCGATAGTGTTATTAATTGGTATATTAATCTATATAGTACTAATGAGAGTACTTGTACCTTAGCAAGAAAATAACAAGAAGTAATTGTATATAGTTTTCTTATGAAGTTGTTGGGTACATATGAGGCAATTTATTATTCCAAGCAAGCAAATCATTCCCCGTGCCTCTTATGCTATGTTTCCCATTATTATAATTTATAACATCAGAATAAGTATTTTGAAAGTTGATTATGTATAGAATTAAAAAAAAGAAGAAGAAGAAGATGAAAGAATCTGATGGACCCTTATGGTTTCTCCACGCAAGAATCATTCCACTGAAAGAATCTGATGGACATGCATGCATTATGCTTTCGACCCCTGGCCCAACACTTGCTTCATTATTTAAATCCGTTTAAATGTTTTAGACTTTTTTTTTGGTTTGTTTGCTAATGAAGTTTCTAGGATTCTATATCCACTGCTGTTTTTCTTTTGTAGTGATTGAATGTGTGTTTCCTATAAAAATTGATTTGATCTAAAAGTCGAACCAAATTAACCAGACTACAAGGTTTAATAATTACAATCATTATATATATATATATATTTATTTAATAATGCATCTATCTTATATATACGACGATAATAACATGCTTCCACTGGAGCGAACGCTCGTTATCATCTAGAGCCGTAGAGTTCTACCATCGTTATCTCTGGTACATAATTTTATTCTTATAAAGTTGCCACAATAATGAGACGTGCTTGCGTAAGCATGCGTCATCTCTTTGTCATATTATGCATATCCAACAAGACATTATTATATGTGATACTTTTGTAATGGAGAGACTTTCAAGAGATTTGGTTCAGTCTTTTTTTATCTTTTTCGTTTTTTAATAAGATAGCTGATGATGAGAGAAGGGTGAAGCATGAGGCCATCATGTTCCCTCTTCCCCGAACCCTCTGTCCTCTTTAAAAGTGTTCTGATTCTTCTCTTTTGATATTCTTTCATGTACAATTTTGTACATTAGATTCATTTTCCTCTACACTGCTTCTATAGCTTCTGACTTATCTGAAATCGTTGTCATTAATTTTTATTGTCTGAAACGTTAATCTTGGGTTTTCGTCTAAACAAAAAGTGTATATGGTATGCCAAAAGGAAAAAAACCCACTTTGGTTTTTGCAATGAGGAGTGCTTCTAACGGGAGGATTATCAATACCTCGGAACTAACAATAAATGATGCATTGACTAATAGTCAGTTAATTTAGTTTATTATATGTTTTCTTTTAGTTTTTTTGTTTATAAAAGAATCTTGGTTCGTTGCTGCATATAATTAGATTGTAATCCTATGCATGTATCCCTCATAATGACCTTTTTTGTGCGCAATGTTATGGAAAATTTATTTCAACTTTGGCTTGTGGGCTCATTCATATTTGCTTATAAAACCTGTCTCCTACACCTTTATATGTATATTATAACTAATACATATATATGTAGTTATGTACTGGTTGATGATTATCCTACTAAGCCCATATAGTAATGACAATCACAATGTCATGTGAATATCGGCTCACACTTGAGAGTTTGATAAAACAATACATATATAATCGGTAAATCAACGTAATTATTTGTTTTTGTAGTTTAGTAATTACGATCTTATGAGCTTTTAGGTTTTTGATATATGTTAGCACATACTTACTTTAATTTTCTATAAAAGGTTTTTGGTTTTACTAAAACTATATAGAAACATCAAAGTAGGAAGTACCACGAAACTCAATGAGAAAAAATAAAATCACTTAAAATAAAAAACATCATAAGAGGCACATTTGTTACTTAAAACACACATTTTAGATTCCTTTAATTGAAAATATTTTTTTTTTGTGTGAGAAACCTTGTTAAACATATTAATTTCCACCTAGCTACTCCAAATATATTCCCAAATTTCTGAAGATTTTGGGATATTACTTTCTTTGCATATATTAAAAATTTTATATTTTGAGAGCAAGCTATATATGAAGATGATGATGTTGTTGGGGGATATGAGGAGTTTGATAGGGAAGGGGCACATTGATATGACAGTGTCTCCAAATCAAAAGCCCTAACTCCTATGCAATAAAAACATATGTTTGGGTTTTAGGGTTTCATTTTTAACTCTGTAAGATAGACAAATCATAAGCATATGGCCTATCGCAAATGTAGCATATATATTTATCCACTCTATATATTGTATTTTGTTTTTGTCCTTGAGGAATAAATTAATTAGGTTTATTACAGGTGTATCGATCCTAGAGGAAAAAAAAAGAAGAAGCTTGCTTGCGACACGTATACTATTTGTATTAATATCTGATGTATGACCCAAACCGTTGGATATGTAGCACGAAAAATTTAGATCCAAAACACACTATATTCTATTGAATTGAAAAAATCTTAATAAGAAACTAAAAAGGAAATTTGAACTTGCTAAATTGATATATATGTAGGAATACAGCAAATCATGATGGAATCTTGAAAAGAAAATATAACAAAATACTCTCTCTGCTGGCTCACATCGCGACTAGAAGAGGAAGGTCCAATAACCACCGAAATATCACATAATTGGGCCTTGTTGGGCCAACATTGAATCGCACCAAATATATTACACTCGACCTCGAAGATCAATCCATTACAGTGTGAAAGTGTTGTAACTAGAAGTTTGTGCCGCGTAATTTATATTGTCTTTAAGAAATACACCAAAGTATTTTTTTTTGTAGCTAAACAGTAATTGACGAAATTATTATACAAACGCAGGAGGAATCTACGATACATGATCCTAAATACTATAGTCGAATAACATACCTATAAACAATCAATGTCAAATTAGTGGACTTAAAATTTCCACATTTGATTTTAGACAAAAGATAAGAAGTGAGATTGTGTCCCATAAGGCTTGCCTTGCTATTTAACTTATTAAAGTTTGGACTTTTAATGGCATTTATTATCCGTATTTTTTTCGTTTGGTCAAATTCCTCATCATCGTAATTAGGAAAAATGTGCATGATTTGACGATCTGCTTGAAGCGAGACGAGGAAGAAGAGAAGAATAAAAAAAATGTCGCCCTTTTTCGTAGCTGTTGAATGAGTTTCCGATCCACGATTTCCTCGGTGAGCTCAAAATCCGAAGAACGAAAACTGGGAATCCGAATCTGATTCCCATCTCATGTCGTTCTCCTTCTTCAAGCCATCAAGGCCTAAAACGCCTCAAGAGGTCGTTAAGGCGACCAGAGACAGTCTCATGGCTCTCGACACCAAAACCGTCGTCGAAGTTAAAGCCCTCGAGAAGGTTCTCTCTTTAAAATGCCTTTTCTCTTAGACACAATTCTGTATAAAAAGCTTCGACCTTTACCTCTGCCTTGCTGACTTTTAAATTCACCTTTTGAATTGTGGATGTGAGGTCGATTTACTTTAATTCACTTGAATCCTGAAACTCAGAGTTTTGTTCCCTCTATCCGTTTTGGTTCTGTGGGATTTTGGGCAAATCTAATTTGTTTATCCAAGAATGCAGAATGTTTTCTCTGAGAATTGTACTATGGTGTTTTCTTAAATGGTGGTGCTCTTCTCTTTTTCTAGGCTCTGGAAGAAGTTGAGAAGAATTTTTCTTCTCTGAGAGCAATGCTTTCTGGAGATGGTGAAGCTGAACCAAATGCTGATCAAGCTGTACAGTTAGCATTAGAGTTTTGCAAAGAAGATGTTATCTCTCTTGTTATTCATAAGCTACACATTTTGGGATGGGAAGTAAGTGAGATGTTTCCGTCTGCTTCCGTTGTGTGTTTATGTTAAGAGAAACCGTCATAAACCCGTTGAGCTATGTTGCAGGCAAGAAAAGATTTACTGCATTGCTGGTCTATCTTGTTGAAGCAAAAAGTCGGCGAGACTTATTCCTGTGTGCAATACTTTGAAGACCATTTCGAGTTGCTCGACTCTTTGGTTGTATGGTAAATTCTGTAAAAGATTGGACCTTTTTTTTCCTTATCCGGCTGAAATTTTCCCTAATCGATTTGAACCCCCTACCTCTTGAGTCAATACCGAGAATTCACTTTTTATTAGCAGCTATGACAACAAGGAGATTGCTCTGCATTGTGGAAGTATGCTTAGGGAATGCATTAAATTCCCAAGTCTTGCCAAGTAAGTCATACACAATATCTTACTTTTTATTTTCAAGGTTTTCCATGTGATTCCAAAGCTGTTTTAGTGAGTTTACTGACACGCAATGGTTGAGAACTTTTTTTTGTTCACACAGTTAAATTTTTGTAGTGTCTTTTCAGGTATATTCTAGAGTCTGCCTGCTTTGAGTTATTCTTCAAGTTTGTGGAATTGCCAAACTTTGATGTTGCTTCTGATGCATTTTCAACATTCAAGGTGATTTTTCACTATCTGAACTTGGAATCAATATGGATTTTGCTTGTTTTCTCAGCACTTTCTTGTTACCTCTGTTGCAGGATCTTCTCACAAAACATGACTCTATTGTCTCCGAGTTTCTCACCTCTCATTACAGTGAGGTTTGCTTCAGCATCTTTTTTTCAAGCTTAGATGAAAACATAAGAAGCATTTCTCGATTATCAATCCTTATGTTTATGGTTATTTCAGTTCTTTGAAATATATGAAAGACTTTTGACATCATCAAATTATGTGACGAGAAGGCAATCCCTGAAGGTTCTGTTCACTATAAACCTTTTCATTTTTAGTGCAATACTCATCTCTTTGTCACCTCTTAAATAAGGTAGTTAACGAAAATATTCGTGTTAATTTAGCTTCTCTCGGATTTCCTATTGGAGCCTCCAAATTCCCACATAATGAAGAAATTCATTTTAGAAGTTCGTTATATGAAAGTGATAATGACACTTTTGAAGGTGAGCAATGAGTTTGTGGCTTCATCTTTTTTTTTCATTTTGCGGTTAATTTGTCACAAACTCATCAGTTATGGTTAATGCTCATTTGAGTAGGACTCGAGCAAGAATATTCAAATATCGGCCTTCCATATATTTAAGGTAACATATCACTTTGTTAAAACCGCAATTAGTCTCTGAGGATGAAATTATTATCAGGTTTTGAACCTCATTTATTGTGTGCTTACAGATCTTTGTTGCAAATCCTAATAAGCCGCAAGAAGTGAAGATCATTTTGGCAAGAAATCACGAGAAACTACTCGAACTTCTTCACAACTTGTCCCTTGGTAAAGGTATAACTCGAACTACTTCAATATTGATTTTATAGCATTACACTCTAAACTAGACCTTTCCATTACTTAAAATCTTGTAATAGGTTCCGAAGATGATCAATTCGAAGAGGAAAAGGAGTTGATCATCGAGGAGATCCAAAAAATGTCTCGCCTGAAAAACCTTGAACTTTGAACATTCTTTTGCCTCCTCATCTTTCTCTGTTCCCAGTCTTTCGAGTCCTGCAAAAGAACTTTCTAGTCAACTCTGTGTAGAGTTTTCTTATCTGTATGAAACTGCTTGCTTTTCGAATGAATGTAGTAATATAACTTTTGATTCTCTCGGATCCATGATTTGTCGTTTTGTTGCCTTTTAATATCTTTATATGAAGATTGTGCTTTTGTATGTAATCTTTGAAATGGATAGACTCCTCCACTTACAGTTCATTCAATGAAAACCCTTTTTCTTTTATTTCCTAAGAGAGAACAAAAAAATACAGATCTGCAACAACAAAATATGAATCGACCTTTTAGCTGATGAATCAAACGAATGTTACAGTTTTGTGAGTCACACAAGACACCCAACAAAATTAGTTTCTTTCAGGCAATCTCTAGAATCTCGTTTAAGGAATTTGCCACAGAATCAGACATCTTCAGTTTTCTCATCTTTTGGAGTGCAGCATAAGTCCTATCAGAAGGCTTCAGACCTAAGGCCTTGAGCTCCTTGAATAGATTAATGCCTTTCTCAACTTTATTTTCCTTGCAAAATCCTTGAACCAAAGCGTTATAGGTGATTGCGTCGGGTGTAACCCCTGTTTCAGACATTTTCTTGAAAAACTCGAATGCCTGGTCTACTCTTCCATATGAGCAGAAACCTGTGATCATCGTATTGCAGCTCACCGTTGTTTCTCCATAGCCATTTCTAAGCATCTCGCTGTAGAGTTCTCGAGCTAGCACAACTTCACCTCTTTTTAAGTGTGCGTGTATCATCACATTGTAAGTGTACTCGTTCGGTCGCATCCCTTTCCCTATCATCTCAAACCACAGCTTCCTCGCGCTCCCAAACCAGCCCATCTCACATAATCCATGGATCATTGTGGTATAGATGACTCTGTCAGGTGCATAGCCTTTCTCTTTGAGATTGTTGAATATACAAAAAGCCTCGTGCCGCTTCTCATTCTTACACAACCCCTTTATAATCTCTTGGTACGTATAAATACTCGGGAAATGGTTCCACGCTATCATCGTATGGAGAATCTCCGACATACAAGCGTAGTTCCCAATCTTACAGAACCCAGAAATCAATCTGGCATACACAGCATGTCCTGGATCAAGCCCTTGTTTCAAAATCTTCTTCAGAAGCTCATAGCCTTCTGAAACCTCCCCACTATCGCACAGAGCTTGAATCAAACACTGAGTCCTCTCGAGATCAACCTCAGATTTTGTCATTTCCTGGTGAAGCTCCCAGAAGCGATTGTGTTTCCTCGCTTTCAAGCAACCTAATAAAACCGAGTTGCAGGTTGTAACTGAAGGGGCAGTTCCAGTCTCTTTCAGTAGAGTATACACTTGAATACCTTCATCTACCAACCCTTCTTCACAAAGACACTTCACGTATTGCTCCAATAAAGTCGGCTCTGGGCTAAAACCAGCGGAATCTAGAAAGCTTTTCGCAGCTTTCACGGCTTTCGCATCCAAAAGGGCACCAAAGAGAAGGTTCAAAGATATAGGATCAGGTGTGTAATCATAGTTCGAGCAAAGCCATCGGAAGAACCACAGAGAAAACATAACATTGTTGTTCTGAGATCTCAACATTTCTCGGAAAAACAAAGGATCCGCGAAATTAAACGAAGGGAAATCAGATACCAGAGTTTGCTGCCATCTCTGCCTCTCTCTCATGATCGTAGATACAGTTTTAGCCATTTCCGTATAGCTTAAAGCCGAAGCAGCTTCACCTCCGGCTGATTTCTGCAGCTCATCGGACTTGGATTCACTATCGCAAGACTCGACGGTTAGACTCCGCATCTGGGCATTAGGGTGGTTCTGTCGAGTTCGGTTTCTAATGAGAGTGATGAAATAAGACTGACCTCTAGTCATGGCGTATCGCTCACTCGAGTTCAAGCTCGAAGTAGCCAGACGCGAAGCGTAGAAAGGAGGATTGGTTGTTATTCCGGGAGAGAAGAAAGTCGAATACTTCACCGGAACCCTAGATTTTGATCCCCGATTTGATTTTGGATCTTCTGTAATCCAGGAGATAAAAGGTTTTTGCTTTCTTCCCAAAAAAAATGTTTTTATTCCTTAAAGTAAAATTTAGAGTTAAGGATAATAAAGCTTATTATTACATATCATCATCAAATATTTTTGTCAACAATGTAAGAATGACATCAAATTTAATTTGGTCATAGTTAAAAATGTCAAATTGACGGATAAAAAAAGGGGCTTGCTTCAACTTCTTCTTCTTCTCTCTCTCTCCCTCTCTGTATCTATCGTCTTCGCCGAATCCCTAATTAATGTTTCCTACCACCATCAATTTCCCGCCAAAGAGAATGTGGACGGTCGAGAAATGAATCCTCTTAGTGAATTCCAATCGTCGCTTAGCTGAGAGTTTCTGGCTATCTCGGAATCTCCGTCCTTTACCGGCCAAGTTTTTTTATTTTCCTGTGTGTGTGTTAGCTTTGCGCTTCGCTGCCGATTCGTTTAGCCTCCTGTCGCTTCGACGGGAATGGAGAGGTAACTTCATATTTTCGTTCTTATGTTGTTTGCTTCAATTAGATGAGTGTACTTAGATTTCAAATCTTCTCTGGGTTTGATAAAGCTCCTCCTTTTTTTGTTGAATTTTCTAGCTTTTTTGGTTAACATAAGATGATAGGAAATTTGTGATGTGAATGTTGTAGTGAATTGGTCAGACTATGATTAGCTCTTTGTGTATTTTCCTCTCCTTCGTTGGATCAATTGCAGTGCAGATACTGAGCTTACTAGTTTCAACAACATGGTTGCGAAAGGATATCCGGTACGAGTTTTGAATCACAACAATGGCATAAACGAAGACGGACAAGGAAACTCAGGAGTCGAACCTCACGTGGGTCTCGAATTCGACACCGCAGAGGAAGCTCGTGAGTTCTACAACGCTTACGCAGCACGAACAGGTTTCAAAGTTAGGACTGGTCAGTTGTATAGATCAAGAACAGACGGTACGGTCTCGTCGAGGAGGTTTGTTTGCTCTAAGGAAGGTTTTCAGTTGAATTCGAGAACCGGATGCACCGCATTCATTCGTGTGCAGCGACGAGATACCGGGAAATGGGTTCTTGACCAGATCCAGAAAGAGCATAACCATGAGCTCGGAGGTGAAGCTCATGTTGAGGAGACGACTCCGCGTCCCTCCAGAGCTCCAGCTCCTACAAAGCTAGCTGTAACTGTTAATCCGCATAGACCCAAGATGAAAGTTGTTGATGAGTCTGATAGAGAACAACGGTCCTGTCTGGCTTCTCGCAAACGCTTCAAAGGCGGTGGTGAAGGAGAAGTGAGTGACGATCATCATCAAACGCAGCACCCTAAGGCGGTTTCTGGTAGTGAGCCGTACGCAGGGTTGGAGTTTGGTTCGGCTAATGAAGCGTGCCAGTTTTATCAGGCGTATGCGGAAGTTGTAGGGTTTAGAGTTCGGATTGGTCAGTTGTTCCGTTCAAAAGTTGACAATTCAATCACATCAAGACGGTTTGTTTGTTCGAGGGAAGGGTTTCAGCATCCCTCGAGAATGGGTTGTGGAGCTTACATGAGGATCAAAAGACAAGACTCTGGTGGCTGGATCGTCGACCGTCTTAATAAAGATCATAATCACGAGCTCGAACCGGGAAAGAAGAACGACGACGGTATGAAAAAGATAACGGACGATGTGACGGGAGGATTGGATTCTGTTGATCTTATTGAACTTAACGATTTCGGCAACAACCACATCAAGAAAACCACCCGAGAAAACAGAATCGGTAAAGAATGGTATCCGCTGCTTCTCGACTATTTCCAGTCTAGACAAACCGAAGACATGGGATTCTTTTATGCCATCGAATTGGATGTCATTAATGGAAGCTGTCTGAGCATTTTCTGGGCGGATAGCCGAGCAAGATTCGCTTGCAGTCAGTTTGGTGATGCTGTTGTTTTTGATACTTCATACAGAAAAGGAAACTACTCTGTTCCGTTTGCTACTTTCATCGGTTTTAACCATCACAGACAACCTGTGCTTCTTGGGTGTGCCATGGTTGCTGACGAATCTAAGGAGGGTTTCCTATGGTTGTTCCAGACATGGCTTCGCGCAATGTCGGGTCGTCGTCCAAGGTCCATTGTAGCTGATCAAGATTTGCCTATCCAGCAAGCTTTGACCCAAGTCTTTCCTGGGGCACATCATCGGTACTCAGCTTGGCAAATTAGGGAAAAAGAACGGGAAAACCTCAGACCCTTTCCAAGTGAATTCAAGTATGAATACGAGAAATGCATATACCAGACACAGACAATTGTCGAGTTTGACTCAGTTTGGAACACTCTCATCAACAAATACGGTCTTAGAGACGACATTTGGCTCAGAGAAATCTACGAACACCGCGAGAATTGGGTTCCTGCGTATCTAAGAGCAAGTTTCTTTGCTGGAATCCCTATAAATGGAACCATCGAGCCCTTCTTCGGTGCTTCGCTTGACGCTTTAACGCCCCTCCGAGAATTCATTTCCCGATATGAACAAGGACTCGAGCAGAGACGTGAAGAGGAAAGAAAGGAGGATTTCAATTCTTATAATTTGCAGCCGTTTCTGCAGACAAAAGAACCCGTGGAGGAACAGTGCAGAAGGCTCTACACGCTAACCGTCTTCAGAATTTTCCAGAATGAGCTCGTCCAGTCTTACAATTACCTCTGTTTAAAGACTTATGAAGAGGGAGCAATCAGTAGATTCTTAGTGAGGAAGTGTGGGAACGAGAGTGAGAAACACGCTGTGACTTTCAGTGCGTCGAATTTCAATTCAAGTTGCAGCTGTCAAATGTTTGAGCACGAAGGACTTCTCTGTAGGCATATCTTGAAAGTGTTTAATCTCTTGGACTTAAGAGAGCTCCCTTCTGGATATATACTACACCGATGGACCAAGAACGCAGAGTTTGGGTTTGTGCGTGATATGGAATCAGGTGTGAGTTCTCAAGATCTTAAGGCCTTGATGGTTTGGAGTCTGAGAGAAGCTGCTTCCAAGTACATAGAGTTTGGGACTTCGTCTCTGGAGAAGTATAAGCTTGCTTATGAAATCATGCGTGAGGGTGGGAAGAAACTTTGCTGGCAGAGATGATGTGCTCGGCTTGAGAAATGTAAGATCATTTATCTGGATTATGACTGGAAACATCTAATCTTCTTCTTTCATGTCTGATACTGAATCATGTCTGAAAGTTGGTGTAGGTGTATCTTTGGTTTACTGTTGAAGAAGATGAAGTCTTGTTCGCCGTTCTAATCTTTAACCCTTTTGATAATTTCACTCGCTGCAAGTGGTTGCGGTGATGGAATTGGATTGAAGACATGTTTGTGTCTCTTTGTGTGTTTGTTTATGTTGTTCCAAAGGATCTGAAGAAGTAACAGATCAGAATTAGGTTTTTGGTGGGGAAGATACATATTATGTTTAGAGAATCAGATCGTTTTGATGCTAGTAAAAGCATAGGATGTAATGTATTATCATGTTATCAAATCTCTTTTTTCTTCACATGCACTAAATGATTTCAGGTTTTTTACTCTTTTAACAAAATAAAATTCAGAACACCTATTTTTTCAAATAGTGCCGTATACAATCAAATGTATAAAATAAAAAAATATAGACGAGGATAAACATCAAATATAATAAACACACAACACACAAATTCCACGAACACAAACTCTCGGTTTTTGTGTAAACCAATTTATAAACTCTCTCTCAAACTCTCCCGACATGAGGCCTTTCTCCGGCCACTGTTTCTCCAACTCCGACGTGAATAGCTCCGGTGCACAATAATTGAGTAGCACTCACAATTATTGTCATCACTTCAAGAGTTCTCTGCAAAAAGAACAAAAAAAAAATTATCAACAAAAATAAAAAAACATTTATGAAGCATCCATAAGAAAGTATTTTGCTAATTCACATTCGTAAAATTTAATTATAAAAAAAAGGCTCACTAGATTGGCTTCGGTCCAGCCTATGTTGATCTCCTTACAAGCCAATCTGCACCAAAACCAAATCGGTTTAGATTTGGTTAGTAATTGGGACTGGATTGAATCCCGGTTTGGTTTAGTTCTAAACCGGACAGTGAGCTTTTATTACCCCATGGCGAGGAGAGTGAGCGACCAGGAAATGAGAGAGGAAGCGGCGGCGGAATGGAGATTCGGAGAGTCCCACTGGAGAACGTTCATGATTCCGGTGAGTGAAGTCGCCATTCCGACCACGCCGGCAATCAACGAGAATATGACGAAAAAACCAGTCGCCATGTTCCCCACCGGAAAGTATATCGGGAAGATCTTCGCCGGAAGAGACAGCACCGACGCTGCGAAAACCATAAAAACATTGGTTGATCACATTCAATCCTAAAGTGTTGGATTTGAATAATTAAGAAATTTGGATTATTATATTTTGTTAATTACCGGAGTCTCGAGCTCTCTCGATGCCGTGATTAACAGCCCAGGAAGCGATGACGGTGACGACAAAATAGAGACCAAGATTCAGCATTAGAAGCATGAAAGCTGCCGACTTTGATCCTCCTGAAGCCATTGCCTAAAAGATTCTCTTGAGTTTTCCGACAAAAAAATAAAGACTTCTAATCAAAAGACCAGACAATGTCCTTTTCTCTGTTTCTGTCTTGGGATAATCACAAGATCTCTGCATGCCTGTGTATATATACATATATTTATCCAGTTCATAGGAATCAAAGTTTCTTCAGCTGAAAGCAATGT
Organism: Schrenkiella parvula; assembly: GCA_000218505.1. Taxonomy (NCBI): domain Eukaryota; kingdom Viridiplantae; phylum Streptophyta; class Magnoliopsida; order Brassicales; family Brassicaceae; genus Schrenkiella; species Schrenkiella parvula. The sequence continues at coordinate 12,333,640 of CM001192.1, read as the reverse complement.
TTTTCATTCCTTACTTTGTCCTTCACTTTAGCCAAAGAATCAAATCCCTAGCTTATTTGCTGTCTTCTGCTCAGAAGAAGAAGAAAAGAATAGCTAAAGACAGAGAATAAGAAAAAGATAAACCATTTTCCGGGAAAATCTGACAGGCTCAAACTTTTCCCGGAAAACGAAAGAAACTAAAAAAGAGGGAAAAATAATAGCTAAGCTGCTTGAACCTTTCTTGCATAGTTACTTCAAACCAATAAATTAAACAATATATTGCATAACTATCACATCTATACATTGTTATTCGTTCTTCTTGCAAAATAATGAATCATATTTGAAGCTCTAATGCAGAGCTTTGAGGTTTTTTTTTTTTGCAGGATGATTGTTTAAGGTTCAATTATCCTCAAGAATTTTCAAGGCTAGTTCAGCTAGCGAATGGACCGTTCTGCTATGACGACTCACTCCAACAGTTCCGGAGAAAACATCGAAGTTCTCGAGCTCAGCCGTTGTTTCCAGAACCTTCTCAAGCTCTTTCTCTAGACCCAACTCTCTAAACACTACTACATTGTTCTCCAAGTCATCTTCCATCATCCAAATAGCCAGTTCGATCGCAAATCTCCTGATTCTTGGAAGCTTAATTGCCGGTTTGTCGTGTTTTCTCAGAATCGAGACCAACGAGTTGGCCAGTTCGTGCCTCTTGATCCCTGAGTCCATGAAAACATAGCTCGATTCTTCTGAACTCATGAATCTAAACACTTGCGCTGCTAATCCCACCATCACTTCCTGCAATTTGTTGTCTTCTGATGTTATTGACTTCAATACCTGCAATTTCCGGATTTGTAATTCAATTTCGTTAATAGATTTGTGTTGTACATAATCAATCTTTCAATCAAAATTGTATATCAAGAATACTAACCGTTGGTGCTGCTGCTTTAACGAACTTCAGGTCATGAAAGCATTCATCCCCAGAGTATAAGCACAAGTTTCTCAACACTCTTGCAGCGTTCACACGGATCAAAGGAACTTCGAGTGCTTCCACAAGTCTTCCCATGACCCCAAGCCTAAGAACATGGATGCAGTTGCCCTTGCTCTCCAACACAAGCATCGCTATCGCTTCGCCTGCAGCGATCCTGACACATCCCTCACTCCCATCGTCCCCGTGTGTTTCCCGTTTAAAGAAAATGTTGAACAACTCTTTCAGAACACCCCCCGTTCCCCCAATTCTCTCCCGAGCTTCCGTCTCAAGCGCAAGGTTGGTCAATATCCCAATTCCGAGCTTCTGCAGCTTTGGGTATCTCGCTCCGTGTCTCAGCACATCCCTCACGTTGCTGACTGTGAAAACTATCTCTGAGATCTCTCTCCTGAGGCATTTCCCTGTGTTCCCGGTTGTGCTGGCTAACATTTTCACCAGCTGCAGCGACCTTTTCAATGTCAGAACTTGTGACCTACCAACGTCTGCGTTCTCATCCCTCAGTAGAACTTGGTCCACGTGCGTGAAATCAATTATCTTTGGGAGAAGTCCCCTCGTGTTGCCGAGTTTACCACAGTTATCGTGATCTTTGGCTAATTTCTTCAAAATCAAGAGACCCAAATTGTTGAATCTACAGAAATCGTAGTGTAGATTATGGTCATGGAACACCTTTTTCTCTCCAATCTCATCAGGAGCATCACCTGATGATCTCGTGTTCTCTAATAAAGACGAAATCGATTCCATCGCACCAGAGATCCCAGCGACTCTTAAAGAATTCTGCTTTTTGCCAGCAAGTTTTGACAGTATCTCAGCCGCTGATCTCCTATTCTCTTCCTCTTGCAGATCCTTCCAGTTTAGCATCTCCACCAACCTAGTGAGAAAAAAAGTTAGCAACAATATCAACACTTTCTCGATTCATTTCTCTGTAAAATTTGACATTTTTTTTTGTAAAGACCAAACCTTTCGACAACGGGAAAGTTGATTCCGATCTTCTCAAGTGTATCCTCCGAGTACCGTTCAGTCACTGCAAACTGTCTGAGAATCCTAGCTCCGATAAGCTGTTCATCAGAAGAGTTTGATCCCAAGAGATCCATACCAAAGCTCACTATATCCATCTTCAGACCATCAAAGATGCTCCCATTGACACACTTAGAATAGGAATCATAGAAGAACCTCTTGATCGAGACCAAACCAGTAACCCCAAACTCACACTCTCTTGTCACATTCTCAAGCAAATTACAAACACTGACTTGCCACTCCCAATAAGCTTTCTCAGTAAGAAACAGGAACGCCTCGGCAAAGGCAAGCGAGTAGAATATGTTGAGAGCGGACTGTCTGTTCCTCTTGTCCGTGTCTCCTTTGTGAACATCTCCATAGTTGTGCCTGACTAGCTTGTAAGTAGACAAAACCACACAGGCGGTTGCAGACAGAAGCTGGAGCCAGTAAAGAAGCCGACTCACTGTGCTGGAGATGAAAAACCATCTCGCGTATGGAAGGAGAGGTACGTCTGAGTTCTTCCACGTCTCGTCGAACGTCGCTTCTCGAACGACGCAGTCTCTGGTCGTCGTCGCTTCCCTCGATCGGCTTTCTAGAATCGGCTTGAAGATCAATTCACTGCAGAGAAACACAAACGATTGTTCATCAAATGTAACACTAAATCGGATTGATTGCAGCAAAACTGGGAAAAGGAGGAAAAACCTGGTTTGTTTTATATTTCTGAGAAGCGAGGCGGAGCTTGACCGGAGAGCGCGAAAGCTACTGATTCCGACGCCGGCGATGGTCCACGTGGCTTGGTGTTGCCACTCGAGCTCGTGACTTCTGCTGAAAATTCTAGCACCTTCGATGAGGAGAATGATGGTGATGAACCAGAAATCAGAACCGTCGAGCGTGATCGCGAAGCCGCCGAGAAGAACCACCGTGGCCCAGATAAACCCTAGTGTTCCGATCCCAGTTGCGGTTTTCTCGAGAATTGCGAGTTGTAGAGCGAAAAGCGTCAGCTTCTTCTCCGGAGCCGGGATCGTTGATTTTCTACGAAACGCGGTCGCGGAAGAGACAGAGACTGCGTCTGCGGTTTCGCCGCTGTCTCCTTTCTCAATGCTGCTTCTTAGATCGAAAACGGTGTCGTTTGAGCCTCTAGCTTCTTCCAATTTATGCAGCTCCGACACCTTTACAAAAATGAAGAACACAGATGATTTTAGTAATTAAACATAGTTAAAACAAACTTAACTATATATTAATTATCACTTCAATTGATATAAATCTACATGAATATGTAGAAAACACAATGTTTTAACGAAAACAATAATGTTAATTTATCTATATGATTATGAAGTGAAATGTACAAGCATTAGTTAAAAGCTTTCGAAGGAAATCTAAACTAGAAAACAGCTTAAATACAAAGCAAGTAAGATATTAAATAACAAAAACCTGTAAACGAATGCTTCGATCTTCTTCTTCTTCGATCGTCCTTGAATCCATTATAAACCTTTTTCGTTGTTTTTTTTTAACTCGTTTCCTACTCAAGTCGCCAATGAGAAAGTTTCTCTTTTTCTTTCTTTCTTTTCTTATTTCTTTATCTTTTTTGAATAGTAATGACTTGAGGAGTTGTTGATGATGCAGAGAAATGTGGAAAGCGTGGTTTTAGATTCTTCATATGTATATGGATGTATATATATATATAGAGAGAGAGAGATATTGAATCAGAAGAGAGAGAGAGATGGAAGCAAATAAGCAAAAGAGTAGAGAGAAAGGTTACAAATAAGCTTAATAACGCAAGAGGAAATGTGCAAGAAAGTATAACTTCAAGATTATTGCTCTATGCTTCACCCACCAATATTATTATGACCAAAAGTTACATTTAAACAACAACAATAAGTAAAAAAAACACACTTTTATGACATGTTACAACCATCTTCTTTATAGTTTAATACCTGAATACATCTTTTTCATTTTTTATGTTTTATAGTATATACTAAAAAGGTTGAAGATTGCTAAGGTTATATGTTGCTTGACTTATCCTTATAAATGCAAGCAGTAATGAACATCTACATCTACTATCTTTACATCAATAATTGAATGATTTGTGTTTGCCGTACGTCTTTATGTTAGCCGTGCTTGTTCGTAATTACGCGTACATGTAAAAATAAATTTGTACTTGCGTTTAGAATTTCTACAAAATGTTTGGTGAAGACAATATGTATTCTTGCTCAATGTAAACACATATACTTTAAATTCTAAAACGCAGAACGATCAAAATCAACATCATTAACGTTATTAGTCTAGTAACTGAGTAGCTCTAATTGCGTTACAGAACATTCATGTAGCAAAAAAAGAAACTAAACAACTGATTTTTTTTCCCTTTTTGTTTTGTTTCTTATAATTCTATTTGGGTTATTATTGAGCAACGAAAGAAGATTATGGTTAAGTTACGATGTTTGTACTTGTGTTTTAGATAAGTCACGAATTATTGACTTATTGGGTACAAAACTGTTGACGTACGCAAGTGTAATGATATATTAAGTACTATAATTAGTTAGTCGATAATAAACTTGGTGAGAGTAATTGTGACTTGCAAGCATATAGGTTCCAACAGAAGTCTTGTTGTGTGAAGCTAAAGGCTCTGATGGGATCCTCTTGGGGACCACTTCATCTTTCCATAATAGGAAAAAATAAACACATACTTTCCATTAAAAGATAACTAAACTTGGTAATCTGTAAACTCAATATCAAACCAATGTACTACTAGACAAAATAGAGATAAAACATCAAATAAAGATTGGCTCTTAATAATTAATACAAATGATCATGTGTACAGCATTTTCACTCTCCATTATGAATCACGAAAAATTCAACAACACTTGGCTTCTGATACGATATGTCAAATCCATATCGAACATGTTGTCTTTGTTAGGTGTCATTTGGAGCTCATGAAAGGAAGTGTACATAGAAAAAATATTTAGCATTCACCACAATAGATTATAAATAATCTCAAGAGATAAGAGAGAAGGGCTTTATTTGGGCCTTTGCTTGGGTCAAGTCCTAACAAATGATTGAAGTGTAAGGAGCGATGGATAGTGAGTGAAATGTCTTGTTGCATGTATCAAGAGAGAAACTTTATATATTCAACACACACAAAGACTCGGTTTGTGTAATTTCATAACAAGTCATCTTCACCACATAAACAGCACAAGGAGTTGCAGTTTCACAATGGTGAACAAAAGGATTCAAATTTCAAAACTGAGAATTGCTTTACAAAGCAAAGTACTCGAGAAGAACAGAATGAAAATTCATCAGATTCTGACAACTCTCTGATGAACTTTAGACTTCTCAGCATCAATAATGGATTCAACACGCTTGACCGAATCTTCAAGCTTCCCTTTCGCATTCACCACAACGTAATCAAAATCCTTTATATGCCTAATCTCTTCTCTCGCTGTAGCAACCCTGACAAGCAACTCCTCATGACTCTCCGTTCTCCGATCAATCAGCCTCTCAACCATAGCGATCTCACTCTCCGCCACAAGGAAGATAAACACTGCAGAGTTCCCAAGCACCTTCCTTAGCGTCTGAGCTCCTTGAACGTCGACTCTCAAAACGATGTCGTATCCTTTCGCCATGAACTCTTGGATCTGCTTCTTCGGGATCCCTTTGTAATCTCCGTAAACGAGGGCGTGCTCGAGCAGCTCCTCTCTCTGCACCATCGACAAGAATTCATCTTTCGAGACGAAGAAGTAATCTCTGCCGTTGATTTCTCCGGGACGCATCGGACGGCTCGTAGCCGTGACGACGAAATGGAGACTTTCGCGAACCTCTCGGAGCTCGTTGATCACCGCGTCTTTTCCGACTCCACTCGCTCCGCTTATCACGATGACGAGAGGGTTTGGTGGAGGAGTTATCGGATCGACGCTGAAGGAAGAACCCAGATGAAATTCGAGCGCGCGGAGCAATTCGGGTTTGGTGGCGGATGGAATCGCGGCGGAATTATAGTTTTCAGAGGAAGTGGACATCTGGGTATCGGCGATTTTCAAGGAGGAAGAGCGGAGACACGAAGATTGGTGGAGTGATTGTGGATAAGATCCCGTTTTGAAGATGGGTTTGGTAGAAATCGGGAAGATGATGGAACGGGAGAGAGAAGAAGAGATTTTCCGAAACATATGTGAGGATTAAAGGAGTACTTGGGTTTAGGGTTTACGGGAATCGCTCGTTGAGAGGTTCCTTTTGCTCGGAGTTGGCGGTGTTTCTCCGGTCTGCTCTGACCTACTCATCTTCTCCAATGTCAACTTGGGGAGAAGATACATACAAAAATAAAAATAACACTTTAATCTACGGCCCAATAAGACCCAAGAGATGTGAATAGCTTTGAAAGAAATCGAGACGATTCACATTCTCTTATTTTTCGTGCACATCATAATGATTTTGAATTTTATATATTGACGTTTTTAATTGGCTAACTTTCTCCTAACTTGTTTTAAAACCTCATATCACTTTCTTTCATTCTTCTCCTCTTCCTCTTTCCTTTTCTTTTCGTTTCCACCGACGTCATCGATTTACCATTTAGCTCGATCTCTGCCGGAGACTCTCGCCGATTATAACCCTCCGTTCTATTTCCTTCCGATTCCTGCTTCTGGTGTCGTCTCTTTGTTTTTTCTTGCAAAACCCCTAATTTCTTTTTTCGGAAATATCGAGCTTGGTTTCGCTCCTGAATCTGGAATTTTCCCGGATTCAAAGACTTCGAACCCCTCTAGATTTTTTTTCCCGAGAGGGCTAAAATCGAAGGTCTTTTTTTTTAGACCAACCATCGTATTTTTGGGATCCGGTCTTGTTGATGGGCACAACTAGGGTTTGCGCGGAGGTTTCTGGATCTCCGAAATCGCTTAGTTCGCCGCTCACGGTCTCGACCTCTCGCACGGAAACCGTCAATGGCTTCCACGAATTTAAGATCAACGGCTATTCTCTGACCAAAGGCGTTGGGATCGGCAAATACGTCGCCTCCGATACGTTCATGGTCGGCGGTTACTCGTGGGCAATCTACTTTTACCCAGATGGAAAGAGTCAGGAGGATAACTCGTCGTACGTTTCTTTGTTCATAGCCCTTGCGAGCGAGGGAGCCGATGTGAGAGCTTTATTTGAGCTCACGCTCGTGGATCAGAGTGGGAATGGAAAGCACAAGGTTCATAGCCATTTCGGAAGAGCACTCGAGAGCGGACCCTATACTCTCAAGTATCGGGGAAGTATGTGGTGAGTAATTCTCTCTCTCTGTTCCTGGAAATGTTCAAGCTTGCAAAGAAAAAAACACGTTTTTGATTGATTTTAGGTCATTGTTGTTGAAGTTTCTTTATCTTCTGATAAATTTAGAGTGTTCTGATACGGCTTTGTGATAGATTGATAGGCTTATCACATGTTTGTACTGTTTCTTGGTTCAGGGGATACAAGCGGTTTTTCAGGAGGTCAGGTCTAGAATCATCAGACTATCTGAAGGACAACAGTCTCCTGGTTCGTTGCCGTGTCGGTGTGGTGAAGTCGTTCACCGAGGGACCGAGGAACTACAATATCCCAATGACAGTTTCTAACTTGGGCCAGCAGTTTGGAAATCTTTTGGAAAGTGGGAAAGTTTGTGATGTTACTTTTGAAGTCGATGGAGAAACATTCGCTGCTCACAAACTGGTTCTTGCAACGCGTTCCCCAGTTTTCAGGGCACAGCTTTTTGGCCCTCTAAGAGACCGAAATACTGACCGCATAAAGATAGAAGACATGGAGTCCCCCATTTTCAAGGTCCTCTCTTTAATTCTCTTTCTGGGATTACATCCTTTTGGTCTGGGAATGTGTAAGTAGATATCTAAGTCCACGGGTCGTGCAAGGTCTTATAGGAAGAGATAGATTTCTTGGCTCCTTGCCCTTTTTTTTCGGGTGAGTGATTGTGGTGTCGTACAGGATTTTCTATTCACGATCCGGGATCTTCTCCTGGGGCGCTACTCCTGTTGTCGAGTTTACTCACCCGGGATAAGGTTCTTTCTTTCTGCTTCTCTTCCTGGATGGTTGCATGAATGTCTGCTCCTCTTATTTTTACCAGACATATCTATGTGTTTTAACTTAATGCACAAATTAAATCTGTAGCATATTAGTGAGTTTGGCTGGACACTTGACTGCCGTGATAGGTTTTGTGATGTAATGAATCTATATCTGTTACCTTTGTCATGATAGATCCTATAAGTCGCGTCTAGGGTCATTAGTCCTTGCTTTAGGTTCAGATCCTAATCCCTGGTAGTTTTAATGTCGATGTGTACCCTGATACAAACTCCTTTTTTCCATATTTTGTTTTCTTGCTCTTGCGCAGGTCTTGCTCCATTTTATCTATTGGGACGAATTGCCTGATATGCAAGAGTTAATGGGCACAGACTCTAAATCGGCTTCTACTCTTGTGGCTCAGCATCTGCTTGCGGCGGCAGACCGTTATGCTCTCGAGCGGCTTAAAGCGATCTGCGAGGCAAAACTTTGTGAAGGAATCACCAGAAACACGGTTGCAACCACTTTGGCCCTAGCGGAGCAGCATCATTGTTTCCAGCTTAAAGCAGTTTGTCTCAAATTTGTCGCCTTGCCAGAGAACCTGAAAGGTAAACAAAAAAAAGGATCATTCTTTTTGCTGTCTTTCTGAGTCAACTTTCTGCTCATGTAATGTGGCTAATGTTAGTTTCCCTCTTGTTTTTTTTTCATCAGCTGTGATGCAAACAGATGGGTTTGATTATCTGAAAAGGAGTTGTCCATCTTTATTAACTGAGCTATTGGAGTATGTGGCGAGGCTTAGTGAACACTCTGTTATTGCATCGGGGCATCGAAAAGAGATATTTGCTGATGGTTGTGATGTGAATGGAAGACGGGTGAAGCAGCGGTTGCACTGAACAGATTTGTGCATTGTATAATCTCTGTTAAGGATAATGGCTGATCTAATTTGATCTAGCAAGTGAAGCAGCGGTTGCGATGAATAGATTTGTGCACTGTAAGTTAAGGATAATGGCTGATCTGAAACGATCTGATCCAGCAAATACAATGTATCTTTTTCAATGTTTTCTATTAAAAAATCAAATATCCAATGAAATTTGGGGACTAATCTTGGTGTTAATATGAGTTATCGGTGAGACTTATTAATTCTAAAAGCATAAGAATTTGAAGGAAATATATTGTTACAGCGCAGAAAGACAAAGGACGTTTTACGAACACAACAGAAATCTACGAGGACAAATAACACGACAGGGATGTCTCGCTCGCTCTTAAGCCATGTCTCGCTCGTCATGTTTCGGCTCTTGAAAACACAATGGATGATTTAGGGCTAGCTTCTCTCTTAGCTCACCCTGCGACGTTTAGTAAAGCTTCTTTCTTCTAGACCCAAAACATCATCTTAGTACCAGCGACTCATTGCCGTATCTTGTGCTGCAGCCACTTTCTGTGGTATATACTGAGGGTTTTGTTTCAATCTGCCTGAACCTTCCGCGGCGGTGGCACAGTCCTCATCTCCTCTGTTGCTTTTGCAAGCTTGAGGAGTTCTCTTTGGGTATTGAGCCGCACCAGCTGGATTCCTGACCATCCTACGCTGTTGTTGTTCGAGAGCCTCAACTCCTGTGGCTGCACCGCAGTTGTTATAGCGTAACACTGATCCAACTACTTTTCCAGGCCTAGCTACTGCGGCACCTGCTTCATCACAACAAGGTAAATGTTCAGAACCACATAAGTTCTGCATCATAACTATATCAACAGAGAGAGCATGAGACCTTGGTTCGTTTGGGGGACGTTAATAGGAATTCGCGACATTGGCATCTGCGCATTCCTGTCTGCACCACGAGGTCTCTCTGTATCTCTGATACTACACTTGGAGATTCCATCAGTGACCTCCGCAGAACTCTGTTGTGCTGCCGCATGATTGTTATCAGAGTACAGAACGCAAGCCCTGCAAAACATAAGAACAGAGACTCAATGTACTGTTTGGAAAGAATCCCAAATCAAAAAATACTTAAAGAAAGTGAAGCATACCTAGGTAATGATGCGTGCTGCTGCCTCTCGGGGGGAGTATGAGAAGTACCATTCTTGTAGTGTTCCTCGAGGTAAGCAAACTGTTTCTTGAAATGTTCCACCGCACTGCAGAAATAAATAATGCACATCTGAAAGATCATTGTCGAGTAAACAAGAGTATAGTTATGAAGCAGGTCGGCCAGCTCAGAAAGTACCTTGGGTACATAAAGTTGGTTGGCTCCGATCCATCCAAATATTCTTTAAGCATCTTTGGGTGGTACTCAAGAGACTCTCTATATATGAGCTCTCGCACGTCCTCTTTTGTGATCCTCCGCCTCTCGAACTCGAATTCCAACTTCGTGACAGGTTGAGCAGAGGGCTCTCTTTCAACCTTAGCTAAACCCTTGAAGTACAGATCCGCAAGCGCCTGAAGTAACACATAAAACCATAATTTTAGTTGAATACAACCAAACTTACATCCTAAGGAGTGTAATGAAGAAAATGTGTGAAGCACCTCTTCAGCTGTAGGCCGGTCCTTGGGTTCAAAAGACAACATCTTTTCTAGAAGACGAAGAGCAAGCGGGTCAGCATGCGGAAACTTATGTGAAAAAGGAATAGGCTTCTTCTTCCTCATGCTGCTTAAGTATCTTCGAGCTTTCTCGTTCCTCACCTGTCCCAAGTGCAAGCAATTCAGCTAAGAAAAGAAACAAGTAAGCTGTGCTAAGCATTGTGGATAGGGACACAAACCCTTCCAATGGCTTCCGCAGATGGAGTTCCCAACATATCAGTCATCAGATCCAATTGATGGACTACATTTTTCCCGGGGAAAAGAGGTTTCCCTGTTAAGAGCTCTGCAAAAATGCACCCTATGCTCCATATATCTATAGCCGGCGTATACTGAACATAAGCAAAGAATTCAAAAAACAAACATTACTAAGAAAAAAGTTACAATCTGCAGGAGAAACCTCTATTGACAACTATTCCCTATTAAGATTTTGAAACATTTGATGAAATAATGTATCGAAAATTATTGCCACCTTTGAGAAGAATGATCCACACAATTCTGGAGCCCTGTACCATCGAGTAGCTACATAGTCCTGCGGTCACAAAGCAATAGTATAAAAGTTGGTTTCATGCCAAAAAAAAAGAAAAAGAGTAATGTTTTTAAAGGTAGACATTGGATTACTACTCACAGTCCAGAATATCGCAGTTGGTGTATCATTGAATGCGACTCTTGCGAGTCCAAAATCACAGATCTTGAGTTTGCAATCAGCATTTGCCAATATGTTTTTGGGTTTTAGATCCCGATGAAATACATTAGCTGAAAGGAAGAAAAAACAAAACCAAATTAACAAAAACTGTGTCTTCAGAAAGACCATCCAAAACTTATCCTAACCTGTGAAAAGTTGCTAGCTTAACCTGTGTGTATATACTTGAGGCCACGGAGAAGCTGATAGAGAAAAAACTGGTAATGCTCAGGAGTTAAATCATCATTTGCCTTAATAACCTGATGCAGATCAGATTCCATGAGCTCGAAAACCACGTAAATGTCCCTGAACTCTCTTCTTGAAGGCGGCAACAAGATGTGTTTGATCTCCACAATGTCTGGATGGCGCAAGAGTCTGAGAAGTTTGATCTCACGGAGAATGCGTGTTGCATCCGAAACATGCTCGAAAATGTCATTGATCTTCTTGATCGCAACTTTCTCTCCAGTGTGTGTATCGTAAGCCGAGCAGACGACTCCATAGCTTCCTTTACCAATTACTTCCTCAATCCTGTATCTGCTACCTTCACCGTATTCCGTGAAGAAATCTAATTCGACTGATGACTGAATATGCAGAAAATCTAATGTCAATAAAAAAAGCTTTTCAAGAGAAAGAGATTGGATTCATTTATCTGAATCTGACCGAGAGAACTAGTAAGAACAAGACTTAAACTAAAAGGCAGTGATAGAGTATAGGGATTGTTACAGCTCCTACGACACACAACCGGATCTCAAATCTCTATCATTATGCAAATCTCAAAACATTTTTATACAAATTGACAAATACGAGAAAAAAAAGTTGGACCTTTTTGCGTTGATCAGGCTGCATCTTCAGCTACAGAGCATCCAAAATCACATACGAAGACCAATGAATCACTTCTGAGCTCGAAATAGTTAGCTTCAAATCAAAGATTGAGATCGAATATAACACAGAATCTGCTTCCCAACTCCACTGGCAAAGGAGACAAATAGCTAACAACGCAATGTCAAAACTCACAGCAAATCCAGAATCGGAGATTCAAACAGATCAGAACACTTCCGGAGACCAAAGGAGATTTCGTTGCTTTTGCAATGAAATCGATGGATCAGAAGAAATAAGGAATAGAAGAAGAAGTGAAAAAAAAAGTTCTAGATGGGTAATTTGAGAATGGCTTTCACTATTCCTCTGAGATGAAGAAAGACGAGATTCTATCTTCTTCGATCAATCTCGGCTCAAAAATCACTCTGGAAACAGAAAAAAAGCAAAAGGAGGAGAAAGTTGTTTGAAAAGCCGAGAAGCCTTAATGCTTGAAAAACCTAGATACCAAAACTGATTCTCTGAGCTTACAAGTCCTCTTTTCGGATCTGAAATCTCAAAAGGCGAGCAAGAGATAGGGAAAGAGATAGAAGAAGAGGCGAGATTCTGCCTTTGTAAGAAGAAGAAAGTGCAGAGAGATCTAAGTTCTCTATATGATGAAGAACAGAACACAACAGAATAAGTTTTACTAATATGATTTGTTTTTTTTTTGGTGATAATTGAAAAAGCAGATAAGTGGAGTCTGATTATCCTGCTACGAAAAGTCCTTTTTACCCTCAGGTTTATGGGTACTCGCGACTTTGGAGGATATAACTAGCTTTGGATAATGTCCAAAGGACAAATATAATATAGTTTAGATATTTTTGTATTAACTATTATTTTTATGATGAACTGTATAATTATTACAATAATAATAGTTCGTTTCTTTATAGTTTCCATTTTAATATTAAGTCATATAATTATACAAATTAAATAGATTATATTATAAAATTTTAATTACAACTGAAATGAGGAAAAACTTATGATGAATGAAAATATCTAAAGTATTAAAGCCATCAAATTATTTTTAATAGAATATGATTGATAAACAGAAAAATAATATAGCACGTATTGAACTATTTAGAGACAACAGGTGTGTAGTGCAAGATACTTATAAAATTTGTATACGCAACAGCTATTTTAGTTTTCATTTCAAGTATGCTGCATTTCATATTTTATCTTCTTCTATATTCTTGTTTTTATTTTTTTGCTCATACTTATGGCAAATATATATTATGACCAAATAATGATTACGCAAAAAATATTTAAATATTATCAATATAATTTAAAAGATAGAAAGCCTTAGTTTAATTTTTAATTAAAGTTAAACATTGAATATACATTACTTTCACATAATAAAATACTATCGTTATAAACAAATACAAAAGAAACCAAGGGGAGGACGAAGGGTCAAGAAAACCCGTGGAAATGCTTCAGTCCATGTGCATCACATGACTTTTATTACGATTTTCTCGTAAAATAGCAAAAAAGAAAATATGGAGTGATAATTATTTTATATTTTCTTATTAACTTCTAATGGTTATTTATTTTCTGCATTGATAAACTGTAATCTCTGGATTGTCTCTAAAAGGGAGTATTATGCAACGCTGTAATGATTCATATTTAAAAGGTGCAAATGCTGAAAAATTTAGATTAGTGTAATTAATTATTAATTATTAATTGAATTCGTTATTCGAGGTTGACAACAAGATCATTAATCAGACTTTATCACACAGAAAAGTCATTAATCAGTGTGGATTTGTTATTTATTGAGTAAAAGATAGCTTGTTATTGTCTTAAAAAATAAGATAATACTAAGAATTAAGAATAACTTGCATGAAGAAAAAAATATAGTATGAGAGAGAGAGTGTGTTCTGAGTCTTCTGACTTCTGTGGAAACACACGCGCTTTCGTTCGGGCAGCAAAGAGCCAGCTCAGCTTAGGATGGACCCACAAAAAACACGAACTGACCTAAGTGCAGACGCGTTATCCGATTCACCTTCCCGTGTAATCCACGCGCCAGCCCCATACAAAAGGCCCATACAAGCCCATAAAAAATCTTAAGAAAAAGGGTCAAAACAATCAATCACACAACACCACTGAAGGCACGTGACCACTCAACATCACTTGTTCGCATCTCCTCTCTGACCAAAGCTACATCTTCCCATCTCCCTGCGTCTGCATAAACGTTCGAAAGCAAGACTTTACATCCTCCGTGAGATGGATCAATCGCCGCCAGCTCACTAGCCGCCAGCTCAGCGATCTCGACGTTCCGGTGAATCCGTGAAGACGATAACAAGATTCCCCAGATGATCACGTCCGCCTTCACCGGCATCTTCTTGATCATTTCTTTTGCTTCCTCTAATCTCCCAGCTTTCCCCAACAAATCAACCATACATCCATAATGCTTTATGTCTGGCTCGATTCCATAACTGCTCTTCATGCTATCGAAATAGGTTATACCTAACTCCACAAGCCCCGCGTGGCAGCATGCGCTCAAGACACCAACAAAAGTGATGCTGTTCGGTTTGATGGGGAGAGATTGGAGATCGGAGTAGAGATCAAGCGCTAGTTTTGCATGGCCATGTGTCGCTGACCCGCAAATGATAGCGTTCCAGGGAGAGATTGTTGAGGAAGAAATGTTCTTTGTTTGGCGGAAAATTGTTAGAGCGGTTTCGATGCTTCCGCATTTGGCGTACATGTCGATTACAGCAGCGGTTAGATTGTCGTTGGGAGGGATTGAGCTACGGTTTAGATACTCGTGCGCTCTTTTCCCTTCTTCCAACGATCCTAGCGATGAAATTGCAGAGAAAACACTCACCATTGTGATTGCATCTGGTTTTACTTGGCTACTACTGATCATTTCGCGGAAGAGGTGTAGAGCTAAGTGAGGCGAAAGACTCTGCGCGTACCCCGAAATCATAGCGTTCCATGAAAAGATATCTTTATCTTGAGTCTGATCAAATACTTCCCTTGCCTGCTCAACCATTCCATTCTTCACAAATCCTGCAATCAAAGCGTTTCTCGACGCAATGTGATCCATAACGCTCGCTTCAAACTGTCTAAGAGCGAGTTTCATGTTATTAGAGACGGCGTAGAAATGTATGATCGTTGCTTGTATGAAATCATAACAATCGAAACCGGTCTTCAAGATGGTGCCATGAAGTTGCAAACCTTTGAAACTGCCTGCTGATCGAGCTGAAGCCGATAAAAGGTCCACCATCATAACTTCACTAGGCTTCATTCCACGGTGCAGCATCTGGGTGTAGAAAACCAGAGCTTCGTCAAGCTGATTCTTTCGGAGACACCCATCAATCATGGTGCCCCACGACACAATATCTTTCTCAGTAAACTGATCGAACAGTTCCTTAGCCTCTTCGATAAGTCCAGCTTTTGAGTACCCGTTTAACATCACGTTCCAAGTAACCAAGTTTCTGTCAGGCATTTCATCAAACAACTGCCGAGCATCCTCCAAACACGAGCAGACGGAGTACATATGCAGCAAATTCGTCGAAACAAAAACCCGACAGTCAAGATTCAACCTAATTGCCAAACTCTGCAACATCCTGCAATCCCAAACCCCACCCAAATGTGAACAAGCGGATATAACAGTGGCTAATGTCACTTCGTTTAGCATGATTCCCAAATTTCTCATCTCTCTGAAAAGCTCCATCGCTTCACTCCACCGATCGTTTTGAGCGTAACCTTTGATCAAAGTAGTATACGAGACGCAGCTTCTCTCAGGCATTATGTCGAACAGCTTGAGCGCGTCTCCAAGTCGACGAGAACGAACATACCCATCGACCATAATATTGAACGAAGCAGAATCAAGCTTCGCATGGGCCCGGAAAACAGATTCCGCATCGGACAAGACGCGGCATTTAGCATACATATTAAGGACGCTATTGCAGATGAATCCATTAGACTCGAATCCGGATTTCAAGACATGACAATGGATTTGTCGACCACAAGTGACGTCATTACTGGAGGCGCACGATCCAAGAGCTGAGACAAGAGCTCGTTCGGTATCTGGACTCTCGCCGGAGAAATCGAAGTGGGTCAGACTCGTAGCCGTCGTGAACGGTTGATTTCTTAGCGTGGTCACAGCGGAGAAACATCTCGCCTGCTGAGGAGAAAAGACCCGACAGCGACGAGAGCCGAGAAAATGAATCGATTTGGTCATAAGAGACCATAGGAGCAAAATGCTAAACCGTAAAGCTTGAAGTTTTATACTTACCTCTCGTACTTGGAGGTCACAGAGTGTTTATAGGTTCGTGTGTTTTGTAAAGAAAAACAAAAAGAGTGAAATAAAGGACTAATACAACGATTAGGCATTTGATTTGATAATTCGAATTGGATTTTTCTGAGTATATAGTTGTTACACATAGGAAGTGTTCAAGAGTGATAAGACAATTCTAGTTTCAGGTACTAACTCTGAAGTAAATGGAAAAGATCAATAATTTATATTTTCCTCCTAATCCTAAATAAATGTAATCCGAGGGAACCTGCAAAATGTATATCTGCAACATTTTTAATGTGATAATTTGTAAGTATAATTTGGAAGATTTTTCCACATCAGCGATTGTCCACACAACCCTTTACAGCTAATTTTGCCGGCGATCTGCAGAGAATAGAGCACATGAATGATCAAGAAATACGTGCAAACAAAGAAATATACACAACACAAGGTTGAAAATCATATACTAATCACAGCGAATCAAAATAGAATCCTAACGCTTTAAGCAAAACACCAGCAGATTAAAATTAAAAGTATTAGTAACAACAACAAAAATGGAGTATTTTCTCCATGGTAAGCAATAATAAGCTAAGACTAGCGTGTGGAACCACTTGTATTCAGAGAACAGACATCTTCATGGCAAATTATGAATATCTCCTTCGACGCAGCTTATGCTGAAACATTTCCCGCCTTCTTCGCAAAGTTCATCATCTTCGTACTCTAAATCTGATCCAAAAGTTTGGACCTTTTTGCCATCTCATTTCCAGTTGAGATATTATATAAGCTTTCCCAAACTGAAGATGATGTACTTTACACAGCTACTTAAAAAGTGAAATTGGGGAAATTTCAAATCACAATTGGTATATGATGCACATGTTCCGTAGATAATAGCTGCATGTGCGTTAACTCATTTCAACCAATATAACGGTATGGTGATATATAGGCCACCAGACAAAACATTACATCAAACAACTAGAATCATGTTCAATTGTTTCCCTTTCAATTCTCAGAAGGAACATTCAATCTAATCAAAAAATTTAAAGCACAAAAGTGAAAGTCTAACCACAAAATACTCATCTATCCATAAATCAACTGTTCGCGTTCATCACTACAACTACATCAAGCCACATAAACCTACAGATTCACTAGTCAACAAACATGTTCACTTGCAATTCTCCATTATCAAAGCCTGCCAATGCCTAAGGACTTATAAAAAAATCTTAGTAATTGGCCTCGAACTGATCATTGGCACCAAAGATGTTGCAGGAACAAGATTAATCGGAATTGCATAAACCTACAGATTCACTAGTCTCCAAGTTCCAAGTAATCAATGTAGCCAAAGAATCAGAACATATTACAAACATCGTGAGTACAGAAAAGAATTTTAGGAAATGCAAAATGAAGAGCGACTTCGTCTTCCAGACGAGAATTTTGACTTACTTTTTATGACGCCGGCTTCTCTTAGGTCCCCAGCCTTCGAGCTTAGCAATGGGGCAACCACACCTTGATCGGAAAAGCAATACAGCTCGGCCATTAGACGGAGCCATCTTCCTCAACTCAGCTCTCAAACACTCGTAATCAGGATTGCTCTCGCTGCCTCCTTTCCACGGCAACCGATCAATCTCCTTCGCCGATCCCAATTTGACGCATTCCTCCGTCTGTAGCTGCAAATCAAACTCCATAGCTTTCTTCAATCCCTTGCACTTGGAGTTACGGCACTTCCTCGATCTCGACCCGCAACATAGGTCAAGGAAAACGATCGACGCCGCGAAGAAGACTGCGAATGCGAAGAAGAACGACGCCGGAGATATTCCGGCGTCATCTTCATCGTCGCAATCGTGATCGGAGAAGAGGAAAACCAGAGGGATGAGAGAGGAGAAAGATAGGGCGATTGAGGGGAAATGAGAGGAGAGGAGAGATAAGGAGTGGATTAGGTAGGAGAAGTAGGAGGAGAGGAGGAAAGCGCCGGAGAATAGGACGAGGATTAGGATTAGGAGGTCGAGAGTCGCCGACGGGGAATGCTTGCAGGGATGGAGGGAAGAGGAGCTTGAGCTGTGATTGGCGGCGGATCTAGATGCGGCGGAGGAAGGGGGCATGCTGGTGGTATCGTCTTCGGAGGAGGAGACAAGGAGGAGATGGAGCATGTCAGGACGAGGAAGATGGTCGACGATTGTCACGAGAGGTGCTCCATGCTCGGCTTCGGAGGGCCAACGCCTCCTTTACATATAAGTCTTTGAGCATGTAAATATATTTGGCAACCAAATTAAAATTTGTAGGAGATTCTTTTTTATTAAATATATATAAATACTGGAAATGCAACTCACGAGAGAAGGAATTACCTACTAATATAATACGGAAATATAACTTTATTCAAATTCTGAAAAAAACAAATTATTTATTTATAAAAAAACACACCAAAAAAAAAGAATAAAGTTGCCGACACTGCTCGATCGAATGGTACGAATTTGACAAAAGAGTCTCTGTTTCTCTCGCGAATTATATATTAGAAATTTAAAAGTTAGAATATTAATACAGATGGTTTTTCTTTTTTGTTGTTCAAAAATAAAATAGATCGTAAACGAATTGATGACTGTAATTTTATGTCTTACTCTCGGGCGTATTAAATATTAATCAAGGAATACGAAGTTTAGATGTTACGAAAAAGTCAATAAGTTTTCCTTGGACTCTTTGACATTTCTTCCTATTGCTTATTATAGAAATTTCAAAAAATGATATCACTTTTTAGTTATCCATTAAATACTATTTTTATAAATATATATATAAAGATTTAATTTATAAAAATTTAACACATATTTATAAAGGTTTATAAACTTTACAATATTTTTTATAAAATATTTTAAAATTTTATAAAACATCTTTGGTAAACTTTTATAAACATGTTTTATAAATTTTTGTAAATTCAAATTTTATGATATTTACAAAAAAATAGTATTTCTGGAAATAAACAAAATTCACTAATAAATGATAATTGTGAAAAATGGTATAATAAAAATGAAATTTGTTGAAATCTCTCGTCTTGTTTTCGTTACGATAATGTCAAACCAAAAAAACAGTTTAATGTCAAATCGATGTTATTTTGAAGTTTCTACTAAAAGAATATATTTTAAAAAAAATTCATACAAATCGCATATGGAAAATTTTGAATTCCATAGGACATTTAGTAATTGGGTCCCTCCTTTCGAATCCGGGTTTTATTACATTCGCTCACAAAACATAAATGTAAGATCATTTATTTACAAAAAGAAAATCGGAATGTGATCTCCGGCGACGGGACAATCCAGGCTCGCCAAATTTAACAAGAATAAACCTGCCATCAAAGAACTAAACCAAAAGCCAGTATCAACAACAATGATGTTATATGTGTTCTCAAGAATCAAAACCAATCCGAATCAAGAACATAAACATGGTCATTGAATTTCAAATAAGCTTTTATACCTTTCCGTTCATAGCCTCCACAGCCAACTGTGCATCCTCTTTTTTGTTAAACCAGACATACCCATATCCTAAAGACTTCCAAGTCCTTTCGTTTACAATGATTTTTACTGCAAAAACAAAATCGGCACGGTTAGAAAATAAGATTGTGCTGGTTTCTGACTGACTCTTTAACCAAGCTAACATAAATGACACTCTTCATGCTTTTCATGCTACATCTGCAGGTAGGCTTCAGATGTGATTCATAAAACTGTCTCACAAACCACAAGCTTTGCTTAGTTAATCGACCTAGCCTATGTTTTACAGTTCTATGTTCTCAACTGAAAAGAGATCACTAAAGAGAATCTATGATCAGTTAGAGTTCAATCGAAAAGACCGGGAAATGATGATGTAGTATCGTTTTACAATTGGCAGGATTTGATGCTTGTGTCCTTTGTTAGTCACTGTTTCCAACATAAACGTTGTTGACTGAGGGCGTTATAATGTTCTCCTTCTTTAGATGCTTTTTAGTATCATCAAGTGGTCCATATCAAAAGCAATGGAAGCTTTGATACCATTGCTTGTCACTTCCAAGAGCTTCATTGTCGTGTAAGATTGAACACTCAGAAGTTCATAATGAGATTCGAATTCGACCAAAAACCTCCCTAACTCAATCCCATTAGCCTAGCAACTGTTTAAGAACGCAGCCTATTGACTATATTCAAATCTCTTTTATATGATTCTTCGTGCATACGAATCCTATTGGAAGCTCCAAATGTGATTCCAGAAAAGAAACAGAATGAGACAGAGAGAGAGAGACTGACCATTGCTAACTTCTCCAAACTCCGAGAAGACCTTTCTTAAACGCCCTTCACTCACTGAATCCGGAAGCCCTGTAGATTGTATTTGAACCGATTAAGGATTCAATTTCTTATAAACACAGGAACAGAATTTTAAAAAGGAGGAATCAAATCCAATGAAACATACCCTTCACGAAAACCGACGAGCTAGAAGTAGAGGGAGAAGATGCTTCTCTGGATCCATCTTCCGGAAAATCTCCGGCGGCGCAGCTGATGTTCCGTAGATGAGAACAGTGTCTGCTTCTCGCCGTATGAAGTAACGAAATCAAAGGATATCTGGGAGTTTTCGTCGTCGACAAAATAAGTGCAATCGGATTTTGGGATGATACAACGAATTGGTATTTTTGGAGCGGAATCTGAATAGGCGGGAACGAGATCGACTGAGACAGTGCCATCTCCGTCGAGTTCGTCGCCGGCGAGAATCCCTTGACTTGAGCTAATGACGAAACTTCTTCTGATATCAGTGTAGCTTTGTTTCAGTTTCTTCGCTTGTTTAATTTGGGCCTACGTTTTCGGCCCATTAACTGGCAATTCGAGCCTATTATGCCCACCCACATAAATTATAAAGCCTATAAAAAGTTTTTATACAACATAAACTGGCCTCTAATGTTTGAGGTAGAAAAAAAAAACAAAAATTAAAGCATCGACACTTTGTTTTATATGCATCATCAACTGCACCAATCCAAAAAATCAAATTATAGCATTACTGTATTTCAGTATTGATGTTTTTGTATTTTAAAAAAAATCATTTTGTTTAATACTTGGTCTTGAGTGTATAAAAAATTCTTGTTGGCTTCAACTTTGTTTTATATCAACTATTGTGTAAGGAGTCCAGATTTAAGTTAATGGTTTGATTGAAATATTTAATAATTTGAAGGCTATTTTAAATTCTTAATATAATTCTTTTCCACAAAAAAAAACCTTTGAACTCTAACATATCAGCAAATTTTTCTTTTTATAACTTTTCAAATAATATATGAAAATTAACAACTAACAAAATAAATTGAATGTTCAATACTTTTTTCGAGAATGTATGTTCAATTGAAATAGAATCTAAATTGTCACCCAAAAGATCAAAACTAAGGAGTAAAATCTTGAAAGATTTAGAAAACATCTTTAAATATATAAAAAAAACTAAAATTATATATGCTATAATAAATGTTTGGAATAAACATTAGCTTATGAAAAGAAGAGTATTTGGAATAGGTTCTTGGCTTCTTGCTACAACTCATACTTATATAAATTATATAACAGTATTTATGTTATAATTATATTTATTTTTTATATAATTGGTGTGTCTTCTTTAAAAAAAAATCAGTTAGCTTGATCTTTTTTTATAAAAATAAATTATACCACCGATCTATTTATTACTTAAAAAAACTTAAGATTATTTAGTCCTACATAATACTTAATTCATGTACATTTTTATTAAAATTATAGATTGATCTAACAATGATAATGGGTTTATAATTTATATCACGAACACAGCAATTTCAGAAAAAAAATAATCACTTCATCTTTTTGGAAGCACATATCTGTTACAAACTATAGCCTCTTCATATTATTTAGATCTTATAACATCAAACTAATCCACTCAAAAATTATGTATAACCACATATTTATCAACTCTAGTGAGGATAAAAATAGAGATATTTTACTTCAGTGATCTTTTTATGTTAAAAAGAAGCATTTAGTGACTATACTATATAATTATAGATTTAATATATCAGAAATGCATCCTTAAATCAAATTTTCCTCAGTCCCCTCGGCAAAAAAAGCGCTCTTAAATTGACAGAAATTAAGATTCGTATTAACTATTTTAGATTTCCAAATTTGCGATGTTTTCCATAATTACACGATAACTGCATACTTCCACCAATACCAAATGAGAATAAAGATTAGCAACTTGTCAAATAAACATAATTAATCATTAATTAATCATTGCCCATAACTTTGTCTTTAATAACTTCGTCTTTAAAATTCAAAGGTGATGAGACTTAACTGACCAATGCATGCATCTATTCAAATAAACAATTTTTCGTGAAAATTATTCTTCGATAAATAATTCTTAGGGATAAAGTATAGCTTTAATGACTGATATGAAAGTACGTAGAAGTGGAACATACTTTACTTAGCTTAAACAAAACTGAGTCAGTCAAATCACACGATCGATGATAATTTAACATATACAGAATAAACACATGGATTCACTTGAGAAAATGAAAAATAATTCAAGAATGTCCATTGATATTGAGTTGTTATTCTTTGATGACACGCATTGATACAAAGCTGTAAGATAAATAAAGTACTAATTATGTTTTGACAAAACAGCTTGTGGCTCGAATACATCTAACGTGTAGACAGAACTAATAATTGAGGCATTCAAAAGTTTTAAACAACTTGCCTAATGGGAATAGTTTTTGACATCCATCGCACTTTTTGGTCCAATTATTATGAATTTACGATATTTATACTCTCCAACAAACGCAATTTAGTTATGAAAAAATGACAAAAAATAATATTTTGTATAGTGGTAAGAGTAATATACTCACGCGTATTCTTGGACTATATTTATCTTTAGTAGAACTAACATTTTACATGTTGAATTTCAGTACATGCACCTGCTAAAGCATGCATATCGATCGTATCCATCAAGTCATATTTAAAAAGGTATCATTAAACCACCAATATTCATCCATTTTATTTTTTTCATATCTTCTCATTTTTTTAATCAAAATTTAGTTCATATTTTCTAAAACATAAATTACCAACAAAAATATTCTAAAACAGTTATAGCAAAGTGTAGAAAAAGTATCATTTTAATATTTTTCATAAAAATAAAAGAACAAATTAAATTTTCTTATAGTCTTACAAAAAAATACACAAAAGTGTCTAATATCTAGAATTAGAATGTTTTGTTAAAATTTATATTAAAAATTTTAAATGACATTCGTTATGTAACAAATCGAAAGTTTTAAATAACATTATTTATTAAATGGAAAGAGTAATATTTACAATTTATTAGTTTTGACAGTTCAAAATTGTACATTTCTCTTGTAAAAAAAAGAACAACAAGTTTTTTTTACCAAAATAATTTTTCCTAATAAAATGAAATTCAAACTCGGACCCATCAAAGTTGAAATAACGGTTTAACCGATTCAACAACGCAATTGAGTAGGTGCCACTCTAGTCTACATTTAAAGGTACCAATTACTTAAAAGCTAAGAAGGCAAAAATTTACATTAAGAGTTTATAACATTAAAAAGGTTGGAAATAAGTATTTCAACTATATATAAATACATATCTAACTAATCCTTGAAATAAATAACGACGATTAAGCTATAAGAAACTCTTGTCAATTAAACTGCTCCATTCCAACAATTTTAAATATACAAACCAAACAGATCATTTGAAAGAAAGAAAGAAAAATTCAAGAGTGATGGACTATGATGGTTCACTTGCGGATTTTGAGTGTTAATTTTTTTCTAAATGATTTAAGCTTAAAATCAATTTCTCTCAAATGAATATCTTCTATAATATATATTTTTAAGTGATGAAAAAAAATCGAGTTTATACAGAATTACAATTATATAAAAGGCAAAGGCATGCTAATATTTCATATTTTGGGCTAAAGAGATGGAGAAGCGACTCACACAAGAATCTCCTTCTTCTTCTTCTTTTTTTTAAATCAGTTTGAATATAATATTTTCTTATATATGGGACAAAAACTGATGATGTTAATTTATTTATAATTTAAACGCAATTGAAAAATCCATTAGTCTTATCCAGCATGAATTTTTATCAGAAACCCGCCAAAAATATAATGAACAGAGACAAATTACAGATTAAGTAAACTAATCACTTAACAGCCGTTTGATTGAATTATTTAAACCACACATCATGTCACAACTGAGGGACCCAGCACTTATCGGACGGACGGTAATCCGCCGTCAAAAAGGTGGGGTCCATGTCCAACAGTACTCTTCTGTCCGTTGGATCCTTATTCTTTTTTTTTTGACAAAACCGCGTTGACCGACGACCTCTTTAACTTATTTAATAAACCTACACTAATCCATCGTATAACCCGTACACTAAACCGCACCGGATCCTAGCTACGTAGTACTATACCGGAACAAAAAGGAAAACCTGTCAGCATCCGCCCCGCGCGTGCATTTCAGTTCCCTCAAAACAGATTCCGTTAACCGCAGCAAACACACTTTTAAGTAACGTAATAATAAAAAATAAAAAGGGTCATCTTCTTCGACAGCAATAGCCACGTGGCATTATCAGAGCTCTATCCCTTTTCCGACCAATCTCGCCACCTGGCATTATTATGATCTTTTTTTCCATCATATACATTGCCTAGTTCGTTGTTTTCTTTGTTTTTCACCGCGAAATCGCTGCCACGGCGGCTGGAAGCGGCGGAACGGCGGAGATCTCCGGTAGGAGAATATGGGCGCCGTCCAAATGGTGGTCATCACGGTAATTAAGAAATCGGTCGACGGCGAGTGCGCTAGGGCGAGCCACCGTGTTCTCCCAAGCCTCCTCGGCTTCTTCTCCTCGCCGGAGAAAAACCTCCGTCGCGTCGACACGGTGCATATTCCATTTCCACTGCTTGTAAAGTCTCTGAATCTTTTGCAGTTGACGACACGCAAGCAAACAGTTGTTCTCCTTGATTTTATTGATCGCCGTCTCAAGAAGCTTCTCCGTCGTCTCAGCCGGATAATTACGGAGCTCCGCTCGGAGGAATTCGTCGAGCTCCGGAACTCCGATTGCACGACGAATTCCGGCGGAGTAATCCGAAGATGAGGGATCGAAGATGCGGCGAACCTCGTCGACGAGTCCCGACTCAACCATCTTATCGACTCGCTCCGAGACAAACGAGTGTAAAACCGGTCTAGAGACATCGACCCACAAGAAGCAACAGTTGTACCTTAACCGGAAGTCAACGCAGTTGTTGACCAAAGCCTCGATGTAAGAATTGGAACCACCCGCTATGATCGGGACACGGTCTCTCTCGACGATCGATTCAACGGCTCTGATTGCTTCACGCTGGAAATCCTCCGCCGTGAAATCCTGGTAGGTGTTTTCGACGGTGCCGAGGAGGTGGTGAGGTACACCGAGGCTTTCCTCCGGAGTGACTTTGTTGGTCACGATGTCGAGACCTTTGTACACTTGGATCTTGTCGGAGTTTACGATCTCGGCCGGAAAACGAGTGGCAAGATCGATGGCGAGACGGGATTTGCCGGTTCCGGTGGCTCCCATAACGAAAACAACCTTGTCTTTTCGCCGGAAAAAGGGAACGTCGACCATGTTCAAACCGGGGGATATCTCTTGGAAGTTCAACAATGGCTGAATCACTTGTCTTAGAGCCATCATGCATGGCTTCATTCTTATAAAAATTCCTTTAAAACTTCTCTCCTGCTGGATTAATTATTATAATTAATATTTTTAAGACAGATCTAATTAAAAGCATAATAATAACATGCAATAGATTCATTTGAGGTCAAAGAGAGAGAGAGAGACGTTCCCTGATAATACTAACCTTAGAGTGGCTTGTTTCCCGGAGCACTGTCTCTTCCCTGTCAATCGATATAAACAAAAAAAATTGCTTTCTTCAATTATCAATCAACCTCTAAAAAAAGGAAAATGCGAGGAGGAGACAAGCTTCAAGATTCTAAGCTTGTGATAGTAGTAACATATGCTCTCAACGAAGAAGCTATCTATCTTCTTGCTCACAAGTCACAACGAGCATATGTTGTGGAGGAAAGATCGGGACTTGGAATTTATAGCTGCGTGGAGGTCGTGTTAAAGCGACATGCTGTTCATTTTGTTTATAGTACTGTATATTGTAAGGACACTTGTGCCATGACACGTGTCTAATAATGATAGAGTTATCATCACATCTTCACTAAGTGAGAATCTTCACTTTAAACCTATTTTATATTATGAGTAAAAACATGGAGTAATGAATATAACTATTCCACAATTGTAGTAATTTCTTTCTTATTTTATGTTGGAATTGGAAATAGAATAGAGATTCCAGAAGTTTTTACTTTAAACTGAAATTTGGAGTGGAAAATAGAATACATTTGAAAATGTTCTATTGCTATTAAGAATAATTAATAAAGTACAGTATGTTTAGCCATATACATTTGATTAAAAAAATCTATCTATTCTTAAAAAAAACTCACAAAAACATTTTTTACCTTTTAATCATTTTCTAATCAGATTTAGTACAATATTATTATCTCGTATGGTAATGTCACATAGTATGTCTATAATTTCATTATTTTTCAGTAAGCCAAGAGTTTTCTGGCTCATCTCTAAATTTTGGTCATTGATTAAATTCAATATTTTTATGCTTCAAAACTTTATTTTTGCTTTATAAAAAATGATTAATACAGAATTTTAATCCTAATATTTTTTTATTTAGTAGAAAGAATAAGTTAACGTATTAATAAAATTTTAACTATTTTTTACTATTTTTTTAATATATGTAAATAAGTTGTAAAGTGGCTGTTTTGTGAAAAGTGGTTACTAATACAATTCATGTCGTTGTTAATTGTTATAGTTTGTGTCAAAATTCACGAATTGGTTTAGCTGCGTAATTTGTTTACTATATATGATATCTGTAGTTTTTTTCTGTAGTAAATTATTGTAACATACCTCATATATCCAATCAAAGAAAATTAATAATGTTCTAACCTGTTCATCTTGAACGGAATCTTGTGGTTAGATTGGATGTTATATTTCATGTGAACATAGGCTCCAATACCATATAAAGATTTTATAACTTTTCATCTTATAACTAACTGATAATAGATAAACTCTTCTATCTTTTGTATTAGATGATGCTCCCTTATTAAAAATGATACGTTAGGAAAATTATTAGCGATGGATGGTATGAATCCATTAACTGTTATTCATATTTTTGTGAAGTAGAAACATATATAAGAAAGAGGTCTAATACCCTCGCATGTTTTATCGAACCTTATCATTATACAAATATAGAAAACTGATATAATAGTTAGTGGAATCAACAAAGACTATATCGGTGATGCGATTTCTGAGCTGAATAAATTATGGGCTCAAAGCTTTTTTTAATTTTTAATTTTGGCTTTCGGTTTTTAGCATTTTGCTCTTTGGCTTAAATATTCCCTAACACTATTTTGTTGTTTTGTTATTGCCACTAACTCTTCTTAATTAAAATGTTCAAACGATATGGGTGTTTACTGTTTGAGGAAGCAAAATATGTAAAATTGATGATGAAAAATCACATCTATAGCCTTCCAAATCTAGTATGAATTTTTTTTATATACTGGGAAAGTAATATTAGTAAGTGATGCTATACAATATTTTCTTTATAAAATATGATGCTATACCTAAAATAATAATAACTTTATTTTAAAAATTATTTAATTGAAAGATGTGTTTGTTAGAAAACTGAAAATGACCCAAAAATAAATCAAATTGTCAAGATTTTTTTTTGCAATTTAGTTCATATATTTTCTACAATAAGGTTTCAGAAATAAAACCAAATCAACTATGTATTGGAAAAAAGATCACCAACATTCGAATTCTAAAATATTAGTGTACATCTATCTTGATAAGAGAAATTAATCATATAAAACTTTTAACTCGCATGTGTGAGAGTCCCTATCATTAGACAAACATAGATTATATGATGAATTCAAGTCGGTGGTTGGACTAAATTTATATTGATAGGACGTTTAGTGAATGGAATAAATTAAGATATCATATTGGTTTAACCTCTGACGATAAAATTGATGATGTATCATGTCGTTCAGTTCTAAAAATATAATATTTATCGAATTTAAAAAAATTATAACTATATGCACGCTTGTTCTATAAAAAAATTGTCAAACAAAATATTATTGAATTTTCTATGGCTTCAAAGACCAACCAAAAGCCTCTAAGGTCGGACTTTGAGATTTGATAGGCCATTGACCACGTCGAGTTTTTTTTATTCTCCGAACAAGTCCCTCACGTGGGTCACCACTATAGAGAATATGGAAAGTAACATACAACAAAATTAATAAGTAAAATATTAATGGTTGGTGTATAAATACAGTAAAACTTCGACAAATTTGTATATATATATATTCATAGGTTAGAGCAATGAAAGTATATATTGAACAAAATAGTCTATGACATGTATGGTCGAAATAGGGTTGACGTAAGGTTGAGATAGACTTTTAATGAATTTAAATTGGTTGACCAGAAAAAAAATTAAACTGACCCAAATTATATCATTCCAAACAGAAGTGGGGCTGGTTAGGGAAAATGATATTATATAGTTTTTTTTGTCGAGATATTATATAGCGTTTATTTATCGATTATTGTATATCTATTATTTGATTTTGGTGGTGTAGTTGCAAAATAAAGTATTAAAAATACGAAATGGGCATAGTCAACTTAAGGTAAGACATTGTTAATGGATTCCTCCATGCATAATAAAAAAATGAGTTAAATGTATTTTTATCAATTTAAATTTATATTGGCTAAAAAGGAAAAAAAATATTGGCCATAACTTGTAATCTTTATGTTAATTTATTTAAAATTAAATTATTTTATTGTTGTGGGTTTATGTATAATCGTCCATCATGGCAATTGGCATCATATAAAAAGTAGCAATCACGAGGTGACAACAATTTAAGGGATCAATTTATTTTCAACAAAGCTACAAGAAATGGAATTTAATTTGCTTTTCTTAGAAAACAAAATTGTTCGATGCCTTAATAACTCACTAATAAGATCGATTGATATTACAAGACAGTAGATATAAAAAGTTATTAATAGTATTGAAAATGAGTTGCTAATGTTGTATCATAAAAAGGGACTTTTAAAACTATAAGTAGTATCTAAAACATTAGTGATATTAAAAGATCGTATTTCAACATTCGTTTTGGTTGGCTTAACCAATGAATTGAAACTAGCTAAACACCCAATTAGTACTAGTTAATTTTTGATACTATTTTAATTAATTATTTAACATTCATAGTTACACTCCTCGATTGACCAATCGTACAGTTTATTTGACTAATAAAACGTTACTACACATGTTAATTAGGTTACTTATTCTCCGTAATAGAATGCGTCCGTACACTCGTTAAAAAGAAGCATAGATTTGACATAGATAGTCTTTTTATTCTCTGGGAATTTTCTTTTTTTGTTCTTTAGTTTTTCTTCTTTGGTAGGGGCCAATACCGAGGACTTACCACAACTCATTATTATCATAGAAATAAAAATTAAATTTGATTCGGTTCGGCAATAGTAATATTACAACTATCAAAATTTTATAGAAAAAAAGAAGAAATATATTAAAATTATTAAATTAGAATGCCCTTTTAAAAATTAAAAATGTTATCATGGTCCAAAGTGGAGATAGGGTTTCTCAATATTTTATAAACATTCTTTGGCACCCATTTGGGCCTATAAAGGCATCAGAATAAATACACATACAAGCAGGCAAATAAATTAATAAATAGATCATGAACAGAATGAACATAATTTTAATCGTAAGATATTGCTGAAGAAACTCAATTAGAACTCTTTGGGGACATAAAAATGAAAAATTACATTAAGAACAAAAATAGATACATGTATCAAAAAATCGTAGAATGCTTAGGTTGTAATTCTAGTTTGCTGTCTAAAAAACCTGATTAACTTTTAGACTACTAAAAGATAATTTTTTGGGGTATGTATGCATAACACGAAATAAGCCTGTATTTCTAGGAAAATCTTAAGTTTACCGAAAAATATATCAAATAACATATGAACACGTCATTAATTATAAAACATGAATCAAAATTTTTTATATTAAAGAAAAAATTACATTTTAAAAAGACAATGTGGTTACAATTTAAAAAAAGTTCCAAATTAATTTAAAACAAACAATAAAATCAGACTGATTTTATCTAGCCAAACCCTATAGAGCTCCTGTCATAAAAATGAAAGTTAGAAGAGTCAGAATTTAGCCAAAACTAGCCAGCTTAGCGACAGAGCTTGCAGGTGCCGGATGCGTCGCACGAATGTGCAAGAAGTTTTGTTCCATAGCTATGGAGCTTCACAATCTCACGTTTTTAAAAGCCATTAGTATTTACATTTAAAAACGTTACGTAGGGAGATGGAGATTGTGATGTTTTGATTAAAAATTAGAATCATTAGATGAATTTGGAACATAAAATAGAGTTTTTCTACTTGTGTGGTCATTTGCAAATGATTAATCGACCACACAATTGCATTCAGAATCATTCTATCTCTATCTCTCTCACTCCTTCACTTTTGTAAAAAATGAATTACATCCATTGTTTTGGATTTGATAGAGTATTCGATAATTGATATAATATATGGAAAGAAATACATTATGGACACAGTTAGATTCGGACGCAGGTAGCATTTATCTTCACTCCTATTCGTGTTTCAATGTTTTCATATTATTAAGAACAGTTGCACAGATTTGTCCTAAGGCTTTTATTTTTATTTTGAAACATGCAAAATAACCAACCATGGATCCAGCTTTGTCCATTTATCTTTTTATCACCGGGGACGTTTGAAATGGTAAAACATTTTTTTTAAATCAATATTAACTTTATAACAATACCATTGTAAGAATATTGTTATAGATTAATAATAAAAACAGAATTTCTTGTGCCATTAACTATTCGATTAAGCAAGAGTTATTAAAAACTAATAGTCCACTAGTGGATTTATAATATTGCGGGAGTTTCTGTTTGCTCACAGCCCTTGTAATGAAATCTGAATCAGACACTTCGTTTTGTCGGATGGATTTGGCTTTGTGTTTATAAGTCAGTAATCACAATACTTTAAAAAAATCGAAGAAAATAACAATGTAGCTAAAGTCACTAGCTAGTCGATAATTAATTAGTCGTCATTATCATTTTTTTTTGCGTCAATGAAAATCTTTGGTTTCTATGTTGTCATCTTGGAAATCTCCTTCACGTGTTAATTATTATGAAGCATATGCATATATAGTAGAAGTATAATGAATGTTAAAAAGATGAAGGGAAACAATGTTCATTTCGTTATTTGGTTCGGTTCATATTTTTTAGATTGTAGGGTTAAAATATATGTTTTATTCGGAATTCAAATATAATTTAGTTTTGTTCTTGTTTTCGGGTTTTGGATTTTATAATTTCTCAAAGTAATCTTCATTCGGGATTAAATAATATTTGTGATTCAATTTTTGGTACAATTATCGTTTTAAAAAAGAAATTAATTGATTCGAATTCAAGAATTTTGATTTGGGTTCGGTTCAAAAAATTTGCCAGCCTTAGGGCAAAACATGTTGGAGGTGCTTTTTATATAAAGTATAAACACTAAATATCTGTCGGAAGATGGGCCTAGTTGGCTGTTAAAACTTGACATGTTTTTTATTGGGCTTTTTATAACATCGTCTTTTGTTGGGCTTTACAAAAGGAATTATTCATTGTAATTATTGGGAGGTGATTGAATTGGGGAATGCAATTTATTTTAATGTAATTGTAATTGAAAGTATTTTAATAGATATTAGTTGAATTTTCTAATATACAATAAATTTTAATGGAAATGCTTGTAATCTATTTTGATTAATTAGTATGGATTTTGATGGAACTCTTTGTAGTTATAAGTTTAAAGGAAAAAATTGAAAACAATTATCATAAAATATTTTTAGCAAAATAAAAATATTAAAACTAAAATTCTAAGTTAAAATTTTTATTATCATCTCTAATTTACACTACTAACTAGTTGCATCTTTTCACATCTCTTCAGCCATTGCTTTTCTCCACATATTAGCACTTTCTCTTTCTTGATTTTGTGTCTTTTCCATTTCCTGCATTGATAACTTCAACAGGTTTTTCAGTAGAAAATTCATCTGATCGACAATGCTTGCGAAGAAAATTATGTAAGGCAACACAAACCAATATATATGAAGAAAAATGTGTATTGAAGAAGAAAGAGAAATATATTGGAATACTTCAAAATACAGTTGAAAAAGTCTAATATTTGCTTATTCTTATTTTAGATAAAAAAATACATTAAAATTCAAGGTAACTGAAATCCAACTAAATTAAATAGCTATTGAATAACAAGTGTTTTTAATGTATTTCAATAATCCAATAACAAGAGATTTTAATGTATTTTTATCAAATACACAATTAAATAACACTGTATTTTACTCTGAATTTACAATACATTCAATTACATTAAATTATAATATTCAATAACACCTCTAAGATAAATTTACTCGTCACTCACTACATGGCTTATCAAAAATTACTAATTAGTTTCTTTTTTTTCTTAATTCATGACTTTAATATTAATTTAAAATTTAAAATGAAGAACACAGATATTGAAGATGTTTAAAAATGTTAAGCATAAAATTACTGATTATTGTCTGATTCTGATAATATTTAAATTGCTAAATTAAAACTTTAATTGAGTTAAGTTCGCACTTAGCGCATGAGCACCCTACATTTACATGATACAACATAATATTCTAGTTAATATATGAGCCATCCTAATTGAGCGTAGACTAATTATGTATTAACGTTATAAAATAAACGATTTAAAACGCATATTGCGACGCAATCAAAAATCCCGACGTGTATGCCAACGACTTACTCCAGCCACGTGAAAACCGCCGCACGGTCGCCAAATTCCTCCTCTCTTCGGTCTCTGTGAAGCCGAAGATGTCTCTATCGCTATCCTCTTCTTCCGCTGCTGTTGCTGCTGCTGCGGCGGCGTCGGCGTCGACATCGGGATCATCGTCTTCGCCGGCTGCCGCTTCGTCTACCTCCACGACCACGTCCTGGTTCTCCGGAATCGTTCGCGGTCGCGGTGACAAATCCGGCGCCGCAAAGCTATCGAAAAGCGCTTCCGTGGCGGGATTCGGAAGCGGAGATGACGGTGGACCCATCAAAGGGAAGAACCAATTTCGCGGAGTTTTGTTCAAATACGGTCCCAAATCAATTCAGGTTCCCTTTCGATTTCGATTTGTTAAATTGCGTTGCTTTTGAGTTACTCCGAAGCAAAAGGAAGGAGCTTCTATCAATTAAATTATCATTTCCTAATTACTTAAACTAAAGTAGCTTCTTCTGGATTTCTAAATAATTTAAACGGTTGTGTTCGTCTCAAGCTTGTCTGCTAGCTTTGACTCTTTTTTTTCATATCCTAAATGGTTCCTTGTTTGCTGCTGATTACGTTATGAGATTCATTGGAGCTTTGCTGTAACCTTGATGAAAAACAATTAGATTTTAGGTGATTTTAGTCAATGTCCCAAGCCATGTGAGATCTAGATTCCAGGTTTTGCATCAAGTGAGATGATTTTGGTTGACCACTTACAGGAGCAGATGATCAAAGATGGTCCATTTCTGAGAAGCTTAGACTGATTCTTGCATAAACCTGTAGATTCCTCTTGTTTGTGAATTTTCATGGCTACTGGTTTTTTTCTAGGTTGGATTTTGGTAGTAACAGCTTGCCTTTTCCACATGTATCTCTAGGTGGCTTTTAAGACTGGAGATTATAAACAACAAGTGATATTTATCGGTGGGTTAACCGATGGACTTTTAGCGACCGAGTATGTGGCTGCTCCCTTTGCCCTAAATCGTTATCTTTTTGGCATAGATTGTGCAGTGTTTGTTACGCTGATTCCAAATAACGGTTGTCTTCCAATTGAATCTCGTTTTTTCATGTATATCGATTGACACAAATTGGCCGTTCTCAGTTACTTGGAACCTCTTGCAATTGCTTTGGATAAAGAGAATTGGTCACTTGTTCAACTACTCATGTCGTCTTCATATTCTGGATTCGGCACTTCCAGCTTGAAACAAGTAAAGACTTGTTTTGTTTGTCAATTGATATGGATTTGATCTTGCTCCTTGTAATATTGGTAGACTCTGGGGAAAAAACTATGAATTTCTCCAGTCAGCAGATTACTTAGCAAGATTTCCTTGTTCCTTTTTTGATGAAGGATGCACAAGAGATCGACCAACTTGTAAGCTATCTCATCAACAAAGAGAACTCTGAAGGCGTTGTTCTGCTTGGTCATAGCACTGGCTGCCAGGTGAGTATTGAAGCCCTAAACACTTTCGGTCACGATTCTGGAAGAAAAGTTATGACAATAACACTTTCTTCTCACACTTTGAAATAGGACATTGTGTATTATATGGGAACAAATGCTGCATGCTCCCGAGCCGTCCGAGCTGCAATTTTGCAGGTGCCAATTCTAGAATCTATGACTTGTATTTTCGCTCTTCTCTTATAGCTGCTGCTTTTCTTATCTGAAAGGCCTTTAGTTGGATCTTGTGTAGTGTGCTACATCATATGTTTTGACTATAATGTAGCTTAGATCATATTGCCTATTGCAATGTTTACTTAGGCACCGGTCAGCGATAGAGAGTACAAAGCAACACTTCCTGAAACACCAGCTATGATAGACTTGGCTGCCAACATGATAAAAGAAGGCCGGGCGGAGGAGCTAATGCCTAGAGAAGCTGATCCTTGTGCTCCAATCTCTGCTTATCGGTATATTGTCTATTACATTGTACCATAATGGCAGGCTTGAAGAATAGAATGATTGTGTTTTGAACATAGTCTGAAACGATCTTTTGCTTCCTTCCTGCAGATATCACTCGCTCTGTGCTTACATGGGAGAGGACGATATGTTTAGTTCAGACCTTAGTGATGATCAGTTGAAAACTAGACTTGGTCATATGGCTAACACACCTTGTCAGGTAAAAACAAAACTAACCATCAAGAACATATCCAGTCCCGTTGAAGATTTTTGCTTCTAGATGAGGCCATTGGAATCAGGTTAGCTTCTTATATTCACTATGTCCGATGTTCTGACACAGGTGATTTTCTCCATGGGTGATGAGTATGTACCGGATTATGTCGACAAAAAAGCACTGGTTAATAGGTGAGGGCTTAAACTAAAGGGACAATAAGAATACAAGGATGTCCCCATTATGTTCATTTGTTGGAGTCTTAAGTTACATAGAGTCCTATAGATGCAAACTTACAATCAGAAATGATGTAGAAACGATCGCACATGAATAAACAAATGAAAAGGATTGATTTGATATCTGTGACTACAGATTAAGTAAAGCAATGGGAGGAGCAGAGAAAGTGGAGATAGAGCATGGGAATCACTCTCTCTCCAATAGAGTTCATGAAGCTGTTCAAGCCATTATTGGTTTTGTCAAGAGAGAAGGACCCAGTGGTTGGGATGATCCTTGGAGCTAATTCTGTTTTTTCATTTATGTGGATGAAAACTATCCAAATCTCAGTTTCAATGAATTAACTTGACTTCTGGGCTGATTCATAATCATTTCTCCTTCAGAGTAAAGAAAAAAGAACAATCTTCTCTTTTTGTCTGATATATAATTGGATTCTTGTTATATAATCCTCAATTTTTGCTTTATCTTGTCTTTATCCAAAAATTTTTTCTTCTTATATAATCTTTATATATATATCTCGTTTTGCTGATTCCATAATTTGAAGAATTCATATGAATTTCGAGCAGATATGATCAGAGAGCTGACATTTAACAGTACCATTGCTGCAGACTAATCGCCCACCTTCATTTGAACTTGCTATTTTCTATTTCATTGACCTCTATGTTGACTAATTTTTCAGAATCAATTGTTAACTTTTATAACTTTATGGGTCTGTTCCGAAATTTGTATGAAACTGAGTTTGGCTCAAGAGTCTTAACTTGCAAGTTGTAACCTTTATGGAGAATTGTTAAGTTCCAGTCTCAAAACCAAAAAATGTAAACTATTAATCGATTGTGAAAATTTTACTTATTCAAAAGTTTTTCCGTATTGATAATTTGCACATTCTGAATTTTGTTTGATGGCATTTTGTGAGCTGCGGTGCGACAATGACAGAACAAGGCACGTGAGGCCAACGTTGTCTCAAATGACCACCGTGTCACGGACAACAATGGCCTTAAATGTGATGCCCACAACGTCACGCTGACGCGAGTTCTAACTCGCTTCCTCGGCCTACACATGTCGTGTTTCTACCGGTTCGGTGCCATGGTAATTTTAGCTAAATCACGGGGGTATATTCGTCTATACCAAAACTTGTCAAGTCTTTTCTCTTCCGCCTTTTGACACAGAGCACCTTGGGTTCTAAAATGTCCTATTTTCTTTACCTAATTTTTTTCCTCTTGAAGTCATTCTCTATTTGTGCATCTACAAATTGAGATTATATCATCTTCTGTAAAATCTAATTGAACAATAAAAGAAGAAGAAAACTCTTGATTGTGAATCATATTATTTTATAAGTTGGTGAACTTCTGGGTGATTATGCTAATGAATGTTTTGATTATCCTATTCAATATTATATGACATCTAATGTTTTCTCGAGAAAATCGAAACTTTATGCTTTTACTAGGAACAT
This sequence comes from Schrenkiella parvula, assembly GCA_000218505.1. NCBI lineage: Eukaryota > Viridiplantae > Streptophyta > Magnoliopsida > Brassicales > Brassicaceae > Schrenkiella > Schrenkiella parvula. Next base: position 12,296,623 of record CM001192.1, on the reverse strand, counting down.
CAACAACAAAAAAAAATCCTTACTTGGAGTTCCCTTTGTCGTCAAATTGATTTCTTTCCTATTGGCATCATCTTCTTCGTTTTCTTGTGTTTCCCAGATTTTTTGAAACTTTGGACATTTCCCTTTTATTCAGATGCCGGAGAAAGGAGTGATTCCGTCTCCGACGCCGAGCCAAGTGATGAACCACCGTCTGAGTCCTCTGCATCAATGGAGACTCGGCGCTCTAACATCCCTCGTTTTCTTCCTCATGGTTGTTGTCTGGAGCATCGACGGTTGTACGATCAAAAGCTTCATCGAGTCATGGAGATTCAACGCCTACTCCATGCGTCTCGCTGCTTCTTCTACTTCAGTGAAACCAAAACCCCATTCTCTGGATCTAACTTCGAACACGACCAATCCACTGGATCCAGACACGACTCCGGTGAAGTTCCGCTGGATTTCCGCCGAGATGGAGCAGAATTTCACGGCGAATCTCCTGAGAAATTGGTTGGCTTCGGGAGGAGAGAAGTGTAGAGAAGCAAAGACCGTCGAGATCTCTGTTCCGAACGTCGACGGGAAGGACTCGATAGAGTTAACGGCTGGTGAGATCCACGAATTCAGATTCCAGTCCCTTGACGAATCGAGAAAACCAGTCTGCGTCGGTGGGGATTACTTCGAGACTGATCTCTCCGGCGAAAACTGGAAATCGAGGCCTCCGGTGAAGGATTTAGGCAACGGCACTTACTCTGTCTCCCTTCAGATTCATCCTGATTTCGCCGGAGATTACAATCTCACCGTCGTTTTGCTTTTCCGTCACTTCCAAGGCCTTAAACGCAGCCCCGCGCGCTTCGCCTTCAACAGAGAGCTACGCAATTTCAAACTACGGTTCGTCAAGAAAGCAAAAGTCGATTTGCCAGAGCTCCGAAGATGCGACCGGTCTGATTTCGCCAGAGACATTTGGTCGGGCCGGTGGACCAGGCTCGGTAAGAACGACGAGTGCGAAATCAGCCACGACGGGCGTTACCGTTGCCTGGCCGCTGATTTCCCTTGCCGGAAACCATGGTGCGACGGAGTATTAGCTGAGTTAGAGAGCAACGGTTGGGTTTACTCGAGCCATTGCTCGTTTAAGCTCTTCTCCGGCGATTCTGCTTGGGATTGCTTGAAGAACAAATGGATTTTCTTCTGGGGAGACTCGAACCACGTGGATTCGATCAGAAACTTGCTGACTTTCGTCTTGGGTCATCCGGAGATAGACGCCGTCCCGAGGAGATTCGATTTAAAGTTCTCAAATCCGAAGAACTCATCGGAAACTGTTAGGATCACGAGTATCTTCAACGGACATTGGAACGAGACTCAAAACTATCAAGGTCTTGACTCGCTTAAAGATCACGGCTTTAGAGAATTGCTTAGAAGCTATTTCGCCGAAGAAACAGGCGTTCCAGACGCAATGATCGTTAACTCGGGTCTCCACGACGGGGTTCACTGGTCTAACCTTAGAGCATTTGCGAAAGGAGCGAAAACCGCGGCTGCGTTCTGGAGAAACGTTTTCAACTCGGTGAAAAGCCGCGGATTCAGACCGCCGGAAGTGATTTTCAGGAACACGATCGCGACGGGCGGTTACGCGAGGACGCTAGCGTTTAACCCGAGCAAGATGGAGGTGTACAATGGGGTGTTTTTGGAGAAGATGAAGGAATTAGGGTTGGTCTCGGGTGTGATTGATAACTTGGACATGACGTATCCTTGGCATTATGATAACCGGTGTAACGATGGGGTTCATTATGGAAGAGCTCCGGCGAAGATGCGGTGGCGAGACGGCAAGATTGGGCATCAATACTTTGTTGATCTGATGCTTGTTCATGTGTTGTTAAATGCATTGTGTGTTAGATAAAGACTAGAAAGACGTTTAGTTTGGTTCGAACTTAGAAGTTAGGAGTCACGATTCTTTTGTTTGTGTTGTGTTAACCATAAATTCATTTAAATTTTAACACAGCTGAAAAACACTAACAATCGTTGACTAGTATGTTAGTGTGGTTTTAGGTAACGATTCTTTTTATGTACTGAAATTAGGCAATTTTTGTTATAAAAACAAATTTAAGTGGTGGAAATATCATTACTTTTTTAGCTTTCGTTTATTTTGGTGTACATTTTAATTTCTCTAAATACATATATAAAATTTGTATGTTTTGACTTGAAAATATTTTTTGTTTGTTGTACATCAAAATTGATGCTTTTGTCTAATCCTCATTTATGAATTTTATTAATTTTGATATTTATCATTTAATGTATACATTTGATTTTATTTATAAATCGTTCAAACCTTTTGTAATTTACTTTCTTGAAATAAAATAGCAAGTACTTTGAACAATAAACTATTTTGATCATGCAATATTATATTCCATTAATATTTTTTTGGTATTTAATGTCATTATTCTTCTTTTTCTTGTCAAACATCTCTTACTTTTGATGTCATTATTTATGTAGAGAATCTTCATTATTATATAGTTTACGAAACATATAACAATCTTGCAGATAGTTTTTTTATAAATATTTTTTATAGATATCGGATATATCCCATCTCTCTATCTCTCATGTTTTCTTTTTTGTAAATCTAAAATAAAAGCCTGCTTTAGAAAGAAAAAAATAGAGAGTAAAATCTCGACCTTATAAATTTAAAATCAAACAAATATAGTATTATGAAGAGATATGAAAAAAAATTAGATATTATCAAAATCTATTTTGACAAAAAGAGAAGAAAAAAAAGAGAAGAAAACCAAAATATATTAAGGACGGCTGGTAAGTCGGTACGCGGTTTATTGTAAGCAAGTCACACAGTTGATAGATGCTCACGCTAAAGATGGAGTCTGCAAACCAAATCAACAATTGAGTCTCATCCTTCACGAAACCTCCAAATCCAATTAAATTTCGGATTACATAATCTCCACCGCAAGCGCCAGAGACAAATCTTCAGCCTTACGGTTTCGTTCCGTTTTTTGTTTTTCTCGGGGAATTCGCTTTGTTTTTGCTTGTCGGAGAACAACCCATAGATCCGGCAGCGCCGCGGAAAGAGTTACCGGGGGCGATTTAGCGTCGTAAGGTCGCCGGCAATGGCGTTTACGTGGGGATCTGCTGTCCGGATTTCTGTTCTTTTGATCCTTGTAGCTGCAATTGTCTTAGCTTGCTATTTTCTCCCCGTCGAGCAGGTCCGTTTCCATGTAACCTCGTAAATTGGGGACATTAGAGTTTATTTTGTGGCTCTCCGGAATGGGTTTTGCTTGGTGTCGGATAATTTCTGGAAATTCATATGCTTTTCTTTGAATTTCTGGTGAATGTGGATTCATTTGCGTTTCGTGTTCTTCAGAGACGACTTGTCTCATTGGACGTTTCATAGCAATGAAGAATTGAGCTTTCTGGTTATGCGAAAGGGGAATTTTTGATTCATTGCATATGATCTCTAAGCAAGATGTGTTTATGTGTGCTAAACTGATTTTTAAAATTTTGGAAAGCAAATGCTGCGTTTAAAACTAGTAGATTGGTCATTGTATAATATCTTCGCTTTTGAAATCGTCTCATTTGAAATAGTGATTTGTGTAGCATTAGCTACTTGTGATCTGAAACTTACTATTTCTTTGGACTTGCAGCTTTTGAAGGATTTTTTGTTATGGGTTGAACAAGATCTAGGGCCGTGGGGACCTTTTGCCCTGTAAGTGTTCTTCTTCTTGTTTTCTGAACTATGAAGCTAACTAGAGTCTTGTGTGAATGGTAGCTGTGAGCTACACTAACAGCGGTAGCTTTGTCTCTGTTTCATTACTAATGTTTAACCATGGATTTGGGAAGTCTTTGCATATTAATCTTCTAGAAACGTAGGAACATAAGAGTTAGGGGTCCTTCTTTTGCAGGTTGTTTACCTCGGTACTGAACTTCTCTTTCTTTTGTAATATGTATAGAGCGGTTGCATATATTCCTCTAACAATTTTGGCTGTTCCTGCCTCGGTTCTTACGGTATATACATCATCAGATCATATTTTTTTGTTTGTATAATTACGAATGCTATTATCCACTCTCAACCTTCGTTGTTAAGAGTGAAAGGTTTATTATAAAATTGAGAAATCTTATTTGATTGAAGCTGTGATATTCAGATCGGTGGTGGCTACCTTTTTGGGCTGCCAATTGGTTTTGTTGCAGACTCGGTCGGGGCTACACTTGGCTCAGGAGCGGCATTTCTTCTAGGCCGTACTGTAAGCGTCTCAAACTTCTTATGCAGTTAGAAGATTTGTAGACATATGCTATCTTTTTTTGTTCTGGTCCTTATATGATAAATGCTCTTTTACAGATTGGAAAACCTTTTGTTGTTGCAAAATTAAAGGATTATCCTCAGTTTCAGTCAGTGGCACTCGCGATTGAGAAATCCGGATTCAAGGTTTGTGCTGGGAACTAATACAAGTTTCAATCTGTTTATTTTTTCTGTGTGTGTGCTGACACTCTAACTTTTCAAACTTATGAATATGAAAAATCTGAATATAGATATGTTTGCTGCTTCGGCTTGCTCCCCTTCTCCCCTTCAGCATGTTGAACTACCTCTTATCTGTAACGCCAATTCCGCTCGGCCCATACTTGCTTTCTTCTTGGTTAGGGATGATGGTAATCTAGTCTAATCTAATCAACCTCTCTATGGACACCGTTAAATGTTTATCAAAAGAATATAGCTTGAAATATACATTGTTGTTCGCAGCCGATAACGCTTGCGTTAGTGTATGTTGGAACAACTCTAAAAGACCTTTCTGATGTGACTCATAAGTGGAGCGAATTCTCTCTAGGTCGCTGGGTAAGATTCGCACGAGTTTAACTACATTCTCAGCTTCTTGTTTCAATCTCTTTTCTGAAACCCGTGTTCTGCAATTTGCAGGCGTTCTTGATTTCGAGCCTTGTAATATCCGGTTAGTTTGAAAATTTCAACAATTCGTCTTGGCCATTATCAGAATCTTTATGAACCTTCAAATGCGCAGAATCACTAATTTTTGTCGTTTCTTTCTTTTATATTTCTCTTTGCAGTGATATTAATGGTCTGTGTTACTAAGGTGGCGCAGAACGCTCTTAGAAAAGCTTTAGCAGAGCACGGAGGAGACATGAACGGTGCGGTTGCAGCCTCGCCGGAGCTGAACGACGTTACGGCTGATGCTCCGCCGGATTTAAATGAGCCTCTGTTAATAAAGATAGATTCTCAATCACCTCAGGACCAAGAAAAACCATAGTCATCAAAGAAGCTGCTGGTTAATCACTCTGTACAATAATCTTATCTTTTAAGTTTTAACGTACAAACTACAAAGCATAGGTTCTTTGAACAAAAGAGTCGGCCATTAATGCACAGATAATATTATATGTATCTCTCGCTCTAGTTCTCGATTTCTTGGTTTTGTATTATAAAATAGATTAATAAATTATTCAAAAATCCTTTTTTTCATTTGTAGCTTTGAGATGTAATTACTAAGTTCACATGAATTTTCAAAATTGTTGACATCTCTTATTTATGGAAACATCTTAACATAGACATATCACGATTGAAATTCAAAAAAGGTATACATTAACTAAGATATGATGGTTGAATTTTTATAGATATATATTAATTTTCTATCTTACAGGAACTATGGATTTTCGAAAGCGTGATGTAATCAGCAAGAAAGATTGAATCATCCATAGAACAAATAAACGGTCAAATCCTTTAGAAAATGACGAATTAATGCCAAATTGATGGAGAAAATAATTTACTTGTCCATATCAAGAACACGCGTTGACTTTTATATTTTGATAAAATCATATGGCAGTAAATCTGGCGGTAGATATCATATACATAACTGTGTAAATAAATGTATCTTTCCCGCGGTTAAAAAAGGGAATATCCAAAATCGTCAAGACAAAAAAAAAATGTTTCTTTGATTTGGTCTTCTGACTTTTTCTTTTCCAAATCTCTCTTCTTCCTTCGTCTTTCTGTCTTGTCTCTTTCTTTCTTCTTCAGCTATGGGGATCTCCTTCAGCAACCGCAGACGAGACAACCACTACCGCCGCCACCACCATCACCCTCCTCCTCCTCCTCCTCTTCCTCCGCCCTACTATTACTCCGATCCTCCACAACAACCGCCGACTCAACCGCCGCACAACGAGTACAGCTATACTCACAACCACCTCGTTTCAACTCCACAGCAGTCTCTTCCTCCACAGCCTCGGCCTCAGCCTCCGCCGCAGATTAATTACGGACCGTATGGTCATAGCTACAATCAAAACCAGTATTACCCGCAACAGCCTCCTCCCTATTACTCCGGTTATCATCACAATGGGTGGAATACGATGATGAGACCGGTTCACTTCGGTTCGCTTCCGGTTGATCAACCGCCTCTGCCGTACGTGGAGCATCAGACCGCGAAGAAAGTGAGGAATGACGTCAATGTGCATAAAGATACGGTGAGGCTCGAAGCAGACGATCTTAACCCTGGTCGTCATCTAGTTTCCTTCATCTTCGATGCCTTATTCGATGGCAGGTAAAAAAAAACCTTTTGTTGCTTCCGGAATTTATGGATTTTTTTTTCATTGGATCAGTTTAGCTCCGATCAATCGGAATTTGAGTGAATATTTCCGACTGTTTGAAGCAAAATTTGGACGTGATTGGCTAACTAGGTAGAGGGAACTTATAAATTATACCAAATCTCAATTTTGGATCAGAAAGATTTAAACTTTATGTTATGTGACAAAGCCCTTAGTTTGAATTTATTAACTGAAATTTAGGAGTTTCTCATTTGGATAATTTTGGGGGAACTTCTAATAAAAAGAAGAACTTACTCAATGATTATATGTTCCATATTGTAAGGAACTACAATTTTTGATTTTTAAAAAGGTTGAAGCTTTACAGAATCTAGCTGATGGGTAAGTGATTATGGTTTAGAAACCAAACAAGGCTTCAGTTACATAACTGCTGCAGATTTTGCATTACTCCTTTACATAAGACATTGTAGTTCTTAAACACATTTCGAGATTTGCAGTGCGGCTGTTAAGAAATTGTTTTGTTTACATCAAAGAATCAAACACTAAGCTAGCTTAGCTACTGAATCACTCTTATTACTCTCTGTGTGTCGCATACCGAGCTTAAGGTTTTGCTCTAACTTATAAGACTGATCAAATCCCAAAAACACCTTCATTATCTAACAAGGTTCTCATTAATTCCTTGTCTCATTTTCAGTTTCACTATCATATTTTTTGCGAAGGAGGAACAAAACTGCACAATCGTCTCGCATTATCCAGAAACTTTCCCACCAATCAAAGTACCTTTCCAGAAAGGAACCGCACAGAAGTTTCTGCAACCTTCAGGGACAGGAACCGACATGGGCTTCTTCTCACTCGACGATCTATCGAACCCATCACCAGAAGAGGTGTACCCACTTGTAATTTCAGCGGAGACAGTGATCTCACCAATCTCGGTTTCAGAGGAACCATTAGTTCACAAGCAAGTCACACAAGCGTGTTTGGAGAAGACTAACGATGGATCTTTCAAAGTGAAAGTTATGAAGCAGATCCTATGGATTGAAGGAGCTCGATATGAACTACGTGAGTTGTATGGAATCAATAACTCTACCGCACAAGGTGATGCTGCGTCGGGCTTAGAGGATACCGGTGGCAAAGAATGTGTCATTTGCTTGACTGAACCTAAGGACACCGCCGTGATGCCTTGTAGACATTTGGTAAAAGCTTCTCCCATTTCTCCTTTCTTCTAAACACAAGTTTTCATTCAGTCCGTAAACTGATGAATCATATGAGCAATGCAAATTCTGTCATTTTAGACTTACTTCAGATTGCTTTAATTGTCTGACCAATCGATACCAAATCTTTCACAAGAACATAACTTTTTTGGTTGAGTTCTAAGACTAAATCATGTTGTGCTGTCTATTGCAGTGTTTGTGCAGCGACTGCGCAAAAGAACTGAGGTTTCAGTCAAACAAATGTCCCATTTGTCGACAACCTATCGAGGAGCTTTTAGAGATTAAAGTGGAAAATACTGATGAACAACACTGAAAAAGAGGTTTCTTCCCTTCACTCTTAAGTTTGATTCTTTTTATCTCGAAACCCTCAAATCAAATTCTTTTGCCCTTTTTTTCTTGTACAAACCATGTCTGTGTTTTCTCATTTCATACTCTGCACAGATTTGTTGGTCGTAGTTTTGGAAACTTGAAAGAAAAGAAGCATCAGTAATGTATATAGCTGATCTAATGGTTCTAGAGAATCTCTCTCTTTGTTTCTTTCTGCTTGGAACACTGATCTGTTATTGAATACTTTTTCGGTTTGCTTATTGCTCAAATATAACTTGCAACCATATGTTGTTTATTGGTAAGCGATCGAGTTATAACCGAGAAAACGAACTTCATAGTGACCACAATTAATACTTTGTTCAGACGGACAAGAAAGATCTGCAAGAGTTTAGATAGGCTCTATGTATTCCTCGTTTTTGGTTTTCCTTTTAAACTCTTTTTTCTTTTCGAGAAAGTGAAATGTTTGTGTAGAAGTCATAAATGGGGACCTTGATAATTACAGAGATTCAAAAGAAAATAAAGAGAGATGGAACTGAAGTTGATGAAGAACATTCAAAGAAGCAACCTTTTGTTTCTCTCCTTTTTGCTTTTTGTCTATATAAAAAAAGGCTAATAAAGAAAAGCAAAAGCTGGTTGGAGATGGAGAATGTTTCCTATTGAAGTTAAGACTGGAAGAAAAAAAGTTAGTTTAAACAATCAACAACAAAAAAAAGTGAAATTCATTCTTTTGACAGAATGTTCAAACTTTTGAAATTAGGAAGATATAAAATGAAAAGTCTTCATTTGATTGTTGTGAAGTGACCCTCTTCACAAGCAAATTTATTTTTCATATATACATCTAGTTCCAGGTGATATCAGTGTATCATCCTATGCAACACATCATATTCCTTTGATAAAACTAAAAACTGAAAATTGTATACAAACGGAAAATTGCATGTGCTATGTTTGCGTTTATAATTTATGAAAAAACAATGTATCTTTAAAAAAAATAAACATAATATTGTAAACACGCAAACATACAATTTGAAGTTTTGAACAATGAAACCCTCTAGGTCTATGTAAGATTGTCTTTGTCCTGTTTTGGAATATTTATTAAATGCAAGTTATATTTTCCTCTTTTCTCATATGACAAAATTTACTAGTCATACAATGATGTTTAATCAAAATTCTTACCAACCATCATTTATCACCTGACTCTATGTATCAACATAATTTTTTTCAGTTTCATATATTCTGATTTTGGACCAACCTTCTTACTTATATAGCTTTTCTCAGATTCCACTTCTAATGTCCATCAATGGATATGGTTCTAAAAGAAGTTTAAAGTTATAACCAACTCTTAAACTGTAATCCATTAATTAGCCATTAGGAAAAATGAATATTTAGCAATGCCAACGAGATACCCTAAGCGAGATTATTTTTAGGATTACAAAATAAACATATTAGTTATGTCGGATTCATTGTATTAAGTACAGATAAATCTGCTGCATGGATACGAATAGAGGTACCACCGTCAAAGATATTATCATTAGCGTCAGTTCACACTATTCAACTTTCAGACATTTATTACCCAAAACATTATAAAATTTTATCATCGGTCACATTGTCAACATTCAACTAAAGTGGATTAAATAGCCAATAATAAAACATTTTCGACGCTAAAATGCAAGAATTGGAGTCAGAAACGTATTGTGATAAGCTTTGTTTAAGAACGGGAAAAAAGAAAACGAATCTAAATGGTAACAAGAGAAGCGAATAGAGACAAAGGCTCCAATTAATGTCACTTTGTCAATAAGAAGAAGATGACCCCATGTGAACATTGTAGACTCATGTGACTTAGTTCTATCATTTTAGGAAAACACTCAGCTGCAAATTTTAACCGCAATAAATCCAAAATGTACTCAAATGTTGGTAGCTTAGCTGATTTAAACGAACTTGTTTTTTATGTTGTCTGACTCGAGTTTGAGATTTTCTTTAGATTCATATCTTTTCACAAGTTTCAGTCCAAGAAATGTACAAACTCAAAATTTAGAACTCCACGTTATAAAAACTTAATTCTTATTATTTCTTTTGTTTTTGTATTTTTTGAATCTATATGGGTATCAAACTTTTAGATTAGTTTTATAAATATTATGTAAATTCTACGTCTATTATATCTTTTTATGTTTTTTTAATGAAAACGGTTCGGATTTTTGGTCTATAATCCTATAATCTTGTAGTATGTTTATTTATAAGTTTGATTGGCAAGATAAAATTATTGATCCATTTGTAAGTATATATATGTATCCATGTAAGACATCAAATAATTCAATAATACAGCACATTTAAATGAAATGATTCGCCAGTCATCGTAAAACTTTATCATAGATGTCAAAATTGTACCATGTCCTTTGGTTGTAGAGAACTTGGACTATATTATACAATAGATATATATGAGTTAACACTACCTTTGTCCTATCCAATGATATGGTACAAAACTACAAACTCTGTTTCACTGATATGATGAAAATATCTACTCATTTTTTTACGAGTAGCGATTTTTCTAGCTCTTACACCCACATACTGTACATTATTAGAACCTATAACATACTTTTACCTCGTCTTTTGTTTGTTGATTTCGGGACTTTTCTATATGTATTTTATAAGCATTCCACAAAAAAACCTACGTGTTATAAAATCTTCGCATATATTTAGAACGTGTGACAACGTTCATTGCGGTACCACCTACCAAGATTAGGGTTTATGATCAATCTTAATGTTCGATTTAGATGCTAACAAGTAATTAACATCTTTAATTGTGGTCTTTTCCGGATAGATTCGCAGTTGTAATCATATCCTTTTTGATTAAAGGCTCGATTTGGGATATTGATATGTACGTGATGATGTTATTCGTTCTTTCTTACGACATCAATTTTTTCGGAAACATATATACTAAGATGAGAAAAGAAAACTACTATACAAGAACTGTTTTTAGGTTTTAGTCCAATTAAAAAAATAATTTTACAAATCAGATCCTTTTACATTCTCAATTATCTGCTAATACTATAGATTAACAACGAGATTATGTTTAACAACTTACCCAACACGAAGCATATATGTTTTGTTTTTTTTTTAAGAATCAACCAACACAATCTAGACAATGTAGTATTACATTGTTGATACGGAGTTGCAAAATATTACAGAAACCTCCTGAGGTTACTATTGTTTGTATGCATGTGTGTACCTAATCTTTTTTCTCTTTTTGTTTTTTCCTTTACTAATTTGACAGGCACACCAGTGAATTGTGATTTTCTTTTTCGTCGAACAGTGAAATCTTTAAAGGGAAAAAATAATATAATTAAAGTATTGTTTGAATTAAAAGGCAAAAGGAAAACTAAATTAAGGGGGAGATGAGAGTGTTTCATGTTATGTTAACAATATTTAGGCTTTTGAGACAAAGGGCAATAATGATAAATGCGTAGAAGAAAAGTGTCTAAAACTTAGAGAAAATAAATGTTTAATATTTAAATGCGGCCCAAAACGTGATTATGTTCACTCGTAAGGGTGAGGCTTTCATCATTTACCCCAACCCCACCTTTTTTTTCCAATATTCTTACTTTTTTAGTTATTATTAATTTTTGTTTGAGGTTAATCTCTTTATTTTCCATTAAGACAAACAATTCATAATTTTGAAAACAATATTCGTATGCCCGAATTTCTCTTAACACGTCTCTTTCTTTAAACCAGTTTTGTCATTTTTTCATCTAGTGGGTGTGGGTCCCACTATTTTCAGTTTTCATGTTTACTAAATATATAGTATCACTCAATTATTTGAGAAAATTTCGACAAAAGGTGAAAAAAAGCATGGGTTCAATAATTTGTGTTTATCGAATTTACAATGCTGCCTTATAAGATTATTTTTCTTTCTTTTAAAAATAAACAGGCTAACATGGATTACTTGATTGACACAACAAAACGCATAGATAACTTGATGTAAAAACGTTATTGGTCTAATAATAGTTCAAAAAGAAAAATGTTTCACACTATAACTCAAATTATAGAGAACAAAATATAGTTTTCGCGTGGGAAACTAAAACTTCCATATGTTGTAGTTCATAGTTTTGTACGTCATTGTTTATAAATTGTTTATTCGTAAAACGTTGTTAAAATATTAGTCTGTGTTAAAGACAAACAACAAAAATAAGATAACTGGATAACAGGATAAGCATTAGAGATCCCTCCAATTATGTTAGTGAATTGGATAGAGTAAATGCGTTACTTAGTTCTTATCATTAAACTCTGATCAATGGTGATTTTTATTTGAAATGGAATAAATACATAATTCGAGTATAGTTGTTAATGATTAAGGAAACGAGCCATGCGTGGAATGATATAACTGTGACAAATTATTACGACTATACGTGAATCGACCTGGTCAATAGTTATTTGAATCGTAAAATTAAATTAATCATGATTGGGTATACAATCATATATCAAACCAGAAAGATAAAAACTCGGTTTGTTTTTATTTATTAATTTTAATTTCTTTTTGCTCTTTTCCATAGAACACTCCATGTTTTGAGCCTGTCTGTTTGCAGAATCAAACTCAGCTTAATACTAGCAAAATCAAACTACTTAGCAGTTGAATATCTTAGATTCATAATGTTGAAAACTTCTTTAATATTTTTATACTTACGTTTTGTTACCGTGTTCAAACATATGATCCATACAAAAATAACATTGTGATTGGTAATATTAGGAAATTCACTTCAAACCAGTGTGGCAAATTAGCATTTAGCAAGAGATTCAATACGATGGCTCCGCATATTAAACAGATAGTACCTAATAGTCTCACTATTAAAAGACGTAAGAGACCGATCTCACATAATTACATTACTAGGTATTCATTTCCTATGCCCATAAAAATTAAATTTTTGTTTTATGAAAAAATAAGATCTCAATCAACTCAATTATATTGGACATGTTTGCTCCTAAAAGTTTATGAATTTATTTTCTATCCAAAAGAAAGATAGTTGAAGCTAGTTTGAGATGAAATAATATCATTTTATATATATATTGTAACATATAATATAAGTATGCAATGTCAAAGTATAATAAAAAAAATTAGTCTTACCAGATGTGATGCAATTACTTAGTAATTTTTTTAATACAAGTGTTATTTAAATTTGTTAGTTTTGCGGAAAAAAACCTTATAAAATTATTCATAAAACCATATATTTTAATTGTTTGTTCATAGAAAAGTTACCTTTTTCTCTCGTAACTCCTTCTTATCAAAAAGTAAGTAATTAATAGAAATAAATATAAGATGATTGAGATTTAGTTAGACAGTAAGCTTGATTGGGTTTTTATAGTTTCGAATTAAAATTATTGGGGTAAGAAAGAATGAAATATAGTTCCTAAATTTAATGTAACAAAATTCCTAGGACCGGTTAATACGGAAGGAATAAAGAGAGAACAAAATTCACGTTTTCCTCACACACTAACGTTAAAATAACCGGTTTATTTTTGTAATTAAGAAATATATTAAGCTAAATATAATAGGCTTAATTCCCATGAAACAATTGATTGTTTAGTCGAGGCCAAGCCGAGCCACATAACTCGAGCTAATAAATATGATAAAGAATAAATTAAAATAAAAGCACATTCTTATATAAAATAATATACAAATATATAGGGGATTTTATGAATATTCACATAGCGTTCTTACTTCGTAGTCCCCATTTCCAACGTTTCCTTTTTATGTATCAATTTATATTTCAATGTTTAATTATTAATTTGAAAGGGAAAGTATTCACATCTAATGCTGGACAAAATAAAAAGATAAATTCTATTTTAAGTTTTGAAATCAAAGAATCTATACTATTTCGCAAACAAATTATTATTCTGTGTCAAAAAGAGAGAATTATATATATTAATATGAAATTTAGACGGTGATACCATTAATACTCCTAATCTACATAGTTTCTTTTTTGACACATACTCCTAATCTACTTTGAAAAATTACTTTTCACATCTTTGACATTAAATAATATTTATGGCGAAAAAACTATTAAAAACAATATTTATACATACATATTAGCCCAAAATAAGAGTACTTGCACTCACTCCATTTCTCCCAATAAATTAAAGCACATCTTAAAAAAGATAACGAAGTAGCAACTTTGCATCATCATCTCTCTCTCTCTCTCTCCCTCTCATTCTGAAATAGTTGAAGTAGAGAAGTTAATGTTCACCAAACTTACTGTAAAGTCTGAAACTTTCTTCCTTCTTCTTCTTTGCTTCATTCAAGTAAGTCTCTGATTTGCCTTCTCTGTTTCTTAATCTTCTCTCTGCATATATGTCTTCCATGGAAAATACCCAATAAGAAAAGAGAGTCCTTTCTCTCAAGCTATATCTTCTGTTTTCTCAGATAATGTAGATACGTGTGTTCACAGTTATGTTTGCTACTGTCTTTTGAATATATTCCTCAAGTAACATTTTCTGGGTTTTTGATTGTGCAGATTACACTTTCAAGAACCAGAGGAGTTGTCTCAGATCTGCTGAGATAGATTACAATTTCTTAACCAATTCAAGCGAAAATGAGTAAAGAAGAGTTTATGAAGATCCAGGTTTGCTCACCATTTTTTGTTTCTTTCCTTTTTGATGTTGATGTTCTTACCATAATATGAGAATTTACTCTATTTTTGTTGTTGTTGTGGTGTTTTCTTGTGTAGACTTGTGTTCTTAAAGTGAACATTCACTGTGACGGTTGTAAGCAGAAAGTGAAGAAAATCTTGCAGAAAATTGAAGGTAAAAGAAAAGTCTTCCAAAATCTTACCTTCTCCATTTTGACTTTCTCAGGAAAATTTTCATTTTACTTTTGATTTGACTAACTTCTCAGTAAAGACTTTGATCTTTCGATTGACTTAGGCTACAAGTGTTTTTGGTCCTGAAACAGGTGTTTTCACGACTAAGATAGACGCAGAGCAAGGGAAAGTAACGGTATCTGGAAACGTAGACCCTTCAGTTCTTATCAAGAAGCTCTTGAAATCTGGTAAACATGCCGAAATCTGGGGAGCTCCAAAGGGAAATAACACCAATCAGAACCAACCCAACTTGGCCAATCAGTTCAAAGGCATGCAGATTGACCACGGCGGCAAAGGTGGTGGCGGTAACGGCGGTGGAGGCGGTGGCAACAATAACAAAGGCCAGAAGGGAGGCGGTTGTGGTGGCGGAGGTGGTGGTGGCGGAGGTGGTGGTGGAGGTGGGGGTGGAGGTGGGGGTGGAGGTGGGGGTGGAGGCGGTGGTGGGCCACCGAAGATGGGTCTTCCACAGTTAACTCCACAGCAGATGCAGCAGCTGAATCCTCAGCAACTTCAGCAGCTTCAGCAGCTTCAACAGATGAAAGGATTTCAAGATCTGAAGCTTCCTCCTCAGTTAAAAGGTCCAGGCCCTGGCTCTGTTCCTTTGAACAAGAATCCTCAGAATCCTAATCAGAAGGCTGTGAAGTTCGATGTTCCTGATGATGATGATGACGACGACTTTAGTGATGACGAATTTGATGACGATGAGTTTGATGAAGACGACGAGTTTGATGATGACTTGGAGGATGATGAGTTTGACGACCACCCTCCTCCGCCTAACAAGATGAAGCCTATGATGGGTGGACCTGGTGGTAACATGATGATGCCTAATAACATGATGCCTAACATGATGATGCCTAACGCTCAACAGATTTTAAACGCTCAGAAAAATGGCGGTGGTCCTGGTCCCGCCGGTGGTAAAATTATGGGTAAAGGAGGTCCCGGTGGTATCTCTTTTCCTGTTCAGATGCCTGGCGGCGGCGGAGGTAACGGTGGCAAGAAAGGAGGTCCCGGTGGAGGTGGTGGCGGTAATGTGGGGAATCCAAACCAAGGCGGAGGCAAGAACGGCGGTAAAGGCGGTGGTGGTGGTGGACATCCGTTAGATGGGAAAAATGGCGGAGGCGGTGGCGGTGGGCCGAACAATAATAAAGGTGGTGGCGGAGGCCAGATGATCGGCGGTCCCAACGGTGGCAAAAAGGGTGGTGGTGGCGGCGGCAGCGGCGGAGGAGGACCCATGAGTGGAGGACTCCCGCCGGGTTTCCGTCCAATGGGAGGAGGCAATGGCGGAGGAGGCGGAGGACCTCCGGCCATGAGTATGCCAATGGGTGGTCCAATGGGTGGTGGTCCAGGTCCAATGGGTAATAATAATATGCAGGCGGTTCAAGGATTACCGGCAATGGGTCCAGGCGGTGGAGGCGGTGGCCCATCCGCAGGAGCACCGCCAGGATATTTCCAAGGCCCTGGCAACGGCGGAAGCGGCCAAGACTCAATGCCGGGAAATCCTTACTTACAACAGCAACAACAGCAGCAACAACAACAATACTTAGCGGCGGTTATGAACCAGCAACGAGCCATGGGCAACGAGCGGTTCCAGCCGATGATGTACGCTCGACCACCTCCGGCTGTCAACTATATGCCACCTCAGCCGCACCAACAACATCCGTACCCGTATCCATATCCATACCCGTATCCTCCCAACGGTGGTGATCAGTATTCTCATTACTTCAGTGATGAGAACACATCAAGCTGCAATATTATGTGAGCAAAACCCAAACAACAACAACATCAAAACCTTCCATAGTTTGTGTATCCTTCCGGTCTGTGATTATACATGGAAATGGGGTTTTTTTTCTTAATTATTGGGGATTCTTCGAATCCTTCTTTTTTTTACTCCAACGGATCGAATCCTAAATTATATTAGGGTTACTTTAAAAACAATTGTGATAGTTCTTAAGTAATTTTATAGAATCATAATATAAAATCAAACGAATATTTTATATTGCATATCTTGTTTTTTTTCTCTGGGTTCTTACGTTCTTAATGAGATCCTAGTGTTCATATGTTGTCTATATGTTTCAGTAAAAAAATAAAAAATAAAGCCATAATGGAATGAGTTTTTCTTTTATATAAAGTTCTGCGATGATTCATGATATTTGTTTATTCTTCTTATAAAGGATATACGCAATTGCGATGAACAAGTTTGGTAGATACTAGATACCAAACCCTTCAGAGAAAAAAAAAATCAGACTGTGATTTAGTGACATTGACACTTTTGATTCAATAAACTCTTTTGTATAAGTTTTTAAAACATTATTTAATAGTGTATTCCTTTTTTCAAACTCGGCAAAAATAATGGACTAATGGAATTGGCATTGTGTCCCACCCACCATTATTTTAAATCATTTTGTCCATTTTGTTTTAGCTTTAGTTTTTCGCTTTTATTATTAGGTTTGAATAAAAATCTAAAAGTAAAAAGATCACAAAGACTAAAGTAAACAGATCAGTTGTGTATTTATAATAAAAACGCTGAATTGAATGTGAGGATGGCAACATTTGCTTTTCAAGACTACTTGTTAAGTTAATTAAGAAAAGTAATACAATTTGCAATCTTGACCCTCCTCACAAGTGATTTGCACAATCGATATATTTAATCTATCAATAAAAAAATATATTGATTATTAGATTTATTGGCTGCTAACAAAAAAACGATAAACAAAAACGTTTGTAGACGTTGAGACTGCATCGCAACCAATGTGTCATTCAGTTTAATCTCTTAACAAGTCAAAGCTTATAATGAAAAAGAAAAAGACGATCATCATCGTCATCATAATGATTATGATGATGTTATGAATGAATGATCAAGATGATGATGATGTAGATGACATGGATGATAAGTGGGACCCATATAAGCGATAGCTTGCAATAGCTATTAGTGATTCGTGTCACATGCTGAGGCACACGTTTCTTCTCCGTTGTTCTTCTTTTTCTTTTACTGTTTAAATGTTTTTTTTTAATTTCATTACATAACGCAAACAAACTTATTAAAGAAGCGCTTTGGATTCGTCCAGATTTTGCTTCTTTCATACGTATTCATTCTCCTTTTATTTTTCTTTTTAAAAAAAGTTAATTCTATTGTTTCACTTAACATTCTTGGAGAGCGGCAGTTTCATAATAATCAGATTAATAATAAAAAAAGTGTTGAAAAGAGAAGACAAGCTAAGGCTGAGAAGAGGCTGCTCGAGGTCCGACACTTGTTCATACTTTGTTTTGTTTGTTTAGAGCTCTAACGCTATTATAGCCACAACGGTGAATCCTACTAGTTTTACTACTTCGTCAAAAACTGCTCTTCGTTTACACTTTACCAACCAAAAACCCGTTACGGGTATTGACAAATCACACCCATCTTTTTCCACTGTTTTCTCTTTGGGCCCCATAGTTTCTTTATTTGTGTCCCTTCATATTTTATTTCTTTTCATTTAGGTCATGCCCAAAAAAAAAGCGAAAAAAGTGAAAACAACATTTATTTTGCATTTGAATTCGAGTGAAAACAACATCAACACTCTCATAAACTACCTATAATTCTAAGAAAAAATATAATTGATCAAAGGAAAATGTCCCATGAGATAGTGGCAAGTCAGGAGCATTGAATTATTGAGCGGTTTTTAACGTCTGCATCACAGCCGTCCGATTCGAAGACCCCTCTTCCCTCATCAGATCAGATCAGATGGCGCCAAAAGCTCGTCTGTCGAGGAGGCGCGTGTGACCCACGTTCACTCACACACACACCTCCCGGCTCGCCCGCCGGTTACGAAACCGCCCGAAACCGAACGACGAGTGAGAGAGTGATGACGTCATTGTTATTTTCTTAAAAAAAATATGGTTAACGCCGTTAAATTGCCATAATTGTCATGTCACTTATAAAGTATAAATAAGGACATTAAAAAAAATGTATGTAGTAGTACTAAAAAGGGGGCCACGTAATTTATATACAGCTTGGTATGCTTCATAATTACTTAATATAAATAAAAAAAAGAGAGCTTTAATGAATTAACGCAAATGTTCCCTGTTCGTACCATGAAAACCTGCACACCAATCGAATTGCGAGCACTAGCCGATTCACCTATTCCTTAGTTTAACTTCAATTTGATTCTCTTTCAAAACATAATAAGTGTATTTTGAGATGATAATATAAAAAAAAGCAATACATGCAATAAGTTTTTTTGGTGCAGAAATAAAAATAGAGAGGTGGATGTGACAGAAACAGAAAGAGCGTGTGTGATTATTGAGAGTCCCGAAAAGAGATTATTGGAGAAGGAAGTGAGCACATGGAGAGGCTTGTTTGTGTTTCCGATGATGAAAGAGAAGGAATATTACAAACCAACAAAAGTCAATTCTGTCTTATGTGGAACTCCAAAGGATCTCATTTCTGAATCGTTTTCACAACTGGCTCGACCGAAAAAAAGACTTATTCTTCTTTGTTTCAAAAATATTCGACTTAACATGAAAGAATGATACATATACACATATTGAAAAGACGGTACATACATACATGTTTGTCGAAACCTCGTCTACTAAATACTGTATATATGTTTTCATCTAAATAGTAGAACGTTCCAAAGTTTTGTCTGAATTTAATATGTGAAAATTTGCGGTTTTACATATATGCATGGTTAACAAAATTAGAGAGCTGGATTCGGGTTCGGTTTAGAATCAGTTTCGCTTTGATATTAATTGATAGAAGTTGCAATAAAGGTGATAACATTCCTTTGATCTCATGTCTAACTTCTTCTCCTTGACATTTACTTGTATTCGTCAATATTCTCTAACCAACCCTCAAAAAGTAGTCAACGCATACTTTTGTTTTTACAAACGCATTATCACAACAATATTTCTATGTAAAAAACTAACAAATTTAAATCATTTATGCATTGTGCCTTTTTCTCCTTTTTTTTCATCTTGTTTCTCATATTTGAAAAGCTTTTACCAACTTACCTTCCCATTATTATTATTTTGTTTCTTACCTTCCCATTATAAAAGTTATTAATCTGTTGACTTTTGTAAGAACAGAAAAGAGAAAAATTAAATGGCTCACGTGAAGCTGATAGACGAAGCAAAGCAAAGACCACTTTGACGAACAACTAAGCAAGTATGCTAAAAGTCTTTTTGACTATCAATAATTGAACCACACGCTTTCGTACACTTGTATATTAATCTAAATTAAAACTATCTTGTAAATATCACTTACTGACCGTTTCAAATTACCAGTTTTAGTGTTTTGTATTCTTTTTTCTCTTTATTCTCTGCTATGTCCTCGAATAAAGAAACGTTTGCTTATGCAAATGCACACTGACACTAAAAAGCCTGAGTACAATTTGCATCCACGAGTTTTCGCCTAACGTGGACTCACAATTCATATACTGCAAATCAAATAGCTTGTTGTGGTCAATCTCATCAATTCATATTCATATTCAAAATTTCATATGCCTTTCTAATCTACTAAAATCCAAGCAATTAATTATATTACTCATTAACGTGCATTAGTAATCATCGACTTTAAGTATGCATGTATCTGTAAGGTGCTACATGATCGATAAAACATGTGTAATTAATATCATATATAGAGAGAGATAAGAGAGCTGAAGGAATCAAGCAATAGGACACGAACGGGTCACGGACTTTAGAAAAACTTTAAATACTAGAAAACAATTTCGATAAAAATATGCATGAAATATTATATTGAGAGGCACTGAGATTTTTTGGTAGGTCAATATGGAGATATAGATAATACTTATTTTTTAGAACCCAGAATGTTGCAACAGCTTTTTTTTTCTCTTACAAAGAATAGTTTCCTCTTTATGTGTATAATTTATTGTTTTTGTATGTAAATTAATGTATAGTGCAAAGATGATCAATTATCATAAGATCCAAAAAAAAGCTCATCAGAAAAGACTTGTCCTTGTAATGCATATGATTGATATTCAACTTAGTGAGTGGGCTTTAATGGGTCGATACCAATCCTTTCGTTTCCTTTATTTCTTCTATTTTATTTTTTGTCAACTTTTTCATAGAAATATATTAGTAATGAAAATATTATATTATATTTTTCATATATTTGGTTACAGGTATATGAATTAAAATTGTCATACTCGAGCCCCAGACATGTTTCTGGTAGCACCACGTGAAAGATAGGATAACATTTATGTAACTAAACAAAACAAGTCAGAGCTCACTTCACCCAATTCCCATCAAATATCTTTGCATTTTTATTTTAATTATTTAGTTTTATTATTTACTCACCACGATCCCTGCCTTTTTAGCCATTCATTGTAAGATATATATATAATGCATAACTTATTTATTTGTGTAGTTCTGTACCAATATAAAATAACAATTATTATGTCTAAAAAAAGGAAATCAACAATCATTCTTTGCCTGCACGTAGAATCAGGGGAGAAAATAAAATTGGTTTTTTTATATGTGCTGTAATATGTATATAAAATGTATGTTTAATCTACTTTTATACATTTACCAGTTAGAATACATATTTTAATATAGAGCAAATGATTTGTAGCTTCCTTTATATACACGAAAAAACTCTAAAATATAGTAATAAATTTAATTATGTGATAAATCAATTATGGTGTTTATTAATAAATTTAATTAATAAACACCATTAACAATTAGCCAGAGATACTGTAAGTGGTCAACTAAAGTTGCGGGTCAAGTCTTTAAATTAATACTACTTCTGTTTTAGTATCTTGTGTGGATTTACAAAGACCAAACTAGAAATCACATGTTGGTAATTAAATTGCAAGAATATTAAAACGTACGACAAAGATAAACTGTATAATATAATGAGGTTAATGAGTTAAGTACCGTTTAGACTCTTGGGGTGTAGTGGAAATGGTTTTATAAACAAAAGAAGAAGAAGAAGAAATTAGTGAAGGTGTTTAAATTAATGAAATGATAAAGTGAGTTAAAAGAAGAGTAAGACTTGTAAGAGTCAAAGTGAGGAGTTCGAAGTAGAGATGGCTCAAGACCCAATATGGTCTAGTGTCAGTGATGTTCACATGGCAATGTCCAATTGACCGGCTGCTTCCGGTTATCTTTTCTCCAATCTTCAACGGCTAACATTTTCCTCTTCCCATCGAATAAATGATCGGCAAAAGTTAAACAAAATTACGCAATTTAATGTCCTGTGTTTGGATTCTTTACTTTTCGAGGTCGTTTGTGTATTTCACCGTTATATTTTTTCATGGCTAGCCTAGAAGTAGACATTCATATATTTCTTGAAGTAACTCTTTTTTTTCTTTTTGCTATTTGCAATTTTGCATTCTGAGAGTATATCAGACAAAGGTGGTTCTATTTTTCTATCTGTTTCGACAAAATTCGGTTTTATCCAATTTTTTAGATAAATGTTGGTTAAGTTTTCTTTTTGTTAAAAAATCACCTTATATGTCAAACTACAATCACAAGATAACTTTTTGTTTGAAGTTTTTGTAAACGCGTCTAAAATATAAGTTAATTTTAAAATACTAAAATTAGTTGGATCTGTTTTAAAAATATCATTTTTTAGGAGGCTAAAGTATATAAATTTTACGTTTTTGGTCTATACATTTTTATATTTGATATTGAAATTTTTTTTATAGTCAAAGGAATTTAGTGGTTGAACGAATTACTTAGCATAAAAATTTACATCCATTAAATATCACCGGCAAAACACAAGAGTATATTTATTCTAAAAGTTATAAAAAAGTGTATATATTAAATACCACACAATAATATATATTGGGATGGCTGAGAATTTAGTTGTTACGTAGCCCTAAAAAGAGATGGATTGCTAAAACATGACCGACAAAACCCTTCAATTATGGTCCGATGCTAATTATTTTCTTACATTTGTTTGCTAATTCCCAAGTTTGAACCTAATTCTATATTTGATCATTAATTAATAACATTATTCCCTTGAATTTGAAATTGCAAAATTTTAACTTCGACAAAGAATAATTCTTCACTGACTTTTGAGGTATATTGTTACACATTCGTTTTGCCCTCGGTAGATACTAAAAATTAACTACACTTTTAATCAGTGGTCCAGTGTTGATCTCTAAATAATATTCATCCGATGAAATATTTTAAAATAATACTAAATATTAAATAATTATGAATTACGGATAACTATTTTAAAATTTTATTATATATAAAATAAATGATTAAAAATATGGAGAAATTACAAGAGTACATGACTCTCTTTTCTCATGTTCCCCGCTTTGTTTTGAATTGATTATTTTCGAAAAAAATATTTTATTTTTGAGAATCTAAAATATGAATTTGGCGTGGAAAACAAAAATATATAATTAATTAATAACTAGTTCTTTTATAAAATAGTAAAAAACAATTCAAAATTGGTAAAATAAAGAATTATTATAATTTTTACTTAGTTTGATTTTTTAATCTATAATGTAATATGTACATACTTAGGGATAACGTTCCAACTACAAACCAACAAATGAAAGATGAACATCAGACACATAATCATTTTCGAAAAAATCGATAAATAATCCGATCGATCTCAGAACGTGGCAGGTCAAAATCATATCATTTCAAAGCCAAAAAGAAAATTCTAAACATACATCATCAGCAAACCATCCCTGAGGCATTTGAATCCATTCATAATAATGCTGATAGCATGCAAAGTGTTACTCGGTCACAGGCGCAGCCACCTTTCACATATTATTTTTTTCGAGATTAAAAATGTATGTAAGAGTTTTTTTAAGAGTGGACGATTGATTTACAAAGAAAAACATGTTAATTTTGGAGTCATTCTCAGTACTAAAGTCTAATGAAGGAGGATCATTGGCTATCTTTTAAAGTTAAAAAATGTTGTTTATTATTGAATGTGGAAGTGCCTATGTAACTCTCATTTCAGTCATTGATATGCTTAACCGATCGGTTATTTATTCTACTAAGCATTTGCGTATTTCAAATGGGAGAAAAACAAAAAAAACAGTGAAGAATAAATCAACAGATTCTTGATTTGCTTGTTACGTCTGTCAAAAAAGAGCGAATAAAAAATAAAATCTTGCTATCTGCGGATGAGCGGTCAAAAAGGTGAAGAAGTTAAAAGGCTACACAAGCAAAGAGACAAAGAAACCTATTAACCTAGCCGGTTCGATAAGCCGAGTCGAGCCGAGCCGATGAGTAGTAAGCAAAAAATAAAAAAAAGGAATGAACGGTGAGGATCGTCAGTTACGGGGAAGGTGTGTAGGACCCACGTATCTAATATGGGAATCTTTCTCATGTACGATGGATTTTCATTGCCAGTGGGCCCTACTTTTTCTCCATACCTCTCTCTCACAACACCCCACGCCTCATTATTACTTACTTACTTACTCTCTATTAGTGAAATTATTTTTAATTTTCCTTACCGGGCAATTAAAGAAGAAAGTGCGTTACGAACCATCAATTAATCAAAAGAAAAATAAATGAGAGAGAGAGAGAGAAACGAAATGGCGAATTAGTGGGTACAAATGTTTGGGCATGTGAAGCAGTGTAGTGTAAATAGGAGTTAGAAAAAAAAGTGATTGGTACGAAATGTTTTAACTTAAAAAGAGAGATCACAGAGAATCTGAGGACTGTAATTTCCACAAAATCCCTCGATCACTTTGTATGAAAAGGACACCACCATAATAACATTCAGACAGGAACACCAAGTGGTAACATGTGACTCATTTGCACAACATCATCATCAATAGGGTCGTTTTTATAACAAAAACAATTTGTTGGGGGGTAAGTTATACTAATTGATAACGTTTTTTTTTAGTTGTGTACACTGTTCTCCAATTGGAATGTTAGGTTATTGAGTTTTCTGTGCTTTTGTTTTGTAATGTTGTAGTGGGTTGGAAGTGAACTCTTAAAGTCTTAGTTTACAATCTAATTGGCTATAGACTCTATTTAACAATATGAATCTATCAAGCTAGGTTGGACTTTTACATTGTTGAGAATTTTCATTATAAAACTCTAAATAGTAAACACATAAATGAAATATGAATATTATATCATTCAAATGATAAATTAGTAGAAGAATAAATTGATTTTGATTTTTTTATTCAAAATTTGGTAGCTTTATGATTGGAATTTTTACGAGCATAATTGTATAAATATCTAAAATCCCATTATTAAACGCTAACTTATTTTGTCTAAAGAGCAATCAATTGCATCGTACAATGATCATAGGATTCTCTCTATTATAAATAGTTGATTGACAAGTTGATTTACCAATATGTGAGACATCTATTTGTGTGTAATATACATAAGTTACGGTTAGTCGGCAACATTTTAAACAAATTGGACCGAGAACTTAATTCATGCATACAATACAACAAAAGGAAAATCATATGATTTGTTGCGACTTGCAGATGAAGTGATATCATTACAAGGGCCTATCAATGGGCTTAAGTTATTTTGATATTTTAGATAGTACTTTCAGATTTTTAGATCAAGGCCCAATATGTTTCGGCTCATTAGCATAAACAATGGTTCGAGAGTATCAATGTCGGCATTTTATGTAAAGTTCATATGTTGGACATCGTTAAAAGAAACCATGTAATAGTAACTACGTATTGAACAAAAATATGAAGGAATCATCAATTACAACAATCAACATTAACTAAACTATATTGTATCTTAGAAAGAAACAAAGAAGGCATTGTATTTGCTTAGAGAGGGATATCAACAAAGAAGCACCAGTGGTCTAGTGGTAGAATAGTACCCTGCCACGGTACAGACCCGGGTTCGATTCCCGGCTGGTGCATTTATTTTTTTTTATTTGCTATGTGTATCGATGGACAGGCGTTTCCCGAGAATTCGGTACTCTCTAAGCTCAACACTATGCCATTACTTCTTCTCTTCTTCAACATAACACTTCTTGTTCTCGTTTTAGACCACTCGCAACAGATTGGTGTCTTAAAAACAACAATTCGTGATGGATCGTCGTTTGCTCGACGGATTATTTGTTTTGATGCACAACAAAATATTGTGATTTCGTTGTTTTTAACCTTTCTTCTTGAATGTGGCCCAAGAAGATAACTACGAGTCAAGTTAATGGACTTTGCAAATGTCATATAAGCCCAAATCATAATATAGTATGTGCGTATTTACTTATTATGATTACTAGATGGTCAATGTACATAGAGATGCTAAAATAATATCCCTTATGAGATTTTCTGTCGAGATAGTAGTAAGTTACTAAAGTACAATGTCTTGATATGTATGCAATGAATGATATCTAGGCCACATGGTTCACATGATATAATCTTTTCCTATAACTCGTGGAAGCACTACAAATGATATATCTATATTTTCGTGTAAGTCTTGGAATAATTAAACGATTTCGTACTTAAGCGTTCATGGTTTCAATGAGCCATATATATATTCGCAGTGTATTAGTCAACATTATAAATGAAACATATCGTACTATATATCCCCTGGTTAATTTTATTTTATTTTCTTGGTCCAAGTAAGCATTTAGCGGATCTATTTGTGTAGTTGCATCTACCATATTTGATGCTTAAATGTTTCCAAAATCTGCCCAATTTCATTTTTTAAACAGAGTGATTGAAATCTCAAGTTTTTCTCTTAAGATTTCAAACACAATAATTCATTCATGAGGGAAACAGAGTAGAAAGTACTTTAAAGCTACTTAGTTATATTTTAGTATCAAGTGGAGGAAGGTTTTGTTTGGTCTAGCCGCCGCCGCCCTTAGCTTTCTCAAGTTTCGTATTTTCTGCTGCCTCCCTGGTGGCCACCGAGCCTTGCCGCCGCCGGGGAGGCCCCCTCCTCTCCCTCTTTCTTCTCCTTGTGGTCTCCTCTACTGTTCTTCTTGTAGTTTTGGCGGTGAGGTTTTATTTTTCTACTAGGATCTCTCAATGGCTGCGACGAAGTGCTCTCCGGTGTCTCGCACGGTGGCTTGTCTTGGGCGTGGAGTGTGGCTTATCGGCTCCTCTCTCGGGTCTTGGCGGCGGCGATCTGTGGTTGTGGTCGTGGCTCCAGACGGTGGTGCACTTTGGTGGTTTTGAGGACGGACTCCGGCACTGACTTCTGTGATCTGCGACTTTCTCTTCCTCCCTTCTCCGCCCGGTGAGGTGGCTTGCTCTGTCATATATGCGGGGGTGGTGACGTGAGCTCCGTCTCTGGTTCCGGTATGTCTTGGTCCGTTCTAGTTTTTCGTCGTTGACCGCCTTTCTTCTTGCCATTGTAGTAGTGTGTGGGCTTGCTTTTCGAGTTGATTTTGCTGCTCGGTTAGTTAGACTTGATTGTGATTTTCCAAGTTGAATTGTGATTTTGCTTTCTTTGCTTTTGGAGGAGGTAGTAAGGCTGGTGTTTCTTGTGATGTTTGACTCTGTGCTAGCCGACATCAGCATCGGGTAATGATCTTGGTAGAATGAGTTAGCGTTTCTAAGCTATACTGGTTAGTGTAGTCCCTTTCTTAGTGTCGGATTTAAGTTTGGTAGAGGAGCGTCGTTCTTAGACATTGAAGATTGTCTTTTTCAAGCTTCTTCTACTTTTTAAATTAAAGATCCTTTGTTTGGATTGCCGGATGAAATAACTTCCATTTTGTGTAGTGGGTGTTTTTGTGATCTTTCTTGGTCTTCTTCTTTCGACTCTTTCACGGCTTCATTATTTTCTTGAGTTCCGAGTAATTTATCGATATTTCTTGTTATCCGATGTTTAATGCTAGGGTATGAGAGTGCCGATTGAAATTTGCTTCCATGTTTTTATCTTTTTTTACTATAGGACTAATTTTTAGGTTAAGCATCTTGTAACCACAATTTATAACACCTAAACAGTTCATTTTTAGTGATATTTACATTCTTAGCAAAAAAAAGTGGAGGAAGGTTTATGCGATCGATCGAATTAAAAATCATGAAGGGAGCTGTATATATATAACAAAAGTATATTTTCATTTATTCTTTCGAGAAACGTGTCTCTAGCTATAAGTAAAATAAAGAATCTTTCCTTATTTCATATGTTCCGAGAAATCTTAAAATCTTTACTTATTCGAAATCCAAAAAAACAAAAGAGTTAGATATTAAAATGAGACCAAGCGGTAAGATGCTTCTGTCGGCATATATATTCAAATGAGAAAATTACCCGATTTGTATAATCTTAATTGCAAGAAGAAACGAAGAGGACCCATATCATTCTATAAATATACATGATGGTTATTGTAATTCACATCACAGCCACAAATAACGAAGTCCAAATACATCAACCAAAAAAATGGCTCCTCGTGAGATCTTCTTACTGCTTTCACTCATCCTTCTCCACCTAGCAAACACACCACAGTCTTACGAACCAAAGGTTCAAGCATTTCTTCACCCTATATACAAAGACAAGGCCACAAATCTCTACTCTTTGCCTTTGACCATCGGCACGAGTGTCCGCAGCCGGAACTTCCTCATCGACCTCAACGGAGCCGCACCGTTATTGCTAAACTGCGCCACCGCCGCCAAATCTCCCTCCTACCGCTCCATCAGATGCGGCTCCACAAGATGCAAATTCGCAAACCCGAGCCTTTCCTGTCCCAACAACACCACCAAGAAGCCTATGTGTCAAAAATATGTCTCAACATCGTTGACGGATCGACCCGTCAATGCCAGGCTCCTCCGAGACACCTTTGGCTTACAATACACCTCTAATGGAGTTTACTCTATGGACAGCGAAAAGATCTCTACGTTGAGTTTGACTTGCACTAACGATGTTACCGCCTTGAAACCTATCCCTGTGGCTTTTGGTGGATCCATTGGTCTCGCTAACAACCACTTATCTATTCCCTCCCAGCTCGTCTCCATGTACAAGCTTCCTCCGAAGATGTCTCTTTGCTTGCCTTCCACCGAAGGGATGGAGTCTTATACTGGTGACTTTTGGATCGGTGGTGGCCCTTATTTTTATTTGCCTTTTGGTAAAGATGTCTCCACCATCTTTGCCTCCACACCTCTCATCGGTAGCAACTCTGGTGAGTACTTGATCGATGTGAAGTCCATCCAAATCGGTGGAAAGACCATTCCAATACTCCATGGAACTACAAAGTTCAGTACTATGGCTCCTTACACTGTCTTTCACACTTCCATTTACAAGGCTCTGCTCGCAGTCTTCGCCGGAAGTGCCAAGATGGCAAGAGCGCCGGCGGTGAAGCCCTTTGGTTCCTGCTTCCGCTCCAACGGAGGACGTGGAGTTCCGGTGATCGAGCTTGTTCTGAGAGGAGGGGCTAAGTGGAGGATCCACGGGTCGAATTCGCTGGTGAAAGTGAATAAAAATGTTGTTTGCTTAGGTTTTGTTGACGGAGGTGTGAACCCGAAGAGGCCGATAGTGATCGGAGGTTTTCAAATGGAGGATAATATGGTGGAGTTTGATGTTAAAGCTTGCAAATTTTCTTTCTCTTCTTCTCTTTTGCTTCACAACACTTCTTGCTCTATTTCCAGGTTCTCTGGAATGTAATGCACATGACCGATTATCTATGTTATCATTGTTATGAAAGTGATCATTTTTCTTTCGGATAAATTAGAGTCAACGAGATCTAACGATGTCGTTTTCAATCTGTTGAACTTTGACAAGAAAGTACACCAGATCATTCTGACGTTTCTTTTAAGATACAAGTAAACAGAGATATTTAAGATATAAGATTTTATTTGGTTCGTTTCCAATAGCATTCTAACATTTCTTTCGACATAGAACTTTCTACTTCGTTAGATCAAAACGAACAAAACTCGGTGATATATGATTAGAAAATTCTGTTTTGACCACAATAAGTATTGTTAAACAAAAGCGATGATGAGAAAGAGAACTTGGAAGCTTCGAGATCCAACTCCACTAGATGATCTTCCATCTGAAAACCTCCGATCACCATTTCCGTCGTCTTCATAGTCACTCCTCCGTCCAAAAACCCTAAACAAACCACATCTCTATTCACCTTCATTAACGAGTTCCATCGATTGATCCTCCACTTGGCTCCGCCGTTCACCACCAAATCAATCACCGGAACCGCCGCCGCAACTTCCATCTCCTTGGAGCTGAAACATGCCTCGAAAGGCTTCACCTTTGCTACTCTCAAAAGCTTGGCTTCTCTAACAAATTCCCTAACCAGAGCCTTGTAAATGGAAGACTGCAAGACGGTGTAAGGAGCCAAAGTACAGATCATAGCGTTTCCACGCCTTTTCTTATCCAAAGGAACGACCTTTCCGGCGATTTCGATGGACTTCACGTCGATGAAGTACTCACCGGTCGTTCCGTCAACTATCAGAGGCGTTGAGGCTAAGTTCTTCCAGACATCGTTGGTGTAAGGAGTGCCTCCTCCAATGCGAAGGCTTCCTAGACCGGCCGGTTTAGATGGCAAACAGAGAGCCAGTTTTCGCCGGATTTGATGCATCGATGCAAGCTGGGAAAGGAGTGAGATCGAGGACTTTCCAAGACCGACGGTTCCGTTTACAACCTCTGGCATGAGTTTCAAGGCGTTAGCGTTGTTGGTGCAAGATAATGTCAACGAAGAGTGGACGGAGTTAGTGACGCCGTTCGTTTTCGTGGTGAGAAGAGAAACAGAGTCAAGACCGAGAAGTGTGTTGAGTGGATGCTCAGTAAAGGAAGTGGAGACGTACTTGCCGCAAGTGGTGGTCTTGTTGAGACAGAACAAGTCGGGCTTGGCTTGTTTGCATCTAGCTGAGTCACAGCGAATTGGGAGGTAAGTTGTGGATTTTACGGCGTTGTTGCAGCGGAGAAGTACGGCTGCGCCGCCGCCCAGATCTATGGCGAGGCTGTGCGTTAGAGGAGAGTGATTAACGTTTCCGAGGTTGAGGTTTGTGTAGTAGAGACTCGTGGCTTTGTCTTTGATCAGCGGAAGTAGAAAAGCCGGTGAGTTTGTTATTTTGACGCCGGCCGCGAGTGAAGTTTGTAGGGTTAAGATGATAAAGATTGGGAACAAGTTGATCAAAGAAGCCATTATTGATAGACTATACTGGAAGTGATATGGTTGCTACAATGGAAGTGATGGTTTATTTATAGTAACTTTTCTGTTTCTGTGATCCTGTGGTAGCTTTCTAGGAAAGCTTGGACCTTGGGTAGATTTCTTTAGAAGCTTTCTATTTTTGTTATTTGCAACGAAAGAAAACTTTTAGTAGTCAATTTTAGATTATTTATTTAGTTTAAATGAGATCAGATAGATGATGCGTATGACTTATGTTTAAATAGAGTAGTCAGTTAATTGAAACAAAGACTGGAAAAAATATGAAATATAAATTATTCATGTTTAGACTTTTCTAAAAACAAAAAATATGCGTAAAATTTGCAAACCTAACAATTAGTTAATGAAATATGGAGGATGTTTAGATATTAATATTTGTTTTGTTGATTACAAAATTCTTAAACATTAGACGAATATGTATTTATAATAAAATAAAATAAACAATATTTTCAGAGAAGCGGATGACATAATTTATTTTCAGATATCGATCGTAACAGATGTGATCATCTAAAAGCTGAAAAGTCAAAAGACGGTTTATTAATGTCTCATGTGTCATGGATCCTATTTTGAAGGCCACGTGGAGCAGCTAGTGTTATGGAGCAAGAGTGAGTCACTAAAAGCAAGAAGCGTGGTGCTAAAGTCGAAATCGATCATGTTATCTTGAAGCTGATGTGTCCCAATGACAATCGGCTCTTTGGGTTTCGTTCCTCCGTCGACGAACGCCAAACAAATCACCGTCTCCATCACTCTCACCACCGTGTTCGCACCGTGAAACCTCCACTTCACCTCCCCTGCTCTTCCCGGCAGCCCTATCTCTATCGCCGGCACGTTCATCAGCCCCTTCATGTTCCTCCCGGAGCCGCCTTCGTCGAAACAGTTTTTGAATGGCGCAGCTCCTGGGGACTCGAACATTCCTATTTTCTGTGTAAGAAAGTTAAACCCCAAAAAAATCAGATTTTTATTTTGTTCATGTATAAAATTAAAAGCTTTTTGGTTTTTGTTTTTAATACCGTTGCTTTACGCGTGAACGACCGAGCAAGAGCATTGTAGATATCAGTTTGTAGTACGGTGTAAGGAACCACCGTGCTGAGCTTGGCTCCGCCGTCAAGCAAATTTGGGTTTAATGATAACGGGATTCCGTCGACGTAGATTGACGTGACAGAGATTAGAAAATTTCCCGAGTCTATGTTTTTCAAAGGCGTCAAAGTCATCGGAATGGGTTTACCGCTACTGTTGAACGGCGGGATATGATAGTAGTTACTGCCGCCGATGTAAAAGTGACCGGTGCCGTAGGAAGGCAAGCAGAGAGCGAATTTAGGGATAATGTTAAACGCTGTCGTCACCTGTCTCCAGAACGGGAACTGTCCCGGAGAAAGACCCAGAACTCCGGCGACCGGAGGGGAGAAGCTTTGGAGGTTTTTCTCGTCGGCGCATGAGAATGTGAAGCGGCGGAAGGAGACATTGGAGAGGAATTTGCCGCCGTCTGTGGTGGAGATGGTGGCTCTATCTTGAACGACACGGCCGGTGGTGACGACGGGGTTTTTGCCGAGAGGGTTTGGTTGCTTGTAAAGACAGGATTTTCCGTAGCAGGCATTGCCGGGGATGGATTTGCAGGTGGAGCTTTGGCAAGTGACGAGGCGGAGCGATGCTAAAGATTTGATTTTGCGGCAGTTGAGCCACGTGAGGTTGGTTCCGAGATCGAGGAGGAGGTTAACGGGAGATTTGGTGGCGGATCCGATGTCGAGAGTGGTGTAGAATTGATTGGTGGGGTCGTGTTTAGTGATCGGAAGAAGGTATTGGGCTTTTGATTTCAGAGTTATGGCGGCAAAAAATGGAGAAGACGACAAGGAGGCGCGTAAGGCCACCCATCTTTGATTTCTATAGTTTTTTTTTTTGTAAATGAAGTGAATGTGATTGTTTGTTTGTGATGAAAATGGACTATAGATGTTCTGTATTTATTGTATGTGAAAAACACATTTTGGATCGCCAATTAATTGTAGTGTTCTTTAATGTTCGAGATTCACGTTGGCTATATATTTTTTTAATTGTAGATTTAAAATACGCCCCACTCTTTCAAAAAGAGACTACTGTATTATTATGCATAAGAGTAATAGTTATAGAACACGTGACAACAATTTATATTTGAAAAAGATGGAGAAGATCAGTCGGTGTATTGACTAGGCTAGTTTAAGTAACGCATCCAAGCTATTGGGCCATTTTAATAACGCCTCCAAGCTATTGGGCCATTTCTCTCTCCATATAAATTTTTACATGAGGCCCATTTACAAATGAGCCTAATCAAGCAAAAATGTACATTCAAAAGAATTAATTACCACGTGGAAAATTATTCCAACTAGTTGGGCGGGTATAAACTCTACACGATTACGGATATTCCCAAAGAAGAAAAGGACGAATTAAAAACAGCACTCACACGTGCCAAAAATCCTCTAAATCTACTTTTAACTTTTTTTAAAAAATGGATAAACATTGACCAAAAGAAAAAGAAGAGTCCCCACAATTAGCGAAACGACACGCAGTCTACTCAGCACTTACCTTAAAATTAACCAATCCTTATCGATTCACCAGCGTCGGCCCACCGCATCTCATTTCTCTCTCTCTGAATTATTAAAACCAGAACCTAATCCTTCTGAAACCGTCCAGATCCATTTCCTCCTCCTACACTCAATCACACTTCTAATGGCTTCTTCTTATTCGAATCTCTTACTCTTCTCCTTCCTCTCCGTTCTATTCATTTCGAATTCTCAGATCTCTAACTCCGTCGTTTTCCCCGTCGTTCGAGACCTACCAACCGGTCAATACCTCGCACAGATTCGCCTCGGCGATTCCTCCCAGCCACTCAAGCTCGTCGTCGATCTCGCCGGTCCGCTCCTCTGGTACGATTGTTCCTCGGGACATGTTTCCTCGTCGCGGACTGTCATCTCCGGAAGCTCTTGCGGCTGCTTAAAGGCCAAGGTTGCGAATGACCGAGTATCATCATCCAGTGGAGATCAAAACGCGGATTGCGAGTTGCTTGTGAGAAACGGCGCCGTTGGGATTGCGGCCAGAGGAGAGCTCGCCAGTGACGTTTTGTCGTTTGGATCTGTTTCTTCTCAGGGAACCGTTGATCTGATCTTCGCATGTGCTCCTCCGTGGCTGCTACGTGGGCTCGCTAGTGGAGCCCAAGGAGTAATGGGCCTTGGAAGGGCCCAGATCTCACTTCCCTCGCAACTCGCCGCGGGAACCAACGAACGCCGTCGTTTAACGGTTTATCTGTCGCCGTCGGACGGTGTCGTGTCGACGAATTCGGTGGAGGAGGTTTTCGGAGCGGCAGCGTCTAGATCGCTCGTCTACACGCCTCTGTCAACCGGCTCGAGTGGCAATTACGTAATTAACGTGAAATCACTCAGAGTCAACGGGAATAAGCTCTCCGTGGACGGTCCGTTGTCGGCGGAACTAAGCACGGTGGTTCCTTACACGATGCTGGAGAGCTCGATCTACGCGATGTTTGCGGAAGCTTACACGAAAGCCGCGACTAACGCTAAATCGGTGGCTCCCGTAGCACCGTTCGGTCTCTGCTTCACGACAACTTCTTCGAGTGAGGTAGATTTTCCGGCGGTTGATCTGAGCTTGCAGAGCGAGATGGTGAGGTGGAGGATTCAGGGGAGGAATTTAATGGTGGATGTTGGTGGTGGAGTCCGATGCTTGGGAGTTGTAGACGGCGGGTCAAACCGGGTCACCCCGATTACGATGGGTGGGCTACAATTAGAAGGCTTTGTTTTGGACTTTGATTTGGGTAACTCGATGATGGGGTTTGGGGAAAGAACACGATCTAATTCAGATTCCTCGCGACCAGAAGCTTTGTAGTAAAACCATCTAATTTAACTCGTAGATAATCTCAGTTTTGCTCTCTTTCTTCGTGTGTTACGTCAAAGGATACAAGCAACTACGGATGTACAATAATGTCTTCAGCGTATAGCGTCTGTCTTATCCGTTTAGTTTCTCTAATTTTTAAGAAACCAAAAAATTACAAAACATACGGTTGTTGGATGAAGTGAACAGTTTTTGATGCATAGAAGGTAAAAAACTACATTCATTCATGGCCTCAGCCTTTTGAAGATACATCCGACCTCTTTCTTAAGCGTGATAAGCATGCGACAAATATAAAACAGTTTCAAACAGTGTGTGTATAACTTTCGCGGAACTAGAGGAAACAATTAAGAAGGATGAAATAAGATGCAGAGGCAAAGGAGCCAGCAAGGAAGATGAATCATACCTATGTATAGATATGTAGCACTCTTCCATGCCCACAGCGACTCTAAACATGTCCAAAATTCTCCTCCAAGGCTCAACCCCACGAACCCTTCTCCCATCAATCCCTTAGAAATTGCGAAAAACATGACCGGGAACCCAATGGTCACCAATATGATGCTGCACAACGCACACAACAGGCTCTTAACGCGTCTGGATCTCAGATCAGGTTTTATAGGACGAACCACTAGACACATTGGGACTAGTAGCAACGCTCCAAACTCTGCGGTGGCGAAATTGATTATGGACATGAGGCATAGACCGATGAAGGCAGCTGAGATGGTCACTGATTTCAAGACAGCCCAGTTGGTTCCATGGAGTCGAGAGGAGAATGGAGAGCAACCCGGGATTGTGATAAAGGTTATAAGGAGAAGCGAAGAAGATGTTGTAGCCCACATGATGGAGCGGTTTGTTGGAGAATGTTGGCCCGGTACTTGACAGATGAAATAAGGAAGCAGTGTGACGATGAAACCCAATAAGTGCCACACAAAAACCTGTTTTGCTGCGTCTAGCCATTTCCATGACTTGAGGTTTTCGGCGGGGTTATGAGTGGCTTTGGTAAGAGCGTTACAGCCATCAATGTATAAAGAGGCTGCGACCATCGGAAGAGGGGCTACAAGAAGAGCAAAGGCAATCATGTAGACTCCTACAGAGATAAACTTGCCTGGGGAAGTTAATAGGTAAAGGAAAAACGATTGATGGAACTTCTCAAGGAGGTTGTTCACTGATCTTATAGTTCCTTCAAGTAACCTGCGTTTAAAGGCAAAGCATAGAGTTATCATCAGATACTCATAAAGCGTTTAGAAGTAGCAATGATTACATTCCTAAATTCTACTCTGCATAAATGATTTATTGTAATTCTTTAGCATTACAAGTTTCAGATAAACTAGAAGAGGTAGGTATATGGAATAAAAAGAAGGAAAATATAAAGATGCAAACTCACTGGGCACCTCGCAGAAAGAACTCCTGCTGCCTTGCCTTACTGTCTGTAGGAAATCTAGGTGAAACTTTCAACGTAATTGCATCAACTTGATAATCACGGAAAGCTCCATGAGGGCCAGTTGGGATACCAAGGGCCTGATGAGAAAGAATATAAAAATAATTAAACATTTCTGCCAACCTTCAAGATATTTCCTTGTTACGATTTATCAGTGTGACTGCAAGCACAAGAATTTAATTAAGGACATAAATTATGCACTTTTTACCTGGGAATAGAGTGAACTTGCTAGGGTAGCACTGCCTTCAAGATAGTCTGCGGCTGGGATACCGAATTTCCAGTTGGGATTTAACGTATGAGCCACTTTTCCAACAGATTCAAGTATTTCCCCAACAATCCTTAGCCAACTAGAGGAAAGTAAAGAAACAACCTTCTCCACCTTAACAAAAAAACCCTGCCTGTGCACCGCTAAGTAATTTACAACATTGATGAGGTCGAGATTTGGCATCTGCCCATTAGATGCCTCTGCATAGATACTTAGTGTGTCCTCGAACCTTTCACTTCTACCATCGACCTTCACAACCAAAGCAGCAGCCACTGTTCCAGCCCGTCTGAAGCTGTCAGACGTATTAAGCTCGTCACACTTCGACAAATCTGATACTTCAAATGAAGGAGTGTGGTATTCAGTTAACCATGCAGCAACAGGTCTATAGTCTCCATAACGAGAATCAGCAACAAGCCATATTATGTCTTTGGAAAGCCAGGTAACTCTAGCGAGCAAGGAAAACAGAGAACTGGCAATGCCTAAAGACAAAGTCTCATAATCACCACCATTTAACGAATCATAAGGAGTAACCAGCACAATAGACTCTTTTCCATCACCACGAGGGGCTCTTATAATCCCAGCAACATTGACCCCATAAGAAGAACAACTGACATTCCCCAGCAATGTATATGAAGCAGGACCGGAGAAGAAGTGGAATGGGTGAAATTGATTTCCTTCAGGATGGAACTTTTGATAATAAACTTCAGCACCCATTTCTGACATGTACTTTCCAATAAGCCTCTGGACTTCACTAGAAAAAAAAAGGTCACATAATGGAGAATCATTAAGTTATTAGGGAAGAGGCAGATAGGAGAACGCCAACTGTAACATATGACAGAATATGCAATTGCAGACGATAAACGTGGACTATGTACAATTGGGGCGTCATTACTTGAAGAAAGACGTAAATTGAAGAGCAAGTTACTTCTTTTACTAATAACGTAGGAGAAATCTTTTACTCTATGTCATGCGAAAACTGTGGAAAGAATACAGTGGAGAAAAGACCTACACACCCTGGCCTTCATGATTCAACCTAAAATTCTTAATGTCCTTCACCAGTTTGCTTCCATCAGAAACATCTCGATGAGAGAGCATAGACCGTGCAGAGCCTGAAGAACAGATTCAAAAAGAAAATGTAAAACACCTTAATACAAGGCATACTAAGTTGGCAAGCCATAAACATGAGTCAACAGTGTTGACCCCTCTGTCTAGAACACTAATTTGGTTGAGACCACCAATCAAGTAGGCTACATTAGCAGGTCCCAGTGTAACGAACCAGCCATAATCTCATTTTTACCACACGCATTTTTATCATCTATCATCAACACTGATAAGAATCTTAAAAAAGTCAGATTAAGAGATATAAAAACCCTATAGACAGTAATCCTGTTGTTCTTTTTCTATAAATTGACAACGAGACTTAGAATCAAAATGTGGACTTAAAAACCTGGCATTAGAGCATTCTCGGAGATGTAAGTATTCTTTGCAAGTAGCGGCAAAAGCAGCAGCGCCAAAACACCAGCGGCAGAGAAAACCACGCTAGAACACGATCAGAGCATCAGTGAACCAACCGAGCAAGAGTCAAAACATAGAAACTAAAGAATATATATAAGAGAAATGATGACGAAAAATCTCACCTGAAGACGGGACTGTGAGCGATGAGAAAAATGCCCAGCTGAACGATCGGTCTCGGCTTGATTTTAGGAGATCCATCATCGGTCTTCACCTCCTCCTCTATGTCCCGTTTCTCCGTCGCCATGATCCACAGATCTCCGATCAATTCCCGGTATGGTGAAATTCGGTACGTCGGTAGATTTGAGTCCACCTCGAACTGTGATCTCCGGGAGATTTAGCGACTGCCTGAAAGTGAAATGTTGGGGGTGACCGATTATCGCGTGGCTTGGGGATTGTAGACGGCGGGTCGAATCGGGTCAAATCGGGTTGACCCGATAATGATTGGTGGGCTTAAGTTGGAAGCTTTTGTATTGGATTTCGTTTGATTTTGGGTAATTTTAGTGACGGGCTTAATTTTATTTGGGTAATTTAATGCAAGATAATTACTTTTGTTTATGTTCATAACAAAATTACAAATATATCTCGTGTTCTAAATTTCTCTTTCCCTAAATTGGCAAATAAAAGGAAGAAGAAATACAAAAGAAAAAAAATACAACAGCCAAAAACATAATGAAAAATCGTGATATGATCCAAAAGAAAAAAAGAAAAGAATATTTAGAATATCAGCTATATACACAAGTGCATAGGAAGTGTTTTGTGGGGTGCATTGGTGATTGACAATAGATATTAAAAAGCTAGGGTGATAGAGATGGGTGACCATTTTGCCTATATATCATTGTATTAACCATAGTCCAATAATAATTGTTACTTTGATTGATATGGAAGCTTTTAGATCTGCATATCCACAGTCACACCATATTGCTATAACATCTCTATGAGGTCATCATCTTCAAAAAAAATAATGTTAACAACAAAAATCGTTACTAGTGAAATTTTTAGTTTTTCTTGTATATTGAATGATTTGTATGACTGTTACCAAAAAAAAAAAATTCCTACACGACCATGTCTTTGTTTTGTCTTCTTATAAACTAAAACTATAATGTATTAAAACAAAAAAAACTACATCAAATAGAGAAAAACATGGAGAAATCATTTTCATTTTCATTTCCAGAAGTTTCTGATATATTTGAGTAGATAAAACAAT
Source organism: Schrenkiella parvula (assembly GCA_000218505.1). Lineage (NCBI taxonomy): Eukaryota > Viridiplantae > Streptophyta > Magnoliopsida > Brassicales > Brassicaceae > Schrenkiella > Schrenkiella parvula. Next base: position 12,257,429 of record CM001192.1, on the reverse strand, counting down.
GTTCCTACATATGACTTATTAACATTTATCGTGTTGGATATTCGTATGTGGCCAAAAGAAAAGAAAAAAAATCTTGTATATGTCATGTTCATATGAGATAATTATCTTAAAATTTGGAAATTTTGTAAAGATAAATAATGCAAAACAATATCAAAGTCGTTTTCAGCTTTCGTAGTTCCCACTCCCAGGTCCATGGCTCCTATTGCTCAAGTATTTCTTTCTGTATTTTATAATTGTCTTGTGAGGACATAAAGAAAATAATACAACTAGTGGCTTGTTTAGTTTGTTTACAATGAAATAAAATTATTATGTATATATTGTTAACATCAATAAAACAAAATGATAACGTTTGTTTCTCACTGGCTTTATATTATTATATTATCAAGATGGTTCTTGATATTAGTGAATATGATTTTAAGATTTTAGTTTTGAATGTGATAGAAAAGTCTAAAACAAACTATATACATAGAAATATGATAATAATTTAATCACCCACATTCGTGGACATTGGACAATAGGTGAAATAGTGATTGTCCACTCAAAATGTCAAATAGTGCAATTCTATTATCAAGAACGATGTCCTAAACGAAATTGTTTACCGATTGTTGAAAGGAGGAAACGATTTGTTCTAACATTTCTTTGGTCCATATTGTTGTCTTTGATATTTAGCAATTGGCACATAGTAGTTTTGATTTTACCTCATACATTTCTTGGTTGTTGTCACCAAACCTTTTATTTTGTTTTATGTGTTTTTTCCTTTTTTTTGTGTGTGTCATTTTCTTAACCAATAGTCAAAAAAATCTTCAGCAACTCACCCATAACCATGCTTAAGCCAAAAACTCAAAACCTTTATTCGGTTCGAAAATCCGACTCAATTTATTTTCGTATATTTAAAATTCAAATGATAAGTATAAAAAAAACGGATTGACAATACGATCTCGGATTTTAGCGATATAAGGAAAAAAGCAAAACCACATATATGTTTTGTTAAATTGATATGAAGGCTAATTTTTTTTTCTTTTTTTAGATCAACAAAGCAAGGCAAGTGGGCCACAAGCCCCACAAGAAAAACCAAAACAATGGGCGTCCACTGTTCTAAAATTCTTTTGTCAAAACATATTCTTATTTTATTAGTATTTTTTATTCTTTTTTTTCTAAACAAAAATTAAAATTGAAACTACAGCCGCTGTATTCCGTATGAAAGTTTTAAAATGATTAATACAAGAGCTCCAAATTGTTGAATTATGTAGCACAAGGTTTTAAATCTTTGATGAATTTATAATGAATCTGCCTTTAAATTTATTTTTTTAATTAAAAAACAGAAGAGTGGTTCCTTCTTTTTTTAATACACAGTGAGACACGGATAATTTGGGTCACGTAGCTGCTTTATTTATTTTTCTTAAGTACATTTAATCTCTAACTGACATATCGTAAAATTATTAGTTTCTAACATATTACAAGATTATCAAAGATGGTATATGTCCATTTAAATTTAGGTTCAAGTTGCTTTCACAACACAAACTCTACCTCGCTCCCTAGTCTATTGGCTCATAAAACATATCTATTTTTTTTTAATGAAAAAAATAACATATCTAGTTTAGACAAACATATAATAGTTTTATCAAAAAAAAAAGACAGACACATAATCACAAAAAAAAGTTTGAATCACACCAAGACCAATTTTTCTTTTCTGGTTTATGGTTGGTGATTTTATTTCAACGGAATTATCTTAGTAAAATGTAAAAAAAAATATGGTGATACATCACTTGATTTAATTATCACTGATTTAATTTAGTGTGTCTTTTTGTTGTTGTCAACATTAAATTTAGTTTAAATAGACAGATTTCGTCTCCAACAAAATACTTGATGGAAAAAGAAAAATATTATCTGTTTTGTGCCTATTAATGAATTATTGCTTGTTTTCTTAAATAAAATGTATGAAAATATGACGAAAATAATGGTAGAGAAAGTTGTAACTTGTAAGAAGTGTGTTTATAAATTAAAGTGGGTGTTATCTTTTTTTATTCTTTTTTTTACGAAAAGTGGATTTAGCTAATAATTAAAACAAAATTAAATTTCAAATAAATAAAAATTAGATAATTACCAGCAGTTTACAGTAATTATAAATTTAAAACAATAACTATGTTTTACAATAATGTTTTTTTTCTTCCTTTTTGTATTACATATCTACAATGATTAAATGAAAAAAAAAAGCTGGAGTAAATTTTCAATAATTACGTATATGAAAAGGAGATGGATAAGACAAGTGACCACAAATGGCAATACAGGTCCCACAGAAACTAGAATCTAACGCTCCAGAATGATTCCATCTCTTCTATGTGGGCCCTACGTATTTGTGCGTCTTCGCCATACGTATACACGTCAAGACGTTAATTTCAGTGTAAGAAGCCTTTTAAAAAAACCGAAGAATCAATACAAGAAAGATTCAGTAAAATATGAAATGACGGAAATGCCCATGCTATCCTTCGTCATCCTCCTATATTAATAGACATCATCTCTCTCATTTGTCTCAACCTCCATGTCCGATCTATCTCGGTGAACTCAAATATTTAGTTTTCTGAACAAATAGGTTTTGTTTTTTTTTCGGGTATTGAGGAAGTAATTGTTATCATCAGAGAAGAGAAAGAGAGAGAGAGAGAGAAAATGTTGGGAATTTTCAGCGGAGCTATAGTATCGCTACCGGAAGAGCTGGTGGCCGCCGGCAGCCGAACTCCGTCGCCGAAGACGACCGGAGCGGCTTTAGTTAACAAGTTCGTCGAGAAAAACCCATCCGCCGTGTCTATACAAGTCGGAGACCATGTGCAGCTTGCGTACAGTCACCACAAAGAGAGTCCTCTCCGGCCGAGGTGAGTCGCCGGCGATTACTTTATTTTCATTTGTTGTGACAAATCAGCTTTATGATGATTCCAAAGCCTTTACCGTCCGATTACATCGATCGGACGGTGGTGAAATGATCGTCGAGCGTTTTAATTTCTTTGAGAATTAATATTAATAATTTTCTTAAGAAAGCAAAAAAATAATAAAAAACAACGTAGGGTCCATTTTCATGCATCGACCAATTAGACCAAATTTCGTCCGATTTTCTTATCTAAAATTACAAAGAAGAGAAGGATTAGTGATAATCATTAATTATGTTTAATTGTGTAGACAATTTAGTTTTATATAATTTCTACTAGATTCCGATTTACATAATGGTGTTATTCCACTGAATTAAGGGTGATGTGTTTGTGGTGTGGTGTGTGGACCCAAAAGAATAATGAAAGAGTAAAGTCCAAATATTTTGTTTATAAAATATATATATATATATATTTTTTAGAAATATGCATATACAAGCTACATCATAGATAAATTAAAGTGTAAAATATCTAATTATTTATCCAAAGTAAATATTAATCTTTATGGATCCAGGTGTTTTTTTGGGGGGGGCTCATCAGAAAATTAATTCATCAATATATGGATCCAAGTTTACGTATGTTACATTCATGACCTAAAAAAATATAGATTGAAGAATCCAAATAAAATTTATAACATTTTATAAAATAAAAAATTAAGTAGTTGACTTTGTCGGTGAGGGTGGCACAAGAAGGCACGTCTTGTGTTGTTCATCAAAGATGATTCACAAGCCTCTTATGACTCATAACTGAATTTCTCATGTCACCGAGACTCAATTGGAAACATAGAAGAAGAAAAAAAAGAACATAAGATTTTTTTTTTAATTTAAGAATAAAGTGAAGAAGATGTAGATTGTGGTAGAATATAGTTATTACGCATTAACCATAAAACTGAAATTGGACAAAACTTGGCCCGTGCTCATAGACAGAGACGTCTACATGCGCATGAGATCATAGTAATTATATGATTTTCTTTTTTCTTAATAGATACCAATGATATGGTACAATTACTATTTACTATCTATGAAACAGTTTTCACAATGACTTGACCAATCAGACAACGTGTGGTAAAAAAGTTATATTTGAAAATTCATGTACAAATCTCTATATAGTTAAAACTACATGCAATGTATGTGTTTTGGATATGAAATGTATGGCCTATCTACAAAAGCAGCTTTGGTTGGTCCACCAAACCCTATAAGGATATAAATAAACCCCACAACCATTTAATATATCGATACAGACTTATAAATTATGATGCCTCACTTTCTCTGTTTATCTCTTACTCATATCAATACCAAAACATCCATAATTGAATGTCTAAGATCCGATGCTGACTCATCGGTCTGACTATTCTCATTAAAAACTTTTAAAACTGCATTACTTTTCTTCAATGGTTTTTAAAGTGTCAACCTTTATTTTGCTCCTCTAGAGATCTCAAGTGGAGTTAATTTGGGCTTTGAGAATATATATAGGCTTGTCTTAAGATGCCTTTTTGTTTTTGTTTTTAATGATGCAGGTCATTTGGGGCTAAGGATGAGATATTCTGCTTGTTCCAAGGCTCACTTGACAACTTAGGAAGCTTGAAGCAGCAATACGGGCTTGCAAAGAATGCAAACGAGGTTCTCTTGGTCATCGAGGCTTACAAGACTCTCCGTGACAGAGCTCCTTACCCAGCCAACCATGTCGTGGCTCACCTAAACGGAGATTTTGCCTTTGTGGTCTTTGATAAATCAACATCCTCTCTGTTTGTAGCCTCTGTAAGTTCTTCTTTACCCCCTCAAAAACCATTTTTTGACGGTGAGGTAGATTGAATTTGGCAGTAAAAATGGGTTTATATTTGATGCAGGACCAAGTTGGTAAGGTTCCATTGTATTGGGGAATAACAGCTGATGGGTATGTGGCATTTGCTGATGATGTTGAGTTGCTAAAAGGTGCTTGTGGGAAGTCTCTTGCTTCTTTCCCTCAAGGTTGGTCTTTTCATATATTTTTGTTTTTTCACTTAAGTTCTTTTAAGGACATTACAAGCTAGATTAGAAGCGATTTGAATGGTTATGCGTGTGTGCATTGCAGGCTGTTTTTACTCCACTGCGTTAGGTGGGCTTAGGAGCTTTGAGAACCCCAAGAACAAGATCACTGCCATTCCTGCTAAAGAGGAAGAAATTTGGGGAGCCACCTTCAAGGTGAATGATTCTTCCAAAACAGATCATACTTAGTTTTATTTTTCTCAGCAACATCTAAAAAAGGCTCACAACACAAACAATGGTGGTGGAAACAGGTGGAAGGAGCAGCAGTTCTTGCAGATTGAGAATGAAAAAAAATCAAGATCCATCTCGAAACTCTTTAACAGCAACAAAGAATAATTATTGTAGAGAAAACAAGAAGCTGTTCTATGAGTTCTATAAGCTATCAGTGGTTGGTGATGATTTGTGTAGTGTCGTATCTCTCTTTTGTCTTTTGCTTCTTTGTACAGCCCGTGTCTGTCTCTTCTGGTGCGTGTCTTTGTTCCTATAAGTTATGCCTCAGAAACCCAAAATCTACCTTCTCTTGATCCTTGTATCTCTAGTTCATAACTTGTTTCTCCAGTAAATCTCGCAATTCTCAATCTGTCCACATTCTCAAACATGGATCTGTAAGAAGTTATGTTGAATTGGCAGAGAACGGGTCCTCAATAATATATCGAGTAGTAATCTTTATTTGGTACTCATAACATTCAGATTTTATTACTGAGAAGAACAGTACTGAGGAGAAACGACACAAGAGAATAGAAACAGGAACAGCTATTGAAGTTTCTCACAGACAATAAGATGTAGTAGAAGGCAAGATCAAAATGCAGACCAACTCTAGTTCATGAGTTCTTGCAGATCAAGATTAAGATGCAGGGCAGATATCCTCCAAACTGTAGGAAAAACCAAAAATATTAATACCGAAACGAAAAACCGAAACAAAAACTTTTGTGGATTCTCTGATGCAGCCTTTTGTGGATTGAGTAAGAAAGAAATCCATACCTCTCCCCTAAACATTCGATAATGTCGCTTGTGAGAGTTGATCTCTGATGTTTTGCAAAAGCCAGAGATGCAGCCTTTCTCAGAAGGCCAGATGCAGCTAGGCATCCCAAGATGGCTGGATTCTCAGAGGGACTGAAATTTTCAGTGTGTCAAAAACACTTTAAGCTAGAAAGTGAATGAAAAAAAAGTTTGTGTAGAGGAGACAAAGGAGATAACTAACCTTTCAGGACCTGATTTAAGCTGTTGCGCCCATGACAGAAACACTGCCACACTAGATGAAACCAAATACATGTAAACGACTATTAGTGGCCACAAAAGTTTAGACTTTTAACCGTAGTAAACCGATCAATCTAGTGATATTGGATCGAAGAATAGTAAGCTCACCTCCCAGAGAGAATATCACCTTGTCCACCGCAGCGCCTTGGCGAACCATAAATGCTCACTGATTTTACTGCAAAATAGACATAATCACACTAGACATTCTCAATGTTTTCTAACCGAAATAAAAGATAAGAGAGAAAGTTACTCACCAATCTCTCCATTGCTTATAAGATCAGATTTCCCTTTCCTCAGAATCGTTACGCCACCAATCCTGAATGACACAGGCGTCTAACATTATTATCATGAAATTTTGTGCTGAAAGTCGCCCGTTGAGCCTACGGATGTGTGGAATTACTTCTCACTACATGACTTGTGGAGATATTCAGAGTCAAATCGTTGTTCTTTCTAGACTTGTAAACTCAGTTTTGTACTTACTGTTTGGCCAGAGAACATAGCTGATCTTCGGCATTCTGTTCATCTACTTCACAATTCAGCACTTTCTGAACCAGCCGCTTATACTCGTTCACATTTGGGGTTAAGACAGCAAGCGGATAGGTGTTGACAAGATCAATGGAATTTGTTACAAGAAACAGCCCGTCCTGCAGAATTGTCGTATGGAACAATGAAGGGATAAAACATTCAAACGATTTGGGAGAAGAAGAAGGCCAATTGATCTAATCTTTCCGCTATATGTAACTGCTTACCCCATCTACAACAAAAGGAACTTTGAACTTCTTGGCAAGAAGCATAATTTTACTCACACATTCCTGGAAATACAGAGTCGTCAAGTCAACCACCAAAGCATTGACAAATCAAATATGTTATGTGATGAGGCAGGGCCAGAGTAATCAATACGAGGAGAAACGGATCCCTTCCCAAACCAGGGCCAATCACAAGGCAATCAAATCTTTCCATCCATTTATCGACTTCTCCGAGCACTTTATCCTGAACTTTTCTTTTCTCTTCCTCACTGAATTGACTACATCATAACAAAATTATAGAGATTATGAAACTGACTTTGTACTAACAAAACCAACTGAATGAAATCACACAGTAGAAGTAGCACACATTGTGGCCTGGAGTATTCACCTGATGCTGTACGATTCCTCAAGAACAGGGTGAACTATAAGCTCAGGACTATAGCTCTTTATAACAGGGGCGGCGTCTTTCGTGCAGAAGACATGAGACAAATCAGCACCCTACAGGTTTACGGACAAGAAGTCAGTCTTCTCTTATATTTACAGCTCAACTTAAAATCAAGGATGAGTAGAGAGAAGCTGTGATGCTAAATAGAAACAAAAGTACTGACAATTTTTAGAGCTGAAATGGCAGCGAAGTATGGAGCTCCTGTGTATTCACGACAGCCTCCAATCACAGCTATCTTCCCTGACACAAATCAATTTACAACACAGGAGCTTAACATAAGAAACCCCAAAAGACTCAAACTTTGAAATCCGAAGTTGATTCATCAACGATCACAAAACTGAAACACTCGGTAACCGAGACAAGAAGGGGGCAAAACACAATACAGAGACGAAGGAGATTCTAACCAGCTTGGCCTTTGTGTCGATTGGGGTCGAACGATGGTGTCACAGTTCTAAGAACACTCTCAGCGTCGGCCTCCGATGTGGAACTCATTGCTCTGATGAGCTTGGGGCTATGGATTTTAGAGCCACAAAGCGCTCGTACCAAGAACTGTTGCCTTCTGAGCACAGTTGTAGAAGAAGAAGAAGAAGGTGAATGAGAACTCAATCGTCCTAAGCCACAGATGACGCTATGCTTCGCCAACATCAGATTCTCGTTGATTCTACTACAGAAAGGGCTAGAAACCCACCGCTTCCGATACAGCACCGAGGAGCAGACCCTCTTTTTGACTTGGTGGGTCTTACTTATTTTATTAGGGAAACAAAAAACTCCAATCGGAGAAAGAGAAAAGAGGAAGAAGATGAAACGGACGGCGATGGACAACGCGATTCGAGCATCAGTGGTGGTGTTGGGATCACTGGCCTTTGGTTACATGTCACTGGAGCTTGGCTACAAGCCTTTCCTTGAAAAGGCTGAACAATACGAACGATCTCTTCAATCTCAAGCTTCTTCTCAGCACCAACAACAAGGTCTTGTATTCACTCTCTCCGTCTTTCAAAGCTCGATTCTTTCTTCTGCTTCGTTTGCTTCTGTTTGACCGGAGATAAATTGATGCTGTGGATGATTGACGGTTAGTTAGTTTATGATCCATTTATTTCTGGACTGTGGAAGTTGTCAATGTGTCTCTAGAACAATCTCATGATACGTCAGAGATTTGTGAAAATCCCAATCTGGGTTTTGGTGATTCAAAATCTGACTTTGCTCGGATTCAAGTGAGATTTCAGATATCTCCATCTTTGTTTTTGAGAATTGGCACTATTCCAAAAGAAAGTATCAAACTTTGTTCTTCTACAGTCCCGAAATCTTGCTTCTGGTTCCGATTGGTAACAATGTGTATTCGCAGAATCTCGTAAATTTACAAAGATTATGATACGGAATGGCAGAATGATAAGCGCATAGTGAACGGAGTCACTAAACTAGCCTTATTGCGAAATAGTTAGAACACAAATAATGATTCTGAAGAAATGTGTGATTAGTCGAATGATGCACAATCGCCGATGATTCTGCGGATGACCAATCAGAAATTTTGATTAATCATGGTCTGTTAGAAGCTTCTAACTTATATAAATTTGAGTGCTCATTGTGTCTTTCTTACTCTCTGATCTTGTAGATGAACAAGAAGAAGCGAGATGGGACAATAACAATATCGAGGGATGGGAGGAGAAAAGGTAGATCATATTAGTGTTTTTTAATGACAAGAGCTATGAATGTGTAAGGTCGAAGAACCTTGTCGATACTTGCTTCTTTTATTTTCTTCATCTCGGATCAATCTGTAACTCAAGGACTAAGAATCATCCACTCAAGAGTCTTATCTCAGTATAGTAAAATATGTCTAAATCAAATATGAAGTTACTAAACTCAAGGACTAAGCACCATCTCTGTTCTGTAAGAAAATAGCTTATCTCAAGCAAACAATGAACAATTGCGAACGTCAACCTGCAATTACAGGTTTTCTTGGCCCTTATGACTGCTCTCTCAATCAAAGTTGCTTGGCTGACTTGTGGCTGGAAACACAAGGTGAAGCAACAGTGTAAATGGAATCATTATGAGATCCATCTTCTCTTGCACTGTTTCTAGGCATTAGAGTTTGACCATATCATCATTATTAAAACATTAGAATTAGCTTTAACTCATCACTTATGTAAAAGCTGTTTAATGATCTTGGGATCGCTTAATAAGACGATTAAAGGTAATTTTGTCTTGGCCGGTACGCAAAGTCTTCTCGGTTCTCACTCTCTTGACTCAATGAATCTTGTCCCTAGACAAATGACATGTGATGTGTTCATGCTAATCTCCGGCATGGACGGCTTCGAGTCTGAGTTTCGAGCTTCGTAAATTAATTTATTTTTCCTTTAATCATTCATTAGAAGATTCCATCTGATTTCAGGTTCAATTATTGAATCTACCAAGTCAAATTTTTTTGTTTAATCGTTGGAAGAAATGTTAAGCTTTCGTGTTCAACGGAGGCTAGCAATTTATTTGTTTATTCTTTAAATTCAAGCTTGTACGTATTGATATTTCGAACCATTATAATCTAATCATATTACACATTTTTCGACCGAAACGTTATTTTCAGTTGATGAACAAAGAAACGAAAAAGAATCACGTTTAGAACAATACTAAACGCGCCAAACGCCGTAACCGTTTTTAATGCGTAGTTAAGCCGTCTTTGGCCCCACCACTCACACCATTTCTCTAGTGTTACGCGCCACGTTCGCGCGTGTCATATTTCGGGTCTATGGGACCCACCACTTAGAAAGGACCCACGATTCATACATACCTCTCCACGTCTCTCTATAGTCTCTCTCCCCTTTTGTGAAAGACGACGGTCAAGAAAAAGTTGTGTTTTTTTTTTGTATTTCACTTGTTTTAGATTTTGAAAGCGAACCGAAATCGTTAAATTGCATTGGACTTGTATTTTTGTTCGCTAATCCATTTCTTAATTTGAAGGAATCTAATATCTCTAGCAACGCTGCCTCTTCAGCTTCACTGGCCACTGGCCTTGACTTTTCTTGTTTCTCATACATTTTCCCCCCTTTTCGGATTTCTATCAGAGAGCCACAAGAAGTAGACGAAGAAGAAGAAGAATCAAGCCTGGGAATAGTAAAGTCTTCCACTTTTGCAGCTGGTTTCTCATTTTAAAACCTCTGATGTCGAAGAACCCGTCTCTCGAAGACGATAAAGCTATGACAATCCCCGAAGTAATCAAGAGATTCAAGCGTTTAAGGCTCGTGTTCGAGCCGTCATTGGGAGTATTTGGGTTTTTCTTGGTGGGTTTGTGTTTAGTCTTCAGTTTTTTCTACGTCGACTACAGAACCGTGGCGAAAACCAAAAGTCACGACTTTTCGGATCAGTCGGAGAGATTCCTTTGGCTCAAGGAGCTCGATGTTGGGTCTGGAGATAGCAACAACACCAGCGAAAACAGAGTTGATTATCTTGAAGCGAGTGGGAATGGTTGTGATGTGTTCGATGGGAAATGGGTTTGGGACGAGTCGTATCCGTTGTATCAGTCCAAAGACTGCGCCTTTCTTGATGAAGGATTCAGATGCACTGAGTTCGGGAGACCTGATTTGTTCTACACCAAGTGGAGATGGCAACCTACACATTGTAATTTGCCCAGGTAATGTTTCTGCACGTTTTGTTACCGATAATACAAACCCGTTTCTCCTGCTTTTTTCCTGCCAAAAGGGTTTGCTTGAGATTATCCAAACATTCTTAAGTCACTTTCAGTATTGTTGAAGTTTTGGCGGTGTTTCTCACATTTTTTGTTTTGCGTGTTCCTTGTGGTATCATCGAAGATTTGTGTTTATAAACCCGTGAGACGCATTATCATGAATCCAAAGAACACATATGGGCACAGTTTTGCCTTAGAGATTGTCTGGGATTATAAATTATATGTTTATGATTTGTTTCACACTGAGATAAAGTGAATGGTTTTGGCATGGATTGGATTCGATAGGAGGGAGAACATTAGACCCTCGTAGTACTAGTGTAGTTGTTAATAAGAGTTTGTTTGAAATGGATCAGATTTGATGCGAAGTTGATGCTGGAGAAACTAAGGAACAAGCGGCTAGTATTTGTAGGAGACTCAATTGGAAGAAACCAATGGGAGTCTCTTCTTTGTCTTCTATCTTCTGCAGTCAAGAACAAGGATTCGATCTACGAAGTGAACAATAAAAACATCACAAAGCACATGGGCTTCTTTGAGTTCAAGTTTCATGACTACAATTGCACTGTTGAATACTACAGAGCACCGTTTTTGGTTCTCCAAAGCCGTTCACCTAAAGGATCACCAGAAAAGGTAAAGACGACTCTTAAACTAGAGACAATGGATTGGAACGCGGACAAGTGGAGAGACGCGGATATATTAGTGTTCAACACGGGTCATTGGTGGAACTACGAGAAAACTATTCGCGGGTTAGCTTCTTTCTTCTTTTTAGCAATCTTTGGACCAATCAGTTTGTGTTTGCTTCCCTGACCGATCTTGGATTTGTTACTGCAGAGGTTGCTACTTTCAGGAAGGAGCAAAAGTGAGAATGAGAATGAAGATAGATCATGCCTATAGACGAGCTATGAAGACCGTTGTGAAATGGATAAAAGAAGAGGTTGATTCAAACAAAACACAAGTCTTCTTTCGCACATTTGCCCCCGTGCATTTCAGGTTCGTGGCACGCAATTAGAAAACAAGAATCTTCTTTGATCAATCTTATTAAGTACCGTTTTAATTCCGGTTTTCTTTCATTCAGGGGAGGAGACTGGAGAACTGGAGGAACATGTCATATGGAGACATTGCCTGATCTTGGAGCCTCTCTGGTTCCATCAGAGACATGGGGACATATAAAGCTCCTTCAAGATGTCTTGTCGTCTCTTTACTACACGAAAAGATCAGAGAAAGTTAAACTGAAACTGTTGAACATAACGGCCATGGCTGCTCAAAGAAATGACGGTCACCCATCACTGTACTACCTGGGCTCGGCTAGTCCTGCACCACTCCACAGGCAAGATTGCAGCCATTGGTGTCTCCCTGGTGTTCCTGATTCGTGGAATGAACTTCTTTATGCGTTGTTTCTTAAGCATGAAGGTTATTCAAGATCTAATAATGGCGATTCAGACAACTTTACATGACATCTTTTGGTAAACAGCTCTTCTTGCTCTGTAGATGGCTTTGTCAGAGTCTGACCTCAACGCTGAGGTTTTTGATTGGGTGATTAGGTTAATTGGGATGAAATATGTAATTACTAATTAGGTTAAAGCATTTTTGGTTGTAAAGATACATCTCATCACCTTCAAAGATTTGAGTGACTTCATCAATCAAGGATTAGTTTCATAACTAATTGATCCCGTGTTAACTTTAATTCGTCTTGCTTATATGTTATATAATCAACTAAAAGTACTATACGAATTGAAAAGAAATCGAAAGAGAAAGTTATTATTCATATGAATCCAGCAGCCGGATTGGTCTTGACGTAAAAATCATCTGGCACTGTGATGGTGATGGTGATGAGGATAAGGATGGTAATGATTATAAGGTTGATAAAAACAATTGTTTTGGCCCCAGCCATAGAACAACTTAAAAAAGCCAAATTAACAAGAAACAAGGGATAATTTATTAACATTTTTCGTAATATATAATTTTTTTTGGGGCCCAGCCCATTGTTGACCCAATAAGTATAAGGGTCGTGTGCAAGGGAAGCAAGAGAGGTTTCGGAGCTCTGTGGCAGTGTATCGGCTTCGTCTACCTCCTTCGAGTCTTCGAGCTCTCCTCCGTCATCAGTTTCGGTGAATCGCCACTCTCTCTTCCTCTTCCTCATCTTTCGGTTTCAATGGCTGATCTCGATGCTCCCCAGAGCAAGTCGATAGACCTCGACAAGCTCCTTCTCAGAGCTGGGAATCTCGTCGGCCCCGACTTCTATCCCGGAACGGAAGTAAAAGCCTAAATTACTCATCTATCTATCGTTGCTTCGGATTTTATCTGATGATTTGCTTCTCTTTGAGGTTTTCTGTAATTCTGTATTGTTTATGGTTTTCTGAGCTGAATTTTCTTATACAGCTTAGGGACGACATACGGGATTATGTCAGAATCTTGGTGGTTGGTGCGGGTGGATTGGGTTGTGAGCTCCTTAAGGACTTGGCTCTTTCGGGTTTTCGTAATTTGGATGTGATTGACATGGACCGCATCGAACTCACCAATCTCAATCGCCAATTCCTCTTCAGGCAATTTCTCCTTTTTTCCCTTTTCGTTTTATATGTGGCTTCCGCGATCCTATTACACTTGAATAGCTTCCATTGAAAAGGAAAAGGAAACCTCAGGATTGAAATTCGTTGACCATATAAACTTATGAAATCTCTTATGTCATACTCCTGTGTCTCTTTGTGTGTAGTATTCTCAGCAAGATTTCTAGAAATTGATAGCTACATCTATAGGAATTGATAGCTGCAAATCTGTTTGAGTGATTTGGTTTGTGTCTTGTATTAGACTTGAAGACGTAGGAAAGCCCAAGGCAGAGGTAGCAGCAAAGCGTGTCATGGAGAGAGTGAGCGGAGTGGAGATTGTGCCGCATTTTTCACGTATAGAAGACAAAGAGCTTGAATTTTATAACAATTTTAGTATCATTGCCCTTGGTCTTGATTCAATCGAAGCTCGGAGATACATCAATGGGGTAGCTTGTGGGTTTCTTGGTATGAAAATTCTTACTGTTGTTTACCTCTCGGCTTTTTGAGTTCTCTACCTTTTGTGTATTTTTTTTGTTTATCTCTGATCGTGTGTTTGTAAAATATAGAGTATGATGAAGATGATACCCCGAGAAGAGAGACAATAAAGCCGATGGTAGATGGGGGAACCGAAGGTTTCAAGGGTCATGCTAGAGTTATCGTGCCTGGAGTTACACCCTGTTTTGAGTGCACAATTTGGCTTTTCCCACCTCAAGTGAAGTTTCCTTTGTGCACTCTTGCAGAAACCCCTAGGAATGCAGCTCATTGCATTGAATATGCTCATCTAATTAAGTGGCCTGACGTATGTTAATGGATTTTTTTTTGGAAAGTCTCTTTCAAAGTGAATATGTATTTGTTTTAGTCATGGTATAGTCGATTTTTTCTGAAGGTTCATGGTGGAAAATCCTTTGATCCTGATGAGGCCGAACATATGAAGTGGGTCTATGATGAGGTAAGTCATTCTTTTGCTTTCTTATGCTATGGGTTTTAATTATAGTTTGCTTCATATTCTGCATTATTTTTGCAGGCTATCAAGAGAGCCGAGCTTTTTGGAATTCCGGGTGTCACATACTCTCTCACACAAGTATATTTCACTTTCTAAAATTTCCCAGTCATTTGTTAAGCATGCAAGATGGAATGCATGTTAATTTGTATTTATCAAGGAACTATGAAAGGGAACCCTTGTTTTTGCATATAGGGTGTGGTTAAAAACATAATACCGGCGATTGCATCCACCAACGCGATTATATCCGCAGCCTGTGCACTTGAAACCTTGAAGATTGTATCTGGATGCAGCAAAACACTTGCAAATTATCTGACGTATGGTTTACTTCTTTCTTTCTTCCTTGCTTGTTAGTGTTTGGACTACAGTTCTCTCCTTAAAGATAAGAATTGCTATGGATTCAATGTTATCCTCAAGCAATTTGGTTGCTTTTCATTTTCACAAGGTATAACGGTGGAGAGGGTCTGCACACTAAAGTGACGGAGTTTGTGAGAGACAAGGACTGTCTTGTATGTGGTCCGGGTATTCTGATTGAGCTAGACACCTCAATTACTTTGCAAAAGGTCCTTCCTCTTGCCCTATTGTCTCGTTCACCATTTAATACCGCCATGATCCTTATTTCTTAGCCATTTATTGCTTTAATCATGCTAACTTATCCTCCTCTTTAGTGCCATCTCCATTGATGCATTTATTTCCATCCCTGTATTGATGCTTGGATCTGATCGTTCTTAGTCTACTCACCGTTTCCAAGCTTCTTACTGCCCTTTTAGCTATTTTTGATTCTTGATTTACTCATGCTAAAGTACCCTTTGTGTGGTATCCATTAAATTTCTGCATCTCAGTTCTTTGTCATTTTGTTCATGTTTTTGTTTTCTCCTAGTTCATTGACATGCTTGAAGAACATCCAAAGCTTCTATTGTCGAAAGCAAGTGTCAAACACGGGAAAGACAGCCTCTACATGCAGGCACCTCCGGTTCTAGAAGAAATGCACAGACCAAACCTAAGCAAGCCGCTCTATGACCTCATGGGAAGAGTCCAGAAGGACACTGTCCATGTGTTTGGCACAGCCCTCAAGAACGAAGAGAAACAGTCGAGCTTAACGAAGCTAAGGGTTGTTTTCAAAGGAGCCGATGGTGTTGCAGACATGGATACAGCAATTGGAGCATGAACTCTGAGTTAGAAACAACCCTTCGATCGCAGCTAGATTCCATTAAGATAATTGGGCAGCTTGACTTGTCCCGTTCTTATTGTTGGTCTTTTTTTGGTTCTGTCGTTAATAGCCGTGACAGCAAATTCTTACTGCGTGATGGGGAAAAAAAATGTGTTACTCCAAAGTTCCAAACAGATGGGTTTATATGAATATTCTTAACCTCGAAGATGTATCTGTGACAAGAAACGAACATAGAGTGTAAACAAGTGGCGTTCGCCTATTCGGACTTTAGAAAATGGTCCCACTGGGATCAATTCCATTTCTTACAATTCGGATGAGATTAGGCTCGGCTTTGGACAAGAGGTATAATAAAATAAAAACAATTAATTAGTTTTAATAATATTACTGTTGGTTTTTGCATATTTAAATTTTTATATATTAATTAAATATAATGTGTTTTTTTGAATTTTGGTTAGTTATAATCATTTGATTAATTCTATTTGGTGTTAAAAAAATTTGGTTTGGAATTAAATTTGATTCAGAATAGATATATATATATATATATATATATATATATATTCTATTTGTTTTATTATTTATATGATTTAATTCTATTCGTTTCAAAATTTTCACATAATTTTAGTTCATATAATTATGATTTTTTTAGTTATGAAATTTCAACTATTTAGATCTTATCAAAAATTCAGATATTATTAAATCATATATAAAAATAAAATTTACATATAATAATAACGAGACATTGAATTTTTTTTGACAAAATGTTAATTTTTGAATTTGTCATTAAGCGAAACTTTGTTTTCAATCTAGCATTTCTTATAATTTTCATCAGTCAGAGATATGTACTCCAAAACTTTTTGATTTTTAATTATTTAAAAAACTCATTTTTATTTTGAAAACAACTCAATTTTATATTAAGAAACTAATTTGTTTATTATAACTTGTCTTTTTTACAGTTTTTAGGAAACTTATCTTTTCTTAGATTTCCATTTTCTCTTCTTCCGTTTGTGGCTATACTTGCTTACACTCCTTTCCCTTCATCTAATCTTGGAGACTTTAATCTACACTTTTGAAACGTAGTATGGGTCGAAGAGATAAGGTAAGTTCGGCGACTTATTTGTTCATTATCACCAGTGAAAGGTCAAGATTTGAGCATGCAAATCAAAATCATATTTAGAAGAAGAAAACAAAGTGATATGAACTCCTTCATGTTTTCTTTTACTGGCAAAGTGAATGGTGAATAGATAATTGTGTACATGAACCATATAGACCATCAAAACTTTGCTTGGGAAATCGTTCATATGAAACTATCATCAAGTAGGATCGGTCTGTGACCCTACTTCACTCAAACACTATCCTCAAACCATATCATATCAATGAGTTAGATTCTCTCTCTCTATCTTTCTCCAAAATCCAAATTGTGTATTGTCCATTTCCTCAATTACCCACCACAAACTGTCTTTAGATGTGGCTGTTTTAGGATCTTATAGCCATAACAAAGATTTTTAGGCTAATATCAAAGATACTTTCTTTTTGCCAATATCATGATAAATTATGAAAACCAATGGTATTCAATTAATTTAGTAAAGACATAAAAGTTTTTGTCAAATATGAGATACAAATGTAAATGTAATAAATGTATATGGCTTGTTTTGTGAACTTTGATTTCTATCTTTTTAAACATTTAACAACTGGATAACATCAAAACACAACCTCCTTCTGTCCTTCATGTTGTGTATTGTGGGACTTAGCCAGATTAGATTACATTGTATAAAATCTCTTTCTTTCTTTTTTTTTCTCTGGCCCCACTCTCCCACCCACATGCTCTCTTCTCTTTCTCTTCCTCTCTCTAAGAGCCAATGTTTCGTTGCCTATTTATTTGACTCTTTCAACATTCCCTCGAACACTTCAAGCAAAGAAACAAACACAAGACCTGTTCCTACAGAACAATAGAGTCTTTGGAAACTAAGAGATATCGCTATGGAGTTAGAGCTTGATGATGATGTCTTCTTCGCAGACATAAGCAAACAGATCTCTCTTCTCATCATGGATGAAGATGAACAGTTAAACCCTGTTTCTCTCTCTTCTTCCTCCTCCTCTCTCTCATTCCAGGTTTGTTTCTCTCCGTCCAAACGCTTAATCTCTCTCTCTCTAAACATACATCTCTCTAACTGTGTGTTTGTTGAATCTTTGTGGAAACAGGGTATCGTTAGAGGCGGCCACCAAACGGCTCCTTATATGTATCATCAAGAACAGAGCAAAGGGACTGGTGTGTTCATCCCTAAATCTTCTCAGCCCAGAAGAAGACCTCATCATCCGAAACAAGGTAGGTTTAGTTCCTTCAACGCCAAGCAACAACACCCTCTTCATCAAAACAGACAACAGTATCAGGAGAATCATGACAACTCAAGAAGTACTCTCACCACTCACAACAGCAACAAAAGCAACAACATGAGCAACATGATCACTAGTAATGTTCATGCTTCTATCCCAAGAAGAAACTACAGAGATGCAGCGTCTATCTACACTTGATTAATTTAACAAATCTTCTGCAAGATTCATGGTTTTTGTGTGATTGATTCATACAATGTATTTATAGATGCATAAGATTTATTTGTCTGTAAATCAGCGAATAATAAAGATTCTTATAAAAGGAAAGTCTTGGAGATTTGTTCCAAGTTTGTTCTTGTTTTAGTGTAACTCATTCTTGTCATGTTAGAGATATGTTCACTGACTTCTCCATTTGTAATTTTTATTGTTTTTTTGAGGGATTAAATTAAAGCCGAACTTGTGAAATCTCTTGGGTGAATACAACTAAGATTGATGAAGGAATGTGTAAAGACAAGCCCCATGTGAGATTAGCAAATGTTTCTATGTCTCTCTCTCTCTATCTCTCTCCAATCAATCAATATCTTTGGGACATAACAGACGAGTTTGCCACACTGTCTGAATATATAAAAAAAGGGTCAGATCTAAGAAAGAAAGAGGTCCAAAAGAACTGTCACAAGCTCACACACCTCCTGTCATTGCCACTCACACTCACATGCACATCTCTCTCTCTGCCATTATTCATTCTCACTCCTTTAGTATTTCTATTTAGAGCAAAATAATATGTCCGTAAAAAAACCTCTTAGTCGTCAGGACTGTATCACATATCCACTTTGTTCCTTTTTTTCTTTATATATATTCAAAGATAAGTAAAAATATGCAAATACCATAGGTGAAAGTCCGAAAATAAGCTCACACTTGCCTATATGACTGAAGATTAATCTGATACCATAGGTGTGACTTGTGAGCTTAATCTATCAGTTTGGTTAATGATTAGATTAATCTTCAGTTAATCATCAACCAAACTGATAAGCATATATGAAATGGAAACAATGAACAACAACCCTCAAGTTTTGACAAAAAAAAGAACAACAACCCTCAAGACAAATTTTGAAAACATACATTCCCTTGATTTCATATATATACTAAAAATATTTTTTTTATAGGTGGCGGTGGAATCAATACAAGATTATTTTTCGTTGAGTAGTATACATAATAGTAAGATTCATATTTCGGTTAATAAGAGAGTTTTAGTTATTTTAATTTAATTTGATCGTCAATCAAGGCGTGATTATCGAGAAGGAGCTTGAGAAACTGAGTCCGGAGGAGGTCAAGTTCATGATTGATGTGAATCTGGTGGGAAGCTTCAATGTGATTAAGGCGGCTTTGCCCTCCATGAAAGCTAGAGAAGGTCGTGGCCCTGCCTCTATTTCTCTCGTTTCCTCTCAAGCTGGTCAAGTTCGCTTCTCAATCTCTATACCGCCGAATCACTCCAATCACTAGATAAAGTTTTATCTTTTGTGAAAATGGAACAACTTGTTGAAGTTTGGAGTTGCATTTTTCGGAGAGAGACGTTTGTGATGCCTTTGTGTTTTTACTTGTTCAGGCAGGTATCTATGGTTACACTGCATATTCAGCCAGCAAGTTTGGGCTTCAGGGTTTAGCCCAAGCATTACAGCAAGAAGTTATTTCTCATGACATTCATGTGACGGTTCTGTTTCCTCCAGACACTGATACACCCGGGTTTGAAGAAGGTAAGAAAAGTTACAATCTTTGAAGCTTCTTATAACAGAACAGAAGAAGAGACCAGAGCTCACCTCCATCATAGCCGCATCCTCTGGTTCGATGAAAACCAAAGAAGTAGCCAAGATATGTCTTGATGGTATCAAATTAGGAAAATTCACAGTGACGTGCCATTTCATTGGGTTCTTACTATCTATTGCAACCACTGGCATGTCTCCTCAGAGATCGTTTTGGCTTGCTTTCGTCGAAGTTATGTTCGGTGGTCTTATTAGACTCGTTGGCTTGTTTTTCCAATGGGATTGGTATCAAACCATAGAAAAGTGGAGCAAAACAAAAAAATAGCAAATAGCAAGTTAGCTTCGGTCATCAAACATTCATGAGATGTATAGGATTAGTAAAAGTACAGTGAACAGGTTCATGTTTCTCCTTCCAAACTTCGACGTTTGTGTTTGCAATTGAATGTCAAAAATTTTGTAAGCCTTTTTTTGTCTATTGGGATAATAAATTGTGAAACAAATTGTAAATCTGCCGAAAATCAAATTCAGTAAATTTAATAAAGTATTGTTTTTTACATCATAATAAGTAAATTGATTTACGAAACTAACCATACCATACGGCGCCTGAAGATTTTGTGCTAAGTTCCATTTCGTTATCCTTCTTCTCCGATTCCTTCCTTTGGGAGGTGCTCATCAATGGCGTCCCAACTTCTCTTTGTTCCTCATTTCGCGCTCCTCCCTAAAGTCTCACCCTTTTATCCTTCCCTCTTATCAACACAAAAGCTTACTTTCTCTCACTCTACTTCTTCGGCTACGACGAGGAGAGCTCTCCAATCTTCCTTCAACTCTCGGATTACTAAACTCCAAGCCGTTGCCGACGCGTGCTCTGAAATCGAAAGCAACGTTCCCACTGAAACAACTGCTCTGACTCTACGAAACATCTGCCAAGGTTTTGTGCCGGAGCATATCTTACTCAGGCGAGCTTCGTTACTACTGTTTTCTTTTCCGGTGGAATATGATTTGAGAAGTTTGGAAATACGAAATTTGTGAAACGATTTTGATAATCTGTGCAGAATGGAGGAAGTTGGGTTTGTCTTTCCCACGGATATTCAAAGAGAAGCTCTACCTACCTTGTTTACGGGACGTGATTGCATCCTCCATGCCCAAGTCCTTTCTCTCATCCATTATATCCATCAATGTTGTCTCTTTTTGATTATCTCTTTTTAGTATTGGTCAGAACGGTTAATGTTGCTGCTGTGTTTTGGTAATCTTAGACAGGTTCAGGCAAGACATTGACTTACCTCTTACTCATATTCAGTCTTATAAATCCTCAACGATCTTCTGTGCAAGCTGTAATTGTTGTTCCCACCCGAGAGCTCGGTATGCAAGTAAGAGTGTAGGCATTGATTTGGATCTTCCTCTAGACTTTTAATCTTCTTATGAAATACTTGCCTCTTTTGGGTTTAGGTTACAAAAGTTGCTCGAATGTTGGCTGGAAAATCAACGGATATTGAGGTGAAAGGATGCACAGTAATGGCTCTCTTAGATGGAGGGATGCTAAGAAGGCACAAAAGCTGGCTAAAGGTTCGACTTGGACATGCCCCTTTTTTTACTATTAAGTTGGAGTAATTAGGTTACTCAAAAGCCTTTTTGAAGGATTTCAGCCACTTCTTCTTGTGAGTCAGTTCAGCAAGTTTAACTCTTTTTCAGGCTGAGCCACCAGCAATTGTAGTCGCTACGGTAGCAAGTTTGTGCCACACGCTAGAAAAGCACATTTTTAGACTTGACTCGGTCAGAGTTCTTGTTGTAGACGAGGTAAAACTTTCTCAACTATGTATTATACTTATTCTCCATAGCATATGATAGAGGTTGTTCTGCATATTGAACAACATCATGCTCAGAACATTTCTCACCCAGGAATATACTTGAACCGTCACTTGGTAGGTTGATTTCCTATTCTACTCATCAAAACAAGTCGGTTCTGTGCGGAAGCTTCTGACTTCATTTTCTTCATGCGATAAACGTCAGACAGTTTTTGCCAGTGCTTCCATTCCCCAGCATAAACATTTTGTGCATGACTGTATACAGCAAAAGTGGACTAAGGTTAGCTTGTGAATGATTCTTTTTCTGTGAATTATGTTCGGCCTTGGTTTTGAACCCAATGATTTCAGCTACTGTTAGATACTACCCGCCTGAGTCTACACATGACACTTTAACAAACTGGAATTTTGATCTTGAGTTTCAAGTCACTTTGTCTTTTTTCATATTTCTGCAGAGGGATGTTGTTCATATTCATGTTAGCGCAATCATGCCCATGCCTTTGTGCCTTCTTCACAAATTTGTAGTAAGATCTAACTTGTTCGACTTATTTTGTCATGATATGCATCTGTTAGTACATTCTGATCTTTATTTTGGCAGGTGTGTGGGAAGCAAAACAAGCATCAAATATTGCTTGCCTTGTTAGAGTCTGATGCACCTGAATCAGCTATTATTTTTGTCGGAGAGCAGGTTTTGGAAATCTCTATTTCCTTCTGAGTTCACTTAATCTAACCATGTAACACTCTTTTCTGATTCTTTTTTTCAGTCTGAGAAGTCAAAAAAGGCTGGAAATGATCCATCGACAACTCTACTTATTGAATTCCTTAAGACTAAATATGATGGCTCTCTGGAGAGCCTCCTACTAGAGGAAGATATGAATTTCAATTCACGAGCAGCTTCACTAACAGTATGTGGTCTGTTTTCCTCCGATTCTGATCCAGAATGCTTACTCTTTGTTACTAACCTTTTTGATTTCCCATAGGAAATCCGGCAAGGAGGAGGTTTTCTTCTTGTTTCTACTGATATTGCAGCAAGAGGGATTGATCTACCAGAAACAACTCATATCTTCAACTTTGATCTCCCACAAACAGCTACAGATTATTTGCACCGAGCTGGAAGAGCTGGTCGAAAACCCTTTTCCGACAGGAAGTGCATTGTTACCAATCTGATCACCTCGGAGGAAAGATTTGTGTTGCAAAGATTCGAAAATGAACTAATGTTCAGCTGCGAGGAACTGATGTTGTAGGTACAGTATTGAAATTAGCTGTACATAAAAGTTTGCATCTTTGCCTTTGTTTCCTCCATTTTTTTCATAACCACCAATACAGGTGAGTCAAAACACCATGAGCTTAATGCAACTATATTAGTTACATGGAAAGATAATCTGAGAAGTGTCATCATTGTCAAAGGAATTGCTTTATTAATATATAGTTTTGACTTTTTCTTCTCTTAATTCTTAGTTCTCACAATTAAAACTTAAACAGTATCATATCACAACTCCATCTCCAATTACTGAATTCTTCAAGATTACTGTAATGCCAGATCTGATATAAAATCCATCGGACGACCTGTCTGCTTCTTGTATTCCCTGCAAACCATCACAATAGTGGAAACGGGATAAGCAAACGAAGAATTGTATGTCTGATGGGTCCATTTGTCTAAAATAAAAGAAAACATTTACCTCCGAGTTTGCGATAATTACATTCTTCCCAACTCTAGCATTCTTGTCTATAATGCATTCTCTGTAGCGGAAAGGAGAAGGCAAAAAGAAGGAAGAAAGTCAGGAACTTTCACAAAGGAGAACTGTTTCTAAGGTAAACCATGTGAAACTGATAGTTTAGTCTGTCTTACTTAATCTTTGTGTTCTCTCCTATTCCAATGGGAACTTTGCCCTCAGCAAGCAGTGCTGCAACTTCTGCTTCAGTTTCGTAGAAGTCTGCCCCAAGCATCACAGTGTCCTAAAGTTTTCATGCTTTTAGATCATCATATAATCTTAAGAGTCTAATCCGTTCATTATGATTTACAAAGATATTTGTTTGGCCTACCTTCAACTGAACATTACTGCCTACTCTTGATCTAATTCCCACAATGCTGTGCTCAATCAAGCAGTTGGTTAAGAAGCTTCCATGGGAAATGATTGAATCAACAAGCTTCACAAGTAATGAACTTAAGAGTTAGTAAATGGGCCAAAACCGAAATACATAGAACTAGAACGAAATATGATGGCTGGTTTTACTTACCTTAGAGCCGTCTATTTTTGATGGTGGCAGGTTTCTCCTTGATGTATATATTGGTTTCGCTGCGTCATAGAAACTAAATGCCGGTGGCTGAAAGTTATAGAGAAGCCGTAAGTGATACTAAAATGAGTATATATGATTATAGACATCTCGGAAAGTATAGTTGTCTCAGAAAAAAAATTGTCCTTACATGCTCAGTGAGGGCGAGATTTGCTTCAAAGAAAGATCTTATGGTTCCTATATCTTCCCAGTAGTCATTAAAGAGATATGCCTGCTCAAAAGATCTTGTTATCGTTTGAAATAACGTGATTCATCTGATGTAAATGTGTGCTTAATCTGAATGTTACTGACATTCACATAGAATTCTTTTGCTGAGAAGGGTATAATCTCTGAACCAAAGTCGTTTGCTGTGGGGAAACGCCATCTGATTTCAAAACACTTGCAAGATATTTGTATTTGCACAGTTATTAGAATGCATAGACAGAACATAGAACTAAAAAAGTTTTACCTCAAGAGATTCAACAGTATTTCTTTCTTGAAAACATAAACTCCCATTGACGCTATGTATGGTTTCTTTTCAGCTTCCTCCTTGGAAAGTCCTAACACAGTTGTGTCTACTGCCTAAGGATACCTCGATGTTAGATAGAACAGTTTTTCAGGTTTTGTTCCCAGATCCTATTGTTGTTCAAAAATGATCCCAGAATTTTCAACATACCATCGCTTTCAGGTCGTCTCCTTTTGGTTTTTCACTGAAAGAGATAACTCTTCCTTTGTCATCTATCTTCATAAGACCAAAATCTGAGGCACGTCTACCATGTAACATAGAAAGAGACTATTAGAAATCGTGATCTTCGATTCAGCACAAAAAGTTGTAAAGGATCTATTTACTCTTTTGCATTCACCTGTCGTCTATTGGTATGCAGGAAATGCTTATATCCGCGCCACTCTGCCTGTGATCCTGAAAATTGAAGTTCGAGGAATGAATCTCTGAGACCAACTCATTCTTGATGAAGGGGATGGGTTCAAGTAATCTTTTTCTCACCTGTACAAAATCCATGTAATCCATTCTGTAGAGGTGATCTCCAGAAAGGATCAACACATCCTCTATCTCCTTGCTTCTCGCATCCTATGAAAAAAATGTTGGACCCTTTGTTTTTCATGTGAAGATAAGCTACTTGAAGTCTGATTTCTACCTCGAAAAGCCAATGGAATTGCCGAACCGCATCTGCTGTACCTTGGAACCACCTATTACCAGATTCCCCTGGCGTTTGAGTGGCTGCAAGAACCTGAATATTTTCAAACAATTGCCTCAGTTGCGTTAAACAAGTTTGGTTCATAAAGGGTGATGAAGAAAGCATATCAAACCTCAACATAGCCATCTCCAAAGCCAACTCCATTGGAGTTGTAAGCGCGGGCTAAATGCCTATTCAATGATGCTGAGTTATATTGTGTGAGAATGTAGACTTTGTTTATTCCGCTATTTATGCAATTGCTCATCGGTACATCTATCAACCTGTAGGCTCCCCCTATTGGAACCTGCAATTCACGCATATTCCCGATTAATTGTCCTGCAGGAAATTCAGCAACATCGGGAACTTTGCAACAGGGAAGCAACTAACAGCAGGCTTGGCGCGACGCTTTGTGAGAGGAAAGAGTCGAGTTCCTGCTCCACCTCCAAGAATAATGGAAGCGACTGTCCTTGAATCCCTTTTCTCAGACTCACTTTCTTGTACCTGGAGGTTGTCGATGTAAACAAACGCAGTGCAGGGCACTTTTGAATCTTGATGAGCTAAAATATCAAAGAATAAGAATAAGAAGCAGAAGCACAAAGGTTAAAACTTTTTTACCTTACTCTCTCCAGCTACACTGCTTAAAGACATTTGAATTCTCTTCTGAGAGAAGTTAGTAGAAGAGGATCGAAGACGGGCATTTGAAAGCTGAGCCAAGTTGAGCTTCTTCCCCATGAGCTCTCCATTGCAGAAGCTGCCAAGGTTAATGTGCCTAGTCAAGTCTGTGGAGCTGCGTAGGCAGGTCTGGGCAGAGAGGGAGATTCTGCAGTCAGCAGAGACCACCATTTTCGCTGGAAATATTGGCTCTTGAAGGGTTTGAAGAAAGAGGGAGATAAAAGAGGAGAGAAGAGAGTTGCATGGACTTGCCTTTTACTCGATTTTTGGAAGGATTTGCTCCACCCTATCTTCAACAAGTTACATCCACCACCAGTTATTGTTGTGTTTAGATTTTAAGACATCGGCTCTTTTGTCCTCACCTGTTTCACAATGGCATATTCTACTGGAGACTTATGCCAAGAAAAATAGAAATTGCCGGAGAAAACAGTGTTTACTTCTACTTGAATACAAAGATTGTATTCAAGAAAACATTGTTTACTTCTACTTGAATTGATAGCCGGTTTATGTGTATGTTTACGTAAACAGTTTTGGTTATTAAATACAAAGATTTAGCTGGTTGTATTATCTTTTAATCTAATTTAATTGTCTGCGTGAGAGCGCGTGGCATTAAATCGAGTGGACAAGAAGAGAAACAAAAAAAAACCGAATCAACGACTTTGAAGAATCAAAGTCAAGAGGAAGTGACAAAAAAAATCTCAAATAATACAGAGCAAGAGAGAAGAGTCCATCGCCAAAATCAGCAAAAGCTAAAGCTAAGAGCTTCCGCGTCAATGGCGATTTCCAAGCTCCACCTACTGTTTCTTCTCTCAGTCATCATTCCCTCCCTTTATCGTCCTGTTCTTTCCGACAATGGTAAGTAACTCGACACCGTCTATCGTGATTTTAAACTTAGATCTGGTCTGAAGAATCGTCGAACCTGTTTGATTCGTTTGTACCTCTCGATTCCAGTTTCTCCGATAGATTTCGATCATGGAAAAAACGTTTCTCAATATTCAGATTTACCGTTCCGATTGATGTTTTTTTATATCAATTTTTGAAAATTGCTTCACCTGCAAAAATTGCTTTTGTGCGTTCTTTTCTTTTGAAATCCACAGATGAGGAAGACCTTCTGCTTGCAAGCATCAACAAGTATAGAACATCCCTAAACCTTACGACACTAACACAAAACGACAACGCAGAATGTCTGGCTGACGAAATCGCAGACCAATTCAAGAACCAACCTTGCACAAACACTACTGGCTCAGCTTCAGTCCCTGGAACCCAACCTGGTTTCCCAGATTACCCTAAACTCCTCACCAAATGCCGCCTCAACATAACCGCAACCAGAGACGGTGAGATAATGCCAGTTTGTGTTCCTAACCTTGATGCGAGCCTTGTCTTGACCAACTTCACAAAGTCACGCTACTCCAAGAACCTGAATGATTCTAAGTTCACCGGAATTGGTATTGGTTCTGATGATAATTGGATTGTCGTCATCCTCACTACAAATACGACGGAAGGTGGCTTTTCTCCGGCCACTAAGGACAATAACTCGGGAGCTTTCACATTTGGAGTTAATGCTCTCGTTTCTTCGTCTTTGTTGGTTCTTCTCTTTTCTTTCTTCATGTTTTGAGTCCCATTTTTCTTGTTTAAAGGTCTCATTTTGGTTTTTCTCTTTTCCTTTTTCATTTTTTGAGTCCCATTTTTGGTTTCTTTCATTGTCTTTGGTTTTTTTTCAAGAATCTCATTGTCTTTGTTTGTTTGTTTGTTCTCTCTATCGTTTTGTTCTCTTGTGATCTAGCAATAGTGATCAGCTTATCAATTTGCATTGCCTTAGTGACTTCTTGCAACCCTTGTTTACATAAACAGCTTATGACACATCATAAGTATTTTTTGGGCATAAACAACAATGATTTAGTTTCATTCTGTTGACCAACAAAATTTGACATTCATGATTTAGCTGGTTGAAATAGCTTTCACTCTATATTAAAAACATGTGAGAAAATAATTTTATATTGTATTGAAATATTGATTTCTTGTCTAAGCCCATCTGCAGCCCAACAAAGAACATGTGAACATAGGCCCATATATTATACAAAACGAAGAAGAAAAGCCCATCTCTACTAATTAGGTCCATAATGAAGACAAGAGTGTACAAAAATTTCAACTTCGAAATCCAACACCACTTTGCACCCAGACAAAACAAAAATCCGACAGGCTTGTCAGATGAAGTGATTGATTGGTGGTATTTGCTACTTGGTATAGTAGCTTTTAACATTTTCAAATCAGTTACAGTATTTAGAGAGCATTTTCTTTTATTAGATAGATTATAGTTTTGTTAAAAAAACACTCGGAGTCCCTAAAATTGATATTTTTCGTTCAAATATGTTTTATCTCTAAATTCAAATTCATAATCAAATCTTTAACCCTAAATTCAGTTTGGTTTGGTTTTAGAGGTATATTTTTTTTTACAATTTAGATTATCATATCAAACTGAAATATAGAGAGAAAAAAACAGAAGCATGTTTTTTTTAAAAAAAATGTACAATTTTTTTCAGCAATACATATATATATATAGATTTATGTATCATTTATTGTTCATAAAATTGTATGGTTTTTAGAAAGAAAAAACTGTCATAATAAGTTAAAATAGTAATATATTTATATATATAGTGTATTTTGGTCAATTATTGTTTTTACTATTTACCGGGCCACATTGTATAGAGTCTTGAGTCAACATTATGATACATTTCTTGCCAAAAAAAAGAGAGAAAAATAAACATATAAAAAAAGCAGAAGAGTAAAAACATTTAACACTTATCATAGTGCAGTTTGGTTGGTTGGTGGTGGTGGATGGACGTGAAAGAAAAAACAGAGCTGTAAAATAGAAACAAGAATATCTTCTCACTTTTGAAATCTTGATTTTGTCTCGATTTCTATAATCTATCTTTAGATTTTGTGCTTCCTTTTTTCTTGGGTGTTCTAAGTGTGAGGGAGCGTTTTGATTGAGGGACTTGACTATTTTCAGAGATACACAATGTTTAAAGAAAAAAAGAAGAAGACAAGTGAATTTTGCGTTTAGGATACGTCTTTGAAACGTCACTTTCTTTTCACTATCAAACAATGAAACTAATGATCTCTCATGTTATGACTGAAATATCAGAGAGATTGAGAGAGAATCGTATCTCCTTTCTCACCTTCACTTTTTCTTTCTCAATTCCTTTTTTTGTTTTCTTTCTTTTACTAGTTAAAATATTGAAAATAAAATTCTTATTAAGTAAATTATACATGATTCTCATTTTAACACAAGATACTAAAAGCAAAGTGACAGTTTTACTTCTCTTACGATTTTTAAAAAATGCCATTAATGAATCAGGTTCTTATTGATCTGTTGAGTTTTCTTATTGAGAATTAGAAGTTTCTTATGATAAGCAAGGATGTTTCGTTCGTATCAAACGAAAGAACAAAGAGATAGTTGCTATTATCGTATTCATAATAAACTTACAACAGCAAAAATTAACTTAACGGAAATACATGTGATTGACTAAGACTATTAAAAGAGTTAACACTTAACCATATACATAATCATAATAACTTTGTTGACTATCAGTGGGCAAAGTTTACAAAATGAATATAACAACAAAAATTTACTTTTCAAATTGAAACATTAGTTCATAATAAGTGGCTCAGTTCAACTCGATTTTCCATGAATTTGAGCTATTTTTAGTTTATTATTACCTAATTAATTAATCAAAGTATATCCTGTCTTCAACAGACCAAATTCAGTTTATTTATATTGCAACAGTACTCAAATCGGGTTAACTTGTACAAGACATGTTATTAGACCTGAAACGTGAATTGTGGTACTAGCTACTATTTAAAGAACATGAAAATGTTCTAATTATAGGAACTAACGAATGCAGATAACCAAAACTGATGAAGACTACTCGTAGCTCAATCTATAATCCACTATATATGAAAAAGAAACTCAATCTTTTTATCTAGAATGGCTCCTACATAAACGGATAATCGAATATGTGTATTTGAAACTTTTTTTGAAAAAAAACTTTTTTTGAAAAATAATTAAGAAGAAAAGGCTCTGCGCTGTGAATGTGATGAATGACTTTCTTATATTCGTGTCCAAGAATTATAAATTTTTGACCATTTTGGTTCCCTTCAATTATTATTTGTATTCCTCTCTCTAATTATTATCAACAAATAATATGTGTGTCAGTGTGTGTATCCAAACGAAGTTGATCGTCACAGATGCACGCATTTTTCTAGGGTAAGGAGAGTATCTATGTACTAGGGTTTGATCGTGTCGCTAAAGAAAACAAAAGTATACTATCGAATTGTTGAAAATGGAAGGTGATATCATTGAAACATACCCGTCGAGTTTTTAAAAATTGGTTCTAAGAAAACTAAAACGTGTTAAAAAAGTTTCACTTTCTATTTTTTTTTTGTTCTTTCTTTTTTCTTTCTGTTATATTATTTATTTCAGAAGTTTTAGTTTGTTTTCTCCACAGAAAAAAATGAATTTTTTGTTTGAAGCTTGCTTATACTCTTGTATTCTTGTTTTGACCGAAAATTTTGGAGTATGTCCTCGGTTAATTTTTTTCCTTTCCTAAATATTCTTATTAATATCAAAAACTATACACACATAAATATAGACAAAAACTATTAATCACGTTACAAGATCATTAACTATACATATATAATACTTTAGGGTAGGAGCACATCCACCAATAGAGTACCAGCTAGGATTTGGTTTTGTCGCCATGTTGCCACTACTCAAGATTCACGGATCCATCCGGTACACCCGCCAAATTAACATATCCATTTTTGCAAACTCCAACAAAAGATTAAATCTTTCAATAGATAAGTGTATGTAGTATTAATGTACCTTCTATATAATGCTTATGCTTCTGTTTTTTCTTTGAAACCAAGAAACAAAAATAATGTTTATGTTCACGTAAGAACACTTCTAATAAAATATCTCACGGAATATTTCAATAATAAAATAATGAAAAAATAGGAAAAAGAAGTGAGAATTGTTTTTTAATTAAAATTTTGTGAGAAACTCGTAAGATATTTATAATATATTTTTTTGTTATTAGCGGAGTAATTAAAAACACTTATATAATCAATTTGTAATAAAGATATTAATATTTTTTTGTTGAGAAATCCAAATTAAGTATTTCATGGACGGAGTGCTCTAATCTTTTAACAAAATTAATTTTGTTGTTGCAATTAAATTCATAACTTAATTGATTTAATTATTCGGTCAAAGAGAGTGACAGCATAAAGAATCTAAAGTTGGCCCACATTCAAAGAACAAAAAAGATTTTATTTAAATAAATGCTTCCTTTTTGGTTTCAAAACTAGAAAAAAAAAGATAAAAAAATATGTCTAGGAAAAGAAGGGCAAAAGGGTAACTTGAGATGAGGTGTGACCGTTCTGAGGATAGAATAAAAAGAGGACGACGTCATGGTCGTAATAGAATATTAGACGTCCACATATTACATGAAACCACCCACCAATCCTTTTGCTCAACTTAGCCACAAAGAAACCTGCCCAATTGCCACTTTTTAACCTAAATGCTTTCTCCACATTTCAGATTTGATATAAAACTTTAACCTAATTGAACCACACCAAAAAGATATTGCGTCACTAATCATATACATGTTATCAAGTTGGTGGGGGCTAATGAATTATTAAGATTGAAACAAACAAATTAGTTGTGATTTCACCCAAAAACAAAAACTTATAAACAAATGATGGTCCAAAATGGTTATTCATTCGAACATATAAAACAAAATCACATCAAAATTCGAAATTCAAATCACCGAATCCAAATTTAAAGTGGGTTATTAATCACTGAAGTTACGTTTTTAATTTAAAATTTGTGACAAAATATCTACTAATTTACTGGAAATTGTGATGAATAATATTAATCTTGAGTTACGTTTTCTTTGTTTTTCAGAGATTTAATTTTTTTATGATTTCATATGCCAACCTTCTATTTCTAGCAATTTTCCCCACAAAAAACTTCTCGTATATATATATATATATATATATATTATTTTTTTTTGAATGTTGTCCCAATTTAACTTCAACATGCAACAATACCCAAATGGATAGACGCGGATCCCATGCAGACTACTTTGCAAGAAAGGAACTTTATATACATATCAATCAACCCACTCACAGTAATAATAAATTAATAGTAATAATAACCAAGAGACAAAACCCTTATATAAAATTAAAAATAGAGTTTTAAAGCGCAGTCCATTGGAGTTTCACGTGTCGCTCACTACATTTTTTTGTTCTTATTTTACTCCATATAAAAGAGAAAAGGAGTGGGCACTTGCACTAATTGCAGTTTAGTAATTTGGAGAATTATCAATTATACGTAAATATTGTTTTTTAATTGCTATTTGGGTTGATTACGTTACTAAACCTGATAATTGGGGAAAATAATATCTTAACTAGAAATAGTATCTTTTTTTGTAAAACAAATTTGATATGTCGCCAGGTTATAAAAAATATATGTTGCCAAAGTTAATACAAAAATGAAAATTAATACTTTTGCAAGAACATATAAATTTCCAAAAAAAATATAATCTAAAATTTGAACTGTTTCTTGAAATTATAAACATTGTTATGTATCTAAATAAACTTGGGCCTAAATTTTATCTTAGAAACAATGTTTTCCTAATTAAAATAAAA
The DNA here is from genome assembly GCA_000218505.1 of Schrenkiella parvula. NCBI lineage: Eukaryota > Viridiplantae > Streptophyta > Magnoliopsida > Brassicales > Brassicaceae > Schrenkiella > Schrenkiella parvula. The sequence continues at coordinate 12,224,924 of CM001192.1, read as the reverse complement.
CTTATAAAAAACGATAAGTATGTTTATCGAGTTGCGAGACCTTAAAATATGCATGCAACTGATTATTCATCAATCATTAAAGGATATGTAATTACAAAAAAAAGTGTGTAATTAATTAAAAATGTGTTCAACCAAATGTCGTTACATCCGTCGTCCGTACACTAAAGCCTTCTGATTTAGAGTTACGGGGTTGTGATGACGTCGTTATTGTACGGACCAACCTAGCTAATGTCTTCCTATTAGTTAAATAAACGTTAATACTTAATACATTAATACAATTGAATTGTAAATTGTATTAATTTGTAAAAATTAAATGATAATTCAAAGAAAAACTCAATTTCATTTTCTTACTTACAAGAATAATAACAATAACCTACGTTTTGACGTTCAAAAATGATGCTGAAAAAAAAAACTCAGATTAATGATAGAGGCAACCTAATAATTTGATTTGATGTGTTGGCACGATAAAATTAAGGAAGGTTCTGCGTACAATCGTTCAAACGAACTTGAGGATGCATGCCACTAATTTCGGACCACTCAGGGAATCTTTCTTACCAAACTAGATTAACTGCCGACCAGACCACGAGCATATTCTCCCTGCCAATTTATTGCTATTATATGTATCATAATTTTTTTTTTCAAAGTCAATTTTAATCTACTTTTTTCCCGAGTTAGGAAACGGCGACTTTCTATTAGAAAAATAAAACAGAAATACATTAAAAAAAAACAATTTGTGAAACTGTAAATACAGAGCAAATTAAGAAGTTTCCTAATTTTAGGAAGTAGCAACGCTGAAAGATTCCCAATTTAGCAATCCCCTGTTTTCTCGATTGCCTTCAACACATCTTCTTGATCTTTGAACATTCTCCATGCCCACCACTTCATCATCTTCGTCCTCCTCGTATTCTTCGGTTTCTTCAGGCTCAATCCTCTCTTCTTCGTTCTCCACGATATCATCTGAGTCTTTCAAGATAGAGAGTCGGAGACGACCGTTGCTTCGGTCAGCTTGAAAGCATCTGTTAAGAGGCGGTGCGTTTGTGGCAGTCATGACCAATCTTCCATCTTCACGGTGTGGTCTCATTTGAATGCATTGAGACCCTCTCAAACTCGTCAACGGAGGTGGGAGATCATTAGGGCTCGCATTCCCTTTCCTACTTTTTAACGTTCTTGTTTCCGTTGCAGTTTCCCCGAGTTTCTTGGTCGGCACGTCAGATAAAGGAAGCGAGAACAGATCTTCGACGTCAGTAACATCAGAGCCAGTTTCGCTTCCGAGATTTTCAGTGCACAATGCTAAGCTCTCTTCGCTTAGAGCTCTACAAGAAGACTGAAGTTGAACATAACTCTTCTCTTTCTCAAAGCTCGTCGTCTTTGAGAGAGAGGAGGAGGAGCCAGAGGATAGGGACTGGAGAAAGCTCCAGCCACTCGAGTCAGGAGCCGAGGAAGCAGCTGATTTGTCATCGTTACGGTTTCGGGTGTCCTCGGAGTCAAGTAAATGAGACTTGAGAGCGAAACCAAAGGGTTGAGAGACGTGAGGATTTGGTGAAGATAGCCTAAGCCTTAAAGCCCTAGGCTCGTTAAGCTGAGATGACTGAAACCCTTGTTGATACACAACAGTTCCCATTTGCTTAAATAGGATAGGAGAAATATGTTGAGAGATAGAGAGAGAGAGATATGAAAGAGTTAAGAGGTGATTGTTAGATGTGAAACAAAGAAGTAGAGGGGTTTTTGGAAATGAGAATGAAGGATAATGAGAGGGAGAGGATGCCAATTTGTAGTGTCACAAAAGTGAATAAATAAAGAAAAGAAAGAGAAAGAGTGACTGTGCAATGTGCAGAGACTAGAGAGGTGGGTAAAGCTTTTCCACACCACCACTTGAATAATGCAAATTTATTTTATTTAATTATGCCACACAATGCCGATAAGAATATAGTGTGTGTCTGTATGTAGATGTGCTAAAGGTGAAAGAAAAAAAAAGTCTTTGTATAGTACATATGGTTAAAAATTGAAAAACTCATATGTAATCTTTGTACTGTTATGAAGCAAAAAAACTAGACTTTTAATCGATAACAAAAGGAGCAATTTTGAAAAGCATCGTCTCTGAGGGAAACTTGGTTAATCATCGTTTTTGACTTATTTGGCAAAAAAAAAAATTATTCAGCAGCCTGGGAAGTTTCGACTCTCATGTGATCTGGGACAGAAAGTGACTATCCAGAAAAATGAAAGAAAAAAAACATAGTGAGAAAGAGAAAAATCCTTATTAAAAAGAAAATTAGTGAATATGGTTTAGACTTAAGAGACCGATTGTTTCAAACATAAATGTTTGCGTAAGCATTTGTTTTTATTATTGTATACTTTCTAAAAGACTTGCACCCCGAAAAAAACAACTTTCTAAAAACTTTCAAACATTTTCTTATTACTGAATTTCTTCTTTTTGTTGCGTTTGTAGTATTATAATTTAACATACGGAAAAACCAGTTGGCCATTTAGAGAGAGACACGTAATGGCAGTAACATGTCAAAAAGTTACAGACAGGTCTTGCCCTTTCTTTTATATTTTACGTTCCAAAATATAAAACAATCCAACAAAAGCTATGAAAGTTCCCAAATTTGGTTTCCCCAATAGTGCTATATAATTATGAAGATGATTGTTTGTTTTTTCTCTCTAATACTCTCTACCTTATATTTAAAGCAAAAGAGTCGTGTGGCTTACAGGGAGAAGGAGAGTCAAAACCTATGTCGGGTAACTATTAGACCCAATTTCAACAACATGATAACAACAACCCACTAATGTTGAAATCTATATCCCATTAACCAGAAACAAAACCAAGAAATAATGATTATTGGCTCTAATCAAAGTGATAACATGAATGTGTCTCCATGCAAAGTTTTAGAAAGGAATGTTCATAAATTGAAGAATTTTTCATGTATCAAGAAACCACGACATGAAACAAAATACAGGGAACCAAAAAAAACAAATAAAGTGTGCCAAAAAAAACACTCACCTCAATTTTCCGCCCACTTATTATGACCAAAAAAAAAAGTTCTTAATTAGGATGTCATTTTGTTAACAGAAATAATGAGAGAAAAAACATAAAGTCAAAAGTAACCAAGGTTTAAGTTTTGGTTAAATGAAATATAATAAGGTTAAAAGACAAATAAGAAGAAGGCACCTAGGTTTCAACATCCAAAACTTTTCTTCTCTCTCTAATTCTAAGACAATGTTGGGTTAAGTTAACATCAAACTTTGCCCTTTGAATCTTTGGCTAGCCAACAGTAAGTTGCTTTTGTCTTAAGAATTTACATTTCAAGATTTTCCCTCTTAAGCCATGTTACCTTGTACGGAACAGCTTACGAAGACAGAGTTTAAGATTCATTTTAAGTCGTCAGCAACAACAAGTGATTCCCCACTAAACACTTTCCTTTCTTCTGTCTCTCTGTTAAATCAGATGCTTACGTACTTAATCCCATTTCTAAACAACAAAAGACACTTTTTTTTTTCACAGTAAACAAATGCCCTAGGGTCACTGACTTTTCCTTAACTCTAAGGCATGTGGGTTTATTATTATTTAATCGAATGCAACCTAGTTCTCTCTAACTTTAATTACCATCTAGCTTACACAAATTAGAAAAGCTAGAATGCGTGAGCTGTTCCTATTCCCAAGAGGGTGGGGGAAGAGATTTGTGAGATCTTCCTGGGCTTCCTGTAATAGAAAAAGCCATCTCAGTTTTGTACTTGTGTTATAATAAAGAATGTTTAGCTACTACCATTGATGAATCGTGAGCATAATGCTAGCTTGTGTGCTGTATAGTACTATATGATCAACTTTTTATCACCCACTCCGTCTTTTCGAGTTTATTGCAGACATGAACGAAGCAAGTGGATCTTAGTTTATGTTTTCAAGAGATTCTAAGATCACTAAGATATGTACTACGAAGATACCTTTGATTATATATATTAAAAGAAGAAACCCATTCTTTCTCTTGCGAGATTGTTTCCAATATCAGTACTTGGCTTCTATAACACGAAGCATCTTACTCTATATTCTCAGTGGTAGATCACGTATTACTTAGTCCACTAAAAGATGCAAATGAAGATTTGTTTCCATTTGCATTACCAAGAAAATGTACAAATGCAATATAGAAGATAACTATTGTAAACATATATAGAAGCCTTATATACGAACTTGTGTTTTCTTTGGCAATAGAAAGTTTTCAATTCTCGCAATATAACTCAAAAATCCGTAAGTTCACAATCAACGTTTTGCTATTAGTTATAGTGCTATCCATAAATGAATGTTCATTTTTGTAGTGCCCCTCCCTCTGCTGAAGGAATCAAGAATGATATAATTAAGCAACTAGTTGACATGCTTAGAATGAAATAATAATTAGGATTCTCTAACGTAAGCAAGAGTAAGAAAAGTTATGACATAGTTTAAGTAACAAAATTGGAAAAAGGAACTGACCTGCAGACGTAATCTCCAGAAAAATATCCACAAATTGAATCTTGAAGAGCATAGGTGGTCCTAAAATTCGAACCACTCCCATTGAAGAGAAGAAAGTAATACAGCAACCTTTGGCCTCTCGAAGGGAGAATGCTTTTGAGAGAGTGTCCTTATACAAAAGCTGCTTTTTTAAAATGTAATTAACATTACAATAATTAAGTGAGTAATGACAGAAGCAAAAGCATCAAATTTAAATCAGAATATATTTTGACTTTGTTTCATGACCATGACGCAAGAAAAGTTAAAAGAAGAAAAAAACAGAGTGAAACTTCGAATCATAATCCATGAGTGTTTGCTACTGGTTTCAAGTGTTCAAATTTCAACTACTGTAGGATCTAAAAGCATAGAGAAATACGTCATACCACTTAAGCTCAAGTGGAGACATAAACTTAAGCCTTACGTTTCCATTTATGTTATATGATTATCGAGTAAAACAAGAGTATTGCATCCCGTGGCTCAATAGAAATTGCGTAACAGAGAAAAGCCATCCATCCACCATCTTTTTGACCATATTAGTGGAACCTTTATGTGAATCCTCTCCAACTTTTGAACTCTGACCCAGAAAGAAAATTTATATCATTAGAATGAGATGGTGAGCTTATCTAAGCCATGCATATATCATTTATTGGCTGACATAGTTCACAACTTTAGGTAGGGAAAAGATATAAATGCTTATATATATTAGAACTTTCTCCTTTTGCTTTGACGGAAGCATGAGATCCACACGAAAATATCAATCTCATCCATAACTAAATGTCTTACTCGATCACGTATCATCCAAACAAGCTGAAATTTCTACAGTTTAGATGTCAACATTGTAAAAAAGCTTTCGCGTTGTCTAGTTATAACGCCTCGAGTACGGATAAATACGAACACTCACGTGAACTTACATTTAGTTAGTGGGCTATTGGAACAATGATTCTTCATCATCAGCTTGGTCTTACTCAACTAAAAAGACAGGTTGATTCATCAAAGATGAGTTCACATTTCACACCAGAAAGCTCGTACTGGTTAAGCCGTCCCTAGAACGTCTTGAACCTTTTATAACAGTAGGAAAAAGAATCTAAAGTTAGAGGAAAAACTTTGAAATTTCACTTATTAGAGCCTAAACTAGCAAAGAGATTGAGGCAGAAACAGATCAAAGCAATTTTTAAGCATTCAAAGTTATGAAATGATTCACTTTCTTCTAGAAATGGGAAAACATTCAACAAATAAGAATCTGTTTATGTAAGAGTAAACAGAGTCAATCAAAATGCAGCTCTCAAGTCTCAAGAATTCTTATTGTACAATAGGGAAGACAAATGTCTAACAGTTCTAATTATCTGGAACTTGAAATGATTTGGTTTGGTGACAAATCATCTAATAGCCTTAAATGTCTCATGAATGTACTACCACCGAGAGCAAAACAATATCGTGTGACGTGACCTTTGTTTCTTCATGGAATCGTCATGGAAACAAACATAACAATGCCAAAAGAGCCTCCTTGTAGCGAATATACACGTGTGTCACGTGTCACAATTCATAAATTTTATATGTACTTCATCTTGTTGATACAAAAAATATAATCTTCTTTAGTCAATACGATTACAAAAGCTATGACTCGTAAGCCATATACTGTTTAGCAAAACTTAAAACTAGTTATGAAATAACTAAGCGTAAACATAGGCTCACAAGATTTATGAATTCAAAAATTGTTAAGGATTATATAGTTAGATTGCACGGAATCAAAAGCTGGTACGCAAAACCAACACGTTTGAAAACGTAGAAATGATTTTCTAATGAAAATTAGAAAACCGGTATGTGTTGAAAACATATATATACATGTATAATCAGACCAATATCTAACAAGTTCAACCACGATTTCTGTAATAACCATTTCCACGTCTTATGTTATGACCAATTACAACTTGGGAAGTGAATGACATTCATCTGCTGAACATTCTTATGAAGGTTTGACTATTCCTTATGATAAGATCTTTTAATTGGTTTTAGGTAGATGCAATTAAAAAAAATACATTATAACATTTTTCTTGTTTGAATAAAATTAAGGTTTTCACAACTCCCAATTTTCCATTATAGCATACAGATTGTTGATTTGAACATCCACATCCAGAATCAGAAAGAAAAAAAAAAGAGAATTTTTGAAACACCAAATTTTGGAAAATTAATGAATGAAGAAAAATTTATAATATAGGATAAATTCATAGTCAAACTAAATAAAACGGTTACCAAATCTATAAAATTGGTAGCATTAATTGTCGAATTTTCGTGGATGCAAGTGGGCATAGTATAAATATGGGGCAGTTACATTTTTTGATACGACAAAAAAAAATGGAAGATCTCTCTGATTTAAGAATACAGGTAATTTTTACTTACATGAATAAACATTATCTATTACAATATAAACATTAATCCAAACTCATAAACATTATCTCTCTGATTCTCTATGTACCTGTTGGATAAAAAATGTGGGTGACATGACTGATTACGATTGATATATGTTACTTCTTATCCTATATTGATGTTTAAACTAGGGTTTCATGTCTTTTTTTTTTAAACAATATGCATTATGCAAATTTAAATCCAGATAGTGCTAAATGTCACGATATGGATGGGTAAATATTTTTTTTTTCAGGGTAATAGATAATTTAGTTGTTTTATACTATAGCATAAGATGTTTTGATACATTAAAAAACCATAATTCTGGTGAAAAAAAACCAATTTTCTCTTAGGGGATCTTAATCCTCTCCATAACTAATTAATTGTAACGCGTCTAGGGATAATGGACTCTCTACTCTAACAGTGTAAAAAAAAAAGGAGACAGTAAGAAAAAAAAATTAAATTGAGGAATTAAGAAAGAAGGTAAGAAAAATTCAAAGCGAGGTTCTCGGGAACCAATCTGGAAGAGAGGGGTGCAGAGAGAGAAGAGAAGCGAAGACGATGGCGATGTTAGAGATGAACATTCTTGGGATATTCATGGTGCTTATGTTGCTTCTCATCTCCCTCATCATCCTTTTCGCCTGCAAGCCATGGCGCTACCTTCCCCGTTTCCGATCCTCCCGTATTTCTACCTTCAAGGTACCTTTTACCCCATCTCCATCTCCTTCTCCTTCTTCTTCTCCGTCTTCCTCTATCTATCAATCTCCCCCATGTGACGGACTCGTTCGATTCGATTGCTGTGCTTCTATCAAGTGATCCTTTGGGAATTGATCAATCACGCTTGATCATCAATGACACCTGTTGCCCTTTGGCTTCCGTGACTATTTCGGGGTTTTTTTACTCCGTTCTCGATTTCTGGTATTGTATCGACGCCGGGCGGTGAGAGTGTGGTTGATTGGGTTTGCTTTTCGCAATAATAATCTGATTGACTTTTGGAAATGAGAATGTGTTATTGAGTGTTTACTGCTGGAGAGAAAGTTTCCGCAGAGGATTAAGTGTGGATTAGGTTGTAGCTCACGATTTTTGATAGATTTTTCCGCCTTAAGTCATAAGTGTATCTGGATTTTCTGCCTGTTTGATTTGCACAAACTCTGTTTGTTTAAAAAACCCGAATGACAGTTCCAGCCTCCAGGTACTTTTTCGTTTATATATGTAAATCTGCTACCAGAGCTATCGATTTGTTTCTCAATGTGAGCTTGGTGCTTATCTTTATGCAATGGTAGTCATAGGAGGGACGAGAGAAATGTGAAAAGGCGAGAGTAAAAAGAAGAATAATAAGTGGAAAATGTGAATGTTGCAGACAATATTTCCGTTCATCGATGTGGAAATTTTGTCGTGGGAGATTTTTTTCCTTATTAGTTTCTCTTTATGTAGGGTTTATTTGTGTTTCTTGTATTTTAGCCGGAGGATCGTAATTTCATGGATATGGAAAAAAGTTAAATCGCTTATACATCCATTTTCCAGTCCTGCTTAACTCTACTGCAGTTGGAGCCTTAATTCTCACTGGGAATACGATACAGCATATTTATCTAATATGTTGCTTTTCGCGTGTAGACTTCATTTGTATATATGTTCTGCATAACTTGGACAACATATTAAAATTGTAACTAAATCCGGCATATGAGTATTGCATTCAGTTTAAGCTACTTTTTCGCTCCGGTCATAGCCCTGATACTTCTTCAATGCCTTTCTTTGCAGCTTGGGGATTTGCAGAGACCGCTTGTATCGGACGATGGAAATTTAATACAAGGCCAAACCAGTGAGGTAACAAGGGAATACGATTTAGAGGGAGCTTGCTACCAAAATGAAGGGCTTTTGCATTCATCTCTGACTGAGGGACGGGTTTACAAACAAAGGGTTCCTTCTTCATCTCCCCATCTCACCCAAGGTAAGTCTTTGTATCCGTCTTTCATCCCAGACCAATTAAGTTGAGTCTATATCATTTGCTTATGGAGATGATACAATTGTTATCAGAGACATCTTTATTGTGTTATGAACTCAATGCATCACTCATATTTGACCTTACAACCAATCGGCCCTAAATTTATGTAGGTGAAAGCTTTGTTCTACAAATAATTTCTGAACCTTCTGACAATGGTTTGGTGGGCCAAACGCTTAAACACCCAGCTGAAAAAGTTAGCTTGGAAGAAGTGCAAACATTTGACTTACAGAATAACAGAAGTCAAAACGTACAACATGAGCTGGAAAAGGATAGACTTACCGAGCTTTCTCCAGGACTTGTTAAAGATCAAAGTAATTTCTTTTTCTTATGCTTTCATAGGGCGTGTAATACAATTTCAATCCATTTCTTCAATTAGTCGTGCAAGACATATCATATTTCGTGTTAGAAGTGCAGGAAGTTGGCTGTCCCTGGAGGTCATTGCGGGTCCTGCCATTGGGCTTCAACATGCTGTGCACTCCACAAGTACCTCCAAGCTGCCAGTGAAACTTGGAAGGGTTTCTCCTTCTGATATAATTTTGAAGGACTCAGAAGTTTCAGGGAAGCATGCTCAAATAACCTGGAACTCTACTGTAAGGAGCTGCATAGTTTCATTTATCCGACTTCTGCATGTCAGGTCTTATTACACTGTGTGTCACACCTGCCTGGCTTTGATTTCAGAAATTAATATGGGAGCTGGTAGACATGGGTAGCCTAAATGGAACCCTTGTGAACTCTCAGTCAGTAAGTCATCCTGATTTAGGCAGCCGAAAGTGGGGTAACCCTGTCGAGCTTGCAAGCGAAGATATAATAACTTTGGGAACAACTACAAAGGTCTATGTAAGTCGAACTGAATGGTTAAAGGTGCTTGCTGGTAATGTTTCTTTATTTTCTTAATTTATCTTTCATGCAATTTCTTTTCACCTTTGGAAGGTCCGTATCTCATCTCAGAATGAGTTTCAGACACCGTTGAAAATTGGTGTGGCCTCTGATCCCATGGCTGCACGTCGAGGAGGCAGGAAACTTCCAATGGAAGATGTTTGTTATCACAAGTGGCCGCTTCCTGGGGCTAATAAGGTTTCCTTGATTTGTGATTTTGACTTGTTTGTGGGATGATAGAATTCACTGATTCTGCTAACATAATTTTAAATTTATACTGTGTCAGTTTGGGCTGTTTTGTGTTTGTGATGGACATGGGGGAGCAGGGGCTGCTCAATCCGCTAGCAAGTGAGTCACTGTTTTTAATTAAGATCACCTCTATTCACTGTTTCTTTTATAGAATACTCCTAGAGTTATCTTATTCTGGCCTTTTTTTTATGCTTAATCTACCAACGATATCCAGTTCCTTACCAATTGCTAACCTGAAAAACACTGCGGTTGATTGTGATTAAACTTTTAACAGCATCCGCCTTTCTGAGTTTGACCTCTGGTTTTGTTTCATTTCTTATTCAACTTTTGATGTCATAGAAATATTTAACGGCATGTGACTAGCCATGCAACTGGGTTCAAGTTATGGCAGGCGCTGTTGCAGCCAGGAACAAAAATCGATGTTGATACTTGATCTGTTCATTTTTTGTAAACGGGCTAGTTACTATATATTAGGAGGCTTCACTAACTAACAACTGGAGCATCTTTGGTTTGAAGTTTTGTCTCAAACAACGAAAATGATATACTTAAATATTGAACCTAATTAAACTTATTCTCCAGAATTATTCCTGAGGTTCTGGCGAATATTTTATCAGACTCTCTGAAGAAGGAGAAAGTGTTATCACAAAGAGATGCTTCAGATGTCCTGAGGGACGTGCTTGCGAAAACAGAAGCTCGCTTGGATGATCACCTATATGAGGTTCTGAAGCTTGTCATTTCCTTTCCTTTTCATTTGATTGCATGTTTGTCTTCTTGACAACTTGGCTGGATTTTTTCATTGCTTCCTACTTTATGAACTAGTCGATTGATGCAGGGTTGTACAGCTACTGTTCTCTTGGTTTGGAAAGACAGTGAGGAAAATTTATTCGCACAGTGTGCCAATCTTGGGGATTCAGCATGTGTAATCAAGTACGTTAAACATATTATGTTGCTATCTTAGAGATTCTTAGTTGCTGAGCTTGCATTAACCAGAGTATTAGCTTGTAGCAACATTTCTTGGTGTAGAAAGAGGGAGGGGACTTGATTACTCAGGTTAGAAACAACGATCTTGCGTGTCTAAAGCGTGAGTGAGTGTGGTCTTCTTAATGAAAGCCTCTTGTTTTGGAAACAGTATATTATTTATAATCTTGGGTTTATAGGAGGGTAAATAGAAATCAATAGATGAGAGAGATATGCGTCTTATTTATTTTTACATCGTAGAAGTATTGGTCTTTTGCAGAATTAGAAAGAGAGTTCATATCTAAAGTTTCCTTAATATGGATCTTAATTAATAATCACAACCCTATCAGATTGTTGTTTTGCTCTCAGGAAATAATAGTCTCAGCAAAATATGTTCGTAGCTTCTAGTTTATTTTTAAACTGATTACGCTTTGGTTTCCATTTGGTAGCCTTGATGGGAGATATATACAAATGACTGAAGATCATCGAGTGACTAGCTTGACTGAGAGAAGACGAATTCAAGAAGCAGGACTATCCTTGAGAGATGGAGAGACTAGGATCTTTGGTATTAGCTCAATGGATTAAACACACTCCTGATTCTGACTCCATTGTAACATAAAGACAAAATTTGATTTGATAATCTTCTCCAGGTATAAACCTTGCGAGGATGCTTGGAGACAAATTTCCAAAGCAACAAGACGGCCGTTTCAGCGCAGAGCCATATATAAGTGAGCCTTTGCGTATCGATCAATCTAATCAAGATGTGTTCGCTGTACTGGCTAGGTAAAATCATTAACATAATAAGCTTTTCCCCGTTTTCTCATACTTTTTTTGGCTAATTCTAAAAACCGGGAAAACAAAACAAAAAAATTCTGCAGTGATGGGTTATGGGATGTGGTGAGTCCGAAGAAAGCTGTGCAGCTGGTTCTTCAGGTAAAACATTTTCTACTTCAAAATGAAGGATAATGGCATTTGCTCTGTCTGAAAATATCGAACTCATGTTTATGTTTTAAAAACGAATATGGCAGATGAGAGAGAAAGAGAGAGGGACAGAAAATAGTGCAGAGAAAATAGCAAACGGTCTACTGAATGAAGCTAGAGTGATGCGTACAAAGGACAACACCTCCATTATTTACTTAGATTTTGATACTTCCTTGTAATGTTAGAAAAAAAATGTTATTTGGGAAGTGTCTGTCTTTCATGTACAATCTTTTTTTATCTATATTTGTGTTAGTATCTTTAGGGTATATGAGAAAGAAAGAAAAAACCTCAGTTGCAGAGCTTTAGGATGGGTATGGCGAGCCATATTGGTTTCATCTCTTGCTTATATAATAATAATATTAACAATTTAAGTTTATCTCATTTTTTTCGACCATAATTAGAGGTTATATTTCGGGTTTTTCTTATAATTTCCTGATTGAAGTTTATAGTAATCTCAAAGCCTAAAGAAAAAGTCAGATGTTCTTGTTATTTAGGACATTGGTCAGCCATGACTAAGCAACACATATTCAATGTTCCTAATGACATGGATGGAAAAGAATAACTAGTAAATATAGTAAAATCAGATATTTTTGAATCCATTCCTACCTTAACCGGAAATTTGACCCAAATTGAACCTAAAAAGATTTGAAAGCGATAATGAAGCGGGCCCAAAATCAGGAGTAGTTCGCGTCCACACTAAAAGCATGTGTCCCTACACTACCAGATCAGAGCCTCATCAATGAAAAGTTGAAAACGTCATTTAATCCCTCAACGGTAAACCAAACCCCCACACAATCCTTTTTCCTCCTCCATACCTCAAAGATTTTGAGGAGAAAAAGCCAACAAAGAGATGGGTCTGCATCCCATTGCCGACGCCGACGAGCGCAGTCCCTTTGGCTCTCTCTCCGCCGACGAATTCTACGCCAAGCATTCCGTTAGCCACTCATCCGCCTTCATCACCAACCCTCGTGGACTCAAGCTCTTCACCCAGTGGTGGTCTCCTCTCCCTCCAGCTCGTCCCATCGGCATCGTTGCCGTCGTTCATGGCTTCACCGGCGAATCCAGCTGGTTTCTCCAGCTCACATCCATTTTATTCGCCAAATCCGGTTACATCACATGCGCGATCGATCACCAAGGCCACGGGTTTTCCGACGGCCTCGTCGCTCATATCCCTGACATCAACCCCGTCGTCGATGACTGTATCTCCTTCTTCGATGACTTCCGCAAGCGTCAGGAGACGCCGGATCTGCCGTGTTTTCTCTACTCCGAGTCATTAGGGGGAGCAATTGCGCTCTACATCTCGCTCCGCCAGAGAGGCGTCTGGGACGGACTCATCCTCAACGGCGCCATGTGTGGAATCAGCGCGAAATTCAAGCCGCCGTGGCCGTTGGAGCACTTGCTCTTCGTCGTCGCCAATCTTATCCCTACATGGCGCGTCATCCCCACTCGCGGATCGATCCCCGATGTTTCCTTCAAGGAGCCCTGGAAAAGGAAGCTCGCGCTAGCTAGCCCTAGGAGGACGGTGGCGAGACCACGCGCCGCCACAGCCTACGAGCTGATCCGTATCTGCAAGGAACTGCAGGAGAGGTTCGAGGAGGTGGATGTTCCGCTTCTGATCGTCCACGGCGGAGGCGACATTGTTTGCGACCCAGCGTGCGTCGAGGAGCTTCATCAGCGAGCAGCAAGCGAGGATAAGACGATTAAGATCTACCCCGAGATGTGGCATCAGATGGTTGGGGAATCGGAGGAGAACGTCGATCTGGTTTACGGTGACATGCTGAAATGGCTCAAGAGCCGATCGGAAAGCGCCGCTGAGAGGAAACGGGAGTCACGCGCCGCCGTTGACGGCGGAGCTTAGAGCCCTTTTGACTCCTTGGCAACTGTGTTGTAAACCAATAAGGCAGTGCCATCTGGCAAGCAACTATGGTTCATTGTTTCGTATCACATGGTTAACATTTAAACCAATGGTCCAATGTACCTTTGAGCATTAATAAAAAAAGAATCGTTGATAAAAAGAAAAAATATACAAAAATTAATTGTTTAAGATTCCGTATCAATTTGAGAAAACTGAAAAAACGAACCATTGATAGCTTCAAACCAATTTTCATCCTAAACGTTGACCAATAAAATGGTTAAATAATAAATCTCCGTTGGTTCACCTAAAAACAATTAATAGGCCGTTAAACAGGCCCAATCAGTTAAGGGGATAGAGGCCGTAAAACAGGCCCAAACCAGTAAGAACCCAAAAACCACATAAACCCTGCGAAATTCGCCGCGGCTGCTGTCGCCGGCGGCAGAAATGGGGAAGAAAAGCAAGAGAAGCCATGACGAGCCTGAGCTCGAATCGGAGCCCGAGCTAACGACAAGTATCGACGGAGACTTTAAAACGAAGAAGAAGAAGAAGAAGAAAACAAGGCATGAAAATCCGGAGATGGGTCCGGAGCAAGAGGCGAGTCTCCACGGAGACGCGAAGAAGGAGAAGAAAAAGAAAAAGAAGAAGAAAAGCCAAGAGGAGGAGCCGGAGCAAACGAGTATGGATAATCGAAATGTAGAAGAAAAGAGTAACGACGGCAGACCCACTGTTAGTATAGCAATAGCTGGTTCCATCATCCACAACACTCAATCACTCGAACTCGCCACACGCGTAAACACTCTCTCTCTCTCTTTCTCTCTTTCTCCCCATACGTTGCTCCGTTTTGGCTTCCCGGAGATTTTTCAAAGACCTCTCTTCTATTTCTATTAGCGATTAAAAAATCGTATTTGTCAAATAATTTCTCAGCTCGCCGGCCAAATTGCTCGTGCATCCACAATCTTCCGAATCGACGAGGTACGTTGTTCCTCTTCTTTGCTTCCACATGGCTCTCGAAACTTGTTTGGATTGCATCGAAACTACTCCCATTGGATTCGCGCATGCGACAGAGTGTGCTGAACTCATCAGCTTTTTGCTTTAATCAGATTATAGTGTTCGACAATAAGAGCAGCTCAGAAATCGGCTCTGCTGTTACGAATCCTTCTGATAGCAATGAAAGTGGTGCCTCCTTTCTCGTTCGTATCTTAAAGTATCTAGAGACGCCACAATATTTGAGAAAATCTCTCTTCCCCAAGCAGAATGATCTTAGATATGTGGTGTGTACTAACTTTTCTTATGTCTCCTTTCCTTTAGTTTTCCCACTTTTGTATTCAATCTTTCTTTTTTAGTGTCTTGTGACCAGATTTGTGTTATCTATAACAGGGGATGTTGCCACCTCTCGATGCTCCTCACCATCTGCGTAAGCACGAGTGGGAACAATATCGTGAAGGTAATATATAAGTTTCCCAGGCATCCAATAAGATTGCTTTAAACCGCGACGTAGCAAATGCTTATTACATCTTTAGAGGTACCGTATGAAATACCAAGAAGCTGGTGTAGAGAAATATGAAACAAGCTACTACTTTTCTCTGTCGTATAGAAGCTGCGATATTGTGGTTTCAATTTTTTTTCACCTTTGTTTTGGAAATATTAACCTTATAGGTGTGACGCTGAGAGAAAAGGCACCAAAATCTGAGGGTACAATGGTTGATGTGGGTTTAAGCAAGGTATTGTTAATTCCTCTAAATGGGATATCTCAGTCAGGTGTTTTTTAACTCTTAGGTTTACGAAAAATTTGCATGGGATTGACCTTTATACGATGCTTGTGATGCAGAGTGTTGTTGTTGATCAAGTGCTTAGTCCAGGAGTTAGAGTCACGGTAGCTATGGGAACCAACCGCGATTTAGGTACTGATAATTTTTTCAAGTTATCGTATTCACCTGTCTTCTATCTTTAAACTTCGATCTAGATAAATTATTTACCTTGTTTCTCAAATCTTCATTGCACTCAGAAAATCGTCACCTAGAGATATATATATCTACTCATTAAGTTAATGTATTTTAATTTCGGGTCATCTAGATTTGGTACGCCAGGTTGTTCCGCCCTCTAAACCAAGGGAAGAAGCCGGAATGTATTGGGGATACAAAGTACGATATGCCTCACACTTCAGTTCAGTATTTAAGGAATGCCCTTTCCAGGTAGTAATATTGATACTCTGCTCCTCATCCTTCTGTAGTTTAGATCATACTTCCTGCGTGACCTTATTTTATAATACTAAGCAGGGTGGTTACGATTATTTGATCGGGACCTCAGAGCACGGCCTAAAAATTAGTTCATCGGAGTTGAAAATACCAACATTTAGGTGATTCTCATTTCCCCTAACATGGTATAAACTTTTTTCTAAATCATATCATGAGCAGCTTGAATTTGGGGGACTGACTTAGATGTTTGTGGCGTGAAATCATAGGCACCTATTGATTGCATTTGGTGGACTTGCTGGGCTTGAAGAAAGTACTGAAGAAGATAATCAGTATAAGGTAAATGTGTTTCCATGACCCTCATAGGATCGAAAGTTCTGTTAGAAATCTCTTACTCAGCTGTTTATGTCTCACGGAGATAGTTTCAAAGATCTAAGGCTCTTTTGGTTTGGACACTAAGAAAAAGGGTTCATTTTTACAGGGAAAAAATGTTCGAGATGCGTTTAACATATACTTGAATACTTGTCCACATCAAGGAAGCCGAACCATTCGAACAGAGGTATTTGCGGGGTTTTCTTATGAGTTTGGCCGTTTTCCTTTTTATCCGAAATGGGTCTGGCCTTTTGTTATGTCTCGTGTTGATTGAGCTGATAAAATTGAGCTATAAATATGCAGGAAGCGATGTTTATATCACTTCAGTACTTCCAGGAACCCATTAACAGGGCAGTGAGAGGACTTGAAGTTTGATAAGAGAGTCACTGAAGAAGCTATTGTTCTCATAGGTTTGAGGTCTTTATGAAGAAGAGTTATGTAATGTAACTTATGTCAGTGTAAAACTTCTCTAATTGATGTAGTAGAAGTTGGATTAAGTTACGTTCTCATCATACTATCCCAATTTCGGGTATTAAATTTTGTTTCCAATGGTGTGCCACAAGAAATGTACTCTTATCTTTTAAGTGAAATAAAATTACGGATTACAAATTTTAGTCTTTACTCTTGTTAAAAAACAAGAAACTTATTTTGGGTTTGATAATCAATCTACGGAAAGTATAAAAGACAAAGCAAAAGGCTTAAAAGTATTTACACCCACCGTATAAGTAATTTACTTGAAAGATGATTAACTTACCTGAATGGGCCCATTAACTTACAACAAATGTTAAAATGAGGCTCAAAGGCCGGCCCAACAAAAAGAAGGGCAATTATGTAAAACCGAGAAGAAAGGGGATCTTTTAGGGGAAAGTGCATGTAGCCGCTGGGTTGAGCCCTGCGCGTGATTCAATTTCTTCCCGTCTCGTGTCTTGTCTTCTGGGACTCTCTTAACTAAAAACGCAACAATGTTTATAAAAATAAAAATAAAAGAGAGATTCTTCTTCTTCTGTTGACAGTTGAAATCTAACAAGGGAAAGTTCCCGCCATGGAGACGCAGGAGGATGATCCTGTCAAGTCTCTGATCTCTGCTCTGAACTACCTCTCTCGCGACCTCCTCTTGCCTTCTCACCTCTACCATTCCGTTTCCTCCATCTACCATGCCTCCCATGTCTCTCCTCCTCCTCCTCCTGTATGCTACTCCTCTCCATTTTTGCCTTTTCTTCCTTCTTCTCGATTTTAGATTTGTTCGGGTTTTGCAATCGGCTTTGTGTGCTTTTGGCTAATAATGTTCAGAGAGTTGCGTTTGCAGGAAAATCGTTTGGCTCCCTATGGAGGTGATTTGATGAGCGAGTTCGAAGATGCGCTTTTGAAGCAGCGACCAAACTGTGAATCAGGCTCTCGACTAACCCAATTAAAGGAGATTCGGCATAAGACTCATATCCAGAACCGGTTATCTGAACTTGAAGGTGATTGCTCATTTGCTTTCTGCAAACTATCTCAATATTTCTAAAAAGCCTATGAAACCAGTTATTCTGTCTGTTGTATCAGGATTACCTTCCACTAGAGGCCAAGACTTGCAGGAAAAATGTTTACTTGAGCTTTATGGGCTTAAAGTATGTCTGTGTGACACTAGACTGTGATCTCTTTTATTGTGTCACACCGTTTTTAAATGTGATTTTCTTGACACTGATGTATGTCTTTTGGTATATGGCAGCTACAGGAACTGCAATGCAAGGTTCGTGCTCTGGTGAGCTCGGAATACTGGCTGCGTTTGAATTGTGCACATCCAGAAAGCCAACTATATGACTGGGGCATGATGCGGTTGTCTCGCTCATATTATGGAGTTGGAGATCCTTTTGCTATGGGAGCTGATGAACAATTCAGAAACAAGCGTGATGCCGAGGTGAATTTCTTTTTTTTGTTTTTACATCTAATCCAAAGTAACGTTTTTTGCTTCCAGATTTCTTTTATTTATTTCCTCTGATGAATGAAGTGTTTCTTCGTTAATCGAAACTGATTGTGTTCTGAGATGATAGCCATGAGTTCCTTTAAGAAGGACATCTAGGCTAAGAGTTGTACTATATCTTTTACTCAGTTCTTGTTTGGAAACTGTTCTTCAAGATTGATTTTGTAGTAAGTATCGTGTAGAACTTGTACTCAAGATTTAGTGCGACTTATGCTGATAAATTATTAACGACTTAATAACCTTTTTGCTGATGCTTTAGAAGTCTTTGTTCAGAGGTTATCACGACTAGAAGAAGAGGAGAAGAATCTGATTGAAACCACACAGAGGAAATTTTTTGCAGAAGTACTCAATGCAGTTCGTGAATTCCAGTTGCAGACCCAGGCGTCTCAGAAACGCCGTAAGCAAAGAAATGATAGTGTCCAGGTATGATATCTCTGGTATTATGTTTGTCAGGGCTTCTTTTTTCTTTCCAACATTATAAACCCACACTAGGTGGGGATTGAACCCAGGGCAGAGTTGAGTTATCTTTCACTGTACAAAAACAAAGAGAAAATTACAGCCATATATATATCTACATTATGTAACAGGCCTGGCATGGAAGACAAAAGCAACGTGCTACCCGAGCTGAAAAATTAAGGATCATGGCACTTAAAGCTGATGATCAAGAGGCATACATGAAACTAGCAAAGGAGAGTAAGAATGAAAAACTAACATTGTTTCTAGAGGAGACAAACAAAATCTTTGTTAGTTTGGGAGCTGCAGTCCAGCGTCAGAAAGATGCTAAACGTTCAGAAGGCATGAACGTACTGAAAGGCTCAGAATCTAGCTTATCTGAAGTTGAATTGCATCCTAACCAAGATATTGAGATCATTGAGTCTGACAATAATGATGATTCTACTGACTTACTACAAGGCCAAAGGCAGTATAACTTGGCTATCCATTCAATACAAGAGAAGGTAATATTGATTGTTATTTTTTAGTGTTAGATAAGATCATAAGAGTACGGTTAAGTGTGTTTGACTCAGCTATCAATGTTTTCTTTAACAGGTAACAAAGCAGCCATCCCTTCTACAAGGTGGGGAACTAAGATCCTACCAATTAGAAGGGCTTCAATGGATGGTCTCTCTATACAATAACGACTATAATGGAATTTTAGCTGATGAGATGGGCTTGGGGAAGACTATCCAAACAATCGCACTGATTGCGTATCTTCTTGAGAATAAAGATGTTCCTGGGCCTCATCTGATATTGGCTCCAAAAGCTGTGCTACCAAATTGGGAAAATGAGTTTGCAACATGGGCACCCAGGTATGTTCCAAAAAAACCATCTTTTCCATTAATTGCATTAGTTAGGATGTTGTGCATGAAAATTTGCTGCATTGTTGTCCATTTGACAGCATTGGCGCTTTTCTTTACGATGGGCCGAAAGAGAAAAGAAATGAAATAAAAGCAAGAATAGCAGAAAGAGGAAATTTTAACGTGTTGATAACCCACTACGATCTTATCATGAGAGATAAATCCTTTTTGAAGAAAATTGACTGGAACTACATGATTGTCGATGAAGGACATCGGCTGAAGAATCATGAATGTGCTCTCGCAAGGACTCTAGTAACAGGGTATGTTTCTGTATGTAATTCTGCTCTTCATAAGACTATCTAGTTTTTTCATGGTGTTATTTGGTTGCTACTCTGATTTATCTCTTAAGGATCCCGTCACAGAAGAAATTTGAATACATTTTGCTTACACTAATTTTTCAATGCAGCTACCGTATTAAGCGCAGACTTATATTAACAGGGACGCCCATACAGAACAGTCTGCAAGAACTATGGTCGCTGCTTAATTTTCTCCTTCCTCACATCTTTAACTCGGTTCAGAATTTCGAAGAATGGTTCAATCCTCCTTTCGCAGAACGCGGCACTGCCATTCTTACAGACGAGGAGGAGTTGTTGATTATTAATCGTCTGCATCATGTAGGTTTATTATGCATCTATCTTTGCTTAAACTTTTTTTTTTTTAGCAAATTGCAAAACACTCAATGTTAAGTACATTCTCGTCACTTTCAGGTCATAAGGCCGTTTCTTCTGAGAAGAAAAAAATGTGAAGTTGAGAAATTTCTTCCTGGAAAGACACAAGTCATACTAAAGTGTGATATGTCAGCTTGGCAAAAAATGTATTACAAACAAGTTACAGATGTCGGCAGAGTTGGCCTTCATACGGGTTAGTTTTTAGCTTAACTTTCACTTGTACTCTTTCCAGAATCTTTTCATCTTTCGGCAAAGAACATATATCAGGAAGTGAAATTGCTAATGGAGTCCTTATGTGCAGGGAATGGGAAATCAAAGAGTCTGCAGAATCTTTCAATGCAATTAAGAAAGTGCTGTAACCATCCGTACCTATTCGTTGGAGGAGACTATGACATCTGGAAGAATCCCGAGATTGTAAGAGCTTCAGGGAAATTTGAGCTCCTTGATCGCCTTCTTCCAAAACTGAGAAAAGCTGGACACAGAATTCTTCTCTTCTCTCAAATGACTCGTCTCATCGATCTTCTCGAGATTTACTTAACACTCAATGACTACAAGTACCTCAGACTTGACGGTACCACAAAGACAGACCAAAGAGGGATTTTACTGAAGCAATTCAACGAACCCGACTCTCCTTACTTCATGTTTCTTCTGAGCACACGTGCAGGCGGTCTTGGTTTGAACTTGCAAACTGCAGACACTGTTATTATATTCGACAGTGATTGGAATCCCCAGATGGACCAGCAGGCAGAGGATCGTGCCCATCGGATAGGGCAGAAGAAAGAAGTGCGAGTGTTTGTTTTGGTTAGCATTGGCTCCATTGAAGAAGTAATATTGGAGCGTGCAAAGCAAAAGATGGGCATTGACGCCAAAGTCATACAAGCAGGACTCTTCAACACAACTTCAACTGGTAACAAGTAGTCAAATAAATACACACACATATATTGTTTATCAACTAGAACATGATTTTGTACTAGATGCGAATAATCTAAACAATGAGCCATCAAACAGCTCAAGACAGGAGAGAGATGCTGGAAGAGATCATGAGCAAAGGAACGAGCTCACTGGGGACAGATGTGCCGAGTGAGAGAGAGATTAACAGGCTCGCAGCTCGAACCGAGGATGAGTTTTGGATGTTTGAACAAATGGACGAGGAGAGACGTCAAAAGGAGAAGTATATGACACGTCTCATGGAAGAGAAGGAAGTTCCTGAGTGGGCTTACACTTCACAGACTCAAGAAGACGAGTCTAAGACTTCGAAATTCCATTTTGGTACCGTCACGGGTAAGCGGAAGCGAAAAGAAACGGTGTACAGCGATTCGTTAAGCGATTTGCAGTGGATGGAAGCAATGGAGAGTGAAGAAGAAGGAGAAGGAGAAGAAGATGGTTCAAAAGTCTCTCAGAAACGAAGGAGAAAGGAGATGAGATGAAAAACACAAACACAGAAATGAGTAATGGGTTAAAGGTAGAGCTGTAGAGTTGAGTGGAAGCGAAGAGGAAGGAGGAAGAATTGAGGAGAGTGGGAAACAGAGTGAAGAAGAAAATGAGAAGAAGCCAATATCATTTAGTTGGAATACTCATAAGTAGAAACGGTCAAGATACTCTTCTTATGAAACAAAAACTCAAACGGAAGTAAACGAAACTGAGAAGAAAACATACAAGCATTAGACATTTGAGATTTTGAGTTGGTATTTTGAGACATTTGAAATAATTTGTTTTCTTTGGCCCTTCTTGCCACTGTACTTTCAGTATTGTAAGAGCACCTCCATCAGTTAGAACTCTTAATGAGTTCTCAAATAAAAAATATATTAGTATTTTAATGTAAAATAATTGTGTAATTATATTATAATTAAAAAGTAAAATTGCACCATTCATATAAAGACAAGTGTCTCAAGAGTATTTAGTGAAGTGAGTTTCTCAAAAGTTCTCATTTGAGAATGTCTCTTCATTTTCTATTATTTTTATATTTTTAATTATTAGATACTTAGGTGAGAAACCACCAATGGAGATGCTCTAAGACTATTATTTCTTACGCAAAACACGTGTTTAAAAAAAAGGTTTATAATTAATAATAGGTGAATAGTTTTTTTCATGATTGACACACAATCAGATCTCTTCAAACTTTGCAAGTTTAGATTTTAGCATATTTGAAGTTAGACACAAAACGAAAAAGAAAAAAAGTTTTAGAACAACTATATCGCCAAAAGAATAAAGATCAAAACCATTAATTCGTCTTTTTGCAAATTCAATTTGTGTTTGGAACCAAAAAAATTGATCACCATGAACATGAAACTAGAAAACGATATGAATGTTTGTTATAATTGTTTTTGGTTTTTTTGGATTTTGGTTTTTCAAATTTACGTTTTTTTGGGTTTTTGAATTTTTTGTTTCGATTAATAATAACAACATTTGCAACAACAAAAAAGAACTACAAAGGAAGAAAAAAAAGTACTGGATGGAAAAAGATGATATTCTATAGAAAAAAATCTAAATAATATGGGTTTTGGAATTTCATTGAAAATTGATGAACACTCCAAATAAATAATTTTCCTAATATGTAGAGAGAAACAAAAACTAATTTTCTTGACCAATAATAAGAAGGAAAAAAACTACTTATAAATCTTGAATAAATTAAAAAAATGGATATGTTAAAATCAAAAATAATATACAAACATTCAATGCCAAAATCTATAATTAGCAGAAAAAAATTTGAGAAAATTGATCCATTTAATTAAGAAATAACACTAGATTTTTTCTATCTAAATTTATATTACGTTGGCAAAATAGTATAAATAGATGGAAGAGTACTCTAAAAACAACTAAGCAAAGCTCGTAGGGAGAAGATGAGCACCACCATGAACATCGTGTCTTTTGCTATGCTACTTATTCTTCTCTTTTCTGTTGGTTAGTCTCTCTCTCACAATGAAACTTTTCTTTTACTACTTATCTTTTGGATACACTACTAGAGAAAGATTTGCGTATGCGTAACACACGAGTTTAAAATTGTATAATTCTAAATGATTATGAGAAATACCAAAATTTATTTTATATATATAGTTGCAAGTATGTATTATGTATATATTAAATGTTGTTTGATCTCGACGTTGGTGAAAATGTTTTGTTTGCATTAATTTTGTAGATGTAGAAGGGTCCGACGACGGTTCGTTGTGCTGTAAGACACATCCAAAATTTGGACGATGCAAAACGCACCAAGACAAAAAGAGATGTAACACTTGGTGTCGTAAAGGATGTAAGAGTAAGAAAGGCGGTTTCTGCAAACGTCTTCCTCGTGGAGCACAATGCCATTGTTACTGTTAAAAATATGCACATGCGTTGCGTTTGCATCGTTTGCAATATATTTACCAAGTAATATCATATTTCCGAGAGCCATATATATCACCTAGTATAATAATAACCACTCTTGTTTAATGCAAACTGTCCAAGATGAAAATCAAAACCTGGTAATCTCTCAATAGATAAAAATTTAGAAAAGTTTCAGAGATTTAAGATATATTTTCAACATCTTTGCAATCTACCTAATTCCACAGACAAAAAACACAAAAGACACAAATGGATAAAATAGCACGGACTACTTACACTCAATCCTCTCTCATAATTTATATAGATTTTATACTTTCGACTTGATAAACCAAGACATTTTTGTTTATTTTACATTGTTGTAAAAAATGAATAAATCACAAAAATTTAGAGAAATACTAATACAATTTTTATTTTTTTGTCAACAATTCAATAATACGCATTCAACTGGATTTGAAACCCATAATAATAACATTGTATAATATTAGTACAAACCGTTAAGTTATAAACTCTGGTCAAATACCAATACAATTTATATCACAATATACTTGAGAAACCATCTTTATTTCTCTTCAACATATTAATTCAGAATATTGAAGACTAGCCTTAGTCTTTGTACCATATTTGGCAGTCCAAATTTTCCCCTTAAATTTAAGGCGAATCCTCCCAAGAAAGGTAAGTTATCTAAATAAATAAGTTAATGATTTAAAAAACGGTTCAACATTATTACAAACCTTCTATTTGAATAGAAAACAAAAAAAAATCAAAACCCTTTCCATTTGAATTTGGAGCAATCTTAGCCGTCGGATCAAGAAAATACAACCGTTAAGTGGGCGCTCCTCCAAAAAGGATAATAAAAATCTCTCCTTCTCTTCTAAATCTCTTTCTCTTTCAATCTCTGTGAAAAATGTCGAGGATGAGACCTTCTTACCTGAAACCTCCGCTTCCGAAATCGCCCATCCGTCTCCGATCACGCCAGGTCCTCCTCTCTTCATCGCTGCAAACACCGACAGGTATTTTTCACTTTCTCCCACATTCATCTGGTTCCATCTCCGATCAGTCTCTCATGAATTGGATGATTCTCCGCAAAACTAGGTCTGACGAAATTCCAGAAGCCGGGACGACGATTGAGCGATGCAGATCTGGAATCGAAGCTCCCGATCGAGTACTCGTCAATCTCAAGCGAGATACACGCGCTAGCAAGGATGGTGGAGGAAGAGTTTGCCGAAGAAGAGGACGTGAAATCCAGAGATGCAGGTTCGAAGCTGGAGAATCTAGCTGCAAACTCTGTTCCGGTATTCGAGAGAGGGAGGTTCTACGATGAGTATTCGGCAAAGAGGAACGAGCGATTGAGGAAGAAGAAAGGAGGAGAAGATGCTCTAGTCAGAGGAACTCCTTACAACCTCGGAGTCAACCATGAGCCTATGACCACCAAGAGGAGAGGAACAGCCAAAAAGAAGACGACGGTGTCCATGGTTGAGACAACGCCGAGGTATTCTCTGAGGAGCATGACCAAGGAGAACAAGAAGCCACCACTTCCTCTGAATGTGGCTGTAAGTGCCATGAAAACTGTCACTACTAGGAGGGCTAGGAGAATCTGATCTTGCTCTTTTTGGTGTGTGTTTCTAAGAAGAATTTGGATTGTAGGAAATCGAAATTTGAGGTTTTGATTTCTTGAACTCATTTCAGTATTGTTCTGCTGTCGGGATTTCGATATAGAATCAATGAAACTTCTTTGTTTTGTTTTCTCAATTACCCTTAACATTTCGGATAAGCTTTCTCTATCAAATGCATTTTCGGGTTATCTTCTTTCTTCAGTAGATTGCTTCAGTGAATCTCCTTTCTTCCACAAAAAAATTTGAATGTATATGTTGTGTGTCTCTATGCGCAAGTATGAGCATATGAGTATTACATTTACACATCCATCATCCTGAAGATTTACCAAATCTAGTTGGTTTCAACACGAGGGATCAAGCCTCTTCTTTGCTTTGCACAGCCTGCATCCGCAAGTAGTGAATTATGTTAGTGTTAGTTTCTGCCTCTGGTTTGTCTCTGTACTACATCGACTTTGTGTAGTGAGGACTCTCCCATGAGGTAGGACGTGGCGCATTGGATCACAAAAAGAATCAGTTTTGTTTAAGCTTCTCAGTTGTATGAATTGAAAAAATTCCAAGCCTCAAAGATATATCTCAGGATAAAACAAACACCTAAGTCTCAATAAGTTTGGTCTTTGTAGCAGCAGCTAAAGTAATCCTGGTACAAAACAAAAGATAAATATTGAAGAGTACCAACATTACAGAGACTTAATCATCCTCGTTAACTTCAAGGTTCTTCAGGTTTGATTCCAACTCATCATTCCCCTTACTTTCCTTCTCTTCATCTTCATCATCATCATCTTCTTCTTCTCCATCAGGATCATTCTCGTCCAAAGCTCCAAGTAACTCTGGGGATTTCTTGAATATCTCTTTAACTTCTTCAATGCCTTCCTCTGATATGATATTCCCGTCAATGTTCAACAGCTTGAAAGCTTTTTTCTTGATAACAACATGAGCCAAGGCCCTTGCTCCAGCTCTTCTTATGTAATTGCTGCTCATATCCATGTATTGCAATTTCAAGTGATCCTCTTCCATACTCTTTGCAATCTGGACACATCCCTCATCTTTCAGCTCATTCTCAGACAAATTCAACTTGTTCAGATCTTGTTTTGCTGCTACACAGGCTGTGATAGCTGAAGCGGCTTCAACTGTTATGTCATTTCCTGCCATCTCAAGAACTTCAATGGGCGAAGCAGACTCCTTGAGAGCGTTTGCTATGGCTATGGCACCTTCATCCTCTAGATTTAGATAACTCAAGTAAAGCTCAGTCAAGTGTTTGAAGCTTGAAAGAGTTTTGCTCAGAGAAACTCCGGCTTCCGTGCCAAACATATTATCCCGCAGATCAAGTTTTTCCATATGAGTACAGTGCTCAAGAGCTTCCGACAAAGCGATTCCCCCTTCTGAGCCGACCCTTGTGGAAGAACACCGGAAATTCTCCAGTAGTGGCGAACGCTTGACAACCTCTGCGATTGCAACAGCCCCTTCATCTCCTGTCATGTTATTATGAAAATGAAGGACCCTCAACTTCTCTGTTGAAGGAATCAACTCGGAGACCGCTTGTGCAGCTTCTTTAGAGATGCCATCATTCATTAAATACAGCTCTTCCAAAGAGCTCAGAGATTTTAAGAGTGTACCAAATGCTCTAACACCCTTCTCACCCAATGCATTGTCTGATAAGTTGAGAGACGAGAGAATACTACCTTCAAGTGCATTCGAGAATATATTCATAACATCAAGAGCTTCAACCTCGGGTCTTCCAGCAACAAAGTCTGACAAGTCAACTTCCTTAAGCTGATTTTTCAGAGACGCCAAGATAGGCTCAGCGACACGAGCAGCTCCTAAGCCGAAACTCCTATTGCTAAAGCATATCTTAGTGTAAGGATTGCCAGGTTCCTTCAACGGTTTGAGAAGCTCCTCAGCCTCTTCGGCCTCGATAAAAGCCCTTTTACCTTTGGAAATATCGAAAACAGTGTCACGGGGAGAAGCAGATTCTTCAGAAATTGTTTCTCTTGTGGCAGCCTTAGCAACATGGCCTTTCTTAAGAACTTCCAAAATGAGCTTACTGCATTCTTTGGCATAAAGCTGCACAGCTGAACGGCCGTCACCGTCAGGTTCCCTCTCAAACTGCTGGTTTGCAGTGGAAAAAGCAGTGTCCTCGATCCTCTTGGCATTCTCCATAGCCTGTTCCGTGGTCAAGCTACCGTACTTCTCAGTAAAAATGGTTTTAGAAGAGAGGTTGTTGGTAAGGCGCTCTATGAGAGCTTGCCTTGTAGGTAAACTCGGCGGCCACAGTTTAATCGAAAATGCATGAGGTCGGGAATCAAGTGTATCAGCCATAATCACAAATCCAGAGTTTATATCACTGCAAACACACAAGCTAAGATAATCAGAGGAGGCTGTAATTGTAACCAAACAAATACTATAAAATTGAGCCCAAAAGGAATTAACCAGATGCATCGTCAAAAAAATCACACTTTCGAGAGCAGAAAGACTTGAATGATGAATTGGAAAATAAAAATCATGAGACTGAATCTAATATTAAATCGCAAAATGCTATGCATAAATCTAAAAATAGAGAGACTCAGGACAGTAATTGCAAAGATCGGAGAACACATTCCCGAGTGGATAGTGTACCTGAGCGGCGAGGAATGGCCCGACTATGAGACTCCGGTTGCGAAATGTGAGTGTTAGGGTTTCTTGTTTCGAGGTATCACAGAAATAAAATTTTCACCGGAGCTTCTTAAATTATATCTCCCTCCCACGTTCAATCAAAAGTCTATAGACTGGAAAACAAAATAAAGGATTCAGGAATAACATAAAATTATATAATAATAATACGTCTAGAGTCATGTCATGACCCAAAAAAATCACTTTCGGTACTTGTAATTTTGATGTATACGTAAGAGAACATTTTGATACTCTTTTTTTATATTGTTATCCAAAGAATATTTTCTTTATGGTACATTCCAAATATTTTTTAAAAAATATAAATATCTTAATTTTCAATAATGTTTTCTGTATTAAAAATAAACATATGAATAAGTATATTTGCCGACAATAACATAGTTTTACAATAACCAGATGTTCAATTCTTTATTCGTAAAACAAAACGGGTCATTACATTGTATTGTATGAAGTGTCTATTCCTCAAATAATATAAAAATTCGAG
The DNA here is from genome assembly GCA_000218505.1 of Schrenkiella parvula. Classification (NCBI taxonomy): domain Eukaryota; kingdom Viridiplantae; phylum Streptophyta; class Magnoliopsida; order Brassicales; family Brassicaceae; genus Schrenkiella; species Schrenkiella parvula. The sequence continues at coordinate 12,196,495 of CM001192.1, read as the reverse complement.
TCTCAACAATAGTCATTAGTAACACACTGCTACGGAGTATATAATCTTCGAACATAGACGATTGTTGGAGCGTGGATTGTGAATTGAATAATGGAAGTTTGACCATAATGGTGTTTTGGATACAAAGTGGCGATCTCTTTGACGACCGATTGTGATCAGAAGAGATATTAATACAGGACAATGACCAAAATGACCCAACTCACAGCAAATCACTAAAACCAACTCATCAAGATAGGACAGGACGATCAAGACCTCTAATTAGCGGCTCTCTCTCTCTCTATATATATAATATATATTTAAAATATCCCTCGTCTACTTCTTCCACATTCATTCTACAACCGCAAGCTTTGTAGGTTTGTCGCAGACTTTGTTAGAGCTCTATAGAAGTACTCTCTCATCTCTGGTATTGTTCGCTGCACCAACTGGTTGTGCCTGCATTTTCATTCACAATGTTTCAGATAAATGGCGATGAGAGAGGGAGAAAGAGTGCGCTAAACAGAGAGAGAGAGAGAGAGCTAATTTATATTACCCATGCATTGAACTCAGTTTATCGAAATGCTCCAGGATGAACAAGATACAAGCTTGCCTCAACGACATCGCATGAAATGCTTCCGAGAGATCGTACGTGCTTCCTATGTTTTCCGGTGTTATATCCTTTCATTCATTAACAACCATGTTAGATTTCGATAATTTTTATGCAAACCACATCACTTTACAATACAACTATTCTGGCTCACCTGAGCAATTGTGTATTCACAGAGTCGCTTCAACCCCTCCAAGAGGTACTGATCCGCTGCTCTTAAAAGATCTTGTGATATCTCAATTGTAATGTCGACTGATCCAGTGTATATAAATCTGAGCATCACAATCCAAGTGTGAGTCAATTACATATTTACATTTATATCAAGAGTTCTCACAGTCTAGAAGCTCGCCATACCTCATCATTAACTCAAAAACCTCCCATTTGATATTAGGAATCTCAATATCTCTAGCATCTTTTTCCTGTCGTATGAACGAAACACAAACTGAATGAATATTTTAGCTCTTATTTGGACACAAGATCATAATTATCCATGCATTCCCTTGACAGAGCAGCAGAGCAGCATGAACTCATATGTCATAGGCATCATAGCTAGTAAATTCCATCCTCAAGAACATATTGAAAAGGATTGGTCACCCGAAAATAATAGTTCACTTACTCTGTAACCACCATCAAACATTGCGCGAAATGCATCTGAAGATGCCAGCAGACAAATTCTGTGAGCATAGAATCTCCTTCCTGCAGTATGATTTTTCTTTATTACATATGGATTTTGGAGCTAAGAATGCTGCAACTTCTGGATCAGTATAATTACCTTCGACTAGAAAAGTTACATCAGACAGCGTAGCATTATTTACATATTGCTCTCCGAGATAAACCTGTCAGAAAAATGACAAACAGGATACTGCATTGAGATTTCCACAGCTTATGTATCGGAGAACTGAAGCAAGAAGGAAACTCACCCTTTGTGTTGAAGGAGGAGGAACAGCATCAACTGGAGAAAGTGCCATAGATTTATTTACTAATTTGTGCAATGCTGCAGCACCATCTAGTTGCTGCTTCGTGTTCGTAGAACCAAGAAGACCAAGTAGCAACTCCAACCCTGTCAAAAGACAACTCAATTTAAAAAATTTGCACAAAGAACATCTAAATTGAATGGTTGGTTAAATAAAGCTATCACATGCCATTTTCATCTATGAATATGGTTCTCTGATCTTCTGCTGCACAGAGATGAGCAAGAGCAAGAGCAACTCGTCTTTGGATAGACTTCTCAGAAATGCGCATTAGGTACAACAGATGTCTCAGAACCTACAAAGAAAAATCAAAGCAGAAAAGTCTCAAAGGTTGAATAGAGAAATGCTAAACTTCGGCAGAGTTCCAAAAACTGGACCAGGATATCGCAGTCTCACTACAAATCGTGCATTGCGTATGTTTTAGTCACCAGAGATGGGAAGAACAAGTTTAAAGACGGGCATAATTTTGCTTACTCTTCCATGAATCTTCTCCTCTAATCTCTTTAATGTTTTGGAGACACAATCTTTAGTTGCCTAAAAAACATTGTATATTATAAACATCCAACGAGTAAGACAGATACAATTAAAGCTGACGATATCTTTCTGGAAAGTAGATGAAGGGTAACAACGCCAAACATACTTGAACAATAAATTCTCCATCCTGTAGCTTCTGGATACCTCCCACCCTGATAAAATCCGACACATTATCCTGGGGGGAGAAAAATGGATCAATAACCCATTTAATGAGGTTTACCATAAATTTTTGCATCCTGATTAGAACATATACAGAAGGTAGCATACAACACACCTCATTATCGGCAAGGCCATAAAGAGCAAATGCAGCATTGTGTTGCAAGGACCCAAATTTTGAATCGAGAAGCTTCAATAAAGGTCCTAAACCACCACTATGAGCAATACCGGCTTGATTGTGGGAATCCTGTGAGAAAAAGTATGCTACAAATTAAAAGACACATCGGTTTTTAATTTAATATAATTCAATGGTTATAAGTCTAAAGAGCGAAGTTGCAATTTTACAGCGCTCAAATGGCAACGTCTCAACTTTTAGAACTGAAACTAGCAAATGTTTTAAAAGAAGAACCTGCGCCAATCTACCCAGTGCAAAGGCCGACATCTCCTCCAACTGAACGTCCTGTGACTGAAGCATATCAATCAAAGGACGGACAGCACCCCTCTGAACAATGTGCACCTGCAAATATATTTATTTTTTAAATGTAAAAAGACACCTACAAATCAGGGGAAATAATAGATAGCAGGAATTGGGAACTTTATATTCTACAAACAGCAATAAACAACTTATCACCTAGTATAACCAAACAGAAAGAGTTTAGGCTTTTGGAATGGTAAAGGAACTGAGGACAGAAACCCGGGATGAAATAGTACCTTACAATCAGAATCAGTCGAGGCAAATTGTCCAAGTAATAAAGCCGCCTCTCTTTGGCTCTCAGGGCAACAGGAGCTGATATAGACATATTCAAGAAACCACAAGAATGAACCTAGGGTTAACAGTAACAACTCTATGCTTAACCATGTAAGTCAAAATGGCGAGTTTCCACTGTTCCACATACCTGAGAAGACCGATGACAGGTTGTAACGCCCCAGCAGAAAGAACCTCTTTTTTAATGTTTGGAGAAGAATGTACTAGATTGCCTATAACTCCAACCTAAAAGCATGACTAAACTGGTTATTTCAACGTCAATCTCATATAAATAGATAAGTGGCAAAACAGTTGATTAGGAAAACTCTCGACCCAGTAATAGATTCCTAACCGCTTCGTAATGTATAGCAGAATCCTCTGATCCTAGCATTAAAATGAGCGTGGGAAGAGCATTGCATCCAACTATCTGCAAAAAAATAATTATCATGCTCCGCCCAATATCAAAGTTGAAGCTGTAAGATAGCAATATTTACCTGATTCTTGTTCTCATCGTTTTTGAATGCAAGGGTTCTCAATGCCCCTGCTGCCGCTCGCTGAACCTTTGGATCAGAAAATTCAAGCAACTCCACGAGAGGTGGAATACCACCTTCGAGCCTGCTTGTAAAGAACTGGAAGTCACGAGGATAGTTGTACTGACAACAGATCTTGAAAGGAGGACAATTCACTTAGGAATGCTGACCTAACACGAGTCTTGATGCTGCTGTTTTCATGAGCAAGATTGGTGATGGCATCAGCCGCTCTTCTGATAACACTATTAACAGCACGAGAAGTAGAACCATCTTTGTTTCTCTTCAACAGATTCACGAGATGAGGTAAGGCACCTTTGTCTACTATCAATTTCTGATACTCTGGCTGTAAGCAGTCAATTCCACAACGAGATCACACAAACTATATATAATCTCCTAGGTATAAAAAGCTCAGTTACCAAAAAGTTGCCTTAAAAAAAGACTAGACTTGGAGCAAAATAACATAAAAAGGCAACTGTTTTGTAACAAGCTAACACACTATACAAGTAGCTGAGCGAGAGGAAATGAGGATCAAAACCTTAATTGCAAGAAGACCAATCGCAAAAGCGCTTCCCTTCTCGACCTCGTGTTCGAACGGCTTTTGAACCATGTCTCCGTCGCTGTACGGCGGCGCCTGTAGATGCGTCATAAGAGCTGGAACAGCCCCTTCGTCGACAATCGCGTCCACTAAATCTTCTGCTGAACAATCGCAGTTCACTAAGTCACGGATTAAAAAAATAAGAAGAAACCGCAGAGAAAGAAGTAAGATCGGAGGCTGATCTTCACCGTCTTTGGCGAGCTCGGCCAGGACTTGAGTGGCGCGCTTTGCGGCAGCGCGATCGGATTCTTTCCAGGAGAAGGCGGAGTTTAGAACGGAAACTTGAGCAGCAACCTCGCTGAGAATCCCATGGCCACCGTCGGTGGTTGAGGCAGAGATCTCTCGATCCTCTGCGGCGGCTGCTCCTTCCTCTAGTTTTCTCTTCTGTCCCTTGCGCTCCGGGAAGCTCCGGCCTTCTCGCCTCTCCGGTTGTTGCTCCATCGTTCACAAGTTCCGTAGACAAAGACGATGCGAAGAAGAGGAGATCAGAGAAGAAGAAGCGTTTTGAAATTAATCCAGGCAGAAAAGAGATCAGGGGTACTTTGGGTATTGCTTTCGGACGGAAAACAAACGCCTTTATTTTATTTTTCCTTATATTTTTAGGTTTTCTCTAATTGTTTAAATTGTACTGTGTGGGAAAAATAAATTTCAAATTCGAAGTTGAGATGATGCGGGTAGACACAAAAATATATCTCGCAAAACAAGGTTTCGAATAATAACTGCAGATTGTATATTGCGGGATGTATAAACAGTTTAAATATGATTATACAAAAAAATATATGATGTAAAACAAATGTGATTAATGTACAAAGAGCGATGCAGAAATTTTGTTTTGAATAATAATTATCATAAATATAATACATATATAATAATTATTTAGTGATAATTATTTTTATAAAACAAATTTAATAACTAAACAATTTTTTTACAGAGTCACGTTATTTAGTTAAAATGACGTATAATTAATTTCAAAATTTTATACGCTTAGAAAAAGATGTATAATATATATATATATGCACATAACTATATACAAAATCAAAAATGTTTCCTAACCAGTATATAAAGTAGAACTAACAAAAATTAAAACATAATAATATGTTAAGTATAGTTTTTTTTATTGAATGGAGATATTTATGATAATTGTTCTGTTCTGTTGTTAGAAAGCTTTGAATATTCAGAACCAGAATATAAACATTCGGACCTAATACATTTTGTTAAAAAAACTCTCATCAACATTTTGTTAATGTTTGTTTATATCGAAATGTTTTTGAGTCACACTAATTTGTGCTCAACGCAGGGAAACGAGCGTTTGCTAACTTAGTTGTGTGTGTCGGAGAATTGATAATCCTAGGAGGCCAAGAATCGAGAGGTTATGCAGTTTTATTATCACAACTCTAAAATTCATTTTTTGAATATGGTTTTGTCATTATTATTTTGATATTCATAAAAAAAAACAAGTAGTAGGCTTTTGGACTTTTTGTGGTCTGCCACAAAGGAGACGTGTTTGAAAGTGTGAATAAAATATCAAAACGATATATGAGAGAAGAAAGAAGCATCTCTTATTTTTATTTAAGAAGATAAAAGGAACGTTTCTTTATAGATGGCGACCACATGAAATGAAAACTTCGGAGGCACGAGCACGCTTTTGTTAAAAAAAGCGATACTAATAAAGGAAAAAAAAAGCGATACTAATAAAGGAATTTTCTTACAGTCTTCATATCCCATTATGAAATATAGAACTCAATAGCAAATATCTTTTTGTTTGTATCTAAGTACCATGTACAGTATATTGAATTTGTTTGTTAAAATGTGATTTAATCACACTATGAGATGAAGGGAAAAACAAAAGTTATTATAGGTGAGGTCTAATATAAAGATTGTTCAGTCAATGTAAGTGATGTAGCTCCTGTCCATATACATTACCTTTGCAATTTTGTTTTCATTTCACACATAATATCTCTGTTTCATAAGTCAGAAAAATAAGAAAAAAACAACAATAGTATATCAATAACGAAAACAATGTATAATTATGTTTGATATGATTGAGTATATATCTTTAGAAGATTATTACAAAGTAATTTAATAGTTTGTGTTAGTATCATTGTTGCTACTAGTTATAAATTAGTAGCCATTAATTTAGTTGACCCAAATGAAATTTTAGAGTAACATTATAGCTTGCCAACAAAATGGGTCACGTCCCATTAGATGTATAATCCGGTTTAAGACTTAAAATTCAATTTGAAAGAGTTGATTCTAACTCTTCTTAGCAATGGCGGAGCCATTCAAAGTTAGATTATATCTCAGCTTCAACTGTTTAATATGTACATTTCTTTAGGACTTCAGGTTAACATTTTTCAGCCTCCGAGCTGAACGACAAACAAAAGAAATAGCGTTCCAATATTTTTCCCCGTGACACAACATGATTTGAGGTTTGTGCTTTGTTTTGTAGCCTATGTGAAAATTTGCATAATATGTATGTACTGATTCATTCTTACGACGATTGGAGAATACATAAGAGAGAAAAAAAATATTGATCCAAGGATGAGACACTGTACATACTTATGTATACGTTCTTTGCGTCCATCCATTCATTGTTCAGTTTCTGTATTGTTGTGTAATGAAAGAAGACAGCGTGGCATTGTAATAATTGGATATATATGATCTAACAGAATTGAATTTTATGAGTTTGATGTTTAGGGATTAGTTTGATTTTGGGTTAAAAAATGTTAGGCCAGAGTTGCAGAGAAGTGGAACCTTTCCTATAAACATTGAGCAGAGTCACTTGGTGGATTTTTGCTGAGAGAAAAAGGATCTAACAAAACATCTGAAACTTGCATGTGCACATTACTGTACTCTGCTTTCTTGCTCTTTCGTTATTTTTGGCATTTACTCTTTTGTCTCTCTTACTTTTTCAGATATTAAACTAACGAACCATCTAAAGTCTAAACCATAGATTTGATATTTCTGAGATAACCCAAACCCCAAAAAACTTTGGCTTAGATACAGACAGAGATACAAAAAGAAAAAGACTTTCAAATTTACAAACATAATGAGATGAAAAGCATAAAAATGGGTGTATTCAATGATGAATTTCTTATTGTTTTCGGGTATGAATATGTCTTCACATTTATACACTGTCACACCTCAGATCTCAATCACAAATCTCAACATAATACAATCCATCTAATCACAAATCCGACCGAACGAAGGGTAGATAATACAAAGCCAAATAGACAAAACGTTGTTCATCATCAAGTTCGTCGCTCGACTCTGTTTTTCTGAAGCCTTGGAGGAAACAGAGGAGGCAATGGAGCAGAGGACTTAGACGGAGTACAAACAGGAACATGAATCATCGGTCTTATCCTCATAGTCACAGATCTCGTCCTCTCTAACCCTTTCTTTCCTCTCTTCCCTTCCTTCTCTCTCTCCTCCTTCTTCACCGCATCCCCAATCGAGCTCGAAGAAGACGAAGTCGAGCTTGAAGAAGACGACGGCGAGAGAGACGATGCCCTCGTTGACGAAGCCGTCGTCGTCGTCGTGTTGGTCCTCTGTTTCTTCAGCCGCAAAAGCTCTTTCCACAGCACAGTGCACTTTGGTGGACGAGGAGAAGGGTCGTCGTCAAGAAACCAACTTCCTCTGTTGTTGTTATCCTCCTGCTCCTTGCTGTTATTGACAGTCTCCTTTTTCACTACTTTACGATCTTCTTCTTCTTCGTCGACTTTTGTTTTCAAGGTAACGTTTTGAAGCTTCTCTGAATGCTTGATCTGCCAGAAAGGAAGCAGCTTTCCTTCGGAAAACAACTCGTCGGCGGTAAGCATGGTTTGGGTATTTGACAGAAACTCAAAGTCTCCGGCTTTCACTGAGCTCTTGTCGTGTTCTTCTCTTCCCAATAAGAGATTCTCCGGGTTGATGCAGATGAAATCTCCATCGCTATCTGATGATGACAGATCGGCGGAGAAGGAAATGCGAGGTCCCGACAACGATTGTGGTCCCTCCGTCACGAAAACCATCTGAGCCTCCGCCATTGTCGCCGTTTCCGCTGATACCATGATCGTACGATGTAACGGAACTTAGTTATGAAGTGACAGACAAGCAACGTGTAAACTTTGAGAGATAGAGAGAGAGAGAGAGGAAAAGAGAAGTGAAGATTCAGAATGTAATGATGAGGATAATATATAAAAGAAAATGAGAGAGAGAAAAATAGAGGTAATGAGGTAAGACCACATGGACACGTTGAGATGGAAACAGAAGAAGCAGACAAATTACAGAGCTGTAAGAAGAAGAAGAAGCAGACAAATTACAGAGCTGTAAGAAGAAGAAGAACCTACAAGATGGAGATTAGATGAAATGAACATGCAAGTCGCATATAAAATATTACTCACATCGATCGGGAGATGCATTGAATTATTCTAATAAAACCATTATTATTTTTTCTTCTTTTCCATGATTTGATCTAGTTATATAATCAGATATCATTCATAGATGTGGATTTGAAAGAGGAAATGAAGGAGTTTGACTCAAGGAAAGTGGAGAGAGAATTGAACAGTGAACACATGTCCTCACATGAGCTTCGTGTCGTTGCCATGTGAAAACAAGTACAACTCAAGCACGAGATACTTACTACTTGTAATAATACTTCTGTTCTTCACACACACAGTTTTAACATAGGGTTATAGTCTTTATATACAGTAAAAAAAGAAGAAGTCGTCCTCATTGAATTCTTATTATATTGTTGTTCTCTTCTTTTCGATATAAAGGTCTATTTATGCTTGTTAGTTATTTTTTCTTTTTAATTTCTATACAACAATGCAAGTATTGAATGTTGTCGTTGAGAGGAGTGAGAGAGAGACAGCGATGTTACCAAAGATCTTACTACTAAACACATGTCACTGTTTTATCATTAACTGTCTATTTCCATGAAACGCAAAATACAAAATTCCAACCTACCCTATATCTTTCAATAGTACTGGTTTCGACTAATCATTAACCACACTCTAGCTATATGATTAACTCATGATTATCATTACATCAATTTTGATTCACGCAAAAAACATTAGCAAGAGTTTGAGAAGACTCGCTAACCGAGTATCTCTTTCAATTTACAAGTCATACTTGTTTAGTTTGGACATATAGAGTTGTAAAGATTGTTCAGACAATAGTTTGAAATAACGTGAGAAGTTGTTCAAGTCTCCTTGGCAACCAAACCCTACCCAACTCAAGTAGAGACTGAACCGCCTCGAACCAAACAAAACCAAACCGTATAAACTAATTTTGGTTTGAGTTTACCTAGATTTTTTTCAAAAGTGAATGAACGAAATTGAATCCGAAAAGAAAGAAAACCCGAAATGTGCATCCTAGTTTATAAGAAACAAGAATCAAGGTGTTAAAAAAAAAGTTGCAACGCAGATGTCCCCAAAAATAAAAATAATTGAAGTTCACTGTGCTTGTATTTATTTCAAATGTCAAGATGGTCAAGGGAAAAAATGAAAAGACCCCAATAATTAAATGAAGACATTATTGGCTATGATTAACAGATACAACAAGTAAATATTTTAGTTTGTAGTGTATAAGAGAAACAAAGTGTAGATCAGGAGCTTTGACTTTGACCACATTAGAATCTTGATCACGTACTAAACGCTTCTCAATGCAAAGAAGCACATGCATCTATCTACTTAGAGCCAAACATTTGCATATATATATATATATGTGGTTAATGTTGTTGAGCTTCTACTCCACGTATGAATATGATTTTATTTTACTACTATCATAATTAATATCATTTCGAAAACACCTAACAAAATCGAGAAACATGTTTGTATTGTCATGTAAATTCAATCTAATGTCTTGAGTTTATGTTTAAGATGTCAATGTAAACTGGTTTTCTCTTAGTGGATTTTTTTGTGAATCTCTTAAAATGCTGTATTGAATTAGTTTGTCACTTTTTACAAATGTTTTGATCTATTCTTTTCGCCTGTTTTTTTCTAGTACTTACTTTTACATTTGTTTTTATCATTATGCCATAACGCATCATTTGTTATGTTGTGACCATTTAAAACGGTGGAGCTCTTTCCTCATTTATGTATCTTTTTTTGCTTGAAATTTATAATCATAATTATAATCGGAAGATGGATAAGTCGTACCTACTTCGATCTCTTTATATTTCTAATCAATCAATTCGAGCAAGTAGTATTGTCTTAAAATATACGAAAAAGTACATTACTTTCAGTGACTTTTAGACGCTTCGTAGGTTACATCGTCTTAAAACAATGACCAAAATATTAATTTGTATCCAAGTGTAATCACAGTTATAAGTTATAACCGTTGTATAAGCCCGTACCATTTTAGTCTTCCAAATATATCTCCGGTGAGATCTAGACATGGTCAAAGATACCAGTTCAGGGTTCGAGCCATTGTCCAGATAGTTAGAGATAGACACTTTCGATAAGATATTATTATATTAAAACGTAGACAGTACATTAATATATGATAACTCGATGGATAAAACTACATGTTTTTTCATATTCTTTTGATATTAGGTAGTGTTCTTATACTATATGGTACAAGGGACACTTGGAGCAAAGTGATTAGATGGCTAAAACATCAATTTCCTTCAACCAATTTTTCAATTTCTGTTTATTATCCAAATCTAATCAAGTCGTTTTTACTCTTAGAAATTATGGAATACTCCTAAGACGAAATTCCCACATTTTAAATAACTCGCACATAATTAATCATGTCTTTTACTCTTTATATATTTTGAATTGTTTTTTCTTTTTAGACCTTAAGAATCACAAAACTTGTATCTTTTTTTTCTAATTTTTTTAATAGTTTTTTTAATATATGAAGTTTATTGTAAACAAATTAGCTATTTTATCAGATAATTTAAATCTTTTTTGCGTGTGTACTAAATGGAAATAGAATCATCACATTTTTTTTGACATATATTTTTTCTTTGGTCGTCTCTTTGACATATTAATCATCATTAACTTTTACTAAAGTTTATTTCCGAAAATATTCACAAATCAAATACTTAGATCGGCCGGGATACTTTTGCCGACGCCTCCACTCTAGTGCGACGTGTGTTTAGGGTTACGTTTCGGGGCGCAAAGGCAATTCGCCAGTTAAGCAAAGAGAGACGATGGCGATGATGCCTCCGCAGCCGCAAGGCTATCACCATCCACAGACGCTGGAAGAAGTACGAACCCTTTGGATTGGAGATTTGCAGTACTGGGTCGACGAGAATTACCTCACTTCCTGCTTCTCCCAAACCGGCGAGGTCACTATTCACTTTTTCGTCTCTATTCACTTCTTTCTCAGCTTCTCTTCGTGTTGTGACTTTGTATATTTCCAATTTACAGCTCTCGATTTCTCTGGGTTTTAACCGTCTGGTATCTATTTTTCTAGGGTTTCTTTGCCGTTTAGGAATAGATAAAGCAGAAAATATGATTTTGGGGATGTTTAAGGGTTATAGATATCTGGTGCACTCTATGAAATGGCCTATTTCTTGCGCTTCATTAAAAGACCTGAGCCTTTATATGGTTTCTTCTTTCTCGAAAGACTCTCACCATGTTTGATGTTCACTGTATATAGGTATGCTCCTAAATTCAATAGGTAGTAGTAGTTAGATGATGCAGGTACTTTCATATGTTAGTTTCTTACATCCTTTTGCATTCCACAATAGGCTTTCCTGCAAGTAAGAATTATTTGTTAGAAAGTGTCGAGCAGATCCTTTTATTTAGTCTCTAATTTATTTCTTTGTATGTGCTTAATCTCTTGAGTTCAGATGTCATCATGATCCTACTTCAACATTATAATGATCTGTATATCCATAAATGTGCAGCTCATTTCTGTCAAGGTAATACGTAACAAGATCACAGGCCAGCCAGAAGGGTATGGTTTCATAGAGTTTGTATCTCATGCGGCAGCAGAGAGAACGCTTCAAACGTACAATGGGACACTGATGCCTGGAACGGAAGTAACTTTCCGGTTAAATTGGGCTTCTTTTGGTTCAGGCCAGAAAGTAGATGCTGGACCAGATCATTCAATCTTTGTTGGAGACTTAGCACCAGATGTTACAGATTATCTCCTTCAAGAGACATTCCGTGTTCATTATTCTTCTGTTAGAGGTGCCAAGGTTGTTACTGATCCAAGTACTGGACGATCAAAAGGTTATGGATTTGTAAAATTTGCAGAGGAAAGTGAAAGGAACCGGGCAATGTCTGAAATGAATGGTTTATATTGCTCAACAAGGCCCATGCGTATTAGCGCAGCTACGCCTAAAAAAAACATCGGTTTGCAGCAACAGTATGTTACCAAAGGTATGAGAACAAAAAACAGGAATTAAATTATGTTAATCGAGACTTGTTAAGTCCAGCTGTTTGGAAATCATTTGCCTAATTGGTTCTTCTTCTCTAGCTGCTTACCCCGTTCCAGTTCCAGTCCCATCTGCAGTTGCTGCACCAGTCTCAGCATACGTTGCTCAACCAGCACAGTTGCTTGCACCTGAAAATGACGTCACCTGTACAACAGTAAGTTTTATACGAAAAGCTTCAGCTTTTTTCTCGGAATTCTCCTGCTTGTTTTCTTGGAGTTCTCCTTCTTGGTTTCATGCATTAGTTTTGGTGTACAGATTTCAATTGCCAGTTTGGACCCAAATGTTACAGAGGAAGAGCTGAAAAAAGCATTCGAACAATTAGGAGAGATTATTTATGTCAAAATACCTACAACAAAGGGATACGGTTATGTTCAATTCAAAACCAGGTAAACCATCCAGTAAAACTCAATATTCACCTATGGTTGCTTCCATGTTCATTTATGCTTATTTCTAGCTCTCTTCACTAAATTTCTGCTCCTTGCTGACCCCAGGCCTTCTGCCGAAGAAGCCATTCAAAAAATGCAGGGACATGTGATTGGTCAACAAGCAGTTCGTATCTCTTGGAGTAAAAATCCAGGACAGGTGAAAACTTTTGTTGTAGCCTCGACTAATGTGATGTAGAGCCTTATTTTACTCGCTCGTTCACTGAATGTCATTGATGATCTTTGGTATTTTTTATAGGATGGTTACATTACACAAGCAGATGCGAGTCAGTGGAGTGGGTATTATGGTTACGGACAAGGCTATGACGCCTATGCTTATGGGACAGCTCAAGACCCATCCTTATACGCATATGGTGGATATGGCTATCCCCAGTATACGCAGCAGGTAAAGAAATGAAGTTTAAAAACTGTTTTGCAACATGTGGATACTTCTTATTCTTTCATGGTTGAAATTTTTTCAGGGAGAGGCTACGCAAGAAATTACAAACTCTGCAGCGGGTGGAGTTGCAGGGGCAGAGCAAGAGTTATATGATCCTACTGCCACTCCTGATGTAGACAAGTAATATTCTTCTTACTTTCTTGCACATTCCTACCTTGGTGGGTGACTAGTTGAATGCCCAATTCATTGTTCCTTTTTGCACTCGTAGGTTAAATGCCGCTTACCTTTCGGTTCACGCAAGTTCCATATTAGGACGGCTATTGTGGCAGCGTACCTCAGCACTCACATCACAATTGGGAAAATGATTACAAGAGAAGAGTAGAACGGTGGTTCTTTGAGATGTTTGATGTATCAATTCACTGCTTTTGTTTGATTAATTTGCCTATTTTCAACTTTTCTGTAATCTACAAATGCTTTTGGAAACTATGATGTGATTTTCTTCTCTGTTTTCTTTTAAATTAAAAGTCTCTCAAGAAAAAGAAAGGTGCTTTTAAGTGATTCTCTCGCCTTACTCTTATACGCTTAGGCTAGTCATGGCTTTGGTTATCAACTTTTATGTGATTGTGTTTTATCGAAAGACAGGTACTTAATGTTACAAATGAAACAGTAATAAATAATGATTCCATGATGAGTGAGCGTATGGTACATTGTGATAAGACATTTTACTCATTTTCAGTTGGAAATGGCAAACTATGTTTTGCTCAGGCGTGTGATTAACAAAGATCCCTAATGCACATATTTGAATTGAAAAAAGGATTTGATACAATGAGAAACCTCTGAAACTTAATATCAGTAGTAGACAAGCATAAAAATATTTACGAACATGAAACACCTTCCTAATCCCATAAGTCTCCTCTCTCTGTCCTGGTGATGTTCTCTTCTCCAGTTTGAATCATGAGCAACCCAAGCCTACTTTAAAATAACTTTTCTCCTTGATTTTGTTCTTATGTGCTTCTTACTTGTCTCTTCCAGAGTGGTCATTTAAAAGACATTCCACGCCGCTTCTTTGGGTTAGGATCTGGGTTTCCTTTTCTCATCATTGCCACAAACTCCTCGTAGTTTATTCGCCCATCCTACAAATTAAATGTTTTCATTTTTAGATTCTTGTATGTGCTTATCAAAGTTATCAAAGATAGTGAAAGGTTCTTACATTGTCTCCATCAACCTCAGAAATGATTTCCTTAATGTCTCTGCCATCGTTCATGCCAAACTCCCTCAGGGCTTGCTCCAGCTCTTCCATTGTGATATATCTGCAAAACGAGACCCATCATTTGTATTATTGGTTTCAACTAAACTATATCATAAAACTGTCTTATATGTACTGATTACTTACCCACTGTTGTCTTTGTCAAAGTGTTGGAAAGCTGAGTAGAGATGCTCTTCTCTGTCGAGTCTATTGATGTGCATTGTTGCTGCTATAAATTCCCCATAGTCGATTGTTCCATTACCGTCCGCATCAGCCTATAGAGAACATAAAAAGTTCAGTTCTTTGACTTCTTAATAGATAGAAAGATAGCACACAAAACATAAGAAAAATACTTACAGCTTCCATCAATTGCTGGACTTCGTATTCGGATAACCTTGTACCTTGCTTGGCAAGTCCCTGTCTTAGTTCCTCAAGAGTTATTGTTCCGCTGTTATCGGTGTCCATTCCTCTGAACATCTCCTTCAACCCCATGATTTCTTCCTCTGATAAGCATCCGGCTATCACCTGTTTGGTCGTTTATGTGGCCAGTGAGATATACAGACCAAAGAGTCATCATCTTATAAAATGTATGCTTTTCAGAAGAGATGATATGTTTACCCGTAAAGCAACTTTCTTAAAATTGTTCATTGCTTTGAATTGCTTGAGCCTTGACATCACTGCATTGTCAAGAGGAACATCTGGTGCTTCTCCATCCTCCTTGATCCATGGATGGTCTTTGTTTACAAAATGGAAAACAAACTATGTTACAAAAAAGAAGAAGATGAAATATAGAAGCTTCTTTCTTTTTCTTGAAATAGGAGATGCTTACTGAGAACTTGAGCAGCGGTTAATCTTTGTTTGGGATCAGAATTGAGCATCTTCCTAACGAGATCCTTCGCTTGATGTGAAATGGCTGGCCATGGATCGCTTGAAAAATCAACCTGTCCACTTAGAATGGCGTTGAAAATCCCATTCTCCGACTCTGAATAACATGAATGATAAAAAATCAACCTCTTATGTCTTTGATTTGAAAGATAGATGTGAGGAGGGAATCAATAAGCTTTTAATTACCAGCCCAGAAAGGTGGAACACCACACAAGAGGATATACAACATGACACCAATGCTCCAAATATCAGCCTCCGGTCCATACTTCCTCCTCAAGA
Source organism: Schrenkiella parvula (assembly GCA_000218505.1). Classification (NCBI taxonomy): domain Eukaryota; kingdom Viridiplantae; phylum Streptophyta; class Magnoliopsida; order Brassicales; family Brassicaceae; genus Schrenkiella; species Schrenkiella parvula. Next base: position 12,180,775 of record CM001192.1, on the reverse strand, counting down.
CCTCTGGTGCAATGTAATAAGCACTTCCCACAACATCTTTGAACATCTCTCCTGGCTTGTAGAACACGGATAACCCAAAGTCTGTGGCTTTGAGAGGAGAGTTCTCATCTTTGTTAAGCAACAGAAAGTTCTCAGGCTTCAAGTCCCTGTGAATAACCCCCATGGAATGGCAAGTATGCACAATCTGAACAATGGTCCTTAGCAACGAGGCAGCGGCTCTCTCAGAGTAATGCCCTTTTGCAATGATCCTATCAAACAACTCTCCTCCCGCGCAAAGCTCCATAACCAAATGCACTGAATGCTTATCCTCATACGCTCCTTTAAGCTCCACGATGTTTGGTTGACCCGTCAAGTGATGCATTATTTGCACCTCTCTTCTCACATCCTCAATGTCCTCTTTGTTCACCAGCTTCCTTTTCGCAATGGTCTTGCAAGCGAATTGCAGTCCCGTGGCCTTTTGCGTGCACAGATGGGTTACACCAAACTGTCCTCGACCAAGCTCTTTCCCCAGTGAATATGAGCTCTTTACATCTTCCATTGGTCGGCCTAAGACAGGTCCTATTGGCCCTTGTTTGGTTGCAGGAGGAGGAGATGCTGGTGGGTGTCTCGAGGCTCTCACAGAGGCTTCCGCACCACCAGCACCAGCACCGCCACCGCCTCCGGCTCCGTTTTCCGGCGTGGGTTCGTCTTTGTTGTTCCCTGAGTCTCGTCCATGAGAGCAACAATTTCCCATTGTTGCATAAAGGGGAGAGGAAGTAAGTTCTCAACCAGGAAGAATACAATTTTAAAAGATCTAGTTTTCTTCTTCCTTCCTCTGTTCTTTTAGGTTTTTGGTTTCTTCTTTAGCAAGAAAATTTAGGAGTTTTTGCTTATGAATGGCCATGAATAGTATTTTTCTGTTTTTGCAAGTCTTATCATTTTGCTGGCCTTCAGTTTTCAAAACGATAATGGGGTTTGCTGATTGGGAGGGACTTTAGGAACCACACGCTTCTCTGTTAAAGCAATATTAGATTATTTATTTTAGGATTTATTACAAAAGGTTGAGAGCATTTCCTGGTGAATTTAGGAGGTTACTTGAATGTATATTCTAATGTCTAAAATGAGCCTTATATTATATAGTTTTCTGAATATAATATGTGATTATTTGGATTAGGATACAAGAGAAAAGCGAGCAAATTCTAGAAAGGGGCGATTTCAGTAAGTAGGAATTGATTGGTCAACTTTGAGAGAATAGGCTTGTATCCCACCAGCCACATTGAACACACTCTTGAAGCCCTGAGGAACAAGACAACACACATCCATCAAACACGTCAGGATGTCAACCAACTAATATGAGGAGCAGAAAAGCTTTTTACCTGAGACTGCAGCCAGTTCGCAACCTGCAACGATCTGCCACCAACCTTACACTGCATGGGAACAAAAGCAGCAACTCAGAGAACTTAATATCATTTTAACATCAGAGGTTTCTTTATTCAAAATGATCTTAAAATCTATACACTATTGCAAGCCTCTAGTCGTTGGAGAGATGTTGGCACAAACAAAGTTATGAAACTGTAAATCTTCTCCCCGTTCACTAAACTAGAGAGACTTTGATTTCTGAGAAGCTCTCATTTCTAAACCAAATGCCCAATGAAATCCTATAATGTCAACAACCAAAATAATATCTGCTCTCTAACCAACTCACAACAGCTCTAAACTGCTAAGGTAGATACAGTAGACCTACATATAAGAAGTGAGCCACTGAGCTTTTTCAAAGCATATATCAGATGTATTAGCGGATGGACTTAGCATACCAAGACGAATGTATCCTTCTCAGGGTTCAGCTTTGAAGTGATGTCTGGCGCCCAAGTTCCAAATTGGCGGAGCGGGAACACTTGAAATCCCGGCAAGGATGCTTTGGCTCTGGTACAAGTATTGAAACAAAATAGAAAGAAACAATGTGAAACCACTATGGATAATTTGTCCTTCTTCTAAGACCAGAGTGTGCAAACTACACATGGAGCTCCAGAGAAGAAGGAAAGATATGTCAAGATGAGAAATAGAAGGAACTTACATCTCGTCAGGTTCTCTGACATCAATTAACTGAGCCTCTTCCATGAAAACTGGATCTAGCATTTTGGAATGCAACTCCTCCACCTGGATGTCTTTCACAGGTTCCCTGTCGATATAACCTTTTTTGTAAAGACAATTTACAACAGTCAATATAAACCTCCCTAACGGAGGATGGTTTTCAGAAGAATTACCTCTCAGATAGAACTTGCAATAAGTGCCATCCAAATTGGGTTTTACACCTCACCACATGATTCGGCTCTGCTTTAAACGCAGCTTCCTCAAACTCTGGTACCTGAAAACAATTGAAAGTGGACAATCATTCTCTTATTGCAAGAGGAACTTGCCAAAGCTCTTCTGTGAGAAAATCCAAACTTTGGGAATTACTTCTATAATAGGTTCCATTCTTCTACTTCCATTTGCATATAATTGTCAATACTAAAATTTCATTCACCAGGAATTGTTACATCATCTTATGGCTTGGGTAATAACAAGGCTAAGACAACGAGGGTCCTATAGATCTGAAGGTGTCAATGCAATACCAATCTCATATTCAGTCTCACGACCAAAAGAAATGGATAAAACTATAGCAAAGAGTGCATACCATTTGACCCAGTTTTACCCATCCAAGTATACCACCCTCCTTTTTGGATGGACAAATCGAGTACTCAGCTGCAAGATCACTCATATCCTCTCCTTCAAAACAATCAGTTACTTGAAAATCAGTACTTATTCTTCCAACACAAACAAAATAAGGTGACAGTTAAGTAATGAGAAAATCATAAATGCTATCAGTGCGATATGCTACACATTTTTTCTTCCTCCCAGTTACCAAACCCCAAAACCAATTTAAAATCTGAGTAAGCAGAGCCTAAACTGACTATAGTCTATAGTGATAGATTCCACAAAAATTAAGGATAAGGATAACATTACGACAGAAGTTTAGCTCCATTGAGACAAAGATCCACGCAGAACACAATGGGAAGGCTATCTGACTCTATTACTTTACAGGCCTATGTCACTATGTTGAAACAGAAGCTTAATCTCATCTAAATGTATACATCAAACGGATGAAAAAGGGATTAAGGAATCAGACCATCCAAGATTCTCTTTTGGAGTTCAGCAAAGAGCTCAGAATCACCCTCCTTCACAAGCAAATGCTGCACCAGAATCTCTCTGCTTGGATTACTCGCACCACTCCCACTGCTGAATGAAGCTGTAAAAACAAAAGGATACATACACAGATGATCACAAATCAACCCAGCTAAAAAAACTAATAGTAAAAAATAAAGATAACCCCACATGAAGTTGTGGAAAATCAGATCAAGAGTAAAGACAGTTTGTTCCCTACTAGGAATCTGAGAAGAATCTTGCAATGAAGTCTTTGATAAACAGTTTAGATACCTCTCGCTTTGAGAGCCGAGAAACCGGAGAGCCTCATCGGGTACGGGGAAGCAATGCGTGGTCGGAATGAAGAGATGCGTCCGCCCAGAAATGAACGAGAAAACGTCGAGAACCAGCGGGGATGGGAAGGAGATGCAAGAGCGAGAGTGGGAGCAACGGAGAGTCTCAGAGCAGCGGAGAAAGACGCCGCCGCCGCCGGAGATGATACCGCCGAAAGATTACCGGTCACTCTTAACATTTTGGGTCTCTTGGGGGTAACGAGTTCAAGCGTGGGAGAGGTCACTTAAGCGTGTTAAAGTGGGTCCCACAATTCTATTTTAATCCAGAATTGCTGATTGGGGTTACAACTTTTGGTAATTTACGGAATCGCAATGCTTTGAGGGTTCTTTTTTTACAAAGTACAAAATTTTGTGGAATAAACAGTAATATTTTTTCTTATGAACGCACTTACATTTTGGCTAACAAAGCTGGTGAAGCTTTTCACCTCAAAAAAAAAACTACCCACTATCAAATGCAGTATGCTCTTCTTAATAAGCTCATAATCAAAGTGCTTCTAAAACTCAATGTACTGGTTTTACTATGAACGAAAGAAGCGATCAAATGCAAATTATAAAGCTGCCGAGAAATGTGACAAAGAATGCATAGAATTGCGAGAATCCATGTATATATCAATGAGCTAACGTTACCTTAATTGACAAAAAAGGGGCATATGCTTACAATGAGAAGAGAGACAAGGACAACAAACAAAGTTACAAAACCAATCTCCTGCCGCTAAGTGGATGAGGGCGAGGGGATAACTGAATCGGGAGTGTGAGATGGTGTCCACGCATATAGAAGCATGCCGAGTACAAGGATGACTGTGCCTGCCACGAACCCCGTTGGAAGTGAAGATGCGACTCCAATGTATGGTAAGGGAAGCGTGAAAAAGTAGACCGCTATGGGCACTGCACGGTCAAAGCCAAACAAGTTTCTGTATTATTAGAAATGTTTTTCTTCTGCATATAAATGATGTTTACTCCTATACTATTCCGTAAAGAAAGTTTGGTTGATTATCTCATAAGATATCACAGAGATGATCGTGGGATATCATTGGTTATTACTAATTAGCTAGAAAAGTAGGTTTGCATGAAACATGCCAAGGCTATAACGAGACGAATGTTGTACCTGAAACGGTGGATGCCAGAGACGATACAACAGCTGATGAGATCTTGATGAGGCGTAGAAGGGAGATGTTGTAAGCCATGTTCATCATGACAAACATTATAGGAAGAAGGGGAGCCCCTTCACACCCTGTATAAAAACAAAACCGAGTGTGTTGAATGCTATCCGCAGATAACAAAAACAAAGAGATACTGGAGCAGAAAGCATTAGCATCAACTAACCTGCTGTTCTAGTACCGATGTTCAGAAAGCAAGCACCCCCGTCTCTGAGGTAGCTTGGTAGTTGGTTAAACGGAATGCCCCAAAGTTTTGAAAGAAAAGGGAGAAGCAATGCAATGCATATGACCTGGGTTGACCATAGAAACAGGCACATTAGCTAGCAAATAGATGCTACGAACAGAAAATGATCTGATATCAAGACAAGGAGCTACACAAAGAGTACCTACTTGGAAAGCTGAACCATATGAGTTTACAACAAACAGATCAAGTGAAGCACCCTGTAATAATAAAAAACTATTTCAGAATTTCAAAAACCGCAGATGTTGTTGAAGCTTTGGCGGCACACTTACCTTCAACCGCTTTTTGCTATCTAGAAAGATGATTTCCTACAAGGATATGGAATTTACTGTTAAAGAGAAGAGCCCAAAATGTTGTAGTCTGCAATATAACTAGCAAATGATTGACCAACCTTCATTACTGTATCTGCTCCTTGAAGCATAAAAGATAATACCATAAGAAGACTCCAAAATATTCCCGCATCTTTAAATGAATGAGCGGCACCCGTTCCACTGAACATGCAATAGAAAATAGTATGTAAACCCACCATGGATAACATACGTTGCTAAAAGTGGTTGTTACGTCCTTTGACAAGTCTAACAAAAGGAAAGGAGATAAAGAAACCAAGTCACTTTAATATCAAGTAGGTTAATCGAGTTGGCTAACCTTGCCACACTGACGATTACACCAAATGCGACAAGAATACATCCGAATATTTGATTTATTCTATATCTCCTCCCGAGAAAAATAATGGAGAAGAGAATTTGCCAAATAAGAAATGTCTGCAAAGAAATAAAACGACTAGAATTAACTCTGAAACACTTGTCCATTTTTTTTAGCAGCTAGCTAGTAATTCAAGAAACCCAGAGTTTCAGGGAAGCAGCTTTTGACACACTAGAACGAAATTCAGGAAAATCAATGTTTGTACTATGATCTTATGGAAGATAGAGATAATAATGTTTTAAGCTTCTAACCTGAGATAAAACTGTGGTAGATGGTCCAGAAAGATTTGCTGAGTCAATAAAAAGAACAGTAAGTAAGATGAGCAGGGTTGATTTTCATGCATTGCATGCATCTACTGTTAAATGTAATTTCATCGAACAAATGGAAGAATACATCTACTGAAAATTGCAGCAGAAACTGTAAAGGGAAAGAAGCGTTAAGGGTAGAACCAATGTAAAGAATAAAGATACCTGCGGCCGCCATCCCAGACGCTAAAGCAAGTGACTCCAAAATGCCAACAACTAAAAATGGAATTTTTGGAACTGAGAGCATCTCTTTTGTAACAATCCCAGCTCGGTATCTGAAATACAAGATAGAATAGTATACAGCTACATACCTGCACGAAGGAAATGGAAAAAGAAAATTGTTTTGTTATTTTGTAAATTATACTTGTTCTGTGTGTTCAAAAAGGTAAGCTCTATGTTTTCAAAAGCAAGCCATGAAAATGCACATTACACACTAAAATCACATTGAATCCTATTGAGCACAAAACAACCATATACAGTATATATTTTCTCCCAAAATTTTACTCATATAAGCACAATCCAGAGTGAATGTCTCATACACTGCTAATGTATAGCAGAATTTTTGTTCTCATTGACAGTCGACATATTAAAAATCTGAAAGCAAGGCAACAATCAAATCAAATAACACATACTAACTTGCTCATACCAGCCTAATATGCAAAAGAGAGCGAGACACGTGCAAAAAAAAACAAAGTGATGGACACGTGTTTAAAAAAAATCAGAAAAAGGGCAAAATATTCTGACACGATCCGGCCTGGATATAAATAATAATCAATTTCGTTCAATAAGTCATTAACTCACTATTAAAAAAAACTTACTCTAAGTAGGTGAGACCCAGAAAAACTCGCACGTGAGAAAAAGTTATATGCGCATAAAAATATGTTTGGTGAACATAAAAAGTCGATGTATCTAAACGGAAAGAGGTCGCCAACTATGACCCATTTCTTAAAGGGAATCTTCTGAAAATTACATTTTGCTTACGAAAATTTGGTCTTTGCATTTTCCAAACATACGACATAAAAAGATACCAACTTCCCCACATCGAGTCGTCTTTCAAATTAAAGGTTCTCATTCGATAATTTACCAATTACTAATATGCTAGATCACCGATAAGAGCAGAGTGTGGAGAACATTAATCGAAATCGCAGATGCAATCAAAATCTAAAATTTAGACTTGACTTTTTCATCGAACGCGAAATTGGTTTTAGTTTAACTAAAGCAAATCCACAGACTAATTTAAGGCACTTCATAGATAGAAATGGTTATACCCGACGGTGGAGAGCTGGGCGAGGAAGAAGGGATATTGCTTGAGAGGAATAAGAGCCAGCTTATGCATTACGCGGTTCCCAACGCCCAGCGCCGTCGTTACCGCCGCCGCAATAACTATCTCGATCGTCCTGTCGTGTTTTCCGGCGACCACGTGACCATCGGTTTTTCCAACGGTGGCGTCTGACTTCTTGGTTTCTTCGACATCGTCAGATCCGTCCCAAGACTTCGCCGGCGGAACCGCCTCGATTAACCATAGTCTGGACCTTTGAGAGGACCGCAGGACGATAGGCGGTACACCGTTTATTTGATTTCGACAGATTAGGGAAATGGATTGAGCTGGATTCGCGTTACGCGATTCAATTGAGCTCATCGACAACGTCGAACCGGCGATTAACCGGCCTGAGCTCGTCGCCATGGTTGAACAGGTTCGATCGAGATTAGCACGAGGAAATAGGAAGAGAGAGAGAGAGATGGGAGGAGCCGAGGAGAGGTGTAATTGTGTCGACTGCCTTATACTGACATCAAATGAAACTACACACGAAACTACACATTCCTGTGCGACGCTTTTTTTATTTGGGACAATTTACAAAAGAGTATTTTTTTTCTCTTTTGTATATCCTTTTTTTATTCCAAACTCAACAGCTAACAAATTAAATTATTTACACTAGATGGTAACAAATATCACGACGATCAAGAAAATGATAATGAAGTTTTTGTTATCTAATGAATCAAATGGAGTTAACCGCGTTTTGGCCGGTTTTACCTTTCTATTTGATATTAAATTTATAAATTAGAAGTTGTGCGAATTAAACCTAAATAGTTTGATACTTGTAATAAATCGAACATGCAAAGGAAAAAAAAAACACAGAGGACACAAGATGATTATTCTTTCGAGAGTTCACTTACATTTCCAGAATTGTATCACGAACTCAAAATTTCTCCACATTTTATACCTCTCAATTTATTTCTCAATCCGTTACAATGGTTTCTCGGATCGATTAGAATTCTAAATGAAAGAGATTACATGGCTTATTGAAAACAAAATTTATGTGGAGTTTGAGAATTTTGAAATTTTTACCAATAACCCCTACCATTTTATACATAGCCATTTTACATATTCCTCACGTGTAAAAAAACATGTGTGCACTGTTTAAGCTTAAACTGGTTGTACTACCAATCTTGCATTTAAACCAGAAGTACTCTTGATGAGATCATTAAAGATACAAGGACATAATCTCATAAGTATTAAATGGTTTAGTTCTATCGATGAACTGTTGTGAGACATGTGATTTCTTTTGCAACATAATAAATTTAAAGTCTTTGAACAAACAATGAGTGAATGGAACATTCATATTTCCTGATTTCCATACTCTTGGAGAGTCATATGTATAATTCATGTTTAGGGACTCCACCGTAATTCAACTAGCTAGCCATAAATCATTTTAGATTTTTGATTTGGAAAATTTCTGGATAATATTTAAACATTTGAAAACTAAAATTTGATTTTTAGCATAATTTTAAACAGTTAATCAAAACTCTAAAATTTAATTTGTGTACATGATAGTTGAAGAATAAATTTACTAATTATATTTAAAAATTTAAATGAGTTTTTTTATGGCATTAGGCATAATATCCAATACAGAATACAATCTCAATAAAAACTGTATAATCGGTAACGATGGTCCTATATCGCAATTATACAAACTGAACACAAATATATCTGAAAAAGAAGAAAAGAAGAAAACCTGCTTCAAACATGAAGAATAAAACCCATCCAAAAAAGAAGAGAACCCATACAGATCAGCCTCATAGCCTGCCAAAAAATGTGAATGGTAACATTTTGTTTGAGAAATTGCAATGTGTTACCCACAAATTTGGATCCTAATTGGGATGTTAATTGAGCTTTGAATCATCCATGATTGAAGAGTTTTATATATTTATATAGCAGTAGATTAGTTGTTAATTACTTTGTTAAATAAGAAAGTAGAATACTTTTCGTTTACAAGGGACTAAACTAAACACAGTACCTATTACCTAATCCGGAATTATTAAATTGGCAGTGGAGCAGCAGAATCATACCAGCTGTTGCTGAGGTGGAGCATTGTGATTGGTTGAATTGATTTAAATACGACTTAAGTTTTACCAGACCCGACCCGTGACTTCTCCGACACTCATGACCCAATCCATCCACTCTCTCTCTTTCTCTCTCATAACACAACAGCAGCTGAAGTAGGTGGAAAGCAATGTCCTTTCTTTTCTCCATTTACAGCTAAATCCTTTGCTCTACATCTCGCGGCGGAGGAAGGAAGAAACCAGCGACGCCTAATTGGTGGCACTGTTGTTTATTTTGAGGCGTGTAGTTCTTCAATTTCGAGGAGGAGGAGGAGGAAGAGATAGGAGATTTGGTTTGGTGATTGTTTGCTGCTGTTTGTCTCTTTCTATTGTTCATATCGAAAAGAGGTGGAATCGAAACCCTAGCCTTTCGGCTTTGTCGAAATTAGCTGGATTCCGTTTCGAGGTTGGATCTGAGATTATGCTGTTAAGGCAATGGAGGCTTCTTTAGCAGCTTTGGAGCGGCCAAGAGGTGCTGCTTCAAATACGGTAATGGAGTTTCTTTGGTTTCTATTTTTTTGTTTTTTTCTTTTTCTCGGGACACATGGGAAGCTGATGAAGACAGACTTTGTCGCTGAGTGGATCATATGATTATTTCACAGTTATGGTTTAGTGGTGTTTCAAGGTTTTTTACTTGTCCGAATCTCGGTTACCAGGGACGCAGAAATTGCGAAAAATGGACACTTATATCTGCTAAAGTTAATATTATTGTATACGATTAGAGTTTGGAGATTTTAATCTCCACATTATCAGGCAATGGTGTTCTAGGAATCTCATGATACACAGGGCCTTTCTTTAGTTGTGAGACAAGCTCTGATTAGCTGTTCCTTGTCTTCTTAACTCCGTATTTTTCTGGGAAGCCTATTGGGTTGATCGCTCTGTGTTTTTTAACCCAACACTCTAATAGCAGTGCTGACGTGAGGTATATGTTATCTATGCTGAGTACATTTCCAAAATATCAAAAGAGAAGCTTGATTGAACGAAATAGAATTTCTTAGTGATTTGTTAATACTGGAAGAGCCATATAAACAGAAGTGTGGTTTACTCTTGGCTGAAGTTGCAAAATACACACAATACAGTATCCAGGGAGGTGATTTCTCAGTTAGGTAGAAATGAGACACAGGACAGATATAGGGGTATTCAACTGGCTGAATGAGTAGCATGACGATTTTGAATCGTTGATATTTGCAAATGCCTGTACCCAATATGAATTGATACAATCAAAGAAATTTTATTGACTCTACTTGTCTCTGTACCCAATAAGCTGCTGGTTGTTACAAATGTTGTGTAACTCGCAATTGTTTGACAGGTTTTTTAAGAGTGGTCCACTTTTCATATCCTCGAAAGGTATCCTTGTGGCTTTTTGCCCCTCCCTATTTTTCTATTAAAGTTGTCACATTTCACTATGTTTGTTCAGTTGTTTAATTCCCTGTGGCTATTGGGATAGCATGGTGCATTGAACATTTTATTTTGGTATTCTGCTCAATAGGATTGGGATGGACGTCGTGGAAGAAACGCTGGTTTATCCTCACACGTACTTCTTTGGTCTTCTTCAAAAATGACCCTGTTAGTATATACAATCATACTTCCTTTTTCCACCGTTGATTTTGATCTTTGTAGTTGAATTATTTTCTAAGTATATGATAAGATTCATATCTTATATATTGAGCTCTGTAACTAAAATTTTACAGGGTACGCTACCACAAAAGGGTGGTGAAGTTAACTTAACTCTGGGTGGCATCGATTTGAATAACTCTGGAAGGTATGCAGGATATTGCTAGTTGATTTGAAAATATCATGGAATTCAACTTACAATGGTTTTTGTTTTCAGTGTTGTGGTGAGAGAGGATAAAAAATTGTTGACCGTATTATTTCCTGATGGGCGTGATGGGAGAGCTTTCACTCTTAAGGTGCTTCAACATCAGCAGCAAATTTGAAATACATACTCCCTAGATGCCTACTCTACGAATGATCTTTGTACGACTGTTTAACTTGTTTTATGACAAACTTGGATGATGCAGGCTGAAACATATGAAGATTTGTATGAGTGGAAAACTGCTCTTGAGCAGGCTCTTGCACACGCCCCTAATGCAGCACTCATCATGGGTCATAATGGAATATTCCGTGCTGAAACTAATGAGGCTATCGAAGGTTCCTTTCATCAATTTTTGTGTTCTAATTCATGTTACAGCTTTGGCCTGAGCATCCTACATCTATACATATTTATGCCTGTATTTTGGATATGTATATTTCTGCCTTAACAGTTTACTTTCCATCGTCTATGCGTCATTCTGCCTTTATTGTCCATAATTGCTAGGGCGGGATAAGCGTCCATTAAAATCGTTGGTTGTTGGAAGACCAATTCTACTTGCTCTTGAAGATATTGATGGAAGCCCATCATTCCTCGAGAAAGCTCTTCAGTTTATTGAGAAGTATGGTAAGTTCTTGAGAAAATATCGGTAGCTATTACCATGCTTTATTATTTGCCTGGTCTTCGGTTGCTGGGGTATGCAAATCAAAATGTGTCCATAGTTTGTTAGGGTACTTAGCACATGGAAAGTACCCATTTTTGAACTTTAATTGCCATTTCCTTGATTCTGTTATCTCTCATTCTGGCACTGTTAAAAGTAGATGTATTTATTTTCGTTGAATGCATTTTTCTCTTAACTATTTTTTTCTTGGTTTCACCATTTTGTCACTGCAGGAACCAAAATTGAAGGAATATTAAGACAGTCTGCTGATGTGGAGGAGGTGGAACGTAGAGTTCAAGAATATGAACAGGGTACCTATAGTCTGTCAACTGATTGCTCTCTGAATTAAGTTTAAGCACATCTTGTCCTGCTAATATGATATGTTCTTAGACTTCCCTGGTACTTAAAAGGAATGCGCTCCCTCCAATACTCAGTTTACATATTTTCCTTTTTCATCCCCAAATAATACCTAGGCAAAACGGAGTTCACTTGTGATGAAGATCCGCATGTTATTGGAGACTGCATTAAGGTAGTTTCTTCTCAACTTCTTCTTCTGTTAGTTTGTGCATTGTTACAATACTAATTTCGTTCCACTGGCAGCATGTATTGAGGGAGTTGCCTTCTTCTCCGGTTTCAGCATCTTGTTGCACTGCCCTGCTGGAAGCTTACAGTGAGTTCTCTTACCCCCTTCTTCCTTCTGATGAAGTCATACTTGTAATCATCTAGATCTGTGTGTATGTATATATATAGTTAATTAGTTATTTATATGCATGGGTCATCTGTTAAAGAATTTTCGGAGATCTGACTGAAATTCTGTGAATTGGACGCCCTTTTAATTGCTTTTGCTGGATCAGGAATCGAGTCTAAGGAGGCTCGCATTAGTTCATTGCGCTCTGCTATGGCGGAAACATTTCCTGAACCTAATAGACGACTATTACAACGGTATGTTTACAGATCTCCCTTCTGGATTGTTTGGAGCTAATAGCCTATTCCTCACTGTTAACAGTTTATAAGTTATATTAGATGTTACAGATGAGATTACTTGTTTCCTGCCAAGTTTGAGTCTATAGGTTAGATGAATGCCTTGTGGCTTTTATGAGTACGAGTGCTCGAGAATCATTTACAAGGTGTTTTCTAAAACCCTTACATATTTGCATTGCACCCTCAGGATTCTGAAAATGATGCATACTATCTCGTCTCATTCCCACGAAAATCGAATGAACCCATCTGCTGTAGCTGCTTGCATGGCTCCCCTGCTTCTACGTCCTCTACTGGCTGGTGAATGTGATCTAGAGGACGAATTTGATAGCGGTGAAGACAATTCTGCTCAGCTTCTTGCTGCTGCTAGTGCTGCCAATAATGCTCAAGCCATCATTACTATTCTCCTCGAGGATTATGGAAGTATTTTCGATGTAAGACGCACTCAGATAGTTTCATACAAATTTAATTGATGTTGTATGTCTTATATGCTTTTTTTTTGGGGGTCAACTATGTCTTATATGCTTATGTGCAATTTCAGGAAGAAAACATTCAAAGATGTTCCATTTCGACCGAATCACATATTGGAAATAGTGGGCCTGATGATTCTAGTGATGATGACAACAACCCAAAAAATGAATATCATAATGCAGGCAATGAAGTAGAACCGGGGACAGATGATGATAATGAGCGTGCATTGAGTGGAAAGATGAGTGAGAGCAGCGGATGCACAGGCAGCGATCTCTATGAATACAAGGTTATTTCTCCTTTAGCCAGTCTGATCTCTCTCTTGATTCAATATACTCACGCTTGCATGTTTAGTTTACATGAAACATCTATTTGTACAGTGTCGGGGATATAATGAAGTGCCTTTAATATAGGAAGTATGTTTCACGAATATACTTGGTGATATACTGAAATGCCTCTAAACATAGAAAGTATGGTTCATGAATATAGATTTATGTATTTTTAGCTTTCAGCTATGATATATATTTCCTATTCCAGCTATTTTTAATGAATTAGTGTCAGCAGCTAGACAAAATATTTATGTAATGATTGCTGAATACATTCCTTGTAGGGATTTGTTGCTGATGACTCTGATATTGAATCACCGAGAGAGATAAGTGGTCCACTTCGTAACTCAAACGTACGAACAGATCATCTTGTGAGAAATCCTTTTGTCAACTCCACGGATCAACAAGCTGGAGAGCACATAGGTGATGATCCAACAAAATATGGAGAAAATTCATGTCCCATAAATGTCGGTGAGTCTTATCAGTCAGGGAAGGTTCTAAATGTACTCGCCCATGGAAATACATTGGCTGCTCCTGGTGAATCACCAAGTGAGAAACCCGTGAATAAGGGCACCCCCTCCTCTGTTCATGCAAAGCGTGCAACATTCTGGGGTCGAGGCAGTGTATGTGCTTGCTTATCTTGATCAAATTGTTCTAATTCTGTACATGTGGCAGATTCGACACATTAGTTCAAGTATAATTGGATGCATGATACAGAACTCTTTTCCTCCAATTTGTTACAAGTGTCACGCCTTAGCATAATCATATAGAGATAATTAATCAGTGTTTGGTGAAATAATATCAATAACATTTTCTTTGCTCTTTGTTTGTCACAGGCCAGAAAGATATCCACAGATGGGTCGTTTGATTCTTCAGGAGAAGACGAGTAAGGCTTTCACTCTTGGTTGTATTCTCTGTCTCCATATAGAATGTTTCTGCTAGCGTTATGACTGTGATTATCTATCTATATGTTTTCAAGATTCATTTTTTCACGCTATACTTTTTTATAAGAATCCTTTTACTTTATTGGACATAGAATGACACGGCTGATGTCTCAGCAACTTACCGAAGAATATATATATTTTTTCTATGTTGTTGATCTATGCAATACTATAATCTACTACTTCATCTCTTTGGGATAGGCTTGAATCGATTACATTTGAGATTACACTTGTTTGTTTATTTTTGTACTAGTAATTGATTCATCAATTGTTTTATAGGCTTGCTATTCAGAGGCTCGAGACCACGAAAAATGAACTGCGACAACGAATAGCAAAGGAGGTAATAATCTGATGCTGAAAATTTTATTTTCTGACTTCATTAACTCATTTACACTGGTCACCATTATTGTTATAGGCCAGAGGTAATGCGATATTACAGGCGAGCTTGGAGAGAAGGAAGCAAGCACTTCATGAACGTCGTTTGTCGCTTGAACAAGATGTATAGAATTTCTCTTTCAAACTATCTGTGTTCATAAATCTCTTCTCTCTACAATTAAGCCTAATTTCAAAGGAATTTTATTCTGGTTTGATGGGATTATTTATATAGGTGTCAAGATTACAAGAGCAGTTGCAAGCCGAAAGAGATCTCCGAGCAGCACTAGAGGTTGGTTTGAGCATGTCTTCTGGACAATTCAGCTCACATGGTGTGGATTCGAAAGTAAGCATACAATTTAGGGCAATGGTATCTTTTTTTTGTTAAAACAATGAAGTATTTATAATCTATGTATATTTGAAGACAAAGGCTGAGCTTGAGGAAATTGCTCTTGCTGAGGCTGATGTGGCCAGGCTGAAGCAGAAAGTCGCAGAACTTCACCAACAACTCAACCAGCAACGTCAGACTAACTTTGGTTCCTTCTCAGACGCTCGTGATAATCATCAGTATAACCAGAATCACAATCCTCAAAAGTGAGTTGTATCACTATCGCTCTACTTTCCTCACACAGCAGAGGCTTATATAGTCCAAGCTTATCTCTTGTGATGACTTATCCTTGGTACTGTATAGCTTTAATGTTTGAATCGCATTTCATCAGCAGTGGCTTATTTCTTGATAATTTTAACAGATATCTCGAATTAACTTATCCACTATAAATTTTTAACTCAGTACAGCTGAAAGATTATGTTTAAAGTAACTTCTGCACAGCATATCTTGGATGTACTGTACTGTGATTGATTCACATCTATATTTCTGTTCTAATACCATGTTATGTATTTCTGCAGAAGGTTTCTTCAGCAAGATTTTGATTCCACTCTTGCCTTTGTAAATCATGAAAGAAAACAAAGACACGAGGTACTTTTCACTAAAATTTCTGTCATCGATCATCGTCTTTCATAGTTAAGATTAAACCAGTAGAATTTACTGTTTGACTTGCAGGAGAATGTGCTGGGAGCGGAGTGTAGAAGTAGTAAAGGAGCAGGATCTTTTGGTGTTGGCAATAGCAGGCAACCATCTCGTAAGCAAAGACCAGAATCAACAAACATGGTCGACTCTAAAAGCAGTGAAGAGTCCGGAAAGACGTCTGTAGACCAGTTCTCAGCCATAGATTCTCCATCTGTTCCGTCGACGTCAAGAGCGTTAGATGTAAGACCTTCTACTCCGTACCATTACCATGCCATTGACTAAGAATTTCCTATAAACTTCAATACGAACTTGGTTGGCAGGATTGAAACTCAGGGACGATTGTTTTTCTTTTGGGTTACATTGCATATGGTGTGCGATTGGCCTTATCTAGTTTGTTAATTAGTTCCACAGAATAGTTAGTTGTAAATAAATGGTAACTACGGAGACATGCATGATCCCTCTCTGCCTAGCATTTCAGAGCTGATCGCTCTTAGAGATTCAAAGGAAATATCTTTAGTGATGACAAGGGACACTAACATGCTTGAAAATGAACGGTTTTGCAGATAACAGAATACCCAAGGCTTAATCATCCGTCAGCCGCTGCATCAGCAGCTCTGGTAGAGTTAACAACTCGTCTTGACTTCTTCAAGGAAAGACGTTCACAGCTCATGGAGCAGCTCCAGAACCTCGATCTTAACTACGGCTCTTCTTCTCAAGATTTCATACACCGCCCATCTTCTCCACCTTGGAACTAACAATATGAGAAAAAAGAACTTCCTCTGTTTGCTCTGTATATGCTTTTGGTGATTGATTTAATGACATTAGCATCTGCTCTGCTCAGTTTCTCCCTAGAAGACAAGAATGACCTCATTCTTTTGGGCAACAAGTGTTGTGTGTATATAAAAGACTTTTTTTTTGTAATACATATTTTTTTATGTGTGATTGGTTATGTTCATAAGTGTTAACTCTGAAGCCGTCTGGATAGGTTCGTCTGTTTATGCTCTGACCAGCCAATTAACTGAAAGTCTATGAATATTCATTTGTATTCAATATTGTACTTACATGGTCTTGACGGTTTAGACTCTAACTAAGCCACTAAATTTGTATGTTTGGAGAAATGTCCCGTTTTCTTTTAACAGTTTATTCCATTCCTACGCTGATATTTTGGTTCGTACGTTCTTGTTCTGTGATGTTGCTTATATGCGCTGACTTCAGTTTAGATTTCCCAATCCCTAACATAACGCTTGATGTCTCAAAATCTATTTTTTTATACGTAATGAAATTTGATTGACTAACTTGACACAATCATCTTAAGTTAAACACATCAAACTTTATATAATAAAAACATATCGATTTAGAAAAAAGTAAAAATAGTCAAATAGTCAAATAATTAAATTTAATTCAAATAGAGATATATGTAAATCAAGTAGTTAAGATTTAAATTTTAAAACAAGTAAATATATGGGTAACTAAAAAAAATAAAAAGCTAAATATTTGAAAAATATTATAAAATGTAATACTAAATAATAACAAAATAGAAAAATCAAACGTTTATTTATTTTCACGGAAAATTTAATTTTGGTTTTTCATTTGTTTTTTTTGGTTTTCTTTCTATGTATTATATAAAATGTTAAATTATAATTTTGGTTTTCTATTTTTCAATTTTAATTTCGTTTTGATGTGTTATAAAAAATGTTAAATTAGAAATCCATATGTTCTTTCAATAGATTATAAATTACTAAATTACAGATTCGTGTATACCCGAATCCTGATTGAAGTATATTTCTTGTTTAAGGCAAAAAAAAGGAAGAAATTCATAAACTGAAGAAATATCTGATGTCAAACAGGGAGAATATTCATGGGAGAAAAGAAAAGACGAAGAAACGGCGTCGTCCAAAGCCCATAAGCGACAGAAAGAAAATACTTGGACATTACCCTTTTTTTCCCTCTCTCTCTTATATATTAAGGAAAAGTCGACCTTATACATCTTCACCGTCTAGTTTTTTTTTTCGATTTCTCTCCATCGAGAAAAAAACCCTAGTTTCTCTCTCCTCTCACCGATTTTTTCCTTCCGATGCTCGTGGTCGCATAGCCATACGCAGATCTGGTAATTCAGTTCTCTTCTTTCCTATCTTATTTCGAGAATTTGCTTACTTTCTGGTTGTCTTCTTCTTATCGTGTTGTTTGTTTTTTTCTTAATTAAAATCTTGGGAGGAGGGTTTTTTTCTTAATTAAAATCTAAATTGATGCTGATTCTGCTTGATTTTGATTATCGCTTGCCGATTTTTAGTCATGATAATGGGTATAAAAGATTCAGAGACAAGGACTTTCAGGGTCTTCATGAATTTTGTTTGATACTTTTCGGTAGATTCCAGCTCTCTTAAATCGGAATTTTTCTTTGTCAATATCTCCGGTTGATCACTTGTACAATCGTTTGTTTTCTGTAAAGGGTCTTGATTTCTAATTCAAGGTTTGACTTGAACAGATGATTTCATATTTACTCTTAGGTTTCTGTCGTCTTAATGTTGATTGAAATTGCTGACGAAACCTTGATTATAAGCATGTACGTAGTTAGTGTAGAGCTTCCAAACACTTTAAATGGTTGCTTTTGTTTAAGCTCCTAATAAATTAGATTATGTATGTTTTGTCTAGCTTTTAAATTACTTTATCTCCTTTAATATAAATAAGGACACACGCATAGGTTTGGGCTTAGATCCTGTGCTGAGTTTCTGCTTTTTCTTATTGCAGGTTATATGTGAAATAACCTTGAAAATTTTGAATGGATGATGGCTTTGCAGATGGATAAAAATACTGCTTCCTCGCCAAGGGAGCGAGCCCAGTCCATATTCGATAAGGTACTCCCTCTTTACTTTAATAACTCTCTGAATTTGGCTCATCCTTGTTTTTTTAAGTATTTTTAATATGCCTCTTAGAGGGGCTGTATCAGTTTGATAGCTCATCTTTGTATGGTTATATAAGGACGTGTTGTCTCTTTAGTTGATCTTATGTTATTTAGAAACTTGATTCTTCATCACAGTGACAATAAATGCATGCTTTGCAGACTGTTGAGTTAGAAATCAAACGCCGGAAGGCTGCTCAGGCTCGCAATCCGTCTGACCCAAATTTGTGGCAGCAAATTCGTGAGAACTATGAAGCAATAATCCTTGAAGATCATAGCTTTTCTGAGCAGCACAGCATTGAATTTACTCTATGGCAGCTGCATTACAAACGGATTGAAGAATTTAGATCACACATCAATGCTGTCCTGGCTCCTAGTAGCTCGAGTGTGGCTAAAAGTGCAAAAGGTCCTTCTAGCTCCGAGCGAGTTGCAAAGCTTAAGCTGCAGTTCAGAACTTTCCTTTCAGAAGCAACTGGGTTTTATCATGATATGATCTTAAAAATTAGATCAAAGTATGGTCTTCCCTTGGGTTATTTTTCGGAGGATCAAGAGAGTCAATATTTGGTTGATAAGGATGGAAAGAAGTTAGCAGAAGTTCAAAAAGGCTTGGTATCTTGTCACCGTTGCTTAATATACCTTGGTGATCTCGCTCGGTATAAAGGATTGTATGGAGAGGGGGATTCCAAGAACCGAGAGTATGCTGCTGCTTCGAGTTACTATTTGCAAGCAGCTTCATTATTGCCAGCCAGTGGAAACCCGCATCATCAGGTTATTCCTTTTTTTCTTTCTCATAATATTTTTTTAGTTGGGTAGAGCTATGTCGTACAGTTTATCTGATTAGATTAACTTATTGTCGCAGCTTGCTATAATTGCTTCTTATTCGGGGGATGAGTTTGCAGCAACATATCGTTATTTCCGGAGCTTGGCTGTGGAGAGTCCTTTCCCAACTGCCCGTGACAACTTGATTGTTGCTTTTGAAAAGGTTAGCTAAGAAGCTTCTGTTTTGTAATTATGTTGGTGGCGTAGCCTAATAGCGATTATACTCCCACTTTCTTAGTACCCAAATATAATGCATCTCTATCTCTTTGAACGGTTGAGCAGAATCGTCAGAGTTATGCCCAATTGTTTGCGTCTTCCAAAGAGTCAACTAGAAGGCCTACTGGTAAAGGAAGAGGTAAAGGCGAAGATATTTCATCGAAAGATGCGAACGTGGTAGCTGTTCCTGAGAAGGATAAAGTAACTAGTGCAAATGAGATGCCCAAAGCATTCTGCGTCAGATTTGTTCGTCTCAATGGGATTCTTTTTACCCGAACAAGGTAATTTTTTCTGAAATTAGTTTGTTCTAGATTCTGTTACTGGCTTTCCGGTATAACATTTATCACTTGTCTTTGTTCAGCCTGGAGACATTCTTAGATGTTCTTGCCTCCACGAGCAGCAGTCTACGAGAGCTGATTTCTTCAAGCTTAAAGGAAGAGCTGATTTTTGGTAAAGACGCCAGTGACAGCGCACTTTTCATTGTTAGACTCGTAACAATTCTTATATTTAGCGTCCATAACTCTAAGAAAGAGACAGAAGGTCAGTCATATGCAGAAATTGTACAGCGTGTGGAGCCTGCTAGAAACTCCTTAACAGCAAGTTTTGAGTTACTTGGACAAGTAATAGCGCAGTGTGCACAACTGCATGATCCTTCGTCAAGTTACTTCTTGCCTGGTGTCTTAGTGTTTGTTGAATGGTTGGCCTGTTGTCCTGATATTGCACTAGGGAGTGATCCGGATGAAAGACAGACTGCTGTAAGAAACAGCTTTTGGAACCGATGTGTTGCCTTCTTCAATCAAATCTTGTCCCTTGGGCCTATGTATATTGATGATGTTGAAGATGAGACTTGCTTCTCAAACATGAGCATGTATGATGAAAGAGAAACTGAAAACCGACTTGCACTGTGGGAGGACTATGAATTAAGAGGATTCTTGCCACTGCTTCCAGCTCAGACTATTCTCGACTTCTCAAGAAAGCATTCCTTTGGTACCGAAGGTCCCAAGGAAAAGAAAGCACGTATAAAGAGGATCCTTGCAGCCGGGAAAGCATTGACCAGTGTGATCAAGGTTGATCAGAATCATGTGTATTTTGATTCAAAGAAGAAGAAGTTTCTTGTTGGTGTTAAACCGTCGGATGACTTGCTTGATTCTCATTCAAGCCCAGCTGTAGCTGATAATGCGTTACAAGATAACCAAGCAATGGTGAATCATAATACGCCAGTGACGCAACGAGATCAGCAGATTTATTTGGGTGAGGAGGATGATGATGAAGTAATTGTTTTCAAACCTCTAGTTACTGAGAAGAGGAAAGGGGCTTCTGACCAAATATATGTTCCTAATGGAGGCTTCAGGATTCCTGATCAAGTTCCTAATGGAGGCTTCAGGAAGCCTGATCAAGTTGCTAGTATTGGGGACTTAAAAGCTTTGAGTGTTTCAGATGCAGCTTTGCATGAAAATCTCCTTCTGCAGGCAAGAGGCAACCCAAGTGTTCAAGTGCCTGCATCTGTTGGTTCTAACCTTCTGGGACATCTTCTGCCATCAACCCAGTCTCAGGGTGTGCAGTTGCAACAGGTTCAGACACAGGTAGTACATCCTCAGCCAGCTCAGTCGCTAGCTTCTGCACGACTTCAGCCAATGCAATCACAGGTTGCACAACAATCACAGGTTGCACAACTATCACAGGTCGCGCAACTTCAACCACTGCAAGCACGGGGTGCACAACTTCAACAACTGCAATCACGGGCTGTGCACTTTCAACAAACTCAGGGACAGGTTTCACATATTTCACCGGCCCAGTCACAATCTGCTTCCCTTGCTGGTAGCAAGTGGTTACCAGAAGAAGCTGCTAGTAGCTTATCTGGTTTTGCTCATATGGTTAATGGTCATGTGATGAGGAATGAGATGCAAGGAAATCATGGAGTTTCCTATTACCCTGCACACTCATTGCCGGTCCACCAGTCTTTGAATGTCAATGGTATGGGCAGTATGACGTATTCTCAGTCACGAACACATGAAGCTGTGTTGCCATCCGTAATTGATGTTGTTTCATCTTCTGGAATTATTGCTGATGGCCTGGGCGTGCAATCTTCATTAGTAAGAAAAAGTCCAATTAGTAGAGCCTCCAGGCATCTTGGTCCTCCGCCTGGGTTTAACTCTGTCCCCTCTAAGCTGCTAAAGGAGCCAGCACCTGGTCCGGATATGTCTGGCAACAATCTACTGGCTGATGATTACAGCTGGTTGGATGGATACCAAGCTCAATCTTCGCAAGGCACCGGTTTCAACAATTCTTTGAATTACGCCTCTTCTGGGAAACCAGAACACATGGGTACCAGCAATGGACTGAACGGGCCTGCCAACTTTCCGTTCCCTGGAAAACAAGCTCCAGCATCACAGGTCCAAGCAGAATTTCCGTATTTTCAGCATCCTCAGAAAGATAACTTTGTGAACGAAAACTATCAATCAGCTCAACTCCCCGAGCAGTATCAAGGACAGCCCAGTTGGTCAAGTCGTCACTTTGTGTGAGATCAGAATGGAAAGAGTAACACGGTAAGAGTAGGCATAAAGCTCGTTTGCGTTATCGAATGCTTTGTAAGCTCTTATTCTTGTGGTGTTGATCTAGGTAATTGGGAATGATTCAGGTGAGTGTTACGTAATGTTTTCTGCTACCTAACTCCAACTGAGCCTCGTTCTGTTGAAGTCTCTAGTTGGAGTTTCTCTAGTTGGAGTCTTCGTGGCTTTGGCTTCTTGTGGGGCACTTCCTACCTGACAGGTTGGTCCTTGTTCACCCTTGTCCTTAAGTTAGTTTGCAAATCCCTGTTCAGACATGTTTAGGCAATCATTGGTTTATTATTATACTAATCATCAGTGCTTATTGATGATAGATTCAGGACACAGCTCATGTTGGTGAAAGAGATGTATGGTAACAAGAATGAATGGTTTCTGCGGAATTGATAGGAGTAAAGTGCCTTTCTCTTGCTACTTGAGGTGGTGATGTTAGACCATACGAATGAATAAGAAAGGAAACGTACCTTGTGGCTCGCTCTGGATAAAGCAGTTGGTGGCTGTTTTGCACACTTTATCCTCTTTTTATTTATTTTACTTGCGAATAATGTTTAGCTGTCCTCTTGCAGCGAATCTCTCTCTTGGGTTTGCTTTCCTCTCATTTGTTCTATGTTTGTCTCAAACTTCTCTCTTTTGCTGTGTCGTTTTAAGTTGAACATCATAAGTTGTTTGAAACTCTGCAAGTGGAATTGAATATTGTGACTCGTTTGTCGAAACAAAGTCGTTTGTATATGCCATACATAATTTGGTGTTGATCTGGTTCCTCTTGTTGAAAGAATCATGAAGGCAAGGAGGATGCAGAGGTTCAATGATAAATCCTTAATTATGGGTCGCTATCACTTGTAGACCAAGTTATTGCTTGAAATTTTATCGACCGTAAGTCCATAATAACTAGAAATATCTGCTCAAAAATAATCCTAGCATTAAGAAGTTGCCAAGTATATACATATATAGTCCTAATCTTCTTAATCAGCCAGAGAGTTCGTGAAGGTCGTTAACATTTTCTGAAGCATAAACGTTTGTAGAGCCGTTGAGGGAGGATTTGCTGTGGGGGAAGAAGGAAAGCGATATAGTAGCAGTATGATGCATTGCCTTAAACCATGTTTTTTTGGACATAAGTTTCTTGTCTTTCACCATTTCAGAAGATAAATCCAAAAAAAGAAAACATGTCAGAAGATATATTTATGTGTTCATGCGGCATCTTGTTGGTTCATGATCGTGTTTGTGAAAATCGTTCGAAATAGCCACTAATGGTGCACTAAAACTACTGGAACAATGCAGCTTTCGTACGTATGGTTGAAGTTCAGATTTTGGTACACCTTAGTTCATATAGTTAATTAATCTATTTTGAAGCATCCATGCATAAATATAAAACATATCGGTTGATTGAAAACTAATTTGATATGCATATGCGGATTTAAAAGACTTTTAAAATATATGTTTGAATAACTGAATATTTGTCCAAATTGCTTTAAGTTTCACATTAAATACATCTCCTTAAAGAGTTGACTTGGAAGCCTTTCGGAGTAGAATGCCCCAGCAAAGGAATCGATAAAAAACGAAGAAGCCAAGCATTATCCCGACATTGATCCACCTTGTGTCCTTGTCAAGTCCTCTCTTCTTCAACACATCCTCTCCTGTCATCAAGCAGCCCAAGTGCCCGCTCGAGAAGCACTCTTTTCGCAAGCTCCAGTACTCGTTCACCAGCATCGACTCTAGTGGGTAACGGTACAGCGAAACGTAGTACATGAACATCCACGGTTTTGGGATCTTGTCCTTGGGGATGAAGTAGCCGGAGAAGAGGAAGAAAGCTCCAAGAACGGTGCAGATGAGGGAGTTTCCGGAGATGAAATCTGGAGAAACTGCGCTGAGGAAGAGCACCAGAGAACTAGCCATGAGGATGATGAGCCAGACGCAGAGCACGAAGAAGGAGAATGCTTGAATCGACGGGTTTAGACCTACAATCCAGTAGACTGGGACGGAGAAGAGGAGTGATACAACGAAGAGGAATGGTACGAAGGCCATTGTGTTGGCGATCATGTAGGATGAGATTCTGTATGATCCTCGAGATGATTCTTTCATCAGGACGCGGCGTTCTCGGAGGTAAATGGGAAGAGCTTCGACTGTGGAGGAAAGGAGGAAGCTTAAGCTGAAGGCGAAGAGACCAAGCCGTTCTGCTACGCCTTCTTCGTCTCGTTTGAGTCTTGTATAGACGCTGCCTAGACCTAACCCGGCCACCACGGCTTGCATTGTTCTCGCCAGGAATAGCTGCTTCGTTCTGTATATGATCTTGCAGAACCTCGAGCAGAGATATGAGATCTCAGCGATGTCGAAGAGACGAAACTCTTGCTTTTTAGTTATCGTATCGTTCTCGTTGTTCTCAGGCCAGAGCGATGATGATGATTCAACGGATCGAGACGAGTCTGTGTGGTTCGAATTTCGCAAGGACTCGACTATCTCCATGGCGAACTCTATCGGATTGAGCTGTTCCGGGATCTGAAAACCAAGTTTTGCGATCGAGTCCTCGAGATGTTCTAGATTCCCGAAGTGGATGACGGATCCGCGAGAAAGAATCAGGTAATCGGATATGTAATCGAGGATTCGATAGCTAGGTTGATGGATAGAGAAGACGACGGTTCTCTGTTTTGATTTCGCCATTGAAGCTAAAAGCTCGACGACCTGAAGCGAGTTTCGGCTATCCAAACCAGAGGTCGGTTCGTCAAGCAGCAGAATCGGTGGGTCACGGATCATTTCAACGGCTATAGAGACTCTCTTCCTCTCTCCGCCAGACACGCCACGATCCTCTTCGTCTCCTTCTCCAACGAAGCTATCTTGAACGAGAACAAGACCGAGATCCCTTAACAAGCTCTCAACTCTGTCTTCTCTTTCCTTAGCCGTAGAATCTCTCAAACTGAATTTAGCGCTATACATCAACGTCTCTTTCACTGTAAGCAGAGGCAGTAGATCATCGTCCTGCGGAACAAACCCGCACAGCCTACGTAGCTGATTATAGTCGCTGATTCTACCGTCGTTTATGGAAATCGCGGAAGAAGGATCCAGTGCCTTGTGGTTCACTCTACCTGAAATGATCTTTAAAAGTGTGGATTTGCCTGTTCCGCTCGGACCGACCACGGCAAGGATTTGAGAGGATTCAGCTGCAAAGGAAACGGATTTGAGTATGTTGACGTGGTGGATGGTGTAAGATAGATTAGTGACGGTTAAAGAGTAGCGGTTAGGAGTTGGGAGTGGCGAAGAAGAAAAGGAAGAAGAAGCAGAGGAGAATTCATCAGGAGAGTTTGATGCTGAGAAGAGTATGATGGAGTCTTCTTCGCGGTGGTTTGTAGACGTAGGAGAAATGTGGAAGCAAGAAGCCATGGTATGAGTATTGTTCATCTTCATGTCAAAATGTCTTATAACTATGCTTTTTATGATTTAAGTTTTTTTCTTAGAATTGGTCGACCAACAAAAGAAACAAGTTTTTAGGCAGAGGTTGGTGTAACTAGTTAGTTTTCTCAACATTTTAAAATCAATGTATCTAATACTTTTTTTGGTTGGTCATTAATTGTTTGATTTTGGTGAGTTGCTCGTATCTAAGATATACTTTGAATTATAACTATTAATAATCCATGTTTGGAGTTCCTTAGCCATGCTACATCATCAAAATTTTGTCTTAAAAAAAAGGACATGTGTCATCTGTTGATGGGTCAAATACAATACAATTTAAATTAATTTCATTTTTTGAATTAATTTAGTTTTTTAAAACACATCATTATAATTAATAATCCATGTTTGGGGTTCCTTAGCCATGCCACATCATCAAAATTTTGTCCTAAAAAAAAGATATGTGTCATCACGAGGTTAGTGGGTCAAAAAACAATGCAATTTAAATTAATTTCATTTTTGAACTAATTTAGTTTTTTAAAACACATCATTATAATTTATTTATTTACAGGTTTTTCTTTAAAAAAACAGATAACATTAATTTATTTGATTTTTATTATATTTAGTGTGACAATTAGAAATGACAACAATATTCTATTTTCAAAAGGATAATTGAGTTACTTTTTATGGAGCCAAAAATAATGTCATCTTCAAACAATCGTAAAGGTTTTTCATCACTTTACATAATCCGCGCGGATAAAAAAACTAGTAGCATTTATATGTAAACGGTATTAGTTGTTGAGCAACCAAAAAAAGGTATTAGTCTATCAAACAAACAAAAAAGTGACGTGTTATATTCATTACTAAAATGTACTTCCTCAATGGTATAATCATTCTAGAAGTACAGTACGCTGTTTTCTCTAATCTATACCCTTCTTGCTTGCTTCACAATCTGCTCCAAACCATTAGTGCTGTTTCAAGTTCAAACATCAAATAATAGCATTTATAGAGACGGAACGAAACAGTGTATGCTTATAGAATTTACAAAAGAATTTACAAGAGAACACACAAACTATAATGAAAGAAGATGATGAAAACACTCCTAATCTCTCTCTTTTGTTTTGTTATAACCCCCAACAAACCTATGAAAACCCGTGTTAAGGAAAAAAAAAGAAGAGTGGGAAACTCTGGTTTTCTGTGTTATTTGGGGGGTAAAGCAAAGAATTTTAATGAGCCAAGTCTTCACTTCCTACACCCACACTGGATTTGTCAACGACTATTCGTACACTGTATTGTTCATAAACTCGTCCTCTGTTCTCTGCCCACCACTTTTCTGCTTGTTTCTCGCTAAACCGCTTCCGGCTGTGCCATCACAATCATCGGATTATGTTCATTTGATCACAAACTAAAAAAGGAAACATTCCAACTAAGCCACAAAAATCGATTAAAGAATTGTACCTGAAACGGACACGTTTGAGATCCCTTGCCCCTCCCGCTAAGGCTGTGAGAGTGATGTACACACCAGGTTCATCTTGTTCAACCCATTCTTTTTCATTACGGGGTTCACTTTCTTTTGCTCGAGTGCTGATTCTATTTATTGATTCAGCAGCATGATTTGCTTGCTGTCGGTAACTTGCACCATCAAAAACAGGCGTACTAGTCCCGTTAGAAAACACAGGGACGGTGTTTGGGCCATCAGGTTCAGTTTCTCGACTGTTTGGTCGGTTTAATAATGTGTTAGAAGAAGGGGCAATGTACTCAGGACTGGAACCAAACGAATTAAGAGACGGAGACTTGATGGTCCGAGCTGATCCAACAGGTAATCTTTCAGCCATGTCTTTCAACTACATGGTTTCATTGAACTATCAGTAAGTTGCATACATCTTTTTAATTCATTTAAATAGCACAGAGTAACACTTTACCTGAGCGGTAAGTGATTTAATCACTTCTTTCGCTGCCTTGCATCTCGCCGTTTCTTCGCTAGCAATTTCCAGTGCCTCCTTTAGCTGTTTGGTAGTTCTTTGCAGTTCAATGTCTTGAAGCTGTGCCTTCCGTGTAAGATTTTCAACCTGTGAAAATCATTTACTAGTGAATTAGCAAAGGGGTCAAATTGCAACGATAAATGGTTCCCAATTAAATGAAATTGGTGGGAAATCTTTTTATACAAATCGGGGAGCATGATCTCACCAACTGTTTGGTCCATTTAGGCACACAGATAAAGTAAATAAAAAGGTACTTGCTAGGTCCGTGTAGCAGAAGATCTATTCCTTAATGAGTAAAATACAGAATGTAATCGCCGTGAACCAGAAACAAACCGGACAATCGTAAACAAATAGCATGATCTCACCAACTATGCTTTCTTCCTATATGTGTAACACAGGACAGCGTGAAGAATTATGGAATAATGACCAAAAATACGAGCGTGTGAAGCAGCTTACTTGTGATCTTAGCATAACCACCTCCTGGCTTAAGTTATCATTGGTTCTCTTGGTATCATCCACGACAATATTTGGTGTAGTTAGTCCTGAAAGAGTGGGAGTTGGAGTTGTTGACCGAGGTGGGCTTGGACGTCTTGATATTGGTGAAGTTGCCCTAGACGCAATTCGGGAACCAGGAACAGAAGCTGAGAAGAATTTCTTTGATGATCCAAAAGTTGGATTAAAAGACTTGGTTATGTTTAGTGAGCCCCGGTGAGAGCCTCCACTTGGTATTGGTGAGACACGACTACTATTAAATTCGTATTTCTTATTTTTCTTGGATCGGCTGTCCACTAGCCTCATGGGCTCCAACAATGAGAATCTAGCTAACTGTCCATCCGATCTGGAATCCAACTTCTCATCTCTATCAATTGCATCTGATCCCTGGTTGACACTTTCTCTTCGACTCAAATAAGAATGAGATGATGGATCAGTTTCCATGGCCTTTTTTAATTTGTTAAAACACTTGTCACACACTCGATACGGTTTGTTCGGGTTCGGTGCCATACAAGCCTTCAGGGACT
Source organism: Schrenkiella parvula (assembly GCA_000218505.1). Taxonomy (NCBI): domain Eukaryota; kingdom Viridiplantae; phylum Streptophyta; class Magnoliopsida; order Brassicales; family Brassicaceae; genus Schrenkiella; species Schrenkiella parvula. The sequence continues at coordinate 12,152,017 of CM001192.1, read as the reverse complement.
TTTTATTACTGCACGAATGGCAAAACACAAGTCCACAGTTATAGCAGTTGTGCCTCTTTCTCTTGAAATTGAAAGGCTGATGGCAACCTGAACACATGGATTGGTCCATCCCTGATGCCCACTTGTGAAGGCAGACAGCTGCAGTAAAGTTAGAGCCACATGCAATACTTTTCACCTGTTTATCCTTAAGCGACTCAACCAATGTTGGGGAATTTCTATCATCTGCATCCCCATGGCCTAGTCTACCATTTGATCCTTTTCCCCAAGTGTAAACCTCAGTCCTTGACGTTAAAACTGCAACATGATAAGCACCGCAAGCAATTTCTTCGACAAAACTCTTGTGCAGTTTACCTTCAACACGGGTTGGTACCTTTCCATCAGCATGTGGGTTTCCAAGCTGACCATAAACAGGACTACCCATAGTATAGACATGGCCCGATGTTGTTAGTGCGACTGTTAGGCTATGTCCACACGCAACTTGACAAAAATTAGGTTCTACAAGAGCTGCAACACAGGTAGGCACAAGTTTTGGTTCTTTGTCACCGTGACCAAGACGACTCTTGTCACCATCACCCCATGTAAAGAGCTTTCCTGAGGAGCAGTTACTAGAGCTGGAGCTTCCAACCATGACTTCTACAACTGCGGCTGTGTGCCACACACCACAAGCTGCCCGGACAGTGCGGAGACCTTTCAAGGAGTCTACCTCTCTGGGTATGAAAACACTTTTCCTGTCTCCATGGCCCAAAACACCAAAGGTCCCATCACCAAAAGTGAACAATTGCCCAGCAGAAGTCACAACAGCTGTGTGGTAAGGTCCACAAGCGATAGATGATACAAGTATCCCTTCCATCAGAAAATTCACTCTTTTAGGGACCCAGTGACTGACTTCATTTCCATGTCCCAGAATACCAAAATCTCCTTTACCCCAGGTATACAAGTCCCCCGATAGAGAAACTGCACAACTATGGTATTCGCCACATGCTACAAGCTCAATATTTGTGGTACCTAGTGCATCAATAAGCTTTGGATGTTGAACATTGGAATCTACACCATGGCCAAGCCTACCCTCAGATTCCTCTCCCCAAGAAAAGCTTTCTCCTTGTTTCGTTACAAGGACAGCATGCTGTCCACCACAAGCAATATTCTGGACATCAAGTACTATACTAGATTCTAAAGCTTTTGGCACTAAGGAATCCATTTTGATCTCAATTGAACTTCCAACTCTATGGTTTCCACCACCTAAAACACCTTCACCTATTCCTTCTCCCCAAATGAAAACGTCTCCCAACGCATCTCCATCATCATGACCAGAACCATGGCTCGAAGAACTAATGGCACTTGACAGACTAACTCTAAAAGCATCCATCCCCATACCTTTCATGTGACCATGTATGGTATCAGAGGCTCCGGATGACAAAGAGTGAACTGAAATAGTTGCCGGATCTGAGGGAAAAAATCCTTTAGGAGGAAGTGCATATAATGACATGTCTGAAAATGCCTTGTCAATGCCATTCTTCGGCGGGCTCCCATATGGACTGTGAAGACGATGGTGACTAGAGCCATCCTGAAAGGTAACAGAAAATTACCTTAGTTAAGGCATGCACAAAATCAAATTGAATAGAAAATGAAATGGAATAATTTCATTCTCGTACCTTTTGGTAACTTTCATTGCTGCTAAATGGAGAATGCAAAGGGGAGCTTCTCCGGGTATATGTCCTTGGACTATTAGCTTCGGACGGCGTTCCATCACTTCTTGATTCGGTCCTCCATCTCCGTTGATGACAACGAGTGATTAAGGCTTTTAAACCACTAAACCACACTTCAGCCTCATCTTTATCCTTGCATATCTATGAAATAAAATTCTAAAACCTAATTAATGAACTTTCAATAATAACAGACATTTAATGATGGAATAATGATTTCATAAGGAACCTAGAAAAATAATATACTATAAGAAAAAGCTCACCAAATCCAATGACCTCTCGTTGTATATTAGCGAAAACGATTGATATTCCTTCTCGGGACGTGGATATCTCTGAAAAATAGGCTGCAAGAGAAACACCGTTGCAAGACTTATCAGAATACCACACTAGATATGCAAGGTCCAAATAAGCAACCTACGGTTAAGGAAATTGGCTCATGCAAATGATGCAAACTCAAATCAAGACAGTGCCTTGCTAAAGGGAAATGAAAAAAAAATGATGACTCCAATTCAGATCAACCAATAATTGCAATGAAAAGTAAATAGTACTAGTCTCACAAAACTTCTTCTGAACATTTTATTGCCAGCTCAAGGGAGAATTAATTGACATTGTCCGGCTGTCAAAACTTACAGTGCGCTGCCCTGATATGATCCTAGAAACATGGCTCAGCTTCAAATGTTTCTCTTCCTTCCCCGAGAACCATATCAAAACAGATTCATCCTGAAAGTTACAGGACAAACTATCTACTTAGATACAGAACAACAAGACCCCGCAAACATCAAGCAGCAGAGAGGCAATGTAACAAAGCAAAAGGATTATATAGGCTCATAAAGAATCCTCAGATAAAAATGAGAACGGAAACTTGGTTGCCCAAAATTCTTACATAGAATCAAGAGGAAACGCAATCAACACCACTTACATTTGAAAGGCGAAATGGACAGAACTTAGGCTTTCCCCTTCTTCCATACTTAAGCAAATAAGCTCCCTTTTTCAGAGCAGTGATAGCCTGAGCCAAATTGATATTAACAAAAAAATCGTAAATAAAATAGGTGGAACATGTTGGCACGGGTGATTTCCGCTTAGAAACAATTATATATAAAACACTAAAGAGAAGAAGCAGTGGACACACTAAAATATCAATCCGAGAACATGAACAAGGGGCTAAGATTATAGTCTTAAATGGGGGGATGATCACTATTATATTCTGAGAAATTACACCTGATCGAACTCCCCGCAGACTGCTAAGAAATCATGAAACTAAAAAATCCGGAATTGCATTTTCGTCATTATATAGCTTTGACTCAAGCTTGGAGACTCCAAGAGTGGACTTAAAGACTTCAGTATTTAGCTAAATCTCGTTACTAAATCTAACAATTATTCTACCTTAGGATTCGGCAGACAGAACTATTCTAATTCCACGAAAAAGCTATCAATTCAGCAGAACTTAGTACCCTAATCTTAGCATAAACAAGAGCTAGAATGACTATATAACAACACCGCCAATGGAAAAAGAACATAACGACGACCTGCTCAATATCCCTCGCAACTGGACCAGCTCTACTAAGATCCGACGCCATTCGTCCGTTCGTCGACATAAAAAAAAACCTTCAAACGGAGTTTCCTCAGAAGCAAACCCCTTGAGCTGAAACCTCCAAGAAATTCACACTGCTCGAGCTGAAACGTGAAAAATCAAAAGACTTCGTCGTGCAATCACGAAATCCTCTCCACATCGCTATGAATCGTCGAATCTTGAATTAAATTCCAAGCTGAGCAGCTTCTTCTTTCAGCTCGAATAGATTCAAAATCGATCGGAACAGTAAAAAACGAAAGAGGCGCCGCTCAATCAAAAATACATAAGCAAATGTGTGTCTCTGGATGCTGATGATCAAACTCTTCCGCAAAACCCGAGAGAAATGAGGAAAATTGAAGAATCTAGAGACATGGCATGATACTACTGTGGAAGTTTAAAGCGAGCGAGAGAGAAAGAGAAAGAGAAAGAGAGAGACCAAAAGGCAGATTCTGACTGGAGAGAAAGGAAGCTTTATTTTTCTTTGCTTGAAATAGTGAATTTTAGATACTATAAAAATCCCCTTTAGTAATCTATGGAGAGACTATCGTTAATTACGGGATATATCACTAGCCATTGCCAACAAATTACCTCCTTTTTCACTTCAAAATTGTGTTTTGATTTGTTCATTCATGTAAAGAATTTACAGAATCAGCAACAAAGTATGACTTATAAGCCAATAAATTCAGATAAGAGTTTAAGAATTTTTTGTAAAAAATCATACCACCCAAATATGACTTAGTATGATTCATTTATCGATAAAATTGAATATTCTGTTTAAATTACTTATAATCCAATAAATTCAGTTACTTCAATTCTTCGGTTCAGAATTGCTACATATACTTTTGTCAAAATTTTCTATATAACAGCTAGGAAAACAAAAAAACAGAAAACCGATTGGTTAAGATCATCCGAACCGAACTGAATCGAGACTCAAAACTATTTTATTATTCTGCAAATCGGTTAAACGCAAGCAACTGAACCCAAACCGAAAATTCGGATTTTAATCGCTGGTTTACCTTCTGGAAGGCGAAGAAGGTTTGGGTTCTTTTGTTTCTCTCGTGTGTTTTGTATTATTTTTCTTGAGAGGTATCGGAATCATTCTCGTCGCATCTCCTCTTCTCGATTCGGTTCTCTGACCCACCACTTCTCCTCTCTTTCTCTAATCCGAGTATTCTTCATCAGATTAGAGGCTCATTCTTCTTCACGAATCGATTCAGAAAGAAGAATACCCAATCTCTCGTTTTTGTAGACACTGAAATTTCATTATATTCTGCTTATTTCCGCTGCCATGAGTTCCATTAACGAGATCGTGGATGAGCAGCAAGTTCTCGACGGGATTCAGGATATAACTCTTCACAATCAGGTTTTTGTTACCCTAATTTTATTAATCTGCGCATTTCCAGATGAAAGTTCGATTTTTTTTTTTTCATTTGTGGCTCTTGTTTCGGAGTTGGAGCTGGTTCCATACGTCTCTAGCACTCGAATTCTCGACGACGGTTTACTTTTTGCCTTTTGGCTTTGTGCCTTGATGTGTGTTTGATTTTGGTGGACGATTAAGGCTCTTCAAGTTAGCGGCTTTAGTTCGTTGGTTTGTTTTCTTTCAATGTGGAGTACAAGATGCTGAATATGCTACTGATATACATGAATTTGATTTCTGTATTCTATTCCCATATTTCACAGAACTTAAGCTTTCTTTTTGTTGCAACTAAACCTAACTCTTTAAGATGACGTCGTGGGTTATTTATATATGGAGGTAACTCAAAGTTTTATCTGAACCTTGTGAAGGGCAAAAAGAAGATCCAGGAAGAGATCCATGAGCCGAGTTTCGGGAATCATGGCGGCTGTTGTGCAATATGCTTGAATGAAATTCCTCTTCAGGAAACTGCTATGGTGAAAGGCTGTGAACATACTTACTGGTATAACATTCTTGGATCTTCTGTTGGTTTCTTTAAGATGATAGTTTTACTTACATCTGGTTGGATTTCATTTATATTTTACTAGTTAAATTTTTTACTCTTAAGTATGAACATATTATCACTTCAGACTTCTTCTCGTAAGTTTTTAGTGGTGAAACTTGGTTATAGGCTTAATAAGCCTGTAAACTCTTGATCACTTTTGATGTTTTGTGTTTAGTTACTGACTTTATCTTTTGGTTTTTTAAATGATTTATTCCATTTCCATCTACTCAGTGTGACATGCATACTTCGTTGGGCGAGTTGCAAAGAGAGTCCTACATGCCCGCAATGTAAGCATCCATTTGATTTTCTCAGTGTCCACCGGGCTCTTGATGGCAGGTGAGCTTCCTTCTTATTTTTACATATTGCGTAACGTTAGTCAATTTTCTTGATGAAACTCTTCTCCCATTCTTGTTTGGTTATATTCTGTCTACATGCTATGAATTACCTTTGAGTTTGGAATTTTCTGTGCCTTGTACTAAATTATCTGTTATACTTCTATGCAGCATTGAAGATTTTTTGTTTGAGGAGAGTGTGTGCCTTCTCCTGAGAGCCTCATGGTTTATACCATTGGATGTGATGGAACAGACGCCATACAGCTATGGCTACCATGATGATTTTGACATTCCTTGTGACTACGAGGATGAAGATGATGACCTTGACGACTTTCATTTTTATCTGCACGGTCCAAGTCTTCGCATAGGAAACCGGAGATGGGGTGACAGTGGTTTTGTCAGATCTGGGCGTCAAGAAGCCAGGCCAGTCCAGAAATACACTGGTTCTGGTTCTGGTTCTAGTTCTAGTTCCAGTTCTGGGTCATCCTCATGTGAGCCTAAGGAGAAGCAGGTGAAGACTACAAACACAACAGGAAGACGTGCAAAGAGGGCGATGAAGCGGGAAGCTGCTAACAAAGCAGCTGAAGTAGCTTCAGCAGCAAAGCACGAGGCCCATTTGGTTAGGTTGGGAAGGAAGTGAGTGTGGATGCCCCCCTCTGTAAGTAAATCGCGCTATTAAAAAGTTACCACCCACTTCCATTTGTACAGCAACTAGTTTTTTAATGTTGTGGTAAATCCCTGTCACACCACTGTATAAGGTGTGTGGGGTTTCGACTTTTGGAGAAACAACAAAAAGTTGTGACCTTTGTTGTCTCATACAATTAATTCTTCAACAACCATTTATATCATTTGACTCTGTTCATTAAATCTTGAAGCTTTTTTAAAAAAAAATCATTGATCTGATGCGATGTAGTGTGACTTTCTTGGCGTGGATATGTAAAAGTGGTGCAGGCTTCATGGTCGGTGCACTTTAAGCATGTGAACATCTAGAAACCAAAAGCAAGTTATGTTAAGGAACGTCTAAGTGAAAAACATCTGTACTCTAGAAACCAAAAGCAATTGATGTTTAGGAACGTCTAAGTTAAAAACTCAAATTGAATTTGATGACCAGGTCCGACATGGGTGGTGTGGTGTTGTCCAATCCAACTTGACCACCATTTGGTGACCACGCAAAAAGGCAAATAATATGAGTAGTTGAGAAAAAAAGGGTAAGAAATCAGCCAAAAAGGGGCGTATATGTAAGAGCATTTGGTCCGTCCTCTTTGAGAAACAAAAAAATAGACACAGAAGGAGACAAGACACACAAATCGAGAGAAATGGCAAATAGTGGTGAAGGTAAAGTGGTTTGCGTAACAGGAGCGTCCGGTTACATCGCGTCTTGGCTCGTTAAATTCCTCCTTACCCGTGGCTACACCGTTAAGGCATCCGTCCGAGACCCCAGTTCCGTACCCACTTCTCTTCTCTTCTCTTCGCTCTCACATTGGCTCTAGGGTTCAAAATTTATGTCATGAGTTTAAATTAAGTCTATGAGACCGGAATTTTATATTTGGATTTTACTATTTAACTGTTGAGCTTTGGATTCTGATATTGTAATAGTGTGAATTTTCTCTCTTCTGTGGTTTTACATCTTAAAGATTGATGCTTTGGATACCAGATTTATCTTAAGAATGATCCCTTGTTTCTGCTTGTTACAAACCAAAGTTTTGTCTTTTTTATTCTCTTTTCCGTTGTTGATCCTTTTTACATGATTCACCTTTAGGTGATCCGAAAAAGACACAACATTTAGTATCGTTGGAAGGTGCAAAAGAAAGACTTCACTTGTTCAAAGCAGACCTTTTGGAAGAAGGATCCTTCGACTCAGCTATTGATGGATGCGAAGGAGTTTTCCACACTGCCTCCCCGTTTTATCATGATGTCAAAGACCCACAGGTTTTAAATTATTCCCTTAAAACTTCTTTTCATTTTTTCATTTTGTGGATTGATTATTTTAATAACTTTTTTATCCCCATTTTCAGGCTGAACTTATTGATCCTGCACTCAAGGGGACACTTAACGTTTTGAATTCGTGCACCAAAGCATCTTCGGTCAAAAGGGTTGTTGTTACCTCTTCCATGGCAGCCGTTGCTTACAACAGTAAACCACGCACACCTGATGTAACCGTCGATGAAACTTGGTACTCTGATGCTGAGATTTGCAAGGCCTCAAAGGTGTGTTTCCATTTTGAGAAAGCAAACTTTGTTTTGTTGTCATCTACTAACAGCTAGTCGCTTCATTGTGCTATAAATGATGGCCCTTCAAACTAAAGAAGTTAACTTTTCATAGAAATTGTGGCAAGCTTAACTCTGCTTTGTTATTGACTCAGGCGTGGTATGTTCTATCCAAGACCTTGGCCGAAGATGCTGCTTGGAAATTCGCTAAAGAGAAAGGTCTGGACATTGTTACTATCAACCCGGCAATGGTGATCGGTCCTCTCCTACAGCCAACTCTGAACACGAGTGCTGCTGCTATACTAAACTTTATAAATGGTAAGACAAAAACTTCCATTTCTTTCATGATTCTTAAAAATGTTTTTGTTAAATGTTAGGGAACCCATTTCGACTTCCTGTCTTTATTCAATTCCTATGCGCAGGTGCAAAGACATTCCCCAACTCAACTTTTGGATGGGTTAATGTAAAGGATGTAGCCAATGCGCACATCCAAGCATTTGAGATACCCTCAGCTAATGGACGTTATTGTTTGGTCGAGAGTGTCGTTCACCACTCAGAGATTGTGAACATTCTGCGTGAGCTTTACCCAAATCTCCAACTCCCTGAAAGGTAAAACATATCTAAATGTATACACTGGTCCAGGTCATGTTCGGTTTCTAAAGCTGTTGTCATTCGCAGATGTGTGGATGAGAATCCGTATGTTCCCACGTATGAAGTGTCGCAGGAGAAAACGAGGAGCCTTGGCATAGACTACATACCCTTGAAGGTTAGCATCAAGGAGACCGTCGAGTCCTTGAAGGAGAAAAGTTTCGTACACTTCTGAGAAAGAAAGCATTTGAGGCTTTGAGCCAATGATTCAAATAAGATATGATAAAATATTTGAAACATGTTATCGTTTTTTCAAGGAGAGAGTACTTATGTTCTCGTACCTTATATCGTTAGTTCCACCAAATAAGATACTTCCTTTCACTTTTTTTTAATTTCGTAATAAGCTTGAAACATCTGAAGAGATTGCAAACTAAGCAAATTTTTTAATATAAAATTAGTTTGAGATTGAAGTATTTTGCGTGCAAGTCATCTTTTCTTTGCGAAATCATGTTTCATACAAAACTGCTAAACAATAATGATCAAGCAATTAATAATGTAGTCTCGTGACCATTATTTCAGTTTATGACGAGAGTTTATCCAATCGGTTTCATCATGGGGAAAGAAATGAACAAAATTAGGGAAATCTTACACGTAATATTGCTAACAAATATTAAGTATCCAGACAATAGTCAAAACAAAAAGTCAGAAAAAATTAAGATAACATCTTCTTATCGTACATGGCTGGCTATTCAAGTAACTAAAGCATTTGAAAACCCTGATCTAAAATTATTGTGGTAAACAAAAAAAGACAGACAATTTTCAAAGAATACTGCTTTTTTTCTTTCTTTTTTACTTCTTTAAGAGATACACACAAATTGAACCTTTACTGCTTTTGAAAGATCATGCATGCTTTCTCAGGTCTCGCCTTCTAATTGCAATGAACCATCTCTCATTAACTTGAGGCTCAAACTGTTGAATCTTTCCCGGGAATACTGCCTTGATGCTTTCCTCCAGTCGGTCCCAGCTTTCATCATGGCTGCAAACTCTTCGTAGCTTATTCGTCCATCCTAATGACCAAGTAACAAAAAGTATCAAGAGAAGACTTGCAAAACTGATATTTACCTCCAACCTACTAACTTTTCCATCAAAGAACCAGTCAAGACTGGGAACTAAAGATGCAGTATTCTGAGATATACTGATAAGTTTACACAAATAAACTTATCTTTGTTTCTCAATGAACCAGGTTACACAGTAGAGTATCAAAGACAAATCCAGCAAAGCAAATAATAGAAACCATAAACTAGAGCCAAAGGTAACTTTTGTCACGAGAACCCAAAAACTGAAACTTTTAGTCACTCAACTTCCCATGTAGGTGCTACTAATAGAATCATTGGTGTCCCATTATTATCATTCACATAAGGTTACTGTGTGAGCCTCCTTTTAAGATGCATTTGCAGTTACAAGTTTATATTTCTTAAAGTTTCATATTTTGGGGTTACCTTGTCGGTGTCAACATCTTGCATGATGGCTGCAATAACTTCCTCACTGCTAGTATCCACATCATCATTTAACGCCTGCCGCAGCTCCTCAATCTCTATGTAATCGCTCTGGTTTTGGTCAAAAAAGCTAAAAGCCTTATGCAAGTGTTCGTCGTTCGCCATCTTCTTAAGATGCACAGAGACAGCCACAAATTCGCCATAATTTAAAGTCCCGTCCCCATCTACATCAGCCTGCACACCCAAAAAAAAAGTATCCAGATAACTGTTGCTTAGTGGAGGCAGTAAAATTTCACAGGAACACAAAATTCTAGGTTTCTGGAAATTTTTCTTACAGCTTCCATCAGAATCTGTAGATCAGCATCAGGTATCTGCTGCTGTCCGAGATTAAGAAGTCCATGTTTAAGCTCCTCTAGGTTTATTTTTCCCGTCTTGTTACTGTCCATCATCTCAAACGCTTCCTTTATGCCAGCTACTTCCTCCACTGATAAATGTTCGGCTATCACCTGAAAAGGAGTGAATAGAAGTTTCGCATTATTTCTTCTACATAAAAAGAAATAGGGTCACCAAGCAGCAACAGAATCACTACCCGTAGAGCTCGTTTCTTGAGCTTGTTCATAACAGAAAACTGTTTGAGCCTTGCTTTCACAGTCTCACCAAGGGAAACATTTGGAGCCTTCTTTGCATTTTGTATCCAAGAATGTTCTGCAAATCGATGTTACGGTATATTTATTCCATACGTAATAGATTTTTGAAACACAGAGCCAAATAGAAAACATACCAAGTACTTCTGCAGCAGAAAGCCGTTTTTTGGGGTCAGGTTCGAGCATCTTTCTCACAAGGTCTTTGGCAGTGTCAGAGACTCTTGGCCATGGATCCCTCTTGAAGTCGATGACTGACCTAATGATTGCCTGAGCCACCCCTTGCTCAGTCTCTTTACAAACAATAAACAACATCAAGAGAAGAAACTCAAAAACTGGAAGAAGATAAGCAAATAAAACTTCGGAAGAGGTCACAAGTGAATCCATGAACAATGTAATTTGATAACGTCAGGGTCCTAAGTCATCTACTGACAAAACTAGCGATTTTACAGTAAATCCTTCTAATCATCCATGGAAACAAAAATTCATCAGCTACATATCCGTACAATTTTTTTTACTGTTGAAGAAGAAAAAAGAGATTAAGACAATAAGATAGATCATAACCAACCAGCCCAAAATGGTGGGACACCACAGAGCAGGATATAAAGGATAACTCCAGCACTCCAGATATCAACCTCAGGTCCATAATGTCGCCTAAGTACCTCTGGTGCCATGTAATAAGGACTTCCAACAATCTCATTAAATCCCTCACCTGTTACAAATTTGAAAAAATCAAATAGGTAAACAGAACAAAAACATCTTGCGGAATCTGAGATATATAATGGATATTATATAATCTATATACCAGGCTTAAAGAAGACTGATAATCCAAAATCTATGGCTTTAAGGGGTGACGTCTCTTTCTTATTTGCAAAGAGAAAGTTCTCCGGCTTGAGATCCCGATGCATCACTCCATTCTTATGGCATATCTGCAATTCCGAAAGGTGGTCATTCAAATCATAAAAGTCGAAGTTAGAATCACTATAAGCATTACACTGTAGGGCAAGCACTGCATAAAGACAAACAAGGAAACTTAAGCCATTGCGTGAGGAAGAACAAAGCACTTTGCGACCAAACAAGAGGCAAATGTAATAGCTAGAAAAAATTGACAAAGTTATAAAGGAAATGAGAAAGAAAAAAAACTCTGAACCTGAACAACTTCAAGAATAGTCTTCATTACTGCAGCAGCAGCTCGTTCAGTATAATGACCTCTTGCAACAATCCGATCAAACAGCTCACCTCCTTCACACAACTCCATCACTATATGCACTGCATCATCGTCCTCAAAGGCATCCTTGAGCGAGACGATATTCGGGTGCTTAGGCATATGCTTCATTATCTCAACTTCCCTTCTAACATCCTCTATATCCACTGCTGTTCTAAGCTTCTTCTTCGATATAGACTTGCACGCATACTTCTCACCCGTCTTGATATCAGTGCACAAGTATGTAATACCAAACTCTCCGCGACCAACCTCACGCCCCAGATCATACATAAGGGATATATCATGTCCTGTTGGATCTTTCAAAACAGAAAGCTTGAAGCCAGCTCCAGATCTATTTGTTGTAGTGTATGCCTCACTGTAAAACGGGTTGCTTTTGGTCTTTGGTTTCCCATTTTTACTCTTGGTATCTGGACCCGGACTCGCACAGCAATTTCCCATTTATAATCAAATCTGACGAGTCCTGAGATTTCATCAACAAACTAAATGACTCACAACGCGAACATAAGCGCAGGTTCCATTTTCCAAATCAAGAAAGCTTAAAACTTCATCAAAATCTCTAATTTTTTTTTCCAATTTTAGGAATGAAAGACTCACTAATCCCAAAAGCATACAGCAAGACAATCAGATTTGATGAAGGGAGAGAGACAAAACAAATGATCGATTAAGAGAAATGCGGCATCTACCAAAAGAAATTAAGAACCATAGAATCTGAAGAGCAGAAAAGTAAACCCTAGCAGAGGAAATCAGGTGAAAACCCAAAAAAGAACAAGATTCTTTCATAAAAAGGGGATACACAGACCTGTGAGAGCTTAACCGGCGAGAGAAAAGAGAGATTTTGAAATGGAGAGGTGAATCGGCGGAAGCAACAGGGTAATTAAGTGGCTGAGAGAAAGGAGAAGAGTAAAAGTCTCCTTTCTCGCTCTTCTTTCTAAGTGAGCAAAAGGACTTTTTTTTGTTTTCTCTATTGTGGAATCAGCAGATAACCCATTGCAAAATACAGACTCACACGGTCACAAGACTCACCAAACTCTCTAATCTTGTTTTTTTTTTTTGGTATGACTCTAATCTTGTTTATTCCTCAGTACTTTCTGAAAATAAACTTTTTGTTTCTAACGAACAAGACTCATATGTTAAAAAAAAATGTTTCATGTTCGGCATATATGTGTTAGCGCATCTCAAATCCAAGATTCATATATGCGCATATTACCGTATGAGATTTAACAAGATAATATCATTAATACAAACCACTAAATTACAATTTAGTAATAAATTGACTTACAATTGGCCGCAAATTTCATAATCATAATTAATTACGGTTATATGTTTTTGAAATCAATCATAAAATTTTTTTATGAACTAATAATCAGAAAAGCTTTGGGATTTTCTATATTTAGTTTTGTTGTTGTTAGTATTAGCGCAATATTACAGGTTTGATCGCTGGTTCTCGTTAGCATTAGTCATTTTTACGGAATAATTAAATTAGACGTTTTTATTATAATCAATCACAAATTTTTGTAGAACATACAAATTTGAAGCTCATTCCAAATTTGATTTTTCTTATGTCTTCGTAGCTTTTAATTGACAATGATAGTGTATATCCTATTTTAATTAAATAAAAGTATTTAATGTTATCGATATTACTAGAATCGGTCCAACTAGAATCGGTCCAACTTCCACGTTTCTCATATTTTTCAAAAAAAAAATATATAACCTACTCTTATATAAATGAATCACTTGTTAAACAATGATCACATTTTGAAATAAATAAAAAAGTACATAATTATAATATATAATTTTTTGTTAGAAGTGATTGATTTTCCTAATTTTAGAAATCGACTTATCAGAAAGCAAGACGTAGGAATTGGAGCAGACCAAGTCAGGATGCTCTGTCTCGGGTTGACACTTGATGCCTCTCTCGCATAGACTCATGAAGTCACAAATAAAAAGCCACAACGATTCTCAAATTACTGGAGTGGTAAATTCTGGATCTCATAAATGGATAAATTCTCAAAGTAAGCTTCTTTTATAGCTCCCTTTACGAGTTACACGATTGTAACCTCTTCTTTCTTCTTCTTGTGCCCATCAGTGAAAAATACAGACCAGTGAAGTGACATCAAGCATTTCAATTCACGTATATGCATATCAACAAACACAAGCATCCCAAACTATAACACCTTTGCGTCTACTCCATTGAAAAATGGCATATGGGTTTTGCTCACTGCGTCCCACTTTCACCTCCTTATTCTCGTCCCACGCGCTTGCGCCCACTCTACAATGGCGTCCGAGCTCGCTGCGTCTTTCCCGCGCTTTATCAGCTGCAACTGTTCCGATTAGCTCCTCCTCCTTCACGTGGGACGACGTCGCCGAGATTGGTCGCGCGGAGTGTGCGCCTCCTCACAACTCCTCCTCCGATCTCACCGGATTTCTCGAGAAAGTCGACCGCTGCAATCGTGGATCCGTAAGTCCACTGGAATGAACGACTAGTTCCTGTGGTTTTGATTTTTTGGAGAGTGGAATTGACTGACCAAGGAAATCTGAAACTGGAATAAAAATGTTAGCTTTCCTCTTTTCTTTCTGTAAATGTCCAATCTTTTTTGCCATACTTTTCAGGAAAAGCTAGCTGATTTCATTCCATTTGTCATAGAGAAACAAATCGTTGGTTATATTCATAAAGGGTAAAGCTTTATTCTCTGCTGCTTCTGTGATCCTAAAATTTGAGGTTGTACAATTGGATGCATTCACAAACTAGTTTAGGCAGAGATGCTCAATTTTTAATTGCTCTCAAATGGTTCGTCTATACATTGAAACAGATTTACAGAGTACTTGAGGGACTTTCATGATATCTTTACGTTTTCACAAAATGATTCTTCCGCTGACCGCGTTGGTGACCATGTAACTCTTAATCTGATGTTTGAAAAGCCTGAAGATAGAACTAGAGCAGTTGCAGATGTGATCAAAGTCTTGGGTGACAAAGGAATCATTCCAGGAATACGAAATGAGGTATTGGATCGATGTTTTGATTTGATCTTTCAACTCTTCAGTGATGCTTGTTTTAGCTTCTATGGCTTCTAATTGTCTTCGTTTTGTTGATCTGTTTATTGTTTTCTCACCAGCTGTATCCTGTGAAACCATCGTTTAATGCTCCCGCCTTTTTTTCACTAGAGCGTGCTGCTGCTCCGTATTTCGGATTAAAGGTAAACCCAAACTGCAAACTGAATTGTTTGAGCTTGTAGCCAATAACACCAAATTTAGATGATTTGCCATCAAACATGCCTCTCTTGTTATCTGATCAAGGGTTACGGAGTTCACATGAATGGTTATGTAGAAAGAGATGGACAAAAGTTTCTATGGATAGGTAAGAGAAGTCTCGCAAAATCCACTTATCCAGGAATGCTTGATCATCTAGTTGCTGGAGGATTGGTAAGATTTCTATTCATCTTGTACTTGTTCATGGGTATCTGCTGATGATGAAAGCAATCCATCATGAAGTAGAAAGTCTATACTAGTGATTATAAATTCTCATCTGAGGGAATCGAAATGCGCGTTTCCTTTCATCATCTGCTGGGAACCAACCATAGCCTCACGGGATTAGCTGCAGTGAGAATCTAGTAAAGGAATGCGAAGAGGAAGCTGGTATTTCCAAAGTCATTGCTGATAGGTAAGACATTCTCCTCAGTCTTTAACAATATCGTGTGTATAGTAGCTCTCATAATGTTTTCAACCTGTTGCACTTTTATTTATTAAAGGGCTATAGCGGTCGGTGCTGTTTCGTACATGGATATTGATCAGTACTGTTTCAAACGTGATGTGCTGTTTTGTTATGATTTGAAACTCCCTGAAGATTTTGTTCCCAAAAATCAAGGTTAGGCAACTCACTCGTAGGAATCTTAAATTGCACCTCAGAGAGAAATGCTCTTTTCATAGCAGTGTTGTCCAAATTACATTGCAGATGGAGAAGTTGAGAGCTTCAAGTTGATTCCAGTAGCCAAAGTTGCTGATGTGATTAGGAAGACTAGCTTTTTCAAGGCTAACTGTTCCCTTGTCATTATTGACTTCTTGTTTCGGCATGGGTACGAACTCCTATCTTTCCACTATTTTATTAACTCATACTCCGAGATTTCCATGCTCTCTCCTCTGAAGAATATACCTTACCTTGGATTTGGTAATGATGATTACTTCGATTCTGATATTTGATACCAGATCATTATAAGAGGATTTGGATCAGGGATAGGTGTAAATAGGAAAAGGCTGTACATGTTCTGGACTATGCAAAGTATATTCACAGCTTATGAGCAGAGACCACCACAACATGTTAATGTCAAAATAACCAACCAATGTGCAGTCGAAAACACATGCTTGGACACTTAAGATTTTCTGAATATACTCTGTTCCATTTTATCATGCAGGTTTATCAGACCAGAATCATCTGGTTACTTGGATCTATACCGTCGCCTGAGGAATGGAGATTGCTCGTAAGGATGCTACTATCATTTTCCAATCTGATGATTGTAAGTAAAAATTCACTCTAGAGATAAACATTTGATACTCTGGCTATGTCATAGGGTCATGCGTGTATTTATAATTCTGCATTTTATTTCTAGATCACTTCAGGTGCCTTCATGATGAACATAGACCAATCCAGGAAGCCCAAAGAAATTTCATTGATACTACAAAATGACCAAAACCAACAGAGATGGTCCAGATGGACAAAGTTACTTGCCCAAGAAGGGTCTCAAGGCTTACAATATCCCAGTTGATTTAACGATAAACGTTGCTTTTTATGTTTTATTTCTGTATCACCTGCATGACCTAACAGCCTTTTCCAGAACGATACAAAGTTGATCTTAAATAAAAGGGAGAAGAAAAGGCCCGCATGTAACGGGACACCATTGCTTGAGATGACCCCAAGTTTAGAAACAGCCTAAATCTGCTCCAACAGGATCGTGATTCCCAAGCATTTTCAACTATAAATCAAAGTGGAGTTTTTCAAGAAAAATCGTCCTCCTCCTCATCATGAACGTCTTCGTTAATGTTTAAGACCCTCGTTCTTCTAAATCAAGCAATATCTATTAATGGAAAAGAGGAGGGAGGCATGGCTCTCTAATTATAATCAATTTCATATTCTTTCTTTTATCCAAATCATGTCATTCATTCTTGAGTTACCATGATTCTTGAATTTTCTCGAGATGTTGAGCTTCCATCGGTTAATGCGCGTTTGTAGAAAGGGGAAAATTAACCGATGCAATCTCAACATCTCTTTTGTTTGTGTGTTCTTTTACTGTTTGGTTCCTGAAGCAAACTATATGTTTATTTAACGAGGTTTAATAAATGGCTATGCAGAATACTGGATGGACTCCAGTTCCACAGTTCGGAGGGTGGGACCAAAAAGGACCAGACGCAACAAACTACTCGGTAGTGTTCTCTAAAGCTCGCGCTAACAGGAAGCTGAACAAAGCTGGTTTGAGGCATTCTAGTTTGGGAAGCGAACAAGAACTCATGGCTAGTACTCGTCACCACCACCAGCAACTTCACCATCGCCACGAAACACAAGATGATGACCCTGTCATGGTAACATCTCTCTCTCCCTACAATTACTCTTCTATATGCATTCTTTGCTTCATATATAATCACCTTGTGATGATCCTTTTCCCCTTAGTTAACGCGCATGGATCATCACAAGGTGGTATAACATTTAGTTCACCAAATGATTTCTCTTTGCGCCCTTGCTTTATTTTTATGTTTCTGCGTCCATACAAGAAGTTACTATACCATTTCTTTCTCAACTCATAGATAGAATTAAACCGTGACGTGCAAATGAGTTGAAGATGGATCTCCTTGGGAAGGCTTACTCATAATATTTCTTTAGGACCTATATAAACATAGCATCCCATAATCGTTATAACTTTGAAAGTTGGATACAAATTATATTAAACTATCTAATAGTCTAAAACACCTAATTATTTTTGCATTATCGTATTTATTTATTGTGCTGTACAATTACACATAAAATAACAAAAACTAAAATGAGAGCCACAATTTTCACTACTTTTGCTTGAGATTGCTGAAGTATTCAACATTTTTATCATATATAGTTGGATCCACAAAATTTATTTAATTTTTTGAAACATTTTTGCTAGAAGTCATTCGCAGACCAAGTTTTCATCATATTTTTCCATTTTCTTTCGTTGGTGTTACGGATTAAAGTCGATAAATATTTTCACTTTCTATTCAATTCTTTTCTTTTTTGCATGTGTTTTTTTAACTAAATACTTCTCACTTTTCAAACTATAAAGGGGCAGCTACTATTTTTCTAGCAAAGATGAAAGCTCCATTTATAGTTTGGTTCTTCATTTGTATAGCACTCGAAATCACCTTGCCTGATGACACATTGATTGCATAATGATCTCACCTGCTCCATCATCGAACAAATATTTACATAAGAAATGTACTCTATACATATTCGGTAGCATGTTGTCTCCCTCTCATAATATTATAAAACTTATGTAATAGAGTATTATTAGTCTCGCTTACATTACTAATTTAATTACCATGCAGAAGAAGAAGAGGATCTTGACCTACATCAATTGTTGTATCAGGCCAAACTAGGGCCTCGTTCCACAAAGTCGCAATCTGACTCTCGTCAGTGATGTAGCAAAAATATGTCTCAGTGTGTAAAGACATTAGTGTAACGTTTCTGTAATCATGTGCATCATCTGCGCTAAGGTACTCCTGGTTGGTGTATACATTTGTGTTCTGCCTACACTATATGAGAGCAAAATAACATGAATCATATTTCTGTCAAATCATAAATATTGTAACTGAGCCATGTTTATTATATGTCAAATTTGCAAGTAGATATATCATCCACAGTAGATATTTCCGTATTGAATACCGTGGCTTGCATCCTAAAACCAAAAATATGGACAAGATTCTAACTCTTGAAGTATAAAACGAACCGTGTACGTTTGCATTAAGCTTAGAAAAAACAATGCAGTATCGATAATTCTTAATACATACATCACTTTCGACATGTAGTGTTTTCAAAGTAGAACACACTTAGGTAATGTACTAATGTTGAGTAATTTGAGAATGTAGAAGGCAGTTAAGACAGAAACGAGAATATGCAATTCGTTTAAGGAAAATGGATGATTATGGTTCTAGAAACTCCAGTTAAAGCGGTACTGATCATTCTTGTGAGACTCTAGGAGACTTTGAGCTTGTGAACAAGATCTCCAACTCCTATAGAAAAGATAGCAAGACTACAACCCAAATCTATAGCCGAAAATGGCAAAATGGTCATAAGTTTGCAACTAAAAACTCCGCAGCTATTTGTCCACTACTTAACCATGCAAAGTGCCACAAACATAGATAGTGGCTAGAATTAGCCATGACAAAAATATAACTAAAAACTGAAAAACAAAAAACAATGACTAGATTGGCTACGTTTGGCCATTGATAATCAAGAGCAATGTAGCCCTATTTGGCTACCAACAATCCGTGGCCAAATGGTCACTCCTTATAAGTAATAAGCATAGAAACTATATTTGATTAAGAAAAAATTGCAGCGACTATTTTAAGTATTTTATGTAAACAGTGCAGCGACTAAAAACTAAAACTATTAGAAAAATGAAAAATGCTAGAAACAGATTATGATACGAATCTAAATTATAACATTTTCATACCATTTGTAGATGCATTTAGGATGAGTACAAAATTAAAAAAAAAAAAAAAACAAAAGACTACACGTCGTGAACAGGCGCGTGAGTCCCACGTCGAATCCTTTAAATAGCTAAATACAATTTTTCTGAAGCATCTTCTGGGCGAAAAAGAAAGAAGAAGAACTCGCGATTTTTTTTTTAACCTCCATTGTCGACGAAACATCTTTCCTTTCGCAAACTTTAAAAATCTTCCTTCTCGCTTTCCTCTATATCTGTCCCGTGTCACACACTCACTGCCAAACCAATTCACGCGGGAAATCGAAGCTCAATTCTTCAATAGCTACACCGTTTTGCTGATTAGGGTTTTCTATATCTGGGACGCTAGGGGGCGTTTGCGATGAGAATGAGATCTATCTGCCTTGTGAAAAGCGTAAGGCCGTGGTTGATCTTTGCTTCGGCTCTCTTTGTTATTTTTTTGTTTCTCTCGCACTGGTTAAATCTTGAGCTGTGATTTTTTGTTAAGCCTGGCTTGTTTGGATTTCAGATTCCAGTTTTTGATCCTCTCTTGTCACGAGCTCCTGTGTAGGGATTAATTAGCTTTTGAGATTGTTCTATGATGTGTCGGAAACATATGTAATTTCTAGGTATTTAATCTCGGGAGCTATTTCCATCATTTTGAGGTTGGGAATGTGAGGATTTCTAGGAGAATATTAGAGACCCTAAAGCAAATTAAACTTGCTTAGATTCAAACATTCTCACTCACTTGCGTATATATTTTCGTTACCCTATTCTACTGTATGCAGTTTGCTAGTTCAGGGAGTGTCCAATCTGAATCTGAAGAT
Organism: Schrenkiella parvula; assembly: GCA_000218505.1. NCBI lineage: Eukaryota > Viridiplantae > Streptophyta > Magnoliopsida > Brassicales > Brassicaceae > Schrenkiella > Schrenkiella parvula. Next base: position 12,131,797 of record CM001192.1, on the reverse strand, counting down.
GTTTTCTCACTTTTCTGTGTTTCGATTGTTCCATTACATTCAATGGTTTCTTGACCATTTGCTTATTTTTTTTGGTTCTGCAGTTGATCATTGTCTAGCTATTAGTTATGCAATAAAGATATGGAATCAGAGAGCGTGAAGTTTGGAGGTAAATTTCGTTCTAGCTTGGTGATTCTCAAGTTTTTTACTTTTCATGTCTCCGTTACAGTATATTCCTGCCTAATGTGATTAATTTTCTTACTCGCTCATGATAACAATATTTCTGCTTAATATCAGCGATTATCCAATGTTAGGTTGGAGTAGTTTAGTTTGTTTTATTGGTCAGTGAGCCGCTAGGTTTTAAGTGCAGGTCCAAGAGAATTGGGTGGTGCACGAGATCTTATAACGCAATACAAGCTGTTGCCACACCATGAATTCTTTTGTAAGAGATCACTTCCGGAGTCACTTTCAGATGCTCATTATCTTCACAATGTGGTGGGCGACACAGATATTATAAAGGGAGAAGGAATGCAATTGGATCAGCTTATTCCAAATTCATCACATAACCGAGATACAAATGCTCGTATCCAACCTTTTGTTCTAGATGAACTTAAGGAGGCTTTTGAGCTTAATGATACATCTCCTGTTGAGTTGCCTCCAGTGAGTTTTTGCTCTGTCTATCTGGGTTTATATTTTCTATCTTTCACATGATGTTGATATCTGATTCTGTTTATAGTGAAACTGAACTAGGAAATGGGACTCTGTTAGACTTGTCTAATCTCCTGGAACTTCCTGATCGTTTACTAACCATGATAGGCTGAATTACTTCCACATATCTTGCGATGATAGTTGAGCTAGATATCGAATCTGATATCTCCTGTTTCTTCTTACAGGCAGAGAAGGGAGCTCTTACCATTCCGTCAAAATCAAAAAGTGAGTCAAAAGATAGGGACAGGAAACATAAAAAACACAAGGACAGGAACAAGGAGAAAGATAGGGAACATAAGAAGCACAAGCACAAGCATAAAGATAGGAGCAAAGATAAGGATAAAGACAAGGATCGCGAGAAAAAGAAGGAAAAAAGCGGGCACCACGATAAGGTAAGAGAACCGTCTGCTCTTGTTGGTGTCTTCCTTTCCTAAAATATCTTAATGGCAATGGTTTTCTTCATTTCTTTGAGCCAGTATATGTTCGGGGTGCTTGACGTGTCCATTGTTGGTTTCAGTTTCTGAAATGTAGCAGATCTAGGCTGTTTGTCTATCTGTATATTTGATTCTCAAATTCTTTAGAATCTCACTTCACTTTCAGAAAAGAAAACACAATCGGGATGAAGATCTCGATGACGTTCAGAGGCACAAAAAGAGTAAGGTAATGTAATAATGGCGATGCAGCCATCTCCGTCTTGTTAGTAAAGCTAAGTTTGGACGTTCTGTATGCTCCCCCATTGGTGTTAGAGTTGTAGTTCCATAGCAAATTTTATTTTGCTTGTCCCTATAATCAACTTTTTTGTAGCATAAGAGCTCAAAGGTTGATGAGACGGGCACGATTAAGCTTGGAGGCTGAAGTGGTGGAGGCTCTCATTTTTGTATTACGCACCCAAGGAGATGTTTAGAAGCATCTACTTAATTCACTGTTGAAAACTAGATAATGATGTCTTAGTGAGTTATTGAATGCGGCTCTTCTGAGAAACAAGGGTTTTATTCAAAGAATGTCTTTGCGGCTATGTTTCTATATGATCACAGCTTGTGTCATAATTGTTTTGGTGGCAGCTATGTACATTTTGTTCTTTGGTGGATCTTATAAAAACATTAAAAAAAACAAGTTAGAAACACTAATAAAGTTTTTTTTCACAATTTTATGTATTTTCATGAAATGTTCTTTAGCTAAGAAAAACGTCGCACAATGATCATATATTTCCCAGCTGGTCGGTTAGGACTCGATGGTAATAAAGTGGGAAGGTATATAATATATGGCTACGATTATTAAAAAGCTTATGTATCAATACAAAATTTATGTATTTCCCGCTGCAACGTAGTTATTATTGTGAAGATTATCAGATCCAATATGATTTGAGGCTGAGAGCAGCAATTGTAGTTGTTTTCAATCATGTATTTCTTCTTGGTGTAATCGTCTCTATGGAGAACTACCATAAACAAATGATACATTTTACAGGAAAATGTTTGACTTATAACAACAAAATATTAATTTTTTGGTACAAAATTTCAGAGCAGAAAAAAAAAAGAAGCATCAAAACCAACGGAACGGAGCAAAAGGTCTGCCAGAGAGGAAGGAGCCAGCGGCTGACATAGAGTTTCAAGACTTCATCAAGTTTGAGTTTGTGTATATCAAACGAATAGCAACAAAAGATCAAACCTTATCAGCAAATCATAGCAAACCTTAGTGGCGACTTCACACTCTTCTCCTCACCACTCTGTTCACCATACGAATGACTAAGAAATGCTTTTCATTTTCTGGCAAAGGTCTCTCCCTTGTGCTCACCCCCGGCACAAATTACATAGCCTGCTTCCACCTATAAACAAAATTGATGTTTGATTGTGGAATCTATAAAAGCACTGTGTACGTGTGTATTACAAATACTTAAGGGAGCAACGTACTTGGCAGTCTCTCAGAGCAACACGCTCTTGAAGCTGCGCATTGCTGCAGATGACTGAGCCTTGTATTGAACATCCGTCTCCAATTGTGGCATGGTCCATCACAACTGAATTAACCACCTGCACCCACATGCATACAAGCAGTTCGTATTATTAAAATGTAAACAACATTTATTTGGCTGGGGTGAGTAAAAGCTCCTTTGTTACCTTCACATTGGAGCCTATCCGGCAATGTCTCCCAATTACAGATCTTTTGACACTGCATTTATCACCGACCTGAGAGCCTTCTCCAAGCATACAATGAGGTCCGACCTGCAACCCACAAAATGTTATTGACGATCACCGACTCACAAAACAAATGCTCAATATCTCTATACATGTAGAGGACGTACTGTGGTTTTTGATCCAAGCTCAGCTGATGGGTGGACAATGTTATGATGAGCAGAAAAGGAGTATCCGGATAGATGGTTTGCGTCACCAATAACCTGCACATATTTGAATAATTGCAGAGCTCTACATGTCAACTGAGGAAAAAAGATACTATAGAAGGTGATCCATGTGTGGAACACATTTATGAGAAAACAACTTACATCTCTATTTACGTCCATGAAGGCTTGAATGCTATTCAAGCGGACGCAATACTTACTTTCATCTGCTATATAAACACAGCATTTATGTGTTTTTCGGCTATTCAGGCCTGATTCATAAACTTGATGAAAGTTTGGCAAAGATGCGTTGGAGAGAATTTGAGACAAAACCACCTCGTTGTTCTGCATGTTATTCTTTCCATTTCCATTTTCTTCTACAGCTTTTTCGTCGCAGAAGACATCTGATCTCTGATAGTCAAGGAGAGAAAAGACAGACAAAATATCAAAATGGTGACAGAATGCCTTGTGTAATCTTTGTTTATCTCATTTGCAAGGACCTTATCCAACTAACCAGCTGCGTACGGACAAGATATGGGAGTACATCCTGTTTTAGGCATCGAAAAGTAGGTTTTTGATCCAAAACTTCCTGCAGGACAGATCTGTAAGACAAAAGAGCACATTGAGTGTCGACGGATAAAACTAAGTTGTTAGCAGGAAAGAAGATCTGACCAACCTCTTGAAGGCATATATATGGGAATCCATGAGATCTGATCGAAGTTCCATCTAGATCAAAAATGACAAAATAATAAGAAACTGTGCTAACATTTTATTAATATATGAATCTTAATACAGTCAGAAGAGAAACTGCACTGTAGGTCATTAAAAATCTTACATCTAGAGGACATTACCTTGCCAGCCGCACAGAGAATGCTCTTTTTTAATCGGGTATCTTTCTTAATCTCAGCCCCTATCACAATTCAGAAGGTAAACATCAGGTTCAAGCTTTTTCTTGCCTCAAAGAACCAAAAAGGAGAATTCAAAGTAGGACCTGTGGCTATGTATAACAAGAACTGTTTCGAGGAATCAAGCCCTACGATATCATAGCAAGCAGGTTTTTTGGTTTTATCTTTCCCACCAGCGCCCCCCGATTCTGATAGCCCACTGACTGGTTCAGCACAAAGCATTGCAGTTACTGATGCATCATGTCTTCTATGAGTGGCGGCAACAGCACCAGGAGAAATATCAGAAACTATGTCTCCACTTACAATCTGCGTCCAGGAAAACTACCAGTTAGCTAGAAGCTCTAACTTTAGACAAAGCAAAAGCTATGAGGAGGCATAAGCTAAGAGACGGTTTTATTGTAGCTAACCAGGATGTCTTTGGCAGTCAAGTGGTGTGCAATTGCCCTCAGGGCCCCAGCAGTTGCGACATTCTCAGAAACTGCAGCAACCTAGAGTAAGATAAACAGCAGAACATTGAGTAATTGTTCAGCTTCCCAAATCCATAATTTCAGGACAAGCAAAAATATGCAAAGCCTTCCACAGTGAGAAAAGCAATTAACCATTAGAGACACGATAGCTCCAACTAAACTGAAAAAACACAAATGGTTCTTAGTGTTACTGCACTTGCATCTGCCTAAAAGTTACAAATTCTAAGAACAAGTTAACATTCCATCCCAGAATACAAAAAGCTTCAAGTTAAAAAGCGGTAGTCCATAGCTATCACTTCTTTGATATTCTAGCACCAGTTGCATCGCATTGGAACTATATGAAGCAATAATAGGCTCCATTTCTAATGAAATATAAGTATCCCAGAAGAATAAATACCTCAACATGTAAACGATCAACACAGGCAGAAGAAATCCATCCACCAACTTTCAGAGCGGCATCTTCTCCTTCAACAACCTGTTACCAGCAATGCGAAGCGAAATTCTAAGGTTTCCACCAAAATCCATTAGAACATTCAATCTAGCAAAAGAAACCAGCAATCGTATAAAAGACAGAAGGCGTACGACGATCAGATCCTTGAGATTACTACTCTCGAGCAGATCCAGAACATAAGACAACACCGGACGATTTGCTACGGGGAGCAGCGCCTTAGGGACTTCCTGGGCAGCGGAAAATAAAATTAGCTATATCAGCCTAAAGTTACAGCGAAGAGACTGTTTTGGTGATGAATCAGAGAGAGGAACCTTGGAGACTAAGGGCACAAGATTACTTGAGAAGCCGCCGGCGAGAATTACAACCTGGAAATCCATTTTTCGCAACTGAATTTGACGATGAGAGGAAGTATAGGAGGAGAAGAGAGGTTTCGCTTTTTCTGGGGTTTTGATTTGAGAACGGTGTAGACGACGGTATCAAACCCGCTCTGCGATTTAGAGTATTCCTTGTAAATCCGACGATCGTTCCAGTTAATTTTGGGTTATCTTATGTTAAATTAAAATTAATCCTGCAATTAATTTTTAAGAGATTAAACCAGATTATTTTCCGATTTTGGGTCTAACTTGGTTGTACAATAACCAAAATCTCTTTTGGAAAAGACACAACTTATTTCTAATTTGTAATTTTATGTTTGCACGTACAAGTCTACTTCAAATCATAATTGCTTACTTGAAACCGCCAGAAACGGTTACATTTCTGTAATAGCACTAGTAATATCAGTTTGATTAAGGTTTGTAAGCTTGCTTGGAAGTTGGAAAAGATGAATGAGCAACGAGCTGGAAAAGAGAAAAAAAGACAAAACTACATAATGTGAATGTGAGAAATCTCCTACACACTCTTGCTTCTATATGTATAGTATGTTAGTTCCTAACTTGTTTTCCCCTAATCTGAGCACAAGTCATTTCACCTAACCTGTAATAAAACTCCCAAACTTCACTATTCGTCCATGCTTTCTTCATCATAATCTTCCTCATTAGCACTAGCCTGTTGATCATGATCTATTTTTATTTCGTTGATCCTAAACAACGGCCAACCTGGTCTTCCCTCAACCCGTCTTTCCGGCGATGTAGCAAAGTCTCCGTTTTCATCTAACTCCACATTCAGATCGAAGTTTCTTACTTTTAACTCTGAGTTTCTCTGATTGTCGTTGTGTGACGCAACTTTCTTCCAAGATGCACCATCATGAGAAAGGCTCCAGTCCTCAGGAGATGGGTTGCTACTGCTTTCGGGAGAAACACCTTCTAAACCATCTTCAAACTTCAGAGACTGGCCATTTCCCGTTCTTCCTCCACCCCGTCCACGGCCTCTACCTCGCCTTCCTCTGCCACTGCCAGTATGTTTGGCCTCATGCTGTATCGATGCAAAAAAAGGCTTTAAGAAACAAGCATTAGGCTAATAACTACAGTTCATTAGCAAAATAAGCCTGGCTAGTTACCATTTCAGTGGTCTTCATATCTTCATCGTTGCAAATACTTTCCTCGATAACTTTCCTGAAGAAGTTGAAAAAACAAGGTGTTAGACATGAAACCGATACCAAACTTTGCTTGCTTGCTGACAGAGAATAGGAGAAGTGGATTGGTTAATCTTGAGCCTAACCTTCTTTTAGTAGCCGATCCGTCTTCAGTTTCTGAGCCACCCAAATCAGGAACTTTACCGACAATCTCTCTTAGGAAATCAAAGACATTAAACGCGTGCACACACTGCTTCCTGGAAAAGAAAAAAAGCTTTGAAGAAGCAAGGAAACAATTGGTTTTATAAGCCAAAGATGGGATTCACACTTACAAATGAACAGAGTTGACAGTTTTGGCGCCTCGGCTGAGAGTTACATCATATGTGTGATTACATAAGTCTTGTAAAAATAGCTCCAAAGCTTTAGCTGCAAAATTTAACATTCAAACGATGAGAACATATCAATAATCATAAAACTACAAGTAATACAAGCTGTATGAAAATCAAAAACATCACTTACAAACAAGAAGAGGGACTGCCATTGCTATTTTCCCGACATCCTCATCAGTTTGCATAATCTTCTTGATCCTTGTCTAAAACAAAATTTGAGGTTCAATTACGTTAGGAAGTAACCAAGGTCTTCAAGACAAGAACATCTCAACCCTCTACAGAAATTACAAAAAAAAATCATACTTCTTAAATCCAAGACACTATAAGAACTTAATCTATAACATCATCTCATCTTTAGTCCTAAATAAGATATCTCTGCAGTTTATTGTATCTCTAGCCATGAAAGAAATAGCCCTACACTCCCAAGACAACATTCACAAAAATTCAAAACTCTAAAGAAGACAAGGATCATGGAACTGTGAAGAAGAAAACCTGTAATAACAGCAAAAGTCAACCAAACTACATTCATAACTGACAAGACACTCTTCATGGTTACCTCCATATGAAGAGACGAAGAAGGAAAAACTCAACAAAAACTAACTACATGTGTAGAAACAAAAACAAAAAAAACAGCGAAAGTAATTAGTCATACCGCTGGAAAACGGGTTTGGAGCTTCTTCTTCATGCTTTTCTTTTCAACGGAAGAGAACCAACTCCCAAAGATAAACCCTAATTTTAAAATCTGTCCTTTCCGTTCTCTCTGGAGTATATTAGAAGATATAATCAAATTTAACTAATATACTATGTTGATTCTATCAAACACGACAAGAAAAGGAAAAAATAAAATTCCTTGGATCTTTTTTTTTCCTGTTAGTCTCTGTTTCTGACCCGTTCTTTGTCGGACCCAAATCAGCCGAAATGGACTTTCTTCCCCAATTCTTTTTAATTTCAATAAAAGAGAAAATGGAAAAATAGAACATTACCTACGTAGATTCTTTTTCTACCTCAAAAACCATGCACTGAAATTTTAAATACTCCTATAAAATTAAGAAGGGTTAATGAAACAAAAGAAAACATAGTAGGAAGAGTTAATAAAAAAAGGGTGATCAATCCTATCATCTGGATCTCATAATTAAAAGATCATAAATACGGCACTAAAATTATTAAAAAAGTTAAAATTATTAAACAAAATATTTTTTTTTCCAACAATAAAATTTACTTCTATTATTAGTAAGAGATTTGCACATTTCCAGAATAATTAAAAAAGTGTTTGGGCCCCAAATAAAACTTCTTAAAAGCTAATTTGAAGCATAAATGCTTTATAATCTAAATAAAAATGGAAAAATAAAGACAGCCACACATGTTAATTTCGGAGCTAAGCTAAGCTCTATAGTCTAGTTTTGAACTGGACTCGCAGAAAAACCAGAAGACTGATCACAGTGTCTGATCTCAGACATCAGAGACCAAGATAAAACAAACATAGAGAGATGTCTATGTATCTAAGTAACACTTGTCTTCGATTACCCACCTCTTCAATTCCACAAAAACTCCTAGTTCTCAATGGAGTTCTGCCTTTTCATATTCAAAGATCTCATTTTTTCCCATCCCATTTCGCTTTCAAATCAAACCCATTCTCTAAAACTCAGGCCCCAAGATTCTTCAAGTGTTTGCCTCAGAGACTCTCTGATGAAGGCAGAGAAGCACAAGGAACGAGGGAAGAAGAAGAAGAAGAAAAGGTTGTCGAATTTGAGAGGCTCTTCTCTAACCTTAATCGATCAACATTGAAGCGAGAATCTGGTACGAAGTTGTATCTTTTTATTTCCATTCGAGAACTGAAAAGCAGCATCTGTATACCCAAATTTGTAGCTCAGTGTTTGGAGTGATGAACTTTACAGGAAGTTTGTCCAGTGCGATTTTTTTGGTTGCTGGCACTACCGTAAGTCTTTTTTCTCGCGACTCGCTCCAGATTTCTTGTTGGAACGGTGCAAGGAACCAACTTGTAATTCTCTATCCTCTCTTGATTAGGTAGGTGCAGGGATACTTGCGATTCCAGCCGTGACACAAGAATCGGGTTTTCTGGCCTCTGCTGTCGCCTGCATTCTCTGTTGGGCTTTCATGGTGATTATGGATGCTTCTTCTTATCTCTATTTATGTTTCTTGCAAGTCATGGATTGGTTATTACTCATTAGAAACATTGTTGACGTCAGGTTGTGACAGGATTGCTGGTTGCTGAAGTGAATGTCAACACCATGTCCGAACTAGGCTCTGGAGGCGTATCTCTCGTATGTCCCCTAAGACTGATACTTGTATGCTCTTAATGATGTCCTCAAAACTAAAGTTTGGCTTCATATCTGGGCAGGTCTCAATGGCCAAGCGTACTCTAGGATCTGTTGGAGTTCAAGTTGCATCGTAATCATCCTCTCATTCTCATTTGAGAACTTGTTTTCCTTAGTTTCCCTCAGTGTTTCTTTCGTTCACATTTGATACAAGCCTTTCTGTTCTGTAGTTGGTCCTACATCCTCATACATTACACCCTCCTTGTGGCCTACATTGCTCGGTCTTCAGGCATCCTTACAAACTTCCTCGGCATTCCAATGTACGATACCCCAATTGATCCCTTATTTTTACAGTATTGAATGTTATGCTGCTGTACTTATTTCCCAGAAAGTTCTCTAGATGGGAGAGCGCAATACTGTTCTCGTCGGTTCTCGGAGGTATCTGCTTCTTTGGAAGGTTAGCTTTCCATTTGAAACCAATCAGAAACTGTATAAACCAAAGAGACGTAGAGTGGAATAGTGGTAGACCCGAGAAGTTAATAACTTTCTCCTTGTGGTTGTAGCCAGCGATTCATCGGTGCAACCAATGGAGTTCTGGTGTTTGGACTAATTGCATCGTTTGCAGCACTCGTGGTAACAATTTTGTGTTAAAGACTTTCCTACGGTTTTGTGAAAGGGAAAACCAAACCGTAGATGACCATTGTTTTTAGGCAGTTGCGAGTGGAGACTTGCACTGGGAATCTCTTCTCAAGGCCAACTTTGACGCTGTTCCTATGAGTATACCTATTATTGCCCTCTCGTTTGTTTATCAGGTAGTCAATCAATCTTGTGATTTAACCTTGGATTCTTGATTCCAAGATGAAGAAACTTTCTAAATCGATTGCTTTTTTCTTACAGAACGTGGTGCCGGTTCTCTGCACAGATCTGGAAGGAGACTTGCCGAAAGTAAGGTGACATCATACACTGCCATATGATGGTGTGAAACTCAATCTGTCTGGATTAACTCAGCCTTCTGAATATCTTTATCTTCAGAACCGCGATTATTTTTGGCACAGCCATACCACTTGGCTTGTTTCTTGTGTGGAACGCTGTCATACTTGGATCCTTTCCAGTCACCGGGATGGCTGCTGAGAAGATGATCGATCCTCTGCAGCAATTGAGATCAACCAGTGTCACTGTCGGTGTAAGTTTAAGTATTCTTGCTTGTCTAATAAACTCCCAACAGTCACTTAAACAAATCTGTCTTGTTTTGATTACACAGCCTTTTGTGGAAGCATTCTCTCTCATTGCAATTGCAACATCTTATATCGGATTTGTCTTAGGCCTCTCTGATTTCTTCTCCGACCGTGAGTATCATCAAAGAACCGAATTTTTAAATTTTTCTTTTAAATCTACTTCCCCTGTATAATCTTTGCTTTTTTTTAATTAATTTTCAAGTATTGAAGCTCCCGACCAGACAGAACAAGCCTCTTCTTTACCTTCTTACGCTGGTTCCGCCGGTTATCCTGTCCTTACTGGACCCAGAGATTTTCTTCAAAGCCTTAGATTTTGCTGGGACATATGGAGGTATAACTAGTCTCTTCTTAGGAATTCTTAGGAAGTATACACATTTAATAAACCAACAAATCTGACTCTGGTTTGTCTCTTCTGTAGTTCTTGTATTGTTCGGAATCCTTCCAGCTGCAATGTCTTGGTCAGATAGGTACATAGTCTCATCACCAACAGCAACAAGTTTGCCACAACTAGTTCCGGGAGGAAAGGTCACCCTTTCCCTTGTGATGGGAGCCGCAGGATACGTGATTCTTTCTGAAGTAATAGAGAATTTTTCACGATACTTGAGTGTTTCATAACACTAATGCAGAGGAATAATAAGCATTGATAGTATAAGTTTCTTGTAACATGAAAGAGGTCTTTCAACTAGAAAATAAACGTCTCAGAAAACAACAAAAAAGAAAGAACAAAACTTGGAAGGAAATCAAATTTCTTTTGGTAGGGAGAGGTTTTTAAGTCTCTAGATCTTGTTGAATGCGACGATGTCAACACTCTGGATGTACTCGTTGTTAGGCTCTGAGGTGAGAAAGTCCTCAATGAGGTTGTCCGGGGACACGAGGTCATCAACAATTGTAAGCATGATCGTGAGCTTCTTGATCCCGTAACCAACTGGTACCAGTTTTGCTGCAACAATTAGACAGAAGAAAAAACTTGATCAGACAACTGTCCAACACAAAAAAGTTGCAAAGCTTACGCTCTTTTCTCATTGCAACTATAAACAGATTGAAATCGTTGACGTACAAGCTCCCCATAAAAGACCAGGCATCTCAACGCCGCGAACAGCCTCCTCCAGTTTCTTCATGTCGGTTTCATCATCCCATGGCTTAACTTCCATGAGCACAGAGGACTTGCCACCTAACAAAAAGTTTGAAATTCAGAAGAGAATAAGAACTCATTCTGTTACTCATCACATGTGCTCCCCATAAAGGCAAAAGACACATGCTCATACATCATTTGTAACAGAAGATACTAAGATCATTTTATTCAAGAGCTGTGGCTTACTCTCTTTAGGCTTCTTGGTGTCCTTCTTAGAAGCTTCCCTCTGCTCTGCAGCTTTCTTTTCCTCCTCGGTCTCGTCACCAAACAGATCCATGTCATCATCATCATCAGCTGCAGCAGGTGCCTGTTCACAAAATTTATAGAAAATAGCTCAAACACACGAAACGTTTCCTCTCCCAACCATAACTCGTGGATCCCTAATATGTATCACCAAATCAAAGCAGTTCTCAATACTGTAACGATTACCCTTTTCAATGTCTATGATTTATATCAAGCAGAAACTTAGGTCATGTCATTGTTTAATCACAGAGCACAGAAAAAACTAAGATTTGAAAAAGAATCAAGCATTCAAGTAAAGTACCTCAGCTTGAGCAGGAGCAGCAGAGCCACCGATCGAAACTCCGGCGGCTTTTCCAGGGAAACTGCAACAATTTGAAACTCGTAAACTCTTGGAAGATTAATTAAACCAAAATCTTAATAGATTGATTCAGAAGAATTTCAGGACGAACCTTTTAGCTAGGTGGGAAACGACACAATCGTACCACCTGCTAGCATTGGGAAAGGCATCGCTGGGTTTCTTCACAATGGCAGCGTATACCTTCACATCATCCACAGACAATTGATCTCTGCGAAATCAAAGCTCTCTTAGACTCCCCAACGGCGATAGTTACGAATCGTGTGGCAAAAAGATGGAAAGCGACAAACTTACCCGGAGATGTAGGTTTTTCCGGCGAGGTGCTCCTCCACGGATTTGACACCCCCCTCTGTGTGTAGATCTGAAAAGGTAACCGCCATTTTACTGCTTTAGGATGTTAGGAGGGAGGAAAAGAGATCAGGAGCAGCAGAGAGAGATCAGACGGAGATTGAACAAGCCGCTTTAAAACCTATAGAGTATAGCCTCAGCCACTGAGAAACCCTAAACCCGATTAGGAAATTAACTGATACGGGCTAAGCTGAAATTCATATTTGAGCTTCATTGGGCTTCGTTATGGGCCTTTCAATTGACCCATTTCAGAAGTAAGAGAAAGAGAATCCGGGAAGTACAGATTTGAAGGTTAGGTTTTTCCGGTTATAAAGAAAAGAGATCCAAAATAGAACCTGAAAAATGAATAAAAGCTAATTTAGCTCTATAAAAATGTTGGATACACAAATTAGATAGATGAAATTTTTTGAAACAAAAAAAAACAAATTAATAATATGTTAATTGACTCGATATTTATAAACAATTTAACTGACATAACAGCTAATTTAACAGTTTGATTCAACATTATTAACATTTTAATTAACATATCTCAATGTAGATATTAACATTGACTACTTGAACTATACAGTTTTAAAATATACGAGTTAAAGTATGTTTAATCATGAAAGCATGGATCTTCATATTAACAATGATTACTCTGTTCTTTAATTTTAGTCCAAGTACGAAGATCCAAGCTTTACAACATTTTAGTCCATTGTTAATATGAAGATGCCTAAAATACGACTAAAAATAAGTTCCCCATGCAAGTTACTTAAGTTTAACACCCTGCCAACCCATACACGTTAAAATTATGGTAAGGAGGCCGAATTATTTTCTTTTTATGGGTCAAGATAAGGAGGAGATTTAAATTCAAATAAAAATTAAAAATATAAAATACTGATTTGGATTTTTCATCGAAATACCAAATTCGGTGTTATCGATATACGGTTTAGTCAGAAGTATCGTAAACTGATTATATTCTTGCTGTCGCCCATTGTGTTTTCTTTTGAACTTCTAAGTGGTGCTCTTATTACTATATGATTTTTGTTTTTGGCAATATAAGATATGATATTATTAGCCATTTGAATATCCGTAACTATTTCAAAAGCAACTGTAGCAATGTCAACAGATATTTTTGTGGTCTCCGTTACAAAATGAAGATGGAATGTTTGTTTGTGGGTATCTCAAGCGAGTTTCACCACATATCAATTTGTGAAGAAAAAAACCGTGGCCCTAGCGACACAAATCAGTTCGTGTCCAATCCATGGATGTGGTCATATTAACATCGTTCTCAATGTTGATCGTGGTCGTGATAATAAGAGTGGACATAGCTCGTGTTGCCATTAGAGATTATTCTTCTTATTAATCGCGCAAGATTCGATTATTATTTATGCATCTTTTTTTTGTAATATATCTAAGGTTTACACGTTGTGTAATCTCTTTAAAAAACTATATGGCCTCATGTCATATAAAAGAAACTATGATAGGAGTCATCCGCAGTCATCTAGTGACTAATAACTAGGGATAAAACTGAAATTTTTGTGGCTATCGACGAAATGAATGAATGAAACGGCAATACGCTACAAAGTACCTGAAACTTGAATTCATGCACTAGCCAAGTAAGTGTGTAGTAGCCCATTAGTAGCTAAATCAATTGCCAGCTCCATAGCCATTGATTTATCAGTGTAATGTAGGCAATTAGTGGATTTTACCATCTTTCATTATGGCCAATCTGTGATCGATCCATCTTCTTGCCACATCAATTTTGTGGCTAAGGCCGTGGCCATATCGAATGATTCTTCTAGTGCTCGCTTCATCTCATTCTATTATTCACCAAACACTGCGGCTTCTCTATTCATATTCATATTCATATTCATTTAGTTTTCTTTTCATTAAGTTTGTACTGTTTGACTATAGTACAAAACCCAATATGTTTCAAAAGGTTCACAATCTCTACATTACTTTAAAGAAAATAAACTAATAATATAGATAATATACCCATTCGCTGGACATAAGAAAGATTAGACACTCTTTTTTATTGACAGAAAAATATAAAAAAAAACTATTATATACAATTATTTTACGTTTCCAGTTATCAATCAACTTGTTATCGGTAGCATAAATCTTTATAGGAATCGCCTGTGAAAACCCACGTGATTCTCTTTATTTAATTGCTGCCTCGAATTCTTTTGGTTTCTTTCTACAATGCACTTAAAACTTGGAGTTCGAACTTCGCAAAACAGGATTAGAGTTTCAATATCACTCCTTGCTTTGGCTCTCTGTGTCCTTGTACGATCTTCTCTTTTACCTTTTATAGTTCCTTTTAAGTTTCTTTTCATTTGTCTTTTTTCCACAAAAGGATACAGAGTTCCTTCCTTACCTACTCTGTTTTGTCATTGTAGTTTCTGATTATCGAGGCATGTGTCTATGTGATCTTTCTTTTTAACTGTTCTTGTTTGTTTTCTTGTAGTCATCGAATATAATCTCTGTAGCATCTGCATTCTTGCACTGTTGGTTTTCTTTTTCTTGCAGATCTCTGTTCTAGCCTTGTTGAGTTTGGTTAAGGGTTCAAGGTTTAGCTTTCGGATTCATTTTTTAAAAAGCTAGACGCGCTCTTAAGTTTGATTATTATAAAAAAAAGTTAAAAACTTTGTCCAAAGTCGGTGTCATTGTATATCTACTGGTGTAGGAGTTTGTGATTGATCTAATCATTGGTACATTTCTACTCTCGTGTTCTTAGGATTTGGACCAGCTTCAAGGCTCTTCAGAGAGCCATTGATGTCAAATCGCATCGCAAACTTATTGGTTGGAGGTGACATAGGGATGGCAGAGAGGAGAACCAGCAACGAAGGAGAAGTTGTTATCAATGTTTCAGAAGCGTCGAAAGACCAAGCAGCATCTCCTTCTTCCAAAGTAGCGGCTTTACCAGAGTCAGATATGGAGACTGCAAAACTAGAGCCCTTAAGCATTCCTGCTCCTGAAATCTATAAGTTCTCTGGTAGCGTTCATAAGCCGCCTAAGATTCCAAGTCCTAACACGGAAGGTCTATCTCGGAGGAAATCTCTTTCGAGGTCAGTTTACTCCAAGTCCAACTCAAGGTTTGGGCAACAACAGTCCTATCGATACGATAAGACTATAGCTGAGGAAAATGGTGGAACCCTTAGGGAACAGTTTGGTGCAGCTTCATTTTCAAGGCATTCTTTTAACAGGGCTTCCCCTAATAACAAATCGAATCGGAGCGTTTGCTCAACAACCCTGAGTAAAGTTGCCGAGGAAGAAACGGATGAAAATGAGGAAATCTACAAAAAGGTTAAGCTACACCGAGTGAGGCGTAGTGGAATGAAACCTCTGGCTCTGTTTGAGTTGTTAGTGTTCGTGGCCATTCTGTGCACTTTGGTTGTGAGTTTAACCAATGATACGGTGAAGAAGCATCGTATTTGGGGATTGGAAGTATGGAAATGGTCCGTGCTTGTAATGGTGACGCTTAGCGGCATGTTCGTGACAAACTGGTTCATGCATTTAGTGGTGTTCATCATAGAAAGGAACTATCTCCTGCGGAAAAAAGTGTTGTACTTTGTGCATGGTTTGAAGAAGAATGTTCAAGTCCTCATTTGGTTCAGCCTGGTGCTGGTTGCTTGGGAATTCCTCTTCGAAGATGATGATAAACGCTCTCGTAAGACCAAGAAATTTCTCGACTTTATAACTTGGACTATCGTCTCCCTTCTCGTAGGGTCAATCGTTTTCTTGGTAAAAACATTTGCCTTGAAAGTCCTTGCTTCAAAGTTCAACGTCAGAAACTTCTTTGAGAGAATTCAAGAGTCTGTCTTCCACCAATACGTTCTTCAGACTCTTTCGGGACCTCCGCTTATAGAAGAGGCAGAGAGAATTGGGCGTGAACCAAGCACGGGCCACCTTAGTTTCACGAGCACCAAGAATGGAACAGTGAAAGGGAAAAAAGTGCTCGATATGGGGAAGGTTCACAAGATGAAACAAGAAAAGGTCTCCGCTTGGACAATGCGAGTTTTGATTGAAGCTGTTGGAGCTTCAGGTCTCTCAACCATATCTGACACTTTAGATGAGTGTAGCAATGGGAAAGAGAAAACTGATAAAGAGATAACTAATGAGATGGAGGCTGTGGCTGCTGCTTACGATATCTTCAACAATGTTGCTCAGCCAAACCACAAGTGAGTTTCATCTCACAAATACCATGATTTCTTCTAGTTACCATCTTAATCATTCAATCTTGATATTGTTTCTTTAGTTACATAGAGGAAGATGACCTGCTGAGGTTCATGATTAAAGAAGAGGTAGATTTTGTACTCCCATTAATAGAAGGTGGCGAGACCGGAAAAATCACACGCAACGCTTTTACAGAATGGGTGGTAACATTCTTCAAACACTTTTGTGTCCATGCATGCCTTTTTGGAGAAGTTTTTAAAACTTTTGTTTTTCAATCTGAAGTTGTTAAAAGGTTTGAGTTGGTGTGTAAGCATGTCTTGCCATTTTGACAGATTAACGTTTACACAAGTCGGAAAGCATTAGGACATTCACTGAACGACACAAAAACAGCGGTCAAGCAGGTGGACAAACTTATAACAGGAGTCTTGACCATTGCCACCTTCATCATTTGGTTGGTACTCCTAGATATAGCAACGACCAAGCTTTTGGTGATCTTCTCCTCACAATTCGTGGGTCTTGCTTTCATGATCGGAAGCACTTGCAAGAATATATTCGAATCCTTTGTGTTTGTCTTCGTGATGCATCCTTATGACGTCGGTGACCGTTGCGTTGTCGACGGTGAAATGGTAAATAACTTTGAAGTTTGTTTTCTCAAGATTACTACGTACTCATTTCAAATATCTAATCAACTAGGTCTTCCTTTTTTGCTTTGAAGTTGCTGGTTGAAGAAATAGATCTTTTAACTACCGTGTTCCTCAAGATTGACAACGAGAAAGTGTTCTATCCAAATGCGACTTTAATCTCGAAACCAATAAGTAATTTCTACAGAAGTCCAGATATGGGAGATTCAGTACAATTCTCCATCGCATTCTCAACACCGGCTGTGAAAATCGCCACTCTCAAGGAGAAAATCGCGGAGTAAGTATTTCACAAAGCAAAAACCATCTCACTTAGCTCACTCACTCACTTATTCAACTGTCTATTAACGAGAACTTGGTGTGTTTTTGGTCAGATACTTGGTGCAGAACCCACAAAATTGGTATCCAGAACCTATGTTGATGGTGAAGGCGATTGAGAATGTGAACAAGCTGAATTTGAATCTGCTCGTTCAACACACCATGAACTTCCAAAATTTTGGAGAGAAAAATGTCAGAAGAACAGGGCTGGTCATTGCGCTCAAGCAAACACTCGAGGAGCTTGAGATTGATTACACCCTTCTTTCTCAAGAAGTCCATCTCACCGGTCACAAATGACCACTTCCTTCTTTCTTTCTTTCTTTTTTTTTTTTGCATTTATTAGTACTACTAGTTCACTTCCTTTGCTTCAGTTTAAAATTGAACTTAGAAAGCTTAATTTGGTTTCAGTTTCTCTTTTGAGATACCAAACGTTACATTTCGGTATGGATGTCTTCAAAGTGACTTACTATCTTTTTGGTTTAATTTGCGGTACGATTAAAATCTAGGTGATCGATGACGTATTGACGTTTATAACACAAACCACAATACTATATGTCTTGCTTTCTGTAAAGACTTATATTCCTTTTTTGTCAGATTTGAAATTCTAACGCCACTTTATTGTTTGCCAAGTAGAGTAATACTATAGTTGATATATTAGAATCCTAATGTTGATCATACGGATAGTTTTAAGACCATTAAACGTTAATTGATCTAATTCGATTACTAGATATGGTAAAAGGATTTTTGGTGATTCTTTCTTTACAAGCAAAGAGTTTTGTCAACCAAACTAAACCGGAATAACTTGAGAAACAAGAAACCGAAAGACCAAACAATGTAAAAAAGAAAATCCAACCAAAGTAATCAAGACGACGTCCAGTTATGTGCGGTGTAAATTTTTGACTGAATCTAAGAAACGAACACTCCGATCCAATGAGTTAAACCCAGCTACGAATCCATATGCAAGATCATATCTCAATCGATCTAGTCTTATGTACGTCCATATAAATTTTGTTTTTTACGTAGAGCACATCATTTAAATTAATGAGGATGATCTGTAATATTCTTTTTATCAAGTTTGTACGATGGAGATAGGACAACAACAATTTTTTATAGAAAAATCATTATCATTATTTTTAATACTAGATAAAATAAACTAAATTAAAATATATACCCATTCGCTGGACATGAGAAAAAGGTGCCAATAGATTAAAAAATAAGATTAGAGATTCAATGATTTTTACGTTTCAAATTACCAACTTGACATTGGAAGCATAAACTTTTACGGGAATCGCCTCTGAAAACCACGTGATTCTCTTTATTTTAATTGCCGCCGATTTGTTTTTTTCTGTATCAGCCTAGAACTCGTTTGGTTTATATAATGCATTTTAAACTGGAGTTCGTACGTTGTAAGGCAGGGACTAAAGTTTCGAGATCAGTCTTTGCTTCGGCTCTCTGTGTCCTTGTAAGATCTTCTGCTCTTTTCCTTTCTTCTTTTTGTTCCTTTAAAGTTTCTAAAGAATTGTTTTTTGTGTCTACATAGGATGTAGAGTTCCTGAACTACCTGCTCTGTTTTTTCATTGTAGCTTCTTATTTCGAGGCATGTCTATGCGATCTTCTTTTTAACTTCTTCTTAAGTTTTGACCTTACTCATGGCTTTCTTTGGAAAACTGGTGACCTATTTTTTAGAAGAGTTCATGTGTAGGATATTAAGCAGTTAAATACTCATTTACTTGGAACAAATGGTCTTTCTTGCAGATCTCTGTTTTAGCCTTGTAGGATTTGTGATTGATCTAATAATTGATATATTTTTCTCCACTTGTGTTCTTAGGAATTGGTCCATCTTTTGGGCTCTTTTGAGATAGCATCGCAAACTTGTTGGTTGGGGGTGACTTAGGGATGGCAGAGAGGAGAGCCAGCAACGGAGGAGATGTTGTTATCAATGTTTCAGAGAAAGATGGATCTAAAGATCCAGCAGCATCTCCTTCTTCCAAGTTAGCATCTTTACCAAATTCAGAAACGGGGACTGCTAAACTAGAGCCGTTAAGCATTCCCCTCCCTGAAATCTACAAGTTCTCTGGTAGCGTTCATAAGCCGCCTAAGATTCCAAGTCCTATCACTGAAGGTCTATCTCGGAGGAAATCTCTTTCGAGGTCAGTTTACTCCAAGTCGAACTCAAGGTTTGGGCAACAACAGTCTTATCGACACGATAAGAGTATAGTAGAGGAAAATTGTGGAACCCCTAAGGAACATTTTGGTGCTGCTTCATTTTCAAGGACTTCTTTTAGCAGGGCTTCCCCTAGTAACAAATCGAATAGGAGCATCGGCTCAGCAGCCCTGAGTAGAGTTTCTGAGGACGAAACGGATGAAAATGAAGAAATCTACAAAAAGGTTAAGCTACACCGAGTGAAGCGTAGTGGAATGAAACCTCTGGCTCTGCTTGAGTTGTTAGTGTTCGTGGCCATTCTGTGCACTTTGGTTGTGAGTTTAACCAATGATATGGTGAAGAAGCATCGTATTTGGGGATTGGAAGTCTGGAAATGGTGCGTGCTTGTGATGGTGACGCTTAGCGGCATGTTCGTGACAAACTGGTTCATGCATATAGTGGTGTTCATCATAGAAAGGAACTATCTCCTACGGAAAAAAGTGTTGTACTTTGTGCATGGTTTGAAGAAGAATGTTCAAGTCTTCATTTGGTTCAGCCTGGTTCTGGTTGCTTGGGTATTTCTGTTCGACGATGACGATAAACGCTCTCGTAAGACCAAAAAATTTCTCGACTTTATAACTTGGACTATTGTCTCCCTTCTCGTTGGGTCAACCATTTTTTTGGTAAAGACATTTGCCTTGAAAGTCCTTGCTTCAAAGTTCAATGTCAGAAACTTCTTTGAAAGAATTCAAGAGTCTGTCTTCCACCAATACGTTCTCCAGACTCTCTCGGGACCTCCTCTTATAGAAGAGGCAGAGAGCGTTGGGCGCGAGCCAAGCACGGGCCACCTTAGTTTCACGAGCACCAAAAATGGGACGGTGAAAGAGAAGAAGGTGCTCGATATGGGAAAGGTTCACAAGATGAAACAAGAGAAGGTCTCTGCTTGGACAATGCGAGTTTTGATTGAAGCCGTGGGAACTTCAGGTCTCTCAACCATATCCAACACTTTAGATGAGGTTAGCAATCGGAAAGAGAAAAAAGATAAAGAGATAACTAATGAGATGGAAGCTGTGGCCGCTGCTTATGATATCTTCAAAAATGTTGCTCAGCCAAATTCTTGGTAAGTCATCATGCACTCTGCTGTCTTAAAGTTTTCAACTTCATCATACAAACTTGAATTGGTTCTTAATTTCCAGTTACATAGAGGAAGATGACTTGCTAAGGTTCATGATTAAGGAAGAGGTGGATCTTGTGCTCCCATTAATAGAAGGTGGTGATACGGGAAAAGTCACACGCAATGCTTTTACAGAATGGGTGGTAATCTTCAAAACCTTTTTTTCATATACAAGTCCCATGTTGGCCACTATAGACACTTTCTCTAGGTTTTGGGAGTTACCGTAATAAATTTATTAGCTTGTGTCCATGCCTGTATGGAGAAGTTATTAAAAGCCTATAATGGTGTAATCATGTGTTGCTCTTTTTTCACAGATTAAAGTTTACACAAGTCGTAAAGCATTAGGACATTCACTGAACGACACAAAAACAGCGGTCAAGCAGGTGGACAAACTTGTAACCGGAGTCTTGACCGTTGTCACCTTCATAATTTGGTTGGTACTCCTGGATATAGCAACGACCAAGTTTTTGGTAGTCTTCTCCACACAATTCGTGGGTCTTGCTTTCATGATCGGAAGCACTTGCAAGAATATCTTCGAATCCTTTGTGTTTGTCTTCGTGATGCACCCGTATGACGTCGGTGATCGTTGCGTTATCGACGGCGTTATAGTAAACAACTCTCAAATTTGTTTGCTCACTATATTACTACATATCCATTTAAAATCTCTAATTCATTCTTTTTTCTTTCGTAGTTGATGGTTGAAGAAATACATCTCTTAACTACCGTGTTCCTCAAGATTGACAACGAGAAAATTTTCTACCCTAATGCGGTTTTAATATCAAAACCGATAAGCAATTTCTACAGGAGTCCAGATATGGGAGATTCAGTACAATTCTCCATCGCATTCTCAACGCCGGCGACGAAAATCGCCACTCTCAAGGAGAAAATCGCAGAGTAAGTATCAAAACAAAAACTATCTTTAAATCACTCACTTACTCAATTGTGTATTGACGAGAACTTGGTGTGTTTTTGGTCAGATACTTGGTGCAGAATCCACAAAATTGGTATCCAGAACCATTGTTGATGGTGAAGGCGATTGAGAATGTGAACAAGCTGAATTTGAATCTGCTCTTCCTACACACCATGAACTTCCAAAATTTCGCAGAGAAGAATCTGAGGAGAACCGAGCTGGTCATCGCGCTCAAGGGAATCCTCGAGGAGCTAGAGATTGATTACACCCTACTTCCTCAAGAAGTTCATCTCACCGGTCACAAATGATCATTTCCTTCTTTCCTTTTGATATTGAGATTGATGGTACGGTCTATTCAGATAGACAATCTGTTAGTATACTCTCTTCCATCATGGTTCAGCCGAACCTAGCACGGACTACTGAATTGTAACGAAGCATTTCTTTTTTTAGCATCATTTTGTTTCTATGAATTGTGGAGTCAACAGTTGTTCAATTCTCAAAAGCAACAACAAAGGGGGACTAAAACACAGACATAAAAAAGTTAAGATGATTATGCAGCCAATAAGAGGCCATTTTTCATGTGAATTGATCAATGTGCTTGCTTCAAAGACATAATTCTATTGGTTGGAGATTTCGCTTTTTGTTAACCGTGACTCAGTCTCTGTCTGTAATCTTTGTTCATCGAAAACCTCCTCCCTGTAAACTTGTGTATCTTTTCCATTCTTTGAACTTGTTTGTACTTGAGCCCATAAGTTGGATTCTTGGTACTGTACACTTATCATTGGAGGTCCAATAAATTACACGAAACCAAACCAAACCAAAATGCCAAAATGGAGAAAGCTGTTCTTGATCCTTAATCAACCCTTCCCTCAAATTTTACTGCTCTGTATATGCAAATCCATCTCTTGTAGAAGTTCATGAATCTTTTCGACCTGAGGATGCGAGAGATCACCAGAGACGAATCTATATACTCTGTTTCCAACTTCTATGGAGCTTTCACCAGCCATCTTCTTCACACCAATCCCTTTCATCATCTTCCTCATCATCCTCGACTCGTCCCACCTTCCTAAATCCGCGTATAAATTGGCTAAAAGCATATAGTTACCGCTGTTATTCGGTTCTAACTTAATCAGCTGATTCAAAGCTCTTTCTCCGAGCTCAAGATCATGATGAACATTTGATGCAGCAAGAAGAGAACCCCATATTGCAGCATTAGCCTCAAAGGGCATGCTTTTAGAAACTTCTTCCGCTTCTCGGAGTTTGCCTGCTCGACCTAGCAAATCAATCATGCATCCGTAATGCTCAATGTTCGGTTGAATCCCGTAATTCGATCTCATTGAGGTAAACAAACGTTTCCCAATATCAACCCAACCCATATGGCTGCAAGCTGAAAGGATTGCAATGAAAGTAACATCATTTGGTTTCACGCCAGCTTTAACCATACGGTTAAACATCACTAACGCTTCAGCTCCGAGCCCATGCGTAGCTAGCCCGGTAATTACAGTCGTCCAAGTAACCACATTTCTCTCATTAACACTCTCAAACACCTCCAATGCCTTTGTTATATTCCCTGATTTCGCATACATATCAATAAACGTGTTGTTCAACGAAACTGCTCTCTTCATCCCTCGATGATCGACGTAGCTACATATTCTTTCACCCAACTCAAGTAAACCAAGATCCGCACAAGCTGAGAGTGCTGTCAAAAGCGTAACTTCATCTGGCTCAACATTCTCCATCAGCATTTTCTGAAACACTTCAATGGCTTCACTAGCTCGTCCGCTCTTCCCGTAGCCCGAGATCACACAAGTCCAAGATACTGCACTCCTTACCCAACAAGGCATCATCTCCAGCAAACGCCTTGCTTCATCCATCTCGCCTACTTTTCCATACCCAACTAATAACGCATTCCAAACAGTCACGTCTCTCACACGCATTTCATCGAACGCTTTACGCGCATCTCCCAAACCACCACACGTAGAATACATCTGAATCAAACTTGTAACAACATGAACACTGGAACCAAACCCGAAAACCACCGTTTGGCAATGAATCTGTCTCCCAAACCAAACATCAGATAACCGAACAGCAATCTTCAACACAAACGGGAAAGTAAACGTGTCAGGCTTCGGACATAAAGCCCAAAAATCTCTGTAAAGTGAAACCGCAATAGAGTGCGCATTGTGTTGGTCGGCGAGAGACAAAGCTTTAATCATGGTGTTGTGGAGATAAGTGTTGGGAAACGGCTGGTGGGTAAATACAGAGTAAGCATATCGGAGATATCCAGCAATTGAACACGCCTCGACGAATTTGGCAACGACGAGGTTGTCTCTGTTTAAACCGGTTATAATAATTGTACAATGAGCTTGCTTTAATGTTTTGAGGTTTGTTCCATGGATTTTCAGAGAGGAAACAAACCAGTTTATGTCCAAGACGTTGGATATTCTGCGGATATGCAGAGAGATTGGTGGATGTAGCTGCCATGAGCTTAAGCTCAATGCAGCAATTCGTTGCCACATTCTTCTTCTATCGAGAGAGACTGCTTTTCCTTCTTTCCTTTTGCATTTATATTTGCTTCGGTTTAATTGAACTCAGAGAGCTCGGTTTACGTTTTCGGTATGGATTTATTAAATTTTTACCTCGTCTTTTTGTACCAGGAGCACTCGTTAGTTCTAATACCGGTTTATTAGAATCTGGACCTAATGTAGATAGTGCCGAGTAGTTTAAACCGGTTTCTAGACCATGAAACATTATTAATAGACCTAACTCGATTTCTAGATTTGGTATGGACAAAATTACTAATAAGTAAAAATTTAGATGATGACGATGGGTCTTTTTTTCTTAGTAAGCAATATAGTTTTGGTAACCAAACTAAACCGGAATAACTTGAGAAACAAGCAACGAAAGCCCAAGCAATGTAGAAAAAAAAACCCAACTAAAGTAATCAAGACAATGGCCGCCCGGTTATGTGCGGAGAAACGAAACCGGCTTCTTCTTTTTTGTGTGGACATGGGTATTATGGTATTATTAATCTGAAATTGAACCCGGTTATTTTTCTTTAAGTATGCCGGTACGCCACACCATGACCATGTATGAATCTCGCGTTCTCTTCACTATAAACTTCCGTCTCCTTCTCTAGCCTGCCCCAAATTTTAGATTTAGATTTTGTAACTAAACCAATTAATTAACTCGGATGTACAAAAAAAACAGAGAGAACTATTTGTTTTTTTTTTACTTTACGCGAGAGAGATGGTCTTGTTGAGTGTAGCAGCAGAGAGGAAAGAAGGAGCATTTAGATACATCAACTCTCCTATCACTCTCTCTTCGATTCTTCGATCCATTTCATTCACTTCAACTTCAAACTCTTGGTCTGATGCCATCACCCATCCCCATGTATCGGCAAATGAAGGCACATGAGCTGTGTAAGCCTTTACGTCTATAAAAACATTTAATCATCAGAATGTATATATCCTATATAACGTATGTACAAGAGAAGAAAAATCACAAAAGAGGCTTGCTTACACTTAAAGACTTGCTTCATGGTGTTGTAGATTGATGTGAAGACTTCTTTATGAGTGAATATTCCTGCTGGTCCAGCCTATTATTATACATACATCAAAATGAAAGTCTTTGTTAGAATATTTTCTAAAATTATAAACATTTATATAATGAAAATAATGAAAGACCTGAGTGACAAATATGCCATTGGGGCTAAGCTTGGGTTTGAGGATGTTTTGGTAGAAAGATTTGGTGTAGAGTTGATAACAAGGCCCACCTTCCACTGGGTCTGCTAAATCTCCCACTATGATATCAAACTTCTCTTCTCTTTTCTCTAATTCAGCCCTATTATTGATGACATTGAAAATTATTGTATTTAGAGAATTTAAAGGGGACATAACTCTTTGGTTTTTCATCTTTTGGTATAGTTTCCTTACTTTGCATCTTTGATCACAAGTTCAAGCTTCTTGTTACAAAAAGCGTCGCTGTTAACGGTCAGAAATCTCCTGCAAAAATCAACAACTTCCTAGAGAAAAAAAAAGCAGTTGTGAGTTAAGAATGAATGTATATTTATGTTGGTAATATTGATAATATTATACATAGAGAGATATAAGAGGCTAAACCTGATCAATATCACACATGACCACTTTCTCGATCGTCTTGTGTTTTAGTATTTCTCTTGCAGCAGAGCCTTCACCTCCTCCCATTATGAACACTGTCTTGGGGCTATTTAGAGAGCAAATAATGGTTTATTAAATTACTAATCCAATTCCACGTACGGTTCAAAAGTATGTTTATATATATAGAATGTTCTTGTATAATATGATCAGTGTTTTTTGCAATAGTAGTAATTCAAAGTTAAATAATTATTTAAGTGCATACTTGGGGTGGCAAAGAAGGGCCGGGTGGATCAAACATTCATGGTAGATAAACTCATCTCTCTCTGCACTTTGCATTTTCCCGTCAATCACAAGCACCTGTTTTTAATGAAGTACCATGTCTTCATACTATTTAGTCTCCAATACCATATAAAGAAACTTTTAATTAATCAAAGCTATGCAAACATAAGAATAATTGACGAAAATGTACCTTGCCAAAACGTTTGGTGTCTAAAAGAGCAATTTCTTGGTACTCACTAGTTCCTTTATGGAGAACACTATCGAGCAAAAAAAGAAAAATAGATAAATGATAAAGAAAACGAGCAAAACTATAATAACAAAACAAAAAGAAAGCAAACTTGAGAAAAAAATTGAAGGAAGAAAACCTGTTGAGGGCAAAAGACCACTTGAGATCATCATCGATGGTTTCTTCGTACCAATGGCAGTCTTGCTGGTTGGAGTGGAGGGTTTGAATGGGTAACGTGTCTTTATGGATCTCCGGGAACCCATTACCGAACATGATCTCTACGACTTCTCCCATATCCAACAAGTTTATAAACAGAGGGAGAGAGATATAGAAGAGAAAGAAGAGATATAGAGAGAAGGAGTGCTAAATGCTTATGATCATGGAGAAGCCAACCTTTGCCTTTTTATAGAAGGTGCAACTGGAGAAGTACTTTTTAGAGGAACCAAATTTATATATATATATATATATGAATATACGATTCGTTAGGTCCCCTCTTAATGTTCACCAGTTACGATAGAAAAAAGAAAACAAATCTCTATACCATCTCGTTGATTAGATGAATGGGATAATGAGGTTTGTCTTTGTACAATTATCCATCTCGTTCGCATGAGTAATGATTGCGACAGATATATCCTCTGCCAGGATTCCGCCGCATGCTAGATTATATTTTGCATTTTAACGTTTTCAACACTTCCTCATGGTGACATCATAATTATAATTTACATTACTTCTATGGTCAATCTATTTCTTCTTTTATTTTTATTTTTTTAAGTCCTCCACAATTTTAATATCTATTAGTGTTATTAGTAGTATAATATGGTTTACTTTTGCGGCATACATATCATAAGATCCTTTTGCAACAAGTGGCATTGTCACTTCGGTAAAGATTTTTGAGCATAGTAGTTCGATTCAAAGTTTCCAACTACTTGCAAAAGATTCAGAAAAAAAGAAACAAACCTAAAAATGTGCGTGTTTTCTTAAGTTCGAGGGCTGTTTGGGAAGAGACGAAGAGTCTTGAACTGCTCACTCTAGTCCAAAGAGATGTATAGATCTTCGGACATAAACTTTCTTAGATGATAAAGAAAAAAATGTAGGACATGATACATTGATACTACATTACAAAACCGAATACGTTTGTGCTCGGCTATTCATTAAAACAAGTGAAGAATCATCTCTATAATCTATATGTACCAAAAAAGATAAAATCTGTTGTAGAAACTAAAACAATTCATCTTTTGGTTTACTATTCCAAAAAACACACATATTATATGATTAGAACGGAGAGGATGGTGAGAAGGAGTGCAGCAAAACACGATACAACACATTACCAAGTGGATTGTGCAAATATGAAATACACATCAGTCACTCACTGCGACACATCATGAAACAACACGCGCAGTTTCTTTTATTACAATAATGCCCCCCACTGCCATTATGGTGGGGTCCATGGGAAAATACACGCGCTACAAATGTACACTTGTGAGTTCCCCCATGGACGTGGACGATGTTTGACACTTTGACTATTAAATTTGAACAGTAAGGGTTTTTATTTTATATACATAAATTGAAAACAGAGTATTCCAAAATTTTAAATAATAGACTATTTTTGCGTTTAGAGTTTAAACTTTTTTCTTCTTGAGATTGGAGATTAATATTTGGAAGATAAAGTTTAACATTTCGAATTGAAGGTTCGTGGTTTAAGGTTTTAAAGTTGAAAATAAATTTGAACTTATCTTGTTACTTTTTGAATCATAACCATTATTTTCATTGAGATGTAAAAATGTAGATTGTTTTCTAAGAATGCACTTTTTAAAATAAATTGCAATACTTCGAGTGATAAAACTAACCTCGTCAGTTTATAAAAGAATTCGGTATATCCTAAGATTCTAACATATCAAACCCATGCATTTTATAAAGTTAAGAGATTCTTTTATAACGAAAGATTATAGATAAAATAAATAGTTAGATGACGTTAAAAAAAATGAATGAAATTCAAAGTTTGTGTCGTCGTTAGCAAAATAATAGTCCCAATTAGCGATCGGATAACAAAAATAATTACGTTTAATTACACAAAATCGTAAATATTTGAAGAAACAGAAAAATTGAATTGGGACCCACGTATGTGGTATGGATATGCACTCTTAATTAAGCGTGGAGCTAATCCACTCAAAAGAGAATGATATCTTTGTTGGAGACTCCACTCTTTTTATATAACCTTTTTTTGTTACTTCTCTTTTGCCTCTAAAAAAAAAAGATGTTTTCTTTTGTCGAGTTGAAACAAAATATCCCATGTCATCATCATCACCATCACCATCATAAGTTATGATTCATAACACCATCATCATCAAGATCAAACAAGACGATCCTCATGTATCTTGCGTACATAAGATCTTGATATGAAGCCCATTCCCCACGGCACACCCTTTACTTGGTGCTGTGGCGCATGGTGAAGAAGCAACAAAAATCAGTGGGACAGAATAGGTATACTAAAAAGGACAAGCACTTTTATTCGTGTCTTCGAAAGTGGCCTGCCTAATGAATAGCTCGCCGACGGCTTGTCCTCCACACGTAATCTATATATCATACTATGTTACGAATAGCTCACTTTTAAAAATAACATATATATAGTTTACCGATGATATTTAATGATGTGATTATACATACATCTTGGTTAAAAGACCAAGAAGGATTGCGTGAAAGCTGACTTTAGAATGATGTCAAAGCGTGCCTAACTTTCCTCCAACATATACGTGGTTAAAGTGGTTCCACTTATGACTTACCCGACCACACTTTAACTATGCTTTGCATGTATCTATATTGATACACTCTATAAAATCTTTTTCGGACTTCGAATTTTGTGAGTAACATATTCGAATATCTCGTTGTATAAAACCTTATTTTTCAAGTTTCAACAGTCGGAATGTTGGATAAAAAGACTAGACAATTGCTTCCTCTTACTATTAGTTTGACACATATCATCAAAAAATAAAAGTATAAATACTAAAATTCTGGAACAAAGTGATAAAACTGATATCTTCGAAGAGTGAAAAATCTAATAAGTTTCTAAAATCAAAGAATACTAACTAAAGAACACAATTCTTACATCTCTATTGGAATTGTAACAATGAAGATATTTAGACTTTAATAAAAAAAATTAAAATGTGTAGGCCATAGATGTCAATGAAAATTGAGCTATTAGATTTCAATTCTGTCTTTAAGGCTATAGTTTGAAATCAGTCAAGATGGAAAGGCGTAAACTTGAATCACAAGATGTAGCCTTTGGTGGATACATGCATCATTTTAACAAGTTATATTGCATTACTTTGTGAACATCAGATAGTTTGGGAAATATATGTAGATATGATTCTGTCTAAATATTGAGGAACAAATGAATCTGCACAAGATGAACAAACTAATCTAAAGTATCTCTTAACAACATGCAATGTGGTTTTTTTATTTCCCAATACCATTCAAGTCAGTAACTCAGACAATGACCAGTAAATCAGATGATGGAAAGAATATAATTGGTGGCCGACTATTAAGTTGGGCCAAGAAGCAATCAACAACTTAAAATGCTGTTTTGTGAGCTACATCGTAAGCACACAAATGAATCAGTTTTTTTTTTGGGCGTATCAGTTGTTTACCTAAACCAAATCGGAGGCGATAATACAAATATATACCATATGATGTGTGTCATGAGGCGATAATGGTAATAAAATTTTGGATTTTGACGTTCCAATTTTCAATATAGATTTTGTTAAAAAAAGGAAATCAAGAAAAGAAATTGAATATTTGTTTTGAGCCAAGGAACTTGAATAGCAAAAAAAAATGAAGGATGTAGTATTTTGAAGGTTAGTTTTGAAAAAAGATTTTGTTAATAATATTGAGCCAGACTTTTCGAAAGAAAATATCTTGTAACAAAACTTGGTTTCACAATAGTAAATAAAGGAAAATATTAGAAATAAAGAAGATTTTTTTGTTTCTTAAACATTTTATTATCCATTTCTTTTTTTTTCCGAAATAGAAACGTGTAAACTACATCTGGTTGGGAAATGGCGAAATATCTTCTTTCAGTTCTCAATCTCAAGTATCCCGTAAAACAATAGCGAGCAGAGGAACTATGGCGGCAAGCTCCTTCGCCGTCCTTCCTTTGCTGAATTTCAGTTCCACGACGGATAGATCTTCTTCTTCTTACTCATCTTCGAAGCTTCTCCGCTTCTATAACCTCCCTAAATCGAAACACTCAAATCGTCGTCGTCCACAGGTGCTTGTCTCCTTCTCATTGAATCAACAGGCCAATGATGATGATGCCTCCGACGCCGCACTTTTTCTCGAATCCAACTCAATCGCTGATTTCATGCGCTTCAAGCGCCGTCCCGACGCTGGCAATAATAGCTCTAGCAGCGAGTTGCAGACTGCAATCGTCACTTACAAGAAATGTTTCCCTTGGATTCTACTCAACCCTTTTCTCCAGGTACCGCACCATTATCTGTTTACTTTGCAGGTCTTCCACATTATATCCTGGTGGTAACATGTGTCATCTCTATGTTGCAGGTAGATTTGGTCTCAACGATTCATATTGCAGATAAAGAGTGAGACTTTCTTCTATTGCGCTCTTAATTTGGTGTGTATGTAGCTTTTTGGCGCTGATAGTTAGTCAAAAGGAATCTTTTTGGTGGAATATGAATAAGTTTTTCTTCAAGGAAAGATAGTTGAATTGTGTTGCTTCCTCTAATAGAATTCGTTTATGCTGTTTGTGTTGCCACTTGCCACCATGATGATGTCTTTGTTCTTTTTACCATACTAGTGCTTTTGATAAAGACTTTTTGTGTTATTGATATGAGGTTCTGGGGTTCGGGTGTGTAGGTACTTCACAGCTCTCCAAAAGGAGCTTGAACCATATGATTCTATCTTGTATGAGATGGTGGCTAGTAAAGAGACCTTGGAAAATAGAAGAAACCCAATTGCAGCCAAGAGGCTCAAGACTTCACGTTCAAGAGGCTTCAGTATTCTTGGCTTCATTCAGCGGCAGATGGCAAGGGTACTAACGCTCGACTTTCAGCTAGACTGTCTAGATTATGAAGCTAAGAATTGGTACCATGCTGATCTCGATTTTGAGACATTCACCTTGCTTCAGGTTCGTTTCCAAAAACTATGTCAAGAAAACCACTAGTTTTACTTGATTCGAGTTGCCTACATTTGCTTCCTTGCCGGTTCTCTGTCACTTTTAAGTTTTCGCATTGTTGCCTGTATCATGGTAGACTGGTAGTATTATTTGGGTAAGTGAGAACCATTTTTACTTAATTGCTTTCAGAATGCAGACTGTCAGTTGAACGATGTCTGATTAATCTTCATTGGTGCTGTTTCATATGTGGTACAGAAAGAGAAAGGGGAAAGCTTCTACTCATTTGCCAGAGACATGACTATTAGATCAACGAAAGCAATGATACAGCCAGCTTTGATAACTGAAGGTCTTGATACTTGGAGGTCAAAGCTTCTATGGGTTTCACGGGTTTTTCCTATGCCTCTTGTGGGTCTTTTCCTTATTGGGGCTTTTTGTGCTGACTTTGAAAATCAGACGGAAGACTATCCAGAATTAGAAGCACTTTCACGGCTTGACTTTGGTGCTGCTATGAAGGTTTTCCTCGCTAAGAGATTGACATCCGAGTAAGCACTGTCTTGTTAATATATCCGATGTTTTTTCCTTTCTGTTGTCGTCTACAACTCACATGGACATTCTCGGATTTGGATGGTGCTATACTTGACACAAAAACTCTTTTCCCTTTGGATTGTGTATGTGCTTCAAAGATAGAGCAAGGCAGAGTAGATTTCTTCTCAGTTATTTGAAGGGCATAGAAATATATGCTGGCTAATGGAAGTTAACAGTTGTATTTTAACTTTTTTTTTGGTGAAGGCTAACGCAAGGGACATCAGATTTAGAGGAGAAATCTGTCATCATTGGAGAGAGAAACCGAGCAGCTACGGAAGCTTTAAAGAGAGCAATAGACCAAGGGCACAAAAGAGTTGCAATTCTCTATGGAGGAGGCCACATGCCTGACTTGGGAAGACGACTTCGAGAAGAGTTTGATCTTGTTCCTTCTGAGGTAAGATGGGTAACAGCCTGGTCTATCAGAAACCCAATGGACCTGGAGACCACTTCATTTCCGATTCTCAGGACAATGGCCGATGCTTTGCGTTGGCCGCTAAACCGGTACCAAACCTTGGCATTGCTAATTTTTTCATCTGTTCTTGCACTGGATCTCTGCTTTTGGGAGCTCTTCTTCGGTTCGACTATTGACTGGGCTTCCCAGATAGCTGGAGAGTTGTACCAGTTTGTAGATAATACAAAACTTGTGTAACAGCTATTTGTAATTACAGAAACATGTACAATACAAACAGTGTCTAATAGTGTTTGAAATCGCCAAGTATATTGTTAAAGCAAACATGTGTCTGGATGTCAAGCAAGAGAAATCGTTTAACCAGGTATTAAACAAACTCTAGTTGTTTGATGATATATCCACATAATGTTTTGCGTAAGGGTTTGATATGTGAACAAGCAGCTGAAGAAGTAATGGACATTTGTACACAAACTAAACGAATTTTTGAAAAATATAGAATGGAAAAAAGTCAAAATCACACCTTAAATGGAAACTAGAACCTTGATGAAAACCTTAATTACTTAAAATATAAAAATTAAGAATATTTTATATATAAAAGAAAACAAGTAAATTCTCGACTTGGTGGACAAGTTCTGGTATCGAATACCCGAGATTCACAGATACGCTTGCGCCCACAGACAGTTGCGAAATCACATTACACAGCCCACAGCTAATTTGATATATACTCATAACAAAGCTTTGTGAGAAAAAGGCGACGCTGCTAATAAACTCATCTCTCTGCTGCCTTTGATTTTACAATCCTTCTCTAATGGACTCCGTCTTCTCAAACGTTGATCGTGCTCCCGAAGATCCTATTCTCGGTGTACGTCACTCTCCACTTTAACTCTCTCTCTAGATCGATCTTACTCTTTTTTGCGTCGTTTCGGTTGATTTTCATTCCGTCTTTGCTTCGATCCATTTCCGAAATCGTGACGAGAGCTATATCATGGCGATTATAAATCCGATTGCTCAAGGTTACTTTGTGGATTTATAGTGCGTCTCTCACTGTATTTTTATATTTTATTTTGTGATCGGTGAGAGTTTTGATCCATATTGTGCTTCACCTTAATTCGTTTGGACAAGAATCTTATTGTTTGCTGGGAATTTTAATATGAGATCTCAGTCGATTATCTGCTGGCACGCTTAACATCTGATTAGTCAGTCTCTGTGATCAATGAATTTGAGTATAACGTTTCGAGTTTTATGATCTTTTTTGAAAAACAGGTAACTGTTGCTTACAACAATGATCCTAGTCCAGCTAAGATCAATTTGGGTGTCGGTGCCTATCGAACTGAGGTAGTTTTTTTTTTCTCGTTTTCTGCCTACTTTCTAAGAATTTTTATGGTCGCATTGATTCGAGTAGCCATTTTTTGCAAGCTTACGTTTTGATTAGTCGTTTTTTTCTTCCTTGGCTTTTCAAAGGAAGGGAAGCCCCTTGTTCTTGACGTGGTGCGAAGGGCTGAGCAACAGCTTGTGAACGACCCGTAAGTTGAAACATTATTACACAACGTTTTGATTAGTCGTGTTAGTTTTGTCTTCTTATTCTTGCTTTTTGCTAATGCCTACAAAGTATTCTCTATTCCTCTTAAGGTCCCGGGTCAAGGAATATATTCCCATTGTTGGACTTGCTGATTTTAACAAACTAAGCGCCAAGCTCATCTTAGGTGGTGAAAGGTAACATATTTACAGCTAATTTTTGTCATCCTCTGAAATGTTTTTTTTTTGGGGGTTTTAGTTTGTGTTTAGCTGTTGTGACATGATAGTTCCTTTAGTTCATAGTGCAATGATATTTTCTAAATATTTATTGTTTTGTGCTGGGCAGTCCTGCAATTCAAGAGAGTAGAGTTGCTACAATCCAGTGCTTGTCTGGTACTGGTTCATTGAGAGTTGGGGCTGAGTTTCTGAAAAAACACTACCACCAAGTAAAAGTTCTCGCTGTTTAGTTTTTGATGGTCATTATATTAGGTAATCAAAAAGCTGTTGCTAACTGGCGTTCTATTCTTCCAGAGTGTCATTTTCATTCCAAAACCAACTTGGGGGAACCATCCCAAAGTTTTCAACCTGGCAGGCTTGTCTGTGGAGTACTACCGCTACTATGATCCTACAACTCGTGGACTTGACTTCCAAGGTTGGTTTTCAATTATTCCACAAATTTTGTCGTTCACCTCCCCGGTTGTCACACTGACCTTAATTTACAAGGACATAAATCTCAAGATTGCGTTCTGTCAACATATTTCGTAAAAAGGCATTTGATATAGATTTGACCCTCGTTGCAAAAAATATAAAATAAATAGGCTTGCTCGAGGATCTTGGCGCTGCACCATCTGGAGCTATTGTCTTACTTCATGCATGTGCACACAATCCCACTGGAGTTGACCCAACCTCCGAACAGTGGGAACAGATTCGGCAACTAATGAGATCTAAAAGCTTGTTACCCTTTTTTGATAGTGCATATCAGGTAACTCATACAAGTGCCCCTGCTTTGTTGCTTTATTCAACAATTGTTTACAAACAATTTAAACAAATGAAACCCAGTATAGTGTATGTTTGAATATTACCTGATGTAGAAAAAGAGAAGCCTGACTCCTTTTCCCTAACACATTTGCAGGGTTTTGCTAGTGGTAGCCTTGACACAGATGCACAGTCAGTCCGTACGTTTGTTGCTGATGGCGGTGAATGCTTGATAGCTCAAAGTTATGCCAAAAATATGGGACTTTATGGAGAGCGTGTTGGTGCCCTTAGCATTGTAAGGAACCAAACTTCTCAGTTTCATCTTTGCTTCTATCCATCTGACATAATCGTTAGACATATATTTTCATCTTTTCTTTGGAATAGTCAGCTATTCAGATGCTTCACAATGGCATTCCGACTAACTATTTGTATATTTATAATTGTTGTTTGTCCCCACATAGCTCAATAGTAATTGTAGGGTACAAGAATACAGTATTTCGAAAAGCGCATCTAATATTTTTGATCTAATGTGAAGGTCTGCAAATCGGCAGATGTGGCTAGTAAGGTTGAGAGCCAGGTGAAACTTGTTGTGCGTCCCATGTATTCGAGCCCACCTATTCATGGAGCGTCAATTGTTGCCACCATTCTGAAAAGCAGGTATATTGTAAGGGGAGAGAAGAACTAAGAAATCCATGCTTTAGTTTACAGTTCAGTACTTCCGAAGTTGGGCAAGGGACCTGTAAATCCGAGTTAATGAAGTCAAAGTACACTTTTTTAGAGATTGCATCCAGAAATGTATACTAGAATGGTCACTTACATAATATTTTTTTTGCTGAATGATTAGACAAACGAAAACAGAGATCCCTACCGTTTCTACCATACACAGTAATTTGATAGTTTATGCTGTGTTGAGATGGTTATGCCAAGTTTCATAGACTGTGGAATCATGCACAAACCACTAACATTTTCCTTTGTATGACCAAAGCTTGTAAATGAATCTCTTTATGGAATTAGGTCCTGCTCCATGTTTCTGAATTTTATTTGCTTACTACTTGGCAGTGATATGTACAATGACTGGACCATTGAGCTGAAAGGAATGGCTGACCGCATAATCAGCATGCGCCAACAGCTATTTCAAGCTCTGCAAGCTAAAGGTTTCATTTTTATGTTGTTTTTTTTTCTCGTTTTTTCATGCCTTATTATCTTGTTTTTCGGGTTTGCAGAATCATTAGTGGTACCTACTCCAAGTTTTTGCTCTTGACACGTTGTCTGGCTTGCAGGCACACCTGGTGATTGGAGTCACATTATCAAACAGATTGGGATGTTTACTTTTACCGGACTGAACAAGGAGCAAGTTGCCTTCATGACCAAAGAGTTTCACATTTACATGACATCTGACGGGTAAAGGCAACTTAATTCCATCATTTATTTACGATTTTTTTAGGGATATTCGAGAGTTTGGCTTTATGAATATCTTCTGTCTCGAACTATATTAAACAAATATAGTTGTAAGAGGGTTATAGCTGTAATGATTCCATAAACTTAGAACCAAGTCCACACGTTTCATCATGTTCATAGGTACGTGAACCAAGATAGTTGATTAGAAATTCTGAGAAAGTGATATCTCTGAATTTCACATTGCTATTGAAACTATAGTTGCATGAAACAAAGGAAAATAGAAGATACTAGATAGTATGGTATAACCAAAATTTTAAGTTGGTGAAGGTTTTAAGCTTGAAATTGAGAAGGATGTTCTTGTTTATTGCAGGAGAATAAGCATGGCAGGTCTCAGCTCGAAGACAGTGCCTCATCTGGTTGAAGCTATACATGCTGCAGTTACTCGCTCCGCCTAAACTCGCAAGGGGACGACGATATTTTTGTTGTTTCGTCGAATAAAATGAAAAAACCAAAAAACAGCGTTCTTGGTTTATATACTATGGATTTTTCTGTTGGCATCACATGTTTCCTTATGTCTTTTGACTAAGAATGGTTAGACCAACCAAACCGAAGATCGTGACATTGAAATCTGCAATGTTGAGGGAATATATTGGTTATTATAACTTGCCATCTAATGATGACGTAACAGATGGTAAAAACAAAAAAAAATCATGTCTATCAAATGCTATATAATTAGAAACTATGTTTCAATAACAAATTAAACTCCACAACTTTAGATGGAAGTATTTAATGTTTTTTTTCTGTATACGTTCCACTGATTCTATAACAGGCTTTATCAGTTTCATGGGAGGCTTAAACAGCTCATTGCATACGGATACAATATACATGTACTAACATGTAGTCTATTAAGTGGTCTCCAAGTATGAGATTGAATAGATACATCTCTTTCTCATCTTGGAGAATAAACCAGATATTTATTTGCATGTTTCAATTTTGGAATGTAGAAATGATCAAATGTTATTTCGTATAGAAGAGACAATCCAAAACATTGTTGAGTTGGTGAAAAAATAAGCTCCCCTAAACTCCTATATAAGGAGGTTTTGAGTAAACTCACCAATCATGCATATTCGCAAATCCGCAATTAAAAATCTCAAAACTTAAAGAAGAAGAGCAATCTCGAATTCTCTCTCTTCTTACTCTCGTCCGTAATTGTGGTTTGGTTTGATACATACTATTTTTTAAAAGGGTCAATTGAACTAATATCAAAGTTAGACTTATTTGTCAAACCACTTGCTAAAAATGTCGATGCGATTATTTACACATCCGAGAGCGTGATGAGAGAATGAACATAAACGCGACTTTTCAAAATGTTTATTACACGACGTGAGTAAACGATTATACCAAATCGGATGTTTAAAAACTAAATCCTTTTAAAGTTTTAATTAACAGGAATATACAGAAATGTCTAGACTTGGTAAAGGGTCGGCGTCTTACATGCCCCCAACTAAACTACGTTCATCCCTTTCCTTATCAGTTGACTCCAGATTAATTATATTCATTTTAGATTGAAACCTGAAGACAAAACTAAAATTAGCAAGTCAGTTTTGAAAGTGATTGAAATCAGCAAATCATGGTCTTGTAGACTGCAGATTAAGCTCCACAAGACTACAATATATAGCCTTTGGGCTAGTATGTGTCATCTATTCAGATTCAAATCCACAAAATGCATTTTATTGACAAAAGAAAAAGATCTGAAAATGAACACTAACGATAAGAGTTTTAAGATAATATGGTTTATGTGGGTCTATATGCTTCCTGATAGAATTTGGACAGCAACTGCATGGCATATATCCAAGTGCAGTAGTCAGTTCACCAGTTAGAGATTTACTTTTTGGAATAAGATTGTGATGAGTGATATACTACTTGTTCACACTATAAATCCATAATTGTACATCTTTGGCGACTCTGTAATTTAATTTTTAAATGTTGCCGCTTGTTTCTAAATCACTTTCTACTTTTCTATGGTTGTTCCGTAGGATCCAAGTCTTTATTATAATTGCCTGGTTGTTTAGTAGTCTTGATTTGCGACCGCTCTAGCCCTTACATAAGGCATGTTAAGCAACATGCTTTATGCCTCTTTACAAAAGTACTTAAGCGCCACTAAACCGGAGCAGCGTGAGGTGAATTGTATGGATAGTTTTAAGATAAAATAAATAAAGAAAAAGTCCGAGTATATATCTTAAACCGTCCTTCCATATTATTTCCTTTTTCTTTTTACAACATGCACCGCACGTTGTATCTTCAGCCCTAGAAAAACTACATGAACATTTCTTTGTTTCATTCATTTGTACCAACTCAAAAACAAAAACACAAAAGAAAAACTGAAAAGAAAAAAAATACATGGAGAACATAAAGTTCTTTTTGCTTCTTTGATATTTTTTTTGTGTGTTTTGTTTTGTTTCACTCGGTGGTGAAAGAACAGAGACAAGGGAGAGCGAGAGGACTAGTTCTTGATCTGTACGTCTCTTTTGCTTTCTTCTCTTCCATTTTGTGGATTACATTTGTTTTTTTTTGTTTTTATGCTATATACGATCTGAGAAAAGAAAAATAAAAGAGAGTTTTGTGGGGAGAGATAAACTGAGAGGAGTAAATTGGGAATGGTGCGGACATTAGGACGTAAACTAAGCTGGCCAAGATCTTTCAGTTTTAGAAAGATGTTCGATGGTCGGAACTCTGGACATTCATCCTTCTCTTCTCGCGGGGACGGCAGGCAAACCCCTGACCATGAACTTGCCATGCATGGGATGAATCCTGCATCATCGGCTCGGAGAGGCAAGCAAACTAAGACATCAGGTATTTGTGTATGGCATACATGGGTAGAATCAAAAGTCAATATTACATTAGTTCTTTGATTATTCTCTTATGTTGGATTCCTTAGACCATATATATATATATGTGTATTGATATATATGTTTCATTGTCTCAGACATGGAAGTGATGAAGGAAAGATTCGCAAAACTACTGCTTGGAGAGGACATGTCAGGTGGTGGGGAAGGCGTGAGCTCTGCGTTAGCTTTGTCAAATGCCATCACCAACCTCGCTGGTAAACATTTGACCTTATACCATCGCTAAAACTATAATATCTAACAACTATTTGACTTGTTAAATAATTCACAAACTATACGTGGCTTTGGTATTGGCAGATTCGATGTTTGGTGAGCAGATGAAACTGCAGCCTATGTATCCGGAGACAAAAGAGATTTGGAGGAAAGAAATAGATTGGCTATTATCTGTGGTTGATCACATTGTCCAGTTTGTTCCTTCTAAACAAAT
Organism: Schrenkiella parvula; assembly: GCA_000218505.1. Lineage (NCBI taxonomy): Eukaryota > Viridiplantae > Streptophyta > Magnoliopsida > Brassicales > Brassicaceae > Schrenkiella > Schrenkiella parvula. Next base: position 12,092,166 of record CM001192.1, on the reverse strand, counting down.
GGCCAAAAATGGGACATTCACTGAGGTAAATGCATATATATACTTACGTACATAACCAACTCCTCCTAGTGACTGTTTTGCCTATTAACCCTTTTGATCTTTTGTAGATCATGGTTACTAAACAAAGAGATGATTTGCTGATGAACATCCCAGCCTTACGCAAGCTTGACTCGGTTCTTCTCGTGAGTTTTTAACTGCACCCGAATCGAATACCACTTGATTGGACATTTTATTTTTATCAAACACCACACCGTTTGTAAATTAAAGACATAACCATAAATGAAAACGTGAAAGAGTCTCTTTGTTATAATTGTTCTGTTGCGGTGGCATCTTATTAATGCAATTTATCATTTTGGCAGGAGACTTTGGACAACTTCAAGGATCAGAAAGACTTTTGGTATGTCCCAAGAGATGTTGATGATACAGATAACAATGGAGATTGGAGGAGGGATGAGAACTGGTGGTTACCAGTTGTTAAGGTTCCATCGGATGGTTTGTCTGAGGAATCACGTAAATTGTTGCATAGTCAGAAAGATTCTGTAGCACAAGTCCTTAAAGCCGCCACAGCCATCAATGTTATAGTATTGTCTGAAATGCACATTCCTGACAATTACATTGACTCTCTTCCAAAGGTTATTACTTCTTCTTCTTCTTCATGAATGTTCTTGATTAATATTTTCTACTTTCCGCTAAGCTAAGGAGCTGATATATAATTGCTGTGTCTTGCAGAATGGGAAGACAAGCCTGGGGGATTTCCTTTACAAGAGCATAACAGAGGAAATCTTTGATCCAGACTACTTCCTTTCTTTCTTGGACTTGTCAACGGAACACAAAGTTCTTGATCTAAAGAACAGGATTGAAGCCTCCATGGTGATCTGGAAGAGGAAGATGAACCAGAAAGAGAAAGATGGGAAATCGCAGTGGGGATCTTCTGTTAGCTTAGAGAAGAGAGAGCTTTTCGAGGTCCGAGCTGAGACCATTTTGGTTATGCTCAAACAACAATTCCCTGGGATCCCACAATCCTCACTTGAAATCTCCAAGATTAAAAACAACAAGGTAACAAACAAACAAAAGACAGAACAAACATGATCAGCAATGCAAAATTTGACTGAAACTAAAATAAGAGTTTGTTATGATGTGTTTCCACAGGATGTGGGACAGGCGATATTGGAGAGCTATTCAAGGGTGTTGGAAAGTCTTGCTTCGAAGATAATGTCAAGAATAGAGGATGTTCTTGAAGCTGATGTGTTGGTTCAAAGACAACTGATGGGAGAGGCAGAGAGAATATCAGAAAGCGAGGCAGAATCATCAGAATACGAAGAAACCGAAAAGGTGGTTTCAGTAGAAACGCCAAACTCGAGGAAACTATCAGACTTCATTGGGTGGAGGTTGTCAGCAGATACGAAGAAGCATAGTTCGATGGGTGATATAGAATTCTTCCACAAAGCTGAGCAGGATAAGCCGATGATGAAGTCTCCAAGAGCTCTACCAAAGAAACTTTCGTATCTAGCAAAGTTAGAGAACATGAGAAGCCCGAGTGAGAGACACTGATAGATGAAAACAGGTAAGTGTAGAAGAGAGAGCATATATAGAAGAAAAGAAGGCAAAAAGATGGAGAGAGAGTAGGGGAGGTTAAAATGTGTGAGAATGTGTACATATACAAAAGATGCAGGCACTGATTTAGGATTTGGACATGAGTCTTGGTGTTTCATGTTTGATGACATTTGTTGTAGAGTTTTGTCTTGTTTATAGTCACCTGGTTGATCATGTGTGTTTTGCTTGTTTGATTATTGCTTCCTGTTGTTTTTTTTTTATAAAGGGAAGTGCGATTCAGTGTGGATTGTATGTATTATAGTTATTTTGGGATCTTGAAGCTAACAATGTAATAATTTGTATAACTTGATTCCTGATGGATTTTGAAGCTCAAACGTATCAACAGTCTCGTTAACAATTAAATAAAATGATAAAACCGTCTTAATTTTTAAATTAACACTAATCATGAAGCTGTAAATAATAATATATTTTTTTCTTTCATCTTCTTCAATCTATACGAGAAATTCAACATTTTAATGGTATACGAACAAAACAAGCAAAAAGGAGATCGCCGGCGATAATCGGAATGAAGGAAGACATGGAGAAGATGGTGGCGGTAGGGCTCGTGTGGGGAGCCACCAATGCCCTGATCCGCCGGGGAGCACTCGCCTGGGATAAAAGGTCTTCCTCTTCGACAACAGAGTCTCCTCCTCTTCAGATCCCGACGAACCTCCGCCGGAAAATCCTGATTTCTCTCCGCGATTGGATCAATCTCCTCCTCTTCTGGCAATACTCCGTTCCTTTCCTAATCAACCTGTCCGCCTCCGCCACATTCTTTGCCCTCCTCAGCCACTCCCCGATCTCTATAGCCGTTCCGGTCACAAACGCCACGACCTTCGCCGCAACCGCCGCGTTCGGGATTCTCTTAGGGGAAGAAACTCAGATCGGACTTGCTTTGTTAGGTACGACCTTTATAGTATTTGGAATTTGGCTTTGCGTTGGTCAATAATCAGAGCACTACTGATCTGTGATTGGAATCTATGTAAAAGCATGACTCTGTGCTTCATTCTTCTTGTTCAAGCAGAATCAATTTCTTAGGTAATTTGTTTCCCAATAGAAGTACAGAGATGAGATAATTTTCTTGAACTAAATGAAGAAGACGAAGATTCAAAAGTTATAATGAAAAAATTTCTTCAATACAAAATTTAGGAACCAAGGAAACACAAGGAATATGGATACATTAATCATGGCATATACAAAATGTATAACAAAACGAAAAACTGAATATTATGAGAAATTTATTTTTCAAATAAAAGATGTTACGGCATAAGAAATATGGGTATAAAAAATCATCATCAGACGATCTGAATCCATTCACCAATGCTGGGAACACCTTTGTAGACGGCGAAGAGAAGATAGTAGCCCGGTGGTGCGAGGTTTCCATTGGGCGGTGCGACGGTCTGGATTTCAAAAGAACCGGCACCGGCGGGGTTGACGCCAGCGACACCCAAGAGGAGCATCCTCATGTTCATCGAGATACTGTGTGTTGTGAAAGATGGGGCTAACATGGTAACCTTGAGATTCTCCTTGGTCACGCCGTTTTGGTTGAGGTCAACCTTTACGTTGAAGTTTTGTCCGTATTTGATCTGTTTTGGTGTTGCGGTGTTGACGATCTTTGGCCTCATGTTGGCTAGAGCCGGGTCGAGGTAAGGCGGGGAGAATTTCTCAACGCGAAGCTCTGTAGGGAACTCAACGTTGTACTTGTAACCGTCGTTGGTGTTGCTGCCACCGACAAGAACCTTACCATCAGGGAGAGCGATGGCGGTGGAGTGGTACATACGTGGGATGGTGGAGGCTGCGAGCTCCCTGAAACGCTTGCCGCGGGGAGCACGAGGCTTGTATAAGATGGGAGCGAAGGCAGGGTCTTTGCCATATCCCCAGCCCGAACAGCCACGTTTAGCTCCGTTGACTAGAAGTATGTCTCCGTTAGGGAGGATAACAGTGTCACTCATGACTCGTGGCATAGGCATCATCTCAGTCTTCCATTGTGGCTTAGCGCTGTTGATTCTTAACCTGGCGCAGTCCTGCAATGCTGCTTCGAATACCTTTTTACCCGCACGGTAATATGCGTCTTGTTTGCTTCCACCGCAGACGAGGACCTCAGCAGGGATGACTTTGGGATTCTTCACGTAAAGATGGATGGGGAGGAGTGCGGAGGAACCTGATCCCGGGTAGTTACGGGTACCACCAGGGAGCTGAGGGAACTCCTTAATGACTTGGTTTGTTTTCGGGCTTAGAAGGATGGATCGGTTGTTTGCGAAAATGAAGAGGTTGCCATCGGTGTTGAGCCATACGAAAGGGTAGAGGTTGTTCTCTTCCGGATCGTCTGTTTGCTTGAGGAGCAATGAGTCATAGAGCTTCCTGTTGTTTTGTCCCTCAGCTGGGATGTATTCGTAGTTCAAGGCGTCTCGCCCTCCAATCACGAAGAAGTTTCCATCAGGGAGAGTGGCTTGCGTGGAGTACCATCTCTTGGCAGCCAGAGCCTGAGGGTATTCAACCCACCCGCAGTTTTGACAAGCCGCTAGGTACCTCACAGTGTTGGCTCCTCCTCCGTATCCTCCAGTGCTCACCAATGTACCGTTGACAGTCAGACCTCCCGATGAGCACCATGTATCAGTGGCAAGCTATCAACAAAATGTGAATGGAGAGATTTAATACAAGTCCAAATAATACTATATATGTATGTATGGGGATGATGATGATGCATACGGATAGAGCCCTAGTGGCACCGGTGTTGACATCAATGAGAACCGAATGAGCCCAACAATCGATCCGGTTAGTCTTGGCGTTGACGACGTGACATGGTATGCCTGGAGGCAGCTTAATCTGTGATATTCTCCAGATGGTTGCGTCATAGAATTGGACCTGGTTGATGAGTGGCATCAGAATGGCGTGCATCGCTGACACACCCGAGTTTTGCATGAATAACTCCCATTGACCAGGCCAATTTGTCTGAGCTTCTGGAGCACCGCCTCGCTGTCTTCTTCCGCCCTTTGCACCTGCCATTGGTTGCGCAGCCTTCACCGCACCATTGTCCCTTAAGCCATTGTTGAACCCAGGGAGGAACGGAAGAAACGGTAGAGGGAAGATGGCCTCGGACACAGCCGCGAGCATAAGGACAGATACTGTCCATATGACTCTTGTTGAGGCTCTCATTTTTGTAGTTTTTTAGATTTTTTCTTTCTTTTTTTTTCTTCCCCTGTTTTGGTTGGGGAAATGATAAATTTTGATCCCAGGCTTATTTGGATTATGAATGCCTGAATAATTAGCTTTTGCCTCGACGTATTTTATAGGTTTATTTTACTTGAGTTTATATTTAGCGATTGCTATTTTTAAATGTGTGGTAAGAAGACGTCTCCCCCAAACAACAACTAGTTTTGTGGAGAGTCTTTGATCAAAAGAAAGTATTTTGGGGTTTCATATCTGTCTCTTGTGCCCTTTTAAGATGACGTGGTCATGAAGACAAAAATATAGAGGATGTTTTTTTGATTTGATACAGTCATACAGCTAAAGACTATTTCCTTACAAAACATGTTGTCGTTGAAACTTTAATAAAAAAAAACATTTTCAATAACGCTTTTCTACGCAGCATATTTGTATGTTTGTACCACATGTGATTCCCTGTTGTCTCGAATCAGGTTCCCAATCGCGACCCAAAGTTCACAAGCACTGTTTCTCAAAGGAGGAAGATATGATTATGGGGCTCTTACATCAAGGACGGTTGTTCATGTATGCACATTCAAGATGTGTCACATATGAATATCGAGAAATTAGTGGACATATAGTACAAACTACTATCTTGCAGATACTTTTCTTATTGAAAATTTCTGAAATTAAAACATAATGAGCTGAACGATTCATCTTCCTTTAACAAGAATTTTGTACTTTGTACCCCACTTGGAAGTAAATGAGACACAGGAGGCCAAGAAACAAAACAAACAAGTCCCATATCACATACAAACCCATACTTAGGTCACAACATACAAGCCTCCATGAAGCCCTTAGTTTGCAGACAAAACAAGAATAGAGTCGTGGTTTTAGATGCGGTTTTACGTTACAAGCTTTATTTATCGGATGGGGATATATATATTACAAACCAGCTTTCACTTGTTGCTCCTGGCTTCACAGATCTGCATACAATGTAGATGAGAACCACACGTTAATAACCAAAGCAAACCATCCAAGCGCTGAAATGTTGACATCTAGTGAAAGCAATCTACATGAACATTTAGGTTCCGAACAAGACCATAACATCATGGTCTAAGAAAACATTTATAATTTAACTTAAGCAATGAATACAAGGCATTGCTGAATCAATACACAACATGACGTTTTCATGACCAAGTAAAGATTTTGTTTACTGTTGAAGTTAGCCATGAAAGGTTAACCTATCAGAAGATCAGTCCAACAGTGAAGGGAAGATGCAGGGAAAAGCCAAAATCAAAACATAAAGACTATATCTTCTGACTCAATATATGGCGGTAAATGCGTGCAGAAGAACGAACAGCAGCAATAAGGCAGAAAATTTCTAATAAAGCTAAGTAAGACAATGTGAACAAAAGGAAACAAAGACCACCCAAGATAATTTATAGGTTACAAGATTCAGCATTTGAATACATTGCAAAGCTAGAAAGTGGATTATAATTAATGGAAGAGATAAAACTGACAAATAGAACAAAAACCCTAAACAAAACCCAGATATATCTCTAAAACATTGCAAAGGAAGATACTTTTACACTTACAATATTGGCATCAAACAGAGTAATTTGCCTCAGGCAATCAGTGACAAGCTAAAAGATCCCAATTCACTTTGAATATCCTAAATTCATAAATATAGAAGAAAAAAACCTGAATTTGTAGAACCATTGAGAGAAAAGTTATGACCTTTACCTCGTTAATCGAATTAAGAAGAAGATCGTTTCCCTTCGCAATCAAGGCTCTCGTCGAAATTCTTCGATGGGTATTTGGCGGTTACCACACCGACCTCGAACACAAGGTTATCACCGGAGGATCGAATCCCGGTGATGGTCCACCACTGGAAAAACGCCCGGACCCGAATGCCTCGGAGCTCCGCGATCTTACCCTGGGTGATCCGACCCGTTACCTTGTTCGAATAAGTGGCGAGGTAGTTGTCGGGTGGGAGCGTGATTTTGCATGTCCCGTGGAGGAAAAGGGAGAAGTCGCCGGAGGTTTTGTTGATGTTGTAGTCCTTGACGGATAGAGGGAGAAGCCCAATGGGAAAACCATGGCTCGTGAGCTCCGCGTGAGCCCGAGTCGGTGCTTTGACTTCCGGACTCGGATCCTGTAATGAGAGAGGCAAGAGGACGAGGAAAGAGACAAGGAAGAGAGAAATCTTCATGTTCGCCCGGAGAAAACCACAGAAATTTTGGTAGATTTCTCTGTTTTTGTTTATTTATTTGGAAGACTTTTCGTTTTCGGCGACTTGTTTTTGTCGTTTTTTGTAGACTTATATTACACATTATTTGTTTTGTGAAAATATAAGTTTTAAATAATCTACATAGTTTTAAAAGTCATATGGTCCTCTAATTAAATGTGAGGGCATATATATATTTCACAAAACTCAAAAAAAATAAAACAAGTGTTTCATAATCATCTATCATTCTTAATCATCTATATATTTCACTGTACAGTGGTTTTTTTTTTAAAGTCAAATGATACTGAAATCTCCATTTCCCTGCACTTTCTTTATGTTACAAATCTTATAGCCACGAAGCAATCATATTGGTCTAAAAGAGACTAGTAATTGTTTATTTGAGCACACAACATTAAAGTCACACAACCCAAAATACGCCTTTTATTAGAACCTTCCACTAATAACTAAGTATACGGTTCGGGTTTGGCGGTGGAAAGATTGAACCGGCACGCTTGAACCGCATCGTCGATGGATAAGAACACATACTCCTTTCCTATCTTCTCTACAAAATGTGATAACATCATCTTTTCTAGGACTTCAAATCTTGGATTTATTATCAACATCTGCAATCAAAAGTATAATTAATATTTTTGAGTTTTTCATAAAATATTTAAAAGACGCATGCATTGAAAAAAGTTCAGGGTATAAACCTTGATGCCTTTTGATCCAAGGATTCTCCGGACTTCAAGTAGTGTTTCCATCCCGGTCATGTCAACGCTTGAAACTCCTAAGAAACAACAATTTTAATTAGCAATTAAAAATGAAAAGAAAAGATATTTGTATTTATCAAGTGAAGTCCTTGTAGACTAACATATAATTGTGAAAATAAAGAAGAATCTCACCAGAGAGATCAAGGAGAAGATATTCGACGCCTTCAGGTTCATCACGAATCCACCTCAAAATCCTTTCACGGACGTAAGTACTGTTGGCAAAAAAGATAGGAGAACCCAATTGAAGAATGACATAACCAAGCATCTCCTCGGCGACAGGGTACTGTTCTATGTCTCGAAACATAACCGAGTTTGGTATTCTTCCCAATTTACAAGTCGAAGGCCGCGCAACGTACAACAACGCTCTTACCACGGAGAATCCAACGGAAATGATGAGACCGTAATCCATGCTAAGGAAGGAAACACCGAAGAAAGCAGACATGCAGACGAGGAAGTCAAACTTGTCAACCTTGAAGAGATGGTACATCTCCTCGTAGTCGATGAGGCCTAGCATGGCTGACATAATGATGGCTGACAGACCAACCAGTGGTGTGTAGCTGAACAGAGGCGCAAGGAAGAGAAGCACAAGCATCATGCAAATACCCATTATAACATTCGACATCGGTGTCTTTGTCCCTGCGTTGTAGTTCACTGCTGTCTTTGAAAATGGCCCTGAAAGTTCCGGCCAAGATTTAGCATCCACAAACCATAAGTGAAAAAACAATTCAAATGGAACTCACAATCTTGAGAATTGAAACATTTTCAGTTGTTTTTTTCTTAATAATTTTGTAAACTGTAACAGGAAACGCCAAAGAAAAACGAATGATTCTTTTAGCGTTTGCGTTTATAGCTAAAATTTTGTTGTACTTACCCGTTGTCAAATAGCAAGAAGTAAAGGAGCCAATTATGTTCATAAGACCAAATGCTATCATCTCTTTGTTTCCGTCTGTTTGTTCGTTCTTCATTACAGCAAAGCTTCTTCCGATAGCTATCCCTTCCTGAAGTCAAACCATTTATCTTCTAAATAAAACCACACATATAGGTCAAATATCAGCTATAAAGAAGGTATAGTGAAAAATAATTATTTACAGCCATGGCGATGAGCCCAGTGACGATTCCGGCCTTGATAACCAACGGTAGATACTTGGCATCGAAGGTCAAATATTGAATAGAAGGAGGGTTAAGTCCTTTCTTTAAAGGCCCAACCTGTATACAGAACATACTATTAATAGAAATCCTAGTTGCTGAAGTCTTTTAACCAGTTGGCTCAAGTTTATGTTTGTGTGTATATGTTAGCATAAAAAATAACGCAGTGCAAATAAGTCACTCACAGTTTGGATTCCATGTTCTGTTCCTTTAACCAAATAAGCAACTAAGCAACCCACAAGGACGACCACCATTGGGCCCATTGCTGATACCCAAAATAGCTTTGGTTTTATCTTCTTCTGCAATAGTATCAGATATATTCTTGTGAGGGCACTTAAGAAAAGTTGTTGACTTTTAGAATCTGAATATATGTTTGAAATTTAAGAAGATTTGTATACGTGGAAAATAAGTAAAATTAGATTTTTATGGTATTAGAAAAATTTTGTTATTCCTTTCCAAACATTGAAAGTCAAATTGGGTATGGAAAAAAGTGAGGAATGATTACAAAAAAAAAGGGAAAAGAAAAAGAATAGTGGAAGATTTGTGAGGGTCCAATGATTTTGTCTGAAATAAACGGATAAATGATTTAAATAAAAATGAAATAAAAGAGAAGAAGAAAGTGTACGATGTATCGAGTGGATTGGAGGAAAATAAGAAAGCAGATTCCAGCGACTGCACTTTGCCACTTCCACTGCACCAAGTAACACCCCCCCAAGATAATACAATTAGCCAATATAGCTCTCAATATAATGGATATGTTTTAACGGGAATGAAAGTGAGACCTCATCACGGTGGGTGAAGAGTGAGTGGAGAACTGAAACGACGTCGGTTTTGTGCGTAAAGTGGACTATACCAAAGACTCCCTTAAGCTGTTGGAGGAGAATGATGATAGCTGTGCCTCCCATGAAGCCCGTTATGGTCGAGTGTGACAAGAAATCCACCAATATCCCCAACCTATATATACACATGCATGCGTTAAATTAATATTCAAGTTACTAAAAGTTAACTTTTTAACGTAATAAAGATGGAGCAAAAGTCCACAAGAATGTTACAAAAAAAGAACCTGAAGAATCCCAAAGCAAATTGGAATACACCGGTGATGAAGGTGGAGGTGAAGATCAAATGAAGATAGAGGTTAGGATCCTTTTTCAACATATCCTCTCCGAATGTCTCAGCGATCAGCAAAGAGCATGCTGCGACTGTCCCAACCGCCAGAGTGTTCGAACTTCCTAACACAGCGTACACAAATGGCGGCACAAAACTTGAATCTGCATTCCCATCATTTTTAGTGTCATAAGAACAAATTAGTAAGAGAAATAAATGGAGACAAGTCTCAGTCGGACAACACCGAATGTCAATCTGTATGGTTAACTTGCGTACTGCCAACATCATTCATATTTTACGTTATTAAGTTGATTGTCTCATATTATTGTTTTGCTTTTTGTTTTATGTTCCTCTAACAATTTTAGTTACACAAGAAAACAGTAAAAAATTATCCACATATATATGGCATATGATTTGGATTTCAATTTTCAGCTATATGACTATATATGTGGCATATATATTTATTTATGACTATAGTGGAAATTTTCATAAATGATTTATGAAAGAAAAGCACTTTCATTTATCCAAAGGAAAGTTACTTTTGTAAATATTTAAGTAATTTTTTTATATTAGTCGTTTCAGAAAATGAAAAGACACTCTTGAAATATCAAACTCAAGTGGCTTCATACTGTATGTTGAGAATCATATTCAGTATTGATTTTACAATATATACAAGTTTTTTTTTTGGAGAAGAATAAAAATTATTGGTACTACAGTGGCATGACGGACACGATAGAATAAAAGTAATATTTAATTCGCAGAACAGAATTTAGTTTTATCAAAAACAAAAAAAAAGCTCTGTTTGTAATAAGCTTAGATGACCTGGCCGGGTTACTTATCAAACTGCATGTCCATTACTACAACCTAGCCCCAACTACATTCGACTTAAGCCGCCGGATTAATTCAAGAGGTGAACCAGTCCGAGAGAGACAGCTTGTCCGACCGAATTTTTAACTAGACCATGGTTCTAGACTAAGACCTGGTCTAACTTGCTTTACAAGGACGAAACAATACATCAGTCCCGGCCCCTGCTTTTCACTGTGTATGCGATTTTCTTTTCTAGTTTATATATAATGCTTTTTGCAAAATCAGAATTACGACTTTATGCAAAACCACTTTGAGAAACATACGTTTTGCAGTTTTTAATATTACTAATTCCAGCTTTTATATTTCTTAATAGGATGCAAATAATAAATCTCATATATAAAGTAGATGTTGCTTGATAAAAAATATAAAGGTAAAGAGATCTTACATAAGCCAATGATGGGAGGGATACTAGCGAGATTAGCATAACTAATACCCTGAGGAACGGCAAGACTGGTGATGGTTATTCCCGCAAGCACATCGTACCTTAGTTTTTGCAGATTGTACTTTGGGAGCCATTCGAATATTGGAACAAAATACTCCAATGTCCTCTTTGTTTTCATCAAACCGTTTGGCTCTTGCGATATCGGTTTGAATGGATCATCGGGAAAGAAGGTTTCTTTACATTTCGATCTAAATTTAACAACAAAGCTTCTCGGGCCCGAGAAATTTACTCCTCGACCCTTTGGTGACGACGAGGAGCTTGTTCTAGCACTCTCCATGGTTACAAAAAGAAAAAGAAAAAACACAATTCTATATGAGATACACACAACAAAGTAACCAAGAGATATAATCTTTATCTTTCCTTTTTCTATATTTTCAGTGTTTTGGAAAGAATTGGAGAGTATGGTTGTTAATATATAGATGGATGGCCAAAGAAAGTGGGAGATGATGTTATGGATTTATTCAACGTGATGAGTAAATAGGGTTTGTCTTTTTTTGGTAATAAATCTGCTAGTCTTATCTATACAGCACTTGATTCGGTATACATAATATCTCTCTCTATATATATATACAGCCAGTAAGTATTTAGATAAAATTATCTTTCAATACTGAGTGTAAAATTATGTTAATTTATAAAACCAATTTAGAAAAGAAAAGAAAAATATTTATTTCTGTTTTTGTTGTCTACGTATGAATGTTGTATAGTCCATCTTAAAAGACATAAAAGGCTGTGACTTTTAAAAGTAATATCCATATTGTATATATATATTGTAAAACGAACATATATAATGGAACAATATTTGTTAACGGAATTTAGAGAAAAATGTAAAAAAAAATTATGAAAAAGGCTGACGTGTTGCATGAGTGGCCTGAGAAAGTCTTTTTTAATTCTTCTAAATTACAATTATAAGAAAACTAATATTTAATAAATATTTTATTTACTTTTGTGGCATATCCACTATCTATTTATGTATTTAAGGAGAAAGATAGAGAGAGTAGGTTTGATGATCCCCAAAGAAGTGGGATTGCTAATAAATTAAACATGTACGTATCATCTTATCAAAATTGCATTCACTAATTTTTTTTTTGTCAATTGCATCGATTAAACTATTTAAAAAAAGAAAGCTAAATCTCTTCATCAGGAAATAACTCATCCTTTAGCGAAGGGGCAATCCATTGAATCTGAATATAAGTAATCTCCCAAAGATCGTCGTCTTCCTTCTGCACCAAAATCTCTTTCTCCTTCATCGTACCAATCATTATTGTCAAAAGTTCAGGCACGACCTCTTGAAGTTTGTTGTCTCCATACTCTCCCAAATCCGCCTTCATACACGTATCCATTCTCCTCAACACTCCTAACCAGAAGGTTCTAAACTCAGCACTCCCTACAATCTGTTCCAGGTAATTCAAGAAGACGTTCTTGAGCATTTTCATCGCTATCTTCAATGTCCCTTCCATGCTTCTCATCTCTCTTTCCGCGTTCTCGCGCCTCGAATAGTCTAGAAGCTTCTCGTGCAAGTCATCGATTGTTGGGAACACGACATGGTCGATGCAGTAGATACAACCGGACGGTGTGAATCCAAGATCCTCATGGGCCATGATGAAGCTTTTCTCCAGAGACGTCACTGCTCTGTTCCTTATCTCTTCCCTGCGTGCTAGTGTCGTTTTTCGAAAAGCCTCGGAGAGTTTGAGGAAAAGATGATGAACAAAGTTAACCCCTCTCAAGCTGTTTTCTTCCGCGGATGATGAACTGCTCGTGTTGCTCGCCACGCTGTAGCTATTTACGGTCTCGGTAGAGGCGGTTTTGTACCATTTTACTAGCATTGTAACTGAATCTGTCATGAGATCCAATATCCTCAAGTTCTTCTCAACAGAGCTGTTTCTTAAGGCCACAAAACTGAAGGCACAATCGATGCAATACGCGTAACTTGACTGCGAGAGATGTGAGGCGTTGGTCGACATTAGACCGATGAGAGCATCCACGGCTTGCTCTTTGGTTTCCGGATGTCTTCCACACAAAGAAAGTAGCTGTAGAACGCTTTTCCACCCAATTTGAGTGTGCAGATTAGCAGAGTGCTCTGTAATGATCTTGCTGACAAACTCTGTTATTGTGTCGTAACATGTTTCGATGATTTCTTTATCTATCTTCCACATTATCGTTATAGACCTGAAAATGAGCTCCTCTGGTAGCTGGTCTTGAGGTTGAGAAGCCAGAATCTTGATGCAGACCTTGAATAAACCCGGGATCCCTTTTTCGACAAATGGAATGGGCGAAAAGAGAGGGAAGTTTGCTACATTGAGTAGATATTCATGGTAACTTGGCCAGAACATGGTGAACCGGTGGATGTTAGATAAGGCAACGGCTATGATCAAATCCCAGCAGAATTTGACAGTCTCTTCTTCTTCTATAGCCGTACTAACCTTTTGTCCTTTCCCCGCAGCCGCGTAGATTAGAGAACGGCCTAGATTCAGCACTGCAACATCTGGTAACACTGAGCTTTTGCTGAATATCTGACCGATTCTGCATTGTTTTATGACTTTAAGATTTTGCTCAAACTCACTCATTCCGAGTGCCACAGATTCTTCCACGCTGTCTAATGCCAAGAAGTGTGAGAACCTACCCATCAGACTAGAACCTTGTTTTCGGTTAAATTTTGTGTCCTGGCTTGGAACAATGTTCAGGTCAGGTTCTGATCCACCACTGTTTAAGGTTTCTTCATCTGCTGTCTCAAACTCAATGGCAGACTGTGGAAGAAGCTGAAGCTTTCTGAGTTTCAAGAGACAATCCACAATGTTCCTCCACCCTCCTCTAATAGAATCGCCAAAGTTGTTAGCGAGCGTGAAAACCGCAAGAGTAGCCATTCTTGGTTTCATATCGTGACTAAACGCAAACAGAGTCTCTTCGGGAGTGGTGTAAGGGTTTAAAAGCGTTGTGAATTTACAAAAGGAAGCAATTAGTTCATCGAGAATGTCTTCAAGGCCATATTGTGCAACTCTGGCTATAGAGATCAAAGCATCAACACATTCATGAAGCACTTCATCATCATCTGAATGCTCAAAGAATGCTGAAACAGCTGCTATTGATGGACCTGCAATGGTTGCAAACATATCCCTTCCTATTCGCCGATCAAACTGGCAGAGACTGAAGGGTTGTGTCGTCTTTGTTCTGTTCATCAGCTCAATCCATCTGTTTGGATTCATTTCCACTGGACCTGAATGTGTCGATAAAGCGAATGCGTTTGTTGAAATGGATTGGAAAAGCTCTGAAAGGTATTCTCTTGGAAGATCTTTTCCCGCGTTTATTGCCCGGTTGTTGCGGATAAACTCATCTTCCGTCATTTTCTTCTTAACCTGTGGATTATGTTGATCCGTGTTGAGCATAATAAGCGAGTAACACAAAATATGAACAGTATCTTTACTCGCAAAGATCTCAGATGACTGTTGGTCATAGAATCTCTCAGAGAAAGCTTCAATCATACGTTCAATCTTTTGAGACTCTCCCGGTAACCGAAATGACTCGAGGAACGTTCTCAACGCGGTATCAAGATTCATACCCGTGAACTCGAATGTATGTGTAAAGCTTTTAAGAACACTGAGATGTAACTCATCAGGATCTCCAAGGTAATCTCCGATCATTGTCTTATCCAAACCCGGTGTAAATCTGAAAAATGAAGCTAATGCCATTGGATCAGGAGGATCTGAGACTAAGTGGTTATACTTCAAATACTCCAAACCCTTTTTCTCATCCCTGTTGAAATGATTAGCAGCGATAGCTAGCTTCCTTTTCTGCGCTTTCCTCACTCTTATATGATCCACCCACGTCTCGAAATCCTCTTTTGGCTTCTCTATCCAAAAGGGTATGTACTCGTGCATCTCAACGGGGCTTGGCTTAATAACATTGGAGTCTTCTTCATCACCCTCATCCTCCTCTCTATCCATATTGTCTGCAATGTTGTGAATCAGAATGACAAGACCTTCAAAGGCTTGGATTTGCAGAGAGGTTAAAGGACCAGAGGTAGGGAAGGTGTGCCTGCAGAGAACTTTTCCGGTCTCTTCGAAAACATTTCTACACATCGGATCACAGTCATAGTTCACATAAGCTTCAACTATGAACGCAGGTTGTCGACAAAAGTTGATTAGCCCTTCAAGAGCAACTTCTTGTAGCTGAAGGAAGCCTGTGAAAGCTGTAACTTTAAGCAATACGAAGGAGAAAAAAGCTTCAAATTGTAGCCTCACAAACCTAATAAACAGATTTTCAATAAGACATTGTCAAACTAAGTTTAGAAAGAAAATAAAAAAAAGATTCTGCATTTAGGTTTAAACGTAAGAAAAAAACAGAGGACTTACTTGCGGAGGAAGTGATAAATATTGAGGATACAACTAGAGATCATAGAGAGCACAAGAGGGCTTGAAGAAGCTCCATAATGGATCAAATGGTGAAAGAGATCGTCTTGAACCATCCTAAGAAGCTTTGGATGTTGCCCTATGGCATCACCGCTTAACTCAATAGCGCTATTGATTAAAACCAAAGCAAAAATCTGCACATCCTCGTCCGCTGTGTGAACGCTTGTCCCTTCAGAGTTCTCGACAACCTCAACAACATTGAGCAAAGAACATAAGAAATGAAAAATGTCGATGCAACAACGGATTCCATATCCGCTGCTCATGTCGATTTCGTCGGTATCAGATTCTGAATCCTCACCACCTTCATCTCTTCTGACCTCAAAATCTGGTAACCTAGAGAAAATGATCTGAATCAGCTCGTGCATTGTGTATCTTCCATTTCGTTGGAGAAGATCTCCTCTACCAGCAGATTGTTGTACAACTTGGAAACATGTATTGACGATTGTGCAAACCGCTTGATCTTCTAATAGTTCCTGTTTGATACACATCTTATTAGACAAATTTTGATTAACATCTGATTGTTTCAAATGCCAACTCTGCTTTCGCGTTGAGAATTTTTAAAGAAAAACATTTTCAAAGTAAAAGTGGAAGACAAAAAGAGAGTTAAGGCTAAACGAACGGAGGCTGGATGTTTCATGATTCCGGTTAAAACTTGAAGAATCCTCATCATGACCGCGTCTTCGGACAAGGAATCTGTCTTCTCCAAACGACAACTTGTGATCCCCGAAACTATGGAGTTCATACCATCTTTAGCACCAGGAGTCTTGTCATCGAAAATCTGAATCTTAAGCATCTTCAAGATTGAGGAGAGGGCGACGGCTGTGGCGCTAGCCGGGATCTCATCGCTTTGAATGACTTCAAGGAAAGGAGAGAGGTAAACCGAAGGATCAATGGCACGCCAATCTTGCTGAGGATTGAAGATAAGGGCTCTCAGAGATTTCAGAGATTGTTGGACTGATGAATCACAATGGTCTGTTTCTTGAGGAGAAAGGTAACTTTCAGGAAGGGGTCGACGAATGACGGCAAGGACTGCACCAACCTCCGTGTTAAGCATGCACGATATCCCTAGCTCTTTACGCTTTGCTTTCACCGCGACTCTCTCCATTTCTCACCTTACCACACTCTTCTTACCGTTAAAGAAGAATATCATTTAGCAATTACTTTTCTTTCTTTTTCGTCTTCGTTTTTTTTATTTTGTCTCTGTATGGTCTTGCCTTGGTTAGTGCAAACACAAAACTATATTTGGTATATAAGTTTTAGTGGCTGAGACTTAGTGATGGGTGGTTTTCAACCATTTGTCTTCACATCATCCACCGTCAATTTCTCTTTTTTTTCTTTCTTGACATCATCAATTTCTCTATGGCTTAAGATAGTTCTGATAGTAGCTAATGTAAGAAATGCAATATCTGGCTTATATACATATGTATATTTTCTTACAAGATTTTTCTTTGAGTAAAACAAAACTCTTAAGTATTGTTACAAAATTTATCTCCATTCTTACGAGAATCATATATAGCTAACCACATACATGCAATGCCCTTTTCATTGTAGATTTGTTTCCAAGAATACATACTTCTGCCAAGCAAGTGTACTCAAAGAAATTTGACTGCTTGAGTTTAACACTTATTTAAAATGAGTCTATTTTGTGATTTAGCAATATTGGAGACTGATAATGTATAAGCTCTTCTGATGATGAATTAGATGCTTTAAAATTAAGAAATTTCAAATTTAATAAAGATTAAAATGTTTCCGTACATATTACTTTTTGAGTAAGTCTAAACAAAAAATAAACAAAAACAAAACATTTTTGCGAGATAAAGAAAAAAAAAGCTGAAAACTTATCAAAGTCGCACGTCATTCTCTCTCACCCATCATCTTCTACTCCGAATCAAAAACCCTAGCTGTTCTTGTTGTTTCTGACATTTCCTCAATTTCGCGCCGAGTACGATTGCAATGCATGGCCACGATGATCTTCACTTCTCTTCATCTTCTATCAGAATCAATTCGTCTTCTCACGAGCAGTCTTTCCTTGCCAATCTCCAATCCTGCTCTAAAAACTTAGTCTCTCAGCTCTCAACTACTCGGCTCTCGCTGGGTCGAATGCTTGAATCGCTGAAGCCTCGCCACAATTCTCCACGATTAAGCCAAACTAGACCGGCTCGTCGTCCCAACTTACCGACTCAGATGCTCAATTCAGTCACTCAGCTTATGATTGGCAAGTCTCCGCTAGTCTCCTTGGCTTCACTGTCGCTTATCCAATCTACTGAGTCGATTTTTTCTGACTCCGGAGCTGAGAGTAACGGTATAACGACCGGACTAAACTCGCCTCTGCTTTGCTGCGCCTCTTTGTCTCTAACTAGGCCTAGTGAGTCGACTCAATCTGTGGAGGGGAAGGATGTAGTACAGCAGCAGCTTCCGAAGGGTCACTCGGTGAGTCGGAATGCGGAGGAGCGAGTTCTGATTAGCGAGGTGTTAGTAAGAACCAAGGATGGAGAGGAACTCGAGAGGAAGGACTTGGAAGTGGAGGCATTGGCCGCGTTGAAGGCTTGTCGAGCCAATTCAGCGTTAACCATTCGCGAGGTACAGGAGGATGTACATAGAATTATAGAAAGTGGGTACTTCTGCTCTTGTACGCCCGTTGCTGTTGATACACGCGACGGGATCCGACTGATGTTTCAGGTATAATCTGATCACTCCTTTTCGAAGAATTCATTGCAAAGAAGAGTCTCTTTTATGTTTTGGGCCACAAATAATTCTCATTTTCTTGCCACAAGGTAGAACCAAACCAAGAATTTCATGGGTTAGTCTGTGAAAACGCAAATGTTCTTCCTTCGAAGTTCATACAGGAAGCTTTCCAAGATGGATTTGGTACGCATCCTCTAACTTGACTTCTTGTGTACAATCGTTCAGTTCATCTATCTCTTTGAGGGTAAAATGGAGTCATGTTACCGGAACCTGACAAAAAAATTCGAGTGCTGATGAACCCAAAAGATTTCTGACAAATGGTGTAATTTGTGTTGTTTATCCTCGAATGAAGAAGATAGATTACGGGTATGTAGTATAACCAAAAGGCTTTCGTGCTTTGCAATGCATAAGTCACTAGCTGTTATCAGACATGTTACTGTTATGAACCAGAGCATATAAAATTCACTTGAAGTTGCTTTTAGTTTACATGTAAATGTATTAAGACTAGTTAGTTGGGCTCCTCATGTTTGGTGTATATCTGATTGAATAAGGTCATTGTTAGTAAATGTTGGTCTGAAGTTGTGTAGGGAAAGTGATTAATATTAAGAGACTGGAGGAAGCTATTACATCCATCAATGGCTGGTACATGGAGCGTGGTCTTTTTGGAATTGTAAGTGTTCTTTGTACACCATAACTATTTTTCCAAAAAATCTTTTAAATCCTGGAATCAATCGCTTACATTGTGGTTAGAATCGTCATTCTGTTGTCTGCCATTGCAGGTTTCTGATATTGATACACTTTCTGGAGGTATAGTAAGGCTTCAAGTTGCTGAAGCAGAGGTTAACAACATATCCATCCGATTCCTTGATCGTAAGACGTAAGTTGGTGCCATTCTCTCCAATTTTAATGTAACCAATATTGGTTTAAGTTGGAGGAGATTCTGGCTGGCACTATTTCAACTGTTACAGTAGGATTTTCAGTTGATAATCGTGTCTTCTATATTTAGTGGCGAACCAACTAAAGGGAAGACGAGGGTGGAGACAATACTACGGCAGCTTACAACAAAGAAGGGACAGGTATTTTTTTTACTCTCTCAGCTTATAAGCCGGTAACTAGAACATCATAGTTTACCCGGGCTGTTAAAAACCACTTCTGATGGCATCATTTACTCATGAAATCATTTGGAAATCTTAGTATTAAGTTTGATCATTCTCTGTGGTATTATATTGTAAATTTGTAATCGAATTTTTTCAGTTGACTACAACCGAAAGCTTCTTCTAAAATTTGGGCCTAAAATTTTTATGCTTGAGCCTCTAAGATGCTATCTACCTCTACATATAGATCTTGCCTAATCTGGCTTTTTATCACTGTAGGTCTACAGCATGCTTCAAGGGAAGAGGGATGTAGACACTGTGCTAGCCATGGGAATCATGGAAGATGTTAGTATTATTCCTCAACCTGCAGGAGGTGAGTGACTGTATACCTTGATTTTCAGCTAATGCTTTTAGTTTCACTTTTGTGCTTTCGGTGCAGTAGCATGAGTGGAGAAAGTAAATGCCTTGCTTATCCATCAGGCACAAAAACAATAGGTTTTAAAAGTGTATTGTTGCTGAAACTTTCTAGTCTCCCTTGTTTTATTTCCTGGAAATTAAGATAGTGGGAAGGTTGATTTGATCATGAACTGTGTCGAGCGTCCCAGTGGAGGCTTCTCTGCTGGTGGTGGGATATCTAGTGGGTACGTTTTAGTTTGTTAACTACATATAGCGTTTTCACTTTTTCTTTGGTAGCTTGAAGACAAATTTTGTTCATTTCTTATTTGTAGAATCACGAGTGGCCCCCTATCAGGACTAATTGGAAGGTAAAATCATGTGACATTGTTTCCTTTTGTAGCATACAATTTTGTATATATTATTGTGACGATCCATTTTTAGCTGTGGCCCAAGCTGGTTTAATAAAGAAATTACTGGTGTAATTGAAGTAATTATTTCATGCAGCTTTGCTTATTCCCATCGTAATATATTTGGAAGAAACCAGAAGCTTAACGTTTCCCTGGAGAGGGGTCAAATTGACTCTATATTTCGTATAAACTACACTGATCCTTGGATTGAAGGAGACGACAAGAGGACATCCAGATCTATTATGGTTCAGGTAAAACCTTTACTCGTTCTGGCTCTTTTATTTATCTGAATCAGAATGTTTGATTGACTTATAGACTAACTAGCTTCGTATTGTGTTAGAATTCAAGAACACCTGGGAATCTTGTTCACGGCAATCAACCAGACAATTGTAGTCTCACAATTGGTCGGGTTACAGCAGGTATTGAATACAGTCGGCCATTCAGGCCAAAGTGGAGTGGTACTGCTGGACTTATATTTCAGGTATCTACTGTTCCCAATATTTTCAAGTTTCAGTGGAACACAATCAATGCGCACCACCATAAGTCTGCCTGCACTGGATCTTGCACACATATCTACGTTTACCTTACTCCCATTTTCGTTTTAATTTCAATGTTCCAGCATGCTGGTGCTCGTGATGAACAAGGAAACCCTATCATTAAGGACTTCTACAGTAGCCCTCTAACCGCAAGGTATATATGCTCCAAAGAAGGAAATGTCTTTGGTTTCGCTCACTGTTTCCACCAATGCTGTATTTGGCCATTTAAATTTGATACATGCTACTTTTATGTTTGCTCATGTAGTGGTAAGACCCATGATGATACCTTGCTAGCTAAAATCGAAAGCATTTATACTGGCTCAGGTGACCACGGATCAACGATGGTCAGTCTCAATCCTCAGTTCATAACTACATCTTCCTCTTATTTTTTCTGTGCCTAACTCTATCTGGATTTCTATACCAGTTTGCCTTTAACATGGAACAAGGGCTTCCTGTCTTGCCCGAGTGGCTGTTTTTCAATCGAGTGAATGCTCGTACCAGGAAAGGCATAGACATTGGACCAGCTCGTTTTCTGTTTAGGTATGCTAACCCCCTTACAGCATAAAAATTTCCTCAAGCTATATTCGCCTTTGGGATTCTAATCATCATTTCCCAAGTTGTAAACAGTTTATCCTACCTTGTTCATGTTACAGTCTGTCTGGTGGACATGTGGTGGGAAACTTTTCACCTCATGAAGCATTCGCCATTGGTGGAACAAACAGCGTTAGAGGTTACGAAGAGGGCGCTGTAGGATCTGGTCGATCATATGTAGTTGGTTCGGGGGAGGTCTCTTTCCCAATGGTAAGATCTTTCTCTGACATTCCTGATATCTCATTTCCCAATTGCGTGACTGTTACGACTCACACTTGCCCTTTTGAGCAGAGAGGACCGGTCGAGGGTGTCCTCTTTACGGATTATGGTACTGATCTAGGATCAGGACCGACCGTCCGAGGTACAGACTAGGCTTTCGTTTTTTTTCCTTCTGAGACTTTCCATGTGCTTGTAAAAGCTGTAGAATCTCACGAGTGACCTTCCTCTTTGTTGTTTTCTACCCTTTAGGTGATCCTGCAGGGGCTAGGCTGAAGCCTGGAAGTGGTTACGGGTATGGTTTTGGGGTGCGTGTTGATTCTCCGTTGGGGCCTCTACGCCTTGAATATGCCTTCAATGATCAACACACCGGAAGATTTCACTTTGGGGTTGGCCACAGGAACTAAACTTCCAAGATTCTAGCAGTGTTTTGTCGGCCTTTAGATTCATCTAGATGATGTTTGTTTATTTTGATTATTTATATAATCTCTTTAGTTAGCTCACTCTTTTATATAGATGTTATTCATTTTACCAAACTCCAAGATTCATTGAAAAAACTAAAAATAATACTGGTAATGGAAATGATCTATTTGGCTACGAAACCTCCTTGCAAGCTTTCCATATTGTTATGGTACTTAGAGGAATGTAGAGCTCTGTAGCTTTCTTAATGATAAAGAGGAGCTGAAACTTGAAGGCGTCTTCAGAAATGAAATGCCATTAATCTTTGTCATCCGACGCAAACTATCAAATTGATTCTACGAAATGCCATTAACTTTTACATGGGATTTTATGAAGTTGCACATGAAATCCTACAGGGATGAAATAAAGTTGCATATGACATCGGCCATCTGAGAATCATATTCAGGTCCTTCCATTTGGAAATGGCTAACTCCTTCAATGAGGTGTGTTTCGGTGCGTCCAACTGCAGATTTCAGCTTCTTCGTAAGCTGGCTAACGCTAGTGAAGCCGTCTTGTGTTCCCATAACGAAGAGTTTGGGTTTAGGGGATGAGAGAATAGCCTTGTGATGCCGCCCAAACAGAACCGAGGCCATTAGACCAAATGGGTATCCGAAACTTACATATCCCACCACTTGCTCTACTTGCTCCACTGCTGATCCAGCGATTGGTGCACCTGCCATACTCTGGCTTCATTATATTTTACTTTTACAATTTAAAGAAGTTGACATGGAATATCAAATTTGTCTCAGACTATCCATCAGAAGAGTTCTTTGTGCTTCGTTCTATGCTCAGCAAGAAAAATAAGGAAAAGCAATTAATAAATCTAACACAAATGTAAATGACAAGGCTATATAAACACAACACAAAAAGGAGGGAGAATTACTGCACAAAGACGCACCATGAGACACATACAAGTTCCATGTTGTAATATCTGTTAAAGCCTCAAACTGTCTACTCCAAAATCACCCAGACAACTCTACATTGAATTTGCTCAAGTTCAAACGATGCTAATCTTCTTCTTTCCACAGTTGATTGAACTATCTTCTTCCATTCTCATATATACTCCCTAAAGGCTAAAGTTTATCATCTAGACTCAAACCCAAGACGAGATCCATCCGAATGTGGAAACCAGCAAATAGGAACAGAAAAGATGCTTAATCTACACAACGAGAGTTTCATCACCTAAACCAGCTAAACCACTTAGAGATACACGAGAGAGGAAATGGAACTTAATGTGATGGGTACACGTGACCAGAACCAAAACGGAAGAAAGTTATCTCAGCTGATATACATCAACTAAATGAGCAAACTCCTCAATCCTCATCACCTGCCACCATGGAGTTTGGCAACTTCGGTGGAAAACTTCAAACAAAGCATAATCTAGAACCAATGATTCCGTCACAATCCGTGGTAATCGACTAACGATAATCGGATAGGGAGCAAAAGGATCAAAAGGAACTCACTAAGTTAAAAAAAAAAAACAGATCAAATACAGCTCCAACGTTCATTTGAACAGAAAGCAATGCCGTCAATTTGAATACTAAACTCAGAAGAATCCATACATTATTGCTATAGCTAACTTGTTAGAAGCATTACCAGATCGAAATTAGCATATAAACATGAATCAGAGCATCAGATTCAACTTTACACTAGAAAGACAAATAAAAGTCGAACTAAACCAGATCAACAAAAACGAAAAGGGGAAACCTTTTAAAAAAAATTGAATGCATAGAAACCTTACCGGCAGAAGAACCCACGAGCAGGATCCTATCGGCATCCATATTCTGGGAAAGCCACCGACAAACAGCGATCACATCCTTGACTTCGGCAAAGCCCGTAAGAGTAGCCCTTCCCGTGGATTTTCCGGCACCTCTTGTGTCGAAAGTGACGGCCCGGTAACCTTTACAGGCCAGCTTAGAAGCTATGCCTTTGAGCAGAGCTTGACAACCACCCAAGAGCGAGAACGGGTGGACCAAAACTATCACCAGGTTTGCATCGTCGCTTACTTGTACGTTTGTGGGTTTGAAGATTCTCGAGTGAAGCTTCACCCCTTCCTCGGAATCAATATCAAACGATTCCACTGTAAAGTTTGACGACGACATTTTTGTCCGGCGAGACGAAACTCTTTGCTTTACAAACGGTTTGGGTTAAACCGGCACTATATCCACTCTCGGACGGAGTTTGGAACCGACATTTCCCAACAACACAAAGACAGAGCACGGATCTGACATATTTAAAATAAATATTAAAGTTTATTTGTATTTTTTTTTATAGAATTTATAGAGTCTGTTTCTAAGTAAACTCATGGGCTTTGTCAGATTTGGGCTATCTTGTTTCGTCATCGATAGGGCCTACCGGTTCGGTTTCTGTATTCAGTTAGTTCTTAATTTGCAATCAAGGACGAACCATTTCCAATTTTATGCAATGGTTTAATTAATGTTGATTATATTTTTATAGTTTTCCTTTGCTAGTGTTTCGACTTACTCAATCAAAAAAACGATTGGAGCTTGAAAATAATATATTAACGTAAACGGTTAGAGCTTGATAACCGAGGACAACTTTTTTCCAATTTTTAATGTTGTCCTTAATTTAAGATTTTCTTAATTCTTAATTTAAGTTTATCTTAATTAAAAATAATGTTAAGGGCTATAATATTCAGCGAGCCAAACCTAAAGTAACAAATCGACATTTGGATTTGACAAAAAGTAATCGTAACTGCTTCTCCGTTGTAAAAAAAATATAATTTAGTTTTCTATTTAGCTTGTTTTTTTTACAATTATTTTCCGTTTGACTCTAGTAGATTTTTGTGATCATATATTATACTAATGACGTATTGTTTTGACATTGTAGAATAATTTCAAATCCATGTTAAGTCACCGTATTGACTTGCTAGAAAATGTTTGCTTGTTCTGAAGAATGAATTGGACATTGACTCAATCAAATCCTCTTTTTTCTGCCAAAAACTTGGGTCAATTTGCCCAAAGCTATTAACAAAACTCCAGTCATTTAGGAGTAATCTTGTGAACAATATAATATTTCCATTTAAGACGAAAAACATTTGGTTAGAAAATTTCCTAAAACAATAAAAATAAGTCTTTTATATCCAACAAATTCGATGTTTATTTTTTTGTTTTCCATGTTTTTGCTCCCCATTTTTCTCAGAGAGGAATGATATTGTACGTTTATTTTCTTTGAACAAAAAAAAAGATGAACCTTACTCACTTGTGGCTGACGCTAACAACCCTTTATTAAAGGAGATTTGTTGTCATCTTAAAGCAATTTAATTCTATTTTTTTTTCTCTCTTTATCATGAAAGACCAATTAAACCTATCTATATATAAAAAAAACAGAAAGAAAGAAACGCTTCTTCACTTAGTTTGTCGTCGTTATTGTTAGAATCACCTGGCTCTCTCTGTTTATCTAAGTAAAAGACGTACTTCCTTTCAGGTTTGATCAAACGAGAGAAAAAGTTACAAAACACTAATCCTTCAACCATAAATGACAAAAGCTGTTTCTAACTTCCCTGCATCGAAAGTGTTTCTTCGGCTAGTTCTGATTCTAGACACAACTTCTTCTCCTTCTCCGGAGATTCGGCGAAAAAGGTTCTATTTTTATTCATAAACAAATACACGGAATTGTTTTTTTAGAAGAACAACGTTTTGCTTACCACATGCACTCATAGAGATCGAAGCTTTAAACTCACGGATCCCGCCGCCACATTAAAAAAATTATACCTTTGGGGCTCTTTTGATCATACATAAATTTTTTGGTTTTTAATAGTTTCCCTTTGTGGTGAATCTCATGCATCGATGCATATATCATATATATGTCAAGTTAGTAGTTCTGTATATCCTCGTGTTTTGGTTTGTTATTGTTCTAACAATCACATGTTAACTTTGTGCAGATACCTTAAATGGCCGCTATGGATCCGAGAAGTAGTGGCTACGTTGCTTCGCTAAATGTACGTAAATAAATACTCATTTTCTTTCTAAATATGTATATATTTTGGACTTTTTTTAGGTTTTAGGAATTCAATAAAAGTTCTTATATGAAAACGTCTAGTTTTTCCCCTAACAAATATTAACATAAAGTATAAAAAGAACAATGTTAAGAATCGAATGTTTTCGTAGGGAGTATAAAAAAACTATATCAATAGCTAATTGTTTTGTGATATGCAAAATGCTTAATTTGAATGGGACATTGTTTCAAGGAGCGGGAGAGAGATGAAGATTTTGAAGTTGGTGAGGTGGTAGAGGTTCAAGATAATCAAAGTGTGGTGTCAGACAAGTCCAACGATTCTGATCTTAAGAAGAAGACGACGGAGGAGGAGACAAGAGAGAAGGGTCGCTGGACTAACGCAATCATTTTGCTAGGTACACTTTCCATTACATATAGTTGTTTAACTACATACATGTGTACTTTCTATTTGTTTGTATTATTGTCGTCATTGTGTCTCTACACCTATCTTACACCATATTTTACCATTTGAACAGGAAATCAAGGGTTAGCGACATTGGCCTTCTTTGGGGTGGGAGTGAATCTTGTTCTGTTCCTAACGCGTGTTATGGGACAAGGCAATGCAGAGGCTGCGAACAACGTAAGCAAGTGGACGGGAACAGTTTACATGTTTTCACTTGTGGGAGCATTTCTTAGCGACTCTTATTGGGGTCGTTACTTGACATGCACTATCTTCCAAGTCATCTTTGTCCTCGGTGTGGGCCTCCTCTCTTTCACTTCTTGGTTTTTCTTGATCAAACCTCGAGGTTGTGGCGATGGAAACCTTATCTGCAACACTCCGTCTTCCCTCGGCGTTGCTATCTTCTATCTATCCGTTTATCTGGTAGCGTTTGGATACGGAGGTCACCAGCCAACGCTGGCTACTTTCGGTGCAGACCAGTTTGCTGATAATGATAAAATCTCCAAATCTGCGTTTTTCAGCTACTTCTACTTTGCCCTCAACGTTGGATCTCTCTTTTCAAACACAATCCTTGTTTACTTTGAAGATAGAGGGTTGTGGACTGAAGGGTTCTTGGTGTCACTAGGCTCAGCGATTATCGCATTGGTGGCCTTTCTCGGCCCCACAAAACGCTATCGTTATGTCAAGCCTTGTGGGAACCCGTTGCCACGCGTGGCGCAGGTGTTCGTGGCTACTGTTCGAAAGTGGAGTGTTGATCGACCGGGAAATCCTCAGGAGTTGTATGAAGTCGAAGGCCTTGAATCCGCCATTAAAGGAAGTAGAAAGATCTTCCACAGTAACAAATTTGTCTTCTTGGACAGAGCAGCAGTGATAACAGAGGATGACAGGTAATAAACCAAAGCTAAACGACACATACTTCATATATAATCGTCATCTTTTGAACTAATGAATGTTTCTCGATCCATACAACATAGGAAAGGGACAAGGATCAACGCATGGAGGCTGTGCAGTGTAACTCAAGTAGAAGAAGCAAAATGTGTGATGAAGATGCTCCCAATATGGCTATGCACTATAATCTACTCAGTGATTTTCACACAAATGGCTTCATTGTTCGTGGAGCAAGGCGATGTGATGAATGCATACATCGGAAAATTCCACATTCCCGCGGCTAGCATGTCGGTATTCGATATATGCAGCGTCTTAATATCAACCGGAATCTACCGCCACGCTATATTCCCACACGTGAGACCCACGGAACTTATGCGGATGGGGATAGGTCTAATCATAGGGATAATGGCAATGGTGGCTGCAGGATTAACAGAGATCCAACGGCTGAGACGAATCGTCCCGGGGCAAAAGGAGAGTGAGCTCTCTATTTTATGGCAAATACCACAGTATGTTCTTGTGGGAGCTAGTGAAGTGTTCATGTACGTTGGGCAGCTAGAGTTCTTCAACGGACAGGCACCAGACGGGTTAAAGAACTTAGGAAGCTCATTGTGTATGGCTTCGATGGCGTTAGGTAACTACGTGAGCAGTTTGATGGTGAATATTGTTATGGCTATAACCGCGAGAGGCAAGAACCACGGTTGGATACCGGAAAATCTAAACGAAGGTCATATGGATCGGTTTTATTTTCTGATCGCCACATTAGCTGCCATCGATTTCGTGTTTTATTTGGTCTTTGCAAAGTGGTACCAACCCATAAGCCATGATGAAGATAGCATCAAAGGAACTGGTGTGAATCGGAAGTCTATCTCAGAATTGGACCAAGTTTGATTTTTCTTTTCTGTTAGGACTCTTAGTGTTTAGCGACAAGTCCATCATCTTTTGAGTTTTTTTTGCTAGTCGAATAATTGGTAGAAGACGATCTTTGTTAGTTTCTATAATTTAAGTGCTTGTTAGGGATAGGCTGAAAACAGAGCATAATGAATAATAATAGATTGTTGTTGAAGAATCTCCAGATTCCGTTGTGTCAACAAAGAAGCTGGTCCGTTCAAGAAACAGTTTGGTTCGAGTATTACTCCAACTTCATTCGGATTTGACTCAATTTGATTCATGATAACAATAATACAGAGAAAGGCGTAAGACAAAAGATTACTAGAAAAAAGCGAACCTAGTTAAAACTAGGAATCAAACACTAAAACAAGATAAAGGTTGAACATATTACTTTAGTGAAAGATGTTAAAAAGGAGACAGAGACACATTAACTAGGGAGAGAACAAAGTGGCATAAATTTCCAAAAACACTTGAACTATGACACTGTGATGTTGAAGAGAGTTTAGAGAAAGAAAACACTGAAGAAGCTGTTGTAGCTCAGCCGCTGCAAATATCTGTCTCTCAACAATCATCTCCACCATTGACGTCCTGAAATCTTCGTACGGATCCTCTGACTTCTTCACCACCGCAAAACTCTCCGCCTTGGAAGAGTCCGAGGAGAAGCTTCTAGAAGAAAAGAGTGTATCTGTATCGTCACTTTCTTCTTCTTCTTCCTCACTACAAGACCAGCACCAAGACCCACTTGACTTAAAACGAGAGGCAAGGAGAGAATCGGAACCAAACTGCAATGATCTCTGCGTCCTCTTTGTCTTAATCTTCTTCCTTAAATCTCGAAATGAACGGCTTCCTTCGTAGAAAGGGTTTGGAGGGAAAATCGGTGACGCAGAGAAAGCATAAGACTTCTGTCTGTGACTGTGCACGCGTGGAGTTTTGGTTTGAACTTCGGTAAGGAAGAATCTCTCTGAGGACGTTGTGTGACTTGTAACAGCAGAAGTCTCCACGACGTCGTAAAGATCTCGTGGTCGGCAAGAGCTTAGAGATGACCGGATTATTCTTGGAACCTTGAGCCTCATTCTTTTCTCCATGTTAGAGAATATCGATGCAGAGAGATAAAGAAAATGACTATTGAAGAAGATGTATTAAAGGAGTAGTGTCATATAAGACTTTTGAGGGAAGGAGAGATAAATTCTCTGTTGTAATTTTTCTTTCTTGTTTTGGTTTGCATATTTCGTAATATTGATGATAATTTAATGATTACAACTTTTTACGTTTACTCATTCTGCAATGTCTTTTGTCTTTTCTTTGTCGTCTTTAACTTAAACTATTCGAATAGCTGACACCAAAAATAAACCGTTGGAATTTCCTTCTTGCTCTTTTCTTTCTGTTTTTATTTTACCTATATAGGCTTGACCTTTCTTTGCTCGAATTTTAAAAATAATTACTTTGAATTTTTTTTGGCATAAGTTGTGTTTGTAACGTATGTCATGTAGTAAAAGTCAGTACTCTTTAGTTTTTCAAATTCCCCATTATCAGGCATTTTTTAAAAAAAAATTGTATTATGTAAAAGGAGAATTGTTCTCTTGAGTTTTCATTATTTTTTTCTTGTATATTTTCTTATTTTGTTTT
Source organism: Schrenkiella parvula (assembly GCA_000218505.1). Taxonomy (NCBI): domain Eukaryota; kingdom Viridiplantae; phylum Streptophyta; class Magnoliopsida; order Brassicales; family Brassicaceae; genus Schrenkiella; species Schrenkiella parvula. Next base: position 12,062,264 of record CM001192.1, on the reverse strand, counting down.
TTATTATTATTCTTTTTTTGTTAACCAGTCTTTGGTTAAAGTTGCGGAATTACAATTTGTTTTTAAGAATTCATAATGAAAACTTTCTTCCCGGAGTTCGTGCATCGGTTATTGAATCTTGAGTGTGATCGTTGTATTCAAAAGGCAATGAAATTCGAATTAAATGATTGAAAATGAAAATTATGCAGAAAGGTAGTGCACGACGATCACTAAAAGTCAAATTATATGCGCGAGTAAAATATATAATAGTAGATGTTGATATTTAAAAGTATAAAGAAATTTGACTTTTCTCACAAAAGGAGAAACATTTACCAATAAACCAAAAAATTCTAAAAGTTGCTAACAATCTTTATCTTAACCTCAATAGTGTGTTGAAAAAAGAAAACATTCCATCTAGTCGCCATGACTTTGGGTACTTAGATCCTGTTATGCACTTTGATTAAATGATAGAATGTAAACTGAACAAAATTTAAACATCACAACAAGAAACACATGTGTATAAAGACGATACAATCTATCCCCTATTCGTTGCTAAAATGTTTCTTACTAAAATCTGTATGATTGAGAGTTTGAGACGATACTAATATTGTACACCCTAAACATTGTATCTATGTTTTGTTACAAACAACATCAAAAACAGGACTGTATGCATTTTGTTGGGGTCATTTTTAGGGAAATAGTTGTATAAACTGAAAAAGTGTAACTATTTTGCATATTTTACAATGCAAATCGATGATTGGAGATATTTTAAGACAGATAGCTCAAATATTTTAAGTATGAAATTCGAGGGTATTATGACATTTTCGTTAGTTAAGAAACTTTTAAACCGTTTGATTTTTAAATGATGTTGGTAAATTTACTTCAACAATTAGGATTTGTTTGGTTTATGTTTAAGAACAGAACCAAAAAAAGAAAAAAAATTAGCATGATTTAATGTAAGCTGGTAGAGCTGACTTTATTAAATGCAATTTTAAGGACAGTGAATTTTTTTTTTTTTGGAATGATGCAGAAAAAGGGTCAGATGTTTGGGAAGTGAAAGCGTATTGGCTAATTCTAATTTGCTCTTTTAACGTAAAAGTAAGGTTTGGGTGTAGTGGCCTCTGTGGAGGGGACCATATCAGCCTCTCGTCCTATATTGAGCTAAGCCTGCTTCCAAGCCACTATTTGAATTTCAAATTCTCACTATTCTTGGGTAAAGTATGCAGAATGCATTTCAAATTAAAAAAAAAAGTTTTTAGAGTTTTTTTAGTGTTCCTTCATTTGTATTTTTCTATTTATAGGTGAATGTTTTAGAAATTGATCATCCTAAAACAAAAATTGCCAGCTGTATAAATGTAAAAGTGAAACTACATTCTGTGGTCAGTGTAAAAGACAGTAAAAAAAGCTACAAAATGGGGTAGCTAGCTAGCTCTACGCAGGCAAAATCGACTATATGCTAGGCTAATCGATTCAACCCAGATGCTCTTCTCCGCCTACGCCTCTTCTGCCGAAATCTCCATATGCTTAGTAGCACCAGAACTCCTACAACACAACCATCAAACCGGAAACAATTTAAACCGGAAACCTGGAAAATTTGATAGCCTACTTTGAAACAAGAGTTCCTATCTGATCATGCGATAAAAGGTTTAGCAGACGTAAGGATCTTTCAAAAGGTTGGGTATATTACCACTAGCTGCAACACCAGCAGGTACGATCCATCGAGTGGCAACAAGAAATGGCATGTCAATCTGCAAATTGAGGGCAAAGTTATATAAACCTTTTGGTCCCTCCACAAATTAATTAGGAAAAACTGGAAGATAACATGAAGTAGTACCTCGTCTCTGTTGAAAATGCCTCCCAGATACTTGCCCCTGGAAGAACTAAGCTTATTCCCTTCCTGGGCTGATCTCCGACGCGTTGGTCTTGAAGTCTCCACTGTGTTATTCAAGCCTCGACCCAAATCAATTCCACGATATCCAGGCAATCTACGGTTCCTTCCTCTCACATGTAAGTTATATCCTTTAGTCCCCCATACTTCAAATCTGGAGTCACTCTCACAGATTAGCTCCTTTCCGATCACAGAAGAGTATGTTGAAAAATTTACATCAGTTCTTCGGGAGGGCAGTTGCTTCTCCTCTGTGATTACGGGTGAATATCTTTTAGAAAATTTTGAGAAAAGTACAGGGTCTTTGATATTTGAACTGGTGAAATCTAGCATTTTCTTCAAGAGCCAGTAGCAGTTGGTGACCATGTGGCTACTGTCCAGGCAATTTGAGTCTCCATAAACACCAACTCGGCCATCACCCATCTCTAAAAGCCCAAGAACGGCAGGGTCTTCCTGTAAACAGAGCCGGATTATGACAAAAAATAATTATGCTGTTCAACCCCAAAAAAGGTTCAAGGCACAGTTAGAAGCAAAGAAAAGTGGTTTCTCATTACCTTCGAGGACCCAGTTAGCAGAAGATTCTGTGTAGCGCCACTCTCAGAGCTGTCCAGTAAAGGAAAACTGTGCAAAAAGCCACCAGCAGGAAACCTGGCTATGTTCGTTCCAGACGCATACCGACTCTGTTCACCGTCAATACTGAAATCCCCATTCAGAATCTTGTCTCCAAACGCAATTCCAAATGATGCAAGAAGGTTGTTAAGTGCGGGAATATTTGCACCTCCAGTGACTGGAGTCCACCAACTGCGCGTGTTATCATCGAAGAATCTCATTTTCACCATGGTATCGACATTATACCACTCAGCAAACACAACGAGACCCAGTCCTGTATTGATAACGTCATCTCTGAGTTTTTCAATTTCTTCTGGAAAGTATTCATCTTCAAGGTCAACCATCAAAAGAGTTCCATATTGCTGAGCATCGAAACATGTAAGGGGAGAACCAAGGGTCTCAATGTAGTACCCAGCATCACGTAACATGTTGAACATGATGTGAAAATTTGTATGCAGGTGATCACCATGCCAATCAAGAATGTCATTGCGAACATCCAAAGAGTCTCTTGGGATATAACCTGGAGGATATTTAATGCTGTGAAATTGATCCCACAAAACACGTTTCGCTCGTGGTGGGGTGGGAATCACTTTCAGTTTCAACTGAAGAGAACAAGTACTTCTTCTAGTCCCACTTTCTCTAGGGGCCGATGGGCTGTAGACTTTCACAGTTACATTGCCCTCTATCTCACCTGCGAACTGTGCACCTTCTTCCTTGATCTGCATGTGTAAAGCTAGATAACCAGTCCAGGGCCATATAACATCTGGGTACTTAAAGTGAATGCTCAGAAGATTTCCTTCCTCGTTTGCAGGATGCCATGTTGGTGGACTTTCAATATAACCAATCACACCCATACCATTTAAAATTGTCGTGTTGAAAATGACAGGCATAGCACCCGCATATAGTGGCTGACGACAAAAGGGCCAGGAATATGGACAATCATTATAATCAAGACTACTTGGGAAAATGCTTGCTCGGGGGTGGTAGCCCTTTAGAATTTCATATGATTCTAATCTGACAAAAGAGTCAAAAATTAGAGACTAAAAACAAATTAAGGAAATAGGATCAAAATCAAAAGAAAGAATCCAATGGTGAGTACCGATGTGTGTAAGCTAACTTACAGATCAACTCTTCCTGCACCCTGCTCATACATATTGGGACCTGAAAGTTTAGCAGCACCTTCGACCAGCGCCTGCTTCATGCTTGCTGGATTTAGCAGATCCTTCCTTCTAGCTTCAGGAATAATACTTACAAGCAGGCAAACAATACCAGCAACAACAGGACTGGCTACACTTGTTCCAGATAAGCTTTTACAACCAGTGCTGATCTTGGACCCCATAATGTCACGGCCATATGCAACCACATCTGGTTTGACACGGCCATACCTGTAAGCAGAACTTTTTGAGTTATGGATTTGCGTGCAACAAGTATTTTATACCTATATAGTTGTAGGGTTTCTAAAACGGGAAGGTAGAAGCAGCAACGAAATACAGTACCCATGGGGAATTTCCCAGGTGCTCATGCCGCGAGATGAAAATGAAGCTATGTGATCATCATAGTCAATACCACCAACACCTATGACATCACTCTGGTCAGCCGGATTATTTAACGTTCCATAAAGTGGCCCATCATTTCCAATTGCAGACACCATTATGATATTGCTGGCTGTTATTTCCCACACCTGTTTGAAGATAATCAGCGTCTCTGGACCACACAACTACTGTTCATATACCTAGAGAGAAACACCCCACCACTTGACTCAACGGGATAATGCAAACTTCAACCAAGAGATAAGGAACCATTACCTTCTCTACGAAAGGCAGATCCAAGTAATCCGGTCCGCCAATGCTCAAATTTAATACATCCATATCTGTTGCTATGGCATAATTGAAAGCATCAAGAAACCAAGAGGTGTACGATACCTGCAACAAGCTGAGCGGAAACTCCTCATAACCTATTTGATTAAGAGAACTTGCGTATCTAGTAAATATGTATGGGAGGAGTGAAGGTGAAGAGAGGACAAAGAGAAAAGGAAGACACTCAAATATATAGCCGTAGATTATACTGTCTTCAGGACAAAATAAAGATCAACGTGTAAAGTTTCTGTAACCAATACCAGTATCTTAGTAATTGTAATTGGGGAAACAAAAACAGAAATTACTGGATCATGAATGAGTTGTATCTTTTACGCGATTAAGTATTACCTGAGCATCTGTGAACACCCGGAAAGCATAGATCTCTGTGTCTGAGGCAAAACCAAGACATTCTGAATTTTGACCAGCAATTACACCAGCAACAAATGTCCCATGCCCCAGGTTGTCATTCAAAGTGTCCTCATTTGTCCAGTTTGTACGTTCCTGAAAGTTACTGCGTCAATACCAGCTTCAGAGCTTAACAAAACAAGAAGAAGATCAACGATAACTAGCAGCTTAAACACTACTCTTATCTTATCTGAAAGCTTTGAGAAATACTATGGTTTTATCACTTTCTTCAAATAGTGGTACCTTGATCTTACGGAAATGGGGATGGTCAGCTCTTATTCCGGTATCGAATATGGCCATTTTTACTTTAGCACCAGTGTACCCCTTCTTCCAGAGAACATCTGCTCCAAACATGGACGTGACTTGAGTCTTCTGCAAAATAGAAAAAATTGTAACTTGTAAAAGAACTCACTTACAGTTTACAATATCGAATACTGAACAAATTTGGTGTCTGCATTCCGCTACACTACTTAAGTCCCATTTAAGTGTGAAAAAAAGCTGATATTGACTATGTAACAAGATTAGTGACTTGACAATCTCTCACCCGGCCGAGAAGATGTCGACTCCAGTTTAACGTGGAGTTACTAGTAGCCGCCTTGGCAGAGTGATCAGCTCCTTCTTCGAAAGACATCGAAGTGAAGATCTTTCCCGGACGTTTCTTCTCGTCGAGAAAAGATCCTCCAAGCAACACTCTCTGGTACCTGAACTCCACGTTCACGTCTTTCACCATCGCTAGCCTCTCAATCTCTCCAACGACGGCCTCTTTCCCGCTTTCCTCGATCCATAGAACACCAAAGTCTGTCGGATATTTCGCCGCCGGGTTATTCCTCTCGATCCATCCCCAACCACCGGATCGGACCTCCGATTCGAGGTAAATTCGATGGTTTTTCGCCGGCTTATACTGCTTAAATCGGATTATGTAGTTAGTCTGCGTTGAAATCTCAGACTCCGAACGAGTTACGTTCTGCGGATTGAGATTTTGACGGTAAGTGCTGGGACGGAGCCAGAAGAGAAAAACGGATAGGAAAATGACGAGGATGTAGGATCTATAAGCAAATGAAGAAGCTCCTGCGAGCACCTTCATGGCGGTGGTTGAATTAGGTTTTGATAGCAAGATTCGCAGACGCACATGCCGTAGCTGCGGAAATTGCTTCAGTCCTATGTATTTTGATTTTCTGGTCACTGGCGCAGAACAACGATGAATAAACAAGGCACAGTTGGAGGAGTGACTTTTGAACCGGCTGGTTGGTTCAGCTTAAGCAGAACAAACCGACTGATTTATATGGTATTTTGGTAATGGTATCGGTTTGGTTAGTAGAGAAAACTTTTTTTTCTTCTTTCAGGTGCATAAATTCCGGGTTTGGTTCAACTTATTAGGTGATAAGTTTTCTCAATTTAGTTTGGTTTGGTTTGGTTCTTTGGCCAACTTATGTTGTCCTCGTCATCATCGGCCTCCGTTATTAGCCTTGAGTCAAAAATGTCGTCAAAGAGAAGAAGACCAAATATTGCCACTTCACTTGGATCGGAGGCTCGGAGCCGTTTCACTTTTTCTGCAACTCCATCATCTCCATGTCTTTTCCATTTCAAGGTTTCTTGAGTTTTTTTTTTTTTTTTTCTCTTTTTAGTAATTTCTCCACAGAAGTTATATTGTATTGCCAAATCGCTTGGAACTTTAAAGAGTTTCAATTTACTATGAGTTGACCAACGACCCTTTTTGGTTTCCAATCTCTGTTTAATTGATTGTGTCGGCAGGATAAGTTTCTGAAGGTCGCTGTTACATAAACGGGCGTGGCTGTTTTGTGGATTTTGAATCTGTGTGAATTCCTCTCATGGAGATTAGATCTGAGCTCCGAAAACATTTCAGAAATGAAAAGCAGAAATGGGCTTTTCTGGTTGCGATTCTGGTGCTTACTCATATCTTGTTGTTTCTTTCATATGGAAGATATCTGTTACCTGATGGCAGAAGACTTACACTGCCGAATGAGCACAATGCGTTGGTGACTCCATCACAAAACGCTCTTCTTAGGAACACACTTGCGGTTAACGTTTCTGGGGTTCCTAAAGGCTTGGAGAAAAATGGGTATGTTTTGGGTTTTCGTCTAAGGAATGAGGCAGAGGATGATGACGAGTTTGTTGACAGTGTTGACTTTGAGAGCTTTGAAGATGCGAAGGATAGTGTCATCATCAAAGAAGTTGCTGGAGGCAATGAAAGTGACAGTCTTTTTCCTGCAGAGCAAACTGTAATGCAAAATGAGGGAGTTTCGACCAGTAATCAAGGACATCAAGTGCAAAATGTGTCGTCGCAAAGTCAGAAGAATGTGAAGAGCTCTATGTTAAGTGCAGGCTCCTCCATAACTGCTCCTGTTTTGGGGAATAGCTCATTGCTTGTTACTAAGCAAATCAGTAAGAAGAAGAAGATGCGGTGTGATCTTCCACCAAAAACTGTCACAACAATAGATGAGATGAATCGGATTTTAGTAAGGCACCGTAGATCTTCACGCGCAATGGTACGTGTTGCATCTGTCCTTTTAGTTTCTTTTTCACATGTGGAACTTTATTTAGTTATTATGCAATTAAGAAAATACTGCTTCCAATGTAGCGACCCCGTTGGTCTTCTAGGAGAGATGAGGAGATATTGACTGCAAGGAAGGAAATAGAGAATGCTCCCATTGCAACAGTTGACCGGGAACTCTACTCTCCAATATTCCGTAATGTTTCCATGTTTAAGAGGTAAATTGCAGAACTTTGACCGAATTCTAAACTAGAACTTAGAAATAGAGCAATGGTGTATGCACAAATTTATGAATTCTCGTACTGTTGTTAGTCCTGTGTCGATGGTTTCGTAGACTACTCATAGTGTACAATCCGTATCATATGGTCCTAAGTTGAGATAATTTGATCTGTTTAGTATATATATATGTTTAGTTCAGAAATTTGATCTGTTTGGTAGTGTTTTGCTATAAAAGGTAACCTTGACATACTAGATTCAGTTATATGCCTCAGGAGTTACGAACTTATGGAACGGCTACTCAAGGTTTATGTATATAAGGAAGGAAACCGTCCCATTTTCCATACTCCGATACTCAAGGGATTGTATGCATCAGAGGGATGGTTCATGAAGTTGATGGAAGGAAACAAGCATTACACTGTAAAAGACCCAAGAAGGGCTCACTTGTACTATATGCCATTTAGTGCACGGATGCTAGAATACACGCTTTATGTGCGTAATTCTCACAACCGAACCAACCTACGCCAGTTTCTTAAGGAATACACAGAGCACATCGGTTCCAAGTACCCTTTCTTCAATAGAACCGGTGGAGCTGATCATTTTCTTGTCGCCTGTCATGACTGGGTATGCATCTCCTTCAGTTCTTGTATAATTGAATCACTTCAATGGGTAACAGTGTTCCATGTTGAATTTGGTTTCACTAAACAGGCACCATATGAGACAAGACACCACATGGAGCATTGCATTAAAGCTCTATGCAATGCAGACGTAACTGCAGGCTTCAAGATTGGAAGAGACATCTCACTCCCTGAAACATATGTCCGAGCCGCCAAAAATCCGCTTCGTGATTTGGGTGGAAAACCGCCGTCTCAGAGACAGACCTTGGCTTTCTACGCTGGAAGCATGCATGGTTACCTACGTCCGATTCTGCTACAGCACTGGAAAGACAAAGACCCAAAAATGAAAATCTTCGGGCGAATGCCACTTGGTGTGGCCAGCAAGATGAATTACATCGAGCATATGAAAAGCAGCAAGTACTGCATTTGTCCTAAAGGGCACGAAGTCAACAGCCCGAGGGTGGTTGAATCGATTTTCTATGAATGTGTCCCTGTGATTATATCCGATAACTTTGTGCCGCCTTTCTTTGAGGTTCTTGATTGGAGCGCGTTCTCGCTTATTGTTGCAGAGAAAGACATCCCGAGGTTGAAAGATATTTTGATGTCTATACCGGAAGAGAAATACGTAAAGATGCAAATGGCAGTGAGAAAGGCGCAAAGGCATTTTCTTTGGCATGCTAAACCAGAGAGATATGATCTGTTTCATATGGTCTTGCATTCTATTTGGTATAACAGAGTGTTCCAAGCAAAGCGTAGATGATATACCCTATAACTTGCTCGTCTTATCTGCTGTCTTGTGTACTGATTAGGAATAGCTACAAATGTTGACTCTGTTTTTGTAAATGTTTGTGTTGAATAAATTTTGAGCTCAATTAATTTACAAATTGGTTACAAGATGTATGTTTCTATTCTACCAAAATTAACATCTAAATATTGTTTCGTTTTAAATTCAGCTTTTGAGTTCGGCTTAACCGGATTTTGATTTTGGAAGACAAAAAAAAGGGACGAGTCAGCTAGTGGGCCCATTTATCCAGCGCCTATCCTTGGGCTTTCGGCCCACAATAACAACCCTACCAGCAAACCAAATTTATAACTGTACCTCAAAAACGCAACGTTTTGGGTGCAAGAGAAATTCGCTTAGACCAGTTTCCCCCACGAAGCTCGTCGTCGTTCGGAGCTTGAACCAAAAAGCCATGAACAATGAGAAGGAAGAGCAACCATTGGTGGAGATCGATGATTCGGGTAATGTCCTCGATCTCACTAGCTTCCAGCTCCACAGTCTCGATGCGGTCGAGTTGCCGCCAACGCTAATTGAGCTGGACCTTACGGCGAATCGTTTGTCGGATTTGGACTCGAGGATCGCTCAGCTCTCTATGCTCAAAAAGCTTTCTCTTCGCCAAAATCTAATCGAAGATTCCGCCGTCGAGCCTTTGTCCAGCTGGGACGCCTTGTCCGATCTCGAGGTGATTCTCTAATCCCTGATTTTGTGAATCTTACGAGTGCTTTGTAAATGGTGAAAATATGTCAATATGCTCTCTGGCTGATTTATATATCTCAGCATCTGAATTTTTGTTGTTGGCGAAGGAACTAATTGGGTTGGCTAATATCGTTTTGCAATTCTTGTTGTATGGATACGTAACACTCTTCATCTTTGATTTGCCACTAAAATTGAATTGGCATTTATTTTCTGAGAGGCCCTAGAATTGATAATCATAATAGAATTTCCACTGCTTCGTTTATGCAGGAACTGGTTCTCAGAGATAACAAGCTTGCAAAAGTACCAGATACCAGCATATTCTCAAAGCTTTTGGTTTTCGACATATCTTTCAATGAAATCACTTCGTTGCAAGGATTATCAAAGGCCTCTAGCACACTGAAGGAACTATATGTTTCTAAAAATGAGGTTAACAAGATTATGGAGATTGAACACTTGCATGACTTGCAGATTCTTGAACTGGGGTCGAATAGATTGCGGGTTTGTCCCTTCCTTTGATATTTTGTAATCGGTGTGCAGTGCTTCAGCGATGAAAATGAAAAGCATTGAACTTTCAGGTAATGGAAAATATGGAATACTTCACAAAATTAGAAGAACTATGGCTCGGAAGAAACCGTATAAAAGTTGTCAACCTGTGTGGGCTCAAGTGTATAAAAAAGATTAGCTTGCAGAGCAATCGATTGACCTCTATGAAAGGATTTGAGGTGTGCATTATTAACCTTTCTGTTGAAATCCTCATTCCTCTGACTAGTATTTTATTGTCCTGATGCATAAAAATTATGTGCCTAGGACTGTGTTGCTCTTGAAGAGTTGTATTTAAGCCATAATGGTATCTCAAAAATGGAAGGCTTGAGTGCATTGGTTAACCTACGGGTATTGGACGTGTCGAACAACAAGCTCACATCAGTTGATGACATTCAGAACCTCACAAAGTACTTAACCTTTCCCTTGCCTCAGACCGATTTTTTTCTTTTGGTTATTTTCTTCTCCATCCTAACTTTACCGTAATATATAGGTTGGAAGATTTATGGCTTAATGACAACCAGATAGAATCACTTGAAGCAATCACAGAAGCTGTTACAGGCTCTAAAGAGAAGCTTACCACGATCTATCTCGAGAATAACCCTTGTGTAAGTTTAACCCTAAATTTAGGTCTTTCAGTCACTTGTCATGCATTATTGTAGGATTTCTATCTTTATTTTGCTTTTCGATATGGCATGTCGTTTAGTTATACGCATATGATCCCATTGGTGGTCTTGTTCAGTGCGCATCGTAAGATTAATCATAATGCATCAAGGAACAGAAGTTGAGCATCACAGCTTGGTTGTAGATTTCTGCATCCTTTCTATTCATTTATTTGGTTGAGACCCAATGTCTTCTTTTGATTATTAATTCTTCTTGCTGAGAAGTTGTGAAAATGTATCATTTCACTTTGGATCCATTTAGCGATATCTAGTTCAAGTACATTGATTATGTGTTGTCCATCTCTTCGCAGGCCAAGTCTTCCAATTACGTTGGTGTGCTCAGACAAATCTTCCCAAATGTGGAGCAAATAGATTCTAACTTATTTGCTTAAAGATGGATATTCCTCGTGTGCTCGTTTTATGAGAGCCTACTTACTCATGGTTTAGACTTCTGAGCACGGGCATCGAATCCAAGAAATCAGGTAAAACACAGATATCTCGAAGTATACATGTCTGCTGTTTTATCATAAGGAAGTGCAAGCGAGCAAATCAAATCGTTCTCTTCATAGATAATTTATCAAAACGATTCTCAGTGTTCCCTTGCAAGCAAAATCAGTACTTGTATTTTGGTCTGTGTAAAAGGGAATCCCGAGTCTGAGGTTGTCTATGTTTCCACCAACAGTAACTTGAATACTTTGACATTGCCCGTGGCATTCTTATCTTTTTAGTTTCATGTAGTTGTTGAGTATTGAAAAGTTGCTATGTTGCAGATTTTACTACTTTTTTTGGTTACTATTTATAAGTTTTGGGCTTTTAATTTTTTTTTGTCGACGAAAGCACTCTTTTAATAATCTAAACGAACAAATTTGATGTATTTCTAATAGGATTTATCGCTCAAAAAAGTCTGTTCTTCCATTACTAGTGTTTAAGTTCATGAACCAGAGCAAAATCCGGGAAATTTCTGCCATTCCTAGCTTTCGATAGCATTTTAATCGTATCTTGTAGAAAAAGCTATATTCCATTGAAAAGTCCTAACTTTTCTAACTTTCCATATATACCAAATTGAGAGCTCCCAGCCTCCCACATTCTTCTCCAATTTATCAGACACTTTTCAAAATAAATTAGCATGTTCCCAAAAAGATTTTGATGAGATGAAATAAAGTCCTTTTCAGACTAAACCGACTTTATTTGAACCGAGAATGCCTAAGTTAACATGGTTGACGAGATTTTTACCGGTCTACAAAGTCAACTGCGGTTTGGTTTGGTTTGATAAAAAACGGAGAGCTTTAGATGAGTGTAGCGAATCAACAATTGACATGTGTTTAATCCACGAAGGCCCTATTCTTAGGCCAGTCGTTTAACTAGTTACCGCAAGCTCAACATGTAATTCCCGTGAGTGAGAGATTGTTTTGCCGAGGATAGTTTTCTGCTTCGAAAAACCCTTCGAGTCTTCTTCCACCTTGAAGTCGTTTCTGTCCATTCTCACACACTCTCTCTCTCTCTCTTCAATCCGATTCTTGGAGCCGGAGAGCTCACCTTCGCCGCGTAAAAAATGGCGGCTCTTGAGAGCCCACCTCCTGGTACGTCGTCTGCGATGAGGAATGCTTTCGGGACCGTTCTGTCAGCTCTGATCCTCGTCCTCATTGGTGTCCTTGCTTTCTCGATCCGACTCTTCTCTGTGAGTTCACTGACGTCTCTGCTCGTTTGTTTTGTTCTAGTGTTCTACCATATGCTCCGCTCTAGATCCGATTGAACAACTTTAGATCCGATTATTCTGGATCCGATCTCATGATCTGCGACTGATTGGTGTAGCTTCTTTTCTTCCTCACTGTCTGTGTGTGAAAGAATAGCAAATGTTGTTGCTATTTTGGATTGCTTGGTTATTTGATAACAGAATATGTGGATTTCGATATCTGTTCCTTAGATAGTGTTCCTTATGCTCTGACCCTTATGAACGATGGTTCGTATTATCCCAGTAGAGATACTATTAAATAGTTTAGCTTTGAGGTGTTCATTCAATGCTTGCTCAGAGATTTGCTTGTCTTCATTACTTTGAATTAAGAGAATGCTTGGGATGAGGCTAATTCTTCTTTGAATTTGGCAATTTTATACTTTTGAATGTTTGATTTTTCTTTTCTTTTTTGGTAACCCTCGTTGATTTCTTTTCAGGTCATAAAGTATGAAAGTGTGATTCATGAGTTTGATCCTTACTTCAATTATAGAGTCACTCAGGTTCCCTCTCTTTTCTTATATCCAAGATATTGGTTTTTGCTTTGTAGGCGAGTTCTCCTACTAATTTATCAGGTTGGGGTCCTTTTTTATTTCAGTTCTTATCGAAGAATGGAATATACGAGTTCTGGAATTGGTTTGATGATCGGACCTGGTAAGTTTAGGATCAGAAATTTAGATCTCTTGGTTTATTTTCTTTGTTATCTTCAATAGTGTTATACTTATTTTTGTTTTCTCATTTGATTTGATTTTAGGTATCCCCTTGGCCGTGTGATTGGAGGAACTGTTTACCCTGGGTTAACATTGACTGCTGGAACCATCTGGTGGTGAGTTTAGTTTCGCTAAATTCAGCAATGATTTGATACAGACGTAGGGGTCAGTTTAAAATTTTTATATTTATATCCATCTGCCACAGGGTCTTGAATGCAATAAACATTCCTCTGTCAGTAGAGACTGTTTGTGTCTTCACTGCACCTGTATTTTCAGCTTTCGCATCCTGGGCAACTTACCTTTTGACCAAGGTTTGTCTTTTGACTAAAATGATCTCTCTACTAAATTCCAGAACCAGTTAATCCAACAGTATCTATTTGCATTCTACCAGGAAGTGAAGGGCTCCGGTGCAGGACTAGCAGCTGCTGCTCTTTTGGCCATGGTATGTTATTCAATTGATACACGTGGAATTTTTCTTCAAGTGATGTTTTGGAAGAGCTCTGAAACAGCAAACATTATGTTCCTAGAACATCATGGTTATGAATTTTAGTAGGTTATTGCTTTGTTATTGGATGCAATGTACACTATTCAGCATTGATGCATCCTTTAGTGGAATTTGCCACAAATGTCTATTGATGCGATTCTTTAGAATGTTAGTTTTTTACTAAATGGTTATCTTTGCAGGTTCCTTCATATATATCCCGATCTGTCGCTGGAAGCTATGACAATGAAGCTGTTGCCATTTTTGCCTTGATCTTCACTTTTTATCTTTACATAAAGGTTAGGGTAATCTCCAATAGCATGTAAAGTTGTTTTGATTTTTTCACCATAGGGAGCATGTGCGTAATTAGATTCCTTCAGCAACCAACATCAAGCTTTCTCTTGTAAATTTTGGTTTCTTAGTCAATGGTTCCTGTTAAATTTATTCTTTCTGGTGAACTTTATGCAGACGCTAAATACAGGTTCCTTGTTTTATGCCACCCTCAATGCCATTGCATACTTTTACATGGTATGGCTTGGGATAATTTCCCATTTTTCGTCCTTTTACTCTTCTCTATTCTCTGCTCAACTTTCACATATTTTTTTTCTTTCATCATTTAGGTATGTTCTTGGGGAGGTTACACCTTCATAATCAATCTGATACCAATGCATGTGCTTCTGTGCATTGTAACTGGCCGATACTCTCCACGACTGTACATTGCCTATGCTCCTTTGGTATGAATCTTCTTCCTTCTGGTAATAGATAAAAAATATTTTAACAATCAAATGCAAGCGCAGGCCTTTCTCTGTTTGTTCCTTGAAAAGATTGAATGTGCAAATAAGAGTCATGTTTGTTATTTTTCTGTCCAGGCTTGGACTCTAGCTATTAGTTATTCCAAAACTGTTTTATAAGTACAAAAAAAACTTGATAAAATGATGAGAAATATATTAGACATAACTTGCTTTTAAGCTGTTAAATTCTTGAACTGTCCTCTGTTGGCTAGTATAGGAACCTCCATAATGGTTCACATGGCTATCACAAATATGGATAACCTCAATCTGTGTTATTCAGAAATTAGTTGTCTCTCTATGTTGGAGTGGAGTGGTTGTATATATTATGTAAGTTACTGAAAATAGCTGAAATGTGACTATTCTAAGTTGACACCAATTGTGTGCATGCGTATGCAGGTTGTATTGGGCACGCTGTTAGCTGCATTGGTACCTGTTGTTGGCTTCAATGCAGTTTTGACGTCTGAACATTTTGCCTCGTTTTTGGTGAGTTCTTTCTCCATGCCCTTATTTTTTTTACGCCTGCCTCTTATTTTAATGGTTAGTTTATTCATTTTGAATTTTGAGTGTCAAATCGACCATGGATCAGTCTTCTCGGTGCTGAGTTTTCTGGATGCTAGGTTACTGATGCTGTCAAGTTTCCTAGCCTGGAAATTTGAAGCCTCTTTGAAATTTAAGTGTTGTCTTGTGCCATGAATATGTCGGATTTAAGCTTTATGTTTGTGCCAGCGACAGAATATTGTACTACTTATTCTCTTATATTCCTTCTACTTTTGCTGTAATTTTATCGGTAATTTATGCAGGTTTTCATCATCATCCACGTAGTAGCACTCGTATACTATATCAAAGGCATTCTTTCTCCTAAAATGTTCAAAGTCGCTGTGACACTTGTTGTGTCTATCGGCCTGTAAGCTTTCTTATACTGTTTTTCTCTGACATTATCTGTGATTACCACCCCTTGTTAAAAGGAGTTTATATGCATCTGATTCAACTGTACATAGCCAGTACGGATGGAATAACCTCTAGATTTCGTGGATTATATGTCATTGGATGAAAAGTTTCTCCGCTCCATTTATTTTGACAGGGTTGTGTGTCTCATAGCTGTGGCAGTTCTTGTGGCACTGGTGGCTTCAAGTCCAACAGGAGGATGGAGTGGTAGGAGTTTGAGTCTACTTGATCCGTGAGTGGTTCTAGTTTTTCCGTCTTTGTTTCCCCTAGCGATTAAGTTTCTTTGGAAATTGCGAGTATGTCCTTGTCTACATTTCAGGAATTCTGCTTTATCATATTGTCATTGTAGCATATCTGACGCTCGCATGTTCTTGGTTTCTTTGTCTATCATATAACAGAACTTATGCAAGCAAGTACATTCCAATTATTGCAAGTGTCAGTGAACATCAACCTCCAACTTGGCCGTCCTATTTCATGGATATCAATGTTTTGGCTTTCTTGGTCCCTGCTGGCATCATTGTGAGTTAACGTTTATTATAGTTAGACTTTGTACGGAAGAACACTACTTTTATCCATAGATTAGTGTTGATTCTTTTATATGTTCTTATTCCTCTGTTGGTAGGCTTGCTTTTCTCCTCTATCTGATGCGAGCTCTTTTGTGGTCCTCTATATTGTAATGTCCGTATACTTTTCCGGAGTTATGGTGAGTTGCATGTCTACGAATTACAGTTTCATCTTTCCCTTGCCTAGTTCTTTTATTCCACCCTGTATTCACCTCTCTTCCGGATTTCTTAGGTTCGTCTTATGCTCGTGCTTGCTCCAGCAGCATGCATCATGTCTGGAATTGCGCTCTCTCAAGCTTTTGATGTTTTCACGGCTTCCATCAAATACCAGTTAGGTGGATCGTCTAATTCCAAAGATGATGTTAGTATGCTTCTCTCTCTACTTTATTCGCTCTGATGAATCATCTGTGCTACCCCAAGTTCTGAACAAAAATGGTTTGCGTTTCGACTGTTAGGCAGAGGACAACACTTCTACAAACAATTCCCCAAAAGATGATGTTTCTTCTGGTAAGACTGACAAGGGTGAAGAAGTTGCAAAAGAACGGTCGTCAAAAAAGGGCAAGAAGAAAGAGAGAGAGCCTGCTGAGAAACCTTCTGTTAAGTCCAAGATTGTGAAGAAAAAGGCTCTTGTTTTGCCTCTTGAAGCCTCTATAGTCGCGCTTCTTCTCCTGATCATGCTGGGTGCTTTCTATGTGGTATGCAGTCTTTCTTCAAGTTGTTAGTTTTGATCACATCTTTTATAGTTAGTTGAGAGGACGACTTTCGAATGCATACCTTCTCTTTTTTTTTGTAGATTCATTGTGTTTGGGCTGCTGCAGAAGCATACTCAGCTCCATCAATAGTTTTGACATCTCAATCGCGCGATGGCCTACATGTCTTTGATGATTTTAGAGAGTCTTATGCATGGTTAAGCCATAATACTGACGTGGATGACAAAGTAAGTTTTTTTGACAAAAAAAACAAGTCAGGTCTTAGATCCTAGTAAGCCTGCTTTGTTAAAGGTATAAGCTGTCTTTGATATATGAAATTGGCTGAGTTTGGTTTGCGAAACAAAATCATGTAGGTGGCATCATGGTGGGACTATGGTTATCAGACGACAGCTATGGCTAATAGGACGGTTATTGTTGACAATAACACCTGGAATAATACTCACATTGCAACTGTTGGCACTGCAATGTCATCTCCAGAAAAGGCGGCGTGGGAAATTTTCAACTCCTTGGATGTGAAATACGTTCTTGTCGTCTTTGGTGGTATGTTTTCTTGGCTACTTTGTTATCATGTGTATGAACTCCAAATTATATTTTCTGATGGGACAATCATATCATCAGGTCTTATTGGTTACCCAAGTGATGATATTAACAAGTTTCTGTGGATGGTGCGTATTGGAGGCGGCGTCTTTCCTCATATAAAGGAAGCTGATTATCTGGTACTTATTATGTATTTTTATTCGGTATTACCTACAAGCTGTGATGGCTCAATAGTCCTAAAGACTTTGAATCTGAACCTGGTTACCTATTAATTTCTTTGCAAAGAGAGATGGCCAATACCGGATTGATTCAGAGGCCACGCCAACAATGCTGAACTGCCTTATGTACAAGCTCTCTTACTACAGGTATGAAGCTTTCCTGTAAGTGTAACTTTGAAATCTTGTTTACAAGGCTCAGTTTTTATGTTTTCCGCTCCAGGTTTGTAGAGACAGATGGTAAAGGTTATGATCGGGTCAGGCGGACAGAGATTGGGAAGAAGAATTTCAAGCTCACACATTTCGAAGAGGTAAGCTTTAAATTCTTGACTACAAAGAGTTGGTGCATTGGTTCCACTTAGATTCTGGTAAATGGACTGTTCTTTTTCGTCAGGTTTTCACGAGTCACCATTGGATGGTTCGGATATACAAGCTGAAACCTCAAAAGAACAGGATTCGCGGTAAAGGAAAGAAGCTGAAATTGGTAAGCAAGGTCTAGCATGTTCGACTTTAATACCTAAATTGGGTATCAATATGAGTTTGGAAGGCTAAGAGTGATCGATCTAAGATGTTAACGGAGGTTTTTTCCGTTTTTTGTTCTGTATCCAGAAAACAAGCACGGGATGGAGTTCAAATTCAGGGAAGAAGAATCCATGGATTTAAGTATCCTAGAATTTTCAATGTTGGATTGTGAGGTTATATGTTAAACTTTTAGGTCTCTCTTTATTCTCGAGGAAGTTGTTGCAGACGCAGTCAAGTTTCTGGTTTAGGCTTCGTAAAAATTTTGTAAACTTTTATTTGGATCTGGTAAAGCCGATTGTTATTACGTTTATCGTAAACCGGGACCCAATCGAAAAAAAAACAAAAATTTAAACAGTCGAAATAGCTTCAGACTAACTTCTCAAATATATATTTATTTGAGCCGAAACAAAAAAAATTAAAGATAAAAGAAGAATACTCGACTCTTCTCATGCATGCTTTTAAAAGATATCGATAAAAACAAAATTTGCAGATAAAACTGATCAGCTACATGCTGTGATGTTGCATCGCATTCCCATATATAGCATGAGCCGGCACATCAAAGAGCTGCATGGGCTCCTAATATTGTCACCATGGACCATCCCGGTGTCGTTGATCCATGACCTAAAAACTAAATATATACTATTGGACAATTGGTTATATTTATATATATGCTGGACAAAAATATAATGCATACCTATCGTGTTCCTATGTCATTCAAACTAGATAAATACTATGGACTATTGGTTATGTTTAGTTGGTATAATTGGAATGCAAGCATATATAATATATACAAGGGACACACGATAGGTCTGCATTATATTTTTTTATTAGGAAACAAAAATGTCAACATAGTTTTATATGATTTGACATCAAAATAATCAAAAACAAAAAAGATTTGACATCAAAATTGTCAACTGATTTTTATAACCACATACGGAAGCCATTACGCAAGCACATCTACATTTTACTGTATAAAGAAAAAGGTAAGACACCACTAGCAGATACATGCATGAGATAATTAATTGACAAAAAAAACATGCATGAGATAACTATGATCAGATTACCCGTTGTGTTTTGTATTGGTTCTTACAATACTTCTTGAAAAAATTAATACAAGAAAATGATTTATTAGTGCATATTCTACAAATTCATACATACATCTGGATCTCACAAGATAAATTTTGGAAATGAAAAAAAAAGCGAGAGCGGGAATATATTAGAAACCTAGACAAGATACGTGGACTTGTAAAACAAGCATGCTTCAGTGTTATGCGGACATGGCTCCAATCGAAAAACACGTCGCTTTGAGAAAGAGTCATGAACTGAAACATAAATTTAAATATTTTTACGTTGGTTAAAAACATATTATATGCTTAAACCCTAGAAAATTTTATTAGCATACAAATGCTAGCTTTGATTTTTTTGTAAGTATTAATGGCTATCTTTAAGAAGGAAATTCTACATTATAATCAGCTATTAACTATACTTTGTGGGTATTATTCGATAACATTTGGTCTGTAAGCTATTTTGCTTACATTAAAACGAAACTATGAAAAATATTAAATCATATAAATATATATAGATATATAAAGCTATTTATATACATCAACTATAAAGTCAAACCATTGTAATTGTATAAAGTCAGACCTTATATACATCCAAAGACATGTTGCGGTGTTTGACGACAAGGTTGACACTCGGTTTTATGAAAAATAAAAAATAAGAAAAGGAAAAAAGACAGGTTTATCGAGACAAATTCAATTCCATGTAAAAAGACAAATAACAATTCGACGTTGACAAAAAGAAAAAGAAAAAGAAAAAAAGAGGTAACAACTCGGCAACACCTAGCAACCGAAGAAAAAAAATTACAACGACTCTTCGTTGATAACAAAATATATTATGTAGTCATCAGTGACATGAACGATTTTAATTCAGGAACGGATCAGAAACTAATATATTTATCGTTTTGACAATATTTTACATATAAATTAAAAGAGTATAAATGACTGATTTTTTGTTGCTGTTAAAAAGTATGAATGAATGAATGATGTCGTGCTGTAATTTACGTTAAACTATAAAATTATTTAAAACACATTACACTTTTTTTTGGAAAAGAGATTAGATTAAGATTTTCTATATACATATTTAATAAATACTATTTATATATAAAGTATACTTCTGAGTAGATAGTAGGTATTAATTATTTAAAACACTTTTTAATTTTATTATACAAAATAAAATGCGTTCAGCCTACAAATAATATATAAGATAATTATAACTCACCAAAATATATATTAATATAAATTTTTATTATTAGCTATTTATTTTTTATAGAAGATAAAATAATAAAAATATATACAGAGAAATTTTACAATAAAACCTATAAAACATAACAATAAATAAAATAAAAAATACATAATTTTAAAACAAGTAAAATATGAAGAAAAAAAAGAAATTTTAAATTTTAAAAAATAAAAATAAAAATTATAAGATTCAAAATCTCTGAAATTAGAATATAACGATATATGTTCGTAACTTTTTATTTTTTTAGATTATTTTTTTTATAAAATATTTTAATATGTATTATAGTTGATATAATTATGTATATGCTTTTATTGTGTTGATGTTACCTTTCTGATAATTGATTTGTTTTTATTGAAAATTATAATATCAAAAAGTAAATAAAGTAAGAAAAAACAATTATTACGTTAATTTTATTTATTTTTATAATAAATTATTATTGTGTGTTAAAAAAAGTTATATTTTAAAGTATAAGTTTGTCAGATATAAAATTTATAGGTTTGAATTTTTTTGCTTTGGCCACTTTAAAAAAAATTATGAAACATGTAAGAACAATTCAGTTCAATAAATAAATATAGTTTTCAAAAAAACATTATTTATCAATTATATTTAATTAATAACTATTATAAGTCTTAATTCAGGAATTGAACATTTATATTCATTTACAGGGATGCTTCTGAGGCTTTTGAGTTATCTAAGGTAATTTCATATTTCTGGTTCAGAAAACATAATTTATATGTAATAAACGCAAATCTTTTAAAATTTAATTATATGAGTTATAATTATACTTGTGATCAATTTAAAAGATGAAATATTCTACTTTTTCTAAATATAATCTAGTTTATATAAAAAAAATTAAAAACTAGATTGTCACTTTTAAATAAGTATTTGACTTTTTTATATATTGGAGAAATGCCACTAATCATGAGACCTGTTCTTATAGACTTGAGGGACTCTCTCAGAGAGACATATATTGTCTTCTTATAAAACCTGAAAAGTGCTGCTCTTTACATCGGGAAATAATCTTATCCATTAACTCTAAGTCGTCTTGTAATTCATTTCATAGACTAATGGAAACCTCAAACATCAACACTCATACAAATCTTCTATCGAAGATGAACGACTTGGAAAAGCAAAAACCTGCCTACATTTTCCCGCCAATCTCTGAGCTTAAATCAGAGGCAAAGTCTCTCTTCTCCTTAGCCTTTCCCACCATCCTTGCAGCGCTCATCCTCTACGCTCGCTCCGCCATCTCTATGCTCTTCCTCGGTCATATCGGCGAACTCGAGCTCGCTGGTGGCTCCTTGGCCATTGCCTTCGCTAACATCACTGGATACTCCGTTCTCGCAGGCCTTGCACTCGGCATGGACCCACTCTGTTGTCAAGCCTTTGGAGCCGGCAAACCAAAACTCCTCTCCCTAACTCTTCAAAGAACCGTACTTTTCTTGCTCACCAGTTCGCTTGTAATCGTCGCTCTATGGCTGAACTTGGGAAAGATCATGATCTCTCTCCATCAAGATCCAAGTATCTCATCGTTGGCTCAAACATATATAATCTGCTCTATTCCTGATTTGCTCACCAATTCTTTTCTTCACCCTCTTCGTATATACCTTCGAGCGCAAGGTATTACAAGCCCACTAACTATCGCAACACTAGCCGGCACCATCTTCCACATCCCAATCAATTTTCTCCTCGTTTCTTACCTTGGATTGGGTTTCGTCGGTGTTTCAATGGCCGCGGCCGCTTCAAATCTATTTGTGGTCGTTTTCCTTGTGGCCCACGTTTGGGTCAAAGGTCTACACGAGCCAACGTGGACCCGCCCCAGCTCAAAATGTTTAAAAGACTGGGGTCCACTGGTCAGTCTGGCAATACCGAGCTGCGTGGGCGTATGCCTAGAGTGGTGGTGGTACGAGATCATGACCGTTCTTTGTGGTTTACTCATAAACCCTCAAACTCCAGTTGCAGCAATGGGAATTCTTATCCAAACGACGTCTTTGCTTTACATTTTCCCATCGTCTCTAGGGTTGGCAGTCTCCACCCGTGTCGGTAACGAACTCGGGTCAAACCGCCCGAAAACGGCTAGGTTATCAGCCTTTGTGGCGGTTTCCTTTGCCGGGGTAATGGGTATGACGGCCTTTGCGTTTGCTTGGGGAGTAAGCGACGTGTGGGCAAGGATTTTCACAAACGACGTTGATATCATCCAATTAACCGCGGCCGCGCTGCCGATTCTCGGGCTCTGCGAGCTCGGGAACTGCCCGCAAACAGTAGGTTGCGGGGTTGTTAGAGGCACCGCTCGGCCGTCGAAAGCGGCCAACATAAACCTAGGCGCGTTTTACCTCGTTGGAACGCCTGTAGCGGTTGGGCTAACGTTTTGGGCCGCGTATGGATTTTGTGGGCTTTGGATAGGTCTTTTCGCGGCCCAGATATGCTGTGCTGCTATGATGCTTTATGTTGTGGCTACTACAGATTGGGAGGGAGAGGCAAAGAGAGCCAGAAAGCTTACGTGCACTGAAAGCGTCGATGTGGTCATCACATCGCAAAGTAATGGTGACCTAACGGAACCATTATATTACGTTGTCACTGTCGCCGCCGACTGACATTTAATCAAATGCTTTGCGTTTTTTCATTCTTTTTATTTTTATGTTTTGGACTTGGAATTATCAGGTTTTTTTTTGGGAACGGTATTTTGATCATTTGTAATTTTTAATGAGAAAGAAAACAAAAGACACATATTCATATTTTCATCCCAAGTTACATTATCCTAATTATTTGTACTGTATGCTATTTTAGAAAACAAAATTATGTGTAACCGGTTAATGAAATCGTATGTATATATAAAAACCAAAAATCATTTGTATCGATTGTCCAAAATTCAAATAAGAATTCAAAACTCACTGTGTAGCTCTTACATACCACAGTTTTATTAATTATTTATAAGATAAACAAATTATATTTGTAATTTGTAATTTTGAGTTATTATATTTTTTTAATTAAATTTACAAAAGCGTTCATGGCATTGCAATCAGCCATGTATGTGTAATCCAATGCCAAGTATCACTAAATTAAAATTTTAAAAGTGTTGCGTAATCGAAATAAATCTAGCTAAATATATTCATGTAATTTAACTATTAATTAATCATGTATCATAGCATAAAAAAAACTGAGACACACAAAAAAAAAGATAACATATATAAAGTTCTAAAACTAGTACAATCGTCATAACTGACATCGATCAATGTTTGGGTTTCGCCGTGCGAACCAAACTACATGGCTTACAATTTTCAGCTTGAGTTCACAGCTTGCTCTGTTGGACCAGCTTGTCTCATTAACTGGCAAACAAATTGAGATCCAATTCCAAATCATAAGAAAGTTTAATGTAATTGAATATTACCATAATTCGACTCAAAATCAGTTATTAAAAATCATTTAGTTTTACAATTTTATAATAAAAAACCTGGAAATACGTCTCAAACTTCGCGCGGAGTTCACTGTGCTCGTTCTTAATGCCATGCAGTGCTGCTTTAATTCTTTAAAGTAAAAAATAAAATTATGCAAAATAAATCAAAGAAACAGTTTCATATAATATTCATGGCTAAATGAAGACATATTATATGGACAAAAATTGAAAAAAAAAGAAAAAGAACGTACTTACCCTTCTATGTTGCCAGCTTGGAGAAATGTGTTTGCCTTCTTAAGTTCGCTGTTAACTTTGATGGCGCCAATGGTGATGAAAAAAAGATAAGCATTTTAAAAAAATATTTCTTAGTGTTAATTTTCTATTTATTTGTTTAAACCACATTACGAAATAAAATCACTAGCCTCGAGCTGCTGCTTTTTAACCGAAGAATGCATTTGGTAATCTTGGTCAGCTCTACTGGCTCTCGCTCCCTGTTTCAATAATAATCAACATAACTTCAAATACCAAACCATAGCCATTTGTTTAATCAAAAAATTTAGTTAGTATTCCATTTTGGAAATGTGAAATTAATGGACCAACATTATTGTATATGGACATGAGTCCCTCTATTGATTATCAAGTCACTGATTTTGAGTTTGAAATTCCATCACCCAACAAAAGTAGAAAAATATGTTATACAAACTTATAAAGAAAATTTTCTTATCAGATTGGTTTTTATTGGGATTAGGTAGAGATTAATGGGCCATGAGCCTAATCTCTAGAACAATCCACTAATTGCCAATTGGTTTTGAGTTGGAAGCTCATGAATTTTAACAGTTTTATTTTTGTATAAAATTGTGTTTCTATCAAAACTGTTTTACATTTGTTTTATTTTATATATAAAAAAAGGATACTAAAGTTGTGTTCTAGATCTTGCAGTTGTGCATCTACTCTTGAGGAAATCTAGGTTTTTTCACACAGTACACACAAATATACAAAATCTAACTCTCGATTCATTTCTGACATTATATAACTTCAATATTGATGCATTCCATGTATATATTTAGTATCAAGTGGAATTTGAAATATATGGAGTTAGGAAACTCACAACTCATGTTCCAAAGCAGCAATAACATTTGGGGAATCTCTGAAATAGAGAGTTATTACTTCTACAATAAAATAAGGGTTTTTGTTTTTCTCCAATGCCTCTATCTGAGTATACTGACAATCGAGATATCCCTGCATCCATATGTATATATTCTGAAAATTTAAATGAGATTCCTCATAATAAAACGATTTTTCAATATTTGTACTTCCAACAAAGAGCTAAATGTCACGCTACCCATACGTTTATATGTTCAATAGTTTGAAATATACTAACCTCGTCAAAGAAAGATTGTCTCATCTCTTGAAGTTTTAGATGTAGGGCTTTGATATCCATTTAAAGTGAAGATAAATGTTTGGAAACAAGTTTTTCCAGAATACAGAACAATAATATAGTCTATATAGGGTGAACGAGTGAAATATGCTTGTACTTGCATGTGCATAAGTTCATATATTCATACAGCAATAAAGTGAAAGCATAAAAACTGAAAATTAATGAGAAAATCTTGAAACAACCTCTTTTTGATCAACATTTGCAAAAAAAAGTTAAATTGTATCTGTGTTTGAAGCAAAGGACATGATTTTGTAGGATTTCTTATTACCGTATTCCATCGAAATATTTTTTTATTTAGAGATTATATAATATGTTTTTTTAAAACAATACGATAATTACTTTAAAGATTTTAATAGATATAAAAATCCAACCAAATTACGCGTTATTACATTGTTGATCTGTAAATTTTTATTTATCAAAATCATAATTTATTCATTTTAAATTTTTAGAAATATTAGTTCAAATCTAATTTTTTTAGTTATAAGCATTTACGTATAAAATTAGCTAAAAAGAAATTTACATACATATCTGATTTTTATAATAAAATTTAAATGATTTTCGTGTCCGATCAATATTTTTTTAGATATTATATAATATATTTCTTGATTATGGATGATTACTGGGTTATGGATTTTAATGCATTTGGAAATCCAAGCATGATCATACATTATTAGATTCTTGATTTAATTTTTTAATCAAAATTCTATGTTATTCGTTCTAAAATTTTTAATTATTAATTCTAATTAAATTGTATTTAGTACTAAGATCTACATATACTAAATCTTGAAAAAATTACATATACCAAATCTACGACTTTAAGAAAGTCAGTACCAAATCTTGAAAAATAAATACATATTTAAAAACAATAAAATTTAAAAATATTAGAATCTTTATTTTGTGGACTCAAAATACTAAAATAATTTATTTAGCTAAACAACAAAATGATAAAATGATTTTAAATGTATTGTGCTTAACTCGTAAATTCCTCGAGTAGAAGTCTCGATGTTGTACAGATTGGTTTACGAGTAACAAAAATTAGTTTCATCCAAACTATTTTTGTCAATGATTCACATGTCACTTAACATGGTTTCGGAAAATGCTGATATTGAAATGGAATATGAATGTAGTTTTGAGTTTCTAGAATCTATGTTTGTTCAGCAAATGTATAAACAATTTAGATATTTATAGAATTTAAGTTTCAAAATAAAATTTCTTTGTCTTACTTTAATTCTTTCAAAATAATAAGTGGATATTTTATATGGTCGTTGATGTATTGTAATTTTGGACTTGATGATGTTTCTTTCATGAACAGAAATAAGACTTTAAGCAAAGGTTTCCACTTGATTGTTAAAAAAGATAAAATAAAGAAGGTAAAACAAATTTATATAGGATTTGTAATAAAATGGACACAACATTTCTGCTAATTTCTGTAAGGACATAGAGTCACTTTTACTTGAATCAAATTATCATTTCACCTAAGTTGCAAAGTCATGTGACTATTCTTTCAATACTTGAGTTTCATGGCTATAGGATACAACTCATAATTTATATGTATAATTTGTATATATAGAAAAAACCAAGCATTGATGGAAACAACAGTTCACGAGAAGAGTGTTGTCCCTACCAGAAGCCAACAAGAAAAGGAATAAAAGAGAGTCACGGGCACTGAAAGACAACATCAGTTGCTAAAATAAAATTGCCACCTTTATTTAATTGTGTGCACAAAACTTTTCGGTTTTTATACATCTTCAGGATTTATATGTGCACCTCTCAGTGGACTCATTAGTCATCACCAATTTCATCCTTGCAATACCATTTATCTTTAGTTCATAAATGTTTTTGGATGGTGTCAGCATGCGAGTTTGGTACGCAGCTATGCAAACAACGAAATAGAATATTATCCACAGAGATATATTAAACATTCTTGTTTTTGGTTTTGTATTGAAATAATAATAATTCTTTTGGGAATTTTGTGTGACATAGAACTATTTCATAAACAATTATTTTTATAACACGTATTGTATCCTTTGTGGAGCTAACATTTTCCATCTTATTAATCACATGTTTACCCTCTAAGACTACAGTAATGTATCCAGTGGCAAAAATTAGACTGAAAGTGAAAATTAAGTAAATAATAATGAGGTTAAGCAAAAAACTATTTGGTTTATTTTTAGAAAAGTTTCTGACGATTTTACTTTCTATTTAACTGGTACACAACATGTGATTTTTTTCCAATAGCATGTTAGATTTTGTATGTGGATCTTTAAAATATAAATAGTCAATAGAGTTTACTACCTCGGATTTAAGGTTTAACTTTGTTAGTTCATATGATAAACTAGACAGATAAAAAATATAACATATTTTATAACAGTTATAAAAATATTGTATTTTTTCAATTAGATGGAAACTAAGATCTTGGTTTAAACGCAGCGGCTATGGGTGTAAGTGCGGAAATATAAGAAAATAGACGGTTGCGTTACAAGCGTTATTAAGCGATTTATACAATTAACATAACCGTTGAACACATATGCATTTGCGGAACAATTATGGCTGACTGATTACTGAGTACAATAGCGGCTAAATAATAAATTAATAATATAAACGTATAATATTTTTATAAAAAAAATTGAAAACCATATCATTATGACAAAATATAAAAAAATTTAATATAATTATTAATGAAAAATATTAAAAAATAATGTATGTATATTACTTATGTTTGCTTTTTAATTTTCTTTAGTTTGGATGAAAATGTATTTCAATAAAAAAAAAATTTTGTGGAGGAAATGAACTTTTGATTTTGAATGATTTGAAACGATATAAAATAATACAAAAACGTTTTTCATAATTGTTTTAAACACTAATAAGCGCTACCATCCGCAAATACAAGCGGGTATTAGTTAGAAAACCAATGAACCCTAAGTGGAATCTCATTTTTTTTTACATCAAATTGAATTCACATATGGTATAACTCGTGATTACCTTTTGTGCGCACTATAATAAATAAGAAATGAGTATCACATCAATGTGGGTTAGATTTCTTTTTAAATTTTTTTCTTTTGTTTGTTTTTTCCTTTGTGGGTTGGGTTTCTATAACTAAATAATAGTCTTCCTTTTTTTTAATTTGGAATTTTGCTAGGCCTCTCATTCTACGTGGGTGTGAGTGGAACCGCCCCGTGACCTCTTCCCTTCTGTCTCGTTTCACCTAATTCCATTACCAAAGTACCAAACACTCGACCACCTCTAAACAACACACACACATGTATATATATTCACATACATATTGAGAAATCACATAAGCCATATATATTATTGGCCGTATTTTGTATCTTTGGCCAAACCTAAAAAACAAAACAAAAACACCTTACAGTTTTGGTGATTAATTCTTGTCGTATAGATGCCCAAATTCAATTCATCCCAAGCTCCTATATTATTTCTCCTCCTTCTTGTTATCCTTTTTTGTTCAACGCAAACACAATGCCACACTAAAGGTCTACGATTACGACCAAGAAATCAGAAGAATGTGAACACGACGGTTCAGACACAAAACCCGGAAGACGAATTCCTGAAATGGGTTAGATACGTTGGGAGCCTCAAACACTCAGTGTTCAAGGCAGCCAAGAACAAACTCTTCCCTTCCTATACACTCACTGTCCATAAGAAACACAATAAAGGTGACTTCACCAAAATCCAAGACGCCATTGATTCTCTCCCTCTCATCAACCTCGTTCGTGTCGTCATCAAAGTTCATGCTGGAGTTTACAAGTAAGTACAAATCTTTGTTACACTACATTGTTTTTAGATAACAGCTCAAAATATCAGGTGAATAGTCTAAGTTTTGGTGTAATTACAGTTTAATCAAAAAATATATTGGTCCATATTTCATCTTCATTTCTTTTCTTTTTTTAATAATGAGCAATAGACGACAAGATATAAATTAGGTCGGACTTGTTTTGTTAGTTTAATCTTGCAGGACTATTATATAAATAAAGAAACTGTGTGTGGTACATTTTGCAATTGATCAAATACCAAATTGGTACCACATCATCTTTAGATTTATATATCCATTTTATTATTTACAATGGGTGGATGTAACTATAGTCCAACAGCCTGAACCGTAGATTATGGAGTTTTGTCTATATACACTTTGCAGTTTTGCAGTTTGTTTGCACTCATTTCAAGAAGCAGGGTGATTCCGTATCTGTTATTTTCGTCCTTTCCTTGCATCTGCATGAGCCAAAAAAACTAATTGTGAAACTGAAAGAGTCTAAACACTTATCGCCAATAAATAAATGTACCAATCAAAGATCTCTCCCCTAAAATCAGTACTATATGATCACGTGAACACGGAATTTTCTAGTATGCATTAAATGTGGAGTATTTGTAATATGTATATAATGTCTAGAAGTTTGAATATTATAGTGACGTTTTGGGCATTATCGAAGTTATAAAGCGCCATGGGTCCACATATCCTCCACGCTTACCATCCATATAATTTTATATCGTTATGTAAACTATTTCTTACTATATTCTTCTTAGGTTTCTAATAACATTAAGCAAAATAATAATTAAAAAATTGGGTGGGAAATGGGTTTAGGGAGAAGGTGAACATACCCCCAATGAAAGCATTCATAACAATAGAAGGACAAGGCGCAGAGAAAACAATAGTGCAATGGGGAGACACAGCACAAACACCTGACTCAAGAGGCAATCCTATGGGCACCTTTAACTCTGCCTCTTTCGCCGTCAACTCACCTTTCTTTGTCGCCAAGAACATCACTTTCAAGGTAACTTGCTACCATTACCATACTTGTTGTGTTCATTTGATGGATAAGTTTTGAATCCATCTTAGCGGTCTTATATGTATCTATGTAGAACACGACCCCTGTCCCCTTGCCCGGCGCGGTTGGAAAACAAGCGGTGGCATTGAGAGTGTCAGCGGACAATGCTGCGTTTTTCGGGTGCAAGATGCTTGGTGCTCAAGACACACTCTATGATCATTTGGGGAGACATTATTACAAAGATTGTTACATTGAGGGATCAGTTGACTTCATCTTTGGCAATGCTCTTTCTCTCTATGAGGTAAATTAAACATTTTCAGTTTTTTCACCTAGGATCCCGCACAGCAGTCCGTGTTAACCTTAGAGTGGTCTTTCCTTCTTGATTAGCGCCTAGCGTGTCTTAAACCATTGTCTACAGCTTTATATTGTAGCAATTTTAGGTTGGTCATTGCTCTAAAAATAACGGTGGTGTTTAGGGGTGTCACGTTCACGCGATAGCGGATAAGCTAGGAGCAGTCACGGCGCAAGGGAGGAGCAGTGTACTAGAAGACACAGGGTTCTCGTTCGTGAAGTGTAAGGTGACAGGGACAGGAGTTTTGTACCTTGGGAGGGCATGGGGTCCCTTCTCAAGAGTCGTCTTTGCTTACACCTATATGGACAACATCATACTCCCTAAAGGCTGGTACAATTGGGGCGACCCTTCACGCGAGATGTACGTATACTTTACTCCTCGTTGACCTCACTACTGTTTTTTCTTTAGATTACATATAACCAAACGAGGCTATCGAAGATTAGCAGTTCTTAAATCACTAAAACTATCGGACTAAAACATAGATTGAAGCTGAAGCTCAACAAGCTGAGAGAACATGTCATAGTCCTTGATTATAAATTGTACAACACATTTCATTCCAACTTTACAAAACATGATCGCGTTGCCTCATCCATTTCGGTCCTAGGCCCCCACCATTGCAGGCACTCAGCATCTTCCAACTGACTTCATTTTTGTCTTTTTAGCTAGAAAGGTTGCTTCTGATAATACTACATACTTTTGAGAGTGCGCGCGTGGATTTCTATAGACGTTAAAGCTTAAAGCCATTAACGTAGCTAGGCGTGCATATAGTATATACTAGTGCTCCAAAATGGATACGTAATCAATAATTATTGACAAAGAAAAAGGTATAAATGATAATAGTAAAAGAAAAATGTAAATTGTAAATGAAAAAGAAAAGAAAAAATGTGCATGCAGGACGGTGTTCTATGGGCAGTACAAGTGCACCGGAGCAGGAGCAAACTATGCAGGAAGGGTGGCTTGGGCGAGAGAGCTCACTGACGAAGAAGCTAAGCCTTTTATTTCTCTTACCTTTATCGACGGCTCTGAATGGATCAAACTCTAACCATTTATTCTCTTCTTCTTCTTTTTTTCTCCTTTTTTTCCCTAATTAATAATGTACATTTTCCCTTAATAAAATGAAAAATATTTTTTTGTAATAAGAATATAATTCACAGACTTATGCACAGCTCACATCTTTTGTTCATCTTCTTTATTAAGTGCAATTTCGTTAAATATGCATTAAACAAATTTAGTTTAGTTAATGCTTGCTCTTAGTTTAGTTTCAGTAATCCTATAATTTAACCCTCATTTACCATAATAAAAATGAAAGGAACCATTATAATCTGAAAAAAGCCAAACACTACCAATTAGGCAATTACTATTAGCTCAATGTTACTAAAAGTAATTTTTTTTAAAAAAACTCAAGTAAATGGATTTACCATCCAAACAATAAAAACTCTAGCTAAATGAATATCAAACATATTTATTATTTATTTATTTTTCAAGTGATTAGGCCACTCTTTACATCCACTATGATTATTATACAAAAATTATGGTTTTATTTTAGTGACTTGTCTATTTTCACAATTTCTTGTGTTGTGTTTATGATAATAAAAGTGGTAGTCGTAGCAGAGACCAGAATGCAAATTGCCTTAGTTCCGGCATTCAAAGAAAGTCTTAGATCGATCTGAGAAACCCAAACCATCATGAAGAGAGATGAACATCAACTTTGTTAGGATCCGACCCACTTGCCTGACGCCGCCACCTCTACCTCCGAAGGACGTAGTAGCAGCTTCGGCCGTGCTTTTGGCGTGTGACGATGGAGTTTTTGACGATGTACGAGTCAGTGGAAGGAGTCCCGAGTAGCCATGACAAGGTCATGTCTGAGGTTTACTTGCTAAACAGATCTGCAATGTTGTGACTTTGTCACATGTGACATTGGAGCCAGAAATATGATTAATGTACTTGTTGTCAATTATTTATAGTATATGTTGGATGTCTTTAGCTAGTCATTGTAATAACCTTGATGCTCGATTATAAGTTTGATTGATAAGAAATTTTAGTATAATCAGTTTGTTTAGAAGCGAGCATGATTGTATTGTGAGTTCATCGAAAACGATTTTTTATCAAACGTTTTCAACGTTTACGAGTCTATGGAATCAAAAAGACTAGACTTTTTGATCAGTAAGAGATGCTGACATTCTCTTATCGTATCGTCATCTCTTTAACAATTAATTTCCATCTTCTATCATAGTACTTATCTGGTCACTTGTCTTTGTTAATTAAGGTGAACAAGGCTAATATTAAAGTAATCGTGAAGATCAATAATTGTGAAGGTCAATAACAAATGGTCTTTAGAAAACCATTACTCTTGAGTCTTAAACAACAGCAAGAACCAAAAAGCAGAGAAGGTGATGATTATCTAAGAAAGAAGACTCCATCCATGTCGAAATCAACAACAGCTCTCGCATTCTTAATTGCTGCTTTGTCTTACTTCCTCATCTCTTCTTCACCAAAACCTCAATACTACCATGAGCTTTTCCTCTCTGCTTCCTTCTCCGACAACGCTTCTGTCGCCTTAAACCTTCGTACCCTCACGCGCCGCCCCCATGTGGCTGGTTCGGTGGCCAACGCTGAGGCCGCCGCCTATGTTCGCTCTGCCTTCATCTCCTCCTCCCTCAAATCGCACGTTGTGGCTTACCAAGTATCTCTAACTTACCCAATTCATCGCTCCCTGGTACTAACACCCAGAGAATCAGCAAAGCCGATTACTTTCGCGTTGGAACAAGAACAAGTCGGAGACAATCCTCATGCAGATGAAGTGATGCCTACTTTCCACGGATACGCTAAGTCAGGCAACGTTTCTGGGCCAGTGGTTTATGCAAACTACGGACGAGTCGAAGATTTCGTTGGTGTGAATGTCTCCGGAGCCGTTGTGATTGCGAGGTACGGAAAGATTTACAGAGGAGACATAGTGAGGAACGCGTACCAGGCGGGAGCTGTAGGCGTCGTGATCTACACAGACAAGAGAGATTACGGCGGAGATGAGTGTTTTCCGGCGAGTAAATGGATGCCGCCGAGTGGTGTTCAAGTGGGCACCGTTTTTAATGGGTTGGGTGATCCGACGACTCCTGGATGGGCAAGCTTCGATGGGTGTGAGAGATTATCGGAGGAGGCCGTCGAATTGAGCGGCGATTCTCCGCTTATACCTTCGCTGCCTATCTCGGCGGTTGATGCGGAAGTGATTTTGAAGACCATCGTCGGAAATGTTGCTGATGGAGATGTTTATCCAGTGGGGCCTGGACCTGGGATCTTGAACCTGAGCTACATTGTGAGTTTGTGTGAAAGTCAAAATCTTTTTCAGATTATGTGTTTCTTACTTTAAAAGATTTGAACTTTTGGGTCTGGTTCAGGGGAAAACTGTTATAGCCCAGATTGAGAATGTTATCGGAGTGATTGAAGGTGACGAAGAGCCTGATAGGTACCATTCTCAATATGAGTGACAATAGACCTTAATGGTAACTTTTGGTTGTATTTGTAGATAGATACGGACTTACTTGGGGTATTGTGTTTGGATGAATTGGTTAGATATGTGATTCTTGGAAACCATCGTGACGCTTGGAGTTTTGGAGCTGTTGATCCGAACAGTGGGACTGCTGTACTTTTGGAGGCGAGTAAAGTTTCTTCCCTCAAAATGTATGTCTTATAATTGTTCCATTGCAATGAGAAAGATCCTGAAACTACTGTAGATTGCACAAAGGCTAGATAAGCTGCAGAAAAGAGGATGGAAGCCTCGACGGACGATTATTCTGTGCAATTGGGATGCTGAGGAGTATGCGCTGGTCTCTAGTCTCTAGTCTCTACCTTACTTTTTGTATATCTACTTTTGTAAGTCGAAACAGCAGAAAGTCAGGATTTTGATGTAAATTTTTTTCTGTAGATTGGGTCAACAGAATGGGTAGAAGAAAACAGAGAGATGCTAGCTTCGAGAGCAGTGGCCTATTTGAATGTAGATTGTGCGGTATCTGGCCCAGGATTTCGTGCTTCTGCAACTCCACAACTCGATGAATTGATAAAACAAGCGGCTCAAGAGGTACTTTAAAGGCAGTTTAACAAGCATAAGGGTGGTATGTAACAGTCTTTTGAGCTAATCTCGAATGGTAAGTGTTATTTGTTTCTATTACAAGGACACATAATCAAGCTTTTCGTTTAACTATCTGCAGGTCCGGGATCCAGATAACACAACACAAACCATCTATGAATCGTGGGTAGGATCAAGCAACTTTGGTGTGGTAAGTGAAGACACTAAGCTAGATTATGAACTTTTTTTTGTCTTATGGTAAACTTATTTGTATACTTGGTATGTTAAGATCGGAAGATTAGGGGACACAGCATCCGATTACGCATCATTTGTGCAGCATGTTGGCGTTCCAGCAGTTGACATGCGTTTTGGAGGAGGTAAATATCTGAATCAGCACACTCACACTAAAACTAGATGAGCCAAACATCAGATAAACACCGAGACAATGTGCTAAAAGTAACCATAATAACAGGTTATCCAGTCTATCACTCTATGTATGATGACTTTACATGGATGGAAAAATTTGGAGACCCGATGTTTCAGCGACATGTAGCAGTAGCTAGTGTTCTAGGTTTGGTCGCTCTTCGGTTAGCAGATGAGGAATTCTTACCATTCAACTATATCTCCTACGCATCAGAACTCAAGGTAACTTAGTTGATATCTTTTAAAACATATGGCCAAAGCAATTAATGAGATTATCGCAATAGCATTTGTCTACCTGTGTAAACAGAAAAGTGCAGAAGATCTGGAGAAGGAGAAGTTAGGCCATGGCATAGATGTTTCTCCGTTACTCAAATCGATCGAAGATCTATCTACAGCTGCTCAAGGGATCAATATAGAGAAAAAGGTATGGCGATAGATAGTTTTTACATTTGATAAAATTGACAAGTAAAATGGTTCTTGAGAATAGCTTGAGTGGACTGTGCAGGGAATTAAGGGAGCTTTAAAAGTGAGAGAACTCAATGACAGATTAATGATGGCGGAGCGAGCTTTAACAGATCGAGATGGACTCTCTGAAAGACCATGGTACAAGCATTTAGTATACGGACCAGCTAAGTACGATGAGTATGGATCCAAATCATTTCCTGGAGTTGATGATGCAATAGATCATGGAAAGAAGCTAAAGACAAAAGCTTCTTGGGAACATGTTCAACACGAGATCTGGAGAGTCTCTAGAGCTATAAGACATGCATCACTTTTCCTAAAAGGTGAATTAATATGATATCAAGAATGCTTATGTTGCTTCTATCACACTGTGGTTAACATACTGAAGCCAAGTTAAATATGTTGTTCCTTTACACTGTTCTACACATTAAACTCATCTTCACTTTAAATGTTATTGACTTCCTCGTCAAGAAGCCCGATGTATTATGAAAGCCCATTAAGAAAGACCAAAACATCAGCAGAAGCTCGTTTTCATGTTTTGCCACCACGAATGGTCAGTCATATCTAGAGATGTCAAATCGGGCTATCCGTGTCCAAATGGCCCGACCCGCTGCGGTTCAGTTTTTTAGTTAGACAGTGTGGTCCGGTCCGTTGCGAACTGCGATCCAATTTGCCTTGTCCAGACCCGTCCACCATATATATGCAGTTCGGCGGGCTGGTCCGCGGGCAGCCAAAAAAAATAAAAAAATGTGATATTAAGAAAATTTTCTTAAAAAAAAATTATTGTTTTTGTGAAGAAAAATATGTGAATATTGTATAATCAATTTTTTTAATGTAAATGAAATAAACTTAAATACTTAATCAATAATAGTTCAAACAAAAATAAAATTTCAGTCAAAATAAAATTTTAAAAATCAATCACTAAAAGCAACAAAAACTAAAAATATACACCAAAACTTTAAAATCAAACAAGATAAGAGCAAGAAAAGATGTCAATCTTCTTCTTCTCATCGTTTTCATCGTTGGCAACAGATTTAAAAAATAAAATTGTCTCTGTACAAATAACTCTGATTAGTACAAAAGGTTTCAAATTCTTTTTTTTTCAAAATGCGGGCTGTCCGTATCGTCCGCGGACCCAAAACAGGCTAACCCATTTCAGCCCATGTCCGTGCGGTCTCGGCCCATAAAACCCACTTTTATTTGGATAAAAAAATATATGTCCAAACCCGTCCCGCATTAAATCCATTTGGGTCTGACCCGCGGGCTGAAACCCAATTTGACATCTCTAGTCATATCTAAGTCCGACAGTCACCGCTCAGTTCAAAGTATCAGAGCAGACGAAACCACACGATGCTTAACCCCGTCACTCTCACCCGGAAAACACCACTCCCGTTCAATTCTATTGGGTTTTCCGATAATCCCACTTCGTATTTCAATCGAAAAACTTTAACTGAAGCTGGTTCGAGCAGGGCTCTTGCGTTTGGGTACAAAAATGGTTCACTGAATTGTGGTCGTATCAATTGGTCTGGGCGTTCCGGGACTGGGTTTCGGCATCTGGGTCGGGTCTCTTCGGTCTCAGGTGGAAGTTCGGGTGACTCCGGCGGGATTGGTGGTTCAGGTGGTGGTGGTGATAGTTCCGGCGGTGGAGATGAAAGTAGTGGGGGAAACGGAGACAAGTGGTCATTTCTGTCATGGTAAATATTTTGACTTCCTAATATCTCTTAACATTTTTTGTGTAAAGATTGTTTCTTTCAAACGCAAATTCGATTAAGCCTATCAGACATTGGAAATATTCATGGATGTTAATAGTATACTCGTTTAGCCTTTATCTATTAATGATTGCTTGCTTTCGAATTAAACATGAATACGCTTTGTGTTACTTTTTAGCTTGATTTTCTGTGGTGCATTTTCAGGTACCTGGCTCTTCTCTCAAATTATCCTGTTTTAACCAAAGCTGTGACATCAGCAATTTTGACCCTCATTGGTGATTTGATCTGTCAGGTAACTCTCTTATTGGTGTGCTTGATTCTCAGTAGTTATGTTTGAAGTTTGCGTTCTCAGTATTCATATAAAACCTTTTATTGAAAAAGGCAAGATTGCTTGCTTATTCTTGTTTGTAATTGGTTTCAGCTCACAATCAATAAGACCTCATCTCTGGACAAGAAGAGGACACTCACGTTTACCATCTTGGGCTTAGGGCTAGTTGGTCCAGCATTGCACTTCTGGTATTTTGCATCTATTCATGTCATAATTTATGTATATACATGTTAACTTTCTGCGTGTTTTATTGTTTTCCTTCTGTGCTCTTATGACACGGTCAAAGCTATATTACTTTTCTGATAAGTGGTTGTTCATTTGAAGAGGCTTATGCATCCGTTGATGTATTACTTATGCGTAATTTATACTTGCTCTCTGAAATCTCGCAACTCCGTTAGGTACTTGTATTTGAGCAAAGTGGTGACAGCGTCCGGATTATCGGGTGCAGTTTTGCGACTTTTACTGGACCAGGTAGCAATTTTTCTATTTTCCGACTAACATTTAGGTTCCTATCTTGCTTCCTCTATGTTAACACCATTTTTTGTTTTGGCAGTTTGTTTTTGCTCCTATTTTTGTTGGAGTTTTCTTATCAGCTGTTGTAACACTTGAAGGAAAACCGTCAGATGTCATACCGAAGCTAAAGCAGGTTGGATTAAAAGCTAATGAACCTTTTATTTCCACGAGAATGTTTATCGCATGGTGCAGGAACCTAAATTTGATACATTGTATCTCTTTATCGGTATTCTAATTGAATCCATGAGTTGCGGGTTGTGTAGGAGTGGACTGGTGCAGTGCTAGCAAATTGGCAGCTATGGATACCATTTCAGTTTCTTAACTTCAGATTTGTTCCACAAAACTTCCAGGTTTGATTACTAAACTATGTGATAACATGAAATGGGAGTGTGAATAATAAAATTCGGTGAAAGATATGCTTCAAACATAACAACCACACTCTGTTCCTCTCTAAAATGTCTTTATCCTCCACTTAGTATAATTGACCCCGTCATATCCCAGCAAGAAATTATTAGACAGTTTCATGGTAAAAGCACCTTTCGCAATTGAGTCTGAGACGAATTACACTGGAAAGACATTGTAGCTGTCTACATCATCTCATTTTAGGCATAGCAAGATTTTTTCTGGTACCTGATGTAACTCACCATTCTGCTTTAAGTTTTGTTCACTGGCTCCAAGGATGAATCAATGTCTTATATTTGAATTGCAGGTTCTGGCTTCGAACGTAGTGGCTTTGGCTTGGAATGTGATTTTATCATTCAAAGCTCACAAAGAAGTTGTCGCAAAATAGGCGTGTTGCTTTCCCTACGGCTACATGTTTGTTGGATTGTAATCGGCAGAGTTTTGGGGGAGAGTGCTTGTCTGCTGATGCAAATGCTTGGCGTTTCAAAACAAATATTTGGGACTCTGCACTTTGACATTTTATTCATGTAGTAGAAACAAGCTTGTCTTTCTACGTTTTGCTTCCGCAAATCATTAACCAAATAATTTAAAATTCGTTCAATGCATTAGCAATTTTATAGTTACCTCCTTCAAATCTCTGATGTGTTTCTTTTAAACTTCAAAAGGAATATTTTAAAGTTCCGGACCAATCAACGACCCTTAACAACAACAAAAAAAATATATGAAAGTCTCAAACAGCTCCAATAATGCTTCAAGGCATGTGATCATGTATATGATAAAAAAGCAAATGAACACAACTCCAACTGTGTTTTCGTTCTTCTCATCTTATTTTTGGCGCGCAATTCACAAGGTTTGCTTGAAGATCACATCCCAATGTTCTTTTGAAACTTTGTAATCTGGTTCAGGAAGATCCATGTCATCTGCCAAAAAGAAAAATCCAATCAATCAACCATCTCAGAGACAAGGCTAAAGTGATTCCTCTAATAGCATTGGAAAAAGGGAGAAAAGATGGCTATTATATACCATGACGTGAGGGGCGATCCTGACGCAGTAAACAGGGAAACCTGTGTAAAATTTCAGAGGTCCTCCTGATTTTAAGGTTTGCATCGCACAGTCGAGCGAACCCGTGTATGGATATTTACCCTGAGCGTCGGGCTGCATTTTCTGGATCTGAGTTTTCACAAAGTCAAATGGAAGACTGCAAGCCGCAGCGCAGAATCCCGAAACAGCACTTGCTCCTGCCAAAGGGAACAACAATTACACAGCCATCAAACTCAGAGACCTATTTACGTGGAAATACATGACCATAAGACAAAACTGATAAGGCCTTCTTGTTTAAGTCTAGTGCCGAAGTACTGTAACTAGTCTAGATGAGCTGTGCAGAGAAATGTAGTTTTCTCAGCTCAGCAATTTATCTTACAGTTAGTTGAGAGCTGAAGGGTTATAAGGGAGCAAGGAGAATGCATTCGGATAAAATCTGGAATGGTCTCAGCTCTGGGTTTGGGCAATAGTCGAGAGTTTAGACACTCCTCTCACTAAGTATTTTTCACTGGTGTAATTCTTTGATAGATTAAGCCAAAGACACAATTGTACTATGATACACAACAATCGTGTAATCAGTAGAGTAATACATGCTGAAAATGTAAATTTCCAAGACGATTCTGTGGATCCTTGACTCTAACTGCTATCTACATTTATGTAAAGGCGTAGAAAAAAAATATTATTCTTACTATATGAGAGTCGGGGAAGAGCAGCTTACCTACGACCGTAGATGTCTCCCCAAAACCAAGATTATCTCTCATGTATTCAGCACTTTGATCGTAAGATGCAAGCATTCCCATGTTCAAAGCCATTGCTCTGACCACAGTGGGACCACAACCTTTCCAAAGCGCTAAAACTCCTTCATCAGCGCTAATACGGTAAAGCGCATGGAAGGCATTGGTGTAGTTCCTGCGCTGCGCTAACGGCAAAGTATTATCAGCTTGCATTCTGATAAGCGCTAAATCAGCTGGACTACCAACGCAAGCACCGATTGCACCAGCTGTCAGACCACACAGAGCCTTCTGATACAGGGGTAGTGGCTTCCCATCGTTAGCCTCACTTGCTTTTGCAGTCAGCATCCTGATAATTCATAATGAAACTCC
The DNA here is from genome assembly GCA_000218505.1 of Schrenkiella parvula. Taxonomy (NCBI): domain Eukaryota; kingdom Viridiplantae; phylum Streptophyta; class Magnoliopsida; order Brassicales; family Brassicaceae; genus Schrenkiella; species Schrenkiella parvula. The sequence goes on along the minus strand of CM001192.1, from coordinate 12,021,993 downwards.
TTGATTAGTACAATACAAACAATAAGAAAGCATTCATCTGGATGGGCTCAAGGTAACCCACAAATGATAAACTTACTTGAATGATCCAAGACGGGCTGTGGTGTAAGTTGCTTGCCTCAGCAAACCAGCAGATAATCCCTATAGTAAAAGTTTTAAATTAAATACGTTCAGGAGACATCTTCATAGCAGAAATGGGGTAAAACTAATGTTGTGGTTAGCAAGACAGAGAAAAGAACGTTCGATATAAAATCAACTGAGTATCAGAACATCATATACAACATTACAGACCAATGAACTGAACATATAAGAAACTGTTCATGAGCATCAACATTGGAATACCAATAGAAAACATCCTACATAAAAGCATACATCTTCAAGATAAGAAAATGCATCAAAATAGATCCAAAAAAGTAATATTTACCTTGTAGAAAGCACCGATACCCTCATTTTTCAACATAGTCGTGGTCACACTGGCTGCAGATCCCTGACCTAGTTGAATCCTCACCTTCACCACCGAAACAAATGTATCAGCTCATTAAATTCACATCATTAAAAGACCCTGAACACAGGCGAACAATTGTACATTGTGATGCACCGAAGAGCGTAATTCTAGTCAAAATCCAGATCTGAGCTAAAACCATTCATCTAAACATATCAGTACCAAGAGCTCACAATCAAATGCGTCTGAACATGTTCGGAGAAATGAAATTTGACTGTAAAGAGAAAATCAGATCTGAGAGAGAAAAAATCCCTAAACTCGGATCTGGTGAACAAATTTACAGATTTCGCCGATGTCAGTATCAGTAAATCGAGCAAGAATTCTACTTAAAACAAGCTTCTAGATGATCAAGCTGATACATGAACGTGTACCCAGTAACATTTACATACCTTGATCATATCAATCGGCTGGATAACGCAAGTTGCGAGCATACCAGAGGCACCGCCATTGACGAAGGGCTTCACAGCAGTCCAGACACTGATTGGAGCAACTTTCTTCTCCTCCGCCATCTCTTTTTTCGTTAGGGATCGTACGGACTCAAACGCAACCAGAAGAAGAGAAAGGCGGAGAAACTCACTTGGTGGAGAGGAAACGAAGAAGTAAAGCTAGGAGGGGCTTTTATATATCACTAGTGCCCAACTGAAACTAAACCGCACCAAACCCTTAGATTAGTTTTTTTCTGGATATAACGTTTGAGATCTGAATCTAGCTTAGCCTATTTTTTTATATTTCCTCTCAAATTTATTAACTTTCGACTTCCTTTTTCGAATTTTAAGCAATCCGTAAGTATTTAGAGTTATTTATTATGCATTCACTTGAGTCTCGTTAAATTTCAAAAGTTAGAAATGAATCTTCATTTCTAATTTTTCTAGTCATGAAAGTTGAATTTCGTGAGTATTTTTGATTATATTGTGTCCACTAGAATTCTTAATTTTGAATTGACGTTTTGTAGTTGTATTTCTTTTTTTAAATACGCTTGTTTTTTTTGGCATTTTTCACGCCGTAGTAGCTAGTGGACCAGTAGTGTTATATTCTGTTGCAGATTGATAATATTGATGCCAATATATATATAAGAAGCTCTTTAACAATAAGGCTTGTGACTGGTGTTACAAAAACAAAATAAAAATATATGAGGAAATAAATATAGTACAAAACTGGAAATAGATAGTTTTTAAAGTAAATAATGTTTCCCATGTATAAATCAAAACAAATAAATTTTTTTTTTGATTTTGCTTTTCAAGGAGATATCTTTCCATTTCATTTCTCTTGATTGGCCGGTTAACATATTTCCGACGGAGAATACTTTTTTAACCAAAAGAAATAAATAAACACTGCAAGAAGATGATGAAGAAGGTTTGGTACAACAGAAGCTTGATAATGAACTCTCGAACTCACTATGGTCGCTTTACCAATGAATAGAACCAACATAAAAAACAAAACAGAAAGGCGAAGAAAGTTCAACGAAAATTGTACAGGATTAAAACAAACATGTAATCAACAAGAATCATAAGAAAAGCGAAAACATAAAAAAGAAGACTTTTTGGTTGCTCATTGCTTGAGAAGAGGTGTCAATAGTCTTCACCTTCGTCTTCTTCATCGTCTCCACCTTCCGCACCCACTTCTTCATAATCTTTCTCCAGTGCAGCCAAGTCTTCACGTGCCTCAGAGAATTCACCTTCCTCCATTCCTTCACCAACGTACCAGTGCACAAACGCCCTCTTTGCGTACATAAGATCAAACTTGTGGTCGATACGTGAAAACACTTCTGCAACTGCTGTGTTGTTGCTGATCATGCACACCGCTCTCTGAACCTTAGCGAGGTCACCTCCCGGAACAACTGTTGGAGGTTGGTAGTTGATTCCACATTTGAACCCAGTTGGGCACCTGCAAAACAAAAGCCAAGCCAAAAGAATTGTGATTACAAAAGCAACATGAAGGTAGGGAAAACAATAGCAACTTGTTCCATTTTGTACATCATACCAGTCAACGTTGACTGGTATGATGTACAAAAATGGAACAAGTTGCTATTGTTTTCCCTACCTTCATGTTGCTTTTTTAAACACAATTCTTTTGGCTTGGCTTTTGTTTTGCAGGTGCCCAACTGGGTTCAAATGTGGAATCAACTACCAACCTCCAACAGTTGTTCCCGGAGGTGACCTCGCTAAGGTTCAGAGAGCGGTGTGCATGATCAGCAACAACACAGCAGTTGCTGAAGTGTTTTCACGTATCGACCACAAGTTTGATCTTATGTACGCGAAGAGGGCGTTTGTGCACTGGTACGTTGGTGAAGGAATGGAGGAAGGTGAATTCTCTGAGGCACGTGAAGACTTGGCTGCATTGGAGAAAGATTATGAAGAAGTGGGTGCTGAAGGTGGAGACGATGAAGAAGATGACGGTGAAGACTATTGACACCTCTTCTCAAGAAATGAGCAACCAAAAAGTTTATTCAAATTTCTGTTTCTACTTAAGATTCTTGTTGATTACATGTTTCTTTTAATCCTGTACAATTTTCGTTGCACTTTCTTCGCCTTCCTGTTTTTATCTTGGTTCAATTCATTGGTAAGGCGACCATTGAGAGTTCCAGAGTTCATTATCAAGCTTTTGTTGTACCAAACTTTCGTTATCTTCTTACAATGTCCATTTTTTTCTTTAGGTACAGTCTTGTCTATTAGGACTTTGTAGAGATGTGTTCTACTTTACATTCATGGATCCAAAATTACATGAATCGAAAAGGAAATGTATGATGAGATCACGTAGGGCAGAAGAGTTGAGAGAGAGAAGGGAGATCCCAAATGGGATCAGTAGGATCGAAAATCGCATATTCTGCATTCATGTTGTCGTAGTAAGCGGTAGCTCCATTCATTGCATATAGGGATGCAGATATCTGTCTTTCGATATCAGCTAGACCCAAATGTTGATCAGTTGAGTTTGGATTGTTGAGATGTCCATGTGTTTCTTCCCCTCCCTGAGTCAAAGGAACGTGATGGTTGAAGCCAGCGACAAGTGGCCAAGAGTAAGGAAGCTGAACACTTTCGGTTTGTGGTTGTAATATGACCGATGAATCAGGGCGATACACATTATTGAGCGGCATCACTGTGGTCGTGGTGGTGGCAGTGACACTAGTAGCAGTCGAAGTGTAATTGATGCTGCATTCCGCAAAAGAAGAGACGGGTTTGTTTTGTTGTCGTTGTTGTTGTTTCATGCTCTGCTTCTGGTGAAGGAGGTTTCTGATCTTCAAAGACAATTGTGAGTTGTTTGGAAAATGGTTTGCGAAATTGGTGCGAGTATTGGAGCCACGTAGGAGACAGGCAGCTTCGTCGTAGGCTCGAGCAGCTTCTTCTGCTGTTTCAAAGGTTCCAAGCCACATTCGTATCTTTTGTGTCGTGTCTTTGATCTCTGCCACCCATTTTCCTGAAGGCCTTTGCCTAACTCCCACGAACTTGGTCTTGTTGTTGCCTTTGCTCTTCTCCTTTGTTTTCTGCTTTGGAGTTGTTTGATGTTCCATTTTTTTTGTATGAATCTGTAAATAGAGGTAGATACATAAGTATTTATAATGATTCATAAGTTAAGTTTTTCATTTTTGTGCTCGTATGTTTTGGGGTCAAGCCTTAGTGGGTGGCTCGTTTTTCTGAAGACTTGTTCTTGTTATTTTAGTGATGATACGGATATGATTTTATAATGATGGTGTTTCAGGTACTCTTTGAGAATGATTCAGAGGTTTTCTTTTATGTGGGTTCCCTCTATTAATTACGTGCGCACCATTTTCTAATTTCTTAATATAAAAAAGAAATTACAATAAGAAAAATGTGACGTGTTTGCTTTTAAAGCTTAAATATCTTAGAGGGAGGCCTCAATAAGAACAGAAGAATTTTTAAAATGCAAACAAAATGAAAAGCCGACCAAATATATACTTAAGATACTATAATCCAGACAAAATCACAAAATTAGTGGAAACCCTCTAAGAGATTACGAAAAGAAAAGTTATATAAAAAAGAAGTTCGAGTTAATGACTTAAGGTGCACTCTAAGATTTTGTGAAAAACTTTGTGTGGAGTTCATTGTGTGTAATTGCAAAAGAGTTGTGTGTTTTGTAGGAAGGGTTTGTTTTGGTCTAGTAAAACTGAGAGGTTAGGTGTATAGCGTAAATTTTTCTGTAATTGTTGAGAAAGAATTTGTTAAAATTTTCTTGTGTGTTTTCTTATCTCCACAAAACTTTCAAGAAATCCTTCGTTAACGTGTGTTTCGAAGGGGACATGGCCAAACCTGGAGTCCTTGGCTCCGATCATCCAGCAACAAGAGTACAAGACGCAAGAGTCACAACTAACAATGTGGGAGCCTTGCGGCTTCTTGGCCGAAGAAGAAGCCAAGTGGTCGGGCCTAAATTGGTCCGAAAAAGAAGCTTTACTAAAGGACCGAGCTGCTAAACAGAGTTGGACTTATGCTTAGTAGGAAGGTGAAGCCAACTTTTTGGTGGCACCAATGGACGATTTCAAATTCATGCGGGAAATGGTGGACATCCCGAAACCTTCATTCAGTATGGTGTACATCTGTGGGAAATGCTAACCGTGCAAGAACCCAATCATCGGAGACAAGAGTGCGAAGACGGGCAAGATGCATGGTCACGAAGAATGGTGGGACAACGGCTAAACTTTTCAACCCGTGGATGCTGAGTAACGTTTTTGAGGAAATGAAACAACAGGATGTGTCGCTACCAAAGGAAGAAGATGGAACACGAAACTGAGGGGAAGCCAGAGTGGCTTGCATATGGAAGCGACATCATGTTAATTTGACATCCCTGTATAGATTTTAAGAACTGGAACGAATGTTTTTTTGTAATGCCAGGGTTAAATGTAGTTATTCAATACGACATTCATGTGGATATAATAATGAAAAAAGATAAATTTTAATATAAGCAGAAAAAAGAGCCAAGCAGAAGAGTACAAATAAACAATGGCAATGAGAGAAAAGAATAATTCTCCAAAATTCTCACTTGCATACAAAGACAAAAACTCAAAAATCAACCCTTTCTTTCTGTTTTGTTTCTCGTATACGCACCAAAAACTTCATCCCAACACCAACACCAACACGAGACCTGTGTGTTTTGGGGAATCATTACCCAAATTCCCAATTCACTAACAGTTTCACAATCCCTCCTTCCCTCCTAATATACACTTCCTACCATCAAAGATAGAAGAAATTTCATTTGATAACTTATGAAGGATAGACCCATTCATCATCCCTCCCAAAAAAACAAATGGTGAAAAATGCAAACGCAAAAAAAAAATGTAAAACACATAAATGCAAAACTGACGACGCTTTGTGGTGACAATGAAGCTCACAAGACTGTAAAATGACAAAGAGACCCGATTGGAGTGAGTTTAGGAGGAAAGCATGGATTGGAGAGCCTGCTGCTGCTCGGGTTTCAGTGTCGACCATATTGAGGCCAATGACGATGGTGGCAGCGTTTGCTGAAGTTGCCTTAGTATATTAATCATACGACCTGCCGTCTCTTCTGTCACCACATCTTTCCCTGTAAGCACCTGCCCAGCCAATATATACACACACATTGATTTTTCTATCAGTACAACAACGCAAAGATCAACTCATCAACAAATGAAATCTTGTTTATGAGAAGAGTAATTAACACAAACCTCAGCAAATACTGTTACGATTTTTGGAAGATATAGGTTATTGGGGCCTAAAAGCTCCACATCTTGCCTGCAAATTTATATCATCAATCAGCCGTTTTGGATAGTCAGTCACAAAGGATCCCAGAAAAAGTTGAGGGCTAAGCATATTAGAAGCTAAACCAATTGCTTACCTCTCAACCATTGAACAGAGCTGATCATGAACCACTTTGGCTTCAATGACATCATTACTTATAGGCAAACAGTTCAACCACGCAGGAAGTACCTAATATAACCCCAAAAAAAGTTAACTTGATGATCATCAAAAGTAACAACATGTATTCGTGCAGAGCAAAGCAGCTGGATATGTTCAAAACTTATAACTATTATAAGCTACCTGAGAAGAATCGATACTGTCACGGTGAAATTGGCAGATTTTTCCCACAGCAGATACAGCATTATCATATGCCATGGCATTTTCGGATTGTCGAGCATTTGGCTGCTGTATCACAACATTTAATCTTGATAGAGCCTCTGTTGAAACAAAAACACGTGTTACTACTTACCTGCAAAGCATGGATTAGTACCCCCAAAAATTACCAGTGGGCAAAGGTATAACATACCTCCAACAAGAGGCTTGAATACAGATCCGCCAAATTCAGCACAAACACCAAGCCCATAAACGGCAGCCTGAAACAAACAAGAGAGTTCATAAAAATTAGTATGCAGCTATAGGAACACCAGACAAACAAAATGCAGGGTATACCTGTCGAACTTCTGGGCTCTCGTCATTGCAAGCTTCCAGTACAAATGGAAGATAAGTATCATAATATCTGCGAAACAAATATCAGGAAAAAATCACATAAGAACACCGAATACTGCAATCGTGCACAACGTACAATGATCCAGTGAATGCACATCCTTACTTAAAGGCAGCATCACGGCATTGTTCTGCAACATCATCAAAGATGCATATCGCAATCCTTCTCTCCTCAGCTGTTTTATCCCTTCCCTGAACTCAACAAATACACATCCCAAAACTAACAATCAATATCAAAACAGAAAATGCAAGACCAATCAAGACTAATGTTTTATCAGCGCCATACTCACATCCACATATTATAGAAACTCTATTCACCTGAACCACACATATTTAGAAATTCTATTCACCTGAACCAGAGTGCTAAAAATTTCAACAATTTTTCACTTGTGCGATATCAATTCAGTTATATGTTGGGGAATATACAAGCTTCTGCACATAACAAAACCAAAAGATACTCTCCACTATAGCAATTCTCCCCTTAGTATCATGTAGCACCGAGAAAAAAAGACATGAGTGATGACGGCCACTTACCCACATAGGTGTTAAGTAAGAGGATAATTCATCGAAGAATGGCAGAAACGCGGCCTTGAATGTCTTTACCAGTGTTCCCAATATTTCACCAACCTATGTGCAGAAACGTTTGAATAAGAGCATTGAAAATAGTATCACTTCATTAAACTTCCATTTGACAAGGTTGAATCATAGAAGACTAACCTGATCAAAAATTTCTTCTTCTTGCTCATTTTCCTCTTTAATAAGCTCTCCCTCTTCAGCGTCAAAGTCTTCAGCATTGGCCCTCTCTCCCCTCTCTCGCTTCCTACTAGCGCTTGCTGTCATAACTTGCTTTACCTCATCAACTATGGATCTAATTTTCCCTTCGTCCAAAAGATTTCCGGAGATCTGAAATACAGTGACAGGTTACAAGATACCATTTTCCAATGCACTGCTACGATTAACTCTAAGAGGCACATAATAAAGGCCTTTTCAAAGTAAGCTCTCTATCACATACCCTACGCCTAACGAAAGGATGAAACTAAGGGAAGCTGAAAAACAAGGTCATCATTTTGTCTTACAGGCTTTCCAATACAAGCAATATCTAATCTAACTAAATGCAAGACTACCAGAGAAAGTGCAGCACTGTCAAAAGAAAATACTGGAGTGACATGAAGAGGCACGACGTCAAAGGATTGTTTAAAATAAGCTCTTTATTACTAACGAAAGTTACCTGCAAGCATTCATTGATAGCTTCCAACATACTCACACAGATCTCCGTATCAGGTTCCTGCATAAAATTCAAATCATTAGAAATGGATCAAAGCTGAAAGAGGAAAAAGAAAAAAAGAGCAGAATACACACTAACTTTATGCAAAGCTTCCAGCATGGCTGGAATAATGTAGTCAGAAAGCTGCTTCAAATAGGATAGATCGCGTCCTTGAGATGTTCCTTTCTCTATTGCCAGTTTGGCTGAGCGCATTAGTTCCGGCATGGCTAGAAAGAATAGTTATCCAATTCATTAGAATTGTGCTATAGATGATTATAGATGGTATATTTAATGGTATACCTGACACAGCTGCTCTTCTAACTTCTTCGTGAAAATAGAATTTTAGCAAAGGAACAAGTGTAGGTGCAACCTACAATATACAAATTCAGTATACACAGTCCCAAGAACAATATCGGATAGTGACAAAACTTGGAGTTATTTAATCATATTAACCTGATCAATCCAGGGAAAAAATCCTTCTTTTAACTCATCGGCATAGCAACAAAGCATGTTACAAGCTGTGGCTTTTTCCTCTAGGACACTTGTTTTGATTCCTATTCTTTTGTCTCCCAGGATAATGGTCTCCATGCTGCATCAAGAGATGAAATTAGTACAAATTCATGCACAATGGACTCGTACTCCCTCTGTTTGACCATATTTTCTGCATCTAATATTATTTCTCTCACCTATTACCTATTGCACCCTTGATTGGCTACAATAAGTAAGAGTAAATAATGAAACAACAAAACTATTTTGGCAAGATAGAAGCAGGGTACATAGACATCATAGCAATCAGATGAAGTGCAAAGAAGAATGGAAAACCTTTCATCATCAGAATCCTCTGCTTCATCGTCTGAATCAGCAGATGTAATTGTTACATCTGGTTTAAGTTGAGCTGACTGAAGCAAAGGAGGCATCACAACATTCATGTATGGGAGGAAATCTTGGCCTAGACACTTGCAGAGCCTAGCCCATGCCTATGAAAATACAAGGTAGATTATAAGCTAGTGAACTTACCTATATAAGTTTATAAATAACATATAGGCTTAGCATGTTGTAATCAGAATTCACCTGTAACATATAACTCGTTATAGGATCATCTGCCTCCATTTCAGACCCTTGCAATGACATAAGAACTTCCATGACCTGGAATAGACATGTAAAATATTTTCATGCGACAGATAAATAGGATGAAAATCATATGGAAAGCTTGAAGGCAAAAATAATATTACAGCATATAGCATCAATTTTGATAGTATCTGCAAAATGATTTGACCCATGCATATAAGCGTACCTGTCTAGCGTCATCCCTAAATTTGTCCTTCCCAACTGCCATTCCAACAAGGCTGATGCATTCCATGGATTTGGCTCGAAGCATCCGCTTAGATTTGTCAGTTGCGTTCATCAAAATAGTTTTGAGATACGGCATGACAACATCATAGTACTTTTGGAAGTGTTCCTGCAAATTCCGATAATGTCAGATTCAGATAATGTCAGATCAAGAGTTCCATGCGAGGAAAACAATAGATGCAACATAACTTCTTCACATATACCTGCGATGAATCAGCAACTGAAGCAAGAGCTGTTAAAGCTCCTTCTTGCACCATTTGTTTTCCATTCTGTTAGAAGCAGCATTATACCCCAAAGTCAATCATTGAGCGCAAACTTATTGCTCTTTTTAGTTATTTATGCTAAGAAAAAAAGATCCCCAACGGACTTACTTGTAGTAGCACAAGCAATTTGCTCACTACTCCGTCTAAATAAGGTGCCAATATTTCAGGTGTACAATTTTCACTGAAGTTGAGTACTGCTGAAGCAGCATGAGCCTATACAAGGTCAGAAGATACTGTTTTAGAAAGTGTCAGAAGATTATATCATCAGATATACAGGGTTAGCGGGGATCTAACCTGCACTCGTGGATTCTGGAAATCATCCATAGCAGCAGCAAGTGCAGGGAGCACTCTCTGATGATGTTGGTTTTGCAAATCTGGACCCAAATCTGTAGACAACTGTCCAATCGCATTGATGGCTGCCCACCTTACGCGAGGATGAGGACTCTGAAATTGGCTCAAAACCATGGACACCACTTGCTCTAGATTTTTTATCATCACCTACATGAAAGTTCAAGATATTGAAGATCCAAATGAAAACCCCAAACTGATGTATGTGTTTCTTCGCCAGATAAATCATGCCAGAATCAATAATGATTTAAATCCAACTGAAAAGCAAGTACAACGAAACTCTACCGACAAAAACGAGGGAAAAAGTTACAGGCAATACAGTTGCCATTCACTAGCAATTTACCTTTGAGCAACCTTCAGCAATCTGAGCAAGCGCAATCAAAGATGCGTGGTGTTTCTGCCACTCAGAGGCAACCAAATAAGCAGAAAACTGCTGATACGCAACCGGAACAATGGTGTTCCCTCCCAAAGAAATTGCTAACCGATCCAAACACTCTTGACCCATGCTGTAGTTGCTCGTCTCGCCAGCGTCCTCGTCCTCGGTCTCAGCGCTGTACCAGGCAGGGTCGTCCTCGATGTCCTCGAGCATCTTCATAAGAACCGCGAACAACCTGTCAATGAACTGAGGGAGTTTCCTGACCATTCCAGGGGCACGCTCACGCGCCTCAGCTAGAGTTACCAAAAACTCAATCGCGAGGTGGCGCGTACTCTCCTCGAGGGAATCAGCCTCTGCGATCTGAAGCATCGAACTAACTATGTCAAGAAGCTGCCGTCTGAGGAACCGTGGCTCAGTACCAGCCAATTCAATCAAAAGCTCCAGTGCCTCCTGTGCAGTTGCTTCGTTCCCGTTGTTGAGTGATTCGGTCAACGTCCTGATCATCGCAGGCAGAACATCTTGGAATCTATCCCGCTCCGTCGAGTTCGAGAGACACTGAACGAAACTAATGACGGCGTTGAGGGCGGCGATTTTGACGTCGGAGCTAGCAGAGTTACTACTCAAGCACTGGAGAAAGATGCCGTGTAGATGCTTGATGTGAGGAGTCAGAGTCTCACCAACGTACTGAGACAATTGCGCCAAAATTAAAAACGCCGATTCCTGCAATTTGGATGAATCGGACGAGACGCACTGGAAAACGAACGGCAGCAACTCGGGCCATCCGTTCTCCGGGAGGATCCCGGATGCAAGTTCAGAGACAGTGTCGCAAATCTTCTTAGAGATCGACTTGGCCTCCTCACGCTGAATACAAGACAGCATCGAGGATTTGAGGGAGGATTGAGTAGGGAGAGAGAGACGCGGCCAGAGATAGGCGTCATCGCGTGTGAGCAGCTTACGGAGGAGAACGGCGGCCATGGCGCGGCCCTCGGGATGGGGAGAGAGCTGGAGAAGATGAGCAAGCTTCAAGGCGAGGGTATCGGGATTGCTTTGCTTAGCGAGATTGAAGAGAGCCTCGGCGGAGGAGCGTTGCTCGTTGGAAGAGGACATGAGGTGGGAGATGAGGGTCTCGAACGGCGCCGAATCGGAGCCAAGGACCATCGCGAGTTGCGCTTGCTGAAGCTGATTCGCCTCGGAAGCCATGGCAGGTGGCGGCGGGAAAAAACTAGGGTTAAAAAAGCGCACTAGCTAATCTCTCTCCCCTTAGGATTCGAGTCTAGAGAGAGAGAGAGAGTAAGCGGAATAAGGAGGAACGAAGAGGGGATGAGGTTTCTGAAGAGATAATTATATATTTATTTTTATTATTTTTATTTCCATTTTTCCAACTATTCGTGATTTGAGGTGGTCTAATGTGGGCCGCCGGAATAGCCCATTATTATTAAATTAAGGGAAAAGAAAAGAAAAAAAGCTAAGCAATAATAATATGTCATTAGCTGTATTTCAAAGGTGGATGATTAATTGATAACCAATGCGTGTGTCCCATTTATGTATATTATTATTTATCAAATTCAAAGTTTGCTTTTATTTTTTTATGGAATATATCTTTTATATTGAAACTTTTGTAAAAACTTTAGATTACACTTTCTCAAATGTAATTTTTGGGTTATTCGGAATAAGCTTTTGTAAGATGCTGCTTCGATGGCTTTCTCCTATGTTAAACTGAAAATGGCAGTGAAGATATATGGGTGGAACTAAGGCTATGGTAAACATAGAAAGTTTACATTAATTCAAAGTCATTTTTGGTTCAATATGGTTAGATATAATTAAAATACGGTATGCTATCCAGGAAAATATGAATTTCCTTATTGATGATCATATAGGAAAATATATGAAATGTTAATAAAATGTGGAATTTGGAACTTGAGGCTCCCAAAAGCATTTGAAATGACATATTTCAATTTTTTATTTTTATTTTTAACTTAGAAATGTAGCTAAAAAAGGGTTTGTTCATTCTCTAATTTATATTCTTAATCTGTTTTTGTTTCAATTTGATGACAAAAAATACTTATAATCCTTAATTGTGACGAATAGAATGTTAATTATTTGATACTTGATATCCAGACTATAATTTCATGAAATCGTTAAATATCTGAAATATTCGTATGCAAAGATATTATTACTTGATTCATGATTTTAAGATCTGAGTAATGAAATAATTTTGAAGCAAATATTTTATGATATTTAATTTTGACTTTTAGTCAAACACTTAAATTTGTAATTTTGAAATTTCTTACAAAATTGGAACTCATATGTTCATGAATATTGTTTCTTTTGTAATCAGAATAGTTGCATTTCAGATACTAAACCCCTAATTCCGACTTAACCGTGTGTCAGTCGTTCTCTGTTTCCTCTTTTCAACTCCTCTCACTCTATCTCTGCTTTCTCGGTGAGTTATGCTCTCCTGTTAACTTCTACGTTTCTCTGCCCTCTTTCTGTATGCAATTTGAGGTTTGGATATTTAATGATTACGGACCGATCGCTTCTAAAGCCCAACACGTGAGTTGTTTTGGAGCTTTATGTCTACTCGTGTGATGGGTTTTGTCGGAAATTCTTTTGGTCTCTCCTAACTCTGGAAATTTGATAACTTTTGATTTCCCCAGCTCATTTTGCTTGTGGTTTGGAATGATTACTGATTAGTTTTGTAGGTTGTCTGAAATGAACTGCGAGTAAGTTTTAGCTTCTTTTACGATGCCACAAGTGTACTGATTCTGTAGTTGCTTTGTAGACGGTAATAGTTCGATGTAAGTAGATTCATACATTAGTAAACAGCTAAATTTAGAATTTTGATTATCAGTTTGTGTTGAAAATTTACACAAAGCAATCAAATTTGGAGTATTTAAAAAACTAATCTGGATGTGTAGTTTCTCTCTCTTCAGATTGCTTGCTTTTGGAAGAAAGGTTAGGGATTTAGACTTGGAGAAGTCTTCAACTTTGATTGGCTTGGCCGATCCTTATGCTATGCTGAGTAGATTGTCAAGGCGTTGCTACTGCACTTCTGTTCATCGGCCATGGCTGTTTCTGGGATTGGGCAATCCTGGGGACAAATACAAAGGGACTAGACACAATGTACCCAAATTTTTGTAGTGATAAGTTATTTAAACAACTTGGATCTCGCTGTGTTGATTTCAAATACTTTAGATATTTGCTCTTGTTTGGCTACTACGTTGCAGATTGGGTTCGAGATGATTGATGTTTTTGCTGAGTCAGTGGGGATTCAGATGAACCTGGTAAATTTTAAGGCTATAATGGGACAAGGTATGTGAGTAACATGGTGTTTTCTTTTGTCTTACATGAACAAAAACTATGTGTGTTTGCGGGCTTTCAATTTTGTGTTGTCCCCTCTCAGGTTTCGTGGGCGATCTCCCTGTTATCCTGGCAAAGCCGCAAACCTACATGAACTTGAGCGGTGAATCAGTAATCTGCTTTTCCTATTCTTAGTATCAAACCTCTAGGCATATAAAAATTGTGAGATTCAGGTTATGTAGAAAGGTAGATGTATCTGAATGATTCGTGAGGCTTAAAAAAGTGATCTCTTTTACTAAAATATATTTGAACATAATCTATGTGGTTTCATCCAGTGATATTTAAACAAAGGTTAGGTTTTCTCTACTTCTTCTAAAGACATGTTAGAGGCTGATGAGAAGCTTCCTGAGTAATTGTTTTAGTTATGGCAGTATTATAGTGTTGAAGAGAGATGTATGGTCATAAAAATCTATTGCTTGTGTTATTAACTACTCCTCTCCTTAACTTGATCAGAGTGGACCTCTCGCGGCTTATTACAAGTTACCTCTCAATCGTGTGCTTGTGGTAATACTATTTACTGATTCTGGCTCACGGCCTAACCATCCTTACAACCATTTTAACAGAAGACGCTTAATTCCATTGTTACTCTGGGCTTTTGGGATGTAGGTGCATGATGACACACAATTGCCATGTGGTGTTCTTCGTCTTCAAGAAAAAGGAGGCCATGGATGTCACAACGGGTATGGCTGTCCCATTTTTGTCAATAGGCTGCGGTCATGTGTAAACATGCTTGTCTTTTCCCTGGTTCTAGTTCTGTCACATGCTTCAGACGGTAGTATCTACCATCATATACGTGTGTTGTTATGTTGAAAACTCTTTATGTATATACTTGTTTCGGTTATCACTCACATTAGTTTATATGGTAGCTATGATCCTTGTGTTCTCAGGTTAAAATCCGTAATGCACCATTTCCGAGGCAATAAGGAATTTGCAAGGCTACGAATTGGTTAGTTTGGACCTCTGTTCGAACTTAACAATTTCTCTCCCTCATGAAGATCTTTGGTTGTAAATCGAGCTATTGTTATAATTATTATCTACTAATGCTAAGGAATCGGGAAGCCTCCGGGGCAAATGGACCCAAAAGCGTTCTTGTTGCAGAAGTTCAGCACACCAGCTCGTCAACGGGTAAGTCTTTAAGCGTTTATGGACATTGAAACACTGTGGTTTATATCAAACACAAGGAAATGGATTTCTTATGTTTCTCTGTGTGTGTGTGCTGTGTGTTTGTGGGAAAGATGGATGTAGCTTTAGCAGAAGGTGTGGACGCTCTGAAGCTGGTCTTGTCTAAAGACTTTGGAGAAAGCTGGAGACTGTTCAACGTGGAACAGAAGTACAAACACTTAAGGCAACACACAATAATGGCACCTTGACCAAATGCTCTCACCAAGATGATGAGTTTATTTTCTTCAAATTGGGATAAGAGAAAGAGAAAAAGAAACAAATATAAAAAACAATCTGAGACGAGCAAATTTGTAGTGGAGAATTTTGTTCTGAAGAAATTTGTTTTTGTTACTTTCTGTAAAATTTTAGTCCAATGTGAAGAATAAATTTGTAAGAAAAACAATTTCACAGCCGTCCGCCGCAACCGCCAAATGCTAACACCGTCATCGTCTGAAAGCGTTTGCGAGAGAATCAATCAAGCTCTTTGATTATAAGCAGTCCAAAACAGCCAAACGCTAACACCGTATTAGTCTCTAAACGTTTGCCAGAGAACCCATCAAGCTCGTTTGATAATAGAAAAAGCAGAGCACTTGTGTACGGTGAAAGTTTTGATTTTTGACGAATCACCACCACCGCCGGTAGGGTAAACTATGCCGACGGGATGCGAATTTCCGAAGATTCAAACCTTCGAGAGTGCTCCTTCTGCCGCCGAATTTGAGTCTGGCGTCGAGCTCACCAACTTCCCTGCAGTACTTCACCTGACTTACCTCTCTTTGTTTCTTTCTCGCTGAATCTCACTTGTCTTATGATCTGATTCGTATTTGCTTCCTTCTTCTGAAGGTTTTCCGAAGATGTGCTAGTCACTGGGATGCCTGTTCTAAGTGGAATCCATTCAACAACGGCCTCGATTATCTGGAGGTGTTTTTCTTACTTCTCACTTGATTTCTATTCCATTTCCTTTTTTTTTCTTGGAGTCGAAGATTGTGCCGCAAAATCTTATGCATTAATTGGATTGTATGAAGGAACGTGCAGGCTCTGTTGAGGTGGAGGCAATGCTTTCGAGGACGGCTCCGATTTTCAATGGTGATATCAGAAGCCATGAGAGGGTAAAACTCTATTTCTCAGTTCTTGTCATTTTTTTTCCGATGGTGAACAGATATAGATGGCTAGTCTCTTAAGCCACAATATTATTGTGGTAACCTAGCTGGAAATTAGCTGATTTGAGCTCTAATTCTTTCTGGATTCTGCTTTCAATATAACTTTCTTGTTTCCACCACACCAGTTTACATAGGTTTTTCTTTTTCCTGTAGGTATCATTGCCTTTCTCGGATTTTGTTGGATTCTGCAAGCAGCATATGAGAAGCAAAGGGAATGGCACTGGTGTTGATGCAAAGTCTGCATATCTAACTCCTTTGCCTAATTGCCTGATGCCTGAGGATCCAATACCTGGACAAATATACCTAGCACAGGTTCATATGATATTCAGCTTTCGTCCTTCTGCTTATGGTCTGTGAATATGTTTGCTCTTCACTTCAGATCTTGCGATGATATATCATTTTCGGAAAATTCATTTTACTTAGATTTCTCGCCCATGCAATCCCCTTTGATTGGTATATGTGTTTTTTTGGCCAGTTTCCAATTCTGAATGATGTGAAAGAAGAGAAGGTTCAACTTAAGATTCTGAGACAAGACATTCAAACGGTATGCATACTTCTTTCAGCTCTTTTTTCTACCGGAGCTGCTGACATGAACTTTCTTAACATCTACTATCTGAATTGAATTGATCCAGCCCACACTCTTAGAGGCAAAGTCACTGTCTTCTATAAACTTTTGGATGAATTCTGCACAAGCTCGATCAAGTACCCACTATGATCCACATCATAACCTCTTATGCGTAGTCTCAGGGTCTAAAAAAGGTTAACCATTGCTTTCCTCTTAGTTAATTTCTGATATTTTCTCTTTCTTAGTGGAATCAAATTGGTAATGTATGGTCCAACTATAAATGGAATTGCTTCACTGAAATTGAAGGCATGTGGTTTTATTAAAATGTTAAGTCAGCTCGTTTGAAATCAATTTAAGGTTCATCCTAACTAATATGTTGTATGCTTTCTTACATCTAAATCAATTTCAACCTTCAAAAAAATCATCAACAGTTGTCTTGTGGCCCCCTTCCGCCAGTCCCTTGCTCTATCCGATGCCTATATACGGAGAAGCGTCAAACCATAGGTATCATTCCTTGCCCTTCCGTATATATTTTTGTGTGGTTACATTCTTAGCAGCTATTGCAAACTTACCAATGATTTCTTTATATGCCAATGTCTAATTACGAGATTTTTTTTGCAATTTATATTTCTTGTTCATATAGTTCGGTTAGTCTAGAGAATCCAAATTTATCAGATTATCCAAGAGCAAAGTATTCCCTGAAGCATTCACAGGAGATTACACTTAACGCTGGTGATGCGGTATTCATTCCTGAAGGTTGGTGAGTATACTCATATTTTCTCGGAAAATCTCTCCGAGTCATAGCATTGCATTTCAGAAGAAGCTGAAATTTCTAAGATTTTCTGCATCATATGTATCAAAGTGCTTTTCCTAATCACTTGTAGCTGTCATGTCTCTGTTATGTAGCTGTTTCTGGCTGAGCTGCTATTGTAGATGTTGCAGTTACTCCAGTAACGTATGCCAAAGAATCTCTAAAGTGTCTCTGCCTGAATAATTGGCATTTCTTTAGTGTGTGTCATAGCTTATTTCATGTAGTATGCATATGCCTAGAGCCTCTGATCCAGATGCTAGTTGACATGAGGTCCTTTAGGTTTTAATCCCAGACACAAACAAGATGCTTGAAATGTCACTTGGGTTAGCTAGCTTTCTATCATGGTAATGAAAGTGGCACTTATTTGGTGAGGACAACTACCTAAGTATTGAAAGCTTTGACCCTTGTACTTAAGCCTCATAAGTTTAATGTGAGAACAGTCAGTCGACAGATTGATGGATCATTTCAAAAGTCAGATAATTATCATTTTACTTATGCAGGTTCCATCAGGTGGATAGTGATGAGCTGACAATTGCTGTCAACTTTTGGTGGCAATCAAACATTATGTCCAACATGCTTGAACATATGGATTCATATTATCTACGCCGAATTACAAGAAGGTCTTGGATTACAAGTCCCAGATTCTTATAAAGAATATATTTTTGCATCACATTTTTTGTTTTGTTGCCTAACTTCTGCTCTCTTTTTCCTTGTATGTGCCTGCATCCTTTGTCAAAGATTGATAGACAGAGAAATGGTGTGTAAGTTATTCTGTCTCATCAGTAAAGATTGTTGGAAGTTATTATTTTTCTTACTCTTCCTGATTTTAAGTTATAATTGTAGGTTCGTCTATTCACCTTTGCTTGCATTTACCAAGTTTACTACTTTCTATTTACCCGTGTGACTTGGATATTGACAGAGCCTGTTAGTTTTGAAGCCTTCTTCAACTGATTTGAAGCAACCGGCTGAGCATATTGACCAATCTCACGTTGGGCAGGCAGGTAATATAGTGTAAAATCTGAGAAAACCTTCAATTTGTTGACTGACTTGGCCGGTGATGAACTCATTGCAGAAGGTGGGAATGATAACTCAAGCAATGAAAGCATTAAGAAAGCTGTCGGCACATTACATGAAAAAACACCACTGCATGATCTTGATCCTTCTGTTTGCCAGGCACTTCATGAGCTTATTTCCTTAGTCCATGACCACGTTAATGCTGTTGATACAAGTAGGGGACTGCAGCACACTTCACCCAGTTGTTCAGACCCAGCTTCAGAGAGGGACAATAGCAAGATCCTGATGAATGCATTGTCTTGTTCAGAAGATGATCTTGTTTCGCATATGCTTTGCAATCTTGAAGCATCTAAACTTCGGGATGTTCTCCTTGCAATGGCAGTAAGTCTACAATAAGTGCTTCTAGCGCACTTCATTATTTTGGTCAAAATGGAGAACTTTTTTTAGTTTTACATGGACTTCTAACGTGAATTTCTTCGAACTAATGTGCTCGTATCATATAACTCATTTCAGCGTTATTTCCCAAGAACCTTAGAAGCGTTAATACTCCACATGCTCTCACCTGTTGCTGCGGAAGTCCTAACACAGAAGTTTGATGAGATGGACCAACAGACTGGTGAAGAAGATAGGTTTGTTCTGAAGCATTCTTGTTGAATTCATTTCCATATATTGAAACTGAAGAGTAACTTATTATTTGCCTTCCTTTTCCCCTTTCCAATTCCTAGGAGCCAATTCTATCGGGAATTTTATGGTGCCTTCGATGATGAATCAGCTGCGATGGATATAATATTAACTAGGAAAGAGGCTTTTTCATTTCAGGTATGTTCTTTAGCATCACTTTGTCGAGTGTGAACCAACGTAAAATCAAAGAAGAGAAATTTTGCCTCTAACATAAGATGCTTCGGTGAGAGCATTTGATATAAGCTGTCCCAGAGAAGTTTATCTGACTAGTTGATGCAGAACAGACTTATCATAAAAGTCCGATGGACATAAAATTCTATCTATCTTTGTTATACAGGCCTTTAAGAATGTACTAGACAAGTATTTGGGGGTCAACATTGCTTCACCAACAACAAACATATGAAGCATGTCTCGGTAGTATGTGCTGGCCAGATGAATGTGATCAGGCAATATTGCTATCGGTATGGGAAAGGATGATAGAAGAGACTTGTTGCTGTTGATATTCGAAGATCGTGCTCCGTCCACTCTCATTAGCTTTTCTTCTGCCAGTTTTGTCGAATAGGATTCTTAGTTGTTTTTGTATTCTCCTTAGGTGTTCCTCTTTTCTCAGAATCTAGTCTCTTAAGCTTCTGCCTCAAAAAGAAAAGTCACAATCACCATATTATTAAGCGGGATATATGAAGAATTTCGAACCTGATTTGTTGTATTTTAAGATTTATTCAAATTGAAAATTAATGAAAGATTTAAGTGAAACAAAAAGAGTATGAGTTAGAGAAAAAGCAAAGCATACCATTGAAAGGAGTTGAGCAATTACACCTCATCTTCGACTTTTAGCTAGGACATTGATCTACAATCACTGACGTACAGTCAGACTGATTACGGTGACCTAGAAAACTTTTATTTATTTATAAATTCACGAATTTACCATATTCTATATCTTAAATAATACCGAATAAACCCTTCAATTGGATTTTTTGTTTAACAAAATTATCATCCGTGGGCAATTTTATTAAATAATATCGATGACTTTTGTATATGGGAATATTTCCTTATGACTAGTAAAGGGGCCTACTCAAGCTTAAAGGGGTAACTTGCTCTCTACTTTTCTTTTCCCTCTTCTAATATAAGTGAAAACCCTATCTCTCTCGGATCACCAAAAAAGAACACCATCGTTATTGCTCTCTGACATCTTTCTGGTTCGTGAAATTTGTTTAGTTATCGCTCGAGTCTGTTGTGTGATGATTCGAACACAGAAATTAAGAGCTGTGTGCTGCATTAATTACTTGTGCATTCTCTAGGGTTTGCACAGTTTAACTATTTATGTTTTTCTTCACAAGGAACTGTTGTTTTCGAATAGTTTATGGTTCTGTTCAAAACTTTGAACACCCGTAATAAGACATGGTTTTGAGTTTTGTTTCGGTCTAAGCTCTGCTCTTATATGTTTTTGACTTGCCATGTTCTCAGAAGCAAAAGTTTTGGCATTCTACTTCTCTTTTGGATTATCTTTGGTTTGATGGTTGATTGATATATGTGTGTGTTTTGCAGATTTATCTGTGAAAAGATGACTTTATCTGACGAAGAACTCAGAAGACTTTTCAGAATCAACAAGACACTGAATCAGATGTTGAAAGATCGTGGGTATATTGTCACGGATGCTGAAATTGGGATGACCAAAGAACAGTTTGTTGACAAATATGGCGAGAACATGGAAAGAAAAGAACCTATTACCCTCAAGATTAAGAGGAACGATGACTCCGATAAGGTTTGTTCAATTTTGTCATAATTTTTACGGATTAGAAAACATTTTTTAAACTGCTCTTTGCTTCTACCACAAGGATATGAGTTTTTTTTTGTGTATTTTCATTATTCTAATGCTCTACTTCTTCCTTGTGGTAGCTCTTTGTCTTTTTTCTAAAAGACAAGGTTGGTATCAAAGAAGTTAAACCTTGTGTTGCGCTCATGCAATCCAAGAATGTCTTCAGAGCAATTTTGGTTGTGCAGCAGGACTTGACACGCATCGCTCTAGATGCCATAACCAACCATCAAAATCAAAACTTCACTTGGAAGTTTTTAAGGTAATTAAGTTTATCCATTTTCTGAATCTGAAACTACTACTGTTTGTTTGTTTTTTCTTTTCTTCTTTTGGTCCTGGAACTATATATGAAGAGTCCACCATGTCGTCCTCTGAGATCTTACAAACTAGGATTCTAGCAACATGTGATTTTTCTATAAAGAGTTTGTGACATTATCTTCAGAGATGATAAAGAAAAAAAGCATGTCATTTTACATTCGAACTTACAATCTACTCTTACATCTATCTTGAAATCTGAGAGTATTTTCCAGTGACTTTTTCTTCTTTTGCTGCTTCTTGTATTTGGCTTATTTGTGTCCCAAAATATACTCTAAAAGCTCATGCTCTTATGCAGGAGAAAGAGCTTCTAATGAACGTAAAAGAACACGCTATTGTTCCCGAGCATCAAGCTCTAACAACTGAGGAGAAGAAAGCTTTGTTGAAGAGATACACTATGAAAGAGAATCAGGTTAATATCTTGGCACGCTTAAGCATTGAAACTAGTTTATTGTCGAAACCTAAGACTTTGAAGTTAGATCTTTGTTGGGTTGTTTCCCCTATAGCTAACATGTTTGTTTACTCACTTTGTGGTGGATTGGCGATAGCTTCCACGTATTCAGTTTACGGACCCAATCGCGAAATACTATGGGCTAAAACGTGGAGAAGTTGTGAAGATCATACGGCAGAGTGAAACAGCCGGTCGTTATGTCACATACCGCTATGTTGTATGACCCTTATAGCTTCTGGTGGGATCCGGTCCTGGAGTTATTGGATAAAGACTTAGGTAGCGTTTAGAATGACTTCATTAGTTTTGACACATTGAGATCTGACTAGTGACAGTTCATGCACAACTGTAAGTATTCTTGATTCTTGTGGGTTCACAAGATATGTTTCTGTACAGGTATATAAAAATGTAGAAGAAACTGAGATCAAATGTCTTGAGAAATGGCTGTATTGGAATTTGAATGTCTCGCAACGAATGATTCGATAAGTGGGTTCACCATTTCCGGCTTTTCGTCCTGCAAATTTGACAGAAACATAATGAGAAGAAGAAGAAAAAAGGTTACTTGTTGTATTTCCATCTTGTGAGGGAGGTGTAGAGAGAGTGAGAGAGAGACCTGAGGACAGTGGCCGGCTTCAGGCAGAACAACGAACTCTTCAACTGCATCAAAATCGCCATAAGCTCGTCCGAGCTCGATTGGCTCCCATGGATCTTTCTCTCCCCATGCAATTAGAACCGGGCACTACAGAGACATGGCCATGGTAAACTGTACTAAGGTTTACTTTCAATTATGGTTAAGGCGAAAGAGCAGAGTAACGAACCTTGACATGTGGGAGTAAATCCTCTGGAAGTGGTCCACCAGAGTAACAGATGAATTCGAGGAAGACATCAACTGCACCTGGCTCAAGCCCTGGCCGTAGAATTGCCTCAACTAGTTCATCTGTCACTTGCGAGCTATCATGGTAACACTAATTGCAAAATTCACAAAAACCTCACTACAAAATATAAAATCATGCAACTTATAACCATATAACAGGCTGGAGTATCAATACCTGGCAAAGAATGCTTCTTACTGTCTCTGGTTTAGCAATGGTCTTAAAAAATAGTTCTCCAACCGGAGTATTCCTGAGACCGACATGAAAATATTCAGCTGCAACACCACAGAGGATCTTAGATAAATGTCCAGAACGGCGCAGGCCAAGTAGGAGTACAACACCTAAGTAAATTCTGAAATGATCTGATGAAAGGTCTTCCAATCAATGGTTGTTTACTGATATGAAGCATCCGCAGCGATATGTTTATAAGCATAAGCCCTCTGCATATCTCTGGCTTATTTACTGCTGCCTGAAGACCAACAACTCCTAATGAACACCAATCTCTCTATCATCAACTGAACCAAGGACCAATAAATTAAACCCGAAAGCTTTGAGAGCTAACCTCCGATAGAGTTGCATATAAAAAAGGCTTCATCTTTGACCACATCCAGACAAAAATCATTGAGTTGCTCACCCCATGTCTCAAAAGTGTAGAACGGTTTTTCTCCAAACTCACGAGGATTCGGTTTATCGGAGTATCCATATCCGATAAGATCGATTGAGTACACCCTATATGATTTCCCAAGAATAGGTGTGTTCTTCCTCCAATGGTCACTGATCACAGAATAAAAACATGTGACGCGAAATGCTACTGTTTGAAGATTATGGTTCTCAATTCTCTGATCAAGATTTTAAAAAACCTCAATGAAGAGGATGCTTTAAGACGTTCTGAGAGATTTTGGTAAATGTTCATTGATACCTATAGTAATTGAGAAGCTAAATGGCAATTGAGTTTGACCTGTTAGCACCGAAACCATGAACCAAGACTAAGGCAGGGCCACTGATTCCAGCACACTGATATCTTATCGAATAACCTTTCCAGTTCCATGTCCTGCAAACACCAACCAAAAAAAAACATATTTTCGTCAATCTAGGCATTTAATCAGAAACCCAGAAAAAATCAGTCTAAAATTACAAAAGAAACAGGAAGATGAGATTTACAAGGTTCGAACTTCAGGACAACCATTTTCCCCGACCGGGCGATTTTTGAAAGTAGAAGCTTCGTCCGTGACCGAAGAACATGAGATAGACCCAATTTCCCTTGGAGTCGGAGATCGTACGATGCCTGTCGGAATCGATTGTCGGAGAAAATGGGTTTCCGTGAAACTGATAACCGAACTGTTCTTGACACGACGGAACAGCAGAGATGGTGTTTCGAAGTTCGTGAGGGGTAGAGCTGCAAAAATGCTAATGTTCGCCATGACTGGTTTCGTGCTGAGTGAGTACATTAATATCT
Organism: Schrenkiella parvula; assembly: GCA_000218505.1. NCBI lineage: Eukaryota > Viridiplantae > Streptophyta > Magnoliopsida > Brassicales > Brassicaceae > Schrenkiella > Schrenkiella parvula. The sequence goes on along the minus strand of CM001192.1, from coordinate 11,997,794 downwards.
TTGTTCTGTTCTAAAACTGTTTTGGAGTTGTTACGTAGCCAAGTGTTCCGATTTGGACCAACCGCACTTTTCCTTAAATCATGTTCTTGTCCAGCGTAATTAAGCCTGTTGTTAGGAGTGTCAAACCCGGCATTTTAACGATTTCATAGTAGAATTATATTTGGAGATATGAATTCAAATCTTAAACAGACAGGTGCGAGTGTAAGAGATGACTGAGAAAGTTTCCGAGCACAAGAAGGGTATAAAGTACATGCCAAGAATGGACAACATATACACACTGCTCAATGACTATATTACATGTAAATCAAACTAAGAAAAACTCAAGGTCCTAAAATTATGAAGCGAATTGACGAAGCTAATGCTGCGGTTTGACAGCCTTCTTCAGCCAATTACCTCCGAGTTTGAGTCATCGGAAGGCCATATCACTGTCTCCATCAGGCGTTCACGCATCAACGCCAAGTTCTCATCTGATATATCTTGGTATATCTTTCCATGGTCACATTTCTACAAGCAGCAAACTATACAAGATTAGTTTTGAGTCTCTTCTGGTTCCCATGGCAGGAAAGGAACAACATAAGAGGCGATTGTACCTTGATCCACTTTCCATACAAGTGGAGACGCGTGATCATCACTCTTTCTGCAAGCTCCTGATTCTCCTACAAGTAGTTTAGACAAGACAATAAAAGATTCAATGTCTGTTTATACTCTCAGATGAAACACAGAAGTACTCTTCTTCCTCCTCATGTTGAATCAAGGCTGAATCAAAACAGAGTATATCACAGCACAGAGTGTGATTACGACAAGAACAAATCTATGATATCTTATTCTTATTCCAATCCACCAAAGTAGGAAGAACTCTCAACCCAAAGGCTCCTCCAAACCCTTTTAGAAAAGTTACACCCTTCAACAATTTGCCGAGACAAGTTTTATAAAATTGAATCCCTCACTAACTGCTCTCTAACCAACTCACCAGAGCTGCAATCTGCTAAGTCCAGTCCTAGGCTAGTTATAGTAGACCTACAGCGAAGCTTGAGTAGCTAAACTTCTTCAATTAGGATCATCAAATGATATAAACTAAACTCGATTACCTTGCCGAGGGTGCGGAGGAAACGTTTGCCATCGGTTGGTCTGTTTGATACGACGTGACTGTTGTAAAACAAAGGACACAAGACCAGAAGCCAAAAATGATCGAGTAAGTGTTTTTGTTAATCTAATCCTGATACAGAACTTCATCAAAATAAAAGATTTAGATAAATAATTATCATGCAGAGTATTAAGAAATTTACTTATAGAACCAAGTGTATTGCGGAGGATTCATTTCGTATAATTGATGAAGAACCGTCCTCACAGCTTTGTAAGTGAAATAATTTACAATTTGCTGCAAAATTGAAAAGTCAGAGCCATAAGCATATTGCCAAATCTTCCTTTCAAAAAACAATCTTTCTCACCGTTTTGACATCCCCAAAGGTATCATCGTAATTCCCAGCAACGTCCTCATTCACAATCAAGAGCTTCTTTTTGCTCCTTCGATTCGCAATCCTTGGTACGCGCTTCGAAGAAAGCCTAAAAACAATGCCCGAACCAGTAAAGGAGCTCCCTAGTTCCAGCTTTCTTGCACTGCCAAGGATCTTCTTCTTGTTCGGAGAGCTCCTCGTGTGACCATCCAGACATAAACATGGACTGCTCGGCGAATCCATAACCGACGAGCCAACAACAAACAAAGCACCCACCATTACTTCCCAACAACAAGATCAAAACTTTTTCCCGATGATTTGGGGAAACCAATACCAGAAGTCAACAAACAGTTGGTGGATCGATGGTAAGAATCAGAGCAGAAAAGAAGAATGAAAGATGAAACAGTTTTGTAATACAAAAACAGAAAACACGAATTGGGTCTGTAAGATGGAAAATGGCCGTTGAATACTAGCCAGTCAAAATCAGGGCAAGTCTGATATTTTATTTTTATTCCTAAAGCAACAAGCAAAGGCAAAGACAAACAAGAAAACCACCGGGTGGGCTTTCGGGTTTACGTGGACACTCCGTAGAGTAAGGTTGTATTTATTGTCGTCTTGTAACTTAAAATTTGCAGTTAACTTGTGTGAATGAGGAACAAAACTAAAGTAATGGACAACCCGCATATCACATGGCCATCTTAAAGGAAGACAGGCGGAAAAGTCAGGAGTTCGAGCACCGGCGATGAAGAAATAACTAAATTTAAACTTCGTACGGATAGATGATTAGTAGAAATCAATGGTTTAGGACTCGAACGTGTTCTTAGTATAGTATGTTAAGGGTCAAACAGACCAAGTTTTCAATCAGATCTCATTCTACTTGAATTGATATATCGGCTTCTAGCATGCATCTCCCACTCAGCTATGCCATATACATGATTCAACAACTACCAGTAGGGAGCTTGAACGGCGACAGTCTACTATAGATACAGCATTTTTCGTGGAACCGAGGTTTTAACAAGACTTGCATAAAGGAAATATTTGACATTTCATTACCAAATCTTATAAAGACTTGTCTAGGGATTATCCCGAACGTATTTGTACAAAGTTGACTGACACTCAACTCCATGATTGTGGTGTCATTGTAGACTCGGTGATGGTTGAGAGTACTTACTCGGTGATTAGCATCTCAGCTTCATTCATCATTCCTGGAAGCTGCTCTTTCAGAGATAAAACAAAAACTTCGGTTAGTACAGGTATATCACCAATACCCTACAATCCAGCCTGAATCACTTTGCGAGTTGGCTGGTTTGAAAAAGTATCTACGGGAATAACCACTCAGAGAAACCAGAACAATATCATAAAGATAGGTAAACATTTGATCGAGGCTTGTGAATAGCATTCTAACAAACAGCATTTCACGTTTATCAGCTACCCAGTAAGCTACCTATACGAGCTAAAAGAACAAAAGAGAACCAACAAGAGTACGAAAAAAACCGCTACTTTCAGTTTCGGCGGAATGCTTAATGAGAAAGTATCAATTGCTGTTTTTTTCTCTCAAATCTCAAAACAGATGATTTTTAAACCCCTTCTCCAAGGTCTTTGCTTTTAGCCTTTGTGGTTGACTTACAGGAAAGCTTTACATGTTGGTCATTTACAATCCCAAGCACGTAAATGTCAGGAGGAAACATCTATAAATCAAACAACTCGTTCCATCAGCCATGTTAATAGGTTCAAATTTAAGATCCACAAAACCAACTATAAATTTGAACCCAGGAACTCAGAGATTCCAGAATCTAATCAGTATCTCACACAAAACCCTTCTCCAATGCATCCTCCAGAACCCTAAAACGTAACTACAGAAGCTAATTTGAGCTGCAATCTAACTTGTAGAAACCCTGGCGTCAATTGATTCGTTATTACCAAAAATTCAGGAAATTCAAATTAGATTCTCGATCATCGAAGTCTACCAGAAAAAAAAAAGTGTTTTCCACCGTTCAAAACTCCGAGTTCCATAAAGTTCACAACTTTGAGGTCAAATTAAAAACCAGAAACGCAAGATCTTATCAGTTTAAGGAAATGAAATATACCTGGAGAAAACTCCTCCAGGAATCTCCACAAGATCCAGAGACACCATTGTCGCCGCATGAATGAACAGTCTTGAACTGGTCAATATCGAGCTTCTTGTTGATAAACCCAACCTTGAAGTAGATGGAATCGGTGGGCGGGAGATCGACCTTGATCTCATCGACATCGAACCAAATAAAGAGTCGCTTCACCTGAATACCCTCGAGGTCGGTGATCGAGCCGTAACCGATGCGTCCGGATATGGTCTTGTCGTAGTGAACGAGATAGTCAAATTCGATATCGCAGGAATTGGCCAAGTAGACGACAAATCGGCCATCGTTGGAGAGGGTGAAATTGGTGACGGAATTAGGCAAGAGACCGCTTGGTAGGCCGTACTTGGGGAGGAGTTCGTAGACGGTGGGAATCGAATCCGGGTCGGGTTCGAAGAGGGAAAGGGTCGTCGTAGTAAAGAGGGTGAGAGAGAAGAGGATTGGGAAAAAGAAGCGATGAAGGGCCATACTTTTTGGAGGATAGAGACGGAGACTTCTGGAGATTGATGGATTCTCCGTTGATCGGTGTACTTGATATTAATTTGGCTCCTCTTTTTTTTTTTTTTCTAACAATCCTTTTTCTTTTCTTGAGACTAGAAAATTGTAGACGTAATTGCCGGAAGAATTCTCATGGGCAACTCCAACAAAATTCAACTCACTCAAAGTCAATCCTTATACTTTTTTTTCATCTCAAAAATATTTAAATTATAAAGCCGAATAAACCGAAAACATTATCCAAAAATTATACAGAATCAATCGTTAGATCTAAAACGTTTTTTTTTTCATTTCCTGAAAATTGTTAACCAAAATTGAACATTTTTATATCGTAAAAAACAAATGGTAGACTTGTGCAATTACAATGCTTCTTTGGACAATATTATTATACGGGCTTTTTGGAGGTTTGATAATACTGTCTTAGGATGTGATTAATCAGCTTTAGAAGCAGTAAAGAAGGTCTTGTTGTCAACAATTCAAAATGTATGGATTAAAAATGAAAATTTGTTTTGAAAGAGATAGTCATATAATGGTGATGATATCTATACCTCAAACATCTGCCAGAACATCCATCTATGACTTTTATAAATACAGAAAAACATGTTTTCTCCATGGCAAACGAAATTGTAACACTGTTGCAGATTTTTAGCTAAACAAGATCCTTGTAGTAATATTAAGATTGTTTTCATTGAGATCCATGCTAATCTGGTCACAAGCGATCAAGATTGTTTCATTGACCAGTCTTTTTGTGACGAGAGTATCGATGCGATATGGGATCCAAGATCATCAACAGATTTTGACTGGGACTTTAGAGTTTCAATCTAGTTCTTCCCATATTTTGTTTAATTGCTGTCGTTTGGATTTGTTGCTGTTCTATCTTGTTTCGAACTATGCTCTGTTTTTAGAGTGGTGACTCTGTTTTTTATTTGGTGACTCAATTTTTTTGTTTTTAAAATGACTTATTGAAAATTATAGAATATAAGATTTTCTTCAACTGTATACTAGATTATCTCTCATCTAAATTGTAGTGACATTTCAATAAATACATAATAAGTCAATATTCACATGATCAAGCTCTCTGTTTCGAATACGAAAACTTCTTGAGAAATTGGTAATTTTCCACGGCCATGATTTCTCAAGCTAGTGACGTGACTCAGAATCATGAACTTCAACCATGGTCATCATGATCTCGATGTCTTTGAATTCCTTTGTTCGAAGCTCAGAATATTCAATTTTCTCACCGTAGATCCTTTGCAAACAAATATAAAACCACATTGCAAAGATTGTCACACCCACCAGAAACCAGCTGAATTGGATATTAACCAACGATATTGCTCTATGAAGAGCTTTGACGCTTGAGCATCTAATGGTATGTTTACCCTCTTCAACGTGAAGAAAACAATCCTTGGGAACCAAACTTGGCGTCCAAAGCATGCAAGCCATTGACATAAGCCATATTCCTTGGAAGGAAATACTAACTGACCGAACAAAACTCACCAAGAAGCTACTTGGTAAGGCGATCCCCAAGAGTGTTGTGACCAAAGAGACAAAAACCACGAGTTGTAGCAACAAATGGTAGTGGCCCTCAACGCCCGTGTGGTCGGACGAGTGGAAATGGAAGAGAAAGAGTTGTTGGGCGAAGGCGAGGGCTGCGATCAAGTTGATGAGGTCCCTATGAGCCATAGGTCTTGTTTTGTCAAAGATGATGGCAAAGGCTGCATAGGTGATGAAGGTGAGGGAGATGCAAGAATGTTCAAAGTTATGGAGATGGTTTGATGGGATGGTTCCGTCATTAGGATCAAATGGTTGGTGATTCTTTTGACCAAGGAAGAGTTCCACAGAAATGGAAAGAGAGGAGCCTATAATGATCAAGAGAGGCTCTAAATATCTTGGCTTGGAAAGGGGAAACCATGTACATGATACGTATGTTTTTGGATGTAGAGAAAATAGTTTGATGTGGTTAAAGAGGTGCCATAGACCAAGTGCAAAGAAGAAAAATCCCGGTACGATGTGACCCACCAATGTTCCCATGTTACAGCTTTGAAGGTTCAGATTATGGAGGGTGGCAATAAATATAACTTTGCGAAGATGAATGAATTGAAGATGAGTATAACAGTTGAATGAGCAAAGATCTTGATTTTGCTTCAAGAATGATGATGCTTTGTGTGTAGTCATGTATGTGTAAGGCAAGTGAGAAGACACCACGATTAGATTTTACTATTTGTGTAAAATCGATCTCAAGTAACTTGCAAGTATAAGCTTACTACGACCTTACGTGTATGTTTTACGTTATCATACTTTTGTGGCCTTTCCTATTTGTGCTTAGGTTATTTCAACGTCTCATTTCTAATAGACTCCAATTGGGCTTTTCAGGAAACACAAATAAGAGAAATAAGAACTAATATGGTTGCAGAAGTGAAAGCCACATTTTTTTAAAGATTGATAACTATTATTTTAATTTAATTCGGTTATATATATATACATATATTAAGTCAGATATAATTGGGAATTTGAAGAATCTGCTACCGTCATTATAAACCGACCCCCGTGACTCCGTCCACGGAAAATGTTGCGTATATGATCAGCATGACATCCACAAATAGACTTTGATTAAAAATCAAAGTACTGACGTAGGCTCCTTATTTAGCTGTTCGGTTTTATTTAATTTACTTATATAAAATTGAAAGCATAGCAACAGAAATAATGATCCCAAATTTATTCAAAATTTTCAGATAATTTTTCTCTAATTATTCAAGTGATCCAAATAGAACCATAGCCTAAAAATAGAATCCAAGTAAGTTTTAGAGCACATATCATGCTTCTTTTTTCCTTTCACTGTATTTTTTTATTAAAACTTCAAGAACATTACTTGTTCCAACCTACCTTTTATTTTTTTTAAATATAATTTTCAAATATATGAATAATTGACGAGACACTCCTTTAGTTTAGCTTTATTTGTCTTTAAATTTAAAAGCCAATAACTAGAAGTTTTAATACTGAACCATAGGACCATATCCACGTGGTCTCGACCGACCACTTTCAGAACCCGAAAAGCCCTGAAATATTTTAATCAATTAATATTTAAAGCAAATTACTCTTTTCTTCTCCCCAAAGATAATCTACTTCTTTATATACAACACACACACACTCATAGAGAGACATCTAGATTTCACTTAAACATTCTAAAACCTCTAGACCTTTATCAAAACCAGAGAAGATCAAGAAAGAAGAAGAGGAAGACTACATGGCGAGATCACCATACTATGGCTCATCGTACTTAGACTATCTCTCTCTCCCAAACCCACATCTCTGTTTTTTCTTCATGGTTGTCTTCTTCGTGTTGTCCCTCACATGGTACTTGAACTACGAGTCCATCCTCGAAGACACCATGAATCAGCTCAAGCTCGTCTTCATGCTCTCCCCTCTCTTTCTCCTCCTCCTCGTCCACTTCTTCTCCGGTGGCCTCTCCTTCTACGTCCCCTGGCCTGAACAAGACTCCATCCACCGTGCTGGATCTTCTCCTTGGGGCGTAGCAGCCGTCCTCGTGATCATGTTGTTCATGGTCTCATACCAGTCAGATATCCAGGAGATGTGGTTCCCCTTTGGAGCTAAGTAGATCGATCAACCTAATCTTTCCTTACTTGACCAGCTTTATCTAGCTAGTTATGGAACCTCCATGTAAAATTTCCAAAAGTACCTGAGTGATACGGTGGTAATAGATAGTATGTATTTTTTCCATAGATGAAGATTTAGTCCCTCATGTGAACTGTTATAAAGTATGTGTAGGAGTGAATTAAACTTTTGCCGAAGACCTTCTAAGTCTTATCAGAGTGTCTATATGTGTAGATGAAATTGTATCTGCGTGTGTGTTCTGCTTGTATTCGTAAATTTCCTTTGAAATATGAGATGTAGATTAAAAGAAATTTTGATAAATGAATTATGTACAATAGACGAATATAAATGTGTGTACATTGACTTAGACAACTCGTGGTAGTAGTGGTTCTTCTTTTCATCTTTTGACAAGTGGGAGTTGTTAATGCCTATGTAATATTTTCACCTTTTTTTTTATTGTTTGGCTAAGTAATTAATAAAAAATACTAATTTCATAGAATTCGGTGAAATGCTTTTTTTTGTGTGTTTTCCGATCAGTCAGATCAAATTTTGGTAAGGTTTGTGTTCCACAACGCCGTTATATCATTTTTGCAGGAATATAATATGCTCATTTCTAAAAATGTTTATGGAAACGTTGCATTGTTTTGGTTACAGAAGGAGTATTTTTGAAATTTTGAAATTTTAAAAAAGCAATCGCTTACTATAATAATACAAAAGTGTTAGCTTTTATTTTCAAGTTTGTTGTGAGAAAAAGACACCGACATAATTTACTTACAATTTCCACCACTCCTTTATAAAGTTAGTAGATTCTAGCTGTATGATCATTGATAAATACTCAGGATTGAAAGTGACATTATGCCACTATAATTTTGCCAAATTTTCGAAATCGATCATCTTAATTGATAGAAACTGGATGATTGATCCAAGTTATATATGAGAGATAATATTAATTTTAATAGTTCTGAAATACAATAATTATACCTTGCAGGTTTTTTACTGAACAAACAAGTAATTGTAAAAAACTTTACAATGTCACACAAGTGTATATGGAATATATGACTTCTTACACATATAGGAAGTGTGTTACAATTTTTTTTTTGCTAAATTTTTGAAATATTTGACTATATATATTATCATGTTGTTGCCCCAAACAGAAAATATTGTGATGTTATAAAAAATGTAATTCGTAGATATTCAATAATTAAAAATTTTAAATCAAAGACATGAGTTGTATTCGAATTTATCTTAATTTTAAGATTTATGGTTTTAACTTTTTTTTTTGAAAAACACATCATAAAAGATATAACATGTTAAAGGTTAAATAAAATTATTAATCCACCACGGGTGATGGATTTCTTATATCTAAACGCTGCTTAGAACATTGTCTAAAATTATTATATTTTCGATTCTTACAATACACCTTCAACATACAAAATAACTTACAAAAAAAAAATCTCAAAGAGAGATTTGAATGTGCCAGGTTAATCTTATTAATAGATTTTTTCCCTTAAAAAATAGTGACATTATTTTAAAGAAAAAAAACTGCTTATTATCACAATTAATTTTAATATTAAAAAATAGTTTTTGTTTTGTTTTGTTTTAAAGTGTCTTCCTCCACCTCCTTGCAACCCTATTTACTATATCTTAAAAAGCTATAATTGTTTTTTTTTGGTCATTCAAAGAAAATATTTTTGAAAACCTGTCACTATTTTTTAATAAATGAAATTGTTCACAATTCCATTAAAGAAACCAACCTCGCATATTGAATCCTTTTCGGTGTTACCCTGTGTTATTTTGTATGGTGAAAGTTTGTTGTAGGACTCAAAAAAAACTTGAGATTTGAAACTGGACCCGTAATGACTTTCAAAGTTTATTTTTTTGTTGTGATTTTTTCTTCATGATCTTGAAAATCAGAAAAACATAATTGAGCGCAACATTAATGTAAATTGCTTTAATCCATTCAACGATGGAAAAAAAAAGTAAATTACATCAACGCTGCACTCAATGATGTTCATTCAAATCCAGGAAAAGAAAAAAATCTTTTTGCTCTTTTGTATCACAATGGAAATACACAGAAACATAATTTATAAGACATGGTTTGAAAGCGTAGTACAATGCTTGTGTTGAACTACTCTCTGTACGATATAACGAGCCGTACTAAATCGTATTTTTGGAGTTCCAGATAATCTCTCTAAGAATTTTTTAAATTATAGTTAATTGAAGTTTTCATGTGATTGTCATACCAAAACATTGTTATTGTATTCTTAATTATTTAATCAAAGGTTCTGTATGTACTAAAGATCCGTGTTCTTGTGTCTTGTACTGCAACGAAACACAACTTTATGTACTACATAAGATCATCTCTACTTCAACGACGTCGTTCGATGTCAAACCCCCCCATATATTAATTTTGGTTATAGCTTTGATTACACATAACAAGCTTTAAGCTTAATATATTAATTTTGACAATTTTGGTTTAAGATCTGACTATCCATAGCTCGTTACCACTAAAATTGTTCAGACGATTGGTTATTGTTGGGTAAATAATTTCATTTGATGTTTATCATATATCGATATTTACAGGTCGTTGTTTTTTTATATATATAATTTGTATTTGATAATTATAAGTCAAATCTTAAACTAAAATAATTAAGAGACTTTCTGCGTAGTTATAAATAAAAACAAAAAGATCATGAAATAGAAAGAGATAGACGTAGACATTAATGTTACTTTTAAAAATTAGTAATGTTTCATATTTGATTTAAGTAGATATGATCCAGTAATTAAACTAAATAACATTTGGTTTAAAAATTATTTAATTTATTCATCTCTCTCATGAGCAATGGATAAAATATATCATCCGTCACGATAGAAAAAAATGGCTATAAACGGACAAAAAATGAGCAATTAAAGGATAAATATATCATACATCATGAAAGAAAATAACTACAAATAGATGGCTATAATCGGACAAAAACTAAATAACGGCATTTTGAAAAATAATAGACATGCAATTATGCAAAACGTATTAATTGACACGTCTGCAGTCTCTACGAATCTCTCCTTCAGTTCCTGTGAGAGTCCTTACATTTCCCATCTTGATCATCGATCTCGCAAAATATCTAAAGAAGTCACTTTGGTTCTCTGCGAAACGATTCACCAAAGATACAGTAGACGCTCCTGTCGAAGAAAACAAGATTTGATCTGATTCAATTACTCCGCGGTTGTTTTGAAGGTTCTTGAAATAATCGTTATCAAATGAGTCCGGACTCGTAGCATCAAGATTGACCCTCGTGGTGACACTTCCGCCTTGTGGACATTGTCGTTGCAACGTCTGCAAGAATTCCGGTTCGATACTCGGGTCGGACTGTCCGTTGTTACCACTAAAATTGTGCAGACGATTGTTTATCACTCCGCATTGGACCCTCCCAAAGGTATGAGCACCTGAACATTAATTATGATTCATAATTCGTTTAGATATATTGTAACAAAAATACTATTGAGAATGTACAGATTACCAGATAAAGCGACGAGATCGGTGGTGTCAAGATTATGTACAGAGAACTTAGAGGTAAGGATATCGAGAGAGTCAGATCCTAGTGGAAGTGCAGCCTCCGCATCCTCAAGGTTCGCTGTCCGACCATCTCTCCTTCCCAGCAATACATCCCATGACGGTCCTCCTGCCTTAAATGATATGAACATTAAATAGTTATATTAAAATGTTTACTACTAATAAATGCCTAATGATTTCTACTAATGTATGTCAAACAAACATGTATATTTGAAAGCACATGAAATTTCAAGACTTGTGTTATTACCAGTGAGACTGAGATTTCAGCTGCGATAGCGAGGATATCGGCACAAGAGACAACTCCAGGGCAAACGTTCTCGAGGGCGGTTTTGATATCATCGATCACTTCGAAACCGTCAAGAGAATTAGCGTTTTGGAAAGCTTCCTTTTCACCCTCTACTCCATCCGCCGGGGCAGCGTCCAATAGCACCGAACCATCGCACCCCTGTGTTTCACACACTTTGTCTTCAATGTTTTATGCATAGTATATTTTTAACAAGAAAGATATGTCTGTAATTATCTTAGTCAAAGTCTGTCTCTTTAATTTTGTTAGTCGATGATTAGAGAAGGTGGATAAAAAACTAATATTTTTATTTGGTCTTGAAAGACAGTTACTATCTTAATATGAAAACAACGACTATAAACTACGAGTACCTATTAAACTAAAAAGAGATAAAAAAAAAGGTGCCTAATCAAAATATAAACCTTCACATGTGGTGCTGGTTTAGATTCAACATGAAATATGAGATCTTTTTAAAAAAAAAACATGAATCATGACATCACATGCGCGTTAAAACAGTTGGTTTCATTATAAAGCTACAATTATAAATGCTAATGAATAGAAATAGATCTTACATTCACGAAGCAGTCGTGAAAGTGAAGGCGCATGACTTTAGCAGTGAGTCTGGCGTCGCTACGGCTAGCTTGCTCGATCAGGGCTCGAGCAATGACTGTGACATTAGGGCAGGTCGTGGAGTAAAAATCAGAGGTGAGCTGAGCATTACCGATAACCCCAAACATCAAAATCGAGAGCAAAACTGAGAAAATTGTATTGCTTAGACCCATTTTTGGTCTCTGACCGTTTGTAAAACCCGAGAGATAAGAAGGTTAAAGGAATGTGTGGGTTTATGCTAAAAAGAAAGACTTGCGTAGCCTTTTATAGAGAGCTTTTACCTAACTTTAGAAGAAAATTCAACATCTTATAGGAAAATTACAAAACATTTCAGTATAGTATATATTTACTTTTCTTTTGTAGGACACAATAAATCATTATATAATGATTATCGCTTTAGTTGGTTGCCTAGGTACAGTATACAAATATACCGATTCTGAGTAGCTCCAAAGCGAACATATAAAAAGTGTCTGTTTATGTTTTTTCTTTTTTTAGAATACTGTAAATGATTTTTTCCTAAACAAAAAAAACAGTTAATTGTTTAAGATATAAGTGGCTAAAAACAATATATAGGCTTCAAAAATAATATATATATATAGTACATATTTTTCCGTAAATCCAATCATCAAACTAACATACTCATTTGAAAAAAAAACTCTTTATTCATCTGTAATGAATAAATAATGGATAAAAATGTCATATCAATTTACGTCATGAGAGAAAGACAACTACAGATGAGATTAAAAAGGACAAAAATACAGTAACGGCATGTTGAAAAAATAGGAAGTCAGACACAAAATGACTTGCGAGAAAATTAGGTTTGTATCGTAATAATCGACGAGCTAAAATACATGTGTTTTGACCTAGTCTGTTACATTTTTTTTCTTTGTTTTTTTTTTGTCGTCACATTTTTTTATCTTTGATCTCAATATGAATATGAAGGTTAACGACAAAAATATAGTCAAATTCAAATCTGATCTTGACTCCAGTAAATTTGCTCACCCTTTTACATCGATAACGTACTTTTGTTTTGGTCAGTGAACGACTATAAACTATTAGTACCTATTAAACTAAAACAGAAAATAAAAAATGCGGCCTAAACAAATGAAACAAGTCATGTTTGAGTTAACTTCATTCATAAACCTTCACATGTGCTGCAATGTTATAAAGAGAAATATCACCAAACTACTCATTTTATTCTATTTAATAAGGCGCTCTAAAATAAAATAAAATAATATGTGAAAATGTGAATGCTCATCAATTACCGTTTTGTCACTTAAGCATTTACTGACAAAATTAATTGTCAATGGTCATTTACCTAAACAACTTAGAAATAGTGCAAAAAGTTAAAAATTTAAATAGTTTAAAATATTTTTTAGACATGATCTTTTTTGACGTTAAACATATGACTATATAATGTTTTATAGAATATAGTCAAACAAATTAAATGAAAAATCAATTATAAACAAAGCAAACGTCAACAATAAAAAGAAAACAGTCAACATTAATTAATTAATACGAAATTGGAAAAACGTCAACACTCATTCCGCGTATATTTGAAAGTAGTTTTTTCTTTGACGCCACCAAAATGGAGCCAGTTGTCTCAAAAATAACTGGACAAAGTCGTTTTCATCTGCATCAAGATTGATTCTTTGAATTACAAATATCATATTTATGATAATATTTTTTTAAAATTATCACAGATTAGTGGCTATTTTCAAAAATATAATTTTTTTTAAGTATCACAAATTTTGAATTTATAAAAGTTTATAAAAAACATGTTTATAAAAGTTTTAATAGAAGGGCTTAATATTGGTTTATATATTGATAAAACTGAGATGTGAAAAAAGTTTTTTTGATTTTAAAACGTTTTTCAGAATTTAATGTTGAATGGTTGCTAAATGCTAGTCGAAATTTAATGTCTTTTATACTGATTTATCGTTAGATCATGCCTTAATTTTGTTTAATGATTTCTAGCTAAGAAAACTTCATTAGACTTAAATTAAAATGTGTTAAACAGATTAATTATCTGTCATTCATATAATAAGTTTTTTTAATACTAGTTAGAAATTGGCGTATTTTTAGTAGTTAAATAATATTTCCATATCAATAACATAAAGAAACCAACAAACCTCGTAACTTCTTATTATTGCACGCGTGACCATTTTGATACACAGAAGGATCGATCAACTCCCAAACATTGCAGAAAATCGAAAACACACAGACCATTTAATTATTAATAACCCTACAGTTTTTCCGAACCTCCCCACTAGATCCATTCGCAAGATTCGAAATACCTCCCATTCTGATCATTGAACAAGTGAAGTCCCTGAAAAACAAGTTCTGGCTCCGACTATAAGCCTCCACAAGCCTCTTTGTTGTATTCACGGCCAAGTCACTGGAGAAGAGAATCTGATCTGAACTCAAAAGACCTTTCCCTTCGAGGAGGTTCTTGAAATAATTGTTATCAAAGGCGTCCGTAGAGCTCCTGTCAAGTGGAGCTGTTTGGTTTCCATTTCCTCCAGCGGGACAAACTGTTCGCAGATCAGACAAGAATGTCGTCTCAAGTGTTGCGTCCGGAGATCCCGAGCCGGTAAAGTTGAACAGCCGGTTGCTGAAGAGATCACATTTTGCTTGCCCAAAGGTGTGAGCTCCTTCGTAATGGAAAATGCGTAGATGCATAACTGATAAGTATTTGGAAGTATACCCACAAAAAAAAGAAACTGTAAATGAAGACAAGAGCTAAACCTGATAAAGCTACGACGTCGGTGACGTTAAGGCCTACCACTAGAAACTTGGCAATAATAGCGTCTAAAGGTTCAAAAGGAGATGGCAGATTGTTTGCACTGCTCTGATTTGCCACAAGTCCATCTTTTCTTCCTAATGCTACTATCCAACGAGGCCCTCCGCTCTGCAAATCAAAACTCGTTATAGACGGCCAAAAAGTAGAATAGATATAATCCGAGTTGAAATCCGAAAGCATGCATGTGTAAGTTATTGACAATCAAAAAAAAAAATGACAGATATACAATGTCTTATCGTAATAGAATAGACGATTATATAGAAAAGACAAGCTCAAACGTAAATAATACTATAAATCATACTAAGTCATATTATATAAATTTTTGTTCCTTATAAGATGAAAACTCGTGTTATATGGAAAGTACTAAAATCTCTAACCTAAATTTGATTGATCCACTGAAGGTAAAGTAATCGTTAAGCCTTTGATAGTTGTTAAATGGGGAAAAACAAACTTACTAAGAAAACCGAGTCGCGAGCGGCTAAAGTGAGTATATCAGCACAAGAAACAACACCAGGACATGCGTTTTCAACAGCGGCTTTGATAGTATCAATTACTTCAAATCCTCTCGCAGAGTTCACGTTTGGGATCGCTAGTTTCTCGCTATCGGCTCCATCCAACAAAACAGACGCATCGCACCCCTGAAAAGTTCATGCCAACAAACTGATGACAAGTATATATTTGATAGAAGAAGAAAAAGACGTAAAGGTAGCAATACATACATTAACGAAGCAGTCATGGAAATGAAGACGAATGAGAGAAGCAGCCATCCGCATCTCGGCCTTCAGGGCGATCATAACTTGTTTACGAACAATTTGTACAAGATTCGGGCATGATTTAGCGTAAATGCCAGGGCTTAGCTGTGCCCTAACCCCTGAACAAAGCATGCAAAGAGTGAAAATAGTAAGCAAGACATGTCCTCCCATCACCTTGGTTTGTGTTTTCATTGTCTAAGATGGCTTGTTTAAATGACTTAATAGAGTGATAATTTATTAGAATGTCGAAGAATTGGGACTCTATTTATAGAGAAAAATAGATAGGAACGATATTTAGGGTTTAATTGTGCTTCTGTTAGTGGACTATTAAGAGAATGATTAATGCATGGTGACGTATGGCGGCTTGAAAGATTGATTTCATGTGCTTAAGAGGACGCATTAAGCTCCATATACATTTTTTTTATAATTCTTGTAAGATTGGTCAGTAAGAGACATTCAGATTCATAGATTCATGAATTTCTATCTTGTTATTTATGTTGGCATGTTTTATCTTACGTAATTAATCCACTAAAATTAGTGACTGTGTTATCGAGCTAACATGTCATGTAGTCAACTTTGTATAGAATAGTGCTACATGTATTTAAATGTATTTTGAGGACGCAAGTGGATTTTGTGTAAAACAACTCTCCCCACTGGTATTTAAATTACATGTATTTTGATTTTTGAGGATGCAATTTTTTTTAATATTTAATTTACGCGTGTTAATGATGGACATTTAATAGCTCCGAAGCCATTAATGATGAAAAGAAAATTTTAAGGATGCAATCCGGTTTACAGTCAATTTTGATCAAACCGGATTATTATTGGTAAACCATGATCAAAGTCCTCGCACCACTCCCAAATAGGAGTGCATTCGGAAACGTAATTAATGACGTATCCAAAACAACGATTTTGAAAGAAATTATAATGATGCGAAGAAGTTCAACATGATTTAATAATTATTGGAATATTTATGTGATGGAATTTTTTTCTTTTCGAAACATCCTTTAATTTTTTTCACAGTTTTCTTTGTCAAATAGATTATCACTGTTAAGCATGCTTGGAAATCAATAAATCAATGAATAAATAATATTGAATGACCTTGGAAACCAATAAATATACATAAACCAAAAATTTATATCAATTTACCCATTGAAATGTTTGACAAATGAGAAGATAATTTATATATAAAAATCATTTGTTAACAACCCAAAAGGATAATATCATCCATTGAAAAATAAATATTTTAAACAGACCAAAAGTACTTAGCAACTCCGAAGTACATATCTACAAAGACTACCTTGATAATGATGGTAAATTCCACGTAATAGTCAACTTTTTATGCTCGGTTTTAGCGGTATAGTGTTATACTTTCTCACTTGAACTTTGTAACTTGCTAATATAATTTTTAGTTTTCAAAGTACATAGTGCATTCCAAATTGGTTCCACTTCGCTCTCTTAGCAATATCAGCACGCCAAAATAAAATATAGTATATAGCAATGCCACATGGATTTTTATACTTAATTCTTATGCCAATATTGTTTACTTATGTAAACTCCACATTCGATCCCTCTAAATTATTTTAGGGTGTGTTCGCATGTTTGTGCATCTGAGTACGTAATCTAGATGGAAACATTAAGATGGTGTTTGTTTCTGCTAGAAATAATTAAAATTCATATGCTTCTCCAAATCTTCTTCTTTTAACTGGTTTATGCTCGGCTCTGAGTCTGTGTGTGAGTCGTGTGGTTTGTTGACTTTTAACTGATTTAAAGCAAATTAATTAGAGTTGGAACTCTCTCTTGGAAAATGTTCTGACAAATGATTTGTCTTCTACATCTATCGAATTTTTTTTCTGATTATAATGCTCCCGTTTTTATGGATCTAAAACTATAATTATTTGAAAGAATGAGTTCTTGATACACGAAAAATGAAGTCCATGTTCAAACACATCGACAGTGGTTAAAGCCTTGCGATGGCAAGGAACGGTTGTTGTCGCCGACGATGATTCGGCGGTAGAGGTGGTGACTTCATAATCATCTCATATATACATTTGACACGTGACAATAACGTGTAAATAAAAATTATTATGTTTTGGTTTCTCCGAGTGTATTATAATGATAATGGATCAATAAAATTAATGTCGACAAAAAAATAAATATTTTATATGTTACAGCAATATTTCTAGTTGCAAAGGAAAACTGATTTTTTTTTCGGGGTTAATTAACGGCGTTTTGTGCAATTTTATATAACTGACGTAATTCAAATTTAACGATTTAAGTTTATTATTTAAGTGAGACTGAGACCACTTCATATAAAAAAAAGTCAACATGCCTCTTTAGTCTCAAAATTAGGTGTTCGGTTAGTATAATGGACATTTAATAGCTCCACCCACTTACCCATATGGCCCAAACTTTGGTACGCGTTAATTGTTCTCAGACGCAAACCCAAATAGAGAAGACGAGTATGATCTGCAATTAGGCCGGAAGCAACTCAGAGGCTCTCTTCAAGCTCAGCTCTCTGCAACTGTCTCAAACCAAGACACATATACATTCTGCTTTTGTGCGAGTAAAAGTGAACCACGCAATGCATTAAAAGAAGAAACTTAAAACACTATCATCCATAAGTTCTTTAACTACAATGAACCTTTGCTTTCACTACAATCTTATTATCCCGGGATTTTATCATCAACAACCTGGCCAGAGAGGTAAAAAAAGAAAACGATCTGAACCAGTAAAGAAAGCTTACCATGACTTCATATAGACTTCACCGGGAAAGCGACTCTCCTGACTCTGATACCAAAAGCGTTGAGAGAACTAGACTACGCCTACTAAAGACAAGCACATTTTGACATATACATCATAGAGCTGCAGAGATCCATCACTAACGCCTGTGCATTTAAGAGACTTGCATTATTAAAAGGAAAAATGGTATGCATTAACTTTGCATCATCACACCAGTCATAGCTTCCCGTGCTTTCGAATCCGCTTCCCTCCTTGGTTCCAAGTATCGTATCATATGGTTGTTCCTTGTTCTCCAACAGAATCATTCTCAGATGAATCTTCAAGCTTCTCAATTGCCATTTCATTTTCCTTACTCTGATTCGTAACAACCATAACCGGATTGGCTTCCTCGCATTGTTCACCTGAAACTTCCCTAAAATCCTTTTCAGCTTGTTCCTTACCTTCAAGTTTATTTTCCCCAGAACGTCCCGCACCAATGGTATGTTGGGTCTCTTTTGTTTCATCCACATTACTCTTGTTGTCATTAATTTCTTTTACTGCAGATTCATCCCTCGCTGCAGCATCCTGCATACAAATGTCTTCTGTAGCTACATGGTTCTCCTTTGTATCGCCACTAGTACGTGCATCGGATCCCCCTGTGTCATCACCGTCACTTTCAGACTCATTCTCAACAACCTCTTCGTTAGCATCTTCAGCAACCATGTTCCTCCTCTCGAGATACTGTAACCTTCTCCTCAAGTCACCTAACTCCCTTTCCATCAAGAACAACCTTTCTTTCAAGGTTAAGTTCTCTTCCTCCAGCTGCGCAATATGGCTATCCTGATCATCTACTCGGTTCTCCAAAACATTGTTGTACTCAGAACCACCATAATTCGGATAAATCATCTCAAACCGGCTCAAATCATGGTCTAGTCTCCTCTCAACCTCAACATGCTCCTCCACATCACTCTCACTCGATCCTCCTTCGTCTTCATCATCATCATCATAAGGTTCCAGCTCAGGTCCATCAGATCGCAGCCTAATCAGCCCCTTCATTGAGCCATAACCATCAACCCCCCATTCCTCCTTCGCCATATCACCCAACACCTCCCTTGACGGAGAAAACATCGGCGTGGGAAGTACCGCTGGTGTCACAGGGCATGGAGACACCAACTCCGCAATCCCACCAGATTTCTTCGCCCTGATAATGAACGAAGTCGTGTTCCTCGGAGCGTAAGGAACGTATCGATTAGCATACTTCTTCTTCGGATAAAACTTTCTGGTTTTTAACCTGTTCTGAGACTGCAGCTCGTTGAGCGTCGGTGGCTTGTAACCCCCTGCACCAACAGGACCGACCTGAATACTACCGGAACCAGGTAGCTGCTGAGGGTTGTACATCGGAATACCAGAGTTATGCATCCTCCTAACTGGATCCATCATTGGTGGTCTCTTGTCGCTTGTAACCTTCTTTCCTTTCCAATTGTTGTTCCGGCTCATTTTCGAATGCTTCGATCCAAAGTTATTAGGCTGGTTCTGATACTCAGAGCTCAAGCTAGGGTTAAGGTTAAAGTTCCGGGGATTCATCATCAGAGGCTGGTTGTTCATCATAACCTGTGGCTGCTGGTTCATACCCATAATCGGATGGTTCAAGCCTTGAGACTGGCCTAGCAATGGAGTCTGGTTCATAATCCGAGGCTGAACCGGATTCATTACCTGCGACGGCGGCGGATTCATCCTCTGCGGCGGCGGTGGAGGCTGGCCTATCATCTGTGGTTGAGGCGGCGGATTCATCAGCTTAGATTGATCGTTCATCTAAGAATACAAACACTAACGGAAACGGAATCGAATTGCTTTTTTGTTTTCGAAAAAACCAAAACCCTAATTTCACGGAATCAAAAGTGGAAGCAAATCATTAGATAGATCGATGAAACGGAGATCAATCTGAGTGCTTGAGAGTGGAATTTCCAAATGCAAACAACAGATCAAAGAACAAAAAACACAACAGACAGATCAATCAAGCAAAAGCCAACGAAGAGAAACTCTCAGGATTGGGAGATAGGTCGATTTCGTATTCAGGATTTTGCTTTTTTGTTCAGTTTAAGATGAAATTTGTTTTGGGAGTTCAGAATGTTTGTGTAATTTGGATCTGGGGACTTTTTTTTGGCAGCAGATAAATTAGAAGAAAAATAATAAAAAAGGCAAAGAAAACCTCTTCGTACGAACGGCTTATGAGAGATGATGAGAGATTCTTTAAATAGAGGCCAAGGAAGGCTGCTGGGTTCCAATCAACGACGGAGATTCGATACGTTCAAACCAACGGCTTAGATTTATTTCATTCAAAGCTATGAGTCGGTTACGGGTTTCTTTGATCTTATTATAAGGTAAAATTATAAATAATGTAAATCAACTTGAAAAAAAATGGCAATTATAAACATAAATTCAACCTCTTAATAAAACTTGGTAAAATAAATAAATTTACTTTTACCTCCGTGAAGCAAATTCCAAAAATTTGGTTTTTAGTTCCTATAATAAATCATTAAGAGGAAAATGTCAACATGTTATGGTATCAAAGCCGCTTCTTGTCCATCATCTTCTTCTCTTTTCTTTCTTTTTTCATCCTTCTGTTATACTATTTTCTTCTTCTTCTCAACTTTCGTCTTCTTCATTTCTCTTTCTCCTCTTTATGCTATTTTTATGTTTACTACGGTAAATTAAGGACACAATCGTACGTGTATACTGCTACGACATATCCTTGCACATAAACAAGCTATTCGCGGTATGGAATTTTTTTTTTTTGCTTAACCTACAAATTCATTCTATATAAAAAAAATACATTAACATTTTCCAGAAAATTTTTGTTTGTTTATAGAATATTAGGCTAAAAATCTATGTATGATAAAAGATCATAATGTTTTTTCTGCTTTTAAGACCATCACCCACTAAAAAAAAATCTATAAAAAGAATTTTCGAAAACAGTGAGATATAATCAACAATTAATGGTAGTTTTTAAAAAAATAATATCATGAAAATAATATTTTTGAAAATTTTCTATATTTTGTTATGTTTAATTTTTTTATTAATAGTTTTGAATATTTTATTTAATGAATTTAGATTATATTATATATTATATTATTTTTGGAAATAATTTAAATTAATGAAAATTTAATTATATATATATTATTTAAAAACTTTAAAAAAAAAACTTGGTTGAACCGGTCCGACCTTTGACCCAATATTAGTGTCGAGTCAAGGTCCGGTCTTCAAAACATTGGTTGGGCCCTATCAGAAGAGGCGAACGAATCATTTGTAATGTAGCAAAACCGGATCAATCTCAAAACTATCATTTACTATAAAGCCAACAGGCTCATATCGATCTCTATGCCCAGAGAAACAAAAGACAAAGACTAATACTGGGATTGTATATCATTGACAAAGATCGAACACCAAGTATTACAACTTCTGACTACAGCCTATGAATATAACGAGTTCCCAACATTTTTGTAACATGAGTCAAGTAGGCTTCCCTCTGTAGGAAACGCAGGAAGGCATATCCGGACCCAAGGTGTCTGCTTCAGGGCAAGAAATGTTTATGGACCCTTCCTGATATTATATCACTCACATATTAGAATGATACTTTTTCTTCTTCTTTTTTTGCAGTCATCTTGAAAATAAATAAAAAAAGTCAGGAAGAAGAAAGGAGCACATACTTTCTCTTCCTACGATCAATTCCAGCAGCACCCATATTCCTCGTTTCATTCTTAGAAACCATATTATTAAACTGCATTGGTGAAAGAGCTGGGGAGGGAGCAGCAGTTGCAATTGGGGTGGGTGGCAGAGAAACTGAAGGTACAGCTGGTGGTTGTGGAGCTATAGGCTCTGGAAGTGGACGAGGTAGAATGTGCTTCAGCCTGTTGTTTCTGTAGTTCTTCCAATAGTAAAACTGTTGCCTATGTGCCAGTTCCTGAAAAAGCCAGACTCAACAGAAGAAAAAGATAAGGACAAACTGTTTGGAATAGTAAACCACTTTATCTATCACGTATGAACACAACGCAGAAACACAGAATCAAACTAGCAGAATGTAAGAAAGGTTTGTACTAGAGACCCTAAACTCTGCAAGCCAAAAAAGGCCCCAAACCTATTCCAAAGACACTGGTACCCTAAACATTCAAAGCACTTCCTATTTAGAGTGTTCACAAATATGCTGGTGTAACATGTTTTCTTAATGATTCTTATCACATTCATTTACCTTGTTTGCAGGATGGGCCATAGCACTCCTGAAGTTTGGGTTTTGAAGAAGTTCAAGGAAATATAGGCAGTGTGGGTACCTGTAACAGATAAAATATACAAGAAGACAAGAAATCGGATGAAAAAAATGCAGAGCAATAAGGTCTTTTTTTTTTCAAATCTTTACAGGATTAGAGAGCAATACTCACATTATGAACTTGATGTACTCAGGTCGCTGCCAATATTGAAGATACTTCAAGTAGCCAATAAATGCTTCATCTTCAAAATACCGATTCTGGGCAAGGTCTGTCGAAACAGATTCAAAAGCATGTAAAAGAAAGAAGTACATCACGGAATATACAAAAAACACAGGATTTCTTATCACTCTCTAATAGTTAGGAGCTACGTGTTGATGAGCTCTTATAGTCATTTATCTCACTATTGGTGTGTGTTCTAAGTAGTTACATTTTAATGTTTAGCAAAACTGTTGAAAGGTAAAGGAAGAGGAATCTCTCATTATCAGGAGAAGGAGAAGAACAAATGAGAAAATTTCGCTGCGACTGACTATTGCAGATTACCTAGAGAACAAATGACACTACTTCCATGGTAGGAATCTAGGAACAAAAGCTATTGTTTTTTGTCCAGTTACGCACTCCTGTAAGTACTCGAAGAAATGTCCATTAGAGAAAACTGATTTGAAATTCCGAACACTTCAAAAGCACAAACTCTAAGGCCTAGAATTCGAACCCTAAACTCTTAACAACATCAAAAAACAAGAGAAACTCACAGTGGATGTAAGTAGGATTGGCAAAACACTGAACGAATTCAAGCTCCAGTAAGAACCGTTGCCTTCCACCGTCGGGATCCTTGTAAGTATTCTTTGGCCTGTCTCAATCACAGAGATGCGAATCAAAATACTAAACCCAGCAGATTGAAGCATACGAAAGTGCAGAAGAGGGAGAAATACACCCACGGGGATGGAAGTTCTGATGTATCATCAATCTCCTCCTCTGGCGAACCCATGGAAGAACGGGAAACCTGGATCAACCAATTGTGAGTTTATGACGCAAATACGAAAACGAGAATCGGATTTGGTGGATTCTCAAATTTCCACATACAATAGAGGAATCAGAAGACAAAAACTCAGATGTAGCTTTCGCACACCTTAAGACTAATGAAAGGAGGGGAGATATGCGAATAGGCGAGAATGAGCCCGACGGCGACGAGACTCAAGTCACAAGTCGCCCGTAGAGAACTGACGGAGACGGAGGACTGTAGTTCTGAATAGAATTTTCCGGGTGACAAAAAATAAAATAAAAATAAAATCATAAAATTACGTAAAGCCCATTAAGTATTAACCTGTTCGTATGAAGGAGCAGAATAAAGACTTGGATTTAATAAATTTTGGTTATCACACTAATCACTATTGGGAGAGTACGTTAGTTGGGTTTAGCAATGTATACCAACTCCACAATGTTTTCCGGTAATTTATTTATTGGTCTCATGTAAGTTTTGTAGATCATATTTATATATGATGGTCTTTTGGGTGGCATTATTCATGTTAAGAATCTCTTATCTTCTTCATGCTATGCTAGCTGTGGACAACAATGGTTGAAAATTAGGGAAATGAGATTATCTTCAGGTTATAGACTGGAACCAAGCTGTCAGAATATCCCCATGGCTACAACTTTCTAGTGGTGTAAATACCCGCAAAATGCTGACGGAGCTGGTGTGCAGAGCTACAATTTTTCTTCTAGTTAAGAATGAATCCACATATACCAAAAATGTTAAAACATACCAGTGTCTTCAGACCCTGGACTGAAACTACGCAACTCCCAGTACAGCTTTTGTATCCAGCGTACGTGATGTGATCGAGCCTGACTTGCCAATCGACAGCACCAACTTCACTCATGTGGCACGTTGCAAGATTCAGGTTGTTTAATGATGAAGGCTTTATCAGCTTTCACCATAGCTTGTGGATCCCGATTTCTAAATCTGATGAGATGGAGACAAGTAGCTGAAGAGAAGAGTGCCACTCAGCTTTGAACACTCTTTTCTTATGAGCTTTGATCGAGAGAGATGGGGTGGGTGCATTGTAGCGGATATCAAAGATGTGGATCACAGGGTCTGCAGAACCTGACGAGATGTGTAAACCATCTGGAGACCAAGACTGGTTGATTAGAGCCGACTGCGATTCACTGCTTTCTTGCTTCCACCCAAAAGAAAATAGTTCCGTCTGAGGCAATCTAACATCATACAACCGAAGTTGCCGGTCTAGCTGCCTGTATATATAAAAAAAGCACATGCAAAGCAATGAATTTTGAAGCACTTTCTTGGGGGATATACAAATCAAGAGTTTGCTTTTTTACCTTGTGTGAACCATGACAAGATTAACATCGCGAGGGTTTGGCAGTAAGCTTGTGCATCTGTTGTCTAATCTATGCTTAAAGGTGGTTTTTTCTTCTTGGGCATCAAACCCAACAAATCTCCTATCGTCTCCACATGACAAAACGAGATTGTTATGGCGCATTCCAGCAACTCCCATCACAGCCGAGGAGTGCAAGTCCCTATGCAGAAGCGTCGACTTCCATGCATTATTCTCACCTTGTTCACGCCATAACACTACTGCATGGTCACACCCACCTGTGATGAAACAAGGATCATCCCAAGGCGTAAACATGATTCTGTTGATAAGACCTTTGCTATGAGGCCTGTCCTTCAGAAATTCTGACTCACAACTCTGCAGATGAACAAAGATCCAACTAATTTGAGCACATAACTACCTCAGTAACAATATAACCATCAAGTTAGATCTTTCAACAGATAGATAAGTCAAGGGTAGAATCAAATTCCCAACTATTCCAGCTAAATTGATTTTCTTTTCCTAACAAGTTACAAAGATCAGGTTAACTTTCTACAAGTTTAAGACACGTTCCACTCATCAATTTTGCAATCAAAAAGAATAAATATGGCAAAACACTAGAGCGCCTAACAGCTTCTCATATGCTTTGTTACCTCTCGAGTTTCATTCAGATAAAGGGCTGATATCTGAGCATGACCTTCATCTGCCGTATACACAGAGAAAAGTGCACTTTTGTGAGGATGCCAAGCTATATCTTCTGCCCATCTCTTCTGATCTACTCCTACCCGATTAACCGTCTTAAACAGAGTAGCTGAGGACCTGCGCAATGGTGGAAGCAAATTTTCAATGAAATACAGACAAAAAAAGATTTCATGAAAATAAGTCTGAAAAAGATTGGGGTTCATGAGACCTAAAAAGTTTGCCAGTAGTAAACATTGTACAAACACTACCTTTTAAGGTTCCGTACAAATAAATATTGCAGTTGACAAATATAAACAAAACTAAATTTTGCCGACTTATCATGTGGATAGATGAAGATGATCCATATTATAAAAAACTTGATACATTCTTAAATCAAGGAACTCTATACGGATTTGAAGAAGTATAATCCAATAACCCTTCCTAAAATATTTCTACATAAATAACCATTAATCAACTAACCTCAAGGAATCAGCACGAAATATCATAATCAGTAAACCAGGCATATTTAAGGCAGACATACCTATCAGACTGAAGCTTCCAAAAATGAACCACCCCATCCAATGCACTGAAGAAAAATCAAACACCAAAACGAATAGAGAAAAAGAAAAAGATTAGGCACATGAGTGGAGAGTATATTAGATGAGCTAACTTTGTCCACTGTATTTCTTGGTACCCTCTTATGCATATAATACCATTTTCTTAGTAAAAGAACCAGGCAAACCACAATCTACAGTTGTGAGAACGAGTTTCATCCAAAAGACTAGCAGTAAATACAGTTGCTCTGTCTTTTGTTCAGTTTCGGAAAGAAACAAACAATAATAACATAAAAAGCACCTTGTAGCAAATATATCACGGTTTGAAGGAGAAAGAGCAAGACTTCTCATTCTTTTCGTGTGGCCACTTGGTAGCATAGCTACAGTACGACTTTCAATTGTGGCACGTAAAGAGCTCCTACCTATAAGGGCTATCAACTCATCATGTCCATGGAACTCTGAAAAGAAAAAAATATAGATTCAGACGCAATGAGAAGCTGAGATGTGGCAAATCAACCAAAAGGGCAACTTTTTTTTACCGGACTTTTCCTGTTGTGTTTGTCCAGAAATGTTAGAAGAAACTCTGATCCTTGGCTTTGCAAAATCCTTATCAGCGTGGTTCTCTCGAGCTTGAGTTTGAGTTTGGTTATCTCGACCTTGGGTTTCCCTTACCACTTCATTAGGAGTAGGACGACATCTCTTGGCTTCAGGACCACTTTCCTTTGGAACGTTAGAATCCCTTGTAGCCATGGGTTGAGCTTGTGCGGTCCCATTTACTTCTGGTCTGACGGGCACAGAAGCTCTTCGCTTGAATAAAGGCGGTAAAATAATGGATGGCAGTTTCAATGGATCCATCTCACTACGTGGAAGTGGAGTAGATGTTTCAGATTCCATTTTCTCACCTCGTGTATGTGGCGTAGAGGTTCCATTAGCAGCTTTCACCTTATTTCCCTCGGTCCAGAACTCTGCTATACCAAGTAAACTTCCAGTTTTACCAGGCACCTTTGATTTAGTCTTAGAAAAGGTATCATTTTCAACACGATCAATTTGTAAAAATTTGGCCTCCGCATCTGCCATCAGTTTTCTCTCTTCAGCAAGCTGCAAATGGGAGAAAAAAAAATGCTCAGAAGTCAGAACATCAGAAGAACAACCAAATAACAAAAGCTGGAAGCTTTTGAAAAAGAAGATGTCATTCGGGTTGTAATATATACGACGAACCGAATGAGAAAAAGCTAGGAGCTGCGAATCAACCAAATAATCCTTGAACAAATGCAAAAAACCAATTACAAACTGATGCATACTCTATAATTAGCAGCACCGAATCTGATATTCGGCGAGACAAAAAGAAGAATTCATCGCCGATTCAGACACACAAAGCAAAAGAAAGAAAATGAAATAACAATAGAAAAGCAACGAACAGACAAGAGACCTTTCTCTCCAAGTTTGAAATCTGGTCTTTAAAGCCTTGGATTGACTTGGCACGCAGGTCCATGAAATCTAATAGAGCTTCTTTATTATCTGGGATTTGAGTTGAGAACGTATTTGCTTCTGCTGCTGCTTCTTCTTCCCCTTTTTCAATTTTCGGTTTCTTCATCGCCGTCGTCGCCATTGCGCAGTCTCCGTCGTCCTCTTCCCTTTTATTCCCGCCCGATCGTGAGAATTGACGATTAATTTTCCCTCTCGTCGTATCAATTTCGCAATCACTTTTTCAATTTTAGCGGTTTGTGCCACCTCACTCACTTACTAGGGCTAACTAATGGAAGTGGAGTCACTAAAATCTTTTAATACGAGTCAAAAATTAGTCCCCGAATTTTGCATTTTGATTTTTGCCACCCAAAAATGAAAACTTCCATAAATAATAATTATCTTATATTTTTTCATTCGAGCGAAGATAGGAAATTGATTTGGGATTATTTTGAAAAAAGAATTTGAAATTGTAGCTCCGGTTGTTGAGACTATGTTTCTTAGACATAAAAAGACTGATGTCAGCATACAACAAAGTAAACTTCTAAGAAATAATAAAACAAAAAAATGTATATACCAAAATAATGGCTTGAAAAGATGAAAACAGTCGGTCCGGAAAATAGAGTGATTAGCTTCAGCATTCAGAAAATGTACACAGAAGCAATGGAAGTTAGAAAAGATGTCAAGAGTATGGAGACAAAGTTCACACCATTGTTGTCAAGAATGTCTACACCTGAAATCTTCTTTACGGTCGGCCCTGGTTTCCCTACAACCTGCAGGGAACATTCGGTCAACAAGTACTCTTCTCCTTTGATCCACATGTTACATGTGTTCTTTTAAACTTACCTTGTTCCGCACAGAACAGAAACCACTGAATTGGATGGTTGCTCCAAGCACGGAATCAATAAGACTCCCACATAATCCAGCTAATGCAGAGACTGGAATGACTAAGAGTTGCTTTAGAGCCACATCACTTGCACATCTTGCAGTAAAGAATCCGAACACAAGGAATGTTACTCCAACAGTGGCTCCAGCCGCCACAGCAGCTAAGAGTCCTGCCTTTGTAACTCCACCATTTGTGCCCTTCTTCACAGGCTGAGAGTGACAAACGTTAAGCTAAACAGGAAATATTAATTACCGACTAGCAAGAACAAGAAACACGAACCTTTAGCGTTGTGATTAGTCGAGGCTGGGCATCACTAAGAACCCCAAGCTCCGAGGACCAAGTGTCTCCATTACAGCATGCGTAATGACCGATGATCCCACCAATAAGAGCTGTTACAGTTTCTGACTGCTTCGAGTCCAAACACTTGTCCTCCCATCCCGTTAAAGTACAAGCAATTACAACTAGAACTGATGCAATTCCACCATTGCAAAGCACTTGTATCCTGAAACAAGATATTTGAGGAATACCCTGTCAAAGCAATTTTATCGGTCACATAAACATGAACTTCTGAAAGTGATATCATCATTTGCTAATACGCCAATGGAAAATTAGTAAGAGTTACTGGTTGACCGAAAGAAACAATCTCTTCATTGAAGTTATTAATTAATCAAGTTGTCCTATTGAACCAGATACACCTACCAAGAAGATAGACGATGTACCAAGGAAAAGGAAGTATCATTGGTTACAAAAGATCGGGTGTATAAATTCCAGTGGATAGGTAGATTTGCAGATTTTAAAATTTACAATTTCATAATTGGAACCTACAAAATCGAAGAATCAACGACGCATAATCATTAGATAAAAGCTGCTACTAAGAAAATTTACCAGTTCCTTTGTCCACCTTCCTTGAAATCAACATCAACGCGTCGTTTTTTATCTTCGCCAACTTTGGTAAGCTTCGAGGAAGTAAGAAAGAATACGAGCAGCAAAGCTCCGTACCTTGTAGATTCAACAGATCAATCCGATCAGGAAACCAGTGGAATCACTTTTTCTCGATGAAAAAACAAGGGAATGTCATATTACAGAAACAAATCAAAAGCGGGAGAAGAAACCTGAAACCGGCGGTGAAATGGATGGTCATAACAAGGAATCCAGCAACTCCGCCGGAGAGGTCTAGCGACTTCCGCTTGTACGATCGAAAGGAGATGAGAGAAGAAATAAAGACGGCGACGATAAGCCTGAACTGAGGCGACGTTTCCATTTTCTCAGTGGCGGAGAATCTGTCGATGAGGAAGCTCGAAGATTCAGTTAGTTAGGTGCTCGGCGACGGGAGAGAGCAGTTGACTCCAACTAGTCATCATCACTCATCACCGATTCAACTCTTGGGTTAAACCAGAACACAAGTATTTACGTAGGCCCAGACCTGGTATCAACCATTGGGCCTCAAATGGGCTGGCCTGATATGTCTGTTAACATTTTTTGTTTGGTTGGTAAACACACTTTGTATATTTGAGCTGTAACAAAATTGTATAGTCGTGGGACAAATATTCCTACGTGGCGGGAGGTAAAGCGGGAGAACATATCTTCCTACGTGGCTGGAGGTAATCCGATATGGGACCCACTATCGATTTTATTCTGACGTGGCACCATCCAGATCGCAGCAACTGTATTCTTCTCCCCCTTGTATCTTCCCCATTCAATTATCTTCTTCACTCTCTCTCTCGAGAGCAATAATGGCTACGGTTGCTTCTTCCCTTACAATCGCGTCGTCGTTTTCCGAACCCCGGACTCAGATCCATTACTCGAAGCGCTCGAACCTCCCACTTCAATATTCTGTCCCGTATAAGGTCAATTCACGGAGCAGGAGTAGAAGATTGGGACTCGTAGTAAGTTCCGTTTCAGCGCCCAAAGTTGAGCTCCGTACTGGACCCGATGATCTCATTTCATCCCTCCTCTCTAAGGTCTGTATCTATCCTCTCGCCGGAAACTAGCTTTATCTTCCACCGGATATTCCTGTTGCATTTGTTTACCGGCAGTTTACGCCGATCTTATTCGGATGGGTTTCAGTTGAAATGTTGCAGATGCATACCTTTATAAGTCGAGGATCTTACTTAATTTGACGTATGAAACTGATTCATTAAGTGAAAGCGTAGCAAATCCAGATAAGTGTTGACGATTCTGGAGTGGTGTGTCGTGTGAAACAGGTTGCGAACAGTGATGGAGGTGTGACACTTAGCCCGGAGGAACACAAGGAGGTGGCACAAGTGGCTGGAGAGCTTCAAAAGTACTGTGTGAGCGAGCCTGTTAAATGCCCTCTCATTTTCGGAGGTAAGAACCTCTAGCTGCTTGCGATTGCTTCTTTCTTAATCAAAATGTCAATTTTTGAATTCCTGCTGCAGATTGGGATGTGGTGTACTGCTCTAGACCGACCTCTCCAGGTGGAGGCTACAGAAGTGTGATAGGCCGCCTCTTCTTCAGAACGAGAGAGATGATCCAAGGCATTGATTCTCCTGATACCGTGAGGAACAGAGTTTCCTTCACTGCTCTTGGTTTTCTTGAGGGAGATGTCTCCTTGACAGGTGAATTGCAAACCTCCAGACAGATATTTGGTAAAAGCCAATATGATCTTTTTTTGCGTTTAATGTTCCATCTGTGTTTGATCTTCGTAGGGAAGCTGAAAGTGTTGGACAGTGAGTGGGTTCAAGTGATATTTGAGCCTCCGGAACTAAAGGTGGGATCTTTGGATTTTAAATACGGGTTCGAAAGCGAGGTGAAGCTTCGGATCACATACGTTGATGAGAAACTTAGGTTGGGATTAGGCTCTAGAGGATCCTTGTTCGTCTTTAGGAGGCGTCAATAATACGTTATATACTTCGATATCTCTTCTCTCCCTCATCCCTTTGTTTTTCCGTTCTGCATCAATCAATGCAATTCACTACAGGAAAAAAGAGAAACGCCAAAGGGATATCTGCGAGAGTGTGTAACGGTGTAAAATCACAAAGGTGTTTCAGATGGAAACTTTGTTGTAATGTAAACTCCACTCCAAGAGTGTCTCACTTTAGATGAGTTGTTAAAGAAGCTACATCTTATCAGTTATCATCTGGTAGGCATTCATGTTAAAATCTTAAACATCTGAAAAACACCATCCACAGATTCAGAGTTGCCACCTGTTGAGGAACAAAGCATATACTGTATGAGTAATTTCCAGAGAATCTATATAATGCTCTCAATATAGGTTCACTCTGATATAATATACATAAAGATGCACAGATGTGAATGATGGTTAAGATAAAATTTTGGTTTAATTACCACAAGCCTGGATATATTCATTACACTTAAGTACGTCCTCTTCCTCGACTATGTCCTCGCCCTCGTCCTCTTCCTCTTCCTCTTCCTCCTCTTCCCCTTCCATGGCCAAAGTTATCATCTGTTCTTCCGTAATCAAACATATTCATTCTGATATCCGCTGCCCCGGTTCCGTGCTCCTCCTGTCCCTAAACAGCAGAGATTACAATCACAGCTCTCTCATTGTAACCGTTTTTGTTTGAATGGCCCCAACACATAACTCATAAGCCATTAAATGATAAATTAAAAAGGTGTGCTAATCAATATAATGGACTGGTTGCTCTTTTAATGGCCAATTGAGCACACAGAAGACGGATAATAGGGATAATAAAGGTTGTTGTAACTCACGTAAGAGTCTTCAAGATCAAACTGATTCTGAAGCTGCCACGCGAGATCTTCATCTCGGGTAGTGTCGCTCGGATGGTCAGCTGTTACAAGAGCTCCCCCACCGGTTTTCCTCTTTTCCCACTCATCAAGAGTAAATACTGCAGAATCGTCTTCTTGTCTTCCTCTCCCTCTACCTCTACCTCTACCTCTACCTCGTTTTCCTTGGTATTGCTGTTCATTTGAACTCGAATGTTTCATCTTCTCAAGAAGTATCTGTGCAGCCGCTTGGTTCTGTAAAGGGACAGCTTCCACCGCTACAAACATTGGAGATGTTATGGCAGTAATGAGCATTAGAGTTACTTGGCCTCGTAAGGATGCGTGATAGATAAATCTCATCCAAGGGATCAATGCAATAGCAAGATGAAATTGCCAAACTAATTTAACGAATTAACAATGTTCTGCTGTACAATGATCTTATAATCTAGAGTTCGGAGGGAAAAAGTAAATGGCAAACCCTGTTTAGGTCTTGTATCAGAACTGCTTGGCTTTTCCTGATTTTCAACTTTGGCAGATATTTTTGGATCAGAATCTGCAGAATTCCTCGGTAAATTCTTATCTGCGCCTTTTCTGTTCCCAGCAACTTCACTAGTTTCACCTTTTTCTCCACCGATGTGTTTTCCGGCGCTTTCTGCATCAGTGGGTACAATATTCCTAGAAGTCATCTTGTAGGAATCTGTCAACCATCAGACATATGCTGACGAATTAAATTTTCTGATGCATTGTCCAAGCTTCCATCACAAGATATAAGCAACATAGATGAAGTGCAATTCCATATACCATCATTTTACCAAACAATGGAAATGCAAAGTTTAATTTTTTAAACAGTGGAGACAGAACGGCAAACGGCGTCAAAGTTGGATACCAAGCCAAGGGAAACATAGATAGGATATCCACATGGGTCATCATAGGCTACGTTAACTGACACATAGGGATTTTGAAGCTCGGGTCGAGTTACAGTATGTCTATGTTAAAGTGCATTTGGCTGGAATTAAGTCCTTGTGACAGTCAATGCATAGACAAGACATATTCTACAACTTTATGCACACTAACAACATGAAAAAACCGGTACAAATTCTATTTATTAACAAAGATTGGCCAATCATTACAAAACAAACACGCAATAATTTACTACAAGAAAACTGAATGACAATGAACGTAGTTAAAAAAAGCCTGCTTACCACGGTGATAGGAACCTGTTCGGATCTGCAATTCCTCAAATGGAGGAGGGCCATCACCAGCTTTGGTTTCCTGAGATTGCCTTCCAGATGAACGAGACAAACTAGCATATTTTTTCTTCATCTGCCATTCTTCAGTGAGTGATTGCACATAACCGCCCAGTACAGTCACCTCTTTTGGAGTCAAACATACTAGACCGTCACGTACCACAGCTTTATTTTCCAGACGGACCTGCCAATGAGACAGCAAAAGATACCAACAATACATAAGACACCTTCCTGATGCATAATAAACACAAGTATATGAATCTGTCGATTAATTCCTGTTGGTTTAGACCCTAATCCAACCTATTCTACATTTTCATGAGACTTCAAGAAACAAAGACAAGGAGAATCGAATTAGACACTGATATGCAATACCTTAATACCAGGAGTCACATCATTGTCAATCGCTGGTATATGAGAGTACTCAAGTGCGGATATCTCTGTCTTCCCATCAGTCAGAGCAAATTTTAGCACACGTTTACCAGTCGAGCTTCCCAGAAATTCCTCTGCACTACTTTTTGTAACATCCCTAACAGAACTTATCTAACAAAAGAAAAGCATTGAAAACAAAATTAACACAATACAGAGAAGCTACAAGTTCCAAACTAAAAACTAAGGTCTAAGCATACCCAACAGCATGAATCAACTGCAACTAAACTGAAACATTTACGTATTCTCAGTATATTGGGCTATGGTTCTCTTTCTGTAAGCGTCAGCTTATTGAATTTAGCCAAAACCAACAAGTTTGGGATCAGATAAGAATTTCAGTTAAATTCTACGTCTTGTTACTGTATTTAGCTGTTTGTTTTTGCTGTGAGTGAATGAGAAGAAGCTATCTATCTACCTGGAGAACTTTGGGGCCTTGAAGATGAGAACACCTGCGCAACTCGGTCGGGTCAGGGAGGGACTTACCTCCGATCAACCTAATATCCATGTTAAGCAACTCCGCCTCCACTGAATCCACGACCGCGCCTGTTTGATGATTACCGCCGCCGATGAAGGAGGAGATTTCAATGACCAGAGCCTTCAAGTAATCCAAGTCTTTGAAGCACCAACCCCGGCTAGTTAGGGCATTTATCACGACGGTGTATGTGCGGCCGCCGGCAGACGAGCTGGATGTTCCCTCCATTGCCTCGATCGTCTCGTTGCGCAAAAACAATATGGAATTCGCCGGAGAAATGTGATATTTTAATTTGGGTGAAATTGTTTAAAACCAAAAGTTCTGGGCTTTTTTTAGAAAAATTGCTATTCTTAAAACCAAAACAACTTGGCGCTCGTTAGAAGGAAACCTGCCTCTTAACAACACAATTCACTACATTGTGTAAAAGCCCAATAACTACGATTTATTGAAAAGCCCAATAATTTGAAAGGCCCAATAACTAGCGATTGCCCTTTTATCAACCTAACCCAAAAAAAAGAAAGGATGAAACTCATGGCAAAATAGAAGTGAGTAAAATTACCGAATCAATCCGAAATTCATCAAAATAAACTCTCAAGCTTATTCTCTTGCCTTGTTTGTGGAATCTCAACAAGTTTAAGTCGATAAAGAGTAATGACGATGGACGATAATAATTCCGTTTACGTCGGGGGCCTCCCTTACGACGTCACTGAGGAGGCTCTCCGCCGTGTTTTCGCCAGTTACGGCACCGTTCTCAACATTAAGGTCAATTTCTCTTTCCCCTTGCTGCTACAAGTTCCTAATTTAGTTTTTTTCTCCGGATGATTCATTACTTTCAGGATATAAAATAAGTTCTGGGCTTGAGATTTTGATCTGATTGGATGATGTTTCTACTCATTTGAGCTGGTCACTTGTTTTTTTTTTTTGCATATACAGATTGTGAATGACCGGAGTGTAAGAGGGAAATGCTATGGCTTTGTTACATTTTCAAATCGTCGATCGGCTGATGATGCTATCCAAAACATGGATGGAAAAGTATGTTTCTTGTTCTGTTTGTTGTCCCAAACGAAAACAAAAATTGAGACTTTCATTGCTATACTTCTTTGTTTTTAATCTTTCTATATTTATAATTTTGACTTACTGAGCTCGTAATCAGAGTATTGGTGGGCGCGCAGTGCGTGTGAATGAGGTGACAACAAGAGTTGGTGGAAGATCGATTCCAGGTCAGGGGCGGTTTCAACCACAGAGCCCTAATAGGAGAAGTGATTTCAATTACGACAGGGATCGGTACAGTGATAGGTCACGAGAGCGGGATCGGTCTCAGGACAGGAGAAGAGATCACTACACTGAGAAGGAAAGAGCGTATGAACATTCACATGATTTTGAGAGGAGAAATGATCATGATATGGTGGATACAAATGGTTACAAGGACAGAGTTTTCGAAGGTGAAGAAGGAGGAGATTGGCATGGGGATAGTGGTAGGGGAATCAACGGGACTAGTGGTCACGAAGGAAGGAGCCAAGAAACAAAGAGGGAAGATAGGTGAACCTTCGTAACTCATAATTTTCCTCCTGTTTATTTGAACCGTGTCACTCGTTTCTCCTATACACTTGGTCTGCTAGTTTCAACGAGTCGAAAAGACTGGAATGCTTAGGCAGAGTTTCGTCACTCTGTAAACCAAATCATCCAGACCTGTTGTGGTTAAGTCTGATTAATTATCGCCGATAAACACAAATGCAGAAGGTTTAGTTTAATGGATTTGATGAGAAGTTTTGCTCTTGTTGGCTTTTTGCATTTTGCTGTTTGAGGAATGTTGTGGCTTGCACTGTAGCTTCTTTGACAAATCTTTCCATGAAACACCATTCTCGAGGGAAAAACACTTTAGGAACTCCAGTGGTAATAGTGATGATCCACTATAGATTAAATTATGATTTCACTGCTATATCCTAGAGAATGAGGTTATGCCAACAGCTAGATTGTAGTTGATGTGACAGTAAGTTATCAAACTAAGTCATTGTAGGCGATAATTGCACCTTAGCATTTAGATTACGTTCTTTCAGATTCTTTTATGCACTGCTTGGACTTTCACTGGCACCAAATTTTTTTTTGTAAGAACTCTTTGATTGCTATGGTTTAGTTGAGATGTCTGAATCCTTGTGTGTTTGGCTGAACTGACAGTAATATGCTTGATGGTGCGCGTGGCAGAGATGGCAGAGATCACTTCTCTAACTCAAGTGGAGATCACAGTTTTCAGGTAAAGATGATGTTCGTTAGACATGTATTCTTGCGTAGTATAGTTCATGTGAAAACTTGCGTCTTTTATACAGGTGAAAGAAGATCTTGAAGCGCTGATTAAGACGCGTGATGTGCTTCAAGATGAGGTATGAGGTCGCTTATCTTCCCAGATAAGCAGTTGTTAGATTTCATAAATGTTTTCCACAATGGAGCAACAGTTTCCTTACATTATCATGGGAGATGGAACAAATTATTGTCTAGTTTCGATTTTAAGGTACTGGTAATGGAAGACAGATTGGAAGCAAAAGAAGTTCTGTGCTCGGAGCTACAGAAGAAGTTTAAGGTATGTGTCTACTATATCTTACGAACCCAATTTGCTTTAGTTTTACTATGGATTTGTTCTCATTTGAAATGGTTAACACAGAGATTAGAGGATTTGTTGAACAATGAAAAGAAACTGACTTCACAACGCCGAAAAGAATTGGCAAAGGTAAACAAACAGATCGGGTCCTTTTTTCAAGTTTAGTTTGTTGACTAACTTTAACATTTGGTCTATGTTTTTGGTAGCTTCATCAATCATTTTCAAGGGTCAGAGAGTGCACGGACAACCTGAAAGACTGCGAACAGGAACTCCAGGTTATATTCTAAAAATTTTGCATTTTTGCATTCTAGTGATTGTCGTTACATAAGGATTAGGCCTCACCGAGATAAGTCTCTATTCTCTCTCTTTCTTTTTTGCAGTCGCTTGTTAAGTCAGCGGCTAGAGAAGGCGTGGTTGGTGCTGATGAAGGACTAGAAAACGGGTATGGGTAGTACAAGGTGTAGCGTAATGACTGCAGTCATTCTCATGTATGATTTGTTCTATCTTAAATGTGCTTTGGCTTTTCTTGAGTCGAGTTAAGTGGATTTGATACTGGTTGGATCAGCTCAACTGGTTTGGCCTGGAAATGAATCCTAAAATCCATCCCAATCAGAAATAATCACTTTACAAAAATGGACTTACTAATATAAAATATGTGTTATATCAATTTTCTTAACTTTTTACTTGTGTTGAAACAAAATCTTATCTTATTATATAAACTTAATTTTTTAGATTTATTAGTTAACATAATAATCATGGTATGTGTCAATCAGTCAATCTGATTTTGACACATGTATTCTTCCAATTAAATTTTGATATACGTTAATTAATTTAATAAAAGAAAAATAAAAACATATAGATTAAATTAAATGTGAAAAGGATATACTTCAATTAAAATAAATATTATAAAACTTAAAAATACTTTTTTTAAATATAGAATTTGATATTCTAAAGTTTGTAGTTAGCATAATCATAATATGTATTAGTGAGTTGCGTGTAATTTTTTTTCTAATTAAAATAAATAAATAAAAAGTTCATTTATATTTTTAATATCGATTCAGAATAAATAAAAGTCTAAGTATTAATAAAAAGAGTAAATCTATTTTAAAATTAATTTATTAAAATTAATTAAAAATAGATGTATAAGTAGCTCATTATTTTATGTATGAAGTTGACAAATTTGTTCTTTTCTATTGTTTGTTTTATTCTTTAATACTAAGTACTAGCAATAAGTATGATTGTCAAATTAAGAATTCCATGGAATGTTTAGTTCTTATGTCACTTTATTTGTAATGTATATTATTAATACAATTTCATCCAATAAAATAACTAATATGTCACTTTTAATTAGATTTTATAGTAATTTTGTTTTAACACAGAGGTTAGAATCATGTAGTTTTTATCAGATTCTAAATATCCGTTGAACCGGTCCATAAAACTATATGAAACAAATGTTATTAAAATATTTATCTAATAGTTATATGTGGTAATTAAAAAATAATATTTATCATATGTTATTCTGTACAAAAATTATAAAATATTTGAAATCAATGTAACATGGGTTAAATTTATGTGACATCATTTTTACAATGACTATTTATTATCACAGTTTAAAAAAAAAATCATGATCATGCAGAGTAGATATGAACCTACCTATATTGTTAAAATTGAGCCAACCATCATCTCCACCGTCCATTTACTCGTAAGCACAATTTTTTTTTAGTTTGATTATGATGTGGCTATCCTTTGACCCATCGTTGCTTGTAAAGCCAAGTTAGCCAACCAACACTCATATTATTATAAACTATGATCTGAAACCAACCCCATTGAAGATACACTATGCTTTTATTCTAATATAAATTTCAATATAGTAAATATAAAATATTCAGAATATTTGTCATCAATCTTTTTTTATTTATTAATCTTAAACATGATAGTATCCTATATTAAAAATAAGATAAAGGGAAAGAAATATGAAAAAATGAAAACAAAAAATCCTTGATTTGAGAACAATTGCAATGGATATATCCCACCCAGTAGTTTTTCCATGGATGGTGTGGCAATATAACCATGATAAATCTAAAACTATATAAACAATTTGGTTCTAAATATTTTATCAAAAAATTTCATGCACTACGTTTAGTCACAATCCAATAATCCCAAATTTTTATGTGATTATTCGTGACAAAGGTCAATATGCACTGATTTATAGGTTTAGTCGCCAGTGGAAATTCTTTGGCAAGAGTCGTATTGTCAAATCGATGTAAATATGAATATTTTAGTGGTGTAACAATTATGATTATTAGTAATTATGTACCTTTAGTAAAGGAAAGTATTAGTTGTAGTCTTGTAGATACCACTCTCCAAAAGTGTTACTCCCGGAATTAGAAAGTTTAAATGTGCTATAGAACGTAAACTATTAGGTCATTCAAGTAATCTAAGCTGGTTCTTTGCAGAAATTCAAAGCACATCGATAAATCACATATACGAGCGAGCTCGTGAGGCATGCCCATATCAACTTTAGTGTATGTGGTTATGATGTTTCCTTAAACTCGAGTTAAAAAATGGCATATCAAAACTTCATTCCATCATCCAACTAACTTTGGATTGCCCTAATAAGTGAATTTTAAAATATTTTATATTTCCACCACAAACTATAAATATTATATAAAATACCCTATATTTTATATTGGTAATGATCAGATTTTTTTTTAGACAAACTAGACTCGCTCTTCTATATATAACCTACAACATTGAAGTTGATCCTTTCAAATCAAACACTCCCTAAAAAAATATTTAGAAATAATGGAGAAAAGCCAAAGATGTAACAAAGACACAAACACCAACATTGGCTTTTGCCTTCTTCCTTCTGAGCTCATACAAAACATTTTATTCCATCTTTGTGTACCTGAGATCATCCGAATGAAACTACTCAACAAGTTTGTCTTAAACACAATCTCTGACCAAAGTTTCATCCGACAACTCAACGATGGATCACAGAGAGACACGTGGATTTTCGTCTACACGAGGCGTTGGCGTCGCGACATCGGTGTGCTTCACGGATTTTCCGACCGATCTGTTCGGTGGTCCAAGATTCCGGTGGCTGAAATTTTGACCGGAGAGATATTTCCCGGCGAAGATTTATATTTATTAACGGCTAGCGGTAATTTTCTTGTATTTGCTTCCAATACTCATAGTGGAATCATAGCCGTTGATTTGGTGGACAAAAGCGTTAGAAGAATCAGTTCATGTCCGTTAGGTCCACGTGGAACTTCCTCTTGGAGGCGATCCGGTATGAAGCTTGTACCTGATCCATCCAATCCAAGTCATTTCCGGTTTATGTTCGCTGAGATGGTGCATAACCGACCGGTTCTATTTACATATCATTCTAATACAACCACGTGGCATACTAAAGAAGCAGAGGAGACGAATAATTTAGCTTTTAAGAAAAACAATCACGTATTCTTAAGCTTATCAAATCGACCACACGAGAGTACTGTGATGAGCGTGGACGATGTCGATGGGTCGATGATAAATCGATTTCCGACGATTTTGAGACCGAGGATAAACCAAGACGCGATCAGAGAATGTCCGTCAAGTGTTGGATTCAGCAGGAACGATCTAGAGAGTCAATTGTTACACATACATGGAGATGAATATAAAGTGGTGATTAGATTAGATACAATGGAGTTATCAAAGATGAAGAAAATGAAAAGCTTAGAGGTTTGGGAAATAAGCTCAAACGGTGAGAAGTGGGAGTTAGTGTCGAGAGCACCAAGTGAAGTGATCAGCAACAAGCCTTGTGGTGTGATGATGGGATGCTTAGAGAGGAGATTAAGGGTGATTAGAGTGGCTTTAATGACAAATCGTGAGGGTTTATGGAACATTATTTGGTTGGATTATGATAAGGAGAAAGATAAGTGGGAGTGGGTCCCATTACCTCATTGTAGATTCTTGCAAGGCTCGAATATGGCCGGGATTAGCTTTTCTTCTGGCCTCACTTTTTCTTTGTAATAAAACTTAGAAAGTTTAATATAAACGTCGCTATCAATCACCCGACCATACGCCTTTTTATATGATTGTTGGGATTAATAAATGAATTTCACGAGCTGGGGCTGTGTCATGCTTCATGAGGTGGTTTTAAGTCAACCACGGATGCAAACTCTATGAAATAATTGAACCACGGGCTCAAAAGAAGATACATGTGGAAAATAATAAGAGGTTGAAAAAAAACATATGTTATATCCCAAAAGCCACTATTTCAAAGAAAGATATGATATGGTAAGCAAAGAAAAATATGCATTTGTAGCATTCATCATCCACAAAGATGGAGATCCAGTCAGATTGCGTCCAACCCACGACCTCAACTTTTCTTGAATAAAGAGTCTTTATAAGTTTGCTCTCGCGTATAAAGACAAAAAGATAAGTTTGCACTAATAAGTGCACTAACGTATGCGAAGTGCACGGAGCTATATAGAGTTCTACCACTACGAACCAAACAGTCGACTAAAGTGTTTAAATGGCGACTAATCTGCTGATTCATCTAAAGTCATTATATAGGATCTGTTGTAAGCGAATTCGCGTATTTATATTTGTTTTTTTCAACAAAACATATAGACACACAGTCACACAAACACGTGAGAGCAATGGTAAAACATTTTATAGTCCTGAGTCTAAGATTATATTGAATTTCAGGTTCCAGAGCTTCAGGGAAGAACATAAACGGGTTTTTTGTATTGATGGATAGGATGATGAGGGGTAACAAGTTTACAAAATTGATACTATAAGAGGCAAGGAACCAGAGAAAAATGTGAACACTTTCACTAGAAACCTCTTGAAATGTGAAAATTGTTGAGATATTCAATTTGAAAATCAAATGGTATTATAGGGTGCAAACAATGGAGCCTCCTCTCATACATTAGTAGCTACTTTCCCCGGAATCAACTCTATCAACTCGTCATCAACCTTCTCGCTGTTGTTCGACACTTGTGATGGACCATTGGTCGGTTTCTTAGCCACGGTCACGGACTGCTGATAACCAACACCTCCACAGATGGTAACAAGGAGACAAACCAAACCAAAAGGAGTCGCGTGCTTATCCCAAATCAGAACATTGATCACAACAGTCAAGAACTTGTTGACAACACCAGTCACCGTAAAAGCCGTTGCAGAGATAGCTTTCCTAGCAGCAAATCCGAAGAAGCTGATGAGGAAACCAAACACACACGACAAAGCCACGGCGAAAAACGCAACGGGCTCAAAGAAATTCCCTCCATTGGCATTCACGGCCGTGAAAACCTCGGTGTGTTCCCCGGTGAGAAACCAGAATATCGGTGCAATCATCAGAGACAAGAGATTATTGTAGAGAACAAATCCCCAAGTGTTCAATTCAAGACTCGACACCATATGCTTAATGTAAACCATCTCAGTAGTGATGGTAACAAGGTAAGCCAATGCCCAGGAATATGCAGTAAGAGTAAAAGCCGAGTCATTGGCTACGTACCCAACAGCACCAGCGAGGATGACTAAGAGAGACAAAAAAGTGAGCCTCGAGGGACGCGGCTGGCCACGAAAGACAGTGTCTGCGATCGCGACGAGGAGCGGCGTGAGAGATCGGAAGACTATGAAGGTATCGACATTGGCGTGACGGAGGAGATTTGTGTTGGTGAAGATCGCAAGGTAGAAGACGACGGCGGCGGGGAGGAATTTCTTGGCGGTTTCCCAGGTGAAGGCGTCATGGTGGAGGAACCCTAGTTTGCCGAGGAGCCAGACGCCGACGGCGGAGGTTAGGTATTGGAGGGCGGTGAGAAGTCCGGGGTAGTTGAACCAGGTGATTGCGAACTTGTTGATGACGGCAAGGAGGCTGGAGCAGAGCGCGTAGCCGATGACGAGGCTGCTCGTCGCGTAGTACTGTTTGCTGGAATCGAATCGGGAAGACGACATTGTTGATTGCAGAGATTCTGTGACCAGATCGGAGAAGAAGAAGAAGAGAGAATGGATCTGGATCGAATCAGAGACTTTAACTATTAGAGGAGGAAGGCGACGACTTCATCAGTGTCGTACGGGATTGGCAAATTGCCTCTAATCTTTTTAAGTCTTGGCATTACTCTTGAGTTAAAAAAATAGTGTTAATTTTGTCAAATGACCACAAATGGAAGCTAGTTAACAAAATGATTCTTTTTTTTTAAAACAAAATCAACAAAAAATATACAGCTAAATGCAGTACATATCTTTTTCTATTTCAAAACCGCTCATGAATAACTTGTACTTAATTTTATCTGTTTTTATAAACGTAAAACTAATCTCGAGTTAACTTATTAAGAATCATCATCCCCATAACATTAAAAATCTAATAACAGTGAATTTTGTTAAAATTATTTTATAAACCAATAGCTGTAGAATTTAAGAATTTTAATAATCAACAATTATCTCTAAACTTTTCCTTG
Source organism: Schrenkiella parvula (assembly GCA_000218505.1). Classification (NCBI taxonomy): domain Eukaryota; kingdom Viridiplantae; phylum Streptophyta; class Magnoliopsida; order Brassicales; family Brassicaceae; genus Schrenkiella; species Schrenkiella parvula. The sequence goes on along the minus strand of CM001192.1, from coordinate 11,954,317 downwards.
ATTAGAAATTAATTTTAATATAAATCTATTTTGAATTAAAAGAGATTTGAATATAAAACTTTGATGAAAAGTACTTTAACATTATAAAATATAGGAGTTGCACATCAAACAAGAAAAACCTCACGTGGGAGGTCACACCATCTGAAACTAAAGATTAATCAAGTACTAATGGAAGAATTATATAATTCCTTTGATCATAAAAACCTATTTTAAATTGTTTAAAAACAATATATAATATCAAATAAATTGGAGGGATGAGAGAAACCTTAGACTCTACAAGAACTAGAAGGTTTGCGAGATGTAAAAAAAAATCTTTCTATTGTCAAGAGTTAATTTCATTTTTACCTTTTTCAAAATCGTGTATTAAGTTTTAGGTGAAGTAATGTTTGGGCGAGGGTTTCAGATTCCGATCAAAAAACTAATCTCTCTTTCTCCTTTCTTCTCTTCTCCTTCTGGGTTTCATCAAGATACTTGAGACAAATCAAAATACTAGAGACAATCACCGAGGATATGGCGGCCGTAGAAGTGGAGGCGAAGCGTCCTGAGACAGCGATGGAGGAGACCTGCAACGTCAAGGGAGCGGCGGCGAAACAAGGGGAGGGACTTAAGCAGTACTATCTCCAGCACATCCATGAGCTCCAGCGCCAGCTCCGCCAGAAAACTAACAACCTCAATCGCCTTGAAGCTCAGAGGAACGAGCTCAATTCTAGAGGTCTTTTTCTTCCTTACTCAACCCTAATTTCGGATGGATTTCTTTGTTAAATTGGGGTTTTATCATGTTCGTAGTTTCGCGCTAGGGCTTTCGATTTCGTTTCCTTGGAGTTGGGTGCTTAATATTTTAAAAATTTATAAATTGTTGTGGTGATTGATGGGATAGAGGTTTTCCGATCTGGAGGTGATTTTTAGCAGCAATAAGCTACCTTATTTAAATTCCTTGATTCTGTTTGATCCCTATGGGTGTGTTGACTGTGTATCAGCTTCTGTCTTGTACTTGGTTGTTTACCAAAGAAATGTACTGACTGCGGTGAGGGTGAGAAGACAGCTAACAGTGGTAGTCGCATAATTTAGTTTGGTTTATACTTTAAGCTGAATGCTTAGAGTTATCTGGAGCGTGTTTAGAAGAATACTGCTAAGTGCAATGAATGTTTCGTATATTGGCTTCTTATATTTTCTTGAATGAGACTTGCAACTGCAAAAAGAGATCTTTGATGTTAGTTGTGCAAACTGCATGGCTGTTAGTATTGCTACCATTGGTGGTTTGACTATGGCCTTTTCTTGAAAGTTTTCTTATTTGTCTGTATATTTCTTTTTATTAATTCTAATTTTGAACCTCTTTAACACTATAATCTTTCTGAACTAAACAGTACGAATGCTCAGAGAAGAGTTGCAGCTGCTACAAGAACCTGGGTCATATGTGGGTGAAGTGGTAAAAGTGATGGGAAAAAACAAAGTATTGGTTAAGGTATGAATCTTTTATATCTTATTGTCTAGAATTAACTTGGTTTTGTATTATTTTGTAATTTAATGCACATAGCTATCAATAAGGCTTAAACTCTCACCAATATCCAGGTTCATCCAGAGGGGAAATATGTTGTTGATATTGACAAAAGTATAGACATAACGAAGATCACACCATCAACAAGAGTTGCTCTCCGTAATGATAGCTATGTCCTCCACCTTGTCCTGCCAAGTAAAGTTGATCCGCTGGTCAACCTTATGAAAGTTGAGAAGGTTCCCGACTCTACATATGACATGATTGGTGGTCTTGACCAGCAAATTAAGGAAATAAAAGAGGTAGGCTTGCTTAGTGATAGAAAAAGCAAAACTAAAAGTCACTGGTTTATCAGCTATCCATTCTGTTGTTTCATGCTTTTAAATATTTATATAATATCTTCAATTGTTCATCAGGTCATTGAGCTACCAATCAAGCATCCTGAATTGTTTGAGTCTCTTGGAATAGCGCAGCCAAAGGTACACATCATTTCTAAACTTCTTTTGTATATTGTTACTATGTTAAGTGGATTAGAGATGATTTCATCTTACTCTCTTTATAGGGTGTGTTGCTATATGGTCCACCTGGAACTGGCAAGACACTTTTGGCTCGGGCTGTGGCACATCACACTGACTGTACGTTCATCAGAGTTTCTGGTTCCGAGCTCGTACAGAAATACATTGGAGAAGGTTCTAGAATGGTCAGAGAACTTTTTGTGATGGCAAGGTTTGTATATGCTAGGCCCTGTTTTGAAATTTCAAGCTTAGTATATAGCCGTTGGTAGGGAAAGATGGATTGGTTTACAAGATTAATCTTTTTACATGTCCGCGCTTAGTATCTAAAGTGGACACGTGGTATTAAATAAAATTGAGGAAAGTGATCTCTGCTGCTACTATGAATCTAGTTCTATGGTGTAGTCAATTTCAAGGATGAATATTTTCTATAAATTAGCACGTTTACAAATATTCTCTCTCATCGTGGTGCCCAGCATTTAGGTCACAGTACACATAGATGAGATGATTGTGTGACAAAAGACGTTTGCCTGTTGGCTTACCTTACTATTGCTGATGGTTTATGGTTTTCAGGGAGCATGCACCATCAATCATCTTCATGGATGAGATTGATAGTATTGGGTCTGCTCGTATGGAATCTGGAAGTGGAAACGGTGACAGTGAGGTGCAACGGACTATGCTTGAGCTTCTCAATCAACTTGATGGGTTTGAAGCTTCAAACAAAATCAAGGTACGTGTTAAAAGGTGTTAAGGAAAAAATCATGAATCTGAAGAGGACGAGTCTGTTGTATCATAGACGGACTCATTTATCCTCTCAAATTACTGTTGCAGGTTTTGATGGCGACAAATCGTATTGATATTCTGGATCAAGCTCTTCTCAGGCCAGGAAGGATTGATAGGAAAATTGAATTCCCTAATCCCAATGAAGATGTAATTCTTGTGCTTATTTTGCATATTATGGAGTTGCTTGAGTAGATAGGTTGTGTAGAACATGTTTGGCTAATGTGTATATTTCTAAAATAAAAATGAATTTGATGCGTGGAATTGATCTTAAAAAGATTGCAGAGAAGATGAATGGTGCTTCAGGTGCTGAGCTGAAGGTAAAGTGTTTTTGTTCCCTTGCTTCTTTATCTGTCTCTCTCTCTCTACTGTTTATCTCTGGCTTATGCTTTTGGTTATTACGGTCAGGCTGTGTGCACGGAGGCCGGTATGTTTGCTCTGCGGGAGAGGAGAGTACACGTGACACAGGAAGACTTTGAGATGGCGGTGGCGAAGGTTATGAAGAAAGACACAGAGAAGAACATGTCTCTGCGTAAACTCTGGAAGTAGGAACGTCTCTGTTCTCACTCAAAAGCGAGAGCCACAGATTCATTTCAGACCTGAGGAATTTAGAGTTTCTTTTATTTTCTGTGGTTCTTTCGAAAATCTCTTTGTTCTTTAAGCATTTGAAAACAAAGTTTTTTACTGCCTAAACAATAGTGTATAATTGAATGTTCTTAAGCATACCAGTTCCGAGTTACATCGTCTTCAACTCAGAGGTCTTGTCCAAAAAAATTTATATTTGGTACTAATATTTTGACACTAAATTTTAATGGGAAAAACACCTAAAAATATCTAATTTTAGGACAATTTGCCAAGAAAATACACAAACAATTAGTTATGTCTAATTGATATCTAAAATTGTTTTAGTTGCTCGTTTAATACTCAAATTTCAAAATCGATTAGTTTAACACCAAAAATTAAACGTCGTTAATTACTTAAACGGAAACAGTAAAACAGTGTTTAAATCGTTAATTAAACCTGTTTAAATGGTTGAAAAAATACGTTTTTATTCTTCACAATTTCTCCCCAAATTGATTAAAACCCTAAATCAATTTTGCCCCAATTTAGAACCCTAAATCTTTGTCCATCTTCAAACCAACATTGCTCACTTCAGTAGCTGGGATATTGATGATGAAGATGAGACCAGCGAGAAAAAAGCTACCAAAAAAGTTTCAAGATTGAAACTTGAAGGGAATGATGATATGAGTAGTGGAGACGTGAGCAAGAGTGTGAAAGATGAACTAGCAAGTGCAGATTCAGCTACTGAAGTGAGACAAAGATTCTGAGGAGAAGAAAGAAACTGGTAACGAAGAAGTTCCAGAATCAATTGGGGTTCTAAATTGGAGAAAAGGAAAAAAATCGATTTAGGGTTCTAAATTGGGGCAAAATCGATTTAGGGATTTAGTCAATTTGGAGGAAAATCGTGAGGGGTAAAAACGTCTTTTCCCAAACATTTAAACACGTTTAATTAATGATTTAAACTCTGTTTTATTGTTTCCGTTTAAGGAGTTAACTACGTTTAATTTTTGGTGTTAAACTAATCGATTTTGAAAGTTTGAGTATTAAACTGGCAACCAAAACAATTCTGGACATTAATTAGACATAACTAATTGTTTGTGTATTTTTTTTGGCAAATTATCCTAAAATTAGGTATTTTTAAGGGTTTTGTCAATTTTAATTTAACCTATGTGTCCTGGGATTCTTGGGTAACCAAAACTATCCGTTTGAACTACTTCTTTTATTGGAGTCAATAACATATGTTCATGATTATTGGGTGAATTTATGTAATAATTATATTACACTATATATTTATGTTTATATCTATATAATAATAATAACAAAGTAAATAATGATTTTGGTCTATTTTATTTTTTAAGAAAAAGAGAATAAATGAGGTTTATATTTTTTAAACAAACAGAATAGTATAACTATAATAAATAGTATAGTAAATAATGATATTTTATTTTATGCAAGTTTATATAATATTATATGAAAACTAATGAATTAAAATGGAGATGCATATTTAATATCATAAAAATATATAAAAAATTATAAAATCAGATAAATAAAATAAATACTTAAAAATAAATATATATTACTTTATTTATCATAATAATATAAAATAGAATGAATTTTCTTACTTTAACATTAAATAATAGTTTTTAGATATATAAGTGTATTTTGAAAAATTCAAAATATGGTATATATAGAAAAATCTATATTTTTTCCAATTAAATTGTAAATTAAAATTTTTGTTTTTTATGAGATGAAAAAAATTAAAATAAAATGATAAAAAAATTAATGTATATATATATATATATGTGATGTGTTAAAAGGGATAAAAATGTATATAACGATATGTTATTGATTTGTTAATGAATACGATATAGAACTAAGAAATTGATTAATTATTTAATTTTCAAGAGAAACGTATATTGATGAATTTTAAATTTCGAATTTGATGAGGGAAATAAATACAATTTTTTGAAAAGGAAAACTAAAAATAATGAGGCAGGGTCGGGAGACCGCGTGGAACTAAAGCCAAAAAAAGATCCAACGGTGGAGAAAGCTGCGTTAAAATTGCAGAACCATCAAAAAGAAGGAATCTAACGGTCATAAGAATAGCGTCAGAAGTAAGCGAAAACCCTTCCAAATTTTTCTCTTTTAAAAACCCATCTCTCTCCCCAATCTCCCTCTCGCCGCTTCTCTTCTTAAAATCATCTCCACGCACTTACATCGCCTGATTCTCGCGATTCCGAAAACATGGTATCATTCTCCTCGCTTTTTGCTGGTTTCTTCTGCTTGTTCGATTAGATTGCCTTTTTTTATCTCACTCTCAGATCCGTTGATGATGTCTTCGTCTTCTTCTTTTTACTAAATTCATCGTGAATATATTGTTCAGGCTCTACCTAACCAGCAAACCGTTGATTATCCTAGCTTCAAGCTCGTCATTGTTGGTGATGGAGGCACAGGTATTATTTGATCGACCAATCGATTTTTCTTCTCTCTCAAGCTCCATTCTGAGAGACGCAATTGAGATTTGATGATGTACATGGGCTGTGTTCCGTTATTATCAGTGCTTGGTTTCGTTAATCGTGTTTGGGGTTGATCGATATGTGCTCGTATGTTAATATCTCAGAAGAAATAATACTGAAAAGATATTTGCCCGAGCTGATTTTGCTAATCGATTCGTATATAACACACTAACTGTTGTTTTCTATCAGTGGTTCTGTAAGATGGTGTCTTTGTATGTTTTGCTAATCCTAATATTTTCTCTTTGTGGTTGTGTAGGGAAGACAACTTTCGTCAAGAGACATCTTACTGGGGAGTTTGAGAAGAAGTATGAACGTAAGTGTGACAATCATTGCTCGTGATGTTATTATATGTTCATGTCCTCGAGTGTTATTCTGATGCCGAGTCCTGATTTCTTGTGTTTGCAGCTACTATTGGTGTGGAGGTTCATCCTCTGGATTTCTTCACAAACTGTGGCAAGATCCGTTTCTACTGCTGGGATACTGCTGGACAAGAGAAATTTGGTGGCCTAAGGGATGGATACTAGTAAGTAGACCTGTTTACTTTCTCTTTTCCCAAGATCTTTGCTTGTATGTTGTTGAAATAATCTCCTTTTAAGGATCACTTGACGATAAGTTGCTTAGTTTTGAATAGGACTTGAAAATACTGATAATGGTTGATATGGTCTCTCCGTTTTGGATATATCAGCTAATCTTTTTTATTTTTCTTGCAGCATCCATGGTCAATGTGCTGTAATTATGTTTGATGTCACAGCACGGCTTACATACAAAAACGTTCCAACATGGCACCGTGACCTCTGCAGGGTGTGTGAGAACATCCCGATTGTTCTTTGTGGAAACAAAGTTGATGTAAAGAACAGGCAAGTGAAGGCGAAGCAGGTGACATTCCACAGGAAGAAGAATCTACAGTACTACGAAATATCTGCAAAGAGTAACTACAACTTTGAGAAGCCCTTCTTGTACCTCGCTAGGAAACTTGCTGGCGACCCAAACCTTCACTTTGTCGAGTCACCAGCTCTTGCTCCACCAGAGGTTCACATTGACTTTGCTGAGCAGCAGAAGAACGAGGCGGATCTCATTGCCGCCGCAGCTCAGCCTCTCCCAGATGATGATGATGATGCTTTTGAGTGAAAAAAAAAACTCCCAGATGATGGTGTGATGATATGACGCTTGTGGGGAAGCTGTTGCTTTTCTGATTCTCTCTTTCGTTTCGGTTTTATTTCTATGTTGCGTTGATGTTACATATAAATGAATCGAGTCTTTTAGAACTAAATTGGGGGAAATATTGGGATTGTTCCGTTTTGGAATAGAGCGAGTTGTTTTTGAACCCAAAGAGAATTTGCAAGCTAAGTAATTTTTTTCCTTTCTGCTCATGAACATCCAAGACTCTTAACTTGAATTTATCAACTTAACCTGTATGATGATAAAAGGATGAGATACGAAACTCGAAACTTGTATTCATCTCTTATACGACATGATCTCCTACTTGCAGGAATATATATATTTTGCAGATCTCCCTCAAGTTCAACGCAAAAAAAAGAAACATGTTCAAGTTTACATTTACAAGCTCGGAAACAAAAAAATCAAATACCCTGATTTGAAAATAGAGTGACATTTGTACAACCTAGCCTCAGTTTTTTTCTATGTAACACAAATTGCAGTTGCCAATGCAGCTGCTATCTGTATGTTGTACTGTTATCATCAGAGATAAGGTTTCTTATCTGCTTTAGATGTTCCTCATTCGAGATGTTCAATCTCAGACGGAGATTTGTGATCCACGTTTCTTGTTCCCACGTTATAATTGGTCCAGATGCGTGCAATCTCTCGATACTGCATCGGTATGCATCCAACTCTAACCTATGAACATCAGCAGCTTCTGACCCTTTTGCTGGGAAGCCAGACTTCTTGATCTTGATGCTTCCGTAGCAACAAGAGGATGACTCTGTGTCACTAGAGTTACCGGTTTCTATGGGACTGAAAGAGACAGCACTTAAACCATCCATGTCCATGCTACAACTACCAACAGAAGAAGCAATACTCTCTCTATCTTCTTCTTCTTTTTCTTTCAGAAACTTCAGCGGATAAGTAGCTAAGGCTCTACCTATTCTGCCATTTTCTTCGACTTCTGTAGTTTGATTGTGTGGTGTAACCAAAGAGTAGGTCCGTTTCTTTGGACCTTTTGTCGAAAGTACATCAGACTCATTGAGCTTGTCTTTGCTCTCAGATGAAACATAGTCGCCTTTCAGATTCACCTTTCTCCTAAAATTTCCTGTCGAAGTCTGTGCGCTTAATCTCGATGTACCCTTTAACCAAATGGTATAAACAAAATGTCAGCTTAAAAAAAAGGCTTTGAAAGATATATATGCACAGAGGAAAGAAACAAGTACCTGCCCAACCATGATCCACTCGTTGTCTTGCCAAGATTGTCTAACTCGAATGTCAGATTTGGTTGCCTTGACCTTCAGTGAGGAACCAAGTAATTTAATCAAGAAGAAATCTTTCTCCAAAACCTTGGAAACGATTGCCATCTTCCACGAACAACTTTCGAAAACCTCAAGAACGTCACCAGGAGCCCAAGAATGTAGGACTTGTAGAGGAGGAGGCTCAGGTCTCATACTCTTCCTCGGTACCCTCTCTGTACCGTCATCACTATCATACATGACAGTGTAATAATGCCCATTGCCTGATATTATCTCCGCAGATCGCCAAGCACCAGATGGAACCGATGATTTGCCCAACACTTCGACTTTAGTTCCTTTCTTGAATCTCATGATTCTGCTTCAAAAATAACTTTGATGTGAATATCTTTTCACATTCCAACTGCTTGTAAGATCAGAATATAACATCACACACGCAAAAACTCATCTTCTTATCCATAAGAATATTAAACCACAAAACAAGATATAAGCAAACATCCAATCACTTTTCGAATGAAGCACTCAGTATTACAATCACAAAGTGTTTTATGATGATCCTGTGTCCTGACAAGCGCAAGTACATCCAAATATCCAGAAATAAGTTGGACCAATAGATCCATCAGAATTTTTCACATCCACAAACTTCAACTTCAATCTACTGTCATAAACATTTCACAAAAACTAGATTGCAGAAAAGTCCTCAACTGCAAACCCAACAACAACAAGAAAAAAACAGTCGAGAAACATAAATATATTCAGATGTTAATGAAATTGAAACTGTGATGACTCAATGTATAGGATCAATCTTCATTGCTGAGAAATTGATTAGAGGAAGACAATCCCTTTAAAATTTTCATCATTAAGCGGACATCAAGAGACTATAAACTCAAAATTTCAATTTAGACAAAAAAAAAGCATAATAGAAATTGTGGTTACCTTAAAACAAAAGTTTGGTCACTGAATGTTTAGCACGCAAAGAAAGCCATGATTCTGCTTCCACAAACAACAAAGCTTGACCTTTTCTTTTTCTTTTTAACTCTTTGATTTTCTGGGCAACCAAACAAGGATCAAAGGGGCAAAGAAAAAAATAAATTATTAAAACTTAAATGCAAAATAATTAGGAAAAAAGAGATAAATATTTTGTCTTTTTACACATCAGCGAGTGAAAACAAAATCCATATCACTTTTAGTCAGTTTAATTTTAAATGAAAAGATTCGAAAATGAAAAGGAAAAAAAAAGTTCAAGTTGCGAACTTGTAACCCCCTTTGGGCTTAGGCACTTTTATCCATCAAACCCCATGAGAAATGGCCTTTTGTCTGATGAGTTATTTTTGAATAAAATGGGTGAAATAACCATATAAAAAAAACAGATGATGAGAAAATTTGGTGAGTGACAATGATTTATTTCATGTTTTATTGGAAGATATGTAAAAAGTAAAATGTTTCTTGACATTTCAAATTTTCTAAAAATTGATCTATTTATCAGTGCAAAAAAAACGGATTAATAATACGGTGAAATTTAACAAGTGATTTTTTGGTAAGTTTGACCACATCAAAGTTTTGATGTGTTCATTAAAATATATAAAGAAAGTAAAACATGCATGCATGGCACGAGAATAAATTTTCGATAGTTGTATATTTGAATCATTGGCCTCATAATTATAAATTTGGAGTTGCTACAGAGTTGTGGAGTAGACCGTCGCGTTTGAATGGGGATGTTCGTATTGCATTTCATGAATTGTTGGTGAGTTTCAGTTTGTAAAAAGAAAATATGAGAACTAAAAGTACAGAAACAGACTCGAACTTGTATCACGTGTTGTATATCATAAGTCGAAGTAGACTGACTAAGATTGATTATCAATAAACTTTAGAGAATTATACACGTCTCAATGTGAGTTATGCAGATGTTATTTGAGCAAAGTGTGTGTTCGGTTGTGGCAAAAGATTCGACATAATATTGTAATTGTATTACTTCAAGCAAAAAGCTTACTGAGAAAAAAACAAACAAACAAAAAGGAAGCGTTATGGGGATGGTCACTGGTGAGGTCAGGTCTCCCCACTTCACTTTTGAATTTACTTAAAGAAATTGAGATCATAGGGTCCATCTTTTTTTGGCTTCACCTACCCAAAAAATGTTATAATCATGTCATTGTCTTGCATTATTTCATTACCATTTTCTCAATTCAGAATCGATAATTGCACCAACATTATTAATTTGTTCAGAACTATTTGAGTGAAATATTCTATGCCCATTAACTCTAATTCGGTTCAAACTCGACATCAAGTCACATAGCGTATGAGTGAATTGAGATTTGTAAGTGAAAAAAAGACCGATTTTTTTTGTTTACTCATAATCTAAAATCTTGTCTACTCATAAATTCAATAGAGAAAACCACACTTGCTGTTTTGGTTTTTGGCTTCTCCGGTAGAATGAAACCGTAAGTGGGTTATGTTGCTGCTTCTTCCACGCATGAAACTTCACTCTTACATCCTTCACTACTGATCCACTCTAACACCGATGAACAGTCCTCTCTTCTTACGAAATGCCTTCATAAAACAGATTCACAACACATCACCAAAACGGATATAATAAACCACAAAAAGAATGCCAAATTTTTAGTACCTATTTCTAGGGCGGTACGCCTTTAGTTCATTAGCTTCTCGAGAATTTCTCAAGTCTTTGTTCATCCTGACAGAATCGGGCACCACCAACGTCTCTGCTTCGTTCTCATATGCATCATAAATGAATTCAAGAATTGTATCCTGCAATGAGGACAAAGGATTATTTCACCCATGCTTGACAGAAAGCCAATAGTTACATATGAGATTGAATAGAATCAGAAAATGTATACCAGAGGTTTAGAAGCATTAAGCCAGTGGTACATAGGCTCACACCGGAACCATGTCATTTGCCTTTTTGCAAAGTTCCTGGGAATCAATCAAGCAAACAAAGTAAAGATATGAATCCGTTTGAATGAATAGAAAACGGAGCTTCAATTTTCATTTACTTTTAATCACTATCTCATGCAGATGCTTATATGTACACTAGATATTTCAAGTCTATGTAGAGGAATCACCTGGATACTTGCTGAAATTTGTTCAAAAACCCATAAAATTCTCCAGGGGAACTTACACCCCCTTGTCGACGACATTTGGATAGATATTCCATGGCCTGAAAACGAGGAATCATATTTCCATTGCCGATCCAAAACAATATAAGAGTACCAACAAATTGATATGATGAACTCATAAAGTAAAGCAGATTTTCAACTAGGTCTCAAACCAATTTGGTAAATGTGGATGATGATATGGTAATAGTATTAGTAACTGCTATATGTCTAAAACTATAAACAAAAACTGATACATGTCACAGCGTCATGCAATTTCTAAAACCAAATCCATATTCTTCACTGAAATGGACATGCTTCATGTAAGGCAGATCCCTTGGCTAATTACAATGATCATACAGATAATAAAGAATTTACCTGTCTGTAGCCAATGGCCCGAGTTGCAGAATTTGTGTTTGGAAGAAGACCAAGATCAAGAAGCCATCTAGCTTCTGACAAAACTCCGTCGGCACCTGAAGTTGAGAGACAAAAAGCATCATGAAAAATGAACTGAGAGAAAATGCCGGGCAAACATATACAAAAATGTATACGACACAGCAAACAGCATGCAAAGTGTTTTTTTTTGGGGTTAAATTAAAAGAATCAGATGGGAAAAGATTTATTACTTTAAGGTGCCATGAGGATGCAATTGTATCCTTGCAAGTTAATGCTAAAATTAAGTCGCTGCAGTTATTTACCTGAAAGCATGTCTTCGCATCTGAAATCAATAGATCTGTAGAGATCAACCCGTGGGCTTGACAGGAAAAAACAAAGGAAGTCATAGTCCAACTCTGTCTGTATGTTTTGGATAGAGATGTCAGAAGATGAACCATTCTCATCGAAGTCGTTGGCATCACGAGAATTTAAATTTTCTCGGAAAGAATCATATGGAACACGAAAGGAAGACGGAGGAGATCCAGTAGACTGCCATGGAAACAAACATACAAGTTTTAAAAGCACAAAATCATGTATCTACAAGGGCAAGACAATACAAAACAACTCTTTCAAGCAGACAGCCATGCACTCGAGAAGCTGGTGCTTCATTTCCTGAACAGGTTATGTCTGATTTAACTATAGTATTTCTCAAACGATCAAATCATGTCACTGAGGTTTTTCTTCTACGTTGGCGATAAAGAAAAAAATCCAACATGACTCATTAACTATGCTGTGAGTGTTTGAAAATCTGTAAAATTTTAAGAATGATAAACACTAGTTGAAGCGGATAATTTTCAAACCTTGAGTATCTCGAGGCTACGCCGTAGTCTGTACCAATCATTACGAGCTAAAGAAGAGGCTTTTTGATCTCCAGCATTGACCACAAACTCAACAGCTGCATCCCAGTTATGTTCTGTTTGAAAGTCTAAGAGCATATCGTGGACCTCAGAGATGATCTCTGGAGAAGGTTTCGGCACATCTGGCTTCCCGTAGATAAACCTAACGTTAACGAGAGCATTATGATAATTATATTTTGCAGTAAATTTTGATCGCTTTCAACATATACAAAAGGGCACAAGACAAGTATATAATCTCCTGCCATACCATCGCAAGTACAATCCAGTACCACCAGTAACTATGGGAACACGCCCTCTACTGAGAATATCTTTAGTAGCTTGCCTTCCATCATCGAAAAATTGCCCCACTGAGTAGTCTAATAAAGCATGAAAAATGTGAAGTTTCTGGATTTGCATACATGAGTAGTATTAACATTTGTGGCATTGGCAAAGTTAACAGAGTAGAAACGAGAACTGAAGAAAAACCTTGGGACGGATGCAAAATGTCAATAAGATGATGGGGCACCTCCTGTATAATTTGCATAAACATACGACGTCAAGCTCAAAGGAATGCACTTTCATATCAAATCTGATTTATAGCACCAACATCAGATAAACATGAATAAATCTTACCAAATACATATATCAGAAGGATACCTTTCTGTCGCTTGCTGATGGCTTGGCTGATCCAACATCAAGGCCTTGGTACACCTGTTGTCAAGCAAAATAAAGCAAAAACTTCAACTTCAGCATTTCAGATACAACCATTTAGAATATGTCTATTCTATTAGTATTTCTTCTCCTAAAACTCTTGAACTGAAATTACTAGTCTTGGGATAAGCAAAGCCGTCATGTTTCTGTTCAAGACCTAACCAAATGGCCTCAACAAGGGTTCGGATTCAGAGTCATAGGCCCTCTTAAGTGAGCTACAATAGCTTAAACAGAGAGTATACGAGTAAAGTTAAGGCCAAGGAATGGAAGTGAAATGGACCTGAACGGAGTCAGCGCTGATAATTTCGCCATTGAGACGCTTAGCTAGCTCCAGGGCAAGTCTGCTTTTCCCGGCGCCGGTGGGACCAGAAATCACAATTACTTTCTCCTTCTCGGACATTCTCTTCTGATTCGAAGTGTTCCCGTTCAGAGAAACAGAGCAAGCCGTGCCTCCGGAGAATCTCCGTTGCAATACAAGGCACGGCGGTTGCAGCCTCAAGCAACACGTACGGGTCAAAAATACGCCACTGCTAATCACCATTAAAAGGAAGCTTCAAAACTTTCAGAATTCGGAAGATAGAAGAAGTTTGCTAAGGAAAATAGATTTTTGATAATGGAAGGATGATGACCCGCGCAAATGCTCATCTCGAAGAGAGACGACGCAGATAGCGAGCGAAGGATTAGAGAAGTACGGTTCGGTTAGGTTTACAAATTAACCAAATCCAAATTACGAACCGAAACGGAAACGGTTTAGTTACATTGCCGGCTAAAAAACCGAAACACAATGTTTTTGGGGATTAATTAACTTACATATTTACATGTTACCAAAGGTTGAAAAACAATTACGTTATGTATTTGATTAATCAATGGGGTGGGCCATGATTAGCCGTGTTACAAGTTTGCTATAGGTCAAAAGTCTACGGTTTGATCTGGTTTCTGGTTTTGAATTGTTTTAAATTTTAAGATTTTGAGAACAAAGTTTGGGCATAGTATATAACTTATAATGTATAAGTATCAAGATCTTAGAGTATTTCTACTCTCAAATCCAGTATCATCGTTATTTTTTCATGCCATAAGAGACCATAATCAAATAATAGGCAAAAGTCATAGATAGCGTAATCAAATAAATGATCATGAATTAGCAAAGCTCCTTCCTTTACGTTCGTACGTCATTAGTGATTCGTAGTAGCACTTGAAAAGACCCAAAGAACAAAAGCACATAGAAAGATAACGAGAGGGATTAGGTGAATATCTCTCTCTCCATTATTGTGAAGAGACAGTTCCTTCTTGGCGACGTCAAAGACCACGAGACCATCGGGGCTTGAAGAATCCGGCGATAGATTGATCAGAAACTCTTCGGATGGCCGAGAACCTATCTGTGTTCTATGCATCGTGGGTGGCTTGGTTTCGACTTGGAGATAATATTATACAAACGATGTCTCCTTACATGGTTTTGTGACAACTTCCGCAGTTTTATGTATGTAAGGTTCTCTTTTTTTTTACAAATAAGGTTCTCTATTCATCAAAGTTTCAACATACATATATAAGAGTTCAAAAGTCAAAGTGTATGCTAAGAGACATTTAATGTTGCATATTTAAACTCCCTGAAGTTATGGCTTAAGTTATGATCGGTGAACTTTGCTTACGAAAAATATAAAGTTTTTAAATAATTTTCGATTCCTCCCAACAATCCAACGACCTTAAGACGCAACCAATACCAATAGATGCAGATATCGAACATTTACTAAACAAGTATAACAGTTTTGGGGTATGTATAAACGTGGTTGTAAAAAAAATATCTCTTTAATTTTAGTTTCATGAGAAAAAAATCACATACTACAAAGAAGTTATATTGTAATGTATATTTTAATGGATACATTACAAAACAAGACATCGAGCGTTGACAAATAAACACTAGGGATAAACTCTTTCAAAAGTTTAAGATATGTGTCTGTTTGGAGCCTTGCAGCGAACTTGAAGGTGCACATGCTAATCTTTTTCACCAAGTCAAAATCCGTGTTCATATGACACTGGACTTCTTATACAAATAAAGAAATACACTTCTCAAATAACACTAAAATTATTTAAAGATACTTTTTAAAAAATAATATATATTAATTTCAAAATTTTTAATTAAATAAAAACTAAAAATATGTTTAATTTATTAAAGTATAACATACTTAATATTTTAAGAATGAATACGATAAAAATTAAATTTTTAAATAATATTATAATTTTATTATAATAAATATTTAAACAATTATTTTGAATAATCGTGCTCAACTCAATCTTAATCTGACTATTCCTTTCTTGTTTTGAAAGTTCTCGGACTCGAGTTAAATTTGAAGACGTCAAAACTTAAAATATTTTTTTTCCTAGAGTCGGGCTTTTTTTCCTTTTTTTTATCGGCCAACCAATGGGGAGTGATGTCTGATGGCTGATTTTCGTTGACCAATTGTGATGAACGAAAGAATGGAAGCCAAAAAGCAAAAATTGTTTTTAACTAACCACAACAAAGCGTTGACTTTGAAAAAGACAAAAAAACAAACAAAACTTTTCCCGAATAAATAATACTTAACGATCTAATGCAATTTATCCATCCATACACATTCTTTTAACTCGAATTTGTTAAACTCCACAAAAATAAGTTCGTATTGCTCATTTATATTATTATTTTTCATGCTCCAAGGGTAAGTAAAAATCGATCGAAGATAAAATATTTCTTCACGGCTACAATTTGATTTTTTTTCTTTTTTGATCGATTGAAGTTGAACAATACAACCTGTCACAACTCGTAGATGCTAGACAATGCTTCCTTGTCAGATAATTTATGACAACCTAACCTATATTTGTACTTTGTACAGTTCTAAATATTATTATAATTTGTTTAATTTAAACAAACGTTATTATTTTATTTGGCCATGAATTTAACAACAACTATTTTAGCTTTTGATATTTATAAATTAAATATTATTCAAACTACGGCACCTTGATTGTTGACAAAATAACTTAAAAAAATAATCATTCAACACCAAAAAAAAAGATAATACAACTTGGTTGTATTTTAAAAATATTTAATTTGAATTATTTTCTTCCTCCTTGTTCAGCTCAGGAGGAGTCTCATCTGAAAAAAAAATGCTGTAACGCCTCTAATGGAGGACAAGAAAGTAAACATAATCGCTACTTTATCCATCTTAGCACTTCTCGTTGTGATAATCGCCGCCCGAGTTTGTCTAAAACTCTCGAGGACGTTTTTTCTCATCGCCGGCGTCGACATTTCGTTGATCTTGGCCGTGATCTGCTTCCTCATAATCAGGAGGCGTTACAAAAGAGAGAGGAAGATCCTTGAGTCGAAGTACGTCTCCGAAGGCATAGAGCTCCGTATCGAGTACAGTTTCTTAAGAAAAGTCGCCGGAGTCCCAACAAGATTCAAGCTGGAGGATCTGGAAGAAGCCACCGACGGATTCAGATTCCAAATCGGAAAAGGCGGATCAGGGTCGGTGTTCAAAGGAGTTCTTAAAGACGGAAGTCAAGTGGCTGTAAAGAGAATCGAAGGAGAAGAGAAAGGAGAGAGAGAGTTCAAGTCTGAAGTAGCAGCCATAGCTTCCGTACAGCACAAGAACCTAGTTCGTCTTTTCGGTTATTCATCCTTGAATCGCCAGAGATTCCTCGTCTACGAGTATATACCGAACTCGTCTCTCGATATCTGGATTTTCCCGGACAGAGGAGGAAACAGAAGATCCGGAGGATGCTTGTCTTGGAACCAAAGGTACCAAGTTGCAATCGATGTAGCTAAAGCGCTTGCTTATCTTCACCATGATTGTCGATCAAAGATCTTGCATCTAGACGTCAAGCCTGAGAACATTCTCCTCGACGAGAATTACAGAGCAGTGGTAACAGATTTCGGACTCTCCAAGCTTATTGCTAGAGACGAGAGCCGAGTTGTAACGGATATCCGCGGCACCTGCGGATATCTAGCCCCAGAGTGGCTTCTAGAACACGGAATCTCAGAGAAATCCGACGTTTACAGCTTCGGAATCGTATTGCTAGAGATGATCGGAGGACGGAGAAGTATCTTGAGGGTAGAGGTTGAGGAAACGAACACAAAGAAGAAGAAGAAGAAGTTTGAGTATTTTCCACGGATTGTGAACCAGAAGATGAGAGAAAGGAAAGTAATGGAGATTGTAGATGAACGGCTGATAGAAGCGAGAGAAGTAGATGATGAAGGGCAAGTGATGAAATTGGTGTGCGTGGCTCTTTGGTGTATACAGGAGAAGGCTAAGAATAGACCTGATATGGGTATGGTGATTGAGATGCTTGAAGGGAGAGTTCAGGTGAATGAGCCGCCTGATTCTGAACTTGTTGTGGTCGATCTTTTGGCACATGTTGATGATGATGATGCAGCTACAGGTGTACGACGCCTAGTAGATATCCCGAGATTGCATATTCAAAGGGAAAGGAATTTTCGTTTTCCGTCCATTTGCTCTACTATCATATCTCCCATTTCTCCGCGCTAGCATTTTTGTTTCTTCATTTGATTTATGTAATAAGACACAAATTCATTAACAGGTTTGAACAAAACATACGGTTTTAACTGGAACATATCTCGAAAATGATTACGAATCTTAACACAAAGGTACAAAACCAGTGAAGGTAGAAGCCTCGATTGAAAGCCTTAACCAAATTTGGTTTGTTCAGAACTAAACCGAATCCTCCCAATTCTCTTATCGTGGTAGAGACTACTGATCAAAACAAAAGACTTGGGGATAAAAGTGAAAAGAATTAATAATGATGGGGCGCTAATGAAAAATAAATCAATGTTTTACGGATTGGCTTGCTAAGCTCTGTTTCCTTTGGTTTTGGCTTTCGTTTAGACTTCTCCGTCGTTTAACCTTGCCCAGGTACTGTCGGTCTATCTCTGGTTTGTATCTGGATTGTTTTCATGAATCCTTGAAATTGAATTTTTTTCGACCGATCGAGAACTAAGTGTTTCATTTGGATGCCTTTTCCGGTGCACTGTCTGAACGGACTCTATATTTTAATATGAATCTTCTCTTTTTAGAGCTTCATATTTACAAGTTTTGGTTTTCGTCTTACAAATAGAATATAGTTGGAAACAAGGGATACTTTTCATTTCTCTTATGATTATTGGTTTGAACAATGTGGTATTTGTTTTCTGATGCAATCAATGTGGTGTAAGTTAATTCATGTGTTCCTTTCCCTGCAGAGTCAAATTTTTTTTCTTTCTCCAAGTGCTTCTTCTCAGCATTGGAAATGAGTTTCTCTGGTCCTGCAGTTGGTTCAAGTTAGTATATTCCTCGTTTTTGCTGCGTATTGATTTGGTCTTGAGCGAGTTCAAATGGAGAATAGTAGAAGAAACATAAACTCTCAATTGCAACATTATTTCAGGCAGAAATTTGAGAAGAGCGGTAGAGTTTGGGAAAACTCATGTGGTTAGGCCCAAAGGGAAACACCAAGCTACTATTGTCTGGCTACATGGACTTGGCGACAATGGCTCGAGGTACTTCTTTTATGTCTCACGTTGGTTTCTCATTCAGCTAGCAAAATAGCTTACTATACATGGCTTCCACATTACGGTTTCCAGTCTAGATCCGGGCCTTTTCGGAATGGTGGATATATCTTATACTCATAATGTCTTTCTCGGTAATGAGTCTAACTTATGCCAGTGTTCAAGTTTACGCCTTGTCGTTGTACCTTAGTTTTCTTCTAAGAGTTTTTGTGCTTTTTCTGTAATGTCGTCTCACAATCTGGTGAGAAAAATAATAGAACTTCATTTAAGAACGCTCTTGCTTTTTTTCTTTTCTTTTCTAAAAGCTGTCTAGAGAAGAATAACTAGAAAATCATGACATCATTCACCGTTTTGATTCATACACAGTCAGTTTGAAAAGTTGGCAGTCATGACCTTAAGTCTCTCTTTATTTTTTCCTGACTGCAGCTGGTCCCAGCTTTTGGAGACCCTTCCCCTTCCAAATGTGAGTTATAAGCTTTAAGTGGTCTCCAGCAGTTGCCTTAATTATGTTAAGCGTGCTCAGTTACTTTACCTGTATGAATACTAATCCATCTTTGTATCTGTGATGTAGATCAAATGGATATGCCCCACTGCTGCTTCTCAACCAATAAGTTTGTTTGGTGGTTTTCCCTCCACAGCTTGTAAGTTATTTGCTACATAGCATTTGTCTTTCATTCTGGTTACTGGAAACTACTACTAATGGAAATAAAAAGGGAAATTAAAGAGAGTTGCGGTTAAATTTTAATCATGTTCTTGCATATGAATGTACCAATCAAACCACAATTTTGGTTTGAAATTCGCAATTTGTGAACAAAAGTTACTCTAAAAGGCTCTAAGCAAAGTAGTCAACCAAGTAGTTGAAGTAAGCTCAAAATTATGGATCGAACCCTTTACATGTCTGCAGCTTTTGTAGAAAGATCATCTTAGCTTGTGGTTGGGAGTATTAGCCAACACCTTGTTGGTTTGGCTCCACATCACTAATAGTTCCTTCTTAATAACTATACCAGCAAATCATTCTATTGTTCTTTCTTAATAATGGATGCAAAAGTTAATCTTCTGCTATGCTACACAAGGGACACGTTTCTACAAAATCTACTTTTTTCGATCAGCAATATAATTTACCCTTAGCCAACAAAGAACCGTTACTTCTCTGTTTGTTGGGAGGCAATGCATATTTTGTTTAACTGATGTAGCATTCTACACCTTGACACTATCTTTAGACTCGTGCACGATTATCAACTCTGAACAGTGAAGTATTTTGTGTGAGAAAAAAATTGATGAGTTGCTACTGCAATTTATGCAGGGTTTGATGTTGTGGACCTCAATGAAGATGGACCTGATGATGTAGAAGGACTGGATGTGGCTGCCGCACATGTTGCAAATCTGTTGTCAAATGAGCCTGCTGACAGTAAGCTTTCCTTCCAAACTTGCCTCTTCATTCCCCTCCATGTGGTCACTGAAATAGTAAGAAGATCGAGTAACCACGACAATGAGAACCTTCTATAAATTGATGTATGGTAAATTGTTGTACCTGAACAGTAGAAGTTCAAATCGAGAGAGAAACATTATTTTTGAAATTGAAGGATTAGATATAGTAAATTGAAAGAAGGAAATGTAGCGAGTAGAGTTAGAAATAATTGAGATATAAAAGGAAACAGATTGGGGGGGGGAGGAGAGAAAAGAGTGTAGAACTAGAAAGAAAAAAGATAGGATTTGAAGCGATAAAATTTCAGTGACCTATAAGTATTAGGTACATTTGAACTAAAACCAAAATATCTGATTTTCACTACAGAAAGTTAGTAAGCAGGAACTGAGGAGTCATACAGAAAGCTGACTTTACTCTCGTTAGTTACTGGTTGACTTAACTAACTGAAACTTTTATGCCATTTTTAATTTCAGCTTTTAGTGTTTGCAAGACAATTGGTATTGCTAAAATTAAGATGTTCTGTTCTTTATTTCATTTATAACTTTATCTATACTCTTACTAAGTAATTACATATAATGTGGCACGGAAGCCAGGCTAGCCATTCAAATTCGACTATGATGGCTTCTCTCGAGTTTTCCCACTCGAGACTCCTTTTCATTGAGAATCCATTTCTAAAGCTGTGTTATCTTCCATTGCTCAAAAGTTAAATTAGGTGTTGGAGGGTTCAGTATGGGTGCGGGGACGTCGCTATATTCTGCTACTTGTTTTGCCCTCGGTAAATATGGAAATGGCAATCCTTACCCTATCAGTTTAAGCACAGTCATAGGGTTAAGCGGGTGGCTTCCTTGTGCAAAGTAAGTTTCCTCTTTGTCCCAAGTCCTAACGTTCTTCTAGTTTAAGAGCTTTTATGGATATTTGAGTGACTTTGGTACTCATTATCCCATGTCTCCTTTTTTTTCCAAAGGACACTGGCTGGCAAACTAGAAGAGGAACAGATCAAGAACCGAGCTGCATCCTTACCCATTTTAGTTTGTCATGGAAAAGGTAACTCAGCAAATTATGTTACCCTTAAAACTTTGAAATGCAAGGCATTCTCTAAGACCGATACAAGTAAAAGAAGGGTTAAATTTCTAAGATCATCTCGTCTTGCTGTTCTCGTGTTGAAACATGTGTAACTATGGTTTTCAGGTGATGATGTGGTACCGTTCAAGTTTGGTGAGAAATCTTCACAGGCCTTGGTATCACATGGGTTTAAGAAGACGACCTTTAAAGCTTACAGTGGACTTGGTCACTACACTATCCCACAGGAGATGGATGAGTTGTGCGCGTGGTTGACATCCACCCTCGGCCTCGAAGGTTGAAAAGGCTGTTCAGTGATAAAACTATTGAGAGTTTGATTGATTTGGATTGGATCCTTGGGATTTTCACTTTGAGATGTTACATTGGAGTATTTATGCAAGACTAATTCGTCTTCTCGTTTGGCTAGATTTTTATTTAAAAATTAAAAATAGTTTTAGAATTACCAATTAAAAGTATCCCGTCGGTTGCGCCTAACTGATTGCAAATTTGAAACGTGTGAGTGACATAGCTTAACACGTGTGAGGACCAGACTTGTCTGAATCATCGTTTCACTCAGCTTGAGCTCTCTAACAAGAACATGATCAAGCGCGAAAGAATGGGGAGAAGAAAACAGAGATGCTTGCTCTCTTCCTCTCTTCTTCTTCTTCTTCTTCTTCGTATCTCACTCGCTCTTTTCTCTCCAGATCTGTGACTCTAACAAAACTCTCAGCTCTCACAATGTCGATGAACCTAAGAAGAACAACCCACGCGTACGCAGGCAATCCCTTGAGGTCCAGAACCCCAAAATCCACCGATTCCTTCTCACCGTCCTCCGCTTTCGAGTCCCTCAAATCCCTAATCCCCATAATCCCTAATCACCCCACGCCTTCCCCAGATTTCAAGGTCCTTCCCTTTAGCAAAGGCCGCCCACTGGTGTTCTCCACCGGTGGAGACGCTTCTACGACGCCTATTTGGCATCTGGGCTGGGTCAGCTTGGCTGATTGCAAGGCCCTGTTGGCGACTCGTGGGGTTGATCTGGACGAGAACTCGCTTGTGTATTTAGGACCCAAGGTGGAGGAAGATTTGGTGTATTGGGCGGTTGATGTGTCGGGAGAAGACGGCGTGGGAAGTACGAATATGTGTTTCGTCGAGCTTCGGACACTAATGGTAGCTGCTGATTGGGCGGATCAACGAGCTATGGATGAATTAGCTATCGCCGGCCATGTATGTGAGCTCGACATTTCATCATCTTTTAAAGTATCCTTATTTCTGCAAGTACCTGACTTTATATTATATGTGACGACAGGCCAGGGCATTGCTTGAGTGGCACAACGTATCACGATTTTGTGGATCTTGTGGAGGTACAAATGTTCCAAAGGAAGCAGGAAGAAGAAAACAATGCTCAAACGAGGCATGCAAAAAGCGGGTTTATCCCCGTGTTGACCCGGTATCTATTCATTGCCGCCTTCCTCCATTTTCCAAGACCATGACTTGCTTTCTTGCTGATTCATTTGCATTACCAGGTGGTTATAATGTTAGTTATTGATCGAGAAAATGATCGCGCACTTTTAAGCAGACAATCTAGATATGTACCCAGAATGTGGAGTTGTTTAGCAGGATTTATTGAGGTATTTAAACTCTCACATCTCTCTATTCACTAATAAATATATTTTCTTCTTATCTTAGACTCTATATTGTTATCATCTATGTTGCTTCTGCTAGCCAGGGGAGAGCTTAGAAGAGGCTGTGAGGCGAGAAACATGGGAAGAGACAGGCATTGAAGTAGGAGAAGTTGTCTATCACAGCTCTCAGCCTTGGCCTGGTAATTCAATAGTTATCTAATATAATTTACGGTTTCTCTGTCTTCCATTTTTAATTTTTTAGCTTCTATCTTGTCGATGTTAGCTAATGCCCAAGGCAGTCATCCATGTTGATTAGCAATTTTGCTTGTCAAGCAAATAAAAACTGAGGGTCATAGCTGTGAGCGAATTTGCATTATTTAGCAAGTACTTCCTCAATGTGTAGATTCGCAACCTGGTTACAACCTTATTTTTCCTTTGAAATTAAGAAATGTGGCCTTACGTCGTGTTTATGGGTTTGATTCTCTTCGTTTGTGGTTTTGTAGCGTCAATATTTTCGTTTCACTAATACATCCTGGTGTATTGTCATTTCCTTCAATTTGGACACCAAAAATTTTCACACTCTGTTTTGATGCTTTCCCATGTGTTGACCATTGTATGCCTCTCGAAATGTTGCCAATGCTGTAACATTTGGTAGTTAGGAACTTTTGATTCTTATGCCAAAAAAGCTTTAGAATTTTTTTTCTGAACTGCATATTTTAATAGAAACGAGGATATGCTTGTCTAAATTGCAGTGGGACCAAGTAGCATGCCATGCCAATTGATGCTCGGGTTCTTTGCTTTCGCCAAGACTCTAGACATAAACGTAGACAAGGAAGAGTTAGAAGGTAGAGTGACTTCACCTCATTTGGAGTGCCAGAGTTGCTTAACATTCATCACGTTGAGCTATCTTAACAACTAGCATCATATTTTGTTGCGCAGATGCTCAATGGCACAGTAGAGAAGATGTGAAGAAAGCACTGGCGTTTGCAGAATACAGGAAGGCGCAAAGAACAGCGGCTTCAAAGATAGAGCAGATCTGTAAAGCTGTGGAGAGAAGCCAGGGTCTATCAACCGATTTCAATGTCGAAAGCGGTGAGCTCGCTCCTATGTTCATCCCGGGGCCATTTGCCATTGCTCACCACCTGATCTCAACATGGGTAGATCAGGGTTCTGGCAATGTTCACTCAAAAGAACAAGCCGGTGTCTCTCTCTCAAGTTTGTAGCTAGAAAGTTACGACTTTGATGCGTACATAGAGAAATCAAACGATTGCTATGGCTTTGATGCTTATTTTGAATTGCAGAGAGTCCGTTGCGTACGGCCTTGCCCGAGTTATTTGTTGCAACAACAATTTATAGTAAACATTTTTGCACGTTCTGCTTATGTTATGAATGTGCAAGCATAGGCAGCATCAAACTGGTCACTGTGGTTTTTTTCTCTTCCCTTTTGGTTTTATTGTGGTGTATCATTGGCACGAATAAATTGATTTGGAGACAGCATAGACTCTTGTATCAGAAGTAGATCTAATCAGACGGAAGATGCTTCTCTTTCCAACATGGGTAAATCATGATTACTAGTTATATTCTTTTTATAGAAGAAATAAATATAATCTTTACAAAATTGTACTGACCCATCAAAATTCAATGAGGCAACTGCCCTATCCTTTGTTATACATGGATCCAATCATACAATCCATTTTACTGTGATAGTGGTATACATATTTGTCACTGTTCTTATCCCAATTCATACATATATCAAATATTTGTTAATAAATAAATATGTTCAATAGCAAAATGTTTTACAGAAATTTACTTTTTGTTATATTTGTGTTTGTAGTTCTGTAATTATCAAAGCTAGTTCCTTGTTATGCTCGCATCGGAGGTCGAGATATGTTGAGGCTAGTGGAGCTTAAGGGGTTTTCAGTTTTGTTTTGGGAATTCCACCGTTATTGAGTACACATCTCCGTAGGGTAGAATTCACACACACTCTCTCTCCCCAGGTCAAAATGTTCTAAAACCCTCCCATTTCGCTGCATTTGTTCTTCTCCGAGATCTGAACCACCATGGCCACCTCCTTCTTCCGTCGACTCGCTAGGTCAGCTCCGATTTCATTCCCCGCCGCATTCGGATCCCAAAGCAAATCTGGTTTTGACACTTTCCGATTCTCTGCCGGCGCGATCGCGGCACTTTCCGGCGGTTTCTCCTGTTATTACCTCACTTCCGGCAACAATCTGGTGAACTTTTTCTTTTGTTTTCTTTCAATCGTCTTTGATCATTTGAAATCCCTTTGTTATTGCCAAGCTGGTTTGATTCCTTTCTCTTGTATTATGTTCAATGTATGTTTTGTTGTATATCACATTCAATCAGACGAGTGTCGAGGAACCAACACATATACGAAACAATTTCTGACAGTCGTTTGTGCTTTCTGATCACAGGTTTATCTCGATCAAGCTAAGGAAGAGACAGGACCGAAAACAGGTACGCTGTTTTATACTCTTTAGAAAATCTGAAACGTTTTTGCTACTAGCCTACTACTATGATCATTTTTTTTTTATGTTTTTTTTTCTGTCTGATTTCTCAGCTCTTAACCCTGATAAATGGCTCGAGTTTAAGCTTCAAGACACTGCTACAGTTAGCCACAACACCAAGTTGTTCAGGTATTTTCATGACTTACATATATTTTACATAAAAGTACACATTGGCAAATAATTATTGGATCGTGGGTTGGTATAGATAAGTTAACGAGCTGGTGAATTCTTGTTTGTTTCTAATCCCTTCTTCGGAATTTTTTAACATGTTTGTATCGCTATCCTGCATATGGGGTATGCATTATAAATCATTATTGGTCAAAATCCAACTGATATAGTTTGTTTAACCTTCTAAGTCTATATCCAAGTGATTTAGTTTGTTTAATATGGTTGGGTTCTGCGGTTGGATGTCAACAGTTGTTTCTTACTAGCTGAAAGCTTTTTTACCTCCTATACATTTTGTTTTCCGCAATACTCCTGTATTCAAGTGCATTTCTTGAATGATAAGTTTTTAAGTCATGTCGATTAACTCTGGTTTTCTTGTTTTGCTTTGCCTTGAAATCTAGGTTCTCATTCGACCCCTCAGCCAACTTGGGTCTACATGTTGCTTCTTGTCTCCTGACAAGGTATGCTGTGGTCTCACCCGTACCAGTTTACAGTAATATTTTTTTTTTGCCACAACTAACTAGAGTGGTAAATCTAACATGTTAACCTTTTTTTTTTTTGTCAGGGCTCCTTTAGGTTATAATGCTGAAGGTAAAACGAAATATGTCATCAGACCGTAAGTGCAGCTAAAATCTTCCCTTTGGCTTTGCATTGTATTTAATATGCGGACAATCATTCTTATGCTTGAGTTAGGGAACCTGTTAGCCTCTCTGTTTGCATTTTTACTTTTGTTGAATGGCTTTGATGGAGCTCATATTTATCACTTAAAATATTCATCCACCAGTCGTTCTAGCCTCTGGCTTGATGATATTCGTTCATTTTTAGTTTATGCATTATCTGCAACTTAAAGGTGAAGCTGATAGATCCCACTTTTGTGGTATCTGACTTTTAAATTTCCACTTTTTGGATTACTCAATAAAGAAACTATCTTGCAAAATAAATCTTCCAGATCTTTACTTTCTTGCTTTCTACTATACAGCTCTTATGTACGTGAGGCTTCTATTAACCTTATTTATCTTATGTTTGTGAATTAATCTCAGTTACACTCCTATATCAGACCCAGAGGCTAAGGGCTATTTTGATTTACTGATTAAGGTAGGAGTGTTCTTTAATGTCCATTTGCATCTCTTCGCTTTTGCTACTATTTTTCTAGCAAAGAACTGATTGTGTTATGATTGATCTGATTTCTTCGATTTATTTTGATTTTGTTATTTCACTGCAGGTATATCCAGATGGAAAAATGAGTCAGCATTTTGCCAGCTTAAAACCAGGGGATGTGTTGGAAGTGAAAGGGTATAGTTTCTTGACTGTTAGCCCTTACTTAACTACGGCTGATGATAGTTCTTTGTTGTATATGCTTTTTAACTATTTCTACCTTTTGTTTCTTGTAGACCCATTGAAAAGTTCAAATATTCGCCTAATATGAAGAAACATATTGGCATGGTAGGTACCCTTGCTCCCTTGTTACTGAAGGTTACTTACATTACATACAATCTGTTCTATTTATGTGGAAATTAAAAGCCGAAAATTGTAAAAAAATATGGAAGTTGAACTTTGAAGATATGGACTGCACTAGTAATTTTTTTCTTATCTCAACTTATGGTATCTTTCACCTGCTCTCCTTTGTTGATATGCAAGTCCTTAGAAATTCAGTTTTTTCATGAAGTTGCATCTCTACTTTCCCGTTTAGTAGCATGATTTTCTGACTTGTAGTTGGTAATTTTGTGTTTGGTATCCATTTTCTCTTTTAACTTGAAGATTGCTGGTGGAAGTGGGATTACTCCAATGCTTCAGGTGATTGATGCCATTTTGAAGAATCCTGAGGACAATACGCAGGTGACCAGTTTATTGTTATCTTATTTTTTCTCAAAATGATCATTTTGTACCCCATATTGAAATATGTAATCTATCCACACAAATTACTGAACTGCTATGTACTACCAACATCTTGAGACTGTTCTCATCCTTTAGAACTCATTTAAAAATCGAGTTTCCACACAAAAGAAGATAACCTAACATGGAAATTTACGATTTCTTTGTGCGCACAGATAACATTACTCTATGCCAATGTTTCTCCGGATGATATACTTCTCAAGCAAAAGCTCGATGTTCTTCAGGCTAACCACCCAAATTTGAAGGTAAAATTCTCTTGAATGCTTGAATTGCTTATTTTACTAGCTGGTGATTATTAGCATACACACTTTTCTTTTCAAAAAATTGAAATATTAAAAATCGACAGGTATTCTATACTGTTGACAATCCTACTAAAAATTGGAAAGGAGGAGTAGGTTACATTTCGAAGGATATGGCTCTTAAAGGCTTACCTCTTCCTGCGGACGATACACTTATCCTTGTAAGTTACCGTACAATCTTCAGAACCATTGCTTGTTTTATTGAATTTCTACAATATCTTTCCATCGCTTGTTCCCTTGGGTGCTATGTAATAATTTCTTCTGAATGACATATGACTACATGAAAGAAAATCTATAACATCTCATCAATTTAGTTAGTGGTTTCTTTTTTCCTGCTGATTTTGGAGTATGCAGATGTTTTTATATCAGTTTCCATCATAATGGACAATGTTTCCTGATAGAGAGAGGATCAGGATGTCAAAGCGTTTAGCTATACCGATTTGATTTGCTGACAAAGAATGGATAAGAATCAAAGCATTCACTATTAATTGGCTTATTGTTAATCCAGGTATGTGGTCCTCCTGGGATGATGGAGCATATATCCGGAGGCAAAGCTCCAGACTGGTCACAAGGAGAGGTTTGTACCAATTTGCTAACATCTTATCTTGCCAATATAATAACGTGAAATGTAAAACATTAGCGAAACCGTTTTGCTGAGAGTATCTGTACCCCGTGTGGGATATCTCTGGTGTGCCATTAGCATCACATACGGGGAAGTGGTGTTGTTTGATGGCATAAAAAGTTGAAATAAGTGTTGACAAAAAAAAAAGTTGAAATAAGTCATGGAATGTGTAGGTTTTTTGAGTTGCTGTAATTAGTTGCAGAAAACGAATCTATAATCAGCAAGATGCAGAGAGCAGTTCATGTCTAATGTCCCGTTGATTTGTTTCCCTGCAGGTCAAGGGGATACTCAAGGAACTCGGATACACAGAGCAAATGGTTTTCAAATTCTGAGAGAAGTCAAAATGAGAATCCTGTAGTTTCTGCTCTCGACAAGGTTCATTTCATGTAATAAAGTGGCTCCAAGCAAACATTTATTGATGCAGAATGAGCTTGACAGAGGACCTATTAAGCTTTGAAAATAAACAGAGCAAAATAGAGCAGTTAGTCAATTGTCTCTAGAGGTAGTAGCGTTAACTTGATTGTGATGATAATTTTTCTATGCGATTGAGACTGCAAGATATTGAATATGGTTTGAAAGATTAAAGTTTGTGCATTTGCATTCATGTCTGTTTTTGACTCATCTCATTCAACAGTTAGGAGATTAGGCTATGACTTGCCTGTAAATAAGAAGTAATAATCTGAACTGTTGAAATCGTTAGATGATTCTTAATATGTGTTCGAGTAACACGAAATGTGGACTGCCGACTGGCCCCAAATTTTATTACAAGCGGTAACTTGTAAAACAAAAGAGATAATGTCGATGAAGGATCCAAGAAGTAAAGCAACCACAGCTTGGGAAGACAGCAAAAACACGTTTCAAAGGAAAATCAGATGGATAGATTCAGGATTCAATAATTCCCAAGAACATATGCTGTGAAGCAGCGTCGAAGAAACCTTTACTCATTTCTTTTTACTGAGCCGATTTCTCCTCTTCTTTCGTGGAGGACAAATAACTGTCATTGAACAACACGTTAAGGGGATTCCAGAGTAAGCTGACAAATAATGAACAGTAATCCTAGAAGCAAAAACTTGTTTTCGAGTTTCAAAAGGCTAGTGATTCGCTTTTTGAGTGCATTTGTTCGTGTGTGTATAATCTACAACCGAACAAATAGTTCTCTAAGATTAGAACTTACCCCTGAGCTCTAGCCCAACGTGAGAGCTGATACAGCTGTACAGTCTCATTTGAAGCATGGCACGCAAGTAGTAGATAGTTGCGTGGTTGCACCATCCAGGCAAATCTCATGAACAATGCAGAGTAAATACACATGGCTGTACAAAACAATAGCATGAGAGGCTTGCTTAGCTTATAATGTTGCATATAAGGCCTTCATAATAAGATTTCAACACGGTCTTTTTTTTTTTGTATTTCTTACCTGATGACATGTTTCCGGAAATCATCTCAGGGGGCTTTTGCATATCCACCAAACCCTATAGTTCAAATCAAATTCAAAACGATAAATGAGTGAATCACCATTAGATCACAAGGAAAGGATTGGTTGAATAAAACAAGGAGATGGAAACAAAAACATACAGCAGCGACAAAACCCCAATTAGCGATAGGCCCCCAGAAATGGGTGGTTTTAGGGCCAACCGGACTGTTCAAGAATGCTTGGAACCTTGATGTAGCCATGATCTAGCCTGCAATAGTATTATAAACTCAGTGTAAAAGCATCATCTTCAAAAATCAAGAAATGTGAAAGCTAACTCCTACTATTCAACATATCCCACCAAAACCAAGTTAGAGGATATGTGAAGGATAAACAAAATTCATTAGATCGTTTTTTTTTCTGTGTGAATGACAACCAAAGTGTGATAAGTAAATTGTACAATATGTTTTTTTAAGACTTATTTCTCTCTTTTAAAGCTCAGTCCAAAGAGATGCAACCAAAGAAAATACAGAATTTGATTGGAGAATCAATCAAGATATTATTATCATCACTCAACATATAAAGCCAATCTATATATCATATAATCGACAGAAATCACAAAAGAAACCCAGAGCAAGTTCTAAGTCCAGTTTAGTGTTATGCAAACATCACAATACATTTCAATTCCCAATCTCAAAAACATGTGAGAATGAATGAATCTATCTATATACATCTCGACTAGTTTAAGTAAAACAGGAAGCAAGCGATGTCTTTAATTGATTCCTACTAAGACGATCTACTTCGATTGAGATGGACACAAACCTGAGGGATGCGAAAGCCCGATTGGTCTAAGAGGATGATGATGGTCGAACGAATTTGGGAGAGAAGAGAGAGAGAGGAATAACAAAACAAGTCAAAAGAACAAAAAAAAAAAAAAGTGGGTTTGGGCTTTTTCGTTAACCATTTTTTTTTCTCAACCGAAAATATATTAACTAAAAGGGCTTAGAAGTTCGGTTAAGGCAAACCGGATAATTATACTCATTTTGTTGACCCGCGCAAATGAAAGTAAAATGCGAAACGCATGTTCGTTCATCTAAGACCAATCTGATATTTTAGTCTCCTTTGGGATCATTACGACAGTTTTATTTCCTTCATCCATTAGGACATATATCAAAGAAACAGACAGTAAGTTATGCTCTTTGTTTTTTCCTATTTTTGGTAAACAATCTCATTTTTTCTAAAAATTGTCAGTTTAACCACAAAATGTGAAACCGTAATAAGAAAATAATATTTTCATAGAAAAGAAAGAAAAAAAGTCTTTGAAAAAGGAAGGAAGAAGAACAAAAAAAAAAGGAAAAAGGAAAAAACCGTTTCCCATAAATTATTATTGTTTTTCTTTTCTTCCAAAATAATATTTGTCATCGGCAGGCAAATTCACATTCCATTGAACAAAGAGAGAAGAAGAGAAGACAAGGATGGCGTTGCAGAGATCGACGGCGTCGTTCAGGAGACAAGGATCGTCGGGACTCATCTGGAACGACAGATTCTTGAGCGGAGAAATTCGTAACGACGAAAGACAAGAAGATCGATGTAACGATCATCGCGACGGATCAATGGCAACGACGGCGGTAACAGTGCAACGGAGCGCATCGGACGGTGGACGTAGCCACGGTGGAAGATTGGCGGAGATATCTCCATCGTTGGATCCACCTTCCCCTAAAATCTCTGTTGGTTGTGGCTTCTGCTCTCTCTTTTCGTCTGATCGAACAAGGAGAAGCAGAGGAAGAAGATCAAGCGCTGGAAGTACATAAGATCTTTGGTTGACGACAACAATCTCAATGGGTGCATGCATATATATATATATATATATATATCATTTTAGGATTGATCATTTGTGTCTTCTTCTTCTTTTCTTATGTGAAAGAGCATTTTTGAATCATGATG
This sequence comes from Schrenkiella parvula, assembly GCA_000218505.1. NCBI lineage: Eukaryota > Viridiplantae > Streptophyta > Magnoliopsida > Brassicales > Brassicaceae > Schrenkiella > Schrenkiella parvula. Next base: position 11,922,460 of record CM001192.1, on the reverse strand, counting down.
GACAACAAAGCGAATGTTTTGCTTTTCGTTTTATGACATGACATGATGTTTGAAGAGAAGGCTTGTTTTAGATTTGATCTTTTCAATGCCTCTGTGTGTGTTTGTGATACATTAATTCAGAACCAAAAACAAAACAAACGTCAATGATACCAAATTTGCTGCAGCCAAAGAATTTTCATAGGATTTAATCTTCATCAAAAGAGATGTTATCTATGATTGTATTTACCAGGTACTCTCCATAAGGGTGCAAAATTCTCAAGTAAATGAGTTTTTTGCAAATCCGTTATTATGGAATTAGTCATTGTGCTAAATGGTATTTCTGAATGCGCAAGGAGGTAAACGTTTACACCTAATGCAAATATTCTGTAATGTAAAGAAAATTACTAAATAATATCTGAATTTCTTTGTACTTGTAAACGTGCGAGTGGTGGTACGGTTGTATTGGCTTTGAACCCAATCGCGTAATTTCGATACAATAACCTTGCGTTAATAGATGTGCAAATCACTTCTAAAGCCGGTTCTAAGTTCAAATAAAACAAATATGAGTTTATGACTTTTATTTATATAAAATTTGTTTTTAACATTTAACATATATATATATAATCTATTTTTTCAAAAATTATGATTGGATTTGACTATTAGATGTGGCTTTTTTCGTCATTAAGATTTAAGTGCTTTGTGTGTGGTAGGCTTGCAGAAAATTATTTACTAATGTGTTTGTTAGATTGATTAATCCGGCGCATCGAAAAATCCAGATTTTTCAAAGCTCAATCTACATAGAACTTAGATTTGTACTCAAACAAAGCTTTTGAGTCTTGTATAACACCAAAGACTCGTTCCTAATAGATACTCTTATACAACGAGGATTTGAAATTGAAATCATGTACGTACAAAGGCTTGCCTATGCTACATCGAGCTCCCCTCCTAAATAGGATTTGTACCCCCAATCATTAGTAGCGTCCTAAGCTCCTTATTTTAAGCTAGCTCCACTCTTGGTCACTTAGCATTTAACTCCTTATTCCCATATAATCCAAACAAAGTCGACCACAAATAAAATGGAGTAAGAATCGTTGTTTCAACTTTATATTAACACTTTTTAAAAAAACAAAAAAAAACATAGGAATAGTGAATTTACAGTAAGCCTTTTGATTAAGATTGGTATGAGTTACAAGCCTAACACTGAAGAGAAGAAGAAAAAGAAAAAGAAAATCAATGGGGAGAAGCAGGACGAACTTTGGTTCTGAAGAGGAGAATGTAGAGTTTATCCATGGAGAAATAAAGAAAACAACCTGTGGAATGTGTCACGAACGACCCGAAACTTGACCCTACAATGCAATGCCATGCTGGTCCATACTCTTTGTCAAACTCCTGCGTATTTACATGCATCAACTACATCATCATTCATCAACCTATCGTCTTATTGGAAATTCAGTTTCTCTTACTAATTGTCTACAGAAACAAATACATCAGAGAATAGAACTAAAAGACTAATAGTCAAAGCCACATCGATCCTTAATGTGGAGATTGAGAGAGAGACAAAAGAGGGATCCAAGAGTGTAAGAGGACCACATGGCTCTGTTTGATGCCCTTTTCAACATTAGCTGTATCATTTCCCATCACTCTGTTTTTATTATTTTATTTGTAATAATATTCACTCCCATCAACTTTGAGATCCAAAAATTATTTATTCACCCACATTCATTCATTCATTATTTTGTTAACTTAGAAACACCGCTCATTAATTTGATTTTGACATCTAAAATATCATGAAAAGGCAATTTGGCTAATAGGAATGATGTGTCATTTTCCCCATCATACTTTGTATTCATATATACATATATACGTGGCTTGAACGAAAACTCCAATAGAGACTATAGATCTCTAAGTGATGATATCTCATTAATTTGGGATCGCAAAATTTTGAAGTTTTGAAGTTCAATATAATAAAAAAAATCATATATTGTAAAGATATGTTTTGAAGTTTTTGGGATCGCAAATTTTGTCTTTTTATTCATGAAAATCCGCTTCTTGTGATATACTTTTTTGCATATAAATAAAAAGAAAATGATAACATAGAAGAAAGGGACAAAAAGAGAAGAGAAGTGTTACCTTCTTGAGATTGAAAGCCATGTGCTTCGAACTAAACTTCTCCAAACTATCTAACGTCGTTCTCGCACACCTAAACGCATGTGCCTGCATAAACCCCGGCATGTCCGCCGCTAATATCCTCACCGTTAACATCTCCGCCGCCGCCGCTATTCTCGCCGACGTATCCCTCTCCACGTGCGACACCGATTTCCTCCCTTCCTCCGCCGCACCACCGCCTTTCTTTCTCTCGTTACTACAAGTCTCTAACTCGAAGATGTCCCTCATCATCATATGGTTTTGTGTTTTGTTGGATCGGACGACGATTGGTTTTGATACCTCCTCTTCCTGTGATACTGATGATGGTGGGATCTGGATTTTTTTGGGTTTAGATTTAGAGTTTATGGAGAATTTGTAGAAGCTCATGAGACTTTTCTTTCTTTTTTGGTTTCTCTTCGTTTGCCATATTCATTTCTTTTTGCGTCAAAGTATTTGTGGGACTCTTTAATGGCTCATATGCGTTATATATAAGGAAGCGTCACAAGAGTCCTCCCTCTCTTATTATTATCCTCTCTTAAAAGTTTACAAATGAATAGAATTAAATATAACTTTTATACAACAATATAATATTGTATTTGATTTGCAATAAAAAATAAATTGGAGGGCATCCTATACTATCCTACATTTATTACATTTTCTTATGAACTTGAAGAAACAAAAATATGGAAAAAGGAGTAGAATTTGAAATCGGAACAAGCTAGCTAGGAGTGTACAAATTATTATTTAATTTAGCTTCACATGTGCATAATTTGTCTAACTCCATCTAATATTGTGTTCGGTTATTATAAGTTCTTGATGATGTTCGTTGATTTCTTCTATTATATGAGCCAAACTTTAAAATATATTTATCATACAAGTGATTAATTATGACGTTGTTTTGATATTTGTTGAAGTGATTACGAGATTGTTTCAGTGGTGATAAGATTGTTTCAGTGGTGATAGAAGAACAAGACGAATAACAAATCGTTATGTTGCAAGCTTTAGTCAAAATTTTCGTAATTTATTAAGATGTGTTAACACTAAGACAATAATAAGAACGGTGACAATTATATAATGTGGATTAGAAAGTGAATAGGGTGTTTGATAGAGAATCAAACCATGTGGGTTGTTCTAAGACAAGTGAAATTAAACTCTTATTTCTTGTCAACAAGTGTAATCAACATATGGAGATGTTTGTTTTTATGTTTATAACTTCTTGTTCTATTGACAGAAACACTAATTGTTCTCAAATGGTGTGTGTTTCCGGGTCCCCAAATCTGATATTTTATACTCGTTAACCTTATCGATCGATGCTCAGCAAAATCATGAACCGGTCAAATATGGACCCTCTTGGTTCTTATTCTTCCAACCAATTTTGTTAGGGGTCTTACACAATTTGTTTTTAATTAAGAGTATATGTGCATTTGATTTATATATATTTTTGTAGGTTGACACCAATCTCGAGAATATTTATGATAATAATACAGCAATACATAAATGATTTTCAGTTTTGCACTATAAGAATAGCCACATATTTTCTGTAGTCAAACCGTTGGTTTACTCCATAGCCAAATCGAATTTAAACCACACATGACCACTGATTATAATCACTTTTCACTTTCTCTATCAATGTGGTTTCAAAGTAAATAAGAAAAAGGGAGATGGAGACGACGTCGTATGGTGAAGTATGCTCTAACCCCTTTCAAAACGGTTCAGTTACAAGTTTGCCTCAAGCTTCATTCTCTCCCTTTCCAAAGCTAAAAGCTTTCCTTTTTCTCCTCACCATTTCTATGAGAATTGGGATTGATTCTTAGGGTTTTTCACCTAGCAATTCGCGACGAGCTCTTAATTTGAGGTTATTTGATTTCTTTTCGTCGTCGATTTTTGTCTCGTGTCTACTAGTTTCTGATATTCTCAGCTCGGGATTCCGAATTCACGTTCTCGATCTCCTAATACGATTCGATCTATCGAGAGCTGGTGGATTCGACGAGAATTTGTTTTCGCATCTTTTGATATTATGATGTTGTGGAATTGAATTCTCTTTCCATTTATGCTTTTCGTTGCAGTCTCGTTGGTGACGCAAAGCATATATACTTTTGGTGGAGATCGCATAGTGTGATGAGACAAATTTCAAAACTTTGGTATCTTTTACTTGCGTGAATCGATCGAATTTTATATACAAGGGTTCTAGGGCTGTTTAGGTTCTGTGTTGCTGAGGAGGTTGAATAATTTTGTAGAGACTAGAAGTGTTTGTTTAGCTTAGCTTCTAGAAAACATGTCTGGTGGAACTCCGGTTGGTGGTGGTGGGTACATTAGGCAAAGGCATAGCCAAGGATATGCATCTGGTGGTGATGATCTTGAGGACGATGCTTGCTCTAGGCAGCAGCCTTTTTCGCTTGAGAGTCCTAGATGTAAAACTTGGGTCGAGATTTTGGAGAATGTGCTTTGGATTGCATCTGCAGTATTCATCATTTATTTTGGAGACAGGCACTCCAATATGATATTCATCCTCCTACACGATCCTCGGATCAAAAGGTAACAGATTTTCATGAACTGCTCTTTCTTGATTTTATGGTGGTTTATTGTAATCAGTCAAAATAGTATTCTTTCCCCGAAAACCTTTTTGACTCTTGAGGATTAACAAGGAGACATGTGCACAGGCAAACGTGGCTACTATGTAAAGGCCTTTCCTTTTGGGTGGTTTGGACAATGCATTTCATGTCATGATTTGGTGTAGTTTTCTGAAATTTCAGCATTGTCTGGAATGATGGGTCTTGCTGAAAACCTATCTAAAGATAATGCAATCATTTGCCTTCTTTCCAGGATGCCTTTGTATTTCGGGATGCTGGGAATAGTTGTAAACATTATAATCATAATCTACGAAAGTATGTTGTCTTGGAGCTTGAGAAGGTTTGATGAGAAATGGGAACTGTGGAGTATCTCTGCTCTGCCTTTCATCACCCTACTTGGCATCATTTCATTTTGCCTGTAAGTAAATAAATCACATGTTTCTAGCCATCAGGAACTACTAGCGGGAGTTTCATATTTTGTGGATGTCTGATAAAATTTGCAAATGCAGACTCTCCTTTGCTCTGTGGCCTATATGGGGCTTCTTGACTCTCCCTCTTCTGGTATGAACTCTCAGTCAATAACACAAACCATCATCCTTGTAGAGAAATCTGATCTGGTTGATGGAAATACATACATTATATGGTTTTATGTTTTGATGATTGCAGTTCACATTGTTCATGGCTTGCCTTGTGGTGTTCCCACATCTCATGATCATCAAATTCAGGCCTCAAACCGATGAACTTCGCATAGATTGATCTGTAGAGAATGGAGATAGTTATTAAGAAAGTGAGTGGATACCCTTTTTGTCTTCTTCAGAAGTCAATAAGTCTGAGAACTGAAAAGGGATGTGGTTGGTTGATTTGAGGTATATATAGATATAGATGGACAGGGACCTTTAATGTTGTAAGGTCTCCTGAGAATATTCGTTCATGTCTTGTTTCATTTCTGAGTTGAGTGAGGTGAAGAAGAAGATTTACTCATCCTTCTCCTTGAAATTTTCGTAGTTTCCACGAAATTTTATAAAATTTTATGATCAAAGCTGAATGAAAGAGAAAATGAGGCCAAGACATATGAGACTAGAGAAGGCTCACAAAGCCATACAATTTTACCAAAGGACGGACATTAAACCATACATACGATATGAAGGGTTAAATCAACTTACAGAAGAAGATTGTTAACAATTAAACGGACAAATCAAATTAAGGAAAAAAAATTAAGAATACTAATTGATAAAGCAAATGGTGAATGTTTGAAAAGGGCATAAGATAGATACACCAAAACAAAAAGAAGCGTTTGTGGTGGTTTGGGATAAGGAGACGAGAGATGGGACACGTTATTCGGCTGCTGATAAACCCTCCCTCTTCCTCTTCCTCTTCCTCTTCCTCGCGCCTTCTCTTCCTCCTCCGGTGCCGGACTACTCTCGACTCCAACTCTGTCTTCTCTCAGCGAACCTCAATTACCAAAAGCAAGGGAAGATTCTCTTGTCTTTTCTCTGGCAACTCGAGGGAGGTTAGTTATCTATCTGATTCCAACAGTCAAAGCAAGTTTAGAAGAAACCTGCTGAAAAATTGTGATAACGACTCAGAGGTTACTTAGAATCGATTGCAGTTATAAATTGACTCCGCTTCTGACTCATACACAAATGATGTTTGAGATTAATCTTAGCGACTGAGAGACTTCTTCAGGATAAGAGAGAGACAGAGAGAGAGGGATTTACTGAAATTTGTTGTTTATGGATCCGAATGGAGTAAAGTTCTTCTATTTTGGAGAAACACAATTTATTGCGTGTGTTGATGTACTTCAACACCAGTTGGGATGCATTTCCCGACTTACAAATGGGAAGCATGGCTTTGAACAAGTTTAGCTCTGATGTGTCTACTGTATTTAGATTAGAGCCGTCGTGTGTTGGTTAGAGAGCGATTAGTGAGGTCTGGGTTATACAGATGTCTCGGCAGATTGTTTCTAAGTGTTGTTGGTCCACCATTTGGCTTGAGAGTTTACAGTCTCTCATTTATCAAACCTCTCTGGTTTGTTGAATTAGTAGTCTTCACAAGCTTGGTTCTCTGGATATATTTACAAGGAGTAGTTTGTTTAGTCATAATTTCACTTGGGAACTACAAGATCCACACTTTTTATAAGTTAAGAGTTCATCTCTTTTCAAGCAATTCGTTTGGCAAACATGATTGCATTTTATTGTTGCTGATAGAAGAAAAAAAATATGAAAACTCGGGCTCTCTTATTTCGCCTTTCTCTCTCTCTCCCGGAAAAGAACAAAGGAGAACTAATTAGCTCTAAAGATGGAGAAGGGTAGCATCATGACTTGGTGGCTAATACTGTGCTGTTCAAATTCCTTGATTATGCAGGAGCAAGCTCGTAAAGCATTGGAAAGCGCTCTTGGTGGGAAGAAAAGTGAGTTTGACAAGTGGGACAAAGAGATCAAGAAAAGAGAAGAATCCGGTGGCGGAAATGGTGGCAATGGAGGAGGAGGAGGCTGGTTTGGAGGTGGCGGTTGGTTCAGTGGCGATCACTTCTGGAAAGAAGCACAACAGATTACCATAACCCTTTTAGCAATACTTTTCGTGGTATGTGTTTTGCTTACTAAGTAACCATTCTTATCAACTGAAAATATGGGAAATGAGAAAGTGGAAGAAATTTTTTTCTGTTGGGCTGTTTAATGGTTGCAGTATATGATAGTTGCGAAAGGTGGAGTAATGGCTGCAATTGTGTTAAACCCGTTGTTGTATGCGTTGCGAGGAACACGAGAAGGTGTGACTTCTCTAAGCTCTAAGCTCATGGGAAGACAAGCTTCGAAAGTGAATGGTGATAACTCAGAGGAGATATGGAAGAAGGAAGGTTTCAGTAATGTCTCTGCTAAAGAGAGCGTTGTCCGGAAATGGGGAAGTGACTGAAACAGAACTCATAGAGTTTGACTCAAGAAGTACTTTTGAGTGTTTTTTTCTTACGGTTTGTCTTTTCAAGCATCAAGATGAGATCAAATACAATCGACTTTTTTCAGTTTTGTCATGAAAGATATGTAGTCTTTTGTAACTTTTTTCGAGTTAGCCTTAGTAAACAGCAATCAAGTCTCGGCTATGTCTTATATGTTATGTTTCAATTCTATGCATATCAATCAGGATCATTAGTGGCATAAAACATGTGCCATACGTAATATCTTACATAAGATTAAAAGATGAGGAACTCGGATTGAACAATGCATATAGTTAGTACATCATTTCAAAACGTTACAATAACCATTCTTGAAGCATGACCATGTCATAAGAATTTCAAATTAACCAATTGTATGTGTTTTTCTTTTTCAATAACTAACCAACCCACATCGTAGTATTTTGAGCGTGCCGTCAGCAAACCCACTATCTTATTATGTATTTAACTTTCTTGGACAAATAGTTTTAAAGATAAAAAAAATTGATAAAAAGTTGAAAAGTATCATAGAAGTTTGCAGAATTTGCAATATAGACAACGTCAATGGAGGGAGAGAAATGGTATATGAATGGAGACGCGAATGAGGGAAATTCAGAAAAAAGAAAAATATAATATCGTTGTCCTTTGAAATTTGGAAGCTTTAAAGTTAAAAAGATGCCGAGGTTTATACCCTTTTCTCATATCAAAGAATATTCCCAAAACTTATGACCATTTGCATACCTTTTCTTATATTTATATATTTTAAAATAATATTTATAAATCAAAAAGTTGGTAATCGTCAAACTACTACTAGTATAAATGATCATGGAGAGATCATGAAGACCAAATGTCCCACCTGTCTTTTGTCAATTACAATCTGAGCTGGATTTATTTTATTATTGAAATATAGGATTGCTAAAGAAAATAGAGAAATTGAGCTATATAATAGGTTTAATATATCAAATTAGATCTATAGCATGTGTAGGATTAAATTTAGGTAAATGACACATTACTTACATAATCTATCATTTTTACCCCTATTTTCGAATTTAAAAAATATACTCACATATTTTTATTATCTAATTACAAATATTTTTAAACCCTATATTAAAATAAGATTCTTAATTTTTATCTTTTTCGAAATTTATTTTAATTAAAAAATGTAAACCAAAAAATATTTGTTTATCCTAATTTTTTATCATTCTTTTTCTCTCCCCTTTTTTGCCATTTTGCTTTCTCTCCCACGTAAATTTACTCCAGCCGTCTGCAGTTCTTTCTCTCTTTTCCGATATTTAACTTTGTTATCATTCTCGCCGGAATCCTGCAGGCGGTCCATCTTAATCGCTGCCACAAGTCTGCCTCGCCGTCATACCGGTGGTTCACTCAGCCACCGTCCAAATCTACTCTTCACTCCGCCGACCCAGCTCCACCACCACAGCCGACTCAGCTCCACCGCCGCCCACACAAAGCTACAACCGCCTTATACCTGGAATCATGCAGGCGATACATCTTATTTGCTGCCACAAGTCTGCACTAGCGGTCATACTTCATCTGATGAAATCTCATATCCAACAATCTCTTTTTTTTTGTGCAATAAATTTTGATGATGGCCAGAGAAAAAACAAATGACTTCAATGAGCAAATTTTCTAAAACCCCTAGATTTATTGCTTTATTTTGTTTCCCTATCTCTAATTTATAGCAACTAATTTTAATTATTGATTTTTTGAATTTTAAACAAATTAAAATATTATTTAATTTTAGATTATGATAATATTCATTAAAATTAAAAATGTCATTTCATCATCTAATTGTGTTAGATACCTAATTTTGTTCTCACACATGCTATACACCTAATTAGTATATCTAAACCTATTATACACCTAATTAACCCAAAAAATATCTAATATTCGATTTTGATTATATTTGTACCTTTTTAATATATGAAAGGACTACACAAACAATTCTTCACTTAAGAAAAAAAATGAATTATTACTTTACTACAAGTTATTAGAACTGTAACATCGAATATTCTACTTACTCTTTAGAATTTAAATCCCAAATTTTTTGGTACATTTCCAACTTTCCATAAAATTAAAATAATTTTGGGTACTTGATTAACCGGTTGGTTAAACCAAAATAAAATGGCGAGTATTGGGTATTTTCTTAGATCATCAATGGAAAATCTTAACCGGTTTGGTTAAACCAAAAGTAATAATTTAGTATAAAGTTTTGTCTGTGACCGATATTTATTAACCGACAATTGACATGTGTTATAATCTCACCCACAGTTTGCAATAAATATATATTTTTCTTTTAAAATGAAAAAGATTAGAAAAGAATAAAACCAAGAGATATTCTCCCGAAAGCAAGACACGAGAAATGGATATTCTAAAGAGAAACCTTGAGAATATTCTTTTTTTTTTCTTTCTATCAAAACCTATTATATCTTTAACCGCATCACCTCTTCTCTTCTTCATTTCCATTTTCCCTCATTTTCTCACACTGATTTGTTCTCCGCGCGAAAACAGAAACAATGAAGTTCGGTAAGAGTTTGAGCAATCAGATCGAGCAGACACTGCCTGAATGGCGTGACAAGTTTTTGTCTTACAAGGGCCTTAAGAAGCGACTCAAGCTCATCGATTCCAAAACCCGAGATCGTCCCGCAAAACGCCTCCGACTCGACTCTTCCTTCGCCTCCGGTGACGAGTATTCTCTCGGAATGTCGAAAGAAGAGATCAGTTTCATCCAATTGCTAGAGGACGAGTTGGAGAAGTTCAACAATTTCTTCGTTGAGAAGGAGGAAGAATACATCATCAGATTGAAGGTAAACATTTCGGATCCGATCGTTTCTTATCTCCTGGTTTGATAAAGTACTTCCCTTTGCTGAAAGATCTGATTTTTGTTGGTGAAAATAGGAACTGAGAGATAGGATTACCAAAGTTAAGGACTCCAAAGAGAAGATGATGACGATAAGGAAAGAGATTGTTGATTTCCATGGAGAGATGGTTCTTCTGGAGAACTACAGTGCTCTAAATTACACAGGTAATTTACAGTGTTCTAAGTACTTATTTGGATAGCACTTGAGAGATAATTTTCCTTGATCATATCATCTGTTTAAGCCTTATGCTTTTGACCTCAATGTGATAGACAAGTTTGCCACAAATCAACTGCTTTCGTTTAGCAGGTTTTGTTTAACTGTTGGTGCCAAATATTAGTAGAACAAATGCTGAGATGGGTTTTGCTTTGTTTGTTGAAACTTAGCAGGATTGGTAAAGATACTGAAGAAGTATGACAAACGAACTGGTGATCTCATGCGCTTACCTTACATACAGAAAGTTCTTCAGCAACCCTTTTACACTACAGACTTGTTGTACAAGCTCATCAAGGAATCCGAGGCAATGCTTGATCGGTTCTTCCCTGCTCACGAAACTCCACTTGACTCTGAGGATCCTACGGTTTCTGATGCAACAGAGTCTGAGAATATCCAGGCAGAGCTCTCAGAGCACATGTTCATGGAGAGCCTCCACATGAAAAGTACAATCGCTGCTCTGCGGGTTTTGAAGGAAATCAGGAGCGGAAGCTCTACCGTGAGCGTGTTCTCGCTGCCGCCGCTCCAATTAAACGGAGTAGACGAGACATGGAAGAAGATTCCGTTGTTGGAGCAAGAAGCCAAATAGAGAGAGGCAAAACTTTTTTTCCACTTGTTTTATAGTAGAAGCTAACAGATTATAAAACCAGACGCATTATCAAAGGCAAAAGAAAACGTTAGAATCTTTTCTAGACATCTTTGGTCGTTCTCTTGAAGTCCTTCGGGGTTACAAAAAACTGCAATGTAACTTTGTTTGTGTTTGGTTGTAGTAATTGATATAATCTACCACTTCAGATTTGTTACTCATTGATTCTCTTCCTTTCCGAAACCCTTTTGCTTTATTTCCTGAGTTCAAAAAAAATGAACATAATAAGATCATCTTGACAACCACGAGGTCTTAATCCGTTAATTGGACAAATTGTGACTTCAAAATGACAGAACGAAATTCAAATTTTGAAGTTTTTTTAAATCTTGCAAGTAAATTGCCACTATAAACTTATATTTCACGTTCTAGACTTGCTCAATGTCTGAAGTCACAACTTGCACATAGAGCTAAGTCATTCCCGTCATATTTGAAAAAGGCCGAGCTTGTAACCAGACATTCAAGTCAAACAAGTTCTCTCATAAATGTTTCGGCCCAAAACCAGAACAAAAACCAGTACAAAGTATTCAGAACCAGAAGTGCAGATAAAGTGTATCAATGTGATGTCACAATACGTTACAAACAAACTTGGAAAAGTAAAGATAGAATCATGGACGGTTTTTGATTTGGTAGTTGCCTAAACAAAACTTCAGTCAAAGCCTTCCCATACGCGGAGACCCATCATACCGAGCAATCAATCTCTCAGATTGCCATTTTAGATCAGAAGCTTCTCAATAGCATCCTTGAGCTGCTGGATTTGTGATTTCAATTGACTAGCTTCGTTTGATGTGACTGAACAAGCGATAACAGATCTTGTGACACCACATGCTCTTCCCAAGGCTTGTTTTGAAGGCACAAACACATACGGAACATTCTGCAAATCATTCACACAAGAGGGAAAAAACAAAGAAAAAAATATCAGTCCAAAAGAACATCAACGAATTTAGGAATCAGAAAAATAGGTTAAACAAAAGCGTAAAATTTGCATTGTGTAGAAACGAATCACTTCGAACTTATCACTTGGAGCGAAGTTCGGTGGACAAAATAATATCTACAAAACTTGATTAATTATTAATTAAAAGAAGATTAACATAAACAAATCAAACCAACAATCAAGACAGTCAGACCTCTATTTGACTTCAGGAAACAGAGAACTCAAGAACTAATAAAGAGAGAAAATGTATACAAAACTGGACAAATAAACCCATCATAACTCACATGAAGAATATCAGAACTGTCTAAATTAAGGAAAGAACGAGCTAATTGACTGTACCAAGATATAAGGACTGAATAAGCAAATGGGTAAAACAAAGAGAGAAGAAATCAAACCTTATCCTCAGCAAGTAAAGGTAGATGAAGAAGAATCTCGAGGGGCTCTGCATCTGCGGCCATAACCACAAACTCGGAGATCCCACGATTAAGCGTCTTCGTAGCTGATAATTAAAAAAATTAGGAACAACTTCACAAAATAACAGAGACGAGCTAATAAATTTACAAGGTACCTTCATTAGCACCCTTCTTGAGCTGCTTATAGTTAGCAGCTTGTTGAACGAGATCGAGAATCGTAATCGATAACTGAGAATCTGCAAGCGGATACGCTTTCGGGTTCACAACTTCTCCTGTCTGCAAGGTAAAAACAAAACAAAACAAATTAAAAACCCAAATAAAACAATCAAAGAGAAAGATTTAGTTCGATAATAATAGTAGATGGAATCGAAAACAAGAGAGAGGAAGAAGTACCATCTTGAGCTGGGAAGCTAGGTTTCAGAGAGGACTAGGGTTTTAGAGGGGACGAGTTTCTCGACTTGAAGATTCTGTAAGAATTGTAGGCTAAGCTGTGTTAGCTAATATATATAATCTTTTATAATGGGCCTGCGTAATATATTTCAGCCCATATATTTTTCAATCCTTTTTTTTCATTGCACTAACTTTGGGTATATTCAGTTACATATGATTATTTCACCCATATGAAACTGATCGATTATCCAAATTGATTCATGATTAACACTTCAATAGGGCCTCAAACTAATAATCAGTTAACAAACTGAGAAACTTGCAAAAATGCAACCACTTGCTATGTGACAAGAGATGAGATTTTTGGTTTGATGGCTCCAATGTCTTATGTTCTAAGGTTGCGCTTACAGACTTAAGTCTCCACATCAAAACAACACAAGATCGTTCCAAATACAAGACCAAACCCATACATAATCCAAAGAGAAATATACTCTACTCTTTCAGTTTCATCGAAACCCTTGGATTTTTTGTTTTGCATACAGAAAACTGAGTATCTCAAAGAATGTAAAACTCTACACGAACCGGTTCTGTGAGAAGTTGACACTCAAAAGAAAATGATCGACACACCCATCATGAAGCATCCCACAGAGACCCAAGGGCTCAAACGCTCACCTGTTACAAGTCATGACAAAAGCAAAGTTTAATCAACAGAATGTTCGACCATTGAAAACGAATCACAGTAACTGTTGGAGGATATATAATCTGAGACTTATGACTTTACTATGTGCCAGCGTTCATATGCTTAAATACGAGATCACCAAGGGTTTTATGGATTAGAACGGTTTAAAAATAAAGTTCAATAATTAGTCACAGGATTGATTATTATTACAATCGACTTCTTGCACCTATAAATCCTATCGTTAGTCTCTATAAGGACATATGCAAAGAAGGATTGTTCAACAAAGTATCTTCTACAAAGGAATTGGAAACAGAAGAGATATAAGTGAGCTCCAAGAGGTGCAAAGAAAGGCCTACCTATTCTAGCAGCCTTCCAAAAGAATCCTCGAAACCTGCAACAACGAAACAAAAATGTGTTCATCGTTAATATGTACAGAACAAAGTTGATGAACGGGGGCATTAGAGGCATGAGACTGAGACATAGAAAGCACTAGGGTAATGAATCATTCGCAATTCAAAGAAACAAATTTGCAGATAAAACATGAGAGAGCATCTTCAATCTTGGGAACCAATATGAGGTGAATCCAATTAAAGGAAAAAAGGAGTAGAGATGGTACGGTACAAACCCAGTTTTCTGCTCCAAAATGGCAGGGAACTGCATCTTTAGATATGTGCAAGTGCATATCACAAGCAGCACCACCGTCAGAAATGAATGGAAATTGAACAAAGCCGACTGTGATTATCAAAGGTAAACAACTCTTAGCTCAAATCACTGGGGGAAACAAAAAAAATTCAACAAAGGACCTGACAAGGTAGTAATTACCATTGTATTATCTGATCACTGAAGCACTTGAGAAGCTCCTTGAATCTGAAATAACGAAACGAGCAATGCTGGGGATCATAGGAAGACAGAACACACTCAAGAAGAAGAATCATAATTACACACACAAACGAGGGGTAACCGCAAATCATCAAAAAACCTATCAATTCATCACCATCGAGATTTGTAGATGAAAATTAAAGAGAATGCTCATCTATTCGTGACTTCTAATTCAGATTTATACACATAAGCATCTGTGAGTATGAACAGGATTAAATTTTCAGATCATATAGCAAATCGAACTCCATAACCTTTGATATGCATAGTAAATCAGGTGAATCGAGAGAGAAGAGATCAGAAAAAAGCAAAGAGGAAAACTGAGAGAAATATCGATAGAAGGAAAGGAAACCTGAAGTTGAGCTGAAATCGATGCTGATTGTTCTTAAGAAATTAGGGTTTTGAAGCTCGAATATAGCAACAGATCAGCGACGTGAAGGGAGGGATCGAGAGAAACGTCTCCGATAGTTATTATTCTGGTTTTCGACATGTTCCCTATTATACCCCTTTCTACCTCTATTAAGTATGAAGGTTCGAAGAGTTTTTGGACAAATAAAAAAAATGTTAAACGGCAAAAAGATACAATTAAACAAGCATCTTCTCAAACTGGTTTACTAAAACAATACCAAATCTATGTAAGAAAGCATATAACCATTTCTGCAATTAACTCATTAGTAAACAACATCAAAAATGATTTGTATTCATATTATCTCCATGTTCAAATTCAACACCGAAATCTAGTTGTTTATAACCAAATCCCATCAACTTAATGAAGACCGAACCGAAATGACAATCCTTGATCCATATATAAAGTTCACATTTGGTCCACATATTCCGAACAATCCAAACAAGTATTATGTGTTTGGTCATACAATTTAAAGAGTCTTACTGACCATTGAAATCTATAAATCTTTATATAGAAAGAAAAAAAGAGAGAGGAAGAAACACCAAAATGTTCTCATCTTGGTTTCTTCTTTCACAACTTATCTAAAGCATTCCGACCACTACCACACAAGTTAATCAAATCCATGAGAACAGAGTACAAGACATCGAGAGACAAATGACCCAACGACTTCCGACTCTCTGACACCCCTTTCGTCTCCTGGGTGCAGCCATTCTCCATCACAAGCCACCATGAGATGCATCCCTTTGCGTCTCCAGGGTTTACTTGCGCCACAAGGCTCACTCTCTCCCCTTCCACAATCTCTAACGACAGTGACAGAAAATCCCGGCTCGCTTTTGTCCCAACCGTCCTCGCTTCCTCCAGTAGCCAACACACAATCTGGCTCGCCACCTTCTCAAATTGTCATTTTTTTAAGTTATTTCCCATCAATAAACCGTGTGTTCAAAGGAACTATTGCTATAGATAACTTCAGCAAGAGAAGAGTATGTCTCAATGTACCTGTTGGAGAATTATCACGGGAAGGTCAGCCAAGTCGCACTCGTATTTGTTCGTTGAGAATAAATTACAGGAACTGCTTTTCAGTAAGCCAACCACATTCGGCGTGCATTCCGCTTCAACACTAATACAATCATCCTTTACCACCACTTTTGTCCGGAACTGCTTCTTAAGATTCCTCTTACCATCTGGAGAATGGGCTTCAGAACTTCCTTGTGGGATGATTGATGGAGGAACAGTCATGAAAACAGTCCACGAAGATGTCCGAGAATTCCATGTAGGATGAGATATCAAATGGAGATACGGGACCTTGCAGACCTGTTTAACGTGGAAGCATCATTTATTAGAAAAAGGCATGATCTAAGATGACAACAAGTTTCTTGATAGAGAGTGATCATCTAACAAGTTTCAAGCAGCAGGGAAAAATACCACGCTTTCCAGATGCACAAGAACTCTAGTTGAGAAGATTCTATGAGCCAAAGACAAGCAGAAATGATCAAGAAGTCCAGAGTTGTTGTCCTTTGCGGTTTCATTGGATGCTCGGTTACTTTTTGACTTCGGCTGATCTTTAGCTTTTCCAAAGGAATGCTCGTGAAAAATTTGTTGCAAGTATATTTCATAGCTGGCACGACTAGGGAATCCTAGCTTCTTCATACGATAGTCTCCTTCTGCTGGTTCTATTCTGCCAGATGATTCAATGGGCAAGTTTGCAGATTCTGACTTCTTGGTGCTCGCATTTTTCCCAGATGGGCAGAGAGATACAAACAAAGAAGCTCCTTGGCCGATGTTCATTTCCATAAAATTTTCTCGTATTCCACTAATACTAAATCCCACACCTTCATTGAATGCTTCGCGGTTTAGCATGTCAAACAACTGTTAAGAAGACCAAAGAAGTGAGAAAATGACAGGTAGAGATATACCAAGCGTAGCACGAGATATGTGACAAAAAAAAACCACCTGCTCAGAGAAAATCGACTTATGCACCTGCCTCAGCAGCGAATGAGTTTCTTTAACAGATTCATCGTCACTTACAGACTGCTTCTCTGATGTTAAGTCCTGACCGGTAGTGGAGTCTATGTGCTCGGCAGGCTCGTTTGGGTTATCATTCGAATTTGAGCCAACAAACCCAAACCGAAGGGAGTACCATGAATCTTGGGGTAGATTAATGGCCAGCATACCAGCTGAATCATGTTCTATACGAATAGTGGACAGCGTAGATGGGCGAAAACCAGAAGTCGGATCATATAATGAATTGTCAGAAAGATCAATCGTGAAACCCTCATTGCTGGCGTTTGAAGCAAGTACACGCTGTCGCTTGACTTTCCAGTTCCGCTGCAACCTATAAGCTTGTCAGCATATTATAATTAACCATTTGCAATAATCAAACAATCTCTATTTCGGAATATGAAGTCATCTTATCATTTTTCTGAAAATTATAAACAATGTCAATGGAGTTTTTCTAATTTGTGTTGGCATAGTCGTAAGAAGTCCCTACACAACAAAGTGGATGTTCCTGAAGTACTGTACTATGCAGGATTTCGCAACAAAGACGATAGAAGTCCAGATTTACATTTTTCTCACATTCAACAAGAATAATAAGATGCTTCCACATATATCAAAGTCATAAATAATGCAAAAAAGAAAAACATCTCGGAGTTGCAAAATATCATTAAAGAAAATAGAGGTTTTCCCAAAGTTTCTTTTACACAGAATTGGAGCTGACATATAAGACAAAAATTCTTAGAAAATACTCGAACCTGATAAGAGCACCATAAAACCTTGCTTCGCGATTGACTTTCTGCTCTAAAGCTTTTGCTGATTGCTTGAAGTATTTTCCTAAATGCTGCAGAGGAAACAGTAAGAAAGTAAGCTTGCCAACAGTTTCTCAGGACAATAAGAAGTATCTAACTAATACAATTACCAGAACCCTTCCATCTTTAAAAAAAGTTAAATAGCACATAAGAAAGTAAGCTACTGGTTACCCGGTAGCTCTGTAACTTGGTAGCGGTAGACACAGCAAGATCTGAGAGAATCTCATTCGGCATAGGCTTAGGTCTGGTCATCCCAGCGACTGTTACTGCATCATTTGCTTCGACCTATAAAGATAAAATTAACTCTCTATTCATAAACAATACCCCAAAAGCACTTCTGCCTCTTGTTATGTATCCATACAATCATTTTTGCAACTCTTTTTGACACAGTTAGTGTTCAATTCTCAGACAACATAAATAATCCAAACTTCAGCTCCTTCCATCACGCCAATTAACAGACACTAAAGAGCTATAGTTAAGCAAAGAGTTGCTGGATCCATCTAAGAGCATTTGAATATGACTACCCCAAGATTCCCTAATCTATCTTCAACAAGGGTCTTAAACGCCCAACAAAAAATCCATTCGGTATCACACAATCATTACTAAAGAGTATCAATCGTGTAAGCACAGAGCCACTCACAGTGTTGATAAGGTCTATGATGACAGAGAGCTCCTGATGAGCCAACTGCAAATTCTCCACCATACCCTTCCATTGCCATTGCTCCGAGCTCTCTTTGGAGCTCTTCTTCTGCTTCTTCTTCTTCAGCTCATCTTCCTCTTCCAACGCCCACGCAAAGTCTATCCTCCGAATCAACGATACTCTCTTATCATCGTAACCAACATCAGAAGGAAAACGCTCGGCGCCGTTTTCCTCGATAGATTCCAATCGTTTTATGGGAAGCCTGTCGAGAGATATTTCCATGTCGCTGTCCATTTCCGGTCACAAAATTATTCCGGTAAAATCCCAAATTTCTAGAGCATCAAAACTGAATGGTCGACGGTGACACAGTCGGCAAAAGCTTCGCCACTCCAAATCGATTTATTTAGATCTAATAATTTCGGGTCGTAACTTATCTCGGATCTTCGTTTCGGGTCTAGCCTAAATAAAAGTAAAGCCCATAAAAAGCCCATTATCTAGCAGAAATCTGCAAATGCCGTCTTTTAGCCGAAACTCCTTTGTAAAACCCTTTCATTTTGGATTTGGAGTATCGATTGCTTCCACTTCGTAGTCGCCTTCGAATTCACAGGTATGTCGTTGTTCTTTGCTTGGTGCGTTCTTGTTGTTTTGAATTTTCACCTTGATTTTCATTCGATTTCGTATCTGGATCTATCTAAAGGGTTTGCTCTCAGTTTTTTCTCTCTGGGATTTTTTGAACAAGTAGAAATGAGATGAGTAGAAGACAAAATCTTTAGTTTTGAATCTCAATCTAAATGCTTGAAGAGTTCCTCTTTTATACATCTAATCTCATACTGGGTTTTGTGCTGCAAGACTTTATGTGTTGTGAACTATGTAATGATGTTGTGAATTTACACAGTTAGGAGCAATGAAGGTGAGGTCATCTGTGAAGAAGTTGTGTGAGTTTTGTAAGACAGTGAAACGCCGTGGACGTGTCTATGTTATATGTTCATCCAATCCTAAGCACAAGCAAAGGCAGGGATACTGCTCAATCACTCATGAAGGAATAATACCTCCTCCCTTGTAAGTGTAGTTTCTAAGCTCAAATTGTTTTCGCTTTTAGGGTGATCAAAGACGTTAGATGGGTGCTTCTGGTTCGTACAATGATACTACTAAAGAACCGACTCTCTGCTTTCATTTGACCATTGTAAATCACTTGATGTTTGCTAAAGACTCTAGTTTTGAATCAGAGTCTACTGGCTGTTTTTGAATCAGAGTCTATTGATCAGTTCTAAAACGCTTTTTAGTTTCGGATTTTATACGGGTTTCACACTATATGTAACCTCGCAAACATGAGATACAAAGTGAGACATTGAGGGGGGCTTTGTGTTCTCTTTGCATAGTGGAAAGTAACAAGAAACTTACTTGAAAGTATTTTGTGATTGTAAAAACAGGTTTTCTGAGTCAATTGCTAATCAGGAGGTTGTGAGGCTGCCTGGTCAAGGCGTATCAGCGGGTCTGGCATCGCTTTTACACAAAAGGCCTGAGCCAGCAGCGGTTTTTGGATGGAGGGCAGGTCTTGCATCCATTCTCTTCAAACAAGGGAATTAGTAAGTTAAATCACCATTTCCGATCTGATGTTCTCTGAGTTGTAATCGCAGTTTCTTCCAATTTCTGGTAAGATGAAACATTATTGCATATCTCAACACTTTTTACTTTGGTCAGTTGTAGGCTTTTCTAGAACCCCTTGATTTGCTTGCGCGTTGCATGACCTGAACAAAGAGATATATGCCACAGTTGAATATTTGTTTTTTATATTTTTTCTGTGAAACATATGTTGCTTCCTACATTTAACAAATATTGAAGTTTCTATTTAACTTTTTTTTTATCATATACACCTTCTTTTTTTTGCGCAAATTAATAGATCACATAGGTTTGTCTTTAGAATTAATAAGCTGAGCTAATATGGGTAAATCTTATAACTTTTTAAAGAGAAGGTATGATACCGTTTATTCGAAAATCAAAATTTTCAAACAAAGGAAAGCTATAATTTATGCAAACTAATTCCTATTTTCAACACATTGCTAGATTATGGCAACAACCATTATATCTAAATGTTTTTTGAATCCAATACTATGTAGTCAGTTTTGACTCTTGTACCACAGCTCGTACAAAGACAAGTTGTATGAAAAATAAAGTTATATAAAATGAGGCTGCACGAAGCACACCCACTAAAAGGCGAATCAAATATGACGCAGACGAAGACGAAGACGAAGATCACCTTGACCTCCACGACAACGACAACGACCCCTTTTCTTTCTCCACCGTTGAGCTCTCTGCACGTGGGTCCCGCAGATGACGTCACATGAAAGCCCATTCAATCACTGGGCCCCTCGCTTTTCAATCTTTGGACACTTCTACTTTAGGACATAATAATGCTTCTTTATTACTTTTGTTTTAATTTTCCCTTCCTCGATCAAAATCATTTTACAGCTTGATTCCAATGAAGAATCACCTCATCAATAATTGACACACCCTTTTTTTTGTAATTTCCTCCTTTTTTTTTGTTTCTGCTGCCATTTTAACCAATTGATATCGAGGAGGGGATGCATGAAAATGTGTTTCTTTCATAACAAACAACAAAATAATAAAATGGACAAATTACTCATTTTCACTTGTGTATATATAATTCGAACATTATCATTTTTCAAAGGTTCAGGATCTTCTGCCAATGAAAACTAACATCATCTTAATAGGTGGACCTTATATGATGTAAAAGGTTTTGCTTGTCTGAATTGAATTGCTCATTCATCGTTCGATTATTGTGGATTGGATTCTAATTCTAAAGTAAAGGTCTAAATTTGTTATGCTGTCCTCATGCAATGGTAGTTTACGAAATTATAAATATATAAATTTGAATTCCATATTTTTAAAATTTATATAATATAATTATCAATGTAGAATTTAAATCAGAATCAAAGAAGAGAAGAAATAAACGCCATGTTATCAATTTAGAATGGGACCAAACAAAAAAAATCAAAGATAGAAATGGTTATGGCGTAAATTACATGGTGAGCCTTAATGCACATGGAACCGTGAACCGTACAATCAAAGGGAGACCCCACCCACTTGGTACTCACTCATACAATTATTATTCATTTTAATTTTAAAAAGAAACAATTTGTATGTTTTTGCACACATCTAGCGATATAAGTATACACATAATACATTACGTTATGAAAAAAAAACGTAAACTACAATACATGCATTTGTATGTTTTAGTTCCACGTGTGATTTGTAGAGAAATATTGGCCGTGTACCATATTTTGGTTACTGCCGTCCACTTGCAATTCCGTGACATTCGAGAACCAGAGTTTCAAAATCAATGAAGTAGGTGCCGTGTTTGTCACTATATTTTTATTTAGCTTCTTTTTTTCCTATTAAGCACAATTTTAATCAACAATTAAAAATCTAATGCTTCTGATTTATTATTTGTTTGATTTCATATTGTAATAATGCATGTGCAGATTATCTCGTGCGAAAAAAACACATATGCAAAGTTTTTTTGTTTCTTATGCAAACAATTTGGTGTCAAATTAGGTTTATCACGATATAAATATGTTCACAGCAAATATTTAATTAATTGAGTATTTGCTATATTTTTTTAAAAATATAAGAGTTGATGTAACATATTATATACGTAAATCACAAAAGAAAATAACTTAAAAAATTTACTCAAGAAAATATATTATACTCTTCTATGCAAAAGAATTTATTAATTTTTTTGTTAGCACTAATTACAAATAAGCAATTTATTTTGATGATTTTCAAACTCATCAACAAAAGAAAGAAAAAAAGTTTAATCGTGATCATACAACATATATAGGTAAGTTTTTTTAAAAAATATATATTGCTTGTTGATGAATCACGATTGTAGTATTCTTCTAAAGACATCCTGACGCTCAAACCAATACTTAACCACACGACTTGTTAGAGGAGTAGATAAACCAAATTGGTAAAGTAAAAAATTGTTTTGAGCTAAGCTAAAAAACAATTTATACTCCAATTTATGGTTTTTTCAGCTGTTTATGGTAAAAGTTTAAGAAAAAGTGATATTCCAGGATCTTTCAGTGAATCATATTCTGAAACATTCAAATTGTTGCACGACGATAATTTTTTTTTAAAGAGAAGAAAAAAAAGAAAGAAAATTGAAACTAAAAATCTAAGTCGTCTTCTACAAGTACAACTCACGAACAGAGCAGAACGCGCACACTAATCATAAATGAAAAGTCAAATTAAAAATCATTTTGGTACACAAACAACTTGGAGAAAGAAGCTCACCAAACAAAAAAAAAATATTGGAGAGAAAAAAAACAATTAACAAAAAATAATCAAACTTTCACGTGATAAATAAGCAAATCGACGGCTTAGATTGTTTTTCCTTCTTCCTCTATTAAATCGCCTCACCAGTGTATATAAGCACCGTCCTCACTTCTCATACACAGCTCATAAAGGTTAAAGCCATCAAACCTGCAAAAAAAATATATATACTTTCTTCTTCTTTCGATCGTAAGAAAAGAGAAGCCTTGAGAATCTCAGAATTCGATTAAAGAGAGTATGCTTTTACGAAGCGCGTCGACTCCAGTTCTCAACTCGCTGGTTCATGTCTCGAGCCCAAGGGAAACTCCAATCGAGCCGGAATCTCTTCATCAGATTCAGCGGCCCAGATCCCTGATGCTCTCGTCGTCTTCCTCTTGCTGTTACAGCCCGATGTCTGTGCACTCTAGCGACGAATCTACGAGGAGGATGAAAAGGACGGCGTCAGAGAGCGATCTACGACATCTGACGTCGACGAAGCCGGCGAGTAAGTTCCTTAGCGGTTCTCTGATGGAGGACGTGGAAGAAGGAATCGGATTCGGCCTTTTACGCACGTCTTCTTATGACGGTGATTTAGGGTTGAGCTGGGCTTTGGAGGAGGATACTGAGGTTAGTGGCGGTGGTGGTGGGATTATCCACGGCGGAGGAAAGGGAAGGAGTGGCGGCAGATCCGATGGTGAGGATGGAGACGGAGGAAACGATAACACAGACGTTCACTATCGCAAGATGATTGAAGCAAATCCTGGAAATGGGATTTTTCTCAGCAATTACGCTAAGTTTTTGAAAGAGGTACATTTTATTTTGTTTCTTCTTCTTTTGTCTTTCTAGATCTGTAAGTGAAATTGTGGGTTGGATTGTGATTTATGGATTATCAAATCGAGTGTTGATGTGTGTTTGATTTGAAACAGGTTCGAAAAGATTACTTGAAAGCAGAGGAATATTGCGGGAGAGCTATTCTCACGAATCCTAATGATGGGAATGTTCTGGCCATGTACGCGGAATTAGTCTGGACGATTCATAAGGATTCATCTCGTGCTGAGTCCTACTTCAACCAAGCTGTTGCAGCTGCTCCTGATGATTGGTAAGAAAGATTGTGTGTTTTAAGCTTATCAAGCTCTCTTCTTTGGGACTTTTGGTGTGGCTTTTGTGCTTATGTGTATTGGCTTCTGCAGTTATGTACAAGCTTCATATGCGCGTTTCCTTTGGGATGCTGATGAGGAAGAAGATGAAGAAGAGGAGAAGGAAGAGAGACACGAAGAAGAACTTGAGCCTCAAACTTCTCGAATGAATTTCTTCACCGGACCTTATCCAATTACGGCCATGTCTTAACTCGTGCTCTCGGCATCTCCATCCACTCTTTTTTTTATACATATAGGTTTAGATAAACGTGTTACGTTTATGATCTATCGTATCTAACCATTTTGTTTAATGTGAATTCTTTATTGTTGCCTCCCTTTTTAAGGGTGTTTCTCCGCTTCAGTGTTTAGAATTTATCTCAGTTGTAGTAAATACCACTGGAAGAAAAATAAGACTAAGTTTTGCTTTTCATGGATGTAACGAAATTGGTACTGTGGTATAAAATAGCTGATCCATTTCTGAAATTTTCTTTAATAACTGAAAGTTTGAGACACACACCAAGCCTAATAACAATGGAGAACAAGCATGAATATGGCTGCTAGTTTGTTCTCCTGATGATGCAGAAACCATTTTTGTGCCATGATCTGTGAGGATGTCCAATGAGGTTTAACCATTTGCAGAGGCTGAGAATGGTCTTCAGGTGTAGGATTCGGCACTTCCCCAATTAATGAATAGAACCATGTATTATAGATCATAAAAAATCTCCTTGTAGCTGGCCGCTTGATCTTGCTGCAAACCATCCATCCATCATGTCAGAGTCGAACACATGGTCATCAGGGTCGGCTCACAGGAGATGGGTTTAAAAGTTCAGGAAGAGTTTGTGATCCATCTTATTTTCCTAAAGCTCTTTAATATTGAAAAAGCCATTTCTTGTGTTAGATTCAGTTTTTGTTTGTGCTAGGGCCTTAAGATTACTAGAGCTGGCCAATCCCATTGTATAGCAGGCTTGTGATTTTGCTGCATTGCAAAAAGTTTTAGTTCTTGTTTTTTATATTTTTCAAAGAAGAATCACCTTATTAAATAATATTTAATGGAGTTAGTTGAATTCTTGTTTTTTTATTTAATATATATTTTCAATCGAAATGATGAAATCTTAGAAGAATACATAATTTCACTAATTATTATTCAACTTAAATGGTAAAATTTTAGAGAAATGTTTGATTTCACCAGATTTTATTTTTCTAAAGATACAACCATAGACCCAAAATAATCTTAATACTTGAATTCGTTACTTTCTTTTAACTCCTTTAACTGAATTCCTTACTTTAATAGCTAAATGTAATTAATATTAATTAAAGCCTGATTTTCTATTTTTAATTTTAAAGATTATTTACTCCAATCTGTATATAAGGATTTTATGGTTATTATTATATCCCAATTTTTTTCCTAATTATTTTCTTGAATTTCTGGATTATTTGGAAAACGTTTTAAAACAAGAAAATAGAACGAGAGAGTATACAAGCGTGTCAACAAAATACACACATGAGGACGAGAACCCTTTGACTTGAAAAAGCACAATAATACTCCGAATATTTCTTCTCAAGTTAACAACTAAATTTTTTTTTTTAGAAGAGTGGTAAATACTGAAAAATAAGGGAACACTGAAAGCAAAGAGCCATGGCCAGTGGAGGAGAAGCGACATTCTCTGCGGCCGCAACGGCCACGGCGGCGGCGACGTCGAGCGAGGCGGTAAGAGGTATAGGTGGAAAATTGAAGCGGCAAAACGCGAGGAGGCATTCGGCGACGCCGTATTCTCGACCGCCTCAGAACCAAGTACAACGGCGGCCGTGGATCTCGAGAATCGTCGATCCTGCTTATCGGATTATTTCCGGCGGGGCTACGAAACTACTTCCCTACTTCTTCTCTAATGCAGTCTCGGCTCCTGCTCTTGCAGCTCCAGAGGATCAAGATCAACATCAAGGTTTTTTTGGTCTATCCTCGCTCTTTCCAACTTCGTATAAGGCTTCTCTTCCTCGGGATATTCTAATGTTCTGGGGAGGTTGATTATATCAACTTATTTCTATGATTGTAGTTCCGTAATTCAGTTTCCTTGGTCTAAGAGTATCTAGGGTTTTTTTGAAATTGTTTCGTTGCTAGAAATTAGAATTCATAACCACCAGGATAGATGGTGGGTAAAGGCTTTCCTCTTTGCGTTTTGCCCATGATTCTAATGGTCAAGTAAGATGCTCTTTGCACCCAGTTTGGTTTTTGTTATCTTTTTGCTTGTGAGGCTTTTTCTGAATGCTTTACTGTTATTCAGTACCTCTTAGTGTGAAGCTAGTGGTGGATGTATTGCCTCTTTGCTTGAAAAGTGTATTTGAACAGCAATTGTCCCATCTTCTGGGGATTTATATACAATTTAGTCTAAAGAGATGAGTAACCCCTGCTTCTAGTTGTCTAATATACTCTTACGGATTTCGGTTTAGAGAGATGACTTAACATTTGGCCTCTTTTTCTGCTAGATAAGTTGCAGGATGATCCACAGGAGAACGATCCCAGCAGTATAACACCAAGTTTACTTGTAAGCGTCTTTCAACTCCTCTGTCTTTTTTTGGGTACAAATTCATTAACTACTTACGGAAATAGCAGCTAAAATCTATAAGCAATCCTTTTCATGCTGAGTTTTTTGCTATCTTTTTCTCTTTGCGCTTGGGTTCTGTCAGAACATATTTTCATTGATTTCTTAGCTGATATACGTGGATGTCTAAAATTGTTACCAAGGTATTCTACGATAAGAAACTGTTATTCTCTTACCGTGCTTTTTTAATGTAGAAACTGATAAATGGAATTAAGAATGCGTTACCAGAGAAATCGGTCATGCAAATTTCTTCTTTTGGGAGATTTTGGTACTAGAAAAGTATAGAAGTGATCTTTGTATAACCTAAGAAAGATGTAATCTTACCGCTACATGCTCTTGAGTTGGAACTTTTCTCTTCATTAGACAAAATAACACAATTTGTTTCTCCTGTTATTATCCGTACTATCTTCATTTAATGCCTGCTTCTGTGATTTGCAATAGATGGTACTCATCATGTTTTCCCTTCATATTATTTGAACAAATTTGCAGAAACCGGGGTCAGCATCAATTGAAGAGGGAGGTACTAGTAGTACAGCAAAGGTGAACGGAAGCAATTTCAATATCAGTGCACAGGCAATGAGCAAAAGAGCTTTTAATGATGTCATTGCGATCTCGGAGCTCGAGAGGCTAATGGAAGGAAAAACGTTTTCAAAGTATGTTATTTGCTCTCATGTCTGTACATTAGTTGCATTTCAAATGAAGCTCGATGGAAACTTGCTTCCATTTGCTTGTTATTTTGTGAATGCTTATATTCATGTCTGGGTCATTAGATTCTTACTGAGTGTCTGCTTATCTTTCCTGGCACTTCTCTTATCTTTCTTTGCAGTTTTGCTTGTCTTTTGTTTAAATAGGCGATATTTACTGACATCTTTAATCTGTATCTAGGGCGGAAACTGATCGTCTTATAGAGATAATAAATTCAAGGGCTATTGATCTACCTGGTGTTGCGAGAGACGAGGGAACGGAGATCCCTCTGAGAGAGGGAGCAAAGAAAAATTTGAGTTTTCTTGAAAAGAGAAAGGAGCCCATTGGTGGCAGGGATGCTAGTAGTGAACTTTGGGCTACACCAACCCCACATGCCAAGGCAATAGTAAGTTGCTTGCTATCCAGCGTTTTTTTTGTTTGGATGTTTTAATGAAACTAGCAATTGACATGGATTGCTCAGGCTATCCCACTTTGCCGGAAAATTTTAAAGTGTAGTTTGGCCGACTTTAGTAGTAATTTGGATGTATCCACATGAATTTGGTCTCTGAGGTCTGTGTGAGGTTGGACTATTTGTAAAACCATATGAAAGAAGATCTATGCAATTTCACATATTTGCTTCATCAAAGAGTTGATGTTTCTTACTTCACTAGTCCTTATTTCTGTAATTATTTTAATATACTCGCTTTTTTCTCATTTGCTTTTTTCTTATAGACTTTTGACGTAGGCAAACAGGTGCTGGATGAAGCTGGTCTATCACCGGCAGAACTTGCTAAGGCATATATGGGAGGCCATACATCATCAAGTAGTTCCCAAGGTTTTGTAGCAAGAAGTGGAAAGAATTGTATAGACGGGGGTATGCTTGTAGCAAATTCTTCAGGTGCATCACCATCAAGCAAGCCTTCCGCATGTTGGCCTGGTGTCAAGTTAAATGAGCAATGTGGTTTTGCAACTCCTCAAAGCCAACGAGAAAACTTTGGGATTCAAAGTTTTCCAAGGACACCATATCCTAGATCCATCCTTTCAAGTTCTAAGCCAAAGGTGTCTAGAGTTTTTTTTATACCTTTCTGCTCAAAAATGTTTGGTATATTTGAACTGTTCCTTTTTTTTCCCAGTTGATGCAATTGCAAGACAATAGTCGCAAGCGCCTGAGCAGCCTCCAGTCTCCCTCCCAAAGTGCGCAGACAAGATATGGCCAGGTAAACTCTCCAAGTCGGCTGTATTATACTGTTTACCTGGAAGATTTATAACGTAGTGTGCACTTACTATCTATTTTTGTTAATAACTTAAAGACAGCCTTAATGAAAATATGGTATTCTTCCCGGATGTGTTGGATCCCTGTCAGTGTCCTAGTTACCATATAATACTTTCCCTCTGCATTTCAGCAAAATTCTTTATAATCCAATTGTAGTGTAGTTTTTCCGAATATGTGTCCAAGTTATTCGACCAAATGGTCTGAAATAAACATTTTCTGTTTACCAACATGATCAGCTAGGGCGCAGTTGTTAAGTGTAAAATTAGGATAACTTGGATTGCCTCTCTATCTTACGGTAGATTTTGGTGATTGCAAAATCAATTAGAAAGATAGGGAAATGATCTAAACTACACATGTTATTTTAGCTCGTAAATACTTATTCAATCTATTTCATAGACCTCTTGACTTCGTTCAGAGGTAGGCAGCCAATATCAACTGGGAGAATCATTAAATTCTCACTTCAAAAGGTCCTAGTGAGGCACTCTCCATGAAAAATGAGCTCTTGTATCTAGGTCCTCTTTTACCTGTTGAAATGGTGTTAAGGAATCTAGGTAAGATGGGATCTTATGAAAGGGGCTGTAACAGTCAGCTGGTTCTTTCAAAGTACCGTTATTGTTGCCGTTAGATTGATGAAATCGTATTCCGTTGGATTAAGCATTGGTTGACTTGTTATCTAATGTGTACTTTAGGTATGTGGAATGTTAGGGTGGTTGATGGGGTTTTGGCAATAGAAGATTAGTGTATGCAGTTGTGCAGATGACTAAATTTTGGGCACCTTTGCCTCAACTTTGCTGGAGTTATTTTCGTTAAACATTCATAATGTTGATCCTCTAGGTATTTTGCAAAACTTATTTCAAGTCATCGCTATGCTGCCTTTTGATCTTTTTTGGGTTCCTTCTGTCTGCCGAATCCTATTTCCTCTGTTGAAACCTGATAAATCACTTTCTATGTACCCAGCTCAAACTTAGCAAGGGAAGTGATGGTGGACATTTTGGACCCAATAGAAGATCTCGCCAGAGCGCCACCATGTCTCCTTATTCACGACATCTCAGTGGTCGTTTTGAAAATTCTGCTGACATGAAGAGCTCTGAAGCAAGGGAGTTAAGTAACCTATCTATGTCCCAGAAAAAAACTTATGCTAAGCATATCGGGTTAGAAGCTGGTACACCGACTGTGCCTAGACATTCGAGTCAGATTGCTCGGACGATATTGGAACACCTTGAACGGACCCAACCCACCCCGAAAAATAAATCTGCTGAGTTAAAGCTTGCCACTTCTTGGAGATTTCCACAATCTTCAAAAACTGTTGAACAAAGCAGCTCGAACATCAACACTGTGAAAAAGGATGGCTCAGCCAAGTTGAATGAAGATATCCCGAACTTTTTCTCTCACAATCTGCCATCCTCTGTGCCCAAACTATCTGAAGTTACCACAATTGACGCTCAAAATGCAATGGGCAAGACCGCTTCAGCATCAAATGGAACGTTTCGTGGAACTAGTAGTGGTACCACACTCCAATACGAGTTAGGGAAGCCTAAGGGCTCTCTTTCTGGAAGCACACATGAAAAGGTATTTCGAGCACCTGTCTTCTTTTTCTTAACGCATATTGCATGAGGGCTAAGGGTTTTGAGGTTTTTGGGTTCGTTGCTGTTTTGATGTTTTGACGTTTGAGTGTGAAGGACCTCAATATATACCTTAACTTAAGGATGTAAATAAGCCTCGTGAATTTTTGCTTCTTTTTTGACTTGTATAAACTATCTAGATCTCATCAGAAACTGGATGTACTTTCTAACAGTTGGTTATTTTGTGGTAGCCTATATCTTCGTTGACAGTTTTGAGATTTGAAACTGTGGGAAACTGAATTGCAGTTGTTGACTTCTTCTCAGGATGCTGCGAAAGCTGTTTCCTGTTCTTTTGGAGGCGAGCCCGCAAATCTCCCTAAACCACCATCTCAATCACTGGGAAATAATAAACGGTTACTTTCATCGATCTCAGTAGCCAAGCCATACCAAAGATGGGCAGACCCTTCGGGTTCGAACGCTAGCTTCACATTCCCGGTCTCTTCATCTGATGGAGCAACATCATCAGAGCCCACAACTCCATCCATCATGCCATTCACAACAAGTCCAGCACCAAGTGGTGGTGGTGCCATTACAAGTCATCATGAAGCAACAAAAGAGGATGAAGTTCCTCAGTTTGGTTTCGGGGATAACAGAAGAGGAGATAAGTTGCCTCTGGTCTTTGCTTTTCCCTCTGTGAGTGAAGAAGCGATCAGTGAAGATGAGGAGAGGTTAGGTATCAAATATACATTTGGGTCTAAAAAGCCAGAGAGAATATCGTTCAGCTCAGCAGGAAGTGATGGTGTTTGCTGCTAAAACAAGGACGATGGTCTCTGTTTCTTTTTCTTTTCCAATCTTTTTTTTTTTGTCTCAGAATGTTTTATTATTTTTTAAAAATTTGGGAGTAGAACTTTGTGCTTAGAAACATGGTTGTATTAGTTCTATTCATTTGAGATGATTGACTTCTTGTGTCTGGTTTAAGAGACAATGAGGATTTTGTTACTTGGGGAGAGATGCATCCCATACAAATAAAATGCAAATCTGAGATTTGTTTAGCTTTTGTTTCGCCTGCTCCGTTTATTCTGCCCAAATCAGAATTCTACTAAAAGATTATCGAAGTTGTATCTAGTCTATATGAACTAGAAGGTGGATCATCCAGCGTTATTACTTTGTTACATTTGTCTTCTCACAAAAACATATCAAGTTTTGTCGTCCGACAGATGCCACGTTGGATCGTGTCTTTTGTCTTTTTCCAGAGGAACACTCGTGTGTGGTGGTGGGTGTTCCTCATCTCCCCCTTCATTTAGTTTTTTTTTCTTCCTCATGTTCTCGATTCATGCTGGGTTTCAGGTTTTGCAGCCACAATGGACAAGGAAGAAGACCAGATTTGTATTTCATCTCAATCCCAATGCAAAATCCGCCTTCTTTCTTCGTGCGCTTTCTTCTTCGGACAACAACGATGGCTCAGTTTCATCCTCCAGACAAAACAACGTATTATTTAATTACCACCTTCTCTTATCTCTTTGAAAATTGTATGCATTCTTAATCACATTTGGTGTTGAACAGCGACACATGGGTTATGATCCTTCAGAGGAACTGTTTGGTGTTGATTTCAAGCCCAGGTTACACATTCCACTTTACTCTGAATTTCATTTCCTTTTGCTCTTCATTTGAAATCTTTGTACGCAATACCACTTTGAATCCGAACTCACTCTTCTGTTGACTCGTACGTCTGTTAACAACTATCAATTACCTGAAAAAAGGAACAAAAGAAGAAGCTAAACTCAAACCCAAATCCACTTGTTTTACTGCAAGAACCAAACAAACTCAAATCGTTAAAAAACATTTCCTTCGGAAAAACATGTCCTGTGCTTGAAAACCTATAAACCTTCCAAAGCTTTCTCTAGCCTGGATTAGTCTCACGAACGAGGGCTCATACTTATCCTTATATCTACGAAAACTTTCAAGCAAATCACTTCAGAGACATGAAATAAATAAGCAAATATGTATCTTCAATCAGTGTTTTAGTTAATGAGCCAAGTTGATTAATTCATCTACTACATGATTTGATTGAACTTCAAAATGTGCTTTTGGTGATGGTTTCTTCAGGAATGTATCTGGTGATTCTCGTGAACCAAGGTCATGGTTTGGTCCCAACGGACAGTACATACGAGAGCTTCCTTGTCCTACTTGTAGAGGAAGAGGTTATACCTCATGCTCAAATTGCGGAATCGAGAGGTCGAGGTTGGATTGCACTCAATGCAAAGGAAAGGTATATTAAGAGATTATGGCTTCTGAACAGATTGACTTCAAAGTTTTGAGTAACATAATTATTTCCTCGTTATTGAACTTTGCTTAATATTTTTGTAGGGCATTATGACTTGTCTCAGATGTTTGGGAGATTGTGTAATATGGGAAGAATCAATCGATGAACAACCTTGGGAGAAAGCTAGATCCAGGTAGCCTAATTTATTACTTGATATCTCAATTCTGTTTATTGTTGGAGTAATAATCTCAGCTTTTTCTTCTGGTGCAGTTCACCATTTCGAGTAAAGGAGGATGATGAGGTTGATAATTTAGAGATCAAATTCAGTAGAAGGGGGAAATCGAAGCGGATTTACCAGTCACCGCCTCCTGAAGTTGGACAAAAGATCAGCCGATCTCTAAAAGTTAGTTTCTTTTATTCTTCGTGATAGTATACTCTCTCCATGTGGGACTGTTATAGTCAGTTCAAATATGATTTTATAGAGTCTCAATGCCAAGACCGGACTTTTTAGTAATCGAATGAAGATTATACATCGTGATCCCGTTCTTCATGCTCAAAGGGTAGCTGCAATTAAGGTCTGTGATCAACTCCATTTTGTTTTAAACACTATTTAAACGTCTAGCAACTTTTGTTTTTTTCCTTGAATCTGCTTAGTGTTATTGTGCTCTAGACAGCTAAAGGAACACCAGCTGCTAGAAAGCATGCATCCGAATTTATGAAAACTTTCTTCAGTAAACCTGAAAACCGTGAACAGAGGAGCTTATCCATGAAAGGTAAATCTCAGTTTCTTGGTATAAATCCAGAGTTTATGTCAATTTATTACTATCTTATTTTTTCTGGAACCTTCTCTTCTCAAGTAATGTGAAATGTCGTAGATTAAGGCTTGTCACTTAAAGTAGCAAGAGATCACCTTAGGATAACATTGACACTGAACATTCTGTTAACGTGAGATATCATATTTGTTTCAGTGAATGAAAAACGAAGGTTTTAATATTCTTTACCTCGTGACCGTTTCTTCTGCAAGAGATATTGTAGCCATGAATTGGTAAAGACTCATTTTCCGCTCTCGATTGTTCAGGAATTAAATTTTACTGCAAGAACTGCGGACAGGAAGGCCATAGACGCCATTACTGTCCAGAGCTGGACACCAATGCAGAC
Source organism: Schrenkiella parvula (assembly GCA_000218505.1). Lineage (NCBI taxonomy): Eukaryota > Viridiplantae > Streptophyta > Magnoliopsida > Brassicales > Brassicaceae > Schrenkiella > Schrenkiella parvula. The sequence continues at coordinate 11,888,964 of CM001192.1, read as the reverse complement.
AGAAGATTCAGATGTCGGGTTTGTGGAGGGAAAGGCCATAACCGAAGGACCTGCCCTTATTCGAAATCATTGATCACTAAAGGCATTTCCACAAGGTATCATAGATGTGGAATATGCAGTGAGAGCGGTCACAATAGTAGAACATGCCGGAAGCTGGCAAGGGTGAAACCCAGTGACCTTGGTGACGATTCCGGGGAAGGTGGTATTGGCAAGAGAACATATGCTTGTGGGTTCTGCAAGAAAAAAGGACACAATGTAAGAACCTGTCCAAGTAAACGAGTTTCAGATAGTGATTCTTGTTTGGAGCAAGAAGGTTCTTGATCATGTTTCTTTGGTTAGGCTTCGTTTTGCTCTTGAAGCATAAATAACCAATGAATCACTTACAGAGTTACAGGTCCTTCTTAGAGAATGGATATTTCGGTTTAGAATCAAACTTGTATCTCTGAGCGATCTTGGCCAACTTTCTGAACGAAAAAAAAACAAATTGTATATGTCAGTAGATATTAATGTTATATTAGATGATATTTCGATTTTAATCTCCACATTGTTCAACTTTCTTACATTCAGGTATTGATTCGAACCGTACGATAAATTGGTATAGATACTAAACACCTAATATTACAACGATATACACTGACATGTGATGTGACACTTCGTTTTTCTTTTTCTTTTTCTAACATTTGTAATCTCCAATTCCTCTTATGATCCCCCTTAGTCTGAATACAAATTATAATCAAAAGGCAAAAAAGGAAGTAGTCACGTTTTCTTCCTTAATCAAACTTTAGGTATGGATAGGAGCTAAAAATAACAAACAATTTTATGGAAAAAGAAAAAAGACAAAGCAGACAAAAATATTGACCAAAGATGGATTATATTCAACAACTACCAAACACGTACGCGTCTTCGCGTATCTTGCGTTAATGCCCTTAGAAAAAACCTCTCTTTTGCCCCTATAAAAATGCAAGTCTCTCCTTTAAGACTAGAACCATAACAAACACAAAAATCAAACGGGTCGTAAATATCTTTTAAGACAACATTATCAAGTCATCGACCAAGAAAAAGAAAAAGAAAAGGGGGGGGTGACCTGAGTCTTTCAACACAACACAAAATGGCCGGAGCTTTAAAAACAGTTACGTTTATGGTTTTGGTTTTTGCTGCGGTTGTTTACGCAGAGGACCACGATGTTGGTGATGATACCGAATGGACGAGACCTGCCGATCTCGAGTTCTATGCTACTTGGGCTGCCGGTAAAACTTTCCGTGTAGGCGACGAGCTCGGTGAGTTCCTAACGTCTTTGTTTCTCTATTTTAGTCGATATTATTACGGGATTGATGTCGATCGATGATCATATGTCTTTGTTTCTAATTTGTTGAATATATTTTCAAGAAAATCAAAAAGGAGATTTTTCAATTGAGTTTGCACCGACTGATGTTAATAGTTCACATCTTTATATCTTATAACGACCATAGGTCATGAAAGAGAAAAACGATAATTTTTTTTGTTAGATTATGTCATGCTTTTAACGTTTTGTTTTTATAATATTATGTTATCTTTAAGATAACCATCACTCAAGAAAAACGAGCTTTTCATATCCAACATCAAGGACGCTGACTATATCCATCATTTTTCATTTTATTTTTATAATAACAAGTTTTTGGATATATATTATGATCACAGAGTTTGAATTCGCTGCTGGAAGACATAATGTGGCAGTTGTAACACAAGAAGCATATGAAAATTGCGAGAAAGAGAAACCCCTAAACCTCATGACGACTCCTCCGGTCAAAATCATGCTAAACACCACCGGACCACAATACTTCATCTGCACCGTCGGTGACCATTGCCGCTTTGGTCAAAAGCTTGCCATCGATGTCGTCGGTGCTGGTGGACGAAGCGGTGGTGGTGGTGCTACTACTACTCCAGCACCTGGGTCATCAGCCCCAAGTGCTGGAGGAACCCCTCCGACTACCCTAGGAGCCGGTACAACTACACCTACCGGCTCTAGCGGAACCACTACTACTTCTCCGGCTGCAAGTGCCGGTTCTTCATTAGGTGGTGTTTCTTTTGTGGCCGCCTTTGTTTCTGCTGTTGTTGCTCTCTTTTGAGTTTGACTCGGAATATTGAGTATGTGTTTTTTTCTTCAGCTTGTTACACTTACGTAAAGTTAATAATCATGTATCTTATTCTTTATTAGTATAAGACTCGTCTTTGAGTCATTGTAGAGACGCTTTAAGTAGCGGGAAAAAAATATGGCTTTGGACAAGTTTTATTATTTGTATTAGTTTCGATATATGATTATTACTCAGTTATAAATTGAAGATTTGTTTTCCACATCATTGATATATATCATCATATTGTGTAGACGAACAATTTTTGTCGGAATTAAGTTTTAGAAAAATGCAAATTTAATCTAAAAATTGATTTTAATTTTTTTTAAAATAATGAATTCCACTTATTTTTTTTAATGTGTATCCATAATAAACGTTTAAACCATGTAAAATTATGTAGACTTAGATTAAACTTTCTAAGTGCTAGACGCCGGATTGTTCTTTGGTTAGCGCCAATTTATAACAATGGTCTCTAGCTAGCACACAAGTAGTAGTACTACATAAGACCACAAACTTCCACAAGAATTTGACACGTGTCGATTGACGTGATTCAGAAAACCATAAACTTGTTTTGTTTTCGACAACCAATGGTAACTTCCAATGGTAATACCAAAGTCTGGTAATTGCATTGCTTCTTTCCTTTGTGGTTCTTTGTTTCTTATCAGTCAAGATTTAACTTTAAATAAATTTATGTCATTTACTTCTTTTGTCAACATGATATCTTGATATATAATAATAATATTTTAATATGTTTGATTTATATAGTGTAGCGATATTCGATAAGACCTATATATGACATAGAGTTCTTGAAATAGCAAGTCTTGGCTTTACCAAAAGCAAGAACCGATTAAAAAAAGGTCATTCTAATTTCTACAGAGCTTTTAGTGTTAAATCTACAAAGTTGCAATAATTATGTTGTTTCCATCTAATTTAGGGTTAATTGGCTAGGTAGACAAATTTGTAAATTCTTTGTCGATAAAACTTTTTTTCCTTGTTTTTTTTTGCAATTTCAAGATTAATCTCAAAATCTACAGTTCATCGAAGAAAACATTCTAAGGAAGAGACCAGAGGTTAAAAAACGACACTTTAACCTATCAAGAGAGAGACAGAGGTGATCAAATCAAATGAAAGGAATAAACATCAATCACAGGCAAAGAGTGTTAAGCAAATTAACAAATTTTGTTTCAACTTTATTTGATTTCATACGTTACTTCAAAGTATTTATTTTTTCTTCTTTTTGCTAGTGTAATAAAGGAGAGAGAATAGAGTTGGCTACATGACTAAGTGTAATAAGAGAACCACAAAAACAAGCCTTCCATGACTGTGCCATCAAGAAAGTAGCTTTGTTTTCCATCCCAAACTGTCAAAAGTCTCTCTTCACCTATCGATTAATCAAACACTTTCTCTCTCTTTCTCATCAATGTTCCTTTGAGACCAATGCTCCTCCTTTTCTTCTCCTTCTTCTTCATATAAACCACACATCCTCTCCTCCATATCTTAACAATTTCTGATAGCAAACCCTAAAACTAAGAAAAGAGAGCTAGAGAGAGAAAGATGGGAAGAGGGAAGATAGAGATAAAGAGGATAGAGAACGCAAACAACAGAGTAGTGACGTTCTCAAAGAGGAGGAATGGATTGGTGAAGAAGGCGAAAGAGATCACAGTACTCTGTGATGCAAAAGTTGCTCTCATAATCTTTGCAAGCAATGGTAAGATGACTGATTATTGTTGTCCTTCCATGGATCTTGGTGCTATGTTGGACCAATACCAGAAGTTGTCTGGTAAGAAACTATGGGATGCTAAGCATGAGGTATTCTCTCTCTCTCTCCTTTTCTTTCTTTAATACAATCTAAAGTTTCTTTGTCTCAGAAAACATTCTAAAAATCATGAATTTGGTTTTCAATTTTGTTATCCAAAAACATGTCGAAAGACCCTTGAATCTTCAACCCTAGATATAGATCTACTCTAGTGTTTTGTCTGAAAAACAAATATTCTATGCTAAATATCATGAAATGGGGTTATACAATTTTCTTTTCCTAAAATATGTTAAAAAGAAATAACCTGGAACCCTAGATGCAGATCTATTGAGGTTTCTTTGTGTTTGTAGCCTTCGAGGCCTCTTTATTGATTCTCTTGTACTCAACAAGACATGGAGCCACAAAACATGGAAGTTATTCTCTTCTTTCCATTATTTTCCTTTAATTCCTGCTTAAATTTTTAAGATCTTGAATATTTTTTAGATTATATATCTAAACATGTATTCACTAACTGTATTCTGAAACAACCAAGATAAAAATCTTGAGCGAACTAGTTAGATCTATAAGTACTAATTTCGTTTTTAGTTATGGGGTTTGTGAGAGGAAATTTGGGGATGTGACATTAATGAGAATGTTTGAACAGTTTACTGATTTTACATGTGTGATTGAAAACTGGGAAAATAGTTTTGAATTACTCTTTTCAACGATAGATTTTAATCCAAATATTATATATTATTAATTAGTTCTGACACTCATAGGTTAGCTCTCACAAATGAGATATATCTCTATAAAGTAATAAGCACACAGAGGGGTTTATACCATTTAAGTTACTGCCTAACGAATAGTATTTGTGTATGTATATGTGTATGCTTTATCAATATATATATATGTTATGCATGAAACATGAAAGACTTTTGATAGATAACCAGATTTGTTTCTTCAATATTTTTGTTTTCAGACATATCTATGTTTAGTGTTTAGGTAACTGAACTTTTTATTTGATATATACTTTAATAAAACCATTATTGCTCATCTAACACATAATTTCGGCCTCCAGGGCCTGAGCAATGAGATTGATAGGATAAAAAAAGAGAATGATAGCTTACAACTGGAGCTGAGGTCAATCTTCAACCTTCACTTCCATTTCTTTACACAAGTATATATATCGACGGTTGATTAAACCAATGGTTGAAATATCAGCATAAATGATAAATTAGAAATTGTGAATACAGGCATTTGAAAGGGGAAGATATACAGTCTCTCAACTTAAAGAACCTGATGGCCGTAGAGCATGCCATTGAACATGGCCTCTACAAAGTCCGAGAACACCAGGCATGTATACATCCCTACATACATTCATACGTCTGTATATTATGTATATGTAGATAGTTAAATACATTATCACACTTCACAAGTAATCTCAACTTGGTCTGCTTGGCACAGATGGACGTCCTCATGACAAAGAGGAGAAACGTGAGCTCATAACCAATTTTCTACTTCACTATATAGTTTTCTGATCGAAAAATGTATTAATGCTTATATCATTGTGGTAGGAGAAAATGATGGTGGAGGAGAATCGGCAACTCAATTTCCAGCTGGTATATATAAATAATAGTCGTTTATATATAAAGTCTTTGTGAGATTGAGATATATTTATATGGTTTGGAAAATTGCAGCAACAACAGGAGATGGCTATAGCTAGCAACGCAAGAGGAATGATGATGAGAGATCATGATGCGCAATTTGGATATAGAGTTCAGCCGATTCAGCCAAATCTTCAGGAAAAGATTATGTCTTTGGTCATCGAGTGATCATCGAGATTAGCAATCTCATGACTACCAAACTACTATCTAGCTACTTGGTGGGCCTTTAATTTGTCTCTATGAATCAGTGTGTCCTTATAAATCTCGAGCCACATGTATACTCTCTATCGGACTTTTACTTAAAGCTTATATGTGTGTTGTTTGCTTATGAACTCGTATGTATTGGTTGTGTTGTATGCTTAAACGTTTGAAACCAATTGTATTTGTGTGAAAAGTGAAAACTAATTAATTCCTTGGTAAGCTATATGTGACTCGAGATTAATTATTTATGGAGGAGATTCTTTTTGAATTGTTATAGTTGGCCTGATCCGTGTTAGAATATTTCAGGATCACATGTATTAATATAATGTGTTAAGGACCATTATTTAATTAATATAATGTATAATGTCTTTAGGGTTTAGGCGAAGTGTACACTCTTATCCTTTGCGAGACTTTGGGTGCTTCTTAAAGGATAACATACACATATGTCCAAATACACATGTTGGTTTGCTATTAGTCATATAACCTAGTCCATATCTTGTGCGATTAGTTCAATAACTCGTCCTCCTTGAAAAAGAAAAAAAACATAAACCAGCGAGTCTTGATCAAACTAGGTCACTGTAATATACATCAGGCTCTATGATAGAGCAACACAATGACTCTTAATTGACCTGGTACATGACTTCGGCAAAGATAATCTCTATAAAAATATCTTCATTCATCATCCACCTTAGTTGAAAGAGAGACTGATTTTTGCATAATATTATACAATTTGTCTATTCTCGTTTTTATAAAACCACACATCTACGTTACTACGTAGACTAATTTTCATCGAGAATTAGTGTAGGAGATAAGATATTTATGTACACTTTCAAATAAGATGACAATTTCTGTCAATACACATATGTAATCCCTTATCCGCCAACTCATGCATGAGGTGAACCATTGGGTCCAATTGGACAATTTTCTAACTTCTTTTTTCTCATAAGAAAAATACAAAAGTTGATTTTGCTTTCCCAATCACTGTCTGAACAAGATCATTGCGTTGCAAATGAATCATGCACCGCCGAATATTTCATTTTCTGTATTTATAGCACATCAGTTGCTAACAAAGAAACAACAGAAAGAAAAAAATAATCAAATATTAATTCTCGTGTAGTAGTATTCTTTAGCTACTTGTGGGCCCATGCGGCCCGCACAACACTGAGATCTGTTGAAGCAAGTTGATCTGCAAAGGTAATTTTAGCTACTTGTGTGGAGTTTCTGTCGATTGCACCCATTCTGTTTTACATTATAAATCAGAATTTGTAATAGTTCAGGTGAACGAGTTGATGTCAGTGTATTAGACAATTAGATTTGGTGGGCTTTATATATAAATAAATGAGTAACAAAAAAAGGACATGAATTTATTTAGGACATTATCGATTTATATAGGTGCCAATCTCATTTTTTAACAATGTTAAATGCCATTAAAATACCCATATGCTAATAAGTTACAACTTACAAGAAAACCTCTATTTATAGAATTTTAGTTGAAGAAAAAATTATTATCGTCATGTGATAATATCGATAATCCGCTGACACGATGACACGTAATACGGTCGTGGGAAAATATCTTTAATCCTTAAAAATCTTTGATCTCTCGAGTTTTGTCAACACGCCGACCAATGGGAACTTCTTCTAGACCCGATGAGTTAATCCTATGTGGCAACCTCACCCTTCCTTTTAACTTGTCAAATGTCAATGGTCAAATCTTTTTTTTTTTAATCTTTACTTATTGTTGTCACAAAACCAATCTAGTTAATCTAACAAAGAATGACACACACCGTACCACACGTGAATGCGAAACTTTTGACGCTCTCGTAGCTTTTTAAACATGAAAAATTAGAAAATCACCTACAACATTTTGCATAATCAGGAAAAATTAAAGACTGTTGAACACAATTAATATAAGGCTTGCACAATACGAAAAGAAACAATCGCAACTAATGGAAGCCGTGTCACTCTAAAAGAGTGTAATTTTTTTAAAAAAAATTGTTACTTAAAGGACTTTTAAGAAGAGATCCAATTCAACAAGAAAGAAAGAAAGTATATTATATATTATATTATCTCTCCAACAAAAAAATTAAAATTAAAAATACGGTGGAATCGGATAAAGAGTTTAAGACTCCGAGAAACTTGTAAAAAAAAAATACAGCAACGAGAGAGAGAGAAAGAAAAATAAAAATGGGGTCACAAGGGTGTTTCAATGGAGTTCACGGTATAAAAAGGGTTCATCCTCTGTTTCACTCTCTCACATATCGATTATCTTCATCTTCTCTTCCATTGAAATCGAAACCTCAAGCTCACATTCTCTCATCAGAGCTTTGTTTTCGCTCTCCCTCGTCTTCTGGTATTGATTGCATCTTCATCACACGAATCATTCTCTGATATTCGTATTTCAAATTCCAGATTTTGCGGCTAACAACCTTGTTTTTTGATTTCTCTCCATGTCTTGGATATCGCAGGCATTCTTCTTCATCTACTCGAGGATTCCGATTCTGTTCATACAAGGTAATGTTTTCTTTGGATCTGTTCAGTCATAATCTGATTACTAGTTAAACCCTGAATCTGTGGAACTGATTGATAGATTTGATTTTTTTTTCCATCTGCCTCATTGAGGACTCTGAATCTATATCCGATAAAAAGTCTTTCTCTTCTTAGAAACTTAGAAAAATGCAGGATTTCAACTTTTTTTCCTTTTTTTCCTGATATTGCAGAGAACCGAGGCAGCCTCGCTGTTCAAGAGGAGGTACAGAGAAAAGGAAGAAGAAGAAGAAGAGATGACGATTAAACCGGCGGTTCGGATTTCCGACGGGAATCTAATAATTAAAAATCGCACGGTTCTAACCGGTGTACCAGACAATGTCATCACGACGTCAGCATCGGAGGCCGGACCGGTCGAAGGAGTCTTTGTCGGAGCGGTATTCGACAAGGAAGATAGTAACCACATCGTACCGATCGGTACGCTTAACGATTCCCGGTTCATGGCTTGTTTCCGGTTCAAGCTCTGGTGGATGGCCCAGAGAATGGGTCAACGTGGGCAGGATATTCCCTTGGAGACGCAGTTCCTATTAGTCGAGTCAAACGATGGGTCCCATCTAGAGCCTGACGGCGCAGACGGCGATGAGAGCAACCAGAAAGTTTACACCGTTTTCTTGCCGTTAATCGAGGGGCCATTCCGTTCGTGTCTCCAGGGAAACGTTAACGATGAGGTGGAGCTCTGTTTGGAGAGCGGCGACGCTGACACTAAACGGTCATCGTTCACTCACTCTCTGTACATTCACGCCGGCACAGATCCGTTCCAGACGATAACGGACGCTATCCACGCCGTTAAGTTGCATCTGAGGAGCTTCCGTCAACGTCACGAGAAGAAGCTTCCAGGGATCGTTGACTACTTCGGGTGGTGCACTTGGGACGCGTTCTACCAGGATGTTACTCAAGAAGGCGTCGAAGCTGGGCTTCAATCTCTCACCGCCGGCGATACGCCGCCGAAATTCGTTATCATCGACGACGGTTGGCAATCCGTCGAGACTGATGACTCTCCGATTGAGAACGAAGATGAGAAACCGGTTTTCCGGTTAACCGGGATCAAGGAAAACGCAAAGTTCCAGAAGAAGGATGATCCAAAAGTGGGTATTAAGAGCATCGTCGATATCGCAAAGGAGAGATACGGTCTGAAATACGTTTACGTATGGCACGCGATTACGGGTTACTGGGGCGGGGTACGACCCGGGGACGAATACGGATCTTCGATGAAGTATCCAATGGTGTCTAATGGTGTGGTGGAGAACGAGCCGACGTGGAAGACGGATGTAATGGCTGTTCAAGGGCTGGGTTTGGTTAACCCCAAGAATGTGTATAGATTCTACAACGAGCTTCATAGTTACTTGGCTGCTGCTGGTGTGGACGGTGTGAAAGTGGATGTGCAGTGTGTATTGGAGACTCTGGGAGGTGGATTAGGCGGTCGGGTCGAGTTAACCCGTCAGTATCACCAAGCGCTTGATTCCTCTGTTGCAAAGAACTTCCCAGACAATGGCTGCATTGCCTGTATGAGCCACAACACGGATGCTCTCTACTGGTAAGTCTTGCATTATCTTTTAATCTGTGTGTTTGATTGAGTAAAAGAAATGGAAGAGATGAATAATGAAAGATTTTTGTTGGTACAGCTCGAAGCAAGCAGCTGTGGTTAGAGCATCAGATGATTTCTACCCACGCGATCCGGTGTCTCACACCATCCACATTGCCTCGGTTGCATACAATAGTGTGTTCTTGGGAGAGTTTATGCAGCCTGACTGGGACATGTTCCACTCCGTTCACCCTGCTGCAGAGTACCATGCCTCTGCTAGAGCCATCAGTGGTGGACCCATCTACGTTAGGTGCAGATCTCTGAAATTCATTTTAATTTCAACCACTGAATCATGACTATTTATTGCAACTTCCACTGTTTGTTGTATATATGCTTGATGAGTAGTGATGCTCCTGGAAAGCACAACTTTGATCTTCTGAAAAAGCTTGTGTTGCCTGATGGATCGATCCTTCGTGCTCGATTGCCTGGTAGACCAACCCGTGATTGTTTGTTCGCAGATCCTGCGCGCGATGGTGTCAGGTAGTCAAATTGGCTTATAAAGATAAGTCTAAATTGTTTTTGACTCCTCATTTTTTTATTGTTTTCATTGTGTGCTTTCAGCTTGCTAAAGATATGGAATATGAACAAATACACTGGAGTTCTTGGCGTGTACAACTGCCAAGGAGCAGCTTGGAGCAGCACAGAAAGAAAAAACATATTCCACCACACAAAAACTGATTGTATCACTGGCTCCATTCGTGGTCGTGATGTGCATTTGATATCTGAGGCCTCTACTGATCCAACAACCTGGAACGGAGACTGTGCTGTTTACTCCCAGAGCAGAGGCGAACTCAGCGTTATGCCATACAATGCGTCTCTTCCGATCTCACTGAAAATCCGTGAGCACGAGATCTTCACTGTGAGCCCCATTAGTCATCTGGCTACTGATGGTGTCTCATTTGCTCCACTCGGTCTTGTAAACATGTACAATTCGGGAGGAGCTATCGAAGGACTTAGATATGATGCCGAGAAGATGAAAGTGGTAATGGACGTTAAAGGATGTGGTAAATTTGGAGCTTACTCATCCGTGAAGCCTAAGAGTTGCGTCGTTGAGTCAAATGAGATTGCATTTGAGTACGATGCCTCCTCTGGTTTGGTCACTTTTGAGTTGGACAAGATGCCTTCAGAGACCAAACGATTACATCTGATCGAAGTTGAGTTATGAAAATCTTAGCTTTAAGTGTGATTCAAACAATTCATTAAACTGAAGCAGTCTCAATGCTGTTTTAAGATTTTATTATTACATGTAAACTGTTGGTATTTCTTGTAGCTTCTTTCAATGTTGTACTACTGTTCACGTTTTCGTTGTATACCCATATTCATTCCCTAAAGATTTGTAAAAAATAAAACAGAGTATGTAGAATCACAAATGCAATCTCAGGTTTAGCCTTCTCAACCAAACGGAGTGAAGAAGCATTCGAAGCATATCAAACGGTTGTGACGGTCTATTGAGCACGAAGTGCCTCTGGACCTGCAAAACCCTTCTCTGCAACACCAAGTAGCGTCTCCAGGACAGGTTCTTTAGTATCGTTTTGATCTCCGGGATCTTCTCAGTAGGAACATGAATGGTGAACTTACTGTAATCAAGAACGTCTGAGAATGGCAATGCGTAGTGATCAGAGATGATGACAGGGACGCAACCTAAGTTAATGGATGCAACGACTCGAGGGCTAGCCACTTCGTAGCCACTAGGACAGAGGCAGAACCTTGCCTTGGCCATGAGCTTGAAGTAGTCTTTGTTGTTGGATAAGTACTCGTGGACTTGGACCTCCTCGTCTTTGTCTTTCCAATGTTGCAGTAGGATCTTGCGGATATAACCATGTGAGCCGCCTGCGAAGAAAGCTAGGATGGGTCGGTCGTGGCCGGAAGAACGGGACAACCGAGGTGGGCCTAGGTGGCCCCCAGGGATGTTGATCTCCGGGATTGATACGTCTCGTTGGGGCATGAAACCTTCCGATGTATTGGCGTTGCAGAGAACTCTTATCAGGTTTTTCAACAGCTCCGGGTTCGAGCTCGAAACGTCTGGTGCCTGCAAGACATTTTATAAACGGTTCGTGTAAGTACTAACATTACAAAAATAAGTCGGAGCATGTCACATTTCGATCTTATTCTCATTTCCATATGAATTTTCGAACATATTGAGATATAGTTTTTTAGTTTTAAATAGATATGAAATGAAGCAAAACATGTCACAGCCAAATTATAACCTATAGTGTGAGAACAAGAACTCAATGGAGGTTTAAGTTATGACAATAGTAGAGAGACTGAAAGAAAACGAACCCAATCATGGCAAGAAACGAAGAAATGGTCGGCTCCGAGGCTTCTATTCCAATAAGGATACTTGTGAGCCACAACATTGACGTAGTCAAGAAACACATTGTGAAGTTGTTCTCTCGAGTAGGTCACGAGAGGCCGGTATAGGTAATGAACGATGTTAGCAACACTGACGGGGAGGAAGAAGGCGTGAGCCTCGTCCGGGTGGCTAGCCGCGAATGGGCTCATCCCTCTCTCGATCTCGTCCATGAATTGGCCTTCGATGCTATATATGCTCTTCGTTGGACCCGTATGTACTAACGGTGTCTCTCCTTCTCTGTACACCCACACTTTGAATTTCTTCTCCATCTCTATTTGGCTTCTGCACATTTTCATAAAGAACGTTTTAGTTGGGTACTTGGCTTGGGTTGAAATTAGTTCATTAAAACAAAATTTCATTCTTAGGAATTAGCATTAGCATTAGCATTCGATCAATTCAAGAAACAACTTTAGTTGCATTTTACCATAAGTGTATATGTTTTTAAGATAGTTCAGTATTCAATAGATAATTCTTATGTAACCAAAGTAGTTACATTTAACTGGGAATATCGGTTTTATATAAGCAACGTGCAAAGAAATCTTACTTAAAAGTCAATAAGAAAAGTAAAAATAAGGTTGTAATTCGAAGAAAACAGAGAGATGGGACTACAAATCCCAAAGCAGGCTTTAAGTGTGCACTACGTTTCTTTACCCGCAGATAATTGTGATTATGCATAATATTTCATAGATACGTTGACTGCATATTATTGGAGGGAAAATAAATAAACACATATTTATAAAACTAACCACTTAGCCTATAATTTTACATTTATTAACAAATCGAATGAGTTTATTTGATCATTTATAGAGGTGTGATTTGCATCAAGATTTGCTGAAATCATTCATTTTGTATTGGATTTTTAGTTTTTTTACGGTATGTATTACCTTTTTGTGTGTATATAAGAAAACAAATGTATTTACTTAAGAAAATATAAATATGTATATACTAGTATGAGTACTTTTAAATAGATCAATCTCGAGTCTAACGAGATGTAGAGATCTAAGAGACGAGGAAGAATTAAAATTATACCCAATCGCTTCGTTTCCCAAAGCAAACGAGTAAATAAACAAAGAAAAAATTGCAACTTTTATGAATGTTTTGACTATGAATTATCAAGAAAAAGGATTTTATTACATATTTTCATCTATATTTTTTTACATATTTTCAGTTTACAGATTTAATGTAAATTTTGAATTTATCTTTTGAAATCCAAATGAGAACTAAGGAGGTAATCATGGGACACTAATTTAATGAAAATTGATACTCTTATTGTATTAAAAGAAAATTTATTATAAATTGAACACTTATGAAGACACCTGGTTTCATAATATTTCAAAACCTTGACATTATATGAAAAGAGTAAAACGGCAATTATTTAAAACTAAAACTGATAAAGTAACAAAATGTCATAAATTTTGCTTAAATTTAAAGTTAAATCCATTAGCTCTTTTCGTCGAAAACTTCCACTTGGAACATTTTTTCTGTCAATAGTGATATAGTTCTATACTTAATTAGCATATTATGTTGTCTTGATTGGTCAAATCTTATTAATTATTTCCAAATAAAATAAAAAATTGGTGGAAACTGGAAAATGAACTTTAAAAAGTGAAAAAAAAAAGAAGAGAAAGAAAAGAGAGAAACTAACTGATGAAAAGCATAAGCGTTTCTGTAAACTGCTCCTCGAGGAACAAAAGTTTCTTCTTTCTCCGATGCATACTTCTTCGTCCTCACTGCTTCACATATGGCCATTCTTGATTTCGCTAAACCATCCTCTACTCTATTCCTCGTCTTTTCGTTCTTCTATAATTCAAAAACAATAATAAATCCACAGCCTAATATATATTGGATTAATAAAAACAAAATGAGTCCAACTCCGTCATCGTAACAACATATATACCTTTTGAGCCGTCGACATTAATGTGAAGTTTGATGAAGAAATGCTAAACTCCACGGACAGGGACGGTGAAGGAGACGGTGCGAGAGATGTTGCATCAACGAAAGAGGAGAGAGTGTTTGAGTAAAGGTTTGGAGAAGAGTGATGCTGATAAAAGAGGAGAAAGACAAGAAGAAGAAGAAGAAGGAGAAGAAGAGCTGGAGCTAGAGAGAACTTCATAGAAACAAAATTTGTATTTTTTTTTTCTAATTTCTTAGGATAAGAGGATGATCAATGACAACATTTGAGGGGGATATATTTATGTGTTAGGAAAAGGTAAGAATTTTTTTGATTATATTGTTTTTAACTCATTCTTTAGAAATTATCGAATTCAAGAATCCAAATTGCTTGAAGGACTCATAAATAAAACCATTTAAGGTAAAAAATAAGGCAAGAAATGGAAAAAAATGATAATTAGGAAGGAAACCAAAGACTAATAGAGTGATTAGTGATAAGGCTAATAAAAATAAAATTAATAATTTTGTATTATTGCTTTGGAAAAATGCTTACCGAAACTTAAGTTAAATTTTCAAAGAGTTCCGCGTTTGGCATTGTCTGTTGTAAACAGCTATCATGGCCCTAATTTTTTTAATGTGTTTGCAGCATGCTTAATTTTAAGGTCAATTTTTCGACCCGGTTAGAAGAAAATAAACCGAAAAAATTTATAAAACCATTATCAAAACCGGTTCTCCCCATACTGCCTAATCATATAACTGGTTTAACGTAAGATTTACGCTAAAAATTGATAAGATTGGTCAATTTCTCAATATTGATATAATAATTCATCAACAACGTCAAATTGGGTTAAGAAGATGTGTTTCATGCCAAGTTTTGATACATTGAAAAAAAAATTACAATAGGACTGTTTTATATGAATCCAGTTAGATCCCAAGTCCGTTAAAATCCATTTAATTTCAAAATCTAATTCTTTAAATTTTGTATAAAATAAAACACCAAAAATCCATTAAAATTCAATATTTGAACTGATTCACTTAGACTGTGCCAAAAAGAGTTGTAATCCATACTTATTTTTAAAACAATATATAATACTGATTCATTTTCAACAATGGATGTCCTCTTTATTAATGTGTATTACATAAAGATTATTAAACATCGAGTCTTGTATAGTTCAAAAATTCCAACACCAATATATAATACTGATTCATTTAGACTCATTTGATCCAAGTCTCACGGCAAAACGAGGAAATATAACTCCTGATATCTGAAAAGACTTTCGGTCCACGCTTGGTGTTTTGTTTTCGTCTCATGTTTAGCAGCTGTCTGCTAGAGCTTTACATGGACACAGTATAACCTAGTAAACATATATTTACATCAAAGCAGAACAAACTTTAAATCAATAAGAGAAATTGGCTATGAAGAAGAAAGGTGAAGAATCTACCGTTTATGTGATCGAGTATTAATAGCCGGGACACCAATCAATTTGTTATTAATTACCTTAGAATAATTAAACGCATTTGAAATTTTTATGATTCACAAGCAATGGTCACAACTTATAAGTGTAAAATATATGCTCATCTTCAGTTGGTTGATACAGTTTGACAAACACTTGTGGTTTATTAATTATTTTCCCTATGATGTATATACGATAGTTGATCAAGCGAATTCTAGCACTAAGTACACTTATAGATGAATAAAGTATCAAAGCAAATAATACAATATACTATTCAGTGGCAAAGATTTGATTTACCATGAACATCTCACAGAGAATTAAATAGATTTGTGACAAAAATCATATTTA
Source organism: Schrenkiella parvula (assembly GCA_000218505.1). Classification (NCBI taxonomy): domain Eukaryota; kingdom Viridiplantae; phylum Streptophyta; class Magnoliopsida; order Brassicales; family Brassicaceae; genus Schrenkiella; species Schrenkiella parvula. Next base: position 11,873,085 of record CM001192.1, on the reverse strand, counting down.
ACAAAAAATAGCACAAGTTGAATCACACTTCAATTTAAAAACAAATGTGTTATTACAATTTTTTCCACGTGATACACACAACTACTAATAATTTTTTGTTTTTAATCTTCAAAGAATTACAAATAATTATGGTTTAACAACCAACATGGTCACGCCAATCCAAGAACAAGAGAGCAGCTGCATAGTGAGACAAAGCACCCAACATAACGAACACATGGAAGATTTGATGACTATGTCCCACAAGATCAAACCATCCAGGTTTTAGCCTCTCAGGCACTCTGCCTACATAGAACCCTGTCCCAACAAGATAGAACACTGCCATAGCCAGCTCGTATAAGAGTGTCACGTTCCTTTGCGGGTTTCCCCAGTTAACCACTAGCGCGTGGATAGCTGGTACGATCCCAAAGAGCCCCATGGAGGCAAAGAGCAAAGCGCGAAAACCTCGGTACTTGGGAGAGGAAAATGCTGGAGTGAAGAGTGTGATGATGGTGAAGATTCCCATAGAAGTGATGCCTGCGAGGTAGATGAAGTACCAACGAGGAGTGCATTGGAAGATGTAGTAGATTGGTGGGAAGAAAGAAGTGATGATCATGGCGGTGATACCGGCATAGTCTATGCGGAGGAGGAAGACGTTAAGGTCTTTGGAGTGGCAGCAGAAGAGGTGACAAATGCTGCTCGCGAGGAGGCAGAACATTGAGCCTGCTAAGAAGACGAAGAATGGCCATCTTGTTACATTCCCTGGACTCTTTGCATCCTATACAATTATCAACATCAATACCATCATTATTAGCTTTTAAGAACCATAAACTTTTATTTAGCTTTTTGGAAAAAAATTAAAGCTGTAACTTATTATCAAAGATATGTTATAGTTCACGTTGTCGATTCACGTTTGATATCTAATATCTTCCGAGAGATTTGATATTGAGTTGATTTTCTGATATCTCTTAGAAGTAACCACTACATTTTGTATCTTTCATATTTTCAAAGATACGTTATGATTCATCTTTTTGATTGACAAAATTAAATTTTACACGTAACAAAAACCGGGAATAGCAGTGAGAATTTCATTAGTAATTAAGATAGGTTAGATGCTAATCAAAATCAAATTTCGGTACATCTATTTCTACTTGATACATCCACTTGTCTAATCTGAAACTAAAATAGTGGTTGCATGTGGACCACGAGAGATTAAATTGAGATTCGGTCTGAACGTCCGGTTATATATATATATATATAAACATGGTAATTAATTAAGGACACTTACCACGGGGAAGAATTTATCGTGATGCATAATGTTAGCGACGGTTAGCCCCACAAATAAGATGAAACCAAGTAAATGTCTGTAACAAAAAAAAGATTAATTTGATCAGAAATAAAAAATAACCAAAGAATAATAAAAAAGAATTTGTAATTGAAAGTGAAATTTTGTTATTAATAAAAAAATACTAACGTCCAAATGTTGAGGGACTCATTGTGGAAACTGAAGACGCTGAAGAAAGCATCTCTAATGGACCAATCAGCTCTGTAATAATTCAATATAAATTCGTTGTCCTTCATGTACTCCGGAAGCTCACTAAACGACATTAACTGACGTCGTTTGATTGTCTTCTGCGATTTCTTCTTCTTTCTTTTCTTGGTACCACTGCTTTCATCTCCATCGTGATCATCTCCGGGAACAATCTTGCTCTTGCTCTTGCACTTGCTGTTGCCGCACGACACCGTTTCTGCTTCGTCTTTCTGACCATCTTGGTCCATATGAGCTCTAATGTCGATTATTTGAGATAATGATGTTTGATTCTTGATCCAAAGATCAATGGAAAAGAAAGAAAGAAGAGGGTTTGAGAGAAGAAGATCTGAGATGATAAATGAAAAAAGATTTATTATTGAAGTTTCTATTAATATGTGAATATAATTTTTTTTGAAGGAGTGAGAGAGAGAAATAAGGAAGATGGGAAAGGCAAGGAGACAGCTGCAACATTTAAAGAAGAAACTTTAGTATGCAGGTAGAAGTTGGTGTCGTGTTTTCATCTTTTAGTTGTTAGTTAGGTTATCAATAAATTCTTCTTTTTTTTCAATTTTAAAAATATTATTTTTTCTTTCTCTTTTTCGCATTTTATGTTGTTTTTTTTTACAAGAAAAGTGAATTTTGTTTTACACTACATTTCGAGATACGCGAAATCTTTTGAGTACGAAGAGAGTAAATTTAGGCGATTTCAAGACCAACCGACTCAGATGTCACTACCGGCTTGTGCCTCTTATATACATGAATAATGCATCGTACCGTAACCACCAGATCGTTTTGGGTTCTAGAAAGAAATAAAATTAAAATAATCTAAAATAGTACTCTTTTGGTTGGGGCTTTATATTCAACAATAAATTCTCTGTTGCTGAAAGGTTTATTGTTTACTTGACTTCAAAAAAAAAATAGAAATCTTGTGAAATAACATCTATAATGGAGTATTAAGGAGTTCAAGTTTTTTTTTCTTTTTTAAATAAACAAAAGATAATAGGATAACAATATAAGTAACTATATTTTATGTCTTATGAATTGACTGAGGATGAAAATTGTGAAAGCTCTGTTAATCAAGTGGTTGAGAATAAAATAATGATTAGGGAAACCTGCATGCAGCATTTCACATCTTGAATTTTTGTTTATAATACATGTTCTAATAAAAATAAAAATAAAAAAAGAGTAGATGGAAGTTGTTGCAAAAATTCGAGATATTAGTGTCATTTTCAACTAGTTGCCACTAGAACACAGTCTTTTCAATTCCTCAATAAATAATGAATTAATAGAGAGTTCTTAATTAATTTGATGACAACATTTTAAAGAAAATTACTAGTAAAAACAATCATAACTATAATTCTTTTTTTGGGAAAATAAAAAGGTTGTTAAAAATAGACGACAATATCTACACAAGGAATTAACTTCTGTAACATGTAATATATTTATATTGCGTGCTATATATGCTGTTCATGTAGCTATCGATATCTCATGTACAACACATCCTTCTTCTTCTCCACGTGTCTAATATTTGTTGGAAATTTGATTATAAAATACTAATCTTAATATATATAGATTGTTGTCTCTGTTGATTATAGTTGAGAAGAAATTGACATTTGCTTTTGAAGACTACATAACTCAACGTCTTTAGTAACCTTTAATTTAGGATATATATCTTCCATGTGTTTGCCTAATAAATTTGAAGAAATGGTATTTGTTTTATTTATATTGCTGTTAATAATTAAATACCGGAAACTCTCCTTTTCTTTTTATTATTACAATGCTTGCATCAATTATAGTAGATCCGGTGGATGTCAAAAAGGCAACCATACGAAGAGTTCGGTATTTCCGGCAGCTTATGTACGACGAAGTAATAAAGAAACCAAAACCAAAATAATGTGGTCTTGCCTATGAAAATGATAGTTCGCATTTGGCATCAACCGTAGGATGATTGGAGATGCGTTGGTCTTTGTTTTTCGGAGTTTCATTCTTTGAGAAGCTCTAGTTTCTTCAGGGCTTCACGAACATCCGAATCTAAGGGTGCGTGAACCACGTTGTTGCTCTCTAAGGAGATCACGTCAGTGAGAGGATAGCTCCGGTTAGTGTGCAATGCGTTGCTTGCACTGCAGGACACCCCCTCTAGGACAACGCTTTTGTGAAGCCCTCCGAGCAATCCTTCGTAATCAGTGTCACCTGATTCGCCCACGAACACCACCATTTTTGCCAAGTCAATCCCCCACCGAACAAACAAATACCTGGTTCACCATAACCACTCGTAAGGGTAATGCTTTGAAATAGAAATCATACTGTAAGTTACTTAGTTCTACCACAAATTTTGTACTTAATAGTTACCTCAGGGCTTGTATACGAGAAGCCAGCACCGGTATCACGTTTATTCGGGTGCCGTTCTGACTATAGACAACATGACAACGCAAAGCCTGGATTCTCAGCAGCTTTCGGAGTTCTCTTACTGGAGGTACCTGGGAATAAAAACCAAAACAAATGAACCTTTAAAGCAAAGCTAAGAAGATCCCAGAAGACGTTCTTAGTAATGGTGCGCCTGAATAAATTTACCTCTGCAGGCTTTTTGACAGCAAACGTGTAGCAGTAGTCGGTTGAAAGATGTTCAGCAAGAGTGACTATCTGCTGGTCATTTTCAGATCTTTTGTCGTTAACGGAAGATGCCCAACGGATCAAAGTCTTCCTCAGCCCTTCACCACCCCAGCGATATTCTACGTGGGAGTGGTAGTAAAAGTCAACAACGAAAGGACCATCTTCCGAGTTGAGAGATGTGTAGTACAGATCGCTCCCGCTGTTGCATACGAAAGCGTCGAAATCATTAGGGTTTAAGCCCCCTGACACCAAGAAAGATTGTATCTCAGAGATTGTTAAAGATGTCGACAATATGAACCCGACAGATCCTTCAGCTCTTTCCTTTTCAACCGCCTCTAAAATTCTTCTTGTAGCCTCTAGTGTGTCTCTTTCCCCATCAAAATCAAGAGCAATAACAACAATAAACTTCCTTCTCCGCACTGCCGGGAATTTTCCAGAGTTAACCTCTGACCTCTCCAGTGATCCCATTTTGCGACTATCTTTGCCTTTGGACCAATTTAGGACGGCAGCTTCGATTTTGCTCTTCCTGTCCATGGAGCTTTCTTCTGGATTCATGGAACTGTCGTTCCCACTTCCGTCAAATGAAAACCTTAAGTTCAAGGATATATCCTGTATATCTCTCAAAGAATCACTGGGCGAGTCAGGTTCTGAATTATTACCGCCATCATCACTTTGCCATTGCGGATGTCTTGGTTTAAAGCTGGTTATGCGAGATAGATAAGTTTTGCAATGCTCTGGCCAAGAGAACTGATGAATGTTCTTCAACCCATTTTGCCGACACTTTGCCCATAGGTGCTTATCAGCTACAAGCTTAAGAAGAGCTTCAGAAATAGATTTCTGATCATGAGGATCCACAAGGAGACCATTGTCCAGAACCTGGAAGAAAATCTCCAAGGTATATATTAGAACAAACAGTAAGGTATCTAAGAGTCTTTGAGGATTTCACCTATACATCGTAAGAATACATACCCGGTGTATATCTACAGGACCACCATTTTTTGTAGCAACCATTGGTAAACCATGGGCTGCAGCCTAGACCGAAAAAAAGAAACACATTTTATTACAAGAATGAGTCATGAAACAAAAAATTTGACCATAGAAGAAAAAAAGAATACCTCAATTAGAGTAAGTCCAAATGGTTCAATGAAAGCTGGATTGATGAAAACACCCTGCAAAGAATCCATTCACAATACTAAATCTACTAAAGATAAGAATGGACAAGAGCATCCTAAGTAGTGTCAAACCGTTGAAGCAAATATATGATAGCATCACAATATGCAGAAGTTGACACTATTTGGAGATGAAATGTTTCTTTGTGAATGAAAAGATCTGACAGATCAAGTGTTGGATGGCTTGTTGTCATTGTGAACAGCTCAAGAAACATAAGACGACAATACATCTAATGACCTTGATTAAAGTAGAATGACATAGTTATAATGCCAAGAGTACCTTAGACTTTGCAGCTAGGCGATATATGTCAGGAACATCTGACTGTTTGTGATGTTTAGGGTACGCAACTTGACCGTAGAGATCATACTTGTCAATTAACTTCAGAACAGAAAGGAGAACAGAAGAACTCGTGCTCGACATTTCATCAATCCCATCACGGTTACCCATAATAAGTGCCTGCAAACCAGAAATGTCGAGGACAAGGAAAACAAAATGGTCATCAAAACAGAAACATAAACAAACAACCAAAGTGTTAGAGAAATATCTTTATAAATGTTACTATATAGATTTATATACCAGGTTAGCAAGCTCTCTCAGTGGACGACATTCTCCAAATGCCTTCACTAACGTCGTGATATTCTTTTTCGGATCCGGCCTCGCAAGGACAAGTATCATAGGCTTTCGAGAGTTTGAAAAGAAGCGCATTATCTGCATCACATGTAGATTTGGAGGTTGAGTAAACTGCTTGACAGAAAGATGTTGAGAAAATATTTTATACAATAATTCATCTTATATTTTCTTTTCTCAGGTGAAGCTGATAAATGTGATGTAGATGCTATATTCAAGCAAGAACCTCAGCCCATATTGGTGGATCTCGAGAAGTTGGATGTTCCTCATTCCCATCTGCGTCTTCCATATCACCATCATGTGGGACAATATGATTGAACTCCATCCCAGGTGGAATTTTCTGAAGCAAAAATAAACAAACAGAAAACATTTTTATGATACTACGGAAGAGTCAGAAGTTTTTCCTAACCAACGTCTCGTAAATCTTCGCACTAAAATCTCAACTTTGAGACGCATAGATTTCAGTCTGTGTTAACCATGTCAATAGTCAAGGATATAGAAATAGCTAGGGCTTAAGTTACTTACAACCATGCGAGGCATGAACCGTCCATAGCAGCTCACATTCCGCTTGATCCTTGCTCGCAATTTACGCTCCAATATGGGGTCAAAACCATCATATAATCTCCATTGCTCATCTATCTCCTGCCGCGTGCTAGTTATTACCATTTCAGAAACATCAAGAGATAATTCCTCACCCTCTATTCGACGCATAATTTTGTAAGTTGAATTTATTTCTTCTTTTGAAAGGCTGCCTTGCTTTAAAAGCTGCTCTAATTTATCTCGACCGAGTGAGTGGCCAGTAAGAATCATTGGAACATTTAGTGCACCTGATAGCAAAGCAGCAGCGTCACCAGCATCAGCATAATGTCCATGGATGGCAGAAGGCCAAATAGGCTTCCCACCACCAACTTGTTCACCGAGAACACTGGACATTTGCATGATGTGGTTCATAGCACCATCAACAAATTCAGCAATGTGAGGCCATAGAAGTTCTTTTGGAATATACTTATCCCTTGGACCAAATGGTATCCTCACAATATAAGCACCGCTACTCTCCCCCATCTCATCCGAGAGATCTTCAGAATCTCTAGGAGTCAGCATTTCCGTCGGTTCGCCATAGCTATAGTCAACATCTGGTGACGACACTTGTCTCGTAAGCAAGTCAACCCTATAAACTCCTGGCATTGATCCCAAAGCCCGTGCAAGTTCCACAACATATTTAACCTGTAACGTAAGAAGCAGAATGAGGAGGGCTAGCCTACCATTATACCACAAACAATCACTCAAATTTTCTGTATCATAACCTGGCCACCGGTATCAGAATCGCGGCCGAGCTCCATGTTTTCACCACGTATGAGACCATGAAGACTGCATACATACTGAATGTTAAAAACTATCGCACAAGAATACTCGTGATACTTTCCATCAGTAATCGTACAAATTCTCAATTGGCAGACCATCTGCAACATGTTTACTCAGATTTTATGGTAAATCAGGTCCTAGAAGGTGAGCCTAACTTAAACTAGATTTTGACAAGTAAAAAAATACATAGGCCTAGAGATTATATTTTGAGCATATACCTTATCAAGACAAGATACAGCTTGTTTCCTTTCTGTTGGTTTGCCCATATCTCCATCGACTCAGCAGAATTAATCCTCGGCAACCTGCCTTTGGCGCCATGAGTTGATACATCACTGATGATATCTCCTTTCTCTCCCTCTGAAAACTCCTCGGACATATCAGCTGTTACCTCCCTGCGACCTCTCTCACGCTCAAGACGGCGCTTAGCCAGCCTCTGCGCTTCCTTTTCCTCATGCTGCACAAATACAAGAATGGCCAGATAGAACATGAGTTATTTGAACAAAAAAAAAAAAAAACAATGAGTTATCAACACTTTTTAGATCCAAGAGCAGAATTTTCTGACCTATACGGTGGGGAAATCACAAGCACAGAGTACAACATTAATTCGTAGCCATTGTCCTAATTCAACGATACAAGGTCGCAAATCATGTGTTAGGCTCAACTATTCTCCAGCTCCCGAAGGCAGGACAGGATAGCTATTAAAAGTTTACATTCTAATGCCAAATTTAATATTAAAAAGACTAGTCCATGCTTATTCCTTAGAAACGCAATACTGTAACATTTTTTCCTCGTTTTTCTTCTAACGTTATGTATGTAGTTGTTATTTTCCTATTTTTAAAAAAGAAAATCCAAAATGCAAACAGGAACACTTTGAAAAGGTTCAAACTAGAGAAGACCAAAAGAAATAATTTTTCTTTTTTGACTTTAGAGTCAACAATTTAGATTCAAGCCAAGACTCCGTCGCGATGATGGTAGATTATCCTCCGCAAGAAAGAGAGAGAAAAAAGACCGCTTTTTTAAAAGCTACGAGCAAAAAGGGGAAAGATAGACAATTTGAATAGAACAGCGACTTAAGATTTGTATCTAAATTTTTGCAAAAGTAGAAGAACAAAAAAAAGGGACCTGCTTCTTTTGACGAGCGAGATTCCAGATCCTCCAGCACATATTCTCCAATCTTGTGTTCCTCTCTTGTGGACTCCTCGTAGCGACGGCCTATAAAAAGAAACCACCAACTTCATCAGTCATCACATATGGGATGCATAAAACTCACACACAGACGCAAAAAGAGAAAAGGAAAAGAGTGGTGGTGAGTACCTTGACCCAGGATCTGTGAAGATCAGTCTCATCGAACCCAGTGATGACTTCCTCAACGAAGTAACGGCTGGGAGTGAATCGGCCTCTCTCCCTGAGAAGAAGCGAAGGGCGAGCATCGTCGAGCGGCTGACCGACGTCGAGAATCGCCTCCAGGTAGCTGTTTACCCAATCGTTCCCGGCCATGTGGTGGGGGATTTGATTTGATTTGATCCGTCTGCTGTGTGTGTGATTGAGTAATGGTTGCTTATCTCTCGTACCTTTAGATCGAAAGACGACAAACACTCAGCTGAAGTGTGGGGTTAGTGACGATACACAGGTCACAGGACACGCATCCGTTTCGAACGGCTCAAAATTCTGCCCAACCCTTTTTTTTTAATTACACTGTCAAAGGAAAATATCTTTCTTAAAAAAAAAAAGAAAAAAAATCTTCTTTTGATTGATTTATATATAGTAGTGCTTATTGCAAAATTAGGAAAACAAAATGTCCTTTTTTTTAATTAGGTGTTTGACGAATGATAGCCATTATTTTCTATTCCTGTTTTACCATATTCATTTTAAATCAGACTAATATTTTGGTCGACACAACACTTTGTAAAACCCTTTTTTCAATATTTATAAATATGAAATTGTTCCGATGACAGCAACATAAGATCCGAATATCCGATAATAGATCTGACAAAGAACAAAGCATTGTTTTGGAATGATATTTATTTGCTTGACTTGATAATTATTATATATCTATGAAATATCGAAAAAAACACGTCACTATTTCTTTGAATCATGTTAACTAATGCAGTCTATCGAATTGATTACATTTTAAACAGAAGTGATCGTTGACATTCTTTTGTCTCTTTTGGCTTTCAATTTTGCTGCTTCTTAGCTTCTCGTCTTCTTAACTAATCATGTGATTCGGGTCATTGAAATCAGATAGTAGTTTCACAGCTTATGGCTACGGCTAATTAAAAGATTTTGGTTGATTGATGTACATGCAGTTCTTTTGTGCAAGTTTGAACAAACCAATCTAACCAATGAAAATCAGATTATACGCCCTAACTAAATAGATGCAATTCGACACTTGTTCAAAAAACAAGTAGTGATCTAATTCGTCAGAAATATTTTAAATTAAACAAAAAATCCGAGACAAAATACATTGTACCATAACTAACTGATGGGCGTTTATGAAATACCATAGCAAGCTAATCCAAAAACAACATAAGATCTCAGACAGTAGTAAGAAACTCAAAACTCAAAACATGTTTGAAGATAAACTAAAGGTTTCAAGTAAAGGAAGAGCTTTAAGCAGCACCCTTTCCCTTCTTCTTCTGGATCTTCTTCTGGTAGAATTCTAACTCTTTGCCTTCAAGAATGTATCTGCACAACATCGTTTACAAAAGAGAGAGAGATCAATGAACACAATGAATTAATGATATTTCAAAAAAAGAACTGGAATAATGGGCAGAAAATAAAATACCCATCAGCACGCCCGCACTGGCCAGGCCTTGATGAGGAGGGAAAGACATCCATCTAAGAAATCGTGTGTACCCATTGCCGCCGGCTTAGGTCTCCGCTAGAAAACTCAATGACAACATTAGGTCAGGAAGCTATTTAAAAGAGAAAACAAAACCTAATAGGCTAAAGGCCTCAGGTGGCCCATTAAACTAATCGGGCCTATGGCGGCCTATTTAACTAATCGGGCCGTCATAATTTAACACATTTTTTGGGTGGGCCAGTAATAATTAAGAACCCATTTGTGAAAATATTTACTGTTTTTTCTTATATTTTGCGTCAGCACCTTGATAGAGAATTTTTTTTCTTTTTTTGTGTTTTGCCAACTTTTTTGTCACTTCTAAAACTTATAAAAAAATAATAATTAAGCACTCCCATTTTTCTGATTTGTGGAATGTTTATTGAGTTTTCTTATTTTTTGGGTCCCTCTCGATATAAAAGTTTTTTTTCTTTTGTGTTTTGCCAAATTTTTTTGTCACCTCTTAAAAATTATAAAAATAGACCTCTATTATTCATCTGACAGAACAAAATATTAGAGTTTATGATATTTTTCAATCTATAATATTTTTCAATCTATAATATTTCTCACATCATCGATCCATAATGTGAAAAACCATGATTCATCATCAATATATGACATATTCGATCCATAATGTAGATGTATTTTTTTACGAGATATAAATAAATTTGGTGTAAAACCATGATTTATGATATTTTGGAGATAGTTAAAAGATGGATTTTGTAATTAATACTAGTTGAGATTTAGATATTTTTTAAAAATAATCAATAGAATTTTTAGAGGATTATTTTTGAGATTTATTTCAAAAAAAAATGTTTAAAGATATAAAAAAAGTTTATTGGAGAATAATTATAAAATAATAATACAAATAATGTTTTGTATCCATTGTTGTTTAGTAGGTTTTTCCACAATAAAATTAAATCATAAAAAATGTTTTAGCTGCAGAGTGATGGAGACGAAAACTATTTAAGAGATCTATACCATTTAGAAGGTCATATCTGGATGTAGTCCATCTAATTAATCTGATCCATCATAACTAACATGTCACTATTTCTTATTAATATCAAGTAATTATATATTTGTTTGTACAATTTTTGTTCATATAATTTATGTAAAATTTCAAAACATCATTTTAGTCTAATGGTAAAAAAATCAATTCTAGAATATATTTGTTATATTTTTAACTCATTTTTTCAAAAAATAATCTGGCCCATCTTATTAATATGGCCTATCTATTTAATCTGGCTCATCTTATTGATCTTGCCCATCCTAATTAAAATGTCATTATTTCTTATTAATATAAAACAAATCCATGTTTGCTGCTACAATTTTTGTTGATATAATTTTTGTTTTCAAATTTCAATATAGCATTTTAGTGTAGTGGTAAAAGTAAAAAAAATCACTTTTAAATATATTTGTTGTACTTTAACTTAATTTCTTTTCAGAAAAAATAAAATTAATTATTAAAACAAATAAAATTACAAAAAACTTTATTAACGCCGTTGATAAATTATGTATGGCACTAAATTTTTGTTTGTTGGTCCATTTTAAGCTTTCACCACAAGTAAATATTAAATCTCATGTATTTTAATGGTTTTATTAACACTGGTCATCTTTTTAATAAGCATTTGTATAGAAAATTTGAGAAATACAATTGCTTTAACATTAAAATATTTTCATATCCATTTGGAATAGAAGAATAAGGGGCTAATTGAAATGAATATGGAATCATTGATCCATAATATGGATGTAGTTTTGAGCATACATTAAGAAATTTGATGGAAAACCATAATTTAAGACATTTTGGAGTTGGTTGATATATGAATTTTGTATTTAATACTAGTTGCGATTTGAATAGGGAAAAAAGTAATTAATAGAATTTTGCGTAGGATTATTATTGGGATTTATTTCACAAAAATATATTTAAAGATATAAACAAAAATTTATTATATAATAATTATAAAAATAATCGTATAAATAAAGTTCTCTCTATGTCCAAATGAAATGAACCAAAATTTTATTTATAGAGTTTTAAAATGATAACTTTTGATATAAAAAAAACATTAGAGGGGTATCAAAAGTTATATTTCTAATGATTGTTTAAATTTTTTGATTCTATTGTATTTAGTTTATGGATTCTAACATTTTTAGTAAAATCTAGTGTTATTGGTTTAATGATTTTCAAATTCCATACAAAATCTATTGTTATTCAAAAAGTTTTGATTTAAAGATTATATAATTATACCAAAATATTGTGTTATTGAGCCTAGAGTTTTAAACAATTTAACTCATAAAACAAAACTTCAGAATAATATCAATATCCCTTACATTCTTAAAGTCATTATAAAAAATATTTTAGTAAATTTTTTGAATATACAAAACTCTCTACAAATATAACAATACTATTTGTAAATTTTGTAAATCTCTCAACTCTTAAAATCAACTACCAATAGCCCCCTTAAAAGAAAATGTTTACAATGTAATAATAATTTCTAAAATCACCAATTAAAGAGTAAATGTTTGTCATAGTTTTAATAATTCCTTAATCTTTTGGCGTTAAAAAAAAATTTAGCAAAAGACTCACGTCATGCATATTATGTTCACATGTTGCCACATGGCATTAGCGGCCCCAAATTTTTTAAATTCAACTCAACTGAATCCATGTTATTTTGGTTTTTCAACTAGCTCATTGCATACTTTAAACTGTTAAAAAAATTTTCAAATGTAAGTGGTTTAAAGCAAACGTGTATTTATACTCCACGAGAAAAATTTAGCTACACCAATTGAACTTATCGTGACGAAAGGTATTTAAAAGAGCTTATTGTTGCTACGACATCCGTGCTCATTGTTGCGTTTTCGGCGGCAGTGAGAAAAGTCAATGAACAAAATTAGGTTATGTTGGTTAATTTAAGAGAGTGTTTTTCTTTTAAAACACTAAATTACTTTTAGAAAGTCGTATCTGGCCCATAGTTGGCTGTTAGGTTTCTCGGCGAAAAAACTAGATGCGTTGCACTTTAAATGTTTGTGACAAAGGCTATATAAGAGAGAATCTCTTAAACCCAAACATTTTTTAAAAGTCTATTTGAGTATGAGAATCTAATGAATCGGGCTTTTGAAGGCCTACCTTGATCTAACACATCCAATTAATCAGGGCCGTCATTATTAAACACCCCCATTTTTCTGATTTGTAGAACTGTTTATTGAATTTTTTTACTTTTTGGGTCACCTCCTTGATAGATATTTTTAATTTTTTTTTGTGTTTTGCCGATTTTTTTGTCGCCTCTTAAAATTTATAAAAATAAAACTATTATTAATAAACAAGATATTATAGTGTATGCAAAGGTACATAAAATCAAATAGTTAGGATGAAAATGAAATTAACCATTGTTTATTAGGGTTTCTCCGGCATAAAAATTAAACACTAAATGTTTTTTTAGTTGCACAGTGACAGGGACGAAAAAGAAACAAAAGCTTATAAGACTCAATTACTCTTAGGAGACCATATCTAGATTTGGCATATCTAATTAATATGACCTATATAATTAATTTTGGCTGTAATAATTAAAATGTGACTATTTCTTCTTAATATAAAACAAATCCATGTTTGCTGTTACGATTTTTGTTAATATCGCCCATCTAACAAATATCAAAAAATTCAGTAGTAAGATTAAAAAATTCACTTAAAAAACATATGTTATATTTTTAACCAATTTTTTTTCAAAAATAAAAATAAAAATAAGAAGTATTAAAAGAAAAACAAATCATTAACACCGCTCATAACTGTCACTAAAATTTTGCTCAGTGTTCCATTTGAGGCTTTTACTACAAGTAAAGATTGAATCTCATATATTTGGAATGGCTTCATTAACACCGCTCATGCTTCCAACAACCATTTATGAAGGAAATTTATAAAATTTAAATTATTTAACATTCAAAACATTTTCATACTCATTTGGAGGAGAAGAATCAGGGGGTGGTATAGATGAATATAGCATCATCAATCCATAATATGGATGAAGTTTTGAGTAGACATAGAGAAATTTGGTGGAAAACCATAATTTGTGACATTTTGGGATTTGTTGAAATGTGGATTTTGTAATTAATACTAATTGGGATTTAGAAAGGAATAATGGTAATTAATAGAATTTTGCATATGATTATTGTTTGGATTTAGTTCACAAAAAGATGTTTAAAGATACAAAGAAGAGTTTATTGGAGAACGATTATAAAAATAATATTAGAAATAACGTTCTTTGTGTGTCTAAATGAAATGAATCAAACTCTATTTATAGAGTTTAAAAATGATTTTTTTATATTAAAACTTTGAAAAGTGTTTACTATATAATAATTAATTTTAAATAATTAGGATGAGATAAAAATCTCCAAAAATAAATATATGTCATATAGATGTAGTTTTGAGCACACAGAGAAATTTGGTGGAAAATCATAATTTCTGACATTTTGGGGTTGGATGAAAGATGTATTTTGAAATTAATAGTAGTTGGTATTTGGATAGGAAAAAAATGTAATTTATAGAATTAGGATTAATGTTGAAATTCATTTCACAAAACGATGTTTACAAATTTAAACTAGAGTTTATTGGAAAATAATTATTAAAATAATAGTAGAAAAAATGATTTTTCTATATCCAAATGAAATGAATCAAATCTCTATTTATAGAATTTTAAAATGATAATATTTTATATAAAAAACATTAAAATAAAATGTTTACTATAATAATTGTTCTTAAACAAATAGAATGAGATAAAATCTCTTAAATTTCAATCACCAGTAAAAAGTAAATATGTATCATAGTTATAATAATTTCTAAATTTCTTGGTGAAAGAAAGAAATTTGGTGAAAGACTCACGTTATATATATTTTGTTGAGACGCCACATGATATTAGTGGATCCAAATTTTTTTAATTCAGATGGTTGAATAAATTCGATATAACTGAATTCATGTTATTTTTTATGAGTTTTCAACTAGTTTATTGCATTCTTTAAATTATTAAAAACGCTTTTCAAATATAGGTGGTCTAAAACAAACCTGCCTTTACGACTCTTATTTTTATTAATATAATTTCAACCCTCAAAATTTTAAAACATCCTTTTAGTAATAAAATGAAAAATCCATTTCCAAAACATATTAAGTTCAAAGCTTCTTAAGTTAACATCACATTATTTTTTCTAATATGCGGCCACTCTAATACTCAAACCGATTCTTGTTTTATTAGCGAGTAATTATGACAGAACAAAGATAGCGCTGATGAAGAATTAATTACATTTTTAAAATAGTAATTACTTACATTCTTCAATCTCTTTTGGCTTCCATATTTTGCTGGTTTCTAGCTTCTCGTTTTCTTATTATTGAACTAATTATGTGATTCTTATAACTGAAAATAGAGAGTAGTTTCAGAGCGTGTGACTATGGTTAAATAGTAAACAGTCATAAATAAAGTTTTGCTCCAAATTCTCTCGTCTGCAATAACCTTCTTAATGTTGCTAGAAAGTGTACATGGATTTCTTGTGGTGCTAGTTTGATTGAACGAATGTGAAGGAAAAACATATTATTATAAGCCCAACTGAATAGATGCAATTTGACATTAGTTCAAAACAAGATGTGGTCCAATTTATCAGAAATATTTTAAAAATTAAACAAAAAATCCGAGAAAAAAGACATTGTACCATAATTAACTGATGGGAGTTTATGAAATACCATAGCAAGCTAATCCAAAAACACAGGTTCTCAGACAGTAGTATGAAACTCAAAACTCAAAACATGTTTGAAGATAAACAAAAGGTTTCAAGCAAAAGAAGAGCTCTAAGCAGCACCCTTTCCCTTCTTCTTCTGGATCTTCTTCTGGTAAAATTCTAACTCTTTGCCTTCAAGAATGTATCTGCACAACATTTACAAAAAAAAAGAGACAATGAACATAATGAATTAAGGATATTTCAAAAAAGACAAAATGGATCAATGGGCACAAGCTAAAATACCCATCAGCACGCCCGCACTGGCCAGGCCTTGATGAAGAAGGAAAGACATCCATCTAAGAAATCGTGTGTACCCATTGCTGCCGGCTTATGTCTCCGCTAGAAAACTCAATGACAACATTAGGTCAGGAAGCTATTTAAAAGAGAAAAAAAAACCTAATAGGTCTAAAGGCCTCACGTGGCCCATTTAACTAATCGGGCCTATGTTGGCCCATTTAACTAATCAGGCCTATGGTGGCCCATTTAACTAATCGGGCCTATGGTGGCCCATTTAACTAATCGTGCCTATGGTGGCCCATTTAACTAATCGGGCCTATTGTGGCCTATTTAACTAATCGGGTTTTAGACATTTTTTGGGTCGGCCATCATAATTAAGAACCCCATTTTTCTGATTTGTAGAATGTTTATTGAATTTTCTTACTTTTTGGGTCACATCCGTAATAGAAATTTTTTTTCCTTTTTGTGTTTTGCCAACTTTTTTGTCACCTCTTAAAAATTATAAAAATAGATGACACAACAAGATATTAGTCTATGAAAAAGGCACATAAAATCTATAATATTTTTCACTGTCGCATTGATCTAAACATATTTTTCCTTAAATCGAAGCTCGAACAATAAAATAGCTTATTCCTTCAAGGTTACATGTATGATAACATGGTAAATTGAATATGTTGCTTCGATCCTGTTTTTAGTATTTAAGATTCCATATCAGATTCTAGCATCAAAGTATTAAGATTATCATACATGGAAGAAGGAAAGAGATCCATCGGATGAAAGAAATCATCCGTACCCATTGTTGCCCTAGGGTTTCTAAGCGAGAAACATTTATCTGCACCGAAAGCTATTTAAAGGGAGAACGTCTAGTCCATCTAATTAATCTGGTTCATCTAATTAATCAGCATTTGTATAGAAAATTTGGGAAATTTAATTGCTCTAACAATCAAAACATTTTCATACCCATTCGAAATAGAAAGATAAGATGGTGGTTGAGATAAATATGACATCATCGATCCATAATGTAGATATATTTTTACAAGACATAAAGAAATGTGGTGTAAAACCATTATTTATGATATTTTGGAGATAGTTAAAAGATGGATTTTGTAATTAATACTAATTGGGATTTGAATATGTAAAATCATAATCAATAGAATTTTGAGTATGATTATTTTGGGATTTATTTCACAAAAGATGTTTAAAGATATAAAAAGAGTTTATTGGAAAATAATTATAAAATAATAGTATAAATAATGTTTGTACCCATTGTTGTTTATTAGGTTTCTCTGCGATAAAATTATATCACACAAAATTTTTTAGCTGCACATTGATGGAGACGAAAACTATTTAACAGAGAATTCTTATAGGACCCGAATACCCTCTTTAGCAGACCGTATCTGGATCTAGCCCATTTAATTAATACGATCCAAAGTAAATGTCACTATTTCTTATTAATATAAAGTAAACATATATTTGTTTGTACAATTTTTGTTCATATAATTTAAGTAAAATTCAAAACATCATTTTAGTCTAGTGGTAAAAAAAATTAATTCTAAAAGATATTTGTTATATTTTTAACTCATTTTTTTCAAAAATAAAATAATAATGATTAAAAGAAATAAAATTACAAAAAACTATATTAATACCACTAAATTTTTGCTCAATGATTTCTTTGGCGTTTTTAGGCAAATAGAGGTTGAATCTTATGCATTTGAAGTGGTTTCATTAATACTGCTTGAGATTATTGCCTTAGGGTTTCTAAGCGAGAAACATTTTTCCGATGAAGAAAGAAAAAGTATCATACACAGGAGAAGAAAAAGATCCATCGGATGAAGAAATCGAATACACATGTTGCTTGTTAGGGTTAGATGTGCTGCAGCAAAAGAGTCTTTGATGCAGCTATATATTATAAATTTCTAAATACCTAATATCTAGAAAGATCATCTAATTTATTATGTTAATTTATCAGGCAAATTTATCGGGGTTTTAGAAGGTTTGATAGATCTCTGGATATGACATATTCAATTAATTGAGCCCGTCATAATTAAACTCTCTTATTTTTCAGATTTGTGAAAATGTTTTTGAAAATATAAAAATCAGACCAACCCAAATTTTTTAATAAAATAGATATATTATTTATCTGAGAAAACAAAATATTAGATTATAAAAAGGAACATAAAATCTATAATATTTTTTATTGCCGTATTGATCTAAACAAATGTTTTTCCTTAAATCAAAATTCGAAAAATAGCTTATTCCTTCAAGGACACATGAACAAATGTTTTTCCTTAAATCAAAGTTCGAAAAATAGCTTATTCCTTCAAGGACACATGTATAACAGGGTAAATTGAATGCGTTGCTTCGATCTTGTTTTTAGTATTTAAGATTTCATTGAAATTTCACAAACCTTTTTGACAACATATATGAGTGCCGAAGGCTATATTATTCTAACGAACCACATAAAGATCACAATAGACCAACAAAACGAGAGTGTAACATAGAACAATGGAAGGAGATGAGCATGTGATTCCTGGTTTGTCTTCCAAACATCCTTTACATCTCTTGTACATATCGGTTATCTACTCATATGTCCAACATGTCTTTGCTTCACCTAATTTCAAGGGAAACCAGGAAAAAAATAAAATTCACAACTCCTCTTCATTTTCCTCTGTCATTTCGCTCAGAACTTTCTTTCGCCGTAGTAAAGCCTTTAAAATCGTAAACGCTGAGATCAATGCGATCTCCCAGTGCTCAGAGCTGTTGAGTTTCACGTTTATTTTCCCCATTTTTCTATTGTTCATGTTTATGTTGACGTCTATGTTCGTATCCCGGGTTAGTCTAAGCAGAGTCTGTAAACCCCAGTTCAAGACTAGCTCTCCGTTGAAAGACAGAGCCGTCATTGTCAGACTGATTTGCTCGTTTCTGACCGGGTAATCTCTCCCTCTGATACAAGCTTCAAAGCTCCCGCCATGCGCTGTTTGCCCTGAACCCTTCATCTGACCTGCATTCACCGTTAACTTCACCCTCTTCCCAACCAATAAGGAATCCTCAAGCTTCCCGCCCAAGTAGTACTTCCCGCCAAAAGATGTCAAAGCAACTCCAAGATCGGTTGAGTTGTGCTTAAAAGTTTTAAGCTTTGCGCCACCTTGAAACGAATACACCAGATCCTCTCCTGATGATTGGAGGTCAACAGCTACAGAGAATGTCTGTTCTCTAGAGTCTGTAGTATAAGCTGCATTAGTCTCGGATTGGATGGTAAATCGTTGCTTATCTCTGCTCACCTGTCCAGTAGCTGAAGCAAATAGATTCCTTCTTATTTTTGCAGCTGTCTCAATATTTATTCCATCAAAGCCCACATCATGATCCCACCCCTGGGGATCATAGACAGGTCTCACAAGCCACTGGTCACCTGTCATGCTTCGGTATCTGTGTACCGGAAATTCTGAATCAAAACTGTCTGGACCCGCCATTTCAGGCAGTTGAACAGCTGCTTGATCGCTTTGTTCGGTGTCCATGTTGAGATTTTCGTCTTCAGTTAGCTTTTCAACCCGTCGTCTTCGACATTCTTCCTTCAATTGTTTCTTCAGATAAAGGGTTTCCCTGTAATCAAGCTCATCGAGATACTCTTTCTTCTGAGACTTTGACAGCTTCTCAAATCGGGATTTCCCAAGGATCCGGATTGCAGGCAACTGGTCATACTCATCTTCCTCCTCTAAGTCCGAATTCAGAAGCTCGTCTATCTCTTTCTCTGCTTCATCAGCGGTCGATGATATGCGACGGCGCAGAAAAACTGAAAGAAGATGAGGAAGGGAAACTGTTCTGGTACTTCTTGGCTGTCCCAGGCCAATGCTGTCACGAAACCTCAGTAGAGATTGGACATCACCAAGAACTTTGGTACAAACACACAAAAACATAAACTGAGGCTTCCATACCAGTCCATTTGGAAGAACATACTCACCCGCAGGATTCTTTTTGCAGCTTGGATGATTCTCAACTAACAGCACAGGGTTTTCTAGCTTCGTATCAGACACAGCCTGATGTATATAGTGTTGAACCACATCCATGCGCTGGCCAACATATGACTCGTAGTTCATAGATTGTCCATTACGTCCTTCTGAATAAATTGAAGAATGCGTCATTACAAGTATTGTGTTTAACCATATAGCTGCACCCAAGGTTTCAGTTATAAGCTTCAGGAGAGGAAAATCACTATATCGCATGTCGATCATATCAAGGCGGTCCAAGTAAAGAACTACATCAGGTGGACGCTTCTTAACGAATCTCTTGATAGAGCGCAGAATCTTTCGGTTTTTTCTTGTGCTAGAAGCTGACGGTGGGTGAAAACCAGGGGTATCAATAAAGGTTACTTTAACTTCACTAACAGTTCCGATAACCTCTTCTATGTGATCTGTGGCCGGTCGGAAAGCATCAGTTTCAATTTTGGACTGACCAAAAATTGAGTTTATGGTTGCACTCTTGCCAACACCTGTTTTCCCCAGGACAAGGATTCGAAGTGAGAAATCCAATTCCGGTACGCCAGATGATTCTTGCTCCCTCGCTAGAGCTTTGGCCCTATCTTGCCTAAGTTTTACTGTTTTCAGCTCCGATTCCTCAGCTCGTATCAGCATTGCGAGGTGTACTCGATATAAAACCTTGGAGACTAGAATATTATTCTGTGACTGCCCAAACCTCTGAACAAGGCGTAAAAACTGTAGTTGGAGGTCACCAATCTTTGCTAGGGGATTATGTTTCTTTTCACTAAGGTCAAAACTTGACTGGTACAAGCTTTCAAGTGGAACTTGTTGCTGAGAGGGAGGAGGCAGAATTTCTGCATCACCACTGGTTGAACATGGTGTTTCCGAGCGCGCCATTGGTTCTGGTAAAGCAGGTGATTGAGCTAAAAATGAGACAAAAAGCTATTAGTCAAAGACAACACAAAAAGCAGCAATAGGATAAAATTTTGGGACGGATCAAATAATCAACACTGGCTAGTCTATGCAATCGGTTAAAGTATCAGAAAGCAAAATTCAAATTAATTTTAAAGGTAAATGAACACAGCAATGAAGCCTTCTGAATCAATCAAGACTAAATTAAAGTAGACCACAGGAAGTGCCCTTTGATAATATAAGAAGAAAACAGTGAATGGCACAAAAGAGGACATGGTCATAGAGCATAAGAAGAGGTTAAGTAGATCAACTTTAAGATGTAACAAATTCACACCCATCAGCCGCATGACTCATCGTTCTGGAGACGAACAAAAGATATGAGGAAAGAAGAGAGATATCATACACTGGTTATCCTGTTGTTCAACCTCTCGGAAAAAAGGGTCACTCCCCAAAAGTGGTCTAGATGATGCCATCGAGTTGGATAGAGCGAAAACCCAGTCTTTGAAGCCTTTCATTCTACCTGCACAACAGACACAAGAAGAAGATGCTTGTAAGGCGAATCTAGATTATGCAACCTTTTCGTCTCAGCCATAAGTGGCAATCTTGTTCACTTGGTAAACAAAAAAAGAAGTCAACGCCAAGCTAGCTAAAATGATATGCAGGAACTAAAAAAGGCTAAAGGTTAACACAACTGCAAAATACTTGTTTTATCCAAAGTTCTGTTGATAGATAATGCCAACGCCTTTAATGCATCCTTATGAGCTGAAAACGGAACCCAAAATCCATGATTCTATGTTCTGTAAGTGAGCTCATTGGAACACAATAACCTAAGAATTGTAGTCAGTCAGATGAAAAACTACCAAGTATAGACGCAAAACACATTTCATAGTAAAAGATATCGAAGAGCATCGAAAAATTGGTTGAAGCAAGCTTGAGTCAAACCCAAAAAGTAGAATCAGACAAAAATCGAGATTTGATTACCCAATAACGGATAAGAAGAAGAAGAGAGTCGCAACCTCTACCGCACAATACACAAATTGTGAAATCCCAGAAAAAAAAATCGGGGAGAAAAGAGACTGAATTTTGAAGGAAACTAACCTAGAGAAACTAGAATCACACAGATTGAATGGAGAAAATCGAAGAGACCTTGTGTTGGCGACAGTGTTGGTGAATGCTGATAGAAAGAGAGAGGATCGAGGTAAGACAAAGGGTAGGTTTACGAAATTAGGATAACAAAAGAAAGAAGATGCCCGATTTTCGGTTTTCTTTTTGGTTTTTGTTTTCTAGTTTGTTTGTTTGTTTCTTCTCTGCCTCAGGCTAACATGCGCCCCGGACCAGTCGCTACCTACAAGAAGAGTATTTTTTTCTTTTTAAAATTTTATAACATTCAATGCTCTCTTGGATTTTTATAATAAGATAGTTAATTAACAAAAAAAAGAAAGCTAATTCAAATGCAGGGGTTTGTAATTTAGTTTAATACCAAATACTGTATATTTTCAGTAAAGTTTATGGTTTAAAGATCGTCTGATTGCATGTATATTGGCTTTGCTGTTGAAGGTAGTGTTAAACATTAAGTTTATGCACAAGAAGGTACATGAAGCATCTTCCCTTTTATGCAATTCTCATTTTCCAAAATTAAGACATGTTTAGCTTTTTGGGAGTAAGAATGCAAGTTATGCAAAGCTTCTAAGCATCCCCATTATCAAGAGAGTATTGGAAAAGAAAAAAATAAAGACGACATATAAAGAACATTATGGTATTTTGAAATAACCAGATTCAAAATCGTAATAGGAAGCTCCTTATACACAATATATAGTTTGAAAGCAAAATAAGGACAGATCTTATTTCAGAACGGGCAGAGAATTTTGCAAAGCTGTTCTTTAATAATTTGTTTCATGATGCTGTTTGAAACTTATTAACAATTTTTTTGTTTCCTGGCGTTAGTTTTGTCCCTGCATTAACACTTGTTGTTAACAGTTTTATTTTTAGCAAGTCGCGGATTCTCCTCCCAAAGTGGAAGGGTTTTAGTTTAGTTTTTTTTGTTTTTCATGTTTGTTTCTCTACAACTCTTTTAAGTCTTTGCAAATCTCTTTATTGCCTCCACTCAGATTCCTCTGTGTTCCTGGTAATCGGATGTTTCATTTTCTTTTTCTTTTTTCTCCAAGAACCAGTAGTGACATGTTCATTGATAAGTATATTAACTGATATCTCTTTCATATTGCAGAGTGAGGTCTTTAAATTTCTAGATACATACTTTGCCAATATTACATTTTCTTAAGTGGCAATGATCTCGAATTTGAGAGAAAACATGGAGAGAAATGAAGTAAGGGAAGGGCCTATAGCTATTGCAGTCGATAGAGATAAAACAAGCTGTCAAGCTCTTAAATGGGCTGTGGAGCATTATATACCCCGAGGCGGAACAATAAAGCTTGTTCATGTCATCCAAAGATCTACGATGAATGCAAATGGACCTTACAATACAGATGATGAATTGTCTGAAAGACAACACAATGATAAACGAAGCACTCAGTTTCTTCCCATGCGTTGTCTTTGTATGCGACGAAATGTAAGTATGAGGTCTGTTTCCTTTTCTTTCTTTCTTTTTTCTTCTAACCTGTCTTTATGTCTCTCTGATTAATGTCTATTCTCAGATACAAAGCGAAGTAGTTTTGCTTGAAGATCAGGATGTAGCGAAAGCATTGATCGAATATATTAGCCAGAACTTTATTTCTACATTTTTGCTAGGGGCCTCTTTGAAGAAGAGCATTACAAGGTCACAACTTATTTCCTGATACGTTAGTTAATTGTATTGGTGTATTCATTCACTGCCAGTTGGTTTTTATTTCTCATAAAACCAAGAAAGATTCTTGTACTGAAATTCTCTGCAATTGTTTTGGATGATCTTGATTTGAAGGCTGTTCAAGGTTGATGACATTCCAAGTAATGTGATGAGATGGGCTCCAGACTTCTGCACTGTCTTAGTCATATCAAAGGGAAGACTGTCAAGTGTACGGCCAGCCACTCGGCCTTTACCTCAAGCCTTGCCATCTCCTTCTTCAGGGACTGCACCGTTGTCACCACTCAGCAACACCGATGAGGCTCCCTCTGAGATGTAAATCTACCATGAACCCTTAACTTTTAATTCTGATTATGCCCTGAGATTAAACTTCTTAATGGACTTGAATTGGTCGGCTCTCTTGGATTTTGACAGGTCATTGTCAAGAGAAGACGACGTTTTGTATGAGGAGTTCTCATCCCTTGACAGAGATTCTACTGTGAACATTAGTGACAGGATCAGTACGGATAGTTCGGTTCTCTCATTCTATGAGAAACTTGGGGCTCTACAGATGTTGGAGATTCCTAGATTCTCTGGTCTGGATGATGAGAAGTCCAGGTTCTCGATTTATCTTAATAGTCCGTCTGATGAAAAGAACTGTACATTAGCTTCCCCACTACCACCTATGGATGACGCCGAGGCTGAGAAGAGAAGGCTGAAGAAAGAGCTAAAAGAGACAATGAACATGTACCACGACGCCTGCAAAGAAGCACTTGTGGCAAAAGAGAAAGTAGCAGAGCTCGAGATATGGAAAAAGAAAGCAGAGCAAAGGCTTCAATTGGCTGAAGAAAGAGCAACAATGGCCATCATGGAGATGGAGAAGGCAGCCCTGGAGGTAAAGCCAAGAGTGGAGTCAGAGATGAAGGCCGTGAGAGGCAGAGGGAGTGATGAAAGAAAGATGGTTCTGGAAGCTCTTGGAGAGGCTCATATCGTGGTTAAATACGAGAGCTTGCTCCATATTGTAGTTGTACTTTTCTTGTTCTATTTTTTTTTCACACTCAGATAGTTCCTTTCTTGTGATTGGAGTTGGGTGATAAAGTTTGTAAAAGTCTCATCTGCTCCAGGACAAGTTGCTCATCCGTTCTCTTGTAAAATAGGTCAATCATACTTGTTCACTCTTCACAATGTCACTCTTAGAAGCAAAATCTTGTAAAACTTGAATCAAGTTTTTCACACCGTCTCAACATTCTCATTTGCTAATTATAGTCCAAATTGCTTTTTCTTTATTGACAATGTAAGACTAGTTAACGCTTACTTCATACATGATTGGGCTAGTATCACAGATGATGGTAAACTAATTTTTCTTAGGCCCTATCGTGTTATTGACTCAAGCAGCATCTTAACATATAGTATATTCAGAAGAGGGATCGAAGAAAACTTGAGATTCAGAAGCTTTTTACTCCAACATATGGGTTTAAGGTTAGTCTAGGTTAAGAACTTGAGACCTCCTTTTTTCTTTCTAGAAATTGTATCGACATATATCAGCTAATACGTAGTTTTAATATAATTATATGCCTATGATAACCTCTCTTTCTAACCGAAATAACCCACTCGATATCATCAGCGAAGGAACCCACTATGCTCGAGACACCATACAGCAGCTTGCGCAGCCTGCTCTGCCGCACATTTCTTAGTTGGTCTAGCCTCACCATAACACTCCAATGTCATGTTGGGGGCATCTTGAACTTCCAGGATTACCTTATAAGTGAACCTGTAAACATGCACACAACTGGTGACATCAAATCCAGTAACAGACATGTTTCGATTATTAAGTTTCCAGCTCGCTCAAGTTTTAGAGATCTAGCAGTGTTTTATCAATTTACTTACGATTTCAGGTGGCCTGGTCCTTCCTCCTCACAACATACGAAGTTTGGTGGCTTCCAACAGTTGGCAACACATGTTTCGTGCAAGAGGGATTTTGCGGTTTTGCTGCTCGATCCACCTGTCAGAGTTTTGGTAATAGAATCAATAACTCAGGATATATACTGCACCAAAAGTTAGAGAAGTGATATCCAATCTTTTAACTTCTAAGCTGTCCATCCAAATACCTGCTTCTCTGATGGTCTTCTGAGGAAGGCTTTCTTCTTTTTCAGATGGTGCCCTGGTGAGAACTCGTCTGATGATGTATGTGCTGCTTGTTTCATTAGTCTTGCTCTCAGTGACAGGATCCTCGTCAAAAGTTTCTTGGAGTTTTAGGTTTTCAATTTCCAGCCCATCAAGATCTACAACATCTATAGGCTCTTCATTGTAACCAATCAATTTAGCTTCATTTCGGAAGCTATTCTTCAGAACATCCCCCAACGGACTGGAGGTTTTTATGTGCCCATGAGCCTGCGACCCCCAATTACACAAATAATTTCTTTACGAACCAGTTACAAAATTGAACAATAGGTACCTCAAGATAAAAAAACATCACATAAATTGAAGAAATTCGTGGCACAGCTACCTTTAGTTCCGTAACCATCAGCTGTGCAGCATTTTTTTGTGCTCTCTCTTTTGTTCCGACCAGTTGCAGAAGCTGTAAGGAAAGAACCTTTCTTGGTCACTTTTAATTCAACAGAAAAAGCACCATCTTTCTTCGTCACTGATATCTCCCGAACCCACTTGTAAGACTGGCAAAATTCAAGCAGTTCCTTCACAGGACTAAGCTGCAGGTTAGACAAGTTTTTCACTGGATCTAGAAATGATAGCATTATTCTCCAGACGTGATTCAAGTTGAACCCACAGTCGATGAAAAGGGCCCCCAAAAAGGATTCTATTAAGTCACCAAGAACCTGCATAAAAATATAATAACTATATTAGTTCTTCCACAAACATATCCACATTATTCGTAGCATTTATCTTAGCATTATCAAACGAGACAAGTTCTGAGCAAAACTCCAACGAATTATCACAAGTACCACCAAAAACACTATAATACAAAACAGAAGCAGCATAATATTATCTACATACGGAAGGAAGATCCAAACACACCTTTGGGCATTTTGGACCTTCAGATGGTCCACTTGCCAATGGTGACGCTGCCATGAAGTTGGTATAATCCTTTATAGCATCATGGAGATAAATAGATTCGCAAAATAGGAATTTCTCTAGCGAAAAACTGACAGCAACATTTGCGAGCGCCTTATTATTTACTGAGAGTGATCTTAGATCGGTCAGTTGACCAGGTCTCAGTTTCGGAAAGACAGTGAAAAAATAGGATGTCATCAAGTAGTCCAGAACAGCATCCCCAAGAAACTCCAATCTCTGCGGACCCCCAATTAGAGATTTTGATGACAATAGATGGATATCAAAGCGAGAAATGAAAAGTAAGAAGAAAACCAAAAAAGTACCTTTTCAGCAAAAAAACCAAAAAATAAATACCTGGTAGCAGCCTCCTCCATGCCTGTTGTAAGACGGATGGATAAAGGCTTGTATAAGTAGACCTTTGTGGAGGAACTTATAGCCAAGCAGGTTTTCAAGGGCCGCCAAATCAAAGCGAGTAGTTAACGACATGTAGCGCTTGCTTGCAACACAAGCATCTCTTACTTGCAAGGAGTCAAAATCAACATTTATACCAACCCATTTAAGAAATCCGATGGCCCCCTTAAAGCCACTGTCAACTAAGAAAGCTCCCACAAGAGCCTCAACCACATCAGCAATTGTTTTCTTGTGCAACCAATGATGGCTTTTGCTACATCTGATTTCACCAGTATTTGATTCGAAAAGCCCAGGAACCTTATCCAAGGAATGAACCTCTTTCATTGCTACCTCGTCACAGGATACTCTGCATGGATGGCCAAATGCAAAGAATTGTGTAGGATCGAATGCTTGATCACGGATATAAACCTGGGAAAAGGCCAAAGTTAAATATTATCCAAAACAAGACGTAATTAAATAACTACATCTCAGTCTGTTTCTATCTAAGAGATTTGTTTTCAAACACATGTAACTGACAGTATATTCAATGTAGGAGGCAAGCTTCTGATGCGCTTTATGCACCATATCAGTATTTGCGTTTTGTGCAGCAATAACAGCTCAAACCAGCTTTACAATGTACTGGCCACCAATGCTTTTATAAATAATTCTGAAAACCTGCAAATTTCTCTTGATTGCAAGCCTAAACAAGTTGGAATTGTTCACAACATTTGAGCGTCTCCGAGTCAACTCTCCTTCATCAAGCCTATCATGGTGAAGAAAAAGGTGTCGGCTAACAGCAAACTTGAGAAATGCATCACCGAGCAACTCAAGCCTTTCAAGAGAAAAGCGCTCCTGACATTTCTCTGTTGTAAGCGCCTCAAGTACCTATACCAATTCACTTGATCGGTAAAAAATCAAACATTATTTAGCAAAATCAAGCAAATGGATTATCAAGTGTAATGAGATTGTACTCTCTGACTAGAAACTTCAGCTATCTCAGGGATAGAAGCAGACAGCATGTGTTTCAGTTCGATAGCCACAAGTAAATTCTCCATACGGTGCATGATTGATGGTAGCAAGGATAATGAACTTCCAATGTCTTTAGATAATCCTTTTATCTTTAACTGAAAAAGCTCGGGAGGGATCTCTATAAAATATTCCTCAAGTTCATGTGGTTCTGTTTTTTGGCAATGTGACAATAGTAAACAATTAGAGTATACAAGGATGTGCTGCGTGTACATGTAAATGCACAGGAAATTTGTAATATGCAAAATCCAGTTAAGAAAATCTACCCAAATTATTCTTCTTTCGGTTGTGAAGCAAGTTGCGAACATAACTAAGTGCTTTCAGACGCAAGAGTGGCTGTACAGGATGCTTGAGTTCCACGCCATACCTGGTATTGTTAATCTAGATGAGAAAATTCTTAAACTCAGAAAAATCAGGTGATCCTAAAGTCTATAGTCAACCAATTTTCTAGAGAAACGCAAGATAAAAATGAAGCAGAATGCATGACCTCCCTGAGAAAAGTTGCCATCAAACAATCACTGACTAGTAGTAGTTTAGTAGCTTACAAATTATATATGCTATCCAAATGGCTTTCGGTGCTTGATTCTTTAAAAGGACTGAAACCATTTCTTCCATGGCAGATATCAGTAACGAAGTAAAATTGTTTTTTGTGGGTCGCGAAAACTACGCTGTTCATCACATCATCAATATTCCAGCAGCCATTTGCAAGCTTTAAATGAGATTCCAAGGGAAGAACTATATCTTCCACTAAACCAGATGGAGCCTTAAAGATTGGTGATGACAAGCAACTTCTGATAGTCACCCAATCTACAGATACAACACTTTCTGCATTATGCAGACTAATTGGAAGAAGAAGGTAGAAGGTAGATTTGCTTGCTCTAAAAGAGTCTTGCAGCCCTAAGGGAACAAACTCTGGAATGAGCTCCCGCCGGTCAAAAAGAATTTTCAGGGCAACCTCCTGGAAAAGCTCTGCTAGCCTTATCTGCAAAAACATAAAATTAGATATGTTCATCTAGGTAAGCTTTTATCTAATTCAAAGCTCAATACCTCATCATTGTCAAATTTGGCATCTCCCGCTGGAAAAATCTTCACACTTACAGATCTTTGATGAGCAAGGTGAAGATCAAAATCCATACTCTCAGCCTCAATGGGAAGAGGTGACTTCATGAAGAGACCAAATTTTTTTGTAGATCCTATCAGCGGGATGAGGCACAAACCTTATGTAGTAAGATTGAAGATGGACACAAGTCTTTGATGGATCCCACTTTTGTTTAAACAAGCCAGGAACAAGCATCTCATACAGTTCACCTCGTGAACAGCCTTCACCTAGCAAGAAATAAAAAAATCGTCGTTATATAACGAGTGATCAGTATTAACAACTTAGATTTATAACTGAACCACTTATCCACCTTCAATTTTATCAAAATCAAATTCCTCATCTGAGAATTCGTCCTCAATTGAATCTTTTGAATCTGGCAACAGAAAATCGTTAAGTACACCCAAGTTGTGCAACTTATACACAGCCTTTAGACAAGCATTCTTTTTAGCAGCTTCAATCGAAGGTAGCAGTGAGCTGACGATTTCACTTATAGGAGCATTAGCAGGTAAAATTATGCGACAGATAGTTCCACCAAATTCGTCAACAGGTTTGAATTGAAACTCTGGCTTGGGCTGAAAAAATCTGAGGGCCAAAAATGTGGAAAATGGATATTCAATTATGAGACGAACGAGCTGGCTACCATTTAGCGTGTAAGGTGAGTACAAAAAGCACCAACAGAAAATTGGAATCCTTACTCATCATGTGGAAGCCTAGAACAATATTTATAGAGAAGGGAGATGCTACTTCCACCACTGATACAAGCTCCTGTCTCATGAACTCTGTATACCTCATCACCAAGTCTAGGGCAAGTTTCTTCTGACGTCCTGGAAGTAATTTCCAGATTCATTCGATCTTCATTTACTCTAAAATTTTCAATCAGGTCCATCTCTTTCTCGTTTCCCCTGAATCATGAGAGAAGAACCAGTGTTAATCGCATAGGGAGGAAAACCAGACGCATAATTATGGCCTTAAAATTTTCTCAGTCCTACACACCTGTCCACTAGAAACGCATACTCAGACTCAGGCATTCGAGCACGGCCTCTGGACTGTATGAAGCTGGTAACAGTCTCTGGTAAATCAAAACGGATGACAAGACAGCATGTCTGAATATCAAGACCTTCTTCACCAACTTTAGTGGCAACCAGTAAATTGAGCTGGAACAAGACGAGGAATCTCTAGAAGTTAGTTGGAAGTGGCTTGAACATTGATTCGAGATAATAAATGTTTATCCAAACGGGTGTTTGTATGTATATTCAGGGATCTCTATGATAATGTGTGTGTAGCCATATAAATTACAGGGATCTCTATAATACTAACTAGAGGTTTCAAGATGGCTAAAGTATCACCTCTTTAGATTGGAATCGTTCAAGAATTGTCTTCATACTCTTTCTTGACATGCTCTTCAGTCCAGAACTAAGTCCAACAAGGAAATCAGACTTCCAAGACTCTAGAAGTTTCAAATTATTTAGTATGCATGACAATGTTCTTGCAGTCACAATCCGATTGACAAATATTATACACTTCATGTGTGGTTCTATCCTGAAAGAAAAAGAGAAAAAAAATGAAGCTTACTGCAAAATATACCATGGGCTTCTCTTCCAAAATGCACTCATGAGCATCACAGTTGAATCCAGCACGATGCAATGAAAACCAATCAAGATTTCACAGGACCCAGTGGACAATAACAACTACCATTTTCATACAGAAATATCCAGTGTCTTTTTGAAGGTGAATTAAGAGCTGGAAGTTATTCATTCGGGAAAGGCCATATTCTAAACTTTCAAACAGATATCTATTGATAATGGGCCATTTTCTCGTGTTTTTTCATAAATTTATATCTTCTAGGTTCTCAGTCGTATCTTACGAAAGAAAAAAACTAAAAAAAAAGTACAGATGAAATGCAGGTTAGTGTTGAGTAGACTTTCTCAAATAAAGTAAGCTTGTCATTCAAGTACCAACCTGAATGCCGATAGGATTTTAATCAATTGTAATAGCTTTCTAGAGAAAAATGGTTCCATCAACGCTGGTAAGCAGAGGAGTTCAGATGCATGCTCATCTACAATCACATTAAAGACAGTGAACAAATAATGAGGCAATCAATGGCCTGTTTAATAGGACATTCACATGAAAATAATAAAATACAGTGCAGAATATAATTAAAATTTTCAGAAGTTGTTACTCCGTAAATATATAGCAATGAAAAACGTGCTAGTTTCCACCATGGCAGTACTGGAAATAAAATTTAATGTTCAGAAAAAGAAAACACTAGGATACCATGTCATCCTACCTTTAGCAACATCAGATGAAAGGACTTTGGCAGCCAGAGAAAGATATGTATCACATATCTTTGACTTATAATTCTCTTCCACAAGCTCTCGTTGTACATTATGATCACTATTCAGTTGGATTCGAGCAGCCTCCAATAAATGATGAGAGAAACATTAGCAGGCCACGGCATGAATAAAGACACATATGAGAAAACAAGAAACAACATAGAGACTATCATTTTGGCTAGAGGTAAGATTTACATATCGAGGTTAAATGGTCGTCATAGATTACAGAAATTATCCAGAGTATATAGGAACTTTTATAAAGTTGGGAAATCAGAAATTACCCACAGTAACCGAAACCCCTTATTTTTTAATATTTTTCTCCCCCTCCCCTACTGTACTCTTAAGAAATCTTATGGCAGCCTGTGTAGTCTTAGACCTCGATATAGTACACTGCGAATGCAAAGTTGAATATAGTTGGCAATTGTAGTTATTACTATACCCTAAACTATATCATCAGCTGCTTCACAAAACATTGAAGAAACCACGAGATACAAGTAACCAATACACAGTGTAAGGAGCCTCGGAATACAGACATCTGAAACCAAAACCTGAAAACAATCTCAAATCTATGAATTGTTTCAGTATGGAATGTCTACCTGTATTGCTCCCCAGAGCCCAAGATTCACCAGACTATATATGAGATTATCGTGAGTTCTTTTGAGAAGCCTTTTCATATTTAAGAGGCTCTGTATTGAATGGGTATCAATCTGCTCCTTAAGTGATGCCAAGCACTGTTTATATCAGGAAGAATATCAGCTCATATACCCAGGCATGGTGAGCAAAAAGAGTTATGAGAAACATTATACAACCCGCTGTAAGATGTCCTCCAGCATGTTTTCATATATGATGGTCGATTGAGATGCTTCACTCGTAGCTGACTGATAATAATACACTTTGACTATAGGAGATGAAACAAAACCATCCAGCTGGACATTGCTTTCCACTGAGTAAACCTTTCAGATAACGGAACAAAAAGGGAAATATTAGAACATTGTTCGGAAAGGCAAACTGAATGTAAGACCATCAGTATAAGTATAACCAGGAGAAACATATTTCTGCTTTAGACTTGCATCAAATGATTAGTTTGACACCATAAGCTTGGGGCGAAAAGATCCAAGCATTAGCAGAGTTCTATTTCTACTTCGGTATCATCCAAATAAAAACAGGGTAACAGGGCTTAACATAGATAAGCTGGCATCATAAGCTTAGGAAAACATCTTGCATACCGAAATACCAAAAAAAAATTATAATTTCCACTTCTAACATAGAGAATTGTGCTTAAGTTCTTCTGCCAACAGTCAACCTCTCATTGAAATTAGGGACTTTAAGAACCAGCATACCTTGGCATTGAGCAAATTTTCAAGGCTATTTATGCTTTTTGATAAATTCTCTGATTGAAAAGACCCTGAAAAGTAGGTAGAGTTTTCAAAAACTGGACCATGTATAGAACGAATATGATCAAGGGTCGCACCTATTGCCAACATCATGACAAACCTCACAACTGAAAGAGAAGAAAAACGAGAGGAAACCAATACAAGAGATAATTTTCTTGCTATATAATTTCTACAGAACATATGTTCCTTCTTGCTAGGTGAAGACTTAAAGAGATGCTGGGCCTACGCCGAAAGAAATTCAGAATAAGGGAAATTTGAATGGTGAAGGATATATAATAAAATCTGCCTACAAGTTTCTCTTATTCTTATTGGGAATGATCTAGACCATATTCACAATAGAATAATGAATGCTTAGGCCAGCAATGGGCCTATAGTCTGGAATTCACATTAGAAAAATGGGGCCTACCTTTGCCAACAACTGGAGATGCAGTCATTCCAAATATACGAGGTTGTTGTAAACCTTCTGTTTTATAGAAAACCTGCGTTTGCAACAAAGTGAAGCACCTAAAAAAGTTAGTTATATGTTAAACATGTTTCTCAGACACCATATACCAAGAATGTGCAGAAAGATACCTTCAAGATTTGAGCATAAGGATGGTTGCTTTGTTCTTGAGCATGGTGACACTCATCCAATATTAGAAGGGAAATACACTCCATCCGGATGAAACAGTGCTGTAAGTTATGCAGAAGTATTTGTGGGGTCATAACGAGAACCTGCAGTAAACATACAGCCCCAATGACAATACAACTGAAAGATGATCACATAGGTCAAAGTTTGACATAAAATGTGAAGTGTAATTTACAATCAACTTAATGAGACTTGTAGGGTTAAAAGTGACGGAAAGAAAACCAGCAACCAGGGAAATCACCTCATTCTCTGAAACCTCTCTCTCCCAGTCAGAATGCGTATTCACAGTCCTGTTTCCACCACAATGTGTTGCAACTTTGAAGTTGATAGACTTTGCTATCACTTGGGCTTGCTGTAAAAAAAAAAAACTCAAGAGAATTAGAACATGAGGACTTGAAGAAAGAAACTAATCAATCCGCAAACAATCAGCTCCATTAAGCATTGGTGTAATATCTTCCCACCTGTTCGACCAAAGCCACTGTGGGAGCAAGAAATATACAAACACTTTTCTTGGGGCTAAGAATCAAATGGCCAAGCTCATATATAACCATCACTGCAATGTGAGTCTTGCCACAACCAGTTCCCAAATATACGATAACGTTCTCCTCCATTGCTTTCTTGCACAGCTCCAGCTGATACCTTCAGTCAGAAAGGGAAACCCATTGAGCCCTCAAAAAAAAAAAATTCGGTTTTTTCTTCTGTGACCAAAGACAATCCGATCAACCTTTTTTCAAATAACAAGTTTATAAAATAATCCGATAACCTTTCTCAGCTACAAACTAATACTACCCAAAATACGAATGTGTACGGAAACCGAATTGTGAAAAGCAAAAGCAAACTGAAGCAAAATCGAGCTGTGGAATGTGTAGGGAAAGACGAGAAAATCGAAAAATCAAACCTCCTGGCTATTTTTCTAGGGTCTTTCTCCATTTTGACAGAGGGATCATCCGCACAAGCGCCAACTTCAACCCCAGTCGCCGAGTCCGAAGAAAAGAAAGAACAGGAAGAAGAGGAAGAAGCGAAAGAGGACGAAGAAGAGAGGTTAGAGTCAGAAGCATCGGCATCACAGCTGAGTGAGCAGAAATCGTCGCTGATTTCACCGTCCGGCATGGTCAAACAAGTGAAGAAAATTGTGTTGTGAGTGGCAGTGAGAATTTTGGCTACTTTTTGCTTCTTTCCCAGAGCTTTTGTTTGCAATTGCCTCAACTAATTTATTTATTTTCATTTTCTTTTTCCTTCTTTCTCTAGTCAAGCTAATAAAGTCAGCTGCTCTAACACATTATCGCATGTCTCCTTGTTTTTTCTTTTTTCTTTTTTTTAATGGGTAAGTGATGCGACTTTTCGAAAAAGTTAAAGATGTAATAAGCATATTTAATGAGTTCTTATGAAAAGGAGCTTACAAGTGTGACTGTGTGAAATCCAAGACCAATGACTTGAACTTGGTGTTATACGGTTAAAACATGTGTTCTTTATTATGTTTATCGTGATGACAATTTTCTGATAAACATCTCTTGCACTAAGCTTCTTAATTTTATGTTTTTACAAGTACGTGTGTTATATTAACAGCAGGATAAACAAAACATAGATGCCCATGGCTCAGTTTAAAATAAA
The DNA here is from genome assembly GCA_000218505.1 of Schrenkiella parvula. Taxonomy (NCBI): domain Eukaryota; kingdom Viridiplantae; phylum Streptophyta; class Magnoliopsida; order Brassicales; family Brassicaceae; genus Schrenkiella; species Schrenkiella parvula. The sequence continues at coordinate 11,837,767 of CM001192.1, read as the reverse complement.
AGCCCAAAACAAACTTGATAGATAAAGGAAACATTTGTGAACCATGTCTTTTGTGCAACCTTCTTAATTGTCGATTTGTATAGCTTGATGTCATACTCTGTCTTTAATGATTACAGAAGCAATGTGAACTTGAAATCAACTGCAGTATTGAATGTCTTTCCAAGATAACAACAACAAAAATGTTGTTTGGCCTTTACATGACTTGCAGAAACTGTTGTCTCGCTCATCCTCTTCAATCTCAAAGGAATCTCGACATCATTCAATTGTCTCCATATAATGTGGAAATTTATCCTTTATTCATATTGATAATATTGGTAGTCAAATTTATGTATTTTTAAGTTTAGTTAACTATTTTATAAACACATCGAACTTATTCATCATGAATGTATCAATTTTCGATATTATACATGAATGTATCGAAATTAATTATCAGTGTATCAATTAATTATGTATTCAAATTCATGTATTCTTAGATATTTGTCTTCTATATAACATAATTTCTACTAGATTTATTTCAGTTTCGTACGGAATAGTATTAGATTCAGTTAACCGAAAACAAAAAAAAATACAAAACTAGTTAATAAGGAAAACACCAAATTTGTAAAAAGATCGACGGCTAAGATCACAACGAAAACAAAAATAAAATAAATTTTACTATTTAATCGATACCAATAACACTGGAAATAGATCTCGTATATATACACACAGATACATATTAATCTAATTTTGCATACAGAAGTTTCATCATGCACTACTTTCCTAAGACGGTGTTCGTGTTCTTCCTCTCGTGCGTTGTGCTGATTATCGACTACAACAGTAGTGGCAGCTTTGTAAGCGCAACAAGTAACACTGGCTTAAACTACGGCCTCCTCGGAGATAATCTCCCGTCTCCGTCCGATGTTATCAACCTCTATAAGTCCATAGGCATTACTAAAATCCGAATCTTCGACCCAAATACTGAGGTTCTTAATGCCTTACGCGGCCACCGCGATATCAGAGTCACCGTAGGAGTTAAAGACCAAGACTTGGCCGCTCTTGCAGCCAGCGAAGAAGCTGTTAAAGGCTGGTTCGCTACCAACATCGAGCCTTATCTAGCTGACGTCAACATCGTTTTCATTACCGTCGGTAATGAAGTAATCCCTGGAGCCATCGGTCCTCAAGTGCTTCCCGTCATGCAGTCTCTCACCAACCTCGTCAAGTCGAGGAATCTTCCCATCTTGATAAGCACCGTTGTGGCTATGTCGAACCTCGGACAGTCGTATCCACCTTCTGCGGGAGTGTTCACGTCCCAGGCACGTGAACAACTCACTCCGGTGCTGAAGTTTTTGTCTCAAACAAATACGCCAATCCTGGTCAACATCTACCCTTATTTCCCTTACGCATCCGACCCAATAAACATTCATCTCGACTATGCTATTTTCAAAAGCGAGGCCGTTGTGGTCCAAGATGGACCACTAGGTTATTCAAACATGTTTGATGCAATGTTCGACGTGTTTGTGTGGGCAATGGAGAAGGAAGACGTGAAAGATTTACCGATGGTTGTGTCCGAGACCGGATGGCCGTCTGCCGGGAACGGGAACTTTACCACGCCGACTATCGCAGCTATCTACAACGGAAACTTTGTGAAACATATAGTAACTGGCAAAGGAACACCTAAGAGATCTAAGCGTGGTATCAGAGCGTTTTTATTCGCAACGTTTAATGAAAATCAGAAGTCACCGGGAATTGAACAAAATTTTGGATTGTATAATCCTACTGATATGAGACCCATCTATAAACTTTTTTAAGTGTGAAAGTTTCTTAGGCTTTTCGGATTTTTTACTAATAATAATGCTCCTAGTTGTTTTTGTTAAATTAAAATAAGATTAACAACATTACCCATATGTTATAAATGATTGGTTTCTAATTGTATGAAATTATTAGACCTCGTCGCGGATCATAGTTGACTTTTAAGAAAAAGTTGTGAGTATAGAATTTAAAACACCTTTTCTATTTTCTACGACAGAGTTTGCCATATGCTTTGCATCCATCTTGTATGTGCATTGTGTAAGATTAAAATTCTGCATATACTATTTAAGATTCTGATTTTGTTTTATTTAACAAAAAACCATATTATTAAATTTGCAATAAAGGACTTTTCGTCTCTGAAGAACCAATCAGAACCGTCAAACTTATAGAGAACTTTTGCCTCCGCACGTTAGTATGAGAAGAGAGATGCTATTTTTTCTTTCTTTAATTATTTATTTATGTACCGTTAATAATATCTTTCCTAAGACATATTTTCCCATTGATTCATTTGTATTCATTTCCTTGTAAAGCTACTTATTCCATTGATTATTACCAGTTAGGTAAAAAGAAAATTCCCGTTATTACGTACAAAAAATTGATTATGTATTGGATTTTATAATTTTGGTTAGAACAAGATAATACTCTGAAATGGTGAAAATTACAATGAACGGTGAGATTTGAGGGGTCTGACTCTGACTGGTCTTGATTTGTTTCATTTCCGAGTCAACAGCCATCGTAATATCAATCATTCTTCTTCGTCCCAGAAAAACCCTAAGAGCACCCTCTCTCATTTTCCCCCAAATCTCACGATTAATTTATGCCAAGGTGGGGGAGAATAATCATCAAGGTCAACCCCATGAAAGCTTAAAAGGGGAATCGTCAAATCATCGCATACCCACACCATCGCGATCGATCTTGTAGAATCTGTTGGAAAGGAAAAATGTCGTCGGAGATTGAGGTGGTTGAAGAAGTCCAATCTAATCCCAAGGAGAATGGGGAATCCAGTTCAAAAGGGGTTGAAGATGAGAGCTTAAAGAATGATGTTTATACTGCCGCGGCTTATGGTGATTTGGAGAAGCTTCATCGATTGGTCGAGTGTGAGGGTTGCTCTGTTTCTGAGCCTGATGGCCTTGGCTACTATGCTCTTCAGTGGTCCGCCTTGAACAATCGCACCGCCGTTGCGCAGTACATTATCGAGGTTACAATGTTTAATCCCTCTTTTTTTTGTGGTCTCCAATCTGGGATTTTGAGCTGTAGCTCGTGAAGACTCAGATGGATTGTTAAAAGTTTTTTTTATGGTCTGGAGGCTCTGTTTACTCCTCCATGTTAGCATATTTGTTTTCCATTGGTTTCTGAATCGTTAAGCATTAGCATTGAACTGTGGTTCTGAGACTTGTAAAATTGATCCATCTCGATTCGGGTTTTACAGCATGGTGGAGATATAAACGCAACGGATCATACTGGACAGACTGCATTGCATTGGAGTGCTGTCCGTGGTGCCATACAAGTTGCGGAACTCTTACTACAAGAGGGTGCAAGGGTAGATGCTACAGATATGTATGGATATCAGGTTCAACTCCTCTGTAAATACTTTCTCTTTCTTAATGAAGATTGTATTTTGTTTCAATGCTAGTAAACTGCTCTTTTGCACATTGCTTCAGGCTGGCACTCAGATTCTCTAACTACTATCGCTTGTCATATTGTGGTTGCATTTTTTTAGTAAGATGGGTGTGTTCTGAGGTTCATGTAGTTAATTCAGCACTTCGTACTTTGTCACTTGTTTAGTGAGGTAGATGAGCTTATATGTTCAACCAACATTATGCATATGGCTTGCTATAACCTAAGTACCTGATCCTTTGGAAAATTAATTTAGTTAGTCTTGGAACAGTATTGAGCAGTCTCGTGACCCATTATTTTAAGTCGTCTCTTAGAATGTTCATAGTGATATCAAATTCATTTAAGAATCTCAAGAGACTTTGTCCCCTGCTGTCTCCGTTGGTTTAGGAGGTTGAAAAATTGAGGTCTTCTTATTCTCGGAATTTGTTACTAAAGCTCAGAGAATGAGTCAAAGTTCTCCGCTGGATCCTATCAAATCTCCCTTCTCTGGTTTAGCCCTAAATGGATGCATGTTAATATTCATCTTAAACTCTTTGTAGCCAACACATGTTGCAGCACAATATGGCCAGACTGCTTTTCTCTGCCACGTTGTCTCAAAGTGGAATGCTGATCCTGATGTGCCCGATAATGATGGAAGAAGCCCCTTGCACTGGTAAGGGTGCCTCAAAGTGGAATACAAGCTTGCCCTCTTGAAATTGTTACTTAATTAATGGTTTTTGGCTTCTTTTCATTACTTCTCAATGCTTAGGTTGGCATGGCCATTTGCAGACTGGATAGTTGATTTTTTTTTCTTTGCATATTGTTCCTCTAGGCTGTCCTAGTTGCCAAATTTGTTTTTGCTGGTTCTCGATTTTTTTTGTTATGAACACCTGTGAAATATGTATTTCTGTTTTTATCGAGAGACTAAAATTTGTTGGTTATTTTTTTCTCGTAGTTCTACTGAGAGTTCTTTACTGTTGCATGCATTATTCTGCTGCATGGTTTCAAGCTTGCTTATGTTGACCTCCAAATTATATCACTATTTTTCAGTAACTATTCAGTAGACAGTTTCTAACCATTATATTTATATTCTTTTCATGTTTTGAGAAATTCAGGGCAGCATATAAGGGTTTTGCCGATTCCATTCGTCTTCTTTTATTTTTAGACGCATATAGAGGACGGCAGGACAAAGAAGGTGGTTTACAAACATAATTTTCTTTGACATCCTGTTCATTTATTTACTTAGATTAGAAAACCAAACGTTTATATCATCTTTTCTCCATTTTATTGATTCTGTTATCAGGTTGCACTCCGTTGCACTGGGCTGCCATTCGAGGTAATTTGGAGGCTTGCACTGTATTGGTTCAGGCTGGGAAGAAAGAGGATTTAGTGATTACTGATAATACCGGGCTTACCCCTGCACAACTTGCTGCTGAAAAGAATCACCGACAAGTTTCTTTTTTCCTTGTAGGTATTCGTTTCACTTTTTCTGTTGTGCACCATTTATAGTTATACTGTTTATTTGATGCTTTCATAGTGGCTGCTACTGCTAGCAATATTTGTAGTTGAATCGTTCTATTGGCCTGATGTCTGTTGGCAATGATGGGCATCACATTAGACCTTTGCATACCTGGGACTTCAGATTTTCTTATATTCAAAATAAACAGCATCACGATTGAACCATTGAGAAAGTTATTTTAAAAAATCTGTCTGAAGATTTGTCTGATAAACACTTCATTGCAGGGTAATGCTAGAAGGCTGCTTGAAAAGCGGTGTGACGGAAGCAGTCCCCTCGGAAGATTGTCAAAGTTGGGACTTGCTCCAGTTCTGTGGTTCATGATCCTACTGCTTCTACTAATATATACTAATTCTGTTGTTTTGGGTAGTTATCTTGTCCTTCTTGTATCTCTTTTTTGTGCAACATATCAAGTAACTATTCTCAGCATGCTAACTTATTATTTTATGAACCTTTGGTTATTGCAGCATCCAATCTGCCTAAGCTAACAACTGGGATTGGTTCCCTTGCGTGGCTAGGATTCATTCTTGCAACTGCAGGGCTAGTTTTGTTTTACCGTTGTAGCAAGTATATGCTCACCCTATCTTACCTTAATTTCTTCTAAGGCCTTTACTTCTCTGCAGCTATAGTTCCTATTATGATTTCCTTGTTTTTCTGTGTAGTAGTAGTAGTACGACAATACCTTTGTATCTCAAGAAGTGTATTTCTTATCGTTTTATTATTTTAATACTTTTTTGCAGAAAGGATCCAGGTTACATCAGAATGAATATCCATGATCCGCAGACCATGAAAGATGATGTTGGTACCATGAACTTTATTGGTTCTCAAGTTTGAGTGACGTAATTGTCATGACGAGGTAATCTCGAGTACTATTTTTCTGTTCAATCATTAAAGTTTTTCTTACCCCTTTACAGGAACCACTGTTGAAAATAGAGCTAAACAACCCTGCTTTGCTTGCTGGGAATTGGACGCAGCTCTGTGCAACATGCAAGGTACCTCCTCAACTTCCCTTTTATGTCCTTCTTAAATGTTAACACAAAATATGTAATCATTGATGCACATCATGAAATTTCTTATTGTCCACTTTGTTTCTTTTTGTTCAGATTATCAGACCTCTTCGAGCTAAGCACTGTTCCACTTGTGATCGTTGTGTAGAGCAATTTGATCACCATTGTCCTTGGGTATCAAACTGTGTCGGAAAAGTAAGTAAAGTTTCTATCGCCCTATTTAAGTTGCTGAAAAATATACGTTGACAAAAGAAGAGAGGACGGATCAGGCTTTTGCTACTAACATTTTATCCCTAAATCCGCCTTATTCTTCCTAGTTTTTTTTTATTTGACATAATTACTGTTCTTACTCAAAGATGTTTAAGACGGATTTTTTTTGTTTTAAGTGGTATGTTTGTGTTGTATATTTGGGAGTAGAAATCAACAGGGATATTTCTTGGTGTCGCATTACCTCTTCTATCTATTTTGCTTGCTAGTGGTTTGATCTCTTAGTTTTGCAGATCGAGCATGATACTAATCTGTGGATCGGTTTTTTTTTCACTAATCACTCTTGCAGAAAAACAAGTGGGACTTTTTTCTTTTTCTTCTACTTGAAGTTCTAGCGATGCTGATAACTGGTGGCGTCACACTTGCAAGTATGTTTGTAGTGGAAGATGCTTTTTAAAGCTTATCCTGATATGTAAATCTAGAGAAAACTGTCAGACAAAAAAAGTAAACAATTTATTATATCCATGCAGGAGTCTTGAGTGATCCTTCAGCTCCATCTTCGTTTGGAGCATGGATAAGCCATGTCGCTAGTAATCATGTGGGTGCATTATCCTTTCTGCTTGTTGAATTCTGCCTCTTCTTATCAGTTGCCGTCTTAACAGTCATACAGGCATCTCAGGTGTGTCCGTATTTCTTTTTTCTTATATGCGCGTCTTTGTTCCTCTTATGATCTTAAATGGTACAAAGACTTATTCTTTTCTACTTCTCTTTTCGGGATTAATGATCTTTACGTTTGCTCCAGTGGAGCTAGGACTCACTAAGTAGACTGAGAGGACTTGATCTATTTTAATGGAGGGATGTTTTTCTTCATCTAATTTGAAGATCATGTGACTCTTTTTCCTTTACAGATATCGAGGAATATAACTACAAATGAAATGGCTAATGCACTGCGTTACAGTTACCTAAGAGGTCCAGGTGGTCGCTTCAGGAATCCTTACGATCTTGGTTGCAGAAGAAATTGCTCGGATTTCTTGGTGAAAGGTTATAACGAAGATATTGAGTGTTATGAAGAAGACACAACACCGAGACAAGAGGGTATTAGCATGATGCAGATGCAGCGGAGTTCTAATATTCAAAATGGCAATGGCCACGTTGCTATCGATGTTAACCCAATACATAATTCACAGTCAGCACATGTTCATTCTTCCAACTGCAGCCATAGCCATAGCAGTAAGTCAAAGAGTGATGGTCTTCCTTTGGGTTTGGGACTTGGTCTTGGCCGGAACCCAACCCGACCTGTTGTACCTCCATGATATATGGTCGTGTCCCAAATGTTCTTCAAATGTGCATTTGTGTTGTAAGAAACACGTGTCCTCTCATCGAGTCATGATAACATTCCATTTCTGGTGAAGATAGTAGTTTAACAGAAATGGTTGTACGTTATGTTTTCTGAGTTGAAAGTTCTGGAAGTTTGAATCCATAAATAGTTTGATAATCCTTGTTTTTTAATCATAACAAAATGCAAATGAATCGTCACAAACACAACATTACAGATTATACAAGCAGCAACATGTACCAACGAATTACAAGAGATTGACAGTATCTCAAATGCCTCGGCACCAAAATCTTGTGTAGGTCTCAAAAAAGGAAAAAAGAAAGAATGTTGTGGTGTGTATGAATATTTCACGCCAAATGGAATCTGAATCAGAACCAACGAATAAAGTCACAATTCACCCAGTGAAAGAAGAGGAAGAAACTGCAAGATATTTGCTTCACTAGTCGCCGTAATCAATTGTATAAATGTTACACAAACAAAATAGAACATATATGTATATATATGTTTCTTCCTGTCTACAAAAATCTGAATCTGAAATCCTCCTGTACCACAAGACAAAACCTGCAAAGAGAGATCTTTATGGTTAGATTTTGTTGTACAATGCAACGGACAAAGCATAATTTGGTCTGATATTATTTCAACATCTTGAACCAATGCACCTATCAAAGAGGCTCAGACCTGCCAGTGCCCAACAATATTCTTAGTTCTTTAAACCTATTGCCAGAAATTATTTCCCAGTTTCCAAATTAGCACGAAATATCCTTAAGTACTCTTGCAATAAAACAGTTTCTAAGATTTCTCATACATGTACCTTGAAATGAAGCTTGATCAAGATAATGACCAAAGTCAATGTGTGCCAGTTTTTATGATGGAACACCCTTCAACCACGTTGGATTCCTGTATCTGGCACATGAAAAATATTTCCAGTCCTTCTCTTCAATATCTCCTCAAACTGGTCTGAAGGGATCCCATTTCTCCATCGTTTTGCTTCATTTATCTCGTTAAATATCTGTATTATCTCTTCCACCTGAAACCTTAGATCTGCAGTAATGCAAACAGGATTATATATCATGGCTTATGTATTTTCAAACTCGAGATAATGCTAGATCAGGCAATACCTCGTAAAGTATTGTCTCCCACATAATCGTTACTTATCACTGCAGGAACATCCTCCTTACAAGTTTCAGCTAGCTCAAATATATCCACTGCAGCCTCTAAATTCTCCTGCCATGTTGGAAGGTCAAGTTTGTACTCCATGATTGATCGCTCATATAGTACAGCGCATGATAAAACATCTAGCCAAGACTTCTTTAACTTTGCTGCTTCATCTGCTGAGTTCTCTTGGGTTGAGCTACCTGGTACTTTGGATTCCAGAGTTTTCAACCCTTCCATAGACTTTTTGATATTTATTTCGGCGCTTTGATAAAGCTGTACCACAGCTGCATATGGCCATGTTTTCAAATCTAGGTGACTGAAAAGTACATAATACCATGAGAGTCTTGCTTCCTCAAACTGCTGGAGACCTAGCGCCAGAAAGACTTCGAAGGAATCCGGTTTTATTCTCATGGCCTCTTCGTACTTCTCTTTTGCTTTTGCGTGCTCCTTTTGAGCGCATTGATAAGCATTTTTAACTTGTTCAGAAACGGATTCTCCAGAAACACCTCGTAGGAGGCTCAATCTTTTCCTAGCCCCTGACATGTGTACGTTTCCCAACTTTAACAATGATCGTGCTGCCATTTCTTGGAACTGGTGAGCTGCTCTGTCGAAAGGCCCTTGAGCTTCATCAGAGGTTACCACCTCCTCCATAGCTTCTGAATTCAGTTTCATCCCAAGCTCTTGAAGATTCAAGCATGTATCAGAATCCACCTTAGCCTGGATTTTGAATAGCCGAGCAAATTCAACCATCCAGTCTTCAATTTTACAAGTACCTTGACCATTTATCTTAGTTTTAAAAGAATCAGCGGTTATTTTGAGCTTTTTCATCTCGACTAATCTTCCAAAAAAGGGATCCTGCTCAGGAGTAACTTCCACTACATAGAACCTCGTACTCATAGCATCCAGTGACCTTCCTGACACCTCACTCATTCTTAGCTCTTCATCTGTTGTGATTGTCACCAAATCTCCTTCTTGGTCCTTGTACTTTATGCGGACTGCCCTTAAGCTGGGGAAACGCTCATGAACAACTTCCCTAAGCTGAAAGAGAGTGCAATTTAGAGGCAATTCAGCCAATCTAATGTCGTCAGAATACACAAATTTCACAGCATTCTTTACATCTCCGATACTTTCATCCTCAATTATCACTTTCTCATGTTCCGTGCTCGTATCACTTCTCTTATCCGACTGTTGTTTTCCTTTCACTTTCTTTTTACTCTGCTTATCAATAATCTTTTCTTTGCCCTTTTCAGCTGCAGGACTGTTGTTGTTCTTCTTCTCTGCCTCAGCATTCTCACCATCACTCTTCTCTTGCACCTGATTGCTCTTTTTCTTTTTCTTCGCTCGTGCCCTGCCTTCTTCAGCCCACAGAGCAGTGGAAGCCTCAACAGGTTCAACGTAATCTGGAGGCAGCTCTATCACTGAATCATTGACCCTTAACCCTTTGCTCTCCAAAGTTTTCTTAAGCTTTTCGGCAATTTCGGACGCCATGGGATTGTTCGGATCCAGTTTGGAAACCATACAAACATCTTTCAATGCCAAATCTAACTTATTCAAGGCCTCGTAGCATCTTGCCCTCTTCAACAATGCTTTGCTATGGTCAGGAGTGATATTAAGAGCCAAATCGCATTCGTGGATAGCTTTCGCATACTCTCCTGGATCCAATTGCATATAACATGAAGCCATATAAGCCCGAATATTAGAAACCTCTACATGATCCTTAGGAAGTAGCTTGATTGCTTCCTCATATTTAAACATTGCACCATCATAGTCTCTCTTCTGAAACAGCTTGTTACCTTCTTCCTTCAATCCTTGTGCCTTTGTAACAAAATCTAAAGTTTCAACCTTGGAATCATCCACTTGACTTTGGCTTGTTTCGGGTTCTAACTTTCCCTTTTGCTTCTCCATGGCAACTCTCAGAAGCAGAACACAACGAGAGAATATTCCAAAATTTTTTACCAAAGATTTCTACTTGAAACAGCTCATGAGATTCTCTTTGTCGAATTCATGTGAGCTTCAAGGGAAACTAAAACAGCTAATTTCACACAGGTCTGGCAATGGAACAGTGCACAGAGAAACGAAAGAAGATATACTACAATATTAAGTATATATATAATTTACAAAAGCCCTAGGTATTAAAGGTAGAACACGAAACGTGTCTACCTCATTAAATCGAGATCCTCAATCGCCAATTTCTCGAGCTGTGTCTGGGGAAATGATAGATAATCTGAAACGGGTTTTCTCGGGAAAGGAAATTGGAATTTTCCAGGAAAATAATGGGAGGAAGAAGAAGCGATGCAAAGAGAGAGGATGAAGGAAGAAGAAGAAGGATTATGATGACACCATGTGGCTCTGTACATCTGTAACGAGATAGCTTTGTCTAAAAGCCACGACAAAGGGTGTAATGGTAGAGCCAACAATTATAAAAGAAAAATATATTTTATAATTTAAAATAAAGAAGAAATGGGAAAAGAGAAGAAGAAAGAACCAAATGACGTCCAAAAAGGAAAAAAAGTAAATTAGACGAATCAGCCCAGATTGTTGACACGTGTTGATCTTTACTTTTACAGCGAATTACTTTTCCGGGAATTTTATTTATTCAGTGTGCTTTTCTTCTTTTCATGAAAGATTTATAATTTTTAACGACAAATAAAAAGAAGATTTATAATTTAATTGTAGTATATGTTTTAGGATAGAATTGGAGTTTTTCTATGTAATTTTAATCATAATGTGATCATTATAAATACCTTAAATGACAAGAATATTCAGCTTTTGCAAAAGAAGGTGTTATAGAAATAAAAATGTGTTTGATTACAGTACCATTTGCAGGTGATTTACCACAAGATATTAGTTCGTTTGTGGTGTAACAAAATGCAATGGTCATGCCGTGGAAAAATTAGCTGGACATTACCATAATAAATCGTTAGTTATTGAAAGTTGCAACAATCAAAATGTAGCAATGACATTGTCACTAACAAATTTTTCCTTACCATACGGACCATAGCCAATTGTAAAACATTACAATTGTTTTTCCATAACAAAATCGAAGCAACGTGCTACCATTAACTTGTCACAAGTTGCGTACAGAAACAACTGCAAATTGGCCACAAATTTATCAATGTATGTGCAGAAAAAACACGAGGCACAACAATTATTTAACGAGGTTTAGCAACGTATAACTGTCACCTTGTAAATATGCATTCATCATTTTTAGTCCCACAACACAAGTTTTTCTCCCCTTTTTAACGTTCTAAATTCTAGTGGTAGTCTTCTTCAGCCTAGAGACCCTTTCTTATTTTAATTTGTGTACCCCGAACAAAATTGCATGGGAGAATATTTTTTTGTAATAATATCCTTATTAAACCAAGTTGAATTCTATAATTTAATCATCACAAATCGGTATATTGCAAGATTTTTTTTTGGAATTATGACAGTAAAATTTGAATCTATTTCTGAATATTTTGTGGTGTATATGCATATTTTTTTTGCTTGGAACTTATGCACTAACCAACATTTATAGATTCTAATTTATATCATGAATATACTTTTGCTCTTAGTTCTTCATGTATAGAATATCAAGGAAAGATGCTACTTACTACTCTACTCCCAAATCTAAAATTTCAACAAAAGCTACAAATCTTATTATAATGTGTGTTTGTGACAATGAGATACACATTCTCCAAATTATAGAAAAAAACTTGGCGTCATCCTCTATTCACGCATATATATATAGTTACATGGAAACTTATAGAAGCTATATATAGTTAATCTATAGATTCTGGATATTTTGTGCTATATGCCCATTTTGTTTGGAATTCATGCAGTAACCCACTATTATAGATTCTAAAATATACCATGAATTGCTCTTAGCTCGTCGTGTATAGAATAAAATTAATCAACGAAAGATGCTATGGACTTGCTACTCTATTCACAAGTCTCTAATTTTCAGCAAAGCAACAATTTTTTTATTATATAACGTGTGTTAGTGACATTATATTGATATATGATTCACCAAAGAATAATCTGACAATAGAAAAAACTTGGCGTCATCCTCGATTCTCAGTATCTTTTCTTGCCTTTTCTGTGTATGTATAGAGAGTTGCGTCATCTTCAGTAGAGGAAAGGCAACATTCACGCACATATACACTTCTATATGTCGTATGAAGAAAAATGGAAACTTTATAGTCAGAGATACCAAAAGTGGCAAAGTCAAGTTGACTGCGAGAAATATCAGTTTAGTTAAAACTTAAAAGCTAATAGTTTCTGCGAATTTAGAGGTAATCAGAGTTTACGACTCCCACTAATAAAGAACAACTAAAAATCGAGTCCAAGTGATGTCATGCATCACATAAATCTCGAAATAGTGCGCGAAGGAAAACCAAAATACAATTCCTTCGTGCGCAAGGAAAAAAAAGGCGAATAATCGAAAAAAACAAAAAACAAAAAAACGTTAATCTTGATCTTTATGCAATGCGTAGAAGCGGCTAGGTCGTGGCCGGAAATCAAAGCAGCGACGGATATGGAGAGACGACGGTTTAACGATAGTCGACGCCAAGTATTTCCTAAACCGCTCAACCTCCTCGCCTCCGATCTTCGCGAGCGAATTGGCCAACGCCGTTTTCCTTAGATTCAACCGCGGATTACTCGTCCTGTTGTTACCTCCACAGTTGCTTCGATTCGCGGAGGAAGCTAAGGTTCCGATCTTATCGTTTTCTAATCGGCGGTGAAAAGCGCAGCGGAACGAGCCAGGGTGCGTCGTGGGAGAGCAGAGACACTTTCGCTTCTGATTCGAAACGGCGACGGAGGGTTTTGGGGTGTTTCCGGGAGAAAACCTCTTTAAACGGAGGTTGCAAGGAGACGGGGATCTTTGATGATGATGATGATGATGAATGTTGTGATGATGACGATGATGATGATGATTGAGTAATCTCTGGGAAGAAGAGAGAGGGCAGAGGACTGAAGAGCCGCTTGATTTTCCAGTAGCCGCCATGACTGCACTAGAGAGAGAAAATCGAGGAGAGAGAGAGACGCGTTTTGTTTTTATTTTTTTGGTTAATTAAAATCGGTCTGTTAGAAGATTCACCGATTCCGTTTGATTCGCATCCTCTATTTATGGAGGTTACGAACAGATCTCTGGCGGTTGCAAATCGTGACGAGGGTCAAAACTGTAATTTTTCCTTTTTTTGTTTGAACGCTTTAATTTTTCCTTTTTCCTAAAGCACAATTTTATTAAACAAATAAACCAAGATTCCGTACCAAATTGGAAACGATAATCCATACCAAACTGAAAACCAGAGTATAGACGTACGTCTCATAGAATTCAATATTTGGTCTTGGTCCTAAAACGAGATTAAATTATATTCCAATTTCTTTTTCTTTATGGTTTAGCATCAGATTAAATTATATTCTAATTTCTTTTTCTTTATGGTCCTAAATCAAGATTAAATTATATTCCAATTTCTTTTTCTTTATGGTCCTAAATCGAGATTAAATTTGTTTTCGCGATTTGGCTAATTCACCTTTAGCTTTACAAATTTTTGTGATTAAAAAAAATAATGTAATCTTCATAAATTGTCATTTGTCATTATCATTAATCTTGTTGGAAAAAACATACAATAAATTTAAATTTCTAAAATGGAAACCGGGACAATATTGAACCAAAAACCGAACTTAAACCGGAATGCCCGCCTCATAGGAGAGAGATACACATTACCGTTATATATATATATTATTATTTTTTTGGGGTCAGAGCACATTCCTTACCAGAAACACTGAACTTTATGTAAGTGTTACATTTGCAAATTGCAACTATGCAAAAACCAGGTTAGGGCAGTCAACCAAATTACCACTGCTCCCTTTTTTTTTGTTTGCTTTGACAACAATCAAAAATTTACCATTTCTTTTACCTATACATAAACCAAAGTCTCCATATTTGTTTGTTTGCCTCAAGAAAAGAAGAACAAAACTTATGAGTCCTCCTTAGTGAACGTCTGAGGCTTACTGCTTGCAAATGCCAACCATACAACCGTCCCCGTCAAGTAAAAGAATATCGATGGCGCAAATAGAGACATCTACACCGATAATCAACAATTTTGAGTAACTAATTAACTAAGCACTGAACATCATTGGAGGTAAAGTTAGCAACTTACAGTCCAGGAATGAGTTGAGTCGAGGAGAAACCCAGTTAGCGCCACACCTATAATTCCAGGTACTGCACCCACTGTGTTGGTTATGCCCTGTGAAAGGATCCCATTATATGTTTAGAGAGAAGCTATATATCTTCATACCCAGATATAGTTTCATTACTCATTGGCATCACGCAGGGATCTGAGGATCCCTCTTTATAATGATCAGAGAAACAGACTAGGACCAAATGTTTGGTTCCTCACGATACAAACTTCTTTTATTTTTGGTTTCAGTTTTGCCAATAAAAAGTCTCTGCCTAATGATAGCTCAGAGTTATCAGGAGAATTAGAGAAATGGAAAGTAAGAATAACGTAGATGGCATCATATGTTCTAAAGAACCACATGTACCAGAAGTATGCTTGCGTATTCGGGTGAAATGTCCTGATGAGTACAATAAAGTCCTGTAAAAATAAACACAGTGTTTGTCAATTCGGTACAATTAACTTCTTCGGGTGCATCTTCTCTATATGACGTTACTTGAAGATAGAAAAATACTAGATCTCCAGTTACCTGATAAAGCAAAACTTGATAGGGCCAAGCCTGCTGTCAAGATTCCGGCAATTTCCCATGGTGGCAATCCAATGTCCACAGATGAAAGTGTCATGCAGATCGCTGGTGCCACGAACGCAATCGTTTGACAAATCTTTCGGACCTACATGGAAAATTCCCAAGGACCTTACATATCAAAGTGACGATATGTTGATCTAGATAACGGGAACCATTGGTGAAAATTGATCAAACGGAATAACATAAACACATGGAAACTGAGTTTAAAATCATAGATCTGCATGAACCTCAAACAGTTACCAGAACTGAAACATATTAAGACCCTTTTTATCTGTTAAAAGAGTACGTACACAAGGAAAAGAGATGTGATTTTTTACCGTGGTAGTTTCAACTCCATTTGAAATCAAGTAGTCAGCAAATTGTGAAGCAAGACTTGTCACGAAAATTGAAGCCAGTGGAGGAAGGATGGAAACCTGATCTTCACATCCACATATCAAATCCCAAATGTTATAACTTCGCAAAACGTATCTCCAAGGAATCGAGTATGCATATGTAAGAAAATTCACTTTAAGCATTTTACAATACTACTGCTTAGTAATAGAGATCAATAGAAAAGCTCTCTTGTTGCTGTTTCCAGGTTACTCGAGCTCAAAGAAAACGTAACAGAAGCATCTCACTTCATACAAAAAAAAACTGCAAGCTGGACTAATTTGCCAATATTCCTGAGAAAAACACAAAATAAAAGACAGTTCTGTACTTACCCAAGCAGCTTCTCTCAAATTTAGACTCAACGCCTCACTGCAAACAGAACACAATCAAATTTACTTTCTTCATCAACAAAGATACAGAATGACAGAGACAGAATACTGATATAACCATAATTGTTCCTTATGGATAACCATTTTAAAGTAACTTCGTCTAAGTCATGGGCTCAGAAATTTTGTATCAGGAAAGATGAGTAATGAAACCACAACATACATCAAGCATCAATCAGGTCTTGAAAAGAAAACATCAAAATAAGTTAAAAATGAGAATTTATAAAACTGCAGATAACTCGCCTTTTAACAAATAGAGCAGCAAAATCATTGCCCAGTAAAAGGGAACATGGTGAAGAGGTAGAATTGTTAACCCGCAATTACCTAAAATAAGTTGGTAGCCAAGATAAACAGGTATAGTGACCCCAACTTCCACAAAAGTGAGTGTATATCATTGCCCAAACAGCTGAGCTTTGGAAAAACGACTTCCACGGAATCTCCTGTAGTAAAATACCGGAAAAAAATGAAGCATTGACTCAAAGCAAACGAAAAGGTTTTGGGTTTCCAAAATTATTTGTTTGTACGCCATGTAGGCACCATTTAAGGAGACATGTTTTCATAACCAAGTGAATGAAATATGAAAGATAAAAAATAGTCTAAAGACAGCATCCTGGCATGGCGAATAAGTTAAATTCATTTAGCTTCCTCCAAATTTTGTTGTTTTTACTCACCAACAATCATGGATTAAGATAAAATATTATTGCCATAAGGTTACGCAGTTCACTAAATTCAACATCGTATCAATCACAAATGAAATAAAAGAACAAATCCAGACGTAGACATAATTTTAGAACACCTAACCTTCAATGAGTTCCCCAATTCTTCCCGTGTAGCTTTTTCTGGTTTATCCGAAGTAGTGGTCCCATCACCTATCAAACAAAGGGCAATCCTGACTGTAAATAGTGTTCAAATCCATGATCCAAAACATTAATTGAGTGAAATCTTAATTATAATAGTCTCACAATAAAGATAACAAAAGGTGATTTAGTCACATGAACATTTTAAGGAACTGCTTCACCCCCAAAAGAGTAAATTCTCCAGTTCGAGACGATATGAACTTAATAGTGGGTTAGAGAAGGCTTTACAAGTAATTCTCATCTGTTACACTTCTCTTTCACATATTGAAAAAGAAACGATTTTAGGATGGCTTTCACAATATAAGCCATGAAAAAAAACTACGCCGTAAATAATTGTGTAATAAATCCCACTATCTGACATCTACGTTCATTGGTTATATCTATAACTTCAAACATAAAATAAAGTCTGAATAAAGAAAAGGAAGGAGAAACCACCTCTATATGAAACTTCTTCCTCACTGAGAAATTGAAACCCGACAAACCTTCAACATATAGGGTAGAACTTAGCATACTGAAATACTGAACTAGCATGTAATTATCTACAACATCAGGCAACGATGTTGTGCAAATGTTTAGTCAGCACTTGATGAGACTTACCAGCCAACACCAAGGAGACCAAAGAGGTAAAAGACAGATTCCCAATTAAAGCTTTGGATAATGGGAGGAGCCAAGAGAAGCCTGCGGAGGTACTAATGTTAGATATCTCTGCAAGTCTTAAAACTGAGCATTTTTTTTGTCACTGTTAACCAATCTAACCTTGTTAGAATATTAATTGAATAAGATACAACGAAAAAATTAAAAACCACATAACTGTAACTTTCATAGTTTAAGTATGAAAAAACCATACCCCAAAACACTTCCCAAACTCAATCCTCCAAAAACAAAGCCTACTGCCCTTGAGCGCTCCCCAACAGGTATCGTCCTGTATGCAGCAATTGAATGACACAATCAGGATATGAAAAAAAAATGGGGCTAAAAGCTATAAAGCAATACGCTCAGCTGGAATTTTAAGCTTAAAGCGACTAAATGGATGTTATCATAATTTCAGCTTTAGTAAAGAAAGGGTTTTTGTAAGAAAAAATGTCTACTCGTTAAATATTAACTTGCCCATGGAAGAACATGCTCATATCTAGATCATGAACTAAATTTAAAAAGACAAGGCTGCATAAGCAGTTTAACCACATCATCTATATTCAAGTATATGAGCACTCTTCAAATTTGCTCCAGATTAATACATGCCTGGCAATAAGGTCCGTTGCAGCCGATGGGGAAACACCTTCTCCTATTCCCACCTGGAGTTACAAATCTCTGTGTTAAGACAAAGACATAATGTAAGGCTAGAGAAGGGTGGGGGTAGAGAAGGCAAGAGCTTAAGAGAGAGTCATTTCATGGGATTCTTTATCAGTTTAACAAACTAAGGAATGCGTAACAAGACCACGACTCTAAAGAGACCAGAATGATTGCATAATTCAGCATAAACAACATAAGCATATAGACCTGCTTACCAAAATTCGGGAAAAGATTAAGCCGGGCATAAATCCAGCAAGTAGTGGAACAAGAGCTGTAGCAAAAGACCATGTAAATACACCAATCTCGAGCACTTTTCTGCATTAAGAAAATAATGAAGGATACATTAACAAAAGCAGGAGCAACCCTGCTAAGAAAAATTGGGAACAGCCTAAAAAAGACAAACCTTCCGCCAAAAATCTTGGAAAGCCAACCTCCAGGCAACTGGCTCAAGGCATAACCCCAAAAGAAGGATGACTGGACCAAGCCGGCCACAGATGAGCTCCATCCAAATTGGTGTGACATTGGTATTATAGCAATACTCAAGTTCACCTGCGATTCTCACCATACAATATACTTAGTCAAATGATATTGTCCACAATCATCATTTAACTCCTTCATAAGATAAGGCAAGAAGAAGAAGAATTCATGTAACTTTATCATTCCTGATACTAACTTGAGCTCGAATTCACATGATTCCGACCCTCATATCTTACGCAAGCTACCTAAACCAGAATGCCTATACGAGGAAAAAATGAAAACTTTGTTCAAATTGAGATAGAAAAACACCTTGTCCATATTGCAGATAACAAAGGCGAGAGAAGTAGCACCGATAAGCTTATATCTCTCAGGTATGTTTTTCCATGGAGGCCAATTCTGTTCGAAACCCGTCTCCGTACTCAGAACTTCTGAATCGGAACCTGGATTCGGAAGCTGAGGAGAGTCTTCTTCGATAGGCTTCTTCGGAAGCTTCTTGCTCTCTCTGACTCGTTCAGTACCACTGGCGGAGCACTTAACCCTTGATTTCAGAGGATTGTGATAGTGATGTTGGGGGAAGGAGCGAGTGGTGATGGTGTAGACGGAGAGGAAAGGCTGTTTGCGTGCGTGGATGGGAGAAGAGAAGAAATGATTCTCCGGTCTCAAGGGAAGTCTCGCCATTGTTGGCGTCACAGAGAAGAAGAAGAAGAAGAAGAAGTAAAATTGAGAATGAAGGAAATGAAGAAGAGGGAGAGAGGAGGACACGGTGGAGCAATAGAAAGCTTGTGTGGCTCACTGTGGAGAGAACTGTCCTCAATATGGGTCCCGCTTCGGAATCAAAAGCTTCCCGTTGCGTGACTCTCTCTCTTTCTCTCTCTCGTAAACAACTCCAAGGCCAGGATCTTTCTTACAAACATACGGTGAGACTTAAATAATGAGAAAATGATATCAACTTCTATTGATGATCATGTTTTCAATTGAAACAAGTGGTTCAGAGATTTTTCAGTAGAACATTACTGAAAAAAACCACATAAGATGACATTGTTTGGTAAAAAAACCAAGTCTTCCAAGTTCGAAAAAAACAATGTTATCCAAAGGGTTTTTTTTCTTCTTCTGGCCTTCTTCTGCATACTAAAAAATATTATCTTTGGGTATAGAAAAAAGCGACAAAGTCAAGCTCGTCTCTGTCAATTACATAAGCTCTTTTATCCCAAAATGCTCATCAAACAAAGATGCTCTCTGAAAATCAGTAGAAACAATGGAGAAGCCAAAGTTCAAGACTGTCCAAGAAGTGATTGCAGCCGGCGAAGGATTACCGGAAAGATATCTCCACATACCCACCTGCGACGGTGGCGAAGATCAGCCTCTTAACGGCTCGGTGCCGGAGATGGATATTCCCGCGATCGATCTCAGTGTTCTCCTCTCTTCTTCTGAAGATGGTCGAGAAGAGCTGACTAAACTTCACTCGGCGCTCTCTACATGGGGCGTTGTTCAGGTTTGACTCTCTTACTGATGATGAAGTTCTATAGATGGTTTCGAGTGAATTTCTAATATTTGATTTCTTTTAATTAAAACACGCAGGTGATGAATCATGGAATTACAGAAGCTTTTCTTGACAGGATATACGAGCTAACCACGCAATTCTTTGCGCTTCCGACCGAAGAGAAACAAAAGTACGCGAGAGAGATTGGTAGTATCCAAGGATATGGAAACGACATGATTCTGTCTGATGATCAAGTGCTTGATTGGATCGACCGTTTGTATCTCACTACTTACCCTGAAGATCAACGAAAGCTTCAATTCTGGCCTGAGATCCCAGTTGAGTTCAGGTAAAAAGTCTCACTCACCTTTCATCTTTCATTTTCAACAGCATCTTGCTTCATTCGAGTTTTAGTGATCTATGACAAAAAAAATTCTTCAGGGAAACGTTGCATGAATATACAATGAAGCAACAGCTAGTGATTGAGCAATTCTTTAAGGCCATAGCTAGATCGTTGGGTTTGGAAGAGAATTGTTTTCTAGAGATGTATGGAGAAAATGCTATAATGGATTCAAGATTCAACATGTATCCTCCATGTCCTAGGCCAGACAAGGTTCTTGGGGTTAAACCGCACGCTGATGGTTCGGCGTTCACTCTTCTCTTACCGGACAAAGATGTCGAAGGGCTTCAGTTCCTCAAAGATGGCAAGTGGTACAAAGCTCCAATCGTCCATGATACAGTTCTGATCAATGTTGGAGATCAATCGAGGTAATCAATCAATCTTGCTTATGATATTGAAAGATTGAACGGTGTAGATTTTGACAAATTCTCTTTTGCGTGTTCAGATAATGAGCAATGGGATATATAAGAGCCCTGTTCATAGAGTGGTGACGAATAGAGAAAAAGAAAGAATATCTGTGGCAACGTTTTGCATTCCGAGTCCAGACAAAGAGATTCAGCCTGCAGATGGGCTTGTGTCTGAAGCAAGACCAAGATGTCTCTACTTCGATTACTATCAACAGGGTCGAAGACCGATCGAAGCTGCATTGATCTAAAAGAACATTTTCAAATCTCCTTTTGGGTTTCATTGATAAATCTGCTTCTTCTTTTTTTTGGTTACTTGAAACGACAACGTGTAAGCATGGGATTTTAACATTTGCTCTCAAGTTCTTTAAGTCTCTCAATATTCACAATTATATTTCTTGAGCAATTGACTTTGGTTGGAGAAGAAGAGCGTCTTCATGAAGCCTCGATACGTGGTATCTCCCGAAGTTAACAAGAAATACGCATAGCCTATGGTTATTTCAGTGGCGGCACACAAGAAAAGTGTAGGAACACAACCTAAGTAATTTGAATGCTTGTGAAGAACTTAAATCAAATAAATCGATAATGCAACAAAAAATACTTGAATTTAGAAAAAAATGGATTTGTAGAAACGCTCTTTTATTTTATTTTGAAAGCCCCATGTAATATAACGATTAAATGATGTTCCTAATCTCATGATACAAATAATCCGCATTTTCTAGGATTATAACCTTTCGAACATAAAACCCTTTTGTATTTTTATTGAAGAAACCAAATGAAAAAATACTATTTTTGATGTTATCAATGAGAGCAAAAACCACAAAAAAATTTCCTCGCCTTATTTTCACTTTGAAAAAAAAAGGTTCCACTATGACACTGAAAACTTGTCTATTAACATGTAAATTAACATGGTAATTATTAGACGATTTTAAGTAACAATGTCATATTTAATTTCTGAATTCAAAAGTTCTTCTTACGCTTTGAACATGATTTTTTTTTCCTATTGATCAGACACTAAAATTAAATCATAAGCAAAAAGATTGGTTAAGACTTTTTTGTGTCTACTTATACAAAGCCAATCTGAATTTAGTCTATTTTGATTCGGTTTAATGCGTAGTTTAACATGGACTTTTTTTTCTCCATAAAAGATAAACTCGCTCTTCTATATAATAACGTGTTCACTGTAAATTTTCAATGTAGGTCAAATTGCTTTATGTCTAATCTGTACTTCTCAAGCACTTAACTTTAAATACACATTTTTCATTCAATAAATTCCAATTTTATCATACGAATACATTACATTATTGTGTTCACAGTGATGTATAAATCATTCTTATAATCTGGTTAAAATTCCATCAAATAAATATATTAAAAAATGCCCAAAAATGTATCAATGCAACATTTTTAAAAATTTAAACATGTTTGAACATTGTGTTTCAAAGAGAAAGTAGGTGATCCATCACATCCCAAGAAAGTTATGGTTATCATTATTTTCTTTGCTTGTGTGAATGGTAAGGAGAAAACATGAAAGAGAGAGACAGATAGGGAAAGTCAGGAAAATTCTCAACACCTAAACTTACTAATTTGAAAACAACAGTC
This sequence comes from Schrenkiella parvula, assembly GCA_000218505.1. NCBI lineage: Eukaryota > Viridiplantae > Streptophyta > Magnoliopsida > Brassicales > Brassicaceae > Schrenkiella > Schrenkiella parvula. The sequence continues at coordinate 11,815,153 of CM001192.1, read as the reverse complement.
TTTGGAAAGAAAGAAAAAAGGACCCTAGAGGAACTGTTGGCCCTTCGTTCTCTCCCTCTCATTGTGTTATCATTCATACTCTCTACATCTTAAAAAAGAAATGCGTATATCCTTACATATAGAAATTGCTAGATTAATATTGACTTTGACCCGTCTTAACATATTCACGTGATGGCTTTCATAAAAGTGGTAAAGTCTTTTAAAAGTTATAAACTAATTTGAAATCTAAAATATAATATATCACGATGCCAAAAATACAGCAAACAGAAAACAAATGATTAGGTTAGCCATTGAAGGGAGACTATTGGATTAGTCATAATAAAAAATCATATCGCCCACCAATTGCCCACAAACCACTATGCATATTCGTGAATCAGTCTTGGGATGCGCTTTTCCTTACATATTGAAAATGTAAAGCCGACAACAAAATTAAAGACCGAGACTGGTCTACTTTATTGTTTTCAAGATTTGTAGGCTGTTGATCTATTTGTTGTCATTATTCGGGCACGTCTTCGGGTCTTTTAGTATATATAGAGGCTCTTTTTCTCCCTCAATGCTCATCAAACAAAGATCCTCTTAAATCAGTAGAAACATGGACGAGAAACCAAAGTTCAAGACTGTCCAAGAGGTGGTTGCATCAGGTGAAGCACTACCAGAAAGATATCTCCAACCTGGCGTCCACGATGATCAACCCCTTGATGCTTCGGTGCCAGAGATGGATATTCCGGCCATTGATCTGAGTCTTCTCCTCTCTCCTTCTGAAGAGGGTCGAGAAGAATTGAGAAAATTTAACTTAGCGCTCTCTACATGGGGTGTTGTTCAGGTTCGATCTTCTTAGCTAGAGAAGACATTTTGTTTTTTTTTCTTTTCTTTCGAGTTCGTTTAACTTTGTTTGTTAGATTGGTTAAGCTTTGGTTCGTTTTGTGTTAGAGTTGGTTCCTAAAAACGTAAAATCTGCAAAATGATTCAATATTGTGAGACCAATCGATCAACTTAACAATGGTAAACAAAACAAACAATAAATTTGGTAGGAGGAAAATAAGACGCAATAATATAGAAAATACGGAAGTCATGCATAGACTATAGTTCCGTTTGGGTACAGTGTTTAAATTACGCACGGATCAGAGTCATGACATTCGATAGAAGTTCATGGAATTTGAAATTTTGATCGAAGCAGGTGATGAACCATGGAATTACAGAAGCTTTTCTTGACAAGATTTACAAGCTAACAAAACAGTTCTTTGCGCTTCCGACTGAAGAGAAACAGAAGTATGCAAGAGAGACTGGTAATATCGAAGGATATGGAAGCGACATGATACTGTTGAAGGATCAAATTCTCGACTGGATCGACCGTTTGCTTCTCACTACTTACCCTGAAGATCAACAACAACCTAAATTCTGGCCTCAAGTCCCAATAGGATTCAGGTAATTAATATCAAAATTTTAACATCTTGATTCATCGACTTTGGTGATTTTTTGACAAATAGATTTCTTCAGTGAAACTTTGCATGAGTACACGATGAAGCAACAGCCAGTGATTGAAAAACTCTTTAAGGCCATGGCTATATCTTTGGAATTGGAAGAGAACTGCTTTATAGAGATGCAAGGAGAAAATGCTAGGATCGAAACCAGATTCAACATGTATCCTCCATGTCCTAGGCCGGACAAGGTTATCGGGGTTAAACCGCACTCTGATGGCTCGGTTTTCACTCTTCTCTTACCGGACAAAAATGTCGAAGGACTTCAGTTCCTCAAAGATGGCAAGTGGTATAAAGCTCCAATAGTCCCTGATACAATTCTGATCAATGTTGGAGATCTAATGGAGGTAAAACCAATCATGCATAATGTATTTGAATGATTAATTGATTGGTGTAGATCAATGACATAACTGATCTCTCTTTCTGTGTTTTAGATAATGAGTAATGGGATATACAAGAGCCCAGTTCATAGAGTGGTGACCAACAGAGAAAAGGAAAGGATATCTGTGGCATCATTCTCCTTTCCGAGTCCAGAAAAAGAAATTCAACCTGTAGATGGGCTTGTGTCTGAGGCAAGACCAAGACTCTACAAAACAGTTAAGCAGTATGTTGAGCTTTACTTCGAAACCTATCAACAAGGTCGAAGACCTCTTGACGCTGCATTACTCTAAAAAAAATGTATTTCAACACCTTATTATCGATTTCACAAATAAATCTGTTTCTTATGTTACTTGAGACTGAAAACAGAATACTATTGCTTGTTTGTTTGAATGCGAGGCTGCATTGTGTTTTTTTTGTTGTTGTTGTGTTGTGTTGAGTTTCCGAGGATATTTAGCAGAATTGTAATCCCTATTTTAAATAAAAGTTCTAGATTGAAATGAAAAATCAAGGGGCCGGTGAAACAGAAAAGTGAATAAATCGATGAACTTTGAATATTCGAATCTTTCAAATTGAAACATTCCAAAAAAAGACAGTGATTTTGACGGCTGTAATGCCACCATTCATTCGACAACCAGTCTTCTGTTTTTCTCCCACCCTCCTTCTTCCATGTTTCTCTCTTACACATCAATCCTTCATCCAATCCTCTCTCTCTCTTCCTTCTCGGAAATTTCCCCTTCTCCGGTGCCGAATCGCCGTGGGAAGGAGATTTTTCCGGGAAAGTTTCCATTTTGTTTCTCCTAAAGAGCTCATAGACTCTCCTCCTTGTAAATGGCGACGACGGTTGTGTCCATTACAGAGAAAGTGCTAGAACGCGTATACGGAAATTCTAAACTTACCCTTTCCGTGGCAAGCGGTGGCGGTGGCGACGGCGAAAAGGTTCAGCGTCATACCCATCACCACATTCATTCCTACGACGACAGCGACGATGATGTTTGTTACAGCGACGAGGATGAATCGGCAATGGAGCTCGTCCAGATCGGTGCGGAGAGGACGAAGAACGTCTTGATCCTCATGAGCGACACTGGAGGCGGACACGGTGCCTCAGCTGAAGCCATTCGCGACGCTTTCAAGATCGAATTCGGAGACAAATACAGGGTAAAGAAAAGAATGTTGACAAGTTGTGGTTCATTATCACCTTAAAATATTTGTTTTTGATTTGGTGGGTTTTTTGACAGAATTGTGAAGGACGTGTGGAAAGAATACACAGGGTGGCCATTGAATGACATGGAGAGATCGTATAAGTTCATGGTGAAGCATGTTCAGCTATGGAAAGTTGCTTTCCACAGCACATCTCCCAAATGGATCCACTCTTGCTATCTAGCAGCCATTGCAGCCTATTACGCCAAGGAAGTAGAGGCGGGTTTAATGGAGTACAAGCCTGAGATAATCATCAGTGTTCATCCTCTGATGCAACACATTCCATTGTGGGTTCTCAAATGGCAAGAGTTACAGAAGAGGGTCCTCTTTGTCACTGTCATAACTGATCTCAACACTTGTCATCCTACATGGTACATATATTAGGCCGGTTTATAGTCTCTGAGAGATGCTAGCTGCAAAAAAATTGATCTTTTTATCTTCTATGGTTTAGGTTTCATCCAGGGGTTAATAGGTGCTATTGCCCGTCTCAAGAAGTGGCGAAAAGGGCGTTGTTTGATGGGCTCGATGAGTCTCAAGTCCGTGTCTTTGGATTGCCTGTGAGGCCATCTTTTGCACGAGCGGTTCTGGTGAAGGATGATTTAAGAAAAGAGCTTGAGATGGATCGAGATCTTCGAGCGGTTCTACTGATGGGAGGAGGGGAAGGTATGGGCCCTGTGAAAGAAACTGCAAAAGCTCTTGAGGAATCATTGTATGACAGAGAGAACAAGAAGCCCATTGGGCAAATGGTTGTTATCTGTGGACGTAACAAGAAATTGGCCTCTGCGTTAGAAGCCATTGAATGGAAAATTCCTGTGAAGGTATGTGATAAAAAGAAACCGCTTAGGCATTATTAGAGGCTCTTAGGTTTCAAGACTCAAGCTTGGATATTATTGACATTACAGGTTCGAGGATTCGAGACTCAGATGGAGAAATGGATGGGAGCCTGTGACTGCATAATCACAAAAGTAAGAGGAACAGAACAATCTCATATTCACCAATAGGTTCATGAGCTAAGTGTCAAGGTTTCATTACTTGCAGGCTGGACCAGGAACGATCGCTGAATCGTTGATCCGATCACTTCCTATCATCCTCAACGATTACATTCCTGGACAGGTCGGCTTAGATTACTTTTTAATGGTATACAGCTCATATCTGTATAGTTTCTCATATGAATTACACATGAAACCATACAGGAGAAGGGGAATGTGCCGTATGTAGTGGAGAATGGCGCAGGAGTGTTCACGAGAAGTCCCAAAGAGACAGCGAGAATTGTTGGGGAATGGTTCAGCACAAAGACAGACGAGCTGCAACGAACTTCAGACAACGCACGTAAACTAGCTCAGCCTGAGGCTGTCTTCGACATTGTCAAAGACATCGATGAGCTCTCGGAGCAACGAGGTCCTCTTGCTAAAGTCTCTTACACTCTTACCTCTTCCTTTGCCAGCTTAGTGTGATTCCTCGTGTCTTATATTAACATCTCTCCCTTATTAGTTCCTTATCTGTTCTTTTTTCTTTCATTCTTTTAATCATAATTTATTTGCTGATTAAGTTGTATGTATTGTTTATATGATGTCTTTGCATTATGGTTAGCCTATAACAAGAACTTTTAGGTTCAACGAGAGTTTGATATGCCTATAATACAGAGAGAATACATAATATTATCAAACATTATTATTGATTTTTGTTAATGTTTCATAATATTACAAACAGGCTCATATTATACCACTGATACGTTATTAAGTAGATGACAGCCATGAGATCCGGAGACTTAGGATCTTCAGAGTCTGTTAATCATCAAAGCCTTGCTTAGAACAGAGAACTAACCCTTTTGCTTCTGTTGCTGAAAATTCCAGGCTCTTATTATTCTTTTCATATATATATATATAAACCATCACCCTGTTGAAGCCTTCTCATTCTTCATGATCATATGGAAGGATTTAACTCTATCTTCCCCCACGATCTCTCTAAGAACATCGTCTTCAATCTTCTCTGCTTGCCATAGAGACGGATCCTCAACAAAGTCCTCACTAAATATCATACTCGAGACCCACTCTTTCCATGTCGTCCTCTTGTACTTGTCTTCCTCTAATGTTCCTCTGGACAAGAGCTGATAAACATAAACAATTTTCTGCTGCCCTGGTCTGAAGGCACGAGCTATTGCTTGCTTTGTCTTTGAAGGGTTCCATTCTGAGTCGAGCATGATAACCCTTGAAGCCGCGGTTAAGCTAATCCCTTCTGCGCAAGCTGTGATCGAGGCTAGTAAGACTCTGGATGGGTTTCCTGTTTCTTCAAATTTGTCTATCACTCTACCTCTCTCGAACAGCTCTTGATCACCCGTTAAGGTCAAGATCTCTCTGCCTCTTTGCCACCTGAAAACGTTCTCAAACAGTTCGATAAACAAACGGATTGGTGCAATGTTGTGGCAAAAGATCAAGATTTTCTCCCTCTTGACCACTCGGAACACTAGGTTCAACACAAACATGACTTTAGATCCTTTCTTTGCGTCGTGCTTGAGCTTTTCAATCTCGAAAAGTTCTTGCGGGTTGAAGAATTTTGCGCAACAGTTTGAGGTCTTGACCAACCAAGGATGTATAGCTGCCAATGTAACCAGAAGCTCAAGCTCGAGCGGAAACCCGTGATAACTCTCCATTACAGTTTCAAGTTTTGTGAGTATTTTGTGCTGTATATCCGTTGAGTTCATCAACAATGTATAGATCTGTAAACCAGGAAGAGCATCGCTGCTTCCGCTTCCACTTCCTTCATAATTATCAATGAAACTACTAGTCATATTTCTCAGCATATTGAGACCGTGAAGGCGTTCATCGCCCACACCCGCATCAATCTTCTTAGCAATAATATCGAGGAAGAATTTACGAGCTCTGTTCTCGAGCAGGTGAGGCGCCTTATTTACACCTTGATTGGCCTTGAATTTCTGATCTAACTCTAGTAGTACTTCATGAACAAACTTGGGTCTAGCCAAACACAGCGTGTTGAAGTACTCGCAGAAGTTGTTCTGAAACAAAGTACCTGAGAGAAGAACCCTTAAGTCAGTACCAACTTTCATCAAGGCCTTGCGTAATCTCGACTTGGTACTCCTCGGGTTATGTCCTTCATCAAGAACAAGAAGCCCAGGACTCTCTCTTAGCACCTTAGCCATGTACTTCCGGTGAGCAAACTTCGAGTCTTCCCTCATCAAAGTCAGAAACGAAGTGTAACCCATTACAAGAACGCTTGGATGGGCGTGCCATTTCTGTATCTTTTCTAAGCAGTCAAGAACATGCATAACATCTTGGCTCGGTTTCGGAACTCCCTTGAACTGAACCGTGCTGTTCTGCTTAGATACACAGTAGGTTCTTCGTCCATGGATCAAATGAACCGGAACCGGGATCTCCCATTTGATGAACTCCTTGTACCAAGTATAGAGAGTTGTCTTTGGAGCAAGAATCAAAGGTCTCTTCCCGGGAAATAGCTTCAAGTAGCTCGTGAGAAAAGCGATCATTAGGAAAGTCTTACCAGCTCCGGGAGAATGAGAGATAACACAACCTCCTATGGTATCTGAAGTGGGATCCATAAGCGCAGGTTCCACAGATCCTGCAAGATTTCTCCAGAGAAACTCAAAGGCTCGTCGTTGATGCATATGTAGTTTCATCTTAAGCTGAGATATTAATGCCCAAACGTTGTCACTTTCTTCAGCTGCAAGCATTTCGGAAGAGTCACTTGACTTAGTGATATCTTCGCTTTCTGCTTCTTTGTAGCGCAATTTAGTCTTTATGTCATCTTCTTCGATCTGCTTAGTCTCTGTAGTCCATTTCTTATGTTTCGCCTATTCAAACCAAACCACGAAAAACCAATCACTATCAAGCGAAGTAACATTATCCATTTGTAAAGTTGTGAGTTTCACTTACAAAAGGTGCAGAAACATGTTTTATCTCAGTTCCTACATGACCACATAACCTGCAACACAGTCCAATTTCTTCGTCCAGCATATAATCATGATCACAACCACATTTGGCTTTTTCGAAAGCCTCGTTGTCCACTCTTGCCTGGAGATTTTGAAACACCATACCAACATTATTAGCGTGTAATATAGTTTCAGGACACAAGAGGTTTTGGAAGAGAATAATACCTCGTTGTCGTCAAGAATGTAAGAAGAAGCCAAGCAGAGTTCCATTTCTCTCCATAACATTTCGTTCTCTGAAGTATCTCCCTCATCATCCTCGCTCGAGGTTTCTTCGATCTCTCCATGCGGTTTAGAAGCGAAATTCGTCTTTTTTAACTCCTCCCACTGGTCAACAACATTGGTCGGCTCGTCCTTGGCTGCAATTGTTGAATCAATGTTGTTCATGTATGTATCTATCAGCTTGTTATACGCACCTGCGCTCAATGTTACTTTCTTATACACCCTTGGTTCATCAAAACCCTCATTCTTTTGAGCAACTGACCGTGATGATGATCGGGATACTCGTTTTTGAACCGATCTCACGTGGTTAGGACCTTTCCAACATAGATCAGATTCCATCATCTCTTCCATCTCCGTTGTTTTCTTCCCGTATGTTGCAGACTTACTTCGATATTTTTCAATCTCATCAAAGTACTCGTTTCTGGAGAAACCACCACCCCCGCTCAAATAATTAGCATTAAGACCAAACTTTTCCAACGGTATAGGCTCAAACACTGGAGTGAATGGAATAACCGAAAGCTCGGGGTTCCTCTGTTTTCGACCAAGTCCACGTCCTCTCTTCTTTTCTACCAAAGCAATCTCTCCTTGTCTACTCTCTGGTATCACTTGTAGAGAATTAGTTCCTTGTTTCTTAAACAAATGCGATAAAGGTACGTACAAATCATCTTTAGTATCACCATCCTCATCGCCACTATCTTCTTCTTCGTCGTACTCACCCTCCATACTAACTACAGCCAATTTTTCATACCGGTATGGCATCATCCGCACCCAACCGTCATTTGTATCTGGCTGATAATCACATCCTGTAAATCTATCCGGTGTCACATTTCTTCTCTTGGACCGACGCAGTTCCACTACCTCATCTTCTTCCGAGTAGAAATCTGTTTCTTGCTTTATTTCAGGATCTTGAGAATCCTCGACTATTTCTGCCGGATTAAACTGAACCACTTTCAATAACGAGACACCGTCTTCCACTGTAATATTCATCGAACTCGAAGAGCTGCTAGAGCCTTCATCCGTTACAATCTGATAAACCATCTTGGTTTGCACTGTTCTTATGTTAAACACAATGTTTTTCTTAACCGACGTGACAACCAACCACGAAAGATCCGGCAAGAACTTTCCCAGTGACAGTCTCGTTTTCATCAGTGTAGTACAGTCCTCAGAGAACTTCCACCTATAGAACTGATCACTACTCTGTTCCTTAAAAAACCTTTGGAGAATGGAGATTTGGTTTAGACCGATGATCACGGAATCTCTATTGATTCTCTGTCTCTCCATTCCAATGCAGCCTTGGTCTATATAAATTCTGACATAGATCTTGCAAGAGCATTCAGATTCATGAGGCTTCCTCTCTATAGAAACAATCCTCCCGTCGACCCAAACCTATGCAAGAACAGATACATGAGCTGAAATACTATTTTGTGATGAGTTTAAAGATGCAGAGCATTAAGAAGATACCGGTTCCAAGTCATCTTCATGGAGAGGATAGAGAACACAAACATCGATACCAGGCCGGAGGAAACAGGTACAGTCGCTCAAAGTCGCCTTTCTTGATCTGAGGCGAAGCCTTTGGAAGGGACGGATATCTTCCAACACATAACCGTTCTCTAACAGAGGTATTGTCATATTTCCATCTTCGATCCTTATGTATTCCACAGCTTTCCATGTACCCGAGGAGAAGATCTCGAAAGCTAAGAAAATAAAAACCAGTATGAAGTCAGAACTTTGTTCTCCATTGTTCAAAGTGATCCGATACACACTTTGGCTTTTTAATCCAACAATTTCTAGTTAATTACCTTTATTATTGGCAATTTAAAAGTTCCAACTTCTCAAAATACTCAAATTTTTTTAAGATAAACTCTGTGGCTGGGAGGACTGTAATGGTTTGATTTTTACATGAAAAAGATTTGGGGAAAGAACTGCATTAACTTGCACCTAAATCAGCAAAAAGAAAGGATGAAATCAATGAAAGGGATATTAAATAACACTTACGGCATGGATCAAATGGATGCTTCAAGTCATAGAAACGTCTTTTCTTCATCTTTTTAATCTATTGGATCAGTTAACCAACCGCATGGTTACCTGAAGACCCTGTGATGGCAACAGAAGTAAAACCAAAAGCCCAAAAGTCAGATGCATATCTTCAAATCGTTAAACTCAAAGATCATCAGAAAAGGAACAGTATCAACTATCAGATTCTAATATTTGAGGAAAAAACATTCATTTAGTTGGACAACAAGAATAACTAGAGGAGAAGAGTAGGTAGACCGGTGAAGTACATCTAGCAACCAAATGATGAAGTCCTGGAGTCAGAGAGTGTCAAGATAAATGCCAAGTTACTCCAACACAAACCTAAGCCTATAAATTCATAATGCATGCTTCTGGAGTCCTACATTTATATTCATGAAGCTAAGAGAGTGTTTTCGTGCCGGAAAATAAGAGGACTCAGAGTAACTTTGATGTCTGTTACACTAAGGAACATGGAAAGATCATTAGTCTCTACAACATATGGAAAGTTGGAAGTTAATAGGAATTTGGCTCACAGACAAAGCCACAAAGACTGACACTCAGCCACAAAATTTAGCTGAAGGTTTAGGGTGCTCTTAGGTCTTATAAAGCATTAGGCTCTTTCCTTCCTAATTTTAACCGGAATATTCAAATACCGACATTTTTATCAATACCGCCTCCTATGACGGCTGAAAGCTTGCATTCTCACGGGCTCATTGTACGTTTTCGGCAGGTCGGACCAGTTGGTAGAGTAAAGAAGACATGTCAACAAATAGTACATGAAGCACTTTTTTTTCCTTTTCTGAAAGTAAAAGAATGTGACAGAAATTAGGAATTGACAACATCGTCGAAAGCCTAATCCGACAATCCCTCCAACGCTCTCAAGTTTGGATGATTCTGATAACTGAGATTTCATCCCTGTTTAGGGGAAAACATAGCAAGAACCAGCAAGAAAGAGAGCTCATAAAAAGAAAGAGCTCTTTCTTCTTTCGGTAGTAAACTATCCACGGCTTTGGTCCTTGCGTCATTGGTGCTGATGAAAATGGTATAACACAAGTATACAAAATAAGCCGATGTTCTATGCCTATAAACCTTTAGTTCTTGTCAGAAAGAGTGGCTAAAAGGACCAGATACAAGTAGATATGCATGATGTATGTATATCTTTTTCTCCATAGCCGCAGATTGAGTCTAAAGCGAGATAATATGAAAAGTTATAATGAGAACTCCAGTAGATATAAGAGAGAGTTTGGTTATATTTGTAATGTATCTCTTCTATCCATAGCCGCACATTGAGTCTAAGGCAAGCTGATTCGCTGCATGCTTCTACCATCAAAGTTTCGTTAGATTTGTACTGATTTGTTTTTCCTAATCACTTCACATTTCCTCGACAGACAAAACCAAGACCGAAATCTAATCTCATATGTACAGAAGGAACATAAACTCTGTAAAAATATATTAGCAAAAAAAAAACTCGGTAAATATAACAAAATTTGATCATCGCTATCATCACCGTTGATCTAACCAAACCCACATTAGACGCACGAAAAGACTCAGTTATATGAATCGGAAAAGTCCACAAGTGTTACTAATTATTTTTTTAACAGGTAAAAACAAAACCCAGATATTTTTCTCTGGAACAGAGAGCCAACAAAACCGAGATAGCAAAAAAAAAGGTTAAAACAAAATAATAGCAAATGTGATGATTTGAGTCTTGATTCAAAAGCAAATGATCATGATAATTATCATCTATAAAGATAAAATCATGAATAAGAGAGACAAACAAGAACTCAGATCGAAGCCAAGAAATGTAAGAATGATCAGGAAAACAGAATCAGTGAATGACCTCGAAATTGGAACCGAAGCCAAACTATACAGTGCAATGGCGAGCCAGAGTGATAATTTTACTATTCCATGATCCAAGGGCAATAGAGGTAAGTAAGATTGAAAAACAAAAAAGAAGATATTAAAGTGTAGGAGAAAAAAAAGACGGAGACTTCACTATCACACTGGTTTTTGACAGAATCTTGGTCACCGTGAAGATGTAAATTTGTCTTTTGTTTAAAAATTTGTATAAAAGTTTGCATGAATACCTTTTTTGTTCACGATTATGAAAGAGAGAGAGAGTAGTCTACGATTTGGAGTGTTGACAAAACATACCGAGCGAGCGGAGAGGTTTAAGGAGAGAGAGGGTAGTTTAGTAATTACGCATGCATGTGTCTTTGATAGAAGAGAGGGAGAAAATAAACGGCTGTGATTTGTTCTTTTATTTTGGGTTTAGATAGATTTTCCGACACAAGAGAAGTCGAGCTCTGAGAACGGTGGGATCCACACCAGCGATGGTTTGACAGCGAGTGTTCTAAAAAGTAGGAGGACCCACAATAAATTAATTAGTACAAAATGGAAAATAGAAATATATGAAGGGCAGATAAGCAACCAGGATATATATAGGTCGAAGATTTGAATTTTGAAGGGACCTCACTCGCAATTTTCTTTTCTTCTGGTTTGGCCCTAACTAGTAATATAGCAATTAGTGATCAAACACTTTTTAATAAAAATGGGATAAGAATCAAGCAGGTACCTAGAGGAAACATTTTAAAGATAATCTGATAAGAACTTTAAGTATAGTACGAGTAAAATTAAAACATGGAACCAAATATCGTGATCTTTAAAGCTAGTCGATAATTTTTCTTTGATTTTTGGTACATATAGCGAAGATATTCAAATGAGAGTGGATCTCTATATAGTTCGAAAGAAATGGGACAGAAATAGATAGTTGGAGGGGATGTAACAAATTAGTATACATGTAGAGCTCTATGTACAATTTCTATGAAATGTTTTGAGCTCACACCATGCATCATCATAACGATCTTGATCTCACCAAAGTGTCAGATAAGAATTTCTTCCCTCATCGTAGCACTCCTCGCTTCCAAATATACAAGCTTTTTTTTGGTTTGTTAAAGGGTTTGTGTGTTCGTTGAGTTAGATGGTTAAAGTTTCGATCGTGCAACGACGTTAGAGATTGTATATATGTCTAATGTACTTCATCGTACTCTCTCAGTTTATGTTGTTTGCTACTAACTTTTACTTCAAGCGTCGGTTTCTACTATTTTCTTTTCTTTTTCTTTTCTTTTGTCGACAAAGATTTTGGTTTCTACTATTTTCATTTTCTCACAAATTCACAATATTGGTTTTCCTCTTAAGACTGTTTAAATGGTAATGTTTTGGGCTTTTCGTACTGGGTTTAGCTTAGAGGAACGATTTCTCGACAACTATTCAAGCTTTTTAAAACTGTTTATTGAAATGTAGTGCTTTTAATATCAATTTTCTCTTACTTACAAATTCAGTTAGATATACTTTTTTTTGTCAACAACATAATCAATATGATATAAGGTCACCTTTAGGTCCTTAACCAATTCTTTAAAAAAAATATTTGTATTATTCATTATAATCTTAAATATTATCTTAAATTTGATTCACGTCACATTTGCTTTTACATATACTTTTTACGCAAATGCTATTCAAAACATAATAACAATTAAAATAAACATATATCTCATAGAAGCAGAATTTTAAATATTAGGCTCTCTACGGTCATATCTTATTTTTTTGTAATTCATCTGAAATATATGATTTTTTTATATATACTACAACAGAAATGTATATAATAAGAGTATGTACTTTTTCACCTGGTCAAGAAAGTATGTGTGCTCATTGTTATAGTCATTCTTTCAATTTTTTTCGTTCTGGAATATCTCTTTGTAAAATACTTTATTAAAATATGGTCCGTTAAACGGTTAGTTTTAAGTCATATTTTTTCCGTAAAAAATAATTAAAATAAAAGTAAAATTAATTTAAGAAAAATATAAAATAAGCTAATAAATTTAACATTTTTAGACTAAAAAATAAAATTCAGAAAATAATCTTTTCTAGCCAAAAACTATTTTGGTAGGTAATCTTAAACTTCTTTTTATATCTGAATATTAGGTAATGATTACCGTAGAAAATAATTTCTTTTTAAAATAATAATATATAACTCATTTTTCTCGCTCTTTATAATTTTTCTAATTTTCTATAAATTATATCAATTAGCCTGTGGTTAGCTTATTACAGAAAACATTTTGTTTTATAGAAACAAAAGGTACTTTTAAGTAACCAGGTGAAAAAGTAGAACATTTTATTTGGTTTACAACTTTTTTCTTTCCAAATAAATAAAAGCCATATGGGATGCATATGAGCTTGCATGTTTATTTGTTTTTTATATTACTTATGATTCACTGTTGAAAATATTCATATTATGATCTGGTCATATATATCTATTTATATATACACATACATATATGTATATACATCTGTGTGTATTTATAAATGTGTGTATATGAGTCTAATGAGAATCCAACAAACCACATGAAGATATCCATCAGTAGCAGCCAACAATTAGAAAGCCTTGAGGTAGTGATTGTTTTCAAAATTTAAAGTTTACATTGTTTTGTCAAAGTTTAAATAAAAAAGTTTGATGTTGTTTTGTTTTTGTTAAAGTAAAAGTTTCAAATAGAAGAATTGGCAAAACTAATAGTTGGTAATTTCGGTACTTTATGAATAGTTAGACGAAGCATTTCATTCAGTTCGAGTATTCTTGGATCAATTGTTAAATCGATTTTTGAGTTGAGGAAGCTTTTTTCAGATTAATTCTTCAAAGCACACTGTCTCTGTAGCCATGAGTTTGATGGGCTTACCCAGCAGGTATGTTTCAGTTTTACTATGTTTCTTTTTTATTCTCTCTGTTTTTTTGCGTAACTTCGAACCCGACTTTCTAGGTTCTAACATAATGGATAATCTTTGCTGTCTTACAGTGGAAACCAGAGGACGACATTTCGACCAAAGAAGAGGAAGACTCATCCATCTGGGAGCAAGGTAAGTGGTCTTAAGTTATGCATGGCTCTGTTATTACGTACATTTTGAAGTTTAAAGAATTCTGATAAAACTTCATCAATTAGGGTTCTCAGCTTGAAAAGCTCATCACAGCGACTCTCGGGAGTGGCGATCTCAGAGAAGCCGTGAGACTACCTCTTGGTGAAGACATTAATGAGTGGTTGGCCATTAACAGTTAAGAGAGACACAGTCACTGTATTATAGTTACACTATCCCTACCTTTTGATTTAACTTTGTATGTTTGGTTTGTTTTAGCCATAGATTTCTACAACCAAGTAAACGTTTTGTACGCTACTCTCGAAGAGTTCTGCACACCCACTAGTTGCCCAATCATGAATGCTGGATCCTTGTAAGTCACTCATTCATTCTTGACTCTCATCTATCGATCCAAATCTGAGTTAATCATTATGGTCATTTTCTTCGATGTTTTGTTTGTTTGTTTGGTTGTAGATATGAGTATAGATGGGCAGATGGAATCATCATCAAGAAGCCAATAGTGGTTTCAGCTCCTGAATACGTTGAGTATCTGATGAATTGGATTGAAACTCAGATTGATAACGAAACCATCTTTCCTCAAAAACCTGGTAGCCGCCAAGCTAATTCATAGTTTTAAACATCAAAACATCAAGTTGGTTTGAGTTTGTAAGACTTGTTTTCATTTTCATCCTTATTCAGGAGCACCATTCCCACCAAACTTTGAGGATTTCGTGAAGAGGATTTTGAAACGGTTGTTTCGTGTTTATGCACACATCTACTGTTGTCACTTTCAGAAGATTGTGAAACTCAAGGAAGAAGCTCATCTCAACACTTGCTTCAAACATTTTGTTCTCTTCATATCTGTGAGTTGAAGAATCTTCTCCCAAACTTGTTGATGTTTTGTTTTTTTGGGAATTCTCTCATAGCGGAAGGTAAAAAAAGTTTGTATAACAACGATGCTTTTTTTTGCTTTGCAACATGCAGGAGTACCAGTTGATTGATGAAGCAGAGCTGAATCCTCTTAAAGAGCTCGTGGAAAAGATTCTGAAACCATAGAAGTACTCTTATGATTTCAGGGTGAGATATGTGATCACATCCAAAAGGAGTTGTTGATTATGTAATCACTTGAGCTTTTACAAAATGAGTTGATGTAACTTAAACATCAAACTATCTTGTAATGTTTTCAAAATTTTAATCAATGAATTCGATCAACAACATCACATATACCAAGACTATGTCTTTGATAATGCCAAAAGGCTCTCTGTGTGTACCAACGAGGCTTGCACATTAACAAGCAGTAACCAGCAGCACAACCGTTTTTTCACTTCATTGTTCAAAAACCACAGGCTGTTTTTTCCCCATTTTGAAGAACTGCTTGCCGTTTTATTTATATTAATAAACACCATATTCATTTTTACCACTATGTTATTTATACTTAAAGACCCTCCATGGTCGAAATTGAAAGTGAAAGTAATCGAAAATAAAAGTGAGAGAAGTCAAAACAGAGAGTGAGATGATCGCCTGTAAAAAAAAAGAGAAAGAGATAACAAAAAAAGGACATGTGTGAATACCCTAATTTGTGTTAACAAAATTACTTTGTTACAATTTTTTCTTTTAATTTCAGCTGGCAAGAAAATTTTATTGTTTCCGATTAACATATAATGACGTTTACAATCTATACGTAGTATTATAGATCAATTGTGGAACCAAAAAATAAACGCGAACACACTAGATTTTATCGCCGAACATATCATAGAATTTATATTTTGAAATACTATTATAAAATCATGCATAATTTAACTATAACACAAGCTAAAGATTGCTCTTTGGATGTTTATTCGTTAGATGTACTTCTTTCGAAATTTATGAGCCGAGAGTTGCTTTCAATGTCTTTGAATAAACTTCAAAAATCAAAATACTCTTGAAGGATGATTGTCACATCACAAACGTCAATACAAAATTTCAGAAGACTTTAGTGACAAATGGAGGTTTTGTGTCGGCCAATGTGTGTGTGTGTGTTTTGTTTTGGAAACACTTTGGCTTTGGACTTGATTTAAAAGTTGACTGTTGAAAAGTAAGATATTGAAGGGAGACTCCTCTCAAAAGTCTACGAGTATTACTGTCCAGACCATTTTCTACGAGTTTTGGACCGCGTTTAATTTTCCTCACCACTTCTTTAAAGTTTTGAGTCCTTCTTACCTTAAACTTCCATCCAATTTTTTTTTTTTTGGATTTTAAGTTGAAGCAGAACACATGTTTCTCTTTGTATAAGCGACATGAAGCTTTCTCTTTCACTTGCTTTCAGTGCTCTCATGTTGCTTCAAGTTTTCACCCTGGTCTTTGCTCAACCCAATTTTTCAAATGAGACTGACATGAAAGCTTTGCTTGCGTTCAAGTCTCATGTTGCTGAAAGCAAGAGAGAGGTCTTGGCCTCAAGGAGTAACTCCTCTCCGCTCTGCAGTTGGATTGGGGTTAGATGTGGCCCCAAACGAGAAAGAGTTGTAAGTCTGGACCTTGGAGGATTCAGATTGGCCGGTGTGATCTCACCCTCCATTGGTAATCTCTCGTTTCTCAGATCACTTAATCTTGCAGACAACTCGTTTGGTAGTACCATCCCTCAAGAGTTTGGAATGCTATTTAGGCTTCAGTACTTGAACATGAGCTTTAATCTTCTCGAAGTAAGGAATCCGCATAGTCTTTCTAACTGCTCTAGACTGTCGACCCTAGATTTATCGTCAAACTATCTTGAACACAGTGTTCCTTCAGAACTAGGTTCACTTTCTGAACTTGTCATTCTGTATCTTAATAACAACAACCTTACTGGAAAATTTCCTGCATCTTTAGGAAACTTAATGTCACTCCAGGAACTTGACTTCGCATATAACCATATGGAAGGAGAGATTCCAATCAATGTAGCTAGAATGACTCAAATGGTGTTTTTCCAAATATCACAGAATGGTTTTTCAGGTGTTTTTCCTCCTGCGCTATTCAACATGTCCTTACTTGAGTCTTTATCCCTAGCTGGGAATAGCTTTTCGGGTGAACTTAGAGGTGATTTTGGTGATCTTCTTCCAAACCTAAGAACAGTTATTATGGGAAGAAATAAGTTCACAGGAGCTATTCCCATAACACTTGCTAATATCTCAAGCCTTGGAAGGTTTGATATCTCATCTAATGACCTGACAGGAAGTATCCCTTTGAGTTTTGGACAATTACGTAATCTGTGGTGGTTAGACATTCATAGTAACTCTCTGGGAACCATGTCCTCCAGTAATCTAGAATTTATTGGTGCTTTGGCCAACTGCACTCAGATAGAGTACTTAGATGCTGGTTACAACAGACTTGAAGGTGAGCTGCCTGCCTCCATAGCCAATCTGTCAACCACATTTACTAGTCTTTCTCTTGGAGAAAATCTTATCTCTGGAACCATTCCTCGTGACATTGGGAATCTCATAAGCCTGCAGGAACTCAGTTTAGAAACAAATCTGTTGACAGGAGAACTTCCAGTCTCTTTGGGGAAGCTTTTGGAAATGCAGGTGCTGGATCTGTATTCAAATGCAATATCAGGTGAAATACCATCTTATTTAGGCAACATGACTCAGTTGCAAAAGATCCATTTGAACAGCAATAGTTTCCAAGGAAGAATCCCACAGAGTCTTGGACGTTGTCGAAACTTGCTAGACTTACGGATTGATTCAAATAGGTTGAATGGGACTATACCTCTGGAAATACTGCAAATTCCATCCCTTGCTTACTTAGATCTGTCAAGCAATTTCTTGACCGGCCCTTTTCCTGAAGAAGTTGGAAAGTTACAACTTCTTGTTGGACTAGCTGCTTCGAACAACAAACTATCAGGACAGTTTCCACAAACTCTAGGGGGTTGTCTTTCGATGGAATTTCTCTATATGCAAGGAAATTCATTTGAGGGAGCCATTCCAGATATAAGTCGGTTGGTAAGCTTAAGAAAGTTTGACATCTCCAATAACAATCTCTCACTTGAAAAGAAAGTTGCCATTGGTATTTGTACAGGTATAGCTTCACTTTTTCTGTTCATAACTATGGCTTCTCTGTGTTGGTTCAAGAAGCGGAGAAACAAGAAGAACAATGCAAGTGGTAGTAACCCATCTGATTCTTCTACTTTGGGGATGTTCTATGAGAAGATAAGTTTCGAAGAGCTTTATAGTGCAACAAATGGCTTCTCTTCAAGCAATCTGATTGGTTCAGGCAACTTTGGTAATGTGTTTAAAGGATTGCTTGGCCTTGATGATAAACTTGTCGCTGTTAAAGTTTTGAACCTCCTAAAGCATGGAGCAACGAAAAGTTTTATGGCAGAATGTGAAGCCTTCAAGGGTATAAGGCATCGTAACCTTGTGAAACTGATAACTGTTTGTTCAAGTCTTGATTCCAGAGGAAATGAATTCAGAGCTCTGGTCTATGAGTTCATGCCAAAAGGAAGCTTGGATATGTGGCTGCAGCCAGAAGATCTGGAAAGGGCAAACGGTCACTCGAGAAGTTTAACACTTCCAGAGAAACTCAACATAGCAATAGATGTTGGATCCGCCTTAGAATATCTACATGTTCATTGTCCAGACCCTGTAGCTCACTGTGATCTTAAGCCGAGCAACGTTCTTCTGGACGATGATCTGACTGCTCATGTTAGTGACTTTGGTTTGGCTCATCTCCTCTATAAATTCGATCGAGAATCCTTCCTAAACCAATTTAGTTCTGTTGGTGTGAGAGGCACCATTGGCTACGCCGCACCAGGTAAATTGACATCTATGTGCAAAAAGTATTGTTTAACTGTGACTTATCCAATCCCATTGTCAGTATTTTCTTTGAAATATGTGCAGAGTATGGAATGGGAGGCAAACCATCAATACAAGGAGATGTGTATAGCTTTGGAATTCTACTCTTGGAGATGTTCACTGGAAAGAAACCAATAGACAAATCATTTGCAGGGGATTATAACCTCCACAGCTACGCAAAGTCGGTATTGTCAGGAGATAATGAAGAGGATGTAAGCAGCAATGCCATTGATGAGTGGTTGAGACTGGTTTTGCAGGTGGGAATACAGTGTTCTGAAGAATATCCAAGGGATAGGATGAGAATGACTGAAGCTATACGCAAATTAATCGCAATCAGATCTAAGTTCTTCAGCTCCAAGACGAGTACTGCAGAGCTAAGGCCTCGGGATGCTGTGCAAAGTTCTCCTCAGGAATGGATGTTAAATGTGGACATGCATACGATCTAGAACAAATAGTTACATCACAATCACCTTCTCAACTACTTATGGCTATGGGGACACAGTGAATGTGTCTCTGCATCTGCTTTATTCGAAAAAGTATAATGTTGAGAGGAGACTTTACTGTATTGCAATAATACTATAATCATTTTCACTACTTGCCCTTTCGTTGTCAACGTCTTCTTCTCCACGAGCCCCATCACCCTCTTTTGTTTTGTTTTCGTTTTTGATGTGATTATAACATTCTTCTGTTACAGAATACACGTTTCAGCTCAGTGATTGTACCTCGGTACGTTGCTCAATTATGGTTTTTAAAAGACAAATTAAGAGACTATCAGAACCTTTTTTCACTGATTTGGGTAGACTCAGATGAACTAATGAACGATAGAAGGAAATCACAAACAATCACATGTGAAAGATATTTGATGTGCAACCTATATATAAGATAGTGAAAACAAAGTCTAGTTCCTTCATTACAATTTCCCATAATGATTATAAAGACTCACCCAAACCAACAGATACATATAATTGACATAAAACAAAAATACTCTCCTCCCCTCTCTGGACAGGACAGCATCAAACACACCTAAGCCTTTCTATGACAAAAAACAAATGGAAAACAAATAACCCCTGCGAGTTGCTATAACTACAGGGATGCAAAGAATGAAGCAAACTTGGCCTTTCCACAAATACAAAGGCCAGAGACTGAACCCCAAATCAAGAAGAAGAAAGAATGGAAACAGAAAAAAAGGAAGATATTATACACAAAATGCCGATAGGAATGCAGTGGCTCACACGATGTATTTATGTATATGCAGCAGAAACAATCGTATTTGGTTGGACCATACCGAGCTCCCCGAGGACACTTACGATGCACTGCCTTCTTTACGTGTGAGTAAGAATCCGAAACCCGAGTTTTCACGGATCAGTTGAGGAGGTTCAATGTCATTTACATCCACTTGTTGCATTGACTTGGATATATCTTCCACCGTGAATGGTATGCTGTGATTCGATTGATTCCTTCCGTTAGTCGATAAATGGGAAAGGTACAAAAGAGATTGAACACAAATTTATTTTCAGGTTACCTTGAGTCATCGTCCAAAAGGAAAGAGCTGCTTACGGCATTGTTCGAGTCCTCGGTCATCATAACCCTCATGTTTGCAATAACCTATGGTTTCGGAAAGGACATAATTAATACTATATCTAGACAAAAGAACACTTAGTTATTTACAAGTAAAACATACATCTGAAGAAACACTATGAGTGCCATATTTGTCATCCCAGTACATTGTGCTGATTCGGTATAGCTGCTGTATACTTAGCACCTGAACCAGAAAAGAAACTTCAATGTTCAGCTCAAGAGGGAAGAAGAGTAATGATTTGAGGACGGATTTCACAGAGTAAAAGAGAGTAATACTGGACAGAGTTCTCTTGTTATTTCGTCTAAAGTCTTTTTCGGCTTTTGATGAATGACCTGAATAGAGAGCCAAAAAACAAGCAAAGTTCCCATAAGCAAACAATATAATGGGAAGCATAAAAGGAGTGGCAGAGCATCGATTAAGAATCATACCAGGAAACCAACTGCCTGCCTGATATGCCTCAACTCATCCCAAGCTGAGCCAGCATACTGTTAAAAAAGGAAACAATTCAACCAACAGGTGTGAAAATGTCTAAGGCAATGTTAAGAAGAAAAGCGTGAGGAAATTGTGGCTTACTTCATCAGTAGCCTCTATGCACCACTGCTCTAACTCAGCCAAACCTGATTTAACGTACTCCCCGTTGCTGAATGAGCAACACTCACGACGTAGAAGAAGACTGCACAATTTATTACAGAGAAATCTCCCTGTCAAGCAAGGAAAAACTGGTTTGAAAGAAAACAAAAGGATAGATTACAAGTGAAACATGCCTGTTAAATAGCTGAACATTGATGAAGGAGAATATTTGTGTGAATACTTTGCGGACCAAGAAGGGTGGAGCCTGTATCATGTAAATGTAGAATCATCTACATTGCCAAAAAAATTATATAGATTTTACTTTTGCTAATTTCTAATGGAAGTCCAGACTCACGTTGTTTGCTTTCATTAGATTTAAGTAAGTGTTTAGGCTTTTTCTAATACTTTGCCAATGGGCAATCAGAGCTTGTTGAGCAACAGCATTTGCTTGTGCTCTCCCTTTCACCAAACTTGCCCTTGACGTCCTTGGTGCCTGTATCATGTAAACATGCGCTTACACTAAATCGATAAATAAATGAAATTTAAGCTAAAAACCATCAGCATATCAACTTCCACAAAGAAACTACATGAGTTCCCTTCTCATGAGCAATAACAAAATGACAATTCTTTGACGACCGTAAAAGCAACAACGAAATTACCTGTATACATAACCCAAGAAGAGGAGAGATCTCTTTCTTTAGATTATCTCTGATCATTCCATATATCTTCTCGAGGAACGCAGTAAGTTGCTGCTTGAAAAGTAGTGCAGGGTACTTTGCTTCAACTTGCTTCAGGTCGTCAAGCTTTGTGAGCCCTTGTCTATTCAGAAAAGAGAGTCCAGCACTTTGAGGAGATGCCCTTAATCCCTATTTAGATTGTTAAAGAGGCACACAAGATGAATCGAGGCTGCACACGAAGGCAGATAAAAGAAAATTAGAAAAATAAAGATCTGCAGCTTCTTACTTGTGACATCCTTCCAAATAGGGATGCTGATGTTGTTCTTCGTCTTTGTGGTGTTAAACTAGCTGCTCCACTTGCTTTGAGTGTGCGTTGCAGAAGCAATAATAGCGTGGCTGAATTAGATAACCAATACGCCAACACCTCATTATTATCTGGTACCTGTAATGGAAGACAACATTTTCCATATTGATATTCAGAAAATTATCAACATTTTGGAGTGTAGAACATGTTGAAATAGTTCATAAATGCTTCTGAGCAATGAACGAAGAATGATTCAACTTACTTCAATGGCCGAAGCTATTGTTTGAATGATACGGTCAAAGACGCTAGTTCTTTCGACTTCAAATGATCTCCAGTGAAGAAGACATTTGTATATGACACAGGCAGCAACAGGCTTGCCCCCAGCATATCCAAGGTTTTGTGAGATACACTTGACTAGTAGATCTTGGTTTTCCTGAATAACGCAAAGAATAAGAAATGTGTTACAAGAAAAGTAGAGTGCAATACTGCAGGATATGCGGTCCCACCATTACAATTAATACAAAAATTTCATGTATGTGAGATATGCAGAGTAGTTACCTGCTGCTTTTCATTCAGATATTTCTGTGGTTTCTCCTCAGACTCTGGTTCCCGTACAGCAAGAGCCATGTCCTATGACATTTATAGATGACAAGCAATTAAAGAAACAAGAAAGTATATCGGTCTCTTTTTAAACGGGCGAATTTAATCAGAAAAAAAAAAGTCAGTTCCCCTTACCGGTGTAGTCTTTGTTTCTCCATTAAGAAGATTTCCATTCTCTGGAGTTCTCTGAACATGGAGAAGAAACGATTACATGAACAAACAGGCCTTCTTGTATTAATATGTAAAGAAGAAAAATAATTCATATGTTGTTGGCACCGGTAAAAGCATTGTTTTTGATCGTGTGGCCATAGTTCTGCTGGTTGGAGATATAGCAAGTGCTTGTTGACGAAGTACTTGAATCTCTGACTCTGAATTGGAAAGCTTCTCTTCTAGTCTGAAAGCAGAAGCAACACCAATATGTAAATGTCCAGAACAGAAGAAACACAGTTATAACTTATTTCATTAACCAACAAGGAAAACAATGACTAGTAAGAGTTTCTTTGCAGCATCACGACTTGTTAAAAAAATGAAACAGTCAAATGTATATTGACAAGTTCAACAAAATGAGCAATTAGAATATGTCCTCTCTTTTTTATCCTTCACCTATGTATTTTTACGTACCTTTGTGCCAATTCATGAAGCTGATCTGCTTTTCTCGTAGCATTTTCAAGTTCTGTGGCCAGCTCTGAGTTTCTAGCCTCTGCCTCCGAGAAAGCTTTTCTCAAGTCTTCTGCAGCTTGTCTTTCAGACTGAAGCGAAGCCTGTAGCAAAAATATGATGTAAACTAACACAACTTTATTTTGGGCCTAATCAGCATAAATTGACTAACTTCAATAATGAACATATGAAGGATGATCTAATATGTTAAAAACACATACCTTTAGAGCCTCCACCTCTGATGTTAATGAATTGATTTTTTCAGTATCCTCAACCAATACCGGAGTCTCCTTAATGATTGGAGGTGCTTCTTCAATTGCTTTCCTTGCAGCCTCTCGTTCCTTAATCACAGCAGAGTTTGCCTCTTCAACTTGCAACCGCATTACTTGCAGGGCCTCCTGTTGTTTTGCATATTCTTGGGCTTTTGCTTCTTCCAGCTCAGTCTATATGACCGGGAACTATCAATAACAGTGAAACTGAAGCATGATATTATGCTAGTGAATGGAAATGAACTTACTCTCTGTCGCTTTTCTAGTTGTAAACGCCATGTTAATTCTTCAACACGCTTCTCAAGTTTGTCTTTTGCCTCTCTAAGGGCTCCTGTGTCTCGTGCAGCCTGGTTCAATTAATTTTAAAGGTAAGAACCTGATCGCTTCATGAAAATGTGAAAACTTAGCGGTATAATCTAACAAAAAAAAAAAATTGAACCATTTTAAGCGTCCTCAATTCTTTTCGAGCAACCCTGCTCCTCCAGCCACATTGCGAAGAAAGGGCAGCTTTCTGAAGTTTCTTGTAGTAAGAATGTGCCACGTGACTACGAAGACGAGCCTAAAATTTAAGAGGAGGAACAATCAGATTGATGGTGTAAGAGGAACAATTTTGCACACCAATGATCTATGGTCTCTTAATTTCTCAGTTAGGTGAACAAGAATGACTCAAAGAGGCTTCTTATTAATGACCTGAATGATAGTAGCAGCCTTCATTTGCTTTCTGAATCTGAACTCATTGCGAGCAACCATTCCCCTTAGTGCTGTTTGAACTGCTATTGCTGAATGTCTAATTCTTAAATAAGATTCTCTGGCAATATGTCTTCTGAAACTCTTCTGAATCTTCACCGCTGCTGCATGGCGTCGCATTTCCTCATAGAGGTTGCACGCCAATTTGCCTTGCATTCAACATAAAAGATTTGAGAAAGCTCACTCCTCCAAAAATAATTCAATCCGCAGAGAGAAAAGGCACATAATCACTAAACGTATTCTTCACAATTGCTTGACAATACACAATAACGGACAGTTACACACAGAAGCAAGAAAACTTCTGAATCCAATATCCTGGTCAACTACAATGATGGCAACAAAAGAGAAGAGCAAATTTTTGCAATAAATTGGGGAAGAAGATACCTCGGCAGTTGGCCTGCAATACGATAGCAGCTCCTCGTAGAGCACGGAATTCTTTTCGGGCAATATAAGTGCGACTTTGCCTTTGGATTCTCCTAGCGGCATTTCCAAGAACCTCAGCTCTTCTTGCATCCAATTCAGCCATCTGCCCAGCTCTAAGGAATACTTTTGTTTTCCCTAACTGCAAGTGGCAGCATTTTGGATAAATTAGACATAGCTTCTAAAACAACATAAAGGGGAACCATTACATAATGCAATTACCAATGACTTACTTCATAACCCTTTAAGCCTATCTTATCCAGAAGCATTCTGCATGCAACTTTGTCGTCATAACTGCACATTATATAGGAACCATTAGATACACCAGAAAAATACAAGGCATGTTTCAAAGAAAAGCACTGCAAGAAACAAAATACAAGTTATTTTATGTTCAAAAGCAAAGCTCATGATCATGATTATACAGAAGTACGAGAGTAAAACAGAGTTATATCAGCTGTAACTTACTTTCCCTCCAGTACATCCGGAGCAAGGACACCAAAACGATTGAGAAACTCATAAAATGTCCGCTTTGTAGGATAACCAGCACAGCTGATTCTAATAGCTTCCAGAACACCCTTAACAAAAGTACGACAAAATTTGTAAGTTTAATTACCGAAAACTTAGGTTGAAAAGCCTCAATTATAGGTACTGCCGAACAGAAAAAACTAAGCTTGTAAGTTCTGATTGTACTTACACCACACCGTAATTGTTGAATTACGTTCACATTCTCGAAAATGGCAGGCTTAAGTACATTATTTGGCTTCACACATCTGATGTAGTGAGGTTCAGTTGAACTGAGTGTTTCCATCAATGACTGAAGTTGAAGCTGGAATTTGAGATAAGAGTATTTCTTGTTAGAAACAGATAAAGACGTCTCTATCTGAGCTAGAGATGCCGCTACATAATGTCTGAAATCATTACTCATTTCCAACATGAGTGAAACTTGAAAGCCATATAACAAAAATAATAATAATAAAGTCAAAGAGAATGAACGAAACAAGTACTGATGTCTGAATTAGTGATATGGCTGCTCTATCAAGCACAATCGGGAGCAGGACGCAAATGATATAGATGTATCTACTGTATAGTATATACAAACCAGTCCTTAAATATCTATTGGAGAATATAGCATAGCAGTTTTAGAAGAACAAAGCTTTCAAGAAGTGCAGAGAGGAAATATATTCCAAAGAAGGAAAATTAATTAGTAATTACCATACCTTAAAGCGTGACCCAATGGAAGAAAATTTGGTTTTACTTGATGTTTCTTCTGCTAGGCGAGGAAACAAACCAGCTACAAAAGTACAACTGGAAGCGATCAAAAGATCCTGATGTTCTGCCACCACGTAATCTTTGTTCTTGTCAAGGAACAAATCAGCCTGATAAGTTACCTGTTTCAGTAGGAAAGAGAGGGTGTTAACCGGAATAATATCTTAAGTTCTCAAAAGCATGTGAAAGATGCTTTACCTCTCCAGCATAATGCGATATTGCAAAGCTGGTCCGAGATAGCTTTGGTTTGGTAAACCGCTTACTGTTTTTGAACGTTTGATACAGCTTCTGTGCAAATGTTTCATGTGTCGACTTCGGAAACATACTGCAAAAGAATGCAACATTTATTATACACTTGATCATCAAATTAAGCAAAACAGCGCCTTCATCAGAGCTCTAAAAGGTTATTAGTCCAAAAGCAAAAACTGAACAGCTTCGTCTAAAGAGTCTAGCAGCCTACCATGCTTCATCTAGAAGTGCAATGACTCCGCCAGGTTTCTGTACGAGCAAGGTACATACACAAATATATGTCAAGAAGGATGAATTAGTTTAAATTGCCACAAAATTCATTAACAGAATTAAATCCAAAATTAGCACACCTTCTCAATGAGTTCCAACACATCCTTGTTATCAACAAATTCTATGTAACTCCAATTGATCTCTTCTTTGGTATAATCTTCTTGTTCCATTTTGAAGACGTGCTGTGGGAAAAAATATTTATTGTATGTCAAAACTAAGTAGGGAGAGAAAAAGATATCCGGAAGCTAGTGGGTAAGCGCACAACAGACCTGGTTGAAATGTTGTTGCAGCTTTTCATTGGTAAAATTGATACAAAACTGCTCAAAGCTGAAAACAATTACATGAAACTCAATACAGCCTTTAAAACGATTACAGAAGAGGAAATAATTTTGTAAGCTACAAAATTTACCTGTTGATCTTAAAGCTTTCAAACCCATAGATATCAAGAACACCAATTATTGTCTTAGAGTTTGGATCTTGCCCGATAGAATTGTTAATTTTATCAACAAGCCTGAAAATACACGATATGGTTTTTAGGAAGTTAGATATTTCAAGTGGCACCTGTACTGAAATATACATATGAAGAAAAAAATTGTAGACATTTCTGGGGCATATTTCTGATGCATAAATTATATATGCTCTCTATAGAAGAGCGGACTTAGGGAAAACACACAAAAAAAAGTAATACATACGAGCCTGCAGATTTAAAAATAGAAAGATTATTTGTATACCAATCAAACAAGCGTGAATAGATAGTTTTTGCTAATGCATCTCTGCTACCCGTGGCTGAATCAGGATCAAGGGTTCTTGTAATAATCTCTTCTGGTGTCACCATTACACGTTTTATCAATGCATCTTCCAAACTCTTTGCATCACACCTTTTGAAAGAAGTGAGTCCACGATCAAAGATGTAAAAAAGAAACAAAATAGAAATCGAGAATAAACAAGTAAGCAGCACATACCTAAGAAGTTCAGCAGTCGTATCCAGATGAAACCTGGATTTGTCATCCTTTAAAACTGAGGAGTCAATCTCTTTTCCTTTTGCAAACTCCACGTTACCTAGATGCAGAATTGCAGCAACAACTCTAAAAATTGCATCCTGATAGCAATTACCAAGAATTATCAATAAGATGCTCTATGAGAGAAATCATATCTGCTGGAAAAAGAAAAAATGGAAGACTGACCTGTTCCTCTTCGCTGATGCCAACAATATCCATAGCGCGCCGTGTAGCAAGATATTCCTCAGTATCATCCACTCCATCCAGTTTATAGCACTTCGATTGATTTAGGTAGTGGAATGATTTAGGATCTCCCAGTTTAAACTTTTCTCTTTCCTACAGAATGGGAAAAGAAATGAAATCCCCACAATTACTTATTCATAAGTACAAAGCAGAACGCCTCACAATAAGGTATCATTTTGCAGCACCAGTACCTCAGCTGGGGCAGCACATAAAAGGTAAAAGCAGTGGTAATTTCTTTCTGGATCTGATATTTGACACACTCGAGACCTTTCCAACAAATATGTTCGGACAGCTGCTCCAGATATTCTCCCACTTTTGTCAAACTGAAGCTCGACAAACTTTCCAAATCGACTGCATTTCGATTAAAAGACAAAGTTACAATGAGGATATCTGCTTAAAATGTTTTCTATGAAGAATTCATTAGAATAACTCTCTAACACAATAATCAATCACGTAGGAAAGTATACTTTTGAGTTAATGTAGGAAAAAAGATTAATCCTTCACTTTACAGATCAAGAAGGCCAGGAGATTGACATGGTTCATATGTGATTCAATTTTCTTATGTGCCATCTGTGCAACTGATCATTGAGGTTTCTTAGTTACAAAATAATTTTCTGACAAGTAGTGAGTGAAGAAGTTTTTGCAAGAACAAGTTTGACTATGCAAATCATAAAAGCATTTATAGAGAAGATTCGTAGGAAAAACCTCTGAGTGAACATATGGATACCTGGAGTTGTTATTCCTGAGAGTTTTGGCGTTTCCAAAAGCTTCAAGAACTGGATTTGACTGTATACCAACAACAAAACCAAAATAGTTAATCAAGCTAGCATTACAAGCCTCTCTGTAGATATATCAATACAGTAGCTAATATAGATATGTGACGCCTCACCTCCAGAACTTGCTGTTCCACTGTCCTACCTTCAACGCCGGATCGACCACCAAGGTAAGCAAGGTAGCGCATAAGCATCTTTGTGGTCTCAGTTTTACCAGCGCCACTTTCCCCACTAACCAGAATTGAGTTGCTCTTTCCCTCATTGATCATCGCCCTACCCAGAGATGCAATAGACTAGCATGAGACAATGTACTAACAAAGAGCGATTAAGAAACTTTCTGCTAGTGGAATCCTTGATTATTCCTAATTACCTGTAAGCAACTTCTGCAATTGCAAACACATGGGGGCTTAATTCCCCAAAACCTGCTCCTTTATACTGCTCCATCATATGAGTATCATAGAGATGTGGCAACCTTTGAAACGGATTTACAGCAATCAAAATGTTTCCAGTATATGTCTGCAAACGCCATTTAGTGGAAATATTAAGGACTGTGTACTGCTAAGAAATTAAATATGTGTGTTCATTAGTACTCAGCGCATAAAACGCATAATAACTTACATAAATTTCATTCAGCTCATATCTCATGGCCAAGTTGTTCAAAACACCTGGTTCATGTAGATATGAGAGCTTTGTCATGTCATCAACACCCCCAGGGAGCGCCTCTGTATCCTTTGGAAATACGTTTGCGATTTTAGCCACAACCTGAAATAAAATTTCATTGATTGATTATAATACATATCTAGTTTCCATGATTGTAACAGAGTTGTGAAACATGGATGTCAATGTCATGCAAAATGATGCAAAACTCATATGTTCGGGAAGCAACAAGTATCCAAGGGGAAGAGGTTAGGGGACTAGTGATATTTTCCTCAAAGGAAAACAGACACCCTAAGCAGAAACACCCTATCCAGTGACATTCTTTCTCAAAAGGAAAATCACATGCAAAAACATCCCAGGAGGATAGACAACTTACGGTCTTCCCGTTTGTGGTTTGTACATGAACTTCTTCGCCATTAATTTTGACAACTTCTCCATCAATCCATGCCAACCCTGGATCTTCAATCCAAACATGAGAACCAACTATTATATTGACTGGGGCAACCTACAGGAAATAAAGATTGAAAGTGTGAGGTACAGAGATTTCAATAACTTCACACAAGCTGTTGTTTTAACGTGAATTGAGGGAAACTATACTAAAATCACTTGAAAGAACACTTTTCAAGATTTGTGTAGAGGTCACTGAGGAACAGAGGCCTAAAAGAATTTGTAATTTTAAAAAACCAATATTAAACACAATCTAACATAGAAGCTTACATTACGACATGCTATCTTAGGCAGGTTTTCAGAGCAGCTAATAATAGAAGTTGAAACATATCTAAAATTATGAGAGCCGCTAAGTACATGTTATAGGAAATGATAGACCGAGAAATGAATTTGAAGATAACTAGGATGGTCCAAAGTTCTTATAAAACTTGGACGTTACCTCCAATAACACTTTTGTAATGTTCCCCAACTTCTCTATTATGCCATTCAAAGTTGCATAACCCTTAAAAACTCGGATTCCTCCAACATTTCCCAATAGAATAAGAATCTTAAGAAACTCGACTAAGAATCCTTTTTCGTCTAATATTGAGAAGTTAACAAGAAAAGGAAGTACGGATCGACAAACGAAACACAAATCTCATAACAAAAGATCTCTCTACCAACGAACACCAAGTCAAATGAAACAGCAAATCGTCGAAAATCCATTAACCAAAATATAATCAGCAAACCAAAAAAACGAAGAGGATGTCAAGATTGATTACCATGTCTACTCTTCCTCCAAATAGAACCTCTCTATGCCACTAGCTCATCCAAAAAGAAGGCCGAGTTTGCAGAGCGCCGACTCAGCGAGTCAGACAGCTGGACGAGTCAGATCGAGAAGATTTTAGGTTGGTGGTCTGAAATTATTTCTCGGAGTCAGCTCAAGCAGACACGGGAAATCGAGAAGATCGGAGGATGACGGGAAAAAAAAATTCAGACTACAGCAAACAGATACCAGATTTTTTTTTAATTCTAAAGTTGAATCGGAATGTTTTCTCTCTCTAGAAAGCTGATGTTGAAGAGGAAGAAGAAGAAGAAGCTGGACTTGGCCTTCTTGCAGACGTCTATGGCTTTTTCTCTCTCCTCGAGCAGCAATGTTTTTCTTTTGAGCTGTGTCATTCTCTCACTCAAACACTTTTTTGTTTCTTAAAATTATTTGTTTTTGAAAAAACAAATAATAAAATAAAATGTTTTGTTTTTTTGTTGGTGCTTGAGAATTGAGATTGGTCAAGTGGGGCCCACTGAGACTTAGGGATGGTGTGAGAGAGAGGTGGATCGAGTTGGAGCATTCGTGGTCAGCCACCCACACATACTCGAATATATGTAAGAAGCAGACAACGAACAAGAGAGATGATTACTGGTAATATAATTATTTTTACTTCTTTTTTTGTCTTTCCCCTTTGAGTTGCTGAATTTTTACACTTCCATGCCCTTTTTTATTTCTTTAAAAAAGTCTTTTGATTTGAGTTAATTATGGCTAATTTGTCCCTAATTATTTACTCTATTTAATAGATTTCGTGTGAGGACAGGTTTAGTTAGATATGCAATTTTTATATATTTTAATGAACTTTTGTTTTTTGAAATTCCATGTTAGATATAACTTGTAAATAACGTCTAAGTTTTAAAAAGGTTTTGATTTTTATTTCAACGGATTTTTCAAAAATCAAATATTCATTTAGTTTCGAAATGATATATTATTTCTAGGTAACGTCTAAAACTTTAAATTACGTATGTATATGGACGTTGGTTAAGTTTAAAATTGAAATATAACAAGAAATCTATAACAATTATAAGCAACATCTTTCTTTTTTTGGCTTTATAAGAAACATCTATACATGAGTTTGTAATTAGAAAATCAACAATCAGAGATATCAATTATATATGGCATGCAAATCTATAGGGTAAATTACTAGTCGTGCAATATGATAGACTTCTCGTCCACTATGATACGATGAAGCAGAAGTAGAAACAACCATTATATGTCCTCCGTGGTCGCATCTTTTTCATCTAGATGGCATGCATGGACGCACGTAAGATCCATTCTTTAGGAGAAATCTTCTTCTTCTTCTTTTTTTTTTCTTGAGGAGAAGTTTGTTGAGTGTTTATCCCTCAGAAATTAACTCTGTAATTACTCGTCTTCTTGAAACCATTATGTGCTTATGCTTCAGATAAGACTGCGAGAAAAAAAATATGAAAGAAGTAGAGAGCCTTGGGGAAGATCAAATAAAAATAAATGAGTTTTTTTTCAATCAGCACTAAATTATAAACTTCTTGATAATTATTCGGATGCGTAGGATTATGTTTTTTAATAAAACAAAATTAGTAATACTTAAGATTTTTTCAATTATTTTAAATGATATTTTTTGTAATATTATATTTTTAAAATTATTTTACCAAATATAATTTTCAATTAACATTACAGAGATTTATTGGTTTTAATACTAATTTTATCATAATTAGTTATTATTTAATTTCATAAATTTACTTTATATTTAAAAATTTATGTTTATTTTTTATTTCATTAATTATCTATATTGTTTTTCCTAGAATGTTTTGTAATATTATACTCTTTTAAACCAAATGTTTTCCCGATTAATATTAAGAAACAATTATCGGCTTTAATACGACCCGGATTTGGCCGGGTCAGGTCGGATAAGGTTGGATCCGGGTTAGTCATCACTACTTGCAAGTTTACACATCTACAGTTTACTTTCGACTTTCGATCCTGCAAATCTAAGTGAGAAGAAGAAATCTGAGTGAGAAGAAGAAGAAATCTGAGTGAGAAGAAGAAGAAGAAGAAGAAGGGAGCCATGACAATGATCAGATCTATCTCGATGGCAATGTTGGTCGTCACATTAGTTTCATCCATTTCTATGGTTTCTTCATCTCCTGAAGCCGACTTTGTTCAGAAGACCATCTCTTCCCACAAGATCGTCATCTTCTCCAAATCCTACTGCCCGTACGTTTTTCTCTCTCTCTCTGTCTCTGTATCTATCTGCTCATTTCCAATCACTGATCGTCCGATTTACAGAAAAATTGGATCTTGGGTTCCTTCAATTTGTGTTTTTGTTACTAGATCTTATCAATTGAAACTTTGACTGAACACTCGTTGCACTATGTGTACTTGACCGAAACCCTCCACATTGCAAATATGAATCTGTGTCGAACTTGAATCCAATGGACTTCGTCTCCTTACAAATGGTTTAAAAAACTTGATGTTTAGCTAGATATATGTGGTAATCAAGTTGGATTTTGTTATCGGACATTTGATTTGAATCATGTGCTATGTATTTGTTCTCTTGCGTTAAACTTTGGCCTTTTTCAGAGTTATGCAGTGAGATCACTTACCTACATATATGACTATGAATCCTTGGTTGCGTCAACAGGTATTGCAGGAAAGCAAAATCTGTGTTCAGCGAGCTGGATCAGGTTCCTCATGTTGTGGAGCTTGACGAAAGAGGTGGGTTTTAACTATGCTTCGTACCTCCTTGTTCTCTTGAGATCTTGATTCTCAGACATTTCTATTACTTCAGAACTTTGAAGGATCTTATAGAAGATTCATTTGTGACTAACGATCGAGAGATTAGAAAATTGAACATATATTTGTGTAAAAATTGGGTCTTGCAGAAGATGGAAGCAGTGTCCAGAGTGCACTTGGAGAGATTGTTGGAAGGCGAACGGTACCACAGGTTTTCATAAATGGAAAGCACATCGGAGGATCAGATGGTAATACTTACCTTCACATTCTCCTTCTAGAAAACGTCTTTGCTTATGACAACATTTACTGATTGATGAATTTGTCTTTGTTTCTGGTTTTCCAGATACCGTAGAAGCGTATGTGAGCGGGGAACTGGCTAAGCTTCTTGGTGTTTCCGGAAACACAAGAGCTGAACTCTAGACATCACTCTGTGTATGGGATGTTCAGGTGTAAGCAATTTCCAGTTGTATGAAATTTGTAATGGGTTTCTGAAGATTATAAACAGCTTGCCATGGCCTTGTGAAACTATTTTTATCAAACACTACAAGTT
Organism: Schrenkiella parvula; assembly: GCA_000218505.1. Lineage (NCBI taxonomy): Eukaryota > Viridiplantae > Streptophyta > Magnoliopsida > Brassicales > Brassicaceae > Schrenkiella > Schrenkiella parvula. The sequence continues at coordinate 11,781,404 of CM001192.1, read as the reverse complement.
GAGTTATACAAAGTTGGATTGAGGAATCAAATCTGGACATACTACAAACTTACTGTGTCTGAACAACAAACAGACTTAAAGTGCATTGTACAATTTGGGGGATAGAAAGATAGGACTAGTGGAATAAAATATTTTAGGGTCGTGCTCTTTTGTTGCTGCAAGAAGGGCACTTGTAATGCTTGATATGCTCAGCTCTAGCTGGAGTGATCTTCACACACGTGCCATGGAACCATTTCTCGCACATGTCGCAGCAAATCCAGAATTCATCAGAAGCATAGTTATCTCCACAAGCTCCACATAGGGTTTCACCGTGTTCGTCTTCATCCTCTTCCTCTAATTCTTCTTCCTCGTCCATGGCTTGTATTGTCTTTGAGCTTTTGCCATCTAAACCTCTCTGCATTTTAGATCAAGGAAAATATTAACTCCATCAACATAGCAGTGTGAACCTTTAAAAAATACTAATCGGCAACCATTGGATTGGAAACTTGAGATAGCTCGGCCATTTCATTACAAATTGCCTCTTAAAAATCATGCTATTGAGAAATCCAACGATTACAATGTGCATCATACATCATTCGTGTGTTTAACAATGCTTGAGGTTAGCAGAAAAGGAGAATTAGGAAAGCTACAACAGAAACTTTAAAGCAAAAAGATTGAGTTTCTGATACGTTAACCCTATGCAAACATCGTTATGGGTTATCTGATACATGAGTATTTGTTGTTATAATAAAAGAGGGAAAAAACTTTTATACAACTGTAAAGTTTAACCGTTTATTTTAACGTTCAAAAACTTCCAAATGTGTCTCCTAAAGAGTTAGAAATCAAGTTGGTAATTTTGGTGTTCTGTCAGGATTTAACTTGAATTGTGTAGCAGATATTTTTTAAAGAGACTTCCAAGATTATGTAATGACTGGGTATGAAAATGTCATATATTGGTTGAACCCTTTACGATGTGAAAAACATGTGCCTGTGCTGTGCTTTTTCAGATATCCATTTAACGATTCCTAATTTCTGAAAACTGCAAAACAAGAAAAACAGATGATAAGAGTAGACGAAAGAAGAAGCCTAACTATCGAGAAGAAGCCTGAGTATCGAAAAGAAGCTACTCAGAAAGTCGAAGGCTGGGACAGCTATTCCCGCAAAACTTTCAGGATATAGTCTACAACTATCATAGACCTTTTTGTGTAAGATTGTAGTTGAGTTGCAAGCTCAACTAAGAACAACTTAGATCGGTTAGTGTACTATGAGAGGAGTTAAATAGAGAACCGGAGGTGATAGAATCTTGAGACTGTGTTTGGAAAGGGTGTGGGAGAGTAGGAGAAGCTATAGAATCCATCGTAGGGATCTTTTGTTTGGTTTGTTCTTAGTCATAATAAAGATATTAATGTTCTAAACCTCATTAAAGGACAGCATGAACCTTACCACTTTTGAACTTGACTTGGATTTGTTGCCATTTTGATTTGCTGAAGAGGACTTCTCCTTTGTTTGTTTTTTCCCACTTCCAGTTACAACTTCAAATATAGTAGGAACCTCATTTATCATGTTGAACAAGCGCTTCCTGAATTAGTAAGCATACCGTTTAGTGTGGAAAACTGGAAACGGTGGAGATGTCATGATAACCGTAGACGATTAAGCAGAAGAGATCTTAACAATGAACACCATGTTATAAGAGAACACAAACCAATCAAGAAAGAAAGGATGATACCTGTCAGCTTTATCAAAACCAAATCTTGAACCGAAATAAAATGACACAGAAAGTAACCACGCATCACTGTGGACAGCAACAAGAGAAAGCCAGTCTTTTTCCTGCATTCCATCTCTGGCAAAGTTAATGCCGAGTGCAGGTTCGGGGAGCTCTGGAGGCACTTCTTCAGCTGGTAAGTTAACTTCCCACACTTCATTCGGGAACCCATACAAGCAAAGATTATCCTTCTCTGAAATGGCATCAAATAGTCATATACAATACAAACTTCAGTTTTTCAACTTGACTCAACAACTAGCACAGAAAGTTATAATACTATATCGTTCGACCCGGCCAAATAGGGAAATCCCAATTCATTAGGCCTTTCGATACAATCAAATAGTGGAGAGACCAAATCACGAAACTAGAAAGAAACATTGATGAAATGTTCAATATGATCAAGTCACCAATACCACCCCAAAAAAAAGTAAGCAGAGGAGTAAGGTAATGTGATTTTCCAGTGTCGCTGTTGATTTGGTTAAGCCTCTGTTACCATTTCAGCTTTGTGTTGTCAGTTCCACTTCCACCGCCCAGGGAAAGAAACAACAGACAACAAATCTACAGCAGAACATCAAAACTAGAAACAAGCTGGACACTAACCGCATCTACATAAGTAATCACTACAAAAGAAGCTAGAGAACCCAGACGCCAAAATCAGGAATAAATGAAGCAGCTTGAGAAAGGGACAATATGTGCAGAGGGAAGTCACGGAGTATATTTAAGGCTAGAAAGACAAAAACCCTAACCAGGATCGCATTGCTGGAAAAAACCTTCCACATCTGCCAAAAAAAAGTGAATCAATCAGAATTAACAGAATTGTTCAATAAAAAAAGGTCTGCATCAGGCACTAAACGATCGTCATAAGAAGAATTTCCATGAAAATTTAAAACCCATAAGACAAAACAAAATTCAAACTTTAAAAAAGAAGAAGAGAAGAAGAAGAAGAAGAAGAAGAAGAGGAAGAAGAAGAAGAAGAAGAAGACCGGTGGTGAGAGCTCGGACGATGCCAGCTCGACGGCCCTTGAAATCTCGGAAGACCTCTTCGACAGTTCGAGGGTTGTAGTGTGCACCTCCTCCTTCCATCTTCCTCTCTCAGAAACTATGAAAGAGCGGCACTGAAGTATGGGTCTTTTTGAAAAAGCAAAACTTTTTTTGGTTCAACTTTCAACTGATAAAGCAGAAAACTTTAATTTAGAAACAAAATATATATATTGAATAAAGACGAAAAGATGATGCTGCTCCGTGGACAGTGACAGACCCAATCTAGTCACAACAACACTTCTTTTCTCAAATATGATTTCCCCAAAAGAAAATTACAACAACTTTAGTGATTTCAAACCAACACTTGGTAGAAAAAAATGACAAAATAAACTCGACTTTATAAACTAAATAAAGAGTTATTCACTCGGCTGATAGTATTCAACACATCATTGGAAGCTATTGTCGACAACACAATCAATATTATTATCTCATCATCAACATAGTCAATTCTCGGCGTTTAAGTGGTTTGCAAACACATGCATATTTTTCTTTTGTGGATATTACATTTTTAATCTCAATTAACACCACAAACTTGGATCAAATCTTGTACAGGAAAAGCAGATTAGTAGAGAGTTTACAAAACTGAGAGCTCATAGTTTTTAATTCAAATGAGCGCCCATAATTTGCATGCAATCTTAAGTGAAGATGGGAAATTATGATCACGTAAGAATATTACCATGTTTAAGTATGGTAAATATCATTTTCTCGTAATTTGTAGGTATTGTATGGTGTTGCCTTGAAAAAGGAAAAAGAATAGAAAAGATAGTTTCACAATCTTTTTAATAATATCACCATGTCTTTGCACTTTCTCAATCATCTACAGAGCAATGATCATTTAGAGGATAGGGTTACTATCAGAAGAGAAGCTACCACCAACAGTTGGAAAAATAACAAAAACAACAGAAAAGAGAGCAAATGAAAAAGTGAAACAACGCAAATGGATCTCTCTGATTATTCGTACACTTGCCATCTACACTGGCTTTTTCTGCTCACAAAGTGCATCTCACTCTCAGAACAAGTTGTATCTGTCACTCCCAAATGCAACATAGGCACACATATGCTTATAAAGATACTAACGTTTCAGGTTGCAGGAGCCAACTGAGTCGAAACTTCCTCTAAACACGGCACCGCCAACTAGTTACCTTCCTGCCAGATCAGAGACTGACGTCAAGCCTAGAGTTCTACTCTGAGAGCAAAACATCAAAACATATCAAAAAGCATCAATAAAACAAACATCGTTTGGGAACCCCAGACAGATAATTTTACCTGTATCGTTTTTCCTTTCCCCAGGCGCATGCTTTACAAGGAACTGCATAACAGTTTTCCAGTAAGCGTCGCCACCAGACAGCCATGTATCCATATGCATCCCACTTGGAAATTCAACAAAGGTGCACTGAGAGTTACGGGCAGCCGCTTTCGCATACAACATTTTCATGTGAAATGGAGGGACCATCTCATCTTGCAGTCCAGAGAGGAAAAGTACTGGTTGTTTGACCTGTTATTGTTTTGAGATCAGCTTATCAGTGAGCTGCTACAGAGTCAACTAATGAGACATTTTCTAGTATCAAAGTACTATCTTATCATCTTTTTCCTGGGAAGGATACTGCCCAAGTGCCCATCTCAGCATGACAAGTATACTAATATGGCAGCGAGGTCTTTAAGGTATATTAATGTAATCTGCTTATTTTAGTGATTTCGACGGCATATGCAAAACTGTAAACGAAAAAAATCCATCTAAAATGCATCTGCAAGAGTCTACATTGTTTCTTACCTCACCAATAGCATCAACTGTATTCCAGGGGGAGCGTACAACAAAGTTAAGAAGTTTCAGGCTTTTAGAACCACTTCCTCCAATAAACCACTTCAAGAAGGGCAGCAAAACACCAGCCATATCAAGAATGGATGTGAAAGTATTTTCCAGAATCAATGCAGATACCTAAATAAGGACAGTGTGAGATGGTAAACATACAACTATTTGACGTGTAGATATTAGATATAATAGTGAATGCAGAAACTACAAGAAAAGAAAGAAAAACGATTATGTAACTTAGTCTAAGGTATCTATAGAAATCATTTTCCAAGAAATTCTCATAAAAGGATAAGGTTCTTGAGAATATAACAGTGAATGTCAGTGGCAGATATAAAGGGGAGCCAATAACAAAGCAGAAATGAATCCAAAACAACCAGATTCTTTTTATTGCCAGTTGACTAAAACTATAAAACACTAAAAGTTAAATTCAGACAGAACCGACCCAGTAGATTACTACGGATGAGGAGTGATAAAAGAATTACCGTCAAAAGTTTTGGACAATCAGACTCCAGGTCATCTGCCAAAGACCATGAGAAACATTTCCCAACACTAACTAGAATCTCAATACGATAAGCTAACTCATACTTGATCCAAATCAATCCCCCAGAGGAGAGTAGAGGGTGCCCTAAGTCCTTATAATTCCTAACGCATTGGCTAGTCCCGTTTCTAACCATATGGGACTCCCAATAATACTACACCCTTTAAACAGTGACATCCACATTACTGCCGCCTGGTACTTGGGGCCACTATCTTCTCTCCTCTACTAAATAGTATACTCTCTCTAGTCCTGAGATGCTGCTGATAAGAGAATTAGTAATATTACCTTTTCGGGATTGTTTTTGGTAAGCACAGCTCCAACAGCCCCTCCAAGGGACCTTCCAAATACAACTATTCTAGATGTATCAATGTCTGTCCTTTGAGAAAGGTGATCCAACGCAGCCTAGCAAAAGTAAGAGGCAAGAAAAGGGATTATGAATAGGTGGAGACGCAACAAAATTGTTTAAGCATATGTGGACAGAATTAGAGAGAAAAGCAAACCTGAGCATCTTTTGTGATTCCATGCTGTGACGGATAACCATCACTTTCCCCATAGCTGATTGCTCAGAAAATCAATCAGTTATAATGCAACAAGTTAAACAATCAGCATTTTTATAAACAGATCCAATGTTTTTAACTAAAAATAAACGAATAAGATAAGAGATAGACTAGAAACCATCTAACGGAAACTGACCCGCGATATGAAAGCATAAATACATTGCACTTCAAGCGTTGTATCATGATGCGAACCATCTCTAGACGATGAGCGATATCTGGGGTTCTAAGGTCAAGGCCGTTACAAGGCAAAGAATCCCAGCCAACAGACATGGAATGTTAAAAGGATAGAAAGACACAGGAACTCCTTAGAACGTAAACATATAAACAAACAAAAACCCAGAGCTCTTATATCTACCAATCACCAAGAAATGGCTCTGGAAAGGATACTTCCCGCATTCTCCTGGAAAAATAGAATGGTTGGACCTGCATGGAAGACATTAACCATTATAAATCGCGGTCCCTAACTCAGTCGAATCAAGCTGAGCTACTATCAACAAAGAGAGGTGAAACTAAGGAAACTGGTCAAGTTTGAGAATTGTATGTCTCAACTAAATTTTGGATGAGTGATGAGTTACAAACTACTTATAAACCAGCATTATCTTACGGATCACAGAAATGATCAAAGGAGACTAAAACCTAGCTGAAAAAAGAGACATCAAGACCTAAAACCCCCAAAATTCAGTAGATTCAGAAGCTTTCCAAAATGCATAAATAGATTCTACCCCAAACAAAAAAACTGAATCGAGGAGCAGTTGCGAGGCGAAACTCCAATCAGAAATACAATGAGAAACCTCGACATTCAGGTAACATCTTGATGAACCAAGAGTGGAGGCGTACGCCATCGGAGGATCGAAGCCACACGTCCTCGTAGATAAGATTGAGCCTGGCGGGAGTGATCGGATAGGACTTGCTTAAGCCGGGAAGCACCGGCACGTAGACAAGCTTCTCCTGGAAGGCCACGAGCAGCGCCACGCCCGCGACGACTATCCCTCCTACTCCGTAGAACAACACGCTCACGTACGTCATTATTTCCTCTCTCCCTCCGTATGCTCGTAGCTGCTACAGGAGAAGAATCGGAAGATGAATCTGAATCCGAAAGAGAAGCAGAAATCTGAAAGATTGCCAGTTACTATCTGTTTCTTCTCGTACTTTTGCTTTTCTTCTTTGAGAGGAGAAAGAGCTTTTTAGTTTACAACGCAAATCCAGATGAGAACGACAGAGCGAGCGTTGTAATGGGCCGAAACAAGCCCATCATCGAATGTTTAAGCCCATCTCGTGATGATGATGCTGTTATTCACTAATAAACTCAGTCAATTCAAAGAAGTCAAGTTTGAGAGGCTATTGGAAATCTTGTTACGCGATTGACCAGTTTCTAAATGGTTAATCTTTAAGTGCATTCATAGGTAGACATTTGATTCACTCTATGGTTTCTACTTTTTATATTGATTTTTTTTGTTGTATATAGTATATCCTAACTTGATTTTTGTTTGTAAAGTGGAGCTAGTTGTTTAAACGAGTAAGTAAAACTATTGACAAGCAGTTAAAGATGTTGTGAGAGCCAATTTCGTTTGAGGTTTCTCAAAAGTCAGAGCCAATTTTGCAAATATCGATAACTGAATCATTGAGCACACATGACTCCGATGAATAACAACCTTTGATACCTCTGAAAGTTAAATCCACAAGGAACAATAATGCATATTCTCTCGATTTAAGCTATATGGACAAGTGGAATCAGTTCAAGTTGTTTTAGCTAATCAGTAGACCAAAAAAATGGTTTAACATTTTAATTTTTTACTTTGCAATATTTTACCACCGAGTTGGCGAGTGGGCATCAGAACAGCGGAATTACCGTAGAGAGACGCGGGACCTTTTTTAATAAAAACGGAACCGGTAATCCCGGTTAAAGTTTTAATTGGAAAATTATTAAAAAAAAAAAAGAAGAAGAGATCAAAAACATAAAAAGAGCACCAAACCCAAACACCAAAGTAGAAACTGACAGCATCTCTCCGTATCCAAAAAGAGAAAGAAAAACAAAACCAAAAACAAAAAAATATATTCACAGACCAAGAAGCAGCCACCGGAAAATGCTGACGTGTATAGCTCGTTCGAAGCGAGCCGGCGATGAATCCTCGGGTCAACCCGACGATCCGGATTCTAAGCACGCTAAATCTCTAACATCTCAGGTAAATTTAACTCACTCTCTCTCTCTCTGCTTCTCCTCCTCCACCACCACCCTTTTGTTTTCTGGTAATTCTCTCTTCTGATCGAGGGTATTTTCGTCAATTCATTATCAGCTCAAGGATATGGCTCTGAAAGCTTCGGGTGCTTACCGGCATTGTACGCCGTGCACGGCGGCGCAGGGTCAGGGGCAGGGGCAAGGACCGATCAAGAACAATCCGGTGACGGTAAAGTCAGATTTCGAATCGGATCAAAGGTTTAAGATGCTGTACGGAAGATCAAACAGCTCGATTACATCGACGGCGGTGGCGGCGGCGACGCAACAGCCTAGGGTTTGGGGAAAAGAGATGGAGGCGAGGCTAAAAGGGATATCGAGCGGCGAGGCGACTCCGAAATCGGCGAGCGGGAGGAACCGGGTCGACCCGATTGTATTCGTGGAGGAGAAAGAGCCTAAGGAATGGGTCGCTCAGGTGGAGCCAGGTGTTCTCATCACCTTCGTCTCTCTTCCCGGCGGTGGCAATGATCTCAAGCGGATACGTTTCAGGTACACATCTCTGCAACTCACTTCGATCTACGGTCGCAATTTTTTGTTGACTCTGTTATTCTGATCCTACGGTTGGTTTTCGTTTGGCTTCGTCGTTGTCGGCTCGTTTTCTTAATTTCCCACGTTGGGTTTGGTCGTGATTTAGGAGAATGTTCGGAAGATCCTCGATTCTTAGAAAGACAGAACTCAAATCTGAATTTTTTTTTCTTTTCTTTTTACAAAAATTAGATTATAAAAATATGGATGTTTTGGAAATTTTCCGATATGAATATGATTTTGTTGATTTCCATGACTAGGCAGTATATGTTGATGATAATAACTAAAATAAAATACGACAAACATACGATTCTATTAATCATGCCATGTCTTTTTTTGTAGAAATCTACCACATTTGTTTATAAGTAATTTAGAATCTCGAGTTTACAAGTATAATATTAGAAACTCTTATAGGACAATGGGTTCAACTATATAGATATAGAAACCAAGTTAAAACTTAAATCTGATTCAATACAGTTTTTATTCTGATTCATCTTCGTCTTTTCTGTCTAAAATAAAATAACTGGTATTTTATTTGTTTGATTTTATCCATTTTGGATCATACGTTTGTGTAGGAAAAATAAAACAAAATAGTACCATAATTTAGTAAAAATTGCCAATTAATTTTGGCAAATTTCAAAACTAAAACTAAATTGGGGACCCCCTTAAGTAAAATGTATTATCTGAGGTAAAATAAATTTATTCAATCCAATATCAAACTGTTTGTTTAAAGAAAGTGTTTTTTTTTTGGTCTTGAATAGAAGAAAAAGGGTAATTTGTGGGTGTGAAAATAAAAATAGAAAAGGGGTAAAAAAGAAAAAGAGGGAAGGGACCCATAGGCCATAGTTGTCGACTGTAACGCTTCACGCCTAATGAGAAGCAAAAGGTCCAAAAAGCAAAACTTGGTGTTCCCTTTTTTAAGTGCTTTCTTGGGCTCATCTCTTCTCATTCTGTCTTTTTTTTCCTTTCAAAATCAGCTATTTTGATTGACGATTACTTTATTTCCTCTTTTTTTTATGTTTTATCAGCCATATGAATTATAATACTCTATAGAATGTGTTAATAAATATGCTAAAAACATCATTCTTACTGGAGATATTGAATGCTGCGAAATGTTTCTGTATTTGTTTTGTTCAATTAAAGATTAAAAATCATTGGTTGGTAGATTCAATCATTTTCAACAATATTTGGGGTTTGTTTTTCAACAAATTTGCTTTTTAAAAATAGGAATTTTTGTTTTATTAATTCCATGAGTGCCTTATTCTCCGCGTCTCTGTCCTGTAATCACATTATTGCTGTTGTTGGGCATAGGAAAAAAAATGCTTCTTCTTCTTATTCCAAAAGACAAAAGAAGATATACATATATATTCATATTTATTAAAAATAAAATAAAGCAAATAGCTTTAGCCTTTAGTACAGTTTCGTTCACTCCTATGTCCCCTATTGAAAACGACGATTTCAACGTATTTTGTCTCTAACTTGCTTCCATTCTTTGTCTTCTTCCATATTAGTCACAGTTCCAGTTCTATCACTTACAGTCTCTTTTGTCAAGATTTGGTTTTCTTTTTGTTCTTTCGTTTAGCTCACCAAACATTGTTTTTCTTTCCCATCAGATTAACCCATGTGGGCATGATCTGATTAGGTTGGGTCCTAACAGTCCTGAGTTACATGTGTTTTGTACTGTTTAGTTTCGATTTTTGGTACACATATCTAAATTAATAAATTTTGAGAGAAAGTTATACTTAATTAAAAAATGAGTTTGCTCTGCGAATTCACTCCTACCCACCTCCTCCATTATTTTTCTTTTACTGTTAGCCATAATCATCTTATCTAATTATTAACTTTGACCATTGTTGTCTCTGCTTCTTCGTCCATGTCTTTCCCCTTTTCTTTCTTGATTTCTACGAAATTTTGATTGATTATTACTATTAGCCACCTATTAACTAACAAGATTTTTTTATTTATTTTAAAGTTTCAATATTCAAAAGGTTTCATTTGTGTGTCTCTTGTTTTCAACTCTCTTTTTAGCCCTAGCCTATGTGTTCAATTTGTCAAAAGGTTTATTGAATCAGCTATTGTTACTTTGTCAAACCTCCCCTTAATCCGCTTTCGTTAATTTCCACTTTTGTCTCCTGATTCTGATTAAAGTTACTTCTTCTCCTAATTTTATTTGACCATTGTAATTAACTTAGAGTATCATGTGTCAGAAAATCTATGCGAGCCAAGTTGTGTTAGCTTCAGGAACTGGATGGATTTACACTTGAACATACTTTTGGTCGTTCCCAATTTTTAACTGGTGACAATAATTACCTGGATAAGTCTACCTTTCTAAGCTTACTCGTATCAGTTGTAATAACTAAATCAAAATTACCTCTTGACTTAGGCATAATGTTTCATCTTTTGCTCTTTCAATTGTAACATACCATTTGTAATTTTTTGAGATTAAGAAAACATGTTTCCAAAATGTAGTTTCTTTTTTCTCACTTCTGTTTTGTTTTTTTTGTTTTAATCTTGACCAGCCGAGACATGTTCAACAAGTTACAGGCTCAACGATGGTGGGCAGATAACTATGACAAAGTAATGGAACTTTACAATGTTCAAAAACTAAGCCGTCAAGCTTTCCCGCTTCCCACGCCGCCTAGATCCGAAGACGAGGTTAGCTTTTCACTGAATCAGATCTCTAAACAAGACAATTAAACCCGTGATTATCCACTAATTCCTCTGGAATATCAGAATGCAAAAGTGGAGTACCATCCAGAGGATACTCCTGCAACACCACCTTTAAACAAAGAACGGTTGCCTCGTAATATCCATCGTCCAGTTGGATTGGCGGCTTACTCATCCTCGGATTCACTCGACCATAGTTCTACGCAAAGCCAGCAGTTTTACGACTCTGGTCTACTCAACTCAACCCCTAAACTTTCAAGCATAAGCGGAGCAAAAACAGAAACTTCTTCCATGGATGCTTCCATAAGAAGCAGCTCGTCGAGAGATGCAGACCGGTCAGAGGAAATGTCGGTAAGCAATGCGAGTGATGTTGATCAGAACGAATGGGTGGAGCAAGATGAGCCTGGAGTTTATATCACCATTAAAGTTTTACCAGGTGGGAAAAGAGAGCTTAGAAGAGTCAGATTCAGGTAAACAAAACAAAAAGAAGCTTCCTTATTTCATCGATAGGTCCTGATTCATCTAACTCAAAGTGTGTTTTTTATCTTTTGCATTGCAGCCGAGAGAGATTCGGGGAGATGCACGCGAGGCTATGGTGGGAAGAGAACAGAGCAAGGATACATGAACAATACTTGTGAATTGTGATCATCGTCTTAAATCTGGTTCCAGTGTATCCGAACGGTTTTGTGTTTTTGATTTCTCTCATTCCTCGGTATACCGTTTTTTAATTTCTTCCAGCTCAAGTAATTCTTCTCTTTTTTTCAAAAGAGAATCTTTCCCACAGGTACTCCTTGTGCCTCACAAAAATCTTAAATATCAATTGTGGGATATGTTAAAGGATCGGTTTCATATTCTCTTCCTTGAAAAAAAAACAAATTTACCAAAGTTGGAAAAATATATACAATGTTGTCTGTTTTGCTCAATATATGTATCCTTGGTTCTTTTTTAATTTTTTGTTTTTGTCAACTACATAGAGTTTTGGGGATTTTTTCGGTTTATTTATGGGAACTTACTAGACGGAAAAAAAATGGAAATCCTAATTGGTAAAAGGAAAAACACCAACTTTGATAACAGATAAGTAAACAACACACCACGATTATTTTGCAACTTTACAATTCTAGTGATATCAACAATATAGAAACTTTATCTCAAATTTGTGAATACATTGCACATATATATATATATATATATATATATATATATATATATATATATATATATATATATATATATATATATATATATATGTCTAGCATATTGTTTAGCAACAAAACCTAAGAAGAGAAACAAGCTTGACGTCTCCGTTTCTTTCATTATGGACTGTCCTTGTCTGAAAAAGCTTTTCCTGTTCTTGCTCTCGTGCATAGCAACTCTACTCAGTTATAAAAACGACGGTGCTGTAGGCTTGGTAACAACAAACGTCGGCTTGAACTACGGTCTTCTCGGAGACAACCTCCCGTCTCCGCCTAAGGTTATCAGCCTTTACAAGTCCATAGGAATCACTAAAATCCGACTCTTCGATCCAAACACAGAGGTTCTTAACGCCTTACGCGGCCACCACGAATTTGAACTCACTGTAGGCATCAAGGACCAAGACTTGGCTGCTCTTGCGGCAAGCGAAGAAGCTGTTAAGGGCTGGTTCGCAACTAACATTGAACCTTATTTAGCCGACGTCAACATCACGTTCCTTACCGTCGGCAACGAAGTCATCCCTGGACCAATTGGTCCTCAAGTGCTTCCCGTCATGAAGTCTCTCACCAACCTCGTCAAGTCGAAGAGTCTTTCTATCTCTATCAGCACTGTTGTGGCTATGTCGAACCTCGAGCAGTCGTATCCACCTTCTGCGGGAATGTTCACGCCTCAGGCGCGTGAACAACTTGTCCCCGTGCTAAAATTCTTATCTCAAACAAGAACACCAATACTCGTCAACATCTACCCTTACTTTGCGTACGCGTCCAACCCCATCAACATAAGTATCGACTATGCCCTCTTCAACACCAAAGATGTCGTGGTCAAGGACGGGACAATGCAGTATTCAAACATCTTTGATGCGATTTTCGACGCCTTCGTATGGGCAATGGAGAACGAGGGCGTGAAGGATTTATCCATGGTGGTGTCAGAGACCGGATGGCCTTCCGCAGGTCAAGGGAACTTCACAACGCCAGATATCGCGGCTATGTACAATGAAAATTTTGTCAAACATGTGAAAAGTGGTAAAGGGACGTCGAAGAGGCCAAATTGTAGCATTAACGGATTTCTATTCGCAACTTTTAACGAGAATCAGAAACCAGCCGGAACGGAACCATATTTTGGGTTATATGAGCCTACAGATTTGAACCCAGTCTATAAGTTGTTTTGATTATTACATTCTTTATTTTTAGACTATATATCTCTAATTCATTAGTTACAACTCTCTAATATTTTTTGTGATAGAGTGGGACAAAGTCAAGATTAACTAAGGATTCTCAGTTTTAGATCTTAAACCCGAACTCAGTTGGGTTTGGAGTTTGCTTTATAATGTCATTTGAAATTATATTTCCAATTTTTTTAGTGTTAATAAAACCATCTTCTGTAAGAAAGAGAAGTCAAAGTAGAACTCGAAGAAAAAGGCAATTGCTTGATGCTCGGCTTCCTTTTTCAACGAACTCTATTTTTTCAGATGAGTACAATATCACAACTTCACAAGGAATGTAAGATACAAGTTAGTTCTTCAATTTAGCCGTTGCATCGTATGCTATAATATTTCATTTGAGATACATTCAGCATGTTTTTGCGGTTTCTGTTGTATAATTTTGTCTTCTTATCTTGAAAGGTAGTTCGGAAACTTTTTAGTAATTTTGAATTGAAGTTAATTGCTACAAACATAAATTAAGCTCAAATAACATGTACAGTACTAGAACCTCGAGGCAATTGACTTACTATCAATGTAATTAGTATACGTGTATTAGAAATAGTTTGGTATTTTTATTTTGTTTATAGGGTTAATCTAGAAGTTGAAGCATAGACGTTCTAGATAATTTCAGTTTATTTATATATCAAGTAGTTGAGTTAGACAAAAAAATAAAATGAAAATTAGCAAATTTGTAAATAGATGTGATAGATAACTAAATATGCACCCAAAAACAGATAGAATCAAAAAGTTTACTAATATTATTTTCTAAAATTTCAAATCTTACTATTTCAGTGAAATTAAAAAAATAGAAAAGATATCTCAACTATGTATATAAATTACACGCTACCTAAAACATATGTCTTGCAACAAACAAACAAAAGAAGAAAAAAAGAGACAAACTTTGGTTTGATTCCCTCGTTTCCATTTCTTTAGACAAGTATGATCCTATGATGTCTCGCACATAAGACTAATGCATATATATTAAGTAAAATTATAATATTGGTACCTAATGCTATCATTTTTGCAGACACACGAGTCAATATGGATTGTCCTAAAAAGTCGTTCTTGTTCATGATCTCGTGCATGGTATTCCTGCTCAACTACAACAATGGTGGCTTTGTATACGCAGCGACAAACATTGGCTTGAACTACGGTCTTCTAGGAGACAACCTCCCACCTCCATCTGAAGTTATCAACCTCTACAAATCCTTAAGCGTTACCAATATTCGGATATTCGACACGAACACAGACGTCTTGAACGCCTTCCGTGGTAATCGTGATATTGGAGTCATTGTAGGAGTTAAGAACGAAGACTTGGCGGCTCTTGCTGCGAGCGAAGAGGCTGTTAACACATGGTTTGTGACTAATATTGAGCCTTACTTGGCCGACGTCAATATTACGTTTATTACAGTCGGGAATGAAGTCATCCCCGGAGAAATCGGCTCTCACGTGCTACAAGCTATGAAATCTCTCACCAACCTCGTCAAGTCGAGGAGTCTCCCGATTTTGATCAGCACCACGGTGGCTATGACCAACCTTGGCCAATCATATCCACCTTCTGCCGGAGATTTCACGACCCAAGCACGTGAACAACTAGTTCCCGTGCTGAAATTCCTGTCTCAAACGAATACTCCTATCCTCGTCAACATCTATCCTTACTTCGCCTACGCGTCTGATCCCGTTAACATCCTTCTTGATTATGCCATCTTCAACACCGATAAGGTTGTGGTCCAAGACGGGCCATTGGGTTATTCAAACATGTTCGATGTGATATTTGATGCATTCTTGTGGGCTATGGAAAAAGAGGGCGTGAAAGATTTATCGATGGTGGTATCTGAGACTGGATGGCCTTCTGCGGGTAACGGAAACTTAACAACACCAGAGATCGCATCTATATACAATAGAAATTTCGTCAAACAAGTAGAAAGCGGTAAAGGGACGCCAAAGAGACCAAACAGTAGTATTCATGGGTTTCTATTTGCGACTTTCAATGAGAATCAGAAGCCAGCGGGGACAGAACAAAACTTTGGATTATACTATCCTACTGATATGAAACCCATCTACAAATTATTTTAATTTTAGATTCTTAAATTATTAGACTATACCAAAGCATTAATAAACAATGCTCTACTGGTTGTAACAGAGTGGGATGAGATCAAGCAAGATCCACAATAACACTTATTTTATATGTAATAGAGTGCAATGTTTGTTTTCCATAACGTGTGAAAGCAGAACTCATACACATGAAAATAGATAGCCAATTATAATAGAGTGAGATATGATCAAGATTTACAGAAACACTCACCTTTTATGGTTTTAGTAGTAACATTGTCAAGCATGAGGAAATTGGTCAAAAAGAGTTTCTGTTATCCAGGATTTATCAGAATTTTCGGTGTGGAGTATATAATATTACTGAGAATTTTTAAATTTGTACTCTTTTAAGAATTTCGGTTGTCAATAATGCTATACTCGTTGTTACTTGTTAGGGAAAATGGGGACAAGACCAAGTTTAGTATCCATTCTATAAAAGTTCGACAGCAGATGGCGACACCATTAATCGGACTTAAATTTGAATTTGGAATATAGAACTTCTTTAAAAGATATTCTACAACCTCAAATAAATTGAATTAGAAATGCAAGATCAGCCCTAAAAATAAAAATTGAATTACCGAGAAATAAAAATATTCGACTTCAACAATTTTAATTCGTAATTTACAAATAAAAAATAAAAACTTATTTATTATTTTAAAATTAATCAGATATAAACTGATCATTATATAAATATAGTATGGAAGTATTTTGATTGAATAATTTGATATTTTCTTTGGTAATAATATAATTTATAATTTAGTTTGTGTTTTTGTTTATTTGTATGTAATTTTATATTATAATGTAACGTTTATTTATTAATATCGTTAGTTCTTTACTTATTTATAATTTTATTTTATTTTAGCTCTTTTAATTAATAACATAATAAAGATTATAACGCAAAATATAAAAAATTTAAGGTTAGATTTTGACGCAACTTCATTGAGAATATCTCTTGGAAATACTCTAAAGCGCAGGAATACAGGCTTTTAATTGTTTTGGCCTGCTAGTACCTACTTACTAGTTACTACTAAAACTTTCTTCGCAGAAACCATATATTAGAGACATCACCCAAAGCAAAACGATAATAGGTTCAGTGAACAGTAAATCTCTGTTTTCACAACTTGCGACCGACAAAAAAAAAGAAATTTGAGCAATATTAGTATCTTCGGCAACCAAATGAACATGATATCTTCGATTAGACACAGATTTGCTGGTACGATTTTGATTTAGTGACCATACTTCTGGAACTCCCACTCACTGTTATCTGTTAAACACAACGGCAATATAAACAAACAGACAAAAACTGCAAACAAGTCAAAAAGCTTCAAACAGAGAAACACATACCCAATGGACAAACTTGACGAGTCTTCAGCCATCTGCTGATGCAGTGAAAGTGGAAGGCGTGATTGCAAATCCCTGCAAGTACCAACATTGGTTAGTCATTAGTTAAGGATGGCACTAACATCTTATGCATTTCGACTATGAGTTGTCTAAATACATATAATGATAAAGGATTCATGAAGATGTTTCTTGCACATCACATGTATATTAATGAAAACTTCAATAGTCTCTCTAACAGAAAACAAAAAGGTTTTTATACACATTTCCAGCTAAAAAGATTCATCATCTTCAAATTGATCATATTGCATTGCCCAATTGAGAATACAGAGATATATTACAGTGAATATGTCCATCCTTTGAGTTTATAATTTATCTTTAAATCATAGAGAATCGCAGGAATGAAACCACTGCAGGGCATTGAAAGCATGCAAACAACAACTACGATTTGGTCTCTTAGAAAATCCTAAAATTCCATAAATCTAATCAACAACACTAAAACAAGAATAAGGATCTCCTTTCGAATAAAGCAAAAACATCTAAGTGGGATTCACCAAACAAGCAAAACGCAATGTCAAGATTTAACAAAAGCACTCTAAGATACTAAACATCGTTTCACACAGAACTAAGTTGCATATAGTTTCTTTGTGCTTCTGGATACACAATTGCGATAGCTACAATTGCAATAAACCCAACAAAGTTTCAAACAGGAAGCAAAGATTACAGCAATCAGAAACAAAACTTACCCCAAGCAACAGTGCATTCCTCACTCGTAGCGCTGGCCTGATTAGCCTGACATTCAATGCCTAACAACAACCAAAACACAAATAACGAGGTTAACCTAACCATTCAGGAATTCAATAATCTCCTGATTGATCAACAATCATCGTTATAAATTCCTTATGAATCGATAGTTACTCGGACTTACACAGATCCATGATGTGGTTTCTGCAGATGGCGCAATTGTCGACAACGATATCTGCAACCAAAAGAAAGATACAATCAATAAAAACCCTAGCTAACCAAAAAGCTAAAAAACGAATCAACAGAAACATCAAAAGGACATATTCCAGATAGTATAAACGGAGTTCGCGGTTACCCCAAGCCCAGAGAGCCACCGCGCTCCACTTCTTCACTTCGAATCGCTTCGTCTTCTTGGTCGACGAAGAAGGGACAACGCTGCTTGAGGATTCTCCCGCAGGAATCATGGTGACGTCGGAATCGAGGGAAGCCATCGATAGATCTCTTATAGATTGAAAACGAAAATCCTAAGAAAGAAAAGCCGAAGAGAGAAAATCTGAAGAAGCGTCGGGTAGAATGAAAATCCGATGACGGAGGAGACCGGAGGAAGCGTCGGGTATATAATAAAGAGAAAATGTATAGATACCTTGGGCTATATAGTGGGCTCGTTATTTTCCACAATCCTACAATTTAACATAACATAAATAAATCTAAATTTTTCTCCTTTATCATCCCCAAAAAAATCATTTTTGATGATAAATTAAATAATGGAAAAAAATCTGAATCCAATAAATAATGGATAGTTTAAAGAAGAGAAAAGATTCTTACATATTTATATTTTTTTATTTTATGACTAAGGTATAGTTGTCAAAATTTGCAGTTAGACATTTTGATTTTAGTTACATAATTTTTTTTTTAAACGTGTCAAAAACAATTGCTGACCATGGTGTCAATAGCCTATACTTATAAAAAGACAACGTAAAGAGGAATATATCAACAAAACGTAGCCTGGCCCTGCTAATCAAAGATCATACAACAGAAATTTCTCAAAATAGCCAGAAATGTTATAACAACATAGCTAATAAATTTGAAAAATGCCGCCAATTTTGGTCACTGGTTCGGTAAGAGTTCAGTATAACTAAAAGAATAAAATCTTGAAAGATTATTTTTCAAATCAAATTAAACTAATTTGAAGAACCCGTTTTCCTCTGTTTAAGCTGTAATATAGCTAGAAGATTACAATAATGATATGACCATTGATAGAAATTGAGAACAGATACTGAATTCAGATAAAAGCCTAAAATGCATCATCAAAGCTTTATACAAGTTATGTAGAAAAAAAGAAGAAAAAAGTTTCATTCTAATCAAATATTTCAAGAAAGTGCATCAAAGATCTTACAAAACAATGTCACAATATTTGTCTACAAACCATGCCTCTGAGTTAATATATATGCTAAACCCCACAACCTTGTTCATTGCATCTGCCGTTGGTCTCTCAGAGCCGAAACATTCTTCCGCAGTTCAAGATTTGATATCCTCTCCACTTCAAGAGCTCGTTCAATCTACAAAACCCATTAGGTTAGTTAGCCACGTAAAGTTAGAAAACATACTAAACCAAAGGATTTTTGAATTCAATAAAACTGATATAGAACGGAAACTATAGAACGAAATTATTTGAAGGACTTTCACAAATCGTATGCCTTTCTAAAACATTGGCAACTATAGAAAGAAGAGAAGACTGTACCTTTGCAGCTCGCATACTCCATTCTCCCAGAATAGCTCTTAATCTCTCATTTTCTGCTACATACTGTTTCAGGAGTTTTGAAAAAGAAGACAATGAATTTCTCTTTTGAGCATTTTGTCAAAACAATAAAAAAAGATCCGGAAATGTGCAGTCCTTGCAAATCATTTGATGTAAAAGTTTTCATGGAAAAGCAGTGTGTGATAGGATAGCGATTCTTTGTGGAAAGTATGTTTTGTTCGCATAAGTACTTATGCTAATAGATAGATTCAAACCTGATTATTGGTATTCCGGACATGCTGTATCTCTCTATCTCTCTCAGAGATCAGAGATCTAGCGAGATTTAGCTCAGAATGGAGTTGATTGACCTACAAACATACCATGTTCAATTAATATCCTCCTTCATTCAAAGCTGACTGTTATACGTCTTCCACCAAATAGGTAAGAAAAATTAACCATGTGACTTTGCAAGTGTCTCATTTGTTAAGCGAGCTTTACCTCAGCAGAAAGTGTTCGTAATTCCTGATCACGAGTCGCCACAAGATGCGCGAGATCAACCTGAAACGGTTAACAGTTATTAATTGCAAAATCAAAAATAAAGTGGAAGGAAATACATCGATTTTAAGAAAATTATTGTGGAGGTTGTTAGCGTGTATCCACAGTTAAAGCTTGGTTGAAAACAATTCGTCAGTTTGCAATGGAGCACATTCAAACCTGAGGCGTGCTACTACCATTGGACTCTTCATATTTGCTTAAGGACTCCTGCAAACGCAAAATCTGAACGCACACACAAAAAGGTCAGAAACTCACTCTAGCAAAAACATGGGATAATTCAGCAATTTAGGGTAGATGATGAATTATGGAAGGCACTGAAGTTAGGAATGCTCGTATGAAACTGTAGCTTAGTATGACACAACACAAGCATCAAGATTCAGAAATGAATAGCATGACTAATGTTTCATGTAATCTTACCTCTTCACTGAGATAATGGAGATTCTCACGCTGATATTGCAGTAGAGCCATTTGCTGATCAGAAAGGCGACCAGCTTCATGGTATCTGTTTGTCACGCAAACAAAACTAAGTAAGACTTGAACGAAATTTTCATGAAAACTATGAATAAATTTCCAGTGTGATTGTGAAAATACCTCAACCCTTCCAAAGCAGCTGGTTGAAGAGGAGAATATAATGAATTTAAGACATCGGGCTGAGAGTTTACTGAGTTATACTGACGAACATAACCTACCAGTATTAAATACAGATAAGATTAGCTGCATAATATAACCTAGCTATAAAAACTCTTATTAAAGAAAAGCAAGTGGCAGAATAATGTAATAAAAGATGCCAAAAGAATGCATGATGCTCTAGCTATTCGATTTCTCTTAGACACGGTATGGCAGGTTCTACGTTCTGCAACGCAAACAAAGAAATCAAAAGAAAAAGTTCTGATACTGCAACCCAGAACAGAAATTCTCAAAGAACTTCAATGGTCTCCTGATTTTCAACGACAAATTATAGGCAGTTGTAAGAATTGCATATATATAAATACATATATTTATAATCGCAGAATGTAGACAATTCGATGGTGATTTAGCATATGCATGTGATCGCAACAGAGTTCAAATGCAATAGAATTATTTTAATCACTATGGGTCAGGCACATGACAAATACCAATTTATTTATATCTGCACTTGGCAATCATAGGAAGAAAAATTAAGACGAAGAAAATAATCCATACCTATTAGCTGAATAGATTTGGCAGTATATGGCTCTAGTTGCAGATACTAAATTAATGCTGAATGCATGCCTAAAGTATGAGATATTGAGAATGATTTTATGGACCATATGCTTACCAACAAATACAATCATAAACGAAGCAGCCGAAATTGCTTCAACAGACATGATAAACCTGCAACAATAATGTACTCGTCAGTGTTTTCCACCTTGCCAAAACAAAAGTTACTTCACCAAATTGTTCCAAAATAAAAAATACGAAAGAAACTGTCAGCTTCCAAATACTTTTCTAGTCAATAATATCAATATTAGACTTCTAATAGGCATTCAAATTTATCTAAGAAATTGGTATGTTAACTCAATTCTGTCAACCTGAGTGAATTAAAACAGTTTTTTAATTATCTAGAGGTTTCATTGTGATGTAATAATTTTTATTAGAAAGACTACAAAAGGTGACAGGATGAAGTCAGAGGCTTCCTATAATTCTTTTAATCATCAAAGACAAAAGAAGGAAAACAGAAAAAGATCAACTGGAAAGAAGACTTATACGAATGTGAAAGCAGTTAATCTATCTAAAAAGAAGGCTGAAGACCTCTGCACAGTTAAAGTGGGAAGAACGCTGACATATGGTCTCCACACCATGAAAAGCAGCATGGATGCAGTTCCTAGAACATAACTGAGTCATTTTATTGAGCGCAAGAAATAGATATATGTAAAAATATAAGACTGCAAAAGTAGCATTAAAGATTACCATATGCCATGATGGCAAATGGCAGACGAACTACATGTTTCAATTTCTGACTGAAACTGTAATAACCCTGCAATAGAAGGTTTTCAGATGAAATGATTACAACTATACGAGATAATATCAACCTATGTCTATATAGCATTATATAAGCAGTATCCACTCAATTAGAACAAATGTTACCTGCAAGCGTATTTTCTGGACCTGATTGACAAAATACTGCTGAAATATACCTGGTGCAGAAAATACTTATGATTTATATACATATGCTGCATAAAGAAATACTTTAGAGCCAAAAGATGACATGGAAACAGAGGTGGACAGATGATATGTGATCATCGATTTTAGTGATTTGTATAGGTTACATTGAAGCAAGAGGATGTTGTTCGAACTCAACATTAACTTAATATGGGATTGCATGCTCGTTTCTTCGGCTTGAAGACCAACCCTTTACACCCAAGCTTTTAAAAGTGTGTTATCTTCATGGACTTGGGAGATTAGTCCGAACCTCAGATAGGAAGAATCCACACCAAGTACTAACAGCATTTTCTGCCTTTTTCGTTTTGGTATGTCCCATAAATTAGATTACCTCAAATCACTCCGTCTATCGAAATCGCTTTTCTTTGCGAATTTTTTCATTCTTTCTCAAGACTGGCAGCCTAACAATCATGATTAACTAATTAACGATATCATGCCTATTTACTTTTTTTGTGAAGATCCAGAACCCAATACCACGATCTATTAGAACCCAATACCATGATCTATTAACAAATTTACTAGGCAGTAGTTTACCATAATTTAGTCAAACCTGCTTCTACACAAAGCTTTGTAGTATAATTTGCTGAGGTGGTGTGTTGAGGTTACCTGTTAACATCAATAGAGCAACATTGCAGCTGCAAAGCAGCAATGGGATAAGAGACTGTACAGGCTGGAGTATCAACGGTGCTCCTGCTGCTAAAATAGCATAAGCTGCCTAAATTTAACAAATAGTAACTGTAAAGTCAGGTATTCATGTTTCTTATTAATCTTTCAAAAGGAAGTTACAGAACTCTGTGTTAGAGGGCCAATATCAGAAAAGGTAGAGTTGTGGAAGCACTTGCCAATATTATTAGGTAGATGCAACTTCCAACAAGACTTCTAGATTCTCGATGACCGAACAGAGGAGCTTCATGCAGTATATCAAGAAACCTATATTCACAAAAACAGCGCTGAAACTAGATGAGGAAAGGACAGAGACCAATTATTTACAAATGATTACTTAACAATATGATCTGAGTCATTGGCAGGAAAAGATATGACCAATTTGCCAAAATACTTTGAAAAGAAAGAAAAGAAGCATTAAATTGGAAGCTTAAGTTTCACGATAAGAAACTCCATGGTATTCTGCCCATAAATGTTCATGTTCTCACCATTGCTCGAACATAACTAGCAAATGTTAATTGGAAAGTGACCAAATGATGAAATCTACAAAACAAAAGGATGCAGCAGTGCATATACACCTTGAAACAAGTGATTAAAAAGACTAGAGAAGCGGCGCATTTCAGAACTGACGACCAAGGAACATACTTCGAAACAACAACAGCAAACTCAGCAAATTCAGAGCGCAAAAAGGAATAGAGAATAAAACAAACGATCGAATCACAAAGCAAAATAAAGTAACCATTTCTGTCGACTGTAAAAATCAGAAGAGCCCACAAGGAGTTTCGCTCGATCTCCAAATCAACAACAAAAAAATGGCATAAGCTCGAACATGAAGACATTAAAAATTCAAAAGCTTACATAGCATTGTCTTCCTCCGTCGTCGGATTGAAAGAAGAAGCGCGTCGATGGTTCGTCATTTTAGTATGGGTTTTCTTCTTTCGTTTGTTGGGAGTGAAAACTGTAAACTCCAATACATGTAAAGAGAAAGAGGAGAAGGAGAAGGGGTTTTGCTTGAATTTAGGGTTGAATCATATTCCTTCCCCCAATCTGGAGATTTGAGAGATGTGAAGGGTAAGCCTAGGAATACAAAAGCTTCACTGTGAAAGCTTCTTCCTTCCTGTAAGTGCGACCTCGTCGTCTTCTTCTTTTGAAATCAAAAGGATTGGAATGTTTGGTATGCACTTTGATTCTAAGACTCTGAACAACCAGTCAATGACGATGATACATTTTTTCTTTTCCTTGTGATTGGCCTCAACTTCTATTTATTTTTATTTTTTTGGGTCTTTTGATTATATAATCAGCCAAATTATTAATATTTTTTGCTTATCTCATATTAGTTTACAGAATTCAAACCCAAATGTCTTCTATACACGTATGTAACCACTATGTCAATGGACATATAACCCAAATCTAGAGGTGAAACAAATTTCTAGTGGTCTAAACGGATCATGATCTCTTCAGTGTAGATCATACTCATCTCTCGTATTGAAGGGTCTAAGTGTACGTTATTCTAGTGAGATAACCTTAAATAGATCGAAGATGTAGCGGTGTAAGAATCTAAATCTGCGGAAGGCCAACACTGTATCTCAAAATGTATACATATGTGATATGTCTGTTCGTCAAATGGGACGAGGCCCATGATTTGGACATGAAAGAGCCTCAAGAGCGTACTGTCTAGTGTAATAGGCCCTGACCAGCTTGTTGTTCTTCTTAGAGAAGATGTTCCCAAGGTGAGTACGCCTACGAGGTGAACCATCTACCTAATGGTCGGGTTCTTGATCTTATTAGTAGTAACCTTCGAAGCCTCATATGTTAATGACATGGTCGTCTCTCTATGTATAAATATTTGTTCATTTTTCAACTTCCAAGCCAACAAGATAAGCTTTTCAATACAACTATAAAGTCTAGAATCAAGCGAGTACTATATGATGGAGCTTTGTTGATTTTGATGAGAAATGAGAATGAGAGAAGAAAAAAAAACATTTGTGCATTTAAGGAAGCATTTAGCCATATCTACAAATAGTAATTGGGATAATTAATTACTAGAGAGTAGCATAGAAGATGTTTTATGGATCCAATTATTATAATACCAATAAAATTGGAAAGAATTGAGTGATCGATGAGTTCTGCGTAGCTTCAATGGTGGCAGCAAAATGTCGACTTCTTCTTCTTCTTTCCCTTCCTTCCCTCGCACGATCGTTTCCTACACTCTCTCAACTTCACTCTTCATAGTTTTCTTCCTGTGCAGCGTCTTCCTATTCACCAGACGCACTCTCGAACCTTCTCTCTCTCCTTACCACGCCGACATCCCTCTTCCAGCCAACACCGATCCACGCCCTCCCACGCTCATCCTGCCTCGAATCGAGCCTCTCCCTTCCGAAGATCCCAACGGAAAACCTCAAGATGCCGACGATGACGTCACCGTGGAAACAAATCCAAAGGAGGAAGGAGGCGATTCGCGCCGCGGTGATGGCGTCGAGGTGAGTACCAAGCTGAAAGCTGCGGAAGATTTGCCCAGCGTTGACCTCACGGAGAAAACCGAGCTGGAAGAAGGAGGAGGCTCGCGCGGCGAAGTGTCCGTCGAGGAAAAGGAGGAAAGCAATGCCGAATCTGTGGAACATGCGATGGTGGAGAAGGAGGAAAGCAATGCCGAATCTGTGGAACACGCGATGGTGGCGAAGATGAGAGGCTGCGATTTGTACAAGGGATCGTGGGTTAAGGATGATGAGTATCCATTGTATCAGCCTGGATCGTGCCCTTATGTGGACGAAGCTTTTGATTGCCAGAGGAACGGGAGGCGGGATTCCGACTATCTCAATTGGAGATGGAAGCCTGAAGGTTGTGACCTTCCACGGTACGATGCTTTTCCAATTTATCAATTCTCCGATTTGAAACCTCCATTGTTACGCCTGCTTCAAGTTATTGTCAATCGAAAGCAAGTTTTAATCAGCATTTCACTTTCTAAGTTGAAACCTTACATGGTTCTCCACTGAACTTAACTCAGGGACTCTCATATAGCTTTGTAATTGTGCTCGTTGTGTTCACGAGTCGCACTGTCTTATTAGCTGATCGTGAAGTTAAGGTTAAATGTTAAATGTGGATGCATAGATAGATGAATCCGTAACAGCTGTCTTAGTTGTGCAAGAAAATTTTCTTTTTATGGCCTTCATTTATGTACAGCAATCATGACTTGATAACCAATACTTACTCTTAAAGGAATGTAATTACTGTCGCACTTTAGATGATAGGTTTAGCAGAAAGGATCATAACATGTTTCTTTTTTTTGCAAATTGAATATTTATCCCCTTCTTATCGACTTTCCAAATATAGGTTTAATGCTACAGATTTCTTGGTGAAGCTTCGGGGTAAAAGTTTAATGTTGGTTGGAGACTCAATGAACCGTAACCAGTTTGAATCAATGCTTTGCGTTCTCCGAGAGGGTTTATCTGATAAAAGTAGAATGTACGAGGTTCATGGCCACAATATTACTAAGGGAAGAGGCTACTTTGTCTTCAAGTTTGAAGTAAGTCCACTCTTCTATTCATAAGTTCCTGTGTTTTCGGTTGAATGTTCAATGATATTTTGGTTTTCTCTACGAATTGTATTTTGGTGCTGGAATAAGCAAGAAATTAGTGATATATTGGTGATTTAATTTGGACTCTTGGATTTTATTAGAACTCCCAAAACTCCTTTTTGTAATCTTTAATTTTGTTGCATTAGTTGCCCATTTTTTTTTTGGTTGAGGAAAGTATCCATCTATATATTTATGTCGTGATTAAGTTAAGGGTTAAATGATCGACAATATCTGACAGGATTACAACTGCACAGTAGAGTTTGTGAGGTCGCATTTTCTTGTGAGGGAAGGAGTTAGAGCAAATGCTCAAGGAAATACAAATCCAACCCTCTCGATAGATCGCATTGACAAGACACATGCTCGATGGAAGCGAGCCAACATTCTTGTCTTCAACACTGGACATTGGTGGGTTCATGGAAAGACCGCCAGAGGGTATGATTATTTCCCTTTCTGTCTTCTTCGTATCTTTTGACAGTTCTGTTAATCAGAAACTTTCCAGATTCCCAAATCTTTTTTTCGAAATGTCAGTTAAATTTATTTTTACCTGTAGGATTAGTTAGCGTTGCAAAATCTTCTGAGTTTATCATCTTAAGGTTTGATATTGCTAGTGCATGAGCATCCCATTGTTCATGTGTAATTTTGTTTCATGCCATACTTTTCTAGAGAAGGAAGAGCTATTAATAATGGTGAATGACTTGGGTAAACAAAACTAGTGCAGGAAAAACTACTACAAAGAAGGTGATTACATCTATCCGAAGTTTAATGCGACTGAAGCATACAGAAGGGCGTTGAGGACTTGGGCAAAATGGATCGATGAGAATGTGAATCCCAAAAAGCAGCTGGTATTTTACCGCGGATACTCCTCTGCCCATTTTCGGTAAGCCTCGATCTTTTATTTACCTCCCAGAATCTTTTATTTTAACTGAAAACGAGTTTCAGTTGTTCATGTCACTTTTATCATCTCGATTAGGGAGGGGCAATCTAGTTTACTGTTAGTTTTAAGCTCGATTTTTTAGTTTTCTTTATATAAACTGAAACCATAAATCTGTAATTCGGTTTTGATTTGAATAGAGGAGGTGAGTGGGACTCGGGAGGGTCATGCAACGGGGAGGTGGAACCGGTGAAGAAAGGTTCAATCCTCGATTCCTATCCTTTGAAAATGAAGATAGTGGAGGAAGCCATTAAGGGGATGCAAATTCCTGTGATTCTCCTAAACGTGACAAAGCTGACTAATTTCCGCAAAGACGGACATCCTTCAATCTACGGTAAGATCAACACGGATGGTAAAAAAGTGTCGACAAGGCGACAGGATTGCAGCCACTGGTGTCTGCCGGGAGTTCCTGATGTTTGGAACCATCTTATCTATGCGTCTTTGCTCCTTCAAGCACATTCCTAATACATAGTTGAGCGTATACATCTACGAATTAGATAGGAAGAGAAGAGTAGAAACAGATGATCCATTCAGTCTTCACTGTTATTTATTGTAGTGACGACAGCTTCTGTGTATTTATCTGAAAAGAATTTGTTTTTCATCTTTTCTAATGGCAAAGACTTTTCTCATAATTTTCAAATCAGCAAACAAAATCTCGAAGTCGTCTTACAAAGTTGGAACTATAACAAAATTTTGATGAAAAGCAAGCAGCAAAGTAGAGACAATTAAGTCAACGCTCCATTTTCATGGCGACAATTTCTTCTTCAACTTCTTGATCGTCTTCACTCCTTTGCGTGTGTTAGGTTTCACTTTCTTCTTTGTCTTCCTACTCTGAGAAGACAACTCCCTCACCGGACCAGCCGGGATTCCTTTCTTCAGGGCACTTCCTCTTGGTGTAGCAGAGGGAGGCAACCTCAAGTCTTGTGGAGGTAGAGGGCAATGAGGCTTCCACACCAAATTGTTCTTCATTGCGAATCTTACTCTCTTTGAGCTCTTCTCACTGCTCGGGCCAGGTAAGCTCATCTCTGCTGCATCTCTGTTAGCAGTAGTACCTTGCTCTACCTCTCTCTTCTCTCTTTTCCTCTTCTTGGTCTTTTTGGCTATTAACACAGGTTCTGCTTCTTCACAGACGCTTGCAACCTCATCTCTCGGTGGTCCCATTTCAGATGCAATCTTCTCAAACTCCTGTCGAAGATCCGATATCATAGTCTCATCAAAAGCTTCATCTTTCTTACCATGATTGAAAACCTCAGCATCCTTCTTGACACTGCCTTTTTTAGACTTTGAACATTTCTTCAAACTCTTTTTCTTAGAAGAAGACCTATTTGCAACAATCTTCTTAGACTCAGAAACAGCCATTGATTCATCTGCTTCTGCCTCGCCAGACATAGGAACCAATTCAGGCACTTCATCGTCGCTGGGACGAGAAGCTTCTGCGATAGAAACTTCGATACCTGAAGTCGACATATCCTTCTCCAACTGCAAGAACTCCTTGTGAAGAGAAAATATCGGTTTCCTATTTCCCTGATGGCAATCCGGAGAAGAACCCATCTCATAGAACCTCTTTGCAAAGTCCATAGACAGTGCAATGGATCCTAAAACCACTACATCATCATTCTCAGACCCTGCATCATTCCCGGATTTCTTAATATCTAGCAGCCTTTTCCCCATTTTCAGTAATTCATCAAACAAATTACTCTTAATCTTCGCCACCAAAATCTTGTCATTAACTACGCCCAAAACTGTCACAAAGGGGGCAAAAAGAAGTTCCAAAACCTCATTCCTTAGTGGAAGAAAGGACCTAAGCTCTTCAACAAAAGCAGAAGCTATATGGTAGTTAACACCATTCCCCTGAAACTTATCACCAGCAAGGAACGTCCCATCGAACAAAACACTCATCAAACGGCGGGTGAAATCCAAATCCCAAGAATTGCTATCGAGAAGAACGAAGTACCCGTGCAAAAACCTGCGAATCAAGAGGTAGAACTTGTCTAACCTGAGGCGATCGATGCGGCTCCACTCACGGCGCATGGTGAACAAGAAGACGGTGAAGTAGTGCAGAGAAAGAGGGAGAGGAAGGGATTGTAGAGCAGCGGAGAGACGATCGATGAGCTCAGATTGGTAAAGAGACTTATCGGCGTGCCACATACAGTAGAAGATGCCTTGCCACAGCTTCTTCATGTCTTCGTCGGGGATCTCAGTCTGTTCCGGGAGCCAAGTACGAAGCACAGTTCGCAGGGATCTATCGCGGATGGTCTGCTTGCAAGAAGCGAGCTTCTTTATCAGCGATTTACATTGTTCTTCGATTGGGACTGATTGTTGCGCCTGCGAAACTTGATCCCGTTTCACCATTGCCATCGAATTCGAAGGAAGAAGAAATGTGACGGCACCTTCTGTGTTTGGGAGAGAAAAAGAGGACGTAAGAAGGGTTAGGGTTTAGCGTTTGTTTCGTTCATCTCTTTTTACATTTTAACCCTTATCTTTTAAATTTTCATTTTTTTATCTCCAAATAATTTTGGGTCATTTTCTTTTAATACACAACTCAAAATTATCAATTTTAGTGTTGGTTTGGAATGTAGCTCTTGTTTTAAAAGTTTTTGAAATTAACATTTTATTTTTCTTTGGAAAATACAGTTATATCCTTTTGAAAGCAAAAGCATTTTTCAAAACATTCTCTTTCGAAAAAAGTTTTGCTCTAGAATTAAAATTGGATATTGACGTTGCATAAATTTGGTAATCAAAACATTCAATAGTTTTGTTTGCTATTCTTGCCTAACTTTTATACTAAATTACTAAAGGAGAAAATATTCAATCTTGATTTAGCCAGAATTCCAAAATCCGGATACATGTTATAGGTAGTCGAGTTTAGATTGGATCTGAGAAAATAATATTGGACAGTGTTCAGAAGTATAAATAACACGAGGGCGTTAAAAATATAGTATAATGAACACGAGAGTTATATTTAATTAAAAAGAATCTTCATAGGCGGATTTGTATGAAATAGTTCATATTAGTAAGATTATTATTAAAACAAGTTCAAAGTAATCAAATAAAGGGACGAAATTAAAAAAAAACAAATGAAATAAAAACACGGAGAGGGCTTCTCGTGTCCTTCGCCTCCGACGCGCCCCTCCACCATTTTCTCTTCTTGCAAGCTTCCACAGAGACGACTTTTCCGTGATAGCCCAGACACGCCGGTTAGTTCTACTTCTTCGATTCTCCATCTTCTCTTCTTTCCTGTATTCTATTTTTTGCGTGAACTCAGTGATGTTGGGTTGCTTCGCTGGACTATTTCCTGACCAAATTAGCACCGATGGTTCCTTGGAATCGGATCTATCTCGCATGAGGCGCAGATTAAAATTTCGTGATGTAATTATAGTTGTGAGTTGGTTTTTGAATTATTGGAAAAGTTGGAAACCTGCATATTGGTACGGGCTGATATTCGTTTTAGTCATTGGATATCATTGAGCTGGTCGCAAAGCTCTCATCTCTTTCTCCCTTTTCGGAAGTGATTGTGTAGAAGTCAAAGCTACAGTGGAACTATTTGTGTAGAGCTGAGAGAGGACGACTCCTATTTCTTTGTTTGAAAAATTTTGCTGCTTGGAGCTAAACTATGACACTTGGTTTTGCACATCTTCTAACATTTTTGTCTCGTGTATACAAATACTGAAGGATGATTTATTTCTAACACTCCCTCTTAAATGCTATGTCTTGATCCCAATTTTCTTGCTCTAGGGATTCAAATCCAGCATCCTGTTTTATTCTGTTCGCGTTTCTCTCTTTAGCTTTTCATGCTTTAAACTGATTTTTCTGTTCTTACTTTCTTGTGCTTGTTAAAGGCTGGATGTTTTTTCTCACTCACAACTTTTCTTTCTAGAATTTATAATCTTCTGGTTGTTTTTCTTGCAGATATTCCATTTGATCTTCTTGGGTTTTGCTTGATTCCCGGAAAAATCGTTGGTAAGTTTTCAGTAGTGCAAACCCATGACTCATTTTCCCTTCTGTAACCTTTTCATGATTACCAAACTTCCGAACAACATACTTTCTATGCCATAACAGAATAAGTGACAGAACTGAACCATGGAGACCAATTCTGTCATTCACTCTCTCTTTTACATTCCTTTTTTTGTCCTTTCAATTCCTGCATTATTTTCTGCCCGATCTTAGTTGGGGAATTGATGCATCATTATTAACACAAATGATCACAACCCTTTTTGTTTATATTTCTTCATTCTCTTGTTGGTACTCATCACATATATACAGAGGTAGGTTTGGATATAGACATGTTATTACGCTGGTTGAAGTCCACCACTTTTTTTTACCATGATCTTCACTGCTGTTAGGGCTGTGCAGGTCTATACCGGTGATGATTTTCCTCTGCTGGCCTTGAGCAACTAGTCCTACTTTGTCTCTGCTGATTATGTTCAACTGAAAGAAGAATAACGAGGTAAACTTAGCTTCTCTAGACTTCGTTTGATTGTTCTTCTTGTATTTTGATGATTGGTTGAATCTATATTCATGCTTCTGGTTTCCCTTCCCTTTGCTTCACCATCCTCATCCTCATCTATGAATGGGTTTTGTTCTTGCTCACATGTACCCATGTGGCGGCTTTTACTATCGTATTGTTCGTGATGTCATTTTATTAAAAAATCCAATACATATTTTTTTCTAAACCATGTGGGTTTTGTAGGGTAATTGGATAAGTTTTAAGAAATCATACCCGGTTCCAAACCTATTCCTATAATAGTTTGAATGTGTGGTTCTTTTAATAAGCAAGGGTGAAACCAACAACATCTTAGAAAACAGAAACTTTATTAATTCACCAACTACTCTTACCACATACAATTTGTTGTACCCTTAGATAACTTAACGAGGTATATTATCTATATTTATGCGAGCTCATGTTATGCCCTAGGCCCACCCTATATGTTGCATACGCTGACTATCTTCCCCTTTCTTCTGCTCGTCTCTTGTATCTGTGTCCTCAACAATTAACGCAGCTCTTCTGCTTCTCAGACTGAAAAGAACTTCTTTCTGCAGCTTTGTGTTTCATCCTCTGGATTCTCAGTGTTTTCAAAGTACGGGATGAGTAAAGTTAACAGTGAGGAATCTTCTAGTAGCAACAAATTGTTGAAGGAGGTTGAGACAATAAGTGAAGCTCTGTATGTGAACAAAAATCCTAGGGGCTCAGTGGCTGGTCCTAGTAACACTTCCACAAAGCCATTGGGTCATACCCACTTGGCTGAGCCTCAGAAGGATAAGAAATCGTTTTGGAATTGGCCTCTCAGAGCCCTTTCACATGTCCGTAACCGCAGATTCAATTGTTGTTTCTCTGCCCAAGTCCATTCCATTGACGGGTTACCCCCGATATTCCAGGATCTTTATCTCACTGTTCACTGGAAACGTCGTGATGAATCTTTAAGCACCCGTCCAGCAAAAGTTTCGAACGGAAGAGCTGATTTCAAGGATAAGCTGACACATACATGCTCAGTTTATGGAAGCCGAAGTGGACAACATCACTCAGCTAAGTATGAAGCTAAGCATTTCTTGTTGTATGCCTCTCTGGTTGGATCTCCTGAGGTTGATCTGGGAAAACATCGGATGGATCTCACTAGATTGCTTCCTCTCACACTTGAGGAGTTGCAGGATGAGAAGAGCTCGGGTAAGTGGTCAACAACATTTCAGTTGACTGGAAAGGCTAGTGGTGCTACTCTAAGCATGAGTTTTGGGTACACTGTTGTTGGGGATACTCGTAACCCTGCTTCATCAGGTAGCATTCAGAATTTTCGCGGTACTTCAAATGCAAAACAAACGAGTAGTAACACAGGGTTAACTAGAACCACCAGTGCAAAGTCTATTTTACTGAATGGTAA
The DNA here is from genome assembly GCA_000218505.1 of Schrenkiella parvula. Lineage (NCBI taxonomy): Eukaryota > Viridiplantae > Streptophyta > Magnoliopsida > Brassicales > Brassicaceae > Schrenkiella > Schrenkiella parvula. The sequence continues at coordinate 11,748,212 of CM001192.1, read as the reverse complement.
GTCCGCATCTCGGCGCTATGATCATGGTAATGTTAACAAAGGCTCTCATCCTCTGTCCCAGAATGTGGATGAAATCAAAGATCTTCATGAAATTCTTCCCGTTGCACAATCTGACCTGGTCAGTTCTGTAAACATTCTGTATCAAAAATTGGATGAAGAGAAGGTGAATCCAGCAGCTGAGTCCCAGTTCGACTGTGACGTTGTCACTAAACACATTGAACCCGTTGAATCAATCTCTCGTGAAAACAAAGATGCGTATGCACATCACATCGAGGAGTGTTTGGCAAACCGGAAAGAAACTGATGTTACTACTGGAAACGAGAAAGTTGGTACAGAAAATTTGGCTCCAGAAGAGCCTTTGGAGAACAAGAATGAAACTGATGTTCCTTTTGAGGGTATAAAGAAAGCTGGCGAAGTTCCTACTGCGGGATTTGAGGAAGTTGGTACAGAAAACTTGCCTCCAGAAGAGCCTTTGGTAAACACAAATGCAATTGGTGTTTCTTTTGAGGGATCGAAGATAGCTGGCGAGGTTCCCGTTACTAAAAATGAAGACGTTGTTGAAATTGGTACAAACGATTTGCATGCAGAAGAGGGGAGCAATGTTTCTCCAAAGGAAGAGGGAAGTTTTCTTCCTCAGGATGACAAAGAGGTAATGAACAGTGGGAGAGACGTGAAAGAAATAATAATGAAAGACCTTGAATCAGCTCTGAAAAGTGTAGAAATGTTGGAAGCAACAGCATCAGAGGACGAGGAAGATCATGAAAACCATGGAGGCTCAGGAACATGTTTTAGAACACCAAATAAAGAAGCAGCATCATCAAGTTCGAGAGATGTGGCTGAATCTGTGGCAAGTGAGTTCTTAGACATGCTAGGCATTGAACACAGCCCTTTTGGTCTAAGTTCTGAGAGTGAACCTGAGTCTCCAAGGGAGCGCCTGTTAAGAGAGTTTGAAATGGAAACTCTAGCAGCCGGTTCGTTGTTTGATTTTAGTATTGAAACTGATGATCCCCAAATGGAATGTGATGAAAACTTCTCGAAAGAGTATGAATCAGATTTCGAAGAAGGTCTCGATCTGGCATCCCTCGTTCATGATATAGAAGAAGAGTACCAGTTGGAAACTCAAGCAAGAGTCAGCAATCCAAGGGCCAAAATGTTGGAAGGCTTGGAAACAGAATCTCTAATGCGTGAGTGGGGTATGAATGAGAAAACATTTCAGAACTCTCCGCCTCATAATGGTTATAATGCGTTTCCTCCAGCTGATTTTCCAGTAAAGGAGCCATTTGATTTGCCGCCTCTAGGAGATGGCCTGGGCCCAGTTGTGCAGACAAAGAATGGAGGGTTCTTGCGATCAATGAATCCGTTACTGTTCAGAAACTCTAAAGCTGGAGGTAGCTTGATCATGCAAGTGTCAAGTCCAGTGGTGGTGCCTGCTGAGATGGGCTCTGGTATCATGGAGATACTTCAGAAACTTGCCACTGCTGGGATTGAGAAGCTCTCAATGCAGGCAAATAAAGTAATGCCTTTGGACGATATAACAGGGAAAACCATGGAAGAGGTGTTGTGGGAAACTTCACCTGCAATTGACGGTGGTCACAACAGGTTTGCATCAATCTTAGCATTACTCGTTTTGATTTGTGAAAATGTTGACTTGACAATTGTGCTTAAAACAGCTTTTGTTACAAGTTGAGTGTATTTGTTTTATCTTCTTAACGCAGGGATCATATATCACAGCATGAAACTACTAATCCAGCTGGTTTTGTGAGGGGAGCTGAAAGACAAGTATCATCTGCAGCTAAGCCAAAAAAGTTTGGTTCAAGCTCTTGCAACAATAACTTTGGCTCGGAGTATGTATCACTTGAAGATCTTGCTCCTTTGGCTATGGACCAGATTGAAGCACTTTCTTTGGAAGGATTGAGAATACAATCTGGAATGTCAGACGAGGATGCACCCTCGGACATAACTGCACAATCTATTGGAGATATCTCAGCCTTCCAGGGAAAAAGTGGGTGCGTTGGTCTAGAAGGAGCGGCCGGGTTACAACTTCTGGACATAAAAGATGACGGAGATGATGATGACGATGGATTAATGGGTCTCTCCTTGACTCTTGATGAGTGGATGAAGTTGGATTCAGGTGACATTGGCGACGAAGACGAAATAAATGAGCAAACGTCAAAAATCTTGGCTGCCCATCATGCAAACCCACTGAATCTTATCCGTAAAGGATCAAAAGGCGAGAAAAGGAAAGGGAAAAAAGGAAGGAAATGTGGTTTACTTGGGAATAACTTCACTGTAGCACTAATGGTGCAACTCCGAGATCCGCTAAGAAACTATGAGCCAGTTGGAGCTCCTATGCTTTCTCTTATCCAAGTTGAGAGATTGTTTGTCCCTCCAAAGCCCATAATCTACAGTACAGTTTCAGAATTGAGGAAAACCGATGAAGAGGAAGAAGAAAACGAGGCCAGTGAGGCAACCAAAGAAGAGAAAACCATGTTGGAGGAACAAGGAATCCCTCAGTACAAAATCTCAGAGGTACATCTTACTGGTATGAAGAGCGAGACCGATAAGAAGCCATGGGGAATCACGACTCAGCATCAGCAGGTGCAGTCTGGTTCAAGGTGGTTGATGGCTAATGGAATGGGAAAAGGGAACACCAAGCTTCCTCTTACGAAACCAAAATCGGCTTCTACAAAGCCTGGTGATAAGTTGTGGAGTGTCTCTGGTTCTGGGTCTAAATGGAAAGAACTTGGGAAGATGGGCAAGTCGAAAGCACACGTGCGTAATCCGAATGTGATAATGCCAAAATGAAGGAAAGCAAGAATTAGTGTGTTTCTGATTTGTGTTTTTGATGCTAAGTGAAGCTGATGTTATGTGGTGTGATGAATTGCGTAGCTTCACTTCAATGTTGCACCTGTGTTATTATGTGTGTGTAGTTTAGGTTTTGCAGATCAAACTAATCGCTGTTTGTGGTACAGTTAAGCGATCAATGGAACAAATAACGAGAACCTTTGAACTTGGCTTATTTAAGTCTTGACATATAATTGTTTAGACATAATAATTTACTTGATTAGACATTGTTAAATTAAATATCTTTGTTTCCCATTTTTCCAACTCACAGCTGGCCTATACTTCATGCTTCGACTATATTGGGCACTGTCGTCACTGTGGTTATCTACTAAGAATCTACCTCATTGGCTATTTGGAAGTTGAAATGTAGAAAGTATCATTCTAGCTTGAATGGAGATGTCGAGATAGTTAAGAGGCCTCTTAGACGTCTGCAATGTAATGATTATTACTTATTACAATTTAATCCAAAGAGACAATAAAATGAAACATTGAGAAATAACAACACAAAGAAAAACAAACATGAGATTAAAATTCAGAATGCTAAACGAACTTGAACTAAAAAAAACGCACAAACACATAAAAAACACTTAGAAAAAAACGAAAGGGAGGCTTAGTTAGTTCCTCCAAGCACACCCTTAAGCTTCTTAACCTCTTCATCGCTAAGGAACGTCGTGGCTTCAACCAGTTCTGAAGGCAAATCGTTTGCAAACAGAGCAAAGGGTAGAATCTGGAGCCCTGGGGAGGAGCTTCCGAAGGCGACAAAGGCCAAGGCCGAGCCTTTCCCAGAGTTAAGCTGAAAATGAAGAAGCCCTTGAGGAAACACCATAGAATCGCCTCTCTCGAGAGTTTTCAAGTAAACTTTGTTAGCAGAGGAGATAAATCCGGCGCAGATGGTTCCTTGGATGACTATAAGAACCTCAGACGCACCAGGATGAGTGTGAAGAGGGATGACACCCCCACTGGCTAAGTCAAGACGAGCCATGGAGACGCCAAGTCCATTGGTGCCTGCAAAAGCAGGTGCAAAGGCTGGAGTCACTGCAGCTTTAATGAGGTTCGAAGTGTTTCCGGCTTTGGCGAGGCCGGAGAATGCGAAGTCATTCTCGGTGACCTGGTCAGGGTTCTTGCAAGAGTACCCTGATGGGCTTTGAGGACCCTTTGGATCAGCTACACAGAAGTCTTGAACAGAGGCAAAAGAGACGGATGAAACCAAGGAGAGGATGAAGAAAATGTGGATTATCATTTTCATTTTCTTATAGATTTAGACAAGATCGTTTTGAAGTTGTGAGGCAGAAAGAGAGGCCTTCTGGTTTATATAGAGTCGTATAAGATATTGATATGGTTAACGTGAGGATGGTCTTGAAGCAAGCCAAAGATCTGTTTTTAGCATTGCATGCATGTGAACTTTGGGTGTACGTACGTGGGGAAAAGCCCACATGGCTGTGATGGGGTATCATGTCAGAGATTTTTGTCAGTTTGGAGAATGATGATAAATGGTTCGTTTTCAATAAACTTGACCTTTTAAAGAAGTTTTGTTCAACTGCCACAGAAGAGTAAAAGTAATTTTGAAGTTTTCTATTGCAGCACCAAATACACCTTTTAATGGAAAATTTGCACCGAATCTTAACTTCTGAAGTACTTCCTTGTAGTGGAACTCTAAAAAGGTTCAATATATTTTGTTATGGCAATGTGCGTTCAGACCTATAATCCATACAAATATGATAGAAAATGTCATATTAAAAGCAAATATAAAATAGTATATAACAGAAAAATTGTCCTTTCATTCATGGCAATTGCTTTTTCAGAAATCTCCACAAAAAACTAAACCAAAGTAGTGCCACTTATTGGAGTGTGAATCGATCTTTACTTAAAGAGTTTAAGTTAAATAAGTCTTGCATTTGGAATCAGTCAATTAGTTTCACATTCACTTATAAGCTAGTAAGAACTAACTAAAATTACATTATGAGTATTATTCTGAGGATATCCAATAAAATTGGAATTATACTACATTACAAAATAGTTTCGCATTAAGAAAAATAACATCATTGTTTAGAACTATAGTTTCAAGGTTTCGGTTCTGACAAATGTTCAACTTAGTAAGAACTCAAAGCTTGAAGGGTGAAAACTGTTAGAAACTCCGAACAGTGAACTCAAAATATCTAGGAGGATTCGCTTTTTGTAAGATATTTTTAGAAAGATGAGATCAGATATGGAGAAATTAGAAAGGAACGGCGAAGAAGAGAGGGGAGATTGGTGTGGTCCAGGTTTGAGTAAAGAGCAAACATGTCTCTTCCTTCCCTAATTTGGACTCGTCTGCACAGTTTCTTATCCTCTCATCTCTTTCAATTTTGTGTGGCTCTTCAACGTTCCCTCTTGCTCAGGGCATCATTTACTATATCTTCTTCTCTTTTGATGGCATTTGTGATTTTAAACCATCTTTTGTTTTATGCAGTGTAGTCTAGTAGTTTTTACTGATGATGCCACCATGTAGACGCAGTGTGTGCTTGTGTGAGTCGTAGACGATATAAAAAGAAAATACACGAGATTTGTAGCCTACTACTTTGTACTATTATAGATAATATGCATGTATGAGTCTGTCAGCGCAGAAAAAAACATTTATTTCCTTTTACGCAATTGGTAAAAAGTTGGCTCTTATGCATGGGCTTCTTGAATCTGATACAGTAGGGTTGGAGTCTGCTAGGGTTTAAGGCTCAATTAATGTACATAAAGATGTAGGACTTAACCCAATAAGATCCAATAAGCTTAAAACTGAGAAGCCCATAAAGAAATACAAGTAAGCAACAAATGCAAAATACAAAACAAAACTTGTTTCCTTCTTATAACCACGGATGATTTGGATTCTTAACATCCGACTAATATATAAAAAATACATAAAATTGTTAAATAAGTTATGTACTAGATGTTTCTAATAGATTTAAAGCATCACACCATTTCAACTGATCACATAAAAATAATTAGATAATTTCATATTTGTCGAAAATTAAGAATAACTCTTCCTCTAATACCAATCAATAAATCACTACCACTTGGTTTTAAAAGAATACTTAAGGCAAAAAAATTACATTAAAAAATGTAAAGAAAAAACAAAGACTTCTACTTGAGTTTCCATTAGCATTACTCCCACTAAGTACATAATATTTGTAGGTTCTATAATCAATCAAGTCAAATATTTAAAATATATAAAGATTATCGATCTTCAAACATGAAAATAATAATTGTAGAAAAAATAAAAGATATAAATACCGATGACAACAAGCGAAGAGTGTCAGTGTATATAATTGACATAATGCATCGAGCCATATGATAAAATCGACATGTTGCAATTTAATAATTATTTTCCATCACTTTTTTCTTTGCAGAGAGGTCCACTCCTCTGTTTTTTCTCTCCTTACTGACACAATTTGTACCCTAAGTTTCCTATATTTTTCATTTTGGACCCTTCTTTTTTTATTTTTCTTCTTGACACAGACAACACATCAGTCTTTTCTTGAATGGGACCTCTAATTACAATAAAAAGTAGAAAAGACCTTCACTTCTGACTTCTGATCACCAGTTGGATCCGTACCGTACAAACCCAGAAACCCTTGATCAATTATTACGCATATCCTATACGATTTTTTATTTTATTTTTTCACCATGAAATCTACTTTTTTTTTTACCTCTGCCGAATTATTCTCTCTGACTTTTTTGATCAAAAAAAGAATATAGTTTAGCAATTAATAAGAATATCTCTTAGATCTTTTCGGAAACCCATCGGACAAAAGCAATGAATGTTATGTCGGATCCTCTGTTTTAGATGTTTCGTCAGCTTTGTATCTAGTTATGTCCTACGATTCTCGTTAAAAGTTGGTTATAATTTTTGGTATTCATTCAGTTCTGATTGATTTCAGACTGGTATAAAAAGTTATAAACCAAACCGTGACTTAATCGATATCATTTGCTTAACCGATTTCGTTGAACATGCAAATGTGAAGTGTATAATATTGTTGTCCTTTGAGCTAATGCTGACATATATATGTATGTACCAATGGATCCAAAACTAAATTTAAAATTTTACCAAATTGAAGTCATCCTTTGCAAGATAAGATTTCTTCTTTTTTTTTTACATGACTCAAATGTCTTTTAAATGGGTGGGAAAATATGTACAACATGTAACATATATAGCCTTAAAAACATAGATTATTCTAATGACATAACTATGTAATGAGTTACTTCAAAGAGTATTGCATTGCTGTATTGACGTGTGTACGTTTTCTTGGTACGTTGGAACGGGAAGATTTGATTGGATTCATTTTCCTTTCTGCTATATTGGATTGTGTTATATATTCTTTTTGTGCTTCATAGAAGACTGGTCGAATGTAGATTATTGAGTAGATTTCTCAACGAGATTAGCTTTGATGGTTTGAGTTGAAACCGTTCTCTCATGAGCTGATATGCTAAATTTTTTTTTTGACATAAGCTGAGCTGAATGTCATTATCACAAATTGATAGATTACAAGTTCTGGTCAAAATTCGTAGAATGGATTAATTAAGCTAAACTAATTCATTTTGTTTCATCTCTAACGTTATATGTTTAATACAAAAATTCACTGCGACAATGATTTGTAATCTCTTGAGAGAAAAACAAAACTTCAATTCTATGTATTTCCAGTTCGATCTTTATGTAGCTGTTGTTTAATATCTTGTTTTTATCTGGTCATTCATTGAATTTTTTTTTTGTATATACTGACATATCTCCTGTGTGGTTCGCTTGATAGAAATCATCACTTACAAGTTTACAAAAATATTCACAAGTTTATTACAAAAGTTAAGAAATAGTTCCTTCCTTTTAACAGATAAAGAAGAATTTAAACAAAAATATGACTTATCGAGAAAAATAGCTATAATAATAATTATAATAATGTTTAAAAACCTAAACAACAAGGATTAGAGCATAGATTTTTACAATTGCAAAAACAACAACAAAGTCGTACCTTGGGACATATAAAACAAGATGACCATCTGATCTTGCAGTTGCAGCTGCAACATGAACCCTTCTTCTTATCCAGACACGACGGTCGAGTGCAACTGCGGAAACAGGTGGGTCTGCAGCAAGATAAGTCCGGACAAGAACAACAGCGACCTCGGAAGCACGAACAGCTCGGGCAGCTCAGGCAGTTAGGGCAACTCGGTCTCGGGCAACAAGAGCTATTTGAGCAGCACGACAACCCGTCACAGCATTTGGAACCAGTGCAGCTGCAACTTGTACAGTTGCAGCACTTAGGCTTCCTCAGATGGCAAGAACACTCGGATTGGCAGCAACAGCAGAAACTCGCAAGGCTCAAACACGGAATACCACTACTGCATAGAGTTAGGTGATTAGTATCACTTTGTTAAGATAGAGATACATATATGTGTCACTCTATCCATCTAAGATCAAGCATTGCCTAAAAAAATTTGTCAGGACAATTACTAATAGGACTGTCTCAAAATGTATATCAAACATATATTAGATATTGTAAGTGAATTATTTCGAAAATTCATTGCCTATTCAACGTTTTTTTTTTGTGAAGATGAAAGCAAGAACATGTGAGAATGGACCAGTTGCCTGCTCTATTAGACAGCCCTGACATTTACCCCTACATTGGTCGCAAGGAAGTGAATAGAAATCACAATGAAAATGAGATTATTGGACGGTAAAATACTTACCAGAGCCACTTCCAGAACCGGCAGTGTCTTCGACTCTTTCGTTGTCTGTCCGAATCAAGAAAGAGATAAAGACGCAATTGTAAGAGCAGGCAGAGTAAGGAAAATCTGAAGTCACTGAGTGAACTAGAAATGTTCTTACGCAGGGATCAACGGGTCAGAATTTGCAACGACAAACTCAGAGACCCTGCCACAATAAAATGCATGTAACATAGATGAGATTCCATAAACCAAACTGAGTCAAAACTGATACAACGTTTGAGAAGATAAAGAGATCATCTTACTCTTTGCAGCATCTAGAAGCAGGTTGTACACCTTCGATGAACTTAATTTCTCCCTGCTCATGAAGACATTCGAAATATCATCAACTAACCGAAAGTATATTTTCTTGGAAAATATGGAGGGAAAAGCTAATTTCATAATTGGACAAAACACAACACAACACAACAAAACATTTTCACATTTCAAATTTCTCAGGAGAAACCAAACATGTACAGTGTAAAAAATTATTTCATTTCTCAAATATATGAAAAGTAAACATGGGGGGAGATAGGAAAGCAACATGAAGAAAAGGTGAACAAGGATATGGTCCTTTCAAACGCAAATAGCAATAAAGACAAACACTTTCACAAATTGGTTGATATAGAAAAGCAAAAAAAATAAAAAAACTGCAATGGAAGCTAACCAAATTCAATATTTTTTTCTTTTTTCTTTCAAGATCTACTCAGCTTTCTCTCTACTTTGCTTCTCTAATGCTTCGCTCTTTCTCACTTTTTCGTTTCTTTTTTTTCTTTATATTTTCCTTTTAATACTCTCTTTGACTAAGCACTCACTTTCATAGTACACATGCACGAACGAACACATACGCCTCAGTAATGCAAATAACAGAGTAAATGGTCGTCTCATCAATCACTTCACACTACAAGATGATCAACAGTTTTTTTTTGTATTTTATATAGCAAGTACTTAATTTTCAATGTTTAATTGATTTTCAAATTATAATTATCAATTTAATTACAAATATTATTGAGGGTAGACATGAGATTAAATAAAAAGCATAGGAACCCAATTAGTTTAATTTTAAATCAATAGATCCGTTGAACCCCTCCCCCCCAAAACAAACAAATGTTTTAAATCCAAACATGCAATTAATTTTAAACGGGCAAAGTCTTTGCATACATAGTGTTGTATACTGGTTTGAAATTAATTTGATATAAATGTGTCTGATGACATAAATTAATTACTCTTTTGGATACCATCAAAGAGAATAATTAAAATTAAAATGTCTTGTTTTCTAGAAGTGCTGTCAAACATAACCACAACGGTCCAGAGTCCAAACCAACCTGGATATAGTAGGGACCAAGGTTTAGCAAATCAATAACCTCTTTTCTCACAAACACAACAACAAAAAAACAATTAACAAGATTATTTACACAAGAAAAATTAATTAAAGAGTACTAGTGATTAATTAGTTTTATAATAAGAAGCTAGTACAGTACATAGCATTAAATTTTTAATTAGGACTAATAAAACAAATGAATCATGAAATTCAAAATATTCGGACACTTCCTCAGAGTAATAAAAATGGCAGATTATTAAAAAAAAAAGACTGAGAGTAGTACTTTAAAAAAAAATAATAATAATGAACTTGCCTCGAGAAAACCAATCTCTCTCTCTAGCATCTGAACTCTCGCCGCCTCTCTGCGTTTCCCGTACAAATCTGGATATTCCGGGGGAGACTTGGGACGAGGCGGCGGTAGAGATGACTTAGCAAGAACAGAACCTGTTTCACCAGCTATGTGTCCTCCGACACTACCTGAAGGAGCAGCCATTGTCGCCGGCGATTATCTTCTCCGGTAGTATAAACTCGAGAGAGAAATAGTTCTATAGTGAAGAGAAAAAACATGCAGCGTGACCCACGAGAGAAAGAAACAGAGGAAAAAGAAGCGGCGAGTGAGAAAAACAATGCAAAGAAAAAGAGAAAGAGACAGAGAGAGAGAGTGTGTGTATAGAGAAGAAAGCAAGAGGAGGGAGGTGGTGTGGCAGAAGCAGTAATTATGGTAGCTGACAAGGATAATTACTTACCTTCCTCTGCCCCTTTTAAGGCTCCGTGTCTCTTTGATTTTTTAACTTTTATTTTTATTATAAACCATTAATTCGGTGGGGGGGTACACTACTATAGTAACAAATATGTATTGTTTCTACAAACTAACACTCTTGTTAAATCTTTTTCCTAAATAAAACAAAAAAATATTGTTATTTCTCTTTTAAAATTTTTGATGCGAATTTTTTATTGACTTTTCAAATATTTCTGGAGATTTTAAATCTTCAACTTTGTATATCTGAAAGATTTGGAATTTTTTGTTGATAAATATTTTTTTAATAAATAAAATTAGTTTTAGAGGACATAAGCGAATTTTTCAAATAATGATATACACATAAAATGCATTTACTGAATTTATCATGTTGAATATTAAATTGGAAGTTTTTAATGATTTGTATTTCTTAGGGAACATAAATAACAAATGTTGTATACGTTAGGTATATAATTATATTTATATAACATTCTTTATATTTTTTAAAGGTTTTTTCCATTTGTTCGAGCGTAAACCCATGTAAAAATCATGGATCTTATAGTGAAACAGGTGTATTGTTGTTGGGCCGCTTGGGTATTGGCGTTGGCCCAGTAGAAGATATGGTGGACGCACTCTCTGATGATTCACACCTTTGGGATTAGTTGAGGATTTAAAACAAATAAAAATAAGAATAAATTGGGATTTAAGAAAACAGTTTTTATCTTTCGAGCAGGCATTATATTAATTCACTTGTAATAACCTCTTATATTATATATTTTCAATTTTATCGGACTCCAATAAAATGTAGATTTAAAAATTTGCAATACATAACAAGATGTAAGATGTAGATTAATAAAGACAAAAGAAGAAAGCCTCTACCGCAATAATCAAATGTTCGCATCTCATATTAGCTTTAGAAATGCCCACTCACACCAATAATTAATCAATTTGCCGTTAAATCAATCTTAAGCTTTCGGAGTCTTTTGTCGCGAAATAGATACTATTAGCATCTTTGTCATTAAGCTTTTGAAGTCCTTGTCACAAAAAATTGACAATAATCAGCATCTTTATCAAATACTATTAAGTAGACCGCACGTGTGTAATATATGCATGTGACTACATAAGTGTTGAAGTCTATACAAAAAAGGATTAAGAGGCCAAGCGTTGTATATAAACTTATACCGCACGTCTGATATATATGTGATGGGTGTAAGAAGCAGCAAGGCGGTGGATCCGGTGGTGTACCGGAGATACTCATCGGAATCAGAGGCGGTGCTGGTGGTGCGGAGAAGACCGCATATGGTGAACGGAGGAGGATTCGTAGTAAGCAATAGCAAGCAACAAGTAGTGTTTACCGTTGACGGGTGTGGAGTTCTTGGAACCAAAGGCAAGCTTCTCTTGAGAAATGGTGATGGTGATGATTTGCTTCTCATACGCAAAATGGTAACCAACTTTATCTTTACACATTGAATTATGCTGATGAATTTGGGACTTTTCTTGTTACTTTTCTCTCCTTTTATATTGTACGAGCGTTTAAAATTTGGTTTGATTTTGTGGGTGAATATAATTTTCAGGGAGGAATGGTACAGGCAATGAACATGGTACACAAGAAATGGGAAGGTTTTGGATATGACAAAGAAGGAGGAACACAGAAGCTGCTTTTCACATTGAAGGATCCAAAAGATTCATGTCTGGTTCAAAACGGTTCAATCAGAATTTTGGTTCACGGTAAACCGAAGATATCAACCTGCAACATCTATAACAACAACTACGTCGAGATCAAAGGGTCTTTCGCAGAAAGAGCATGCAACATCATGGATTCAGATGGCAAAGCCATAGCTCAGGTGATTCTTACTAGTTACTACTTAAATCACTACAAGTATAATTGTTTTTTTTCTTTCCATCAATTTCAAGATTATGACGAATGAAGTTGTAAAAAAAAAATGGAAAAAAAATGGTTTTAGTTTGGGAAACATAACATGAACTTTTAAAATTCAGTTATTTTAAATCCAAACTATAGACATGTCTGTTTAAACAGTAAACTTTACCGTTAACCAATATTTAAATCATTAATTTTTATTTGACTGAACTAAATTAGACAGGATGTTAGGTGACTAAACAAACATGTAATTAAACAACGGCTTAACATGATTTAATCTGTTTGGTCATTTAATATCTGTGTCTAATTTGGTTCAGTGATTAAAATATTGATCAACAAAAAAGTTTGCTGTTTAAAGGACCAAGCTATAGTTCGGACTTAAAATAGTTCAACATTTCATATTTTTCGTTTTAGTTTTGGTTGTTTTAAAAAGTCGTAAAGGTTGATAATAATAATAAATTGAAAAGGAGAATAATAATAGAAATAAATGGAAACAGGTAAGAGTAGAGAAGGAGATGGAGATGGTGGGGAACAAGAAGGACATTTATCATATAATAGTCAAAGCAAATGTGGATCAAGCTTTCGTCGTCGGTGTCATTGCCATACTCGACTACATTCATGGCGAATCCACTATTTGTTGAATGTTGATCATTTCAATACAATTTTACATTTCTATATATATATATAACAATATGTATGTGGGTATTGCGATCTTATCTAAACCAAAACATTTGAGACTCCACCTAACGCAACTTCGCATTACGCAACCAATGAGTAGTGACTTGGCAATCTCAAATTCTGTTCTAAAAAAAACAAAATCTCTAAGAGTTGTATATTACAAAGTTTTATACCCAAAGCAACAGGCAAATCTGGGGAATATATATCACAAGGATATTTAAACGTATCAAATTTGCAACTTTTGGTGATTCAGTTATAGAAAAGTTTTACAGTACTATCGTCAAACCCAGAAATCGATAAATCAGTTTGGTGAAGAAGCAAAATCAGGAAAAATTAATTATACAGAAATAAAAAAACACTTCTTATAGCTGATGCTGATCCAACACAACAAACCGTAATCGAAAATTACAAGCAGCATCAAACACACACCTTTTGGGTACTCGACGACAATTGCGATGCTTTCAATCAACAGGCGCATGGACTCTCCGCCGCCGCGTCAACACCGTCGTCGTCAGATCTGAAAACGAGGCATCCGACGGTTAACCCGACGACGATCGCGATGAAAACGCCTCCGTTGAAGGACATAACCGCGAGCATCAGCAAGTAACCGATCGCCGCGTTGACGCCGAATAGCAGCACCGACGCAGCTTTGGCGGCGGATCTGGTACCCGATTTGGGGATAAGAGGAGCGGAAACTCCGGTTCGAGGCGGAGGAGGACGGCGGGTGGAGGAAAGGGATTTGAATTGGAGGCGGCGATTCTCAAGGTACTGATAGAAGGCGGAGAAGACGAAGCAGGCGAGCAAGGTGAGGATGTAACTGAGCCATGAATCGGTTTTCCAGAAATCGAAGAGAATCGTAGCTTTAATGCCCCAGTAAAAGGTCATGTGCATCATCTTTGCGAGGTTTTTCTGAGTTTGAGCTTTGATCGTGTGAGGAAGAAGAAGAAGAAGAAACGATGAGAAATGATAAAAAAGCTGTTCGGAGCTGTTGGTTTTGGTTGTCTTGTTGACAAGATAAGTATCCCTATGGGCTCAAATTATAGTCCAGTGGGCTTGCCAATAAGACAAGGCTTTATCTACTTTATAAAAAGCAATCTACAAGGAATTTTTCATTACTGTTTTAGTTCATACATAATTTTACCGAAAAAATGCCGAAGGTAACTATTATATTGTACATGTTATTATACCAACGAACTCAAATTCAGTCTAACAAAATTGAAACAATCATGTTCGAAGGTCTAACCGATTAAACTAACCACAGATTGGTTATCATTTCACTCTTTACACCAAAAAAATGAAAACAACGAAAAATCATATATGACAATGACAGAACTGCATTATAATAAAATGCTATCATTATGTATATGTTAGTCTAAAACATTTGTTAGAACTGCAAATATTATTAACTTTTAGCTAGATCCTATCGAATGTGATATCCAAAAAGTTAAAGATATGAATATGGATATCAAAATCTTTGATACATCACAATTAATTATATAATCCGGATATCCAACGTATATATTTTATTTTGTTATGTAGATATCCAAAAATTATAAATCTGAAACTCAAAATCTAGATAATTATATCTAAAATCCAGCAAATTTGAACTGTTATCCCTTTAGCATTGCATCACTATAACAGAGGTTCATCAAATCCAAGTTTCATATTCATTTCACATAGTTTTTAAATTAGAGAACTAGTTAAGGAATACAATAATTTGTGGAGTGGTGGGCGCAAATCTTGGTGGGTATACTCAAAGATATTCTTGAAAGGGCTCAAGATATTTTGAATCCAAACAACAACAAAAATGACCAAAGTAAAACAAAAACAAAAAAACAAAACATTAATTTTTCTTTAAATTTTAAAATAGTTAAGAAACAAATAAAAACCAATATGTTAAGTTAAAGTGTATAAGTGGGCAACAAAGTGAAAATGAAGGATTCATTGCCCAACACTAATATGGAAGTGATGTGAACATTCATATATGTTCATATATGTAAATAAATGAACACTTATGTCTCTTTATTATACCAAAGTTGATATATCCCATGTGTCATGCATTCACATATCACATATACATTTATATATGTTTATATATATTCATACATAATCTTTTTTAACTCTATCTAAAAGAATAAATCTTTAATTTGTTCTAATTAATTCTGCTAACCGGAAGTCTTACAAATATTTGCTATTGCTAAGTATAAATGCACCATATATGCACCAAATCTCATATCATGACCATTATGCATATAAATTTAATAACTTGTGCCAAAAATGATTTGTAATGGTTTTCTCTCTCAGAATTCATAACAATTACATAAATCGTTTTGTTTCAAATGTATGTCATTAACCTATGTTGATTGGTTTTTATTCACTCGTTTTCTTTGAATTTAATTTGGTTTTCATGGAGTTTTATCCCATTTTAAATTGTTGTTTGATCAAAAATCCGGCTGGACCAAAGTTTTGTTTGTGATTTTTACAATTTCAGTCTCGGCTGGCTTTGGATGTTGGATCAATTTTTTAAATCAATGACATAACCAAATCAGATTTCATCGGATCGAACGAAACATATTATAGAGCTAGCTTTAAAATTTGAAATAAAAATTCAAAAGAAATATCTTTACTCATATCTATCTTGCTTGGCTTATGCTATTTCTGTTTGTACTTGTAATTATCTTAAATTCAACTAAAGGTATATTCCTTTTTCTGTATTAGAAATAGGTATGGATCATTTTGTATTGTATAATAAAGGTGTTAGCCAGAGATATCCAAAAAAAAAGTATTAGCCATTGGCTAATACAAAAGTCTGTAAAACGCTCTACTAATTACATCAACATTCGTGAAATATTCCTAATATGATAATGCAAACAAACGACATATATATGATATATCCGTGTATTACATAAAATTGCATTTTTATCAGTACTAACATGTTTTGTTTTCCAACAACATATATACGTGTTTTGTTTTCCAACAACATATATACGTGTTTTGTTTTCCAACAACATATATACATTATAGCAAGTTTCAACAGTAGAAAAAAACTTAAATATTAACACCAATGCTATACGTATAGTACTTTGGCTTATAGTACTGTTATTGGTAAAGGTAATCCAAACACAAACTTATCAGTTACATATAAAACTTTGAATTGATTAACTACTGGGAGTTTTAAAAATTAGAAATTGATTTAAGTATTGGAAATCTAGAGATCACATATAAATATGAGCTTTGCTCA
This sequence comes from Schrenkiella parvula, assembly GCA_000218505.1. Taxonomy (NCBI): domain Eukaryota; kingdom Viridiplantae; phylum Streptophyta; class Magnoliopsida; order Brassicales; family Brassicaceae; genus Schrenkiella; species Schrenkiella parvula. The sequence goes on along the minus strand of CM001192.1, from coordinate 11,731,792 downwards.
TCAACCATTTTATTAATTCAGTTATGAAGAAAGACTTAACGTCCTAGGAGATTAAACCTCTGATTTCAACCCTTTCTTCTCCCTCTAAAATGTGATTAAATACAAAATAAAAATTATTTAACAAAAAATTATGGAAAAACATTAAGCAAAAATTTACCACTAACAGATTTAATCAAGTAGAGAGATACGGGAAACAGCTCCCAGATCGGAGAAGCGACCGCCGTGATTCTACGCCGTCGATCCCCGGCAAAGCCCCGCTAGAGTTCGTTCTGGCGGTGGTTCGCCGTGGAGATCCGTCGAGGCTCCGTCGTAGAATTCTACCAATGACTGAAATCGGATCTTCCTCCTCGTCGGGACTCCAAGAGCGGAACCGGTGACAGAACGTCGTGTGGCGGCGGAGAGCCTCCTCGACGGAGATTCGAGTCGGAGATCGAACCACCTCGTCTTTCACCGCCTCCGCGCAGAGCCCACAAAGCCAGTGTCCTTTGTGCCGTTCTTTGACGCGGTGGATGTAAGCCGGCGTGCACTCCTCTGCGAAACCGCATGTATCGCACGTGACAGACTCAACAGCCGGCAACGACGACGACGACGGCTTAGTGATGGTATCGGTGACTGATGATGATGATGATGACGAGGACATCATTTGTTTGTGGAAAATGATCAGGCGACTGAGATCAGACTAATAGATTCTTTGTTATGAGAGTCTCTGGCTTTTCTGGATTTAAGGTTATATCATTCATACACAGGTGGTCTTTCTTGGATGTATATATAGATATACATGGAGACATATGGTCTCTGTTATTTATTTTTTTTTTTTGAGAAACTATTATATATAATGTTAAATAATATGAGGTTGGAGGAGGATTTGGATTCATGTGAGTGAGATAATGTGGCGAGAAACTTTTTGTTTGTTTCTTAAATTTTGCATGTGGGTGTGAATGGATAATTATTGAATTTTGTTTTTAGTAAGTAATAAAAATTCATAAAATAATTATCCAATCTTTGCAGTTAAAAATCTTCATTTTTTCAAATATATGAATATTTATCTAATTATTTAAGATAAACACAAGAAGAATGCCAAAATGGTAACTAGAATTTGCTATAAGCATATACAGTATCTTTCTAAGTAATTTAGTAACTATAGATTTACTAAATCTCTTATGGAATGTAATAAGTAACTATAGGTATAGAGAAATGGGGACCTGAAATTGAGGTTAGCCGTCGATGGATCGATGTGAATGTTAACGGATCGAAAAAAAAAGAGTTCATACGAAAAAAAGGAGAGGTGGTCCATGTTTTTTCAAAGGGTATAGCAGAAGGTACCTAGTCCTTGAAGTAATACTCCATTGACGAAGTATGTCTTTGGTTAACATCCTATATTTGTAATTTGTTTAAATTTAGTGTATGTTTTTGTTTTCCTTGTAAATGAATCAAAACTTTAATTTGTTTTATGTAAAATATAATGCGTGTGAAACAAAGGAAGTTTAAGTATTTTTAAAATATTTTTTTTAAAAAATGAAAATTTTCAAAAGGAATTTCTCATTTGAAAAACTGTTAAGAAATCCATGAAAAACTTTTAAAACAGTTGTTTTTTTAAATGGTTCAATATTTTTTTTTAAATAATTAAAAAATTAATTATATAAAGATATTAATATTTTATTGTTTAGAAACTGATTTTGAGTTTCTCACGCTCTAAGGCTATTTATTCGCCTACACAAAAATAAAAAGAGGAGTGCTCTAGGAAGAATCTAGAATATGCATTAAAAAATAAACAGTAAGCCATATTTTACATTGTACTATATATATATTACCATCACATGCTGGGACCAAATATTCAATGAGTGATATGTGACAACTGTATGATAAATAACCGTACCAACATTTCACAAGATTAATTTACCTAAAAATTGAGGAACGTGCTATAGAGAGGCTTCAAAAGTAATGCAGCTTTCTGCTTCGAAAACGATATTTGTCCTTGCCCTACTTAAGAAATCTCTCAGTTTCGTGTTTCATTCGGTCTCTTTTCTCATCGTTATCGATACTCTTTTGTTCTTTTCACTTTAGTAAATATGTTTCACTTATCCATTGACTCATGCTTCTCAATAATTTTATAACCAAATTAAACCAATTATTGGCTCAGCATCATAATTATTGTCCAACAGCAAACAAAATTTTAGACAAGGATAGAGATAACAAGACATTAAAAATGTTGTATATGAACACCATATAATGTCATAAGAACCTATTAGAGTTTGACAATCTAATATATATGATGTAAGCTAGGTCAAATAATGTAAAATCAAAGATTAATCCTTAATCTTGATAAATGTTGGATTAATCTTGATAAATGTTGATAAAGGGTTCAAAGCAAAGTTGTCTTGAGTTTTGCTACGTTTGCGCGACACTAGGAGAGATTCTAACAAAACCAGAAGCTTTTGACTTCTTGGATTGAATTGAAGGCAAGCTCGTGCATCGTAATGGCATTATTGTAGTTTTTGTTACATGTGTGATATGTTGGTTATAAGTCGATTTAACTCTTATATATTTTGGGGGTGAGATCAGCTCATTTTTTTCGTTGAGATTTGATGACATACTATAGCATGTACGAAGTTTGAACTATGTTATGCAAGTGTTCAAATATGTCTCTTATATTACTTGAATATCGATTTATCTACACTTAAAGACTTCCGAAAAATAATTAAACAAAAGCAAACATGTGTTTCGATAAAAGATAGGCAAAAACAAAAAGATTGGTTCCATTGATCAAGTATTGAATTATAGCAAGACCTTGAATCTTTAGCTGACCAAACAAATTTTGTTTCCAAAATATAAGTTTCATCACCGACTACATTTTTTTTTTCATATCAAATCTTCAAGAGACTGATTCTATTCTTCACTAAACTTTCAATTTGGAATGATATAAATAATTAGGAATTAAATAAAAACTTTAAAGATTTGCTGAGATTTCTGTTTTTCGAAATAATTTGTAGCATCAAAGTAGCATTTTGTGGATAAAGATTTGGAATAATAATTTGAAATAAAATAAATAATAGAATAATCATTTCACGGTGTTAATTGGAGGCTTATTACTTGCAACCTCAATTAGTACGCAAGTGTACAATATATATTATTCCCTTGATGCCAAATTGCCAATAATTAGTTAGGTATTATGACTGACGACGGAATCATACAGAAATTAATCATGATTTGAATTTTATTTTGATAGTTAGAAAGTTTGTATTTATTGGAGTTTCATCTTGCACAACTTGTGATACGTTATGTCATGATAACTAAAAAAAAAGTTGATTTGATAAACAGTCATTAGATTCCAAAGTTAATTACGTTTTAGAATCGTTTTCTTAAACAAGCAATGTGGTCACCAATCATAAATAGTTACGTTTTAGAATCATTTTGTTAAAGAAGCAACATGTTCTCTGTCTCTATCGCTCACTAATGTGTTTCTCCATGTTGGTACAACAAATACAAACATAATGGAGGAACAGTACGACTAGTTTTGTCTATTTTTAGTTATGGAATTAGTATGATCCATTAATACAAATGTAAAATATCAATTATGTGTAATGTGGTACCAGTGAAAGCAAACCGAGTTACAGCTGGCATGGTTTTGTCTTTTAACATGGATGATAAGAACATCCACTTATTACTATTATCGTTATATACTTTACTTCTAATCTCCACCGTTAAACTACTTGCGGCAATTTGTGGTCTTCTTGGCATACATATCATATAGCCAATAGTATTCACAAAACAATTTTTAGCAAGTTTATATTCGATGATTTAACCATCAACAATTACGTTTGAATTCATTATTTGCAAACCGTTGAAATTTGAATGTGGAAATATCAAATTTATGACTGAATATACTTAACAAATTCGCCTACCCATCTTTATTTACGTAATTAAATTTGTTATACAAAAAAAGGAAAAAACATTGTATGAAAATTGATGATCATTTTCTTAACTTCATATTTTTTATTTGTGGGGGTAGTGGGAGATTCCAAATATTATATTTTTTCTTTTCACAATTATCGCCATATATTAAACTCAAAGTTGGCCGGACATACTAGTTTTAGAACGGGTTTATGCAGTAGTTGGATTATGGTTTATATGGAGAAAATTTAAATCTCTTATGCATGCACCTTTTGCAAGTGAATCCACACGAGAGTTGGAAAGACGAAGGATAAAAGACAAATTATGATATTATATATATTATATATATATGTTCTACTTTTGACAAACCATTCTTACTTTACAAAAACAAATGAAATAGTAAACAATTATCAAAGGGAAATCTTAACTACCCTATTAATAGAAACAAACTTTATAATTTGAATTTTAATATCTCATATTCGAACTAAAATGATATGGAACAGAAAGTTTAAATGGATTGGTGCTTGTATGTGTTTTTTAGGCCTTGTTGGGCCTTGTTGGGCCACTTTGAGTGGTGGTTTAATTTTTGAGAAAAAAAAGAATCAGGAGTATTATATTGGCTTGAATTTTCAAAATTAAAATTTATCGGGAAAATGCATATTAAACAGCATTTTGTGGATTAAAAGTTAGTTGATTATTCATCCAGAGGCTAAGATTCAACCAAGTTACTGATGAACGAACACATAAACACTTTTGATTGACAATTTGGATTACAAAAAAATAAGGGCGTCCCAAGTTTCAAGCAAATTACAGAGAAAAAGAGAGACTTTGATCTAGTCATTAAAATAGGATTCCACGGCCGACAAGTCATTAAGGTCCTCGAAACCTCTTTTTTCTCTCTCTCTCCGAAGTTTATTTGAATTTTATATTCGATTTCTCCAACGTAGTTTCCTCCGAACACGCCTTCTCTTCCTACGGCGTCTCCGGTGAATCGGAGTTCTTCATCTCCGACATCAAGCGAGTCAATTAGAGAGTGTTTATTACCGGAACCCTTGATTCACTGTCTTCCAAAAATCGTTCCTTTTCGAATTGACTTTGACGAGGAGATTTGTTTTTTTGATCTGTTGTCTCAGAGATTCGAGGTATTTTCTCGATCTTTTTTTTCATTTTTGGTGTTACAGTTTATGCTCTTGCTTCATCGTTTCGATCTGATCTACTAGTTGTTTATATTTCGCTTCATAAAGCTGTCTCCTTTTATCGTAGCAGAAATTTGAAAGTTTTGTTCGTTTTCCAAATGTTGGGTGTTTAATGAAATTTTTTCCTTAATTAGTACTATTAAGGAGATGGGTTTAGTTGCTTTGTAATTGGATTATGATGCTTGGGATCGGGATCAAACCTTTCCGGTTCTGCAATATTGCTTGATTTTCGAAAACTTTGATTTGAATTACTGAATTAATCAATTCAATTAATGCGTGTTTTGTTTTTGTTCTTTTACCAAATTTAGTTTAAATGCAACAGTGTTTTGGTAGGTGGGAGATGCTAATTTAGCTAATTTTGTATAAAATCACTCATCAACTTTACTCTTAAATGTAAACTGTTCTGTCCATAGCTCTCTAGATGCACTTTTGGGTGTCTTATTCAATGCTTCTGTTTTAGCAAAAACTTTGGCTTGGTGTCTCTTGTGATGGGATCAGTGTCTAAAATGTTGTTTTTATTTTGGTGAGCTAAACACCAATTATCTTATATGATTTGGCAAGGAATCTACTCCTAAATGAAATATCTGTTGGTCGACTAACTGTTCTGAAAGGATCACACTGAACATCGAGCTAGCTGGACATATGGTTTGATCTAGCGTGAACGAAAGTTTCGCTGGAACGCCAAGAAGCATGACCCTCCATAGAAATAGGTAGAGATCTCCTAGCTGATTGTAGATTTTTTTGCTGACATGTGTATGTGACTAAGCAGTCTAAGCTGATAAGACAAGTATTTTATTGGGTGATGTGATCTTATTTGTTTAGGAGAATCAACGGCTTTTCATCTTTCTTGTAATCTCCTATTAGGAAGGACGGAGTGAAATCTTATAGCTTGTTTATTGGAATTTTGTTTAGGATGAAAAGAGGGGCCCTTAGACGGAGGGCTAGAGATATCTCTGTTGTGCTTGTTGTGCTTGTTTGTGCAACCGTCGTCATATGCACATGGGATAGTACTCCAACCTCCGCCTTTCTTCCACCTGAAAGTCAATTTCTAAAGCTGGAAACAGGTAAGGTTTAAGTATGACACTAAACTCTCTTTCTGGCACATTTTGTTAGGTCGTTTGAATGCTGGAACAATGCTTAATTGATATCTGTAAAGCTGCATGACAGTTTACTTCTAGTCTCAGTATTTTATTTTATTTTTTGCTTGTAGTTTTTCCTATTTATATTTCATAAATTACTGTAGATGTTCTTGAAACTAATAGTACAGTTAGATCCTGGTGTATGTATGACCTAATTCTTTGTCATTTGCAGAAGAAAAGGTTGAGAGAATACCTACTGCACTGAATACGGAAACTAAAGACATCTACTCATCAGCTACTCCGTTTGCAAACAAAGGTAATGTCCAACGCATTACAGCAGCTCTTTCATGCATCTTGTAATCTTCTCAACAGTTTTTCTTTTTGCAGTTTTTGAGGGGACTTGCGAGTCTGTTGTATTCTGAATGCCAGGAAACTAAGCTTTGCTTAACTTTATTCCTTTTCCTGGCTTTTTTATAACAGAGGAAAGCAAAGAGGATCCAACCGATAATAAAGATACAGAAGAAGAAGAAGAGAAAAAAGTGGATGAAGTTAGGGAAAGTGAGACGAATCAAGGGAAGACATCAACTACTGAAGAAAAAAAGGTAGAACAAGTGGAACATGAAGTTACTGTAAGTGAGCCGAAATATCCAACTAGTGAAGAAAATAAATTAGAAAAGGTGAAACAAGAGGTTGCTGTTGGTGAGGCCGAAGCAAAGACAACACATATTAAGACTAAGTCAGATCCAGAGAGTAAAACTCTTGCAACAGACGAAGAGAAGATTGAGCAGATCGTAGCCAAGAAAGGTGATGGTAGCATTTCAACAGCTAGAATCGCCAATCAAGGTAGAAAATCGTGTTTGTACATTCTCGTTGTTAGGACGCTTGTAAGTATCTTAGGAGTGTTCGTTATTCTGAAACCGGACTTGACTAATCTATTTGCATCTCAATGAAATCTCTAAACCGTATTGATGCGTCTCAAGATGATTCCATCCTATGCGAAATAACAGGTTATTTTATGTTTTTTTTCCAGCTTGTAATTACGCGAAAGGGAAATGGGTTGTGGACAATCACCGTCCTTTGTATTCAGGATCTCATTGCAAACAGTGGCTTGCTTCGATGTGGGCGTGCAGGTTAATGCAACGTACAGACTTTGCCTTTGAAAGGTTAAGATGGCAACCTAAAGAGTGCTCTATGGAAGAATTTGAGGGTACCAAGTTCTTGAGAAGGTAAAAAACATTCTGTATTCAATCTATCTTATACGCGTGTTAAATCCATGTATCTATAGATGTAGCCAAGTGTTCCCATCAAGTCCTTAGATTCAATGTGTGGCTCTTTTATTCAAATGCCCTCAGGATGCAGAACAAAACCCTAGCCTTTGTTGGAGACTCGTTGGGAAGACAGCAGTTTCAATCTATGATGTGTATGATCACGGGAGGCAAAGAGAGGCCCGATGTCCTTGACGTGGGACCAGAATTTGGGTTCATAACTCCCGAAGGTGGAGCTCGTCCTGGTGGCTGGGCTTACAGGTTCCCAGAAACCAACACAACAGTCCTATACCATTGGTCATCTACACTCTGCGACATAGAACCGCTCAACATCTCTGACCCCTTGACTGAACATGCTATGCATCTCGATCGCCCACCAGCGTTTTTACGCCGATACCTTCATAAGATTAACGTGTTGGTAATGAACACGGGTCACCATTGGAATCGAGGGAAGCTCAACGGTAACAGATGGGTGATGCATGTAAACGGCGTTCCCAACACTAACAAGAAGCTAGCCGCTCTGGGAAACGCCAAGAATTTCACAATCCACAGCACCGTTAGTTGGGTTAGTTCGCAGCTCCCTCGCCATCCCGGTCTGAAGGCATTCTACAGAAGCCTTTCGCCAAGACATTTTGTGGGCGGAGAATGGAACACCGGAGGGAGCTGCAATAACACAACACCAATGTCTATCGGGAAAGAAGTTTTGCAAGAGGAGTCGAGCGATTTTAGCGCCGGTCATGCAGTGAAAGGCACAGGGGTTAAGCTTTTGGACATAACAGCCTTATCTCATATTAGAGACGAAGGTCATATATCACGGTTCAGTATCTCGGCTTCACGAGGAGTTCAGGATTGCCTCCACTGGTGCTTGCCCGGTGTTCCTGATACGTGGAATGAAATCCTTTTTGCAATGATATAAGTTTTTCAAGTTACATCCTTTGTATCAGCAGAAAGCTCTGAGAAAGGGCTTGAGCCAAAGCCAGCCTTTTGATAGCTTTTCTACGACACACATTTGCCTGAGGTGTAAGTTTTTAGTATTTATTCTGGTACAGAAGCAAAGTTCATTGTTGTAAGCGTTAACGCTGACCATACCGGGGCTTGGTTCCGACCATATATACGGAACAGAATCTAACTCAACTTTGTCTTTAAAGTCGATTAATAGAGATGTTAGAAATCCCTGTTCTGCAAATCTGTGTTTGTCTTTTTTGGATTTTGGGTAAAAGCCTAGACTTGATTCTTGAATCAATTATTGTGTTCTCTGAACGTTTGACTTTGGATTCTGCGTAAACATGTTTCGTTAAAAGCATGTCTCCGTTGCTGCCTTAGACGTGCGCAAATAACCTGAGACATACCAACTTTTCCGATACCTATTCAGGTCCTTATCAAAACAATTTGCTAAGCTCTCAGAAACAAACGAAGTATAGGTTTATAAAACTTAAAACAAAAAAAGAGAACACAAAAGAAGCTATTTTTGGCAAGAGAAGTCAATCAAAATCAAAACAAAATGTCACCCTTACCTTCTCAGCCCTCACAAACAAACAAACAATGTCAAAACTTCGGAACAACAAACATAATCTAAACAAAACTGCACCTCTCAACGCCCATACATCATCATCATCATCATCATCAAAAACATCGTCCTCGTTTCTAGACATAAAATACCAAAGAGAAAAAATAAGAAAAAAGAAAGAACAACAGCCTCTTTCTTCTCCTCAATCCATGGCTGCTGCTGTTCTGATTCCCGGCTTCCTCCTCCTTGTCATGTGTTTCTCGATCTCCCCTTCTTTCCAGCACGTAAGCGAGTCTGAACCGCTTGTGCGGTTCAAGAACTCGGTGAACATAACCAAAGGGGACCTAAATTCATGGAGATTAGGAACAGATCCTTGCGGTGGAAAATGGTTCGGGATCTATTGCCAAAAGGGTCTGACAGTCTCAGGCATTCACGTCACACAGCTCGGTCTCGCAGGAACCATCAACGTCGATGATTTAAAGGCTCTCGCAAATCTAAAGACCGTCAGGCTCGACAACAACCTCCTCTCTGGCCCTCTCCCGCATTTTTTCAAACTCCGCGGCTTAAAGTCTCTCATGATCTCTAACAACAGCTTCTCCGGCGAGATCCCTGACGATTTCTTCAAGGATATGTCAAAGCTCAAGCGGCTGTTTCTTGATCATAACCAATTTGTGGGAAAAATCCCTTCCTCCATTATGCAGCTCCGTAATCTCGAGGAGCTTCACCTGCAAGGTAATAAGTTCTCCGGAGAGATACCTCCACCGACCGACATCAACAAGAACCTGAAAATCCTCGACCTCTCAAACAACCAACTCGAAGGAAACGTCCCGGAGAGCATCGCGGATAGGAAAAATCTCATCATGAGATTGGAAGGGAACAGTAACTTGTGCGGGAAGGCGGTGAACATAGACTGTGAGCATGTTGTCATAAGAAGACCCGGCGATATTCAACCCTCACCACCGTCACCGCCGTTCGGGGGATCAAACCACTCGAACAGAGCGACGGTGAACGCGATCATGTTCTCGATCACGTTTCTAATCATGTTCTTCATTGTTGTGGGATTTATAAAAAGACGAAACAAGAAGAAAAATCCCGAGTTTCGTATGCTCGACAAAGAACGTCTGAGTGACCTCGATTTCGTGGAAGTAAGGGTACCCGAATCCACGACGGTAAAAAGGTATACGGAATCGAGTAAGAAGCGCAGTGGAAACTCGGATGGTGGTTCTACCAAGAAAGGCTCGTCTCATAATGGGAAAGGTGTAGGAATAGGTGGAGGCATGGGTGACATTATAATGGTGAATAGCGAGAAGGGCTCGTTCGGCTTACCCGACCTGATGAAAGCTGCAGCTGAGGTGCTAGGAAACGGTAGCCTTGGATCAGCTTACAAGGCGGTGATGGCCAATGGATTACCCGTTGTGGTCAAGAGGATTAGGGATATGAATAAACTCGAACGTGAACCTTTCGATGTCGAGATGAGACGCTTGGGGAAACTCCGCCACCCTAACCTTCTTACCCCTTTAGCTTATCACTACCGTCGAGAAGAGAAGCTTGTCGTCTCTGAATATATGCCTAAAAGCAGCTTGCTTTACGTTTTACACGGTAATCCCGCAATGCTTTCTTTTTCAGATGCTCGGGATAAATCTTGATCTCTGTAGTCGAGAAAGTTTCTAACTGAATCTTTCGTTTCTTCTGTCAACAGGTGATCGTGGGATATATCATTCCGAGCTAACTTGGCCGACAAGATTGAAAATCATCAAAGGAGTGGCGCAGGGAATGCAGTTTTTGCACGAGGAGTTTGCGTCCTACGAGCTCCCACACGGTAATCTCAAATCCAGCAACGTTCTCCTCAGCGAGACCTACGAACCATTGATCAGTGATTACGCATTCTTACCGTTTCTCCAGCCAAACAACGCATCGCAGGCAATGTTTGCTTACAAGACGCCCGAGTTTGTGCAGAACCAACAGGTCTCTCATAAATCAGACGTCTACTGCCTCGGAATTGTGGTTCTTGAGATCTTGACAGGCAAATTCCCTTCTCAATACTTAATCAACGGTAAAGGCGGGACCGATATAGTTCAATGGGTACAATCTTCGGTTGCAGAGCAAAGAGAAGAAGAACTTATCGATCCAGAGATAGTAAACAGTACTGATTCAATGCAACAGATGCTGGAACTGTTGCGCGTCGGGGCTGCTTGTATCGCAAGTAATCCAGATGAGAGATTAGACATGAGGGAAAGTGTTAGAAGAATAAAACAAGTAAAAACATGATGATGATCAAATGCTTAGAACGCAAACTCCATCGGAACAGTCAAACTCTAGAGAGAAGAAACCTTCGGAATATGTAGATATAATACTAATGAGTAATGACGAATCAAATGGTGAATTAAGCAACAGAAAAAACTACGTAAATAGGAAAGACGTTTTTTTTTCAGGTTGAATTGTTCTTCAGTTCTCTGGAAATTATATATACATATATACTTTTTCTGTTACTTGTTCCATAAGTACACAACAATTTTTCATTAGAAAGAGATTAACAAATATTTTAGATTTTTACTTTTCTTCTTCTATTTTCTCTTATTCAGAAAACGTTATGTAAAACATTATATCACTTCTCCTAAAATTGCTTATAAAATCAAAAGATACATACCTCCTCCTACTAGTATATATGGCATATATCTACTGATCACTAGTTCTACAACACAAATTTACAAGAGCATGGATCAAATTATAAAGAACAAAAACTTCTATTTTCCGAAATCATAGACTGATCGAGGAGCCTTGCGTCGCAACTACTAGCTAGAGACTTGGTCTCTATTACAGAAAGCTTTAAGATGTGGTTCTTTTTCCAATGCCTTATAATTGTATTTATTTATGTAACTAACCGAATAACGTTAAAAACCACTACAAATTTGGAAAAGTCTCACACTATGTTATTTATTTTTATTTTCGATGATTCGTTCAAAATGATTGAAAATTCAGATTTGACTCTTTCTTTTGTAAATTTAAATTTATTTCTCAATACCTAGCAAAGGGGAGTTTAACCGCAACGACAAAAATGCATATCTTTCAAAATGAAAAATAAAATCTGAAATGGATTATACTAACCAATAACTCAATAATCTCATCCACATATTATAGTTGACTAAAAAATCTCCAAAAGACCCGGTCAAAATCGTAAGATCCTATTTGCTAGGGTTTACGTTAACATATATGTCAAAGTTGAAGGAAGTGGTATCGGATAAAGAAAAGAATCTCTCCTGCTATCTTCTCTGAAGTATCCACAACATCTCTCCTGCTATCTTCCATCACCAACTTAGTTTCGACAATCCATCATCCGAGCAAGATCTTCATATCTTGCCTAGTTACAGGTGTGTTAGCTTTTCTTCTCTTAAATTCAAACAAATGATATTATATCTTTATAGTTCTTTTTTTCGTTTTTGTTTACTCACTCACAATAGCTTCTGTCCCACGCCAATTAGAGTTTCATCACGTTCTTAGTTTCTTGTGTCACAAGATTATTAGTCGGCTTGATCTTTTTGTATGTTCAAAGCTTCGTATCATATTATAAGTGTTATGACTGTGTTGAGACGGGAACTTAGTATATGTATTTTATGTTCAGGACGAGTGAAAATATGAATATGAGAGAGGAGGGTCATAGAGCTCAAGTGACAATGATCTACGAAGGTCAAGTGTTCGTGTTCAGTGATCTCTCAACTGAACAAGCTGACCAGATCTTACTCTTGGCGGGACCTGAAGGGAATTCACTAAAACTCTACACTCACCTGAATCAACGACTAGCTCCTACTATGCCCCGTACCAACCATAATCAATGGAACAGTTCGGCTATGGGCCCGAATTTTCTGGAAAACATAAACCGAGAAAGTAATCTCGATGTCTCCATGGATCACATGACTTCCTCAAAAGATTAAAAAATCTAACGAAAGTTTCTTCGACAACTTTTTTTTTCTTGTGTTAATACAGAACTCCCAATTGCTAGGAGAAACTCGCTTCAGAGGTTCTTGGAGAAGAGATCGAGTAGATAGGTATATACAAGAATATCTTCAAATGCGCTCTAATTTCTCAATTTTGTGATATTTTTTTTGGTAATTAAATATAATTGGATTTAAGGTGACGAGGACCATATCATAGCTCCGGAAATCACTTTGCAGCCGTGTCGGAGCCACGGGTTGAGAACAAGTGGTGGCTTGGATAGGCTTCTCAGCCAAACATCAATACTTGACCATTTTTGTTTTATGGAAATGGTCGTGGTGTCTTATTGTCCGGCTAACTTCAGATCTGAGACCTGCGAAATTAGAAATACCATTAAAGTTTTGTAGCAATCAATTTTCTTAGACTTTTTATTATCTGAATTAACCAGATTTGAGTCAGCGATAAACATTTTATTTCCTTGGTTTGTCCTTAGGTGATTATGATTATTTATTGAAGGATATATAGTGCTTCATTTTTAATTTTATTTTGACAACAATTATGCTACAGCTTATAATAACGCAACTCCTATTGTACGAAAACACATTTTGTAATAATGAATTACCTCCATGGTCACTCAGCTTCCAAACTCAAATCTTTAAAATATCAAACATACATTTGAACCCCCAAAAAAAATTTAATTTTCATAAATAACTCTCTTTTCATTTATGATATAATTTTTAAGATCTAAATAATTTTGGTTTTAACTCAGAAATTTTTTTATTGAACTAAATAATATTCCAACTATATCGCTATATACAAAAAAAAGTGTAATTTTAAACACAAGCAATCATATTATACGTGAATGTATATTTAGAGAGCAACATATTGATGGTCCCAAAAAGCTTCAATATTGGGTAGGACTCAGTTTTAAACTTCTAATAAGAACAAAGACATGTTAAATTTTTGCATGCAAGTCAATTTTAATGAAAGGACCACAAAGAAATTATATTTGTCTTGTTACTTCATCCTATATAATTTAATTAATTAATAATTGGACTTTTATGGGCCCAACCACTCAGCACTGATGTCCCTCTTTTGGGCTTATTCTCATTGCTGGCTTCTTCCGTATGGGTCAATATTATTTTATTACAATATTATATTTATATATTTTTGTGAAAAACTATTATGTTTATATATTTGATAGTTTTCACTTTTCGCATCTTTCACAAATTGATTGATGAATAAACCACACACAAACCAACAACGCAACAACCAATTATGTTATATACAAAACTATACATCGCAATTAAGCTTAAATTATTCGTATATCATTCGAATTTTTTATACAATTTTCACCGCTCCTTTTATTTGTTGCTAATATTCGCTTTCAATTATTTGATATGATGCTTAGAGCACTTATATTCACCTTTCAAAACATCCACTAAAAGAAAAGACACAAGAATAAGGAAAAACCAAATTTGAACTTCAGGATTATATTAATACATGTTAATTATCACAAAATACAAAAACAATAACAATAACAAAAAAAGAGCATTATTCCATTTATCGCCATGTTTAACGATCAAGAATTAGCTCTCTCTACTATCATATTAACCCCCCCTCACCAAAAATTTTCGATGTTGTTTCGTTTCCACCATATATTATGTAACATATATCATTATATAGACATTTCATGTCATATCTATATATATGCTAATTTATTTCTCCTGCATATTATTTATGCTAATTATTTTATTTACCCCGATTCCCCCATATATATATATATGTATACTCAGTAGAAGAACTCCGGCTAAGTCACTAGAACTCCGGCGGAGAAAACTTGGCCGGCGGTGTAAGGAGAGGTTGAGAAACTTGATCTACATCTCTCTTTCATTTCATCATTTGCTATATTACTCGATCGACACTCTGTGCTACAAAATGCTTTTTCTCCTCTGCATTAAATCAATACGAAATCGAGTTATTAAACCATACTATAAAATACTTGTATTTACTCCCAAATTATTTTATACCTGTAAATAAATATGTCTTGACCGTGCAGTTTCTTCCTGCATAAGTAACACGTATTGAGGAAACTCAAACCCTGAAACGCCGGCGAATTCTCTGGAGATTCCGTACCGACATCGACCACGAAAAGTCTGTCACGACGATCTTCGTTGATCTTACTTGCGAAACACTCAAACCCATCTCTGTCATAAACCCTTGTACTACAAGATCCACTAGGACCATGGTGACACGTGACCAACGTATAGTCCTCCTCGTCCATTATGAACATCTCCTCGTCTTCTTCTTCTTCGTCTGTGCTTCCTCCATGGTTCAAGAACTGAACCGGATCAGACCGGCCGGATTGATTCGGTTCCGTTCTAGAAACGCTCGTGATTCGACGAGTGGTTGAGTTCTCGAGTGCGGCTACAATCCCTAGACCAACGGAGCCACCAAGATTGTCCTCGTAGAATCTCTTTGAGCTGTTTCTTTGAGATATCTGAGGGAGAATCTTGAAATCGAGTGGGCTTTTAGGGCTCGTCATCAAGACGTCGAAGAACGGAGCCGCCGCCGCCGCAGATCGGTTCACGCCGACGAGGAGCTCGGATATTTTTCCGATCATGGGATGAGTTCTTTTGCTAAGCATGATCTTGATCGAGAGGAGGGCTTTGATCAAATCAAATCAAAAAGCGAACAAAATAAGAAGAAACATAAAAGGAGATGAGAGAAGAAGAAGATTGGTGGTGTTTGTGAAACCTCCACAAAGAAGAGATGGGAGAGAGATGTGTTATTTATGGTGGAGTTGGTGGGAAGGTTGAGAAACTTTACACTACTTTTATTTATTGCAATATTTACAATAAATCACGTGAACTATTCTTATTTTGCGAGTAAAACCCTTACGACTTAATTAGCTTCAAAATTAAAATAACCATATAATATCTAATGACGTAACAGACCACGAAACGTGTGAAGCTAATTCGAATCGAAATCTTTTGGATTTCATTTTGTAAGAGAGAATCGGCTAGCTAGCGCCCCAGGTTTTAGAATTGTTATCGAGGGAAAACCAGAAGTGATAGATAAACAGAAGAGAGATATGAATAAATCGGTTTAATTATACTATAAGTACATGATTAAGTTGTCAATTATATATCGTTAAGAAGATAGTCAATATACGTAAGGCTACTAAATCGTTGACGCAATTATAATGTAGTACTTCTTCATACAGATAATAGTATGGGTGACACGGTGTCAAACTGTTAATACGTTACATTATTGTAATTTTAAAATAAAGTTCTATTTTAAGAAAATGATTACTTTTTAGTCAGCAGTATTCATACAAATAATAGCTCTTTAGTCATAAAAAATCTTTTCAATATGTTCAATACATCATCATAATTAGATTATAATCTTCCGTCAAATAAAATATAGTAGTTTATATGTGATAACAAATGTGATCAGAAAAAAGTAGATGTAACAAAAACATGGTTATAATATACATTATAATTTTTTTTGTAAGAAGACATTTAAAATAACAAAACTATTGGTTTGAATCTGTTTACATTATAAAAATTAGTATCAAAAGCATGCAATCACAATCATCCAGCCACAAAGATAACGTTTGTGAGCAATTATGTCTAAACGAAACGCAACCTTCTGTATGTTGCACAGACTTATACATAACAGCGACACATGCATGTTTTTTTATTTGTTATTCAATAATTAATGAATTTTAGTGGAGTGTTGTTATATATGCGTAAGCTGTCTTGACATAAACCCTAAACAGTAATGCTTATATTAATAATGGGATTTAGATTGCAAACGGATTTGTTTTTGTAAGAAAATCAATAATATGGTAAAAGATTAATAATTTAGGAACCGACTATAGCAAGTTTAAAATAGTGACATGAGAATTAATAACAGGAGGAGATATTAAAACGAATATTATGAAGATGAGGTGCCAATGAAAGAGTGGTCCACACACACTGGTGGGACACAATTATTATTTTATTTTTAAAATTTAAAAAAACAAACAAAAACAGAAACACACAAAAAGTCGAGATCAACAATGTCGCAAAATGGGTCCCACAAGCTAATTAAAGAGGATTCGTTGCACACTTTCATGAGATGTGAATACGTGGCATTCATCAACTGCTCCATCTGACACTCCACTATTATTTGCTGACTCGGATTTCTGTTTTACTTTACTATTATATATTTTTTTTTATTTTCTTTCATATGGTCACATTCCCCTACTTTACTATACACTCCATAACATTTTTTTTGAATATATATATATATATATATATATATATATATTGCGTTAAAATTAAATCGGCAAGTGAGCACAATATTGTTATTAAAAACTAAAGCCCACTCTAGTAGTTGGACAACAAAGAACTTAGTTTTAACTTTGAAACCATAGAAAGGAAAAAGAAGCCCAATTAGTTGAGCCCACTCTGATGAGAGAGAACCACATTTTCATGAAGTAGCTTGTAATCACTTTGAGCATTGAGAATTGGTATGGTATTAAGAGACTCCAATACCATACCAATTCTATTGTGAGAGTCACAGTGTTGTGTTAACGTTATATATGCGCGACGCAGAGATAATATTGCTAGAAGATGTAAAAAGACATGATGTGTCTAATAAATAATAACTTGCAGAAAATTAATTAGGAGATGCATAAATGATACATGACTAATCTCACTGAAAGCACCGACTACTTGTTACAGAATTGCATTGACTGTATGAATTGATCATTCTCTTCATACAAAATTGTGACATAAGTCTATTATGTGCTAAAATCACATGATGGAGGTCGAAGTGGCATTTTGCAGTAAAAACGATGTGTTATATAAGTGAATAAGTTCACTATGTGGAGATGACATGACTAGTCTGGACTTTCTCTTATGTTAGAATTACATTTTCATCATGTCATTTTTTTGGCATTTTATCATAACTTTAACTTCTAAAAAACTTGATTTTTCCTCTTTTATTTCTCTAATAAGTTTTCCAAAAAATAATTCTATATCAGCCAATCGTTTTAAGTAATTTTTTTAGTTTTAACTGGGTATACTTTTTCTTCTTACGTCCTTTTATCCTCTTTTATCTATGTCAACAACAATAACAACATAAAAATCTAACTAACATTATCTACACATTAATTTCCCTTTTTGTTGTCTAAACGTTATTTTAAAATCCTCCTTTTATGAAAAAAACTAAACAAAATTTTCTCTCTTGTAAAACCAAAAAATATTCTCTTTTTATTATTTGGCATACTAATTGTTCACCTGATACACATTATCTAAGTATTTTTTCTAAATAAATTCATATAATTTAACATTACCTTTACAAAGATTGAAATAATAAGAAATTATGTATACATATGAATCTATAGGGGAAACTAGGAAAAAATATAATCTAGAAATTTTATTTGATTTTATCAAATTTTAAAAACACAATAAAATTTCTTTCATGCAAAGAAATCAATAATGAAGGCACTAGTTATAATAAATTTGTGAAATGATAATAGAATCTGAAATAATGTAACCTAGTCAATCAGTAAAAAATAATAATAAGATAACTTAGTCAATCAGTGAAAATGAAGAAGATAATGTAGTCAATCTTTCAAATCCTAAAAATCTAAAATTAGATAGTTAACTTAAGTTTGTTTTTTTGGTCAAAAAAGAATAAAAAATATGAAAGAATGGTTTTTTTTTTCATTTCTACTACCTTAGCAATCCTAAGAATCTATTTAATTAACTAATCTACAATCGAAAACTAAAGTGAATATGCATATACTAAAAAAAACACACCCATACGATAGTTTATTCTTTTATTATATAAAATCAAGTAATCTTTATTTAGTGAAAAGAAATATAAATAGTTTTTCTTTGTTGTTGTTTCAAATATCAAAATTTATTATTGTATCTTATCTGAATAACTTAGTCAATCCTATAAATCAGTGTAATTAAGATATTGAACAAACTAAACTAAAAAAACAGTAGTTTATTGTTCCCTCAAAGTTACTATAAAAACATCTCATCTAAAGACATTTCCAAATAAATCGTTTTGTGGTGTAGAAACTAAATACTAACTACGAAATGAAACATTTCACTCTCTTATCTTTGTTCTTCATCCTGGTTACCTCATTCTATTCAGCTAATTCAACCATTGTCTCTCATGATGAACGAGCCATCACTATCAATGGGCAACGCAGAATCCTAATTTCAGGCTCAATTCACTATCCACGAAGCACTTCTGATGTAACCATTTACTCTTGCACACCATTTGTACATATATTTCTTCTTACGTAAGTAATATATATTCATTTTGGCTTATGCTTGCAGATGTGGCCTGATCTAATCAACAAAGCCAAAGATGGTGGCTTAGATGCTATCGAGACCTATGTTTTCTGGAACGCACATGAACCAGCACGTAGGCAATACGATTTTTCGGGAAATCTCGATCTTGTTCGCTTCATCAAAACCATCCAAAATGCGGATCTCTACTCTGTTCTTCGTATTGGACCTTATGTTTGCGCGGAATGGAATTATGGGGGTTTCCCTGTATGGCTGCACAATATGCCTAATATGCAATTCAGAACTGTTAACTCCGGTTTTATGGTATAATATAAACTTTTTCAATCAAAAGAATCTTATTATTTTTCGATTTTTGAAATTTTTTCTAATGTAATCATGAATCTTTTTATACAGAATGAAATGCAAAATTTCACTACAAAAATCGTAAACATGATGAAGGAAGAGAACCTCTTTGCTTCACAAGGTGGTCCAATCATCCTAGCTCAGGTATATATCACTATGGATGTTATGACAACAAAATTTAATAGTTCTTTAGCAGCCCATTTTACTTCAATAATAATTCTATATGTATTCTACATATCATATTATATCTTCATGATATGTAGTCAATGGTTTAAAACCGATTTTTTATAACTTATTTGGTTATATTTCAGATTGAGAACGAGTATGGAAACGTGATCTCATCGTATGGAGCAGAGGGTAAGGCCTACATTGACTGGTGTGCCAACATGGCTAACTCTCTAGACATCGGTGTTCCATGGCTTATGTGCCAACAACCCCACGCTCCTAAGCCTATGATTGAGACATGCAATGGATTTTATTGTGACCAGTACAAACCGAGCAATCCGAGCAGCCCGAAAATGTGGACAGAGAATTGGACCGGCTGGTTCAAAAATTGGGGAGGCAAACATCCTTACAGAACTGCTGAAGATCTTGCTTATTCTGTTGCCAGATTCTTCCAAACCGGAGGAACTTTCCAGAATTATTACATGGTAGATTCAGCTACATGCATACAAATATTAATAATATTCATTATTATGATTACTAACCTTTCTTTTTCTGTTAAGAGATTTGATAACTAATTTTTGTTTGTTTATATGTTACCTGTAATATGAAATTTCACAGTACCATGGTGGTACTAACTTCGGAAGAGTTGCTGGAGGTCCATACATCACCACTTCATATGATTACCATGCTCCTCTCGATGAATTCGGTAACAACATCACAACTTTTTATATATACAAATTGTGTAAAAATGTCGGATAATAGAGTCTTGACTTATATATGTATATATTTTCAGGTAACTTGAACCAGCCGAAATGGGGTCATCTCAAACAGCTACACACAGTGTTGAAATCAATGGAGAAACCTCTAACTTACGGCAATATCTCAACAATCGATCTAGGCAATTCCGTCACGGTTAGACCCTGTTCTGTTTCCTTATTGTCCCTTCTTTACTAAAAAACATTGAAAGTTATCATTAACCCACTTGTTGTTGTATCTTTAAAAAGGCGACTGTATACTCTACAAACAAAAGATCGAGCTGCTTCATCGGAAATGTGAACGCAACTGCGGATGCTTTGGTCAACTTCAAAGGGAAAAACTACAGCGTACCGGCTTGGTCCGTGAGTGTTCTTCCTGACTGCGATAAAGAGGCTTACAACACTGCAAGAGTGAACACTCAGACATCGATCATGACCGAGGACTCTCATGAGCCAGAGAAGCTGGAATGGACTTGGAGACCAGAGTTTACTCAGAAGACCATTCGTAAAGGCAAGTGGAGACCTCATTGCCAAGGGTCTTGTAGACCAAAAAGACGTTACAAATGATGCTAGTGACTATCTTTGGTACATGACTAGGTAATATATATGATCCAACAAATCCTGATTCAAACATTAGCTCGCATGACGAGTTTTCAACAAGATTGTATTGCTTTAACTGATTTTTGTATGGTTTTGTTATGAATAGGGTTCATCTCGACAAGAAAGATCCAATTTGGAGCAGAAACATGTCGCTAAGGGTTCACAGCAATGCCCATGTTCTTCACGCTTACGTCAATGGAAAATACGTCGGTAACCAAATCGTGAAAGATAATAAATTCGATTACAGATTTGAGAAGAAGGTCAACCTCGTTCACGGAACTAATCACATTTCACTTCTCAGCGTTTCCGTTGGACTACAGGTAATGAAGAAGTGAAACCATATAGCTTCTTGAATGTGTATAACTTTATTTTCCAAATTTGAAGTGAAAATCGAAGTTGTGGTCTTATTATGTTTTAGAATTATGGAGCTTTCTTTGAGACCGGTCCAACTGGAATCAATGGTCCTGTGAAACTAGTCGGATACAAAGGGGAGGAAACGATCGAGAAAGATCTATCGGAGCATCAATGGGACTACAAGATTGGTTTGAATGGATTCAACCACAAACTTTTCAGCACAAAGTCCGTTGGTCACCACCTCAAATGGTCAACTGAAAAGCTTCCTGCTGATCGGATGTTGACATGGTACAAGGTCAGTATCGATTGAAACAAAATTCTATAAAAAACCATTTGATATTGCAAATAAGCAAGCAAGCTTCTTACAGTGAAGTGTTATCTCTTCAGGCAAATTTCAAGGCTCCAATTGGTAAAGATCCAGTGATTGTCGACTTTAATGGTCTTGGGAAAGGAGAGGCTTGGATCAACAGTCAGAGCATCGGACGTTACTGGCCAAGCTTCAACTCTAGTGACGATGGTTGCACTGACGAATGTGACTACCGTGGGGAGTATGGTAATGACAAATGCGCTTTTATGTGCGGCAAACCAACTCAACGATGGTAAACCCAAAAATGATAAATAACGATACCTTTGTTATTTTTACCATATTCAATATTAATGGTTCATTTCTCTGAAAAACAAGTTGAATTTTTTTAATGGCCCGATTCTTGTAGGTACCATGTTCCACGGTCGTTCTTGAATGAGAACGGACACAACACTATCACTCTATTCGAGGAAATGGGCGGTGACCCGTCAATGGTGAACTTCAAGACGGTTGTGGTCGGAACAGTTTGTGCCAGGGGCCATGAGCACAACAAAGTGGAGTTGTCTTGCAATAACCGGCCGATCTCAGCTGTAAAATTTGCGAGCTTTGGTAATTCATCTGGCCATTGTGGATCGTTCGCTGTAGGTACGTGCGAAGGAGCCAAGGATGCGACGAAGATCGTGGCTAAAGAGTGTGTTGGAAAACTCAACTGCACTATGAATGTGTCTTCCCACAAGTTTGGAACTACTTTGAACTGTGGAGATTCACCTAAAAGATTGTTTGTGGAAATTGAGTGCTAGATTAGAATCTTATCTCTAGGCTCTAGCTATAGTGTGATTGCAATAATTTTCTTAATTAATTTAGATTACTATTGGTCGTTAAATAATGTCGTTCTTGTTTTTGATCCATCAGGATTTTTTTAGATGGATCGATGTAGGCTCGTGGAAATAATTTTATGATCGAATAAAATTCATTATGTTTAAATATTTTCCCTTGAGTTGCTTATTTCTATGCTTTTTATACTTAGGCAACGATACTAAAATATGTGACAAAATAACTTTCTCGTAAAGGATCACAACAATTCACTTATCGAATTTTCTAACACTAAGCACCTCTTTTTTGGTCAATACACTAAGCACATTTTTTCTTTTTTTGGTTTTGGTTAATACACTAAGCACAATATTTTAGTATGGTCGATACATTAAGCACATTTCCAAGATCTGCATATTAGAGAAAATAGTGTTGATGCTCTTTAAGTAGATGAACATGCTCCTGTTTCACAAAGATTAAGCTTTCTGATTACAAACAATTTTCCCTCTTAATATTTGAAAATCTTGTTTTTCCTAGCTAGTGTAATATATTTTAAGTTAATCACAAAAGATGTTGCGTTGGCCTAGTAATATCTCATGTTTTAAATTATCTTGAATACGTGAGTACATTTAAGAAATAAACTTTAAGAAAAAGCTCAAAATGATTGAAAAGAAAACATCCCGAAAATGATTTGATTAATCTAGAAATTTCACAAAGTGGACAAAGAGGAGTTGGTAACGACCCGACCCGACCAGTATAACAGGGCTAGAAAACCCACCCGGTAGGAGCGTTCTAGATAGAGCTCTTGCTGAATAAAAAGGGGCACTCATGTGTTTCTTCTAGTCTATCTCTTCTGCAATATTTAGGGTTTTATCCTTCAAAGTCACAAACCTCTTTTCTTATCCTCAAGGTATGAAATCTCTTCTTTCTTAATTACCCACACTCTCTTCACTGTCTTGTACGGTTCAACAACGCGAATTGAACACAAAGGTTTGAAATTTGGGCGGAGAAACTAATGGGCTCGCTCAATAGTGGTTAGGTTGTGCGGAAATGTGGTGGTGAATCTGAGCGAAATCTCCATTCCTGCCTATTTACTTCTCTCTCATTTCTTACTAATTGGGAGTTTTGTGTGTTTTTGGCTGATAGCAGAAATGGCGGCGACGCAGCTTACGGCATCACCAGTGACTGTGTCAGCTAGGAGCTTAGCCTCACTGGAAGGTCTCAGAGCTTCGAGTGTCAAGTTTTCTTCTTTTGGAACCTTGAAACCAGGGAACCTTAGGCAAAACCAGTTCCGTCCTTTGGTTGTCAGAGCTGCTTCTGTGGTTGCTCCTAAGGTACTTCCTCATTTCTTTCGTTTCGATTTCTCTAGCTGGTCTGAATGAACATGAGGAACTTATCTGAATGTTGGATTGCTATTTGTATGGCTCATTGGTTTTGTCATTTTGGCCTTTCATTTTTTTGTGTTACGCAATTCAATCTGCTACCTGATGTCTCAATAAACTAAACTTTAGATGCTTCGAGCTTTTCTTTTGCTAGCTTAAGAATCTAGTTTTTATGTTAATGGTGACTTGAGAGAATATATGTTCCTTCTCTTTTAGTTTTGACGTATAATTTTCTCTGTGTCGTTTTGGTTTTTCATGTGCGGTTATTTACAGTATACCTCACTTAAGCCATTGGGAGATCGAGTTTTGGTGAAAATCAAGGAGGCAGAAGAAAAGACTATGGGAGGTATCTTACTTCCATCCACAGCTCAATCAAAACCTCAAGGAGGTGAAGTCGTTGCTGTGGGTGAAGGAAGAACTATTGGAAAGAACAAAGTTGATATCACTGTGCCTGTAACTGTCTCTCAACTTCCCTTTCTTCGTTTGCTTCGTTGTCTGCTAATAAATTTTATCTGAAATGCCTCTTTTTCCTCTGGTGCAGACTGGAGCACACATTATTTACTCCAAATACGCAGGAACTGAGGTGGAATTTAACGATGTGAAACATCTCATCCTCAAGGAAGATGATATTGTTGGCCTTCTTGAGACAGAGGACATCAAAGATCTCAAGCCCTTGAATGACCGAGTCTTTATTAAGGTTCGCCTCTTGTGCTTATTTTAATCATCTTATTGTTTATGCACGCGAGAACAGTGATAACAAGAGGAAGTTTTGTTTTGAAATTTATGTGTAGGTTGCTGAGGCAGAGGAGAAAACAGCTGGAGGGTTGTTGCTAACCGAGACTACCAAAGAGAAGCCTTCTATTGGCACGGTAAGCACACACTTGATATCATGTCCATCTGATTACTATCTTAATAGGTTGATGTGTTCCTCAGCTCATACACAAGTCCCAAGTATTCATAATCTCCTCTCTGTTTTTTGGCAGGTGATAGCGGTTGGACCAGGTTCTCTAGATGAGGAAGGTAAGGTTCAGCCACTACCAATATCGACTGGAAGCACAGTTCTCTACTCCAAGTATGCGGGTAACGATTTCAAGGGCAAAGATGGTTCCAACTACATCGCCCTGAGAGCTTCAGATGTGATGGCTATCCTTTCTTAGTTTATATCCGTGTAACCTGCAACTTGTATCCCAATTGTGGAAATTTTTTCATCAACGGCCCGAGCATAATCTGGAATAAAGACTTGAGTTTAAGAACATGATTATGATTTGATTGCTGAGCTGTTTGCTTCCCTTCTCTTACCACTAACACGCATACCAGTTTGGTTCAAGCGGTGTAAGCTAATCAGTTCATAGAATCTGAGACACCCAATAAATAAAATCTTCGTGTAAACTTAGTTGAAGATGTTTCACAGGTAAACGCTCTACAGTGCCCAGTGGAAACTTGAGATAAGTTATCAAACAGCGCAAGTTATTTTACAAAAGGAAGAAAAAAAAAAGAATCTTTGTCTGTAAGAGTTCTTGTTGCCTTCACCGGTTAAACGAGGTGGCCGAGTTATCATCATAATGACCTCTCCAAGCGTTGCCACTATCACCGCCGCTAAAAGCTTGATTAGTAACTGGTAAACCTGCAAAGTTCCCGTCTAAGCTCATCTGTTGAACTTCAGCTGATGAAAGGATCTTTATGCTCTGAACACAGTTTACAAATTCCCTGCAAAAATCAAAATTTCCAAGGTTATGAAAAATAGAATGGAACTTTCAAACGCTTTTATGCGAATGTGATAGCTATCTACTTACTCCCACGGATCATCACCGACAAGAAGAATGTCGTTTTCATGATCTACGTAGACAAGTTTCCAGTCTGATGTTTGCGGATCTTCAAGCTGTCCTTCGATCCCAAACATGCGTGCTAGATCATGCCTCAGTTCATCGTAACCTCTGTAACGGTTGACATCTATCGATCTCCCAACCGAACCTCGCTTTTGCACCTGTTAGAAAATGTAAACATTGTCAAACCGAAAAACGTAAGTTCCCACATGAGGGATCAGAGCGCAACTATACCTTTGTATAAGTTCGCATCCGTTGAGTCTGAGTTGGCCATGATCCGCCACCGAGAACTCCAGCATCGTTCACAGCTACATCGTTTGAAATGGCGGGCACATTGGGAATACCAAAAGATTGGGTTCTTACAGCTGAAGTAGACATCTCTGTACCAATGTCATTGGTAACTCCTCCATAGTTTGAAAGCATGTTCTGAAGATCTTTCTGGGAGTCGTATCCTCTCGAGAGCAACGTGTCAGGCACAAAGCCATTATCGACATTAGCTCCGCCAAGCAAGCTGTTTCTGGAATCACCGTCGAGGCCAAAGTTTGGAGACAAGAAATTCTGTTGTCTGTTGTTTTCACCGCCATCTAAACCGTAAGAAGTTCCAGAGGCAGATGCTTCTAACTGATGATCTGTTAAACCAGGTTTGGACTTTTGCTGACCCACGAGTTCATGTTTTAGCCGCATATCGGATTTGCTGTAAAGATCCTGAACAAGACTACCAGACATATCAACCGCTGCATCAGGTATCAAGATAGCTGGCCCGCTTTGGCTTCTGTTGAGAAAGCTTGATGAAGAGATTTGACAGTTATTAGTGGAAGGCGAGGTTGAAGAGGAAGGTGCATCTCCTCCATCTGTGATGCCTGAATAAGCTTTGACCCCTCCACCAACTGGTGGATTTTGTTTGTCCTGAGGCCGGCTCACCAGCATTTGAGGTGGTTGCAACGTCGATAAGCCAGTGTTAGTGCAGGAAGATGGAAACTGCTGACCTTGAGAGAGAGAAGGTGCCTGTTGCAACTGCTGACTTTGCAACTGTTGATGGAGTAACTGAGACTGCAAACTCGAGCTTCCTGGCGAAAGAAATTGCTGCTGCTGTTGCTGTTGTTGCTGCTGCTGTTGTAACCTCTGCAATAGCTGAAACTGTAAATGTGGTTGTTCCAAGAGACTCTGCTGGAATATTTGTTGGACCTGTGCCTGTTGAGCTTTCTGCTGCACAAGTGTTTGCTGATTGTGTCCCTTGACAAGACCAGGAGGCTGCTGTTGTTCTACTTGTCGAGGGAACTGTGTGTCTTGCAGTGGTATGGACATCAGATTAGATGAAGGCTTGCTGGTTTCAATTACACTACTCTGGCTAGCGCTAGCACCTATATGGCGATGCGTGTGTTGAAGTTGCGTAGACTGTTGAAAGCTTTGATTATGGGAGCTTGACGGAGGAGCGATGACACTGTTTGCCATTGATCCCGAAACTACTTGTGGTTGCAAATGATGCATAGATGCTTGTTGTGCCTGAAGCTGCTGCGCTGTCTGTTGACCATTATAAAGCTGATTCTGCGGAAGCTGAAATTGCTGCAACTTATGTGGTTGTAACTGTTGTGGCTGTGGCTGTGGATGCGAATGAGACTGCAAAGGCTGCGTTCTTAGCTGCTGCTGCTGTTGTAGCTGCTGAGTCTGTTGCTGTAGTGGTTGTTGATGCTGTTGCTGCAGCGATTGTTGTTGTTGCTGTTGCTGCAGCAATTGTTGTTGTTGTTGTTGTTGCTGTTGCTGGAGCGATTGTTGTTGTGGTTGTTGAGACTGAGATTGCTGTTGCTGTTGCTGGAGCGATTGTTGTTGTGGTTGTTGAGACTGAGATTGCTGTTGCTGATGGTTCAAAGAAGAGTGCAACAATTGCTGCAGCTGCTGTTGCTGAGACAACGTAGTTGGCGGCTGAGGCAAGTGGGACGCTTGCTGGTTCGGTTTGTTAAATTGGAGGTTTGATGACGAAATCCCCCCTGGAGGCGTCTGAAAGCTCAGTAACTTGGAGGGATCATCAGTGCCGCCAAGATTGTTGTGCAGTCCCGCGGCTGGAGATAGCATCGATGGGAAGAAACCAGGCTGTGCACCAGCAGAGGGTAACTGGCCGTTCTGCTGCTGCATATTCATCCACTGAACTAAACTCAGACCAGGAAATATCGTACTCGAAGGGTCTTTCATCTCTAAGCTATTGTCAAGCCACGGCATTGCTCTCTTCAGCGCAGACTCCATGTCAGTCTCATCATCTGCAAGATCGCTTGAATTTCCAGTCACTGAGGAGATTCAAAGATGTTGTGTAGAAATGAAATTGTACAAAGATTTTTGACCTGGCATTCCGGGTTGCCCAGCAAACCGAGGTCGAAAAAATGGAGGTGGGCATATGTAGAAAGGAGTTAAAACCGGCTCAATGTCCCAAACTGAAACTCGACTGGGCCGATCACCAGCAGCTGACTCATCCCATCCAATCTTTAGCAAAAACAAAAATAAAGCATAGCTAAAATGAATGGTGCAATGTATCACGAAAATCAAATTAGGCATCCATCATGAGTTTAACTTCAAACTACCTGAAGATTTCGCCACTGAGAGTTTTTCCATCTCACTGGATCAAGATCACTGATACCGGTAACTGTACCCATATACCTACGAACTCCGCATTCTTCTGTCTCAAATATCATCCTAAACCGCATACCGAGGGAAACCTGAGCGTACATAGCTTTGGTATACTTGGCTAAAGGAACCACAAACTCAGCAGGAGCAGCCCTGCAAAAACTCGGTTGCATTGTCTTAGCCATTGCCACAAAGCAAACATTTAGTAAGGTTAATGGAGACAAAAGGAAACATAGATCAGCCACCTCGGGTTGTAGAAAATGGTGAACGGACTGTTATTAGCATTAGCATGAGCTGCAGCAGCAAGAACTCCGATGTGCATGCTATCGCTTGATATTACAGATGAAGAAAGTGCAGGTTGTTGTCTATTCGCACGTCTTATACCCAACAGAAGTTGCGCCTTTCCATCTCTTAATTGAAAGCAAAAAAGAGTTAGCATCTTGACAAGGTAAATACCGAAAGAGCATCAGCACAATGAGATTGATATACCTTATAAATAGAACAGAGTCCCCAGCAAAGAGCCTTTTCGTGCTGACAAATACACTCCAGCCTGTAGTTAGCAGGTGCCTTTTTGGTTGACCTGATAAATATCAACAAACCCAAAACCTAAGAACAGTTTCACAAAAGCCAAATTGATAGAGTAAGGTAATCTACCAAAAACAAGGAAAAACCTCGATAAATATGTCTGAAAGTCCATGTATTGTCGTGAATATCCTTAGCAACAAGCTCTTGACAAGGTGGTTGCATCGAGAAATCCTAACAGAATATTGCCAACAATGTAAGAAGCTAAGGCAATAAAGAGATAATTATCAAGGAGTAAAAGATATACGACAAAGCATTGTATATACACCAGAGCAGGAAAGATTTTCTCAGCTGCTCGTCGAGGTACAGAAAATCCACCGTGAGTGCTTGTGTCACTGGCCGTGAGGGTTTTGCAGAAAAATTCATTGGGTTGTCTGTTTAGCTTAAGACCCATGTCAGAGGCAAGCAATGCATCTCTGTCATACTGTCCAACAAAATCCTCAGAACAATTAGTCTATACTCCTCAAACACACCTAAAACCGAATTATACAGTAAAAAGTAACCTACTTTGTTTACTGGCTGAAGAGTCATCTGTGCGTAGACCTCATCCGTCTCAGGATCAGCCTATTTTATGATGATAATTGGGAAAATACATTAGTAACTCAAAAGCAAACTGATGTTACAAGATCTAACGTAGAGGCTATCATTGATAGTTAAAAGATACCATACATTCAATGTAACATTATG
Organism: Schrenkiella parvula; assembly: GCA_000218505.1. Classification (NCBI taxonomy): domain Eukaryota; kingdom Viridiplantae; phylum Streptophyta; class Magnoliopsida; order Brassicales; family Brassicaceae; genus Schrenkiella; species Schrenkiella parvula. Next base: position 11,702,184 of record CM001192.1, on the reverse strand, counting down.
GAGCATGCAAATGAGCTTCGAAGGAAGATTCGGGTAGCTTGGTATGAAATCAGTCTGCTTCTGCATTGAAGCCGCGACCTAAGAAAAAGAAAAAACAACAGCCACATTAAAATTTGAATCAGAGATTTGTTCCTGATTAGCCATGAATGATATATCGACCTTTCTCGAAAAACATACTTGCTCACTGTGACCTTGAGGGAAGTAAACAACAAGACTTCCGGCTGGAGGCAACGATATCAATGGCCCAGCACAAGCGTGCCATAATTCCGAGTTTATATTTCTCCTTTCTCCTGCACTCACACAACATCAAAGATGTGATTACTTGAAAATCTCTGGGATCTTCCTTCAGTTACTACTATCTAAACTACAAGACGAGAGTGCTGCTCTAAACCCCTCAACCTAAAAGGCACGGACTTGGATCCCATCTTCCCACAGACACAGGCTGTTTATATCAGTACAATTAGCTTACTTCTTAAGCAGAAAATGAATGAAATCAACTCAATTCAGGTGCCCATATCCAGCAATTCTGAAGAAACCTGACCTCAACACTACTGAATGAGTCTATACAAAATCCAGCAGTGTGAGTTTCTACTAAAGGATTAATATTAATCAGATATGAGATTTTACAAACCTTCTACGGGATTCGGAGAAACTCCATTTGATGAAGGAGCTTTCATGATTACTGAACTTAACTCCTGAAGAATATACCCAGTAAAAATCTAAATCTGAGCTAATACAAAGCTGAGCTCTTTGCGTGATGACTTCATCTTCATCGTAGACCTCAAAGCCCCAACTTCCTCTCGACAACAATCGAAACGGAAGCAACTGCTTTCTACCTCCACTCTTCACAATCCAAGTTACCGCAGAAAAAAATCGTTAATTTGTAGAAATAATCTGAAATGGGGACTCCAAGATCTCTGTTTTTTACTTCCGACAGAGCCTCCAATTTCTCGGAAATTTTAAGAGATCAAAACCACGACTTTTCACACGCGGAATCTCCGGAGAGGCCAATAAGTCATAAGACCGAGACAAAACGAAGAAAGATTCCGTTTTCAGCGAAGCTCTTCAACACGCATCAGATAATTCAGTAAACACAGAAACCAAAGACCAGAAGTTACTTCACTCAAGCTGCTCTCTTTGCTTTCCTTACTTGGCGCATCAAGAGGGTTGATTTCAGAGAGACGGGTTTCTATAAAAAGAAATCTGGGAAATGGGTAAAAAATCGAAACAGGAAACAAAACGAAGGAAGGAAGAAAGAAACATCGAGGAGCAGGAGATTATGACAGAGAGCTCAAACGAGAGAGAAAGACCATCAGAGTTGTCGGAAAGGGATGATCAGCGACCAGGACAACTACCAAAAGGTCTGCAAAAGCAACCAGGAATAGCTTTTCTTCTTCTACCCTTTTCGTTTTTTTTCTTTCTCAATTTTTTTGGGATATTTATTTTTACTTATAATTTATTAATGCTGACGAGCCGACATATTCACTAGCAATCTGGCCACGATAATTTCTTAAATATTATTTGTCCTCTAAATATAAATTTATATGGAAAAAACAAGAAAATTTTAATTTTATTATTGTTTTTTTCCTTTCTGATAAGTGACACTTAAATAAGTTTTTTCATTAATTTATTGTAATACTTCATTAATAATAGCATAGCATTTTAGAAGATATAAGAAAGAAATGAATTTGACTACTTATTTTACTAAACTGCATATATTTTTGAAATTTTCTGAAATCTTCTGTTTTAGATAATAAACATATTTTTCAGATAAACTTAGGATTAGCAAATTAAAAGAACTAGAAACATATCACAAAAAATTGTTGGGGATTTGTATATTCAGTTTCACAAGTTTTATGCGTTAAGATTGATAAAAAAAATATGAATTTTATTTAAAAATTTATAAATTTTAAACCAAATTTTAAACGAAAATATAACCTACAGATTTAATGACATAACAGACATCATAATAATTTTTAGCAACAAAAAAAACATAAAATTATTATGTTTTTGTAAAAATATTTCTGTTAGTTATCCCTCTTTTAATTAAGATTGGGGTTTTAAAAGTTTATATGGGTGCTTGTAAACAAGTAATTAAGAGCTTGATTTGTTTTTTTACTTTGAGATTTAAATTGAGAATTTTCTCTCTGAATCATTTATTTTTTACATTTATTAGATAAAAAAATAAAAACTATTTTCTCGGATATCAAGAAATTAATGATAGTGACGTTTTGACTTTGTCATTTGGTATCAAAACCAGCTTAATCGACTGTTCGAACGTCATATTGATTCAAACCATATATCCTTAATTTTATGGATGGAATTTTTTTTTTCGGATTAAAAAAAAGATGAGATTTACAGAAAGATATACGACAACACTGTTTATAATGTTATGAAAATGACGTGCTGGTTATCGACAAGGCCGCCTTCACATGAAGAAAACACAATGCACAAATTGTTGATACACACAAGATCGCATTATAAAAACACATATTGAAGATTCGAAAACTATTTCTTCTACCGATTAATTAGACTTAACGTAAAAATAAAAGATACTACATGTATTTCGGTATCAATATAGTGATGGTCCGAATCATACTTTATTCTAAACGTAGTATGGAAAACATTATTATATATAACAGCTAATCAACCATAGTAGTCTAGTAATGTATTTTAGGATGTTATTTGCACCGTATCTATCAAGTGCTTCATTCATTCGAAGTAAAAGTGTGCTTAATGCATCTGAAATGTGAACTATTTCGACTAGCTTAATAGAAGTAAAAGTGTGCTTAAAAACTCAAACTTAGGAAAAACGATTTTACTATTTATCCTTGAATCTTTTACTATTACTATTATCCATTACATTAAAATTTTACAAACATACGACATATATATACATTCACATAAACGTATATACAAATGTATGCATGGATGTAAATTAAAATAAGTGGCAGCGACATCATGTCCCTAAGCAATGAATGCTTGAATACAGACGTTTGACGATTGGATGAAGGTGGGACCTTGTTGAGTTAGGGATTTTGAGGCCGAAAAGAGCTCTCAACTATTATTTCTTGTTTTATTCATAATACTCTTATAATTATAACCAAAGTAATATATATCCTAGTTGTGTATGTTCTACTTTGTTAGGTTACCGAATGTTTTCTCTTCATACATTTGATGCTCCAACTATCTAGTGCATACTATTACGTAACATTTTTAAGAGAAATTTCTGATTGATTTGTCTTGAAGGCTGTATAAAAGTTGTCTTTCATTAAAGTAAGTTTCACAAGCTAACCCAAAGAAAGAAAGTGTATTGGTGTGATAACTCGATGGTAAATATGTTGAATATCATGATTGAAAAGGATTGATTAAGAACAAAAATAGAGAAGGGCCTCTCACAGCAAATCTCACCTCACGTGGTCGCACGCACACCCCATTTTACATTGGCTCTATTAGTTGTTTGGTGAGACATGAGCTGGTTTGCGAAAACTCTTTCACAGTGGGCTTGGATTAGTCAACTCACTAACATAAAATACATTTGACAACCTCGTTATGAAAACTAAATTAGTGCAAACAAATTTTTTCTTTAGAAAAAACATCAGAAAAAGTTAAATCACCAACCATATATATAGTTAAGTTTCAAAACTATATACAAATATTTACGGACAGAATATTTAATTCAACTTAGTGCTCACGTATATCTTTGAGCTCTTGTATTTTTTTTTAAGCCTTGTATTTTTTTGTCTCCTTAGAATTACGAAAATTCTTGTGTATTTTCTTGGCTATAATAGATGATTTTGGTATAGTAACAAGACAGCCCGAGCTAAACTGGCAAATAAAGAAGAAAGCTTGCATGTGCATGGACCGACTGTTTCAACTTATCCACTTGACGCGCCTGTCTACATATCATTATTAAGGTGGTGGACCGGCTCAAGTAGGCTATTTCCATAAACCATGTTGTTCAACGGTTAGTACAATTTATGCGTTTTTTAATAACATAAATGTAAAGGGGCACACTTTATAATCTCGAGTAGGACCTCCAGTAACGTTGAATCGACCCTGATTAGATCAACGTGGTGGACCGATGGATTCCTTTGCACCAGTGGGTACAATGATACAATATTCTGGTACATGATGGTGTTGCATCTAGTATAGTTTTTAGGTACTTATTTTGCGGCACTAAGCAAAAGTCTTTGATTTTTGTCCCAACGACGATGAATTTTGAAGCCAAAGAAAAAAAACTAGATTTATCGGCCAAACATATAGTTATACACAATCAAACCATGCAAGCAAATGAATTTCAGATTTATTCATTTTCTTACTATACAATTTGTCAATCGTTCACGTATACAGGCCCATTTATCCTCTTGAGGCCCATTATTGTATATGAACTCCATTTTTACTGACCCACAAAGACTAAACAAAGAAATTCATTTATTATATTTGTGCCGCTGCCTTCAAATTCAATCGTTAGCGACTTAGCGTAATTGCGTACGAGACTTAGCTGACGGGAAAAAATAGAATTATATGCATCGTTCTCAATAACAAATAAGGCAAATTATTTATATATATGGTTTCCGCTATGTTAGCTTATACTATATATATGATGATTTTCGTTTTTGTTTATGTGTCTTTTAGAAATCTTAGTTTCAGTTTCATGTCAAGACAAAATCACATGCTATCGTATCCGAACGGAACCACATAATACGATACAGTGACATAGCTAAGCGGACCCCAAAAAAAACATATATTTAATATACCATTATCAGAACTACTAAAAAGGACAATGTCTAATTTCAAAAACTCTTTTCTTTTTATAGATACCTTGCAAATTAAACACACACGAACTGATAAAAACTAACACCAAATTACGACCGTCCATTTGAGCAAGCGCCATTGTAAACATCAAGAACGTACGACGTGGGGCTTGCCACGTGTCTCATCGAGCTGGTTGATCATGTAAAGCGCATTGCTCGTAACCCTCGCCACTTTCGTCATCCACTGCTTCACCTCCGATTTGATATCACCGTCGATCCCTTGAAACCCATCGAGACACGTGTCGTCATCCGTCAACGCTGCGCTCGCCCACGTCTGCGCGTTGCTCATCTGCCACCTGAACTCGTTCGCGGAACCGCCCGAAACGTGGAGATGCTTCAAAACGCCTAGAGTGCGGCGCAGATCGTCCACCGAGTCTCCAATCATCTCAACGCAGTCCACGACCGCCGCTTTCTCGCGTTTCTTCCCCACGGTTTCTCGCACCGCCGCGAGTTTCTTGGCCGCAGCTTGAGCGTGGGAGAGGCTTATTTTGACGGCGGCTTGAGCTAGCTCCCGACGGTTAGTGATGGTCGGACCCGAGTACGTAGAGAGCGTTCGGACGCATATCGATGGATAGCTCGCGTGCACGCAGGAGGAATGTACGATATCTTTAGCAGAATTATAATTAGGTCCCTGCCCGGTGGTGGCGGCTACAAGGACGGCAGAGACCATGGCGGCGAGAAAGAGCTTCTGTGGAGGAGCCATTGTTTCTCTCGCCTTCAACTGGAGTGAGAGAGAGACGAAATTAGGGTTATCTCTGTAAATGAAAAAGGTGAGTGGTGGTGACTGGTGGGTAAGAATTTAAAGTCGTAGGTCCGTGGAACATTAGGAAGAACCAATTTATGGTTTATTACTTAAATACCCTCAGATATTTCGTTTTATTTACGTGGGTCCGTGCATAAGATAAGGGGTAGGATGGTGAATGCAGCAGCGCTTGATTATGGGGGAAAATCTGTAAAATTAAATGCACCGCAAATTACAGAACAGAGTATAGCGAGTCTCGCGACAAAAGGAAGACTGTCCAGCCCTATGCATGTAGATAAATTAATAACAAAAATGTGAATGGTAAATATATAATATGTATAAGTGTAACGATACGAAAAAGAACAAAGTTTGTGAAAGTATTGGCCGACTGGTTCACCAGTGCCCAATTATATTCAAAGAGGTTTCAGAAGATCAGGCCCACACACATCTGTTATGAATTGACAAAAGAGGTTTTGGAGACAAAATCTTTATCTGCCATTTATTTTGCTCGACTCTTGTATCATTTCACTATAAAGTTACAATTTTTTCAATAAAAAAAATGAATACAAAATTCAATACATTCGGAATTGAGCTTTGGAAACAAACAGCTTCTTTAATTAATCAACATTCAGTTGGTGAATCAAATAGCACCAAACTATGCTAAAGTTTTGCCTCTAATAACTTTTGTTGTTAAAGTTGCCTCTCATAACTTAAATATGTTTTTCTAGCAGCCCAACGAGAAAAAAAAGATAAAGATAGAATGTCCCACTTTAACATAATGTCCCATCTTCGTACGTTTGTTTTTTTCTTTCTTTTTGGAGAAAAATTTATACATCAAGAGTCACAAGACCATTGTTCGAAAGCATACTGTTGAACTTTGATCATGGTCTTAGCAGCATCTTTATCTTATGCGTCACGGTGAGGTCCAGTTGCGTCAACTTTAACATCCCTCAACAATGTGTAGTAGCCAAGTTCCACGGATCTGCCTAGTACTGCCGCATTTTCCTTAACTCAATCCTCATAGGAAAAAAAAGAATAGGAGCATGCTTCGATGGTAGAAGAAAAAAAGTAACCTTCGATTGATTTACCTGTTAACTCTTGCGTATTGTTTAAATGTTAATATATTTATTTTTTATCTTTTTAAAAGATAAAACGCTTTGAACAAAAAAATTTAAAACCTTGAAAAAATACCAAATACTATTTAATAACTTTCAGAAAAGTATATATTTTTTGTTTACTTCACGTGAATAATACACGAACTAATATTTGCACTAACAAATCTCGATTGTTTAACACTTTTAACAAATGTTAACCATTAGGACTGCCTCAATACATGTTACTGTGACAACCCTTAATAATTATGAAACCTTGAACAAATGATCATCTAGGATTTTGTAGGTCCGGAGGTAAGATAAATTAATGGATTTAGCAACTTTTGTGACTATTTTTTATAGACTGATGAAGAAAAGCCAAATAGACACGGTAGTTAGTAAGTTCAACCAAACGAGGAACTCAAAATCGCATAGACACAAAAAGAATAGCGAATTATTAAATCGAGAGACGTCAAATTGATTCAACAATTGTGTATTCAGATTTGTGGAACAAATAGAAAAAGGAGATGACCAAGCTAAAACCGAAACTATGAAACCAAGAGGAAAAGTTGTTGTGGCAGTTCATCACCATCTTGGGGGTGGGTTTCATTTTTTCGTAGACATGATTGTTATGACGATGATGAACTACTTGTGTGTTTCTCAATGAATTGTAGTTATCATTTAAATGTTATGATGCTGAAGAACTTGTTTTGTGTTTGTCTTTAAGCTAGTTATAATTGGTATAATGGGGTGTGTTCGGACTTCCCATCAGTAGTCAATTAACTTTGTTTAATGAGTATGTACTAGGTTTATTTTTAGTGAGCTGTTAGAGCATTTCCATCTCAAGGAATTCTCAAAACAAGTCTCTAAACAATAAAATATAATATTATGATATAATTTAATTTTATAATTAAATTTTAGTATTTAAAAAATAAACTATTAACAAAAGAATATATGCTTTGAGAGTTTCTAGTGAGAATTTATGAAAAAAAATTCTCATACTTTTTTTACTTTTTAATATTTTATTAATTTTTTTAGTTTGAGAAACTTGGTCAAAACTCCTTGATGAAGATGCTCTTAGTTTATTTTGTAATTTATCTTCTACGTCAATGGTAAAGTAAGTTGGATACTTGGATTTATCAATATTTTAACTCAAAAAAAATATACGAATAATATAGTTATTCCTGCCGAATAATTTAGTTTTCCCTTCTTTTTTTACCAATATTCTTGTTTCGAAGTATAATGTGCAACAGTTTACCAACACGAACAAATCCATGCGTACAGTCAAGTTTTGAATGGGCCAAGCAAGGTATATGCGTGTAGTCAAGTTTTGGATGGGCTTACAAGTGTAACATCCTCGTGTCCAAATATTTGACTCTTGTCCCCGACGTCACGATATCATTAGAATGACATGTTAGATCGGACTGATCGAATGACAGTCTTCAACTTCTAAGATCCGACGCTTAAAAAACACACCTACATCCAATCAGCAACGGAACAACACGAACTAGCGGAGTTTAGAAGCAAATGTCGGCTAGCACATAACCAAGCACCAACACAACTCATCAGTCGCACAAACGGGTCAACATACCGAACCGAGACAAACTAGCCTATGAACTGAAATCTACCCAAAGCCAAGAAGGCTTTCGTTTATTGTTGCACCGCTTGTGACATATGGTTATTGATTTTCCGTTTTAATTTTTCGCTCGTTTGGTTTATCCGTTTAGCTATCAAACACGGTTACATAAACTCGACTAACAATGCTCGATCTAAAGCAACATTTGATATTGATTTTTTCTTCTAATTCAAGCGTTCCTGGTCATGTGGAAGGAAATTATGTACAAATTAATCGACCAAAATTACACAAAAGTTTGAAGGATTTGATTTAACAAAACTAGGAATATTCTCTAATTTAGAAGAAAAAATTAGATCGACATTACGGGCTCCGTTGTCATCATCCCATAACCTTACGACATTCCCGTTTATCACCGTCAAGTCCACGTAACGGTACCAACTGTCATCACCATTTCTCATCTTCACCACTTTTTCCCATCTCTCCCACCACTCTCCGCTATTAACTGAACCACCTCGGTAGTTAACTGCCGTTAACTCTCCGTCTCCGTCTCCGTCAATACACCTCTCTCCGTCAACGTCTACCTCGTAGTACATCGTCAGCTTCCCCTTCGTCACTCCGTCATCGCACATTAACGGCTCCCAAACCTCCGTCTTCCTAACCACCGTTTTTTTCACCGGAGCCGCCGCCGTTTCCTCCACCGGACAAGCCTTTGTTTGCTGTTCAAGATGACGGTCGGATTCCTGTTTAGACTTCGTGCCGGTTAGCTCCTCTATCAAGTCACATCCATGACCGTCGTCGACGTCGTATCCGATGGTGGTGACTCTGATCCTCCAGAAGCTGACGGCGGCCGTCACGACGGCGATCCACGTCCAGACGTTGTTGACGACGTTAAGAACACCGAAGCTAGCGTACTCGAAAGCCAAAGCCTCCAACGGAGAAGAATCCAAAGTCGCCATGTTTCTCTCTGATCTCTTGGCTTTTGATTTTTGCCTTTTGAAATGCCGATAAGCAAAGGGGAGGTGACTGGTTTCAGTGGTTTTATACAAAAGAAAAGAGAGATGAAATCTGAACCGTCGGATGAAGAGCAAGTGAAATGATGGGTCGTGTGTGAAATAGAGAAGAGAGCTAAGCCGTTGGATCTAGTCAAGTGGAAGTATGAATCTTTGGTAGATGCTGAGAATCGAGAAATAAGATGCTTTTGTCTTCAAGGAAGATGCGCACAGCCATATACTTATTCTCATCGGGTAGGTTTGCTCCCAAAATTTAATAATAATATAAATAACATATAACACATGGTTGAGTTATTGTGGACCTCAAAAAATAAAAATACCATATTTTAAAATATAAAATCTATATATCATAATGTTGTTTTCTATTTATATTAAGACGGCTCTCTTTTTCTGCTTACGGTTTTTGTGCATGTCCGACGCATGCAACAATACTAGGTGGAGGGGTGTTTGCCCATCACTATATTTATATATTCTATATTTTAAATATTATAATTTTTTTTCTAGTTATTTTATTTTATAAATAAGAAGAAGATGTATTCAATTAATAGATCTTCTCAATATTTAATTTGAACTCTATTTTAAAATATATAAACCAAAATCTAAATTTTTATATCATACTATTTCAGTTATTCCAAGAGAGATGTACTAACGTTCAACGATCCAAGAGAAGAACTGGTGTAAACTCAGATTTTTCATTAATGATCTAGAAGATTGCTACAATGTACATTGAATCTAAAACAGATCGATAAAATTTAAGGATGCGAATCACTGAATAGTCCGTTTTACAGCGTTAACTCAATCATTGACCACATTAGGTGAACATCGAATTAGTCCATATGCCCTAAAGCAAATTCATACAACCAATAAATCAATTTAAAAATAAAAAACAATCCTAACATTATATTATTTTAAAACATTATTATACAGATAAGAATTGGAATCAAAATCAAATTTTCTAACTTAAAACATACATTGACGGACTTTTAATTCTAAATTAAACTAATCATACATATATTTATATATAAAAACAAAATACATGTACTCTTACGAAGAGATATCATCCTCTAGCCTGCTCATTGGACCATTCGATCTAACACATAAACCAACAACCTTAATCTAGAGAATCTTATATATATATGTAGGGTCGATTGCTATGGATTTTAAAATGTCTTATTTTAAGTGAAACATCTTATTACTAATTCATTCCTAGATAAACAATATATTATAAAAATATGATCACTAAAGTTAAGCGTATCACATGCTGTCCCAAAACAAATTCATAATTCATAATTTTGTAATAACGCACGGACTGGAGAGACAAGTTCGTGAATAAATTAAGAGTAGGGGGATCACATTGTAAATAAACCAACTTTCGGCGTAGAGAACGTGAGAAAACAGAAGAACCTGAAAAGGCCGAAAGTGACGGGAAAGCCAACAAAAAATCTATTGTGTGAGAGATTCAATGAAATGAGAAAAAAAAAGTATAAATTCCAAAAAAAGCCAATTCTCAATTTCTGATCTCCCAAAATTCGCTTCTCTATTCGTTTTGCCCCAACCAAAATTTTTTAGATTCTATTAATTTTTTTTTTAATTTTGTTTTTGGTTTTTAGTTTCAGTACTTGAATACTTCTCTTCCTCATCATCATCCTTTGAGCTCCCACCAGTCTTCGAACAGAAAAAACCTAAAAAAAGAACGAAGCGACCAACAAAAAAAAACAAAGAAAAAAAAACAAATCTTTGGGAGCTCCTTCCTCATTTTCATTTTTTTTTCTTTTCTTTTGCATGGTGTTCCTCATCGGGTTCATAGCTAAGAGTGATTCAATTCGTTTTCCTCTTCAGGTAATTTATATAATGTATGTCAAAATATTCTGAGATGGGTTTTGATTTATCATCTGAATGATTTAGATTTTTCTTAGGAATTTGCATTTGATAAATCCTCATCTAATCTGATTTTTTTTTCTTTTTCTTTTTTTTTTGTTGTCATGAGCTTCTTGCGTTATATAGGTGGATCTGTTGAGTTCGCTGGAAAAACTTAAAAACTTAGGCTTTTTTTTAATGTTCTTGAGATTGATCTAATAAACTAGGACTTTGAGTTGCAGATTCAATGTTCATACACTAATATTTGTGATTTGCACTGAATCTGAGAAAAAAACATTCCTTTTGAAAAAGACACTGCTTTGGACTCTGTTTCTGTGTCGATGTGGGTCCCTTGTTTTTTTTAAGAAAAATATGAACTCAGGAGCTTTATACTAATGATTCAAATTGATTAAAGGTCATAGTCATAGACTTGGTTAATTGATTTTTATTTCTCTCTTCACAAGTTTCATTCTCTAATTTTGTGAATGTGATTACCATAGAAGAGGACTTCTCGTCTGCAAACTAGGTCTCTGACAGCATTGAGTAAATGTGTCTATTCCTTTATTTCGATACAATTTAGTCAGAATATAATCAACTGTTTGTGATATTGTAAATGCAGCTACAAGAAAAGAAGAAGATCTTATGAAACTTTTGATTTCTCATTGAAGAAAACCTTGCGGGTGTTATACACTATCATAATATTAAGCAGGGGAGATGGATGAAAACAACGGGACAAAGTTAACCGGAATCAGACAGATCGTGAGGCTAAAAGAGATTTTGCAGAAATGGCAAACCGTAACGATAGGCACTAAGTCAGATGTCCCTCCATTGGCGGCTGGAAAGCAAGCGACGGCAATGATTTCACCGGCTATCAACAAGAGGCTATTAGCCGTCAAGAACTGTGACTCGGATGAGGAAAACTGCCAAAGCCCTGAGCCTCCGGCTGATGTTCCTAAAGGGTACTTAGCGGTTTATGTTGGACCGGAGCTAAGGAGGTTTATCATACCAACAAACTATCTTAGCCACTCTTTGTTCAAGGTGTTGCTCGAGAAGGCAGAGGAAGAGTTTGGATTTGATCAGAGCGGCGCTCTCACCATCCCTTGCGAGGTTGAGACTTTCAAGTTCTTACTTAAATGCATGGAGAACAATCCTAAAGATCATCCTGATGATAGCTCCGGTAAGCCGAAACACCACTCTTATCTATAGATTATCCCATGAAACTAGTCACAACCCCACAGGCCGGCCAGGCCAACTCAGGACCCACCCGGTATCTAACCCGTCCCAGCTTGAAATGGGCCGGCCCGAGTCTGTTAGGGCTATTATAACATCCCTCTTCTTGTAATCTTATCTAACCCCATTAACACTCACAAGAGTCTTTACATATTGTTTGATGAGAAATCAAGCAAGAGATTGGTTCTTGGACATTGATATGATGATTCTTGAGAAACTAGAGTTGCCAACACTAATGGTTTTGTCTTGACTTTGGCAGCTGAGGATGCAGTAGCAGCAAAGGAAGAGTAAATATAAATCAAGTGATAAAAACTCTTTAAATCTTTTCTTTTGTTATTATGATTATTGTTATCCTTTGTTTTCTTTTAAATCATATATTGATGGAAATTGTTAGGGATGATTACTTTGGGGTTTGTAATTGTAAAGTCAGGTTATCTTTTGTATCTTCCTGGCTTTTTTTATTTTATTCTCCTTTTTTTTTCCAAGGACGATTTAAGTTTTTAGGACATATACATATGTTAGATGTGAAAGGATTTGGTGGTCCAAATGTGATACGAGATTAAACAAAAACATAAATTCTCTTGTACGAACAATTGTGCACATTTTCTGTTCTCTTCTATTGTTATTATCGTATTATATGTGTCGACCAAGTAGACTATTAAATACTGCAACAAACGTATATAGTTTTATTAGAGGTCTAATATATGGATTGTGGTCAATGTGTCAAAAATTGGTCGGATATTTTGTATATATGCGATTTATTTGAGGCGCATATGGATAGTTGGATCACGATCAATGGTGAATACTAAGAGCAACTCCATTAGCGAGATTCTATGTGAGTTTTTAAACATTTTTTTAATAATTTTTTTGTTTTCTTCAAATTAGATACTCACCATTATTTTTTATTTCTCTATTGGTAGAATCTGTAATGGAGAAAATCTGCAAATCCACACAAACAATCTCTGAGTTAGACCATAGAGAAAAAAAAAATAGACACGAGAGTATTACATTTGTGTGGGGGGAGAGAAGGATTCAAACAAAATTCACTGCATTTCACCTTCTTTTCTATGACGGAGACTCTAATCGTTATCTTCCAATCAACACCTGCTCCTTTTTCCACCTCCATCTTCACTCACTCGATGGAAACAAATCGCTTGAATGTATCAAAGAAGAACATGGCAACTTTTTTTGTTTTTCTGCAATCACTGATTGACACGTTAGGGTATCTAGATATTTTCAAAATCTCTTTAATAAGAGACCTTTCTTCCTCTTTTTAATTTTAACTCATTTATTTCTTTATTTTTTAATTTAAGAAACTCTTTAAAAACTTCTAAAATACACTAATGGAGGTGCTTTTAATCTATATGTTGCTCAGTCTCTATTGGGATGGTTAGCCAATTACGTTGCCACGCGAGAATGTTTTTATGCGCTTGGGCATGTAGGGACAAACCATGCGCATGATACTTTTGGGACGTTTTATATACATTTGACCGATTAAGATGTAATTGATCTACATTGACATTGCAATAAGTTTTATAAAAATCAACATTTTTTGTATTACAAATTGCAAGACAATGTTTACATATTAAAATATTCATTTATTGGTTGTTGTAACATTTAAAAGAAAAATAAAGATTTTAACAAACGACTGTGTAAAGTATGTATAGAAAGTATAGAATATACAAACATATATCATTAGTTATATATTTTGCACCTAACTTAATCGTAAGAGTTAACAGGCGTAGAACTCGACGAGTTCGTCGACCGACTCGGGGCGTGACTCGTCGGCGTCGGCGTTCTCAAGCATCCAAAGCAAATGCTCAAACAAGACAACCTCGCAAGACACGGCGATCGAACCGTCCTCGCCACCGCATCCACCATCCACCGCCGCTAGCTGCTGGAAGAGCGGATGGCTCACGACGTCGGAGCTCACGTGGTATGGACGACGTGTTCGGCCGACGTAGACGGTGTGAAGGTCTTCTGAGGGAAATGCACTCACGGCGGAGGAACGACCGTGATTGGCTGGAGCCGGTGGTTGGTTCGGCTTGGTGTTGAATGAATTAAGCTTCTTCAAAACTGATTTCAGCTTCATCAGTTTGTTACCTCCTTTCGCCATTTTTCAACTCGGTTCGGAGAATCTGAAGCCGGAGATGTCCGTCGGAGTGAGTTTTCCGGTGACTGGGAGAGAGAAGTTGAGAGATGTCGATGTCGAAGAAAGAGCGGAGAATAGGGTTCTTATATTAAGTTCGCGAGGGTAGATTCGTAATAGACATTGTTTTTGTAAAATAATTTATTTTAAAAAAATTGATAAAACTTCAGGTATTTTATCAACCAATTTAAATAGCAAACTGTATGGATCTATATATGTTTCCAAGAGTCGGAGGCAAGTTTGTTCGAAATAATTATGATTATGAATTAGAAAGATAAAGGGAATATCACATACGCTAAAAGTTTTTTCAATTCTATATCATAAACATAAATATTATATAAAATACTCACATCACTCCAAAAGTTTTTGTTATCACAGTCAACATGTACATCATTGCTCCATGATGATTTTATTTAAATTAATTTTTGCTAACGTTTTAAGGACGTTCGAGTCTGTAGAATGTAGATTAATATTTTGCATGAACTTTTCTATAAGTGTAAGTTTGAATACATGAAACCCATATACGAAACATTTTGTTATATTGTATTTTCATCTAGGAAAATAAATGTGGAGATTGTGAATCTTTGCCAAACTAGTGTCAAACTTTATGTAATCACTTAATGCAATCACTTAATTTTATAATTAAGTTAATTCAACAACTAAAGGAGATAGTTCATGAACTTTAAAAGCGGCTTTACCAATTCTTATTTGTTAGGTATGTAATTGGCTAACTAGTACACCACCTACACTATCATTTATTTCGAATTATCATTATTTTTATAACGCATACATGTTACAAAAACATATGTATTAAATTGCAATTTTTTTGTCATTTTGTTGTGGTTAGACTAGACTCCGACATTATTCTTGTGTGCAGTTTATTTATTATTTACGTTGTATTGGCGACTACTGTTACAGCATGTGAGTTCCGAAGATTTGTCTTTTTTTTTCACTAAAAATATTGTTATCCTAATAGGCCGACAAAAGAGCATCAAATGTCTTTTTAATCATGTAGCCAAAATATTAATATTTAATTACACCTCCTCCTAGTTTGTCTACTTGTAAATTTATGAAAAATATATATCAATCTTCTTATTAAAATAGAGATAATATTAATTAGAACTGCGAGAGAAAAAAAAATTGGCGGAAGAGTCCAAATAAAGATGAAATAGAAGAAAAAAATGCGAGTAACCACCACTCAAAACTTTATATAAAATAAATATTTAGAGAAAATTTCAACTTCTTATTTTTCGGCGGCTTCTTCACATGCCAAAGCGTGAAGCTGTAAACGAACCATTTATCTCATAGACGACTGAATTTTTTTTTGTCAAAACGTTGAAGGCTTTGGTTGTTGTGTCGTCTTTTATAAGAAGTTTTGTAATTTAACACCGTAACAAAATCAGTGAAATACAGGACAGTTAATTGTGTTTACATATTGAAAATCAAGTTTTCCTTAAAAGCTAAAGGAAAATGTTATTTAAAACACCGTTTGAATTTTACATTTACAATGTATAAACATTTTTTTTATACACGACCGGTTAAAAGATTTTCCATTGATTAATGTAGAAACAACCTTTGATGAAATAATTTAAATAAACCATATTGATGTTGACTATGAGATTTGATCGCATCATAGCAGTGTGAGATTACCTTAGTCGTTGCCATACAGTTCAATGATACATTAATTTTACAAAACAATACAATGTGATCAATTGTTAATATATGATTAGCTGTCTTCAAATTGTATATGCATCAAATCGCACTTCAAAACATTAATAAATGTGCAATTTTTCAATCTTTACTTTCTATATGTTAGACTCTAAAGCGTGTAACTTACTGAGGATATTGTTGAAATATGTACTTTACAGCACATTAGTTTGAGACTGGTTTTATAATTAAGTCTTTGTAAGTACGTATTTTTAAATCGTTAATATCTTTCTTACCCTTACTTCGACATTACTTTTAAAAACCATAACCAATGGTCCTTCATTATATAAACCAATTGATTTTTCTTTTGACAACAAACCTAAAAAATTTTAAAATAGAAAATAGTAAATTAATCAAAGAAAAACTTGCTGAAACATAAGAGATTTAGATTTCTTCTAATGATTTAATTTTATATATTGGTGGTTGACAATTTATAGTTCACTCGGTCGTTTATAATCCATAATACAATATACGATAAATATTCACAATGGATAATATATAACTAACAATTTAAGATATACATTTGACCATCCATATCATTTAAAAATAATAATAACAATTTTCGTACGATGTAAAAAGTCATTTTTTCATAAACCTCCAATTTTAGTAAAAATATAATAGCCACATTAAAATTTAAATAAATCCAAAAGTATTCATCTCTGTCTAAATACACTTTAAAAAATATCTAATTATAAATTAAATTTTTAAAAGTACATAATTCTCTAAATCTCTCTTTACTTAGCTTTGGTTCTTAATAACTTTCAGAAGTGCCTTAACCAAAGGGGAATGCACACACATGTGTGTTCCCCACTTCTAAGTGGTGCATGGCCTCTAGATAATAAAACTAAAGATTTGTTTTGAGGAAACATTTAAAAACAAAACCTAAAGTATAACAAATGTTTAATAAACCGTTTTTATTCCCCCCTTAGTGTATGTTGGTGAGAGAGGACCCTTTTGGATCCTTTAATGTCTTGATTCAAAATATTATATCATTAAAAATATATTGTCGGAAATCCAAAAAGTCACCCTGTATTATTATCCCTTTTTCTTCCAAATTATTATTCCCTAATCAGAATTTCTCAAGACCATTTTTTTTTGTAAATCATATATATGTTTCACTCACACGGCGGAGATACATGTAAATGATATGGACTAATCATAATTAAGAAATAATTCTGACACAAGGGTTATAAAAATGAGAGATGCTTCGAATTTTGTAATCATCACAAGAAATAATATCCTCCAATCTCTACCAACCTATATTATTTGATAATGTTGTTTTCACACATATTATATAACATCGACATGTAAATCCTTCTTGTGATTACAAAGATTGTTGCACTACACATGCGAGACATCGACAATCGTCAACTATACCAAACAAGAAAGACATGTGAAACAAGTTGGTATGTAATTGACTTATGCGTCCCTCTCCACTTGCAAAGATTAATGACACTCTTTAATACAATAGTTGAAGTACTGTCACTGATTCTGTTGCAATTTGCACAAGAGCTTTAACATTTGAAGATGAAATGAAGTTGAATGTATGTACCTCATATATGTGTTTACGACCGTTATGTATATATACTTTTCATTCTCTTAGTATGCATATTAATGGTCTTGTTAACACATTTCAATTCGAATTTGTAAAGTTGGACCACATATCTTAACCTGGTTTAGCGATGTATACTAGTATGAAACTCTTCGGCAATTGGATGCAGAGGTGGGGGTTGATGACATTTCTACATTGTACTGTAGCTGCGTTTAAAACTGTGTCCGACATATGGTTTCTTCAGTTAGCTTAGGAAGAAGATAGAATGTTGGATGTGCATATGATTCACGCAGAGGTAATGACAAAAGCAGTTCTGCTCGTAGACGATGACAACAACATAATTAGGATGCAGCATTCACAGTAAGTATGCAGTAGTCGACAATAACAATGCCTACTTTGTAGAACATTTGTAATATGATAATGGTCAAAGCAGTTGATACATTTTGGAAGGAGAATCCACGTTACAAAAACACTTCTTTGCTGTTTGTATGGTTGGAATATGTTAACTATGAGAAAAATCGAAATTTCATTGCCAATTAGGGATATCCCTCAACAATCAGAATACAAGGCATTGCCGGAGAGGCAAAGGAAAAAACAAAGACAAAAGGAGTGAATTAACAAAGAAGCAGAGGAACACACAAGCGCTCCTTCAATCTAAATGATATTAAGAATCACAAGAGATTTTTGTTTTATTCTTTAAACAGAGGAACCTTTCTTTTCAAGCTCTTTGATGGTTCCGCATCTTTTCTCTCATCTTCATTCCTCCTCAGCTAGAGGAACAGCCTGAGCCTATAAGACGCAAAAGAACAGTAGAGAAACCCATCAGAGACAAACCAAGTTTCATTCTTTCGAGACCAATCAAGTGATTAACAAGGCACCAAGGATGAGAGAATGCATACCAGTGGGCGGTACTTCAATGCATAGAACATCTCAAGGTAACGGCGGCTCTCAAGACGGTCAAGGTTCGAGACATGCTTCCAGAATCCATACACACCGGTCAATGTGAGGAGCCTCTGTGAGTAAATCTGCCAGGTGTATCTGCAAAATCGTACAAAAGATAAGTCAGGCTAAAACTTGAGAATCTAGGGAACTAGTACAACAACAAGGTATGAGTTCTTTTTACTTCTCCTCTATCCTCTGAAGCCCTCCCTTTGAGATCTGGTCCCAGTGAGATGGATCTTCCTTACACTTGGTGAAGAAATCAGCAAGAGTTTCAGCAGCCTGATCACCATGGTAAGGGTCAATGTGGAATCCCGATTTACCGTGCACTATGATCTCAGCTGGACCACCTTTGCAAGTGGCGAAAGTGGGTAACCCACAGGTCATGGCCTCCACAACAGTCAGACCAAAGGCTTCATACAATGCGGGTTGCACAAAAGCACCCTTGCTGTCACAGATGTACCGGTAGAGCTCGCCGTTCCTAACCCGGTTCATCTGGGAGGAGATCCATCTGAACTGACCGTTGAGCTTGTATTCCTCGATGAGATCATACATTTTCTTCATTTCGGCCTTCTCTTCGTTGTCCTTTGATTCTTTCCTCCTGTCTCCTCCAACAACCACCAAGTTAACAAGCTCACGCAGGCGTGTGTTTTTTCCGTACCACTCAACAAGACCTGACAAGTTCTTGACACGGTCGAGCCTAGCCATCGTGAAGAGGATCGGCTTCTTCTTGTCCTTGAGCACACATCTGTTTCAAAAAGAAAAGCAGAAGGATTAGATCTACAATCTAAAAGTTACTAAAGATGAACATGAAGGATGTTATCAAAGGCTTACAAGTGCTCTTCGTTTTCAACATCGCTGTAGAGGAGCTCCTCGATCTCGGGATGGAATTTAGTCAATCTACGCTTCTCTTCTGTGTAAGGGAAGTAGATGCTCATATCAGCACCAGGGGAAACGATGTTGAACTTGGGATCAAACACATCGATCCCGTGAACAACTCGGTATAGTCCGGGAAGGGTAAAGGCTGTGTGGCTCTCATACTGCCCAACAGTGTCCTTGCTGTGATATGAGTAAACAAGAGCATTCTTAAAAATGAATCAACCACTTCTCTGAAACTATTTATGTTTACAGCATTAAATCTCTTTTACCTTCCAGCAATTTCTTGGAGAGTACTGGTGATGATGAAATCAGTGTGGTTCATGGCAAACAGATCCGCAGTGAACTGGCATGAGAAATGGTACTTATCGTCAAGCTTCTTCCAGTAGATATCGGAATCCGGGTACTTTGTCTTCTCCAGAGCGTGAGCAATGGTACACTGTAAGAAACAATTCCCATAGCATTAGCTTGAAGCTTGACAAATATCATTGAATAGATATGAAACATTTAAACTGAGGGAGGTGCCTAACCTGCGTGACACCAAGTTTGTGTGCCAATAAAGAGGCAACGAGGTTTCCATCACTGTAGTTCCCAATGATAAGGTCAGGCTTCCCCTTCAACTCTTTAGCAAGCTCGACCGCAGCATCCTCCGTGTAAGTCTCCAGATATGGCCAGACTTCAAATCTTGAAATCCATTTACGAACAATACCCTTTTCTGTTCTGAAGGGCACACGGAGAATATCACAGTACTCAGATCCATCCACTCGCTCAAGACGCTCACCACATGTGGTTCCTACGGCATCAGGGAGCAGTCGAGTGAGCTGCAACAGAACGAAAACACAAAGTCAGATATAGACATCCGCAAGAATCGAAGGTTGGAGAAAACACAACTGGGAGCTTACAATAAGAATTCTGGGAGTAATGTTGAGTCCTTGTTGCTTAATACGTTGGAGCATCTCTGTCTCCAAGGCACGAACTTGATCCAGAATGTAAACAACCTGCAAGATCACAATATTTTGAGCTCATCGATGAAGACAGAACAAGAAATGTATCTCTACAAAAGGAAAAGGAAAGAGAGTGGTCCTGACCTGACCACCAGTGTCAGGGTAACCCAGAACATTGTCTTGAGCAAAGTAACCATGTGGAGAGAGGATCACGACATTGAACACCATCGGGATTCTTCCAAGAAAGTTCTCTAGAGTGCAAGGGTCAGGGGCCTCAAGAAGGTCCAAAAGAAGACGGATCATGTCAAGGACACGCTCGGCATTGTTTCCCCATCCCCTCTCGAGACCGATCTCCTCAAACTTGGCCTCAAAGTCTTCATACGGTGTTTCGGGCTTTAGCTCGGCAAGATACTCCTCTGCTTTCCTCAAGATGTGTTGCAGAGTATTGAGGTTTTGAATTTTCTCGTTCAACATCAGGGTCTACACATCAAAACACAAATCATTTAAAAAAGATTCTGACTTTAATGGAGGGAGAGATTTGAAGGGATTTGACCAATTACCTTTCCCCCGTGGCTGTGTAGACGAAGGAACTTAAGCAATGGAAGCAAACTCTCCTTGTCATGGAAGAGCTTAGCCGAGAGGTGACGGTTAAGGAATTCAACACCATCTCCAATGTATTTGGGGAGCGTTGGGCGAGGGACAGACGCATTGAATGGCTCAAAATCGAGCTCAAGCGTAAAATTACCATTCTTACTGCAATTCAAAAAGTGCCATCGTTGAGTTTAAAAAACACACAGAAAAAAAGAAAACAGAATTGAAGCTAGAAAATAGTTACACATACACTCCATCAACAAGTTCTTCTTTGAAATGGAGAAACTCAGCAGGTTGAAGCTCCTCAACAACAAGCGCATGGAGATTGACTCTTAGATACTCCCAAACACCAGGCCGTGGCCTCACAGCAAGAGCAACCCATGGTGGCAACACGATTGCTTCCTGTATTTTGAAAACCAACACAAAAATATCAAAACCTCTGTCCAAAAGATCAAAACTTTCACTAACAAAAAGATCAAAACTTTTTCCAAAAGATCGAAACTTTCACTAACATAAGTCAGAACTTGTTTCAAAAAGATCAAAACTTTCACTATTTACCCATTTGAAATTTGTGTGTGTGTTTGAAATGTACCTGAGTGGTTTTAAGAAGGTCGAAGAAAGCACCACCTTCAATCTTCTTCTGGGTTTCTTCAGGCAAAGCCTCGAATTCAGCAATGATCTGGTTTTGTTGCAGGATACCTTTACCTTTGGCTTCAACCCTGAAAAATCACGTGAAGTGATCAGAACTTTTTTTTTCCTTTCGCCATTAAAAGTCATTAAAGGGGATTAATTTAGTTGATTGATGGGAAATACCTGGAAAGCAAGGCAAGGACTTCGTTTCTCTGATCAACGAGCGTTTCGTTCAAACGCTCACGCTGGCTGTGGACGCGCGTTATCGCACCGTTCACCATTGATCCAAATGAGACGCAGAAAACAGTGAAAGTTTTTTTGGAAGCTGCAGAGAGAGAAAAGAAGAGACGCAAGAAAATAGGAAAAGTGAATAAGATGAAAGTCTTGTTGTTGCTCACATTCACATTTATATACAGAAGAGAACCAATACATATTATAACGAAGGTCAAGAAATTTGATCAAAAACTTGACCTTTTCAGCCTTAAGCTTCCATGGTATTACGAAACAACCATAGAGGTTATTAAATTCAAAATACTTGACCACTAAACCACACACATGGCATAGCAAAAATCGTTTCATATTTTTTTTATTAAATCATTTATTTCGTAAGGAACTAAACTTAACTATTTCGAGCCGACTTCGAACTTGGACGTGTACAAATTGAAAATGATATTTTATGACTATCTTATCCATCATTTTATTAGCTTCGTTAAACATTCCTATCCACCATCCATTTTAAAGCAATGGTGGTGTTTAATCCTCACAGATATCTTTCTAACATTTAAATTCGAGTGTGACTCTTTAAAAGTGGATGCATATAATACAAAAACAAAAATATACCATTGCTTTAAAAAGATATTTAAAAGTGGATACAAATATCTGTAATTTTTTTTTCTCTAGAATAATACATTACACTATAGTGGATTCTATATTTGGATATAGTTTTTTTTGGAGAAAATTATTCAGAATATAGCATTCAAAATAATTTTCCGAAATGTTGAAATTAAATTAAAGAAAATAGTAGACGTGATACTTTTTTTCTTTGGAATACAGCTGGAAAATTCTCTGCGAGAAAATTCCTCTTAAAAAAAAAGCGAGAAAATAGAATACAAGCAGGACTGATTCTCGAGAATATAAAGACATTTGGTGTTTTTTTCCTAACCAGAGATTTTTTCAGGCAAGAATTTTCTAAGGAAAAAAGACAATATATTGTTGTGATTCATCTTTTTTAGTTTTTTTATAAACAAAAAACCTAGAAAAAGAATAATTCTTGTCATGCTATTGCTAGGTAGCATTCGAACCAGAAAACACTACTAAAATACTAATGTAAAACAAAAAATCTAGAAAGCTTTTTAACAAAAAGAAAAAAAAAGAGAGAAGACGGAGAAGAAGAGAACCTGGTGTAGAGAGATGTGGTTTCAGTGAATTGTGGAGGTTTTGTTCAATAGATTTTCATATTTATAGAGACAACTTATTAAAGCTTAATGCAATTTTTTGGTAAGTTAAAATTGAAATAAATAAGCAACAAATTGGATAATTACTTCCCTCTGTTTCCTTTTGACGTTTCTTTTCTTGGGCTCCAAACTCAGAAAACGAAAGATGGATTTGAAAGTCCAAGGGAAAAATAGTTCTAGAAGTGTGTACATTTTCCTTAAAATTTAATAAAACAGATATATGAACCATTAATCACCAATATATTTTCCTATCCGATCTTTGGATTAAGAATATAGTTTAGTTACATTTCTTTGAAATGATATACCTGTCTACACAGTACTTGGCCAACAAGAAAAATTTATCAACAAAAAATCATATTTAGAACAAAAAGAAAAAAAAACTTTTTTTTTTCAGTGTGCCACACCCCATCAACCGTAAAAATAAAATGCTTTCTTACAGTTTTTCTAAATTGCGCTCATAAAAGTTGTTTGAGTAAACCAAATGGAAACATGTTAATAGCATTTTTGTTGATATTTTCCACTAATATAAGAATACAGATGTAATTTTTAATAAATGCAAAAGAATTTAAGAAAAATATCATTAAAAACAACTATGCAATCAAAGACAGTTTAAAATTTATACACATTCTAGTTTGAGATTTAACCAAAATTATAACCCAAAAAAACACTAAATTTCATTTTTTATCTTTTTGGTAAAAGATATATGTTGTCTTTTTGTTTTTTTTTTGCTAAAATTGATTAAAAAAAAAACTCTTCTGGTTTGACAAATAAGCTGTAAACAGCTCTCCCTCATTTCATTTTTTTAAAACTTTCTATACGTAAGAAGAACAATTAATTTTAGATATGTTAAAACTTAACTTTTTTTCCTTCTTTGATTTAATTCAATTAAATTAATTGATCCTGCATTTTTCTCTCTCATACTTTTAGAAATTAGTATAATTATACTAGCAATCTTTATTAAAATGATGAAAAAAAATTGATGTAAACAAATAAAACACTAAATCATATTGATTACACAAAAATAAAAAATCATCATCTAAAATATCGCATCATCTAAGTTGTAAGAGAAATTAATAAAGTTAGTGTTTGGACACAATAACACAAAGACATCATTCAGCCGTCACAGAGTAACGGTGCCTGAAAATATATCGTAGGTCTTACTTACAAAATCAAGTTGGTCCATCTTAAAAAGAACGTCATTTATAAATATTTCAACAGAGATGTAATATTTACTTGGCCAAAAAAACAACCTGTTGATCGAAGTTTAGAACTTACATGACGAATGACAGTAGGTCATGTGAACGTGACATCATAACCTTTTTTAACATTATTTATCAAATGTTTACGCCAACAAGTGTTTTTAATAATGGACTCATATGTGTATACTATACATTTGTTAAACGTATAACTACCATCTAGTGTATTATGAGTATTATATAGTGTCAAGTTACAGTTAACGGTTTAATTAGTAGTATGCTTGTGAATTGTTCAACAAAAACGTTCAAATGGTTTGTAATGTTAAAACCGTTAATGGTTTGTCATCCATTGGCTAAGTTATTTATTTATATTATTGGTTTAACAAATTGTTGTGACGGATGCATTCTTATATATTCAATGTATAAATTAAAAAATTGTAGATGGTTTGTGTGTATATGATAAAAAATGTATTTCTCCATGTAAGTAGGTAGCATCACGAGACGAAGAGCTAACACGCGTAGTCAGAATATTAGTGAAACTAGAAACAAAACAGGAGGGACTTTGGTCTTGATAAGGCCACGTTGATCTTGACGTTGCCTTTTCACCGACTTTTGATAACATAATAGTAACAAAGTTTGTGTAATAATTTCTATCAGGATTTGATTTATTCAATGAATGTCGTACGTACAAAAAATATAATATTTGGTCCACTAACAACAAGCCGCTGTTATTTGCTTCTGGTTTTGACCTTTGAGGTAAGTGGTATTGGTCTCGTTTCTATAATTTAATCATTGTTGATGAAAAAGAACAAAAAAAAAACTAAAAGGTTGTGCATAGAATTTAGAGGAAGTGGAGTGGGGAAGTTTTTTTTTTCTTTCTCTAATCTTCTTAAATAACAAATTTTCATCTATATGACTTCATTTGACTTGTATCCCTCGGCTGATCTGTACAAAAAAGCAAACATGAGTTTAAGAAATATAAAAAAATTATAAAGTAAACTAATCGTTTTTCGAAAAAAGTTTATTTTTTTTGTAGTTTGCGATCTTTCAAATATCAAGACTGATTCTTTTAAACATATATATATATATTTTTTAATTATTTTTTTCCATGTTCTTTGTTTACAGCGTGTTTAATAAGTTTTTGTTAACTCAAATGTAAATTAGCTAATTCACATAGATTTCTGTCAACTCAGGGGCAATATAATAAAATTTTCAGAGATGTTATATAAAAATAAAAATAAGAAAAGAAAAGCGGTTAAACTTTGTATAAAAATCCTTGTAAAACTATGCTTGCTAATGAATCTTATTTATATCTCCATTAGCTCTTTTGCGTTTCGTTAATTACCAATTAGCAATAGGGTTTCCACCAAACCCGGAAAATAAAGTACAATCATTACGTTTTGAGGAAATACATAAATCGATAAATTTAGTTTTTCAGTGTTACTACTAATATGAACTAGTGTTACTAATATATAATATGAACGTAATTCTAAGAAAAATAATAAATTTACGTAAAATATGAACAGAACATCGTTCTCTAAAATATTAAGTTTCTTTCTGGTTATTTAGGTAGTTATCAAACATTACATGATTTCCATTAATCAAAAAATACATATTATTAAGGTAAAATATGAAATAGAATAGCGTTTTCTTTCTGAAATATGAAGAAGTTCCTTTTTGGTTATTTAGGTAGTTGTCAAACATTACATGATTTTCATTAGGTTTGCCTAATTTTTGGAATTGAAGTCCCATCTTCTTCGATAATTGATACAGGTTAAAGCAAACAACACCAAATAATAAATGTTTTTGCTATATTCGATCATCCATCATTTTCTTTAACAAACCACAGTATTATGGATATCTATCACACATCGCCTTTTCTTAAAAAAGGTTTGTATTATTCTCTTCATCAAAAGACATAAATATGCATATGATAACATCTAGGAAAATTTATATTTCGTCAGAGACAAACCCACATGTCAGGTTTGACGAAATGGTTCTTTGTCGAGCTATTTGTAGAACCTATGAGAATCTTCATATCGCACTTGAAATGCGTTTTAAGTGGAACTTTGAAGCTGAAAAGACAAACTATGTATGCTAAACAGATACGAAAGCATCACATCTTTCAAGTTTATTGTACTAAACATTAGGCGGCCACTTTCTTGAACATTGTAATCACACCCACATACACATTGGTTGTAACCATAACAGTCTTCCTAAGTTGAAGATATATGAAATATAATGGTGTTTGTGCCTTGAGGAACGATGAAATATAGTAATAACAATAAAGTTATGAGACATCACTCACACCAAACAATACTATATTTTATTCAAAGGAGAATCATCTGGTCTGATTCACTCTGCTGGAACAGCATTAGGTCGAGTTGCGCAACGTGTGTGGATCTCTGAAAGATCTTTTACCAATATGAAAGATCTAAAACCAAAAGTAAAAGCTCTCAAAGATCCTCTTTAACAGTATGAAGATTAGCTCTAATACCAATAAAATTCTAGGGCTCAGAAAGAATGGACTTTTTACCAATGGAAAATAAGTTACAAAGATGGATTAATAACCAAACAGATATTTACAACAGACTTCAAACCAATACAACAAAAAGACCCTAACAAAAGTCTCAGAAGATCACAAGTTTCTCTCCACAAAGTTGAAACCTTCCCTATTCTCCCGCAAGACTGCAAACTCAAACTTCTCAGCTATTTATTACTTGCTCCTCTTTTGTCGTCTATACCTCTTTCGACCGTTTGGTCATCACCGTGAAGTTTCAAATACGTGGTACTGTGAATCTCTCTGCCAGTCCCTTCTTCATGTTTGCACCGTCACCGTAATACCCAAATGCCCACAATTCCATAAGCATGTTAAAGGCAAAGTATGTTCTTGTTGGAAATGGTAAGTTGAAAGAGCTTCAATGGCAGATTGCTTCTCCGTAGGCTACCCATTGTTTGAAGCTATCTGTAAAATCATCTTGAATCTTTATGTGTACTGACTGTTCGGTTTCCATAGGTTCCTTTCCCTGACAAAGGAAATAAACCCGGTAAATTCTTTTATTAACTAATACAGATTAGCCAGACTCTAGCTATTTCATATTACTAATTTAAAATTTTCAAGCCGAGGGCTATAAACTGTAATAGAAGAGAGACAACAGAACCACTATTTGGATATCCTCCGCTTGTTAAATCCTATTATAGCATCTGCTTCTACTATGAGCTCGGTCAAGACTAAGTTTTGTGGTTCCAATTTTAGACAGTGGTTCATCCAAGTTACAGAGAAGATATCATAGAAAGAAAATACGAGTTAGAATTCAGAATCAAGTAATACCAACTCTCACTATACAAAACCGCTAGAGAGATATGCAGAGTAGAATTTGGAAGATACTGACCTTCCTGCTGCTTGATCCACTCTCGCTCATAGCTGGCATTGACTGTTTTGCTTCACAGATGATATTCTCTGATGATGACATTTCTGCGGTTGAATAGCTTGTTAGGGCTGACGGCCTACAAAAAGAGCAATGCGAATTGTTGATCATTCATAAGGAACAGGCTCTTGCTGTTATTTTGGTCATCAATGGTGAAAACCCCTACGCAGACGGATATTTCGAATCTTATGATAACGTTTTTGGACTGCCAGCAGGATTTTTAGAAAGATGGCCAATATGATGCTATACATATAGAAAAGTTTATGCTTCTATTTAACGAGATCTAGTCGCTCCATCAACTGCTTAAAATCGTACATTGATCTCTTTAATGCACAACACTTTTACCTGTACAAGTGATCGTTCTCACATAGATTTTCCGATGACGAAAGCCACTCGACATCAACAAAGTTTGAGACACTAGACATGTCTTCCTGCTCGGACAAGTAGTTGGAGGTACTACCATTATGTTGAGCTTTCTGAGCATCTCCAAAAAAATGTGTGCTAGGCATTGACGGAGTGCACCTACAAAGATGTTACAGCTGAAGATTCAGACCAACAAGAGAGACAAAGTGTTACTATGTACTAGCACACACAGATTCTTTGAATACATGCAGAAAGACAACCACCTCATGGATACAATTGACATGCACATAAAGCTGCACGCAGCAAAATTATAATGCATACATAGTATAGACACTCAAGCTAAAGGAAGCAGCAGTACATAGTTTAAGTAGCTATAATCAGAAGAAAATGTAAGACAGATTAAAACAAACCTCGATAATGATACATCACCAGCAGATGGCATATCTGGTGATGACTCTGAAATTATATGAGTCACTTGGTGTGACGATACTAAGCCTTTACGTGATATGCTTTCATGCTTGCTACTCATTGCGGACATTGGTGTGCGACTTTCATGGAGAATATTCCCATCTGATAAGCACCTCTTCACAAGAAACCTGGAAACATAGTATTAAGAGCTGTGATTGTACGAAACACAGTCGAAACTTTTTGTTCACTTTTACGTCTATATAAAGATGGAAATTTCATCTACTAAAAACAGAGCAAATTCATAAACAAATAGAGAGTACACAAATAAAGTTCGATGCAGTTGACAAATCAATCCTATCTTCAGATTTTCCCATGACTCTATAAGTCTAATATAACACAAGCTCATACCTCCTTTTGTCTGAACCATATGATCAATCCATATGATTAGGATCACAACAGTTTCAAAGGATGGAAATTGGAAGTCATGGTGGAGAATGACATTCATGGAAGGTATAATGTTGAAAGTGTAGATCCTATTTGTTTTAAAGATTGTATACAAAACGCATTGCAAGTGGGACTAAGATATTAAATCTCGTATAACTCCTACTTTAGAAGAATGGAATCCTCAAAACCTTGTTGAAGGATGAACATCAAGTTCTATATACATATACGAATATACCTACATGGTTGCAGTCACAGAAACTTACTTTTCGTCTTCCCCCATGCTTATCTCTCCATTTTGTCCATTAGAGTGGGAATCTGAATGCAACTCCCAAACCGCCTGTCTCCCTTGTTCAGGCTGGAAAGTACCAAGAAATCTGCATATAGAAAGTCACAAAGGCCCAAGGAATCTGTAAGACTTTGGGAGAGCATGGCGTAACATGTATATATGAGAGAGAGTGGCGGAGAGCAGCTTACATATTAATGGCATCTTGCTTATCCGCATCCAAATATGTGTTATTATAATAACGTTGCAGAGTCCTCAAGAACTCTTGTGACTGGGTTGCTGCTCTCCACTGGCCTCTCCTCTCACTGAAAACCTATCGCACACCAGAGATTACAGGAATCAACAAAGTGTATCCAATTAATAGTGAACATAATGGTAACTTAAGTTTGCCTACAAATAATAATAATGTCGGCTGACAAGTTTCAGCTACAGATAGGCTCAAATATAAAAAGATAATTGATCAGCATGCATGAAGGATTCCTGCCATTAGACCAAGAAACCAGGATGTACAAATGATATTTTAGATTTTTTCATGAGCTTAGATTTGTTTTAAGAAAAGGCAAGGTCCGCTATTTATATGTGAACCGACAAAATTGTTGACGAGAAATGGGATACATTATCTCATCGAGCCAATCATGAATCATTCCCAACTGACACTAAATGGAGTCTACATTGTGCATAATAAACAACCCAGCATTTAGTATCAACTAACTGTCTCTAGCACAAGACTTCATATAAGGCAGTTCCAAGACAATGAAAATAATAAATTCGATGCTCTGTCAGATCTTGGATAAAGAAAAAATAGACTTACCTTATTGTGGGCTGCAGATCCACCATACTGATAAGCTAGTGTGTCTCCCATTCTCTCATACAACCCCATTAATGAACTTGACAAAGGATCATCAAGTTCTATTGTTGGAGATTCTCTAATTCCCAGAGCATGAAGCTGTTGCCCTAGAGCAGCCCAACCATATGCATATTGTGCAACATTCGTACGATCAAGACAATCTATGCAATTGGTCCTCAGCACGCCCCTCTGGAGCATGCCAGGCTTGATATCATAATCGCCATTAGCAACATTCTTACTTGGGTGAAAATTCTTCTCTGCTGAATCGTATTCCCCACTATCATCATCAGAACTATTATGTGGAGACATGTCGGCACTGCAATTTTAGGACATCAGTACTGTAAGACTTCAAATATACAGCTGCCGGAAAAACGACTTTTCTAATAGAATTATACTAAAAGCACCATTTCTACCAAGTTAAAGTTGAATGCTACACCCATTTTCAAGGAGTAACACAAATAATGGAAAGTTGATGACAATGAACAAGTTATCCACATTTGCAGGAATAACTAGGAAAGGATTACTAAACTAGAATATTGATTCCATGAACTACTTTGACAAGGTTCATATTAAAAATTGATTGGGAAATATAATTTCAGGAAGAATTGTATGATGAACAATTAAGTTACAGAAGATCAAGCAAAAAGGCTTACTCAGAAGAAGACAAGCTCATATAACCCTCGAGCTTCATTGCTGGGGTAACTTGATAATAAAAGAAACCTGTTAGCATCAAAGCACAAGCAGCTACTTTGCCAAGAAGTGCCAAGACATTTGCTGTTTTGCTGAAATAAAGACAGAAAAGAGAAAACTGGTTTTTATCTACAAATGTATTTATTAAATAATCATAATTTGAAGCAGCTGGAACGCAAGTTTAAAAGGATACCTCTGAAAATGTTTGTGCAAGTCCCAGTGGAGGAATCTTAAACGATTTTCTTCAGGCAGATCTTTGTTTACAAAGTCAATTGCATTGGCAAACTCTGCCCGGAGAATTGACTCCCTGGGTCTCCTCTCTTTTGTCTATTGTTTGTCAAAAGCAACAGAAAAAATCAGTGAAAGTTTTGAGGTGTGAGAGTATCAAAATGATAATGCACACACAATAGTTCCTTTCATTGATAAATTAAGTAGATTAAGGTGCAAGAAGACGCATCACTTGCCAACACAAAAAGTACCTCGGCTGAAATGATTAAGGCATGACAGATCATAAGAACGTGAAAGCAAGCAAGATTCGGCAACTCACCTTGATCAAGTTCAGAATAATAATGGGGATTCCATATCGCTCTACAAGGTTTTCAAAGTGAAGTCTCGTTGCCTCATAGTTCAGGTCCCTTTTTGACACTGGATTTGACATTGAGGTATTTAAACACACAGGGGAGATAGATATGTAGAGAGAAATAAGGGACCAGGCAGTATAATGAGCACGATAACACTTACATACTATATCCGGCTTAAGATTCATCCGTGAGGTCTCCTGTGACCAGAATAGAGGGATTGAGCCACGGTTCTGAACAACAGAACTTATTTGCATGGGATGGTCTTCAGGAACGTCCTCAGACACTATCTGCTCTGTTTCGACATCATTAGCAACATTGCCACTTTCGTTTATTCCTCGTTTCAAGTACCTAAAATCAGAAGGGGTTAGGAGAAAAGATGCACAATAACTACCTCAAGTTGTAATACCTCAAGTAAAGATATATGCTTTACGTCTCATAATGTTGGAAAGAACCCAAGAGATGGGCAAATATTGAACAATGCTTGTGCATGTATTCTTATCTGATCACCACAGACCACGAAACGAGGGAGTGATGAAATCTGATACATGTATTCCTATGTGATTAACAATGTGGGCTTATTTCCAATGATTTCATGTTACTGCTACAGGTTAGAATACCGAGCGAGTTATAACAGTCATATTTACCACAAAGCACGAAATCAGAGATTGTTGAAATCTTATACCTGGTTCCAGCATTATGGCGGGAACGCCTAGCAATAAGAGTGAGTTTAAAATTCCGTCCAGCTTCAGAAAGAGTTGTCTGCATGCACAACAAATTAAGGTTCAGCACCCATGAATCCAAACAGTACTGTGAAACTATCAAGGTATCTGAGAATAAAGATGCATCATAGCTGTATCTGAAATAGCACGGCCAAGAATATCAAAACTGATACATAGCTATAAGAAAACATGCATGTGAGACCGAATGCTTCTTTCCAGACCTTATGGTGCAAGAGAAAACATGATTAAGGGAAGAAAATTAGTAATACCAAGAAAATGGTACACGAATAACAAAGACTGCTGCTGTGAGAAAAGAAAAGAATATTTGTACATGACTCGCGAAAGCTCTCTATTCTCTAGTAGTAAGGTGCAAGAAAACATACAATTCTTACCTGCTTAAAGAAACCATACACCAATGCTACAGTCCACACGGTATTCCGAAGATGATGTCGAATTCCTCGAGTTAGGAACTCGTTCCACACAAACATTTTCTTATAGAGAGTACCACCACTCTCATGGTCGCATTTATTCTTCTGGAAACTTCGCATAACATTGTAAGAATAGCTGAAAAAGAAGTCTTTTGTGAGGTCCACTACACATAGGAGCCTCTTGTACCTGTTAAACAACAAGTGGGAAACAACAGAGAAAGAAACGCAAGGGTTAAATGACTTCAGTTCATAAAAATAGTGGAAGGGGCACCAGCACTCTCCCTTTCACCAAAAAGATAAGTTTTCTTCAATAATGGACTTTGAACAAAAAGAAAAGGAAATTGTAATGCAGCAAAAGATATATCAAAATACCTGTTCTCGTCTCTTGAATTTGCATTGTTGCAAAGCACACTAGAATTTTGCAATGAAATTATCTCACTCTTTGACACTTCATAGACCCGGTGACCACAAATTTCACCTATCTCTCTTCTTTCAGTTATAACCAGCATGTAGTATGGTCCCAAAAACCTAATGAACCCTGAGAACACATAAAAGGAAGAAAAAAAAGGATGGTGAGAACAAGCTGTAAAAGTGAAAACCATCTACTTTCCTGTAAACATAACTTGATACAAAACAATTACCAATGATGCCATAACAGACAGAGAGAAGTTTCAGCCCGCCTGTGGCCTTGTTTCCTTCGTGTATCCGTTTTAGCAACTCGTAGCATTCTTTTTTCGTATAAGCAGTCGAATCCTCACTGACATTAAGCTCAGACGCATCCAGCCGGTCTATCTTTAGTACTCTATACACCCCACTACCATTCCAACCAATCATGTAGAAATTCTGAAAAGAAAAATGATATCATGGCAGTGACACTCAATGAAACTCGCTACAATGATCTATGAAGAATACAAATTTTTTATCCTAGGAATCAAATGTGCAGTGAAAAAACTCAAGGTGGAAGTTGTTTTTACCGATTGAGTCTCGAAGAGTTTGAATTCTTGCATACAGCCTTGAAGGGCAGATGATCCAGAGGAGGCCGAGCCTCCATTCTCCATTGATGAAGATGAGGTCATATCTGATTCCCAAATTACTAGTTCCTTTCGACAGTGGCCTTTGAGTTACAGATCTACGCACAAGCCGCTGGCACAGGGGAATCTACCGCCGGAGCATTCACCAATTTCCAAAATCCGGAGTACAAACTTCTCTCTAGAAAAAAGAAAGATGCCGAATTCACACGCAACCAAATAAAAAGAAATGCTCTAAAACCTGGCCACGTCTCCGCAGCGAACAACAGAAGGATGAGGAAACAAAAAGAGCCGAAAGCTCGTGAATTTTCAATCACAACACGAATCTCTTGCCTCGCAACGTGGACTTGCAACAATCAAACAGCCTCGTGAAAAAATATCTCCTCGAACAAACAAAGATTCTCTACTGATGCTCTCGAATCGAACAAATGCGACTTTTTGAAACAGACCCGATCAAGGAGATGACCACTACATAAGCTCAAACAAACGAAGAAGGAAGCTCAGATTCGCAGAATCAGAAGCTGAAAACGGAATAGCAGAAGATGAGATGACAAATTTTGGTATTCATTTGCCTTCCTGGAGAATAATTTGAAGCAGCGAAAAGTTTATAGGGGGAAGAGAAGATAGAGAGAGAAAGGGTTTTATGATTTAGAGGGAGAAAGAGAGAGAGAAGATGATATGTCTCAGCTGTTTTCTTTGTTTCTGTCGAGAGAGAAGGAAGGAGAAGATTGGATCGAGAAAGAAAGAGACGACGAAAACCACAATTTCTATTTATTGCTCTCTCTATATATTTTATTTATTTAGGGATTTGCAACAAAAAAAATAAGAAATTAATTAATAATACCCGTGACAATGCATATATATATATACCGACAGCTGTCTGGACTCTAATGGAATAGCTGCACTTTCGAGGAGTTATTACTCTTTTCTTTTTTTAATATTCATTCACATCATTAACTTAAATCAATTATCATTATTAATGAGTGAGTCATTTTAGCAAAAACTTAAAAAACGTAAATAAAAACATTTTGAGATTATCAGAGAGAAACAAAATTTACTGTAGCAATGATGGTTAAAGGCATGCAAAACACTCAATCTCAACGATTAAAAAACAAAACATTGACTATAAAGGATTAATATCTTTTTAATGTTCTTTTATTTTGGGCTTAGCGTGTTCGCTTTATATACGGTTGAATAAGAATAATTAAGTAAGAAACCCCAACGGTGACACAAACACTATAATAGACGGTGCAGCATAAGGCGTATTGGTCGGAAATCAATTAAATGTATAGAATAAACTGTGGTATTGTATGCGTAACAAAAGTTGAATGATACGAATATTTGTAAATGTAGTATTCAACTGTTGATATAACAATTAACAAAGGTTGAATGATGATGACTATAATATAGTATAAATGTATTGTTCAACTGTTGATATAACAATTAACAAAATTTGACTTGACTTTTAGTATTTTTATTTTTTTTCAAATGACGAAATCACTTTTTTTACCTACTAAGATTATAATATTGGTCGACAAATTTAACTAAAATAATTTAACAGCCTAAAGGTTAGATTACTGTTAAGAGTTAAGAAGCCTATCCTAATTTTGTTAGTGTGAATGAGCCAACAAAAAAAAAAGAGAGTGAAACAGAGGATCGTAGATGTGCAGTGAAACCTACTTTAATATTGCTTTTTACACACGAGGTTGTGTGCACAAAAGGTAACAACTTTCATTACCGGAATGACATACTTACAAAGCTATTTTTGCTCCCTCATCACTACTTTTTATGCTTACACAATCTGTTCTTGATCCACAGTGACGAGAAACAAAAGCAAAAAAAAGGGTTCTTGACATTACAAACGTAAAAGGATTGCAAAGAAGGCTGAGACACCAAGGCAAGCGATTAGTCCTTGCAATCTGTTACACCTTCTGCAGATATTTGAAATCGAGCTTCCGCTTCGGGCAAGCATGGCGAGCTTATCACTTTACAGATTCTCTCCTCTGCTCTTCCTTTCCTCAATGCCAACCTGTATATATTACACATCATAAACAAAAACACTTTGCCAATGAACCATAGAAAACAAAACAAGGATTGGAATTTGTAAACATCACAAACCTTGTTGTTGTGGCATGAGCCATGATATTTCCACCGATCGGCTTGAATTGCGGACCAGCAAAAAGAGCAGAACCATCGACTTGCGCAACTACTTGGTTTGTTATGACAACAGCCACACCGAACTAGAGTCATTAAACATGTGAGAGAAAGTTTTAGGATGGTGTCTCAGATGAAATTTAGAAAGGAAGCAGTTAGTACTACTGAATGTTCACCTCATCTGCTAATTTCTGAAGACTTCTCAAGAACTTTGCAAGATGCATTTGTCGGGCCGAAAGCTCTCCCCTACCAGAGAAATCTGTCCTGTAGAGAGCAGTAGCACTATCGACAATCATGAGGGCAAATCTGTTACATCATAACTTTCACAGTTAGCACTCTCATGATGGACACTATGGAACTGAACACCAAACGAAACTCAACGCACCTTGTTTCAATCATCATTGATGCTGCTTCAAGCAAAAGCCTTGACTGATGATCGGTATTATACGCCCTCGCATAGGCAACGTTTTCCAGTACATCAGCTCCATTTAGTCCAAACCTGCATCATTTTAATTGATTTCTTACGGGTTGTTCTGTCGGAAGAACCCCATCATGCTCTCACATGTGTTACAAAGATAGCATACCTGTCAGCTATCTGCAATAGTCGTTGCGGCCTGAATGTTCCCTCCGCATCGATGTACATTGCCTTCCCCTCTCCTCCTCCTTGATCCATGGGAAGCTAATCATAATGTGAATATCTTTCTCAGTTTTGCAAAAATGTACGAAGAATTCGAGGTTACTGATTCCTACTAGATAAGCAATAATAGCTAAGTGGTGTATTCAGAAAAAGGGTTCTTACTTGACAAGTTACACACAGTGTATGGCACAACTGCGTCTTTCCTGAGCGGAACTCACCATATAACTCAGTGATGGACCCGGTTTCAATTCCTCCTGTTGAGTGCACATGCAAAGTAAGATCATAATAGCATAATGACCTTTCAAGTTTCACCAAAAATCAGAACCAACCTTCAAGAACTTTGTCGAGCTCCCGTGATCCAGAGGTAATCTGAATTATCTCCTGTCTCTGGGCGTGGAGCTGGCTAGCACTAGTAAAACCAAGAGGAACCAGCTTTGAAGCTGTCACAGAAGGAATCACAAGTAAGAAATGCATACACTCTAACAGGATCAAAGAGATGTTATGTATCTAACAGAGAAGGAATGTAATTCTTTTTCATGTGACATGCCTGCTTCTACAATCTTGTCAACCTTGGCATCGCTAATTCCTTTAATCTGCAAGAGATCCTTCCTTGGAGTATATGCAACACCTTCAACAGTGCAGAGACCAGCATCCCTGAGCTTCTTTACATCAACAGAAGCAATACCTGCCGCCTGAAGATTGAAGAATCAAAGAGCTGCAAACCAAATGTCTCTAACCAGAAGAACAAAAAAAACTGATTCGTATCCCTCTTACGAACTGAGACCACCCACACAAATTCCCCAGTATTGAACGGATTGAACATGTATTCCCCAAAGTGAAAAAAACTTCTAAAAGTGTTAATTTTATCTGAATTGAGCAAAAACCCAAAAGCTGTTTCACTCTACAGGCCATAGCGAATCCCAATTCTCGCTCAGATTTACACCGCCAGAACGAACAAAGGGTATAGAAAGAAAAAAAAAAGGAGAAATTTTTAGAGAAACTAACCCAAGCCCATTTCGATTAGCGCAAGATCTGCTGAAGCTTATGAACCGAGAAGGTAAATTTCCACAATAAAAGAAGGAAAAACAAAAATATGGAGAAAACTGTACCTGAAGCTGTTCGACGGGGAAAGGGCCGTGCTGGCTCTCTTCGTCGTCTTGTTGTTGGACAGCATTCTGGTTTCTACGCTGCTCCATTGTCGTCATCGCTCTCAATCAGTACAGATTTGTGGCACCAGAGAGAAAGCGAGAAAGCAAATCGAGACTTCGCGAGTGGAGGGAAATGGCGGAAAAGTCTGAAAACGAATTGAAAGAAGCGCCACAAACATTTAACAAGACGCGATGATGGTAAAGGCTTCTTCAACAAGTCTCGATTACGTTGGGGTCAGCTATCACTCTTGGGCCTTACTTGCCATAGGCCCGCACCTCCTTAAGCCCAAACTAACTTGACCCATGACTTAATCAGTAGTTATATTCTAAAACATAACATGAAAATAACTTTCATTTTCTGAAATATAAAGTACAATAAAAATTGGCAATTGAAACTGTGAAATAGACAATTAGTTGAAAACTATAAGTTAAAAGCCAATCGATTATTTTTGTTTCATGCGATATCTAATTAAAACTCATATAAAATATTTTGTATTGAAAAATAAATATTTCAACCAATGTGCAGATATATTAACAAAAAAAGCTAATATGTTTTTACATAAGTTTGTAAATAATGATAACTCATATTTGGCTAGCAAAAAATGAAAATAAAAATAAAAATAAAATAAAAAATAGGGCCCAACCGGGTTCGAACCGGTGACCTATTGATCTGCAGTCAATTGCTCTACCACTGAGCTATGGACCCATGTTGTTCTTAAGTAATTGAAATTCATTTCATTTCGTTTTGTTAAAACTTCACATACTATAGCCTAGTCAATTATCTAGTAATCATTCAAAATATCAAAAAAGAAAACTCAGCAGGAAAAAATCGGAACCATAAAATCAAAAAGAAAATAATTCACTTTCATCTAATTTAAAATATATCAAACAGAAGAATAAAATTGCTAGTTTTTATTGTGTCAACAATTACTAGTTAAATGTATATTATATGCTCAGCGAGACAACAATTCATTATTAAGTAAATTAGCATTAATTTCTTTCAAATTATTTTAGAACATAGGAGAAAGTTATCAGCTAAAAAATTGAGCAGGGTGTAACATATTTTTTGAATATAGTGTAATAAAACGCTTAACTAATTTTAAACATTTTATTATATTCGAAATTGTGATGTGTTGATGTTAATAATACGTTTCACAGCAATATGATTTTTAATTAGTTTGTATTGTTGTTAATCCGAAAAATAACGATTGATTTTATTATAAGATTCAAATTTTAACTTAGAAAAATATTTAAAAGGATTATTATGAAAAAAAAACTATAAGTTTCTCTCTCTGTTAAATTAAGTACACTTCATTGTGGTCAATTTTATAGTTTAAATGAAAAGAAAAAAATAGAGATCATGGTTTAATATTTGGGTTGAGATTTTAGGATTTTTAATATATATTTGTTTTGAGAATTTAGTTTTAGCGGTTATAATTTACTAATTTTCTTTTCAAATTATCTTGTTATCCACACTGAAGTGTTTTGTCTTCGCCTTGATTAAAATTAGTTTACCAAAAAAATGAATTTAAATTCAAAACCATGGTGAAGTTGACATATATAAGTTTCCATGGGAGTTTAAATTTGGAGATTTGTCTCTTTATAATTTTACCAAACAAATAGTCTTGTTACCAAATCTCAACACATTAAGTTATTTCATATTCAAGGTAACGGACCAAACAAAAATCATTGATTAGAAACTTAATTACACCGTTTATTATATATATGCATGCTTTGTTCTAATATCCTCAAAAAAAAATTAATTATCAGAATTTCATTCATTCGAAATGGCTTTGTTAAAGTTTCAACTTGCAGCCTTTTTCATCGCATGTTTTCTTCTGTTTACTTCCCAATCAAAAAGTAAATATTTATTTACTTTTCTCTTATGTTAAGTTATTTATAAATTTTGTATCTTATTATAAAATTTTGCTATAAATATTTTCAATACAAATTATGTTTTACAAACAATACAAAAGTTTTAAGCATACATATTGATAAACTAATGATCATTATTTGTCTTTTCCTTTTAATTTTTAGCGTTGAAGATAGAAGAAAAAGGGCAACCTATAGAATGTAAGTTTGGAGGTGCGTGCAATACAGATGATGAGTGTAAAATTCGATGTGGACCGCCTGAATTTCCTCCGGGAGCTATTGGTTTATGTTTACTCAGTCATTTTGGTAATGTACATCTTTGTTGTTGTACGTTTAAATAATTTAATATAATAAAATATTGATGCTTTATCTAT
Source organism: Schrenkiella parvula (assembly GCA_000218505.1). NCBI lineage: Eukaryota > Viridiplantae > Streptophyta > Magnoliopsida > Brassicales > Brassicaceae > Schrenkiella > Schrenkiella parvula. The sequence continues at coordinate 11,662,419 of CM001192.1, read as the reverse complement.
ATTATTATTTAAATTTAATAAATAGTAAAAAAACTATTTTTGTTTATGTGTTAATAGCTTCGAGAACTCTTATCATCTAAAGTTACTAAATAATAAAATGTAAGTAAAAAGAACCGTCTTTTTCCTTCAAAGCCACTATATAACAAAAATATATAAAACATATATGATTATATTTGTCAACAAACACATATGATTATCTTAATGTATATACTGATTTTTAAAATTTGAAGAAAAATTATAGTATTAAAAAGTGCTTACAATTTTATTATTAGAAGAAGATAAATGATTTTGAAAGGTATAATTTTAAAATAAATCATGGTTTCAGTTTTTATTGAATTTAATAAAAGTATGTCAAGAGTAATATATATATATATATATATATATATGTATACATATGTATATATATATATCTTTTTCTTCGAATTCTTTGTTATCTGTATTGAGGTTTTTCTTTTTTCTTCTATTGTCTTCATTAGATTTTTTTCCACGAAGCAAAATTACTTTACCAAAGAAAAAACGAATTCAAATTCAAAACCATGGTGAAGAGTTGACCGTATAACTTTTTATAGGAAAATTTTAATTTTCCATATATTTTAATCAGAAATTAGAAAGTTTCATTCATTATTTCACCTTTTAATTCATTTCTAATTTTGGTATTTGACTAAAAATATCATTTATTAACATGACTATTTCGTTTGTTATATATATGGATGCTTTTCCTTTTTCAATATTTTAAGACTAAAAAAAAAATTTAATCATCAAAGTTTCATTAAAACGAAATGGTATTGTGAAAGTTCCAGTTTGCAGTATTTCTTATCGCTTGTTTTTTTCTATTTACTTCCCAATTATCAAAGAGTAAATATTTTTTTTTGTTTATAAGTTTTGCGTTTCATTTGAAATTTTTGTTAAAAATACTTTTTAAAACAAAAATTATCTTTGTTGAAAAACAATAGTAATCGCCAATATACAAATTTTACATGTTAGAGGAACAATACATAATTATATATGATGATAGCAACATTGAGCCCAACTTCTAGTCAATTATATACTAATCAACTTTTATATCGACGAGTAGTTTATTTAAAATAGCAAAAATAACTATACCAAACAAACTAAACCATATATATAACTTTAAACACAAAATTTCACTTTCATTTTCTTAAAATGTATAAATTCAAATTGTCTGATCAATTATCATTAAAAATAAGAAAAAGATAATTTATAATCCCGAAAAAGTATACTATAATATTAAAAGATAATTTCACATTCATTTTCCCATAAAATAGTTTTTTATTGATAATTTTTGAAAAGCAAAATTGGGCTCATCCGGGTCTGACCCATATAATCAACATTGATATGATGAATTCATTGCTTTACCAGTGAGCTATGCACCCATATTGCAATCATATATAAAAATCTATATTTTTTTACAGCATATAAAATCTTAAAGTCTTAAATTTCATTGCAAATATCGTGACCACTGTATTTAATTATAAATATCATGACCATAAAAAATGAATTTACATTCGATGTTAATCTCTAAATAGTATCTTAAGTTCTTAAGCTTATACTTAAAACCGTTCGTCATGTCTTCTCTTTCACTAATCAAATCCCTGAAGCGAAACTGATTCCCGTAGAGGGCAACCAAGAAACTCCATCAATAAATTTACCAACGCTAAAATAACTTGCCTCTTCGAAACCAATCAAGTGAAACCCTTGCCAGGTCACTCTCTTGGAAACTCTAGCTTTTGGACCATAGTTCTTGAACTCTCCAAAGTACAATGTCTTTAGTACTTCGTCTCCGGAGTTTAACCACCCGGCCCATCCTTCCTCCGCGATCGCGTCGTCGATATACGTTTCCATCACTATAGACCTCGAGTACTTCTTCCAAGGCCGTCCCAAGTAAGAGTTATACCTATGTTTTACGGCCGAAAAATCCAAGTCCGTAAGGATCCTACAACTATGAAGGGCAAATCCGGTATTTTGACGCTGGTCCGTCCTCCCGTTAGCGAGAATAACGTTATAGGCCTTGACATCACTAGGACGACGCAAGAATAGGTTGCAGCTTTGGAAAACCGCAGCCGCGTTTCCGAATATGAAGTCAATTGTTCCATAAATATCACATTCTCTATAGAACTGACGTAGAGCGGCTGCGTAAAGCGTGTCTTGATAACCGGAGATGCTACATCTATATAACACTGACCGGTCAGATGTGATGCTTAATGCTATGGCTTGTTTTCCTCCAGGCCCTGCCGTGTTCTTGATTCCGATATCCCGTCCGATGAATTCGTCACCGGTAACGGCTGCAAATAATATTGCATTTTATCACATTATCAACTTTGTTATAAATGTGTAACATATATATTATTTTGTGTATGCAGATGAATGAATGCATGTGTACTGACTCATCGTAGCGGTGTCCGGTACGGAAGTTCCTCCGGCGGCACTATCATCTCCGACAATTACCGTCCGGTCTTTGCCTTCTCCGACCAACGTGATCTTATCTTTCTCGATTCTTACTTTCTCTTTGTAAATCCCACTTTTCACGTATATTACGAACCTGCCATTTCCTCTGGCAGCCGTGACAGCCTCCATCACGGTTCGGTAATCCCCTGATCCGTCTTTGGCGACTACCACGTGTGCTCTACTTCTAGACGTGCGGCCTACTAGAAGTCTCCGTTCTCCCGCAGAGACCCACCGTGGAAGAACGGTTGACTTTGGCCTTTGCTTTGGATTCTCCATGAATGTGTCGAGTAGGGCCAAGGAGTTGCTGACGAGTCGAGAGAGGTGATCCATTTTCTGTGTTATGTGGCTGAAGGCTAAGGAGGAGGAGCCACCAGAGTCGAGGATGGAGTCTTTGCATGATTGTTGGAAAGTCATGGCTGCGGAGAGCCATGTTTGAACATCGTGTTTTGCGAGACGCTTTCTTGATGAGCCATTGAGAGCTTCCATGGCTTGGAGAAGTCGTCTTGTAGACATTTTCATGAGCCGTTCACATGGATCTGTAACGTTATTGATGACAATATAATTAACATTTTCACCTTAGGATCATGGAACTTTTCTTTTCTTTTCTTTTATTTTTGAATTAAATACAGATTAATAAATTGTACATAATTAAACAAAAGTGTGGATAATTTGTACCGAACTTTGTACTTGCATGATTTGTCAAAATCATTAGGTAACTAACTTTGGTGGAGATAAGAGAGAAATACTTTAACTACTTGTGTGAATATTTTTATTCATTTTTTTTGTAACCAAGTAGATGGCATTTTGCAACACAATATTTCTATCATATACTGTTTATATCTAAAATCATCATATCTATGATTGAAAATAGTAAATGAAAAGTGAAAGAAACAGATTCAAATGGCCGTAAAGCATTAAAGAATCATGTGCTGATAATTTACTCTCTCATGACATTTGATTTTTATAATGAACTAAAGATATTGATAATCATTGTGAAGAGAAACAGTCTTAGAATCTATTGTGTACCTGAAACCGAACGTGAAGGCAACGTATTCATGGAATCGTGTAGAGAAACAACTTCATAGGAACCCATCGAAGAGGGGAGAGGAGGAATATGGTAATTGGAATGATCAGAGATAGTCTTGTTAACAAGGAAAGACACAAAGTCTAGACCTTGAAGAGATCCATGTCGAAACTCTCGAAAGGTTTGGACACAAAGTGAAGTGTACTTTGTGGAGCTGCAATGCCTTTGCAATTGATTTTGGTAAGTAAATGGCATATTTCTTGAGGCATCAACGAGTAGAAGGGCGTTGACCAATAATACCCCAAATAAAACCATATGTGTAATACCCATATCTATCATAAAAGTTGATGATATCCAAATGACTAGGAGTTAGCATTAATATATAGAGTGGGATGAAGTTAGCTTGAGCTGATGAGGTGAGTGTCTGGTGAGTTAGTTTAGCGATCTATCATTTTTGTCATAGAGTAGATTGAGACTTGAGTGGCTTCGATTGGATAATCAACTCTCACTTTTTTTTCTTGTAATTGTCTTTCTTAAGGATAATCACTTTTTTGTTGTTGGACAACTCGATTCAACATGTATCCGACATGAATTATTGGCTTCGTATTGTTTATATTTCTCAAACAATTATTCAAATGATTTGCGAGTTGAAATGGTGAAATGGGAGATTAGTTGCAACTAGATGCTAAATGCTAATTGATTTTATAATTAAAACTCTTATAGGATCCTTTTTATTGATAAAGTTAAAGAAAGTATAATATGGGAGATAGTTGATAACAACTATTACACGTACGTCCAATGCTAAGTGATAATTTAATTGAAGCTCTTATAGAAATTTTTTAATTGGTGATATTTAAAAATACAAAAAGTAGGGCCCAACCGGGTTCGAACCGGTGACCTATTGATCTGCAGTCAATTGCTCTACCACTGAGCTATGGACCCATTTTGATTTATAAATCAGCAAGGCTTGTTTTGTTAATTTTAGTAATTGTCTTAAAACCTAGCATAGTGGAGTCTTTTTATCCCCTTTAGTTGGTTTAATATATGGATAATGGCAGAGCCCCCTTAGGTAATTTGATAACATATTCGAGGTTTCAGGCTGTGTCGTTCATGTTTCCATTTGAACTCGAATCAGATATGTTTGGTAAGAAGATGGTGTGGCCCACATGCTTTAACCCCAAAACTTATTCTCGCATGTAATCCATTTTTGTATCATTCGGCTTTTAAATTTTTTTTTTTTTTTTTGTTAGTTGCAACAACTCTGTTGAATAACTTAAGTTCAGTTACAGAGGAGTAGTTTTGTTTTTTTTTTGACATAAGACGACATTACAAAAGTGTTGGCCCTTGATGTGCTAATCAGCACAGTAAGTAAACCATTGAACCACTGCCATGTTATTCCTTTTTTGGCAAAACGCCATACGAACGAACCAGTGTGCCAGAATTATCCAACTATTTTTGTTTATGTGCATGATGACTCCATGCCACCTAATTAACAGATCCACCATGAAGAATAATTTCCCCACAATATATTATAAAACTAATTAAACTTTAGCAGACTTCAATTTACATCACCTTTTAAAAACACAAAAAAAACAATTATGCCAACTTTATGATAAAGCTTTTCTTTAAGGAATCATGAAAACTTTTGAAGTTTGTGTCAAATTATTTTAAAAGCTTGGTACACACGACAAGCCGGTTGAGTTTATGGACGCAAACATATTTCATATTTTACGAAATGCGAACCGGATCATCATTGGCTAATCTCATAGCTAAAGCATAAATAAGTTAGAAAAAAAAAACAGTTCTAGGAAAAACAAATTATATGTCCAATTATCGACCGTCGTATCGTATTTACAGATGTAAGAAAAAAATAATGAAAATAATTACGAAAAGATGTCCCAACACGAATCAATTAAACACGGCCAAGCCGACCGCCATCGCTGCCGCTGCCACCGTCCTCCACTTTCCTTCAGCCGAACCCGAATTCCTCGGCGGCCGCAACGTCTCGTGCCTGTTCGTGTCGATCTCAATCGGAAACCTACAGGAACCACGCGACGGATCAATCTTAGTAACAACCCCTAGATTGTTGAACACGCATGAGCCACGCCTATGATCCATTTTCTGGAAATACATATTGAAGGCGTAAGACGCATTCGCGGCCGAGTCTAGGCCGGCGCAAGAGGATCCTGGCCCTAGAGACGTGCAATCAGCGAGCTGGCAAGCGTAATCCGCGGACGGTGTCCACGCGGCACCGTTTCCCGCCGCCTGAGGGGAGAGCACGCACCACTCACGTGCCTGGTAATGAACACCTTTAGCCGGAACTAACTGACGGCCGTTTCCTAAGCTGAGAGGATACTTAACGGCGCCGTCGTATGAGAATATTCCCCAGTGTCGCTCGAATTTTCCGGGATCGATGCTCTTGATGTCTTCGTCCACTAGCGAGAATATGTAAACCTCCGGCGCTGTTTTCCGACGGGGCGTTCCTTGTCCTCGAACGATACGGTTCAATAATCCCTGATTGAATCTCTGAGCCAACGCCGGATTCGCGTTTGAATCTCCGTCGGTGGGCCATCCGACTTCTCCGACGATGATCTCCACCTTGTTCGGATCGAATCCGTTCTTCTCCAGCGCCGAGACCAGAGTGTCGAAATTCGCGTCGAAGACGTTCGTGTAAGAGATTGAACCGTCGACGACGGGCTTAGCTCCTCCGCCGCCTCCGCTGCCTGGGAAGAAGGCGTATTCGCTGGGGAAATTTGGATCGGCGTTGAGAGAGAGGAAAGGGTAGATGTTGAAAGTAATTGGTGATACGGAATCAGCAAGGAATCGAACAATGGAGACCATTAGGGTCTTGATGTCGGATCGGAAATCGCCGGAGGAAGGGAGACCGTCGCTGGATTCGTAGACGTCGGCATTAAGAGGCACCGTCACTTTGACTTGCCGGCCAAGACCGGCTTTCACCAGAGCTGCCTGAACGTTCTGCAGCGCCGGGAATGTTGAACGTACGAATCTGTCCTTGTATGTCTTTAAAAATGGCTCATTCCCCACGGCTACATATCTGATCCAAATTAACTAACCTCAACGATTAAAAATGCAATCTTTAGCTTAAAATTCTAAGCTTTAGGCACGTAAGCATGGTTTTAACTTAAAAATCAAGTCTTTAGAAACTTAAGCATGTGTTATATTAGATATTGGCCTATTGAAATGCAAATACGATTTACCTTATTTCGGTTCCATATTTAGAGATGTACTGAGAGACGTTTTGTTGAACCCAAAGCTCGGCGGCGGTGACAGTGGATGCCATAGTTGCCAAGAGATCGTTAGGAATACCGACCATGACCTGAATACCGGATTTACCAAGGGCTCGAAGTGCACCAGGGTCAGCTTCAAATAGCTTAACCTTGTTGAACCCATTCTCCCTGAGGAGCTTCACCACTATGTTTGGTGGCATAGGATGGCTCGCTTGCGTCCCCCAGTTGCATGCCAAGCCATCCACATTCTCCAATATGTTGTGAAGTAAGAATATGGTTAGGCAGAAGAAGTATGTATCGTGACGTCCCATTTCTCTATAAATGTGAGATTTGAGTTGGAAAATTGTTTGAGAGTGTGGGGTCTAATGAGCATTTGTGTTTTGTGTGTGTGTGTGTGTGTATGTGTATATATACAAATATAGACAGAGGCATAATGTAGAGAGTTTGGGGAAGATGAGTATATAGAAGAAAGAGGGGAAAGGAAAGGTATTTGTGATGGTGATTAAATAAGGAACTTGATTCCATTGGAGCTAAACCTAAATCTAAACCATCCTAGCAAGTGCTTCTACTATTTCAACATCTCGTATGTATTTTGTACCAAAACAACATATTAAAAAAAAAATTCACATGGTAGATGTGTAGATAGATAATACGAGAGAGATGAATAAGAGGGAGGGGGGAAGAAGAAAGGAATGGAGTGTATGAGATGGAGACCATGTTTTGGGTCTTTCTTAGAGAATATTAGAAGAAAGTTCACAACTTTTCTTCAACCCAATACAATCTCTTTAAAGATGTCAAAACATTTTCAATTTCAATCAGATACCTTAAGTAGATCAATGTAGCATGAGTATCGTCGAACAACAAAACAACCCAGAATAGAAAAAAAATGTTTGATTCCTAAGAAACGAGTTAGAATCTAATGAAGCTTACCTATTCACAGCAAGACAAACCTCAAGAACCAAAATGGTGGAGCGAGACAAAGACAGAGAGAGAGTTTAGTTGGTGTGTTTCTTCACCCTACGAACCACACAAAGTTTCTTCGATTTTAGTTGTTAAATCAGCAGCTGGTGATGACGAATTGTCGAGTGGTGGATTCATCATCAATCGACCAAAAAAACGACTATTCTCCAATCTGCGAGCTAGTGAGATGATCTCTTTCAACCCCTTTGGCTGAAATAAAGGAAGCATATCCTGAATCTCGTCTTTGAGCCCATTGACGAAAACATTCTCGAAGAAGAAATCAGGTGTATCCGCCGATAACTGCGACGCGAGCTCCTCGAATTGGCCAAGATAGTCTACAACAGATTTCACCTGTTTGAGAGCGAGTAAACGTCTCGTCGCAGATTCCGAATGCCCAAATCGATCTAGCAACCGAGATTTGAAATCTTCCCAATCTGCAAAGGGTCGAAGACGATCCGAAAGGTTAAACCAATTCAGTGCTCTCCCGTCGAAGCTCATGTAAACCAGTCGGAGCTTCTCCGCCTCTGTAAAATTTTTTCCTATCTTAAAGTATCTTTCCGCTTTAATAATCCAGAGGTCTACATTGAGACCTTCGAACACTGGCATCTCGACCTGGATCCTCTTCAGATAAGTGTAACGAGACTCCTCCTTCTCTTCAAAGACAGAGCTATCCACCGCGGCGGAAATCGATTGTTTCTCAGGAGCCGCGGGGAGATCCTGTTGTTCCACCGCAAGTCTTGATTCCGTCGTCGTTTGTTCAAGTGCTGCTTTCATCTCCGCCATGGATTTTAAAATCTCCGCCATGGAATTGATCAACAAACCCACAGAAGAGTGAAGCTGAGCCATCGTCGTTTGCACCTCACACATGGATTCCACCAGTGAATCCGCAGATCCATCAGCCTGAACAAGCATCTGTGTTGGTGCCGCCATTGAAGATAGTAGGGCGAATAAACACACTCGTCTCTCTATTTTTATTTCTCCACAAAGAAAAAAAAAAGGACCCCACACTAATCAAAACGACTGCGCTTCATTTGCTTCGTGGGAATGTGTTATATATCATAGCTCATATCTTTTCCCGTATTAAAGGTGTTACCAACATCTCATTCTATACTTGTACATATGCTAGAAAGTATAACGTTAACGAAATGTCTTGTTTCTAAAGAACACTATGAAACTTCATTGTAAATCAATCAACTTAAATTAAAAATGGTTAGTGTTATGAAGAGTGAGATTAGATTATTGTGAAAATGTTGCATTCCTCATTCTGGGTTTAGTTAAATTTTATCAGCTGTGGACTAGATCAATAAAATGTTGGTGAGTACGTTACTTAATTAGTAGGTAGAAAGACGTAATAATGGTAAAACTTCATCTTAATACAAAATTTATGCTGAATATTCGCTAAAGATACTGATTAATAAGTTTTCATTTTATGAACACAAATGAAGTTAAAAAATTTGATATTATTATCATATTTCCTATTCTACCCTTTAAATTCCCAATTTACAAAATTGAACAACGTAATTTCTCTATTACATCGAATTCGATCCCCACTAAAATGAAATAAAATTTGGAAAAAAAAAGGTCAGACGAGAAGATCATCTCCGAATAGGTAGAGAAGCCGTTCGACGGCCCAGCTGGGTTCGCTTTTCGTCGGCCAATCCCCACACGACGACGTACTAGCAGCAAGAAGCGGAGTTCTACAGAGCGGACACGTGCGGTGGTTATCCTCCTCGCCGTCGTTATCATCTCCGCCGCAGCACTCGTAGTCCAGCCACCTGTCGATACACTCGCGGTGGAACACGTGGCTACAGTTTCTCAGCTCTCGAACCTCATCTCCGTCTTCAAGATCACCGAGGCACACAGCGCAAGTGTCGCTGATCAGTTCCGGAGATCGCTCCGCCGCGTCACGGAACGTCGTGACGGAGAGGCTCTCCTTGATGGCTTGCGACGAAATCGAAGGAGTAGAGGAAGAGGAAGAAGAAGAAGAGGAGGAGGATCTAGATCTGGATCGGTAGCGTAAGATCCAAGCGAGGATCCATCTCAAGACGGTGATGAGAAGAGCCATTTTGTAGAGAAGTTGAGTGACGATGAGACCAGAATCTTCGATGAAGAAGCTCATTGTTTTGGATTGTTGGAGAAGAGTGAGAGAAAGAGAAGAGAAGAGAAGGGGAAGGAAGAATGAAGAATGAGATGCTTCTTTAATAGAGAGAATAAAGTTTTTTGCTTGCTGATGCTTTCCTTTGTGTGTTAGTGGTGGGTACCTTTCTTTTTCCTTTAGTTTTTCCTAATTAAAAATAAAAATGTTTGTTTTGGGGATTATTATATAATTATGCAACTTGCTCGAAGAATTTTATATTTTTTTACAAAACAGGTGTCGAATTTTCAATTGTGATGATGTACACCTCAGACTTTTGTGTTAGACTAAACAATGAGAGGATTTTCTTAGTGTTTAGAATTGGGAATATTCACTTTAATTATAATATAAAAGGAGAAGATATTGATTTTTATTTTGTTTTAAGTATAATCAAATTTCTGTAATTAATGTTGAGATTGGAAAATGCTATTTAATATACCGAAGTATTAATTTATGAAATATTTTAACCCAAAAATATAAAGTAATTAAATTATTTATACTACGGTTAGATTATCACATTTTTGATAGATATTTTTAATAATGTAAATGCAAAAATAATATATCATTGTTGCTTTACTTGATTATCTCACACACAAATCATTCAAATAGTTGGAAGAAAATTTGAGATATCTAAAAGTAAAACATTTGGACCACAATATGAGATACAAAAATTTAGGGATCAATTCCTGAAAGTGAAAACAGAAAGATTCTTACAGTTATGCCGTGTGCATAACGAGTGACGAAATGAAGGGACAAAATTGAAAATTCCTAAAAGTAAAAGACTATGACGATAAAAAATAAATAAATGACGTGGGAAAATATGCAAATTCGTAAAAGTGAAAAGACTATGACGATAAGAAACAATTAAATGACGCGAGCCAAACATTTGTGCAGTGCCGTTCGTGTCATACTCATCTGGTCTCAACTAAGTCAGGTTCTCTTTTTTTTTGTCTTCTCCTTTTTTCTTTACCAAAGCACCAAAAAGAGAAACACTATTTTTACATTTTGTTGTTATCTTGATTGATTTTAATGGAAGATGATCATTCGATGACCAAAAAAAGTAAAAGATAAATACTGTAACGTTTCCTAATTTATGCTTAAAATGTTAAAATATACTTAATTATATACTATAATAACTTTATAGTATATGGCGTCATTCCTGGCTTTTGACCCATAAGTAGGGACAATTTTCTACAAACTTACGTGATTATTGACCGCCCAAAATCTTAATTATATTTTATATTTTTGCTTATGCAATACCTTTTTTCTAATGAATTTGATCGATTACTTAAAATATTCTCCATAAGTATTGAATATCAATCCACTAGTATTGCTTTTGTTCTCCGAACTAAAGCTGTTCATTAGAAAACCATTTAACAAAACCAAAACTAAACTTGTTCATTTTCAGTCTTTTTTTTCTTTTTTTTTAAAGCAGATCAGGCGCAAACTTAATCTGCATTTACTAATCGTTATCCATTGTAATAGATTGTAAAATATCCCTTTGAAACAACACAATATATTATAATGGGTACATCACGTATGTGACCGACTATTTGAATTCAGTGTCCATACTGATATAAACGAAGCTAGAAGCAAATTATCTAAAATACTTCAAATTAGTCTAATTTTTTTTCAATATTCTTTGAGAATATTCAGATTATCCAAAATATCAAATACTTTTTAGTATACACTTTGAAAATACATCTATTATTTTATGAGAAAAATGAAATAGTGTCGATTGAGATTAGTCGATCAACCATCTAAGCGGCTCATATGCAAATCAATCATCCAATGATTAAAAATGATTGATAACTAAAACCTCCATACTATTATTATAAAACTAATCAAGAATCAAATGTGCATTTTCGATAACTAGTTAAGAATCAATCTTATCAGTATAATTGTATATGAATATAGTTCGATCATAAAATCCATAAAAACTATGATCAAACTAGTATGCTTATGAACAATGAAAGCGTCTAACAAAAGAAATTGTTGACTTTTAAGGGAATATGCATTGATCTCAACACAAATCAAAGGCTACTCCTCCAGGGACGATAACAAAAAGAAAAATTTCTTGGATAAAAGAGTTGTGAAAAGATCTTGAAAAATCCGATTTGAACACAATATTATTATGCATTTTCTATTAAATTGGTGCACTTTTTGTGTCTTTTTTAACTGTTTTGGTAAAAGAAAATGGAAAGCTAAAAAATCGTGGATATTTTTGCGATTCAAATCATCTGTAAAGCTACATAATTTTTTTCTGGTAAGACAATTGATAAACAAAACAGTGTCGCTATAAGTAAAGCTCGGGATTATGAGGTCCCATGTTATGATCTGCTCTCCTTTACAACGTGTTTTGGTCGGTTGACCAAACTTTACAACGCCCAAACCACCACAACGTTGAAGTTTTAGGTTACGTCTGATACCTTTTTCAAAAAAATTTACATACGATTGATTGTGACAATAAAAAGAAAATAAAAAAAAACTTTTACAAATTGTACTTTTACCTTTTTAAGAGAAAAAGAACTATGGAATAGGAAATAAGTTAATCATCTAACATTTGTTAAAATATTTTAATAACACTCGGACCCAAACAGACAATAATTCCGATATCCGATTAATCTTAGTGGCCCTAATGGTCGAGAAGTAATGGATGAAACTGAAAGTAATAGACGACAAGTTAAAAATCCTTGGACCTTACATTTCGTCAAAACCTCTGAAATCATAAACAAAACAATATTCTAAAAAAGGGACCCAAACAAAAGACACAAGTCTCAGGAGCAAAAAACATTAAACATTTAAAGGCTGTTTTCTGATCCAAATCGAAGACACAATCTAATGCATTGAACATGGTCACTGGAGAGGGTGTGATCGTGTAATCATCATGACATCTCAGCTCCACCATGTGCATGTGTTGGGTTTTACATCCTGTCTTCTCTCCTCCTAGGAGCACATGTAATGATCTCATCTACTCGCAGTATCATCTCAGCTGCTTCTGTCGCAGAAAGCAGAACCGCTTGCTTCACTTTGAATGCTTCATAGATTCCTCTCTCCTCCATATCTCCTACCTGTAAACAATCAATGTTTATCATCACATTTCAAGTCTATTCCATATACCAAATCCTTATTCTACATAGAGTTTGCTTACAGCTCCAGAGATGACATCGATCCCGGCGTTACACCCTTCGTTGTGGTGCTCTGCACGAAGCTGAGCCACCAATTCTGCACTGTCTAAACCAGCATTGTCAGCGATTGTTGTCGGTATAGCCACTAGAGCCCGTGAGAAAGCTTCAATGGCATGCGATTTCTTGCCAGCTGTTTTCCTTGCAAGCTCATCAACTTCCTTTGCCATCACCATCTCTGGCCATCCACCTCCGAGCAACACTCTACTGTCATTTACTGTTTGTGAGAGCACACATAAGGCATCATGGAGTGATCTTTCAGCCTCGTCTAGAACATGGTGACTGCAAGAGACACAAAAATTGTCATGAAGAAATAAGATAAGTCAATACAATGTCCTTTTAAGTAATAGGAGCAAAAATACGGATACCTAGCACCCCTTAGAACAATTGAACAAGCCTGGCCCATCTCAACACCAGAGAAATGGATCAACTTGTCTTCACCAATCATGATCTCTTCAATAAGCTTGCAATGCCCAAGCTTAACAGACTCTGGGTTGTCAAAAGTTGACGCAATCTCACCGCCTGTAACCAAACCAAGACGCTCTATTCCCTCAAAGTCAGCATGCTCAATAGCAAGTACGCCAGCGTCTGCAAAAAGTTCCTCAGGGAAATTGTAGATCAACTGCCTGTTAACAAAGCAGTTGATACCGTGGGCTAGGATCTTCTTCACCTTGTCTTTCATCTTTTCCTTCTCAGCCCCTTCGATCTCAGCAACCTTGGTCATAGAATCCACACGGACACGTGCACCATAAATTTTAACTTTATCAGTATCCATTGCAGTATTTGCTACCAAGATCTTTGCGTTCTCTATGCGCTTTGGCTGCCCAATACCGATCTTCTTGTCAAGAATAAATCTAAAGGCATAGGTTTAAGTTTAGATGTCAGAAGACAGAATTACTGGATGCACAAAAGGAGGAACGCAACAAAACAAGATGACATAATGCCTATCATCATTCTAAAGCAAGGCTATACTTAAAGTTAAAGTGCACAACCTCTGTAAAAGAAAAGAAACAGAAACACCACATAATTACAATGAACGAACAAATACTAAATAGAGAATCATAGCCCACAGAACAGATTTTGAACAGGTGCCAAAAAGGTCCAAGTGGTTTCTTACCCTTCATCCAAAAAGGAATCTCTCAGGGACCCTCCAGGTTTTTTGATGATCTGAATAGCTTCCAAGTTTGTGCTTCCCTATTTGAAGGACAGCACCAGAATGTCAGATACACATATAACATCCAAAAACAAAACCATGCATCTACGGGAAAGAAATTAATAGTTAAATGTAGAAGCCTCATTTCATGACATCTGTTAAAGAAAGCGCTTCTTCTATGAAATAACACATGATATTACAGAGAAAGACTAGGAAGTAACACATTGCTGATTGACTTTCAAAAGGAGACAGAGATGGAACCTTTAGCCTGAAAACAGCATCGACGGCCATTTCTGCAAAGTGTTCCTTGTCTTGCGAGAGGATTTTGGAGCATAATGTAGTCATCGCAATCTTCATCAAGTCTGACCTAAACTTCTCTGCAAAGAAACAAAACACAATACTGTAAATAACAGAGTGGTTTCCAAAGTTAAACGTAAAGGAAAATACTGCTTGAACTCAACACTGAAGAAATCACACAATCAATAGAATGCCGATCCTATAATCATTTACCTGCATTCTCCTTATTATCCATTACTCTTTTCAGTAAGGCATCACGGGCACATTCTGCAGCCATTCTGTAACCTAAGAAACCAGAAAGTGAAAAGAATTAGACATTACTGTCATATTGGAAAGAAGCTGATACAACGTTGTCATCTTTACACTTAAAAGCGTCAGAAGCTAACCTGCTATTATCGTCATTGGGTGGATCTTAGAAGTAACAAGCTTCTCTGCTTCTCTGAGAAGCTCCCCCGCCAAGACAACAACAGAAGTAGTCCCATCACCAACCTCATCATCTTGAACTTTCGAGATGTCTGTAGAACATTAAATCAGATACAAGAAATGAGAATGACCAAACAAAAACAATTTTGAAAACTTCAAGCCAGAATTTTGCAGGAATACATACCAACAAGAACTTTAGCTGCGGGGTTATCGATGTGCAGTGACTTGAGAATAGTAGCACCATCGTTGGTAACAGTAACCGAATGACCTCTACCAGTAGATTGTAAGATTTTATCCTAAAGAAAAATAAGATTCAGCAACAATCAATAAACTGAAAACTGAAGTTTACGGAGTTTTTAAAAATTTTGGGAATCGGAAGTTACCATTCCCTTTGGCCCTAAGGTAGACTTAACCAGATCAGCAACAGCCATTGCACCAATAAATGATGCCTAAAAGATCAACAAAAGCAAATCAGATCGAAACTGCAGAGTGAATCTGAAAAACCCTAAATACTTGACGAAATATGGAAAACAAAAAAAAAGAGCTCACCATCCTCGCACGCTCCCCTTTCTCTTCATTAGCATCATCTTTGAAGATCTTATCGATCTGTATAAGAATAGCTTAAAGTGAATTGGCCGCGTGAAGGGCACTGGTAAAGCTAAGAAATGAAAAAGAGACGACCGAGAATCATACCGGCATTGATAAGATCGGAAGACGACGGAGGGATTTTCAGTGTCGGAGATCTCCCAAGTTCAATCCGGGATCGTTTGAACGAAGAAGAAAAGCCGAAGTATCTACCTAGTGTGCTTAGAAGAGTAGAAATGGAGCAAAACAAGTATCTCTTCGGAACCCTAAAAGAAAAGCCCAAAGACAAAACTACCCTCGCATTTTCCAGATTTCTGTCGAATGTCATTTTTAAATTGCACACTTACTAATCAAACAATGTGCAAAAAAAATGAGAAATTGGGTCATGGACTATCAACAATATAAGACTAAGCCCAATATTAGTTTTCAAGCCCAATGGATCAATCATCAATGTCTCTCTAGCTGGAAAGCAACTTAAAAAGTAAGGTATTCTCTTCTTCTTCTTCTTCGATCTACAATTGCATGATTTTCGGGCTTAACCAAAATTGGGAATGCATTATACCAATCACATGAGGCAAACGCCCAAAAACGACAGCGTATCGTATTCGCGCACGTTTTAAAGTACCCTGTGACTTATAGTAACATCGAAGTCAAAAAAAAAAAATCGCCACGTGTCTGAAAAATTGAAGCTTGTGAGGAGGATTATCTTGGAGGTTCCGGTCTGAACGACGTTGACACGGAAACGAAAATATTAAAATTCTATAAACGGGAGAAGACAGATTGACGAGTTCCGAGAAACTAACCATGGTTAAGGTGGAAGATGAGCCACGCGTTTCCGTTGAAGGTGGATCCGGAGATATCCTGGGAGGTGGTGTTACCGGCGGTGACGGCGGCGAGGAGCACCGCCGGGTTGAGATCGACGGTAACGGCACCGTGCATGGTTCCATCGCCGGAACTGTCGCCGAAGAAGGTGGATTTTCAGCTGAGAAAGCGATTCACGAAGTTAGGTATGAGTTGTGTTTGAAATTGCTGTTGCTTTCGCATGTTTCTTCATCTGTGCTCTCTTTGATTTGAGTCTAGTTCTGGAAATTGAGTGGGGATGCCAGAAAAGTCTATGAATCAGCATCCTCGAGCTGTTTACATTCAGATGAATATAGAAAAAGAGGGGATTTAATCATTTTAAGGATTTTAGTTGCTATTTAGGGAAAGTCATCTTACTCGAAGGAATCAATCAATTTCTTCTTAGCTGGAACAAATTGTGCTTCAAATTTCTTCATGCATACTTGAATTTTCGTGTAAATGTGATTATTCGAAGTTTTCTTATGAACATGGAGAAAGTGGAGAGACTGGATTTACCATTGTTATAATTATCTCTTCTACTACCATTGTTAGCCGTCTGTATCCTAGGAATTTGTTTCTTCTCAATGTTGCATCAATAGTCCATTTTCATAATGTGGTGTAAAATGGGTTTTGTGTTATTGAAGGTCCATGGAAGTCCCTTGCTCTGAGCCAGATGCCTCGACGATCCTGCCTACTCAACTTACTATTTTCTTTGGTGGGAGTGTTAGTGTCTTCGATGGAATTGCAGCAGAAAAGGTTGGTCTATTAGAGCTAATTCTGTTTTTTGTTTTGTCTAAAATGATCAGATTTTATATGCTCACTGTGAACCATTTCTTACAGATTCAAGAAATACTACGTATTGCTGCTGCTGCTGCTAAATCCATTGAGATAAAGAATTCAACCAACATCAGTCCTGTCGCTTCTCCAGCACTGGTCAGAGCTCCTTCTTTCTCAAGCACATCTACTGCAGCTTCACCAGCTGCACAGTCATTTGCCATTCACCCACTTTCATTTTGCAGATCTGCAGCTGGTAAGTAGTCGATTCCAACTTACCATAATCTTGAAACATCGAAAATGGATATTCTCTTTAAGTTTCCACAAATCTGTTTTGCCTATTCAGATCTACCAATTGCAAGGAGGCATTCGCTTCAACGATTCCTTGAGAAAAGACGGGACAGGTATAACCATTCTCCATTTCCCTCGAAAACTCATTCTGATCAGTTCCAAAAGTTGCTTATATACCTGCGAGGGACTTGTAAAGACAAATTGATCATTGTCTTAACAGCAACATTCACATTATTTTTTTTGCAGACTGGTCAACAAAAACCCTTACCCTGCTTCAGACATCAAGAAGACAGATGTCCGAACAGACAATGCCTCTATTAAGGAGTACCCGATTGCTTAGCAGAAGGTCAACCTTCAAGGCCACAATAAGCTTAACGAACATATCATTCCAAAAAGCAAACTAAGTGAAACTTTATCGTAACGTATTTATATATAGTGCTGTGTGTTGTATGATAGTGTCTGTACAGGTTTGTTAGACAAACCGAAGATTTGTTTGCGTAGCTGAAGTGGCCCGACATCTATATTATTTTACAGTTTCTCCAAGGATGAAGAACAGAATTGTGGTTTTCAAAACAAGTCCTAGAATCTATCGTAGGTTCTTAATTAATAACTCTTGATGTTATATCATTGAACTTGTTATCTCTTCCAGATACAATTTGTGTGTAATATTAACGAAGTCTTTGTGTTATTGTTATGATAAGCTGTCATACAAAATAGGCCGAGTCTCTGTAAAATACGATTAATATTGTGAATGACGAATAACAAATAGTAGATGTAAAGGCAAATATGATTGAGGAAAGAAACAATGGAGTGTGTCAATTCAATAAAATCTAAACATACATATATTCACCTCCACGGACAGCATTCTCAGCGCCTTTCCGCTCTTCGTCAGCCTCTTTCTCTCTCTCTTTCCAGGTTTCGTATTTCTGATCGTCTGTTGGTAATTCATGGCGGCATATAGGGCAAGAGTTATGCTCGTCCTGCCCCACCAATTTGATTATGAGCATTTCGTTCTTCCTTACTCGTAAGCTATATAATAAGAATGCTATTTTCTGTAACTATGGAAAAAGATTGGGTTTTTTTTTGTTTTTACCAGCCAAGGCTTTAAGCAAGGAGGGTGAAACGTGTGCTTGCATGGCAACTCCTGCATCTTGTCGCCGATTACCAAATTCTCTTTGCAGATGCAACATTCTACCTCCGCTCCGAGCTTTTTAAGCATTTCCTCACTGAAAACAATCACTGGAAGTTTCTCGACAACTTCTTTACTTGCAGGTGGAGCTCTTGGTGGTCCACCATCTTCTAGTATCTGCATAGAACACATCATATATATCATTTTTCAATCACGAGGCTATGCAAAAGACACTACCAGTTATCATATTAGAGGTTGGGGTTAAACACTCCTGATACAACAGATCACTAGCCATATCGGAGAGAAACCCAATATGCAAAACAAACTACATCGGGGCAATAGGCGGAACAAAAATTGCTTTCATATTCATCCATAGGCGAGGAATCTTTCGTTCTATCAGCAACGTATGATCATATAAAACTACATCATCTAAAACTAGCAAGGAGGAATAGAGAAGTGCAATGACAAAAGATATAAAAACTACCTCTGGAATGATACTGTCAAGACCGTTGATGAGTTCTTGCATCAAGTTGGCCGTTTCCCCAAGAGTGTTTTCAACCGCAACATTTGAGGATTCACCAGCAATGATCGAAGAGAAAGCAGACATGAGATTCTGCTGCACTAGCCACTGAGGTTGTGGGGGCTCGCGATCAACCGTTAGATGTCCCTCGAAAAGGTAGCCTTGTGAGCTCTCGGTTGGCTGATTATCTACTTCGGTTAACTGCTCCTTGGCTTGAGCGATGCAAGATTTCAAGTGTTTCTTCTCAGAAGCATCAGAGACAAGTCGCTCAGCCTCCTCGAAAAGGCTCAGACCCGCAACCCAGAACCCAGTAGCTGTATATCTTGTCTTAAGAACCGTTGCCACGCGAGATACAACTACATAGAACTGCAATTGTTGTGTCAGAGAGGCTAACTAAGCAACACACACATTTGATTATAGCATAGAAACTGAACAAAACAATTGTCCATTAAAACTCATATAGGATCAACTGAAGATCCTCGACATGAAGATGAACTTCCTTCACAATTGTGATTGAAAATAAGAATAGAAAGATGCTCGAGTCCTAATTCAATCCTCGAAGTAAAAAACCACCATCAAAAATATACAAGGCAGCAACAATCCACCATGACCAGCATAACCATAAGATTCCGACCTATATTTTAATATCTATTGGTACAAAATCTAGCAATGGAACCAACCTGTTTGCGGAGAGAAGGAGAGGAAGAAGTGTAGCGATCACGAAGAAGAGAATGAATAGACCGAACGGATGCCTCGAACCTCAGCTTTTTGTTCAGCTGTTTTTGCAGATCATCAAGTTCAAGCTTCAAGCTTTCCTCGGAAAGAGAAGACGGTGAAGACGATGCATCCATTAAAACTTTTCCTTGCGGGAGTATAGGAGAATTGGGGTTTCAAATGAATTATGGATTTTGAAAGGAAGCTAATACCCAAAAGAACGATCAAATGAACAAAGATCTCGGCGTCTGAGATTTTTGTAGCTGCCGAGTTTTCTTGATCAGGAGGAAAGGGACGAAGTCGGTCGGGTTGAAATCCGGTTCGGTTTGATTTTGGATGGATAAGAAGAGAACGATCGTTGAATTTTTTTTTGCGTTAACAGTAGTGGTTATGTATTTTGATTTTTCTTTTACAGATCCTCAGTTTTTACTTTTATCAAAGATTTTAAAATTTATATAACGATTAGGAGATGCCGAAGTTTTAAATTTTATGTACGGAGTTTTAATGATCCAGACATTATTATCAATTAATTTTGAAACTAATATTCAATCAGAAACACAAGATGCAACAGACACAAGCTTTCCTTTCACATCAACAGAACATGAATACGCTTTGCATTGCATGGACAAGAAGTTAAGAACATTACCGGAAAAAACTCCATGGATTTACTGATTCGATCTTTAAGTGAACCACATGAATCTAACAAAGTAGAAGGTTTAGATCCTATTCCATATTTGATGTGATGAAGTCAAAATCTGGAGATTCATCATCATATTCCAAAACACAGACAAAAAGACAAGACAAGACAAGACAAGACAAGTATCTCAACTCCATAACAAGCTCTTTAGTTTCCCAAGCAAAAGACCCACTCTCTTCATCGACCAACTTCTCAAGTCTTCCTGCGACCAACACGGGCAACAAAACCAGCTTTGATCTGCGCCACAGATCGTCCAGATCCACACTGCAAAACAAGCATCGTTCATCATATTTGCATATAGAAACACAGAAAATTGAGTATGGCTAAAAATAATAACTTGATCGAGCAGTGTAGGCATCGATACCAACACATCACAATATATGATTCTTCAATTACATGTGAGAAATATGATCCCTAAGAAAAGCATGCCTCCTGAAGAGTTTATCCAAGAGATGTTCTTTTGGTATATCAATTACAAGACTACAAGCATAAAACAATGTGGGAGTCATCTCTAACTTATTAAGAGAATAAATACACAAGGTTTTTGGCTTGTGATAAGCATAAGGAGAAGACAATAACATATATAAGCTTCTCCTAAATTTTTAATCTCCCCAAGAAGAGATTTGATTACTTAGTTGCGCAGAAAGCAAAAAAAGAAACAAAGGCATGCATGTCAAGATAAGGACTAAATAAATAAAATTGTACCTTTTCGCATCTCAGAAAGAAGAGACGATTCTCCTTTGAAAGAATTGTGTCAGGGCTCTTGCAACCAAAGCAAATGACGTACTCATCTGAGAAATACCCAAGCAAGAATCACATTAAGAACTCCAAAAATTGATACTCTTTTGCGGCAATTCAAATCTCGAGATCAAAGAGAAAGTTACTTACTGACATATCGCCGCAAAATCCCTTCAAAGTTCTTGGGTGCAAATCTACCCTTGACAACCAACCTTTGCTGCCCATCAAGCGAACCACTAGTACCCAACTCAGCAAGCAGGAAATTCATAACATGATCTGGTTGACGGTGCATCCTGAATTTGTTTAAACACAGATGAAACATGCCATACAGTCATCAAAATCACTAGGTATTAGTACTTATGGTTAACAGAACAAGCTTGACGAAGAAGATAAGGTGTTTGTTCATACGTCTTGCAAAGGTCCATAAAGTTGACAAACACTGTCTTCTTTGTCCCCTCACGAAGAACTTGAGGAGGCCTCATAACTGTACGACGCCTATCTCCAGCAAGCTCCGGATTATTTTCACGGAGAATGTTGAAGACTCTACCAAGAAGCTGCAAATTATAGCTCCCCGTCAGCAAAAGCCAAGCAGGAGGGGATGGGGCTTTTGAGAAGGTAACATTGATTTAAGGAAAGAGTCCCCCAAAGCAATATACATTTTTCATAACCAAAAGGTCTTCAACTGACTATGGCTTAATGCAAGAAACCATCTAAGATAGACTCACCTCGTCATATATGTAATCCCTATCACTTCCCTCCCAGGTGTAACGTTGCTGCTGCAAAACTATTCCCTCCACCTCTTCCTCCTCATTAGCAAGCTCTGCAATATATTTTGTGTAAGATACAAACAGGAAAAAAACTCTTGCCGCTAGAAACAGTTAATTACCAAAGAAAGGAATTTAAAAATACCATCCAAATTTTCTGCAGCATCGACACTTTCTTCGTTCAATGAGCTTGGTTCAACCTAACCATCAAAACAAAAACAATGTGAGGCGCGGAATCATCAAAACACAAGTTTAAAGATTTAAAAAACTTAGAAGACACAAGATGTCAATCACTCACTGGCTTCTTCTTTTTTTTCTTCAGTCCAGCAAATGAGCTCTCAAGGCCATCATTTGCTGCAGGAAAAGAGATATAGACAATATAACGTACATACCATTGAAGAGAAACAAAAGGAGTTTCACAACACATAAACTCATCAACATACCAGGCAATGAATCAGATTTCTCCGCCTGAGACTCTGTTGCGTCCTCCACAGGATCCTGAAGGACAACTTTCTTCTTCTTCTTCTTCTTGGTTGGATCAAAGGGTGCGAGCTAAGGATGACCAGAAAAAAAATAAAACCACACAATCATGATTTATCAAGCCAAAAAAGAAAACCAAAGTCTGAGTTGAACCCTCTTGAAATCTTTAAAATATGAAAGCATCCTTCATAGAGCAAAGAAGCGAACTTACTTCTTGCTCCTCCTTCACATCCTTCATCTCATTATTTTCATCAGCCATGATTGCTACTAAGAAACAAAAAACAAAGATAATAAGCACTCAGAAACAAAAAAAAATCTGCAACAGCGTCAGCAGAATCGATAACGTAAAAGCATTCGACTGCACAGGCACGCCCGAAATTAGGGCTTCTACATCAGAGCGATAATCGCGACGCAACGCATAACACAGCTAGATTTCATTATCATTGAAATGATAGAACAAATTTCGAAACCCAATAAGAATCCATTCGATTGATTATAGTCAGCACCAATAAATCTAGGTTAAGGCTGCACAGTAGAAAATCTAGATTTGTCAATCTCTTTACTCGATTCCTTCGCATAAGAATTCATTTAAGATCGAGAAATGAATTCGAAAAGGAATCAAGGAAAACCCACCAAGGATGTTGAAAGCAAGATTGTTGATCGGAGCAGAATGGAAAAAGGTTGCTTGGGAGGAATCTGAGAGAGAGAGAGAGGAAGAACGCGGCGCAGGTGAATGAAGTCCGTCAGATCAAATGGATAAGGGTTTTCTGATAGATACGTTTAAGAAAAAGGAGACTCTGCTTTAATCAGAGGCTTTGAAGATTATGTAATGAATATCTCACTTAGAGAGTGTCGTCTCTTCTAAAATAATTGATTGCTTTGATTGTTTCTTTTTCTACCCTCTATGTTCTTCTTATTGGCAAAGATGTTTGAATGAGTTTTAAACCTTTTCAATTAACCCAGTTTACTTTTTACAAATAAAACATAAAAGAAGGTAATTGAAAAATATATAGATAATATTTTAAGATCTGGATGAAACAATTAAAGGAAGAAGTTAGCAGATCTTGTTTGATACATCACTAAATGCATCTATATTAATATACTAAACTAATATTTGTTACAGATCACCAACATAAAATAAAATGCATATTTGTTCTGAAATTAATAAAAAAAGAAGTCATATTTATATTAATTTATTTTAATATTTATTATTTTTATAAAATTAATAAAACAATAAGTCATATGTAATCTACTTATAATATTATCAATTTGTATCTTTATCAGAGTTTTAATTTTGATAAATATATTCTGTAATGTGATATTTATTATTTCGATAAAAATACGTATCTAAAATAATTATATTGACAAAAATTAATTTTAAATTAATTTTTGGTGAATAATTTACTTTTTATATATATATCAATTTTTTTTATTTAAAAACATGTAACTTTAAAAATAATTATGTTACTAAAAACTAGTGTGAATAAAAAATCGAATAATTTTTTTATTTTAACATAGAAAATCAGATAACATTTATTAGAATAACTCAACTTAAGATATTTTTATCAAAGAATAGATTTCTCAAATTAATAACCCAATTCATCTATGGTAATCTAACAATTATGAGATTTAGTAATATAGAAGTTTCAAGTTCTACTCTAAAGAAAAAAAATCCAAATTAAAACTGTCAAAAAATAAGAAATACTACCAAATAAATACCAAGACCGAGAATCAATCCTCTGAATATAATTAACTAGGCTAAATCTGATAAAACCAAAATGTTCACCAGTGTTGTTGTTAAAAGGAACTTGGTGTTGTGTTGACCACATTCCTCTCTTTCCCTCCTAATTTTCCTTAGGGTTCCTCAATTTTCGTTTTCACCCAAATACAACCTTCTACTTCTTCTTCGTTCCTATCTTTCTCTCTACGTTTTGTTCCCCTCCACAGAGATTTTCCTCCACGTGGATTGCAGAAAGCAGAAAAACCCATTAACGGGTTTCTCATTCACATCTAGATTCTAGGCGTCAATTCGATAATCCCGCATAAAAAACCCTAATTTTTCGAGTTTTTGCTGCTCTGGCTGATCGGGTGGGTTAGGGAGTGTAGTGCGTTGAAGTCTGTCCAAGTGTTGGCAATGTCGGATGACGTGGTGATGCATTTCTCCTCGAATTCCTCCAATCAGTCGGATCACTCGTTGCCCGACAAAATCGCCAAGCTCGAGGCCCGCTTGACCGGCAAAACAGCCTCGTCGGCGAAGCCACAGCAGCTCTCCGTATGGTCATCTGCTTCCGCCGCTGTCAAAGTCGTGGCTTCTGCACCAGCGGGAATGTCGGAGGCCTCTATCAGTGATTCCGATGACGAGGTAGCTTCGGATGCTTTTGTAAGTAATAATAATTCATTTTTTATGCCTATACTATGATCCTTGTGCTTCAGAGTTGAAGCTTGGTTTATTGACAGTATATCACTTGTTGCTAATGTTCCTTATCCTCTTGATATATCTTGTTCTCGTTGTTACTGTCTCCAGAATACAGGAGATTTCCTAATCCGAGCCAATACCAAAAAGCGCCAGAAAGTTCACGATTTCAACAACTCTAGTGTTGTTGATCATGCTGAGGTAGTGATTTTTTAGTAAAGATTTTTCTTTTCGTCTTGTGTGGTTCATAATGAAGGTTAATGTTGAATTGAAGCCCCAAGAGGCAGCATATGATGGGAGGAAAAATGATGCTGAGACCAAGACAAGCCTTGATGTAAATAAGAAGAAACAAGGTCGAGGTCGGGGTTCATCAACAGGCAGAGGGCGTGGTTCTAAAACTAACAGTGATGTGACAAAATCTCAGTTTTTGGCTGCACCAGTACCGGCTGCAAAGTGTCAACTAGATGTCTCTGATCAAAAGGTTAAGGTTATTTACTTCATATGGTCTTACATGGAACCGCTCTTCTCATCACCTAGAACCTATATCTATTAGACTTAATTTCATTGACCAAACGTGGACACAAGTTTTATGTTGTAAACTGAGGTACAACCTTCTGTTGGCCTACGAGTTAAGCTGGACAAGAAATAATTAAGACCATATCCCACTTTGTTGAAAAGAATCTTTATCTAGATTTGCATTGATCTTGGCAACCAGACGCAGTTTATTAATGATTATTCTACATATTTATTTTTCAGGATTTTAGGCCTGATGGACAGCTCAGAAATGGTGAAAGCTCTCTCCAGGATGTAAGTTTCTCCGATTATTTCCTTTACTTTGTAATATATCCTGCCTAAGAGAATATGCAATCGTCTCATTACCTATGACTTATCTGCATGCAATCGTCTCATTACCTATGACTTATCTTCATCTTATAAGTTCATTAGAATAATTGAACGTGATTGTTATATATGATTATCCTAACAATGGAAACATACTGTTATATCTTTCTTTATTTACAATTTCTTTGTTTATTAATCAGGAAGATGCGTCATCTTTACGTGCAAAAATCAGTGTGCTGGAGGAGGAATTGTGTAAATCTCGACAAGATTCTTCTGAGTATCACAACCTGTTACGGAAGCTTGAGAATGTATTGTGATAATGCCTTTTAGATTTAGCCAATTCTCGTTATCCTATAACCATTTTTGCCTATATCTGTTTCCTGCTAATCTTAATCATGATCTATGCAGGAGGTAAAAGATCTAAAAGATCAGGAACAACAAGGGAAGCAAAAGGTGGGCAATTTTTTTTGTTTCCGTGACCCAGTAACGGTTATGAAAAGGTCCTATTGTCTTTTGTGAAATGTCCCACCTAGTATGGCATGGCTACTTTTAGAGTGTCAATGATTCTGGGAGAATCTTCGATTAGATAAAACATTTTTTTCCATAAGAAGTATTGACATTCTCCTGATTTGCTTAGAATGCTAGCTAAATTTATTGCTGCCGCTGCTGCTAGAGAACTGAAATATCTGTGAATGGTTGGATCTTAAAATTGTGTATGTCACATCTATACCCCATGTGCAGTAAGATCTTTTCGTAAAGCATGTATTAGTATTTCTCTAAGTGAAAATAAGAGGCAATTAATAAGGTCGATTTTTAGAGGCTTGAATTTGAAACCGCAATGTAATGGCTAATGACTAACATTTTGGCCTTCAAGTGACTCGTAGTTAATGAGTTTTTGAAATGAACTGGGTATCTTCATATCAGCTTGGTGCCTGAACTGGTAGAAATTTTTGCACATCCTCTAGGAATATTCTTGGTGAAGAAACTGCCAATTTTCTCTCGCTACTTCTCTGTATTTTCATAATAACTTTTACATTTTAATGCAAAACATGCACAACCTTTCTTTTTCTTGATGCAGACAACTAAAGTAATATCTGACCTTCTCATATCTGTTTCCAAAACTGAGAGACAAGAAGCAAGAACAAAAGTCAGACATGATTCTTTGCGATTAGGCAGCGTTGGTGTACTCAGGTCTGCATATATGAGTTCTTTTGGTCTTAGTATACATTTCTTCAATTCTGTGATCATAAACACAAGTATTGAAAATATTTGACTGGGAAGTATGATAAAACATGTATATTAAATAAAAATTTTGTATTTTTTTCTTAAATTTGTGATTTAAAGTTCAATCTATCTATCAGCTGTGTGACTATTTTGGTGATTTCAGGACGGGAACCATCATAGCTGAGACATGGGAGGACGGACAAATGTTGAAAGATCTGAATGCTCAACTTGTAAGTTAAACTGTGTAGAGAGATAATTTTTTATCAAACAATATCAGTAATACCTACAGAGCCTGTTTTAATTTTTCTATAAAACTTGCAACGAGAAGAGACAATTGCTGGAAACCAAGGAGGTTATTGAGAGACAGAGAAAGTTCCTTAAGAAACGACAGAATGGTGGTATGTTTGTTTCCCCCAATCGTTCTTACTTTGTCAGTCAATCTGTGATCTCATGTACTGTATGTTGTTTTTTTTTCCTTCCGCAAATTATAATGATGTTAAGCACCCTTGGTTTTTCCATTTGTTTGTAGATAAGAGTGACGGGACTGATTCAGAATCAGGAGCACAGGAGGAAGATATCATCCCGGATGAGATTTATAAGTCTCGTCTTGCTAGTATTAAGCGGGTATGGTCCTCATGCCTCATCTCAGTTTCTTATTTTCTCTACGTTGATTGGTTTCTGGTTTCTTATCATACATCTATTGATTTTACCTTTCAGGAGGAGGAAGTAGTTTTGCGTGAGAGAGAGAGGTATGAATTGGAGAAGGGTCAGCTTATGAAGGAGATGAAGCGCATACGTGATGAAGATGGTTCTCGTTTCAACAATTTCCCAGTTTTGAACTTCCGATATGCTCTTCTAAATCTTCTTGGTAAAGGCGGATTTAGTGAAGTCTATAAGGTCAGAACATTAATAATACCACATTCTTTTACGTGTGAGAAATATTTACAGTAGTTTGGTGTTATGGATTTTGGGCAGGCATATGATTTGGTTAATCATAGATATGTTGCGTGCAAGCTTCATGGGTTAAATGCTCAATGGAGTGAAGAGAAAAAGCAAAGTTACATCCGACATGCCATGAGGGAATATGATATCCATAAAGATCTTGTGCATCACCACATTGTCCGGCTTTGGGATAAATTTAGAATTGACCTGGATACATTCTGCACTGTTCTGGAATATTGTAGTGGTAAATCAGAATTCTCTGATCTCTTTGTAAATAAAGGAAAGATTTGTCTGTGGCGAGCATGTCTCATTCTTATGTTTTGATTTTCAACTGCAGGAAAAGACCTTGATGCGGTTTTAAAGGCAACACCTAATCTTCCTGAGAAAGAAGCTAGGATTATCATTGTACAAGTAGTTCAAGGCCTTGTATATCTGAACAAAAGATCACAGAAGATAATCCACTATGATCTGAAGCCTGGGAATGTTCTGTTTGATGAGTTTGGAGTAGCAAAAGTGACTGATTTTGGTCTTAGCAAGATAGTGGAAGACAATGCTGGTACTCAAGGAATGGAGCTTACATCGCAAGGAGCTGGAACATACTGGTGAGCTAATCTAGTTTTAGTATATCCTTGATATGAATTTTTTTAACTCTCTTCTACTTCCTGACGCCTTTAGCTAACAAGGTTGAGAATCATGCATTTCAGGTACTTGCCCCCAGAATGTTTTGAGCTTAGCAAAACTCCTATGATCTCATCAAAGGTTACCGATTGTGAATGATGTTTTAATCAGAATGTGTTAAATAAAATTTGGTCCTAAATTGTGTTCAAAATTCAGGTTGATGTATGGTCGGTTGGTGTTCTGTTTTACCAAATGCTATTTAGAAAGCGACCCTTTGGACATGACCAAAGCCAAGAACGGATACTAAGAGAAGACACAATCATTAAAGCCAAAAAGGTTGAGTTCCCAGCAAAACCTTCCATCTCAAATGAAGCAAAGGTAAATTAGCTGTGCTGGTCTTAAACCTGGCTTCAGTAAAGTAGAATCAAATTGTCATAAAACTGAATCTCCATGGTCACTCACTGTTTTGCATTTTCTGCAGGATTTGATTCGACGGTGTCTAACATATAACCAAGCAGATAGGCCTGATGTTCTAACAGTGGCACAGGATCCATATCTTTCCTATACTAAGAAATGAGAGTGTAGCCTTCAAGAAACAAACCGGAGATACTGAAGGACGACGTCCTAGATTTTTTTTTTTTGTATAGATTATAAAGTTTTTGTTTGTTTACTTAAATCTTTTTCTCCTTACCCCTTGAACCATACTAATTTCAGGTGAATTTAATCCGGCTGTCTTCCTTTAATTATGTAATATGTTATGTATATTCTTCATGTTTTTGAGTAGAACATAAACTCAAAGTTGAGACAGGCTCCAATTCGTTCTCCCGTGTCCGCTTCTCAAGTAATGAAGCAAGATGAAAATGTGATCAATTGAACAAACAAAAGAAAAAAGCAAAAAAAAAATACAGGATGGAGACTTTTGGAGCTTATTAAACCGAAGTGTTAACCAAGACAAAACCGAAGATTGGTACCAACACTGAGACCATTGGCTTACAAGCAATTACTCCAAGACAAGAAGTCTACTTATCCACTCATACAACCCAAAAGTCACACTTGCTTCTTCTTCTTCTTCCATGGCTTTATCCTTTGCTTCTTCAACTAGATTTTCCAAGATGCAATCAGGGGTATGTTACGGTGGATCCTTTACGCCACGAGTCAGTGTGAGATGCTGTGAAACCGGGAAAGAGCCTCCACGACCAAAATCAAAGCTCCAAGTCGGATCGCCAATCATCATCGTGGAAGCCCCCAAAGTTATAAAAACAGCCGCTTCAATGCCTTGTCTTAGGGCTAACGCTGGCTTGGTCAAGCCTGGCGATGTTGGAAGGTCTTTTTCTCCTGCATCCAAATTCTGTTTTCTTATAACCGTGTAAATTTTAGGACAAAACTCAAACTAATCACTAAATTCATACAAAACCATGACTTGTTGTTAATTAAGCCGCCTAGAGTTTACTAAACAATTTTGTGAGTCCTCTAATAATTTACACGCATAATAAAAAGTAACTTATCTATGTTCAATCTGTTTGCAATTATGTTTTCTCATTTCGTTTGAAAATGCGTATGAAAGTTTCTTCCTTTATTTTAGATGAAAGTCAGTCAGTTTATGGTTTTAATCACATTGCTTTCATTTTTGCAGAATCGTGTCGAGAAAACCGAAGGACTTGTGGGCAGTTCGACTCTCCATTGGAACGTATCTTTTAGATGGTAAATATTTCAAAGCGTTAGAGCTTGAAGAGTAGTGAGCTAGTGAATTTGATGTCACGTAAATTTCAGATTTAACGTTGTATAATTGTTTTATATACTACCATATAAATATAATTTAAACATTCAGTTACATATTTATAACAAAAAAATAAAAATAAATATAAAATTGCCAAAACTATATCCAAAAGCATTTAAAGAAATTTTCTTACTAACTTTCAGCATGGCGCAACATTACAGTTGATCATATATAAACGAACTCCTTTACGAAATCAGAGCTGTTTTACTTGGCTTTGTGGTCAACCCGAATCCAAACGGGTACAACGGGTCGTAATGCGGGTCGCCCACGTTCATCGGCAACTGATCCACTGTCCTGAACCACGTCCGAGCCAACTTCCCGGTGAATCCATAATCTCCGAACAAAACATCAGCCACTCCCTGACCTTCCGTTCCGGGAAGCCACGCCGCCACGAGAGCATCGATCTTCGACATGTATGGCTGCATCACCACCGGACGCCCCGAAATAACCACCACCACACATTTCACTGATCCGCACACGTTTTCTATTGTGCTCGGACCCGGTTCGGCTATGGTTAAGTTCGTGCTGTCTCCGTACCCCTCCGCGTACGGAGTTTCTCCAACGACCATGATTGCGTAATCGAAGCCTCCGGACTTGACGAACCTGGTGTCTGGATTCTGATTGTAGACGACTTGCGACGTTGGATCCACCGTGCTGTTCACCGCGGTGAGGATCGTAGTACCTGCAAAATTGGTAATGTTCTTCAGAAATTCCAGATTTATTGGATTGTGTATTCAACTTATTGTTTGAAAGGTGCGCGTGTATGATTCATTTGAAAGGTGTGTGTGTACCAATAGTGAGGTTGTTGCTTTTGAGGCCTTGCCAAGTGATTGTCCAGCCTCCACATTGGTATCCCAAGTTATCAGCGTGAGTTCCTGCGACAAGGATCTTGTTGCTTTTCTTTGTCAGAGGAAGCAATGGCTTATCTGCATTTTCACCATTCTTTAACAACACCAGAGATTTCCTCACTGCTTCCCTTGCTAGTTCCCTGTGTTCCTGTTACAGGGACCCAAGTTTATACAATGTTAAGTTGGGCGGCTCTCTATCTTCAAAAGTGGTGTTTTTTATCTTAGTCTTGCGATTTTGCAGACCTTACTGCCGAGCTGGTTGGCCAAGCTATGATCAGCCATGGGATCCTCAAATAGTCCCATTGTGAATTTGACCCTCAAGATTCTCTTCACAGCATCATTGATTCTGCTCATCGGGATGAGTTCTCTCTTCACTTGACTGGTTAGGTCGTAGATTAACTCGGTCAAGTTGGATGAACCCATGATCTGCATCGGAAGATTTTAATCATATCAAGTGTTATATATATATGTGAAACGGAGAACCGTTTTCTGAGACTGACCATATCGAGTCCAGCAGTGATAGCAGCATAAACAGAGTGTGAATAGTTAGCATGGATAGGTGTAGTGATCTGATCAACACCTAGAAAATCTGAGATGACAATGCCCTGCAAAGAGATTTAAAATCTTTCTCATGTCTCGACTCAAATGGCTGCTTCTAGATGCTTTAATCTTTCTTCTATGATTAAAGTTACCCTGAACTTCAGCTCGTTCTTGAGGAAACCCGTGATAAGTTTCTTATTGGCATGCATTTTCAACCCGTTCAAGGAAGAGTAGGACACCATAACTGTTGCAACGCCCTTGTTTAGTGCATCATAATAAGCCGGCATGTGAATGCCAAGCAATCCATTTTCACTAATGACCGTGTTGTTCGCGTTCATCCCTCTCAGTGTACCACCATCTCCAACAAAGTGTTTCGCACAGGCTGCGACTTTGGTCCTGTAAGTTGACCGAATTTTCTATTAGTTCAACTTCAACTCCATGAGTCTTTGTTTCTCTAGAGATAATATACTTACTTTCCAGCGACGAAAGGAACACCCTTTAGACCTGTAGGAAGGTCACCTTGCAAACCAGGTATTATCTCAGTCATCTGTTGAACTATTCCGTGATCCTCACTGTAGCTCTCATAGCATCTTCCCCATCTAGGGTCTCTACACACCTGCGCAAAGTGATTAGTTACAACAACTACGTTTCTGGTTTGGTTCATATCAGATTTTACTTACTGCAACACATGGAGCAAAAACATATTGGATTCCCGTCGCTCTAACTTCAAGTGCAGTTGCTTCACCAATCCTCTTCACAAGGCCAGGGTCCCTAACAGAGATGAATGCAACAGTAAGGAAACATTGTCGATCGGGTCTAATCAAACCTTTGGAATGGTAGTCTATATTAGAACTTGCCTAGTGACTCCAAGGCCTATATTATGCGGGAAAATGGTGGCGTTGTACGCGTTGTTGTGACCATGAACAGCATCGATCCCGTAAATCATAGGGATCCCTAAGCGGGTCGAAAGAGCCGCCTTTTGAATCTCATTAACCATGTTCACCCAAGCTTCAGGACTGGCATTTGGCGTCGGCACACTGCCTCCACCGCTAAACACACTCCCTGCACGCATAGTTGTGCACATTTGAATATTGGTATAGGTTTTTAACAACGTTCTGAAGGTCCAGAATCATACCAATGAAGTAATTTTTAATGACTTCGGTCGTGGCATTGACGCGTTCCACCTGAACCATCTGCCCGATTTTCTCTTCAAGGGTCATATGGCTCATCAGGTTCTTGATCCTGACTTCCAATGGCTCTTTTGGGTCCTTATACTTGGCGTTCGCTAGTGGTTCTTCGTTAGCTGCCACGGAACAGCATAGCAGGATAAACCCTAACGTGTGTAACAAGTAAGACGAACTGCCCATATTTGCCTCCTTCGCTCTCGACACCTGCAGATGATTATTAACAGTATAATAGTTCAAGATTGAATATTATATAAGAACCATTTGAGAAGGAGAAGACAAAAAAAAACCGATGTGATGACGACGACAACGATGAGGATGATGAACATACAATGGTCCGAATGAGACAGGATCAACTATAAGAGGTTGAGATTTTCTTGTCTTGACTGACACAGGCACCATAAGAGGTTGAGATTTTTGTCTATATTCTTGTATTTGTGTTGTTATGCTTGTGAGATGATATGTAGAGACTAGAACATCAAAAGACAAATTAGCTTCTCTTTTCCTTTTGGTAAATAATATAAATGAGAGAAAATCTTTAATAGAAATATGTTAACCCAATGGCAAGATAACATACTAAAAATATTAGTTGTAATAACTACCATATTTTTCCTCTCAAATAATTAATGAGAATACTCATTTTTAAGTATTTTCCATCTACATAAACATTTTTTTGGGTTTTAATCCATCTATATAAACATAAAATGCAATTTCTTTCTCTGTGCGATTTATTTATTTTTCTGTTTTGTAAATGCGGTTAGAATGGAAATAATACGTGGAGTTATATTTGATTCAGTGATGTATATTGGAGTTTTAATTCACAATTATTTGTTAGTTTTATTAGGGTGAAAACTGCTATAGTCAAGGGGTTTTTTTTTTTTGCAGTTTTCAACTTTCATGATAGACATTTTTTTCATTTTTATTTTTGGGTTCTAAAATATACATTTGTCATTTTTTGTTGTAAAATTTGTTGTTGACCCTGACCTTGTGCAAATGCACGCATGGACTGGGATAATCTCATACAGGACAAATAACAAAAGAAGCTGGTTCAAATCATCTTTTTATAGCACTAGTTTCGTAGAGAGATAATCTCAAACCTTAATATGAGCGGAAACCCAAAAAAATTGTTCATCGAAATTATTTCGTTGGGTCCTTTAATATCTTTCTCTTCCTTGCTCAAGAACTAAACTTGTTGCCTCCGAACAAGAAGAGAAGTCTACAATTTGTATGGTTTGGTGGTCAACCCGAAACCGAACGGGTACAACGGGTCGTAATGCAGATCGCCAACATTCATGGGCAGCTGCTTCACCGACTTAAACCACGTCCGAGCCAACTTTCCAGTGAACCCATAATCACCAAACAGAGCATCAGCCACTCCTTGACCTTCTGTTCCCGGAAGCCAAGCTGCCACAAGGGCATCGATGGTCGAGACGTAAGGCTGCATCACCACGGGACGGCCAGAGACCACAACCACCACACACTTCACTGATCCACACACGTTTCCTATCGTGCTCGGACCCGGTTCACTTATGGTCAGGTTTGTGCTGTCCCCAAACATTTCAGCATATGGCGGCTCACCTACGACTACAATGGCATAGTCAAATTTACCCGACTTCACAAAGTTCGCATCAGGGTTTTGGTTGTACACGACTTGTGTGGTAGGAGCCACAGTATTCTTGACAGCTGCGAGGATCGTTGTACCTGTGCATTATAAAACTAAACTCAGAAAAAAATACACATCCAAATTTTGTAACATGTAGTTCTGTATTAGCTTGCGCTACGGGTAGGCGTACAAACTGAAACGATTCAAAATTATTCAAACTGAAACTGAAATTTATTTTAAAAACGATATTAAGTTTTAAGCCAGGAAAGACCAAAAGAGGATTTTATGAGGTAACATACCGACGGTGAGGTCGTTGCCGTTAAGGCCTTGCCAGGTGATGGTCCAGCCACCACATTGATATCCCAAGTTATCAGCGTGTGCTCCTGTCACAAGGATCTTTCCTGTCTTCTTAGGCAGAGGAAGCAACGGTTTGTCGCCTTTCTTACCATTCTTGAGCAGCACTAGAGATTTCCTCACAGCTTCACGAGCTAGTTCCCTATGTTCCTGTCAAAATTACAGAAGTGTTTTGTTCATCCCTCAAGCATTGAAGAAAGGAAGAAAGCCTGTAAACTACCTTTCATACTGATTATTTTATAACGATTGGTATGATGAGTACCAGAGGATAAACAACAGACCTTGCTACCAAGCTGGTTGGCAAAGCTGAGATCAGCCAGTGGTTCCTCAAAGAGTCCCATTGTGAATTTGACCCTTAAGATTCTCTTCACGGCATCATCGATCCTGCTAATCGGAATCAGATTTTTCTTTATCTGACTGTTGATTTCATCTATGAACTCTGTGAAGTTGTATGGCACCATAATCTGCATCAGAGAGAGAGAGAGACAAACAACAATCAAGTAACTGTGGAGCGCATACCAAATAAATGTAAGGTAGAATCAATTCTGAGACCAACCATGTCAATTCCAGCGCTGATTCCCGCATAAAGAGAGTATGAATAGTTAAGATGCGGAGGAGTCGTGATCCTGTCAATCCCCTGCCAATCCGAGATGACGAAACCCTGCAGGGACACAGAAAGTAGGGCTTTTAGGACAAAAGCACAGCAGAGAGGATCAAGTGCGTCCACATATATCAATTCTTACTCTGAACTTCAACTTGTTCTTGAGGAAACCCGTGACGAGTTCCTTGTTAGCATGCATTCTCAAACCGTTCCAGGCAGAGTAGGACACCATAACCGTTGCAACACCCTTGTTTATCGCATTGTAATATGCAGGCATGTGAATTCCAAACAGCCCGTTTGAGTCAATCACCGTGTTGTTCTCATCTATCCCTCTCACTGTACCTCCATCTCCCACAAAATGCTTAGCACAAGCCGCGACTTTTGTTCTGTAACAGTCACAAGCTCAATAAATAAATGGAATTTGTGTTCATGTCATACACTAATGCATTAATTTAAGTTAAGATTGAAATGAATATAGTCAAACCAATATACTAATAGTTTCAACGAGACATAAGCACATTTTATCTCCCCCATCTCTGAAGGATATAAATAAGTGCGACAGGGACTGTTTAGATGAACAAGATAGCTTAATACTGGTCCTACAGTGGCATAAAATTCAAACCGTGACTCTTTAAGAACTTGTCTGAGCATATTATAGATAGAGAGCTGGAACATAGCACATGGGTTTGGCCAATCATAGATTGCCAGGCAGGCTTTGCACTTTTAAAATTGACATCACCACATTTGATTCATCTCTTATCCAGAAGCTTTTAACACTCAAGGACCACCAAGTTCTAAATAAAAAGCACGCGTGAGCATGACCCGAGGCTTTGACCATCAAGATTCAACCATACAGAAGCAACTAAATTCCTAAACAGATCTAGTCGAAAAAGAAAGTGATTTAACATAGAACAAAGAACGTCTTAAGGCCTTAATTGCAAATTTCACCTTTCATAGCTAATATCGAAAAACATATCAAATCTGACTTATGACAGGCAAAGACGCTTACTTTCCACCGACAAAGGGAACACCCCTTCGCTTGGTAGGAAGGTCACCTTGCAAACCAGGTATAATCTCAGTCATCTGTTGCACGATTCTATGATCCTCACTATAGCTCTCATAGCATCTTCCCCATCTCGGATCCCTACAAACCTGTCAAAGCAGAGATATTTAAGCATACAGGTTTCTTGATCAGACTACTTCAAACTGCTAGCTACGTTATACTTACTGCAATGCACGGAGCAAAGGCATATGGGATTCCGGTTGCTCTAACTTCCAGAGCGGTTGCTGCCCCAATCCTCTTAAGAAGCTTAGGATCCCTAAAAGATAAGTCAAAAACACATACATATAAGATTGCTCTCAGATTTGTAGCCTTACAAAATAACGAGCCAATCTCAACTTAGTCATAAATAGTTAAGGCACTTGCCTGGTGACTCCAAGGCCTACATTGTGAGGGAAAATGGTGGCGCCATAGACATTGTTGTGACCGTGAACAGCATCAATCCCGTAAATCATAGGGATCCCAAGGCGGGTGGAAAGAGACGCCTTTTGAATCTCATTGACCATGTTCACCCAAGTTTCAGGAGTTGCCTTTGGCGCAGGCACACTTCCTCCACCGCTCAACACACTCCCTACACATACAATAAAACCCACAGTGTCAACTCACATAGACAGACACTAGACTGAACACTAAACATACACAATTAATCAGGTTTTCTTCTTCTTACCGATGAAATACTTCTTCATGACTTCAGGTGTTGCGACGCTGCGTTCGATCTGAACCATCTGACCGATCTTCTCTTGGAGAGTCATACGTTTCATCAAATCCCTGATTCTTGCACCCAAAGGCTTGGTTGGGTCCTTGTACGTTGGAGAACCCACAGCAGCAGCAGCAGCCACGGCACAGCACAGCAGCAAAAGACATAACGCCTTATTCAGAGTCCCCATTTTCTTCTTCCACTACTGAGTTTTAAACTGCACATGATCAGATCTAAGCTATTAGTCAAAGAGAACTGTTCCATTGTACACAATGGTCAGCTAGAGGAAACAAGTTTCTGAAGAAGAGTGAGGCAAAGTTGGTTCTAAAACTGAAACACATCGTAAATCCGAACAGATAAATGAATTTCATTACAGGAAAGAGCTGGAAAATCAAAACTTTTTTCTTATTTTTGCCGGTTTTGTAAAATCAGATCTTCAAATGGTAAAAAATGAAAAACAAAAACGAAGAAGAAACCCAGATGCGATGTCAAAATGGTAAAGCAAAAACACACATCAAGAAGAATAATTTCTGTAAAAAACAGAAGGAAGTTATTTGAAATCAATACAAGAAGAAAGGAATAAAAACGATAGGAGAAGACGAGAAACAAGAAACTTACAGTCTTGGAAATGGGGGCAGTGAGAGATAGAAGAAGAAGAAGAAGAAGATACTTTTGTTTGTATATGTATTATTTTCTCGGAAGTGTCGAATGTTCACTCACGATAGAGAGAGAGTGAGTGAGGTCTTGAGAAGTGTGATGCTTGCTGCTTCTTCCTGCTACTCTCCTCTTTTAATAACATTGAAAAGTTGCTCTCTTTTTTTTCACTCAGTAAGTTTTTTTCTTTTTTTTGTCTTTTTGTCATTTAAGATTTTTTAAAACAAGTTGTAATAGCGGGATGGATTATTTTAGCATTTAAAAAACAAATTAATGGTTAATCATCAAATTTTTTTACTGTTGAAACCAATAAGGATTAAATGATAACATTATATTACTATTATCGTGTTTGCTATAGTTATTGACTAAGCCGGAATAAGATAAGACAACTCCAAAATTAAAATCGGTCATTGTTAATATTTTTTTTGCTGTAGTTATTATAATAGACAAATTTATTAGTGTCACATGGATTGGATCAAGATTGATAAATATTCAAGATTTTAGTCAACCAGTAGGACAATCATATATCTAAATATCTTTGAAATTAGTTTTTTAAAGTAATAGAGAAGCAATGAAAATAAAATTCTAGATACAATTATCCACTCTCGTGAGTCTTAAAATTGGGCACGAATCGTGGGATACTGAAGTCAAAAGATATACATATCATCGTTTTCGTATTGACTACCAAATAATGCCAATCATGATTAATATTCAATGTTACCTCCAAGTGGTCTTCTTATTGCCGTTGAAGTAATTTCTACTTATAACAAAAAGATTAGTCACGAATTAAGTTAAAGAACTTAGTTACTTAAACGGATAATTAAGAAAACGTGCAAAGATGCTTTGGAGGTCCCATGTATTTTTTAATAAAAAGCACGTTATACTCCAAACGGTCACATTTTGCTTTCGAGATCTCTTCTTCTCTAACGTCTACAATTTACGTTGTTTCTTCTTCTTTTTCTTAGATTGTAGAGAACAATATTAAGATGTTTTAAATGTGACTTTTTTTTGTTTTTCTTAGAGATTATTGATTTTGTTCTTAAGATTATATAATGGACATGTGTCCAACATAATTCGTGATGGGCCTAGCCTCTACACAATCTCGAGTGGGCTGATAAGGTTAATGTTGTGTCTGATTTATACACTAACTATTGTAATTGGGATCTTTAGTTCGTATATGAATCTGCATCTTCCTTCTTCACTTTCAAAGCATTGATCTTTTCAGACCGAGTTGGCTTTTGGGTTTGTTCCAAAGTTTAAAAAGCTTCTATCGCAGTGCACAGCTTTGTTGTTGCTTTGTTCTTGTAAAAATTAAATTCAAAATTTTAAGATGCAATAACCTTAAACTAAATAGATTGAAAGGAGGGATTGATAGTCGTAAAATAAATAAATAAATCTCCACTCTTCGTTATGGCAGACCAAGTTATTTAATTTATACAAACTAACATCATACATTGACAAACATTGATTCTTAAAAGCCATTCTAACTATACAAATAAAACTTATTAACACCAATAAAGAAGAGTAATCAAAAATCTGCCTTTCTAAAAGATAAAAAGAGAGAACGAGCTAACTAATATACTAATTATACGGAAAAATGATCTATTTCGATCCGAACAAAAATCATTGTGTTTTTTAGTATCCAAATAATGGACCAATACGAATTTTAACCTATTATAAGTTTATGTGTGTTACGGGAATTTCAACCCGAACTTACTTTTCTTTTGATTCGTACCCAAATAGGACCGGTTTTTGTTTGGGTCTTTCTCCCCTGATTCTACAATTTTTGATAAAACTTTTTTATTTTTTTTCCAATTTTGAGTGAATACGTGTGTACAATCATAAAAAGGTGACCCAAACAATATTTGAAAATATCAGAAGAGTTGTAGCATTTGAACACCTCAAGCTGCACATGTAAATATGATTAGATCGAGGAGGGGAAAAAAATATGATTAGTTCGAATCATATTTTTTTTCTAATGAAATTTTGTCAGCCGTTTCATTTGCATCATTGTATCCACTTCGCTTCTATTATTTTTCTTCCCCATTCAAACACAACCACTAATATTATACTTGGTATTAATTAGTTACCCAGGAGTTTACTTTAAACCATTTGTTTCATTGAAAGCCAAAAAGAAAGAAAATAAAATGTGTGTATCATTTTGGTCCATACTTGCTAGTTGCTACTGACCCCAAACTTCTACTGAAGTGCTAAAACATTTCTATTTCGGCTGCTCAGACTATCCCTTCAAGAGTCACATCAAAATTTATCAAAAACTTAAAGTTTATATGTGGATCTTATAATTTGGTTTGGTTTCTCGAATTTTCACTAAAATAATCATAAAACATCGATAGGGTGAAATAAGAGAATTCGGTTTAAAACATAAAATTTGACGTGGTTTAGTTGTCTGAAATGAAGGAATAGTCATGGATGATTGAGAATTATGCTCTTTTTTTGTCTTTTTAATTGTATTTTAGTATAGTTTTCGTCTTAATGTAGTCAAAAAATCATATCTGTAAAGAATTAACTATTAAATTTCCAAACAATTTAGACAACTATACAAGATTTTCGTGAACCATGTATTTTCAACAAACTTGAAGAACTTATTATTTACTTTTCTCTTTATCACAAATTATTATATTATTTACTATTCAACGTTCATATATGCGACACAAAACACACAAATATTTAATTAAAAAATCACAAACAACTAGACAAAATTTTCGTGAATCAATGATCGTGAGCTTTATCATATTTAAATAAATGCACCATTCATTTTTCAACAAAGTTGAAAGTTTTGATTATTTAATATTAAAAAGTGATTGTGCGTGTCCTATCACCTATGGACGTTTGGTCAAATGAAATGGAAAATCTTGAAATATTTTCTTTTTAGAAAAAGAAAAATCTTGAATATCTCAGGTGAAATTTTTGGTATAAAGGTCGTGGTGAGAAGACGCACGTTTATGGGAAAAAAAGAAAAGAACCACTCTTCTTAGCTATTCAACTTTAGTTGATCCGCACTTGCTCTTTTTTTGCTTCATAGTGTATCATTCAGATTCAGATCTCGTAGATTCAAATCTAGACAATAAGAAAATACAAGTGAAAGTTTGATTAGTCCAACGCTTCTTTAATCAAATAATTTAATGCAGTTGTTATCATTATCTTTCACTAACCTACCTAATTCCAATACGTTAACCATACGCCAACCGAGCAAATGTTATTTTATAGTATCAAAAACATATATAAAGATAATATTTTTTTTCTGAAAAGATTAAAAATAAAATAATATATTGATGACGACGAACCTTTTCGTGTATTCTTCTTGTAAAGACATATGACAGTTTTATTTTTGAGAACTTACACATAGCAAAAGAACAAAGCCAAGGTTACGAGAATCGATGTCCTGGAACTAATTTTTTTTTTTTTTCAGCGAGAGTTACGCAGAGATAAAGAAAATCAATGGATGAGAAGAAAGTGATTGAAGAAAAAGAAGAAGCGATGAAGAGCAAGACCTCTCTTGTTTTCGCCATTAATGGAGAAAGATTCGAGCTCGATCTCTCTTCACTTGATCCTTCAACTACACTCATCGATTTCTTGCGTAACAGGACTCCTTTCAAGAGCGTCAAGCTTGGTTGTGGCGAAGGTACGTTGTAATACAATACTCAAAGTTGACTTAAGACTAAAATTAAACTGATTCTTTTTTTCTGACTCGATTTTGAACGTTAATTTCTTCGCATGCATTCACATGTAAGAAACATTCACAAGAAGTAACAGTTTTAGAGAAAGAAGAGAAAATTTCAATTATTTTTTTCCTGTAATAAAAATCAACTCTCTATTTTTATGTTCCTAAGTTAACAAAGAGTTTTAGATTTAATAACTACATATCCCCAAGAGTTCTAATTAAATCTGCAGTTTATGTAGGAAGCTTTAGCTCTTTATGGATGTGTTTGTGTTCTATGTCCGATTGCTTGAGAGATTAAACTAAAGAGTGGAAATTGTAAGATTTGACTGATTATCTTCTCTAACTCTGATTAGATTAGGACTCTGATTTCATTTTTTTTTGTGTGTGTTAAAACTTAAAAGGGTATTCAAGTTTCAGAGGACTCTGGTTTAAGACTCTGATTAGGACTTCGATAAGGACTCTGTTTAAGATTAGTTGCAAAAATAACGCCAAAATCAAACAGATAAACGGCTCTTGTAAATCCCCAAATAGTTAAAAGTATTTAGATTTATTAAAATATTTTTGGCCGTATAAGTATTGTTGCAAAGTGTAAATTGCAAACGATCGATCTGAAAGCGTAGAATCTCTTTGCGTTTGGATTTTGTGTTCCGAGTAATGTAACTTCTCTGGACGCAGGTGGTTGTGGCGCTTGTGTTGTTCTTCTTTCAAAGTATGATACATTGCTCGATAAAGTCGATGACTTCACAGTCAGCTCGTGTCTCACGCTCCTCTGCAGCATCGATGGCTGCTCCATCACTACCTCGGAAGGCCTCGGAAACAGTAGAGTTGGGTTCCACGCGGTCCATGAGCGGATCGCCGGTTTTCACGCCACACAATGTGGTTTCTGCACACCCGGTATGAGCGTTTCCATGTTTTCCGCTCTCTTGAACGCTGATAAGTCTCATCCGCCTCGCACCGGTGTCTCAAACCTCACGGCTGCGGAAGCCGAGAGGGCTGTGTCAGGGAATCTTTGCCGGTGTACTGGATACAGACCTCTCGTGGACGCTTGTAAGAGTTTTGCAGCGGATGTGGATATCGAAGATCTCGGATACAATTCATTTTG
Organism: Schrenkiella parvula; assembly: GCA_000218505.1. Lineage (NCBI taxonomy): Eukaryota > Viridiplantae > Streptophyta > Magnoliopsida > Brassicales > Brassicaceae > Schrenkiella > Schrenkiella parvula. The sequence goes on along the minus strand of CM001192.1, from coordinate 11,619,858 downwards.
CAAGAAGGGAGAAAACAGAGATGGGGTTTTAGGAAGGTTGCCATGTTATGACCATACATCATCTCCGGTCTATACATTTCCGGAATTCTTGAAGAACGAGATCAAGATCTCTATGAGTCTTGATCTAAGAAAGTACAGATGGTCAAGCCCTGTTAGTATCTCGGAGCTTCAAAGTTTACTGGAGGTTGAAAATGGAATGTCAGTTAAGTTAATTGCGGGTAACACGAGCACCGGGTATTACAAAGAAGAAAAAGAGAGAAAGTACGAAAGATTTGTCGATATAAGGCGGCTTCCCGAGCTCACTGTGGTAAGAAGAGATGAGAAAGGAGTTGAACTAGGAGCTGCTATTACTATATCGAAAGCTATTGAGATACTGCGAGGAGAAGAAAATGTTCCTATGTTGGCGAAAATCGCGTCACATATGGAGAAAATAGCTAGCAGATTCGTTAGGAACACAGGAACGATAGGCGGAAACATCATCATGGCGCAGAGAAAACAGTTTCCGTCAGATCTCACAACCATACTTCTTGCTGCTCGAGCTACCGTGAAGATCATGAGTAGCGACTCGGGTCAAGAACAGCTCACATTGGAAGAGTTTCTTGAACAGCCTCCTCTTGAAACCAAATCGGTTCTTTTGAGCGTTGCGATTCCATCTTGGCGTCCCGTGAAGAACAGTTCTTCTTCTTCGGATACTCATTTGCTCTTTGAAACATACAGAGCAGCGCCACGTCCTCTAGGAAACGCATTGGCATTTCTGAATGCGGCTTTCTCAGTTGAAGTTTCTTTGCGTGAAGCAGGTGATGGCATTGTTGTAAATGATTGCCGGTTAGCTTTTGGTGCTTATGGGACCAAACACGCACAAAGGGCTAGGAAAGTCGAAGACTTCCTTACAGGAAAAGTAATATCTGATGAAGTTTTGATGGAAGCTATTGGCTTACTTAAGGATGAGATAGTACCTGATAAGGGTACTTTGAATCCCGGTTATAGATCAAGCTTGGCTGTTGCTTTCCTCTTCGAGTTCTTTGGATCTTTAACTACAAACGGTTGGCTCAACGGAGGATGCAAAGAGAACGGTTTTGATAAAAATATTGAATCTTTGAAACCTGAAGCTATGTTATCATCTGCACAACAGATAGTTGAAAATCAAGAACATAGTCCAGTCGGGAAAAGCATTGTAAAGTCTGGAGCTCGGCTCCAAGCATCTGGTGAGTTCTATATATACTCTGTAATCATTTTCCCGGTGAAAGTTGCTAACACTGATTATCTGTTAATTTTGCATAAACTTGCAGGTGAGGCTGTTTATGTAGACGACATTCCTTCGCCGGAAAATTGTCTATACGGCGCATTTATCTACAGTACAATGCCATTGGCGCGGATCAAGGGTATAAGGTTCATGGAAAACAGAGTTCCAGAGGGAGTTCTTGGCATTATAACTTACAAAGATATTCCCAAAGGCGGGCAAAATGTGGGTACCAGAGGTTTCTTTGCCCCCGATCTTTTGTTTGCAGAAGAAATCACCCATTGTGCGGGTCAGATAATCGCCTTTTTGGTAAGTCTGGTGCAGAGTTCTATTTTCCTCTGAAGCATTTAAGTAGAGAATAAACTTAGATTCAAGTTGTTTTATGTGCAGGTTGCAGATAGTCAAAAGCTTGCTGATATTGCAACAAATCTTGTTGTGATTGATTACGACACCAAAGATTTAGAACCGCCGATACTGTCCTTAGAAGAAGCTGTCAAGAAGTCTAGCCTTTTTGAGATCCCTCCACCTCTGCGTGGTAAACCGGTTGGTGATATCACCAAGGGAATGGCTGAAGCTGAACATAAGATTATTGGATCAAAGGTGGTTCCTTTCCCAGACATATATCTCTCTCAAGCCTGACTCTAGTCTTGTCCAATCCTCTAATTAATCTTTGTGATTGCGGTTTATATGTAGATAAGTTTCGGGTCACAATACTTCTTCTATATGGAGACACAGACGGCTCTTGCAGTGCCGGATGAAGACAACTGTATGGTGGTTTATAGCTCGACTCAAGCCCCCGAGTATGTACATCAAACCATCGCTGGCTGTCTTGGAGTTCCTGAGCATAATGTCCGTGTCATCACTCGACGAGTTGGAGGTGGCTTCGGTGGGAAAGTCATGAAATCAATGCCCGTGAGTTCGTATTTTGAAAAAACTCTCGGGTGTACTTGAGTATTTGATGTTTATTATAACATTGTTCTTTCTATCAACAACCTTTTTCAGGTGGCTGCAGCTTGTGCACTTGCAGCATCCAAAATGCAGCGTCCAGTGAGGACATACGTGAACCGGAAAACAGATATGATAACTACCGGAGGAAGACATCCGATGAAAGTTACATATAGTGTTGGATTCAAATCCAATGGGAAGGTTACTGCTTTGGATTTAGAGCTGCTACTTGATGCAGGGCTAAGCGAAGATATAAGCCCGCTTATCCCATCTGGGATCCAAGGAGCACTGATGAAGTATAATTGGGGTGCTCTCTCTTTTGATGTGAAGGTATGCAAAACAAACACTGTGAGCAGAACTGCGGTTAGAGCTCCTGGGGATGTACAGGGATCGTATATAGGTGAAGCCATCATCGAAAAAGTAGCTTCATATCTTTCAATTGATGTGGATGAGATCAGGAAGGTTAATCTCCACACTTATGAGAGCTTAAGGTTGTTTCACGATAACAAAGCTGGTGAATCCTCTGAGTACACGTTGCCACTGCTTTGGGACAAACTCGCTGAGTTCTCCAGATTTAATCACCGGAGGAAGGTGGTTGAGGAGTTTAATGCATCAAACAAATGGAGAAAGAGAGGGATCTCGCGTGTGCCTGCTGTTTATGGAGTGTTTATGCGATTTACACCAGGAAGAGTAAGCGTACTGAGTGACGGGTCAATAGTGGTTGAGGTTCCAGGGATTGAGATAGGACAAGGGCTGTGGACAAAGGTGAAACAGATGGCTGCATTTTCCCTTGGACTGATCCAGTGCGGTACTACAAGCGATGAGCTACTCGAGAAAATCCGGGTCATCCAATCAGACACCTTGAGTATGATACAAGGCTCAGTAACTGGTGGTAGCACAAGCTCTGAGGCGAGCAGCGAAGCGGTTAGGATTTGCTGCGATGGCTTAGTTGAAAGGCTTTTACCCGTCAAAACTGCTTTGGTGGAGAAAACAGGAGGACCTGTGACTTGGAATAACCTCATCAGTCAGGTTAGGTCCATACTCTTGAAATATTCATGCTTTTGACGTTCTCTGGTTATTATGAGTGGACTTAAACGGTATAATTCTTGAATTGTCTGGTGTAGGCGTATCAGCAATCAACAAACTTGTCGGTTAGTAACGCATATTCTCCGGATTTCACCACTGGCGGATACCTTAACTACGGTGTTGCAGCAAGCGAGGTAAAGCTCCGAACATTGAGGAATCTCTTTTTAGCTTGCTTACATTTTGTGAAACAATTTCACTTCTATGGTTGTAATCAACAGGTTGAAGTAAATATTTTGACGGGCGAAACAACAATTCTTCGTACGGATATCATCTATGATTGCGGGAAAAGTCTCAATCCCGCTGTGGATTTAGGACAGGTTAAACCCGGGAAACCACTCTATATGTGTGTGTGCTTCTGTTCTGGTTCTTGGCCTGGATTTATAATGTTAAAGTGTTCTGTTTTTATGGTGATTTGCAGATTGAAGGAGCATTTGTTCAAGGAATTGGGTTCTTCATGCTTGAAGAGTACCTAATGAACTCAGACGGTCTCATAGTAACAGACAGCACATGGACTTACAAGATCCCAACGGTCGACACAATTCCAAGACAGTTTAATGTCGAGATTCTCAACAGTGGACACCATAAGAACCGTGTTCTTTCATCAAAAGGTGACTTACTTATCCATTTGCCTTACTGCTTTCTCTTTACGTTCTTACTGAAACCCAAAAGACCAAAACTCTTGAAGTCTTGTTTAAACTTTTGTTTTGGGTTTCATACAGCTTCCGGTGAACCGCCGTTGCTTTTAGCATCTTCTGTTCACTGTGCGGTCCGAGCAGCTGTTAAAGAAGCTAAGAAACAGATTCTGACATGGAGTAATAACCAACAAGAGATTGATCTGACCTTTGATTTGCCTATTCCAGCAACAATGTCTGTTGTGAAGGAGATTTGTGGACTTGATGTTGTCGAAAAATACTTGGAATGGAAAATCCAGCAGAGGAAAAACATTTGATAATTTGTGTTTGTGTGCCTGATGTGAATGTAATTGCTTCTTTGTTTTCTTTGGTTTCATGTATTGCAAGATTGTTTTGATTGCATTTAAGAAGAATCTTTGGGATTATGTGATAAACCGGTTTTTGTAATAAGCTGCATGTATAAAGTGAGAAAACCTCTTCAACATTATTTTTTTTGCCTCTATTTTTGTTATCTTAAAAATCTTATCAGTTTTAAGATATTAAAATCAAACTAATACATAATGTGAAATATAATCTCTATTGTCTTTAATATAAAATGAAAAAGGCAGGACATCTTTTTAAAGGGTGGTTTTGGTGTTTAGATTATTGATCATCCAACGTTGCATGTGTCTAAGACGATATTATTCTCATATACATACATGAAAAGATAACAAACGGATATTTTTTTTTGTTGATTCCATGTTTTCTTTGATAAAGGGATTTCAAGAAACTCTAATTCTGTCGACAGACAAATAAAAAGGGATTTTTAATACTTAATATTAAACTCAATCCAAAGAATCATCAAAATCTTGAAGACAAAGAAAGCTCAAAGAAGACAAAAGAGGAAGTGGAAAACCCAAAGAATTAAGCCTTCGTTTCTTCAAACTAAAACCAAATCACAAATCTCTTTGTTGTCTAACAATCTTCTTTACCTATAAAATCATTTGATATCTTTCTCTGTTTTCTCACAACACAAAACATTACTTACAAACCATACAAAAAGACTACAAAGAAAAGAGAGAGTAAAATAGAAATGGCCAACTTTGGAACGGAACGGGTTTACCAAGAATTTGAGCCTGCAACTAGATGGACCTCTGAACCAGACGTCGAGATCCTTGTCGCTGATCTTCCAGGTTCGTTATCTTCTTCTCAATCTTGTTTATTCATCTTTCCCTTTCCTACATTAATAACAAAGAACAGAGATAAATAGTTTGGTAAAAGCAACTAAGCTCATAAGAATTGTCTTCTGTGGTTAGGATTCAAGAAAGAACAACTTAAGGTGGCCGTAACCGCAACACGGAAGGTAAGACTAACTGGAGAACGTCCAACTGGCGGAAACAAATGGATTCGCTTCCACCAGGAAATTTCAGTTCCTTCGACCGTTGATCTTGACTCGGTTTCAGCTATGTTCAAGGATAACAAACTCTACATTCGACATCCCAAACTCAAGACAGAAACCCCTCAAACTAAGCCACCATCTCCGATCAAGCCACCAGTGATCATGAAACCCAGTGATCATCACGAGCAAAAACAAGGCCAGGGTTCAAAAGCAACTGTTCAGAAGCTGAACGGTGGTAAAACCGAACAGCTAAAACATGATGCAGAGCAAAAAGCAAGGGAAGTACAGAGTGGCAAAAAGGAATTAATTGGTGAGCCTAAAGGACCTTTGTGTTCCAAGGATGAGGAGAAAGACAAAGTTGGAGCGAAGTGGTTTGAGAAGTACAAAGAGGCAACTGGAAATGTAGTAAAGGAAGCTAAGAACAAAAGGCAGTTACTTTGCAATTTGGCTGCTTCGATTTCATTGGTTCTGCTAATCCTACTGTATGCTAGAAATGCAGTACGTTCATCCCTTGTGTGGAACTCCGAGGAATGAATGACCCTTACATTCGTGTCTCACAATGTATAAGATTGCTCATGCAGAAAATAAATAATATTTGATAGTTCCCCTCTAATATGTATCTACAAAAGTGGAGAAATTCTACAAAATAAGTTGAAATTTGATGAGATTTGATGCATGCGTCATAATAAAGTTTACTCCAGGGAAATTTTATTTATAACCTAATGAACGGTTGTAAATAACGGTTTTAGAGAGAGAATAATGTGGCAATATTAGCAATCGTACTAGAGGAAAGGCTTTATGACTTATTAAGCTGAGAGCGGATTAGCTTGGCAGCAGCAACCATGTTGCTAAGTGCGGATTTAACTTCAGAGTACTTCCGCGTTTTTAGGCCACAGTCAGGGTTCACCCAAAGAACTTTGCTGTCCAGAACTACAAGCATCTTGTTGATACGCCCAGCTATTTCTTCAGCGGATGGGATACGAGGAGAGTGAATGTCATAAACCCCTGGACCGATTCCGGCACCGTATTTCACTCCTTCATGGAAGACTGATAAAAGCTTCTCATCTGACCGTGAGTTCTCAATAGTGATCACATCAGCATCCATATTTATAATTGAGTTGATAATGTCGTTGAAATTTGAGTAGCACATGTGGGTGTGAATCTGCATGAAGTAAAAGGAGATCATATATATTTAGATCTCACATCTTTCATCTTGATATCACGTTCCATTTTTCGTTGCATTATCCACAGAATTGGCAGAAACCACATGACGCTCACTATAGTGGTAAAAATGTTCCTCAAAATGGAAATGAGGGATAAAGTGAGATAAAGGTGACCTGAGTAGTTTCTTGCACATCGCAGTTTGTGATTCTGAATGCGTGGACGGCCCAGTCAAGGTAAAATTCTTGCTCGGACCTCCTGAGAGGCAATCCCTCTCTTAATGCAGCCTCATCAATCTGAATAACAGTGATACCAGCCTTCTCAAGGTCCTCAACCTCATCTTTGATGGCAAGTGCAATTTGGAAACACGTCTCCTGCCTATAAACAACAATAATGGTGAAATGGAACACCATATAGAGTCCAAGAGAAATTGATAGACATAGTTGTCGCACCTAGGCTGGTCATTTCTAACAAAGGACCAATTGAGAATTGTAACAGGGCCAGTGAGCATCCCCTTCATAGGACGTTGGGTCATCTTCTGTGCCATTGACGACCAGAAGACGGTCATTGCCTTTGGTCGGGTGACATCACCATAGATGATAGGTGGCTTGACACAGCGGGATCCATATGATTGGACCCACCCATTTGATGTGAACGCAAAGCCGGACAGCTGCTCACCAAAAAACTCCACCATATCGTTTCTCTGCAGGACTATAACATATCAGGGTTTCGTTAAGAATGGAATCGTTTGAATAATAAACCTAGGATTGGTTACATTTCCACCTCTGCCTCCCCATGCACCAATACATCAATCCCAAGCTCTTCCTGAAGCTTGATAACCTTTTCAAATTCGAGTTTGATAGCCTGGACATAGTCAATTTCTGATATCCTGCAAATGCAGCATATGCATGGGTATTAAGATTAGTGAAATATTACAATTTCTCAGATACATCATCGGATTAGATAGGCCTACTTTTTGGCCTTGAATTCTCTGCGTATCCGTCTGAGATCCGTGGTCTGAGGAAAAGATCCAATTGTAGTTGTTGGAAGAGCAGGAAGGCTTAGCTTCTTCTGCTGGGCTTGTAGCCTAATACTTACTTCTGCAGAACGGTGGTGATCAGATTTCTTTACTGCAGCAACCTGAGTAAGAAAGTAATTAAAGATACAAGTCCAGGGTACAAAATGTGGAAGAGCAATTTGTTAGAAAACCCTTACATCCTGTTGTACAGCTGCATTTGTCACCCTTGGAGATGATCTTCTAGAAGCTTGACGCATGGAATTAGAAGCAAACAATGCCTACAAAGGGACCAAGACAATACAGAGCTGGCGGTTTACTACTTTCTGTATTAAATAAACAGCAATGATCCATGAGATCACGTCAAAGTCCAATATATGAGATATAAATTCATTGGTCGATGTTGTTGCAGTCATACATACATATGTTTTAAGCTGATAACTTCAATCGTGGGAAAATATTAGAACTGAAAGACTTCTACAACTAGAATCGCAGAGCCGACAGCCTGTCCCTTGAAGGTTGTGCATAATGTAATAAGATATGTACCTCATCCTTAGCTCCAGAGAATGCTTTGGCAAGTGCATTCACTTCAACGACCTTTTGTGCAGCAAAAGCAAGCCATGATTTTAGTTCTTTATCAAGTTTAATCTCATTCATCAAGTCGACAGCCGTATGGAGTAGAGAGCAGGAAGTAGAAACCACGAGTTTTTCTACAAAGAGAAGAGAAAAGTTTACACCATTCTAAAGCTAAGTAGGAAAAAGAAGTGAAAGCAATCGATTAAAATGTTGTTTACTGATACCTTTTCCAACAATTTCTTCAAGAGTCTGTAGTGTCTTGAGTGAAGCAGAAAGATCATTCGCCCAAATGTTCCTTCCATCAACAACTCCAGCAAAAATTAGCTTCCCAGGAGGAAAATTCACCTTGATTAGATCAAGAGTTTCCAATCCACGAACAAGGTCAAATCCAAACCCAGTTACGCATTTCAAAGACGTTAATGTCTTGTACGCTTCAGCAGGAACATCTGCAAAGTATGTGGCAATAAGAACATTCAAGCCCGCCAAAGATGACTCCATGTGAGAGTAGGCATCCGAAAATATCTCCAATTGGTTGGTGTCAAGATCCGTCACAAGTATAGGCTCATCGAACTGAATCCATCGTGCACCAGCAGACTTGAGATCAGCCAAAACTTCTCTGACAAAAGAAGTGGCGCAGAAATCAGTTAAGATCTTGAGCACTATCCAAATGGAATCTAGCTAATTTCCAAGAAATCTCGTAGTTAGCCTAAGTTATAGTCATACTTGTAGACAGGAAGAATCTTGTCAATCAAAGACAGAAGGCAGAAAGATTTATCAACACCCTTTGCTGGTTTTGACAGGAGCAAGTAGGTCATGGGACCAATGAGCACGGGAACTGAGTCTATGCCAAGCTGTGCCATGAACAGCCAAAAGCACAGCTGTGAATAAGAACCTTGGGACCAAAGAGGAAAGCCGAAGAGAATTATAAAAGAAAAAGAAATACCATGAATTTTCTATACTAAAAGCTTATCCTAAGGGAGAAAGGTTCCATTGAACTTACTGCTTTGGCCTCCTTAAATTCATCCACAGCCTTGTGAGATGCGTAGGAGAATTTGACATCAGGACCCAACTCAGGAACAATGTAATGGCTGTTAGGGCATTTATTAGCATTATAGCTGAGAAAGAAACTTGACAAACATGGGAAAAAAGAGGATTCATTACTTACTAGTTTGTATCAAACCACTTGGTCATTTCCATAGCAGGAACAGAAGCATTTCCCCGTGCCATGGAGAAGTAAATATCAAATCCGATCTCACCACTTTCCCAACCATATCTAGGAGGAACAGCCCCAAGCATCGCTGTGGTATCCAACATCTGATCATAGTATGAAAAAGTGTTGCTGGGAATATATTTGATTCCTGCATCAGCCATATGTTTCCATATGGAGTTTCTTAGGTTAGCAGCAACATTTTGCAAATCCTCAACACCTGTTTTCCCATCCCAGAAGGACTCCAATGCAAACTTAAGCTCTCTCTTCGGCCCGATACGAGGATACCCGACAATGTGGGATGACATTGCTCTATTTTTCACAAACAAGAGACAACATGATTAAGGGAAAAATTCATGAATGTAACAAATAATTCAACGCAAATATTAGTGCTTTCAGTGAAAAAAAGGCTCATGGATCAGAAAGAAACATCCGAGTCTCTGTTTACAGTCCCCATTTTCTTCCATCAATGATCATCCAAAAGTAGGTTGACATATTTTAAGGCACTATTATAAATAGGGATTGAAGGAAAAGAAAAAAAAGACTTTTTTGTACAAGTTTACATAATAATAAGCAAGAAGACCAAAGAACAGAAGCTAATCACTAAAAAACCATAGAGAACACATTCATTTATCAGCTTTTAGAGAAAAAACATCCATCCACCTTAGGAAGGAAGCTTAATATAAGCAAAATAACTGAGTTTGTGAATTCATAATTCTTTAATTGAATTGTGAATCCATAGCGAAACACACCAAAAAGAGAGAAAATACAAAAAAAAAATCAAGTAAACACAGAAATAGAAGAAGACAAAAAAAATAAATATCGGAGGGACATAGAAGAAAACCTGGTGACGTAGAATCCGTGACGGAGGGGGCGGCGAGAGACGGTTGGGCAAGGGAGGGACGGAGAAGCCGAAGACGGTGGCGGAAGAGAAGGAGGGCGTCTTGGAAGCGAAGCCAACGGCGGGAGTCTCTGAAGAGCGAGCTGACCCATTTTTATAGTGTTTTCTTTTGAAAACTGCTCCTATTATTTCTGTTCACAGTGTCCGGGGAAGGAGGAGGCTCACACACACAATTATTTGATTTCATTGCCAAGGTTTTTTTTATTCAATTATTATAAATTAATGTATATACAAAAATAATACTTAATATAATCTGGACGCTGTAAACAAAAATATAAATAATCTGGATATCAACAAAATACCAACAAAATTTTGTAAACCAGAACCAAAACCAAAACTTTTAGTAATCTAATCTGAAACATAATTGCTACTATATTTAATATGCTTTTTTGTTGACATTTTTTAATATGTAATAGATGACTAATCTAAGAAGATATTTGCAATAACACTGGATAAATGAAGCAGAAAGTTGCAGATAGTTCTGACAAAATCTGAAGTATATTAGCTGGCATACTTATATTTCCAACACATTTTATTTCTCATTAGGGGAGAGACATTTTTACACGAAGTAGCCCTTTTACAAAACTTACAACAATGCCTTTAGGACCATATAGTTGGATTTCATGGAACTCAGTGAACAACAAAACTTCTCAAAAGTTTTGCATTCACTTTGGGTTTGATTCACTGAGCGAAGAAGCTGGGAAATTTTAGTGAGTACAAGAACAGCCAGCATCTTTAGTCTCTCCTACTCCCTCATTGGCCGACTTATAGCTTTTGTCCCATGTATCAACCGGTTCGGTGGCTTCTACATGAGGAATGTGCTTCGGATGCTTCTCTCTCTTGTCTCCTTTGATCTGCTTCAGAGCGTGCTTCAACGCTGGTAACAGCGCCTCCATACACTCGGCCACTGCGTTTGGGTTCCCGGGCATGTTGATTATCTGAGAGAACAAAAAAACCTAGAAACGTGAGTGATGACAACTTAGAGATTGTACCAATGTGAACTTAGAGATTTGTACCAATGTCGAGCCTCTAATTCCTGCCGCAGAGCGTGAGAGCATCGCAAATGGGGTGATCTGCTCACAGGGAAAAATGAAGACGGGATCAGATAACCACTCACCGCGGTTCTTTCCAGGATGGAGAAGAGCAACTGTGTTCAAAGTATTTTTTTGGTTTGAAAAATATAGTAACTAAAACCAAATCTGTATGGATCGTTTCAGTAAGGTATCAGTTTGGGACTGAGTTCAAGTCTTAATACCCTTGAGAAAGTTAAGTTCCAGTTCAGTTTATTTTCCTTTGTTGGTCCCGTTCAGATTCGTTTTTTGTATAAAGGACAAACAAAAATATTCTAACCATATTAAGACTCAATTCGTTTATTCAAAATGGATCGGTTCGGCTATCCAGATTGAACATCCCTAGAGGTAAATATTTTACCTTTAAGCTTTCTTGCATCATAACAAAGAGAAGACCGGGTGTTTCTCTCTGGATCACTTCTTTCGTTGCTTCAGGTGTTACATCTCTTGGAGTGAAACCAGTACCACCTAGTTGCAAGAAGTAAATATATTAAATGATTCAAACAGTAGACCAAATCTACAATACGTAACTAGATATTTATATACCAAGTGTAAGAATGAGATCTATTTCGTCGACATCGCTCCATTTCTGAAGAATGTCTTTGATTCTTTCAACTTCATCGGGGACAACAGCTGTTGCAACTACCTTCGCTCCTCCCAGCTTTTCAGACGAGGTATCAATCACTGATACAGCCCTGGGCCCACTGCACTAGCACAAGAATATCAGAAAGGATCATGAAATTGTATGAGTAAGTGATGGGAGCAAATTTGAACTAAATAAATATACTTGCCATCACAGTTCCTCTAAACTAGATAAACCAGGAAAAAAACTATCAGGAACGGGTTTGAGTATTTAATGAGGGATGGCATCAGGATGAGTTTTTACCTAAAAGATGTATCAAAGCACTGTGGTACTTCCTTGTCTCACTATGACAGGGGGCAATATTACTTTGCGTGTTACTATGGCATCGAATTAGTGACCTCACCAGAATAACGAACTGGAGAGGTGTATCTAGATGCACTTTTTTATCAAAGAAAATAAAGCAAGTCTCGGAGAAACTCGCTGTTCCAGCGTTTTCACAGACTGAATTTAATTCTAGCTGCGGAGAAAATTTACTCTACATTACTAATACTTGGATTGATTATGCCAATTTGAAGGAGAAAACCAACAAGGTTAAACTAGACGATTTTTACTTTGACTACACAATTCATGTTTTCTAGCTTATTTCTTATCAAATAATCACCAGTAACAGGTTATCTAAAACATCAAGAGTACAAATATATTTACCAACAAACAGATATCTCTATAAGTAACACCCATCAACAAGCTACTGTCCCAATTATCAGAAGGTAAGACATGTAGGATAAATATGTTTACGAACTTCATCAAAATCAATGCGTTCTAGTACAAAGACAACCTCAGCTTTGCCATTTTTGTTTCATCTTCTAACAGTGATCATTTTTAGAAAAACCTATCTGTTCCAACATCTTACATAACTCAACTCATCCAGATTTGTAACAGGACAATCAAGAAAGTTTAACAGTAAGCATACCTTCGATCAGGTCCAGCCCCAGCTGAGACAGTATCACTGACAGTAAGAATAGCCACTTTATACTCAGGCCCAGGTACTATATCGTTCTTCATTTCTTTCTGAATAGATTCTGGTTCTGATAATGAGGTTTTCTTATCTATAGAGAAGCCACTGATATTGGAAACGATTACGGCTGATACAGAAGTTCCAGCAGAAAGCACATTTCCCGTAGCAGGCAACTCTAACAAAGCATTAGCCGACTTCATACTTAAAAGCCGACTGCTCATCTGATGTCCCGTGCTCTCAGCAATAAATCTGACATCCAGGTATATTTTATTAATCTGTTTAAGATAGTAATACATAATGCAACTTCCAAAAGAGGACTGTCCACCTAAGTTTTGAACTCAAAAGAAGACATGCTTATGAAAAAACTCACCCAGAAGTCCCTGATCCATCGTTCTCTTTCCATTTGATGATGGCCCGATGAAACTCCGGACGGATGGGATCGGACTTTATGGGCTCCTGAAGTCGAGCTTGCACTCTGCACAAAGATTAGACAGTAATCTACAGTTTAACTGATGATCATTTTAAATGAATTCATTAAAAAAATTAACTTCAGTAACCTCAGTGGATAGGGGCTTGTCCATCCTGCAAGCTGGCGGATTGTAGGCACAACAAAGAGATTGAAACAAACCAAACAGCTTACAGGATTTCCTGGTAACCCAAATGCAAGGACTGTTTTTCCCATCATACTTTTAGTTGGTTTCGCACTGATCTCAGCAAACGTCAAAGGTTTCCCAGGTTTCATCAATACCTGAAGCAAATTTAAATTTAAAATCTGCTCAGTTCGGTATATATATATCAGATAGAACACTGTCAACTTGCTGAGCTAGTTGAGAAATAAAACAATAGAGTCGGGTAAAAAAGATTGTCACGAAACATAGAAGCCAACTCGTCTGCTTTTAAGTAGAGAAAGAAATAAACTTCACGGAGATTATTGAGGAAACTTATACTCCTTATTTACCTTGCTGAAATGTACTTTCCCTTTCTCTTTGAGCAACGGCTTGACAAAATCCCTGTCTCCCATCGAAACACCACCAGAAGTTAAAATAATATCGACACCAGAGGATATGGCCTCATCCAAAACTCTCTCAAGCTCCTTTCTATGATCTCTAACGATTCCAAGGTCAACAACTTTGCATTGCTGCTGCATCACTGCTGCCACTAACATTGCCCGATTTGAGTCCCTAATCTGCAGAGAGTAAAGTAATATTAGGGTCGAATATTTCTGATAAATATCACATGCATCAGAAATCTGCATTCTGCATAATACCTGACCACGACCTAAAGTCCCAGCTGTCGGCTCAACAAGTTCATCCCCAGTAGAGAGAACAGCTACGGTTGGCATAGGATATACCTACATGGAAGTTTACGTTTTCTGTATTGAACAAATCACTGGTAAATTTGCTAATATAAAAACTGATCTACAGCAATACCTTCACTAAGGTTACTCCTGCAGTTGCTAGCAAGCCAATTTCTGAGGCACCAATCCTTTCTCCAGTTTTAAGTACAGTAGCATCTTTCTCAATGTCACAACCCTAGCATATAAATTGAAATAAGCTTATGTCACAATAATATACATAAAATGATTTCCATATAGCTGGAAAAACCTGCCGTTTCATCAATTTTTAGGTGTCATATTTAATAACAAAAGGGAAACATGCTTTAGCTATCCTCAAGTCTTCAAGTTTACTAATTCTAAGTTCCAGAAGCGTATTTTCTGTAAGATGCATTGCAAGTTCACACCGAAAAGGTAGCAAAAAATGTGATTGTGTCCGAAATTCAAGTACATGTCCAAAACTCGCCCATCATCTACCATGTGTCCCGATAAAAGAAAGTAACGAATTAACCATCAAACGAAAAAATGGTTCAATTCATTTAACATACTGCTCTTGCATGCATCCTAAAGTTTACTTAGATCAATAAATGGCAGTACGCTAAAGAGAACAGTACAGTACTACAACTATTTAGCAAAGAGTCATAGATAAAGGAAACCAAAGATCTCAATTACAAGACTGATTATATAAGCGGGAAAGAAGAAACAATACCACTCTACGGATGTCGGTGCCTTTCTTGGTTTGAGTCAGTATTTTTACCCTTTTTGATTCAGTTGAGACGTCTCCAATTACTTGAGTGTCCTCAACTTGGACAACTGCATCGGCCCCATCAGGTATAGGTCCTAAAGAGAAACATATCAGAGAAAGAAAAACAGATTGAGAAAAGCTACTTTTCTGACGAATGAAATTATACTAACCACCAGTTGTTACATAAGCCACAGTTCCAGGAGTAACAGTCACACCCAGTCCATCATTCCCAGCTCTTGATTCCGTAATCACCGGGTATTCTCCAGGACCATCTGAAGCAACAACCGCGTACCCATCCTAAACAACATAGATTTCAATCTTATAAAGGCATTCAAGTATTCGCCGTGGTAGTCATCACCAGCTTAGCGTTTCACATCTCTCTGTTTCATAAAGGTCCCTAGATCAAGCATGTGGAACTAAAAATCAAGACACCTCCACTGAAACCAAATCAAGCGTTTCATACAGTTTACCCAAAGTCTCAATTTTAAGCACATTCAACCTTGCTCGTACTTCAAAAAAAAAAATGTTTCATTACATATCAAGTCGATATAATATTCATTAATCGCCTCAACCATTCGTTCATCATAGGTTGAATGATATTCACCTTGACGGAAGCTGGATATGGAGGCAGAGGATCAGGAGCACGAATATCCTCCGCCAATACTTTCCCAAGTGCTTCCTGCAGTGATACGACTACCGGAAGCAGCCGCTCGGAGACGCTGAGTACTATCCTCAGAGCTTCCTCCGTCGGTATCATCTCCGACTTTCCGTCGCCGCCACAACGACCTTCCATAATTTCGCTTTTTTTTTAGAGAGAGAGAGAGAGAGAGAGAGACGTAGACGTACGTCGACCGAACGGACACACGGAGGAGAGAGAGAGAGAGAGAGAGAGAGGCGTCGTCACTTGAATTCTCCAAAAAGAGGCTGAGAGCAAAGTTGACCGCCTGTTTGGCAATCGGAATAGCTATGACTTTCTACGATTATTAGGAAATTAGGTTTAAACTGGAAACCAAACACCCCTTTTGGCTCCTCTCTGAGTAGAATTGGTAAGTTATAACAATTGGAGACGTTCTGTTCTCACTTCCCTCTCGCTATTTTTCTTTAAACGGTCTGTGTGGAACCTGAAAAAATCCAAATTGAAATTGAGAACCCTAGAAATCTTGCTCTCTGCAAATCGATTCTGCTCTCTTGTCTTCTTTAATCAAGGTTTGGTTTTCTCATGTGATCTTCGCCATCTCGCCACTGAATTAGCCGCGAAATTCGAAGCGATGTCTGGATCAGTGATTCCTAGATCGAATCCGGATCGGGTTTCGTCGCCGACGAGCTCGAAGTCGGTGACGCAGACGGTGAACGGTTCGCATCAATTCGTGATACAAGGGTACAGCTTAGCGAAAGGGATGGGCGTGGGGAAGCACATAGCTAGTGATAACTTCTCGGTCGGAGGCTACCAGTGGGGGATCTTCTTCTACCCGGACGGTAAGAACCCGGAGGATAGCTCGGCGTACGTTTCTGTCTTCATCGCGTTGGCCAGCGAGGGCACCGAAGTCAGAGCGCTTTTCGAGCTAACTCTTGTTGACCAAAGCGGAAAGGGGATTCACAAGGTTCATAGCCATTTCGATCGGTCGCTTGACAGTGGGCCTTATACTCTCAAATATCGAGGAAGCATGTGGTACGACTTTTCACCTAGTTTGTTTGTACTCACTGCTCATAACTCTAGTTTCCCTGATTACGATCGATGGTTATCGAAATTGATTTCATAAAGTGTTCGTTTTGGTAGCGTTTGTAGGATGAGATTTCTTATTGGCTTTCCCTAGCTCTCGAAATTCATGCATGTTGGATAATTTTCTCCTGAGGACGAACTATTTCCATTAGGATTTTCAGTACTTTGTGTTAGGATCTCCTGACGTATTTTTATAACTGAGTGTTGATCATAAGGACCAGTTTGTTTCCCTTTTGAGATCTTCTTGCAGGTTAGCCTACTGGTTAAAACATGAGCTTGATCTGACACGTGATTACCTCATCTAGCTGCACCCTTGTGATGTGAATTTTATGGTAGCTTACTGACTGTGATATGCGAAAATGATCACATGAATTAGAATAGACATAATATGATGAGATCAGTTGTCCTATTGAGGAATTCGTGGCTTGCTTGGAAATGACATTGCCATAGCTGCTGAGTGTACTTAAACATTGTAAATTGCTAAGTAGGAATCCAAATTTGAACTCTGGCAGTGCTGCACGATGTTCCGTGTTAATGGTATAAAGCATGAAAAATGGAAGAATTCAGTTAGCCATAGTCATTGCAGGAACATTCCTCCAACTCATGAGTGATGTGGGTTCTTGCAACTGTTCTAAATCTTGTTTGTGAGAACGATACTGTGGCAAAAAGAAAGATGTGGGTGATTTATCTTCATGATGGAAAGGAAATTGAATGGGAAAATCTATCATTTCTACAGCGTTTAAGCTGACTAAATTGTCTGATTGTATCCAGACATAGTCTTAGCTTAGTTTTGACTGGAATGGTTTTCTTAGTTTCAGTGGAGAAGCTGTGTCTTCTATTCTTTCAATTTACTTTGATCCTTCTAAAAAGAGATATATTTGATCTGCTAACTCAAGCTCCTCTTCTCTTTGTCTTCGTTGTGGTTGATTAGGGGATACAAGCGTTTCTTCAGACGTACCCTGCTTGAGACATCTGACTTTCTCAAAGACGATTGCCTGATAATCAACTGTACGGTTGGAGTTGTGGTTTCGGAGATACAGTGCCCACGGTTACACTCTGTTCGCGTCCCTGATTCAGAACTAGGATCACATTTTGGAGTTTTACTGGATACCATGGAAGGTTCTGATGTCACTTTTGACATTGCTGGTGAGAAGTTTCAAGCTCATAAATTAGTATTGGCTGCTCGATCTCCATTTTTTAAGTCTAAATTTTTCAATGAGCTTGAAGGAAACAATACGGAGGTTGTGATCAACGATCTGGAACCTAAGGTTTTTAAGGTACATTATTGGTGGTTTTTCTTTACTTGTTTTTTGTTTGTTCAGATCGTCCCTGTATTTATGCTCTGTTCCATACAGGCTTTGCTACAATTCATGTATAAAGATTCTCTTCCGGAAGATGTGGAGCCTGTGACAACTCATACATTTGACATCTTAAAGCTGCCTGATTTATACGAGACATTGATTGTAAAGCTTTTAGCAGCTGCGGACAAGTATGACCTGAAGAGGCTCAGGTTGTTGTGTGAATCTCACATCTGCAAAGGCGTCTCAGTAAAATCCGTCGCCAAGATCTTAGCGTTGGCTGACAGATATAGAGCTAGGGAACTAAAGAGCGTTTGCCTAAAATTTACTGCCGAGAACCTTGCAGGTATGCTTCTAATATTGCAAAACACAATTCATGCTTGTAATTGTGTTTTGGTTTTCTTGGTCTTATGGAAATGGAAACCAAATAAAATCATTGGCAATGTCAGTTTGGATTTGGTTAGGTTTTAGATCAATATTATTCGGTTTGGTTTGCTTCGGTAATACTAAAATCAGCTTTGGTTGAGATTTTAGGTTTCATAATAATAAACCAATCGGATTATAAACAGATTTCATTTATGCGTACGCATTTTGGTTTGATATTTGTTTTATATGTCCGCCCCTAATATGCATATCATGTGTATAATCGATCTTCTGTTGTGTTTGAATTTGGTTGGGGTCCTTCAATATTGCAGCTGTTCTGAAGACAGACGCTTCCCAACAGCTGAAGGATGAATGTCTGACCCTCCAATCGGAGCTTCTGAAGGCGGTGGCTGGTTATGAGGAAGGCAGCAACAGTAGCGGAGGAGCCAAGTCTCAGAGCGTATGGGCCCAACTATCAGACGGTGGTGGCGGTGGCGATGCCAGCAGCCGACATGTTAGACAACGAACCACCTAGAGCCTCGATATGCATTTTCTCAGGTTAATAACCATAGAGGGGTATATATAAGTTGCTTTTCTGTATTTTTTTTCCAATCTTTACAAGGTTTTGTGGACTACTTTGGAATACGATCCTAACTCTATAATATGTAGGTAAAAAATCTTTCACTTTTCACTTCAGTTATAGTTTCGGATGTATCCATCCTTGTGTTTGTATCTAATGGTGTAAGAGTTTCAAATCCCATAAATTCCAGAACATTTTTGTTTTTAAAACTCAAAACACACTGATATTTACGGACCCAGAAGTATATTAATGTAAATTATACTTAATTTCATCCACTAAGCTATGAGTTTACAGTAACTTTTATAATTTCGTTACTAGGCGCTAGAAAGTAGTGTTCATTTATGTCGTTGGGTTATAACATCACTCTGGTTATGTAGCAACTCATAACAGCAGAAAAGACCAAGCAATGCCAACAAAACTAGAGTCGGTTCAAGCACCAAATTTGGTTCGTTGGTTAGCAGAAAAACCAAAGTCAAATTGTTTTGTCTCAGCAGAAGAACATTGAACTAGCAACTTTCTCGTTCAGCTTGGGCATGGGAGGCACAGGGACTGCTTCAGATGTTGTGATCCCGCCATGGCTCTCCTGAAACTTCATCGCAGCTCCCATTTGTTTAGCCGCCAAATGAGCATAGTATATCGGCGCAACTGCAAAAACAAAGGGAATTTGAGATAATGCAACAGCATCATGCATTACTTCAGGGTTTCCATTATTAACATGATCGCTCAATGCTAATCAACTTGTGTCATTTGACATCATGAAGAAACAAATAAAACATAAGTAGCAAAATCAGTTGTTGTCCATCCTCACTATATAAAAGCAATGATAGTCACAACAAGAAGCATTAGTTCCACACAAAGCAACATTACAAACATCTGTAACTATCAGCAGCAATGCAGAAAAGAGATGAGAATTACCGACTGAGATCGCAGTGGTGCTCCGCTGGTAGCTATAAGTATTAAAGCAGACAATTAAGAGACTGTCTTCAGTATAAATTGTAACACCACAAAAGATCTGTTTCTTACACATAGGATAACGAATGGACAAGTTCCTGGAGATCATCTGTGGAAAATCCAATCTCATCATAGAGCACATGGTAGTGTGTTGGTTTTGTGGTTCCCTATCAAATGTCAATGTCATCTAACTCATTACACAACCAAATCCACAGAAGAAAACGGTGCTAAGTTTCCTTTTCGGTTCACAAAGGATTCGAGCATAAGACTTTGCACTTACAATCTTTCCACCATGAGCACAAAGATAGAAGTCGTTGTTGTGTGGGTGGTAGATCATGCTGTCAATTATTGTTCCTGAAGATAAACAGAGAACAGGTTTCATGTCATTTCTCAGCAGCACCAACAAATAAAAAAAAAAAAAAATACAAACAATCAGGACCTGGAGGAACGTTATCAGGACCTCTGGTCTGAAAGAACTTGGTGTGGTGTCTTTTCTGAGCAATGACCACTGTAAATTTGGGATTCCACTTCTCATCAAGGAACTTGCACGCCTAATCATGTAACCAAAAAATGTAACTCCATAATTGTCCAACATTGGCTAAATATTAAGACCTTAAAAGGTTTTAGAACCAAAAATTCTTACTTGCAACATCTGATCCAGTTCAATATTCTGAACTTGGTTAAACTGAGATTCACTCACACCATCCCTACATGTATTATCATTCTACCTGAGTTAGCAAAATTTTATTAAACTACTTTCACAAGTTATCTAGATTATATGCATACCTGAAAATGATAATCTGATTTGGTTTCACTCCAGAACTTGACTCAAAGTCAAGCAAGAGCTCCCTGTAAAACAGCATTAATATAAGCAGGCCTATTTTATAGAGTTATAAAATAGTCACAGTAATGTGATCATTACCTCATGATACCTTCATCATTTACATCAGAGACGGGTTTAAAGAGATTCTCAATTATTTCAAGTTTAGGCGACTGTGTACGCACACAAGCCCTGTATTTTGAGATCAATGGCCATTCTCTCGAGCTCACAACCTATGCATATTCAACATATGAAGACAGAATCAAAATCATAAGTAGCTTAAATGAAAACACAACACCAGAACTTTTAAAAAATATTACCGTGGCAATCGATGGTACATCAGACTGTCCTGGAGAACCATGAGATACATCCATCCCAATAATCATTGTAGGAACTCTCATTACCGTAGGGATTCCTCGAGACCTCTCAATAGCTAACACTGAACTCAGTCCACCAAGCTAAACAGAAGATGGCAGAGATTAAAAAGAGATATGATATTATATCAGAAATTGAAAAAGTAAAAGTTTCAAAGAGACCACCAAGCTAAACCTTGGCGTTTATCTTGAGGAGGACATTAGTGAGGTACTGATCATTTACGTTGGGGGAAGGAGCAATACACTGATTCACTATTCCGTAATCAACAAGAGTTTTCTTTTTCCAAGGACCTAAGGGAGTTAAATGATTCAGAGACAGTATTCATATGAGAAAACAAAAAGTATACTATATGGTTCAAGTAATGTTAAGTAGTGCTTTGTGTTACCATAAATATCAGAGGTTTTCCTTTGCGGGAGTATGCAAAGAAGGAACTTAGGAGGCTCTGGGAGTTTAGATTCCATCTGTTCAAACATCTTCTCCACTCTTACAGAACTAGATGCATTCTTAAACTGATGATTTTCTTCAAAGACGGTATAAAATGGAGGTTCAACGTTCTGAGACAAAAGAAAAAGAAAAACAAGGAAGAGTTTTGTGATTGGTGTTCTTGATTGTAAGCAGTGATCCTGAAGAAAGAAAATCTTACAATTCCTTTCATCTTTCCACGTCTGTTCAAGTCACTAATAATCCTGTGCGGGTCACACCGAGCAGAGAAGTTCACAACAGCCCATTTAGTAACTGTGACTGGTTCAATAAATTTCTGCAGATTTTTTTTTTTGATTAGTATCAAAAGTCTTCAAACATCTATGAAACAAAAAGTGTAGAAGAAAAGAGGATTTATAATTAAGGACCTTTTTATTGAAGTTCCAATGTCCATTTCTTGGAATGATGTCCTCTCCATTGCCCACTTTAAGCTTTTTTTGGGATTATGAGATCAGAGATGGCAATTATAACATCAAATTTCCATAAACCAATAAGGAAAAATAAAAGATTATAGAAAAAGAAGAATCACCTTAGGTGTTGGTAATATGCGACCTTCCACTTTGGTGAAGTTAGAGTCAATCATGACACCACATTCTTGCAGCATTGTATCACCATTATAGTTACTCCTATTCATAGCCTGCAAGATGAAACTTTGATATTAGTACAAACAAAGAAGGCTTTTAACAGTTACGGATTTGTAATGGAAAAAGAAAAAGAAAAGAAGACCGTACTTTGGTTAACATATCCACCTTTTCTTGTGGCTTCTGTCTTGATTTTTTGACTAAGTTAGTCCTTTGAAAACTGGTAAGAGCTTTAGTGTATCGTTGTAGAGAAACAAGATGACAGTGCTGCAAATGTTAAAAAAAAAAAATCAAACAAGAAAGATAACATTGTGGTAAGAACAGAAGGAAGAAAAAAACAACCAAAAATGCACTTAGATAAAAGTTACCTCAATGGGGATGTAAGTAGGACTCTTCGGCTTACCAACATTGATGCAAGGAAAGTCACCTGAATAAGACAGCTTGATTTCACGGACTTTCGTAAAGTAATCAAACACTGTTATCTCAACTTCTCCATTGTCCTTCTTCTGCCTCAAAGTAAACCTAAACCGAAGCAAGAAAGAAAGATATGTGATAACAAAAATTAGTGAAACATACAAAAATTGATCAAAGAATCATCTACATACATTTGATCTTTGCAGTTTAGTCCACTTAGTCCGATTATCTTGTGTTCTCGATTCGAAGGGGTGACCTTAACTCTCAGATTCTTGAGAGTACGTTTAGCCTAAGTGAGAGAAAATATCAAATAGTGTTAGAAACAAGAATTTGAAATTCACATTCAACTTAAAAGGTTGCTCAAAAAAACATCAGTCAAATTCTAAGTACCTTGTTCCAGTCAAGAGATGATGGATCTTTCACATTTTGATTTGCAATAAGGAAATCAATAACAGGACCAGGTCGTAATATCACTGTAGTTGAATCATCTAAAAAACAGCACAAAATGTTACAAAGAAGAATTTTGGAAATGCACATTTAAAGGATAAATGAATTACCAATATTGAGGGATAAGCCTCCCTGAGTAGTTCTGAAGCTTGAATGGAATCCTCTGCAACAATCAACACCTTCACCGATGTTCGAAAAGTACTTTGAGTCATTGTGAAAAAAAGATTGTCGAACAAGGAGGCAACCTCTGCACAAAAGAGAATTGTGACAACATGAACATCCAAAAACATATCAAGCAGGATAACTAAAAGAATATCAAGAAAATTTTTACTTACTGTCGAGCTGAGTTCTGGCGCAAGATAATATCCAGCACTCTAATAGCATTTTGAAGATTATTTGTTTCCTTTCCTTGAAGACCATTTGCAATGGCTGGCATTGGGATCTTTGCAGCAAAGCTGATCGCAACCTTGAATTTCTTGGACTTGTTAGGACGCCTTAATCTTTTCCTGTCAGCTTCGTTGGTCTCAGTGTTGCGTCTGCTACAAGATATGTCTTCAAGAACAACATAGAAGTCTAGAGTGTTCGTCGGAAGAGGACCGACAGTGAAAAGATTACTGCCGCCATCATAAGCAAAGTGTTTGAAACCCAAATCATTTTTATAAGTCTCTTGAACTTTTTCAAGAATCTTTCTGCCAATACCTTTAGCCTCCACTGGACTACCATCTTCATATGTGATAGCAACCTGAAACCAAAGATTCAAAAGACAAATCCCACTGTAGCAAGTACTACAACGCAGTGATGGGAATAAGACACTAGAGAACACAAGAGAATTGCTTACACTGTAATGGAAGAAATATTTACTGTTTGCTTTGCTGAAGTTGACTCTAATATGGTTAGTAAATAGATGAATCTTCTCTCCTTTGGAACCGTTGCCACGGCGAGCCATTGGAAGAAGAATATTCTTACTCTTCACAGGTTCCAGTTCCGTAGGTGTACGAGGCGCGCGGTACATGTAAATCCATTTCTGGAGTTGCAAAACGCACAAGGTCAAAGAGATGCTTAAGAAGGTTAAATAACAGTGAATCATCAATTTTTGCTCAACTTTAACCAAAAAATATAAAGTTCCAATGTTCCATATAGGACACAAGATATTAACACAGAAGTTGAATAATTCAAGCTTTTATGTATGAACAGATGAGAGTCCACGAAGCAATATCATTGCAAGATACCAACTTTCTTATCATATTTCAACAAATAAAACAAATGCGGATACAACCTCTAAGATGCGATCATGCGAACAAACTAGTTAAGAACAAGCAAGAGATGAACATGAACATGAACATGAACACGCACGGTGAGCAGTTATTACATTAACAACGGTCAAGGTGAATAATGATCGTCAAGATTACAGGCCAAGAGACTAAACTTAGGAGTGACTTAGAGAGATTTAAGCATTTTGAAAGCGAAGAAAATAACGTAACACAATGCATAATTCGTCACCTTTTCTTTTGGATTTTTTTGCAAATGTTCTTTCCTGCTTTTTGTGAAAAAATAATTGAAAAAACTCTGGATTATATGTATTATATCTAATTATCTTTATGAACAATCAATTAAAATTTTCTATATATATATCACTGTATCATAATTATAAGCAACAAATATGATTTATTCTATTTTAAGATAAATTAATTTTGACCATATTTTTAACCATATATGTTGTTAATTTCATGCATTAGACTAATAATATTTAACTATTTTTAATAAAATATTTTTATAAAATTACTTTTAAAAAATTAGTTTTATGACAAATAAAATATTTCAAAGGGTGTACTATAGAATTAAACAACGTAATTTAATTAACACTTTTTAGTTGTATCATATTCATTGTTCAATCAAAATTTTCATTAATTTTTATATTTTTATTTTTATAATTGAAATTTTTTATCATTCAATTAATATATTTTGTAATTTAAATCAAAAATAAAATTTGATTTTTAAAAATATAAATGTTTGATTTACCAGGCTATCTTGGTAATTTTTCATCCAAAATGTTATTTTAAAAACTCTTAAAAAAGATCAAAATATTTAAAAAAAATTGAAATACTAAATCAAATTTATTTACAAAAAAAATGATTGAAACTGATTAATGAAACCTACAAAGTTGTTTAAGAAATGGCATTTTTTATAAAATAATCTAAATATTATAATCTACAAAATTTTGTGAATTTTTATGCAAAAGGTTTCTATTAATATAATAGAAAAATATGATACTCAAAAAATATATTGCTCATTTTTATATTAAAAAGAAAAAAATTGTAGAAAAACCTTTTCCTATGATAAAATGCAAACTCAAGACTTGAATTAGCAAATTCCAATAAATTCTAAAACAGAGACCAACCAACGCCCACAGAAACAAAGTCAGAACACCAAAGTTGGTTCGAAATCACCTCTTTCTTTCTTTTCTTATTCTTCTCTTTTTTGATATCTCAATCTTTAGTACATATGGATGGACTATACATAATTCTTCTCCATTCTTGCTTCTATGGAGAATTATAGAACAACGTACTCGGCACAAATTCTGAAGTAATTTTCCTCTAAAACCTATTTTCCTTCTCTCTTGTTGTTTTCTTTGATTCACTAGAGAAAAACTGTATACGATTTTGAAAATCTGTGAAATTTTGTGGAACTTTCCCTTACATCTTTCGTTTAAGATTTTTTTTCTCGGAAATATATGAACTGAAAAAGCGAGCTAAAACTAAATCTTCTCAGTTTCCATCAATCATAAGACCCAAGTCTACTAGCTCAAAGCGTAAATGTGCCAAGGTTATCAAAGTTGCTTCATTGAGTGTACTGGAGAGAAATCGAATCGCATTGCTTAGGCCTTTGCCTTCCCGCTTGCTTTTCGTTTTGTATGCCAGGCTCGGTTCCTATCGCCACTGATGGGGTTCTTATGAGCAGCAATGGAGCATTGCTCAGGCCTTCCGCTCTTTGCATTCATCTCCATTTGCATCCTCCTTCTTCTCATCCGGTTCTCAAATCTCATTCCTTTAAGAGCTCGAGCTCTTCGCTCTATCTCCAACGCTTGTGTGAAGTTCCATATCCGGACTATGCCTTCTTCACCTCCGCACACTATACGGTCACAACCCACATCCACAGAGAACAAGTTTGATCCAAACCCATGCAGCATCCTTTGTGGCGGTTCCACAGTACTCGAAGAAACCCTTTTGGATAAGGCACGACGGTTAGTCTTCAACAACTTCCTGACGTCAATAAGTGCGAGTTTACCATCACCAGATGCTGAGACAAGCCAGGGAAACTCAAAAGAAAGAGAGTAAACAGGACCAGTGTGCGGCATCCATTGAGATATGAGTACAATGCTTGTTTCACCATCGTATTTTTTTATCTCAAACATTTTGATTCCTCCATTTTCTCCACCAGTAAACAGTAAATCCCCACTATGGCTTCTTGACAGAGAGTAAGTGTTACCCTCATGAGCATCATGGATGATTGCCAATGGAGTCTCACTGCTAATGTCCCAAATGTACACATCCGAACCAGAAGCACTAGCAATGCTGGTTTCATGAGGCGCAAGTCCCCAAACCCAATCACTATGCCTCAAGGTTTTGATACACTTCATTGAAGATCGATCCCATATACGAACAGACATGTCCCATGAACCGCTAAAGATATTTGTCATGTCCAGGGCAAGACATGTGATAGGACCCTCGTGTTCCCATAGGCGAAACTCAGTCTTCTCTTTCTGAAAACCTATGAGGTCAAACAGATTCCGGAGACCATCCACTGATTTCCAGCAATGTATAAATCCATCAGTACCACCAGCTACCAACAGTTTTGTATCAGCCGCAACTGCCCTAATTGTGCAACCAAGCGGTTTAGATGCTGCAATAGCCAAGCCTTCTTCCATGCCCCACATCCGAACAATGCAATCATATCCAGAAGTAAAAATGAGCTTGGCAGAAGCAAGGAGGAAAACAGTCCGAACTGCTTCAGTGTGACCATAAAGAGTATCGATACTGTAACGTCCTAAAAAGGTCTTACTCCTGAATTCTCTTTCAACAAACAGCTCTTTCCATGATCTCTCTTCAGAAAACCCTGAACTTCTCGCCCCGAAGACTACGGGGAGTCCCCATCTCTCACAGTAGAATTGCTTCCACGCATGATGCTCTGAAGCTAACCTATGCAGACAAGTTGAAACACAAGACACAAGACCTAACTCTTTTGGGTCAAGGCAATTGAGAATCTCAGATATTAATGCCTGAGGCAAATCAATAATTGAATATCGATGAGTAGTAGACAAATCCTTGTCAGAGAGCAACTGTTTCGAGCCACTGGGCACCAAAGTTCCCTTCTTTTGCTTACAACATAGCTTCACACTTGGAATCTCAACAGACGCATTTCCTATTCTCAACTCCGAATTCAAAAGATCAGACTCAACAATTTTCGATGAATCATTCACAACTTCAAATCTCTCCTGACACTCAAATGCCATGAAAATCCAGCCAGCGCCCGATGTAGCCCCAATCACCCAAACAAGGAGATCCTCACGAACGATCCTGACCGGATCTGAAATTCTACAGCTCCAGAGATGAATCCAGCTAAGATTGAAGAAAAACGAGAAAACGATTCAATTCAACCGAGCCGGAATAAATAAAGTTTATTTTTTCATCACATGACTATCCGAAAATCGATAACAATCAAACCCTGTTCATCTTAAACAAAGGAAAAAAGAAGAAGCGAATCGTAAATGTCAGCTAAACCGAAACTAACGAGCAACGAAAAAGCCCTACAAAGAGAGAAGAAACTTTAAAAAAAAAAATCAGAATCGAGACAAGTTACATACCTCAAGTAATCAAAACAAGGTGTTCGTAACAGAGAAGAGATTTTCGCCCAAACTACGTTGCCCTAATGTCTCTGATCAGATTTGAAGGGATGAAGATTGAGAACCAACCGAAAGCAAAGACTGGAAAAAAATTCTACTCCATTTGTTTTTTCTTTTTTTATGTTTGTGGTCTAACGGTGGTATAATAACCGTCGGATGGAAAAAATATTGGACGATGTAGATCGTACACATATTTGATCCTATATATTGGTCGATTTAATTATGTAACTTACAAGTTACAAGTGCAAATATTTGATCCTATTTTTGCTGCGTTATTTTCTCAAAGTTTCAAAGCCCATAGTTTGGGCCTCCTCCTCTCTCACAAACGATCAACCTCCACCTTCTTCCTCCAAAATGTCTGATTCTTCCTCAAGCCATGACTCTCCACCTTCTCCTGCGATCGCCGGCGACTCAGAAACCACCGTGGCCAATGAATCTACACAATCGGATTCCAATGCGAAATGTCAAACAGCTATACAATCCTTAGCATCCATCGTCACAACAACGGAGATTCCTTCCACCATCTCTCTCCTCCTCGACGATGGCACCGTCTCCTCCGCGATTTCATCTCTTCTCTTACGTCCCGATTCAGGCGCCGGCGACAATAATCTCTGCCGTTGGCTTTACGATACCTTCCAATCCGCGGAACCGTCGCTCCAGCTTCTCGTCCTCCGTTTCGTTCCTTTGATCGCTGGTCTCTACCTCTCCCGTGTCCCTCTCCGGCAACCTCAAGCCGGATTCGAAGCCGTCTTACTCGCTCTCTACGCGCACGAGACAACCTCACGCGCCGGTCAAGCACTCACCGTCAACATTCCCGATCTCTCTCATCCCAGCATTTATCACGAGTCAAAAGGTCCCGCGAGGAACAACTCGACGTGTCTCAACATCGCCGTCATTTCCTCCACGCTCGATCCACACGGTACGGTGAGATCCACACGACGTGCCAGGATCGTCGGAGTCGCATTGGAGCTTTACTATAGCAAAATCTCGAGAATGC
Source organism: Schrenkiella parvula (assembly GCA_000218505.1). NCBI lineage: Eukaryota > Viridiplantae > Streptophyta > Magnoliopsida > Brassicales > Brassicaceae > Schrenkiella > Schrenkiella parvula. Next base: position 11,591,045 of record CM001192.1, on the reverse strand, counting down.
CTCGTGAATCCAAGCTCAATTTCTGCGAATCATGCGAGAAATGGGCGGGGCAAATCGGAGAGACGGAGAATTCACGAGCTGTGATCCCTACCTTGAGCGACGATTCCTGGAGAGAGGAAGAGAATGTCGCCATGGGAGGAAGATCTGAGAAAGACAGCGGACGAATTCCACTGCCGTGGGAGCTTGTGCAACCAATTCTGAGGATCTTAGGGCACTGTCTCATGGGGCTCAAAATGGAAGATAGGGAAGTATCAGAGGCGGCGAATAAAGCTTGTCAGAGTTTGTATCTCCGATCTCTGCATGATATAAACCCTAAGGCGATTCTGGCTACAGGAAGTCTTCTCCGGCTCCGGGAGATGGCTCTTGATCCCAAAAATCAGATCGATCACACTGAGATATCAAACGACACCGTTCTCTCCATCTGACTCCGTTTTGCTTTCTTTTTTTTCAGTCAACGCTTTATTTTCTATGTTAAGATAAATCACCTCTGATTTGTCAACTCAAATTCCCACAAAAGAAGCTTTTTTTTTATAATGTAAGGAGAGGCCACGTTCTTGGCAAATATCTTTTGTGATGAATTACTGAAAACAAAAAAAAATCCTTGAAAAGAAAAGATGACAAGACCAAAACCACATAATCTCTTACTGAAAAAGATCCTGCAAGTCGATGATGTCTGCAAGAACACCTGCCGCAGTCGTGTCGTTCCCAGCTCCGGCACCTTGGATCACCAAAGGCTGCTCCTTGTAGCAACGGCTATATATCTCTACCTGCAGTTTTTCCAATCAATTCAATCATTTTTCCTCACAAGAAAAAATCCAGCAGGAATCGTGTGTTTGTGTCCGATAATGTGAGCTAAGAGATTCATGCGTCCAAGTAAGGGCACTGGGAAGACGTTTAAACCAAAGCATATGTGTTCATATTCTCTTCTGTCAGACAGTTTCAGAAAGATTTAACAAATAGAGACTTACTATGTTGTCACTTCCTCTTAGTCGTCCCAATGGCGAATCTTTTGGAACTTCTCGAATGCCAACTTGAACGCTGTAGAGAGACCGTGATATTCAAAATCAGACAAGTCCGACATTGTACACTAGGATGTCTATGGGTGATTTCAGTTGCATGTGTTTACCAATATAATTACGAAGCAATTCTTCTGTCTAATTAATGATCAAATTAGCATTGAAACAAATTTCTTTAAGGTTTTGATTATTGACTGTACCTAAAAAAGTTGGGGTTGGGAAATAGCCAGAGTTGTTATTTTACCTTGAGCCCTCAATGACACAGACATAACGAAGCACACACCCGTTTGATGAAGCTCTTTTAACTCTCTCATCAATGTTCTGATCAAGTTTTACTATTCCTTTTTGGAGGAAATCATCCACAGACATGAGTCCAGGTCCCATCTCTTCAGGGTACAAGCTCTCTATCTACAAAGAAACAATAAAAACTACGACATTTATATTAGAAGAAAAAAGGATCAAAGAAGTTTTGTTATCAAGAAGGCAGAAGCAAAGCTCAAACAAGACTGAGAAGATCAATATGTCTAAAGCCCAGTTCGGGCTTCACCATTAGAGACAACGCTGAAGTACCATTCTCCAGCCAAAGCACTGGTTCATTGCAACTGAAACTAGTTCAGCTGGAAACTGACTCGACATAAATCACAGCATATAATTCAAAAGATGGAAAATGAAAAGTTTTGAATATGGTCCATACCTTTATGCTATCCATATTTATCCTCTTCCCAAGAAGACGAGCAAGAATCAATGCCTATCATGACAGCAGAAAAAGCCAAGTTGAGATACATAAACGTTTGTATCAAAGATATTCTCGTCAACGAAAAAACTTGCTTGAAATGAAAACTCTATGGAAACTTAAATACATAGACTATTTAATCGCAGTGAGTTAGTGACCACAAGACAAATCATGACTGCTTTTTTAAAGCATTACTTGAAATAGATGAAGAAAGCAATCTACCTTGTGGGCTGATGATAAACATTACTTACATTAACAAAGGTACACATGCACTCTAATTCTCACGAGAGACTATATTTATCCGTCCATACCTTTCTAGCAACATCTGTGCCACTGAGGTCGTCACGTGGATCTGTGAAGAAAATATAAAAAAATGTCAATCTAACATCATATTTAGAATATTCAAACATGAGCTTTCTTTTCATCTATTACGAGTAGGTTTTCCCACGGCCAAACCAATTAGAAAGCAAGTTGGAGCCTATTGTCAATCTACAGAACAGATTATGAAGTATAGAAAGGCAGATAATACTTAAATATAGTGCTGCTAAAAGAAAGCAGTTGACTACGAATCAGACAAAACAAAATATATGCCATGATGGCTGACTGAAACTGGAGAAACCTGGTTCAGTGTAACCCAGCGCTTTCGCAGCTCGAACAACTTGGCTTAGAGGCCTTCCATCTTCGAGCTCACTCATTACATATCCCAAGGTGCCTATTATTAATTAAGCAGGATATAAAGATTCATGAATAAATAATACATGCATAAATTGGGATAAAAAAATTATAAACATCTATAACACTATCATAGTAAAATGAGTTCATCTGAAGTGTGATTACCACTCAAACTACCGACAATACTATGAACAGGATCTCCAGATGAAATTATGCGGTTCATGGATGCAATGACAGGAAGGCCAGCACCAACCTATAAAAAAAACATATGTTGAGAGCAAAGACGTTGAAGTTTTTCACTACCATACACAGTCAACCATATCATCACACTTATGATCAGTTACAGAAGTAAACTGGATATTTGACGAAGAGTACGTTTGTACATCTAGTTTCATATTCAAAATCCTACAAAATACGAATTTCACTCTATATACAGGCAGCGTTTCACCTACAGTGGATTCATGGCGGATGCGTCGCAGATGCGAAACCAATTTGTCATAATGTCCCTGCGTAGAAGACAAGATGAGAAAAATATGAGTCATTTCGAACTACATTATAGATTTTAAGAATGATCAGCTTAAATCAACAAAGCATCATCTTCTGCTAGTACTGATTGGCGGCAAACTTCAAGACTCTATGCTGTCTCCAATTGAACTTATTCCTGCTAATATTTACCATATCAAAACCAAGAGGACAGAGAAACAACCCCAGTGAACATTTTGATGCCTATGCCTCCACATTCATAACACAAGTAGAACATGCAAAACAGCTTACTAGTAACAGGAAGTTACCATTGTTGAAGTAAGAGGCTTCTTATTTGCCAGGACAACACAGCAACCCAAGTCAACTGCCTTCAATAATATTTCAATCGTATCCATGCTGGCTGAGCAATCCACAACAGCTAAGCCTATAGCAAATATATTATTTTAGTAATTATAAGAACTGAGAGACCCATGTCTTAAAGCTACAGGCATAATATTTAGGCCTAACACTAGACTTTGAAAGTTTCAAAATGCCGACTGCCACAATTGTATTTCAACCTTATGTTTAGGTGCAAACCTGTCGAATGACACAGACGTTCTGCAATTTCTTCCGTTTCCCTTCTTGACTCAGAATCATTGAACACTCGATATTCACCTTATTCAGGGATTGAAAACAGATGATCATTCGGCTTATAACCCATAAAAGAAAAATTTTGGATGAAAACCGATGATTAGTCAAAAGAATTTTACCTAAAGGACCAAGCGTCGTTAATGGAGAACCAGTCGATTTGATACGGCAAACTCCCGACAAGAGTTCATCATTCAGCTCCTCTTTGAGCACATCCATTGGAACAACTAAAGATTTACTGTCACATACTCCAATCACCCGTAAATGAACTCCCTGTTATGATTTTTTTTTTGTGAGCTAAGCTGAAATTTTAGCTATTCATGACCGATACCAAGTTTATCAACTCGATAAGTAAACTAGATGATGGTGACAATGAAGATGAATAATTTGTTCCTGAACGAACAGGGAAAATCGAGGTAAGACGACGATCCAGAAGCCGAGGTTCATTATTAGAAATTCGAAAGACCATAGATTAACAACAACATAAGATTCAGATTTCATCCGTTAATGAGAAATCGAGAAAAACTAGTGAGTGAACAGAAAGGAATATGGACCATTTTGGCGTGAAGCGATCGGCAAGAGACAATGTGTTGAAGAAGGTGGCGGCCAACGGCTCCACAGCCCATGAGAAGCAACGGGATCTTCTTCATCCTTAATTCTTCTTCCTACTCAATTTCGTCTTCTTATGCTTCTACAGCAGCTGGTAATTCTTCTGCTACTCAGAAACGCTCGTTTTGTTTCTCTGAATGAACGGTGGAGATTGCAAGCTGGTAAAAAATGTACACGTGGCGGAAAATTTATAATGGGCCTGACAAACTGACAACTGGGCTTGGTGCTTGTCAGAGCGTCGTCGTTTCACTTCGTTTTTTGGAAAATCACGAGTTTTTTTTCAGCTGGCTCTATTTTTCTTTCGAAACCCCAACGGCTTTGATCTCTCTCTTTGTACGTTTACGAGAAAGAAAAAACAAAAAAGATTCTGATAAAGAGACAGACCGCAAGATTGTCTTGATTGAGGTTTTCTGGTTAATCGATCGTGAGTAGAAGACGGGAGTATCCAACAATCGCCAAGCGAGTTTGATTTTTTGGAAATCGCCAAGCGAGTTCGGTTTCCTGGAGATCGTCAAACGAGTTTGGTTTTCTGGAAATCGTCAAGAAGCGAGTTTATGCCCTAGATTTTGATTTTCGAATCGACTTCTGATAGTAATTAGTTCTCAAAACTTCAATGAAGTATCCGGATCTACCGTCGAATGTGATACTGGAGAAAGTAATAGTAAGACTTCCACTCGAATCTTTGATGCAATGCAAAGCAGTAAGCAAAGAATGGGGCAATCGGTTATGTGAAAAAGATTTCATATACAAACACTTGGATTTTTCCCAAGCACGTTTTGTGGGACTTGATGACAAAGTTCGGGTCATAAATCCAGTGACTGGTGCTGTGAAATCTACAGTGATCCCAGATTCTCTTGAGTATAAGAATGGAGGTTCTGTTTGTCACCTTATCCACTGTGATGGACTGTTTTTATGTCAGCATAATAACCGGCGAACTTTAGGATACAACCTCGGTCTTTGGAATCCAGTTCTGGGGCAAGTTCACTGGATCACGCCGATAAAAAATTTCGGGTCGATTGACCGTTATGGGATCGGATACCACCGTGATAGACGTGAAGACTACAAAGTATTGCGGTACCTTAATCTGTTTGGTGACATTTCTGATGAAGATGAGGGGCAACCTAACAAGTACCATGAACAGCATGTAGAGATATTTCATACTAAATCTCGTTCTTGGACAAGATTTGCTGCTACTTTGGATTGGCGTGTTGAGCCCTCGTGCCTAGGAGTATCAGTTAAGGGCAACATGTACTGGATGGCTAGGAGGATGAGCGAACCCGGATCCGGATCAAGCATATTCATCCAGAGTTTTGATTTCTCGGAGGAACTTTCACCCCCGTTTGTTCTTTTCCCACGCAGCTTCACTACCATTCTCGTGATACATCCCAAGTCTGGTTCCTGTTCCGAGTCTCCAGAGGGTTCTTACATCTTTTCTCTCCAATTAGGACGAAAAAATGAGTAGACATAGTGGTACAAGCAGTATAATATGGACATCGGTGTGCAATTACGTTGGTTTATGTTCCAAATCTCCAGAAGGCTCTTACCTCTTTTCGCTAATTAGAAACTTCCATTCTTTTTTCTCTCTTTTTCTAGTGGTTTCTATCGAATTGGAATGTTGTTTTACACAAAGAAAAAAAACATCATATATGGATAATCGATTACGTTTTGTGGATTGGTTGAACCAAGGATTGATAATAGAAACATAACTATGCCAAGATATTCGCATAAGGTATGAGCTCTTCGTCACCATTAGGACACTTATTATCGCTCTCCAGTGGGTAAAAAATGTTTTATTTCTTGAAACGTCGAGATATTGGCATAAATCCGTTTTGTTTCTTTAAATATCTGGTTGAATGGATGGACGGTGGAGATTGCGAGTGGATAAAAAGTGTACACGTGACAGAATCTCTGACGAAGGACTACGTGGTTTGCAGTAGAGTACGCTGTAGCGAAGAGAGTAATCGGGAAGACGGAGTATCTTTGGGAAAATTTTCAAAAAAAAACCTCAACGTTTTTGAGTTTCGCAAAACAATGTCACCATCTTTAAAGTCATGCGCTGACCCTTTGGGCTCCAAACTAGTCTATGTATACATCTATTTTATTGGGCCATAAAATGTTAAACTCCACATAAAACCCAACTAGTCTATGAGCTTGGATTAGGGTTTATGGTCGGCAAAACGTGCATCCTTATATATATGTGTGTGATAATTAGGGCTTGTTAAGATCGATCTTTTTGTCTTTGCGTTATGGTGTTCTCCCCCGAGCTTAAATGCCATATTTCAGACGAAGAAATCATAGAGAAGTACCTGCGGCCAAAGGTTTTTGGAGAACCAAGTGGGATCCCGAGTTTCATCGTGGAGTTAGGTGAGGAGTTGTACACTATAGAGCCTTGGCTTCTTCCGCACGTAACAGATCTCATCCTTAACCCTCGCGAGTGGTTCTTCTTCGGTAAACGCAAACGAAAGTATCTCCAGTCCGAAGGAGTTCATGGCGAGGGAGTATGGGTAGCCGTAGAATGTTGCCACGCCCTCTGGTCCGACGAAACTGGTGAAGAAATTGGGAGAACGTCGAGATTCAGATATTACTACAGGAACAAGGACGACGAAACTAGTGATATGGAGATGACCAACTGGTTCATGAGAGAGTATCGTCTCTTTAACACATCCACGAGAACCTTCTATCCAGGTCGTCAAGTTCTCTGCAAGATCACTTGTAACGATAGAAACTTCGTCTAAGTCTCTATTATTTAACTCTGTTCTTTTTCTTTTCAAGATATGCATGTGATGAACTGATTGGACTAATACTAGATTGAGATTACATGTTCATTCAAGTTTGGCCTTTTTTGCTAGTATGCCTTTTCTATTACTCAATTAATTTCAGATTTATATATTCTCCACCTAACTAATAAAGTAAATTGCGCATAAGTCGATTACATACAAAAACATTAATGGGATTGGAATAGAAGATGGTTTACTTCGGTTCGGATGGTTTTTCTGGTTCGGTTGGATATGTAATTGGACCCGTCAATGATCCGATTACCCGTTCTGATTCGGTTATCTGGCTATGGCGTACAGTTCACTGATTTTGCTTCTATGAGTCTCTTCTTCCTCAGAGATCTTTTATGCCCCAATGAAATCCGAGAAGATTCAAATGTAAATATCTCTTCTGATTCATATATCGGAGACTCAGATCGAGCTGCTTTTCTTTAGACCTGCAATCGAATTTTTTGCCAATCCTATTTTACGGGAGAAGAAGAATGGACACTTTTAGCGCGGAGGATCTGTCGACGATCGGCGGAATCGCCACCGTATCGCTCCTTCATTCGTTTATTCCGACGCACTGGTTACCTTTCTCCATCGTCGGACGCGCGCAGAAATGGACGCTTTCTAGAACCCTCTTCGTCAGTATGTTTCGATTTCTTAGATCTTTGAGGAAAACAAAATTTGAAAGTGATGCGCGTTTGATGTTTATGGAATTTCCAGTTATTCTGCATTTCTATGAATCAATAATCCTAAGGCATTGTTCGATTGAGCTAGAAATAGATAGATAGTTAGGAATAAACGCATGAACGGTTCAACTGCTGCTTCAATGGTCTAATGACTTGTATTTGTTGAGATGACGTTCGTCGTCAATGTTGGTCATGCGTTTTGTGGTGTATTTCTTCTTATGGATATGAATGATGAATTAACTGAATCTGAAGCCCTGTAGCTTTTTTTTTTGCATGGAAGGTTGATGATGTGGATCTTCCATGCTCAAGTACATGATTCAATGATTCTTTTTCTGTTTGGTTTGGTGGTGTTGTATATATTCACTCATATTTCTTTCTGACTTCCTCTAGTGTCACTAAATTTCAGCTGCATTTGGAGCAGTCTTGCATGTCATATCCACTTCCCTTCTTGGTATAACAGCGATCACAATGGCGAATACCATCGCCGGTGAAGAGACTGTTCACAAGCTTGCTTCCCTTTTGCTTGTGATTCTCGGTGGAAGCTATGTCTTGCTGTTTTTGGCTGGTAAAGGAGGCCACACTCATGCTCATAACCAACCAATGGAGAAAATGGCTGTTGCTGGGCTTGTCCTTGTTCCTGCATTATCTCCTTGTGCAACAACTCTCCCGGTTTTCCTCGCTGTTGGAAATTCAAAGCCGATGATGGTTCTCGCCATCATAGTTCTGCTGATCAGGTGAGACGAATATCACTGCTTTGTCACATGTCTTGTGCTTCTATAAACATCTCTATATATAGACACTCTTAGGGAAATTAAGTATCATTTGACCAGGAAAAGAACATATGCCTGAAATGATTTGATATTTTTTTGGGTAGCACCATACTGGTGATGACATCGCTGGTGGCTCTATCGTTCTATGGTGCAAGCCAGCTGAAGTTTCACTGGGTTGAGCGATACGATAAACTACTGGTTGGTTCGGTACTGTGTCTGGTAGGTATCTTAACCCTTCTTTTCCATGATCATGACCACCATGGTCATGAAGCACATCAACTCCACAGGAAAATCATTACTCTCTAGAGACTGCCTTCGAATCTCTGTTTTGCCTGTCATGTCTGTTGTAGAGCGGCTTAATGTCTTTCCCGTTGTATGTCTATAACTAGTTGTAACGCTCTCTGTTGCACGTGAAGAAACACATGGCAGTGTTAAATTCCTTTAATAGATTGTGAATGTGATTTCCGTAAGCAGTATATCAAATCCATATGTGACATGCTACAGTTTAATAATAATGCGCTATATAAACAACATAGTTTTTCAACGGTTGGTATAACCAATCAAAGTTACAGAATCAGAAGATACTGCATTCTGAAAATCTTGTAGTGGTCGGCTTTGCCTACAAATATGGTTGACACCAAACCAGAAGCTAATCTAACAAGTAATTTTGTTACCTAATTATTGAAGGAACCATCTTTATTCACTAAAAAAAGTATTTATTTAGGCAAATAACTTACCTTTTTTGCCTTTTTTTTATGGAATAAAGTATGGTAACTATGGTTATTCGCGTTCTATAAAGATAATAAGTATAGAAGAGAAGAAACTGGAAATAAAATTAACAACTAATCAGGAGGAACCAACGGGTTTAAGGAAGTTGTCAAAAGGAGTAGAGGCAGGAGGATTGAAGAAAGGAGGATGGTTTTGATACTCTGTGACGCACATATTTGAAGGCGCCGGTGCACCCAATCCCATCGTCTCCCAAGAGTTTCTCTGATCCACAAAAGGGTTCCCACCACAAGGCAGAGCAGTACTTTCTTTAGGTTGGTTGCTGAATTTGTTGCTTTTTGCAGACATGAAAGACATCTTCTCTTGCTTCCCCATGAGAAGAGCCTCGCAATGTCCTGCCATTTCCGTGTATGTCATGTCTGGTGGATCAGACACTGAGTATCTCCCTAACTGTGCTGTTGTCTGAGACACCTGCGCACGTTTTCATTTGAGGTTGTGGATTCATTTGCTAAATTATACACTAGATGTGTAAATGCAAACAAAAATCGAAGCCTTATAAACCAAAAAGAGAGAGAACTCACTGCACTTAAAAGTTCATCGATGCTTAGGAGAAATGCGGTTTTGGCATTAGGTTGTGTATCAAGACCAAGCTGATCTTCTGGAGGACTCGGCATTGCATCATTATCCGGTATAAGAGATTGAGTTTCAGCCTGCAGGATAAGCAAAAGTAAAAGGAACAGATTGATGTTATAATAAAGATACAGTTACATTTAGAGAAATCAGAGCACAAAAAAAGCGATACATTACATACCATCTCTCGCGGTTTGTTGTTTTTTTCGTCAGAACGGTAAACTTGAACTGGAGATTCTGTCAACTGTGTTCCAACTGGACAACCGTCGATAGGTATAAAATCTGAAACTAACTGCTCCTTTATAGATGACGAATCTTGCTGCAAGTTAATCCATCAACAAAGTTAAGTAAATAAACTCATGTACATTCCAACATAATTATAAAGATGGAACATTTAAAAAGTACATCAGATAGTTTTCCGAGAAACTTCATTATCATGGTAGCGTAATATTCTCGAGGTTGATTTTTTGTAGTTTCTTCTATCGCCACAAGTGAACTGAAAGCATCTTCATCGTCTTCTTTTGATCCATAGTTCTTTGATGGTTGCTCTTCTTGTCCATAGAAAACAGCATCTAGCTTGGAATCTTCCACCAGTTGAAGAAACGGGTCTATCTGATATACGCAAGAACATATTTTATAATCAAGCGGTATTACTAGAGCAGAGGAAGAGTAAGAACAGAGGAAAACGTTTGTCTACCGTTTTCTCCTGTAGTGCGGTTTTTGCGCTATTAACAAGAGGAGGGATGTTGAAGGCTCTTGCTGAGAAAATTATCATTGATGTAGCTAAAGTAAAGAGGGATCTACGCCGTGATGGCTGCAATGGTCCTAAAATTGGCAACAGAAATTAATCTGTGAAAAAGAAGAAGCAGCGCAACACTTCTCATGACACTAGATGCATAACAGTGAATCTTAAATCGAGAAATAGTTTTACTTGCTGAAACATGGTAACATATACATTGAGACAAGTATATGGAACTGTTAAGTTTAGAACAACACATTGAGTTTGGACCATACCTCCAAGAGAAAGATTCCGCAAAGAAAATGCTAGCTGAAAGCTCCAGACCAAGACTTCATTGCTTGAGTTCTACATAAATTTTATCAAACGCTTGAGATTTGGTTACTTAGTAACTTCTATTGTTAAACATTAGTGCAGGGTAACTACACAGTATAACTTTTTAACTGTTGTACCTTAGTCCGTCCAAATAACAGTACTAAGCTATATGTATTAGCAATGGCTTCATAATTCTGTGGCATGTTTTGAGGAGACAAAGACTGCACCCAGATCGATGAAAGCAAAAGGCAAATCTGATGGCTGCTTAATCTTAAAGGTATCACCTGGAATTTTAGGTTAGAAGGAAATGAAACCAATTATAAGAAAATGACAAAATCTCATCAGTTATATATAAAACCAAATATGAAACATACTGGTTTCTCTGGTGAACTTCCTGAAGAATTCTGATCCGATACAATTAATAAGGGGTTCCTTTTCACACTCTGAGTTCGGCTGTAGCTTGACTTCAACCGGCTCAATACTGAACTTGTATTGTTCTTTGGCTCCTCGTCGTCAAAAGTTTCACCTCTGGTGAACTTTGACTGTGACCTGCTAAGTGTTGAAACTCTCTCAATCTTTGCAGTATCATCTACAGCGTTATCCGACTCCAACTTCAGTTTTCTAAACAGTGCAGCTGAAGAAGAAAATACAGACACAGTTCTTGACAATGTCCTCTGCATATCAGCAGGCCTTCTAGACTTTGGAACTGAATTTGGACAAACAGAAGATGGGACCAGAACAACAGAAAATATACGGTGGGCCCCCATCCTTGATTCATGGTCAGCACAGACCATAGCTTGAAGCAATTGATGGAATAGTGCATCTGGAAAAGCCTGTGTAAAGATTGCATGTTATCTTCTTATTCCCTAGCGGTTATGGTTACACATTGGGGGTAAAGCAGGGATATAGAAGCTTCAAGTTTAAGCATCTTGCCTTGTTTTCATATGATAGATTTGGTATAGCTGCTATGATTTGTGCCGTGCGGAAAACAGCTGCGATTAGAGTTCTCGCCATGACTGTAATATTTGACATGCTTTCTAACATGACAGCCATTATGTCAAGGATAGGACCTGCATCTCCTACCTGCATTTCAGAGAGACTATCAGTTCTATAAAAATATAATTTATCCACCAAGTGTTGTATAGAGCTTCTTGGGGATAATATGAGTTACCTTCTGGGATAATTGCACGAGGCATTGCTCAACTGCAGTTTCGAACTTCAGATTATATTGAATCATCTCATTCCCCAGATTCGAATCATCTAATGAACAATGAATGCTCTTCCTCAGATGCCTAATCATATCACTTAGCGCACCGATTATCGCCACGGATGGCAGAACTTTAGTCTGTTGGGCAAGTGCAGTGGCAACATAAACTATGTCCAGTTGCATTCTAGGCTTCTTTAGAACATTCTTGTGATCAAGATGCTTGATCAGGATGGACAAAAGGAAATGCGTGTTTTGCCCTGTCGTCAGTTACTAACACTATTAGTAGTCAGTAACAAGCTGAGTAGAAGTTCCAAAAACCAATAAACCAGATGGAGAAAGTACGAACCCGATCGTTCTATCAGCAACTGAACGTCCTGCAAAACATATAAAGCAAGACCGTGCTCGGTGGACCAAACTTCATTGAAATCAAAGTAGCGGAAGAGTGACTCGAGGACACGCCGCACAGTTGTTGCTTCTTTTGCTAACTTTGCCAGATTATGCAGACAAACCCTCGACCAAAACTTGGGGTTTTTAGCATCTTCCCTGCACCTTCTTTAATCAGCAAAAGAGAACCTATAAAGAAAACAAGCATGCCAAACTAAAGACTTGAGTAGAAGGATTTACACAGATACAATTGCCTTGCCTCTGTCATCCACGATTCTTGTCCAAGAAGCAATCCTTGTTTCAGCTTCTGCGGGAGAAAGTTCTTTATCTATAGAAGCAATCTTGTTGTCTTGATTTATCGCAGCAGTGGAAGATTGAATGACGCCTCCATAATTTTCTAAGACAACAGAGACAACCTGAAAAGAAGAGAAACAAAGAAACGTGAGGACAAGTGATTCAACATGCTAAACATCCGTTCGAATAGATTACAACTTATGATTGAGTCGAAAATAAAAGCTTCCAAACAAACTTACATTGTCAAATTCCACAGAGATATGTGAAAATTCTCCCATGAACCAAACCTGTGGAAATCCAGTGATTGTATGAATACTTTTCTTGCATCTCTCAATCATAAGACATTTCATATTCATGCTAGAGATAACAATTCAAATGGAATAAACCATCTGAGTTATATGACTACCAAGGATGAGAGAGCTTGGAGCCCAGCAGAACACAAGTTTGTTGTCCTTTCTTCTTCTCCCAATTCGTGAGCTAAAGGACAGATTTTTGGGATCAACCCGTCTAAATTAAACATGTATGTGCCCTCTGTCTGGAAAAATCAATGACAGGCATTATCAGGCAATTCTGATTTTGTTTATCCGAGACAGGAAATTTATCAAGATAATTAAAACTGACAAGAGTTGTGCACCTGATTGGTAACAAAATCATAGAGAGCTTCACAACCTAAAACGCGCATTTCATCATGCCTGGACTGATCTAGAAGGATATGAATGAGGCCAAGGTAGCTACTAGCAAACAACGACCTGAAGATATAAATCATTAGGAAAGCCAAAAGATTTATCTTAAGCAGTATAATGTTGATTTAATCAAACAGAGCATACATCTGTTCATTACAAGCAACCAAGAGCTTCTTGTAGATACACATTACAATCTTTACAGAATGAAACTGCTCCATTCTCAGTTCCCTGTAACACCTTTGTTCAAGATAGGTTGTAATCTGAAAACAGTATAATAGAACCATTGCTTTAAAAAAAACTGAAGACAACTAAATCCCAATATCGTAGAATGTTATAAGAATTAGCTTGTGGAAACTCGCCTTAGGGATACGAAGAGGGTTTTTCGCAGCATACTCACATAGTTTACTGATTTTTCTGTCATTAGGTTGCTCATCCTGTAGAGGATGAATCAAACTTAGTAGGCATAATGTAGGAGAAGTTCTCATAGTCAATAAGCAGAACACTTAATGTGCAAATCAGATTAAAAAGTGAAATCCGATTCTTCATTAACACTCAAATTCTTCAGAAAGTACTATCACGCAGGACTAAAGTATTAAGGTGCTACGTAACCAAAACACACAATATTCTGAAAAGCAAATCAAGCTCCATCGTGCAACAATGACACTAATTTCGTCTTAATTGAAAAATTCAGAAAATATTCGCTTGACTGAATCCAATGAAACTCGTGTTCTGTCAACAGCTAAGGATCAAGCTCACGCAAAAAAAAAAAATTAGCTATCGTCATACAAATGGGAATGGCGTCATATTGCAGGAAAATGCGACATGGTAGATTAAGATAGAAGTGGTTAGAAATCAAACCAGAGATCGAGGGAAGATATCGGCGAGAAGATGTTTATATCTCTTAACGGGATGTCTCGATCTGGCGCGCAAGGCCGGACAAAAGCAACACAAGCTTTCACATACGGGGAAAACGGTCCTTGAAACGACCCCCATCGCTCTTTCTCCCTCTCCTCAACGAAATAGCAAAAACGAGATTTACAGACACATGACGGAAGCGTAGATCGTGAAATGTAATGGATCAAACAAATGCCAAGGAGTGGGATCGGAATAGCGAAGGATCAAAACAGAGATCCATTCGGATCGAGAGATGCGAAAAGATAAATGGAGGAAGATGAAGAAGAAGAGAAGAAGAATCGAAGAGCTGTTTCGTAATGAGGAGATAATTGCGGGACTTTCATATATTTGTTTGTTCAAAACCAAATTTTGAATCTCTCTTCTTCTTCCTTTTTTTTTTCTTCTTTCTCTTCGATTTACTATTTTTGAATGTTTGGCAACAATGATTAATTTGATGATATTATAAAAAATATACAATAACTCAAATAACTAATAAAATTAAGTGGACGTTTTTGTTAGTGAGACGCCTGAACTTGTCATGTTTGTTTCTAAACATACCAATTGATTAATGGAAGAAAAGATGTTAAAATAATGGGAGAGAGAGGGAATAAAGGGACTATTTTTGGGTATATTCAATCATATCCTCACATTTCTCAAACCCTTAAACCAAAATTTTGAAACCTTTCTTTCTCCGCAAGAAACAATACTATATTGACCGCTACGATATGGCTGATTCCAGATACAATGCCTTAGGCTTGAAGACTGTGAACAACAGTCCAACATTGTTTGGTTTTTATGTCAACCACAACTTGATTATGAACAGACAATTACAGAGAAGAAGAGCAACGATTTCTAAACAAGACTTGCTTCTTGTGTGTTGTTTTTTTATTGTGCAAAGAAGATCACATTCATACTTAAACAACAATATACACACACACACACAAAAGACAAGATCTTTCTATGAGTAGATTAAGGAACTTAAATTATCAAAGAAATTTATAAGGTCTCAACAAATCATAGTTGTACTGAGTTCCTAGACCAATACTTCAATTCCTAGGTCAATTAAGGAAATGGCAAGACGCAGAAGATAGTGATCCTTCTAATTTAAAGCCACATGCTTCTAGTAAGAAACTTAACCAGAGCTGGCAAAAAAAAATCGAGGTTTTCTTATGAGAAAATAAGTGTAGACTTCAACTAAAAGAACGAGACACACCACACGCTGCACGCGGACTATATATATCCGATCATGTAGCCTTGTCTCTCGGTCGTGTGTGGAGACGGTTAGCTAGCTGCAAGCCCAGCCCACCAAAAAGCCCATCAGATTCAACTCTACAAGTTTAATAACCTTTTCTTTTATCCCGATCGTGAAGATTCTTTTGGAGGTGGATTTAGCATACAAGTGGATTGATTCTAGAGACCAAACCGTTCACTTAATCTTGTTTGACGAACCACTGACTCAACTTGATCAGATTAACTAACCATCATTCGCAAACTCGGTTCTTTAATTTCAGTATCATCTGAAAAGACAATTTTGACCCTTGTATTTTTTTTTTCATCTAGCCTTATTTGATAGTAGGAATAAGTGGAGTGAGTGAGTTGCTATTATTCCGACATTTAAGTGTTATGTGTTTGTCGGATCAGATTCCATCTTTGAGAATCGAATATCATTTTTTCTTTAATCTTTAAATACGTAAGTTGCACTTAACTCTCTTTTTCGTTAGTGCACAACAAAACTCAAATAATTTGTACCAAACGAATGAAAAGTGAATGTCACATTATTCAGATTTAATTTTCATGGAATGGTACATCACAAGAATAGCGTGTGTTGTGCACAAAGAAACACTGTTTGTTTCCGCGTGAACTCTAGTTTCCAATTTTGACCAACGTCACAAAACAACAAACCTCTTTACTTCTTTGACCAATTCAACCATAAAGACTTTTAAAACCAAAAATTAAGTTAGAAAGACTTTTCCCCTTTTCTTTTCCTCTTGAAATCAACGTTTAACTGTTGACGACACAAAATTCAAAGGTTACTTTTTAATCAATATACACAGTTTTCTCAATTTCTAATCTAAAATCAAAACCCACATTTTCTAAAAGTAAGTTAAAATTATTATCTAAAGTTGTACTTATAATACTTTAAAGTGGTTTTAACCCAAACTAATTGAAATGGTGTACATATTCCCTCATAGATGGTGGAGAGTACAGCTCACATTTAAAGTACAATTCAATATACTATTATTTATTTCATTCTATTTTAAATTATTTAATACTTTCACAAGTAGATTATTACAATGCATTTATTTTATTTTATATACGGATTTAAATTTGGATAATAATGTAGTGATGATATTTATCACTTGTAATGTTTTGTACATTCATTGTAATAAAGTGTTTAAAAAAAAAAAGAGAATAGTGTAAAAAGTGAAGGAAGAAAAAAACTGAAAAAGTAGTATATCTCTCCGTCATTTCGCAAGCCAATCGCATAATCGAAACTTCAACAAAGATAAAAAAAAGGGGAAGGAAACCCTAATTTCTCTTTCTCGTCTGATCGGAAAATTCACTTTACTCACAATTCCTTTTCTCTCTCTCTCTCTCTTTATCCTCCGGTACCTCACATGGCGTCCCGAAACTGTCGGTGGGAGCTCCTCGCAGCTTCTCTAACGCTAACTTTAGCTCTGATTCACCCGGTGGAGGCAAACTCCGAGGGAGATGCTCTCTACGCTCTTCGCCGGAGCTTATCAGATCCAGACCATGTGCTCCAGAGCTGGGATCCGACTCTTGTTAATCCCTGTACCTGGTTCCATGTCACCTGTAACCAAGACAACCGCGTCACTCGAGTGTAAGATCCTCTTTTTCTCCCTGTTCACAGAAGTTGATTCGCCAAGAATCTATGGAGATTCTATTTGATACAGTCTTCGTATTTCCTCAGAATTCACCGTCTCTCTTAGGGGATTTTTGCTCTAATTTTAGAACATCATTTCTGGGTTAATTTAATTTTGGATTGCACCTATAAAGCTTTTATTTTTTTCTCACCCAATTTATGTTTGAGCTTGGACATGATGTTGTTAGAGTCATATCCACACCTTTAACCTAAGCTGCTATTTTGTATTTTGGTCATTGGGGAAGATGTAAGATAAACTTAACCCATAATTGATTTGTTGAGATGGAGAAGAGCAAACAATATTTCTTATGGACATTTTGTAAAAAAAAATATGCTAGTAATAGTAAGAATCTATTAACATATATGATTGAAAATTGCTTTGATTATTCTTCTACGACGCCTCCAACTTCTTCGCCAGATGCTGTTTTCTCTTTTAACTGTTGTCAAGGTCAAATGGGAATTTAGTTTATGTTGTGATGATTCAGCTTTCCTTTGTACTTAGAAACATTTTTTCATCAAACTGGGGTGACTTTAATTTTCATGAAACTATTTTATGATATGGTCCTTTTCGCATCTTCAGATGCAGAGTACGGCGATTAGAAAAAAAAAACACTTTCTTGTTCAACTTTCCAGTATGAAAAGGGGAAATCTAAAGCTCCCATGTTTTGCACAGTGTAGATCGCTCTAGTCATTGGATTCCTTAAAAGTCTCGAAAGAACCCCCAATAGTTCAATTTTGCTTGTACCTCATGATTTTCTCTACGCATTGTTACTGATTTAGATTACTTTTTGTTCCCTACTTTGTGAATTCGTACGCTTTTAGAAGAATCTTGGATTCGTTATAATTGATTACATCTAGTTATCTCACAGAACTGTTTGATGAATCGACAACAACTTGTTGGGTATCTAAAACAAATGCTTAATATCTCTTACAAACTTATTGTCTCTTTCTTCTAATATATAAAGATTGGTATTTTGCTATTAAAGTATATCTCTGATTGTACATTTTTTTTTTTTGCCAGGGATTTGGGTAATTCAAACCTTTCTGGACATCTTGCACCTGAGCTTGGGAAGCTCGAACATTTACAGTATTTGTATGTCATCACTCTTTTGGCTTCTACTTTCCGGAAATTAAGTTTTTTTGCAGTATCAGCTGTAATAAAATGAAATAGTGGAAATAAAGTTACATACCATAAAGTGCGCCTAAAGCACCCACTGTGAGATTGATTATGTAATAGACAATGTAGATTAACTTTTTACTTGTCTTATAATTGACACAGGGAGCTGTACAAAAACAACATCGAAGGGACTATACCTTCCGAACTTGGAAATCTGAAGAATCTCATCAGCTTGGATCTATACAACAACAACCTTACGGGGAAAATTCCTACTTCTTTGGGGAAACTGAAGTCTCTGGTCTTTCTGTAAGTTGTTCTGAAATTCTGACGTGGACACACCGAGAAATATAGCCATTTATATAGCTTTGAGAATTGCTAATTATATGCTGAGTAAAGGAACTGGTTTTACTATGTAATTCACAAAACAAATTGTGCTGCTATATCCCAAAAAAAATTTATGCTAGGTGCTCATCATGTGATCTGATTTAATACCTGATTCTGCTTATGCTGTCTCTTAGTATCCTGCCTCTCTAAGAAACTCTTTAATGTTGCAGACGGCTCAATGACAACCGACTGACTGGTCCAATTCCTAGAGAACTCACTAAGATCCCAAGCCTTAAAGTCGTGTAAGTTCGTTTTTTTTTCATTTTTTTGCCTGTTTGCTAAACACTTTGCTGCTGTTCTCTGAAGCACAAGTCTTTGAAGCCCTTTCTATCCAACCTACTGACTTTGTCATCATTTTCTCAGTGATGTGTCGAACAATGATTTGTGTGGAACTATCCCAACAGAAGGACCTTTTGGGCACATTCCTCTGCAGAAGTTAAGTTTTTTTTTTTTGCACTTAACCAACAAGTTTCTTGATAATGTTCCTCCTGCATTTTTCATTTTCTCACTCATATTACAAAATGCTTTCCCCATGAGGAATGAGTGTGAAACCAAACCGTCTTTGCACTTTTAAGTAGTCTTTGTGACGGATACCAATTGAATCGGATATTCCATATAAACTAATAAAGTTGCATATGAGCATTTATTTGTTCCTCATAACTCAAAACTATTTTGCAGCTTTGAGAACAACTCGCGATTGGAGGGGCCGGAATTAATCGGTCTTGCTAGCTATGACACCAACTGCACTTGAAACAACTGGCAAAACCTGAAAAGAAGAAATGAGGGGTGACCTTGTAAGAACACTTCACCACTTAATCAAATATCATATCTATTATTATGTAATAAGTGTATATGTAGTAGTTGAAAAACAAAAACAAAGAACAAAAAGAGTCGGAATCAGTAATCATCTGTCTCAATTGAGACTGACCGCCCAAAGACTGAGGTATGTGTATGTAAAATCTATGCATGCGCCTTTCGGGTACTGTAACGATCGTTGTGTGACACTGAGAAGTAATATATGTATTGGTAGCAAGTTCTTTGCCTTGCTGCACTAACACTTGCGTAAGATCTGTTATATAAAGCTAAAACTACGGGTTTGGGTGATTTATTATTGTTGTCATTATATATTCAGTTCGAGTCCACGAGATGTTTGGTTTAGAACCGTTCATTTCCATTGGACTACGTTTCATCATCTACCCTTTACTAGCTTGCAGACAAATCATATTAATCGCAAAACTACAGAGTCCTTTATTAATCACATGTGAGGTAGACAAAATTTCAAAAAAAGAAATAAAAGAAAATGTGTCTTGAAGGCTTGTAGTGTCCTACTTTTCGTAGGGTGTTCACTTTCAAGTTTCATGTTCAATTTTTTTTTGCAACTGTAATAAGTTTAGATGATTATTACTCATCTTTTGCGTACTGATACATACTCTGGCTGCATTTTCGTATCTCAATGTAGCCTACTGGTTCATGTTAATTATTATAATCTACAAGTAACAAAAAAAAAGGATGTAAAGTTTTGTTATTAGAAAAATGAACTGAACTATGATTGTTTATATTCAGATGTATAAATTATAACTAATATTTTGTTCCACATTACATTCAAGAGTTGATCGACTGTCTTGTAGGGTTAATTCTGAAGATTTACTATTGACTTGCATTTATTAAACAACTATTATTATTTTTTGTCCATTTATTAAACTAGTATGATTGTGTACTCCATCATTTTTCAAGTTGCGATGTTGACTAAGCTTTAAAACAAATTGCATTTATTGTAAAAAAAATAACCTATCTTTGGGGGGGCGGGAAGAATATACATAACAACTTGAAGTCTGTGGCTTATATAAAGAAACACGTGCTCAATATCTCCAATATTGGGTTACTCAGTAGTCATGTTTGAATTTTGTTTTGGGGGCAATGACTTATAAGCATGTTTTCAGTCATGTGTGATTGGGAAAAAAATTCACATCATTTATATGATCAATTGTTCTTTTAAAAATTTTTTGAGGCAAACCGATCGACGAACAAAATTTAAAAATATATATTTCATTGAAAGATTGTATATATAGAAGAAAAACATAACTTAAACTCCATATTTTATTATTGTTGCTTTGTTGCATAAACTCCAATCCTTGGTTATTGGACAACACGTTTCTTCCAAGTAAACAATGTGAAAATGCTGAAACCAGTTGCATCACTCCACTGTCCTACTTACCCAACTGAGAAGCTTCATGGTCCCATTGATCTTGTCGTCTCTCTTTTTTCATTTGTTAATGTATAAATTTTTCAAACTTAACCAACTACTAACATCCACATAAAATCAAAACTGCCTCTTAGAACAAAAAAAAAACAAAATAAACAAAGAATTTTTTTTTGTATTTTTTTCAATTGATTTTTGACTTTTTTGTCAAAAAACAACCATACCCTTTCTATATATGTGTACACTATGAAACCTCTTTCATACACTAACACAATCTATTTCACAATTCATAATATCCAAGCCACACAACCCAAAAGAAAAAAGATTCATGTCGGTAATTGTGTGGTGGCTAGTAACGGTGGTTATGGTGGCGGCTCACTCGGCCGTCGCTGGAGTTATAGAATTAAAGTGGGATGTTAAGTATAAGTTCTGGTGGCCGGATTGTAAAGAAGGCATCGTTATGGCCATCAACGACAAGTTTCCTGGCCCGACGATTGATGCTGTCGCCGGAGACACCGTCATCATCCACGTCACCAACAAACTCTCCACCGAAGGTGTTGTCATCCATTGGCACGGCATACGTCAGGTTCTTGAATTAACTCTAGTTTTTCTTTCCTTCATATATACAAATATAATGTGACAAGAAACTTTATTCTATACATTTATATATGTTTGGATCTCTAATCCGTAAAATGACACGATTCTGCGAGGTCTTTCTATCTATCAACAGAAAAAATGATACTTAGACTCGGGAACTAGTTTGTATTATAGAGTTAGTATAATTAAAATTGTCAAGAATGGGACTAACTAAAAAAGAAACAAATGAATTGTGATTATGGATGAATAGATTGGGACTCCATGGGCCGATGGAGCAGCGGGTGTGACCCAATGTGCCATTTACCCTGGCGAGACTTTCACTTACAAGTTCAAGGTTGATAAGGTACAAAAAAAGTAAACCTTTTTTCTATTTTTAGTAACCCGTACGAAAAAAGAAAGAGTAAAATACTTGATGGATGAAAACAAACGACGACGTTTTTGTGCAGGCGGGAACCCATTTCTACCATGGACACTACGGGATGCAGAGATCGGCGGGACTATATGGAATGATGATAGTGAGATCGCCCAAAGAGAGACTACGTTACGACGAAGAGTTTAATCTGCTGCTTAGTGATTGGTGGCACCAAAGCAGTCACGCGCAAGAACTGGCTCTTTCTTCGAGGCCTATGCGTTGGATCGGCGAGCCTCAGAGTCTATTGATCAACGGGAGAGGACAGTTTAATTGTTCGCAAGCTGCATCTTTTATCAAAGGAGGGGTTACTAAGTGCACATTCAAAGATAATGATCAGTGCGCACCTGAAACTTTAAGGGTCGAGCCTAATAGAGTGTATCGTCTTCGGATCGCTAGTACCACTGCTCTTGCTTCCCTCAACTTAGCAGTTGAAGTAAGTTACTTTCTTACTAGTTTATCTTATTTTCTTTAATTAACAAAATATATTTGAGAAATTTTCTAACATACTTTATTTATAAACCGAACTAGATAACATGTTTAATGTTTTTGTTTTAGGTTTACTCGTTCAATAACTTATATATATATATATTAAATTTGTTTTGTTCATATTTATTATGATATTATACTTGGGAAACCAAGAAAAAAAAGAACATATGTACTTAGAGGTCACACGTGTGAGGTTTGATTGTGCCCGTGCAGGGACACCAGCTGGAGGTCGTTGAAGCCGACGGCAACTACGTCGCGCCGTTCACCGTTAACGACATCGATATCTATTCCGGCGAGACATATTCCGTTCTTCTTAGAACTCATCCATCAACTTCCAGGAAGTACTGGATCTCCGTCGGCGTTCGTGGCCGGAAACCCAACACTACTCAGGCACTCACCGTTTTACATTACGTCGATGCTCCCGAATCCGAAGGCTTACCTTATCCGCCGCCGGTCACTCCCAGGTGGGACGACTACGATAGGAGCAAAAGCTTCTCCAAGAAAATCTTCGCCGCGAAGGGATATAAACCGCCGCCGGAGAAATCAAAAGAGCAGCTCATCCTCCTCAACACCCAGAATCTGATCGACAACTACACGAAATGGGCAATCAACAATGTCTCTTTATCCGTACCGGCGACGCCGTATCTGGGATCCATCAGATACGGGTTGAAATCGGCGTACGATTTGAAATCGCCAGGAAAGACGTTCATGCAGGACTACGACATTATGAAACCGCCGGCGAATCCTAACACGGAGAAAGGTAGCGGAATCTACAGTTTTCCGACGGGGATCGTAGTAGACGTGATTCTCCAAAACGCGAACGTCTTGAAAGGTAAAATCAGCGAGATCCATCCATGGCATCTCCACGGCCACGATTTCTGGGTTTTGGGTTACGGCGAAGGAAAATTCCGGCCAGGAGTCGACGAGAAGACATATAATCTAAAGAATCCGCCGTTACGGAATACGGTGCCGTTGTATCCGTTTGGATGGACGGCGTTAAGATTCGTAACGGACAATCCTGGGGTTTGGTTTTTTCACTGCCATATCGAGCCGCATTTGCATATGGGTATGGGTGTGGTTTTCGCCGAGGGAGTAGACCGAATCGGTACGATGGATATACCAGACGAGGCGCTCGGTTGTGGGTTAACCAGGAAATGGCTCATGAACCGAGGACGCCGTTAGAAAAACCGACACTGTACAGGCCTTCGTATAATTATACAGTATTAGTATGTTTGATGTGTGTGTGTGTGTTTGATTTTTCACCTCGTGCGGTTGTTGAATTTTACAAATATAAAGGATGTTTTAATTCGGGCTTTAACTCAAACAGAGAAACATTAGTTGATTGATAAATCGCAAAACGACCAATTCAAAAGATCAAAGAAAAACTTTTTATTCTCTTTTCGGTGGTCTCTACTTAGGATCTCTTAATCTGATCAAAGACCATTAAAATAGCTCTTACATCACTAATTATTCACTCAGAAGTAATGAACCTCTACGGTTTTTCAGAGACTATTATACCAGACCGGACAATATGGTTTACGAGACAGGAATCGTTCTGTCTATCGAGATATGCCCTTTTTTGTAGTTGTCGTCTTTACTTATTTGGTGCGCACAACGTATGTTTCTCATAAACTATTGTTATTAGACTAGCGTCGCCAAAAGTACACTTCCACACGAGATAAAAGAACATTATCAAAGATACAACCATAGAGAGTGTCTTAAAGATACTCTAAAATATGAATCATTTTAGTGTCTCAATGTGGAATGGACCATCCAACTTCGAGAAACATGGTGGTAACCATTCCTTCCCGGGTCACCAAGTAAAAAGGTACTCCAAAAGGAAAAGTATGTTATGATTTATTTTTAATTCTGTTAATTGGTTTTATTAGCTGTTTATCAAGCTTTCTTGACCTTTTCAAATCATCCTTTCACACACTTTATAAGAGTTAATTTTAATCTAGACATGATCACGAGTATAAACCTTTATTAGGCTACAATTTTTTTGCTAATTTACATTTGAATGTAAAAAAAAATGTGTAGTCGATTATAAAGTATGATGTTATTATACACAAGAAAGATGGAGATTAAATTTTGACGTCTACCTATAATATAGGGATTTTTATCTGATAATTATTTGGTTTTTAGGTTTCATTAACTTTACTTACATTATTACATGTTGAAAAAACCTACCAAAAGTGAGCTTGATAAAGTTGGCATTATAAAGATTGTGAAGATGGATCTAATCTTCAAAGACAAATTCAACCGGTCACCCCTAAAAACATGTATCATGAGATTACCTACTATTCCGAATCTTCTTGAGATTTTTTGATTGTTTACACGATCATAATTATGTCCATAAATCTTGTGACCAAACTAAAAAAACCCAAAAAATTATAGAAAAATTAAAAATCTTTTTGACTAAAAACCCCAATCTGTGGTTTTGCTGCCCATTATCTCTCCCCTCTCTCTTCATCACTTCCTCTATATATACACATCCATGATGAGCATTCATCATCATTCTCATACACAAGCCATTAATGGGTGGGTGGTGGATAGTTGTGGTGGCTATCTTGGCTCACACGGCGTCTGCCGCCGTGAGAGAGTATCATTGGGAGGTTGAGTACAAGTTCGGGTGGCCCGACTGCATAGAAGGCATGGTCATGGCCATTAACGGTCAGTTTCCTGGCCCCACCATACACGCTTTCGCCGGAGACACCATCGTCGTCCATCTCACCAACAAACTCGCCACCGAAGGCCTTGTTATCCATTGGCATGGGATTCGTCAGGTAAGGTTCTTCACATTTTTTCTTCTTTTTTTGTTGGAATCATATTACGTAAGTAGATCCCAAACCAAAATCTAGGCTGATCTTGAACCTTTAAACGTTCTTTACAAATATTATTTATAAATTTTAAGAAGAAAGGGATTGTAAAAACAAGAGAAATGGAGACGACACTAAGTGATCATCATCACTCACCATAAGAACTCATTCAGATCTTTAATTTTTCTTTTTTTTTCATACACAAAAGCATCAACCAATTGTTTCCATTGTATATATAAAATATTTCTTGGTTTGTCGTTAGATGAAAAAGAATAAAGGCAATGGGTAAAGCTGCAGAAAATAATGGTTTCGACGCACATGCCAATGCATGACTCTGTCTCTTCTCTATAAAACCACTACATTTACGACTCTTCCTTCGGATATTGGTTTCTTCGTTGGACTCTATTTATTATTGCTTAAAAGTCTTCATAGCAATTAATAATTAAGCTAAGTGTCATTTCCCTAGGACTCTAAGAGATTCCGTTTAAAATTGGTTTAGTTCTTGCCCCATTATATTGATTTATACAGGCTCTGTATCTTGTTCTCTGTCTTTTGCAATGCAAGTCCTAAATCCGTATAAAACAATAAAATATATATCAATTTTTTGGAAAATTAATAATGATTATTATTGAATTGTTGGCAAAACAAAAAATTAATTGTGGTTTTGTGAACAGTTGGGAACTCCATGGGCAGATGGAGCAGCGGGAGTTACACAATGTGCCATTAACCCTGGCGAGACTTTTACTTACAAATTCACTGTTGAGAAGGTAACATTTTTTTATTAAAAAGAAAAAATAAAGAAGAAGTAAGAATGTTATGATATGGTGCAGGCGGGAACACACTTCTACCATGGACACTACGGCATGCAGAGATCAGCTGGGCTGTATGGATCGTTGATAGTGGACGTGGCTAAAGGAAAGAGAGAGCCATTGAGGTACGATGGAGAGTTTAGTCTCTTACTAAGTGATTGGTGGCATGAGAGTATTCTCTCTCAAGAACTTGGTCTTTCTTCTAAACCCATGCGTTGGATCGGTGAAGCTCAGGTTTTATTTTATTTCTTTTACTTACTATTGTTTTTTTTTCATTTACGTAATTATTTTTTAAAAGTTTTACTTAGTTTTCAAATTTAATTTTCTGTTTTTAAAGAAGAAAAAAGTGGGTACATTTTCTCTTTTTAGTAGTGGAGATTCGACTGAGACTTATTAGAGCAATGGGCACGAGCAATAATATTTGCTTTCTCTATTTCTTAAATCTAAAGCGAATTCTACTTTTTATAATGTGATATAAGAATAAGCATATTACATACTTTGAATGTGGTGTAAACAGATAGGCCACTGATTTTTTTTAATAGAAAAATTATAAGTACGTTTTATATAGTCAAAAAGTGAAATTATACTCTTTTTAGTTTTTATAATCGGTTCTTTTCGCATCTTGATTTTTTTTTTTTGGGGGGATAAAATTGAAGAGCATATTGATAAATGGGAGGGGACAATTTAATTGTTCAATTGCGGCGCAATTTAGCAACACATCGGCGCAGTTCAGCAACACGTCGTTACCTATGTGCACGTTTAAAGAAGGTGATCAGTGCGCACCACAGAGACTCCACGTGGAGCCTAACAAGACTTACCGAATCAGACTCGCCAGCTCAACCGCTCTTGCCTCCCTCAACTTTGCTGTTCAGGTTCATTTTATTTATTTATTTTTCATACTAATTCATTATAAATTTCTCTTATTTTTTATTAAAAAACATAACAAGCATTAAAATATTCATATACAAAAAATCTGCAAAAAAAAAGAAAAAACAAAACATAAAAATGGTTTTCTTTATGGGTTTATGAATTTTTTTGACAGTTCGATCCCTAGAAATATGACAACTTGTGTCTCCAACTAACAAAAAGAAGTAAATAGTGGGAGAGAGATTTCTTCACTTCGAGCATCTCCAACTAAGATCTTAGAATGAGATGACAAACTACTAACCATAAGAAAAAAAAATATCTTTTAAAAAGCAAAAGAACAAAATATGATGAGGCAGCGTAAAATCTTTTTATCAAACTAATATATGAGTTGGTACTTTGACTCCAAAGTAATATGACTTGTAGTCTCTCTTCTGTTCCCTAGGCCGGCAATGAACAATATAATGAATAAATACTCCATGGTGCATGGTGTTAAGTACTTACACCACAAATTTATATACACAATATATGTTATATTGAGATGTGTGCATGTTAATCGTTTCGTAGACTTGTTAAGAGTGGTCTCGACCAGTAGGTCAGATTGTTCTGACTTTGAGATACCCATCTAAAAAAGCTGTCCTACGCCGGCTTATTCGTCTATAGATTTTTTTCTTTTCAAAACTTAATATCAATTTGTGTGAGTTCCTACTATAACAAGAAATATAAGAAATTTGAAGAAAAAGTTACCATTTCTACCATCCAATATTGTTAACTTTTTTCTTATAAAGATTTTAAACTTTTTTTTATATGAACGTTTTGTATCTCTCGTTTGACTATAGGAGATAAAGATTAAACTAATAAAATGGTGAAAATTAGAGATTGTGGTCTATGGGCCCATTTACAAGGCCTAATTCTAATAACTATCGGTTCAAGAGTACTGTAACTCTTTCTTTTTTAAAAAAAAATTAAGGATAAAAAAAACGTTTCAACGATACGTGTGTTTATTTTTACACTTGCAGGGACATAAGCTAGTGGTGGTAGAGGCCGACGCCAACTACATTACGCCGTTCGCTACCGACGATATCGATGTATATTCCGGCGAGACCTACTCCGTCCTTCTCACCACCGATCAAGACCCTTCCCAGAACTACTGGATCTCCGTCGGCGTCCGCGGTCGGAAACCCAAGACACCTCCGGCGCTCACTGTCTTAAACTACGTAACCGCCCCTTCTTCCCAACCTCCTTCTTCTCCGCCGCCGGAAACTCCTCGATGGAACGATTTCGATCGGAGCAAGAATTTCTCGAAAAAGATTTTCGCAGCGATGGGATCTCCATCGCCGCCGAGGAAGTTCAGAAAACGGTTGATCCTCCTCAACACCCAGAATCTGATCGACGGATCGACGAAATGGGCTATCAACAACGTCTCTCTCGCGGTTCCGGGAACACCGTATCTCGGATCCGTCAAGTACAAATTGAGACGCGGATTCAACCGGAAGCCCCCGCCGAAGAGTTTTTCGATGGATTACGACATCATGAATCCGCCGCGAAATCGTAACACCACGCAAGGAAACGGGATCTACATTTTCCCGTTCAACGTAACTGTCGACGTGATTCTCCAAAACGCTAACGGCTTAGACGCAAACGCTAGCGAGATCCATCCGTGGCATCTTCACGGGCACGATTTCTGGGTTTTGGGTTACGGCGAAGGTAAATTCCGGCCCGGAGTCGACGAAAGTACGTATAATCTGAAGAATCCGCCGTTGCGGAATACGGTGGCTTTGTATCCGTACGGATGGACGGCGTTAAGACTCGTAACGGACAATCCTGGGGTTTGGTTTTTTCATTGCCACATTGAACCGCATTTGCATATGGGTATGGGTGTAGTTTTTGCTGAGGGATTAAACCGGATCGGTAAGATCCCTGATGAGGCGTTAGGTTGCGGTTTAACCAAACAATTCCTCGTAAACCGGAACAACCCGTAGTAGGTTGCAATCAGTACCGTGTTTGAGTCTGCATGTGTTTTGGTTGTGTGAGTACCGTGTTGTAAACCCAACGATTGGTTTTTGTTATTGGTATAGTTGGTTAATTCGTCGGTTATAGCGGTTACTTTGGTCTAATTTGAATCAGGAGTTTATTTCATCTATTTGAACAAAGAAAAAAGAAAACTAAGGGGAGTAGAACACAGACATAAAAGTCTCAAATGAAAGTTTGCTATTTCGAGTTTTAT
This sequence comes from Schrenkiella parvula, assembly GCA_000218505.1. Taxonomy (NCBI): domain Eukaryota; kingdom Viridiplantae; phylum Streptophyta; class Magnoliopsida; order Brassicales; family Brassicaceae; genus Schrenkiella; species Schrenkiella parvula. Next base: position 11,562,019 of record CM001192.1, on the reverse strand, counting down.
ATATGCATGAAGATATACAGAAAATGATACTTTTTGTTTGTTTAAATATAATCGCAATTGCTATTTGATAAAAATATAGATCACAACTAAAACAGTACTTGTTCACATAATTCTTTTGAGTTATGTTTGTATCAAAGTCTTAGATATAATAATCAAACATTTGTAGATACTGAGGATTTTTTTAGTCATAGAATATAAAGGTTTTGATAGATTAAACCAAAAGAGTGAGGTGTTAATTGCAACAACTTTAACTTACAAGTGCTTTTTTTTAATTCTCATTAGTCTACGATGATTTATTTAATTGCAATTTGATTAGACTTTTCTTTCCCCGATAAATTAATTGAGTCTAGACAAAAATTTCAAACTAACGTATATATCGAAGAAAGTTTGACCAACACTGCACAAAGGCTTACTTGTCATTGTCATGCATGGCTTGGGCCTTGTTAAGAAGTTGAGACATTCCATGATGAGAAAAGTTGTATTTTCTATACATAATACATGACAACCCTCGGGTCCATTTTGAGGGTTTACGCTGTTTCAAATAAACAGCAAACGTGAGTAAAACTTATTTTACAAAGTAGACACAACAAATATATACTTCTCAATATTCCCATAATCCACGTGCAGATCAAAACCACCATGCCTCACAAATTTATTATCACAATTTTCTGCAAACTGTTCATTACTATACTCCATGCATCTAGGCATGGGTTAAATTTTGCGGGACCCGCGGGTAATCCACCAAAATTAAAAAAAAAGAGAAGGATGCTTCACGGCCGAGAGACAGAGAGAGAGACCGAGGGTCGAAAAGAGAAATCAAGAGAGATTCGAAGAGAAGAAGAGAAGAAGAGAAGAGAAGAGAAGAAGAGAAGAAGAGAAGAAGAGAATCGCGAAGAGAAGAAAAACAGAAGAAAAGAAGACAATCGCGAATCGTGAGAGAAGAATAAGAGAATCGTGAGAGAAGAATAAGAGAATCGTGAGAGAAAAAGAGAAGAAGAGAAGAAGAGAATCGCGATTCGCGAAGAAGGAGAGAAGAAGAGAAGAAGAGAATCGCGAAGGAGAAGAAGTCGCCAAAAGAGGAAGATAAATCACAAGTTTTTAGAGTTACCCTATTAAAAACGACACACAGTTAACGCTTACTCACAACAAATAACACTTCTTTCTATTTTATTTCTTTAAAACGGCAGGTTGTTAAATTTTTAAAAACAACACGACTTTTAAAACACGGGTCCCGCGGATTCCGCGGTCAAAAAATAGAAAACCTGCATCCGTCCCGCAAAAAATTTTAACAACCCGCAACCGCCCCGCAAATTAACCAAAAAAAATTTTTTTACTCACACCCGCCCCATAGCAGGTTAAACGTGACGGGATCCACGAGTTTTAACCCATATTTCCAGGCCTACATGCATCACAAAATCGGTATTCATAGTAGTGTGACAAAACAAATAACTATTTTTGAAATGCTGGAACACCTTATGTTCACCATAGAAACAAAACAAAACAAAACAAAAAATGTTGGAACACCTTATGTTCCAACGGTCCTGACTTCCGAGTATGTTCCACTAGTACTCTTTTGTACTTTTCAAAATGTAAAAAGTGTTTAAGTATACTGTAGATAAAGAAATAGACAGAAAGTCGAATTGGAATAATTTTGGTGAGAGCATTCGAAACACAAGGCATGGGCACTAAGGCATATATGACAAAGCAAGGAGATTTATAAAACAATTTACGAGTGATCGTTAGTTGGTTAAGGTGTACGACGGATAGTTGCATAAATCACATTACTCTAATTATTAATAGACATTACTTAGTAAATAAAAATATAAAAAATCATATAGAATAAGAAGAAAACGACGAGGGTTCCAATAATTGTGGAGTAGCCGACAAAAAAATCCCGGGAGACACGTTTCAGACAGGTTTATAGAATCACTTCTGGCGACGAAACGTGCTTCCGTGGCACTCGTGTACTTTCCTATTGGTTCTATTCATTGCATCTCTCACATTTTCTCCAAGAGAAAAAAACATTATATTATCATGTTCAAAAACATTAAAAATTAAAAAGCATTATGCTCGTATTGTTTTTCTTTGATTTTGAAAAAGGTCATACCATACCGTATAAATTTGATGGTTGTACTTCATACAGTATTTCGTTTGAAATTATCAAATATGATAATTTAGATATTTAGTTGACATTTCTAAAGGATAATCATAAAATAAATGAAACTATGACCTGTTTCATTACCAACCCTCTTTCTAATCTTGTCATTTTGACTGTTATACAAACAGTTATGTAATATATATCATCAATGATTGAGAGTGGTCAACCTTTCATGATTTATTAACTAATTTATACAGAAATTACATCTTGCAATGAGAAACCGACCATTTATAGATATCTCTTGTTACTTGTAAACAAGATAAATTTGATCTTAACCTTTTTATTGGTCAAAGACTCTAACTTGATACTATTGCGAAACTTTATTTCAATTTTCCTATTTATAAAACAAGTAAAATTCTGACTGCAAATTACAAATTTTAGACAGAGGTTTAATTTATAAAAAGAACATGATATATGATTATCAAATGCATTTCTAATTTTAGAATCTGAATATAAACAAACTCCAACACATTAGTAACTTAGTTAATCACAGAAAAACACACCAGCTTATAAGAAAATACTAACCCAAACAAAACTTAATTAATAACAAATATTTGTGAATATTTCTTAAATAAACAGTATTATTCGTGCATTAGAAATATTACCTTCAAAATATTGATCAATTTTACATAATAAAAGCTCAAAGGATTAAATAGATACTTTATGTATTTTTATACTGTTAGAATAACCAGATCCAAGTATTATCCATTGAAAATGTAATTTTTTGTTATATTCTTTTGTCATGATTTGTTATATATTTACTCCGTTTTTTAAAAAAAATCATATACCTTAATCATATCACGACTTCAGCATAAAAAATAAATGTTATACACAAAATATATTGTGTAACGTAACTTACTAAACTTTTAGTTTTTCGAGTTAAAATAGAAAGTTATCTATAAATCTAATAATGTTTTTAGTTAATAGATTAAGAAAATTATTTTTTGTTTATTTAGGTTATTTTTTTCTGAAACAATTACTTTTTTTATAGATAATTAAGGAAAAAATGGAAAACAAATATATACAAAACTGCTAGTCAAATATCTATTCATCAATATTTTGAGCCAGTATATAGAAAAAATAAAAAAATTTACTATTTATTTTTAATAGAAATACTTAACTGTGTATGAAACTATTAATTAAAAATACTATGAGCTTGTACAATTTTGAAAACTGTTATACTATTTATCAAAATGTGATATAATGGGAATTTTTATGCATAAATGTTAACATGAAAACATGTTAATGAAATATAAAACGATAAAATAATATTGTAGAGTCACCAAACATATTTTTAAATTTTAATTTAATTATTTTAAAAGATAATAACGTCATATATTGAATCAATTTTTTTAAAAACTAACACATATTTTAAAATTTTAACATAAAATGTAAATATATATTTACATAGATAGATTTTTTACCTTTTTATAACACTATAATTTTGTATGTTTCTACATGTGTAAAAGGAATCAATCTAGACATTTTAAAATTTTTTTGATAAAATTAAAATCTGACCATTCATTTGAGCTATTTTAAGGAAATTCTCAAATATTGGTAGTTTTGTAAAATCTTAATAAGTGAAATATATGGATGATAATAAATGTATAAATTTAGTGACTGCTGTCAACTTTTATTTTCTTTTTCCCCTGCACTGCCAGCCTTTTCTGCTCGTTTTTTATTTTACCAGCCAAAAAAGAAAATAAATTGATTATATTGTATGTTATAGATAGTGTTAACTAAAAAACAACTTCCATAATAGTTGTGAAGGGTCCACGGTCTTACTTGGTAAAATCAAATATTATGATCTAAGGTTTGATATTTTTTAAAAACCTTTATCAGCCATTATATTCAATTACAAAAATAATTAATTTTTACATACTGATTAATAGACATATTAAATACAAAATTTATTTATTTATAACTTTGATAATTTATTTCATTAATTTTAAATACAAAATTTAGTTTATTTCATTAAATACAAAATTTATTTATTTCATTATTTTTATCATCTTCACTTTATTTTATTTTTATTTAACAAGAAATTTTAGTTTTTTGGAATTTCTAAGCAAATATTTTAAAATAAATTAATTAATTTTTGTAAATATTTTGAATTTACATTTTTTTATTTGTTTTCATTTTTCAAATAATTAAATATCATAGTTTACATCATATTTTTGATGTACGATATACAAATATAAGCTATATTTTTTTATGCTTTATAGATTAAAACAGAAAAAGTAGATTCAAAGAAAAAATTAGTATAATGTATTATCAACTGTACAAAATTTATTTATAAACCATTGTTTGGGTTTAGCGATCGATTAAAATAATTATGCTATATATGCATTGTTAATAAAATTATAAATTTTAAAAATATGTTTTATATTTATTTATAATTTTTTTAAAGATATTTAATTATAAAATGTATTGTACACGGTTCAATTTTATGGAGGAGAAATTGTTTATATTTGTAGAAAATATCAACTTTGCTACGTGATTTTTTAAGAATTTGTTTCTAGTTTTTTAGAAAAACTGCTATTTAGCCGTTACATATATTTTTGCCGCCAAAACTATTATTATTTGATTTTCAGAAATAAATGTTATATATTTCGTCGTTATATATTTTTACCGCCATTATTAGTTAACTTTTTAAAAATGCGTTATATATTTTTCAGATAAATTATCATGTATATATTCTCAAAAAAATTAGCGCAAAAACACCTAATTATTTACTCTTTTAAAAGCAGTATCTACCTTTGATTTGCTACTTGATTCTTATACTGGACACACTATTATCATATTTAGCATACTAAGTTTAGGTGAAAATTATCATTTCATGGACCTATTAATTTTTTCTTTTGGAAAAAAACAAATTTTAGTTAAATCAGAATCTGGACTGTAAATGGAATGAAACTCAAAGAAGATAAATATGAAAATTTTACATCCTTTCAATAAGTTTTGTGCCGCTTAGTATGATTTTTACCGGCCTATACCACCCTTTCACAGTCTGTAATTAAATGGTCATTATATATAGAGAGATACACATACATATACATACATACATACACCTTTATACATATGCCTCTATCTCTTTTTCTCTCTCTCTGGGGTCCAGTGGCTTCTTTGGTTTGAATTTAGAGGTCGAAGCACAAACGTAAAGGTCTCAAGAGTTTTCTGGGTAAATCATGTTCTTCCTTCGATTCTGTTTTTTCTTTCTTCTTTGCCTTTACGTATTGTCTGTCTGCTTGTACCATCTATCATTTTGTTTTTGTTTTGTTTTTGTTTTGGCTTTGTTGGGTTTTGTCTCTGTGATATTTTGTCAGATGGGTTTCGTTTTCCCCTTTGCAAGATCGAATTTTTCAATAGTAAAACGACTCAATCGGGTTTGATGTCCAGGGAAAATGCGTTACCAACTTCAAAAATCGATTCTACAGGAAAAAATAAAAATCGATGCTTTAACGGTGTAATCATTACATGATACACCATGACTCTCGTCTTTGCATCTCTTTTAACTTCTCTAGTGTTATCTATTTTCCTATAGTATGTGTTTTTGGATTAATCTCTTGGTAGTAGTTTTTATATTGCGGCGTAAATCATGACTAATTGAAATTGGATCTCTAAACCTTTGTATACATATGAATCTTAGTTCACAAGTTTGATCTCCCCATGTTTCACTGAAGGTCTCTGTTTTGTTGTCTTTCTGGATACCAAGAGTTTCGATTTCTATGGCTTTATCTGATGGATTATGCAACTTTATTCTTGAAGTGAAAAGCACTTGGTGATGCCACTTTTGTTTGCAGGGTGAGATCATTTGCTCTCCTGTGAAAATGTATAACAACAACAATACAGGGATGTTCCAGGGTTCAGTATCTAGCTCGGTGCCTCGATTTTCTGAGGGAGATGTGTGTTCTGCTTCGCTTCCTGCTTTGTACGAGGAGCTGACTGATGAAGAAATGGAGATAGGAGAGCTTGAGAAGAAGATCTGGAAAGACAAGCAGCGTTTAAAGCGGCTCAAGGAGATGTCGAAGATCGGGTTAGAAAGAAGATTGTTGGAGCAGCCTGATGATTGTACAGAGTTGCAGGAGCATTCGAGGAAGAGATTGATGTACAAGGCACAAGATGCAATCTTGAAGTACATGTCTAAGGCAATGGAGAGCTGTAAAGCTCAAGGTTTCGTTTACGGGATCGTGTTTGAGAACGGGAAAACGGTCACGGGATCTTCTGATAATCTCCGTGAATGGTGGAAAGACAAAGTGAGGTTTGATAGGAACGGACCAGCTGCTATACTGAAGCACCAAAGGGAGATCAATCCCTCTGACGGAAGTGATCTAGGTTTCGATGACGGGGAAAGCACCGCGCATAAGTTACTTGAGCTTCAAGATACAACTCTTGGAGCTCTTTTATCGGCTTTGATGCCTAATTGCAAACCTCCTCAGAGGCGGTATCCGCTGGAGAAAGGCGTGACGCCGCCTTGGTGGCCAACGGGAAAAGAAGATTGGTGGGATGATTTGTCTTTACCCGCGGATTGTCGAGGACTTCCTCCTCCTTACAAGAAGCCTCATGATCTCAAGAAGCTGTGGAAAGTTGGTGTCTTGATTGGTGTAATCAGACATATGGCTTCAGACATCAACAACATACCGAAGCTCGTGAGTCGGTCTAGAAGTTTGCAGGAGAAAATGACTTCAAGAGAGGGCTCTTTGTGGCTCGCTGCTCTAAACCGAGAAAAGGGCATTGTTTATCAAAGTCACCACCCTTTTAACTTCTCCGGAGAAAACAATTTTCTAGTTCCTGGAACCGGTGGAGAGACGGATGTTCTATTCCCTCAATCTGCAGATTATAATGTTGAAGGAACTGTTGGATCTCATCATCGACTCAATCCGCATTTTCCTGAATTTGGCAACAACTTCAACTATGTTGATAACAAGAGGAGGTTTGAAGGAGAAATAGGGATATCTCTGCATCCAACAACAATCCTAACTTGTGAGAACAATCCCTGCCCTAATAGCCAACCACAGATGGGATTCCCTGACAGGGCTTTAAGAGAGAATCACCAAGTGACTTGTCCTTATAAAGTCACTCCCTTTTACCAACCCACTAAACCCTTTGGTATGCAGCCCGGTTTCGTGTTACCTTATCCGAGTTATAACCGGAGTTTTCACGGAAACAAACTGGAGAGTCAAGTGGAAATGCAGCAGCAGCAGCAGGTTCAGAACACTACTCAAGACCAGTTTAATCCATCGAACAATCTCTACAGACCAAAAGCAGTAGAAAGAGGAGGTAACAATGGTTACTTCTCTGATCACCGGTTTAATATGATTGATAATTCAAGTCCTTCTACTTCGGTGATGAATCAAAATCCTGGTTTAGTCTTACCTACTGACTTCAATGGCGATGTGGAAACCGGAGGAATGGAGAATAATCAGCAGAACCAACAGGAAGACTTGCCAATGCCTTGGATTGAGTAAAGAAAGCTTCATGAGTTATTCTTGTCTCTTTTGCTTTCTAGCTTATAGCTTTGTTTCTCTCATTGAAAACAGTTTTGATCTCTCCATTTTACTGGACTTGTTGTAGCCATGGAGAAGATTAGGTTTTATAATGGCCCATTCAAAACTACCTCATTATCTTTGATAGAACCTCCTCTTATTTTGACAAAAGTAAAGTATGAGATGCTTTATTTATTTAGTTACAGTCTTACAGATGTGTATTTTGTGTTTGGTTTGGGCTTTGAGAGAAGAAGGCGTTCTAGACAGGTCTAGTTCTTAAGCTTCCCATGGTCTTAAGCAGACTTTAAAAATGTGGATCTTATATTATACAAACCAATTAGTCGTCACAACAGATTTTTTTTTAAAAAATTATTATTAGTTTTAAATTGATTATATAAAAAAGCCATTTTCTCACTATAACAACGTTACGTACTATTATATACCTCATCTCCAAAATCTTCGTTTTCATTTCTCAAATTTTCTTTATTCGATTGCGTTTTGTTTATTTCAACTATTTTCAACTTTATTATTTTTGTTCTTGGAAAGTTTCGATTGACCAAAATATTTATTCTTCATATTTACTTTCCATTCGTTTTCGTTTCTGTTCTGAGTTTTCTACAATTAGTAGTAAAAATGGAAAGTTTACTGGAAATTACCATCAATCATAATTAGTTATTAATAATTTCTTCACACGATCCCTAAATTTGATATTCATGCAATCACGTCATAATTTCGGAAATGATTAGAAACACAATTTAGTCTCCAATCAAATCAAAATATTCGTTCTCTACTTTCTCATTCTGATCAAATAATTTTATTCTTTTTCCTCTTATTATAATCGTCGTCAAGAAATGGCCGGCGAAATCAATAATAACATTCAACGATGGCCGAGAAACGCCGACGGATTCATAACCGACAAAAACATCTGTAAACCAAAGCATCCATCGTTTGACACAAATGAGAGTATCCAACCATCGCCGAGAAGCTCCGGCGGATTTATAACCGAGAAAGACATCCGCAGAACAAAGCATCAATCGATAGACATCACCAACGAGAGTAACTCGAGCAGATACTCCGTCGAGTCTCAGAGATCGAAGCCACCGCCGGGGACTTACCACGTCCAACTCCCTAAAGAGCAGATTTATCGTATCCCTCCGCCGGAGAATGCTCACCGTTACGAGTACCTTTCTCGCCAGAAACCCAATCGATCATGTTGTCGCCGATGTTGCTGCTATTTCCTCGCTGTCTTGCTCGTCCTTCTCGTCCTCGCAGCTCTCATCGTAGGAGTCTTCTTCCTCGTTTGCCGGCCACAGAAGCCACGGTTCTCAGTGAGTGGAGTCTCCGTCGCCGGAATCAATCTGACGTCAGCGTCCCCATTCTCTCCGGTTATCAGAATCAAGTTGCGAGCTGAGAACGTTAACGGCAAACTCGGTTTAATCTACGGGGAAGGAAGTGCGGCTGAGCTTTCCTACGACGGAATCAAACTAGGTGACGGCGAGTTCACGGCCTTTAAGCAGCCGGCGGAAAATGTAACGGTAACGGTGATGCGATTAAGGGGATCACGGATACAGTTAACGAGCTCGTCGCGCAAAGATTTTAGGGAATCACAGAAGAAAGGAAAAGTGCCGTTTGACCTGAGAATTAAAGCGCCGGTAAAGTTTAAGGTTGGCGCCGTGAAGACGTGGACCATGGCCGTTACGATGGACTGCAAAATTACAGTGGACAAACTAACGTCATCAGCAACTGTGATAACGGAAAGTTGCATTACGGAAGACATAAGCCTGTTGTGATTTTTTCAGAAATTTGTTCAGCTTTTGGTTCGGTTCGAATTATATTATTCTAATTTTTTTTGTAGTTTGTTTGATTCAATATAATTTTTCTGAACAAAAACTGAAATTTGATTCGTTCGAAATGAAAGTTTTATTTGGTTCTGATTCCGAATTTGGAAAAGGCAATTAACGAAATTTTTAGAAATGTTATGTTGACAAATAAATAAATATTGGTAATTTTAATGCATTAACGTGAATAAGATATCTTACCATAAATAAATACTGTAGATAAAAATTTCAAAGAAAATTTACTTTCGGAAATTCAATTGGATTTTTAGTTTAATGCATAAATCCAGAATACACAAAGGACAAATCACAGTTTTGCTGCTTTTGCATCCCTCTGGATCCTAAAAGTAATTGAAATCTTAAGTCTTATAACCGAAGATTTTAACTCCATCAGTTTTCCACAAGAGAAAACATTAGACCAGACCAAATTTCCAGTGATGTTTGGACATAGAAACAGGCATCAAAATATATACAACTAAGCCCTAAAACCGGAGTTCTGTAAAGTTTATCTTGTTCTAACTCAAGTGTGCAACGCTACGAGTTACTCTTCTCCCAGTGGTACCACCACTCGAGGCTAAAGAAGCTTGAGAAGAACCATTTTCAGCTGAGTCTCTGTGGCTCCTATGTTTTCTTTTCTTGGATCTTAAAGATGTGGCTTGAGTATCATTTTCCTCCTCATTATTCACTGCTGCTTCAACAGCTTCTTCTTTTGTGATTCTACCCAAAGGCCATGGCTTCCCGCAACCAGAGCAAACTTTATCATCCTGCAAATTTCGTGTGACTGGAGAGTTAAATACTATTGAAGTCAAATTCAAATCCATTGGGGTTGAGGGAAAATCTAAGGAATCTGCGTGTATACCCTTTGAGATAACAAGTTTTTGAGGCAGTACTTGTGTATCCGGACCGTACAACCTTCATTTGGACACAGACCCGCCTGGAAACAAGTGTCAGAAAACAAAGCATCAGATACAAAATCAGCAGCATATATATCATCACGATGTGAAAATTTTGTGTGTGGATCCTATCAGATTTCTTAAGAATGCAGACCTTTACTCCAGCTTCATTGCAAACCTCGCAAGAAGGAACATCATTGTTCCTGAACCAACTGCGCAGGTCAAGGAGAGATCTTATACCAAGTCCGATGTTACCCTCTCTTGTGCGGCACAGCCATTTGTCTCGTACAAGTTCATCGAGGGTTTTGTCCTTTTGCGACATCGAAAAGTTCTTGAATGCAGGAGGGACTTGCTGTTGACTGCTGCTAGCTTGACTTGGTAACTGAGATATCAACACAAGTTTTGTCAACCGTAACAAAGAGGCTAATATTATATAGTTCAACCAAATGAATAGCAATAACAAAATTTTGGTAAACATAGGTAGATTCCAAGTAGTTGTCTTTACCAAACAGACAGAAGAGAAATGCTGAGAAATTTGAGATTCGTTTTTGACAATGATCCAACAGTTATAAACGAGGATGAAAACCTTGATAAAATACAAGATGAATATAACTCAGAGTGAATGAATGTTTGATCAACAAGCCTACAAGCGACAAAGCTAATTATCTTTTCAGACAATATCACAAAGAGGAGTAAATAATTTCAAATGACTCTGTAAGATAGTAGCAGTTTTAAAGTCACCACGATCAGTTGATTGAAAAGTAGATATGGATTTTTCCTTTTGTCACTAGATGAAGAGAAAGATATACAGAAGTCATGGACTATGACTGACCTGATTCTCCAATCGGATATTAAGGGCATCGAAACTCGATATGCAACCTTGAGCAGCTTCGTCCTGTGCAATTGCTTCTATCTGCCAGTATTTGAAGGGACAATTAGTACAGCTATTCACTCCACACAACCCATAATCATCTCAGTGCGCAAGAAAAGAGAATGACAAAGGAGACTCAAATCTTTGGTTCCATAACGTTGTAGCACTCTATATAGGTAGGCACTAGAAAAATCCAAAAAAATGATTGAAATTGTTCAAACTTTAACTTTCTGACCTAAATTCATTAACAAAGAAGACAAAGAAACTTGATGAACTAGGAGCAAACCATAAGCCGGACAAAAAAGAAAGTCTGAATGCAACTTACAATGCCCTTAAAGAATGCAATCTGCGGAACAGAATACTTTGTCCCGAGTTTGGATTGATCGTCGGACACATTGTTAACGACTCCATAACAAACTTGGCCATCGTATTGGTCTCTACAAGCCCTCAGCTCAAAGTGAACATATGAGAGCTCTTTGTTTATCTCAAGAAGGTATTTGTCAAACATCTTCTTAGCAGCTCCTGCAACAGAAATATGGAAGAATATTGTTCTCAATATAATGTTCAATGAAGAAAACAGTTCCTCTAACATTCAACACTGTGAAAACCAGTAATGGATCTCTAGCCGTAACGTCAGGAAAAAAAAGAGTCTAAGATAAACCCCATCGATCTCAGAGAGGAAAGAAAACAGCAATGCCCACGTCGAGGAGAAATATATTCATCAATTAAATTGAATTTCCCGAATATTAACAAACTGGGTGAATATCCGTAAAAAATACAGATTTTGAGTCGACAAAAAACCCATCCGGAGCAAAGTTACTTAAAATTAATCGGAAACGAAAATCACAGAGCGGAGAAAAACCAGAGGAGAGAGCGACCTGGATTTCTGCCGGTGACGCCGGTGAAGATTGAATGAAATTCTTTCTCTTTGAGAGGACCTCGCGAAATCAAAGCCTGGATTAGCGTGTGGTGCTTCCAGCTTAGCGATACCATCCTCAAACCACCCTCACCGCGCAATTTCACCGTAGAAAAAGTTTTGGGTTTTTGGAATGACGTGAACCCTAGGGATTTCTGTGAACTAGGGTTTACTGGGAGAAAGAGACGACGGTGAGAGAGAGAGATGGCGGGAAGTGAATCGGCTCGGTGACAGCTAATTTGTTTTTTTAATTCGTTTTTTCACGCAGTGGTTCGATAAGTATGGACGCCCAAGGAATATACATTTTCAGGTTTGGGAGAAATCTATATGGTCTGCGATACAATCTATATGGTGTGTGATGCAACGTATAGATCGCAAACATTAATCTCTTAAAAAGTGATAAGAAGGGTCAATTTGGCATGTCTATATAGACATTTTATTAAAAATATAATGATGTAATTGGTAATAAAATTTGTATTCAAATGAGTTTATTTTGGATAAAATTATGTTTATTGAAAATATGAGAAAAAATTTATGATAAATATGCGTGTGACGTTAATTGTCTACAGCTTAATAATTGTGAAGTATGTATCTAAAAATTACCATATTATATACCATAACTTTCATTGATATAATTAAGATCCATAATTATCATTAGGTCAAATAAAAAAGATTTACTAAATCCGTTAAATAATTTTGCTACACTATGTATAATATCATGATATTAATGGACATTACTTTCTATATAAAATAAAACTGTGAAGCATCATGTGGTTGCCATAGAACTGTATTGTTGATTTTTTTCATAATATGAACTGGAATATTTTTATGATGTATTGTACATAATTTTTTTGTTAATAATTTAATAATATACATTAAACTAAACTCGAATCCAAACGGTGATATTAGATAACAAGAACACAAACCAATAGAATACAAATAATGATCGTCTATTGCACATAATCTTTAACTATCGATATTTGGCTGTGATGTTCATCCATATTTAATTCAAACATAATGAGTAGTTCATAATATATATACTATGTGGGTAATGTAAAATAAAATTCCAAAGCATCATGCATAATATAAAAAAATATATAACACTGAGTTTGAGCACTATGAAAAAAATATGTTTATGACAAATAATATTTTGTGATCAGTTAAATATCCAGTAATATATAAATGTTTTATATTTTTCCATTAAAAATTATAAATGTTCACAAACATGAAATAAAAAATAACACACTAAAATTATGTAACATATAATTTTAAACATAATAAAACATTATTTCCTTACTCTCTCTAACATTAGCAAAATAAGATAAATTGGAGCATCTATAAAAACAAAACTATACGAGAAAAGTAGTTGCGAAATTGCAAAACACTATAGAATTTTCTATCATGTCTACTCATACAACAAACTTTCAAAAAAAAATTGCTAATAATATACGAACAGTTTGGGTATAGTGAGTTTGAATATTAAAGTAATAAACGTATAAAACTGTTGTGAACGGTTAAATTAAGAGAAGATCATAAGAATAGGAATGGCCACAAGATGACAAAACCACTGCTCGTCGCTAAAACACGCCCTCGTTTTTTTTCCTACGTAAGCATTTTATTTTTCTTACTTATTTGGTTTTTGCAGGACTCAGAAATTACGTACCAAACGTTTTTTTTGTAAACTTTCTTTGTTCACGTTTAGTTTGACTAATTTCAAATTTCAAATTTCAAAATAAGTAGTAATAATTTTATTTTAAGTGAATCAAATTTGAGATGATACATACAGCTCGTTAATTATAGTTTTTGTTCTTTTTTTCAAATCCTTTCGTGTAACATTACATAGCATGTTTTACGTATTGACTAATTCGTCATGTGGGCATAAATGCATCATGGCTTAAAGTTGTTCATATATATAAATGAAAATAATTAAGACTCTCAACAGATGCATTGTGGAAGAGGAAAAGGATATACAACATTACCATAGTACCAGTAATTTAATGGCATAACATAAACAAGTTTGAAAAGATATATATGAAATATTTTGTTGCTATTCAGTTTCGAAACATATTGATATATAGTTTCTATACGGGTAAGTGAAACGGTGCAAACGTGCATATTTGATATATAACGTACATCTCTGTATATATTCACCGAATTGTTTGTAAGCATAAGGTATACTTTTTCCTTTTCCTAGTAACAGAAAGAAAAAGAATAAAAACGTAAGGAGACGATGGATACCGATACGATATTGTAACGACAAGAATAATAATAATAATATATAGTATAGTATTAATAAAATCCAAAAGAGAAAAAGTGGGACCTACATGATTAATATTTGCGACTGCGTCTTTATGGTGTAGGAAGCGCGAGATTCTAGTGAACCACCAAAACAAAACCCTTCTTCCTCTTAGAAACCTCTCTCTCTCTCCGTAGCTTTAGGGTTTCGTCGTTGTCGTTGTCGTTGTCGTCGTCTCGATTTCTCTCTTTCGTCTCCCTACCTTAGTGAAGCAGGTATGTACTCTCTTCCTCAAAATCGTTTAATGTATGCTCAACGATCTAGAATTATCTCTTTTACGGTCTTCTGTTTTCGTCTCCCATGCATGGTTACTGTTGAATCCTTCGAATTTTTTTTTGTTTTCTCTTTTCATTAACGATTTCTTCTGTGTAAGCGTTTGTTTGTCTTCTTCGTCCTCGTATTTCTTCTTATTCTGCTGTGAATCGCTCTAAGCTAGTGATTTTCTGTGTGTTGCTTTTTTTTTTTCATGAGTTTCTGTTTTTGGTCACAGAACTCTTTGTTTATGTTATATCTCCCAGGATTTTTCTGGGTTTCAACTTTGCTGACATATGTTTTCATCGTTTTTTCTTCTTCAGACTTCATCGCTGTCCTTCTCCCAGCACCTCCGGCTTGTTTTTTTCTGCTGTTTTTATTTTCTCTCCGATCTCTGTTCCATTAATCTGGGTAATAAATGTTGGCGTGTGTGTTTTCTTTTATTAAATAATTGATTTGCATTGTCCGAGAAAAAATTTCTGGGCTTTTTTTTTTATTTATTTTGCTGCTTTGTATCTTTGTCTTTTGCTGCATATTTTATTCGGTTTCAAAAGGTCTCCTCTCTCTGGCTTCACCCACACACGCTTTTTGAGTGGCGTTTTTTTTTGTGTGTCATACATCTTCATGTGCACGCGATCTCTTCCTTATTCTCCATCAATGGTATCTATCTTCATTCTTCGTTTATGAGCTGTTCTGATATTTCATTCATGTTTGGTTTCATCTTTAGATGGGTTTCTTTTGTGTTGGCTTTTCCTTTAATCGTTTGACGTATGACGCCAATGGTTATGTTTTCTTTTGGGAAACCTGATTCCAAATATGGCTTGATCAGTACTTTAGCGATACTCCGTTGATAAATCTGGTTTGGACAAACTGCTTACTTCCTGGGGTTGATATCTGTACCGTTCATGCTTTACCATTGCCATAAACAAATTTGGACTCTGGTGCTGTCTTTTTCTGACCTTCTGATTTTTGCACTGCAGATATGGATTCTGCAGGGTTACCACCTCCCCCACCTGTTCCATCTGATGTGGTTCCTGAACTGGAGCCTGTCAAAAAGAGCATTCTTCTCCCAATGGCCCGGCGTGGCAGCGGGTCCAAAGGAGTGAAGACTCCTCTTCTCACAAACCACTTCAGAGTCAATTTCAACAACGCAAACGGCCACTTTTTTCATTACAGTGTATGTTTCTTATTTCCTCGAATCTCCTATTTGGATCACTGTTTTTTTTCTGCTTATCCTTTAGCATAGATGTCCAATGCGTTAAAGTACTTGCTTGATATCAAGTTTTTGTCTCTCTGAACTTTGGATACAGGTTGCTATTACATATGAAGATGGCCGTCCAGTGGAGGCTAAAGGTATTGGAAGGAAGATTCTTGAAAAAGTTCAGGAGACCTATCGAACTGACTTGGGGTCCAAATACTTTGCTTATGATGGGGAGAAGACTCTGTTCACTGTTGGTGCTCTTCCCAGCAACAAACTGGATTTCTCTGTTGTTCTTGAAGACACACCTTCTAGCAGGTGCGAAAATTCAAATTCTGTTGATTTGTTTTTAAAATATCTTTACTGTTCCCTATTGTTCAAGTTTTATGATGGTTTGATATTTTCTTTTATTTGCAGAAATAACACTGGAAATGCTAGCCCGAATGAAACAAATGACGCTGACAGGAAAAGATCAAGGCGACCCAATCAATCTAAGAAATTCATGGTTGAGATAAGCTATGCTGCAAAGATCCCCATGCAGGCTATTGCAAGCGCGCTACAAGGAAAGGAAACAGACAATCTTCAAGATGCTATAAGAGTGCTGGATATTATTTTGCGCCAGAGTGCAGCTAGGCAGTAAGTTGATATCTGGAATTTCTTTCAAAAACTTTGATTCTCTGCTTGGTCTTTTTATGCATGGTCTTACTTCTGTTTGCAGAGGTTGCCTTCTTGTTCGCCAGTCCTTTTTTCACAATGACGCTCAGAACTTTTTACATATTGGTGGAGGTGTCATTGGTGTCAGAGGGTACCACTCAAGCTTCAGAACTACTCAGGGAGGCTTATCCTTGAATATTGGTAATTTTTTTTAATTTAATGTGTTTTAGATTCTTGTTTGTAACATTTTGGCTATGAACACTTTGGTTTTTACTTTTTCGCTTTTTCTTTTCTGTAGACACTTCAACTACGATGGTAGTACAACCTGGCCCTGTTGTTGATATTCTTCTTGCAAATCAAAATGTGAAAGACCCATTCTCAATTGACTGGAATAAGGTACATCATCGTCTTTTGTGCTACAAAGTTTCACAGATGTTTTACCATCTTTGAGATGTACTTATCTGATTTTTTCTCATCAGGCTAGACGAGCTCTCAAGAATCTGAGAGTTAAGGTTGCCCCCTCAAATAGAGAATACAAGATAAGCGGACTAAGTGAAGAACGCTGCAAAGATCAAATGTATATCCCGATTCGATGTTCTTTGATTACATTTTTAAATCCCTTTGAGCTCTTTCTAAGATATATCTCTCTTTGATGGATATAGGTTTACTCGCAATTTTAAAAATGAGAAGGGGGAAGTCGAGGAGGTTCAGACGACAGTCTACAAATATTTCACCGAATTCCGTGGTATCCCACTGCGTTATTCAGGTGACTTCCCTTGCATCAATGTTGGTAAGCCAAAGCGGCCTACTTACATCCCTATTGAGATAATTTTAGTGCATTGTTGTTTCTTCTTTTGTATTCCTGGAATTTTCATGCACCGGCTTATGCTTGTACGGCCTATGACAATTATAGTTTTTTTATATATATTTTCAGCACTGTGAACTTGTGAGTCTACAGCGTTACACAAAATCGCTTAGTAATTTTCAGAGGGCTTCCCTAGTAGAAAAGTCTAGGCAGAAGCCACCTGAAAGGATGGCTTCGCTAACCAATGTAGGTCTTCTTTCTATTATCCTCAATACTTTGAAGCTTTTCTGTCTAATTTAATTTATGTTCTGATTCATCTTGCAGGGTTTGAAGAACAGCAATTATAATGCTGACCTGGTGTTGCAAGAAAGTGGTGTCAGCATTGGCTCTAACTTCACCCAAGTGGAGGGCCGCGTTTTACCAGCACCAAAGGTGACTTACCTTGCTTCTTTTGCTGCATCTTTTCCTTTTTGCTTGATGGTTTAATGTTAATTATCTGTCCTTGTTTCCAAACAGCTAAAAGTGGGCAACGGAGAGGACTTTTTCCCTCGCAATGGGCGTTGGAACTTCAATAATAAGGTTTATAGATTTTCTTTCTTTTCCTCAGTCGATTAATATTTCAACCTCTGATACTAGTTGGATTTCTTTTGCAGAAACTTGTTGAGCCAGTCACAGTTACTAGATGGGCTGTTGTGAACTTCTCTGCTCGCTGTGATACAAATAGGCTTATTCCTGACTTGATTAGATGTGGAAAGATGAAAGGAATTGTAAGATTTCTTATTGTTCATTGCTTACTACAGAAACTCAGTCATATGACAACTCCTTATAATTCGTCCATTGTTTTTGTTTTTCCTTTAGAACGTAGAACCTCCATATGAAGAAGTCTTTCAAGAAAACCCTCAGTTTCGGGGTGCACCAGCCAATATCAGAGTAGAAAAAATGTTCGAGCAGATACAGTCTAAACTCCCAGGGAAGCCTAAATTCCTTCTTTGCATACTCGCAGAAAGGAAAAACTCTCTTGTTTATGGTACAGTACTCTATTATTCTTGAATAGGGTCATTTTTTCCTATTGAATGTAAATGTAAAACTTATCATATATCGTCTCTGATTTTTTCAGGTCCTTGGAAGAAAAAGAATCTTTCTGATCTTGGAATTGTGACTCAGTGTATTGCTCCGACCCCCAAAATGAATGATCAGTATCTCACCAATGTTCTCCTGAAGATAAATGCCAAGGTGATATCTGAAAATTGAAATTGAAATCAATTAGAATTTCAAGATTGATTATAAAGACCTTACAGCTTAACTGATTTCTCTATTTCTTATACGTAGCTTGGTGGACTGAATTCCCTGTTAGCTATGGAGCGGTCACCAGCAATGCCCTTCGTAACGCAAGTTCCTACCATCATTGTTGGGATGGATGTATCACATGGTTCCCCTGGCCAGTCTGATATACCATCAGTTGCTGCGGTAACATTGGTTTTTGTTTTCTAATTATTTCTTATGATGTCAACATGCCAACAACTATTGTGGTATTGTGCGTTTATAGAGGGGCTAAGTCTAACTCTTTTATACTTCTGGTAACTTGATGTTTTTTTGTTTGGAAACCATAGGTTGTGAGCTCCAGACAATGGCCACTCATTTCAAAATATAAGGCATGTGTGCGCACACAATCACGGAAAGTGGAAATGATTGATAATCTCTTCAAACTCGTCGCTGACAAAGATGAGGGAATTTTCAGGTCAACTTCCTGGACTGTTGTGCTATATTTCATAGCTCGTGGCAGAGCTTTGTCATGTTAATCCTATTTACAGTCCTTCTTTTGCAAAAAGGTATCATATGGCATCAATGTAATTAGCGATTTTATGCTCTTTACAGGGAGCTCTTAATTGACTTTTACTCAAGTTCAGGGAAGAGGAAACCTGATCACGTTATCATTTTCAGGTATATTAAATTTGTTATGGTCTCATGTAAAGTAGTATAATACATTTTGTTTACTCACGGTTATTAACGTACATGTAGGGATGGTGTTAGTGAGTCTCAGTTCAATCAAGTTCTTAACATCGAATTGGATCAGATTATTCAGGTATGGATTATGTTCCTGGAGCTTTCAGCGACCCAACGACTTTTTATTTAGTATATGTTGGACATCTTATGGACCTGTTTTTTTTTTTTGGTTACATGATTAGGCATGCAAGTTTCTTGATCCAAATTGGAAACCCAAGTTCACAGTGATCATTGCCCAGAAGAACCACCACACCAAGTTCTTCCAGGCTGGAGGCCCTGACAATGTTGCTCCAGGTAAAATCCATTTGACCTGAGCATGATTTCCTTTTTTTGTCATTGTGGTTAAACTGACTTCAAACCTGTTCCCTATTGACTTGCAGGAACAATAATTGACACCAAGATTTGTCACCCACGCAACAATGACTTCTATCTCTGTGCCCATGCTGGAATGATTGTAAGTAATAGCGCCTTCAAAAGCTTTGCTTAATGTGAGGCAACAGTTACATGCCTCATCGGTTTTCCTTTTGTAGTGAAATGTTCTGCTCAAATCCTTTATGAATCGATCTAAAACTTGACACTTCTCTATTGATTTCAATGTATTAGGGAACTACAAGACCAACACATTACCATGTGCTCTATGATGAGATTGGATTTTCGACAGATGACCTGCAGGAACTTGTGCATTCTCTATCCTATGTGTAAGCATTAGATCACCTTTATAGCTCTTTACCTGAAACATTTGTTTGTGGTGTTAGCGATGTCTATTAAACTTGTCTGCTTTGATACTTGTAGCTACCAGAGGAGCACCACTGCCATCTCAGTCGGTAAATTCTCTTATATCTTCTACATTGCTGCTGCTGATAGTTCAGATCTTTAGCATGTCGTAATTGCTTCCTTCTGTTTTTTTTGCAGTTGCACCTATTTGTTATGCTCATCTGGCGGCTGCACAAATGGGAACCGTGATGAAGTTTGAGGACATGTCTTTGTCTGAAACTTCATCGAGCCATGGCGGGATCACGACAGCTGGAGCAGTCCCTGTGCCACCCATGCCAAAGTTGAACCCGGATGTTGCAAGCTCCATGTTCTTCTGCTGAAGAAACAGTCCAGTCCGCGGTTTTCATTTTTTTTTTCTTTTTGGCTTATGGTCGAACCAACAAAACTTTAAACGCCCTGTACACTCTTCTCTGGGTCGATGCTTCATTTTGCTTTTTCATCGTCCCTTTTACCTCTGGCCGTTGGTTGTGATATTTTATCTATAAGCTTTAATTAAATCGGTTTTTTTAAGACATTACTGTTGTTTCAGCGATTTTACTGCTTAACCTTGATAACTTCTGCACTGAGGGATGCAAACTGTTCCGGGGTAACCCAACTATTTACGATGCTTCAGTGAATTAAAATTATATCAACAGAAGTATTATTATATATTATTTCATTTGGATTTAAGTTTGTAGTCCAACAGAAAAGATAAAACATATGCTAATAAGAAACTGAAATTAGCTACAAGAAGACGAAATTTACAAAAACAAATAAAAATGTGCTATCTAAATAATAATATCAAGTAAAACAAGCATCTCTTATTGTTTCACTACAAGCACCTCCTCATTTTTTTTTCTTTTCAAAATTGAGTAATTAGAAAATGAAATCCCTATATGTACAAAAAAAGAAAAGATTACAACTTTTGGGGAGAGGGCGAAACTCTGTGTAGATGAACGCACGCCTCTTCAGTCAAAGCTCTGTTTGTCTTGCAGAGATCCTGCACACCAAAATATTAAAAAAAAAAAGAAATATCCCAGAAAGAAAACACCACCAAGGAGAAACATCCTTGAAAGTGATGGCTTCACTTGGTTGGTCTCTTCCCCAGAAGAAAGACACAAAAATTTTAGGTCAAGATTTAAGGATCATTTGCTCAGTAGTAAAGCATACGGCTATGTCTCTTCAAATCATTAGTGAGACTTGTTTTCTTTTTGGCTGGTGATTTGATCCTTTGCTCGGAAATCGTCTAAGCAACGATATTCTTCCTTCAGTAGCTTCTCTAGCTCAGTGTGCTTCTTTATTGGTTCTTTTTGGCCTCGATAATGGTGGAATGCCCTGTACAAGAGAGAATTTGGTCTTTAGAGACATCACCAAGCAGCTATATCATTTAACCATAATGTCAACAATTGAGTCCTTACCAATATTTCTCCAAGCCATATAGGTTTCCCTTGTGGTAGAAGTCAAGCGTTAGCTGCTCAAAGTCCTTGTAAAGGTCCTCATTGAATTGCTTCTCTAGACCATAACTGAAGACATTGGGCAGAGCAATATTGATGAGATTGGGTCTAAACAAGAGGGCTTATCTGCAGTGATCTAGACAGAAAACGGATGCAAGTCTAAGATGCAGGTACCTGTAAAACCTAAAGAGACACTCCAGCCCATAGTTGTAATTGCCAGCTGCATCTTCAAGAGCAAACTTCTGGAAATCTTCATACATAGACGGAACAAACGTTTCTCTGAGGAAATACGACCAAAATCGGTACAAATGATTCATTTCCTGGAAATAGAACAGCCAGCATTCAGACACATTTCCAGAAATCAGGGTTAGGATATCTAATCAGACTAAGGTGAAGGCATGATTTGCAGAAACAGTTACGGGGTGTTTCTTTTGATGATGTGCATGATTGAGAGTCAAAAAAATCATCAAAAAGGAGGTCGACATAAAATTTACCTCACTGCATCCGCTGCCCAACTTCTTTCTTTCGTTTAAGCACCGCTTCCGATACTTCAAGTACCTACGGGTAGAATTAAAAAAGAAAAGGAATGAGATTAGAAGACCTTAAGATACTACATCTAGACGCAATATCTAGATGATATTCGTTTGTATTTTTGGTTCATGCATCTAGATATTGTATCTGGATGCAATTATGTTCATTTGTGTTTTCGGTTCTTGCGTCTAAATATTATATATATTTGTTTGTGTTTTGGTATTTATATTTAGATACATTTAAAATGACCAAAAAGTTTTAATATACAAACAAATATTTTTTGTGAATTAAATTACACTTTTGTGATTTATAATTATATTTTTGACTAAATAATTACCAAATTAATTTTTTAATAAATTAAAAAATTATTTCACAAAATACTTAAATTTAAAAAATAAAAATTGTTTTATAACATTCTAAATTTCTTTCACAAAAATAGTGCAGACTTTGTATTAAACTTCAAACTTAGAATTACGATAAATTATTTTATAATTATTGAATTTAAAAAAGTTATTTTAGACTTTACAATTCTGGATGAGTTTTGATGCATCTAGATTCTAAATTCTGGATGAGTTTTGATGCATCTAGATTCTAAATTTAAACTCATCTAAAATATCCAATTTTTTTGGATGAATTTAAAATATGTATCCAGATGCAGTATCTAATTCACGTGTTTAATTATCATTAAACGAACAACAACTCATATCTACGTCCATATTTTGTAGTTGGCTAATCAAACGAACAACACCAAACATATTCTCGCGAAAGTAATGCTCCGTACGATAAACTCAAGTTGTATAACTGAATAACTATACTCACTTTTCTTGTTTGAACCCATTCTCTTCAAGCAGCTGGTGGCTTGGATGTTGAAAAGGTGGAAATGATTTTGGTAAAGAGCCCACAGGTGGACTGCTGCCAGAAAGAGAGCAGTGTGGTGATGAACTCAGTTTTGAAAGCCTGGGGCTGTGAAACGTCACAAACAAAATTCTTAAAAATATGAAAGGCAAAAAATTAAGAATAAGTTGGGTATATCATGGAATTGCTAGGACACTGACCCATGACTGTCTGGTGGCGTAGAACCAAAGAAAAATCCAATGGAGCTACTAGGCGGACTTTCTGAATTACTTCCATGAGAACTGAGACTAGCCCCATGGTTCCTTATGTTGCTCGAAAAGAACCTCCGTGCATGTGCCATATGATGTTTGTGGGTTCCCTTATTTTGCTTCCTCCTTATGCTATGCTCTTCACCTCCATCATTTGCTGCAGAATTTTCGCCTAATTTAGTGCTCAATCCTCCCCCAGCTTTTAGTTTTCCATCTCTGCTATCCAAATGGGAATTGTTCTTCCTACGACCAGATCCATTCTTTTTGAGCTCCTGTATCATCATGTTAGTGTTTAGAAATTCGACTCCAGAAAAGGTAAAATCATATTATTCTGTCAAAAAAAAATCCTAACCTGCTCAAAGTAGTAAAGACCGTCGTTTATTGTGGAGGCAAGTTCCTTGGGAATATTTTTTGCTTTTGTCCTACTGATTCCAGTGCCATCACTTCTCCCACTATTCTGTCCAGCATACAACGGAACATGAATACTTAACTCCATCAACAAAGAGTGTAAGTAAATAGATAACAAGTTCCATATAATACCTGGGTAACAATAACAAGTTTCTGAATATCCTGATCATCAACAGCAATATCATCGTCTTCATCATCTATCCTACAGAAACTCAAGTAAACCAAAGCATCAACTTTCGTGCTATATATACAGTTTCACCCATCCAAAAGATAGAATATTGGAAAACAAAGAAAGATGAAGCAATGTCAAGAATAAGTCGTGCACACTACCTTTTGGACATGGAAAGACCACTCTTTCTCGGGCTTTTATGCTCCAGATCTATTTCTTCATCAAGCAAGAATGTGTTCGAAAAATCGCTTGACAAGACGTCCATCTTTCTTTGTTCGCCTGATGATGATTTCATGATATCACTTTCATAAACGTTGGTTCTTGATGACTGAGCTCCCTGTACCACAGACAGAAAAACTATGAACTGGGACAAAAAATTGGCAGTTTTACAGAATCTCTAACTAAAACAAGGCTCTACCTCTGAAAAGAACGCAGTAGGCTTTGAAGTACCCTTCGAAGGGCTTTTCAAGTTATCTCGGCTTGCTATACTCTCCGAGGAATCTTTGTCACTGTCTCCAATTTTCTCCTCAGAGGCTAACCTTTTAGATGCAGGAACCCACTTCGACCACTTGTCGCGCTTGCGTATCTTGTCACCCTATTAAAGCACCAGCATTTCAAATTATGAGCAAACAAATAGGAGGGACCAGGATATGGTAATCTTATTAGTTAATTAAAAAAGTACTCTGCTTTGAGAAAGACAGCAGGCCTTGCAGCCATAGAAACCAAGCAGGTTAGAAAAATTAAAGAGGGCTTAAGAGCTTCTTTAAACAATTACTATTCTGCTGCAGCCAACAGAAGGACAGTCTTACCAACATTTCTTGGTAATAACCTCACCACGGTAAAAATACGCAATACAACAAAATGAAACAAAGTTTACAAAGAAACAATTTTTTAATACAAAATTTATATAAACCCGCCAACATGTGTTAGTAACAAAACCTCCTCACAAAAGCAAGACCTCATTATTTAAACCAAAGAATAGAAAACGATGGTTATTACTAAAAAAAGCGAGGTGGTTAATGGTAGTCTGACCTGCACTTCAACAGAATTAGAAAATCCCAACGCGTAGACCATAAACTCTACATCCATGGTCATCATTTTAACCTGTAATTCAAGAGTAAATATGAATAAATAAAAAGCAACACAATTGTATGAAACACAGATAACAAAATAGACTAATGCAAAGCAAGTCAAACTCGTGTTATGAGTTTTACCCTTTTGAAGTCGGCTATAATTTTTGTGGGAACCCATCCTTGTTCATCCATCAAGGAAATGAGGTAGTGATCATTTTGAAGGTTTTCATCACTGAAACCAGGAATAAATATATGGAAGTTGAGCACAGCAAGATTAGGTGCTATTATATTGACCAGAAATGATGAACTAAAGGCATGGAAATACTCCAAAAAATTCCCAGAGGCACAGCAAAGGAGTCAGCTGAACATAGTTTTAAAGGCACAAAATATATTGAGGTAGAAGCATAACTTGCCTGAAATAATATTCTATTTGTTTTATGACTCTATCCTTTAAGTCGAGTTTTCCTGGAGACAGAACAGGAGGACCCTGGTTAACAGGGTATGGAGCAAAACGTGGAGGATAGCCTCTTATCGCTCCAGGGGGTGGAACCGGCAAGTAGTATACAGGACCTATGTCAAATGAAGAAACAAAAAAACAACAATCATGCACCAGAAAATGAGCGCCCTGTGGAAAACACCTTGACAGAGAATCAATATCTTACCGGGAAAGCCTGGACCTGGACCAACCATGAACCCAGGAGCTTGTCCCATATACGGAGGTCTCGTGAAATTCCTCGGTCCAGCGCCCTGTGGCATGTTTCTGGGGTCAAAACCCCTCTGATTCTGCCAAGGCTGTCCAGGATCTCCTTGAGGAGCTGGCAGAACAGGTGGAAGAGGGGAAGCTTGCACTTGCTTCTTATTGCCAGTCTCTCCAACGGGAGCTCCAGGAATTTGGTAAGGAGGATAAAGAGCAAACGGATAATCTGGACCAGTAGCATGCGCCCGAGGCACCATAGGTGGAAAAGGAGGTGGATGATAAGGTATAGCGTGCACGAGATGAGGAGGAGGAACATGTTGGTTGCTCTTCGAGCCTGGCTTTGCATGACGGCCAGATGGATTCTTGTGCGCAGGATTAGCCTTTCCACCAGCCCTAGGTTTCGCATGACCAGCTACAGCCTAAACATCAAACAGCAACTTTTCAGGGGCCAAAGTTTATGCTAAAGAGCGTAAATCACAGAAGTCTAAACCATCCGACCCAAGTAAAGATAAATCACATTAATAAATAACTAACATGTCATAATCATCATGCATCAAATTTGATAAACCCCAATTCGATCAAGCTTCAAAGCTGAGAAGTCACGTATCTCCAACTAAAATCAGTCACGAAAGCCACCAATACTCAGTATCAGACAAACTGAAGCTCAACCCAAATACAACGCACCACTAACACTCAATAAGCACAATCCAATGACATTAACAATAACGGAAATAAAATAGATTATTGACTAGCCTGAGGGGGAGTTGGGATCGAGGTCGGAGTGGTCTTCGACGGCGGAGCCGCCGCCGTAGGATTCTTAGGACGCGGCTGTTGCGCGTCGGCGAGAGCTGGCCACGAGTGAGCACCCATTACCGGAGCGTCGACACTCTCGGCAGGAGAAGCCGTTGTTTTCCACGGAGACTTAGTCCCACAACCACTGACGCGGCCGACCACTTCTCGATCATCGGCCAATGATCCCTCAGTCTCCGCCATCATCAGAAGCTCCAAAGGTAAACTCAATTCAACTGGATCAGAAACAGAACAAGGATTGTAGGATCGGGAGGAGAAGACGCAATGTGATAAGAGAGGTTGAGAGCCCCAAAGCAAGTATGGAAGACGAAGAAGAATAAAGTGTGTGTTTTGGGTGGCACTCTTTTAAGAGAAAGCAATGAACATACCGTAAAAAACTTAACAGCAAAACCCTAGTTCTACCTTTTTTTAATTAAAATTTCCTTTTCTCCTTATTTTAATAAAGGATAAACAATTTTCATTAATTTTGTTTTCATGACGACAAATTTAATTGTACATTTAATGTCAAATAATGTATATTTAAAAATTTAATTGTTGTTGGACATGAAAATTAATTGTTCTTTTTTTATGACAAGAAATTTATTGTATACTATTTAATAATTTGTTGAAAAATCAAAATTTGAAATCCCTAAAATTCTAAAAACTTACTTCTGTTAGACTGATTTTTTAAATCTAAATTTCATTAACTCTCAATTGATGGTTAAACCGGAAAATAAAATAATATAAATATATGATGAAACAGCATTATAATCAAGAGTTTTACTAAAAAAAATCAAATATAGCTCATTATGTATTTTAACTAGTGATTATGTGAAATGAGAAGCAAGATGTTTATAGGAGTTAACAAAACATGAATGACATAAATTATAATATTATAGAATAAATCGAAGGTCATCAATACAAATTTGAAATTATTTAATTAAGTTTCAGTTGAACTTATTGATGAAAATATTTTAAAAATGACGAGGATAATAAAACCCATAATGGTTTTGAATATGATGATTATTAATTGCCAAATAGAAGTTGGAAGAGTTTTTTAAAATCTTTGTAAATTATGATGTTAGAGGGTGAAGAAAATCACTATCTTAGTTCTCTCATATAAAAAAGAATCAATACTTTTTCTCTGTAAATGATTTTTTACATTGCGTAAAAGTTCAAATCTAAGGAGGATTTATTGTTCATTTAATGAGAGCTTGAACAAGCTTTTGGTGAATGTCTATATTGATAAACATGTGTGTGAAATCAAGTTATTCCAAAATACTGAAAAGCAGCAATGATATCACAATTGTTTGAGGAAGATTTGTAGTTGAAGCAAATATTGAAGAAGTCTTACGACTTGAAAGTGACTACAGTTGATAGAGATGTTGATAATATAATTTAACCAATTGCATAATTCTTTTAATGTTGATAATTATGTCAAATTACTTTTGATGATCTTTTTTTAAAAATGTGGTTCATTGATTATGCAACTATTACCTCGATGATCAATCCTCAAGAGTATGTAATCAAACTTTGTTCTAAATTATAGCTTTGATTAACAATTAGTGGCCAATCCATTAGAAGTATTGTAAAGAGAAATACTTGTAATTGTATAATTGTTATTGGTTAACAGTTGCGGTTACTATATGTTTTTTTTTAATTTAATGCTCATGTGTTATTATTCAGATATTTTGATCTCTTAGAGCATATCTAACAAAAAAAATTAACGGATTTTTATGATTAAAAAAAATTTAAAAGAAAAGAAAATAAGATACGCTCTTTAAAAAATTAATGAAAAACTCAAAAATTACATGTTTTATTTATATTGGTTCAGTTTTTTTTTTAAATTTGATTGTTTAACGAAATTATATTAAAATATTAATTTTATTTTTGTAGAAACCCCGTTGTAAAAAACAAAAACACTATTCTGATGATTGCAGAATATCAAAAAAGAATTAAAAAGAAAAGAGAATAAGTGGATCATTATCTACTTTTTGGACGCCAAGTCACTCGTTTATCCATTTGGTACGGATTTTAATGATATCTCAGAGCCTTTATGCAAATCCCTTTGCAACTACCAATGGCATCCCTCGTAATTAACCCTAACTTAAGGGTCCATTTACTTATCTCCCACTCTTCGTCCTCCCTCCATTTTTCTTCACGTCTGGTTTTTTTTTTCTTCTCTCTCTCTCTCCTCTTTGTCTCTCTCTCACTTCTGTGATTTGGCTTCCTAGATGGGTAATGCGAACGGCAAAGAAGACGACGCCGTCTCTAGCGTCGATGCAGATGCCACCTCATCTTCGGCGAGAACCAACGGCGGGGATCCTTCCGCCCGCAGTCGTCATCGTCGTCCTTCCTCAGACTCTATGAGCAGTTCTCCTCCCGGAAGCCCCGCTCGATCTCCTTCTCCTTTCTTATTCGCTCCTCAGGTTTTCCGACTCTCTCTCCATCTCTCTCTCTATTCTCCTTCTGTGTTTATCGTTGAATTTGATGTTTGGTTTTGGATGATCCGATCGAAACATTGTTGAACTTTCGTTGAATGCGAAATAGAGTTTCCTCCTTCTGATTCTCTCTTTGAATAAGAGAAAGGTGACTTGACTTTTCATATGTTTCACTCATTGAGAGCTTTCTTCATTAGATTTGCCTAGGATCCAAACGCTAAATTTTCAGCCCTTTTATGAGTGAACTATTTTCCTGTATAGAGGAATCGCACTTAATTTGGTTTTTGTCTGTTAGTTCTTGAGAACTCAAACTCAAAACTATAGGAACTCATAACTTGTTGTTATAACTTGGGTTTGCCTGCGGGAAAGGTTTAGATAACCTGGTTTCTAAGGCCTTTTCTTCAACCGTGTTAGAAATTCTGTGCTAGAGAACCTTCTTTGTCATCTTGGTTCTGCTATCCTGAGATAATGCATAATGTGGAAAAGTTTCTAGCTGTCATATCAGATGTTAATTTGGTTCTTAGCTGTTTTTTGTTTATTTTATTGTCCAGCCGCTCTCTAGTCGGTATCAGTCGCTGACTCCTATCATGATTGTTGATGTCCCTTAGTGAGTCTTTGTGTAATGTGTCTTTGGTTCCATTGTGAAGAGGGAAAGCTTGCGAGACTTGGCACTTTTGTGAGTGAAATCTTTTGTAAAAAGGGATTGGACTTGACTCGATTTTGTCTGTTGGTTCCTGAGAAGTCAAAAACTCTGGTAAATGAGAGGTTAGCAAGTTATTTTTCCTTGGTTGTAGCAGAGGGAGATGCTTAGTTTACCTTATTCTTTTGTTGAGTTACAATCTAGTGAATCATGATAGAGAATCTGCTTTAGGGAAGTTCTTATTTGTTCTCTTGTTTATGCCATGCCTGGTATGGAAAAGTTTATACTAGTCAAATTGGATGTTAATTTTTGTCGCTATAGGTTTCTATGCTGATATTGATTTTTCTGCTGCTCTCTGGTAATTACCAGTTTCTGATGCTGTTCTTATGAATGATAGGTAATTGTGAATTGTGATGTCCTACTTTCAGCTGTAATCTTCCTTCCGGTCATTTTGAAAGGGAGGACATGCTTGTTCATTTTTCTGAGCCAGTTTTGAATTTAAACATGCAGCTCTTGAATTTACTTGAACGAATTAGAGATTGCGGTTGTTTCTCCATTCCTTCTCATTGTTTCTAACTATCTGAATAATTCATATCTTAAAAATTGACCCTATTTATCAGGGTTTGGTGGGAATAGTAAAATGTAATTTGCTAGTCAGGGCTTGTCTATATTATAGTAAATTTCTCATTCTATTGTTTGCTATGTTCATTATTCTGCTCCCTTTCTTTTCAGCTCACATTGTTATTCCACCTTACATCTAACACCATTGGCTCAACTATGCGTCACTTCTTCCATTGTTTAGGAATAACATGTGTACCTAATGGCTGCATTTCGTGTCAGATGGTACATCCGCAAATTCTTCTCGCACTTGGTTTGAAAAATCTCACGGCTCAATTTTTATGTGCATGTAACAGGTTCCCGTCGCACCATTGCAGAGGGCAAACGCTCCTCCTTCACCTAATAAAATCCAATGGAACCAATCTCAAAGAGCTTTTGATAATCCCGCAGAGCAAGGAATCCCTACCATCATTACATGGAACCAGGGAGGTAATGATGTGGCGGTGGAAGGATCATGGGACAACTGGAGATCAAGGTATAAGTTGATATGTTTCTTGAGAGTTTGCTCTCGAGCTCAACTTGAATATATTATATACTGAAAGTATGGATATTTACATTCCCTAGGAAGAAGCTGCAAAAATCTGGAAAAGACCACTCAATTCTCTTTGTCCTTCCTTCTGGTATATACCACTACAAGGTGATCGTTGATGGTGAATGCAAATACATCCCAGATTTACCCTTTGTATCAGACGAAATGGGCAATGTCTGTAACATTCTCGATGTTCATGTAAGTAATTTTCCAATCAGTCTACACCGTGTAATAGTATCTATCAATCAGTCTACACCGTGTAATAGTATCGCCAATCGTTTATGCAGAACTTTGTGCCAGAAAACCCAGAAAGCATAGTGGAATTTGAGGCGCCACCGTCACCTGATCATAGCTACGGTCAAGCCCTCCCAACCGCAGAAGATTTCACAAAAGAGCCACTTGCGGTGCCACCTCAGCTTCATTTAACACTTCTTGGCACTACTGAAGAAACAGCCATAGCCACAAAGCCTCAGCATGTGGTGCTTAACCATGTGTTCATAGAGCAAGGATGGACTCCTCAATCAATTGTAGCTTTGGGTTTAACCCACAGGTTCGAGTCTAAGTACATAACTGTTGTCCTCTACAAACCGCTCGCACGGTAAACCTAAAACCCAAATCCAGTGCCACATTGTCTTTCTTTTTTTTTTCTTCATCTCTCAATTCTGTGAGAACTTGTTCTTTGTTCATAGTGAGTGCCCAACATTTCCCTGAGTTTATTACCATTTCTCATTGTTCAAAGAAATGACTGCTTTTTTTCTTTTTTTTGGTTCCCGCAAAATTTGTGGCTATGACAAGCTAATCTGCTCGCAATTAGACACATAACTCGTGTTTCCTTTTAGAAAAAGAAATCGAGCCAAATTCAAAGGTTAAGAAAAATAGAGTAAATTTCTAATAAAAAGTTGAAAATACTTTTTTGAGGTACTTTTTCGAGCTGAAAAAAAAAGCTAACCAATTAAAATGGAAAGAAATTTTTTATTATTAGACTCCCTCATCAATCCACGTCGTCGGATTTCGTTCTTTGTATTTTGAAAATGTAAATTTGGATTTTGGATAAGAGAAAGATAAAAAATAGAGCGTGAGAGCCACACGATGGAGTATGGAGGAAGAAGCATTGGCCGAGTAATTGAGACGGATCAAGTAGCAGAAGCTATGAGAGTCTCTTTCCAATTACTTTCTCCAGGCGACGCTCGAGCTTCTTTGCTCTGCATTGCCATATGCCACACACACATCTTCTCTCTCTCTCTCTCCTCTCTCTCTCTCTCTCTCTCTCTCTCTCTCTCTCTCTCTCTCTCTCTCTATCTCTCCCCTTCCCTCCTCGGGACTTTTCTCCTTCGATAACTCTGCGCCATTGATTTTTCAATTCTCCTGTTGAGCTGCATGCAATTTCAACTCTAGTTGCTTCCTTTTTTCTCGGGATACTCCGGCGAATTCGCAGGTGTGTATCCATGTTTTGCTTCCATTCGAAGAATCGATTTGGTAAATTGGAGAGTTTGGTCACTAGTTCACGCGTTTACAAAATGATGATGATGATGAATTTTGTACCTGGAATCTCCCTTTTAGTTGTATTCACATATACATGCGAATATTGGTTAGTGGAGAACTTAGATGTGCACATACGCGTATGCATGAAATACAGATGCCTATCTACGTCATGATGCTGGACAATTGGGCACTTGTTGGATGTATAAGAAAGGAAGATTTCAAATTTCAAATACTAGATTTATCGTCGCCTTGTAGATGTCAGTTGTTTTTGTGTGTTGTCTTTATCTAATTTTATCATTTGCTGCCACAATACTCTTCTTTTCTTGACGATTCTTTGTTTTTTTTTGTGTTTAGCTTCTGTAAATTGAGAAAAGAAACACTCTGCTGACCGTTCTGTTGGACTCTCTGGAGATAACCGGATACATTTTCCTGAAGCAGCTTGTGAAGATCAAGACGTGAACGCTGAGTGATGAGTGAGCCAAAAGCCAAGCGTTGGGTTGGTAAATATGAGGTTGGAAAAACGATTGTACAAGGCACTTTCGCTAAAGTGAGGTATGCTAAGGATACTGAGACAGGAGAATCCGTGGCCCTTCAAATCCTTGATAAAGAAACAGTTCTCAAGCATAAAATGGTTGAACAAGTAATTCGCTTTCCTTATCGTCATCCAGTTTTTTCATTCCTCCTCCTCTCTTCTCCGCTTATATGCCCGTTTACATTACTTGGAAGTAAAACATGGTTTTCAAATGTGAGATATTCAGATAGATACCACTTCACTTCGGAAGTGTGATGTGTGTCTTTCGCGTTTGCTTTTACAGATAAAGAGAGAAATTTCTACTGTGAAGTTGATAAACCATCCAAATCTAGTGCGGCTGTATGAGGTCTCTCTCCAATCCCCAGATTTTTCTCTACGTGTCTCTATTTTCCTTTGTCTATCCTGGAATTAAGGTCTCTTTGCCGTCGAAGCAAATCTGTTAAAAGTTTTTGATATCATTCTAGATTTTGGCAAGCAAGGCGAAGATATATATTGTCCTAGAGTTCATCAATGGTGGAGAGCTTTTTGACAAAATTGTGAGTTTTCCCTCTACCTCCAAAGAGCCTTAACTCGTTTCTGATGTATCCTTGGGTGTTTGAATCATGCGTCAAATGCGTCTACAGATGAAGATATATTCTTTGTAGTTTTTAAGCAATGCATAAAATTTGAACTTGTGAAGAAAAATTATGGGCGCATGAAAGAAGAGGAAGCACAGAGATATTTCCAACAGCTTATCAATGCGGTTGATTACTGCCACAGCAGGGGATTGTACCACAGACACTTAAAGGTACAGTAAACGTTTTGGTAACTCTTGGGCCCAAGTTTGCAGTGGGTTTCTTTAAGTGCAGCTAATCGATGCCTAAATTCTTTTATCTTTACTTCTCCGAATGCAGCCAGAAAACTTACTTCTGGATGCTCACGGAAATCTGAAAGTCTCTGGTTTTGGATTCAGTTCCTTGTCCCAACAAGTCAGGGTAGGTAACCACTGAAATTGATTCTCTTACCGTCAATTAGTTTGCCCGAGTTCTTACGGAGTTGTCCTTGTCTGATTCTAATGAATGTGCCTGAATTTCAGTAATGATGTTTTCATTGATTATATTAATAAATATCTAATAAGATCGGCTACACTGATCTTTCTAGATTCTCAGCTTATAGAATTACTTGGTTTTGGCAGAGCGATGGGCTTCATCACACTGCACTCGGAAGTCCAAACTATGCTGCTCCTGAGGTATGCTTAATCATGTGGCTTGTTATGTGGTTGTTTCACCATTTTGTTAATAGCTTCCTTGTTGCCCTTGTCCCAAGGTTCTTATTGATCAAGGCCACGACGGGGCAGCCGCAGACTTGTGGGCCTGTGGAGTGATACTCTTTGTACTACTTACTGGGTATTTGCCTTTCGAGGATTCTAATCTCATGACACTGTACAAAAAGGTAAGAAGTTTAATATATTTCCGGCTTCGTCCTCACCACTATCTGTGATTTAATTGTTTCTATGTTGCACTTTTGTCGTTTTTCAGACCTCATCTGCTGAATTCAGTTGTCCTTCTTGGCTCTCTTCTGGTGCTAAGAACTTGATCATCCGAATCTTGGATCCAAACCCTATGACCGTAAGATATTACGATTTACTTATGCTTTCAAAGTTAAATCTAACCTTCTTTTGTTTTTTTCTGTCGAACCCCAATAATCTCCACTTGCATTTTCTCTACAATCATTAAGCTGGTTAAGGGTTACTTAAGAGATCATTCAGCATAAGACATAGTGGCAATTTTTTTTAGCGTTAGAAATCAAATAAATCAGTTTACATCATTACATGTTTATTTTAACTTGGAAAAATTATTCGGATGTTGGTCTAAATGGACAGACCAGAAAACATAACTGGGAACCGTAAACTCTGTTTATTCTCTCAGATGTTTCGGTTCTATCTGAATCTTTCCTTTTCTTTCCACTCCAAACCCTGAATGAGCTATCCTAGTAGATCTATCATTTGTATAATATGTTCAAAAGGTAATGGCCTTCCTGCAAATGTTAGTCCTATTGATAAGCCCATCTTATAGTCATACTAAGCCGATGCTTTATCTGTGTCTTGCATGTAGAACTTGATCATTCAGAACATCTGCGGGTAAATTATCGCCACTTGTCCTTGTCCTTGATTTCAGTGGTGGAACTAATTGACTGTATGTTAACATGCCAGCGTATCACTATTCCAGAGATTTTGGACGATGCCTGGTTCAAGAAAGATTACAAGCCAGTTGTGTTCGAAGAGAAGAAAGAAGCAAATTTGGCTGACGTGGATGCTATTTTTAAAGATTCCCAAGTGAGTCATTTATCTATTCTGAGATCTGTAGGATGATTGAGTGAAGGATTCAATCATCTGGTTATGTTTAGAGTGCTCTTACACTTACAGTGCTGTCCTGTTACGTGGAAAGTAGAAAGTTAGATTCAAATATCAAACGTCTTTGATCCTATCCTGTTATATTATTATTGCTTAGTTGAATATGAAGAGAGGTTTGAGATAACGTATGCTTTTCCTTCACAGGCTGTGACAGTGCAATTGAAGTCAAATCCTTGTGTGATATGTTCAGGTGGTACTACTTGTGGCGATGTTCGTTCCAGGACCAAACTGATGAATAGTTTGATAGAACGAGGGAGACCTCAAGAGGCTCATTCCATTTTCAATACACTTATTGAAGAAGGCCACAAGCCAAGCATCATCACATACACCACTCTTGTAACTGCATTGACCCGTCAAAAGCATTTCCACTCTCTCCTGTCCCTCATCTCCAAAGTCGAGAAAAACGGCCTCAAACCCGACACCATTCTCTTCAACGCTATCATCAACGCCTCTTCCGAGTCTGGAAATCTCGACCAAGCAATAAAGATCTTTGAAAAAATGAAGGAAAGTGGATGTAAACCCACAGCAAGTACATTTAATACTCTCATTAAAGGATATGGCAAAATCGGTAAGCTGGAGGAATCGTCAAGACTCCTGGAGTTGATGTTACGCGATGAGATGCTCCAACCAAATGACAGGACATGTAATATACTTGTCCAGGCTTGGTGTAACCAACGGAGAATTGAAGAAGCATGGAACATTGTATATAAGATGCAATCTTATGGGGTAAAACCTGATGTAGTCACTTTTAACACATTGGCAAGAGCATATGCGCGGATCGGGTCAACATGTACAGCTGAGGATATGATCATACCAAGGATGTTACACAACAAAGTTAAACCGAATGTACGTACCTGCGGTACAATTATGAATGGCTACTGTGAAGAAGGCAAGATGGAAGAAGCTTTGAGGTTTTTCTACAGAATGAAGGAACTTGGAGTTCATCCAAATCTTTTTGTTTTTAACTCTCTAGTCAAAGGCTACCTTGCCAGCAACGACATGGATGGAGTTGGCGAGGTACGCTTTACTTCATTAACTCTTCAATACGTTTCCTTCACATCCATTTGTTATATAATATGTATACGGGGATGTTAATATGACAGGTAGTAAATCTGATGGAAGACTTCGGAGTAAAACCTGATGTGGTTACATTTAGCACTCTAATGAATGCATGGAGCTCTGTAGGAGATATGAAAAGATGCGAAGAGATCTATGGAGATATGTTGGAAGGAGGAATAGATCCTGACATTCATGCATTTAGTATCCTTGCCAAAGGGTATACTCGAGCTGGAGAGCCCGAAAAGGCAGAGCAAATCTTGAATCAGATGAGGAAATTCAGTGTTCGCCCAAATGTGGTAATCTATACAACGATCATAAGCGGTTGGTGCAGTGCGGGTGAAATGAAGAAAGCGATGCAGGTATATAACAAAATGTGTGGAATGGTTGGTTTATCGCCTAACTTGACTACTTACGAGACTCTTATGTGGGGATTTGGGGAAGCAAAGCAGCCATGGAAAGCGGAGGAGCTTCTGAAAGATATGGAAAAGAAGAATGTTGTACCCACAAGGAAAACTATGCAACTCATAGCTGATGGATGGAAAGCTATTGGTGTTTCCAACAATAGTGATGCCAATACATTTGGCTCTTTCTCAACTTCCTCCAAACTCAATACTCCTAATCATATCGTCTCGACGAGAAGTCCCTTGTTCTTAAAGGGAATGCCTGAAAAACCGAAGCTTTGCATCACGTCAAAGATTGGTTTGAGGCAAAGTGTTTTGGTGGTGTTGTGCAGAGATCAGATTGGGGAAGCTGGGAGATTTGCAAATTCATGTAGACTTGCTTTGGTTTAGAGATGGAGCCAATATTAAAGAAAAGCTAACCAAACGGTTGAGGAAGCAAACAATACATCTTTCTGTACAAAAATATTTGAGAAGTGAATGGAATGGATATATAACGTTGTTTTTCTTTTTATTGGAAAACTTTGGATTTTTCGGTCAATGGAGAAAATCTTTGTTATATTTTTCATCCTACAGAGCCAATCGACCGCTGAAATTTCTATGATCAATTTTACCGGTTAAAATCGGACTTATGGGTATTTTCAGCAACCAACACGTTTGTGGCAGCCAATTTTTAGAACATTCCTTAAAGACAAACAACAGAGATAATAATAATAAAAGAGAGAGAATATCAATTGTCAAAGGATACGCAAAACATGAGTTCATACTTCACATAACACTAGAGAGAGCCGTTTAACCAAAGCAAACGAAAAAGGGGAAAGAAGCAAAAAACATGTCCTAAAAAAGGCAACCAGAATCAAGCCATGATGAGAAAAGTTCACTGTAAGACATCATAAATAGTTTTCCTTTTTTTCGGGATTAAGGCTTTTTGAGAAGGGATACGAGTCTCTCACTTAGCCATCATGACCTTAACGAATTCATCATAGTTGATCTGACCATCGCCATCAACATCAGCTTCTCGGATCATCTCATCAACTTCCTCATCGGTTAATTTCTCCCCGAGGTTTGTCATTACATGTCGAAGCTCTGCTGCAGATATGAAACCATTCTGGTCTTTATCAAAAACCCTAAAGGCTTCCTTCAGCTCTTCCTCTGAATCAGTGTCCTTCATTTTCCTTGCCATCAGGTTCAGAAACTCTGGGAAATCGATGGTTCCGTTCCCATCAGCATCGACTTCATTGATCATGTCTTGGAGCTCAGCTTCTGTTGGGTTTTGCCCCAGAGACCTCATCACGGTTCCGAGCTCCTTGGTGGTGATGCAACCTGCAACCAAATCCGGGTATAAGCTTTAGAGACATACATTACTTAAGTCAACTGTCAGATTTTAGATCAGCAGTTTCCAAACACATAATCAGCTCTTTCTACTAGTTAAAGCATGTCATTGCATTTCTTATTACGACTGATGAAGATCTGAAAAGGTAAACAGAGAACTATATCTTCTTCGAGAAAGGTAACAAAGAAACTTCATTTATCCACAACAGAAATAAACAATCTTCTCAAGTCTTCCTGAAGTGTTAATGAATATGAAATATTCTGTGTTTATTCCATGTTTCCTTATGTGCATTGTACTAGGAAACCTAAACTCATGTGTATTCTTCTTATGTCACTAATGAAAGACACAATATTCTTCTCCAAATCTCTTTACATGGTAACTAACCAGGTTAAAAACTCTAGCCGTATCGCTCTATTTGGGCCCACATCTCACAGTGCAAAGGCAAAAAATGCACAATATTCTAAGAATGATGCAATACAACATAAGTTTGCAAGTTCTATCAATAATTAGAGCACAAAACACACTCCAGATCTCTCTTTGCTTTTTAGCATAATCAAACAAGGAACGAGATTACATTTTTAGCTGTAGTTTAGTTAGATATCAAAACATCAGCAATATCAAATCCCATTCCCCGATGTAATGATGTACCCTTCAATACACAACTCAAATCTCAAATCTCAAAATCGAAGCGATCCACAAGTTATGAATCTTACAGGCCAGAAACTAGATCGTTCACGAATTCAAGTGAATCAAACACGTATCGTACAGAGAAATGAAGATTATGAATCGTCGTTAACAAAAATTCCATAACTCAACGATGGAGAAGTATACGGAGAGATAAACGAGAAAGGCACGAAGATCTGTGAAAATAACATACCATCTCCATCCTTATCGAAGAGGCTAAACGCTTCCTTAAACTCTGAGATCTGGTCATCGGTGAGCTGATCCGCCATTTTCCTTCTAAGCTTTTTTGGAAATCCGAGAAAATTTTACTACTGATTTACTTTTCCTGTTTCCCCTACAATTCTGCAAGGGCTTATAAAGAGAGAGCCCAATGTATATGGTTTGGGCCTTTTAAGATAAAACAGTGACCAAACCCTTATGATTTGTCTTTCAGGTTATTATTATTATTGTCTTTCAGGTTATTATTATTATTATTGTCTTTCAGGTTGGTTATATTCGATGTACACTATACTGATCTTTTAAATGATTATTTGCCAAAACTTATTTCGTAGAATAAAATTTGGAAATAAAATTTTTTAATTTAATACAGAATTATATATAAAAAATGTTAAGCTAAAAAAGAATCCAATCATTTAGTCAAGAATATTCGTTTTCTATCTTTATATAAAAAGTCATATAACATTGAATTATTCCATATTCATATCTATATTTATACAGTAAGTAATATGTAGGTCTTCGCAATAAATCCAAACAATCGAATCCCTTGGTAGGTAATTACATCTATATTGAAGTTATGTTGTTCATAACAATTTTTCAGCAAAAGACAAAAAGAATAATTTACACTAATAGTGATTACCAGTCACAATCCATGGTTAGGACTAATCATATAACACGAGAGTGGCGATAATTTATAAAGTTCCAGTTCTCGGTCAAATAACTTATCTAATCAATATTTAATTATCAAATGGTTTCTGTTTATATAAAAAATTTTGATTTCTTTTAAAACATAGAAACAATTAAAGATCAAAAAGAGAAAGAAAAAGCATTACTATTCAAATCTAAATACTCAATCTTTTGTAATTGCATTAAACAACTCAAGATAATTTGACCAAAAAATGGTAAAAAAAATAAATTTATTTCTTAAGAAAAATTGAAGGACAGAAAAAAAAATCAAAGTTATTACCAAGGAAAATAAATTATGTATTGTCCCATACGAAAACGAAAAAGAAAGTGTCATTGTGTTCGCCCCCACACGAAATTAAAAAGTTTGTCTGTTTGCTTCAAATATACAATCATCGTATCTCTCGTCCTTCCTCGCATCTCTATCCCTTTCTCTCTTTCTCCAAAATTATTCTTCTTTCCATACGCATATTCTGCGCCATTGATTTTGCCTGCTAACTTTTGAGCTCCGGGAAGCTTTTCATCGGTTTTTTTCACCTCTGCTTGCTGTTATACTCCTGCCAATTTTGCAGGTGTGTTCCTCAATTCTGTGTTGCGATTTTCCATTTGTGGCTTCGATTTGAATAGTGATTAGGTAGCTTGGAGAGTTTAATCACTTGTTTACGCGTTTAATTTTTGTTTTAAGTGTGCGTAATCTTATATCTGATGATGCTGACGTTGATTGTGATGATGCTGATGCTGGGTTTCTGAGCTAACTCGAGAATCGTACTTTAGTTGTATACATATATGCATACGATTATAGGTTTAGTGGGGGAATTTGGATATGCAGATATGTGTATTCTCGAACTATTTGATGGCTATATACGTCATGATTCTGGGGAATTGGGATGTTATTGGAGTACCAAGAAAGGACAATCGGAGATTCTGGGGAAAAGTTCTGCTGCTAGATTTTGTCATGGCCTTAGTGGATTTTTTACCTGTTTTTGCGCTTCGTCTTCATCAAATTTGTGTTATATTACTGTTTTTTTAATTATTATTATTCTTCGTGACAGTTTCTTTGTTGTATTACATTTAGTTTCTGTGAATTGAGAAAATCAACATTCTATTGCTTACTACGTTTGATTCTTTACGTCGAAAATTCTGACATCGAGATTGCGTTTTCCTGAAACTACAGCTTGTGAAGATCAAGAGGTGAACTCGGAGTGATGAATCGGCCAAAGGTCCAGCGTCGTGTTGGTAAATATGAGGTTGGGAAAACGATTGGACAAGGCACTTTTGCTAAAGTGAGGTATGCTAAGGATACTGAGACAGGAGAATCCGTGGCTCTTAAAATCCTTGATAAAGAGAAGGTTCTCAAAAATAAGATGTCTGAACAGGTAAGCTCACTTTCCTAATCATGCCTCCTCTCTTGTCAACTGATATGCTCGTTTATATTATATTGAAACAAAATATAAATTTTGAAAATTAATCCTTCTTCATTCCGAAAGTATGATGTGGCTCTTCCCCGTTTGCTTTTACAGATAAGGAGAGAAATTTCTACGATGAAGCTGATAAACCATCCAAATGTAGTGCGGCTGTATGAGGTCTCTCTCCTCGCCCCAATTTTTCTCTCTGTGTCTCTGTCTTTTTTTCGCTTGCTTATGTCTAGCCATGAATCAAGAGCCCTTTCTAAGCGGAGCAAATCTGTGGAAAGCTAACTTTTAAGGAAATAATTGATACCCTTCCAGGTTTTGGCTAGCAAGACAAAAATATATATTGTCCTAGAATTCGGCATTGGTGGAGAGCTTTTTGACAAAATTGTGAGATTTCCTTATCCCTCCCAAAGGCTTTATAACTCGTATTTTTATCTATCTTTTGGTGTTGTATTAAATGCCTCATGCTAAACTCCGGTGAATCTTGATAAATGTTTCTGTATTTTACCGCTGAAATATTTTTTTAATATCTAAACTTATGCAGGTACATGATGGGCGCTTGAAAGAAGAGGGGGCACGGAGATATTTTCAGCAGCTTGTCAATGCAGTTGATTACTGCCACAGCAGGGGGTGTACCACAGAGACTTAAAGGTACAGACTTTTTGTAAATCTTGGCCCAAGTTTTCAGGATGTGCTTTTTTAGGTGTAGCTAATTAACGCCCACAATTTGTCTTCTTTACTTCTCTTTTACTGCAGCCGGAAAATCTGCTTCTAGATGCTCAAGGAAATCTGAAAGTCTCTGATTTTGGATTGAGTGCCTTGTCCAGACAAGTCAGGGTACAGTTTTCTTCTTCGTAGCATCCTTTGGTTTGCCTGAGTTCCTACTTATTTGTCCTTGTCCTATACTAGTGCATGTGCCTGATGTTCAGTATTGATGTATTTGATTGATTATATTTTCAAGTTTCTAGTAAGATTTGAGATAATACAGTGGTAGTAGAAACTATGGCCGAAAACATCATTTTATCCTGTGTAGTTTCAAGTCGTGCATGTTTTTCTGTGTATGCAATATGAGACTTACTTGGCTTTGGCAGGGCGATGGTCTTCTTCACACTGCATGCGGAACTCCAAACTATGCTGCTCCGGAGGTATGTTTAGTCACGTGGCTTCTCATGCGGTTTTTCCACCATGTTTTTAATAGCTTGCTTGTTGCTCTTGTCCCAAGGTTCTTAATGATCAAGGCTATGATGGGGCAACTGCAGACTTGTGGTCCTGTGGAGTGATACTCTTTGTACTACTTGCTGGGTATTTGCCTTTTGAGGATTCTAATCTCATGACGCTGTATAAAAAGGTAAGGACTTTTGTAAAGTTTTTCGAGGCTTCATCCTTCACCACCATCTGCGTATGTTGTAATTTTATCAATTTTCAGATAACAGCTGCTGCCTATAATTGTCCCCCTTGGCTCTCTCCTGGTGCCAAGAACTTGATAGTCCGAATCTTGGATCCAAACCCGATGACTGTAAGATATCTCAGTTGACTAATGCTTTCAAGATTTAAACCTATCCTTCATTTATTTTCTTCTGTCAAACCGCAACAATTTCTTTCTCGTCTTGTTTTCTTTGATTGAAATTGTTTGATTTAGTATCTTAATCATGATATAACTAAGGGATTACTATTGTGTTTTCCTATTCTGGGTTTTGGGGGTTTTCTCTTGAATAGCAATAGGGTAATAATCGGATGTCTTGTGAGGGATAAGAGTTGGGGAATATATTGTATGCAGATTTCCTTTTCGGGAGTTTACCTTTAAAAATCTATTTTGTCTACTTTTTCCAATCAAAGTATTTCTATATTTCTTCTTTGACTCTTTATTACTTTTATCTATACCCTTTGCATGTAAAACTTGATCATTTAAAACATCTGAGGATTGCCACTCGTTAATTTCAACGGTGGAACTAATTGACTGTGCGTTAACATGACAGCGTATCACAATTCCAGAGATTCTGCAAGATGCATGGTTCAAGAAAGATTACAAGCCAGCCGTTTTCGAAGAGAAAGAAGAGACAAACTTGGATGACGTGGATGCTGTTTTTAAAGATTCAGAAGTTAGTCATATTTGCTTAATCTTAGATATGTGTGATGATTAAGCTGACTTTTCTTTTCCTTTTAAATTACTTGAATAATTTGTCCACAACAATCTGTGATTTATGAACAGGAGCATCATGTCACAGAAAAAAAAATGGAGCAACCAACTTCTATGAATGCCTTTGAGTTGATATCAATGTCGAGAGCTCTGGATCTCGGGAATTTGTTTGAAGAAGAAGAGGTGTGTCTCTTAGACTAACAGTGGTTGATTGAATTCTCCAGCAAAAACTCTTTTTTATGTGCCATAAAAGCAGATATTTTAGATAGTTTCAGGGTTTAGTTTTGCCACATATTTTTTTGTTAATTATGTCTAGACCATTTAACTTACAGGGATTCAAGCGAGAAACAAGATTTGCAGCTGCAGGCGCTGCCAATGAATTAGTCCAGAAGATTGAGGAAGCTTCTAAGCCTCTTGGTTTTGATATTCAAAAGAAAAACTATAAGGTAAACTGATCGTTTGAAACCCTAACAGCTACTGACATTGTCTCTCCTTTGTTCTAAAACAGCTTCCTATTAGATTTCAGAATCACAAACACAAGAAAATCCAAAAAACCAAAATCTTAAACCAAAAACACAAAGAAAATGAATTCTCCTCCTCGGTGTAAACCGGTAAACCCTTTCCTCACCAACTAGTCCTCCTTCCTATTAATAAGAAATCCTCGAAACCACTTATAGAAGAATTACTGATTAGGGTAGAAAATTAAAGTCCTAGTTAGCATATTATCATCCATGTGGAAGTTTCCTTTAATGGTTATTGAAATATTCTAATTATCGTGTCACTTTCACTGAACCACTACTTTTTTTGTACACAGATGAGACTTGAAAACGTGAATGCTGGAAGAAAGGGAAATCTAAAAGTGGCGACTGAGGTACAATATGCACTCATGTCTCTGTGTTTAGTAAATTAGTATCTGAAGACCTTGGAATTAAAGAAGTGGCCTAATCTATAATGTTTTGTAGATATTTCAAGTATCGCCGTCTCTTCATATGATCGAAGTCCGGAAAACTAAAGGGGATACATTAGAGTTCCATAAGGTACTAATAAAAAAAATTTGGACACTGGAAATTGAAATTGTTCTTTCAAGGACCGTTTCTTATATCTGTAACTTTCTTTGCAGTTCTACAAGAAGCTGTCGACCACACTTAACGATGTGGTTTGGAAGTCCGGCGAGAGCTCTGATAAAAACAACAAATAAGAAAAAGACTGATTCGAGTCTGCTTGATCATTCTGATTTTATCTTTTGTTTCCTGGTAATTTT
Organism: Schrenkiella parvula; assembly: GCA_000218505.1. NCBI lineage: Eukaryota > Viridiplantae > Streptophyta > Magnoliopsida > Brassicales > Brassicaceae > Schrenkiella > Schrenkiella parvula. Next base: position 11,517,856 of record CM001192.1, on the reverse strand, counting down.
TTTTATTGGACTCAATTCTTTCAAAACAATTAGAGAGAAACAAAATCATGAGATTGGCTGTACATATCGAATGATGTGCAGTAAGGTGTTGATTATATATGTATTTGCGGTCTTCGATTGTAGAAGTAGAACAGTCTGTTGTATTGGATTTCAAACATTTTGTCGAAATGGTTGCTTGCTTTTACAACTGTGTATACTGGCCGTAACTGGCCTAATCTATAATGTTTGAGTTTATCAAACAAAGCCACCGTTTTAAAAGACACTGTGTCTTTGTTTGATTTTGAAATATTTTGGTACATTAAGATTCAAAGTAAATCCACTGTAATAAAGTATCAGATACGTTTCATAATCTGAAAGAGATTCTCTACTTAGCATGAGCAATCACCTGATCATAAGAACAATTTCTGGAGAGCCCAAGCCGGCCTTTATGAGTTTATCAAACGAAAGACAACGTTTCAGAAAACTATTTTGATAATGACGAAAAAAATTAAAAAAAAGGAACGCCGTTGCCGGGGATCGAACCCGGGTCACCCGCGTGACAGGCGGGAATACTTACCACTATACTACAACGACTCTGTTGAGAAAGCAACATCCAGGAAATATATAAACGAGAGTATATTTAAATACACCTTGAAATAATTATCCATATTGAAGATTTTCTATGGCTGACACACAGTTTCGTGCCCGTTATCAAGTAAAATTTGAAGGATCGAAATTCGAAATCTTCTAGTGTTGCTCTGTGTAAGCCTTTAGCTCCATGGCTTCCTTATCGACGATAACTCAGCCGTCGTTAGTGCACATTCCCGGCGAATCCGTCCCCCTTCACATACCAAACACGTGCTCTTTCCCGCGGAAGCCAACAATCACGAAACGGGTGATGTGTTCGCCGGCGAGGAATTCCGGTGAGATGTCGACGGAGGCAGAAACGGAAGGTGGATCTAGCACCGCCGTTGATGAAGCACCGAAAGAGTCTCCATCTTTAATCTCCGCTCTCAACGTCGAACGTGCTCTCCGTGGCCTTCGTAATCTCTCTCTCTCTGTCTCTCTTCCTCTCGTTTTGATTTCTGTCTGTTTGAGTCTTTGAGGAGGAAGAAAAACTGATGGCGTTTTGGATTAGAATGCAGCCATTACAGATGTGGATCACTACGCCCGGCTTAAGCTCTCTAGAAACTGTTCTTACGATCAGGTGACTTGCTCATGCTAAGTAGAGAATCTGTTTCAGATTATATACTTTATTTTAGTGAGTTTACTTTGAATCTTGAAGTAGCAAAAATAGTTCAAAATCAAACTGTTTTTTTTGTTATCAGGTTAGAATCGGTTACCAAGATAGAGTTAAGGAGCTAATGGGAGAAGGGCTAGACGAAGAACAACTCAAAAACAAGATGGAGCTTGTCAAAGTCAGTTATCAAACTTTTTTTTTGAATTTTACCAAATTCATATTGTAAGATTCATGGAGTTAGACGTATAAAAGGAATTGAGGAAATGTATCTTTAGGATTCATATACGATATTGTCAACCGTGGAAGAGAGAAGAATGTACGATTGGAGTCTAGCCAGAAGCGAAAAATCAGAGCGGTACGTTTGGCCATTCGAGGTTGACATCATGGAACCGTCGACGGAAGAGCCGCCTCCTCAGGTATGTACCGCTCTGTTTTGTTTCGGTCTGAATGTTGACAACACTGTTTGGGTTCGGTTTTGGCTTTGTTCGGTCTTGGATAAATAAATGATTATTGTATAAAACAGTCAATAGTTTTAATTAATATCATATCGGATATATTTGGAATAGATTAGACTCTTTTTTTGTGGGACAAAGGATAGAGTAAACTAAAAGTATATAATATGTAATGAGTTTCAAATAATTCGAGTTGGGTTGGTTTGGCTAGATCAAGTTCTATATATAAATTGGCTCCGTTTGGTTATGGACGTCCCGCTCCTAATAATGGGTTTGGGGAGACATGGACAGGAACCAGAAGATGTAGGACCAACGAGGATTCTCGGATACTTCATTGGAGCCTGGCTTGTCCTTGGTGTTGCCCTTTCTGTTGCATTCAATCGCTAGCTACATTCGTTTCTTTCACATCTTCTTCCTCGCCTTAGATTAAACAATGTATATTTAGTAGACATTTATATACCTACGTGTAATATCTGATGATGTTCAAGCTACGCAACTGTAATAACGTATGTGCGTATTATTGTGTATATGTCTACAATACAATACAATACAATCATATGTTTATGATTTATGATTTATCCATAGCATTTTTCAGGAATATGAGTTCCAGCTTGATACTAATAGGCTAGTACATTAGGGGTCTATATAATTTGTAAACTTAATTTGTCTAAAAGATGAAGACTAAAAAGACGACGGAAAAAAAATGACACAAACATATAAGGCCTAACTAAGGATAATGACTTCGTTATTGAATCAAGAACACATCATTTACATTTATTATGTAGACAATCAGATCATGTATTTTCAATATTGTCTATTTTTTTGTAACATCATTTAATTTTTTCTTTTTAATTACAGTTTGTTTTATTACAAAAATAGCAAAACATTTACAGATGGGCGTGCTGAGCACTTACTGTTTATAACAAGGAAAATTGAATGAAAAAAATAGAAAAAATAATGGAAATTGAAGAGATGCAAAATGAAGGCTTGACAAAAACAGATTAAAACAAAATTATTAAATCGGAGGGAGAGGTAAGGTCTGGTTCTAGAAGCCAACGTTGACGGGTTTTGTGAATCGAAATTCAATCTATATTATAAATCAACAATAAATAAAATGTTTTAGTTCTTGACTCAGTACTAGTTAATTTAAGTTCTTGACTTGGTACTGGTTAATTAATTATGTACAAATAAGAAACACTTAGTGCAGTTTGTTTTACGAATGTAGATATGATTAATTAGCTTCTGTGAACGGTTTGACTTCAGAATAAACTAGTGATAAAGATTTTCAGTTTTTTTGGTAATTATAAATTAAAGCCAACGGCTTTAGTGGTATCGCAAACATTAATCTCTCTTTTTTTCCTATCAAGTTAATTAATATTTTTTATAATTTGCATAGGACTAATTAGAAGTTCGAACCTCCATAGTCCAAACCGTTCTACTACTATAACCAGTGGTGCTACTAGATGAACACTTGGCAAGTGTGGCCTAAAGCTAGAGACTTACTTGGCAAATGTGGCCTAAAGCTAGAGTTTCGATTGTATTATGCAAGAGCCGAGATTACTTTGTTTCTAGCAGATGTTTAGTTCTATTTTTGTCGACAAGCAAACGCATTACTACAAATCAGTAGATTATATCATTATGTTTGTCATTTATTGTTTACTTTTCGTTCTGTTACAACACAATACGATCGTGTGGTTTCTAACCAGAACTGCATTTGACTTTTTTCTGTTGAGGAGTTACATTTGACGTGAGTGGCTAAAGTTGAAAATACAATAATAAATGTATTAATACGAAACATACGTTCTGTTTGCATTATAAATATACTTAAATAATAATTAGTTATTTAATCAAACATGCTTTCGCCAAAATGTATTAATAAGTCAAACTTGTTAGAGTACACGATGACAAAAAAAACATTCTGCGTGCTCATTAGTAAGGTGATATTGATTTTTTTAAGGCAAGTTTTATTCCATTTCGTTTACCTTGTGCTTTTTAAATGATTTTTTTTTTGCTATAACCCGTTTTAATAAATGAATATTTTGATCAGTACATTTGTCACATTGATTCTGTTTTTAGCAAAATTGATCGGGTTGTCTAAAATGATTAAATGACCGTATTGAGATAGAAAGAAAATGGCAGCACAACTTGTAATAGTTATTACGGTTATTATTTTTTTAGTAGTGAATGTTATTACGGTTATATTTTTTTTCTTAAGATTAATGTAAATATAATGTTTTATGTTTTTACATATGCAGTCGAAAAGTAATTAGTACATATCAATAATTGTGATAATCGTTTAATATATTTATTATTATTTAAGTGTGTTGGTAATTTGATATTTAAAAAAAAAGTGAAATGTCATTTCTTTTAAATATAATGTAGTTGCATTAAATTATGTCTTTTTATTAATATCCCAAACCATTTTAAAGAAACGAAAATCAACAACCAATTTCGTTTCATTCTCTCAAGGAACAAGCATCCTACTAGCACAAATTAAATATTTGTTAATTAGATTGTTAAACAACTTGACGATCGTTTTTTTTTTGTGATATAAACTAACGAATTTACCGTATGTGGTATCTTTAATTCTTTAGTTCATTGATTTTCTCGTAACTAATCTAATAAAAGTTGATGGAAGGCCTCATCACTTGCATATGCACTTCTTCTAAAGCTGAAGAAAGTTGTGAACACGATTGTATCTAATTATCATATTTTCAGTTGACAAATTAAATGTTTTCCTCTTCTGGATTATAATTAATGTGCAATTATATCAAATTTTATAATTCTTATGTTTTTTAATACTTAAGGGTTTTCTTGAATTTATAGAATAAGAAAACATTATAAGAAGGAAAAAAAACAGAAGGAAATAAAAAATAAATATAGGATAAAAATCTAAATATGAACCGGATGAATAAATAATAGACCGTCCTCATAGTCATTGACAAACCGGCTTATCATAAATCTGAGTTCTCATGTTAATTATTATAATTGTATTGAAAGGCTTTTCATAACCATCAACGATTAGCATTTTAGTATAGTGATCTATAGTGATTTTTTTAGCCAGCAAACAAAAGTAGTACAGTAATTTTTTAATTATTATTTTCTATACAACCATTTTTAATCAGCAGAATATTATTTTCATGTTTGTTGAAAGACTAAACTCAATAGACAAGTTAATCTTTAACATCTCAATTCTTAATTTAACTTGGAAATGATTGTTTCTTTATAACGGATATACCCTATCTTGAACGATTACTACATATTTTCCCAATATTTACAAGTATTCATAGAAGTACATATCTTATTAGCGAACATTTTTGGGTCAAAATTAATACGAAATAATCTTTTATGTACAAACTAATATGTTTGAACCAAAACAAATTATTTTCATCAATCACTAATGATTACATATCCCTAACATTATCAACCATAGCTAAAATTTCGGGAGAGGAATCACATTTATCATATATCAACCTCAATAATTAGTTCACTTTTGTGGTCCAAAAGTTTTCATCAAATAGTTATGGCTAACAGTGTCTACTCCATATCCTGAGTTTAAATTTTTCTGGATTAAACACATGTTAAGTTTAGGAAATTATAACTTTTTATTCATACCAATGATAGTTACGCTTGATACAATAAAACATATTTTGGTTTTCAAAGTAATCATCAAACTGTAACATAAAATTGTGAACCTGTGATATTAAGTAGAAACATTAATTTCAACATTTCTCTTTTTTTTTGGCCAATAATTTCAAGTAGCTCATTGAGTTATGGTGGAGGAAACTCATTTTCTTTGGCTTTTTTGAAAAAACAATAACTACGTCATGTGTCTATAATGCCGTAAGCATACAGACCAACTTTCTTACACAATAAATTTCTAAGATTTTTCTGCTTTTATTTTTCTTCTTTTTCTTTTTGGGTACGGGACAGATTTTGAGGATCCTTTAACCATTCTTTTAAGAATCGTTGAATCTTTTTTTCTCCTTTTTGTTTTGTTTTTTCCTCCTTTAGTTACCTTCACATAACTCAGTGTTGACAATTTGAGAGACGTTTTTAAATCCAATTATCTTCAAATAAACAAAAAAAAGACGTTATTAAAAATATTGATTTCAACGGCCGGATATGATATTAAAAAATTCAACAGTTTAAAAAGAATAATCCTAAAACTAAACTCAGTCGCTATTTATAGCTAAGCCACAGCTTCTCTCACCACAGACAAACAAAAAAAGGTTTGGTTCCAAAAGCTAAAAGCTTCCATCTTTAATATAGTCTCTCAAATAGCAAATCACACACACAAAAAAGAAAATGATAGCTTACATAGAGCCATACTTCTTGGATAACGACGCCGACGCCTCCTCCGTCACGACCGCCACCGGGAAATCTTCCGATGTTGTCTCCGAGTCACTCGACATCCAGGGGGAAATCTTATGCGGCGGCTCTGCGGCGGATATCGCCGGGAAAGACTTTGGTGGCATGAACTGCGTGAAGCCTCTTGCCGTGGTGAGACCGGTGGGACCGGAGGATATCGCCAGAGCGGTGAGAGCAGCTTTGAGGTCCGATAAACTCACGGTGGCGGCGCGTGGAAATGGCCATTCTATCAACGGTCAGGCCATGGCGGAAGGAGGGCTTGTCGTCGATATGCGTTCCACGGCGGAGAATCATTTCGAGGTTGGTTTTTCATCCGGAGGTGCGTTTGCCGATGTCTCCGGAGGGGCATTATGGGAAAATGTGTTGAAACGGTGCGTTTCGGAGTACGGCTTGGCGCCGAGGTCGTGGACTGATTACCTCGGGTTAACGGTTGGGGGGACGTTGTCGAATGCCGGCGTTAGTGGACAAGCGTTCCGTTACGGACCACAGACGTCAAATGTAACGGAGTTAGACGTCGTAACGGGAAACGGAGACGTCGTTACTTGCTCGGAGATGGAGAATTCGGAGCTCTTCTTCTCCGTTTTAGGTGGTCTTGGCCAATTCGGTATCATCACCAGAGCTAGGGTTTTGCTACAGCCAGCACCAGATATGGTGAATATTCAAAACCCAAAATTAAAAATAATATTTCATAAATCTCAACTCAAACTTTTTCTAATCCAATCGAAAACCAGAAAACTGAACATTTTGAATGACGAGCTTTGATTTCTTGATTTTACTTTTGAGTAATTAAAGATTTTTATATATAAATGATTTTATTAGGTGAGGTGGATAAGAGTAGTTTACGCCGAGTTCGACGAGTTCACTAGGGACGCCGAGTGGCTGGTGAGTCAGAAGGACGAGTCATCGTTTGATTACGTGGAAGGATTCGTGTTCGTCAACGGCGATGACCCGGTCAACGGATGGCCTACAGTTCCGCTCCACCAGGACCACGGTTTTGACCCGACCCGGCTCCCACAATCCTCCGGGTCGGTTCTTTACTGCCTCGAGCTCGCTCTTCACTACCGAGACTCCGACTCCATCTCAGCCATCGACAAGGTAACTTCGTAGCACACAAACTCTACAATATTTGTTAAAAAAAATTTAACAACCGTCCGTTTTATGATCCGACGGTGGCGCGGGAAGCTTCCGATGTTGTAGAAAACTTTGTTTGATACCTTAAGATAAGTGTAAAGTTGACCGTCGGATTCAAATCAACGGACCCATTTTTTTTCACTAACATTCATTCGACACGTATTTAATACAGGACCGCTTTGAGCTTTCTCGACCTCCATGATTACAACATAAAATTAAAAAAAAAACAGTGGAAAAAAAATATACTATATTTTTTAAATGAAGGAGACATATATAATAGGGTGTGGAAAGGGAATTATACAGTCTCTTGTCTGACTGCATAATATGAAACTGACCATACATTGGGTAATGTATCTTCCATTTTGGATTTTCTGACAAAATATGTGATTCCTTCTCTCAAATGCCCTCTTTTTAACCACGTTATTACGAAAACGACATTTCTCTTCATTTATTTATTTATTTGTCTTTCCTTTTTGCTTTTGTTGTCATATATTTTAGATCACTAGCTATAGCTTTTCTAACTCAATTATTTAGGTTAGGACACACGTGTGACGTGTCAATTGGTCATGCGGTATGGAATGGTAGTATTGTAATTAATACGATCTAAACGTTCTCATAATAGTAACACATTGATGATTTGATTTCAGACGGTCACTGAAAATGGCTAAAATCTAGATTTTAAGTGGAGTTTATCTTCGTGAAAGATTTGCCAAAATACCCCTGACTGACTTTTTTTGTTTTGGTTTCTAAATAGAGAGTGGAGAGATTGATCGGACGGCTAAGATTTGAAGAGGGATTGAGGTTCGAGGTGGATCTGCCTTACGTTGACTTTTTACTGAGGGTAAAACGATCCGAGGAGATCGCGAAGGTGAACGGCACGTGGGAAACACCGCATCCTTGGCTTAACCTCTTCGTGTCGAAGCGTGACATCGCAGATTTTAATCGGACGGTTTTCAAGGAACTTGTCAAGAACGGAGTCGGTGGGCCTATGCTGGTCTACCCACTCTTGCGAAGCAGGTGAATATTACCACTATCTCCTTTTCTTTTTTACTGGGACCCTTTTTTTGGGTATTTCGACAAGGCAATCTATCTATCTAAAAGACTATTAGAAGATCGATCTAGTTTAGTTTTGTCTTTTTGGCACGTGTTTATCACGTATGATGATTAGTCCTGCTAAAAATGTTCCGCAAGTCGCGAGACGTGTGATCAGCAAATGTCGCAGATGTGATCACACGTGTCTATTTTTTTTCTATCTCAGCATTTTTTTTTTACCGAACGGCTTTTTTAGTACAATAAAAATTGGAATTTAGTTAGTGTGGTCGTTCTTGAAAACACTAAACAAAAACTGATAATTGTTTTTAAGGTTAGTAGTTTAATACGATACCGTATTAGGTATTACGGTTGGGTGGGTGACGGAGTTGTATTGCAACCGTCGTTGAGGTTTAGCGTCATATAAGGGATATTAATGTTAAAAAAAAGATGAAACCTGTAGGGACAAAGATACGATTCTGGGACCCACTATAAGCTACAGTTAATTTCATTTACTTTTTTCTTTTGTGAATAGTCAATCTTTTTTTTGTCGTTTACTGAGGTAAGTATGGATCAGAGGTAGTTTCGTCATTAACTATCTTTAACGAGATTTGCTGGTACTAACTAGTAGACGTAAGAAAATGAAATCACTCGAGGGGAATATTGCAAAGTGCCAAAGTGTCTGCCTAACTTCATAAGTATCCTACAAAAGTTAGTTTTCTCTATTGACCGATATGCCCTTTGTATTTGGCTTCATGGTTTTAGAATGTCTTCTTGTTCTGTTTTAATAGTTGGTGGTAATAAATATGAATGATTAACTAATAATTTGATTTGGTTGGGGGTTTTTTTTCATCAGGTGGGATGATCGTACGTCCGTGGTTTTACCGGAAGGAGAGATATTCTACATTGTTGCATTGCTTCGATTCGTTCCGACGTGTGCTAAAGCTTCATCGGTCGAGAAAATGGTTACTCAAAATCAGGAGATTGTTCAATTGTGTGTCAAAAACGGAATAGATTTCAAGCTGTATCTTCCTCATTACAAGTCTCGACAGGAATGGATTCGTCATTTTGGAAATCGATGGTCGAGATTCGTTGATAGAAAAACTATGTTCGATCCCATGGCTATCCTTTCACCGGGTCAAAAGATTTTCAATAGGGCCCTTTGACCCCCTCTATTTGTTCCCCTTTTATTTTACTTTTATATTCTTGAGTTTTGTGGGTTTAATGTAATTTATATTTCTTTTTCACAAGAAAAAACAAAATCAGCTTTTTTTTTATATTCAAAGGTGGCCTTTGAGTCTTTTCCAAACGTTCTTTTCTTTTTTGTTGTTCAAAATAAAAATCTTTAAATATCATTTCTAACCCGAGGATTGATTCCATAATTCCTTTAATATATGGATTAGCAATGTATCATTTTAGCCTTTAAACTGAAAGGTTTGGAATATCATGACATATAGTGCGTTAGTGCATGATATTGTCTACACGCAATGGTTTACACTTGGGTACTGTTTATAGCCATGTTCGATCTAGGATAAGAAAAGAGAGAGTTGATACACATTGATGGATTGTTCTTGACATGTTGTTCCAACGAAATCAATCATCCACCATCCCTATTGGAGCCAGTCCATGATACTATTTGTGATTATGACCCTATTTTGGATCATTCCTACTAAATTCTTATGTCTGATCGACTATTCAATTTGATTTGGACCGTTCGAATAATCTATGCACTTGCAGTTATAAATGAGAGTTTCTTGATTTCTTCCAAATTTTATTTAAACAATTGCGACATGTCATAGACTTGCCAGTCAACGTTCACATTCAGATATGGAGTATTGAGAGACAATATCTGTTGTAACTTGTACAATTTGGTGATGTGATAGCGAAAATTAGCAATTTTAAAATGGAAAATTATACTTTTATACATTAAGATGTCGACGGGAGGCAAATTAGATGAGTCCGTATCAATGCCATGTTTGTTATATATAGCACGCGAGAAGTATTGATGTATATATGAAGGTGACGTTGAACTAAAACCGGTCGATTTAAATGGAAATAGAGGGAAAGTGTTAATTTACATGATTCAAGCTCGAGATCGTGACATGTATTAGCACCTCAAAAAAGATTTAGGAGTGTGAGTAGTACAAACTGAAGAACATTATAATTTTTTGAACATTTTGTACCATGAATGGATAATCATTAACCAATTTGAATAACAGTTCTATCCGATACCTCGTAACAAGATTCCAAAAATAAAATAAAAAGATTCATTTTCGCACATGAAAAGTTTATAAAGCAGAAACGAAAACAATGGATGCGTTGAGTCTCGGAAGATTTACTTTGACTCGTTGGTTCAAATTATCTTTTTCATTAATCTGCCAATTTTTGGAGCATCAGATACTTCTCTTCTTACCACAAAAGAATCAAGGAAAAAAGGTTTTGAGCTTCACCAACCTTTCAACATATATCTTATATTTATATAACAAAAATAAAACATTTCTACTTTTTTTTTCTTTTGTTGATAATCATATATTTTCGTGTGTTCCTCTTCAGAGATTCTGATTCTTTTGTCTTCTATTTTCCTTTTTTTTCTTTTGGAAAAAGCTCACATGCCCATAAAGATAACGTAAAGCTAGTTTGAGGATATCAAAAGAACTTATTTCAATTGTAATTTGTTTGTATCTGTCTGTATACTGATCAGCTAAAATGAACTTTGCTTTGTGTATACATATTTGAAAATAATTAATCTAATTAAACTTGGTTCAGAATCAAACCAGACATAGGAAGGTCATCTATTTAGTTTTACAGCCTAGTTTCATGAATCTAACGCATCTATTAGAAGAAACTAAAAAAAACAATCTATTAGAACAAACTATCATCTTGTAGGTCATTCCATCTTCTTAATTCGTTTTTCCTTGGACGGTGTATCAAACTCGTGCCCCACCGATGGTACTCATTACTTTTAAACCTCGAGATCTGAGTGTTCGTTTTGACCAAAAAGACATCTCCAAATCGATTTTTGGTCTTACATATACTATAAAAAAGATTTAATTGTAATCTCACTCGTTCGCGAATATACAAAAGATAATCATTCATCCACTAAAATAGCTCGACATGATAGTATTTATATTGACTAGATCTTCTTAATATATGTAAGTGCTACTCATCAAATTGAGAATTTAGTTTCGTGAAAGGAGCTAATATTTAATTATCTTTTTTTGTGACGTAATGACATCCTTTCTTAATTAATTTTATAGATAACTACAATCTCTGTTCAACAAAGAAAGTGCCCTTTTAAATGAAAAAATGTGAAAGCTTGTCGCATATCAATGGATAAATCTTCTCACAAAAAAAAAAGATTTTCAAAATTTTGGTTTCCGAACCAAAATCTACTCGGTTTTCTCCCCTAACAATTATATATAAATAGCAACTTTTCTTTTCTCGTTTGCTTTTCTTTCACTAAAAGATGAGATCTTAATATTTATATATTTGTTCGCAGCTTTAGATAATGCAATTATAAGATGATGATTTCTTTGTAAGAAGCATAATATATATTAAAAAAACAATAGGCTAAGAATTCCCCATGCAAGACCATTGGCTTGTACCTTCTCCGGCAAATGTGTCCATGCATGCACGGACGTGTTCTTCAATTTTTAATTAATTTATTTGCTGCTTATTGGGCACTACAAGCCAGAGACACTCTTACTATTTTATAGCTTCGTTTTGACTAAATCGAGGAAAGTTACTATGTAATACGTACTTGGGTAACTGATAGCTACTAGGTACATAATATAACATATTCAAATATTATGTTACGTTTAACATAAAGCTAGTGTGAATATTGAAATCCCTAACAATTGGTTTAGTAGGTCTTATGATAATTAGTCTGATGTTCTGGTTAACTTTGTTTACTTTAATCAAAACAATTGGCATAATTTGCAACATTTTCGTGTGTTGAAGTGTAGAGTTTGAACTTTCAGTTCCGATCTCAATAAATTTGTCATGGTTGATGAAATTATTTTTTCTTCGCGAATTAAATTTTGGAAGTTGAGTTTTATGGAATTACGTTTCTTTCGACACGTGAATGGAGATGCTTTGCATGTGAATTTAATTTGCTTTGTAGCGAATAAATTAAATAACCAAAAGAATATGTATGACTCCCCGATAAATGAAAAGAAAGAAAGATAAAGTTTAAGTGTCCAAGAAATGAAAATCTAAAAGAGAAAAGGTGAAATGAAATTTTAAAGTAAAAAGAATCGAGCAGAATCGAACAACGATGAGAAGACAATTATCATAAAGATACTTTCGTTTTTTTTTTGTCCTCGGACTTGCCGTTAGCTATATACATAGGAAACCAGATTAATTTATGTGATCATAGCAACTAGATAAGAAAAGTTGACTCAATTTGAAGTAAACTTATGTGACAATAATATTATATGAAGGTGATATCATATATCAATTAGGATTCTTTATAATTATAGTTTCCTATAATAACTTCTCTCTAATTGTATATAAACGTGTATATGCTCTCCCAATAATATTATTCATTTCCCTATCTATATATTCTTGTCCATGACGATATGGTTATATGATTGTTTGTTTCAGTAATATCATTATGAATGATATTTTATGAATTGTTTGTTTTATTAGTAGGGTAATTAGAGAACATTACGAATTAGTATGAACTCCCAAAACTCTCAGTCTACAACTTTACTGCCACTAACATTAAAAAGGATAGTGTTTGTGTATTTAGAATATGTAATGGTCCAGTTGAAAACGATGTCATATAGAGTTCAATTACAGCTATTCTTTAGGAAGGACCGAAGGACCATTCCACATTCAATTTCGATTCACATACTTTTCAGTTTTCATATCTCTATCTCTCTACAGCGACATCACAATGATGTGATGTGATATGCCCAACACCGTATATATATGCATAGACAAAAATAAACACACACACATATTATGCATCTTAAATTGCAGCGTTATATATTTTTCATTCATTTCCTTAAATTCATATATACATAATTCACAATATATGCTAATACGAGTTTAAACCTATCTAATGCTACAAAAGACAACAAACCACTATATATGCTATATGTCTTGGTATACCAATATCTTTTAACTTGATTAAAACAGCAGTTTTTATTCACTTAATATCATAGTTGAGTTTTGTTTTCTATCAAAAATAAAAGAAAAATCATAGTCGAATCCAACCAAAGTAGGATACACTAAATCAATATTGTGTCCTATGTTAACTATATATAAATGAGTTTCTCATAGTTAAAGTCGATAGTGTGAGAGAAACTAAAAGACAATAGGGAATGCCTAATTTAGTTGTAAGAAACTAATATGAAAAGGAGTTCAAAAACAAACTCTACCGATAGTAAAAGAACAAATACTTGCGGAAAAAAAGAGAGTATTTGTTACAAAGTAAAATTTATATAGATGCGAAAGTAAATGAGGGTCTTACATGGATACAAGTATTTGATACAAAATTGAACATTTTATCCCAAAAAGAGAGTATTTATTACAAAGTGAAATTTATATATATATATATATATATGCAAAAGTAAATGAGGGTCTTACATGGAAAATTATATTTTCTCAAAAGAGTCCAATTTTGGAATGCCATATAGTTGCATTATTGTTGCCACAGTGGATGTTGGATTTAACAAACATCCAAAGTTCTATGACTTGGTCCCTACCTCCCAAATTCAATTCTTATTTATAACTGAATATAGAGAGAGAAAAAAAAAGAGAAACTGAGAAAAACCAAATTGTATGTATGTGAGATGTGGAATATCGATGACTTTGTATATACAAAGAGACAAATGAAAAAATTATGTGAAAAAGATTTCCATGATTTTTATTTTATTTTCTACTATGAAATCCAAATTACAGAGAGACCAAAGTGAAAGAAAAAAAATGTAGGTAGCTTGATACCACACTATATAACCAAGTTGATCTTAGAGACAAGACAAGAAAAATAAATTAATATTTTTGAGTATCAATCTACAATGAAATCTTCAGTTTTGTTTTTATAGAGTTGAAATCTACTCATGAGGAAAATGCCATGAGACTGGGTCAGCATAAGTTGTGATCTTTTTCTTCTGTTCAACAAGTTGTAATCTACAGTATATCTCGTAAATTGCATGAATAGCACAAAACAGTAAACTACCTATTTAGTTATTTTGAACTTTTATATAATAAAATGTATATAAAATTTTCACAGATTTATTTTAATAATTTCACATATTATATAATTTTTGTCAACAAATATTAAACATCTGATCTGAAGAACTGAACCAAAAATAACAGATGATTGGAAAGTGAGTATTACGTTTGTTTGAAACGCAAGCAAGGCCCATGGAATAGAAATTTGTCAATATGGGCCTATTATACGAATGAGCCCATTTAGCTGGAGAAGGCCTTCGGCTTCGGCCTCTAGCAAACAGAAAATCGAACTCCAATTTTTGTGACGGTTTCGGTTGGTATGAGCTTTGTTTACGTTTCAGATGATTTTAATTTGGGTGATAAATTGTAATCAAAACCAAATTAAACTGGAAAAACTGTTTACATATTTTATTCGTAACGTTTTTTTTTATCAATTTGTTGCAATGTCTCAAATATCTTATTTGTTACTCCCTTCGTTTCAGATTATATATCGTTTAAAGTTTTTTCATATAAATTAAAAAAACTTTAATGTTCAATTCTATTTGATTAGTTCTATACTATTTCTTAGTTTTATTAATTTAGTTAGAAGTAAGAAAATAATTCAATAAAAAAATTGCATTAAAATCTTAACATTGTAACAAAAAATTTTACTTATTCATTTTTTATCAAAACATACTACATGTATTTAATAAAATCTTGTCGTGTTAATTAATTTTCTTTTTTTTTCTTTTTTTTTTTTTTTTCAAATCCGTCTTAACATTACAAAACTTTAGTTTATAAATGAAATTTTAGGTTTTTTGGATATTTTGGCAGATTTTGATAATTAATGCAAAAAAGAACTTTATGTTTCTATAATTTTGGGCATTTTTCCCATATTTGAAAATGCAAAGCTACATCGTCAGATTTGTATCATAGACAAATTATCAATTTACTGTGTTTCACATGTCTTCCAATATATTATTTGCAATTCCACAACTACTAGTGAAAATTGTGAGATATCTCTTAACATAACTCATGAAGATAATTAGATCTCATTCAATAGCAATATGACTGAATTAGACAGGATATGATCTCATGTTGAATGATACAAACAAAATCAGCGGACTCTTTAGGAATATTCAATTCGAATTTCAGTTTGGTATCGATTTGATTTAGTTTATTTAATATTTTGATTTTTGATTTTTAAGATATAATTATTATATTAAAATATTTTTATCTTGATTTGGTTTGATTTGGATTTTTTTTATTCAATTTTTAACAAAAATCATTATTATATTTAAGTTGATATAAAACCATGTGATTTTTCAGTTTTTAATTTAAAAAAAAAAGAAATATAGAAAACGAACCAATCATAAAGCGAGATCGTTCGTTAATTACTTAATTCATTGTTGTGGGGTCCGCAGAGTCGAACAAATTCTGGAAACAAAAAAGTATAAATACATCTCTTGATCTTCCTTTTTCTGATTCAGCCTCCCATTTTTCTTTGACCTCTTTCACACCTCACACAAAACCAAAAACTCTCTCTCTCTCTGCACCAAACTCCAAAGACTCGACTCGTCTCGTCAAAGATGAGTCCCGCAGATTTTCCAGATGGTTTTCGAAAAAATCCGGCGACTATCAATGACGCAGACGCTGATGAAGAAGCCACTCCATCCAATTTCGCCGATGGTTCTCGGGATAATCTGGCGATTAACCATGTATCGAATTCCGATGACGACGAAGCACCTCCTTTCGATACTACGCCTTTGGATGTACTTTGCCAGGTAGCGAAGATGATTCTGGACCGACAAGAGGAGGAAGCTCAGTATAGGAGGAGGGTTTCGGATGCTGAGTGGGTGGAGATTCGCAAGAGACAGGTGGATCTAGCAAAGACTTTTGCTCTTGAGTTGCATTCTGATCAAAGTTCCAAGACTGTTCAAAAGCAAAGTAACGAAGACGAAGATGAAGTGAAGGGAAAAGGAGAGAGTCAATTTACGGATGCTAAGAAAGCGATCCAGAATAGGAGGAGAGATTCGGCCTCGAGTACATCATGCGGTGGAATCGATTTGAATCGGACGACACGAAGGAAGGCTCCTACGCTCACGGAGTTGAGTATGCGAGTTCTTGCAGATAACTCCGAAGCGATCATGTCTCTGAACCTCGTCCCTGAGCACTTGAAGAGGAAACTCTCGAATCTGGTTAGTAGTTCAAGCAAAGTCACCAAACGTTTCATGCGGCTTCTAATAGAGGATTCTCCGTCTGAGATCTCTGTGAGGAACTGTGTTGAGTTGGAGGAGAAGGACTTGACTCAAATCCTCTGTTACTGTGATAGAGTTACGTTGGAGGTATAATTCGAAATTTCCATTTTTGTTGTTAAAGTTTCAATTTGGGGAGGGTTAAGAGTTTTGTAGCGATGGTTTTTGAATTCACTCAGGTGTTAAATCTTGGTCTCTGCGGACGAGGCATGACGGAAAACACCATAACCGAGTTCTTGAAGCGCTCGCCAGACGGGTTGCCGTCATTGACTACGCTATCTCTTCAAGGAGCATTCGGTTTAACAGACAATGCGTTGGCCTTGATTTCGAGATCCGCTCCTCTGCTTCAGCTTATTAACCTCTCGGATTGCGCTCTTCTCACTTCCTGGGCTGTGAAGATTCTTGCTGATAACTTTGGATTAACTCTTAGAGGGCTTAACATTGGAGGATGCCTTGGGATTAAACCAACATATATCTTCAGAAGCAGCTTGGGAAGGTTTAAGAAATTGAACTATCTATCGGTTGAAGGACTCGAAAGCATTCATGATGTTCTTGTTCAGTTCTTTACTTCTAGTGGCTCCAATCTCACTGATCTTTCTTTAGCTTCTTGCAAGTAAGTTTCTTTCTCTTTTGACGCCTCAAAAGACACAAAATCATTCCAAGTTTGACGCTACAACTAATGTTATTTTTGGCTTTTCTCTATGGTAACCAGAGGGTTGAATGATGGAACTATTTGGACTGTTGGGAGATATTGTCCAAAGCTGGAAGCTCTTGATATCTCAGAATTGGATGATTTGTCTGATGCATCCTTACAAGAAATTACGGATGGGTGCAGAGCTTTGAATTCAGTAAAATTCACAAAAAACCAATTTAGGTTTGCTCAAGTCTCAATTTGTTTATTTTAACATAAATTTTATAGACTGTTCTGAATACCAATCTATGGGCTTCCTTTGACAGTGATGAAGCTGTTGCCGCGTTTCTTGAGGTCTGTGGTGGTTCTCTTAACCAGCTCTGCCTAGACAATGTCAGAGATGTGAGTGTGTTTTCGTACCAAAAGTCTCATCCGTTTATAAGCTGGTTTCTCCCAAGTTTTTTAAAAGGAGTTGTGTTTTTCTAACAGGTCGGCCAAGATACTGCTATTTCGCTTGCCAAAAATTGTAAGAGGTTGCTTTATTTGGACCTCTCGTGGTGTCGAAAACTCGCAGAAGAAGAACTAAGACGGATCTTGAGTTGTTGCTCGCTACTTACATCGCTCAAGTTATTTGGATGGACGCAGGTATGACATAGTAAAGAAGCCTGTAATAAAGCTTACATTTGTGGTCTTTTTTTTGCTTTTGTGTAATGTTGAATTCAACCATAGGATGATCTGTGTAAAGTACTTAAATGGCGGTGTTATCCTTGTAGGTGAGGGAAGAGTTTCTTGAAGAACTTTCAAGATCACAAGTTCATATCGTCGGATTGAAAATGACTTCAGTTTTCGCTTATCCTGATGACTCTCACTCAAGTGTAGATGCCAAGTTCTTCGGATGAGTAGACAAGTTTTGGCCATGTATACCACTGAAGTCATGAACCATCGTTATTGTTAGACCAAATCATCTACAGAGATTCTTAGTAAATGAAGTTGTTACAATGTTTCTGGGCTCAACTTTATTACAAAAGGAGAGAACTAAAAGAAAGAAAAAAAAGGAAAAAAAGCATATGATGCCATGGAATATTTTTTCAATGTGTGGTCACTAGAAACAAAAGATTCCTCTGAACCAGTGGAAATCTACAGACAAAGCTTTCTCTCTTCTCTTTCTGTGTAAATTGTTAACCATGCCATCTTAACCGCTTTTTGAAACTATCCTGCAACTTGTGTAGAGATTCTCCACAAGAAACAGACCCTTTCCGTTCAGATTTTCTTTCCCTTTTAACCAGATGAACATCAAGCGAGGATTGTAAAGAAAGTTACGAGTTTGTCTCTTGATATTGGTCCAGGTCTTTTTCCGATGGAAACAGGATCATCCAGGTTTACTTTGTCCACAAAGTTTCTGGCCATAAGCTTGTCGGTACTAGCCGTGCTCTCGCCTCTCTACATCGATAGCTTATCAGAGGAAGATGTAGAACCGGAAGAAGAACTCTTCAGTTTCATGTTTTCGCTTCCTGTGCTCCTCCTCTTGTTGATTTTGGCCATTGCCTTGTCCCTGTATTGTGACCAGAGCTTGACCAGGTTTGATCCTTACTGGATTCACAGGCTTTGTGGTTCGTTTGGTGGGTTGCTTGTCATCCTCATCCTTCTTCTTTTCGTCTTGAAATGCAAATCTTCTGCTTAGACCCTTAGTGATAGTTGTTAATGAAGAATGAAAAAAAGCTTATCTTTTGCCCTGAAATTTTGCACAATCTTATAAAGATTTCTGTATATCAGAGACACAACTCTTGTTATTCGTTTTCTAAAGAAGATTTACATAAAAAACTCAGAATCCAAAGATGCAGAAGAATGAAATTACTCAAAAGGTATGTCACATTTGAAGAGTAGAAAAGAGGAGATTTTTTAGAAAGGTTCATTCAATTCATAGGACCCGAGCTCGATCTATGGTTCTTGTGGCTGGTCAACCTTCTCCTTCTCATCCACTTTGTCTCGCCAGATGATGGAGAAGCTGCTCCTTCAGCTGGCGGGAGCTCGCAAGGAAGCGCCATAGCACTGCTGGTGAAGGCGTTGAGAACAAGGAACGCCAAAATGGGAGACAAATCTAATCCTCCAAGAGGCGGTATGACTCCCCGGAATATGTTCAAGTATGGATCACATAAAGTGCTGATACAATTGTAACATACACATAATTAGCAACCAATAAAAGAAATGTAAGGTTCGTTAACCAAAGGAGAGAATCGAGTTGATCCCAAAGAAACTTCCTCTAATTCAAGCAAAAAGACTTCCTTCAGCATTGACAAAGGAGAAAGCTTTAGACCTGGATAATATTTATAACCATAGTGACATTTCTCAATGCGAGCAGGAGAAAACTGAGGAGAATGTTTTACCTGAGGGGGCCAACAATGGCAGGAGGAGCACTGGGGAACCAGGTGAGTACTAGACGGACAACAAGGACGGTGTTATATATGTTGAGGAAGTTAATTAACCCGTTAGCAACCACCATTCCTGCAACTGAATCTCCAGGCAGAACCGCTGCAAATCCGTGATTAGACATTGCAAACCTCACCCTTGTAGTGTTTCTCAAACGAATCTGAAAAGCAACAAAAGGCCATCCCTTTAGTAACCAAGGCTCACAAAAACATAGCCCGGCTTACCTGACACCGATTTTCATAGTTGCTCAATGTGTACATAGATATAATGAAGATTAGAACAAAAGACATCCCAACTTGAGGGCATATTTCCACATACTATTTCTACATAACTCAGATTGTCCAACAATTGCTAAGTTATCTTAGATAACAATCCCACAGTTCTGGCATATGATCCGAGTTACTGGCTGTTCAAAACGAAAGGTTCGTTTTGAACTGAAACCATTAGGATTCACCCATTACGGTACCAATCAGAGCTCAGGTTCATCGGAAACAAATAATCATCTTCTTTGCTTAATCCGAAGAAGCAACGAAGCTCGTTTCTCTCAAAACCATTCCCATAGCTTTCGATTGGCATCAGCAGGGAAAGAGAATTTACCTCGTCGCACAGAACGTGAAATTCGGACGATAAGCGAGCAGCTTCCTGGAACAGAGGGTTCCTAGAGGCGAGCGAATGGAAGAAACCTGCGAATTTCTCAGTAGAAGATACCAGAGAGCGATGGAAGTCTTGAATCAATTTGACGGAGTCTGAAGCTGGTGGTAGACGTAGCAAACTGGGTTGGTACAGACGCACGAGAGGTGTTTGCGTAAATGCCGAAGAGAGAGATACGAAAAAGTTTGGTACTGGTCCTGACGGAGAGGATTTTAAGCTTTCCATAGCTGGTTCGTTAGCATTCGCCTCCATTGCAGCAAAGCTCTGAGATTTTTCGTAGAGGGAGAAGCTGAGAGAGGGAAGCAGAAGAACAAAAGAAGATAAACCACATTAAAAAAACAATTCAGGCAGATAACACGTGGCGCTATTAAAATCACTGTCTCAGAGGCGTTAACCCTCTACTTCACCCTGAAGGTCTTACCTATATGAGAAGTCTAGATACTGCTAAGTAAACCTTCCAAAACGCTGTGTTTCATCCTCCTGACTTGGTGACAGCCTGACTTAAAAACACTTGTGGATGAGAAAAAGAAAAAAAAAAACGCTAAAACACTTGTGGTTTGGATATATTCCAAATCCGACGTGTCAATTTCTCTCTATCCGTTTTGGATTCTTTTTAAACGAACCATACATACAACCACTGGATTTTTACTTCTGTCATCGTGACTATTGTTTTTATCTCGCCTGCGAGAATGGCGAGCAATTTTCTCCGCCTACCTCTTCCTCCACCGTCGAGTCTGCATTTTCGCTCCTCTAAGTTCCTTGACGTTAAATACGCGAAGCGATTCTTTCCCAGACAGCGCCGTTCTCGTATCCGGCGGCACTATTCGACCTCGGGTTTTCTGGTATCTAACACAGTCCAGATCAGTACTCAATCGTTTGAATCGACGGAATCTTCAATCGAATCATTGAAATCTGTTGCGAGTGACACGCCGATTCTCCTCGATGTGAGCGGGATGATGTGTGGGGGCTGCGTCGCCCGGGTTAAATCGGTTCTGATGTCCGATGACCGAGTCGCGTCTGTTGTGGTTAACATGCTGACTGAAACCGCAGCTGTGAGGCTTAAACCTGAGGTCGAGGTGATGGCGGAGGCGGCGGAGAGCCTAGCTAAGAGATTGACGGAGAGTGGCTTCGAGGCTAAGAGGAGAGTCTCGGGGATGGGAGTGGCGGAGAACGTGAAGAAGTGGAAGGAGATGGTGAGTAAAAAAGAGGACTTGCTCGTTAAGAGCAGGAACCGTGTGGCGTTTGCGTGGACATTGGTGGCTCTTTGTTGCGGGTCTCACACTTCGCATATTCTACATTCCTTGGGAATTCACATTGCTCATGGTACATTGTTTCGCATTGTCTCTTTGCTTATAATTTGAATAAATATGTAAATTTGTGCTGTTAGATGTCATTTCTGAATACAAATGAAGTTTCTGACTTTTTCTTGGACCTGATGTTACTAGGAGGATTTTGGGACTTGCTACACAACTCTTACGTGAAAGGTAGTTTGGCAGTTGGAGCTTTGTTGGGACCAGGAAGAGGTTTGCTTTTGCCTTAACAAACATTTTTTACTTTAATCTAGAATGCTTACCAGCTAATGCATATAAGTTGAATAATTAGTAATATAAGCGGGAGATGATGAAGTTGTCATTCCAAGGCTATTCTTTAGACTTAGATGGTTGCTACTATTATACTCTGATTACGTAGTCATTCGCAGGCTATTCAGAAATCCAACTTATTGAAACGGATAAACTCTTTATGAATTTGAATGTTCACCTTGTAATGTGCAATTAATCAAGCGGTCGATGTCATCAGAGAGAAACGATGAATTTCAGACTTAGGTGAAAGTGATGGTTCCTACTATTCTTTGAGGAGTTGTGTAAATGCTTCAAAGTGCTAGGAGTGATATTTGAGGCTCGGAACCCAGATGACTGAATAGATACATGTATATTGTAGAATTGCTGTTTGATGGCATAAAGGCTTTCGGGAAAAGATCACCTAATATGAACTCGTTAGTTGGATTGGGATCTATGGCGGCATTTTCCATCAGTTTGGTGCGTTTTCATTAACTCTGTGATTTAGTTCTGATCTGGTGAGTATCCTATTCTAAATAACTGCAGTTCTCTGCATTCTGAATTTTGTAGATCTCACTTGTTAATCCAGAACTGGAGTGGGATGCTTCGTTCTTTGAGGAACCGGTGAGTTTCTCTAATACATGCACAAGTAACTACGATGATTTTTTTTTTTCTACTGCATGAAAAATATTCAATGGTGGATTTCTGATTGATAGCTCTTGTCATTTAGTATGCAGGTCATGCTGCTTGGTTTTGTGCTCCTCGGTCGTTCTTTGGAAGAAAGAGCAAAGCTTAGAGCATCAAGTGATATGAATGAACTATTGGTAAATTGGACATTCCTTGGTTCTCCTCCCAAGATTTTCTTGTAGGCATTTTCCTGCTGTTTTTAATTTGAAACGTGCTTTTGCAGTCACTCATCTCCACTCAATCAAGACTTGTGATTACTTCATCAGACAATAACACCGCAGCTGATTCTGTACTTTCCTCTGATTCAATTTGCATCAATGTCCCAGTTGATGATATACGAGTTGGAGACTCGCTGTTGGTTTTGCCTGGTGAAACGTTTCCTGTCGATGTAAGTATTGATGTCTTTCAGACATCTTATGATTTCCATAGTTACTTATCCATGCTGCATTTTCTGATCTTTAACAAAATCCTTGTGGGGGTATATGAAAGGAATTTAAGAAAAACTGTTTAAATGGGTGAGTATCATTCCGTAACTTAGGAAATTATTTGGATTTATCAGCCCTTGTTGAGATTCAGTTAAAATTTCACATTCTTCTCTGCTCGTGATAATAGATATGAGTTATTATAATCCATATTGACTCAAATTGTGAGTGGTTAGTATCTGAAAGTTTTGATTGTCGTTTTTATCAAGTTGCATTGATTTTTTTCGGTATAGGGGAGTGTGCTAGCTGGAAGAAGTCTTGTGGATGAATCTATGCTGACAGGAGAGTCACTTCCTGTGTACAAAGAAGAAGGTTGCTCAGTTTCAGCGGGAACAATAAACTGGGTATGTATACGCTACGCGAAACATAACTTTATTTTGAAAAGGCTGCTACAAAGCAAAAGTCAGTAGGAAATATTGCTGTTTAGCTTCACTGACAAAACTCAGTTACTAAGTCGGATTTACAATCAACTGGTCATAAATATTTTTCTAAAACCGATTTTTGCTTTACGTATTTTAGGATGGCCCTCTAAGGATTGAAGCTTCTTCTACTGGCTCCAACTCAACAATATCTAAAATCGTCAGAATGGTTAGTATCTCTGAATTAGATCCAATGAAATCTTTTTGAAAGTTACTTTGTGCGAGGGCTAATGTCATCAGTTACAATGTGAAACATCGGAGCTGTTCAAGCCATCATGATAAAAGAAAAATGCAGCCACTAAGTCTCTGTAATTTGTATCTGATTTTCCTCCTTCAAAAAAAAAGAAGGAAAGACAGCTACAATTAGAAATATCATGAATCAGTCACAATCCTACAAATACAACTCATTCACATGTTTGTAGCTGAACCTGATTTCATACAAGAAAGTATGAATGGAAGTAAGTCAAAACCCTTGGTTCGTCTGTAGTAACTCTTTATTACACCCACATCCTTTCCTGTCTGGAATCAGGTTAAGCTACAACATGTGTATGAGTTCTACTTAAAGGATTTTTTAAATGAAGAGGATGCTATGTGAGAATTTGAACGATGAATACCTTATGAAATACTTAACTTTTAGGTTGAAGAGGCACAAGGTAACGCAGCTCCTGTACAGAGGCTCGCAGATGCAATAGCTGGACCATTTGTCTATACTATAATGTCTTTATCTGCAGTGACGTTTGCCTTCTGGTATGGTCTTCTCTTTGAAATGACATCTGCAATTCCAATAAGATTCTTATATTTGTAGTGAACCTCTGTTGTTTCCATGTTCAGGTATTACGTTGGTTCACACATATTCCCAGATGTTTTACTCAATGATATTGCTGGACCTGATGGAGATCCTTTGGCACTAAGCCTAAAGCTGGCTGTGGATGTCTTGGTGAGTGAGCCATGAATAGCAAAGTGTATTTTTCATGTTAAAATATGAAAATATGAGTTGTTATTGGGACTAGTCGGACTCAATGAGGAAAGAAAGATGGTGATTGTGTAGGTAATGTGAATTAGCAAAGGGAATTTAGGATAAAAGAGGGATACAGAGAAACTGTTTGGAGAAAATCATCATATTATGCAGATAATTAACTCCTTTTATATTGTTTACCAGGTAGTATCCTGCCCCTGTGCACTGGGCCTTGCAACACCAACTGCCATACTAATTGGCACCTCTCTTGGTATGTTATCCAGCATATTGTTTTGCTTGCACTTGAAAGTCTGCAAACCTAGCCGAGAATAGTAACCTATTCTTACTTTTTGGAAGATTAGAGATGATACTGAAGCTACAATTGTTCCATGCTTACTACCCTAGTATTAAAGACCATTTGTTGGTTTAAAACTTCTGTTGTTGACGGCGTCTTCAGATATTACATAAAGTTCTTAAAAAGTGCCTAAAAAAAAATCCTACTTTCTAGTTTCTATTGAGCCGTATCCACTTTAAGACTGCGGTCATTGTGGTTATCATTCATGTCGATAGGGGTAGTTGAACGTTATATTACTAGAAAAAATTTTAAGTTGTAACAATAGATTTGAGAATGTTGAAACAGTCAGAAGCTAACCTGGTGAAATCTCCTATGTGCAGGAGCAAAGCGGGGATATATTATCAGAGGAGGGGATGTCTTAGAACGCCTGGCCTCCATAGATTGTGTTGCTTTAGACAAGGTATTGCTAATTTTTTTGTGCCTTCGATGATCTTCTTCACCCATCTCTCTCACCCCACTATCTTTTTTTATAAAATGGAAAATGCTAGATAATAAGATGGGTATATGAACAGTTTCTGTTTCCCCTTTAAGTTGAGTTATTGTTTCTACGACTGATCATCACTGGCATTATGTTTCCAGACAGGGACTCTGACTGAAGGAAGACCTGTCGTCTCTGGTGTTGCTTCTTTAATTTACGGAGAACAAGAAGTTCTTAAATTGGCTGCTGCGGTGGAGAAGACAGCAGCACACCCAATAGCAAAGGCTATCGTAAACGAGGTTGAAGCGCTGAATCTGGAAACTCCAGAAACAAGAGGCCAATTGACAGAACCAGGGTTTGGAACTTTGGCAGAAATAGATGGACATTTGGTTGCAGTGGGTGCACTTGAATGGGTTTCTAATCGTTTCCACAAAAAGAATGACTCCTCTGACGTGGCTAAGCTGGAAAGTTATTTGGATCATAAACTGTCCGGCACATCAACGTCTAGGTATTCAAAGACCGTTGTCTACGTTGGACGGGAAGGAGAAGGGATTATTGGTGCTATTGCAATATCTGATTGCTTGCGCCAAGATGCTGAATTTACTGTAGCCAGGTAGTTTTCACCCTCCTTTTTTAACCGTCCCTATTTTTATAAGACTAAGCAACCCTGGTTTTAAACTTTTGAGAGTCTGCCTGTTTACATGAGATCACGTGCTTCGAGACCTTATCAGAATCTAGTTTTTCTCTGTTCAATTTTAGAGAACCTTATGGCCTAATCGAAACAGCAACCATCGAGAGCCTCTAACGTTTTATGTTGTTGATCTTATTAAGGCTTCAGGAGAGGGGCATCAAAACAGTCCTCTTATCAGGGGATAGGGAAGGGGCAGTGGCAACAGTGGCAAAGAATGTGGGGATTCAGAGTGAATCAACCAACTATTCTTTGTCTCCTGAAAATAAATTCCAGTTTATATCTAATCTTCAATCTTCTGGACATCGTGTTGCTATGGTAAGATCTTCAACTGAGTTCCAAAAAGGATCATTTTCGACTTGTTTCCATGAAAGACAGGGAACTTAATCCCTCTAGATTTCAACGCAAATCCTCCAAATTGACCATACCGACTCTGTAGTACATGATTTTCTTGGAACCTTTGAAATCTAGTAGAAAACGATAAATTAGAAAGGAACTCATATGGTGTTGTGGACTTTGTAACAAATCATGGAACCTGGTGTGTTATAGAGAATGGAGCTGGTTGGGCTCACGGCATATTTTGTTTCTTTTCCTAAGGTGGGTGATGGCATAAATGATGCCCCTTCGCTGGCTCAAGCTGATGTCGGAATAGCTTTAAAGATCGAGGCACAAGAAAACGCAGCATCAAATGCAGCATCAGTCATACTTGTCCGCAACAAACTTTCACACGTAAAGCTTTCCATATTCCTTACTAATCAAATTCGTCGTGAGACACTGACACTCATTCCAGTGACAAGAACCAATCAGTTCAAAATCAAAGCTGTATTAGCTCGAATTCTTTTGCTTTTTTGTTTCTTATAGGTTGTTGATGCACTGAGTCTTGCACAAGCTACAATGTCGAAAGTTTATCAGAATCTAGCATGGGCAATTGCATATAACGTCATCTCGATCCCTATAGCTGCAGGTGTCTTGCTTCCTCAGTATGATTTCGCCATGACACCTTCCTTATCCGGTAAGCTGGCCTGGTTTCAGTTAAATTGGTTACAAAACAGTTTTTGTTTCACTTCCACCCTATGCATTGACACAATCCTATATATCAATGGTTAACTTACCATTAGTTTGCTTTCAGGTGGACTAATGGCATTGAGCTCGATCTTCGTCGTCTCAAATTCATTACTTCTCCAGCTCCATAAATCTGAAACAAGTGGAACCATCTAGGAGTTGGCTATGAGTTTTGTATATTTGAACATTTTGAAGTACTTGCACTATATAGAGATTATAAATCCTGTAATTAATTGTCCATGATTGAGGTTACACCATGTCTACACATATTATGGAGTATTAACTTCACCATATGTTTGACAAAGTTTTAGTGGAACGGCCAATGACCAATAACTAAACTACTACAACTTGATTTTTGTAAAATTATATGTTACGCGACTTCCTTCACTATTTTTACTCCTCAACATCTCTTGTCACCAGCAAAATCCACCTCCGATTTGGTAAAGAATCAATTTAAAAAAAAAAGAAAAAAAAGTGAAAGCAAGAAAAAAAACAATGGGTAACCACTTTACTTCAAAACTTAGCCAACGTAAAGAGTGGACACAAATGCGTCTTCGTAGAAATGCACCTAGTGAAGGTTTGGTGGGTCAGACTCAAAACCCATCCTCTCCTCACCAAACAGATCACAACTTTATCAAATAGATCTTCTGTTCATTACTATTTCTCATTTTATCAATCAAAAAAGTTGTCACAAAAAAAATATATATAATCTATATATCTTTCATGTGGTTTTAGCATTAAATTAAAATTTGGATAAGAACAAGAGCGGAGAACGTTGGATTTCCACTCATATATACTATCAGATTTTAGTGCGATAAGATTTGAGAGAGAACGAATTGAGCGAACAAAAACCAAAATGCAAAAAGATGAGTGGATCCATCTTAAAAGCTTAAAACTCGTCTATACATTCTCCGGATGTTACTCCAAAAACTAAAGAAAGGGTTAACTTCAAAATATAAGATCAACAAAACAAATGTTTATCGTTCCTACGAGTCACTGGACCCAATACCACTCGCCGTCGCCGGAAAACACCTCGGAATATCAGCCACCGAATACGATTTCCAGGCACAAAAACCCGACGACGACTGAGACGACTTCAAATTACCAAAAGACCCTTGACTCCTAGGATACAGCGGAGGAAGCATCATCCTCTGCCTCGGAGGAGATCCCGATGTCGTCGGACTTGATCCCCGCGACGAGTCTCCTCCGGAACAAGATCCTTCTCCGGCCATCACGCCGGCAGCAACCGCCATGGCAAGCGTCAACGCGCTCCTGCTCGAGCTCATGATGTGTTTCTTCGAGATCCCGCCACGTGGAGTCGTCTTGTTCTCCCAAATCTGATGGGAGAGGAGATTCCTCCGACGACGACTGTACGGATTCTCCGGCTTCGCCAAGTCTTTCATCGACGAAGAAGAAGTCAGCGCCGACGCAGCCTCCTCCGCTAAATTCGTAAAAGACTTTGACTTTCCACTGTAGAAGTTCGATATCCCTTTCCTACACAAACCACATTCACAAGATCAGAAAAAATTCAAACTTTTTTTTTCTTATAAAGTTTCCAAAGTCGTAGACTTTATTAAGAATCAGACAAAGGAAAGCCCAAATTTAGAAGATATAAAAGAGAAATCTACCTAACGGGTAAGACTTCTTCGAGAGATTCCATCAAATCAAGAGGGCCTTTGTACGGAGACTCAGCTTCATTCTCTCCACCTTCGTCGTCACTATTCCTTCCAATGGAAGAAGACGCCGAGGAAGAAGGCGAAGAGAAAGACTCAGAAGAAGATTGATCCAAATTATCACCGGAGAAATTAAACACATAAGATTCAACTCTATCCATCGCAATCGACATTTGGACTTAGCAGAAAACCTTGGGAACTTTTTTATTTAATATCCTTCTCAAACTCGCAATAGAGACAGAGAGGAAATGAAAGAGAAGAGAAGAAGATGAGATCTTTATATTGTGATCTTTGTGTCTGTGTGCTCTGAGAGGTTTCCAAAAAGCATTAAAATAATAAAAACAAAAAACAATTATTACTTATCACGTTATTATTAAATGTTTTTTAAATAAAATTAAAAAGAAAAAGTGAGGAAAGAAGAGGATAAGTAAGTTTTGAGGGAAAGGACAGAGGAGTAGACAGAAGAAACTGTTGGCTTAACCTTATCCTCATCCACGCACTCTGCATGCAGTTTCTCACACCTTGTTTTCCTTTATTTGCAATTTGGTTGTCATACTTTTCTTATTCACATATTGCCACCCTATAGTTTTTTGTTCTTTTAAAAAACTGCTCGTCCCTAATTACTTCAAATGATTAACAGGATTGAAGATTCGTTATCAAACATACAAAAAAATCGTCAACAATTAAGTTCTAAAACAGCACTTATCAACTCTAGGTGAAGCAGATAAATTTCATCTAGTTAACATTAATTTGGTTTGGTTTCTTGTTTATTTGTTAATCTTACACGGAAAATTGAAGATAGTCCAGAAGTCTAAGGACCAATTTTGAAAAACTTGACTATCTGATTCTTTTTTTTACTTCGTAGAAGATAGAGGCCATAGAAGTTCGACACGTGGCGCTTTGTTGACCGTTGCGGCTGGATAGGATCTGGGATGAATGTGACGTGGCGATGACGAGATGGTCATCTTTTGTTGTCTGAGAAACGGTGAGGCTTATCCAGAGATGAAGGTGGGACCCCCACAAAAGCGATTTCAGCCGACAGTATTTCTTCCTCCGCTGGATTTTTATTCATTTTATATAATAATCTTTTTTTTTTGTAAGAATTGTTTACTTTTTTTTTCTTGGGAAAAAGGAATTTGCCGAATAGGATGTTTTCAATTAATCGTCAATGTCCTCTTACCAGTTACCACTTTTAGAAGATTTTATGTTTATCTTCTTCTAGATTCGTTCATTATACTTGTCCAAAAATTTCAAGATTTTTTTTTGTCATTATTAGAACGCCATTTCTCGCAAGTCATAACTATTTATACCTTATTGTGATAAAAATAAAAGTATTCGGTTTTATCTCATAAATCATCATGATGTATTATAACAATATACGACGATTTTTTTAGTAAAATCTACATAAACTAAACTGTTCAATTATTTTAAATTTCAAGAAAATTTTTATAAAAATAAAATAAAATTGTTAACAACATTTTCGAAATATTGAATAATACAAAATAAACACTAAGTAGTACAAATTCTCTCATCAAACGTAGGAGGAACAGCTAAACAACACGAGATTCAATTCGAACGTATGAGTCTAATCACTCGATAATTGTGTTTCTAACGTTTTCATCTCATCTTGTGCTTCTCGTCCCTTCCTAATTAGCTTCTAATCACCTTCGTCGCTCGATAATTAGTATTTGATTGTGATAATTCTTTTGTTAAAAAGGGAACCAAAAGCCTTAAATACGACACTTTTAAAAGGGAATCTTTTACGAAATTAGAAAACAACTAAATTGTAGTATAATGACCTCCATGGTCTACATATATAATCGTTTGATTATGAAATATAATTAAACGTGTAGACAGTAACACAATATAAATGTTGAAATGTATAAATACGAGATATATATATTGTTATCATTGTCGTTTTGAAAAGTCTCACAGATTATTCATGGTTATTACCGTGTAACAGCTGTTTGACGGATCTCTTACATTTGAATAACATAATGTAGAATTGAAATAAAAGTCATCTTTCTCTTTGACTTCAACTCTATGGTTTCTGTTAATGATTTACATCTTCCACTGTAACAGTTGTATATTTGCATGAATTGAGAATACCTTTACATAATTCGTTATCTATACGAGTTTAATATGCTATAAAACTTTGATGTGTATAATATTTAGTCACAAAAACTGTTACTTTATCAAATTATTATTTTATCGCATATTAATTTATAAAAATTATATTATATAGTTATTAAAATCGTTTTTTACACAAATAAGCAAAATATTCACAAAAACTCAATTTATTATTTCAAATTGTTAGATATGTATATAAAATTCTACATATATATTATTATTCAAAAAAAGATTTCGCATATAATAATATACCTTTAAGAAATGAAATGTTGAAGAAGGTCTACAAGTCGTCTGACACGACTTTGATAATTAAACTCTGCCCTTTATTATAAGCTATGTCCAGCCCATATGCTTCTAACCCTAATTGATGATAAATGAGCTTTTTGTAAGTCAGGAATGTAAAAGTAATACGATTTTTCATACAAAACATAAAGGTTAATGACATAAAACGATATAAACAGTAACAGAATAGCTGAAAAAGATAAGAAAGTACAAATATAGAAATTAACTTAGTGTAGCACTAATCGGAAAGAATTAATTAAACTCTTCTTCAAATCGCCTTCTTGCAAAAGACTATTCAAATGTTCAAATCACCTTCTTATACTGCCAATATTGAACCGTTCATAAGAATCGTGAGATTAGTATAGCCGTCATAACTACTAATCAACTCCTTGCAACAAAACAAAAAAAAACATAAAAATTCATGTATTTTATATACGATAACGTGATGTCAAAAAATAAAAAATATATATGTATACACGATAGCGAAAAGACAAAAAAATAGTTTGGCAAAACAAAAGAAAAGAAGACTAGTTAGGGTAGGTTGCGTAAAGCATTCAAATACAATAAAAAGCGCGTATCAACATAGGATCTCATCTGATCAAGATCATTGTCATGGGTCCTCCTTTAGCCCTCATCTATAGACCCACTCTTATTTCACTTTTCCCTTTTCAATTAATATTTCAATCTTTCATGTCCGAACCACTTAACCCCACTCAATGTCATTGCCCCCACCGTGTTGTCCGTCCGATAACGTGGACTTGCCTAACCCCTTAATTCCATTTGCTCTACGTGGCCAGTTTTATGTTATCCATAATCCGTTT
This sequence comes from Schrenkiella parvula, assembly GCA_000218505.1. Classification (NCBI taxonomy): domain Eukaryota; kingdom Viridiplantae; phylum Streptophyta; class Magnoliopsida; order Brassicales; family Brassicaceae; genus Schrenkiella; species Schrenkiella parvula. The sequence goes on along the minus strand of CM001192.1, from coordinate 11,486,000 downwards.
TTCTATTCTTCTTTCACGTTTAACTACCTAAAGTGGTAGAGGCAAGTTAGACATCCTTTATTAGGTTGCTTATGTCTTTTACACAACCAACTTCATCTTCCAACAACAGCTTGAGAAGGAAGCTCTTGGTATGTCTATTTGGAACTATGGCTTTGCCTAATTCGTTCCTCATTTCCTAAGTCTAATACACATTTTCGCTTACCAATGCCCTCGTCTATGATGCCAATACAGTCTGTCTATTTAAGGAATATAATTTTTTGGAAGAAATATGTATTTGTGAAAGAAGAAGAAACAAGGGTCGTGAGACAATCATGTTTTTTTGGAGTTGTAGACGAAATCGTTCAAAGAAAATGAACAACGTCCCCATGACTTTGCATCCGTTTGTTAATTAGAAGCCTTTCTAACATCTCAAGTTCCATCCTAGCCAGGGCCGTTCTAATGCAATTAGAAGCCTTAACACAAAAAGGTAAACTCTATATCCCTTAATTGAATAACACTACGTTTGATTATTATTTTTATATAAACTGTAAAATATGATTTACTCTTTACCAAAAAAAACTTAGCTCACCACGTAATTAGTTAGGCGCTTTGATAATTCAGATCACTTGGTACGAACTAAAAACATTTTGTCGCGTAAACATGCATTTTCAATATCTCAATTTGAGTTTTAGTCGATCGTTTTCCCTTTTTATATCGTCACCTTCGTTTCATCATTAGCTACAAAAAAAATTATAAAAGAAGCGATCCTCTAGTCGAATATTCTCGCGGTGGGTAGACTTTTGTCTTTTGTAATCATTATAAAAATAAAAAGGTAAAAGGAGATCTTAGAGAAGAAACGTGGAGTAGTATATTATAAGATCTGCAACGTGATTATTGTGTTGGTTTTTATAGTTAATTGTTGATGTATTTCTGGTCATGTGATGATCGTCAAAACTTGACAATAGGTTTCCGAAAATGCCATTGTTGTATAGAACTATAGGGTTAAAAGACATGTATTTATTGGTCCTATATGGAATAATTTGGTAGAACTGAACATCGTTAATCCTTTTATCTCGATGTATTGTTCGCCTATTGATTTTTCAGATGGATACAACAGTAGAAAAAAAGCTCAAATGTATTCGAAATCGTAAGTTTGTAATTTAATATGGATGTTATAGTTATAGTGAAGGAGAGGGAGACAACAAGAAAGACATGATAATGCCATTGAATTCTTTGGACTTTTCCGTTTGGGGTATGTGTGATGTCTTTTGTATCACTTTAAGCGTCGCCTTCTTTCCCAACATCCTGCAGGTTAATATACAAACATAATATACTTACTTCTGCTTTTGTTTAAACCTATGTATATAAATACTTACTTAGGCTATCAAACAAACACACGCAAATATGAATAACTCATTTCTACCAAAGTTCCTAATTAGTTCTTAAGTGGCATCTTTTGGTATTAATCTCCATCAAGATATTGGTTATCCACTTAATTTAGTTGGATGAAACTCAGATTTTTTTTTAAAAATATCGATTTAGCTTAGAGTATTCGGTTTTAGTAACTATTTCTATATTTTAGAAATAATTCAAAAAAAAAATCCACTTAAACTAAGGTTTTGAATTGGATACATAGATGTTTCAAATTCAGCATAAGTTTTGGCTATAAAACGAAACCTAGACTAGAATCAAAATATGTTAATCTGAATCAACTACGCTGGCACAAAAATGACGTCATCAATCTTATAAGGAATAAGAATAACACTAAAATTTTAAACACAAACAATACAAAAGATCCGCATCATAAGTATAACCGCACTTTTTGCTGTTGTTTAGACCAAGCAAAAACCGAGACTGGACACTCATATTGTAGGTTAAATTGGTTTTATTACTCAATTATAACGGATTTATCACGAATCTTAGTATGGCCACTAAGTTAAAACCTCAGTATCTTGAGACCATTCTCTAAAAACCATTTAGAGGCTCAGACGAGAACACTATATGTAAGTCATTAAATGCTAAAATAAATAATTAAGGGTCTTACTCTTTGAGGTCATGGGCCATTTTCAAAGGAAAAACCTGATCTTGCTCCCCCCATACCAGCATTACATCCTGCATGATTCATGCTTATTCATCACTTATATGTATAGTCAGTTAATTTTTTATTAATTAAATGGATTAAGATATTAGATAACTTTATAAATACGTCACTAGCTTATTTATTGCAATTTATCATCATGTAACTGCAGCAATTAATTTCTTGTAATCACTTAATTTTTATAGAAAAGACAACTATAAAAGAAAGAGAGAAAAAAAGCTATCATATATTTAACATTCTAGGTCTACTTGTTATCGGGAAAAAAACACATTCTAGGTCTACTGGCCTCGAATATTGAAAGCATTGTTCATGCGCACGCATTGACATGTGAATTGTTTTTAAAAGTCATATTATTTTTAAATATATAAAATATCTTCAATTTTAAAAATCTTTGCAAAAAGCAATCGTAAATGTCAAATGCAAAAATCAAAATTTTCCGTTTGCATTGAGAGTTTAAGTTGAAAATTAACAAAAGAACTTGTTTAAAAGTTGTAGTTTAAGGTTTAGGTTGAAAGTTAACAAACACTTAAAAACAAATGCAAACAAATAACCCATGTCTAAAACGAGAAACTGTTTACATAAGTGCTAATAATAAGATACTTTTTTTTGCTTTACTGAGAAAATGTAGTTATATAATCATAGTTTAAAAAAAAATTAAATAACACTACATCATTAACTTAATATCAACAATTAAGCTATGGAGTTTATATTAATGTTGGTGATAGCGATTAGCTAACCTGTTGAATTGGAGAAACGTTTGTTTTGTCATCCCTCCCAATACTTAGCCCCCTTAGAAGTTCTGCCTTTTCCTCTCTCTTCTCCGAATACATTTTCTGTGTGTTTTCCCATTTTTAAACATATTACAAATCAATCATGCAAGCCAAACTCTTTCTTTAGCGATAAAGTTATATTCAATTAAACTCAAAACTGAATAATATTAGTCCTTCTGTGGGAGCTACAATTATATACAATCTTTTAGTATGTCTAACCACGCGAAAGTGACAATTTTTGTTGTCTTCTTTTATCAATCACTCTTGTTAAAGATAAACTAGTGGAGTTGCATCTTTATGCCCCACTATTTTCTTTTCTTATCTTGTTAATTGATAATAATAATTTCAAATTGTGTGGTCAATATATTTTTTTCTCAAAGAATCTGGTTCTTTATTTTGCATGCAAGAATTTAATTTTGATAAGAAAATTGTATGATCACTGTAAATGTTTTAAATGGCAATAATATTTAGGATTTTAAAAGTATTGGAGATTCATTTACCAATCGAAGTTTTTCATATAATCTCCTCGTCTAACTAAATTATAAAAAAGAACTCTGTCCTTTTTTATTCTTTTATTTTCAATAAAAGAAATTTCGTTTAATAATTTATAATTTAATTTACCTATATGGATAGTTTTTATTAAAATGATAAAAAACGTTCATTCGAATATATTACTAATTATTTTCGGGATTTTTCAAGAAAAAAATTAAGATATAAAAATACCTGGCAAAAGTCGTTCAAGACAAAATCTGGGACATAATCGAGTTTCCTAGAAGAGATCATCCCAGAGAATCTCCGGATCTCTGTCGCCGAGGAAGGAAGCATCACCTCCGCGATGCGGTGGCACTTGGCCCTCGCGATGAAAGCCTCGTTGTCACTCCGCCGCAGATTAACGCCGGAGCTAGCAAGAACCACTTTCTCCACTTTCTCCGGCAACATTTTCGCCATGTTATACGCCACAAATCCACCGTAGCTCGTCCCGACAACGCTAAATCTCTCGACACCGAGCTTTTCCATCAACTTCTCCATGCTCGAAGCCTGAAACATCTCCGACCGGTTCTCGTCGGAGCAAGATGAGGTCGTGGTGGAGCCGCCGAAGAAGACGAGGTCTGGGATGTAGAGACGGAAGAAAACAGAGAGTGGCTTTACCTGATGGTTCCATTGCCATACAGCGGAAGGGCCAAACCCGTGAAGGAGGAGGAGGGATGGTTTCTGTTTCTTTTCCGGCGACGAAGACGGTGGTGGGCCCCAGAATTGTATGGTAGTTTCGGAGTCGATGGATATAGTTTGTAGAGAGAGACCAGCGGAGGAGAATCTCCTGCGAAGTATTGCCTCAACGAACTTTGCAACGCTTAGAAACGACGGAGCCATTAAATATTTTTTACAGAGCAAGAACGTTTTTTCGATAGCGAAAGGTATTATAGAGAGAAAGAGATGAAATTATTGATTACAAAATTGCTTATATTAAATGCAGGCTGACTTTTTGTGAATTCTTGTTTCCTTGTTTGGTTCTTGTTATGTTTAATTATCTTTAGATTTATTTGTTGGAGATGATTTAGTTTTTAATTCTTCAGAGTTTAGGGAATATGGTTTATTTACCTGCCAGTCTTGCTTTTAATAATCTCAAACAGTTTTCCAACTTTTGATTAATCTACTTGTAATTTTGTTTTGTTTTTTTTGTTATTTATTAATGAGTTTACCTATAATTTTGTTCTGCTTAGTAATAGGCATCTAATAGCTTGCATTTGTTTTTTGTCTATTCAATTTTTTCGAATTTCGTATGGACGACTGCAAACAAATATTGGTTCACGTGATAAGTTATAAAGCAACACATTAAATATTACGTGCGTGCTTGTTTTTTTTATGGGTAAAGAGGTTTTCCATTAAATGGAAAGCAATAACTACGTACCTAGATAGAAATCCCAACTAGAATTTAACAAGCAATAAACTCTTGGAATTGTCTATTGAGTAGGCTCGCCGAAACTATAATAAAAATTAATTCTTGAATCCCACCTATAATAAGTTTCAGTTTTACAGTCGATTATTTGATTCCTGATGCCATCCACACATTTTTTTTTATCCAATGTAGACTATCTAGTCTCGATCTCGAATGTGATTACATACGGCCTTGGAATGTGGTGCCTGCATAATTTAATACCCGCCAAGAGTTACCATCGATAGAATCCAAATAAAGCGATATGGTGGTTGGAAGTTCAAGTGGTTTGCTCGGTTCATGCTGGAGGTAAAGACAGACGAATATCAATAAACATCACTCAACTCTGAGTGAATGCGAATGTACAGGTAATGAAAAGGACCAAAAGAGCATAGCTACGTGAGAAGACTCATTAAAGAGAACTAGTTAGCATGCTACAAAGAACAGTTTCCCGAGTTTCTCAGTTTTATAAATGTTATGAAAGTTTTATGCAGATTTTGGAAGAATAAACATGCCATTACTAATGTGAACATGAAATGTACCCTATTGGTTTGTAATAACGTCACCACTAAATTCAGTTTTATATGTTGCATGTTGTTATCAAACAAACAAAAAAAACATCTCAATAGTACTGTAAAAAAATAACAATTCAATTTTGCATGTTGTTGAAAAATAAAGCTATCATTAATAATGCAAAAAATAACCAACTATGCATATGACGTTTATTTTGAATGTAGTATTTTTATTATATGTGATGTCGATAACCGAATGGTGGTGATATAGTAGTTGAAGAATATTTTAAATGCTTTTTTTAACTATGATTTCAATCATCTTTGGGTACTCGTAAATACGTTAAGTGGCATGAAAATCGGGATATATTTGGACCTCGAGGAACCAGTCATTATCTGTTATAATATTTAATATCAAAAACGTTACTAATCAATAATAATAAAATGAACATATAAGAAATGAAAACATCCGTTCGTCGCGCGAGTTCAACTAGTTTTATAAATGGCTCATTTTATTGTTCATTACTTTCAGTGTGGTTCGACAAACTGTAGGCTAGCTGTGGAACTAATTGAACTACTACTATTAGTTCATTACATAATATTTAATAGATTTTTTGTTATATATTACATACAAATTTATAATAAAAGTTATCATAAAACATTCATTCTCAAACAAAACATGAGCATTTATAGATAAACAAATATGGAAGTATGGAATCTTATACATAAACTTTGAAAAACCATTAAGACCAAACTATAGGGGTCAATATTGGCTTGTTACAAAAAATGGAAGCATGTCCTAGAAAATAAAAAAGGAAGAAAGAAAGAGAACTATATTGGAAGTAATGTGCAATATAATACAAAGCACATGCATAAGCACAAAAATCATGTGAAATAAATTGGTTTAGATCTTTTAATAAATAAAATAAAAAAGAATAAGAAGATGAAGTCTAGCTATTAGTCCTCTTAGGCTCTTACTATACGAAACTAAGAGGCTAGTACGTAGCTCAATGATTCACTTTCAGTAATGCTGGAATGTTTGGTCCAAGATCACTAATTACAAAAAAAATGGATCTTAGAAATTCCAAAGGTTAATACTGTAGTGAGAGAAATCATCTTCAATAACTGATGCTCCATCGTAGTAAAAATCAGATGAGAGCTCATGTTGTTGTTGTGTCGACGGAAAATACAAATTCGTCGAATCATCGTCCATCAAAAAATTACCAAACTCTTCCGACGTACTAGGAACCACAAGATTCTCCTCCCACATTAAAGGCCAATACGTCGTCGTATTAATGCTGTTGCTATTGCAATTATCTTCCCCAACTTGTCCAAACGTCGGCCCACCACTACCACCACTAATTTCCCCACGTGCCGAAATTCCTCCTCCTTCCTCCGTCTTATCTTCACGTGGCGACGGTTGTTCTTCTTGTTGCTGCTGCGGTGGTAACAGCTCCTCGCAGGCGAAACGGTTGGCTGCGACCTGAATCTGCTGCGACGTCATAGAACGTCCGCCGGGTATCTCCGGCGGATTATCCGGGAAGTTGAAACGCGCTCCAGGGCCGCGGAGACAGTAAAGAGCCGCGTCAAAAGCACGCGCCGCCTTCTCAGCGGAGTCGAAGGAGCCGAGCCAGATCCTCTCGCGGCTGTTTGGGAGACGAATCTCGGCCACCCATTTCCCCCACTTCCTCTTCCTTACACCAGTGTACTTGGGCGATGATGTTGCATCCATATCTCTATAAAAACCAAATGCAGAAGCTTAGATAAGTGTGTTGTGTATATACAACTTTGGTTAGTTATTAGGGTTTTTGTATTATTAATCCAGTTATTGTTTGGAGTTGACAATATAGTGAGAATGGCGGCTTGTTAGTGTATTTATATGTGTGTGATAATAAGTAAAGAGTATGAGAATTAGAAGAAGAAGAAGGTCTCAGGTTGTATGCGCGTTGAAGAAGATGATTACGTAATAACGCGGTGATGAAGAAAGCAGTCATGTTTTATATTTTCCACACGTGCCGTAATTCCTCGTTTCATTAACATGTGCTACTTTTTTTTCACTAACCAACAAAATTAGGGCTTTAATCCTATATATTATTTTAGCAGAAGGTGATAGAGGATGTTAAATTGGACTATGAATAGATGTGTTTTTTTATTGAATTTATAGTGTTTGGTTTTTACATCTCGGGTTTAGCTTTTGCTAAGGATTTGAGTATTCAGTCTTTTCACAAGTATTGTAAAGCTACTAAAAAAAAAGAAAAAAATTGAAGAAAAATCAAAATCTAAAAAACATTGACAAACAAAAAAATGAAAGTGAAAATGTTTTTGGTGTTGTGTTATTCGAACTCATTATCATGATAGTCTCACGAGACATATACTCCATGCTGAGGCAGCCACCTTATTTGCTTAGATTTTTGTTTTTGGCATAGTTAAATTTTACATTGAAGAGTGTGATTAAAAATACCTAATATATAGACATGTAATTATCAATTGATTTTTAAAATGAAAATTTAGGAGCATTGACAATATCTAAAATGGACATGGCTAAAGTGTTAATAGGTTCTGACTAAGATGAATAAAGTCAAACGTGTCTGAAGGAGAGACCTAATCCACTGCAATTGTAATTTAAATGGTTGGTATTGCCGTGTTAGTATAATGGGAACTCTCTTTTAAATATTCTCCTCTGCATAGGCAAATCAAAAAGACAGTGAAAGGCATGAAGTTTTTAAGTAGATAGATTGGTACATTTCGAGTCCTTTTTGCCATATATAATAAATTATTGTAGTTTCATTTTTATTTAATAGATAGACATGTGTTTGGTCAACATGCTATCATAGTATTGTGTCACGTTTCATGAAAGCTACACTTGTGAAGGAATTTGGGTCTTTCCCCCTTTTCTAGATTATTGTTTTTATTATTTTTAAAAATATATGAATTATTATTTGTAATGCTAGTTGCTCTAAGTAGGAGCTGGTGACCATAAGTTGAAAAATTATTTGATACGAAAATTTTAGAATAAGATTAGTATAGACCGTAATAGATTAATTTGGAAAATGGGTAGTATTCTTTTCTTTTTTTTGCTAAAAATTGATAGTATATTTTTCATAGTTGTATGTGGATATTTAAATATCAACATAAAATAACATTACTTGACATTAAAATGATCAATTAGCTGAAAATTAAAATATATTCTTTACGAAAACAAAGTTTATGTAGAGATACTAGGGTTTCCAAAATACACAAAATGAAGTGCTCGTTTATTTTATTTGATTTTAATCTATTTTAAACGCGAAATTTTGAAACTGTAGACTACATTCTAGAACTTATACAGATATACCAAAAATAAGGATTTGTCTTTTACGAAAAAATCATTTTTGACCATAAAACTTTAAAAGATCAAGTAATCATCGAAGGAAGAAAACAAAAGGGACCAATTCGTTTTACTCGTGTCAACGATGAATGACATTGGCGAGCAACACCAACGAACGATCCATGATGATGTTCGTTTTGTTGTTCCTTGAGTACTCTCTCTCGGACATGACATGACTCAAATTATAGACATCAAGAAAAACAATTTAATAACACGATTCATGAGTCCAAAAAATGTGATTAAAAACATCAAAAGACAAATAATTCAGGAATCACGAGTTAAAATATGATTTAGACTGGATACTGGATAATACTAATTAACATTTTTTTTTAAGACACCGAAGGAAGAAACCCATACGAAAACTAATTCGGCTTTATTGAGCCCATCTAGACTACAAGAAGACACCATATAACACCACCAGACTCTCTGCCTTTTGTGCTCGTCGCTGTCGGACCTCCGTCGCATGGCTTTCCGCCCAGCTTTCTCCTCGCCGCCTCACCGTCAAACACTATTATTTCTCCGCCGCATAGTCTAAGGTATTATTTATGTCTCTATTGATGGATTTTCACATTTTCTATCACAAATGGGATCTGAAACTAGTTCCTCGTTGATGTAAGTAATCGTAAACATCGATCCATTGTGTGATTATACCATGTCTAAGTCAGCCGAGAAAGGAAACGCTTCCTATTCTTTGCGATACAAACTTGTAACTCGTAGAGATAGTTTATACTCCTAATGGTTGTTCAGGTACTCAAAGCTGAGGTTTTGATGGCAAGCCGACGATGTTGGATGCAATTTTACGGGAATGCCCACAAGATGTTTGCGATAATGCCTGAGAGTAACATTTTATACGGAGAATCCCCTTTCGGACGGGTATGGGTCAGGTCAATGACCAGCAGCAAACGTGTTCAAGATCGGAGTAAGGAAAAGAGAGTCCGCGAGCTCGAAGTAGCGACGGAGAAATGGAAAATAGCTTCCAAAGTGATTTTCTTGATGGAGGTGTTGAAGGGTGAGCCAGAGATGATAATGACTGTCAGGTCGTTGGAGCAGTACAGGCGGCAGATCAATTTGCCGAAACCACATAAGATCAGCGATTTCATCAGAAAGTCTCCCAAGTTGTTCGAATTGTACAAGGATCAGAGGGGAGTCTTGTGGTGTGGAATGACAAAGGAAGCCGAGAACTTGTTGGACGAGCATGACAGTTTACTTGAGGAGAATGGAGACAAGGCTGCGGAACATGTGACTAGGTGTTTGATGATGTCTGTTGATAAGAAGCTTCCATTGGATAAGATTGTTCATTTCCGGAGAGATTTTGGGTTGCCTCTTGATTTCAGGATAAACTGGGTCCACAAGTTTCCTGAGCATTTTAAAGTTGTGAAGCTTGGGGATGGAGACGAGTACCTTGAGCTTGTTTCGTGGAATCCAGCTTGGGCTATCACAGAGTTGGAGAAAAGGAATCTGGGTTTAACAGGGGAAAGCGATCACAAGCCAGGCATGCTTTCACTGGCTTTCCCCATGAAGTTTCCTCCGTCATACAAGAAAATGTACAGGTACAGAGGGAAGATCGAACATTTTCAGAAACGAACTTACTTGTCTCCTTATGCCGATGCACATGGACTCGAAGCTGGGTCAAAGGAATTCGACAAGCGGGCAATCGCAATTATGCACGAGCTGCTTAGTTTTACACTAGAGAAAAGATTGGTGACGGATCATCTGACCCATTTCAGGAGAGAGTTTGTGATGCCGCAGAAGCTGATGAGGATTTTCTTGAAGCATTGTGGTATCTTCTACGTCTCTGAGAGAGGGAAGAGATTTAGTGTGTTCTTGACAGAAGCTTACGAGGGGCCGGAGCTGATTGAGAAGTGTCCTTTGATACTTTGGAAAGAGAAGTTGCTGAGGTTTACAGGTTACAGAGGAAGGAAGAGAGATATTCCAACTTACAATGATACTTTAGAAATGGAAGAGAGAGAATTGTTTGATAGTGGTTCAGGAGATGACGATTTGAGAGTTGGATTTGAGAAAGATGACGATGAGATGATATCAGATGATGATGAGATGGACATTGATGAAGTGAATGATGCATATGAAGAGAATAGCAGACTTTCGACAAAAGTCTAGAGATCATTTGATTAGCAAGAATCTGATATATGGAAATTTGGTAACTTTCTTCTTTTCTTTGCATAAACGTCACATCTCTAAATTCACAAGCTTCGTGATATTTGTATTCAAACAATCTCCAATACTGCAGATAAGAGGAAAGTCTAAATTGGCCACAGTAGCGTTTTATTTCATCAATTGTATTAACAGTAATATTGAAATTGACAAAGAAAACAACAATAAAGTCTTCTCTGAGATCGAAACATTTAAGCTTCTCTTTTCCATCAAAACATTTAAAATTTAATTTTAAGTCTTTTACAACAAGTAGAAGGGAGAAAAGAAAAAACAAGAAGTTTAAATTTCATTCGTGTGACTTTTGCCAAACCGAACATTTCTCTCCGCAGGCTTGTTGTTATTCTTAAAGATTCAAAATGACTTTCTTATGCCTCCGAACAAAAAAAGAAAAATCAGAAAGAAAACAAATAAATAAGAAATAAGAAAAAGAACCAAAGAGTTGATTCATCATGTCTGAAAAAAAAAACAGTAATCAATCTTTGTGGTTCAAGCAAGCCAGTCGTCTCCATCCATGCCTTCAATTTCTCCAATCTCCATACTGTAAAATAATATCATAACATTCAAGAGTTAGATTAGATAACCAACCGGTGACCGCAAAATTCCAAATTAATATAGAACAAAACCAAAGTTAAAATAATACAAAGCAATAGATGATACAACAATATAGTATATAATATAATTATATAATTATGGGATGACGTCAAGACCGTTTAGGGACAATTCAGAAAAATGGGGTAAGGATAGTGTTTTATAGATGTCGGCGATATTATTATCATTGGACCAAAAGATAACAAAACGGACAGCTTCAGATCATGCAATAAACCGATGTGGATCCTTCTCATTCCACAAATTTCACTCCTCTTCTTCATATTTTTTTAATCAAATTTGTCTCATTTAATTATCAAAAAGAGAATTTTTTTTAAAAAAACAAGAAAAGAAAAAGGGTTCTGTTTTCTGTGTTCTGTCTCAACTCTCAATCACTGAAGTTTATGCAGAACCGCCGCAATTTTCTACCGCCGGTGATTCCGGAGGAATAACACCGATCTAAATACCGAAACGTTTTAACCTTAATTTATGGAAGCTTAAAAGAAATTAATTTACCAGGACAAAGGAGGATTGTGAGGAGATGATGTGTAATGATGAGTGAGATTGTAAGGATTATGAAACAATTCTTCATCTGTTGGATTTAACCACGAAGGAAACTCCATGACGTCACTGAACTTTGGGAAGACGTCATCTTCGGCCACGACGATAACTTCTTCCTCTGACTTTATTATCTCCGCCGGCTCCTCCACCGTCTTCATCATGAGCTCTGACCACCAAGCTGACGTCACCACGTTGTTCTCCGATTCCATCAGCTGCCTCGGTGGTGGTTGATGAGGAACCGAATCGGAAGTGGCGGCGAAGCTGGGAAGGGGAGGTGGTGAAGGGGAGGAGTAGATATGCGGAGTCGTCGTCGGGAATATCGCTGAGGATGATGAAGATGAGTTCGACGACGATGACGATGATGATGACGATGATGAAGATGACGACGAGGTTTGGATGAAGTCGTTGAAGTCGTGGAAATTGAGGTTTAACCCTAACGGTTGATTAGGGAGGAGGAAATTGAGATGTGGATTCGACCAAGAAAATGGATCCGGAGGAGGAGGAGGAGGCGGCGGAAGCGGTGGTTGAGGCGGTGGTTGAGGCGGTGGGATCCTGGCGGCTTGTCTCATGGAAGCGCGATGTTGTTTTAAGGCGGTGACGATTTCACGACGAGCTTCGGCCATGTTAAGGAGACGCTCTTGGTAAGGACGGCTCGTGTGGAGTCGTCTTCTCACTTGTTTCTTGTGCGTCTGCGTCGGCGTTTGCGGTTGCGTTTTGCCGCCGTTGCTATCAGTGGTTGTAGTCATGGTGGTGGAAGAAGCAAGTTGTTGCTTCACGAGAGATCGGATGTAAGTAGCAGAGACGCGTGGTTCTTGCTTGTGTGATCTGACCATTAAAAAATAACTATGATTATCACTGAGAAGATACTAATAATATGTGTTTCTTCTCTTGGATCATTTTTTGTTTTTCTTTCTTTCTCAAAGCTTTGTTTGAGTAATTGTGACTGATGATGATGAGATTAGACAAATGTCTCCGTAAAGAAAACAGATAGAGAGAGGAGAGGTGATGAAGGAGGAGGAAGAAGCAAAGGGCTCGTGGGTGATATAAATACTCTGCTCTAGCCCAATATTGTTGACATCTCTAAATTTTTATTTATTTTGTTTAAAAATGGAAAATATTAGTAAGAACTGAGAAATATTAGTAAAAAGAGATTTTCTCTTTTTTTAGTTTGTGTGTGTGTGTATTTTTTTCTTTCCTATTTCGGCAATATATTTTTTTTTCATTAAACTTTGCCGTAAATGGCTCTGCTTGGATGGTTGGCACTTGGCAGTAATTGACCAAACTGTCCTCTACTCAACAAAAGAGGGGAAAACTCAAATATTAGGGGTTTCTTTTTATTTTTGTGTGTTGGTGATTGTCTTTTCTAATAATCTTAGCGACGATGACTTCCAACAAAACAAAAAAGGGGTCTTATCGCGACAGAAGATTTTATTTTGGCTGATTCTGAATGGACAAGGAAAATGAAAGGATTATGTAGTTTTTTTCAAATATTAAAGAAAATAGAGAAAAATGGAGAGGATATTTTAGTCATTTTAGAGAAGAGAATCCATATGACACTAGTCTTCTGTTAAAAGCCTTTGTCTGCAAGTACAGTGGGACCCCATCTACATGAAGATCAACAAATGCTCATTTAAAATACTGTTTTTTTTTTCTTTTATCTACTCATATGATGCAAATATTCTACCGGTCTCTTTTAATATATTTGGAAAGTTTTGTACTTTTATTATTCTGTTTACTGACAAGAGAGTGTACTCCGGTAAGTTTTTTTTTTGTTGCTTCCTCCGGGAAGTTTATACATACAATTGTTCTTTTAATTATCATCATTTGCATTACCATATAGTGAAAATAGTCCATTTAATTCGCTTATATTTTGTTATTTAAAAAACATAACAAAAAGATCTCTAATAGACTTGGTTTAAAGACCAATACCACCCCCAAAAACATTTATAAAACCTTTAAAATCAGCGATTGAAAACGTCTACCGGAGCCGCCACGAATGAGGAGAAGCATTCACCATGCCTCGAAGATCATCAAAGAGTGGGAAGAAGCTCTAAACCTATAACAAAGCCACCGTAAAAAAAAATCATCGAAGTGTCCACGAAGCACGGCCTGCATGCTGCCTTAATAATAATTGTGTTTCGTTTTGCAAACATAATTAAGTAGAAAAGATATCGATCGATCGATGCGGGAGTTCGAGAAATATTATCCTTTTAACAGTGTACTACTAGTTATTATACTATCAAAACTCGTCGTTGATTTTTTTCTAGTTCTTCTTCTCTTTTGTTCATTCGTAATTGTTCCATACTGACAAACAAATCCTAAACACAAACCTAGAGTAAAATGGCTATAATCCATTTGCTTCAAACTACCAAACATTACAAAACTGAAACTTTAGTGTTTCTTGATTAATGTCCAATTAACTCCAGGATCTTATAAGAATGATCTTTTATATTATAATAGTACAAAGGTCTAAGAAAAGTAAAATAATGTACATAAATATTTGAGAAACGTAAGAATTAAAATCAAATACCAGAAATAAAAGCAGTGGCAACCAATTAGTGTGTTTGAAATCGATCGTTGTCGATTTGATGCCGTTAAAGAAAATATAGAGCGGCTATAGCTTGAGCTTTCTTCGACTAAGACAGCCAAATTAAATTGTCTTTCCTTTTTTACTATTAATGCATGCAGAATTCGATTTTCGAATTGTAGTAATAATTATGTACTTCACCAAAAAAAAGAAAAGTTTTACTTTAGAGACTTACGATTATGACATCACATAATATGAGAGAAGGAGAGGTATGGTGAAAATGTGTCTGCAAGCAATAGTGGGGATGTATACGAAGAAATAGTCCAAATTCGAGGTTTCTTTCAAATTCAACTCTTTCTTTTCTCTCTCCCCTTTCATTGTCAATACTTATATAATTCATTGCGGCCCTTCTTTTTATTTTACTTTCACACACTAACTATTTAAGGGGTAAATAATCTAGTATTCAGCTGTATTGTTGTAAAAGAAATTGTAATGATCAAAATTTATAAATAAAAATAAGTTAATGATCATCTTTAGGCCTGGCCAGTCGGGTATCCGTTTGGTTCAGTTCGGGTTTTTCGGGTATATAGATATAGGAACCATTCAGGTATTTATAAAATTTGGGTCGGTTCCGGTTCAGTTTTTTCAGTTTTCGGGTCAGTTCGGGTAAATATTTTAGGAACCGACTGGTAACCGAAAAAAATTCAGGTTTCGTTCGGTTCCGGTTCGATTCGAGTTTTTCGGGTAAATTCGATAATTTAGGTAAAAATATCAGATAATTCGGATGATTTGGGTAAAAATACCAAGTATCCAAAGTAACCATTCGATTATCGGTTTGGTTCCGGTTCGGTCCGGGTATCCAAAATAATTTTAAAACGGAACCGTTCGGGTATTTATGATTTCTAATTCGGTTCGATATCATATAATTTTTGGTTCGGTTTAGTTTTTCGGTTTCGGGTAATTTGCCCAGCCCTAATCACCTCTGTCTTGTGAAAGATCAAAAATTAGATGATTTAAGAGTAAATAACATTGTTTTGAGTATAAGAACGAAATAAATAATTGAGACAAAAAACATTTTTCTAGAAAAAAAAGCAAATGTTTTTTGTTTTTCAAAATTATAACCTTTAAATAAAAAGAATAATAAAATCAAGTAGAAATTTTGTGTTTAATCTAATGATTTTTGTTTTGTATGTATAACTTAAAATTGTGTATATAATTTTATTTACTCTACCTAATTTGATATTAGTTGTGTTTATTTCAATGGATTATGCTATTTTTATAGTCAAATCATTAAATTTTTCATTTGAATACGTTATTGGTTTATTTCGAGATAATCCAAGTTTGCTACACAATTTTGATTCATACATTTCATTTCCATAATATTTTCTGTTGCTTTCAGATTTGGATTATACTTTTTGATGGATTTTAATTTTTGTGGATTAAAAAAATTTGTAGATGAAGACTGAAATTAAGTTTTATATCTCTCGATACTCATTATTTATTTACATCATGAGTGATATCTGTCGTGTAATGAATTGATGCATTCGTATATTTCAATATTAATGCATATGGTTGAAAAATATATATATAAATAATTACATGTGGGGATTATTTTTTAAAAAATGAGAAGAACTATGGGTCGCCGGTTAAGTTTTTTTTTTTTTTTTACTAGCATTTCCATTGATCAGTAAAAGCAAAGTTACACTATCCAGAAGATTGCGTAACTCTAGCATTCTTAACCGGTGAAATCAAATAAAAAGAACTGCGACTCAAAGAGATTTGTTAGTGGAATTATTATTTTCTTCTTCCACAATATTGCTATATATATATGTATGTATTACCCCTGAAGAGTGAGTGAGTGACAGAGGTATGGCAACTGTACCAATTTGTTTTCTCCTTTATTTCCTCTTTGGCAGTAGTTTTTTTTTTTGTTTTCAGACAACAGTGAGAGTGATAGTAATTCCTGTATTACATTACCACTAATCATATCCAATCATAATCCATTTTCTTGATTTTCTCTTTAAACTGTTCAACATGAAAATCACAGCACGTTTTCACTATTTTGATAAACATCGATAACTATAAAAACCGAACTTAATTCATTCCCTCCGGCATTTTAGCTCTACTTAGGGATCGAAAATACCTTTTTCTGTAACCTAATAATTTCAAGGAATATATGGTTGCTTCAAAACTAATTAGAATCATACCTTTTTATAAATATCTACTTTTCTAATCACTTCTGCTGCATGCATGCGTACTATCTTAGATTCTCTAGATCTTTCAACACCAAGCATGCAGGTGTCTTCTGATGGTTCCTCTTATAAGACGAGATTGGAGGGGGGGAATTCTCGATCCTCTTGACCAAAGAAAGTCAGTGATTAATTAGATATGTATCCTTGAAACAATTCTATTTATATCATCCGACACATGTGCCCTCATTTCTCCGACAGACCGACGTTGGCTCCGCTACTGAGCCCACCAACATGTGTATCAAAAATTCAATCATCATTTCAGAAAGGACGTTGTTTAAATCTTTGGAACGTATTAAAAGATATTTATCATGCATGCATAATGGTGTTGGATCTCGTTAAGATCTAAAAGTCCGGGGACGTTAAGATAAGGAGGAATACAGATACAGCGAAGTGGTTTGGTCACCTCATGAAATAACAACCGTTCGATTTTCTATTAATCAAAACGACGACTGAATCAAGATGCTTAATGTGTATACTTAGTTAATTGCCGGAATACCATAAAAGAAAAACGAGGACCTAGGGGGACTCATCTTTGTCCTACGCCAAAACCCTAACATTTTACACATTTTAAAGGCAGTTATATTGTAACCTTAAAACATAATCAATAATATACACTTTTCAATTCATTTTTTTTAGTCTATTTTCTGTTTAACTTTTCTTTTAATCTTTGGAGCTGTCAATGAAATATTTATAATTCAATTTTCATTCAACTCGTTTTCGAAACTTGGACCTTGTATCCGTACAATGTATTTTAAGTTTTCAAACAACATTCAAACAAACTTACTTTTCCAATTCTTATACTCCCTATACAAATTTTAATTTTTGTATACCCCCTTAATGTTTGTAAATTTTAGGTAATTGTAAACAAGTTATTTACTATCGTTTTTGTAAGATTTATGCCCTCGAGGGCTCTACAAAATTTACGTCGCTGTAACGTTTTTTTACTAGAGCTCTACCAAATTAGAAAAAAAGTTTTTATTAATTAAAATCTATTGTTTACTCAGATCAGATGTTATGTAAGTACTCCAGAATTATTATAATTTGATGTTGATACTCAATATCTGAATACTTAAATACTAAAGTTTAGATCGTTCTTTCGGGTATACAGATCAGGCATATATGAGACAAAGAAAGAGTCAATGAAAGACCAAAGAGAAAGAAAAAAAAACGAGCGTGGTCGTTGGTAAAACTTGTAGGGAGAGTCAATAATTACTGCTTCGAGTGGTGCTTGGTTGGATATCAAACTTTTCCTCCTTCGGCCTCCCCTTCAATTAATTTTAGTTAACTTCTTCCATAAATATTATATAGAGACGATTAATCTGCCTGTAATAAGATCGTAGAACTGTACGTTAAATTAACTGTTAAGTTGTGACTTATAAAATATTTATTGAGGCGATCACTTTTTTTGTTATTAAAATCTGGCTTTATTGATAGTTTTTGAAAAAATATGAGTTTGACCATAATAAACTAGTGTTATAGTAAAACAGAGTTTTAGATATTTATAAAAGCAGCAACTAGTGTTAAGATATATTTATCTTTATAAAAAGATATATTAGAGATTTTAACGTGCAATTCTAACCCGTATTATATAGCACGCGGATATGTATAACGTGCAACTACAATAGCTTCTTCTTATTCAACTCCAATGTATTTGCTCTAGTTGAAGTTTGAGTTTCGGTGATGCCGTCATGAAGTGAAACCAATTTTCCATGACATGTGACAATATTACGATACTTTTTTGTTTTTATTACATATGGAGGATCAAATATGGAATTTCTCATATTCTTCAAATCTCGAGTTAATTAGAGAAAGAAGATTACTCGATTTTCACTGCGTAAATCCTGTAATCTCCATCGGCTTCTTTTTAAAAAAATTTCGATATAATTATGGTTCTCTAAATTATGTAATATCGCATGCATGTAGTTGCCAACTTTGGACCACCCAACTTCACTCGTATTTATTCACTTTTAGTCAATAGTTCGCTGTGAATAAATATATTTTCGTGCATTTATATTTACATATGTCAACATATATATGTATATATAACACAGCTTTTTTTGGACTTCATGTACATGACAATTGGTTCCGACAATGCATAATTTTATATAAAAGATAACTGATATACATGATGGTTATATTCTGTTTTTTCTTTGGTCGCTGAATCATGAAATACAAAATATCCTACCATGGGATATTTGAAAGTACTAAAGAAGAGTAATTTTAAAGAGAGAATAGTTTTTTTTTCCAGTAAAGTACACATCAGAACAGAACCGAATCATAATTAAAGTTGAGAAAAGTGGAACTGATGAATCTGATAACATGCTAAACTATGTTTTAATGAGAAGAGAAAAAAAACAAGAAAAAAGGCAGATAAAGACGAGAGATGTGAAGAAGTGGATAAAGATGCAAATGATTTTGGTTTTAACCACCAATTCCACCAATCAGAGCATTTTCTGTTGGATTCTGTTCACACCGATGCCCAAGCGAATATAATTATTTTGGTCGTCACAAATCTGAATCTACAATCATCGCATTTAAATTCTATAACAAACCTTAAATTTGCTAACGACCAAAATAATTTAAGGTTTGTTATATATTTTAAATGCGATGATTATAGATTCATATTTGTTTCTTTTTTGGTTAGAAAATAACCGCAGATTCAGCATTTGCACCTAGTTGTTAACTTGCTATATACAAAAAAGAAAAGAAAAAACTTAGAAGTTAGAAACCACGTTTTACTTATCTTTAATATCAAGTATGATGTCATATCGATCGTTACCTCTTTCGTGAATCAAACTTATCAATAATTCATAATTTAATTCGAAAATGACATTTGATAAACGTCAAACTGATAGTGTATGTGTGACTGTGTATATATATAGGACCATTCGTTTTAATGTCACAACACTTGCCGTGAAAAAAAAAATGAAATCAGAGCAGCACTGATAATGGACTAAAAGCATATATTAAAAAGTGGCCCATTAATATTCGTTTATTCTAAAGAAAAGAAAAAAAGCTTTGTCAAATCCTCAACCTCTAATATTTAAATATTCAAAATTTTCAAATAATTTCAGATTGAAAAAACTGAATTTTATCTAAAACCAAAATTTGATCGAATCTTCAAACTAGTATCTGAAATGATTCGAACCCAGAAATTACCAAACGAATCTGAATCAAAAGTTTAAAACACCCGATCGGTATTTTTTTTAATATTAAAATACAATAGTCTAAATCCAGTATCCAAATGGCTATACTTGCTCATAATTATACCATAACCACTACATCTATCAAATATTTTATGTTTAAATACAGTCACTAAAACAAATAGTATATTAACGATTAGATATACAAACTTCTCTAATTTCCTATCAGAATCCGACTCTATGTGAAATATAATTAGACTATATGTTCTTTTATTTTTTTGGTAAAAACAAATTCTTGCATCCAAAAAGATATCATCGATTCTTTTTTCTTTATTTTTGTAATTTTTTACATGCTTCAACAATTTGTTTCTTTTTGTTGTAATACTCTTTTAGTTGACAGACGTTTGGCCGTTCTTCATTTGTGGTTTATTCAAATGTAATTTCTGTAAATCTATGTGGACTTTTGTTACCACAATATTGTATATTCCTAATCTTCCTCACTTATAGCAAGACACTATCAATGTTTTATCTCTTCCAACTCTACAACATATCGATCTGCTACGATTTCTTTTGATCTACATATTCTCAAGCAATTCCATTAAATATCTCTTAATAAATCCAGTATATTATGATACCAGATGTTTTATTGTACCTCTCTACTAATACTTTCATTACAATTAACAAATCGTATCATTTCTAATTTCAGTGTGTAATGGCAAACAAAATGGAAAAATAAAATAAAAATAAACACAGAAGAAAAAAAAAAGAGGGTTAAAGGAGGAAGGTGGGGATGAGACGTGATGTGACGCATCCTAATGAGAACGGCAATCGTACAAGTTGATGCTGTAATAGAGCGAGAGAGAGAGGTTCTGATGACAAGTGGCATGCCACGTGGGCCGACGATTAAGGAACCAATCAGAGTGAAACTGCCACGTGAGATCTCTCCACGTCCCGACAACAATCAAAGCTTTCTGTTTCCTTCCACCATCCCCTAACTCTTTTTCTTTTTCTCTCTTCTTTCTTCTATAAACTTATATATTTGAAAATAATTTTGACCTTTTTATTGAAAAAATTACTTAATTGTATGGTAAAAATGATAAAAATTTAATAATTTAATGAAAAAATTATGATCAAGATTTCAACAAATTTGGAAGATTACAAACTAACCAAAATTATCAGTTTTATACACTCATACTCAGTTATTTAATAATTCAATAAACTAATTTAATTGTTTTTGATTTTTTTTTAAATAAATCAATCATTATTTAAATTAATAAAATATTATATTTTCAATATTATTATACAAAATTTACTAAAACTATGAATTTTTATAATATAAAAATAAGAAGAAAATATTGAAAATATTAGAATATTAAATAATATTATTATAAAATTAGTACGTGAAATTTGCAAACATTCAATTTTATATGAGTCAGATGTAAAAAAAATTTACAATTCAATAAGTCGTATGAAAGCTAATATACAAAATTGATGAAGTGTGCACTAAAGATGATATGAAATATTTCAGAAAACATATTAGCGATAACATTTTTTTATCAGCAGCATAGTAACATTTAGTTTAACCAAAAAGGTTTAGTGTAAAAGAAACATATCATTTGACTCATGTTAAATATTTATGTATATATATTATTTGTATGTAATTATTGAAAAGTAAGTAGTATAATTAGTAAGTTTTGACTTAGTGGCTCTGTTTGATAGCAAATCATTAGCAAAGTGATTCTAACTCTAGAGAACTTGACATAGATAATAGCTCATATGAGCTTTATTGATAGTAAAGAAAAGTAAAAGAGAAAATCTATTTAAGAACACCAAACAATAATAAATACTTTTGACTGATTTTTAAAAAGGATCAAAAAGAGTCTGCTACAATGGGCAACCTTGATTACATTCACAAATGTTTCTTAGACATATATTATATGTGAAAACACTTTGCTAAAAAACATATATATCACTTCCACAAACTGGGCCTCCTTGGACTTTGGTTCGACAGCCTCTTCTAACTCGTTACCAGGCTTTGCTGGGCTTAGTTTATGTTCATACAGTTTCGATTTTTCTTTTTCCTTTTCACTGGGTTTTGATTGGAAAACCCAAAATGCATTCTATTTTTATTTTCTGGATGTTAACAAAATGCAATTTCTTAAAAGGAAAAAGAAAAAAGGAGTTTGACAACAAGACGTTTGTCTTAGTTTAAGCCTTTTTAAGGAAAAAAGAAAAGAAAAAACACAAAAACGAAGATTAGGTTTCTTCTTCACATCGTTCTCGAACATGGACAAAGGACATGCACACCGATCATAATTATCGGACGCTTTTAATTAAATACAATTAGCTAATAAATTAAATTGAGGACACGTCATCACCTCGTTAAAGTGGAAGGGTAAATATGTCATTCCACACTCAAGGCATATTCCGGTCGGTCAATTGAATTTGAGGAGGTTGAGCGATTCGATTTGCAATTTGTATATAGAAGAAGAAGAAAAGATTTCTATAATCTCTCTATTGCAAAGGAAAGTGCGTCGGCCGAAACAATTCTCCTCAATTTTCCGATTCACGATCTCTCTGTTTTCGAAACTGTAAGGGACTCGATCCTGATTCCGGCGAATTTGTTCAAATTTGAGCTAGAGGTTTGCTGTTTTTTAACCGATCTGATCCCAGAGAAGCGCATCGAAGCTTGGAGAAGAAAGATGTTTAACGGGATGATGGATCCTGAGATGATTCGGCTCGCTCAAGATCAGATGAGCCGTATGACCCCAGCTGATTTCGCTAGGATCCAACAGCAGGTTTTTCTTATATATTTCCATTGATTTTCATTCAATTTGTTTGATTGATTGTTTTATAATAGTACCTGTTGTGTTTAAAATCTCTCTTTTGCGAGGTGTGTAGGCTAATTCAGGTTTCCTATAGTTTAAAAAAATTTGATTGATATGATTGTGATTCAATTCAAAGCTTATTTTGGATTCAATTAAAGCTCTTGTTTTTGCTTTTGCCGGTAATTTCAACTAATCTCGTGTTTCTGAATTCTTTGTCGAATGATGCAATGTGTCTGTGTAATCTGCTGAAACTCTGTTCTCGTGTTAGAAGCAATTCACAAAAGTTAGTTTGTACTTTGTAGTGACGGGCATAAAGTACACTTATATGTGTTAGGGAACGAAGATAAACAAAATAAGAAAGGACTGAATACGCCTGGGAAGAAAAAGAGCTTACTATCTTGATATTTATTTTTTAATAACGCTGCTAGGTGATTTTCACTCTGTTTTTGTATAACGAAGTTTGTTTCATTGTTATTACAGATGATGTCGAATCCAGATTTGATGAAAATGGCAACCGATAGTATGAAGAACATGAAGCCTGAAGATTTGAAACAAGCTGCGGAACAGCTCAAGCATACTCGGCCTGAGGATATGGCTGAGATAGGCGAGAAGATGGCAAAAGCTTCGCCTGAAGAGATAGCAGCTATGCGTGCCCAAGCTGATGCTCAGTTCACTTACCAAATAAACGCAGCTCAGATGCTGAAGAAACAGGTAATGTTGGCTTTGAAAGAGGGAATCTATGATTTTCTTATATTCGTCTCTTCCAAATTATCATCTACTTGAAAAACTTTAGGAAACAAAGAAACAGAATTGTGCTTCCGTTACGATCAAGTAAGGAAAAATAATGGCTGAATGGATGTTTTCAAACATTGATGTTAATCTCGTTTGGTGTTGTTATTTGGCAGGGAAATGAGCTTCATAGCCGAGGAAATTTCAGTGATGCTGCAGAGAAATATTTGCGTGTAAGACTGCATCCATATCTTTTGTCATGCTACTTGACTTTCAAGTTTCTTTGTTATCAAGAAGAGTCTTAATACCTAATATGCAATTTTTTTCAGGCGAAGAACAATCTGAAGGACATTCCATCTTCGAAAGGTGGAGCACTGTTGTTGGCTTGTTCTCTCAATCTGATGTCATGTTATTTGAAGACGAATCAGCATGAAGAGTGCATAAAGGAAGGTTCTGAGGTATGATACACCTTGTTTATGTTCTTGATTTTCTGATTGTCATAGGTGCTAACATGTCTAGGAAAAAAGAGAAATGGCAATTTCTTAGCTTCTTTTTTGTCGATGAACACCTAATGTCATCCTGTCTGGACGTTCTTCTGATGAATTTACATTCTTACATTAATTCAGGTTTTGGCATATGATGCAACGAATGTTAAAGCCCTATACAGGAGAGGTCAAGCTCACAGAGATATGGGCCTGTTAGAAGTGAGTTCTTCTGTTGCTTATGGAAGTTTCATGAGATTCCTTGTGTATATGCCTCATAGATATGTCTTGTAGATATGTTCTTGATATATGTTTGCTCATTGACTTTTTAAAACTATAAGGATGCCGTCTCTGATCTAAGCAAGGCCCATGAAGTGTCCCCTGAAGATGAGACAATTGCTGATGTGCTAAGGTATGGATTTTTATATTTTATTACTGAGGTTTGGATATTGACATTTTAAAAATTAACTTTAACTTTGACCTATTTTTATGCAGAGATGCTAAGGAAAGATTGGCGATTGAGGGCCCTGGGAAGGCATCAGCAAGAGGTATAATCTTTTCTCTTATGAATTAGTTCAAAATAATCGTGTATTTTGTAAGACCAGATGTCTCTTAGCTGCATTGATGATCTGCTTCATCTTGTATGGTTATTAGGTGTGGTGATTGAAGATATAACTGAAGAAAATACTGTTACTTCTGGAGAAAATAAAAAAACCTCTAAAGAGGTTACTGTGACACAACAAGAACGAAACAGTGGTGGTAGTGATCAGGGCGTAAGGACCGACCTTGATGGATTGCAGGCTCTCAGAGATGACCCCGAAGCAATCAGGTTTAACAACATTCCAAACTACTGCATATGTTGTTTCATCTATTTGTCTCCTAATTATCATCACTGAAGACAAGTATTAACTAAAGCATCCATTTTCTGCTACATGTGCACGGTTGAAATAATTTCCTTTTATTTTTTATTTTTTCTTTGGTCTGCAGAACGTTCCAGAACTTCATTTCAAAAACTGATCCCGATACACTTGCTGCTCTGAGTGGAGGCAAAGCTGGAGACATGTCGCCGGACATGTTCAAAACTGCTTCGAGCATGATAGGCAAAATGTCTCCTGAAGAGATTCAAAAAATGGTCCAAACAGCCTCTTCGTTTAAAGGAGACAACTCTTTCGCTTCGACTGTGCCATCTGGAGAAAACGGATTTGCACCTACACCTGACATGCTTAAACTCGCATCTGATATGATGAGTAAGATGTCACCAGAAGAGCGTGAGAGGATGTTTAACATGGCATCGTCTTTGAAAGCAAATGCTCCAGTTTCGACATCATACAGCGATGCGGAAGCGGAAACAACTGTGCCACGGGAAAGTTTCGGAGCAAGTGGGATTAGTAGTTTTGTAGGTGAATCTAGCTCTTCGGGTAATTCCTTCACGGCTCCAAGAAGTGGTTTGGAACCAAGCATCCCTTCTGCTCCGCCTGCTGACTTGCAGGAACAGATGAGAAATCAAATGAAAGATCCAGCGATGCGACAGGTTTCATCTATATATTTACCTATTTAGGAAACATAACTGTGACTGAAGATGTTCATATCGTATTTTCTATTTTTGGTAGATGTTCACGTCTATGATTAAGAACATGAATCCGGAGATGATGGCTAGCATGAGCGAACAATTTGGAATGAAGCTTTCTCAAGAAGATGCTGCAAAAGCTCAGCAAGCCATGGCTTCTCTTTCTCCCGAGGACTTGGAGAAAATGGTACGCATTCGGTTTAGGAAAACCAAAAGAGGATGTGACACAATCTTTATACAAAGTTACATGTCTCATTAGTGAAAAATGTTGTGGGCAGATGCGATGGGCGGATCGGGCTCAAACTGGGATAGAGAAAGCAAAGAAAGCAAAGAAGTGGTTGCTCGGGAAAGGCGGGTTGATCTTTGCAATATGCATGCTCATTTTAGCAATGATCCTTCATCGTCTCGGCTATATTGGAAGGTAAAAGAAGCAACGATCTCCTAAGAGTTCAACACATACGTCAAGATCAGTCTTTGGATTGGGTTCGTAGTTTGTAAAACTGTAACATCGAGTCACTCGGTTTTTTCTTTTCTCTCGGCTTTTTGTTGGTCGCTTTTACCTTTTGTCTAAATTTCTTTCCACCTTCTGTAGTGTCGTTTTCTTAATAACTTTTAAAAATCAAGGAGAAAACGTTATTTCTTCTTTGAGATATTGTTATTTTATAAAGCATACAATTATTCTCCTCGTCGTACATTTCTTGACCAAGAGAGTAAAATTTGTCGAGATTTAAGTGATTATAATCTCACAAAAGCAACAACACCAAATGGTACTTATGTCTTGTCCTGGAAAGACAAAAGACAAAAACCAGAAACACTTCATCAGAGAAGAATTAAATATGGGTTTGCTTTTGCGCGTGAGTAGGGAAGATTATCAAAGACCTTAGGTACACGATATTCTCGCCTAGAGATGGCCAGCCGTATGCTGATCACGACCGCGTTACTGGTGAATATGTTCATCCTTATGAGTACACTCTTATTAAGATGGAAGTAGTCAAGGAAAGATAGTGCTTTTGGCTGCAGCCACTTTGAGGCCTGAGATAATGTATGGACAAACTAACGCATTGGTTCGCCCGATGGGGCAATGGAGCTTATGAAATCAGTGAAATTGATGTCTTTATCGTTACCGAGAGAGCTGCACTCAACCTTGCTTACCAGAACTTCTCAAAGATCCCTCAGGAGCCTTCTTGCTTGGTTTGATCTCATTGGACTTCCTTTGAGGTCTCCTCTATCGGTGAAAGAGATCATCTATGTCTGCCCATGTTAACAACCGTTCTGACCAACAAAGATACTGGCATTGTCACCAGCCTGCCTAGTAACGCTCCTGAATCCTGATGATTACATGGCTTTACATGATTTAAAAGCAAAGCCTCCTTTTCGAGCAAAGTATGGCGTGAAAGATGAGTGGTGCCTTCTGATATTGTACTGATTATCGACAT
The DNA here is from genome assembly GCA_000218505.1 of Schrenkiella parvula. NCBI lineage: Eukaryota > Viridiplantae > Streptophyta > Magnoliopsida > Brassicales > Brassicaceae > Schrenkiella > Schrenkiella parvula. The sequence goes on along the minus strand of CM001192.1, from coordinate 11,459,062 downwards.
TCCGGAGCTTGAGGATAAGTTGAAAAGGTCTCTGCTTGGATCTGAAAATTAAGAGTCAAAATGATAAGGACAAGCTTGCAGAGGCGAAGAGGTTAAGGATGTGATTTTAGTTATTAGAGAGAAAACAATATTACTTTTTAATAGATAATCGGTATTTTCTTATAAACATAATCATTCTTTTCTCGATCACAAGTGAAAATAAAAAATGTCGAAATGAAGTGAAAACTGAAAACTCAGAAGGATGAAGTACAAGAGAAGGAAACACGTGTCATAATGTGGGACCCAGCCGTTACTTTTTCGTTAATGGCCGAAATTAAATTTTAAATAAACAAAATAGAAAAAGAGAAGAAAATGAACGTCGTGAGTGAGAAATGAGAAAGAAAGAGAGAGAGAGTCAATAGAGACCACGCGCAGAGAGAAGAAGAGAAGAAAGGGTCTTTCTTTGTCTTTTGTCTTCTTCTTCATCTCCCTCTCCTTTTCCTCTCCATTATCTTCGGGGGTATCATAAATCTAGGGTTTTGTTTTCTCTAACAACCCTAGATTTCTTCGATCGTGTTTGATCAGCCTTCTTCTCTTTCTCTCTTTCATCTCCGGTTAGCTCATCATCCTATCCATCGCGATTTCAATGGAGGTTAGGGTTTTTGTTTTGAGTTTCATTTGTGCGCGGGGGGAATCAAGTCGAATCCCATCAATTTTGTTGTTTTGTGACAACGATGAGCTTGTTTTGCATACATGGTTCATATTATTCGAGCTGTCATTAGATTTTGGTTTGTCGATTATGCAGTAGATAACATTTTGATCTGATTCGGCGTAATTGCATAATTTTTTCCGAAAATGCCGTCACTTTTCGATTTCTGGGATTCGAAGCCGTGTTGAATTGTGCTCAATTTCTCTAGATTCATGTCTTCGCTCTTGGATTTTGCGTTATTGACAATTTCAATTTCAGGGAGCGGGAGATACGACGACGTCTGAGGGGCATTTGACTTCGGCAGCAGCTTTTGTTGAAGGGGGAATCCAAGATGCTTGTGACGATGCCTGTAGCATATGTCTTGAAGTCTTCTGCGAAAACGATCCATCAACTGTATGTATCAAAGATTCGATTTTGTAATTTGGTATCGCATTGATTACTTTTTTTTTGTTGATTCTCTCTTCTCTCGCAGTTGACTAGTTGCAAGCATGAGTATCATCTTCAATGCATTCTCGAGTGGTAAGCTTCTTCAAATTTGATGCCTCGTGCATTTACTTACCGCTGTTTTTGAGCTCCGTCATCGTTAGATACTCTCATTGTGTGATCGTTGAACGTAAATTTTCCAAACGGGTTGTTGTTATAGATAGTGTGGTTTGTCATGCTCGCTCGTGAGAAGAGGAAATCTTAATATTCAATACCGCAAAAGCTTTTTCCGTGTTTCTTTCTGCAAGCTTATCAGATTCGACGGCATTTTTATTTCAAATTTTCAGGTGTCAAAGGAGTTCACAGTGCCCAATGTGTTGGCAATCAATTAGTCTCAAAGACCCCACAAGGTTAATTTTGTCTACTCGCAATACATTTTAGTTGTTTTTGTTGGTTACTTTACCATGATGCATCCTTGATAGAGGTTTCAGCAATGTGTTTTCTACGTCTCCAGTCAGGAGTTGCTTGAGGCTGTTGAACAAGAGAGGAATTTCCGCTTCAATCCATCTAGAAATGCTACCATATTTCGTCATCCAACTCTCGGTGATTTTGAATTACAGCATGTATGTGACTTACCTATTATCATTTTGACTTGGTTACATCTCTTTGCTATTGAATTGTCTAAGCTGAGCTCTATCTATTTACGAATCTCCTTAAATGCAGCTCCCAGTGGGGGTGGATAACGCAGAGATTGAGGAACGAATCATTCAGCACTTGGCTGCTGCTGCTGCTATGGGACGAGCCAGACATGGGGCAAGAAGGGAAGGCCACAGAAGCAGGTCATCAAGTCAAGGTCATCCACAGTTCATGGTGTTCTCTCCGCATCCTAATGCTTCTCCTCCTCCACCTCATCCTCCCACGCCTTCCTCTCCATCTCAGAGAGATGAAAGTGACACAGTCACAAACCGTCCTCTCTCTCCTCAAAATACTTTAGGGGAGGGTTCTCTTCAGTCAAACATGCAGCCACCAACTTCTTCTCACCCCCGCCAGATTTCTCCTTCGGCATCTGATTCAAACAGCAGGTCTGTACCTGAATGCTCACGTTTTATTGTCTCGTATTACTGTGTAGTTACATGCAGCGAATCTGAGCCTTCTTTTGTGTCACCAAACGCAGGTCTCTTAATCAATCTTCCCCAAGTGATCAAGATAGAGCTGGACCATCCGAACTCCAATCATTTTCAGAATCTCTAAAGTCTCGACTAAACGCTGTCTCAACAAGGTATCCCATCTCTACCTGGCTAGCTTTGGTTTGTATATGATTTTATGATTTTGATCAAGTCTGATTTCCTGATGCACAATGTAGGTACAAGGAATCAATATCAAAGAACACTAGGAGCTGGAAAGATAGATTTTTTTCTCGCAACACGTCCATGGCAGATATAGGCTCTGAGGTTAAAAGAGAGGTCAGTGCGGGAATCGCCACTGTGTCCCGCATGATGGAACGTCTAGAAACGAGAGAAAACAGTAGTAGACCTGGCACTGCATCTGTATCAAATGGCTCAGAAAATCACACTCCTGAATCAAACAATGAGCATAATAGATCAGAAGGGGGTGATGAACATTCTTTGAATGAAAGAGGTGTTAAAGGAACATGTGCGGCTGGTTCTGGTTCTAGCTAATAAAACAAGTGCCAGCCTCTTGTTGGCAAAGGTATATTTTTGACCCCCTTGATATACTGGCTTGGCTTCTCAAGTGGTTGTTCCGCAACATCTAAGATCTTGTTTTGTTGTTTTTTCTTTCTTTGCAGAGACGGGAAGATGTTGTTTCTTGTGAAATTCTGCTATATATATAATATATACTGAGTCGGAAGTTTAAAAGTGTGGGAACATAGGAGGAGTTTCTGATTTTCAAAAAAATAAAATAAAATAAGAAAGGTTATAATGACCAAAAGGAGGCTTGCTTCGGAGATGAGACGCCTTCTTCTGTGTTGTATTATGTCAAAAAAAAATTCTAAAAAGAAAAAGAGTAAAGACTATTGTGAGTTGTGGTCGGTCTGTTGTAAATTGACATTGTCGTTCACATTACCGATTTCAATAAGTTCCGCTTAATTGCTATTATTGATTGTTACTTATGTATCTTCAAAAACTTGGCCAAGTAACCCAATTTATTGTATGTAATGTCTTATCTCATTTTCTACCGTCAGGTTATAGATGAAGAGTTGATTTCGCAATCAAAACCAGAGAATATAGCTGTAGCAGATGATTATTCCTGGATTTACAATCGTATTGAATTTTTGGTTTACAATCTGCTAAGTACACTCATTATGAAGTTTTTGTCTTGAAGTAGTTTTTTTTCATTTAGTTAAAAGAGCAAATGGCCTTCTGCATTCGATACAAAACTAGAACCGCCCTTACACTCCAGAAACAGCATAAAACTCATTTGCCAATCCAGGAAAAAGAAAAAAAAAGAAAAAGCCTTTATACCCAAACATCAACATTCCAGGAAGATACATTCGTTGATAAAATTGCCTGAAAACCGAAACGATTTTGGCTTCTCATCTCTTTCTCTTGGCACCAGAGCCTCGTCCTGTAGCCTTCTTCTCAGCAGAAGCATCTGCTGCTTTGCCTCTGCCTCTGCCTCTGCCCCTACCGGTTGCTTTTCTTGAACCAGAGCTTCCAGCTCCTTTCAAATCCACTTCGACTTGGATCCCTGCAAAACCGATCGTAGTTCGTTTAAGACTTTGATATGATGCTCTCAACAAAATCTCTCCCAGAGAGAGATAAGGAGTCTAGAATCTCGCAAGCCATTGTCGTTGGGAGCCAAGATATGGTTCTAGCCTGACTTTTCTATACGAAAACACAACTGATCAAAAGAAGTAACAAGACCGACCTCTGGCATTCAAATTTTTTAGATTTGACTCCAGCTTTTCTCCATTAGTTGCTTCTTCTGGATTTTCAAAAGCAAAACAGAGAAACCCAGTCAGGATTACATCTGGTCAAGTAGTTCCAAAATCCGGTTAGATACCTAAGGTGATTTTGGAAGGTCTTTCTGAGGCTCAGTCATTGATTATACAGAACCAGTTACCTGAACCTATTAATGATAGTTCACAAAGATGCACAGTACCTGAGTCTTCAGCGTCTGATTCATTTCCTTCTTCATTTTCTGGCTCGCCATCTTCATCTCTCAAACTTTCAACAGTTGGTTCAAGCATTGCAGCTATTCGCTTCTTTGGCGCTTTTTTTAATCCCGGAAGCTGCACCATGTCAGCAGCACGTACCATTCTGGTTTTACTCGTCTCATTATATTTTTTAGTCAAAGCTGTTTTAACTGCAGGTGGAACACCCTCCAATGGATTTGCACGTCCCTGATTTGTAAAGATTGCAATACATTACTAGAGATTCATTGTCGCAGCTGTGACGGTGATATTTGTGAAAAAGGAAGTCGTGTATACCTTAAATTTTGTCAACTCCATAATAGTATCATAGTCCTCCTGGCTTATAGAGTAGGAGTTCATGAACTCAACAACTTCTGAAACAGCTTCATCCTGGATAAATATTTTCACATATAACATAGAATATCTCATCAGATTAACTTTGTCCTCAATATTATACAAACAAGTGTATGCATGAACAACAAAAAGATATTAACCTTAGGGAGTGTCTGGAGTGGACTCGTCAAGCGATTCAAGAGAAGGGGAAGGTAATCAACACGAAGAGTCTCCCTGTGGTCAATGTTGACGTTAGTCAGAAAGTTGGAATAAGAAATATATCACATAACGTTGATAAAAAGAAAGACAGGAGGTCAAGAACGTTGACTCTTCACAGACGGATGAAGTATGAAGAGAGGCAAGGTAGCAATTGAATACATATTGTCTAAGACGTATCAAAGGTAGTATATCGTCAAGAAAAGGAAACACTTCACCAGCGGAAAGAAATAACTAACAAAGCTAACTGTACAAGTGGAAACAACCTTCCAGAGCTGGATTCACGGGAAGCAAGGACATGAACATGCAGATCCTCCAGTAACCTTGTATTTTTTCCCGCAGTGGAATTCTTGCCAAGCCACCCACCAAACCTATTGAAATTACGTTCTCCCTGCATTCAATAATTGTGTCCACAACTATGCATTGTTAATATCATCATATTATAGGCAGCTTCAGAGCTACAAAACGGAGAAGCAGGCTCATACCGTAACCATATCCTTACACAATAGTGATGATGCTCAAATATTACAGTCTAGGAAGGATCTGATAATTCGAAACCCTAATTTCAATATATGAGTGGTGGATTGCAGACTCAAAAACTTATAAGCAGATAAATGCGTCATGTGGAATATGGATACGCATCATCAGGAAAAGGAGGCACACAGAATGATAGCAGAAGTTTTCAGGTTACATCCATTCACTGAAAGACCATTTACCTGCTCGAGCACCTCCCTTGATCCATGCAACAACGAAGCTCTATTCAAACAAAACAAGTGTACGTTAGTTCTCAGTAGCACATTATGTTCTTCTATCCCTGGAATTCTATACCGGAGAACAGAAATTCATACCAAAGACACAGCACATATATGCATACATGGCAACATAAGAGGAACTGTAGGTTTTAGAAAGTATAGAAACAAAATGAATACACTAGGGGGTTGGAAAAGGGGATTCATCCACAACACAAACTTCGTGTAACAGAAAAAAAAGAAGCAATTTTGGTGAAGGACTCATCTTATTCTTAATAACTGGAAGCAACTTACGGGAGAATAGAAGATGCAACACAGGACGATAGAGAGAGTTGCCATTGCCTATGTCTCCGAATCTGCACGTTGATAATATCTCCATCCGCAATAGATTCAGCAGCACGGGCAAGCAACTCCATTCGTTTTGCCTCATCTTTGCCGGCGGAACTTGGCCTATAATTGAGATAGTTTTCCTGCCAGAAGGAAAGAAGATAAATAGTCTTTAAATTTAAAGGTAAATGAGGTACAAATTTTGTTCTACAAAACAACTTCACAAGTATCCAAAAATATAGACCTGTATAAGAAGGGGAACCAAATCAAAATCACTCATGCTTAGGTCAATCCGTTCATCCATTCTCAGCTTCCCACCATTATAACCAAACAACCTGAAAGGAAATCATTGACAGTTAAACTATAGTGAAATCTCCAGAGTACTTAAAAAAGAACTTTCTACTACAAATAAAGGGAAAGAACTTCTTTATATAACAGCAGCTATACGAGTTAACTTCAGACTATTAGGCAACGCCAAACACTTAGAGATACACTACTATGTCCATCGATGAACTAAACTAATATGACATGAGACATTACTTGTCAACAGCTGTGAAAGGGGAAATATCTTCATCCTTCGCACTGCTTAACAGACGCTGCCTGATATCATCGTACTTGATAACTGACATGGACAAGCTCATATATTGGAGCTGATTCAGAGCCAACCGTATGTCACCATTCACTCTCTCAGCGAGTTCCTCGAGGGCAATCTGACAAAAAGGAAAAATATATGATGTGCAGGGGAACAAACTGGTAGCACATAACGCCCACCACCAAAATGCTTATGAGATTAAGCAGAAAACGATGAAGTATTAGAATACAGGACAAGTGGATACATATAACACAGGAATCAAATTATATTCTTAAACGTTTATGCCATTACAACTGGCATCCGATTTCCCAGGACTTGAATTCCAGAAAATAGAATCAAAGAGGAAAGTAATGCAAAGGTAGGCTTTAAAAGGAAAAGAGCAATGAGAGTGTTCGCCCTTTACCTTGCTTGACACATACTTTATACCAAATCTAATACTTCTATTCTCATTTTTTTAATTAGTAAAAGGAGCATGACATGAACATGATTTTTCGCAACAATAATAGTCCCAAGCAGATGTATGGTTATGTGGGACTGGCTAGCACTGATGACATAATCTATTTAAAGTACAAACATTAAGTACCAAATCTTACATCATTAACTTCAAGGCCTTCTGCCTTAGCAATATGTGTCAGCCTTTTTGCCATCTGTAATGAAAGACAAGTTGGTTTCATAAGAGAACAGACACTTCTAATGATAAAACAGAGGATATTCGACCATCCAGATCCTTAATGCAACTGAAAATTATTAGTTTTTCTTTTATATAGCGAAAGGTCGACGATTAAGCAGGTAAGCACTTGAGGTATTTCCACAATAACCCTATCTTCTAAAGCATGAATAAGGCACTTCTTGCCAACTACTAGAAAAAGCATGTGATGGTGACTAATAAAAAAGAAGATAATCAAGAGCTCTAGGACTGATAGTGGTACAAAACAAACATGCCAAAGAGACCACCATTGGTCCATTGCATGGAAACCTGTGCAACCTATCATAAGAAACTCCAGAAAGGACAAATACAAACATTTTAATCCAACCTGCTGTTTCGTGGGCTTCCGGAAATTGAGGGGCAGACAGTAGTTTACTAAACTCTTCAGCTTCTGACTGTATCGGTCATTACAAATGCAAATGATAGGAATCTTTGATATTTTAATGCTAGCAATAAGATCGGCAACACCTCCTCTGTCACCTGCAGACATTCCATCTACTTCATCCATGATTAGAACAGTCTTCGGGTGCTTTGACCTGAAGATCAAATCTTCCTCCAAGTCAGGGAAAAAAATACAAACATCTAGGACTAGTTACCAACACTGGGAGGAATAAAAAACAAACAACATACCTATCAACGTTAGAAGATATGGCTTCGTTATTGACAAGTTCTTTTACAGTATTTGCATTGCTACCACCAATTCCTTTGGCGATATTCGAGTTCGCCTTTCCACGACTGTCACTAGCGTTAACCTAAATAGAAAGTATAAAGTATGTATTTCAAGCAAGGAATGTGCACGCTTTTGATCATTAACCAATAATTTGAAACGAAAATGCACTAACCTCAACTGCCTGGAAACCAAGCATCTGACTAACCAACTTTGCTGATGTTGTTTTTCCAATACCCGGTGTTCCGCTCAAAAGTACAGCCTTCTTGGCACCAGCATCATTTAACTTCTTCCCCTTTCCTTTACTTCCAGTACGCCCAAATTGGTCATGCCAATGGGACAACCAGTTGTGAAGCTGAGTAACCTGCAATCAATTTGATAAAGGATCCATCATTTTCATATCACTGAACAAAAAGCAACATACAGTAATCTCGACACATACCAATGACTGATTCCCAACAATCTCATTTGGAACCTTCGGTCTGTATTTTTCCGTCCATGGCAAGGAAGACTGGATGATTTTATTTTTTCCCTTTGCCGGGGAAGAATGTGGGGGAACTTTGTTGGGGAAACTTTTTGCTAAAGGCTTGCCTAGATATGATTGTGATCACTATTAATTGTAGGGATAATGAGAAGAAATGACAACTGAGTAAATTGCAAACGCATTTATTGAAACCAAAGGAGCAATATCTCGAAACAGCTTAGTAAACTTAAGACACAGATACCCAAAATGCATGCTCTATAGCAGTACAGTTATACCTCTTGTCTCTTCTTTCTGAGGACTTATTTTCGGCTGTGCACTGACTTTTTTCAGTGCCTTTGTATGTCCCTTTAGGTAGAGACTTTTTTTACAGGTTTAGAGGAACGGATCATATCAAATAGGCCATCCTCTGTAAGGAATTTCGTGCTGAACAAAATATTACAAGTCAGGATGCTTGAAGAACAAAAACACCTCGAAATTTTACAGTATTTATGTGCAATCAGTGAGCACGCACCCCAGCTCTTTAGCTTTTTCGGATTTCCTTCCGCCAATGTCTTCATCACACAAAAGGTAAGTCTGCAAACAAGGATTTTAATTCTATGCCATTACCTCCAATCCAACCAAAAAAAAAGAGAATATATAAGGTGTGAAGAAAGACCGTTTTCTTGCTAACAGAGCCCGTAACACGACCACCATGTCGCTTTATCAGATCTTCTGCTTCTTCTCTTTCTAAACTGCAATGTGAAGAGGGTACAAGAAACTGTAACGCGAAAATCAAACTTGGGAAAGGCGAGAAGTATGAAACAATGATATACCTATCAAGTGTTCCACTAATTACAAATGTCAATCCAGCTAAGCAATCAGGGCTGCCTTCAGGAACTTCCTGAAAACAGAGATAGGTCAGTAAAATATTAAGACCCCAGGTAATAATCAAGTTAAGATAAGTCCTTCCGTCAATTGAAGTACAGACCTTTTCTCCTTTATGAGGTGGGTCTTTCCTCTCACCAAAATTCATAAACCCACCTCGTCCTCCACCTCTACCTCCACCTCCTCTTCCACCAGTTGAGCCCCCTGATGCAGCTCTACCGCCACGGCCTCTTCCGCCTGATTTAAGAGGAGGATCCTTTTCTTGGGCATCTTCACCATCATCATTGTCGTCTTTATCAACAGTTTTACTTGCGATGCCTCTACCTGACTCAGACTTTAGTTTTTTACTGGGAGTGCTATCACGAGTCTTCCTTGAACTAGGCACCTCAAAATCATCATCATCATCATCAACCTTGATAGCCTTTCTTGGACGGGGCTTGCCTACATCATCAGAACCAGTCTTAAGTTTCCTCTTGGCAGGAAGGTCTTCCACCTCTTTCTCCTCTTTAGCTTTTGTTTTTTCTTTAGCAAAATACTTGCTCGTTTTTTTTCGAGCAGCAGTTTCCAGGTCTTCACTAGCCTGTCGATCAGCTCCAAGTGTTTAACAGAAATAACACTTATTCCAATAAGCAACCCAAATATCTAAGATTATAAAAGCCACTAGCATATATGTGTCACCTATAACTCACTCTCAATGGCTATGAAAAAAAAGACAAAAGATGCAACCTTACAGAATGCAATACCCATTAAGAAGGAAAAGCCACTAAATACCTTCCTGCTTGGAATACCTACTAGAGTGTTTTACTAAAATATACCATAGTATACATATAGAGCAGAGTTCACCACCTGCTCCGACTTTATGGGTGCAGTCTCCACAGCATTCGTCATAGCAGCACCTGTCTTGGAAGACGACGATTTTGGAGCATTTCCATTTCCCTTCTCATGGGCTTTCATAAACCACTTCCTAATATCCGACTGCAAATTCCAAGTACAACAGATACTATTTCTATCAGCCACATACATACTCAAGTACAAAAATATCAGAACCATGATTTTCTGGAGAATCAAACAATATAATGGAAGGAAGAAAAACGAAATTACAACTCACCATTTGCTCGTCTCGAGAACTCGACTACCAAAAGAGCACAATGCTGCAGCAAAACACAAATTAGAATTCGGAATCAAACGAAGACTCGTGATCGGACGAAGAGGAAGCATGCATAAACCCTAGTAGAAGTCAAGATCAACAGAATCCAGCAAACTATTTTCTCGAAGCAGGCTTCTAAATTTAGGGGTATGTCCATCTTACAAAAATAGGAAAAGAAGAAGAGAAATGAAATCGAACCCTTGCTTCTCCTCCGGCGAATTTTTCCGGCTACAAGCGATTTAGGGGAAGAAGAAGAAACGGTCGCCGTGACAACTACTAAATGGTCCACACCTCTTATGAAGTAACAGAGAATGTTTACTGGGAAAGTTTTAATTGAATCCCTCGTTTTCCCAAAAACGTATGATAGAAGCTGTGAAGTTTAGAATTTTAACAATTAAACCCAATGATTCTCTGCCTATTCTACAGAGCTCGACGGGCTTTCGAGCCGGTTGAACCGCGACCGGAATATCAGTCCGAACCGGTGTAACTTAAAATACCCACAGGTGGATAAACCCTCAAAACCCCAGTAGTAGTAATTAACTAATAACCGATACTTAACAGATGAAACCGGAACCGTTTACCAAAAAACCAGCTTTAAAGCATTCAAGAGTTTCATACTTTTGTTTTTGTTCTTCTTCTCTTCTATCATCACCAATCTGTTTGACCACCAATAAAATGATAAGAGAGTAGAGAACAACAATAACTAAGCTTCTGCGCAAAGATGGCAAAAAAACACTGGCAGTGGCAGTGATAGAGATGTAAGCTCACATAACTTGGACGTTGTATTAAGCCATTGTGAATGATAAGAGAATGAAATGACATTCTCTGCCTCCCAGAATGATTTGTGTTGGCTAAATAAGCTTGACTTACTTTAAAAATACTGTGTGCTTGATCAAGTTATCATTTCTCTGTGTGTTGTTCTTAATTGTTTGTTTTGATTTAGTAGTATAGATCAGTTTGGTTTTTTGGGTTTTCGGGTAACTTTGCAACTTACTCATGCTTCCGCCACTAATATATATTGCTACTTGCCTTTATATATCCTCAGAGGCATTTGATGTAATACAAGCCTAACTCTGTTTCAGAGATCATAGACAGCAACAAAGTTCATCAACACACTCCCTATCCAAAGCTTTCCATCTTTTTCTTCCACTTCACTCACTGATCTCACGACTTTCCCTTCACTATCTTCCAATACCTTCATAAGCTTCCCTTCAGGGCTATACTTTACCACCACCCCGTGCGGCCGCATCCCGATCTGGAAAATGTAGTGTATTCTTGCAGTGATTGGAAGTTTCAGTATGAACATCCTTAGCTTAGGGTATCTTGCCATCATGTATGAGTAATAGTTGCGCCTGCAATGAAGCGCCACCCAAAATTCACCATTTTGGTTTGTCCGTACGTTATCAGGATGCCCTGGTAACATGGCAAAGACATCTGAAGTTCCAGCTTTCTCGCCTTTTAACCAGTATCTTCGTAGCCTGCATCCAAACAAAAAGAAGATTCTTTAACCGTAATGAATCGAGGGTGACTTTAAATGTACTGGCCTTCAATATTACAAAGAAATGAATACTCTGATGCATACACACAAACAGATATTTACAATTCTCATCAAAAAGTCAGTTATAAGGGCTGAACTTAATATTTTTCCGTACTAGTTACACACAAGCAGATAATTCAATTCTCATCAAACAATCAGTTATAAGGGCTTAACTTAATATCTTTCCAACTAGTGAGGCAACTTATTCAAGGTCTATATACACTTCAAGATAAACCTATTAACAGACTGGTCACAACATCAAGATTTACTACTACTCACCTTCCAATATCTCCCTCGCAGAAAACAAAGAAAGAACCGTCTTTGCTGATAGACACACCATTCGGGAACTGAACATTTGAGACTAGAACAACAGCTTTCTTAGTTACTGGATCATACTTTAGAACTCTCCCACTATCATCTCCAGAGAAGAGGAGCTGCAAGAAGTTCCTGAAAGAGATCACAGTTAAAATTTAGAGCTAGACTTGGTATTGTATACATCCAAGAATAATGAGCTTATTAGTCAGAACTTGTCGAGATAGACACCACACATAAAGAACAAGCTTCATCCACACATGTACTAAAAAGTTATCATTTCCCATGCCCGTTTTAATCAAGTGAACAATTCTTCAAAAGATATCTTTAATGATGCAGAATTCAAAATGAGGAAACATCATTAGCCTCTTAGCATTCAATTACCACATATCTTTTGAACTTTCCAGGCAAAATTTAATTCAGCTACTCTACGAACTCAAACAACCTCGAAATAGAAATCAGAAAAAGAATCAAGAGAAACAGACCTCCGCTGATAATTGATGCTGCTATCAGTAAAGTAAACAGTTCCATCATCATCAATGTCAAGGTCATTAGTGAACCCCAATGGCACGCCCTCAGCCTCAGTCACAAGCGGCATTGCCAAGCCACCTTCAGGGCCTACTTTCAAAAGTCCCATATATGCGTCGGCGATGTACAAATCACCGGTTCTCTTATCGAAACGGAGACCCAGAGGACGCCCACATATATGTTCATTCCTCAAGTAACTCACAGCAGAAGGCTTGGGATCACAAATCTCCGACCTACAATGTTACCAGGCAAAACAAGTAAAAAAAAAAGAGTTAAGATCAGTTAAGTGGACCGAGTTCACTGAGTCCAGTACTTCCACTCACCGACTGTTAGAAGTGTAAGCGAAATCAGTCCATTTCTCGCCATTCCAAAACAAAACCCTACCATCAGCAACGCCGGTGTACGGACCGCGTCCTAGCGGATCAAATGCGACGCTCTCGGGACCCTGGACCTGGTTCTCAAACAGAATCTCCGATCTCTGAAGCGAATTCTGTGAATCCCTCTCCCACAGAATCTCGTCGGGACGTGGAGAGACAATCTCGTGAGTTACGAAATCCGGGAAATCGGAGATGGCGCAGTGCTTGAATGGGTCGATGCTGCAGTAGAGCGCGAGGGAGAGGGTGAAGAAGAGAAGAGCGGAGGTTACAGGAGAGAAGAACAAGGCCATGATCGAGCCGTGGTTGTCGTACAGAGAAAAATAGGGTATAAAAGGTAGAGAAGAAGAAGGGTAGGTGGATCCATCGAGTGGTTGAGCAACGCGAAGAGAGCTCTCACTTCGTCCTCTTCGCTCGTAAAGTTACGTCATCCATATGTGGTAGCTAGACAACTTTTAAGTTTGTTAATTATAAAAATTTAGAAAACAGATTATAGTTAGTTACACATACAATAATGGCGTTGTAAATATTTGTTTTAACTTTTTAACACTTTAAAGCATATTTTATTTTTGTTTTCATGATTTGTTCTCCTTTCTGCTATACCATACACTTTTACGATCCATCACAAGACGAGCAATTTCTAAGCGCTATGCCTATCAAAGAGTAAGACGAACCAATTTTGGAAAGGAAATCAAAAAATTTTGGAAAGGAAAAGACATTCCAAAATGAAAGAAGCAGTTTGAAAAGTAGAGATGTTTCTTTAAATATCTTGGTCAAGACACAAAAAACTAAACAACAATTAGAACAATCCCACAAGGGTTTTTGTTCAAAGGCATTTCTCTCTATTCTTCTTCTACTCTAATTGAATATAGTTAATTAAATAATCAGACACCAACTTTTTTTTGTAAAAATAAAAATGAATTCCCCGTAACGATGTCCTCTCGGGCACTCGGGCTTTTGCTCTTCTTCTTCTTCTTCACCACTCTCCTCTCTCTCTCTCTCTCTCTGACTCTCTCTTCTGTAAATAAGCTTCAACACACAGCTGCTTTGATCTTGATCTTGTAATGAACTAAGCCAACCATGCTTTTTAAATAAGCTTCCCTAACAGTGGCAAAACTGCAAATACCTCTTTCTTGTCTTTTTCAGCTTCTGGTTCATTAGTCTTCTACTAAACGTTTATAGAACAGAACGTAAGCAGCCGAGGTCTTTATCTTTTCTTGGCTGATTTGGTTGACATGGCTATCATCAAAGTCATACCATCGATCACCTCCATGCTGCAAAATAAGGAGAAGACGAAAATGAATTAGAGATTCAAAATTCATATAAACTTAAAACCCAATAAGACTACACGCAAATTATGACCCTATCTGCACAAGTAATATATCCCGGTTAGTGCCATCCATCAAGATAGTGGGTAACATAAACCCATCCAGTCAAATTCAACTCCTTATAGTTTTCTGATATCCTACTCTACTCGGGTTCCATTATTTTGCAACTCAAATGCTTAGATGAAACATTGAGACGTAAAAGAGAAATTTAGATGTCGTTTATCACTTACGTGGACATATGCAGTGTAATGACCACCTCCCATGCTCCCATAGTGATTGCTAATCGCATAGAGCATGTAGCGATAAGTCGTCTCACCATTCTTGTAGGAGATGTAGCTTGACAGATCAAGACCATCTATCGGGAAGTCCACATAGGCCTCCAGCTTGTTCTTCATAAACCGGCTATAAGAAAACCTCTTCAGATGAATAACCAGTATCTCTGGCAACCTCCAGAGATCCAACTTTTTGATCGCTTGCCGGTGTTCTTTGCAGTCGGGACAATACCTAAAACGATTTTTACTCATGTCAGCTACCAAAGATCAAAGCAACCCAGAGAATTAGTAAAAGAACAAGTCAAGTGCACAAAGAGATTGACAAAAGTCAAGGTAACTCCAAAGATGATGACCAAGTGAAGAGAATGCTAAATGCCCCCTAAAAGTCAATGCTAAATGCGCCCCAAAAATTTCAAAGACAATAAAACAAATCACACTGTTCCCTGGAAATCTATAAGTAATAATACAAAAGTTCGAAATCAACTGCACTAGGTGCGCGATTGTCAAAAACTTCACGCATCAAAAAGCTGAGAATAGATACGAGAACTGGTTTTGATCCTCAACTCACCACATGTCATCAGGACCAAGGGGCTCCTCCGTCAAGAATGCTTCAAGGCACTTGTAAAGAGAAACGGATTCCTGGGGTCTCTTAGTTCCAAATTTGGAGACCTCAGGTAAGGAGCTCAGAAGACAAGTATCATAAACGTCTAGCTCTTTTACTGGCCAACGTGCAAGAACATTCAACCGCTTGGATTTGATATTTACAGACTTTTCTTTCAATATTTCAGATTCTATTGAGCTTCCTCTGTCATCGGTTAGGTAAAGCCTCAACACAGGGTCTGGAAGAGTCTCAGTAGTCTCCTTCACATCAGTGGAATCTGTATGCTCAACTGAAGTAGTACCCTCGGTATCTGCTTTGTCAGTGGCTTCTTCTTCAATAGGATTTTCAAGATTCTCTGTGAAGAATTCAGTAGGCATCTTAAATGAACTAAGCAACTTCAAGTACATGTTCTCAACATCGAGTCCATTCTCAACATCATAAAGCCTCGAGACCAAGGGGATTCCAAATGCCTTCCAACTTGGGCTTGATTTCCCACTGATAAACTGCCTGAAAAACATTGAAACCGTTACATGTTTGATACCCCCCCAGACATAAATTTGAAACTGCAGTACCACTTAAGATTGAACAATAGCATTTTAGAGATTCATTATACATAGGCAAGAGCTATAGATATTGATTGCTGAGGAAAGTGCATGGAATGAAGTTTAGATTCATGTTGTTATCAACTTAAGCAAACAGATAATGTTTAAAACCACAGGTCAAAGAAAGCTAGGCTAGGGGTAGTTAGCATTTAAAAGAACCTTGCTTAGCATTTGAATACTACAAAAACTTACTCTTCCAGCTTCTGATGCATAAATACAATCAAAGGAGAATTGTTTGCATCTTTCTTTAACCGATACACGACAAGTTTGTCACCATCTCTGATCAAGGTTAATGAATCAGTAGGCTCTTCCAGGAAGCGAAGAATCCGATTGTTGTACACCTATACATCAAATGAGGAGAATTTCATTGTCTGTGCTAACCAATGCTCTCCCTACACACAGAAGGCATCAAATATAGCATATGATATAGAAATATACCTCAGTAACCAGTAATGTCTCATCCTCTGATAAAGAGCAGGCAGTGACGAGAGCCTTCTGAAGATCTTCAAATTTTCCAAACTTAGGAACGTTGACAGTCAATGGGACAGGCAGACTACCCCCATCAGCACTCATGACTGTTAAATCCATTGTTCGCATTGACGTGCATGGCAAAGGTAGCGATAGGTACATGAACGGATCAAACATAATAGAAACCTTTTTGCAAATAGGACACACTAATGTTGACTTGTACTGTCCCTACAACCAGAAATGCAAATAAATGTCTTAGTGATCAACCAATATCAGGATATTTTCTTAGCACATTCACTGAATCAAAGAAGAGGAGGATATCCAGGCTGCTAAAATTTCATGACATAGTCAGATGGTTAAGTGCAAAGAGCATCATATCAAACACAAAGCAATTGTTACAAAAACTTGCGTACAGAGAACAATCTAATAACTTGAATAGTTATGAACAGGGTAATATTTTCCCAATCAAGAAGATAAAACTGCACTGACCGATCTGATGGAAGAATTTCAAACATATGCAGCTTAGATCAGATGTACGTAAAACCTAATAATACAACCCAGCTTGAGCCATCCAACATTTTTCAAGCTGAATTCAAACAAACTTAAGGTTCCTAATGTGCAGTAACCCAATCCTTAGCGTGATTGTCCGCAGAGGTACATAAACTATTTAGGAACCTGAAGATATTTACTTGGCACACGTCAACAATTATTGAATCATTGCGAGCAACATGATATCGCCAATATTCATCAGCCACTTCTTCGTCTGGACGGCCATCTCCATCTTTTGCTTCCACATAAGGCTTGTTCTTTACACGGTTTAAGTCCTCGTGGAGTCCATCCAGCAAGAAACCTAGAAGTTCCTGCAACCAAATCAAGAAACCTGAAACACATGAATGGAATATCCCAATATGCGGTCTAAAATGCTGAGAGACAGGAAGAAACATCAGGAAGGCTCACTTAATTCAGATTCTATAAACTGAAGTGTTTTCCCTGACCTGCGAATCATGCTGATTGAAGCCACTAAATTGAGGAGCAAATCGAGCAAGTTTTGCTTTAAATGTCCTTGGGGCCACTGTTGATGCACCTGGAGCCCACAAACTCCTTAACAAGTCACCAAAAGCTAAGGCGATCTCACCCTGCCAGAAAAAAATTTGATCCTTGAGGCTAACCAAGAAGCAAGAGAATATATTAATCAGTCATGGCGGATATTTATACAGAAAACCATAGATTGGCATACTTTCATTCCCAATGGGTTCTCGAGATTTATTTCTCTACTGTACTCTCCAAGAAAGAAGTCAACAAGCTTTGGTGTGTGAGCCAAGCACTGAAGGGAGCTGTTCATGAAACAAGTATTTCCTAAATTCTGCAAGCCTGTCAACCCCAGAGTACCGGCTTCTCCAGCTTTTCCCAAAAAGCTCAAAGAATTACTCCGTCCAAATCTGAATGTTGTGCCACCATTAATGCCATTGGTAAATCCGTTTGTTTGCTGTGCGGAACCATCTTCTTTTTTCGATTCCTTCAATTTGATGGAGTCTGATAGCCCATAAATCTGCAGCTCCAGGAGCATCTGTAGGACCAAAAGTAATGATGGATCAGATATACCGCATCAAGGAAATAGAAAAAACAAAAGGAAAGGAAAGGCGTCAGACTTACTTCTTGATCTGTTTGTTGTTGACAATCCTTGGAATCGTTCACATCCTTTTCAAAAAACAAGGTTGTTTGGCCAGAAATATCCCAAATGCGCAGCTACAGAACCAAAAGTACAGGTGTAATATATAATTGCATGAATAAAAATCAGAATAATCGCCTGTCCCACATATATTATCCATATCGTGTGCATAGTAGGTAAAAGATCATGCATGGAATTACCTGCTCAGAATCCAAACTGAATATCTTGCATGCTCTTCTGAAGCACTCAACTGAATTCTCCTGCATGCAGGAAAACATTAGATTTGGAACCAGAAACAACTGAGAAGCTAAGCAAAAATTCAGCAGACAGGAAGACAAGAAACTAAGTCGATTCTAGTATGGTTCAAGCATGAATCTTAATTTGAAGATGAAGGTCCAAGTTTAGAAGTATATTCTGTAGATTACAAATTCAGCAGATAGGAGGTAGATTCTACACTCTAATTATGTAATGTCTCATTTGGTAGGGAGATTCAATTATGAAACTTTCATTCTGAGGAAACCAGGTCGCAATGAAAAAGAATCCAATTTTGTTTTTTATCATCCTAAAAGAGGAATGTCGATCACTGCACTTCTATAGCAGCAAGAAAATGTGGCACCATCAAGGCAGTAAATTAGGCAAATAAAAAGGCTGTAAGCTTGAAGATACCTTTTTGCAAATTTTAACCGCCAATGAATTGGTTTCCTGCAAAACGGAGAGCCTAAGTTGTACTGGATAAACATCACCTCTGTCAACTCCTCCAGCCGAGAAACTTTTGACGCTTCTCTCATTATTTTTATCATCGTGGTGCCTGAGAGCAAAGAAGTGATAGGTCACAAATTAAGGACATCACCTTCGCTTTTTTAAAAGTATACTGTACAAGAACTAAAGCACATATACAATAGTTACCAACTATAGTCTGGGTAGTTTTTGTCACACATCCTAACACAGACTTCTAATAAAGGATTTCAACAGGCAACATGTCGAAAATATAGAAAAATATACTTAGAGCCACAAAATGTGACCCAAAAATTTCTAATCTGCCCCAGCATCTGCTTCAAAAGCTCGACCTCAAAAGAATGAATTCAGAAAATAAGAAAAAGTTCATGGAATAATCATTTTGATCGGAGACTGACGTGGTTCCAGATCAAATTGCCAGTTCAATTGGATGTAACACTAACTTGACTTGGATATTGACAGATTAACTCAAGTCATTCTAGAAGGAACCATCAGATATGTACAGAGGAAACAACCACTTACCATTTTAGTGCCTGCAGCCACATATCACTTGAGACCAAAGCAAAGTCCCTGCCTGAGACGCTTGCTTCTCCCGTTTCACCATTCTGTAACGCATCTCCTTCTCTCCTCAGATCGAACAAAATATCGGAGTTAAAGATGTTATTAATCAACTTCATTGGGCCTCCATAAGAAGACCCGGTTGTTGCTGTATACAAAACCTCTCTTTTTTCAACTGATTCAGAAGGCACTGAATCTTGGGCATCTTTCCACCACCTGAAATTCAAGTTCAAATATCGCCTTGGTTAATTGAATGTTTCTCTAATACTACCACTGGAGAGTACTCATATATTGTATATCTTTGATTGACTCCCATTCTAGTCTGCTATCAGCTCAACTATTCAATCGGTAATAGGGGCCACGCCTACGAGCCAAAGGAAATGAAATTAAGAAAATGGCTCCTAGCGATTGTGCAGGAGGAAAATCAGGATAATCTATATCTATTTCAACAAAACTGAGGCTTCCAAATTAATTGATTACGCAAATGGCATTGTCTTTGACATCTGATTGTTGAGCACTATATTCTTCACACTGAATACTTGTTATTCTCTAATTATAACAAACAGGAACAAGGTCTGACCAAATCTTGTTGAAGTACACAAACAAAAACCACTCTCAAGGCATATAAATGCAAGTCTCGCGATATGAAATCATATGGTGAATTCAAATCGCGTCCATTTGATTCTTCCGCTAGCTGTGGAAGCAATACATCGGAATAAAGCTCAACAAACAAGGACCATGTCTACGATAATCCATCCCCTATTCATCCTAAAAGGATCCATAAGTTTCAAAAATCTCTAGATCAAATGAATTTTCTAAGCTCCTGAAAGATTCAAATCCGACTCGTTCGAATCAAACTCCCTGTCACTGGGATGCGATTCAGATTCGCCGAATATTCCAATCACAACGAAGATGGACGACACGAAAGAGGAAAATGCGATAGCGAGAGAGAGAGAGTAAGGGAGGCGGAGAAGAGATGATACCTCAACGGGACGAAGTAGACTCTCTGCTCGCCATTGAACGAATCGATCCGCTGAGCTGAATCGGAAGATTCCTCGGACGGTGCCCCGCTCATTGTTCCTCCGCACAGGATTGGCAAAAGCAATATTCGCAGAGAGATAAATGGAGAGGACGACCGATATTTTTTTCAGACTATCAGTATCTTACATACGCAGGAAAAATAGAGAGAGATTTGTCCCCAGAATATTTTTTTCTTTTTTTCTTTTGGCAAGTATTGTTCCTCGCGAAGATGATGTAGCCATATAGGGAAGGAGGGAAATTTATATGATAATATTTTTATTTTCCAAAATTGTAAATTATCGTTGACAATAAAACAAATTACACATTATCGAATTATTTATATGATGTTTTCTGTGTACTGACCACGACAACGTTTCTTTTTTATGTACAAAAAAAACAAATATTATTCGCTGATAAATTTATAATTTTGTATGATCTCGAATCCTAATTTTATTTGGGAAGTACAGAAGAAAATAAGTACAGTAATTATTTCAAAACGATTCAAATATGATGAACATTTAATAAGGAAATAACAAAACGGAAATTAAAATTGAATTACTGCAAGATTTACGGCTATGCATCATTGACTTGATTAAATTGAATTGCATGTTGAATCATATATCACTCAAAGAACTCTTATCGATATTAGCTTATAGTACTTTATAAAGTAATCAATAAAGTAACTTTATACGCATAACCACAATCTTTTGGATCTGACTGTATGCAAACTTTTTAGGTGATATTATACGATTAGTCAGTGGAAGGTCACATTCTTCTCAAGGATTAAATCACTACTTAGAACGCATATTTATGAAAATGCTCTCATTAGTGTAAAAAATTGAATGAATCTCTGGATTATCTAAACGCTTAATTGATCTATAAAGACAAAAAGAAGTGGGAGTCAATTCCCTAAAACACAATATGTTCAAGTAACATCAGTAGAACCGTGAGACTGTGTTATAGACGGTCCCACCAGGGTACGGACCCCTAGACTCGAACCCGTGATCTCTCGTTCCGCCCTGAAACCTAGCTCTCTCTCCATATGCTTCGAACCGATCTGAGCCATAGGATCTGGATGGTGCATCCGCCACAGCCCCTGGATCTTGAGCATTGCCAAGGTAACCTTGGGGATGACCAGATGGCATTAGATTGACAGCACCAACCGTGTTTGGATGGTACTGATCTATCATCCCAATGGTTTGCTGCTTATATTGTTGCTGCCTAGCTTGTGATTCTTTCCTCATGATCTCTTCCCTTTTACCTGTGTGGCGAGCTCTCAGTGCAGCTAACTGTTCTTCGTACCGAGTATTAATGTTGTTTATTTTCTGTATACAGAGTTAACAGATTTCAGATCAATAAATTAAAACCCAAACTAGAGTATTCCACTAGCAGAACTTTTTAATTTGTTGCTAACCTCTCGATGTCTGGCAATCTCTGCGTCCTCTGCTTCGATTTGATCCTTTGCTAGTCTTGTTATATCATCCATGAACTTCTGTTCAAGACCTTCAAAGGTCTGCACCCCACGGTTATTCTCATAGCCAGACTTCGGGTTTTCTTGGTGTTGTGGTTGAGCTCTTGGATCACTGCCTTGCGTCTCCATTCCTGATTTTGGATCCATTTGGCCACGGTAATACGTCCTCGATGAATCAACGCCTTGACCTGCGTAAACAGAATGCTGAAATCAAGAGACAAACCTAAATCTTGAGACACACTCGATGCAGGATCTACAAAAGTAATCATATCATCGTATCTCCTTCTACTGTTTCGGAAAAAATGTCTACCAGAGCTAATATGCAATAGAGCTTCCTCTCATCTCAACTAAAATGTCATTGGAAAGCTCACCCAGTAAAGGAATAACAGTTGGTCATAATAAAGGAAGCTAAAGGCATAGATGGATATAATCATTGCTTGGTACAGTAGCTTATACAGAGATTGTTGAATTTATGAAGAATTCTGAAAAACAATACAATTGCCTGTGAGAATTAAGAAGCAGACAATCACCAGATGGCTGCTCCCCCGTATAATGCAATGCTCTGGTCTTTGTGTCAAAAATGACCAGATTATGAATACCGAGACAGTAAGAAAAGAGACTTACCTTCATTGTAAATGGCAGTTGCCATTGGCCTTGACATATTCGGGCCATCTCTTTCCCATCTCCATTGACCCTCTGTTTGTGAATCCGAATATGGTTGGTCCCTCTCGGGCGTGAATGCCTCTAATTGACCTTGGAAATCAGAATGGCCACTCTGTATCTGTCTAGCTCCATATGCACTGGCAGGTGAGTCCGCAAAGTTTCCCTGTCTCCTCATTTCTACTTTCTCTCAAATCTGATCAACAAAAGTTAACCACTCAGAAAGAAAATTCAGGTTCGTTCCATGGCAGGCACTGAGTAGTTGTGCAATCTCTGACACCAACTAAAAACTAAGGACATTAGCAGAGAAATACAATCTAAAACTGTAGCAACCATTCAGCTAAAGCATCAACCTATGTACCAATGCAAAGTGGATTACAGATACTGTGCATCATCTACCAAAACCAATCTAAAAAAAAATCGAATTTTTGAAACTACTCATACATAAGTCACATGACGAGAGACGCTAAACATGATAATGACTCCACAAATCAATAAGGGACCTTCCGCGATAAGAAGCCAGAAAATCTCACATCATTCATTTATGAGAAAGCCACATTCTTCCTACAAAGTCTCACTGCAACAGAAGAAGCCAAGCAACCCAAAATGGCAGCAGAGACAAGCTCCAAGTGTTCACACTTAAATCATATCTATACGAGGAACCCAGGCAAAGTGATGGAAGATAACCCAATAAAGTTTAAAACTTTGACCAAAAGATCTTTACAGCTAAACAAGCTTGAATTCTTTATTATATAAGAAGTTAAGAACGATATCAAATTTTTCGTATTACAATTTTCAGTCCAAAAGATTACGTAGTTCGATATCGGATTCAGATGACAAATTTCTCAGAGATATTACGAATAGTCACTTGACGGGCACAATCGAAAACGTAAATCGAATCTCTCAAAGGAAAAAAAACATCGATTCGATCTCATAACAGTTAAGAAATCAAGCTCACTGATAATAAAAAATCATAGCGAAAACCAAAAAGGCGAAAATAACTGGGAGAAAAGGAACGATGGAATTTGAGAGTTTAACGTACCCGACGCCAAGCCACGACTCAAGCGGAAGAAGAAGCAGAAGGCCGATGGAAGGCGAGGAAGGAGAGCGATACACAATTTGGATTTTTCGGTGGAATCTGGGTCTCCAATTGGGCTGCCGGGTCGGATCTGTGCCGTGTGTAATCCGTATGTACCGAAACTCGTGACTTTGGTTTATTCGGGTCGTTTGTTTTGGCTCGGGAGAATTCTATCCAACATAACCGAATAATTTTTTGTTTGGTTTAGTTTGGATATCAAATATTTTTGATTTTAAATGATTTACTGAATTGAATTGAAGTATCTGAATTTCTGGATAATTTCAGTTAGTTTAGTTTTTCGGTTCTAAATTTAAAATATATTTTCAGCTTAATTTGATATATATTTATTAAAAAAATAAAAACAAATTTAAAAAACAAAAAAAACATAAAATGTTAAGGTAAAAAAGCGATTCTGATTCTAATTAAGTATTTCTTCTTTTTGATTATGCATCCTTTTCAGAATTCACATAAAAAATTGATTATTTGTTTTTATAAACAAAAACATGTGAGATTTTAGGATTTTTTTGTTCTTTTTTTTAGTTAATTATCCCTATATTTATTGTGGCCTTCTTCTTGTATAAAATGTGAGTTATTTTTGTGTAGATCCTAGTGGAATCTCAACTAAAACAACCTTTTCAAATAAATATGAGTACAAGTTATCAATGGTAACATTTATTTAAGAAGCAAATTTGAGTATGTACTAAAGATTCTACTAATTTGCTATTTTGTTTGATCTATATATTAATCAATTTTAGTCAAAAAACTCTGAAGACGTCTTAATCTACTGGTAAAAAAAAATTTGTCAATAATTTAATGATATGTATTAAATTAGGTTCGAACTCATACAATAACATTGGATAGTACTAACACAAACTGGTAAGTTATAAGTTTTGGTTTGGAAGAAAATTTAAGAGAATAAAAGTTGTGGTTGTGATATTTGTAGAAAAAGAACCCGCATATGCTGTAACTAATTTTCATCAAATCGGCTAACAAATTGGTTACAGGCTAAAGTCTCTGTTCAAAAAAAATTCTCATATGTAAAATGAAAAAAAATCAATAGTAGCCAAAACCAAGTTATTTAATTAAATATTTTTTTAACAAACAAACAAAGAAGGCAGTGAACAATAATTACTACTATTAACTAATAAGAAAACCGTTATGATTAAAAGAGATGGGAAAGGAAGAAAAAAAGGCGTGAGATTTACAGCTCATGTCGTACAACTGACACTCCCCAAAACTTCCAAGAACGCATCAGATCCAATTTTCTATCCTCTCTCTCTCGCTCGTCAATTCTCAGATTAAAGAGAGGGAGAAAGTTAGCTCAGTGAAGAACGCCATGGACGATCGAGCTCGCCTGAGCCGCAGAATCCGGTTTCTTCTTCTTGCGTGGCTCCGCCGTACTCACTCCGGTGAGCTGAGAATTTTGTTTATTTTCCTGGATTTTTTGTGTTTTTTTCATCTTCCAGCTTTTGGATTTGTTAGATGCGACTTTAGTTTTCAGATTATTGTAGATTCCACTATTCTGGACTGGATTTTGACCTTCTTGCTGACTTTCGTTTTCGTTTTATCAAAATTCTATATCATCGATGTTTAGTACATAGATGTCATATTATTTGCTATGTCATATGGTATATAAGTTATGCTAATTAGGTGAAATGCTGTCTAGTGGAGTTTATGCTGGTCATTCAATGCTCCTGAAACTCTGTTCTAATCTCGTACTAACATTTTTTAATGAATTCTTCATTGTTCTATTATTTCGTGGAGATTTGGAGTTTTTTTCCATAAGTTTGTCTGTTTCTCAGTTTCATGAATCATTTGAGTGACTTTGTTTGAGTTCTATGTGAGACCATGTTATTTCTTGTGTGTTTTAACTCTATAAAGAACTTGAGGTTGATGAACTTTATTAGTATGATTGTATTTAAGTTGTACCTCGTTAGTTTTGGTGGGTCTCGAATAGAATTTGTCTTACAATTGCCCAATTTATTACTAGTTGAGCTGCCATTTCAACTTTGTATTTACCCTTTGTCTCTGCTTTATGTTATGTTTCTGAGAACATTTATATACAACCTTCCATTTGCGCCATCATCACAGGCAGAATAGAATTTGTCAGACGATTTGGATACAAGGAAATAATGAAAGCAACAGAAGGTTTTGGTAAGGTTATTTACAGCAACTATCACGGGTCTGCATACAGGGCCAAGTTCAAAGGTGGTGAGGTAGCTTTGGTCAAAGAACTCAAGTCTCTCGATCTTGGACGAGAGAGGTTTTATGAGGAAGTGCAACTCTTGGGACGCTTACGTCACCGCCATCTCCTCACACTTCGCGGGTTCTGCACCGGACGCAAAAGGTTTCCTTTCTTTCTTGTAAATTAGAAAGAAAGAAAAAAAACACATGTTTTTGTTTGTTTGCTTGTGATTTCGTCTTCTTCTTGCTTGCTTCTCAGGCTGCTAGTGTTTGACAACATTGAAAAGGGAAGCTTGAAAGAACACCTCAATGGTAAAACCCTCAAAACATAAACATCAAAGCAAAATCCTTTATTGAATCTTTCTCTCCTTCTTGATAGATCCGCTTAAGACTCCTTTGAACTGGAAGACTCGCATCCAAATAGCCATTGGAGTCGCAGCTGCATTAGTAAGTTGCTTTTAAAAATCATGGACGGTAATACGAGTATTTTTTATTATTTAACGTACCGATTATACTACTAAAGGGGAGCCGGAAGATGATTATGATCGCTCTTTAACCGCAGGAATATTTGCTAATCTTCAGCAGTAGTGATACACATATATATGATGTTTCAGTGAACTCATGTAACATCATGCTGGATGAAAACTTCACCCCCAAAGTAAGTTTGAAGATACAAAGTTCGATACAGATAAACTGACTATCAATAACTGAAATCTTCCTCTCGCAGATATCAGATATCCGCGTCAACAGACACACACAAAGCCACCCCAAAACAACCAATGATGCTTGCTCGGAAGGTAAAAAACTAAATCTTTTTCTTCTGTCCAAGATCAATGCTTCTTTTTTCTCGCTTTATTCACGGTTTACAAAACGGGCGTGTAGGATCATGTGCGGATGAGGAATGTGGAAACGTGATATTCCAGCTCGGAGTGTTGATGTTAGAACTGATCACAGGACAATCATCAGACAGACAAGGCGAAGACTTGATCGAATGGGTACAACACTCTTGCATCGCAAACTCCATTGATAAGATGATTGATCCAGATCTCGGTAACAATTATAACTCCAGAGAACTCCAGAAAGTTCTAGCCGTGGCTCGACTCTGCATAAAATCGAGGTACGAGCCACCTTCCTTCTCAATAACACATGTATACCGGTATCTACAGAAAAAGATCGATGTTGCATCATAAGTTTGTGAATTGAATTGGTGTTGAACGGTCGAAGTTGAGATGCAATGTGGCCCGTTCCAGAGGATTCTGGATGTAATAATAGCCAATAGATTAGTAGTACTGTACCAGTCTTTTCTTGTCTTGTCTCTATAAAACATCTTCAGCAACGCTATACAACTTGTGATATAAAGCAGTTTCTATAACTAGTCCAAACTATAGCTTCGAACAACCCGAACCACATCCTCTTAGAGCTTTCTTCTCAGTCTTCGTTTTGTACCTTATCGCTATTAATATTTTTGCAGAATTCTCTTCATTTCGTACATTGAATTTGCTGGGGGAGGGGGCAAAATCTGAAAAACTAAAAAGTTTATTCTGGAAACAAAACAAAAAGAAATTGTAACAAGGACTTGAATTAGGATGAGTTTCTCCGCACCAAATTGGCAAAGTCTATAAAAGACCCAAAAATAATACAACGAAAAATTAAAAAGCAAATGTTGGATATCACTAAAATCCGCATGTCGAAATCACTGCTGGGCACATTGCACACGTTGAGCACCGCCTGGGCCTTCTTCATCATCGTCATCATAAGCCTCCCTTTGAGCTTGAGCCTTCCTTCTCATCTCATCCTCAATGTTAACATCATGCAATGTCGTCTCTTCGCACTCCTCAATTTCCATGTCGCTCAGAGTTGTCTTTGTTGGCTTTGGCAAAACCGCTTCAATGGCCTTTGTCTGATCCAAGCTCAGCGATTCCGGGAACTCTACCGTGAAGTGGATGTACAGCTTGCCCTTCATGAACGGCCTTTGGTATATCGGCATTCCCTCATCACTTATCGCTCTGTATGAATCTATCAACAACCAAAGACACCACGGTAAGACAGAAAAGCTGGCGTAAATAACAATGAGAGGGGATCCTGATTGAAATACATACCTGGTTTCACAACCTCCCCATGATTGGATTTGATGAGAAGCTGTCTTGTGTCCAAATGGGTCAAGACGAACTGGAAGCCACAGAGGGCCTCGGTTAGAGAGAGGGTGTGCTCCACAAAGAGATCTTCTCCCTTTCTCTTGAACTTTGGATGCTCTTTCTGCTGAATGACGAAGACTATATCTCCAGTGACTGTATCAGGCTGGTTTCAAACGAAAAAAAAGGAGTAGACAGTCAATAGATGAATAATATAATGATCAAAAGGCGGGACAAAGTGAGTATCACAAACCGCTTCATCTGCTTGTCCACTGAATGTGATCTTCTGACCGTGTTGCATCCCCTTCTCCACAGCTACTTCAAGCACCTTCTTTTCGGAGACGACCTTCTCTCCCTTGCATTGTGGGCACCTGTCCCGATCACTGATGGTCTCTCCTGTACCCTTGCAATCATGACAAGCGTGCTGCATCTGCTGAATCATTCCAGGTCCAAACTGCCTGATTGAGACCTTCATTCCTGTTCCCTGACATCCACCACATTTCATTGAAGCTCCAGACTTTGAACCCTTTCTGCCATCATAAAGCAAATAATGTCAAAGACAGAACTCTTTTTAAGCGCCCTGGATATTCAAAATAAAAATTCGAAAGACAAGACAGAAGCTTATTTTCAAAGTACTAACCCGTTACACTTTGAGCACAAAGCCTTCCTAGAAAGTGAGAGCTTCTTTGTTGTTCCGAGATAAAGGTCCTCTAGGGAAACCTTCAGGGGATGAACAACATCTTCACCACGCCTCTGCCTCCTTCCCCGGCTACTGCCACCTAATCAGAAACCAAAAATAAACCAGGGTACTTCCCTTTGTCATCTATTCAAAGGAAAGATCAACTGTGAGACGAGAGAACTCAAGGGCACTGTTCGCAAGACGAACCTCCGAATGGGTGTCCACCTCCACCAAAGAAGGACGAGAAGATATCAAACGGGTCATGCCCACCGCCTCCACCACCCATTCCCTCCTTGAGTGCATCCTCCCCATATTGATCATAGATCTCACGCTTCTCTGGATCACTAAGAACCTCATAAGCCTGAGCTAGCTCCTTGAACTGCAGAGAGACATGTATAGTACTATTAAATATTTTGATCAAGTCTGACAAACGTATACGGTATACCCAAGTCACAATCTCCAAAACATTAAACTATACCGTCTCAAATGCCAAAAGAACAAATTTCGGCTATACAACTAGCAAACATCTAAAGACAGATCAAATTTAAGAATCAGTGAAATATCCGAGTAGCTATCATCACTTTAAGATTCAAAGACATTGCACAAAAAAAAATTCTATTTTACAGAATCACAAATCTATTATGTACAAAGAAGTTCTAAACAGCGTTTTTTAAACCAATGAAAAAATCACGTCAACTAGTTGACCTAAAACTCACAAATTTCAGATCGAAACGAAGATCCTAGAGCTTATGCAACCACTACCGATCGGAGAATCCAAATCAAACTACATACAAATTTAAAGTAGATTTCCCAAAGAAAACAATACCGACAAAAATTGCATTTTCACAGAATCTAAGCAATAAAGGAGGAGATCGAAGATTCAAACCTTCTCGGGATCTCCACCCTTGTCGGGATGATTTTTGATGGCAGCTTTCTTGTAAGCCTTTTTGAGATCTTCGGGTGATGCGGTCTTAGGAACACCAAGGATCTCGTAGAACTTGGTGTTGTCGCTCTTCCTCGAATGTCCTCTTCCGAACATCTTTCTCCGTTCTTAAGAAAACCCTAAAAAACAGAGGGAGAGAGAAGGAAATTGAGAGACTTTAATGGCGGAGAGGAGAGGGAGACGGAGTTTGTTGTGGCTGCTGCTCTTCGAAGACTAATTGGGTTTGCTTCTGTTCAAGGTCTT
Organism: Schrenkiella parvula; assembly: GCA_000218505.1. Lineage (NCBI taxonomy): Eukaryota > Viridiplantae > Streptophyta > Magnoliopsida > Brassicales > Brassicaceae > Schrenkiella > Schrenkiella parvula. The sequence goes on along the minus strand of CM001192.1, from coordinate 11,429,318 downwards.
GTGGAGCGGAACACTCTAGAACTCTTTATATCTTTCTTTTTTGCTTTAAGAATTTTGTTTTCTTTTTAATGATTTATATTCATTTCTTCTCCTATGGGAAAAGAGGAAATTTATAATAGAGAAATGGAATTTAGCTAAAATCAGAGAAAAAAAGGAAATAATAAGATAAATTTGAAAATTATATCAACAAATTCATATACTCCTCTATTATCAAATGCGATAGAAAATAATAAGGTCTCCTTTCTAGGCAATAAAATTATTAATATCTTTATGCTATCAACCACAATCCAAATATAATAAATATACAGTGATTTTATATACTTTAAAAAATATAAATATAATCAACATAATGTAACACATCAAAAATATAAGTTTTATGAACTAGTGATTGCTTAAGAACTCTCTAACAAAACCATGGAGAGTCCAAAGTTATTGTAAACTAAATCATGTCAATTAAGTCCAAAATGTCTGAAGTACAATTAAGCAGACTTATAATCTATTTTGAGTGTTGCCTACAACAAATATGAAAAATGCTGGTGATGGCTAATACAGCTTCAAAAGTACTAACACTATGTTGATTATATTTATATTTCCGGCTTTGTAACATCCTCTATGTTGAATCCAATAAAATCTAGCATGAAAACAAAAAAAAACCCTAATGTGTTTTTATTCTTGACTCTTCTTAACCAAGTAGAGTAAAATATAAGGTTGTTGTATCCATACATGTTCTTATTCTTACAGAAAAACAAAACATCCCAGCAAATTGTGCATACCAGTAACCAAATCAGTTGGACCTACCGAATTAGATAGAACATTGAATGTCTAATTTATTATTAATCTTCACGTTTATTCAAAAAAAAAGAAGGTAAAATAGCACTCGCAAATCATTATCGACCGACGTATCATCGAACGCCGTTATCAGCGACGGAAACACAGAGTAACGCCGTTAACTTAGCCCTCGATCTGATAAACAAACACTTGCATATAAACTTGACGACGTCAGGAAGTACGTTTGTCGGTTGGTAATTGACGTAAATACCCCTTCGTCTGATTAAAATAATTTTCGCGTCAATTACAACGAAACAGAAGAACAATCAATCTCTCGTCATATATCGTCTATATTATCATCATCAATGACTGTGAGAGATCCTTTGGTTTTTGTTTTTTACTATCCAAATCTGAAGATAACTCTGAAATCTCGATACTTCTTCCTCCGAAGATCCACAAAAATTCAATTTGCTGACTTTTTTCCCCCAAACTCTGTTTTTTTTTTCTGGATATCTTCATCTTCTTCCTTCTGCGATTCGCTCCGAGAGAAGAAATCGTAATCTCAATTGGAGGGGCCTTAGTGTTTGAGGCACGACGGATTATCGTTGAAAAATGTCGTCTTCCCTGTGAGGATCTCGTTTTTGTCCAATTTATCTGCTCAAATCTGTGGAAGTTCTGGGTTTCTTAGAGCTCCGGTGATTTCTCCAAATCGGGAAAACGCTTGAGTTGCAAAATTCGTCAATTCATGGGGAATTGACTTACATTCGGGTAGATTTCGAGTTTTGGGAAATAGTTGGAAGAGAGTCAAATCTCTAGGGTTCCCTATTTCAACTTTCGATTTCTAAATGTACTCGAAGCAGTTTATTCTCTCCTTCTCCCTTCTTCTTTGTCTCCCGATCGTCTTCTTCTTCGTCGCGCCACATGTCTTCCCTTCTCCTCCTGGCGAATCTCTCATCCCACTCTCCGATGAGATCGACGACCAGAGCCTATTTCTCGCCGCCGCTGGTTCAACCTCCCTCTCGCATCTCTCATCCGGAAGCCGCAACCCTAAGCTCAAGGTTGCCTTTCTGTTCCTCACCAACTCCGACCTGCATTTCGCGCCAATCTGGGATCGGTTCTTCTATGGCCATTCCCAATCGCTCTACAATGTCTACGTCCACGCAGATCCATTCGTAAACATCACAAGACCTGGGGAAGGCTCTGTATTTGAGAATGCCTTCATTTCCAACGCCAAGCGCACCGCACGGGCCTCCCCGACTCTTATCTCCGCCACAAGACGCCTCCTTGCCACCGCCTTCCTCGACGACCCTGCCAACACTTACTTCGCCGTTCTCTCTCAGTACTGCATTCCTCTCCATTCCTTCAACTACGTTTACACCTCCCTCTTCGAATCCTCCACTTTCGATAAATCAGATCCGGATCCAACTCCTACTCCCAGAGGTATCCGGATCTGGTATCGGAGCTTTATCGAGCTCATATCCGATGAACCGAGGCTTTGGAAACGGTACAACGCTCGGGGAAGGTACGCTATGATGCCGGAGGTCCCCTTCGAGAAATTCCGAGTGGGCTCGCAGTTCTTTGTCATGACCAGAAGACATGCTTTGCTAACAATCAAAGATCGGATCTTGTGGCGCAAATTTAAGCTACCTTGTTATCGTTCCGACGAATGTTACCCGGAAGAGCATTATTTTCCGACACTGTTGAACATGAAGGATCCGGATGGCTGCACCGGCTATACCCTGACCCGTGTCAACTGGACTGGCACTGTGAAAGGACATCCGTATACTTACAAACCTAAGGAAATCGTTCCCGAGCTGATCCAGAAACTCAGGCGATCAAGCCACTCAAGCTCCTACATTTTTGCACGCAAATTTACCCCTGATTGCTTGAAGCCCCTGTTGGCCATTGCAGACTCGGTGATTTTCAGAGATTAATTTTGCCAGTAAGTGTTTCCAAAGCCTCCCCCTTGTTACTTTCATCCTTGTAGATTGCTATGTATCCGGGGGCATTATGGTCGGTCTATTTGACTTAGTTAAGGAACGTAATTGTAGATTGATTGATAGTTGTAATGTTAGGGCTTGTTTGATATAGAATATGTAACCGGAAACATGTTTACATGTAAGCAGAACTCTGGCTGTGGTGGTAACATAAGACGTAGATTTTTTCAAGATCAATCATCAGACTCTGGTTTATCAGTCAAATGCAGTTTATATTATTTTTAAGGTTTTCCCTGCATATTGTTTTTACTTTGCTTTCTGATCTTGAATCATAAGAATCAATTTGGATTATTTGCCATGAAAAGGTTACTTTGCTCTTTATCAGCTGCATTGCTTTGTCATAGTTTTCGTTGAAGAAGAAGTGAGAATCCATTTTATTGGTTTAGATCAATCGAGCCTTGACATTATAAGTATTTACAAATCTATGGTGTAGCTCTACTATTAATAATCTGATTATAAGCAAAACTCTGGTTATGGTGGATATAGAGGATTCACGGCACTTAGCTAGTTATCAATCATCAGAGACTCGGATTTCTCAATGAAATGCTAGAGAAGAACATGTATTTGGAGTTAAGGTCTATGTCTACACTGGCTTGACTTTGCGCCCTGATCATAAATCATAAGAAGCAATTTGGATTCTTGCCATATGATATGTTTCCTGCTCTTCTCTGTTTCTTTGCTCTATTATTATTTCTGTTTGAAGGTGTCGTGTGGAATTGCATCGAGTTGGTTTTCTCTTAACTTGAAAAAGTGTGAACAGATTCTCAATTTTGTTCTTTTCAGGGAAAAGGTTTAGTTGTTTCTCTTCTGCAAGCAAGTGGCAAGAGGAAAATTGAAATATGTTGGACGGAGAGGAGTATTATTAAACAGATTTTATGTTAATTAGTTGAAGAACAAAAACCACTTTCAGGATTAAGAAGAGGCAAGACGAAACAATCCTTGGGAGGCCTGAACCAATTAAACCAGTTTTAGTGGTACTCGGAGCGCACCCTTGTGAGTTGTTGTGACATATACTATCACACGAAAACAAAGATTTAAAACACTTTGAGATATCAAAGGTGTTTGTAATTTTTCTTCTTTTTAGTTTTTATGGAGCTTGTGCTGGACATGGAAGTGATTTCTTCTACCCCCAAGGTGTGGGGTCTGTACCATTATGGTTGTGTCAAGGAAATCTAGAAAGAGAACAAATTATTTTCTTGGTCTCTTGTCGTGAACATCTTAATAGTTCGACACCGCGTAGCAACACCGTGATATAAAAAGATCTAAAGTCTACACATTATCTGACTCAATACGATGTTTAAGGTCATAAGCGTTTGAGAAGTGAGATAAAATTATATATCTCTTCCATGTTTCTGATGTATTCGGAAAGACGAGATAAGTTGGCGATGTACAAAGAGATACACAGACACAAGCAGAAGTAGTCTGAGATCATACTCGAGAAGACCAATCTATCAATGGCAACAACAGCAAAAAAGTCAGAGATCAGCCTTTCTTGACGGGTCTTTGGACGTATGATTTGTTTGGATCCTCTGTCTTCAATTTTGGAGGACGTGTCTCTCCCTTTTTGGCCTGAAGGATGAAGATAAGGGAGGTTAAGATTGAAATCTGACCCAAAGAAAAGGAAAAGAATTCACGAATGCAGGACTTTCTCCTAGCTAACAATGTGACTCTTACCTTCTTTCCTGCTTTCATGAAGTCTCTCCAGCTTGATACCTGCACATGGAAACCCAAACGTTAATAAAACCCCCTGACATCAAGGACAAAAAGCAATTGCGTCAGACCTGACTATATGCTATTATAATTATTCCATGGTGAAGTAGAGAACTTGAGAAATGCATATATCATCTTTATAATAAATCAACTGATGATGGAACAAGGACTTGCTCTTCGAGCTCAAAAACAAGTGTCAAAAAGTTTTTGGTCATAAGAACTGACATTATGGTTTAAACTACTTCAGATGACTTTTTTTCTCTAAAGTCATTTCTAACCATACTTTAAGTGCCGAAAGGTGAGCTAAACTGGCTCTAAACTAATGCAGTTATAGGCAAGTTAAGAATTAAGATCATGGATTAACAAAAGCACAGACCCTTTTTTCTCTTGTTCCTTCCCACTGTTCTTCATGCTCACGCTTTTTCTTCCATATCTCCTTTTGTTCTTCCTCATCCTTCTTAAGTCTTCCCTCTTCCTCTGATATCTATATGTCAAGAAGCAATGATATAAAAAATGAATGAATGATCATGTGACTTCTCACGGAATATTATAACACCAGGCAAGCTAGAAACTCTACATACCCTCATGGCCATTTTTCTCCTACGCCACTCTTGGTCTGTTAATATCTCCCGGACCTTCAACTTAAGCTCCTTCTGAAACTCTTCAGACTGCTCATATATTTGCTCATGCTTTCCCTGTGTATATAAAAATGTGTATCACTACAAGTTAAGAGGAATCTGAACTGGATAAAAAGACAAATGGGATTGACAAAAAAACACAAGAAACACACACGCACACAAATATAAAACTGAAGATAATAAGGATTCGAAACAACGAGTTGTGACTATATAGCAATCAGACGAAACAAAAGAAGAGTAAAGACAGAGAGCGTAATTCATAGAGATATCCCTTCATCTAACACATAAATTTTGATAAACATGAGATCACATTCTGTATCTTAGAATTCGTATTTCACGTGAAAATAAGGTTTTCCACTTAAATGTACATAAGAAGGGGTTTTACACTAATGTCCAGCCAGTTGATGTCAGTAAAGCAAGACATTGTCAAAATGTTCTACTATGCTCACATGCATCTAGAAACAACTTAATCTGGCAACTTCAAAAAAAATTCTTAAAAATTCGCAACTTGCCAGTAAATCACAGATACTGTACTCGCAGAACAAGCAACAGCAGTTGGTTAATTCCAGAAAAAGCCCAATTTTGACAAAAGCTAGGGTCCTAAAAGAAAATCTGCAGTTTCAAAATCGATATTTTTGATCTCGCTGGTTACATTGAGCAATCAATTTCCCAGCTTAAATGTAGATCCAAACACATAGGGAAAATAGAAAAGGTACAAATATCTCAACTAAATAGGTTACATCTAAACCAAAAAAGAAACGGTTTCCTTACCTCATCAACCAAGGACTTTATTTTAGAGGCGGTATCTTTCTTTAACTGTTTCTTTCTCTTCATCTTAAGCTCTTCTGCATTTCACAGTGGAAGAAAAGAAGGTTGTCACGAGACAGGAAGAATAATTAAACGTAAACTACAGGTTCTGGTATAACCTTCAAATGATCTAACACGATGTGTACACATGTGTCTCCACCACAAGTAGGGATCTAAACTCTAGTAACCCATCAAATAGGTAATACCTGGATCCAAGATAAACTATAAAATCTCACCTTTCGCAGCATGGACTTGGGTGAGAATATAATCTCTTTCTTGGTTGTTCAGCAGTAATTGTTGCGCTTTTGCCAACGCTGTTCATTAAATCAAAACCCATATAAACATGACAAGTTCATCCAAACAAATCAATTCTTTTGAGGAGCCCCAAGCATTTCATCCTTGATGCAACACTCAAATAGTGAATTCACACAAAAACAACTGAACATGGAAAGAAATTATAAGAATATTAACCTCCAAAAGCCTCCTGTGCTTGTGGATGCTTGCATTTGTCAGGGTGAACCATCAAAGATATCTGGTAAATGTTCAAATTAGTCACAAAGTTTCCAGTGTATTTTAATCAGTGGCGTCGTTACTAAAATCACCAGAAGAAACCATGAAGAAAAATAAATGCCTTCGCAGCGCAAGTGACATAATACCTTTCTGTACTGCCTTTTAACATCATCCGTGGAAGAATCGAAAGATAGGTTAAGATGCTCAAACGGGTTCAGCTTGAAGCATGAGAGAATCCTACAAAGTTTCAAATTTTTAAGAGACATGGCTACAGACACTACGAGCACATCGGTAATAGTTTTAGCAGTGAAGTTATGTAATCGCTACTATACATGGAAGATATGGGCATATTATTACCCACATCCATTTAAGCAACAGATCATATTTTCCGTATTGGCCATGAAAAGAGGAGAAATTTATCAAATTTCTCACAAGATCCTTTTTGTAATCAAGTGCATAGTGAAAGGAAACCACAAAAAACTCACTGGCAATTCAGTTGTAATTCCATTCATAAAGTTCCCTAAAGTTACGGTGGTCTTCAAGAGATAAACATATTGATAAGCTAATATCTCAAAACACAGAAATCCTAACGCACTATGAATTGCATAATAACGCTTATACACGGCTGGATCAGGAAGAGAGATGGGGGATACGAGCTGAATTAGGCTTAGGAGAAAGGTTTTTGGAAGGAACCTGACGACTTCATTGTCTCTCTCAGCCTCACCGACCTCGGCGAGGAAGGATTTCATAATCGCATCGTCGTCTACTTTAACATCTCCCATGATTGCCTTTTATGATCCCTTCCCCTCTCTTTCTCTTCCCCCTTTCAAGTACGACAGAGTAGAGAAAGAAGAAGAAATAAAAAAAAATGGCTACGATTCTCTGGGCTGTATTCTGGAAGAAAGGTCGGGTACTCGGGTGGGTCTGGTTTCAAGATATATCGGGTCGGGTCTATCGGGGCTAACAAGTGGATTCGGGTTTAGGAGGGAAGAAAAGTGGCAATCGATATTCAGAGCTAGGATTCCACAAAGAAAGAAAAAGGCTTGTTGAGCTTATTGAAAAGCCCATTAACATTCATTCATCTTTTTTTTTTTAATGTTGAGCACATTGATTAGTATAATTTTTTGGTAAATACAATCAATCTTGATATGTTGTTTGAATTCTTTTTCTACGAGAGACAAAGAAAAAAGGTTAGTTGCATAATTTGCATTGAATCCAGAAGAACTGAAAAAAAAACACTTTCAACTACGTCATTTGAGAATTATTCGATTATCTTGTATAGTTGTTACTAACACTTGCTAAAAAACTGAGGTGTTGATGCTGCCATCCCAACAAAACATACAATATGTATGCTTTCTGTCAAGTACGATCACAAATTCACCAAATCAAATAAGATTAATACTACGTATATTCTTGTAATTTCAGATATGACTTCAAACTTATGAGCTGTTTCTGGACGTATATATATAGTTAACTGCCATTTTTACTAAGTTTGAAACATCGAATGAAACTAACTTTCTTCCATCTATAGTTTGTTTTTAGCATGGCTAACTCTTAAACCAATATTGGACCTTTGCAAAAAGGATTTTCGTAGCTTGATATTTTCATATAACCAACATTTTCACTTTACTCTTGTACTGCATCGCAATGTGCCTATACAAGACCACAAGACCATAATCTGTTTTTTTTTGGTTCTTTATACATGCATGGTTACAACTTGGAAGGCATCACGTTATTACAATTTCTTATGTACATGCAAAAACATGACTACGATTACAAGTACACAACGAGAAACAAAAGAACAGCAAAATACCATGCACACTCATAATTTCACTTTCTCCAAACAATTCTTTACTTTTCTGTTTTCAAATCTAAAACATGATTATTAATATCTTCTAAACTTGTAAACAGTTTTTCCTCTTAACGTATAGTTTTTTAAAAAGCTCAAACACCTAACCATGTTAATCTCATGTGCTCATATGGTTTTAACATAATGTGGTGATACATAAATGAATAAACCGAGTTTTCGTCTTATTTGCGAACAATATATATGGAACAATAAAAGTTTGTACAAAAACACAATACTCATCATTAATATTTCTTACTCCAACGAGGTCTCTAGCCTCGATAAAAACAATAAATTACTTAATTCACTCCTCAGTTTCTTCCGTCTCCTACTCTTGATTCTTTTATTTTTCTTTTTTCTTTTTCTTTTTTACCCACAATTACTAGGCAAAGTGGTAAAACATATAGAGAAAAAAATAAGGTAGAAAAAACATCAGCAACAACAACAATTATTTGGTTAATATGCATATACATGCGAGTAAACACATACTCGTATATATATACACATAGATAGATATATCATATGTTTATGCTTCTTGTAAATTACCCTTTTTTGGTAGGGTCTTAAACTTATGAAGTAGCAATGCAGAAAGGCTCAACGGACAAAAGAGACCTCCTTCGTTCTTTGCAACCATTTATCCAGCCGTCATGTCCAACGCCAAATGATTTGTGGACTATGTTTTGGGCTTGAAATTGGGTTTTTGTGTTTCGGCCCAATATTTCAGTGTTCGTGGGCTTCCAAGAGTAGTCACATGTGTTGAAGCAAGCAGCTCCTACGGTGTCGTCCACCGTGGACGGCGGTTTCATTGACCGAGCGAGCTGAGCCACCCTTGGCCTTGGTGGCAGAGAGTGGACTACCGGCGTCGACAAACCGGATTTGGTTTCCAACTCATCTGTCGCCGGCCATCTCGAGTTTCTCTTGGGCACTCCAATAGGCTTATGGGCCAACCTATGAACAGTGATAGGCCCAATTGGCTTTTGAGCCAGCTTATACATAAGCCCATTGGGCTTGTAAGCAAACTCGTCTTGTGCCTCCTCTTCTTGTTCTTTTACTTCCTCCTCCTCGTCGAACCACTGAACGTCCGAATCAATCTCACCTTCTTTGTCGCTGGCGATGTCAGTTTCGTAATTGGGTTCGTTGCTGATTTCAGCAAAAGTGAGGAGGAGGCGTCCATTTTGGCGCTTGGCGGAGAAGTTGTTGTGCGACGGCATAGAGACGGCCTCGAGAACCAATCGGCCATTGTCACGGCGAGTCTTCATGTGCAGAGACGAACCAGATTGGCTCGAGAGAGAACGCATCGGAGGAGGAAACGAGCCTCTAGGCAGATCGATGCAGGTTGTGTGAATTGGAACCGTGATTGATTCTTGCTCAACCTCTGTTTCTTCTTCCTCCTTGGTCACTGTAACGCCAAGAACGAGATTGGCCTCCTCCTGGTTGCTAATTTCCTTGTCGATCTCAGCTTCTCCAGTCTCCGATGATGCATACGAAGAGAACCCTTCGCAACCCGTCTCGGATCCGAGACTCTCGGTGCAAATCTCGAGGCTTTTCTCGCTCAAGGAGCTGGCGCGTTTCACCAGAGGATGAACGTACGGTGGAGCAACCGTCTCGTTGCTCGACTCCGCCTTCTTCTTCTTGTCGGATAAAATCGAGCTCCATACATCGGATTGGCCCGGCTGGGTCTCCTCCTCCTTATTCTTGTCTTTTTGAATCTGAGCCCAAATATCAAACCCGGATCTTGATCCTTCCTCTTTTTCCTCGTTGTCGGAGCTCAATGAGTCAGCAACAAAGGCACGGAGCTTCTCCGAGGAAGAGACCCTCTTCATCGGAGAAAACCCATTCTGCGAGAGCCAATTCTTGGAGGACAAATCGGCGGAGAAAGTCCGCCTGAGTGAAGGTGCAGACGAAATGTTCGACGAAATGTCAGAGTCGCCGCCACCAAGGATCGTCACTATGCCTTGCTGCTTCTTCAACGAGGAAGAGAAGCCAAGGCTCTTGCTTAAGCCACAAGCCATCATCTCAAAAACCTCTCAGCACTATTCCCTCACTTTCCTGCACAATTAACAATCAGAGAATGTTAACAAGCACTAATAACAATCAACAAGTGAAATTAACTCTCTCTTTTTCTATTGGATGATGATCCGGTTCTGGAGATTAACATACCTGAAGGTTTGAGAAAATCAAACTCAAGTGTGTGTTAGGTGTTGTTATTAGGAGAGGAAGAAGACGATGTTTTGTAGTTTAATGGATGAGAATGGGACATGAAGAGAGGGGAGTGAAGAGGTGCTTTATATATAGAGGTTCTTCCATTATGGAACCATGTACTGTGGGGTCCTCCATGAAATGACTCTTCACTGATTTTTTTTTGGGAATTATTAATTTTTTTATCATAAACAAAAATTTCCTTCAATACTTGTAAGTTATGTTTTCATGATTGAATAAAATGCCTTCTTCTGTGTTCTTTTGATTAATTATTTGCAAGAAAATAATTATTGAATGCATATAGTTTTTTTTACTGACCTTAAACTTTCGAATTTTGTATAGTGTATAACTGTATATATATTGTAATGGATTTTATTAATGTATTGTTATTGTGTCAGTTATTATTTTCCTTTTCCACTGTTCCACAACTACATCTAACAAATTAGTTATATTAACATTTCGTTTTCTTTTGTAAACATTAATAATTTTGCCACATGCGTACAATCTAAAATTTGCCTATTATGAGAATACGGTGACAAACAAAGATGAGAAGGACTCTATACATATTTTTAGTTGTGGTAAGTTGTTAAGTTTGTAACTAACGCGTGTGTCGTGAAGAACAAAAAAGTAACGGATATGGAAACAAAACATATATAAAAATTGGTATGGGTTTATGTCAAAAAGAAGAAGAAAAATGTTGACGTATGGCATCAATACCCTGTTGAACCAATAACGTGGCACATTGTGGAAGTCACAATTTTCATCTTTTCTTTAGAGTTAAAACGATGAGAATGTTCCAAAAATATGCAAAGAAAGCTGGATGCCATTATTAGGATGTTCTATATTTATTTTTTAAAGTTACCTTTCTACCACTTGGTTTTATTTTATATTGTACAAAACAACGCCGTTTCGAAGCGTTATGATAAAGCATGTCATAGTTCTTTTTTGGTTTTAAAAGCATGACATAGTTGTTATAGTACGTAAAACATACAAATACTACGTAAATTAATTAGTTACAAAATACTTAAAGACATGGATGGTACTTGTAGTCTGTAACGTTGGCGTCTACGGTTTATAGTAATATCTAAGCATTATTATGTATTACTGGTGAGAGAGTTTACAAAATATAAAGAAAGAGATATAGAATAACGCAAAACCAACCGAAAATTATTTTTAAGCTCCGTCAAACTATCCTAAACCCAAAATAATTCAGAATTTAGTTTTCTTCAAACTGAATAGACTTTTAACAAAATCGTAACCTAAATAACCGAACCAAATATGTTTCTATGTATATATATATTGTGAACTAATTAAATTAACTTTTGGAGTAATTTCTAAATCAATAGAATTAAAACTTAGAAGCTTTTCAAAAGCAGCACAAAAAATGCATTGTGTTATATATATAGTTCTCATTATTCATTTTTTTCAAATAGATTACTTTTAATGTAGTAAGAGGTGATACCTTTGTAATTTTCAAAAATACATGGTAAACTTGGAAAATAACACCACAAAATGTTATTTGATATTTTCTTTTGTTTTCTTGAAACTTAAATAAGCCTAACAAAAAAAAATCATACAACGTACACTTTTATATTGGCGCGTAACTGAAATGTGACTGAGAAAATGGTTCCAAGAAATTGTTGTGACCAAATTAAACACAAATAATTCACATAAGCTTTTTAATATCTAGGTTTATCATCAATTGCATTTGGAAAATTAAAAGGAAATTTTTGAAAGTGATTTATTAAAGTTGTAACTTTATAAACATATATAAAACCATAGTTCGTAATTTTTTTTTTAAAATATTCATTTTTTAAATTGTTTTAACTACATGAGCGTCAAAGTTTAATATTATAAATATCATTTGGTGCCTTTTAGTATACCGTATACGTACAAGCTTTCCTAAAAGAAGGTGCCTTTTAGTATACCGTATACGTACAAGCTTTCCTAAAAGAATATTTGGTGTAAATATGATTAACCGTACTTTCTAGCAGTTTTGTTAGATACAAAAAGAAAATATATATGTATATCGTTCGAAATTAACGTGGGGGCAAAACACAAGTTGGTGAGTAGGAGTAGGATACGGTCCGAGAGACAGAGACGTGTGCATGGGGACACGAAGACTGAATAAATTTTGTTCTCAAGTGTACGTGGTTGCATGTCTACGTGCGTATATTTGTATATATCGTTATTTGATGTTGATGATAATGATGATGATGAGATCATTATTGGTCCTATCCACAAAACGATAAATGTTCGAAAAAAGTATCAAAAAGACATCAAGTGCGTACCCCTACGTACGTACATGTATTGTTCTATTAGATTGATCATTACAGTATATGTAAGAGCTTTTTTTTTGGAATGGTGTGTGATCGCATCATATCTCCAGAATATTGGCCCGCAACGACTAATCCATATTTGTAACGAATTACTGATCAAATAATTACCCAAACTCATACACTATTATATATATATATATGACTGTTTGATGGAGATTAAATCTACCACACGGCTACAACTCAATTTTCAGATTTGTTGGTTGTTTCATCATATACGGTTCTTTCATATTTACTCTCTTTGGCGCAGTGTAATCTCCTAAATAGAATTACCGTGAAATCATTCACCTAATCCGTTAACGATTATTTTATTTTTCTAAAAAAAAATAACTTATACACACAAGAACAAAGACAATGTGAATTTTGGTTTTTAAAAGAACTATATTGGATATTATATTTATATTCTCTTTTTCTTACTAATTAAGAAGATAAATGTAAGAAACATATTTTTATTGTTTTAACATAAATTAATCAATATATAATTGTTTTGGTTTTGTAACAAGAAGAATGTAATTAGAAAAAAATGTTCTAAAGCCTCACTTAAACCTTTTCGAAAGTTTTTAATTGTTCCTTACATGAATTGTGGTATTTTTTATATCTAAATAAAATATTAATAATTTGGAAAAAACATTAGAATTAGAACATTTTTAAGAATTACCAAAAAGAGAAAACACAAAGGCAAAGACATTCAAAAAGAACAAACATTTCCAATTAGGTTAAAGGAAGATAGCGAGAGACACTCATTGTGGGCAAAACATCGCTTAAGGTGGAAGCAAAGGAATCGCCTTTCTTCTTTTAAAGAACCAAATTCAATTGGACGGACCAATTAATTTACCAGAAAATAAAGTTTATCCATATATAATAAATGATCAGAACATCGATAAATTTTGATTTAATTTTTTGAGGCCATCGACTATCAATTGATTTCAGTGTGTACATATTTAATCGGTTCATTTCATTACTATTTGCTTACAACTTTTAGAGGTATTTTACTCGATTTCAGCTCTGGGTACAGTCACATATCGGTGTAAGCGTGTGTTAAAATATCATGCATGAAATCAATTAGAAGAAACAACAAACATTTTAGGATATAAGATTACATAAATGAAAAGACCTAAAACGTTAGAGATTAATAGCATAAGGAGGTTATTCGATAGATTTGGATTCCTATTTATATATTTGTATTGTTTTATTTTGTTATTTATATATATACGTGGAATATACTCTCACTCCATATATATAGATATACATAGAGCATCATGATGTAACAGCCACATATGGTTCAGAACCGATATAGTTGTTCAATGTTTATGGAATTTATTCTCAAACAATGTAACACAGCAATTACCAAAATGCTGTTAGATACAAAAAAAAGATGATTGATTCGTTTCATAGTGTTTCTAGAAACATGTTATATATGAATAGTGCTTATGATAATAAAACTTCTATAAAAGAAAAAGACTATATAAAACGACCTTATATAACACACAATGAGAAGTTTCGAGTTCTTAGGTAATCAATAATAAAACGAATTTGCTGACTAGAGAAAATGAAAAAAAATAAAAATAAAAAAAGAGGTTACCGAAGAGAAGAATCACGAAAGTGGAAAGCAACCGAAAGCTCGTATCTTGTTGTGTGCATGTTGGGTCGTCCTTTTGTCTCTCTTTTTCTCTCACTAGGGATGTGCAGAAGATGCTTCATATACGTAGCGTCGTTCATCAGAAAAAAAACAATTAACAGTAATTAAACAGAAAAGGTCTCGATGTTGATCCCTTTCTTAGTATTTATAATATTAAAGTGGTAACCAAAAAAAGTTTGATAAAATATAATCGTAATATATATAAAGTTGCATGATCAAGAGAGCTTTTAGGACGTAGAGAGAAGTAGAGGGCGCGACGCCACACATGAAGAGAAGGGAAAGGCATAAAGCGAGACATGGATGCGTTTTGTCTCTACCTATAAACCAAAGCAACACCACTCAATTTCAATTCTATTACAAATTATTCATCATCAAAAACGTTTTTTTTTCTCGATATATCCAACACCTAAAAATATAAGTGCCAAGTTTTGGTATTTCCAGTTTAATGCAACTTAAATTAACAAGAAAACAAAATAATTAAAATCAGAATAATTTTTTTTATTAAAAGTTAACTGTTTAAGAATCTTCATCCGTTTGGTAATTTTCAGTAATATATAATCGTATGAAAAGTAAACCCGATCTCCTTCGAGTTGTAATGTACATCATTTTAAAGTGTATGTGAAAAATGAATTTTTTTGCTCGCTATAGTATATATGCATGTTGATCTGAAACGAAACAATAAAAAAAACTTATATGTAAACAAGTTTTAGCAACTTAATAGGCCATCATCGTATAAAACACACTGTACCAAGTACATCTAATTCTTCGAAGATTAAAAAGTCGAGTTTAAATATTGTATATATGTACACCTACGTGAGGACTACTGAGCTTTATAACAACAAATTAAATGGTATGTGTGAAAATGGGAATGGACGCATAGGCTCACTTTTTGCATGACAGAATATATAAGTTATCCAAAAAAGAATCAAATAGAAAGTATTTTCAAATTATACACATTACTTTAATACTGCTCAATTATTTTTAAACGCCCGTTTCTTTTCTGTTTATAATGCGATTTACTTGTTTCCAGCCATATGGATCTATTCCTAGCTAGTTGACTCTTGTTTTAGGACATTTAAAATAAAAACACTTTAGAATTGTAAAATAATTGTTATTTTTAAATAACAATTATAATTTAATAGTATATTAATCCATCAGTTCTCTTTATTCCAGTCAACAGTATTCTTGAAATATTAAGTACTTGGGATTCCCTTGTCCTATAATTATAAACTTCAATAGATATCATGAGTACTACTTCAAAATTCAATACTATGATTGAAAGTTTTAATCATGAGACCGATAATTAAACTGAAAGTTATTATTTTTTTGTCAACATGCATGAAATTATATGTATGCTATTTAATTAGGAGTTTATGATTTTTTAGTTTTTATTGCCAACAATGGGTTTGTCGACATGAAACTCTATACATAGTATTTTAATTAGGGGTTTATGCTTTTCTAATTATTTTTTTGTGAACAATGGGTTCGTGAATCGATATAAGTGTGGCCTATGAAACTATAAACAAACAGGGAGTTTAGGCATAGGCTAGGATAAAATTCCAGAACAAGTGGAAGCCAATGAAACGTGAAGTTTCAACTTTTAATTTAATATTGTTTTCTAAAGAGGGAATATAGACACCTTAATATTCGGACGGCCGCGGATATTTTTTTTAATTATAAATAAATATCCAATGATTATAAAAGTATCTATTTTATAATAATTTATTGTTACTATATTATTTACTTTATTTTCAAATTACAAATTTATAGATATTATTATTGGATATTTTCTAACCAAATCCTGTTCTTGATGAATGATGACCGTTACTATTAGTTTCTTTTTTATTTTTCAAAATATAACACCAAGTTTCTGAAAGAAAATTTAGTACATTATTGTTTTAAATTATAGTTTACACTATATTTATTTTCATAAAACTTGTGAGTCCGACGGTCAACAGTGGTCTACGACCCCTTTCCGAATAAAGCTACCTAGTCCCCACTAATAAGTAATTTACACTAAAAAATTCCAACATTTTATTAGTTCATAGTCATTTTCGGTTTCCTTTTTTATATTCACCAGTCATTTAAGTCATTGTCATATACCCTATATTAATGTTTTTGTAGGAAATTACACATATATACATCAAATTCTAGTAAAGACTCCAAAAGTGAGAAATTATACATCTGATATTTCGTATAAGCTGCTCAAATATGAACTTCATATTATAGCACTAATATGTAATTTTTCGTTCTTCTTTAATTCTCTTAAAATAGGAATAAAATGATCGTCAAAAATCCTTTTTTTCCTTTCAAACGTGTCTTTAGAAATTGAAGATTTTGATGTAATTTGCGTAAATGGTTACCTGCACTATATAATTAATATATATATATATGTATATTAATGATGTAACATCGTTATTTCATATAATAAATTCCAACCGATGAGGGTCATCTTTCGTTATAAGTGGAGTGGATGCTATATCTGGTGGCAGAGAAACAAAGAGATCGATGAAGCAAAAATTTAACATTCTAAATAACGCTTTTTTTCCTTTATTTAACTGATTATTTATTTGTAGTATAAAAGAAAAACAAAATACAAAGGTGGAAATTTCAAAGCAAAGAAGATTGGGGAGAATTTTTTCTTCTTTTGGATGGAATTTTTCCATTTTGTGTTGTCCATTTCAACGTAGCAAATTTGACAAATGAGACGATGCCACGTGTGCCAAATGAAATGTCTTAACACGTCTAGGTTAGTGTAGTGGACTAGAAATTTAATTTATTAATCACCCTTATATATTTGTAATATACATGGTTATAAACTTAAAAAGCATTTCATATAGTATTCCTTAAGCAACCAATAATGCATTTTCTTTACCAAAAAATATCTATAATGCATTATGGTATAACGGAAAAAAACGGTAAATTAGTAACCTAACGCCAACGCGTAATGTCAAAAGTTATATGAACCATATGGTCTAATAAGCCTTTTGAGCCACCGTTCCAATAACGTTAAGATCAACGGCTCTTATTGGTTTGAGTAATTGGAGGAATCATTGGAAATGATGTAAAAGGACCGAACGCAAGGTACGTAGCCACAAAGATATGCTAAATGGTGTACAACCTGAAGGAATTTAATCTTTTTTAATAATATTCTTTATTATCTCTTTGAGAAGAAATTAAACTTAAAGAGATGGTATTATCACTTTACTATTTCTCTCAACCATCCAATTAAAACAAGGATATGATCTCATGCAAATTCGTACGGTAACGTTTAGGATATGTTCCCACGTGAGTCTTGTGGAACCCAAGTCATTTGCCATTTTTGTATGTCACGTGTTATGGATTAGATTGGATCAATGTATACACTATACTTACTATATTCTTGAGAATTAACTTCACTATCTTGCACGATTTAGCTCAAGAGTTGAACTCTTTTCTTTGCATGCATATTATTGTCATCTTTACACGACTAACATCTCATGCATGTAAAAGCGTGTGGGAGCATAGTATCATGCACCTCTAAAATCAAGAACATAAATTTATTACAGTTACGTATTTGATTATAGTATATACTAAATGACAGAACTTAAGCACGTAATTAAGATGTATACGGAGTTACGGTCATTAAGATGTTGGGTAGTGAAACTAATAGGTAGTAAGTATGAAGGTGGCCGACAACAACTAAGGAGGACTCAGAAGGCACCGATTCATGAGACTAGGCATACAACAAAAAGATGAAAAAGTAACTTTCATTGTTATAAATATATTTGTACGTGGTTACAGCTTATTTGTAATTCAAAAATAACACTAAATAAAAGTCTCAATTTGAAGCTTTTGGGAGGGTCCACATCAGCCAAAAAAAAAACCTGCGGGTGCCACGTGCTTTCCTTTTTCGTCATCTAACAAATAAAACTAATGAATTAAAAACAATAGTGGGCTTATTACCTTTTTTTGGCCTACACAAACAAACCTAAGACGATTGTTCTCTCCGTCAGCCAACATTAGATTTCCCTTTCCTTCGGCGATTGATGAAGACGGCGGTGCAGACGACTAAGTTAATAGGCCGATTTTACTGCAGCGTGTGTAGAGGACCGCCGACGCCAACGAGAGGGGTTAGATTGTTGTTGCATTCAAGGTAGAAAAGGCCGATTGCTCTTTCTGTCGAGGGAGATACAAGTCTAAACGACATCTATCTCGAGAAGCGGTGATGCGGTCAAGTTTTAGGATTTTCATTATCGGCAACAACAGAGGAAGATCTAACAGGTATAGATCTAAACCCTCAGTCTCAGTTTTTTTTCGATTTATAGGGTTCGGAAAATTTTAATTTACTTTTATTAACTTTTTCTTCTCTCTTTTTTACGATGCGTTGTCTCCTCTGCGCCATCACCGTCCTGGTGGTGAATCCAAGTGTCGCTCAGCTTTTCCCGGCGCAATCTATGGCAGACAGCCGGAGTCGACCGTCGACCGATCGATCGGCTTTTGGGATTCGTACAGTTTGGCCAAAATTGTCATTGGGCCCGACTAGGCCATAGTCCTCTTTGGAAGACAAACATCAGACTTGAGGAGTGAGGTATGACCACTAATGATCAGGCACTTTTACATAAAGTAAATGTTTTTGTAACCTTTGCGTTTATCCTCGCAACTTGATCAGGAAGTAGATGACTCTGCAATATCGACACCACCATGTGTGCTTGACATTATTGGCCGCAAATGTAAATTCCAGGTTAGACTCACATCATTCAACTTTGCGGCTTCAAGGCAAACTATTACCGTATCCTGCATCATAGAAGACAATTGGAAGAAGAAAGAGACCACCAGCACAACCACCATAGCTGAACCAAATGAATTGGTAGAAAATAGTAGACATCAAGAGAAGCGTCCACGATACGTTTGAAGAAATCTGCTTTCTGGAATTTGGATAATTCTAAACAGTTTACGTTTTTTCCATTATAGTCTTTGAGTACTTTCCATTGTTCTCATTTCTCATTTGCAACAATATGTTTAAGTTATTAACAATATATTATCCTACGTGCGTTTTATGCATGAATTTTTTTCTTTTTATTTTGTCAGCTATTTATTAAACATTCTTCATCTTTGTCTTTGCTTTAAAAACTTCAATCATTTTTTCATATTGTATCTCAAACTTCAGTAATAAATTTAGTATTTTTACAATATTTTATTAAAAAACAAATTTTACTCACCAAAAACGTTTTCTAAACTATATAAAACTAAATTTTATATAACCCGCGCGTAACACGGGATTGAAAACTAGTTTAATTTTGAAAATAAATGAAGCAAGAATCAAATAACACCTTACCATGCAAGTAGCAGCAAGCAAGAAGTTCCCACATCAGCTTTTTTGGAAAGTTTATTCAGAAATCAAAGTTAAATAATAATATTCAATTTGATGCTTATATTACATATATATAGTCTTTTAGATACCCAATTGTGTGATTGAATTGGTTTCTCGTTACTTATCGGATTAACTACATTTCGGTTTTTAGCTATTCGCAATAGTTTTACTATTTGCTTTTGTTTTGTTTATGCAAAAATAAAAACGGAAAGCAAGATTGAAGAATCTAAAAGTGACGTGCACATTTTTAAAGGTACGGACAAAACGTTGGGTTAGATCGGGTTGTCCGTACAATTTATTGAGGGTTTAATTGCAATTAAGGAATTGTAATATATCTCCTTTGAGTTTTGTACAATTAAGGAACATACATCGCTTTTATTGTTTTTTTTGGAAATATATTAATGTTCGGTATAGGTGGTGTTCGGTGATCGGTCACACCGATGTTTTCTTGTTTTTTTTTACAAAAAGTTTTGTTTCTTTTGTTTTTATTTTATAAATTGTATGTTCGCAATAACATTTTTACCATGAGATGGCCCATGTTTGATTCCGTTTAAATCATAACTGTTAGACATTCAAGCCTATTGATATCTAATTACCCCTTTTTGAGAAATGTTTGTTAAAACCAAAAAACCCTTCAAAACAAATGCTAGTTTGTTTTTAATCATTTTGTTTTAACGTGAACAGAAAAAATAAAATGAGAATTATAAAAATTGAGTAAAATATAGATGAAACAATAACAATTTTTGGTTCAGTTGCCAGCTTATGCTATAGCGAAATTGAACAGAGACTATATGTTTTGAAATATACTTAATTCTAAGAAGCTGAAATTATATATTTTGTCACATATTTCTTTCCTTTTTAACTTTTTTCTCACACTTTTCAACTTACCTATTTGCATTTTCTTTTTATTTATATTTTACACTGAAGTGTTGTTCTAGTTGTCGAAATATCATTGGTGAATACTTTTTGGACATAAAATCGACAGGAAAAAGAAATTGGTGGGTGATCACGAAACCAAATCTTTAAAGTTGAGCAATGAATGATGTTATATTTCTTGGTTGATAATGTGAAGGAACCCACAAAATCTTATTTTTACTGTATTACATCGTTTTAAGACACTGCTATAACTTATAAAGTTATAAACCAGTATTCATAACTTCAAAATTGGAAAAGAATAAATAAAACTCCAATGGGCCTGAAACCAAGAAGCAGTAAGCCCAATATTGTGATTGGCGGAGAAAGGATTTAGGGTTTAAGAAAACGTCCGAGAAGCAGAGAGAGAGATCAGAGAGAGAAAGAATGGGGAAGACGACGTACAAGCGGCTGAAGGGAAGCCAAAGCTTGAGGCAGAGGCTGCTTCTCTCGACCCTTTCTTCGACGCCTATAGTCATTGATGAGATTCGTGCTGACGATATGATTCCTGGCCTCCTCCCGCACGAGATGTCTCTTATCCGCCTCTTCGACGCTGTCTCCGATGACTGCATCGTTGAGGTTAACGAGACCGGTAAGTGCGATTGATCGATTTGATGCTTATTGATTTCTTCCGAAGCTTTGTTTTCCCCAGCGCTATAATTTCAGTACTCAAGTTTTGATTATCCACAAATTTGTGTTTTTTTTTAACACTCCAAATGAAACCTCAAGAGAAATATGTTTTTTTTCTACTGAGTTGGTCACTGGTTTTAATAAGGTGCAAAATCGCTTTGGCAGGGACTCGATTGAAGTACAAGCCTGGAATAATAGTGGGAGGGAAGAACTTGATTCACGTTTGTGCCCTGACTCGTTCCATGGGCTATTATCTGGAGCCATTGCTTGTGTTAGGATTATTTGGAAAGAAGCCCCTTTCGATTAGGCTTAAAGGTAAGCTGAAGTTTTCTACTTCAGATAATGCAAAACCTGTCGTCCTGCTACTTTGCTTTCTCTACTGTGGGCTTACATATGATAAAAGCTTAGAGTAATTACAAACTTAATTGAGAAAATTGAATGTTTCTTAGATACCGTATCAGTTCACGCACTTGGTTTGACCGTATGAAACTTTGCTTGTAGGCATCAATCCTTAATCCAGCTTCTGTTAAGTAATTTTGAAAAAGAGAAGGTTACTGCTTTAAAAGCATGTGGATTTACTATGTTCGAGTGAGCGAGTATTTTAATTTTTGCAGGAATTACAAATGATCCAAGGGACCCGAGCGTTGACACAGTTCGTAACACTACCTTACATATCTTAAAGCGTTTTGGAGTCCCTTCAGAAGGTCTGGATCTTAAAGTTGAATCCCGTGGAGTAGCTCCAGACGGAGGTGGAGAAATTCTTTTGACAGTTCCAAATGTTCAGGCTCTCACTGTATGTCCTCCGTCTTTCATTTTCTTTTTCCTTCCTCACTGCAAGCTCCATCGCGATGTCTTATCTGTCATATTGTTGCTTCAGGCGGTCCAGTGGGTAGACGAAGGAATGGTGAAGAAGATACGTGGTTGGACTTTCTCCGCTAGAGTTTCTACTGACTTTGAACATTCCATGAGATTCGCAGCTCGTGGAATCTTTAACAACCTCTTGCCTGATGTACACATTTTCAATGATCACAAAGCTGGCCCTCAGGCTGGAAAGTAAGAAGATTTCCACTTTGATGGAATAAAAACAGAATAAGGTTTTTGAGAGAGATACTTTATTGATAAGAGCTTAACTTTTTGAAAAACACTTGATTTACAGATCACCTGGATACGGAATAACATTGGTAGCAGAATCAACTACAGGGTGTTACATCTCTGCAGATACAACAGTGTCCTGTGGAAGAACAGATGAAACCGGAGAGCTTGATGTAGAGAAGCAAGAGAGAAAACCAGCAGAAGACACAGGAGTTGAACTAGCTTCATGGCTCCTTCAGGAGATTGAAAAAGGTGGAGTTGTTGACTCTACACACCAGGTACGTTTAAAGTTCTAAATTATTACCAGAAACAATCGTTTTGAAAGTGAAGCCTTTAAATTGTGTATTCTTGACTCTCTGGATGTTTACAGGGATTGTTGTTTATTTTATGTGCTTTATGCCAACAAGACGTGTCAAAGGTTCGAGTGGGAACGTTATCCCCTTATGGAGTTGAGACGTTGAGGAACTTAAAGGAGTTTTTGGGAGTTACTTTTAGCTTCAGACCTGATCCTTTGACAGGAACTGTCATACTCACTTGCGTTGGAAGTGGTTTGATTAACCTCTCTAGGAAGCTGTCTTGATTTCTCACAATCGTTGTTGTGTTTGTGTACACAATCAGCTTTTTACAGTTTTGTCCTAAGGAAAAACTTTTCTATAGTTTAAATGGATGTGTATTCTTCACCTTATTGTAATGGCAATATTTAATTTAAATTTTATAAAATTTCGACCAATATTTGGTTATCTTAATAAATCCTGTATGTGTTTTAACTCTCCTTAAATCTATTAAAAGCTCAGGCTTGTCTTAAATAATGGCACTTAATTTGTCTACTTGAAGGAATGTTAAGAGAGAATTCACAAAGCAGAGAGCTCTACTTCTGAGTGGAAGGTCGATAAGTTACGAAGGTGCTATTAGTTGAAAAGGAGCCTGGATTGAAACATGTTGCTCCCCCATATTTGCTGTTAGTACGTTATTACATTATTGGCCCTCAAGCCTCTGCAGTCCACCTCTTTGCTTCGCCGAGGAAGCTAAACCGGGTGGGCCTAGGATTTTGGATGAACATTATATTAACCGATTCAGACTTCATTTCCGGTTAACCACTTTCAAAACAATTTAATTCAATTTCACACACAAAACAGTTACAGGGATTTTTGAAGGCCTTATGTAGTGATCACTCAAGTGGTTTGAGGCTGTAATCTGTATACACCAATAAGCAGATACACAAATGATAAAGCCTGTAAGCCGGAAAACTAGGCAAACCAAACCGTAAGGTCAATGTCAGTCATCTCCCCAAGCATCGTCCCTTTGTTTCTGCCTGGAGACAATCCGGTTTTTCCGGGCAGCTTCTTGGTCTCGTAGCTCTTTAGACCCGAATCCAGAAGCCGGTAGCTTCAAACCCATGCTGTGAGCTATCAACCGTTGAGCTGTTCTCGCTGATGTCTTTGGTCTTTGAGACGGCGGTTCCAAATCTGAAGTAGATTGAACATAACACATGGTCACGCACAAGAAACACAAGTAACTGTATTTGACCCAATCTATGTGTTTCGGTGTTTCATTAATTAGACAGCTTGACCAAGGGGATCAAGGAAGAATGATGTGCTCAAGCTCGTAACTTGATGACACATATAGAAGTGAAAGAAACTAGAATGAGTTTAGGTGGAAAAGCTTAATTCCGATTAAACAAGGGAAGAATTTTGCAGAACCATGCAAGGTAAAAGAAGACTAGATTACCTTTTCCTGATATTGAGCCCAAAAGAGAATCATGATCATCGAGAACACGTATGGGGAATGAACAATGAACACTTTTGCAAGCCTCTAGAGCTGTATCAATGATCAAAGCCACAGCGAGTTAGCGTCTTAGGATAAGCTTTAGTCTGATTTGTAAACTCAGTTAGCAACAAAGGCAGAACTTTACATTTGAGTTTTAACTGTCCAGGTACTAGACATACTGAAGTTTTAAATGCTTTAATGGGTTTAAACGTAGATTCTTCCTCATGTATGAAGAAAATCAAATTACATATAAATACCAGTTGAGGGGGTTTTGAAGACTGCAAGTGCTGTTGTATCATTGACCCAACGAATGATATATCCACTGTCTTTGAAGTCCACGAAAAGCTTCTCCAAATCAGTAGTCCTCAAATTTGGAGAAAAATCAGCAAGTACGAGGACATGACGTGTGCCATACTTGGCTGCATTTTTAACAGAAAGAAATTCAGGTGTTGTGCTTAGAACAGTTGGCATAGATATCCCAAGCACATGACTCTAACAGACTAATTTTGCTTGTTACAGAGACTACAATCCAAGAAGAGAAAGGTAACATTAAGAGTAATGGCTTACATTTCAGTGATTCATCAGTTTTATCTGAGCCACGAGACATATCGTTATCCTCTGAATCTTCAAACCTCGACTTACAGAAGGCCTGATCACTGTACATCACATCCTTCTTATATGTGAAAGTTCCCCTTCCACGCCTCTTAGGTCCTTCAACTTTAGGTTCTTCAACCGAAAGCTTTGATATTTCAGGCAACTCTTCTACAGAGAGTAATTGACTCGGTTCACGATCTGCAAGGGCTTCCCAATCTACAACAAAAATCAAAGACATGTAAACATACACACATACATGATAGCATGATATTGAACAATCTGACACATCAGGTTACTGCATCCTCTAACTCACAACAAATGTATAGCTGTTTATCAAACATACCATCATCTGAAGAATCATTAGCAGACAAATTAATGCTGGAGTCTTTCGCAGAATTCTCCGTTTTCCCTTTACAAATCCAAGAAATTTGATCAATAACTGCCTATAAAATGGTTGAAATCAGATAAAAAACAAGGAACAGTAGATGAACAACCATCAACATTGGGGTCAGAGCTGAGGCCATTGTAATCACTCATTTTCGGGGCGGCTTGATTCTCTGCATTGTCGGAACCTCTGCAATCATAAGTCGCATATATGAACCCTAAGATCGATGAAGCCTTACATTTTCTGAATTTCAATTTCAGTTACACGTTTCACAAATCGCCACAAATTTTCCGATCGACCAAAAAGAGAGTAGTACCTTGAAGTGGCAGCATCACAATCCAGCGTACGTTGCTTGATGAGGGAAGAACGAGTGTGAAGCTCATCGGATTTGAGGGAGAGTCCCTGAGAAGAGTAAAGATCCGCCAATTGGGTGAGAGCGGCTGCTAACTGAAGCCCAAGCTCCGTCCTCTTGCCACCGTGATTATCGCCGGAGGATGAAGGAGAACCGAACCGCGACTGAAGATTAGTCACCAAAGACTCGAGAAACGACATCGCCGCCCTGACGTCTCCAGCTGCGACGAGATCTTCCACGCGCTCGCTCCAATTTGGTTCACTTATTCTTCCTTGTTCCGCGATTTCATCTTCTTCGTTTGCCCGTTTGTTCTCCATAGTTTAGGTCTCTGCAAGTCTGATGCTTTCAGAGATTTTCACACGTATCCACACGCACCAAAAAATGCAATGATTCCCTGCTTCTAATTTATTTCATCGGCATCAATTTGAAAAATTTAAAAATTACTACATTTCGAAGAAAATACAGTATTTTCAACTCAATTAAGAGAACATTATACTCGAACATTTTGGTTTAATGAACAAAACAATGTCATTTTATATTTTGGCGGGTTTTTAAAATTAGAATTAACGGTTGACTAACTGAACATTAGTCAAAATATGAATAAATGATACAGTGTTATGTTTAAGTATCAAATTTAAATTTTAATATCTTTGGGTAGAAATAAGTAGTCTTGAATACATATATTAAAAAGCACGACGAAAAATATTTGGATTAAAATAGACATTTTTCTCTATTCACACGGACAAAAAATGCGATGATTCTATGCTTCTGATTTATATCATCGGAATCAATTTGAAAAAATTTAAAAATTACTAAATTTCGAAGAAAATACAGTACTACTCAACTCAATTAAAAATTGTCCGAATTTTCTGTGAATTATGGAAATTATTAGGGGTCGTGAAATTACTTTTTTTTTTAAAAACTTGTTTTGATAGAAAAACTAGTTGTTGTTTACGATTATCAAAAACAATATTTACGTTTCATAATTTGTAATATAAGAAAAATATGAATTTGAAGTCCAAGAAAAATTCTTTTTAGATGGTCAAATGGTTTGGATGAAATGTTTTATTCAAGTTACTGTCATACTAATAATATACAAAATGAAGATTATATGTATGTACTTAAGTTTGTAATCACATTTGAACAACTGTAAAGAGCAATCTATGCTTTATTTTTTTAATCATACGCATCAAAGAGACCTGTTGTGTTTATACAGCTCTTTGAAAGCCTCTATTGTACAAAGAATCCGAGGACAAGTTAGCTCGAAGACTCTATTTTACAAAGACATAACTCGAAGGTTTCAATATATGAAATGGCCCAACAAACAGAAGAAGGCAAACAACTTTTGGATTAGTATCAGTCCAGTTTCGCAACATTCTTGGAGCAGAGAGGAGAGAATCGATGGCCCTGTATGGTTTTGTGTTTGCAGCCAGAAAAAGCAATCTCGCCATCCATAGCTGTAAAAAGACGTTAAGATGTGTCTGAGCTCCAATCCACAGGATGATGCATGACAAGCCTTCCCATTTCAGCTTCATACTGCTTCATGGTAGAATCAGAGGTAGCAGGCAATAGAACCACACAAAGTACTATGCGGTTATCACCTAGAGACACATGGAGACATTAGATCAAAACCATAGGAATGCATAAGAAGATGAGCAATTGAAAACTTTTTTGGACAAAAATGATAATGGACTGATGCATTACATACCTTATTGAAAGCCACAAATGCAACGGTTTGGGGAAAGATACAGAACAATAGATCCTGACAGAAGCAGAAGACTAGACCAAACTGTACCGTGAACTGAAGTAAAAACGACATAAGCTTCTCCACAGCTGAAAACGGGTGCTCGTAGTGAAGATACATGTGATAGAAGTAGATGGCGAAGTTATGCCTTGGATCCGTCCGAGTGAGATGATATAAGAGAGCCTCGTGCAGGAACTCGTGTCCATAGAAATACAAGGAATCAGCATTGCAAGCACGAGTTCCTACAAATCCAAGGCACCATTTTAAAACCGAGGTCTGAATTTATTGGAACCGGTTTGAGTATTGTCTAATCGGTTTATAATCACCAGTAATCACCACAAGAGCAGACTCCATCCTTGAAATGATGAAACCGGTTTGAATCCCTCACAATGATCTCTCTCTCAGTGATTCTCGATATGAACTTAGTAACGCTATGGCAATCGCTGCATACCCTCAAATTCTTAAAAATCTGAATCGTTGTCTTTGGAGGAGTGGCAATAAGTCCAAACGCAATAGCCAATCTTTCACTATGACTCATAAGGATATGCTCTTTCTCATCGTCTTCAACATCCTGCAGCACAAACCTATGGTCCGGTACATACCCAATCATCTTCATTTTCGCGTGTAACAACGTTAATTCATTGTAGATTTCCTCATACATGGGATGCGTTTGGTTTCCTGTGTAAAAGACTTCGACTTTGTTGTTTACTTCCATTGAGCTCCAACCCGGTGTCTTCCTTAAACCTTTGCCTCGGGCAATTGATCGTATCTCATCAACTCCTTCCCATTTTCCAGCACTAGCATACATGTTTGACAGTAAAACGTGATACCCGACATGCTTGGGTTCAACCTCAAACAAATGTTCGGATGCGATCTTGCCCAAATCGACGTTTCCATGGACTCTACAAGCACTGAGAAGAGCTCCCCAAATAGATGCATCAGGCTGAAGCGGCATGCTTTTGATAAAGCTAAACGCAGTTTCTAACTGACCAGCTCGACCAAACAAGTCTACCATACAACCGTAATGTTTCAAGCTCGGTGCTATGCCGTACTCTGCTTGCATCATCTCAAAGCACCATTGACCCTCGTCTACTAGCCCCGAATGGCTACAAGCTGATAACAGAGTCACAAACGTAATGTGATCTGGCTTCACTCCTTTGTCAAGCATCTCTCTAAACAGCATCACTGCTTTCTCGCCATGCCCGTGAAGGCCGTGACATGCTATTAGGGTGTTCCATGGCACCGAGCTGACTCTTGGGATTTGATAAAACAAAGAGAGTGCATCGTCTAGTCTTCCACATTTCCCATACATATCAGCAAGGCTTGTTCCAATGAAAACATCTGAACAAAGACCGTTCTTTAAGAGACGGCCATGGATTTTCATACCTTGACGCAAGGCTCCAGACTGAGAACAAGCGGGCAAAATGCTCACCCAAGTCCCTTGGTTAGCAGTTATACCTCCACCTTCTTCCTCCATTTCCTTATACATTTCAATTGCTTCACTAGCAAAACCGTTTTGAGCACAACCAGATATTATGGTATTCCACGAAACCACATCTTTGTTTGGGAGCCAATTAAACACTGCTCTTGCTGAATCTACAAGGCCTAACTTTGCATACATATCCACAACTGTGTTCCCGATGGTAATATCTTCCAAGAACCAGCCTTTCCTCAAAGTGAAACCCTGCACGGACCTGCCAGCCCGAATGTCCCCTAACTGCGCAAGTATAGAAGCCAAACTAATCAAAGTAAGGCAATCTGGTTGAATTCTATTTAACCGCATCGCCTCAAACAGCCAAAGCGCTCTAAGTGGCTGCTCGTTCAGCTCATAAGCTTTAATTATAGAATTCCAGGAAATCAAATCCCTCACAGTCATCCTGTCAAAAACCTTCTGGCAACCCTTAAGGTTACCAGATTCAGCATACATATCAATCAGCTTGTTGGAAACAAACAATTCAGAGTCCACCCCATGTTTAATCGAGTATAAATGAATCATAACTCCTCTATTAAAATCACCGGCCTCTGTGCAAGCTGCGAGGAGACTTACAATAGTAACTGCGTCCATGACTTTCAGCTCTTTAGAGAGAGTTAACGCCTCTTTGGCATTTCCGCTTTGACAATACCCAGAAATCATTGCATTCCAAGAACCCATGTCTCGAATGGGCATCTCATCAAAGAGTCTGCGTGCATTCGCCACCGGTCCATACCGGCAATACAAATGTATCAATGAAGCAGCAACAAAGACGTCCCACAAAAATCCAAACTTCAAAGCTGAGCAATGAATCTTAATCCCATCAAGCAAATTTCTACAAGCTTTCAAGACTGAAGGGAAAGTGCGGTAATCAGGTTGTAGTCCAGAAGTCATCATGAAGAGACTAAAACACCTAATAGCTTCTGAGGAACTTCCCGAACGGACATAACCCGAAATCATCGCATTCCAAGCATAAACATCTCTGTTCTGGATATGATCAAAGGCATGCCTAGCCAACACAACATTCCCAAGATAGCAATAGATGTTAACAAGTTTAACAGAGATGCAGACATTTTTTATTGCTTCGGAAACAATGAGGCGTCCGTGAAGGCATTTGGCTGACTGCAATTTAGTGCAATATCTGAAAAGCTGGTGAACATCATCAATCTCTTTACCATACTTAATTTCATTCTCATATTTCCTACAATCTTGTAAAGCATTTGCAGATGCTGAGAAATCTCTAAGAACTGCTCCGACAGATTGCAAAACTCCTGTAAAGCGCCCAGCTTTGCAGATCGGAACCAGTCTGAACAGGAAAAGTACCAAAACAAAAGGGACATAAATCTTCGAGTCAAGAAGACAATATTCAGAGAAATGTCTAAACTGTATCCATCTATACCTCAACATACATGCAATTAGGGTGTTGAAAACTTCAGACGATTCCCACCAAAAGGCTCCAGTTAAAGCCGCATCAGCAAAATTTCAGTGATATCAGCCATGTCATTGCCAAGTCATATAATATCACTTCGTGATCATTTCCGTTTTCCATCATCTCCGAGGTCTCTCCAAACAATACCAAGAGATCCAATTGGCCTCAAAGTCAGCGGTTTCTAGAAGACGAGGGGGACCTAGGTTTGTTTGCGAGCAACACACATTAGGAAAACAAGATAAGCTAAAAGCATGAAACTTTGTGCTCATCAAACAGGTATATTTTTTTCTTTAGGGAATTTGATTATCAGAGGGTTTTAAAACCAAGCCAATACAACAAGAGTCTATAGTGAATTCATATTTGAAGTTGAAGAAGACTCTAGCCGAAGGAAAATTTCGTTGATGTGGAAAAGCAAGTACAAAAGTTGCAGCATTTTTCCTAAGACAAGTTGGTTCCTCACCTAAACACCAGTCTGGTAATGGAAAGGTTCCAGAGATGCATAAAGCTAAACCATATAATAGAAAGCAGAGACAAGAGAGTCTCCAGAGAGAGAGAGATTAGAGCTACGAGCAGAGACAGGGAACAGAGAGCCTTGTACCTCGAGCTCACGCCGCCGGAAGAGAAACGAGCAGAGGCAGAGAGTAGCGCTTACGGATTCGGACGAGGAGAAAACAGAGAGAGAGAAGGAACCTGCGGCTAAGGGTTTGTCTGCCGAACCAATTTTCATTTTTTTCTTGTTTCACGACGTCGTTTCATAAGTTTTTGTAAAACTTATTGAATTTATGGGAATGGTGATTTCTTCCTGGTTTAGAGAAGAGGACCTTGCATGGACAATCCGGTATATTTGGAAAGCCAAAAGTGAAAAAGTTTTTAACTGGAAGGATGTCTCAGCGGTAGACACTCTATAGCATGTCTACATAGAAGCGGAATGCTGGAGATCCACTAATGCAAAAGAGGAGGAAGAGGGAGAGAAGAGTGACAATCCTTTCTCACTAAATGCAACCGAAAGCCTCTCATCGGCCCATCATATTCCAACTTGCCAGGTCGACGCAATTTGGGTATACCATGAGAGAGTTAGTGGATTTGGATGGTGTTTAAAGAACACCATGGGGCGCACCACAATTGGTTGACAAGCCTGCCGAAGGAGCCTGCCCGCTCTACATGCCGAGCTAGACGGGATTATTTGGGCCTTGATATGTCTATGAAACAAAGGGATCTGGTCAGTCCGTATCAAAATGGATTGTTCGAACCTAATCAAGATGACTGGAGCGTTTGATGATTGGTCGGTCTTTAAAACAAAATTAGATTTTTTTGGTATGATTAGAGAAGCTTTTGATGTATGTCTCTTAGTTTTTATTCTCGGCTCCAAAAATATGTGCGCGGATGACCTCACCAAAAGGACAAGAGCACGAGGTTTCTTATTTTCCTATGTAAATCACACATGTCCGGTTAGTGAGAATTCTTCGAAATTTAGACCAAAGGACCAACCATGATTTAATTTATATAGATGGTTGACAAAAAAAAAGGTGAACAAGACCTTGCGAAAAGCTCTTCTTCATTCCAAATTACTGTTGGCTGAGTTGGTGATGGATGTTTCCGCCGCGGAAAAATTCCTTAAAAATACACCAACTAATTACAATTTGCTACAAAAATACACCAACTATTTGAGATACCCGTTTAATACACAACATATCGCTCATTATCAGTTTAATTCATCAATTTTTGAAAATTGAAAGTTTTGCAAGTCGACGTTAACGACGTTTAACATCTTAATAACATCGTTAACGACGAGGTTAACGAAAAAAAAGACATTGTTTGCCCTTATTCGATTTCGCGATTTCGCCCAAATCGATTTATCTCCAAATCGATTTTGCCTTAAATTAGAATCTCTAATTTCATTTCTCCCCCTTTCTTCTCCTCTCCTCTTCAAATCTTTCGATTCTCTCTTCCATTCTTCTTTTGATTCTCTCTTACTTCGATTCTCTATTCTTTCGATTCTCTCTTCTTTTGCGATGGTCTGACTCGTTCGTGAAGCCGCAACATCAATAAAACACAGACGCGAAGAAGATGAGGTAAATCAACAGTCGGGTTTTATGCTTATTTCGAATATGGTAGTCGGGTTTTGTGCTTCTTTTGATTGTGACTGTGATTTTGCAGTGACTCCGACGATATAAAGGTGATTTTGCACTATGGAGGATTGATGGTGTATAATGACAACAAATGTAACTATCGGGGAGGATGTACAAAGGAGAATATTGTCATCGACCCAGATTACATGATATGGTCCATGTTCGATGCCTTTTGTGAAGACAATAGAGGAGGCGGTTTGGTGGAACACGTATGGTACAAACTGCCACAGGAAGATATGAGTTCGGTGATGCCAATTTTTGAGGAAATTTCAGATGCTTCTATCAATCTGATGTGTAGCAAAGCTAAGGTAGTGGGTGAAATTGAAATCTTCATTGAGCAACGTGTGTCATTGAGATCAGACGTTGAACCTGGTCGTATTGAAGAAGGTGAGGGTGAAAGAGAATAGTGTAATGCTGCTGAAGCATTCGGGTGGTCAAAGTAATATTGGTAATGAGGCAGAAGAGGAAGAACTTATCGAAGAAAGAGGAGATGACATTCGGTTTCAAACGTTTCTTAACGACGTTTAACCGATGTTATTAAAATGTTAAACGTCGTTAACGTCGACTTGCAAAACTTTCAATTTTCAAAAATTGATGAATTAAACTGATAATGAACGATATGTTGTGTATTAAACGGATATCTCAAATAGTTGATATATTTTTTTAGCAAATTGTAATTAGTTGGTGTATTTTTAAGAAATTTTTATATTAGTCCGAGAATTTTTTTTCTCATTTTAGAAGATGATACAATGTTTGCTAAGAAGAATGTAGCGTTGGGTTTTAAACAATAAGCTTTATATCAAACCTGGTGAATGTAAAAAGTTATGTGATATTTTTAAAGATGACTTGGGTCATCCTGGTTGATTACAATGTATGTTACCGATTATTAAAATAAAATAAGTTTGTGCTTGATTTTATGATCTTTTATTGGTGTTTGTGATTTTGTTTCTCATTTAACTGTGGAACATAATTAATATAATAAAATAAATTAAAAATACGTGTGTTTTAAATATTTTAATTTTAAATATTATCTGCAATTAATTGTTCGACAAAAATTGTTCCTAAAGCAGATTCGGCAATAGCCTTTTCAATCTCAAATGCTTGCGCAATCAAAATTCTTTCGATTGACGAAAACACCTTTGTATTTTTCTCGCTTTCACTAGAAAAAGCACAAAGCTAACACACCACATAACGCGATCATGTTTTCCGGTTCTTTCTTGGTCTGAATTATACTAACCCAAATCAACTCATACCCAAATGGGTTGACTCTTTTGCCCCTACAATGTTTCATATTTCGGTAAATACCATTTAAATTCCGCAATAAGCTAAAATCTTATTAAAAGCCTTAGAAGACATATCAAGCAAAAAGATACACCAACCAAACTTGCAGACTATGAATCATATACAAAAACCATAGCTCGAAGGTCTCAGTATATGAAATGACCTAACAAACAAAGAAAGCAAACAACTTTTGGATTAGTATCAGTCAAGTTTCGTATCATTCTTTCTAACAGAGGATCCATACTGTCTGAAGAGAGGAGAGAATTGATGGCGCTGTATGATTTTGACGAGGACAAATGTGTTTGCAGCCAGAAAGACCAAACTCCCCATCCATAGCTGTAGAAAGACGTTAAAGCCCTTGAACTCGAGCATGTATCCCCATAACAGCCAATGTGTCTGAGCTCCAATCCACATGATGATGCATAACAAGCCTTCCCATTTCAGCTTCATACGGCTCCATGGTAGAATTAGAGGTAGCAGGCAATAGAACCACACAAAGTACTGCGCGGTTATCACCTAGAGCCAAATGGAACGATAAAACATTAAATCAAAACCGGAAGGTTTTAGCTCACTGAGGAATGTGTAAGACAATGAACAATTGAAGACTTTTTAGACAGAAATGGGAGTAGAGTGATGCATATACCTTATTGAAAGCCACAAATGCGACGGTTTGGAGAAAGATACAGAACATTAGATCCTGAGAGAAGCAGAAGACTAATGCAAACTGTACTGTGAACTGAGGTAAAAACGAGATAAGCTTCTCCACAGCTGAAAACTGGCGCTCATAGTGAAGATATATGTGATAGAAGTAGATGGAGAAGTTATGCCTTGGATCCGTCCGAGTGAGATGATATAAGAGAGCCTCGTGCAGGAACTCGTGTCCATAAAAGTAGTAGGAAACAGCATTGCAAGCTAGAAAAACTCCCCCAGATATCAAAGCAAACATGATTCTCTCCCTGGAAAATAAACTTTTCAACGCAGTCAAGAGATTGAAGTGGAATGTTTTCTTCTCCGTGTTGCTAGTATGTGTCTTGACCTGACCGGTCTTCCAATCCTCAAGAGGCGGCTTTTGACCCGATCTAAACAATTGGGAATCGAGAACCAGGATGATTGGTAATGCATAGATAATAGGATACACCCTGAAATGCACGACAAGCCCGTACCAAAATGCAGCTTGTGACAAATTACCTACACCGCAAAACACATTGTTGTGGTTGTGTCATTGACAGAATAACGACTTTGTACAGTAAGGGAAAATAAATAGGGTATTCCACATATAGCATCTTTCTTCTACTTTTACTATGTCTTGCTATAACCTACCTTATGAGAAAGAG
Organism: Schrenkiella parvula; assembly: GCA_000218505.1. Lineage (NCBI taxonomy): Eukaryota > Viridiplantae > Streptophyta > Magnoliopsida > Brassicales > Brassicaceae > Schrenkiella > Schrenkiella parvula. The sequence goes on along the minus strand of CM001192.1, from coordinate 11,394,395 downwards.
GCAAACATTTGAAACTGAATTGGTAGTTTATGGAGCTCACCAAACTTGAAATGTGTGTGTACCTTTCATTAGGGAGATGATTATCCATAATATCATGGCACAAACGATGGGTTCACAGTTCCCTCTGGTTCCAATTGTGAATGTAAACGGATTGAGAAGCCATACCATCACAGAATACGTACATATCTTCTCAGGCACCTTACGTTGTTTCAAAATTTTACGGATAAACAAGCCGACCAGCAAATCTGAGACATATAAAAAGATTCAGAACGACCGAGGAACAAATCATCAAACAGATTCTGCTAAAACAGTATTCTGAAGCTGATGATTAGCAAATAAGCCTGAGAAACTCGTACCAGAAGCAGAGAAAAGGAACTTTCCCCATGACCGATGAAAGATGGAATTGGGGATCAGTAGAAGCGCGAGCAAAGGTGAATAACGGTATGTGGTTCTCTTGTAAGGAGATTCACCGGATGCCATCAACGACGCAGCATCAGAGAACACAATGTAATCAACATCAGTGTACCGGACCTCCATGTGAGCATCTTGCCATTCTCCATATACAATCAAAAACACACGCAAAAGCATGGAGAACACGAGCAGAGAACGGAAATCTATCAGCTTCATCCCTAAAAAAATAAGAAGTTTAAACCTCCAAAATTATTTTCTGAAATTTCAATTTAGATGGGCAAATCCAAAGAAGAACAAAACAATGGCGAAAATTCCTCAGCTCCAAGATCTTATTATGCAATCACCGATCCTAATCAATACTAGCGACTTACATTTCAGTGATTCATCAGTCTTCTCTGAACCACGGGACATATCGCTATTTTCTGAAATCTTCACAACCTCCACTCGCAAAAAGTCTTGATCATACCTCTTAAAAGTGAAAACGTTCCCCTTTCACGCCTCTTAGGACCTTCGAATTCAGGTTCTTCGAAAAAAATCTGCAGGGGTTTACAGGGATGATTGAAGTCGCCGGTGTATATGCCGCCGTCGGGAGATCGACGATCCAACTTTTCGATTTGGGTTTTTATTTGATTTTTCGGTTAGGTTTGGTTTAACCAGATTATGACTATTTAATCCAGGTTTTGATTCGACATTTTTGGTTATTAAGGAAAATAGTAGTAGCTAAATGCCTCATCAAAACTACTATATATCGGTTTAATATAGTGGTCATTGGTCAAACTTTTATTTTAGTCTCCATATCGATTTTTCCGGTTTTAATTTGGTCAACACCGGTTTAGTTTTGTAAAAGAAGAAAATTTGGAATGTAAGTGAAAACTGGAACTCAAACAACACCACTATTATACATGAGCTTATGAGAAAAACAAACAACATTAAGAAAACCAACACTCACTCCACGCTGAAACAATGAGATCAACACAAACAACACAAGCACAACATAAACATGATAACATCTGTGCACAAAAGCATCTCTCTGTCAAGATGAAACCTTGAAACACACTAATAGACTCAACCTCGTACAAGTTTAGGATTTAGGCCTCTTGCCTTCCTCGTCTTCCCCACAAATAGATCCTTCGACTTGATCAAACCGGGGAGGCAACCCACGACTGTCACAGACGGAAACTGAGCCACAGAGTCTTTTCTTCCTAAAGATACAATGGCAATCTCTGATCCAGGCTTGTATGTCGACATCTTCTTCTTTTTCCCACCGGACATCATTACCTTTATGTTCTTCACAGCCACATTAGCATGATTCTCCGCTATATATCCTTGCTTCATCTCCTATCATTACAAAAAAGTCATATAATCTAAACAAGATACTAACCAAGAAAACTACAATACTAAATAATAAGAAGCTTGAAATTCATGATATCATGCACTTACAGGGATATTAGTGATATCTCCAATGGCGAATACGTTCTTCCTATCCTTGACCCGCAAGTGCTCATCGACCATGACCCTTCCTTTACCATCCAAGCTATCTTTCAGAAGAGTTCCACTGAGCCACTGAGAAGACAGAGGCTTCCCGACGCAGAGGAAATGGCAATCTGCGTGTATAGTTTCTCCTCCTGAAGTCCGGTATGTTTTGTTTCCGTCTGAAGCTGAATTCAAATCCACCGATTTGTTCAATATCACTTCCACTTTCTTTGATTCTAACCAGTCAAATGCTTTGTCAGCAGCTTTTTCTCCAACAAACTCAAGCAATCTTGGTCCTTTGTGCACTAGTGTGACTTTCTTCTCCGGAAAATCAACTGCGATTTCCGCAGCAAGCTCCACACCAGACGGTCCTCCACCAACAATCAGAACTGATTTAGAAGATTTGATCTTCTCATATTCTGCAACCAAATAAGATCAGTGGTAAAACATTCTGTTAAAGACACAATCTCAACACCTATATTCCAAAATGTGATACAAACCAGTCTGAATCTTAAGTTTCTTACAAGCATGAGGATTTAGATCATACCTGTTTGGTACTGTAACAGCTTCTCTTGTCTGGTTTTGGGGAACAGGTCGTTGTGACCTGTAGCAATCACTAGATAATCATATCTAATCACAGCTCCATCTGCAGTCATTACATCAGTCTCAGTGATATTGACCGCCGGAGAAGTAACAACACTGCCGTTCTTCAAGTAGTTCTTGTGGTTGATAACTGTTCTTTCTGCAAACGAAGGCTCCACCATGGATCTCAAGCTCGCCCATGTGATCTCAAAATACTCCTTCCTGATTTGATAATGATTTTAACAAAAATTTGAGCTTGTGATGATGATCTGAGATTAAAATAGTGTTTTAAGATTGTGAAATGAAAAAAATAAACAACTTACGGATCGATGAGGGTGACATCAGCATCGAACTGAAGCAATTTCGCGGCGAGGGAGCCGGCGATTCCGCCGCCGATCACAACCACCTTCCTTCCTTGTCTATACGCAGATTCTATCCCTGCCATTTTAAAGATTTAGGCTCCAAATAAAACCGAAACAATCTAGGTTTAGTTTTTCCGAAAATGAACTTCTTCTTCTTCGTTAGGTTTTTTCTTGTTCTTAGAAATCGAATCCAAGAGTCAATATATATATATGCAATAGAAAGGAGTAGAAAGATTGTCAGAGAGGAAAAGGCATTTGTGATTGACGTGTTTAGTGACTTCAGATACCTGAAGAATCTCACTTGGAGCTTCCTTTGCGCTTACGTCATCGAATACGTTTATGGCGGAAGTACGCCATTTCAATTTTCTTTCGTGATAGAAAGTTTGGGCCTTTTACTTCGGCTTATTGGGCCGATAACAAAGCTATTTAATAACATTCTTATGTGACTATTGTTCTTTGTTTTTTGTTTTTTCTGGTTTACCGGTCAGATTAAAAATTTGGTAACTTATTTACTAAAACTTAGAAAAACAAAGAATTTTGATACGGTGATACGTTAATTTTATTAAAAACCAGATGCTTATATTACGTTAATTTTTTAATTATTTGACCAAAAAATAAGTTTATAGTAATATTTTTAATTTTTTAATAATATCTCTATTATGTTATTTGAGAAATAATTATGATTAAAAATATAAATTAAAATGTTGATTGTAAAAATATTTTAATTATTTATTTATTAAAATTTATTATTATTTTTTAATTATTTAAAAAGAAAAAATTAATGTTTTTTCAAAATAAAACTTTTTTTACAATTCAATTATTTTGTAAATATTTATATCCGTAAATGAACAACAAAGAATTCTCTAGTTATTTGTTAAAAATAAATCAATCAATATTTACATTTCATGCTATGAATAAATCCTATATACTTATCAGTATCTAAATTTTCCACAAATTGCTCAAACATATTCTATAAATCTTCGTTTATAATTGAGATTTACAAAAAAAAATATAATAGTGTCTTTTATATCAAAAGTAGTACGTATTATTTCTAAGACAATTCATTAAAAATGTATTGAATGTATAAAAAATCTTTGTGATTCGTAATAGTTCAAAAGAGACAAATAACATATTGTTATGCCATATTTAATAAATATATAGAGGAAAATTCAATCATTTAGACATAAAAATTGCCAAACAGAACAATTTTTTTGTCAAAACATATATTTTATACGATACCTCAGATTATTTGTTTCTTAACTCTTTACCAGAACAAAATATATAAGAGAGGGAAACGATATGTCTCATCTCGAGAGTGCTATTCATGGTAATTGTTTATTTGTTACCCTATAACTGTGGGAAAATTATAGTTGATAAGGACTAATTAAGAACAGCTTTCTGAATTTCTCATAAAGTTATATAAAAAAAAGGTCACGACGTTAGGTGTAAGATAACTTAATAATATGGTTTACAAATAGAAATATAGGATAAATTAATAAATAGTTTCGATCAAAAAAAAGGAGTCATTAATAATTACGATACATTTACAGTAACCACAAGGTCTCACTTCACATAATAAATATCCCTCAAAACTCCATTACTGTTGGTCCAATCTCTTCACCCACCAAGCAAACAAATCACTCTGTAAACCAAAACGTTGAACGCAACCAAACGCTACAATGAGGGAGAACGAGTGCAAGTGCGACTACCAGGAATATGTGAAGGTGACGACGAGAGGCATCGTAATGGCGTTTCTGAGTTTGGTCGTTACAGTTGCGGTTGTGATTTTCCTGGTGTGGGCCATACTTAACCCGCACAAACCGCGTTTTGTCCTACAAGATGTTACCATTTACGAGTTCAACATCTCACAGCCAAATTTGCTCTCTTCAAATCTCCAAGTCACTCTCTCTTCTCGAAACCCAAACGACAAGATCGGAATTTTCTATAACTGCCTCGACATCTATGCCTCCTACCGCGACCAAGAGGTAGCGTTTTGCGTTTTCATGCATTTTTTTTCTTTTGTGTATTATCCATCTATTTGGTGCAATGTTTATGGACCACCAAATTTTACTATATTTTAACGTTACTTCGCAAAACATGATACATAGAAAAACTTTAAGAGTCAATTTACTTCACATTTGTGTTAAATTTGATTTTTTCAACATTTTGGATTTATAATACCAAACTCCGCAAGTTTCGTCACACATAAAAAATGTATTAAACGAATCATTTTTTGTTGTTGTTGAATTGTCATATTCTTTATTCACAGTCTCTAGAGCACTTACTGTTTATGGAAATAGAAATTTGACGTATTCTTTTCTTAAGTTTTTATTTTCTTCTAAGCATTTATGTTTTGATGTTTTAGTTCATCTTTATTATTCATATTAATTAATTAGGTGACGTTGGCGAATCTATTACCGGAAACATATCAAGGACATCTAGACGTGACGGTGTGGTCGCCGGTTTTGATTGGAACCGCCGTGTCAGTGGATCCTTACCTGTCTACAGCACTGAACGAAGACATAAACGCCGGGATGGTGCTTCTAAATATCAAGATCGACGGTTGCGTTAGGTGGAAAGTGGGCTCGTGGGTCTCTGGATGTTATTCGCTCCTCGTCAATTGTCCGGCGTACATTACCTTCTCCGGCCAAATAGTTTCCGCCGGTCCTGCGACCAAGGACCAGCTTGCTCAGCAATGTGCTGTTGACGTATGAAAAACAAAAAGAGGAATAACAAAAAAACAAAAAAGTGGAATATATTTCTAGAGGAATAAAAGGAGATAAAAGGTATGTTAGAGCAATTTGTTGTTGTTGATTTGGTTGTTAATTAATTCTTATATAATGTTCAAAGAAAAATTAAAAGTAATGATTTTTTTTAGTAAACTTACTTGCCCAAAAGTCTACATGTATTCTTATTGTTAAAATTTTCAATTTCCACGTATTAGCACGAATTGAGAATAGATAGTTTTCTTAGACAAACATAAATTAAGTAATTTTTTGAAAATTTGAAACGAACCAATGTCAAATTTATAACGGGGTTTTAGCGTATTCATAATAATTATCACATGAATCTCATTAATTAGGCGACATTTTTACTCTGCAGCCTGCAAACGAAATGGTCAGGATTAGGCAAAGCTTACAAGGGTGGTTTTAGTTTCTAGTGTGTATGAGGCACATGGTTCTAATTTAACTATGTAGCTGCTGGATCTTTCTAGAATGAAACATTTTTAAAAATAAAATAGTGGAAAATTGCGAAAGCCTTATAACGAATACTAGCTACAATATTTATCTTGAAAATTATATTGTATTTGAATTAGAAAAAAAATATTGTAATAAAGGTACGTATGGATTCTGTTTCATCGAGACCAAATCATAGATACAGAGATTACATTGTACTAAATAGATTACATTCAAATTTTTAGCTATATTTTTTTGTTTTTGCTTTGTTTCTCATCTTGTGTTAAAACTTCAAAGAATCATCTTTCTCGAAAAAACTTTAAGAATCATTCTTTTAGAAATAAAGAGACTATTTATTAATTCAAACTTGAAAACGTGAAAGTACGCGGACGCAGAAAAAAATTGTGTATGAGACACTGGGCCTAACCCATAAAATGACATACAGTTTTGTCTAAAGCCCATACATCTTAACGCATTGATACGATGTCGTCTGCTTTTCTCCGGACTTGAGCTACTGTCTGCAAGCGCTCTCTAATGTCTGGTCAGAAATTCTTCTAACTCTCTATCGATTTCTGGGTGTTTTCTCTCTGATTGAAAGGTAAAATCTCTAGATTTTTTCTGTTTGTTTCCCGAGAGAAAAAAAGAAGAAGAAGAAGAAATCAGCTCAACACTTTTCAGATTCACGGCTCTTTATTTGCCTGATCGATCTACGCTTAATAATCTGCTGGCTAGGTTTTAGATTTTAGCTGATTGGCTTGTTTAACTCCTGTCTTTTTTTCCGTTCAAAATGATAGAAATTGAAGTAAATTATCCAATAATTTGAGGTTTTTCTTTCATGATGATATGTCCATCATCTTGAAGAACTTACTCCAATTCGTGAGTTGGTCATATGGATATGTGATCTTGTTCAATGCATTGACGAGATACGGAATATGATGACTTGATTGATGTATGTAGGTTTGTTTGTTAATAAGGGTCAATAGTTATATAGCTTCTGTGTTGTTTCTTAGTCTCTCCTTTTAGATATGTTTATGATGCTGTGCTATGCGAGCATTTGTATCCAAGATTGTAAAAGTTGCACACTTGCAATATTAGTGTGAATGTTTCTTTATGTGATTGAGAGATCGTAGGTTGTTGTCTTGTCGTTAAACCCCAAAATGCATCGGCTAAAAGGTTGTGATCTCTCATTGTTTCAATACTCGATACACGCAGGTGTTTATCGGGTTTTCAAGATGGGAAACAAAGCTACGACGGTGAAAGAAGAACGCGAAGAGATCCACTTAAAGATTGTACCTCCATTGGACAAAGTTTTTGTGCGTTGGCTTGCAAGAGATCTACAGAGAGTTCATGGATTCGAACCGAAGAAGAACACTCGCGCCATCACTCCTCCGGATAGCTACATCGAGTTCATGCGGTTAAATGGATCGCTTGATGTGGATTTAGATGACCCTGATCTTGCTCATTTGTTCAAGTAATACAAAAAAGGGGTTCTGTGTTTGTTTTGTATCAAGCTTTCAAAGTCTTAGTATCTCTTTTGATTACCCATACTTAAAGCTTGTGTTTTGAAAGTTCGTCTATAGCAGCTAAATGAGATCCACATTACACTGAGACAAATTTTATTTCCTAATAATGGTTGTTTTTTGGTCAACGATTCACTAGTCTTCATCTTCTTTGTTTCTTCGTGGTCAACCTAACATTTTATTAATAAGTTTCCAATTTGAAAAATTGAGATAAAATCAAACTAGAAATGGTGGGGGGCGTTTTGTGGTTTAATTGTTTTGATCACTTATGAAACATTAATCAATCAAAAAAATTATTCGTTAACCAAACCAAAATAATCAAACCAAGAATAATGTACGTAGATATTGATTGAACCAATTGTTCTATAATTTTATTTTCATTTATATATGTTTGGCTTTTCTATGAATAATTGTTAAAAGAAAACGTATATGCTTGACAGATTTAACGATATTTCCTCACGCTTAACGCGTGTAACGGATCCAAAACTTTGATAAATTCAGCTTCAATTTTATTATATGAATAACTCCAACAGCATTTTTTTCTGACCACCATCAGTTGAGTTTTTTTTTTTTTCAGATTCTTACTGCATTAATTACATTAAAACTTTATCCAAAAATTAGAATGCATAGCTTTATTAATTAGTTGTCAAAAATACTTTTATTAATTTATAAACAGGATATTAATATAATATTTATAAAAATTAAAAAAGGAGAGGATTATTTCGTTGGGGAGTAAAAAAGATTGTGTAGGAGTGCGCTTCCCTCCACATCAGTATCTGAACCAAACACAACTCATTCCCTCGTTTTCTTCTTCTCTTCCACCGTCTCTTTTTTTTTCCTCTCCCGCTTTTTTTCGTTTTCGCCGATCTGCTCACATTCTCTTCCCGGAATCTCCGAAATTTCAGCCGCAGATCTGCCTCCGAAATCCTCTTAGGATCTCTACTCGCCGGAGATCCGAATTTCTGGAGAATTTTTTTATTTCCGAGATTGCTGTTTCGTTTCGGGGGTAAGGATTATCGAGATTCGTCCCCATGTCGGACTCTAAGCAAGAGCCTGAGCAATATCCACCTTCTAAGCGGCATCATCATCCTTCTGTGTCTTCTATGAAGCCTCCGTTAGTTACTCCCGGTGAGTATCACCGGTTTGATGCGGCGGAGACTCGTGGAGGCGGAGCTCCTGATCAGGTTGCTGAGGCAATTGTTATCAAATCTGCTGTAAGTCTAGTGCCAATTAAAGTTTTAAATTTTGAACTTGTCGTTAATGATTCTCCTGTTTCAATTTTGAGGCTTGATTATATAAATGATGATATGAGAATTATTGTGCTTTAATCTGATTCCGGGGATGTAATCGCGTTTGCCCTATTTGACTGGGGTCATATATGGATTTAGCATTGCAAGTTATTATCGTCTACGACTACTTTAGTTGCTGGTCTAGGGTTTTTGGTGTTCCTTTTCTTGCTATTTTAAAGCAGATTTATGCGTTTTTCGTTTCTACTGAGTTAATTTACTCTCTGAATTTTGCTATGTTGGCTTTGGAATTCATGGTTTGCCGATGCTTTTAGAGTCAGCGGAGTGACAGTATGATGCTGATGGGATAAGATTATAGAAATTAAGCGTGGAGGTTTTCTGCTAATTTAGTATTATTTTAGTGGTGTCAGCTTCTGTTATTCATCTGTTAAAGCTTTGGTTTTCCACTTTTTTGTATTTAATTGTACAATTCTGGTGCCTTTATTTATTGGCAGCTGAAGCGTAAGACAGATATGGTAAACCAGATAGATGAGTCCAATGAATTGAATACCGGTGTTCTCCAAACACCTGTATCAGGGAAAGGAGGGAAGGCCAAGAAATCATCTAGGTCAGTAAAGTCTAATAAATCTGGAACTCAAGCTTCTGGTTCTAATGCAGGTGAGTTTTGTCTGAATGCTCTGTGTTTCATATCTATCTACTCAGGTAACTGTTAGCATGCCAATGATAAATATTGCTTATGTTCATCCGAGCTAAACCTTCTTTATTGGTTCATCTAATAATGTTGACAGGTTCTCCAGGAAATAACTTTGCACAGGCTGGTACTTGTCGATATGATAGTTCGCTCGGTAATGACTTATAGCACAAACTGATATTTGACGAAAATTAGTTTTTATAATAATCTTAATTTATGATCTACTCTGCTTCAGGTCTTTTGACAAAGAAATTTATCAATTTGATAAAACAAGCAGAGGATGGTATTCTTGATCTGAATAAAGCAGCTGATACTTTAGAGGTGACATAATCAAACTCTTAACTGCCCTTCTTCATGTATAACTTTCTGTCAAATCTTAGATGCATGTTCCTGTTGATGCAGGTACAAAAGAGACGGATATACGACATAACCAATGTTTTAGAAGGAATAGGTTTGATAGAAAAGACGCTCAAGAACAGGATTCAGTGGAAGTAAGCATGTCATCCGAATATCAAATATTGGATTCCTTTGATTTGATGCCTCATGTGTGAGTCATGGTTTTCTGAGTTTTCTTTTGTCTGTCTTAGGGGTCTCGATGTCTCAAAACCAGGAGAAACAATCGATAACATTGCTAACCTACAGGTATAGAACATGCTTATGTATTCCTTTACCTGTCACATGTTCCACTGCAAACTATGTTGTGCAATGCTCAGTTTATCACCAGTTTTGTAATTGTTTTCACGTGGGCATATGTTAATTCACATTGTCTTCAGGAACATCATTTGAATCCGCATTGGTATAGTTCTTGTTATAGCTTATGTTCGAGATCTAGACCAATGACCATTAGGGGGGTAACTAGGATACTAGTAAATACACCACAAACACAAACATGTAACCAAAAGTGTGTCTTGTACTCCCCTGCTAGTACATTTGAATGATGAGCTTTTGTTTTATGCTTCTCAGACAGTCCAAATACACAGATGTGAATAAGTTAGTAGTTGGTTTACTGCAATTGTTCTTTGATCTCAGTCACTCATTTATTGTTTCGGTTTTCTGTTTGAAAAACTATTCAGACTATTCATATTTCCATTACAAGATTTAGTTTTGACATTTAGTTATCCCTCAATCCTTATATAGGATGAAATACAAAATCTCATAGCAGAGGAGGCAAAATTGGATGACCAAATCAGGTATTCTCGGTCATTTCTTTTCCTTTCTGCTGTTCATTTTATCTTATTGAGCATTGTCCTGGTTGCAGAGAATCACAAGAAAGATTAACAAGCTTGAGCGAGGATGAAAGCAATAAAAGGTAAGCGTCTCCTGCTATTTCTCCTAGCGAAAGGTACAATACAACATATTTGTTTGCTCTGACTCTCCACTTTTTAGGTTTCTATTTGTTACTGAAGACGACATTAAGAACCTACCATGCTTCCAGGTTTGGTCTCTATCTAGTAATTATGTGTTTTCCTTTCCCCTGCATTCTGCTGACTATGAAAACTGATTTTGTGGTGTCTCTCATTCCTATTTTAGAATAAGACACTGATCGCTGTAAAGGCACCACATGGAACAACTCTTGAGGTGCCAGATCCTGATGAGGTATGCTTAAGAGCACAGAAAACCAATTGAGCGATGGAGTCTATGTAACTATTTCCTTAACTTACCCTTCCATTAATCAGGCTGGTGGTTATCCTCAGAGGAGATATAGAATAATTCTGAGAAGCACGATGGGACCAATAGACGTGTATCTAGTCAGGTAAATCCTGTGCTCAAGGGTTATGCTTTCCATCAATAGATTTAGAAAATTGGAGTGAGACTGACAGTTTATTTTGTTATTAAGTCAATTCGAAGAGAGATTTGAGGACATTCCTAGTGCTGAGGAACCTTCAAATGTTCCATCAACTTCTGGTCTCCCTGAGAACCAAGATGTAGCCATGCCGATGGAGGAGGACAGCACCGACAAAAATATGGAAACACAGGAAGTTGATGATACCCAAAGAGTTTACTCCGACATTGAATCTCATGACTTTGTTGATGGTATCATGAAGATTGTTCCTCCAGATTTGGATGTAAGTCCCAACATCTTCTTCAGCCTTAAATTATTTCACCACATGCATAATCACAGTCTGCAAACTTCAGAAGACAACAAATAACCAGGAAAAGTAATCGACTAAGATCATATCTAGAAATTTAGGCTCGGCTTTTAGCCCTTGTGATGGGAAAAAAAACTCTTAAATATATAAAACTGCAAGTCAGATTTTCAAAGCTTAGTTCATTGATTATTGCATTATGTACAGATGGATGTAGATTACTGGCTTCGATCAGAGGTAGGCGAAGTCAGCATCACAGACTTGTGGCCAAACGAATGTATCCTTGATTCCGTCACTTTCTCTGCTTTGATCTAAATCTCTCTTTGAGCTTTTTGATTTTTTTCTTCCCCAAATACTAAACTTGTTTAGAGCTCCTTGACTTATTATCATTAGCTGGACCGAACTGGAACCAGATGGTTTCATTTGATCAAGACGCTGGACCGAGCAACACAACCTTGGAACAGCCACAAACTCCATCGAGCCCAACACCAGAACATTCCACTGGTACTAAATCTACAGGTAGCTGAAGTTACCTTTACCACATTACAAGCACCACCATATATATCTGTACATAAAATTTGATTTCAGTGAATCCAGAGTTATGTTGTACTTGTATAGTAGATGCATGCGTTATCATAGAATTAGACATTGCAAAATAAAAATAGAGAAACCAACCCTTCGTTGTATTTTTTTCTTTTTTAGCTTCTCGGCGTATTTAGAATAGCCTCCTTACCCCATTTGACTTCTGAAGATTCGTCATATTCAAGTGAAAGTGTAAAACGTTTTAGTGTTTTGACCAAGTGCTTAATAAGCTTTCAAAATGTTCCATTTCTGGTTCACAAATGGTTACCGAATCAAAACCAAATTATATTTCAGTTCAGTTTTATACTCTCATCTAGTTTTGGTTAATTTCGGTATTGGTGATTATACTTATGTCATTACTATATGTCATTAAATACAATTTCTAATAAATTTGAAAATCCATTACCAGAAAAAAAATTCGAAGAAATGTTTATTTATTTTGTTTAAATTTGCGTGAAGTTTGATTTTCGGTATAAGAATACTATTACTGTTTGGTTGAAAATAGATTTTGGTTCAATTTCGGTTTGAATCGGTTTTTCCATCTCTAATTATTGAGAAAGTAAAGGGAAAACACATGAGGTAATTTCTTCCAAATGATAGCATGACGTACACAATAACTTTGATTTCACAGAATTATTTTCCTTAATATAAAAAGGAAAAATCCATCAAAATTGTTCATCTCCCAAGCAAAGAGCAATGCTGAATCTTCAAGCTAAGTTAAAAACAAAAAGAAAGGTTCCTCTTTTAGCACCAACACCCACACTCAATAATCTCAACTTCTTGTTTTCTTTTCTCTGTTAAAAATGCATTTGAAGAAGAAGAGGAAGTACACACTCACAACTATATTCAAACCACTTTTTATGGCCTGCGGTTGCGGCTCTACCGATCCACCTTCATCTCACAGCCACTACATACCGGGACCACCTGTTTCTCCCACGGTGTTACGCAGCCCATGTCCTAAGATTGATGAGAGCGTCGCCATGGCTAAGGAATCAATCAATCCATTCGAAGATTACAAGACGTCCATGAATCAGATGATCAACGAGAGAGATATCGAAACAGAAGATGATCTCAAGGAGCTTCTTAGGTGTTTCTTGGACATAAACCCTCCTCCTCATCACAATCTCATCGTCCGAGCTTTTGTGGACGTCTGTTCACATCTTAGGCCACCACACGACCGCCGTGGAAAGTCACTCGGGAGATTGCTTCGTCTTTATGTTAATCCGCTTGATGATAGTGATGATAACTCACGTACACCAACACCCTCTTCATTTAAGACGAGAAACGGATTCTCATGAGTATTTGTGTACAATATTGTGAATAATTTGATTTTATTTTAGATGACTATTTCTTCTCTATGTCTGTTTTATGATTCCATCATGCAAGAACGTATGTGCGAACATTTAAAAAAAAAGGATTTAAAGATGTGCATTATGTTTTTCAATTCAATTGATGATAAGTGAATTATGTTTTACAATTTTCCCTTGTTAATTAAAGTTATACCTCGAGGCTCAGACGCAATTTTAATACAGATAGTTTGACGTGTAAGTTGATTAAAGAAGGAATGTGCACTCCTTAAGTGATATATTTGCGTATCAATTACAGTTTTTACATTTCGATTCGCATTTAAACAGATTTTTCCTAAAATGTAATTTAAATTGAAATAATATCAAACTAACTTAGTGTATCTCCAACTTACACAACCAGCCTTAATGTTTCATTTGGTTCGGTTAGACTGCAGTTAATTAGAAAATAAAAATTAAAACCATATAGAACTCAATTATTTGATAAGTGAACTCAATAAGAAAAATATTTGATTTCTATTGTATAAAGAAATTTCCTCGTACCATGTATTTAACTACAATGATAAAAAAATGAGTTAATTAAATTTAATTCCCAATAGGGTGTGTCATCAAAAAGCTTCTAAACCGTACAAAACTCCGGCGTGTTTCTCCGGCCCATCCTCAACGAAGTACAAGTCCCTCATCCTCTGAAACGCTTGCCACGTCAGCAAACTATCTGAACCGGCCTGATGGCATTTCCCAACCTTCCGGTTTACCTCGAGCGACCGAGCCAACCGGTCCAAACCGCCGTACAACCTCCGCTCGCAGAACCTCATCATGTGTTTCACGTCGTACACTCGCTCGCCGAAGAACGCCCTGAGCAGCCGGAGAAACTCTCGCAACGAGCTCGGAAGCTCCCGACGCGTGAGGATCTTCACTAGGTAACCGAAATCGTACGCGCTGTGGAACGTCACCCAGGTGATCACCGACTCGTTGCAGATCAACCCGGACGACATCATCAGCTCCGCAAACCTCTCCGATTCGATCCCCTCGCTGCGGTTGCGCTCGAAATCGATCCCGTGACGACGGAGAAGCTCGATCGAGTCCGGCGCGTGGGCGTCGCGATCAACGTCGAAGTCGCGGAAATTGAATTCCCAGATGAAGCGGCTCCCGTTGACGCCGCCGCAGCCGAGATCCGGGAGGTTACCTTCGGCGTCGGAGAGGGTGAGACCGACCTGGATGAGGCTGAGAGCGTCGACGTTGGATTTGAGAAGTTTGTACAGATAAGTGGGGTTTCCACGGCGGAGAAAAGCTGGCTCCGCCTTGAAAATAACGCCGGGAAACTCCGTGTCCATGGAAATGTAGGGGTAATCTTCGACGATTCCGCTGATGAGCTCAAACTCCGATTCGAGATTATCAGCCCAAACCTCACGAATCACGACTGATCCGCTCCGATCGGAGAGATCTGAATCTGGATTGATCATCGTCATCGATTACAATCAGAGTTAGTCGAAAGTCCGTCTTCTTCGTCTTTAAATTTCTTTCTAAGTTTGGTGTATATGCAGATTTTAGTTAAATATATATATAGAGAAAAAAAAAAGAGAAGTGTTGTAGAGAGTGTGAGAAACGCGTCGTGGAGACGCTTTGACTCGAGTTTGTTGTTACAAACGCACCTTCTGTGTGTCGAGACTTAGTCCAAATTGGCTTCCCTTTGTATATCCAAATCATTGCATGCAAGTCGTTGTATTTAATAAACAAAATACATCTCATTGGGTCATTTGTATTAATCTTCGTATTTATTTTTAAATATTACATTTTGTAGAAAAGGTAACGTTTGGTCCAAAAGGCTGGGATAGCTTAATTGGTTGTTTGTCTAATAATGATTCATCTTCTCTTTTCTATTTATAGGATGTACATTATCTAACTAATACGTTATACGATGTACATTACATAATTAAATACGATCCTATGTAACGTTAAGAACACGTCAACATCGATCCCTTGTTAATTTTATGATGTAAAGATAGCAATCAAGGTTTGTAACATGAATGATTTAAGGCAAAAAAGAGAGAGGAATAAGATGTTGGTCACAACTTTGACAAAGAAAAATGCGAGGAACTTCCTCAGTGTGTTGAACACCTACACACCTTGTGTGCTGCCATACTTCACATATATCACAACAGACCATCCTCTCTCCATCTTCGTCCCTTGCTCCACACTCGCACTCAATTCTCTTATCCTTCTTCTTCTTATCTTCATCATTATAATACTTCATCACTTCTATGTTCATCATCGTTCCTAAATTCCCATCTAACACCAATCCTTTGTTCCCATGCAATGCCATTTCATCGACCCTTGTAGTGATCTCTCTTTGACCATCCGCCATTGACTCCACCACGACGTCTCTTAGTTCCCAATAAATCTCTCTAAATACTCTCTCGGCCTCTCTACAGACCTCACTCATTGTTGCATTTTTGTTCACCACTATGCATTCTTGTGGAGGCATCTTTATCTCGTTGTTCTGATGCTGAGATTTTCGTGCGATTGTGCAGAATATTCCTAATTTGTCCCCTCCATCTAAGTGAATTGTTTTCGTCGATGTATCTCTGATGTAGTGATACTCTTTGATGAAGTATTTAGCGTCGAGGATTGCTCTTGAAGCCATTCCGATTTGGTTTAATATGCCTATGGGACCTAACACTCCCTTGTAGTCCATAAGAATGTGTCTGTAAAAGTAAACCATGTCTTTCATCACTTGACCTCTTGTGATCTTATTGTGTCCGTTCGTCGTCGTAGTCGTTTTCCCCATTGGATTTTGATTTTGAAGGGTGATGAGTTCATGGTTACTACTTGGTAACAAGTTTGATATGTCCTCCAAGCAATACTCAAGCACTTTCTTCACCGGATTTAGACTACGTCGGACCAAATAGTTTCCGACCACTTGGTTACCGAGCGACTTCAACACGAAATCAAGCAAACCCGTGTCACCGATGTAATTTCTAGCTGCGTCCCTCACTTCTTGTCTCGATATCCATCGGTATTCAACCCTTTTTAACGACTCTATAACCACTTTAATAGCCATTTGAATCCGTTTTTGAGACCATCTACAGTTGGTACTATCAATGGAGATGATTTGGTTTCGGGAGTTATTCATGTAGTTATCTCTTGGAAGATGCGAATGGAGATGAAGCATGAACATGAAGAGGTCACTGAGAGTGATCAATGGTTCGGTGGATAAAGTTTGGTACTTTGACAAGAGGATTGGAGTCTCACGGTTAAGGCTAGTTAGATGATGGTTAAGCAAACACAAGGGTACGTTGCGGACAGACTCAAGTGCCTTCTCGTAAATCTTTTGAGTCATTCCGTATGTCCCTGACCCGAACCGGTAACCCCAACGACCGAACCACGGCTCTCCCTTTGCTACTCCATGCAGCAACCTCAGTTCCATCCCTTTCTTGTGCGATGCATCGTTCAACCCTATTTTCCTATATTCAACAGATATAACATGGCATAATAAGATACAAATAACTGCAATTGCTGCAATTGCTCTCAGCCATAGATTGAATCTTTAAATCTATGTAATTTGATGAATTGGCTAAAGAAATTCAGTATTTTATGTAATTTGAAAACTAATAGAATTGTGTTGAATGGTGGTATACCATATGATATATATCACGTGAACATTTCACACATATACAAAAATAAGGGGTGTGGTAATTATAATCTTAGTATACCTGGCCTTTAAACCAGTGCAGAGGCGGTCCCACAACTCCATGACTTGATGACCGGTTAAGTCGGAACCGGACTCGATGCCATTGAGAGAGAGCAAGTGACCAAATCCGTTGGAGTGGAAAAAGCCGTGAAGGACATGGCCTTGAAGCTCCACGAGATGGGAGAGACTTTCCTTTTCGGGAAAACCACAGCCTCCGCCTTCCAGTTTTAGAAAGGCGGCCATTGTTTCCTTTGAGGGAATCACGAAATGGTACTTCTTGTTGCATATCATTTGGTTTCCCCAACCTGTAAGGTTCCATAAATACCAATGCATATATAATATATATATTTTTGATCCATAATATGTACATATTATACATGCATCAATATTTTTTCTAAATTGACATATCAAAAAACTAGATGCACAATATCACATTTTTTTAAGCACTGGAGTCTCTTGAAACCAGGGATCAAGGCATTTTTTTTGTTTTTAACAAATAACACTTGAAATTAGATTCGATGAAACGTCGACCATCCTTCTAACTGGTTGAGCTTTAAACACTTGGATCACCATATCAAAAATGTTCGCTTGTTATATTTGTTCATAGATATCCAAAGAAAAATTCTTATACATTGAGCTAGATCATCTTATCAGTTTTTTTATTGTGCAAGTTAGATCGTTGATCATATTTATGGATGTACTAGAATGATAGCATGCATAGACAGATATGCAAAAAAGTGTATACATATATATAGATACAGTGATAGGAAGAGAGAGTTCTAGAGAGAGAGGACGTCACCAACATATTGGCAATGGTTGCAACGGAGGTTAAGAGAGGCTTCGATGGGCTCTTCGACGACAAAGAGAAGCACATAGAGAGGATTTGGCTGACGATGAACCTCGAGCTGAAAGGACCAACTTCCCATGAGACCGGAGCTTTCATAGTGACCAAACTCAAGTAGCTTCCCGAGGTTGTCTCGAAAAGACAACTCGTTCATCTCAGCTGGATGTCCTGTCTCTCCGAAAGTCTTCAGCCTAAAAACCCTACTTTCTCCTCTCTTCCTCTTCTTTGGAAGATCTGTTCGAATCAGATTCGACATGGAATCGAACTTTAGTTTGATCTTGACAAGAGATATATTAATCGACTTGGATTTATACCATGGGGTTTGTTATAATATTAAGAAGAAGCCGAGAAGTGTTGAGGAAGTGTGTGAAGGGTTTAGAGATATAGTAGTCATTAAGATGATGATCACACGATTAGTGCTTTTGTGGTGAAAAGGAAAAGTGAGTGAGAGAAAGAGAAAGGGTAATTAAACTGTGATTTAACAATTGTTACTATTGGATTGGATGTTAGGTCTTGATAAGTGCATGACTCTTGTATTCTTACAAACATCAACAACTTTTCTTTCTTAGACAAGTATAATTAATTACAAAACATTCGAACCCACTGATTCCCAAAAAAACTATTCGAAAGGACTGATAATTATAGTATAAACACATATGTAATTTGTGTGTATATGTGGCAATGAGATGCAAAAAGATCGAGGATGAGGAATGTCACGTGACTTGAGAACTTAAGAAGATAAAATAATAAAATAATGAAGACATGCATTTGAGGTTCCTACTATTTTAAAGAATCAGATTAACTCTGTGTTCCGCCAATTTCTGTCATGAGCTACCTGCACCTATATGGCATCCATTATATATATATACACACGTGTGTATAGTTGATGCTAGTCTCTATATATCCAATTCTATTCATATGCAACGTAGCTGACTTCAAACTTTAACATTACAAGGAGAATACACCTTAATGGTTGCAGTGATATATCAGAATAACTTTGGGTAATTAATTATACAGTCATTTTAGTGCTTTAATCTTTCATTTCTAAAAAAATAGAGGTTCAGACCCTTGAATATGTCTAAAACCTGGTCGAACTAACAATTACAAAACACTGAAATGCTTAGCGTTTTCAATTTTTAACTAATAATTACTCGTTACTATTCACTGATTGTTGGCGATTAGAAAAAAAATTAAAGCCTATAACCTCTTGATTTAAGGGAAATTTTTGTAATGGGCCATATTAGAATAATTCCAAAACCCACTAAAATTGTGGGATGATCATACAATAAAAGAGATTCATAAAAAAGTTGGTGTCTCTAAAAAATATAAGTACCGATTGGTGACCACACACAAAAAAAAAAAACAATATGGATAAGGAAAATAGTGAATGAAATGAAAGCATATTAGAAATATTTATAATCGGAATTTTTTTTTTCAACTTTCTGAACGGAAGAAATATGTGAAGTTAGTAAATTGGAACCACGTTTAGACTCGACCTGGTGTAGTAAGATATATTTTTAGTAAGATATATGGTTTGAATTATGCGATAAAATGTCTAAAAATGTGAGAATAAACTTAGACGATACGTGTTGTTTCTTTTGATAGTTGGGAAAAGAACGAAACACACGTAATGCTGAATCCGACATTAATGTGAAAACCAACATGCATTTTTTTATAGTAAGTTTAGGTGACGATTTTTCACATTTATAATAAGAACAACTCTTCTTCATGATTTTTTAGACATTTAATTTGTTAGTTCAACAACTTTGGCAACAAGTAAGCCAAACTTATTTATTATTTGATGTATGATGTGTATGTATATGACTATATGTGCTTATGCTTATCAATTATCATTTAAAGCTAGAATTACTAAGTGCACATAAAGGAAAAGTAAAAAGTCTTTGTTCCACATTTTTCATGTTAAACACGTAGTTATGTCACGTACATGTACATTGAACTTACAACAAGTCAACAAAAACTAATTTTTGCATTTATAAAAATTAAATATCGCAATTGTCAAGAAATATCTAGTACCCAAAACGGAATATTATCATTGTTTTGAAGAGTATACATTCGTCATTAATATCCATAATTTCACCGCTAAAAACATTTTGTTTTGTTAGACACAGCAAAAAAAAACCAATTTTATGATGGATTGCCGACATATATAATTTTATTAGTCTTTTTTTTGTGTAAGTATTAATAATATTCATCGCTAAACTGTCAATAATATAGATTAATCAACGATTTTCTTGATAAGTATATAGATTTATGAACACATCCGTTCGTCGTTTATTAATTTAAACAATCAATCTATGTGGCAACAAATCAACAAAAGAAAAAAACAAAAGGAGAGAAAAGAACATTCTTAATTGGATATTTTCTTAATTACTACTCTTCTTGCTACTGTTTCCTGTGAGAAAATCAAGCAAAACTTGGCTGTTGCATCTAGGGCATCTAGGGTTACTCTCCAAAGACATGATGATGTACATGATGCAATTAGGGCAACCAACGACCACCATTGATTTAGCCTCTCCTCCTCCGCCTTCAGCTTCCTCCGAGCATAACGATGAAGATGGACTCTCAGTGGGCAAAGATGAATCCAATATATTTAGTTTCAGATCAAGCTCAAGAGTACTCGCAGCTTCCTGTTGATTCATGTTTCTTGCCTTCCAAGAAGTATATATATGTTGATATATTATCCTATAGGAATCTGAATAAGAAACACAATAAAATCAAAACCAAGGTTTTGCGTTAAAACCGTGAAAAAGATGACACAGTAGAATTGATCAATGGAATGGCTTATTTGTCTATCAATCGAAAAGTGAAGATAAAGATAACAATATTTCAACAAATTAACTTGGATCTTGGTTCCAAGTTAGCTTACCTTGGTGAAGACTAGTATTGTTCTTGTTCTTGAGAGTTAAATAAGAAAGTTTGACGTCTTCGTGTGTACTGGGTGCTGTTATATATAGACATATACACACACAAGATGAGAGAAGGTTTCATTGAATGTGTATTAATTAATCAGTAGGATTAGTTTAATCTAGCTTTCAACATAAATACTCTTGAGAAAGATATTACTTATGTAATTGAGATGTTTGTAGCAATAAATGTGATTTGAAAATAATATGCAAAGGATTGAGTATATGACTTGTGCTTTGAAGTTGCATTTATTACCAAATAGTACTTGGATAAATACAAACGAGATAGTTTGTCCTATTTCATAAATATATAATGAAATTCAAATTGAGAGAAAGAGAGAGAAGTAGACCATATGTGTCGAACTTGTAAGGTAATAATGTAGTTAAATAGGTGTTGACAAAGACAAATGTAGTTAAATGGGTGAATGTGAATTTGGACGGCTAGACGCACGGCCAACAATGATGTAAAGATTGACCAAAAAGATGAATTGGCTTTTAGTTGTTAAGATTATTGACTTTTAGAAAGTGAATAAAAATGTAATGAGTGAATATAAAATTTAATATTCCTTGAGATTTCGTTTTGTTTGACTTAGAAAAAAGTATATCGAGTGTGGTTGGTGAAATCTAGGCTCCGACTAATGGAATCATGAAACAAAAAGAAACAAAATTGCAAATAGAATAGGAGATTCATATGATATAAGATTGCCTTTGACATCTTCGACTTTTGTTACCCTAATTCAAAGTAAAACCAAACAGCAAACCAAAGTTTGACTATACGAACACAGACATATATATATATATATTATGTATATAGTCACGTGTGTATATGTTAGCTAATAATAGCATCAAACCATAACCAAAGGATATTACAAGTACCCTAATTCTCAAATTTCATTACACTTAAATATCTCAACCTTCAAAATTAAGGCAGTCCTCCTAATCGAATCAATAGCAAGACTTTAACAGAAATAAAATATAACTTGGAAAATTAACGAGGAACATTCAATATTTCTTCCCACAGCTTTTACGTACCATTCGGTTATTTATTAGTGGTTGTAATGGAAAAAATTAGTCTCCCACATTTTGTTTCCTCTCGAGCTCAATGAACTGTTTGTTGAGATGGAAGGTTTCAGTGGCATTTCGTGTGTCGTTCTCTCCTTTGCATTGCAGTAACTGCATTTGAAGACTTCTTACTAGGTCATTTAGCCGCTGGATATGTCTCTCTTGTGACAAGATGATCTGTAACGATTACGAAAACAAGAAAAAATTATTGTTAGAATTGACGGGTCTTCTATTTTATGGTATGAACAAGA
Organism: Schrenkiella parvula; assembly: GCA_000218505.1. Taxonomy (NCBI): domain Eukaryota; kingdom Viridiplantae; phylum Streptophyta; class Magnoliopsida; order Brassicales; family Brassicaceae; genus Schrenkiella; species Schrenkiella parvula. Next base: position 11,372,188 of record CM001192.1, on the reverse strand, counting down.
TGTATGTATATTGAGGCTCAAAATTACACTGAAACACGAGTTTAATTATATGCAAATGGAACTTCAAGGTTGCAAGACAGATATTTTTATATTGTCTTTCTCCACTAACCTCAATCACTTGATGCAATCAGGGAAAACTCAATAGAAGGCTCAAACCAATATTTCTATGTCATATTAAGGATTCTGATCAGTCACTGACGGATTCCAAAGACATTCTCAAAAAGAGGAAATATTAAAAATGAAACGAAATCCCTGTAAAGGTCAAATTGTGCAGAGCCCTATAAAATTATAAGCATTTTCAATTGCGAGAATAAAGCCAGAAAGACAATAAACAAAGTCCAGAAGCTGTTTGATCCAAAATATCCCGTAAGACAGATGTATGATACATCTCTAGCATCAGAACATTATAAGGTAATCGACTCTACGCAATTTATGCATATCTTTTCTAATGTTACACTACTCCATCAATCACAATCACAAAAGCTAATTCAGTTCTTTAGCATAACACAGAAAGCACATCTTCTGATGTGAACATCCAAAGAGAGTTTCTATGAAAAGAGTTAGGATCACTACCTTCTCTTTCACAGCTTCTTCCCTCTTTGCAATTTGCTGCTGTTTCTGAGACAAGCTAGGAGCTGCATCAAGCTCAAGAAGCGGTTGCCTCCACTCAAACTGAGAAGTGACTATGAGTATGACCAGAAGAAAGACGAGCATGATCGGCCTCGACATTTTTTTTTTCAGCTCCTACAGAATCTGTTCAAAATCCAGCAAAAAGTAATAATATCCATTTCATACATCCTAAAACTCATTACACCACACTTCCAAGAACCACGCCTAATCGAATTGTGAAATGTATCGGATATGAGATTGAGAGGGCACAAATTGAAGAGATGATGTGACTTCAATTCACCTACACAATTCAAATTTTTCTAAACAAAACAAAAATTAGAGCAGGCTAATCAGTGTTTAGAGCTACTATAAGATAATCTCTACACCTAGATTCAACACGATTACACGAATCCACTTCATCTGTAACTATTAAGAAACGCAATAACACTAACCAACCTAGGGATTACAGAAAACGATTTCCTCAGCACCACTTGCAAAATTAGAGCAACAAAGAAGATGTCACGAACTTACAGATCCAAATTGAACAGTGAAAGCAAGCTTCATTATCGAATCCTCGTCTTCCTAGGGTTTTTTTTCTCCGGCGGGGAGGAAAATGAAAGAAATTAATCGAGATATTTCGATAAATCGTTTGATAGGCAAGTGAAGCTACTTGTTTTCTTCAAAATAGGTTCAGTATATGAGAGGAGAGAAAAAAAAAAGCAGGGGTTTAATGGCGGAGAGAAATCTACAATCTTTAGTGAAACCGTCTTGAAGAGACGGAGAAGAGTACGGAAAAAGGATATTACAAAATTACCCCATTACTTATTCAATTCTGAATAAACACACCTAAGCTCCTACATAATTTAATTAAACTTATTCAATTAAACATCAGTTTGGTTTTGATTTCGAGATTTCAATTGCTGGTTTTTTAATTTATCGGTTTGGTTGCAGTTCAATAAAACCGAACCAAAAATGGTAAGATTGAAAAACTTGAAACATTAAACTCACGAAACATGAACTGCCTACACATAACAAAACAAGACATATATTCTTGTCAACATCGAGAAGAAGTAATGCCCAGAAAGAACAAGAAAGGATACCGGTTCCTACTTCCCAAAGCCTTACTCTAGATAAAACAACAATACAATCAGAGCCACTGCACATATAATAACATCCCATCGTGCCCGGTTCACCGATTTGATCGAGTATAGACCCACGAAGCAGCTCGACAATGATTCCGTGCCACTGCTCTCTTTCCCTTTCTTCCCTTTCTTCTCCTGAGACGGTCTTTCCTCTAACAGTGAAGACATCTGTTTGTCTATCATGTTTGGTAAAGGAAGTACTCTTACCGCCATTGATGCTGATTCAAGTGTTGGGACTTCGTTCGTTGTGTTCCCTGTCATCACCGCTTCATCAAGATTGATGATTTCGTCCCTTAGGATATCGGCAAAGAAATCCTCTTCAGTTTGCACCTATAACACAGAATAATTCATCAACAACTACGAGAATCAAGAACCATCATCCAGATCTTCTGAGCCTGTACATCGTTTACATAGATATACATCTGCGCAGCGTATAGGCCAAAAGTACATGCAAAGCACACAATTGTTATCAAGAAAACCTGTGATTACCGATTTACCAACGTTAGTAATATATGAATGTAGAAAATGGTAGATCCATATTCCTCAACAAGAGGTGGAACAAGAAAAAACAAAAACGAAGGGGACAAACCTTTAGATTTTCTGCTGTTTCAGCCATATCAGTGAGCAATTTCTCCCCTGATTCACCTGCTAAGTAAAAATCAACCATGTTTTCCCAATCAGACGGGCTCCTTGAACTATCAGCACCATTTTGCAAGATCATGTGCTCCTCAGCTGCTAAATTTGGCGCTGGTGCCTTCTGACTTGTACAACTATGAAATTCTTTGTTCCTCTTAAGCCGGCAAACAACCAAAGCATCATCCTAGGATTGACAGAAGATAATGAATCAACTCAAGCCAAAGACCACAATCCTAAACTTCAAATGATTTCCTCAACTAAATGGCTTGGAGACTCTGAAAGATTCTAAACAGTATTGAAGTATGTGATTTACTTTCCTTGCAAACAAACCAGAATAGCTCAAGTAGCCAAAGTTACCTCTTATGTTATAGTTACAAGAAAATGTAAGACAAACAAAGTCTTAGAAAAATTTACCAGAGATGCCCCTTTCATGCAGTACTCGTGCATAATCCATTCTGTTCTTTCACCTTTTGGTGCGCGACCAATGTGGAATACTAGTGTCCTCTTTGTTCCAATTACTTCAGAAGAAGACTTCACATCACGTTCTTTCCCAGTGGCTTTCCAGTATCCCATCTTGGTTGCTCTCCTGTTCTGCGAGCCATGTGGATACTTTTTTCCACGGGCACAGAAGAAAAACCATTCGGTATCAGATTTAACAATCGACTTATCTGGAGAGAAAGAAAAAAACACAAAAGAATTAGTCAATTCCCAGAGCCAAGAAAAAATAGGAACAACAACTATCTTCACACATTCCACGAGAACATGTTGTTGTCGAGCAAAGACAACAACATTGATTTGTTTGCTAAAGAAAGTGACTTTTGTAACAGTACATCCCACAGAAGGGATAACAACATCGAAAGAAGGACAGAAAACAGGAAAATGATTACATAGGCCACGGTTTCAACAATTGTATAACAAGCAGTGTTCATACACGAAGGATTAACCAATGCGGAGCATACTGAGACCATATTCACAAACTTCATACTGATATAAATGTTTTTCTGTCTCTTCAGATTTCAATATGTGCAAGAAGATAACAAACCCGTTGCCCCAATTTCAAAGGATTCCCAAAATCTCAAACATCCTCTTTGTCCTAACTTCTTGGATATACATAATCAATTGGATTCATAACGAGTGAGCCTTACCTTCCCTGGAAGCTGCTAAAATTTCAAAAAAAAAAAATTACCGCAGGAAGGATAAACCAAATATCTGATAACGAAATATAAGGGCACCCAAAATAGTAAGTTCTGAATTTTTTTCCCTTAGTCCTGAGGGTAATCAGACGAAGAGCAAAAGCAAAATTCGAAGTGGAAGAAAAAACACTATAGAATCATATCAGGGACAAACCGGGCAAATCCCATGGCTCGAAATTGTAAATATCGGCGTCCGGTATAACCTCGACGGATCTCTCCAAGCCGTCCAACTTCCGCTTCAGGTAATACGAGATCAGCTCCACGTCCGTCGGCGAAAACTTGAACCCCGGAAACACCGTCAACGCCGTATCCTTAGAAGCTCCCATCGACTCCGCCTCCATGAAGGCGCGCGCGTATAAAACACTCGCCACAAGCGCGTAATATTAAACGACAAATCGTCGCGGTGAGAGAAGAAAGAGTTTTCGGTTTCTAGAGATTTCGAGAGTCTAACGGGTTTCTTCTCACTTCCTCAGTGCTCACACACTTAAAGCTCTGAGCTTTCCAATGAACAGTGCACTCATATGGGTTTTGCCCAGGTGTTGCGCGGTCATTGCATAATCTACCTATGACTGTCACGTCACCAAACCTAGTCAAAATGAAGGCTTTATTTCAGTTTGCCCCTTAATGTTTTCATCTATTCTCAATTTAATCCTTTTAATTTAGTTTACTACTATAAAACCCTTCCCGGTCAGTGATCACATATTCATATTGCATCTTCTGGTTAACAAAGTCTATTACTGGAACCAAATAAGAAGAGACAGAAGCAAAAATGTTATAATGAAGTGAATAATATCGAATTTACAAAGAAAAATTGTTTATTTTTGTTGCTAAAGTAAATTGAAACCACAAAGCGGACACTTGTGACCAACTTGAAGCCATTTTTTAATACAAGAGCTGTGGAAGACATGAGAGCAAGGCAAAACGGTTGCTTCTTCCGCAAGAAACATCTCCTCAGTGCAAATCACACACGAATCGAGCCGATCCATGTCGGGTCCAAGTACTTTAAAACGGTCCCGAACACCGTACATCTATCTGCACGTATCGTACAGCTACGCGATGAAATCTCCATCTGAACCGCCTCCATTCTCGCCCAATTCGCTCTTTTAGACAAATTATGGAGATGCCTAGGATGAGTGAAACCCATCTCCAAAATCATTTGTCTGATTTGGTTTTCCCATGAAGGCAAAGAAAGCAAATTCTCCTTCTTTTCCACTCTCTTCTTGATCAAATCTGAGATCTTATCTCTCGATCAGTCGCTGACAATTTATGGAAGTAGTAGCGTCGAGGTAAGAGCAGGGGAAACGAAATCTGTGAGTCGACTCTGTTGCTGAACGGGGCTCTAGTGCTGCAGACAGCGACGCTGATAAACTAAAGGTCAATGAAGAATTGAGCATACGAAAGTGGCTTATGCCATTTCTCTTTTCAACCTTTGTCAACAGATGTTAGGCTGAGAAGAGGGATTATGTACCTTCTTCCAAATTTCGACTTCTTCAAAAACCTTCCGAACCAAGAAATCTAAAACTTTTTGTTTACCAGTAAACAGAAGTGGCGTTTTGATTTTTCAATATACTCCAAAGAAACCAAGGGACTAAAAATACGGACTCTCTCTGCAATAGATACAGTAAAAAAAAATTGCACAAAAGAATGAAATTTTAATTTTAAAATTTTCGTAATTTGTATCACGTGTAAAAATTCCTAAATCCCTTTGTTTTATAATGTACCTACCAACCAAACCACTACTAATAAGAACACCAAACTAGGATCACCCGTTTCCTCTCTCTCTGCACCACATCAGCTACAGAGAGTGTCCACTCAGCAAGAAATGTCTCTCGTCACAGCGAATCCTCCGGTTGACGTCGATCAAATCTTCCCCGAGATTGAGATGTCCGGCGGAGACTCCTCCCCAATCGTACGAGCAACCGTCGTCCAGGCCTCCACCGTCTTCTACGATACTCCCGCCACGCTAGGTTCCCCTTTCTCGATTTCTCTTTGGAACTCTTTCTTCTTTCTCGAATTTTGGTTTTTCACTTGGTGGATTGATGTGATGGGTTGATTGATGTGATGGGTTCATCTTCCCTCCCGAGGAGTTGCAGATAAGGCGGAGAGGTTGCTTTCCGAGGCGGCGGATAATGGGTCCCAGCTCGTGGTGTTCCCGGAGGCGTTTATCGGTGGATATCCTCGCGGCTCCAGCTTCGAGTTGGCGATTGGTGCTCGAACGGCTAAAGGAAGGGACGATTTTCGCAAGTATCATGCTTCTGCCATTGATGTTCCTGGTAAAGTTGCAACCTTTCACTTTCACAAAAAAAAAAAATTGAAACCTTTCGACTCCATCTATCTGAAATTTTATCCTCACATGTTTTTTTTTTCGATTTCTTGTTCATTTGGTTACTGGAAATTATCGATTAGTAATTAATATAGAAGTTTTAGCTGCTGTGGTTATGATAATAGCACCTTCTTCTGAATTTCAGTTTCTTGGATTTGTTCTCTTTTTCTTCTTCCGGAAATTCCAATCATCTTCTGTGATTGCAAAGATGTAATCTCTTGTTAGTGTGTGTTAACTGTAAATTACATTATAGTTGATATTCATCTGTGCATCTACCTTATGCAAAATCTTAGGCCCTGAAGTGGAGCGTTTAGCTGAAATGGCTAGGAAGTACAAAGTATTCTTGGTTATGGGTGTGATAGAGAGGGAAGGCTATACACTATACTGCACCGTCCTTTTCTTTGACTCACTAGGTCAGTTCTTGGGTAAGCACCGGAAGCTCATGCCTACAGCTCTTGAACGTTGCATCTGGGGATTCGGAGATGGATCAACGATCCCTGTTTTCGATACTCCCATTGGGAAAATCGGCGCTGCTATTTGTTGGGAGAATAGGATGCCGTCTTTAAGAACCGCAATGTATGCCAAAGGTTAGTCTCTCTTTAGCTTCCATAGATAGATATGATTAGCATGAGTTACTTTTTCAAAAGAGAAGGACAATGTCTCTTACAGACTTAGTTAGAAGTAAGTACCAATGTGCTGCTTGTCATTTATTTATGATAAATGTGTTTGTGTTATGATTTTGCAGGCATTGAGATATATTGTGCACCTACTGCTGATGCTAGAGAAACTTGGCAAGCATCAATGACTCACATCGCTCTTGAAGGTGGATGTTTTGTATTGTCAGCTAACCAATTCTGTCGCCGGAAAGATTATCCTCCTCCACCGGAATACACGTTTTCTGGTTCAGAAGAGAGCCTTACAACGGATTCTATTGTCTGCGCCGGTGGCAGCTCTATCATATCACCTTTGGGAATTGTTCTAGCTGGACCAAACTATGAAGGAGAGGCTCTTATCTCAGCTGATTTAGGTATTATTATTATTAACACTTGTTTATCAATTATCTTTTATTCTTTAAAAAAGAGAAACCAAGCATATGCATATAATCTCGGACAGATCTTGGTGACATAGCACGAGCCAAATTTGACTTTGATGTGGTGGGTCACTACTCGAGGCCTGAAGTTTTTAGCTTGAACATAAGGGAGCATCCGAGAAAAGCGGTCAGCTTCACGTCCAAGGTAGCGAAAGATGAGACCGTCAAAAAATGAACATTAATAAGACCCAAACGTTCAACGTCAAGACTTATTGGAGTGTTACTTATTGTAATTTCTGTATAGAACCCACCAAAACTTCATGACTTTCGATCCAAACTGTTATATTGAGTTTGTCTTCTATTCATCGTCTATATTGGTTGTTCTGCTCGTCCCATCTTCAAATTTGTACACAAAATGAGTTGTTCTGTTTTTTTTTCTGTTATATATGAAATGTTTCTATACATCTAAAGTCTAAAGTTGGCTATAAAGCTAGAAGTGAGCAATGAATCATCAACATAAAAAGGGAGATCGAACCGAAAGCAAAAGCAAATTGTAATCCGAAATGTTCACCCATGTTTATAAAGATCTGTCCACTGACAGTTGCTATTACTAACATCAATGCCAACAAACAATAGTGATTGATAGGTTCATTGAACCTTTTAAAGTCTATACTTACACACACAAAAGGAGACAAAGAGATAAAAAAAACACACACTTGATAAGATCACACTGACACAACTTTTACCTGTATTAGGCCAATGTTTTTAGCATTTGACCTTTTCCCAAATGTTGATCCAAGACAACGAAACAAATTGCAAAAATTAAAAAAAAAATCAAGATATTTACTGCACTTGAGTCCCTAACGTTCATGTGTTACTTAGTCAATATCTTCTATCTATAGATAATGAAGAGCCATTCTCAGTAACGTTTTTGGTTGAATTTTTAGGACAAAACAAATAGGGTTAAACGTAACGGATAGTTGAGACAAAATCACATGGGAAGATGGGAGAGACGTCTGTTTAATGTCCACACAATTATAGAGGAAACCTATTTTGTTTTCATTTTTTATTCAAAAACTTATTACTACTAATCCCTTCTTGCATCAATTATATCTCATTATTGTTCGTTGTTCTTATTCTAATTGTTGTCATTATTTAGTTTACACTGAGTCGACGTTTCCATGTGTGTATCATCAGTTACGCCAAAAGAAGAAAATAAAATTCTTTAATAAGCTCAAACAAGTATATTCAATAATATAATGTATGTTATCCTCCAATTCGACCAAAACATGATTTGATTAATATACCCATATTCTTTGATTCTATATTACAGTCTGATTAGTTATATAATGACTTTATCTCTATAAACACACAGACACACCTATATGCTTAAATTCGAATTATGACACATCTACGTTAATGTTAGGTTATAAATTCCTATAATAAAAGAGGCACATAAACATTACATAAATAGAATGTTTCTGTAATGAAAACTTAATAACATAAAAAGATTCAATGATTTGAGCAAAAGACATGTAATTTATAGTGGTTTATATTAGAATTATCAGCGTATTATAATTTCAAGCTAAACCTGAATAGTTCTATATGCATGTGTGTATGAGTTGTAAACAAAATACAATTATGCAGTGAAGATAATTATTTTGTTCTCCAATAAATCAAAAAAATAAATTAAACAAATAACATTTAAGGAAATATATATACATTAAAAAAAAATTGATACTTTTTTTCTTGCCGGCGCTAGCTCCGGTGATTACACAAACTCCGCGCTTGGTAAGTGCCGATGATTCCACTGCTCCGACGACGAGGAACCGATGAATCTCACATTCGAAACAATGTAATCTCTTAGAGTCTTCAAAGATTCATCTCTCTCCCCATTATCAACAACCACTGATCTCTTCTCCACAAGATCATCAGAATCATTATCATCATCGCCGGAGCCAACAAATCTTGATTCCGTCCGGCCATCTCTCCGGCTTTCGACATAACCCCACTTACTTCCACTCTCCATGTTCAGCTCAATCGACTTAAGATCACTCTCCTCATCATCATCAGAACCATCTATTATCTCTAAAATCCGGCGAATCCCCGACGACGTCTCTTTTACCTCCTGACCATCCATAAACCGCCGGAGCTCCTTTTTCAGCCGCTCCACGGCGGCGTGTTTTTCCTCAAACTCGAACTTCGCCTCCGTAAGCTTCATCTGAACCCTCTCTTCCCTCAAAACATCAGCTATATGCATCATCTCTCTCTCTTTCTCCATATCCTTCTTATCTTCTCCGATTCCTCTTGCCAGCTCATCACACACCTCCTCAAGAACATCTTTCGCTCTCTTCTCTCTCTCCATCTCCTCCTTCATCTTCGTCTCCGCTTTCTTAGCCTCCGCGAGCTCTCTCCCTAATCTTCTGTTCATCTTCTCCGTTCGTAGCCGAAGCTTTCTCTCAACCACCGCCTCTTCTCGAAGCTTCTCTACTAGCTTCCGCTTCTCCTCCTCTTCCGCATCAAATTCACACATCAGATGCTTCATAGATGATCTTGCTCTGTCCAATTCACAAATCAGAGCAGAGATCAAACGGTTGCTTGCTGTCTTGTGATCATCTCCGAGCTCGCCAATCCGCTTTAAAACCTTCACGAGTTCTTTAGACGTCGTTAAACCGTCGCTGACATTCTTGAAACGAGTTTTCACCTATTGTGTTTCGGATTAAACCAATCAGAGGTTTCTTCTTACACAAGAAATAGTTGTTTTTATATATGGTAGAAGAAAAGCTTACCGAGTTTGTGCCGATGGTTTTATATTCGATTAGTTGTAGTTTCTGAGGAACTGTTGATCTTCTATCTTCGCGGAGAACGATTCTCTGTCGATATTTGACTACCAAGTCTTAGAATTTAAGAAAAGGATAAAGTGAAAAACAGAGGAAACTTGAACCGGAAGCAAACCCTAACCTCTGATCCAAAACGGGAAATGGGATTGGATGATTTTAGCGGGAATTCATTGGAAAAGATCTCTGTTGATTTCTTCCTTCTGCTTCTCGAAGTTTTCTTGTTTCTCAAGCTATCTCCATTGGAATTTACCGGAGAATCTGTGCCGTCGCTGATCTCACACAGCGTTGCCGCCAGCTTTCTCGCCGAGACGCAGCGTTTTTGAAACTGATCTACATGAAGTTTTCCCGGCGAAAGCGATAAGAGAACGGGAGTTTTAGCGGCGGAGATGGACTTAACCGGAGTTTTTGAGCCGCCGTCGTCTTGAGCGGCTCTTTTCCCGGCGAAAATGGCGCGTTTGAGGCGGTTTCGACGAACAAGAGAAGAAGAAGAAGAGGAAGAACAACCTCTCTTCCTGATCTTGCACCCTCTCTTCCGATCCATATTTTTATTTATTGTAAAACAAAAAATCAGCAGAACACAAGATTGTATCAAATCTCGCCGGAATTAAATAAAAGAAATGAGAAAGAGATTTAAAATATTAATTCCGTTGGTGCTTTTTTTTATAAGAAGTAGGTCATGAGGATGATCGAGTAGAAAACTTGAGCAGCTTCTGAAAGATTTTGTTTTTGAATCTCTGAAAGAGACTTTAAAGTGAGTGAAAGAGAATCCAAAAAAAAAGAAGATTGATGTTTTCTTCTTTTGCTTTCCCTCTGAAGTTTTATTAGTGAGCAAAGCAACTACAAAAAAAAGGAAAAGAGATGGTTATTGCTTTAGATTCTTAATTCCTTTTGAAGACGTTGAAAACAAAAAGAAGTTTGAATCTGGGAAATTGTGTTATTTCTTGGGAGAAGAAAGAGAGAGAGAGAGAGATGTGGAAGAAGACGAAGTATGGGACGAGAGAGAGAGTATGTGTGTGTGTGTGTGTGTGGTGTTTTGTTTGTGTGCGTTGTCTAAATTGTCAAATGTTTTGCATGATTCATTGAACACACATTAACCAAAGTTTTCCAATTTCGTCAATTTTTATTAGAAATAATGATTCCATAATCAATAACTGTTAGTGAATTATTAATGCAACAACGACTTGTAAAAAGGTATTGTGGAATCTATCAATCCAAATGAGTACTTTTAAAAAAAAGCAGTCTCTATAAGATTAGGACTTTGCCAAAAGTCTAAGGAGACACAGGTTTATATCACAGTTTAACCGGAATCAGTTAAGTATTAGAAGTTTTTTTTTGGGAAATAATATGAGCAAAAATTTTAGATTGAGTTTGATCAGTGGGTTTCATAAAAATTAAAGACAATTCAAAACCAATGCAAAGAAATGATTTTGTTTTTATAATTTTAATTTTTTTGTATAGTTTAAAAGGTATTTGATTATAGTATTTCGTATTTTTGTGTTAGGCATATGAAAGACAGGCACATGCTGAGAACAATAATAATGAAATGCTTATGGAACATCCCAAGAGATGCCTTCTCTGTCAGTCAAATCAAATCCCTCCTCAAGATCCTTTCAACTATATATTATAAATTTTAGTTATCAATTTATAAATAAAACTATAACAAGTATATAATTTAAAAATTGTGAGGCTAAGAGGGTCCCACGATTGTACAAGAAAATTAAACATAGATGAACGGCTCCGATTAAATGGGTCCTACTATGTTGCTCTCTTTATCCTTTTGAGTCTTTGACTACTACTCGCAAATCACATGGAGAAATTGACAAAATGTCATATTATATACTTTCGCAATTTTTCAAAAATACTCACAACTCTTATGGCAATCCACCGTAATCATTCCTCTTAACTATAACCATCTTTCCAAATAGTTTAGCATTCTTATGTAACCATTCAAAATGTTCATTGTTGTCTATACTCTAATCTACATTATTCCATTTAATTTCATATACCAGACATATATTCTATCTATAAAAGGATTGGACAAGTGATCTGTCGATTTACTTTCGATTCAGTTTGAAAAATTCGGATAATTATACACATATATAATTTATATTATTAGATCAATTATTTAATATCAGAATTTAACAAATTAAGAGAAACCATATTTTTTATGAAATACTGTTATTGTATTGAATTTTGAATTTTTATATTTTATTTGTTTTTCATATATTTTCTTAACTTTTACGAAATATATCAGAAATCTGACGAAAATTATAGATTTTATCAGAATTGGAGTAGTTGTAGAACAAAATCTAGACGAAACAAAACGGATCACAAATATCACTTAAATTCTAGATATCTGTTATATGCCCATTCCTATATTAATTTTTTTTTACTAAGGTATCAGGAAAAATTCTCTTGCCTTCATAACCACTTTTATTTTGTCTTAATCAAATCTCTTACAACTTAAATAAACCACATTACTTTCCCTTCACTGAACACTATTCGTTCATCCAAAATGATGGATATAGTGATAACAATTATATATAAGATGTTGACTTTTTTTTGCTTAACGCGAATATATTTACTTTTTATTAATACTTAATCAACAACAAAGTGTTTCTCTTTTTTTTTCTTTTAAACAACTCAAAGTGTTTCTCTTGTTTGATTTTAAACATCTTATCTTCAAAATAAATATTTCCTCTTGATTATAGATTGGATAAATAATTACACCACCACAAATGGTCCCATGGTCTAGTGGTTAGGACATTGGACTCTGAATCCAGTAACCCGAGTTCAAATCTCGGTGGGACCTTTTTGTGATTATGATTTTAAAATGATAGCGATTGAGCCCATTTTGGGTGTTATGGAACTGGTCTCTTTTATTACTACTTTTGTTTCCAATATCGATGGACGCACAGGACAACACTTTTTTTATAAAACAAAAACTGTAATGAAAATGACCAAGTGCATTTCAATTTCACAACAAAGTCAGAATTCTAAAAAATTAAAGCTTCTCAAAACTGCTAAACCACTCTAAAAGAAGATCAAAATCACTAAACATTTGTTTTTTCTTTCTCCTAAACAAAAATACTTTTCTCTGGCGTTTGGATGTTTGAAGCACAACATTTTCTTCTCTCTAAAGTGTGAACTCTGTTTCAGTTTTTCGGTTTACTGCCATTTTGACTCTCCTCCCAACCCGATTTCAACTTCTACAGGAAGCCCAACCACTGCACTCTTGCTTTGGTTATTTCCCGTTTTCTTATTCTTCTTTTTCTTGTTATCTTGAGTATCTATCACTCTCACCAAACCCGTCTCTTGCACACTGCTTCTCTTCTTCTCAATACCATCTCCAGAACCCTTTGACATATTGCCCCGGGAAAAGACTTCGGCGAAAGAGGTTTCAGCATCATCAATAGCATCGAGTTCCTCCTTTGGACTAGCCCTTTTCTGTTTCCTCTCAGCAGCATAATTGTCGTTACCCAGGGTTTTCTTCTGTTTATGTTCATCCTTCGTTTCTGCTTGCATCTGATCTAAATTTGGGTTGGTCTTAGACTTCTTCTTCTTGCTCTTGTTATCCTCATTGTTGCCTCTTTCTTGTTCTTCTAACTTGCCTCTCTTAGAGCTCTTCTTGCTTTTTCGGTCTTGGTTGGATTGCTCTTCTTCTGCTGATTTGCTGTGACGAGTATCAAAGGTTTCATCGTCGGTATCAAATCGGGCATGCTTTGCAGTCTTCGAGTTTTTATCTAAGGGTTTAGCGTTGAATACATTCACTGAAGGGAGGAGCAACTTTCTCACCTGCGACGTTAGAACATGTACTCTCATTCTTATTTAATTTCCCCACCCAGTTACGTTAATTACAATGGAAAAAGGAGTACAAAAAAGTAGTTTTACCTTCGTAGCTGACTTCTCGTTATCAGAGATTGGGTTTCCTCGAATATTCAAGTTTCGCAAGCAAGATAGTGTACCCAAAACCTATCAACATTTGGGAACACAAGATTGAGATCAAAGCAAAAGCTTGTCACGAGCTAGATAAGGCGAAAGTCTGCTTTCACTTATATAGATATATTATACCTCTAAACCAGAGAGACTCGTGATCATATTGTTTCCCACATCCAAATTCAGTAGTCTCTTGTTGAGCGCAAGTTCTGCTGGGAGAGCCTGAACATTTAAGCGTAAAGGAAATACAGTCTTAGCAATATAAACAAAAGATTGTGGAATTGGAACACGTCGGTGTGTTTATATCTATGGAAGAAAGATCACCTTAATTTCATTGTGAGCGAGCCGTAGTTCTTTCAAATCAGAGCATGACTTCAGAGAAGACCCAATAGCTTTAATTCTGCAGTCCGACAAAGAAATCTGAAACCGGGGATTAGTTAAGTATTAACTTTAGTTTCGATTCCGAAGCAGGAGAAAACTGGAGCTTACTTTTGAGAGATTTTTCAACTTCGAAAGTGAGTCACCGATTTCACTAATCGGGTTCCTAGAAAGCACTGCATCAAATCCGTAACGATAAAACAAAACTTAAGTAGGTGAAGTTGGCCAAAATTGAAAGAGTAACATGTTGATCTGCTGAAGGAAGAACATACCGAGACTGTTCAAGTCTTTCAGTAGATCTAGCTTACAAATGGAGGAGATTTCATTGTCTGCAAGAAGTGAAAACAAGTATAAAGGGTTAATCATCAGTAGTAGCTTGTGGATGAAAGGCAAACCCGTTGATTTGTGTTGTACAACTCACCGTTCAAAATCAAGGCTCGCAAATTGACAAGAGAAGATATCTCATTCATGGATTTGAGCTTGTTCTTTCCAGCATTGAAAACCTGATTGCAACGACATCATACAATAAAAGTTCAAAGTTAAGTCCTGAAGTACTTCATCTTTAATAGCAACCAAGTAGCAAACCAATCAGTTCCAAGATGAAAGTAGCAAACATATTTGGAAGGGAGAAAAGCATTAAGACCAAAAAAAAGTTTTCAATAGAACTTACTGTAAGCTTAGTTAGTCCTTCAATTCCATTCAAGCTCTGCAATTTATTTTCCACAACCGATAGCCACTTCAAATTCACACAAGACTTCAGTCCCTAAAACCAATAAAAACATGAACATAAGCTCTAAAAACCCACAACTATCTCCAAATTTCAGATACTATCATACATCAATATGGTTGAGAAAAGGCGCCGTCTTTTTCTTCTTTCAATTAGAGTAATTACCTGAAGATCAGTGAGATTGTTGAAACGGAGATCGAGCTTCTCCAAGTTTCTGAACTTGCTCAAACAAGACACCTGAATGAATATAAGTCTACACAATTAAGGTTTCGTTTCAATTTCTTATGGAAACAGAGTTTGCAGAAACGAAATGAAACTCACGTCGGTGAGAGCTCTGTGACCAAGATTTAGTTCCTTAACGGAATCGAGGTCCTGGGTTTTCTTCTCTTTTAGAACTTGTTCAACAGTCAACGATTTCGTCGCCATCTTCGTCTTCTTCCTCGTAACAAAACCCTAGTCTTTGGGTTCTCAGTCTCACCCTAAGAAACCCCCGTAAGTGAAAGATTGTCTCTGTTTCCGACCGTGCCAGGTTTTTACAAAGAAAGCTCACAGATTCCTATTGTTTGTAAATTTGACCCAGTTATTATTGTAGAATCAGGGACACCCTCTTAGTGTACTCCAATTTACATTTGTAATATCTCTCGACATTACAAGTTGGTTGTTGCAAGACTCCAAGTTAAGACGGAACCAAGCACGTATTGGCTTAAGCAGAATGTTATCATGACTATAAAATCAGAATTTGGTAGTAAATGACCATGGCTAAAATTGACAGAATATTGGACAACCAAAGATATCACTCAGAGAAACCAATTCAATCCCATTAATTGCCTTCTCCATGTCTCGGCATTATAGAATAGTTAAAAGAGAAGCAACCAAAGAAAAAAAATATGAAATCTTCTGATAAAACATCGATCAGTGTATTTCTTCTCTAATTGGCCGCATTCACATTCTATTAGTGTTCTCATGAGATGTATTTTTCTTGTTGCTCGTGCAAAAGCTTTGCTGAAGATTTGGCATCAAGGTAGAGTGATGTTACTTCCTCTATATCCGCCTGTCAAAAGTCAAAATACCAAGAGATTAACATGACATATTTACAACCATAACATTCATTATTAGACTGCTTTATTGTCCTAAGATTCACAAGGAATTACCTTGCAAATATTGTCACGTCCATTCATTTTCGCCACAATGCTGGCAGGAGACAAAAGCTGAACAGCATGCCTGAAAGTGAAAACACAAAAAAGTTTAGAGAAAGAAAAAATCTTGCAAAGAAGCAATAACGCTAGTTTAGTCAAACCTTAGGGATGTTCTTTGCCCAATGTCCCCAAGTAGGACCAAGCATTCTTCATCCACGGTTAGCTCTTCTACTTGCGCACGAATGGCTATAATCTGGACACATAACAAATCTGTTACAATGTTGTTAATTAATTGAAGTCCAAAAATAAAAAAAGCAATTGAGTAACCTGTATCATTTCAGAGGGATTATAGATTTGGGTCCGGATAATGACCAACCGATCCAACAAGTCAATAGGTACTCCATGGGGACTGGGCATATCAGTCCCTCTGCAAATAAAGTGAATCACACTAAGTTAGAACAAATTCACATGATTCTCAAAGAAGAAAACTGATAATTCGTCTATCAAGGTCTAGCGTCTCTCCTCACCTTACGTTGCAAACTCCTCTATTTGTTGCAAATATCACTATTGGAGATAACGAGCTCTCAAGAGCACGGTTTAAGTACGAAAAGCACTCCATATCAAGCATATGAACCTGAAGTTTTGCAATTTAAGAAAACTATAATACTGCTCCTGAGTCCTGAGCAAGATCGATATGGTGGAATGAGAACTTATTTAGGAAAATACCTCATCAATAAATAGAACTCCGGGAACAAGCTCTGCAACACCTTCATCTATATAACGGTTCACGACCTGCAATAATCATACACCATAAACTATTAGTCCTTTAGAAAAATTTAAACAAGAATCACTTAGGTCTTAGTGCAGAAGATAACCTTGTTAATTTCTTGTCGCAGCTTATCAGTGATCTCAGTCTTCCGGGGTTTCATCATTTGGCCCATCAAAGAAAGTATGTCCTGCCCACCTTGAGGTCGAGCATTTGCTGCATCCAGATCTTGAAGCGTGACATCCTAACCAAAGTGCAGAAAATTTTTAGAGGCACAAAACAACAAAACAATCAAAACATACATGCATTAAACAGATCCATAAAAGGTAACATTGACAATGATGATAATTACTACTACACAAGGGAAAGCCCTTGGGATAAGCAAAGGTCATATAGAAGGTAAACCTGCACTATCTCTTTCTTTTTGTGAACCTCTCCTTTCGGAAGTGGAACATATTCTTCAGCTTCCAGATCGAATTCAGTGGCAAAAGCATCACTTCTACCCACCCGCTTGACAGCTCCACTGTTTGCTTCAATGTATATAACATCTCCCACAGCTACCTGTGAGCCAAACGGTTACAAAGGAATCAGCAACTTCACTAAGAGGAACTCTAGGACATAATAACCTGATAATTTGTTGCAAAAATAATAACCAAACAGAAGAAAACAATGCCAGGTGCAAAGAAGTCACACAACTAACCTTTTCCTTAATTAAGGCATCATATATAGTGGGATCCAACTTCAGTTGTTTGGTTCCTTTGACTGTCTTGAGCCCAATGATAACATGAGTGATGCTTTTACCATAGCCTCCGGTAAGACTTTCAGTTTCTTCTGGCGATAGCTCCGTAACCTGGAACTCAAGGAAAACATGATAAGAATCTAACGGCAAAGAGACATACCACTACACAAGAACACAACACAAGAAACTGAAATTAGCAGCACACCTCCCCTTCATATACTTCTTTGGTTTCCTTGATACGAAGCCCAATGGCGCGTCTGAAATTCTCCATGAGAACCTCAGTTTTCTTAACCTCTGATGAGTATACCTCAGATCCAACCATTGGACAGAAGGGAACCTGCAAACAAGAAACAATCCAAATAACATAAGCTGAAAGTGGATGAAAATGCCATCATACCATGTATAGTAAATCTGATGAAGCCATGTGGATACATGGAATAAAGAAGATACAATATGAAGACATCCAAGATTACCTTACTTCCCAGCTCTTGGGATATTCCAAGAGCCAATGCGGTTTTTCCAGTTCCAGGAGGTCCAGCAAGCAAAAGAGCCTTGCCCGCCATCTTCTTCTGCTTGATCATGTCCACTACAAGACCAGCTGCCTCTCTAGCCTCAAGTTGACCAACAAATCCAGCCGCCAATGGTATAGGAATTCCGGTTGGCTAGAAAAGGAGACACAGAGTTAGCAACGGAAATTATATTACAAGCTACAGAAAGAGGTAACACTAATGCCTGAGAAACTATTGTCAGTAAAAGAGCCACAGCTAGTTGATAAAAACACAGTAAATGACAAGCACAAAGGCGACGCTTTTACGAGTCTGAAAGCATCCTTCAGCACAATATATCATAACAGACGCACTGAGATTGAAACTTTTACAAATAAACTATGGGGTTTAGATGTACTAGAACCGAAAAGAGTTTCAAAACAATCAGCTATAAAACCTTAAAAAAGCCTAAAACTTTAAACCCTAAACCCGAACGAACATGAGCTATACGTGCATACAGAAACCTACTGCAATACACTTAGAAACACTATCCCCAGAGTATCTGAGGGTACCAAACGAAGCGATAAGCTCTAAAACCCTAAAACCCGGACGAATTTCGAGAGATACGAACATACGACTGCAATCTACTAGATTAAAAGAGATATTCAGTGTAGAGAGAGAGAGAGAGAGGAGAGGAAGAAGAACCTCGAGGCCAAGGCCTTTTATATGAGTGTGAGTAGCAATCCGCTGTTTCTTCGCAGTGGACTGGATTTCTTCAATCTTCACTTTCTCCATCTCTGTCAACTGTTATGTTGTCTATCTGAGTCACGTCTGAGATCTCGAGGTCTTTTGTTGTATTCTCCGACGACGACGGCGGAACAGTTCGAGCTCACCTTTTGATGCTTCTTCTCCAAATTGGCAAAACCCCTCCTTTTCTACAGTTTATATGTTAATTTTTGTTGCATCAATGGCCCTTACACTCTTTTTACTTATGAAAATCACTCCACGCTTTTAATTAAAAATGTAAAGAATACCAATTGGACGAAACAATTTTCTGGTTCCTACTCTGCTATCACTAATCATTAGAAGAAATAGTGGAGAGAGAAAAATGGTGAAGAAAAAAGAGTCATAAAAAAATGTTTGCTCAGGACTCAAGAATCATCAAAATACATTCGGGGACAAAAATAAAATATACAAATAATAAAGGGTCTTTTTTGCAACTTTTTTGTTCTTTCCATCAAGTCGGATAAGCTTTGCTGCTACTACTTCTTCTGGAACCACCAGTGGCCGTCGCACTCTCGCATATGGAGACTCTCTCGATTCCCGCCGCTGCGTGGTTTTCTGGCGGCGCCATTCCTCCGCCTCACGCGAGGCTTACTCCGGCGTACCTCCTTCGGAAACCGCCGCACAGGAATTCCCCACGCTTGTCCGCCTTTAATGCCGCTTCTCGCTCTGGTAACAATATATTCATTCTCTCTTTCTCTCACTCTCTCGCTACGTTTTATTTCCACAATCAATGTTCCTGTTCAAATGATTTTCTCGTTTCCTCTATTTCCTTCGCTTGTGAAAAATTTAGTGTCTTTTGCTGATTTTAGTGAGTGAGCTTGTGGAGGAGGATGTGCTGCAAATGTTCTTGAAAGACAGAGAAGAAAATGGAGACTTCATTTCCAAAGTTTCTGATAGGCTCTGGTTAAGGGAAATTCTCGAATCTATTGATCTTAGCTCTAATGGAGCCTCTTCAGCTGTTGGACTAGATAATCAGGTAAACTATGTGTTAACTTACAAAGTATACATGTTTATGCTTACCAAGTAGTGGTTTTGATAGCATAAATCTTTCTTTGATTGTATTATGAATATTATTAAAGCTGGTTTCTTCCATATGTTCATTAGTAACTTAGCTAGTTGATCCCGCTGTAGCTTTTAGTTCTAAGTTGTAAAATATAAGTCCATCGTCAAGTACATGACAGTGAGCTTGGCTTGCTTCTGACGATGTAAACCCCTTATTATGTATTCCCGAATAGTTTATGAGATACATTATCTTGTTGCAATTTTATGAGTCAATGTAATATATTTTTTCTGCTGCGTCTCTGAAATCTCACAAATCTATATGCAGGAGAGCTTGATGGATGGCGCAGATGACGATGAAAGCGGTTTCTTGAAACTTAAACCGACCCAAGAATGGATTGCTGGGGAAATTGATTCCGCCCCCATGAATAAGAAAGCTCTAGCTAAGGTGTGTCATCTCTTTTTACATGTTTTAGTTCTCTGTCTTCGTTTCACACCCCTTCTCATTACAATAGTCTGCTGCGTTTTATCTACCTCGCCATAACCATTTTGGGTTTGATCGCAGGCATTACGAGACGACAGTGAGCGAAGGAAGAAACTGAACTTTCTGAAATATGAAGCTGTATGATTATTCCTTTCAGTATGTTTCTTGAGTAGTCTACCAATCAAAGCAATATGATAATATGATTTACCAAAACATTTATTTGTGGAAAATAGTTGTTCAGCATGTGATGTCAGTGGTTAATTTGAATAAATCGCCTTTGAATGATTGCTTTTGTGTCTATTTTTTTTGTAGCTGAAGCGTGAGCTGATGTACCTGTCAATTGTAATTGGAACCGGCTGCAGTGGATATTGCTTACTAGCTTTATCAGCTCAGGTAAGCTCTCTCATGGGAATTATTTTCTTTGTAATGTCGATTATACGATGAAGCATTCTTCGAGAGTATATATTGCAAAGAGAAATGATGGAGATAAAAGGTCGGTTTTAAAACAAATATGTTTTATTTGATTAGGCTGCCGTCAGCTACGCAGTTGGAGTTCTTTTCAGGTTAGTTCTCTATTTTAATGGTTGTAGGAAGATAGACCTTGACATTGTAATTTATAAGTCTGCAACATACTTACTCATGCACTTGCATATTCGTAACCAAAATCTTCTTCCAGTGCAGTTGCTTGTACCTTCAGCTTTTGTACGGATATGCGGATGGTGTTTCACGTGAAGCTGTTCCTAATATCTTCCTGAAAAAGAAGACTAAAAAGTAAAGCTTCTAGTCATCACAAAGCTTTTGTCTGACAACCCTGGTCACTTTGTCCATCTAATATTGCGCTTAACTTTCTTTTGTATTGTCCGAACTCAGAATCGGGATTAGAAGTGAAGACCTTGAAGACTTTGTAGAGAGGACCATCCGCGGCAGCGGCATGGCTCTCTCTTCCCCACGTCTAGTGATTCCAGCTGCAATTTATGCTTTTTGGGTACTCTCTCACAAGTATTTCCAAAGTGACTTGTTCGACTTTCAGGTAACTAATTCAAGCTAATTGCTTATTTAACTTATGCCCCCACCTCAAAATAGGAAAATGTGCCCTATGATAATAATCCACCTAACACCGGAAAGAAGAATCTTTTGGGTACCCGTTTATAAGCGTTTGAGAGCTAAAAGTCTAGTACAGTGTTTCCGTCTGGATCCTTTTCAGCTGTTTGTTTGCAAGTTTTTAGCTTTATTTATCTATGTTTCCACAAAGTTCTTATTTTTGATTTCTGATAATCGCTTTATTTTCACATGTTTTTGACAAGTTTGAATCTTTTTCTCTCTCCACAATGCTGTGCCTTGCAGATTGTTCCAGCCATGGTTGGTTTGTTTGTATACAAAGCCGCAGCTCTGGTTCAAGTGTACAGAGATAACCAAGATCTTCAGTTAATCTTCCCAGATGATCTATGACCTTTCGAGTTAGACGATCTTTGACCTTCCGGGTTAGATCATTTGTCAATTGTTTGGTTCATGATCTCAGAGGAAAACAGAAACTGGACTCATCTGCTAAGACTTATAGCTGAGCCTGAGGGAGTAGTGTGTTGTGAGTTGTACGTAGAGATTGACTAAAACGGCATACGGTTTCTCCAACCAACCTTGTGTCCTCGTTTTTTCTTCGTTGACGTCTCTTGTAAATTTGTATTTTGTAGTTCCTTTATATTCATTTTACTTAAATATCTCAATTTTGTTTATCACTTTCAGAGTTTTTGCGGGAAAGCACTATATATTTCCTGTGTTGTACCAAAAACAAAATTATTGAACGTGTGAGAAAATTAACAGTTGAAGACATGCGTGAAACATTTTTCATTCTACACATTCAACTCACCAACGAGTCAATACAATCGGAAAAAGAACTTTCCACTCTGTTTATCTCATAAAGGCAATTCCAATAGAGAAGTAGAGATTCACAATTTGGTAATATCAGCAAAAATTTAGGGCATAAGAAACGTAACTACCCCCTTTTAAATGGTATGGTCGCCTTTTCTTTCTTTCTGCACATCCGATTGTCTTAGGCTTCTCTTACTCTAGCTTTCGAGTAATGTGATTCCGCAAATAAAATTTTACAAACAAAAGAGCGTATGATAGTTTCAAGAGCGTAGACTCCATCCACGTGCAGCTAATGCACTCCGTACTCTCATAGCTGCTTCTGCTGTGTCATTCAATGGAGGATAACTCCAACTTTCCGACATCTATAAAACCATTAGAACCAAACCAGGTCAAAGAAGAGCATGGAGAGTGGAGACATGGATGATATAACAGAACTCTCACTAGATGCCTCTCTAATCTTTGGCAGTATCCATCGCCATGGGAAAGATGGGAAAATATAGGCAGATAGCTCTACAACATTTTACGAAGATGTAAAGATACTTACATCTTCGAAACCCGTAAATGAGCGGACGACTCCTCGCTCCCTCAAAGTCTTGTGGAAATCTGCGATCTTCCATTTACAGTGATCGGCTCCAACAACATACACTGGTTTCCTGCAGCAGAGAAGGAATACTCAGATTATAGTTTAAGACGTAGGAAAGAATACGAAAGTGAAAGGGTTATCTCAGTATATTCTGTACCCGGTGCTGCAGGCTTCGCTTATGAGACTGACAGAATCCGCTGTCACTACAAAGGCATCACCCCAAGCTAAATGTCCCATGTAAGGATTCGGTTCTGAATTAGCATTTTAATACAACCGTTAGAAAAAAAAATTCATTGCATTGTTTGTGTACAAGGCTGAAGCAATATTTTCTGTGGATCGTCAGTACCTTGGCCATTCCAAATAAAAACTTTTGGGTTATCTCCTAGTTCTTTGAAAATTACTCTTGAAACCTGCTTGTGTTGTAAAATAATAGGTGAAACTCCAGAACAGCAGCTATAAATTTTCCAGTAAGTAGAACATGTGTTAGGAGACCTTTTCAGGGGTTTTGTAGGAGAGAGCAATTCTGACACTTCCACAGCTATCAAGGACACTGAGAAGGGCGTCTGTTAGCTGCTTTGCGAAGTCTGCTCCATAACGACAGTTGCCTGTTCAGAAAGACAAGAAAAAACCATGCAATAAGATCTAAGCTTCAGGTTCCAAAAGAAAAAGGCGCTCATGCGTTTGCTGGAACTGTAAGAACGCTGTCTAGTAACTTAAAAGAGTAACAGAACTTACGTCTAGGCCAGCCAATGTTGACCACAACTAAGGGCTTTGGAAGAGCAGCAAACTCATCATGCCAAGCACTAGCTGATTTACGGAGTGAGGCATAATCAATCTGGTGTAGAGCTCCAGTTGTCAAGACCTGAAAATAGGTGTGTCCATTCATGGTGTTACAAATGAAATCTCCACAACAAGATTCATCTAGAGTAATATGATGGAAAAGACAATAGAGAAAAAACCATGGCACTTACTACATGATCCTGAGGTGGTTCACTTGGAGTTATCCACCTACGCATAAATCTGGGAACTTGCTCTTGCGCCTCGAGGGTTAGGGGATAGTAGTCGTGACGAGGCGTGATCACCATGTCAAACCTATTTAAGTGTGATCTAGGATGTTGTATCTACAAAAATGAAGACCAAAGATCAATTATCAGAATTATGAGAATCCAGGAACAAAACGCTCTCCTTTTAGATGATCACAGGATTCAGGAACAAAATTCCTCCCTCTAGATACTAAATCAAAATTTATTTCGAACCGTATGCCAAAGCTAAGCCTAGAGTTCTTAAGTAACATAACAATCAGGTTTAAATCTTATAATAGACCTGAACAACGAAGACGTTTTCAGAAGCCAGACGCCTTATCGAGCTAGCAATAGAAACTGTATCTCTCCCACATGCAATCACTACAATCGGGCCATCCCTGCAAAAAAGGAAATAAAATCGCTTAGCTAGATGGAAAGGCATACCATCCAGGCTTCAATTTTCGCCTTCCCGTTTGCAACTCATAAAAACGCATCAACGTCCAAATGAGCAAGCGCCACAAAGAAATCCAAAGTTAACACAAACTTTCAGAAAAGTTACATACTTTTCATAGGTCTCACGGGCCATAGTCACAATCTCCTTCACGTCAGCCTCTAGAATAGAGGCCAAGCCTACAATGCCACCATTCTCTGAGGGTACAGATGCTATATATTTACTTTGTTTGGACCTAAGCATCAATCTGGAGTAGAGGTAAATATGCCTGAGGATAAAGTCCAACTTCTTGTGAAAACCAACAGGCAGCCAGTGCAGCCACTCATTTATACCTCCTTTAGGCCTTGTAACTCGCTTGCATCATAGAAAAAAAAAAAAAGAGAATCTCAGCGAACAAAATTTCGTTGAATGTCAACCAAAAACCATGGCTTATACCCTAAAGTTGCAGCAGTTCCTTGTTTCCAAGAAAATTCCTATAGTTCCTCCTCCTCTGAACATTTAGACTAGCAAATACGTTACCTCATCCTACATAACAACCCCATTTCTTCCACAGTGACCTATATGCTAAACGAAGAACTAAGATTCGTGAATTTTCACTTCTATTTAGACTAAGCAAGCTAAAAACGTAGGATACATGAAGAAACGAGAAAGGAAGATAAATTAACCATTCGGCCCTAGAGAACCCCTATCCGAAAGCAATCATCAATATTACAACCAAATCATGCGCCTAATAGAAACTGATGTAAAACGGAAGTTTAGTATCTAGTATCAACGGGATAGTCGGAAAAAAGAAGAAGGAAATGCTAAAACCGAAACGAAAAAAACGTATCAAGCCTAAATCAAAACTCACATAGGGTAGGTAATTTTCTGCCAAGCCGAGCGCGCGAACGAGACCGATACACTGATTCTCGGAGCCAGGGAAACCGTTTCCAATGACGACGGCGCGTCTGACGACGTTCTGAGCTCCACCTTGTTCGAAAATCTCAGGTACGCCGGTAGATAGACTGGGTGGATCCGGCAACAGGATTGGCCTCATGCCGGTCTGATGATTTCTACCCGATCAGATCAAAACCCTAAAGGGAACCACGCCGAAATTGAAGATTGATCTCTCAATCAATTCTGTGAGAATACGCGAAAGAGAAAGGTCGTGCTTTGACAACTTGCGAAGGGTCATAAACAGATGTTTTTCCTTTTTCTCCTTTCAACGAAGAGACGCGAAAATTGGTATACAAAGGGGACGAACTAAACTCAAACTGCAAAAAAAATTTATCAGAAAATAAATGTTTCTTTCTGCAAAAGTTGCGCGTGGGATTTTATGGGCCGTTTCTAAGGCCCAATATGTAGAATTTGATTGTTAAAACGTTGATCCTATGGGCCATTTTTTGCTCCTCGGTCAGTGCCTTTTTTTTTTTTCTGCAACAGCAAGCTTCTTCGACCACGCTAAGTCAATCAATCGAATGCTAACAAAAACAGCGGACTTACATTAAGTGATCATTTGTGTGTTTGAAGCAATACACATTTGATATACCAAATGAAGCTTTTGCGTTTGAGATCTTCAAACATGCATGCATTTGTTGCCATTCTTGTCTGGTGCATTAATTTTTAAGTAAGCTTTCATTCTTTTTGAGTTTCCCATTCACAATTCCTACCCATGGTTTTTAATTTTCCTTTATTACACTGTAGCTAAATCTAGAGTTTAGCTTGCAGGCTCATATAACCTAAGCAACTAGTAAGGCGTTACTTGTTACTTCTCCTAATTTAGATTTTCGATCTATGCTTCTTCATGTACTCAGAATGTCAGAATGGCTCGTCCGTTTGATTTGGTTCCTCTTGGTCCTTTTTTTTGGCCAACTCTTCAAACTACAAGGCAATGCTTACTGCAGTTGATGATGTTGTTGAACACCTGGTCTTTTTTTGTTAGACAATTATACCGATAAGCTTGTTTTCTTTTGCAAATTGTAACACGTTGTGGTTCGCTTTTTAGGCCAGTCAGTCATGATGGTCACTAACATCCACTATTTTACGAAAAGAAGTTCAATTAATCTTGTGATGCAGATCGTGAAGAGATGATGATGAGTGGTTATATGCTTAGTTGTGATGCTTGTGACTTTGATCTGGATCTACGCTGTGCTAATGTCTAAAGTGGTCAAGCATAGCTGCGACAGGTCATTCTCTCTCCAACGCAAACGGAGGCATCATCAAATACTTTAGCCTTTAAGTGGAAGTGGTTCCTAACAACCACAGTTCTCGTCCCTTCTGCGCAAACTATCGTCAATCCAGATGCAAAGGCCCTTACATTCTAAAGCAGCTTTGTGAGCCATACACTGGATACGTTTGTCCAGATACAGCTAAGAAAATTCCATTCAGTCGCTGTTCTCTTAGTTTTTGGATGTTAAGAGCTTTCTTTCCAAAATACAAACATGTCCTAGAGATCGTACAACTGTTAACCATTTTCTTATGGACAAGTTTGCTAAAAGTAGAAACAAATTTGCTGAAAACAGAGACCGCGGGTGAAGAGAGAAGAAATTAATAAACTAGAAAAAATGCTGTGAAACCAAAAAAGAAAAATCAAGTCTTTCGACAACATAAACAAGGAATATGTTACATTGCAGACGCAGGATTCATAAAGACAAACAGGATAACTGAGAAATACAAAGAACAAACTCACTCAAGTGACTAAACCTATACGAGACAAAGTAAAATGTTTTATGAAACTGTATCATTTTGACATTTACAAGAGTTACATAAGCGAGGAAGACCATGACATGTAACCTCAAACTCAGTCATTTTCATGACAAAAATCAAGACTGAAAATTGAAAGGATGGGACTGAGTTAATTTACAAAAAGAGTGGTCTGCTTCCGGTTATACGCACCAGAAAAGTTTTTCTTAAGTATCATTACCTTCAATAGGGCTTCTGAGATTAAGATCTGCAGGACGGTAAAGTGATGCCTCCACAGAAAAATGCAATTATTATGTACAGCACGAGAACTATCAAGCACGTCAACATTACCCTGTCAAGCACAAACAATAATAGCAAGTTCGTTTAAAACCGAGAAATGTCACTATAATGATACGGAACTCGTAAAAGGAGAAACCTTTTTATCCAGAGAAGAGGTGTGTAACATTATATAAGACAAAAAACAGAGATATGAATTCTTCCAAATCAGCTGATATTATGTATCTCTATTTTAAGAAATATATCAGTCAACTAGGAGCTCTTACTATCCACCAAAGCCAAAGAAATATTAAAAGAATCTACAAGTGACAGAGATCCTTACAGGAGCTTAGCATTTTTCATCCAAAGAGCTCGACGGAGGCGCTTTGATTGTTTCCTGAAGTGAAATGCATTATCTTGCATTGTTGCTGTTTTATCAACAAGAAGCTCAATCCTATCACCTCTCTCCATTATTTTCTCAATGTTCTCTACCATGACCGATCGAATCTGTAAACAACACAAACAATGAGAGGATAAACATTTCCATGGTAGATATCAGATAAAAGTACTTAAGAGCACATGAACAAGTGAAACAAACTGAAAAACTTTAGCCAAAGATAAAACTTCAAGAAGCAAAAAAAAAATCTGCCTTTTTAATGTAAATAGTTTGGTAACTACACAAAGAAACAATTACCTCACTGACTTCTCCTCTCACACGATTGAGAGTATCTACACTTGGATTACTAGAGAAGAACTCCATCTGCTGATGCAAAACCCTTGAGAATTCGTCATTCATTGCGTAAGCTGGAGCATGATGTGCCACTTTTCCATAGTTTTTCATGAACCTCATATGAATATCTTCCAAATATGAAAATGGAATCCTCCCTACAAATTCAATCACCATCATCAAACATCAATCAAAATCACACAATTTCAAAGGCATAGCGAACCAAAACTCTGAATCAATTACAGAGACTTCGAGACCCATGGCAACGTTTCATCAGCTAAATATGAAATTATGGATTTTAGACCTTAATTTCAGTGAACAGCCATAGAGATTACGATTCTTACAAAGTGAAAAGGGGGAAAAAGGGCTTACTTCCAAAGGTATCGTTGGCCATACAGAGAAAGGTAAGCCCATCAGATCTGAGAATATGGAAGATGTAACGGTCTTGTGAGAAACACAGTCTTTCATCGGCGGTTTCCGGCGAAAGCTTCTCGAGAATCCGCCGCACTACGGCGCCTGTGTTTCCCGTGACGGCGCTGAATTCCGCTAATACCACCGTACCCCTTGCCACAACCGCATAGATAATCGCCATCGTAGATCCTTCAATCAGGCGTATTTTCGACGTCAGGTAGTGAGGATCACGCGCCCCGGCGAGAAGTTCAACGTCGTGTTTGCTAGGATCCGAGCAGAGTCTTAAAAATTACGAAAGTTATGTCAAGAGCAGACGTTTAGAATAAAACCCCTTATTTATTATTATGTTTTTAATAGTCACCTACATTTTATTTTCTAACATTTTAAACCCTAAACAATTAAACTATCACTTTTAGTGGATAATAATAACGTATCATTTCACTATCTTATCTACTAGAAATATGGATTGTAAGATTGAATCACAGATTTTATATTTCGTAGCTAGAGAGATTCTGCCTTTGTGATTTCAATTTTTAGTCTCAGATTATAGAAAATTGAGGTGGTAGATATTAAATAGTTTCAACAATTCCAAGCAGGTTTTGCTCCAATTTGTACTGATTCCATGGATAATGTCCTAATCAGATGATGATTTAGTATGTTGAATTGTATAAAATTCTGAAAATCAAAGCTTAGAGAAACGAGTCTTTGTATTTTATCTTTACTTTTTGCGGTGAAAAACTATGTATAGTCTGTTGGATAAGGAGAAGCAATCGACGACCAAAAAAACTTATAGTCTTCGTCGACTTTCACCTTTATAGTGTTAAGTATACATACAAAACAACTGTTTCATGTTGGCTCTGTTTTTTTGGGATTCTTCGTCGCAAAATGTCATTATTATTGCATTGTTGGTGAGCACGAATAGGAGGGTTTACCACTAGAAATGAACTTAACTATGTTAGATAACTTTGTTTAGTTTAGGATTATTCATTTTACTAGGTAATAATCAACGATTCTAGTACTCACTAATTTTGAAATATTGACCAATGTTTGTGTGCATCATGCGTATTAACTTCAAAATTGATAATAATAAAAAAAACTAATGACAATCCTAACTTTTCTATAAGTTATATTTCTATATGTTTTATGAACCACATAACGTAAATGGAAGCTGATAACATTAAAATACGGATAAACCAATTATTTAACTTGCTTATCTATCAAAAATTTGGATTATATATTAGAATCACATATTTTATTATGTCAAATGAAATAGTTTCTTAGGGCTTTTTTCTATTTTCTAGTTATGAAGGATTAGATTAATAGATAACACAAAACTGTTTATTTTTCGTTCATTAAAAATGAATAGTATAATAACTCGAAATAGCTCTTGAATATTATGAATCATATATTCTATGTGTTTCAAAATATACGATATTTTTATATGTTTAGCTAAATTTCAATTTTATTAAAACTGTGTGATCGATTGTATTTTAGAGTTTATTTTATAATTGATTGAATTATTTTTAATTTTTGTTTTTAATGATACTTTTTAGAAAAAAAATGATTTTTTTGATTTCTGAGTTTCTTTAGCCAAATATATTTTGAAATGGAGGTATAGACTTCAGCCATTGGTCGTGATTCGTGACCCAAAATTCTTCTTATTTGTTGTTTTTTCTGCCTTAGCGACAAACTATCGAAGACCCAAAAACTCTTTGTCTTCGTCCTTTATGTGTATATCTCTTTCTCTACAGTAGAAAACAATTATGTCCTTTTGGCTCTTTTTATTTAAAGTTTATTATATCTCTGGTATTGAAAGCATGCTCGAGTAAATCACTTTTCTACTTTCTGCCTGTCAAAATTTATAAGTTATATAATATTTTTCTTTTGGAATTTTAATCCTTGGTTTGTTTTTTTGTCTCATATTTTTTTCCCCTTTGTTGATTATTTCGTCTTAAGTAAGCTAATTTCAAGGTTTTGACTTTTGAGTTTCTACATGACAGACACTTGATTACTCGGTGACTAACATTCTCTACGAAAACGAAACCAAGAGAAAAGTTAATTAAAAAAGAAAAACAACTTATCATCATAAATTCAAATTCTCACTTTGAAAGGAAAACAAAAAGAATCTTTCTGGTCATAAATTCAACCACGCAATAATGTAGTAACTTTAACTTGAATCTCGCTAGCTTCAAGGCCAATTCAGCTGTTCCCATTCCCAGATTGGTTCAGTTAAACCATCAACCATCTCTGTGTTCACAGATAGATCAACATGTTCTCCTCCTGACATGTAAGTTTCTGGTGATGAGCTTTCCACACGAAATGATGTCTCATCAACTGCAACATCACTTATAAGCATTCTCTCTGTCTGAAAATTTGCCACAGGGCGTCTATCAAAAGCTCTTGAGCTTCCTGATGTTATGTAGACCCGACATAAGCTGAATTCATGTCTCAACTACATTTTCAAGAGAAAAAAACAAAAAAATTTCTCATTAATTATAAACTTAGTTGATCAAGAATCTTTTAGTTAAGAGATCAAGAAAAGCAACTTTATATATGCAACCTTAGGGATTGTGGAAACGTTGAATGTTTCCTCAGACGCTTTGTACTCATTCATCTTCCATTTCGTTTTTCTTCCTGTTGGTGCTTTTCCAGTGTAGAAAACCATAGTTTTCTTGACTCCAATCATTCGGTTATCTTTGGAAAAGACTGGACCGGGCGATCCAGTCGCTTTCCAGTACCCTGAACCAGTGGTTCTGCTCGGTCTACCTCCTCTTGCTTCGCGTTCTTGTCTTGGCACAAAGAAGAACCATTGCTCAGCATCTCCTCGACATCTCTCTCCCGCAATATCTGCCAAAAAGGAATTAAAAACTCACAAAGAGAGGACGTGTAAGTTCCACAGACCACACACACTAACATTATCACATACAGTTTTTACTAATCATAATGAATCAAATGGATCTGATCTAAACCGTAAAACCCCAATCTGAAAAAATAAAATGAGCCAACTTGAATCTTAATTTGATTCAAACCGAACCAACGCAGGATTAACCGATCTAGAATTGGCTTTGCTATAGTAACTATTTAACCGAAAATCCAGATGGTACACCAAAATGGAAAAGTCTACGTGCTATAAAACCTAACTAGTATGATGTCCTTATGAGTCAACAAGTAATATGCTGATGATATTGATGCCATAATGGAGGTTTAAGGTACGTTTTTGGTGAGGATAACGTACTTGGAAGATGACTAGGCTCGACCTCAAAGACGTCCAGAACGGGAATGACACGGTGCATTGAGTCATTACTCGTTCCTTCGAGCTGGTTTCGTAGGTAGAACGCAATAAGTTCGTCTTCCGTGGGATAGAAGCGAAACCCAATTGTGAGCTCCTCCGCCATTTTTGTATGTGATGAATAGATTTGCTGCAAAGGGAACTTCTTTGTTGTGTAGATATGTTATGGACTCATTGGCATTAAATAAGTTGTTGAAGTAGAGATTGGTTTCTCCGAGTGAAATGAGAAAAGTTCTACGCGTTTATATATATGTATATAAAAAAATAAAATAAAATATTATTAGACCTTTTGGTACGGATATTGTGAAAGACAATGATGTTCTTGTGCGTGTGTGTGGTTGATTGATGACTACTTTCGTTGTGATGTGTGTTTACTGTTAAGTAAAAGCTTTTTACGAGCCACGTACGCTAATTGAACGAGTCAAAGCCCTCCTCTTGGCGTCAAATTTCAGTCTCTTTTTCTTAGTTTTCTCTGTTTTTCAATTCGACTTGCCAATTTTAGGATATAGTATTTTTTTCTTTAAACCAAACTCAGATTACTCATACCTTTTTAGGGTTTTGTTTTTAATTCCTAATTTTGCAGAGGACAATGTCCTTTGTAATGAGGTTTGACTTCGTAAAGAACATGTGATTTCTAATATCGATGAAAGTACGATGTTAAGGAAAAAAATCAATTGTGGGAGGTATATAGTAAAATTGTTATAGACAGTATTGTAAAATTTAAGTATGTACAGTATAAACATTTTCGCTATAATTACAGATGACACATTATTTATTTACGTAAGAAACTATGTAAGTATATAACAAGTTAATCAAGAGTTTGCAAGTAATATGATATAGTTACAAATTACTCTTTTCCAAAATTTAACCATCAAGTTTGATTAGACTGCCTTATTTTTTAGATACCATGATTTTTTCTTTTACCGCATAGCCTTAGAAATTAAATTGAGTATATAAAAATTCAACTACGTACGATGAACATGCGACCAATATCTGGTTGACGCTAACACCGCTCAAAAGAAACTTGCATTTGTCAACAAAATTATAATGAAACTTTCCAATGACTTTCCTGATTTCGAATAGTGATGGACGACAAAACAAGGGAGTGTTCTTCGACACGCGCAAACATTTCGACGCACATTTTGTCGTTGTTGTTGTATTTTTTTAGCTCTTTTCTTGTAATAACTTGACCTAAGTTTACATGTCCAGTTATAAGCCCAAGCAGAATAAACATAGTTTTATGATCTCTTTTTTATAAAAATATTTTGATTTTAAGTTTTATAAATAGCTTTTTAATCTACTACAGAGATCATGAATTCGACTTTCAAACGAAAAATTGATTTTTTAAATTTTTAATAAACCAATTAAAATTCAAATTTATTACATAAAATACAAAAATTTAAAATTTATATCTTTATTTATATATATATATATATATATATATATATATATATATATTACGATTTAGAATGGTTATAAATAGGTATTTGGTCGGGATAGTTAAGTCACAAAAATTCCCATATATTGATCAGCTTTTGTGATACCAGTCAACATATAGTGTTTAGAAAATTGAGCGTTATGTGGTGAGCTTCATCTCCATGACTAGTAGAGCAGTTGCATCACTAATATTAAATTTAAGTTGGCATATAATTGATAGTTTAGGGATCTAAGGGGTCTCTCTAAGTTAAATTTATAAACATTAAACAGAAAGATAAACCAATACGGAAACTAAACACCGTGATGGGTTGTTAGGTGAAAGTAGTCCACATCAATAACTCGTTTTAAGTATGTTGCGACCTTAATTAATATTAACCTAAATATACTTAAGAAATGGGTCCACCCGAGACTCTTTCCTGAGGAAATGCGTGGTTTCTATTAGTTTTGAGGTTCACATGCAATGTCAAACTCGACTAATACAAGTTATTATTTGGCAAACTACTAAAAAATTGAGTTTTAAATTACCAATTTATAAAAGTATTCAAAGAATATGCACTACTTCTTGAAAAAAAAGAGCAGTTTATCCAGAATTAGTGGAAGTCTTATCAGTTTTTGTATATATATATATATATATACAAGCCAGTAGTTTACAAGCTAGTTTAAGAAAACTTTAAATTATAATAGTAGTATATTTGTTTCTTTTTTGATAATTAGGAGGTTGTGGGATAAGACCTAACTAATCTTTCCATAATGAATGTAATCTTGAATAACTCATTCACGATGTTTTCTAATGATATATATATGGTTTTCTTAAATACACTTTTTGTTTTCTTTCATATCGAAACAGTGTAAGCTGAATGATATTTACTTTGTATTTGGTTTCTCTATAATAATAAAAAAACATACCAAAAAGGAAAGAAAAAACAAAATAAAACTCAAAACAAAAACAAGTTTTGACAACCTATCATTCAAAAGCCATCTATAGTCTTTTTGAAGGCAAGTCAAGAGAAAAAAATATGGAAAAATCAATAGAGACAGATAAATACAATTAGATCTCTGCATATTTCTTACTGTCATGTACGAAACATTAGAGTGCGTGGCTAGCACAGATTTGAGACTCGGTCTGCCCTCGCCAGTGGGGTATATATACATATTAATTACATAAAAGGTTTTTTACTCTTTTTCAAATCATTTGTCCCTGTTATATATGACTTGTAATTTGATTATTTGTTTTATTCTAACGTGTGATATTAATTATAATCAAGCTTTTTGTGATTCTGTATTTCTTTTCAATCATCTAATATTATTATGGTGGATAGTGTCTTGGTTATCCTTTTCGAATTGGGAAACACAGAAATATTAAAAATTTACAAAATCTTATAATCCAATTGATTCGATATATATATTTGTCAAAAGAAAACAGAAAAAAAAGTCATGGTAAAATAGCTGTCCAAGCGGGTGATTGCAAGTTGACATAGATCGTCGATGTAGAGTGCATTCGTGCATTCTTCGCCAAACTGTCCGTTTTCTTGTTCTAAGCATATGACACTCAAACTATAGGGTAGTTGTCAAAATATGCTTTATAACTTTAAAATTCTTCTAGGTGAATAAAAAGTTTTGATTATTCATCGAATTCAAATAATATTTGCTCCGGGCAGTCTGTTATATTTATGTATATATATATTTTTTAATATGGCAACCATTTTGAGAAAGTTCATATATGTGTGTATATATATGTTATTGTATATATAGATAGATGGAGATGTGAACGCATTATATGACAAAAAAGCAGATCACACGTATATACTCCATATCCAAATGAAAATCTTGGTGAAATTGTCACCATTGACGAGCGTTGATTTCACCTCAACGATGTGTGACTTTCTTGTCTTTTCGCTAATTTTTAAAATAGGGTCGGGCATCGAATAGGATGTGTCTTTGGGTCACGGTTCAACATGATCTGACTAATTGAATCAGAATTTCAATTTTAATGATAAATTTATTGAAGTACATGGATATATACAAATGCGATAGCTTAGCTGATTCTAAATTTGTGAAATTTTAACAATTCAAATAAAAACGCCTTAATGCATGAGTGTAAAACATCAAAGTTCTATGAATTAAAAACATCATGGTAAATGTGTTAAAAATCACTATTTAAGAATTAACAGAGTTTAATCGAATTTCAAATGGATAAAGAAGAACCACAAAACAATGAAAACTGTCACCAAAATTGAGATATCCAAACCAAAAGAGATTAAATAGTTAAATAACAATGTATTTTTTCCGGATTTAGTTAAGTTAGACTTAAAAAAACCTTTTAATTTTATTAGCGGATCATTTTATAAAACAAAAATGATTTTTTTAATTGACTCAATTTGGCTGATTTCCAGTTTTCTGTTGGACTTTGGTGGATTTTTTTAAAATTAACTACTATTTAAAATTTTCATAAAACCTAAACCAGACTGATTATCGGTTCATGGTCTAACCAGTCTGACCGGCCACTCCAGTCTGGTTTTTAAACCATTGTCTTTTGCCTTCCAATTAAACACGAAAATTATTTAGTACCGTAAAAAAAAGATCGGAAAAGAACATCACTCTGTTATGGAAAGTACTAATTAATTATTAGGTGAAAACTTTCCATAATAATCGCGTGCGCGTGGGGTTTAGTAATAACGAATTTGCATTAGAAATGTTAAACAAGCTGTGTGAGCAGTAAGTGACAAGGAAAAACAGTTTGTGAACATTTGAGCAGTAAGTAACTATACTTATACCTAATCGAACACTGAAGAAAGTTAAAACCATCCAAGCAAAGATTTCTTTTTAATTATTATTATTATTATTTTCGTTTTTTGGAGACAGATCATTAAAAACCAAACAAACAAATTTATTTAAGCTAAAATTGAGATTTGCTATGATATGATAAAAACATAAAAAAAAGGTTTTTTTTATGTTTTTATGTTGCTTTAAGAGAATGAAAATCTTTTAACAAAAAAGAATTCTTTAGTAAATACATAAGCAAATTTTTTATTTTTACTGATTATAAAAAGAGATTACATAGAACAAAAATCTGAAACATTTTAGAATTAAAAATCTTATGAGAAATTATGTATACATCTAAAACGTTTCCAATTTAATATATAAATTTTTTCGAACTCGTTGGGCTTGACAGCGTAAGGCCCATCTCAGGCCTGTGTTACGATCATAAATCAACAACCAGAAAATACTCTTTGATTAGGCGTTGTTCCACGCTGACCGCTCACCACGGAAACAGTAACGATAACATTTTTCTGAAGTGTACAAATATTTTGCAAAATTTCAAGTATAAAATTTGATAAAAGAATATTTTTAAGGGAGATAAATGTAATATATCAAATATTTTGGTAATAAAACGAACTTTAGCGGGAGTCGTTTCGGTTGTTTCCAAAATCTTTAACACAAAACCAAATCTAACCTTTTTGAAAAAAGAATATTCCTTGACATTGGTAACAACGTGTAGAATGGTAGAGATTAAGCGATAAAAGCTTTAATTTAACTACAAAATCCTCGTGACGAAGGTTTTAACATTCATATAATTGTCATTAATCTTGTAGATTAAATTCCATAGAATCGCAAAATAATTCCGCAAATTACCAATCAGACCGACTTATCGTTCTTCGTTTCTTCTTTGTTTTCGTCTTTGTCTTCGTCCTCGTCTTCATCTTCGTCTTCATCCTCGGGTTGAACTAACTTCAACCTGAGTCTACCATCTTCGCGGCTAGCTCGAAGAAACTCTCTCTTCGGAATCCTAACTTCCTCCAACACAAGCCTCCCTTCTTCTCTATACGTCTTGAAGCTCATCCTCGTCATCGCCGGAGGATACTCTCTCCGTTCCTTCTTCCGTGGTCCCCACTCTTCATCGCTGCTTCCGTTATCTTCTTTAACCTTCACTTCAATCTCATCATCATCATCCCCATCTTCTCCGTTTTTACCGTCACCGTCACCGTTACAGTTGACTTTCCCGTCTTCCAAGTCATAATAGCTCTCCGAGCCTAGACCTTCCGTACACAGTTGCAGGCTGCTGTTCTCGGCTGAGGTTGTTTCGTAAGAAGAATGGGATGATTCCCTGAAATGGAGCTCACCGAATATCTCTGTAAACGGTGGCGTTTCGTCGTGGTCGTTGACGTGGAGCCCTCTGATTGGGAGTGGGTTCCAATGGGAAGAAGAAGAGAGAGTATCAAGAAGAGACTTTGGAGTCTTGTCTTGTCTTGGGTTCTCGAATATTCGATGAAAGCTTCCATAGGCTGCCATTGATGGAGAGAAGAAAAAAAAGAGACTTGCTCTCTTCTTTGTGTGTTTTTTTTTGTTTTTTGGTTTTGAGGTTGGAAGAGAAAGAGAGAGGACACGAGATGAGCATGAAGGAGGAGATGGTATTGTCAAATATATATTCGTTAGGAGGACAATACTCGAATATAATGATAAAAGATTTGTTATCTTCAAATGGAATCGGATTAGTGGTTTAACATATATTACTGTTGTTTGTCCGTTTAATTTTAATTTGACGATGGTGATTAATGATGATAATCTTCTAAATAATTATGTGACTCTGATAATACGTAATAACATTAGTTGCGGCCTAAATCGAGTTTTTTTTTCCTTTCAATAACATATATGTTAGGACACTAATACATTTGCATTAATATTACAGATGTGCATGCATTACATTAATTAGGTCTCTTAAATTTATTTACTTTGTACACTTTAAAACCATAATTTATCACATGTTATTCATAAATCCATCACATTTATACTTCAACAACTATTCTTAAGGTGAGACATTTTGGTCTAGTTCAAAAAACAAATGTTCACCACCTTGAACTCACATTTCCAGGACCTTGTTACATTGCAACAATTAATATTACTATGCTACAGCTCCAATAAA
Source organism: Schrenkiella parvula (assembly GCA_000218505.1). NCBI lineage: Eukaryota > Viridiplantae > Streptophyta > Magnoliopsida > Brassicales > Brassicaceae > Schrenkiella > Schrenkiella parvula. The sequence continues at coordinate 11,334,335 of CM001192.1, read as the reverse complement.
TCTATTAATTTGTTTTTTATAAGAAAACAAAGGTTGAAGAGAATGGAATAAAGAAGAGCGACCAAGTGGTACAAATTTTGGTGGCTATAATTATTTGGACATAGCCAAATAATTTTATATGGACTACTGATATAATCTTTATATTATGGAATGATACCACCATGCATTTCTCTTTTCAAAATTTGTCCGATTTGATTTTTCCTTAAAAATATCGCATCTTTGTATTTAAAAATATTTGATGATTTTTAAAACTAAAGATCTCTTTCTGCTTCAAAGCTTTAGGCTTTGATAGAGAAAAAAAAGAGAGAGAAAAATTAGGCGAAGTGTAAATTGTAGCAACGTGGAAAATTTATAGAGATTACAAAATATATTTTTTTCTGGACAATAAATCATTGAACTTCCAATAGTGGCAAACCACGACAGATTCGAGATGTAGTTGAGTCGATGTCATTGGTTGGATTGTGGGAGCCTCGTGATCCTCAACCACATAATCTGATTTCATGATATTCTCTAATAACCTACCGTTATGGATCGACTAATCACAAATGTATCACATAACGCGTTTCCTATAAACTATCCGTATTGAATGAAATATCAATAATATATAGTATAACTCTCAACAATATGAAACCACTATACTATAATTACTTAGTTATTTTCAAGATATTTAAATGGTACACGAGTTTTGCAGTTGTGCTAGTAGGTACGTAAGTTTGTTAATGCGGAACGGTCCTTCTCATTAAACCCGTTTCATCGTGGGCTGGCTATTCATGTTCTATATATGTCCACAGGTCTTTGATCATTCATTTTTGTGCAAATATATGATCTATAGTTAACTAGTAATATGCTTATATATTATATTCAAAGTATAAGTTTACTTCATTAAATCTGTAAAATATATGTTTGTGTGATGCATGTGTGACGAACGTCGACATAACGGTGGTCCGTGGAGCCCTGTCCGAATCTATCCACCCAACAAGACATCACGATTTTTCACCTTTTTCCACTTGGTCAATGACCAACAACATCTGCCTCGATACCTCATTTATCTACATCTTTATTATTATATATATATATATATACCACAACACACGTATACAATAAAGTTTTTGCGAATATTTTCTACACGAATTTTTATTAACATCCAACAAAAAATATGATTTAATCGTTAGCGACTGACGGGATACCCAATCCATCGAATGGACCCTTGATGGCTCCTAGTTTATACAATACCGAATAACCAATATACGTACATAGGAAGGAGCATTTTACTCCTAGTATAAAATGTCTTGTAACCATTAAGCATACCACTAGACCAAAAGAATCTTATTCGTAAAAATTTAAGAGAATGGATTTGAAAACACTAGCAACGTTTCATGATAAAGCTTTTTAAACACTTTTATAATAAAACCATATTCATTGATTATTTATTATTCTGATTCTTGTTGTATATGTTACTACTAACTACTCTCTACACTTACAAATTGCTTGAAAGAAAAACAGTCCGACTTTCGTTGGAAACCATTGAATAAAATTACAATGTAAATATCTTATTGGTATGGTATGAATATACAATACTGAGTCATTCAAATTAAAATATGTTATATGGTCAAGTCATTATCAGCATTATAGCCAAAATTTGCCATGCAGAAAAGCTAATACCATAACCGAAATTAGTTTAAATAAAAACTATAACCCACGTGAGAAATACCAAGTACGTACCAACAAGCAAAGCATGATCAAGAATAAAAATAATAAATCATGGTCAAGATTTGATTCCAATTTATATAGTGCATGATTTTTTAAAGAGATGTTATCTTTTTTTTTTTCTTTTTTCAATCAATGATATAAAGATGAAAAATCGACAGCATCAAGCCAAACCGGTGGCGATGAACCCAAATATGTGGAGAAATCCGAAATTTAGGTCTTTTCTATCAATATATAAAGTTCAAACTTTAGATAATATTGTGGATTCTCTATTTAATTTTGGTAATTTTTTTCTGGTAGATGATTAAGTAGTACTCTATCGTCATCATATTTTATATATATAAATTATAATTAAAACTATCATTCGTATATGTAAGTTTGTTACATTTTTTAAGTAGTACTATATCACCCGGATAGTTAGATCTATTATTCGTAAATGAAAGTTTGTGACTTCTAAAATATTATCATTTTTATATATTTTCTTTTATATTATATGATCAATGATAAAAAAAGGTTAAAGTGGTGTTTTCAAAGTTAAAACACATCCATTGATTCAAAATTTCATCATTTTTTTCCTTTCTAAAAATAACCTAAATACTAATCCGATTTTATTATTATGCAGCTTTATCAAAAAGATTTTCTTTAAAAAGTATGTATGAATTACATTATAAATCATTCTTGCAAAAGGCGTATCCAGATACGTGTATGCAAATGACGTGCAACTTTATATTGACCCACTACAAAAAGTTACATGACTATACAATGTTGAATTCAACTATACATATTCCCCCTCTACAATATGCTTTTGTCATACACTTTTTCTTGAGAGTTCAATGGTCCCTTGGTCCTTCGAAGAACCAATTTTAAACTCATCTTTCCAAATTATCCCAACTTTTCCTTTGTGTATTCATCAATATTGCAATCCTGTGACTAGTATAAAAAGAAAGATATATCATCTTGATTTGGTCCCACATATGCAATTAATTTGTAGCTTTTACGAACAATACCAAAGGTAGACAGGAAGAACATGCTTCACCATAGCATCGTCAACGGCCCGAGAGAGACACTGGTTTAATAGCGTTTACAAGTTTGATTCAGCATTGCTATGTGCGGTTTAACACAGAAGAAGCCAATTTAGAACATTGACCAAAGGAATAGAAATGACACCAACAGAACCACATTAACAAATACAAAACAAATCAACCAACAATTTGATTTTGAAGAACAGCTAAAGTCTCCTGAAGAAGTTTCTCTGCTCCTTTGTCTTCACCGCCAAGCTTCAGTACGCTCTACCCTTGAACCTACACGGCTCAAGTTGGTTAATCCTTTTGTTCCACCCACAGGCCACTGAGCCGGAGGAGCCGGAGGAGCCAGAGTCATCACCTGTACACTACTTTTTCTATCTGTTTCTATATGACCCGAGTCACTTAATCGCGTGGTCCTGGCATTATTCTCAAAGGTCAATTCATCTGATATCTCACTGCTTGAACTCTGATTTTCTGCATTTTCAATGTAGTCTGGTTGGGTCTCCTCACTCTGTCCAATGGTGTTAAAAGCCAAAGACTGTGAAGGGCTTTGGTGACCGCTCTCATCGGAAGGTTCTAAAGGGAAGACGTGAGCTTGCTCTACTGTCGAGTCTTGCCTTTCCCTTAGATTCTTTTCGATTAGCATCTTAAGGAAGTTCATCACTTGAACCGCATACATCAGCGCTGTCAATGGATCATCCATCTACAAGAGATGGTTTTGTCAATCAATTTGTTTAATGTGGATGACACGAGTAACACATTGACAGTAAAAAAGCCTTGTTGCGGACTCACCTGAGTCATATTAGGCGCAAAAACCATAGCGATGTTGCGTGAATTCATCTTGTTAAGATGCTCATACTGAACAACATCAGCCATTAGATTGATGGCCCAATCAAGCAGAGAAGCTTCTGTAGGTGGAAGAAGCCTAACGAGCTCAACATATTCCTCTTCTGTTTGGCACTGCATGACTTGTTCAGGCGACAACGAATCAAGAACGCTTGTAGGGAGTTCCCTAAACCATGCCTGAATCCGAATATTGGAAAAGATTGATATATGATCTTTTGAGAATGAAAATGAGGTTGTGCATACGTTACATACCTTGATAAGCCCTGCCAAACAGTGAACATCGATTCGCTCGGGTATAAATCCTCGGTTTAGTTGCTCCCTAACTGCCTCTTCCTCACTATTCTCAGCAGTGAGTCTAAAAATTCCCTCTGCCTGGAAAAAGTAATGAAGATGTGATTACATGGCAAGCTTAATTATAAGATATTAACTTTGCAGAAAACTTGATGAAGCAATGTACCTGCAAGCCTCCTTGACCGTATAAACAGTTTTGCATCAACAGGATTATGGTTGGTACACAATTCCCTCTTGAATCATATGATAATTGCATTGATTCGGTTGATACTCCAAAGACTGTTGCACTAATGTGTTGAGATAGCAAGACAGGTAAGATATGAGAGCGAGAGATATATTCAAAGAAAAAAAAACTGCTTAGAAGAAACCTATTCAACCGAGAGATACATCTTCGACATCATAGAGACAAGTAACTTTCGAGCTACTGGTTAAATGTTGATAGAATGAATCAATTTCTGAGATGCATTCACTTGAGTCAACAATAAGTATCTAGTTTTCCACGGAAACAGAGAGCTCTAAGCTTCTGATGAGCCTAAAACCGCAAAAGACAAAAATGTGCTCTAATCACTTCATGCACTGACTGATAAAGGATTCGGATCGAGTAAGCTCTTTATTATTTTTGTTTTACTGATTCGAGATAAATCTTAATTTGTATGCAACAAAGCATTGATCAGAAGCATTCTTTATCCATCTATAGCCACTGCTCACTTGACACCAACCGAAGTGCAAGATAAGATTTGCATTGTTGAAATGATATGGTCATCGTTGAGAGATAAGCCAGAGCAATCGCAATTCTGTAGAACCAGCAATTACATAATCACAATTTTCTTCAGCACTTATGGAGCCTAACCGTCAAATTCACAAAATGTTGTACCTTCTACCACAATACAGAGACCTATGAAACTCTACCAGAGAGCTAAAAAACCTCAAAAAGAAAAATTCCCCAAACACTAATTGCAAGACTCAAAATGGGAGATTGGACAATGTACCTGGCGCTTGGAGCTCTTCTGGGAACCTCAGGCTCAAACTCAACGGGCAAACCCAGGAAGCCATTGAAGCGATCGAAGGTGACGTGAGCCACGTGGCGGACATTGGTGGGCCATCCGATCTCCATGCTACAGAGCTCCCTCCGATTGCTCTTGCAAGAAACCAGAGATCTCCTAAAAATGGCGACTAGAAGAGCCAACAGCGAAATCTGCTGATCTTCCCCGCCGCCGCTTCCGCCGTCATCCTCTCCGTCGGCGCTCCGTCTCAAATCTTGCAGTTGTTGTTGTTCGATTGAGCCCTGAAAGTCAACATCTTGCGCGAATCCAGGAACTGGGTTCCTCCGCCGATGGTCAGAGCTAATCAGGAGAGTCGCATTGGACCGGGAGGCAGAGGAAGAAGGTGTAGAAGATGAAGAGGGAGAAGAAGCGCTTGGAGATGAAGGAAAGTGAAGGACTTCAGTCATGACGAGGCTTTCAGATTCACACAAACAAACAAAAAGAGATTATTCAAGAAGAAAAAAGGAATCTACTTTTCTTTTTTGGGTTCAAATCATGAAAGTAAAGAGAAAGACTTTGATGAGAGATTGCAGTGAAGAAATGTGGGTCGCAGGAGAATCATTACCCTTGTCTCTCCCTCTCTCTCTCTCTCTGCTCTTTTGATTTGGGTTTTGAAGGTTGAAGACGAAAGCCACAGAGCTCAGGGTCGAAGATTAGAGGGTCGATTTGGTGGGAAAGATTAACTGTGCAATGTTGATTGAAACCTTAATTCGATGGATTGATTAACTTTAATTAGACAGATCGGTTGCCATATTATTGCGTCTGACTCATTTATTGTTTGTTAATCATAAATCATAATTATTATTAATCCATAAAATTTTGTATTTTGTAAAAATCCACATTAATCATAATCATTATCCTTTTTTTCTTGGTGAAATAAACATTACATTTCTGCTCTAGTGAGCTCAGGATTAAGATTTTGTATGACGTGAGTCATGAGGTATTAAACTATTGGAAGTTATAAGTCGGAAGAAATGCGTTAGGATTTCTCGTTATATTGATGTAGCAAGTTACAAAGAAATTGTAATACCAATAATAATTAAATACAAGAAAAACATGTGAATCTCAGTGCTCACTACTTTAGTATTTTCTTCTAATCAGATCAATATTACAAATTTTCTGAGATTACTTTATATTATATGTTATGTACCGATTGAAAACAATAAACCTTGACAATGTTTTAAATTATTTGTCACTATAAATGTGGATTTCTTTTGTGGAAATTTTTGTTTAATTATTGTCGCACGTCTTTTTAAAATGTGAGATCATGTTATGTGCGAACTGCGTAGATTAGTAGTATCCACGTAAAACACAAAATATACCATCCAAATTAAATGTTTTTATCCAAAGTCCCTATGTTGAGCCACAAGAAAGCAAAGAACAGGGATTTTTATTCTTATATGATGCATGTATGTTCAAATAAAACTTTCTAAAACACTTTCTCAACTGCATGAATAATTTGGTAGTAACTTTTAGACCAAAAACAAAGAAAAATAAGATTTATAATTCTTCCACAAATAACATCTGAATTCGGTTGAAGATGCATACTTGACAAATAAATTTGAGTTTGAGGCCAAGGTTATCACAGTCTTTTAAGGGGAAGCCTCTCTGAGTGATTTAGAGTATTACAAAAAGAGCTGTCCGAGAATTGTTAATTGTAGGTGTGGTGCATTATTCTTCATTAAAATATATGTTGCGGTAAGAGTTGTTATAGAATTATTGTTTATGGAGTTAAACATCATAATGACATATGTTGCATGTAGTTGAATTTAATCGTTTGATTATCATTTTTAATAGAATTAGAAAATATACCTATGATGATGATGTAAGAGGCCGACTAAAGAAAATATTTTAAATAACACCAGCAAGTACATGATATCTGTAACGAACTTAGAGCAATTCCAGCGGAAATGATATAAAAGGGAATATTTAACATTTAAAATATTAATATTTTAAAACTAATTAAATTATATAATTAAATTTAAAAGGAAAACCTATAATAATATTATATGTGGCAAAAATAGTATTAGAAACATCTATTGTGGTTAAACAAAAAAACGTTTCTTGTCTCTCTCTTCTATTTTTCTTTTTATTTTTTTTCTTTTTAATATTAAATACTTTCTTAAAGACATCGATAGAGGTGCTTGTTAAAGAGTCAGACGCATGATTACTCGATAAAGTTTTTGTGATCAAACCACTGCCTAATTATAATATAAAGCGAGCCGGGCAATTATAGAACTAAAATCATATATTATATCAATGAAAGCACGTTGGAGAATCGTGCTTGCCTCACATTTTGTGTGTTAACCTGATAACTATAAAACTCGTAAAATTTTATTACACTTCCCCATACTAGCTAGGAACTCAAATAAAAATTTCAAAAGAGAAAAAATGGCCGAGAAGAACTCGACCATATCAGCATTGGTCGTCTTTCTTGCTCTGCTTAGCTTTGGCCATTGTTGTTATGGTCAGTTCCAACATGGATCCCACAGTAAGTCTTGTCCAAACCTCGAAAACATCGTATTTAATGCTGTTGAGGAGGGATTCAAAAAGAATTCATCCATTGCACCAGCAATGATCCGCCTTTATTTTCACGATTGTTTTAGCAACGTAAGTTATTTAATGCTTTCTTATACATAAAATGTTTCAAAAGAGTCTAAAAAAGAAGCAATGATTGTTCTTATATGTATTAAAAAATATGTAGGGATGCGATGCATCGCTTCTTCTAGATGGTGCTAGCAGCGAGAAAGAGGAGTCTTCAAATCTAAGCGTACGAGGATATAAATTCATAGATGATGTGAAAACTGCGGTGGAAGAAGAGTGTGACGGGGTCGTTTCTTGTGCTGATATCATAGCTCTCGCGACTAGAGATCTTGTTACTCTCGTAAATATATACATCTCCACTACATGTTTATGTGTTGTGTTTTCCTAATCGATTGCGAAACGATAATCTAAATTTTGATTTGAAGGCAAGTGGAAGGAAAACAAGATATGAGATACAAACGGGACGATTTGATAGTCTGGTCTCTTTGGCTTCAACCGTGGATTTGCCGACTCCTGATATGACTGTCTCGAAGACCTTTAAGATGTTTGCTAAAAGAAAACTTAGCCTTAGCGATATGGTTCTACTTCTTGGTATGAAGAATATGTCATACATATCAAACTTCAATCATTATATCTTATGATCAATGACATTTAAGTCGTTATTAATTTTCATAGGTGGGCATACAATTGGAGTGACGCATTGTTCATTCATCATGGACCGGCTATATAATTTTAAGAATACTCAAGAACCTGATCCATCCATGGATCACAATTTGGTCAAAGAGTTAAGACTCGAATGTCCTCGGAATTCTTCAAAAGATGGCATCATTAATCTTGATCAAGAACTTTCGAGTTCGAATGTTGTCGATGTGTCTTTCTACAAACAGATAAAATCTCGCCGAGGAGTCCTTCAAATTGATCAAGAACTCGCCATCGATGAGATGACGAGTAATATTGTGAAGGGTTTAGCCGACGGTAACGATTTCTTGGCTAGGTTTGGTGAAGCGATGGTGAACTTAGGATCGGTGGGAGTTAGAAATAAGGACGATGGGGAGATCAGAAAATCGTGTCGTTCTTGCAACAATCTGCTTTGCATCAAATAAAACTTCCCACATGTTCGATTTCCCATTTTTGTCATTTTTATTTTGGACTGCGGGTTTGAATTATTTATTATTTTTGTTATGGCATTTGAGTTGTTCTGAAGTGTTAATTTAAGGAATAACAATGAAAAAGAATTTAACAAAACTGCCGGAAATTAGGAGTATGAACATACTTTCCTCACGTGTGCTTATGTTCGTTTAGTTTCTTCCTCTATCTCTTGTGGTCTTCTCTCGTAGTGTCTTAAAGTTATCTCTATTTATAGATTCACAAGAGGATCAAATATAATGGCTAAATCAACAAGAGTCAATGAAGCCTAATTTATTGATGATTGATCCTTTCTTTTAATGACTTTTAATCAGTCATATTTCTACGTGATTATTAACTAAATCAGTTGTCACATGTGTGACAATATTATCATGAACTAATTTAAAAAAATATATATATATATACTGCATAATAAAACTATTTTTGGGCACTGGTACATCTTTAAACTTAGAGTTCGGTATGAAATTATAGATATCAGAAAAAGGAGTAATTGCTTAAGTACGTAATGGTTGGTTGTTGTCGGCAGAGCCATGCCTACTTTCATAAAATGGAAATATTGGTCTACGGTCATATATTCATAAAACATTCAAAAATCTGTTATTATATATGTTCTTAAATCCCTAGTTTTTGATCACTTTTGTTAGGCACGATTATTTACATGTATGTACTTTCATCATTGGATGCGTTATCAGTGATGTTCAATATCGTCGTCAAAATGAAAAACATAGGAAAGATCTTGAAAATAGAAAGTTTCTGGAGTATATAACAAAAAAAATCGCTTGAATCGACGTCGAGGAAGCAGATGGAGAGGTCAGCTTATCTCGAACAAATTAGCTTCAACAGATCTCGAAGTTATTGTTGAATTAGGAAATCGAGTATATTTTTAAACCAAACAAAAACTCTGAGTGTATCTCTCTTTCTATGAATGGCATATGGTATATCGATACTAGTATGCAGTTCCAGTTTCGAGCTCAAGTAAACTAAACTCATGTTTGTAACCTTTAATTTTATAAGAATAACTCTAGCTTTAAATTTGTTTTTAAAAAAATTTGGTGTAATGATATAATTTAAAAAATTTACGAAGTCTTGAATTCAAACCTTTTTATAGTCAAATGGTCTATTTGTTTCTGGTTTGTGGTCAATTTTCTTTGCTAGCATGAAATTTTTTGATTATATGAATATTTTTTGTTGTCTAGTAAAAAATTATTTATAAAATCAAAAAGAAATTTATTAGCTAGAAATTTCAAATTGGAGGGGTGTAGCATTTGTTTTAGATTTTAAAGAATTACCTTCGTCTGAAAACTACCAAGAGATTTAGAATCATTTGATGTAGGTCTCCTTCCGAATTCTGATCTGGCAAAAAAACTTCATGAGTGAAACATGCTGATGAAATCAATAATTAACTAGTTTTCTTGCAATTAGGTATAAACATAATGTTTGTAAACAGCTACATACTGAATTTAAAACATTGATATAGGCTATAAAATGTATGATTGCATATCAATAAGCGGGTCACATTTGCAATAAACTACTCAAAATTAGTGAAAATTGTGTCGTTTTCATAAGAATGACCAGTTTTTGCAATTCATTTAGAGAAATTCGAGAGATGTAAATGGTTTTTTAAGGAATGGACAATAATTCCACCAACAAACAACATAAAAACAGATAATATAACAAGAAATGCCTCAACACAGCTATCATATGTTTCCCACTTAGAACTGTAACACTAATTTGGTTGTTTGAATCAGTTTTAGATTTTTGTATCTCCACTCACATTCTTTGCAATTAGACCAGTCAAACAGTTAATGTTACGGTAGAATATAAAAAAATATCATTTTTTACATTATTTTTCAAAAATACTACTATACATTACCTATATTTATAAAATACTATTATATGTATTTATAAGATTACTTATAAATAATAAATGATAAATTTTAATAAATTAGGGTATAATATTATAAAATTTTTACAAAAAATTTTATAAAATTTTTTATAAGGTTTTACAAAAAATATCATAAAAATGTTTATAAGGTTTTATAAAAACTTCTCACATGTTTAAAGATTAATTATGAAAATGGATAACATTTATAAAAGTTCAGAAACAAATTTATAGATTGGAAAGTTTTATGAACGTTCATAAACTTATTTATAGAAATAGTAAGTTTGAAAAACATTTTTCTAATATTTTTGAAAAATTGTACCAGAACAATTGATATTTTCCAAAAAATTTCTTATAAATACATGTGTATTCACGTAATGTAAATAACATTCTCAATCAACAAACACTTCACGTCTTCTTCACTTAGGTTTTTGAATGTCAACTATGGAACCAAAACGTGTTCGGTTTCTTGAGAACAAGGCGTTGCTTGTCACTGGCGCCACCGGTTTCCTTGCTAAAGGTAATTCTTTGTTGAGTGTTCTTCATTGTCTCCTGTACTGCGAGAAATCAACTGAGTAATACATTTGAGCAGTAATTTTTTATGATGAACAATTTTAATATCGATACATAGTTTTCGTGGAGCGAGTCCTGAGGTTGCAACCAAACGTGAAAAGGCTTTACCTCCTTGTAAGAGCATCCGACAAGAAATCCGCGGAACAGCGGTTACACACTGAGGTTTATATTTACATACCTACATGCCTTAAAATGTATGTATTCGTACGAAATTGAATTTCTCTGATTTTGGTTACTTTGTAACAGGTTTTCGAGAAAGATTTGTTTAGGGTGTTAAGAATAAATATTGGTGATGAAAGTCTAAACGCCTTAATCTCGGATAAAGTTGTTCCTGTTCCAGGCGACACATCACTAAACAATATGGGAGTGAGTGACTCTAATCTTTTACAAGATATGATGCGAGAGATTGACATTGTTTTTCATTCAGCTGCCACCACGAGATTCGACGATAGGTAGTACATTTGCTTAATTTGTTATAAAAAAAATAAAAAATATACATATATTGTTATTTGTCGACCATGTTAATTAAACTTTGGTTCGCTTGTATGTGAAAAAGATACGACGTTGCACTTCGGATCAACACATTTGGAGCACTCAATGTCCTTAACTTTACTAAGAAGTGTGTGAAATCACAATTGCTACTCCATGTCTCAACTGGTGAATCATTTATACTTTTTTATGCTTTTAGTAATCCGAGAATCCTATGCCAAAGCTCAGAATAATTCTGAGACGTTTAAATGAAAAAAGCCAGATATTATTTCTATTTAATATGTCTATAATGATCAACTATGATGGAAACCGCAATGAAAATCATTTAAACTTTTCATAACCAAATTGATATTCATATAATATATATAGTATCATTATAATTTTTTAATATAAAGTACAGTGTCGTTTTATGTATAAATATTTTTTCTTGCCTAGCTTATCTTTGGGGGGAAAGATCGGGACTTATACAAGAGAAACCTTTTGCAATGGGAGAAGCTCTTAAGGGAAGAACCAAAGTAGATATCAATACCGAAATGCAACTGGTAGAGCAGAAATTGAAAAACCTCGTTGAACAAGGTTATTCAGAAGAAGAAACTAAACATGCCATGACAGATCTCGGACTGAAAAGGTTTCTGTTCAAATGCCATAATTAGAAACTAGATAGAGACTGTAAAATAACTTGATACGCACGTTTCATATATAATGTTAATTAGGGCAAAGCTTTATGGATGGCCAAACACATATGCCTTCACCAAAGCAATGGGAGAGATGATTCTTGGACATTATAGAGAAAATATGCCTATTGTAATCATACGTCCCACAATGATCACAAGCACTTTCTCGGACCCATTTCCCGGTTGGATTGAAGGCCTCAGGTAAAGTTATCACCAATTTGATTGTTACTAGCTATATTTATTGTTCATCGAGTATATAATTTCTCTCTTGACTCAACTTTTTTTTTGGTTATTGTATGAATGAAGAACCGTAGACAGTGTGATTAAATCATACGGGAAGGGAATACTCAAGTGTTTTCTCGTTGATCAAAACGCAGCATGTGATATTGTAAGTTCACTTGGCACATTACAAATTTTGTACAAGGTAACATAAGATTCCATTTATTGCTAGCTTGATTCTAACACGAAAATTTATGTTCATAAACAAGATACCCGTAGACATGGTGGCCAACGCAATGGTCGTGACCGCAGCTGAACACTTCCATGATTTAGGAAGTCATACCGTTTACCATGTGGCCTCATCTTACCGGAACCCGATAGTGTATAAGCAAAATTAATGAAGTTAGTGTTCGTTATTTCAAGGAGAGCCCTCTGCTCGGTCGCAGTGGCATGCCTTTAGTCCCAAAGGCTACAGTTATTTTATCCACAATGGCTATGTTCCGTCTCTACATGAGCCTTCGCTTTAAATTACCTTTACAGGTACACTCACATAAATTGCTCGTGAAGTATATTTTTCTGTAGGAGTGTTATTCTTATATTATTTTAAATGCATCATACCAGATTAGCTCTTCTTTTATTTTCTTTAGATGTTGGGATTACTTAGCATAACTTTCCCATCGCAATATGGAGATAAATATCAACATCGAAACCGTAAATTCAAGATGGCCATGAGATTGGTGAAACTTTACGAACCTTATCTACTCTTCAAGGGCATGTATGTCTCTCTACCTCTCACATTTCTTCTAACATTCCTTTTTGTTTCATTATCTATATGATTTACAATTCTATTTGCCATGCACTAAGTCACAGTTTAACTATAATTTGAATTTATATTGGATTACATGCAGATTCGATGATAGAAACCTGGAAACATTACGAATCAAGAATGAAGCCAAAGAGATGCACGGCTTGTCTGGCTTCAACCTCAAATGCATTGATTGGGAAGATTATTTAATGAAAACACATATCCCTGGCCTCATTACACACGTACTCAATAAACAAGCTCCAAATTAAGAAAAGTATTATATGAAGTATTTATCGAAAAATTATTATTATCTGAAGTCAAATAAAAAGATATTGTATTGTCTGGGTTAAGCCTACTATATATACAATTATGAATGCTATCTTTGTGGACACTGCTATCATCTATGTAATACCATTTGCTTAACAGTGTATTATCCCATATTTATAATTTTTCTATCTAAATCCTTCAGCTTTTGTTTGGTTTATATATACATTAATCTTGAAGTAAAGATATTTATCATTATGCGACGGGATCCCACACTTCTTTATGGAAATCACAAAAAACATTATACAGTAAATAATTGAACTTCATCATTTTTATAGAAGAAAAAAAACTGACACAAATTTGATGGACAAGTGCAGATATAATTTATCGGCTATAAATGAAGCAACACTGACACTGTTGTTGTTGAGCAAACCTTCACGGCTCATTAAAACGACAGTAAGGAGAGTATGTTTCCCCACTAGGCTTTCCATTTTAGTATGATTTTAACTATAAATAGCAAGTGAAGATAGTTAAAGTACTTAATACTTAATACCGCATAAATATAGTTGGTATGATTAATATAATATAAGTGCGATTAAAGTAATGCAATTAAAGTAGTTGAATGATAAATTAAAGATGTAGAAACTTTCATTGATATATAAGTTATTGGGTGAATTGACGAGCAATCGAAGAATCTATGAGCCTTAAGAGTTGGAAATATTAAACTATTATCTTTTTGTTACGAATGTTTCCTAACGAATATTTAATTCTTTGTCTTAATTAATTAAGAGAATATCATTTGTTTTGCTGATTTTCAAGTAGCTAATTTATCATAGCTTTTTATTTGTATCGCGGTATTTACGACTGTTTTGTAAGTGCGTACAAATTTTATCATTGTCAAAAAAGAATTTATGACTAAGATCCATACATCAGTAAGTACGTTTCTATATTGCGTTTTTTAATGTGGACTTGACAGCCAAAGAGAAAGAATTGGCCAGTGATATATGATCGTTTCTTAGTTGTTTATGGTAGCAATCATCAACCAACGATTAAGTCATGTTAGTTTTGCAGTCGTCAACAATCATTGCTCAACTTTATCACAAGTTTAAAACACAACATTCAATTCAGTTTTATCTAAGATTCGATCCAATACATAAAAACTTATGTACATGATTGATGTGTTTCCTTTATTACTGTTTGGTTTAATAGTTTTGGACCATATGACATGAGAGAGAGTTGGAAACCAAATCTGAATTGATGTTTCTAAGGAACTGAATTATAAAACGAAGAAAACACGTGTTCATTAAAAAACACAAACCTAAATGGTGATTTGTATAATTGTATGTAATAAGATACATAGTCACTCTCTGACGACCTTGTCTACTTGTGGTGTTCGTACGTAAATAAATGATTTGAAATCTATCAAATAGTTAGGTTAAAGTTACGGCAAAAGTAAAGGCGGATGAATTAAAGAGCCGTTGATATAGAAGAAATACAAAAGTACGAAATCTATTTGGGTAAAGCCAACCACCAAAGATCAACGCATTTGCGTCCCTTTTATTACAATTTACTAATTTATTTTATATAAAGCTTCCATACGTTCCCCATATCTCACTCAGACAAGAAGATATCTAAAGCCATCAAAACCATAAACTATTTGTTTATTTTGAGCTTCATCAAATGGCGAATCAAGCAGCTTTTGCAGCATTCTTCCTTTTCGTTTTGGCCGTCTTCTCCAACTTTGAGCTCTCTGCTTCTACGCTTGTCCGTGGCAAGGTCTCTTGCCTTGACTGCCACCACGATTTCGACTTCTCAGGTCTATACTTTTTTACTAGTTAACCACTTGGATTTTTAATGCATCTCATCTCATCTTTTTTCTATGTAACGTTTAGTATAATAAGGGAGAGTTGATATTTTACAAGTGTTTTGGCATCTTCGCCTATTAGGTCATCAAGATTTCTAGTTCACTTTACGTTTTTATAAACTCCGTAATTTTGTTATATTTTCAGTGTATGTTCTTGATTCTACCATAAGAGTATGGATATAAGTATTTTTCATCGTTTATAATTGTGTTGTATATAATTTATATTTTCAGGCGTTAAGATTCTCCTTAAGTGCAACGGAGAGAAGAAACCGATAACCGCGATGGCTGGTTCAGACGGATCTTTTCGGTCTGTGCTTCCGACCACTGACAAAAAACGCTCCATGAACTGTCTTGCAAAGCTCCTGGGAGGTCCTGATCAACTCTATGCTCATAAACACAACACGGTCTCTGAACTGGTTGAGTCCAAACACAATACCAAAGTTCTTACTACCTCAACCCCACTTTCCTTCTCTCTCTCATGCCCCAGATCAACCGGAGATAATGTCGGAAATATCATCGGAGATTCGAAGACTGTTAATTTTCCGGGGACAGGAGGTTTTGGATTCCCACCTGCTAGCTTCTTTCCTTTCTTACCAATCATTGGCATCCCATGATTTGACTTAAATGTGCTTGATAAGACTTGAAGACGTATTTATTCATATGTTTTGTTGTTTACGTAAATCTAAGACGAATTAAAGAGAGCCAAGACCAAAAAAACAAAAAAATAGCAAATGATAGCTTTCTTCTTGTGAGATATAAAGTTTGTTTATGTGATAGAAAATGTTGTTTTATTAGCTTCTTGTCGTCTTGATCTGTGGACTTGTACCAAGTTTGTGATAATAAGATTGGGTTAACGTTCATCCAACAAAATTGGAAGCTTTGCAGTGAAATTTCATCTTTATATGTAGTGGTTGGTACATAAAGTTTGCAACCAAAACTGAAGAAGAGAAATAACCAGACCGTAATTCAAGTTCATGTTTCTTGTTTTAAGAGGATAGTCCATGGAATCATTTAATCAAGTAAGGATTATACAGAATCATATTTGGTTGATTTAGGAGAAGTTAAGACTATACGGACCCATTTGAAAAGACGAAAACTAAAATGATATTGATAACTTAAATGGAGAAAAACCACTAATGATAATAGCAATAATAGAAACAAAATTGTCTTTTAAGAAAATCTGGATGCTACCAAGTAAGGGTTCTGAAATTAATCCAAGAAGAAGAAGAAGGCTCATGACAGAAAAGAAAATCAACAAATTTCCTCAACCTTGGGAGAAACTTGGAGATAAAAATCTTAGAAAACCCGAGTTGGTGGACCCATTGTACTCTTCAAGTACAAGCACCTCACCTGCAAAGGAACAACTCGAGTTAGAGACTGATAAATGTATGAGGATGAACGAGGAAAATGAAGAAGAAAGGTTTTACTAACATTTTGCCAGTTTTTCTTCAAGAGTGAAACGAGGAAGTTGACGCTCATTTGAACATTCTGAAAGATCTGCTTCTCTTCCATGTCAAGATTCCCAACAGCGACTCCCATGCAAAGAACCTTCTTGAGCTGGAACTTCACTGTTGCCTTTGTCTCATTCACTTTGGATTCCAAAGACTCTTGGTGGCTAACAAGAGTTGGGAACTTTCCTGTTTGTTGTTCAAAAGAGTCAAGAATCTCGTAAATATAAGGGGATCAAATAATATGGTAATGCTAACATTAATGGAAGATTAGGAGGATTCTTAGACATGCCTGCCTTGTTGAGACCGGGACCAAGAAGACGGGGAATCTGCTTGATGACAGATTCAGAAGCAAGGAAAGCCTGGAACTTCTTGGCGAGCTTCTTAACAAGTTTCTTGTTCTTGTTCAACTTCTTAAGAGCTTCAACATCCATAGAGTCTAGCCCAATCTTCTCAGCCTAAGCAAACCAAGACCGTAGTTATACTAAAAGGAGGAGGAACATGTATTTTGATCGTCTTAACGTGTGGAAGGCGAGAAAAGCTTACCTCTTCAACGTGCTGGGCGTCTCCAAGCATGCAAATCTTCATCTTTGGCCTTGGAATGTGAGGCAATTTAACGGATCCGCTAAACCTCTTGTCCTTTTGTGGGTCGTAGTTCTTAAGACCAATCTGAAGCTCGATAGTCTCGGTGAACTTACGTGGCTTCGTTTCCTTGCAATGAGTGACAATGGCGGTTATCGCCTCTTTCACGGCTTCACTCTGGAGCTTACTGCACCGATCAAAATTCGAAATTTCAATAATATATTTACACAAAATGGCAGAGAATTCACTTAGAAATTAATAACCTAACACTCTATTTCCTCATGAAAGCTACGCCCTTCAACATACACACACAATCACAAAAGGCCAATGCTTTTGTGTAAAGAATCATTTTCACCTAAGCTATCTACGATTATATCAGTTTGTTTACAGCTTCTTAGATTTACAAATATCCAAAATCAGCACCACTCATTCCAGAGGTAGCTGAATCATTACTAGCATACATCATACGTAGATAGAGATAATCAAATCGAATGAAAAACCAGAAGAAAATAAATGAAATCGAGTTGAGCATACAAACCTCATTTTGGCACTTCCTCAGGTACTATTCCTTCCTGAAACGAAAAAATAACAGAGAAAATAACTAACATAAGATTTTCAGAGCTCTCCAACAACGTATTCTCAGATCGGTAAAGAGAAACAGTGATGAAAGTGATGAAAAAAAAGAATTAAGACGAAGAAGAAGAAGGATACCTGTGGAAGATCGGAAACAGAGAAAGAACGGCCAGAGAAAGGTTTGTGTAACTTATATGAACCAGAACTATGAGCAAGAGAAGGGAACGAAAACCCTAGCCCATATTACGTCAACCAAATTAAAAGCCCAATTAGATATTGTAGGCCCATAATAATATAGTCCAATTGGGACTGGCTATTATATAAACTTTAAGCCATATTACGAGTTTTTCCTCAAACAAATTCTATTAGTCCCTTTGTATCGCTATCAACCATTTATCTCAAACTTTGAACTATGCAAACGTTCAGAAGTTAGTCACTACAAACATCAAATTACAATTACGGTAAGCTTTTTTCATTTAGTCAAATGTTTATTCCAAAGGGAACTATGAATACAAAAGAAGATTATTTTTCAAATGGAAATAGATATATATAAATGATAGTTCAATATTTGCCTTCAGAGCAGAAAATCACTATTCACTACACATCTTTATATACAACTTAAGAAATTAATATTACGTAAAAGGGTATGCTGCGTAAGACCAGGTCCTCTCTGTCAAATATTTTCCTCTTTTATCCAAACATAAAAGAGAGATCATCCATGGGAACCTCATCAAGCCCTGCTGTATCAATATCCTGAAGACCCTCAAACCAGTTCCCAATATCTGCCTGCTCATCTATCTCCTCAAGATCATGGAACGCTAATTTCGAGAAATCAATAGGAGCTTCCTCATCAGCTGCACCATCTCCAGAGGCAACTCCTCGGTTCGAGGTGCCTCTGCTTGCTGGACCTGTCGGGTGAGTTGTGGTTGTTGTCGATCTTGATTGGTTTTCGTTGTTGTTCTTTTCTTTGAGTTTCGGTTTGTTCTTGTTCCTGAAACCGTCTTCTCTCTCGCTTCTCTTACCTCCAGCCCCTCCTCCACTAATAACAGCGCTATCTATAGTTGTTGTGACTTTGGATGAAGCGCATCCGATAACATCGTCTATCAATGCTTCTCTCCTCTTTGTACTAGACACTGCACCTACAAAACCCAAATAGGTCAGATCATCCAATACATAGGTATGATTTCAAGTGTGGCCACTGTCTAACTATTTCATCAAGAGACTTGATCATTGAAGTATCTAAAAAATACATTTATGGAGTTGGTGAGAAGAAGAAGACAGAAAGCTGTATCATATCATACAAGTGTACGTGTGTGTGCTTCATATGTGTATGCTTTCGCATTATTCTGAAACAATCTTACCCATGTTATCATACATGCCCAACAGAAGAAACTACTGTAATCAACATTTAAAGTTCAGATTTTGCGTACCTGAACCCTTGGCCTCAGCCTGGTGATTAGAAAGTTCATTGAGCGTGTTACTGGCTGTTCCAGAGCCGCCATTTTCTGATGATTTTGCATCGTTGCTGGGAGATGAAAACAAGATGTCTTGAAGTGCAGGATCAGCAAAACAGCTAAGCCCAGTTTCTTCGAACTTGCGACACCTGGCAACTGTTCGCCTGATGAACGCCAGTGCCACTTGTCTTGTGACCTTTTGGACTTTAAATGCTTTACTTCCACGGGATGCCTGTTTTCGGAGTAACATCCATAAGGGAACCTCATATATACCTTATCCCACAACCATTCATCCAAGTTGATTATGATAAAATGTAAAGCGTTCACTAGATTATTACCATTCTTTTCCTGTGAGCTGTTTCCACAAGCTGATCCATAGCAAGATGCTCAATTTTTCTGCATGTAGATCTGAAATATTAGCAAAAGTAACACCGTAACTTGGAAACTAATGAATCTGAAAAAACCAAACTCAACCTTTTCTCAACATCTTTGCCCTTCTGGATGGTAATGTTTAGCTTTTCCAGCTTTTTCTTTTTGTTTCGGATCTATTATTGGTCAAAGATAGAATATGAGAGAATGTTTACTCCACGTCAAAGATAAATTTGCAACGGGAAACAGACAAAAACTTTTCCTAGTGACACAAACGATATAAAGCATGAATTATTTGTTTTGCGCTCACCTGCTGATAAATGCCTTCCTTCAACTCCATAACATCTGTGCTCATAGTTTCTTCAGCCAGATCAGGCTGTGAATAAATAAAAAAATAAGTGAAAAAGCTAAGGTAATGTGTTTTTTCCTTTAGCTCTAGTTCTTGACAAATTAACTGACTGGAGACAAGACATACCATTGCCTCAGGAAACACACCAATGCTCTGTAGTTCCAGAAGAAGTCGCTCATCCAAAGACATAAGCTGATACTGGGTGTCAGATACTGGGAAGTTGGGAAAGTTCACTTCCCTAGCTTGCAAATGACCCAGACTATTTGAATATGTCTCACCGCCAAGTGCAGCGTCCGAATGTGAAAGATCATCATCCCCGGTCCACTGTTCATTGCTATGTACGGAAATAGACATGCTACCGTTTCTCAAAGGGTTAGACACAACACTCCTCTCACTGGAAAATCTGTCAAACAAACAACTCTTGGGGGTTTGAAAATCCCCGCTTGACTCTACTTCAAATTCCATTCTGTCTCTTTCTCTGAACTCGGTATCAATATAGGTACATGAACCACAGTTAGAATCATCACTAGCGTAATGAAGAGACAGATTCTTCCCTCCATTGAATTGTACAACTTCTTCTCCGTCATCTTCCTCAATTAAAGCAGAAAGTACCCTCTTATACAACGGAGTACTCTCATTCAACTTTCTCATATCCAATCTCTCAAATGAAAGATCAGATATACATGATGACGCTGGACCTGAATAGTCAACAATTCCCTCACCAGGGCGATGTGGTGTTTTCGGCAATTTGATACCCTGAGACAGAAAGAGTCTCTTCCATTCAGGCAACATTCAGATTTAAAAAGAAAAAAAGACTATAAAACTAGACATTGTTGCATAAGTATCCAATGCAACTTACCATGATGTTATAGCCATCTAAGATTGCCTCTGACAGAGATTCATCGAGTTCTTCTGCAAAATTCAGCTGTTTTTTGACAATAACAAGATAACGAGAGTTTGAGTTGCCACACTAGAAAGAAGTCACATATATGATATATTCATGGTATCTTAATTATTACCTGATCCTTTATGTTTTGCAAGTCATCTGCACTGACGGCAGCAAAGATGTGGTCCATCTTCTTCCAAAACTTACCAGAAGAAGCAAGATCTATAAAAATATATTTGTAGTTAGAAGGAAATTTCTGGCAAAGTTGAAAGACAAGATATATGTAAGGATGAGTACTTGCTGCCTTCCGTGCTGAATTAGCTGCTGCAAAAATATCTTCACGATCATCATCAGATTCACCTGAAAGGCCAAAAATCCACTAGAATTATGCTCAGGGTCTGACACCATCCTAAGCACGAGGTTCTCTTGGGGGGAGGGGGTCATACAGCTTATATGCAGAGATTCATCCAACTACCACCACTATCCTACCTTACAGATTAAATACCTCCCTTTGTGCAAATAAAAATAACTGAGCAAGAGCTACTAGTTAACAAACCTCAAATATTCCGGGAAAATCCTGCTCAGGATATATGTAGCACTTTCCAGAAAAAAAGTTTGATTTAACTGTGAAGATGATAAAAGACTGGAACTTGGAACTTGAAATGCCAAAAGCAAACAAATACCTGTAATATCTGAAGGAGTTGAATTCGAATTTGAGGCAAGACGAGTAGAAGGTTTACGATCTTTAACCTTTTTCGCTGGCGGACGCCCATACTTGCTGCCCAGAGAAAGAGAGAGGTAGAACAATTGGTCTCTAGTATTTCAAGCTTTATATATAATATATTACTTCCAAGGTAGAAGGGAAAAGAAAACGAACTGAACTAGGCATAAATCACCTTCTATTCTTATCTGACGCAATCTTGACATTACGCAGAGGCTTCTCTACTGGTAGATTCTCCGACTTCACCATGATAGGATGAAAGCCAGGAGTTGTCAAAGACGAAACACTTTCATTCTTTCCTTGCTTCCATCCACCACCTCCTTTATGACTAGTTTGAATCTTATTCTTCCTCACAGGAAATAATGGCGACCCTGTTTTAGGAGTTGTGAACAAGTCACCACTTGCAAGAGCACGCTCTCTTGTTTTTTTGTCTCCAGCTCCTGAGTCCTCACTTTCAGATAAAGCATATGGTGATGAAGCATTTTTCAGCTCCCTTTTCATTTTCAAAGGGCTACTATCAACAACTGAGAGTGACCCGGTGGTTCCAGGAGATGCTCTAGGACTAAAATCAGATGTAGCAAAACCTTGACCTGAGATCTTGCTTTCAGCATGTTTCATAACAGGCGAAACTACACTTGTTCTTCTGGTACGGGAATTCTTAGGTCTCTGGCCAACCCATTGAGCCATGGAATGTGCAGATGAACCTGCTGGCAATTGAAGCTTTAGATTATTTCTCATAGACATAACAGATGTGTATTTAAACACTTTGATTGCCTCTAACCTTGTAATACTCCAGATGGGGGCTCGACTTTGGATGAAGAATCAACACCCATAACAGCTGCTGTTCTTGGAGCCCTAGAAACCTTTCCTTTCAATATTGCAGAAGAGCTGTTTGTGGGGCTATCATCCTGCAAGTTTCTCCTGGATAAACACAATAATGCATTAATCAGACACAAACAATTTAGTGTTAAGTTTAAGCAAAATCTATAACAAGAAAGCTTGAGGTATCTGCTCACTTATTGTTTCCCTTGGCCATAAGCCTCTGCTCAGCAAGTACTGACCGGTCCCTTGCAAGGGAAACAGTCTCCAACTCATTCCTGGATAATGCACCCATACCTGGACTCTCTGGCTCAAATGAAGACTCAAGTCTGTTAATCCCACTCAACCCGGTGGAAGATTTCAATCTGCAACAAATGGGCCACGTTATATTTTCTTTGAGAATGAAAGATACACAGGAAGGATCAATACGGAAAACTATATAAACAGGATGTTGGAAGAAAATATAGTAAAATCATTTTGCTAATGTAAGATCTACTGGAACAAAATTGAAGATGAAAATCCTGTTTACGTAACCAACTTGATACACTCTGGAAATAACTTGCAAAACCCATGGACAATATAAACATGTAGAATATCAAAAATCAATTGGATAGCAGAGTAGGTTCCCCCACTAGCACATCATGAAACTTCTTTTACGCCCACTTAAGGTCCTTGGACTAGAAAATCCTCAAACGGTTTTCAGTGTTATATGTCTGGATACCTAGTTTCACTTTAACTAACTAACAGGGATATCTACCAGGTTTACTAATTTTATATCTTCAAACGATACCTGAAACTTTGGGTGTCACAAGAACGCAACTTGGAGTCAGCTGTCGGCTTTGGCTGCATGACACGTTGATCAGGATTCATAACTCTGTTGCCTAGAGTTGCAACAGACCGTTTCCTTTTCATTCTTGTCTCCCATCCTTCACCAACAGGCAATCTGCGTATCTTCTCCTCTATTCGCACTGTTTCTCCAGAAACACT
Organism: Schrenkiella parvula; assembly: GCA_000218505.1. NCBI lineage: Eukaryota > Viridiplantae > Streptophyta > Magnoliopsida > Brassicales > Brassicaceae > Schrenkiella > Schrenkiella parvula. The sequence goes on along the minus strand of CM001192.1, from coordinate 11,310,775 downwards.
TGGAGGTGAATCAGAGCCCCTTTCAATAACCTGCTGCCTTGCAAGAGTAGAAACTCTACCATCCCCCTGGAAGCAATAACAAGTGAAACCATTAAACAACAGTGACATGTGAGAAAAGCTTTCGGAACACACTAATTGAACATCAAGCAAAATATTCAATTTCCATGTCTTCTTTAAAGATTTCAAAAGTTATGATATATCTGGGACAGGGGAAAAGAATTGAAACATGTCGAGGAAAATAAGCGATATTCTAAAAATATATAAGCATCATCTATATCTAAAGTGAGATTTAGATACAAACCCGCACATCTCCAACTGGAGTACGAGCACGCTTGTTTAATCCAAGCATCTTTTTTCTTTCCTCAGATCTTTGAGCCATACTGTCTTGTGTTCTCGGAACCTGGTTTCTGACCTTATCAAAGTTAGCTGCGTCCATTCTCTCACCAGGGGGTATATCATTTCGCCGTCGTTTCTTTGAACTTAATGTCTCCGCATATTTGTCCAACTTGAATATGGATTCACTTAGTTTCTTTGCTAGATCCCTACAAGGAACCTCAGGTTTTAGTATAGCTTGATAAGGAATAGCAATTAAGCAATAAGTCCTCGTTCTAGTAGACACTGTACTGTATTGTGAAAAAGAATACAAAGAGAAACCTTAACCTCCTAAGGCAAATTCTATCCACCTTTAATTAGTCTAATGGTCACAGCAAATAAATTTTTTCAAATCATAATCACTTCGTAATATATCAGTCACAACTTATTGAAGGAAAGCAAAAAAAAATTCCATACCCAGCCTCTCTGGAAGTATCTTGCACACTTTCTTTGAAGTGTTTGAGCTCCTCCGTTGCTACAGGAGGAGAAGGTTTGGGATGGGACATCCCAAAAGAATTCTCTTCTGATGAGGCCCTACTAGGGACGCCGAGAAACTTTCTAAGCTCTCCTGAACGAGTATAGCTTTGATTGCCTAATCTAATCGGTTCCAATGTTAAGACTTGGGACAAATTTGGGGTATCAGATGACAATCCTATGGTACCCCTGCTCAAACTGTTACCAGCTAGCATGATGCCTTCGTCTGTCTCCTTCCCTCTAAAAGCCACTCAAACCTGCAACCAGAAAGCCCATGGCACGCAATCAGAAAAGTTCTGTTTTTCTTCCCCATAGAGTGCCAATTATCCCAATATACAAACTTTCCATCATTCAGCAATTGAGATATCTCTCCAACAAAAATCTGATTCACGTAACTCCTGAAATACAGTAGTAACACTCTTATGCATCACAGAAGACTATCTTAACGATTTAAAGAGCCCAGCAACGCCAATTTTGAACCAAATACAAACGCGAGGAATGTAAGAAAATCTAGTAGCAACACAGAAGCAGTTTACTTCCTACTTTTAGTGGCGAAAACACAAATAGCTTAATAAACCTTCAAAAGACGCAAAAAAAATCCCTATTCGCGAGAATGGATGAAAATTTTCGAGTAATCTAACCTTGGCATCTAATCCCAAGCCATGAATCAAGACATATAACACGAAAACCCTAAAATTCCCCCACCGCCGCCGCCGAATCTCGGCGAGAAATTGCAGAACCCTAGAATCACGGAGAAGAACAAAAACACGGACTTGAGCTATGAAACTCCGAGAAAATCCAAGCGTAATTCGGACGGGACAAAAGGTTTGTATATCTCACCCGAGATTTCTCAACGAGGTCAAGCTTTTGTGGTAGATCAGAGAGGCTTTATTTTTTGGACGATTTTGCTACGTCTATTAACATATTAATTTTACACATTCCGTGTGCTTTATGGCAGATGATGTCATCAGCTTTGACTGGTGTGACATTTTTACCGAATTGCGAATTGAAACTCTTTGGTTCAGTGTAGAGGTTTTGGTTTAGTTTGATTTACTTTTAGGTTTACATTCTGTTAACATCTTGGTCAAAAGCTTAACGAAAAAACTAAATTTAACAGCAGAAGATCATAGTTTGATCAGTTCGATGTACCTCACAAAGACACACTAAACGGATATGAAATTTGATCTCACACAATCCGGTTTCTACTTAGTAAATCCGGTTAATTGGTGGCTACACGTTACCTTGGGTCAAAATGTCAATCGCTAAATTTCACATATGAATCTTGATCTAACAAAAGAAAAAGATTTAGACGATTGAAAACGGCACTTAGCTAAAAACAAGTGTTATGCACACTTTCTAATTAAAGACATCAAATTTAGCCAAGAGACGTTTGGTTATACAATGTGAACCATGACATGAGTCTTTGAAGGCATCCACCTTGGTCGCACTTTGTGAGATCATGCATATGCATAGCTAATTTGTGACTGAATCCATTTTTGAAAAGATAAAAAATCATAAACTTCTTAAAAAAATATTGCAAATAGCAATTTCGTTTGTATTCTCGGAACAAATGGATCTACTATAGGTTTGTGTCAAAACATAAAAATTTCAGATTTTATGTTTTAAAACAAATCTATGATAAAGCAGAAAATAATTTTCGTTTGAGTAATATTTTAGGGGTTTTCAAACATTAATAGAAAGATTTTAAAGAACGATTGAAACCAAAAAAACTAAAATAAAAAAGGAAAAAAGAAATCAACCATAACATAACTTTATTTCAATCGGGTAAAATCAAACCTTAAGGTTTGACCCTAGATTAACATGACTTTCAAGTGGTTCTCATTTTAGTTACAAACTAATAATAATAATTATTTGTCTTACTCTTCAAACACATCCCTTTAGCAAGCCAAATTCAAGACGAGACCATCAACATTAGTGTAGAACGTTAAGACATCTTTGTGGGGATAGATGATCATCACTCGACAAGAAGTGCCTTTATAATGTCTTCGCATCTCTGCTCATCCGCACTTAGAAGATGTCCATAACCTAAGACTTCGTGGTACTTAATCCATGGAAGCTTCTTTGTGATGTATTGATTAATCTCAGGCGGAACAACTCTGTCTTCTGTCCCTTGCCACATGTGGACTGATCCTACGCCTTCCACGAACGGATTTTCTAATTCAGTCGGGTCAAATTCCCATGTAGCAAATCCAGCTATCATGTCCCGGTGAAGACATTCATGGTCTCCTTGTTGCCGGACTTTACTCTGGGGTTGAAATAGATCATCATAAAATACAGGGTCAAACTGTAAAAACTTAAACAATAAAGGCACTGCAAACGAAGCCAATGGATCCAAACCTTATTTCCAATTTCGCCCATTGACTTTAAAGAACTTTTACTTTAATCCCTAGATTTTCAAGACATAGCAAGCCCGTTGTATCAAATTTCCAACGTGGCCATGAACCTTCTTTGTTTTAACTATCCCACATGAGCTTTTCTTTGACCCATGTTGATTGAAACTAGGTCAGAGCCAACCCATTTTCAACAAGCTCTTTGGTTTTGATAAAATTTAAAACCACGGTTTTAGCTATTTACCTTGCGAGGACTCTGATTCTCCAACTTCTTCTTTATGATGGCTAAATCTTTGTCGCTGTATAATGCACCAGAGATCATACTCGTAGACAGAAACAACTTTTGGGTCAACCACCAATACAAGAGCCAAGGAGCATAATGAGCCACTCTAAAGGTCCACTGGTCTTTTTCTGGCATTAGCTTGAAAGCTTTACTCAACATGTCTTGAGGCACTTTCGTCCACCAATAGCTCACAAATGGAACCACTAGGACTGCTCCAGCTAATCTATGAAACCGGAAAGTAATTTAAAATATGAGATAGAAAAGGTGTAAAAACAGAATACAATAATCTCGAAACTTTTTTTTACCTGTGGGGAATGTATTTGAGGCAGCTATAAACCGAGTAAGCACCGAGTGATACCCCAATAACGTAGAACTTTGGTCCGATCTTGAGTTTATCGGCGAGTTCTTGAATGTCGTAAGCTTCGCTTTTGACTGTACGTGAAGGGTGTGGATCACTTTCTCCATATCCTGCTCTATCGAAAAACAAGAAGTATATCCCTAATTCCTCAATAACATCCTGCAAGAACAACAACAACAACAACAAAAAATTACCAAAAAAGAAAACAAACTATTTGTTGATTGCGATTAAGGTAGCGATGGTTTGAAAAATAAACTCTGCGTTTGAGTTTACTTTCTAGGAGAATAAGTTTTTTTTCCTTTCAGTTTCTCATAAAACATCTTCGTAGATCAAAGACAAAAGAGAATCTACTTTTGTTTTCCGTTTATGTTTACGTGTAACTATGGAGATGTATTTTTTCTTTTCGAAGTAATTGGTTCACAGTTTAAGAGAAATAGAGAATAACACATCTTTTTGCAGTTTCTCACAAAACATCTTTGTCAATCGAAGACAGACAGATAATTTTCTTCAAGAGGGCAGAGAGCAAAGCAGAGTTAAAAACAGAATTAGGGTATACCTTAGAGATGGGAAATTCCATGTCTTTGGAGTTGTTAAATCCATGAACGACAATGATCTTGTACTTAGCATGGGCTTTATCAACGCCTGATTCTCTATAAGCAAGATATCTTCCATCACTGAGCTTGATTCTCGGAGAAGTAACCGGAGGACCGTGAGAAACGCCGCAGATTCGTGGTGGTGGTGGCTTCAGTGATCGGTAAACGTACCCTACAAGGCAGACAAGGATGGCAACGATCATTGAAAGGATCATTATTATTGTTTTATACACCTGTAACAAAAGGTGGCTTTAGTTAAAAATTTAAAGATTGTGAATCATAATAACATCAAAACATTAGATTTGCAATCTTTAACTTAATTAAAATTAAGAATAATGAACTAAAAACCTTAGGGGAAGATGGTTTTTAGTTGAAGCTAAAACATCTCATATTTATAGTATGAAAATCCGTAATTGGGAATATTTTCAGAGTCATCTCGATTCCTCTCTCTCTTGTTTTTTTTTGAAATTACGAGTTTATCACGAAAAGAGTAAAATAAAGAGATGAGTGAGAATGAAGAGAGACACAATCACCGTCAGATTGAAACCCACTTGTTGACGTAGCAGACGGTAGGAGGAATGTGACATTGACATGCGTAATGCTGTCTTATAATCAATCACAATCTCTCTTTCATATACATATTTTTTTATTCGTGAATCTTATAGAGTTTAATACATTTGACCTTAAGTCTATAGCAATATTATTAATTTTATGAATTTGTGATAAATGTATGGTATATTGGTATTAATCAGATTATAGCATATGTGAAAAATATTAGTTAAAAATAAATAACTATAAACAGAAAACTAACAAAATAATTTTTGACAGTAAGATACTGTTAACTCCTAAACGTTTCCAGCTACAAATTTTACCATTTCGACAAATATTCTTTTTTAAAGAATGAATCTCATATCTCAATAAAAAAATATTTTAAAAATGCCTAAGACAAAAATAGATGGAAAGCTGGAAAGTATAATGAAAGTGTATGTTGTGTGTGTATATGGAAATCTTCTGTACGTGCAGTTGTGTATTGTTGTATATCCATATTCTTACTTTTCTGTTTCATTCTTACTTTCTATCTTTTGTATTTTGTATTTGTTCTTTTTGTATTAAATGGAAGCATAAAAAAACAAATAATTTTTTATATATGGAAAAATAAAAATTATAAACTTATCATGATGAGTAGGTGTGAATAATCTGTTTGACAGTGGTCGAAGAATAAAAGATTTTTGTTTGGCTCAAGAAATACTCTTCGGTTTAGTCCCTTTCGAGTTAATTGTCCGGTACGGTTTATTAGGATTAAAACAACGTTACTCGATCGGAAATTGGAACCGGCTTTAGCTATTTGAGGAGCAAAGTAAACTAAATTGAACCGAAACCGATTTAATCGAAGTGAACTACATAAAGATAATGCTTAAATTAAAGTTGAAACACCGAATCTCCATAGAAACAGTGGCACGATATACACATAAAAAAGATGGAAGATGGCAACATGCAGAGGGATGTAAGAGATAAGACAAAGAAATAACTGAAGACCAAAACCACCTGTCTAAAGAAAGAGACCCATTTCGACACGTGGTGAATCCCGACATGCTCGAGAACACTTGTTTGTCGTTGGAGAAGACAGAGTAGCATTCTCAATTTCTCACTGCACCGTTAATACAAAGAAACCATCTCGTCTTCTATATTATCTTTTTGCGTCTGAAAAAACAAAACCCCCACAAAAAAAGGGATCGCTGTAACACTCGAAGAACACAAAAAAGGAATCTCTGTAACACTCGAAGAACACTTTTGGTTTTTCTTATAATCGGACAGTTTAAGATTTTGCGCGATGAAGGTGCACGAGACTAGATCTCACGCGCACATGTCTGGCGATGAGCAGAAGGTTTCTACATCAGTTTTTCTTTTAATTTGTATTATAATGTGTATTTTGATTTACTCTCATTATTTTCTTCAGAAGGGAAATTTGCGGAAGCACAAGGCAGAAGGGAAGCTTCCAGATGCCGAACAGTCTCAGAAGAAGGCGAAGTCGGAAACCCGTAACGGCCATCCCGTCGACGGCGCCGGAGATGCTGCCTCAGAGTATAACGAGTTTTGCAAAGCGGTTGAGGAGAATCTGTCCGCTGATCAGATTAAAGAAGTTCTAGAAATCAACGGTCAGGATTGTTCTGCTCCGGAAGAGACATTAGTAGCTCAATGGTTAGTCTCATATTGGATACATCTTGGTTTATTTCTAAAAATATTTAAATTTTAAAGTTACAATTTATTCTTCTTGAGCAGCCAAGATTTGATGTTCTATGGGGCTTTAGCTAAATGTCCTTTATGCGGAGGTAGTTTGATTTGCGACAATGAGAAGAGATTCATATGTGGAGGTGAGATTAGTGAGTGGTGTAGTTGCGTGTTCAGCACGAAAAATCCCCCTAGAAAAGAGGAGCCAATTAAGCTTCCTGATTCTGTCATGAACTCTGCTATATCTGATGTAAGTACCCAAACTGAAGGATCCAATCCATAATGCCTCTGTTTTCGGAATTTTTGTTTGTTTCCGGTTGTCATATTTGTTGTTTTGATGTAGTTAATCAAGAAACACCAGGACCCGAAAACCCGACCTAAAAGAGAGTTGAGCTCTGATAAACCATTCACAGGAATGATGATCTCTCTCATGGGACGTCTCACGAGAACACATGTAACGTTTGCTGACTCTGCTGGGATATTTACTGTGCTTCCTTGCTTTACAGCATAAGAGTGTTTTCCTCTCTCCATTGTTGCAGCAATATTGGAAGAAAAAGATTGAGAGACACGGTGGGAAAGTATCCAATTCTGTTCAAGGTGTAACGTGTTTGGTGGTCTCGCCGGCTGAAAGAGAGCGAGGTGGTTCCTCGAAAATGGTTGATGCAATGTAAGAGTTAGCGCTTTGTAACAATATGTCGTTATATTTTGTTTTCCGAATCTTTAGGTCAGTTGTTTTTACTTTGTGTCTCAAGGGAACAAGGTCTACCGGTTGTCAGCGAAGCCTGGTTGATCGATAGCGTGGAGAAGCAAGAAGCTCAGCCACTCAGTGCGTATGACGTAGTCAGTGATCTTTCAGTGGAAGGGAAAGGAATTCCGTGGGATAAACAAGATCCAATCGAGGAGGCAATCGAGTCCTTATCGGCTGAGGTATTTGATTTACCTGTCTAAGTAGTGTTAACTTAGATGAATCAGCTTTGAGAATCTGATTTATGTTTGGCCTTTGCAGCTGAAAATGTATGGGAAAAGAGGAGTCTACAAGGACACACAACTTCAGGAACGAGGAGGAAAGATATTCGAAAAAGACGGGCTTCTGTATAACTGTGCCTTTTCGATATGCGATTTGGGAAAAGGGCGTAATGAGTATGATACTGAAAACCCCTTAACCGATTATTTTGGAGTGGAAGGTTTTTTTTTATCTGCTGTTTTTTTGCAGGTATTGCATTATGCAGCTAGTCACGGTGCCTGAGAGCAATTTGAATATGTACTTCAAGAGAGGAAAAGTAGGAGATGATCCTAATGCGGAAGAGCGGCTTGAGGAGTGGGAGGATGAAGAAGCTGCAATCAAAGAGTTCGCAAGGCTCTTTGAGGAGATAACAGGGAATGAATTCGAGCCATGGGAACGTGAGAAAAAAATTCAGAAGAAACCACACAAGTTCTTCCCAATTGATATGGTATTACTGTTGTACCTTTCACCTCAAGTCACCAGTTTGGTTGCTTTATGTATTTGGTAAATAAATTTTAGTTGTTTTGACGTCTCGTGGATTCTGCAGGATGATGGAATCGAGGTGAGAAGCGGAGCACTTGGTCTAAGGCAGCTCGGTGTTGCTGCTGCTCATTGCAAGCTTGAATCGTTTGTTGCTAACTTCATTAAACTTCTGTGTGGTCAAGAGATCTACAAGTACTGTTCTTGGCACATTCTTCATTTCCATCTGTAAAGCTTCTATACTTGTGGATGTTCTGATCTTCGGTGTTCTCTTGCAGATACGCATTGATGGAGCTTGGTTTGGATCCACCTGATCTTCCTATGGGAATGCTAACTGATATCCACTTGAAACGATGTAGGGCTTGGTGGACCAGAATCTTTTGTATATATAGCTTCTTGTTGCTACAACTTGACAGGTGAGTTGTGGCTCTCCTTTTTTTCAGGCGAGGAGGTATTGCTGGAGTTTGTTGAAAAGCTCAAGACGACAAAGCAGACGGGTCAGAAAGCTGAAGCAATGTGGGCAGATTTTAGCTCACGGTGGTTCTCTTTAATGCACAGCACAAGGCCGATGCGACTGCACGACTTCCATGAACTCGCAGACCATGTAAGCAAGTTAATATCGTCTGTTTTTGTTGTAGTGTGTTTTGTGAGAACACTGAGGTTTTATAATATTGGATTCATGTGGCAGGCGGCATCTGCTTTCGAGACAGTGAGAGACATAAACACCGCCTCTCGTTTGATAGGGGACATGCGAGGAGATACACTCGATGACCCGTTGTCTGATCGGTATGCCAAGCTTGGCTGCAAAATCTCTGTGGTAGACAAGGAGTCTGAAGATTATAAGATGATTGTGAAGTACCTAGAGACTACTTACGAGCCCGTGAAAGTCTCTGACGTTGTAAGCTTTGTCTCCTGGTCTAGTATGGAGCTTACAATTGTTATGTATAATGCGATTGTAGTGATGGATTGTGGCATTGTTTCAGGAGTATGGTGCAACCGTGCAGAATGTATTTGCGGTTGAATCAGACGCGATTCCTTCACTAGATGACATCAAGAAGATGCCAAACAAGGTCCTTTTGTGGTGTGGTAAGGAGTAAAATCATGGATTACAGTTCAATCCCTTTTCGGATTTTGTCAAATTAGATAGTGGTGTTTCTTGCTCTCTTAGGGTCTCGGAGCTCAAATCTATTGAGACATATCTACAAAGGGTTCTTACCTGCGGTTTGCTCTCTTCCGGTCCCTGGTTATATGGTAATAAAAATGCTCTCATCTACTTTTGCCTTATCTTCTATGTGTTTGGATCATAACAATCTCTTGTGGTGATTTTTTTTTTTGTCAGTTTGGGAGAGCAATAGTATGTTCTGATGCAGCCGCAGAAGCAGCAAGGTATGGCTTCACAGCTGTGGATAGACCAGAAGGGTTTCTTGTATTGGCAGTCGCATCACTTGGCGATGAAGTTGCAGAATTCACAAGCCCACCAGAGGACACAAAGACACTAGAAGAGAAGAAGGTTGGGGTTAAGGGATTAGGGAGGAAGAAGACTGAAGAATCAGAGCATTTCACGTGGAGAGATGACATAAAGGTTCCTTGTGGACGATTGGTCCCCTCAGAACACAAGGACAGTCCTCTCGAGTATAATGAGTACGCCGTGTATGATCCGAAACAGGTAAAACACGGGCTAAAACCAAGTCTGTCTATACTTCACTTGTCCATAGGGGCACCTAAGGCTGTGGGCTTATTAGTATATTTGTTTTTCTTGTCAGACAAGTATAAGGTTCTTGGTGGAAGTGAAGTACGAGGAGAAGGGAACCGAAATAGTCGATGTTGAACCAGAGTAGATGCAGATAGCTGTGTGATTTTTGGTGGCGAGAAGCCATGGGAAGACTGTTTTTTGGTGTTTCGTGTTTTCTATATTAGCTGTTACAATAGCGAATGTAAAAGCGGCTTCTCCTTGGGTTGCAAGGAAAGGAAACTATTAACGATATGTAATTACTCCGCTGTGTGAAGCTTTTGGTTATGTATATGGATTTTCACAGTTGCTAAGTAATTTTGTACTGTTATATCATGCCTGGTTTTTGCCGGTTTAGAAGCTCAAGACTGAGAATTCTGAAATCGGATGCGGTTCAAGTTATAGATATTTTGGTTTATCGTTAATATAATTAGATTTTCAGAGATATGCAGTGGCCACTTGGTCAACATTTTCAAATATTTACCAAATTAAAACCAAAGGTGCGCTATTCCATCAGATTCCTCCAACTCTGAGCGAACCAAAATATCTTTAGTCGCTAATTTGATAGCAACATATAATTTAGACATTACCATAGATGTGTGAGGAAAAGATAACTCAAAACAACTTGTAAAAAAGATGAGCAGCTTGTTCGTTGATTCTTGGACTGTTACCATACAACAAAACACATACAGATCCATCATTTGAGGCATTGATACCAAAATCAAGTTATCCAGACAGGCTTTTAGGTTTAAGGTAATTTAGTTGTGTTTGTAGATTCATAAGCAGCATCGGCTGAAGAAGTATCTATGTCGTTGAGACCCAACTCCTCGTTTTGCTCCCATGACCTCTCGAATTCTTCATCTGTAGTGCAAACATAACAACACATGTTATTCGAAAAACATCGAGTCTTAAGTCAATTTCATAATGCTGTTCACAAAATTCAACAAATCAACAACCCCTTCTGAGTGTTGTTTCTTCATATCCATTTTTCCAAGACAGAAGTTCTCATGTCTATTTCGATCTATAATGACTGAAATTTAAGCCCTTGTGAATGGATATGAAACTTAAGGCTCCAGTCAGGGAAAACAAGGAACTTACATGTGAGCTGATGATCATCTTTGATATCATCTGTTAATGGTGAAACAAAGGAATTTGCTAATTCATCATCGAGGATCAAAGTCCATGGCTGTTCTAAGCTTAGGAGCTGCAAGAAAAGGAAAAAAACATCTTCATTATAGAAACAAGGCGTCTTATTGCTTTGCTTTTTCCTGCTCATCAAAAACACGATGAGGGTAATAAATAATAGAAATCCAATAAAGATGCTACCTTAGTTAGCCTGGATCCAAACTCTCTCCACTTGTTCTTCTTACCCTCATCTAGACTGTCACCAAAGGTGAATCCGTGAACTCTTGCTAGGCCTGTGAAAACCCATACCACACTTGGGTCAGTACCGAAGAGCTATAATCCATCATCGGCAATAACAAATCTCGGATCGCTTCCGTTAGCCAAACAACAAAAGCTTTGCAAAGGCGGAATATAGGATACTCAGGATCAGCTAGTTGACATATTGACTTATGCCATGGTTCAATATATATGTTCTACAGTACTTTGACCACTTAAAGATGATTAAGGCGCGTGATTCAGGCTTGACAAGGATAAAAGGTAATGTTGAAAGGTCATACTCACTTTCTCTGATCTGTGTCACCAACCCTTCCACTGTTGTTACCATTCCACCAAGTGTACCACCAGCTAGCTCCAGATCAAGTTCTGGGATTTTCACTCCGGCAGTGTCTGACTAATAACGTGATAAACAAAACTCACCATTAATGACATACAAGAAGGTATTGCTCCAAAAATACAAAATACTATTACCCATTTCCTAGCCTACGTAGTGGTTCATAAGGGTCTACTATAATATTGCCATCATGTGTGCTATATTGCCATACAAAAGGCCCAGGACGATTAAACAAGCCTGTTTTAAAAATGATCTTGAAGTTTTGCCACTTATCTGAGATTATGTGCCAGGACATGAGAATATACCACACATACACATAGAATTAAAAATATAAACATTTAGCAGTGAGCTAGATTCTTTGTAAAACAATTACCCCGCTTAGACTACATACATTCTTTTAAAACTCAATCTTAGGCTTTCTGGACGAGCATATACTTAAACTGTAATGTGAAATTCTCTGCTACCCTAAGACACATAAAATTATATGGGAAACCTGTTTTGATCCGCCACTCATCCAGCATTTTTCAAAGAGATTGCAGAATACAAACAAATTGAAGCAAAAAACTAACCTTGATAACATCTCGGCTAAGGTCAGCGATGTTCCTCACAGAGAGAGTAATTTTCTTTCCCTTTTCAGGAATTGCACCACCAGGTTTCAACTGCTCACGATTACCCAAAATAGTTAATAATCTAAAGCCCAGGCATATGTGTCTGCAAAACAAAATCAAACCAATGGAACCAAACCTCAGAATTGCGATAGCCACAATCCTCACATGTGGATGCCATGACAATAACCTCCTGAAAGTACGGGATTTCTATTTTCTGTCAAGTGGTAAACAACATATAGGAGTAAGCCGACAAACAAAATATATGAAAAACTTGTTGCAGAAAACCAAGGAACGGAGATCTAAACTATGAAAGGATACTAGTCACGAACATCCGTGTCTCACACAGCTTCGTACATGCTCCGCAGGTTGAAGGGAAAGTCATCACCTGTTAGAACAATTGTAACTTGATATGAGATTTCTTATCACCATATAAGTTTTTCACTCTCACAAATACAAAGTACAATAGACATTTTTTTCTCGAATGATCATAACCTTGAACATTCAACAAAACTATTCCAAAAATTACAGAATCAGAAGTTACCTCTTCAGGCGCAGTGTATCTGAACAAATTATCAGAAATATCAGTGCTATTACTCTGAGCAATTGCTCGGTGACCAGCTGTTGCTCCGGTTGTTCCATGAGGTACAGAAGTTGTTTCAGCAGAAGGTGCGCCAAGGCTTTGTTCTGATTGTCCAGCCTGCGATGGGTCAGCAAGATATCCAAGTGTTGCTTGTTGCTCTGTTGTTCGCTCATAGAATTTGATGGTTAAAGAGGGATCTGGTGATGGAGCATGTCTGTCATGTTGTGAACTTGTCATAAGCAAATAAAAGAAACACAACTTCTTCTATTTATGGTATATCTATAAGGATATCCTTACGGGTTCTCAATGAAACTGTTTCCAGCAGGATCATCCAAAATGAAGGTGAAGCATGTCTCTGCTTTAGCACAAGCTCTCAATTTGGACAAGAACTGGTCTATTGCTTCAGCAGTTTTTAGGATCAACTTTCTGTGTCCAGCAAAAAAAAAAAAAAATATATATAAATATATATATATATATATATATATAATTTAAGCTTCCTGACTATAAAACATAAATGTCCAGCTCCTTGTCAGAACTTACCATGCGTTCTTCTTGAAGGGCACTCAGTTCATCAGCAGCCCGCGCTAATATCCCTTCCACCTGTAAATTAAACAAAATAAAGGTAAGTAATTGACAAGGACCTGGAAAATAGGAAAACCAAAAATCTCAAACAAAATTGCATACGCCTATTAGACTCCACTAAGAAAGAGTTGACACCTACAAGAGCTAACACCTACAAGAAGTTTTCCCCACTGACAACACCAGGCTGAAGCTAAAGAAAGAAAGTAACATAGAGAGGACTCTCATGGCGATCTTCCTGATAATTATATCGCCATTATATGCACCACTAAGTTGTTCTCAGAGTACATACACCAGATGATTTTTAGGTTGTTCCAAGAAATAAACACCCCATAAAACGAACAGTTCATAACAAAATGGTTACGATACTAAGGACTTACAGTAGACAAACTTCCACGCTGGGCCTCTGGTGGAATCTCAAAATCCAGTTCAGGAATCTGAAGGCATATATTCGCAAACTACTGTCAGTTTCAAGCTTAATATCAGTTCAGTTTTCATAATACGAGAAGCAAACTAATTCGCGATTTTCAGGAAGATTAGGGGAAGCGATTTCTTATAAATGCAGGGAGCGGCCAAACTTTGCAAAATCAGAGTACTTTATTCCAAAAAAGCAATGACATACCCAGAAATCTGCAAGACAACTCACCTTAATAGTGGCCGATTCAGATTTCACAACTTGTCGGTCAAAGATCTGCATTAACACAGAAATAAGGTTAAATTAGCTTAAGGAGTGAGAGACAACTAAAAACAGATATTCACGTTTCCTACAAGCATGGAAGACTACATTCTACCACATGGTAAGTGCATCTCCAAATAAAAATGAGTAGAAAAGAACAGATACTTAGATTTGAATCAATGCATCAACCTTCACATCGCCAGCTAGAACCTCTAGATGGTAACAGCATCCTCGAGGTTGAATCTCGCCCGCAAACTGAACTTCATTATTCCTATAAAATAGAGAGATAATATTATTATCTTTTCAACTAAGAAAAACAGAAGATAGATATTTAGTGATATATTTTTTTCACAAAAAAAACCCTGCTCTATCAAATTGTTAAAGTTTCTCAAAATCGTTAGAAGTTGTACCTTTCTCCACAATGCGGACATTCAAATGCAGATATTAAGACCTATAACCAGAAGTAGTTTAGCAGTAAGCTAAATTAGCTAACACAAGGTAGAGAAAATTATAAATAGAACGTACAACCAAGAAAAAAGTCTCTTTAAACCAAATAGAGAACCAATGTAAATATTTAGAGCTCGAGATTTTAGTCAATTCACAGCGAGTATTTGAGTTTAGAAAAGGAACAAAAATTGGTCCCCTTCAAAACAGAGTTCGACATACCTTTCTGAAGTGAGGAATTAAGGTCAATAGAAACCTCGTTGTTCCCTGGAAAAGAAATAAGAGGCTATTTTAAGCACAGAATACTTTTCAATTGCTTGTCACTGAACCAAATATATCAATATATATCTCTCCTCAAATATCTCAGTCCATCACCAAAATGTAGCCAATAAGTTCTGTTTCGTCCCCACTATAGTTCATACAATCTCAAGAACCATTGGAAACCAGAAAGAACTAATGCTGAAGTACAGTACAGCTATGTGCAAGTACAGATGTACATAAACTATTGGAAACAAGCTGAAAAAGGCTAAATAGAAACTAGCCTATTTCCTAGACCTATATATTGGTTAACAAACATCAGGAATCTCAAAGACACTATGTAAGCTTGCATGTGTGAGAGGGAGAGATACATTTTCACCGCAGCGCATGCACATGCTCTCAACCACATAGAGGGGAGCACCGAAAGAGTGATCAGCGGATACAGCCTCAACCACTGATCCAACATCAATTTGTTGATCATTTCCGTTGTCCATCATCTCCAAAGTTTCTCCAAACAATCCCAAGAAATCCGATTAGCCCCAAAGTCAAGGATTTGCAGAAGACGAAGACCTAGGTTGGTTTGCGAGCAACACATTAGGGACAAAAAAAAAGATCAGCTAAAAGCATGAAACTTTGTGCGAATCAACAGCTATATTTCTTTTAAAAGGGCATATGATTTTCCGAGGGTTCCAAAAACAATTTCTGCACTATGAATCTATAAGGGTCCCTACAGATTTCATATTTGAAGTTGTTGAAGAAGACTCTAGCCATAGCAAAATTTCGTTTTTCGCAAATTCCTGGAAAATCTCATGGAAAAGCAAATAAATTTAGTTTAAAATTTGCAGCATTTTTTCTAATAGTTCCTCACCTAAACACCAATTTGCCTATTGGAAAGGTTCCAGAGATACATAAAGACTAAACCATCGAATACAAAAGCAGAGATAAGAGAATCTTCAGAGAGACTAGAGCTACGAGCAGAGACATGAAACAGAACAACGAACAGAGAGGTTTGTACCTCGAGCAGGCACGGAACAGAAGAACAGTGACAGAGAGAGCTCACGTCGCCAGAAGAGAAACGAGCAGAGGCAGAGAGAAAGAGTAGCGAATATGGCTTCAGAAGAGGAGAGGGAAATCTCGGCTCTGCTGCTCGCGATTTAGGGTTTGTTTGCAGAACCCTTCGTCGTCTGTTTTTCTTTTTCCTCGCTTTTTACGACGCCGTTTCGTTTGTCTCGTAACTCCGTTGAAACGACGTGGTTTTCTTTCTTTTGTGAACGACAAAAATTAACTAAAATCCAAGGTTAATCTAACTAATTCGAAGGAAGAGAACCATCTATAAAAAGGAAATAAACATCTTAGCCATAGTACAAATATAAAGTGACTTATAATTAAAAGACATGGAATAAGACAACAAAACATGAAGAAAATGCATCCAATTGGTCAAATTAAGATATCGATAAAATGTATTGATGTTTATGAAAATGTTACCAATTAGCCAAAAACAATTACAAAAAGAAATAACCTTAGACTTAGACATATGTTATTATCTATGATTTTTCATATATTCCGACGTAATTTGCTAATTGGTAACACTTTCATAATGAAAGTATCTCTGTTTTATTTCATTAACACTCACATCATTTGTAAAATCATGTATACCTTGTTTGATCACTAAGTGTGTTATGTTCAAGAAGTTAACTAACTTTAAAGACGACACACATTGTTAAACATCGTTAAAATCGTTGTGCGTTTTCTCTTGCCTTCAGCTACAAACTTACAATCCAATAACTCTTATATATGGGTTTAACGAGGAAGTGAAGCAGCTTAACTTATGGATTTTTTGTTTTGTAAGGTCAGTTTCTAAAAAGTTACATGACCAGCGATAGCTATATTATAGTGAAGTCATAAAAAGTGTCTGCAACGGTGGGGATATTGTATGGGTTCAGAAGTTTTAAGAGAGTTTCCAAAATTCAAACCCCACATGACACCCATATCTAAACTTACCAAATAAGGAAAAAATGCATTGAACTAGACATCGTACATGTGTATACAGTTATGAAGTGTCTTAATTTCTCATCAATCACTCAATAAAATGTCTCCGTAAGTCCACTGCACCGGTTCCATACCTATATCTATTTCTTATTTTTATTTGGGGAATTGCGATCTTTGTATATTACGACAAGAATATGTAGCCTAATTGTTTGATCTAATTTTAGCCCTATGTTACTCTCCAAATTCAAATATGATAGCATTCATGTTGCTGAACAAAATTAGCAAAAACGATTTATATGTTATGTGAAAAGATTTAAACAAAACATTTTATGTTTGTGTCGATTAGCAAAGAATTGTAGTGAAAGTTTTGTTTTTGTGCTCTAAAATAGAATTTTGAATATAACTTTAGTTTTATTTTTTAATAACATTTCTTAAAAAAATGTCATTCATTTATGATTATGTTCCAATTAGATTGTTTTAAAAGTTTGTTTGTTAAAAAGTTTGGTTTATTAGTTTGACCGAATAATTAATTACTTGTAGAGTTTGATTTCAGATAATGTGATTTTTGTAGATTAATGAAAGACAAATTTATATAAAATCTTCAGTGTAATGCAAAAACAACTGTTGATCATGACCTCCCATACCATTGTCTATTGTGGATATGATACAAAGTAAATTCAATATTTTAAATTTTTGTGGAACAAATAGAATTATTTATCGAAAAATTGTTTCATAATTTATAAGAAATAATAATTTTCAGACGGCAAAAAAAGGTTGTTATCGCTACGAATGAATTCATTTATACTTCCAATTTAATTGATTTGAAAATATTTTAGTTATTTATACAACCAGTTCACATTATATATTTTTTCAGGTTCTTAACGTAGGATATATAGATATGAACTAAATAGCTGTCGTGTTGTACCTGTATTTTTACGCGGTAGGCTTTGTATCTACTTTACTTGTGGAAATTTTCTCTATAATGTGGATTTCTTTGTGTTTATATATAGAGAAATATTTGATTTTAGTTTGAGAATATTATTCACAGTTGAGATGCGGTTTAATTTTATTCAAAAACCCTAGGAGCCTAAACCAATACAACGACTTTGCTTCCATTTGCCATAAACTGCTAATTATAGGAGCTAAAAACCATACAACAACCTTGCTTTCGAGTTTACATAAACTTTCTAAATAGTATTCGTTTTATAAGAAGTGTCGTTTACAAAATGTTTCAAACAAATTAAGTAATTTGTTAACGGAAATACATGTTAAATTTGGTTGAGCAATGCGAGATTATGTTTTTGTAAAACTATCTCTTATGCCAATATTGAGTCAAGCTTAAAGCTCTAAAAAGATGAAAGACCTATGTAACCAGATGCTGATCAGTCTTATCGAACATTAGTGGAGAAGATAATGTCATGTACCTCATGGTTATTAAAACCAAACAGATTAAGAATAGATGAGCAACTCTTTGCGTTAATAATTTCTAAACAAAGACTCCCTTTCTTATTTGACCGTCTTGGACTGTATCGTGTTTTGTGACTGATTGTAATTATTTGATAGTCGTATGAACAATGGTCGCCCATGACTGCTCGATGCTCGTTATTAGGATTGCTAGTGTATTTTAAATTGATTGTTCATATGAATATTCGTGAACTCTCTGGATGAAAGCTCATGAATTATCCGTGAATGAATATGTAACAAACTGTACGTTTCAGCGATTTACAGAGTGGTATATCCATGAAAAATCATCTTGTCACTTGAATTTAGCCTTGGTGGCTCACTATTTGACATATACATCGGTTAGCTAGGTCAGTTGGCTAGTTGCCCATCCCTCACCAGTCCTCTTCCATACTGCATCATCGTGGCTTCTTGCTTCACTCTTGTAGTTACATATATAATTCAACTATTCGGATTAGGTAGAGATTAATAGATTCGAGCTTTAATGTCTAAAGAGTATGTGAGTAATGTCCTATATCGGAAATTGGGAAGAACCTTGAGTAATATAGAAGTAATTTGGATCAATCCACTCATTGTCAATTGGTTTTGAGTTGGAAGTTTAGAAAACTTAACATGATATTAGGGTATGATCTACACACTTATGTAATCCGGCCCAGAAGTAACATGTGCTTCCGAATTCAAAATTGATAGTCAACCGAGATGAATGACTAGAAGAGTCATTATCTCGAGCATGAATATTGGGATTAGGTAGAGATTAATGAGTTTGAGTCTTAGTCTCTAAAGAATATTTGAGTAATGTTCTACATCAAAAATTATGAAAAACTTTGAATAATATATAAATAACTTGAACCAATCTACTTATTGCATAAAATAAATTAATATTCGTAGATGTTTTTGAAATCACTTGCCTTGCTTCTCTTCTTAGCGAACTTTAGGTACCTCTCATTACATCGACTGCTCTTAGTTGTGATAGTATTGCTTCACTGCATATTGCAAGCAACTGTATATTTTTCCATGAACATCAAAAACATATATTGTCTATCAAACTTTATGTGACAAACTACGGATGAGTTAGTTGTTTTAACACACTATTTATTCTCACGGAACACCAGTTGGGCAAAAGTTATATTAATACACAAAAAAACCAGTCTACAGACTTTTCTGACAATTTTCACTGTTCATGGACATCTACATCTCAAATCACAAACCCGAATTCATTTGCCTTTTTTTGTCATCACTAAAACGTACACTGAATTTTAAGAATTCAAGCAACGATTTAGGATGTCAAGCCATTGTCAAATTCAAGTTCAAGGGTGGTCCAACTCCAACTCTATTGTAACTTAGCTATATATAGGTGTATAATAAACGGATGATACATGATCCATATATGTCATAGATGAAAGTGAAATGCTAAGATTTTTTTTATAAAGGTAAAGCCTACTGATTATTTGTTGGTTTTCTGATGTGAAAATAGAACGGCTCACAACTCAAAATGTCAGACTCTATCTTTAGAAAATGTCAAAGACACGCAAATAGTTTTTTATAGACCGTTCACATTGCCAAACTTGTTTTCTTTTTCTTTCTATATATAGCAAATTGCCAAACTTCTTTTAGAAAAATAATATTTTCAAATCTAAACGAATACATGTATATTTATTTTGATTTTGTTTGTATTATATAAATACAAAAAAACTAACACGATCGGAGCGATAAAATCCCCAACTGCTTGGAGCAACATGTACATACTCTAGATTACTGAGCAGAAACAAAAAAAAAAGAAGATCCAAAGATAATGGGAATCAATCATATCACTCTAGGGTACGTCCAAAAATGTGGGCACGTACGTGGAAGACATACCGTTTTAGTTTCTAACAAACTTTTATTGACATTATATATATGTAACTAGCAATTTTAGAAGTCATGCACCGATAATTGCAAACCCTTTTAAATGGACGGCAAAGGAAAAGTTAACGGCACCTTTCCAGCTTCCATCTCCTAATTGCATTTTTGTTAGGTGTTGTCGACATGTTCCGCAAGATTTAATAATTGGGTTAACTTAAATAGAACTGAACTAGAGATTGAAAGCTATTTAAACATTTAGTTTCGAATATAATTTATATCCTAATGAAATATTATTTGGTCTAAAGTCATATAGATTATGTTTCTAAAAGTTGTGGCATGGGAAACTAGTGAATAAAATTATTAAGTTTCAGTGGTGTAAGTAAAATGCTGAACAAAATAAGTCGGTTGAAAAATATTGTCAATATAAAAGATGACATATCACGACAATATATACGATATGGATGTAATAATTAATCATCAAACTTCCACTTGTTTGTTTCTAACGCGCATGTTGAATGACTGAAAGAAATTTTTTTGTAATAGCAATTTATTGATCGATAAAATTCAACCTATACAATATTTTTTCAAAGTTTTCAGAATTTTCCTATTCATAAAACAAGAATAAATTTTTGAAAATGAAAGGAAAAAAACTGCAGTTTATATAATCACAGTAAATAAACGATCAAAGTAACTTTTTTACTCCAATTTTTTTTATATACAAGTTTTCCGAAAAACCATTATTTTGAATGGTGCGGCCAAAGACACAATCATAAACATAATTTTTTTTGGAAACTTGGGCGTTTGGTTGACCTGATCCCTAAACGTCGGATACAAACGTTGTACCAACATGTCTCACGTAAATGAGATGCATTATCTATAATTCTTAACGTAATTTATTTAATGAAATCTATTAATTATAGTTGTTTTGTCATTGTACAACTATGCTCATAACCTAAAGTAATAAATGATTTCAAAGGGACGACTGAGATAGTGAGATTGATGGCTGCTGACATATGGTTACGTTACTTAAATGGTGAGAGGAGATATTTATTATTTTGGAAAACATTTATTTAGTAATTGAAATTGCATCCTATTTTCTGTAATTAATGGGTAGGTTGGTAGATGAAGGAATTGTAAATACGATGGGCAACAATAAGGATCTATATGTTTACGAGTCTATATATATATTAACCTTGACTCCAAAGGCTTTAAGTCACTCAATACCATCAAGTTTTGTGAGTTTTTCTTAATTTGTTTGAATATTTCTTATTTCAATATGGAATCCAATTGTGCTCAATTTCTTGGCAACAAGACGATTCTCATCACCGGTGCTCCAGGTTTTATTGCCAAGGGTACGTGCATTCTTTCTACATCTCGTTGGTTCACGTCGAGTCTTGTTTTACTATAAACTTTAGTCATCGATTATATGCTTCATATTATCTTTGTAGTTATTATTATAGATTCTTACGATTTTAAACGTCTTCCTTGTGGTATTTGGTTTTATTTTTGTATGATTGCCATCAAAACAACATCATTCTAGTGTATATATATTAACATTTCGTTGATCGTACTAACCAAAAGATATTTTATTGGTCGGTAATTAAGTTTTCATAATTTAAATTGATATATTAGAGTTATAGTGACAAGTTTTGGAAGATATCCCGATTATCTATATATAGATCTTATTCTCCGTTTCATTTATTGTCATAATAATAACTTTTTGTGGTCCATACATGATTTATGCATCTTCAACAAATTCAATAAGTTCTATGCTTATATTTAATTTTAATAATTTTAGTACTTATTACATAAAAGCATTTGTTGTGATGGTGAAATATGCTTCATAGATTCTCTGTTTCCGAATTAGATACATAAATTCTAAAACGCAATTTTATATTTTATATGTTTGCACACAATTATGTATTACCTTATATAATAATGAATACTCCATATTTACATGAAGATTTTTTTTTAAAAAAAAATTCAAATATATATTAAGAATTGTGGGAATGTATTATATGAGTTGTAGACGAATATTATCTGAAGTTTACATTTTACTGATCTTAATAATCTTAGTAAAAAAACTCATAAAACAAACTAAAAAAATCAATTTGTATGAAACTGGAGTATTTAAGATACTCTTTGGAAAAAGCATCACTTCAGCCCATTCATTTATATTTTGCTTCAAGAGTTATTTAAAAATATCGGGTTTTTTTTTCTCTTAGTTCTGATAGAGAAAATTCTGAGGTTGCAACCAAATGTGAAGAAGATGTACCTTGTGTTGAGAGCTCGCGACAATAAAGCAGCCATGCAACGCTTACGTAGCGAGGTATGTCATAAATTAGAGATCCCATAACCAAAAACACTTCTTTACATAAATGATAAACCTAAAGGTGGTCCATTAATTAAGTCAATGATATTAACAATGTATATTTGCTTTATTTACAAATGATACAATAGGTTGTGGAGATAGACCTTTTTAGGGTGTTGAGGAACGATCTAGGTGAAGAAAATCTGAACGCCTTGGTGCGTGAAAAGATCGTTCCGGTCCCCGGTGATATATCGGTCCATAATTTGGGATTGAAAGACTCTGATCTCTTACAACGTATGTGGACTGAGATTGATGTCATTATCAATATTGCAGCCACCACGAATTTCGATGAAAGGTAATATATACCTTTTTATAATGTTTAATCTTGGCGTTTTATAACTTGTGATTCTTGACGAAGATACCAAAAAATTAACTTTATATCCGTTTTTCTCTTTTCTTAATAAAAACATTATAGATATGATATTGGTCTTGGCATCAATACATTTGGAGCTCTCAATGTTCTCAACTTTGCCAAAAAGTGTGTTAAGGGACAACTGCTTCTCCATGTCTCAACCGGTGAGTTTTAATGTTTCTCATTCAAAACTTACCATACATATATATGTACAAACCTACGCTTACCTACATTGATTTGTATTTTTAGCGTATGTTTGCGGAGAAAACACAGGATTATTCCTAGAGAAACCATTCAAGATGGGGGAGACTCTCAACGGGAATAAGAAACTAGACATCAATGTAGAACTCGAGCTGATGAAACAGAAATTGAAAGAGCTCGAGCATCTAGATTGTTCTGAAGAAGAGATCTCACAGTCCATGAAAGATCTTGGAATGGCAAGGTTTGCGGCCTAATCATACCCTATATGTTCCTATTACTTTGATCATACGTTAATTCTCGAATCAAATCATTATTTATATAGGGCAAAGCTTCATGGATGGCCCAATACATATGTCTTCACCAAAGCAATGGGAGAGATGCTAATGGGAAGCTACAGAGAAAATTTGCCACTTGTTATCATACGTCCAACAATGATTACAAGTACTCTCGCTGAACCATTTCCTGGTTGGATCGAAGGATTGAGGTGAGTAACGGTTAATATCATAATCAATTATTTATCTTTTTAAATCGAATGAGTATATCACAAGTTATATATAACGTGTTAAATCAAGATTCATATTTAATTTAATTTTTATTTACGTATGTGCAGAACTATAGATAGTGTGATTGTTGCATATGGCAAAGGAAAGCTTAAATGTTTCCTTGCGGATTCAAACTCAGTCTTTGACCTTGTAAGTACCAATCCAACTGCTACAATTAAAGTCTTTGAATCACATGTGTGATCATAAGTCAACACCTAAATCAGTTTATAGCATACTAAACAACATATAATTAATCCTCTTATAATATCATTTTCAGATACCAGCAGACATGGTGGTAAATGCGATGATCGCAACCGCGACAGCTCACTCGGGAGAAACCGGGATCCAGACCATATACCATGTCGGTTCTTCTTTTCAGAACCCGGTCACGTTTGGACAACTCCACGAGTTCACGGCTCGTTACTTCACTAAAACTCCTCTGGTTGCTCGCAATGGCTCACCAATCATAGTATCCAAAGGAACGATTCTATCCACTATGGGTCAATTCAGGCTCTACATGACCCTTCGTTACAAGCTTCCTCTACAGGTACTTCAAGCTATCCAATTTAGGAATCTTCATATACCATAAAAAGGGATGAGATTACTTTCAAGATATGAAATATGGTGAAAGATGCATGCTTCCTAGTAAAAAAAACCGCAATATACCATTGTTTCTCATTTGTTATTGTTTTGTTTTTTTTTTCATTTCAGATACTTCGATTGATTAATATACTTTATCCATGGAGTGAAGGAGATAAATACAATGACCTTAGCCGCAAAATCAGGCTAGCTATGCGACTAGTTGAGCTTTACCAGCCTTACTTACTCTTCAAGGGCATGTATGTATATTACTCATAACATTTTCACCAAACTTAAGATTGAGATACTAACATCTTTTGTCTTTTACGGCTAGAGAACAAACATTGATTATTACTACACATGAGTTCTTATCCAATCCTTATGTCGCTATCACAGCTTAATTATGTCTTGACATTATATATTCTTGATTTGTGCAGATTTGATGATATAAATACCGAAACACTGCGAATGAAAAGAAAGGAGAACATCAAAGAGTTGGATGGATCGTTCGAGTTTGATCCCAAGTCCATCAATTGGGACGATTATATCGTAAACACACACATTCCTGGCCTTATCACCTATGTTCTTAAACAATAAATTATAGCAACAATATGGTAATTATATGCTTGAATGCTAGTAAAATCGTATTGTAAAATATTGAATTGAGTTCAAATATCGTGTGTAATATCATTATATTTAACAACTTGTTATAAAGAAGATGATTGTTGTCACTATAACTAAATTTTATTTCCTGGTTTTATTAACTTTTTGTTACATCTACAAATACACAATTTTCCTTGGCGTGTAAGTGTTAATCAACTATTCAACGAAGGATGTGAGTGAGACTTTGAGTCATGATATGAATATGATATTCAGTCGTGCTAGTTATCTTTTTTTTTCTCACCATCTTTTTTGTCTTATGGTAACATGTTCTGCTCGAGTCCCCTACGAGTAAATAAATCTTAATATATAATATTTAGGTGTAGAAAAATCAAACGTCCTTAGAATCTTCTTGTATATAAATGACAAATAGTCCACTTGAGTCTCTACCGACAAAGAGTACACATTGTGCCATCGGCTTTATTTCCGTCAACTTGCTACCGAATTTATTGTGCTATATTTGAAGTTAACGTAATAGATAAATGTTGTCACTACTGTTTCAATTCATTGGATAAATTGTAGTAAGTGAAAATCTTATCTTTACACTATTTGATCATAATATATTTTTGGTTTACACATATTAATTTGTTGCTATTTTAATGTCCTTGTAATAAGGTTCGTGCTACCGAATAAAATAGGGTTGGTTAATTAATAAATATATACAAAAAGCATATCATCGTATTAATATAATTTTTTGTTAGTTTTGATCCTTTTTTAGTTACATATTAGCCATTTTTATGTCTTTATATCTAATTTTTTATTATGGTGCATTTTAGAATATTAAAATTATATTTTATGAGTCCAATTTTAGATGTTTACGGAATTGTGGAAGATTAGAGATTTGGTATGAAAGATAAAAAAATGAAGCAAAATGAGATAAAAGGAAGGCTAAAGGAGTTTAGGATTAGATAATGTTTAAATAATTGAATTGAAATATTTATCATACTAGATTATGATTATACTTGATCAATCAAAACTCTAGGACTTAAATATTTCATGCCGAAAGATGTTTTGATAAAGTGTTTGAACAAAATTTCAAATCAGCTTAACTTCTCTATCCAATGAAAGTTAATGTTAGAATTTAGGTGAACTTAGTGAACTTGTTTTCAGTGATCATTGATTGTCAAAATTAGCAAATGAAAGTTTAGCTTAATTGAGTAATTAGTTAAGTAATACAAATCATGAAAGTGAATTAGTCTTGTTCGTGAGATCCATGTTCGAAGATAATGCTTTATGAGTGTTTTTGTATTATTAGTCATCATTGATTCACCTTGCCAATTGCTAAGTCCCATAATCCATTTTTTCCCATTGCTTATTCGGAAATAAAGTTTATTTTCTAGTGTGTTATCTCTTGCTTTGCTTTGATCACTTGTTTGCTTGCTTTGTTTAATTGGTGTTGCTTTGATTAGTTGTTACAAATAGTGTTTAGGATCATTACCAACTCAAACCATCATTTGTTTTAGTTTAGACAGAATTCTCGTATTTTAGTGTGTTCTTTTCCGTTTCTGGAGGATATCTCTGCTCTTGCTACAAACGATTTACCATGCGGCTGCGGTTTGAAATAGGGATAAAATTTATTCCACATCATAAATGAAGTGTTATATATATGTTACTTGGTTGAGAATTTAGATTGCACCTCCCATTCTCATCCACATGAAAGTATTCTTTTAAATAAATGAAATAATATGATGCCATTTCAACAAATGTGAACCATATATTTGCTAGTCAGTAGTTACTATGGATAGCCTCTGACATAAGTGACAACTATACGCGAGGCAGTTAAATGTCATCGAGGAAAATAGCCTTGTCAGTTGAATTTAGTTCTATGGGACGAAATGCAAGTGGCCACAAAAACAAATTTGGATGTATCTTAGGGCAAATCATAACTCCGGTCTTAGTTCAACTTTGTTGACCACTACTTGAGCCAAAAACAATCTTAGTGTATGAATACAATGATAAAATACCATTCACTTTTGTATAAGTTTCTAAGAGAGACTATTTACACAACAATTTAATATCTTTCTGTTGAAGGGACTGCAAAGTGGAGGACACAGTCCATGGCTCACTTTGAGAAAAGATTTGTGAGCTTTTCATACAATAAATGGTTGTTGAGCCTTTTTGCGTCCCCGTGTCCTTCTCGGGTTAGCACCGATCATGCAAGAGACTGCGTTTCTCAAATCAGAATCCTCTTCACTAGTGAGGAACTTTGCTGCAGATGGATTTGCCAGCAGGAGCTTTGCCACAAGGTAACCCGCGATGGACCAAGTTTGGTAAAGCCGTGCTTGTTTACCGATGAATCTTGCCCTTTTGGTATCGTAGTACTCAGGCCACTTATCAATAGCAATCCGTCTCTCGGCTAACTCAACCGCCTTCTCTGCAATCTCTGGTCTACCCATTTTGATGCTTGCTACTGTCAGCTGAAAAATACCAAGAAGGGACCCGGATTTCAAATCAACGCAATAGGGCTTCAAGTTCAAATTGATAAAAACCAAACCAGTTATCACGGTGTCAATACAATATGTATGAGTTTAATATGATTAGCTCACAATCTAACATTTCCTTCAAGCAAAGGGAAAGAGAAAAGTCTGAACTAACCTGCCATAACAAAGTTGGCCAGGCACCTCCATTGTGATAAGACCAAGGACTGCAACAAAACCAAGATGCTTAAGATGATAATTTGGATGGGGAAAAACTGTACTGAAAATATTAAACATCTATTGTAGATCATATCGAAAAGAGAAATTACGTGTTCTTTGGATCACTTCCGGTTATAATTCGCCATTCTTCACCTTCCATAGCAGGGTAACAGATCTTGAATGGCATGTCTGCTACAAGTTCTGCCCATTTCGCTTCAACGAAATCAAGAATTGCATGTGATTGATCATTTGTAGCCAAACTGCTCACTATAGACCAAAGGTTCCCCAAAGAAAAGAATCTGAAATCCATGTGAGCAGGCTGAAGGTTTCCGATCAAATATCCTCCTCTGTTGGGCATAAAGTCCACTAACCACGAAGGGATCTGATCTGGATATATGTTGAATTTGTTAACCGCGTCGTAAGAGTATTCCTCGGTCTGGTACCGGTAAATTTCGTTTATTTTTTTCATGTCCAACCAGTAGTACTCCCTGATGTGGAAAGATAATGCAACAAGGCGATTGTTGAGAGCTCGGATTAGATCGGCTGATCCATCCTCTGGCGTAAGCATCTCACGTGCACAGACTAAAGCTGAGTAAAACAGTGCCTGAGAAAGTAAAACAAAATTAAATGGCTGCATATTCAAATTGATATTACACAACTGCATTGAAGAAATGTTCACCTGAATCTCCAGGGGATGACCATGGATTCCCATTCGACGGTCTATCATGCAGGACCCATCAGTGACTAACAGAGTAGGGAACATATCGAAACCATCAGCAAGACACAGCTTTAAGATCATCTTTATTCCGGTCTGCACATCAACTCTTTCCTGCACGGAAAGATCGCCTGTGCATTTTCCATATGCTCTCAGCAATATAATCCACCACAAGCCTGAAATTCCAAAACAAATGAAATGTGAATCAAGTTAACCTGATACCAGAACAAATTTGTATATCCTTTTTGAATGGATGTAAGACAGATAGCTTCCCTTACCAGAATCCACCGGAGCAACACGACCAATTGCTGCTTCCCCAAAATCAGGATCTAAAACTTCCTCGGTCATTGAATCATCACCATCAAGAGGAACAGTTTTCACCTTGAAGCTAGCAGGCATCAATCCTTGACCTGGGCTATGGCAATCCATGGTTTTCTCCCAACTCTGGTCAAGAATACGCATTACATCAACTCATAACCAAATAATGTCAACACAACAATCTTTTCCTAAACTCGATTTTCGCAAAAAGTTCACTCACTACATGTGCAGATAAGAATCAATTTTCTTTAAGCACAAAAGCATTTGACAATATTATGTTTTTGATATGTACTTATCATATTGACTATAGATTGCTGTTTACAAAAGCATTCAGCGAAGAATCAATTTTCTGGCTTTACAACTAAGATAGGAAAATATAAAGAGAGAAAGATTCTATCACCTGTAATTGGAGGGTGTAAAGGATGAAATTGCGGACAATGTCATACTCTCCTTTCAGGAGAAAGGCAATCCCCGAGGGTATGAAATCACGAATGAAGACCTGATCATAGTTCAGGACACTGGTAGAGTTCGGGTCGTTAGCAGCGATTGTTCCAATAGGGCTGCCACAGTAATAAACAATGGACTGCCTCAATAGATCCCAAGCTTCATCCTCGATGGATTTTGGTTCAACTGATTGTACGTTACCATTAGATGAAAGACTTCCATTTACAGGTAGAGGCATTTCGTCCAAATCACTTTTCAATTCACTGCTCAAGCCGTCAGAAGGAAGTAACGTGGATCTGATGTTCTCCTCAACATCATTTCTTTGGCATTTGCATCTCGTGGACACCAATTTCTTACCCTTCAAACCACAGTTTGGAGTGTGAAACGAACTTCCTCTCGCCACGGTCTTTGATACTATCGAAATCTCATGTGAGTTTGTACACCGTAAGCCCCTTCGTTTTCTACTAGATGGTTTAAACGAGAGGATTGGAGTCGAGTTAACCAAGAAAGAAGCCAGATGACAAGACGGAGATAAAGATCCCAATGGAACCCGTAGAACTGTTTCTGAAGCCGCCATATTTTATCACCCAAATACTCAGAGGAATGGCTAGAAGAACTGATAAAACTTCAAAACGATACATGCAGAGAAAAACGAAAAAGATGATATAAGAATCCAGCTGAAAAGAACAAACTTTACATCTCGAGAGTTAACGTGAGCATCTTCCAAACCAAAAATTTCTAATACCAAATAACCAAATATCATTTTCGAAAGATCTAAGTGCATAATAGGATTATACTAGGACTCGAAAATGAACAAAGTACACCTGAAAGTAACATTCATCCTCAAAGCCTTAATCTAAACTCAACAGAGTTTCAAGTAAAGCTTGAATCAAAAATTTAAGTTATGAAATCATCAAAAGCAAACATGCGATAAATGAAAGGAATCAGACTCCGCAATCACAGATAACCTATTATAATTTGTTCTCAACTGTTAAATTGCAAAATTGAACAAAAACTAAGTATCCTAGAAACAGATGAAAAGAAAAACACTATCGAACAAGTTCGGTGTTATTGCTCCATCAATAAATCCGACCAAGTTTTAATGTAAGAATGGGCAACCAAAACAGTATGAATGTAAATGGGATTAGAGCATCACCGCAAAGAGATAAACCGATAGGGACTTACTTTGATAATCCCAGATTCAGCTTCGGGGAGAGATTTCGAATCACCGGAAAGTTTTATCGGGAAAGAAAAAAAAAAACTCAATCCTCTCGAGGAAGAGGAAAAAATAAGTCCGCTTAGGTTACTGATCCAATTTTCTCTTTTTGGAAACCCCATCAACCACGACTTAACGCGTGTGAAACGATGACGTGTTTAAACTCTAAACACTTTTTTTTTCTACTTATTTCTTTAGTTAGTTCTTTGAGCAATGTGATCATAATCTGAATCATATATTATCGACTAGATTTCGGAAGCAATGTTTGAACTGATAAAGTTGATCAAAAATTTGATAGATTTTCTTTTTTCCAATTTGAAATTAGATTATTTGTGTAATTTTAAAAAAAATATTTAGTATTTACTAACTTAGATGTTCATATTGATTTTTTTTGTAAAAGAGATATGAACGAGAAACTACCTATTTTATTTAAATTATACAAAATTAGTATAGTTTATGTCACATAATAATTTACTGTCTAAATGTAATTTAATATATAAACATTCTTTTTTGGTTTTTTGATTAAATATTTTTTTCGCGGTTACATTGGACAATAATAATAACGTCTCTAGTTTCAGCAATATCTAAGGTTTAGATCTCTGCTTCCAATAAACAACGTTGTCTAGTTTTATTCTTTGACTTGTGTATTTTTCTTTTAATTTTAATGTTTCCCTAATAATTTTTTTTAGTAAATATTTCTTTTTTCAGCCGATTTTGTTGTGCAGTGTTATTTTATGTTCTTGGGTTAAAATAGCTCGGTTTTCTTTTGTTAGTAGTCAAGTTTCATCAGCCTTGTGTTGTGTCTCTGAAGATTTGGATTTGAAATATGTCGACTTTGTATATTCCATCTTCAATATTACTATGTTTTTTACACTTTGTATTCCTTCTTGATATTTTAATGAAATTCAGACTAGAAAAAACTGTAATGAATTCTTTTCTTTCATTATGCTATCTCTCGAAGTTATAGATATATTGTATTACTTAAACATTTTCTTAAAACAACAATCAGCACTCTTAAATTCACACATGCAAGTGAACCCAACCTCGAGACTCTCACAATAACCATGGATGTCCACAGCTCGATTATGTAGTACAAGATAATTCATAAGAATTTTTTGTCGCCTCCGTTGAATTTGTTTTTTTTCTCTTTTTTTTCTTTTAGTAACCTCATTTATTTTTAGATAACAGATTTTGTAACTAAGATAAATCAACTTTTTTTTTGTTTCTCACAGTTATATTCTTACGAAACTAATCAACAGACATGTATAAATGGAAACTAGATTTGAGGTAAAAGAATAAACTCACAACTAAACATAGTATTTAGATATTTCGAAAAAACTAAATCTTAAATGTATTAAACTTTTCTATTTTGCTTAGTTGCATACAAAACTTACATTAATAAACACTTTACGTATCATTTTTAATCTAACTAATATAATCTTATGAGTTAATGACTACTTTTAATATTATATTAAATTAATTTACATTTTTTCTGGGTCAAGTTTAACACATATCATTTCAGTAAATAATGGTATCTTAAATTTTCACAAAAAAGTAAATTTATATATAAATTGTCTTTTCTGTTTCAAAATCAATATTCTTAATATAAATTTGAATTTCATCTTTGTCCCTGGTGAAATTATTTCTGGATCTGCCAATGTATGTAGGTTTATAATGTATTACATAGGAAATTGTAAGGTATTAATAGTTGTTGTTGACTTTAGTGGTAAGGTAACTAATATATATAAATTTTTGTTAAGTTTATACACAATTGGAAGTATTTAATAAACAAGTAGTTGAAGCAGTGAATGCTAAACTTGCATATGGAAACAGATTATAATAGTTGAGATTTGCAAGGTTTGAATTTTGTTACATAACTTCAGCCGATGATCCATTTGGAGAGAAAGAATGTGAAGAACATAAAATAATTATAAATAGGCTTACTTGTATGTTAATTAGAAAAAAAACTTGGCTTAGTTTATGATTAAGGTGAAATACTGATTCAAAAGTTAAAATCAGTTTTAGGAGGATTGCATCTTCAAACGATTCTTTTTTGCGTTTTTTAAATTCGTTAAAAACTAAAATTTTAAATGTATTTTGTAAATAGATAAATGAATTTGTATAGGATATTTGAGCTTTCAGTTCTTTTTCTTTTAGTTGAAGCAGTTTCTTCCGAATATTTTAAGAAAATTAGTAAAAAAATTATGATATATAAATCGAACTTAAACTATTTAGATAAATAATTTAAGTGGCAGGGTTTAATCATATTTTAGCAGGTATTGACCAAAACATTTTTGGTCTCTTAGACAAAATACCCAGCGTTTTCAACAGATCATCGTTTTGAAGCACAAGCTCGTGTTCTTTTACTGTTTTTGATATATATGTATAAAAAAGACGAAATAAGAGAATCTAATCACGCATTATACCTTTGTATACTTGATTAAACAATTGGATATATATATATATATATATATATATATATATATATATATATATATATATATATATATATATATATATATATATGTTGCTGACAAGAAAATACTACAAAAATTGAGTAGTAGCAATTGAAGTTGTTTTTACATCACACCATACGTGACAAAGAACAATATGCATGACAACATGAGATTATTCCTTTCCCTTAGTTTTATCAAATTTTTTATTTTCTTAAATACAAAAATTATTTAGTTCGCAATTTACGTTGGTAACAACAGACATAATAGATTAGTTACTTTAGGCCACTTACTTTTGAGATGGATCGCAATTCGCACATTTAATATTTCTTCTTCATCAAATCTGTTTTTTATTTAATTCTTAAAATCTGCTTATTGCAGATATTTTAATATTTAATAAACGGCATGGATAATGGCGTTAGGTTAGTTCGAACATCGACGTCATCAATAAGTGACATCACCCTCGTTGAAGTTTATCATTTCGGAACAACCTGAGATTCCTTCCGAAGTGATCTTTTTACGTTTTGACGTTTTACTAAATCTAAAGATCTTGTAATATTCCATCTATTTCTTTTTTATAAGCAATATTATTTTGTGTTTTCCATATTCCTTTTCAAAAATCTGTTTTATTAATATTACTTCGTATTTTAGGTATTACAATGATTTTTTTTGGCTAAATTTATATTTTAGTATACTTTATGCATGCGCTATGGAAAGTAGGACCTGTGACAACATGCGTTCAGAGCCAATTTTTATAATTACAGGACTACAAACAAAGATATATATAAAAAAGATATGACCCATTGATATTGGATTGTTCAAACAAGTTTTTAGAAAATCTATAATGTCGTTAACACTATAGTTATTGATAATTTATGTCAAAAAGCGATCGCTAATATTGATAGCTTGGTTAGCTTCTTTCCAAGAGCGGTGCTGTCAACCATATAGTATTCTCAATGTATAACTCCATATCTCTACGCAGATCGGCAGATAGTGCCATAGTTAGCAACCATATAGTATTCTAGTATAGAACTGTCTGCATCAATTACGATTTCTTGTGTTAATTTCTTTGAAGACGACGTTTGGTGGGTCGACTAGACAAATATAGCGAAAGAGTGGTTGGTACGAGAAGTGGACGTGACTAACTTTTGATCAACCTTTTGTCTTGTCAGATAACCAGAACTCCACCATATCCACTTATGTCTCCATCTGTCTCCTTCCCTACTTTGTCGGTAGTCGCCTTTGTAAGAAAACGAGAGAAACCTAGTTACAAACCAAAGACAATACTATATGAGAGAGCAGAGAGTTGCGCGCAGATCTAAAAAAAAAATGGATAAGACTTTGTAACATTGGAATGGAGAATTCACATTATATCACTCTTTTTTCGTTAGGATAAACTTTGTTTTCCTACTTAGTCAAGTCATTGTTTATTCAATTTTGAAAACTGTATTACGTGATAATCTAGTCTAATTTTCCCTTACGTATTGGAGGATCTAGAGAGCATCCTTCCAAAAAATTAAAGTATAAGATATTTTGAAAACAAATAATAAGGATGATGACATGCTGTGAGTTTCTTTTGATCGAACAAGGCAGCCAGAGAATATATTGTAGCTCAGATGAAAAATATTAACTATTTAACTAACCGGAAAACTTTTAAAAGGCTAACCAAACTTTGTTTTTCTGAATATATTACATTTTCTCTAGCAAATGATTTTGTTACAACCCCACCTCAAATATTCTACTTATGCTCGACATAATGCCATAAACTCTTCAATAACATAAATACTGGCAATTCTGAAAATATTATTTCTCGAAAAAGGAAATACTTTAATATTCTTCGCTGAAAAATCTAGCGCAATCCAAAGTCAAACACATCGAAACGATCCCACGAATCTAAGTTGTCCAGTAGCAGATCTGAATCAAGCATGTCCATTTCACTGCCAGATGACGACGGAGGAGTATAAGAACCTGATGGTGACGATTGGTTCTCTTCCATCACATGTTTACAATCTTGATCATCACCGGTTATCTCACGGTACTGATCCATGGTTTCCACTTCGATGATATCTTTTTCATGCTTAACCGGTAAAGCAAAACCGCTCTTGTGGCTTTCCTTCTCCTGATCGAGATCTTGTCCGAATTGGATCATCCGGGCACTTTTGAAATCATCGATCGGGTCTTCAACGGTGGTAAAAACACCATCTTGATTATGGTTGATATGACAAGTGTGGTGACCGAAGTAAGTGGTTCGGTAAACCGGAGGGTTGTCTTTGATCTTTTGTTCATGCTTTCTTGCTGCACAATCATGATCTATGTTGTAAGAACATCTATAGTAGCTCCTGTATCAACATTAATGCGTACCACCAATTTAGTATAACAAAAATGATTATAACTAATCATCAAATATGATTAGACTAATTCTAATAGTACCTTTGGTGATCTGATTTTTTTATAGACTTTTGGCCGTACTTCCTCCAAAGAAACCCGTCGTAGTAGATCGGATGGGGTGAATCGTCTCTCCAATTCTCACTTGAATTTGTACTATTGACCTTTCTGCAAATATGAGTGGTATAATCAAAACATTAGCATATAAACAAATCAACACTACATATCCCATTTCTTAGCTAGCTAGTCACACATTCATGTGACAATTGCGTTTATAATCAAGAAAATATTGAAAAGTCATAGTTTTCTTTGAATTATTTTTTTAAAAAGAAAGGAAAATCTCAAAGGCTATATGTTAAATTGTTGATGATCAATACCTTTTCTTGGAGTGCTTTCTCTGGGGAAGAGGAGGAGGAGAAGAATCTCTTGACGACAAATCAGAAAATTGTTCATCTTCGGTTTTTGGTTTATCAGATAAGATTGAGATGGCATTGGAAAAACAATGGACAATGGTTTTGGCAAGATCATAACTTGAAATAGATCTGTCGTCAGCCGTTGGATCGCCGAGTCGCAGCTTCAATCGCATGGCACAACTATGGCCATAAAGGATAGCTTGCACCGCCTTTTCGTGGGGTGAATTCATTTTCGTAGAGTAGAGTGTGCTTGACTGTATGTTGATCGTAGCCGTTTTCTTTCTCTCAAGTCTCTTCTCTATGCTATAGATTTTAAATGGATAGGTAGATCATATATATATATATATATAGAGCAAGTGCCTAGTTGTGAGGGAAATGAAAAATAAATGTTGATAAGAAAGCAGTACGAAAGTACAACATGTTACATAGTTAAACCATATATGCAATACAACCAAATTTGACTTTACCAATTATAGACCATCGTTTCGGTTCCCAATCAAGACATTTATTTTATACATGTATTTTTATATAAAATAAAATAAAAGAATTAGGATTAGGACTTATATCAGGAGTAATTTTTATCAAAAAAATTATGAACAGACACCAATTGCCAACTGATAGTAGCAAATAAAGAGAAATAGAAAAATAAAAAACTTAGGTGTTGACTTTAGCATATGATCTGTCATGTAATAGAAAACAGAGTTTCGTTTTATCTAATTTTCCATTTTGATAACACTAATTAACCTACGCGGTTCACTTAATATTACCTAAATCTTGTTTTGCCTGAGTCTATTAGAATACTTAATGGTTAGTCATGTGTGAAAGACAAGAGGAATCTAGCAGAAAATGTGTTTCCGCAGAAGGTTTCATAGGTTTGAGAGACTTAAGAGTTAGGATGTTTGAGATACGTATATATATATATGTATTATTTTTCAATTTTGTAATGTCAAAATTAAATGATAGAAATCCTAAAATATTCAAATTGATTTTTGAATTTGATATTTTGGTTGATATTCAAATCTAAAAAAAAATCGTTTACACGCAATTGTTTATGAGAACGGAATAAATACAGTTTACATGCAATTATTTTTAAAATTTATATCCCTAGATTTTAAAACAGAGACTATAGGAGAAGAACAATAGAAATATGGTTGAAAGAGGTAGAACCAAGTTGTGAGATAGTATTCGATCGATGGACCATTCCTCTGTGACCGGGAAAGAGATTCCAAACCTTACATGAGAATACAGTGAACATACAGTGATTAGAAAGTGTAGAGTCTTGTGTTACGTTTTTTCCAAATGGTGTACATAAAGATTAAAGCCATAATATCATCAGTTTCAATTTCACTATTAATCGTATCAGTTAACGATGTGAGCTATCTTTTTTCTGCATCATATTGTCTTGTGTTATAAGTATATGTGGAAAACTTCATAAATTACACATCCGTAAATGTCTTTGCTCATTTCACTACTCTCAACAATTGTCATTTACATAATTATGATCATTTTTATTGCTACGTAGTGTATACTTCATCAAAACCTTTAACCAAAAGAATATATATACTCCATCAAAAATTTGATGGCTTCTCTAGACAGTAGACGCACCCACACATGAATTGTTAATAAGAATGGCTTTGAATGGAGAAAAATGAAACTTAGATTTTACGTTTCGTTTCAAAAAATATTATATATTGATAATTTCCAAATTTGTTTACAATACATTTCAATGAGTAGTTTATATTTTTGGTTTCTATGTATTTTAAAAATTATATCATTAATTTTTTTATATGCTGCTTTTTATGTTTTATATTTTACTTTTGTAAAAGTAAAATATAATTTAATTATTTCATCTTTATACTATTAATTGTAGGTCTCTAATTGTTTTCTGTTTATACTTTTAGATACTTTATAACCGTCCTGATGACTAATATACTAATAATATTTTTTAAGTAAAAAATATAGACGATATTTAGACATTAAAGATATTAATAATTGCCACATGTAGCTGGCAAATGACGACGGACCAATGAAAACGCCGTTAACTCCGTCGGGCATGGACGTTAGCAACACATGACGTAACCTTCACCGAGGGTGCTGATTTCAGCAGGATGACGTCAGAAACAACAACAACTAGTCAACTATATGATGTGGAATTCATTGGTTGGCTAACTCGATCCATATTTAAATATTTTAAATTAAAACTAATGATTTTATTTAATAATTAATAATCATAGTTGTTTTCTTAATAAAGAAATTGGGCAGTAACTAGTAAGACTTCATATAAATGGTAAATCTTAAATAATCTTATAATCTGTAAAAAATATTTTCCATAAATTAAAGTAACTGTCACCCCTAAAATTAGTCTTTTTTTACATCAACAAACCCCTCCAAATTATACAAGCAGGTTTCTTAAGTTATATAGTGTCATTCCAAATTGTACAGTCCTACCTCCATATATTTTCACTCTGGTTGATATAACACAATTAAATACTATTTTCGAAAATTGTTAATTTTCAATTACATGTCATAATATAACACCAAATCATGAAAGTGTTCAACTTATCACAACTACTTAGAATGATTAGTTTTGTTTTTACTGTCAATTACAATAACAAGTCTTATAATTAGAAACTCTTTGAATTAACGTTTAGTCATCTTGAACTTGAAGCCTGCATGAAAGGATTTTAACTTCTTCTGCGGGTGGATAATGTTTAATTGATTTATCCACTAGAGAATTATTATACGTTCGCTTGTGACTTTGATCTGATCTGATCTGTGAAACTCGTTGCCCACATGCGTTTTTTGCTTGTTATAAGCGATTTGCCTACTGAATGTCAAGATGCTATTATTATTATTATTTTTTTTGTTAAATTTTATGGTATAGTATAATATACACTGACATATATAGGGGTCACAAATGTAAAAGTCAAGCAAAATTATGGGTCAAGTCATATTATTTTATGTAGCCAACGTGTGTGAGTGTGAATGTGAAATGTGAACACGATTTCATATTGACACTTATTGAAATAACATTTTTGATCAATAAAAAATATTAACTATATTAAACCAAGTGGTTGAAACGTAGCTTCCATGTCTTCTTTATCTTCACGACGACTTCAACCACATTTCCCCAATTTAAATTAAAACTGTTGTTGGACTTTTAATTCAAGATATTCAACTTTGTATTTGTGCTAACGTCCTGATCTTTTTAATAAGAAGAGACCGCTAATCTTGCTGGCTCCAATAACAAATCGACCTAAGCTTTTTGAGTGGCCGACTCGTACTACCAGCTAACAAAATGGACAATAGAGACTATATATATCCACTTAACTAACAGATAACATATATATATTTCCTAAACAACACACATATCTAAACGAAAAGCCATGCTTGTTTTAACGACATTTTATAAAGGAAAAAGAAAACAAAAATAAGCCACAATGCTGAGACAATACATCGTTTTGCCTTATTTAATTATGGAATTAACTAGATTTAAACGGCGGAATAACAATTAGTGTGAAAGATTTTTCTTTTTAATACTACTAATTGCTTCAATTGATCGTGCATTTTGAAATTTCTGAATTATCAGACAAACTATTACAAGTCTAGAAGAATTCTATGTGATCCTAGTTACCATCTTTCAACTAGCTAATTCTTGATTTCTATTTTTAAAAACATTCAATTGCTCAAACCTGCATAGTTTGACCTTTCTCAGCAATAAATATAACTTCTTTTGCCGGACTATGATTATTGCCAAATTTAAGCAAGTTCTATTTATTCCATTTAGATAATATTTTGATGGTTTTAAAATTGTTAAGTCATATATATGCGCTGAAATATGACATAAAAAATTAGATGTTAATTGCCCAATTAGCACAAGTAAAGAGGGTTGGAAAATTAAGATGATCAGAGCGATAAAGATAAACAATTGGAGAACTAAAATAAAAGTTTTCAGAAACGTCTGCTAAATTCATAAAAAAATTAATATATAATTATAACGTCATCTTTCCATAATAATTTACAAATATTTTGTTAAACCAACATGTGATGTTCGACAAACAAACATGTGATTGTTGGAATTCGTTTTCGCTCAAATGCTTGTACACCATTTTCTATGAATTTTTCGGTAAAAACATGCATTGGAATAATTGGATGTTAGATTAATGGAGTCGTTGTAGTGAACATTATAAAATAGTGTATTTACATATCAAAATCTGAGTTATTTTGAATAATAAATGCAAGTCCAAAATAGGTGATTTGAAAAGCTTGTAAAACTTTAAAAGTTTTTGAAATGTAAAAATTAAAAAAATATTTCTCATTAGAAACATGGTGAAATTTCTTTAATATATAAAGTAGATAAATCACAACAAAGCTTAAAGATATGAATATATTTTAATGTACTGTTGATAGAGGGCATACGCAGACCAAGTTTAGACTTCAGGTTTCGAGATTTAGCAAATGGGTCGTTGCCCCCAAAAGATTAGTATTTTAGTCAAATTATTGTTGATTAGATCAAAAACTGTCTTTCCTTTGATTGAGTTTTGAGTTTTGTTACGATAAAATCACTGTCAATTTAAAAGTGATAATCAATTTTCATAATTGCTGCAAACGTTTAGTTTTGGGGTATAATATAAAGTTTTTTCTTCTCATCACTCAAATGATATATAGCGAATCTCTCATATTTTCTTTTTCTTTATTTGTGTCTCAAATTTTAGCATATCCATTAGTGTATCTAAGAGAATAAATAATACTTTAGCAGAGATGTTTTTATAAGTCATCAATATTATGAGATTGAAAAGATAATCATGCTACAAAAAACATATGAAAAATTCTTTTATTAATTCTAATATAGTGAACCACTAGCAAAATCTCGATTCCGGCGTTTAATCACAAGTTTATGTTCTGTTTGGGCTTTGTTGCTTTATGGGTTTCATGAAAAATTGGGCCTTTAAATGTTTACGTTTATCTTCTTTTCGTTTACAAACTTCTTATTTACAAATTTGATCAATGAAAAAATCTTCTTTATATCGGCATTCATCGCGAACCAAGGATATTCAAAAACCCTCGTTTGAACGACCATTCTTGAGCAAGTACTCTCAATAAAAGGAACTTTTTAAGATCCACAAAAGAAACTTCACGTGTTCACCTAAGCTCTCTACTCGTGAGGTTAAACATACCCGTATGAAGATAACAAACTGAACCTAAGAGACTTGGGTAAAATGTGACAAATCTTAAGCATATAAAAAACGTTTTCGAGAAGTATAAGTTTTGAACTAGACATTCCATTTGAAATCTCCTCCATATCTTGTTTCTCTTAAAATAGTACCAATAATGTTAGGCAATGGGTCGATATGATGTCATTTTCAGTGGGAATTGATTTAAGAGAATGACTCCCACATGCTGCTTTAATCATATCTTTATGAAGGAAATAATGAAGAAAATACAATTGATGGGGTCCAAGTTTCATGTGACTTGAGAAGAAGGAAAAACAAAAAAGAGTAAGAATGATTATAGCAAAATGGTATGGCTGAATCAAACTTTTTTGTTAAAGTAGTGCACAAAAGACATTGAGCTGACACAAATCCATGCACCTTGTTTCTCTTTCCATTAAGTTTTCGATTTCTCTCAGATCTTGTTCCCAAAAAAAGAAAGATACATTTTACCTTTTATAAGGGTTGAGTGATTATGGTATTCAAATCCAATTTGAAATTGGAGAGATGAACAAGCCAACCTAATCCGCTTTGGTATGATTTTGGTAGAAATTAAAAACAACTAACTCATGTTCTTGTTATTAGTATTTATAAAACCAAACCTATAGGTAGTTGATCGAATACATGCATGTATATGGAGAAAAATTATAAACAAACAAAAATGTGTGGTTATTATCAGTTCTTGTGGGTACGCATTTGTAGGATATCTCAAATGAATGAGACTTGAGAATACCAGAAAATCATTTCTCTTAGTATTCAGATACATCATACATACTACAAGAAAGTAACATCACATTAATTGGCCAATGTCGCTTAACCTTGATATGTTTCCAAATAAAAAATAACAATATATGGCAGCAGACAACGATGGAACCTAAACCAACCTATCACGCGCTCTTTTGTCACCATCGATCAGAAAGCATAAACATATTATTGCATGTTGTTGTCACAATTAGTAAGATATTATGATAAGATTATTACATAGGGAAGACATCCTAAATATTTAAATATCAAAGAAACTCAATTAAATTTTACGTTTGTATGAGTAATTTCAAACTTAACTAAACCACATTAAACATTACCAAAGAGTAAATTAAAAACCTAGCACATCTGGACTAATTGTAAGATGGATACTAGAATAGCAGAACAATCAAATAGCAAAAAAACATTTGAGCTTTTTTACAAAAATAAAAAAATAAGAAAGAAATAACAAATAAATAAGATATTCAACATTCCACTATTAAATTTATAGCCATCTAAATTTAGAAATTCATTACTATGGCAGACAAACTTGCGAGGAGTGCCCGTCGACAGACTACTTTGTCCATTCATATTGAATTTTCACCTCTTACATGGTTCTTTGAGTCATGTTAATCGATGATATCTTGTTGACAAAAAAAAAGTTTGGAAACATAAAATAATTAACTATTTCAACTCCAACTATTTTTATCTCGTATATGTAGCATTATTTTTTTTAGATAAAGAAAATTTCACCTTTGAGAAGGAAATCGTGATTTTTAAAATATTTGATGTCAAAAAAAGTTTAGATTTTTGACATGCATGATATATAACGGAATCATTTTCTTGAAACTTTATGAATATTGTAAAAAATAGCATAATTTCGTTTTGAAAACATAAAAATATGATAGACAATTCGTAATAAAAGTTTTTAAAAATCTCGCCAATCAGATTATTCATATACACGTTCACATTTTTTTCTTAAACAAAACAACAACAAAATTCCCCGAAAAGTTATGTATTTTCAGTGAATGAGAATACAGACCAAGGATTGGACCAAACCCACTCAACGTCAAAACTATTCAGACACCAAAGATTCGTACCAGAAGTTCAAAGTAAAATTATACAAATTGTAACCTTACAAAACACAAAAAAAAAGTTAAAACAAAAAAAAGACCTGACAAAACATGCAAGTTGTCGAAGACCAGTTTAAAAAAAAACAAATGAAAACCAAAACAAAGAATATTGTTTTATTTCAGAGACAAAGAGTCATATAGGTAATGTCAGAAGTTCGTACATTGAAATCTAGCACATCAAAAAGCATTATTGTTCACACACATGCACACAGAAACATACACACGTGTACAATCACACGAATACGTTCACACGTACGCATAGCCATAGGATTCTCCACCTCTATATAAGCTGCTTCAAACGCAAGTGATGCAAGTGTGTGAAGCTAAAAAGAGTGAATATAAATGGCGACTTCAGGGTTTAAGCATTTGGTGGTTGTGAAGTTTAAGGAAGATGCTAAGGTTGATGATATCTTGAAGGGCTTGGAGAAGCTTGTTTCTCAAATTGATTCAGTCAAATCCTTTGAATGGTTCGTCAATAATTTTTTATTTCAATAATTAAAATGATTATTTGGATCTCTAGTTAATGATGGTACGATTTGATGATAATTAGGGGAGAAGATAAGGAGAGTCACGAGATGCTTAGACAAGGATTCACTCACGCATTCTCGATGACTTTCGAGAACAAAGATGCTTACGTGTCTTTCACAAGCCA
Source organism: Schrenkiella parvula (assembly GCA_000218505.1). Lineage (NCBI taxonomy): Eukaryota > Viridiplantae > Streptophyta > Magnoliopsida > Brassicales > Brassicaceae > Schrenkiella > Schrenkiella parvula. Next base: position 11,267,710 of record CM001192.1, on the reverse strand, counting down.
TCCTCTTCACATTGAGTTCTCAGCCGCTTTCACCGCTGTTATCGACAAGATCGTGCTCCTGGATTTCACCGTCGCCGCCGTCAAATCTCCCGTTGTTGTAACACCGTGAATCTCATGACCTTATCGAACTTGTTGCTTAATTAATCGAGGTTTGTGTCGTTGTGAGTTGTTCGGTTATGTAACTCGGTTGGTTAGGTATGTTTTGGTTTGATTCGTTTATTTCCGGTTCGAAATAATGAGAACCTGGTTTGGTTGGAAGTTTATGATTTCTTCAGGGCCTATCTTTTAAGTGAAAAAATATATTATTATGTTGTGTTAAATTAATGAGTAATCCGATTTTCTTTAATATGGGATTTATCAAAGAAAGAAAAAACACAAAATTAAAATTAAAAGTTGGAACAGTAATTGCTAACTACAGATTGGAATCTGATTACTAAAGGGGGAACTAGAATATTTTGTTTTGTGTACTTTTTTCATAGGAACTCCTAAAAAAATTTCTGGTCCAAAATTAAGATTTTAAAAATACAGAAGAGAATAACATCACTGAATTCGGAAATTTAGATCAAAATTAAAGAACCAAATTATTCTTTTTGAACATTGTTGATCAAAAAGAATAATTGAAATGTTTTAACCAAAAATGACTGTATCTAATGATGTAAATGTAATCAATACTAAATTTAACAATGTAAATAAAGACGTCAAACATGGCTTCATATTATTAATTAAAAAAAAGATATAAGATAAAAAAGAACATTTGCTAATTCAAAACACCTAACTCATTCAATATTAGATCTTAATTCGGTTTTATTTTCTTATTCTTGTAAAAGACTACGAATTTAGTAAAAACCATTTGTCTTTTTCTTTTCAATTTTTTGTTTTGTACAATTCTAAAGCTATTCTTATTTATAATTATTGATAATTGTAACATATGTTACAACAATGGAATCCTTTAAAAATATATAATTATTTGTTAATGATCTTTTACAACAACAAAAAGAAATACATCGAGACGGAAAAGTTAATGGGCTTTTTGGCCCAACTAAAAGATTGAACGATTTTTCCGTGTCAAGTAAAACATCTGTTGAGTATTTTTGTGTCTGGTAAGCGTTTGGAAGTAATGCTTGCTAAGCCTCTATGTCTGCGAGACGCTCGTTTACTTAAGACTCCATCGTGTATTTTGGTGGGTAGTTTTCAGTCTGTTTCTTTGTCTTGTCTAAGACTATGCTTTTGAAGAAGAAAAAACGCATATGCGAGTGATACGGGTCTAGAGTCACTTAGCTCGTCTTGCCCATTTCTCGAAGATTTGAGCATTGTTAGAAGATTAGATGATAACGTAAGAGTTTTACGACTGCATTCTCAGACAATAACTATCTTGTAAACAAAGCATTTTAGGTATGTTGTATTTGGAAAGAAAAATATGCATATCATTTTGAAATATTTTGCAATTAAATCTTAACAATGTGACTATTAAAAGATTAGAAGAGAATAAATTAAATTAAAGATTAAAGATTCGCATAAATTAAAGATTATCTTAGACGAAGAGAATAAAGCAGAAATGCATAATCTTCAGTTTTCTTTAATAGTTACGATAAATATTTATTAAGACAATACAAGATCTCTGTCCACCACCAAACAAGGAGAAGAAGCTTGAAGGGTACGGAAGAAAACTCAAAGCTAAAGCTAAAGCTACAGAAGAAGAGACTCAAGACAAGACAGGAGTCTCTGCAAACAAATTGGAACACTTTGCCTGAACCAGAAGCTGACAAAACAGCGTCCGTTTCCAGAGCCAACGTTGATATTATCTGAGGTCTTCATCGGAGCTGCTTTCAGGAGAAGAACATGATGCATTGCAAGATAGTAGCCGCTGTGAGCTTTTGGATGATGTATTTAATTTAAGTAAAATTTGACTTTGAAATTTAGAAGATACAAAGAATGTGATCCTGCGTCAAGTGATTTTGTTTTAAAACTCTCTTCTTCAGCCAGGTCTTGTGATGGGGACGGACCATCTTCCTAGATGAGCCGTGTAGTTTGTGCAACGGATCACTCCATTTCCGCTAGGACCATCCGGAAAATCTATGACGCTAATGCTCCCCTCGTCTAGGTGGAACAGCTCGAGCCATTCTTTAGTGAGGTTAAGGCATTGTGCTATGAGCGACATGTGAGCCATTCGGGAACCAACCACCACCATGGTATCTCCTGGGTTTGATTTATCCTCGTCCGCTAGTTCGTCTAAGAGTGATTTCCAGGCTTTCCCGGATCTGTTCCATCGAGCTGAAACCGCTTCATCGTCTAACTGACTTAACCAACCAGGTTGTATTGCTGCAATCACAGCTTCGTCCTGCAGAATTTGGGGATCAGAAACACCAAACTATTGTTCACGTTAGGATCACATAGTGATAAATAATCTTGCCTTGTTGGATTTTCGAAGGACGTCCTCAACATCAAGCTCATTCATTTGTTTTGTTTTCACATAGCGAGGCACAAGATCTACACCCAAACAAGCCGCAGCTTCTTGCACCTAATAACTCTTTAAACTGTTAAAAGAACGAGATTCCAAAAAGTTTTTAAGTTTGTTAAGAAAGTGAAATTAGGTAGATAGAGGGTTCTATAACAAACCCGGGATATTGCTCCAGCAGTCTCAATGGAGGCTCTTGTAGAGCCACAAACTATTGAAGTAACCCTTAGATCAAGAAGAAGCTCTGCGGTTTTCTGCGACTGCAGTTATATCAAATGGGAACTAAGTGAAGGATTAAGAACTATTTACGATTGACTTTCACAAAATCATAGGTTTGTCTGTTACCTGTATCACCCCAAGCATGTTCATTGGCTGATCATTAGTACTAGCCTGTGGTCAAAGTGACTGCTTGGTTAATAACTGCAGAATCCTGATATGTAAAAGAAAGAGAAAACACGAAAAAGCAAATGGTTTTTCAAATGTAGAAAATCTGGTAAATTTTGATCCAAAGCCTCCAACTTTTGTTAGCTCAGAAATTTAGTGTAAAGAGCAAAACACATTCCACGTGCATCCATGCGTAAGCAACTCATACAACTCTACCTCATTATCCCCCTGACCATGGCAGACAAGTATGATCTGCTTACTAGCTTTCCGGCCACTAGAACTTCCACCAGCTAGAGGCGAGTTAGGTGTCTGCATTCGTACTACAAAGACAGTTAGCAGAATTTTCGACTGCCGATAAATTTTTTTAAGCCCAACTAGGAACCTTGCAACAAAAGAATTGTTCATATAACTAAGATGATTATGAGTCCATGTCAGCGCCAGATATATGTTTTAGTGAAAGAATAACTTTAGTGTTTCATCGAAAAAAGTTAGCTTGCCTGATTTAGTCGATTAAGGCATACATGAGGAGATCCACCGTCAGCTCTTGGTGTGAAGTCCAGTACACTTACACCGCAATTGCTCTGCAACAACCTCCTAAAATACTCTGTTCCCAGACCTGTCGTATAACCAAAGACCGCAGACGGCAAAAATTTTAACAGAGAGAAGAAAAACCGGATAGTTGCTGAAGAAAGAAAAGAAGAAGTACCAATTGATGTTGCCACAAGAGCCTGGTTAACAGCATTATGAGCAACAACGAGAACAGACTTGCTCTCATGAGCAAGAATACCGGTCCAGCAGCTTTGAGCACGTGACCATAACTCTCGTACCGGATAGTGCCCATCGATGATGAAGTTTGCCGGATCTTCTTGCCATTGCATAAAGGCTTCACCGAACTTTGCTTTCCCCTCTTTCTTAAGTAGACCCTAATATAACCATCAGCTAGAAAAATAGTTAAGAAAAAGCATGACTGGTCTATGAAATCTATATGTTCCTGATTCACAGTTACACTTACTTGAAAAGAGTATAGATCAATTTCTCTGAGATCGTAGTCAAAGATCATCTCACTTTCTCGACTTCCCCATATGATTTCAGCTGTTTTCTTAGATCTCTTCAATGGACTGAACCAATGTACATCAGAAATGCAGCCAATTCAAAAAACGATAAACAACGAAAATCGAATCACATTCGCAATTTACAAAATTTGTATCTCTGATTCTTCAAATTCAAACATTTTATTTTATCTTCCCTTCGTTCAATCTCCATCACTCAACATCAGAAAAAATATTTCATCTATCGACCAATAAGAAAAAATCGATCTAAAATCCAAATCCAAGTGACTACTGCTATGACCAATAAATTTGAAAAACATCAAAACCGATTCAATATACCCTACGAAAAATCGCAGGACCTGGTGAAGCAGACATCGAAGGAGTCATCAATGAGCATCCGGCGAGAAATTTCGGCTTGAGTCTCTCCTTTCTTCGTCAAGATGGAGAAATCGGAGCTCCCTTGGATCCTTCCTTCTTCGTTCCACGTGCTCTGCCCATGCCTCACGAGAACCACTCGCTTCGTCGTCGATGCTGAAGCCACCGTCGTCTTCTCATTGCCTTGGTCATGTTGGCTCGATAATGATCGAGTCCAGAAGCGGCGGCGAGAAGAACACGGGCGGTTAATTGGGTGGAGGAGACACCGGTTGGGTAAAACCGGTGTAGTGTGTGGTAGAGATATCATTTCTATTTTTATTTTTTTATATTGAAGAAAATATAAGAACTAAATTTTGAGTACCGGCTTTTTTAGGGGACTTTTTTAGCTTATCCTTTTCCCGCGAAGTTCGATTTTTTTTTGTCAGTATTAAATGAGCACCGGTTTGATCTATGAATTATCCCAGACCGCCAAATCTTGGTTTAAGTAACCAAAACAAAAATATAGTAAAATCCATTAAATTAATATATAATAAACTAATTACAAATTTTCAATTGAGTTTTTGATTCAAGTTAAAATTTCTAAATAATTATTTTATAAATAAATAAAATACTATAATTTTGATATTATTAATTGATAGAAGTTTTAGATATACTAACTGCAAAAATGTTTTGGTATAGATGTTGGTGGAAAACATAAAAGTAAGTTTAGTTTTTTCCTTTGTACGTTTAGTTTCGTATATTTTGGTTTCATTATCATCCGTTTATGAGATATATAAGATGAAGATTATTCTAATCAATTTTATACCAATTTTATAATCTCTTTTCATTAGCCATTCACATGTATATAATAAGGCAATTACCGTTCCACGTATAACGTATTACAAAACAAAGCTTACGATCTGACTATGGAAGCCAAATCAGAAGATGCAAGGAAAGAAGAAACACCAAAAGGTTCACGTGCCGTATTAGTGGGTACTTCTTTTGTTACTTTCTTGATTATGCAAAGACGTAGAATCTTCGATTGCTAAGGCGAATATGTAACACGTGCGTATTCTGCTTAATGTGAAGTCAACTTTGTCAACAAAAAAGAAAGTCAAAAGTACACATATTTTTCTAACCCATTGGTTTGTTTCGGTTCGTTTTGACTTCGGTATGATTTGTATAGGTTTAGATAAAATATTACCGAACTAAGTGGACTATAAAATTTGATTTGGCTCTGTTTGGGTTTGGTCTGCGATGAAATAAATATATTTTAACACAATAGACGATTTTGAACCAAATAAATATAGAACAAATCTTACCAAATCAAGGCGTTCGATGATATTTTACGGCCTGCTCTTAGTTCTTCCATGCATTTTGAAAAAATTACATATAGAAACTTTTGTATACATGAATTTGTATTTCAAAATTTTATAAAGTGAATAATTCTTTTTTTCTTCGTATCCATGCAAGTTCCCACGAATCCCACCTACTCCTTTTTTATGTTATAAAGTGGCGAAAGTAAAAAATAGTTATATAGAAAAATAACTATACGTAAAGGTTTATCATAACAATATATCTCATTGGTAAATTGAAATAAACTTGCCATTCTCTTTATATATGGCAAGAGTATATATATAGATCGCTGTTTTCGCTCATTCATGCCATTTCCCTAGTTAATTGGTGGCTTTTAGAACGAGATTGATAGATCTAATCAGTAAAAAGGTAAAAAGTCACTATCCTATTCGAAAACAAAGTTAGAAAGGATTTTAAAATGTTAATTAGGAGTGTAGAAAGAATCAATTCAACATGCTTAGGTACAATGTTAGATAGTCCCCACTTGGGTTTTCACCAACTTGGTCATATTAAACCTTTACAATTATATGAATAAAAAAAATTTCAACAACCCCATCGATCCATTTTTACGGCCAACAATCTCGTCTGATGATTATTTTCTTATGTTATAATACGATATTAGTTTTAATCACGAAAATATGTTATCTTTCTAACAAAAAAGGAAGAAGAATTCAAAATAAATTAAAATCTGAGGTCACATCTATATAGAACTTAAACTAAGACAATGAACAGATATGACACACGTCTTACCTAATCATGGGATGTTGGAGCTGTTAGTGATTCGTTAGCATTCTAATAACTTCTTACAGAAATTTCTGCAGTTAGTATCACATGACAACCTCTTTTTCTCATACAATATATAGTTCTAACCTGTTTTGTTTTAGATAATTTGTATTGCTAAAAATAGGGTGTGCGATCAATATGCATTCTATTAGAGTTAGAGATATGTAGTTGTATATTAGGATAATCCACATCCACAAACATATCCTAGTACTAGTACTATACTTTTTGTTGTCTATGCGTTTTCATGTGAGAGAACACTAAGTTAGACATATATATATAACAAATATGTTTCACTAGCTCGTTATGTGTCTATCTATAGGTGCTCGAGTTGGGCCGGTGTCTAACTCATGCGGTTTCCTTGAATGGTACAGATCAGGTTTGTTCTGATTTCTAAGGCTAATATTCTAACTTTTTAAAGCAAAGCAGCTTAGGGTTTTTAGGTTAATGTTTAATCATGCATGCTGTATCTAAAAGATTTTAAGCCATATATTTGTTAAATAGTATTTTTCATGTTTTTGAAATAATGTTAAGGGTATCAATTAACTAATCAGTTATTTTATAATGTTATATTTCTTAAACTCCCAATATATAACTGAAAAGTTGAAAGCCGACCATATCCATATCATGTTAGTTGTAGAACTAAAGCTTTTCATTTTCATTTGAAAGATAAAATCATGTAATATATCCATGAACCTTCTGATATGGACTCATATATAGGAATCTCGTTTATAATACTATTGGGAGTGAAAGTCTATGTTGAGAACTATAGTAATCATAAGTTGACATGAAAACACATACTTCTGAACTAATATTTAAAGTTTTAGACGGATCGGATATCATAGAATTCAAGATAATCAAATACAAATTTATATACTTGGACGAGAATATATCATAGAAGTTGAAATACTTAAACACAAATTTACATGTATATTGAGTATCTGAAACTTGTGTTTTAGCCAATAATTTAAATATACAGAGATATGTAGATCCTAATTCTTTAAAACTCCTTTTTAAAAATATCAGCTTAAGAATTATAAATACTACATAATGAATCATCAATAATATTATAATATATCTTATTAAAAAACTCCATATATCTAATTTCTTCAAAAATAAAATAAAATAAAATAAATATACTAGGTGATGGGAACGAACCAGATGAATCATGAATATTTTAGCACCTTTAGTTTGTATTTTCCAACTTTTTTAACTAACATATTATAAATTTATTTAGGAAACAATGCTTATAGTTTGTTTAGGTATTGAATACCAAATTAACTATTTATGCTAAATGGTCCTAGCCTCCTTCGTACTATTTATTTCTGCAGTTTTTTTATATACTCAGATTATCTTGTACTAAACTCATATACCATGAATTTTTAGTACTTAATCGTTTACATATCCAACGGCCAAATTGATATAAAATAAAAATAAAAAATACAATGGCCAGATAGAGAAACAAAAAATGAGAATCCATATATGAATCTTTAACCACTAAATCACCACCACATGGTTGCTGGATACTGATCCACATGTATATTCTTTTAGTTACTTTGTTTAGTAATCTTGTTGTTTAGAATAACAAAATTTAAACCTAAAAAAAGAAACTTGAAAACAAAACAAAATCTCATGAAACATGACAACAAGTCCGTAATCGACACGTATATTTGATAATCGAATTATTTTATTATCGATTTATATGAATGATCCTTTACTCGTAAATATCAACAAATATTTGGAGGCCTCAATTGGTTAACACGTACCGGGTATTCACCATTTTTTCCTAACAAAATTCAAACACATCTTCCAAAAGTGAAATGTTACAAATCAAAACTTTATAATATAAAAAGAATAAAAACAAGTATTAGCGAGGAAAATCAGATGATTGTGGTAGGTGAAGGATTTGACGGAATTACCCTCAAAGACACGTTAAGACCTTTCTTTTGGAAAATTCCATCTACTCTCTCCCTCAGTATATAATCTCTTCCTTCTCCACCATTCTCTCTCAGCTTGCAAGTTATACAACTCCAAGCTTAATACTGTAATACCCAGTCGTTTTAAATTTCCTCTTATTATCAAGTATTAAGCAGTAGCATTTTATTTTTTCGAACTCAAATCATGCAAGCTGTTTCGCCTGCGTTCTCGTGTGATCTCAAATCCGTTATTCAAACGAATCTAACGGCTCAAAATGCGCGTTACTCTCACGCAAACGGCAAGCGCGTGTCTGTTCGTTGCAGTTACAGGTCTGAGTCGTTTAGCTTCCCTAATGGTGTCGGCTCGAGCCGAGCTGATTGGCAGAGCTCATGCGCCATCTTAGCAAGCAAAGTAGCTTCGGCTGAGAATACCAGCTCAGTTACCGGCGGTTTAGCCGATCAAGTCGCCGCCGTTAACGGACACAGCAACGGCTCCGTCAACCTCAGCCTCGTTCCGTCGGAGACCAAGAACGGGAAGCCTGGATTGATTCAGCCGTTGACGATCACAGATCTCTCGCCGGCGCCGGCGCACGGTTCCACCCTCCGTGTGGCGTATCAGGGAGTTCCCGGGGCGTATTCCGAAGCTGCCGCCGGAAAAGCTTACCCGAACTCTGAAGCTATTCCGTGTGATCAGTTCGACGTTGCGTTTCAGGCTGTGGAGCTTTGGATCGCGGATCGTGCAGTCCTCCCTGTGGAGAATTCTCTAGGCGGTTCGATTCACAGAAACTACGATCTCCTCCTCCGTCACCGTCTGCACATCGTCGGAGAGGTTCAGATCCCGGTCCACCACTGCCTCCTCGCTCTTCCCGGAGTCCGTACGGATTGCATCAGGCGCGTGATTTCGCATCCACAGGCTCTTGCTCAGACGGAAGGGTCGCTCAACAAACTCACTCCAAAAGCCGCGATCGAGGCGTTTCATGACACAGCCGCGGCGGCGGAATACATCGCGGCGAATAACCTCCACGACACGGCGGCCGTAGCCAGCGCGAGAGCAGCCGAGCTCTACGGGCTCCAGATCCTCGCCGACGGTATCCAAGACGACGCGGGGAACGTCACGCGCTTCCTAATGCTGGCGCGTGATCCGATCATCCCTCGCACGGATCGTCCTTTCAAAACAAGCATCGTCTTCGCCGCACAGGAGCGCGAAGGAACCAGCGTCCTCTTCAAAGTGCTCTCCGCGTTCGCGTTTCGAAACATCAGCCTGACGAAAATCGAATCGCGGCCGCACCACAACTGCCCGCTAAGAGTCGTCGGAGACGAGACTGTCGGAACGGCAAAGCACTTCGAGTACACGTTCTACGTTGATTTCGAAGCGTCAATGGCGGAGGCGCGTGCGCAAAACGCGCTATCGGAGGTACAGGAGTACACGTCATTTCTCAGGGTGCTGGGAAGTTACCCAATGGATATGACGCCATGGTCCACGTTACCCAGCGAAGACGTATGACCGTATGTTTTTATCTTAATCTATGATAATAATAAACATTATGATAAGAAAAATATATATATATATCTGTAATCATATTTTGTTAAATTATAAAGATACTGGATACCAAAGTAAAGTGTTTAGAGCTCGTTTTGCATGTGAAAGTAGGAGAATAATATTATTTTTATTTCTCCTATGATCTTATCACCATGCAAAACCTAAATATTTTGTGTATTCAGCTATTTTGAAACAAGATCGGTTTGTAGTTTGGCTCTTGATGATAAATGAAGAAATTCCTTAAAATACTATTTCATTTTTCAACAATAATAGCATACTCTAATATTGAATGTTAATGTTGAGTGTCTTAATCGTTAGGAATGTAATTATTTTTCAATAATTTTGTAATGGAATTTGTTATAAAAATATAGCAGTATCATTCATTAACAATAGTTTTTGAAGCTATCTTTTAAAACTCCCACGTTAACCAACAAAGACAAGGAAAATATTAAATTTAATAAAATATACAGTCGATAAAAACAAGTTGTTAAATTACAAAAGTCAAACTTAACGTGTGAACATAAGTTCGGTTTGTTATGTTTCTTGCTTTGAAACAAAATATAACCTCCACATATGGTCGTGCACTATGCCAACTTCCATGAATTTTCGTTGATTATTTAATAAAGTTCTCAACTATCTTTAAGAAACTCTCTTTGAGTTGCCAAAGAATCGGGCATATAATTTCCACGAAACTTAGTGTTAATATTTTGTCTGAATAATCTTGAGTCTTAACACGACTTCGCTATTTATACTATTAATAACACGACTTAACACGACCATCTATATTGTTTAAGTTTGGTAGATAAATTAAAATCCTAACATTTTCTAGAATTCAAACATTTTTGTGTGTCTGTATCATATGGAAAGACTGAACAAAGGTCTTCAGTACAACTAACTCCACACAAAACAAACCAAAAAAATGTTTGAAAAATAGGGTTTTCAACTTTTTTGCATGCCAAAACAGTGGGATGTAGTGGAAACTAGCTACTATATTTATGATTTGAACAACGTTTGTGTTCTTTTTTTTTTACTTTTGATTTGAAAAACGTTGCAATATACACAACGTTATGCATGTTTTTAATTGCAACGTTGTGCATGTTTTTAGTTTACCTACATTTGGAAAGTTGTGGAGATAAATGTTATAAAATTCTATGTACATTTTTTTCATATTTTCTTTTCATCATGCCGTGCAGATATGTTTTTTTTTCTGTTATTAATTAGCTTTCTCTGGTCTAAAGAATTATCCATACCTTTCTTTTTATCATCTTTTTGTAGCACGTATCACTTACACCGGTACAATATATTAAGTGTATTATATCTTTACATTAATTTTACCGCACCATCCGAATAATTACTACATTGCTCAAAATATGATCACAAATTAAATTTTAGTTTTTTAGAATTCATGTTCACATTCGCAAGTAATGGTTACTGCTTTCGGCACAATGTTGTTAGCTAGATCTTTACTTGTTTTTTTTTTTTTAAACAACAGGTTTAACTTGTTCATGATAAAACAAAACAGGTTTATTATGACCATTATTTGCGAATAATTTCAACAGGTTTATTATGAACATTACAACAGGTTTATATAACTTAAACCGAAATCAAAATCAATGAAATGCTTAACCGACTTTGGTTTAAAATCACTATTTGATTTTAAAATCAATATCGCGAATGAAATGCTCTTAACTAACTTTGGTTTAAAATCAATATTTGATAGTATGAGTGAAACAATGAAAGTGTGAACTGTCATTTTTCAGCCAAAACTCTAAACTCGAACTTAGATATTGTTCGAAATATTACATTTAACATATCATTATATAATCAAAAAGTTGCTAATCTCGGAATTATATACACCATGTATTTAGCGGATGTATTAATTTAACAAATAGCATTTTCTCCTTCATATTATTTAAAACCAGCTTTATTTTTTTGAATGTATTTGAAATCATCTTGATCTTATGTTAATCTTTCGTCATGAAAGACAATCAAAGATGATTAAACACTTGTATTATCATATTATTTACATAATTTCAGAAGGCTTAACTAAGAGAAATGGCAAGCTCAGAAGTGGGGTGGTAGGTGGGAGAAAGAGAGATTAAGCATAGTGTGGTGGTAGGTGGAGGAGCTTTGCCGACTTGTTTACATCCCGGTTAAGCATTTCATTGATTTTGATTTTCATTTCGGTTTAAGTTATACAATTTGTACTGATCAAACAAAACTCTATATGTAATGTTCTATTGTGGTCCAAGAAATGGGATAAGATTTAAGGAAGTACTCAATATTATAATGCGTTTGCAACTTTCAAATAGATTTTTATTTATGGGCTTTTTGTTAAAACAAAATTTCTTAATAGCACGATATTTTCAGATTATATGAAGAGATAGAGATCTACATCAATCGATTGTATAAACAAAATTTCTCATTGTTTATTGTTCTTCAATTCTAATAGTGTGAAACCGGTTGTAACTTATATTATGCTGCTTGATATAACTATACAAATAGATAACGTCCACTCTAGCAGAGAATGAACCGAGTTCTTGTGGTAGGTAATTAGGTATAATGATGTGGAAACATCACATTATAAATAATTCGTTTTAATGGATTCATTTTAAACCATATATCTCTGAAGTATTCAATTATTTCAAAAACTGAATATATAGAAAATTGAAAATCAAGTGATCAATGAGGAAACATCTGGTTACAAATAATAGAACCAATCTTGAAACGTTTTTTTTGTTGTGGTTCCGCTGCTCCAATTGGATCGGATCGTAAAGCTATCTATGTATTTCTAGGGCTTGATTTTTTTTAGATGTAGCTCTTATCAAACTATTGTAGAAAAATATATACACGTGATAAATTATGTTTATGTCTAAAAATTATCGTTTTAAAATAATTAACCAAGATTTAGGTCACACCAATATTGAACACAGTTGATATTTCCTATAAAAAAACGTGATAGATCATTGAACCTTTTTATGCAATTATAAGCTCAAACAGTATGAAACTTTTAAGCTAAAACAATAGGAAATTATAAGCTCTAACAATAATTAAAAAATAAGCTTAAATAGTAGGAAACCATTAAATTTAAACACAAGTACTTAACAGTTAACCACACTAGACTTAATGTTGGGATCCACATTGGTTCGTGTGTCTGCATTGGGTCTTGTGTTTCAATTGTAGGCCTTTTTTAGGTCCATACAACTCTAATTTTATCGACTTGAAACGACCCAATAAATTTCAATATGGATCAGTGATAATTCAAATAGATTCAAGATATGGAAGTGTAGAAATTGTATTGACATTGATTGGACAAGAAAAACATTTAAAACAATGGGTTTTTTTAAATGGGCTTATTAGTACTCAAGCATAATTACTAGGCGTATTTTATAAAATCGTGAAACTTACAGGGAGGAAGTGAAAAAAAAATAAACAGGGTAGAATTATTAATTATCTCAAAATGTTTTTGTTTCAGTGTTGGTTTACACAAAAAAAATAAAAAACCCTTTGAACATAAAACACCAAAACCTCACCTTCTCACACTTATCTGCAAACACTCTTCAACATCCACTTCCTCTCTTTCCTTTATCCCCCTCTCATGGCTAACGACGACGATTCACCCGAACTCAATGAGTCACAGCAGCAACAGGAGGACCCGAGTGAAGACCAACAATCACCCAATGCGGAGGATGAAGAAATTGGCTCCGGCTCTGACTCCGACACATCTTCCCAATCCTCCGGCGGCGATTACTACATCTCTGAGTCTGAGAATGAAGCGGAAGGCGATACCGACATACTCAACTACGTCCGGGCAAGTGACATACCTCCTGACCCAAACGCTAACCCGGAGACCAACATCCGCCGATTCAATCGCGTGCTTGATGGCAAGCGCGTGAAGCGTCTGCAGGAGGAAGAAGAAGACAAGTACACGTTCTATGAGGATCTCTTCGATTTCCCCAGGGACCCGGAACGGTGGAAGGAAGAGGATCTCAGGGAGATTTGGGCGGATGCTCCGTTGGAGATGACGAAACCTGGTTGGGACCCGGTTTGGGCCGACGAAGAGGATTGGGATATCGTCAACGACGAGATTCAGGAAGGTCGAGATCCTGGGATTCAGCCTTTCTATGTTCCGTACAGGAAACCGTACCCCGCGATTCCAGATAATCACTATGATATCGAGAACGCTAAAGCTGTTGTTGAGGAGCTTGATAGGATTGAAGAGTTTCTTCAATGGGTCAGCTACATTTTCCCTGACGGAAGCTCGTAATACCTCATTTCACCGCCGCTTTTTCTCTTTGGTTTTTTCTCGTTTCTGCGAGTTGGAGCATGTTTCTTTTAGCTTGATGTTTCAGTTGTGATTTAAGTTTAGGTTTTGTGCATTCATCTATTTTTCTTCTCCAATTCAGTTAAAAGCATGAATTAGTTGTTCGGAAAAAAGTTTAGCTACCATGAGATTATAGCAAAGCTAGTAACTTTCTTCGATTGTTGTTCTATAACTATAAGCTGCATGTTGACTTTCGATGTAGTTTGGTTTTTGACTCTGCATTCCATGTTTCATATTGTCTCATATAGTAGAGTTTGAATTCTGGAGCGTGCTCTTCAGAATGCAATGCCGGCTGAATTTTAGAACAGTAGAAACTTTCTAGGGATCAAGTTCAAAAACTTTCTTCATCTGTTTGGGTAGCTTTGTGATGGATACTTCCGTCTTGATTCAGTAGCTTCATATCTCACCATTTCCTCTCTCTTTTGTTTTTTGGCTTAAGGTATGAAGGCACTGTCTGGGATGATTTGGCTCAGGGCAAAGGTGTTTATATTGCTGAAGATGGGCTTGTCAGGTGATATTTCCGTTTCGTATTATTCGCTGTTTTTTGTTTCGTTCAATGACCCAAAATATTTTTTGGTTTTGGTTATGTTTTTGAATCTCTAGGTACGAGGGTGAATGGCTTCAGAACGACATGGAAGGTCATGGGGTTGTCGAAGTTGATATTCCTGACATTGAGCCCATGCCAGGTTCCAAGTACGATTATCATCCCTATTAATCTTCCCAGGGATCTATGGACATAGTCGTTTGAGTGGGATACTGTTCCTATTGTCTATGCAGGCTTGAATCTAAGATGCGTGCGGAAGGAAGGATTATCAAGAGAGATTATATGACTCCAGAAGACAGAAAGTGGTTGGAAATGGATGTCGAGGACAGTGTTGCACTGACTGATGGGAATTATGAAGTTCCTTTTTATGAAAACCAAGAGTGGGTCAGGCAGTTTGGCGAAAAACCGTGAGTTTGATCCTTACTAGATGGCTTGCGTCTCAAGATTAATTTGAGTGGTTTGGGCGAATATGTTGATTTATTGACCTCGTGAGATATATTGCTCGACTAGGCGATTACTTGTACTAAAATAACAAGCAGAAAACATGTAATTTTAGTTGATTTCTTTCCCCATTACTTATTCACACATAGTCTATGATATAATGTTTGGACCAGGGAGAAAGGTCGGTATCGCTATGCTGGTCAATGGAAGCACGGTAGAATGCATGGGTGTGGCGTCTACGAAGTTAATGAACGGATCCTATATGTAAGTAGTAAGAATAACTGGTCTTTGCCATTGGAGTTCTATCTAATCTGATTGATCCTAAAATAGCTTTTATATTTGGTACCCTTTTATGAATCCATAATCTTGTCCTCCATGAAACACTTTGTTTGTGAAGATTCGTGTTTGTGACACAAGTTCACACATCGTAATGGCAATGCAGGGTAGATTCTACTTTGGGGAGCTATTGGAGGAGGAGCATGGCTGTACCGTAGATATTTGTGCGGTAGTTACCCATTTTTCTTTCTCTATGATACATATAACTCAGCAAAAAAAGAAGAAGGAATGATAAATATACTGATGTGAAAACGTTTTCAGCTTCATTCTGGCTTGGCGGAGGTGGCTGCAGCTAAGGCTAGGATGTTTGTAAACAAACCCGACGGAAGTATTGCCCATCTTCTTTAGCATTATCTCTGCTAGTGTTATATGTTTAAAGTAATTAAACCAAGACATGTTAAAGGGGTTCTTGGATTTTCTTAGATCGGTGCAGGACCTTGTCTAGTAACCTGTCATTCTGTGTGAACTAAGCAATGTCTAGCTTATGAAAAAACATGAAGGAAACTGGTCACTTTACAGTATGGTGTTAGTTTAGTTGGGAGCTCAAAGCGTTTATTTTTTGTCTTTTGTATGTGCAGTGGTTAGAGAAGAGAGGGGCCCATATGGTGATCCACAACATGCTTATTTTTATGAAGAAGATGATGTGTGGATGGCGCCAGGTTTCATTAACCAATTTTACGAAGTGGGTCATTTTCCTATAAGGCTTTTTGAGTTAGTTGTCCGATCACACAAGGACTTACGAATCTGTCTTTTTGGTAGGTACCTGAGTATTGGGAAGCCTACGTAGATGAGGTGGATCAAGAAAGGGAAATGTGGTTGAACTCTTTTTACAAAGCTCCTTTAAGGTTACCGATGCCCGCTGAGCTCGAACATTGGTGGGAAAACGGTAATAACCCTTAACGTTGACGCTTTTACATGGATGAATATTAATGTGCTATTGAATTTTTATCTGAGTGTTTGATTTGTCTTGATCAGTGGAGGTGACACCGGAGTTTGTCTTACTGAACAAAGAACCCGAACCTGATCCGGAAGATCCTTCGAAACTTGTCCAAAGGGAGGACCCTGTTATTTTACATACACCAACAGGTCGGATAATCAACTATGTAGACGATGAAAAGCATGGCGTTCGGCTATTTTGGCAGCCTCCTTTGGAGGAAGGGGAAGATGTGGATCCTGCAAAAGTCGAGTTTTTGCCGCTTGGGTTTGATGAGTTCTATGGGAAAGAAGTGGCGGTGAAAAAGGAACACCCAGTAAAAAGATTCGTTCTTGGAATCGAGAAAGCAGTGAAGCCAATGCTTGACGGGTTAGAGAAATGGACAGAGGAGAAAAAGAAAGCAAACGAGGAGAGAAAGGAGTTAATACAGAAGGAGCTTGAGCTAGTAGAGGCTGAGATTTGTTTGGAGGAAGCTATAGAGGATATGGATGAAGAATTGAAGAAAAAAGAACAAGAAGAGGAAAAGAAAACTGAAATGGGTTTGACTGAAGAGGATGAAGATGTGGTTGTCCCGGTTTATGAAGATGAGAAATTTGTCACTCCCAAAGAGAAGATACAAGAAAAGAAAGAGGAAGATGAATCCAAAGATGATGGTGATGACGATGACGAGGATGACGATGATAACGATGATGATGATCTTGGACCATCGAGTTTTGGATCTGTGGACAAACGAAGTAGGACTTCTCCTTTTTCAACATCCTCATTGTCTTTTGCTTCGTGTAGCCTCTTCCCCGCGGTAATAATATCTCATTTGTTTAGCATACTTTTGGGTTTTTCTCGAATAGAAGAACATTAGTGTTCATATGTTTCCATTCATTTACAGGTACAATCAAGACTAGAGAGATCATTTCTAGCATGGAAGCAACACCGAGCAGAACCATCAAAAATGATCCCAGGGATCATCAAAGGTGCAGATAATAATGCATCAGCTTCAATCCATTTTCCTCCATTGTCGAGCCACAAAGCCGGATTGAAGATGGGAAAGGTATCAAACCCGGTCTGTGTCCAGAGAAGCTATAAAAGCTCAAGATCTCAGTCTCAGCTAGTGTGTCTATCGCGTCTACTATCTTCCAATGCATCATGTTCTTCTCCTGATAACTGCGGTGAAGACCACAGATTTTCGGGGAAACAAGATCGACAATGGCCCTGGAATACACCGGTTGGGGAAATGGACGCAGTTTTATCGCTTCAGGTTCAGCCAAAGTGTTCCAAATTGTTTGCAGAGACTTCTGTTTTGTCTTGAGTCTCTCCTTCTGTAGCTTTAGCTTTGAGTTTCTTCTGTACTCTTCAGGCTTCTTCTACTTCCTTGGCGGTGGACATGTCATTTGAATTTTTGTTGTATTGTCTAATAAATATTTATCACAACTGTTTAAAGAAACAAAACTGAAGATTATTTCTGCTTTATCCTCTTCTAATGACGAAGATAACCTTAATTTATGAGAATCATCTCTGGAATAGTTAACTTTTCGTTTTGCCAATTATGAAACTTTACCAAAATATGTAATTAATTCTCCAATATGTGAAATTGCCAAAACGTGAAATCTTTTAAAGGGAGTTTACGAAATATTCCAATTATTCATTTCATGCGTTACGCGCAACCAAAACGACACCGTAAAGAAGACTCACCAAAAACCCTAAAGAGGCACTTCTAAAACCTCTCTCTATTATAAATTGCCCCAAAACCTCTCACTCTTCACTGCAATTCTCTATTTCGCAGCTAAAAAGCCCTAATCTCCTTTTTCTCTACAACCTCTCTCTTCCTCTTTCATCAACAATGGAATTCTGGGGTAAGAATCTTAGCTCTATGTTGTTGTCTCGGCGTCTATTAACTCATATTGATCGATTTTCATGGAGACTCGTAGTTTCTATCATCGGCTCATGTATCTGGTGTTCCTCTGCTATTTTCTCCGGAGGAAACGATAGAAACTATTTACTCGTCTCGTTACTTATGAACTACGTTTTTATATGGTTTGTATATTGATGCTCCTTTGAACGTTTTAGTAAATCTATTTCGAAACTCACCAAGCTGTTTTTGATACCTCGTTACAGTGTTTAGCCATCATGAAGCTTATTCTCGTTGGATTTCATTTCTGTTTAGGTCTTGTAGCTTGTCCTATTGAAGGTTTCTGCTCGATTTATAACTTGTCGAATCATGTAGTCATACTTAGCTGTGTTTAGCTTATTAAGCCTTTACGCTGTAAATATATCTCGTTCGATTTGTTTTCAGTACTAACTTGCGTTTGTTTAGATGCTTCTCATGTTTTACTCGTTTGAAGTAATAGTAACAAGTAGTCTACTCTTGCCGATTTTGTTTTTTTTGTTATGTAATTAGGAGCTGAAGTTCAGGCAGGGAAGCCTCTTACAGTGAAGCCTGATGAAGACTGCCTTATCCACGTTTCTCAGGTTAGTTTCAAATGCACATGATCGGTTCTAAAGTTTGATGATTAGTTGCACAATCTCTTAATCTTTTTCCTTCTATGTTTGTGTAGGCGTCAATTGATAAAGGGAAAAAGGGTGAATCTGCGCTCTTATATGTGACTGTTGATGGGGTTAAACTTGTCATTGGAACACTTTCTCAAGATAACATCCCTCAGATTAGCTTTGATCTGGTCTTTGAGAAGGAGTTTGTGCTTTCCCACAGTATGGCAAAAGGAAGTGTCCATTTCATTGGCTACAAATCCCCCAACATTGACGACCAATATCCTTTTTTATGCATTTGCTTCGTTTCTGCTTGGGTCTTTGTTGTATATTAAGATGTTTGTAATGGCTGAAAGATAAGAAAAGCTCAAGAAACAGGTCTTGTCAATTGTGCTTTCCTTAACTCTCTTGTTGATTGTGTTTCCACGGAGGAGGGTGATTATGATTCTGGTGAGTCACAAGATTCATCTCTTTTGTTTTATCTGTCCTTCTTACACATTGACATGGTTGCTAACGAGTCATGATACATGTACAGAAGAAGAGGAGGAACTGGAGCTTCCTGCAACTGTCACTGCCAATGGTATGTACTATGGATGCGACTGTTGTCTCTGTTTCTCTCCTAAAACAAGACCTTTTTATCTCAAATGTTCTATTTCTTTGCACTTCAGGTAATACTGCAGCAGCTGCTTTGAATGTTGCCAAGGCTGACTCAAAACCAAAGGCCAAACCTGCAGAAGTGAAGCCTGAGTCTGATGATGAGTCTGATGATGAGTCTGACGAGGAAGATGATTCTGAAGATGATGGATCCGACTCGGTGAAAGGAGTGAGTATTTGTTCTTCTGACTTCCGTATTTCTACCTCTGATATTATTATGCACACATTCAGGAGATGAGTAGGGTGATTAAATTCTCTCTGGTGATGATTTTTTGTAGATGGATGTTGACGAGGATGATTCAGATGATGACGAAGATGATTCAGAGGATGAAGAAGAGACCCCTAAGCAGGTAGATTGCAATTTCCTATCTAACATTTCCTCTCTACAAAATTCATTTTCCTCACCTTGTTGTTCTTTGTTTTTACGAAAAGCCTGAGCCGAGCAACAAGAAGAGGGGGAATGAATCTGCATCCAAAACACCTGTCTCAGCAAAGAAGGCAAAACCAGCAGTAGCAGCTACTCCTCAGAAGACAGGTGAAAGATGATAAACTATTCTTAACTTTGTCTTTCTAGATTCTTAGTCCTGTTCTTGAGAATCAATAGATGCTGGAACAAGTAGAGAACTATGTCTAATAATCGGAAAGATAGTGGCACACATAAAGCTATCTTAAAAGTTCGTATAAGTGATGAACAAAAATTCTTTGGCTTAAGAAGAAACTCAAATGTCTTTCTTACAGAAGACAAGAAGAAAGGCGGGCACACAGCTACACCACACCCAGCTAAAAAGGGTGGAAAGAGTCCTATGAATGCTAACCAGAGCCCAAAATCTGGAGGTCAATCATCAGGCGGTGGTTCTAACAAGAAGTGAGTCTTCTCTTTCTCTCTTTTGAGGTCAATGATGTGATAATGCAATTATCTTTTGGTTGAATCGTGTGATGATGGTTAATGAATGGTGTGCAGGCAATTCCATTCGGGCAAACAATTTGGTTCTAACAACAAGGGAAAGGGAAAGGGCAGAGCCTAAGTTGAAGTGGGAACAATGAGATGTTTTGGTTTTTAGTAGATGTGTCCCAAGTGTATTCCTTTGGCAGCAAAAGATGGAAGAGACCGCTTTTGTTTTAATTTTCTATCTTAAGATTTTTATCTCCTTATGCGAAGAGCTATTTTAGTAATTGCAATTTTATGCGACTCTTATGTAATTTCAGTATGAAAATTGCTGAAATGAGAAAGAACAACTTTGGATTGTAATAATAAAGTTACTTTCCTATTGTTCAACAATTATTCCAAACCACGAAACTCGTTTCACTATCAATCTATTGATTAAATCCAAATCAAACCGAACAGACCTTTAAACATAACAAAACCAAAAAAAAGCTAAACGCATTAGTCTTTTTTTATATTTCTAAGTTTTTATAGTTCGAATTAGTGTGCATTCGTATAAAATACGTAAGAGAATTAGCAAAATTTATACACCCAAGGTCTAAAACGCAAATGATGACTGTGATACAAACGTGGATATTGAAAAACAATTGATAACAACTTAGGAAATTACCCTTGCACCAAATGAATAACTCACACGGAATCTTGAACTTCAAATCATAAGAAGAAAAAAAAACCCAAAAACAAAGGAAAAAAAAATTGAAATCTCGCAATTACTGAATCACAAATCCCATAGCTAAATATATATTTTTGTTTAAAACAAAAAAGGCAGAAAAATGAAATTAAATCAAAAGAACCCTTCGAGCCTCTCTCCTCCTTTCCTTCTTTTCGATAAAAGTCGCTTCCTTTCTTCCTACTTGTTACCATACGTCTCTCTATCTTTTCTTTTCCAAACCATTTTCCATATCAATTTTCCTTGTGATTTTCCATGAAAATTGTGTTTTTTATTGTTGCAGAAAATTAGTAACCTTCTCTTTTCCCCTGAAACACGACTACTAACTCGGGACATAAGTCCCAATCCAGCCAAGCCCACTGATGAAGAAAGACATCGTCTGAAGAAACAAGTAGATGAAGTAATTGTTCTTCCCGTGCACAAAGTCATAGCATCCACACACGAACAAGAATGCCGCGAATCCAAGCTCCAATGTATTCAATCTGATTCAAATAACTCATCAATCATCAATATAGTTCTCTTTTAAGATATTTGTCGATATTCGAAGTATACATACCGATCAGGCAATTTGAAGATTCTGGGGAACTTTTTAAGTCCTTTTGTGTTCCCTTTAGCGCTTTGACCGCTTCCAAGTTTGGCAGTCACGACCCATTCGTTAGCTCTACCTGCCTCAAACAGACCAATGAGAGTGGCCTTTGTCCGATGCAGCGACATCACATTCTCGAACAGGATCCAATAGAACAGCAGATGAATCGACCTTTTGAAAAGAAACGAAAAATATCAAAAAGATTTAGTATAAGGAGGAAACTAGAAAGGCAGCTACTTGACATACAAGTAACCTAATCAAGGAAAAAAATCACAGTAGTGACTTGAGATACAAGAAACTCAATTTACCTGGGAGTACCGACGGAGTTGAGGATAGTGATGATGGAAGGGATATAAACGGAACCCCAAATCGGAACTTTAACTTCGGGGACAAGAATGGTGAAAGGAAGAACAACGCAGTAAAAACAAAATGTGACCCAATGTGCAATGATTTTCCTCACAAAGAAGAAGCTGTAGATCACATACACTTTCTTCCAGAATCTCACTTTCTGCGCAAGATCAGTGACAGTCAGATTAAGTAATGAGTTTTCAGAAGAAAAAGTGTAATCTTTTTGTTTTCATTTTCTTATATTACCTTGTTTCTGACGATCTCCATAACCATTTTCCTGAAGAGATTTGCAGGTCCACAAGACCATCTATGTTGCTGAAAACGGAAGGCTCTAAAAGTACTTGGAAGCTCACTTTTCACCTAATACGAAAATAAAAATGATTCAGATTTATACATATACCAATTTTGTTTTCACAAGTAATAACAAAATATCTTTAGTGCTTAAAACGGTAAATGATTATAACATAACTTGTGTAGTGAATCAGCTGTCATGTTTTTAATGAGAGAAGTATCTTGTGCACCAACTACTTTTTGTACCGTGATCTCTTTAAATTATTCTAACTATTTAACATTAATTTATAAAAAATACAATCAAGAAATTAAGTAAATTTAAAACCTGAAGGTCACCGAGGTAGAGAAACTTCCAGCCACGGAGACTTGCTCGGACGGCGAGGTCCATATCTTCCACGGTGGTTCTATCTTTCCACCCGCCGGCTTCATTTATCGCCGCTATTCTCCATATTCCGGCCGTTCCTATAAAGATCAAAGTAAATTAACTTTCGTGTTTAGCTATCGTTTTATAATAAAGTATTTATCACAAAAAATAAACGACAAATCTATTTAGTGTCCACAAAATTTAAGATCCGTCTTCGTTTGCTTCAAGTACAAGTCATAATGTAATGAATGTGTCCCCTTTTCACAACATAATTAAGTAAATACAATTAATTTTTCCAAGCTTACAAATCTTACTTATTAGACAAGGGATGCCAATAATAAACTATTAAGTATAAATATATATATATATCTACTTGCTTCACGTTTCAGAGTCCCACTCCTCTCAATCAATTATTGATTATTTGTTTATTAATTAATTTGATTCCTTATAATATACTTTCGCATCAGTTTTGTAGTAACAGTTGTACATTATCATAACATTTTTTAAAAAATTGGTTTGGGTCCACATACTGTGCTTCAATTGGTCGGACAATATACCAACTCCGTCACACTAAACTCTACTATATCAATAGTCAACAATATTTACTTGCAAAACTACTTAAATGTTTTTTATTTACGTTATAGAAAAATAAATGATGTTGTAGTAATTAATATATAAATTTTACCGTTGAAGCCGAAGAAAGCATGTGTTGATGAACCGACTTCTTGCTCAACAGTGAAATGGTAGTCCAACGACATTTCTTGCATCCTTGTCAATAAGCATTCATCAGAATTTACTGCAAAACAAAAAGTATATAATAAGATCAATTTCATTAAAAATCCCACGGTTAGAAAAATACGAAATATGAGATAAACAAAGCTTTATTATTATTTTTGTTATTTAATAAGAGAATTTGCCCAAATGTGGCACTATCAGGAAGTAACGTCCTTCTCTTTTGTTTTTTAGCTTTAATAATCAATCATATTCATATAGCTTTCTTATTATTAAATTCACTAAGTTGCACACTCAAGCTTTTAAATAAAAAAGTGGGATATAAAATATATTAAACAAGTGTCGGCAAGAGAAAGGGAAGGTGTACAATAGACTCGATACTCCTACTGTATATTAACACTTTACTAATACTGACAAGAATGGGTCCCGCACTTGAGCATTTAAAGAAAGGCAAAAAGCACGTGGAAGGTATCAGAGACCCGACAATTTCTAAAGACGAACAGTTTAACTTAACACATTAGTCCCTTCTTTTTAGTCCATTAACCCGACCCGGCTCATCAAACCGGATCATCCATTGACCTGCGACCCGGTATTGACGAGAGTAGTTTTATTTAATCTAGTGCAACAAGGTGTACATAAACTCTAATCTAAACGGTTTTACACGTAACTAATTGTTATTGGCTTTAATTAAAAAAAAAACCCATACACTATGCAGCTACTCCGCCGACACAAACAGAACTAACCCTACTTCTGCATTCAGAATATAGAAAAAAACAATAATAATAATATGTGAAAGAAAAATACAAAAAATTGACGAAAAGACCATTTCAAAAAGTCAAAAAAATAAAAGTAATAATATAGGGAAAAAGGAAAAGGCGCAAAAAAGAAAAAAAAGTAATACTACTAATTTAACACAAAATAAAAACAGTGAAGGACATATACCACCGACACCACTAATGGAGCTACAAAACCAAAACCACGAGCTTTCATTTAATGAACGAAACAACATTAATTTTTTTCATAAAACATAAACAAAGATACCGATTCAGTAGTATTTTGACCCTGACACTTCACAACATTATCAAATGTCAATTTTTCATTTTTTTCTATCATAACTACAAGTCTTTATCAAAATCTAAGATACTCAACCAAAACATGACCAAAAACAAAAATTTGATTGTTACCGAATCTCCATCGAGCTTGGACTAGGGCAATGTTTGGGTTGTGGATGAGAAACGGGATGCTCCGGCGAAGAAAGTCCGGTTCAGGCTGAAAATCAGCGTCGAAGATGACAACATATTCACAATGTTTGACATAACTTCGTTTGAGTCCTTCCTTTAAAGCACCAGCTTTGTAACCAACTCTATTCTCTCTTATTTGATACCTTATATTGATTCCTTTACTTGCCCATCTTTGGCACTCTGTTTCCACCATTTGCTGCACGTTTTAAGTATATCATTAAACCACACTTCTTCAGTATATCTTCCAAATTTATTACAGCCGAGGAAAAAAATATATTAGTCTTAATAATGTTACATTTTTTTATTTAAAGAAAGGAAATATTTTGATAAATCAAAAGGTGATGAAAATATGGTTTTATTTGGAGAAAGTTGTGGGAAAAAAATAATGCAAAGCTATATTTTTTGAAAATGGACCAAGTAAAAATACTAATACCTTAACAGTAGGATCTGTTGAGTCATCCAATACTTGAATCACGAGACGATCGGACGGCCACGATAGTCCAGACGCCGCTCCTATTGATAGCTTGTAAACCTGAAGGCAATAATCACGGGGAGAATGAAAACTTTTTTTTCACTTTTTAGCCCCACTAATTTAGCGATTTTCTACGATTAAACCCTAAACTATGGGTTTATACAGAAAACACCCAGAAATCCCTGGAACCATTAAGGATTTACGAAACTCGACTCTCGCCGTTTCGGGATTTGGAACGGCGGAGGAATATGATGAATACTACGTGGGGAAAAGTGATTTTCCGTAAAATCTGAGGATACTTCTCTCGAAATCTTAAAACTTTGGGGTTTTAAGAAAGTAAGAAAAATTCTTCTGTGGAGAAACAGAGGAAAAAAACAAGAGCAACGAAGAGAGAGGAGAGAGAGAGAGGAAAGTGACCTCTCGTTCGTTGAACATGGGGATTTGGATGAGGACCACTGGGAAATTGGAGCTTCCAAGCTCTTCATCGTCGTGAATGGGCTCGAACTTGTAGCGTTTGTTGGGTTTTTTCCAGAAGAGCTTGACGAGGACGATGACGATTCCCATGTAAACCCTCTCGCATAACAGCATGACAGACATTAGCAAGCAGATGTAAACCGCTAACTGAAGCAGAGGGACAATCACTGGCGCTTTAACAAGCTCCCAGATCATGCCTAGCTGGCCTGTGATCTCCATCTTCACGCCGTCGAATGTCTCCGGCAACACAAACTTTGGTGAAACACCATCCATTTTTATCCTCTTCTCTCTCTCTAGAATGTTAAGAGTAAAGTTTTTGCTCTGTTCTGTATAATGGGGGGTTTATGAAACGAAGGTGAGCGAGATTTGCCTTGAAAGATGAAGGCTTTTCTCTCTCTACGGTTCTAGAGAGAGAGATAGAAGAGAGAGCAGAAGGAAATTGAGAGTTCAGGGAGAAGAGAAGGAGAAGGATAAACCAAGAATATAAATGGTGAAATTATGTTTTCACTTTTATTTTAATTTATTTTATTTATTTCTCCAGTTTGTAAGATATTTTTCCTTTTTTGATTGATTATTTTCAGGGATTTTGTAGAGAAAGTAGTAAAAGGTTAAAAAATAAAAAAAATAAACAAGAATGACATTTAGTTAGTGAGGATCTATTTCAGTTAAAGAAGTTCTCTCTTGTAAAAAGAAGAGAAGATTTTGTATTTTCAGTTTGTGGGTTTTCTTGTGTTCAGAATCTGTGCCTGCCAATGGATGGAGAAAGTGGAAAAGAGATGGATAGATTTCTAATCAATTTATTATTTTTTTCCTAACGATTTTTTTCTTTTAAACAAATGATTAACGGTTTGATGAAGTTTTAACTTTTTACCATTTATGGGATTTTGGGTTTTTGCAGCTTTTTTACATTTTTTTTTCAAAAGTCTTTAACAATTTACTTATCTTTAAGTCAACTTTGAGAATTTGGCATTTTTTTTATGGGTCAACCCACTTTAACTCCCTTTTTTGTTTGGCTTATTAAATTTACTCTCTCGAAATTTCATTTTCTGAAATTAAGCTGTATGATTTTTTTTTATTAGGTACGATTGAAAAATAAATGCTGTAAAAAAATTGTGAAATAAGTCATAAATGTTAAGAAGTTACGTGCCCACTAGAGGAACTTAACATTACAATTTTGTATTAATTCACATTTAAGAAGAAATTAACAGGTTTAGAAAGAAAGAAAAAACTTAACTTGTAAGCATGTACCACTAATATACATTTCTAACTTTTAAACGGCCAATGCAATAAATATGGAGATACTAACAAAATGCAATGCGTTAAAAATAGGAAAACCTCGAAAAGTAAATTTGTTAGATGATTGTAATATGTTGGTCATATATTTTATTTCAAAAAAATATAAAGGTGAAATCGTAAATACATGAATTGTGATTTGCTTTGTGATTTAACAAAATCATACTTATGTTAAATGATATTTTTCAGAAGATAATTTTTTATCAAATTAGATAATATTTTCAAAATACAAAGCTAATTAGTTTTTATTTATTTTAATTACTTATATTTTACATATTATTATATTGGTTAAAATTATGTTTATGTAGATAATATATAATGTTTTAGATTAGAAAAAAAATTATTTTTTATTTGAATATGAAAACTTTAATTTAAACGTCACTTACTGAGATATATAAGGACTAATTTTACACTAAATTTTAAGCTATTTTATAAAATGTGAGCACTTTATGAAGTTTACATATATTTATTTAATTGTGCAAAATTTGTATCATTTATCTATAATTATAACTTAAATATATATATCATTAACATATACTACTTCAAGCATATACTTAAATACTAACAAGTCAGATTTGTTTTTTTAGATTTTATTAGACCATATTGTCTTTATTTCAAATTGTGACTCGATATCACTAACACATGTGAATTAAGTTAAATTAGTAAAATGTAGATTTAGGAATTTAGAAGCTTCCACAAGTTTAGGTATGGAAAATATATAGATATATAAATATATTTAAGCTTATATAAAAACAGAAAAAGATATTCCCACGCAATTATAGTCTAAAATCATCAATGTTCAGTGAATCACTTTGAAGATAGGGCACACAATTTCGTTTGTTCCTTCAAATTATTGGAAGTAAATAAATATGCATCACGAAAATAACTTCAGATCATTTTAAGACATGATATTGTGTATTCTAAAGACTTTCGACGTTTTTCAAATTAAAACATTGTACAAACGAGTCAAAAGAAGACGAAATAATTTGCGAGTTTCTGGTTTATCATATTATGTGCATGTTTAACGATCACGATGTGGATGACGAGAGTTCTCTTATGTTATTATAGAATTTAATATAGCATGGCACGAGTTCTGATATGCAAAACTAAATTGTTTATCCAAACAAGTGGATTTTTTTATAAGACTTTAGCATTTTTTTATAAGATTTTTCACTTTTTTTTATTGGTTTCGATGTAGAGATGGTTTTATTTTATGTATTTTTCTAGTCACTGCAAAATTTGCAAATGTAAACTTTTGTGAATAATAAAAAGTTTAAATGCTAGTGACTAGTGGAATTATTGGAATAAAGATGAATATAATAGAACTAAGAGGAAAATAAATTAAAATTTTCCAAATCGTTCTTTCAATTCCTGTAAAATAATAGAGGTTTGTTCATTCTTTCAGTTTTTTTAGTAAAATAATGTTTTACACTTTTCAACTTAAATAGTAACAGTTTTAAGAAATGATTAATTTTACTAATTTCTGTTCAACATAAATGCTAAAAGTTTAGAAAAATAGTTAAGTGGACCAATTTTTATTCCTCGAAATATAAACCATTTGCACCAATATATTTCAGTAGGAAGTCCCTTTTCTTTTATAAAAACTATGTATAATGTCAAAAAGGAAAAAATTGTGTAAAAATTATCTATTTAATTTCCAAATGGAGTTGTTTTTGTTTTCTTGAAATAATAATAAGACATAGCGTTGATTGGAAGGGCTTGGTGCTGCCACAAGTAGGAGTAATTATTAAGGGTTAATTTCGTCATTTGGAAGAGGAAACCTAATTTGTAATTACATAATCAGCCTTGCTATTGGCACCAACTATATGCATTTTAATCCTACGTCTACTCCACTTTCAGGTGATGCTTCAACTGTTTTCACGATAAAGTTGTGTCATTAGAAAATATATATATATATATATATATGTTCTTTTTCTTTTATCTTGAAAAAAGACAAAACACGAAATTATTTCAATAAAGATAGTTAAAAAGTGGCTCAACATGGCAAAAATCTCGTGTTTGAAGGATGACGAGGACTAGTTGTTTCTTGATATTGAGAGAATTAGTTACACACTCTACTTATATCGACGAATGAGTTTATATATATACGATAATTAGCAAAAGTTTTCTTAAATTCTAAAGTTTGAAAAGATACGATAATTAGCAAAGTTTTTTCTTAAATTCTAAAGTTTGCATGCGTACCTGACTTTTGACCAACATTTTTCCAATTTCGCAATTTTAATATTCAAGACCACTTACTACAAAAAATTTAACATTTTCATCCATATACATATATATATATATATATATATATATAAACTATGTAACCATATACATATATATATATATATATATATATATAAACTATGTAACCAGTAATCCTAAACACTATCTACACACTCTATGTCTGTAAATAATTGGTCGCAGCAATTTATAGATCTTGATTTTTCGAGATCATAACCAATCTAACTAGAAGTTGACCAATTTGAGACAAAAACAAATACATTTAAAACGTATAAGTTTTTCATTAATGTTTTTATTCCAAGTGAACTAACTTCTGGATCAGCTTTGGAGAAGATAAGATTAGGTATGTACTTAATATGCAGCAACCACTACAACGAGTGAGCACATTGTATTAACATAAATGGTGTTTTTTTGGACAAAATTAACATATCTTGTGTAGGCTACTGTGTTTATAAAGTTAAACTATTATGATACGTAGCTAAACTAACATTGTAAAATAGATTGGATTAAATTATAAATTTTAAGAAGATTTTTCTGTGATATTTAACCTGTTTTGTTGGATGATGTGTGCAAATTCTAACATAAATCTACCAATGATTGCTGTTTTATAATTTTTTTTGTAGGGATTAAATCTGTTTATAATAAATGATAGTTGATTTAAATAGTTGATATTACTTACTAAAATTTTCTAAAAACTTATAAACATTTAAATTTAAATTTCTAAATTGCTTATTTGTTTTTAAAAGTAAATTATATACGCGAGTCAATATACCGTTCACAGTAAATTTATTTAAATTTTTTATTATTAAATATACATTTTTTTTCTTAAGTACAAATTACTACAAGGTAAAATATTTATTTTTGTAGATATAGTTTTTCCCTTTAATTATTAAAATCTAGTTGTACATTTTCGAGACCGGGGGGGTATTCATAGTACGTCGTCCACGTGATGAAACTCACAATAAGGACATTCCCATAAAAAGTTCCAGAAAAGCCTCTGTAGCAAGCCGAAACATTGGACTCAACTTTACAATTGAAGTTGATATCGCAAACATATTTATTTATTTGTTTCTGGAGGATAAGTAACAAAAAAAAACATAATCCCTTGCTTTAATCATGTGGATCATCACTATTAACTAAATAGAAACTATTCGAAGATAAAACATCGAATATATACATTTTTAATTATTATTGCTTTTTTAAAAATAAAAGTTATTATGGTTTACATTTTTTCTTTGTACTGTTCTTAACGTTGGAAATTGCGAACCTCCCCATTAAATTAACGCAAGTCCAAAGTCCAAACATATGCAAATAAAATTTATTTTGGGTCCGAAAGCTCCTCAATCTAAGGACAGATGTCTGTGTAGATTAAGGTTTCTTTGACAAATAAGCGTAATGGCGACGTATAAAGACAATATCCTCGTGTTGACATTTCGTGGTCTTGCTTTAACTCTTTCTTCTGATTTTTATTCGGCTTGAGCTCATATTTACATGAATGTATACCTATTTTTATTTCTATTTTTATATATAATATGACTATTTTTTTAGAGTGCAACCAGTTACAAATGTTTTTCTTATATAATAAAACTGCAAAGTGTTATATATTCGTATCTCTAGTAGAACAATCAAATTACCTTTTTTTTTGTTGCTTTTGGGTTGTTATGCTTTAGTTTTTTGTTCTCATTAGGACTATAATAGAATATCTTTGAAATTCTGAGCCAATTTATCACTATACGTCTTTCCTTTTCCTCCTCCATTCAAGGCCTTAATTAGTGATCTACACTACTTTTCTAGTTGATTTATTCACGCGTTAATACTTGGATTTTTTTTTTTTGTAAACAGCAATTACAAATTATTGGATAGCCCTCGTAGAAACATTTACTTTACAATGCGGAATAGTAAATAACTTATTTTAAAAACTTATTATAGCTCATTCTCTTAACTATAATATGTATAAACATATATACATATAATAGGTTATATATACACTGTGATCAGGCCACATACATACAGAACTAATTGAGTAGGGATTGATGATTATAGTATGAGAGATGACTCAATTATTAGTGTACTTAAGGTTATAGAGATTCTTTGCTTAAACATATATTATATAAGAGCCACATATATTTAATGGATATTGGTAAAAGTACATCCATTGACATGTTTATACGACTTCAAATCGAACTGTTTGTCAATTTGCTACGGAAATTACAAAGTTCGTTATCATAAAATTAGCAATAAAAATACCTACAAACTGTTATCAATCAGCACATATTGTAACAGTAAAAAGTACAAATATGCACAATACAACATCAAAGATTCGTAGTATCTTACAACAAAGGAAAAGAAGGGCACAACATGTATAAAAGCGAATAGTTCAAGCCTCACTGGACCAGTTGCCATATTGAGCTTTCTATGATAACAAAACAACAAAACCCACATAGGCTTATGGTACACTTGGAAACTCCTCTGCACATTCCCCTGAACTCCGACAATTGGCCATCACATCTCTTTAAAGAATCAAAACCCATCTTCAGTTACGTTATAATCTCTGATCCCTTTTGCATAGAATGTCACAAGTTTCATCTTAAGAATTTACCATATGTAGAATTGTATGAGACTTCAGGCATCAGACTTGAGAAAAGCTTTTTTAAAAAGTTTCAGGTAAACAACATCTTGAGTTCCTCGATACGTGCACTTCGTACTTCTTGATCGGTTAAAGCCCCATAGATCATTCTCTGTTTCCTCGCCTGAACTGCCTCCATTCTCTCCTCAACTGTTCCCTAGGTTTTACAAAGGCAAAACAAAGATTTCCCACAAGAATCTAATAATCAATACTCAGCAACAACATTTTCTGATTTTGGACATAGTTTCAATGATAGTATCTTAATTACCGGCTGAGAAAGAAAAAAAGGTACCTTAATGATGAATCTTCTGATTTTGACTTCCTTAGTCTGTCCTATACGATGGATACGCATAACAGCTTGCTCCTCTACTGCTGGGTTCCACCACGGATCCTATACGACACAATTTGGTTTACTTATCAACTGAATCTGCTTCAAAACCTATGTTGCATAGTGCAGTAATCATTTACAAACTTTTGAAACCCAAGGTGGCATCAACCACTACTTAATTCCCGTATTTAGCATGAGCTAATTACATGGTCTAGATCCTATACGAACTGATATAATCTTTAAGGTACATGCCGTCATACCATGACAAAAGCATTGGATGCAGCTGTTAGATTTATTCCGACACCACCAGCTTTTAGAGACATCAACAATACCTATCCAACAGTTAAAAGAAGAGAAGTGTTAACTTCAATTTAGAAACTAGAAAGCACAACCTATAAACATTTCACTGTAACACGACTACACCAACCAAGATACTGCCATCTTCAGAAAACTCTTTAAGGACTTTCTCCCGCTGCTGCTGATTTAGCGTGCCATCAAGTCGGACAAATGAGATGTTGTTCCTGGAAATGAAAAAAATTGATTGAAAATTTTGGTTCTTTAAAACATTATTTTTCTCAAAACTCTCTATCATTAACTAAGACATGTAAATGGTAATACCTAGAGAGGGGAATTTGGAGGAGATCGAGAAAAGCAGTCCATTGGCTAAAAAGAATGCTCTTAGAGCCTGAAGAACGAAGGCTTTCAAGCTCTTGCAGAAGAGCAGTGATTTTGGATGATTCTACCCAATTCTTTTCCACGTCCACCTGGAATCTACTCTCCGTTGGTGCTGTGATGAGTTCTTGTTTGCTTACAGTTTTCCTGCAAAACAAAGATTCATCATTATTGGCCAAATTTGACCGAAGTCATGCACTTAGTGGAATCAACAGCAAGGACATCAAATGAAAATGAGTACTAGTAGGAAGAAATTCAAGATACCTACACACAGGACATAACCCAGAAGCAGAATTTCGCCAACTTGCCAAGAGACACTCACGACATAATCTATGAGCGCATGGTGTTAAAACAGCATCCTCAAACGCTTCAAGGCATATTGGGCACTCTCCTTGATCTCCTTTGCTCAGTTCCTCTACCACCTCCTGAACAAAAGCCACTGATGGTACATCTTTTCCTTCCGTTTCTAGACCAGAAGACTTTCCACCAAGAAAACGTTTAGCGAGCTTATTGAGATCAGAGTATTCCGCTGTATCACCTCGACTGAATGCATGAAAAACAAAAGAATGTAATAAAAAAATATGCCAATTGCGTGAACAAAGTGTCAAATAGAAACAAGGGCTACGGTTGCATGCTTCTTATAACAAATTGCCCACTTTGTCTTAGATATTCTATTGGATATTTTAAACAAGCTTGTGCAGACAAATTAAGCAGAGTATCTGGGAAAAGTTGTAATTGGTATGGAAGCCATGGATCTTAAGCCAGCACTGTGTATCTCTACTTAAATACAAAGCAAGGGCATACAAGCCACACCTCATTACTAGAAATGGGTGATCGCAACACTGTCGAAGACGCAAAAGCAGTTCCAGGATCGAAGCATAGTTATGAAGAACTTTCCCTTGTTCAACAAATTGATCAAATTTGACCTGAAAAGATCCGTCAGCATCGTCAGTATAAGGCATTTTCAAAGAAAATAAAGAATCCTGAGAACAAACAATACCTTGGATCTTTTAAATAGCGCATCGTAGAAATCCCTCTCAGACTCCGAGAGTTCACAGTAAATGACCCGTGCATCAGCAGGGGGTAGAACAAGAATCGGCCTAAAATAAACAAACATACTTCAGATTAATTGAGGATACTAGCAGGAAAAGATTAATTTTTATAAGCATCAGGAAGTTATAATATGGATGATTGATTTTTTATTTGTAGTATTACTACCTTCCTTCTCGATCTGTGCTAGACTTGGTTCTCCTAAGCATGATAGGTTTTAAGATAGACTGCACTAGCTTTAGCCCTCTCTCATCTCCCTTTTCAAATGGCTTTTGGACAAGTTTATTCCACCTAAGAATAAAAATGTTCCAAACTAACAGGCTTCAGCCATACCATACCAAATGTACTGTGTTTCCAACCACAGATAGATACCCTTACCATGCCCAAGTTCCCCATGGTTCAATCCTCAAAAATCGTAGAAGGCTATACAAATCCTCCAAAGTGTTCTATTAAGAAGAAAACATGACAAATGATCACAAAATCTCAAATATGATGACCAAATCATTATCCAACTTCCATTTAAATGAGCCAAGATACCATGCCAGCAGAAATATGGATACCAATACTGCAAGTCATATATTATACATCTTCAAAAACAAGTTTGTGAGATAGATTCCACACCCATGTACAAAAAACATGCACGAGAAGTTGATATCCTACCAGCAGAGATTTGGTCCATTTGAAACTCAGGTGAATATAAATGCGCAACTACTAAAAATAATTTCACAGATAGAATGGCAGTGTCCTACAAAAATTAGGCCAATGGGACTGTCAAGATTAAAGCTTTTCTTTCTAAACATTCGACAAAAAGATGAATCACCTGAATAGGAGTACCCGTAAGACACCAACGTCGATCAGAAATCAGAGCTGCAGCAGCCAAGGATATTTGGCTCTTTGAGTTTTTGATGGTATGTGCCTCGTCAAGAACAATCCGAAACCATCGAACTGCATAAAGTCCTTCACTGCCTGGTGAGTTCTGAGAAGAAGAAGAAAGAACTAAAGAAGATAAGAAACCATTCTAGTGATGCATTTGTAAACTATATACATGGAATAATACATGACCCAAAATAAGAGTTTTATACGAAAGCTACCTCTGCTGAAAATTCAGATGTTAGAACCCCATATGTGGTGATGACAACATCACTCTGGGATAGAAGTTTTGCATCCTTTGGCCTGCTTTGGCCGTAATGAACATAGACAGAGAGGGACCCAGGCTTCGCATGCATTTCAATCTCTGACTGATCATAAAGCAGGAGCAAAAAAAGTCAGCTGATACAAGGAAAGACAAAAAAAAGAAACAACAATTTTGACATAATAACCAAATTATAGTGAGCACGTGCATCAAGCAAGGAAAGAATAATTAGCATCTAACGTATATAATACCTTCCACTGGCCTAAGAGTGTCATCGGACATACAATCAGGTTACCACCACTTTCAAGGGCACTTTTCTGTTCAAGAAGCTTCTTATCAAAACCTGGAAATTTAGTTGCCTTTACTGAAGGACTAGTGAAGTCATCTAAAGAAGTGCTAATCACTTTGTCTCCTTCATATCTGGGGCATAGAAACCCAGTTGATGCAGCTTTCCAAGAATGCGCAAGCATTAGGGATATGGTCATTACGGTCTTTCCGAGACCCATTGCATCTGCTAGAATCTGAAAAAGTTTGATAACGTTATCAGACTACAAAACAACTATATAACAAAGTGAGAAAATACAGATTATAAATAAAAAAATTGTTTGTAGGTGGGCTATTGAGGTCATACTCCTCCTCTTGCCATTTGAAGTGTGCTCGGAAAGTGTATTGTAGCATCACCAGTGAAAGAATTCAGGTAGACAACAAGTTCCCTCCTATTGACATAGAACAGATAGTAAGTATCTCATGTGAGTCGCACTAAAGTTGGCAGGCAACAGAAACATGGCTCACTTGTCTGCTAAACAATATGCTTCCCAACATGGGTGAAGCATTGTTGCTGCCTCATCAGTGCAATTTCCTTTCTCCAGTTGCGTCATCCAGTGAAGTGCCTGCTTTTGATATGGACGAAGCTCGCACACAAGTTTATCTGGAGTTTCCATTTCCTGTTGCAAAAGTTCTCACGTATTTGGCCAAAGAAATTTCTAATGTCGAATATAAGTATCCAAACAGTCATGGAAATGAGAATACCTTCAATCCAGAACTGTCCCCAACACCAACAATGTTATCAAGATCACCATCGCTGATACACTGCTCATTTTCATCGCCATTTGCATCTTGGTTCAAATTCTTGACCTTGTTTAACTGGAGCAACGAAGTAGCAACAGCAGAACCATCCTATTTCCAAGGGAGTAGAGAGCGAATGACAAACTTGACAAGCAAGAAGAGTTTCATAAGATGCTGAGATAATAAGCAATCTTTACCTTGGAACTCAAAGGTCGCTTTCTAGTGGACAAATCCTCAGGAGTGAACTCTGCCTATATATGATGAACAAAGAAACATTTTCACATATAACTAGTCCACTAATATAAAATTAACGAATAGAAATATTTCTTTGCCATCTCAAATTTTTTTTCGGTCACATCATATGGGAAGTATATGGGAACTGTAAACTGCAATCTATCAAACAGACAGCAATCTTAGTGTTATAGGCAAGGACAAACCACTACCTTCTTAAATGAAGTCAAACCGAGTAACCGGAAGAGATTAGGGAGAGGATGGAATATTGATTCGTCTGTGGCTGCCATAAGTGAAGTAGCACTATGCTTTTGAAACATGGAACTATTAATGTATACGCTGTTTCAGAGACAAATACACCACTTCACAAACTAAAGCACCTATCCCGGAATTTTCAATCTAAACGCAATAGTTTGTATGTATACCTTACTGAAAGAAAAATTGTGTCCATAATGCTTAATGATTCAGGCGCCGACTTGCAGCTCCCTTCTATCCTAATCTTCTTGTCTCTCACAAGCGGTAGAAGACACCGAGCCCACTCATTTGGTATTCTACCAATCTACCAATCTCATAAACATGAAAACTTAACATAGCAAATTAAAAAGTGTAAAAAAACATGACTTTGGAACGCACCTCTCCTGAATCCTTTGTAGAGAACCTGACGATATCAGAAGCAGCACGCAAAGCTTGCCTTCCCCGTCCAAAGCGCTTCACAGGCGTAGTCTCAGAATCTGGTCCTTTGCTATCCGGAAACGTGAACACCAATTCGTCACCGGGCTTCAATCTCCTTCCTTTACATGTCGACAACCCCGACAATTCCGAACACCCCACGAACCACCACTCATTCCCTGAAACACTCTCTTCTCCACCACTAACGCTCTCATCTTCCTCGACGCGAGGATTCACTCCACCGCTTGCGCCGTCACTGAAATGACGGCCCTTTATGCCGTTCTCGACTCTCTTCCCTCCATTAGAGGCGCTCGGGCTAGGAGTGGTGGCTACATCAGGTTTGCTGAAATTAGGAATGTCGAAAATTATATTAATGGCTGCCGTTGGATCGAGATTCGACATGTGCAAAACCCTTATTATGTCCATGTCTGAGTAATCGGAGCCCACGACTGATCGGACGGTCGAAAGCAGATCGTCTAAAACTTTCGTCCCCATTTGAAAACCCTAGCCCTCAAATTTTTCCAGCAAAAGTTGAAATTTTCGAGAAATTTTCTGACGGACTGTGGCTAAAGTAGCCAAAACAAGAAACTAATGTAAAGAGCGATTACAAAAGGAGACAGATTGACGACGGCGGACGAAACCTGCCGGACCCGAGAAACGCGCGTAAATTACCGACGGCTCTCTCTCGGTATCCAAATTCCCGCCACTATATCTAAATCTAATAAACAATAATAATAATAAATATAAATATATATATATATATATATTATATATGAACAAATTAATCGAGAAGCATTATCAAACAAAAAAAAACATTAGAAAACCAATTTATTACAAACAATGTCATTATAAACAATGCTATTATAAACAATGCCATTATATATTTCTTATGTTCAAAAAATTGGTCTACACTCTGCCTAGACACCCGGTTAAGCATTCAAATATACACATCCAAAACGATTTTATTAAAATCAGTGAGATAAATCAGAAATTCAGTTTAGAAGGTCTATTTCGATCAAATCAGTCAAATCGTTCAATTTTCTGTTTAGTATTCAGTTTATCATTCGGTTTAAAATTTTTAATTAGTTTGTTAGTTTATTAAATAAGATTTTGTTTTACTAAGTAAAAGACCTAATTTAAATAAAATAAATTTAAAAAATATTAGAACATGGCTCAAAGAATTAAGATTAATTTAAATATATCGTCTTTTCCGTATAATTTTGTGTTTTATTCTGATTGTTTTTCTCAGATGGTGATCCAAATCAAAAACGTTTAAATTTGACCTTCAATTTGTATGTCTCTATATGTTTGATTTTTTTTTTCATCATATTCTAGTTTTCAATTATAAATCTAATATAATAGTTTTTAACGCCTAGACCCCGACTAGACCCCAACTAGTCGTTTTAGACAATAGGTTTCTATCGACCGCCTAGTTACCGTCTAACTATTTTTTGAACATTGTATATTCCAAAATCACCAAAAAAGAATTATACTATAGATATATAAGATATTAATAAATCTTTCCTAAAATAATTGCTAACTATATAAATATAATTTTCGAAAATCTATCATTAATTAGAATATATTTGACATATAAAAAAACTTGCCTAAAAAGTATATTAACAAATACCATATAAATATTTGATATATTTGATCAATATAATTTTTGAAAATTTTGTGACTATAACCAATCTTTCATTTATAATAATATATTTAACAAATAAAAAACTTGCCTAAAAAAATATAGTTTTCTAAATATAGAAAATATTAATCAGACTTCTACTATAAATATAATCTTCCACTATAAATACAGAAGATGTTAATAATTTTTTTCTAAATAATTACTAACAATAATCGAAAATCTTGTTACTATAACAATCTATCATTCACTAGAATATATTTGACATGATTTATTGTATCAGCATGATTTGGTTCAACTATTTGGTTCAACTATTTGGTTCAGTTGAACCAAATTTAAACGCATTTGCATTAATCAAATTAGTTAACACCATTTGCATTTATTAGAATATATTTTTAAAATTTTAATACGAAAATATATTAAAAATACAAAACATAATTTATAAAAAAATTTATAAAATAATATGTGTTAATTAAAAAAATTAATATAAAATATTGTTTCGCCCAAATGCATGTAAATTGCTAGTTGTTTTTATTTTTATGTGATAAAAATCAAAAGGAAAATACATAAACTGATACCGTTTTGTAGATATCCAACGGGTCTCCATCCGGGTAACCCGATTGCCGAGTTGAACTCGTTTCACAATAGACCACAAAATCTGCCATTAACTCAGAAGTGAGAAGTGCTGTGGAACCATTCGTCTCTGTCAACACGATTAAAAGCTCGTTTTTTTCCTTTCTCCCTCTCTTTTTTGGTTACCTAAGCTCTCTAAGTTCATCGTTGATGGCGGTTATCAGACTATAGCAAGGTTTTAGCATCAATTCTTTTCTTTCGTATCCATTTCGAAGTTCAAAGTGAAATCAGGATTTCAGATTTATCAGTGGGGACGCTTTTTTATTGCTGGATCATGGTTCTGATTTTTTTTGCCTCAACTTCGATTTGCAGGAGTTTCGTGGATCTTAGATTTTGATGTCATTATTGCCTTACATGGTTCTATTTTAAGGGGGTGAGATTTTGGGACCAGAGGGCTTGCCTGGAAAGGGATTGAGGTTAATTTAGATCTGGGGATTGATGGAAGGAAAGGAAACGCCCAAGGCTAGACCTAGAGGTAGACCAAGGAAACGCCCAAGGCCTGAGGATCAGAATGCGGTGCTTAATCGAGGGAAGAGGCCGGTTTTGGAGATGAAATCGGCGGTGCCGAGATCTCTACTTGGTCGTTATGTGTTGAAAGATTTTGATGACAGCAGAGTTTCTCTTGGGAAAATAGTTTCGTACAGTTCTGGGTTGTACAGAGTTGAATATGAGGATGGTGATTGTGAGGATTTGAAAACTTGTTATCTTCGCCAATTAATTATTGGGGATAGTTACTTTGATGATGAATTACGTTGTAGGAAAAATAAACTGGATGATTTTGTACTGAAGAAGGAAGAAAAGAAGAAAACAGATAATCTGGAGAACAAAGGGGCTGAGCTGCAAAATCAAGTAAGTGGAGTTGAGGTGCCCACATATACTAGCTCAAGTTCTGTAGCGCCTACAGGTAGTAGCTCAGGTTCTGTGGCAGAAGTTGAAGGTGGTTATTCATCTTGTGGTTTACCTGAGTGTAAAGATAGCAGAGATCCAGATATCGAAACTATGTCTCCTCTTGTTCCAGTTCCTCCAGTGGATTTGCCTTGTTCATCAGGAACAATTGGTGTCCCTGATGAGGCTGTGGTGCATCTATTATCTGTATACGGGTTCTTAAGATCATTCAGTGTTCAGTTATATATCTGTCCATTTGGATTGGATGATTTTGTGGGAGCGTTGAATTTCTTAGGACCAAATTCTTTGCTAGATGCCGTTCATGTTACCTTGATGCGGGCACTGAAGGTTCATCTTGAGAGACTCTCCTCAGAAGACTCTAAAGTGGCTTCAAACTGCCTGAGGTAAGGGCATACAATTCTTGTTATTAGAGTTTTTCAACAGATGTCTTTGTCAACTTACTTTCTTGATTTTGTAACTTTCTGTGTTGCTTTTCACTGGTGTTTTAAGTTAATCATCCCATATCCTTAGTAATTCCAGTGCATTAATCATTCTGTGAAATGGCAAAATTAGTTTTTTGGGTATGTGAACTCAAAGAAGCATAATATCTGACATTATATTTGAAGCTCATGAATTGTATTTTTTCTTTCCTATGTGTGCATGCATGCAACAAACCTTTTATAGCAGGTGGGAAAAACGTCCTATGCTGTAGAGGGACTGCAAATAAGCCTCTTGTTCATAGTTTACGTGGAGCTTGTTTTAGGATCTCCCATATCTTAGTGGATAACAATTCGGAGATTTTGTTGCAATGCCATCTGCAGGTGCATTGATTGGAGCTTGCTCGATGCGCTAACTTGGCCTGTTTATTTGGTTCAGTACTTTTCTGCCATGGGACATGCACGTGGGCCTCAGTGGAGTGTTTTTTATGAATTTGTTGTGGAGAAAGAGTATTATTCCTTACCCGTAGTGATGAAGTTGAAGATCCTGCAAATTTTGTGTGATGACGTCTTTGATGTAGCAGATCTAAGAGCTGAGATCGATACTCGAGAAGAATCTGAAGTTGGATATGATCCTGATGGAGTTAATGCTGATCTTCCTGAATATGGACCTAGAAGGGTCCACCCTAGATTTGCTAAAACCTCAGCTTGCAAGGAGAAAGAGCTTAGTGAATTTGTTGCAGTGAACCATGGGATAAGCTCAATGAACGAGTCAAAAAATTTGGGCTCAAGATGTACTGATGGTGGTCCTAATGGAGTTAGCTCAGATCTGGATGGAAACAGTGATGAATGTAGGCTCTGCGGCATGGATGGAACGTTGCTGTGCTGTGATGGATGCCCTTTAGCATATCACTCAAGATGCATTGGTGTGGTCAAAATGTATATACCAGATGGGCCGTGGTATTGTCCAGAATGCACTATTAACAAAATGGGGCCAACGGTTGCTCATAAAACGTCACTCAGGGGAGCAGTGTATTTTGGAGTGGATCCACATGGGCGACTCTTCTTGGGTACATGCAATCACTTACTGGTGTACGTTTACATTGCCTTATTTAGATACTTTCCTTTCTAACTTATGGAAGTAGGCTGATCTTTCAATTGTCTAGAAATTGCTTAAATTTGAAAGCCCATATTGCGTGAATTATTTTGTTGTGGAAGCTGACGAGTATTTTCCTTATATCGCAGGCTTATAATTTCTGTACATGCCGATGCAGATATCAAATACTACAGTGTCACTGACATTCCAAAAGTTGTACTGGTGCTTTTGTCTGCAACGGACCATAGACTGGAATATCTGTATATATCTAAAGCGATCTCACAATACTGGGATCTGCCTGGAGGTGTGATCTCTCATTTAAGAGCAGTGGAGACTGATTTAGCACACATGCACAAAGATGGGGACGATGAGGTGCCAGACCTGATTAAGTCTGATAATGCAAGTAGTTCCAGTAGAGATAATATTCAAAATGCGTTTGGCCTCTACGCATCTGCTTCTGGCTATGCAGGCGGTCCTGTTTTAGGCAGATCAAGTGGCACGCAGGGGAGGAATTTGGTTGCTGGCACTATACACAAGGGTTTATCATTTAAACCTCACGGGTACATTAATCACTACACAAATGGAGAATTGGCTGCATCAGCTGCTGCTACTTTGGCTGTCCTATTGTCAGAGGAAACCCATGAACCTGATCAACACAAATTTAATAATGCCAAGAAAGCTGCCTCAAGTAACATTTTGCTACAGGTGAAAGCATTTTCGTTAGTAGCCTCGAGTTTCTTCTGGCCAAGTCCTGATAAGAAGGAAATTACGAGGGAAAGGTGTGGTTGGTGTCATTCTTGCAAACTCACATCAGCAAGTAGGAGAGGTTGCATGTTAAATGCAGCTGTAACAGGGGCCACCAAAAGTGCTGTGAAAATTATTAGTAGCCTTTTTCCTCTGAAGAACGAGGAGGGAGTTCTTTCTAGTATTGCAGCATATATCCTATACCTAGAGGAAAGCTTACGTGGTCTCATTGCGGGGCCATTTCTCAGTGAGAGTCTTAGGAAACAGTGGCATAAGAAGGTAGAGGAGGCCTCAACATGCAAAGCGATGAAAGCGCTCCTGCTTGAAGTAAGTGATTCTTTTTTTCTTTCTAGAAAATTTCTGTTCTTATCCACTTTCTTTTGCTATGAAAAAATAATTGTACATTTTCTTATCATTTGCTCTGTTCAAATTTGATACTTTCAACAATATAGTGATATGTTAACAGTTTATGGTATGTCATTATTTTTATAGTGTTTCCATTGGCATGATATTGTTCATTATGCTTGTTTGCAGCTTGAGGAAAATATTTGCAGTATTGCTCTGTCAAGCGATTGGCTTAAACTAATGGATGATTGGTTGATAGAACATTCTATTTTTCAAAGTGCTCGAGTTACTGTTGGGGCCACACAGAAACGTGGACCTGGTAAGAGAAGGCAGAGAAACCAGGCTGAAGTTACTGCCGAAGGTTCTAATGATGATAGCTTCACTTGGTGGCGAGGGGGGAAGTTATCAAAAGTTATACTCCTGAAGGCAGTCTTGTTGAAGCCAATGATAAGGAAAGCAGCTTGGCAAGGTGACCTTGTTTGGCTAAGTTTTTGTGCTTGTGGTTTCTCAACATTTCTCACCTACCATAGGCTGTTGTTATATTCTTGCTTTTTTTTTTATACTTCTACCGGGGATGTCCTATTTGATTTTATTCTTGGAATGATGCTAATTTCTTTGTTTTTCATTAGGTGGTCTCAAAAAGTTTCCTGAATATAATTATGGTGATGGTTCTTACATTCCTAAAAGAAGCAGGCGGTCTGTTTGGAAAGCTGCAGTTGAAAATAGCAAAAACATTTCTCAGCTTGCTCTTCAGGTTTGTCTTCGATCATCAATGGTTTTTCAAACAATTGTGTTTCTATGTTTGTTTGCTGTTCCCCTAAAATTCAACTGAATCTGGGCCAGGTTAGATACCTGGATATGAATATAAGATGGAGTGAACTTGTACGCCCAGAGCAAAATGTGCAAGATGTTAAAGGTCCAGAGACAGAGGCCACTGTTTTCAGGAACGCTAGTATTTGTGACAAGAAGATCATAGATAACAAGGTTAGATATGGAGTTGCCTTTGGAAATCAAAAGCACCTTCCGTCTC
Organism: Schrenkiella parvula; assembly: GCA_000218505.1. NCBI lineage: Eukaryota > Viridiplantae > Streptophyta > Magnoliopsida > Brassicales > Brassicaceae > Schrenkiella > Schrenkiella parvula. The sequence continues at coordinate 11,223,925 of CM001192.1, read as the reverse complement.
GCGTCATGAAGAATGTGGTCGAAGTCGAGAAAACTGAAGATGGAAACGAAAAGTTTTGGTTTCATGAAGCACGTGTTCCCTTGTATTTGACCAAAGAATATGAAGAAAGTTTGCATAGGGTCCATGTGCCTTTTATCAAGAAGCCATCAAAAAGAATATCAAAGCTCCAGAAAAAGCAACTGAAAGCTTCTCGAGCAAACATATTTTCTTATCTAGCCTCTAGGAGGGACAACACGGAGAAGTGTTCTTGTGCATCATGCCATTTTGATGTTTTGCTGAGGTAGTTTGTTTAGCTTTCTTCACCTTTCAGGGTATTTTTTAGAGAGAACCTTGTGTACATTATTAACCTTTGTTCCCGTTCTCTTCATGTCTGTAGGGATGCAACAATATGCAGTGCTTGCCAAGGTAAACTACCGCTGTGGGCTGTTGTAGTTTTTGCATTTTAGGTTGTAGAATTTTTGCAAGTTGTTGGTATCTAAATGCATATGACAAACATGTTAAAAATTGCTTTTGCCTTTTTCGTTGTTTGTACTTGCTACAATTGTTTTTTCTTTTGACCAAGAAGAAATGGGTAGATAGAGTACATCATATACCTGAAAGAGAGTTGGTTTTGTTTCCTCTTTTGCATTTCTTGATGCATGAATTCTCTTGCATTTCGAGTTTGTTTTCATTTCAAAACTTTTGATGAAGATGCCCTCTGCGTATATTGTTTGTTTTGCTTCGTACATAAATTCTCATGCATCTCATATATGTTTTTTACCACCTTCATCACGGTTGGACCAGAGTCTTGATATGAAATTTGGCAAGAATTGATCGCAAAATTTCCTCGTATACTATGCGTTTTATTTCCTATTGGGGAGTTTCGCTGAAGAATTGGTTATGATTTAAGCTTGGAATCTTCTTTTTGCCTCTCAGGTTTCTGTCACAAGGAATGTACTATGAGTACACAATACACAGCTGGGAAGGTTGAAATTCTGGTAACCTGCAAACGGTGCTACCTTGCAAGAGCTCGTTCACTAGTCAATATCAATCACAGACATCCAACAACACCCACTGTCGTGATCAATGGACAACATCAAAACGCACTCACTCCAGTCATTAAGACACAGATTAAGCCTCTCATTCAACAGTTACCATCTTCCAACACATGCGACAACATTTCAGGAGTTAAACAAAACACTCCTGATTCTAATATGGCACCCAAGAGTAAACATAAGACATTGTCTTGGGGAGTCATATGGAGGAAGAAGAACTTGGAAGACACAGGTGTTAGCTTCAGACATCAAAATGTTCTGCTAGCTGCACAATCTGATCAGCAGAATCCTGGACCAGTTTGCTGGCTCTGCAAGCTGCCGTATAATCCTGGTCTATCATATATTCACTGTACAAGTTGTGACAGTAAGAACAACTCTGAATTCTATACTGAAGCGTACATTTCCTTGCCGCCGCCATTTTGTTCTTATAAATCTAATCCTAGCATCTGTATGCAGAGTGGTACCACATTGAAGCGATTAAGCTCGAGGAGTCAAAAATTCCTGAAGTTGCTGGGTTTAAGTGTTGCAAATGCCGTCGTATACGATCACCAGATTGCCCTTACATGACTCCCAAACTCAAGGAACAGAAACAGATGAAAAATGTATTCTTCAAGCGCCAGAAACATGGGAAAGGAAGTACCGGAATGGATTCTGATTCTGAAAGAATGTCTGAACCAAAAGACTCAATACCCTCTACTCCCTCGCTTCCCCTCGAAAATGAGTTTGTTCCAGAGGATGATCTTCTCTTGGCTTCAGTTTCAAAAGTCGAACAAATTACACCTAAGGATTTGGATGTCGAATGGAATGGCAATAATTCTGTGCCGAGACCTCATAAGCTACCAGTTAGGAGACAAGTGAAACGTGAAGATACAGAAGGGAACAATAATCTTTCTTATACCGAGCTTTCAACGCATCCGGAATCACTGCCTTTTGTGAAACCAGAAATGGAGCCAACATTGCCAGTCATGGAATGGGATGCATCTGACAACAACAACAACAACAACATGGTTGAAGGCGAGCTAATGTTTGACTACGAAGACATGGAATTTGAACCCCAAACCTATTTCTCGCTGAACGAGTTGCTTACAGCAGATGATAGTGGCCAGTGCAATGGATATGACTATGACAAGGATACTTCAGGAAACACGGATAACCCAAACCCTCAGGTTGAGACAATGGACCAAGGCAGAGCATTTCTGTATGACAATACAATTCCATGTCAGATATGTATGCATGTGGAGCCAGTGCCTGATCTCACATGCCAGACTTGTAATATGACAATACATTCCCATTGCTCCCCATGGGAGGAGGAATCTAATTGCACCGGAGGTAGCTGGAGGTGCGGTCGTTGCCGTGAGTGGATGTAGCTTCGCATTTTCCCCTCCCTAAGTTTAGTTACCACAAATTCTTTTTGTATTGTTTTTTTTTAATTCTGGCTACAGGCTAGGTAAGCTTGAGACATCTTTGCAAGACCTAATACTATGACGTTTGGGTACATCTTTGCAAGACTTAGTGGTCGATATAAATTTAAAATTTAGCTAAATTGTGACTCTGTTTCTCTATACATTAAAAGTTTCAAAAACTCAAAATAGATCATCAAAGGAGAAACAAATTGAGAAAATATATAGGAAGAAGAATAAGCTGATACAACCACAGAGCACACAATGACACAATACAAAAGAATGCAAAATTTGGTAGCTAACTCGCCCGTTTCAGATACAGGCACAAATAGGATCAAAACTACCTCTTCTATTAAACCCTCCCCCTTCCTCGACCCTACATTTACTCTCTCTCATCATTCCATATTTTTCACCATTACACTCTACAATAACGAAAAATAACTTTCTCTCGACATTTGCAAGTATTCTCTTACTTGATGGACTTAGAGTAAGCCAGCAAGCAGAGCTCCTGGATCATCAGCTAAAGCCGCTGCGCTAGGTGGTTGAGCTACAGGTGGTGCTGGTGCGGGTGCTGCTCCTGCTGCTGGAACTAGAGCTCGAGATCCCATTGGAATAATAATTAGTTGTTCCTTAATGAATTCTTTCAACCTGTAGACAAAAGAGTTCAACAAATCAAGCGTTAAAAAAAGCTGTGTTTGTGAGGTTGAGTTCGTGCTAAGACGCAGAGTATGAGATATCATACTCAAATGTAAGGGTAGGATCTCCCGAGCCTACTGTCAGTCGCAGTTGAGTTCTGTCTGCTGGGTCTGTTTCAATTCTTGCCTGAAAAACATAAAAACACAGAATGTCACATAACCGAGTTTTGAGAAAGCAGTATAGCTACTGTGGGTTAAGTAAAAGAAATAAACGAATTGGAAAAGGGCCAAAACCACTAAGATAAACTTGGTTGAAATCTCACCAAACAGAGCATGGCTCCTGTACTTTCAGAGTAGAAGGTTGTGCTTGCCACTAGATTATTAGGGTTTGGGTCCTACAACAGAAAAAACCATAGAAGTTTAAGTTATAGTATACACGTGTGCAACACGCATAAGGAATGAGGGAGGGAGATCGTAAACAAATACTTACAAGCCCAGGGCATATTGTCACCCGGAAGGTGTTGAAAAGATTTGCCATTTCCGGAAGAGCTAGGGGTCTTACACCTCTTACCTGCAAGAAATTGCAGATTCAGATTATGACGACCAGTGGGACACACTTTAAAGTTAAGCAGCATTAACACGCATATGTAGTAATCTTGGAAGTTATGTATGACCGTTTTGAGTAACTTGACCAATCATCAGTGGATATCAAAATTATCTATAAGTATTTTGGATAAATTAGAACAACCATCAGTCGATAAAAAGATTTTAAGGAGAAAGCTGATCCACTAGTTTCTTTGAAAGGAAAGTTGTCAGGAGCATTTGAATTCCTACATACACTACTCATATACTTTTATCTGTTATTTGGTTAGAGAAACAGTGGAAATACATACAACTTCCTGAAGTTTCAAGGGTGGCCCTGAAAGTGCTCTCCATTGCGGGAAGAACTCTTCAGATGTCAATTGAAGAGGTTGAAGAAACTTATTCAAGACTGCGGGGATGCGTAGTTTGGCACTAACCTATAAAAGATCCAGCACATCAGGTAGAGTCACAGATACCAAAGAAACCAATCACCAAAACAAGCTACGGAGGGTTGCAGTAAGTACCACGTTTGTACCAAACTTGTAGGAGAAATCCAAAACTGCGACATCCCTACTTGGGCGGATGTTCATCACTTCAAGTGGAGATTGTACCTATAGCCATGACAGAAATTGGAACAGTAAGTAAAAAATAAGGATGCAGAAAATAGGAGAAAGCGTCGGATTCAGTAGTAAAACTGACAAAGTCAACAGGCAAGTCTCCCTTGGTGTCCTCTCCATTCAGCTTTGATGCCGATCTGAGAAATACCAACAATCAACAAAATGAGGAAAATAATAAATAGAAAAGTTCACTCTTTGCAATCATTATTCCTCGTTTGCAGGCATTATTAGCCACACCGGCCAAAGAAGCTCAAAAAGTAGGACGCTTGCCTCTGCAATCTGCGTACCAGAATAGGAAAAAGTAGAGAGAAAAGAACTGAAATAGGAAAAACCAAACCTGGATATAAGGATCCTCGTATAAGACACCACTGTCTTTCAGACATAAAGCAAGAAATCTCTCGGCAATATTTCCAATCACCTGTTAAAGAAAACAAAACTGAATAAGAAAACAATTCAAGCAGAGTACGAAAATATGTGCTTTGCTTAGGTTTCTTCTTCTAATATCAATCGTTAATGTATACAATGTTCAACAGTCCATCAGGTTTTTCAGCTGTAACAATATTACGTGGAACAAATTTAGAAACTCCCCAGAGAGTAGAATAGCGGAACAGAACATCTCAGGTAGGATTCCATTCAAGGTAAAGTTTTACCTTTTCCAATTAATAAATACAAAAAGGGGAAACAGAAAGACAAAACTAGCCGAAAGTTAGATAAACGTAAAGAAAGAATGAGCAAGAAAAATTAGAAGTATAATTTCATCCATGTTAAAACCTGCCATGCTAAAGAAAGCAAAGGAAGAAGAAAACAATACCTCCACAGTATTTGTTTGCTCTCCAACAGGTACAATGGCGGAACCATCCATTTCATCTGGAACTCCTTCTGCCCCAGTGGGACCATGTTGCTCAGTTGAGACAACACCAGGTGGAGCCTCTATTGCAAGAGGACCAAGAAGGTCGCTAAGGAGATCTGGTGATGGAGTTTGTGGATCTTTATTACTTAAGGTTCCATTGGGCTGAGGGAGAGATCGGGCCACTGACTCGGGATCCTGCTAGACACGCAAGGAAAACAAAAATGTAAGGGAACATAAGATAAGAAAAAAAGTATGTGCTATATCAAGGTAAGGCACACGAAAAAAGTCTCGGCAATTGGGGCCGGCAAAGAGAAGTTCACCGTGCTTCCACTTACACTTGGAACCTTCAAAGGTGGGGGTGCCCCATTAACAGGCTGTGGGTCAGCCAAAACCATTGCATTTGAAGGCTGTTGTTGTGCTCTAAGCTTGATGGCACTCTGGTCTGCGGTATCTTCAACATCTTCGGCCTTTTTAATCAATGAAGACTATGAAGACACAAGAAAAAAATTCAGCATCACATCTTCCGCATCCAAACGTCCCATCAAGTAACTTTCATGGAATCATAAAATAAATTACAAACCTGGCGTTCCGGAAACTTTGGCATCTCAGCCAATACATCCATAAAGGCAGCACCTTTTTTACTCAACTCAAAATATTCAATTGCCCTCTGTTGTATCTCCACATCAATACAACTCTCGTACCTGCCAAAACACAAGCTCTTTTAGAAAATTTGATTTAATTACCAAAAAAGAATAGAACATAACATGACAATCATAACAGTGAGAATGATGACAAGGTTAGCGTGTCTCACTTCTTGAATACAGCCCAAACTTTTTTTTGCAGTTCTGGATCCGGGGGTTGAGTATGCATAAGAAGCTTTGCATAAGTGGAAAGAAGAAGAGGAATGGTGGGAGTCCTGAGAAAGAAAAAAAGAAAAAAGAAGCATTTAAGACATACCCAAAGACAAGAAGAGCACAATGCAGGATTTGTGTTGTCCTTACGATACTGTGGGAAGCTTCTCATGTAAGATGCTAAAGAGTTCACTTGCACTGCATCCAGGTTGCCTAGCTAGAAGGTGGCCATACTCCCCCAATATATAAGCACTGACCTGAAATTTAGAAAGGAATATAATTTATTGTGATAACCAATATTTTAGTATGTACATAGACCATTTTTAACTTTGTACTATGCAAACAATTTCGATAAAGATAAGATTGCGTCAGAACGGTAGTAAGTTGGTAACTCCACTTTCCCAGCTTAGGTTATTTTACAGCTTATCTGCGCAATGCAATACAGAGAACTTATTGTATAAGAAGCGAGGATGTACAACCTTAACCATTGTCTCATGTATGGCAGTCTTGTCCAAATATTCTCTTGCTTTTGATGCGGCATAAGGCTGTCATATTAAAGAAACTTGTAAGCAATTTCAGAATGTCTTGAATAGGATGATATACAGATCTATTCTTACAAATTTAAATACCTGAAGGTCTTCATTATTTGTTACAAATTGAACCACACGAAACCAAATGTCATCGCTAACAAAATCCCCAGCCTTATCGATCAACTGAAGGATCACATCGACATACCTAGAAACATCAAAATTAACATTTAGTATAGTGAAAGATTGATCAATTGCTTGCAAGTAGGGATCTAAAGGTCACACCAATTGGCTAGCGCATCATTGTAATCATAATTGTGCGCCTTGAAAAACTGTAGATATCTTTCTTGTAGTAGAAGTTATCCTTACCATGACAAATCAGGAGCAAACTTCTCAGCAAGAATGGCAGCTTTAAGTGATAATTCCTCACGCATGGAAAACTCTGCTGTGCTAAGATACTGCAATGTATTTTCCGGTTCAAAATAAGCTTAAACACTACACAGTTAAATCATTCCTTTTGGTCGAACATCACCAATTAAAGGAGACTACAAACCAAGAAAATATTAATATGAAGCAAGGGCAACAAAACTTACCTGCAACAACTCTTCGACTATATCCTTTGCATTTGACACATCGCACATCCCATATAGCAAATCAAGAGCACGTCTACGTATACTGCAGGAAAGTTTAACCAACAAGTGAATCTAATACCGTTAGCAAAAAAGAAGCAAGAGAATAGATATAAATCAAACTAAAATTTCTGGAAACGTCAGACTCCATTTGCAAAGGAAAAAAGGATCAGACCTAATGGACTTTGGTACTCATCCAATCCAGTTATCTTTATATGACAAACGTCAAAGAAATAGTACTGACCCACCAGCCAAGAATTGCCACCACAGGTAAATATACCAATAATTGTTTCTCAGAAAAGAAATCAAGAAAACATGTTTCACGAAAAATACATTGCAGAGATTCAGATTGCCATTAAATTTAGCGTTTGATATATGCAATCCGAATCGAGTAACTTCAGTGCTGACTGAAATGCTTTTAAAACTACTATGACCAATTTCATGATTCAAAATAGCTATACAGGTTCTGATAGATAGTGATCCGTGTTCACAAGCCATACAAGCTGATACTGAGATGGTAAAAAGAAAAACCTACCTGATGTCGGGGTCTTTCAGGGAGGTGATTATCTGAGACTGATGCTTCTTTATGATATCTTGGACATCGGTGACCATTAACATTCGTGTCATATTCTCCTGCAATGTTGTCAAGAAATGCATCATGATAGGCCACTAAGAGATGAGTGAACCACAAGCGAATCACATTATGCACCACCAAACAGTTAACAAAATTTAATGTTCTAGGCTTAGAAATAGGACGTGCGTTTTCGAGACCTCACCAAGCCTAGATATCTGATGTTGGGCTCACGAACAGAAATAAACTTTCCAAGAAGAGCAACACACTGTGACATCATTTCCTTCTCAGCATCAAGATGCATGACCTATATCAAAACACATCAACAAGTTAGGAAGTTGCCAACTAAGCCAGAGAATTGTTGAGCACATTCAAGTCAACTATCCATGATACAGCTCTTAGAAATACCTCGAAAGCTTCAGGCATAAAATATAATATTATGTACTTTTAAACAAGAACAAGAACAGCAAGGAACATACAAAGAGTAGCATGCAAGTAACTGCAAGTGACTCAAACACATTTTCTCCACCAATACCGAAAATTTTATTTTAAAATCTCCATGCCATTATTCTGTTTTAATGTAACAGCATTTTTTGGGAAGTTGGGGAGGCGAAAAGGATGGGGAGATGGAGAGATTGATCAGTAAATTTCATGGCATCAACTTGTTTCCCAGCTGTCTGACGAACTTACCAGGGATAGAGCTTCAAACAGCACAGCGTGAGATGCATTGTTCTTATTCACATTTTTCACAACATCTGTCCCCATTAATATCCGCTGAAGGACCTGAAATTTTCATGAAATGCCATCAGATATAATTCAAAGACATATTAGAGATTTATTTGAGAAAAACTGAACCTCGAAGAGGGATTTTCTGGTACTGGGATCTTCAATGGTTGGAAAATACTGAAGAGCCCTCATTGCCTTAACCTGTGCTATCCACAGAAATATAAGAATCCAAAATACCTTAACTGAGCAACAAAAATAGACCAAAGCTTGGACAAGCCTCTATTTTCATGTGCAATTTCACATGAAATACTAATAATCCACGGGATCATGTGATCAATAAAAAGTTAAAGCTATGTTGAACAAGAATGTGCCAAACCTGGAGCCAAGGAGATGGGATACCATAGTATGTGTACTCCTGAGGCACGTCTTGGTTCCTAGCAAGGCGCTCCAATATTTTGACACATTTTGGTAGACAACTTGAATACGCCTCATGATTATTTGATACCAGAGCTACAAGAAGACTTGTAGAAGATGTCAAGACACCAAGATCCCGTTCATCCAAAAGTTGTGCCATACGATCCGCCCTGGAAGCACACAACAATCAGAATTGATGAAAGATGCACAAGTATAATCAAACAACCAGTTACCCAGAGTGTTACTACACACCAGCCATCAACGTGGACGGCATCAGGGTTTTTTCTGAACAAGCGCAGTAGACACAGAGCCGCTTTTTTCCTTACGAGCGGTCTGCAACTGCTAGAAATCTACAGCAAACAAGTCCCATAACATTAATATGTTTACTTATATGATAAATATCCATGACCTGTCGTCTTGGGGCTCACTTACAAGTAGCTTTTGAACATCAGGTGCCAATGATTCAGCAAAATCTCTCCCACCAATATTTCCAACCTACAGGTAAAAGCAACCATGGCAAGGTAAGAGAGCCATAGAAGAAAGGAAGCACCATTTTAATGAAGTGAAAGGCTTTGAATAATGAATTAGTAGAGCAAATAGACATAGCTAAAGACTTCCATTGAAACAGACACTTAACTGCGTCCTATAATCTGAAAGACTTCACTATAAGATCTCAACACAACTATGGACAAAAGAGCACATACCAAAGTCAATGCCAGGCACTGGAAAGTTTCTTCCTCAGATCCACCGTCCGCCGCCGCCTTACAGGCAGATCCAACTCACCGAAATCGGATCTAACAACGACGGAAAACCGCAGACTGGAGCTGAAGCATAAACAATTCGCGGGGAGCAGAGATCGAAACCCTAATCTAGAAACGGAAAAATGGTCACCTCAAATTGAAGAAAATTTAAAAAGGTAAGAGTGATCTGCACAAGGTAAATGAGAAGAGTATATCAGATTGTAGATGATCCTACAGGAGCGAAGAAGGCAGACGACTTTTAATTTTCTTTTTAAGTTTTTTTACAAATATGACTATTCAATGTTTGTATAATTCAACTTTTGTTTTATTAAAGACCAAAGCTTATGCTGTTGCGCGATTTGTAGCTACGAAGAAAAAATGAAAAATTGCAGCGACAACTCGCAGGTTTTTAATTCATGTTGCTAAAAACGCTTTTAGCTATTTTAATTTTAAATTACTGCGACCAAAATATTGTTCGTTGGTTTGTTGCAGTATCATGTGACCAGTCGCAATAATTAGTCGCAGTCGCAGGACTATGTATTTGGAAAATCTGAGATTTACTCGTTTAGCTTTTGTTTTTTGTCAAGCTCGTATAGACATTTGGGTTTAATTTGAGAATTAATAAGTTACGGATTATTTTGTCACAAAATTGTGTCTCTGTACTTTCTTTTAAGTTTGGCAAGTTTTGCTGCTAATACTCTTGTTTCGTTTCACTTACTGTTTCAATCAATAAATAACTGTTTTCGGTCGCGGTCAAAGCATTTCAATTGATACTTCTGTTTCATTTGGGAAATCGGATTTAAAATTCTGGTCGGGTCGGGTCGAGTAATGCCGTTCGTGTTTTGGTATAGCTGGTCCACCTAAATATTAATGGGTCCTGGTCGAGTCGGCTAGAAGTAGAAGTTGTCGGTTTACAGAACCAAACATTTCATATCACTTCTCAGTTTGGATTTATTGAAATCAAGAAATATATTTGTTTGTCAACAATTCAAAAAAAAAAGAATTTGCTGGATCAATGTATGTTTAACATTAATATTGAAAATTTGAAGGAACAAAAAAAGATTATTGTATTATGTGACACAAAACAAAAAAAAACTAGAGAACAAAAAAAATGATGAGGATGTAGCAGTTGGATGACAGTGGTGACCAAGCTGTTGTCACTGAGAAGATACTCCATCTATCAAATGATGCTGCCATCAAACTCAAAGTATCCTAAGAATATTTTGATTCCTTTTTTATTATTATTTTCTTGCAAACATATCGACAGATTTTTATTACTTTTTATACTCACAATTGCTTAAATATTTATTTATTAATCTTTTAATATATCCACCTACCAACTTTTCTCTTTATTGTCTCCTTTTTAACTGAGAAAAAAATAGTATATAATATATCTTGATATATTACACGAGAGCCACACAGGACATTTCAATACATCGATTCATGGAGACGTCAAAAAGCCAAAAATGACGTTTACTTGACATAATTTGCCAGATATTGGTTTCATCATGCGATACGATTTTTTAGAAGTTTATTTAAGCTAGATTTTTAAAAAGATGCAAATACGATCATCCAAATTTAAAATATCTTGCAGCATTAGTAATTATGTGTTAAACTCATATGCCAACGCTGATAAAATGTTGAGTCGTTATTGCATACGATTAAGGGTTTGTTTGGTTTTCATGCAACCATATGCTATAACACTACCTTGTGCAAAACTATCTGCGATTACGTTACTTATATGCAAAACAATTTTGTCCAATCCAGAAACCACCATATATACACTGTTGGCAAATCGGACTCCTACCATGGAACGCCATCACGACCGGAGGGACGTGTTTGGCCGCTGTAGAACCTTCTACGTCGCGTTCCAGGCTGGAAGATAAGCCGAGGAACACAACTGGTCAAGAACAAAACAAGAGGTAAGAGCGAGTGATATTGTAATAACATTCACGGGGTTGTCTCCGAGTTCCGCGAGTTAAATTACTCTGTAAGGAACTGGAATCTATTATTGTTGAGTTTTTGAAAACCTGAACTATTTCAGTGTTTTCTCAAGGATGAAGAACGTTCATATATATAACCCAAAAATTTTCCTTATTTATACTAAACCCAAGTAGGTGTTTCATTTGATTGTATGTTATTTATGAGTTATCTCTCTCTACCATATTATATCACCAACAAGAACAATCTAGCTAATTACCGTCACCAAAATTGCAAGTATAATCCGATTCTTGGTATCACAATGGCTACATAGGTTCTTAATAAGAAATTAAATCCTTTTTTAGCTCAAAGAAAGCCCTTTTTCACACAAAATCAGAATAGAGATATCACATACGATGTTTTGTGTGTCTGTGGATCGATCTTGATAAAACACAATCATATAATGTAACATATCTCATGGACTGATCTTGACGACATACAAATATTATACGTTGTACCACATCTCACAGAAATTGAGAAGTGAGAACTTTTTATCATAGGTTTTAGTTCGTATAGACTTTTAAAGTTCATAATTTGATGTTAAACTAGATCGTCAGATGCTAAAATTTAATAATAAAAATACGATAGGATAACTGAATAATAGTTTCTAAACCACAGTGAAACAACTAGTAACTCGAAACTTTGGGGTTTTATACTTGCTAAACACGAAATATATAGTGAACCATATCTTTCAAAACCGTCATCAGTCCCATCAGAGAGCTCTCACCCAAATCACTAATAATGGACGAATTAGGGTTTACTGATTCATGCTTACCTGGAGATGAATCTATCTCATTCTCCCACAAGAATGCACCGATTGCGAATTGCTTCTTGCGAGACAAGTCATCAAAATCTGTAGGCAGACCATATAGCTTGAGAAGTCTATCAAGTTCTTCCTCCGACATAATCTCGTACTCTTCCTTTGTGAAGTTTGGGTAGTGAACAGGCATTTGGAACGATGGCCAAGAAGCAAACCCGCTGGTCAATTGATCACGTTCGTTGTTCGACAATGGATCCGACAGTGTTTTATCGACAACTTCTGAGTTTTTGCTGGAGTTTTGGTGGATAGTTTGTAGTTTGTCGCGAAAAATAAGAGTAAGCTTTGAAACCTTTGCCATTGTTGTTTGATGAAAACCTTTAACCTTTTCACCTTTACGTGGAGAAGAGATAATTTAAGTCAAATATAAGATTGTGTAGATGAAAGCTAAAGGAAATTTTCTTTTGTACACTAAATTTTAATAGTGGAAACATTTTAATTTTCCTATTCAGTGATAAGAAAAATATCAGTATTGCATATTATTAAGGAAATTGGAGAACTCCGAGACTCAATGAGAAATTCAACTTCCAAAAACCAAATCAAAAGTGTTGTATCGGTCCGTTCGAGTAATCCGGTTAGAAGAATCCGGTCCAGATCATGGACCAGATTTTTTCTATAGCTCTCGGTAATAACCTAATCACTACCCTAACGATACGCGATAACCAATAGGCCCATCAGACTAAGATCTCAGGCGGAGACTTATAAGGCTGCTTTGCATACCGGTTCGTAACAAAACCGAACCGGTTTGTCTACTGGACACCGGACAATTTAGCCCAATCTACAAACTGCATACCGCCATATACATTGTTAGCAAACCGGACTCCAACCGTAAACGCCATTGCAACTACAGGAACGCGTTTGGCTGCTGTAGAACCTTCCACGACGCGTTCAAGTCCGTTGATGATTTGGTAACGTGCGTTGGAAGATAATCCCAGGAACACACCTGATCAAGAATATACAATATAGAAGAGAGTGAGCCTTTGTAAGCAACAATTTACAGAGAGATCTTCACGCTTTTTTCTTCTGAGTTCTGCAATTAATTACTGTCTCCATTGAACTGGAATATGAACAATCCAGCTGATACTGTCACCGAGATTTGTAAGCATAATCGATTCTTGTGTATCAATGGCAATTCAGGTTCTTTACTTTCTAAGAAAGTAAACCCGATTAAGCAACTGATGATTGATATGGGTCACAGGCCTAGCAATAACTCAGAAAAAGAATAGACAATACAATGTTCACGGTTCAGGACTGCGGTTTCATTCAGAATCAGACGAAAAAGAAGCTTTGATGATTCTGCAGAGTATTTTTTTAAGTATGAAGATAGATATGGTAAGTAAGACTTACCCCACAGAGCAGCGCTTTCGAATAGAGGTGGAACAGGGACGTCCTCTTCGGATTTCTTTATACTCCTATTGACATAGAATCCCCCACATTTTCGTGAACAATTTTTTTAGTCAGTCGAGTGACTCACTCACATTATATAAAACAACAGAGAAACTCGAAAAATCCATTTCATGATTGAGAAGTAGTAAGATAAAGTCATCAGTGATAGAATACCGTTTTGCCGTCATGATCAGATTTGCAATTCCCTGACCAATGAGACCGCAGCCAAATCCAACCGACCCATACAAGAGGCCCTAGATAACCACATCAATTAGTAAAACCAAAAGCATGGAAGATCCAGAAAGAACAAAAGCAGTTTTCTTTTCCGTACCTTGTAGAAGAAAGTTGCAATACGCTGGTTAACTGAGAATTTACAACCCGGTCTTTCAGCTTCGAAAACACTTCGTAAGCACAAAACAAAACCTTATAAGTACATCTTATTCCGAAGATACATCCAACTCGATAGAGAATAGTGAGAAGAGTTAACCCAATCGTACATTACATAGAGGCAAAAGCTAAGTGTGAAAGAACAATGACAATCTTACCTGCTAGGAAGGGCTCCACAAGCCCGCCTAAAGTCCTTAAATAAACCAGTTGATGATGCCACGGATGGCTTTCCGATACGCGCATAGGGAGCCAAAAGACCAACCAAAGCGACATCAACCGCAAGACCAACCAAGAGATCAGCCGCATACAACTCAAACTCTGACCAGAAATCTTCCCCTCTCTTCTGAACTTCTGCAAAAGTTGCACAGCAAGAGTCTATGGCTATCTGCATTAAATCCGTAAACCAAGATCTTTACACTGATTCCAAAAGTCAGATTCTTGACACAATCCTAAATTACTGGTCCGAGATTCATACAAAAAAAGAAAGCTTTAATCATTGACAAACCTCAGTTCCAACTTTGAAGAGAAACGAAGGATCTGCAAGCATTCTGTTTCGCAGCATCGAGCAAGTCCTCATCAGAAACCCAAGCGGCCAAACAGATCCCTGCAAATTTTCACCCTCAAACATGAATCATCATCGTACAGAACAATCAAAATCAAACTCATTACCCATCTTTTTCGGAGTTACTTAGTTGTTTATGAAATGTTTCAAAACCAAACCTGTAGATCGAGGTAACGAAGAAGGAACAGTTTCCGAATTCCCACGGATTTCGCCGCCTCCAACATATCCTCCGGCAGTGTAATACCTCTACGTTCCGTCTCTTTCATAACTTCGTCGAATTTCAGTAACGGACCAAACTCCTTCTCCTCTGCTTTATCAGCTTCATCCTCTCCTTCATCGCCGCCGTCTCCTCCGCCTCCATTGCCACTATTCCCGTTCCCTCCGTTATTCCCATCGTCATCTCCGCCGCCGTCGCCATCGAGTACCGGCTCGAAATCGCTTAAAGTCTCATCTTTCGATCCGCTATAGGCCCATTCCGGCACCGATCTACCGGAGATTTCCCCCGTAACCACATCCGATCCCACGCATCGAGCTCTCAATTTCCGAGAAGACAGCTCCGAGCTCCAATGGATCCGTCTGGAATCAAAACCAGGGCTTCGACGGAAACAAATCGACCTGAGTCCCAAACTTTGACCGGCTCTGCATTGCTTACGCGGCTCTACAGTATTGAACACATCGCTAGAG
Organism: Schrenkiella parvula; assembly: GCA_000218505.1. Lineage (NCBI taxonomy): Eukaryota > Viridiplantae > Streptophyta > Magnoliopsida > Brassicales > Brassicaceae > Schrenkiella > Schrenkiella parvula. The sequence continues at coordinate 11,208,533 of CM001192.1, read as the reverse complement.
AGATTTGAAATGTGGGAGATTTTTAGGGATAGAGACATTTGCACAATGTTCTCGAGTTCGTATGATCCAAAAATCTGATCTTTCGGAGGAGAGAGGAAGAAGAAGGCGGAGTTATGTATGATATGCGATCAATTAATCAATCAGTTGGTGTGTGAGGTTTAAGGGTTTTGAACATACACTTGCCTTAATGGAAGACGACCAAGGGGGTGAATGATAAGGTACGGTCGTGTCTACAGAAAGCTTTACAAGTGGCGATACGTTATTGGTTAGACGGATTCGATCGATACAGTCGTACGAAGCGAAAATTATACTCTTCACTTTCTATACCGGTCAGGTCCAAATCAGCAGAAGAGAGATGGACTAAACCGGAGCTTATCATCAATTTTAAACATTTTAAAGGGAAACGGTTAAAAAAAGAAAAAATTAGTACTAATGTGTCCTTTTTTTGGTATAAAATAATTATTGAGGAATCCATCAAATCATAGCCTAAAATTTTCTTCCCATAAATAATATGTATTTTGAGTCAAATGGTTAACATTTTATATTTACGGTGTTGGTGCAAGTTCGTTTGTGTTTTCCAGGATCCTTGCGTTGACTTTTCAAGCATATTACAATATTGAGCTAAGTCAGTTTTCGAGGCCCTTCACGCTTAATGCTTTCAACGATAGAAATTTAAGTTGGGTTTAGACTTTAGAGGCCCAAGAAATGTTAACTTTACTCTGACTATTCAATAGTATTGACTTTTTGAAGTGTTAAGTGTATTCACACATTTCACTAAAGAAAATCCGTTTCGTCGGTCTTCCTCATCATCCAGCTCCAGACTCAAATCTCTCGGTGCGAAGCTTTGATATCGTTGAGGTAGATTTATGAGAAGTTCTACTTTTTTTTGAGAAAATCAAAATTTCTTGGAGAAGTATGTTTTATCTCATCTCATTCTCTCTTTTGGGTATGAACTGAAAAAATTTGATGATAACGATTTATATTAGAGATTGCTCTAGAGTATTATGTTCGTTTGGGTTTATTAATTATGTTTGTTCGTTTGAGTTTATTATTAGAGATTGATTCTTTCCATTTTGAACTCAGGATTTTGGTAGAAAAAGGAGAATCAATCATTTGTTCGATCATCTAAACTTTTTTTGAAGCAATCTTTGGAATTTGATAAACCTTGAAGTTTACGTTTGGTGATATGATTATGTTTAAAGTTTAAAACTCGTTTCTCATTTATGAGCTGAGCAGGGAGCATCAATGGCCGAGGCAGTGGTGGCATTTGGATTGCAGAAGCTCTGGGAGCTTCTAATTCGAGAATCCAATCGGCTAAAAGGAGTCCATGAACAAGCGACCGAGCTACAAAACGACCTGAGACGGCTAAAATCGTTTCTGAAAGACGTAGAAGAAACCGAAAAAGCAAAAGTGAGAGAGTTAGGAATTGTGTACAAGAGATCGTAGAGATTGTGTATGATGCTGAAGACATAATCGAAAGCTTTCTTATATATGAGGAAAGGTCTGGAAGGGAAAAAGGAATTAAAAAGCATTTAAAGAGAGTTGCTTGCATCACATTTGCTCACCAGGAGTTTGGTTCACAGATCAGAGGCATACTCTGCAGGATCTCCAAGGTGATAGACAATATGAAGAGGTTCGGAGTAAGAGAGATCATTGACGTCAAAGTTGAAGAAGATCAAGAGAATTTATCAGAAAGAGTTATTGGGGAGATAAGACAATCTTTTCCTAGCGTTTCTGAAAGCAGCCTTGTTGGTTTGGAACGTAGTGTTGAAGAAGTAGTGGGTCATCTTGTGGAAGAGAACGGTGTTCAAGTGGTATCTGTTTGCGGGATGGGCGGTATTGGGAAAACCACTCTTGCAAGACAGGTTTTTATCATGAGATGGTGCGGCGTCATTTCAATGGATTTGCTTGGGTGTTTGTTTCACATCAGTGTAGGCTAAAGCACGTGTGGCGGGGGATATTACAGAGTCTTAGGCCGAAAAACGAGGAACAGAGAATTGCGGAAATAACAGTTTCTGGACTCCAAGATGAGCTTTTCAAACTACTTGAAACCCAAAAATGTTTGATTGTGCTTGATGATTTGTGGAGCAGTGCAGCTTGGGAGCTTATAAAGCCAGCGTTTCCACATAGATCAGGTAACCTCGACCATGAATCATAATGTTTTACTGTACAAAATGTTAGAAAACAAACCATTTTTCCCAGGTATATTTAATTTTAGGTAGGATATAGAAATGTTTTGCAGGTAGCAAGATATTACTCACTTCCCGCAATGAGGGTGTTAGTTTTCATCCAGATTTAAGATGCGTTATCTTTAGGCCTAAATGCCTAACTCATGATGATAGCTGGGAAGTTTTTCAGAAGATAGCTCTGTTTGAAAGAAACAATGTAGGTATGTCGTATGTCCTTGATTATACAGGAAACCGAGGATAAATCTGAAAGGTTTGCATTTTTGTGGTAGTAATTCCAAATGCTAAGAGACCTATGTTTTCTGTGTAGAGTTTCATGTTGATGATTTAAAGGAAGAGATCCAACACATGCTCAAACATTGTGGAGGGTTACCACTAGCTGTGAAAACTCTTGGAGGGTTGTTAGCTACAAAACGTACAGCCTCCGAGTGGAGAAAGGTACACAACAATATCAGATCTCATATCGCAGGAGAGATTGGTGAAAACAACGGAAATGGTGGTTTGGTACTCAGTGTGCTATCTTTGAGTTATGAAGATTTACCTTCTCATTTGAAGCACTGTTTTCTTTACCTAGCCCATTTTCCGGAAGATCATGAGATACAAACAGAGACATTGTTCAATTACTGGGTCGCAGAAGGAATAGTTATGGTGCGTAATGAAGAGAGTACTATTGTAGATGTTGCAGAGGATTACCTCGAGGAGTTGGTTAAGAGGAGTATGGTTTTGGTAGGGAAGAGGAACACTGTGACATCAAGAATCGAATCTTGTCGTCTACACGACGTGGTTAGAGAAGTCTGTTTGTATAAAGCCAAAGAAGAAAGTTTCATACAAGTATTTAATGCTCAGAGCCGTGTCTGGAATGCTACTAGCGCTCTATCACCTGTATCCACCAACAGATCTCGCAGACTCGCTGTCCATTTGGTTGATGATGACGAAAACGAACCTAGTATATTTCAGCAGAGGCAGATTCAAAACCCCAAAGCAAGGGCCCTTTTATATATCACTAGAGATTTCAGTCCTTGGATATTATCCACCCCGAGCTTTCGAGGTTTACGGTCACTTAGAGTCTTGGATCTCTTTGGAGCTCAATTCAGAAGACGCAAGTTACCTAAAAGCATAGGGAAGCTCATCCACTTGAGGTACCTTAGTTTAAAAGAGACAAACTTGTCTGTATTACCGTCTTCTCTGGGGAATCTAGAACTGTTGGTTTATCTGGATTTAGAGATTTACGAGACAATGGTTCACATCCCAAATGTCTTAAAGAATCTGAAGAAGCTGAGGTATCTTATGTTACCTGATGAACTCAGCAATAAAACAAAGTTAGAATTAGGTGGTTTAGTGAAGTTGGAGACCCTCAAGAACTTCTCATTAAAGCACAGTAGCGTCAAAGATCTCATCAATATGATAAAACTCAGAACTTTGTGGATCTGTTGTGCCTCCATTAACCCTGGAGAGGAAGTTTTACTTCTGTCGCTTAGTGCATCGTTGAAACACTTGGAGGAGTTGATGTTGTACAACAAAAGAAACGGCCAAGTCCAACCCATGAAGATCGATGCAGGAGCCCTTGTTTCTGGTTTCCAAAGACTTGACCAGTTAAGGTTAGATATAAAGATTGAGAAGTTACCCAATGAACTTCAATTCCCTTCCTGGATTGCCTCTGTTTCACTATCCTCTTGTGACCTACTGGAGGATCCAATGCCAGTTCTCGAGAAACTACACAGCTTAAAGATTGTTAGTCTAGAACTGAATGCTTTCACCGGGAGGAAAATGGTCTGCTCGAAAGGTGGGTTCCCTAAATTGCAGACTCTAGAGTTCTCGATACTCGACAACCTTGAGGAGTGGGTCGTAGAAGAAGAGTCAATGACGTGTCTTTGTCATTTGGAGATAAATGACTGCAGAAAGCTGAAGAGTCTTCCTGATGGATTAAGATACATAACTAATTTAGAGGAGCTAAGAGTTGGATGGATGGAGAATGCATTCAAGGATAAGTTAGTCCGAGGTGGAGAAGATTACTACAAAATACAACATGTATCTTATGTTGTGTTTTACAATTGCGGGGACGAGTAAGAAAGAAGTACAAGAACAGAATGATCAAAAATAGGTCCTAATTTTAAACTATAACATATATACCTAATTGTATTCCAGAAATAGGTGATTAGTGAAATATAATTAACAATATATATTAGAATTAACTTATTTAAAATATCTAATTATATTTTATAAATAGTCAGCTATATTTAAAATAGTTAATTATATTTGACACTATATTTAAAATAGATGATAGAGAACCACAGCTTCGACTCTGCTTGGAATCGGATGAGGGATTTGGCAGGCATTCTCGAGAGAATTTTAAAAGTGAGACCAAAAACTGAGGATAAAACCAAAGGAAGTGACATCATTGTCAATAGAACCTACTCAACATTCAATGACTAATTTTCCAAAACCAATTAAGTACTTCGTCTAGATGAAACAATTATCTTAACTTCTTGTATCGATCTACGCATGCGATTCATTTTTTTTTTCTAAATCAAGCATTGTGCTCTTCCTTCTCTCTGTACAATCTTTTTTGTATAGATAGCGCTTTGAAGTTGTTCTTCATCCGAGCTTTTCTGACAGAGTTGCCACGAGATCTTCCCGAGCTTTCTCTAAGGCACTTGGGAGATTTTCAGGTTTTCTACCGCCTGCTTGAGCGAAATTGGGCTTTCCACCACCTCCTCCGCCGCACAACTTGGCTATGGAGCCAATGAACCTCCCTGCTTGTACTCCTAGAGACACTACTCCAGGACTGAATGCAGCCACTAAACTGACTTTGTCTTTGTCTGGACATGATCCTAGTACCACAGCGACTGGATCTTTAAGTGTGTTTACCAAATGCTCCGCTGCACTCTTTAAGGCGTCAGCATCGGTGTCATCCATCGACTCAACGAGCAATCTAAAGGAATTAAACATTCACAGGAAGGTATTAAGTTGAATATAGTTGCTAAATCATGTGTCAATTCTTTCCAGTATAAATCATTATTAGCAGGAACAAATATATTTGTTACCTTATCTTCTGTGAAGTTCCTACAGTAAATGCTTTGTTTGATATGACAGATGCTCTATAGACCGCAGCTTTTGAACGCAAGTCTGAGGCTTCTTTTCTAGCAGCACGCAGTTCCTCTAGAAGATTTTCCACTCTGTTGGTGACATCCTCTGCTTTCACCTTCAGATTAAACCAAACAACAATTAGTTAAAGTCAAAAGTAACTACTACCTTAAAAGCCGTAAATATGTTTTAATACTTTGGAGGCATTTTCTTTTTTATTTGGGTAGCTTGTTTGTTCAGTTAACACGCATCTGCAAACATGGAAAGCAAAACTCTCTAGAAGCAGAATACCTTGAGAGACGAGCATAGACGTTTCATTTGAGAATCCCGTGAGTTTATGTATTCAATGAATGCTTCACCTGCAACCGCTTCGATACGCCTGATTCCAGATGCAATGCCCTGTTCTGAGATAATCTTGAATGCTCGTATTTCTGCAGTATTTCCAACATGAGTGCCACCACAAAGTTCCATGGAGACACCGGGAACTTCTACTACACGAACCTGCAATTAATGTAATGGTACTCTTAGTCACGCCAAATCAACTTACAAACATAAAGCAACACTTCATAATAATGTGATTCTCATCATTTCAGGCTTTATGAAGATGCCTGGCTAGTGTTTTGACGTTTCCCAGAGCCAATTTTTAAAATTTTTATTTTCACCTCTCTCTTACCTCATCGTCATATTTTTCCCCAAACATTGCAATGGCGCCAGCTCGTTTTGCATCAGCAAGAGGAAGGACTTTTGTTTCAAGACGTGTAGCATCTCCAATCCACCTATTGATCAGGCATTCGATTTTCTCAAGCTCACCATCATGCAGGGGCCGATTAAAATTAAAATCGAATCTGAGGCGGTCAAAAGCCACTAATGAACCAGCCTGTGATGTTTCTTGTCCTACTACTTTCTTAAGGGCTGATTGCAGCAAATGAGTGGCCGTATGGTGAACCTGGAAAGTTGAACAAATGAAAAGAGTTTGAAAAGCAAAGAGGCAGTTGGGCATGGGATGCAAGATGACACTGACCTTCGCTCGTTGCCTCAGGTTTGCATCTACTGCTGCTTCCACCTCCTTGCCAACTTCCAGAGCTCCACTTTTTACAGTGCCCTTGTGAACAAAAAGCTTAATAGACTTCTGCACATCACTTACCTCAACAACAGCACTCTCTTGGTTCCCATCACAGTTAAAATAAAGAAAACCATGATCTGCAATTTGGCCTCCTGATTCAGCATAAAAAGGAGTTCTGTCCAGCAGAATCTCTACATCACTGCCTTCAGAAACCTTTATCACAGGCTTCCCACCCACCAAAAGACTTTTCACAACAGCACGAGCAGAGAGACTGTCATATCCAAGGAACTCAGTGTCGGCAATATTTTTCATGATGTCAGCATCATCTTCAACTGTCAGTTTTACAACATTGTGAGCAGCTTGCGATTGACGTCTTTGATTCTCCATTTCCACTTCAAAACCATTCATATCTATACTGACTCCACGTTCTTCAGCAACTTCTGCAGTTATCTCCACAGGAAAGCCGTATGTGTCATATAGAATAAACGCATCTTTTCCAGATAGACAAGGCCTATTTTCTGTTTTATCAGCCGCTGACAGAGCATCCTGAAGCTTTTGGTCAAGTAACTTTTCTCCTCTTTCCAGAGTTTTCTTAAAGTGAAGTTCCTCTTGCCTAATCTCCTCAAGGATGCGTGGGGCCTTTTCTTTTACGTCTGAATCAATATAAGTGCTCAATTCTATCACTTTCTCAGCAACTGTTGGTAAAAACGCTCCCTTCAGATTACCTTTTCCATCCCCATTTATCCCAAGAGACTTCCCCTTGCAAACAGCCCTTCTTATCAATCTCCTTACTACATAACCTCGGCCAATATTTGAAGGCAAAACACCATCTGATATGAGATAGACAACTGCCCGAATGTGATCTGCAATCACTTTTAGACCTGTCTTTGCCTGGTGATTTGCGGAGTCATATGAGATATTCGCTAACTCTAAAACCTTCGCAATGATCGGAAATATCAAATCTGTCTCGTAGTTGTTTGGAACCTTCTGAAGGATTTGAGCTATACGTTCCAAGCCAAGACCAGTGTCTATGTTCTTCTGTTTCAAGGGCTCAAGCAATCCACCATCAGTCTTGTTGTACTGCATGAAAACCAAATTATAGAACTCAATAAATCTGGTATCATCCCCAAGATCAACATCATCACCGAAACCTCTCTCAGGATAGAAGTCATAGTACAACTCTGAGCACGGGCCACAAGGGCCAGTTGGTCCACTGGTCCAAAAGTTGTCAGCTTCACCCATTCTCTTTATCCGCTCAACAGGCACACCGACTTCGTTCTTCCATATTTCAAAAGCTTCATCATCGTCTTCGTAAATGCTAACCCAAACTCTGTTAGCAGGTAGCCCAAACTCTATAGTTGATAGCTCCCATGCCCATCTTATCGCTTCTTTCTTGAAGTAATCACCAAAGCTAAAGTTTCCCAACATCTCAAAGAAGGTATGGTGTCTGGCCGTTTTTCCAACATTCTCCAAATCATTTGTACGTATGCACTTTTGTGCAGTGGTTGCACAAGGAACCTGTCTAGGTACCTGCATCGTTTTAAAAAGTCACCACCAATGTGCATTATCTTTCAAGTGTCTAAGAAACAGTCTCTAGATGCTGTAAAACAGTAATGTTCGGCTTGGATAATATTTACCTTTCCAAGAAAAACAGGCTTAAACTGAAGCATTCCTGCAATGGTTAGCAAGACAGTAGAATCTTCTGGTACAAGAGACGCACTTGGAAGGACCTTATGCCCACGAGAGGCATAGTATTCAAGAAAACGCCTCCGTATTGAATCTCCACTAACATCCTTTGACTGATAATTCTCCCTAGTGTCCTCAGACACAGGCTGGACTGACACTGAAATCCACATAGTAAATATGTTTCAGTCCTCCGGAATTCAATGCTGACAAAGAACGTCGACATTCCAAAATGCAATCTCCTTAAAAAGAAATGGAATCGTACGACAATAAGTGCAAAACCTGATGAGCTCTTAGCAATAGTCTGAGCTAACTGAGTTGGTTTTGGCAACAAGACAGCAGGAGAAACACCCGGAATGGTTCTGGTAACAAATCCTGCAAACCCCACAAAGAGGAGACATGAGATGTATATTGGGAAGACTCAGCATATAATTCTGAATTCAAAGCAGTAAGAAGAAGACAAAACTCAGAAAGGTTTATCAATCAATCAAATCAGCCAAGTTACATTGCAGAAATAACAATGATAGAGGATACTGGAAACCAGAGTCTAAAGACGGTAGAACCAAACTCAAGAACCGCCTTTGAGAAATCCTCGGAATCAGAAACCAGACCCGACATCTAAATTCATAAAATTTAGAGAATCCAGTGATACTTATGAAACAGATTACAGAAAGTATAATGACAATTGAGCTCTCAGAAAGAAAAAAAAGTTCCCTGTTTCACCGAAAAACAAAAAAACCAGATTTTGATTTCATCAATTAGACAACCTCTCGTGCAAACTATGGTTTCTATGCAGAAAAAGCCTTGAAATTACTCTGGGATAAGTTTTTACTAGCTGCGCATTACAGTGAACTACGTTTATCAATCTCAAATCTCCTTTTACTCAATTCCGATGAGCGTTGAGGTTAGAAACTTACGCCTAGAAGCGAAAATACGGGAGGGATGCGAAAGCACGAGTGGTTTAAGAGGAAAATCGATGAGGCTTGCTCTGTAGAAACTCATCGAGAAGATATGAGAGGGAAGTTTCAGAGCCAACAAGACACACTAATTGCCTTTCAAGCTTTTATCCCTTTCTTTTTGTTTAAAATACTTTTTTGTATTTTTAATTGCCTTTAATTGTTTCTCCACTCGGTAAAAAAAAAAGGGTTTACGCATAATTTACAAGACCATGGTGAATTTCGAGAATACCTTCGTTCGTAGAGAGACTTTATTCCATTGTATCCGAGAGAGAGCTTCTTTAGTTAAGAGATGATTTTGGCGATGATCTCTATTGTTAATTAGGGTTACTCATTGTTTATAAATAAATTTAATAATTACCACAGAGATCCTTGCTATTTATTGCTTTTACGCTTTTAAGTTCAGTATTTACTATTTAACAAATTTAGTCATGAAGATTTATGCACTTATTTACACTAGTCTCGATTTTTTTATTTTATTTCATGAATTAAATACATATAAAAAATTATAAAATAAATCTCCGAATAATTTTTTTAGTTAGGCGCTATATCCTACTTGAACATTGGTCCCTATGTCATAATACATCTTTTATATATTGCTTGAAAAAATAAATAAAGAAAAAATTATGAACAATACAAAAACAAGATCATGAACAAAATAGCTTGGCTTGTAACCAGAGCTTAGCTTGTTATGAAAAAGGCATTTGCGTCAAGCCTCTCAAATTGCCTTAGGTTTGTATAGCTTTGAGCATGGCACTGCTTGTCATCGTACCAAGTGATTTGAATAATTGTTTATAAGTTACTCAACATTTAAGTAATAAACGGAGCACGTAACGTAACTGAACTTATATATACGTACGTGTGGTGTGTGCATAAATTGTATAGACCTATAGAGAAATGAGAAAGACAAGTCTTGGAATCAAATAAATGGCACACATAACGTAACTGAAACTAGTATAAATGTGAAAGTTCAAATCAATGCCCGACCTTCGCAACTACTCTTTCTTTCAATGCGTCTCTCTGCTAAGGGTTTTCACATTTTTTCAGGCCAATAGAGACATATCCTCACTGCGTTATGTGTATATATACAAGATACATACACATAAACTGTGCAATATTTTACTATCATTATATTTATACAATAAAAATGTACTCCACCTAATTCTGTTACATTTAATACAATCCCTCAAATGTTTGTTTGCAGTATATAAACACCATTGCATGCAAAACTACATACACACTCATGCTACTCACATAAGCATCATCAAAAGCAGAAACAATACATCATCACCATCATCAAAAAATGATGGGTTTTTCGAAAGAGTTGGTAAGACTTTGGTTAGACCTCTATGTGGTTGTTGGATCCTTATTGGTTCTTGAGGTAAGTGTGATGATAAAGGCACAGCCACTGGTTCCATCGATGTTCATATTTGGTGATTCGGTGGTTGATGTGGGAAACAACAATCATATCTACACAATCGTTAAAGCTAATTTCCCTCCTTATGGAAGAGATTTCACAACCCATACTCCCACCGGACGATTCTGCAACGGAAAGTTAGCTACTGACTTCACCGGTACCATTCTCTTCTTCTTCGTTTATTTGAGTGATACATATAGTTAGTTTACATGCAACATGATGATGTATACATCCATGCATGCGTATATACATACATCACACAAGCAATATTTGAACTGAAGTACATACAGCATATGTTATATACCCATAATGCATTATGCATGTATTCAAAAACCATTTCGTTGCAGAAATTTGGTTGATTTTTTTAGAGTCAATTTTCCAAATGAACCTAGCTATGCTAAAGAAACATATAGAGAGAAATTGGAATCTACGGAACCTAACAAAACACCATCGCTACAGAGAAAAAAATTAAGAGCCATCACTTGATGATGATTGATGATTGCTTCAACCTAGAGTAAAAGAAAAAAACTAGCTGACAAAAAAAAAAGTGGAAAAAGCAAACTAATTGTTGGATTGTATTTGCTTGTGGTGCAAACATTTTTTGTTATTATCTCGCACTCTCTTTCACTCTCTATATCACTTGCTCGAGAAAGATGGCATATGAAAAAAAAACAAATGTAAAAAGGTCAATATCTGTTCATGTGTTGTTGGTACATGCATACACATATATATACTAAATCCAATGTAAATTATTTGAAGTAATTAATAATTTGTATTTGTGCAGCTGAGAATCTTGGGTTCACATCATACCCACAAGCTTATCTAAGCAAAAAGGCAAAAGGCAAAAACCTTTTGATTGGAGCTAACTTTGCTTCTGCAGCTTCTGGTTATTACGATGGCACAGCCAAGCTCTACGTTAGTACCATGTTCACCTCTTCTATAGTATATCATTCTTCTTTGTTCATCTAATAAGAGTTTCTTTTACTGATTGACTGTTTTTGTTATGAAGAGTGCAATATCGTTGCCGCAGCAGCTGGAACATTACAAAGACTACATTAGCCGAATCCAAGAAATAGCAAATTCGAAAAACAGTAATGCAAACGTTACTTCCATAATCTCCGATGGCATTTATGTCGTCAGCGCAGGGAGCAGTGACTTCATACAGAATTATTATATTAACCCTCTCCTCTACAAAGTCCAATCACCTGATGAGTTCTCCGATATCCTTATCCTCTCCTACTCCAATTTCATTCAGGTCATTTCTCTACTATCCTCTATCCTCACTTTCATTTCTTTGTTTACTTTGAGGAATACATGATAACTTTAGCAAATATCTATAATATGATCGTTGATAATCTTTTTTTATCTTTCTTTTAGAATTTATATTCTTTAGGAGCAAGAAGGATCGGAGTGACGACGCTTCCACCACTAGGATGTTTACCGGCGGCCATAACTGTGGCAGGTCCACACGAGGGTGGTTGCTCGGAGAATCTTAACAATGACGCAATCTCCTTCAACAGCAAACTCAATGCAACCTCGCAGAATCTTAAGAGAAACCTCGTTGGACTTAATTTAGTCGTCTTTGATATCTATCAGCCTCTCTATGATCTCGCCACAAGGCCATCCGAATTTGGTATTTCAAGTTTTACATGATGTTCTAAAGAAGCATTAAACAATGTGGTACTAGTATCAGGATTAATATTTGTATGTGTGTTTCTGCAATTTTCAGGATTTGCAGAGGCAAGAAGAGCATGTTGTGGAACAGGACTACTAGAGACATCAATACTGTGTAACCCTAAATCACTAGGGACATGTACTAATGCAACTGAGTATGTCTTTTGGGACGGATTTCATCCAACAGAAGCTGCTAACAAGATTCTCTCAGACAATCTCTTGATCTCTGGCATCTCTCTCATCTCTTAATGATCCATCATCTCTCTCTGTTTTCTTCTCAAGATCATTGTTCCTTTTGATTATGGCTGAAGATTGTAACTTTCACTATGTGCTATTGTTTTGTCCATTTGAATTTCAAGAAAGAATTGAGATTTATATCTAGAGATGCTCAGTGAAACTTCTAGTTCTGAAAATTTGAGTTTTCCTTAGATATCTTCCTCTGGTTTACATTTTATCAGACTATGCCCTAAGTGATCTATGGATATGAGAAACACAGGCAACTTCTAACCTGAATATATGTCTGTTCAAAAGTCCACTAAATCGGCGATTTCTTTAAGCTTGCGACTTCATGTGTCAATGTGTGATGCCTTGGTTGACAACGGAAAGTAGAGAAGACTGAAAACTTTCAAGCAAAAGATTCCCCATGAATTAAGACCCTTCGATCGATCTACAATTGAGAAGGAAGAACATTATGAATCAAGTCAATCTAAATATTTCCAGTTTAGAATTACAATCTGATAACTGAAAGAAACTTGAAACAAGAACAGTGTCTATGGAACTGTAAGATCAATAGTAATATAAGAGTGTTTTGAGTTTCAGATTTGTGGATCACTTGAAAAAGTAGTTGAATGCAAAAAAGTCTTACAATGCTTATTCTAGAGATGGAGAATAGCTTACTTGATATATCTTTGACAGCAATCTGATAGCCTTTTAACATCAGCTTTGTTTACAGAGCAGTCCCCATTCATGCTTTCCTCCTGTAAATTGTCCTTGCGACTATTCCAATTGTTCAATATCGACTCAACCTTCTGTATCTGTTGTTGTTAAAGGTCAAGAAAATATCTGTACAGTCTAACTTTGAGAAATCTATAAATGAGCAACAAAACCAGAGGAGTATAAAAGTGGATACAGCAACTGCTCGCGCGCCTGACTTTATCTGGGAAGGAAATGGGTTTTGGGACTCCTCATTTGAACCTTCTAGTTGGGTATCGAGAAGATCATCTTCTATAATTTCCGAGTTGCTTAGCAAAACCAATATGTACTGACTCAGACAGAATATGTTTATCTCAGACTCATTAACTCTGGCAAGTAACCTCGCAATCACAGTCCAAAGAGCTCTTCTTGCTTCTAAGTCATCCGAAGCAAATTGTAAAGTACTGAATAAACCTTCCAAGAAAGAAAAATCTGGTCGTGCCAAATTCCTAATGTCAGATAAAGACATGAAGGACTCGATGAACAACCAACACTATGCAAGTATTTATACTGTTCAACCTAATTTGTCAAGTTTGAATCCTCACTTTGTATTACAAATAAAGCTTATTGAAAGAAAAGTAACTAGTTTACCTTGCGATACTTCTGGAATAAAAGCGACTGTTTCCGACATAATATTTGCGATCAAAACTGCAGCAGTAACACAAGACGTTGCCACCTACAGTGAAGTCTAGTTTATTAAATTATAACTTAAATTTACTGAACAGAAAGTTTCAACCTAAAACTACCTCGGCTTTGTCCTGAAGTTTCATAAGATCACAGACTAGTTGAAAAAGTTCTTTGCTAGAGCAAATCTCTTTAGAATGACTATCTGAAGCAGAAAGGGCTTCAATAGCTCGGAGAATAATTTCAAGGACAGGATACCTGAAATCATACACAAGGGTAAATACTACATAGTGAAGCATAGGAATACCATTCACTAACACCTGATGACCCTTAATATGAGTTTCTATTCTTACATACCTTTCTGGAATCCTTTCTTTAGTCAACTTGCTCATTTCAAAGGAAAGAAGATTGATCAGGAGACTTGTTAAACCCAGATTCATTAGCGGAGGGATCAACAGCTGTCCAAGCTCTGGTTGGCCTTCTATGATACCTAACAATAGCCCTACGCTCTAATGCAAAATGGAAATGATTTAGCAAATTAAAAAACGCGCAAGCCAAAACTGGTTGAGGGACATGAATAAGCATAAAATTCACCAGTTAGATCAACCTCTCAACCATCAAGTCTAGTGGAAGAATGACTAAGTTACAAGCAAAAATATCAGAAATTACCTTTTCAATAAGTTGAGGATTCAAGGTATTTTCTGCAATCCACAAAATTCGGCGCAGTATATCATCAGACTTCAAACACTCGGCCCAAAAAGTGCACCCAGCCCCATAGAGACCGGTGGTGAGTATCCTATAGGAAACACATGTCAGTTAGTTAGATAATCCAAACAACTGATCAAGCATGAATCTACATTTGACGTCACAAATTGATTTCTTACCTGCAAACTTCATTTAGGCATTGTGTATCATCAAGAAACAACTGTTCCACAAGTATACTGACAAGTCCGGCTGTAGACTCAATGTCTTTCAACAGACCTTCATAGCAGGCAAGGTTCCCAATTATCCCGAGAGAGATTTCCTTGCAAGCAAAAATGAAATCAATCCAGGACGACGACAAATACTAAAAAATGACTAGAATTAGCCATTTATCGTAAACATAACGAGTTTCTTACTCGAATGCGAGAAGATTTTGAAACCATAAGGTTTGCGTGAAGCACTTCTAAAATTAGGTTCTGTACCTGCAAAGCAAAAGCCAGAATTAGAAAGTAATCGCAACTTCCACTACACAGACTCAATAGATAGATCACTGTAGGACATTACAAAACCCACTACATGGAACCAAGCTGCTTTCTTTTCTACATGAAACCAATAATGTCTTTCACCAATACAGCCCTGAATGTCCTATTGGTTAAAACTCATCCTAAAACTGCTTGTAAATGTCAGTGTTTTACCTAAAAAAAACTCCCAAAAACAATTTTTAAAAGCATTGACTTCAAAGTCTAAATTCATTACCATTAGCTCAGCATGAGTTCTACTGGCAGCAAGATCCCACAAAACACAGCCATGATCTTCCCATGCCTCTTCCATTGATGACCCGTTTATTTTTTCAAGTCCCTGACATGAACTCATCGTATCCCTCTCCTCGGAAGTGAATTCATGATGGTTACCTCCAATGTCCATGCTCTCTGGGTCACCATTGGAAGTTTCCACCACAAACCCATTTCCAGACCGAGCTGCAACACCTTGAACCACATTATTGGCATTTATATGATGGTTATGCCTTTCCTCAGTGCTTTGATCACATTTTTCACTGCCCGAATCGACTGGAAGGAGTTTCCTTATCAGTGAGATTATATAGCTAGGATCAACTGTAGTCGAAATGTCGAACAACTGCAGAAACATACAAAATTAAAACTCAATGTCAATACAAAAAAAAAATCAGAACTTTCAATCGAATCTTCCCATATAATAACAAGCTGAAAATCCCTGATTACACAAAGTACCATGAAACTAACTTTTAGCTCAAATACCACATTCAAACTACAAAAAGTAGTACCAAAGCTCAAAGTGTAACGACGGAGATTACCGAGCAAACAGTCACTGCGAAAGTTGAAGCTTTACCTCATCAGGCGGAGGCGGGGGATGATGGGAGGGAAACTCGCTTTCTGTCTCTTCTCTTCTATCATCAGAATATGTCTCTTGAAGCTTCGCTTCATTGTCCTCCATTGAACCTCCCTTGGTTTCTTTTTTTCTTCTCCTTTTGCCCTTATTTTTCCTTCTCTCGCCATGAAAATTCGAACAAATTTCACAAAACGGTCCTTGTAATCTATTTCTTTCTAAAGTGTCTTAACCTTTTTAACAGATCAAATACACCCCCTCTCGGACGACCCAAACAAAACTCAGAAATCTGCCAACTGTTCAAATGAAATAAGCCTCGGACAGGTGGCAACAAACAGATGATTCACGTGTCAAAATACTCTGCGTTTTTTTCTCTCAAACTAATCCTCCGCCACAAAATTAACGGCCAACGACCATAATTTATTTATTATTTGACAAAAATAAAAAAATGTTATGTTTTAAACATAGGGAAATAAAAACAGTCTAATATTGAATTCTTTTGTGAAGAAAAATCATATTTTTTGCAACACTAATTTGTGAAAATGCCAAAAGAGATGATACTGTAGATGGTTCGGAAATATTTGATAGGGACACGTGGATATCTTTCTTTTAAAAAAATTATTTAAAAAATTTTAAAATTGATATGTACAAATTGGATATTGTTTTGCTATCATCTAAATTTATTATCTTTAAGCTAAAAACCAACGAAAAATCTCAATGACCAAAGCTTCCTTCCACCACCACCAACAACAATGGCGTTAACTCCATCTCCCTCTACATTCACTTCTCTCTTCAATCTCTCCGATCAGTCTCCGTATCCGCCTCAGTCTCTTCATTTTCTTCTTCCTGGGTCATCATGTCCATCTTCGTTCTCCCTCCACTTATCGGGGCTGAATAGAACAACTCCGATCTACTTTGAGGCACTGAAGGTTTTGTCGAGATCCAAGTGTTTGGCCAAGTCTCCGACAACCGCCGAGGATTTCGTCGGCGATTACGAATCCCTTAACGTTAGCGACGACGACGATGGTAGTAGTGACAGTAACAGCGGTGACGGAGAAAACGGAGGAAGAGAAGATGCAAAGAAGATAGATTCTTCTTCTTCTTCTTCTTCTTCGACAAGTGATTCTACTTCGCTGGGAATTCGTGAGCCAGTTTATGAGGTTTTACACTGTTTATGTTGTTCTACTGGATAATGAATTGTTCTTCTCTGTTTGCATGTCTAGGATTCTCATCGAATTATATAAGCATCCTTGCTCATTTTCGTGCAAGAGAGATATGGTTTCTTCTGAAACATTTAAAATCTGAAGGAAGCTAATCACAGAATTGTGACTTTTCTTTACTTCATTTCTGAAAGCTTTGAATAGCTTTGGTTTAAGCTGCTACTTCATCGTATCTCATCAACTTTTCTTACTTGTGTCTGGAAAATAAAAAAGGTTGTTGAAGTGAAGGCTACTGGAGCAATATCTACAAGGAAGATTAACAGACGACAACTTCTCAAATCCGGTGGTTAGTGAAACCTTTTTTTTTGTTCTTCGTCGCTATGTACATTTGTAGAATCAATGGCATTTGATCTTGATGTTGCAAAAGTTTTGTAACTTTAGCTCTATGATATGTCTACTCTTTTCTATTTTATTTATTAATCAGGTCTTCGCCCACGAGATATCCGAAGTGTTGATCCTTCATTGTTTATGACAAACTCGATGCCATCTCTACTGGTAAGTACCTTAAATAAGCATTTCTCTATAGTTATGTGAATTTTGATTTCTACAGTAACAAACCTCATCAACCTGTATCTTGTCTCCATATGACAACCTTTTCTTACCTATTTTTTAGGTCCGTGAACATGCAATTCTGCTTAATTTGGGCTCCCTACGAGCAATAGCAATGCGAGACCGTGTCCTTATATTTGATTATAACAGGTAATCTTGGTCGCAGTACATCTCTTGTTTTTCAGATCATTCACTCTTTTTAAGGTATCACTGGCCTAAATCCAAAATATTTACAGGAGAGGAGGAAGGGCTTTTGTAGATACATTGATGCCTCGGATCAACCCAAGAAGTATGAATGGAGGACCTTCTATGCCATTTGAACTCGAGGTTGGTTTGAAACATAAAATAATTTGATGGGATGATGATTTACTTCTGTTTAGTTATTTCTGTGGAGAAGAAGAAGAAAGATATATTTATAGAGAAATAAAACTCATGACCACAAGAGAAATTCCACCCCATCGTATGATTAGATTGATTGAACATATTTTTTTTCATCCCTATATTACTTTAGTTCCTATTATCTTGGTCTTGACTTTTCATTACTGTGGCTTTCTAAAAGGTTGTTGAATCGGCGCTAATCTCAAGGATACAGCGGTTAGAGCAAAGGCTTATGGATATAGAACCCCGTGTGAGTATGTATGCTAGTGAGTATATTTCAGTTAGATCTTCTTCACTCCGGATGCTGCACTGTGAATTCTCTAAAATTTCGCTGCTTCTATGTCTCCAAAATGGACTGAGTTTTGATATAATGCATTTTCCTTAATATATATAAGTTCGAGTCTGTAAATTTCACATTGCACTGAGCATGGGATGAAAGAGCTGAGTATGAAGTACTTAACTCGTTCTGACATAAATGAAACACTGTAGTTTTGTCCAAACATTGACTTATGCTTTTTTTAGATCACTCCCTTTGCTCTAAATTTTTATTCTCTACCCTTTTGACAGGTCCAAACTCTTCTTGAGGTTTTGCCCAACCGCTTAACTGCTGATATCTTGGAGGAACTTCGTATTAGCAAGCAAAGACTGGTAAACGTCATTTAGTTGTTTATGTATGTGTATATTCTTGATTCAGTTATTCGCTTCAGGGAATTCAATGTGCCTTCCGTTGTTTTGCATGCTTTCTTCATACACTTTGAAAGGTTGAATTGGGCTCGAGAGCTGGAGCTCTTAGACAAATGCTCCTTGATCTCTTAGAGGATCCACATGAAATACGTCGTATCTGCATCATGGGAAGAAACTGCACACTTAGAAGAGGAAACGAGGATATGGAGTGTTCATTGCCCTTAGATAAGCAGATTGCTGATGGTAAGACTGTAAGCATATCCTTTATGTCATTCACCAACAGATGAATTTATTGATTTTCTTTGCCTGATTCCTCGCAGAAGAAGAGGAGGAAATCGAAATGCTTTTGGAGAACTATCTGCAAAGGTCTTGACTTTCATTCTGCACAACTATCTTTTAGTCTTGAAGCATACCAGTATGTTTTGTAGTGAAACTCTATGGATTCGTATGTTCAGATGCGAGTCATGCCATGGACAGGCAGAAAGACTTCTCGATTCTGCAAAGGAAATGGAAGACTCAATTGCTGTCAATCTAAGGTTTGGAAGATAATACAACACTTTTTCTCCTAAATACCTTTTGTTGGTTAGGGCACTCTTAGAGTTATACCTGAATCTTATCCGTTTGTTGGTTTCTCAGTTCTCGGAGGCTTGAGGTCAGCAGATTCGAGCTGCTTCTTCAGGTCGGGACATTTTGTGTTGCAGTTGGTGCTCTCATCGCAGGTACATTCACAAACTGTTCATGGTTTGCATCTGTGGTAGAGGCTTGCTCCTTTTTTTGCATTTAAATTACCAACTACCAAATTGAATTGGGACTCTATATTCAACTTTCCTTGTCTACTATTCGAATTTAACTACAAAGAATCATTGCTCTATGAACATGATCCCAAAGCCATCAATTCCTATAGTTCCTATCCAGTAAAGGGATTATACCTTTTGTTTCGGATGCACGCAGGTATTTTCGGCATGAACTTGAGGTCCTATCTTGAAGAACAAGCTGTAAGTCATAAACTCTCATGAAGAAACACATATTTTACAACCATTGTACTGTCACTTCACCCATTATATTCTCGGGTTTTTGCAGTCTGCATTCTGGCTAACAACGGGTGGAATCATCATAGGCGCTGCAGTCGCCTTCTTCCTCATGTATTCCTATCTCAGTAAACGCAAAATCTTTTGAACCTTCTATGCTAAAACGGTGAAGGAAGAGGAAAAACGGTCTTTTCTTCTTCCCCTTTCCGATTTACTTAAAAACTGATAGAAGGGAGCTCAACATAGACGTATACATTACAGGTGAAAATCCGTGAAGATAAGAGAATTTCATCACACATTTACAACTGTGGCATTAGGCCCCTACTAGCACTTAGAGAGGTGAATTCGTAAAATGTCTGCTATATATTTATTGTGTGGTCTCCATTGAACCCCGATGACTTGTGAACCATGTCCTCATTGCTTATGCTCTGCACTGCACTATTTGGTAACGTTAATTAAATAAATCAATCATTTTGTTGGTTCGAAAGCGAATGCAATTCCAAATCTTCTGTTTTCAACGAGTGAATGGAGAAAAAAATCAATACAGTATCTCAATCCTTGATTCCCAGAAGAGATTAAGAAGACAAATACAAAACTTTTTTCAGGACTCTTTTCTTAAGTGCGAAGATCACGAGCAGATTGACGACCTTCTCTTGCTGAGGTCTTTAAGTCTGAGCCATCAATGGCGATATTCCCAACACCAACTTCCATGGCTTCCCTCTCATCCTTTTCCTTGGTTTTATTCTCATCCCTTGCTTCTTCTTCTTCTTTGAGTTTTTGTGGACTCGATGATGGTTTCAGTGATCTAGGGACAGGATTCATCCATGGGTGCGTTAGGCACTGAGCAGCCGTGGGTCTCTTCTCAGGTACAAATTCAAGAATGGGAGTGATGAAGTCTTGCATAGCGACCGCATCTTCCTCGCTAAATTCATATTTTTCCAGTAAAACCTTGCTCAGTGGCCAAAACCGTAACCGCCTAATGTGCCTTAGTTCACCCTGCCGGTTGAAGTAATCCCGCGAATAGCGCCCGCCTAATGCAATCTGCATCCAAAATTCCCGTTAAAAGAGCTTTTTAACCATATCACAATTCCAAGCTCGAAACAATACTGATAGATAACTTAAACACTGTTTCTCAGCTTTACCTTTCGTGGCATCATCCCAAGAAGCTCCATCATCAACGCCAAATGATCCTGAAACCAACGTTCATCAGTGCTAAGCTATATTGAATCCCGTCAAAAGAAATGATTTGAGTCTTTTTCACAGAAAATGAGAAAGTAAGAGATATATACCTCATCCCGCTCAAAGTTTTCACCACTGTGAGGATCAAATAGAACATCTCCAGTGGCAAGCTCAAAACAAATGCAGGCAAATGACCACATATCCGCCGAGGTGGAGTATTTTGAGCCAAGAATAACCTCAGGACATCGATACTGCCTTGTCTGAATATCACTTGTAAACTGCTTATACGTCCAACAAGCATTCCCAAAATCAACCAACTTGCATTTCCGATCAACATCCGCAAGTAACTTCTGCCTTGTGGATCGACTTCCTCTCCTATTGCTCCGACTCTTGTGGCTGACATTCTCTGCGTCTTTTGCTCTTTCAGAACTCCCTTCTGAACTCTCTACAGTTGAATTTCCGTTTGGTCTTGCTTCAGAGTTAGAAGCTCTTTCATTTTCCTCTGAACCTCCCTCTCCACCGCATCCTTCAACTACTACCTTCTTAGCTTTCTTACGAATCTTCTTTTTCTGATTCTTAGTCAAATCTGCACTGTACGTGTAACTCTTGGGTTTTTCTTTTTCGGCCTGTCTCTCGGGAACAGTCTTGTCCTTAGTGGTAGGAAGAACAAGAGGAGTACCCGATTTCCGAGCATCTGCTTCAGGGTTGATGGTGGAACACAGCAGGATGTTCTCCGGCTTGATATCAGTATGAATAATAGAAAGCTCGCGGTGAAGATAATCCAAACCAACTAAAATATGGAAACAGAGCTCTTTAACCATGTTAAGAGGAACACCACGGTAATCGCTGTACTTGATAACCGACAAGAGGTTATCTCCCAAATACTCAAAGACCATACAAACATGTTGGCCGTTAGGACCCACGTGCTTGAAATGATCAAGAAGCTTCACAACACACTTCTTATCTTCGGCGTCACCTTCAGCAATCTGTTTCAATATTTTTATCTCGTCCATTGCCGCCTCAGTGTAGTGCTGAGCGCTCTTCTGGATTTTCAAAGCTACGTAACGCTACAGACAATGAATTGAAGGCAAGATTCAAATCAACATATCAACAGAGAAAATCATCACTGGAAACATATACAAAAGCGCAAATAAAAAAAGCGTGATAACCAGAGAATCACAAACATAAAACTTGTAAACTTTCTAACTACAAGAGCTTCCACATTCAACATTCTCTTCTACATCAATCAAACAAGCTAGCTCAATCCCAAACAATGCAAGTTCCTTTTCCCCTCTTTTCTAAAACCCTAAATCGATTCTCTGACAAACGAGACCTAGAAGTGAAAGTGACTTACCGATTTCTGAGTGTCCCAAGCAAGCCACACAGTGGAGAAGTGTCCCCAACCAAGCTTACTCTGAATCACATAGGATCCATTTTTAAAGGTATCGCCGACTCGCACAGCATGGTAGCCTCCTCTCCTGTAATCCTCTGTTCCTTCATCCTCCGACGAGTAATCGCTAGCGTTACTCAGACGTCCACCGTTCTTCTCATCCGCCATCGCCGGAATTAAACTAAACCCAAGAAGAAAAAGACGAATTTACGGAGAAGAGAAATTGAGACGCACCCGAATCGAGAAAATAAGTTAATTGCGAAGCTCGATCAATATTCAGGAAAATACAAGAGGAGGATTTTCGAATAGATGATGAGATCTGGGAAATTCAATCCTCGAAAAACTCCTTAAAACCCTATAAATATTGAGATTCGAGGGAAGAGAAAACTTGAGATTTAGAAGACGAGCACCAAATGAAAAGAGATTAATCGAAACGCAGACGATAGATTTCCCGATTTGAGCATCAAATTAATGCAGATAAACACTTTTGGGAATCGACCATAAGTGGAAGGCGAAATTAATGATTATGATGGACACAGGACAGGAGATAGTGTCTCTGTGTCAGGGCGATAATCAGATATCAAAAAAATTAGGGCTTTCGTTGACTCTGCCTAAGACAGAAGTGTATGGGAAGTACAACAAGTATGGGAGAGTTATGAGATTCTATAACTAATGCAAATAATAAAAAGGATAACTTACAAAAACAGCATAAAATCTTTTTTAAAAAAATTTCTCATTGGCTTCACATGCGAGTATAGTTAATTTTTTAGACTTGACACAAAATAATTTATTTTATTCGAAAATTAACTATTATTACACATTTCATTCGAAATTAATTATTTTTCTAATGATGTTTTAACTAAATAATATGTAGCATCAATATTATTTAAATGATTTAGATCTGTTTTCTTGTGCAATTCCATTATTTTTGCTACATTTATGTCACATCACAAATGATTCGACATATTATTTTTACTATGTAACACGAATGTTATTTTTCAAATTAGTTTAGAACAAAAAAAATTGTTTGAAAGTTGTTGAAGGGATCAGTAGTTGACTAAGAGAATGGTATTTGGATCAATGGTTGATGACTTGATGTTACGTATTAAGAAGTTTACTTCTCTAATACTTAATACTATGCTTTAATATCAAACAGAGTGGGGAAACGAAAACCTTTTATCAGAATAATTATACACACACCACTAAGTAAGAAACGAATTATTTACATCCAAAACTATAACACTGGAATGAAAAAGAAGAAAAAACAAACAAAAACAAAGAAGTTAACTTTTCTTCTGCTTGGCTTCGCCGTCGGGAGAAAATTACTCTCTAGCGACCACAAATATCACGCCCGCGACCATATAAAACAGTGTACAGAAACGACGTAAAAGCAAATCTGTAAAAGCTGTTGTGCTATAAGAACATGTTGATTACCATTAGTAAGAGCATTAGAGTGTTTCCGACAATGTCCAAAGACTGCTTCTTCGGCGCAGCATTGTCACTAAACTGTCCTGCGTTCACATATTCGCTTCTTCCGCTGCTGCTAGTCGCAGAGACATTTACTGACATCGAACCTGAAAGAAAGATCAAAGTTGAGAGATTAGTAAGTGTGGAAAGATTAGATTGCTTTTGGATATCGTTTGTGTTTAAAGGGATGAGATTTACAGTCGTAGTTTGCCCATCCGATTCTCTGACCGACCAGATCATAGACAAAGATTTTGTCTTTAAGAACCAGATCTGCAGAGCAAAAGATGAAACAGATGTTTTTGTGCTACAGAACGTAGATTTCAGTAATAAAGGTTAAGCTTTTGGGATACCTCCAAGAATCGTTATCCCCTGATTCTGTATCCTCTGAAAACCGATGCACCACACTGCTGTACCTCCCTAGAAAGCACAGTGCAGAGATTAATGTTACACCAAGAACAACCTAAAAAACCAGATTCCTATAAAAAGGTTTGATGGAAGCGGAGTTAAAGTACTTACGACATTGTTTTGTTGTATGAGGTAATCCTGAGGATTCAAGAACATGGACGCTCCACCAGCAAAGTTCAAGCTAACTGGAGGAAATACGTCTGCAACACTGATCATTACAGTACCCAAAAAAATGTTCAGATTTTCCCACTATATTGATAGTAATAAGAAGACATGATTAGAGATGGTAAGAGAAGAAGGATGAACCTCGTGGCTAATACATAACATTGATTTCCTTTCGAAACAACGGGTCTGACAGACTGCGAGACAGCATTTGTTATCTGAAAATTTCCAAAAGAGAACATTTTAGATACGCTATCGAGACAAAACTGCAGAGTTTCTAGTCAAATGATAACAGCAACGGGAGTTCTACGACTTACAGCTTCAACGAAAGGAACATAGGCTGCTTCAGAAAGGTATGCCAGTGTTGTACCAGTGTCGATGATTGTTCCCTGACTGTTTGATGTGGAGAAGACCGATGGATTGATAGGCAAAGTTTGTCCATTCACTGAGATGCTCAGCAGATTCACATTGTAATGAGGCCTGAAATTTCCAAATGCCGTAAGATCCGGCTTATCAGTCACTTTCCAATGAACATGTGAACAATTCTTTTGAAATGAAATCGTTTAGAGGGATAAAGGATCTAACTGTGAGGGAACGAGTGGAGTAAAGACAATGTTTGGCTCCACAATCTCTCCAAGAACCAATATGCCTCCGCCTCCGTTTTCTCCTTTCAAGCAGTGTGAGAACACTCTTGGAGCTACTCCCTGTGAAGCAAGCTGAGAAATCACAGACATTCCTTGTTGCCCAAACCCGAAGATTCCATCAACAGCTCGATCCGACTTCACTAAATCACCCGTCTGCGAGGTGCTGCATCTGTTCCAGAAAAACAAACCCACATAGGAACCAACAAAGTCAAGAGTAATGGCCAATACTGATGACTATGAACACAGGATTGGCCAAAATAACTCACCCGAACACAACCTGAGCCGTTGAGTTTGGGACCAGAGAGCTTCCTACAATCATGTCAAATTGCAACACATCAGAGACGTAGAACCCTGATGTGCCACTTCCATCTCCATACTGAAACGTGTAAGCACAAAGGTTGTTCTGAACAGAACAGCCTGAGTCAGAGGACTGAACACCCCAACTGCATCTTTGGTCAGAACATGAGACTGGTGTCGCTGTTACTGAGCTCCCTGGATCAAAGTAATTCAACTGAATCTGCAAAAGAGAAAGAAAAAAGAAAAACCCAAAAGGAGAAGCGTATTAATCCCAAATCATAGAATTCAAAATATTACCAGGATAATGAAAAAGACATCAGAAACTGTACTTGGAGTCCACTGGTTTGAGGGCAGCCATTGCAAGAAGCACAACTGACCCACAAAACATCACTTCCTGTGTCAACCTGTACATAAAAGTCTCTTGGAGGAGATCCCAATCGCAGTTTCGTGTAGTATAATCTGTTTTAAATCCAAACACCAAACTGAGCAGAACACGACGAAACCAAAGAAGTAACTTTTTGATTGAGACATGAGAAAAAAAAAGGATTGGAACAATGACTCAAACACCTTGTAGGCATCAAATTCAGATATTGCCAACAGTCTTCGAATCGATGAATCCCCAAAGATTAAACGGAGAGAAGAAAAATATGAAATTTAATTACCCAACAACGAAAGGATCAAAAGTTCCGTCGACGGGGAAATCTATAACTCCGCCAAGCGACTGTAACAATCTGCCGTGCCTGGCTCTATCACGCGCCTTGAGTTGACTGATTTCCATCTCGTGATTCGCCGGAATAGCTCTTTCCAGTTTCAGGGCCGCCGGAAAACCGTAAGATAAAACCGCCACCGGTAACAAACAAACCAGAATAGCCGCCGCAAACCGAACAGCCGCCATAGCTGCTCCGACTTGTGATATGCTCTGAAGTGTTGACAAGATCTCTCTATATCTCGTCGTAAATTAAAACAAAAAGATCATTTTTTCGTCTTATGGTCGCGACATAGAATAGAGAATGAAGCCCGCAAATTTGTAAACTGCTACGAATCGTCGTCAGTCTCGAATTTTCACGAAAACAGAAGATTTTCAGATTTGTTTTGTACTGTGGTCGCTTCTTTCTTTTGGGAGAGACGAGAGAGAGAAGTAACAGTGGATTAAACAGAAGATGTTCCAGTGTAGATTACTCCAAAATCACATGTGTTTCAATTCGATTAATTTTTTCTTTTCCTTTTTAATCGATTTATTATTTGTGTTGTGACAAAAAAAAGTAAGAAAAATAATCATAACTTCATGTTTTAATCAGAAAAAAAGTTTATATGATTGCTGTTTATAATTAAAATATATATATATATATATATATATATATCTTTATAATAAATATATATATATATATATATATATATATCTTTGGTGACGGAAAAAAAGAGATACACTTATCTTTCTATAAATAATATATAATTCTATGTGTCATCAATATCTTTTTCTTTAATACAATAACGACAATTATATAAAATATATCAAAACTATATAGTATTCCACCGGAATTTAAGTGATAAATTTGAAATTCTGAACAGACATGGTAAAAGTTACTTAACAAACAAGTAATTACTTATCAAATACGAAAAGGAAAAATATACATGCAGACAAGAATTAGGGTTTTTTTCTTAAAAGAAAAAAAGGAAGACCAGTCAATGGAAGGTTCTTGGCAGCATCATCTCCTTTCGCTTTGTTTTCTTTCTCTCTTTGTTTTCGTGTTACCTAAACCACTTAATGCGTAATTTTGACGCATCATGTAGGGTACTCTGTATACTTTCTACGTAGCCTTCAACATTGAATATTCCCAACAAGTTGATGAGTTTGCTAACTCGACGACTCGATTGGTTTATTTGCTCTACCGTTCATGGTTTTAAGAAAAAGAAAAAATTGATTTGAAATCAGAAGATGATAAATGATTTAACAAAGAATAGATGCTATGTTGGTAAACTGGAAACTGACATAACCGAATCAAATAAAGAGAGATACTAATCCAATTAGATGCTATGTTAGTCACTGTTAATTTTGGATTTGGTTTTGAGATTCCTTCAATTATCCAAAACAAGAACATATATATAGTTTTTAGTTCTATACGTAGATTCACCTTTGATCCGTTTTACTATATATTTTAAGAGTTTAAAAGTTTCTTTAGTTTCATGACAATAAGAATTTTACGAACCAAATCTTTTATATAATTTAGTTTGGGTGAATAAGCTTTCAGTTCATTCAAACAAAAGGTTAACATAAAAATAAAGGCAATACCTTTTTTTCCTTTGTGGCTAAGTTATGAAGGTGTGGTGTCACATTCCATGGGAATGTCTTTTATATTGTTTCGAGGCCCATAAATTCATAAAGACTTTTTTTTTTGGTTAACACCATAAATTTATCTTCACTTCACTTTTGTCTTGTCATCAACATATGTCCGATTCTCAACAAATATTGTAATCTATTTTTATTGTCTTATCTTGTATTGATGTAAGGTTTTTTTGTTGTAACTCTATATGATTAAATATATTCAACTTACTTGATACAAATAGAACATAAACTTAGTTGTTTCAACAGGAATATATTTTTAACGAACAAAGTATCAATACTGATAATCTCACTCTATGTTCTGCTCGCTTTTCATTGGATAACAGAACTAGTAAAGTCTTTAAATCTTTGAGATTTAAACTCTTATCAAAAACTCTCTCGTGACAAAAAAAAACTAAGAAGTTGAGCCTTGTAAATTGAACCCATGTTTTGTAAATTGGTACGTGGAAGTACTTTCTCAAATAAACCGGCCCTGCGTGAGCCCATCAATATAGACTTACGATCCTAATTGATCAATGAAGGAAAAGAGTAAATACTATACGATTCATTTCATCTTAATTATATCACAACCACATTTTTTATTAATACCTACATACTTTATTAGTCATTACTTTATTAGTCATTCTTGTAAAATTTAGAATGTGTTTTTTTATTAATCTCAAAATTTTGTACACAAAATATATGACGATGTTAACCATAAAACTCTAGCGTGATCTACACGAGTTGGGCTATATTCTAATCTATTGCGTTCGTGTAGATCATTATAGATTTTTACGGTTAACACCGTTATATATATTGTATATTGAGCTAATTTGCATAGATGGAATCCATGAATTTTTTAAGTTCAAAGATTCTGTTCAAAAAGCTGACCAACAAAATTATTAAAGATATAATCAGTTATAAAATGATAGATTATTCAAATATATACACATTATATATCAACAAGAATAAAAAAATTACTTGCAGAGTCTCAACTTTTTTGTGAGGATGAAAAGACTTGGATTTTGCTAGATATAATGGTGAACATGGACTTACTTCCATCATATGATCCTCCTATGACAATGATAGGGTTGTGTTTGGGTGAGTACTTCTCCTTAACGTGTAAGAGAATCGCGGCATAGTTTGTTAAGGCTTGTGGTGAGTTCAAATATCCCAACATACTTGCCTTCTTTGATGCTTCGTTTGCCGATCTAAACGGCTTAGTCGCTGAACGAACTTATCATAACATGAAATGTTGCCCATAAAATCTCAACACTGGGAAAAATAATCTTTTTGCTCTATATAGTTACCATTTGTGCAATTTTATTCATAATTCAGTTGGATGAATTAATATTAAACAATAATCTGTCTAAAATGAAAATAAGTAAAATATGAGCACTAGAAATAAGAAAAAGAGATAAAAGAAGGCAAAATATAAGCAAAATTTATGGAAAAAAATATTTAAAACTAGAAATTATATTTGGAAAAAAGTAGAAATTATGTATAGTTTAGTTTGATGACCATATAAATAAATAAAAAGATGATTCTTAATTATCAAAACACCAAAAATGTAAAAAGACAATTTAAAAATCTGAGAGTCCAATTCATAAAATGTTTTTAAACGATGTTTTAATGACTTGTACCATAGATCTAATAATATGACTTCGAAATTAGTATATAATATTGTTAGGCTCAAATTTTATATTTTAATTTCGACTATTCACAAGTATATGATTTATTAATAGTAAAGATCAAACCATCATGAGAAAAATTAACACAAAATAATCTAAATGGATATGATTGAATTTTGGTTTTCAACTAGCTAATAACTATTCAAACAAGTAAAGATTATGATCATTAAACAAGTAAGAATTAATGTAAATTTAATATAACATTATGATCATCAAACAAGTAATATAGCATTATGATCATTATGATCATCAAACAAGTAAGGATTAGTGTAAATTTAAACTCTATGCATCATGGATCAACTTCCAACCACCCAAATCTACGTAGGCTTTAAGAAAACTATTCACCAACCATCATCATCAAAACACAAAAACCTATGAAAATTCTTTGCATAATCGTGATGGAAAATAAAAATAAGCAATAAATCTTAAAGAAAACAATAGTTAAATTGCATAAACTAAAGATCTCTCATATAAAGTATCAAAGAACTCTTTCAAAAGTAAAAAAAAAATATAGTTTTTCTTTCACAAAAGAGGCAAATATCATCAATAACTTAGGTCTAAAATATATTTATAGGTCCATAGAAATAAACCGAGTCAACCTAAAAAAAAGTTGGGTCAACTTAAGACATAATGAATCAGCAGATGGATCCAGACTAGTCAAAATCCGGATGTTGATTTTTCTTCGACCCGTAGCAGCGTAAGCAAACCGCTACGGGTGCTGTTATGTCCATAGTAGTTTTTCCTGGCTGCTACAGGTTTACCGCTGGATCTCCTGGATTCTTTTTGGTCGTCTTCGGGGGAGGTGTAGTGGTCTCTTTTGGCCGTTGGATTTTGCCGGATGCAATTTCTTTTTTTAGAGGAATCCATAGCTGGTAGTAACCGCTATCTTGGGCCTACATCTCCTGCTTGCTCTTCCTCCATGCTCTTCACTCTTCTTTGACGCAATCTCCATGTTTTCGGGGCCTTAAACTGCTCCATTAGTTCTAAAACTCCAAAGCAACCGTCTTAATACCTAATAAAGACAAATGCAAATATACATGTTGATTTCTAAATGCAACCTAAAACACAGAAATGAAGCGAAAATAAACAGTTAAAATCGGTAAAAAACACAAGACATCAAAGATATTTCCTTGTGATCCAATGAGGACGAGGGACATCATAATAAGATTCACACTAGATGTCTACTGTCTTTTATATCGAATATTGTTGACCATTCAACCAATACAAGTACCAATTATTGATTTATATATGTCTTTTGTATATTATACAACCAAACTTAGATTGATATGTTAAGATGTCTTAGATCTTTCTGGTACGTTGAAATCCAAGATTCCATTATTTTAATTTCTTTGTCTCGTTGCATCACTAGCCACTCCGGATCCCCTTTGCTCTTCAAGCTAATGTCTTGACAATGTGAACCTGCTCATTAAAAAATTATTGAAATATTATGTGGGAGTTCATCCTATTCTTAAGCGACTTGTTGAATAAATGCTTAATTTAAACTGAAAATGTTACCATTATTTGTCTTGATGGCGACCACACTATCTGAAATATCCTCTAAAACTCTGAAAATTTATTTTAAAATCCCATAAAACCTTGTATACATTGATTGTACCAATGAATCTATTCAAAGAGTTATGTACAAATTTCTGTATTATGTTATTACCCGCCGACACTGTAAGGATCTGACAATCCATTAGAGAAAATGATGTTGCTCCCAAATCTTCGGAGAATTAACTTGACATCCTGCAACATATATAACATTTAAAAGTAAGTTTTAGCTGATTAATTTTTTCAAACTATTAACATTTAAATGGGTCCAAATAGCGGAAACACAAAACGATATTAAAATTTGTGACCCCTTTTGTGTTCTTATATCCAAACATCAAAGAATGTAATAATACGAAGGAATTCGAAAATACAATTCAAAAGTAGTGTTTTATAAATGATGCCTTAAGTGACTTGTGCCACAATCCTGACATGACCATTGATAATATATATGACTTTAAAATAAGTTAGTTAATAAGATATACCTGAATGCCAAAGTATGTCGTGATCCAGTGTGGCCGAGGTGGGACACCATAATAAGATTCACAGCCCTCAATGAAACTAGTCATATTGAAAGGTGCCGTTTGGAACATAGTGTCTTGTTTGTCATATCCCACCGGCATGACTATCTCGCTGCAGCTCTGTATAAAGATCATTCAAATAACTTATTTTATACCGATTCTGTTAGACAAATTAAGAAACAAATACAATGTTTATGTATATGTCCTATCGGTTAAGTTATAATAAGTTCTTTTTTTCATAAGAAATTTACATGCCTGCCATCTCCAAGCGATGTTACTGTTTGTAGACTGCGAAAACATATTGGTATCATAGCAAGATCGGTTGCCTATGAAAGCGACAACACCTGCGAAGATCCGATCTAGTAAATCATTTTTACGGTTTGGTGGGTTGGCGTCGATGGCGTTGCACAGGTTGGTCACCCAATAACTCGGACCCCGATTGTATTGAACAGCTTCGGCGTATATTGTACCCAAGAAGTCTTTAATATCGTAGCTTCCGTTCAATGGCCTGAAAAAATAATAAGGAAGAAACTAAGTATAACGCGTAGATTAGTTGAATTTTTAATAAGAAAAATAAGATATTTCTTTCTTACCCGCAAGTTTTGAATTTTTTGCTGAGGATTAAGAGACCATTGGGTTTGGCAGCAACTCTATCGATTTCTTTCCAAGATTTACGGATCGTGTTATAACATCTCTCACTCGTTCCCTTATGGAATAAATGTAAAGGAAAATAAAACCAAAGATGTAATTAGGACTATAATTATCCATGTGTAAAAAAAAATAGTGAGGAACGAAATAGTTGAAATGGAATTTATAGTGATAGAAAACAAAAAACTATTATGTATTAATATGTTCTGTAATAATTGAATAATTATATATTACCTTGATAACCTTGGTTACAACATAGTAATAACCAAATTTAGGACGAGTATCTTCAAAGTAGAGAAGAGGAGCAGAAGATGCTAATGCCCCGAGTGCTATCTGCGGATATTTTAGCCTGAACCATGCTGCTAACACTTTTTGTACAATAACATATTTAAAAAATGATTATTCCAATTACTTTATTATTATATAATTCTATTTAATATTATTACTGAGCGTAAGGGAGATCTTGCGGTAGAAATACTCCTCTCCCAGCAAGTTTTCATATAGTAATCGTAGTAAAATGTTCAAGATATGCGACATACTATATAGTTATGAAATTTTGCATATATGATATATATACATATATAATGGTGAACATGGACTTACTTCCACCATATGACCCTCCTATGACAATGATAGGGCTGTGTTTGGTTGAGTATTTCTCCTTAACCTGCAAGAGAATCGCGGCGTAGTCTGCTAGAGCTTGTGCTGAGTTCAAATACCCCAATGTACTCGCATTCTTCAATGTTTCTTCTGCCGATCCAAATGGCATCGTCTTCCCATAATACCTATGCTGCATTATATATCGTATGCATTTACATATTAACAGTGTAAAAGATAAACCTAACCGCACAGTTATATATAGACACACACGCACACACACCTCTATGTAGACGAGGAGCGCTTTTAAACGAGGACCGTTGTCACGAAGAAAACCAATGCCAGACAAATCGGAATCTAACGATGATTCTTCTCCAAGAAACGCTAATATTGGTGCGTTGGCTCTAGCACCAGCCCAGTGTTTGGAATCGATGGCGTATCTTTGTTGAAATGTCATGTAGCTTTTTGGTGTGAATGTGAAGTGGTCGAGATTCTGATCAAAGTAGAACATTTTAAGATCAGAGTCGTTTACTTCTTGCGTCTGTGAATCGGATGCATTCTTTAGCTTTGTTGGGGAAATTCCAAGTCGAGGGATTTTGGAGTGTGCAAGAGATATGAAATAAGATGACGATGTTGAGAATATCAATAGAAGGATGGTTGCAAATGGAAGAGACATTTTCAGTGTTTTGTTTAATCTTAGTACCGTAGGGTTGTATAATGGTCACTAAGTTGGCTTTCTAAGCTCATGCATTAAAACCTTTATATAGATACCAAAAAGTTATAATGCTTTTTGTGCAACTTTTTATGGATAATTCAAATATATGTGTATAAGTGCATACTTATATATGTTGGTATATGAATTTCCGTCCAATAAATTTCGTTTTCATGATTATTATTTAGAGATATTTGGTTGTTGATATTTTTGCTTCAACAATATATATATATATCCAAATCGATTTTGAATACCCCAAGTTATTCATGTTTGTATTAGTTAAGTAATAAGTACCTTTTGGCTATATTATTATTCTTTTTATGAGATAAATTTCATATAATTAAAGAGTGGGAAGTCTCTGATTATACATATATATGATTGAAATCTTTTCATAAGGTTTTTGGCTCATTTATTATAAGCAAATGCGACATTTTAGTGAATTCTTTAAGCATATGTCTATATCCATCTATCATATTTTTGAACAATTTTCACGTAAATTCCGATGTTCTATTTTGGAATTTTCTCGTTTGACCTGTTATTGCCGGCTATATCTTATTCTTTTTCTGCATTTCATTTTTGTCGCAGTAAATGTTAAGAATGGTGTCATAAATAGTCTTCATATATAAATGGATGTTGTATTCAAGTAACCAAAAACAAAAAGGTTACGTTTCATATTAATGTTATCATCTTTGTAAAGGTTGCGCGTGCGAAGCCATGAGCATATGTTCATTGCAAATTTGGCTATTGGCACCACAAATTTACAGGCTTGCTTCATGAATCTGCTATCATTTATTTATTTCTTTTATATATAGTTTATAAAGACCATATGTTATCATATAATACTGCTTTGGCGAAGAACTTTATTTATATGTTTATAATGGGTACTACTTTATAAAGCGAACAAAAGACTAAGAGTCTGTGATTTGTGAATACAAAAAAATCTCCTTTAAGAGTTAGCCATTGACACGCATTCGGAAGTTTTGTTTTTTAATAGTTGAATCTTTGGCCCATACTTTCACTTCCATCTTTTAAAAAAATAATTGAATCTTCAACTTATAGCTTTTATAGACCATAAAGAGCAAACTATTAATAAATATAGGAGGAAGCCACAAAAATTATTACTCTCCAGACACAGATCAGCCCGTTAGGAATGAATCAAATTAAGTTGAGAAATCATTCTCCTTCTAACAAACCAGTATTCCATTGTCTAGTTTCATTGTCTAGTTTCAGACCATGACATTCATCAAGCTGTGTGACATACAAGTTAAAATGAATATTAATGCACTCATATACAAAAGATATAACGTTGCTAAAACTAAAAGTAATCAAACATGCAATCATATTTATGATTCGTATTCGCGTGGGGACAGTTTCTAACGAGTGTGTGGTTGAGGACCCAACCTCTTTGCTTGTAATGGGTGCAACCTGTTTTCTTCAACCATTATTTTTTTATCTTATTATTTAATAAAGTTCTTCAAACTTCCCATGATAATATTATTCGTTCACAAGTTCAGAGTGCTAGTATGTGTTCACATCTTATTTTTATGTCTCTTTCATGCCAACAATTTTAATCGGAATGAGGTACTTTTCTTATCCTGTATTCACGAAGTTTTGACCAAAGATCAAAATAGACTCTTATCAATAACTATTTATATGGTAATATGATGAATATGTTTAATTCCAGGATATTTATTTAAGACTAATATGTTTTATCCATTCAACATTATATATAGAGTTTTCTGAATAATATTCTTTTGTGCAATAATTTACATCAGCAACTCAAGTTTGATGCCCATTAAAAAAACTAGTTCCCTCCTTATTTCAACAGCTCTAAAGTTTTGGGATAGTCTATAAATCGAAAGGTTGGAATGACAAAAGCACCATACCAAAAAATCAAATCAAAAGATCAATGGTTCCATTGAATAGAAATCACAAAGCACCATACGACGCAACATTTTGGCATGAAGTCACATTTCTTTGTATTCAGGCCTGACTGATTGAGTTTCGTATTTTGTTAAATAATCTAAAACCCAAATCATATTGGTGTTTATTTTCGGTTTCTCAAATTCCAACCACATACCGGCTTTTAAAATTCCAACCATTTTCAAAGACCACTAACCCCACGACAAGGACCAATTATTGATGTATATACTAAGATTATATACTATAACCCAAACTTATATCGATATGTTGAGATCTCTTAGATCTTTTTGGTACGTTGAAATCCATGATTCAATTATATTAATTTCTTTTTTTCTTTGCATTACCAGCCACTCTGGATCTTCCTTTCTCCTCGAGCTGAGGTCTTGACAATGTGTACCTGCTCACAATATTGAAAAAAATTCAATTCTTACTCGAAGTTTTAGCAATGCTTAATTTAAACTGAAAATTTTAAAACATTACCGTTAACTGTCTTGATGGCGACTACACTATCTGAAACATCCTCCAAAACTCTGAAATATATGGAAATCCCATAATATATATTGATTTAAGAACCTATATTTTAATACACAAACTATTATGTTTAGTTCTTTTTTGGTAAAGAAGTATTATGTTTAGTTACCCGCCGACGCTGTAAGGATCTAACAATCCATTAGAGAAAATTATGTTGCTCCCAAATCTTCGGAGAATTAACTTCACATCCTGCAAAAAAAAAACATATATATATATATATATATATATATATATCAATATATATATATATATATATATATATATAATTAGTTTTTGTCAAACCATTTTATAATATGACTTTAAAAATGAGTTAGTTAGTTACTTGAATGCCGAAGTATGTAGTGATCCAATGCGGCCGAGGAGAAACACCAAAGTTAGATTGACAGTCGTCAATAAAACTGGTCATATTAAACGGAGCCGTTTGGAACATTGTGTCTTCTTTGTCATATCCTATCGGCATCACTATCTCGCTGCAGCCCTATTGATAGATCTTTGATGTAATTTAAATTGTCCATATATCGCTTAGAATATATATTTAGTATAAAAAAACGACATTTATTTGTATGTTTTATAACGTAAATGTACATGCCTGCCATCTCCATGCGATGCTATCGTTTGAAGGCCGTACAAACAAATCAGTATCATAGCAAGACTTGTTGCCTATATAGGCAACAACACCTGCAAAGATCCGGTCAAGTACATCTTGTTTACGGTTTGGTCGGTTGTCGTTGATTGCGTTGCATAAGGTAGCCACCCAATAACCCGGATCCCCATTGAATTGAACTGCTTCTGCGTATATCGAGTCCAAAAAGTCTTTGATATCGAAGCTACGGCTCAATGGACTGAAAAATATTATGTTACATGTATAATTTAAATACTCTAAAGGGTAGGTTATATATTTGATAGCATTGAGGAAAAAAATTGTTGTTCTTACGCGCAAGTCTTGAATTTTTTGCTGAGGATCAATAGACCGTTGGATTTAGCAGCAACTCTATCGATTTCTTCCCACGATTTACGGATTGTTTTATAACAACTCTCACTCGTTTCCTTGTCGAATATATATTAGGAAATTATAAAACAAGACGTAACTATATTAGTCAAGACGAAATTTTTAACAGCAAAATATTAATGAAAAAGTGAATATTTGAAATGTTCTAATAATTGAATCAGTATACTACCTTGAAAACTTTGGATATGATATAATAATAACCAAATTTAGGACGAGTGTCTTCGAAGTACAGAAGAGGAGCAGAAGATGCTAATGCCCCTAGTGCTATGTGCGGATATTTTAGCCTGAACCATGCCGCTAACACTTTTTGTACAATGAAATAAAAAAATACCTTATTTTAGTCATATGTACCGTTATTAAAAATTACTGCTGAAGAGTAACTGGGTAAGGGAGATCACAAAGAATACTCTTCTCCAAACAACATTCTATATAGATAGTAACGTGTTTAAGACAAATTATTAGATTAAGCCACGTAACCAAATAAGAATGTGGACTTACTTCCACCGTAGGATGCTCCAATAACGATAATAGGACTATGTTTGGCGGAGTACTTCTCCTTGACTTGTAAGAGAATCGCGGCATAGTCTGCGAGAGCTTGTGCTGCGTTCAAATACCCTAACGTACTTGCGTTCTTCAATGCTTCTTTAGCCGATCCAAACGGCATAGACTTCCCATAATACCTATGCTGCATATCATAGAGTATACATTTATATATGCAGTATAAAATACTAATATACACATATAAAGACACACACACACCTCTATGTAGACGAGCAGGGCTTTTAAACGAGGACCATTATCTTGGAAAAAACCAACACCGAACAAATCAGTCTCTAACGACGATTCCTCTCCAAGAAAGGCTAAGATTGGTGCGTTGGCTTTTGGACCAGCCCAGTGCTTAGAATCGATGGCGTATCTTTGTTGAAACGTCTTGTAACTTTCCGGTGTGAACGTAAAATGGTCGAGATTCTGATTATAGTAGAAGATTTTGAGATCGGAACCAGCGAAGTCATCTACTTTTTTTGTGGGTCTCGTTGTTGGGGAAAGACCAAGTCGAGCGACTTTGGAGTATGTGTGAGAGACAAAATAAGGTGACACTAATGAAACGACTAATAGTAGGAGAATCGTAATTGGAAGAGACATTATTAGAGTTCAATGTTTTATCTTAGCAACTTAGTGTGCTATATAAACATGTAACAATATCTTTATATAGATCTCAAAATATACAATGCAATATATTATATATTAGATCAGTTTTTGCGTTGGAAGTTTTCTGATGACAAATATGCATGTGTGTATATATGCATATTTAAATATAAATTACATAATCATATCTTTCTTAAGCCCCTTTACAAAAAAGAGTATATATATCTTTCCATATTAATTTTTTTATAATACTAATTTGGAAGTGTTTTCTAGCTAGTTTCTATGATCTAAATCATTCTTAAATTCTTTATATATCATAAGAATCCGTTATATTTTAATTGTTACTCAGTCAGTGTGCTCAGTAGTTTAAATACTCCACTGACGGATAGGCAAAAAAGAATCAACTAGTTCTATGTATGATTATATTTTCTTGTCAATTATGCCTATAAATTTTTCTTGTTTACCCCCATTATTTATTGCTCTATTCTTCTACCACATCACATTGAGAGATTTTAAATATGTGCGAATATTCGTTGGATTTGCAGTAGTATATATATATTATTTTTCTCACATGTGTATTATTAATAGTTACGTTTTAGTGGGAAGGAACTAAAAAAATAATGCATTCCAATCAATTCCACTTAAACCACTTCTAATTGCACCCCAATTCTTTATATGGAGAGATCTGGCCCAGACTTTCACTTTCTTTTTTTATTTGTCGGATCGACAACTTGTACGTAGCTTTTAGATACCACAGACCAATTTTATCCAGACATAATTCTCTATTCAAATTTGAGCATGTTAAGAACGAAACCAGTCTCCCTAATGACGATCACACAGATATTATATTGTGTAGTTCTCTTTTTATTGTATATGAAGAATGAAACGTTTTTTTTTACAAAAGAGCTTAAGTACCATCTAATAAGACATGTTTGCTTGCCAAAAAAAAGTTCTAAAGAACAAAAAAGGAGGCACAAGGGTCTTGGGAAGGAGAAGTTATTCCCTCATAAGCCAAGTTGTTATGATGTTGCCGAAATTATGTCGATCTGTCCCAGCCATGATAAACTCACGAATCAGCCTGAAAATGCATTTGAAGACTATTGTCCGAAAGATAAACGTTGCTAAAAGATAATTAAAGATTTCAACCATATTTCTTTCTTTACATCTTCGACTTTGTGATGATTATTATGCGCGTGGGGACAGTAAGAGTGTGGTTGTGGAATATATCCATCTTTGCTTGTAGTGGATGCAACCTCATTTCTTTAACATTCCTTTTTAATTTGAAAATAAAAAGAAATGAATTGAAATTAAATTCGAAGCTTTCGTTGAATTTCTTTACACATCCCATGATAATGTTTTTTTCACAATACTCGGCCATATCAACTCTCAGTCTAAGCAGCCAAAAAATAAAGTAATATATATGTCCGCATATTGACATCACCCGTCCTGAACCTAAACATATCAAATATTGATTTATGGTCTTTGTTTTTATGTAAAAGTTTTTTTGTAACGTTTTTTATTTGGAGTTATATGAGCATATTACTCATAACGTACTGTACATATGGGTAGATAAAATTGATCAAAATAGTTGGACCGTTGTCTGGTTTTGGTTTCGTTTTTTATCTCGGTCTATAGTTGAGGCCCATGTTAGTTTAAGCTTAACATTAGAGTTATTATATACACTTATTCTTTCTTATCATATTGCATTCTGATGTATCTATTAATTAATAAATTGGTCTCTTTTTGCTGGTGGACGTAGCCACTAGCCAAATATCCCATTGGTGAACCACATAAATCCGTTTTTTGTGTTTTGTTTTATTTTTCTCACTAAATCCGGTTAAACAGTTTAGACCTTGTTCTTGTTTGAATTAAAGTTTTAAGATAAAAATGAAATATTAACTGATACAGGAAGATTATTAATGTGGCAATACAAACTTACTAATCAAATATCAGCATCACATGAACTATTTTGGGATTTGTTTGACTGCGACAAAGAGACTGTGACATGAGAACACTCAATCCTAGCCGTTCGATGTGATGATTTCCAAATCCCGACTTTAAACCTAACCCTCGCCTTAACATACACTTTAAGCTCGATCTTTCCCAAGGAATTTTGAGCCCTCAAAGCCTTACCATTGGATTTAGAAACGGCGACGTTCTGCGCAACCAAAGTGTCATCAATCTGCGTAACGTTCTTACGCGGTTGGTGAAACGGCTCGATCGTGTCGAACGCAAGCGTCTGGTCCTTGAACTTCACGAATATCTCGACGGAATTGTAGTAGACCGAGATTCTGTGGTTAGGGTTCTGAGATCGGATGGTGAATTTGAATGTAGCGGACATGTGATTGTCGTCCGTGAGGTTAAACTTTTGGACCGACGCGTTTTCGAGACTGTAATGAAGTTTTTTGGGTTTGGTTACAAGCCATGTAATGAGAACACCTACAACAGCGATGAAGATTAGGGTTAGTATGACGAGGAAAACGTAGCAGACAAGGGGACGACGCCGGTGCAGTGGCTGAGCTGGAGAAGTTATAGGCGGCATTGGTTCTACTTCTCGCAAAGATTTGGGGTCAATCATTGGTTTATTTGTATGTATATATAGAGTAGATACTTGTCAAGCAAGAAACCTAGAAAGTGTCTTGGATTCTGATGTTCTTTGCTTAAGCAGTAGAGAGATGAGTTCCTTTTTTTATTGTAGTTTTGAAACATTTTGTTCCTTCTACCTTGCTTTTAACAATTTTATGTTTTAAAGCTTTTTAACATTTGTATATATCCATACCCTACCAAAGAAAACATAAATTGAGGATAAAGTTTAAACCGTAATTGCTCATAAATTATAATTAATTAAGTGAGGTCACTTTAATAACTTACGTTCGCATGAATGTAAACCAAGTTTACGGAATAGGCCCAATTAAGCTGTCTCAACCAGCCCAATATCAATTTTTCAGAGCGTCACGTGCAAATCGCCGGTTTAATAGACCTCCGCGACTCGGTGTACCAAACCCAATCCCGAATACCCAAATGTTCAACTGAGTCGACTCGCCCGCGTCATATCCCAAGTGAGATCTTCTTCTTCTGTTTCCGTTTTTGCTCGTGATTTTAATCGTGCACTATCTTCTCGTTCAGTTGTGGTCTTTTGAATCTGCGATAAGTTATCGAATGGTAGTAATCGAATTCATCGGTTGAAATCATAGTTAAATTCGGATTTTCGGGATTGAGGAATCTCAGTTTGCTCTGCGCATCGCAACTGAAGTAATTTGAGTTCGAATTGTATGAAATCATGGTTAAGTTCCGATCTTTGGCTCAGGAATTTGAATCTCGATTTGCTCTTCACTTGATTCTCAATTCATCTCGACTGTGTATAATTACTTGAGTTCGAGTTGGTTTGTTTATCGTAAAGATGTAATTTTTGTCGAGACTGGATATTGTTTTCTTCTCGTTTCTACCTTCGTGTATACGATCACTCTGATGCCAAAAAAAAATTAATTTCAGTTTTTGGGAAATATCTCATTCTGGCTCATGTCTTGAATTTAGCAACTGAGACTGATTTGATCAGTGTCTCTTTGATGGTTGGTGCAAAGCTTGTCTTAATGTAGTAATCTGTAAAACAGTCTTAATCTTCTGCTTCATGTAAATCGAGTATGGAATGACTCAGGGGATTTCACAATCTCCACTTTTACAGATGTTTTGTTTACACTTTGCTCTTAATTTTTTGCTTAGTGCTAGTATTAGATGATAGCTTTGAGTTACATTAAAGTTTGTATTCTCTCTGTCTATGTTTCTTATGCTGTGAGACTGATTCCAATTTTGTCTTTAGTTTCTCTTTAGAATCTCTTCTTTCGGGTTTCAAGCTAAACGCTAGTTGCAATGGCACCATCACGTAACATCATTGTAGCCACCGGTCTGGTTGTTTTCGCGTCTGCAGGCCTAGCTTTCCCCTTTTACATGGCGTAAGAACCCACTTTTCTTCTCAACTGTTAAAACTTTTCCGATCTTGTGGTCTGACATTTGCTTTTTCCTCCTCTCAATTGATCGCAGATCGTCGAAGAAACCAGTGATTGATCCAACAAAACCGTTACCTCCTCAAGCAACTTTTAGGGGACCGTACATAAACACGGGTTCACGCGATGTTGGACCTGACCATCGAACTTACCCGAAGAAATAATGCGATCGAGTCAAGACAATCGCTACACAAACTGTAAACAGGAGTTTTCAATGTGAGATGTAGTATACATTTCTTAAATTTATCCCTTAAGAGTTATAATTTTGGAATTTCTCAAGTATTTTGTGGTCCAATCCATCTAAGTCGATATGAAGACGACCTTCCATAAATACCAGTCCAACCTAACCACTGAACGTAATTGAAATG
This sequence comes from Schrenkiella parvula, assembly GCA_000218505.1. Taxonomy (NCBI): domain Eukaryota; kingdom Viridiplantae; phylum Streptophyta; class Magnoliopsida; order Brassicales; family Brassicaceae; genus Schrenkiella; species Schrenkiella parvula. Next base: position 11,166,392 of record CM001192.1, on the reverse strand, counting down.
TATTAGCTTGAGAACTTGCTTTTGGTATATTGTCATAAGAATGTAATCACGAGTTCTGAGAGATGTAATACCAAAAGCACAAAGCTTGTCTAATCACAAACTACGTTCAAATACACTTACCTTATTTCTGCACATCGCAACTATCAGGTCTAATCAGTGTGTCATCAAGCCAAATTTTGAGTTAGCTCAGCAACGATAACTCAAATTCAAACTTTTGATTTGGATTATGTGATTGCTAAGAAATATCAAATTTTCAATAAGCTTAAATTTTGAAGCATCTTCGTGAAACCATTGCTTCTGAATGAAGTCAACAGATGCAAGAAACTGAAAATGCCAAATTAAGAAACCTTAATTCCCAACTTACATACACTAATAAGGTACCCATAAGCTTAAATCTACCAACAACTAGTTAAAGCCATTACAAATCGTTCCAGATCTAAGAGCTCGTGAACTTCGTCACCGCCTTGGTACCTTCAGAAACAGCGTGTTTCGCCAACTCTCCGGGCAAGACGAGCCTCACCGCCGTCTGAATCTCCCGGGAAGTAATCGTCGGCTTCTTGTTGTACCTCGCAAGCTTTGAAGACTCGCCGGCAAGCTTCTCGAAGATGTCGTTGATGAAGCTGTTCATGATCCCCATGGCTTTGCTCGAGATTCCGATATCTGGGTGAACTTGCTTCAGCACCTTGAAGATGTAGATCTTGTAGGTCTCGACGCTCTTCTTCGAACGCTTCTTCTTCTTGTCTCCGGCGACTACGGATTCCTTGGGAAGCTTCTTCCCGGCTTTTGGCTTCTTCTCTGCAGCAGCCGCCGCGGTGGTTTCTGCCGCCGGAGTTTTCTCCGCCGGCTTCTTCTCTGCTGGTTTCTTGTCTGCCTTCACCATTGCGATACTAATTTGTTACAGATTTTGATAAGAAAATGAGATTTTGAAAAGAAAGTGAGATTTGATGATTCTTCTCTATCGCCAATTCTTCTTTATTTATATAGGAAAAAGAAAAGAGATTTCATTGGGTCAGCTATTGAAACGCGGATCGGTGACGTGGCCATATTTATCTTGTTCGATATGAAAGGCGTTTATGGATGGATGGATCAGATCTTTTCTACACTACAGTCCGAGCGTTTTAAAAATTATTATCCAAAAAATCGAATTTCAAAAATGTTTCGCTTGCGCATTTTGACCCGCCCATTATTAACCCATGAGCGCCAATTTAAAAGTTCTTAATATTTGGCGTGGATAGCTGACGTGGCAGCTCAGGATCTTTCCAACGATGTACGGCTACGATTACATGGCTTTATGGCGATACGAGTTTTGGGCCTTTTGGCTTCTAAAAAACATGAATTATCGCCATAAAAACAAAATCTTCTTTTTTCATAAATGATCAATTGTTAATTATCTGTTCGACGTGTCTTATGAACCAAATCTTGTATCGCCATAATGCATTTGTACCGTCATGTTAAAATAGCTATAATTCATTATTGTTTTAAGCAGTGTAACTATAATTCAGAAATCAGAACATGCATGGATCAACAAACACTCTCATCCATAACTTAGCAGAATCATGGATAATGAAAAACTAATTCAATTTTTTTTACCATCCCTATCCATAATGCATTTTACCAATCATTGTAACATTAACGTGAATGTACAAGACACAAGTCATTTGAGATACGTTTTAGGAATCTCCTTTGAATTCGACTTCGAGCGTGATCTTACTTTAGGGTGTGATCAATGTCATCGGAGGCTGCTGCTGCGGCGGCCCATGGGCCGGTGAGTGGCCCAAGAATAAAGAAATATGGCTCATAAGCTTGTCTTTCCTAGAGAACCTAGTCCCACAAGAGCAAACCCACTTGATATACCCACAATGCTTCTCGTGCGTCCTAAGATCAGACAGAACCGAAAAATGCTTCACGTTGCATCTCCTACACATATACAATTTTGGACAATGACTTCTCTTGTAATGATTTTTGGCACAAATCACAGATTTCAACGGTTGAAACTTCTCGTGTCTCTGGTTCCATCTACACCCTTGTTGGGGGCACGAGTAGTAATATCTCTTCAACGAGTATTCGATTTTCTTTTCATGGCTCGTTGGGTTGATCAAGGCTTCACGTGTCTTGTACTCGTCTCCGTGCGCTCTCATGTGCATCCTTAGATTTGCGTCTCTCTTAAACCCTTTCCCGCAGATCTGGCAGTAATGCGTGTATTTAGCTAGTAGATCCGCCACGCCTAGCTCCACTATCCCATAGTTCTCGAATCTTGATTTACAAAGAGGATGATCTTTCTTAGGGTTTATGGTTTGGGTGCCGTACCATTCAAGATTCTGCGCAGTTTGGTCGAGAAACGAAATATGCCCCCTTTCTTGGACACCAAGAACGTTAGTTGACGACTCTCGCATGAAATCATGACTGGAGTTGATCTCTTGTGGAGAAAACTCCATAACAGTTGCATCTGCGGTTTGATCATTAACGATATTACTATTGTTGTTAGATGAGATGTGGAGTTGTTGGCAAGTGAACATCATTGAAGAAGCAGCCGTGATGATCTCTTGAACCAAACCTCCGATGTTAGCCACGGCCAACGTCGACGACCTTGACTCCGCGGATTGGTTATTGTTATCAGTAGAGATCATGAAAAAGCTGACCAGAGACTGGATCTGATGGACTTTGTCTTGTATGGTAGAGAGATTGAGTAGAAGAGAGAGTGAAATAATGTCGTCGTCTTCCGATGATTTCATCGCAGCCATCATGGGATTATAGTAGACTGGATTTGAGGACGTAGTGGTCGTCTCGGAGAAGCAAGACATTAAGCCTTCTCCATTATTCATAATATGCTCTCCTTGATTCATCGGTGTATAAGAAGAATCTAATTAACTTGAGTTTTGTTCTTCTGATTCTGTTGGCTCTTTATATTCTTTGTGGTGTCTTTGTTTTATATATATGCCAGCCGTTCTAGGGGGATGGATTGAAGAAGACACGCTGCCCTCTAGGTCTCTAAGGTATAAAATACTTGTGAGTTGTGACATACATTCACACACACAAACGAGTACGTGTCATGTCTAGTAATATTTTATTTTATTTTGGTATCATTTTATCAAAATTCCAAAAAAACATCAGCCAATATTTTACTAATCTGGATAACATTTGAAAACCAGATTCTGACTGAATTATCGGCCGTTAGACTGTATATAGTCTAAAAGAACATAAACATAAACATAAAGATACAAAGGAGAAATCAGCAATTAAAATGCGACTACGCCGTCTAAGCTCTAGACAATCTATTGAACCTGACGATATTTAGAACCTTGCATTTAATCAGTGATTTGAAAATTGGATGGACTTATATATTGATAGATGAAAACATGTACAGCATATATAATCAAATTAAACTTTATTTTATTTAAATTAAATTTTCTTAAAATAATTTAATAATACGTATTAATATGTACTCGAAACCAGACGATGAAAATAAATGACACAATCACAAATTGTTAGAATACAAATCTTAGTCAAATTAGATATTTAACCATTTAAATTTTGGTTATATAATGAATTTTTAAAATTATGTTGTGAGTAATTTTATGAACAGTATTTATGACACAAGTAGTCAATGCACAATACATGAGATGGAGTCATGAATGATGTTTTCCCCCCTCCCCTTCAAATTGCACTTGTCATACATGTACATATATGAATTATTTGCATTAGGTTAAATGTGGATTAATAAAGATCGATATGTGATGCGATGTGATTATCGAGGAAGTCAACTAGTTAGCTAAATCAAACAAGGGCCATCCCCACTTAAGACCTTCCTCACATAAACCTACGAATATTTTGTCAGCTATCTCTTAAAATAAAATAAAATGTCTAAATCCCAATTGTATTAAGTTAATAGTGATTATCCTAAGTCAAGTTTTTTTGTGTTTTTTAATGGCCTTTTCTTCGCGTATTATTTGAAATATACATTCATGATATAATGGGAAAGCTTAAGTAATATCTTACGTCACATGTATAACCAATCCTTGTTCAACAAAAAAAGAAAAAAAAAGCTGCTTTCTACATGCATTCCTCTAGTAGCATCTCGATCGACATCTCCACCAAAAATATCTAACATTAAAACAAAAAAAATAGAAGAGAGAATAAAAACGTTTCTAATTTAGACACTTCAAAATATGTTTTTAATACTATTCTGTCACATATAATAAAATTATTATAAATTTTCTTTTAAAATTTAATTATATAATTTAATTATTTTTAAAATATTAATATTTTAAATGTTAAATACTTTTTTTACATCTTTTCAGTTGCAGGTCTTCTAATGTGCTTACATGCGCACATGTAAACGCGTGCTTATATGATTGGATCTTACAGGATCATTAACAGTGTGGCAATCTGCATGAGTTGCAATTTTAGTAAAATAATCGTGGTCATGCGTATTCATTTTATATTTTGGAAAGAAGTAACTTTCTTTATGTATTAATGAATAATCGGAATATATATATAAATTGGATGGATGATTAATGCTGGTTTTTGAGAAGTTTGTGACGTTAATTAACGCACTTGTGCTTTTACCAAAACTATTAGTGCTACCCAAGCATTACAACTTGTATAATGTATTTCACGTGCCAAAGAAACGTATTTTTGAATGATTTTAGCAAAATTTCATTGATTCCTATATACTAGTAAATTGCACTGAAGCAATATTACATGAAGAACTTAATTTATTTTTGTTGAAAACATCAGAATTTATTTAGTCTGTATAAAGCAAAAATTGAAAGAAATTTTATTATTATTTTTGTTATGAATTTGAAGCTTGAATAGTGGTCAGGGCATGGTAATAATCCCCTGACAACTCTTATTTTGATCACTAGTTTCTTTACCCCAAAGAAAAAACACTAAACTAGTTTAGTAATCAACGTGTAATTAAGATCTGATGGACTAAATTGGTCGGAGATAAAAAAAGTAACTTAAAGTTAAAGCAAAATTTATTGACAAAAAAAAAGCAAAAATTAATGCTTCTTTCTAGGATCGAACATGGGCCTTTTAATTGTGTTGTGTAACTGATAAACGAATAATGGGGGATTTTAGTTTCCGAGAAACGAAGAAGAATGTGAATCAACGGGACGGGAGAAAGAAGAAGAAGCAGAGATCGGAGATGATCACTCCTCGCCGTGATCTGATACTTTATCGGGCGCCGGAGGAAATATCGGTGGCGCGTGGTAATCGCCGGAGGTTGGTTTGAAATTTTATACCCTCGATGTCATTTCTTCTTTCACCTTTTGGCGTTGTCTGTAATTTAGCATGATTAAGTTGTAAACCTGTAATAAAAACCTAACAGTAAGCAGAAATCTTAGTAATCCTGTTTTTATTTAGTTCTTTGCCCATTCACAAATTTACTATTCTTAGAGTTTTTTAAAAATCCAGATGAAAAAATTTCGTTTTCACTTCGATTCTGGTACCAAAACTGTAAAAACTAAATAAGTTCATTTATATTAAAAAAAAACAAATCTTTGTAATCGTCTCTACGATCATTTTGCTCCTGCAATCTTTTTTTTGTTGCTCTGTTTCCTTCTTTGTTTTTGTTCTTTTTCTTCATTGAAGGTTTTCGTCAATGGAGTTTGGAGATGATAAGATGCTTTACATGAGAGACACATGGAGAGAATCAAACATGATCTGCGACGTCTTGCCTCTCAACCCTAGCTCCAATGGCGTTTGGCCAGCTCCGAAATTTGCAGACCCTAATATAAACGTTTATTTCTGGAATTACACGTTTCCACACTTGCAGTTGATATTTCTCATCATCTCTTTCCTCTGGCAATTCTTGCATTTTTTCCTCAAGCGTCTCGGCATGATCCGTTTCACTTCCCATATGCTTGTGAGTGATCTCGAAAACAAGTTATTATTCCTTTTTCGGATGATGTATCTGGATTTCGAATTTTGAGGTTTGTGTTATCTTTTTTTGTTTGTTTGTTTGTAGACTGGTGTTCTCTTAAGCAAGTCGTTTCTAAAAGAGAATTCAGCGGCGAGGAGATTCTTCGCTACAGAGGATTACAAAGAGATTGTGTTTAGTCTTACTGCTGCTTGCTCCTACATGATGTTCTGGTTCTTGATGGGAGTTAAAATGGACATGGGTTTGATCCGAACCACGGGGAGGAAAGCTATTACCATTGGGATCTCCTCTGTGTTACTATCCACTTTGGTTTGTTCCGTTATCTTCTTCGGAAACCTCAAGGAAGTAGGAACGAAGAATTCAGATAATACCCTCAATTCCTTGGAATCAGTCGTGATTTACTCAATCCAATGCCTTTCGTCTTTCCCCGTTGTTGGAAACCTTCTCTTCGAGCTCAGGCTACAGAACTCAGAGCTCGGTCGTCTAGCTATCTCTGCTGCTGTCATCAGCGATTTCAGCACCTCGGTTCTCGCTTCCGCTCTCATCTTCATGAAGGAGCTCAAGGATGAGCAGACACGGCTCGGAAGCGTGTTTATAGGAGATGTTATAGCTGGGGATCGACCTTTGAAGCGAGCAGGGATAGTGGTTCTCTTTGTTTGTGTTGCCATCTATGTTTTCAGACCGTTGATGTTCTACATTATTAAAAGAACGCCTTCTGGTCGTCCCGTCAAGCCAATCTACCTAACTACAATCATCGTTATGGTCTCCGGATCAGCCATTCTTGCGAATTGGTGCAAACAGTCTATTTTCATGGGACCTTTCATCTTAGGTCTAGCTGTTCCCCATGGCCCGCCTTTAGGCTCTGCAATCGTTCAGAAGTTTGAGTCGGCTATATTCGGCACTTTTCTTCCATTTTTCGTTGCCTCATCTTCCAACGAGCTCGACATTTCAGCTTTACTTGATTGGAAAGATCTCAATGGCATTATACTTGTCATAGTAACATCTTTCGTCGTCAAATTCATCTTGACCACTCTTCCTGCTTTGTTCTACGGTATGCCAATGGAAGATTGCTTCGCCATCTCTCTTATCATGTCTTTTAAAGGCATCTTCGAGCTCGGTGCCTATGCCTTGGCCTTCCAAAGAGGGGTATGTACACATATGCCTCCACAACCATTATCATTTTAATACAAAAAAAAACTATATCTCATGTCTATGCTTTGAACTTTGCAGTCTGTCCGTCCTGAGACCTTCACTGTCGCATGTCTTTACATAATGTTGAATTCCGCAATCATACCTCCGATTTTGAGGTACTTATACGACCCATCGAGGATGTACGCAGGGTACGAGAAGCGGAATGTGCAGCACCTGAAACCAAATTCTGAGCTACGGATTTTGTCTTGCATTTACAGAACAGATGATATAAACCCAATGATCAATCTTCTTGAAGCAACTTGCCCGTCCAGGGACTCTCCTGTAGCAGCCTACGTCCTCCACTTGTTGGAGCTCGTGGGGCAAGCCAATCCGATCTTCATTTCCCACAAATTGCAGACTCGCAAAACAGAGGAGACGTCTTTTTCAAACAATGTAGTTGTCTCCTTTGAAAAATTCCGCAAAGATTTCTACGGATCAGTCTTCGTAAGCACCTACACGGCCGTATCAATGCCAGATACGATGCACGGAGACATCTGTATGCTTGCACTCAACAACACTACTTCACTCATACTCCTTCCTTTTCACCAGACTTGGTCCACCGACGGATCTGCTATCATCTCAGACAGCAACATGATCTGGAACCTTAACAAGAGCGTTCTCGAATTGGCGCCATGTTCTGTCGGAATCTTTGTCTACAGAAGCAGCTACGGAAGGAGAAACATTAATGACACGGTCTTAAATATGTCGTCCTACCAGGTCTGTATGATCTTCCTAGGCGGTAAAGACGATAGGGAAGCAGTAACACTTGCAACTCGAATGTCCCGTGACCCGCGGATTAACGTTAACGTGGTCCGAATGATCACTGCCGACGAGAAAGCAAGAGAAAACTCGGAGTGGGATAAAATGCTTGACGATGAACTGCTTAGAGACGTGAAGAGCAACACATTAGTAGATATCTTCTACACTGAAAAAGCAGTCCAAGACGCGTCTGAGACATCAGGTTTGCTAAAATCGTTGGCGAGCGATTTCGATATGTTCATAGTGGGAAGAGGGAAAGGAAGGAAGAGTGTGTTCACGGATGGGCTTGAGGAATGGAGTGAATTTAAGGAGCTTGGTGTTATTGGAGACTTGTTGATTTCACGGGATATTAATTGTCAGGCCTCTGTTTTGGTTATACAACAACAGCAACTTATGATTTAGTCTTAGGAATTTTGGTCAATATTCTTTCTTACCTACACAATTCATTTGTAATTTTACCGTTTTTCTGTTCGTTATAGTCTTAGAAATTTAATTGTAAGAAGAGTATTCTTTTGTATATTCCACTTAATCCATTCAAATTTTACTTATTGGAAACCCAGTTTCTCAGATGAGCAATAGTTTTGTTCTTTTTTTTTTAATTTTGTTTTTGGGTCAATAATCAATATAAAGCTTGTGGAACTTTTTTTTTTTTAAATTATAGTTCTAAATATACCACATAAATAAGTTATAGTTTCGAAATACCACACAATTTAGTTTGATGAAAGATTTTCCAAAGTTTTTTTTGAAAGAGGAGAATTTCCAAAGTTTAGTATATATAAGAACCCTTTCAATTTCCGTAAAAGTTCATATATAATAATTGTAAAAGTATTAATTAAATCGGATTAAATTATAAAACAGTTTTAGGTCCTTAGCGATGTTTGATATAATTTTTTGTTTCTTAAACTTTAGCCTAATCATTTTTTTTTCCAAATTTACTATAACGATTTTGTGGTAGCTTAGTAAAATGTGCATGTTGGTCAATAAACGATCTTGTAAAATCATATAAACGTGAATATTCTAACATTTACCCACAATATAAAGTCATTTCGTTCCTTTTGCTGAGATCATTGTCATGTTAAACTCATTCATGTTGTCGTTGTTGTTGAACTACTAAAACAGAAACCCTAGGTTTTAGATCTTTAGACGCAAGCAAATCTCCGATGACTCCTAACTCCGGAAGCTCCATCCACTGTGCCAATCCCGAGAAATTCAGTAAATCATCGTCGTGATCTCTCCCTACAATCATTAAATCATAGTCTTCCGCCGCCAATCTGACGTTGGTGGCCACCGCGGGACCACCGTTGACTATCTTCTCCGTGTAGGCAAAACTTTCGGCGGTGGAATATGTTTCCTTCAAATCATTCAAGACCTGATCATCAACAAGGTAATCCCAATTCTTGGACTTGTCTGGTTCTTGACCAGACAAAAATCTGATCACCGTGAGACGCACTCTCGGATTGTGTCTCATCCATTTCGCAAGCGAAAGCGCCTCGCGATCATCTTTACCGCCAATGAAGATCACACCGACGTTAACGATACCGTTACTCCTTTTTTTGGTTTTCAAGTTACGGTAGCCTCGGTCATTGAGTACGCCGATGGAACAGGGAGCGCGGTCGAGGAGAGAAGCGTTCACACGTCTGATCACAGTATCGTCTGATTCATATAATCCCTCGCGTGACCATTTTCGTCCAGAAGGGATGATGATTATCGATGTGAGGTGGTCTAAAGCGAGATTGCAGATGTCTTGATCCATTAGATTCTCATGAGAATAAGCTGAGAAGAAACTAACAGTCGTAGATGCCCAATTCTCTTGTTGAAACTCGGAGAACACGAGCATCATTGTTTGAATGTAAGAGTTTTGTCGCATCCGCGGTTTAGACCGCTTGTCGTGCGGTATCAAGATGGGAAACGCACGTCCTGCAAGTTTCACAAGGTGTAATGCGGTGATGGCGATGACTCCTCTGTCTTTACTGTTCTCGCTGTTTAGTGGCGAAGAGAGCAATTGAAGCAGCGAGATCACGTTTGATATGTTGTCCGGTTTGTGCAAACAAGTTAGGATCTTGAGATCTGAGTTTAATTTCAGATGCATAATGTCTCTCTTGACGTATCCGATGTACTTCCTATTTGGATCGTATAGTGCTTTCAGAATAGTAGGTAAAACTCCCGCGTTCACAAGAACGTATATTATCAGGAACGTGTGCGTTGCTTGCGACAAATTCTACATGACAAACAAATGAACCCATTAATTCGAAATCATGATGATATATATATATATATATATATACATGCATGTAGAGTGGTTTCGGGTTTTTAATAAAGTTTTTTTACCCAATGATTCGCGGCTCCTTCGAAGAAGCATAAGTCGACAAAACCCTTATAGTTCATCATAGTGGCGAGGATAATAGATTCTTTAGTAGGTAATTTGAAGATCAAGCAAGGCACAAAAGTAGCAGTCCATTTGACGACCAATGTGAAACCCACCAGAAATATGTTAACGGATATGTCATCGAACGCGTACAGTACCCTTATAATGTCACATTTCATGGTCATTACCGCGATTGAAATCGGGAAAAATATGTTTGTAACCAAGCCCTCAAACTTGGCCTCTAACGCAGAACCTAGAGGCGGACCGTCTGGGATAGCCATCCCGACCAATAAAGCTCCTAGAACGTGGATTTGGTGGAAATAAGTTGTGTAAATGCTCGCAGCGATTGCGGTCATAATTGTTCCATATACGTAGAGTTCCGGTGCGGGTTTGCCTTCTGGACTTGTGTCGACTATCCATTGAGCTGTAGGCTTGATGATGAGTAGAACCACAAGGACTAAGATGGTCATTGCCACTGCATCGCGGTTGGCTGTTGTTGGCGATACATACCTGCGTGACCGTTTCAAACTGTTATAATAAATATTGTTCAAAAACCCTATAATAAAAAAGTTGTACTATACCATCTTCTAGATAGTGAAAATGGTTAATCTTTTGGCAGCTGAAATCTAAGATCTTTTACAACTTAAGAAGGAAAATTATGAACTCTATTATATATACATATATCTTCTTCTTTTTTTATTATTCTTGATATTGAAGAAGTGATGAGAGATGAAACGATTAAACGTCGTCTTGCGTACCTGTATGATCCTACGTAGGAAACGCACAGCAGAGTGATAAATCCTAGGAGATCATTGATGGTGGCAATAGATATGGCGAGGCGGCCGAGCTCCGAGTTTGGAATCTTAAGCTCATACACGAGGTGCGTTACTACCGGTAACAGCGTTAACGCTTGAACCGCTACAATCACGGTGCGTTCTGTTGGGGCCAGCTTCAAAGGCATATAGAGGGGATCGACCCTGTCTAGACGGAAGTTTCTGAAGGCTAATCCGGTGATCATAGTCACCATAAAGGACGAAACCGCGATCGCAACCGTGCTTTTACCGATATGAAACACCGCTCTTTTGTTGGTCTTCACGCCCATCAAGAACGTGAACATTATTAACCCCAACTTGGCCACACCTTCCAACGCTATGTTACCATCCAACGCCACGTCTAACGATAAACGGTCCGAAGAAAACTCCAGAAGATCAATTAGGTGACGTCCCAGAAGCAAACCCGTCTAATTAAAAACCAAAGACACGTTACTTGCAATACGAGTTTCACGAGCTTACAACGTACGACACAAGAAATCGATATTTGGTATGTTTAAGAACTTACGATCATGTAAGAAACGAACTGTGGTATGCCAATGAATCTAAGGAACATATGAGATAAGACGATTAAAACGAAGATTATAATGATTTGCATCTCAAGAAGAGGCAATGCGTATCCGAAGATGACACTCGGAGTTTCATAGTTTTCCAAAATTCCGTAAGAAGAGATGTTGAAAAAAGCTCGGTGACAAATTTCGGCGTTGTTAAGCGCTGGCCAAGGCGCAGGAGCAAGTGGTGGAGATTCGTTCATGGTGATGATAATCAGTAGAGTTTATGAAGAAGAACGTTTTGTCGTCAAAAAATTTCCGATCAACTTTGTTTTAATTTGTTTCGCTCAAGGTTTCGTTTTCTCTATCTGTCGTTTTTGCTTCTTCTTAACAATATTTCTTTTTTGTTATAACATGTCAGATTAACAAAAAAAATATACAACAACGTAGCTGTTTCTTTGAACAGTTGTTGTTTCTCAATAGTTGGCGCCTCCCTTTTGACCAGTTTCTGTTACGTTTGAGTTGGCGAACGAAGGTAAAAGGTGGCGCATGTGTGCCCCTACATAATGTTCTAAAAACATTTTTTTTTTAAAATTTCATTAGATTACATAATTTTTTTTGGATCTGCACGCTAGAAATATACTTATAAAAGAATATACATGAATATACCTATATCTATTATGCAAAAAAAACGGTTTTTTTTTATATCTCAATTGGTGTCACAAATTCAGTTTATACTTGAATTTGAAAATAGATTTAACTTATTACTCAATTCGTAATTTTTGTAATTTTTATACACAAATTTTATAAAATTTGGTTAATTTTTACATTGATCGATGACATCGATGACAGATGATGACGTGAATGATATTTTGTGATGTCTTTAACAAAATTATATAATTTGGGCTTAACTTTGGATTTACTCCAATAAAAGATTATTAGAATAAAAACCAACCTAAAATAAATTAAAGGTTAATTTCAATAGATCCAAGTTGGATCATCCAACGGTGCAGAGTGATGTCATATGAGAGATCTTGTGGTTTTATAGTGAATTGTAGCTATGATATTTTCCTTCACAATCTCATTACGAACTCGACGTCGCACCCTTGAGCGTACAAGGAAGCTCGTACCATTTAGGGATTGAACTTTTAATTCAAAACAAACGAACAGAGAACAACTCGATTGGTCTATGTCATTAATCATCTACAATGTGAAGAATAATCTTGTTTCTTTTTTTTTGCTGAGATCACTGACATGTGACACACATTCATGTTGTTGCTGTTGTTGAACTACTAAAACAGAAACCCTAGTTCTTAGATCTTTAGATGCTAACAAATCTCCGATGACTCCTAACTCCGGAAGCTCCATCCACTCCGCCAATCCTGAGAAATCCAGTAAATCATCGTCGTGATCTCTCCCTACAATCATCAAGTCATACTCTTCCGCCGCCAATCTGACGTTGGTGGCCACCGCGGGACCACCGTTGACTATCTTCTCCGTGTAGGCGAAATTGTCGGCGGATTCGTACGTTTCTTTCAAATCGTTCAAGACCTCATCATCAATTAGGTACTCCCAATTCTTGGACTTATCTGGTTCTTGACCAGACAAAAATCGCATTACCGTGAGACGCACTCTCGGATTCTGTCTCATCCATTTTGCAAGCGAGACCGCCTCGCGATCATCTTTACCGCCAATGAAGATCACACCGACGTTGACGCTACCATTACCCCTTTTCTTGTTCTTCAAGTTGCGGTAGCCTCGGTCATTGAGTACGCCAATAGAACAAGGAGCACGGTCGAGGAGAGAAACATTTACACGTCTGATCATAACATCGTCTGACTCATAAAATCCATCCGGTGACCATTTTCGTCCAGAGGGGACGATGATCATCGATGAGAGGTGGTCTAAAGCGAGATTGCAGATGTCTTGATCCATTAGATTCTCAAGAGAGTAAGCTGTGAAGGAACTAACTGTCGTAGTTCCCAAATTCTCCTGTTGGAACTCGGTGAACGCAAGCATCATAGTTTGGATGTAAGAGTTTTGAAGCAACAGCGGCTTAGATCGCTTGTCGTGCGGTACCAAGATGGGAAACGCACGTCCCGCGAGTTTCACGAGGTGTAACGCAGTGACCGCAATTACTCCTCTGTCTTTGTTCTCGTTGTCTAGCGGAGAAGAAAACAATTGAAGCAGCGAGATCGCGGCTGAGATGTTGTCTGGTTTGTGCAAACAAGTTAGAATCTTGAGATCTGAGTTTGATTTCAGATGCATAATGTCTCTCTTGACGTATCCAATATACTTCCTCTTTGGATCGTATAGTGCTTTCACAATAGTAGGCAAAATCCCCGCGTTCAATAGCACGTAAATCATCAAGAACGTGTTCGTTGCTTGCGACAGATTCTGTATGAAAAAAACATTCACCCATTTATTCAAAATCATGATGCTAAAGATACATGTCAATGAGTGAGTTAGGATTTTGTAGTAAAGATTTATTACCCATTTATTCATGGCGCCTTCAAAGAAGCATAAGTCAACAAAACCCTTATAGTTCATGATAATGGCGATGATAATTGATTCTCTAGTAGGAAGCTTGCACATCAAGCAAGGTACAAAAGAGACAGTCCACTTCACGGCCAATGTAAAAGCCACCAGAAATATGTTAAAGGATATGTCATCGAAGGCATAGACTACCCTCAAAATGTCACCTTTCATGGTCATGACCGCGATTGAAATGGGGAAAAATATGTTTGTAATCAAGCTTTCGAACTTGGCCTCTAAGGCTGATCCCAGAGGTGGACCGTCCGGGATGGCCATCCCAACCAACAAAGCTCCTAGAACGTTTATTTGGTTGAAAAACGTTGTGTAAATGCTCGCGGCGATGGCCGTCATGATTGTTCCGTACAAGTAGAGTTTCCGTACGGGCTTGCCTTCTGGGGTAATGTCGACTATCCGTTGAGCCGTAGGCTTGATGATGAATATGATCACAAGAACTAAGATGGTCATCGCCACTGCATCGCGGTTGGCTGTGCCCGGCGATACGTACCTGCATGACCGTTTTAAACTATTATAAGAAATGTTCGAAAAGTCGTTATATACTAATGTGGTACTCGAGTGCCGTCTGCGTCTACTTGATGAAATACATGTTTCTGCAAATACATCATTGGATCGTCTAGACCAGTGTTCAAAAAACGGTCTAGGCGCCGCCTAGACGTCCGGCTAGGCGGTCAGATATACACAGCCGAAACGATTTTATTAAAATCGGTGAAAAAAATCGGAAATCCGATTTAGGCGGTCTAATTTTTTTTAAATGGATGGAAATATGTGACAAATGACATATAAAATTTAAATATAAATCTAATTTAATGTAATAATTTTTAAGGCCTAGGCCGTGACTAGGCCCCGACTAGTCGTTCTAAGCGCTAGGCTCCTATCGACCGCCTAACTACCGCCTAGCGATTTTTTGAACATCTGTCATCTAGAGGTAAACGCATATGCGAATGCACCTTTTAAACGTTGAAATCGACTTGCATACCTGTATGTTCTTACGTAGGAGACGCACACCAGATTGATAAACCCGAGGAGATCGTTGACGGCCGCGATAGATATGGCGAGGCGGCCGAGCTCCGAGTTTGGAATCTTGAGCTCATGCACGAGGTGTGTTACGACCGGTAACAACGTTAGCGCTTGAACCGCTACAATCACGGTGCGTTCTGTTGGGGCCAGTCTCAAAGGCATATAGAGGGGATCGACCTTGTCAATACGGAAGTTTCTGAAGGCTAATCCGGTGGCCATAGTCACGACAAAGGACGAAACCGCGATTGCAACAGGCCGTTTACCGATTTGAAACGCTGCTCTTTTGTTAGTCTTGACGCCCATCAAGAACGTGAACATTATTAGCCCGAACTTGGCCACACCTTCCAACGCTACATTTCCATCCAAAGCAACATCCAAGGATAACCGGTCCGAAGAAAAATCCAGCAAATTAATCAGGTGAGGTCCAAGAAGCAACCCTGCCTAATTTCAAAAACCAAAGACTCATTACTTGCGGCACAACACACCATAACAGCTCTTTACTTACGATTCAAGAAACTGAAATTTGGTAGGTTCTAACTTACGAGCATGTAAGAGACGAACTGTGGTATGCCAATAAATCTAAGGAACAGATGAGATAAGACGACGCAAACGAAGATGAGAATGATTTGCATCTCAAGAAGAGGCAATGCGTATCCGAAGATGACACTCGGAGTTTCATAGTTTTCCAAAATTCCATGAGAGGAGATGTTGAAAAAGGCAGCTCCGTAACAAACTTCGGCGTTGCTAAGCGGTGGCCAAGGCGCAGACGCTAGTGCTAGAGAATCGGCCATGATGATGATCGATAAGTAAAATGACAGAGATAAGTATTTGTCAAAATTTGTTCAGATTGATTATGTTTTATTTTCTCGTTGAAGATTTGGTCTCTCTCTAGCTGTCTCTAGTTTATTCTGAACAAAAGAAAATATTCAACAACCTAACTGTTTGTTTGAAAATTTAGTGTTATCTCCTAATAGTTGGCGCTTCCTCTTTGACCAGTTTTGTTACGATTGAGCTGTACATATCAACAAATATACATATACACATTATCTATACGCTATACGTAACAAACATGCAAATGGTAGCCAAACTCAGTAATGTGGGCTTCTGATCCAAATGTAACGTTGGGCCGATCTCTTAAAAGAAAAAGAAAAAACAAATGTCGTAGACCAAAACAAATGGTGCAGAGAGATGCGATTTGTGAAATCTTTATGTAACTAAATTAATTTATGTAATAAGTTTTTTACTGTACCAATGGATTTTTGTATAGTCGCATAAAGCGCATAATCAACTATAATAATAACAGAGTTTGAGTGGGTAGAAATATAAAAGAGTGGACCCATAACGACTCAGCAACAGAGAGGATCCTATCCAATCCTATCATGTTCTGCTTTTCAAAAGACAGGAACAGAACATGACATTGACATTGACATAGACACACCACAAAACCTGGTTCTTAAAAATGGCGCGCCAACTGAATCAGATCTTTAGTATGTTAATTTTTTTTTTGTCAACTACTATGTTAATTCTTTATTATACAAAGTTACAAACTCTTATTTTTCATTTAATTACTATAATCTTTTTTTTCTTCTGTCAACATACTATTTTAATTGTTTTTTTCCGATAATTTCTCAAGTATGAATGATTTTTCGAAAAAAAAACCAAATGAATGACTTGGTTTCAGGTGCATAATTCAAAAGTCCAACCAAGAATATCTGAGACTTCACCGCGATGCATTGGCTCGAAGTCAAAGGAAGTAGATTTACTTCATAAACACTATTCTAATCTCTTTTCACATTTAGTTTTCATTGTGTTTCAACAAAAAATTCATTGTTTTCTCTTAATTTTCTCGTTAGTTTACATGAAACGATTCTTACCTCTTAAATACATTTCAAGAAAAAGCAGAAATCAAAAGTTGAAAATTTGATTTTTTTTTTCGCCTATATATTTATTAATATAAATGATTAATTATAAATACCTATCTTTTGCTGAATTTTGTAAGCCAAGTTTGGGTGAAATGTTTTACCATTTCTACTCATGTAAGTTCAAAATCTTAGGTTTTTAACTAACACAGTTTACATATGCCAGAAAAGATTTTTAATTATATAGTATATTTTATTTCTTAACGTAGGAATTTATATATTTTGGCAAAATTTTAAATGAATATTTACACCTAACTTTGAAATTCGCATAGCTTGCAAATCATTTGAATTTCAAGACAAATAACCACAAATAGTAAACAAACTAGTATAGTTTTGCAAATTTCCATTATTTTTATTTTCCTAGTCGCGTATATAGATTTGTTGATTAGGCGAAGTTAAAATCTGGCGTGTTGCCGAGTCATCTCACTCATCTCATATAAATAAATATCCACCAGCTTTCTTCTCTTCTCTGCAACTCCCTTAAATCTGATTAAACAAACGTCAAGGCATTTCTTCAGTTAACGTTTTTGATTAATCTTTCTTTACTCTCGACGAGTTTTCAATTCTGGTTCTGTCACGGATTGGGTTTGATTTGAAGTAGGAAAGATCAAAACTTTAAGTAAATATGGAGATGGGTTTTCAGGAAAATGAGCAAAATCAAGAATTTGCGAATCTTATGGAGATTGGATCTGGGCATTACGGGTAAACAACATCCGTCGATCTTGTTTTCAACTTTCTTTTGGTCATTGAAGCTAAATTTTCCATCTTTGTTGGATTTGATCTTTATTGTTTTTTTCCGCAATTTTATCCATGTGTGTGTTTAGGTGCTCCCATTATAGAAGACGATGCAAGATTAGAGCACCATGTTGTGATGAAATTTTCGATTGCAGACACTGCCACAACGAAGCTAAGGTATAAAATTATTATTAAAAGGAATGATCTTTTTATCTTCTTACTTCCATTTCATAAAAAGCTGTACTTTTACTTTATTTCCAACCATATTCTCCCTAACCTCATACAGATGTGAAAGAACAAGTTTGGGTTATCGATGTGAAGTTTATATAGAACTAATGTGTTATGTTTGTCTCAACAGGATTCTCTTCAAACTGAACAGCTTCATAGACATGATCTTCCTCGACATGATGTTTCAAAGGTTTTGGAATCAGATTGAGAATTCTGAACATTTTGATTCTGTTTTGTTCACTGTGATAACGTTTTCGGTCTTGATTCGGGGTTTCAGGTAATTTGCTCGCTTTGTGAGACAGAACAAGACGTGAGTATCCATTTTGAAATATGAATTTTATTTGTGTAAACATGTTTCTTGATGCTGACCTCTTAATGTTTTCTTCAGGTCCAGCAAAATTGCTCTAATTGTGGTGTATGTATGGGGAAGTACTTCTGCTCAAAATGCAAATTCTTCGACGATGATGTAAGCTTTTTTAATCGAGTTATAGCCCTTTCATCATAACCAGAATTTTGTACCAATGAGGCTCAAAATGGTTTGCTTCAGCTTTCTAAGAGGCAATATCACTGCGATGAGTGTGGCATTTGCCGGTATATATTCACTTTTAAACTGACTTTGTCATTTCTACCAATTCCAAATAAAAGAAATCTTACTGATATATAATCTCATGATGTTGATTTTATAGGACTGGAGGAGAAGAAAACTTTTTCCATTGCAAAAGATGTCGTAAGAAAAAAAAACCTCATGTGCTTATTTCCAAAACTGCTTGCGGCTGTCTTTGTTTGGATGTCTTATTTTGTTTTCTTGGTACAGGATGTTGCTACTCTAAAGTTATGGAGGAGAAGCACCAATGTGTCGAAGGTGCAATGCATCACAATTGCCCGGTTTGTTTTGAGGTAAAAGAATCAAATCCACCAATTTCTTAATCAATGCAACATAATGGTGTCCTGATTTAGATTTATTTGTTCTCAGTATCTGTTTGATTCCACAAGAGAGATCACGGTCCTGCGATGTGGTCATACTATGCATTTAGAATGCACGAAAGATATGGGACTGCATAACCGGTAAAAGAACTCACAAGTCTTTACAGCACCCGATAATGGAAGTCATTGATAAACAAACATTAAAACTTTCCTTGGATTTACTTGATGATTCGTTGTAGATACACATGCCCTGTATGCTCCAAATCCATATGTGACATGTCTAACTTGTGGAAGAAACTTGATGAAGAGGTAAGGCTTCATTATATAACGGTATTTTGTACAATCTCTTATGTTCATTAAGTAAAAACATTCAATTTTTTTTGCAGGTTGCTGCATACCCAATGCCAAAGTTGTACGAAGGCAAGATGGTAAGCGAGATTGAAGTCCATATTGTATTCACGAGCATGTGTATTTGTAAACACATTTTTATTCGGAGTTTTATGTGATGGGATTGAATCAGGTGTGGATTCTTTGCAATGACTGTGGTTCAAACACGAACGTTCGGTTTCATTTGATCGCGCATAAATGCAGTAGCTGCGGTTCCTACAACACTAGACAGACGCAGAGAGGACCTGATAGTCACTCTTGCTCTTCAGGAGTTCCTCAGGCTGTTGGTTCAAGCGGTTAATAAGTACCCGAACCAGAGCTGTTTGTGGCACTAACCAGAGCTGATTTGGTGTCTGAAATTTCCCATGGGAGGTTATTTGTACTTCCTTAACAATAGTATCAGTCAATTCTGGTTTATATCAGCACAAATTCAAATGCATATAGCCATTGTGGTAAAACATGCCAGTTCAAACTCGCCGGTCTAGACAATCTAAAACAAACGCAGATAGAGTCTGAGATATTATGCCCTGTAAACACATACGAAAAAGTCAATATCATAAAAGATTAAAACTCATAACTTCGCATGGATTTATGTTTTTGTTCAACAGTTCTTGTAGTGTTGACTGTTAATACGTTGCAACCTCGCCTGTATTCGCCAACCATATACCTCATGTTTTCAAAGATACGGACAATTTTGATCCCCGATAAATCCTCAACGAGAAGAGCAGAAAATAGAACAGCTTGTCCATACTCATACATCTCTTTAGGAGCAGGAAGTCACGATTGTCTTGGTGGACCTTTTGAGTACATACAAATCAAAGCCATAAGGCGTTATTTGTTGAGAAACCTTGGAACTGATCTAGTGTCACCTTTCCCTAAAATCGATTGCAAATCCTCTGGTGAGGTCCTTAAAGAAATGTGATGGTTCGTTACAAGTGTCGCCCACCTTTCTTGAAAACTATACAAAGTACACAAATCTTATTGCAACATGGTTTTATCTTTTGTCTCTTGTTGGTATTGGTTTGTAATGTCGGTTGTTGAATTGTATGCTAGTTCACAGTTTCTGATCCCGGGCCTTACCTTGACTCGTATTTCAATATGTAAAATAAAGGAGCTTTCAATTTAAATATCGCTTATTAGTATTCAATTTGATATTTAGTCATGAAAATAAAAAGAAGAAAAAAAATGTATTGAAAGATATCTTCTAGAATTACAATTGTCTAAATAAAAATATGCATGTCAACAAAAATATAAAATATCCAATGAACATAAATCTATCCGCGGACCAAAAAAAAAGAGTTATATTCTTTTTTTATAAATAAGAAATGTTAAATCTGGTATAATTTCTTAAATACAGATTAGCTTTTAATAATTTATTTGTTTCAGTTGTCATTCGATCATATGATTTTTTGGATTGTACCATAAAAGATATTATAGTCGAGTTATCGATATTCAAAAGTTAAGCTTGAAATTTTTGATTTTTCTTTTACTACCTAACAACAATAGTTAAGGCGATTGTCTTTAATTAAACTTTGTTACGTAATCAATTACTGTTATATTCTAAGATTTGGGTATTTACGATGACCCTAAACCCTTTTGGGTAAATCCTTCGAACGCATAAACCGATTATATCACCCACAAAACTCAAATAAATTAGTTTGAAAATATTGATTCTAACTCGCTAAAATAAAATACTGAACAAGGTCAATCAATCGATGAGTTGACTGTCTACGTTTGACACTCCTAAACTTATGTTAAAACATGGACAAGAAGATCCGGCTCCAGATCTTCAGGACCCACCCGACCCGATAAAATGGCTTTGTTGGATCTTTTGGTTGTTGGGCTTCAGTAACGACTTCTCTCACCCATCTTTCTCTAAAGCAAAATATTAAATAAATTATCTCAAAAGTTAAAAATCATTAAAGCACACCCCCACAAAAGCGACAAGGAAAAATAAAAACCTCTTTAATTTCCAAATTTCATTTACTACAGAAAAACAAACTACATTATGAAGCCAGAAACTTATAACATCACATTGAGCATAAGAAGAAAAAAACCCATAAGTTAACACATCATGGAGCCAAAACATGAGCGTGAAAATGGATATGAGATACAACACCCAAACAAAAAAACAGCAAGCATCCCTAGAGAAAGAAGTAAAATAGCAAACTCTCTCACATAGTATTAACTCTCCAGTGACTTGGAGTCTTGGAGGTAAAACTAGGGGAGTTTTTTTTTCTTTCTTTCTTTCCCATCACTCTAAATATAAACACTAAATGGATCAGAATCTGTCTCCTACAATGGAGCATAACCAAAAGATCACTCCCACTTGAACCCTAAGTGAGATTAGTCTTGAAATGACTATTAGTAAGTGGTATATCAGATGACTATTAGTACTACTTGAGTAAGAATAAAAGATCAGTAGCCAGAATTGTAAGATTCGGTCAGTGGAGAAGAAGTTTCTGATACTTGGTGTCTGAATATGACCCATCTGAGAATACTCTCTTCCTGTTGAATTTCCCACACCCATTGTTGACGTTTGGGCATTGGACGGTGACTGGAGGGATTTCGAAGGTCTTGAGAGGCGGTGGTGGGTGGCGCCATTGAGGTAATGGACCGGCTAAGAGCAGTGTCTGAAGCAAAGGCCCTGCCTTTATAACAGCTTGTAAAAGCTTTCCCTTTTCAGGCAATGGCTTGTCTGGAAACAATGGATCCAAAGTTCCTGAGACTTCTTCAAGCTGAGAGGTTTGAGGGTTTATGACATGATCAGTGGGTGACATAAAGCTCTCTTCGCAATCCGAGGACGAGAAACTTTTGTTGGATGCTAGTTGTTGAGGCTGTAATGTTTCATCTTCAATGCTTGAAGCTCCGGATAAAGGAGGAGTCATATGCTTTTGCTGCTGCTGTTGTTGAAGCGAGAAGTTATCGAACATGAGACGCTGGCATCTCTCGAGAGCTTCGTCTCTTTCTTTAATGGTTTTGGTTAAGATGTCTTTGAGATGGATCAATTGTTCATCTCTTTTCCTTATTTCCTCATGAGCAAACATCTTTGTTTGTTCGAGCTCTAGTGTTGTGTACAGAAGAGAGTGTCTTAATTCTTCTGTAGTCTGTAAATTTCATAGAAGTAAAAAAATAAATCAGACACACAACAGAAAGAAACAGAGGAAAAAAGTCTGTTCAAATAAGCTTAGATGGGACAGAACAGATGAAAAAAACAGGGGACCCCTAAATTGAGCATTCACTTGCTGATTATTCGGGTTTTGGTCAGCGACCTTCAAATGAAAAACGAAGAAAGTAAAAGAAATTTCACAAATAAAGCAAACTAACTCATTAAATGTTCTCAAGATCTAATGTTTTTTTATATGGGGAATGAACATAGAAATTTTCTTTCTTTTTTTGGGTAAAAACATAGAAACTTAAAATCAATAAATAGTCAGGAATGTAAATCTTGAACACTCAGTTTGGGAAATTATGTTTAACATTTGGTGTTTATGACTGGTCGGAGTAATGACAGCCAAAATCTGTTCTTTTGAGGTGGGTCATTAACAAAATCCTAAATCCAACAACGATCGAGTCATCGACTTAAAGGTTAAGAAACCCATTATGAGCAATTAAGCTACGACATTTGGTAATCATGTTCGAGTTCAGAGAAAGTGTAAACAAACCATGTTCTTTTTAGTTAGGTCACTAGCAAAATCCTAAACACCTCAAGGATTAAGTCACCTAGTTTCAGATTAAGACCACTATTATGTAAAAATCAAGATGAATCTTAGCAACTAGGTCAGACTAAAAGTTAAAAAAAAAATAATGGTCTAGATTCAAGACATTTCTTATTTTGGACAGACATTATTGGCCATTTTAAGCAAAACTAAATTTGAAAGACAGAAAAAGCAAAAGCAGAAGAAGAGCATTGCGTTGGTGAAGGAAACAGAGGAAACACAACTTGAGAAAGAAAAACATAATAAAAATTACCTTTCCATGAGAGTAGTAAGGCCAGCCAAGAAGAGCATTGCTCTGGTTATCCATAAATTCTACTAAGTTGAGCTTAAAAGATCTTTTGATTCTCTAAAAAAAAATGTGTTAGAGAGGGAGAGAAAGAGAATGGAGTTTAACTTAGGGAGGGAAGGACTTATAAATAAGTAAGAAACTTATTGGACTGCTTAAACCAGATCGAGCTTTTTCAGGTATGTAGCTTTCTTTCGAGTAATTCAATAATTAATCAAATAACTTAAAAAATTAAATAAAATAAAATGATAGCACATGATTGTATCATATCTTGTAACATTATCTCAACTAACTCCACTTTATATTTTACCGCGCAAACTATAAGAAAGTTATTTATAAGTAGTATAGCTATGAAAAATAAAATCGCACTAACTCAAGTTCAGAGAAAAAAAAAGTTATGTAGTGAATGCATGGTTAAAACATTTGTTAGAAGGTGAACAGTTAATAAAGAGTTATTTTAGAAAAATTATAACCCAAAACGTATTGAAAAAGAATTAAAGATATAACTATACTTCAGGTCTTTTTACAAATCATTCTTATGCATATTTATATGAAACGAGATTAAAATCATGTAAGTAGGTTAAGTATAATATATATTTTTATTTCTTTTTCCTTCTTTTGCTGGAAGTATTCGGTGGAAGACCAATATCGTAGTTTACTGACTTTGGTCTCACTCACTCACATTATAGTCTCAACTCTTTAAAAGTCTTTTTGTTTTGTTCTTCGAATTTTCTTGGGATAAAACACGATTTCTTGTCTTCATCCAAGAAAAATCAAGTGCACCGAAAAGAGCGGGAACGAATGCTTCTTCTAAGAACATATTTTTCAATTTTGTGTAGAGAAAGTAAATATAAGTGATAGTATAAATGTGTATAAACAACTAAAGATGCATGGAGTCAATGAGAAGTGGATTCTATGGTCAGCAAAAGAGGCAGGTAACCAAACTTTTTCCACCAATATATTGAGAAAGTTTGATGGAATCCCTTTTTCAATTATTAAACATATCACTACTCGTGGGGAAAAAAGACACATCTTCGTGAAACTACAAACGATATTATGCATTTTCAAAATTTTACAATGTTCATAGTCTCTTCTTTTATGGTTTTAACAATATTCATATTCTTTATGTTACTAATCTTTGGATATGATCAAGTATTATATCCATCTAGTGTAATATACTAATATCCGCCAAAAAATATTAAATGAAATCAGTGTATATATCTAATTCAGGTAAGAACATAAAATATGAAACTAAATAAATATTTATAATTTTTGTTAAGTTTGTCTTCTTGAACTCATACTCCCACTTATATTTCAAAGCCAATCAATGCCATTCTGTAAATTTTTTTTTCTTTCGATTGTTTATCAACGTTCTTTTTTTTTCAGTTTATCCATTCTCTTTTTATCCATATATTTTGTAAATTTCTTCTTTATATATTATTTTTTATTATGCTTATTTGAAAATTTTACAAATATATAAAATATAATATTCAGCTTTGTGTGAAATTTTGTATATTAATCACATTATAACTCAACAAATGATCTTGTTAACTATTTTTATTAATTTTTTATTATTATATTATTACAGAAATTATAGAAAATAGTTTTGTTTGTTTTGCTTAATAGCATCAGAATCCCTAGCACGGCCATAAGAACCTAAGATAAGAAACTGAGAAAATATTTAGTAATTAATTAATTATTTAGTAATTTTAACTTGGACTGAGCACAATTTTGTAAATTGCCTTTACTTTTGGTGTTAAAGAAAAACACGTAAATGATTAATAGGGTCAGGGTGAGGGAAAACTCAATTTTAATTTCTTCAGCAAAATATATAGTAATGAATATTCTTAAATACTTTGATGAAATGATTAATTGACTTTTACTGCAAGTGGAAGTAAAGTAAGGAACGTAATATCTCCATTTGGGTCGCTGGGCATGTGTTCATTGCTGATCATGATGGATGATCATAGGAATATTATAATATATACATGTATTGCACGATATGTTCCTACTAATTGTGATCGTGGTATCCATTAAATAGAGTTCAAGGATTCTCTCGTTCCAACAATATGCAGATAAGTATAATATATATATATATATATACACAAAAGAAAGAAAAAAGTATTTCCAATAGTAAAAGTAGGGAGACAAGAGTTATCATTTCATGGTCTCTTTCACCAACATTAATCTAAGAGCATGTCAAACAAAACTTTAAATCTTTTTTCTTTTTTTCATTGTGGTAGAATGTTAAGAACTTCTATCTTTTGGCTACTTAGATTTCCTGTGTGAGTTGGTACAAATATTAGATATGCAATGGCGATTTTGGACTCAATAACCATACCCAAAAAAAAAACAAACTGCAAATTCAACAAATAACCATGAAAATCTTGGTTAGAATATGTTGTATATAAACTGAAATCTATTAAAAAAAATATCCTTGGTATTCAGAGACTTATCATTCATCTCTTTTTCTTTTTCCTCTTTTTTGTTATATTTTTTCCCACCCATCTCTTCTTAATTGTTTGTGAGTTCTTTTTAAAGATTATCAAACCTTATAATCTAATGCAAAAAAATATTTTTTCTGCACATATCATAATATACTTTTTGAAACGAGTACAGATTTTTCAAAAAAAAAAGTTAAACAAATCTAAGTTAAAAATGCATTGTTCTATATATAATAACATTATATTCTATTTACTTCTATGTATAATAGTACATACTTCTTGACAAAAAAAATAATACTATTTACTTAATTTAAACTCATTTATTCAATTTTTTTAATATTGGGTTTATTATTAAAACTACAAATTGTTATATAAGTGATTATTTTCGTACGTATTGATTTAAAGTGACACAAATGTTTTTAATTGGATAATCTAAGTAAATATTTTCCATTATATATAATGTATGCAGAATAACACATGCTCCCTTCAAAAGAAATTGAGGCTAATTTTATTTATTCTTTAGCCAAATAGTAAATTATAGTTATCCCCTATATTCTTAGTTTTAATTTATTCTTAGTTCTTGTTATTTTTATTTTCCTCAAGTGCTATATCTCAGTTTTAAGTTCTAATGTATATTTGTTATACAGACTCGCGATTTTATCATCACCTCCATCGTATATGCTTTATATATAATCTATATTAATTTTTTTTGTAAAAGAAATCAGTTAAAACCTATATATGTCTGAGTAACCTATAAATTATATGATTTTAATAATTTTCAACAGAGTTTTATTAATCATAAGTATACATACTGTATTTCTATCACGTTATGAGTAACCAGATAATCGAACAGAAGATGAAGTCATTAATTTATCATGGTACTACATGTTGAATATTCTATTTATTGATAATTGATCTTGAATTGAAAGTGAATAAACGTTGACAATAATTGATATGAATGTTTATGTGACTTCATAGATCTCTATATCATATATGAATACGATGACCCACAATATCCAATATCTAATAATGCCTTATGAATATGATTGTGTTGGCAATTTCACAAAAAATATATTTTACGGATAAGAGCTAATTATACGAAATCACAAACATTGGGGCTATCCATAAATGCACGGGACATGCTTTGCTTTCATTCTTCACTATCATTATGAATGAAACAAGTTTGTGTGGGTTTTAGTTTATTCCAAGTAATTCAGATCCTTAAATTCGATATTAAGGGAAACTAGATTGTTTATTTTGTCGGCCAATAATTCAATTCCTCATGATAGTTCTAATGAATGGATGCATAAACTAGTTTGAGAAAGTAAGAAACAAGCAAAACGAATTTACCGTTGTGGCAGTTCAAAAAGATTCAGTATTATTCTTCACACATGCCTTTAACATTTCGGATCTACAATGCTATATTAGATGAAATCATGTTCTGTACTATATCGAAGTTCATAAGTTTTTAATTTAATATCAATTGGTAATGAGTATACTGATTTATATTTTTGTTCTAGATATAAGGCTCTTAACAGCACAGAAAACTACATTAAATAATATGATTGTTTTGAGAAGGCTTGTATATTTATGTGTAGTGATTTATTGACCCACCAAATTTTTTTAATACATACTGATTTTGTGTGAGCGTGACAAAGTCTGTGTATATAGTTTTGATAGTTCTAGTATGTGGACGTCGACTTTTCATGTTTATTTTTGATATGTGGACTCGTCAAGATATAGAATTATTCGACCAAACTACATCGGACTAGTTTTTATCTTGCATGTGTTATACATTGATAGAACTTTTGTTGACTAGTTAGCCCATTTCACATTATTCAACCATCTTAGTCGTCTCAAAAACTTTTTTTGGTCGTGTTGAAAAACTTAAAATATAAAAAATTTCAGTTTTCTAGAAGTCGATCAGGTAAATGGTTGAAATTTTTGTTGTTAAAAAATGAAGAAAAATGTTATGAATTGCATTGAACAACCATATGTTTGTAACACAAAATATAACTAATCGCAATCCTTATCTATAATAATGAATAATAGAAAAGGAAAAGAAAAGGTCTCTTGCAAATCAAAAATCATTTGTTGATCGATGCTAGTGACATTTTTTCAACTAAATAGAAAATTTTAAGTTTTTTTTCCTTTTTTCTTTGTTATTGTTTTGTAAAGGTGTTTGAAAAGTATTCTTTAAACACAAAAAGATTTGAAGTGTTTAAATGGTTCAATTAATCAAGTCCAAAAAATTCATCAAGCTAAAAGTCCATACCCATATATATAGAGATCCAAATCATATACTTAATTGGAGAAAATAATGTTCTACATGGTATTATATTGATTCGTTATTTATGATCAAGTGATTTTGTAAATAAATTAAGCTTGTTGGCTTCTGAGGATTGTCAAACCTTAAGAGATAATAAAGCCCAATATGCTTCATAAATTAAACTGTGGCGGAACCTACTTTGATTTTTTATGTTTATGGGCTAATATATACATCCTCGCATAAGAATATGATAATGCTTGTTCACTAATTATGTGGGAGACCTCTCAAACTTTTTTTTTTTCTGTGGAGTGTTGGGTTGTCGTATGGTTCAACACTTAACAATTCTAAAATCCATACGACAATCTTAACAATTCTAATTCCTTTAAACATAGTTCTATTCAAAACAACATTTATATTCGGATGTGGTAGCACTAAAACAGCTCTTCCAACCGGTTACACAATTAAATTTCCATGAAAAAACACTATAAAACAAAATTTTACAAAAAATAAGAAAATAAACTATGTACAAGATTGAGATTTAAAACTTTCAGCTTCTAGTGCATATAATAGATAATGTGTGTTCTTCAAAGACCGCATTTGAAACTTATGAGAACGGTTCTTCTAAGGCCCATTTTTAGCCCAAATGCTTACAATTGGTTGCAAAGTCCTTCAAGTTCCATTTTTGAGTCTTCGATGAGTCACTAAATTAAATGTTTATAGCAGTTGAACAAATGATCATATTCATATCACTAATTAATAATTGTTGGACTACTAGTGATCAGATCGGTATAGCACACTGGTTACTTTCAAATGTGGTTCAAGCCCCCTGGCAACGGAACATATTCTTTTTTTTTAATTCGTTGACATGTTAACATCAGCGTCAAACATTTGTTATTGTTACAATATCAATTGATAAGAAGCCTGTGTATATAAATTAACAGTTTAATATTATCAAGCATCTTTGTGACAGCAAGAAAGGACATTACAAAAGGAAGAAGCTAATTTCGTTAATTTCAATGCTTTTTCTGTGTGTGTGTGTTTTTTTTTCATTTGTTTAGTTTGTTCTAGGACGAACCGAAGCAGACATACTTTGAGTTTCAGGTCACGGTTCGACCGGTAGAAACACTTGTAGAGAAACAAAAAGTTGGTTAATAAAAGATGTTGGAGTGGTAGATTTATATCAATGATGTCTATAGCTTCTTTCTTCTGATTCAAGGATAAGCGACCCCCTAACTTAACATATTGCTTTGATTTTAATATTTCTATGCTATATACTTTTTATACGTCTACAATATATACTTTAGGTTATTATAATATATGTGTCTATATATATAAAAGACGGAAGGAGTACTTAATGTGAAGAATAAATTGATAGCAAGAGACTAAAATACTACTCCAATTTCAATTAGGTTTGGCTTGTGAATCAGGCTTTTAGTATAGTTTTTGCATTGATGATATTGATGTTGTGGCACAATCCTGATTTAAATTATAGACAATACATGTATGTATATCTTTAAAAAAAATTATTGCTTTTCTTTATCTTATCAATTTTAAAAGATTTGGAGTTTTTCATATATTTTCTTCATTTCTGTGTATCGCACGTAAATCCATTTCTGTCTCCATGTATCACGTAGCCTTTTTCTAGCTACATGGGTAAATGTGTGAATTGGGTTGGTTACAATATTAAATGTTACATTTACTATAGCTTACTACTCCCTATATAGGTGATTAGAAAGTGCAACTAATCGGTAGCTGGATTCAAATAAAGTAATATATACACCAAATTTTTGACAAAATCCGTTATTAATCTAACCATTTTTGTTTTGGTCCAACCACTTCGACATCCCAAATAAAGCTCAAGTACTCTCATCAATCTGGCTGTGAGTGTAGTTTTTGTTTCCGCCGTTACGATTACAACATTCAAAATTTTGTTTTATGTAGTCACTTGACCAATCACGTATAGGTTTTTTTTCCCTAGAATGTCATTTGTCTAAGCATGTGTTTCTTTTAGAAAAAATCACGTTAAGATATTTCGCAACTAAGACCAGAAGTCTTAAACACACAAAGATGTTGTTGTATTGCTAAGTTTTGTCTTTCTTTATTGTCTTATCAAGTGGGCATTATTTATACCTAAAGAGAAGAGAAGTTGTCGAGCTTCCATCGTCTCAGGCATCGTCCGTGTTCTTAACCACTTTTCTTAAGTCTTAACCACTTGTCTCCCCTCGTAACAAAACTGAGTGGTATGATGATTAAAGGAACATTTATGGAGCTATGATTAGGAATGAATAATAAGTTAATAACTGCAAACAAAATTAATCAGTAGTAATCCATTCGTTTCACCTTGTTAAAGTGCTTCGCACATAATTAACAACACTTTTGATATACAAGATTGGCAGATACTATAGCAACACTTCGTTTCACGGGGACGCAACCTAAAGTCATATGTTTTTCCTTTTTGAACATTTCTTAAAACGGTTTTGCTATTATAATTATGCTATTCCACATCTTATTATCATTTGTTATTCTTGAAAGCGACAACAATATAACTAATCAAAAGGGAGTAGTATTATACTTGGAAAACAAAATTAATGTATACAAAACACACAAAAATATAGCCAACCAAAAGATGTATACAAAAAGTTCATGCATGTATGTATGGGCAGAATGACACATTCTGATATCAACCAAACACTTTCCAGTTTCTATACTAAAATAACAAATAAATAACGTTACATATTACCCTTTTACTTATATAAAAAAACCTTACACAGACAATGGATTTAAAAATCTACCCTCCACCCAGTGGACAGTGCCCTTGTAAGCTTTTAAGATGCCCTTTGCGCTTCTTTTCAAGCCCCACATTATAATGTATAAATGTATTTGTTCGAGTTCATATTTGATCTTACTTTCAATTTTATATCCGAGTTTAAATACACAAATATTCATTAGTTTATACAAAGATAAAAAAATTAAATTAGTTTATCAAGTTTGATGTGGTTGTGATAAGCTAACTTAATTCTCAACCACATGTGAATTACAAACCAAGTACATTTATTTAACCGATAAATAAATAAAACAATTCCAGCTAAACTTCTACTTATCACCCATTTATAAACAAAGAAACAAACAAACACCTACCAATAATTAGCTTAAATTATCCAAAACAGCACTGTCATTAGCTTATCAAGATAACATTTATGAACCTCACGGGATCAAAACACCCTTCAACTTACCAAATGCGCAAAAGTATTTAATAATGGTACGAGCCTCCAAGGGTATTATAGTCATTTATTATCTGGTACGGTTATGAGAACTTGACCAAGCGATGAACCCGAGACCATTGCCGAGCTACATTCTGCTCCATTGCATCGCCATGTGACCTTTCTCTCTCTTTCTTTGTTCTCTCAAAATTTGATTTTTCATTTTTTCTTAAAAAAAGTTTCAGTTTTTCTTAATGTTATCTTGTTTCACTCCATTGGATTCGAACCAAACCCATGACACGAGAGAATGATGTGAACCAGATCACCAATCTTGATCCATATGTAAAAATAATAAAAAAACAGTTCTATAACGATTCATTGTTGATAAATTTTCTTTCTTTTTAATTTCGTTAGAAACCCCCAACGACTCTTTCTCTACATTTGTCCCAAATCTCTATCCCTTGATTTCTACTTCTCAATCATTATCATCACCAGAAAAACAAAGAAGAAAGCTTCGTTTCATCCTTTGTTCTTCTTAGAAATCAAGCAATGTCGCTTGACATTAAGAGACCTATCAGCAACAAGACGAAGAAGAAGATGGGTTTCATCGTCAAAATGCAGCTTAACAACAACAATAGAGGAGGAAACAACAAAAGAAACCTCTTCTACGTCTTCTTCAGAAATTATTACAGATGGGTCCTCTGGTTTTTCCTCTCTCTCTATTTCTTCACATCTTACTTCGCCGGAGACCAATCCTCACCGTCGTCGACCACCACCTTCACAACAAGTCTCTTGTCTAACCACAAAACGTCATCGTTTCTCCCATCTCGCGCTCTCATCGAATCTTCCGCCATTGTTAAACCAGGTTACACATCGATTTTTGTTTCACCTCTGTTTCTTCAATCAGTTTTTCCTCAAAAATCGTTTTTTTTTCTCTAAAAAGATTCGTCTCTAATTAAAGGTGTATTCAGCGGAATGAAGATATACGTTTACGATTTACCGGCGAGATTCAACGTCGATTGGGTGACGAAATCAGACCGGTGCTCAAGTCACCTCTTCGCGGCGGAGGTAGCGATTCACCGTGCGCTTCTCTCCGATATGTCCGTCCGTACGTTAGACCCAGAAGAAGCCGATTTCTTCTTCGTCCCTGTATACGTCTCCTGCAACTTCTCCACCGTCAACGGCTTCCCTTCTCTAAGCCACGCTCGCTCACTCATCAGCTCCGCCGTTGATTTCCTCTCCGACCATTACCCGTTTTGGAACCGGACTCGAGGCTCCGACCACGTCTTCGTCGCTTCCCATGACTTCGGCGCATGCTTCCACGCGATGGTAAATCACTCAATTCAATAATTTCGCAGAAAGTTTTGATTTTTAAAATGATTTTTAGACGGGCACTGATTTTTGATTTTTTTTTGAATTTGTGAAGGAGGATATGGCGATTGAAGAAGGGATTCCAGAGTTTATGAAGAATTCGATAATTTTACAGACGTTTGGAGTTAATTATAAGCATCCATGTCAAGAAGCGGAGCATGTCGTGATCCCGCCGTATATTCCACCGGAAAGTGTACTGAGAGCAATAAACAAAGCTCCGGCGAACGGACGGCGAGACATTTGGGCGTTTTTTCGTGGGAAAATGGAAGTCAACCCTAAGAATATAAGCGGACGCTTTTACAGCAAGTGCGTGCGTAGCGAAACCTTTCACGATATTTTTTGTTTTCTTTCCTTGTTGACTTTGACTTTTCTGTTTTTTTTCCTATCGATGATTACTAAATTGTCACTTTCCGGCGTGCAGGGGAGTGAGGACGGCGATTCTGAAGAAATACGGCGGGAGAAGACGGTTTTATCTAAACCGGCACCGGTTTGCTGGATATCGATCTGAGATCGTGCGATCCGTGTTTTGTCTTTGTCCTCTC
This sequence comes from Schrenkiella parvula, assembly GCA_000218505.1. Lineage (NCBI taxonomy): Eukaryota > Viridiplantae > Streptophyta > Magnoliopsida > Brassicales > Brassicaceae > Schrenkiella > Schrenkiella parvula. Next base: position 11,133,278 of record CM001192.1, on the reverse strand, counting down.
GGGTGGGCCCCGTGGAGTCCTAGGCTAGTGGAATCCGCCGTGTTAGGTTGCGTCCCCGTGCTTATCGCCGATGGGATTCAGTTACCGTTCTCGGAGACGGTTCGGTGGTCGGAAATCTCTCTCACGGTGGCGGAGAAAGACGTGAAGAATCTAAGGAAGATTTTAGAACACGTGGCGTCGACTAATTTGTCAGCGATACAGCGAAACTTACGTGAGCCGGCGTTTAAGCGGGCCCTCTTGTACAATGTGCCGATGTTGGAAGGAGACGCCACGTGGCATATTCTCGATGCGTTGTCGAGGAAGCTCGATCGATCGTACAAGAGGTCAAGGGTTTCAAGCCAATGAGAAGACGCCACGTAAGATGCTTCGGTTAAATGGGTGCTAGGCTGGAAAATTTTCGGGCTTTTTCGATATTTGGAAAACCGGGAATGTCTCGCGTGGGGTCCACAACGTGAGGGGTTTTACTCGGACACGTGAGATGTCTGCTGAGCTGGCTGTCACTGAGTGGCTCAACACGTGCCTCAGGGAAGTGAAAGTGTAGAGAATGCTGACGTGTAATTCTTTGTATGAGTAGGCATATAATTTTTTGAATATATAAGAAAAAAAGACTTGTAGTTCGAAATGCATGCAGGGTTAAATCAATCTCAACTTCAGTTTATATAATTCATTAGAGTAAACAACTCTATCACTTTTAACAAGAATGTAGTCCAAAATCGTAACTATCTTTAATAAATTCGTTGAACTTTTGATTAGAAGAATATTAAAATTATTCAAAAAGAAATCAAAAATAACATAAAAAGAATCTGATCTAAAAGCTCAACCCAAAACATTAGGCGCTCGGATCTAAAATTTAGTTGACCGTCGTTAAGTGTAAATTTGGTAATTAAAATAAATTAGAATCATATATTAAATACAAGTGGAAAAGTAATGAATAAAGATGAAACAAAAAGGGTGGAGTTGTGTGTATGGGGAAAGATGAAAGACAGAGAAATGTGAGCAAGAGACAGCTAGTGTGTCAGAAAATGCATATACCCAATAAATGTAATATGTGTATTAATAATAATATTACTATAGTACACAGTTTTGTTTACAGGCCCACCTTACTTTCTTATCTTATGTCTTGTAGGTATCACTAAACAGTACATCATTATTGCTATGGAGCTGAATGTTTAGAGCTGGCGAGGGCTATAGCCAATACATATATACATATTGTTCATACAAAAATTTTGGTTTTAACTTTCAACGTTTGTGATGTTGTCGTCCCCTCACAGTTGTGTTGTTCTAACGCAACAAAAAGAATGATCATTTAGATGATTTTGTTTAGAACGAAAGTGACTCAATAACTCTCATATATGATGGTATGGTCATTGGTCAGGTACTATTTTGGGATTGGTTAGAGCCATAGAGGGATCTGGATCTTAGATTTATATCTAAATTAAAAAAAAACATAGAAGGGCCTCCCAAAAAAAATACTTTGCTAAAAGGCCCTAAATGATGTTGGGCCGAACCCGATCGTACTCCACAGGCTTAAATTTAAAAATATTTTGACATTTCTCTTGTAATACTTTTCCCACTTTTTTTTAACGTAATTAACTTAATATAAATTAAAGGGTACAACATCACCAATAAAAAAACATATACAACCAATACATTGTTTAAGAAAAAAATTAAAACAGAATAAGAATAGTTACTCATTGTTTTCGTTGTTAGATAAAACTTCCATGTTATATGCTTTATTAATTATCGGTGCTGTAAATCAAATCGATGCGAACTTATTAGTTAGAAAACCAATTATATGTAATTTTCAATGGAATTTGTATAATTGTTGTCCAAGTTTTCGTAATTTCTTTGTAAACGAGAGAAGAAATAATATTCAAATTTTAGATGGCAAAAAAAAATCCAAAAAGACGTGTTTGGAGAAAATAATAAAATAATATATAGATATGATCATATGAGCTTAGATAATTTGTTTATATTTTAGTTTTTAATACTTTTGGTCCTTTGTGCATAATATTCGTAGCAAATATTCTTGTAGAATCAAAACAGAGAGGCGAAGGTAAAGAAGGAAGTCGCAGAAAAATGGAGAGAGTGATGAACATCATAAAGCCGAAACCTGATCCGAAGCAACTCTTGCGTGATTGGCAACGCAAACTTCGTCAGGAGTGCCGTAACATCGAACGCCAAATCCGAGGTTTCTATTCACATCTACTCGCGTTTTTTTTTTCGTTGGTTAGAAATTAGGGTTTTTAGATTGAGGAAAAAGTTTTGAAATTTGATGAATCGAGCTGGAATTAGACTGATGGGCTCGGTTGATCGCACCTGAAATTGCGAGAAATGCTTCCGAATCGGTTTGGGATTGGAGGATGATGATCACGAATCACGAGTGTCCTTATAAAGTGGATTTTGAATTCTGCTCGTCGATTTGGATCTTCTGGATTTAGAATCTCTGATTTTGAGATTCTTCTTCGTTTTCAGATATACAAAAAGAAGAGAGAACCGTACAGAAAGCTATCAAAGAGGCGGCAAAGCGAAATGATATGGTCTCAGCCAAGGTAGAACCCAAATATGATGAATTTTTGTTTGGAAATGTAAAAGCTTGGATTCACTTTATGTGATATTTGGTTGTCGAAAATAAGTTTTGTTTTTTTGGAATCTTTTGGCTCTTTGCAATGCGTCTCTGATTTTCATTCTGCGGTGCTCCAGGCGCTTGCTAAGGAAATTGTGAGTGCGAGAAGAACAGTGAACAGGTTATATGAAAATAAGGCGCAGATGAATTCGATATCAATGCACCTTGGGGAGAGTGTTGGTATAAAGCTTCGTGATTTCTAGAATTTTCATCGTTTTGTCATACTTTGTTTGCAATGTGATGTTATCACTACACTTATAATTCTTCATTTTCGTTGAAACTTTCAGCTGTTGCTCGAACAGTTGGGCATCTTTCCAAGAGTGCAGAGGTTATGAAGCTAGTCAATAATCTCATGAAGGCTCCACAAATGGCTGCAACAATGCAGGAGTTCAGCAAAGAGATGACTAAGGTACCTTATTGGTTTCCTTTCTCTCATCAGTTGATCATATATGCATATCAAAATACAAACGAAAATAAGTATCAGATTATTTTCTTTCCTTGCTCCTATTAGTCTACTATCTGAACGTTTTTGAAAGTACTGAGTTGTGTTCGCTGCTTTACAATTCATATCATTGTACATAATACTGAGTTAATTTTTTGGCTGCTTTGATATGCAGGCTGGAGTTATTGAAGAGTTTGTGAATGATGCCATTGACAATGCCCTAGATTCAGAGGATATGGAAGAAGAGATTGACGAAGAGGTTGATAAAGTATTGACAGCTATTGCTGGAGAAACCGCTGCGGAGCTCCCAGAAGCTGTCAGGAAGGAAAGGATAAAGGTTCCTGCGCAGAAGGCGAGCACTTCCCGGGAGGTAAAACCCATCCAGGAAAATGCTTTGCATGATTGGTAGAGAAAGAATTTGATACTTTCGACTGCCTGGGAGATTAGATTTCTGAAAGAAAAAGTGGGGATTTTCATTTGTTTTTGTTTTGCAGGAAGAGGCAATTGCAGAAGGTGTTGATGATGAGGAAGAATTGGAGGAAATTCGAGCTAGGCTCGCTAAAGTTAGATCCTAACTGATTCCAGTGACTCTTTAAACACGATTTTTTGTTGATTCGATCAACTCTTGAAGGTGATGAGAACATAAGGAGATTGCAATGTATTGTATAATATACCTGAAATACCGTATACGATGTAATCATCAGCTGCCTTTTCTTAACAAAGTTTCGTTTCTTTTCGAGGTATATCATCCGAAACTCTCCTTAATCTTATACTATGCTTCGGTGGTTGCAATGTATTGTATAATATATTTTTCCATCTGTTTATCTGTTGTAGTTAGAAAAAGCTTGGATAATAAGTCATTAAGTTGTATGCAATTATTCATTTAGGTTCTTCAAATTAAGGAAATGATATGGACAGACTCTGTAAAAGCAGATTCTAGATACCTCAACATTTTACAAAGTCAGACTAGAAGTAATCAGAGTAAGACAAATATAGCTTGCGCAAAATATTAGATATATATATAGCCTAACAGCTCCCATATTTCTTGACACAAAAACATGATATAGAAATACCATAATCAATTAAGACAAATAAAATTAAGGAAATAATTAAGAGGACATATTATTCACTTTCACAGTTTCACCCACTCTATAAATACAGAGATGATCCTGATTCCTGAGTTACACCACAGACCCAATTCTTCGTACAAAGAGCATAAGAAACAGAAAAAATAGAAACAAACTTAAGAACGAAACATGGAAACCAAAACATTTTCTCTCCTCTTTATTTTCATCTTCTCTCAGTTTTCTCCCTCAACTTCAAAACACGGAAACGTTTCCAGTGATCCTTCCGTGGAAGAATTGGGACATTCCGCTGGTTACTGCAGCCTCTACATACAAAATCAGCCAAGTAAACTTTTAAACTAATTCAAATTAGCTTGGTTTTAATCAGGATTTGTTATATCGTTTTAGTAGCTCGTATATGCATTGATGCATTAAAACTGTTCATGTTTTCAACGGTAATGTTGCTGATTCTGGTTTTCACAGGATGTTCTATTTCTTCTTTGAGTCACGGAACAACATAACCGATCCGGTTGTGATCTGGCTATCCGGTGGACCGGGTTGCAGTGGCTCTTTGGCTCTGTTCATTGAGAACGGTCCGTTCGCTATCTCTGGGAATCTTTCTCTCACTCGGAACGAGTATGGTTGGGACCAGGTTCGTATAGTTTCCATAGAGAAATTAGTTCTTTTTCGTTAAAGAAAAATATCTTTCTTGTCGCTCAAGAAATTTTCGATAATTCAACTAACTTTTAGTTTTTGTCAGGTCTCAAATCTCATTTACGTTGACCAACCAATTGGGACAGGTTTCAGTAACACATCGGACTCTAGCTTTCTCCGGCATGGGGAGACTGGTGTGAGCGATGACCTCTACGATTTCCTTCAGGTTCAATTGTTTGTTTCTCTTGTGAAAGTCTCGAATACTTGTTTTGAACTATATAATGATTTGGGTTTGTTTTTTTAAAAAATTTGGTAGGCATTTTTCACGGAGCATCCGCAACTCGCGAGGAATGATTTCTATGAATCATATGCTGGTCACTACATTCCGGCTTTGGCTTCAAGAGTTCACAGTGGAAACAAGAAGAAGGAAGGCATTCCAATCAATCTTAAGGTGAGTCTTTCATTGGCTTTTCTTTTAGTAACTAAATTTCTGATTAAATCTCGGTTAAAATCAGGGTTTTGCGATTGGTAACGGTTTAACCAACCCAGAGATCCAGTATGGTGCATATGGGGATTATGCACTGGAAATGAAGTTGATCTCAGAGTCCGATCATGAAAGTCTCAAGCAAGAATACCTTGACTGTCAAAGTTCCATAAGAAAATGCAGTAATTTAAAAAAAAGTTCATTTCTTTTGAATTTTGTTGGTACATATGTGATTTTTCTTAATTTGATACTAAAACATTACATATTATCTTAGGAAGTGGGAATATAAAATGTAACGTAAATTTCGGCATTTTTGGTTATTTTTTTTCTTTTGTTACATCTTAAATGTAAGATGTGTTTCCTCAGAATCTGTAAATTTTGTGGGTTCTTTAGCAGAAAAAATAATGTAAAAAGGGAGGAGAAGAGACTATTTTTTACAAATAATGAAAATAATAAAGTAGAGAATTTGATTGTTTCTAAGACTTTTAAGTGACCTTATGCCACTTGACACTTTCTTAATTTTTTTTTTAGCTGATGTGGATGGCCTAAAGAGCTCCAAATTAAAACTTTTATATAGTATAATTTTTGAAATGACACTTTTCCAAAGTAACACAACTTGAGGAATCTTTTGAATAGTAATTAAATTATGTAGATCAATACATACACAATGGTAATCGTCGATATAATCTCTTTTCCATGTAGCTTGCTGGCTAAACCTCTTAAATTTTAACCCTTTACAAAGTTAATCTAGAAGTAATTAGAGCACAATAATATATACATAGCGTTAGAATTAGACATCAATTATTTCATTTTAGTACCTACAAAATAATAGAGCGTTAGAATTAGACATCAATTACTTCATTTTAGAGCACAAATATAGATACATAGCCAATGCCTTTATTATACATCAATTACTTCATTTTAGTACGTACAAAATAATGTATCATAACCATTTTGGAGGTACATGCATCCATCTTAATTAAAATTTTGAAGGGTTGAATCTTTCATATGTACATTAACAAATCGGAAATTTTGAAAACAATGAAGCGAACCTATAACACATTTTTTTCCTCCATAATTCACTCTTAATGATCTAATTCATTTTTTTTCTTTTTAGTCAATTAACGTGAAAATATATAAAAATTATAAGTAAATATCTAATAAAATTATTTTAATAGCAGGCTAAATTAATCTTTTAAATTTATTAAGAGAATAAGCATTTTTGATATTTAAGGTTAAATTTTTTGTTTTGTTTTAAAGAAAATTATATTGGATGATTTTCTTAATTTTAATATTAAATTTTAACAATTTTTCTTATCCTCTTTCTAATTTAAGAAGCATATCTACTTTTCGAAATAAATATTCAAAAATAGATATATAGAAAATAGTTTTGGGAAGATATCTTTTATTTATCTTTTCTTGACACGATTTATATTGGTTATAAATTAAATACAACCGCATTACCAACTCTATAAATACCTCTCTTTCCACCCTAAAACCCAATTCAACAAAGCGCAAAAAGAAAAATGGAAGCAAAATCATTTCTTCTCACTCTCATCCTCTATGTTTTCATATTCTCTCAGTTTTCTCCCTCAGATTGTAAAAGCATCTTAAACAACCCCTCCAGTTACTCATCGTCGGCGAGTTTACCGAGCCGTAATGCGGAGAGGCTGATCAAATCCTTCAATCTAATGCCTAACCATGACGTCAATGTCATCGCAAAGGGAAGCTATGATGCTCCGCGTCTCGTTGAGAGCCAAATCGATTTTCCGGCAACGATCGGCACCAGAAACGTTTCCGGTGGTCCTTCTGTCCAAGAGTTCGGCCACTATGCCGGTTACTACAGCCTCCCTCATTCAAAATCAGCCAAGTAAGATTCTAAACCAGTTCAATATTTAATCAGGTTTGATCTGGATGTGTTTTAACCGAATACGGTTTTTAGGAGTTGGTCAAATAAATCGCACTAAACCAATTCGAAATTCTTACAGGATGTTCTATTTCTTCTTTGAGTCACGTAACGACAATACCGATCCGGTTGTGATATGGTTATCCGGTGGACCAGGCTGTAGTAGCAGTGTCGCTCTGTTCTATGAGAACGGTCCGTTCACGATATCGGAGGATCTCTCTCTTTCTTGGAACGATTTTTTGGTTGGGATAAGGTTGGTTTGGTTAAGATGGAAAACATGTATTTCTTGTGTTACAAGAAACATGTTTATCTACAAGATTCCTATAACACAGCTACTTTTGTTCCAATAGGTATCTAATCTAATCTACGTGGACCAACCAGTCGGGACCGGTTTCAGTTACACATCGGACAGTAGCGATCTCCGACACAACGAGGCTGGTGTCAGCAACGACCTTTACGATTTCTTACAGGTTCGACTGTTGTCCAAAAAGCTTAAAAAAAAAACGTTCTTTGAATTATAATGTTTTGGGATTTATCTTTGAATTTTTATAGGCTTTTTTCAAAGAACATCCAAAATATGCAAAGAACGATTTCTATATTACTGGTGAATCTTACGCTGGTCATTACATTCCGGCTTTGGCTTCACGAGTTCACAGTGGAAACAAGAAGAAGGAAGGAATACCAATCAATCTTAAGGTAAGTCTTTCATTGGCTTTTCTTTAGTAATTTAAATTTCTGATTTAATCTCGGTTTAAATCAGGGTTTTGCGATTGGTAACGGTTTAACCAACCCGGAGATCCAGTATGGTGCATATGGAGATTATGCACTGGAAATGAAGTTGATCTCAGAGTCCGATCATGAGAGTCTCAAGCAAGAATACCTTGACTGTCAAAGTTCCACCAAACAATGCAGTAATCTAAATAAAAATCTCTACTTCTTTTGATTATTTGTGGATTCAGGTTTGACTAAAAAGTTTGACTCTATAAGAAAAATCTGGTGTTGTAAATTTCAGACCTTGATGGTGGTGAAGCATGTGGTTCTGCTTACGAAGTTTGCAACAACATCTTCAACGAGATAATGTCTAAAATAGAAGGCACAAACGTAAGCATAGTTACAGCGAACACACCAACTGAACCATTTCTCTAGGTTTTTTTTTTCACAAAGATTTTTTTTTGTTTTTGTTTGAAGTACTATGACTTGAGGAAGAAATGTGTGGGAAGCTTGTGCTATGACTTTTCGAAAATGGAAACATTCTTGAACCAAGAAAAAGTACGGAAAGCCTTAGGAGTTGGAGATATCAAATTTGTTTCGTGTAGTACCACAGTTTATGATGCAATGATGGATGATTGGATGCTTAATCTTGCGGAAAAGATTCCTGCTCTTGTCGAAGATGGAATCAATCTCCTTGTTTATGCCGGAGAATATGATCTTATCTGTAACTGGCTTGGTAAGATTGGTCCTAATTGTCACAATATGTCGCCTGTTATGCTTTTTAATTTGATTCTGGTTTAGGTTATGAACCGGAAATTGAAACAAAAGACCAATAGTGTAGTTTTGTTTGTGGTTTAGCTGGTCTCAATAGAATTTTCAGGAGTTACAATTGCTAATGTGTTGTTACTGAAGTAGGGAAATGGTTTAGTCTCAGATGGCTTTGTGTTGTACTCTCAATTCCGGTATAGAATATGGAACGGACATACTTTGCATATTATTTTTGATATTTTCTGGTTTGGTTCTGATTCGGCTGATTCCAAATTAATTTTATCTAATATATTCAGGTAACTCCAGGTGGGTTGAGCAGATGAATTGGTCAGGCCAGAAGGAATTTGGATCAGCCAAGACAGTGCCGTTCCTGGTAGATGGTAAAGAGGCCGGTTTAATGAAGAATCACGGTCCGCTCACTTTTCTCAAGGTAAACCGATGACTTTAAACTATATTTAATGTAAAATACGATTGAAAGTAAAACTTTCTTCTCTATTTTTCTTAATCTTCAACCTTGGAACAGGTCCATGACGCTGGGCACATGGTTCCGATGGATCAGCCAAAGGCTTCTTTGCAAATGCTTCAGACTTGGATGCAAGGAAAATAAAACGTGCCTAAGTTCGTCAATGATTCTAATGTCTAAGCCTAATAGTTGTTAAGAAAAAATAAAAAGTGTGTGCTGAGTTATCACTTTCTTTAAGTTTTAACTCATCGTTCTTTACTAATTCTCTATGCTTGAAAAAAAAATATGTACCTAAACAAAATTATGGAGCAAAAAGATCGAGAGTTGACCAAAACAAATAAGAAGAAAAATGGAATATTAAATTGTAAAAAACGTCGTTCAAAAAGATAAGATTAAAAGGTCACGCTAACCAGAAATGCTTGTTTTAGTTTGAAATATCATAAATACTTTTCCATGTTAGTACACTGAATGATATCTTATAAGTATATACATACTTCTAAAGTTATATTGTTCCTAACATCTAAACCTTAACATTAAAACCAAATAGAAAATATATTTATATTTTTTTATGGTAGATAGTGATTATATCAAACTATTTTTAAACTAATTTTTTTTCAAATTATATTACTAAGATCTAACTTGCAAATATCGCATGTAGTAATAATACTTACTGAAAATTTGGGAATACGCTAACAAAACACAACTGAACCATAAAAAACACAAAAACATCTAAAATAATTATAATTTTTTTGCGCTAATGTGGGGATACAATCCTATTCACTAAATCACTCATCAAAGAATATGAGGAAATGCCAAAAAGAAGAAAAACATAAAGATACATTGTTTTTTAAAACAACATGATAAACTCAGACCAAACAGAAAACATATCAATTAGCAACATCTGTTTATCTGGTTGCGAGTTAGAAAAAGCTTGGATAATAAGTCATTTAAGTTGTATGCAATTATTCATGTAGGTTCTTCAAGTTAAGGAAATGATATGGACAGACTCTGTAAAAGCAGATTAATTTATAGTCGATGCCTTTATTTATATCAATTTATAGTCGATACCTCAACATTTTACAAAGTCAGACTAGAAGTAATCAGAGTAAAACAAATATAGCTAGCGCAAAATAGTAGATATATATTAATTTATAGTCGATGCCTTTATTGATATCGATTAAGTGAACATGATCGTAGGAGTAATGTGCCAAGCATTCTTTTCATTGTTCCAACGGTAAAACCCATCGTCTTTGGCAACGACGAAACATACATTTTTACACACCGTAGCATCTTTGTTTGAATCGTACAAAGAGTACATCAACTGAGAGGGCCAGAAATGTGCTTCGCCCGTAAATGTTCCTACACAACTCGTCAACTGCGACACTCTAGATCCCGCCGGTTGGGCCGTGGGTGAGATATCATTAGTCGCATTTTGTCCGGCCGTGGGTGGGAGCTCTATCTACGAGAAATGACCCAAAGGTACGGACTTGACCATCTTAGGAATTGAGCCATCGCAAGTCACGAAGACGGGAACATTACCACGCGTTTGCATCTGGTTCAACACGATAAGAGTGGCGGCACTTGCGGATCCAGAGCTAGCAAAGAGCACTACGGTCATGATCGATATCATTGTAAGAACGTCCATGATTTCTGATTCGGTGGAAAAAAAGTGTGTTACGAAATCGAAATAAATATCTTTTTTTTGTGTGTGTGAAGTATTAGAAAGTTATGTGTATATATATTATCTCTCGCTTCGGTTTCTCAAACTTAGAGCATCAACAATATTCACTACGTACGTTTAAAGAATTCAAAGGTGATTAATATGTGAATACGGTTACCATTATAATTATTGCAGTCAGAGAGAGTTAAACTTCAGTAATTATTTTACTAAGATCTGACTTGCAAATATCGCATGTAGTAATAATACTTAAAATTTGGGAAGATGTTAACAAAACACAACTGAACCATACAAAACGCAAAAAAACATCCAAAATAATAATATTTTTTGCGCTAATGCGGGGATACAATCCTATTGACTAAATCATTCATCAACGAAGATGAAGAAATGCCAAAAACAAGAACAACAGAAAGATATATTGTTCTTTAAAACAACATGATAAACTCAGACCAAACAGAAAACATATCAATTAGCAACATCATAAATAGGTTCTTCCTTAACAATCTGTTGATGCTGGAAAGCTTCAATGCCAGTTACAATGTTGTTATTGCCTCCGCTTTCCTCTACAACTCTGTCTTCCGGTTCGATGTTATGAGTTTCGCCATGGAAAGCTTGGTTTGCTTTACAAAGTCTTTTTTTGTTCCTTGCGTTGTATCTCTTCGCTCTTTCCTCGATGGTCTCATTCTTGTAGTGAACCGAAGATATATGCGCTGCAAACTTTTGTGAAGTGTCAAACACATCGTTGCATTTAGGACATGAATATGGACCGTATTTCTCATACGGTAGGCTATGTATACGACCATCGTATTCGCCATCTTCCTCAAAATCAAAACCGTCGAAAATTCCTTCAAACCTTTTTGTTGGGTTAGAACGTTTTTTCACTGGTGGACGACGGTGAACATGTTGGTCATGATGGTGATTTGGTGAAAAGGAAAATGGATCTAAGTTCCTAGGAAACACAGAATTTTCTTGCGGAAAAATGGTATTGAGAGGTGCAGGATTCAAGATCTCATTCTGTTTTTCAACAAAAGTTGGAGGGTACAAGGAAGGATTCCAAATGTTTGGGTTCCTGGCATGTTCATATTCATTTTGGACAGTGATGAAGTTACTAGTAGGAACTATAGCAGAGTACCTTTTTGTGACAGTTTGGGTGATAAAGACTTGAGAAAGATGAGGGTTATCATTAATAGGAAAGTAATCAACGAAATCAGAAACCATGTTTTCTCTCATCTGATAAGCCACATGTGAATTATTGAAACCAAAAGATGACGACGAGAGATGTGAATCTTGATAACAATTATAAGCATGAGAGGAAGAAAACAAACCGTGATGGTTCGTGATGTCAGAAGTATTGAACATTGACCGAACCATTTTGGTCTCGTGATCCCTAAAGCTGGAGTTCATTTGGATGGGAATAGAACCGTGAAGGTTCATAGTATCTTCACCATATGAGTTTAAACGATTTGGGAATGAAAACATTTTGGAAGTTGACAGAGCGTGTTTTACATTGTGTTCTTGCGTATCTTTTTATATTGGTACAAATTAATAAAAGACAAAGTTAGAACTTCATAGCTAAAGTAATAATTTAAACAACAAAGGAAACAAATCTATTATTTCTGAAATGTATTAAATATTATGACGTATATAATCCTCACTTATTCATTTCTACTTTTTAACGGAAAAAAACTCATATTAGTATGGTAATATTTAGGTAAAGTAAAAAATTAGAAATTTCCATTTATTTATATATGTAATGTTGTGGATATCTTCTTCTTACGTGGTCCTCATGCCACTCGATACGTGTGCTGTTTGTTGACTATCCTTATCATTGTGAGAGTTTTTTCCGTGTTTTATCCTCATTTTATGGTAAAAAATTGCATTAGATCACACACACTTAACTGTAAGAAAAACAAAAATTTCTCTAAAAAATGCTTGAGACAGCTTGATACTCGAGAAAATAATAAGTTCCTTCATATAGTCACAGGAGTCTGTAAGATATACAAAACTATAAAACCAGTAAATAACTTAATATATCTTATTATCACATGCATGGGATGTCATATTTGAATATGCAGAACATGTCATAGATAAATATGTAGGGTTGCAAAAGAGGATACGGTGACTGGTAATTCGGTTCATCTAGAACGAACAAATACGGCGTTATATACTACAAAATTGTTAGATCCCCTGTCGTTTTTAAATGAAATACTACTTCAGAAAGAAATGTAGGTATCAAAGCTAGAAATGATCATAAAAATCATCTTGAACAAAATATAAACAAATATCACTTGAATTTGATCTTGAATTCAAAAACCCGATTTAATTATTAACAGAATTAAAGCAAAGCTGATAATTTTCTAAATATGCTAACAATTTGGTTAGTTTTAAGGTTCATTCGAAAGTGAACCATATCACCTAATTTAGATTGTTTTTTTAATCAACTATCACAATATATTAAATCAAAATTTGATCCATAATTTAAAATTTCGTAGAATCAAAATCTATTAAATCTGTGTAAATCTTACATGAAAAAAGAGGTTCCCTCATGTTCTTGCCTTTTTAGTAAAAGTATCCCTTTTAGTAAAAGTATCGGCATATACATTTTACCTATAAAAATAAGGTATAAGATACAATCCTTAAATAATGTTTTGATAGTACAAAAATGATCTAATTCTGATTTAAAAGTTGGTCATTCCACAAGGTCTTCGATCATTTAGATCAAGTTCGAGCAATCCATTTCGAAGCAGACTATCCAGATCCGATCTTTGTTTTGTGCACTCCTTACAAGTATTTTAGATTATGGTTTAATATTTTCTGATGTAATTTTCAAATGAATGTATAATATTAGTTGAACCCAAAGGTTAATTCTTTTGGCTATATTTCTAATGATTGTGTTTTAAGTTACTATTTTTGTTTTAAACACTCCTAGCAAACATTTATATTACGGTTCAATATATTTCAATGTAATTTCTAATATGTATAATATTAGTTGAACCCGAATGTTATTTCTTATGCTTATTTTCCTCAAATTTCGCGACAGATTATGTCTCACACACTTTTGTTATGAAAACCATTCTTTTCGCATTCTATAGACAAAATACTTAATATTTTGTAGATAAAAGATTGTTTTTTTACAAAGTTAAGATAAGGATTTAATTTTTTTGTAAATGTAGTAGTTGATTTTTAAAAGATTAAATTTTATGAAAATTGAAAATTTTTCTTACGATTTTCCCTCCACAATATTTTTCATGTTTTAAATATTTTTATGTAGAATATGTTTATTTTTAATTAAAAATATAACATATTGATAAACCACTATCTCAGGAATTTTATTCAATAATTTTAGTATTTCCCATGAAAATAATTTCATGTTTATACTTAAATACATATTTTCTTATTAATATAAAAATATTTATAATAAAATTTCAAACTTATTTAGATATACAGTAAAACTCTAAATTAATAATGTTAGGACTTTGATATTTCATTGATTTATAGACTTACTAATTTAAAGATATATATAACTGATTTGAAAAAAAATATTTCTCAAAATATTCTTTTTATTTGAAATAAGAAATTTTTATTAAATGCATATTTTCTAGATTTTTTCTTTATTTTAAATTTATTTTACTTGATTATTTTACATTTTTTTTATTGTTTATATTTTTTATATGAAATACAAATTTTAAGAGATTAATTATCTCACATGTTCATATCATCATGTTCATTGATATGAAAAAAAAAAAACATAGCTTGCACTAAAGAGAATTGAGTTTTATTCTTCTTTAGCATTCAACATGCTATCTTGTCTTAAAAATATTACAAAATCAACAATGACAAATCAAATACATAAATCGTTATTTGAGTACAAGAGAGATGATCATGCATGCAGTCAAAAGAATTTGCAAATATGGCTTAGGGAGATTTGTCTTAAAATTAGTTAAGATACAATTTCAAACAGACTAAAAAAAATTAACAGAAAATCTTTCAGCCAACCCGAAGATGAAGTTATAATACCTATGGAACTAGTTACAATAAAAATCAATTATCACTTCTAGAAATCTTCATAATTTTTGGATGTAATGCAAGAAAACAACATCCAAAATTTTTGATGCAATAAGAAACATTAGAGATGGGCTCCATAAAAATAATATTAAATTTATATTTATTAGATTATCTTAGTTAGATATTTCATATTTTACGTAAATTTTTATATGCTATTTATTAATTTATGGTATTTAAAGAACCATATACTTATATAAGATTTTTAAAAAATTTAATTATTTTATGGAATTATATTTCATTTTAAAGCAGTCCAACTTAAAATCAGAAAATTTATTAATTTATGTTAATTTATAAATTTATTGAATGTCAATTTATAGAACTTTTAATGTACAATAAGTTAAAAATATTTTAAAAAATAAGAATGGAAAAATACATAAGATAATTGTCAAATTAAATTATTTGGTTGGATTAGATTTTATACTATTTTTACTATGGGTTACCTTTTTTCATGAAATCTGTAAGATGATCTCTTTTTACTATGTTTAGAAAAACTATTAAAGATATTTACCGCTGAAGTGCAATTATTAGTGTCTATGTACTACAGTAAAAAGTAGGTAAATTTAAGATATCTATTAACTTTTTAATATGTTTATAATTATTAATACCTATATTATTTTAACAAAGAAAGTTTGCTTTCAGAAAATGATATGTTGTCAAGTTGACAAAACTTCAGTAATTTGTCCACTTTAGTTTGCCAACCGTTGAGGAAAAAAACCAGCTATATGAGAGTCAAACGAGAAAAAGACTCTTGCCTTTTTGGTGTTCATTCATCCAATCATAGTTTGACTCAGCTAAATTTAAATTGATTGTTTTTTTCAACCAATACAAATCAGTTATTTCTTTATCAACAAATATATATAAGCTTTTTCCTTGTATACAGTATCTATATATATATATATGTATTTCATATTGCATTTCAGATTATCTGCATATATTTAATTGCTTCTTTACACGCATAAAATAAATTAGATTTTCAATACACATATATATTTTTAAGTTGTAAAATAATTTTGAAAGAAATAATTCATGCATGCAATTATATATTATGAACAAACCAGATACCATCATAATTGTCTGACTAGGAGGTGATGCATGAGACTTATTCAATTATTCTAAAAATTTATGGCGAAAAATTCATAATCCATTAACTGATTAACTTTCTTTTTTTAAAAAAAATTACATCTGGAAACCATGGAACATCAATGAGACAATAATTTTCTCTCATATGATAATTATTCCATATAGTTTTCTACATATGCATTGAACATTACCACTAAAGCCCCGCATCTAATTTTATATAGTATATACAAAACACACTCGAGATTTTCTGTTCACCAGCAAGATTTCTATAATTTTCTGTCGATACTTTTGTCGAAATATACATCAATTAAGAAAGTTGTAGAAAAGCGATATCTTTTTGCAAAGTCTAATACAACGTGGATATCAAATAAAATGATTTGTTAGCATTTAACAACACGTTAGATTAAAATAGCTATTTTACGAATAAATTTCAATGCAAATGACTACAATGCACATTGAACCAAATTAAATTTCAAATATCAACCTTTTTATTGAGAAAATAATTTATGTAAGAAAATTTAAATGTTGAGAAAAAAAAAACTAACTTAACATGTTCTTGTCCTGAAAATTTAGACGATTTGTGCAAATGGCGTCACTACGTTATCACATGAGTACAAACCAGTAAAAATCATGTGATTAACATAGAACAAAATGGTTCACCTTGAACAAAAAACAATAGAAAATGGTACCGTCCAATAATCTACAAGCAGTTGGGTACGTAATTTTTATTAAAATGAATAGTTACTTACATTGATGTATTATTTACCATGCTTAATTTTTCCAATTATTTATATATATTATAATTTCACGTTAATATTAATTTTTTACTTAAAATAATTCTAATATTTATCAGTCTAAATTTGTACTTTGTTTGGACTTTAGCGTATTTGAAGTTTAATTTGGAGACTTCAAATCTTTTACAGTAGAAATATTTAAATAGATAAAAATTCAGATTAAATTCATTCTATTCAGTTTTTGAATGGGTTATAACATAATTTGTTATTTTTATTAGTTAGCAAATTTTATTGGTTAATTTATCATAGTTCAAATATTTGCGGAGTCGTTTCATAAAGCAAAATTTAAGAAAGATTTGTGAAGCTTAACTATCTCTAAATCTAATAATTAATTTTAAAATTTTAAAATTATGTTAGTCATATCATAAATTTTTAAAAGTTTCGAGGAATATTCGATGGATTTATAGTTAGATCACATGTAGAAAAAGTAAATCAATGTGTAACTAAATTATATTTAAAAATCAATTTAATTTATTTTTAATAACATGATTAATTTTGTCGGAAATCCTTCTGAAATTTTTGACGGATTTCTAACAAAGTGAATTATTTTATTCAAATATCTAAACCTGTCAATTTGTTGAAAATCTGTCAAATATTTTTGGATGAATTTTGATGGAATTAAATATTTTAATAAAATATATAAATTTCTTGAAAATCCGTTAAAAATTTTTAACCGAATTTCGATAGAATTAGGTATTTTATCAAAGCATTTAATTTTGTTGGAAATCCATCAAAAATTTCTAACGGATTTTCGACGGATAGTGTATCAGTTAGAAATCCGTCAAAATTTTTCCGATGGACATGAATCAATTGAAAGTACCTGACGAATTTTTTGATGACATTCATCAGATTTCCGAGTCAAAAATTTACGACGAATTTAAAATCGTTGAATATTTAGATATGTTATTTTGTAGTTATATATTGGTATTGTAAGTGTAATGTAGGGAAAGTTTGTTGGAAAATCTAAGGAAGGTACACTGGATATGGAAACCTTTGTTTGGCCATTTGTACACACACATACATGCATGTATTAGTAAGCATACATACATATTACTTACACAAATGTGGAAATGAGTGTGAGACTGTATCTGCGTGAAACATGTTCATCATACACATGTACCTTAAATGATGTAAACAGTAGATCTATCAATTGTACATATATGGTTATATACTCGTCGATGGGTCATTAGCTCTGAAGTTGATTAGTCGGTCCAAATATACACCTGATCGTCGTGAAATTCATATATATATATATATATATATAATATGTATGTATGTGTGTGTGAAATTAATTAAAGATTTACTCACGCATGCAAGTGTCCATCAAAGTAGTACGATATGAATAATTATGAAGGGTTCTTTTGGCACTTTACTAAATGTAATAATGAAAACAACATTGACAAGTCAACTCGTGATAGTAAATTTTTGGTTAATCACAAAAATGGGTTTTTTGTTTTCTTTGGTTTTTGTTTTGTTGTCACTTTATAATCAGATAGTTCCATATAGTTCACTGGTCCGACCGATGCAGTCTCCGCTTGTTACGTGTTTTCCTCCTTTTATCCGTGTAATATCACCGCCGTTTGATAACTTTTTTCCTTTCCTTTTGTTTTTGAAATTCATGATGAATACCAAATAGTTGTCTGCATAATAATGCAAATATTTTTCGACGAATGATCAAATCAAGCAGATAACTTAGTTAATGTATTTTTTTTTACCAAACGCAGCAAAAAGTTCTCGATTTTAAATATTTTGCATTTTTCGTGTGATACGTACGAATAATTAATCGATTATAATTTTGATTGTTTAGACTGGGTGTCTACTTACAACTTTGATTCATTATGACAACTCTACAACTGTTCATTTAAATAAAATGGAAGGCAAATCATGTATAGATACTATTCGGACACACCTTGTTTGTTAAATATCTAAATCACATGCTCAATGTTATTAAATGCATGCTGGCGAAATTTTTTTTGTAAAATACATATGAAACACGTACGTAAATATATAAAAATATATATGTATTCCAAAGTAGAAGTTTAGGGCAGCGAACATATACCCTCAAACATATATTGAGAGGGAGAGTTTACCAAATCAAAAACAAAAATCAAGAACGGTCACATAAATTTCTTCTTTTTTTTGGTCATGTTGAAGTCATTTTAATGTAATTTCCTCAGAAGAAGCGCTAATAAAATATTTGAATAATTGGAAATCTAAATTTTTTTCAAAGCACAATGAATATGCATGCATGTCAATCATGTTGACTTCTCTCACACCCATAGCTCTGAGACAAAATGAAATACAAAATAATGTTCCTTTTTACATTATTCTATAATAATAATAATAATAATTGATAGGGTGAGTCCAAATCCAAGTCTCTTATTAAAAGGCTACAAATTCAACCACTTCTTCATAAACTCAAAAGGTTCATCTTCAAGCAAAGTAAGAGATTACACGTTTTCTTTTTCTTTCTTCTAATCTTCAACACACTAACGAGAGAAAATGGGACGAGCTCCATGTTGCGACAAGACAAAGGTGAAGAGAGGGCCTTGGTCTCCTGAGGAAGACTCTAAGCTTAGAGATTACATTGAGAAGTATGGTAATGGCGGAAATTGGATCTCTCTTCCTCTCAAAGCCGGTAAATATATGTTCTTAACTAAACTCAATTTTTGATTCTGCTTCACCTCCCAAACAAGAGCCTGTGTCATTATTTATTGTCGTTGTCTAAGGTTTGAGGAGATGTGGAAAGAGTTGTAGATTGAGGTGGCTAAACTATTTGAGACCAAACATAAAACATGGTGATTTCTCTGAGGAAGAAGACAGAATCATCTTCAGCCTCTTTGCTGCCATCGGAAGCAGGTAAACTTTAGTAATCCTCTTATAAATTCATATTTTTATTATAAGAAATTAAGTAAGACCACAGTAAAAATATATGAGTGGTATCATTTTTGTTTTCCACCTGCTTGTTAAGGCCCCTTGAATAGGTTCAAATGTATTATTATTTCCCTCTCCTTAATTTATTCTCGTTCTAAATCTATTTTGAATTTATGTATTATCTGAAACTAGTGATCAAAATAATTCTTAACCTGGAGATATTCAAGAACTAGTCAAAACTACGAGCAACATTTATTCATCTAGTTTTTCAACATTTTCCTCCGCCATTAACTACTAATAGTCATATACATATATATTGAAACTTGTAGATGGTCAATAATAGCAGCTCATCTACCGGGAAGAACAGACAACGACATCAAAAACTATTGGAACACAAAGCTAAGGAAGAAACTCATCATGTCTTCTTCTTCCTCCTCTCATTCATCATCAGCCATGGTTTCTCCGTATCTAAACCCTAATATTCAGGATGTGAAAAGACCATTAACCCCATCAACAACAATCGCACCTTCTTCCTACAATCCGTACGTTGAAAACCCAACAAAATCTCTCATCTCAAACATCAATGGTTTTGAAGCTGATGATCAACAGATCTTTTCCTTTATAAACCCTAATTATCCTGAAGATCTCTCTATCTCGGACAGCAGCAACAACAACAACAGCATTTCGGGCACAAGTGGTTTCTTGCTCAACCACAATATGTATGACCACTACAACAACCACAACAGTTTCTCCTCAGATTTCAATGGAAAGAGACCAGAGATTATGATGAAGCAAGAAGAGATCATGATGATGATGATGATAGACCACCATATTGACCAGAGGCCAAAAGGGTACAATGGAAATTGCACACAAGGGTATTACAATAACTACATTAATGGACATGGGGATTTGAAGCAAATGATTAGTGGAACAGGCACTAATTCTAACATAAACATGGGTGGTTCAGGTTCAGCTTCATCTTCTAGTTCCATAAGCAACCTAGCTGAGAACAAAAGCAGTAGTAGCCTCCTACAACACAAGTGCTTGCCCTATTTCTACTCCTAGTTCTTTTAGACTCTCTTGTCTTCTTATATAAATATATCTTGGACTGACTGTTAGTAAAATCAAAGATTTGATGGGGTATGGGAGGAAAGAGAGAGAGACACTATGATCAGTTTTTATGGGATGTTGTGTTTTTGTTTATGATTCCATCAACCTTGAAGAGATTTCTAGTTAAGATGAGACAATGGGAGATTTGATTTGATGAAACCCAAAAGCATGTATTTCTGGTTGAAGAGTAGATCTTCTTTTTTTGTCGTGAAAAGTAAGATTATATCTACTTTTAGTTAGAACTTAGAACAAAGTATATAGTATACCTCTTAACAAAAATGAAAGTATATATATATATAGCATTGTTATCGTTTCTAAAATTAAATGAGACTACAGGTATAGGCTATAAATAGTATAGAATATGTTAAAGATAAAACTTTTGCAGAAGTGTCCGATAGAGAAATAATTTGTAACGAATGGACTCTGTATTTCGTATATGATGAAGTCTCCGGGCCAAGGTATAAAAAACATTCACCAAATCTAATCTGTAGTGGTGGACAAATATAATAATATTTACTTTCATTCCAATTAATATAAAATATATATTTCTTTTTTTTATTGGATGATTTACTGATTCATAGGGGATATTGTTGTTTTGTTATGAAATATCACCTAAGAAAATAATTCAAAGCAAAGGCGATATTTCTTCTCAAGAAATTTCGTTTTTTTGTTCTTCTAATTAGTTCAACTCCACGAGAAATTTTTGATATGGGACCACTTGTAAGAAATATTATTTTCACTAGACCATCTGTTCATTATAAAGAGTATATACTACAACATATGTATACATGCATATAGAAGAAATATTCATATATCTACTTGTTTGTAGTTCTTTTTCCCTACATTATATATGTTGTGTACAGTAATAGTATTCGTGTTTTAAAAATCTTTAAGAAAAAACAAACAAATTGTAGCAGTGTTTTTGAGTCGTCTAAAAAAAATCGGGATAGAACACTCAGCTTCATTTTCCCAACATCTTTTAGCAAAAAGTTGTTTAAATAGAAATAATATTTCTGAAAAAAAAGAGTTATGTACCAGACCAATAAATCCATACAACAACAAAAATTCTTGCCGATCATACATAGATTTCAATTCCTGTTTAAAATTTTGATTTTAATTGACATAAATTTTTATTTTAAAAATCTATTATAGTAATATACGTTATAAAATATATAAAATTATTATTTTGTTTCTTAGTTATCTATATTTAAAATTGTGAAATGTTTCATTTTCGATTAGATAATAATGTGTGTAATTAAGTATTATAACTTATTTTTTAATTGTGAAACCTTAATTACTTGAAGAGTATGAGTAACAACATAGTTAAAAAGAGAGAGAGAGAGGAAGAAGAAAGGATTGTGTATAAAAGTCATCACCTTTGGTCAGTGTCTCAAGCGGCTAGGAGATATTGATTGATGGAAATACAGAGATACTATTCATCTGTTACAAATGACATATATACCCCTGACAGATTGGTTTCGGATTTATATTTTTTTCCTTCAGCCAATTTCCTCCGAAAGTAAATATTTTTTTTCCAACTACAAATATTTTTTTTTCAACTACAAATATTTTTCGTTCTTTTCTATCAAAACAACAACAAAAATAAATGTAGGGACAGAAATGTTACACGCCAGCGTAATAGAAGGTGACGTAGTAATATTTATTGAAGGTGATGAAAGGTTTAAAAATGGGAACAAGTAATATTTACTCTCTGTCGTCTTTAATATTCAATATTGTTCAGAGTTGCACTCTAATGATCGGTTCGTATTTTTTTAAAACGGTTCATAACCATTCATTTTAATATGAAGTTATCCGTTTCAACCGTTTGTGTAAACTAGATGTCTCAACCATTTATTCTACATATATGTTAATTTTCTCCTAGTTTTCATGTTAATTGCCAGGCCATACATACATGAAATCATTTAAATCTTACAAGATCTCAGTATATATATGTTAAGTTTGTTAAAGAGGTATCAATGACCGCGAGTGTCAGAATCGAAGAGAGTGCCCCAAACATCAAAAACTAGCCCGAACTTTAAAAACTATATATTTTTCTAGTTTTGGGAGTTAATTGGTTGGGACTGTTACTAATAGTCGTCGTAGAAAATTTAGTAATAAAGATTTTGATTTTTTTTTGTGAGCTTCTGGATTTGACTTGAAAAGGAAAAAAAGTAGCTAACTTTGGCTTTAGAAAGAAACAAAGAACAAAAAAAAAGAAAGAAAAAGAAAAAGAAAAGATTGCAAATGATTTTAGAAACTTTGAAGTTTAAAATGTGATTGGTAAAATTGTTAGCTTAAGAAGTTGTAACGCATTTTCCACAGCTCAATGCAATAATCTTTCACCAATAGCTCCAATTTGCTTTCTATACTTGGAAAAAACCAAAAAAAATATATAAAAAAATCAGAATGAGCATCTTTTGTTATATTGAGTAACTATCTGATAATTCTTAAAAAATAGTTTGCTGACTTCATTAATCGCAATGCCTACGAGATTTTGTTACCCCGACATTATTGTCATAATGTCATCTCCTTTGTTCGAAGTTCTAACATTATATATAACGGCCCATTAGATAATTACACTAACAAATCTTTCTTTCGTTGGGCTTATTAGTATCACTTTCATGAAATGATGAAAACCCAAGTTAGTTGGTCTGACTGAAGTTTCTTGAATACATGTAAGCATTTGAGCTCAAAATACTTCCAAATGGTTCAGAATAGTATAATATAACGAATATAAAATTCCAAAGTTCATTTCTTATAGAGTATTACCAGAACTATTCAGTAAGTGGTATAAACATATCAACAAAAAAATGTATAGAGCAATTATGAGTGTAAGAGTTGTTCAATTCTAATGATTCTTTTTTTTCACGATTTTTAAAGAAGACAACTTTGTATTATATTTTTGATTACTGAAAACTGATATTAAGAAGAGAAGTTTTTGTTTAAACAATATGTACCCAGGACATATAGGTATAGCTATTTGGTAAGTTTAAAATAAAGTAGCATATTTGGTGAGTAAGACTTCTTTATTTTTGGAAGATATTAAGCTTTAAACTATGGGTTGAAGACTGACATTTCCAAAAAAAAGATATATAGAAAATATGAAACCTTTCATGAAAAATGAAAAGTAGCTATTTGTTGAAAAAGAAAAAGAAAACGAATAGTAGCAATTTACAATTTGCTATGTGATTTCTCTTCTTTAAAATTAGCTATGTAATAATCACCATGATTATATTGAATGTTAACAGTTTCATCTTAAATTTTTTTAAACAAATTCATTTATAGATTATATAAAAAGAAACCTCAACACTACTCACAAGTCTAATATACTTTTGAGTTAGGCTATTGAAGTTTTGTTTTTACACATCTAAGCAAACCCACCTATGATTGGGCTCAATAAGGCCCATAATATTGGTTTAGTAAAATTGATGATGTCCACTTCATGAATTTGATGTGAACAACTCGTTTCGTCTCAAATACCGGAAAACCAAAAATCTACTGTAGCTAGGGAAATTGAAAAAGAAAAATTTGGAAATTTTTCAAAAATAATTTATTGTCAATTAGTCGCATTATTTATTTTCGTTTGCGTGCAATAAACAGTTGTATGATTCTCCCTATTTAGTTTCAAATGAATAAAAGTAAATAGTCGATGGTCACAATACTCACACAACATATAAACCGAAATGACAAAAATAAAAAGAACGAACGTACATATAGGCATTAACAGAAAAATCATAATAATAACAATAAAAGGAATACGGAAAACGTATGTGGACAACCATAACATCATAGACATACACATGAGCATCATCATGAATTGTCATTTACCACACCATTCACCATCATCATCATAATAAAACAGACTCTACTATAAATAGAACCGAAAGGTCTCGACTTTCTCTTCCTCCTCCGACTCTGTCTCCACCCACTTCCTTCTCCCCACTACCCCTTCTCACTAACCGAGTCACCATGGGCAAGGTACTGAGTCAAACCGTTCCCCCACTTAACAACATTCTCGAATCTTCTCTCGATTTCATCGGGTTTTTTTCCTCTGTATATTTAATGGGTTTGATTTGCTCTCTCTGTTTTGTTTCTGAACAGAAGAAGAACAACAACAACAGCAACAACAGCAACGAGAAGAAAGGAGATGGTGGCGGCGAGAAGAAAACGACGTCTGTCACCGTCGTTTTGAAGATCGATATGCATTGTGAAGGTTGCGCTTCCAAAATCGTTAAATGCGTTCGTGCTTTCCAAGGTTTGATTTTTCTTTCAAAAAGATGTTCGATTTCTCACTAATATATGGGTTTATTCGGATTTCGTATGAACAAATCGAACGTTATAATCCTATTTCATCGGAATATGTAACTGGACTATTTGTTCGAAAAATCCCTATTTTGTTGGTTGATTTTTTGACTCAAAGTTAAACAATAATGTGTCTCTTAGGCGTTGAGTCGGTGAAATCGGAGTCGGCGTCTGGGAAATTAACGGTGACCGGGGCAGTAGATCCGGCGAAACTCCGGGATACGCTCGAAGAGAAGACAAAGAAAAAAGTCGACTTGATTTCTCCTCAGGCTAAAAAGGAGAAAGAGAAAGAGAAAGAGAAAGAGAGCAACAACAATAACAAGGACAAAAACAAAAGCGATGAAGACAAAAACAAAGAAAAGAAAACGGAGGAGAAGAAGCCAGACAACAACAACGAGAAAAAACCCAAAGAGGTAAAAGCTTTAAGCTTTTTACTAAATTGTTTTATCTGTTCGTATTACAAGAATCTGATTCTGAGTGTTTTTTTTCTTCTTCTTTCTATTAGTATAATGACAAGTATGTTGTTGATTTTCTGATTACAGCTAATAAATTTGATTACTTTGTTTGTTTTATATCTTTAGGCTCCGGTAACAACGGCGGTATTGAAGCTGAACTTCCATTGTCAAGGCTGTATTGGGAAAATCCAAAAGACTGTCACTAAAACCAAAGGTTAGAGAAGAACAAAACCCAACATATATAATCGCGTTTCAAACGCCCACACTGTTTTTTGGTTGAAACGCTCACACTGTTTTTGTTTTGTTTTTAAGGTGTGAATGGGATAACAATGGATAAAGAGAAACAGTTGGTGACGGTTAAAGGAACAATGGATGTGAAAAAGCTCGTCGAGAATTTGACGGAGAAGCTGAAACGTCCGGTGGAAATTGTGCCGCCGGCTAAGAAAGATAAAGAGAGTGGTAACGGAAAAGAGAACGAATCTGGCGATAAGAAGAAAGGAGGAGACGGCGGAGGAAAGGATGTTCCTGGTAACAAAGGCGGCGAGGGAGTGAACATGATGGAGTACGTGGCGGCTCAGCCTGCGTACGGGTCAGCTTATTATCCGGGTGGGCCATATGGATATCCGATTCAGTCCCACGCGCCTCAGATATTCAGTGATGAGAATCCGAATGCTTGCGTCGTTATGTGAGGCGGCGGAAGAAAATTCGAGGGGCTGGTAGAATTGTAATTATGCTTATAATCTTTGGGGTATTTCCGGGAAAGACTTCTAGTTTCTCTTTACTTTCATTCTTTTTTTTTTCTTTTTTTTCAATTTTGAATCTCTCCCCTTAAGTTAAACATGCAAATATTTGCTACGATGAAGAATAATTTAAAACTCTTTTTTTTCCTACTCTAGTTTCAGTTGCGGATAATATAAAAAAGTTAGTATAATTGTTGTTATACCTGGTCTTTACTCATCAATTAATTCAATATTATATATTTTACTGTTTTATAAAAAATAGGATTGTTGTCATTTAAGATAAATAAAAATGATAGTACACAGATTTTCTAAAATGCAAAAGATGTATTTAATAGTCTAAATTTGATATTCCAATACACCAAAACTAATTAAACAGCTAAGTTGTGTAATTACAGGTGACAGATAAATGTAATAATAAAATAATTTAATTTGTTGGAATCGAGATCAATGTCATATTGATAATTTATGTGAAACTTTTTCTATATAAATTAATTGAAATGTATTTGAAACGTTTTATATAAATTAATATTTTATAAATTAAATCGAAGACAATAGAGTATTTGTTAGTAGTTTTTTACTAACTCGATATAATAAGATGAAATTTTGACAATACTAATGAGAACTAATAAAATCACTAAATGTCAATTAAAACAATGTTAATATTTTTGGGTCTTGTATTTTTTCTTTTTGCGATCATATAAATTAGGACACCCGATCCTTTACAAGTGAAAGTAAAAATTCAGGAATAAAATCTCAACTAATTCACCCAATTCACTGAACTAATCCCACCAACGGTTGTGTTGTATTTAAGTACTTTAGTACATACATGATATGAACAACAATTTAGCAGAATTTTTTTTTAATTTATTAAAACAACGTCATAATTAATCAGCAATTCTTTTTGTTGCCCTGCATTAATCACCAAGTCAATTTAAATAGACAATTGCATGTATTTTACTATAAACAACCAAGCTTTTTGTATTTACATACTAACATAAAAGAGTTGTCTTGTTGTGTGTCTATAATGTGCACAGTTTTTATGGCCCTATAAGAGTTACTGAGTTTTAATTTTACCAAAAGCAATTTAATGACAATAAATTATTAAAATTAAAAGCGCAGTGGTGAATGTACATAAATACTGAGTCAAAAGTACATAATAAATGCATAATTATATAACTACCATTCTCTTTTTTTCCCTTGTAGAAATAAATTAGCTTACGTAGTTTCTTCTTTCCCACCATTCACTTGATTGCACATTTTTTTTGGTAGTTTTGAAAATCTAATATAACATGCCCTCTATTTTCTATATCATGCTTCTTTTTGATAAATATAATTACATAAAAATTTATAGTCGAGTCATAATCATTTTTAATATATAGTTTTGTTTCATAATTTTGGGATAAAGTTAGGGTTTGAAGAAATGGTGTCGGTATTAGGTGTCTCTACTAAACTTTGAGCCAGTTGGATGGGAATGCTCTTGAGTCTTGTCCTCTGCCTCATGCCCTCTCTCGTCTTGTAAGTTGTAACTGTTGGAATATATTATTATTCCTTAATTTTTGGACACATCTCAATCTTTAATATATATTTATATTCATCAAACTGAACTAGTACAACATGTCCTTTTATAATATATAATTTTCAATATTTATATTTAAACTACTATTTTTATATTGGAATCGAACCATTGCCTACTCGAAAAAAAAACAAATAAATAAAAACAAGCAACTACCTAATAATGGATATGATGCTATTTTTATAATTTCAAGAGTGTTTTATTGCCAAAAGAAACAAAAGCTAAATTTGTTCAGTTCTTATTAACATTACAATTATACTAACCTTATTAGTTTATTTGTATATTTCAGTTCATAACTTTATAATCATACTTTTGGTATATATTCTTGCTCTTTGTAAAGTTACGGTTTGGTTTTCTTTTGGTAAACTTAATTACAAAGTGAAAAGCGAAATAAATTAAAAGTATTGATTTGGTCAAGAAATAAAGTTTACTTATATGTTAGCGAATCCAATAGGTAAGTCAACATATAGTGAATGCCAACCCATGACATCAATGCTCACATTACTACTTATTTCCTTTCACTCTTTTATGGTAACGTAAAGCTAAAAATTATTTATTTATTTCTGTTGAGAATAATCATTAAATAAGTAATTTAAATTAACATCAACGTAGTCGTCGTATTCATGTTTTTATTGTGCATGTGCGTTTGATGCGACATCTCATTCATTATTTATTAAAATCATTGTCATGCATGAACATGTGTTGTGAACTTGGGATCATGATGCGGGGTGCTTCATGCATCACATGAGGCATTTCATTCATGCTGATCATCATCATCATCATACATGTTAGTTTTCAAGTCTTCAACTTTTTTTCTAGGAAAGTTCCATTCGAGTTCGAGGAAACTAAAGGATTTAAAAATAAATCACATAAAAGTAACTAATAAAGCTTTTCAACACGCTTATAAATTTCACTATCTTTCTCCTTTTTCTTATCAACAAATATAAATTGGAATAATTTTTGTAAGAAACTTTTGTTCACTTTACAAAAATTTAAAGTTTTATCATATTTTAAGTTACCATAGTATTCCAAAAGATAAACTTGTCGAGAAGCTTTACTTGGAGTCCAAAGTGCATTGAACTTTTTCACTAAATATTTAACGAGGGAGATAAAGCAACTACTGGCTGACAAAAAAAATTCAATTAGGAGTGGTTCAATGCTATTTATTATCGAGTGGTGAATAATATTTTTATAAATCTAACGAAAATTCGAATAACTCAATCTACACATTTTTATTTCAAGTTCGTTTTTTGCCAAAAAAGTAAGGAACCAAATCGTAATTTTTAAAAGTTAAATCTTAACCAAAAAATTATAATTTCTAGAAATAATAAAATCTAAAAAATTAAAGATATTAAAAATTTTAAAATACATTTTACTGATCTATTTATACAATTTTAATCTCTAAAATCTGTCCTATTTTCGTCCATGTCACATATTGTACATCAGGAGTTGAAGAGAATTTTTTTTTTAAAGAAATGCAAATAGCATATTAAGAAAGAATGTTATAATCTAACCGAACTCATTGAGTCAATTATTGCATGTTAATATAAGAAAGGTTTGGTTAAGAAGGATATACAAATATATTGCAGGAAGGCACATGATTTTCCTCATTTACAACTTTATATTAATAATTAAAGTTGGTTGCAATGCAAGAGGTTGTTCATGATACATTTTGGTTAAATGAAAATGACTAAAATGTTAAATATTTTCAAATAGTTTAGTGAAAATAATATTAAACCAAAGAAGGGATCAAAAATTATTCCCTTAGGCTTGATGATTGTCTTTGGTTCTTACCACGTGGGGGCATGCCAAGAAAAGTGGACCAAAAGACCATAAAAGAAAAGAAAAAAAAGGTAAAGAAAAAGGTAAAGAGAGAAAAAAAACATTGGAAGATGTTATTAAATTATAATGCACATCATTATCCGGATAAAACAAAAGTAAAACGAAAGTGTAACCAGAATATTCGAGGATTCTTCATATCTTCATTGCATGCATATATAATTTGTTGTTTTCATGATGCACTTTCTTCGTATACATGATTATTACATATATCATTTTAGATGTACGTTTTTTTTCAAGAAAATGGAAAGCCCTAACTAACCATAATAAATCATATTCATACGCATTTAATTTTACTTTAAAATATGTCATTTGTCGGAGGTACCAAGCTACCAAGAAATATCAAGCTACAAATTTCAAGAGTTTCATCTCATAAAAAGCTAACAACGTTGAAGAAGGTAACTTATGATACATTGATACTATATATGTTTTGCTTAAAGCTCACAGATCGTAAGACTTTTGTTTCATATGCGTCTTGAAGATGATGACTATATAAGTTCATCAAGTTGATACATTCGAATCATCGCTTGAATTAAAGTCATTGCTCCACAGAAACTTGACCGATGTGTAGACATAAAGTATACAAAACATAGGCTCTATTCACAACAACACCTTCTTGCACAAGGAGGTAACAATGAGGCCCACAACGTGAGAAAAATCAAATTAAAAAAGGAAAAGAAAAAGACATGGAGACTTTCTAGGAGTCAATGCCATTGCCCTTTTTTCTTTCTTTCTTCATCGTCACATTTTTTTTCTCTACTTTGGCACTTTTTGAAATTTCTATTTGATTTGATTTCATCCATACACTAATTTCCAAACTTCTTTTATAATGAGTGAATGATGGCAAGGACGACTAACTTTCTTAGTCTTGGAAAAACATTTCAAATCCAATATGAGGACAATACTCGGAGACATAACCCAATTGACGGTTTGGTTGAATCTTCATCCCAGACCAGACGATTTTGTTGACTTGACAATATATGGGTCCATGGTTCAGTTTTTCATTTAAGTTTTTTGTCTAAGTTGCATAGAATTATAGTTGTATTAACCTAATTTCTCAAAAATAGGTTAGGGAGCAGCTAATGAAACATTTTATCATTATGAAAGCAACCTTTATTATTCCATATAGCAAAAATTTATTTAATACACATATTTGACTCACAAATTGAAAATTGCATAGGCATTTTGAATATATATGAGAAATAACAAAGTTAAAGAGATGATGACAATCTTGTTGACACATCATATCAAATGAACAACAATCCATCTACTTGTACGGCCGTCTTCAACTTCCAAGTAGAATCAGCTTTTATCTGTTTACAAGGATAACTATTCCCTCTTGTATACTCGTGAACCTGACTACATTCTACAGTCTATCTACAAGACGAAATAGAACTCAAAAGCTGATGGAGTATTTCGATAAGACCTATCATGTTCATCATGATCAATCACCACGATCATCTTCGACAATAAGTTTCTTAGTTACATCTGCGTCGGATTCTCAAGATTGTGGATTGCATAGAAAGAACATAACTTGATTGCATCAGACATGTAAACCACAACTGTAATAAGTTGATCACTATAAGAAAAAAATCAAACTAACACCAAGACCTATACCATCAACACAATAAATTAGGTTCATATTAAGCAGAAGAATCAAGATACAACATTGGTAATATTAATTCTTGAAAAAAGAAGGTCTATGCATAAAATGTCCTCATAAACATGGCAGGCAAATTCACAATTTTAAAATGTCATATCAACATAATTGGGCTAGTGTAAGAGTTTAGGTGAATTAAGATATTTAGGCTTCTATTTTCACTTCTAGATCTTTACCAACAGATATTGGGCTTTTAATTATATAAGGCCACATAAAAGCCCATATCATAACCGCACCTTATTCGGAACCGACCAGATGGGAGTAGCTAATGTATTCCGATACGCAACTGAAGTGTGAAGCTAACACAGTCTCGCCGTACACGTGGCACACCAAAAAGTATCATCTCTTATAAATACCGACTCTTCCACCTCGCGTCAACAGAAACCAACCTCATTAACCCTAATTTGCCGAACTTTGTGTGACGAAACTTTTGAAACCCTAGATCTACAGATCTCTCGAGCTCCCGATCTCCCGGATCCCACAGGTAATTTTCCTTATTGGTTTCATCTCTTTCGATTTTTTTTATTCTTTCGATCTGTATCCTCGATGGTTTGATTTTTTATTTCTATCTGCGGCGGATTTGATTCAGGGAGATTTGAAGATGGTGTCTGACGCTAGCAAGAAGAAGGCTGCTCAGAAGAAAGCTGCCGCCGCCGCGAAAAGAGGCGGTAAAGCTGCAGCCGCCGCTTCTAAATCGGCCGGTACTTCTTCCAATGGAGTTGATAACTTGTCGAGTGCTGTCGACGCCCTTCAGATATCTGATCGGACTTGTACCGGAATTCTCTGCTCTCATCCTCAATCCAGGGATATTCGGGTAAGTGTTTCATTAGAGACTCTGTGGTTCGTCCTGGATGGTTATATGGTTCCTTGGAACTTGGTTGTTTTCTATTTCGATTCGTGATGGTTTGGAATATCTCTGTTGTTTAATTGTTCCGATGAATCAGCGTTTTATGATTTGTAATACGTATACAGATTATCCTTAGTTTTGTTGCTTAGATTTTTCGATCTGGGAAATTACGGTAGTTAAATTTTTAACCTTTTTTTAATGTGTTTGCAGATAGAATCTCTGTCTGTCACGTTTCATGGTTATGACCTCATTCTTGATTCAATGTTGGAGCTTAACTATGGAAGACGTTATGGTCTGCTTGGGTTGAACGGTTGTGGGAAGTCGACTCTCTTAACCGCAATTGGACTCAGGGAGCTGCCAATTCCTGATCACATGGATATCTATCATCTCTCCCACGAGATTGAAGCCACTGACATGACTTCTCTTGAGGCTGTCATGAGCTGTGACGAGGAGAGGTTGAAGTTGGAGAAGGAAATTGAAGCTCTTGTTGAGCAGGTTCGTATAAACAACAATAGCCTTGATTGTTTTCCGATTTTTTTTTGTGTTGGATGCTTAGTATAGGGTTGCTAATCATTTGATTTTTATGTCTAGGATGATGGAGGTGGAGAGCGTCTCGATACTATCTATGAGCGGTTAGAAGCAATGGATGCTTCAACTGCAGAGAAGCGTGCTGCTGAAATTCTGTTTGGTCTTGGTTTCGACAAGGAAATGCAGGCTAAGAAGACGAAAGATTTTTCTGGTGGCTGGAGGATGAGAATTGCATTAGCAAGAGCACTCTTCATAATGCCAACAATCCTTTTGCTTGATGAGCCGACAAATCATTTAGGTTGGTGAACTTTCTTCTTTTCTGCTTGCTTCAGATGGTTTTCAGCTATGTATTCATTAGTATTGTATTTTTTTTTGACTCTTATTTCTCTCCTGAAACAGATTTGGAAGCTTGTGTCTGGTTAGAGGAGAGTCTGAAGAATTTTGACCGTATCCTTGTTGTGGTGTCCCACTCACAGGATTTCTTGAATGGAGTCTGTACAAACATCATCCACATGCAAAGCAAGCAGCTCAAGTACTACACTGGTAACTTTGATCAGTATTGCCAGACCCGTTCTGAGCTAGAAGAGAACCAGATGAAACAATACAGATGGGAGCAGGAGCAGATTTCTCACATGAAGGAGTACATTGCTCGGTTTGGTCACGGTTCAGCCAAACTTGCTCGTCAAGCACAGAGTAAGGAGAAGACATTGGCAAAGATGGAGAGAGGTGGACTCACAGAAAAGGTGGCAAGAGATAGTGTTCTTGTTTTCCGTTTTGCTGATGTGGGCAAGCTTCCACCGCCAGTGCTTCAGTTTGTGGAAGTCTCTTTTGGGTACACACCGGACTATCTCATATACAAAAACATTGACTTTGGTGTCGACTTGGACTCAAGGGTCGCCCTTGTTGGACCCAATGGAGCTGGGAAGAGTACCCTTTTGAAGCTAATGACTGGTGAACTGCACCCGACTGAAGGAATGGTGCGGCGTCACAACCACTTAAAGATTGCTCAGTACCATCAGCATCTGGCTGAGAAGCTAGACCTGGAAGTGCCTGCCCTTCTTTACATGATGAACGAGTTCCCGGGTAACGAGGAGGAGAAAATGAGAGCTGCGATTGGTAGGTTCGGTCTGACTGGTAAGGCTCAAGTGATGCCAATGAAGAATCTTTCTGACGGACAGAGGAGTCGTGTGATTTTCGCGTGGTTGGCTTATAAGCAGCCTAACATGCTTCTATTGGATGAGCCAACTAACCATTTGGACATTGAGACCATCGACTCCCTGGCAGAGGCATTGAACGAGTGGGATGGTGGTTTGGTTCTGGTGAGTCACGACTTCAGGCTGATCAACCAAGTGGCTCATGAGATTTGGGTGTGTGAGAAACAGTGCATCACCAAATGGAACGGTGACATTATGGACTTTAAGAAGCACCTCAAGGCTAAAGCTGGACTTGAAGATTGAAGATAAAGTCAAGTCTTGTCTCCTCTTGAAGGAAAAAAGGAAAAGGACTCGATTGGGTCATGCCGAGAGAGTGGGAGTCATTTGGTTTGATGGTTTTGGGGATGGTTTTTAACGAGTTCTGAAGCCACACATCAAAGAGAGAGAGAGACACGATACTCAGTAATCTCTGCATTTCTGAAGCGTTAAGAGATCAGAGATTCTTCTATATTACTATTATTAAGTCAATGAGCACTTTTTTTTTTATTGTTGTTGGATGTTTTTTTGAACGCGAAACAGAGAGATGGAAAAGGTAATATTTTTGGTGGTATTGTAGGAATTTTTTAAAAGACTGAGATGTTGACGATTATGGTGTTTTTCGATATTTATTAAAGTGGGATTCTTTCCGTAAATTAGATCCGAATATTAATCTTTATGGTTTAGTCATATTGGGTTGACAGAAAAAAAGATTCGAATATTTTGTCGGAAAAGCATATCCGAATATTCTATTTTTATGTTGATTCTATTGGAGGAACTATAGGGAAGGGGTTCTTGGAGTTCAAAAATTGTTTTAAAACTTATAACGCCCCTGTGAAACTGAAACAGACATTCTCCTATGGAAAAAACAGGTTGTGCAAGACAATAAACATATTTGAATATTGTCTTTGTCGTCACTCGATTTGGATCAATCAGCTAAATTTTCAATCAAATTTTCTGTGTTCATGATGATTAGTCAATCACCTAAATTAGTCATCTAATAGTTTACTACTAACTCTTCTATGGAGAAAGAACCTAAGTAAGACCTATTCAATCCAATTTCGGGAAATTTGTCCTTTCTCTTAGTTGTGAGACGGACATATCTTGAGTGTTCTTCTAATCAAAAAAGCTAGGAAGTCATCTTTCGCCTGTTCGTAGTTTAGCTGAAACAGATGTTTCTCTAGCAATTTGCAGCCACAATTCTTGGATCTGCAAAGCTCGTGTGAAGCAACCTGAAGTAGCTTGGGTTTTCTTAAAAAGTTTTTACTCCAAGAAAACTTAAATCAGAATGAAGTTTTATTACTTTTTTGGTACTCTGTTCATTTTTCTGGTCTGATATGTTTATGTGATGTGAAGATTACTCACTCCTTCAATTGCTTCTTCCGTAGTCTTTGTTCATAAAGTTTTCTTCATGTGCACTCTTTATACATTTCATGCATCGTGAAAGTTCTTGTCAAGACACAAACATCTGACTGAAGAAAAGCTTTTTTTAGTTGCAGTAAAAGAGTTGTTTCTCCTGCTCAAAAAACTAAGAATGACATTACATTCCTGCTCGTTTTTGGTTTATCTTTATGTCGTAGTTTCATATAGTTTACTTTCTACATTTTTCAGTTTTTTTGTTTATCTCTGTAACGTCTGCCAAAAATCGAAAATTGGTAATAAATCGTAATATGTTTACCAAAAAAAAAGAGAAAATAGTTGTTGAATATTTTGCCTTTCACTGAAGCGACATTACAATAATTAATACTAATTACTGAGCTGTTCGAACCTTACCAAGTCAAAGCAAGATTTAACTCACTACATATTAGATACATTATGACAGGAGTATGATGAAACTATAAAATGGTTATATATATATAAGGAACTATCTCTTGTGATTTGTGTTCAAACATGAGCCGGAGTTCCTCTCTCTGGTGTTGGTAAGTCAGCCAAAGCTACTTTCCGGCTTCTCTCAGATCGACTATTCTCAGCAAATTTGATGCTTCCCTCGTGCAATCCTTGTCGTTTCTCATCCTCTGTCCACTCCGAGCTGTAATAATGTTCCTCCTTGGATCTTTCTCCATCGCTCGACGGTCTTAAGAACATGCTTCCCCATTGCGGAAAATGTATAAACGCAACCGGGAGGGTGCACAAAACCGCCATAGCGCCCATCAACGAGAGGCCTTCCGCTGTACTAAACCTTGAAGTTGAGAAGAAAAGCAGCTGAGTCACACCGGATCCAAAGTTTCCTCCCGCGCCAGTTAGTCCCGATATGAGCCCTAGAGAGCGGCGCGAGACGAAAGGTGCAACCCCGAAGAGGGCTCCGCAAGCGGCTTGTGTACCGATTGAGAAGAGCATCATTGCCAAAATTGCTATGGGAAGTGTACTAGCACGACCTAGCCAGATGCAAAAGAGAGCTCCTACGGTTTGAAAGATCCATAAGATCCATAACCGGCCTCTCATGCCAAAGATTCGGGCTGCTACATCAGAAGCGTAGCCACCAAAGGGACGGGCGAAAAAGTTTGCCATTCCGAAGCTGGCTGCTACAATACCGGCTGTCTGAAGCTTAAGGTTAAACCTGATACGTAGACAACAAGAAAACAAAAGTTGTTATTACTTGTGCTAGAAGAAGTAAGTAAAGATCATCATTTGGATTTAAAGAAGAAGAAATCAAACCTGTCGTAGAAATATCCGGAGATAACGTTGTTGATAGTTAATTCAATTCCCATGGAAAATCCATAAAGAACGAATAAAATCCATGTTCTGTAGTTCTTCACGGCGAACCAAAAAACCTAAAACAAGTAATAACAAGAAAAGTCGTTAGCCACCAGAATTTTATTAAATAAAATACTCTTGATAGTGTTTTGAATCAATTTTGTTGCCAATAATTGAGATAATTTTTTTTAGTCCGAAATTGAAATAATTTTGACAGAGCCGCAAAATTTTCTAGGACAAAAAAATTATTTCAAAATTTCACGACTATGTTTAATGTTTGCAAAATTCTTTTAAAGAGAGCCATATTGTTCTTGATCTTTATATCGTGTATTCATTATATAGAAGATCGTACCTTGGAGAATTTGTCTTTAGAAACTTGACCACTCTTCTGAAGGGTACTGAGGTTACCATCAGGGAGATCTTGGCCGAGAGTGAGGACGAGGACGCCCATTACGACTTGAAGAAAGCCAGGGACGAAGAATGCTATGCGCCAAGCCATGAACGGAGTGGCTCCGGCGAGCTTGATGACTTGGAAGACCATTGGCATCAGTAGCTGAGTCACTCCACCCCCCATATCGCCCCACCCGCCTGCGCAGCCATTGACTAGTCCTATGATCTTGCCGTTAAACATGACGCTGGTCCAGTACTGGCACGACACGAACGTGGCGAGGCAGAAGCCTATCATGAACCGGACGGCTAAGTATCCGCCCGCGTCGCTCACAAACGACATTGAGAAGACGGTTGGAGCGGTTAGCATGAGCGAGAAGGCGGTTCCATACCGTGCACCGAGGAGGTCGCAAACCGCTCCCATGGCTAACCTTGAGAAAATGGCGCCGGAGACGGAGGCGACTCCGGCGTTCCCAATGTCGGTTTTGGTGAGATCGAGGTTGTCACGGATGACAGGGACTAACGGCGCCGCGGCAAAGGTTGAGATGAAGCAAGTGAAGAATGAGAGCCATCCTAAGTGAAAAGCTCTCATGTGAGGTTTAGCAAATGAGAGTGGGTTGAACACTTTGGCACGGTGTTCCGAATCAACCGGAAGGGCGAATTTAGCCGTTGGATCGTCCGATCGGACGGTTTGGGATGAATCATCGACGGAGAAGGAGAAGACTTGTTCTCTTGCTGTTACTCCATGCAAGGAGGTTCCAATAGAGCCTTCGTCATTAGAAGCCATTGAGAGTGAGATGGAAGATTGAGTAGGCCGTGAGAAGGTTTATTGCTCTTTGTTGTGTGTGTTGGTGTAATTGGGAGATTGAGAAATGCAAACTATATATAGAGCCAGAGGGAATATCAACATCATATGGTGGGTAGTGTTACGTGGGTCCAAAGATGAGATTTGAATATAATAGAAGAAAAATTTAATACCGATTTGTGATTTTTTTTTCTTCCTTTTTTGGTATATAACAGCATTTAATTGTATAAGACTTTTGATTTTGATTTTATTAATGGCGGAGAAAAAAAAAACCATTTCAGTTTTAGAATTTGAGAACTAAACATATTCTTCCTGCATAATCTAGCTGCTAATACGTACTTAATTATTATTTATGTACGTTTCATACGTGTACCACATTTGTGTTTTGAGTTTTGTCTGACACATATTTTTTAAGAGCATTGATTAGCTCGAAAACAGATCTAATCCCTTCTGGTTTATAAATCGACTTTTAGGTTTTTGACTTAGGAATCATGAAGTTTTATGAAGTTTTCGTATATTTTTTTCTTTCGAAACAAAATTCAAGCAACCTCCGAAAGTTGAAGATTTTGCAGTGAGAAAATCAATACTTGAACTTTTGTTTGACAAAAGTTTCCTAAGCAGTAATAATTTACTTTGAATCAATTAAAAAGCTTTACCAAAAACATTAGAGTAAAAAAAAGTGCACAAGAAAAACATTCCATTTCACAAAAAGTTTTCGATAGGTAAATTATAATATATGAACGAAAATACGTGAAAAATAACTAAAATCTAGCTAAGCAATTGGCGATAGAGATGCGAACGTTGAAACAATTGGCATGCCACTACCAATAGCTAAAAAGGTCTAAGAGGCCGTACACATCAATGATGGCAAAAAGCGTCAAAATGTCTTATACTAATTTATAATATGTCTCTTGAGCATTCCATGTGGTCGACTCACCAAAACGAATAATTATTATCTTAAAATAAGTTCCCACAAAATGCTCTAACGTTTCTCAACTTTATTTATATATTGTCTACAATACTTTCCGCATATGATATTCGCATATCCTCATTTCTCGCTATGAAACGAAATGATAAGTTGACTTTCTTAAATCTTCCTTAATTATAACATCTCAAGCTCAAAGTATAGTTATATGATTTCTAATTTTTTTATAATAACTGCCACATGCTTCAATGCATATATCTGTCCAAAGTTTTGATTATATATATATATATATAAACTTATATATTAGATATATCCAATGTTTCATGATTATAAATGTAAAATTAAATAATTAGATGGTAAAAATTTAAAACAAAAATCAATAGGGTGTTTTTTGTCTTTTTAGATTTTGATCAATTATATATTTTCTTAAAAGGATGCTGATCGATGTATATCTTTTTCTAATACATACAATATTGTAGCTAATGCTCTTACATAAAAATTAAAGATCATCACATTTTGATTTGGCAAATATAGATTTTAAGTGGTTATAGTCTTATAGACTAAAAGGTTTTTAGAATTGATCATATTACTTAAATCAAAAAAAATTCTTAATAAAGATTTTAGTTGTATTACTTTCACATGTAGGGAAGGCAACTACAAAAAAGTCCAATGTTTATAGGTTATGAAATTTAAATCTTGTGGTGAGGTCAAACAAAAAAATTATCAAACCATCTTTCATAACATGAGTAATGTGGCTCATTGACTTCTTATATCTATTTAATGTTCATGACTTATCTTAGTTGCAACTTGGTAGACTTCTAAGTATCATATACATCTTAAATAAATAATCTTAAACAGCCTAGGGTTTATTCTTCAGCAAATTAAGACTGTTGATTTCATGGGTAAATAACCGAGCATAAAAAAAACTAAAACCTATTACTTCAAACTTTTTTTTGAACTCCGTTGTTTTAAAATAGTATTTTTGAGGTTGAATAAAAAATAAAAATATAGTATTTGAGAATTCTTAAGTTAGTATTAGAAAATGGCATTTATGTTTTGGTTTTATTAAGAAATAAACAAAATGAACTGAAACCTAAACTAGTTTTGGGTTGTGTTGAAAAAAAAAGTTTGGGTTGGTTCTTTCTTTAAGGTGTCCCCCCAATAAGTCACATTCAACACCTTTTTCTTTTGGTTTGTCTGGTTCAGGTTATAATTTGTGGAATAATATAAAAAAAATACAACGAATCATAAAAATTGAGAGGTTCATATAAGTTTTTAGATTGGATTTCAATTCATTTGGAGTGAACCACACTAGTAGTGATGTAGTCTAGACTTTCAAGTGGCTCAATTCAAAAAGTAAACGGTGTGAATAGATTAGCGTCAAAAGTTGTGGGTTAAAAAGATATTTACTTTTTGTTAAGCTGTCAATAAATTGGGCTCCTTTTTTTAAATGTCCATAAAGGTTTAGTTAGTATAATATAATAGTCGCTCAAATGACGGCAATTTTCACGTAACAATGAACGTGGAGCTTGTTCACCAGAAAAGGTGGTTTGATGCTTGCTTATCGTACTCATATAATAAAACTACTGACTTACTTTAAAAAATTGAATGATAATTCAATTGACTTATCTATTATACTATTTTAAAAACCGTATAGATCACAGTTATGTCCTCATGATGCGGAACATGTACGGCCCTCCTCTCTCTGACTATAATCAGGTAAGGTGCATGTAGACAACTTATCATATGAGAGAGGTGAGCAAAGGATATGCTATATATAGAGAATAAGAAACAAAACAATGTAAACAGAATCATCCTTTTTCGTTTATGCGTCGCTTTTGGATGAATTGTAATAAACTAAACTCATAAGTCGTTAACAAAAGTTACTTAAAGTAATAACAATCCAATCGACATAACTTTGTTGGTGAAAGGCATGAACTCATTTTCGGCTGAACATATCACATAAGTTGGTCACTGTAAAGTAATTTACATGACAGCCATATAAACTCTCATATTAGTTTGAATTTAGATCTAAAACTACTCTATCATTAAGTAACCACATCAGTAAAAGTAATACTACAACCTTATTATGGTCGACGGTATGGCATGTTAGTCTACAAACCAGTTTTCGAGTTCTTCCAGTTTGATTTCAATGATGTTTTTGTTTTTTTCACGGATTAGAAGTAGAGACATTAGGTTTACAAACTTTTGAAGTGAACGTAAAACCCTTCAACGAAAGGAAGATGAAGTGTCAATGTTTCATACGGAAAGCTACTTCCTCTGGACACAAGACAAAGGGTCGTCTGAAAGTGAGATTGATAAAACATTTTTGTCAAAGACATGATCAGCTACTTCCGTACAAAAGTTGGAGACCACTTATAGGAAACACAATCATTTAGAAGTCCGACGTTTTCGTACGCTTATAGTATTATTTGGGTCTCATTATGATTTGCATTAGCTTTTCTATTATTAACTGATATTTAATTGTACTATTTGGGTCTCATTATTGTTAAGTGATATCTAATTGGGCTTTATGAGCTTCCTGAAATGTCTACATCATTCAGACGCTACATTTTTGGCTGAATATATCTAATTGTCAAAGACCGCATGATCAGCCACTTCCGTACAGAAGTTGGAGACCACAAACACAATCATTTACGCTTATTGGCAACACGTAGTGACCTTCGGCTAGGACAGAAGTTGGAGACGGCTTAACATGCAACTTGTGAGTTGTGACCTTCCGCAACGCACAGAAGTATATATTGTCAATACGTTGTTAGCTTCTGCTTTGGTCGAGAGGGCTTCCTCTAGCTGCTAGGCTTGTCCAAAGCCATACTGACTTTTCAGTACGAAGTAGCGGCCCGAGAATTCCCGGTTTATGATAGTAAAACTAAAGCAAATCATAATGAGACCCAAATAGTATTAATATGGGCTGGCTGGTTATAAGTTAGGCAAATTGTGAGAAAGAAACTGATCTATAATTGGGCTTGATGAGCTTCCTGAAAAGTCCATATCATTCAGCATGAGTTAAAGTAGTTATCTAATCCGGCCCGATGGGCTATTTTGGCTTAAATAAAATAGTTAAAGAGATACTACTGAAACAAATAATAATAATTTAAAACAGTATAGTTCGTTAACGAGATGACACAAAGAGTAGTACCTCTTACGAAAATTAAAACACATGGACCAAGTACTTTACAAATTCGGAGCAATAGCAATTGAGATAACACATTTAAACACAAAAGTAACTCTCAAACGTGTTCAGGTGCAGAAGCCACGAGCCGTCCACGCTCCGACCTACTATTGACGGCAAACTTTAAACTTCCTTCATGCATTCCCTTTTGCTTCTCCGTTTCTGTCCACTCTTTCAAGTAATAATATTCCTCCGTTGACTTCACTTCATCTCCCGTGGAAGCCAAAAACATGCTTCCCCATTGCGGGAAATGCACTAAAGTGACAGGTAATGTGCACGCGACAATCATCACCCCCATCCATGTCAACCCTTGTTCTGTCGTGAATGCCGAAGTCGAAAAGAACACTAGCTGGGTCAGACCAGAGCCGAAGTTTCCTCCGGCTCCAGTTAACCCCGAGATGATGCCTAAAGAGCGGCGTGAGATGAAAGGTATGATGGCAAATGTGGCTCCACAAGCGGCTTGAGCCCCGAGAGAGAAGAGGATCATAGAGAAAACCGCGGTGGGGAGTGTTGTGGCTCGGCCTAGCCAAATGCAGAAGCAACCGCCTAGGGTTTGGATGATCCATAGGG
Organism: Schrenkiella parvula; assembly: GCA_000218505.1. Classification (NCBI taxonomy): domain Eukaryota; kingdom Viridiplantae; phylum Streptophyta; class Magnoliopsida; order Brassicales; family Brassicaceae; genus Schrenkiella; species Schrenkiella parvula. Next base: position 11,090,851 of record CM001192.1, on the reverse strand, counting down.
TCCAAAGACGGCCTCTCATGCCAAAGTATCTAGCCGAAATGTCTGAGGCCCAGCCACCGATAGGACGTGCAAAGAAATTTGCCATACCAAAGCTTGCTGCGATTATACCGGCCGTGTGAAGCTTGAGATGGAACCTGCAAAAAAACGGTCACATACATTCAGTTGTTTTATCCATAGGAGTTACTTATAATTTAGGTTTAATTCGTAATAGATTAAATTTGAAAGTTGTGGATTACAGGGGAAAATTTAAGAAAATCTCTATAGAGGGAAATCATTTTCAGTAGAATAAAGTTTTTTAAACGTATGTTTTGGTGAAAAAAAAAACATGTGACAGTAGTTCAAGCGACCATTTGAGCTTGCGAGGCTACTATAATGAACATGGCGCATGGGCATTAAAGTCAATAGATCTTAATTGTTAGAAAAAATATATCTAAATAAAATGAAGACCCTCCTAAATTGGCATTGTACATGCACCACTCTTTATAATCCAATTCGTATATTATTTGTCTACTAGACTAACTATTAAAATACGAGTTACGATTGTTATTTAACCTGTCAAAAAAGTACTCGGCGATGACGTTATCGGTTGTGAGCTCTACTCCCATAGAGTATCCATACAGCAGCACGAAAACCCATGTCCTATAATTGGTGATCGCGTACCACAAAACCTGGTCAAGTTGTCCACGAGAAAGTTGAGTCTCAACTCAAAAAAGGCAGAAAAAGATCTTTAACAAAAAAAAAGGAGAAAATTTCATAAAAAGAGTATTATATTTAGAGATGATGATATAAACGATTACAAACAATTAAGTATAAGCGTTTTGCTTTTTCTTTATAAAACGTATTTAGATACTTTTGAAACATAAAAAGAAGACTGATCAAAGTCATGAGAACAGACTATTTTGTTGGATTTATTTATTTATCTATATCTAATATTAATCTAATTAAGATCTATCAGAACAACCATTAATATATAGCACGGAAAGGATATATATATAGTTTAGACAACGATCAGTAGACATTAATATATGTAAGATAAAGAATCAAAGGATCCAAGAAGAAGCATTTATTTAATTTAATTCCTAAGTACTACCTTTGAGAACTTGTCTTTAGTAACAACACCTTTCTTCTCAAGTGTGCTTCTATTACCATCAGGGAGATCTTGTCCTAGAGTCAAGACCAAGAACCCCATGATGATGTGCATCCACCCGGGGACGAAGAAAGCCATCCTCCAAGCGGTGAAGGACGTCGACCCCAACCGTCTTATGATCTCATAGACCAGTGGCATGAGCAGCTGCGTGACTCCACCGCCCATGTTCCCCCACCCGGCTGCTGTCCCGTTCACTAGACCTATGATCTGACCGTTGAACATCGTGCTCATCCAGTACTGGCATGACACGAAGGTCGCGAGGCAGAACCCGATCATGAACCTCACTGCTATGTACCTATATTGTTACAAAAAATTGTCACAAATTTCACATCGAAATCTTATATAATATGAATCACCTGTTAATAACCAATTTTGAGTTGAAGATAGATAGTAATTTTTAGCAAAAATGTTTTTAGATAGGACCTTCTCAAACTAATAGAAGTAACACTTAAGGTTTGCGCAATTTTACAATATACAAGCATGCTTACCCGCCGGCATCAGCAACGAAAGACATGGAGAAGACGGTCGGGGCCGAGAGCATGACGAGGAAAGCGCATCCATAACGTGGCCCAAGGAGATCGCAAATGGCTCCCATAACAAGCCTAGAGAAGATACTTCCGGAGACAGAGGCAACACCGGCATTTCCGACATCTTGTCTGGTGAGATTAAGGTTGTCTCGAATGATGGGGACGAGAGGAGCAGCAGCGAAGGTGGAAACGAAGCAAGTGAAGAATGAGATCCAAGCAAGATGAAAAGTTCTCATGTGTGGAGCTTCGAAGGAGAAGAGTTTGAAGACTTTGGCCTTATGTTCGGTGTCCACGGGGAGAGAAAACTTTGCTGATGTGTCGGAAGGAACCGCCGGAGATTGGACGGAAAATGCATAGCTTTGCTCTCGGCCAGTGACTCCGTGCATTGAGCTTCCCGGTTCACCGAAACCATCGACCATTTTGTATTTGATTTTTGCTTGTGGTCTTGTGTTTAGAGAACAAAAAGGAGAAGATTGGTTTATATAGAGATTCCAAAGTTGACTTCGTAAGAGCCGTCATGGAGTGGAGATTCGAAAAGGCTATAAGTGGGATACGTTTTACGTATATAATACTATAATAATTATAGTTCTTAGCGATAATTAATGATTCAAAATTGTTTATGGAAGATTGATTACAATTATACAAGTTGTATCCTTATATTAATAGTATGGAATATTCACTTTCGCCGCGAGCATGCAAAAACGAGAATTAAGCCTCGTCCTACGTCCCAAAGGTTCACATAGATTCCAATTTAGTAATTATCAACACGTGAGACTACAAAACTGTCCATATTCTCAGAATTACGTAGATATTGGAGAGAAGGATCAATATTTTCGAGTTTCGTTGTTGTTAGTTGCCTTCTTTAATTTAATAAAATATATAGTCGTTAAAAAGTAAGAGGAACTGTATTTTGTATTTAAGCTCTCTGCATTTATAAAGTTATTAAATGACTGTTGATAGTTTTATAATTTTGACTACAAACATTCACTAAAAAATTCCACGGTCTATTATTTCCGAAAAAAAAATTACAACGATCTTTCATGTGTAAATTACACAGCAAATCCTCCTTATAGGGAAATTACTTTTTTTTAACAACCTTTACAGAGATTAAAGTCTGAGTTGGGGTTAAGATTTTAATGGCTGTAGAAAATTTAATTTTAGTAAAAGAAAATTTAAATAAATTTTATTCGAATCAGGTTTGAACCTCTTCACACTCTTAACCATTTTTTTCAAAAATTTCACAACCAAGAAAATTTTGCTTTTATCGTGACTTTTTTTTTAAGGTACGAGAACATGAGTTTCAATTTATATTCATTATAAACATTACCTGATGATACAAGTATGAATATAAGCCTACAATTGTAGCTCTAATCATGGAGTTTCCTCAAGGAATTTATAAATGATTTCTTTGTAATTGATAAAATGTGATTTTTGTATCACATGATGCGATGCATGCAACAATCAATTCAAGAAAATCACGGTGTGATACTTCCGTCACTGTATGTATTTATGTAGCTAAATAATATTAGTTAACATAAATAGTACAAATATAGATATATATATATATATATATATATATAAATATATATAAAGTGATATAAATAACGTATCTGTTATGCATTTTATGTAATGTTGTAATAGTATTTGTATTTATATTTATATATATTTATATACGTGTATGTATAGAAAAAAAGGAAAGATATTTCTAAAACCATATCTTTTTTACAGTTTCCTGTAACTTTAAAAATTAATATAAAATATGATTGGTGATTTTTGAAGGCTATAAAAAAAGATAAAGACTGTAGATAGCTCCTACAGCCAAACCAATCACCTCCAATGTCTTTGCATGGACTGAAAGGTTCCATTTGTTAATATATACTAAATTTTTGGGGTTAAAAACTGTTAATATATTAGTGTTATAGAATAAAACAAAATCATATAGATTCTTATGTATTAAAATATAATTGTAGTGATGATGTAATCAGATCCCTAACTATGCTTAGGAAAGATTTAACAGCAGAATAACAGTTGTATTTTCGTGTCTAAAGAAAGTCACCATGCTCCACGCGTTTCCCTTGTCGGAAATAATAAAAACAAATCAGGAAAACACAGAAGAGACGTGCAATATAAAAAAGATTATAATTTGATCATTTAATTTGCAAGGAAATAAAACTTTATGTACGTATTTTAGTGTGATACATATAATTAAATTGGATTAGGGAATAAAGAAGGAGAAGCAAATTAAACAGTAAAAGAAGAATATAATATTGTCAGCTGGAAGGTAGCAACATGCTGGTTAATTGGTTATAATGCAGCAGATTTACAGGCGCACACAAATAATTATACACATAAATTATATGATTATATAACCAAAATGTGAATTATACGTGTCTGTACGTAAGACTAAAGCGGTCCGACAATTGCATGTCAAATTCTCCCAACTTAATTTGATGATGTCATCTCATTATTTTATTTTATTTGGTTAAAGCTAGAAAAGTAACATTTTCACGTTTTTGATCAAATTTTTTTTAATTTGAAATTTGACCATTTAGCAAAAATAAATAGTTAAAAATAAATTTTAAAATTATAGACTGTAGAAAATGTATGGCTAATTCGAGCTATAAAATGATTAGTTCACTCAATTGAAACTCTCATGAATAAGTAGAATGAAGGAAAATAAATTGGTAATTTTGTGCAACACTTGCCTAATATGTCACAGAGCTAAAAATGTGTATGAAATGATTATGGCTTGTTTACCGCTCTTATGTTGAAAGTTACCCTTTAGTAAAAAACTAGAAGATCTTGGAATCTATACAAATTAAAAAAAAACCTTGTGAGAAAGCTGTACATTTTTGTATTTTAAGGTGTATATAGCAATCAACTATAATTGAAATTGCAAAAGAAAAACTTGAAGTGATTCAAAATTTTAGGATGAATCTTTCTAACTAATTCACAACCGTGAATTGGTTCATTTAAAGACAATCATGCACATTAACTTCAGTTATTTGATAACTTAGCAGTTAGCATGAGTTTTATACTTGTTAAGTTGCATCATCTATGTACCAAAATCTTGGACGCCGATTTTAATAATGTGGTTTTAGAAAACGAGAACATATCACGAAAAGATGACGAAAGTGTTTTCAGTAAAACAAAATAGATGGGACAATAGGCGATGAAGCACACGCATATCAACTATCATGTAGGTCGATAGTGGTTGATATGTGTTTGCATATACTAATGATCTGTTCGCACATAATACTTTAATTTCTTTCTATTTTCATTTGTTATCTTTATAGCCAATTCACCAACAGTAATTTTATCGTTTTTAATTGCTGTCTTTTGATTTAACCCGTGAAGAGAACTTTAAACTAATTTTACTTATTAAAAAATAAGACTTTTAAGACTTGTATTTAAACCAACTTTACTTATAGAAAAATAAGACTTTAAGACTTGTATTTAGATTCCACTAGACATATAGAAAAACCAACTCAGTGACATGAATAAAAAATGCTATTTGTTACGCCAACTCTCGTGTATAGTGGAACTGGAATCTAAATACAAGTCTTGAAAGTCTTTATTTTTTGGTTTGAAGTTACAATCTTAAGACTCGAGTCATAAAAAAAGAAGCAGACGCACACCGTTAATAATCCCACAAGTTTGCCACGAGTTAAGACTATACACACACAGTCACACATTCAAGAACACACAGACCTTAAACTAAAGACTAAACAAGACGCAACAAACTAAGCAATTAACTAGAAAGCAAAACAACGGATCATGGGGCACCCAAGACAATCGGATCACCCAAACCCGACCCATGTTTCCCAAGGGCCGAGATGCTTAGAGAACGTTTCCTCATCTTTTCTTTACCCGACCAGAGTCTTCTGTTCCCGTTATCGCATGTAAGCAGTGATGCACATAGCTGAAGGGGCTCGACCAGCTGCTGGTTTGCCGTCCGCAGGAAAAGGTCTAAGTTTTGGCTGTACTTGTCATCTTTTGTTGTCGGCTTGTGGTTTTTCTCAGACATTACCGCAACTGTATCTCGCGACTCTTCCTCATCGTCTGTCCAATAGCTATTGTCTTCCATTGCAAGATCATCGTATTCCTCATCTGACTTTGTCGATTGCTCATCAACGGATCCCACCTGCAAAAGTTAGCCCAACACTCTTAGGACATCGAGATAAACGCCGAAAAAATCCAAGAGGACCATTAAAAAGACGTTTACTTCTTCATGGTCTCGCTTGTTATCGTCATCGCTAAAGTCTGTATCTTGCTCAAGAGGATCATCCTCGACTTCTTCGTCGCTCCCATGCACGGACTGCTCCTCCTTCAGCTGAAGGGAAAAAAACAGAGAAGATACAGAGTCATCAAACCGGAAGAGGTTCAAGGCTTCTACATACTAATCAAAAAGGAAAATTAGTTTTAAATGTACCTCTTTCGAAGTTCCTTCAGACATCCTAGGCGAGCTGCAGCAAGAAGAGTAATGCCTACTGCCGTTTTCAGCCAAGTCAACTCTATAGTCATCTACACTCCCAGTGCGGCTCGTGGCTCCATCACTAGGCCAAGCACTGATCCCAAATAGACCAAACGGAAGATTCACCGGTTCAGCTTTCTGTAGGTATCCATAAACCGGATGCTCCATGCCATTTTCCTCCATTGTCTCATTACAAAATATGGGCTTTCCGCTCTCATCAAGCTCACCACCAAGGGGCCAAGTTCTTGCGAAAGTGCCATCAGTATTCAGAAGAGCCATAAGATGCCTAGAAGAACCTTTTCGCTGGATCAGCTGAAACATTCCTTTGGAACTCAATGAATTAGCTGTACACTGGTTCCTGTACTCGTCATCGATCAGAGAGACAGTATTTGTGGTAGCATCATAGAGCTGCTCTCCTGCCTCTCGCCTACGCAGGCAACTGAAGACAGTCGCGTGGATTGCAGCCACACTTTTGTCAACATTGGTATTGTTTATCTTGGGAACGAGATGTTTGTCAGCTCGTTTGCATAGGTAGTCCTGTATCGTTCTGATGTTACGTATATATTTCACGTATTTGTTTTTCTCCGGGTCCAAGGTCATGTACTTGGCTCTGACTGCAAACCGTTCCAAGTGTTTCTCCTCGTTTGAGATATATACCATAAAAGGAACAATCGACGGATGTTTTTTCATTAGACCCATCTGCTAGCCAGGAAGATGTTAGACTTTAGAAATTCCACAACTTTGAATCAAAATGTGTTGTGAGATTTATTTGGGGCTTACCACAAAGTTAAGGCTTAGATGGACACCTTCAACAACCACAGACTCTTTCCGCTCTTCCCAAGCGGTAATGAGCCTATCTAGATTGTCGATAACCATTTCACTTTGAGCCTTAAATCCTTCTACAGCCATTTGCTTGTGACTTAAGAGTGCAGCAGTGGTGGTTGTTGATTTTGATCCAGTATCATCCATCTGTTGAGTATTAGAGCCATTTGTTTTTTCATCCTCAAATATCGATTTTGCATAACCATCCGACTTTTTGGCTCTTCTTCTTCTGGCTTTCGACTCCGCAACTGCCACATGGTCAAGGTATTCTCCAGCATGGTACGTTGAAGCCCACAGCAAAGGATCCTGCTTCTCATCAACAAAACTCCTCATCATGTGACGGATTGAGTCAGTCGAGACAACCGTTGTAATCCCCAGCCTGCTTCCCTGTAACACAAAATGCGATGATGTAAGCCTGAGAAACAAAACAAAGTGAAACGGTATGCAACCTAAAATCGATTGTCCAAAAAAAAGACCAAAGCTTCTTACGTCTACCTAAAGCTCATAAATAATTGTAATGAAAAATACCAGAAGTGCAGAGAGTGTGGATTTGCCACAGCCACTAGTGCCGCAAAGTAGAACAGTCACAGATTCTTTCCTTTCCCGGATCCTGCAGGAAATCATTAGAATTTTTCAGAGGATATGAGAAGTGAAAGAAGATAAAATGCGGCGTGGTTACAAGAAGCTTTGCAGATCAACTACTTCTGTTCCTTATGAAAGGTAAGAAAATTACTTGCACGCCAGAATCAAGTCTGCCCTTTGGTCATGACCCACATACTTATATTCAGCGAGAGCGTCACAGACAATGTTTACGAATATTTCTCGTGAAACAACAACGGTTGTGCGCCTTTTATACATCTCAAACGGCTTATTTTTACTCTTATCATCAACGTCATCGGTAGCTGAACAATTAACTTTGTTAACCTTGTCTACACCAGCACAGGCTGAAGCAGCATCACATGTCTTCTCAAATACGGATTCTTTCCCATGCGAGGGCGAGAGTATTAAGGATCCCTCACTTCTTATTAACTCAAAAACCCTGCGGCTAATCTGCTCACAACCAAAAACAAAACAAAAAGAGCTTCAGGATCTATCAAACTCAACGGACCAGGAAATGTGGTGAGTACAAACACCAAAAACAGCCAAAAATCTTGAAACTTTTATCTTATTTCAAAAAAAAATTATACCTTTACAAGATACCAAAAGGGTCATGAATAAGAGTTTGAGAACACACACAAAAATGGGTGTTTCAAATACTCAAATGGAATCTAAAGACATGAGCAACAGAATACATTTACATGACATGACACCAAAAAACTTGGCTCAGGATCGATGATCTATCTCCAAGGTAATATATTATTCATTCCGAGATGTGATTTGAGTAACAGCAAGGAAAATCTAAACTAGAAAGGTAAAACACGAATTGAAGATCATGCTTACTTTGATCTCCAATATCCGGACAACAATTAGCCAGCTGATCATTCACATTTGAAAAAAAAAAAAGAATTTTTCAAATCCAAATTGCTTAGTCAGCTGATCATTCACATTTACATGTCGGCCGACACAGTAATGCCAAATTACGAAATTTAGACGAACGTGCTTTAAGTCTTGTCCAAATCCAGACACATCACTGTTCCAGAATCCAGAAAAAGTCGACTAAAAATGCCAATTCGTAAAACAATTGTTCCATTCAAATTGGTTTATAATCAAGGAAAATTAAATGGAAATCATCTCAAACCATGACACGACAAAGAATAATTTTTTTTCAAAAGGTGAAAGAATCAGAATCAGAATTCGATGAAAGCGATGTTGCGGAAACAAATAAAATAAAAAAAATTAGCGATTACCTTGAAGGCGTGCCGCGCTTTGCATCCCATAAGCTGAAGAGTACTCTGCAAAACCGGACGCGTATATCGAAACGAATCTTTCCAATTCCCGGTTCCGTCTTCTTCTACAATCGCCTCCGCCGTATTATCAACATCGTCGACCACCACTATGTACAACACCTTCGTCGTCTCCGCCATATCTTAAGACAAAAAAAAAACGAATCTCAATTTTAAATTTTGGTGATAAACCGATGATTAACATGCAGGATTGATAATATAAATATTCGTTGGGGTAATGCGTACCTTGTTTGAGGAAATTAATCAAAAGAAGCGTGTGAGATTAAAGGTTAAGAATCAGAGATTATGAATATAGGTCGTTATAAGGCGGAGAAGCTGAAGAAGAAGAAGAAGAAGGTGTTGTGGCCATTTTGTGTCAGCTTTGTTCCACGCATCGCCTCAGTAGAGCCTCCACGAGTCTCTCTTTTAAAGCCACCTTCCTCTCTCTCTCTCTTTTCGCGTTGCCTTTACACAGGAAGTTAAAAGTTTTTTTTTTTTGATTAGTTCCTTTTCTAATTCAGACAGTATCTTCTCTTTTCCTTAAAATATTTTATCTACCTTTTGTTTTTAATCAAACTGGTCCCTTTCAGTGTCCGATCGAATTTAAATTAGATCTTTATTACAGTCATTTAAATCTGGTTTTGAAAAAATTAAAATTAATTTACATACTGAATCAACATGTAGGGGTAAAATTCTAGAATTTATAATTGGTTTATAATTCTTCTTCTTTTTTTGTCGGTCAAATCAAATTTTTGATTTGAAGAAGTTTTGTTTTTTAAAATTTCTATAACCAAGTGTTTTTTGTTTTTTAAACTATTACCAAGTTTTTAGCCGACTCCATTTGATCCGGTCTTTTGTCAACAGTTTGATTTAGGATTCAATATTAGAAAGACAAATATTTTTACAAGCTAGTTGTTATTCTACTTGTTATTACTATTGAATTTAAAATATATGATCTCAGTTCCTCTAAAAGAAAAACTCAATTCAAACTTTGTGTTCAACTCACAAAAAATGACTAATCTGTTAAAGAAATTAGTATTATTTAATTTGTAAGAACGAATCCAATTTCTGAAAAACTTTACTTGACTAAATATCAAAAGCATAATCAAATGGTAGGTTTTTTTGTAAGATATTTGTCTTCATTCTAGTAAAAAACAATAAAAAGATGAAATGCACATTGACAGTAAGATGACCCACACAATATGTAATTAAATACAAAAATCGATAGTTTCTTTTTTAATTTGATATATACTTTTCTGTTAAGTTGGTTTTGTTCAGTTTATTATTGCCTAACCATAATCTTTTAATCTTTTTCTGTTTCTATCATCATTAACACAAATAACAGAAACATATTAATTATCTGCAACTAAAGTTAAAGATTTTACATGAAAACGAAATAATTCATTCTATATATTTTCACATTTAATTCCTTTCCTTGTCCAAAAAAATTATATAAATATGTACAACAAAATAAAACGAACTTAACTGAATATTCATTCAGTCACATGATTCATCTAATCAAAACTAAAATGTCTTTTGACTTTTTAAAGTCTTCCTGGGACAACAATTCCTTCCTTGAAAAGAATGACGAAATAAGCCCTTATCTCCGCAATAAACTACGTGTTTGTATCATTATCAGGTCACTAGATGAAAGGGTAGTTTCGGAAAACTAGCCTAAATTGTTTAATGGGCCTTCTTTAAAAGCCATCACGTGGGCCCAGAAACGAGGATCAGAAGCAGTGGTAAAAAAAAATGTAATAATCATGTGAGAAAGAGGGCAAAGCAGATGAAGTGTTGTGAAAAGGAAAGAAAAAGACCGAAAAGGACAAGAAAAATGGCCCATATCGGGTCAGAGGACAAACGTTATATCCATGAAGCTTTCTTAAGCGACCATCATTGGACCCCGTCAATTATTTTCATTTTTTTTCTTCTTTCTATAAGACCTTCATATATATATATATATATTATTTAATATATATATATATATATATATATATATATATATATATATATATTATTTTTTTTTTTTTCATCCCATACGATTTGTTTTATTTTCCAGATTCAATTCAGATTAAATTTTGTCCGACAGCTAAAATTATCAAAAATTTTGAAAAGAAACTAACCAAAAATATCTAAAAGTACGGAAGATTATTTGAATTATCCAAAAAAAGTTCAATAAAAAGCTATCCAAAATATCAAAAAATACTCGAAAATATTTAATAACCAGAAAATCCAAAATAAAACTATCCAAACTCCATAAGAATATTTTAAAATATCTAAATTCTCTAAATTTAAGTAAAAAAATATTAATAGATTTAGTTAACTTCAATTTTTTTGGGTATTAGTTTGGAGTTTAGTTCAAATCGAATATTATTTGATATCCATAATACCTAAATTTTAAGTTGTATTCAAATATTTCTCTAGAACCAATTTTGATAGGGATCAAATTTTTTTAGGCCATTTTCAAATTCTAATTTCATGTTCAAATATTTTTGCCCATTCTTACCAATGATCTTGAAGAAGAGATCGATGTTTCGTTTGAATTTTTCTAATTTTATATATATTTTTGTATATATTTAAGTATATTTTATTAGAAATAATATAAACTTGATATTAGATCAAGGTTATTTATTTTGTGTTTTTTTGAGTCTCTCACGTATTATAATTTGGTATAATGTTGAATAACATTACAAAAGTTTCTTTACCGAATCCACTTCTTGCATAGAGGAAATATCAAATATGCAAATAAATTAATAGATCAGCTGCCAAAAGTAACTTATATTATATTGATCAAAACTAAATATGGACTCGAAACAACAGGTAAGAACCAAGTTATTTTATTATGAGACAAAAAGTTATAACAAGGGATATTAGATAAAATCTTATATAAAGAAAATTATATAAGCTCCCGCGGCCCGAACGTGTGTAAGCCTGATATCTATATGAACTAGTCTCCGGTATATATATAAAAATTCAGATTTTTATATAGAAAAGAGGAAGAAAGATTGGCAAAGTTATAATAAATATCTAAACCTTTATACGATAAGTGGAAAATTATATTTAAAAAAGGAAAAACTAAAAAAGGTACTCGTAATGGATTTTTGTTTGTCAGTATTAGTATGGATTTATAGGTTGAAGAAGAAGTAGTTGGCCTTGATTGAGCTCAAGAGCGGGATAATTCATATTACCAAGTGATAAGACTTGGAAACTAAAAGATATGCACTTCTTGTTTTTATTTTTACTTGATTTACATCTTGCCTATATATAAATATTATGTGAATGTCGTTTTCATTTCATTTGCTTCATATCCATCAAGATTGAAGCTTAGTCCAATGACTCCAATCGTTAGGACAAGCTTGAAAGTGAAACCCGAAAAGACGAAATCAAAGTCTAACCAGGTTGGTTTTTTATTGTACCAATCATATAACTTTCTGAAGTTGTATAGTTTAGCATTTCGGTAAGGTTTTTGCCTTTTTTTAGAAATTTTTTGAAGTATTAAACTCTCTTTTATAACTTTTAAATTTTGGCCTCCAATATTCTAAATTTTGTTGTAACTTACTTGATCGTGTCAAATCTGCATCTGCATAATTTATAGAATAGCTTTGGTAGTGATTTACTCTCCACCAAATATCAAAACATGTTTGTGATTGAATTCTTTTTTTGAAAACTCGAAACATAATTTTAATACATTTCATAATCGAATATGAATATATTGTTTCTATTTCTTCAACAATTGGTTTGCTTCTCTGCCCACAAATTTGAACGTTTGATCGAAGATGTCTCCTTCAAGTGCTGGTGCTGATTTCTATGTTCATGGCAACCTGCTCATTTCATTTTCCTTTTGACAATTTTCTTTTCTTTTTACAATTGTACTGTCCATTTAATTAAAGAAAAAACTAAAAATCATAACATGAATCAATTACAAGAAAGAATACAATTAAAAAAAGCAGACACCTACATAAGATAATCATCGTCACCATCATCGCATCAGTTCCATGAACACAAAGCCATTCCACAAACTATGCAACAGCATTGAAGGTAACAAGTTCCTTGACCTTGCGAATATCAAACCCAAAACAACTCCAAGGAAAACCAATGGCAACATCCTCTGCACATTGAAATGCGCCAAAGCAAACGCAACAGAACTCACAAGAATCGCACACCAAACCGGCATGTACCTAGTCAGAGACGGCAACAAGAACCCTCTGAACACTATCTCTTCCCAAACCGGTGCACAAACCGATACCACAATCGCATACAGCGCCATTGCCACAGGGTCTCTAGCCATTATTGACTGCTCGACGCTAGAGAGCGAGATTGGACTTGAGGTTGGTGGGAGTGGCAAGAGGTTGAGGTTTAATTGGGAGAGACGGTTAACGAAAGGGAACATGAAACAGCCTATGATAACGTCTAGTTGCCAGTTTCCTTTGAGGGTAAAGCGGAACCAATCGCTTGCAAGTGGACGAAACATGGAGAGGCAACGGTGGAGGATAGCAATACCGGCTAGGCCTTCTGTAACATCGGTTATCAGACTGAACAAAGCTTGGCCTCTAAATGTGAGAGAATCTTTGTGGAAACCTGATATATGAGCCATGAACGGGATCATCCATGATCCAATGAACCAGAAGGCGGCTACCCATAAAAGCATTACCTGAACAAGTTTATGTTGGGGGCATGAGAGGTAATCGCAAGATTAACCAATAAAACAATCTGGGTGCAACAGGTGAAACTGAAAGCTTTGGTACTTATCTCACTTCTGACTACTGTTTGTATTGCATCTTCTTCATGAACCAAGGCATCTACAGTATTACTAGCTCAAAGTAATCTCCTTTCAAATTCCTAAATCTAATTAATACAGTACTCCACTAATTTATATACACACTTATCAAAATGATCTAGTAAACGCTCTAGATAGGTTTCATTAATGTTCTTGTGTAAAAGTGTGAATCCAATACGGCAACACAAAAGCGGTAGAGTAACATTAAGATGTAGGTACCTGAACAATGATCTCGGCAGTCCATGGTACCTTCCAACGAGTACCAATGGCCTTCAAAACTGCATCTGCAGCCTGAAACCCAACGAAAAGAAAGTGCTTTTTGAACCCAAAAATAATGTTTTGAACATAAGATCGGTAAGCCTTTTTTTCAGAGTTGCCTTATCCGCATTCCTCCCATCATTTTCAGTAAAACTAAAGCTTAAGAATTTCACCAGTTTGTATAGCACATTTCCAGATCATACAAATTCCTTTGATGAGAACACTGGTAAACAAACAAGAGAGTGGATGGTACATAAAGATTACTGCAAACTGCTGCAGTCCTAATCTCTTAAGAGTCTAGAATCTAGTATCAAAATTGGTTTGTCAAACCAAAACAGAGACAAAACGTAGTTCTTCTTCAGGTGTACAAGCATTCGGTTAAGAAAAGGATCCTTTACCTTTTGAAGAGTTGTCTTCCAATCTTTTTTATCTGTACATACATTATCTTCATCTGGCTTAACTAGTTCCTCCGGCACGAATTGCTCTGGATTCTCGGGAGCAGAATCCTCATTCCTAAAGCACAAAATCTTCCATTTCTGCATAAAACAGCACCAAAGTTTAATACATTAGAGAACAAACCTATGGATTTCTCCATCTGCAAAGCAGAAGTAAGCGATTAATTCACAGTGCTTCTAGATTCCAAAATTTCATCACAACCCAGAAGCTCCCGTCAATTTAGAGAAAAAGGAAGGGAGGAGAAAGAAGAAGCGTACGTGCTTGGTGGACTTAGAAGGTGAAGCAGTTAGAGGAGAAATCTGGGTGAGAGCAGGGGAGACTAGAACTCGACAAGGAACCCTAAACTTGGAACGGGAGCTGGAGAGAGCTGGGCGATGGCAGAGGAGAGACGAAGAAGAGCAAGGAGAGGTCAACATGGGAGAATCTGAACTCCAATTTCAAACTCAGATTTTTGGGTTAACTCAGGAGAACCCCAAAAGCCTCTCCGTGAAATGAGAGAGACGAGTGAATTGATTTCGCACAAGAAATGCGAACTGAGAAGCTAAGAGATTCTTGGTTTCATCAGAAAAATCTGAAACTGGGGTTTGGGAGATTTGGGGATTTCGTGACAAGAGAACGAAACCAATTTTGGGTGTGGGTGAAGGAAAAAGAGAAGAAGAAGAAGAAGAAGAAGAAGGGACAATTAGATAATTCTTTTAAGGAGGTGAGTTTGGTAAACTTTTAACTTTGACATTTTTTTAGTTTAAATTCGATTATACTTTTTAATAGTATTATATTAGATTCAACATATTATATTACGAGAATTTATAATTTAATATTTTATAATAGATAAAAAAATTGGAAATGAAAAAGTAAGAAACAAAATATGATCACTCGTAAAAGAAAAAAAAGATTAAAGATACTAACACCAAATAACAAAAATGTAACAATAATTTACTTAATTATTATTATTATTTTTCAAATATTTTTGAATATGTAAATTATTATATGTCTACTTGAATTAATTTTTTTAATTATTTAATTACTTTTGTTTATATTTTCTTCTTTAATTGATTGAAGAAATTGTTTTATATTGGGGCAATTTCGAGTCCATAAAAATGTTTTTCGGGAAAATAATGTTCTTAGCTTCAATTTTTTTGTTTTAGATCCTAAGTTTTTCTTAACAATCTCTTTGATTTCCGAAGGCGTAGAATTGGATCGGATAAATGATTCTGCAACTTCACAAATCATGTCGTGAAAGGTTTCGACAAGATGCTTTTTGTGCAAGTAAGGTTTACTAGTTGTGATGATCTACATCTCTTTACATGTTTCAACTAAACATTAAGGGTTAACAATTAAAGATAATAGACTAAATGGTTGTGATTAATATAATTAGTATAATAGAATTTTGAGTAGAATAATATTAAGTGGAATAGAAAAACAAATTTTCCTAATTTATTTTTTTCAATTAGTTTAAAAAATGTACATAAATGTATTTTTTTCAAAATTTTTTTAATTGAAATTAGGTTAATTCTTGTTCATATTTTTCAACTTAAATGGTAAAATTTTAGAAAAACTAATTTTTATTCAACTTAAACGGTAATATTATAGAAGAATTATTAGTTTCACCAAAATTTTATTCCTTTAAACATACAACGATTTGTTTTTCATCTCATGTGATTTAAGAATCTATGAGCACCCGTTGATCTAATGGAGGAAGCATCAACATTGACATCAGTGCCAATTAGCTGGCCGTAAAATGTAAAGATCCGCCGCTCCATTCCGCTGTGAGATCCGGAGACTCTGCGGTGAATCAAGAAGGCGATCTAAGAGAGGTGTTGCGGAAACAGAACCATTTGAGCTCAAGTGGATTTACATCATTTGAGTTCTGGATGAAATGGAACCCAATTTGAAACGGACTTAAAGAGATGGTGTTGTCTTCAACTTCTTGTCTGCCACATATTCTCACGTAAGCCCATCTTTTTTCTTCTTTTAAACGTAATAACTAGTCTTCTTTTCAATTTTAGTGGATCCATTTTCTTTTGTGATATCTTCTAGTCTTTTTTTGTATACTTGTCCACGAGAATCATGACGTATTCTTTTATACTCGTCTCACCTAAAACATTATGTCCTAAGATTCTATATGTAAGATTCTATTTCTATCCATATTCCTACTATTAAACAAAAACGAATCCTTGTCAATGACTCGAAACAAATGTTAGTGCGTTTGCGGTAGATTGTATAGTTTACACCTACCCACATAGATAAATATAAACTACAAAGGGAAAAGAGATTCCGTATTTCTCAAGGCAATTAAAAGACAAACATATTTCAAACCCTAACTCGAGTTGGAGTAGGATGTTGAACGTAATACTCTATATATAGTACAAGGATTGACTAACGAATTGTGTGATTGCATTTGGGATAGATTCTTCTGTAAATAAATAAGAAAATAATATCAAATAATTTTTTAAAAAAAATCAAGAAAAGTAAAAGGAAGGAAGAAATGAAAAGAAGCACACAAAAAAAAATCAAATAACAAGAAAATTGACTAAAAAGAAATTATGAAGAAAACGCAAATAAGAAAAAAGGAAATAACAATTTACTAACTGTTTTTTGAATCATAACCCTATAAATAGAACTCTAGACTTAGAAATGCATAAAAAAGAAAACATCACAAATCACAAGGATGAAAGAAAAAATTGTTTGGTGCAAAATCTGAAAAATGACCAAAAGCATGCAAACACAAACCAGTCCACACTTCAGTAATCATCATCAAGGAGAAGAAGCATAACGATGGGTTTGTACATGGGACATGGAAGCAAATACTCTACTTTATCTTCATGCACATACTCATAGTTGCGGTCGGCGTTGCAGCGTTCTTGTTCATAAGACTTAACAAGATCCCCTTGAGTCTAGACCAAAAGTTTTTGGGATTTGCTCTTTTGTTCTTCTACGTACATCAACGCCGTTTTTGTAGAACCTGGGGCACCCTTTTTTCATGGCCGAATGTGTGAGTGTGAGTCACGTCTTTGGGCTCGCTCTCGTCGTCTTTCTCCTCTATTGTATTTCTCTTATGCTGTGTCGTTTTTACTCTTGCTTAAACTGTGTAGTTTTGATTTCCGTCAATAGAGTAGACAGTCCCTTTTTTCTCAATTCAACGTCTACCGATTTTTTAAGTTATGATGAAAGTTTCATGGTTGACTCATAACACAGAGCCCTAACCGTTAATTAGCTGATATGATTCCTTGGTGAAAAATCTATTGCCATGACACGAGTAAGAGAAAGTCCAACGGTCAAATCAAAATCTCTCTCTTTCTCCTCTCTCTCCTCCTCATTTGTCGCCATGTCTTCCTCTCCTCCATATTTCTTGACTCCCAAGAAACACCACAATCTCTCCCCAAAAAGAAAATAATAATAAAACAAACCCTAATTCTCTCTCCTCCCCCTCCCCCCCCCCTCGAGTCTCAAGAACAAATCAAAAATCTAATGTCTCATTGATCCATCCTGATCTCCAGAACTATTCTCGTTGTATTTTTTTCCTACATTTTCTCGGAAAGTTTCAGGGATGGGAAGGAGAAACTTATGTTTTCAAGAAACGTTTGTTTCGTTCTTCGTTTCTCTTGCCTTTATTTTTCATCAAGGAGTAATCTGTCAAGAAGATAGAAGCTTGGATAATCCCGCTGCGAATCGACTTTATAACCAATTCGTCTTCGACAAAATATCAAATCTCACAGAAGTTTTTGAGGATGACATTAAACGAGAACTCGGTTTCTGCATTACCAATGTGTTCGTTTAAACAAAACAAAAAAATCTTCTTCTTATTTTTTTACTTGTCAACCCCAAAATAAACAATGAATGAAAGAAAGATGTCCTTTGTGTTGCAGAAAAGAAGATTATAATGAAGCGTTTAATTTCTCTTCAAAGCCAGGCTTCTTAAACGCCTGCGGTAAAACCACAAAAGGTATATATCCTCTGTTCATAGGTACAAATCAGAAGAAATTTAAATTAAGATTTATATACTTTGTTGATGTTTTTGTATGCGAATAGGTGACATGATGCAGAGGATATGTACGGCTGCAGAAGTGAGGATCTACTTCAATGGATTATTAGCAGGTCCAAAGAGAGCTACGAACTACTTGAAACCGAACAAGAACTGCAATCTATCTTCATGGATGTCTGGATGTGAACCTGGATGGGCTTGTCGTACTGCTAAAGACGTAAAAGTTGATCTTAAAGACGATAAAAATGTTCCTGAAAGAACTCAGCAATGTGCGCCTTGCTGCGCAGGTTTCTTCTGCCCTCGTGGTATCACCTGCATGATCCGTAAGTTACAAACATTTAAATCGTCAAGAATCTTTTTTTTTATCCGTTCTAATGTTGTTACATGACAATAATATGAAGCTTGTCCTTTGGGAGCATATTGTCCAGAAGCTAAACTGAACAGAACAACAGGATTATGCGACCCGTAAGTCTTGTTTTTGGTGAATTTTTCCAAGTTTTGTTTTGAACAATTTGGTAAGATTAGCAGCAGGATTGTTGTTTTTGCAGATATCATTACCAGCTTCCCTCTGGACAGCCAAATCACACTTGTGGTGGAGCTGATATTTGGGCTGATATTGGTAGTAGCAGTGAAGTTTTCTGTTCAGCTGGATCTTTTTGTCCTTCGACTATCGACAAGCTTCCTTGTAGTAGAGGGTAAAAACTAACTAAGAATAATTTTAATGACTTTTCTTTTAGATTCATCTTTCTCAATCAGCTAAACTAATCTTCTGTTTGCTCCAGACATTACTGTAGGACAGGTTCTACAGCTGAGCTAAGTGAGTGATTTTCTTTGTCCAAAGAACATTAATGTCAGAGATAAAGAAGGAGAAGCAAAGAAAGTGTGAACAGAGAACTTACCGACTCTTTTATCTGATGAATTTGCAGATTGTTTTAAGCTGGCAACGTGCAATCCAAGATCAACAAATCAGAACATCACAGCATATGGAATCATGCTTTTCGTGAGTCATACATAATTGATCTCTCCTTCACGTATCTATTGGTTTATTTCCAATAATTTGAGTTTTGGCTTTTGTCTACGTAGGCTGGACTAGGTTTCTTGCTTATAATCTTATACAACTGCTCTGACCAAGTGCTTGCGACAAGAGAAAGAAGGCAGGCAAAATCCAGGGAAAAAGCAGTACAGAGTGTGCGTGAAACGCAATCGCGAGAGAAATGGAAATCCGCCAAAGATATTGCAAAGAAGCATGCCACCGACCTGCAACAATCGTTTTCCAGGACATTTTCTCGGCGGAAGTCAATGAAACAGCCTGATTTGATGAGAGGTCTTAGCCAAGGAAAACCTGGATCAGACGCTGCTTTACCACCAATGCCAGGAGGCAGCTCAGACACGAAAAAGGGAAAGAAAAAGGAAAAAAACAAACTAACAGAGATGTTACATGATATTGAACAAAACCCTGGAGACACTGAAGGATTTAATCTTGAGATTGGTGATAAAAATATTAAAAAACATGCTCCAAAAGGCAAGGCCTTGCATACGCAGAGTCAGATGTTCAGATACGCCTATGGCCAGATTGAAAAGGAGAAAGCAATGCAGGAGCAGAACAAGAACTTGACTTTCTCTGGAGTGATCTCTATGGCTAATGACATCGATATAAGAAAGCGACCTACGATTGAAGTTGCATTTAAAGATCTTTCGATTACTTTGAAAGGGAAAAACAAACATCTTCTGAGATGTGTGACCGGGAAACTATCACCTGGACGTGTTTCTGCTGTGATGGGTCCTTCAGGAGCCGGGAAAACCACTTTCCTAACAGCTTTGACAGGCAAAGCACCAGGTTGCACCATGAGTGGAATGATTCTCGTAAACGGGAAGGTTGAATCAATTCAATCCTACAAGAAAATCATAGGTTTTGTGCCTCAGGATGACATTGTCCATGGAAACTTGACAGTGGAGGAGAATCTCTGGTTCAGCGCAAGATGCAGGTAAGCTACATTTTCCTTGATGAAATTCTAGTTTTTGACAACTTATTCAACTGTATGCATAATACATATATACAGGCTCCCTGCGGATCTCCCAAAGCCGGAAAAGGTTTTAGTTGTAGAAAGAGTCATTGAGTCACTTGGTCTGCAACATGTCCGAGACTCTCTTGTTGGGACTGTGGAAAAGAGAGGAATCTCTGGAGGTCAGAGGAAAAGAGTCAATGTGGGTCTTGAAATGGTGATGGAACCATCACTTCTGATTTTAGATGAACCAACCTCAGGCCTTGACAGTTCATCTTCTCAGTTACTTCTCAGAGCTTTACGCCGTGAAGCTCTTGAAGGAGTAAACATCTGTATGGTTGTCCACCAACCCAGGTTCAACATATATATACTCTTCCCATTTGGCAAATACTACTCGGACGATTGGATCTTGTTCTCATTCTATCCTCTGTATCTCTGCAGCTACACTCTGTTTCGGATGTTTGATGATCTAATACTTTTGGCAAAAGGTGGACTGATATGTTACCAAGGATCAGTCAAGAAAGTTGAAGAATACTTCTCGAGCCTCGGAATCGTTGTCCCTGAGCGTGTGAATCCTCCTGATTACTACATCGATATATTGGAAGGCATATTAAAGCCAAGCACAAGCTCAGGCGTTACCTATAAGCAGCTTCCAGTTAGATGGATGCTTCATAATGGGTATCCAGTTCCTATGGACATGCTTAAAAGCATTGAAGGGATGGCTTCCACTGAGAACTCTGCTCACGGAGGAAGCGCTCACGGGAGTGTTGTAGGAGATGACGGAACTTCTTTCGCTGGAGAGTTCTGGCAAGATGTCAAGGCAAATGTTGAAATTAAGAAAGATAACTTGCAGAACAACTTCAGTAGTTCTGGTGACTTATCCGAAAGAGAAGTTCCCGGCGTGTTTCAGCAATTCAGATACTTCTTAGGAAGGTAAATCCCTTCAAATACATCAACAAAGGAATCAATAAACAGAGAATACTTTCTCAAACTCAATCTGTGTGCCTTGCAGGTTAGGTAAACAGAGACTGCGAGAAGCGAGGACACTAGCTGTAGATTACCTAATACTTTTGCTTGCTGGTATCTGCTTAGGAACGCTTGCTAAAGTGAGCGACGAAACGTTTGGTGCCATGGGATATACATATACAGTCATTGCTGTCTGTAAGTAGAAACTTTTCAAGCTCCTTGGACAAAAAACAAATTGCTTCTTTCTTCTAACCATTTAATTAAATTTCTGGTTCTTCAGCTCTCTTGTGTAAGATTACTGCATTGAGATCTTTCTCTCTGGATAAACTACACTACTGGAGAGAAAGCCGAGCCGGAATGAGCAGCCTAGCTTACTTCCTAGCAAAAGACACAGTGGATCACTTCAACACCATTGTCAAGCCGCTCGTTTATCTCTCCATGTTCTACTTCTTCAACAATCCAAGATCAACCGTCACAGACAATTACATTGTCCTAATCTGTCTTGTGTACTGTGTGACTGGCATAGCTTATGCCCTGGCCATACTTTTCGAACCTGGTCCAGCTCAACTGGTAAGTGCTTAATACTGAAGACAGAAGCCCTTCTTCAACAATCCAAGATCAACCGTCACGGACAATTACATTGTCCTAATCTGTCTTTCTCGTTTGTCTTTGTGCAGTGGTCAGTGTTGCTTCCGGTGGTTCTGACTCTAATTGCCACAAGTACAAACGACAACAAAATCGTAGATTCAATCTCAGAGTTGTGCTACACGAGATGGGCTCTCGAAGCATTCGTGGTATCAAACGCTCAAAGGTTTGGAAACTATCTTTTCCTGTTATAAAACTCCATTGCAACGCCGCACATCTCTGCATCCTGTTTACACTTCCGTATAATATTTCAGATATAAAGGAGTCTGGCTTATCACTCGCTGTGGATCACTGATGGAGAATGGGTACAACATCAAGCACTTCCCTCGTTGCCTAATCTTCCTGACACTAACCGGTATCTTGAGCCGCTGTGCAGCCTTCTTTTGTATGGTAACTTTCCAGAAGAAGTAGCTTTAAAGTTCCTGTAACCAGTCTTCCTTCTATACCTGCAAATCTCGGAAAAACTCAAAAATACCAAATCTTCCCTATACACGTCGACTGCACTGGAAGAATCAATAGAAGACATAGAGCAGCCACAAAGGTAATACAAGAAAGAATACACCAATTGCAGAAGATCATAGCCCGGTATGCTGTTCATAGGTAGCTCCATCATCAGAGTTCAATATTTTCCTACTGTAATTCTTCATGTTGTATTCATGTTGTACATCTTTCTTTTGCTTTAGATGTAACATAGATCATCGTCACCTTTTAGCTATCGATTCCGTTTTATGTACCAAGTAAAAATGTAGAAGTACATAGAAGAACTAATGAGAAAACCTTCAAGAACTTCGATTACTCTCTTGGCTTAAAAGTTAATAACATTGATAATTTGTTTTCCTCAACATCATCTAGAATTTCATATCTTAAGAGCAGTTAACTTATTTGTTATGCACTGGAAATGAAAGCCGAAAATTAATTTTCTTATTTCCAAATGAGATCACCCATGAACTTAAGCGCTGGAACCCCTCTTATTTCTGCATCTAGCAACGGGGACTGGATCAGTTTTAACCCGGAAAGTTCTACGTCGTTCTGAATAAGTCCGAACACACGCGTTTGTTCCTGAAATATCAACAACCATATCATATTGAAGGAATATAAAATGGCTATGCCTACTGGAATTACCAAGCTGATACTGCATTCAAATTAAAACTTTCCGTAGCTTTTCCTTGCACAGCGTTAACTAGAGTTACCTTTCGTCTCACTGAGCAAAATTTGCAGTCAGATTCAGAATGAGGTAGAAGCTGATTAACAATAAGCCTGTGAACCGGCACATTTTCTTTTCTTAAAGATGCATGTAACCTCGAAGACTCGTTTATTGCCATGACCTAAAAGGAAAGATAATAGCCAAGTGAATACGTAACCAAATAAAACCCAAGATCTTGAGAAGGAAACCCGACTTCTATTCAGATTTATCCTTAATGCGGTCGAATAATAGAGTTAAATGTCTCAGTAACCACACGTATCTTAATGATCTTTATGAACAAGTAAGAGAATGGTGTTACCGTTGGGATGGTTACAATGACAAACTCAGTACTGTCCACATCACGGAAAACATTTCGAACTTTCTCCATTCTCTCTTTCAGTTGGTCCAATTCGTTGGACTGTTAAAAAAACGAATCTTTAGAATTCGAGAAAATGTGAACAAGAGGTATTGATTCAAGTGAAATAACCTATACTTACAGATCCTTGTTGTTGTATCTCCTTTTTACCAAAGACGGACGTAAAGGCTGAAGCTGCCGCAGTGATCTTCTTCTTCAGCTAAATTATCAAATAATTTATTCAGATATAGGTACGCTAAACATATCAATTTTGTAAGACTTGTAGTCCAAATAACAAAGGAGAAAACCAAAACAGAATGCTCAAACCTTTGTTATTTTGCCAATGGATGAATCATAGAAATCGGGCAGAGAAAGAAGCCGCAGAGTATGTCCCTGCAAGAAACTATTTGGATTAACAGAATCCACCAAGCGGAATAAACCATACTTAGAATATATCTACTAACCGTGGGAGCAGTATCGAAAACTATACGCGTGAACATACTGTATTCTGGTGACTCCATAAATTGAAGAACCTGGAAAGAGATCTCAACATTAGTTTAAGAAAAAAAGTTGAGTTTTTAGGGGAATTCCAAATTCAGTAGGTAACATACGTGCCTTGGAAATAGCTGCTATTTCGTCAATACCAGGTGATGCAGCATTGAGCATATCTTCAAGATTCAAGTCCCCTAACTACAAAAACGGACAACATATCTGAAAAACTTTAACAAAGTTTTCCTAATCATAATACCTATAAAAATCAACAAAAGTAGAAAAAAGAATACAAACCTCACCGGCAAACATTCCTAGCCCCATGCTATCCATCATATTTTTAACGCTTTTACCACCCGTCTGACTTTTAATCTCTTCCTTCATTCTCTCGGGTGTTATCTATTTCAACATGAGAGCAAAAAATCAGCAACAAATGCTAGGTATCCAGACCAGGAGTGTGCAGAGACGCATAGTTCGTTAATCACCTCGAGAGCTAGAAGTGGAGAATCAACACCTTGAACCGGCTTTAGGACTCCTCCTGACAAGTCCTGGATAGTAAAAACGAAGAGAAAGCTGATAACTGAAAACACACACTTTCCAAGCGTAAACATTGAGAGCCAAATCAGAAGCTGACTGAGACCTGGGAGAAAGAATCACTCAAGGAGTGAGCAGGATCAGTTGAAACCACGATGGTCGGATGACCATGGCTAGCAAACTTAACCGCGAGAGAAGCAGCACAGCTTGTTTTTCCGACACCTCCTTTACCACCCAGAAGGTAATACTTTCTCTGTTTCGCGGATACCATCTCGCCAAAATGGGAAGCTCCTCCTTCAGCAAGAGTAGCCAATGATCTCTCTACACAGTACACACACAAACGAGAAACCAAATATTAATGACATGGATAAAATCGCAGTTGGTAAGCAGACTACAAAGCAAGGTGAGCAACACATAACTAACTCTTCACTATGGAATCCAAACAGCAATCTATTAACCGATTCAACCAGATGATTCTCTAGAAAGAAAGCTCTTATTTTACAACTTCATAGAGAATCTAAATGCATGACATCACTCTCCGTAATCCAAAGAGGACTCAAATACAGAATATTTTGTTCCCAATTGACAAGTAAGAACAGAAACAGTAATCAAAGTCCGAAAATTTGACCAAAATCAGATCTGAAACCATAGTTATTCTCTACTCAACAGTGAACTGTTGATCTTGCTTAAACATATGGGTGGAGACGTTCAGATGGAAAATGATCAAAAGGCTCAAAAAGGCTACCTCGAGAGAAGAGTATTCCAGAGACTCTTCCACCGTGAATTTGAGGATAAAGGGAATTGAAACCCAGAGCTCCTCCGACCCGATGGAGAGAAACTGACCGTGAAATACGATTCAGAAGAAGGGAGGCCGCCATTGAAGAAGAGGAGAGAAAATTTCTCGGTGAATGGAGCGGAAATATACAAATCACACACTGTTCCGGAGTATGCCGAGAAAGTTGAAGGTTTTAGCGAGGTTTTCAGGAAATAACTCGTCTCTTTTCAGAAAATTGGCAACTTAAACCAGTGTTTTTAAACCCGGAACAACCCGGCGGTCGGACCAGATTCGACCGTAAATCGGATATTAAACAACCAAGAATCGCCAAAAAGACGTGAACCGGGCTCCACTACAAAAAGTTCTAAGAAAATTACATGTCTAATATTAATAATAGCTAGATAAAAAAAACTTAATAAATTAGAATTATATTAATATATATTAATATCTACTAATAAAATAATTGAAATTTTTTTAGGACAACAAATAAATTTGGTAACGTTTATAGCAAACAATTTGAAGCATTTACTACAATTATATAAAGAGAATTAAATGTGATTTATATGCATATAACTAGTCAATAGAATCTCAAAGAGCAATAAATAAAGTGTCTATAAAAAAACTCCAATGGTTGACCCAAAAAACACTCTAAACACTATAAAAAATGTTTAGTGTAAAAAGTTGCAGTAACCTTTAACTTATTTTGTAGGAAAATGGGGAAATTACGAGCAACTTCGTTTCGTCTCCTCTCTTGTGTCCTTGTCTTGTTCTTGAGTTCAATCTCAGCAGTCACAGATGACTCTCAAGATAAACAGGTAAGTTATCATAACTAAAGACCCTTAGATATGATCAATTTTTTTGTTTCTCCATATTACAAATTTACAATCTATCTTACATAATATATGATGATGATAATAATCCATGAAGGTGTATGTTGTCTACATGGGTTCACTTCCGTCTCGACTGGACTACACACCAATGTCGAATCACATAAGTATTCTTCAAGAAGTCACCGGAGAAAGGTGCAATTTATTTGACTCATTCTCTAATCATTTATTAGTTTACGTTATGAGGATTCTAACAAATGATATATACATACGTACACTCTAAGTTCGATCAAAGGTCGTTTGGTGAGAAGTTACAAGAAGAGTTTCAACGGGTTTGCGGCGCGACTCACTGAGTCAGAACGAGAACGAGTAGCCGGTGAGTGTTTTTCGAAACCGAATCAGTCTTTCAAAAATTACATTGGAATGATATGTTCTTCTTCTTCAATACTATAAAGTATAAACCTTTTCTGTTGCTGTTAGAAATGGAGGGAGTTGTTTCTGTGTTCCCGAACGAAAACTACAAAGTCCAAACGACGGCGTCTTGGGACTTCATGGGGCTAAATGAAGGAAAGAATGAAAAACGAAACTTGGCCGTAGAGAGTGATACTATTGTCGGAGTCTTCGACACTGGGATCTGGCCGGAATCCGAAAGCTTCTCCGACAAAGGCTTTGGTCCTCCTCCTAAGAAATGGACAGGTGTTTGTTCCGGCGGCGCAAATTTCACTTGCAACAAGTAATTCTCTTTATTTATATATTTTTAGTATATCATCGTTTTCATAATTTAAAATGATTTAGAATGAATTAAGTTCATTATTTGTCATTTCAACACAACAGTAAGTAGTCTTGTTAACCAATTTTTTGGTCGAAGTTAGAAATAGGCCAATTGGAGAACTAATCTTGGTTACCCAAATATGTTTACAATGTTTCAGTAAGTTGATTGGAGCAAGAGACTATACAAGCGAAGGCACTAGAGATAGCCAAGGACACGGTACACACACATCATCCACTGTGGCTGGAAACGCAGTTGTGAACACAAGCTTCTTTGGAATCGGCAACGGAACAGCAAGAGGCGGCGTTCCAGCCTCTAGAATCGCCGTTTACAAAGTCTGTGATCCGACAGGATGTAGCTCGGCATCTATACTGTCTGCGTATGATGATGCGATTGCAGACGGTGTCGACATCATCAGCCTCTCTGTAGGGTCTCTCACTGCGCGTTATTACGAGGAAGACTCGATATCAATAGGGGCTTTTCACGCTATGGTCAAGGGGATTCTCACTGTACACTCAGCCGGTAATGCTGGTCCGGATCAAAGAACAGTCTCCAGTGTAGCGCCCTGGGTCTTAACCGTTGCAGCCAGCACCACAAACCGTGGGTTTGTCACCAAAGTTGTTCTTGGAAACGGCAAGACACTTGTCGTAAGTGTCAAGAAACGTTTCCATTTCTGTGATCATAACCAATCTTCCACCATTTCATTACCAATGACTCTTTTTGTTCCTTAACAGGGAAAATCAGTGAATGGTTTCGATCTGAAAGAAAAGCAGTATCCACTCGTGTACGAAAAGTTTTTTAAGTGTCGGGAGAAATCTCTGGTGAATGGAAAGATCGTGGTGTGCAGTGATGCGATTGGTTCAGAACTAGCTGTTGGATTCGTATATAGAGAAGAAAAAGACTATGCCTCCGTTAGCCCTTATCCCCTCTCTTATCTTTCACTAGATGACTTTGACTCTCTCCTCTATTACGTTAACTCCACAAAGTAACGAACGATCGTCTCTCTGTTTCCATACATTTACATGTACTATGGATTCCCCATCTTCTTCCTGATATCATTGTGTTTGTTTCCTTAGGTCCCCGCAAGCTACTATTCTAAAAAGTGAAGCATTCTTCAATAAGACAGCTCTTAAAGTTGCTTCCTTCTCTTCTCGCGGTCCAAACATCATTATTGCTGATATTCTCAAGGTATATATGATCTTGCATGGTTTTCTTTTGTTTCCCTGTCTGAGAGACAATGGTTGACTTAGCTGCGTGCAGCCGGATATAACCGCACCCGGATTAGAGATCCTCGCTGCTTATTCACCTTTGGCTTCACCGTCTTCTAGAATGAGCGACACAAGACGTGTGAACTATTCTGTTATGTCTGGAACTTCAATGTCTTGTCCACACGTTGCAGGCGTGGCAGCTTACGTCAAGACCTTTCATCCGGAATGGTCTCCTTCCATGATCCAATCTGCCATCATGACAACCGGTAAGCTAAAATCATATTTATCTTTTACTTTCTTGTAAAGCAAGTAACATTTTGTTGACTCTTAGGAATCATGTCCTTTATATAATAAGCTAGATCAATCTCCACTTAGAATGTACGATATTCTAACATGCCCTCTTGTGATGAGAAGTGAAAACGTGTATTACACATCATCTCGAAAATATCACTCTAAGACCACTTTAAAGTGGGAATAATCCATTGGACCGAGCTGATCCTTAGCAATAAGTAGATTATCCAATGTTTGTTATATATTTTGTTCTTATTGATCGTTTAACTAATCTTTGCAGCTTGGCCAATGAATGCTACTGGAACTGGTGTTGCCTCAACCGAGTTTGCTTATGGAGCTGGACATGTGGACCCAATAGCCGCTCTAAATCCTGGACTTGTCTATAAATTAGACAACGCAGACCTTATCGCCTTTCTTTGCGGCTTGAACTACAGTTCTAAAACCCTTAAACTCATTTCCGGTGAAGCCGTCACTTGCACTGGAAAGACCTTGCCAAGGAACCTCAACTATCCTTCAATGTCGGCTAGACTTTCGGAATCTAATAGCTCCTTCACTGTGACTTTTAACAGAACCGTCACCAACGTCGGTATCCCCAACTCTACATACAAATCAAAGGTTGTCTTAAATCATGAATCCAAGCTACAGGTCAAAGTCTCACCTAGTGCCCTGTCTTTTACAACGGTGAACGAGAAACAGTCTTTTATGGTGACTGTTTCAGGCAAAGATCTAAATCCAAAACTACCTTCGTCTGCAAATCTTATATGGTATGATGGTACACATAACGTGAGAAGCCCCATTGTTATGTATACTAGTAACTGATGAGGTGACATCAGTTGACATC
Source organism: Schrenkiella parvula (assembly GCA_000218505.1). NCBI lineage: Eukaryota > Viridiplantae > Streptophyta > Magnoliopsida > Brassicales > Brassicaceae > Schrenkiella > Schrenkiella parvula. The sequence goes on along the minus strand of CM001192.1, from coordinate 11,061,639 downwards.
TTGTGTTCAACAGAAAATGTGACATTATTGTATCTCACGACATTTTGTTTAGTATACATTAAGTTCAAGATTATAATTAAATGATAATTTTTTTTGTCACAGATGATAAATTCATTTTCTTAACTATTTAGTTGGATATATTGATTAATTTATCTAAAAATATGATGATATCACTTACTAAAAATATCATTAAAATCCTGTTAATATATGTAAGTGTGGAGAGGCCAATTATTAAGAATAAGGCATGTATTATTTTTTTAGTTAAAAAAGTTAGGAAATGGTTAATTGGTCCTTCAATTAAAAATCTTCTTCTTTTGCTTCCACATTTATTCTACAATTATAGATATGGAGATTGTTCATAATGATTAGTGAGCCTAAGTCATAATGCACATTGTACTCTAACGATAAATCATAATAGTAAACCGAATATTAAAAAAACTATTAAAATAAGGAATCATTATTAAAAAGTAAAAATCCCACTACCCACCACTCTCTCTCAAGGACGGTTAAGAGCATCAGCTACGAAAACTGCTTCTCGTCTTCCTTCACCAAACCCTCACAATCGATCGCTCTCTTCTTCATCTTGAAGCCTAAGCCAATCTTGCTCAATATGTCTCATTCTTCTTCTATTAACCTCCTTCATTACCATTACCTCCCTCCTGTTCTTAACCACTCTTCCTTTCAGTTTTGCCACACTGCTCCATCATCATCTCGGTGGTCTAGTCCCGACGACGACTGCTCAATCTTAGCCATGCCCACCACAACTCTCCCTGGCTCTATCTCTCCCTTTCATGTCCCTCATAGTGTTGTAAGTTTTTCTGTTGTGCCATTTTTTGTTCTTATCATTTCAAAGGTCAAATCAATGAATTGTTTGCATATAGCTCAATTTATATACGAATCTGAAATCTAATGGTTATATAAAGTGTATATAAACCGTCATAAACCTCTTTTCCATAGATAAACGTATGTTTTTATCTCATGAAAATGAATTGATCCTAGCATTAATCTGATAATAAGTTGTTTCTGCATGATTCCATTGTTGTATGAAAAAGATCATCTCTATGTTTTAGATTAGGTTTGGAAATTTCTGTTTCTCATTAGTAAATCAAGAATCTATGTTTACGTTAATTGGATGTTTTTTCTTGGAAAATTTTGATGTGTATAGAGGACGAAAAAGCTAAATGGGCAGCAGAAAAAAAAGGAAGAAATAGAGAAAGAGGTATGGGAATCCATTATAAGCAGCTTACCTATTTTTGTTTATGTCTAGACAAACACCAAGGGATGTTGTTATAAATCTACATACTAATATACATACATCAAAGTATTAATAGGTGGCCTATCCAAGTTTTATTATGTTCAATGTTATCTTTGGAATTTTTTTCATTAAATAAATTATATTAATTATCATGAACAAGCAGACAATAAATGACAACCTATGGTGTTTCTACATTTGTAAAGTAAAGCTCACTGGTAATTTTAAGTTTCTTTTTTTTTATCTTTTGTTAAAAATATCAGAGTTTGTTTTCACTTATCATTTGTTGAAGTTAATGTTATGGTAATTACTAAGTAATTAGAGAAAAAATGTATTGATTAATAATGTTAGGTGTGGATGTTACGGGAGATGCTGGATCAAGAAGAAAAGACACGTGAGATATTGGAGAGAGTCCAAAAACATCAACTTCCTTCTACTTCTTCTTCTTCTTCTTCCGTTACTCTTCCTGCTTCTCTCCCTCCAAAGGTACCTATTTATTATTATACACATTTTAATACATGCTTCTCCATATATATATTTGTATACACGTGTGACAGAGCAAGTAAAGTTTCCAAGTTTGGATAGAGTGAAAAAGCAGCAAAACTATTATATGTGATGATAATAACAATCATACACGTATTTCTGGTAACGTTGCTTTTAAACCAAGACTCAGGTCAACCAAAATTATATACAATTATTAATTAATAGTTTACTAAATCAAACAAAATTGTTAGATCCCCTTACCGGACAAAAGGCACAATCATAAACAAATACCGAATACCGTATAGTCTTTATAAATAAATATTTGAAAATTTAATGAGAAAATTTGTAGCTGAATTAAGTTTTTCATTCAGTTAATTTTTTTAGAAACTAAAATCTTCTTTTAATTAATAAAATATCATAATCTTGATATTATTAATTTATTATAAATTGACGGTATGTTGTGAAGTTATTCTATGCAATCAAGGGCCTTTCTAGTCTAATTGTCTTTTAGTCACATACTTAGGTCTTTGTTAACTGATAGAATTATCGTTAAGAATCTAAAACACATTTTTCCTTATTTTTAGTAATTGATGTTTCGAATATTTTGGTAATGCCTATTAATTGGAGTTTCCTCAATAACTTCTAAGAATTATGGAAATACTGTAGATAGATAGAATCAAATTTTGAAATAAATCATTTTCTGAAGTAGTAAACTATCATTTGTTATGAAAGACATGAGCTCATAACATTGTTTTAGCAGTAAAACATTTAAATAAGTTACCTTACACTATTTTCATGTAGATGAAGGAACTAATAACGGAACTATCGATAGTAGAAGGGGAAATCTCAAGACTAGAGATTCAAATAAGCCATCTCCAGATAAATCTCAAGCAAGAACAAGATGAAACTTTGAGACAAGCAACAACAAGTTCATCAAGAAGAGCATGGCAAACTAGTGAGAGTTACAATAATGATAATATAACCTCTCATCAAGATCCGCCAGTACCAAAATACCCTATTTACCCACCTCCAAGCCCTACGGTGAACAAAGGCATGATGAAAAATGGAAACAACAACACAAAATCTTCTACTAGTCATCATCAAGAGAATACGACATTTGAAACAAAGACCTTGCATTTCATCAACAAAGCCATTAAAGCCGATTACGCAACCGAAAGCTTCCACAAATCTAATGAGAAAGTTGGAATAGTTGAGAAGGAAAATCATCGGTCAGTCCCACAAGAAAATAAGTTGCAAGAGAATACTATTATGAAGAAGACGATTAGGACGATGAAATCGCCTTCGCCTCTACGTGAACCTAGATACTCCTCTCCTAAGGTGCGTTTATATATATGTGTTTTATCATGCACTATATATTTGTCTCGTTAAATTTAGTCTTAATTTATGCTTATGATTTGTGGCAGCCTAATAAGGATCGTGTAACACTTGACACATCACTAGATCTCCCACCAAAATCTCTATCAAGCACAATTTTAATGGAAGATGGACATAACATACAGAAGTGGCACCCAAACAAGCTCGCCGAGAATATCATGAAATGTCTCAATTTCATCTACGTTCGTCTCCTTAGAACCACAAGAGTCATGGAGCTAGAGAAATCGGGTCCCATCTCGAGATCCACTCCTTTCTCTTTAAGCTCAAGAAGCTTTAGGGTCGACAACGCAACCTCCAGTTTGTCTAAATCGATGAATCTTGTGTCTTATAAAGAATCAAGACAACAAGATCCATATGGAATATTTGATGTTGAATCATCTTTGGCTAGAGACATTGGTCCGTACAAGAATCTTGTCATCCTCACTTCAAGTTCTATGGATTCTAAGTGCATTTCCAGCTCTAACTCGGTTTCGTTGATCCGGAAACTCAGGTAAAATATTAATATAAACTTTGTGAAAAGGTCATTTACATCGACTAATTAGATTGCTATGAACAAAATGCAGGATATTGATGAACAATCTTGAGACAGTCGATTTGAGAGTGCTGAGCCATCACCAAAAGCTAGCGTTTTGGATCAACATGTTCAATGCATGTGTTATGCATGTATGTTACTATACTTCTTGAATATTTTTATTGATTACAAAGACTTGAAATTTTTTTTCTTTTTTAATCTTTTGAAGTATAAAATTTCCATATATATCTATGTATACTCAACGTACGTTTATTGCTTACGTATGACCAGGGATATCTACAACATGGAGTTCCAAAAACAACTGAGAAATTACAATCTCTTGTTTACAATAAGGTATATTTTTCTTTTCCCTTCTAAAATAAACACTAATTAAAGTCAACTTCATGTTATTCATATGTACGTTATTAAATTTTGCAATAATCAAAGTATAAATTATAGGCTACAATGAATGTTGGAGGCAAAAGCATAAGTGCTCATACCATAGAGCATTGTATTCTACGGAAGCCTGCAAAATCTACCACGAGTCAGGTATTATATCTATCATTTCGATAATCCTCTTCTTTGGATCCGATTAATCATAAGAAATCGCTAATTAAGCATGCAAACATAATCGTAGGATCGACATGAAGAAATGATCATTCGTAAACTGTTTGGCATGGAAGCAATCGATCCTAACATCACATTTGCTCTCTCTTGCGGAACTCGATCTTCTCCTGCGGTAAGGTTAAACTTATTAATTCACTTTTAGCTAATTAAGCAATTATTACAATTAACCGTCTAATATCTATACTTGAACTAACTATATATGCTTAACTAGCATTCTTAGTATCAATTGAAGCAGTGTATATATCTTGCAGGAATAATAATTTTTGTCTCTTTTCGTTTTTGTAATAAATCGTTAGAAATAGTTGATATAATGTGATTTTTCCTATATACTATCACAATTATGGTTAATCGTTAGAAAATTTGGAAGGTGAGGATATACACTGGCGAAGGAGTGGCAACAGAGCTAGAGAAATCGAAAATGGAGTATCTGCAAGCCTCGGTGGTGGTTACGGCCGCTAAACGAGTAATCTTGCCGGAGCTTCTGGTGAAACACGCCGCCGATTTCGTGGTGGCAGCGGCGGATGGAAGCAGCGGAGAGATGGGATCTCTGGTGAAATGGGTTTGCAACCAATTACCAACCTCTGGTTCCTTGAGAAAATCAATGGTGGACTGTTTTAAGAATCAAAACTCCAAAGCTTCTTCTTCCTCTCTTGTGGTTGAGAAGATCCCTTATGATTTTGAGTTTCAGTATCTTTTAGCCATTTAAAAATACTAATTTTTATTCTTTAGTTTTGGAAATCTTTTGTGTTTAAATCCCAATAAAAATATCAAAGCTTGTTTTATGTTTTATAGATGATTGTTATACTGACATGTATAGGGTTGATCATGATCAGTCTACCTCTTATCTTATTATCATCTTACATTCTTTTTTTTTCCCAACGACATGAGTTAGGACAACATGCATTACAACTTGTCATCTTCACTTCAAGTTATATGGATTCCAAGTGCATTTCAAGCCCTAGCTCAGTTTCTTGATCCGCCACTTTTGTATGAATCGGCTAAATATATCGTTATTGCAACGCCGTTACCAAAGTTATGCACATTTATATAAGGTGAGTTGTCAATTGACCTGGAACATAGAGAGAAGAAATAAGTTCTTATGTAGTTTTTTAAATGATTTTTCAGTATTATTATGGAGTAATATTGTTATAAATCATTAGGTCACATGTCAGGTTCAGACAATAATTAAGTGTTGATTTTGACCATTTTGTTTTTGCTAATAATAACATTTTCTTATAAATAAAAGTAACATTTTGAAAATGTATTCGTTATTCTGACATATTCTATAATGACATTGCAAATTAAAAAGATGAATTCAACAATATATCCTTGACAATTGGATTTCATCTTTCGTTATCCAAAAAATATATAATCGTTTATCTTTGAATTCAAACTGTTGCATCATTTGAATAAAAACATATTAATTAATACACAACGACTCCGTTCTATGAACTAAAACATATAACAATTTTTTGTTTACAGCAAACATATAACCATTTAGATAACTACGTTGATAATTCAAGAAATACATAAACAATGTATAATGGATAAATACAAAAACTCAATATTAATTTATCTGTTCTTATGTTGTCTGTTTTTTTAATTCAAATTAAGATATAAAAATATAAATAAGATAGAACTTGATTCATATTTGGAATCTTTCACCACTAAAACACTAGTAGCAGATAATCAAAGCCAACGATTAAGGCCATTAGATTTTGGTAAGTTTTCGAGAACTATCAATGTTTCGTTTTATGAGGTAAATCTTTTTGTCATAGAAGTAGAAATTATATTTTTGTGTTTTGGAATAGTTGATATAATTTTACATATTTCGTAAACTACATATTTTTGAATATTGAATAATAAATATAGAAATGATGACAACTGTTTTCTTTTTTATTCGACTGCTATTTTTATTGACCATCATTTTGTTTTTCTGCTCTTTTTTTGTAGATATTTTTCTGATTTTTAATCTTTTTCTTTTTTATTTTCTGTAGATTGTAGAAAATGTTGTGGAAAAACTTTTTTTTTAAATTAGTAACGAACAAAGGGTGACTACTGGCAACACGTATCTTCGATTGATATCATATACAATACTTTTTTAGTAAGAAGCGAAAAGGACATGATGTTTCGTTCAAACAAAACGGCGGCGGTTTAAGTAAGAGAACTCGATGGAAGATTCAGCGCAAACCAATGACAAACTTTCGGCTTTGACTTGTTATCCAAAATCTTTTTTTTTTTTGTTCTAATTTCATGTTTTTTCATTTGACATCTCACTCTCTCCATCGCTGTCTCAAAATCGATAATTTATTATATTCGAGGTAACATTCGTAGAAATTAAATGTAACTATTGTAAGAGATTATGGTCTTTCTAACTTAGCTTCTTAGCCTACAGTATTGAAAGAAGAAAATAAAACTTAGCTACAACTGTCTTACCCTCTTTTTATGAAAAAGATTAGGATTTAATATAAACTAAATCTCAACAAATTAAACATAAGAAAAATAAAAGTTTATTTAATGTTCGAGAAAATCAAAACCAAATCAAAGCCAAACATATCAAAGAGTATATAAGTAACTCAACCCAACAAAAAAAATTACATATAGTCAGATAGTCACACAAGTTTCTTTTGGATCAAATCAAGTGAAAATGATATAAACCAAATATTATATTATTTGATATGGGCTTGGTTTAAATTTGGTTACTCTTTTTGACCATGGATTTCGTTTGTTAAAGTAGGATAGCCAATCTGATTGTTCAGACCGGTTTATGTTTGGATTTCGAAACTAAAAAACATACACAACTATATATAAATAGTATAATCAATTTAATATGAAATTCTAAAAAGTATACAATGTTGCTTGCTTTTCTCGTTTGATTATATAATTTGGAATTTGTAAGATAATAATATAAGCAATAAACACAATCTATTAAATTAAAGTTATAAATTTTAACATGATATGGTTTATTAGACCGTACTCAAATTCAAATACAGTGTTTCACAATTTAAGTATTTAAAAGAACATAACAGTTTGTGTACTCTTACATTTAGCAGCTCTATTATCAATGTCTTGTGTCTACTGAAGCAGAACAAAAACTGTTCATCTTGTTTTTTTCCTTTTTTCGTAAATGTCTTATTCTAATATGAACTTATGAGTATATATTTCCGATATATATTGGAACTTATATTAATAACATGAGAAAGGTCACAAGATACCATGGATGCAAATAAATGAGACCGTTTATTAATGGTGACTTTTATTATGGGGAGATTGACTTTTGGTGGGTGCAAGTGTTTTTTTTTCTTTGAACATTTCGCAATATTGGTTTGGTTCATTGGTTGAAATCAGCAAAGCATGATGTTTGTGTTAATCTACAAGGCATCGTATCTAACATCTATTCATCCAAACTCCATATAGACGAATTATTCCACCACTTTTATCCACTGTGATACGTACATATAACAATGCCAAATAAAAGTTACAACATTTCTTGATCGAATTTTTAGTCTAATCATTTATATAATGCTGACGCAGAATTATTATCATATATAAGACTAATTGATTAAAATGTTATTTTCTTAATTGGTTAAGGTGATCAAAGATATGTATATGTGTTATATTCAATTGATTAATATGACATGTCATTTATAAAAGTCACGTTGACATAATGTAAAATTTAAATAATTTTGATTCTCATTTTATATGTTGATATCACCATATATGTTAGACTAAAATTATCACTTAGCTAAAGACGAATTAATTATCGTGATGTGTAATTTAGGTAATATAGTATGCAGTGTCACATATAATCTAGTTTCGACGAATCTTAGAACGTGAATATTTAATTCACAGTTAATTGACTTTTTTTTCAGCTTGATTTCTCCAAACAACTAGTGACATGTGTCCATTACGAAAAGTACTCTTCGATGAATGGTCACATGGCCACAATAGTTAAGTTCGCATTGATCAACGACTACACAGTCTCTGATTTAAAGGCTCATGCAACTCTGACTTATACCCTTGGAAGCCCAAGGACGTCTACGAGAACATGACACCCTCGGCTTAGACTTATTACACACGGCTTAGATTTATTCTTTCTTATCCGGAATCTCTATAGATGTTTTAGTTATCTTCTTTGTACGTGCCAAGACAAACAATATAAAACTAAGCTAATATATAGATATATAAAGATGGCGAATATGGACTCTTCAAATAATTTTCTTTATTCCCACACATCTAAGGAATACAAAAGACAATAAAAAAATGGTGGAAGTACTTGAGTACCCCGGCGCCATCAGAACCAACTCTTCATATGGTATACTAATCTGACCAATATATGTTCTATAAAACACAGCCTCTATGTCATGTCGAGAGGATCTCACTTTTCACATAAGCGTTCGTTTCTCTCAACTCAGATGCTAATAATTCTTTACTTTACTACTCTCTTTCTCTTCCATAACAAAAAAAGTTGAAACATAAACAAAATACGCCGTATATCTCTTCTCCAAGGTTCCAATATATATTGACTATGTTTTTTTTCTATACTCTCCACTTTTTCAACTATATATGATAGTTTTTTAATTGACATGAATGTCAGAAATCTTCGGGAAACACTAAATCAATGTTCACATAACTTAAAATAGAATGATATAATGTAAAATAGCGTTTCATCATCTATAATAACTTGATAATTGTTAAAAACAAGCGTAGGATCTATGTTATTCTATGAAAATACAGTATATATATATATATACATCAATCTATTTACGATTTGGGCTTCCATCGTTTCAAGTAAATAACGATCAAATTTAAATATCTAATGCACAATCTCTAAACTAAATATCGTAGGAAAGTAAACAAAATATGCGCACAAAATCATATTTCATGTGCTTGAAAGAAACATTTTTGTAGTGACATATGTATTAAATATCCTACAATTGAAAGTTATTCTAAATTAAAGGGCATCTCAAAATTTACTCATTAAGCAACTTATTATAATCCAAAGATGTGAATATTAGATATTTTGTTTGATTGGATATGATTTTCTCTATGAGATTTTTGTTTTCTCTTTTAAAAATATCTATAATGGTTGACACCCTGTAATAGACAACAATTTCAAGACTCCAATTTCAATATTCTCCACCTAATGAATGGGTTCTAATTAATGGCTATGAAGGTTTTTGCTTTATCTTTGTCCCCTCCTTTCTTTTTTCCTATCCTCAAACTCATTTCTCTTCTCCTTTTCTTCTCTTTTTCAACCAAACTTAATGCACTTCCTTATCAATTTCCTCTATAGCATAAAGAGTTACTACACTCCCATAAATCTATGCACGCACCCCGACGCATATTTCATACCCATACCCTCACACACACATAGTTTAAGAACAATGACGTTTAAGAACATAAGGACTTGTTACATTTTTAGTTAACTTTCCTAAACTACCAATTAATGTCACTAGGTAGAATCCTTCTTGTGTTCAAATATATTTTGGTACATAATTGTGCGGAAAGACTTATTTAAATAAGAACGAGAGAATTGACAATATTTCTATTTGAGATAAACTATATAGGTTAGGATTTGGATTTTTGTTTTACATACATGTATATAATTTTATTTTCCCCTCTAGACCAGTGGTTAGAAGTTGGTGAACCATCAATCTATGATTGTCTATAAAATTCCATAAAAAGAATTCTTACTTGTGGGACGAAGAGAATACAAAACCATATGTATATTTTTAATCATTAAATACACATTTTGATTCAAGCTGATGATGATATGAACATAAGTCATGACAATCAATTGATCAACTGTTTTGCCATTAATTCTGAACTAATTTTGAAAGTTTTGCAAGTGCAGGTCTTGTATAATGCAAGGTATGACTTGTATTTTGAAATACATTAACTGCTGAAACTACTTGACGCAAACTAAATAACTAAATAAGGAAACCTAGCCAAAATTTTGTGTAAAGGTCAACATGAACTGTATGTTTAAGGCATGCATGCATTGATTAAGTTCCAACCACTTCAACGGCCATTAAAGCTTACAAGTTTCAAAAAAATTTCTATATAATACAAAGTCATTTTCTTATGAAAAAGTCATTCATGGAATGAGATTGTGTTGTGGAATTCTTTTTTTTAGGAGGGAAACAAAAAAGGTACAACTGGAAAAGTATATTATAAAAAAAATTGAAAAATCGGCTAACTGAAAATTCATACCTTAAGTCTTGTTGTTTTAGAAAAAAAAATGGTTTTTAGCGAGTCGTATTACTAAAACGCCAAAATGTGATATCATATTTGCTGTATTATGTTATCAAACATCATCAACTAATATTGTAATAAATTATCAAAATATGGTGTCATATAAGGATGATATGATGTCAATTATATAAAATCTTTTAATACCAAAATAGTGTCACATATATATATTTTATAAATACAGCAAAGTAAGCGGCGTAATCAAATCAAAACCAAATTGAGATGTACTAGCTAATTAAGAACATTTTTTTTTCTATTTAGGAAACAAAAATATTGAAGAAAGTAAAAGTCGTATCTGACCAGTAAAAGAATTACTAAAAAAACAAAAAATCAAAGGTCAAATTTAACTTTGGTATACCAAGTTTTCATAATGAAAGATATTGACCAAATTACCCCTTCACCCATTCATCATCTAAAAAAAAAAAAGGTCAAAAACTTCCCCACCGTCTCTCTCTCCTCTCTTCTCTCTGCGCAGACAAAAGAAAGTTTGCAATTTGCAAACTCATTCATTTTACCCATTCTTCTTTAACTTAAATGTCTACAGAAGATAAGAGGTGAAGATTTTACGTTTCTCCATCGGATTCAAACAAAACAAAAAAAAAACTTCCAAAATTTGTTTTTTTGCTGATTTCGATTTCTGCAAAACGAAATGGGAAGCAAATGGCGAAAAGCGAAGCTAGCTTTGGGTCTAAACTTGTGCCTCTACGTTCCCAAAACGCTCGAAGAGTCTTCTTCTCCCTCGAGAAGATCCGACGACGGCGTTTCGCTTTCTCCGGTAATGGCTTCAAGGCCCACGACGCCGATTCCTTCCTCCTCCGGTCTCCGATTGCCTAGGTCCATTAGCAAATCCTCATCAAAGGTTTGATTTTTCTCTCTCTTTTACGATTTTATTTTCGAATTGTGGGTTCTTCACAATCATTGGCTTTTAAAGCTTTTCTCTTTACGTTCGATTACAAAGTTTAGTTTTTTTGTTTTTCTCGTGTTCATCATCTGTGTGTTTGATTCTATTCCATTAAATTTTCATCTCGAAGGGTTGAATTTTTCCAAATTTGGTTGCTAATTTCGAAATTATTTTTGCAAAAAAAAGAGAGATAAAGTTGTGAAATTTCGATTTTTGGTCACCGTTGGATCGCCGGATCTCTGTGTGGTTCAAAATTTGTGATTTGGTTAAGAGAGCAATTCCAAGGGCTAATCTTTCTTGGAACTCCAAATTAATTTAATTTACTTTTTAATTGTTATTTGTATCTTTTTTTTTACTTTATAATTTGTTTAATCATCAACTAATTTTGTTTGGATCTTCACGCACATCAAATGATCTTAGTACTATTAGTTTCTCTTTTCTTTATTAACTAAACAATAATAACTCATTTATCTTAAAAGAAAAAAATTACGAAAAAGCTAAAGCTTAGAATGTTTCATATAATTAGATGTGGTTTTCAACTACCATGGCCCTCCTATGTTTGTGTTATCAACTTAAAACCTGCCAATAGATTTTGTGGTTTTAGAGACTTGTAAGCTTTGAAAGTATTGACCTTTTTGAAAACTATGGGTGAAAGAAAATCTTTTAAGTAATAATGTCTAGAGGGCTAATGGGGATTAGTAGATGAAAATGTAGAATGATTAGTGAGACTAGGATTTCGTAAATTGCTCTCCTCAAAACCAAATTTTTCTTATAATTCGAATCATTATATCTTCATCAAGATTTTGACATTAGAGCTGGCTTAAGATTGGGTTCTATCTTGTTCTGTCTTTGTCCCTGGTTTATAGTGCCTTTTGTTTCTTTCTTTTCTTTTTTTTCTTCCATTTTTCTTTTGTTTTTGTGTGTAAATTTTTCTTGGTATTGTTGAAGAAAGATGAGCAATTTGTTGTGATGTTATTATCAACTCACCCAAATGGAGCCACTATGGAGATAAAGTTTTTGGACAATAGTCAAGTGCACTTCAAGGACCAATCTTTTTTTTGGTTGCTTTTTTTGCATTCAACTTTTCAATTATTGTTGAAAGATACCCTTCTTAGTGTTCTAAATCTACTGTTGATATTCTCCTTAATATAAACCAAACTGTAGTTTTTAAAACCTGACCAAGATAATTGCTAGTTTTAAGATTTAACCATGAAATTAGATAACTATATACATAATTGTTAGTTTAAGATTTATCTTTTGAGCACAAAAAAAAACCATAAATTTAATTTTGTTTCTTTTGAAATTCACATTTTCTTTAACTTCGCTTTGCATTGTTATTTTCTTCTTTCAACTTTGATCTTTCTGGCGTTGAATTTGCCTTAAAAGCTTTTAATTACTGATCTGTTTATATCTATCCTTTAACTTTATAAAGCTGTGTCCTTTGTCTTTCTCTCTCTTTTGTCCATTGTTCTTTTAATTGTTTGACCTCGTAGATTCCAAAGAGCTTTGATCAAGATTCTAAGATCCATATTTTAAAAAAGAAACCATTTTTCCTTGGTCTAAGGTTATTGAATGGTCAAACTACTAAACCTAATGGTTAAACTTAAACTCAAGTCTCTTGGAGACTTTTTTTTTTCCAGGTTATGGTAATGGAAAGATTCCATCTTTTTCTTGGTATGCTCTTCTTTTTATGCATCATTCAATAATAGAGGCTCATAGTAACAGAAACAAATGTGTCAGAGACTATGACACAGCCTCACTTATGTCAGGTTTTTTTGGATTCTTGTAATTACGACAATGACATGTCTCACTCTGTATTACGTGGAACCCATTTTCTTCTCATAAAGTTTCAATCTCCTTCAAACTAAGAATCTCTATACAGAATCTGGATCCTCATTGTTTGTATCCTACTTAAATTGCAGAAAACGTGTGCGATATGTTTGACGGCGATGAAAGCTGGGCAAGGTCACGCAATCTTCACAGCGGAATGCTCTCATTCGTTTCATTTCCACTGCATCACCACGAATGTTAAACACGGGAACCAGATTTGTCCCGTTTGTCGCGCGAAATGGAATGAGGTCCCTCGTCAGAGCTCTAATGCTAAGTCTAAGTCCGCTGTAAAACCGATAGGTCGACCAAGAGATGATGCCTGGATGACAATACCACCACGTAGATCGTCCCAGAATCAATCTTCTTCACGGCCTGACAGTCTAAGGCCGGTCTCCTCGATCTTTAACACCGAGCCCGCGGTTTTTAATGACGATGAGGCTCTGGAGCTTCGAGACCATCCGGCTGAATCGGGTTTGGAGAAATCCAAACCTAGTATTACTGGGAAATTAGAAGTTAAAACATATCCAGAGATCTCGGAAGTCGTGAGATCGGTTTCATTTAAGGATTTTGCGGTACTGATCAATCTAAAAGCTCCTGCTGCTTCAAAGGCCTCTCCAAATTCATCTTCTTCTTCCCGGGCCCCTGTTGATCTAGTCACGGTTCTTGATGTGAGCGGAAGCATGGCAGGAACAAAATTGGCGTTGCTGAAACGAGCAATGGGTTTTGTGATTCAGAATCTTGGCCCGTTCGACCGTCTCTCGGTTATATCCTTCTCCTCCACAGCACGCCGTAACTTCCCTCTCCGCCTCATGACTGAGACCGGTAAACAAGAGGCGTTACAGGCGGTTAATTCATTGGTCTCAAACGGAGGGACCAACATTGCAGAGGGATTGAAAAAAGGCGCAAGAGTCTTGACCGACCGTAGATTCAAAAACCCGGTATCGAGCATCGTACTCTTATCCGATGGTCAAGATACATACACCATGACTAGTCCCACTGGTGGATGTTCCAAGGGAACGAGTTACAAAACCCTTCTTCCTAAAGAGATCAATGGTAACCTAATCCCAGTTCACGCATTTGGATTTGGTGCTGACCACGACGCTTCCTTAATGCATTCCATTGCAGAAAACTCCGGAGGGACATTTTCTTTCATAGAGTCTGAAACGGTTATACAAGACGCCTTTGCGCAGTGCATTGGAGGTCTTCTTAGCGTCATGGTGCAAGAGCTATGCGTTAAGATTGAGTGTGTTCATCCCGTGTTGCGGATTGGATCAGTTAAAGCTGGAAGCTACCGTTTCGATAGCGGTGCGGATTCAAGAATTGGATCAATTGGAGTCGGTGATCTCTACGCAGAGGAAGAGAGGAATTTCTTGGTGAATCTCGATATCCCCATTGTCAATGGAATTTCAGATCCAATGTCGTTACTTAAGGTTCGATGCGTTTACAGAGACCCGGTGACGAAAAAGACGGTTGATTTGAATAATTCCAGCGAAGTAAAGATTCTCAGGCCGATAGTGATGGCGGAACGAAGACCTGTGGTGTCGATTGAAGTTGACCGACAGAGAATCAGATTGCGTGCCGCAGAAGCAATATCTCAAGCTAGGGTTTTAGCTGAGCGCGGTGATTTAACCGAAGCTGTTTCGGTTCTCGAGACTTGTCGTGGAGTATTGTCGGAGACTGTGTCAGGCCGAGCCGGAGATCCGTTGTGTGTCTCACTGTGCGCAGAGCTGAAGGAGACGCAGGAGAGAATGGCGAGCCGTCAAGTGTACGAGAGTTCGGGTAGGGCTTACGTTCTTGCTGGTCTGAGCTCGCACTCGTGGCAGCGAGCCACTGCGAGAGGCGACATGAGCGATACTACAACGATGAGCTACCAGACGCAATCGATGGTGGATATGGTGAATCTTTCTCAGACCATGAACTTCGGATACCCTTTGGCTAGTTCTAATTCAAACTTGAGTTCGAATTCGAGTCCGAATCCGTCGGCTCAGAGGAAACTCCGCCAAGCTCTCACTTTTCCGGCGAAGCCAAGACCTAGGTGATTGCTGGAAGGGATCTGACATTATGGATTTTGAAATTTTCTTCGTTTTTCTGTGGTTTTTTCTTAGTACGATTTGTTTTGCAATTGGGAAGGTAGTTTACGGTTAATTTCTCAATTTTGGGGGTATAATTCGAATGAAGAGCTTTTGCTGGGGTTGGAATAGAAAAGAAAAAAAAAGAAAATGGGACAAATGTGGAATCGGTGGTTTTACTAGGTATATATATTGGCATTTTTAGCAAGAGTAGTTTGTTTTTTTTTCTCCTTCACTATAATTATAATTTTGTTAATTTTCCTTTAAAATGTGTTTGGTGAGGTATAGGCGTGTGAGTTGTGAATCTTGTGATTATGAAGAAAATATTCCTCCATAAATATTTTTAAAATTTTAGATACGTTTGCTTCCATTATATTAACTTGAAAATATGTTGTTGCTAGACTTTCTATATAGTATACCATTAAAGTATATGATTTTATTGCTTACTCGAGATTATGGATTTAAATAAATTATGGTAGTTTCTGGCACATTTTATAGTAGCTATTAGCTAACTTGCAAAATAACTGACAAAATAACAAAACACATTATCGCTTATAAACTACTATTTTGTCTGCCATAATAACTAAGAAACATCCAGTGGAATAATCTTAGATCTCTTAGCAGAATAACTAAATTATTAGCAGATTTGGTCGTGTGAGTTCAATTAAATATCGATGATAAACAACATCAACAAACGATTTGGCATGTGAGTTTTAGCTTCTTTACGTTTTAACTTTTCTTTTGAAATTATCATTTTTCCAACTAAACCCTCTTTATGAACAAAAAAACTTTCAATTAGATTCATTCATTTATAATAAGAATACAAATTCAAACTTTGTGCCTTCACCCCATGATTATAATTTGGGCCAAGTTGCGGGCTTATAATACAACGATTTTTACTTTTTTGAATTCTCTTTTTCAATTAATGATGATTTTAAATTTAATTTGAATTTCACCCAATTTAAAATCTTATATGATGTACAAAAATGAGTGAAGGAGAAAGGGAGTTATTACAGCACCAAAAGAAAAATTGGTGAATTGATTCACTCATGGAAACTAAACAATGATTAGCATTTGTCTCGTGCTCATCTGCCTCCAAAGGCGTGAGCAGTTTCTTCCTCAAATCGCCTTAAAGTGCAAACTACAGCCACAAGTTATTGGTTCATATCTTTTCAAATTGATTTTTGGTTATGAATTTATATAAATTTATGAGGCAGTAAGATTGTGCTTGTGGGCATACTTGGCACTGTGAAATCCACCCTTATCATATTTTGTAAGTTTCACTTGCTTTATAGAATCCACGTTGTAGAAGATGCTTATATTGCAAGTGGACTAATGGTACTACAGGGGGAGAAGAATGTTAATGGTGGCATCGTTGTATTTGTTTCTGACTCTTGGTTCCATAAGATGTGACAATTGAGTACGTACAATCTAGTTCTACTTTATATCTTACATTTATATGGATAAGTCTTTATGTAAATGAGTTATAGCCTTGTTTTGACATGTACTTAGTTTATTTCTTTATCATATTCTATAAAAAAATTATAAAGATTAATTAATTATTTACACTTTATTTCTTGATGAGTTGAGAGGATCAGTCGACAAGCAAGCACTTGCGAAAGACATTCCAAAAAAGGTGTGCTCTTCTAAATGATGAATTTATGTAAATAGTGTCTACGATTGTTTTGTAACTCCTACTATTTTTCTATCATGTTTATTAAATATTGTTACTTGTAAAATTGTCTCTATCTCGTGTTTTTAATTATGTCCAAGGAAGAGGTTTATTTATCTATGAGAATATGTATAGTTTATAACCTATATACAGAAATGCATGTCTAAAATTACAATCTTATTATACGGCCTTGTTTAGCCCATGATAATACGATCCATTTTAGTGGACCAACCATGAATTATGTCGTGGTATATATTTTGTCGCCTAGTTTGATTTGGACATGCACATAAATGGTTATGTATATGTGTGAAACGGTGTATGTATGTATGTATGTATGTATATACACATACATAAGGCCAAAGGAGCACGATGCAAGTTGCAACGACTATTAAAAAAAATTTGCATTGTGTGATTGTAACAGTTAGAAATACTATAGCAAATCTAAGCTGGAACCTTAATTTTCTCATAATATAATCCAGTGACTAAGTTTTTCATTCGTATTATTGCGTTACAAAAACCTATTGTCACCCTAACTCCAAATCTCTTTTGTTTGTGCTTATGACCGATCTTGATTCTAGGACAAAGGAAGAAATAAGTGAATATAAGAAAAACTGGAATTGATTAGAATATAAGAATGATTTTGAGAATAATGGGAAATTGATTTCAATAGAAAGATATTGAATAAAATATTTTATGAAAGTTAGTGAAATAATACTCGGTGACGTACTTTAATAAAAAAAATATTCAGTGAGATATAATTTCAAAAATTATTGTAATCTCAAATAATACAAAACACTATTTTATTATAGTGATAAATAACAACAAAAAACCCCTCTGTTTTCTCTTTGTGTATCAATGACCAAAATTATACTTACATTAGGTTCAATTTTCAACCCATATACTAATAAATTTGGGTTTTTAATAGAATGTTCATTTCAAAAATTAGAATAAAAATTGGAATGAGTACTTTAGGCATTAAAAACATTATTTGAAGTATTTTCAACAAAAAATGATATAAATTGGAAAATTTGAGTAACATAACAAGTTCGAAAAACTTAAGTGACTAAAATCACTATCCAACTCTCAATAAATTTCGTAAACTTCAAGTTCAAAACAAATACTTTCAGAAATTTTGAAAAAAAAGCTGGAAATTTTTAGATTATTTTTATGTTTTATTATTAATTTTAAACATTAATTTTTATCAAATATATCTATTTTCTTTTCGTATTATTTGACTAACATAATTTTTTTAATAATTAACTATTAAAATAAATTAGGAATAAGATAGAAAATCAGGAATAGATACAGATCAAAATTTATCTTCAGTCGGCTCATTTTATCTTCACTCGGCCATGAGAAAGAACCAAAAAATGTTCACAAAAATAAATCACTATCACGACAAAAGATCACAAACGTCCTAAATTACTTTCTTCTATTTCCACAACACTATTGTGTAAGTTATTAATATCTATATTCTTTTTAGTGCACATCATAAATTTTGTTTGGTATTTAAAAACTGAGGACAATCGACAGGCGACTTGCTCACGTGCTGAAGCCTGTGTTCTTGGATCTCAAGATCTACCTCCAAATTCTCTCAATAAAGTCAAAGTACTTATACTTAATTGTAAAAGTCAAATAGTTATTAATAGCATTCGATCATAAAAATCAATTAAAGAATTTTTAGTCAGTCGAATTTTATAACTTATTTTCATCCACCAAAGCCCGCTAGATTAGGGAATGATAAACACAAACGAAAACCACAGATGGTTTCAAAAATTTAGATTTGAACAAATGATTATTTAGTCCTCTCTACATGCATGATGCATCGACTTGCTTCGGTGACTGTTCATCGACTTCTTTTTTCTAAAGTCTTTCCTTTTTTAGATATTTTGACAGAACTATCATGGTATTCATCCAATATCTAAGCTCTCTTAAATAAACGCCATTACATTGATTATATATATATATGAATCTTTTAAGCTCCATATATTTATTTTTCGTCTATAATGTCATGCATATGTGTCAAGGTGTTCTAGTCTCACGAACATGTGAAAACCATAGGTTATGATCGAAATCCGTGAGAATAAATCAAAACTCTCAGCAAAACGTAAACTATTAGTTAATAATAACGAATAAGATCACCTCTTGTACATCGACTTTGAATCAAACATGTATACGGTTTACCACTATAGTACATATGGACTTTAATTGGACATATATATAGACATTAGAAAGTGGTGTATTTGACACTATGAAGTTGACAAATACTTTTGTTTTGGTCAAGGAAGATGACAAATACTAAAAGCTAAGTTTGGGGAAGTTCTAATAAGTAATTACACTATACACTTCGTGTTTTCATGACTATGTGTCGGTCCACTTATATTAGGTACAATGGAACAACGAAGCTGCTTGGTCGTGAAAAAAAAGGGTTGGTTTCTGAGAAGTCAAACTACAACTCAGGAAAAATATATATAATTACAAAATATTCTATATTTGGAGAGACCGAGTTTCATAATTCAACTTCCGTTAAAATTTCACTTTTTTTTTATCTAGCTAGTCTTCAAACTTTACCAGCGACCTAAAATCATCCTTTATAGTTTCTACACAAAAAGTAAAAATAAATAGATACTTTAATTAAGTGATTGTAATATGGTGGTTTTCTAGACAAGATCTTGTTCGTTATGATATATGAAATGATTTTCAGATCTTGAAATATATATATTGTCTTTCTTGATTTATGATCGCTTCGTTAATACTTGACTGCAAAATTCACATGAGCAATTAAATGCCTGAGAAATTTGTTTATGCTCCGTTTCAATAGCAGCCCTAAGAAAATGAAATCATTACGTGTATTCATATTGTAATATATCCAAGATGAAAATATATGTGTTCATTGTGTAAGTTCGAAAAATGTGAATGCTTTGACTTTTATAATGTGAGAAACACTGGACACCTTTACTTATACCAAAAGACAAAAAAAAACGATTACATTAGTAATTTGTACACGAACATTAGGTTATATAGGTATATATACGCGACACCATGTATTCATTAATATATGTGTATATAAATATATGTACATTAAATGAGTCAGAAGAAGCAAGCGACGTCAAAAAAAAGATAGCAATCATGTTCACCGTATTACCATTGGGTGATGAAGGACAATTATATTCTTAATTAAAGTCATACATGCGTGAGAGACCTCAAAACTAGTAATCCACGTAACAAATAACTATTAATCACAATAACAATATTAATAATTACGATGATATTATTTACCCGGGAGAAAAATATACTAAAAAATGCCTTAAAAAATCTTGTTTTCTTATTGTTATTTATTATTACATATGCATGAATTGAAAATGGAGCTTTTCTGGTAAAATGTTCGGCTAAAGTCCATTAAAAAGTAGAATATTAAGATAACATAGAGACTATAATATAAGCAAAAGGTGGCAAATTGCTGCAAAGTTCAACTACGTATCTATATGCAAATTGCAAAGTCAAACCGTCGCTTCTCCTAAACATTTGTATAAAATGTTTTTATACTCTAAAACTTTCAATAACTCATTCTCTACTCAAATCTTTCTTCTTCTTTTTTGGGTCAAACTCTCTACTCAATCGATTTTTTCCTTCTTTCGAATTCTTGGACTTCTTTCATTTCAATTTTGCATTAATTATTCAAGGAGAATCTGTTTTGTAATATAATATATCTTGTGGATCGATTGTTGAAGAAGAAAAGGCTTGATTCCCACAATACGATCGATCATGTACACAAAGGTAATATATTTTATGTATCTCCTTCTCGATTAGGCTGCATAAATATTTAAATTATCATATAAATAATATCAATGAATATAGTATATTATAATTGATTTTGTTTCCACACCGAGTACATTTATTTTGGTTAAGCTTTTGAACAAATTTATGTTTCGTGGATGCCAAAAACTTTCTACTATGTTTCACATTGAAAAAAGTGAAATATCGAATTTAACTTCAACAAAAATATATTGTTCTCTCATTTATTTCTTAACTATTATGTGTATATTGTTTAGATATATAAACACAATATCATATTTGCAGAATAAGAAACAAAGCATATGGAAGTGTTAAATGTAAATGTATCCCTTTTATACGCCAATGAACCCGGCTTTTCTCGCTGAGTTTTATCCTAATTAATTATCCTTTTTTTTCCTAAATCTCATTTTCCTGAATAATATAACCATTGAATAAGTTACGAAATCTAACGATATAGCATGACTTATTTTTTTATACATTCAAACAATAAAATTTAAAAACCTTTTTATTTTTTGTTATTAACACTTTACTTTATTGTTAATGAACGTTTACCCCATGTGATATCCTCCTTATGCGATGCTTCTTCACCCACAAATCTCACTTTATATATATATTTGTGTTTATGTCTTGTTCATCCTATATAAACATTGCTATAAACAGTTCTCAGAGAAAGAAAAGAAAACACCAACTTCTACACATTCTTATGTCTGTCTTGTTTTCTTCAAATAAATAAGGTTTTGGATCCTGAGAAAATGGGTTTCATCCGACCACCGGCGGTGAGAAGCGGCGGCGATTATGTAGAGAGCATCTTCGGAGAATATTCTGCCGGAAAACCAAAGCCTAGCCGGAAACTCAACTCCGCCAAGTTCGTGACGGCGCTGACGTTTCTTCAGTTCGCATTTGCCGTCTACGCCACCGGACTTCTCTACTTCATGAGTCCTTCCATTGACTTGCGTGCCAAACCAGACTTCACTTGGGCCACCAAATGGGCCCATAATATGCGTAATTACATTGTTACCCCTCATGTCGTCAGCCATTACCAAGACTCCGCCTCCTTACTGAAATCACCGGAGGATAATATCCCGGCGATGTTCTCTCCGGCGGAGGTCTGCGAGTATGAGAAGATCGATTTCTCGCAGAAGAAATCAAACGACGAAAAAATGATCAAGATGAAAAGGGAACTATACGACGACGTTTTCAAGTTCCAGAGGAACAACCTCGGGTCTGAGAGTTTAGAGGAGCTGATGAAGATGAAGTCTAAATGGGCCTTAAACGGGCCGAACAAACCCAAAGTAACAGTGATACTAAACCATTTCAAGAGGAAAACGCTTTGTGCTCAGCTAGATTCTCTACTCCACCAAACGCTGCCGTTTCACCATGTCTGGGTTTTGGCCTTCGGGAGCCCCAACGAAGCTTCTCTCCGGCGAATCGCCGGGAGCTACAACGACTCTCGGATCAGCTTCATCAGCTCGAACTACGACTTCAAATACTATGGGAGATTCCAGATCGCGCTTCAGACGGAGGCGGATCTGGTCTACATACTCGACGACGATATGATTCCTGGGAAGAAGATGATTCAGATGCTCGCGCATGTCGCCGGGACGGAGAAGTATGAGAACTCCGTTCTCGGAAGCATCGGACGGATTCTTCCTTTCCGGGAGAAGGATTTCACGTTTCCGAGCTACAGGAAGTTCAGATCAAAGGAAGCGGGGCTTTACTTGCCTGATCCAGCTTATGACATCACTCTAGATCGAATCCTCCAGGTTGATTTCTTATCCAGCTCTTGGTTCTTATCGGCGGAGCTCGTTAAAGCGTTATTCATCGAAAAGCCATTCACATTCACTACTGGCGAAGATCTTCACCTGAGGTTAGTTTTGCCTTGTCCTCCTCAATTCTGAAATTTTCTAGGAAATTGAAACATTACTTTTCTCATTTCTTAATCATTTTTTTTTAAATTGTGTTCAATTGAATATAATTAAAAAAAAATCTAAAAGTTGAGTAGTCCCTCATACAATCTCGCATTGATACATATTTGCAGTAACGTCCATAAGATGATGATCTTCGTGAGAGTAATAGAATCACGTGTTTTATACACTGTTTGTTTCTTGATTACAAAAAAAAAAATGTATATTCAATTCATAGATGAGAGTTTAAAAAAGGAAACTTTGTTCTGAAGTAATAATTGGGTTTTGATTTTTTTGCGTTTTGGCAGCTATCAGCTTCAGAAATACAGAAATGCAGGTTCTTTTGTTCTTCCCGTGGATCCAAACGACAAGGAGACATGGGGAGATAGTGAACATAGACTCGCTTATGTGTCTGAGACCACGGTGATTTTCAAAAACATTGTGGAAGTGAGAGACAACCAATGGTGGAAAGCGCTTTCGACGGGTTACATAACTCAATGGGCTGCAATGTATCCTCAGAAGATCGACGCTTTGTTTTACGCGCATTCCGTCGATGAAGTCAAAGCACTTGGTCCTTTGCTTGAAAAGTTCAGAGCTACTGTTGGTAAAAAGGCTTATATCGTGGTGTCGGGTGGGAAATTCTGTCCGTGCGAGGATGCGGCCTTGGCTTTGAATTGGCCTAAGGTGGTTTGTAATGAGAGGAGGTTCAAGATTTTTGATCTGGAAGTTGGGGCTATCTTGGGTGTTTCGAACTCAGAGGTACCTGTGTTGCAAGCTGTGTATTCGAGCATGAAAGGGCTGATCAAGATCCATAACCCGAGCGTGGTGATTACGGTAGCTGATGCTGATCCTAATGTCAAGAAAGCTTTGAAAATGGCTACCGAGACAAACACTAATGGCACCACACTGGTTCTTCTCCCGAGAGCTTCTATCTCCAAGGTTCTATGGATGGCCGATGTAAGATCAACAGCATTGCCAAGTAAGAATCATTACCTCTTGCCTTTTTTTGTTTCTTTGGTTCTGCTTTTGCTTTTGCATTTGAAATTTAGCTTACCTGAAATTGGCATGGTTGCAGACTGGAATAAAATGAGAATCTCAGTGAACATCATCACCCAAAACCGAGCTCAATCGTTATTAAGATTGCTTAGGTCTTTGAGCAATGCATACTACCTTGGCGATGAAATACCTCTCAGCTTCAACATGGATAGCAAAGTGGATGAAGAGACAATAAAAGTAGTGAGCACATTCGATTGGCCTCACGGACCAAAAACCCTAAGAAGAAGAATCATCCAAGGAGGCTTGATCCGAGCTGTGAGCGAGAGTTGGTATCCAGCTTCTGATGATGACTTTGGTCTCTTGCTTGAAGACGACATCGAAGTCTCTCCTTATTACTACCTCTGGATCAAATACGCTCTACTCGCTTACCACTACGACCCTCAAATCTCTTTCCCGGAACTGGCCTCGATCTCTCTTTACACACCTAAAATCGTCGAGGTCGTTAAAGAGAGACCCAAATGGAACCCAACAGATTTCTTCAAACAGATCCATCCACACACACCTTACCTTCACCAATTACCTTGCAGTTGGGGAGCTGTTTTCTTCCCAAAGCAATGGAGAGAGTTCTATGTCTACATGAACATGAGATTCACTGAGAACGCGAAAGCAAATCCGGTTCAGATTCCGAAATCAAGAACCAACGGTTGGCAAGCTTCTTGGAAGAAATTCTTGATCGACATGATGTACCTTAGAGGATACGTCAGTCTCTACCCAAACTTCCCTAACCAACAAAGTTTCTCGACCAACCACATGGAACCAGGAGCTCACATTGCTGCCAAAGACAATGTGGTGAAACACAACAAAACCGATTTCGAAGTCCCTTTGCTTATGGATGATTTCAGAAACTTCTTGCCAAACCAGAAACTTCCTTCGGCTTCAAAGCTTCCGTCACTCAACCTCTTTAACATTCCGGTTTCTCTTAAAGGTCTTAAAGCTGCAGGAGCTAAGCTTGGTCAAGATGTTCTTCGTTGTAACAATGTCACTGAGGTTGTTGCCGTCGATCATCAGACAGGTTTACCGGCTAGCTGCATGAAATTCTGAAGATGCTTCCAGTTTAACGGCCGGTCAAAAATTGTATTCGGCTGTAATTTTTCTTTCTTACATATGTGTATTCTTGTTGATTCTTTTTTTTATTTTATTTTTAAATAGTTATATATTACTAAATGGTAAAAGGAACTAAATATAAGAAAGGATATGTAACTGTCAAAAGGCAGAAGAGGAAATGTTTGTAACCTTCCTTTAACTCCATTTTTCGGTACAGCTTTGAAATTGAAGCCATCACAAGAAACATAAATGCTCTTTCTTTCCATGTTTTAGTTCTGACCATGAAGAAGAAGAAAACGCTGAAATCAGAAAACAAATCATTTCAGAAAACATATGAGATTGTAATTGAAAGCAATACGAAATAGAATAAAGAAAAACTAAAATAAAAGCCCTTTATAATAATATAGATTTATCATATCAAGTCTCTTCTTTGTGTCCTCACTAAAATAACACACACACAAAAAAAAGCGAGGAACATTTGATCAAAACAGACATACACCTACACAACCCAAAAAAGAAAAAAGATGAGTTTGTCTAATGTAATTCTGATTAGCCTTCCTAATAATCTCGCAACAAACAAAATTACACAAACGACCAGTTTACAAAGGAGAAAGCAAGACAATGCAAATTAGTATTATTGTCGTCGTCGTTTTCGGATGCAGCAAACACTTTCCAAGCAACAGCTTGTTCATAGGTCACATGTCTTCCCATCGTCGACAGACAGATTCCTGAAGGCAAGCACGCAAATCCCTGTACAGACATTGAGACAAAGACATTTCTCAGAAAAATGAATCGAAACATCATCTGATAAGAGAGTTTTTTTGTTTCTTACCTGTTGCATTAGCTTGGCGAAGTCGGAGCAGAGAGCCTTTCGACCCGATTCATCAAAGATTTTTTCGAGTGTTATGTCTTGTAAAGCTACAAGTGTTGTCTCTAGCATGTCTAGACCAGCTTGGTTCGCGAACATAAACACTGGTTGAGGCTGCAACATAACCAGACCATATTAAACCAAGGCCGGTTTAATCTATTAAACTACGGCTCTTCTTCAATTCAGAACGTTCTGATTCCGAACTGAATTTTAATCTGGTTTGTACACATTGAAACTTAATTTTCTTAAGGGTGAAACACCTCAGTATTTTGTTTCATTTTTTTTGGACCGATCCGGTTTTAGTAACACGGTGTTTCTGAGCGTGTTTTCGATTAGGTTTGGTTGGTTCGGCTAGCCAGGATTTCACACCCCTATCTAAAACAACAGAACCGGTTTAGTTTAGGACACACACCTTTAAAGAGCAACACAAGATGGCATCTTGGTGATCCCATAGACGTTTCAATACTGACTCGTTGCTTCCAAGCGAATCAACTGTCAGCAACTCCGAGCCTAAGTGGTGACTAAAAAAAGAGACATATCCACGTAAGAAAAATCATTAATAAGCTCAGCCTTTGTAAGAAAGAATCATAAGTAAACACTTGTACCCACGTGTAACTTTGGGAGATCCATTGGGCAAGAGTAACAGCTTCAGGAGATCCCGGGGACAATTTGGAGCCCAGACTA
Source organism: Schrenkiella parvula (assembly GCA_000218505.1). Taxonomy (NCBI): domain Eukaryota; kingdom Viridiplantae; phylum Streptophyta; class Magnoliopsida; order Brassicales; family Brassicaceae; genus Schrenkiella; species Schrenkiella parvula. The sequence continues at coordinate 11,035,293 of CM001192.1, read as the reverse complement.
GGGCTTATCCCAGATGGGGAGATCGCCATTGCTACATGTTGAACCGATGAAATCACGCTCCGGACATATTGACAAGCCATACCAGCAACATTTTCTTGCAAGTTGTTCTCGAAAGGGAACTGAAACGCGATAGTGAGGATACACCTCGAGCTTGAGCTAGAAGAAGAGTTCCCAGAAGCATTCTCTGGTGATGGACCAACTTCAAGGCTAGATGTTAAGTCTAATGTACGGTGGTTAGCCGTCAACAAGTCCTGTGACTCTCCCTGTATGAGTAAAATATTTTGAGAAAACCATCTATAAGAGTAAGAAAAGAATCAGTGATGGAGCAAAAACACGTACCGTTTTAGCATCAACGGGTATAACTCGGAATCCAGAAGGAACAAGTGGAGCATCATCCGGGAACATCTCATTGATCGGAGCAAAAACCAGCTCAGAACAAGCTCCAACAGCATTCTCATCAATCCCGGTACAAATCTGCCATACATCATTAAGGTCAATTCACCTATGAAATGGGAGAAAATTCAAGATTCATCTGTTTAAAGTATATACCTGAAGAAGATGGACATCCCGGGACATAAATGCATCTTCTTGTGCAAGAGAATGTCCTTCTAGTCTAACAACTTCAAGCATCTGAAGCATAACACCAACAAATACGTTAAATAAAGAACAGAAAAATAATGCTTTCTCATCAAGAAAGACTTTGAAGCCTTACTTCTTCGTGTTCGATCGTATGCCCTAGAGGCATTATGATTTGGCTGCCAGTGAACCTTGTAGGCCTCATTCCCGGATAAGCAAAGGTACCCGCTTTAAGCGTCGCAGCAGAATATGCGTCAACATTGAAATCAGCCCACTCAGATCGATGCTCTCTAAGAAACCGGATCAAAACCGCAGGAGGAACATTCTACACAAGACAACAAAGAACACACATTACCACCAATGAGAGGATCAAAAGGACACAAAGTACCAAAACTAGGGACAATAACTCACTTGGAGAAGCATTGAAGCCTTGGCACAAAGCACACCTCCAAGGAACGAAAGAGAATTAGAAATATTATTCAAATGCTTCGTAGAGTTAATAGCAACGATAATGTCTTCCGCGCCATCACAATGCATTGTAGACCACCCGTCATCACCAAACCCGTTAACCGCATCATTGAAACCCCTGCAAGAAAACCAACAACAGGATAATCGAATCAAAAAAGCAAACAGAGAGAAACAAAAATTAGATTTTTAGCTCATGATCAAATTACCTGCTTAATCTCTGACTAAAGGTTCTAAGAACAGCAGGCTGCCTTCCTAATCCATACACTAATTCACCATTAGACTCCTGCGCTAATTGCCTGATATACCGCAATGCCTAAAACATGAACCGAACCCCAAACCATTAGATATGCATATGAATCAATCATATCTGAAGATTACTTTATGCATATACACTCACGGAAATGGTCATTTTTTGTGCGACGACTTTGGATGACTCATAAAGGGGTCGAAGCACATCCGGAACACTCCAAGCCTTCAATGCAAGAAAACAGACTCAGAATCAAATCTTTACAAACTTACAGACGCAAAGAATATATGTTCTCTGGGAAGTTCTAATACCTCAAGATTAAGGTGATCGACAATGTGAATAATTGAACCTCCACCATCGCAAGGTCTTATTAAATACCCACTAGAAAGCATTTCTGCTCTCACGAACTGAGAAGCTGAAGCAGCATTAGGACCAGCTCCAGAACCAGAAAGTGACCTCTCACAGACCTTTTAAAGACACATAGAAAACATCAATAGCCTGAGAGACGAACAACACAAATATATATTTTCATATGTAAACACTAGAGAGACGTAATGGGAGTTGCATACCACCAAACTGCCATTGTCAAGGCTCGTTGTGTATCTCAGGGTCCAGAAATCACGGGCAGGAGCCAGGGTCGTTGGTGCATATGTCTAACCAAAAGTCATTTTAAACTTTTATTTATTCATATTCAAATTGGTAGAGATAGAACACTAAACCAAAAGAGAAAAGGAATCACCTGCATATACACGAGCTCAATCGTGCCGCCATTACCTGCCGGGAACATAGTATAAACTTCGAGGCTCCTACAGTCACGGAACCAAGATGGCCGATCTTTAAGGATCTCTGCAATCTGCAAGAAAACAATATACCCGAACTGGTTGAAAAAATGAAACATTTTGACTCTCGAGTCTGTATAGCATTGAAAAGATTGGCCTTTCTTACCTTCATAGGTTCTAAACTAACAAGACCACAGGCTCGAGCTGCCACTCCACTACATCTTTGCGAAATAGCAAAGATGCCAACCGAATCCGGACCAGGCTAAAACACACAACATCAGATTTTACATTTCAATATTACACATTTCCGTGGATATCAACAAAAAAAACACATGAGTAAGGAGAAGAGACGTGTATAACCTTCATCCCAGGCATCTGAACCCAATCAACAGCAGTTCCTGTAGCCTTGGATAGGAACTCTGCCAAAGTCTCCTCTGCGATCGATAGCAATCTAAGAACAAAGCCAAGTTATTAGGCCAAGAGAAAAGGCAACAAAAATCACTACATATTCAAAATTGAAATTTTACCCAGCAGGACTAGTCGCATCTCTAAGCGAATGCTGAGGAGTTGTGACTGCAGAGTCGCAGCTTGCATCGGTCACCTGAAGTTAGAACAACAATTCAGTGACGTATGCAATTAATTCTTTAAGAGCTCATTTGAAAAAAACATATGTTTTCAAGTTACATACGACAGTTGTTAGCTGCTGCTTCATATATCCATTTTCACAGACAAGCTGAGAAACTTGCTTCTGCAGTCTATCATTCTCCTCCATCAACAGTTTATTCATAGCCGAAAGCTTTCGGTTTACGCTCTGGAGCCTCGACGCCTCTTTCCTCTGCTTATCTCGACACCTAAACCGCACAAAAGCAGATGACCAGAATTAGAACTTCAGACGATAACCATAGTCACAAGAATACTTAGAGAGATAATGACGATAAATGATACACAAGAACAAAATCCAAATCTGGTCCTTTCACATCGAAGCCACTAGACAGATTCAGAGAAACCCTTTTGAAGAAAACAGGAACTTGTAAGAGCAACCAAACTAAAAGAAAAAAAAGGATACTCCACAAGTGGTCCTTCATTCCCGTTGTAGATATTCTAAATCCATACAATCTAGTTCTAAATTGTGAGAAGAACCGATTCAAAGAATCTATACCTCCGATTTTGAAACCAGACCTTGATCTGCTTAGGCTCGATATTGGCCAGAATGGAACATTCACGGATCAATTGTTGTCGCCGGAGCGAGCTGGGCTTAGGACACTCGGCGTAGACACGCTCAAGCGCCTCCACTTGCTCCGCTGTGTACCTAACGTACTTACCGCTGCTGTCTAAATGTCTGTTCATGTTATCACTGCTTCTCTCTCGGTGATTAGCCAAAGCCATCTCCATTTTTTTTCCTCGGACCACAAAACTCCAAAGTCTCAAACTTCCTTCTTCATCTTTACTCTTTTTATTTCTTTAAATCCTTATTTTTTTCCTTCGGAAAGTCCGTCGTTTCTTAAGAGAAACGTAAATTGTAATCCTTTTGTTTTTTCAGACAAAGAAGATTCTATGGTCGTGGCTTGTAGCTAAAGACCAACGACATGTGGAAACTGAGAATTTGGAAAAACGAACAAAAAAAGGGAAGCGAAGATGAGAAAATTTTTAAAAGTTTTTAAGAAACAGAGAAAAAGAGAGATTCAGAAGATCTGAGAATTTTTGAAGATTCTTCCAGGAAAACAGAATAACACCCTAATTACAGAGTTTGATTTTAATGGGAAAAGAGAAAAACCCAAACTTTCCCGAGAAAGTGACGTAAATTCTCTCAAAGAAGAGAGACACTAACTGGTTGAAGCATTATCAGAGTTCATGACACATAAGAAACCGTCTGAAAAGTTTTTTTAAGAATCTGAAGCAAAATTTTGAAATGCAAAAAAAAGAAAGGAGAGAGTGGTTATGTGAGAAAGAGAAGTAGAGAGAGAAGCGAGACAAGAGAGAGAGTAAGTGATGTGTGTCCGCTCTCTCAACTTAGAACAGAGGGAAGAATAAAAGAGAAGAGAGAGAGAGAAATTGTGAAACAGAGGATTTGCACGCAAACCGACAAGCTGTGCATAAGCGAAAAAATAAAAGTGGTGCGTTTTAATTTTTATTTGATTTATTTATACGGCGGTCATTTACGAAGTTGTCCCTATTGTTGTCTAAAATGACAATTTCGGACTTTATTTATTTATACCCCTTTTATTATTGTTCAATTTGGACTAGTTTGTATCCCTTCATAATTGAGTTTAATGTTTTAAAAATTGATTTATTTTAGATCATAAAAATGAAAAAAGAAACAGATCTTTAGTTAAATCTTGATTTATACCCCTTTTGATTATTTCTTTTACAAAAAAAACATATGATTACAAAAATTCTATACAAGTGTGATAGAAAGAAAACAAAACATAGTAAATATATCTCCATTAAAAGAAATTTTAGATAACATCTATTTTAAAAAATTTGTTTTGGTTATTTTCAGTAATAATAAAGAAAAATAAATCTATATATATTTAATTCTTTTTTATTTATTTTAAAAAATATATATTTTAAAAATTGAGAGAAACAGAAAATAAGTAATAATGCCAGCACAGAAAAAAAATATTTAAGATCAAAATTAACAAATCTGTTCGATCAAATAGAGTTTCAAAAGAAAATTATTTTTATAAAAATAAAATAAAATTATTATATACTAAATTTTAAATAGGTAGAAAAAATTTTCAAAAAATCTAACTATCTAAGATTATGTCAAATCCAAATTACTACGTAATATCTTTTTTTTTATCAACACTATAAAGTATCTAGCAAGTGCAAATACCTTCAATAACTATCATGGGATTTTTAGTTAGCTTGACCAAGTTTTTTTTTTGCTCACATTGGAGCAATATTTTGATGATAGGAAGATGGATGAAGAAATTATTCATGTCTTGCCTAGTGGTATAAGTGAGTTGTTTTATTCTCTTTTTCGAATTTTCAGTTGTTGATTAAAGATAAAATATTTCGAAAATCTGAATGAAATTCTGAGATATCTACAATGATATTTTATACGTGTGTATAAGGCATGAGTAGTAGGTAAAACTTGTCTGAACTGTTCAACTAATAACGTATAAGGAAATTTCAAATTGTAAAATTCCATAATATTGTGAATTTGTTATTATTGAGAAACAGAAAACAAAAAAAATTTAGAGGCTATTAAAGGAAAAAAAAAAAAGCCTATTATCGCTCTTGGTCTCTGACATAATCATTTTAACACATCAAGCAATCAAAGTATGTCTTGTAACAAAACACATCTTCTCACTATCCCTTTGTGGTAGTGTTTATTTGTTAGCATGTCTTTTCTTCATTTAAGATACAAACCAAATTCGTAGTATTTTATAAATATATATAAACTGTTTAGGTCTACAAATGTACCATACAAAATTATAAAGAGTAGGACCTTCGGTACATATGTAAGATAGGAATGGTAAATTTTTGTAACAAGCGAAAAACAACTTTCACTTCAATGATACATAACCAAAAAAAGTGGCATTGGTGCACAAAAAAAAACATGGTCAAAATTTTCACAAATGCAAAGAATTAGTAAAAATAATTAATTTATATAGTATTTAGAATAATGAACACAAATTTCTGAATATAATTAACACTAAAATTAAAAAGATTAGTCATTCAATATACAAGTTCTGCCAGAATAGTTTGAAACTACTCTACTAGAAACTGAGGCTAAAAGACGAATGCTAATTTAATAGTTGTCTTAGTCAGAGTTTTTTTTTTGTCAACAGTCAGAGTTATTTAAAGTCTCTAAATTGACGAGTTAATATCTATAAATTGATTAAAGCAATGAATAAATTTGTAAATCATAATTTTGAAACTGAAAAAGGAATCAGAAGACAGTGATCAGTCAAACACAATGATACGACTAAACCTCTTTGACATTTTTTACATATCATACTGCCTTTTCTTTCATCTGAAAGTGTAATTACTTTCTGTAAACAAAACTTTTTTACTTTCTTTTGGTTCCAAAATATAAAAGTTACTTTGTATCGGTTCCAAATTTTATACCCATTTTCTGGTTTTTTACTAGTATTAATTACACATGTCAATAGACTGTTCCTTGCTTATATATGTAAAAGAAAAAAAGTGGTATGGGACTTAAATCCATAACCAAAATCTGAATTATTAATGATGCAGTCAAATTTATTTCTTATACTAAAATCGATTAATGCAATTTTCATTGGATTATACTTTTTTTCTAATGTTTGTCATTAAACGGGAAAACGACAATGCACAATCGTGCAATTTCTGCAACTGTACCACCAGTCTTTAATTTTGACTGTTTTTACATATTTTCTTGTTTTTAAATCAAAAATACAATTATATTATATGTAGACTGTGTTAAACCATTATTATTTTTTAATAAAAGTTTCATATTGTAAAACTAAAAACAAAGAACAATTTTTAAAAAATTTAGCAAATTTTCTTTTATATATACATATATCAAAAAAAAGGAAATTGCATGAAATTCCGGAGTCGAGCATTTAACAACGAGAATATTACATTCAAATATACTTTTTAACTTTACTATTACAAAATAAGACATTTTGGATGTTTGCCACACTTTTTATAAAGTAAAAGTCTTTTATATCTTTTAATTTTTTTCTCTCTTTTTCTTTGTTTCTTTCTTTCTCTTTTTCTCTTTCTTTTTTTCTCTCTCTCTCAATTTATTTTTTGACTTTTTTATGAGTTGACAAACTTAATTTTTTTTCTTTTTCAAAAAATCCAGAAACTACAACACATAATCAACATTCTCTATCAAATTATTTTTGAAGGTCTTAGTCAAATCGGAGAAGAGAAGAGAATACTCCATGAAAGTGACAGAAAAAAAATGAAATCGTAAACTAATCACTTTTATTTATTTGATTATGTTATTATCCATCACTTTCTTTTGTCACACATACCTCTCAAACAACTCAAATGAAAATCATCATTATTTTGATAAAGTCATAAAAAAACAGAAAGCGCCTTCAAAGTGTTCGACAAAATGGATGTGAAGATTGTGGACTTGAGGTCGTGGACAGAATAACATATGCATATTCATCTTTTTTCATGATATTGGTTTTTCTCACGAATCTTCTACTTCTCTCTATGATGTAATCAAATATTCATTGATAATTAAAATTTTGTCTTCTCACATAATTGTATCCACAAAGTGTTGTCCATTCAATTCACTTGGCTACAAAGTGTTGTATATTCATCTCACTCGTCCACAAATTCATGTCCACAAATTCTTTTTCATCCACCTCATTTGTCCACAAAATCTTGTCCACTCAACTCTGATCCATCGTTGTTCACCTTTATTCAACATGAGATAGACTGTGTTTTTATTTTGTTTTACAGATATTTTTGTCCTTGAATAGTAGCTATACTTTCAATTTGGCTTAATGGAATTGGAAAAACAATCAATTTGAAGGAATGGTATGTGGTTGTAGATACAGAATCTTGGACACAATGACTTTGACATGAGGTTGTGACATGTTAGCGTGGACAAGATAACATATCATGGTATGAATGTGGACAAAAAAATAATAATCAATTATGGTTAAAGTACGTTAAAAGAAAATAAAAATTATGGTGTGAGTTTTAATATTTTATTTAAGAAGCAAAATAAAATTAACAAAATGTGAATAATGATAAAAATGTGTCAATACTTAAGAGTGTTTTTTTTGTAAAAAAACTTGAGAAACTATACCATTATGTAAACGTCTCTTTAACAATAGCCTTAAAGAGTTACAACAATTTTAAAAGTTTGGTCTTGTATCATTAATGTGTGTGTTTCATTAAAGTAACGAAAACAATTTGCGAAAAATTGAAAGAAGTAGAAAAAATAAAAATAAAAATAAAAACAAATGGTTCCTTAATTCCAGACAATCTGCGTCTCTTTTATGGCGCGGTCAGGTAGGTCCCACTTTCCCTTCAGACTTCAATTATCCGTCACACATCGCCGCACTATTTCTCTCTCTTTTTTATTTTATTTTTTCTTAATTATGTATATATACATGTATCATTTTTTCTCTACATTATGCATATATTTATCACAATCCATATTTTTAACGTTGAATTGATCATATATAAATTTATCTTTTAATTTGCCGAAAGATATTTCATTCTAATGTTTTTTTATTTACTTTTCAATCTGAATCCATTTCAGTATCATATAAATTATAAAATGATAAAGTGTTGACGACGTGGTATTTCCATCAGCTTTTCGCATGCGCCAAAAGTAACTCTCACGTGCTGACCACACATTTACACCCATTTTCTCTCTTTATTTTTTTATTTTTTTATTTTTATTTTCAAACAATTTTGCTGTTTTAATTAATCTTTATGTAATATCTGTTTGCCATATTTATTTATATAGTATAATTAGTAATATTTCACGGATTGGTAAGTTTACCAGGTATAATTTTGTTCAACATACAATTCTATAAATTCACCAATTATGAATGTGATGATGTAGAACCACACTTGGAGTTGGATCATGTTTATAATTAGATGAACTAACTATAGAAATATGAACGATTTGGTTTATGTATATGTATCTGATTATTAATCACGTAAATCTGTTGTTTTTAAAGGGTTTTCTACTGTCATGGTTTTTTCAAGCTTAGTTCAAATTTTGAGGCACTTGTCGTTAGCTGTGACTCATAATGATAATGCATAATTTTATATACTAGTACTATATATTTGACCAACGTGCTTGATTCTTTCACAAGCGACAAATTAAACAGTAGTTAAATTAAAATTGGTTATATAATCAACATATTCTTTCTAACTTGCGGTTGAAATTACTCTTTTTGCTTACAATGATTACCTTATTTTAAAATATTTCATAGTATCTGGTGACGAAACCATGATTTTATGTTTTATTCTTTCAAATCTTATTCAAAAATCATGACTTGTATACTATATATCTATATGTATATAAATTAATGTGTGCATGTGTATGTATGTGTAACAAGACGACAAAAGCCTAAAAACACAAAGAAGCTGAAACTGTTAAGTCCAAATAATTGGCTTACATGTCCATTTAGTTTATAAGTGATCATTGTTTTACTACTTAAAAACGTAATAGCTAATTAGCAATTAGTTCACTATCCCAAATTCGACTATACGCGCGTATTATACACTTTCATTGTGCAAAACAGATTAAGAATATTCCTTTAGAATTATACCACCACAAGCATGTATATACCAATTCTTTACTATACGTGTGTATATTTGTGTAACACTTACAAATTCGTCTTAATTACATCATCATATTCATAACTATAAGTTTTATGATCTTACGAGTAACGATTTACAATCTCTAGCAGATAGTTTTGATAAATGAAAGAAAAGGATATTTCAATACACAATCTAACTTGCAAGATAGACAAATAGTTCAACTTTCAACCTATTGAATTATCCAAAAGGTTTACGTAAGGAATGTACTTAAACTGCATATTACTGATTTAAAACACTAATAAACATGGTAAGAAACACAACGTTTTTAACATGAATCACAAATGACTTAGTTTTATTTTTAAATTCTATTGAACCAAAAGCGTTTTCACTTTAAATAACAAAAAGAAGGTAAAAATACAGTGACATAAACTAAGAAGGATGACTCCATATCAAAGTAAATGCGATCGAGAGTTGCGACAAATCTTAATTTGACTATGCACGAAAAAATAAAAGTGTTCCATTAATTTCTCATGATTAGTACAAACTCAATTATACATATTATTATTCATCTTGAGATAAACTATTCGAAACCAAAAATAAATTCCAAATATAAACACAAGGAAAAAAGTCAAAATGTCACACTCTTACTTGCTTTTGTTTTCTTTTGTTTGTTTTAAATATTATCTTTTGCTTTTTATTTGTCAAATATATGAATACTTTTTTTGTTGATGTTGTTGGTGTTGATGGGATATTAATATTCCTCCACTTTGTCCCCTCCTAACTTCCCCACCCAAATTTAACATTTCCCTCCCCTATTTATTGTCCACTTTACTTGCTTTTCTTTTTTTTTCTTTTGATAAACAAACTTTACTTACCTCCCAATATAAATCAGTGTGAAAATAAAAATATTAAATTTTATCTTTCAAAAGCAAAAATGTTCTTAAGTTTTGTTGTCAAACAAAATTATCGGAAAAAAATATTTATTGAAAAATAAAAGAGCATGATCTTGAAAAAAAAGTGAAAACATAGAATAAAACGATAAAATCATGGAGCTACAAAATAAAATAGTGATGCTGATGAAAATAGTGTAGAATAGATAGTAAAATAAAATTTTAAATATAGAATAAGTATTTGGTTGGATGGATTAAACTAATCCTTCGATCTAAAAACATTTTTGAAATATTTGAACCAGATAGATACAAAGTTATTGAATGGTGGTAATCAATATATGTACATTTACGGCGATTGTGCTGTTTTCAGCACAGCAAACACAAGCCAACAATTCAAAATAAAGAGAAAAAAATGTCAATGGCGATTGTGCTGTTTAAACCACAACTTCCATGCTACTTAGCTCCAAAACAATTGGTTAGACGATTCAGAGGCTAAGCAGCGTCTTAGCGACCTTTTCAAATTGCAACAACCATGTTACAACTAAACAGCTTTTGTTTTTGAAGGTAAGTTTAGGTGTGTGGTACAGTGTATTGTTATGAGAGTGTTGCCTTCTTTACAGATCTGATGAGCCCATTGCTTTGCAGGAATAATGTAGGAAATGGGACATGTTCCGATAACCCAATTTTGTTTGGGCCAATAAAAGATCCAATCATATGGGCCCACTTTGTCTCTCTAATGGGCCCCATCAGTACTTTTAGAGGTAGCTGTCGAATGTGGAGACCTGACCTAACCTGGGACCCTAACATCTCATCCCTTCATTATTCCTTTTGTCGTTCGACTAAATTTCTTTTCCTTTTTAATTTTTTTTGGTAACAAAAATGAATGATTATTATCAATTCTATTCACATCTTCGATTTATGTCGAAGTGTAAAAATAAAAAAATCATACTTAAACGAAAACAAACTCTAAAACATCATTTTTTAGGCAAAATGTTAAATTATATATCATTTTAAATTTGTGATCAAAATTATAAAAATAATTTAGAAAACATAATAAGTAAGCAAAATACAACGGAAACAAAGAAATTGACAAAATCCAACAGAAAAACACACTTCTAAACAATTCAAAAGATCACCAATAAAAAAACACTTTTTATTCCAATTATCTAAACTAAAAAATTTGAATACGAGAATGGGAAAAACTGTATATATATAAAAAATAAGTCGTATTATATATGTATAGATTGAAATGGTTTTACATTTGTACCCATAAATGCGTTTTAACTGTTCTATCTCCATCTAGGAGAAACAGAAGATTGGTCCTCCGTGATTGGCATTGATAACGACAACTCTAAGAGTATTATTGCTTAAGGCTAAGCTAATAAATGTAGTTGACTGAGGAAGACTGATGTGTTCTTACCATTTTTATATAAACGTTTGTGGCACTTTTCTTCATGATTCTTCTTCTTCAACTTTTTATTTTTGTTTTCTTCTCTGTACCAAAGTCAAATCTAATTTTTGGAACTTATAGGAATTTTCAACATTTTAACGTTTACAATAATAACTGTGATTGACATTGCAACGAGAAATCAAACCTTTCAAAGAAAACAAAAATTCTTCTTTGATATGAAGTGTTATCTAAAAATATAAATTTGCAAATATTGTTTTCGGATAGTAGAAAAAACAAAGGGTCAAAAACTAAAAACAAATTAAAGTACTATTTCATTATACTTAAATCCATGAATATGAAGTATTAAACACCTTGTAGGCATTGAGTATTTGACCAAAAGAAAGAAGAAGCAATGAAAAATAATGTCATAAATTGTTTAGTACGAGAAGTACATAATTACATGTCCCAATAAAAGTAATTACAGAAGTATACCAAAATATACTTGACTCTTAAAGATTACAAAAGGTGGAAACGTTCTCTTTCATATATGTGTATATTATATGTTTAAAAGATAATTAAAAACCCTTCCACTCTTTTAACAAAAGAAGAAAAAAAACTTCCACTTGTTAATGGAGAGAGATGTGCATAGATTTGATGTATCATCTACCTTAGTCTTTAGCGTAATTACAGCACTAATCAGTATTACTTTTACACAAATGAATGGTTATGACAGATTGCTGACATAAGCATTACTCCACAGTTGAACTAAAGGCTTGCTGACATAAATGCATTTGTTAAATCTAAAATATGGCATGTCCAACTATAAACATAGTGTAGGTATGATATATGGTGAAAACTCATATAATATTACACTATACAATGTATATATAAGACATATGTATACAAATTATGAATATTGCAATGGTTTTTTCGTAATTATGTGCGATTTCGTTTTCTTGTTAGTATTCATTCATTTTTACTACTTTCTATTATGAATACTTTTTTTATGTTTGTTCGCAATTAGTTATTGAGTTGTCAATATTTTTGTTTCCGAGAAATATTAATCTTGTCACTCTTGTTTAAACGATTGCATATACATACAACATATTTCGAAATATCAAGTAAGAACAATCAATTTTTAGAATTGTGTATAATTTGATTGGTAATCTATTTGCAAGATTGTTATTAAATTTTCGCTAAGACATATAAAATACTGGTTTGTGATGTGTCACCATACTTATTCAAATCCAAGTAATACCACAGATTCAAAGTTGTCGTCGAAGTCGAAGTTACTGTTTCGTTTTTTTTTTTTGAGATTACAAGTATACCAATGAGGCACAGATGATCAATGATAAATACAACACAGTCAGATTATATAAAAGGGATACGTTTTTATTTCTCTTTAGCTATTGAAATGTTTTAATTTATTGTTTTAAATGTTTTTATGTCTCCCACTAATTTTATTGTTAAGAGTTTCGACAAAGATATAGTTCGTGGGCCACAAAGAAAAACATAAATTTAATAAGTAAAGTTATAATGGACTTGGGCTTATATTCGTGGGCCATTCGACCTTATGGTGGAATTGCGTGTATATATGCACATCCATATTAATTTAATAAAAAGTGTGTCATATTACATCTTATATTAAAAAGACAACATGATGATTGATGACTATAATTGATGTCGACTATTCATCTAACTGATGATTTTTAAATTTTCAAATAATGTAGATGTCATCTATTAATCGAGACAGTTTACTTATAATTTAAACTTTATAGTATTAATCATTGTTTTAGTCATGATTTGTATTCAATAGATTTTTTTCTGCAAGATGTTAAGAAGATGTAATAAAACAATAATTATATTTAATGATGTTTCTCATGAATTTGTTTTAGATTTGTTGTATGTATGATGGGCGTCACATACGGTCTCTTATATTCAAACACAAGGTATAAAATTCAGACAGAAGGAAATGATCAATATCTGTATTAAAAATTTTGTAAATAAGAAAACAAACAAAAAAAATATAATCTAGACGTAGTGTGTTCAAGATTCTTACATCTAAAACAAACTCAAAATATAGCATATAAACAAATGAACCAATTCATTTATTATAAATTTTTTTTTGGTCAATAACATATACACTACTCTATGAAATTTGAATTTAGTAATGGCACGATGATATCAATACTAACCACTTAGCTACATGTGACACTAAACACTAATACTAGCCACCTAACCAAAAATCTTTGAATCGGGCTCTATTTTGGGCAATCACACTTGCTATTATTATAGGTCTTTCATAATTCGTTTATATTTGATTATATTAGTATGTGTCCTCATATTGAATATGATCCATAGCCGGGCCAAAACGGTTGGCGTTTGATAAGAAAACGACACCCAACTCGAGAACTTCATTAGTCATTATAATGATCTTTTTGGGGCCATAAAAAATTACGACCCCAACATTTATGTTGCAATTATACAAAATGGTCAATGATCTACTTCAAATTAAGTTGAAGATAATTATAAATCTCAGACAGGATAAGATGACTATATTACTCGGATAAGATTGTTTGAATGTAACTTTTTTAGTTTTATATATAGAACGTAATTAAAGATCTTTCACCATAAATACTAGAAAATATTGGGACGTAAAGAGAAATTCCAAATTTAGTTTTTTCTTTTAATTTTTTTTCTGAAAATGTATTTGGATAATGACAAAGTTCTACATTAGGGTAAGCATAATCTTCGAAATCACATGAAATACATGTCCCTTATAATCCCTAACACGAAAACCATTTTATTAAATAAATCCATTTTAATGGAGGAAAATTTCCGACATCTCTTAAAGAGCAAACGAATTTGGTTGAAAATTATTAAATTTAAAACCATAATTTTAAAATTGTAATGTTTTAAATAAAGAATTAAAAGAATAATTCTTCAGCAACTATATGTCACTTTCATGTGTTCGTAGCCTCTGCTTTTCTTACCCACCACCACATCAAACACCCAAAAATCCCACCAATAATTGATACTACTTTTTTTGCCCCATTTTTTTATTTTTCTATTTTCTACACCTAAATTTAATTTCAAGAACGAATTTTTTTCCAAATATGGGTTTTACAGCTTAGTTCGTCATAAAATGAATAATTAAATAAAACGACGAGAAGTTTTTTTGTTTCTTTTCTTCTGGAAACATTATCTATTACTCATTAAGCAAAATGTGATAATATCTCAAAGTTAAAAAACTACATGGGTAAAATTTTCGCAATTGACGATAAATCGAGGGCATTTCTATAAATAATACATGCTCTCTCTCTCTCTCTGACAGTTACTTGTAAACAAGAGGAAATGATTGAAGTAAACCAAAAATAAGGGGACCCCCTCGAAAAAACACTTTCGAAATATTAATCCTGGAACCCAATTTTCTCAAAAATTGCATTTCTGACCCTACTCAGATCTCTTCCTTTCAATGTCCTCCCAACTCCTTCGTGCACCGAGAACGATGCCATTCTCGTCCTCGCTAGGAACTCGTGCGGCGGCAATCTTCCGCCTCCGTCTTCGTAATCCTCGTCGTCATCCTCGATACTTCTTCGGCGATTATCGCGGTGCTCCTCCCGGAGAATCTTCGACCAGTCCGGCACGTTCATCGGGAGCGACGACGCCGCAACGACAGAGGAAGCGGCGCATGCGGAGGGTCGATTAGACGGTTTTCTCCCGGATCTGCCTGATGTGGAGATTTTGCGGCGATAATCTGGGGAATCGGAGTGGACGGAACCGGCCGATGAGTAGAGATCGGATTCGTCGAACTCGAGTCCTGAATCGGCGGCGGCGGCGTAGTAAGACTGATCGGTGCCGAGGAAACGGTGGCTTGGCCGAGCGTAGTAGGTTTTTCCTGTCGCCATTGAAGAAGAAGAGGAGAGGTTAAGATATTAAAATATAATTTTGAAATTTTGTGTTTGCTGTGAGAAGAATTAGTCTTGAGGGAGTCTTTGCTTTTATACAGGTTTCGGGTTGGATAAAATGGATAAGGGACCTTCTCTCTCTCTCTCTTAACTTCCAGTTTCCGTCAGTGGGAAATTACATAAGTACCCTTGTCGTTTAAATGGAATTAAATGAAGTGTCAAAAAAATGCCACGAACGCGGAGGATTTTTAAGAGGTTAACTTTCGTGGAGAGAAGAATATTACATGTGTCGTGTTTGGCATATTCTTTAACACTTTGTGTTTTTATTTTCTTTTGTATCGAAAAATATATATTTGTCCTATATTTTTCTTTTCTTATCAACGGTTTACATATATTAAATCATGTTACTCTTTTGGTCTGAATTTCAAAAAAATTTTGTCTGCGATACAGATATAATTTATATAAAAAAACAAAGATTTTTGTGCTCTCTTTGTAACAAAGTTGTCCGCACATATATTTTTGTTACGGAAGATAAGACATAAAAAAACATTCTAATCATATCAAAATAACCTAATTCTGATCTAAAGACTAATCATTCATCGAGATCTTCAATCATCTTGATTAAGTTTGAGCAGTACGTTTTGATGCAGACTAACTGGATTTTTTTGTTGCAAAAGCATGTCAAAGCTCAAATGAGTTCATCCAACTCTAAGTGCAATACAGATAGACTCTTTCGGCAAGCTTATTGTCAAATTGTGATATGTTCCATATCCTTCCTCAAACACCATCCAATTCCACTAAATGGTTTATGTTCGACCAAAGATATATCAACATGTCAAAGCTCAAACTTCTCAACACTCTCTTTATCCTCTTTTTTACATCTCCAACATTCCGCTTCTATAGAAGCATGTTGTAGGGTTTTTAGTGCTGAAACTTTTTTCCCATTAATTAGTTTCTTTTTCGTTTCTAGATATACCAGACTATTTATGGAAAACTATAGATTCTAGGTGAATGGATAAATCGATATATATATTCAATATATATAAATCTTTTTCATTTTATTGTGTGTACAACATATAAAGAAATAAGTCCCAAGTTTCATAAAAAAAGAAGATTAAAGAACGCATGGAAAGAGAAATAATATTATGAGATTATATAATAAAATAAGCGTCGACCGTTTAGAAACTTACGAGGTTGGTCGGTGGGAGCGGCGCGGAGAACCAGAACCGTCGAAGATTACATCATCACTCGTAACAATTTAGCCGTTCTAATTTTGTTTTTAAAAGTTTTATCTTATTCTATACCCAATGAAACAGTCTCTGCACACAGCTTCCACTCGTGGTTTCACTCGTGTTCTTTATTTTAATTTATATTGTTTCTCACTTATCCTATAATATTTTCTGCATTAAACTGCTAAATATGTGGATTATTAGTTTTTTTTGGATTATGGTCGCCTCGCTCCATTTCCTCATACTTTATAGAGTCTGATACGAACAGAAAACACCACACACAGTTCACACTAACAAAACATTGTAAACTACATTATTAATTCTTCGTAGCTTAAAAGTTTTTGTTTTTTGGGTTTAAAATGTTTACTAGTATTGAAATGTGTAACTTAAAAGTTGTGTGACTAAATACTACTATTGAATTATTTGAAAGCCCGTTACTCCAATGGTTATCACGAGAAAACAATTTTCTTATGCGATAATATTTTTTCTGATGATAAAAAAGAAGAGGATCTATTTTCTTGCTAATTTTTTTCTCTAAGCTAGTTTGCATTTTGTCAAAAGTCATTTTTTTTATAAAAGTATCGGATCATGCTGGTACAAGTCTTTTGTTTCTTCTGTCACAAAAAATCAAAACTAGGGGAATATTAGGTAGTTTCAGCAAATCCAAAAAAAGACGACTTACTAAAGCAAAAATAAAGTTAAAATGTTAGAAGTTGACTATAGTATCTCAAATCCTCAAATGTTAGAATGTCTGGAACTGCGAAAGATGTGTGTTTTCATATTTATTATTTTGTTTCATTTTTAATTTTGATTTGGTGTGTTTTTTTGAAAATGATATGAAAATATAGATACTCTTAACTTAAAATATCATGTTTTACGACGACAAAAATAAAAGAAAAGAAAATATCATGTTTATAAACCATATTAACTTGGTTCAAGCTTTTGTCGTGTTCTCTTTCTCCCGAGTTCCAAAGAGAAAGAAAGAGACAAGGCGTAGTTCTCTACGATCAAGACACGTTTTTATGTGAAACAAAACGATCTCGTTACACGTGGTGTCATGTAGCTTAGATGGACGCCGCGTGAAGGTAGGACCCACTCACTACTCGAATCTAACGCGCTTATCGCCAGTTCATTTTTTCAGGTTTTTAATTTAAAATTTTTAAGTCCTTTCGCTTTCTTCTCTCTCTTCTTTCTCGATGTCCTCCCACGCGCGACAGACTCATACCATCGCGATAAATATAATATCTCCATCTCTTTTGAGGTTGATCTCGGCGCTTGAGATATACTTGCGAGTGGGCTTTCCTTTTTCTTTATTTTTTTAAAATTGTTTTCTCGATATTCGTTGAACGTTGAACTTTTGTAGGTCCCGTTTTGCTTATTTAAGTGTTTTGCTTCGAATAAAAATTATTTGTTTTTTTATTTCCTTTCTTTATATAGGTTTTTGTGTCTATCCACATCCACCTTTTTTTTCTTAATTTATAGATATTTGTTACATCGAGTCGACGTAGTTTTTTTTAATCTAGTTAAAAAAATTATATGGTCAGTATTAATCGAGGTGTCACTTTCCATATTGTATGAATTAATTAACTCAATTTCCATTTTAAACTTTAATTAACTTTTTCAGAGGTTCATATCTGATGTGTTGAAGATAATAATCATATTTTTCTTATACAACGTCAGTGATTTTTTTGTTAAGAAAAGATAATTTGATGGAAAATTTTGTTTTTTTGTTTTGTTTTAGGAAGTAAATTGGAGATATTTATAATTCAGATTTTTTTTATTTATCATTTAAATCATTCTCTATTGTAAATTATGCAAACCAATATACAAACTATTTTATAACAAATGATTTTCTATATTTATAAAGAATTATGGTATATAGTTTTAACTGCACTATATTATTTTAGATAGCTTTATGTTTGGCATACAGAAGGATAGATCTACTTGCATTTTGTAGTAAATCTTCTACAAATTTGTTTTATTACTTATATATATTTTCTGTTTGAAGTTTTTCGAAATTTTATACTCTCGGATGTAACGTAGAAGTATTGATGAACTTATAATCAACAATTACACCGAGGAGGGAGCTTCAATCAAAGTCGAAATGTCACTAAAGAAGCGGATCAAAGCATTATCTGTTATACAAAAATTTAGGTGTCGACATAGTGAGCACATCGATATTGTTTAGTTATTAACCCAATATATACTATTACAAAAATGAAAAGTTAAAATACTGCTCTGCGATGGTGATGATGATGTTAATAAAGTAACTTTATTGCGAAAAACTTAAAAAATAAATGCTTTGTGCAATCATTTATCCTTTCCAGAAAGTTACGAGGTGAAACCATGACAATAAATGAATAATCGTTTTAAAATAGATAGAGCCAGTCACAGGGCTCAGGGAAAAGTGAGAATATGATTTATAAAAGTTTTTTTTATGTTAGTGGTGAATCATTGGCCTATTTTATATTATTTGTTATGTGGAGTCTTTTTTAAGTGATTAATCGATTGAATTCATTTTTATATAATTCAGTTGGTTTATTAAAGATCATCGATGTCATTGATAAGACATGCTGAGAAATTTGTAATAAATATGGAAAGAAAATTTTGGACACATTTGTTTGAGTTTTAATTGATAATCTAATTAATTTATTTGCGTCACTGTTAAACGACCATCGTGTTCAACAGTTTTTGTAATTCTAAAAAATTAAAATATTTATGGAAGCAAGTGAATCTAAGACTTTTATGTAAGTTTTGAAAAATATTTTTACTTTCTTAGAAGGAAAAATGAACGAAAAAATGTTATTTTATCATTTTTAGTTAAAGATATATATGAAAAGTATCGAATAACTTGCGATTTGATAATAATAACTTTTAACATTTTATGATCATGTAACAAAATAATTTTAGATTTTTGCAAAGTTGCTCGTTAATTGACTCTTCTTGTAATATATAGGATACATGGGTAATGAGTCTACGTTTAGAAGACGGTTTAAAGATTAATACGACTATTATGCAATTATCTTTGAGGTGTATATACAAAAAGGCATGCATGTACATCAGCAAAACTCATTAATATTTTCGATAAAATTCTTATTCAGAAAAGCCTAAATGCTATATATCTTCTATGGTTATATGGCTTACTCTCACATCCTTTGAACTTTGATCAATTTTCTCAGCTTTCAATACAGATAGAGATATATTTATGTATGGATATATATACAGACCCATTCCTCATTGAAAAATTCAATCCCAATGCAAATTATTACCGGAAGCATATAGTATATTCCTTATCTCAAATTTGATAAGAATATTCAGTCTAATCACTTGCATACATGCAACTCGATCGGGACATGCTATTATTATATATTGACCAATAACCTACAAGTCTTTCGTCAAGCAGATCATCACCTAATCTTGCTTGGTCCATGTCATATTGTTAGAATTATCGCGGAGAGAAGAGAGGTGAAGATTTTGCTTTTGTGTTTCGCGAACACTATGGCTCTGTCGTTGATTCAGGCTTTCGAGTACTTGTCTCATTGCTCAGCGTGTATATGTGGTTCTTATTTAGGTTTCTATTGTTTGCTTTCATTTAGGTATGCGTTTGCATTTCTATATTATACCATAAGAATGCAAATGAAAATGAAAAAAAGACAACAATCGGGTTTACATGTGGTTTTGTCCTAAGATCTGCAACCAACAGTGAAGTTTCACAATAACTATAACTATATATACTAAACGCAATAAAAGCAATCAATTCCAATCTCAACGAACATGATGGAACTAGTAATAAACCATTTAGTTTTTCTTTCCTCATAATGATCTGATAAATCTTGAAGTTCAGATTAACTCCAAAGCTTGTAACAAAAGGATTTTCGAACTAATGAATTTATATTAGCCAACATAGAAACAAATTAGATGAAACTATAATCTCAACTAACATGGTACGTCATCAATCCTTGGACTATTATAATTTGGTTAGTCAAAGAATTATATCATATGTTTAAAATATTGAACTCTTTGATTTCTTTAGTGTGCAAAGTCAGAAATGAAAATAAAATCAAAATAGGCCGAAAACGATTGGGCTTTCAGATTTAATGAGGCCAGAAGAGTCCATTAACTTTGTTGAAAAATCAGCCCCTATGAAAATTGCTTTTCGATAAACTCTTTCTCCCAAATTAGCCTTCTAATAATCTCACAAACATCCTTACCACTAAACCGAACCGAAGCAGAAAATCCAAAAGGAACCAAATTTGTTTTATTTTTCACTTTGTGGAAGAAGAAAATCCTAATGAACGACTTCTTCTTCTTCTATAAAGTAAAAAGAAAACATGAAATTACTTTTCGTAAAGCTTGGTTTTGGTTGACCAAATGACACAACTTTCAATTTCGGTTTAGGACGAATAAAACCCGTATTGGGGGATAAATTAGTCATTTCAGTTAGAAACCCTAGTTACTGGGACGCTTTATATCCGAGAAAACGAAACCCTAGAAAGCTGAGTGAGTGAGTGCGTGTCTGAGAGAGAAGAAGAATTAGGAGAAAATGCCGCCGAAATTGGACCCATCTCAGATCGTTGACGTTTACGTCCGTGTCACCGGAGGTGAGGTCGGAGCAGCGAGTTCACTCGCCCCTAAGATCGGTCCTCTCGGTCTCGCGCCGAAGAAGATCGGAGAAGACATCGCCAAGGAGACGGCGAAAGAATGGAAAGGCCTGAGAGTCACCGTAAAGCTCACGGTACAGAATCGTCAAGCTAAAGTCACCGTCGTTCCTTCCGCGGCGGCTCTGGTCATCAAGGCACTCAAAGAGCCAGAGAGAGACCGTAAGAAGGTGAAGAACATCAAACACAACGGGAACATCTCCTTTGACGACGTGATCGAGATCGCTAAAATCATGCGGCCGAGATCTATCGCTAAGGAATTGAGCGGAACGGTGAGGGAAATATTGGGAACTTGCGTCTCCGTAGGTTGTACGGTCGATGGCAGAGACCCTAAGGATCTTCAGGAGGAAATCGTCAATGGTGACATTGAGGTTGCTAATGAGTGAAAAAAGGTTTCCTTTTGAGCTCTCTATCGTTTTTTTTTGTGTTGTATCTGATTTCGAGGATTTGCTTTTTTAGTATACTATATTAAGATTCGGAAGACGATATTTTTGGATTTGCACATTCGAATCATTAGAAATGTTTCATTTTCTATAATTCTGAGTGTCTATAGATTCATGATGATAAAGATTGATGTCATTTTATTTGAATGCATCACAATTTTTCGTAACATGATTGAATCTGAAGCGATTGATTAGTTAGTTTTTGGAAATGCTATTGATTAAGGTTTAACTTTCTATGCGGGTACTTGGATTTGATATGAGTCTGATAGTGATATAAGTTCGTAACTAAGGTTAGATATTAATGTGAGTTTATTTGATTTGGTTTGGTAGTGACAAATCATACGGTTAGATTGAAGACAAATCATAACTTCATATCTCTGGTTTTGAGCTAACACGGTAAATATCATAGAAGGAACATTCATGCAATCGGTTTGATGTCTTTGAAAGTGTTGTATTTAGTGAACATTCAGGTTTGATGTCTTTGAAAGTGTTGTATTTAGTGAACATTCAGGTTCTGAATAGATATTGCGATTTAGAAGAGTATAGGATATATGAGTGGTATAATCGCAGTTACTCTTGTATGACTTGAAACTTGTTGGACGAAAAATGTAACAGTGCACCAGTCCCTAACATGGTGTAGTTCGGTTTGTTGCCTTTTTAGAAGTGTCTTTGGGTTTGGTTACCATCTGGTCCGGCTCGTTGTACTTTGAGTGGTTGGGATGGTTCTAAGATTGGTCTTGATTCTTGATCAATATGACAAGTGGCTTTTGTTGTTTGAAGGCAATTTTGTTGTTAGAAGGCAATTCAAAGTCATGTTTGGCAATAGTTTTCACAAAAAAAAACGTCTACTGAATGATCTTCTCTCGTTTACTTCTTTACAATGTTATTGCGAAGTATATCATCGTTGAGTAAGAACGTATTCCGACATCGAGCCTTTCTGGCCAGTGGTGCCCAAACTGATTACTAAGACGATAATTGTAATGCTTCAAATTGTAGTCCAATTAATATAGAGCCCACAATAAAATTTCAAACATTCTTTCCAAGATATATATATTTATGTCTCTCTATGTTATACCCTTTTCTTTTTGAAACTTTTTAAAATAATTTGTTGATGTTGATCTCAATTGGCTACTAATGATGCCGTACTCTACTAATTTTATTTTGCTACAAAAGTTATAATAAGTGGTGCATAAATATTGTTGATCTAATTGCTTCAAAATAATTTGTTGATGTTGATATCGATTGATTCGTTATTACCGATGACATACCCTACTCTACAGTTTTTATTTTGCTACAAAATTAACACTAAAAAAGCAATTGTTGCAAATGAATAAGTAATTGTAATCTAGTCCAAGAAATTGGATGTTTGCCAAAAAGTAAAAAGACCGGTTTGTCGCTGCATGACATGATGGTTTGCATCATATTCACATGGCCACAACTCAACTTTCTTGTGTCCTCTCTCTGTCTTGATTACCATACCACTTTATAAAGAAACTTAAAGACAAAAAAAAACTGAAAGACAGATCTTAATCTTTTGTTAACAAACCTGAGATTAAATTGTCTATCACAATATTACAAAGACGCATTCTGAAACTTTCATCAGCCATATTGGTAACAAAAAAAAAAAACTTTCATCAACCATCATCGTGCTATCAAACTAAACTAAAATTAACAAACATGCTCACATGCATTATTTACATGGCAATATATGCATGCCTAAAGCATGTAAATCCAACATTAATTAAATATTGGAAAAACTAGGAGCAAAGCAATGGGACATAATGTTACGTGTACAGAAGAAATCGTCTGGCAAAGATAACATATAATAACAGGTTCAACGTTGTTCGGAAGTTGCATGTCATGGATATCATTCTTATCATCTTCTCCTCGTTATTTAACGTTTTCCTCGATTTTTAATCCGCTGTTTTGAGCTCTAACCAACTTATAATAATTGGTGGGTTATTTCGAGATTTTCTTAATTCCTCAATTTAAACTATGGGTGTCTTTAGTATTTTTCCATATACTTGACGTTTTTTTCTATCAAATTAGGGACCATAATTATTTTGCTAAACCATTTTATAGATATGTCAATCTTAAAACTACTAGTCTAAAATTTATACTCCAATATACAACATTTTAACGTGGGCGGGATGAGACTTTGCTTGTTCATTGAACAAAACATTAAATGCAGAAAATTCTTGCACGCTAAAATGCAATTCCCGAAAAAGGGCATCTTTCTTCATATGCTAATTAGTTACATAACCTTTACAAGATTCCTATTTCCTCGTATTTTTGTGTGAAACATAATGTCATATATGAATATTATAAAGTAAATATATTCGAAGCTACTTCTATCCCCATTAATGTCACATATATGAATACATGATTAACATAACTTGAAACTTTAAGTTGTGACGACGTTGATATAGACTTGTTCCGGAATAATTAATTTCTATGCAAGTATACAAACCGTTAGTAGATAAATACATCTTAAATTATATTTGAGTTTAATATCCATACATCTAAATCATCTTAGTTGGACCACGCGATTAACTAGTAATCAAACGCTATGGATCGTTTAGCCATAATATATTAATTGTTAAACCGTAATTCAATTATTTGATAGATAATTTTCATTCAATGTAACAGGTTGGACTAACTATAACAGAAAGATTAAATCTAAAGATTGAAATGTGGATAAATAAGAAAAAATATAAGGAAATGAAATTTGACGTTGCAACAAACAATTGAAAAATATTAAATCAAGAGTCCAACTAATTAAATTAATGCAAACACAAGAATATGTCTTAATCGATGGGTGGTTGGACGGCTTAAAACAAGTTTATCTTCCACTAATCATACAATTTTAAGACAGCGCCGTGTCTCCGACCCGTAATTATATTATTCGGAAAACGTACGCATAATATACAAAGTGTTGAATTGAAGAAACATCTATCTATCTCCACGTATATTAGTGGAGACTCAGGAGATAGAGGATTGGCTATACGAATGTGTTGTACAGTCTGAACAATCTTGCTTTATTTTGCATTGTATATATATATATATATATATATATATATATATATATATATATATATATATATATATATATCTCTACTTTACGAGGGACCTCTTTTTTTAAAAAAAGTTTCCATTACTCTTTGCTATTAATGAAACTAGAGTTAAGAAAAAGGAAATTAAAATTATGATATTATATATAGGAAAATTTAACTTAAAAAAAAGTAGAAAGAATGTGATGTTGGACGTGTTTCTTTGGTGAGTTGGTGTATTTCGTGTGAAGAATAGAAAAGAGAGAAACAACTAACAAAAAAAAAGTAATTGGGGTGTCAAATGAGGAAAAAAACTACTAGGTTTACTTGTAGAGATTGTTAATTTTGTAAAGTTCGTAAATGATTTTCGGTATGTGTAATGTAGAGATCTATTGCTTTTTCAATCGTTGAGATGAATTGCATCATAAAATCACATTGTTGTAATAGTTTAAAACATCGGTGCAAAGTCTTTTGAGAATCATATGATGCTGACATCTGAATGTGTCTAGAAGACTTTGTGAAAAATTATGGAATGATTTTTTTAGTTAGAATAGTGTTCTCGCTCTGTTTTGTCTATTGATTTTGTTTTTCTACATTTTGATCAATTACATTGTATTTTAAAAGCCCATTTACAAAAAAACTACAAGAATTTCTTTACATGAATTGTAAAGAGTTTTGTAACAAAAAGGAGCTTGTACTAAAAAAATTTAATAAAAGGAATAGTATACTTATAACATTATTGCTGTTTTCATTTTGTGAGCTTTTGGAAATGAGATAATGTTTATACGTTTTAAATCACCAATAAGAAAATCCTAATCCTTGAAAAAAGGGTATATAACAGTATACTTAAGTGATAAAGAAACAACTTTGATACTATATTTTACATTTTTTATTATTAAAAGAATATATCTAATTTGCAAATAAGATGTTTAAATTATCATGCATACTTAATGACACATCTCCCACATTCGACTAGACTGAAAATTAGACCCAATATCAAGTTAGCGAAATTCTAAAACTAAAAAAACATAAGATGCAAATCATTCCTTCCTACGGTAACATTTACAAACATAATAGCAAAAATTGAGATGTTTCTCATAATAGCGCCAGCTCATTAGATAAGATTCCTTTCATAATTATTTCAATTTCTTTTTACTTAATTGTCCACATAATTAATAACCATAAAAATGATCTGTCTTATAATGTACTAATACCAAACCTTTGCACAGTCTCTGTGTGTATATATATACACACAATTAAACCCAAGAGCTACAACAAACATTATAACTCACCTCTCTCTTTATCTCTCTCTCATCATCTTCTTTGGCGATGGCAAAGGACTTGGAGGTGCAAGAGGGCGATGCAACGGCCTCGAGAGATTACGTTGATCCGCCTCCGGCTCCATTGTTCGACATGGAGGAGCTTCGGAAGTGGTCGCTCTATAGAGCGGTCATAGCTGAGTTCGTGGCGACACTTCTCTTCCTTTACGTCTCAATCCTCACCGTAATCGGCTACAAAGCTCAGACCGATGCAAGCGCCGGAGGAGTTGATTGCGGCGGCGTCGGAATATTGGGGATTGCGTGGGCTTTCGGTGGAATGATTTTTGTTCTCGTTTACTGTACCGCCGGTGTCTCCGGTAAGTTTCATACAAAACGTTTGGGTCACGGTACATTATTTCACGTGACAATAAAGTTTTAAATATTTTTTAGAAACAAAAGAAGAAAAAATCAAAATAATTAGATATGGTGAATTCGTTTAAAGGTTATACAAGTTTTGCTATAGATCTTTTTGGTTTTTAATTTCGGATGTAATAAAAAGAATTTCAACTTTTTAATGAAGGTGGTCATATAAATCCGGCTGTGACGGTTGGACTGTTCTTGGCTCGAAAAGTGTCATTGGTGCGGACAATTTTATACATTGTGGCTCAGTGCCTTGGTGCAATCTGCGGTTGCGGTTTCGTCAAAGCATTCCAAAGTTCTTACTACACCAGGTTCCATTTTCTTACAAAATTCTTTACAAATCGGTTACATCAAACTGACACAATATTAAACAAACCTGAAAAAAAACAAAAAATCGTTCGAAAACTGATTTTAATAATCCAAAACCAAATCAAAAGCGAAAAACCGAAATTTAATTTTAGTTGTAAAATTAAGATATAGTATTTGATTAAAACTCAACATGATCAGAAACTCACAACGTTCAAACCAATTACTATATCAAATAACTATTCTGCAAAATCGAAAATTTTAAAAACACTCAAATAATCCGAAATAAATCCAGATTAAACCTTCGCGATACTAGTAAATTCTAGTATTATTATTTTTGGGTTCTATAGGTCTAACTAAATATTGGGTTTACTGATTTATTAACTACAAAAATTGCTAAACAATATTAATTAGATATGGAGGTGGAGCCAACGAGCTGGCCGATGGGTACAACATAGGTACCGGACTCGGTGCCGAGATCATCGGAACATTTGTCCTAGTCTACACCGTTTTCTCGGCCACCGATCCCAAGCGAAGTGCACGTGACTCTCACATTCCAGTTTTGGCACCACTTCCCATTGGTTTTGCCGTCTTCATGGTTCACTTAGCCACCATTCCCATCACCGGAACGGGAATCAACCCGGCCCGTAGCTTCGGAGCCGCAGTTATCTACAACCAAGAAAAGGCATGGGACGACCAAGTACGTCCTTAACTTTTATATACATGGACACATCTTTCTATTACTCAAAATGTATAATATAAAGTGAAACTAACGATGCTTAATTTTGATATAATTTTGAACAGTGGATATTTTGGGTGGGACCGATGATTGGAGCAGCAGCTGCTTCGTTATACCATCAGTTTGTTCTAAGAGCGGCTGGGATTAAAACTCTTGGCTCCTTTAGGAGCTCTGCTTAATTTTTAATTGTTTAAATTAAGCCACAATTTAATCTTTAATCAAAAAATGGTGATTACCACAAATTTCACTACCACTATTAAGCGGAAGTTACCTGTATCTTTTTATTTATTTATATGTTCTGTTTTTCAAAATTTCGTGGAATTTCCCATTTGTTGTATTGTAAATGTGGTTTTAATTAATGTTGCTTTAAGATAAGTCTCGATTTCGCTTTTTTTTTTCATCTTTTTCGTAGAGTTAACGTTAATTTTGCTTTGTATCTATTTCTCTTGGGAATCAACAACAAGAACTCACTTAATCTCTATTTTCATAATTGTTTTTGACAAATTTATACTTACTTTCCAGCACCATATTAGTGTTAATTATGGAAAACAATAGCAATTCGAAAATGAAACAAAGCAAACCTTAAAGTGTGGACCCGATTAATAATTTTATTTTTCTTTTGTTTTTATCTTTCATTGCGGTTCCTTCAAGCTAACAAACTCTTCATGCATTCTTTGCCACCAATATTACCCCAAAATGTTGAAACTAGAGGAACAAACCTTATGGACCTATTCTTAAATCATTTGATCCATAAATCAGATATAAACAATGTAATTACCAAAGGGTAAAACCAATAAACTTCAACTGTTTTGTTCTGTTAATGATTTTAGTACGTAATATCAACACTTGTATTAGAAAGAGATTATTAGCAAAAAAAAACAGCATTAACAAAAATAGTTTTCATCACTTCTCTTCACTCATTCAAAAAGACCTTTTTCTTCTTTTGTTATTGTACAATCATACAAGTTTGCACTTTAAGCAACAACTATCTCATCTATGAAAGCAATCCTATAAAAACGCAAAAACACATACACACAAACTAAACAAAAATCAAAACAAAAACATGACATACCTAACTCACTCTTTGCTCTTCTTCTTCTCTTGCTTGTCTTTGCTTATTTGTGTGTCCATTGCAGGAAGCAGACCTGTTCATGGTCCAGCTTACACAAACCCAACTGCTTTCTCTCCACAAGCTTACGATTTCTTTCACCCAAAATCATCTCTACCTGACAATAATCCACCAAGAAACTCGCCTTCTTCGCCATCTCTTTCACCTTCACCTTCACCTTCAAAGACATCTAATGTAGAAGCAGATACACAAGGAAGTAAAGTTTCATCAGACGAACACACAAACGAGAGTAGCAAAGAAGAAGGACGAGGAGAAACCGTAGGAATAGTGTTAGGCATTTCTTTCTCAGCGTTTCTTTTAATGGGAATTTACTTTGTAATCAAGAAACGACGAGCAAATATGACCCGCACAATTGTAATCCAGTCTGATGCTTGAATTAACAAAAAAATAAAAGTATTTAAAGATTTTGTCAATTGCTATTGTTGTGATTATGATCGTACAATATGGATCAACGAAGAGTATACAATCTTAGCCAGGATGGTGTATTTGTTAGTTTGGTTTAATCTGATTTGGATTATGTCATTGTCAAGTTATTGAGTTTGAATGTAGAATGTTAGCAAAGTACCTAAACTCTAAGCAGGAGAAGCTAAAAATCGAAAACAACTGTTTACACTAATCATCTCAACTTAAGTTCCTCAGTCGTTCAACATTTCATGATGTAATAAAAAAAAATCTACTATATGAAAATGATGTAATTTTACATATATTTATAATTAAATGTATATAAACCTTAAACAACTTTTAGTTGCTGTCAGAAAAAATAAAAACTTTTTTCGGTTTGGATTCAGTTACTAAATTTTGGTAGGAGCCCATTAAATTTGGTCGTATTTTAAGTCAATGAAATAAGTACTTCCCGTAATAAACTCAAATCTAAGGGAAAACGACGACGTTACATATATGTAACAATGAGTGTGGTAAGAGAGACATTGTAGTTGTTTGGATCTCAACAACGTCTCAGAGTGATTCGAGTTTCTTCGAAGTTCACACAAAAGTCGCACTAAAATGGCGTTCCGCGTTTTCCTCCTCCTCTCTCTCACCGCTCTTCTCATTTTCTCCGCCGTTTCACCCTCTTTCGCCGCCTCCTCCACCTCCGACGTAGACGATGAGGATCTCAGCTTCCTCGAAGATCTCAAAGAAGAAAATGAATCTCCCGCCGAGCCACTTACATCCACTGAATTTGACGAATTCGACGGTGGAGAAGAAGAAGATCCCGATATGTACGACGATGAGGAAGAAGGAGATCTCTCCGATCTAGGTAATCCTGACTCGGATCCGTTCCCGGCGCCGGAAGTCGACGAGAAAGACGTGGTGGTCATCAAAGAGCGTAACTTCACAGACGTGATCGAGAACAACCAATACGTTATGGTTGAGTTCTACGCCCCGTGGTGCGGTCATTGCCAGTCTCTTGCTCCTGAGTACGCGGCAGCCGCGACGGAGCTAAAGAGCGACGGTGTGGTTTTGGCTAAAATCGATGCAACGGAGGAGAACGAGCTGGCTCATCAGTACAGCGTTCAGGGCTTCCCCACCATTCTCTTCTTCGTAGATGGCGAGCACAAGCCTTACAGTGGAGGGAGGACCAAGTAAGTGAATCTCGATTCAATTAGATTTTGGAATTAAATTTTCAATCTTCAGTGTGAATTGTATTGCTGTGGCATTTGTTGGATCTGATTAAAGCTCGGGATCCTGAAAAGATTACTGATTTTGTGATTTAGAGAAACAATTGTGACATGGGTGAAGAAGAAGATAGGTCCTGGTGTGTATAATCTAACCACATTAGATGATGCCGAGAAAGTGTTGACCTCTGGGAACAAAGTCGTCTTGGGTTACTTGAACTCCTTGGTGGTACGGTTCCTGTATCCACTTGGTATCGTTGTTGTTTTCTTCTCAAGGCGTTACATGTATGGTAAACTAAAAATTGCGGAATTCACAGGGTGTTGAGCACGATCAACTTGCTGCTGCTTCCAAAGCTGAAGACGACGTGAACTTCTATCAAACAGTGAACCCCGATGTCGCCAAGATGTTCCACGTCGATCCGGAGTCTAAACGGCCTGCTCTTGTCCTAGTTAAGAGCGAAGAGGAGAAGATTAGCCATTTTGGTTGGTTCTGTAAATCTTTATTATGCCTTGATTTAACGTTATTGTTCTTGGGCTGTGCTAATTATGTTTGGATTGTTAATCTGCAGATGGGGATTTTGTCAAGTCTGCTCTAGCTAGTTTTGTGTCTGCCAACAAGCTTCCTTTGGTCTCTGTTTTCACCAGAGAGAGTGCCCCGGAAATTTTCGAGAGTGCAATCAAGAAGCAGGTGTGTCAAATATCTTTAATGGGATTCTTGAATTCGAGATACATAGGCTGGTTTACTAACCTGAAATTATATGTTCTGTTTGCAGTTGTTGTTGTTTGTAACCATAAATGACTCTGAAAAGGTTCTTCCAGAGTTTCAAGAAGCAGCAAAATCATTTAAAGGAAAGGTAGGAACATAGGTCCTGCCGCGTTTATCTTTGATTTCTTTTGATATGCTTTGTTTAACACCAAGACAAGTAAATGAAAAGTGATCTTTGGGGCAACGATGGCTATATATTATCTTGGTGGGGTTACTTCTAAGAAGCATTTGTCTCTTGCAACAGCTCATCTTTGTATCTGTGGATCTGGATAATGAGGATTATGGGAAGCCAGTCGCTGAATACTTTGGTGTGTCTGGAAATGGTCCTAAAGTAAGCCCTTTTTTTTGTTCTACGTTTGAAGGAGTTGCACAATTATAAAAATCTCAGAATCCTAGATCTTTTTCGCTAAATACATCTTGAATTTTGGTCTGTGTCTATAGCTTATTGCCTACACAGGAAACGAAGACCCTAAAAAACACTTCTTCGATGGAGAAATCAAGTCAGACAAAATTAAGGTATCTCTCTGAAGTTTCTTTTACTTGTAAAATTTGACTTCACGGGCAGGATTGTTTGTTTAAGATGTAATCTTTTGCAGACATTCGGGGAAGAGTTCTTGAGCGACAAGCTAAAGCCTTTCTATAAGTCGGACCCCATTCCTGAAAAGGTGAAGCTGTCTCTTTCTTATCATTCATTTGCATCTTTGATTCATGTTCTCTATTCATGTAAAACTGGACTGATTTTTTCGTGGCTACAGAACGACGGAGATGTGAAAATTGTGGTCGGAGATAATTTTGATGAAATCGTGCTGGACGAGTCTAAGGATGTTCTTCTTGAGGTAAAATTGTACCATAGCTCGTTTCATAAACCGATTTGGATTTCATGTTTTCTCATATTCTTTTCTATTGAACACGAAACTCAGGTCTATGCACCATGGTGTGGTCATTGCCAAGCCCTTGAGCCAATGTATAACAAGCTTGCCAAACATTTACGAAGCATTGATTCTCTTGTCATAGCCAAGATGGATGGAACAACTAATGAACATCCCAAGGCAAAGGTAAACATCTTTAATGAGTGTATTGAAGCTTTCTTTGTTCAAAGCGTTCTATGTTTCAAAGCCTCAACAGTTGATTTTTCTGTTTTTGACGTTATAATTTTTTTTGCAGGCTGAAGGATTCCCTACAATTCTCTTCTTCCCTGCAGGAAACAAGACCTCAGAACCGGTAAGTTCTGCTTCTCGGCTACAACAGTTTTGCGTTCTTAATTTCCCCCTAAAAAAGAGGATTGTCTTCCTTTGTTGTGTGTGGAGCAGATAACGGTAGATACAGACCGCACTGTGGTTGCATTTTACAAGTTTATGAGGAAACACGCAACGATTCCATTCAAACTAGAGAAACCTGCATCAACTGAATCTCCTAAAACTGTCGAGTCCACACCAAAAGTAGAAACTACTGAGACCAAAGGAAAACCAGAGAGCGCCACAAAGAGTACCGAAAGTGATTTGAAAGACGAATTGTGATCCAAAGCTAAGGAAAGAGTATGGCTTATAGAAATACGTCTCCTTGAGTTATATTGTATGATCAAAATTGGTTCATCACGAGTTTGGACTAGAGAAAGTATGGAGGCTAAGTAATTTGAGAAAGACAATTTCAACTTTTGGTTTGGCTTCAAAGGCCAGCTTGTAGAACTGTCACACAGTGGAAGAAGTAACAATAAAAATAATAAAAATCTTGCCGTTCATACTACATCATTCTTAAAGTTTCTAACTCTTATATTGCAAAGCCGAATTTTCGGCGGATCAAGACACTTGAAATCAATTGATAGGTGCAGAGCACGATTTCAGTTCTTCGCCTTTCCAAATTCGGAAGAGCTCGTGGATCAGAACTATCAATATTTGTGGTCTAGTATTCGGACAGGATGCAAAAAGTAAGTTTTGTCTGTTGAGAGACTCACAAAGTGTATTGTATTGAAAAACACAGAGAAACTAAAGCACACGAGCCATGAGTTTGTTATATCTAATGGAAAAAGTGCTTTATCATTACATTCATTTCTCTTCTAATCTAGCCAGAATCGACTCCGCGAAACTCTGTTGCCTGTGAATTCAAAGGAAGACAAATAAGCGTCATACAATACAAGCACGAATATGAACTGCAAATTTGGTATTACTTGGTATTGATTCAAGGATCAGTACAACTGAGCCCTTAAATTAATGCAAGTTCGAAGTTTGGATAATTGGTGCTGCGTAAGAAAGAGTCGGCTTTGTATACCATCATAAAGCCACCACAAATTAACTCATCTACGATATGACTTTGAACTAATCAGCTAATAGATAACCATGGTGCAGTAGAATTTCTAGAAATAAAAGCACGTTGAACATACTTGCGTTCACTATGTTTGGAGCTTGGCCTTGAATACTTCAAGTATCCATCCCAAGGGACCTTTTTGAGGCCTGCCCGAAGGGATATCATCTCTCTGACCCTGTGACAAGTAAATAAAGTGGATCTCACAATTATTAAACAAGTTACTAGAAGAAAAAGGAATGGCAAGTTTTTTCTATTTCTTAAACAAACTTCTTAGTATATTCCGTCTCTGATAAAGGGCCAAGAGAAGAGTGTTTTACCTCTCTGCAAACTCAATCCCTGTTTCACCAGGCCTTATAGTTTGGGGTTCTAAGTACCACACTTCACACACAACAGCCCATGATGTCATGAGTTGCAGCAAGTGCATAGTGAATGATTGTCTGCAAAGACCATGCAAGCTCTTGTGTTACCAACACAAACAAATGGCCATAATGCACCAGAAGAAAACTTTTTTCAATCCCAACTATGCAATAGAAAAGTAAAACACAATAATCATGTAATTAACTAGAAATGCTTCTTTAGCCTTTCCAAAAACACTTAGAAATTCAAGTCTTTAAAAAAATACCCTTACTTTCTGCTGTTCCAGAAGGCGTCAACAAAAATTTTGTTGTATTTGATTGCAATTGGACAAACAGTGCAGTCCAACTCAAAAGCACCCTGAACATTTCCATAAGCAAATCAGAAACTATAATATGGAGTAGGAGGGCAAATCACATCAAATGTAGGTCCAAAATACCTTCTTAAACATCACTGTATAATTATTATTTACACATGTCCCTTCGGGAAATATGAGAAGAGGATTATTGTCAGCTCCTTGAACATGGTCCCTTAACCTGAATTACGTGATTCATGTTCCCATTCCCATGATCAGTATAAGTACATTACTTAATGACAATACAAAGGGGAGAATCATTCATACTTTCTCGCTACAATTTCACGATCCTTTGCCTCGGAACGATTGAACCAGATACATCCTACACTCTCTAATATTGTGCTTTGCAGAAGCCCTTCATATTCAAAGCAACGAAAAGTCAATAATGGCTTTCACAATAATGCACGAAAGGCAAACCAATCACTAGTCACTAAATCAGTCACAAGCCTATTAAAAACTGAGCCACCATAAAGGTTTGCACACTTCTGCACGCTCTAACACCCTGAGACTTACCAACCCAACCAGGATGCTTCTGCATTATAACAGCAAATGCAGTCATCTGCTCCAAGACGATGAAATCAATCATCGAGGTATGGTTGGCAACATAGACCTGTTTAACCCAATAACAAAATAAGCATAGATATACAAGTATTAAGGAAATCCAAAGTTGAAGACCAAAAAGCTTTTAGGAGGCATGACCTGCTTAGGACGGATGCTAGGCCGTGGCCCGTGATATTTGACGACTCCTGTCCATGAGGCGACAAAAAAGCTGCATATCATTTCCACCAAGACCCTCTAGTAATAAGTAATAGACGGTACAAATTTCAAAGTCAGTATATCAGTAGTTGAGCTCCACAGGGAAGGAACATATGAGCAAAACAGAAGATATAAAAGAAAATTTCTCTGTTACTAAAAAAAATCTTTCCTAAGTCTATATGGAGAAATAACGGACTGACACAGTGAAAACGAAATCGTAGAAGAGAATTGAGAAACAGAGAATCCAAACCCACCTCTATATTTTTCCTCAACCTTTCATGACCTTTCAGCAGCGAATGTACGGGGATGAAAGCTGAAAGGAAAATAAACCACCCAAAAGCTAAAGTGAAGCACCTGTAGGTAAACAATGAACTGCTCAGTCCAAACACACAGCTGCAAGATCTTAACTTTGACCTATGAACAAGAACCCAATACTCCATACATAAGGGAAACACACACGGCTGCTAGAGAATCGAACTGGATAGGAAGAGAGCCACATATATAATTTCAAAGATTGAAACAGATAAGAAGAACAGACCTCAGCGGAAAGAGGAGACAGTATCTAACAACAACCCCACAGCACCATAGCGGAAATAAGTAAATGTTCCAGTTCCAAGGTTCTGGAGGATTCGACTTGAAACATCTTGTGAAGGAGTCCTGCCAAAAAAGAAAAAAAAATATTTTTTTTACTTGAACAGAAATTGACAACACAATAGCAATACATAGCAGCATCATATATACAGCTCCAGAGATCAAATCAATAACATCATAAGCTATTTCATCATTTGGCTCATAAATTTGAAATCTTTGACAAGAGTAATCGACAATCAGATTTGGGTGGGATCAAAAGAGAAAATTCCTTTGGGAAAGTCGAAGCATCTTACATCAACAATGGCACCAGCAGCTTCAGTGAGAGTGGGCGAAATGTCGAGCAAATCGCGCCTGCAATAACGAATAACAGCTTATCAGCTGATCCAATCAAATTTTCAAATTCATAGAAAATTTCTCAAACGCGGAGAGAATTAATTACAGGCGGAGCTTGCCGCGAGGTTCGTTGATGGATGAACCAGAAGGAAGGTAATCTTCGATGTTAGGGTGATCCAGGTCAAGCTCGGATCTCGAAGTCACAAGCTTCCCTGCCGTACTGCTCATCGTTCGGAAACTTTCCGATCGCCGGTTAATTGTTTGTTGAGCTGCTTCAAGCGAGGGAAGAAGCAGAAAACACATACCAAACCGCAATAATACCCACATTGAGATTTGAGTGTGCAACAACAGGCCCATTAGTCTAAATAGGCCCAACGGTATAATAATTAGAATCTCAAGCCCAATGGCACTTTGTTTCTTAAGTTTAGTTTTTTTTGTTTTTCATCTGGTATTTTATTAAAAAAACCATAACATGCATAAAATCTATTGATCTTGTAATCAAACCATAGATGGAATTTCATTCAGTATATAAATATTTGTAGTTAAAAAAAAGTTACACTTATTTTAAGAGTCATAAATATTATTATTAATCTAAAAAATAATATAAAAATTAATAAATAATCTACTTAAAACTCATTTTTGTTATTAGTGAATATATATATTTTTTATATTTTTCATTTCATATTTTTATTGGTATAAAATTTACATAATCATAATTAAAACACACAATATTCTTTTATTTCGCAACTTACCAATTGAAACCTGAGATTCCTAAATGGCTAACTCTTTAATTTTTGATCACTAACACAAATACAATATTTTCTTCTTTCCTGGAGTTGTCAAACCTTATACAATTACTTAAAAGTCAACCATTAACAGCAAATACATTAACTTTGTTACGTACGCGTCAACGATAAAAAAGTGGTTACTTATTCTGATCATTCCTAACTTTTTCATTTCATTGCTTCATTAATACATAGACAAATGAAATTAACCAATAATTAAAAAAAATTCAGATCCCTGAAGCGTTGACTGTTAGGCATGACTTTTTAGGTGCCAAAGCAACTCACAGTGTCACGCATACACCTCCGACGTGGCAGAACCTGATTCGTCATGGCGTACCCTATATATTCTCCATCTCTTCTTCTTCAAGAGAGGAGAAGAGAAACAGAGAGAGAGAGAGGTTTTGAATCTTGGAGATGATGAAGTTCGGTTTCATGATTTTAGCTCTGTTAACGTTAGGAATCGTTTCAAGTGAAGAACTTTCACCAGCTCCGTCTCCGGCGATTGAACATTACTCGTCTCCGCCGCAATCAGAAACCGTGGAAACGTCTCCGTCTCATGCACCATCGGACTCAGAATCCAAACCTCCGACGTCGCCTCCGTCTCAACCTCCGGTAGCCGCTGATTTGATTCACACCGGCGGCGATGAAAATAGCGGTGGAAAGATGGCAGGAATCGCGGTTGGAGCGATTGCAGCGGCGAGCATGATCGGCGTCGGTGGATATGTGTTGAAGAAACGGCGAGAGAACATTCGAAGATCGCGATATGAATACGCCGCCACTGAGATCTTCTGAAGCTTCATTGAAATTTTATTAATTTGTTTTTTCTTTTTATTTATATATGTATGTTTGTTCTTATAATCTTTTGAAATTTGACTTTTACTTAGTTAATTCTCGAGGTTTCGCTAGTTAGTTGATTAGTAATTTTAGTGGGTCCGATAATAAATCATCACTAGGCACTTATCATTACGGAACACTAGTTGTAACGTTTGATAAGTCATTGCGATATTTAAGAAAATATATCCTAACTAAAACTCTCATAGATGCTACAAATTTATTTATTTTTGATTTGGCTATAAAAATAAGCGGCCTAAAACCATGAGTTCCTTTATTTTATCGTTTTTTTTGCTCGTCTCTCTATGTTATGGACCAGGCATGTCCATGAATGTATTTTTATCATCAAATGTTTAAGATTTTTAGTGAAACCTAACATAACTTCCATTTCAGTATATCACTGGATGGATGTATTTGCATTTAAACTTTCAAGTAATCATCAATGTAACTTCTCTTACCGTCCATTCTTTCTTATCCTCACCAAATTTAGATGTAAGAAACGAAAGCTAATTCTATTTTGAGGAGATTTATTTTCTTCTATTGATAAACTAACCATAAATTGCCTTGACTATCTTTAAAAAGAGAGAAAAGAAAAACACTTACTATCTTTAAAACTAGTTTCACATATAAATCCCCAAAAAGCGATCATAATTTCGTAAAACACAAATTTCAAGTTGAATATCTTGCATTACAGAAGAAAACAAACACAGCAAAAAATGGCGTCATCAAGATTTCAACTTGTTGCCCTTCTCGTCATCTTCTCTCTCGTTATTACTGCCCATTCTGCAGGTGTTTTAAGCGTTTACATTCATAGATATATTTATATTTTATACAAAAGTTTCTTTTATTAGTAACAACAACAACATGTATATGTTTCATGATCACAAACCTAATATAAATTTCTTGAATTTTATTGAAAACAAAAGAAAAAGCAGAAAAGGAAGAAATGGACGGACCGTGCCGCTTGAGAGGAACGTGCAAAACGGATAGCGACTGCGACACTCACTGCCACAGGAGCACTGAACCTGCGGCCATGGACGGTCACTGCCTCTTGGACAGACCCACCGGTCCCGTTTGCTGTTGCCTCTTTGATTAACCTCTCCATGATCGATCAATATAATTACGTATTATAAAGTAATGATGTAATAATAAATAAAAATGTTTTACGTCGCAGTTATTTGAAGAATCAAAGAAGCGATCTTGTGTGTCTTATAATTTAGTTTCTTGTTAACCATATGGACGTTTGCATGTCTTCACTCTTGAGAGTGTATATTAACTGTAAGAGAATGGCTATTTGCGAACAATTATATAATGTAATTTATGTTTTTGAAAAGATTGATCTTCTACGGATCCAAAGTTCTGTTTTTGCTTTTGTCGTTTACAACTAACACATACTATTTGGGAGTATACTCAAATATGTTGTGTAGGATACTACAACCTCATCCTCTTGTTTTTATATAAACATATAGTTATTTTAAATATATCATCTATAAAAAGAAAATATAGATATCGTTCGAAAAATAATTGCTGTTTTTATGATAGTTTCTTGTAAAAACTTTGAAACCTAATGTTTTTGCTTCAAAGAAAATGATGAAACTTTACTGTGTTTCCCTTATGTCATCTAGGCAAAAAGAAAAGATAATTTCTTTACCAAATGCATCAGCAACTTTTCCTAACTTGCTTATGTTATATTATTTGACCAGAGGACTAATATCAATTTAGAGATTTGGGCATTTGTTGAATATGATGTAACACACAACAAATTGATATATATACACAACAGATACACATATATATCTTCTGTCCCACTCTCAGTTTCCATCAGTCAAAATAACTACGAATCTACTCATCATCCACCGGCGGGTCGACCCAACGACCATGTTCTTTGATCAGACCGATCAGAGCATCTGTTGCCTCTGTCATGGCAATCCCACGCTTCACCACCGTCTGTCCACAAATTTTAAACCCAAATTTTTTCACCCCAAAGCTTGGAGTATTGAAACTGAATATGTATGAACACGTTCACTTCGAAAGATTAAGAAACCAAAGATTATAGGTGTTACCTTTCCAACGTAAAGGTCGATTTTCCCGGGAGAACCGCCTACATAACCGAAATCAGCATCAGCCATTTCGCCAGGTCCATTGACAATGCAACCCATGATTGCGATCTGCGCCATTATTCAAATCCATTCGTTTAAACAACCGAAAAACTAGAAAACTTTTCTTGAAGATAAAACGAAAAAAGGATTTGGGTTTTTCTTAACCGAAACGCCAGGCAAATGCGAAGTCTTTTCTCGGATCTCGGCGCTGATTTCTTGCAAGTCGAACAGCGTTCTTCCACAAGAAGGGCATGATACGTATTCCTGCAACCATCAATTTCACAAGTTATTACTTTTTCTTAGGAAGGATTTGAGAAATATACAAACAATAGAGATTCTTTGTGCTTATACCGTCTTGGTGTTACGCATTCTGCAGCCTTGTAATAAGTTGAAAGAAGTATTCCTAAGGAAATCAAAATCTTGATCAGGTGCTTCTAGCATGACACCATCGCCAAGTCCATCCACGAGAAGTGCTCCAGCGTAAGTCCCTGCATGGATCACCAGTTCATCCCTGCATTGTGCGCATGAAGAAGAAACTATTATACGATCAAATTTGATTTTCACTCACTGCACAAAATTCCTGTCATGATGACAGGGTTTCAGTCGCTATCTACCTGTGAATTCCGGTTGGGAACTTAATGTGGTGAATAACGGGAAAGTTGACTGAATTCTCGGATAGGAACTCGAATAGTCTACAAAAAAAAAGAATACCACTTAGCTGATATAGGTCACAACTTATAACTCAGCAAAAGATTGGGTAGCGAGAATTTTCAATTATTTTACCTCCGAGCTGCATGTACTCTGCTAACTTTGTCTTCAGAGAAGGGTACATCATGGAGAATCATAGTAGCATCAATGTTCTTGAGTATTTCAAGCTCTTTATATGGCTCATCACCTCGAACAGAGATAACCAAGCGTGTACCTGAGATAACCAAAGCTAAGAAAAACCGAAAAAGCTGTTTCCCTATTGTGAGTTTTTTCAGGAAGTTTCTGACTCACCTTCAGGGAGAAGCTTGTAAGCACCACCAGATAGTTCCTTGAGGTTGACAAGAACCATTGCATTGGGCAATGGCTTCGTGAGTTGCTCTGATAAAGGTGCTATGACTCCCATACTTACATCGATCAACCGTTTAAGAGCCAAACGCTGTAAACAGAACTTAATGTTTCTATTTAGCCAATGTCAAATCTTAGAGAAAATGATTGGAGAAGAAAGGGTGATTCTTACAGCCACGTGATCATCTACAGGTGGTAGCTCTCTTAATAAGATTGAATCAACTGTTGCCAGATCCTAAACAAGCATTACTCGATAAGTAAGAATCAGGAACCACCACTTATGGTGAGACTACGTCTCTCATGAATAAGAAGTGAACCATATCCCACCTTGAATGGCATGCCCACGACAAG
Source organism: Schrenkiella parvula (assembly GCA_000218505.1). Taxonomy (NCBI): domain Eukaryota; kingdom Viridiplantae; phylum Streptophyta; class Magnoliopsida; order Brassicales; family Brassicaceae; genus Schrenkiella; species Schrenkiella parvula. Next base: position 10,994,375 of record CM001192.1, on the reverse strand, counting down.
CTTTGTAGAGAGCGATCTGTAAAGGAGTTCAGGTGCCTAGAAAGAAAGCGAAATAGTGCAAGGAAAGACAATGATCCGTTCTACCTTTTGTGTTTTGTATATATAGATAGAAGAAGAAGAGACGAGTATTTATAAACGCTCACCTTTAGTTGATCTAGAGAAATCGACATTAGAACAGAACCATCACGGTGAAGGACATTTCTGTAATCAACCTCTTCTCCCTATAATTTTCAGGACGAATCATTTCGAATTCTTTAATACTTGACAATGACATCATGAGCTACAGAAAACTTGTTTGCTTCTTTCAAAATGAACAGTCTTACCTCTTTCTGTACAGGTAGATCACCAGTCCGACGCTGAAAATCAAAGTAATGCCTATGCTTTTCCTCAAACGGTGCCTAATACAAAGTGTTGCATTAGTATCATTAACTTGAAAGGATAGTAGAGAAGCATCTGAAGAAGAATCATTCATACAACGCCTTGTTGAAGTTCAGCAGCTTTTGTCCCGAGCTTAGCCAATCGCCTACATGGATCTATCTCCTCTTCTGGTGGCTCCGTCAGCGAAACTCTTATTGTGTCACCTAGTCCGTCCTGAAATTACACGATATAAATTATCAAAGGGAAAGATTTTTACCCTATGTTATGTAATGAGGTACCTGAAGAAGCGTCCCAATTCCAATTGCAGATTTCATCCGTCCATCTTCACCTTCTCCTGCCTCAGTGACTCCCAAATGCAGAGGATAATCCCATCCATGAACATACATCTCAGCCACAAGCAAACGGTACGCCTGAACCATGATCACCGGGTTGCTGGCTTTCATCGAGAAAACAAAGTTGTGATAGTCTAGTTTCCGGCATATCCTTGCAAACTCGAACGCAGATTCGACCTGTGTGACAAACTCAAATCAGACAAGAGTAAATGTGTGAGAAGAGAAACCGTTTCAAAGGCTTTAAGATTTTTCACCATTCCTCGTGGAGAATCGCCGTAATAGCTCATGATACGGTCAGAAAGACTTCCATGATTTGTCCCTATACGCATTGCTCTCCCGTACTTTTTGCATTTCTCAACTAAAGGAGTGAAGACCTAAGAAAAGAGAGGTTTTAGAACAATTAATACTTAACAGGTCTGATAAGAGTAGTGAAACCTATGCTATTTTCTACCTGCTCGATATGCTGAAGTTCTTTCTGGTATTCATCTTCTGTATATTCTATCGTCTCAAACTGGGCCCGTCTGTCCGCTGCAAAGGCCAAAAAAATTATTCATGCTTCAGTTAAAAGAAACAAGTGAGAGACAAAAAGAAAGACCCTACCAAAATTTCCGGGGTTGACGCGGATCTTGTCAAAGCATTCAGCTACTCGCAAGGCTACAGCAGGAGCAAAATGAATATCCGCCACAAGTGGTATATTGTAACTGTACTCCACATGCAAACCACCAATTCAGTTTTATACTACTCAAACACCCACAATACGTAGCAGAATACTGGGTATGGCTTTCGACTTACTTAAGTTGAACAAGTTTATCTTTTATTTCAAAGCATGCGTCTGCCTCTTTCTTCCCTTGAACAGTAATCCTGACAATGTCTGCTCCTCTATCCGCTATTCTCATAACCTACAATCACAGAACCAACAACATTTGTCTCTATAACTTCAATGGGACATCATAGGCTTACCAAGCAACAAAAATTCAAGCATCTGATACCAAATTTTCAAACTGCAAATAATTACAAGGGACAGATGCAAAAACCTCATCAACAGTTCCAGCAACATCCTTTGTATCCGATGTAGTCATGGTTTGAATCCTGATCGGATGTTCGCTTCCGAGGGCGACATTTCCAACCATAACAGTACGAGTCTTCCTTCTCACTGTCTTATGCAATGACTCGCAATATTTCTGTCTTGGCACTACAAAAACCATTGTAGCATACAAAATCCATTCACTCTAAACAAAACAAAACTCTACAGAAAGCTGCAAATGATAATTCGAATGCATCTCTAATGCATGTACCTAAGAGAGGGCTTCCTTCTGATGCAGGTTGAAGCTCGGCTAAATCAGAGCCTTGATTCGAGTTCCGGATAACGGAAACTCTTCTTCTAGCAGATCTTAGACTTGTCAGATCACAAATTCTCACTATATTCATGCTTTTACCAAACCCGAGCTTCGAATCCGGGCTCTTGACCCCGGAAAACGGAGCTGGCAATACTCCAGTCGCCATTTTCTCACTGAATCAAAGTAACTGCATACTCACAGAGCAAAATTAGCTTACTAGAAACAAACACAAAAAATTCACTCTTTCAAAATCCAGTTTACTTACAAGGAAGATCATGGAAATTGAAAAAAAAAAAAACTTTTTTTTTGCTTCTGAAGCAGAAATCAACAGATAAAACCAAAATTCCCCAGGAAAAGAAAAGAGTAATAAAACCCAGAATTACCCAGCTAGATTATCTTCGTTGCTCGATGAAATCACACAGAAATCAATCGCAGAAAAAGGAGAATTTTGGTTTTACTACCAAATTTGAGAGAAAAGAAAACTCTTGGCATTGAAAAGCAGCAGTACCTGAAGGCGCGAGCCAAGAACACGCAACTGAGAAACCACCAAGGAATCAAAAATGGAGAAGAGAGAATGTTCGAGAGGAAGAAATTAGTGGTGAGAAGAGTTTGAGAGGGATTGATTGATTTTTTCACATATAAAGAAAAGCTGAGTCGTCAAATAAACTAAACTGTGGATAAACGAGTGTTTACAAACAGCCAAAATAACATGACATTTTCGATTTTACAGTCCAAGATGAAGAGGAAAAAAAACAGAGCACGGAGATATGAAATATTAAAATTTGAAAATTGAGGCACTATATTTTTATTTCTTCAACTATTAGCCTGTAACTTTAAAACATTCACGAAAATTTCTTCTATTGGTTTGATTTTACAGTCCAATTGTATTATTTTTTCCACTCGTCTAATGATGCGTATTGCCCGACAGTTTTGGCTTAATCGGTGACACGTTTAAGAAAAGAAAAGACCAATAAATATGGTGAAAAATCAGGAAATAAATATGTTCTCGGATTTTCTTTTCTTAAAAATAATAGGAAGAATATTTAATAGAAGATTACTAACTAATTTAGCTACTTCTAGAAAAAGATTACATGAAATTTATTTGCCAAAGATGTACAATCGTCCCATAACTTCATTTTCCAATAACCAGTGATGGAGGTTAAGTTTCTAAAAACTTAAATTTTCAAATAGATCAATCATAAGAAACTTAAGTGAAAATTATGAAGCGGTCCACCAATTCCTTTAAATTACACATGTTTACAACGAAAATTAGAGTTCGCATACGCTCAAAGTCTTCTTGTAATACAACACTACACGTACTTATATCTGTGATCTTAAACCAATACCAAAAATCGAGTAACGACCAAAGCAAAACCTTCAAATTCTTCGAAGTCAGATGAGTGTTTAACCAGCTTTCTTCTCTTTAACATTCTTCTTCTTCTTCTTCCAGCAAATACTTCTCAAGAATCGCCACTGTTGCTTGCTTCGCGCTGAATTCAATAGCAAACAATGACAACTTTTTTTAAGTATTATCTCCATAACTTCACAAAGATTCAAACTTGTAATCCATTATTTCGCATTGATTGATCCGATCAACAATCGCATACCTTCCAGGTCTTATGATCTTGTACTTTCCGACTTTAGTCAAATCAACTATTGTTGATCCTGCACGGCCCGATGGAAGCAAACCACCATCATAGACATACGCACAATGCTGCCAAAGATTTTGAAAATCATTTACGCAAACACTGCTTCTATCACCGCTTAGATTAGCACTTGTAAGAGCCAAAACACTGCCCGAACCTCTCGATACTTCCCTAATGAATTCACAATCTGGAACCCGTACTCCAATAGTATCAACCCCCGGGTTTAAGGACTTTTCAAGAATGCTTGACTCACCTGTTTAAACACTACAACAACACTCTCACATAAAGAGATAATATCGTTGCAAACACGTTAACAAGAAGATGCAAACCTCGTTGAAGGACAAGAGTGACTGGACCAGGCAAGAGCGAGTCGAGTAAACCGTGAGGCAAGTGGTTCGTGGTAGCAACTCTCTTGATATCTAATACATCCCCAACGCAGATGGCTAAAGGGCTTGTAAGCTTCCGGCCTTTGATCTCATATATACGGTTAACCCCTTCTAAAGAACTGTTATGTTAATTAAACAAATCACAATTTAGTTTGGTAATGGAAAGCTTATTCAGGTCATTAGTGAAGATTTTTATATTACCAAGCATCACAGGCGAACCCATAAAGCGTATCGGTTGGCACAGCGATTACTTTCTCGGATTTGATCGCTTCAATAGCTTCTTGTGCATAGGCTTCGGTTGCCGGATGAACTATGCATGAATTGCTCACTACACAGAGTTCTGCTCTCTGCAAACTCCAAACCATATTCTTCTGCAATCCTAATCTGAATCTCCTACTGTGGTTAGCAATCGAAAAGCATCTTAACTCGGGGACTCCTATACACATGAGAAGAAAAGATTGATGAATGCTCATTAGCTTTCATCTGCAACTAAACAACCAAACTGCCTAATATAGGAGATGTGAATTAAAAATCTGACTGGGAACAAGTTATACGACCTAACAACTCAGTTGCCATATTCGATTCGATGATTTTAGATTTTGATTCAGGTTAGAAAATAGCAGAAACCTAGAAACGATAGAGAGAGCTTAGAGATAGTCTACACGAAAGTTTCCTTCATCTTAAGAGACAAAGAGCAAAAATTTCAACTACAAATTACAAAGGAAGAGAAACCCAGAAACATATATTTCCCTTCGATTCCCCTTTTAGATTGCATACAATCTTATCAGAAAACAAAACAACCAAGCTATACCCAAAACCAGGAAAAGGTCACAGGACAAAAAAACCAAACGCGAAACAATGAAAAACAGCTAACAAAAGACTACCTTTGCGAAGGAGAGGAGAAGACGGCATCGGCAAGATGCCGGGAAGCTTCTCAACGAGCCTCGTGGAGAAGTTCATCGCAGTAATCTTTCACTTCGACGTTCACCGTCGTCGAGAAAAAGGGCAAAGAGTTTGCCAAAGTGAGGAACAGAGAAGAAGAACCTTTCCTCCACACTGGCACGTGATTGCCTCGTGACCCTTTTTTGTTTGTCTTCTTTCTTTTCAGCGTCCACAAAATTTATTGAAGAACATTAAAATAATGCTAAATCTTATAAATCAATGAAATAGACTATTTTTAAAAGATAATATTACACAATAACAAACTTTTTAACACTCAAACATTAAAACCCGATTACATCCTTATGAACTAAACACAAAATTTTTTATTAACAAAATTATTGCAAACGACATTTTATTTTGTTTTTTAACAAGCATTCATATAATCTCTACCAATTCTCTAAGCTTTCTCTTTTTTTTTATCTTTCAATTTTGATTACCGCTTACTATACTTAGCTCCAACAATTATCATTATAAAATTTCTTTGTAATTTGGAAAGTTAGCTTCCAAGTCTACACAGAATTGAGATCTATTTGATTTTTGATTTTTGAGGTTTTTGTTGGTAGTTAATGGGTTAAGGGTTCTTGGTTCATAACTTCAGTTTAATCTTTAAATATTTTTTTTTGTTTCTTTCAAATAATTAAGAGGATAGACTTTATTTTTGTGACAAAGGTGGAAGAACAAAATACGCCTATAAAGTGTTCGACGAAATGTGTTTGAGAGTCATGTGTATCCATGTAACACTGAACATATGTTCAGGATTGTGTTTTGTGGATACGTCTGCGTGGACGCGTTTGTGTAGATACGTTTACGAAAATACAATTTTGATGCTTGTCCACCACCATCCACGTGTTCTCAGCCGGGGTGGACAGTGCACTGAATTATAATTAACCATGAACTAGTTCTGAATGTATTTGTGGTTATTTTGAATATAAGTATTCGTTTATTACAAAGTATTATAGGATTTTGAGTTTAGTAAAATGACAGAATTTAGCTCTTTTTGTTTGTTTAAGAACAAAATTAAAAAATCATATAAAATCATATAGTTACAAATCATATGTACACATAACACTATCCACACCATAATGTCCACACAAAACTGTCCACATCAAATTTGTGTTTTCTCTCATATCTATCATACATGTAAATCCAACTGGATAAGCTTCCGTGGACAACACAATCGGTACATGTGATTGTTTTCATATATAATATTCTTTTCATTGTATACGGATATATATTACTGAACAACTTCATATTTACATGTACCGATTTGCGTGGATAGAACTCGTGGACAATAACTTGTCCACACAATCCGGTACATGTGATTGTTTTCATATCCGAAGATTTTGCTTTTTTTCCACTCGCAAGGCCACCTGTACATGGACAGATCTTACTGGCCAAATTTATACATATACAAGGTACCAACTACCAATCACCATGTTTTTTTCACGGATTTATGGACAGACGCAACCTCAGATTCTCGCTGACATGGATGATGAAGAATTCAATATACAATTGTATCGCTACCATGAACATGCATGTCAATTGTCCATTCAAAATATCCATACGTATTTGTCCATACACAACTTGTCCACACGTGTTTTGGTAGCACCAACCCTCTGCTAGCCTTTCGTATTTAATGGCAAATTCAACTTTTGGGGATCTCATGTCAAACTCATCCCAGGTGGACAAGTCCACATGGACACATCCTGTGTCAATTTATAAAACTTTGATCGTTCGTCTTTCCAACTTATCGGTTTCAATATTGAATCTATTAATGTATATACTTACTAAACTACAACATATATCTCTAACATGACCGTCCTTACATATTGTTTTCACCCATACTTGTCCACATTTAGGGATAGTACGTACTTGTCCATACGCTCTCATCCATATATGCAAAGATAGTACGTATTTGTGGACACAATAATCGTGGATAATATATGATAAACAAGTTGCATGGAATCCTATAATTACAAATCTTATATCCACACATATTGTCCACACCATCATGTCCACACCATACTGTCCACACCACCATGTGCACATCACAATATCCACATTACTATGTTCACGCCACCTTGTCCATGTCCCCATGTCCACATCATAGTATCCACGACTTCATATCATTATTGCATGTCTTTATTACCCAGAATCTCCCCGGAGAAGTTGCCGACGTCGAGGATCTGAAGATGTTTGTAAAGAAATCAGAGGAAGTGGTGGTCGATTGATCGATGACAGATTTGAGAGACTAAGGGATAGATGAAAAAAATAATAGATGAGATGAAAAAGGAGAAGGTTGAAAAGAAGAAGAACGTGGTGGTGAATTTGAGAGACTAAATGAGAGATTAAGAATACCATACATGAATTTGAGTTCCTCAAAACCTATAAGACTATGAGATGAAGATGGAGAACTTGAGAAAAAGAAGAAAAAGACGACTCATTTGAGATAATGAGAAAGAAAAACTTGGTTTAAGGACTATTTGGTCTTTTCCTCTATACAAAGTGCTCTAGTAAGACAAAATGCTTTTAATGAAATCAACACTTAAAAAATATCCTAATATGTAAAGCTCTCTTTTTAGAGAGTTAACAACAATTAGAGTTCATATTACAACTTTGAGCTGTTTCGATCATAATTCCACGTTTATTAATACATGAAAACTCTAAAACCAATACTACTGCAAACATTTCATTTGTAGAGATTGGGAAAGTTACAAACTTACAACAATACAATGGTGTATGTAAAGAAAGCAAGACAAACAAAAGAACAGTCCACTTTTCTTTTATACAAATCATACACAACATTAACCAACTACTGTATAAATTGTAAACTCATCATTCCACTTCCTGTCTCTACGAGGCATTTGGATGATGCTGAGAGGTTGTTGCATCGGGCGGCTGGGGCAGCGTGTGATCATGGTTCAGCTGCTGCTCTAGTCTTCTGGCTCGCCATCTTCGTTTCCATCTCACAAACTCAACCATCACTGAACTTCCGCATATGCAGACACCAAATCCAGCAAATGTCGACAGAAGAACTGACAGAACTGGTTGCAACTCCACCTGTTGAAATCAGGAGATCCGACTTTAACAACGAATTATTTTTTGAGTCTATAGACTGATATATGATGAAGCTTGCAACTTTATGTCGAGTTTTCTCTAAAGAATCTCAAAAATATTGATTTTTATAGGCCTAACCAAAAGCTTTGCAAGTTGTTTAGCTTTAAGAATATGCCTCACACTACATTTAGACAATATCATGCAAGGGAAAAAACAAGAGATTCATTGAAGAGTACTAACCACGGAATAAAATACATGGGCAAAGAGAACCACCAAAGCAAACTGGACAGATGCGTAAATCCAGACAAATCTTCTCATCACTGCACAAGATTTAATCCAAACACAAAAACAGATCAGAAAGGAGGAGCACATTTAAAAAGTTTTTCCAGAAGAGTACCTACCCATGGTTGATGCGGTCATGGATGCAAGAAGACCAAGAATACAAGAAAAAGGCAGTGATATCGCGATTGCACCCGTACCCAATTTCTCAACCTGTAAATGAAACTTACTGTTATACGAGATATCTGTCTGTAGTATATATGTGTATGTATGTGTAAATACGGATGCTTCTTGTTGATTATATAAATAGCAGAGACGTATTACCAGGAGCTGCTCGAGGAAGCAGAAGTAAGCGAGCATGCTGATGATTACTAGAACCGGTACCTCCTGCCAAACCCTGTAGAGAAATAATGCAAAAGATTCAGGCAACGTTTATCATATAACCAAAAGAAAGTTTAGAATGTTTGAACACTCTGTAAAGTTCTAACTCTTGCAGACAGTTTTTACAAGGATGACAAATGTAAGAGTTTTTTTACCTGTACCCAGTGACGTCAAGCTGAGGAACACCAGAATTTCGAATGCTTTGGATCCGTAAGAGTGTTACAGGTAAGTTCTTAACTTCTTGTTTACACACCTCACAGGTCTTGTTACCCTTTATGGTGAACCATTTAAGAGCACAATCTTTGTGGGCAAGAGCAAGTTCTCCTTTGCAACTACACTCCATTTTTAAGGTTTCCCCTCCTTCACAGAGCTCTACCAAACAAATCCTACAAACTGCTTCTTCCTCCGGTATGTCTTCTCCATCAGCATCACCTGTTTCTGTTCAATACATTAAGACAGATTTTCTGTGTACAATAACAGATATCTTGAGGAAAAAACCATATATCGAATGAAATATGAACTTACCAGTATCACAAGCCTCTGACGTAATAGAGAAAACGTCTCCTTCCTTTACACGAGGAGTCGAAGGAATTACTCTGAAGAATGAATCCATTCCCTTAAAGCTTGCTTCCTTGTCATTAACAGGCACAGAGCGAGAGCGAACTATCTGCACACTCCCTTTTCTCTGCAATACCAAGTATAAGTACCTAAATGATCGTAAGATACTCTGACACGAACAAGAGAAAGCTTACGCTTGGAGTTTGAGGAGTAACACTGCTTCCTCCATGAGCTGACTCTGAGTTTGAAAGAGTAATGGGAGTCACAGGTAGAGATGACGTTCTCTTGATTTTAGGTGTAAATAACTTTGAAAGTGATAATGACCTCGATATCGAAGCCTTCTCCTGCAATGCAGAAGGAGAACGTACATCCCCTTGTCCCTTCTCGATATCGGTATTAGAGACTTTTGGTTTGAAGCCAACTTTTGGGATTAGATTCTTCAGGGAAGATTTTCCCCGCGGAGGAACCGCAGAAGAAGAAGAAGAAGTGGGACCAGGACCTGGAGAAGTCGAAGTCAAAGAAAAGTTCACTCTTCTCGGAGTTGGACTAGGCGTTGGAGGCATTTTGATTACAACCGAGTCTTCAGGAGAGAGACCGGTCGTTCTCAAGGGTATCTGTAAAGAGAGGTTCTTTCGCCTCCATTGTTGAACATTTGCAGAAGTCTCTTCTGTTATAGCAGAGGATCCTTCGGCCTTCGTATTAAAAACAAAGATGAAAGTAACAAAAGAGTTCTATGAGAACTTAAAGAACACATCAATTCCACAAGAGAAGTACTCCCTTTAATGAAACTAACAACACTAATCAGATATTGAGGTTCCCAGAACAATCTGATCTGCTCCAAAAGCATGAATTCTTAAACATAACAAACAATTTTTGGCAAGTAATTAGCAGAAAAAACTCTCATCTTTTCAATTCAATCAAGAACCACATCATCAAATACACAACTCCTCTTATAGACATATCTAATTCACTCAAATATCAAATAATTGAAACCAAGAATCAGACTTGCATACATACATATGTTGTGTGTCTATATCTACCTGATTTGAAGAAGGAGCGGAATCACCATGGCTTAAACCAAGAGGATTAAGAGGCTTCTCCTCAACAACCATCACTATACAAACAACGAGAAATTGATTTCAGGTAACCTTTTTAATATCCCTACAAAATTCAAATTATTAATCCACCAAAAGCAAAGTAAGAGGAAGAGACCTTAACAATAGAAAAACCGAGACTTTTTATTAGAAGGCCAAACAAAAGCTCAGAATAATCATATAGTCGTCATAAGCTTTCACAGTTTGCTAGAGAAAAAGCGTGACACAGTAACAAGAACTAGAAACAAAACCCACAACTCCACGAAACCGAGAAACTAAAGAAACGTCCCCAAAAAGAGAAAAATCCAAAATTTCCTGAAAACCCGCCCAAAAGGAAGAAACTTTGAAACGGAAGGAACAAGAGAGAGGGTGCTGTTTCTTTATCTCCTCGAGATTAGTGCTTATAATCATGAGGAAGATAGTGGAATTGGGCTGTAAAATGGGGAAGAAGAATGAGAGAAAAGGAATGGTGAAGAAAGAGAAAAAAAAGCATGATTCTGATTTATGGAGAGAGAGATGGGCCTACCTCTCTGCTGTTACTCAAAGATTTGCCCACTTCTTCAATTCTCATTTCCATATTTTTCTTTGCCTAAAAGCATTACAAGTCTTTTCTATTTTTTTGTTCTTGTCAAATTCTTCTCTGGATAACACGATAAGTCAAAAGCCTTGGGCTTATAAATTTTATTAAATGTGATTCTGAAACCTATAGTTGAAGCAATTACTGGCTTCAAATATTTCTGATGTATCTATAGACAGAACAAATATGTTCAGTAGTGTAGTTAACCCACGAAAAACACAACTAAAATAGTTTTAAATGGTAAACTTCTGATGATCAAGAGTTTGATCAATTCTCGAATTTTTGTTTTTATTCGATAGATTTTCTTTGATCTTATATTTTCAATAATTTGAATATATGTGCCGATTTCTTTATAAAAGGAGCTCATTAATGATGCTTTAGATTTTTCTATAAATTCATTGGACTCAAATTGGTTAGCATCTGAAGCTAAGCTGTTCGAATCATGTTAGTCTATTAATGAAATTCAATTTGTTGTAATTATTTTTATATCCCTCTGACTGACTTATATTTCAGATGTTAGTAACACACATTTTTGTTTTCATAGACTTTTATTCTCAAGACTTAAAATTTTAATTTGACCATGTATTTATCCACAAGATTTAGGACACCCACATAAATTAATCCTAACAAAAAAGCCGGTGGGAATCTATAAATATACAATATTATGGAAAAAAAGAAAACGTATTTTGTGTATTTGTTCCGCAGAAAAAAAAACCTATTTTGTATGCGCTACTATGATGCGATGCGGCACAATTCGATTAAGACTTAACAATTTTTTGTTTTGTTTTTGTGAATCCATTTTTGCGTGTAATTATGACATGTGTAGTGTTATAGTGGCTTTACTTTTCTTCTCTTTCTTAATTTCAATTAGATCTCTTTTTGAATTTTGCTTTTGATATCACCCAAGTTTGATGTAACACCTGCATTTTCATTTCCGGTCATAGACTTATATGTGTAATAGGCTTATTAACCGAATTAGGTTTAGTTTGTGAATGCCTATTTGATGTTGTTTACTGGGAGATCGAAATTTTCGATCATGATTCATGAGTGAAGAAGTTTGTGCTTAGTTAGGTGGCGTAGATAATACGTTATCTCATTAAATAATTCTTCTATACGACAACTATATAAGTATGATAATATATTATAATATGATGTGATTTGACACTTTTCTAAGTTTTTTTTAATTAATTCACGTTAATATGCTCCAAATTAAAAGAACCACCATCTCTAATTAGTTTTTAAGGATTATATTTTTTTAAAACTAATTATCTGGAATTTAGGAAGATAAAATATAATTATCAATCTTAATATTTTATGATATATGAAATACATTTTGACATGCTATCCCGCACATACTGAGTTGACTTGTTCCATTTATTGACCCCATATATCTTTTTGATAATGAATATCCACATACATATTACATGACCAGGATATTAGTGGTTTATGATAGTATTATCACTGTATCACCATATATATAAATTTAAAACTGCATATTGTATGTTATTGGTTTCAAAAAAGTTAGGAACCACAATATACAGAACCTTAAAAAGTTAAGTCATATATTTTGTGTGTGTTTCTACTCACATTTTTGTAAATGCAGATTTTAATGAAAGATAAAGTCGGTATTTTATTTGAATTTGGATTTGGAATGAGGCTCAAAATTAAAGTGACTTTATTTTACATATTTTGCTTCTTACGAAGAAGAATCTCTGCTTTTTTAAAACATCGTAGTAGTAGTAATCAATAAAGCTATTTTTGACTTGATTCGAAATCAGCTAATCTGCTGAAGGTTTTATACGTTCCTTATTGAAGATTTGTGTCTCTCTAATTGTATTAATCATCTTAAACATTCATTTTTTATTTGTCTAATAATTATGGTCAACAAAATAATACTTTGCAATGCTACATATCAAAAATATGAAAGATAAAAATTAAATTAAAAAGTGTAGTTTATGCTATGTAGCGGTTTATGCTAATGTTATTGAATATCTATCTGAATTTAAGCATAACAAAATGTAGGTATGTGCCAGTTGTTGATAAAAATAATTAAATTTTAAAATAGTTTGTTGAAATAACAAATACTTTTTTAGTCATTATTTATTTTGGTGTATTAAGCACTAGAAAGTTGTTTGGGACATACATTCATTAGAGTTTCTCTATATTTTAAAAAATAAAATTGAAAATGTTCACCAAAATTTGAAGATTTTCACAAGTTTTAAGAATTTTTTTAAATTTGAAATACTTTTTTGTTATGTTTCAAAATTTGTAATAGAATTTTTTTCAGTTCATAAAAGTCCTAGCTTGCGTGTGATTTTGGTCTACAAGAACTTGAGCATATTGACCGGAAATTTCGTAACATAATAATCTGTTTCGGAGATTTTAAACCAAAACGATATAGGAGGATAATAAATTATTTGGCTACATGATCCCATCATATCTATAGGGATACACGGAAATTAAAAGCCATACAAATAAGTAAATGAAAAAAATATAAATCGAGTACATATTTGGATTGAGATGTTTTATATCTGAATGGCCAAACCTACCGATTACGTGGAAGTAGTATAGTATACCAAAGTGATCCAAACCAAACACCAGAAAATTGGCCGACACACAAAAGGCCAAAGCATATTGGTAGGCAAGCACTGTATCTCTCTCTACACTGTATAGAATTATGGGATTATGTAATGATTCTATTTATAGGATTATGTTTACATGTATTAGGAGTTAGAACCTATAATTATTGAAGACCGACTAAACTGAAAAGCTAGATATGTTTTTATACAATACAACGATAAAGTTGATTTGATCTAACGTTTGGTATAGATATATAAACATATTTGCCAGTAATTAACACTTAAAAATAAAATAAAATAACAACAGCACATTTTAAACCTAGATTGGAAGTCATGCCAATGAAAACTATATTTATTTTCCAGATTTAGGTTTATGAATATATTGAATTATTCTTGGGTAATGTAGGGTTTAGGGTTTTGCAATTATCGCAGGTCATGAATCATGAATTGACCATATATAATAGCCCTATATAATTATAATATGTAGTAATACATAATAATACCAATAAAGTGCATGTGTGTGTGTATGTGTGGTACATGTGTGTGCGCGACTATACGTAACAATATATAGACTATGTACATAGAAATGGTGAGGTTTCTTGACACAACCATAATACTTTGTCTTCTCTTTTGGAAAATCTTAAATATACATTATTGAAGATTATATCTTTTGATAAAGTTATTTAATTCAGTGGTTTTATTGGACTGTCCTTATAAGCATTTTAGTTCTTAACAAGCGTTTCAAAATATAACGTAAACTCATGTGCTGCATTAATTACTAGTATGTACAAACTCGTATCACATGTTAAGTTTCTCACGCGTGCAAAAAGCAAAATTGCAAATACAAGGCATGTGTATGTAAACACCAAAATCAGATTCATTAGATCCGAAACGTCGTTATCTAATTTTTGGGACTACTGCGAAGATGGGGCATTAAAATGATCGTCGATCGACATCATCTCTTGTACTTTTGCAGACCTGTCGAGAAACAAGTTTTAGATATATATGAAATTATAAATGGTATAAAAATCACAAAAGCATGTACCTTTCAACATCATGAGAGCTATATCTATACCTGGTAGATGTTGAAATTTGAGATTTTTAAGATCCTACTTCCATAGTCTGATGATGTACAAACCCGCAAAGCCCAGTTTTGTTTTTAATGGGCTAAAACATGAAGCTACAACATTTGTTAGTGTAGTGTTTCACAAAATAGACCACACTGAATTTGTTGAAACCAGAATTATGACAAGTGTCCTGATGTCTGCAGAAATAAGGATCACATGGAATACTTTTTCAGTTCACTGAAAATTTCAGACAAATTTGTACGTAACTGAAATAGAAATACGTTTCAGTGTTCACAACAATCATATCCCATTCTTGCTAAAACAATAGTCACATTTGGAAATTTTGTCCGTTTATTTTTCTAATTCAAGTAAATGATGAACTAAAGTAAAGGAAAAAAGGGGAACATTTTGAAGAGTAAAGAATTTTCCTTTTTTTTTCCAATTTTCCAACAAAAGTTAAAAAAAAACAAGAACAGACACAAGAGCAGAAGAAGAAGAACAAAACTAAAGACAAGTCAAGATAGAAGGAGAACGAACGAACGAACGAACAAGAGATAAGTAAGATTTGATGTAACAAAAAAAAGAAAAAAAACGAAACTTTCAAGCTGAAGAAACAAAGAACGGTCTCCTTCTAACAACCCATCACTGCGCAGTTATACACAAAGACACCAACATTCTCTTTAACTCCAAGCACTTTCCAATCCAAGTTCCCATCTTTAGCACCCGATTTCGGACACCAAGAATTCACAACAATGCCCTCGCCATTAGAACCTCGTTGCCCGCAAAAGACCAATAGTTGGTCTCCGCACGGTTTAAACGCTAATCCCCAACCGTTCGATGAGTCCACCATTGGTGGCAACCTTCCCATCACTTCCCATCTGTTCTTCACCTTATCGTACTTCTTCACCATGTTGGTCAAGTACTCGAGCGTGAATAGCTCGTTGTTAACCACCACAACAAGAGGCGGAGCCTGCGCTGCTCGGTTCACATTTGGATACATTCCTTCTATCTTCGTCCATTTCCTTGTCTCGAGATCGAATTCCTCCCCGCAGGTAACCGATGCATTAGGGCTCGACATTCCCCCAATCACGTAGAACTTCCCATCCATGAAAAACCCTGAGCATAGTCTCCGAGGGGAATGCATATTGGGAAGCATCTCCCATCTTCCCGACGAAGAATCATAAAGCTCTGCGGATGCTAATATATTCCCGTTCATATCAGTTCCTCCGGCAACGATAGCAATCCCACCGAGGCTCCCTGATGCAAACAAGCAACGAGGACGATGCATCCCTTCGCATTTGACCCAACTCCGAGACCTCAAACCGTATTTCCAAATCGCAAACTGAAACAACTCTCTCCCGAAAACCAGAAGCTCGTCGTCTACAGCCAAAGACTCTTTATCCGCATGGTTGAAGCACTCGTCGCAGGGCATTTTAGGTAGCACCATCCATTTCTTTTTCATGGGAGAAAACATTAACCAACCTCTCGGGTCACAGACCATGAAAACAAGATACTCCACTATCCCCATTTCCTTTCTCAGACCAAACAAATGCCCACCGTTGATCAACTTATTGTACTTCTTGCTTACACAAGACAGAGAAGGATAGTCCGATCTCGGAACCCAAGCAAGACAGTTTAGAGCAACGTCATCGATAAGACCGGGGAGAAGCGAGTCACTTGATCCCACCCTGAGGCGATGAGCATCGTTCTCTCCTTCCCTCGAATTCACTACAGCATAAGCAGAAGCAGAGACTTCTCTTCTCGCAGGACAATATTCTTCCGCCGCCATTAATGTTAACGATGTATTTCAATACAAAGAATCCAACCAAACCCAAAAAAGAAAGAGAATAACAAACAACAAATTTTGTCAAGACTCTTCCTCTTCAAGTATCATTAAAACTCCTTCTCAATTGGGAAACACTTGTCCAGGTATCAATATACAGATTCCTATTGTTGCTCCAAAACAATCTCCATCTCTTTATTTGTTCCATCAAATTTCAAACAATCAAAACAATGATAACACACATCCTCACATCGTTTTTACCCAAACCAGTAAGTTGCAGATTCTTCTGACCAATGCAAAACCCACTTAATCTGTAGAAATTACCGAAATCAAAAGAAAACACAATATCAGAATCTAGAAAACTTATATCCAAACAAAAAATAGAAATAAATGTCAAAATCGCCTCTTTTTTTTCCTTCGGGATTAACATGAGATCGATCCTAAAACCCCGAGCCAAAGGATCAAACAGAGAAATATACAAACAAGAGAAAACAGATCCGAATCAGAGACTTAAAACCCAAAAAAAACCCAAAAAAATAATAATCTGAAACTGGAAAATGCGCCCAGATCCGAAAAAAGGATCTCACAAACGGAGCAGAGAACATCGAAAAGAGGATTGAAAAAGTCAAGCAATAAAACGAAGAAGAGAGAAGACTAATCCAGTATCCAAATGCTTACCCAAAAAACCTCTAGTGGTCGAATTAGATCTCTTTGTCACAGGTTATTCCGGTGACCTCCCGGAAAATATTACCCGTCCAAAATTTTGCCGGACCGGAGTCAAAAGGTAAAGAGAGAGAGAAGGAGAAGAGAGTGCGAAACAGAGAGAAACTGAAAAACTGGTTTTAGAGGCGAAGGTGAGGAAGAAAAAAAAGAGACAAGAACTACAGAAGCTTACGTTATGTCTTTTATTCTAATCCTAAACTTTTCAGATAATTCTATTTTGACCCCAAAATATTTGATGTATAAATTGTGGATGAAATTCTAACATAAACGAATTCTTGGACCAATAAATTATATAAAAAAAATCTTTTTTATTTGGAGATGAACAAAACATTTGGGATATTATCACATAACAATACAAAATTTAGTGTTATGGTTGGAGATGCTCTAACCTTTTTTTAAAAATTGTCTTTAATCCAATCCGTAAAAATTAATACAAAAGGCAAATATTTGCTATGGAAAGTTGAAAACCATTTTGAAACTCACCCAAAAAATACTAAAAATATAACTCTAATTAATGGTTAAACAAATTAATAAAAAAAAGTAGATACGGTGACAACATATATAAACGTCTTATGATTTTAACTTTAATAATTATACTATATACTATCATTTTACATAATTTTTTTTAAGACGTTTGATGATGAAAATAAGAAAAGCCATATTATATGAATAACTGAATAATTTATTGATAACACATTTGATTATAATATAAAAATATTTCTCATTCAAATTACAATGTTCTTACTATCCTACACAACAACACGTAGGATCTTCTCCATGAGCACCAAAAGGCAAACAGTAAGGTTCCTTGGTTCCACATTTCTTGATACAATCTTCTGCTCTCTTACAACGTACTATTGGGTCATCGGATTCACAACCTCCCATGCTACCAAGGATCTCACGAGTGGATTGCACATTAATAACAAGGAGAGAAGCAATGACGAGAAGAGCAACAAGTTGAATTTTCGACGACGCCATTTTTCGATTATTTCTACTTTAAGGGTCGATATAAAATGTTTTCTTTGTTATCCACTGCATGAATATTTGAGAGCTAATGGTTGCTTTTATAGCTAGATACTCAAGATAATTATAGAATAATTTTAGAATTACACAAATAAATTTTGTTAGATTTTAGTCCATGCATATATTTATGCACACTTACACTTACCAACACAAATAATTATATGTATATATTTTTCTTACAACAATTATATGTATATTATCATTTATACATGCACATGTAATAAATTTACATATATGTTACTGACATGCATATTATCATTTATAAATACATGTACACTTATAAACATAAATAGGTATAGCAATAGATGTCAGTTTACCAGATATGAGTCAACAATCATATCTTATTTTTTCTATCGCATTCATGTATTTATTTTTGATAAACCGATTTAACAATATTTATAAAACACAAAATACTAATACATTTTTTACAAATATATATAAATATATGTTAAAAAAATTATGAGAAAAATGTACATAATTTGGATTAACCATCTTATCATACACAAATTATATATATATATATATATAGATAGATATATGTTAAAAAAATTATGAAAAAAATGTACATAATTTTGATTAGCCATCTTATCATACACAAATTATAAATGATTATAGATTTTTTTCTGTTCAAATTGATTACATGTTATCCAACTGATGATTTAGAAATGTCTTCTCAAGTCTGATGATATCTACTTGGAGATGACTCAAAATAATTGAAAAATTTCTTGTTATTCAATCAAGACTTTATAAAAGTTTTGATGAGAGGATTTTCTGAAACTTTGAGATACATTTGTAGTTACCAATATGAAAAAGAAACTCACACTTAGCCTGTAAATATTTTGAAATGCCTCACTTAAGACACAGAAGGAGCCAAAGGTTTCCCCTTCTTTAGTACCTCTGGAAGATTTGAAACGATCTCCTTTACTCAGGCCCCCCACAAGTGACGCCAAAGCTCAAGCAGATGGGGATAAATGAGCTTTAAGCCGAGGGGTTATACTTGTCGAGGATAACTCATGGCCTCCACTGCATACGACAAATGTATTGACACTTCATCAAGCTGATATGTTCAAATGTAATGTGGATGGTGTGTGATCCAAATAGAGAAAACTGCGGTGTGTGATAGGTTCTTTGAGATTACTAAGAGGAAGTTCATTGTGTTGGAACACGAGCCATGGTAAAAATCAGTTTTGTGTTGGAGACAAAAGATGAGACCATTCGTTGGGCAGTTTCAAGACTCCGGATATCATAGTGTCATGGTCCGCATTGGAAGTCTATCGAGAAGATATCCTCTCTTTAGCTTTGCGTCTTTTGATCCATGGATACGCAAATGTGTGCCAATATGGCTATAGAGTCTTGTTGAGTCCGATCAACAGGAGGTGGACTTGTATTGTTCTTAGTGGTGAAATGAACCTTTAGAAGAAAAAGACATAAAATAATAATATACCGTCCACGGGAAAAAAACAAAAAAAACAGAGCCATCAAATCAAAATCAAAATCAATGTCAAAAAATCATCATCAGTCATATTTATTTTAAAGCTTATAAAAACACATGACAATTATCTAGTATATTAAGGAAAAGAAAAAAACAATAAACGCAAACTTGTACAGTTAAGGAGATGCGATAGCCTGATGTTAACGTTTGCGTCTATTTGTCAAGCTTGTACATCTTTAAACGATCAAAAAGCTTCCAACGTTCTTAGCTAGAATCTGAGATTTCAGAGATCCCATTAGCTTCTTCTTCTTGTTCAATCTTTAAGGCAGAATTGCGTTTGCAGCAACAAAAATACTCAGGGACATGCCCGTCTTCTCCAATGACCCAAGGATGCTCCGACACATTCTTCAGTGTCATTCTCTCGCTCGGATCTGCAACAACAGGTGAAACTCCATCATTAATCCACTAGCATAACTCAGGTTTATAGTTTGCTACACCGAAATGATGAAAACATGCAACTCACTTTTGCAAAGGAGACCTTCGATCAAATCTCTTAAAAGAGGATTCAATCCATCAGGGATTATCAAAGGGTTGTTAACAATCTGTTAAGAGACAAATAATCCGCGGTTTAGTATTCTTTTTATAGCTTTTTTGAGACGCAAGAAAAGCATTGATCAGATGCAAAACCCTACCTTGTCGTAGGTGTCTTGAAGAGTATCAGCAAGAAACGGGTATTGTCCCAATATCATACAATACAAAGTAACTCCCACTGCCCATGTATCCGCAGCTCTGCCACTATACGTTATACCTGATACTGATTTCGGAATCCAAAAACAAAAGATATTCGCTTATTCTCTATTTAGACTAATGAGTTAGAACCAAACTTAAAGATACAAGAGAGGAAGCTGACCTAAACAACATTCTGGCGCAGTGAAGACTGGAGTCCCGGGAGATCGACGCAGTTGATCATCATCATCCTGTAAAAACAACCAATCGGATGCTAACACTCAGATCACAAGACACATATCAAGAACTAATGAAGATCAATGATTCGAATATCATTTATTACCTTGAATACTTGGCTGACACTGAAATCTCCTATCTTCACTGTACCACTACTAGTAACCAGTAGATTGTCGGGTTTAATGTCTCCATGAATTACGTTCTGCTATGTTTTCCCCACAGAAATAGTATTGAGACTGTATTAGGTGATGAACCATGAATTGAGAAAAGAACGCTAAACAATGAAGATCATACATGAGCATGAAGGTACATCAGGCCAGCAACTATATCCCGCAAATACTTCCTAGCAGTTTTCTCCCCGAGAGCACCTGGTGGTCCAGAACCGTCATACACCCATTTTCCGTCAACGTATTCGAGAACTAGGAGAAACCAGAAAGACAAACATAATCAGATAAGAGGCTCTTTCCACGGAGAGTAACTATCGAGAAACAGCAGGAAAGAGAAGAGGAAGATAAGTACCCATGTAAAAATGATCAGTTTCAGGGTCATCTATCACCTCAATGAGATTAACGATGTTTGGGTGCTCCAAAATTTTCATAATCATAACCTGAAAGTGATGAAATAAAGGAGCGTAAACACAACTTCTAAAACGAAGCCAGTAGAAATGCAATGCAGAAAACGCATAATACCTCACGAAGAACATCACTCATAGCAGTCTCTGAAGGTGCAACCCTTAGCCTTAATAAATGCGACTTGTGAAAGGCCTGGACAGCCAAGTATTAAATCACAATATGTCAGAGATCTTTAAGCCCTATAAGTGATCAACTAAACAAATTAACTTATATAATCTACACTATATTGAAGGATCATATTTTAAATGAATAACATCACAAACATCAGCTTAACAAAAAAAGAAATGGTTTCACGAGGTAACGAGGGAAAGAAAACAAGAACTTACCTTAATAGCATAATACTGGCCATCTACAGTGCTTCGATATAAAACCTGCCAAAGAAAAAAAATTGTGATGGGATGCTTTTGGGGGTAAACTTAAAAAGAATTCGATAGTATTGTAAATGATTTCACACTTACCACTTTACCATAGCTACCAGATCCAATTTTACACTCGCGAACATACTCATTGATCATCTTGTTACCATCTTCATCCTGAAAATCCAACAACAAATAAATTGGCATAGACGCACCATTGGGATCTTCTAAGAAGTAATAGTTCTAAATGCGTACATTTGCTAGGCAAAGGATATGAGAGATAGGCAAAAGAAGTCACTCACCTCTCCACGGATAAGTTCATTAGTTTCTTTCACTGGAAACTGCCTGCAGATTAATCCATTATCTAATCTATACTTCAAAATTTCCTCAGATCGTTTAGAGCGGCTCTTCTGCTCTACTTCTTCTTCATCTTCTTCGTCTTCTCCTCTCGCGATGCTAGTTACATCACTATCACATGATAATGTATCATCATCATAGGGCTCGGGGGATTGTCGGGTTCTACTAGAAGTGCCAAAGCATCCAAAGCAACCCATGGTACGGGCAAACAAAAAACTATCACGAAACATGATCTACTTCCCAATAAAAATGAAAAAATTGTTCTTCAAAAGTATGTTTAAAATATCAAGTGCTGAAAATTAACTGAAGAACCTGTACAACAACAACAACAACAACAACAAAAAGTAACATCAAGATTAACATCATGAAGACTTGAGCATCCAAATAATCAAACACAAAGTCGAAATCTTACCCCGCGCGATAAAAGGGGTTTTGAGGGCTTCAAGCCCGATGAACTTTAGCTATTCCAAAGGATGCCATTCAGCGAGATGAACAAAACATCTTGAGATGTCATAACCTCTGCATTCGAAACGCGACATGTCTTAAAAACTGCAACCTTATAATGAAAATTTTGTTATCTATCTCGCTCCTTGTTCACAAGCAGCAACTCGTTGACTGCATATCCGCAATTATTAAGAGCTACATAGGTTCAACAACCTCCAATGAAGTCAACATGAACATAAAGGCTTCTGCAAAAAGAAAAAAAATGTCAAATTTTCTCATTAAATTCGCTGATTTTTTATAAATTTAATAACTTGTGTTTGATTAGTCAGTAAACAAACACGAATCGAAATCCACATTGTAAGATAACTATGGTTTCTGACGAAAAAGAGGTACGCTTTTTCAATCCAAATGATCAACTCAAGTGAACGAAAGAAGAAAATGATCGAAAATCAACTGAAACTACACAAAAATACCTCAAATATCGCAAACTGAAGGTAAAACAAATTCTCACATAGATGAACAAAATAAGAATCTCCCTAAAACATAAAAAGAAAAACCCTAATTTTGAAATCGATGGCAGCAGAAAAAGAGAGAAAAACAAAAAAACAAAGCAAATTGAGAAGGAGATTTGAGTATTCGAAAATAAAGGAAAAAAAAACAAAACCCAAAAGTATTTGAAGGGGACAAAGCGAAGAATCTTACATTCGAACTGATTTCGATTTTGATCGGAGCAGAGAAAGACAATTGAAAAAAAAAAATTTAGGTCGCAAGGTAAAGGGCTCTCTCTCTATCTCTATCTCTCTCTCTCTCTCTCTCAACGTCGTGCGTGAGATGATTCACACAAAAAAAAAGAACAAAAAAAAAGAGAGAGCTTCGAAGCCTTCGATCGAGATTCTCTTCTTATTGTGTTCTTTTTTTTTTTTGTTGGGGGGCGTCTATATTTTTCTTTTTCTTTTTTAAAAAAAGGAGTTGTTGTATATTCAAACTTTACCAGCTAATGTGAGTAATATTTAAATTTCATTTGTTCTAAAAATAAAAAAGATACCATCATAGCTGGAGGAATTTTGAGCATGCCAATGATCATCTTAAAAACTTGCAACCAAAGCACTAGCCCACCCACCAATAAGTTCCAAAACACTACTTGATGTAATCTTGTATTTATAAATCTAATGCAAGCATCTACATATACTTTAGCTATTGGTATTATTGTTTTCAAAGTGAAATTATACATCAACCAAAACAATGTTTTAAAAAAAAGTTGACTAGCTTTTTATTTATTTAAATAACTATAAAATATATACAGAAACATAATAAAATATAATTTTTGTTGTTTTGCTTTTAGTATCTTTAATATGTAAAATTGATTACAAATCCTATATATTTTCCTAGAGAATTTCTTAAGTTTTTATAGGAAACAAGTTTATCAAATTCTGTTCACACCAAAAACGTAAGAAGCTGTATTATTTAGTTTGTGAGATATTTTAGCTTAAAACAATACATTCAATCTGTTAAGCTTTTTAAGTGAACGAGATTTTTAAAAAACTTGCTTTCCGTTAGAAGTACAATATAAACTTTGGTAGCAAAAATCTTTCATGTTACATTTTTTCTTAAAAATATAAAGTATATTTCTGAAAGAATAATTTATAAAATATCTGATTATTATTCCAAATCGTGGGCAAAGAAAGAAACACAAAACAAATGGGAAAGAAATTGTCGCCACTCCTTTGTTACAAAAGAGTGCGCGACTCCAGAGACGCAGCTCGTTTTGGTGTGTTTATCTGACACACACACACTCTATCTCTCTCTCTATCTCTCGTCACGCCGCCGCAATGACCGTCGGAGTTTTAGCTTTGCAAGGCTCTTTCAATGAACACATCGCGGCTCTGCGGCGGCTCGGCGTCCAAGGAATCGAGATAAGGAAGGCGGAGCAGCTTCTCACCGTTTCATCTCTCATCATCCCTGGCGGCGAGAGTACCACCATGGCCAAACTCGCCGAGTACCATAACCTGGTCCTCTCTCTCTCTCTGTCTAGAATCTGTGTGTTTTGTAACCCAATTGTCCCAGCATTCAATTTTATTGTTTTCGCGAGGACCCACTTGGTGAAACTAGGAAAGCTTCCTTTTTTATGCTTGCTTGAAACTAATCTGGCGAGAATTCTCGGATTTGACGAGAAATCCGACCTTGTTGGAGAAATGATTTCTGTGTGAGTTAGGCAAATTTTGTGGTTTTATGGAGTAAAATCGTTTCTTATTCCTGATGAATCCAGTTAGTACTGTTTAAAAAAAACTGGCTTTGAAGCATTTGAGATTGTAAAAAGAAGAACTTTAGGATTTAAGTATCATTAAGTAATGTTTGTGGTTTCTCTGTTTATGTTTCATGTTTTGTACCACATAAACCTCAAGCATTGTCTGATGGAACCACTCTTTGATTAGATGATCCTGTGAAATGGTTTTTATTATCTTTATCGAACATTTGCAGAGAGCTATGTCGATAGGGAGTGTATACTCATGGAAGGATGAGACTTGATTTACGTTTAGCTATAACTTAAACCCGTTGTTTAGATTTAATTGATTATACAGTTTTTAGTGGTGAGGAGGGATAGTATGGAAGTCTCTTCTCTGTTCTAATCTTCTTTCATTTGCTCTCTTTTGAAGTTCCCGGCTCTACGTGAGTTTGTTAAGACGGGGAAACCTGTTTGGGGGACATGCGCTGGTCTTATATTCTTGGCTGACAGAGCAGTTGGTGAGTACATTTAATTCATTTTCCTATCATTCAATTGTGTAGCTTAAAATTAGAGACTAAAACGAGAAAAATGTTGAAAATTTCAGGTCAGAAAGAGGGAGGTCAGGAATTAGTCGGTGGCCTTGATTGCACCGTTCAGAGGAATTTCTTTGGTAGCCAGGTACAAAAGTATTTCTTCGACCAAGATTTCGAAATTCATGCTATTCACCATAACTCAGAGATATGTATAATGTACAATCAAATTTACTTTGCCAAGTGTCCAAATGAGACTGCTAAAATCGGCATAGCTGTGATGTAGTCATCTAGAAAACTCGGTTCTATTGGTGTAAAACTAATTGGAGGTCTCTAATTCCATATGAATTCGCTCGTGGCATCAAATAAGATCATATCCATATGAAAATATTACATTTTTTCTATAAAAATGAAGGTGGCAAAGCTTGATATCAAAGTTATTTTTTGATGTGTAGATTCAAAGTTTTGAAGCTGATATCTCAGTACCATTACTAACATCTAAAGAAGGTGGGCCAGAAACATACCGAGGAGTGTTCATACGTGCTCCAGCTGTTCTCGAAGTCGGCCCTGGTGTCGAAGTCTTAGCACATTATCCCGTCCCATCAAACAAGGTCTTGTATTCAAGCTCTACTGTACAAATCCAAGAGGTTTGCTTAGTTTTGCACCAATGCTCATGAAAAGATCACCTTTTTTTTATGAGGACATGTATGAATCTCGTCTTGTTGATTTCATTTCATTTTTTTTCAGGAAGATGCTCTTCCGGAAACGAAAGTCATTGTTGCTGTGAAGCAAAGAAACTTGTTAGCAACTGCGTTTCATCCCGAGTTAACTGCAGACACGCGATGGTAATTAGTTAATCAGTTTCCCGGTCTTTTGATTGCTTCAACGGCTATGATCTATATGCTCGGGTTTTACTCATTCTGATTAATATTTTCAGGCACAGTTATTTCATTAAGATGACGAAAGAGATCGAACAAGGAGCTTCTTCAAGCAGTAGTAGCACCATTGTTTCTGTTGAAGAAACCAGCGTAGGTGCCGAAGCCAAGCCTGATCTTCCTATATTTCAATGAACGAATAGACAAAAGACACTCATCTTGAAATAAAATCGATTCTTTCTTCTTAAAGATGTCTGGGTAAAAATGCAAGCTAGTTTGCATTGAGCACAAAAGAAAGTTTAAGTGAGTCATGTACTTGTTTCTTGATATAACTTTGTATACGGTTAAATCAGAACGGTTTTCGTGGTTCAGTTTTGTTTGTGCCTTGTAAATTGTGACAGGTCGTTTGGCCAAGAATCGAGCTTAAGAAAACTGGCAGCTTTGCAGAGACAGAACAGAACAGACTTTAATAGTATAATCCGGTTTGGTTTTTGGTTCAAGAGTTAACAAGCTAAACTGGTTTGTAGTAAACCGGTCAGCTGTTTTGGCTCGTTTGACCTTTCTTTGGTGTCTTGAAAAGGATGCAAGCTTGTAATAGTGGTCGGCTTGTGGACCAATGAAAGTCAAGAAAAGTTTCTTAAAATACACACATTTACAGACATGAGGGCTTTCTTCTCCATTTAAGGCATCCTCACGTTCCAGCTAGCTCGTCGGTCCTTGCACATAAAGTCATCAAGAACAAACAATTAAATTCTTTTTTTCGTAAACATTTACAGAGAAATATTTGGATTCATAACATAGTGATTGCACAATATTAGCAAGTTACTATGAGCAAAAAAAGGTGACATTTTTGGGTTATTGATACCGAAAAAAAACTAGAAGTAACAGAGAATAAAAATAAATATCGTATTGGATATTACCAACTTATTCCACTGGTTCGATTGATATATCTTTGTTGGGAAAAAATGAAGTAATTTGAAATATGTTTTGATTATGAAGCATAAAAAAATGGTAAAAAAGAATGTGATTGATAATTACGTACGTTTTTGATAAAATTAAATGAGTCTTCTCGCTAATAGTTTTGATGTCATCAAGTAGACCTTTTGACTTGAGATAAACTCAAAGAGTCGGCTTCTTTCTTAAAATGAAGCAAGGGATATTATCATATGATAGGTTTTAATAAGTCAACTCAATTCTTTCTTCACTCTATAAAATCCCTCCTTCTACGAAGACATTCCACCACACCAAATACACACAAAAAGATCTTAAGAACCTAAAGAAGAAGCTAAAGAAGAAAACTTGGACTTGAAAGATGGAGGGCAGAAAGTCATATGTGCTTGTCGCTCTCTTCGCATTGCTTATCTTGACAGAAATTGTCATTGCTCAGAGCGATGGCGACAAAGGCGACCGTGATAACGGCGAAGGGCATGAGGGACAAGTAGACAAGGGTGAAGGAAGAGATCATGGCAATGGCAAAGGTAATGGTAACGGTCCAAAGGACAGGGACGATGAGGAGGACGAAAGAAAGGAAAAGAAGGAAAAGGACAAGGAGGAGAGGGAGGACAGGGAAAAGAAGGTCAATGAAAGGAAGGAAAAGGCGAAGAAGGAGAGGGAGGAAAGGGAAAGGAAGGTGAATGAAAGGAAGGAAAGGGCGAAGAAGGAGAGGGAGGAAAGGGAGAAGAAGGACAATGAAAGGAAGGAAAAGGCAAAGAAGGACAAAGAGAGGAAGGAGAAGGAAAGGAAGGAAAGGGAGCAGAGTGAAGCGGCTGCGAGATACAGGATGCTTTCACCGTTGCCTACAGGACAAGAGCAGGCGATGTGTCAGGCTCGGGGTCCATGTTATTACGAGACTCTTGTTTGTCCTGATGAATGTCCCAAGAGGAAGCCCGCGACGAACAAAGACACCAAAGGTTGCTTCATTGACTGCACTAGCAAATGCGAAGCTACATGCAAATGTAAGACATTCTATTTACTTGGCCTCCTTTGTTTTAGATTCAATTTTTCTTTCCGCACAAATAATATCGTTCTCCGGATTCCAAGTAACAAGAGCATAGATTTCAATTGTAGATTAGTTACTTGTCGTACAAGGAAAAATATTTCTTATAAACCACGTAATTTTCTTCTTTCTTACAGGGAGAAAAACGAACTGCGACGGCTATGGTTCTCTGTGCTACGACCCTCGATTTGTCGGAGGAGACGGTAGGATGTTCTATTTCCATGGAACCAAAGGAGGAAACTTTGCGATCGTTTCCGATAACAATCTACAAATCAACGCTCACTTCATCGGTTCAAGACCCGTTGGCAGAACCAGAGACTTCACATGGGTTCAAGCGCTAAATGTCATGTTCGAAAACCACAACCTCGTGATCACAGCCAATAGAGTAAATCAATGGGATGAAAAAGCTGATGCCTTTACTCTCAGATACGACGGAGAACTCATCACACTTCCTGAAGACGAACAAACCGAATGGAGGGTTTGGGGACAAAAAAGAGAGATCGTCATCGAAAGAACCGATGAGAAAAACAGCGTAAGAGTACTTGTCTCTGGTCTTGTTCAGATGGACATCAAAGTTAGACCTATAGGGAAAGAAGAGAACAGAGTTCACAACTATCAGTTGCCGCAAGATGACGCTTTTGCCCATCTTGAGACCCAGTTCAAGTTCTTAGACCTAAGTGAGCTCGTCGAGGGTGTTTTGGGGAAAACCTACCGTCCCGATTACGTCAGCACCGCCAAGACTGGAGTCCCAATGCCTGTGATGGGAGGAGAAGACAAATACCAAACGCCTTCTCTGTTTTCGCCGACTTGCAGACTCTGCATGTTCAGGCCTCAGGAAGAGCCACTCTCTGCTGATATCTAATGAGAAGAAGAGGAGGAAAGATGGGAACTTCTATTATTTTAAAATAAATACATAAGAAATTCATATTTGTCACTGTTTTGTTTCCGCAAAATATTTATATTCATAAAAAGTAATGTAATAAGAGCCAAGAAGATAAAATTTGGCCAGTTTGTGATGTTTTTGAGGGTTTAAGAAATTAGAAATGTAAGACGTTTCTTGCGCCAGGGGCAAACTCTTGCTTTTTTATTTAATTTTTCCTTGTTCCTTTGTTGTGTTTGGTTTACGAATAAGTTTATATATAACTATTACAAAAACTATTTTGTGTGTATATTAACGTATTTGAATCTGCCATTAAATTTCTTGGATACCGTTTTGTGTGTATGTTCTTCAATTTGAAAGCAAAGTGTGTTTTTGGGAGTTCTTAAGAACAGCTAAAGATGCTCAAAGGACACTCTTTTCGCTAAAACTTATAAACCAATAGCAAAAAATAAAAGACTTAAATAATCAAATAAGTCAATACTAATAAAAAAGAAGCTTGCAATTTTCTAGGCATAAGTTCATGTGATCCAAGAAAATTAAATTATGTTACACGTCACATGAGTACATGACTTCGAATTAATATACCATCTAATTATAAAAAAATTAATCATATGAAACTAATATATAATGTCAACTTCGTAAAAATGATTAGTTATGCAACCATTCGTGGTTTGATATTTTTGTAATCATAAAGATATCGCATGTGTAGATCCGTCTTCAATGGTTCTCACTACCTTCACGTCCTTAATCTACGAATAGATACTGTGGGAAAACACAGCCCACGGCGCATAGATAATGTGAAAAGATTGAACTGATATATTGTTGTTATATATACGTAGATGTTACTAATTTTAATGAATGTGTTTATTTTCTTCAACCAGCTTTTTAGTGATTATATTGTGCTAGATCTAGTAGATGAAAATGTAAAAGTGATATCCTATTGTTATTGGCTAGATCTAGTAGATTATTATGTTCATTTGTTGATCATTATTTTTCATTTGGGTTGAATTATTATGTTGTGAGGAATCATTGTGTGGTTTCCTTGCATTCTAGGATACAGCCAATAGCCATCCATACATAAATGCATATACTTATATACATATAGATATAAGACCCACCTAATTTAGTAAAGAGTTAAAGTCCTAACATATATTTCAATTATCTAAGTTTTATTAGATATCACTTGTAATAATACTTCACAAAATTAGTATAAATTACAGGTTTAACTTTTGAGAGGCATATATATGTTTTGAGTGGCTTTTTTATTATAGAAAATGAATTAAATAGTCTAAATCATGGATAAAAATAGAACAATTCGATTCAGAGAAAAAAAGGTAAGATTATTCGATTTTTAAATTGCTATTTGTAAGAAAAGAAACAGAATATCAAAATAATTGATGGATATATTAAGAATATCAAAAATTATATATGTTTTCCTTCCGTTCAAACTAATGTTCATCACAAGAAAAGCAATTGAAACCTCTACTCAACATGTTGTGCAGGTATCTTCAGAAAAAGTAAACCGACCATTTCATTTGTCAAATATATATGTATACAAACACAAACGTATATTGCATTTGTACATATACATCACGCAAGAAATGTAGAGCGTTTCAAAGTTCAAACTTGTGTTTTGAAGCGTTTCAACAACTTGGAATTTAAATCATATTACTTCTCGTATATTCATACACAAAATGCATCAACTTTTTTCACGTTATATTTCTAAATTAGCAGCTTTTTTATTTTATAGTTGACCGAATCTTTTAATGAATACAATATAACTTTTATAAATTAATATTTGATATATTAATGTTTTAGTAAATTAATAAAAAAGTCGGTTTTAAATTAATTTTAATCTAATTAATATCTTAACAAATTAATATTTTACTAGATTAATAAAATATTATAATTTTGATGTTTTTAATTTTGAATTTTTTTACTGTGCCATAATTGATATAGCAAAACTTATGTTCGCATAAAAATAATGTCAAATGGGTTCACACTTTGTAATTACCATTATTATCTTTTGAACAAAATTTTGGATTAGTTTTCAAGTTTATGCAGGTAAACCAAACTTTTTTAATGTCGTAGTGGCCTAGCATATTAGATTATCCAAAAAAATTTGAACCATATATTTGATTTACTACCTGACCACCTATATTCGTTTTTGGCTAGTGATTATAATTTTGTTTCTTATAGGCTGAATTTTCACAACTAAGAAATGCAGATTTATTTTTCCAAAAGGATTTATAATAAACAAAAGTCGAAGCTGTTTCGTACACGGTCTTCGATTCTTCATGTGATTTGATTAAACCTGGACCGTTAATTAAGCCGCTCTCTGCTGCTTTGTTGCAGCCTCTCTGATCTATAAGAACACTCCCTCCACTTCTCTCAAATCGAAATACAAAGAAATCTAAAACAAAAGACTGTTCCTTCTCTCAAGAAGTTACCATCTTGAATTAAAAAACAAACATGTCACGACTCCTCCTCGTGATTTTCATCGTTCTTGTCTCTGTTACAGTTTCAGCAACAGAGAAAGTGAAGAAAGGTGCTTACGATGCGGCTTCAACGAACTACAAGGTGTTGTCTCCACTTGGCTCGGGCCAAGAGCGTGTTCAATGCTTTGCGAGAGGATCCTGTAACCAGAAGATCCTCACTTGTCCTAAGGAATGTCCCGAAAGGAAACCTAAGAAGAACAAGAAGGAAAAGGCCTGTTTCGTCGATTGTAGCAGCAAATGTGAAGTCACCTGCAAATGTAAGTCCCAAATCTCAAAACTTTGTAACGTTTATCAGTAAGAGATTCCTAACGCATCAGCTTAATCTTGGTTGATTTGTGTTGTTGTCGAGCAGGGAGAAAAGCAAACTGCAATGGATATGGTTCTTTGTGTTACGACCCAAGATTTGTGGGAGGAGATGGAGTGATGTTCTACTTCCACGGAAACAAAGACGGGAACTTCGCCATCGTCTCTGACGAGAATCTTCAAATCAATGCGCATTTTATTGGTACAAGACCTGCTGGTAGAACCAGAGACTTCACATGGGTTCAAGCCTTCTCAGTTATGTTCGATAGTCACAACATCGTTATCGCAGCGAAGAAGGTATCGTCTTGGGACGATTCTGTAGACTCTCTCGTCGTGAAATGGAACGGAAAAGAAGTTGAAATTCCGACAGGAGGTGAAGCAGAGTGGAGCATCAATCTTGAAGAAAGGGAAGTTGTTGTTGAGAGAACAGATGAGAGGAATAACCTGAGAGTCACGGTATCTGGGATTGTTCAGATGGATATTAAGGTTAGACCAATTGGGAAAGAAGAAGATAGAGTTCATAACTATCAGTTGCCTGAAGGTGATGTTTTTGCTCATCTAGAGACTCAGTTTAAGTTCTTTAACCTTAGTGATCTAGTCGAGGGCGTTTTGGGGAAAACATACCGGCCTGGATACATTAGTCCGGTTAAGATCGGAGTCCCGATGCCGATGATGGGAGGAGAAGACAAGTATCAGACTCCTTCTCTGTTCTCACCTGTCTGTAATGTCTGCAGATTCCAAGGCAAACCTGGTCCTGGAGTGGCTAAGTACTAAACTTTGTAATGTCTGTTTTTTATATATTTATCGAATTGTATTTAAATTAAGCCTCTAATTCTTGTGTTTTCGCATGGCTTGGTCGAACGATTATCGATGTTTTGTCTCTTTGTATTTGCTATTTGGATCTAAAACATAATAAAAAGGATTTTCCTATGTCTGCTCGCTTCGATTCATTGTTTCTTACACTGCAAGAAACATGTAAATCAAACATAAGGGTTAAGTATTCATCCTAGGGTTTAACTTGGAAACTATTTAGTCGAGCTTCTGCTTCTTCTGCAAGTGATCTTGCATCCTTTGGAATTTAAGAATGGCCCAAACCAAATGCCAAAGCCCTAACTCCGGCCAAAGAGCCGCCGTGGTATGAAGAAGTGACCTCGAAGTCTGCCACGTCATGAAGTTACTCAGCCTATCTCGTCCCCCGGTTCTTATCACAAGATCCGGATCTGGAGCAATCGATGCATACATATACTCTTCAATATCATTCACCTCCAAAACCGCATGACCGTTTCCATCATCACACTTTCTCACACAAGACTCTCGAACGGCGTGAACAATCTCGTGACTTGCGCTGTAAGCAACGCAAACTACAACCATTAGACTTCTATTTTCCTTGGTAATTTCCATGAGTCTCTGCGCCGCGGCTCTAAGAAGCTGGTTTAACGAATTCAAATCACCGACAAAGATGACTCTCATGCCCTTTAGATTCCCTGAGATAGCTTGATCGATTGTGAATTCGACTTTCTCTAGCATCAGATCCATCATAGACTTGACTTCTTCCGGTTCTCTCTTGAAATTATCGGCACCAAACGCGTAGAGTGTTACGTAGGGTACACCAATCTCTTTGCAATACTGAAGAACATATGTAACGGATACGAAACCGGCTCTATGTCCTGCGTCTAGGCCTTTAAGATTGTATTTCTTGGAAAATCTGCGGTTTCCATCCATGATGAATGAGATGTGATTAGGGATTGGACCGACGCATAGAACTCTGAATATGAATCTCCTCATTAGACTCATCAAACCATTGAAGATTTGAGTGAAGTCGCCTACTTCTTCTTGGATATTCATCTCGGAAAACCAATTAAGCTTATATGGTTATGGAAATGGAATATTGAAGAACAATGCGGTTTATTTTATCTTTGCTGTGAGTGAAATATAAATAAGAGATATGAAGTTTCTTTTTTGTTTGGAGGGAATGCAATTGGAATGAGCATATGATATGGCTGATTTTTAGGGGAAGGGAGAAAATGGCTGATCAATGACTCTCTTCTTCGTTTGTCAAATCTCTAATGACTTCAATTAGTAAGAAGTACAATTTTTTAAAATTACATATATTTTTCCAAATTCATTCCGTAAAGATAACATGAAATATATATAATTAGTTTAAATTGTTTTAAGCTAATGACTGAATATAAAAGAGGAGGAAAAATAAAATATTAGAGGCTCAATGCAGATGAACTTATCCAACAACGAATGCGATGACACACAAAAATGGTTGTATGGTTTATTCATTCTTGTTTTTCTTTTTTGTTATCTTTTAGTTTCTACAATTATATTCACTTTCAAGTCTCGAATTAGTAATCTATGTAATGAGCCATTATTTGTTGCATCATAGGAGTCTAGAACTACTAATCTAAGAAATAATTGAATCATCTTTGAGAATCTGTACATGAGATTATTTAGTAATAGAGTAATTAAAGCAGATGAGAAGATGCCAATCAAAATCAAATCTGATAAAAGCATAAACATCATAGTAGGACGACAGTGTTGTTTTCATCAGACCCCACTTACACTAACCAAAAACTTTCACAAATTACAAACTTATATATGTTTACATTATTCGAGTTTATTTATGTTGACATTAAATTACATTTTACAAATAAAAATTATTCTTCAGGTGATCAATGCCTGAAGAAAATTCAGATTTTTTATCATTATTATTATAATCAACAATGAATCTTCTATCCGTTGATGTGATACACTGGGAACATCAGTACAAACCCAAAAAAAACAAAAAACAAAATTAAAGATAATTAATGTAAAATATGCTTAAAAGTGTAGGGAGCCCACCACAAATCAATCGATATGTTTGCTTTTTCTTAATTTCCAAGCAAAGTTGCAAGTTGCTCGTTCCATTATCATACACCACACTCCCATTATTCCCCCCACCTTTCCAGACAGAGGATTTGATAATTACAAACAAAGTAATGATTATCTTTTAATCTATGCAGACACAAATATATACACACTGTAACTGTAAATACTAAATACTTACATTATCACCGCCGTAACGACTACTGCATGCTGCTACTACTCAATACCAAAGTGCAAGTTTGGTATCACGATTAATACCATAAAGAAAAAAAAGTGTGTTAGCACGATGCTCCATGGTGTAAATTCAACAACTCAGATAAATTATTTATTTTTTGATAAGTACACATGAATTATTGGCTCAATTAGGACTCCGTTTAATTATCCTTTTATTTAATAAACTCCCCTATTAATTTTACATGTATTAATTGAGATATTGAAAATTACTGCACGGGATTTGCTTGCTATTTAAACCAATTCATTACTTAATAAAAAACAAATTCTGAAGCACCAATTCACATATATAACCGCCGTAATTTATCTGTTATTTCAATAACTAAATAAAATTTAACTCCATGCATGGCGTCCAATAAACATCTAGTAATTATCATTTTATCCCAAAAAATCATTACACCAAAAAAAATCAAATATCCTTCTTTTATTATTGACGGCATAAAGTCTATATATATATATATATATATATATCAAATAATTTTGCCAAGAAGTAAAACAGTTTATCTGATAAGATGTGATCGAAATTTTACACACACACAAAAAATAAAAATAATCATTGATTATATTAACTATCAACTTAGTTGTAAATATGTTGACCTCTTAACCAATTAATTTTCCCCATTTCATTATAACCCTTACTACTTCCTATAAACTCGTATATCACACAAACATAAAAACATCAACAACACTCACAAAGACACAGATCCACCATGGAACATTCTCCCATCTTCCTCCTCCTCTCCACCGTCCTCCTCCTCCTCCTCACAGTCACTCCCGGAACCCTATCTCAGCCAGCCGCTGCTCCGGCCCCATCAGGACCCACAAACGTCACCAAAATCCTAGAAAAAGCAGGCCAGTTTACTATCTTTATCCGACTACTCAAATCAACCGGCGTTGCTAACCAACTCTACGGCCAGCTCAACAACTCCGACAACGGAATCACTATCTTCGCACCGAGCGATTCTTCCTTCTCCAGTCTCAAAGCCGGAACCCTAAATTCCTTGACCGACGAGCAACAAGTAGAGCTAGTTCAGTTTCATGTCATACCAAGTTACGTCTCGTCCTCAAACTTTCAAACCATCAGTAACCCTCTCCGGACTCAGGCCGGTGACTCCGCCGAAGGACATTTCCCTCTCAACATTACGACCAGTGGCAATACCGTAAATATTACCTCCGGTGTAACCAACACAACCGTCTCCGGCAATGTCTATAGCGATGGACAGCTTGCTGTTTATCAGGTCGATAAGGTTTTGCTTCCTCAGCAAGTTTTTGACCCTCGTCCTCCCGCGCCGGCCCCGGCTCCGTCGGTATCGAAGTCGAAGAAGAAGAAGGAAGACGGTGATAGTTCCGATGATGATTCTCCGGCGGACGCTTCGTTTGCTCTGCGTGAAGTTGGTGCTGTCCGTAATGCGGTGTCGTTTTGCGTCATTAGCATATCGCTCGCATGGTTTTGTTTGTGATGATAAAATTGGTTTTATTATTACTCATGATTTTTCTTCCATGTGGTGAATTTGGAGTACTATTTCTCTGTTGATTTTCATGGATTTTGCGTTGATTAATCCCATCTGTTTTATTTTTATTTTTGCATTTTTCGTGTGAGTGAATTTTGTTTTTGTTCATCTCTAGATTTTTTATGTCCTTTGATCTTATCTTCACATTTTTTTTCAATAACTCTGATTTCCCCTAAAAAAATGGAAAATATGATTTTTTTAAAAAAATATTGTTAAGAATCACGTTTTTTTTTCCTTCCCGCTATAAGCATATCGTCTTCTTTATTATCTTTCTCTTCAATTATAAGACTTTCTCATCGTCTTTTTTATATAAAATTGAAATTGTCTATCCAAATTATCTTCTTTCATCTCTTGAACTTGCTACATCTTTTAAAATTATAGTTTTGTAGCAATTTTTTTGTTGTTGCTACAGAACAAATGAATGATATAAGATGAAGAAGGTCAGAGGATTTGCAATAGAAATCAATTTCTTCAAAGAGAAGATACAAGTGGAGATATGTCTTTTGAAGAGAAAATTCATATAATGCGATATAGTCGAGAAGATTGATACAATATAGATATCAAATGAACTCTTATCTTATTGCACCTTTGAATATTTTAACCGCAAATGAAAAAGATGACTTACCGCACAAGACACACACAAAAAAACTTAGCTTCATAAATGATTAATCTTAAGAATGAAGAAAGAAAACACATTATTTAGTAAGCCAATGACGTACTTCCTCAGTCGGTATATTATTTCTCACCAAGTAAATCCCATCAAGGTGAGCAACATATGATCGTATCTGAGCACATCTAGTTCTAGAGGCTCCTCCGTATGCTCTCCATAAGTCATGAAATTTCTGACCATGCCTCAAATGACAACGCCATACTATTCTATTGTCTCCTCCCTCATTAACCAGAATTTCGAATCTATTATTGAATTTTACATCTTGTATACCTTTAATTTCGTTTCTGTTGGAGGAACAGTTGACTTCGAGAATACTGTCAGGATTGAGTTTGTTTCGAAATTCTAAAGTGTTTAGAAGACACACAGATTTACATTCGTTCAAACCAAAATACACAACAATAGCTAACATGAAAATTATGAGATGATTCATTTTTGGATCTGACGACATCAAAGAGTCAAAGTTTAGTATTTATAGTTTCTTTTGTGGTAAAAGGCTTCAATGTTTTTATTAAATAAATAGTTTTAAGGTGACAGCTACATTTAGACACATATTTGAACCAATTAAAACTTATGGTTGGAAGAGCATTTGGTGTCGAAAAATAAGGTTAATCAACAAGATCAGATCAAATGAATTAAACTTGCAAATTAATGTTGACCACTATAAATAAAGAAACCAAAAGCCTACTATTCGAACAAGATTAGCAATGTTGACAAAAAAAGAGAAAGAACAAGATTAGCAATAGAGTGGAAAACGTATCCTTGATGATAAAAAAACATTATTATTAGCAATAAACGCAACGCAATTTTTGTTTTTTAAGATAAGTTATGCCGTAAACGAATTTTAAAATACCTAAATAGATTAAAATTTGAATCATTGGAATCCATCCATTAACGATAAATGCGTGCATGCATGAACTACATAGCCACATAAGTACGCGCTATTGTGGCGCGTGGGGCCGAATTCAATATTCGCCAACCGAGTTAACTCAGTCAACTAAACCGAGTCGAGTCAGAATCCCTCCCGACTTAAAAATCTCGTGCTGTACGCGTTTTGCGTCTCTCCTATTCTCATGATCTCGCATCTCAATCGGTTACGTCAGATAATCGACTGCTCGTTGTTTGCAATCAGAGGAAAGATACAATAAAGGACATTTACGTAAAAAATACAGTTCTATGTAATATTATTTTGTGAACTTTTTAAAAGACGTCATGTGAGTTATCACTCTATTTTTTTCTGCATATATTACCTAGAACGCTTGAAGAGTTTCTTATGTCCCTAAATAGAAGTATGATTACCTTGTACATCAATAGTAATGAGTATTTTCAGAATCTGAAGCCATGTCCACGGTTGCTTCCCCACCTACGGTAGTTGGATCCAACTTCGAAATATCATGGTTCACCGTCAATGGCACCCTTGATGAGAAGTGATGATGATGAAGACGTTTTTGGTCATCACCACTTCCTACGCCAAGGAAGTCTCTAGTCAACTCTTGTTCCTTATTCTTCTGCTTCAAACAAATGGAGTTTGGCATCGCATTGTTGAAGATGGAGGAAGTCGTTACCCCGAACATGGGGCTAGCGTTGGAGCTTGATGATGATCCCAATTGAGACACCTTTTGAAGCAATTTTGTTGCCGACAAAGAAGCCAGATTCCCTTCTTGGTTTTTCAAGAACATGGATGCTATGTTTTGACCGGTTGGGTTGGAGCCATCGTAGATATATCTCTTCTTGATTTCATCTTCTTGATTATTGAATATTCCCTTTTGAAGAATGTTTTTGTTGTTGTTCATATATTCATTGAGTAGCCAGTGGTGTGAACCGTCTTCTTGTAACTTCCGTAGATTGTGAACCGAATCAGATGTGCCACGAGGTGATTGTGGGGATGGCAACGCAAAAACGTTTGTTTGTAGCGAGATTTGGCCAGAATCGGTGAAATTGTATCCCAATAAGGTGGTGTCATTGCGGTTGACACTAAGACTATCCGTACGTGTAAGAGAATGATCCAATTGTGATTGAATAAGAATTGGATTGCTGGTAGTAGCGGCTATGGAGATGGCCGAATTGGCGCCTAAGGGTGAAGGAGCTGATGAGACGAATTTTGCCGTTTCATCAGCTAATGCATCACAGAAGGCTCTATGTGTGATGAAACTATCCTTCCTGATACAATCAACCAAATCATTCATCAAAGAAACTATATCAATGGATGTCACGAAAAGAAGAAAAACTATATCAATTTATATGGTCCGGCTATATAAAAATATGATACAGGTATTTTTATTTTTCTATAATGATATGCTCTTCTTGTATGATATATATGTAAAATGTAACACAGTATTTAATGTAAGTATAAAATCGATGTACTTATTTAGGTGGGCACAGAAGACTTTAGGTTATTGAGACATGACCACATGATGTTCTAATCATGCATCAACCTTTTTCACCTCGATAGTGGTGTCTCAGCAAAACTACAAACTGTACCAAGATAAAAAGAAGCTAAAGAAATAATAAACGGTAGTGGTATCCAAACGAAAAGCTACAAGCCAAAGAGTACGTACTAAACATAACGTACACGGGTACACCTATGACGAGAACTTTTAGTATAGTAATTTGTACAATTAATACTGCTGTGTATAAATTGTAAGAAAGAGACAGTCTAAATTGTAATCTAGATTAAACTTCAAAAATATACGTCTATGAATTGTAAGAAAGAGACAGTCGAAGTTGTATATTATACATGTATATGCTGTATATAGCACAAAGGTAATATCATGCTTTTATGTATGCATGTACCTGTTTAGATCCAATTTGTCTCAAATTCAAATATGTGTATGTGTTTACGTTTATATTTATATTTTATATTTTTATCAAACACTTTAAAATTTAAATAAATGCAAATCTGAAGGTTATATATTAAAATTTCGAAAATGTTTGATAAAATGTTTAATTTTCAAAACTAAACACAATAACTTAATGTGTAAATTAGGCAACTAATAAGACTTCAGACCAAGGCTTAGAAAGAGTAGTAATGACCTGGAGAAGAGGGTACCGCAATCACATCTATACTCTCTGCTACCACAAATCTTGCTATGAGCTTTCCAATCGGATATCACAGCATACTTCTTGGAACACTTGTCGCATTTCCACTTTTTCTCGCCATGTTTCCTACTAAAGTGCTTCTTAATTCCGGTGAGATCTCCTAAGGCTCGAGATGGATCATTGTGGACGCAGCTCTTCTCAGGGCAAATATACACTCTCTTCTTCACAAGGTCCTTGTTCTTTCTTTGTTTCAGCTTCCATGGGAGGTTGTGGCCTCTTTTGTGAAGCTGCAGATTCTGTTCTCTCTGAAACCCTTTGTTGCAGATTTCACAGAAAAACCGGTTTGTCGCCATGAGGGATTTCGGAGATAGAGCGACCACTTCTGCATCTGGATCTGCTTTTGTTGTTTTTGTTGTTGAAACAAAAGTTAAACCAGGAAATATGAAACAATAGTCAAGAAGGAAACAAGAAAAGACAAAAGATCTACACTTGAAAGAGGAGTATTGAATTTAATGAAAGCATCATCAAGAGAACTTATATATTTTGAAAACCCATCGAGATAAGAAAAAGTAACGTATACATATATATAACACATGCCTGGATTTCCTGGGAGGTTTCTCTTTCTCTTGAATGTGTTAGTTGAGGCAGGCTTAGAGTTAGGGTTGGGATTTGGGGTTATGTGTTCTTGGTCATGGACAGGACTAGAGAATGAGAGACGGTCATGATTATGTGGAATCATCATGTCTTGATTCACAGTAAGAGGACAAAAGAAGACTCTCTAGTTTATCTTAAAGTTCTATACTAAAACAAGCAAGAATCCGAGAGCAATAAGACAGAAAATGAGAGGAGTGAAAGAAGAAAACAAAGCAAGAATGTAAGTGATATATCTAAGTACGGTAAAACTTTGTGACTTACAAGAAGTAAAGCAAGATATTTTTATGAGCTTAAAAGTAGAATTTTTTTTTCAACAACAATCAGTTATGTCGGCTTTGAATGGCATTAGTGATATCCGGTCGTTTTTATTTCCCCAATATTTCAAACTTTTTATATGTTTATAGAGTTATGGACTTTTGATATGTTGTTCCTCTGAAGACAAGCTTTTGATAATACTTGTGGCAGATCCAGAGCTTAAATTTTCTCTTCTCCTAGTGTAGCACCTAGTTTTTCAAATTCAGATCCGGAGTCGCTTTTTAGCACTGTTCTAACCGGTTGAAACAGCCACATTTGGATCGAAGGAAAAAGTTAATTTTATAATCGCTTTTTTATATGTTAACTTGTGGTGGATGATGTTTTAATCACTTGTGAAGATCTTGTAGATAACACCAAAAAGAAAGCTGTCTTAGAGGGAATCTATCTCCCTTTACACACAATTGTCTTTTATTCCTCTTACAAATCGGTCAGCGATAGGCTTAAACTGGACCATTCTCGATCTTCCCATAATTTCATTTCATAATTTTACTCTGAGTTGAAGATCTTCAAATTAATGAAAAAAGCATCTTAAATGTATTTGTTTCCACAAATTTCATACCGTGGTAAGAAATTTCTTTAACAAAAAAAAACGTGGTATTATAGTATAGATTATTTCACATTTCTCTATTAATTATTTTTTAATAATATAAATCAATATTCTCTTATTTTTTCTTAATATTTATTTGGTATTGATAGGAATTATTTTTTTAGTAAATGTAGACATAGAAAAGTGCGAATATGTATATATATATATTTGGGTATGATTGTATAATGCATGAGATATGAACAACTTTTAACTTTTGGACTTTTTCTCGCTCTCTCTCTATGTATATAAGTTGACTATAAATTAAGACCACAACATTTCAGTAATAAAACAATGTGTGTTACCAAACTCTTTTTCATATCAGAACTCCTATATTAATTTTTTTTATACATCACAACAAAATACAACACAACGCTATTGGTGAAACCGGTTCTGTGTGAATATTAGATGGATCACAGAGAAAAAAAACATATTATATTGATATATATATTCTGATCATGATGAAACTGTTAACGTTTAATTTGATAATGCTAATCAAAGTTCAGCCAAATCATTTGAGAGTGAGACAAGTGACATCACATCCATACTTTAAAAAGAACAATTATATTAGATCCCACTCCATAGACTAGCAGGCAGACCATTAATTGCATACGTATGTTTACTTAAACTAGTTGCAATTCATTATTCAAATTCGATTTCAGTTGCTTTTATTTCTTTTATAATCATTGGTTACTCTCTCTATATTCATAATTTTAGACTTTATTCCAAATTCTGATATAAGAAAACTATTTAGCCTATATCTATGAATCGACAGTAGATTCTGCGACAAGAGTCATATAATATTTGCAATAATAAGTAAAGAAAGACAAATAAACAAACAGGATAATCTAGAGATGACAACAACATATAAAGGACATAAAAAGAAAGATTTAGAAACGAAATTAGTAAAAGAGAAAAGGACGGTGGGAAAAAAAGGGGCTTGCCTTTACAGCCAACACTCAAATTTGATGGGGCAAGCAAATAGTCATTACATAAATAAGCCATAAGTACATTATTGACCCCTAATAGAGCTTGTTAGAGAGCCTGTCCTGAGTATACATCACGAGACTTATAATCCACCAAAGTGTTTACACATCATGACCCTTATAATCGCCAAATCTTGATCATCTAATCTCTGGTTCCGTCAGAATATTTCAGTAAAGTTACGTATAATTGATATATGTATATATACATTTTCTTAATGAAAACTGATTTCTTAATTTTGACATTGTCATAGACCATGAGATAATACTTCATCTTTAGTTTGCAAGTTGTTGGTCCGTCGAGAAGCTACAGAATTATTATTATATAAAGGAAAACAAAAACAACGAAAAAATAAAACACTTGCGAGAGATAGTCAGACTCAGTTTTTGGCATGTGTCAAGAATGGCAAATGCACAAGTCCCACCACATTTTAATAAATTTTCTTCGTGTTTTATGTCCCTTTAGAACCTGTTTTTTTTCTCTTCTTTTTTTAATTATAAAGGGCCCAAATATGAACCGGGCTTGGATACAGTAAAAACTAAACGATTTCAGAACCCGACAAGAATCTCCAGTTTCATCCCTAATTTTTCCATTAGGACTAAATTCCCGAACTCGAAGTACTTTTTTTGTTTTTTTCAGGAACTTGTGTATAAATTAATTATAAAGTATTTGTGTATTTATAGAAAAAGTTTCCGTAAATACTACTTATCGTGCAACATTCATCTTACCGTATAACTACTAATAACGCCCAAAAAAGTCGTTGGAGTATTATCTATGATCTATCTATAGTTATCTAATATCTACTACAACTCTCCACGTCTCTTCCTTAAAATCATCAACATTCTATTACACCCAAGTACCCCCAGATTTGACATTATTTACCATTTTGCCTTTCCTTCACCATTCCATATCCTCCTCTTCTCTGACCTTTCCCATTTTGTTTTTTCTTGTACACTACCAACAATGGCGAGAGGCTCTTCCCAGTCCCAACAATCAACCTCCACCGCCTCCTCAACCGCCCGGCCCGGTCTGGCCGCTCCTCGTGGATCCGCTGCCGCTACAGCCGGCATGCGTCGTCGCAGGCTCGGCGGAGGTGGAAGCGCATCGTCAGGGGGCGGATCCGCTGCTGGATCAGGATCGAGCAACATGCTGAGATTCTACACCGATGAAGCTCCTGGTTTGAAGATCTCACCGACCGTTGTTCTCATTATGAGCCTCTGTTTCATCGGCTTCGTTACCGCTCTTCACGTCTTCGGAAAACTCTACCTCCACAAATCCGGATCCGGTGCATAGATCCGGATCTGGATCTCTTCATCCGTATGTTGAATCGGTGGTCGCCTGAGTTTTTTTGTTTTCGTTTTTTGACTTTTCTTGTTTTTTTTTTTTGGTGTTGTTTCTTGATGATCCATGTAAAATCGCTAAACGTTGAATAAAACATGTTCCTTATGAAAACAGATTAACCGATTGACATTAGTCAACGGAGATTACATTTCTGATCTAAAGTTCCTATCGATCGTTTTACTTTGCTCCTACACAGTTGTATGCTCTCAGACTCGAACTAAAATACAATAAAAATGACTTATTGGGATGGTCTTTAAAACTAGTTCGGTGTTCATGTTTAATCCGACGATTTTAATTTACACATTTTTTACAATTCCGACAGCGATGGTTGTCCATTGATCCGACGATATATATATATATATATGTTTTGGCTATATGTGACGCTTCTGGCCGAGAGAGGAATAATAACATAGAAAAGGCATAGACTTATGTCGAGTTGAAAACACAATTTTCTTTTTACAGAAATAAACAATCAATCACCAACGTACATGAATGATCCAAAAGGAAGACTTGGAAACAAACATTATAGACGGTAGAAGCATATGTAGACCTAGTTTACTAGAAGCTTTTGTAAGCTTGGATGACAGAAGCCACCGTCCCAACCAGAGTCAAAAACAAGAGAAATACGGCCGCACATGTAGCTGTTCCGGTCAACAAGTCGCTGAAGTAGACTTTGTTAAGAGTGGCCCAACACCTTTTTCTGCGAGATTTACAGTGCGCTCTGAGATTCATTGCTATGCTGTGGTATTGCGAATTGTCCGGTGCCTTCAGGCCACGGTTTAATTTGTTTACCATCTCCACCACCAAGCTTGGACTACCCATACCGTTTCGTAGCACCCTGTGTTCCAGCGACAGATGTTTGTTTTTATGCATTATATATATATATATATCAATTCGAGAGATAAATGTATTAATTGATTTTGTGATATACTTACCTTCGTGCGCGAGTACTACAACGTCTTTTTCGGTAGTAACTAAGAAATTTATGAAATTTATGTAGTTAGAAGTAAAGGGTTT
Source organism: Schrenkiella parvula (assembly GCA_000218505.1). Taxonomy (NCBI): domain Eukaryota; kingdom Viridiplantae; phylum Streptophyta; class Magnoliopsida; order Brassicales; family Brassicaceae; genus Schrenkiella; species Schrenkiella parvula. The sequence goes on along the minus strand of CM001192.1, from coordinate 10,949,530 downwards.
CATAGCAGCATGGCACTGCTCAAATGCAATGACATTTCTTAGAATGGTTTCGGAATCTTCAGCCGCACGGAAACTCGACATCCCCAAGCAACCTTTGTTAAACGCCACATGCAGCGAATAATCATCATCTGTCTCCTTTCTGATGGAGATCGATTCCAACGGCTGTTGATCGCCGCGGTGAGATCGGTCTCGTTTTGAGGGTTTAAAATTATCGAATGTCTGAAACAAACAAGGGTTCAGAATACTAGGGCCAAACACAACGAGCCATAATACCTAAACAAAAACCAAAATCGAAATAGGAAACGAAACTTTGAAAGAAGTGAAATGGAAGAAACAAAACCTTGAATTTCACTCCTACACGGGATAGATTATCAGCGTTCTCCATCTTCACAATAGCTTCACCACTCAAGTCGTTCAGCTTTGGAGTTCGCTCAAGAGATTCCTCGTAAACACACCGGAACATGTCTGTGAAATGCCTGAAGTTTGTTTTCTTTGTCATCTTCAGGGAAAAAAACTTCATGAAGAATTGTTCAACCGTCTCATGTACACCCAATGCCTCCATATGTGAACCGAACAGTTGTTGGAAAATGAAAAAGGGAAGTTGATTCTCGAGCAAGAGGAGATCTTGTTTGACATCTGCAGTGGACTTGGTGTTGTCCACAATCAGGTCATGCGATTTTTCGCGAAGCCTGATGATGAACTCCATGATGAAAACTGAATCCTCAAGGATATGGTTCACGAAGGACGCAGGTGATAACCAGTCAGTCGATTCCTCGTAGCTTCCCCGAATATTTATTTCTTCTGCTTCTATGGTTTTCTCCATTTTCTTTATAGCATCGGACTTGACTCTTTCTTTGAAAGATTCTAAGTATATCTTCTTCTGCTTCTCCATCATCGTGTACTTTTCTTTCGTTTTGTTGGTTAACCTAATAAGCATTCATCATCACCACATCAATTTTTGGGCAACTCTATATATAAGTAACAAATCCAATAAGTCAATAAATACAAGTTAGGAAGGAGGTGCCAAAGTTCACGGTTTCATGATTTTATATATTTCCCACTTCTAATCCATAGGTTTTCTTGTGTTTTATATTTCTAACGTGAGTCTACGATTATAATTTAAAGGAATGGAATAAATAGTAATCATACGTACAGTCCATGGATTTCACATTTAATGCTGGTTTCAGTCGCTTATGCAATTCTCAATTGGGTTGTTTGATTCTCATAGATTTTGAAAATCAATTTTCTTACCCATTCTTTTATAAAAAAAAGAAACGGGTGTAAAAACAGAGCTGAGAAGTTTTGAGAAACAGAGTACCATCAAATTTCAATACTCTAAACAAAGAAAATGAAAAAAGAAACAGAGTACCATCATATAATTTTTTGAGAGTGGTAATATTTAAGTATGTTTAAAAAAATTATCTTATAAGTCAAATACACTAATATATCTAATTTATTTTTTAAATTGTTAAAAAGAAATCTTAAGTAATTTTTTAATATGATTAATTTGAAAGAAATTAAAAAAAAGATTTTTAAATGTGAAAATTACAAAAAGAAATTAATAAATAGAAATATTTAATTTATTTTAGATAAGTCTACTGCATTAGTAAGTCAACTAATATTATTTATAATATTACTGTTTGGGTAAATCTAAAATTAATCAAATTTTATATATCCTATCGATTTTTGTTTTATGATGACCTTTTTTTTTATTATTTAACACAATCGGTTTTTTCTCCAGCAGTTAATTTTCAACTATCATTTTTCTCCTAATCATTACATTTCTATCTCAACTAAAGAAATGTGCTTCATGATAATGACAAAATCGTATGTATATATATTCGTACCCTGGATCGCTATTCGTTTCAGCACCGTCCTTAGCAGCTTTGTGTTTTATAGAACGATTACGCAGACCAATAAGGACCATCCGAGGTCTGTAGGCTTCGGGTTTCACTTCGCGCATTGAGCTTGGTACTTTGTAGATGCAACGTTCTGGATCCATCTTCGACATTAAGACCTTTGTCTGCATCATATATTGTTATATCGAATACATAAAGTAAAATCCAACAGTAACATATGTAACTAAAGAGAAATTGATGAGTGATATATCATATAAAACATACTGCATTAATTGTATTCTATATCAAAATTGGTAATAATTTATCATCTTCGTTCTCGTCATGTATATGTTTATAGATGAACAAACATCAAAGACATAACACTAGCTAAGGAAGAAGAGCTTACTTTTGAAACGTTGAATGAGCTACTGAACGAGGATTGAAGTTTCTTATAAAACGATTTGCCTTACTTAGATTTGCAGCAGAAAGAGGGATCTTATATAACATTTGGACATTTTGACAGAGAGGAAGAGGATCATACTCTACGAATAAAATAGTGTAACTTGTGATTAGAATAATGGAATGATAATATATTGTCTAACGATAAACGATACATACATTGTTCATATATATTGATTGACTGAGTCAATTCACGTGCATGGTGAATCAATTTACTTATATGATCAAAATAAAATATTCACAAACTTTATTTTATGTATTGAGTAATACATGAATCCTCGTTCCCACCCGCACGTAGGTCCTCGGTAATGTTTTAATAAAAAACTCTTGTAGAGTCAAGATGGTGACCTTGTTGACTTTAAAGTTTGTAGGACTCGTGAACATTCGTCATGGATGTGGTGAACATACGTTGGACTATACATTAGTTCATATGAAAGTTCTGAGCTTCGTCTCCATCCAGCGAACAAGAAAACACTTGTAAAGTAGATAGAATTTATCTTTTAAATGGTTGTCTTTATAGTTGTTTTAGAAAAAGTTATAATAAAAAGTATTAAGAAAAACATAGTTATCTTAATTTTTACTATTCATCATAACCATTACTTAATTTGTCTTCCATTTCTCTGCGATTTAACAAATCGACTCATAAATCTATTATTATATGTCATATATGTTTTAAATAGTTAATTAAAAATGAAAATACGTAGAATAATACGACTGGGTCATGTTCTTTGACATTTTTATAGTTAATAAGTTATAGTCGTTATACGTACAAATCAGCACTTGTTTATTGATCATATTGAAATTTCTGGGAAATGCCTTGGTCACATTTTAAATAATTTTTCACAACATTATAGAAACACGAACCTAACAAAACATTCTATTGATAACCTAATCAAAAAAAAAATAGAATACCTTATCGTAGCTAGCATAATTATTCTATTTCATACTGCTAATCCCTTCTTACATTTTCTGTTTTTTTTGTTTTTTGAAAATGGTGGAAGTTCCGAACATTCGGTCCATAACTTCTTTTACTACTCGAAATTAATTTTTAAAAATTATAATTTCAAAAAATAATATTCCATAACAAAGTGAGTTTGGATCCATAACACAAGAAAAATAATCCCCTTATATTTTGATCACAGTCTCTTCTTTTTCTTTTTTTTGTTATAACATAATAGATTTAGTAGTTTAAGTGCAATTATTGTAGTTGATAAAGAAAGGTGTAATTATTTTTGGATATCATATATACACACGTCAAGAGAAGTTTCTTCATTTTCAAATTATTATATCTTTATTTTTTAGTTGGTCAATAAATGAAATTAGTACGTAGAATAACACGATTGGGTCATATTCCTCAACCGTTTTATGTTTTTGTAAATTTCATCCTCATTTTTCTTTTTTGCTATAAAGAAATTTCAGTCTCGCCATGAAAGAAAGCCGTGTAAGTCATAGTTTATTTTCATATCTTCCAATGACATCTTATAAATTATATCATTGTTATACAAATTAAAACTGCTTGTTAGTATTAGTAATATAGAAATTTATGGGAAGATGTCCTAGCTACGAAATTTAGCTATAGTCATACATAACACAAATCACAATATTATAATATAAAGCAACTAGCTAGTGTTAAAGACTTAAATCAAGTAGTAAGAAAAACAGAATACCTCAAAACATGGATATAGCTTTTATTCTAGTGTCAAAAATTCATAATACCATCTTTAAGATGTCTTTTAGATAATCCATACCACATATTTAACGTTTCTGATAATTTAGAAACAGTCATTATTCTATACAATTACGTATTTTTATCTGGATTACGCATTTAAAATTGATAACAATATATATATGTGAAATCTTCTGCTACAGCTAGAGTGATAATCTGGATCACATCATCATAAAGTTATGCATCTAAGAAGTAGTTCATTTGCTCTCTCTACAGGTCGAGTTTTATTCCTCAAGTATTAAGAATTATTGGGCAGTTTGATGAGCCTAGAAAAGGGCGTTCTTGAAAGAAAGAACTTCAGTCCAACATCTAGCCCAATAGAAACAGCAGGCCCATGAGAGATGGGCATTCAAATCACTCCCACTCCCAAAACATTTCTATAATTTTTATGAGAGACCACAAAATAAGCAAAAGATCTGATTTAAGGATTGATGGAAATAAACAATACGAGCCAATATAAATCGACATCTTGAATAAGCTTTGTACATCTTTTTTTTCTTTCCAATATTAGATATGAGGTCAGTCAAGCTATAAGAGGGCGATCGTAGAACAACTACGTATAGCAAAAGTGTTCATGTTGGCATTAGGTATAACGATACTCTTGCCAATTATAACAATAATAAGATGACATCAACTCTGTTTAAATCAAAACCAAACAGAACTTGTTTCCTGGTTTCTTTTAGTAAAATGTAAGCATTAATACTATGAAAGATATCCAAAGATGATGAGATTTTAGATTCTTATTAATGGGTTATGACAAGGAAACTGGAGATAATAGAGTTTTGGATTGCCAGGTTTGAACTAGTATTTAAGGTTGAACTTTCACTCAAATGCACATTTTTGATCTTGTTTATACACCTTTAACCAAAAACAAACAAACAACAAATAGGACCCAACTTTAACGTAGGCTCCAATTTGTCAAATTGCTTTCTTCTTATGGGATACCATTTGTCTCTACAATTCTTTTATTTTCTTATGGACCCACTTTTCTTATCACAAGTTGATTATATGAACTCTACCCAAGCTTTTTAGTTTTTATTTTTTAACGATTGTACGCTAATCTTATTGTAAGTTAACATTTTGAGTCAAAATCAACATATCTAATCTTCTACAAAGTATTGCTTTGTTTAGTAATCAACTAAGAAAGAAACAAAACATATTGTTATTATTCTTTTCCCATGCTTAAAAAGTTTAAAACGAGACTCATTTTTATATTTTAGTTGTTGCTGTATCTCATAAAAGTAAAAAATGTTTCTACATATATGATACAATTAGTTAGAAATATCAGAAATTATATGCTCGAAGCTTAAGTTACTATTTATACCCATTTTTATTTGATTTTGGGGTTGATTGTACTTTCGTTGTCTTTGGGTCATTACTTGCATTTACATGTTAAAGTCATCTTTTCAAAAGAAACCACAGTATTTTAGTATTTTGTTGAAAATAAACATTTTTGACTCTAGACCACTCAATCCTAAAACACTATAAACGTAAAAATCGTTATTTTGCTATATGGTTGGTTATTGCAAAACCAAAATTAACTACAAACATGTAAAAAGGAAAAGTTATTGTAGAAAAAAATTATGAATTTATAAAATCTGAGAGAGAGAAAGGAGAGAGGAGTGTCTTTAATCGTATTGATACAGACACTTGTTACTTTAATAAAGTCATTGGCGTTGCTTTGTCGTTTTCTCGCGACAATTTTTTTGACCCGACGTCTCCTAATTATCCACCACTGTCTTTTTCCTTTTTATATATATTTTTTTCTGCCAAAACATATTTTAAAACGCTTATTTCTAATAAAATTATCTCTATTTTGTTGCACCAAAAACAATCTTGATTTAATTATATGGGTTACTAAAATTATTATTTTTGTTTCTGCTTTATGTGTGATGTTCTGCATCCATAATTATATGCGGAAGTGATGTCAAAGTAGCGAAAATTGAGAAATGAATAGTGAGCATACTATTTGTTTGGCTAGTTATGTATTAGTTGGCTGATTCGACCGTCAAACAACATGATAAACAGATCGTTTAGCTTATATTAGCATAACCTATACATTTAACAGCTACAAAACTTGGCATTTTAAAATGTAACACAGTAAAATAAAATAAAAAATACAATGTAAACACAACGTACCAATAGTAGAAACATGCAGAATTATTTTCACCAATAATGTTATTTGTAAGTAAGTGGCTCGAACCAGAATTGTTTTGTCATATTAGAACATTCCACCGATGAAAGGACACAAATTATTTTCGAATAAGATCATGTTGTAACGAAATATATGGTTCGTTAACTATTATAAGAAATAACAATTTTTTAGTTAGATTTGCTTTTAGTTAGGAGCAATAGAAATAAAAAAAATTACAGATAATTAATTTCGAGGAATGAGAAATGTAAAAGAGGCATCAATCTATAAATATTAATTTTAATATCCACTTCGTAAGTAAATATTATTTCAGTTAGGAAAGAAATATGAAAAGGATAGGATCAATTCTTTCTTTTTATTAATTAAAAGATAATATTTTGACTAATGTAGTCAGCAGACAGCAGACAGAAGAATATGGTAATGATATCATTAAGATTAGGAGATAACACGTTTCGAGTTGTGGTGTAGTATTAGGATAAATAAGATAAATATGTAATGAGATTAGAATATATAGTAATTAACAATTAAAGAAAAAGAGGGAATATTAAGCTAATTTTAGAAGGAGTTGCTACAAAAACAAATAAATAAATAAAAAGAGGAATGAGAAAAGGTGGGACCCAAAAGGCAGCAAATATCAAGGGGGGTTATTGTTAGTTGTTGGGACTCAGAACTCAGAAGAGACTCATTCTTTCTTCCTCTCCCATCCCATCATCCTTTTTGTTTTCTTTTTCTTTTTCTTACCTCCCCAAAGTTCTTTTTACAAATTGGAAAGTAAATGATTAAGAAAACTATTTACGCGCAAATAATTAATTATAAAAATATAAAAATAAAAATTTGATTATTAATTCACCATTTTTGTTATTATTAATTTTTTTATTTTGGAGTTAATATTTTTCCCACTTGTGATATTTTTTTAATTTTAATAATATAAAATCAAATAACAAAATAAAAATATTTTGTTTGGTTACATACGGTGATACTATACAAAACTAAACTGCATATTTAAAATACTATTGTTCTTAATGCATATGTAACATATCATAAATTAAGTAAAAAATATTATTTATTTTATTTATATTAACTAAAGAAATAATTCTTAATTATAATCATGACAGATAATTCTACATGGTATGAAATTTTCGATAAGTTTTGTATCCATATTTATGTAGAAGCTATATTTGTTTAAGATTTAAATTCTTATATGATCTAGTGTACAAATTTTCAAACTCCTAACCACTGGATTATAAAGGAATTATATAAAATATATGTTTTTAAATTCTTCCTTGCCACCATCAAAGATATTTTTGTATTTTTACTAGACCCAATGGAATTTACCTAATAATTAACAGCATGGTCGTTTATCTGATTAAGTTCTCTAGTTTAGCTATATGCTTAGTTAACCCTAAAGATATGTCCACACAAAATAATCAAAAGTTAATTCAAAGTGGCTGTAAGAGAACTTTAATATTTTCGAATCAAATAATCCTCACACGGTTAAAATACTCCTGAATAAATCACTGAAGCAAACTTACATTTAGTTCTAGTTTTTTCTCCCAACAAATAGTAGTATATTAGTAGAGCTTACTGAATGACTCGGTGTGATTATTTAATATAAATCTTATATTACAGACTGCTGGAAGTTTTTTATGGTTTAAATACAATACTTTAGTTTACCAATAACAAAATGCTGAATTTCATATTATTTGTCTCACAAAAAGAGAGAAAAAGCGCTTTTGTTACAAAATTGAAAGGAGCCTACTCTTCTGTCTTTAGCTGGTTGGTTGGCTCTTAACAACGCAATGTAAAGAAAAATAAAAAATAACAAAAGCTGATTAATTATTTTCGAATAAAAAATGAAAATAAGTAATACATAGCATCAAAAAAAAGAAAGAACAAAGAAAGATTCCAAAGAGATACTGTTTCCTTTGTAAGAGTATACAAAGAAAAAAGTTAAAATCAATTTGTGGTTTTTATTCCTGAGCAGTTAACAGTTAAGCAAATTTAATTTTGAACCAATAATGTTTTATAGCTTCCTAATACCAATCCCTGCGTAATCAGTCTTGCAGTAAAATTTAAATGGGTTCGTTCGAAAATGGTAGCCATTTTAAAGATATCATAATTTAATAAAAATAAATAAATTAGTAGTTAAACGATTGTTTAATCAGTGGATAAAAGTATTTAGACAGCCGATTAATACATTCATCAAAGAAATTTGAAGAAGAAAAATTCAGACGATTAATTGATTTAGGTCTTAAGTTGATCTCAAACTTCTTATTAGATATAGCACCCTAGTAAAGACTTAAAACGTTTGTAAAACATTATTTTTAACAAAAAGACAACTAGAAATAATTAGCAAAGAAAATGTAATTTTTTGTGTGTGCAAACGTGTGTATATATTAATATAAAGTATAACTTTTTTTTGTATCTATTAATGTGTATAAATAATTCTTTATTGGGAAACAAAAAAAGAGGAAGACGAAGGCGAAAGAGGGTGTAGGTGTGGGTTGTGTTCTGTCTTGGCTTTGTCTCCCCCGCTTATCTCTCTCTCTATCTCCACCAAATTGGCTTTTACTTCTACTTTTTTTTTTGGTAATTTACTTTTCTTAATATATCTCTTTCCCATCTGCAAATTATCTATGTCTGTTACTTCTGCTCCCTCTTCTCAGTACCTGCAAATGGAGGAAGAAGAATCATACTTTGAAACCCCTGTTCTCATTTGATACCCTTTCCTTTCTATATCTCTCTCTCTCCTCTATTACTTTTTCTTCCACCCTCTTATTACTACTCATCTTTCACATCAATAGAAAATATTCAATTTGGTTCTTGCTTGTGAAATTTTACCTGAAAAGTTAGAGAGATCCTATCACTTCAAACACGAATTTTGCGAACTCTCCGTTGATGGGTTTCACTTGTTTTGATGTAATTTGATTATAAGGAAACCAAAAAAGCAACTTTTTTTATTTGTCTCTCTTTGCTCAAAGAAGTGTTTCCATGGAATTTGACTTGAATACTGAAATTGCGGAGGTGGAGGAAGAGGAGAATGATGACGGAGGAGTAGTAGGGACAAGGATTGAGAAGGGTAGGCTTGGAATTTCACTGTCATCTTCTTCTTCATGCTCTTCTGGTTCATCATCATCATCATCTTCTACAGCTTCTGCGTCTTCCATATACTCTGAGCTATGGCATGCTTGTGCTGGTCCTCTCACTTCTCTGCCCAAGAAAGGCAATGTAGTTGTGTACTTCCCGCAAGGTCATTTGGAGCAGGATGCTATGGTTTCATATTCATCTCCTCTTCAAACCCCCAAATTTGACCTCCATCCCCAACTCTTCTGCAGGGTGGTTAATGTTCAATTGCTTGTAAGTCTGTCTGAATCATTACCTAAAAACATTCCTTTCGTGTCACTTTTTCTATATTTGAACAAGTTCTGTTTTTTTTCTTTTCTAATTGTGGTAATTATTTGCAAATTTGGTTCCTTTTGTTGGGAAAAAGGCTAATAAGGAAACTGATGAGGTCTATACTCAAGTCACTCTGCTTCCACTGCAAGAGGTATTCTTTGACAATTTTTGTTTGGAATAAGCAAATTCATATGTTCTGTCTATATAAAAAGCATCCTATCCCATTCGAAATAGAGCAGTCTGATATCACTAGTGTAATTCCAGATTTAGGTAGAAAGTTTGTAAATAATTTAGTTTGAGGCGACTCAAAACCGTCATGTTACTTGAAAGGAACATAGAGAAATAAAGCTTCAAATCTTTGATCTCCATGAATAAGCATTTATGATCTCAGTGACGATGATATGTTGAATGGAACATCTTGGTTTTCTAGTGTTCGATGCAAAATGCGGAGGGGAAAGAGGTCAGGGAGTTAGGAGGGGACGAAGAGAGGAACGGAAGCTCATCTGTCAAACGAACACCTCATATGTTCTGCAAAACCTTAACCGCTTCTGATACAAGCACTCATGGAGGCTTCTCTGTGCCTAGAAGAGCCGCTGAAGATTGTTTTGCTCCTCTTGTATGGTTCTCTAGCTATCATTTTTCTTCATTTTTTTTTCTGGAGGAGAGGTTTGACCTTCTTGTTATAAGGCTTATTTGCGAATTTCTCTTGGATATTAGGACTACAAACAACAAAGGCCATCTCAAGAGCTCATTGCAAAGGACCTCCATGGAGTAGAGTGGAAGTTTCGGCATATCTATAGAGGTGACTCGACTGAGTTTGCTATTGTTCGTTTCTTTCTTTTTCTTGTCAATGAAACCCAAATGTTTAGTTCTGTCGCTTTGTAATAAAGGTCAACCAAGGCGGCATCTGCTCACCACCGGTTGGAGTATCTTTGTCAGTCAAAAGAATCTTGTCTCTGGTGATGCGGTTCTCTTTCTGAGGTAAGCTTAAGATTTCAGTTTATCAGATGCGGAAGTAGAATGAGATCGAACGGTGGTGTTTCCCTCTGCTTTTGGTGGTTTGAGTTCCTTGATCAAATAACGTTAATCTCATTTCTAATATTTGCGTTTCTAGAGACGAAGATGGAGAGCTGAGGTTGGGAATCAGAAGATCTGCACGGCCAAGGAACGGACTTCCTGACTCAGTCATTGAGAAGAATTCGAACATTCTTTCTCTTGTGGCTAATGCTGTATCTACAAAAAGCATGTTTCATGTGTTTTACAGTCCACGGTAAAATAAAATGAATAACTGCCGTCTGTATTCTTGATTTTCTTAAAACGGAAAAGTGGAAGAACTATAACGTCTATTTTATGGGTTTATTATATACAGCGCTACGCATGCAGAGTTTGTTATTCCTTATGAGAAATATATCACAAGCATCAGGAATCCTATTTGCATAGGAACAAGATTCAGAATGCGATTTGAAATGGACGATTCTCCTGAGAGAAGGTAGTATTGCTGTCTCGCTTCTACTTTTCTTGGAAGAGAATTTAAATGCGTTTTTTCTTGCAGATGCGCTGGTGTAGTGACTGGAGTCTGTGACATGGACCCATATAGGTGGCCAAACTCTAAATGGAGGTGCTTGTTGGTGAGTCCTCCCAAACTCTATAGAAGATTTTTCATTTTCCAAGACACAGGTAGTTAAATCTTTCAAATTTGTTTGGTAGGTGCGATGGGATGAGTCTTTCATGAGCGATCACCAAGAAAGAGTTTCCCCTTGGGAGATTGATCCCTCGGTTTCTCTCCCACCCTTAAGCATTCAGTCATCTCCAAGGCCTAAAAGGCCGTGGGCAGGTCTACTGGATACTACTCCACCCGGAAACCCCATAGCCGGTAAATAAAATACACATCTCTTTCTTTGGAAGATATGCTTTTGCAAATAGTTCTTAACTTTCTCCAGTAGTGATGATGATTCATTAGTGTTCTCGGTTTGCTGCAGGAAGGGGTGGTTTTTTGGACTTTGAGGAGTCAGTTAGGCCCTCTAAGGTCTTGCAAGGTCAAGAAAATATAGGTTCTGCGTCATCCTTACATGGATTTGATGTTATGAACCGCCGGATACTGGATTTTGCGATGCAGTCTCACGCAAATCCAGTTCTTTTATCGAGTAGAGTGAAGGATAGATTTGGGGAGTTTGTAGATTCTACATCCCTGGACCCAGCCTTTTCGGGCGTTATGGACCTGGATAGGTTTCCAAGGGTCTTGCAAGGTCAAGAAATTTGCTCGCTTCGAGCATTCCCTCAAATTGCTGGTTTAAGTCCAGCTGCTGCTTCAGGAAAACCTAATCTTGGATACACTGATGCCTTTGCTTATCAAGCCAACAAGTCAAGTTTCTATCCGCTAGAGTCGCAAGGGATTAGGAGCACGCATATTCCATATCAAAATCCACACAATGGAGGAGACAAATCCTCAGGTCACCCTTCTCGTGCAATAAACTCTACTGGGAAGACTAGAAAGTTTGATGCACAAAATGAAGATGGCCTACCAAAGAATGTTACAGCTGATTTGCCATTCAAGATTGATATGATGGGAAAACAGAAAGGAGGCGACTTTAATATGAGTGCCTCAACAGGCTGTAAACTTTTCGGATTCTCCTTACCTGTGGAGGCACCTGCATCTAACCGGCAAAGCTCGAGCAAGAGGATCTGCACAAAGGTAAAACCTTTTCGTTATCATCTCTTTGGCCTCTTGGAGCTACATTTCTAGATGTCTCTTCTTATGATTTCTTGTATTCAAAAGGTTCACAAGCAAGGAAGCCTGGTAGGGAGAGCTATTGATTTATCCCGGCTAAACGGTTACAATGATCTCCTTACCGAGCTTGAACGGTTGTTCAACATGGAAGGGCTTCTCAGGGATCCCGAAAAAGGATGGAGGATATTGTACACCGATAGTGAGAATGATATGATGGTTGTTGGTGATGATCCATGGCAGTAAGTTTGTCCATATCCTCTAAAGCTATGTTACGACTTGTTAGCTGCTGACTTGAAAATGAAATTTTTGCTATGGACAGTGATTTCTGCAATGTGGTGTTGAAGATACATCTATACACGAAAGAGGAAGTGGAGAATGCGAATGATGATAACAAGAGTTGTCTAGAACAAGCAGCTCTCATGATGGAAGCATCAAAGTCATCTTCTGTGAGCCAGCCTGATTCTTCTCCAACGGTCACTAGGGTTTGATATAAACAAAGAAAGAAGCGTCTTTCCTTTTGTACTTTTAAGTGTGCTTTGCTTACAAAAGACATAAAAGATTTCACCTTGATCTTTGTCTTTCTCTTGGATATGTTTCTGTGTTTGTTTGTGTTATTTCTACCTCCATGAACGTCGATTGTTTCTCTTAAGAGATTTGTGTGTTTATGGGATTTTTTCATTTCTTGCTTTTTTTGTCATGCCACATTAACCATGGGAACATAAAAGTTGATCTTCATTTGCTCCCATTTCTTTAGCTCTCTGTAGAAGAAAACAAAAGTTCACACACAAGGAACTGCTCGAGAACACATTGGGAGAAACTTTTTGTTTTGAGAAAAAAAACTCAGATCTTATTTTTGAAGAAAAATAGCTTGCATGTTACTTTCATCTCCCAGTTTTTAGCATCTTAAAATATTGAGAAGATCGATATGTACAACATAATTTTTAAAAGAGAACACAATTTACTACAGAGAAGTGAAGAAAAATATTTCAATAACATAATTCCAAAGGAAAAAAACACAACATAATAAGAAGAAATGAGGATTTATATAAAATACAAAGACACAAAATATAAAGCAAAAATGAGAAAAATATAACAACCAACATAACGAGAAGGAATGAGGAATTGTAAAAAAGAAAAAAAATACATCATACTAAAAATAATGAAAATAACCAAAAACATGTTTATAGTGAAAGAAGATGACCATCATCATCTTCGGAGAGGTTTTATTCCTTGAAACTCAGGTTCTGGTTTTGGTTATACTTCTGGTTATACTTCGATCCATAGTGCACATTGTATGCCGAAACAAATCATTGTGCATGATTATTGTTTCCAAATGATAATGGATGATTAGGGAGAACCATATTCTGGTCCGTCAGTCTTCTTTGATTAAACAGGTCTAAGTTGGGATTGATATTATTACCATCATCAACCCCAAAAGGACCATTACTAGAGCTTCCGACATAGAAGTTTTGCTGAGGAAAAGTTCCTTGAAAAAATTTAGAAGCTTCAAGTGTCACTATTTTCTTCAAATTTTCAAGATTGCCTTTGAATTCTTTGGCTTTAGCTAAGTCAAGTCCTTCAATGGGTTCTTCCCACCACTTCACATGCCTTAAAGAGTTTTTACTTATTTTTTTCAACTCGTCATTCTTCTTTTTCTCTGATTCTAATTGGTTCATCACCTGCAAATAAAAATATTTTTATTTTAAATTTTTTCTTTATAAAAATCAATTTGATAAGATCTTACATTAGTTTTGATGTCATATCTACATCATATCATTTAAATTTATTTTCTATATGATAAGTATATAATTATAAATATGGAGAAAGTGTATAACTTTTTTATTGTGCATAAATAAATTGCATTGTGACACTTAATATATGCATAAATATTTAAAGAAAAAAATAATATGAATATAACTATGTAAATTAAAGGTTTTCTGATTTATATCAAATATAATAGGGTTTTTGAACAGCATAATAAACAAAATTTACCTGAATAAAATGATTGTTCAGATCAAGAATGATAGAATTTTGACGGACGTTATTAAGTTGCATGTTGATTTGTTGGTTGGGAGGAAGATGATTGTTGTTTAAGAATAGATTTATTACAGTCTTAACATTTGGATGACCAAAAGAAAAGACTGTATTACTGGGCGAAAACACAACAATAGCAATTTCTGCATCACAAAGTGTGCAAAGTTCACTAGCCTTTTTGAAAACACCATATCTTCTTTTGGAAAAAGTAACTTGAAGGTTACTTTCATTCTCCATTTTGGCCATCTTTATTTTTTGACGACCTTTATTTTTTTTCACCATTTTTACTGATATTCGGAAAAAGAAACTATGAATTGTTGTTTGCATAATGAAATACTTCATGTATTTATAGTGAAATATTACATACCAACACTTCATATTTGAGGTTGTCTAAGAATAATTTCAAATATAATTTATTAGATGTAATATTTGAATTTTTACTTTACCAATTTTGGGACATTTTAATATCTTTATATTCAATCAATATAAGGTAAGAAATTCATATTTATTTGACCATATACTGTTATTTCATCTGTTACAATGTATCATAATCTGTCACTTTTTTACTATTTATGATATTTGAATATTTATATAATAATAAAAAATTTCATTATAAATAAATTGAGATATCGTGATGTAAGAAAATCACTTAGAAAATCATAGTATTCTCAACACGTTGGAGATATAAATTGAAAAAGATATTTGTACCAATTGACACAAACATATTAAAATAAAAAAATTAAGCAATTACGTGATTATATTCTTTAATACTTCGTTAAAGTGGTATTAACGACAAATATATCTCTTACATTTTTATATGCTATTATATTTTTACTACTCTTAAAAAAAACATTACATTTTAAATCTCAATTATCAAACGGTTGCTTTCATCAGTCAAATAATATTTGTTAATAAACGATTCTATAATATTTAGCAGTTGTTATATATAACTTTGCCACTCATTACTATGAATTTGAGATATATATATCCGTTAGTTAAAAAGGATGGTGAATTATTTTTCTATATTTCGATTTCGTACGTAAACCCATATCAGTATTAAATATTAACAGTCACTCAAACACACACATATGTATATATATATATTGTAATTATTATCCAACAATGATATTAATTTTGTTTCGGCAGAATAATTTAATAAATATTAGGTCTACTAAAGATTAATTTTTTGATAGATTATTTCTAAGGTGAGTTGAAATTATAAAGTTTGCATAAGTGTTTTTTATGAAGATAGAGAATTTAGTCATTCAATGCGAAATCTAATATTCGTAAAGCAAAAATCGATACCATAATATTACGTATATAAATAGAGGTATTAAGATACTTTATTTTTTTATGTAATAGTTTCACTTTGGTAAATTTCTATTATTTCTAAAAATTTAATAAAATATCTATATCGTCTTATGTGTTTTGAATGGCATATATGTACATGTTAAATAAGATAAAAGTATTGCTCGATTATTTAATTATTAAACACGTGTTAATATTCTATACGTTTTAAGTAAAAAAATGTTTTAAATAACTATGGTTTCTCAACTGTTTCGTACTTGTATACCATTATAGTTTTTAGAATTATCTCTAGTTTAGGTTTCTTAACGTATATATAATGTATTGCCAATATGAATGCATTAAACAAGAAATAATTTTATGCGTCTTAGGTTTTTCAACAATTTTCCTTTTTCATATATATATATATTACCTAATTTTTTTTAATCTTCACAAGATGTATTATTTATGTGCATCTATTAATGAACAAACTTTTGGGTAAATTTTCAATTCTTTTTTTTTCATTTTCTTTTTGATATATGTTATTTTCATAATCTTCTTAAAATTAAAATTTTACTTGCGTAAATAAGAAAACACTTCATATGTTTTTAATTTCTAGACGATTTTCCTTTCGTACATCTTCATATTTGTTTTTTCTTATTTATCTCTAACTTAGCCTTATATAAAATCTATTGTCTATGTAAATAAAATATAAAATACTTTTCTATGTCTTTGTCTATGATTTCTTGACATCAAGTTTTTCTTTATGATTGATTCAGTCCCCACTTTAACAAACTTGAAAGAAAAAAACAGATTGACATCTAAAAAATATATATGTATTATACCACAGTGAGAAATCAGGTATTATCTTATCATTTAGTATTTAGCTTTTCAAAATATAATTTTGACTTTGATTTTATTATATTTTATATTATTTGCATTTAATATTTAAATGTGTAAACATATGTATGTGAACCCTAATATTTCAGCGGCCTTATGCATTTTTTTTTTCAAAATATAGTTTTATCTTAAGAGAAACTATATATGTTAAAGTTCATTTTCCATTATTTTTATTCAAACTATAACATCATAATTCTTAAAAGAAATCACAACATACTAAGGAGAAATGAGGAAAAATATAACAACATACTAAGGAGAAATGAGGAAAAATATAACAACATACTAAGGAGAAATGAGGAAAAATATAACAACATACTAAGGAGAAATGAGGAAAAATATAACAACAAACAAAATTATTAAGAAAGAAAAAAACATAATAAGAAGAGATGAGGAATTCTAAAAAAGAAAAAAACCATCGTACAACCTCAAACATTTTTTTTAATCACATCAGTAATCAGGTTTAGCATGAAGGAGGATGACCATCATGATGATTTTCATTTTCGGAGATGTTTTCTTTCTTAAAACTCAGATTTTGGTTTTGATAATACTCCGATCCATAGTTCAAATTGTATGCTGGAACAAATCCCTCTGCGTGATTATTGTTTCCAAATGGTAATGGATGATTAGGGAATACCATGTTCTGGTTGTAGAAAGCACTCATGTTCATCATTGATCTCTGATTAATCTGGTCCATATTGGGGTTGATACTATGACCACCATATCCTCCAAAAGGAGCATTACTAGAACTTCCGACATAGAAGTTTTGACACGGAACAGTTGCTTGAAAAAATTTGGACGCTTCAAGTGTCACTAATCTCTTCAAATTTTCAAGATTACCTTTGAATTCTTTGGCTTGAGCTAAGTCAAATCCTTCAATGGGTTCTTCCCACCAATTCATAGGCTTTTTGGAATTTTCTCTTACTTTTTGTAACTCTTCATTCTTCTTTTTCTCTAATTCTAACTGGTCCATCACCTGCAAACATAAAATTTTAGATATAAAAACTTAGTTGATAAAATGTCAAATTAATTCCTCACACAAAATAAAAATTTATTCTATGATATTTAAAATATTAATTTACAATAAAAATAAACAAATATATCGATTTACAATATTCTAAATAATCATATTTTAGAAAATTAAAATATTACAATTTAAATATGTTAATAAGAATATTCATTATATCTTTAGCATTTCTTTTCCATATAATGAGTATATAAGTATATTTCAATATGAAAATGTATAATTTTTATATAGTATATATGTTATTCGCGACAACTAACATTTGTGTAAATATTTCAAAAATAATTTATTTGAATACATCAACGTAAATTAGGGTTTTTATAATAGATATCTAACAAAATTATGTTATGAATAACATAATTAAAAAAAATTACCTGAGTAAGATGATTGTTCAGATCTTGAATTACAGAATTTCGACGTTGGATGTTGATGTCTTGGTTGGGAGGTGGATGGTTAATATTCAAGAATCGATTTATGACTATGTCAACATTTGGATGACCAAAAGAAAAGACTTTTTTACCAGGTGAAAACATAATAATAGCGATTTCTGCATCACAAAGTGTGCAAAGCTCACTAGCTTTTTTGAAAAGCCCAGATCTTCTTTTTGAAAAAGTAACTTGAAGATTACTTTCATTTTCCATTTTCACCATTTTCATTTTCTGGCGACCTTTACTCTTTTTCACCATTTTGTTTTATTGATATTTGGAAAAAGAAAACTATGAAAGTATGTTTGCATAATGAAAAACTTCATGTATTTATAGTGAGATATTACATATCAACAATTAATTTGTGGGGTTGTCTAAGAGGAATTTCAAATTTAATTTATTATATTTTCTATTTAAATTTCAGTTTTACCAATTTTGGGACATTTTAATATCTTTATATTCAGTGAATATAAGGTATGTAATTCATCTTTATTTGACTATAATATTATCATTTCATTTTGATACAATGTATCATATCTACCACATCCAACTGTTTATAATACAGCTATATTTATTTAATAATAGCAAGGTCATTATAAATAAATTGAGATATCGCATTGTAAAAAATAATTCACTTAGAAAACCATAATAATTTATACATGTTGGAGACATTAATCAAAAATAGATATTTGTAGCAAATGACACAAATATTTTGCTAGTTGAAACACGTAACATACATTATTGACTTTTGAAAAAAAAAAAATAGAAGATTAAGCTGTTTTACGATTATATTCACCAATACTTTCTATAATATGGCATGTTAATAACTGGTGTATTCCATTAGGTTTTATATGTTGTTATATTTGGTTATTTCTAAAATTTCACTTATGTTTTTATCGCTTTCAGCAAATAATGTATTATCAAAAGTGACTAATATTTAAAATCAAATGGTTATATTTTTTTTCTGCAGCTATTATATATAATTCTGCCACCATAATGATGCTTTTGAGATGAATATATGCACATGGTGATTTATTATGAAACATTTTGATTTCTTACACATATCCATCTTATTATTAACAATACACACATATAATGTATTTATCATCCAACAATAATATTTTTTCATCTGAGAGAATAAATATAAAAAAACTTAGATCTCAAGAAATACGTTTTTGATAGATAAAGTATACGGTGGATTGAATACATAGATTGTTCACAAATTAATATTCTTCAATGAAGATATAGCTACGCATACGTTAAATGCTATATATCTTAAAGAAAAATAGATACCATAAGATTACTTGTATAACTAGAGTTTTAAGATACTTTATTTTGTTTATGTTATATACAGTAATTTGGAAAATTCGTTATTATTGTCAACAAACATATGACATGTATATGTAGGGATTGCTATCTTTTTTTAATTGTACATATATATATATATATATATATATATATATATATATATATATATATATATATATATATATATATATATATATATATATATATATATATGTGTTAGAAAATGTAGAAGTAGCACCAGATTAGTTAGATATTAAAAAATCTTCTTTTTGTTAAAATAACGGCTATTTGAATGGAAACAATTGTTACAAAAATAGTTAAAGAAAATGTAAAAATACTACTAGATCTCTATATTTTTAAAATTTATGTGAGCACTGGCATCCAATCGTGAAATCGAGATTAAAAGTTTTGAGTATTTTGTCAAATATAATAGTTACGTCTAGTAATACTTTCATAGTTTTTTTAACAAAGTGTCTCAGTTTTTTTTTTGGGAAAATTTGAGAGATCAAGAATAATACATTTTCTATCCAAGACTGTTAAAATAGTCTGGTTTATAAATATGTAAATAATATTAGAAAAACAATGAAATTATGATCCGTGTTGTGCTAAATTGGTGTGGTGTTTTTTAAAAGTTTAGTACGTGTAGTAAATTATTTTATGAAACCTTATAAAATATTATATATATTCTTGTATTAAATTGGTATAAATCTGATTTTTTTGTATGTTGTTTTGACCAAAGATGAGAAAAAATTACATAAGCATTTGACCTAAAAAATCATGATACGGAAAACCCATCACATATGAATATATTTTATTTTATTTTTTCTTGTCAGATGAATGTATTTTTAGTTAATGATACTGTTTTAGTATATAAAAGCACATCATACCAAATTGACAATAATTTTTTTAATTGCTGCATATGCTGTTTTATTTTATGTCGTTGCATGATTCCTATAATTTAAAAAAATTCGGATTGCAGTATTTGATAATATTTCAAAAAACAATTACATATAATTTTGTTATAACCATTCTAAATCTATAGCAATATGTGTAAATCTTGATAACTTCTCTGTTATTTCTAGTCGTCAAAGAACATAAAA
The DNA here is from genome assembly GCA_000218505.1 of Schrenkiella parvula. Lineage (NCBI taxonomy): Eukaryota > Viridiplantae > Streptophyta > Magnoliopsida > Brassicales > Brassicaceae > Schrenkiella > Schrenkiella parvula. Next base: position 10,929,159 of record CM001192.1, on the reverse strand, counting down.
GAAACCTTTAAAAGACCCAAGATTCACTACTTTGAAATTGTTGTAAGAGTTGTCAAGGATCCTACAATCAATATGTGTTATTTTCCTATACATGTTTTGTTTTTATTTTCATAATACTTTATATCAATAATCAGGTTAAAGATGTAAGCATGGAGGGAAAGATACATGACATACGTAATAACAACAAAACTATACATATATAGGAATTTGTTACTATTCTTGTCTCACACCTTTTTTTCGCTTTGCTTTGCACCGTTTTCTTTCAGTACTTAAATATGTCATTCGACATTAAATAACACTTAGGTTAACACAAACTGTGAAGTATTTTCAAGAATGGTTTTGAAAAACTTGAAATGCATGATTGTAATATAAGTGATCTTATCAGTTTTCAAGTTATTGATATACTACACAATACTATCATACTTTCAAAAATTAAAGTATTACAAACTTGGTATTAAGAGTTTTGCATCAGACAAAGATAAATAAAACATTCAGTGATATCACATTTGTTGTACGTCATCGAAAATATGAGATCGAAGAAGACTGTATTTAAACATTCGTGAGATGACATTTTCCAATAATGAATTAAGAAAAAAAGAATCTTGAAAAAAAGATCTTACATAAATCCTCAATTTATATTACAAAAGCAATTGTACAATATGAATTTTGTTAAATTGAGGATTTATGTAAAATATATACAAAACGCAAAATAGTGTCTCACCTATTATGGACTTATGGTGCATAAAATATGATGTTTGTTCTTCTTTTACTAGCTGTGAAAAATATTAAAAGGGACAGTCTATATTCAGGTTTTGAATATATCAAACACATCTGCTGTTTTGACAAAAAAAAAAATCCACTGAGATTAAAAAATTTAGGGTACAAAACTCGAAGAAGAGCTTTGGATTTTAAAACAAGAATTTTTTAGGTTGTTGATTTATTTTTTTTATTTTAGATTTTGATAACATATATTTTGTCGATTTGAACTCAAGATATAACATATCGAAACCACTAACATTAATCTCCTACATAATTTAGTAGTAAGAAAAATATTTATATTAAAGTTATCAAGAAAATAAGTTGAATACAACACAAAATGATGCCATATATGAAAGAATGTTTTACCTATTAATAGTAAGTTAGATAGAATGCCGACTAAATCCAGAATCTTCAAATTATTATATAATAATGACTTGATTAATCTTATAGATATTAAATTTTCATCGGTATAAAAAGTTTTATTTACCTATTTATTTGCAGTAGTGAGATTTTATTTGAAATTATTTTAATGTTAACATTTCTATACTAAATTATATTTATCTACAAATAAATAGATGTATAAAATTTTGATGGAACCACTAGTGTCATTAAATATGACATATAAGAAACAAAAAAAATTCTTAAAATTTATATTAAAATATTATTGTTTTATAAATATAATCATTTTTAGAGAGAGATGTATAGCATTTTATTCATTCATTACATCTAATCTTTTCTCTAAATATCTTCTTAAATGGAGATTATGATTACAACTGGAGAGGATTGGTTAATCAAGTAAATTCAACTAATCTTAAAATATTATAATAAATTTATAATCATAAATTTTCTTCTCACTTAGTGAGTTTTGTATATCTTAAATTTACCATTTTTTGATAAATTAATATTTGATATAATAAATAGATATAACCATATATAATTAAAAGGTGATGTTGAAAGATTTGACTATATCAAATGTTTTAAGATTCTATCTCGTGATATCTGTTTTGGTAGCATAAAGGTTTTTAATTTTAATTTTGAAATCATTAAGGTTCTGGTATATACAATGACGTGGAAAGATGTGACTGAATTAAATCGCTTAACTTTTCTGCACAATATATCCTAAATTGCTTAGATCTCTGGTCATAATTTTCCACAAAATTTCCTAACTATTTTGATTGTGATCTTGTTTTACCAAATCTTCAGATATTGTGTTGAATTGACTATTAAGGCTCCTAAACACGTCGGATTAAGTCGTATTTCCAAAAGTTGCTAACAAAACGTAAGCACACGTTAAAACGTTTCGTAAACGACCAGTGCTATTTTCTTTGGGAGAGAAGTATATAATAATGTTTCTGGCTTTGGCCATAACCATGATGAAAACTCAATGCACACAACTTGCAATGGAGAAGAAGAGCAGATTTTTATAATAAATAAATAAAAATTGGAGCCATAATTTACAATGCTACATGCCTTTTATCTGGCATCTGAGTAATTTTTATAATCGTCCCCAAGAAGAAGAAAAAAAAACAATAAAAAACCTATTCGAGTATACAAATTACCAATTAAACCGGAACCACCTGTGCCCACTTTTAAGCCTATTCAGTAAACTTAATCAGCCTGTGCTTTGCTTTGCAAAATACATCCCTGCAGTGTAGCAGACAAGGGCCAAGATTCTGAACCGATATTGAAGAGAGTCAACAACATCGTAAAAGCAAACAAACCAGAACAAAAAATCAATACCGGTTCGATTCATGCCAGCACAGAGAATCAAGCAAATCTTGGCTAACTCCGGTATGCTGTCTGATGATCCTGTTGAGTGTTCTGTGCATAGCGTTAAGAATCAAAAGGAACACCGAATCATCCCGAGAGAGAGAGACAGAACAAAACAGGAAGAGAAATATCACTCAGAATCCGAGTCAATGGAGAGGAACATCCGAGGTCTTACAGAACGCTTCTGGCGAGGAAATGAAAATGGATTATCTGATCTTTGCTTCTTTGCCTTGTCTTGTCTGCTGTCATTCATACCCAGAAGCAACGAAGCTGCATATACGCACTAAAAGTCAGTAAGTGTACCACATGGATTATGTATATAAAGGACATCGTCAAAGATAACTGATTAGCTAGGTACATTCAGAAACTAAAACAGATCTTTCTCCTTCAGTTGTTTACAAGACCCAGCAGCTAATAAAGTGAAGAAAAATGAAACACAACACAATGAGCAGGATCCAACATTTATAGGTCCCTTGATTGTTGTAGGAAAGCATATAATTTGTCTCAGTCAGGGAACGAACCAGTCTCTGTCGTAGTATCCAAAGAACTTTCCCTTGTAGACATCCGCTGGCTTGAGTTGAGCCCATTTGCCATAGCAGGCTCTCCGTGATTCCCACAGGTGCTATCGCCTAGCCTAAGCGAGATCCAGTCATCACTGCGGATACCATTTGACATATCAGCTTGGTTTTTAAAACCCGACTGAGCTGAAGCATCTGGTTTTGTTGGCAAAAATATTTGAAGTGAGGGATCGTCTCTACCAAAAGCAAGAGGATTGTCAACTAGGCCATCATTTGCAACTGCTTCAGATCTTCCATCCGAGCAAGGAACCACAGGAATAGATGCCATAGATGTCTCAGGAGCCATGGTGTAATCTCCATTTATTTCAGGAGCACAGTTTAGTGAACCATGATGATGTAAACCAACTAAACCTTCTGAAACGTCAGCATCAGATGCAAATAGTTGGAACCCAGGGGCTTCTGGAGTTTCAGAAGGAAATGACCAAAGGGGCGTATCAAACTCATCATCGTCATTGAAAAGACCTAAGCGTGAACTTCCCCCAGCTATGGTGTGTGGGTCCTCATTATATGAGTTAATAATTCCAGAAGGGTTCAATGGGAAATTCACCACACCATCGGTTCGACAACCACTGTATGCAGGTCCAGGAGTGATTACTACATCATTATCTTCATCAGAATCACTTAGAATAATAACTTCATTATTTCTATCCTCTCCAGCTTGGTTTCTGTCAGGGAAGTTATAACCTGAATCAACATTCATAGAAATGGAATCAAGTTCAATGCCGTTGGTTCCAAAGTCGAATGTTCCAATAGCATCCTGGTTTACGCTTGCATCATCACCATCCCTACCACTTCCCGTAGCACTACTACTCATTGGTATGATATTCTTGTCCTGATAGCCAACCTTTCCTTGCCTATTACTTGCAGATAATCCATTTGTATTAGGTTTGCTAACTTCCCAAATGCCATTGCGATTCTTCCTTATGCCAAGTTTAAGAGGGGTTGGGCCATCTGAGAAACCTTCTTGTTTAACTGGGATCAACATTTCCATCTTCCGTTTCATCTCATCAGCAGAAGGGCAAAGACTACCATCAGGTGCATGCCACTGTGAGAGTTCCCCCAATTCCCTACGCTCACTCTCTTTTTTGGACTTTACACGCCAAGAACCATCAGGTTTCACTTCAATTTCAGTCACCTCTTCATCACAATGCTTCATCTGTCGTGCAGAAAGAAACAATTCAGTAACGTAGATACAAAGATTCAAGAATTCTAGTATTCCAATAAGTATACCTTAGACGTGATACGGTTAAAATAAGGATCCACGATTACATGTTCCACTGAGTAGTTCTTCAGACAAATAGGGCACTGCCACTGCATGTAAACAAACCACAGAACAAATAAAGTCAGAAAACAAGAGGAATAACCCAATATTTAGACAAGGATAGGAGACCGGCCTTTCTGGAACGTTGATTCAACTCCACAAACACCTCAAGGTCAAAACCGCCCATGTGCACACAGGGTAAAAATCTCCCAGCAACTTTTATCCTAGAACCGCTCATCTAATGACACAAGACGAAAATACAAGTAAAAGTTAGTCTGCAGGGAAATGTACACGTGCACAGCATTAGATAGCCGTAGGAAGATGGTAAGCATCAGTTACGCGACTGTAATAAGTATGAAAACTGAGCTACAAGCTATTAGTAACTTACAGGACACCGGAGATTGACACCGAAGAAATCAGCAACAACTTCAATGTCACTATCACTGTCAGCATTATCATCTCCACCTCCACCTCCAATGCATCGTCGCACACGTGCAAGAGCATCATCAAATGTCTCCCCTTTAGTCTCTTCTGGAATCAAATTTAGAACCTAGATAGAAAAATGAGTATATACTGAGGCAACTTAGATCACCATAACTGAATTCCTGAGCATTCAAGAACACTAACAATAGTGAAAAATAGAGTGAAAAAGGGAATAAATTGTTGGAAGCACGACGATGCTTAAAGTTAACAACAACTGCAATTCCAACAAAGCTTCATCTTGGACACCATGTATTATAAAAGACCACGTTAAGTGACTTCTCTGGGTGAAATAGAGGACGAAAGAATCCGTCTCTAAAATTTGAAATCTGATAAACATTTCAAGATTTAGTGGGAGTGGGGAATAGGCAAGGGAAAAGTAAATAACTTTCTTGGAAGGAAACTTTAATTTCTTCTTTCAGTTCAGAAGATCATTTTGTTTCTTTTTTGAGTTCTGTCTTTGTTACCCCCGCCCGACATAGACTGACCAAATCTTATATTGCAATATCTGTGATCAGTACCTGTTGCAGAGTCCTGCGCTTCACAAGTCTAATTCCAAAACAAAAACTCCGACTGTCACCTCCACTCAAAGATATTCTGTTCATTCCATCTCTAATATGAGATGTGATCTGCCAAAATAGTAAAATGAGATGGTAACAAATTATAACACTGATTGTGAGACTTTCAATGTATGAGAGATCAACTCCTATATATAAGTCAAAAGGGTTACTGTTGAAAAGGGATGAAAAACACACAATAGGTCCATCGTCACGGCCGTTGGCCCCCAAAAGCTGTGACCCAGGTCGGTGAATTGCACGTACACCTGTACCTATGAAATGAAAGGGTATATCATGAATTCCGTATCGGAAAATATAAAGCTGTCTTATTGAGTAGTCAGAATTATAGAAAAAATACGGCAATGTGTATGTTAATGCAATGCACCCACGAGAATTTATGACTATGCAAGATTAACATTCCCCATTTTGAAGGAAGTCATTGTCATACCATTGATATGCAGCTCAGCATTTTGAGGCCACTGCATCCTAAAGAGAACTTTGTCATTCAAGAGCATACACCAAGCCTAAACAAAAGTAACTTCCAGTTAGAAACGCATAAGTAAATTCAATGTTCCTTTTTTAAAGTACTTCCCAAAATCCAACCTGAAGATCGTACTCTTGTTTGGCCAACAAGTCCTTGTCTGCCCTTGTGATTTGAAATGTTCTCTCAACACTCTGCGTTGAGTTTGTACTGGAAAGATTTTGATCTGAGTATTAGAACAAACGAAAGCTAGTAGCAGTATTTTTTTCAGTAGATACGGTGCATCTACCTATGAAACAATTGTGATACTTGTTCTCTAGATACTAGAATGAATGTCTTATATCAGTTCCCAATTGAAAAGTCAACTGACTAGCTGGACCGTGATTTGAGACTTAGATCACCACTATTACCCCTTCCAAAAGAAAGGAAAAGACAAAAGAAATATAAAGTAATAATTCACATAACGCAGATGATTCATTAGTGAGCGCTTCATTGCAGACCATTGGAGGAAACAAAACTGAACGTACTTAATGCAGGATGAAACAAATGGTGATGCATCATCTAGAATATCCCAGTGAGAGCTTCAGCTTTCTAAAGTATATAAATGTTAACAATTGTAACTTTCAAGAATGGGAAAAGAAGTATACAAGTTCAAAACAACAACAACAAAGAAAATATGAATTCTTACCCATCAGTTGGGATGGTCACTGGATAAAGTGGATGTGCCACTGTAACCCAAAATCTGCACAAGGAAAACCATGTAGGACAGCCATGAATCACAATACCAATGGATAACCAAAGTTGTTAATGTGAAGATAAAAATGAAATACAACAACATTCTAACTACTATGAAAACAGTACTAGAAGCAGAACGACTACCAAATGCAAGGAATTAAAGAAACTAGAATGGAAAATATATCAAATGTAAAAAAATGTCGTTCTTTCCAGATCTGACAGGAAAGAATTATCATGCAGTAGGAGAGTAACTCTGATGGAAGATTAATCACAACTCAAACTCAGACAGGAAAAATAAAATCCTAGAAAATCTTACGGGTCAGCTCGAGTAAGTCGGCAGATTTCACAATAAAATGATTCAGGAAGTGGTGGATTTCCATCCATAGGCTTTTCCGGGACAATAACACAGCCAACATGCTCCCAAACATGACATCTTGGATCCTCACACTGAAATCGGCAATAAAAACATAATTACAACCAGAAAGCATCACCGAACTTCACAAATGGAATCAACAATAATTACATCAGGTCATTGGCGATGATACACCGAGTTTGTCCCAGATTACCTGTACCATTGAGTCTGTCTCTAGTGAACTTCCACATACACATCGAACTTTCATTTCTGGTCGAAAGGAATCCTCAGGCTCCCCCTTGACTTTCAGATTACTGGTATCTGAACTTACTTGTCCTTTTGATGCTAAATCACTTGCCCCAGATACTTGCATTTTCCTATGGAATACACAAAAAAACATTGTCTTAGCAAAAAGTCGCACAAGAAAAGCATAGCACTCCGCAAGAAATCCATTGTGAGAAATGATCTCTCACCTATATGTATCATCCACTAGTTTTGCAACTTCTTCCCTCGCCACTGTATTCTTTTTAGACCACAACCTGGCAGCTGTCATTAGGAAACGAAGAATGAAATTTATCAGACGATGGAAGATCTAGCAGTGACTTTTAATACACCAAGACGTGAATAAACATAGAGAAGTGCTTCAATTAACCTTGTTCATCAGAAAGAAGGGTCAAGATCCGGTCGACAAGTTCCTGTACAAGAAAATTTTAAAAAGAGTAAAAAAACAGACATTTTACATTGGCAATAATCCGAGTTGGTGCCCCGAGTATTTAACAGTACCATGTGAGAACCATGAAGCTCATCTAATATCTAAATTGTACAAATCCACAGAAGACTTTATATCTACCCCACACAAATTGGTGAAAAAGAAATCTCTGTAATTTAAAATGAAGCATATAACACTCTCTGTGAGGTATGTCTTAGATTAATATTCGCAACTGCTCTATAGTTCATCACAACAGTTATCACCCAAAAAATTTGAAAGGTCCAATCATAAGCATGGGAACATCATACTTTTTTGGCAAGCATTATTTAAAACGACCACAACACCACAATTGTAACAAATGGTAGATTAGCAGAAAGATCTCTTAACCTGCTTCTTCCCCTGTTTCGAAAGTCCCAGCTGAGAAAGCACATCCTTGAGCTCTTTTATCCGAAAATGTGAAAGTTTATCCTGCAACACACAACAAACTAAACTTTGAGCCTAACTTGAAGCAAGATAAAATCCACTAACAACAATCAATAACCTCGTGAGACAGAGCACCGTTTTGAACTCATAGCCTTAAAGAAGAAATAGAATCCAGATAATAAACCAAAGGCTCTTGGAAACATCCGTTCTAACGAAAGTTCAAATAAACACACGCCTCAAAAAGCACAGATCTTTCAGACGATAAATACCTTACAAGTAGCTTCCAAATCCATGTCTTGAACCCAGAAAAAACAAGAAGCAAAGCTCAGTTCGAAAGACGCGAACGTTTAACTCCAACAATTAGTACCAAAGCCGTAAAAATTGACAGTCTCCATACAGCAGTCGATCTAAGCAACGAGAAAACACACACGAAAGAAAAAGACAAAACATTTACTCAAACCCTTCAACTTCCAAGGAGAAATCAAGAAAAAAAAAGAAGGAAAAGTCACAAATTAAACCGAAACACAAACCAAGGGATTGGAGACTCCATCAGAACATAAAGGAAACTGAATAAATAAATGATGAGAGATTGGACAAACTAGGGTTTCTACAGCTCGATAAGATTTTTCCCAGGAAAAGAAGACACCAAAACCAAAAAAAAAAATCGATCCTCTCTCTCAGAGAGGAAAAACAAAAGAAGGGTAGCCGGACCAGTCGCCGATTATCAAATCGGGTTTAAGAACGGGCAATATGTCCGGGTTTAGTTCCTGTGCGGTCACGCGCACGGACCAATCTAAAGTCTCCCCACCACCACCAAAATTGACGTGTTGTTTTTTTTACTTTCGGTTTTTTCTTCTTCCTTCTCTCTCACCCACCACCACTATGTTTAGATTTTACTACCGTAACGGCACCGTTTCGTTGATCTTCTGTAAACTTCATCGGATCTTCCGATCTCCACCCACGTTAGATGACACCAGCCGTTGGATCATGGCCGGTTTTGTAATTGTTTCTTTTCTTTGCTTTCCTAATTTACCGGTTTACAGACGGGACCTGCATGTGAAGAATATATATATATATATATATATATATATATATATATATATAATACTATATATATATATATATATATATATATATATATATATATATTACCACAGAGGTCTAAGAAGAGTGGACTAAGCTGATATCATCACTATCATTGCTCTCTAATTGTCATTTAGTTTGCCGCTTTCTATGTGGCTAAAATCAAATGAACTATTATCCCAAGTGAGGTCATAGTGTTCACGTCATATCCTTAGGTGTTACATTGATTTTGTTAATTTTGTTTTCCTCTTTGTGTGTAGGTTTCATCACTTAAGCTCTTGATTTTGCATTTATTCTCAGATGTAGCATATGTACAAAGTTCATTAACAGTGGCGATAATTTGTTAGGTTTCATGCATATAAAGGGAAAGACGCGACATCGAGGTCCCATTGTAAGTCTCAAAATGTAATAACTTATACTTAACTACTAGTCCTTATACACTGTTGGTACTATGTACTGTGAGTGCTCCTGGATTGTCACTTTGTACCACAAGTTGAGCTATTGTATCGTTGTGACACTTATCCATGTACATACCAACTAAAATCTATATATACCTCTAGTTATATACACATACTCTCAACAAAAGACACAACATATTGTAAGACCTCTCTAACATAAGTTATCTTACTGCAATCTAGTGATAATTGTGATCAAAGAGTATTTATTTTAGTATAGGTTTTTTTTTGTGTGCAAACCATTGCAAGATTGGTTCCAATCATCATTTTTATTTAATGCTCTTATCTGATACTGCTTGGTATGTCTTACTGTGTAATAAATGGTGAGAGTGATGTCGAAACTAACATTACTGTTTTAAGACTCTGTTTCCTAAAGAGATTTAGGTGGAATTACTTTTTATTGAACAAGTTGATTTTAGAAAACAAGTTGAAGACTTTGATGATTTAACAGGTGAAGGCTGCATTTATTCTCGCTGAAAAAAAAAAACTGAAAAGCCTTATTGTCGTCGTCATACTTTTATCAAAAATCCAAATGAGAAAAAGAGAAGAAAAAAAAGATAAAGGGAGAAAGAAGAATAATCCAAACTCGAGTTGTCATAGTTCCCATGGGGAGAAAAGAGGCAAGTGAAACCAATGTTTTTACTTTTCACCGCTACTAAATTATAAAGATGAATCTTTTCAATTCAGTCACATGATACCACCGTATTTGTTTTTTTTTTGTCTTTTAACTTCTATAGGACTAAGAGCATCAATAAATTAATGAAAATAATAAAAAGTGATTAAGTTATAAAGAAATTGACTTTAAGAACTCTATGAGAAAATTTTGCATGAAACATGTTTTTCTTCAAACTGGTTCATATTATTTTTTTCATAAATTAAATACATCAAAGTTTAGAATTCTAAATAAATAATTTCTATATTATTATTTGTAACTTTTATTTATTATAAATTATAAAATAAATTTATTTATTTATCAAGTTTCACCATACATAATTTTATATTATATATTAATATTAGTTAAATTAATACAATACTATTGAATTAATATTATTTATTTTAAAACTAATAGTAAAATATAAAAAATGAGATTTGAAAGGTAATAATCAATATGTTGATATTTTGTTATAATTATTTATGATTTTTTGTTATGTATAGATTTCATATCTTATCATATACCATCACATTTATTATTTCCTTTCTTTCACAATTAAGATTATTGACTGAAACCATTCATTTTATTTTTCATCATATTTCATGGATTTTCTTATAATTAATAAGAATAAAGAACTATAAATATGTGCTATTAAAATTATTAATATTGCTATATATTATTTTCAATATTAAAAATTTATATATATACATATTTAGTAGCACTTTTAATAATTCACTATATTTATGATATAATGTAATATTTTGTAATAAAATATTAATGAAAGATTTCATAATTTTCAATTAAACTGATGAGTTTTTCAAAATAAACAATAATAAAAAATAGTATTATATTGATAAGTGATTTAATGGTATCTCATTTATACCAATGCTCTAATGCATTTTAATGGGAGAAGAATAAGAAGAGCCCATTCCTACTAGTCTCTTTCCACATATCATCAATTGCACACACAACCGGACAAAAATCTTTTATCTCGTGTTTGTTACAATACTAAAGTGGATATTAACTACATAGTACTAATATATAATCTACAACCCTCCTTAATCCTTTCCCGATTCAAGATCTTGTCTTCTTTCTCTTTCCTTAGGTTTCTTAAAAACAAGATCCCAAATTTCTGAGTCTTCAGAGCAAAGAAAAAATGCTGTCAACAACTCTTAGTGGAAACTATGGCTTCCCTCTCTGCATCTCTGGGATCGCTCAGAAGCTATCTCTCTCCAAAGAGTAATAATTTATTTCTTCTGTTCATTTCTTGTCTCTCTCTCTCTTCTCTCTCTTGAGATCTCCTCTGTTTATTTTGACTTGTATCTCTCTCTCTCTCTCTCTCTGTGATGAAGAATGGCAGATCATGACAAGAGAAGGAAAGGGATGAAGAAGAGAAGGAGCTCAGAAGGTAAAGATGAGTCGTCAAGGAGACATGGTGAAGAAGAAATGGGTGTGGTGGAGAGATTCGATGAGCTGTGGCTCCAAGAGATGAGAGAGAGTGACGACGATGTTAGAGATCTAGTTGCTTTATTTCAAGATCTAGGGTCGTGGAGCTTTTCTTCTCACACAGCTAAAGCTGCTTAGTGTTAAAGAAACCCAAAAACTCTTTTAGATCTCACTTGAGTTGTGTATGTTTATTGCAAAACTGCAGATCAAGAATCTTTAGCTGGAAATCTTTAAAATATTCTTTGATGATTTCGCTGTTGTTGTTTATACGTTTATTTGTCGTTGGTGTGATGTTTTGCTGCCTCTTTTGGCCTTATCCTATTGTTTTGGTCTTTACTTCTGAGCTATCTTTGTTTGATAACTGCTCCATTTTACTTTACTTTACCGTATTACAGCGTTGTAATTTGTTAGATTTCCTTTCCATCTCTAGACACTAACCAGATCTTTGACTGTTGATATGTGGAAAGAGAAAAAAGACAAGACCTTGAATTGGGAAAGAGATTCAAACTTATTTTTCTTTGACTGTTTTTGTTTTTAGAATGTTCTTATAAAATGTTGAATCTTAACATCCTTATCAACACTTAAACTCATATTCGTGCAAATTTTAGCAAAGGTAATTTCACGCAACTGATCGTAAATTTGGACAATGAGACGGGAAATAAATTTGTAGCAAAACGAAATACTAAAAACTTTGGGCAAAATTATCCGGAAACTGCATCATTGAAAACCATAATAGTCTCAGAGATATGGAAAAAGGAGGAAGAGAGAAGAACGTCGGAGAAAATAAGAGAAAAAAAAAAGGCTCAAACGCCATTAAAGTTTGTTCTTAAAAGCAAAGAAACCCAAAAGACGAGAGAAGTCTCATCATTTGGCTCCCTTCTTCACTGCAGCCTTGGTGACCTTGGCACCGGTTGGGTCCTTTTTGTCAACACTCTTGATCACACCAACAGCAACAGTCTGCCTCATGTCCCTAACGGCGAAACGACCAGAGTCGACATGGCCAATGACCACAATGTTGATGTGAAACTTTTCTTTACCCATAGCTGCAAGTCAATCAAAAGATACAAAACGATTAGAACACATACAAATTACCATCTCCAACTATCCAATGTAAACAACATGTTCATCAACAATCAGCAATAACTAAAAACAGTATCAAATAAAGCCAAATACCATACTGGTCCATAGGTACAACACCTTATAGCCAACTATGTGAGTCAAACTTCGAATCCAAGATCTAACGACAATACAATAAATCTAGCTAAGCTATGCAACATCGACCAAGCACAACAGAAAGGCTGCTTCCATAGCAAAAAATCAAGACAACAAGTAGAAACGAACACTAGAACAACAGATCGCGACGATTATAAGTAGTAACAACATGCGAGCCCACTAACATAACAGATTTCGAAAATCTAGAAAGACGATATGAAAAAAAAAAGTAAACGCTAACAGTGAACAAGACGATTCTCTACAAGTTTTCATCAGAACTATAGTAAGCAAATAGATCTATTGACATCAGATCTTATATTCGAGAATTGAAACAGTATGACAGCATAGAGCAAGCAATTATCACTGACAAAACACGGGCTAACGATAACAAATCTAAGAAAACAGAGACATAAACAATAATATAGAAACCGAATCAAGGATCATAAGAAGAAGATGATGATAAAGCCTACAGAGAATTTCTCTTACCTGAGAGTATAAATCTGAGGAGTGTTGCGGCAAAAAAACTGAGCGAGAGAACTAAATGAAAGCGCACCCTAAAACTGGTACTTATAGCTACGAGCTCTAGGGTTTTCGCGTTTTCTTTGTGGTCCTAATTTTACCAATTAGCCCTTGCGCGTTTTGGTCTTTTTTTGTTTTTTATTGATAAAAATGTCTAATTGAATCTTGACCAAAAAAAAAGAAAGTAAATTGGAAAATTATTTTCTCTCGTTACAAATTGTATATATATCAAATTCCCGATTTTAAAATTTAATATTTTCATGTGATTGGTTACAGAAATGTAAAATGAGAGATTTTTAAGTAAATTAAGCCAATGTACTGAGAAACCCTAGCCGTCATGAGTTAGCTATGATAAACCTATGGAATTAATATCAGTGTCTAATTAATTACGTAAATCACAGCTAATTCATCAGACATAAAAACATATATTTAAATGCATCCACTAAATGGAGTTGTTAATTGAATTTGGGTAGCTAATTTTTTTTATAAATCAATAAATTACGTTAAATCATCATATCCAGTGTAACCTCAGATCTAAAATAAAGTTGCTTACAAGATATTTTATTTATTTTTCAACCATTAGAGAAAAATTCATGAGAGCGGACACAAGAGATAAATTTTCTCCAAAACGTTGAATCACCATCATGATGCCATATGTCGTCATTTTCCTTATATTTTTAGTTATGTATTGACATCTAAAATGATTAACTGTTTTGTGTTTCAAATTTGCTTAAATTTCTACTTTGCTTAATCAAAATTTCTCTAGCAGGTAGACGACGACATGCCTACAACTTTTTAACAAATTGAGCATTAATTATTCAATAAAATATGAACAAATTGATTCCTCAATTAAATAAGATCAATTAACTTTCATGACGAATTCATTCAGGACATGTTATCAATAGTCAACTTAAAATTAAGATGATTTGAATAAAGAATTGACTAACCTTATTAATTACTTATAATTAATATACGTAGAGATGGTACTGTGGAATGTGGATTACCTTAGAAATTGGCGACAATAGTACATACAAATGTGTATACAAACATAACATTTCGTTTTAATATTGGAGAGATAGATCGGAATCAAGTTGTTGTATACCGGTACAAATCAGGCTTGTTATGCGGAACCAACCCTATTCAAATCACGAATTTAACCATTTTTAACCACTATGCAAGAACTAAATGAAGAGGGAAGCAAATGTGCGACGACTAAACAAACACATGTTAGCACTTAGCAGGAGGTTTTCATGAAACCATCAAACTTTAGCTTGCTAAAGAACGAGGCTCTCTTGGTGGTGAGCTCGGGGCAGGAGATTCGAGACTTGGGTTTCCAGGGCAAGACTTAGCAAACTGGCAATACCTACATTTCCAACGTTCTTCTTCAGGAGTGTACTCAGCTTCTCGTTCACTTCTCCAGAACTCGATGACTTCTCTGTATTTGCTCATCACCCACTCATGATCATGAGGGAATCTAATCTCAGCTATTATAGATCGGTCTTTCTGAAACTCATACCTAAGCCAAAATTTCCAAATCATCTAGAGGGTATTATCATATATACATAATATATCAATGTGTTTGATAAAATTAAGAAAGACCCATGTTCTTCTTACCGTAGTAGTAATTGATCATTCGCTACAGGAAGCATCTTGAAAGTGTTTTCATAGTACCTAACTATCTCTTCCAGTGTCTACATCGAGTAAGAAATTGTAAGAATATCAATAACATCATTTCCAAGTGAGTAAATTTCTTGTGGAGAGTCAATAATGAGTATACCTGTGCTGGTATTCCTGCATCAGCAATGTTATCTCTGACATCTTGCGATAAGACATAGTGGCGATCCAAAGAGAAGTAGTCGAAAAAACGTCCTGCAGGGAACTCTTCTTTCACAATTGTATCCCATAAAAGCTTGTAAAGCATTACTTGTAGCCTGTCACACGTTATTAATTGATGGTTAGCGTTGAACTCCTTAGGATTAATTTATTTACTATGCCAAGCATTTACCTTCCATTCCTTCTTTGTGGCTCAGCTGGGAGTGTGTCACGGACTCGAGTCTTGGTATCTGTCAATAATGGTCCGATATCAGAAGATTCTTCTGCAGATGCCTTTCTAACCTCATCAATAATTCCCACAATCCATTGACCACCAACAAATCCTAAGCTGATGAAATAGACAATGATCTAATCACTTGGCATGATACATAATACACAGGAAATCAGGTTTAAGTGACTATATAACGATGATGAGATGAAACAAACATGGACAAACTAAATTAAATAAAAGTTTTAAAACTTTTGTAACAGATTATATGGGAGGCCAAACTCCATTTTGCAGAAAAGGCATACATATTTAAAATTCCATTGGATGTAAACTACAAAACAATATCCAAGTAACAAAGGGTTGATTCTAGTTATAGATTATACAGAACTAGAAACAAAGCTAGAGGTATCGACGGAACTCACAGTAGCAACTCACGAGTGCGTCCTTCAAACAAAAACTGATTAACGCCTGCAATGGAACTCAGTAGCTTCAAGGCCCACTTATCTTCATTTGATTCAACTCTTACTCGGACCTTTTTAACTACCTATCAAATTATTATCAGAGCAATGATTAGATGGTTTCAGCATATTGTTCACAGAAACTATACATCTCGAAACAATCTAGAGTTAATTATTGTCTGCTCGGGGATAAAATAACAGTGTTGCATACTTTAAAGTACAGTTTGAGCTAGAAACAATGAGACCATCATGAAAAAGCCACCACCAACTTAGAAATTATTAATAAGCATCATATTCAATACCTCTTCTTCAAGCTCCAAATGACGAGCCTGACCAAGTTTCATAGCTTTGCTGACTTTTCTCCTGCCAAAACAAAGAACATTCTCCATTTGTTTCTCACACCATTCCTATGAACAACCAACAATTAGAAGGAAAAAAAATCAATCGGTGCAAAAGATACTTAGTAATTGATGAAAATATTAAGGGAAGAGATTAAACGTACTGTGCCGGTGAGATCTGTGACACCCAAAGCTTGATTTCTTCTAAACCGATGCAGAAATGAGTCTTCGATATCCGAACAGGCAGATAATTTCCTTTTGGAGAACATGGTTACTGAACGGGAAGTCTTGTGGCTCCCGCCAGCGATGATCCGTGACGGAGAAGCAGCCGAGCGGATCGCGGAAGGGAGGATGGAGCGCGTGGCCGCAAGGGCTGCGTCGAGGATAGCCATTTCTTCTTCACTGATGATCTCGACTGGGATCTCGGGGAAGGAGGCATGGTGTGATCGTGGGGTTGAAATAGCGATAATGGCGGATCGATCGAGCGTAGAGGATGTGGTGGTGGGCGAGTCGGAGGTTGACTCGGAGGGTGACTCGGCCATTTTTTAAGCGGAAGAAACGTATGGTATTGTCCTTCCGTGTCCATGTGAAAATTTAAAACTCAAAGGGTTACAAAAAAATGTAATTAAAAACAAAATACTTTTTTAACTGTTGGGACTTGGTAAAGTGAACAAAGAAAATAAAAGTAACCTCAATTATTTTTTTGTGTTATATGCTTTTTTGTGAATGGATGTCCCAAAAATAGACAGTTTGTGACTTGTGCGAATGGTGTCATGCAACTTTATTATCAGCATTGCGTGTTCATTTGATCTCAATTGGTTAGAGATTTCTTCAAGACTAAGTACTCTATCGTGACATCCACGTGACCAGTATAGATCTCGTTATTAGTTGTACAACTACAATTAGTTTAGAGGCCTAATTACCAAAACAAAATAAGTGTTGATGTTCAAAAGTCATAAATTTGTAAGCTATTCTTAATAAAAATTGACTTATTAGGATCAGGAACAAAGCAATTAAGGTCTTAAATTTAACATCGATATATTATAAATTTGTCGTCTGTAGTTTGTTGGATTATTTTGTACATATGAACAGACCTTATGTTACATACAACAAACATAATAAACACTATGCACTCCCAAGTCCCGACTTTCAAGTAATGTCTTAATCCAATAAATATGGGAACATAATTGTAATCTAATCATCGACAAGCCAACATTCGCTGATCATCTCAAGCCACAACCGGGTACGATGCGCATGTCGCAATACCTGCAATTCAAGAACGAATCAATAAAAAGATAGAGAGAGACCAAACGTGAATTTCTGTTTATCTGACTCTTTCTTTTACAGGTTATATCCAAAAGAAAGTATGTTTATATGGTAACATCATATGATTGTAAAAAGAAAATGATAATAATATTTTGGAATTTATGGTTTAATGATGGTTAAAGAACTTACCACACATGTTCTTCCCCATCTCCATCTTGAAGTAACCTTTATCACCCCAATCCGCTCCCCATGAGTTCTTTATAAGCCAATATGGAATACCGTCCTCGATTCCATAACCAACCGCCAAAACCGCGTGGTTCACGTCCTAATGCCACATTAATAATACGAATTGAACACTAGCTAAAGAAGCTAAAAGTGATTCTAATTGCAAACAGAGTGTTAGATTCATTTAGCATTTTTAAGCAGTTTAAAGAAAAAAGTCTAACCATTGGAGTATTTCCACAGTGACTATCGGTGTAAACTCCGCTCTTGTAAAGCCGGAATGAGTGTATAACCTGGAATGCTATGCTTACTGGCCGTACCAAGCCAACTGCATGCTTCAGTTCATCTTCAGCACCCTGTTGTTGTTGTTGTTTGAATCCTCATTACAGATTACATAATGTATATTTTTCAGGCGAGTGAAATTCAGAATCCGTAAAAGATGCTTACCAGAGTAATGTTGACTGAGTCAAGGACTTGTGCACCGACGTTTTCAGCTGAATATTTGCAGGTTCCATCTTTACCGGTGTACGGGTAAGCTTCCTCTGTGTCGAGGCCACCGTTGGATTTGATGTATTCAAAGGCTTGGGAAGGAAGGCCACCATGGCAGCCATAGTTGTTGAAAGCTCCAGCACAATCCACAAGCTGTTGCTCAGAGAGAGATATTCCTTTTCCAAATGCCTGATGATAAGCTGCCTCAAGAGCTCCAGTCGTGCTGCAGAGCAAATTCGATCATATGCCAAACAATCTTAAGCTTTAATTTTACATGAAGAGAGATCCATCAAAAAGCCAGGAGATACTAGTATCTTAATCATTTTTTTTACCTGAATGTCCAGCAAGATCCACATCTTCCCTGGTCTTTGACTGGGCTAACAATACCATCTTCTCTCCAGTCTTTCTGCAGTTACACAGTTCCAGGACTCAGAAACCAAAAATAAAAAGGGTCTACAGCTAAACACGTTTTCTTGAAGATGAAGAACAGGAACTGAATGGTTTCAGTGCAGGAAGATTGAGTCCTGGACTTACGGTTTCCGGAAGAGCTGCTTTTGTGAGTTTGTGGCTGCCCTTTAAAGTGGCAGAGCAGTTTTGAGCAGCACCAAGCTTGGTCCTTTGAAACTCTTGCCAGGTCAAATCAGCAAATTCTGTACAGATTCAATAGACAGTTTACCAAAATTCAGATTTAAGCATGGGTCTATCCTTATTCTCAAACCACTAGTAATGTCAGCCATAGGACAGACAAGCATCCTAATAACCCCACAAAGAACAAGAACAATCTTAAATCAGGACAGCTATATCATAAAGAAGCAGAACAATAAATTTGATGCTAAATATTCACGCAAACTAGTCTCTCGTGCTCATAAACTCTGCAAACTTTAGACCAATAGCAATCTTGAGTCACGTGAATCAAAGCATAAGCTAAAATCAAAATTTTAAAAATTCCACGTAGAAGAAGATCCCAAGACGGATAAAAAAAAGTTACTTTCCACGTTTCCCACAACGTACTTATATCTATCCATGTGTCAGTTCTTTCAAAATGTCACCCAGATCAATCGTTGAAACAATTCGCCGATCCACAAAAGCTCATAAGAATACAATTGTAGGAGAAGAGTTATAAAACTTACGATTGACACCGAGTTTGTAAGACAAGCCTTTCTTGTTGGTGGATCTGATCAAATTGAGATTCTCCTTGAAAATCGAGAATCGGAGCTTTATCTCTTCCGCGTTCTGATACCTTTTCCCATACCTTCATCACACAAAAAAAAGGATTAGAAGTCAACGGCGAAGGCAATAGTGGTGGAGGATGGGACTTACCGGTGAGTGAAGCGAGCGAAGGAGAGAACGTGGCGGGATTGTCCTAAGATCTGGACAATGGATTCCTCTACTTCCCGGAGACCATCGGAGACCATACGGATCGGATTGGACTCATCGAATCCGATATCCGCCGCCGCCGATGCGGCGACGAGAATCACCAAAACCACCGATGATAGGATTATTCTCAGAGACATGGCTTTTTCACTCTCGTTCTTAGTCCTTTTTTTCTCAACCAAAGCTTCTGCTGCTTCAGTGTTTAGCTCGAGCAATGTGAGAAGACTAAAAGACGGAAGAGAGAGAGAGAGATCCAGACGGAAACGTTATCGGGACAGGTGGTGGTTTGTGAATGGACAGCATTTTGTCCTATATACTTGGAATATTGATGTATATGATGATGTCATAGTATACCAACAAGAAATCAAGCAATCATAGGCTTCATGATTTTTTTTATACAAGAGATTGCAAAACAACCCATGGATTCTGGCTTAATTCAGCCGATAAACCCATAACATTGTTTTTATTAATTTTACTACCCCAACCTTTAACAATTGTAGATTAGAAGATCTCCACATAAGATAATAAGCTTGGAGAGGTGGCAGAGACTTAGGTTAAACAAAGGTTGAAGCTCCTCAATATCCATACAGAGAGGCAAAGAGAGTGCAGTAGCAGGAGGACAAAAAAAGATTAGCGTTACAGTCAATTTAGAGCTTGTGAAAGCCTAGAATAGGTTAACATGGCATCACAATTTAGAGCCTTTTTCACATTTTCGCATTTTGAAAACATGATCCGCCAAGTAGAGAACCTCCCAATTTATCCGGGTCCAAATAGTTATAGGTTTAGAGGAATAAAATTTGGTGTAGCTAAGCATTCTTCTAAAATTTTACTACTTAAGTTGAATAAAAAATTAGTGGAATTAAGTATTCTTCTAAAATTTTACTACTTAAGTTGAATAAAAATTAGTGGAATTAAGTATTCTTCTAAAATTTTACCATTTGAATTGAATTTTTTTTTTTATCTAACTCCACTAAAAAACTGTAACTATGAATAAATTTTGGAGGAAAACATTATTTATATCCAAAGAACTTTTAACGCCGCCGTTAGATCTGACGTCCGTCCTTTTAACGGCCCCTTCTGCTTTGTCTAAAACTGTAAAACCCTATACACACCGTCTCGCGACCCTCATATTCTCTCTCTTTCTCAGCGCGTCTTGGCTCAAATCTTACGCCGGCGAGTCTGAATTTTCTTAAGAGTGGACAGAAGATTTAACAATGGCGGGAGTGAACATTGGGACAAGGCGCCCAAGGCCGAACCTACTAATCACGGGGACTCCTGGTACCGGTAAATCGACGATGGCTTCTGCTCTGGCCGAGGCCACGAATTTCCGGCATATCTGCGTCGGAGATCTTGTCAAAGAGAAAAACTTGCACGAAGGCTGGGACGATGAGTTCGAGTGTCACATCATCAATGAAGATTTGGTCAGTTTTCCTCTCTACTCCAACCAAAATCCCTAAATTCTTAGTTTCTCTTTAAATTTGAACGTTTATTACAAAAATGTTGTGAGTCGATTTAGAATTTATAGCTGATTGTTCATCGAATTTCAGCTTCTTTTGGGCGTACTTATCTGAAAGTGTTTGTTTCTACTTGGACCATAGCTAAAGCTTTACTCTTTTTACAGTCAGTATAGGCTAATTAATTCAATTCGATTACGCCGTACCATTCTTCAATCTCGATGTAACTTTGAAATCTTAGTCGTTACATGTAATTTATTACTTTGCTATTTTGGTAGATAGAAAGCTGATGAACTATACGAACAAAGTCTGCGCTATATTTCTTGGTTACGTTGATTTTCCGTAGACGATGCCAGTATCGAAATTTTGATGTTTGAAGTTGCATGGTTTTGGTTATTTACAAAGGAAATTTTTGGTTACATCTTTTTGATAATTTGTTATTGAACATTCAAATCATTAGCTCGCATGAGAAGGGCCCTACTAAGCTAGCGTGCTTAACTTTTATCAGGTTTGTGATGAGCTTGAAGATGTAATGGAAGGAGGAGGTAACATTGTAGATTACCATGGCTGTGACTTCTTTCCTCAGCGATGGTTTGATCGTGTTGTGGTGCTTCAAACTGAGAACTCTGTCCTGTATGACCGTTTAACCAAGAGGTCAAAATCCAATCCATCTTTCTTCATCGAAAGTCGTTTAGTTGTTTCGCTTCTAACAGGTTCTGATTTTGTTTTCAAACGAATCAGGGGTTATTCGGGAACCAAGCTTAGTAACAACATTGAATGCGAAATCTTTCAAGTCCTGCTTGAAGAAGCAAGAGAGAGTTACCAAGAGGAAATTGTCACCGCCTTACAAAGTAACACCATCGAAGATATCTCTAACAATGTCGCAAGTTTGACGGAATGGATTAGCACATGGCGGCCCTGAGAATCATCATATCAGAATCTGATGACAATGCATCTTTTATGGTTACAAAGTTCAGTTTTTGGTAGTTGCTTTTAATGGAATCACATCGATCTTAGTTGCAATTTGTAAACTGATATTCTGAAGCACAATTCAGCTGTTGTGATCAGCTTATGTATGTTCTTTTTGGTACTTAATTAAAAGAAAAAGTTTTCATCTTTTCTATCGTTTTCGTACTGTGCGTAGTTACAAATGTAATAATCTGGTTCTGATAGATCACAAATGAGAACTGGATCATGCTCAGACTTGATGGTCAATGGGGTCAATGTGGTATTAGTTATTAGTGCATAACTCAATTTCATCACATCCTGAGCTCAAAAGTCGAATAAACTGTGAGACAAGTAAGGTGCGATTAAATTTGAAGAAGCAAAGTCTGTGTATCTTATTTGACGAGTTTTGTTTTTGTCGTCCTTAGTTCTGAGAATTTTGATATAAGATTAGCATCTGATCCTATATTGTTAGTAGTTCGGAAAATAATCTGGCAAAGTTTGTACCTTTTGTCTTTCAAAGGCGTGCCTATACGGTGTTCGACAAAATGACTCAGTGAGAACAAGTTGCCACTGAATAAGGGGAACTAATAATATGTGAACTCTTTTTTTTTGGCTGCTCAGGTGAAGCAATGCTGGCGAAGACATTTCTTCTGAGACATCCCCTTGTTTGGAGGTGTTTCTCATCAGTTACTTCAAAGACAATTAAAGTGGGAGATGTTTTAAAAGAAGCAAGAGTGTTCTCAAGTGAAGATGTGAAGGCCTATGCTGAAGTGAGCCGTGATTGGAACACACTTCATTTCGATCAAGAAGCTGCCCATGAAGCCGGATTCGAAAATCGCCTTGTCCATGGAATGCTTGTCTCTTCTTTGTTTCCTCGTATCATATCTGCCCATTTCGTAAGTTCTCTAGTTTTAGTTTGCATTTATCCATCTTTTATATGTCCTCAATATGTCTGGTTATACAGATTTACAGAAACATGATTGAACTTTTTTTGCTCTTGTTGCAGCCTGGAGCAGTATATGTATCTCAAACTCTGCATTTTAGATCACCAGTTTACATAGGGGATGAAATTCTCGGATTGGTTCAAGCCACAGCTTTAAGAGAAACCAAGAACAAGTACATGTAAGCTAATTTATGAAACCCATTGAAATACCAAAAATGTCAGTAATTTTGTCATTCTCTGTCATAACTAGATCCTCATTTCGCTTTGTTAGTGTCAAATTCTCAACCAAATGCATCAAGAATCACAGTGAACTTGTTGTTCTTGATGGTGAAGCTACTGCAGTTTTACCAAACCTCGAGATGCTACAGCCAACTCCTCCGTAATGACAGGAAACAGATCCGACATCTGTAAGTTTCTATGTATTTTTTTTTCTCAGTTCCAAAAAAAGAAGAAAATGAAAGTTTTTATCAACATTTCTCCCCCTTTCTATAGGTTTCTTTGTTTTGACTTTCAAGATTCTTATAAAATATTTTTAATCCTATAACGAAAAAGAAAACTTAGTCTGAGAGAAAATCTGAACTAAGCACCCGTAATCTCTCTAACAACATCTTAATATTATTTAACTTCAAAAGGTTACAGTTTTTTTTCAATGAGAGAAGAAAGAACACGAGAGCAAATATGGAAAACAGAGGTCTTCCTTTCAGATCAATCCTCTCTCATTCTCTCTGGATTACTCTCGTTGGAATCCTTCTCTTCACTCTCTCCACCACGAAAAGACATAACTTTGGTTACATCAAATTCTTTTCGATTTTCGGAACCTTACTCATAACATTACCTTGGATAATCCAGCTTCTGGTCACTTCTGCAGTCATATTACTGCATAAGACCAGAGGTTACAACCTCATGTGGATTGTCCGATCACCAAAATCATCCGAAGAGAATCATCTCGCAAGTGTCGTCACTATATCTTCTTCATCATCTCCTCTTTCGTCTGGCGAAGCTCTGAAGAAAGGCGACACGGGTGAGATCGAGATTAAAATTGTGATTCCAAGAAGTCCAATGTCAACTCATTTGGAGATTGAAGGAATAAATAACTCCAAACTTCTCACAAATGGATCACCTGTTGCTTAAATATGACTACTCTGTTCTTCTTCTGTCTTTGTTCTTTCATTTCTGCTGTCTTTAAAGACTATGGTCTGAAAAAACTTGTAGTGCTTACAAGTTTTGTGAGATTTTCGTTGTAAGCTTCACTAGTAATGAATTCGATTGCTATTATATAACCTTCTATGCTGTTTCAATCACAGATTCACATGCAAATCTCTACTAACAAATCGAGAATATATCTAAACCAATATACACACTGATATACAGAGAGATATTTCTTTTTGTTGGTAACATTGTCTTTGTCTGAAAACATATAAGATTGAAGAAGTACGAAGGTTCTTAGATTTTCACCTTCCATCTCCGTAAGTGATTGTGTGGGTAACAAACATTGAGTTGTGAGGCGAAGGAGGAGAGGCTGATGGTGGTAAAGAGCTTCTTGAAGTGAAGGCCGTCTCCAGCAGAACTGGAGTATAAACTCCAATCCCTGGAGAATCTGGTGAGAAGTTGGGCAGTGGGAGATTCTGGTTTATGTATTGTACCACTTGTTCCATGGTTGGTCTTGATTCCGCCACAATGTTTGTGCAGAGCAATCCGAGTTTCAGAACCATATCGATTTCCTCTTCTGAGTATTCAACTCCCAACCTTGTATCTATAGCATCAAGCAGAGAATCACTTCTCCAGCAATCACAAACCCATTTGATCAAATGCCTTTTCTCAGCTGGAATCTTGGGATCTAATGGTCTCCTTCCGCAGGTTACTTCAAGCATGAAAGCACCAAATGCATAAACATCGGTTCTTGTAGCAGTTCCCATTGTTGTTAGCTCAGGTGCCATGTAACCCATTGTTCCTATAGCAGCCGTTGCGGGTAAGCTATCTCCGTAATCTTCAAACCTCGCCATTCCAAAATCTCCTAACCGTCCATTGAAATCAGAATCTAACATGACATTAGAAGCTTTTATATCTCTGTGTAACACAACTTGGTTAGCTCCTGTGTGCAGGTAACTCAGAGCAGAGGCAATATCCTTCAAAATCACAAACCTTTGCGACCATGAAAGAGGCGGTTTTTCTCTGTGAAACAAGTATCGATCAAGACTGCCATTAGACATATACTCAGACACCAGAAGAAGCTCCCCTTTCCTTCTGCAATATCCAAGAAGAGGAACCAAATTTCTGTGCTTTAAACTTCCCATAGTCACTACTTCAGCTACGAATTGTTTCATGCCTTGCTTCGCATCATGACACACTCTCTTTACCGCTATATCTCCAATGCGAGGCAGACTCCCTCTGTATACTTCTCCAAACCCGCCTTTACCTAAACGACCATCTCTGTCAAAACCTTTTGTTGCTTTGTATAGAGATTTGTAAGAAAACCGGTGTGGACCGTAGTCTTTTTCCCATGCTTCCCTGACTTCTGCATACTTCTTTCTCCTATATAATTCAAATCCAACAAGGACAGCCAACACCATGAGTGATAGTAACACGAACAAAAGGATAAGTAGCGGGGATGTTTGCTTCTGTTTGGCTCTTGGATGAGGAATCTGAGGAAGTTTTGACAAGTCCAGTCTATGCAACAACACTCTGCTTTTACTAAAACTCCATCCTAAGATATATTGGTAACTGATCAATGATCCTGTTGCTGCAGAGAATCCGAAAAACAGTGTTTGATCCGGAAAGATTTCAGTAAGATTGATGGATCTTGACAAAAGAGGATGATTTGGCTTCTGGATTCTTAGAGGAGCCACTGTGACGTTGAGTAAAGTTTTTTCATAATCCACCCACACCTGTAAAGGTTCTCCACTTAAGAGCTTCATGCTTTGATTTTTCCCTTTGGTGTTTGAAAAGTAAGAAGCTGAAGCAGACTCTATAGACTTCAGGTTGTTGATGTCTATACCTACATGATTCTTGTTGATATCATCAAACTCTGCGCTTTGGACAGTATCGAGCTCAATAGCTAGAAGCTGTGAAGATGGAGATCCATTTGTTGAGATGTTTAAAAGCCCCAAGTACTGAGTTGGATCTGCATGTGTGAAATCTATGGAGGAAGATACAACAAAGGCAATTCCATGGCCACCATCAGCTCCTGGTTTAGGCACAAGCGCACACACAAAATGAGTCGAGAAAGAGAAATTCTTCTCAGATGAATCAAATGGCTGCTTGAAGAAAGCATGACCCATTTGCTGTGTTGAGGCGTTGGTCAGCTGCAACAATCCATCTGGAGAAAGGATTTTTGCAGCTCCATCTAGATGAACATCAGCTTGAGCTTGGCCAAAACCGTTGTAGATGAAATGGGCTCCTTCTCGTTGACTTAACAAGCAAATCAGATGATTAAACATGATCAACAAGATCAGATGCAATCCTTGAGCAGCCATTTGTGATAATTAAAAGAGCAGTCTGGTTTTGGATTATATGATTCAATTTCAGATAATAACTTCTTCAAGACATGAATTTCAAGGCTAATTTTCTACATTCCAAGCTCAATTTTCTTTAGGAAATGTATTTCATATGAGCATCTTTTTCAGTTGAAATTTACAAAATGAAATAGATATTAAATGTAACCATGACAGTTACCTTGCAACCTTTATTTTTTATGTTGTTGGTCACATAATGTCTCTTGTCTTGTTCTAACAATCTCTAACTCAAATGACATTAGTCACACATGGCTTGGAGAATGAAGCCAATCTATCATATGAAAAGTATAAAGTTTACGCCGACCAAACCAAAAAGCATTATTGATCTTGGTCGTATTATGAAAAGAGTGGAGATAACAAAATAAATTAAGTTAATTCTGGTACATTGTTTATTTGTTTGTCTAAATCAATGCATAAATCAAAGAAAATGGTAGGACGACTTTAAATCAGACTTGTCATGATCTGGCACGGTCTTGTTTATTTGTTTGTTTATTCCTCCCATTTTTTATTGTTTGATCTTGGTTTCCTATTTGCTTTTATTTTCCTTAATTTTAAAACATAAGATGGTAAAAAGACATATCAATAATATTGATTATATATGGTAAAAAAACATATATTACTTCCTACATATAGTTGTTTTATCACCATGTGTATCAGTCACGTTTAAACTAATGTGTGAATAGTTAAGTCCAAGTCAATGATGGCAAAAAGATAAAATTATGTTTTCAGATCTGACTCTTTCATTGAAATAATATTATCCCTATAATAAAGGTAAGCAAATTAAACCAAAAAAACAATAAAAAAATCATTAGGTAAAATCTTTTACAGATTTTAGAAGCATGTTCTGAAACACATATAAATTAAGTGTTTGTTTGTTTAATAATACGTTGACCTCAAAAAGTCCCTAAAAACCGGTTCTACAAAAGATATAGACCAATGCAGAAACAAAAAGCAATCCATGTTCTTGTAATGACTTTCAACAAACAAAATATGAGGCAGAGTAAAAGGGACAAGGCTAGGAAAGGCTGGCAAAGTCAAGACAGCTACGAATGTTCTCGAGATGGTGAATACACTTTTAACGTTTGTGTCTTACCATATTAAACTAAACACTTCATGTGAAAGAACAATCATCTTGGAATTAGATTAGAATCTGTCGAATTCCCAATTCTGCTCCACAGGTGTAGGAGCATTCATCTCAGATACACAACAAAGCAAATTACTGAAGCTAAGCATGGAGAGAAGAGAATAGGAAGCTACAACTTCTTAGCGGCTTTTGTGTTGCAGTAGAAACTGGTATCTAAAAGAAAACTCATCAAATGTAAAATTTACATGAAGATTAGATACGAGACTACTGTTTAAAATACTTGCACCTTGTGTAGTTTGAACTTTTTCTGATCACGGTAATGTTAAAGAAGTTTCTTTGATTCTGTTGCAACCTTGTAAAGAGAGATGGTCAGTGATATGAACGACTTATTTGCAGTAGAGCGAATCAGCGAGTATCCACGGAAAATATCATATCCTTCCGGGATCATTTCTCAGTGTTCGAATTCTTGATCTCGCCCTGCGAGGTCTTTCAGAGTGAGAGTGATGTAGCCGGAAGAAGTATAGCTAAGGCTTAGGGTTTTTCAGTATGAGCACGAGCGAGAAAGAGAGCTTCCGTGCTTGATAAGGAATTAGTAAAGAGACTCATAATCCAAAACCATTGCCATTCCTGTTAATTGTTTTAAACAAATATGCAGGCAACTGATGAGGATTTTGAAATCTGAAATTAAGGTCATTAAGATTTCTGATCTCTCACGTTTATCAAGCAAATTGAATCTGGTTTTGGTTCGAGTTCAGATTAGATGTCACATCACATATACGTCAGGCTCAGTGACTTCCTACTACGTTTGTCGTCTCTCGTAGGTTTGACTGTTATGCGATAGTCATCACAGTCATAAATAACCATACAAAATTTTCACAACACAACCAAAACTCTTTCCCAAACCCTTACATATATATTCATTCGTCCAATTCATTACCACAAACATAACATAAAAACAAAACAGCTTTTTAACAGAGATCCATTTGATATCTGAACAAAGCAAATATAAAGTGCAGAGGAGAAATCTCACTTTCCGTATTTGGTATAATCATTAAGTGGTTTAACATTTCCAAAGGGTTAAACTGATTTTGCTTGGGGCAATGAGGCAGATAAAAAAATCTTGAGGAGCTACTAACATCTGTTTGCTTCATGAATCACCTCTGACTGCTGATGCTGGAATGATTGGACTCAAGATCTTCTGCAGGCAATGTGACTGTTTTGGCAGCGGCTGAGAGAGTCTTAGACTTCTCCGGTTCTGCAACTATGTGAAGAGAGTTCTTAGTATCCAATGTCTGTCCCCATGGCTGATCTGTTGACTGGTGAGCATAGGGTGAGTGGTTGGCCGAGGAAGAAGACATCGAGGGAGCTGACCAACTCCACGAAGCGGATGAGACTACGAGGGACGCTGCATCGACCAGAACCGGAGCAAAAGTGCCAATTCCCAAAGTGTATGGTGAGAAATCAGGCAAAGGCAGGTTATTGTTTAGGTATAGGACCACTTGTTCCATCGTAGGCCTGGATTCTGGCACGATATTTGAACAGAGCAAACCGAGTTTCATTACCATCTCCACTTCCTCGGGTACGAATTCATTTCCAAATCTCGGGTCGGTGGCATCAAGCAAAGAATCCTTTTTCCAGCACTCACAAACCCATTTGATCATATGTCGTTTCTCAACTTGCAACTGCGGTTCCACGGGCCTCCTCCCACAGGTTACTTCAAGCATGAAAACACCGAAGGCGTAAACATCAGTTCCTGTGGAAGCTCCCATTGTGATTAGCTCAGGTGCCATGTACCCTACAGTTCCCACCGCTGCTGTTGTGGCTGCATTGCCTCCGTGTTCATGAAACCTGGCCATGCCAAAATCCCCTAACCTACCATTGAACTCGGCATCCAACATAATGTTGGAAGCTTTGACATCTCGGTGCAGAACAACTTGGTCAGCACCTGTATGCAGGTACCACAGAGCAGAGGCTATTCCCTTAACAACCACAAGTCTTTGTGGCCAAGAAAGAACCGGTTTCGTGTCATCAAACAAATGCTCGTCAAGACTACCGTTGGGCATGTACTCTGAGACAAGAAGAAGTTCGCGCTTCCTCCTGCAATACCCAAAAAGTGGAACAAGGTTCCTATGTTTCAGACATCTCATGCTCACGACTTCAGCCACAAATTGCTTCACACCTTCATCACCATTGTGGGACACTCTCTTCACTGCTATTTTTCTGCCTTGAGGAAGATTTCCTTTATAGACTTCACCAAAACCTCCTTTACCGAGGAATTCATCCTTGCTGAACGCCTTTGTTGCTTTGTACAAGGACTTGTAAGAGAACCGATGTGCACCAAATTCCTTTTCCCATGCTTCGGTTACTTCTGAATACTTCTTCCTTCTGCGGAAATAAACTGCAGCAAGAACAGCCAACACCACAATAGCCAGACAAACAACCAGGATAACACTCCACGAAGATAGATTCTTATGTGGCGCTCTAGGATGAGGAACTTCAGGAAGTTTTGAGATGTCAAGTCGCTGCAGTGATCCTTTGTCTGTGCTAAAACTCCAAGAAAGAATATAGTGATCACTCATCGCATTCCCTGTTGATGCAGAGAACCCAAAAAACAGTTTCGATATCTTCGGAAAAATTTGTAAAAGGTTGATTGGGTGTGACAAAAGAGGCCGACTTGGCTTCTGGACTCCAAGAGGTGCCATCGAGACATTGAGCATAGTGCCTTCATAATCCACCCACACCTGTATAGGCTTTCCGCTCAAGAGGTTTATGCTTTCGTTTTTCCCTTTCAAGTCAGAATAGTAAGATGCCGCAGCTACTACGACGGATATAGGACTATTCACATCAATACCCACGTGATTGCTTTTGATATCATTGAATTCTGGGTTATAAATAGTGTCAAGCTCAACAGCAAGAACGTGAGATCCATTTGTTGATGCGTTGAAAGCCCCCAAAAATCTTGTTGATTGTGCGTGCGAGAAATCCATAGAAGGAGATACTAAAAAGGCAATACCATGACCGCCTTCAATACCTGGCTTAGGCACCAGAGCACACACGAAATGTGTTGAGAAGGAGAGCGGTCCAGATGAATTGAAGTGAATTGATTTCTTGTAGAAAGCCCGACCCATTTGATGCTCTGAAGTGCTTGTCAGCTGCAATAATCCGCTGGGAAGTACTTTTGCAGAATCATCTAGATATAGATTTTCTTGGGAGCTGAAGTTTTCATAGAAAAACCTTGTCTCTTGTTGACTTGATAAAGAAATCAGATGAAGAGAAGAGATAATCAGGATCTGAAGCAATCCACGAGCCATTGCAGATGATGAATCAGAGAGTCTGGATCTGATGTGCAGATCTTCTCTCAACACAAAGCGATGCATCTCATAACCTCGCAAGCTGGAGAGAAAGTGAACAAAAAGGATGTGAGCTTCTGTTTCAGTGATCCAAGCCTATCAAAATTTCTAATATTGTTTACTCAACCAAAGGAATCACCTTTTTTTGGCTTTACAAACTGTACTCCATGAACACGATGATATTAAATAATCTAGAAATAAAGCAAAACGTGGTTTCCAAAATATTCCATTTGAGATAGTATTTTAACTTATATGATATCAACTTCATTCCAAATAGACAACGCAACTGCTCCATGGAGGGTACCCTTAAAAAATAATTTATTGCTGTAACAAACATTTATATATTACTTAAAATGTGTCTTGGATAGATCATGCACCAACTTTCATTGGATTCTTCTTCTACTTGAAGTTATCTTATTAGGAAGCAGACAAAACAAAGTATTTAAAAAAACCATATTTTAAACATGCCCTTGGCCTTTCAGACGCAAAAATAGCAGAATAATAATGCCCATGTTTTGTAATGATATTTCAACAAATTTATGAGCCAGACCAAAAGGAATAAGCCTGGCATAATCATGACAACTACCGAGTGATGTTTTAAATAACAAATATGAAAACTGATAGAAACTATAGTTACGTCCTACCTTGTTAACCTAACCCTTTAGGATTTCTTATTCAGCTCTACAAGTGCAGGAGAATACATCCTCACATGAACAACAGATCAAATAACTAAGCCAAGATTAGAGAGAAGAAAAATAGACAACCACGAGAACATAATACTCTCTTCTGCTACTCAGAATCAGCAAATGACAGCGGAAATTGCATAGAGCATATTTTTTCGTTGTGTTATGTCACAGTAGTAGCCACACCAAGAGCAGTACAAGATTAGATTGAAATAGTTTAGTTCTCTTAGACAACCTAAATTCGGCAGAGGTCTAATACTTATAAACTTAATTACTAGCTACCACGTAAGCAACTTTTTTTGTGGTCGCAGGAGATGGTAATCTTGGTGAAAATCCATTAATGTAAAGTGAAAGTCAGATAATAGATTGGTGGTCAAATACCTGCACCTTGTGTAGCTTCGAACATCTTTTGGATGACTGCACACGAACGAAGAGCCCAAGAATCAGCAAGGAATAGGAACTGATCCCAGAATAGCAAGAAATCATGCAACTTCAAGATACTGCACCACTTCTTCCATGAAGACTTTTGGTTCTGGTGTGCAAAGCAAACCCTACATGTCGACTTCCTCAGCTGACAATTCAACTGTCAAACTCGGATCTAAACCAACTTCCAACATTTTTTCCGTCTGTTGACTGCCATCCATACAGGTTTCTTCCCAAAGATTAGTCCAAGCAAAAAGGCACCAAAGTAATAAGGTGGCGGTTGCTCATCAAGCTGCCATTGTTGCAGGTTCTCAGTGTATAACAACTTGGTGGGTTCCTGTGTGCACAACTGAGAGGCAAAGCAACGTCACTAATAATCACAAGTCTTTACCACCAGGAAGAACCTTCACCCGTGCCCCATGCCTCTCTTAATTCCACCTACTTCAAGAGATAAGCTACTCCAAGAACCAAGAGCACATAATGAGCAGTAAAATAAGCAGTGTGTGTGGCACTCTCCTGAGATGTTGAAACAACAGATAAAAGAAAGGCAGTCAAAAGGCTTGTTGATTGAAAAAAAGAGCCTTCACACATTTCGTAGCTAAAAGAAACTTGCTCAAAACTTGTAAATTCTATAAGTCATGATCAAACCATCAATAACAAGGAGATAAGTGAAATTCACCTTGTCCAAAAGCCCTAATCGAGGCTTCCTTCTCGCCATTGTTCATGGAAAGTCCACTCAATCGAGAAATTTACGAGTGTTTCAATGTTTCTTTCTCTGGTCTCCAGCCGTCTCTGGCGCGGCTAAGTATACGGCTGATGGTTATATCTGTCCCTGTGAGAGACAAAGACAGCTACGTTTCCGTCGAGAGGTTTTGGGACGACGGAGGAGTACATTGCTCCGAAAGAGAAGGTTTTCTTCTACAAGAAACTAAAATTTCAGAAAGCTCAGTCCATTGTAAATCGGAGAATATAAGGACAAATTAATAATTTCCATTAGTTTATACATTTTCAACCCTTAAATAACATTTATTTTCACTTCGATTACTTATTACAAACAAAAAAACAAAAATTTCAAGAACACAACTTTGAGCTTCAAATTGTTAGATTTCATCGTCCCACTCCGTATTGGATGGAGTGAGTAATAAACATAGATTCAGTTGCCGGAGCAGAAGTGTTAGTGATCACGGAGGAGCTTGCTCCGACCATAACCGGAGTCAGAATCCCAATTCCCGGCGAATCTGGGGAGAAATCCGGCAACGGAACCAGTCCTTCAAGGTATTGCACAACTTGTACCATGTCCGGCCTCGATTCCGGCACAAGATTCGCGCACAGCAAACCTAGTTTCAGAACCGATTCTACAGACCGAGACGAAGAAGATTCTCCACTCAATTTGGGATCTCGAGCGTTGAGTATAGCTTTCTTTTTCCAGCAATCACAAACCCATTTCACCAGAAACTGTTTCTCAATCGGCATGTTAGGCTCTACAGGTCTCCTCCCACAAGCTACTTCGAGGACAAATGCTCCAAACGCGTACACATCGGTTTTAGTGGAAGCTCCCATTGAAGTTAGCTCAGGTGCCATGTATCCTAAAGTTCCCACAGCTCCTGTTGTGGTTGGATTAGCCCCATGGTCGTGATACCTAGCCATACCGAAATCTCCTAACTTTCCGTTGAAATCTGAATCCAACAGTACGTTAGAAGCTTTGATATCTCGGTGTAGAACGACCTGTGTGGCTCCTGTGTGCAAGTAACAAAGAGCTGAAGCTATGCCCTTTAGAATCCCAAGCCTTTTCGACCAAGTAAGGGATGGTTCTCGGTTATGAAACAAAAACTGGTCAAGACTTCCATTGGGCATGTACGTGGAGACGAGAAGAAACTCGCCTTTTCTCCTGCAATATCCGAGAAGTGGAACCAAGTTCCTGTGATCCAATCGGCCCATGCTTGCGATTTCAGCCACAAACTGCTTCATCCCTCGTTCTCCATCATGGGAAAACCTTTTGACGGCTATGTCTCCGTCATGATGCAGAGTTCCTTTATAGACTTCTCCGAATCCTCCTTTCCCGAGAAAACCATCTTTGTGGAATCCATTTGTTGCTTTGTACATGGATTTGTAGGAGTATCGATGTGGACCATACTCTTTCTCCCATTCCTCTCTAATTTCTGCATACTTGTTTCTCCTGTACAGATAAGCTCCCCCCAGAATTACCAAGAGTATGATTCCAAGGACAATCAACAGAAGAATCAGCAGCAGAGAAGGTTTTTTCTTAGGATGAGGAACTTTGGGGAGTTTAGAGATGTCTAGGCTCTGTAATAACGCCTTGCTTCTGCTGAAACTCCAACCGAGTATGTAATGGTTGTTTGCCAGTTGCCCTGTTGCTGCAGAGAATCCTACAAACATTCTGTCCTGGAGAACTTCTGAAAGATTGATGGATCTTGATAAAAGACTCTGACTTGGCTTCTGAACTCCAAGAGGAGCCAGTGAAACATTCAGTATAGTTCCATCAAAGTCTACCCAGACCTGGATGGAATCTCCACTCAAGAGATTTATGCTTTTATTCAGACCTTCTTTGTCTGAAAAGTAAGAAGCTGGAGCAGATTCGACAGAGGTCAGGCTGTTCACGATGATACCAACATGATTGTTATCGATGTCATCGAATTCTGCACTTTCAACAGTATCAAGCTCAATAGCAAAGATATGAGATGAAGGAGATCTATTGGTTGTGGTGTTGAAAAGACCCAAATACTGAGTTGCATCTGCGTTTGAAAGATCCATGGAAGGAGATAGAAAGAAGGCAATCCCATTTCCGCCAGTAACTCCCTGTTTACGCACCATTGCACACACAAAATGCGTTGAGAACGAGAGAGATTCAGATGAATTGAAGTCAAAGGGCTGCCTGAAGAAAGCATGACCCATCTTCTGCTCCGAAGTGTTGGTCAGCTGCAATAGTCCACCCGGAAGGATTTGAGCAACCCCATCAACATGAAGATCTCCCTGGCGAAAACCATTGAAGATAAACCCAGTTTCTTGTTGTCTTGACAGATGAATCAGAAGAAGAAAAGAGATCACCATCCAGATCAGATCCAATCCTTGAGCCATTGCTAATGCAACAGAGTTTTGGCTATTCTGAGAAAAATCTTGTCTCTTAAGTCAATGGTATGGCAAATAACTATCCTCTCTATCTGCAAAACAAGGTCGGATCATTACACGATAAGAAGAACATTCTCCATCTTCCAATTCCAAGAGAATTGGCAAGAGTTGACTTCAACAATATGATCATTTCCAAAGACAGCTATCAGAATTTTCTATTCTTTGTTTTAAAGTACGCAAATTCCACAAAATAGAAATTCCTTTGTAGTTTAACAGTATTCAAAGGCAAGCTTCTCACTAATCGCCATACCAGGTCCTAGTTTTCTTAAACCATACAGAAAGTTGAACTGTCACCATCTCTGAATATGTCAACTCTGTAGAATCCAGTAGCCCGTGATCCATGGGCCGAATCATGCATCTCCTAGGATTTCTGTTATGCAAACATACATTGCAGGTACCTGAGATCACAAATAAGGTTGAAGACTAAACTGTTGCGTCTTTGATGGTTGTGAGTTCTCCGACATAATCTAACGCTTGAAAGAAACAATTTCATAACCAGATTCTATATCAGCTCTCTCACTACAGAACAAATGACAATCATTGTCAAAGGAACAAAAAAACTGATGAAAGTACCTCAGACAAAGTTCAAGCTTGGAAAATCTTTGATGCTTGAGTTTCTTTAATCTATAACTGGTTCATGCCTTGAATAAAATGTGACAACAACTTGCTTTACAAATATTTAGCAAAGTAATCACAAGAATTTACATAAAAGATCATTCTTTTTTTTTATCGTTCAACCAGTCAAGCTGGATGGAGAATGTCAAGAATGGACATGGTATGAGTATATAATGAAACAAAAATCGAGTGTAAATAGTTGGAAATCAGTGGATATTAAAAGGCCAAAAAAGATGAGGGAAGTTGTCAGAAACTTTCATCGTCCACTCCCGTAGAGGACTGAATGAGTAATAAACATAGAGTTGTTGGATGAGGAAGAACACAGTGATAGTGAAGGGATCATGAGCTGTGCTGGCGAAAACGCCATTGGAGTGAGAACTCCAATTCCTGGAGAATATGGCCAAACATCAGGCAAAGCTAGGTTTCCATTCAAGTATTGCACCACTTGTTCCATGGACGGTCTTGCATCTGGAGCAAGGTTTGCACAGAGCAAACCGAGTTTCAGAACCCTCTCGACTTCATGGGATGAGAATTCTGTCAACCTTGGATCTCTAGCATCAATCAAAGAAGACCTTTTCCAGCATTCACAAACCCATTTGATCAGAAAACGTTCTGCAGCCGACAAGCCAGGTTCCACAGGTCTCCTCCCACAAGTTACTTCAAGCAAGAAAACACCAAAGGCATATACATCAGTTCCAGTGGAAGGTCCTATTGTTGTAAGCTCAGGTGCCATGTAACCAACAGTTCCGACTGCAGCTGTTGTGGTTGGATCAGTCCCTCTGTCATATAACCTGGACATACCAAAATCTCCCAACCTTCCATTAAACTCTGCGTCCAACATAACGTTAGAAGCTTTGATATCTCTGTGTATAACAACTTGGTCAGCTTCTGTATGTAAGTAACTAAGAGCTGACGCGATGTCTTTGAGAATTGCAAGTCTTCTCCACCAGGGGAGAGTCGATGTATCATGATTAAACAAGTAGTGGTCAAGGCTACCATGTGGCATGTACTCAGAGACCAGTAATAACTCATGTTTCCTCCTGCAATACCCAAGAAGTGGAACCAAGCTCCGGTGTTTTAAACTCCTCATGCACACGATCTCAGCGACAAATTGCTTCATACCTTGCTCACCGTCATGTGATACTTTCTTCACAGCCACTTCTCTCATTTCTCTGCTCCGAGGGAGTGTTCCTTTGTAGACTTCACCAAAACCTCCTCTCCCAAGAAATTCATTTCTACTGAACCCTTTTGTTGCTTTGTATAGAGATTTGTAGGAATATCTGAGTGGACCATACTCCTTTTCCCATTCCTCTCTTACTTCAGCGTACAAGTTTCTCCTATACAGATAAGCTCCAATAAGAAGCCCCAAAACTAAGAAAGCTATTAAACCAAGCAGAGCATCCAGCACTAGAGATGTAGGCTTGTTCTTACTGCTCGGGTGAGGAACTTTGGGAAGTTTTGAGATGTCAATGTTCTGCAGCGATGCCATGCTTTTGCTAAAACTCCACCCGAGTACGTACTGGTAGCTCATGATTGACCCGGTTGCTCCGGAAAACCCAACAAACATTCTTCTACCTCGCAAAATCTGAGTAAGATTGATGGATGTTGATGACAAAAGAGGCCGGCTTGGTTTCTGGTTTTCAAGAGGAGCCAATGAAACGTTGAGTGTTGTTCCTTCATAATCCACCCAGACCTGGATAGGATCACCACTCAAGAGTTCTATGTCTATCTTCTTCCTTTCTTTGTCTGAAAAATAAGAAGCGTTGGCAGATATCACAGACTCCGGGCTGTTCACATCAATCCCAACATGATTGTCACTGATGTCTTTCAACTCTGGAGCTAGAGAAGTATCAAACTCTACAGCCAACACACGTGTGGAAGTAGATCCATCTCTGTTGAATATCCCGAAGTATCGAGTTGGCTCTGCGTATTTGAAGTCAATGGAATCAGACACCACAAAGGCCATGCCATGGCCACTCGGATGACCTGCACGGAGCAGAGCACACACAAAATGTGTCGAGAACGAGACTGATTCAGAGGAACCAAACTCAATCGGCTCCTTGAAAAAAGCATGACCAATTTGGAGGTTTGTTGCATTTGTCAGTTGCAGGACACCACCTCTTGTAAGGATTCTTGCACTACCGTCAAGATGAATATCATTATCTACTTGGCGAAAGCTGTTGTAGACAAACCTCGTCTCTTGTTCAGATGATAGACCAACACAATATACCATCCAGATGATTCCCAGAAGCAATCCTCGAATCATTGGGAATGAAAACAGAGAGATTTATCGTTTTTCTTTTGCTTATTTTATTTCCTGTCTCTGCTCCAAATGGTTAACAATCATCTCTTTCTCTCTGGTTGTAGACCCATTGAATATGACATTAAAGTCAAATATTTACGACTACTTTGGAATCATGCTTTTTCCTTAGTAAGACTTTCGAACGCATGTCCTAGTCAAGACAGCAAAATAACCTCCATGAATGTAAAATGAAGTGGCTTAATGGGTCTTTTATTATTATTTAAAGAGGAAAATGTCAAAAGCTTGATCATTGAGAAGAAAAGGACGACGGTGAAGATGCAATAACAAGTCTCATAAATTAACGGACTTAGATGTAACTGCCAAGTTGACGGATAACATTTCAAAAGTATTTTACGGTATAAATTATAAGGCGCAAGATACTCATTGACATTAAGATAATAGAGAATAATGTGAGGTCAATAATTTTCTTAATATAATATAAAGAGTATAATTCTTTATTGAACCTCAACCATATCAATTCCACTCTTATCAACTAGGAATGTCATATCCACACACTTCAAGGTATCCAAATATCGGTCTCTTGCTGTTCCATTATGCAGATCGCAAAGAGAACAAATTTATGAATGTTGTGAATAAAGTGACCACCCCATAACAGTGTTTCCTTCTTTAATAATTGCCACAATCAACAGAAAAATAGTTAAGAGATTAACACTAAAGTTGAGGAACAATAGCATAACCAGAATACAACTATAAATACAAATTGAGTTGAATATCAATATTATATGTGAAAGATAAAACTTCAATAAGATCATGCTCTCTACATCTACAAATCTATTCATCATTAGGATAGCATAAGAGGCTTGCTTAGTTCAATATTCCAGAGCCATGTCCAAACTATTTTTCTTTCTCCATTGTTGAGAATGTGTGATTACCATAATCATGTAAGTATATTCTTGAAATTTGGTTATTGGATCTATAAGTTTTCGGTGTTGCACTAGTATTACTATCTTTCATCTAATTCAACCGAGCTTGTGTCGCTAACGCACTACACAATCTCATAATCATCTTTGATTCACATATGACTAGATCCCAACCCACAAATCTGTGAGTTATGAATCTATTATTTACGGATCGCAAAATCAATCTGCAAAACAAATTTTGACATCTGTAGTCAATGACGGTCCATCGTTGAAATTTGTATATTGTGTATTAAATGATTTTTTAGCAGCTTATGGGGTGTAAGTAATTCATATCACTATCAAACTCATTAACGGAAGCAAGACGAAACCAATCACGAGACAGTAAAGCCCTGCCTTTAAACCCAAGGTTTATTCAAATTCCAACATTGCCCTTTTCTGAATCTCCCAAACTCAAACTGAACAAGTCATGGAAACATATGAACCTCCAAAAAGATTACAGACGAAAGGTCATAAAGCAAAGAAGTTTGGACCTGGCCAAAAAAGGGAAAAGAGACGAACTTTAGTTCCGAACCACACATCAAAAATGAGGATAGTAGTCAGGATGGAAAGGGTTCGTGTAATCCTCGATTTCATAGCCGTCAGAGTCATATACTGTAGCGTACTTGCCATACTTTCCAAAGTATGGGCAGTCGTCTTCTTCTTCCTCAGGAGGAGCATTAACTCTTGTCGCATTACCAAACGGGGCATTATTCTGTGGGAAATGAGGCTGAACCGTTTCCTCATCAGAATCATCATCCGAGTCGTACAATTGCTCACGACTCTTGGGAGACAGCATATGGGGGAAAAAGAGCACACCTACAAAATTATCAGAGTGTGATTTCTGTATGTAGAGTTTCGAAGATTCAAGATTTTATAGAGATTTGGAAGGGCACATTACCATCTGGCAGGTCGAAGAAGGGATCAAAGGGCTCTTCAGGATTAACATCATTCATATGATGCCCCAAATGAAAGGGGAACTCACCATAGCCGTAATCAAAATCTTCATCATCATCATCATCATCATCATCATCATCATCAAAGTAGTTGTTAAGCGCCACATGGACATGCGCTGGATCTTGACGCATGATGTATGCTTCGTCCCAGGCCGGGCAGCGTTTGGCACAAGTCCCTGTTTTCTTGTTCCATCCACCTCCACAGTTGTAGCAAAACTCATGCCCACATCTAACGAGAATACCAAAGGGAATATGACATGATTATGGTTAAACAAGGAGCAATTGAAACGTATCACATGTGCTTTAGAGTTCATTCCTAAGGTTCTTAGGTTGATCAAAATGTAGATCAATAGATAGAGAGATACCTGCAAGTTATGTGATTGCATCCTTGTGTAAGTTCAATCATGTGTTGGCACTTGCCACATTGGCGCCACATTTTATTATTTGCAAGCGATTTTAGCTTCGCATCATCTGCTGGAGGATTAGGATGCAGTTTCTTGTATTCGCTGCATGACAGCTTTCCATGCCACGGGACTTTACAGTCCACACAGAAGAGGCCACGACATTCAACACATCTCCTGACTCCAGATGTAGGATAGACAGACAGTAAGCCCTTGGCAGATTCAGATATCTTGGTTTTGGACATCAAAGCTGAACACCTTGGGTAAGGGCAGTAAACTCTCTCTGTGACAGGTATTGCATTCTCTTTAATTCTTTGTTTCCACAATTCACCCAGTTTTGGAGTCAAAAGCTTGCCACATGCATCGATAACCATCTCAGACTTGCAGCGATCATGAGGACAATTTGGAACCATTCCGTGAAGCAGCTTCACCTCTACATGTTGCTTCACACATTGACAGCAAAAGCGATGACGGCAATTACCAACAGAAAACATGCGCTCAGCATCGATGTCATTGTAACAGATAAGACACTCCTCTTTCCGAGCTACTTTTGCTTGGCGAGGATCTTCATGAGGGGTGGCTTGCGAAGCTATTGACTCCCTAGCAAGTTTATAAGCAAATTTAATTTCATTTCCAACCACCAGAACAGGCTGACAAAACGAAAATTGTTGCCTGATCCTTTGCAAATCGTCCATTAGCACGTGAATCTTTTTTTGCTTAGGCCCCCAGTTTCCCGTAACCTGCATTCAAATAAAATACAATTTTTGGAAACATTCGGACAGTAAAAGCTTGGTAAAGAAGCAAGTGAGTGCCATGCGTAACAATGAAGAAGAGAAAAGTAGGAAACTTACGAATTGGAAAATGGGAAAAGAGTCGCAGAAAATAGCGATATGTTTGATCCCCAGCTTCAAGGCTTCGGTTAGTCCTCGTGCCAATGCCTTAATCTCCGCTCCCTGACGGTTCGTGCCACGGCCAATCAGTTGGCCCTTTGACTCAAACAACAGATTATCCCTCTGGTCGCAGATTGCGACCCCAAATCCAGCCACCACGTCCGTCATCTTCCCCTTCCCTGTCCCAGTCTCTTCGCTAACCAAACCCTTAAAATAAAGCCTATACGTTACGTTTCCGCTGAATTTTGCCGTCGCGGCATTAACCTTCGAACTACCCTCGCCGACTGATTGCGCCGGACAAACAGTTTCCTGCGTTCTAACAACCGGAGAAAGTCTTGCAGCACCGTACGCGGAAGCATTTTGGAAGTTACCGACTCTAATATTAGGGTTTCGGTCATCTCTCCGTACACCAGTGACTGACTCGTGGGTTTTCCCTCTTCCTCTGGAGTTTCCTTCGCCGGCTCTCCCAAAGTGGTTACCCCTGTTTGTGCGACGCACATTCTCGGACTCACCTCTAGGCGTCGAACCGTTCTGATCTTCCTCCACG
The DNA here is from genome assembly GCA_000218505.1 of Schrenkiella parvula. Classification (NCBI taxonomy): domain Eukaryota; kingdom Viridiplantae; phylum Streptophyta; class Magnoliopsida; order Brassicales; family Brassicaceae; genus Schrenkiella; species Schrenkiella parvula. The sequence goes on along the minus strand of CM001192.1, from coordinate 10,887,327 downwards.
ATAGCGATTCCACACCTAGCCACAACCGGAGGCGGCGGTGGCCGCTGAGGAGTACGAAATCGGGAAGAGAGAAGCCGCAAGCGCCTCCTCCAGCTGCAATCGGTAAGCGTAGTCGTAATCGGCACAGCGACCCAGGAATTCCATAACTTCACCACTGTGCGTCCTTTTATCTCGTATTAGTAACGAGTGATTTTTCGGCTTTGCTTTTACGTCGTCCTTTATATAGAGGAGGAGACCCTCAGATCGCACGAGCGCAAGTCCACACACGTGTGATGAGTGGTCAAAATTGTAATTTCCAACTAGAAAAAGGGGTAACGACTTTCCAAAATTGTGATTACTAATCTTTTTTTTTTCTTTTTTGTGCTAAAAGAATTAAATTACTGATCTTTCTTTAGTTTCCTACGTTGTAATTATTGTTTAACAGAACGGTTCGAAACTCCGGAGGATTCTCTCCGGTAGTTCTCCGCCGTGATCATTTTGCGTACACAGCTTTTAGTTGCGGTGGTAATCGTCTTTTCAAATTTATTCGGATCCTCAGGAAAACGTAATTTGCAATAAGAAAAAGGGTATAATCGCCAATCGTATTCGTTTCTTAACACGAGGAGAGAAAGATATATTACTCCTGCACCGACCCATCACTCCGTTAGCTCAGTCCAATTCTCTCCCGCTTGGACGGATATCGCGGAGGATTAATCTGACCTCAATAACGAGAATTCAGGTAACTGATAAGTTTTGTGTTCGTTAATTTACTTTGTTTCCTGCACCTTAAAGCCGTCATATTGTGAGTGAATCTCCATCACATTGATAAGAGTTGATTTGGTATATACTTAATCAGGGGGATTCAATTTTTACAACCATGGGTTTGATTTTTGGATGCGTAGTATGTCGTGAGCCGTTTGTGTTTTATGTTTGTCTTCTAAGAAAAAATTAGTGAACGGAAGCTGTTCGACATAATGCCTTAAAGAAGTTTTTTTGTCAAACTCCAAGGCTTAAGTACGCATAGGCACGCTAAGTTGCAATTGATGTTGTCTATGCTATATAAGATCGAATAGGTGTGTCTATGCTCTCTATTGGTAATAGATACCTTGACCATTTGAAAGTGATTTAGTCCAAATCCCAATTCATCTCATGATCTGACACTCATTTTTCCTTGATCTAACGCAACAGTTCTTGTTTTTTGTTCAATTCAGCTCCAACTTGGTTCTTTGAAATATATCAAATTTAAAGAACTATGTTTACTGACAACGTTCGTCTTTGTTCCTAAACTGTAATACTTCTTGTTGCTAATAAACTAAGCAGAAGCATATTTTGCTCAACATTTTTGGTTTTTTTTTGATGTTCAAAAGGTTTAATCTTTAATGCTACATGCAGCTTCATTCCATGGCACCGAGATGGAAATGGAAAGGTGCTGAAACAAAAGCTCTTGCGGAACCTATTTCAAAATCAGTCTTAGAGCTACAACTCTCTCTAGCCAAAACTGAGTCATCAGGTTCCCTCTCAAGTTGCAACGTACTTCTAGCGGTTGAGCCAGAGCAAGCTGAGCTGCTCGACCGCTGTTGTTTTGGAAGACTCGTTCTATCTGCGGAGAAAGCCAAGAAATGGGTTCAGTTATCCTTTGAAGAAGCTTTCTATTTGCTCTACAATCTCAAATGCATCAAAATCTACCTTCAAGGTTGTTGCTTGGAGAACGTAATGGACACATGGATGTACATGAAATCAAAAAGACCAAATTTCCCAATATTCTTCAAAGCTTATTCACATTTACGATCAAAGAACTGGGTTTTGAGATCCGGATTGCAATATGGTGTGGATTTCGTCGCATATCGTCACCATCCATCTCTTGTCCACTCTGAATACTCTGTTTTGGTTCAGTCAGGTGACAGTGACCGCTTAAGAGTTTGGTCAGATATCCATTGTGCTGTTCGGTTAAGCGGAAGTGTTGCCAAAACGTTACTGACTCTCCATGTCAGTGGTAACTCTAACAGAGAGGATTTGAATCTACCTATGTGTTTGGAGAACTATGCAGTGGAAGAGCAAACTGCTAGTAGATGGAGCCCAGAGCTCAGTCGTGAAGATGAAACCACAAATCCAAAACCAAAAGTTACCACTATGACTAATTTGAAAACCTCTTGACGAATTGTTCCAATCAATCGAGTACTGGTTTTGATTTTCCTTATCAATTTAAACAATTCGTTTCAATTTTAGTCGAGATAATGAGATGCACCAAATTTTGTTTTCTACATGAAATCTCACATTTCATACCCTCTTTAATTTTAGGCATCTCGTGTTATTTTTTTGTGACCAACTGATTCTGAATGTTGTGGTTATCTTCACTTCAGAACCAATATTTGTTAGATGATGCCATCAAAATATCCAAAAAAATACACTCATTGTTCATTTATAAAATGACAATTCTCATGAGCATAAACAGTATAGAGATAATAATTGCAACTCACATATTCTGCAAACACAACGAAAATATCATAACCATCATCATACATACTAAAAAGAAACACAAATGTAAAAAAAAAAGTTCAAAGTTACAACAACAGAAAACATAATAAACTAATAAAAACAGAACTCAGAAACTTCTTTCATCTAAGAAAGAAACTATACTAAAAAATCTTATCAGATCTGAAAATGACTAGGATGCGATTTGGTCATCCTAGCCTCACCGACCGGTTCGTCATTATCAATCCTCTTAACATTACGGTAAGCTGCATAAGCGATCACATAGAAGATAACAAGTATGATCAAAACCACAATGTTGATCACTGATACTTTTCTCCAACTCTGTTTTAAGCTACCAAGAACACCAGCTTTGCAAGAGCTACAGTGGTAACATAGTAGTCTTTGGTCATTGTTCCACAACATACAGTCCGGGTTCGGTCCAACCATATCTCCTCCTGGAATCCACACTGTCTCGTTCACGTACGTGTATCCACAATCTGTTGGCGGCTTGCAACATCCAGACTGCAGAGTTGAGAGATATATAGATCATATAAAGTTTTGGTTCGCGTTACACGGGAAGAGGCAACATTGTATGATGAATCTAAACCATTTAGATAACTATTAAAAGCAAAAAAAAATGGGAACTAAAATGAATTTTTTGAAGAAATTCTATCACAGGAACCAGAAGCATCTATCACAGACTCACCCGACTCGTAAGTCATAAGAATACAAAGCTGAAAAAAAAGATCTTTCATGGGTTAAATCTCTTACCGAAACAGAACACTCTTAGAGTAATTATGTAGGAAAAAAGAAAGACTTTAACAAAAACCCATTGGATCTTTCTATTCATATAAATACTACTTGGTCACTACTAGATTTTACATTGCAGGTTACAAGTTTCAGCATTAGTATGATATAGCTCACCATTTATGTTGAGCGGTCACAAGATAATACGAATTTATGTTTTTGAACAAAAGTACAAAAGCTAGAACTTGGCCAATAAGAGCCAAAGGTCAGTCAACACACAAATTTAGGAGCCATACATTTTTACTCATGACCTCTCTCGCATGCAAAACAGCTTCATTTATGGTTACCATATTAAGTTGGATATAAAGAATTAAACTGAAACTTCTATGTTTTTTTTGTCACACACATGGAAATATCCATTATCTCTTACAACTTTTTTAACAGACCAGAAAGTAACTAACTTCTATGCTTTAGATTAAGACATGTTTTTCTAAATTAGCAAAAAAAATATATATATATATATATAAATATAAAGAAAAGTAAGTTCGACATTTTGAATGCAGTTCGAGTTTCAAAATCCGTACTTATTTTATCCATCATATAAACATATACATAGAAAAAAAATTAAAAAATTGTCTACCTCAATAGGACTAAGTCGTCTGAAGTAAAACATGAGAGGAGTTTCAGGAACACCATTTAAATGTCTTTTAATCTTCTTACAAACTCCAGAGTCCCTAACACACGATCGGATTTGCCGCCAGTTTCCATCATCCGTGACCCGATCCTTTAGCCAACCCGAATAATCACCGAGATAATAATCAAGATACCTCCGGTTCATCACAAACCGGCCTGAGCCTTTATCGGTGACGGCGTAAGCGAAGATGATGAATCCTATGAGAGCAGCGATGACGAAGAACATGACGAAGAGGTAAAGCCACATGAGGAATTTGTTCCGGTAACAAGCTCCGGCGAATCCGGCTAATGAAACTACCATAATCGAGATTCCGATGATGATGAGTGGCCACTGGAGGAATCTCATGCAGTCTGTGGAGTTGGCTCGGTTGCTCAGCCATATTCCACCGCCGAGGATGGGAATAGAGAGTAGGAAGGTGATGAAGTTTACCAGACCTATAAGATTATTGCTCGTTCTCATGGCGTTGCTCTGTTTTTCTTGTGCGATTCTCTGTTTTGTTGTTGATGCATTCGCGGTGAGGAAGAGGTGACGATGAAATGTGACTTAACATCAATATGTACATGCTCATGCTGTTTGATTACGACACGTGGTAAGTGACGGTTAGATAATTTTTTTATATATATATACACGTGATTAGTGTAATAGACTGCAAACAAACAATTTTTCTGAAACACAGAGATCAGTAACTCCTAAAATTGACTCATAAAAAAAAAATTCTTTGTATAGCAGTTTATCTTTAACTAAAATATTAGTATTAATCAATGTATGTAACCGTAAGAAAACAAAATTGCAGCTTTTGTTCTTATTAGTAATTGGGCCTTGCTCAAAATATAAATGAGGTAACTTATGTCCCATTTTACATTCAGTGTGATGGCCCATTTAAGCAAGATTATTGTCTATTGATTTACAGTTTACAGACCAAGAAGAAAGTAGATTTCAGAAAAAAGAAAAGAAAAAAACAATTTTGACACTTGACAGAAACAAAAAGAATATGAACAAATTTATTCGACTTCGTGTCTGATAGTTTCAGAACAGTTTTTCTATGTTTGGATTTTAATTTGCCTTTAAGAAAATTTAGGTTTGTTTCACACTCCATATGAGAAATATTTACAGAGGAAACAACTGAGTTCATATGCACATATACATTAGGAAAAACAAAATATTGACATGGAAAGGCAAAATTAGAATAGTCAATAATCAATTGTTGACAAATACAACTGAATGAGAAACTATATAATTTAATAATAATCACCTAGTATCTAAAAGATTCTCGGGTTTGGACTTGGGAAAATGTCTAAAAACCGGAAAGGATGAAAATTCGAAAAATTCAAAAACTGTCCTCCAAAACGACAAAGGAGTACGCTTTGTCTTGCTGCGTTTTGGAATAACCTTTTTGTTCCCTTCTCTCTTCTTTCTTTTCTCAGACTCACTGCCCAAAGCCACAACACACATTACCCACTTCTCTCTCTTTCTCACATCTCCCACTGTTTCCTCTCGGATTCCACAAAGCAAAAAAGAAAACTTTGGTTTTGCTTCTCAAATCTCTCCACCCATTTGATTTTTCACATTTTCTCTTTACAAAAACTGAATCTTTTCTTCAAGCACGAACCGTCCTCGCAGCGTAAGGAACTCCTTTTTGTTCCTCCGAATTTGGTTCTGATGATATAATTGTTCATGAAACTTTTCAGTACACTGTTTTCTGGAAAATGTGATAGCTTTCCTGGAAAATGTAGTTTCTTTTCCGAGTAAAAAGTTGTGATTTTTCCTCCCTTTTCGTTTACCCTTTTTGGATATTCAGCTTCTCCTTCTCATTTTACGTTTCTAGTTTCGCTTAATCGTAGAAAGCTTGAGTATTTGTGTTTTCCATCTCCACTTAGCTTTAATCAGAAATGAAATTTCGAATTTATTATTTTCCTCCATGTCAATAATGAATATCTGAGAACTTTAATCATTATTTGAAGGAATTAAATATAGGGTTTAACCTTATTGGAGCTTAAAACATCAAAACGTATTTTTTTCATCTTCTTCTTCTTTTTGTGGTATTCTTATTTCAGCATATAGTTTACTTTTTGAAGCAGGGAGAGACATCAGAATCTTGGGATAGATTAAGGTTGTACTACAGTTCTTCATATCTAGTCTCATCCAAAAAAAGGAGCTCCTTTTTTCTTTGTTTTTTGATAACATTTAAGGTTGAACGTTGAAGCTTTTTCTGCGCTGCACTGTGATTATTTGCTTATGCTTACTTTAATTTAACATGATGATTACTTGATTCACTCAAGTGGTTTTATATCTTAGATTCTCCCTTTTCATGGAAAACTTTATCCCCGAAACCAAATAGACTTTAATTCTGCTTGCCTTGTCTTTGAGTGGGTAATAAATCTGTTTAATTTATAATTTTTTTTTCTTCATTTAGAAGATGTTTAATCTCATTATGATGATTCATTATAGTAGTTCTTCAACGTTTAAGTCCCCTCCTTTCACGGCAATAATGGAGGAGAGGATGTAACTTGATCTAGAAAATGACAGTTTAACCCTCTTATGTTCCATTTAGGAGTGTGAAGTTGGTAGGGACATTAATATAAATCTACCACATTATGCTGCTTGTGTAGTTGTGTAGGACCCTTGGTACCAGCCTTTCATGATGATAGGTTGTGAACATTACATAGTCAAGAGGCAGCAAAGGACGATTCCTTTTTTGTGAATTTATAGTCAAACAACTTGTGTAGTTTACACCAATGGTTACAAATGTCAAGATATGAGTTGGTCTTTCTTTATTTTGTTTGGGTTTATTTGGAACAAAAACTCAGTTATGCAGTCTTTGAAATCATCTTTTGGCAATATGCTTCTGGTTCACCTGAGATCTTGACTCTGATTGTAACTGTCTCACTGTAAAATGTTGACTCGAGTGTTGTATTTTCCTTTGAGTGAAATACTAAAGACCAAGATTTTTTTTGTGGTGTTCGAGAGCGATGCTGGAGCAGATTCAGTTGGGTAGAATAGTCTTAAGCAAAAAAGAAGCTATACATTTGTTATAAAATCAGATGTTTGATCAGGATACAATGCAAGGAATCTCTATGTCAACATAAGATATTAGTAAGAAGTGCAAGAAAAGATTTTGTTTCTTCTTTAAGATGTTCTGTTTCTGGTAATGGATTTGTTTACAGACAAAGAAATATTTTTTTACAGTTATCCTTTCTTTTGTAATAAATCGTATCATGTTTTCTCTGCCATTGGATTGATTGTTACATATGTCTCCATTGTTTTTCATTAAATGGTCATGAGCTCTCTACAATTCTTGGTGGGTCAGGCTACATTGAAGACGCAAAGAAGAGGCTGGACATATCTCTTCGGTAAACCCACAAGATATTCATCCTGTGCATTGGAGGGATAATATTACAGTATGCAGACCCAAAAGGCAAGGTAAATCTTGGTTTTTGTCTTTCTATTGTTTCTTTGCATTTATGGCCGATTCTTCTCCCCTTTTGTGTTTCTCTTGTGGGAGTTGTTTTTCAACATTGAATCTTAAAGGTTGCATTCTTGTGGTCCTCAATACTTATTGCTTCTGTTTAATCAAATCCGATCATAATATTTCTCTAATCTCTTTTTGGAACAAGAAATCCATCTAGCCAACAAGTTATGACCTTTAATGATCTGTTACTATTAGTAAGAAGTTTTTCTTTCTCTGGCACATTTGCTTGCAACTGTGGAGTGTGAATATCTTCTTGGTTTTCAATTTGTCATCTTTTTGTTTGTTTGGGGGCAGAAATGGATCTCCAGATGTTCCTAAGAAGGTGTCTCCTCGAGCTGCTCGGCCACTGAAGATAGCAGCGCTAGAGCCTGACTCTTCTTCATCTCCTATCTCAGCTAATAACAGAACACCAAAGGACAAAAGTCCAAAAGTTCCAGACCGTAGGTCTCCACGAAGTCCTGTCTCCGAGGTATGAGCCTCTTCTACGAAGCTTGTTACAGATTCAATTTAAGGGTCTTGAAAGATTTCTTTTTTATTATTTTATTCTTTGTTGGTGCATCTAGATTGCATAAATTCTCTTTTGCTTGCATGATCCAAGATAAGCCGTTCCATCATAACATGTTCTGTATGGACTTTGATGAAGAAAAATTTAGCATACATTTAATTCGGGGCCTATGGGATATAAAATTAGGTTCAACATTTAATTTGGAGTAGTTGACAGATGAAAATGTAATAAATTTTCACTCAATTGTCTGTTTCATTTATCTTCTTGATATTGCCGTAACACTGCCATGTTTGTTTGCTAACAGAAGAAGAGGCCGAGCAGAACAACGGAGCTTGAGTCACTAGTCTCGCAGCTTCAGGAGGAGCTGAAGAAGGCGAAAGATCAAGTCACGGTGTCTGAGACAGCAAAGAAGCAAGCAGAGAAAAAAGCAGAAGAGTCCAGGAAAGAGCTACAAGAAGTTTCCTCTAAGGTCCAGGAGCCCCAGAATCAGTTTTTGGAAGTTTCAGCCGTGGAGGAAGAAACCGATAAAACCAGTGCTTTTGATCATCGAAGTTTATCTCAGAAATGTGATTTGGAGTTTGGTGCTACTGCTGATGAAAGGGCAGGATTGGCTTTTGTTGTTCATGGTATCCGACAGCTCAAGCTTCAGATTGAGATGGTGGCTTCTTCCGAAGCTGGTCATGTGAAGCAAGCTGAGTTGCGTAACTCGGAGATTCACCTTTTGAGAGGAAACTTAATGGACACACTTTTTCTCGTCGAGAATTTTAGAAACCAACTGAAGGACTGTGAGGTATCAGACGCTGAAACAGAGGCTTTAGCCACCGAAACTCTTAGGCAATTGGAGAATGCTAAAAAGGCAGTCGAAGAACTGAAGTCGGATGGCGCAAAAGCAGTTGAAAGTTATAAGAAGATGGCTGTAGAGCTTGAACAGTCAAAATCAAGGATGGTATGGCTTGAAGCTCTTGTGTCTAAACTTCAGGCCAATCCGGGGGATGTGGAAAACCATGAAACCCTGCTTAAAGACTATGAAAGTTTAAAACTTGGGGAATCAAATGAGATGAATGAAGAAGTGTCTTCCTTACGATGTGAGGTAGAGCGACTTAGAGCGGCTCTAGAAGCTTCTGATAAGAAAGACCAAGAGGGGTATTTAGAGGCTTCTTCTCGGTTACGGATACAAGCTGAACTCCAGTCTGAATTAAAGATAGCTAAATCCGAGATAGATGAGCTAAAGGCGAGGTTGGTCGACAAGGAAACAGAATTACAGTTTATTTCAGAGGAGAAAGATAACCTATACCTGAATCTGATGAAGAATCAGAAAGAGACAGATGTTGAAGCTGAGCTAAAGCAACTAAGGGCGGCGATCGAGAACTTAAAGGCTGATATGATGGATAAAGAGACAGAACTCCAGATCGTTTCAGATGAGAACGAGACACTGAAGTCAGATATCCACAAGAGGGAGACAGATGTACAAGACGCGCTCATGAAGCTAGGGATTGCAATGGAAGAAGCGGACAAGAGTAGCAAGAGAGCAGTTAGAGTCACCGAGCAACTAGATGCAACCCAAGCGTCAAACTCAGAAATGGAAACAGAACTCAGGAAGCTCAAAGTTCAATCAAACCAATGGAGAAAAGCTGCTGAAGCAGCTACGACCATGCTCTCTGCTGGAAACAACGGGAAATTCGCTGAGAACTATAATCAAACAAACTCTCCTTACTCTGAGGATATCGACGATGAACTGACAAAGAAGAAAAATGGTAATGTGCTAAAGAAGATTGGTGTTTTGTGGAAGAAGCCTCAGAAATAAGCTGGAGAATGACTAATATAATAATAATTAGGTAATCTATTATAAAGTTAGTATATTTTTCAAACAATGATGGTGTCTCTGAATTCTCTTAAAGGAACTGACTTGCGGTTTGCCCACCTTCAGGTTCTACTTCTCAGGTACCGTTGATTTGGAGTTGGATAATAAGAGCAACTCTTGTGACTCTGGTATTTATGTGAATTAGTAGTTTGAGGACTATGTTCTGAAACAAAAATACATGTTGGAAAGATTTGAGTTATGGTAATTTTATGTCAAAGTATTCAGGAGGGAGAAACTGTTAATTCTGTTATTGTGGAACTAGTTGTTGACTGTTAATATCAAAGCCTCTGGTTCATTTGGCAGGATTGGCATTATCACTGCCCAATAAGTCCTATAGAATATCACCCTCTACAATAAAGATAAGAATAATCCGGATTTTATTAATCCAAAAGACATGTAGTTTTGGATTTTTTTTTCTGAAGATGATGTTAGTAAAAGGAATGTGTTTGCGGTTTGTTTAAACAAGAACAAAAGAAGAGAACGACACAACAGTCACTGAGATTGGGCTCGATAAGCCCACGCCTAAAAGATGATCTCTGAAGTGTACAACGAAATGAAATGAAATAAAATTAAATAATTGGCATATTTGATTAACTAATTGAAGTCTTATGTAGTATATAATCTACGTATGCGTGTTTCGGTGTGTAAAGCAAAACTACCAACCAACAAAGATAAATTTTTTTAGTCATTTAAAACATTCCCTTAGTCCGTAAGTGTATATTTGCCGATGTAAGCAAAATTAGGTTAGGTGAGATCTATTTTAGTTATTATTAAAGGTCATACATTCTCATCCCAAAAAAAGAAAAATTAATATAAACTATTTAACGCGCAATTTCATCGGTACTAAAATTTAGACTTTCAATTTTCTCTTTATCAAAATTTCTCGTCTAATCATTAAGATGGAATACTAATATATGGTAGTATTAAATTATCAATCAGTCCACATTATACCAATATTTATTTGAAATCATACAACAACATTAGCAAAATTGATTCTTTACGTCACTAAATCAATTAACGTCATTGAACGCGCCATCAAGAAGTCTCTAGCGAAATATAACTATTAAGATTCAGTGGAAAAAAATTAGGGTTTAATAAAGTTACACACAAGTCTATTGATATCTGCATTTGTTGTTTATTCCAGAAAATATATATTTGAACTTCGCAAACAAATTATATTTGAAATTTAAAAAACAAAGGAAATTAGAAAAGATGAACATACAAAAGAAAAACTCAACATTAATTTAGATCAGAAAATACAAAAAAACAAAGCCAACACCCCATATTGCAAGTTTAAAACTCTTTGAAAAAGCCTAACATAAAATAGCTAGCCCCCATTTTTCCTCCCAATAAAAATATGAAATTCAGACTCTAAATTAAAACCCAAATAATATTGAGGTTTTAATTTGAACTACATTAAAGCACCAGAATTAATATAGTTCATATTGGTCCAAATCTCTCTCCCTGAATCAATTTGATCTAAATGGCCACCACCTCCTCCCATGTTCATCATCCCAATGCTCTCTCCATTCATCTGCCACGGAAATCCCCATAAGACCTTGTTTGGATCACTCATGGCAGTATCCAAACCGCTGCTACCGTTTCCAAATGCATAACCTGTGTTCTCCTTTTGCTGGCTTGTTCCAAACATAGTACTCTCCATGTCAGATTGATGAGAGCTACTGAATTCTGAAGGAAACCCTAGCTGTGAAGAACTATTCGGAGGTTGCTTGTTCAGCAAGGCAAAGGCTAAGCTGAGATCAATGTGTTCATTGTTACTATACCCACCGAAACTCGCCCCCGAGAACGCTTTCCCGTCGTGGGACGCTGGTTCCGGGGTGGTTCTGAGGCTTCTTGTCGCCGAAGATGTGGACCGTTTGTTTTTCCGGCAGCCGCCTCCGACGGGAATGTTCCTTAGGGTTCCGCCTTTAGTCCAATATCTCCGGCATGATTTGCAGAAGTAGCGAGGCTGAGAGAGGCTGTAGTTGTTGTAGTAGCAAAACTTTGTGTTCGTTGAGTCGCAACGTGGACATCTCAGGGCTAGCTCCGGTGGCTGTGGCCTCGCCGCCCCAATCGTCGGAGAAGGTTTTTTCTGATTGTAATCTGATTGTGTTGGGGTTGACGAACATGATACTCCCATGACTTCTCTTGATTTGTTATAATTCCCAAAAACATCCTTTAAGACAAAGAAAACAAAACACATAAAGGTTATAATTTAGATAAACAAAATCCATCAAGATTCTAATTCAAACAAACAAAAGCATTCAAGATGTTCAAAATAGTGGATCTTTATTGGAGTTTTACCTGGTGTTGTAACAAATGATCCATAAGAGCTGAATCTGATAAGCTCCTCGAAGATTATTTGATGAGTTTGGGTGTAATGTAGGAGATGGAGATTGTTTCTTGAGACTAGAGAGAATGATGAATATGAGTAGAAATTAAAAGTGAAATAAAAGGAAAAGCCAAGCATATGTATATATACATGGGAATGTGGGAGGAGAGAGACACACAATTGTGCCTCGATCGGTCCAATACTATTAATTTATTTTAATATAATACAATCTGAGATTTAATATTGATATTATTAAAGAATAATATGAAGAATAATGTGAACAAATTCGGAAGGTGACTTGGAGACCATAAAGCCGCCGTTTATGATTTGTATATATTTTATATATGAATCGTATCTTACTGTACATTGAAGTGTTTTGGACCTCATTGAAATGTTTTCAATGATTTCTTGTACACGTAAACACAAAATTCTTGAACTACATGTTATAATTGTAACTCTGATACGATTTTTCTACTGGTAATTTTTAAAAATCTGTATATATACATTAAGATTAAGACTTGTGGAAAGTCTAAAATAAATTGTGTCGGTTAGTTGTCCCTTCAAATAGTGTTTTAAGTTCTCGCTAAGTTACTCCACAATATAATGGATCGGTCAAATTCTTTACGCGGTCAAATATATATGTGAGTTTCAATCGTTATCAACAATGTGAAATCGATATGTTTGATTAAAATGAATAGTGGCCGTACGATGATGGATGAGAGATGGTGTTCTACGTTGGATTGCACGAACTCTCATCTTCTTTGAATTGTGTTATTTCTGTTTTATGTCCTCATGGTCTGTTGAGGTGTCACCACATGGGACCATACTCATCGCGATGTCTTGTTTCTTCCTTATAGGACACTTTTGTATCGTACTAGATGAGTAGGGAAATGTCTCTATTTCCGCTGTGATCCATTATATATTTTGATTCAATCGAAAACAAACACATAGCCAATCATAAAACTTACTTGTTTAGGGTAAAAAAAACCAAAAGAGAATAAATCATAAGTATTAACTACGGTATTTGTATTTAGATGATTGTGTTTAACTCAACATAATAATAAATAGAATTTTGCGAGACACGTAGAAGTTAAGATAAATGATTTCTTGAACCATTTTTTTTTGACAAATCTTGAACCTTTTTTATTTGATAGAAAGGTTACTCAAGATATTAGAAATTTGGCCTTCATTTCCTTTCGCCCAATCTTTTTTCCCCCTAATAGAAAACAGATATATTTAAAATTCAAGCACATATATATAGCGACAGGGCAACAAAATGTTTCTGATTTTTTTTTTAAAACATATTGGACTAAAATCTTGATATTTTTATTTTACTTTACATAAAAATATGTTTAAAAACATGTTGAATGTAACTACTTATGGGTTTTGAAATGCAAATTTAATTTAATGATTAAATAGGTGAATTTAGAAGTTGATCTAGCTCAACTTATTAGAAAAACTGATAACCTGGTTCTATTACTATTCTGCATTTAATATTAAACAAAAGTGTATATATATCAAGATTATTATTAATATTTTTGCGAGAAAAATAAACAAATCATATCAGATGTACATAGAATGCAATAATACTCAATAATGAAAACTCAACCAATTAATGATTTTTAAAGTAGGACATCTATTATCATATACCAAGTACAATACTAACTTACTCGTTATGGATATTTTATAAAGTTGGTTCTTTCGAAATTTAATGTAAACAAATGTGAATACAATACGTTTTAGTTACATCTTTTATACTCTTACACTGTATATGTAAATTATAAAACACATGATGAAGTAAAAGCAAAGAATTTGCCGGAGAATGTGTAGTTCATGATGTGCTTGCATTATCCCATGGGGATTTAAAGTTCATAGAGATACAAATCACACTAACACATCGATTTTCGGAAAAGAGACTTCTATGAAGACCGAGATTTGGTCTAAGGACCATATCCACACATATACATCATATATTGTAATGATTTATATATAATTTTATACAGTATATGCGATTTGTAAACGTTGTATCGTGGGAAGAGAAATGAGTAACTCACACCAATTTTTGAACGTTGTATCGGGAGAAGAGAGAACGACTAGCTAATACTATTACCAAATAAATATGTTGCTTCTCTAGTGAATTTTTTTTTGTCTACATGTTACCAAAACAAAAACTATTAAATTTTTATTATATTGGATTATGTTACATATGATTTTCTAAAGTTTTTATTATAATTCATTATCCAATACATCCCACTTAATATACTTTTTCTTTCGTTTTACTTTGATAGGATGGGAAAAAAAAATCATTTTGTTATTAACCTGTAGTTTTCCGCCAGAAATATTAGTGATTCAGTCACAAACAATCATTGGTCTCCAAATATAACTGATGATCATTATATTTCCCTTTGGACCCTACCTACTTGTGGCTCCCAGTTTTTATCAATATAATCATGACCATTTTTAAATTTATAATTCAAATGTAAATAAGTTTAATAGACATAAGAAAACTGTAGCACTAACGGTTCAGACTTAATGTCTAATAAATGATTAGTTACGTATTAGCTTGTTTGGAAAAAAAAAATCACATTGAAAGAAGAAATTTACAATGAAATCGATATGAAGTATAACATATTGAATTGTTTTTTTTTTGCCTTGGAATTCATGTAAAATTACTGAAAAAACGTTTTGTAGAAGAAGAATTAAATTTTCAGGGAAACATACGGTACCTTTTTTAATAGACAATGTTTTATTGTTACTTGAACAATACTCTAATCTATATAAATGTCTCGAGTAGTGTAGAGTTCCATTATTATTTTTTAAAAGTACACATCCAGTTTATTTATCGAAATTATAAACAGTAAACATATACCTTATTTTTTTGAACATATAGATAATTAAATTCTATGGACATTAAAATTTGAATTCAGAAGTGGAAATAAGAGAAAAAATCATTGGATTCAATTTTTTGTTTTTTGGTGAAGGGTTTTCAAAATTCACAAGCTAATTTCTTGGAAAGAGATAGTACACTGAGAGAGTTGGAGCTATTTTTAATCAAATAACGGCATATATGATATATTTACTATTGTTTCTACAATTTTAAGTCGTTGACGAAAGCCGTAAATATAGAGAAATGAATGCTAGCGCAATAATATACCATCTATAAAGCCAACTATGTAAGTCCTCCTTTAAACTCTATCATATGTTATCCCATCACACGTTTTATCTCATTTACGACCAAAGTAAAACAATTTTTGGATCAGTACAAAGAATGTATAGAAAGTAACTTAATTACAAGAACTAGAGGTGTAGCTGTTTAAGAAAAAAAGAACCATACATGTTTAAAAGATAAAGATCATGATTTTAGTGGTACTTATATCAAACTAATTCATGAACTTACTAGAGATCAAAACATGTGGAGGTCAAGAAACAGGGATGAGAGAGACATAACATGAATCTTCCATTCAAAATCAGCAATCAGGAATCGAACATTATAATATGTCTATACATTAAATCGCAAGTGGTGGGACCATCGGGAAATAGAATTGGAAAAATAGACATAGAGTTATGGGTTGACCAGTCAAAGTTGTGAATATTTTCAGTTGCTTTAGACAAAACTGGAATTTCTTGGGCAATAAAAAGAAGTTAAAGCAGATCGTATTGATAAGAGAGCTCTCAAATATATCTATGAATCATATTGCAATCTATCTCGACATGATGTACTCCTCATTAATCATAGTTTATGGAGATTGTACCGTTGGTCTGTGGTTGATGGTCTAAGCAATTGATAAATTCTGAAACTTTATTACTTTTTGTTAAATCAATGACTGCATCATCGAATTGGTCCATCTCATATTTATGACCGAAAATTGTTTGTCTATTTTTGCACTAATGTTCGATAAACAAGAAGAAGCTAGAATTTATGTTTGAAGAAAATCACAATAATTTCGATTCACAAAGGCTAGGTTTAGGAAAGGTTCCTACAAATTTAGGAAATGGCCATAAATGTTTTACTAACTCTTACACAAGTTTAAGAAACCCTTTCTAAATCTAATATTAGTTACGTAGTAATTGGAACTAAGAGTTAAAGATAAGTCATAACTTAGGTCACATTTGTCAACGGACTTAGACCTTTTTTTTGTTTAAAATACTTAAAATCTAATTCGGAATATAGATCTTTGATGAACTACGTACGTCCACTGCCCACACGGGTCGTACAAATGACATCTGACGCAAATAAGAAACCCTAATTTATAAACGTTTCTGGAAAATTTCCGGACAAATATTCGGGTGTGGGACCAACAAACAGAGTGATTGGCCGGCGGTATATGTGGGACCTAGATGTCGGATAATTGGACGACACGTGGCGGCATGAAAAAGGAATAATTTTTGGAGGAAATCGAGGAAAGATAGAATGATAAGTGAGGGCAAGTGGTTGCAGCCTGAATAGGTTTTGCATGTGGTGTCTCACTCACACTCAGTGTTTCAAACTCCCACTTTTTTTTGTTTCTTTTAAATTTATATATAGCAAAATCTATCTATTTCCAAATAAAAAGAACTGTTTTTGTTTTTGTTTTTGTTTAATTTTAGTTTTCTTTTTCTTACAACAACAAAATGAAGGACTTGCATGATTAAATATCTTTAACATATCTAAATAAGTCCTGTAGTAGTTGAGAACAGTAACCAAGACAAGAGACGTGTATAAAATAAAAAGAAAAGAAGATTTAGGATCGGATTAGAGATTTGAGGCGCAATTTCCAAAGGGACCCGCATATATTCTTGCCTCCATCTTCAAGCAAAGCATCAAAGCGTAGATTCCCATGCACAGCTCTTTCTTTTTAGCTCTTTCTTCTTCATTTTTAATTCTTCTGAGCTCTCTTTTGTTTGTTTCCGCTTTAGTGAAAATTTCTCTCGATGTTAGAAAAAAATGGATTTGTTTTCACGATCTGTATTACTCTTTTTATTCGTTCATTAAGTGTTGATTTGTATTATATATAATGTGCTGTTCTTACTCAAAACATTAAGTATTTTTTATCTGTTAGTTTTTTTCTTTTTCTTTGAACCTTGAATTTTCTTTCATCTATATCTTATTAGCTAGTTTCTCAAAAGTAAATTATACGATACGCTTTCAATCCATTACAGAATTTCAGTTTTAAATGTACTATTAACTTAACAAAAAGAATAAAACCGTACGTCACAAAAAAAAACTTCTCCTCATCACTCACAAATAATTATAAACTTTGGCTAAGGAAATAACAGTATTAATGTATATCCTCAGAATAACATTATAATTGTAAAAACTTTGAACGATTTTTTCGGTAATTTTGTAATTCCAAAAATACAGTGACAAAAAACAAAAACAATCCCGTTATTTTACAGATGATTTTGCTTATTTTTTGTAGGATTTTGTCATTTTTAAAAAATGTGATGTCGTGACGTAGACGTGTCACTGGTTCGCGTGATGGGGTATCAGATGTTTCATTTTCCACCGTGGGCCTGTAATACCTTTATCACACTGAATAAAATTGGGCCTACAGTCATCAGTCTGATGGGCTTAATTACATATCGAATATTAGAAAATGTAAACTGTATTCGTCCTTTGTTATCCCTGCACTATCTCGTGTGATTTGAGCTTTTAATTATAGACTAGTTTTTTATAATTTATTTCTTTAAACTTGAGGATTTGATTTTTCCAAATTTTTGAAGTATATACTGAAACACATTCGCCAAGCACCCATTGTCTCAAATAGCTTTTTTTTTGTTTGTTTCAAATTAACGGTTAAAAGTAGAGCAGAACCGTTGGTTTCCATAACCGGTGAAATATATCAAATGTATTAGTTCCGGTAACAGTTAAAATCACTCAATAACCATCTCTACCGACTCACACATTCTTCTCAGACATCAACCTCTTGATAAGGACCAATACATCTTCTCTTAAATGGTTAGCCAGATCTGGTACAGTCTCCTTCACATCAGTAAACCACAGATCATCCCGGTTCTTCATTCCTTCAGAGCTAAACCATTGGCATATAACCTGAGCGACTGCAAGAAGGTAAACACCACAATCGTACCCATTCTTCTGCTGAGGTGTATCACTGCACTCTCTGTATGCCGCATCGCCATTAGACACAAATGGAGAAACTGCCTCGAAGAGCTGTTTTGCATTCTGTTTATTCAGTCCCATAAAGCTATCGTGATGGAAAAATGAATTGGCTTTTTTGTAGTACACGAGTAAGCTCCAATGTAATCCGCCTTCTGCTAGCTCAACATTGAGATTGTCGTTTACAGGCAATATCAGGAGGTCGCTGTCGCGTAATTTAAGGGGTTTCATGAAATCTTTGAGTGATTCAGTGTCAGGGCAGTTTGAGATCCAGAAGGCAATGGAAGGAGGGATCAGTGAGATGTTAGGTGAAGTGTGGACCGTTGATAAGTAGCTTAGATAGAACTCGATAACACGATCATTTAGAAAATTGGGTCCGTTTAGGATGTCCAAATCTGATCTCCTGAGGACAACATCGTTGTAGCTGAGGATCTTGTCGTCACCCCGAGTACTTCCCATACCTGATACTGATAAGCTTCAAATGGCTACACTGGAGGAATCTAGAAAATCTGCAATATGCATATATATACAATTTGTTAAGCCAATCATATAACATGTGAAAATGAATAACATGTTTTCAGAAAGTCGAACACGAAACATACAAGAGCATAAAATACTATATAGGCTGAATTGTTTTGTCAATGAGCAACCTTGTCTAAGCTTCAGCTAGAATTGCTTTTCATTCATTCTAACTACAAGCCAGAACGCTATTAGTAACGTCAGATCGTAAATGACTAACATAAAGGCTAACAAGAAAATGCTACTAACATCAGACAATTCCCAGACAACAACGTTATCACTTTGATTCTTCTAAGAACTTTCATGTTCAGGTTACAAACAAAAGCCAAAGGCGGAAAGTTCGTTAACGTTGTTACACATAGCTGCTAACGTTTGGTGGGAGCCAAGTTGGAACTGAGTGGTATGAATAAAGCCATAAGAGGTATACACAACACAAGAAACAAGAACTTTCGTTCTTATCGAGTGCTTCTTCCCGATTTTGCGTAGTTGAAAGACAAATAAGAGAGTATGCAAACACCTACTTGCATATCATATGGCAGACATACCGAACTCATATACACACTCAAGAAAGCATATACTTAGCGTGCGTCAATCAAAGAGTTCTACAAACCAAAACTTCGTTCAGGCTTTTCGTCGAATAGTTTCCGTTCACTATATATTTATCTTGGAAGAAGTATATATGTGAATCATATTGCTTACAGCATATACATCCAAACGAAAGCAGTGGTTATGAAATCGAATTCAACAAATTGATTAGAAAAAGGAAAATAAAGACTTCTTAAAGATTCACGCACAACATGCAGGATTTGCAACGAACTAAAGGATTACCTTGATTCTCTTTATCTTAACGCGATTCCTGAGGAAGATCAGTTTAGTCCTCCAGCAATTCACCTCTTGAAAAACTGTAATCTAAAGAATAAAATCTGAACTAAAGAAAAAATCAATCTATTATATCATTAGCCACTTTCTTTCCAAAAATCTAATAACTCACATTTTTACATGTGTCACTTTTGTCAAAATAAAATCTATTATATTTACAAATTAATTTCACAAATAAGTGAATTTATATCAAAAACTAAAGATTGGACCAATAAATAAAAATAAGTAGATTTCAAACTCACACTATTTTTGTATATATAATTATAATATAATTAAAATTAAAATAAAAGAAAAGATTTATACTATTTATGGTTTTCTAATTTAAAAAAAAAGCAAATCTTTAAGAACATAAATATCATAAATAATTTTTCTAGAAAATAAAAAAATATTAAAATTAATAAAAACCCAATAAATATTTAGAGTTACATATAAAATCTTTTAGATTACAAAAGTTAGAATAAATGCTTATTTAATAGAAAAAATGAGAAGAAAAATAAATCAATAAAATAAATAGAAAGAAAAATATTACCAAAATAATTTAATAAAATTGGATCGTTTTCGACCAGGTGAAGAAATTCGCAATGTACGAGCACGTTCTCCACCACGCCCTCGACATAGCGCGTCATCAGTACGGCTGCATCGCACTCAACGAGGTCATAACCGACGTGGATGATCCTTTCTACAGAAATCTTCTACTAGACGTAATCGCGCGCAACGCTCTCTGCTTAAGCAACGATCCTTCAGGGAACTTCGTGGTCCAACACGTGCTTGAACTGTATGACTCGCGTTGCACGTACAACGTCTCGGTTAGTCTGAGTGGCCATTGCGTTGATCTGTCGTTTAAGAAGTATGGAAGCTACATCGTAGAGAAGCTTCTGAAGGCGGAGGAGTCGATGGGTGTGGTGATTATGGAGCTTTTGGAGTGCGAAGGAGACAGGTTGATGAGGCTGGCGAGGAACGAGTTTGGGAATTTCGTGGTGGTCAAGGCACTGAGAGCCACGCAGGAGATGTGTATTGAGGATCTGTTTTCGGGTTTGGTACATAAGCTCATGCCTTTTCTCCACCTTTTACGTAGATCTCACGGAAGCAACATTGCAAACATCTTGGAGTCGTGTTCTATAACTCCAAGATGCTCAAATTAGAAGTGTTCAGTTGTTCTATGGTTTGATTACTGAAAAGAAGTTTAGTCATTGACGTTTTGTATAAGCATCCAAATTTGATTCAAATAGAATTACGTAACGTTGAAATTAATCGTGGACTCTTCACCGTTCATAAATCAGTTTTGAAGATCAAAAATGCTCTTGGTGAATCTATGTTGGGGCCATGCATCTTTAATATGACCATTATACAAGACTGCATTTGCAGTGTTACTATCATTCCCCACTTCTCTACTTCAATTGGAATATGTCGAACAATCTTTGTAATTCAATTGTTTTTCTAACGTTGTTTACTTCTCTCGTGGTGGAATTGGAGAAAAAGAAAAAGTTCGAAAGACACAAGATACTTTGTTGAGGGTCTAATGATTAAAAGTTATAGCCTGATCTAGCTCTAATGACTTGGCCAAATTTGATCCCAAGCTTGGAAATGCCACATAATTAATTGGAAAATGCACGACATGCTCACTTGTGTTCATCCTAATTGCACTCAAACATCTATATATTATTAAAGGATCAACCTAATGAATAATATCCAAAAAACAGCAAGTTTTTTATACACATTTGTATTTCTCAAGTATACCAAAAAAAAAGTTAAGAGTGTGTTCAACGAAGTTTACACCTCATAGTAGTGATAAAAATGGGTAAAAAGCAAAGAAAAGAATGGTTAAGGTAGAAGAAACTCAGTTTTCAATCTAAAGCAGGAGGAAGACCTTTGTTTGTATACTTTGTACAGTCAAATGGTCCTACTCCTTGATTGTTCTTCTTCTTGACCTGACCATCAATAAAAAAAGACAAATGAATTTCTCAAGTTAGTTTTCAAGAACCAATTTTATGACATCTAAGTTATCTTTTGAATGATGTGAAGCTTTGCAATGGAGCTACTTGATTAGTGGGTCAGTTAGTGAAAACTATAGAAAAAAATAAGAGGTGAATGCTACATACTGTTGTAATCTGTCACACTGGTAGAATATCAACCAAATTAAAATCAAGTCCACAGGTTTCAACTGTTGTTTCCTTTTTATCAACACTTTTTCAAGTTTACGGGCGTATGGTAATGAGAGAGAAAAGAGGAGTATACCGGAGACCATGGACTTGGTTCAGGAGAAGATTTGTCGGTTGGTGAATGTTGTACACGTCCACTTTTCAGTGTTAATATTTCCTACATTTTTAACAGAAGAGATCTGCTGAGGCATTGCCAAATAATTCTATTTCATATGCAAATAACAGGAAGTGGATCTTCAGTTTATCATCATGGTTTTAATCATATCTTTGAGAAATTTGAATTAGTTTTATACCTCGCCAGCAGCCTCAATTGCAGCTAACCACTCGTCGGAAAATGGAACAGCATTTGGAGGCTTTACAATAATAGGATCAGGTTTCTTCTCAAGTTTAGCATCCCTGTTGAAACAGAGCATTATCAGAATTAAACATAAACTGCGCTGAAGAAATAGAAAAAGGTTACTAGTGGAGAGTGGATTAGAATACTTACACTAGAATGGTCTTATCCTTGCCTTCTGATGAACAGGTACAATCGCTACTGCTCTCAGAGGCATGGACTTCATTGCTTTCTGATGTCAAAGTGTCATCGCTCAGCACATTGAACTCGTTAGGCTGCATATCATCTCTGACTGCGAAAGCCTCATTCATGGGTATAGGAGTTCCTGATTCCTCCTCTCTGGTCACATATACTACAGGATCAGGAGAAATCTTTATAACTCGAACTTCTCCTGCTCTACTAGAGCCGAGTTTTTGATCAGCAACCTGAGCACTGGAATCCTGTTCAGAAGCATGGACACCATTACTTTCTGATGGCAAATTGTCATCGCTGAGCACAGTGAACTCGTTAGGCTGCATATCATCGCTGACTGAGAAAGCCTCATCCATCGGTATCGGAGCTCCTGATTTCTCCTCTCCGGTCACAAATTCTACAGGATCAAGAGAGGCCTTTATAACTTGAACTTCCCCTGCTTCATGAGAGCCGAATTCTTGATTGGTAACATGAGTACTGAAATCCTTTACAGTATCTGTCTGGACTTTAGCTTTTCCAACATAGTTAGACTCAATACATCCAGAATTTGAATCCTCGTTCGACATGCCTTCGGAGATTCTGGAATAATTTGTGTCCTGGTTTAGACTCTCAGGATCTCCAAATATAGAAGCCAGGGAGCCTATTGATTCACTTAGTAGAGTTTTCGTTTTTCCACACTGGTCCATTGCAGTATGGATAGTTTCTACGTCCAGATAGTCTTGAATAGGAATGCTCTTAACAGGAAACTCATCAAGGTCACTAATGAGCTCTGACTCAGTAACCAGATTCACCTCTTTCGGATTCAAATTACCATCAAGCTCCTCATCTGAACAATCTGACTCAGTAACCAGATCCATGTCTTCCAGCTCTGAGTTATCTCTAAGCTCCTCATTTGAATGAGAGAAAACAGCGGCAGATACATCTCTTTCTAGACAATAACCATCTGATGTTCCATGTTGATCAGTCTGTTTCATTACATGAACGGCCTTTACATCAGATGTATTTGCAACACTGGAACAGTGATATTGCATATGCTTTTCAGAAGTTAGTTTCTCAGAGAAGGGTTCGTGAGATGATTCCAGAGGTTTATTCTCCATCTTAACTTCAGCGGAGGAAGGCATTAGTAATTTCACTTGTTCCATATTCTGTTCAACATCAGAAGAACCAGTCAAGTATTCTATCTGCATATCAGGGCCATCATCTGTATCTGCTCTTTCGTTTATGGCCAAGAAATCTAACTCACGGCTGCCCTCTTTTCCCTCAAGGACTAATTGGCACGAGAAATGCTGTTCTTGAGATTCTCTAAACCAGTCTTTGCAATCGGGAAATGGACCAACAAAATCAGCCTCGCAGTTTGTCTCTGTGCTGTCACTTACTTCAAGTCTCTCCTCAGTTTCTAATACAGCCTGACCTTCACACTCCATGTTTTGACCACACAGAACAGAGTCCAACACTGAATTTTCCTCAAGATGGGTACATGATGATTGCACACAATCTAGTGCTTCAGCAGGCCCCGTAAGAACGAAAATACTTAACTGATTTTCTGAAGATAGATCATCTACATCACTTTTTCTTGATGCAAACTCGCCAAGGAAATCTGTATCTGCAGTGAAGGACTCCAAAACCTCAGGCTGCTTTGCTACATTTTCAGTCGAAAGATTAACAACTAGAGCATCTTTTTCTCCAGAAAGGAAATGACTAATCTCGTCTTCATCTCCAGGGTGCATGCCTTCATTCAGTACATCCAATGTATCTATATCTCCATTAAAATCGTCCGTAGTACAAATATCCTCTTCCCCTTGATTGCTGAATTCCAACTGTGTCAACTCATCGCCAGAAGGACCCTGCACCAGAGGATCCATGATATATTTGATAAATGAACCTTTTTCTGAGCAGCAAGTCTTTCTTTTCTCATCCGTATCATCATCAGGCATATTACTGTTTTGTACATAATATTTGCAGCCTGAGGGCGGCAGCTCATTGTTACTCTGCAAATCTTCACATTTTGCAGTAGAAATCTTCTCAGGTGTACAAATATCACCTTGAATGTTAATTGGATGCTGCAGGCTTTCATTTATATGAGAAATTGATGAACAAGACGTCACTTTAGATTTTATGTTCCGAGAGCTTTTCAAGTCTGCTTTCACCCTTTCTTGAGCAGCTGAACTACCGATGTTTCCAGTTGCTGACTTGGAGTTAATTCTGGGAACATTTTCAGTAAATTGGGATTTCTTGAAGGTAGGGATCAAAGAAGCTGAACAAATATCAGACCTCGGAAGCTGCCTATGTTTGTCTTCTGCACTGTGCGACGGTTGAGAACCAGACTGCAAAACTCAGGAATTTGAAGTATGAGAGATTAAGAGCAAAAGACCATATTATAACCCTCAACGATAACTAGACTACATTATATTACCATAATATACCTTATTGAAATAGCCAATTGATGGTGATGGCACTCTTAAACCTGACGGCTTTCCCAGTCGGGAAACAGCGGACTGCGTGTTTCCAACTCTACTGCAAGAACTTTGAGCTAATGTGGTGCCCATGGTAATTACCTTAGAACCGGGAAAATTTGATGATTGACCAAGCATATCCACATCTGATGTAGTCATAGGGCCATCGTTGGACTTCCCAAGAGCAAAATGCTGTGAGTAGGATAGTGAAGGAACCTCTGATGTTTTGTTGATCTAGAGTTCAAGAAAATGCAACACGTTACTATCAATTGGAAAGTGTATAATCTGATTTTTATATTGTTTTGCCGAGGGCAACATTGATTTACCACATTTCTTCTAGATTGCTTAAGAGAAGGCTTAGGAATTGAAGATCTGCTTGCCAGGCTAGATTTTGTTTTACTCTTGATGCTTGAAGTGCTTTTAGAGAAGCTTACAGACCCTAAGCTCCTCTGAGAAGTCTCTGTTGTATCAGAATAAATAACCAAGGTAATGCGACCATGTAGAAAAATATAAACAAGATGCCGAAAAGGCATTTGCTGAAAAATTATTAAAAAAAACGGTATGAGATGCGTAGGTTCGATTTACTAACTGAATGTGGACATACTTGATTGAGTAGGTTGACTTAGTTTCGGTTTGCTTGGGCTTTGAGTAGTCCTTTTCATGTTGTTTGCAACTGCAACTGGATCAGATTTCGTAGTAGAAACTTTAGATACACTCAGCTCCCTGGTACGTGGCATTGTTGTATGTACATTTGCAGGTCTTTTCAGGGTTCAAAGAAGTTAAGGTTAAACAAGTGAAAAGAACAAAACCAGAAAAGCATGGATGGTAATTGCCTTAACACCCAGAACTTTAAGTAAGAAAAGGATATGAAGATGAAGGAGGAGGCCGGGGACAGCCACTGCGTTTGGAACCGCTCCTCAGATCCTCAGCTGAAATAACTTTTTTCTGGGCCTATAAAGCAGACATTTGACAGTAAGATAGATAGATTGCGCCGCATAAAAATTCTTTTTTCTAAGAAAGGAACAATGTGGGAAATGACTAATCACCCTCATTAGCTCCCTGAAGAAAAAAATTCATGTCCAGTAAACTCACCAAGGAAGATTGGGCTTTAGATGGTGATGCGTACTTTGACACTGTGCCAGTCACAATCTTCTTCTCTCTCTTTTTACTAGTAACAGGCAAGTCGTTAAATAAGTTTTCCTCAAGTGCTTGTAGTCCTGGTGAAACACTAGCACATTTGGAAGCTGATATTGACTCTCTGAACTCTTCCTGAATGGCAGGTAACAGATCTCCACCAACTAGGCAAGCATTTCCAGTTATTTTAGATAGCTCAGTGGAATCCAAAACACCTGGTTCAAGACCATATTGCACAACTTAGTACCATAGACCAAACCAGAAAAGTAAAAACATCTACAAACAAGTCACCTTCTTCTGTTGAAAAAGCTTTATCCCAAGCTAAGCTTTTTCGCAAGTTAAATCCTGCATTCTTTTTCTTCTTTTTCATCTGTTGTCGCTCCACGCTCAATTTGGGCACTTCAATCTTGCTCCCACTAGCGTTCTCCTTGCCTACACTGCCTGTATCGATACAAGGGCTTGGCTGCTCCATGTTGTTGCTGTTGTTTGTTACTCTTCCTGCAAAAATAATCCCGCAAAATACACAAATTCATACTGCAAACTGACTATCCAAATTGCCATTTTTTCAAATTTTTGAACAAAGATTCAAACGGTAAACTACTTCAGATTTACATTTCCAAGGATGAGAGAAAACTCATCTCTCGATGATGAAAATCCAGTGAATGGGGGGGGGGGGTTACATATGTAAGATGCTCGGCTCAATTAAACCATTTCGATGTAAAACTATCACTATAATAAGTGAGGAAGAAATTAATATCAGAACGAAAGTTGGATCCAGAAATCGAAGCGCTTACCAATTGAAGAAAAAGGAGGCCTAGTAGGAACAGCACCACTCGATCTAGGGATTTGGAGAGGTGAGGAATCAAAATAACTCATTTCTCGGCCGGATTTACCACCGGCAAACGACGAAAGGCCTTTCTTCGGCGTACTTTTCAGAAGCCAATTATCTTCGTCTTCCCCAGAGATATCTTAGAGATCCTTCTCCATCCCTACCGTCGCTAAGTAAAGTCCGAGATCTGAAGAAGGGGACATCCGAAATCGGTATCGCCAAGAGTTTTTTTTTCTTTTACTTACACTGAGAAAAGCTAGTCTGAACTTGTTAACTTGGAAACAAGTAGGCGAGCTTCCTGGTCGGGAATCGCAAATCGGTCGGCGGCTTTAGAATCGACTGTTGAAATAATATTTCCGGCGTCGTAAGCGGGAAGACGTTGAAAAACTTGAAAATTGAAATAAAGATGACGACAGAAAAGTCGATCGGAACAGGCGTAACACGTGAATTGACTATATCACCCTTACTCGACTTGGTTTACTACTACACAACGTTCTTCAATAATCTCAGGATGATACTGTCATTTACCAAATAAATTGGGCTGGACTTCAAGCCCATTACACATTTTGTGGACCCTAGCCTTTTTTTTTCGTTCACCACTTTGGTTCTCTAGTTGAATATGGATTTTGGTTTCGACATTTTATGGTTGAAACAAGTTGTAATCAGATTACAATTTTTCAGTATAGTCTCCGATATTTATAATTTTGCCGGTTCGATTTAAACGGGATCGGTTCGGTTAGTGGAGAATCCAAGTAAAAGTAGTGACAGAGTGAGTAGAGTACCATTAATGTTTTCTTTTTCCCATAAGAAGCAACAAGCTTTCAACAGAGGACCGCCTCTGTTTTATACTACAAAAGGCAAAATGGCAATTCATGAGATGGGAGATAATAAACAAGTTTTTTTCTTTCTTTCGTTTTCTATTTAGAAAGAGCTTAATCTGAGAGCTCTTCACTTTCAAAAGAAATCAGGATTTCTGAGAGCACAAAGAGGTGACAATGAACAAAGGTTTCTCCTTTAGTCTCTCTTCTTTGTTCTTGATTCTCCAACTACAATCTGTACTATTTTCTTATTTTTCTTTGTAACAGGACATTCTTCTGATGATTTTCTTCCAAAGTTCTTCAAAGTGTACCTACCTGATGACTCCGGAGATGATCTGGTACAAAACAATCTTCTCCTCACTCTGTTTTATGTCCGTTTTTCTTACATCTTCATCTGTAGATCTGTACTTGGGTTGAAACCTGTAGATGCTTTGCAGGAAGTTCCTGTTTCTTTCAACAACTGCTTACCAAAGTCTTTGCCTAAAAACGTAACTGTTAGAAGCATCTATGGAAAGATTTGGAAACTAGAGTTGAGGAAATGTCGTGGTGATACTGAGAAATTTTCTATGGTTGATGGGTGGAAAAGAATTGTAAAGGACGAAAATTTGAAGGGTGGAGAGTTCTTGGCTTTCGAGTTCGATGGCTCTCGGTGCTTCAATTTTTGTATTTACGGCCACGCAACCTGTAAAAGGCGTGGAAGTTCAGTGAAAACTAAAGAGATTAAAGATGAATCTGATGGTAAAGTGGACAAATCTAGTGTTGACGTCATAGTTATTGATGATGATGACGATTTTGATATTGATGATCAAGATTCGGGTGACGAAGATGAATCTAGTGAAGATATCATAGTTATCGATGATGATAGTAGTGATGCTGATTGTGATGATGTTAGTGGTAATCAAGATTCTGGTGAGGAAGATCAATCTAGTTTAGATATCGTAGTTATTGATGATGATGATGATGATGGTGATGATGATGATGATGGTGATGATGGTGATCAAGATGACGGTGATGAGAGAAGGAGTGGAGATGAGTCAGAGAGTAAAGAGAAAGGTACAAATAGAGACTTTAGTCTTGTGAAGCTAATTGAGCATCAATATCTTTATTTTCATGTGTATTAAATTTTTTAATAGGTTCTTCTGAAGTCTCAAATAAGAATGACAATGAAGATGACCGACAATATCTGGATAACGACATGAACCCGTTCTTTATAGTGAACCTGAATCTGCAAAGGACAATCGATCTGGTAAGAAATGTAAAATCTCATCTCTTTTTAGCATTTCCATTATGAATCAATACAAACATCAGTACATGTTTCATGCTTTGTTTTATCTATGATGCAGCGCATACGAGCTAAGGTCATAAAGGAGTATGGCTTACAGTTCCCTGAGTTCATTAACCTCATCGATCCACTCGAGAACAAATTCGGAAAGTTGAAGAGGAAAGTTGAGGGTCATACAATCAAGGGATTCGGAAGTATAATCAGAAGGAATCAAGTGAAGGCTACTGATAGAATGATCTGCGAGTTAGAGAAGGAGAAGAATGGTATGGTTCGAGAAATCAAAGTCCATGTTATAAGTGGATGAAGAAGCTCTATGTGTTAACACCACAATATGTAAGGATCCGAAAACATCTTGGTAGGTTTTAATCAAGACATTTTCTGAAGTATATTGAGTTTTTATGTTAGTTCGTAGTTCCTGAATAATTTCAGTTATCTGCTATGTATACATATCCACCTCCTGGTGTTGTTTCAGTGTCTGCAATATGTACAATGATTCATATATATAGTCTTGTATTATATGTACACTGGTCTGATCTTGAGCTTCCAGTGTCCTGTGTAGGAGGCTTTGAGGAGATCGCTACCACTTTTTGGTGGTGTTTCCTGGAGACAAGAAATGAAATACATCAGCTCAAGGACTAGTGTTTAACCTAATCTTAACTGATCAAATATCAACAGCAATCACCTGCTGAACATCTAAGTGATTCACTTATCACAGAACATCTAAGTGGTTCACTTATCACAGAACTTGTTCATCATGGATAATTTTAGACGTTAGAGTTATATTTACATATTCATATGATGCTCTCAGCTTCCTAATGACAAGTAACAGTTTGGCAAGCATTTCCAGGCATAAGAGCTAACTCAACCGAATCCAAGACACCTGCTTGAAGACTGCATTGGACACTCTTTCGTCATTTAATCTACATCGTTTGGACCGAAATGTAGGCCCATTTATCGTTTTCGTGGGCCTTGGTGATATTTTTGTTCTCAAAAGGAATTAAATTACTTTAGTGAAAGCGAGTGAGTGGTCTGTTTTCCATTTGAAGCAATAAGCACAGAAACAGAGCGCAACCTCTTCTGTTTTTGCAAGTTTTCCTACAAAAGTAAAAACCCTTTGATGTAACCATCAGATCGCGAAACTTAGGGTTTGAGTAACCTAATTCATCTTCACTTCCCAAAATAAATTAGGTTTTTTTTAAGAGCAGGACGAAGAGCAGAAAGAAGCAACAATGAAAAAAGGTTTCTCCTTTAGTATCTTCTTTGTTCTTGTTTCTTCTCAAATTGCAACGTATCCCTTTTTTTAATTTTTAATTTTTATTTTGGAACAGAAATTTATGCTGATGATATTCTTCCAAAGTTCTTCAAAGTGTACCTACGTGATGACTCCGGAGATGATCTGGTAAAACACATTTCTCTTCACTCTGTTTTTGGTTTGTGTTCTGGGTTTTTTCTTCTTACAAGTTCGTCCCTAGGTTTCTAGTTGGGTTGAAACTTGTAGATCCTTTTCAGGAAATACCCATTTCTTTCAACAGATGGTTACCAAATTCTGTGCCTAAGAACGTAATTTTTAGAAGCATCTACGGAAAAGTTTGGAAACTAGAGTTGAGGAAATGTTGTGGTGATACTGAGAAATTTTCTATGGTTGATGGGTGGAAGAGAATTGTAAAGGACGAAAATTTAAAGGGCGGAGAGTTCTTGGCTTTCGAGTTCGATGGCTCTCGTCTCTTCAATTTCTGTATTTACGACCAAACAGCATGTAAAAGGCTTGGAAACTCAGTGAAAGCCAAAGAGATCGAAGATGAATCTGATGGTGAAGATGATATCATAGTTCTTGATGATGATACTCATGATAATGATTACGGTGAGGATGATGAGGATGAGGCTACTGATATTGATGATGATGTTGAGGCTGATGATGATCACAAACAGTATCTGGATGATCCCGATAACCCGTCCTTCACTGTGATCCTAAACCCGAAGAAGAAAAGCCAATTGGTAAGAAAAGATATGAATGTTAAAGATCCTTTCACACTTCCATTCAACATTCTGTTTTATGTGAATGTATTAATACTTACATAACAATCACTTTATGCTTTGTTATTATGATGTTTCTTTCTTTATGCAGCTCATCCCGACTCACGTTATAAAAGACTATAACTTAAACTTCCCTGAGAGTATAACTGTCGTCGACCCGCTCGTGACTAAATTCGGGACATTGGAGAAGAAAATCAAGGTTCAGGATAATGGAAGTGTGTTCGTCAAGGGATTTGGGAGTGTTTTCAGAAGGAATAACGTGAAGACGACCGATAAGATGATATGCGAGGTGAAGAAGAGTGGTAGTGATCTAGTTCACACGATCAAGGTCTACATTGCAAGGGGATGAGCTCTTGATAAATCGCTTTATGAGTCTCCGAAAGTGTTTGTGTTTTAGCACCTTAATATGTAAGGATGCTCTTGAGATTTGGTTTATAGCTATAAGGACTGTGTCGTGAGAGATGTTTTTAAATCAATTAAGATTCAAGACTTTCCTATAAAGAGTTCATGAATCTCATCAAATATCTCTGTTTTCTCTCGCAACAAATCCATTTTGATGTGTCTCTACAAATCACCTTGTCTTGTTGCCTGCAACAATCAACTAGAGCAAAGTCTTTTAACGAATTTATACAAATGGTAAAACGACAAAGGTTCTGTGTTTGTATATTGTTGTTGTCCCCATTTTATGTTACAGACTTGCAAATCAAAAGAAGGAGAACAAAACAATGTCAATATAGTGCAACAGATTCCAACTTTCACGATGATGCTGCATTTGAGTAATCCCAACTTTAATTCTGTTTAGAACCTGCAAGTTCATGTAAGAAGAATGCTGTTACTGCTAGTGTTATAGAAACTTAAGAAAACTATTGACATAGAAGCAGAAGACACAAGGAGAATAATGCTACAGAACTCTGCCGGTTAACTTGAGTTTGACAAAGGAAGCTACGGTGGAGCTTGTGGGTGGTTGATAAGATGTGTAATCAGTTGAGTAGAGACCGATTGAGAGTAGCTATAGATGAAAGCAAGAGTGTCGGCGCTGAGAGTGAGAATTTTAGAATTGTCTTTCCATTTCTATTAGTGTTCTAGTTCTGAAAAGAAGGTGCACAAGATTGTGCATGTCATAGATGAGGCAGTGGCAAACCAGTTGGCTATTAAGATATGTGTGCTAATAGTTTTTACCGTGGGTGAAAAAGAACACACAAGAAGGAACATACTGGTTAATAATATGGTCCGTAAATGTTCTTCAAGTAATGAAAATGCGTTTCACATGTTGATGCACCCATGTGGTTGTTCATCTGTGAATTTAGATAAATTTGAAGGGTAAGAGATTCATGAACTGAGCAAGATCCAAGAGGGTTTGAGCTAACTAGCTTTGATTTTTTGCCATATTAGCAAAGAAAGCCTTGACTAACGGTTGGAGCAAGATGCATATGTAAGCAGAGTAAGCAGCAAGAGGTTGAAATTGAAGAAGATACGATCGGAGAATGTATAGTTAAGTCAAATTGACAACAATAGCCCTACTCGACATACTTTTTGTTCTCAATCGCTCTAGGACAATATTGTCATTTACATCCCGTAAATATTGGACCCATCTTTCGGCCCATTTATCGTTTTCCTGGGCCTTGGCGATACTTTGGATCTCTAACGAGTCTCTCCTCCTTTTGGTTGAAAGGGAGATACTATTAATGGTCTGTTTTCCATTTGAAGCAATAAGCACAGAAACAGAGAGAACCTCTGTTTTTGCAAGTTTTTGCTACAAAAGTCTAAAATCTCTCACTAAAACCGTGAGATCTTCGGACATTAGGGTTCTCAGAAATTTTTTCACTTCCTCTTATCACTAAAAATTTAGGGTTTCAAATCGAGGCTACAGGGAAAAGAGGGTGACAACAATGAAGCAAGGTTTCTCTTTTACCCCCTTCTTTGTTCCTGATTCTTCGTCTATGCAATGCATCAAAGACACTGATTTTCTGATTTTATTCTTTGTAACAGGACGAAATTCTGCAGATGATTGTCTTCCAAAGTTCTTCAAAGTGTACCTACCTGGTAAATCCAGAGATGATCTGGTAAAAAACACACTTCTCTTCACTCTGTTTTTGTTTTGTTTTCTGGGTTTTATTCTTACAACTTTCGTTAGTAGATATCTAGTTTGGTTGAAACCTGTAGATGCTTTTCAGGAAATTCCCGTTTCTTTCAACAGCTGCTTACCAAAGCCTTTGCCTAAAAACGTAACTCTTAGAAGCATATATGGAAAGATTTGGAAAATGGCCTTGACGAAATGTTGTGGTGATGTTGAGAAATACGTTCTGGTTAATGGGTGGAAGAGGATTGCAAAGGACGAAGAACTGGCCGGTGGAGACTTATTGGAGTTTGATTTCGATGGATCTCGGTATTTTAACTTCTGTATCTACGAGCCTCTCACGACGTGTAAAAGGCTCAGAAGAAGTTCAGTGCAAGGCGACGAAGAAACCAGAGCTACTGATGAAGCTTTACGTTTTAGCGATGATGATGATGATTCTGAAGATGCTGATGATAATGATGCTATTCTTGAGGATGAAGATGATGATGATGATGTTGAGGATGTTGAGGATATTGATGATGATGATGATCAAAGACAGTATCTGGATGATCCCGATAACGCGTCCTTTACTGTGATCCTAAATCCGAAGAAGAAAAGCCAATTAGTAAGAAAAGAACATATGAATGTTAAATATCTTTTCACACTTCCATTTGACATCATTTGGCTATGGTTTTTTTTATATCAATATAACAATCAGCTATGCTTTGTTGTTTCTTTCATAATGCAGCCCATACCGTCTAAGGTTATAAAAGACTATGGCTTAAAATTCGCTGAGAGCATAACTATCGTCGATCCACTCGTGAAAAAATTCGGGACAGTGGCGAAGAAAATCAAGATTCAGTTGAATGGCAGAGTGTTTATCAAGGGATATGGAACTATACTCAGAAGGAATGGCGTCAAGTCAAGTGACAAAATGATATGCGAGTTAAAGAAGGCGGGTAATAACAATCTTGTTCACACAATCAAGTTCCACATTATCAAATAGATGATCATTTTATATGAGTCTGATGCCTAGTTGATGTGAGTGTTACCTATGTTAGCTACCATCTTATCTTGTTAAGTTTCCAAGTTGAATCAAGACTTTGTTGTGGCGTATTGAGTTCATGTAAGAGTTTCCAATTTCTGAACCTCATCAAATCTATCTTGTGCTGTGTTGTTCGCTATCGAAATATACCTCTTGTTCTGTGTGGCTTCAATTAGCTTCATACAAGTAGGGAAAAGTCTCCCATTAGCTTCATACAAATAGATTGCATTGAACTTACATTGTTCGAACAAGGTTGTCCTTCGGGTCGGATAAATCTCAGAGACATTATGGTACAATAACAAATGGGTGCGGGTTTATGTTTTGTAATTAGACCTCACTTTATGTTACAATCAAAGGAAGAAGGAGAATCAAACAATGACAAATATAGTGCAATAGATTTTGGGACAAATCATCATATTGGCCCTTCCACGGTCAGGTTCAAGTTATTCCAACTTTCAGAGCTGTTTAGAACCTGCACATTCGTGTAAGAAAAAAGTTATTGCTTACAGTTTTTATGAACTTAAAGAAGCTATTGACAGAAACAAACAAAAAAAAAGACACGAGGAGAATAATGCTACAAAACTTGGAAACTCTGCCTTGTTCTTCTATTCACTAAACATTTCGCATCCTTCTTTCAAGTTTGATCCATCAAGATTCATACTACTACAAGCATCTCAAACTCTACGGGTCTCCGATCAAAACTGGGTTCTTTTTTGTGAATTGGAAGTGTAACGTATCAAACAGGAGGATGAAACTGCAGCTTGCGTGTCCAGGAAAAGATGAGTTGAATGATATTCCTTCCCAGAAAGTCATACCTTTAGTTTGATGGAGGAAGGAGGTACGCTTATGGTGGTGGTTGCGAGCGGTTCATGAGATGGTGGTGGTGTTGTTGAGATGCGTAATCAGATGGGTGGATGACATAGAGACCGGGCATATTCAGATTGAGGAAGGGCTGAGAAGGATGAAGAGTACCAGTGGATGAAGAAGGCGGGCGTGTAGCTGAGAGTGAGAATCCTGATGATGCTGCATTTGAGTACAGTGGTGTTGCAATAGCTGTTGTGGCGGTTCCACCACTGAACTGCTCTTGCGCTTGCCGTGTCCTGGCTGGGAAGCTTTGAGGAGAACGTGACGAAAAACCTTTCTCTGGTGTTCTTTCCTGGAGACAAGAAATTTATTTTAATATGATTCATTGAAATCTTCAAGTTTCAGTTTAATACTGCAGATATCACAACATTGTACTAACAAGCAAATACATAAAAGAAATACTCAAAGGATATTACAGTCGAGCTCAAGCACTTCATTGATCAAATATCACAATGGCAACAACCTGCTGAACATCTAATAGCACAAATTACTCATAGGTCGAGCAACTTTTACCAAGTTTTAAAACTGTCAATGTCCTCATATGGTGTTCTAGTTCTGGACAGTTCCGAGCAGAAGATACAGAGGATTGTGCAAGTTATTAATGTGTGGCGGTGACACCCAGTTGAATTTAAAGAGATGTATGCTATGGTATTTACCATGGGTGAAAAGAACGCAGAAGGAAGGGCATGCCGGTTAATAAGATGGTCTGAACTCCTCTTCAAGAAATTGAAAGGGGTATCACATGTCGCCGCAGCCATGTGGTTCTCCATCTGTGAATATAGATCAAACGGAAGGGCAAGAAATTCATGAATTAAGGAAGAACCATGAGGACTCGAGTAGTTGATGGGAAAGTAGCTTTGAGTTGCAGATTGCGATATGATATGAACAAAGAAATATTAGGCTAACAGTTGCAGCAAACACATGAAAGTAAAGTTAACCATATTTGGTGCACTACAGAAAAAAATGCACCTTGGAGTTCCTTCCACATATGATACTGTTAGGAGCATGGTGAAGCCGGAGAGCCCTATCTTTCTGCTTTGGACCATCTCCCAGTGAAAGAGAGATTCCCAAATTGAGGTCGAGCTTAACATTAGCTATACAAGGAAATTAGAAAACATGTTAACAAGGTAGTAGTAGCTTCTCACACATGGAGAAGAAATATTAAGGATGGCAGCAAAACCTGCGTAGCATTGACCAGTTTAACAAGCAAGGAACCGAGCACCAATTACATTACCTGCCTCAGGAATCATCCGGGATGCATGAGGCTCAATTAAGGAAGCAGCCTCCCTTCCATTCCATTTTGTGGCTGCCTTGTCATAAGCCCTAATTCCATAAGAGTCTGAGCAATTAGTCTTGCAAATTTTCTAAACAGATAATTCAGGGTAAAAGTGACCATCTTATTTTAAATCTACGATCACCAAGAGCATGCAGCAAATACTCAGATAACAATCACCCCAAAGATATAACTGTGCCATAGCCATCAGAACTCTAGATATAACCGATTATCACAAATGGGATTTCCCACTAATGGTTCTAACAGAAACTTTTTCACACGAAAGGAAGATAACCAACTCTTCATCTGAGGCACTTCACTCCTTTTACCACTGACTGACAAAATCACAATAAACATAGCATGTGTAAAAGCCCCAAAATTAGATCCCGAGAGAAGTTGATTACATGTTTCCGTTTAACTGCTCCATTTGAGCTCCCCACCCGCCAATCTTTTGCAAAGCAACTCCTTGATATCTTGAATTGTTCCTCGAGAAACCAGAGCTCTGACGCCGAAGTACTTGCACAACTTCCTCTTTGGAAAGATTCGCCATCTGTGAAGTTCGAAATTCAATTAAGAACACATCAAAGCATGCATGTCTTCATTATATTTTCTACATCTGCAATCAAAACCTGCTTGAGATCCTCTTCATAATCGCTGATAATGAAATTGATGTCAGCTTCCAGACCCCTGAACTTTACAGCAGCTCGGTCATACGCCCTACACACACCCATCTTATTGTATCATATTATGAAAAGCAGTAGAGGGATCAATACGATCATACAAAACAACATAATTTCCAAAGGTATTACCTAGCTGCAGCATGGGCAGTGTCAAATCCACCTGTTGAAGTCAAAAGTGAACCTTCATTAGTGTGCTAAGAGCACAGCAGAAATCAGCTCAATGCTAAAATCGATAGAAATCATACCTAAATAAACTTGTTTACCGCAATCCCTGCAACCAGTAAAATTGACAAAAAGAAAAAGATTAATACAAGATATAAGTCTACCTTATTCGACCAAAGTTCAGTCACGAGAACCACATGAACAACAACTCATCCAAGACCTATCTAGAAGATAATCAATCAGAAGTCAGATTTACCAGATATGCGATTCCCATCTGCCTGTTCTCCTGTAGAAAGTGACGCCTCTATACTGCGAACTCTTTGATCGAGGTCCTCTCCTGCTCTTCTTCACCGGCTGTGCTGGTGGCTGCATCACCCGCGCAGCATCGCCACCGCTTCCGTCGCCGAGAAAGTCTCCGCCTTGTTTCCCTCTCTGGAAAGAAATATCAACGGAGCTCCTGGAACCTTGCGCGCTCCTATCCAGAAAGTTCAAGCCATCTCCCTCACCTTTCGCAACAGGGAAAAACTCCTTAGTCATCATTTCGCCACTTCTGTCTTCTTGTTCTTCTTCTTCTTCTTCTCCTCCGGCTCCTCCTTTTAGTATCTCGAATTGAAACTTGACGACGCGTGTGGAGCACAGCTCCTCTTCACCGTCGATGCAGCTGGATGCCTCGGCATTGACTACCGAAGAGTTCGACGTCACTGATTCATCCATCTGATTCAAAATAGCACCGGAAACCCCCTTGACAGCAGCTGAATCTCGTCTGTTCTGAGTAGACTCAGCCGACTCGACGTCG
This sequence comes from Schrenkiella parvula, assembly GCA_000218505.1. Taxonomy (NCBI): domain Eukaryota; kingdom Viridiplantae; phylum Streptophyta; class Magnoliopsida; order Brassicales; family Brassicaceae; genus Schrenkiella; species Schrenkiella parvula. Next base: position 10,849,662 of record CM001192.1, on the reverse strand, counting down.
AGATTGAGATCCAGCATCAATCTCAAAAGTCAGCAAAAGCAAATAAAGCTCTGAGATTTCACAAGAACAATAACTCTTTCGTCAAGCCCTTAAACAATGATGATCAAAGCTATTCACACGGCCCTAACAAATTCTCACCAATCCGACCAATAAATTCAGCGATCGCCGTCGAGTTGAAATGAACAGAGATCAAAAATCCACATTACGTGGGTAAAAGATCTTCACGAGCTCAGGAAAATAAGAGACAACAGACGGAGATTAGATTCTGAAATTAAATCAAAACACGGCCAGGATTCGCGGCGGGGTAGGATAATTTATTAGATAAGGAGAGTTCGATCGCGACAGAGAAATACGGGACTAAGGAGACATCGCGCCGATGAGAGTTGCTCACTGGAGATTTGAGAGAGAAGGCGAATGGCTTCGCCGGACGAAGAGACTATCGTCGGCGATAGAAAACGGGAATGATGGGACGTGAGCCGTGGTTAGTGGCAACAAAGGAACATATAAATTATTATTCGCTCCATCTTTCTCGGCAATTGGACACCGGTTATGCCGGTTTCCGGTAGTAAAAACGTGCTCCTTGTTTTGTCTTTTTATAAATGGTGAAATTCAAATCCGTGTAAGAAATTGAAACACGATTAATATATTTACTGTTAAACTTTAAAGCATTGCACTAAAACTAAACTTTTTCTGATTTCTTTGCTGAACCAAAATAATTCATTAAATACTAAATAGATATCACACAAAAAAACGAATCTACTCATTCACAACTTTGAAGACAAAGCATTTTGTTTTCATTTATGGGCGGGTCCTATATTTCCAGATATGTCTTTCTCACCCAAAAAAAACTATAAGAAGTGAGATAGAATACAATCAATATTGATTTAAATAGATAACTAGGATCCCAATAATGTAAGAAATGTGTTATATAAACTAATCAATATTTACATGAACTAACATAAATTAAATTTTCTTAAAATATATATAGATAGATGATGGAGAAGCGATTACATAGATAACTATAGATAGAAAATAGTTTAAGATGATGGAGAAGCGATTTTGCTAACATCAGGTTGATTGTTCTAGCTTTTCTTATATTACATAGTGATGAAATTTGGTTTTTTATGGTTTTTGAATCACACACAAATTAGATATCTTATAACTGATGATGTCATATTTTTCTCGTTTATAGTAAAATTTCAGCAATTAAAAACGGATCATATGCTTTGTAAAGTATCTCAAAACATTAAAAGGATTTATCAAATTTTGAGAAAACCACCTATGTATGAATTGTATGCCATTTTCTTTACAAATTTTAACTGAAAAGCTATAAGTAAAGAGCATATGATTTGATGTAGTAATGTTTCTCCTCAAGTTCGACAACCATGCAAATTGGTGAGTGGGCATAATTTCCAGTTCCATCGTACTTCGTCCCATCTCATCACATTTTTCGATTTCAAAATTTTGTTTTATACGAGAATACATTTTTTATATAATACATTTTTTTATTCTAGTTTGGGAAACGAGATAGAAAGAAGATGGAAATTTTCAAAATTATATTTTAAAGAAATTATATATTAACTATACGATATTATACATATTTTCTATATAATAATAGTAAAAAGTTGAAAATATAATAAGTAAGTTTTCTAATTTTCTAATATAATAATATGTTACCAAATTTACGTATTACGATAAACCAAAAAGAAATGGAAGAGAAACCATGCATACGTGATATAATCTTATGGCCTTGACTCTAGCCTGAGAGAAACATGAGACAAAAGAGATTATAGGAACAAGAAGCTGATAGGGTTAAAAAAGGTAACCCAACGAACTTCTTAAGATAATGTAAGAAGGGCATAACTGTTATTTTTTTGCAAATTAAAGCGACAAAGCTACTCATCGAGTAGTAGTTGGGTCAATCTACAAAAAGCAATTAAAAGAATGTGATTCTAAATAAATAATGGAAATAGAAAAACGAACCTTACGTTTAGATTAGATGCGACATGCGAGTTGGTTATTGATAAGCAAGCTGCAGCTGCAGCAGATCTGCTTTGGCACCTTAGTTTTGCATCTAGCGTTCGAACTCGGGTTGTTACCATCCAAAAAATGAAGATGGCCTCAATAAATATCTTTGCTTGTGTCCAAACGAATAATCTCACACCCTTTTTTTTACTTTTAAATGTTTATTTAGTGGGGTAGGTCAAATGATGATTTCGACTTGCTTTAGCCGGTTGCCAAAAGTGGAATGTCAGAAAAATCTCGAAGATCATGAATCTTAACGAATACAATGAAGCCACGTGTACAACAGAGATTGAACCCCAGCCATTCAGGTCAAAAATCTTCATCATCTGTCTATCTGATCTGACGGCCCACGTCTCTTCTTAGGTTCCTAAAATTTAGGGGTTTCATTTCTCTTCCTTTTTTTCCTCTAGAAAAAAAACAATTATGAATTTATCTATTTTCATTTGCATGCCTTTTCCTTTTTTTTTCACGATTTGTAAATTTTTCCAAGTAAAACCTTAATTTATTTTTGCCTAAATGTCAAAGTGAAATTGGATTGGTGGAGTGACAGATTAAAAATTGAACTTTAATTTTTTTATAATACTATAATTACATTGAGATTTAAAGTATATATTGATATAATAATGACACGGTGATAACCAATTCTAAATATATTGGACATAAACATATGATGGTACAATAGATATTTCAAATAAAAAATACCAGAATAAAATTTAATGTAACAAATTTAGAAAAATACCCTTTGTTTAGTATATAAATCCACCGTTGCTTCTTAGCAAAAAAAAATCCACCGTTGTTGTATTCGTTTTTCATCTTGTTGTTATTTTCGTAAGAAATATTATCATTCACATTTTTAAAAAAAATTAGAATATATATATTAATCATATAAGGTAGTCAGGTGGACAAGGTTGAACTGAAAGATGTGGACGTAGTCCTACCCATTAAAGGAAAATGTTTTTTTTTTTGGCAAGCTCACCATACCTAATATATCAAAGATAATCTTATCATAGTTGTCCACAAAGTCCATGACAATTTGGTTACTATATTCAGATTGACCAATTATTTCAGAAAAAAAATTGTTTTTTTGTACGATGTGACACGGCAAGAACAAGTTGGCCATTCTTTTCGTTCGATTATTGATTTCAGTTGTACCCTTTTATACAGGTTGGATCAAAGTGTCGTAATTACGAGTAATTGGCATTTATATTTTGTTCAATATACATATATTTATTTATTTAAAGTAAGGGTAGCTGAAAACATAATGATTATAAGATAACTGTATATGATTATTCTATTTCATTAAGAAAACAATCATGTTTTATTTGTTTTAATTAAAGAATTTTTGTTTAAACAATAATAAAATTCTAGGTAACATGCTTAGTAATTTATCGTAATATCGTCGTATAGTCACTCCGGTTCAAATTCGGCAGAATGCTTGTTGACTTACACAACAAAATTTGGATAACATCCATGATTTGTATTTCTTTTTCGGTATGAGAACCTTGTGAATTTGACTATGGGTGTATACGATGGTGTATATATTACGTTGATGACCTATGAGTTATAACTTCTTTTTTTTTTTTGTCAGATGAGTCTTAAATTATTCTCAATGATTTTGAGGGTTTTCTATTTGTCCATATTATAAAACAAATTGAAGGGAAGGAGAATATTGTTCAGGTTCGGTTCGGTTTGATTAGTTGTATAATTACGTCCTTACATCTTTATCCTTCTCGATTTGTACCTTTCCATCTTCTCAATTTAGGCATGTAGCTCGAATTGCATGACCTTCCATAACGCATAAAGTCGTAAATCACATGTATAGGCTACACGGCCTAACTACTTTCTGATGATTAAAGTCATTTTGATATAAAATCTTAATTCAACATGATGGAGTGTGATGTTCATTGACATTTGATCTATATCTCTGATTAGGCCTGGAAGTTTGGGATAACAGAACCGAACCGGTTGATTTTTTCGGTTTTCCGGTAAGTTCGGTTTTATAAATTGCAACAACAGTGGATTCAATCAATGGGTGAAGAATGATAGAGTGGTCCGGGCTTATTTAATTGGCCCGTTAATTCCGTATTAAATTGATGCTTATCATACTTCTCTTTTTATATAGCTATAGCGACGGTTTTGTAGCTGATGTTTTTAGATTGAATGTTCCCAGAGTGTCTGCTGTTTCTGGATTTGATGTTTTGACACCAGAAACTCCTAGAGTCTGACTCGTTTTGTGTTGTCTTTGTTTCTCCAAAACTCGAAGCTAGCGGTTTGTTTTGGAATTCATAAAAACAGTACGAATTTAAAGAAAACTTTCGACGAGTCATTTCATGTTTTTCAAATTGAAACTCTTTTTCAACAAGACTTTCTTACAAGATATCAGTAATTACCGTAAAATCGAACCTAACACATTAAAATTTGAACATTGTAACTACTCTGAGACAAAGACAAAAATAACCACGAACGCACGCACACAACTATTCTGGTCAGCTAGGTAACTTAAATAGTCGACTCCAAGATGCTTGCAATGTTGCTTCCGTGAGACCTACGCACAAGGTGGAGAAAAGGCATGAGCTTATGTACCAAACCCGAAAACAGATCCTCCATAGACATCTCCTGCGTGGCTCTCAGTGCCTTGACCACCACGAAATTCCCAAACTCGCTCCTCGCCAGCCTCATCAACCTGTCTCCTTCGCACTCAAAAAGCTCCATAATCACCACACCCATCGACTCCTCCGCCTTCAGAAGCTTCTCTACGATGTAGCTTCCATACTTCTTAAACGACAAATCAACGCAATGGCCACTCAGACTAACCGAGATGTTGTGCGTGCAACGCGATTCATACAGTTCAAGGACGTGTGGACCACGAAGTTCCCTGAAGGATCGTTGCTTAAGCAGAGAGCGTTGCACGAGACTACGTCTAGTAGAAGATTTCTGTAGAAAGGATCATCCACGTCGGTTATGACCTCGTTGAGCGCGATGCAGCCGTACTGATTACACGCTAAGTCGAGGGCGTGGTGGAGAACGTTCTCGTACATTGCAAATTTCTTCACCTGGTCGAAAACGACCCAAGACAGCGGCGTAGAAGAAGGCGTCCACGTCATCTGATATTCCGAGTAGCTTCTGCACGCGTCTGGAGCCGTACTTGTTTCTGACGACCTCCGTGAAGTAATCGGAGTCTGACGTCAACAACGAGGCCATCAACTGAAGCTCTTTGCGGTCTAACTTTGAGATCATCTCTTTAAACTGGGCCACGCCTTCGCAGCTAGTCATTAGATCGAACAGGTCGTTGAAGCGCGTGTTTGTAACGGGAGAGGAGGCGCGTGGGGGAAATCCCGGAGGAGGGATGGAACCAGAGATTCCTTTTGAGAAACGGACATGCTGCAAAGCATTGAACATGGTCGACATCGAAAAGGGACTACTATTATGGACGAATGACATTGTATAAAATGATTAGAGATCGAGCGATTTAATGATCTGTGACTGTGTGATTTTGGAGAAGTGTTAGGAGATTTTTTGAATGATTGTTGGATCTGTGGGGTGGTGATATATTTATACTAGTCAGATCATCTGCTTCTTCGGAACAAAAAAGGAAATTTATCTGGAGTTTCCTTTTTTACTCACTTTTCGTAACTATTTAATTTTTTCATTAAAAAAAGGAAAGTCTTTTGGAAAAAGGAAAAAGAAAAGTAAAGAACTTGCATAAAACGATATCTTAAATTTGTAAATATGTAAGAAATCGTCCGACTCTATTTTCCGACGCATATAAAAAGAACAGTTAAACAATTGGGCTATAATTTGAAGGCCTCTTCAAACAATTTAATAAAGTTCAGGGATATATATTGGAAAAGAAAAGTCCGTAATAATTGCTAACGTCGTCGTTTTTATTCACTTTAAGGGCTCGCAACGATAAACCGTGAAAGATTCGGTTTAATTGCATACCGATATTTGAGCTCTAACCTCTCAGGCTCCCAGCTTTTGATTTTGTCCACGTCACCAATCCGGAAATGTGCAATTTTACAACACGAACATTGGGTCCCATATTTATGCCACGTCAGCAACCCCCCAAATAATATCTTCTGACTTCCCACTTGCGTCTAGTCTCCCAATCTTTTGATCTTCTCTCTGAAGTTTTTTTTTTGTAGCTTCAATTTACTCACCCAAGTCAACAACTTTTCTTTCCTTTTCAATATTCTAATTTTAGTAGCAACTGGATTGTGTATAGTTTTGGTAAAAGGAATAGTATTAGATACGAATCAAACCTATTGGATGATTTTGGAAACCTTTTATATACGATTAGGTGATTAAAATGTTAAGCTAACTAGATTAAGCACTGAGAACACAAACTCTGTTCTCTCTCGTGATGTTTGGTTATCGCAGTCAGATATGGTGAGAGATTCTGGTGGTGGTGGTGTAACTGGTGTTCTTCATGTATGGATAGGCTTTAAGCTACAAAGGTTTGGTATTTTTCTTTTCTTCTTTTTGTCGCTTTTACAATCTGGTGATGTTTCAATTTTGTGCTTAATGTCATTGCATATCATATCTTATAGTTTGATTTCTCTATCTGGTTTCTGAGGAATTTGTAGGAACTTGAGAATCTAGGAGATCCAAGATCTAAGATAGAAGAGAGTGTTCAATGTTTTAAATAATTTAAACGAATTGATTTTTTCTTAAATTTCTTCGTAGCTTCTGATTTGAGAACCAATAAGTGATTGTGTTACTATTCCAGTTTAGTTTTGAATTTTTACTTTTTCGTTGGAAAATGTCGGATTATTTAATCTACTCTTGTTTCTGGTGTGATCTTCTTATGAAATGTTTTTTTTTCTTTTTTACTTTTTCTGTTCTTATTGAGTTGAGGTTTTGGTGAAGGGGTTAAAATAAGTTTGGCTAAAGACGAAATGTGCAAGTGTTATGTCAGAGTAGAGGGGAAGTTTCTGCAGAATATCAGATGTTATTTGGTGCTGCTTCTATTCTATCTTGTTCACGGAGGCTGGTCTTGACGTTGTCACGAGAAATTCAGTAATCTTAAAAATGTGTTTCAATAACAACGATATGGGAAGTGAAGTGGAAACCGAGAGGCAAGCGTTTGGTTCATCTGAAGAAGATGAATCTCGAGTTGATGATACAGCTGGAAATGCCAACAATTTGTTACAGATTTCTCAACAACAACAACAACCGCTAGCTCACGTTGTTAATTGGGAGAGGTATCTTCCGGTTAGATCGCTTAAGGTTCTTCTGGTGGAGAATGATGACTCAACACGCCACATTGTTACTGCTCTTTTGAAGAATTGCAGCTATGAAGGTTTTTTCTTATCGAATTGAATCATCCTTTTTTCAGCAATCACATTTTTCAGTTACTGCTGTTCCGGATGTCCTTGAAGCCTGGAGAGTCCTAGAAGACGAGAATAGTTGCATTGATCTTGTCTTGACGGAGGTTGTTATGCCTGTGAACTCTGGAACTAGCCTGTTGTGCAAGATTATGAGCCATAAGACACTTAAGAACATCCCTGTCATAAGTACTTACTTAAATCCCCGTTATATTGGCCTGATCTAGTTTTCAGTTTGTGATGATGCTCCTTTTCTTGCAACACCTTTTGTAGTGATGTCATCCCATGATTCTATGGTTCTAGTCTTCAAGTGTTTGTCGGATGGTGCTGTTGATTTCCTCGTGAAACCCATTAGAAAGAACGCGCTAAAGAATCTTTGGCAGCACATCTGGAGAAGATGCCACAGCGTAAGAGTTCTGCTTTGATTACCAGTTTCTACAAAAGTTACTGTGTTTTTTCGTACTCATGTTTTTCTTGATTTACTAGTCTAGCGGTAGCGGGAGTGAGAGTGGGATACATAACAAGAAGTCGGTGAAAACTGAAAGCTCTGAAGGATCAGAAGACGATGCCGGCATGAGTGATGAAGATCACGGGAATGAAAATGGGAGTAATGGTCTGAGTAACGGAGATGGTGGGAGTGATAATGGTAGTGGAACTCAGGTAATTTGTTTCTATGGCAATAGATAATAACAGTGTCTGAGGAAATCTGCTTCTGAAATTTTGATTGGTTTTGCGTTATAACATAGAGTTCTTGGATCAAAAGAGGCAGTGATAATAATAGCACCTCGCCTTCATATCAATTGCCCAATGCACACAATATGAACCTGGGAACCTATGGCAACGAATGGGAACATGTTAATAAACTGAAGGAGGTTGAACATGAGAAGGGACAACTAGGTAAGACACCAACTCATTAGTCAATCCTTTGGAATCATTCCCAAGATTCTTTCTGTTTTACTCTCATTCAAAATGTGGATTTTAGATGATGTTGCAATAGGCACGGGATCGCAGGCAGGACAGTATATGAGTAAGAAAGCTGAAGAACCAGGAAATCTGGAGAGGGATGCAAAGTATTCTGTTCAAGCTTTGGAAAAAAACAATGATGACATGCTGAATCGCTTTTCTGGTAACTCACAAGTAGAAAGCAAAACACCTTCATCTAACCCAGAAGATTTGCAATTACTTGAGCTAAATCTGACAAAACCAAGAGAGGCTGGAGATCAGAGAGTCGGGGATCAAAGTGTTTTGAGGCATTCAAATCACTCTGCATTCTCAAAGTAAGTTCTTGAGCTCAACTGCGTAAGAAATGTTGAACCTGAGACTGATTTGGAGCTGTTCTTGTGTGATACGCAGATACAATAATGGTGCAACTTCTGCTAATAAGGTATATTGTCTACGATGCTTGGTGTTGTCTTTGAAATCTATGCCGGTTTCATCAAAAGGTTTATTTTTTGCTGAGTAGACTCCAGAAGAACATGTGGGAAGTTGTTCTCCTCATGACAGTTCCGTTGCAAAAATAATGGGTTCCAGTTCGAGCAGTGACAATCCTCCGAATCAGCAGCCTACTGGAAGCGAACAGGCCGCACAAAGAGAGGCTGCTTTAATGAAGTTTCGCCTTAAACGTAAAGAGCGATGTTTTGAGAAGAAGGTACCCCTAAACAAGCTTTAGCTCTCATTTCGAGGGGCACGAAAGTTATCGCATGTTTTTGTTTGTTCTGCTTTGTTTTAGGTAAGGTACCATAGCAGGAAGAGACTAGCTGAGCAGCGGCCTCGCGTCAAAGGTCAATTCATACGCAAGTAAGATTCCTCCCTCTTCCTCAAGCTCTCTGGATTTACAAAAAGTATCTTTATATAGTAACGTACTCACAAGAACTCGTTTGTCTTTAGGAGGGATGAATCTAAATCAGGAAATGAGTGTCCGAGTAGTGACGACAGTTGAAACTACAAATTTGGTATAGAAGAGAGATTCACTTCGAAGATCTGAAGAACAAAAGCAAGTTTCACAAAGTGGCATTGTATCTTAAACGAGTCTTCAATCGCCCTTTGGATTCTTTGGTTATGTGTTTTGATTATCTTTTTCTTTTTTCCATTTTGTTTAATACAAGATTACAAAGATTATTTCCATGAGAACAAATTAAATGGCATTCTCATAAATAACACAAAAACTAACTTTTGTGCTACTTTTACATACAAGTTTATCGCCATGAGACTTTCATTGTGTATTAGTAAGTAGTCTTGTTAAAAATATTGTACTTCTACGAAAATTATATTGTTGCTACAGTATACATATAATATTTTTTTAACAATCACTTATTAGTTATTGAAAACTATTTATTTACGTAGAAACTCTAAAGTTTCCCCTGATAGTTTGTAATCCTGAAGTTCCCATGAATCGAGGCCAAGCAAAAAAAATCCGATGAATATAATGTATTATTAAATTTTCTGATTATTTTCAAAAAATAATAAGAGTTAACCGCTCAACGCATACGCTCTCGTATATATATTCTCTCCAACGAGAACTTTTAGTGTTCATCTTCCATCTCTCTCGCTCTCTAGCTTTCTCGCAGAGAGTCTCTTTGTTTTAACTGCATTTTTTCCGGGAAAAACTTTCTCGGGAATAAAGAAGAAAAGTCTCAAGAAAGCTATCTTCCGATATCGCTACGATGAAAAAGTACATCTGTTGTTTGAAAGGAGAAAGCTCAAGTCAAGCAGAAGAGGTGCAACAACGTGAAGCACAAGATCCATCGGGAAGTATTAACAGCGCGGACGACGACATAGATGACGCACACCTATTTGGCGCTCACGAGTCCCTTAACAATGCTTGGCGCAGCTATCGCAGATTCACTGACGATCAAGATGCTCAAGGTTCCATTTTGGTTTCTCTTTTTTTCCCCTGTTTCAATCTTTAGAAATCGAATATCTCGTTTTTGAAGCACTCTGTTTTCTTGGAGTTGTTACTTCGTTTTGAATCACAACAAATCGTGAACTTTCATTGCCACTTTCCTGCAAGCAATGGTAGTAGAGTTGTTCTTGTTTTCGAAACAAGTCTTGATCTAGAGTTGTTGTTCATCGTTGATATCTTTCGTTCTTTCATTTTAGTAATCCATTCATTTGTAGATTCGAGTCCTGATCCTTACCCTGGATTTACGTTTCGATATCGCGAAATCGTACACGGAACACTAAACTTCCGGCAGAAGAACTTTCTCGGCCGAGGCAACTTCGGCGAAGTCTATCGCTGCCATTTCCCAGGAATTGATATGGTTACAAAATCACTTCTTTACGCAAAAGTCTTGTCCTTTATGGTCCAAAATCGAAACCCAATTGCTAAATTCAACAACTTTTATCTTTCTTTCTTTCTTTCAATTAATCAGATGGGAGCTGCAAAGACTCAAAGTTCAAATAACGCAGAGGTTCATGATGAGTTCGTGGCAGAGATTACAACGTTGCACGCAGCTAATCACCCAAATGTGATCAATCTTCTCGGCCAATGTTCCGATCCCCACCACCGTGTCATCGTCTACGAGTTCATGCCTAAAGGCTCTCTCGATCACCACCTCTTTCGTAAAAAACAAAACAAATCCAAAAATCAAATTTAATTGGTTCTCTGTTTTAGTTTTGAAAACCAATTCTCTTGTTTAACTTTTCTCTTGTTGGTAGCAGCCACAAGACGGGATCGCACGAAGCCAGGTCCGAGTGTACAAAGCGAATACGCCGTTTTGAATTGGGAGACGAGGATGAAAATCGCAGTGGGTGTAGCTAAAGCTCTGATTTATCTACACGAGGAGCTAAAGACGATTCACCGAGATGTCAAGGTTTCGAACATTTTACTTGATGAGAATTTTGTGCCGAAGCTGACTGATTTTGGATTGGCGACTAAAATGGTTGAAGATGAAGACGGCTTTGAGCACCAGAGCGAGATCAATCCGATCAAGGGAACTCCTGGGTGCATCGCAGCGGAAACAGAAGAGTCCGGTTTGGTTTCGAGCAAGTCTGATGTCTATAGCTATGGAGTTTTTCTGTTGACGCTTTTCACTGGAAGGAAAGCTTTTGATCGTGAGAAACCTCCTGGGACAGAGAAACTCACTCATATGGTGTGACTCTCAAAACTTTTTGACTCTAGGGCTAAGTTTTGTGTTCTGCAAGTGGTTTATAAACATGATGTTTTCATTTTTTTGCAGTTAAGGCATCTACTGAACACAGAGAACATAAAGAACGAAGAGAACACAGAGAACAAAAAGAAGACAGAAGAGTGTTATCCTCTGGTTATTGATGTTGCGCTGGGTAATAGGTTTCCGGTTGAAGGTGTAATCATAATATTTCGGGCTGTTCAGAGGTGCTTAAAGTCACAGGCTCGTGCAAGGCCTCACATGCGTCTTGTGGAGTCGATGGTTAGTAAAGCTGCAGCTTTTGAGGTCCCAGAGTGTCCCCCGGTGACGAGTAGGCGTTCCCTATACGAAGTTTTACCAGCCGACTTTAAATAGGCTGCTGTTTGTGGTTTTCATGAGAAATATATTATATAGACTTGATGTAACTCATGCTTTTGCAACTGTTTCTACGATTTGAGATGACATCAGGGTGTGAGCTTTTGAGACAATGCCATCTGTTAATAGGTGTTAATCAACGTTCAAGATTTTTTTGCCTTCATTACTCTGTTATGAAGCTTTCTTAAAATAGGAGATAAGCTTAGGGAGAGAGATAAAAAAACAGAACAGAAAAGTTCTTACCTTTGTAATTTCATTAGATCTTAGAGTCTTTTCAAAACAATCTCTATGATTCCAGATGCGTAGATTTGTATTCAAATTATTCTGCAACTTTACAAGTCATCTCGTGAAAGGTTTTACTCTTGATCATATGATAACGCGGGAAGCTTCTGACGCAAGTAAGCTTCACCTGGTTGTTAGATATTAGCTTTAGATCCACATCTCTTCCTTTGTTCCAAGAAATAATTAGGGTTAACAGAAGAAAATTAATGTTGTTCTTGATTCCATTTGATATAGGAGTCATTTGTTGGTATTGAATCTATGTGCTACCGTTGATCTAATGGAGGAAGCATCAACATCGACATCAGCGCCAATGGCTGCGAAACCAACCGTTAGGAAGACAATGGCGAAGCAACTGACCGGAAAACGTGAAGATTCGCCGCTCCATTTGGCTGTAAGACGCGGAGATTTCTCTGCGATGAAGAAGATTCTGAGTGATCATGTAGAATCAGAGGAGGAACTAAGAGAGGTGTTGCAGAAACAGAACCAATGCGGTGAGACTGCTCTTTATGTAGCAGCAGAGTATGGCGACGCCGAGGTGGTTGCAGAGCTGATCAAGTACTATGATTTAGCCGATGCGGAGACCAAAGCTAGAAATGGGTTCGATCCTTTCCACATTGCTGCTAAACAGGGTGAATTGGGTATGAAACTTTGTCGGATTACTATCCAAAATGATGAAAGTTTTAAGCTTTCGTTGATCTTAAGAATTGGGAAGAAAAAGTTACCTAAAATTTTAATGAAACTTTCGTTGATCTTAAAAACTGGAAAAAAACGATTACATGAAAATAAGATCAAAGTTTCAGTCTGAAAAAATCTTAGGCACATGAAGAAATGTTCAGTCTTTGTTAGATTTAATAACCGATGCACTTGATGGAGTGTTGAAATATTTTTACGTTTATAGAGGTTTTGAGAGTACTGATGGAGGAACATCCGGAACTAGCAATGACGGTGGACTTATCAAACACGACGGCTCTACACACGGCGGCGGCTCAGGGACACGTGGAGGTCGTAGAGTATCTATTAGAAGCCGCAGGGAGTAGCCTAGCCGCGATCGCAAAGAGCAATGGCAAGACCGCATTACACTCGGCGGCTAGGAACGGTCACGCGGAAGTGGTGAAAGCGATAGTGGCGGTTGAGCCGGATACAGCGACAAGGACCGATAAAAAAGGTCAGACGCCACTTCACATGGCGGTGAAAGGACAAATCCTCGATGTTGTGGTTGAGCTAATGAAGGGACATCGGTCTTCGTTGAATATGGTTGATTCTAAAGGGAACACTGCGTTACATGTTGCTACTAGGAAAGGTCGCACTAAGGTACGTCATTTATTTGCATATATGCGTTTTGGACCTTATTTAGCTATGTTATATGCTTGTAGCCTTATATTTGCGTTGACATATGAAAAGTCATTTTAATGTGGTTGCAGATTGTCGATTTGCTTCTAGAGAACAACGAGACAAGCACAAAAGCTATAAGCAGAGCCGGAGAAACGCCATTCGACACGGCCGAGAAAACGGGCCACCCGGAGCTCGCCGCGGTACTCAAAACACGCGGTGTTCCCTCAGCTAAAGCCATTAACAACGCTACTCGGCCAAACCCTGCGCGTGAGCTGAAACAAACGGTGAGCGACATCAAACACGAGGTTCACCACCAGCTAGAACACGCTCGAGAGACGAGGAAACGCGTTCAAGGAATCGCCAAACGCATAAACAAAATGCACATCGAAGGTCTCGACAATGCGATTAACTCCACCACAGTCGTCGCCGTTCTAATCGCCACAGTCGCTTTTGCCGCCATTTTCACCGTGCCGGGACAATACGCCGACGAGTTGAGCTCCCTCTCTCCGGGACAATCTCTTGGAGAAGCTAACATCGCGGATAGACCCGCGTTTGCGATTTTCTTTATATTCGACTCCATCGCTCTTTTTATATCTTTAGCGGTTGTGGTGGTTCAGACTTCGGTGGTTGCGATTGAGCACAAGGCTAAGAAGAATATGATGGCTGTGATAAACAAGCTGATGTGGCTAGCGTGCGTTTTGATATCAGTAGCGTTTTTGGCGTTAGCGTTTGTGGTGGTTGGTGAGGAAGAGCGGTGGCTAGCGGTTGGAGTAACGGTGTTTGGTGCGACGATAATGCTTACGACGCTTGGGACGATGTGTTATTGGGTCATTATGCATAGGATCGAGGCTTCGAATGTAAGAAGCGCGAGGAGAGAGTCGATGGCAAGATCGAGACAATCCGGATTGTTGGATTTTTCTGGTATTTTGACAAAGAGAATGTATGCTATCTAATGATTTAGAGACAAAGAAATGTGTTTAAGCTTCGATCTTGAAAAGCGTGTGGAAGAAGTAACCCAAGTTATTTCGTGAAATTTTTGTTTTCTTCTTTCTGTTTAATATTTTTGAGGCCATCATTATTAGTTTTATATATAAGAAAACATAATCTTCTTTCTCTTAAGAAACATATATCTGATGCAACGTTTTAAGGAAATAGTTTAAAACTTTCAAAGTAAAATATATTTCTGCCGAATCATATACTCGATGCGACTTTATAAAATTCGCCTGTTGATAAGTGAGTGGCGTCAACAATTTTCCAAAATAGCTATTATAAAATTAGGTGGCGTCAATTTTGTTTTAGTTATAATGTCGTATTAATGTATTATTATTTTATTCTGTGATTTATATATGTATACCATATTTTTTGATCATGGAGAATTAATAAATATTTGTATAATCATCATCATCACTTTTATAATCATAGACCATCCTATAGATAAGAAGAAAATCCAAAATTAATTGCTTTAATCTAATTTTCTAGTAGCAACATCTAACTCCAACATCAAGTTTGAACTGGTGTGATAAAAAACATACACTATAGCATAGTGTATTTGCTATATCGTTTGGATATGATGGGAGAAAGTTAAAAGTTAAAACATCGAGATTAATTGTTAAACCAAGAGTCAAATGGTTAAACCAAACAATGATTCGTCATTTTATTGAAGGAACTTACCTGAATTCGAGTTGGTTTAACGCCGATTGACGACTATAACAGACCAGCTTGTCGTCCCATTCTATAGAAATTAAAAAAAAATTGAATAATATAAAGTCAATGAGCAAATCATAATCTCTGCACACAAATATAAATTATCAAATTGCTATAATATTTAAAAGCCCTATTGGTAAATCAGTAAATGGTGTATTATTTTAAAGATAAAGAGAAGTTGTCTTCTTAACAATTCATTTTTTAACCCCAAAAAAAAGTTCATTATTCTATATCCGTGCAAAAAAACATGGTTTAGTTCTAATATATGTTTAAACCAAAAGAGACAATAATTGCACATGAATAGACATCATGCAACATATATTTTAAACCACAAAGATAACCACAGAAATGAATTATTTTTTAGAAAATGAGAAATGATGTCAACATCAGAGATGTATCATAACGACACTATATCGACATTATATAGTCACATCCTAATTCCTAAAACCAAGAAACAGGAACAAGCCTATATCTCTCTTTTTGTCATCTTCTTCTTCCATGGAGTCTTCTCTTCTTCTCCTTCCTCAATGGTCCGCTCTTCCTTTAGACCTTCTTGAAGTAATCTCCGATAGCCTTGTCGACGACTCATCAGACACCGTTGATCTCCTCTGTCTCCGCTCCGTATGCGCCACGTGGCGTTTCTCTCTTCCTCTGTCCAACAAAAACAATAATCGTTTGTCTAAATTTCCAACTCTCCTCCCTTTCTGGTCATCTTCTTCTTCTTCTTCATCCTCTGGTTTCTTCATTCTGAAACAGAGCAGTGTTTACAAACTCGAAGCTCCATGTAAGACCTTGGTTCCCACAAGCTGGTTGGTTAAGCTTCAGGAGACATCTCCAGGGAAAATGCGAGTCTTGGATCTCTTCTCCAACGACAGAATCTGTTTCTTACCAGAGAATTTCCCAGAGACGATCGATTTGCAGGAATCTCATGTGAGATTAGTTCGTAGATCTTACCGTATGGAGTACGCAAACAGTGGTGGTGGTGAGATGTCTTCTTTCTGGTCACTGAATTCAGACAAAGTGGTGATTCTGTCTGCAGGGGAAGCTTCGGCGGTAATGGCGATTCACAGTGGTGGGAAATTAGGCTTTTTGAAAAGGGGAAACGATGAAAGATGGAGAATTTTGGATAATTCTTGGAATGTAATTTACGAGGACATAATTGCGTACGGAGAGAACTGCATCGTCGTAGACGATAAGGGCAAAACCGTAATTTACGATGTGGATTTCAAGGTTTCGGATTTGGCTGAAGGTTTAGCCGGAGGAGGCGGTCACAAGAAGCATTTGGTGGAACATTCCGGCGGAGAAGTGTTGCTTGTGGACAAATACGTGAAACACGTCTGGTGCAAGTCGGAGTTTTCGAAATCTGCAGTGGAGTTTAGAGTGTATAAGCTGAATAGAGAAGAGAAGAGATGGGAAGAGGTGAGAGAACTAGGAGATATGGCTCTGTTCGTAGGAGAAGACTGTTCTTTCTCCGTTCAGATTCCGGCGGGAGATTTGGCCGGAGGTTGCATATTCTATAAAGATTATAGGAATGGAGGAAGAAGCAGAGGAATATGCAGTGACGGTGATGGCGTCTTCAATGTAGAATTACCCGAAGCGGGGAAATCTTGGGTTTCTTATTAAGCCCAAATATTAAGGCCCATAATATAACTTGGGCCTCCAATTATAATTTCAAGTATGATATTTATGTAAGCTAAGTGCTTTTGTCCTCTTCACAGCTTAAACACTTCCACAACGAGTCAGTGATATCATGAAAATTTAGACAAGTGTGTGGAGTTACACGATTCACCAAAATTAAGTTACATGTATTGCTAAGTAAATAATTCATCCAAACTAATTAAACTGCAGTAAATGGAGTAGATTAAATATGAATATATACATGTGAACAAATGATAGAAAATTGTATACTATAATTAACATCCATGAACAAATGGAATACAAAGTTAATGAATGTACACATATAATATTTTCTCTTTATATTTATAGAGAAGTACTTGTATTGCTGTTTCATATTCGCGATTGCAACATCTAACGTTACATTTGCCATGAGAAAGAGGTAACCAAAGTTTTCAAATGGAGAAATAAATTCTATCGTTTGAAGAGAATCTTATAATCTATATATACTCTATAACGATAGAAGTTAATGCTTTGGGCCACTCTTGCCTTCACACGACATCTTTTTTGCTTTTCATGTTGCTATGTCATTTCAAAACTTTTTGATATGAACATTGAAATTATGTAGTCGGTGGTAGAACACGTTTGAGCTTGATAGTGAATATGTATCTATAAATATTATTACAGCCTTACACATATAAACGACAAAGTTTTTAGTTGATTGACAAGATCGAAGAGATAAAGTCCAAGTGATTGTATATGCTTTGATCAAACGCATAATTTGAATATTATTATGAACAGAGATTTTAAAAACCGCCCCGGCTTTCAAGTCCGTTTGTCTCCCGGTCAGATGGAGCTAGACCGGTCTAATCCGATCAAGAAAAAAATTATACCGGAAGGACCAATACATTAGTCTTTGTGAAACCATAGAAAGGTCCAGTAAGAGACCAAAGTAGAGAGATATTACCAAAACTAAAAAAATCCAACGAAGGATAAAACTTGTAAAAGTATATTTCAAAATTTCGATAATAACTCATTTAAAACCGAAGCCAAAACCAAAACCATTCTGACTAGATTTAACACAACACTTTTATATATATGCTTCACAATTCAAAAGATTGGGTGAAAAAATATATTAATCGAGGATATGATTATACTAAATGCCAAGTTTTAACCGCGAAAGTTTGTTACCTTTGGGTTTCTCGAGATCAACTATATCCTCAATTGTGTGAATATTCTCAATTGTACATGTTTTCACTTACTAAACTCAGTCTCAATGTATGTATTTTTGATATAAAGGAGGAGAGCACATGAGAGCAATGATCTAATCTATCTGTAAAAGAGACATAAAACAAGTAACTTTTCTTCAGGTTTTTTAAATCATTTTCTCTCGCTCGCCATTGCAGCTATATTTGTATTTTTCTATTCTCAGATCCAAAGTCCTCTCACTTTCTTGGATTCTGATTCTCCAATTTCGTTTTTCTTGTGGGGAAATCTGCACCTTTGTTTACTCTTTTATTTTCCCAAGAAAACAAATTTCCAGAATTTTTCTTGTCTCTTCTCAGCTTCTTACTCGAGATTTTTTCTTCTCCTCCCTTTCTTGTTTTGTTTTGGTCTCAGTTTTGAGATTTTTCCCAGGAAACTTAGAGCTTTTCCCGCGGAAATTCTCTTTAGTAATTTTCCCGGGAATCATAAATTTCCCTTTTTTTTCTCGAGAAAGTTTGAGAATTTACTTCGTTCAATGGCGTCTAGAGAAGTATCAACGATGATCAAACAAGGGTTTATCGCTGATCCTTCTCTCTCTTTCTCTCCCTCAAGAACCACATCTCCGGCCAAACTCTCCTCCGCCTCCTCTCCTCCCCCATCATCTCCGCTGCCTCCTCCGCCGCCGCCAAACGAATCGAGTCACTCGAATCCGACCCTTTTCGACATGATGTCAGACGAGCACAACCGCGAGCCACGGAGGAAATCTCACGCGCGCGTGGCTCAGATCCTGACGGAGTTCAAGAACGGCGTCGTTTACGGCCACAGTCTCGGGCCCAGCGACGTTAAGCTAACTGTGGTGGGGAAAGACGGTTACAGAGTCACCATGGATGTTCACAGGAAGGTTTTATCGGAGAAGAGCAGGTTTTTCATGGAGAAGATGAATTCTAGAAGAGAGAAAGGAGTTTCTCACATGGTGGAGATAAGTGAGTGTGATGATGTTGAGATCTATGTAGAGACTGTGGTTTTGATGTATTGTGATGAGCTCAAGAAGAGATTGATCGGTGAAAATGTCATCAAAATCCTGGCTTTACTCAAGGTATTATCCAATTTGATCATGATAAATCTGTTCTTGCTCTGATCTTCTGATGGATTTAATGTGTGAATCTCTTTTTTTTGGGTAGGTTTCTGCTGCTATATCGTTTGATGAAGGAGTAATGTCATGTTTGGAGCATTTGGAAGCTGTTCCTTGGTCAGAAGATGAAGAAGAGATTGTTGCGTCTTGTCTCGAAGAGCTTCATCTTCCTGATGATTCTGTCACTTTGATTCTTCAAAGAGTTTTATCCGAACCTTCGACTTCCTCGACGACTAGAACCGATGATATCTTCTTGAAGCTCCTAACTGGTGTTCTACAAGCCAAAGATGATAAATCTCGGCGAGAGATGAAAGTTTTGGTCTTTAAATTGCTTAGAGAAGAAGCTGACCATGAAGTCTCTAAAGATACACTCTACGGTGTGTGCCATCGATGTCTCACTTCTCTTGTCCTTTGCTTATCTGAAGTGACCACACAGATGAATGATCCCGGGAAAGACCGTGGTGCTCTGATGGGAGAAATCGCCAGAGAGGCTGATAACATGCTGTGGATGGTAGATATATTGATTGAGAAGAAAATGTGCGATGAGTTTGTGAAACTATGGGCGGATCAAAAGGAGCTAGCGAATCTTCATTCGAAGATACCAACTATGTACAGACACGAAATAAGCAAGATCACTGCGCAGATATGTGTTGGTATTGGTAGAGGAAGGATCTTGGTGAACCGAGAGACTAGGTTTGCGGTTTTGAACACATGGTTAGAGGCTTTGTATGATGATTTTGGGTGGATGAGACGGATATCCTCGAGATCGCTGGATAGGAAACTGGTGGAGGATGGACTCAGCCAGACCATATTGACCTTGTCTTTGAGACAACAACAGGTGATCCTGATGAAATGGTTTGATCGGTTTCTGAGAAATGGAGATGATTGTCCAAATGTTCAACGAGCGTTTGAGGTCTGGTGGAGAAGAGCTTTCATAAGACAGGTCTTGGCAGAGCCGGATGCGTCGCAGCTGCAGATAACACTCTATGACTAACCCAAAGTAGGATAAGATTGTGACTGTTGAATGTTTTTTTTTTTTGGCAAACTGTTACTATTTGTGACTTTCAATGCGACACAAAGATTCAAAAGAAAATGCCTCAAAGAAACTTATTGTCTAAACTGAGCAGAAAGAAGAAAAGAAACTCAGGACAGACAACCATTTTTTCCTTTCTAGACCAAAAAGAAAAAAGCCGAGTTCGAATTTTAATTATGCTGCAGAGTCCTATATGGGCTATCAAAACTGGCGTATTATCACACGGCCTTTGCTTAGCCGTTAGTATGAAAATCAGGTCGTTGATTTAGAACCCGAGAATTGGTTTCATCTGCACTGATCTTCCATTGGTTGTCATCTATATATTAAGCGTAAACTGTCTTTTCAAGAGATGATTGGATCGGCACCATATTTCAGCTTGGGCAGATCATCGGTCCTGTTGATAAAGATTAACCGCAGAGTTAGTTTTACAAAGGATATTTATATGGCAATGGCAAAGACTGAACCAAAATGGTAATCGGTATCGGAATTTTCCGAAGACAGTGAAAGGATAAATACTAATCTTAAGCATATGTTTAACGTTTACATAGTTTTTCTATATCAAATAAGGGCTCATGAAACAAGATGAGACGTCACATAAGTCTATCACAGAACTCTGAGTAATGTCATAGGCAAAAGTCTTAACCTGAACCTTAAACAGAGAGGAATGGAATCTGACCTTTGGATGACTTTGAGTATTCCGGTTCCGAGTTTCATTGGTATGCCCATAATCACACATTCTGTAACTCCCTCTATATTATCAACTTTTCCGCTAATTGCTGCACTAAATAAATGATCTCCAGTCCTCTCAAAAGATGCCTGCATCAGCACACTTTTATCCATCTTCTGAATCCCGGTTCTTTGTATCCCAAGAACCTCCCCCTGATCAAGATATTGAAGTGACATTTGATCGTAAACATGACTGTATTTGGAAAAAAAGTTATTAATAACGATCATAATAACAAATTCAAGTATCCTTAGAACTGACCCGGTAAGTCATGACATCAGCCAAAAGCATCATATGACGAATGTCTATACTCATGCCATGGTTTCCCATAACTGACCCTATTTCATCAATAATTGTCGTCCTTGCAGCCTCAATTCCTAGTGTTTTGCTCACTTCGACAATATTATTGCTTGTAGTAGTTCTCCCATTGATCCCCGGAGTCCCCATAACTGCCAGGAGGTTTGTTCTGAAACGTATATCAAGCAAGAGATTCACAATCTAGGACAACCGGAAAAGAGAGAGCACATACTGTTGATATTGCTATCCATCGAAGTTCCAGAGTCAGTTATTCATTCAGAGTTCCAAATTGGTCATGTATTTGTTCATAGACAGGCATTTGTTTTTCCGTTCAGAAGTTTGGTTAAGCACATGAAATACTGACATATCATATCAGTGGCTTACCAGAAACAGAAACAAAGACTGCTTAATGAAGTGAACCAACAGTTCATCAAAACAAACTATGCCTAAAGGGGTACATGAATTATCTCCTAAGCTAGCATTTATGAAGGAAAAAAGAATAGAGGTCAATCTCATCTCTTGAAGCTCGAGAAAACTTACCCCTCCACAAACAGTTTCAACCTTTTCTTCTCATCTATCTGTTTCTTTTTATCTGTATCCTCTGCTATAACAACTCGCTCAACTGTTTTGATTCCCTATCATAACAATTCCACAGAAGAGTGCTTGCAGTCAATGAAAGAGAAATCTTAGTAAAATAAGGAAATTGGAAAAAAAGTATATAGGCATATATATGAGAAGGGGTTTCAACGGATATCACATTCACTATAATATTTGGCAGCACATTCTTCAGATTGTGGAGAGTGAAATGAGTCCCATTTTTATCTCCCTCAGGAGTAATATCCAATCCCGTATCTAAGACCCTGATATTCTGCACAATTGACATTGCAAAGAGACTTAAGACCTGTATGCACCACAATGAATACAGCAATAACATCTAACGACCTTACCTCATCCTTCAGTTTGATTCTGGGGGTCTTTAGGATGGAATTTTTAACCGACCAGGGGGTTATAGACAAACATGCCTGCCCGATTATTTCATTGTTAAGGGTTATTCTCACTGACGCTGATGTTGAAGTCATTAGCACCTCGATACTCTCAGCAACCTGATCCAAAATTCATCCGGATTTTGACGACCTGATTGGTAAAAACAGTGATAAAAAGAGAGAGATTCTAACAAGGAGGTGCAGGATCAATGAGATCCAATTGTTGTAAAATGCCGTCACTTTGCAATATGGACTCAAAACAAGCAGCAGCGACTATCAAAGAGTGGATATGTACAACGGAATAAAAAATCAGAGAGAAGAGAACCTGGCCTAAAGTAGTTTTTTCGATGCGTCCTTTCGCCAATCGTGCACTAGCCTCTACCAGGGGGTTCTCAAGTTCTGCAGAGATGACAGGTGTGCTTATAGTTTTGGTAGCATTTATGATTTCGTTGATTCGAGGAACTCCTTGGGTGATATCTGAAGCAGGATCAGGAAATCAAAACAACTAACTACTCATATGTGGTCATAAGCACTATTTTTGTAACAAAATTCTGGAATTAAGCATATTCGACAAGGATACTCATGCTCGCAACTCCAGCAAAGTGAAAAGTTTTCAGAGTCATTTGTGTTCCAGGTTCTCCGATACTCTGAGCTCCTATTGGTCCAATTGCAGTCCCAGGTTCAATTGTTTTCCCTCGGTATCGAGATACACAAATTTTTACAAATACCTGCATATTTCAAATTTTTTCCATCATGAAAACGGGATAAAATTTTCAAATTGTATAGGTGAGTTTCTTCCTAAAGCTACCTCGAGTTGCTTATCAGTCACACCAGATGCTTTAGAGAAAATCTGGCTCGGGCTTGCAGACCTTACTCCGAGCAAAGAAACAAATTCTCGAAGAGATTTCACAAAGGCGTCAGTGCAGACCCGAGTTGTATCATGTCTGACTAATTCCTCGTCGAACTTTTGCGACAGTTCTTCTGAAGAGAGATACATGTGGTGTGATCTAGGAGGACAAGTGGCCTGGAAAATGCAAGTAACAATTGCGATGAACATCTAGATGAATAGAGACCAAAACCAATATACAAAATAGAAAAATCACCTGAATTTTCAGAAATAGTCTATCAAAGTTTAAAGGCGCTCCATTCTTTCCTTCCATTAGTGCTGGGTCCATCCCATCATCCCCATAAGTAAATTGAAGAATGCTTCCGCTGGCATTTCGCACTGTGTTATCATAATGGACTAAGAGATCCTCCAAGGCTTTCATCAGTCTACGAGACATGTAACCTGTACTGGCAGTTTTCACCTGCAATAGTTACAAAAAGGTGGAGCTCCATCTTCAGCTCTTTCACTGAGCAACTTTTTCATATTTTTCCAGTGGAACAGGACGGAAAAAAAACAAAGGATTTATGCATACCGCTGTATCAACTAGACCTTCTCGTCCACCCATAGTGTGAAAGAAAAATTCTGTGGCAGTAAGGCCGCTGTAGAACGAATTAGCAACAAAACCTTTAGCCTGCGATGGCAAGAAGAAATGTGATCAGGGTTCTAGCTCCTTAAGCAGTAAATACGGTTCAAAAGTTATTATAATTAGGCTCCTATAGGTGATGCCAAGAAGTCAACTACAAATTATTCAATGGCGAGCAAATGGTTGTACTTGTTTAGGACACCTCCAAGGAATGGCTGTTTACTTACTCCAGGTTCTTTGGACATCCTACGAAAATGTGGAAGACTTCGATCTATAAATCCATCAGGAGCACGGTGACCATTAACTGTCTGCTGACCAACACAAGCAACCATCTGACTGATATTGATAGGGGATCCCTTGGAACCACATTGTGACATGATCAAGGGACTGTTTCTCCAATGTAACCCGTCCATACAGAGCTGTACATCATAAATATAATGACAAGATGAAGGATTAGTATTTTGGTATGTAACCAGGATCTGGTATCATTGTCAGTTGAAAAAGGTAGACAAACTATCAACATATTTATTCACTATCCAAACCAGCACTAAAAGAAACCTAGTTTTTTTTTTCAGTCGTTAACTCATCTGGCAAAATATATAACCCACCTTTGAACAAGAAACTAATGGAATTAGAAGGCAATTTTGACTGCAAATCAAAAATCCTAAGCGTCCATGCTATTAAGCCCATACAAGTATCTTAGCAAATAGTGAATTACATATGTTCATGCCTAAGTGGAAATAGAAGCTACGTATTCACCTTCCCAGTGTCTTCTCGAATTCTATTAAGAGTCCCTGTTATTTCAGCCTCCAACGTTTTTGCAGAATCTAGACCAGCTTCCAATGATTTTGCATTAATTTTTTGAACACATTCGGCATATCCCTCCTCGATTATATTTTCTTTTCTGTTTCTCAACTCTTCACCAGGTTGAACATCATCAATCCCAATAGAGAAGCCATGTATTCCAATCCACCGAGCACTGCACAAAACAAGATGAAAAGCGACGATTAGAAAAGAAAACTATTCATTTACTCAATTCAGCAATGTCAGATAGCAGAGAAACGTCACAGCAAGAAAAAAACACAGCACACACAAAGCAAGAACGGAGAACTGCAGCGGAAATGAATGAGCAAGACAAAAATGGATAATAAAGATTGACGTGTTGCTGCGAGATCAAGGAACAATCAGTCAGAAGAGATAACAAAATCCCATATGCAGAAAAACGGACTCACCTCAATTTTGCTAGACGATTCATGGAGACTGCAGCAGCATGGGAGTTGTAATCTCTTAGAAGAATAGAATATAATCCATCCTTGCTTCCATTTCCTAGAGGAAAATATCAAGTGCTCAAAATATAGAAAAAACCCAGAATGAACAGCTATTTGATGCATTTGCAACATATTGCATTCCATCTTCAACTTACCTAAAGTAGCCTTCCCCAGTTGTCCTGATATTAGCTCACTATTTCGAAAATATACCCATCCATCATTTATGCACATTGTTTCATCATAATTTTTTAACTTCTTGAAGTTCTTCTCTTTCACATTAAGAGTTACGTAGACTCTAACACTTGCATTTGGACGCAGCAAAACACTAAAAACCTGTTTACCAGTCCAAAGCTCTATTGGCTGCATCAAAAATAAAATCTGGATAAGATATTAAATACAAGGAAAGAAAATGCTAAAAATGGCAGAAGAAGTCCCAGTGGCCACAAAATTATTTAACCACACAGATTAAAATATCAATAACTCTTGGAGTTTGAACTCACTGATCGATACAGTAACTGCAACTGGACCAGTTTCTAAACACGTGATTTGGTAAAATTATGGGAAAGCAGAAAGATCATTCCATAGGACTGACGTGGATAGTCACAAAGTATGTCTATAACCTTGAGCCTCCAGCAAAAGAAAGCTACGCTGGGATAAGCAAAGATAAGGATTGCAAGCTAGGAGCTATTATCTATCAGTTCCAGAATCAGAAATGACGGATTACAAGAAGAAGTATGGCAGCAAAAAGCTGATGGCAAATTAACACACACACACACACAGAATTAAAAAAAAAAAAAAGAATAGTTGATACCAACAGAACATGTTACAGCTATCTAACACTTTCAAGCCAGTTGTGATGCACTCACTATATAGGTGAAAAACGTGCAGAAGTCTCATACCTTAAGGATTGTGGGCGTGGGCAAATCTATGGCATCCATGGCATCTCCCATGTAAGAACATATAAGTGAAAAGGCTGCACGGTCATAAAATGTGTCCTTTCTCGTTATCAAATAGGAAGATGTCAAAAAATCCTGTGTTGATGCTACTAACATTTCTCCATTTTTTTGGGGTGCATAAATTGTTTTGTACCTGACATACCAACCAATGGAGAAGCAAATTATCACCCAGAACAGAAAACTAAGGAGCAATAAAAATAAATAATTCTGTCAAGCATTATACAGGCTAGGAACCAAACAGCTCGTATAGCAAACACAATATAGATGAAAACATTTCCTAACTTTTACTCTATGATTATATCATCCCTCTGTCCATCGAGATTATTCATAGACCCTTTACAAGTGAAGATTTTTCTAGCATTTTAAACCCATCATTCCGTCAACTAAATAGTCTAGTTCTTTATTATTGCTTAGGAAAGCCCGAAGGATCGGTAGAAAATCCATTGGTGGAATTTCTTAAGCAAGACTACACATCTCATCATTATCTGGTACTTATGTATGCATGCATTACTATGGGCATATGGAGTGTTACATGTAGCCAATGCATTATTGATTATCCCAAAGAAACGTATTATGATGCTAAATAAAAGAGAAAGTACCCCCATCAATGTTATGGCCTCTGTCCGGGCCTCCTCTGTTTGTGGTACGTGCATGTTCATCTCATCACCATCAAAATCCGCATTATATGGGTTACAAACCGATTCGTTGAACCTCAAAGTTCTCCAAGGCATTATTCTTGCCTGCGAGACAACAAAACAACAAATGTGAAATTATAATTACTATGAGGGCAAGAGAAAAGTATGACTAAGAATTCTAAATTAGTACTGACCCTGTGACACATGATAGACATCCGATGCAGACTCGGTTGTCTGTTGAAAAGAACAGCATCCCCTTCTTCCAAATGACGGTCAACTATGCAGCCAAAGGTCAGTTCATCAGCAATACGCTTGCGATAATCACCGACCAAAGTCCTGAAGTGAAATGTGTCAATGCCCCCATATGATCAATAAACACCCAAACACATGCATATGACGCTATAAGGACTATGTAGTCATTCAGGTCGAATCAGACTATGAGGTATCTACTCCAGTTCAGCGACAGTGTTTACGTATTATCTTATAACAACTCGCAGTGATTTGATTTGGCTTCATTGAGAGCAGAAAATATTTTAAATTGCACACTTTTTTTTTCATTTCTACCTATGCAATTAACCTGTTTGTGTGTGTCCATACCATCAACCAAACCTATATACGAGTCAACATTATTCACAATTTTATAATTTTACTGAAACTGAAGATCACTTAACTGCGAAAGCTAGCTATCTGGATATATTAACTCTATCATGATCAGTTTCCTCATCTTAAATAATATGCATCAACCAAGAAGTAATGAAACTAGCATACAACAGTACCTTGAAGAACCATCTGGATATCTGACATTTCTGGCACCAGGGTATTTATTAGGGCCATTACGGACGCATTGCCTCAACTTCTCAATATTATGACGGGAAACACATTCAGGAAAAGTTAAGATCCGAGCCATAAGGATAGGAATTCCTACCTGAAAAGTTTAGTTACCTTTGCGATAAGTTACACTAATAATTTAAATCACAGAAAGCAACAATTAAAGACCTTCCATGATAAGTTACCTCTGTAATTTTCAAATTGGGATCAGGTGAAATAACAGTTCTACCAGTGTACTCGACACGCTTCCCTGACAAGTTGGCACGGAAACGTCCCTGTTTTCCTTTGAGACGCTGAAGAATTCCACTCAGTGGCTTGCTGTTTGGCTGGTTTTGAACACCTCGGACTTCACTATTAATGTATTGTGCAACCTCGCTTTGAACTGTATCCCACACTTGCTAAAAAGAAATCCTCAATAAATTAGAAAGAAGAAGAGTAACAGAACAAGAAATAGTAATTAAAGAAAATTTGAACAAAAAATGTAAGCTAATCAATCTTTTTTTTCCGACACAAATAAATCGTTTTGAAGTAAGATTTAGCACCAAAAAAAAGGGACAAGCATTAAAGTACAGAATGCAGAATAACACAAATGTAACAGTGGACGAAATGATGCAATAAAAATTCATTTTACCATGTTTTTGGGTGATGTGGTAGGTTGACTTAAAATTTTATGAAGAGAAGCATTGTCTTGAATGATTTTTTTTAATCGCTCTGTTATGTCATTTTCATTGCTGCAGCAAGAAAACACATTCTTTAAAGAAAGATCAGCAATATTATATATGTAAGTGACATGAGAAAGAAACAAAGTGATAGCTAACCTTTGTGTACCACCAATCATAACAGACGGTCGGATTGATAAAGGTGGCACAAGCATGCACGTTATGATAAGATTCTCAGGTCTATGTGCAATATAAAGAAGTTCACAGTCCTGTTATCGATTTCAGAAAGACAAAAAAAGAATCAACATGACTGGACTATTTGTAAAGAAGAGAATCATCTAATTGCAGGAAACTATGTAGAAAGAGATGTGTAGTATAGATACAAACTCATATGTACCTTGTCACTCATTCCTTTAAAAAGTCCAAGCACCACGTTAGGATCAAGAACATAGGTAAGAGGATTTATTGCTCCAGTAGACTCTTTTGTGTGGGATATTGCAGATTTGAATTCATCAACCTCTCCACCATGGATTTTAGATCGGTCATGACTGATGCCTATACCCAGCTGCGCTGCAACCTTTTTTACCATGCCTGAAATGATCATACATTAACTATCACCAGGATATCAAATTGAATTGGGTAGGGCAAACCAATAACAGATGTTACAGGATTTTAGCATTGGCTATTAGCAGAAAATCCTAATCTTCTGTTTGTGCTACCTAAGAAACTTATTTGAATATTCCACGAACTAAATTTTGCATCTAAGATGAAACACACGATAAATGAGAAAAGAAATCAAGATTATAAAGTCATCTAATCTAAGTATTCCAGCCAAAAGAAAGATAAAAATCACACCATTCAGGTAGCCACATTTTTGGCATGTTATAATTCTCTGCCCTGCCATTGTACTGCACTTCTTGACAACCGCTTTCGCCAATTCAGTCTTCTTCAATGGCTCCGTTTTTGGATTCCGCATCTTCTTCAAGTGATCTTCATACATCGTCCCGTCAATAAGCATGCTGGAACAGCGCTGTGGGAGGAACAAAAAAATATTTGTGAACTACTGTTGGCGCTACATAGATGTCAAAGTAACCAGCCAGTTTTGTTATGCAAATTAGGCATTGTCTGGATTTCAAAAGGCATTCTCCCAAGAAATAAGTTTCCATGCTGTATCTTTCTCCACTTTTTTCCATTTAACATGTAAAAACCGTTGATTAACATAAAACAGAACAGAACCTAGAGAGAGAAAATCTGGTAACTCTTTGCTACCTTACAGATGCACTTCAAAATGTCAAGGATAAAATTGAAGTATCCAACGTTGTAAACTGGGAGGTCAAGCTTCAGATACCCATAATGTCCGGGACAATTTTGGAAGTTCCCATGACAGGTTGAGCATATAGACTTTTTGTTTGGAGGTCCCTGTACAGTCAAAATGAACAAACCATTAAAGAAATAATCTTCCTAAAAAAATAACCAAAATATCTTGGGTTAGAAAAATTTTAGAATTACAGATACAATTGCAGGAGGCAAAACATACTTGGCATTAAGAAATTAAAACAGAAAGATAATACATATACATATATAAGAAAATCGGATACCATTCGAGGATCCAACAAGCCGCCTTCGATGGGTTTAAAATTGGTCTCATAGTACATGTTCTTCCAGACCTGAACCTCAGCGGCTTTCATGACCTCAAGATCAGAAAGCATGGAGAAGTTTATGCTTTTTCTGCAGATACAGTGATGTCAAAATCCCACCACAAAAAACAACAAAAACGGACAAAACAAGTTTTTGCTTCACATAAAGCACACCACATCTCAAATCAGAAATCACATCACGCATTCATGGACGGCATGTTATTTTCGTTGTATCAAAGTAAGATCATCATAATCTCAGTCTATTGACAGACATAAGGTAAAAAGAATCATGAAAGGTTAGCAGAGAAAAGTCATCTAAGAAATTCTAACTAGAAAGAAAATAAACATCTCAATTGACATAACAATGCAGACAGAGCCAATACAAACTGCATGAGCTTGCAACAAATATACACTAGAAAAAGAAAAACTAATGAAATGAAGATTGTAGGCACAATGAGTTGAAATCAACTATAAGCTCAAAGAGTATGATCCAGTTGCGAAAATTATTTCAAAGGAGTGATTGTAATTGAGCACAAAAATTGAAAGAACATACATTTTAAGAGGACCAACATCTTCGATGTACGGCTTCTTAGTGAATTCAATTTCCATCTTCGTCTCCATCTCTCCAATCAAAGCTGTAAATCAAAACCCAGAAAAAAAAACCCGACCAGTTGGAATCGGCGTCAGAGAGACAAAAGCCGAGAGAAAAAGGAAACAAAGAAAACTCAGGACCAATAGAAAAGTCGACTTCCGGTGAGAAAGACGAAGGTGATGGAACGTGGGTTTTAGCCTTTAGGGTTTAAGGAAGAGGCAGCAGATCGAGTAACAGGCGGGAGATACAGAACGGCTGGAAAAGGAAGAAAGTGGAGATTCGATGGAGAAAAAACAAAAACAAAAAAACCTAGTTGAGAAATCGAACTTGCGACCTCCGACTGCCGTACCTTGGGCTCTTTGCCACAGAGGTATTTATTCTAAACACTGATTGGGACTCAAGTATCCTATATATAGGAACTCTAATTCTCAAGCTTGTTTTTCCCCCACAAAAAAAATGGAAACAAATAAAAAAAGACATCGTGATTTTGATTTTCTTCCTTATTTTCAAAACATTAATAATTTTGACATGTGAGTGAGGCGCTTAGAGAAATTGCCCTAATTTGTCCAGAGCCGCGACGATCTTTGAGCTACTTCCGATGAAGACCGTCACCGGAAGAGTTACCAGTGCGGAACCGATCTCACTCGCTAAGGCGTCTGCGATTCTCTCCGGATTCGTTTCCTCTGAGAACGAGGCCTCTCAAGACGTTAGCGCATACCTCCGACGCACCTCCGCTGCCTTCACCGAATTGAAGAGCATCCACAGAGAGATTAGATCAACGAAGCCAAAATCCGAGGCAAGGCATGAGCGGAAACCAACCGGCGAATTCGAGGAGCTGGGTCGAGCTAAGGAGATTGATGGCTTGGTGGAAAACGTAGGGAAGATTCGTTCCCGGGAAAGTGAAGCTGTGACCGAAGAGGAATCAAATCATGGTCGGGAACAGGATGAGATAAAGGAGAATAAGAAGAAGAAGAAGAAGAGCAAGGAAGAAGAAATTGTAGAAGAGAAGGTGCCGGTGAAGTTGGAAGACGAGCAAAGGAACGAAGAGAGAAAGGAGAGAAAGAAGAAGAGCAAGAAGAACAAAGAAGAAGATGTAATTGACGAGAAGGTGACTGTGAAGCTGGAAGACGAGCAAAGGAACGAAGAGAAGAAGAAGAAGAAGAAGAGCAAGAAGAACAGAGAAGAAATTGTTACTGAAGAGAAGGTTGATGAGAAGTTGGAAGAAGAGCAAAGGAATAAAGAGAGAAAGGAGAGGAAGAAGGAGAAGAAGAAGCGGAAGAGTGATGGAGAGATTGGTTCTGAGGAAAGGAAGAGCAAGAAAAAGAGGAGATCAAAGGAGATTGATGGTTGAAGTTGGTTAATTTTGGGATTTTTGCTGAAGGTTGGAGACAATTTTGTAGTGGAGTTTTATGAATTTTTCAAAGTTTTGGCCTTTTGGGTAAGTGTAGGCTAAAGATGTCCCTTGTGACAATTAAGATTGCGAAAGATTTGATTTTGGGAACTCTCTGTTATAGTTTTAAATTATCTGCAATGGAGCTATTGTTGTTGTGGTAGTGTGATATTGCCCTCTTTGCCGTTACTATATTTGGAAGAGTCTTCAATGCAAAGTTGCAAGTAATGTTTAGTCTTTGTATCTTGAAGATGTGTACCTATAAAACCGTTAGCATTCACTGATTTCCACCCTCCAGTTGTAGAATAAACTACAAAAGTTATATGTAAAACTGAGTTCTGTTTAGTCACTTGAAAGTCTGATGCTTGAACGCATAGGACAGCATCATTGCTATGCAGTGAAGCTCTTTGTATCAAAGAAGAAGGATTTCCTTGATACATTTGGTGCTCAGATCGTCTGGTATGTAAGTCTTGCATGGTTTTTGTCTATTACAATGGTTCTTTGGTTTATTTCATGAGCTAACGGAATATTTGATTTCACAGACATTATACAATGTGAAGTTCTTGAGAACACTAAAGAAATGAAAAGTAGTGTGGAATCAGAGGAAAAGAAAAACAGTGATGAGGACAAAAATAGGACTTAAATTAGGATACCAATATATTGGTAAATAATGTTGTTGGTCGGAGAAGTTTCTTTGCAGTCTTATGTCCATCTAACAAACTGAAGCCATATTCAAAAACCCGACCAGGCGCGTTATCGAAATGGCAGTGCATGATTCATTAGTTGCTTATAATTCAGCTTCGTACTTACTGATAAGAAGGCTACATTTATGTTCGCCATACTTTGAGCTTATTAGAGTCTTATAATCCCTGAGGCAGGGTGAGGAAGAAGACTACGCGGAGTGCACAGCAAGGAAAATCTCAAACGCTGTGGAAACCGCTCTCCCCATGAACTTTTGAGTGAGTCATGTTGTTAACTGATGTACAACCAGGTCTTGGCAGGTGATTTTTACTGAAATTCGTGTCTGCTTTCTCTTGCGGATGTGCGTGTTGTATCATTGTTTACATGGACCAGCTGATTCAAACGATTTGTATGTATCTTCAACAGTTAGTTGTTACAGAGACTGTGATCATAACTATAGAAGGTACGCCCAACTTTTGCAAATTAAATTGTGTATATATATATATATATATATATATTAATTTAGCATGGTGTTACATCATATAGATCTACACTTGCAGAAAACAGAGCTTTGCAACAGTAAAATAATTGAACAGAAATTGACCTCATGTCAAATTATTGAACAGGAATGGACCTCATGTCAAACTGATAAATGCCGGGGAAAAAAACGATAAAAATGCGTGAAGCTTGGAATAAAGAAGACACAAGAAACAAAAAAAAATGGAAAAGGACTTAAATCATGAATTAAGTATTCTCAGCATTTTGGCAAGTCCGCAGGAGGAGGAAGAAGTTTCTGATCAGGCTTATCTCCATCAAGAACAAGCCAAGCCATCCTCAGACCCCAAGTGGTATGTACTTCCAAGTGACAGTGCATGAACCACACTCCTGTCAAACATTTTGTAAACTTAGTTATAATTTTCATATTAGATTAGACAAGACTAGCGTAAAGCTGTTTTTCTTTGGTTTATAATTGTTTCTCTTACCTGGGTTATCTGCAAGGAATCGGATAGCAGCCCATCCACCAGATGGCACACCGACTGTGTTCCTCTCTATCGGGTCAACAAGATTGAAGTTCTTGGGATCCTTTTTCGGGTCGAAATTCCCAAATCCTTGGCCAACGACGAAGAAATTGAACCCATGAAGGTGAAGAGGATGGCTTTCTGCACCTAGAATACTAGTGTCTTGCATCACCAGCTCTACACTGGTGTTATAACGTAGAACCATCACGTTTGTCCCGGTGCTAACCATGGTGTTGTTAGGTGGAGTGCCTGTGTAGTTAAACGGGACGATGGGATTCCATGGGTAGTTTGGAGAATACACTCCATGTGATTGCCCAGAATAGTGAGATTGAAGGAGAGCTTTTGTGGGCATTGTGAAGGAGATGTTGCTGATTGAGGCACCAAACATTGTGGTGTTAGTAGGACCCTGGCAGGTCTGGTTATTCTTATGATTGCACGGCTTTGTTCCCAGTCCTACTGTGAAGAAGAACTTCCGATCAACCTTCAGAGGCACGTTTGCTGGAAACTTTTTGCTGTTCAGGCTGCGCAGCTTATTGCTGAACTTGGTAGCAAAATTTGTATCGTTTAGAGCAGGAAGTACTGGTGTGAAGAGCTGAAGATTCTTTATAGAGGTCCTTGCATGTTTAGGTGGTTCATATTCTAAGATGCCTGCAACTGTAGAGTTATCAAAAGTTCCTTGACCTGTGACATATGGTCTAGCAGTCATGAAGAAAGAGGCACTGGGGTAACTTGGTTTGGTCTTCAGCAAGACGTTTGTGGTCTGGCCAGGAGCAATTAAGATGGTATCTGTCTCAAATGGCTTAACATAGATTGCATCAGCTTCAACAACTGTAACCGTGTGATTTGCAATGCTGAAAAAAAGCTCGTCATTAAGTGCAGCGTTGATTAGCCTGAGTAGGTATGTCTTTCCTGGCTTCACTCTCAGTCTGAATGTATCTGTTTTATATCATTGGTTACACAGATTATACATCATATACTATCAAACCATAATTAGTTGTAGGGATCAACAATTACCTTTAGCAGAGCAGTTGTATAATGGACCAGGAAGCCCGTTGATTGTGTAAGCATCAGAGACATTAGGACCACCTCCTGTTTGGGTTGCTTGACGGACGATTGCCTCAGGGTCTGCGTTGAACCACTCCCCTGAAATTTTAAGCATAAAATTCAGTAATAATGTTTCGAAATCCTCTTCAGATTCTCAGTCTGTTTCTATTAGTCATTATCCTCACCAAAGATCATGGGAACTTCTTTGTGAGGTTTAACAAACGGGTAAGGAACACCACGTTTGGGAAGGATGATAATAGGACCATAGACTGTTGCTCTTAGCCATGAAATGTGAGCATGGTAAAACAGAGTGCCTCTTTGGCCAACAATGGTATAGTTGTAGACATAGCTTTGCCCTGTCTGAATAGGACATTGGGTTATGTAAGCTGGTCCGTCAGCCCAACCAGACCGTAATTGCCTGATCCCGTGCCTGAGATTACACGGATTAAACCAGCTGTTAGTAATCAAATATCGCTCTTAAATAATGCTACAAATGTTTGAAGATAATTACCAGTGGATAGAGATATTGTTTGGCACATGGTTAACAACTTTTATCAGAAGCTGGTCACCTTCTCTAGCAATAATCTTAGGCCCTGGAAACTGCCCGTTTACAGAAACAAGGCTCTTTGTGTGGCAAAGACGAGTCACGTTATGCATTTGTATCTGCGGAAAAAAACGAAACATCAAATCATCATCTGCAATCCTTTGTGTACAATCTCAAAATTTACACAGAATAAACAAATCTTCACATACATCCAGCGTGTAGTGCCTTGTAATCCCAAATGCCAGTTCAGGAAGAAGAAGAACACAAGAGAAAACAGCAAAGAGAAGCCAATATGCCATCTCTTATATATACTTGGGAAATTTAACTCAGCTTGGACCTCGAGGCGTTGATCAAAGCTGGTAAGGTTACTGAATACTCTGCCTCTGTTATTATGTTTCTTATTTTGTTTTGCTGTAGATTGTGAATTCATTGTTTCAACCTTTAGTGTATATATAGGAAGGAAAGTTAGGTGTTTGCTTGAGCAGGAGATATAGAGAGATAAATTCGTATTTGTTTATGTAAAACAAAAAGATAATTGGTAGAGAAGTTTGTGAAGTTGGAACACTTGATATTGACTAGCTGTTAGAACATATATGAACAGCTTATGAATGAGTGGTGTCAAAGATAAGTCAAACTCTTTGACCCTCTTTAATCCCTCAAAAACTGTAGTTTCGTTTTCAAGGTTATGGCGTAGATTGTAAATATGAAATGCAAAGTTATCAATTCTAGTTTCTTTTATATGATAGTTCCTCCTCCTGTGCTGCTTCTTTGACAGCTCTGAGTATGTTAAAGCTCAAACTTTTTACTTGAGAAAGTAAGTAACTTGGGACCAAATGTGGTAGTTAATATGGTTTGATTATAGTCCTTCGCTAAGTTTTGTGTAGACCAGACAAACACAACTCTTGGAAACTTCTTGATCGACCTGAAGAGTCTGAGAAACAGTGCAAACAATTTAGAACTCTTGGAAATCTCTAGAAGGGTAACTTTTGTGGTTAACACGGTTATGTTTTTTACGAAATGAATTTCATCATTTCATAAGCATATTAAGTGATAAGTACTTTATCTATTTATTAATAATTTAATTTTGAAGGAGATTAATCGATGTGGAGTTAGTCAAAACATTTGTAAGCTAAAATTGCTTGTGGAGTAAGCAAAGAGAGGGAGATTGTAGCTATCACGATTAGGGTTAGATGTCAAAATCCATGAAGGCTGTTGTCAATATATCCTGGATTACAAAAACATTGAGGAAATCTCAAATTAAGGTTCGCAATTTTGTTTCCCAAGCAAGTGACCTAACACCCTTTTTAAGTTCGTATCCTCAAAGGCATGCCACTTATACATGCTTCTCTAAGCTTGTATATACACACCTATTACATTCATATTTGATAAGATTTTTTTTTTGGAAAATAATAATACATATAGGCAACTTGTTTGCTTGTTATTCGTCTTTCGTGTTTAT
Organism: Schrenkiella parvula; assembly: GCA_000218505.1. Classification (NCBI taxonomy): domain Eukaryota; kingdom Viridiplantae; phylum Streptophyta; class Magnoliopsida; order Brassicales; family Brassicaceae; genus Schrenkiella; species Schrenkiella parvula. Next base: position 10,813,341 of record CM001192.1, on the reverse strand, counting down.
AATTTTGATCAACAATCAAAATATGATGTAGACAAAGTTGCTAACAATTAAGTAGGTATCAACTTATCCCTTAACCATGCGAAGTCGGTAATTAAATATATTTTTCCTTATAACAACACTCTAGAAAAGTAAAAAAAACAATAAAGAAATGTAGAAATTGAATAATGGTTGAATGAATATCTATCGGACACAATGATGAATCACGAGTTCACATCATTAGTATGTAGTTCAAACCATTTGTAGTTTTACAATTATGTCTTTAACAATATTCTTGTTGCTAACTCACAATCAATAATAGTAAATATTGTTATAGAGATTTATTTAACTAGGGTTTTTCCGAAAATCATTTGTCTAGGTAATTTATCTCCCAGATTATTCGAAAACGAAGTTCTGGTATCTCTTAACGATTTCAACTATAGTTATCTAATAGATTAAACTAAAAACATATATGACCTTTTAGGTATTCATGCATCAAACCAATTTCAAAGATCTCTAGTTTAGACACTGTGTATTCTTTAACTTACCATCTAAATGTCGATCTTAAGTTGAAACCTAAACTAATCTAAAATTTACAGACATTATGTGAAGTTTGCAAGTATCAAGTGAAACGGTGGTCTCTACTAATTAACAAGATGACATTATTGAACACTCAAACTTTGATACGCTAAAAACACACATTATATATATTTTTTTGGGTAAAATAACACATATTTGATTGACACTAAATTAGCATTTTTTCACGAATCAATTAGCACTTAAAAGAGTATACCTTATATATATACGCGTAAAATATACACATGATTGGTATGTGAGGAGAGTTTGATTTGATTGGAGGAAGTATTTGTACAGGTTTTTTCTTATTTAACTTTTTAACATATATATTGTAGTTGCACCAACCCTTGATTTCTAATTAAGGCTCCAGCAATATATAGTATAATGTATTGACGTATGTATACATATATAGTACGTATATTATATCTATATATATGTACATCAGTGTGGACTGTTATTAGCCACCTTTTCGTAAATATATAAAGTTGGGAATAATTATAAATGTCTCTATAAACTTTATGAGTTTCACGTTAAATGTTACTTATATGCATGCGTGATGCGTCCATTTGATATCTTTTTCTTTCTTTAAGATAAAACTACGCAAATATAATCTTTCTATTTCTTATTTTTAGCTGTTAACGTTATATTATTCATATAAACTGTATATATAGTTAAATCACAATTTTTTAATTAAGAAAATTAAAAACCTCTAAACCTGGTGAAACGAAATATATATACTTTTTCTAATATATATATATATATATATTATTTAACTAGAAAGCAAAAAATGGAACATCACAAGTCACATCCATCATCTAACCAAGAAGAAGGTGAATAAGTACAAATAACTAAAAATCATATTTTTCTCTCTATTGTTATGTTAAAACACACAACAAATATTTGAAGCTCCTTTTTATTTTTAAAAATTACAAAATTTTTATAGACTGGGGCTGAGAATCGTAGGTTTTTTCTTATATATATAGTAGCTTTTATGTTTCCATAACAATTAATAGATATCTTAAGAGTCGAAAGGTATATATATATTGGTCGAAAGAGTGAACAACCTAAAATCTGCGTGCACAATTAGCGTTAAGCCGTAATCAACTTTCATTTTATTAATCTTTGAATATAACTGATGAATGTTGATTATTAAGATGCTTTACCTTAAATGCCAAAGGTTAGCCAATCTTTCAATAACGTCAAAAAGAAAAGAAAAGAAAAAAGAGTATTCCCTTAGGATTATACAATTGATTTCAAACATCTCCTTATCACTTCGGCATGCAATTTGATTAGTTCTAAGCAAGTAATATTTTTTAAAAGTGATGCACATTTTTGCAGTAATTGTTCGCGTATCCATTTTAATAATTCTTCGGAAAATCGCATAGAATCTATGTTATAAGAATAATAGAAGATGCAAATGATATATATCTCTATGATTTAGCCATACGAACCAAACTACCTTTTGCTTAATAGGTTGGACTCTCGCGTACACTTCGTTCTCATATTACCTACTCTACTCCACTTTCATTGCTTTATTTTTCCCTACCACTTTACATTCATTTTGTTTTAAGATCCAATTGAATTAGCATTAATGAATCAAATCCACTGTTATGCTTGAAAAATAATTATCTACGCTTGTGGATTTGCCACATATATCATTACAAATTGATCAAAACTTGAGAAAATTACAAGTCAAAAATCCAAAATAAAATAAATACTTTTCGTATATTATTATTTTAATTAGAAAACCCTATCTTAATAGTAAAAATGCATTTTCTATCCTTCCAGTATCTGTTCTAGAGTATTAATTAAGGATTACAAAATTCAAAATGAAATATAATGGTAAATTTTAACTAAAAATATTTTATTATTCTATATAATACTATAAATAATAAAGAAATATCACACTACAAACAAAACAAAAAAATCTAAACTAGCACATGAATGATTCATTATCTATTCATTTTTGTTGGTTTAACTTTAAAGTTACAATTTTCATATGAAAAATATATAATAAAAATTTGTACAGGGGACATGTAACAGTCTTACATACTTTTTGTTTCATACTATATATATATATTACATATTTTATTCGCAAATATTATAAAATGTACGACTGTTTATAATTTTTTTTCTATAGCAGCTTCAAAGTTGTTTCTCTCTTTTAAAATTATAAGTATTCATATTTTCTATTTATTAATATTAGTTGACTTGTGTACCTTTGTATGTATAATGTAATTATTATATTTATTTAGTAAGAATTATGATATTATTCAAAGGATCAATGTGAAAAACATAGTGAACATTTAGAAGAAAAAAATTGTGCATCTGTGAGAGTTGTGCCAACTATCAAAGAGAAACACAATACTTGATACACATTGTTGTAAACAAAGATACTTAGATTTTCTTAATCAAAATGTTACTGTACATTTTTACGGGGTTACTTACTTTACATTAAATCATCAACTACTTACAATCTTTATAGCCTCATCTTTACTCCCAATCTGATTGAGCATAATCACAATCTGTTTCTTTAATTTAATAATTTAGGAATAAGATTGATTTTAGTTAAAAGTTTTCCTTGTGGAAAGTAAAACGAGTGGATGACTCGAGACTAAACTCCTGACAAAGTTCTTTAAGTGGTCGAACCAGTGTTGGACTTCCACAATAGAACACACCTGAAACCACACATATCAATAATTATTGCAGATATAAACAAAAAAAGTTGAAATAAAAAATTTCAGAAAGTTTATACATATAAAGAAAGTAAATAAACAAATTAAAATCGAAGATTTTTTAAAAAAATTACCTATTCGACAAGCTTCGTGTTTGCTTGACAATTCAGAAAAAACCTTCCTCCAATTGGGTCTTGCGAAATGTGTTCGTATCTGATTTGTATTTTAAATAGTTAAGATTAATTAATCAAGATACACCTCGAATAACGGTTTTGGTAATAATTATTTTTGTTTCCTTGTTAAACAAAAACTTACCCGGCTTTCAGAGACAATGTCAACACCGTTTTTAGCATGTTGAAGTTTCTGAACCATAGCGATTAGTGCAGATCTTGCATCTCCAGCTTCGTACATGCTTGTTAAGTAGTTATGCATTTCAATCACATGCTGCCAAAAAAATCCAAAACATTACAAAACATAATTTCGTCTTGATGAAACTAGTTAGTGGTGTATTTTCTAGCACCTAAAACTTTGCGTTTTATAAACTTATTTTTCTTCTTTTCATTATGTATTTAACAAGTAAATTTGCATAAGAAGACTATTATAGAAAACAATAAATATAATTAAATGAAAAAAACTTACGGTTTTGTCATACTCGGCGATGTCATCCATAACTCCCTTGAACCAATCAAAAGAAGCTTGTTCTCTTGTCACCCAAAAAAAATATGCTCTCTGTGGAAACTTCTTGCCTCCTCCACCACTAACACTATCACCTCCTAAGCTCTCTCCTCCTACACTTCCTTCGTACTTTTGCCCCTATATTTTCCAGTTGTCAAAAAAGACCCCATTTTAATTTTTGTTTCCTTTTTATTGAACCACCTCACGTATCTATATGGACAAAAGTGTTTGTACTACTTACACTTCTGGGAATCCCGGGTTTTAGATGGTTTAACATGTCTTTCAATATGCTTATGAACGGAGTTGCCCCAATCCCTAGTCCAACCAGCAAAAGAATATCGAACTTCTGATAATTTTGTGCCGGAGCTCCATATGGTCCTTTGATGAAAATCTTTGGGAACCTGGTACCAAACAATTGTTATAACATGCTTTCTACACTCCCGAATTACCGAACCATACATGTATGATTGTAGATTGTATACAAAAATTTAATGTGTAATAGTTTTTTTAAGTAATTACTAGTTATAGTATGGTATACTTTCACTTACAAGACTTGTGATTCTTCAATGTGAGGATTCACACCTGCTGCTCTTGTTTCCATCCTCATAAGACTGTTTGGTTTAGGTTTTGCGGCTGCTTGAGGGGGCTCGCATGTCTACAACCAAATAGCGAATGCTAAAACAGTTTATATTTAAACTTAGAATTTACTTTAATATAATTAACATGAAAGAGAAATATCACGGCTATAATGAAAATTGTAATCAGAATGCTAAAATAATTACACAAAATTACCTTTGCGAATCTGTTCCTAAGTTCAGTTGTCCAATCTCCTAAGGCTCTTATGTGAACACTTAAATAATCATCTCCTGGTGCAGAAGTGATGGAGAATGGATGCCTAAATAATAGTGATAATCGATATTACTATTTAGTAATTAGTGTTTACCTAAAAATTGTGATTTAACTTATTTTATTTAAGTAGTATATAGCTACTTTTTAGATTAATTACCATTCGAATTGTGAGAGATCAGGACACTTGACAAACATGTACATGCCACTTTTGTACTTGAACCCGGGAGGTTTGGTCACGTAAAGTGCAAGAACGTTGCCCGAATATACAATAGCCTGTAAGAATGAAAAATTAAAAGGAAAAACAAAATCAAAAATAAATTTCGGGAAAAAAATTGTTGGTTTTACTTTTACTTAATATAGACAAAAATAATAACCTTTTTAATTACCTTAATCACGTGGACACGATGGCTGTGTTCTTGAAGGAGACGTGAGAAAAGCCTCTCAGTTGCGTAGAACAGCATTGGTACGGCCAGGTACATCCATGTCTGCATTTCAGTTTTTACCAACAGTAAAATAAATAAATAAATAAAAAAAACAGAAATTTTTATAGGGTGTGTAAATAAATATTAAAGAAAAAAACCTTACCGTCTTCTCGTACCAAGGCTTCTCGATGATAAGATAGTAACCATGGAGGATGAGAAGAACATAAGCAAGAACCAGCAAATGATGAGCGTACCAAAAGGCATTAAACCCAGCAAGAACGTTAAACGGTTTAGGAAATTTCACTATGTTCCTTCTAAAATAATGCATTGCAAGTGTAAACGAGAATCCCATGAAGATAACCATCAACACTCCCGTGATCGAGACTGACGTCATCATTAAACCTAGGTAACTCGGCTGCGTGTTCCCTAAGGCAGATCCCGCGTACTTCAAGAACACGTCGTAAGAGCACGTGCTTAACCTAGGGTAGTTACAGACAATGTGGAGTACCGTGTGGAGCAAGGCATGTAACGCAATTGCAAAAGCGATCACTTTGTGGAAGTTTATGTTGTCGTCGAACGGGACGAGGCGGTTCAAGAACGTTGACCTAAGAATAGTTAGGGTTTTTCTACAGACTGGGACCAAAATCAGAGCCATATTGAACTTAAGCGTTTCGGCCGCGCCTTTAGCGGCGCAAACGCAGCGTCCGGTGATATTGTAGAGAGGGTTTCTCATGAATTCTTCGTACTTCCACATGAATAGATACACGTTGATGACGAGCCACAAAGTGAGGACCCATATTTTCTTCCAATTCTCGTGCATCAATTCTGCCGTCACCGAAACGTACTTGCTCAGTGGCGTCCTATACCGATCTGGTATCATCGCGCGAGTCAGCGTTTGCGATTTCTTCATCTTCTCTGTATCAGCGTTTGACACCATCCCTGTTAATAGCACTTCTAACTGCCACATCTGGTAGATATAAACTATAAAATGGTCAGAACATGACTCTATATATTAAGATAAAGTGAAAAAAGAAACTGAACCTCGATGTATCCCTTGTGATCAGGATCGAGTTCTTCCATGATCAAAGAAGCGTAAGCCGCAGCATTCTTTTTGAGATTCCCAAGGCGGTTCGCGGCTGCGCTCAAGACTATGACTTCTTTCACTTCCTCTTCCGTGAGCTTACCATCTCCGTTCTTGTCACACCTAATTAACAACCACAACCGCAACGGTTAAACCAAACGCATTTAGACATATGTTAAAAAAAAGTATAGGATTAGGTAGTTACATGTCGAAGAAGATCTGGAGACGACAATCGAGATCTTTCTTGATCATGTCTTCCCAAAACAGCTTGAGTTGTTCTTTGTCTATACCGTTTTCTGTCTCTATTTGTCTTCTCCGACCCAATGCTTCATAAACTTCTCCCGCAAATTCCAGTGTGTCTCCCATCCCTGTTAATATATACTATCGACGTTAGACTTTCTTTTTCCTTGTAGATATTGATTAAAATCCCTACCCTTTTAATTATTAACATTTTTTTGTTAATTACCAATGCAGACGCCGAACTTCTCTTTAGGCAACTTGCCGGCAACAGAAAACTGATTAAACCGGTTCTCAATCGATCTCCATGCATCTCGTTCCCGTCCGGTGACCGTCCGATCAAGGAACCGTAAGCTCTGGAGTCCCCTAGCGGCGCTAGATGTTGTCCTCTCCACTCTTTGTGGACCAACCTTCTTCGGGGGACCCGCAGTGCCCGGAGGCCCCAGGTTCCCACTTTTCCTTGTGCTCGGAGACGCAAGGTTCCCGCTCTTTCTCCAGTTCGAAACACTCAACGTGCGGATTATCGATCCCACACCGAGGTTCCTTGATGCATTCTTCTTCGGACCACCTTCGTTCTTGTTGAGGTTAATGTCGGGTTCTTTGCCCGAACTCTCACCCATTGAATCGATCTCTACACTCTCTAACATCCATTTTGTCGAATCCTCGCTAGGACTGTTATTTTTCATAGTTTTTTTCTTTCTCCGGCACGGCTAATTGATTGCAGGATCGTCGTCGGAGATCTTATAATTCTATCTTGTTTCCTACGTAAAAGATTGTGTTGTTTTGTTTTTCTTTTGTGGTTTGATCGAATTATTCGATGAGGAGCAAAAGTAGGAGGCGAGGCATTGATTTTGTGTCGTTTGTAACATTTTTGTGTTTAGTTTATTTAGTTGGTAATGGAGACGCATGAAGAGATTACTAAAGATAGAATGTTCTAAGGAAAGCATTTTTTTAAGGTCAAACACACACAGACCAATCAAGGACCTATAAAAAAAGAAACTTCTGAAGTCGACTTATGTTGTTAATGCAAATTTAATAATATCAGATTAAACCAAACCGCGGAGGCATTCTTTTGTATAATGTGCTTGACTACTGACTAGTATGTGTTTTTTTTTAAGAAAAACGCGACTCAGTCGAATATATATAATACGTACGAAATAACAAAAAAGTGAATAATATAAATAATTTTGAATCCATCCGTATGTTTTAACAAAACTTTATTTATCTACTATAATCTTGTGTTTTCAACTGTTTTATAATTTCGTTAATTTATTTAGTTTACAAGTTTTGAAGACCTTGTAACATAATTCAATATTTAGCTAATTCCGCTGTTCAACTAACATACCAGTCAAGCTTAGTATTACCAAAAGTATATTTTCTTGATTTTAAGAAAATTGAATCGAAGCGTTTTTCTTTCTTTTTTTGCTTTAATCCTTGACCAAAGCAAATAATATTTTTACCTAATTTTGAGTTCAAATTCTGATTATGCGCATACTTAAAAATTGTATAATGGCGGATCGGATATGTGTTAATTTAAGAAATGAAAAAAATGAAAAAATAATGAAGGTGAGATTCCAACAACAAATTGTAAGTTCATAAAAGTAAGGATCAACAAGGTGTTACAGTGCGTTACACACAGAGACAACTATCTGACACATGGATACGATGTAGAGACGCATCGATAAGGATTAATGACGTGGTCATTTTTTATTGGAGACATGAGTTGGACGTTAGTTATATATATATATATATATATATATATATTATTTTACATATTCAATCGCAGTGTAAACCAAAAAATTTGAAAACTATAGTATGTTATTTTCATTGTATCTAAGTTGTTTAGGTAAATATAGATTTTATGGTTCGTTGGAGATAAGTTAGTAATGTGTCTCATTGTGAACGCTATAAATTAATTGGTATCGTACTAAAATGTGTGTTTAGTATCAAATATTATAATACGTAAATTTATGTTTTAACCATTTAAAATGTATATAATGATCTATACAGAAGAACGGTACATTTTATTCTATTCATAATGTCGAATCAACATGATAAGCTTCTGTTTATTGGATATCGCGTTTGGTTATATTTGATTTTTATAAAAATATCAGTAAACTATCAGTAAAACTATCTAAAAAAATCATATCAATATTCAACAGTTATTTTTGAATTTAGAAAAAAGTTATGTGATGAGGAAAAGAAATCCAAGGCAGGAAAAAGAAATTAAAATTTAATTTTTAAAGTTTATGTGGATGATGAATCGAAATTGAATGATTGAGTAAATTAGTAGTAAGTGGCTGTATTTGGAATTTTTTTTAACTACTATATCAACTATTTTTTTTTTGTCAACAGATCAACTCTATTTAAGAAAGATGATTAATGCTTTAAATATAGTATTATTAACAGTTAGTCCCAGACACCAAGAAAATAAAGGATTAAAAGTCCAAAATTTTTCAAGCTTATGAAAAAGACAAAAAAATGAAGAATAAGTGAAAATGGTGGAGAAACTATTCTACCTGTTTGACCTTTTTCTCTTTTCCACAAGATTGGACAAATGCATAGAAACACATGCACGAGTCTTGATTTACAATTAAAAATTAAAGAAAAATAATAAAACAAAATGATGGGATCACTTAATAACATCTAAATCACACTGTCTTATTCTTTGATTTGTCATGAGCATACTTTTCTTTCAACCAAGAAGAAGTAACCCTACACATTTCATTTCTTTTGATCATAAACTCTTTGTGTACTCATTGCCTACATTTATGCTATTATAATTGCTTTCCATAGGCATGGACTATATAATTTGCCTATCGCCATTTATATTCTGTAAAATAAGACACCTCACGTTTTATCGTCACGGACAGCTTACCCTTTTGTTACCGACTCAAGTAATGTGGGATTTTAGTTTCGAAATCAGGACTAATACTGACTTGTACACTAAAAAAAAATTACTTGATTTTTTTTTGTTAACAATACTAGAGAGTGTTAAACTGTTAGTAAAATAGTAACTACTTTGGTGGGATTGTATCTGAACCATTAATGACGATTGGACATAAACACGCCGTGCCAGATTATCCGTCTTTTTGTTGAGCGTACGAGAGACATGTCTAATTATAAAGGTGTCGAAAAACTCTTTGTACCTTTGAAACTTTTTCAAATGGATTGCAAAAATAGGCAATTCATGCAGTTCAAACACCATCTTCACCAGCTCCGAACAGTCTATTGCGAATATAACGTTGTATTGTTGACAAACATTTATACATTTTATCGCTTATATTAGTGTTTCAAACTCCACATAAGATATGTGCGAGTCGATTTTACAGTGTATTTTTTAAATCTTGTAAAATGCCACCCAACCCTATCTAAGCATGAGAATCTATTGATTGGAATATGTAAAATAGCTATTCTTCATCTTGATGAATCAATTGTGAATTCTATAACTCTATCTAACGATCAACCAAATGATTTACTTTTAGGGATGGATAATAATTAAAAGACACTATACGTTACTCTGTTTGATATGTACAACACAATTAACACTTAAAGATACCTAGTAATAAACGTACGTTTTGTACTATACGTTATTTATGTATGTAATATTCCTGCTAAAAGGAAAGTTCAGGGTTCAAGTTTTCATGATGCAGTGCTAAAGGTTTAACATGATTTCATCAAATTTGAATGATCAGTTAGAGCAAAAACTTTTGTACGTGTACACAAGTTCCATGGCTAATTCATTTATTTTAATATATATTTTTAACAGCTAGAGTTTTTTTTTCAACTATTATATAAGAATAAATAATGTTGAAATATATTCCCAACTCTATCGTAGTTGTCCTGAACCGTTGACCTTGTTGAAACTACAAATAGCCCGTTATATGTGTTGGGTGTCAAATAACCAAAGTGGGTTACTAAAGACAGAAACTTGCCAAAGTAAACTCAATAATTTCTCCATAGTGACTAAATAATACAGTAATAATAATTACAAAAACTAACAATTCCTATTGGATCGTTAAAACTTGAAACTAGTTATGAACCAACCATAGCATGAAACGTATAGTTTTGGTACATCATGCAACAAAGATTACCACCAAATGGAAAAAGTCTTCGTGACAATCGATTGATCTATAGATTTTGCTTTTGCATGACCTTTCCCATCAACTTGTGGCGATTTTGCCCTTAAGGATACACAAAATGTGTTTCTAATTAGTCCCATAGTACATATACTTACTGTAGGATCGAGATCCTATGTCCTCGTAACGACTGCGAATTATGATATATGTCTCCTCTTTATGTGAGCACCGTATAATTGACTATTTACTTTTTAAGTTTTGAAATGTCAGCAACGTACGTTACATATAAAATAAAATGTCTGCAATGCAATAAATGGTAGATCCATAATAGAATGATATTATTCAGAATGGAACAAATAGAAAAAAATGTAACAAACGATGCGGTTAAAGAACTAAATTTGTGAATTAAATGTTAGAATCACTAACAATCAAAATGATATTATAGGGTATAATGGTCTAGGTCCATCATATTTACATGTATAAACTTTTTAATAACTTTTAAATATAGGACACATTTGCCAAAAAAGAGATCAATACGATGTCTCTTTGATCTTGAATATTGTGTTGACTAAAATTTATATTCGTAAATTTTGCTTATTTATTAACAATTCACATATTTTACCGGATTTGAATTTGAATAGCGATACAATAACACCAAACTATCATATAAGTAATGTCAAGCTACTTTATAAAGATGATTTTGATGGACCTACAGAGCCGATCCTCTACATGAAAAAGATGCTCTGGTTAAGACTTTTTACCCCCACAAATAAAATAAAAGTATATAATTGACTCCGAGGAATAATTTATAGTGATCACGAAGGGACAAAATCTCCAAATACGTTTAACAAAGGACCCATATAATAAATATAGGATGAAATGGAGAAGAATATTAATGATTTCACTTAAGAGTCTTGATAAAGAAAAATAAACATAATCATGTAGCTTAAATTTGGATTTGGTTCGACGGGACCAAATTGGATAAATAAGATTAATATCATCTAGTAGTATCTAATATGTGGATTAACTTTTATACTATATAAAGACGGCGAGTGGGGAGATTGTGTATCCTAATTCTGGCTATAAAGTGTAGGATTGAGAGAGAAATTGAGAAACTGTTTTGATCTTAAATGAGAGAAGAGATGTGATGATGATGACGATGAGTAGGCCGATTAGTTACTGACTAAAACGTGTTCCTACAATATATGAAGTGATCCTAATATTCGAATACCATTATTGGAATGTAATAAATTGTAAAAGTAACAAATATCTATAAAAAAAAAAAATTTAAATATGAAATGTTCTCTTTTATTATATTAAGTGAGGATTTAGGGAAAAGATTTGTATCAAATTATATTACGTTTTCAGTTGGCAAGACACAATTAAGTAGCTTTTTATTATTTGTATTCTACATATTATTTTTTCACTGATTAAATGTATTTAGATAAATGATAAATAAAATTTTCGTTATAAAAAACTTCATGATTTTTTAATATATATGCAAAAATTTAAACATCAATTATCACTTATGATATAGAAAAATAATTTATTTTAGGGTGAGGTAAAAAATAATTGAGATGTTTAAACAGTTTTATGCTGAAACAAATCTTGCTAAGCTGGCTTATTATAGATGGAAGCGGATATCAAATTCAAATAGAAAGCGATAAATAAAATAGTTGATACGAAAAATTCATACGTGTTTTATAGATTGCGTTTAAAAGTAAATTGCAAAATAATAAGATAACAATTATGAAAAAATTACAAGGTACTTCTACAAAGCTTTTTTAGTTGTAAACTTTTACATATTTAATATATGTTTTACGTATTAATCTTATTTCAAAAAGTACACTTTTACAATATAATGTTAATGATTAAATAACTGTTACAAAAATCATTATATCTCAATGCTGCAACAAAATAGTCCTTACATCTAATTCAAATATAAAATGTAATTATGCAATTTTAACGGTCCACACGACTAAACTATATCATCGAAAAATTTATAAGTTAGGACCACATCTAACTCTAGTTCCAAAACAATGGATATTCGTTTGATTCGAATACAACAATTAAGGTAAAATATGTCAGCTGATTTTTTGAGTACTTAAATTTGGTTTAACTAAGTTTTAATTGAGAAAATCAGAATGAATCGAATGTAATATGGATATGTTTGTTTTGATTTTGTTTTCGCTTTAATTCAAACTTTGTCATAAAAAATGATTAATTTTCAGAAAACATATTTTTTGTTTTGTATTACCTAAGTTCAGTTATCATATGACTTAAGTGTCACATATATAAGAATCAATTTATTTTAGTCGAATTTAAGTTTGATTTGGTTTTGAAAGATTAATTACAAATTAATTCTAACTGATAGATTTTTTAAGTTTTTCAATACATTAAAAAAATTCGCAATTATAGTTGTAACCTTATTCATTAATATTAGAGAGGGAAAAAAGCAATTGTATTATCATTTTAACCATAAAAAAATGTTGGAAGACAAATACAAAACAGAAGAGAAATAATAAAGTTATAATAAAAAATAAACCAATTATGCGTCAAAACTAAAAAAAATTATCTTTTTAAAATTATATCTTTTCTTTTAAGCATCCAAAAATTAGAATGAGAGGGAGTATGTTGTCTAACAGTAGTTCGGTCTAGTTTATTATCCGAACAGGACTAAATGTGAACATGAAGAAAGCACACTAAGTATTGAGCTTAACTAATAATATCGATTAAGAAAATGATTAATTAGGTGATAAAGTAGATTTGTTATGCTGCTCACATGGTTTTGCGTGAAATAATGCTTTTAACCATCTTTTTGTCTCTCCTAGATTTCGAGCTAAAAAGCTAAGTCGTGTATATTTTGTATTTTATGTTTTTATACATTATTCTTTTGCTGTTAGGAATGTTGCACGGAATGATATATACTTTGTTTATCTATGAGATACTATTTTAAGTGATGTTTTTTATCCATCGTATTCTGCAACTTTTTAATTATTAGTCGAATTATTTTTGGTAAGAACATTTCATGATATATAAAATAATAATATGAATTTATGTGATTTTTAATGTGTGCAAATTTTTCAAACATCACTATTATTATTTTTACTGCATTTTATTGAAATATTTTTAACAATCAAGTATTTACAAATAGTAATAATGAGAAAATCAGATTCGTCTTTTACAAATAGAAAATCGAATGAATGTTGAACGATAAACATGAATTCCGAGAATAACAATAATATGAATCGATTTAGAGTTGAATTAAAACTAAAATATGACAGTATATAATTTTAGTATTTCAATTCATAAACGATTTAAAATAACAAATATAAAAAAATATGATTTAGTGTAATATCATGAGAATTGAGATTTTATTTCTCTTTTTATCTCTTTTTATTTTGTAATATGATTATATGTTCAATGTTCTCGTTTACTCCATTCGATATATCATTGATTTTTTTTCTTTATTTGGCCGTTTAGCTTTTACCGTTATAATTTCTTCTTTTCTCTTATGAGAAATGTCATTCCTTATTATTCACTAAATTGTATATTACTTTTCATTGATAATGTTGAAATAATGTATCAAACACAAAGATTAAAGCAAAAAAATAGAAAGATAAAAGTATACAGTGTTACTTTAAGAGATCAAAACAACTATATTTAACTTTATATAAACTCCTAAATCTCAACACTTTCATCTACTTTTACTTCATGTATGCTAAAATGAAATAACGACGAGTGAGAGATGGAGAAGCGACGTGAAAACGAAAGGCAAATTCTTTCATAACTAAAGGTTCCTTTTATTTATAAGTCAGTCAAAACAAGTCAACGGTTAAGTCAGTTGACCGAAGATGACGACTAATGACGTCAGCATCAACTTCTGCATTCTACTTCCTCTGTTTAAATAGAAACCAAACCCCTTCGACTTTCACTCACTCACACACACACAAACACAACAAGAAACTAGAGGCCGCCATGTGTGAACACGTTAGCACCTCCATAACCTCCGGCGAGACGTGTCAATCTTTTCTATACTCCGACGGCATCGTGGCTCCTCCTCTGCCGCATGATCATCATCATCATCAGTTCCTGCCTCCGCCACCTCTTATGATGAGCCACCACTCGCTATTCGCGGCCGAAGCGGTTTCAGGGTTTGGTTACTTTGACTCCGGCATGAACGGCGGCGGCGGAAGCAGCAGCTGCGATTCCCCGAGCTCGATGGGGAGCGGCGGAGAGAGTCTTATTATGCAGAGGAGTGTGAGTAGCCATAATGGCTTTTACGGTAATTTCACGACGACGGCCCACGATTTCGTTAACGATCATGATGGGCCAGCGAGACGGGCCCTTAGCGCCGGAGATCTACCCGTAAGTAAATATTATACTATACACACTTGCATGGCTTATATTGATATTTCAAATCTATTATTAGCCCCTTGTGTCTTTCTTTTCTTCGTTTGCGTTTTTTTTTGGTTACGATGATTAAAATTCTATATCTGCAGTTAGATATGAACATTTTAACATTTTTAAAAGATATTTAAAAAATTCCAATAGCGTTTTGGTATGTGTGTAGAGGAGCAGCAGAAGAGAGAGCAGTACGGTGTTGAGTGAGAGCAATGCAATAATAGAAGGAATGGGCAAAGCTTATAAGTATAGTCCTGAGGAGAAGAAAGAGAGAATCGAGAAATATCGTAGCAAACGAAACCTTAGAAACTTCAACAAGAGGATTAAGGTAAAATTTTTCCCCTTTTTAACATTTTGTATATATGTTTACTCTTAATTTTCTGGTTTACAATATAAGTTTTTAAGTTATTTCATTTTCGCATATAGGAAGAAAAATAAATGTAGCATGCATATACTTGGTTAAATGAATAAATCGATCTCTCAATTCATATTGTATCCTCTCAAAGTTTCTCCACAATTTTCACATATTTTCCATTTTATTGTTCTTTTATAAACCCTGGACACCTATATATTAAAATATACATATATATATATATATATATATAAGTCCCTTTGAAACTGTTAAAGACTTGACATGTAGTTGTATAAAACAGTGACATGCACCTGCACACTTATTGATCCTATCTAGCCCTTTTTATTTTCTAATCAAGCATATACTTTCCTATAAAATTCTCCGTTAATCAACTAAAATTGAATTCTACATATTCGTTCGGCGATCCGCATTATATATATTTTAAACTCATATTTATTAGGTCTAAATAATTCTGTAAGACACGAATTCTCATTCAGCACAAAATTAAATGGTTCGTTAATGTCTAAAAAAAGGACTCCGTTGACCAAAAAAATAAATTGCCTCAATATATCTATCAATCGCTCTTATCACTCTAAAAGTAACATTATCTTCAAACATAAATATAATTTGATAAGTATGTGAATTAGAATTAATGTTGTGTCACATCATATTTGGTCTTAAGGAATCTTTTGAGATAGACACATCAAGCTCCAAGGTTGCCATAAGTTTATTTTTCCATTAATTATTTTTATTATAAGAAAGTCCACAAGTATCCCTAATAAAGGATTATAGTATTCATATGCTTCAATTCGTTTCTCAATTACATGTTTTCTGCTCGAGCTATATATAGTTGTATGAATGATAAGTTGTATAACTTATTACATTGAAAACTTTGTAGAGAAAAAAGGAACCACCTATTATAGATGATATTACTTTTCTCACTATAAATAAATAATCGAACAATCATCATGATTTTAAGACGGATTTAATTAAATAATTTTTTTTAATTAGTATGAATGCAGGAAGACATTAGCAGACAGTAGGCCAAGAATAAGAGGAAGATTTGCAAGGAATGATGAGATGTCACAACAAGAACAAGTTGATGTTATTGAAGCCGTGGTTGGAGATGTCGACACGTGGGCAGCTTTTCTTGATTCTTTCTCTGCTAATCACTTCCTTAATTAGTCTCTTTTAATTAATTATATTTATGGTTTTCTTTTCTTATATATGTTTATATATATGGCACTTTAATTTGTTTTGGTTTGAAAGATTTCTCCATGTCGCTAAACTCATGTAGGTTTTATGTTTTATTTGTAAATAAGAATAACATATTTTGTATTTTTATTTGGAGATTTTTGCTAAACAATCTATCTTCAATAGCCGTATCGACTGATATAATATACATATATAACGTCCTACAAAAAAAGCGTTAGGAACGTAACATTTCCTAATGATTATACTCTTATGAAGCATAAGGTGTTTCTGTAACTGACTTGACTGTTTCTAGAAATGTTAACGGTATAGTAGTTCATAATTTCTCTTTTTTTTAGTTTATTTGGAAAGAAGATTATTGTCAGAAAGGACATGGAATTTTTTGGAAGACGATATTTATATTAAAAGATAGAGAAGAGAAACAACATACAATTTTCGAGCATTAGTCTGATTTAATGTGTATTAAAAAAATGTGCATGATTTATTGGCTTTTATTACTATCTATGTTGCATAACATTTTGTAGTCCGCGAGCATGAATTGTAGGCGATGAAATAAAATGATGAAAATAATAGAACTCCATTTTTTTTTGTCAACTAAAACAAATTCTTCATTTTTTTATTATTAATGCTTACTTGGACCCGTAGATAGTTTATGGATAGTTTATTATGTTCCATAATGGTATGAATTTTCTTTTACCAACTTGATTTACAAAAACTAATCAGAAAGTACAAAGATGATAACTTTTAGCATTGAAAAAACATGTAACGAACATGGTCATGTTACTTTGATGATTTCATTACTCTCACGTTGATTACTCATCGTGCTACTAAGTACTAGCATACATTATACTTTACAAAATTCTTAAGAAAACAAAGAAGTTTCCACTCAAATAAACTAAACTAAAGTAATCAACCGAGCATTAACGGTCTTAAATAAGAAGAAATATTTGTATATTTAAAAATGAATCACACAACCAGGGGTGTTTATATGGATGAACCAAACCAAAACTATACAACATGAACTTAATATAAAGCTAAAACAGTAATATTTTTTTATTCTTCGAAAAACCGAAAGTGAATCTCAAAAAAAAAACCGGCCAAGACTTAATTTTCTTTGTCTCTTAAATTACGAAACTAATTATTTGTCTAAAACAAAAAAAAACTATTAACGAAGATCAGAAACTGAATACATACAAGTACAAACTTCGTTTTAGGAGGCAAACACGACATGAATTAGTGAAAATATTCTAAACTAATATTAGTAATAACGTGAAGAGTAAGTAATGCTTCTTGAGTTAATTTCAGCAAAATAGTTTTGAAAAAGGAAAGAGAGCAATCTTTCTTCTTTAGCAAAGGCTATCTATGGAGAGAGATGTAGGCCCTCCGGCGACCATGTCCCCGACTTTCGTCGGCCGGCGGTAGATTTACCGACTCTCCACTCTCGAACATGTTTTCACTTTTTTTTGTTACTTTTTATTATTTTAATTAAAAGCCTTTTTTTTCTTGAACACGAGCACACGAAGGGGCCATCTCTATACTGTAAAGAATAAATTATAAAATTTTCTTTTCCCCCACTTTTATAATCGGTTCAATATTTGAACAATAAAACCACGAGACTTGCGTGGGTTTAAATTAATGAGCAAAACTTATCTAGCGTTTCAGAATCATCAAGCTCTTCTATGATTTCCTCTTTTACTGATTCGTTTAAAACGTGAATGAAGTAGAAAAGGCTTGAAAGGCCCTAGTTGCGCTAATCGAACTCTACTCCTCTTAGCTAGCGACTTACCTGCATATTCCAACAATTGATTGAGATAACATACGACTGAATCTTAGTCTAAAACTTGCGTGTGCGTTAGGTTAAGGTTTCAAAATGATGAAATTTAGATCTCATACCTGAGTTTGTGGTACTGTTTCTTTCAGAGGACTGGACATGGACTTGTTGATTAGTTTTGGTTTCCGTCTCGCTTTCCTTTTTGTCTTCCATTATCATCTCAAAGGTGTTGTGGATTGGAACCCATGGCTCTTCCCCAAGCTCAGCCTCACTGGACTCTAACGTTAATACTTGGTCATGGTCTTGTCCAACCGCCTCTGGACTGAGAGAGTTACCTGATTCTCTTAGCAAATTGGTAGTCTCAGAGGATAAGTTAGGAAGACTAAAATTACTGTCACCTGTTTCATGCTTCTGGTTTTCCACTGTCACCTCCATGTACTCGTCATGATTTGCTTCTGAAGAACCATCGATATTCATCAGATCACCATCAATGGATGCATGGTGCTCAATATTAGCATGACCAGAAGTAGCTCCTTCTTTGCTGTCTCTGTCCACTAAGACTTCATCATCAACAGCAATAATTCCTATGTTTAAGTTTTCAACAAGACTTTGTGGTTTCCCAAGACCACTTTTTGATGGCAACATTGATTTATCTTCTGAATCCAACTCAGTCTGCATGTTAACATCAGAAGCTGTATCTGATTTTGTACATCTTATCAGTGTTAAGGATGCAGCAGCTTGATCTTGCACCAAAAACCCCTGTCCCTGGCTGGTACTGCATTTCCTCAGGGGGAAAATTGTAGTAGGTTCCACTTTGTTGTCATCTTTAGATATTAGCATGTCGATTTGGCTAATGGTTTCGTTTTCCGGACGATTATCAACAGGTGCCTCCGAATCAGCCATACATACTTCAGAAACTTGATTCTTACCGTGAACTGGTGCGTCAAGCATCTTCGCTGCAGGTGGCTGAGTCAAAGGTTCAGTTCCTACAATATCCTTGACCCGGAAACCATGTGGTGGCAAGCCGTTACGAACAGAGGTCAAATCAACCGCCTTAGGGTATTTGCGTGCCACAGCACGTGTGGTGGCATCAAAAGCCTTTGCAAGATCTTCCAAAAGCATGTCACCTTCGCCACTCGACAGTGGATCCCATTTCATGAAATCTCCAGACAGAGGCTGTTCAAGGCTAAATGTTTCACTAGAAGAAAGTAATTCAACCTTGACAGCTTCTTTGTGAAACCGCTTCTTCTTTAAAATCTTGGCTATCATATTCCTGAAAGCAAATTAAAAATCCATCCTCAAATGAGAATAAATTTGAACCTCAACTGCATCAGATAACACAATTGCTAGAAGAACTGAATACCTACCTACAGTTTTTTGAAATGGCAGCTCTGGCTCTTTCAGTAGAGAGTCCAAGCAAGGACATGAGATTTATAACATCGTTTGGACCTCTAAGTTCTGTAAGTGAAGGAGGAGAGACTGAAGGAACACCATTATGTTCTGTGACTGAAGGAGCACCGCTCGATATAATCAGATTCTTCCCCTTGAACCAATCCACCAGTAACTAGTAATGCCATATCACAAGACATATAAGAATATAACTAGAAAAGCAACTAAGCAACACTAAACTACACATAGAGAAACACACAACTATCCCTCACACTACAAATATACAATGTGACAACTGTAGGCTGATGCATCAGAGTTTCTCTCACCTTAGCATTCGATATGACTTGTCTTCTCTTCTGTGCATCCTTTACTAGATCAGAGTACATGATCTCAAAGTAAATCCCTCGCTGCCGATAAGAAAATTCATCAAGTTGAAGCAAGGAAACAAAACAAAGAGATCGATTGTGACAGGAAACGATGTCACAAACCTTAATAGCAGCTTTGACCAAGGGATGCTTCAATTGGAATGACATCTTTGAGAAATCAATCGAAATAATATCAACCTAAGGAACAAGATAAGAGTTATTTCTCGAGAATTTTTCTGATGCAACTTAGAAAATCTCCAATTAAGCTATAAATACAGAAAAATCCCACCCCAAAAAAAAACTCAATCAGAGAGACAGAAAATCAAACCTCGGCTTTTGTACAGGCTTGATCGAAGGCGTACTGATTCATCGGCCTGACTGCAACAATATCGTAGCTCTTCAGAACCGAATTCCCAGAGTTCAAGCCCAGACACTGAGCCTTACTCTCCAATTTGACGGTGATGCGCGTGTACTGTCGAAACGGAGTAGCTCGAGGGACGCCGAGTAAGTCGCGATGGAACCCGACGGAAGAAGCTAGTCGCGGAGCGGCCTTGAAGAGAGATCCAAGGGTGAGAAGAGGGATCGTACAACAGTCCTTCTTCGACATTACGCCTTCGACCCAATGGTTATGTGCGATCCCAACATAGCCCAGTTCCATGGCTTTCGTGGCGAGCTTCACGCGCAATTTATTTCCGACGAGGACTTCCTTTCCGCCTATCGCTGGCAGATAGCTGTACGGAATGCTTAGGTCGAAGAAACCCATGAGAGAGTCGGAAGAGACACTGTTGACTGTGGAACGATTTTCCGATTAGGGTTTAAGCAGTGTGGGGTTTTTGTGCTTTCGCTTACCACTTCTAGGGAGGAGAAGGAAAAGTTAAAACACAACTCGGCGTGTAGACGATTTTGCGAAACGACAGTGTATAGAAAAATCCGAGTAAACATTTACTTTTTTTTTTTGTTAAACAAGATATAATCGATTAGGATGAGTCACAAAAACACTTACTTTTTTATTATAAATATATATTTACAAATAAATTTTCTATTAAATATTTATAAAATAACTAAATCATAACTTTTTTAACTTTTACTTATTAATGAATTTTGAATCGTTTTATGACTTATAAATATAATAAAAATAATATTATTTTTAATAATTTATGTTCTTATTATAATAAACATATAATTTCGAATAAAAAAATTGTAATCGGTTTGACTATTTATTTTTTAAATATATTAAATTGCATATATTTTTTCGAATTAAACGATAATTTTTTATTAGTTTTAACTAGACAACAACGCATAAAATTTGTTAATTATATTTAATTTAATTTTTTATTAAATTTGTAATTATGTTTTTGTAAAATTTTGTATAATTTTTTATATGTTATTTTAAAACATAATTAAAAAAAACTCAAACTGATAATCTTTTGAAAACTTATGCACGAATATGAATATTTATAAAATAACAAAATTATTATAATTGGTGAATATTTCATTTTTATTTGTTTATATATAAATTTTAAGTTGTTTTATAATTAAATATTGTTATGTTAATTAGACGTGTGATTTTAAAGACCACTATTATGCGTAATTTAGTAAATGTAACACTGTTTGGTAACTAAGGTTTGAAGAACACTATTTTGATGATAATGATTGCTTTCTTACCTCTATTGGTTTGCATTTTGCCAAATATAAACAATGCAGTGGTAAACTGTTAAAATTGTTACTTGATAACTATAAAGTTTCGACTCTAATTTTACAGCGCGTTGAATTGTGAACGTGACAATTGTTACGGACCATCTTGGTCTTCAGTGTCAAACGATCCACGTTTGTTGCTCTGTACAAAATGCTAAATACGGCTTAGGCTTTTTCGTTTCGTTATTATTAGTTTGAGCGAAAATTTAATCTGCATTAAAAAGTCCAAATTTTAGCCCAATAAAAAAGCTACAGGCCCATTAGAACAAAAACGTCAGGTCAAATTCTACGTGTATAGCTTTTACAAACTTACTCATTGGCGCGTAAGCTTTATTTTCCCTATTTTTTTTTGGATAATTATTTATATACATCCGATCCATTATAAAAACACTATAGACATAGAATATAATGATTTCAAGTGTATCTCGGATGAATTTAAAATTTTCAAATTCTTAAATTGGATACTGATTTTGAAAAAAAAATGGATATTGATGGATTGTCGTATAGCATAACAATTCTGAAAAAAGCTAGAAAATGACATTAAGTCGATCTCATTCCAAATCTACATAGACGTAACTTTTTTTCAGAAAAATACTTTTAACCATATTTATCATTAAAAAAAAGGATAAGTAACTAGGAGGGGGTGTAGAGGTTACACGTGTCTTTAAAAGAGCAACACGTCATCTCTCGATAAACCAGACATTAACGACGTCGTTTTCTTAATCCTTTATTGATCTAATACTCAAAAACAATATCTCTCCTGTCTCTATCGAGTTCACTGTGGAAAAAAGAGAGAAACCAAAAAAGCAACTGGTGTTTGTATTCTGCTTCACGCCTCATCACTGCAATTTTTTTAATTCAGATATAGACCCCATTGATTGATTGATAATATATTAGTCTTTGAGAAGAAGCAATCATTATCATCAACCTCCTCCTAGTCTCGATTTCTCATACCGATTGATCGAGGCGGTTTTGTTTTTTGCCTTTTTGGAATGGAGAAAGTTTCATCGCCGTCTTCTTCACGGAGGTCGGCTTATCTGGAAGCTCTTACAATTGAGATTAAGAAGAAGCTTACACGGGTTAGCATGATTTTTTTTTTTGCATCTTTCTCCAGAGATCGCGGTTTTGCTCAATTGTGTTGATCTGTTTTTTGATTAGTCTTCTTCGAAATCGTTGCTGGATTTTCGATTAAGAAACATGCATTAGATAATTTCACAATTTCTTTTCTTTTTGGATTGATTGATGATTGCGACGGATTTCTGAAAACGGGTCTGATTAGTGTTTCAATGTAAATCTGCGGTTTGCGATTCCAGATAAAGTTCATGCAAATCCGATAATTGATTTCCTCCTTCTTCAAACGATTTTGTAATTATTTTTTTCTTCTTTGCTTTGATTGCTAAATACCTGTTTACAGTTTCTCACGCCTGGATTTATGGATTTGGTCATCTCGAATTTCGAGTGTGTAAATATGATTTTAGAGTGTTGATCTTTTGGTCGTAGGCTGTTGTCTCTCCAGCACAAACGCGCAACTTGTTGCAGGACTTATTTGCTGATATAGCTCTCGAAGTCGACGAACGGGCCAAAGGTAACGCTTTTGGTCTCCACATTTTTAGTGACTTGTTTCATATATCTGTTTGCTTTTTACTGTTTCGCTGCTTCTAGAGACGATTAGATATTAACTTTCCGAGAGGGAATTTGAGGCAGATGTGATCCTTAGCAAAGAAGAAGATGTGGTTTCTGATGAAGCAGATGCTGATGGTCCGTTATGTTTTTTCGACGTTCTTGCTGATTATTATGTAAAAGTGTCTGAGAGAGGGAAAGATATACTTGATTTGATGGTGCAGCTGTGGAGCCAGTCCTTTGCATCACACATATTCTCTCTACTGTTCCATAAATGGGTATTGTAGTCTTTACTAATTTCTCTGTAATGTTATATTCAGTCCTGAAGCGCTGTCTATACTCCATTATTTTGTCGACCGAGTCAATACTGTGCTAACATGTTTCTATAATTCTTCTCAGCTGTTTGAGGTTCAGCTTGAGAATCAAGAGATACTCCTGCGATATTCTTCAGCTCTGGTGCAGGGAGCAACAAATGTATTTTGGTAAACTCTTTGAAATTTAGCAAGATTAACATCTTCACTTGATTTGGATTGCTTGGTTCAGTGCGTATACCTCGCTAGGTTCAATCATGTATTTAGATCTATAGTAGTTGCAGTTGCTTATTGTACTTGTGATTTTCATTTGTAAAGAAGTGGTATGATAGATAGTCTTTCCAAGTCGTCTTCCTACATTTAAATGGCTTGCCAAGTATTATTAGGGTAACATGTGACAAACTCTATTCCTTTTATTACAGGATAGACATCCAGACAAATACAAGACGCTTCCAAACTCTCTTTCGGGTACCTTCTTTTCCTCAGATATGTCATAGCCTCATCTTCTTTTGTTGGATATTTACATATGTAGGGAACTTTGATATATTAATCAAATGACTTTGATATATAAAGACATGTTAGAGATCATTCATATCCTCTTTCGATGACGTTACCTTTTTCGATGTCTCCGATAGATCTTCTAGGCAAAAGATGTTTCTTTGTACTTGTCGATCAGGTTGTCACTATCACACGCCCACATGGCATGCCAGTTTGCTACTGTAACTGACAATCTCTGTGTTCTCTTAGTATCTTCTCGAGGAAGTTGCTTTGGAGCCGATCAGATTGAAAAAAATTCCCATACAGGTGAGTGGTTCCTCTCCATTTTCATGACGGTTTTAACTTATTTCAGCCTGGAGATTGACTCTCCCTTACCTAATTTCAGGCTCAGAAAGAACTCTATCTCTTGCTCTCAAGGTTCATTTTCTTTTACAATTCAGGTAGGACACTGTTTTTGAGCAGTTATTATTGGAACCCAGTCAAGTTTCTTCTTGTATCCTTACAATTTCTTTTTTCCAGTGGATAAACTTGATGGCTTCTTGAGGAATTACCCAGAGTTTCCTAATGCCTTCTTGGTTGGAGGACCCGGAGATTTCCTTGTTATAGAACTTACTGATCAGGTATAGAAGCAAAGGCTTTGTGACTAAATACAAATCATTCTCTCATGACTAATTCACATACATCACTCATCTAATATGTTATTGTGGTGCAGCTGCAGAAACTGAAAGTGGAACCGGTGCTGCTACACTATCTTTCTCAGATGAAGATTCTTCAAGGTACTTTTCTCTCTTCTAGATAAGAAAGATTCTTCAAGATAGATGCTGCTTCTAACATAGAATCAAACTTAAAGCAATGTTGGATTTATCTGCAGGTATGGAACTGAGAATGACGACTAGCACGAGATTAAAGGCGTGTTTGTACAGTTTTACCTCACCTGGAGGTCCAATGTACCCGACAAGAGCTGTCCGTCATGCAGCCTGGGATGCTTTGGATTCCCTCTTTCCAGTGAGTGTTTTCCTAATTAAACCCATTTTTTTAGTACAAGATCCAACGTGAGAAACATATCATCCCAAGACTTTAGAGAACCTCTTAAAAATTTAAAAGCACCTGACGCTAACCAAAACAGTCTCAAATGAGCTCATCCAATGTCTTAATAATTGCTCTTAGATCACAAATTTGGAAAAGCTTGTAACAATGTGATACTTGCCTTGCAGGTCGGGCGTTACCCGAGGCATCTCATTAGTCTATTTTTCAGGCTGCTATATCCGTGGTACTGGCCATCTTCGTGCTGGAACTTTGTGGTTTCTTGCATTAAAGCGGTACTCTATTCTGTCGTGAGGCTCATCTTTTCACGGCGAGAAAAGCCAAGGCAGAGCTAAATAGCTTTTAATTATGATGAAGCCTGCAGCAGGAAACAAATCCTTGTGTATATAATGTGGTTTTGGTCTCAAGAGACAAACCAGAGAACTTTACCTTCTTCACCTGTATTGCTTTCTATGGAGAACATAAAATCCGTTTTGAGGAAGATCCCATGGAATAGCTTTTGACGTGTTCTGTTGTCATTGTTAAATTGTTATTTTGCTATAGAGAATGATGTATTCTTACTAAAACCACTTTTCATGTAGAAGAAAAAAGATTTCTTCCTTCTGTTTTAAACTTTTAGTTGTATTAGATGTGTGAGACTCCTAACGAATTTCGCCATCCATGAAGTTATCATACAAAGTTGTGGATCAATTTGACATAAATTAAAAGGTGAGAAAAAAGAAATTTAAGAAGCTGAGGTTAAGACTCGATGAACATGCAAAATGTAAGGATTGATTATGTAAATCCTCACATTGAGTAACACTTTTCTACAAATTTTGTTCCAGTGGTTTGATGCTAGCAAACTCAATTCTAGTCACCCAATCAGTCAAAACTCTGCGCTAATAATACTAAAGGCATCACTTATATAAGGTAAGAGGCAAAAGACAACTAAATAATTATCATCAAAGTCTTGCAAGTTTGTAACAAAACCTAGCTTGTGAAGAAATTTGCCTGCATATGCTGTGAAGAAATTCGTTTTCCTTCCTCTGCCTTTTACTCGAGGGTATTAAGATAAGACAACAATTTAAAGTCTAAACATAGATTCGCAGATCTAAAGAGTCATTTCTAAGAAAACAAATCAACAACACACGGCCATGAAGGCTAAGTGACATAGCCTCTGGTACAAGTTTTCTAGCTTCTCCCTCCTCACTCACCCCACTTGCGGTTTGAGAAGAGCAGCCACGTTCCTCAGTTTGTCTCCATATCTCCTGCGTGGTACTTATCAAGATCCGCATCAAGATCTTCAGCAGATATCTTCTCTGCTGGTCCCTTGCCAGGACGCCCGCCACGACCACCACCTCGGCCACGGCCTCCTCGACCACCACCACGTTGTTGACCACCTCGCCCTTGTCCCCCTCTGCTAAGCCACCAATAAACATATTTTCAATATACCCGAAAAGATCAAGGAAGCTTTTGCATATGATACATCAATATACCAGTATCTTACCGCCTTGAAGCACCATTAAAGTTTGTATTTCCGGGTCTACCAGACGGCGCAGAGGCGGTTTGAAGATTGGTGCCTACAATCTCAATCTTCATGGGTTTTCCATCCAGCTGAACGTCGTTGTACTTCTTCACAGCTGCGATTGCCTCGCCACGCCGAGAGTATACTACTTCAGCAGTTCCCTAATGGTATAAGTAGTTTACACGATTTAATCTTCAGGACTCAGATAGAGGGCAGTCAAAGGTGTTGCAAAGGAGAACGACAAAGATGTAAGCTCAGCTACCTTTGATCTTCCACTCCTGTCGAAGTGAACTGTGTAGCGTTTAAGTTCCCCGACTTCAGCAAACAGTTCCTGCATACAAAGAACAGAGGCATATCAATTTGAAATATGTTCCAAATGGCACAGGAAGCAGAGAGTAACACTAGCTCAGCTAAATAACAATCGGAAGAACTTACACAAGAAACAGTATGTGGAGCATAAGGGCATACGTTTAGGTTTCGGTTTCGATTCAAGACAATAACGATACTAGAGTCCACAAACCCTAAATATGTAATTGCTAATGAGGCAGAGAATCAAAAGAGTTGAGAAAAGAGTAAATTTGTTACCTTGATGTCTTCGTTCATGACCCCGTAATCCAAATTGGATATGTAGAGCTTCGTTCCAGTTTCGATTCCGGCGGAAGAACGGCTGGATCGGGAAGGGAAAGCTTCTGACCTTTCGGAGTACATGTCGTGTTCCCAGGTGGACTCCGGCGCCTATACAACCAAATCAATCCGTTTTGTTTTTCCTCTTTGAGAGATACATCAACACCAAAATCGATTTGCTTTTTTTTATAAAGAAAACGTCAACGCAGAGAGTCTATTTCCATTATGTGAATCGGCAAATCTGAGAGGAAAGATCCGGCGAAACTAGAGAGAAGAAGAAGAAGAAGGGAGAACATATGTAGATCGGATTTGGACCTTGGCCGATTGGTATGGAGCAGATCGGTTGGATTTCCGATTAGGGTTGTTGCGGCGGGTTGGACCCGGTCCGGATCCGGATCCAGATCCACGGGCGGGACCAGATCCACGAGACTTACGGTTCTTGGCGATCATGTCGTCGAGAGACATATCTAATCCAGTCGCCATCTCGAAAATTCTCCGATCGACGTTTTCTCTTTGGACGGAGGAGGAGAGAGGAATAGCAAGAGAGAGACAGAGAGAGAGAGACAGAGAGAGAGAGAGAGGGAGAAGAAGAGGAAAACTTGCGCCGACACAAAGGAAAGGGGAACTACTTATGCATTATCTATTGTTGTCGGTGATTCTAGGCAATCAAGGTTTCGTGGTGTAGTTGGTTATCACGTCAGTCTAACACACTGAAGGTCTCCGGTTCGAACCCGGGCGAAGCCATTTTACAACCTTCCTTTTATTACATGGAAAGCTGTTACAATTTGAATTCAACATTCTTTGTCGGTCGGTCTTCGAGACTACTCTTCAAAGCAAGCTTTTTCGTTTTACAGCGATCAATTCAATTGTTCTCCAAAATCAAGTTATTATTGTATTGCTGAGTTCAAAATTAACCAGTTTGCAGACGAGACCTTTTTTTCTTTGATAATTACAAATTTGAAGCCACCTTTGGATTGAGATTCGGTGATATTTTGTCTATGCGTTTTGATATTACACAACTTCTAGGGCATTCAGGTCTAACAATCTCTATATCTCTGCACTCTTATTGAAATTTCAGTTTTTTACATCTTTTATTCACATTAATTCTCAATAATGTTAATACCATAGATTCATTTCAGAAACTAAAAGTATTATATTTCAATTACATACACAATTTGATCCTCAGACTCATCAATTTGATGTGGGAAGTGGGCATGGAGATTAGTGATAAGTAACACTCCAACAACTTTTACAAAACATGTTTTAAGTTTTCGAACACACAGACACAATAACCATAAACACAAGCCGCATCAAGTAGACTACTACGATAGAAAGAACTTCCATACAATTCATGTTCTCATAGGATCAGACTATTCGAAATCAAATCTAAGATTTCTAGATGTTATATTTGTCACACCAATTGCTAAAAACGAAGACTTTCAGTATAAAATGGGTGAACACAAACTTAATTAAGAGTAGAGGAGATTATAATTTCATCGTATTGGATTAGGATACAAAAGAGATGACATAGATTCCAAACATATCAATCGCAGTACTTACAAAACGTGATACTGGAAAACGAAAAAGGACATTTCTCTAAACCTAATTCAGACATTCCAATTAACCCTAAGCAACATTCCAGATAAAGAGAAGCCCTAACTCATAGTTTAGGAGCTCGTGAATTTGGTGACGGCCTTGGTACCCTCCGAGACGGCGTGTTTCGCCAACTCTCCTGGAAGCACGAGTCTCACAGCAGTCTGAATCTCCCGGGAAGTGATGGTAGGTTTCTTGTTGTACCTCGCAAGCTTCGACGCCTCTTGAGCGAGCTTCTCGAAGATATCGTTGATGAAACTGTTCATGATCCCCATCGCTTTGCTTGAGATTCCGATATCGGGATGAACCTGCTTTAGAACCTTGAAGATGTAGATTTTGTATGTCTCGATGCTCTTCTTCTTCATCTTCTTCTTCTTGTCACCGCCTGCACCGGCCTCCTTCGGGAGCTTCTTCCCGGCCTTTGGTATCTTCTCTGCCGGGGCTTTCTCGGCTTTCGATTTCTCCTCCACCGGCTTCTCGGAGGCCGGCTTCTTCTCCGCGGGCTTCTTCTCTGCCTTGGGCGCCATGGATTCTCTCTTTCAAGGTTTTTTCTAGTGGTAACAAGCACTCAAATCTGAGATCGAGTAGGTTAAAATGCTTTGAATTGATTTGATATCTACGGATTTGGGCGAGAGATTACTTTTATATACATCCAAAGGACTGATATGATTGGCTGAAATAGTTTGACGCGGATCGATGTCTCTACCGTTGGATCTTCTTTTCCAATTGAAAGATATCGACGGTCTAAAAGGAATCTTAAAACGAAGGAAAGCTCTCACACGTGACGGACCTTATTGGATACACTTGGTGGCGCGGACTGTTGACGTGTCGAGTTTAGCGCACTTTAAGCTCCTCGTGAAATTTTCCTTTCCCGCCCCCGCCTTTCTACATCGGCCCATGTATTCTCATGAGCCCAATATAAGGCCCATTTGGAATTGGTGAGACTGAGACGTCGCCTTCTCACCGGAGCCGATCCGACCCGGCCAGTTCCCAGATATCGGTTTGTTGTTCATAATACACAGACAAATGCTGCCTTTGACGGTGAACCTCTTTGATGAAGCTCTCTCGCACGATTCCATCACTGTCAAGCTCTCATTTGCGCCATAGCCACAGAAATGTAAGCTCTGTGATAGATTCGGCTCAAAAGTACGGTGGAATCACTGAAGATTGGGAATTCGTCGATGCCGTCAAAAAAATCGTGCGAGGGAAACGGAGCTGGGAGATTGCATTGAGCAGGGAGATCGTCTCGAGGAGATTGAAGCCTAGCCATGTTGAAGAGATTCTGATCGGAACCCTTGATGATCCCAAATTGGGTCTGCGGTTTTTCAATTTCCTTGGTTTGCACAGAGGATTCGACCACTCAACGGCGTCCTTTTGCATCTTGATACATGCTTTGGTCAAGCTTAATCTGTTCTGGCCTGCCTCGTCTCTGTTGCAGACGCTTTTGCTTCGTGCCCTGAAGCCAAGTGAGGTTTTTCATGTGCTTTTTAGTTGTTACGAAAAATGTAACCTTAGTTCAAACTCGAGTTTTGATTTGTTGATTCAGCATTATGTACGAAGTAAGAGAGCTTTAGATGGAGTTTTGGTGTTTAGGATGATGACGAAATTTGGTTTACTGCCAGAAGTGAGAACTTTGAGTGCTCTCTTACATGGATTAGTTCACTGTAGGCATTATGGTTTGGCGATGGAGTTGTTTGACGACATGATCAATGTGGGCATTCGTCCGGATGTATACATTTACTCAGGAGTGATACGTAGCTTGTGTGAGTTGAAAGATCTCTCTCGAGCTAAAGAAATGATTGTTCGTATGGAGGCAAGTGGATGTGATATGAATATAGTTCCATATAATGTGTTGATCGATGGGCTTTGTAAGAAGCAGAAGGTCTGGGAGGCTGTTGAGATAAAGAACAGTTTATCCGGAAAGGATCTGAGACCAGATTTTGTGACATATTGTACCTTAGTCCACGGGTTATGTAAAGTGCAAGAATATGAAGTGGGGTTGGAGATGATAGATGAGATGTTATCTTTAAGCTTCAGTCCCAGCGAAGCTGCAGTTTCAAGTTTGTTGAAGGGATTAAGGAAGAGGGGAAAGATTGAAGAGGCGCTTAACTTGGTTAAAAGAATAGCAGAGAGTGATATGTCGCCTAATCTATTTGTGTACAATGCATTGCTCGACTTATTGTGCAAATGTAGAAAGTTTGACGAAGCTGAGCTGGTATTTGATAGGATGGGGAAAATCAGCTTGTGTCCAAATGATGTGACCTATTCAGTTTTGATAGATATGTTTTGCAGAAGAGGGAAACTTGACACTGCACTTAGTTTCCTGGGGAAAATGATTGATACAGGTGTAAAGCTAACTGTTTATCCATACAATTCTTTGATTAACGGGCACTCCAAGTTCGGTGACATTAGTGCAGCGGAGAATTTCATGGCGGAGATGATTAATAAAAAGTTGGAGCCAACAGTGGTAACATACACATCATTGATGGGTGGATATTGCAGGAAAGGGAATATACACAATGCTCTTAGGCTCTATCATGGGATGACAGGGAAAGGTATTGCGCCGAGTATCTATACATTCACCACTCTTATATCCGGTCTTTTCCGTGGTGGGTTGATTCGCGAAGCAGTAAAGTTATTTAACGAGATGGCAGAATGGAACATTAAGCCAAACAGAGTGACTTATAATGTCATGATTCAAGGTTATTGCGAGGAAGGAGACATGGCTAAAGCCTTTGTGTTGCAGAATGAGATGATAGAAAAAGGTATTGCGCTGGATACATATACCTATAGATCGTTGATACACGGACTATGTATAACAGGTCGAGCATCGGAAGCTAAAGAGTTTGTGGATGGCCTTCACAAAGAAAACCATGAGCTCAATGAGATATGTTATACTGCACTCTTACACGGGTTTTGCAGAGAAGGAAGATTGAAGGAGGCGTCAAGTGTTTGTCAGGAGATGGTTCAAAGAGGGGTGGATTTGGACCTTGTGTGCTATGGTGTTCTTATAGATGGAAGTTTAAAGCACAAAGATCGAAAGATGTTTCTTGGACTTTTAAAGGAGATACATGATAGAGGACTCAAGCCTGATGATGTGATCTATACGAGTATGATTGATGCAAAGAGCAAAACCGGAGATTTCGAGGAAGCCTTTGGGATATGGGATTTGATGATAACCGAAGGATGTGTGCCTAATGAAGTCACTTTCACTGCTGTTATCAACGGATTATGCAAAGCCGGGTTTGTAAATGAAGCTGAGATTCTATGTTCGAAAATGTTGCCTGGCAATTCGGTTCCTAACCAAGTAACATACGGATGTTTTCTTGACACTCTCACCAAAGGAGAAGGAGACATGCATAAAGCTGTGGAGCTCCATAATGCGATATTGAAAGGGCTTTTAGCTAACACCGCTACATACAATATGTTGATCCGCGGGTTTAGTAGACAAGGGAGAATGAACGAAGCTTCTGAGCTTGTAATGAAGATGACAGGCAATGGTGTTTCCCCTGATTGTATAACTTACACAACAATGATCTATGAGTTTTGTAGGAAGAATGATGTGAAGAAAGCGTTTGAATTATGGAACTTGATGAGGGAACGAGGCGTAAGGCCCGATAGAGTAGCGTATAACACCCTGATACACGGTTGTTGTGTGTCGGGAAAGATGGAGAAAGCCATCGAATTGAGGAATGAGATGTTGAGACAAGACTTGAAGCCTAACTCCAAAACCTGCGGAACAACTGTTTGAGATTCTAGTTCGAAAACCTGACCCCTTTTTGTTACTGTATTAGTTCAATACTCCATCACATCTCAATTAGTTAAAAATTGAAAATATTTTTTTTGTCTAGAATTCGAAAAGCTGTGTTCACTGACAACAAAGGACGCTCAAAGGAATCATCTTTACACAAGGGATGCAAACACAGCATAAACATTGGGATAATTTTCGATATAGATGAAATACTGTTCGGTAACAAAGACACAAGACAGACCAGATAGATAGAATGAAGGTGTTAGGTTTTTATAACAGCCGCAAGAAACTGTAAGAGAAAAGACAACACCATTTCGGAATAGAAGAATATGAGCCAAAGAGGCTTACTCAAAGAGAGAGAGAGTTTCTTTTAGTTGACGCGGCTTTTCAAGACATCAAGATCCATCTCAGTTGGATCGGTTGCCTGAAGCTCTACTTGAATCCCATCAAGTTCACGCTTGAACCTGTCCTTGGAGCTCGCATAGATCATCTTGCTTCTCACCTTTGCTACGTCCGGACACCTTTGGCAGAAACAACAGACCACCATTGATCATCATCACAAAGTGAGAATGGAGTAATCAGGTGACATGGTTTTAGAGCAAATAGCAAAAACGGAGAAATGAGAAATTAGTTTTACCATGCAATGAAGAAAATCTTGCTCTTCTGGCAGTTCTCCTCTGTGACAAAGTCAAAATCATAAATGGCATATCGGCATTCTTCAGCTGGAAGGCTCGCTGCAAAGTCCTCATAGGTTTGAACAGGTTCACCAACTTTCTCAACAATCACTTGCTTCTGCTTCTCCTCGATCTTGTACACTATGAAACGGTGCGTCCTTTTCGCCTTCAATTCCAGAAACCTTAGCTTGCAGTCATCATGGACTGCCATTCCCGACGCCGCGTTAGCCTAATCATCAATACAACAACAAAACCATTAAGATTCATTCACAAAGATAGGCATCTACACAATCCTAAAACCAAGGGATCTTCTCATTTAGGAGTCTTAGCAATTTCCTGAAACCTCTAAAGCAAGAATAATCTCGACAACTAAACTAAGTCATCTTTACAGTAACGATATAGACTTCCATTGCAGCTAAGTCATCAGGAGAAACGAGAGATATCGAATTGGATACACGAGAAGCCTGATGGATCAAGCAAACGAAAATTATCGTAGAAACGTTCAATCATTCCTATCAGTGACCATGAACTCAACTGAAACTTGAAGGGAATACACAGACGAAAGTAATAGATTCTCAGTGATTTCGATTCTAGTTAGCGAAGCACAACAGTGTTGTGACTTGTTCGTCAGGATTTTTTTCTCTCCCTAGCTTAGATCAATACCACCGATCACATAAACAGAAAATTCAAAGATCTAATCGGAGAAAACAAATCCATCTTCCAGATCTAGTGAGCCAAAATCGAGAAGCGCGAGCTTAAAATTGAAAAACTAGAAACAAACAATAGAGAAAAAAAAATAATAAGAAGGAAAACTTTGAAATTCACCATGGCTGAATCAAAACGCTGTGAAAGACGATTTCTCGGCTGAAAGGTGACGCAGAGAAGAAGATGTTTTTTTCTTCGAATATGACTCTTTTTCTTCTCTTTTCCTTTCTTCGGCGTTATTTGGAAGCTAGACGACTCCGCGCATATTTATAGAGAAACTCATTTACTCTGCTTCTTGTATTTGTAAATTATTGTAAGCTTATTATTATTTTTGTTTTACTCAACAATAAGCATATTAACAATAGAGAGAGAGAGAGAGAGAGCATGCTTAAATTCTTGACATATTACAAAAAAATATGTTAATAATATGCATTCTATCGGGTTTGAACATGAAATATTACGAGTCCCGAACAAAGTCACAGAAAATGAAAAAAATATAGATAACAAAAAACACGTATTGAAATACTTTTTTGACGTCAAAATTTTTATATTTATATAAATACATATTCATAGTCTGACAATTTATATGTTACTCAATTCAATAAGTTCTATCAAAGTCTTCATGATTGGACAGTTGAAAGATTGCGTAAAAAGAGCAATGGACAACTACCACTGGTTGGATCTGTTTCCAAATAATCAAAAAATTGTCAACTAGGATTAATGTTTTGAGGTAAGTTTTTCCAATTCTTGATGGACCAGACTGGATTGAGCAAGTCTTTTCAAGGACCAGACTATCCTTGAAAAAACTGAAGTTGATGTATTGATGATTTACCAATTACTATATAATGAGTTTATACATAAAATAATATATGTCTTCACTTTAGAAAAACGTGGAGAGTCATGTGCGAAATGAAAATTTATGAAATCTAGAGATCCTTAAAGAATACACAATCTAGAGATCTTAAGAACATACAATGCATCTCGTGGATCTGTTTACAAATATTCAAATCAGAAAACTTGAACAATCATATCATTTATCTTTTATAAGTTATTTTTTGTTGTAACTAGTTTCATAAATTGGTGAAGACGAAGAGAAGGGACAATGTGCCAATAGGATCATCATTTGATAAAGGGTTTGGGTTTCTTACACGATGGTAAAAGAGCACAATCCAAATTTCTTTCAAGTTTTAAGCAAACAACTATAAGGACCAAAAGAAGGACATTGAAGACAAAGACCAAAGACCGATAAAATGAAGCTGTTTTGGTTGATGCCATCACAGCAAACTTCAAGAAAAAAGCATATCACTCGGTAATAGTAGGAAAAAGTTTGATTCAACCAAATATTTTGTTGAGGGTTTCTTCCTCAATTGGCTCGGCTTTTGAACACATCCAGATCCATCTCGGTTGGATCGGTTGCTTGAAGCTCTACTTGAATTCCGTCTAGTTCTCTCTTGAACCTGTCTTTAGAGCTCGCATAGATCATCTTGCTTCTCACTCTTGCTGTGTCCGGAGACCTTGGCAAAAACAACAAGAAGAGAGTTCCAAAGAAGTTGAATTGAAGGTGAAGCAAGAGAGTACAGTTTTTGGCAGTTTGTAATTCGGAACTTACCATGCGATGAAGAAAATCTTGCTCTTTTGGCAATTCTCTGCAGTGACGAAATCAAAATCGAAAATGGCGTATCGGCACTCATCAGCTGGAAGACTTGCTGCGAAGTCATCATGGGTTTGACCAGGTTCACCGACTTTCTCTACAACCACTTGTTTCTGCTGCTCCTCAATCTTGTAAACGATGAAACGGTATGTCCTCTTCGCCTTCAGTTCCAGAAACTTCAGCTTGCAGTCATCCTGGACTGCCATGCCTGACGCCGCATTAGCCTGTTACCAACAAAACAAAGAACATTATGATGCAACTCTATTCAAACACAAACACACACATACTAGTAGACTCTACACCCATTTCAATGAACCACATTTCGGGTTTGAGATATGTTCTGAAACCTTTAATCCAGAATAACTCAATGCATAAACTAAACATCTATAGAAACGTGTAACTGAACCATGAACAGATCTTGGTCGTGTTAATATCAAAAGGAAAACCCAGATAACTTTTCACAGCATATTTGAAAGATCGATTTTGACAGAATGTAGGATTATGAATTATAAATCAGATGACACCGTCCATCAACAGAATCAAAACACATCTGAAATGAACAATCTACACTTCGATAGCAACGATAGTAATCGAGAGAAGCGAGAATACAAAATCGATGAATCATCACTGGAAAAGGGAGTGCCCAACAAACGGTAGGCGTATCCCTAAATTCAAATGAAATTCGAAGGAAAACACACATGGAACAAGCAGCTTTTTTCTCCTGATTTCAAAATCAATTGGTTTAACCAAAACAACCACACTGAAACAGTAGAGTTTATAGTCCGATTCCTATCCTAGATCAGTACCTCCGACCATACAAACCCCAAAATCTCAGAGATCTAAACCAACCAACGACTCTATCTCCAGATCTACTCAAATAAAACTTTGGGCGAGAACCAAAATCCGAAGAATTATAAACCCGAGACGAAACAAAACGAAATGGAACTCGAATCGAGAAGCGCACTCTGAATCAAGTAGTAGAAATCAGAGAAATAGATAAACACGAGAGAAAGGGAGAGAACAAATTGAGCTCACCATGGCTGAATCAAACTAGTTTCAGAGAAAAATCCTGCTGAGAAGAAGGAGGTCGAGATTATAGAGTCTTTGTTTTTTCTTCGGTGTTGTCTTTCCTCTTTCTATTCCTCGCCTTTTATGCGGAAGCTATGCTCTAGTCCGAATATATGTTGTGGTTTTTTTTTCTTCCGCATAAGCGTTTTTTTTTGTACATCTAATTAATTTACTTTATTTAATACATAGGCATAATATATCAAAATACATAACTAGCTTAAGGATTAATTATTTAATAAATCCTGATTTGAACTAATAGATTATGTCCTCAACAATTTAAAATATTGAAATATAATTAACACAAATGCCCTACAAAACTTGTGTTCAAACATTTGTATGTTGTTATTCTATTGTGTTTTAACGTATTAAATTATTAGTCACCAAAAGAAGCGTAGTATAATAAGGTACGACATATTAAACTGTATATATATATATATGGATCATTATAAATATCATAGTGGCTTGTATTAATGTCA
The DNA here is from genome assembly GCA_000218505.1 of Schrenkiella parvula. Lineage (NCBI taxonomy): Eukaryota > Viridiplantae > Streptophyta > Magnoliopsida > Brassicales > Brassicaceae > Schrenkiella > Schrenkiella parvula. The sequence continues at coordinate 10,776,064 of CM001192.1, read as the reverse complement.
CGGGCACGTCGTTAAATTGATTCAAACCCGCAATACAATATATCGAACTGTATATATGTATAGCTCATTATATTATATGTAATAAAGTGGTTTGTATTATTGTTATGTTGTTATGTTGGTTCAAACCCGCTTATGTTATATTGGAAAACACAAAAAACGTATGTGAACTCCATAACAATGTGTTCAAACAAATGAATTATTAACTTTGATTCCAAGGAAATGAAATATATCTGATTAATTATGATATGTTATTCTAAAGTGCTGTTCATGAAAACTAAACTAACCAATATGCAAAAGTATTTATCTAAATATGTCTTGATTAATAATAGCATAAAAGCTAAAAAAAATTGTTTTTTTTTATCAAAACATGGCTCTCTTATTAGGTAGCATCTCAGGTATGGCTCCACTTTCGGCTCAGCGATGATGATAACCTGTGATGGAAGCCAGCTGATCGGAGCTGGAATATTCCATTCAAGGATAGCCACGTGGAATTTATGAATTCCAACTTTCGACCTATGATTTTCCCAAAATAAAATTAGTCTATTTCCTTCTATTCGGATGTGTAAGTGTAATGATGCTTACAAGCGTTAAACATCATTTTTGTTTTTTTGATTCCTTAAAAAGAAAAACTAAATATAAAATAGCCAAACTTTATATCACAACAACTAATCAACAAAACTTTCAAAAGTATATATATAGAGAGAGCAAACCGCGTTGATGTCTCCTTTATTATTATATGATTAGGAGAAACAACATTTATGTGCTGACCACCGATTGTGGCGTGAGTCAGTGTTACAAGTGCAGGCATCGAGTAACATTTTTGTTCGGTTGAAGTTTTTCAAATTTTTTATTATAGTTCTTTATTATGTGTCATTTTGTGACCTTGTCGGTAGACTTTGTAGGTGTTGGACCATCAGTCATCGTAGAACCTATGATATGTAGGAAGGTTTAGTTGCCATGAAACATTTGCTAGAGTTCTTGGTCGTCGTCTTTTAGAAACGGCAACAGTATATCTGGCCTTAGCGATTGGTCTTTGACCTCAGATGCATGTGTTAAGTATATAACTAGCGAGCGAACCATACTTCGGATATCGTCCGGAGCAAAGTCAGTCGCTGGATTAAAGCACTCTGTATCATAAGTGGATGAAGCTTTATCTGGAATATAAAAAATGGAATTGTATGCTAAGGCGTAACCTCGTATTTTAACCAAAACAATAGTTTCGTTATGATTACAGTTGACGTTTTAACACCAAAGCAAATGTAATCTCATATCTTTTTGGATTACTACTTTATGACAATAGTAGTCTCATCTACGAATAATTTAGATCTTTCATCAATGCTAATGAGATTTTTTTCAGCTGTCAAAAGCATTTCGTCAGCAGTAACAAGCTTTCATCACCACTAAAAGACTTTCTTCATTACTCATATGTATTTCAGTATCAACTAAAGGTTTTGTCCAATAATGTATTTTTTTAAAAATCGATTAAAGCTATCACGTCAGCACTAAAGATTATTCTGACAACACCATTTTTTGTATATATACTACGTCGGTTTCTGCGCTACGCATGGGTGATGTAAAGAATTAATTTTATTCGTTTGAAAATTGTTTTGATCGGTAGATTTGTCGTTAATTTTGTTATTGATCATGTATTAGTTTGTATTTTTGTCTTAGATAAAATGGGGGAGCATTTGTATATAACATTTAAGTTTAAGTAAAAATAATAATAAAAAACTTGAATGATATCCAATTTGTAAAAAAGCATATACCACTAATTGAAAACTGAAATAAAAATTTTAAACGGCATTCTATCTCTCTCCATCAAATAAATGCTCTCAGCCTCACCCAACATTTTAGAATATGTTAGCATCTTTATGTCTCTTTTTCATAGTAGCTTAGCAATTTTTGTTCACCACGTGTTAAAAATCTCTTAATGAAGCCTCATTTATCAAGATAGCTCTCCCGTGTATTCTTTCAACCAATATCATAGGCATACTGTTTCAGAGTCCTTTCTTACTATGTTGTCTCTAAACTGGGTTAAAAAGAAATAAAGGAATCAAAACTATCTTACATATGCTGCTAAAAAAGATGATGCTACATGTTTTGCATCTCATGGGCCCCAATTTTATCTTCGTGTGACGTCTTCAAACAACTTACATGTTGCTCTATCTCCTCTATCAAAATGCAATTTTCCAACTTCCAAAGGTGATATCTTTTCGGATGAAGGATCTAACCAAATACAAAGATTAGACATATGTTTCACCTACACTTTGCTTGGCAGTTGGCACGATATTGGCGACCGTTGGTTTCGAAACTGTTGCATCTTCTGTTTCACTTGGTCTCTCATCTTCTGCTACCTGACCAGCTACAACATGGAGGCTCTGGTGCTCCAATCGTCATCAACATCCTCGTTAGTACCTTCATCTCCATTATCCTTGCCCTTGAACGGCTTCCGTGCTCGAGATCCTCTTGTGTCTCAACAGCTCGTCGAACGATGACGCACAAGGCATCTCTCCCTTATCGTACGAATCGAGCTGCTCCCGTTTTCACTCTCGCTTCTCCATCTCTGTGTCAGAGAGAGACCACACCGAATCCGATTGCTTTTGTCGGGATTGGAAATCTCCGTCAGCCGATCCAGATGAAGCCATAGAAAACAAAGAAAAACAAATCGATTTGGCTAGAGCTAGAAGAAAGTAAAACGTCTTGGGTGTGATCCCTTTTAATTATTCATTCAATAAATAATAATTTAAAGAAAACAGTGAGAGAACACGAATCGATTTCAATAACGAAGAAAGTGAACAGTCTCCCATATTCTCTTTTGCCAATGATAGCGTTTAATTGAAGAGATAAGACTGTAATTTTTTAATTTTTATTAATTAATGACACGTGTCATTATCTTACACTTGTTTTTTTGGTGATGTGGATGATCTCTCAAACCCCAGTTAGAGACTTTTATATAATAAGAATTCTTTAGTTGGTTGACCAATTCCCCATAATCCAAATGTTTGGCAGTTATCTCAAATTCGAGATTTTATTATCATGATTCATATACTAATTCCCGAATAGTCAAGTTTGTGAAGCTGATTTTGGATCCTGTTTCGACTACTATGTCCAAACCTTTGTAAACTCATATGACCATATCCAAAGCAAAACAGAGTTACTCAAATTTGGATGGTTAATTTACACCCTATCAATATTGCTAAAATTTCATTAGATGTTTAGCATTTAGGCTTTCACAAATTTAAAATAAGTACATTTTAGAAGTATATCACAATATGTACAATTTAGAAGTATATCATAATTCCTAAAATATATCATAATTCAAATTTGTATTGTTTGTTTTACCTTTTTGTTTCTAAAATCCACATAATATGTGACTTATTTATTTATTTTAAGAACACAATCTATAACTTTAAAACAAAATTCTTCACGTTTTTAATAAAATAAAAATATACACTCAAGATATTTTAAAATTCTTTCCAAACATCCCCTCAATAAAGTAACACAATATAAAACTATTCAATAAAAATAAAGTGTTTATAAACTATATACATATTTACGTATTTCAGTTATCAATCTTATTAGAGCATTTCTAATCCATTCTTTTTTTTTCACAAAAAAATTTAAATCCACTTAATTGACACATACTTGATTTGTGTATTGTAAATTTTGATTGGGTCATATATATTTTTTTACTTAAGCGGGATAAAATTCATAAAACTTACGATTTTTTACCGTTTGGCAAATTAAATATATTTAAATTCAAACCCGTACCTCTTACAACTAACTAATCACACAATTAATGCTTTATGCCCGCATATGACAACTTATAGAACATAATAAAAAACAGTAAAAAATAAAAGCATAGGGGATAGCCATATCTTATATGATCTGTTTCATTAGGTGAAAAAGCAATTGAATACTCGGTAGATTACCTCTTCAACGAATCTAACATCCTACCATCAAAAATATGTTGCTAATATTGTGACTGAAATGATTTCGTCAATAAAATTTGAGGATTAAATAATTAGTTAGTCAAAATTATTTTTTTGTTGATGAATAAATTATATTTTTGTTGATTAAATAAATGTAATTGAAGAATTTGAATATTTTATCTTTTTCTATATTATATATCTTGACGATTTTTATTTTTTAATTGAATATGAATTTTTGATATACAATCATTTTTTGTATATATTATATATTAAAAATATTAACCTTCATTTTTTTCAAAATTTTAAACTTATATACATATATAATATATATATTAAAGTATGATATAAACATTAAAAATTTACTATAAAAATTGAAATAATTATAACTTTAAATTTGTACATGTCACTTTGTTTTAAAATTTTAGTATAGCATTGTTAAAAGATAAATTATAGAAAATTATGAACTAAAACAGTATATCTCATTAATAAATTTAAAAAGTTTATCATTATTAATTTATTAAAAAATTATCGTATATATATGAATATATTTGTTTTTAATTACGAATTGTTTTTTTAGTCCAAAATTAATCTCGAGAAAAGGGCTGTCAAGAACAAAAAAAAATTTTTATCGAGAAAAGACGAAAGTAGTGAAAGCGCAAAACTTTGAAAATGAAGACAAAAAATGGCGCCGGGTCGAAAAACATAAATCATTTGTGATTGGCTAATTCGTAGGCACGAGGATCGCATTTCATTTTATTCTCTACCGTCGATAAGATTAAATCTAACGGATATAAATCTTCTCCGTTCTTTTGTTCCTCTCACCTATAAAATCACACGGAGGACCGGGAAACCAAAAACACAAATCTTATACCACTCTATATTCAGCGTCAAGCTCTTTTTGTTTCTTCAGTCCAGAGAATCTTACTCGTTTAATCGACTTTGTGGAAATGGAAACCACCGGAAAAATAAAGAAAGGTTTCGGAGGAAGAAAAGCCGGTGGCCCAAAGAGCAAATCTGTTTCGAAATCGATCAAAGCCGGTCTCCAATTTCCGGTAGGAAGAATCACTCGTTTCCTGAAGAAAGGACGATACGCCCAGAGACTCGGTGGTGGAGCTCCGGTTTACATGGCCGCCGTTCTCGAATACCTCGCCGCCGAAGTAAATACAGTTTCTCGATTGTCTGATTTCTTTATTCAGATCTGATTCGTCATCTTATATCTGATCCGAGTTTTTTTGTTTGTTTCGATGCAGGTTCTGGAGCTTGCTGGTAACGCTGCGAGAGACAACAAGAAATCGAGAATCATTCCGAGGCATCTTCTTCTCGCGATCAGGAACGATGAAGAATTGGGGAAACTTCTCAGTGGAGTCACAATCGCACACGGTGGTGTCTTGCCCAACATCAACTCTGTTCTTCTACCTAAGAAGTCTGCTAAATCCGACGATGTTGCGCCCAAGTCACCAGCTAAATCTCCGAAGAAAGCTTAAACTTCTCCACTTTACTTTTCATTCACCAGTTTAAGTTGTTTGTTGGGTACTTTGTGTTGAGATTGGTGAATGTATATGTAGAAAAATCTAGCTTTTAATTATGTAATTTGGATTTGAATTCTCTTCAGATCCAAACTTTCTAAAGTAACATTTTATAAAATCTTTGCAATATGTTTTATTCTTCTGGTTAACTCATCACCTATCTATCACATCAAAATAAACTATATAATATATTTAGTGGAGTTTAAAATTACCAAACGCCCTTTTTTTCATTCTCGATTCCCTTTAATCTTTCCAAGAAATTAATCAAATAATCAAATGTTTCTATCTCATTTGGTTCGTCGTATTTGTTTAGCAACTCCATTACGATATCTTGCATCTCGAGGTTCTTGTTCATCAAAATTATTCGTTGGAGGTATATATCCGTCAATGCTCAACTTAATTTCTTCTTGATTATCGTCTTTGATTAGCTTACAAATTCGCCTTATATGTATGCGAGTGTATCATCTGATTGGTTTAGATAACCTGTATGGCCGTGGAACAGAAGTTGAATTCTGTTCCTATCCATGATTGAAACTGCACCCCAAGTGTTTGATTAAATGCCTGAAACAGCAACTGAAATTTTTAAAGACACCACTGCAGGTCTTAGCTACGACACTAATGAACCTGTTTTGAAGAACGAGTTTGAAAAGTACGGTCAAGTTTTAAATGGTAAGATCGCCATGAAATCTGTGTTAGTCTTCTGTAAAATTTTTCTGTGGATAAACAAATACATTTCGTGAGTTTTCTTTGTTGGATGTGAAAAGTACAGTGAGAGTAATATGCGACCACATGAGCGGAAAATCAAAAGGTTATGGTTTTGTGGTATTTGATTCAGAAGAAGCAGCTGCATGTGCCTTAGCTTCCATGAACAATCAGGTTTGTACTTTTGTACACAAAACCAATTCAGGATAGACATTTGAACAAAACCTTTACTACTTATATAATAGGTTACGTGCTAACTTGATTTTGTCTGACTTTTGTTCAGTTACTCGAAGGCAGAAACATTAGAGTCGAATATGCTGAACCTAAAGGACGTTTACAGAATTGATTCCCGACTTCTCAACTTAACTGAAACTTCCGATACGTCAGGAAACTGCATTCACTCTTTCGAATTATAACAATGTAGAATCATTTTTGATGAAGAGTGTTAAGTCGTTTTGTAATGACGTGTGTCCCCTTCAAGCTTTTTACTGTTCATATTTGTTATTGGTGCTTTTACTTCCTTGGCAGCTTCTACAAATATCAACCGGCCATTAACAATCTGAAAACAAATAACGAATTGCAAAACTCAGTCCTATTTTGGAAAGATATACGGATATATTCCTTAATTTCCCTGAATCCTTTGTTCTGATTCAAGATCAATTCAGTTTCATATCAAAAGCCAAGAATGAATACTACATTTCAAGAGTGAGTGAAGGATTGGATCGCCACCTTCCCATCCAAAGCTTTCATCGCCTTTCGTGCATCATCCTCAGACTCAAAAGTGATGAAGCCGAAACCTTTAGGTCTCTGTGTTTGCGAATCCTTAATAAGACGAGCTAAATTAACACACACACGACAGAATTAGCTTAGACACATAATCGGAGAATGAGACATTAGAATATACCTTCTCTGATCTGACCAAATGGTGAAAACAGCTGCCGTAGCGATTGATCTGTGGTGTAAGCAGAGAGTCCTGCAAGAGAACAGACGGAAAACAAAAAAACTGAGAAGCAGAAAATAAACTGTGATTAAGAAATTTCAAAATATTTGAGATGAAAAAAGATTTATCATACTGCTGACGAAGAGCTGTGCTGTGAATCTCTTAGCCATCGTAAGAGCACATGGAGAAATCTGAATTCGAAACACAGACGTGAAAGAAGAAATGCGAAACCTGTAGGAGCCTAAGCTTCCATGAAACAGCGGCGGTCGGAAAAGATAATCTCAGCGGCAGCTTGTTTTGTCTCGGCGCTAGGTGTCTCATTTCTATGAAAAGCCCACAAAATATTTAATTTCGGTTTCTGTGTATTCGGTACGACGGTACCATTTAACAATTTGATTTAGTTTGTTTGCAATTAAACCGTTTTTGGTTGCTTTTGGTTTAATTTAAAAGTAAAGTTTCTAGTACATTTAGTCGATTAAATAATGATAATAATTATTTAAGTTGGAGTTAGAAAAAAAACACTTGAATAAAATTCTGTTTAGTTAATTTGGTTTCACTAATACAAAAACTGATTTCGGGTTTCTGGATTATATAATAAAACAATTTGGTTCACCAATTATTTTGATTCGGTTTCGGTTTAGATACTCAGGTTTGGTTTCGGTTAAATTCGTTATTTTATCACAGTACGTGATGCCCTCTTGAATTAATAACTTAATCTCAACTGTTCAATTAAAGGCCCAATAATGTCCAATTGTTATACTATAGGCCCATTTAATCAAACCCGGATCCATTAACCCCTCTAAAAAAGTCTCAAAGTCGCCCCAATAAAGGCAAAAACCCTAATTCACTTATTGTATTTAGCTCTCTTGTTCAACTTTGTTTCTTCAGGAAAGGTTTGAGCGGCTGCCACTTCGATTTCAAGGTTAGAAAAATCTCCAGAACATCGTACTTTATTCCTGTTTCGCTTCTCGGATCTGCTTTCGTCTCTGCTCGATCACGACGTGAAATCCGCCTTTAAATTTCTCTGAAGATTCTCTTAGTTTGGAAATTTGAGCTAGAGTTTTTGGTTGTCAATAGTTCACTGATAGTATTGGATCAATATACAATTAGATCTAATGAAATCTTGCTTTTAGTACTCTGTTTACGTCGATTGTCGTTAGGTTTGTGTTGTACCTGATCTAATGTTGGGATCAAATTCGTAGATTCTCGATTAAGATGCCACTATAGATGTGCATTGGTGCAGAAAATGTTTTTTCTTGTCTGTAATGGGGGATTAAATTTGGTTGTGAGGTGAAATTGAATTGTGTATTTTTGTTTATCCTCTTTAATTTTGATTTGAAAGTTTAATTAAGCTCAGATTAATTGTATTGTTGTTTGATTTCAGTTTTTGAGCTTTGAAAAATGGTGAGAATCAGTGTGCTTAACGATGCTCTCAAGAGTATGTACAATGCGGAGAAGAGAGGGAAGAGGCAAGTTATGATCAGGCCTTCTTCTAAAGTGATCATCAAGTTTCTCATCGTCATGCAGAAACACGGTATAGTGTGATATTCATCGTCAAGCTTATATTCTTTTTCCTTCTTCATGCCAGTTCTGTTCTTGCTCACCTGTTAAAAAATTTCTTGAAACTGCAGGTTACATTGGTGAGTTTGAGTACGTTGATGACCACAGGTCTGGTAAGATTGTTGTTGAGCTTAATGGAAGACTGAACAAATGTGGAGTTATCAGTCCTCGTTTTGATGTCGGAGTTAAGGAGATTGAAGGTTGGACTGCTCGTCTTCTTCCTTCCAGACAGGTTAGTCTTTTTACTTCTTGTGCTCTATGTTCCTGAAGTTTTATTCACAAGATTTGCTGTTTCATAGAATCTTACAGAACAGAACAGAACACAATGTTGTTCTGTTCTCTCTTTATTTCTTTGTCAATGCTATCATGTTATATACGATGATGACATACTTCGTTCTCTGTAGAGAAACCTTACTTTAGAATTGTTGAAATTTTTGCAGTTTGGTTACATTGTTCTTACAACCTCTGCGGGTATTATGGACCACGAAGAGGCCAGGAGAAAGAATGTTGGTGGCAAGGTTCTTGGATTCTTTTACTGAAGACAAGAACTTGAAGAGTATCTTGTTTGTCCCAGTTATACTTTGCTTCTCCTTTTGGTGAGATGAGGAATTTGATTGAGCTCAAAGTTAAGGGTAGTAGAGTTTTTGATGCGTTTCTCTGTTTGTTTTCTTAGATGATATGCCATTTTGTTCGTTTTGGGTTTTGCGCAAAAGTTGTTAAAGACTACAAAGTAGACAGTAATTTTCAATTTCTGTTTTCTTGAAAAAAAACTTGCTTTTTTTGAGCCAATCATCTATCTGAGATATTTTAATTTCACTTCCTAAGACTTTTGTATTCAAAACATCTGTCTGAGATAAATATTTGATTGGTAACTGATAAATCGCAATCGAGTTGAATCATATTGTAAGTGATTAACGAATAATGATAGGTGTTTGTATGCGTTGGCGTAAAATATAATAATTAAGTTCCTGTCTACCCTTGCAATAACCTGTAAACACAGAATTTAAACTTTTGCAATAATGATTGCATTTATTTTGGATAAACTTGTTTTTTTTCCGCTTTGACTAGTAAAGTAAAAGACCTAAAACAGAAAAATAACAGTCAAAATCTTTGAATGTAATTATAAGTGTTACTGAATATAGGGGAGAAGGTCCGTAAAACATCTTACTTACTTGGAACATATTAAACTTGTTTCTAAAGAGAAACCACAATCATTTTTTCGACTTCAAATGCGTGAACCGTCTTAAAAAAAGTCAAAAATTTTGAACATCAATAAGGAAATTATAATTTGGTAGTTCGAGACCATAGAGAAAACAAAATCTGCACCATCCTCTTTCGATGGTTCACGAATCATAATCAAAGTTCTAAATCCAATCTTGTCAAGGTCGTAAACTTTAGATACATTAGATTGTTGTATAACTACGCTTTTATTAACCATATATATATAACTTCACCTGTGGTACGTAACTAAAAAATCTTTATTTCGTTTATTGTCAAGATCTTTCACATTTTCATACATAGAATATCTCAAGTTCATATTTTATTTAATGTATCAACCACAATTGTAATACTTATGTGTATAATAGATATGATGTCTATAAGGATGATCTTGAAAACATTTTCAAGGACATTTGGGTTGGCCTTTGGAGTTCTTCATATCGCGGTAGCAAGGGCACTCATCTTTATTACCATAAGTGCCTGAGGGAACACAACTGTTACACTTCTCGCAACATATATTGCAATACTTGAGACACCGATCTTGTCTTCCTGCCTTTGAACATCTCACATTGCATTTTCCATTGCATGGTGCTAATTTATGTATCGTTCCAAATATGAAATTCATAAACTTAGACATAAAGATTCAATTAAAAAAAAGTTTATCTAAGATTATTAAATGAATCAGGTATACTTACACGAATCGGCGGTTGAAAGCATGAACAAAGAAGATGCAAGGAGAAGAGATATAAAGAAGAATTGTATAACGGGGAACTTCATCTTTGTTCTTACTATGGTTGAACTTCTTTGCTTCGATAAGATTTGTTACTTTGGGAAGATGAAGACAAAAAAAAGAAAACTCAAAGTTTGGGCACAATGCAAAAGAAGTGATGGTTTGGGATGAGCAAAATGAGGCTACACAAAGGAGTTATTTATAGTGAAATTGGAGTTGGTGAAACGCTTTGTGTATACTTAAAAAAATCAACTACAAAAGATATTTATTACTAATTGACTTATTGTATCACATACATGTTATGTCCAAAAAAGAGGTTAATAAATCAAACCATAAGTATAAATATTTTTTATACTATTATTTCAAAAAACATGTTTTAATATAATGAATTACAATATTATATAATAAATAAGTGTAACATCTTTGAAATAAAATTCCATAACAATTATCATACTTCGTTGTAGGGACTATTCACTATTGGGATATCTATTTTGTATACTAGTGATTAAAGAGAAAGAAATGCTAATGATGTTATTCACTTCTATCAAATCATATTTCCGCATATTTTTTACTAAAATAAATGCTAGAAATTAGATAATACAATTTGCTTCGAAGAATCTATTAATTTCATTGTTTGCGTGCCGTTGTCTAATTGTCTTACATATTTGTATATATGTATCACTGTCGTTGTTATGAAATTAGATATATGTATATATATACATCAAATGATTATTATTTTTCTTAAATGAGAAATACGAAGGCACAATGTCGTTCACGTTGAGCGACCATCGCGTTAAAGCTATAACAAGAGTGACACACGTAACCGGAACCTAAAGGCAGAGGAACTTCTAGAGCTTTAGTTCCTTTTTTTGTTTCCTTTTGTCTTAGATTTATATTTTCAATCTTTCTAAACCATAATCCATAGAAAAGTTGTTAACCAAAGTAAAAGATGTCAATTAAAAACCAAAAGTATAGACAGTATCACAAATAAGATGAGTTAAGACTAAATACGATAGACCACCCACTTTAACACTATTAAGGAAATGTGTTTTTGTCACGACACTTTCAATCAAATCAGATCTCATCCTTATACGAATCTTGTCCAATCGACTGACAAATGGGATGGATTCAACTTCTTTTTCTTTTTTGGTAAAAACTGTTATCTTGGGACTCAAGTCTTTTAGCAATAGTTCTTTTTTTGTTGTTGTTGTCTGCATGCTTAAATCAGAATCCTCGCTGTATCTCTCTTTTGTTCATGGGTCAATTTTGTGAGTAACCAAAATTTATATTACAATTAAAAATAATATAGCTATGTTATTTGTGTATTTAGCTAACTAACAAATATTACATATGCTAACACATTTTAACCTCTACAAAATCTACACTTAAATGAGAATAAATAGAATGGTATGATGTCTTCGCATCATCTCTTTATCAACATAATACATCCAATTACTATTAATTTGAGATTTTTTTGTTTTTGATTTTTTTTTGTGTGAAATTAGATTATGATTAAAATAGATATATCTTATATTTTTATTCATCAAAACATAACAATTTACAGCAAAAAATGGATGATTTTATTCTATCAATTCTGTTATATTCTATTGGTCATTCTTTATACCATTTTTAAATTAAACATGGAAACGAATAAAAAATAGCATAACTTAATTAATATATATAACAACTAAGTTAATAAATTTGAAAATCAAGGCTTATGCATTTTTATTATTTTCAAAGAGTAAGTATATAATATAGTGTCTACATAAAATTTATTTTCCCCATATGGCATTATTTAAAGAATAATAAACCAAATATGACTTTCAAAAAGATTGATAAGTTAATCTAGTTACATAGTCTAAATTCTATATAATAATATACATATAATAGAATAATATTGTGTTCTATATAGAACTATATATTTGTATTTAAAATTATTTACTTATTGTTTGATAGACATGTGTTTGTTTTGGAAAAATTAAAATTGTGGCATATGTGAAATAAAAATCTGTTTTTTTTTAACAAATTTCAAGTGTGAACGAATATTTTTAAAGGGATGAAAAGTAAATAAATTCAGAGGGGAGGAAAATCTTTAACAAGCAACAAAATTATTTACGTAAACAAATTTCTTTTTCTAATACAATATTCATTTAAAACGAAAATATGAAAAGAAAAATGAGACTTGCGTCTGAACCAAGTAATCTTTTGGTAAATTGGCTCCTTAAAATTATTTAAACTGCCGGCCACGAAACTCATGCTGCGTGGGCTTCTACTCAGACCTGGCTTTGTTAATTATTCACATCCATATGTGTGTGTATTTTGTGTTATGTACACATAAAGTAAATTTACCGAAAATCATGAAAAATATTTGAACTTCCACTAAATTTATTGTAAGACTTTCCATTTCTTAATTATTTTTTCCCATCAAGTCATTGTAGTTGTCTAAAATTTTCTTGTCGAATTGTTGGCAAAGAGTAGCTTATAAGCATATCTTTACTTCACCTCAAGTTGCCTCTTCTTTCTTTCATCGTTTGTAACTATTTTGTGACTTTTATTTTGGTCGATCCTTTATAATTTACGGAATTATCACGGTTCATGTTACGTGTCTATTTCTGGTTGGTTAATCAGATTTGGAATTACGAGTTTATAAAAAAGGCCCAAAAGGCTTAATGCTTTCTGGGCCAGACTATATGCTCTCAATCTCTCCCCTTCTTTTCGCGGTCTCGGGTGCTAACTTACGCTGGAGGTTAATATCGTGCACGCGAAGAAGAAGGGCGTATAATAATAAACAAGCAGGACAAACACAAAAGACAAGTTATACCAGGGCAGGCGTATTTTAGCCGTCCGCCATTTCCATCCTCTCGTTCTTCTCTGCTCATCACTATAACCACGGTCTCTCATTTGCTTCGTTTGATCTGGTACGCATTCGTCGTGATCTTCTCCACTCGCCGCCGATTTTTTAGTTTCTTCGGTTTTCGATCTGCTTTCGTCTTTAGATGAAACAAATATAGTTGGTTTGATCTCTGAGTTTTCCCATTTTAGATTCGATGGCTGCTCCACCTGCTCGTGCTAGAGCTGATTACGATTATCTCATTAAGCTCCTGCTTATCGGTGATAGCGGTACGTCTTTTCCCTCTTTACTCTTTCCTCGGGATCCAAAGCGATACAATCGATAAACTTGAATACGCTGAATCTATTTATTTTCAACTACTCTTTCAAAATCGATCTAGTCGTTGGTACAATTTCGATATCTTGTTTAATGCTAAAGATCCTTCGGAGTACTCGTGTAACGAATTTGATTCCATGCTCAATTTTTTTTTTGGGGTCAAACAATGTGTATTAGATCTCTGTAACTTAGGGATTCATACAATTCTTGTTGCAGGTGTGGGTAAAAGTTGTTTGCTTTTAAGGTTCTCTGATGGCTCCTTTACCACTAGCTTCATCACCACCATTGGGTTTGTAATTCTGCAACCATGTTAAGAGATTAGAGACTTTTGATGTATGTTTCTATTTTTCCTAGACGCCTCTCACTGATTTTGTTATCATTTCTTTCTGATGCAGAATTGATTTTAAGATAAGAACTATTGAGCTTGATGGCAAACGCATCAAACTCCAGATTTGGGATACGGCTGGTCAAGAACGTTTTCGAACCATCACCACTGGTGAGAGAGACCTATTTTTCATATGAGCTGCTTTCTCTAACAGTTTAGTCAACATACATTGTCACACTGGAAAAAGAATTAGAGAGGATCATCTGATTCTCTGTGAACTAGCCGAAGGATATCTTTTGAGTTTGTGCAGTCTTCTTAACGTTATGGCTGATGCGTTTTTTATAGAGTTGATGTTTTGGGGATATTCGGTTGTTTAAATTGATAAAGCCTCCTTTGTTGCAAGAGTTTAATGCTTAATTTATCTTCATTTTCTTTTTTTCCTTTACACTTTTCCAGCTTATTACCGTGGGGCAATGGGCATTTTGTTGGTGTATGATGTCACAGACGAGTCATCCTTCAACAGTAAACTTTCTTCTGTCTACACATAACATCTTCGGTCATACATTTCTGCTTTGTTCTGGACCTGTTTTCTTGACTTTATTGCAGACATTAGAAACTGGATTCGTAATATCGAGCAGCACGCTTCAGATAATGTCAACAAAATCTTGGTAGGGAACAAAGCCGATATGGACGAGAGCAAGAGGGTACAGTTTCAATTTACACTGATTTACAACTGCCTGATTCACTAATCAAATTAATAGCATTTTTTGGTAACATCTTTCCTGTTCTTTTTTTTTGCAGGCCGTCCCAAAATCAAAGGGTCAAGCACTTGCTGATGAATATGGAATCAAGTTCTTTGAAACAGTAAGCCAAACATTATTTCACGAGAACAAATTAAACTCCATTGGTCATATTCGTTTGCTTACATAGCTAATAAGTCATCACATCTCAGAGTGCCAAAACAAATCTAAATGTGGAAGAAGTTTTCTTCTCGATAGCAAAGGACATTAAGCAGAGACTCGCTGATACTGACTCGAGAGCTGAGGTTATCAATTATTTGTTTCATTCTCCTTCACAATATCTTTCACTCCACATTTTTTTTTTGGGTGCAATCAATTTTTTTTTAAAACTGTCTGTTTGTCCTGCCACAATTCCATCGTTCATTGCAGCCTGCGACGATTAAGATCAGCCAAACAGACCAGGCGGCTGGAGCTGGACAAGCCACGCAGAAGTCTGCATGCTGTGGAACTTAAGAAGGCTCAAAAGTTCTCAAGTTCAAGTGAAGTGAAAAAACTGATTCTTCTCGAGTGCTTTTGTAATTTTTTTTTTGTTTTGATGATTTGTTCTAAATTGCCATTTTTAGTTTGTTCATGAGGGTAATAGAATCTTCAAGAAATGTTCGTTGCCAGATATATTCGATATCCCCTGAAGCCGATTCTGTGGCTAAATTGTTAAACTTTTGCTCATAACTCCAAATCTCTTATCTTTTGCGTTCTCTGTTACATAATCCACTTCTTGAAGCTTTTCCTTTCTAGCACTCTTACTAAAGGTTCTGTCTATACACAACTACGCAAAAGAAAGAAAAAGTTTTTACATTAAGATCCAGCAAAATGTTTACAATCTTACAATTTTCCACATGGATGATATTAAACATTCAAAATGAACGCTCTTCTTTGCCATAGATACGCTGTAGTTCCCGTGTCGCTGCTTGGAATGATTCTGAACAAAATAAAATAAAATGGGACATTAGAAAGTTGGACGAAAATGCAAAAATTCATGAAGAAGAAAGAAGAAGAAGATTGGACCTTTCCATATGCGAAATGCTTTCTGGTTGATAGGAGAACCAAATACAGTCTGAATCACATCAAACAACATAGTCTCTGAAGTGTTCCTAAGTTCCTGAACTATCTGATAAATAGTCTTCCCGTTTTCAAAGTAAATATGGTTGTTTGGATGCTTTGTTTTACATCCGGCGTGTCTCTCAAATGCATACGCATTAAGGACCTTGAATGATAATAGTCGAACCAAATTATTAATCAGTCAGGGTTTCTAAAAGAAAAAGAGCTTTTATGTCCATTCACCTTTGTGAAATCGCAAGCTTGACATCCGCAGAGATAGCCTGATCCTTTGATGACTCCTCGAAGCTCCTGGTTTTAGATTCTTTTGATGTAAATTACAAATTCCAAGGCTTCAGGAAAAACGGTAAGCTTAAAATAAGTTGAGCTGAGACGTTAAGGTTTTACCTCACGTGAGAGAGAAACATACTTCACAGGAACACCATCAAGCATACCGGTTGATATTAAGCTTCTGACGTTCGAAGGGAAGCTTGTGGAAGCCTCCTTCTTAGACGTCTTGGCCTCTGCTTTATTCTTTGGAAGAGATTCCAAACTCGGTTTAGCCACTTGTTGTTCACTTACAACTCCGCTGCTGGTTTGTGTGGATTCTTGGCCATAACACATATCAGATGTTCCAAGTGGGTCTTGAACATAGGACTGATAGTTCCCAACCACATTGGAACTAGAGCCAACACCGTGTTCATCATTAATTTCACCAAATGTGATCCCTTGAGAGTCCTCATTGCCATAAGGATGACCCGCCATTGCAAAATTCACAAAACTACTACTCTCGTTTTCCCGGTCACAAGCTCGGATTGAAGATGACTCGATTTTCCTTTGACTATGACCATCTAATAGAGCACCATGTGTACTCATCGTTTCCTTAACCCGACTAACTTGAAGTTTTCTTATTCCATCACCACCGAAACAACTTCCAGCACCCTCCACGCCGTTAGATATGGATAATTCAACAGATCTGTCTTCCATATAACTCCCTCCTATGCTCTTAGGTTGGTGGTGGCTACCAACTTCTGTTCTATCCCTATCACCAAACAAAAGGGGTCTTGGCATTTCAGTCCCTAGAAGCCTATCCATGAACTGGTTTGAGACCGACTGAAAAACCGATGAGCTTTCCCACAAAGGAAGACCTAAATTTGATTTCCCTAATCCTACTACTGGATCTTGCACTGCTTGCTTCTTGTTTGGGAACATCTCTGAGCGAGAAGAGTCCACAAACCAAGCATGAGGACGCTTTGCATCGTCTCTTGTTGAATGATCATAGACTGAGTCTTCCTCACTTGTATGCTCATTGTTCTTCAGAACCCAGAAACCTTTGCTTTCATATGACTGGAAAAACGATACGATGTCGACCAAATCGGAAGTGAATACAAAGTTTCAAAACCATCAAAAAGAGGTATTATCTCAGGAAATATAAACCCAAATGCAAAGTTCGGAGGCAATACCATTTTATTTAGCCCTTTGCTACTTTCAGATTTTGAGCAAAACGTCAAGATGTTTCGATTCGATCTCTCACGCTTAACTTCTTAATTGCGTCGTCCAAGAGCAAGCGCGAGTATTCCAGAGATTTGAGTGTTCGCAAAATCAAACCTTTAAAATCGAATTCATAGTAAAAATCTGTTTTTTTACAGAAAAAAGGGCGACCAGATCAAAAGCTAAATCTAATTGCTCAGTGAAGAGTGTTGAGATTATGAAACCGAGAAAATTTCCAGACGAATACAAGCGCCCTGAAGGTCATGTCAGAATGGCTGAAGATAGGAGAAAACAGAGGATTTAGAGAGTACCTCAACTTATTGTCGGCAAATCGATCGCCGGTAAGGGAGAGCGAAATTTCGCCGGCGAAGAAAGTAAATCGACGATGATACGGTGCGCAAGAAGCACTCGATTTTTGCTTCAACTTTTCTTTGTTTTTTTTTTGAAGGCATAAAATAAAAGCAAAAATCGCATGATCTGATGTTACGGTTACCACGAAGCTTATCTTACGCGTGTTGAGTGACGTCTAATCTCAACCGTTCATCTTTATAAAGAGATGTCGGCCCAAACTAAATAATTTAGTTTTACTTCTATTTGATTGTCAGAAATAGATAGAGCCCTTCACATCCAACACACTTCCAAGTGACCACTCTATGTTAGCTTTAGTGTTTATGTTTTTAGTACTAAAGAGAGATTTTTTAATGTGTTGAATAGAGCATAACCCAAATTATTTATAACAACTCTGGATAGCTCTCTAGTAAGTGCGTTTCAAAGTCACAAAATTCAAAAGGAAAAGTCACAAATCTCATTTGAGTTGTTTTGTGAAATTGATTAAGAAAGCTTACAAATCAAAAATATCATTTGAAGATTAGCTCATTTTAACTAATTCTGCAATTTTTTTTGACGGGTTATGGTTCGTATTATCGTATAGATAGCTTGCAAAAAAATTCAGCTAGAGAGGTTTCTTTTTTTTGGGATTTATAAAAAATGCATAAAATAACTCGACGCATGCACATACTCATTATTTGTTTGTTCCAAATTCAGATAACTTCTATATTAATTCGGATTGTTATCAAATAGTAGCAAGATATTTGATAATAAATGAAATTTAAATAGTATCTGATATTTTAACGTGTGCCAAAATAAAATAAAATAAAAAACTGAAAGATGGTATCGTATAACAAATCTCTATTAACGCTAAGAAGATTACACTCTATGAAAGTTTCCTAAATCTGAATGTATAAATCTAAAATATTAAGGAAAAATTCAAAGAATGAGAAAACTAATTAATATATCCAGAAAAAAAAAGAAATCAATAAACTGTTCTTCCAAGCTCCAACTTGAGATTCAAATTCTCGACCATCCCTAAACTCAGATCCAAACAAGCGACCCTCTTCCCACTGTTAGATTTCTTCAACGTCGTCACCGTCGGCTCCGGTAATAAAGCGCGTGTAACCAGCGCGCCGCCACCACCACTCTCGTTTCTGTGTCTCCTCATGTGTCCTCCGAGAGCTTGTCCCATCGGAAACTCCACTCCGCATATCGGACAAGGATGAGACGACGGCGTCTTAGCCTTCTTTATCAAACCAGAGAGATTCTCGTTGTTAGGCTTCTTGTGGCTTGCACGGTGACCTCCTAACGCTTGAAACGAATGAAACTCCTTCAAACACGTCTTACATGTGAAAACGCGTTTTGTATCTCCACCGTCGACGTTTTCTTGTCCGACTCTTGATAATAGCATCAGACAGTTCGCCGCCGTAGCCTCCATCGTCGACTTAATCTCCGAAACTGCAACCATATTCTCTTTTCTCTTCTTCTGATTGATGATAAAACGAAACAATTAGAATAAACTTTTTTTTGGGGGGTTTGTGTATGTGTTTGATGTTCTTCTTGTTGTTGTGTTGTTGTGTTGTTGTGTTTGGTGTGTGTTTGGGATGTTATTTATAGATATCGAGTTGTGTGGACTGAAGACGTGTGTGAAAATGACGAAGATACCCTTGTGACTTGGTGGGTAAGGAAGTGGCAGCGAAGGAGTGTGGTATAATGGTAATTACGTGGAAAAAAGAGGGGTAAAGAAAAAAGATGCGGGTTATGTGGTCACGATTTGCGACACCGCGTAGCTTAATAGACTCTAATAGAAACACGAAAGAGTCGTTTGGATGAGAATCTTCCTCGTGCTTTCTCCAACCTTTTATTATTTTTTTTTCCAGATATTTTGTATTTGATATACTTAACTAAAACAGTTTGATATTTTATTTTACCACGCGCGGCGCGTGATTTCTCAGCCGTCTTCTAGATATATATTCTAGAAAATAAACGCCTTCTAATATGTAGATTTATGAAAAATGTACATATTTTTTTTTGGGGGTGAAATCATGTTATGCTTCTTTACATGTTAAAACTAATCGGTTAGCATATTTGGACTCGGTTTCTATTTAAGTATGTTGGTTTGTTTGTAATTCAGTTTTGTATATTATAAAGATGGTTGTCTAGATTTTTAATAATTGTCAAAAATTTTAGATTTTATTGTTATTGGTTTGATCAATTATAACATTTTTACTAAAATATAGTGTTATTTTTTTATAATTTTTTATTGTTATTCAAAAAATTTAGTTTTTAATGATTTTATCAAAATTTTGTGTTTATTGGGCTTGAATTTTAAATAATTTAACACATACAAAAAATAAAACACTATCTATATCATTTGGATTCTCAAAATTATTATATTAAAATTTTTTGATATAATTTTTTGAATATACAAAATTTTCTGAAAATATAACAAAATTATTTACAAATTTAGCAAATTTCTGAACTTTTAAAATCAACCAACTTTATATATTTAACTCCCAATAATCTCCTTTGTTTTTTTGCAATTTTTTATTAAAATTTTATAATTGTGTAAATTGGAATCATTTAGCTAGGAAAAATAGTTCTTTTCTTGTTTTGAAAAAAAAAAGAAAAAAACAGTTGGTTTTAGAATGTTCTTTAGAAACTGTCGTAAGCAATGAGCAATTTACATTTTACATTGCCAGCGAAGGCATGACAAAACAAAATGCGTGACCCGTACGCGTTGAAAGATGGCGTGTGGAGTGAGGGAGTAAGTGAGAGTAAATAACGAGAGGATATGTACGGAACATATTGATGGAAACGTGGGAAGCAAGTAGAAGAGATAACAAAAAAAGAAAAAGAGAGAGAGTGACGTGGCTCTTCTAGTACCTTTTCCACGCGTTCTAAAGTATAACTCTTAAGATTCTTGTTTTCACACACTTTCTCTCTTTTATTTTTCAAAACCAGTCGATAATTCGCAGGTCAATTTATAAAAAGTCTAATTAAAAAAAAAACAGTTTATATGGTTGGACAAATATAATAACTATATGGTTGTTGGTTTATAGGATTACCAACCAAACGTATAAATGGATAAAACTATATGACCGACTTGTTTTGTTTTTATGAGTTGACTATCTCTATCGAATTTTCCATTTTGCTTTGTACGCCACATCATACGACCAATCAAAATAAGTTTTATCCTTTTTCGGACAAAAAAATATCGCTATTTCTGGTCGGTTTTTAAAAAATTATTTGATAGCATTTAGGAAATTATAAACAAACGTCGGTTGACTTAACATTTCCATCGGAAATGGACATTTTTATTACTACTTGACATAAATTTAATTAAAAATATAAGCGTATTTCAAACCCAATACAGGCCCATTGGTTCTCATTTTATCATTTTTTGTTACGAAGATTGAAGAAGAAGATAATATTTGGCGAACGTAATCCCAAAAAAATGGGGAGATAAAAAAGATAGTCTTACACTTTTTTGTGTTTGTTTTGAGTTTTGCATAGTAACAGTTGAAACGGAGAGAGAAGAGTTATGCTAAAATCACTCAACTGATCTCTCTGATATTAAGTTGAGATCGTGCGTGATTCTATCCATCTACCAAATATAGGCAAAGAGAAAAGAGATAATTATAGAAAAGTTTTTGTATATGAGTTAGTGAAGAGAAGATAAGTGAGTAACATTTTTAGCCATAGTACAGAATGTGCCTCCAAAGACTGTCTCTTCTTCTCCTCTTCACTCTCTTTTCCTCTCATGCTTTTGCTCTTAAAAAGGTTCTCTCTTTTCTATATAACATATTGCTTTTACCACATGCATTTGTTTAACTCTTTACTTGGTTTTGAATTGTGAACAGTCCTACATAGTGTACTTGGGATCTCACGCCCATCCTCCTCATCTCTCTTCTGCGCATCTCGATAGTGTTGCTCGCTCACATCGCACTTTTCTCGCCTCTTTCTTGGGAAGGTAGCTTCTCTCCAAATTTATAGCAAAAACAATAACTTGTTTCCTTAATAATCAGAAACTTATCTGAATTGCAGCCATCAAAGTGCAAAAGACGCCATCTTTTACTCATTCAAGAGATATATCAATGGCTTCGCCGCTGTTCTTGACGACAACGAAGCTACAGAAATCGCCAGTGAGATCATCAGTCCCATTGTTTTCACTTTCACCTAACGCATTTTTCTAATAACTACTTGATAAATGCAGAGCATCCAAATGTAGTCTCTGTATTCTTGAACAAAGGAAGAAAACTGCATACCACTCATTCATGGAACTTCATGCTTCTTGCGAAAAATGGCGTCGTTCATAAATCTTCTCTGTGGAACAAAGCAGGATTCGGAGAGGACACAATCATCGCGAATCTTGACACAGGTAAATTCACAAAGAAAGGGTGTGTGCTTTGCTCGACGATCCTTATTATAGTTATAACTTTTGAAGATATGAAATATGTATATTGATGAAGGTGTGTGGCCCGAGTCAAAAAGCTTCAGCGATGAAGGGTACGGAGATGTTCCGGCTAGGTGGAAAGGCAGTTGCCAGGGTGATGTTCCTTGCAACAGGTTCTCATCTTCTCCTCTTTCTTACTATTAAAGCCCTTATTTGAATTTGATTTCTTTTTTGAATTATAGTCATATATCGGCGAAACTGATTCTTGATTGATTCATATATGTAACCAGAAAGCTCATTGGAGCAAAATCCTTCAACAAAGGCTACTTAGCCTACACAGGCTTTCCCTCTAACTCATCCTTTGAGACCCCTCGTGACCACGACGGTCACGGTAGCCACACTCTCTCCACAGCAGCCGGAAACTTTGTTCCTGGAGCCAATGTCTTTGGCCTAGGGAACGGGACAGCCAGTGGCGGTTCTCCTAAAGCCAGAGTCGCCGCTTACAAAGTGTGTTGGCCGCCTGTGGATGGTGCCGAATGCTTTGATGCTGATATCTTGGCAGCGTTTGATGCAGCCCTCGATGATGGTGTGGATGTTATCTCGGTTTCAGTGGGTGGAGAGGCCGGGGATTATACGAACGATGGCATAGCCATTGGATCCTTCCACGCCGTCAAAAACGGTGTGACGGTTGTGTGTTCTGCTGGGAATTCGGGTCCTAAACCTGGATCCGTCTCAAACGTCGCACCTTGGATTATTACAGTGGGAGCAAGCTCCATGGATCGGGAGTTTCAAGCCTTTGTTAACCTCAACAACGGCCAAAGCTTCAAGGTTTTGTTGTTTACCTTTTCACTTTTTATTCCTTTCTTTATTGCTTCTGCAACAAGTAATTAGTTTTGGAAAACGCAGGGAACGAGCCTCTCGAAGCCTTTACCTGAAGAGAAGATGTTCGACCTGATCAACGCCGCGGATGGTAAAGCAGCTAATGCGTCTTACTTAGAAGCGTAAGTAAAAGCTATTTCCAATTTTTTGGGAATGTAAAATATAAGTAAGTAGTAACTAGTGTTTGGTTGGATATATAGATTGCTATGCAAGAAAGATAGCCTAGACCCGGAGAAGGTGAAGGGGAAGATCGTTGTGTGTCTAAGGGGGGACAATGCACGCGTGGACAAAGGACAGCAAGCGGCTGAGGCAGGAGCTGTGGGAATGATACTATGCAACGACAAGGCGAGCGGAAACGAGATCATCTCGGACGCTCATCTTCTTCCTGCTTCTCAGATTGACTACGAAGATGGTGAAGCTGTGTTTTCGTACCTAAATTCCACGAAAGATCCCAAAGGTTACATAAGTCCACCGACCAGTAAGCTCAACACGAAACCTGCTCCTTTCATGGCCTCTTTCTCTTCCAGAGGTCCCAACACCGTCACAGCGGAAATTCTCAAGCCTGACATCACTGCACCCGGTGTCAACGTCATAGCTGCCTTCACAGAAGCCACGAGCCCTACGGATTTAGAGTCTGACCATCGTAGAACTCCTTTCAACACCGAATCAGGGACTTCTATGTCTTGTCCTCACATCTCAGGCATCGTTGGTCTCTTGAAAACGCTTCACCCTGAATGGAGTCCTGCTGCAATCCGCTCTGCCATCATGACCACTTCAAGAACCAGAGACAACAGGCGAAAACCTATGGTTGATCAATCTTTCCACAAAGCAACTCCTTTTAGCTACGGCTCAGGCCATGTCCAGCCCAATAAAGCTTCCCACCCTGGCCTCGTCTACGATCTCGACACGGGAGATTACTTGGACTTCCTCTGCGCCGTCGGCTACAACAACACGATCGTTCGACTCTTTGCCGAAGACCCACAGTACATGTGCCGCCAAGGAGCCAATTTTCTCGACTTCAATTACCCTTCAATCAGTGTCCCACACCTCGCCGACTCTGTCACTGTCACACGCAAACTCAAGAACGTTGGACCGCCTGGAACCTACAATGCACATTTTCGAGCGCCGCGTGGAGTAAGCATCTCCGTGAAGCCCACACAGCTCAAGTTCAACAAGATTGGAGAAGAGAAGATATTTCAGATGACTATCAGTACCAAGTCAGCGAAGCCTCTAGGCTACGTCTTCGGAGAGTTGACGTGGACTGATTCCAAACATTACGTTAGGAGTCCTATTGTCGTTGAAATTTAAACCTAGCTAGCTAATCTCCAACCATTTTAATGTCTTTTCATTCATCTTTTCACTTTGATCCTATAAATTATTCGAATTCTTTTGGATAATATTTCAATGTCAGCCAATTAACTTTAGTTTACCATAATTTCTAAAGAAAAGAATTAAAATCAACATAGAAAACATATAAACTTTTTAGAGGGATAAAATTATGTAATTTTTCGTTTGCAACATAATATTTTGGGGAAAAATACCACTTAAATCGTGTATTTAGACATTTAGACCGAATAAAGCACAAATTTTCGTGAAGACCATTTAAAACCCCAAATTATGTTTGACAATCCAGTTTAATCATAGACTTTTGTTGATTGGACCGAATTAGACTCGTCGTTAAACTAGTTAACAGAACGAATTAACGTCGTTAATCACTGTTTAAAACATCTATTAAGCAGAACGACGTCACTCAGAAAATTGTAAAACCCCCAAATCTAGTTGAACTCAATCTCTAATTCTCTAAATTTTCAAAGTCGATTTCCTTCTCCTCTCTATCCTTCCTCATCTTGATCCTCAGAAAATCATTAAAAAAGGAGAAACAAAGACACTAACCTGATCTTTTCTTCTTAACTGTGAGAAATCAAGAGAACATAAGTTTTAAACGGTTAAGAAAAGAAAGAATCGAATAGGGAGAATCGATTTGTGAATTTGGGGATTTAGGGTTAGAGAGGAAATCGATTTTGAGAATTTCGAGAATTAGGGATTGAGTTCAACTCGATTTGGGGGTTTTGCGATTTTCTGAGCGACATCGTTCTGCTTAACAAACGTTTTAATTGGAGATTAATTATGTTAATTCGTTCTGTTAACCAGTTTAACGACAAGCCTAATTCGGTCAAGTTAACAAAAGTCTATGATTAAACTGGATTGTCAAACATAATTTGGAGTTTTAAATGGTCTTCACAAAATTTTATGCTTTATTCGGTCCAAATGTATAAGCAACCGATTTAAGTATCATTTTTCCCTAATATTTTGCCAAGTGGAAGTGTGAGCGAGCAAATTGGATTGGTGGTTTTTACGTGTCCAGTGAGAAAGGGTACTGCATCAAATGTGTGAGTCTGTGTGGCCATTGACTCTTCAAACCCACTCTCACTCGGGTTATTGGGTTAAACCCGGCGACGAAGAGATGCAGACGAGATCTTCTTCGTCCTCAGCTTCGGCTGACTTACTTCCTTTTGACCCGGTTACGGCGCACCACCGTCGCGAAGCCCAGCTGCAGATTTTGGACCCCACTTCGTCTCGCGGGAAGATTTTTCCGGGTTGGACTATCGTGAATCGGCCGCGATCGTCGTCTCCAAGAAGCAACGGCAGTGTCGATACGGTAAGTGCAAAGGACCTAGATCGAAATTTTCTCCATCTTTGATGAACATGCAATTGTGAAACGAGTATTTGATATATCGTCACAAGAAGAAACAAATTTCTGATTATTATTACATTGAAACTGCATTTGGAGTGGGATTGATATGGAGACGCGTGTTCGATTTCATCATGTCTAATGTCAGTTATGTGCAATGGATATGTATGATTGGATTCAAATAATTGATTTTTTTGTGTGTGTCACATAGCTCCGGGTTGTTGCTTGTGAGGGTCTATGATTCGTTACTTGTGAGGGTCGATGATTCATTACTTTACATATGGTTTCTTGGGTCAAAGTACTTGAACTGAAGACAAATCTTAGAGTTATCTTCTGAAAAATCTCATTTTTCCTTGTTTTTTTCTTTGTTGGTAAGTACTTTATCGAGCCAGGGACTGGTAGAGAGTTTCCATCTCTAGAATCTGTTCAAAGACACTTGGTTGGCGAAGTAGATGACAAACGCTTGACTCGAACAGGACGCTTCTTCGATGAAAAGACAAGGGGTTATGAAGGAACCAAAACCAAACAGGTCCCTTGATCTAGATTTTTGAAGTTGCACAAGCATATGGTTCTTGGATCAAAAAAAATTTAAATCAGTGTGTTTTTGCTTTTCGCAGGATCATCGCAGCTTAGTATATGCCTCCAGGGGCTTCCGTTTGCCTAAAGGATGGACCGTTGAGGAGTCTCCTAGGAGAAACTCCTCCCATATTGATAAGGTTCGTATGTACAGCTTATGAGAGCTATGTTGGCTTGGGTATCTTTCCCATTGCTATCGTAGACCCTTTGCCTAAGTTCAGTCGCATAAATCAACCTAGTCTGGTTAGTGTGATAAGGATATCTGAGATCATTTGGTGGTTTTAGTGGCGAGGGTTGAGAATATCTTGCTAGTTAGACCAATGAATAAAGAGGAGTTTACTGATATGTTTTCTACTAGGAGCTTTTTCATTTCCACGTAACATGTTCGCAAACCGTAAGTATTATTCGTTGCAGTGTTACGTTGAGCGAAAAACAGGAAAGCGGTTCCGGTCTCTTGTTTCTGTTGAGAGATACTTGAACGAATCCAGGAACTGTACAGATCAGCAGCTTATGCTTTTACAGTATCACCGTGGCTTGTCCAAGTCCAAAGATTTCAGTTTACCTGATGGATGGATCGTTGAGGAGAAACCGCGGAGAAATTCCAGTCACATAGACAGGGTACACACACCTGTGGCTTTGGTTACGTTTCGTCTGTGTGTTCTGGTCCAAGTTTTCAAAACACTTAGTGTTGTTGTTTGCAGACTTACATTGAGCCAGGAACGGGGAATAAATTCCGCTCTCTGGCTGCTGTTGAGAGATACTTGAACAGTATAGTTGACTCGGTTAATTCCATGGTGCATTCCAGGCAGCTTTCGGTAAGTTTCTAAGCTTTACATCTTTTAGAGGTGCAGAAGATAAACCGGTTTGATGGGGTTTTCTTATTGAACACACATTTCAGCTTTTGGCAAAGCAGAATGATACCGGATTTCAGACCATGGTTATTGACCCAACCCCACCGAAGAAAGTTAAGTGGGTTCTTACCGGTCCAAGCGGAAACATGTTTAGTGCAAACATGAACGGATCGGATGTCTCTAGCTCAGTTAAACAGTCATGGTCCGAGGCGTTTGTTTCACTGATCCAAGACCGCTTTTAACCAAAATCTAAATCCTTGATTTATCACTTTAGTTTACTGTTAACAAGCTAACTCGGTCGGTAATCTCTCCTAGTTGTTCATATTTCTAATAGTTTTATAACCTGAATAACCGGTTTTGCCAGAATTTCCATGTCCATAGCCGGTTTGAACCGCATTTCGGTAATTCGGGTAGATACATTAATGCTCACTGCTCACTGCTCACATTAAGTTTGTGGACATTAAATCGGATATTCGCTGTTGTTAGGTGTGTAATGGTAAAAAAATTCAAAATCTTGAAATTTAGATCGTTTTTATTCCATGTGAGATATAATTACCTCTCATAACCGGTTTATGCAGTGAAATTGACAAAAAAAAAAAATGTAACTGCAAATATAAAGTAATAGAACTGTGAAGTACAGCGTGTTACACGCAATGACAGCTCTTTTTACCAAAATGTGAATTCACTTCAATGTAGTCAGTCACCTACTACAAGATCTTATATATGCATTTATATCATCTCGATCTATTCTTGAATGTACAGCAAAACTCTTTACTAGACTAGATTATACACAGTTTTGAAAATTGGTCTAAACCATTTTCCTTTCTACTGTCAACTCAAAGTTTTTTCATTTTTATAGATGAAAAACTACAAACAATGTATATTCTGAAACTTATTTTGCCAAGGATCATGTCTAAAGTTAGTGTCTAATTCGAAAAAAAAGAAGAAGAGTACATTGGTTTGTGTCTTACTGTCTTATATCTAGCAATATACACATGATACTATGTCAAGACAGTAAGATATAAGACTAATAGTTATATTGTCAAGAACCTTAGGTTCTAACACAACACTAGTTATCAATAAATTATTTGTTTATATCCTTTTATGTTATTTAATCTGATAATTAAGAAAGTAGTGATAACATGGTTCATCTCATAAGTATAATGAATGTCCACTCTAATAAATGCTATTGTGGGGATTTGAAATGTATTTCTTCTTTGAAATAGAATTTTATGATGAAGACTTTTGAATAGCAAAGCGCTATTTATCAATTCAAGAAATGAATTTAAGTGGAAACTTCTAAGTTTTCAAAGTCAAAAGACAACATTGTTGGTTATTGAACTTTCTTTTGGTATTTATATTAGTAAAATATTGTGTACGTGCTACAAATTGAAATTGGAGTTGACGCCAAGAAAGTACAAATAGGCCAAAATTAAAGGGCATAGAGACTTTTTTGTGAATTATAAAATTTGTAACCTCAAGGCACCACCCCAACATTGACTCTACGTTATTTATAATTTCAAGGACAAATATCACTTTACCACATTTCAATGCCATTTATTTCGATATAATATAATGTTTTCGATGTAATTTCCAGTAACAAAAATATTTTACTTCTCTAAACAAATCACGCCAAACTAGAGTCAATTTGTGTAAATTATAAGGATACTCGACAAAATTGATCCCAGTGGGTTTCTGTACTTAATTATATAGTTAATTTATACAGCTATCTTAGAGGTTCCTTAATTTCTTTTAATTAATTTTGGCATACAATCCTAGAAGACTATTTAATAACATTGCTAATCGAATAAGTGAATTCTTATTTCGCCGCAGTGTCAAAACGTAAACATGGTTTGTGATGCTAAACAGCATTATATATATCCTCTACAAATCTACAATTTTTTTGAAGTCATCTACATTCAATTCAAAATTGACCATCCCTACAACTTCAAAACAATCTCAAATATATGGTTTGAGAATATTTCATAAGAGAAAAAATGCATCAAAAATATCTATAACTTCTATGGTTAGAACTTAGAATCATATTATCATTAGGTACTAGACATTTTATCAATAAAATGAAGCTTCCTATAATCATTGCTTTAATGTGAATAAGAGTTACCAATTGAAATTAACTGAAAATTATAGGTGAGATTCCCAATAACTTAACTATAAGGTAAACAAAACGAGACTGAAATTAACCTCAAAAGACACCTAGGCTCAAACTACAACATTTTTATATATGTACCCATCATGTTTACTCTTTTTAACTTTTTAGCATTCATAAGCTCTCTTTTTTAGTAGTTACCTACACAAATCACAATGCTTACAAGTTACAACTACTCATCATTCTCTAAACCTTCTTTTTCTTTGTTCTTAAACCCAAAATAAGCTTGTTAGACTCCACGCCGTTTTTGCTTCCTTCTCATCAGACACTCGTGCCGCTCTTTTCTGTTACTGCTGCACACCATTGTTTCTTAGTGCCACCGACTTTGGTTTTCTCGGAATGCACTTAGCTCGAACCGCCTCATCCTCACCCTTCCCCGTCGCTGGTCCCATTCTTGAACTTCTAATAAAATTATCAAATATTCAATTATTATAAGTTTTTATAAATTCCAAAATATGTTTTAGAAAAATCTATTACGAAGAGACGATTGAAAGACGATACCAAAATGTACTTGTACACTTTTTATCATTTTCAGCTCTTCAATCAACTCACGCCATAACCAATTATTGGCAATGTACGGTAAATAAATAAAACAAAGTGAAACGCATACTACGTGCCGTTTCAAATAAATGGAAGTGAACTGCTTGACGTTTTGAAACGCATTGATTGTTATTTTCTTACCTGTCAGCATTGTAAGAAGAAGATCTTTTCAAAGCAGGAACAAGTTCCTTCTTGGTCTCAATCAAACTGCCGCTAAAATACTCCTTATCTTCCAGTTTTACCCTTCCAAAACTCTTTAATTCCTTCTCTGCCCTCTCTAGACGATTATCACCTGCTCCCCGCGTTACTGTGCACCCGCTACGTCCGGTCAACGACAGCCCTTGATCTTTCAACAAAACGGGCCCACATTCTTTAAACGACATCGTACCGCACGATATCAGCTGCATTAACACAGCCGAAGCCCTCATCCTTCCGCTCGATAAGCTCTCGACCGTCCGATGATCGTCACCGCTCTCGTTTTGACGCAATATCAGCCGTCCATCTGCTTTGATCAGATTCTCTAAGGTCTCGGGACTGGAATCCGACGGTGGAGGAGAAATCTCGTCTCTGCTCAGCTCAGTGCTCTGGTTCTCGTAACTCGCCGGGCTTTTCACCTCCTCTATCTCCTCTATCGCCGGTTTCCTCCTCCGCCGTCGATCGTCCGTCTGAGTAGA
Source organism: Schrenkiella parvula (assembly GCA_000218505.1). NCBI lineage: Eukaryota > Viridiplantae > Streptophyta > Magnoliopsida > Brassicales > Brassicaceae > Schrenkiella > Schrenkiella parvula. The sequence continues at coordinate 10,745,534 of CM001192.1, read as the reverse complement.
AGCGTCCGCCGCGAGTCTCCGAGTCGACTCTGCGCTAGACTCGGTTGCTTTGTACACCTTGTACTCGCTGAGATCGATAGAGCTCCACGACTGGTTTCTCCGTCGACTCACCGGCGGGATATCGTCTCCGGAGTTTTTCTCTGGGTTTAGAGATTTCGGATCCCTAAAGGACGTTGTTTCGAGGAGGCTCCTAGGGTTTGAGATAAGACAAGAATCGAGAACCTCAGAGCCTTTGAGTACATATTCTTGACCTTGAACTGGGAAGATGAAATCGTCCTCCGATAAATCGTGCCATACAAATCCATTTTTGTAGCTCCTGAAAAGTGAAAACGAAACAAAAAAATGGTCAGAAGAGATGATTTACAGATCCGACGGTGGAGGAGAAACCGTTACCTTTTGGAAGACCAAGAGTAGAGATTTGCCATGCCTTTCCCTCTAAGATCATTCAAGCGATTTATGACATCTGGAAAAAAAGATTGGAATAACAATAAAATTTTAAACTTTTCTGAGCTGCCGAGAAAATCTGAGAAAATGAAAGAAAATAACCAAACAAAGTTCCTGATTATTGAAGCTACAATTCGAAATGTTGCCGCCTTTTTCACTGTTGTGTTCAGAGTAAACAGCCAAAGAGAGAAGAGAGTTTCAAAACTTTTTGAATTCAAAAAAGCAACTTTCTTGTTTATTTTGAAAAAAGTTATCGCTTTTTTTTCTTTTCAGTTACGGATCAAGAAAAGTTGTAAACTTTTTTCAACTAATGATGTGATTTTTCGGGTGTATTTATTACCTTTGAGATAGAGACCATCGCTGGAAGAGAGAGTGACTTCAATGAAATGAGGATGGTCAAGCTGACCATTCCGGCAGAGATAATAGACGACGGGAACTTTCCGGTTAATAACCGGTTTATGACGAGGCTCAGACCAGATCCGGTTCCGGTCCGGACTGGTGTCTTGTTGGTCTCTAGATCTCCTGGGGACCAAATAGTTGCTATCTGGTGTTGCTCTGAACACTCTTGAACTCATCCTGTATCTTTTTTGTGTTTTGTTTCTTTGCTTGTTGGAAGTGAAAGAAAGAAAGTAGACGAAGAACACGAAGTGAGTCTTTTTGGGGAGTTATGAGGAAGTGATGTTGATGGAAAGACAAAATCTTTTGTTTGTGAGTTTGGATTTATAGAAAGTAAATAAAGATGAGAGAGAATGAGAGAGAGGTTTTTTGAAAAATGGGATGCGAGAGACAAAGGGCTACACAACAAATGAAACTTTGCTCTCAATCTCTCTCTCTTCTGGCTTTTCTGATATAAACCATATCAGCTCTTACTTACGCCAGTAGAAAAGCATTTTTCTAAAGTCAATATAATTTAAATTCCTGATGACTAATTCAATTATTTTGTGACTCTATTTACGAAAGTGTTTTTTGAAATTTGAAAAAAATTGAAGATTGGTAGAGGTTTTTAGTAAGTATTCAAATCTTTCATTGTTACACTTAAGGTTTGTATTTTGAACTAGGATAAATTCTTCGATACCCAATAGAATAACATTAAACTTTTGAAGGCTGCCAAAAACAACATTAGATTTAGAAATTTTCTCGAAATTTTCTCGAAATTTCAGTTGTTTGTATTTTAATTTTAGAAGAGGACTAAATTTTCAGTTTAATAGGATTTTATTTGTTCTTATTTCTAAATATTGATTGATAAAAAAACTTCATAAAATTCAAAATTTGACTGTACAATTGTATAAGTCAGTTGGAAATTATGTATTTTTTAAAAAAAAAATTCTAGATCAAAAGATCATATACTTAATGATCTTATTCTGTCATTATCTATCGTTTAATTATACTATATAATATAACTAAAAATGTATATACTTACGTGAAATAACATAATTATTGTACATGCGTATGATATACTTAAATAAAACCACGAAAGACACTATATGTACTGTTTTCTACATCAAGTGAAGTAATTTAATAAGGTTTGCACAGTTTTAATATCGAGTCAAACGGCGGTGTTAAGAGTAGATTTTTAATGCAATTATAACAATTTAGAAAAGCTAATGAAGTTGACTAAAAGAGACCACTTAAAGTCCTCTTCACACCTAACTTTGACTACAAATATGAAACCGACGATTTTAAATGTGTCGTCCGTTTCAACGACTTGTTTTCCGTGGACCTCTACCTCGTGTCATATCCTCATAAGCTTTACAAAACTGCGATACAAACATGAAAACTGAGATAAAAATTATTTTAGGGTTTAAAGTTTAGAGTTTAAAAACTTCATTTCTTAACCGTTTAATTTTTAGGTTAAATGGATATTTAAAAAGAAAATAAAGTTAAATGTTTCAGGTTTACTTTCTTTCTTTTTTAATAAAAATGTAAAGTTGGAATGTCGCAATGATACTTTTTCCGAGACCATCATTTTTTTCTAAATTTTTAATATGTTAAAATTAAATATTCCAGGTTTTAATTTTCTCGCAATGATTCAAATGATAACTTCATCATGAATTAACTTTTTTTTTATCAAGATATCTTACTTATTTAAAGTTCTTGGAATTGTTAACTTTTTTTTCAACGATGACAATAAAATTATTGTTGATAACTTGGTCTAATCTAATATTTTCAAAACGCAAACAAAAACTATACAGGATTTTATAATGTTTTGATCACAAATTCACATTAATTTACAACCATGATGAATGATGCCACCTTCATGCTACAAGCCATCACAATAAAATTAAACTTTTACGTACATTTTTTTTGTTTTTGTTTGATGCGGGCCACAATGAATTGAATCCACCATGACTTATGATTTGTCATTTGAACATCATAGATTTCTCTTTTCATTTAAAATGATTATGTCTTGCTCAAAAAAAAAGGATTATACTTTGACTTTTGTTTTTCTTCTTACTTTTCATGACATGAGTTCACGGACAACGGATCAATGTGGTCCCTTGAGAGATTTTGTGATGAACGGTTGAGATGGATCAAGATGGTTCTTTCATCAGCTGCACTATGTAATTTGTATACGGTCACTCACTGGACTATAGATATGCTCATAAAATCCAAATATCCTCTTCCATTTCATCGAATGGCTCTCATATTCTGACTGAGATTGATCAATAACACAGCTTGTTATTATCACATTTGTTGGTTTTTTTTCTTATATTGTTTTTGTTGTTGTCATATCTTTTTCAATGAATTTGGATAATAAATACAGTTTTATGGATTTAAATGGTAATTTTTTCGGTCAAAAAATTAGCCTAAATAATGAATAGAAACACTGCTGCATCATCTGAGATCAAATCAAGAGTTTCAACAGTTTTTTCTTTCTGTAGTTTCACTTTATGTTAGTTTGTTGTATTATTTGATGCTTTTCTTTTTTTTAAAAAGAGAATAACTTAGACAACTTGAAAACGAACTCAGTGACAAAAAAAGTATTTTCTCTTTTCACTTTAGTTTTTTTACGTTGACTTCCTTAGTTAGTTTAGCTTTATTGTTAATAAAACATTACTAACCTAAAATCTGAGTTTCGTTCTAATCTAAGATTTATCTGGTGGCTACTATATGAAAACTTATAATGTGATGTTGCTCGTGAAAACATGCACATGTTTACAGCAGATTTTATTATACATGCACGTCGTGTATAGTGTTTTTTTGTTTAGTTTTGTTATGAAATTCCATTGCATAGTGAAATAAGTTACACTATGCATCGTTTAAAATGGGTATGACAAAAAATCGAAGTAGACATAAACAATGGCCAACAAAAATGAAATAAAAACAAAATTGCGGTCGGTCGTCCAACTTAGCGGCCTAATAATTTGAAGTCACCCATTCCATTTTTATTTATTTCACGTGTGGACTCAAACAAATAGTAAGAATTTTTATTTACAAATAAATTATTATCCACATTGACTACTTTTGATACACCCAAGACCTTCTATTTTCTTTCATTTATTGTTGCTCCAACCTAAATACGAGTTTCCTGGTAAATGAAGTATCAAACAAGATACCAATGTAGCTTCCTCCCAATCGAGAATAAATTTTGCGTTTATAACAAGATTTTGGAAACAGGATTATAAATGGTACGAAATATTTACCTTATGTTTATACTAAAATTTAGAAATAACACATGAAAACATGAAAACATTTAAATATAAATTTATTTAATAAATTCGAAGACAACAATCTTATATTATACGATTTTGGGGCTCAATTGTTTACAATAAAAAAGGTAAAAAAAAAACAGTAAAGTGGCCATTTTTAAAAAATAATACAGTAAAGCAGCTAATGCAAATAGGAAAAAACAAATAGTGTAGTTAAAATGGTGGATGATGAGATTCAACAGTAGTAACAGTGCAAGTGGATATGTTTTTAACGGATTGATAATGTTTTCTTCTTATATAATAACTAAAAGACACTAGCCGAATTCAAGATTATTGATCATAACTAAAATCGTATTGTTAAAATTTGATTTTATTTCTCATTTTCAGGATGAATACTAAAACTAGCTATTTGACAATAATGAGCTAAGTATCATACTTATATACAATTCTCATAAAGAGAGCGATTGGAGTCTTTGTATAATTGAACCACACGTGTGGATGTGTTTAGGTTTGTGGTTCAAAGAGGGATCTATTGAAATTGGTATGTGAGCGTGGAAATTGGAAAAACATTGGAAAACAAAAAGCTAAAAATGTAGTTAGAGACACGAATGCATAGCTTGCGCGCCAAGTCTGTGTTGCATAGCAACTAGTTCGATGCACATTGGTCGTCAAGTCCCGGTTCTCTTCATGAACCCGAATCGGAAGAAACAAGAGATGTAATTATTAAGCACATTTTGTACACTTTACTGGAAAATATATATATAGCTAAATATTCATTTTGTTTTTACAAGAAATATAAAATATAACGAAGTAGATTTTAAACATATTATTTTTGCGTTTTTATTTTGCAATTTACCTAAATAAACGCACAACCTTAGTCGTCTAATCTAAATCTGATTCGTAGCTAGCTGTAAACTTAAATTCCAAACGTTAAAAAATAAGATCTTTTTGGTAATCACAATATTTGTATTTGTTTATCTTTGCATCAAAAGAAATCACACGTCAAGATAAAAACTTTTTGGCATTATGGTATTTAAAAAAAAAATTAAATGCAAATGCAAAATTTGGATTGTTGTCTAAACTAAAAAATGGGTTGCAGGATGTATAAATCTAAATTAGTAGGTTATTGGGCTAGTAAGCCCATAATAACCTCTTGGGCTTGACGTAAGCGCATGGATAATGTGTTATGGCATTAGTGGGCTTATTTTGTTCCTAGTGGGCCTAATCACTGTGTACAATTTTTACCATTACGGAGACTGTTTTTACTTACGTCTTCAATTGCTCGAATAGATTTTAAAACACAATTCAGTTGAACTTTTTTTTTTCAAAAGCTAATTTAGTTGAACTTTGCCAAATCAAATTTTATCGAACGCTAATTCTGAATTCTGATGATAGAATGCACTCTTTATAACACGGAAATACATATACATAAGTAAATACCCATATCGTGCTTTCACGTGGTTATTGAATAAAATATCATTTGGAATCTAACTTCCTAATATGTATTAACAACGTATACTATGGTAAGAATTTTCGTACATATAAATATTATACTCACACGACATGTAAAAAAACTGAAAGACAAATGAAAATAAGTGTCATTAATCCTTGTGAGAACAAAAATTATTTACTTATTTCCTTCGGCTATTTAAAAATGCTTTAGTAACAATACCGTATCTAGGCTATAGATTTTACTTGGTTTATAAAAAAATATATTTGGGAGATAGAGCACGTAAAGGTATTTAAAATGTGCAATAGTGATCCAACATTTGCGGATGAAACAAAACCCTTTGAAGCAAATGATTATACAAATGAGTATATTCCACTAGCAGAAATGATTAAATATATAAAAATAAAAATACCTATCATTATTGTAGTGTAGATTACTCGTTTAATATACGACGTCTTTTTAATTATAAATATATACGTATTAGAATAAGGCTGATGAAAGCCTTATCTCTCTAGTTGATCACGAAAGCTAAAGCTAGTGATTGCTTAATTGGACAACACTTTTTTCCTACATGATAATTATTAATGTAAAATAACTTATTTAGGGAAAAAGAAGAAAATAAATATATTTTAACTTGTTTAGGGAAAAAGAAGAAAATAAATAATTTTGAATATTTTGATGAGCAAAGAAATTATTGTTACTACAATCACAGTTAAAACCAATATGGATTTCTAAAATGTAAAACCAAAACCATTCAATTAGACTGCATGCATTTGAACTTTAAGATATCGGACCTACTTTAAATCGGGCTGAACCAAAATCATATTGGATTGACCGGTTAAACCAATCAGAACATTTATAATGACAAAGATTAATTTAAACCATGCGATATTTATCCAAGATAATTTGATATGTGTGGATTGTGTTACTAATGGTGAATTAGTGGAGTTTCAAAGAAAGATAAAATATTATTCATTACGACAAGACAAGAGTCTTATAATTAGCGGTGGCAAGGTTTCAGGATGTCGCTATAGAGGAATAAATAATCTTCTCTCTTAAACTAATTATACAAAAAACAAATGAATATTTTTATATTTTAATTTTCCTAAAGCATTATATATTATGTAGTTGGTATAATATTATTCCCATAGATGGATCATAAATGATGGCGTACGTTAATGTTAATAGAGAATGATCTCGAGAATATCCAGAGTCCTCGATGCTCTTAATTAAAAAGTAGGCTTCTCGTCATCTGTAGAGTGTAGAGAAGCCAAACGCTTTTTCACATACGTAAAAATATATAAAGAATTAAATCATGTCATGTGTGTGTTTAAGCCGAACATAAAAATAGTTTAAAAAAAACTAAAAAAACCAGTTAATTAGAAATACTGAGTTGAAATAAAATGGATTATTCACTGCTAACTGATTTAGAGTTAAAACTACAAACCTTGATATAACACATGTGTATGTATGATTAAGCCATAAACTATCTTACCCAAAGTATAGACATAGAGGAATCAACCATTAGTGTTAAAGCACTTAAATTGGTCACCATGTTTAATGTTTTCAACTATGCTAATGGAAATTAATAACATGCTTAAGAAGACTAAATCCTTAAAGAAATTTGGGATCAAAGATAATCCCTAATGGCTAGCTAGTGCATGTAAATAAGCATGCATGGCTAATGTTTCCACAGAGAGTGGAGACGCATGCAATGCAATCAAACAAACTGAAACCAAGTACAGATCACAGGATTCTGAAGTTATGTTATGATGTAAGAAAAGAAACAAAAAAAGAAAGAAAGATGAAGAGTGGGACCAAAAGGGTCTTATCTTTAGTGTGAATTAGTGCGTATGCCTTAGCAAGTCGCGATTCAAAGAAATTGAAGGGGAAAAAAAATCTTACTTAGTGGAGTGGCCATAGAGGAAGTTTTGGTGGCGTCCACGTAACTCAGTCTTATATCTGTCTGCTTACTTCACTCTAATCTCTTCAGAATTTTGGGTCCTCCCATTACAAAGACAACTCTTGAATTCTGCAGCTTTACACAACTAAAAAAACTCTTATCACAATATTTATTTTTAGAATTTATATCATAGAAGAATAGTTATGCACCAATGTTTTAAAATCAGCCGCATAGGTGTTTAAGCTGTCGAAATACTTAAATGCTCTCATTCTGACCTAATCGATTAAAACACCAGTTAGTCAATGTTTTTTTTTTGACGAAGTAATACTTATGCAGCTGATTTAATTCGTCTAGGTCTTCATTAAATATATTTACAATTTAATTAATTTTTTTTATCAAAAATATTTAATTTAAATCGAAAGATAACAATATATCTAAACTAATCAAGTCGTCTAGATGAGCCCTGAATATCTAATTAACTTTTAACGATGTTGAGAACATTGGATGTGATGACCGAAACCCAATTTTATTTAATATTTTTGTTTCAGTCATCTACTAATCATATTCTTCCAATTGTTTTAATTTAATTGACTGGCATTATTTACCACTTAATTTAAGTGATCAATCCAACTACTAATGAATCGATGGTTCAGATCAATATGACAATATGTAGTAGCTTTCCGATTGTGGTGGTGTGTAGAATTTTATAATAGCTATTGGACAATGGACAATTCGAGAATGTGAAAGCAACAGGCAAAAAGATCAGAGCCTCGAATCTTTCACACCATGATATTTAAAGCCTTACAAGCACAACCACATAACCCTTAGTTTCTTAGGGAAAAACAAAACAAAAACATGGTAATAAAATTTCTTCGTTTTATAGCAAAAAAAAGGATTTCTTTGTTTTGAAATCTTGTACTCAGTGTTAATACTAATTCATGGTACCTCTCGACCATGTAGCTTTTGCAATGATCTAGTAGATGCAATTATTGCGAATCAAATCCGTAATAGCCGTGTAAGTTCCTATTCAAAAAAAAAACAGAGAATCAACTTTTTGTCTCAAATTTCTCTATCGAAAGAAAATAAAACGGTAAGAAACAATATTTTCAAAAACTAAATCGTTCTTACCAGTCGACCATGTATGTTGCAATTTCAGATTTCAGTTGTCTAGACTACGAAGTGTACCTTTTTTGGCTTGTTAAATGACCAGCTTGGAATTTATGGAAAGCATTACAAGACATCGAGTCCACTTAATTTCGAAACAATTTTGAGTTTGCGTTTTATATGTAATTAAAAGATATATTTTTCCTTTTGATCATATAATTTTTTTCTGTTTTTAGTTAAAAATTTTGGCAAAATGCAGACACAAGATTGATTTAAAATAGTTAAGATTTGAGTAATTAAAAAAAACTATATACTAGTAAATAATAAAGGATGTTATGACCTTTGTCTGGTATAAGCCGGTTTAAACTAGATTCTTTCTTTTCCTTCCGGCCCGGTTTACTTGTTTTGTCTGCTTATATGGTTCTGATTAGTCTGAAGAACGGTGGCAGAATTAGTCCATATCTGATATACATATGGCTCGGTTTGAAAATCAATATCGACTTATTCACAGCCTTAAATTTGGATCAGACCGGGACTTCAATAGGATTGGACCGATCCGTCCACGAGGTTTTCAGTATATGTACCTAAACCGGAACCTGTATAGTGTTTCGGTATATTTTTGCTTAAACGTAAAGACAATGCAACATCAGTCCACGGATTATTCTCTGAGATTCCTGTATGTCATTTCCAGAGTTTTCCACAGAACAAAACAATTTGAAGAATCTTGGGAACTCTTTGCCAATTAGAGATATATACAGAGAAAAAAGAATATATATAAATATGTATATATTTTATATATATTTTATTCTCTGCTTCTATGGACCAGCACACCAGGTACTTCCACACACAGAGTCAGAACCCTCTATACTCCATTTTAGTCAATGCATCTAGAAGATGTAAGCCACATAAATCGAACACGTGACCATATATGTAATGTTAATTAAATTTCCAATATACCTTATGGTAATATCAACGACTGATCTTAGGTTTTGAAAGATTATGGACTAAAGATCAAAACTTTCGTAGACATGAAAACAGAGTACCAAAGGGCACATCACAATGCTAATGCAAATCAAATTGGCTTTTTTCATCTACTAAATACATTATTTATTTGGTATTTAAATGAATTCCTAATCCTAAAAACACTATCTAAGTATCTAACTTTCAATCTCAAGTGCTGCTGCTAGATACAAAAGGCCACTTATCAAACACCCAAAACAATTCGACCCCTTTTGCCATATGCTTTTCAAAAAAAAATCATTTTTTTTGTTTCTTTACCTTTTATTAGCTTCTACAGTGATATCTAGATTAACCTTTAATAAAGTCAAGGGACAAATTGCAATCATAACCTCACAAAAATAGTAGAAAAAAAAATATGTCTAGAGCCTTCTTTTGCTCAGACAGCTAATATAAATATGTCTTCCATATTATAAAAGAAAATCTGAAATATTTTGTAGTATATTTCTTTAGTTTAGCTTAATAAGGATTACAAAGGTTACCTTATTTTCTCTTCTGGTTTGATTTTGGGATGCTGCTGCTGAAATCTGAATATTATTTTAGTGACACGCGAGCGCGATAATGCAATTGTCAAAAGAAAAATATAAGAAAGTGTTCTTATTGCAACACATAAAAAGACAAAGAAAAGGCAGAATTAATGGGAGTGTTACATCAGTTTACATCAATCGCTTATTAACGATCATTTCATTTTTTTTTGTTTATATGCTCTAATGGCTTGATGGCATCATAAAACAAGAGACCCCACATTATCATCAGCATAATCTCTCACCATATGGACGGTAAAGATTAGAAAAACAAATCATTAGAGAATTTTTAATAATGTGAGTGTTATATCGAGTAGACACAAGAGCACAGTGTTCAAGTTGGCTTATATAAATATTGGTCTAGAGTATGCCATAGGTTCCTCCCAAAAAACAAACAAAGCTGAGAAGTCAAGTTTTTTTTTGTTCAGAGAGAAAGATAGAGAAAAGAGAGTTAGAGAGAGATGAAAAATGTGCAAGAGGAATACCGTAAAGGACCGTGGACAGAACAGGAGGACATCCTCTTGGTCAACTTTGTCCACATGTTCGGAGATCGAAGATGGGATTTTGTAGCGAAAGTTTCAGGTTTGAAGGTGGAGGGAGAAACATAAGAATAGGTATAGGGCTTGTTTGTGGAAAAATGGGCGGTCTTTGGAAAGGACCTTCCATTTAAAAGTATGACCTGGTTTTGGTTGTAGGTTTAAACAGAACAGGAAAGAGTTGCAGGTTAAGGTGGGTTAATTACCTGCATCCTGGTCTCAAACGTGGTAAGATGACTCCTCAAGAAGAGCGTCTTGTCCTTGAGCTTCACGCCAAATGGGGAAACAGGTCAGAACAATCACTTCAAGAAACAGAGAAACCTCTTCTTTACTCTATTTTCTTGTATGAACTTTGGAAATATTCTTCAAACCGCAGGTGGTCGAAAATCGCCCGGAAATTGCCGGGTCGAACGGATAATGAGATAAAGAACTATTGGAGGACTCATATGAGGAAGAAGGCACAAGAGAAGAAGCGACCTATCTCTCCAACTTCCTCATCTTCAAACTGCTGCTCATCATCTATGACCACTACAACTACTCAGGACACTGGACGATCCAATGGGAAAATGAATCAAGAATGCGAAGAAGACGGATACTACTCGATGGATGACATTTGGAGAGAGATTGATCAGTCTGGAGCAAACATTATCAAACCGGTAAAAGACATCTACTACTCAGAGCAAAGCTGTTACTTGAACTTCCCTCCTCTGGCTTCTGCAGCATGGGAAAGCTCCTTGGATTCTATTTGGAACATGGATGCAGATGAAAGTAAGATGTCTTCTTTTGCCATTGATCAGTTTCCTCTCAGTTTTGAACATGGTAGACCATCGTGGTCGTCTTTAGTCTAGGATTTGATTCATTTGAATGTGTATATGTGCAGTCTATATATATATTATCAAACGACTGTAGTAGTTTTCCATGACTTGCATCAAAAAAAAAACAACACCCACTGTACTAATCTCAAGTGTAGTCATCATCATCCTAATGCCTTTGTTTCAATCAAATATGTTAGTTTGTAGAATCAGTGGAAAAAAAAGTCATATCCATAGAGATGCGTTTTCATGGATACAAATATGTAATACAAGTTGGAACTCTAATTTCCAAAATCAGTGGACTTTTGAAGTTTTTGTGAGAGAGTTTGTAAGAAAGCATAGTTAGAAATTAATGTTATCCATCAGAAAAAGTCATGGATGAAGAGTGAAGGAAGAAAACTGGCATAAGCAAGTAGCAACATGACAGAACAAGGCATATTCATCTGCTAAATAATCAAGAGAATAGGTTTGACTTGTAAAGCTTAAGCCAACTTTGTGAAAAAAGAATGTATTCGAATGCTTTATCATCTTATTGATCAAATCGAGTATGTTTTTTTCTTTTTATTTAAGAAATTGATCCATGATAAAAAGATCAGTTCCCACTCTTTAGTCTTTTTAAGATATTTTTTTTATATATATTTCTTTATTATATGAGCCACTAAGAGACTAAAGCTTCATTTCTTCCTTTAAAAAAATCTTTAAAATTTCAACGAGAAAGTTAAAAAAAGAAAAAAAAAAGTATGGCTGCTTAAAAGTATGCAAGCAACTAAAAAAATGGAGAAAGGAGCGTAATTGATAATCATCTTAAATAAACAAAAGAGGTGAATGAATGGCTGATTTCTCAGCAAACACTTAATTCTGAATCTTTTAATAGGCATATAATAATTTGTACGATAATTAAGCATATATCTTTCATAATCTGATTTTACGTGCTTATCTTGCTTCCACTAAGAAGAAGAACAAATGGAGGGGGATGAACTAAGATCCACAGAGTGATAATCTCAACTATTTAGAGTCATAAATCATAATCATACAACAAATCATAAATCATTTATAAATATTATAAGCAAACACCCAATAAGACTATCCCCTTTACACCCAAAGTTATTGGAAGAGTATGTAAAAAATAGATAGTGGATATAAATCGAGGCATATCTTAAAATCAGTAGGAGATTATCAAAATATATTATCATTTATCAAAGTGCAAATTCCACTTCAAAGAGCCAAACACTAGCAACAAGATATGATAGTAGAATGATCAGTCCAAAGTATCAAATTCTAGGGCTGACTTTCTTTAATTATCAAAATATTAACATATGCACTCCCTAAGACATGATCATCAGACCTATGCATGCGATTTATGTTAATTTGGGTCGATTCGGTTCGGATTTTCATTTTTCCAGTTAATTCAGTTAAAAATGTGCTGTAACTAATCGAATAAAATTTTAGTTATGTTTGATAAGAGAAAATGTGTAGTAACTAGCAAATAAAAATCCGGCTCTGTTTGGTTATTTATATTATTACCAAAACTATCTAAAGTTTTTTGTTTTTTGGTTTAAATTCGATTAAATTTGGTTAATTCAGTATAACTTGTTTATAATTAAAAATATATGATTCACCGATCGATTCGATCGAACTAAACTGATAACAAACTGATTTGAAATATTGTCATACGTTTTGATTTAAGAAACCAAACCAAAACCAAAAACCAAAAAATTTATGTTCGAAAACTCCGATTTGGTTAAAATTTTCAGCCCTAATCAGGCTTATTATAGATCACCGAAGAAAAACTCGATTTTACCAACAAGGACTAAGTTGTGAGTTAGAATCAATATTTCACCAGGGATGCTAGAATCAATATTTCATTGGGGATGCTAACTCTATTTTGTATAATTTTGAGGTTATATTGAAACTAAATAAATACTTCAGGGTTAATTCCCTGTAAAAACTGAAGTTATTGAAGTTAGCCGCGGAATTAAATGCTGAGTGTTTAATCGATTCGCCTAACCAAGTACGAGTGACTCAGGGCCACACAAACATGTAATGTGACGTCACCCAAATCTCTTAATCCGCCGTTAAAATGCTATTCAGACGACCAGCCACTATTCGAGCCTCCGCCGGATTTCATATCGCCGATCGGCCAGATACAGGGTTTCTTTTAATCGCCGATGTCGCCGTTCGTGAAGTCTTATCTCTTTGCTTACAATTTTCTCCAAGCTTCTGCATGGTATCTCTCTCTCTCTCTCTCACTCTCTTTCTTTTCCTCTGTCTTCTCGTTTCCACTCTGTTGTCTTTTTTGTCGTTTATTCATGAGATTTGTGTTCTTCGGGCAGGACTGTTTCGTTTCTGAGTATTCTGAGCAGCTTCTTATCGCAAAAGGCAATCAATGGCGCTTACTCTTCTGCTGGATATTTGATAAGTGAGATCAAAATTTCGACTTTACCTCAAAAATTTAATCCGTCCTTTGATATACCGTGAATTCAAATTCTGTAGCATCTGTAGTAATTCGGATTGATGGGTTGATGATCTCTGAAATGATCTCTGTTGTTGTATTTTTTATTCGTTCAGGTGTGATGCAAACTGCTTCTCTTCTTGAAGTTCTTCATGGAGCCATAGGTACTATCGGAATGATTTTGATGTTTGTGAATTTTCCTTTTGGAGTGAATTATGAATCAAAACACTGATTGATCGATCCTCTTCGGAATTTAAAGGAATTGTGCCGAGTGGATTCTTGTCTCCGCTGATGCAGTGGAGTGGAAGAACCCACTTCGTATTGGCAATTGTTGGACAGATCCGTGAGGTTTGAAGTTGTTTCCCTCGTACGCGAAAAGAAGTTTCAGCAAAGCTAGCAGTGTAATTCTATATTCATATTCATTCTTTTAGGTCCAGGATTCTCCTTGGCTGTCAATAACACTTGTAGCTTGGTGTTTTGGCGAGGTGAGTTTGATTGATCTTCACATCTCTATCCATCTTGTACTACAATAAGGCAGAGAAATAGTACTAGTGACAGTTGAAAAGAAACATGTTATCGCAATGTTTTGGTCTGAGAGACTATCCAGGAGACCATTGAACATACATTAGCAGCGGTTAGAGTAGATTGAGAGAGAAATTTTTAGCAGAATGGAGCACTGTCTAGGTGAAACAATGATGTTAAGAACAATCACTATACCGCCAATTTTACTCTTATGTGTTAGCTGAGTGATGGATTTGGATGCAGATGATCAGATATCCTCACTATGCTTTAACTTGTCTCAGTAGATGTCCCTATTGGCTAACCTATCTCAGGTAAATATACCGTACTGTATGTATTGTTTTTTAAGTGAATCATTCCCTATCACATGGATGTCTTTCGAGTTGAACGGATTGTGTTTACCATCCAGGTACACAGGATTCATCATGATCTATCCAACGGGGCTAATGGGTGAATGTGAGTGCTTTGAAGTGTATAATATGTATTTTCTCTGAAGCTCGGATTCTTCTTTCGTTTCTTCTTCTTGATTTCGTTCAATGTTTCGGCAGTGTTGATCATGTACAAAGCGCTTCCACATGTTAAAGAAAGGAATCTTTATGCAAATTTCTTCTCTGTTTTCCCCTTCAGTTACTACGAATTCCTTTGGGTATGTTCATCCCTTCCTTCTTCTTCTTCTTCTTCAACAATGCCCTTTTGGCTTAGGTATCGTTTATGGATATCTTAATGAAGCTGTGCAAGTTTTGTTTTAAGCAGCGTTTTATAGATTATGTTTCAGAAAACGTCTATTTTTCTTAAATATTCCTGGTCTCAGATAATCGTGATTTTCGTTTTTGATCTGTCCACCGTATTTTTATTCAGGCCGTCCTCTTGGTCTACCCGTTCCTTTGGTTGAAGCTTTATCTCCAGCTGTTCAAACAAAGAAAGTCCAAGCTTGGAAAAGCAGAGAAGCACCAAGGCAAGAGAAAGAGAATGTGAAAGTCCATTCAATATTCTCCTCAGATATGTGTGGACTTTGAATCTGTGCACTAATTTGTCTCCAAAATGAAATTCTCCGATATAGACATGAAACTACGTATTTTTTTTATTATGGGACAAAAAATTTAGTGCGTTGTGACTAAACTACTTACGTTTTAGTTTAGAGAAGACAAACAAGTTTCTCAAGATTTATATTTCAAGCCAAGAAGATGAGTAGGGGGGAAACAAAAGGAAATGTAATCAAAATGTACCTCAAAACCAGAAGTAGCACCACAATGTAGTGCAGCGAGATGGCGGCGAGACCACATCACTTACTGCAAATATCTTGAAACCAAAAACAAAAACGAGAGCTAGAAGCATATACAAAGTCCACAAGTCAGGATAATACTATGTAACAAGTTTTCGTTTCCAGTCTTAACTGATTAAAACTGGATAAAGAGTTTCGTCTTCAGTCAAAAACTAATTAATTAGTTTCGTTGTCGTTAGTCAATTATTTTCCTTCTATTTTGAATTTTATGGAACAACATGCTGGTCTATGCTACAGCTTTGATTATCAGTCAACTACTCGTGCACCTCAAGGTAATGTGTTCGCAATTAATATCGAAAAAGTGCTCTCAAACTTTAATTTTTTTGCAAAAACATTAAATAGAAAAATTCAAGAGTTCAAACCCTTGGACCGACTTTAATGATAAGAGTTGTTATCACAAAAGGTTCTTATTTATTAGCCGGAACCACCGATGAAACATATTTGCAATAGATGGAATCACTCTAATAGTCAAGCAAATATGGTTGGAGCTGAACCATCCCACACCAAAAATGGTTGAGATTGCACCAACTGCATGTGGACCACACGACCATTCTAAAAGTGGAACGAATTAATCGTTGGGAGGGTCGAAAATTATATATTGTGACAAACATTTGGAGATAAATTCAAATTTATTGAATTTTGTAGTCAAAGTATTTAGTATCGTCAAGTCAACTTTTAGAAGAATCATTCAAAAGTGATGACACGTGTAATAGATTTTTCAGTATACGGTCCCAAGCCATGAAAGATGACTGTTGTCTATATATGACTTGTGCATGTTGCTATGTGCCGTCCAAGAAAATGCCAAAATCACGAGTTCCATAAGGTTGATAGGCCAACTAAACAAACAAAATATTGCACGTAAAAATAATATATAGCTCACAGAAATTTGGAAACATTATTAATATAGTTTTATTTGATGGGTTTTGTATATATAGATTAGGATGTAGAAGTCTCACTGACTCTTCTCTTTGTCATTATATGGTATGTGTTATATGCACTAATCTAAACTTTGTATAGATATATCGATTTTCTGTAAGAAAATATAATTCTCCAGTCTTTTATTTGTCGAATACCAGTGTTTATAGTTAGGTTTTACTTCACCACTATAGTTTGCTTTCTATATATTAATGTATCATAAATTTGCTTTAAGAAAATATTAATTATAACAAGAGTCCAAGTTTATATATATGCTTTATGAATGTCATAAAGCAATTTGTGAGCCGTGAGCCGTTTAGAAATTTTTAATATTTGAAGTTGAGGTACACTCGCATTATTAAGAAAATAATAATAATGAAGTGGAGCAACATCGAAATTCTTTTAAAAAAACATGAAAATTCATACCACGAAGCTCGATAAGAATGTTTTGTATAATAGTGGTTTTGAGTATTATGTGCGTAAAGAATATTTTCGTAACAATTAAAATAGAGTGTACGATCTACATTAAAGCTAGCAAATGTAAGGACTATATAACAAGTATATATATATATATATATATATATTTATCGTACGAAAAACAAATTATGGCACATATTTTCTTGGGCAGTCCACAAGCCAATCTCGTATAAGTATTAAATTAAGTCTGCATACAAACAAAAATACATATATTACAAAAATATACTGCATCCTAAATTGGAACGGTCTGAATTTACATATCTTTTTGTAAGTTTGTGCAAGAGAATCCGCTGCAATGCAATTATTGGGTAATTAAATATACGTGCTTAGGAATGTGTAGTAAGTCAATTATATTGTATTGCTTATCAAATTCAAGTTTTCGGATTTTTCTTTCTAATTAATGATTAACCATTTATAAGCCTTATAGTTAATCTGAAACTTCTAACCATGTTAGTCGCCTCACAAAAGAGAAATCGAAGTTATTAATTTATAAGAATTTTAAGTTATTACATTATATGGTTTGAATAATAGAAGACTCTTGTTGACGTGTACTAGTTATAAAAAAGGCTTCTCATATAAGGTTGTGTCGTGAAACATAAATGATAATGGACGTATTATACTGTGAGTCTTTGACTATGTTTTATTTTTTGCTTTTAATGCTCATCTAATTCTATAGTGATTGATGGAATTGTTTTTTCCCTATAAAATGATTTGATGCTTCAGGTAACATATATCGACCAATCTTGTCCTACTAAATTACTAATGTCTGTTTGTAATATTACAATTTTTAAAAAAAAATATTGAGTAAAAAAAATTGAAATACTCGTAGTAATGTGTTAAGAATGTTACAATGACGATAATTAAAATAGACTATAAAGTGTCACCAGTGCCCTGCGAACGTATAAAAAAAATTATAGTTTTGCGAAATTTAAATAAATATGTAAAAACTAACTAATTTAGTGTTTCTTAATATAATTGAATCAAACTTTTTTTTCCAAGTTTGTGAACTGAAATCAAAGTTCAACCATCCATTTTACATTTTTATTTTATATATTTTTCTTTGTATCACATAGGTTAATGACTTTTTCAAGGATATTCCATAGAAAATCAATCTTTTTTATATATTTCAAAGAACCAAGTAAATGCACTGATATGTTTACATTGATTACATTTGATGTGTATGCATATACTATATATAGGTTAAAGAAACCCACTAAAAGGGATCATTGTTAGTCCTAAACAGAGTATTACAAAACAAAGAAGACACTCATCAATGGATGAATTTTATTCTTCGATGTGGCTTCATCAAGAGGTATCATCTTATGTTATTTTTCTTTTGTATGTATCATCACATGTGGTTTTCTTTGATTTTCTAAATATGAATTCTTGTTTATCATTTATGAGATGCAGATCATTGATGAGATGAGGCAGAATTTGCAGAACACTCTGTTCGAGGTAGAGACATTGAAAATTGAAGCCAGTGAGAAATCAAGAACACATACAGAAGAAGTCAACCAACTTCTCACTCTCCTTAAATCCACTCAACAAGAACGAGACGAAGCTAAACAACAGTTATCTCAATTTCTCATCCAAACCCAAAATCATAACTCAAGAAGCATCACTGAGTCAAACAGCTTCTCTCACGATGGATCTTCTTCTCCTTCTTCCTCAGAACTCTCCAGCTTCCTGAACATTCATCAACCTCAGCCGTCGATGATCCTCGAAGATCCGACGGCTCGTAATCATCATCAGCCCGATCCTCTAGACGTTCTCGTGAAGGGGAAAGCTTTTCCGGAAACGGGAAAGCTTCTACAAGCGGTGGTGGAAGCTGGACCGCTTCTTCAAACGCTTCTTGTGGCGGGACGGCTGCCAAAATGGGTTAACCCACCGCCTCAAACGCAATCGCAGCGTTTTGAATTACCTCCTCCGACTCATCCTACCTCGTTTAGAGGGTGTGGTGATGTTAATAGTGGCGGCGCGTCGGGACGATGTGATTCTCTGACGTGTTCTGGTTTGGTTACGAGATTTGGATTCGGTTCTAGTTCGGCTATCGATCAAACGATGTTAACCGGAAAGAGGCAGAGATTAGAGTAGCGAATCGATTATTTTACGATATTTATCAGAGCAGTACTGTAGGTTGGGTGATTTATTTTGTCCCTTCTTTATGATTCTGTCTCCGGTTCGGCTATTTGGTCAAATCTGGTTCCCGAGAATAAATTTGTTTTCGGTTACCAATTACGGTTCATTATCAGTTTGATTACTTTCTCGAGTTGAAAATTGTAAAATTTAGTCGATTTATTGTCTAAAAGTGAATCAAATAACTTTTGTTTCATTCATTATTTCACAAAATGCATAGAATTGCTTCAATGTTTTCCTAATTGCACAATCATTTGCAGCTTTCACAGCTTGAGCCTTAGGACCGGTCTTCTTCTCAGCTACTATAGACGAACAACAATTTTCAAAGCTTGCTTAATCAATAATCAAAGAAACAAGATTTAGAAGATAATGTTCATTTGATCTTGATCTTTGTGGATACTTGGAGTTTCAGCTAAAACCAAGAAGACAGTTGAAATAAGCTACGGTTTAGAAAAGCGACATTATAACTATTAGTAACCGCCTGATAGTCTCAAAAAACACTGACCAAAACCATTCGATTTTTGAGATTAGGAGGCGTTGTATACCAGAAGAGAGAGCATGAATATCTAAGAAAGAATGTTACCACACAATCATAAGTTCATAAACTCTTCAAGCAAATTTTGAAACTTTTTTCACAATGTTCACTTTATTCAGTCCACAACCGAAGAACGAAGACACGATTGTCAAAATTTGTACTTATTAACTAAGAGAAATCTAAAATACATTCTGGGCCTGCCCGGGCTCCCAAAGCCCATATCAACATATGTTCTTTTTTTCAATCTGCTCAAACATTTTCGTTAAATAGAGTCAAAGCTTTGCATATTTTTGAAAGTATTACGAGTTTACCAAGGATTAGATAAAATACCAATTGAAATTGATTTTTTATCCCTGAGTCAAACATTTAACCAGGGCCGGTTTAGAGTCCAACAACTCAAATCAGACAAAACATTCAACTATATAATTATTGGGTCCCACTCGAAAGCGAGACCCTCCAAAAATAGGGATAACTGAGAGCGAGACCTTTTTTTATAACGCAACTTCTGCTGCTAATTTCTTCATATCTCCCGATGTGGGACTTTCAAACGAAAAAAATACAACAAAGAAGGCTCGCTAGTGATTTAAAAACTGGCTTTCATGGGCCTGAAAATAAGCTTGGGCTTTTATACAAATATTGTTCATTCTTCCTTTAAGCAATTATGTTCCATGTATATATATTACATATCTATATATGTGTATGATTGAATCCTATATACTATGAGAGTATGAGGCATTCCTCTGCCACTGTAATTAAACTGATTAACAAATAAATACAAGTAAAAAAGTTTTCCTTTTTTTATCAGAAACTGACGGTCAAGCCAGAGGCTGATCGTTATTATAAATGTGACCCATCTTCTTGCGTTTGGTCTCCATGTATCTTCTGTTCTCCTTGGTAATTGGTGTCACCACCGGCACACGCCCAACTACGGCGAGTCCGTACCCCTTCAGTCCGGTGAACTTCGCCGGATTATTAGTCATCAGCCTCATGGTTCTCACTCCTATGTCCCGAAGCATCTAACGTTTTAGACCATAACAAAACCAATTAAACTGAGATACCTTTTATTGTTTTTAACACTAATAAGTGTATTCTTTCAGTTACTTTTCTATCCAATATCATCAAACCGATTAAAAACTTTTAAAACCTAACCAAGCTAAACCCGAACCGAATATATTATGGCTGACCTGAGCACCGATACCGTATTCACGAGCATCAATGGCTAGGCCAAGTTCAACATTGGCCTGAACAGTGTCGTGTCCTTCATCCTGCAAGTTATAAGCTCTAAGCTTGTGACCAAGACCAATGCCTCTTCCTTCGTGACCACGAAGATACACAACCACGCCTCTTCCCTCTTTCTCGATTAGCTCCATGGCTAACTCCAACTGTTTACCACAGTCACACCTTGCTGAGCCGAAAATGTCTCCGGTTAAGCACTCTGAGTGCACCCGTACCAGAATATCCTGACCGTTTCCGATGTTTCCCTGGTTACGATTCAGATAGAAACAAACGCAAGACTGCTCTTAAACGCGACTCTCCAGTAATCCGGTTACCACTTGGTCCTTCTGAGATGACACCAATGCAGATTGATCGAGATTTAGAAGTGTTTGATTTACCTTAACGAGGGCTATGTTTTCGGCTCCATCGAGTTTAGATCGGTAACAATAAGCTTGGAAAAGACCCCATTTGGTAGGTAAACGAGACACCGTGATTCTTTCCACAAGCTTCTCTCGCTTTCTTCGGTATCTGCAAGTATATCAAACTAGCCAAAGTATAGCAATTTACTTGTTTTCCAGAGTTACCTATCTTCTCAATACATTTTCTTCTTCTTTTCTTACCTGATTAGATCAGTCAAGGATATAATGGGAATGTTGTGTTCTGAAGCAAACTTTTTCATATACGGTAGTGAAGCCATAGACCCATCTTGATCAAGAATGGCTGAAAGAACAGAGACAGGACGTAAACCAGCCAAAATCATTAGATCCACCGAAGCTTCAGTGTGACCGGCTCTCCTCAAGACTCCACCGTCTCTGTACTTGAGAGGGAATACATGACCTGGCCTCCTGAAATCATCTGGTTTACCTTCGAGAGACGAAAGCGTAAGAACTGTCATCGCCCTGTCTGAAGCTGACACTCCGGTTGATGTTCCTGATTTTGCATCCTGTAATCAAGAACTTTATCAGAACCCAGAAGCAATGAGAAACCCTCTTGAAAATTCTATCTGTGTTTGCAAATCGTTACCACGGTGATGGTGAAAGTTGGTGCAGAGGAATCTTCATCTTCCATTTCAGGTGACATCAGTGTAAGGTTTAATCTTTCGAGGTCTTCTTTCTTCATCCCAACTGAGACAATACCAGAACCATTCTTAATCAGAAAGGCTATGTCTTTTGGACTCGTTAGAGTTGCCGCCATGATCAGATTCCCTTCAACATCCCCGTTTTCATCGTCAACAACGATTACAAACTGTTAAGAAAGAAAGAAATGTGCCAAGACGGAATCAACAACTGAAAAACAGAGAAATCAATAGTCTTCAAGAGCAAACCTTTCCGTGGCGTAGAGATTGAAGAGCAAGTTCGAGAGAGGAATAGCCTTGAGTAGGACAATCTGGATCACCTTCTGCGTCACTCACAAAGAAATCAACAGTTCCAGGCGTGATTTCTGCGTCAACTGTCTCGAATGAAGCAGGATCAAACAAAGACCCATCGTTTCCTCTTAGAGGACTTTCATCGAAAAAGTTGCGATCACTGCTCCCACTAGTAGCCTTGGTCTTCCAACATGAACCATTAACCAATCTCCACCAAGTAGCAGCTGCAAACCTAGGCGACCTATGCGAGTACGAGCCACTGTTTTCAGCGAGACAACATCGAGAAACCACATAACAAAGTGGACAAAATTCTCATCAAACCTTGAGTAAATGAAGCTGTGTGCGAAAAAGATACGAGGAGATAAAGCAGAATCCATCTACTGGATGAAATACAGAGGAGAGGACATGAAAACAAACATATGCAATATATCTCTCGGTACGATCGATTCGCTACTTCTCGTCTCCTTTACGTTGGTTACTTGTTTTCGTACCCAAATCTGCAAATTTAGAGAAAACAAAAGCAGACATTTTCAAAGGATGAAACAACAAAAAAACCACGACCGCGAGTTTTGGATTAGGACTTATCTTCTTTCTTTTGTTTTGTCATTACGCATTATATTCATCGTACTGAGTACTGAGTTGTGTTTCTAAGGGGCCACACGTTAGTTAAAAAGTAAAAAAATACAAAAAAATGGAAACTCTCTAACACGTTTGGAAGGTCCCTTTGACTCGTTATTTCAAAACATGTTGACGTGGCGGATCCTTAGAAAACCCCAACGAACTGAACTTAAAAAGGGGTAGAGGCAAGGAGAGAGGAGGACGGTGGAGCAAATCGGGTCGAGTCGGAGAGTCGCCGGAGAGATAGATTTATCTGATTTCACCAGATCGGCCGCTGTATTTTATCAGTCCGTCGTCTAATTTGAAATCTTTGAGCTCAAAAGGTATAGTTACGGTAGTTTGAAACGTTTACATTGCGAATCGGAGCTTTGTATTTCGTGATTCGTTTGGTTGATTTGAGCTAAGTTCTTATGATCTTCAGGAAGAAGGAAAGTTATTGAGAGGTGGTGGATGGACCATGGCTGAGCCGGAGACAGTAAACGGAGTGAAGGAGAACAAATTATGGAAAGGTGTATTCGCCGTTTCCGGCATTATGTCTACTCTTGTCATATATGGTGTTCTTCAGGTCTGTTTCTGTTTTTTTCTTACGATACATACAGTTTCTCTGGAAATTTAGTTAAAGATTAGAAATTTCTTTTTGGGTTTTTGTTTTGTTTGCAAATTTGTAGGAGAAGATAATGAGAGTACCTTATGGATCGAACAAGGAGTTCTTTAAGTACTCTTTGTTTCTGGTTTTCTGCAATCGGCTCACTACATCAGCTGTCTCTGCTGGTGCTTTACTGGTAAACCAGCAAAATCTCAACTTGTCTTTATAATTCAAACTTAATTACCAAATCAAAGTTTGAAGAAAAATATTTGGCTTCCTTAATTTCTAGGCAAGCAAGAAAGCTTTGGATCCTGTAGCTCCGGTTTATAAATATTGCCTTATTTCAATGACTAACATCTTAACCACAACATGCCAATATGAGGTAGGGGTTTATGTTTGACCTCCCCTCATAATTTATGAACTTAGTGTGTCGGCTTTTTTAACTATTGCTTTTACCATCTGTAATGCGTCCAGGCTCTCAAGTATGTGAGCTTCCCAGTCCAAACTCTTGCGAAATGTGCCAAAATGATACCAGTAATGGTAAGTTGTAACATTCTTTTCCTGTAAAAACACATGAGTTTAGCATCACCATTCTTATATATGTGCTCTTACAGGTATGGGGAACTCTCATCATGCAGAAAAAGTACAAAGGGTTTGACTATTTAGTGGCTTTTTTGGTGACCTTGGGGTGCTCTGTCTTTATTCTTTTTCCGGTAGAAATCTAATCTACACTCATTACTCAATCTTTTTAAAGGCTTCGATTTGTAAAGAGTACCCCGATCGTAAGATGTACTGATGTTTGTTTATGTAAATCTGAGCTGTAGGCAGGAGATGATATTAGTCCGTACAACAAGGGAAGGGAAAATACTGTTTGGGGTGTTTCCCTTATGGCCGGTTATCTTGGGTATGTATATATATCTACTTATCCATGTTACTCGTTTCACTGCTTATGCGATTATACTGTCTGGTTATAAGATAGGAATGTCAATACTTTGATGTTATTACTCACAAGTTATGAATCATGATCGTGTATGTGGTAATTGGCTATCTAACAGGTTTGATGGTTTTACAAGCACATTCCAAGACAAGCTCTTTAAAGGTTATAATATGGAGATACATAACCAAATATTCTACACAACACTTTGTTCTTGTGTTCTGAGTTTCACCGGTGAGAATATTTTACTGTAAGAGTTGCATTTTTTGATGTCACTGCCATTTTTTCATGGACATTGGATCATTGATTCTTTCCTTGGTGGTTGGTCGTTTTCCGACAAGAAGATTCGAAAGAAAAGAAAGAGACTTTTCTCCTCGTTTTCTCTGTTTTATTTTTTTGGTTATAATTAAGACCTATTTATTTTGATTTTTAGACTTCTGCAACGGCACCTGATTTAAGCTTAAGCTAATGATTACTAGGCTGATATGTTAATGATATTAGAATGTAACTTGTTGCAATTTTCGTAAGCTTCCTCTGTTTCTGATTGTATCCCGTGTTTCTAATATTCAGAATTCATTTCGTCAGCATAAACCTTGGTGCTTCGACCTTCAAAAAAGGAGATCACAATCTGGTCAATCATGGTCTTTGCTTATCATTCTGTAAATCTTATTTCTTGTAGGACTTGTATTGCAAGGCCATTTACTACTAGCTGTAGATTTTGTTTCTCGGCATAGAGATTGTCTACTCGACATCGCTCTGCTTTCCACTGTAAGTTTCGGTTTCCTCTATTCTTTTACTTAATCACTACATCGTCATGTTTCGTGCAATTAGTCCTATTACATTTTGGTAGTCTAATAGGTCCACAAGAAGGCATGTATATATGAAACAGAATTTGAGCTTAGTCTGTAATCCAAATGAATCCATGATTCTATGATCCGAAACAAATGGATTAAACCTCATGATACGATCTTCCTCTCGTCTCTTTAATCCTCATTGAACTTACCAGAGACTAATGTGCAGGTTGCAACAGCGAGCCAGTTCTTCATTTCTTACACCATCAGGACATTTGGTGCTCTAACATTTGCTGCAATCATGACGACAAGACAGGTAAGAAACAAACCCGAACTCAATCCGACTTATCCCTCTTAATAACTAATACCCTTTTCTCATCCTTCTTAATAAAGCTTGCAAGTATTATGCTCTCATGCATTTGGTTCTCTCATCCGCTTAGCTGGGAGCAATGCATTGGATCGGTATATCTTTGATTCTCTTACATTTTTTGGAACTTGTACCATTAGATCCGTTAAAAACTTAGGCATTCCAATTGCTATACATTATACTTTTGATTCTTTGACTAACCAAGTTCATTCGATCAGGTCATCGTTTTCGGGTCTTTATATGCAAAAAACTTAATGAACAACAGAAAATCACAAAAGCAACCGCCGCCTCAAGAACTTCCTCAATACGAAAAGGCTGAGGGCTCGTAAAAGGGAACCTTCGAAACAAGAACGAGTCGATAGTGAATTGGAATTAGGATTCATGTAGTCAGACTCTCATTACTTTTCTCATCTTTGATTTATTTAATTGTGTTGGATCTATTGTATGATTATATATACATATATGTTTCGATGACATATATAATATTACGTGGACTATTCTTAATTTCTACACAGTGTTTATAGCTTCTCTTCTTAATTTCTAGGAACTGAAAAACAATAATCAAGGCTTTATTATCTTATTTGGTCATAACTGAAAATGAAACAAAAACACTAAAAAAAGACCGAAGACGTTTTCTACTTTGCTTGATGAAGTTATTATTAACTCGTAAACATGAGACGACGTCAAAACGAATGGTCCAAAATTCACACCTTGGACCAATTTAAATATTTGAAAATAATTCATATCGCATCACATATTCGTTAAACATAAAACGTATTTTAAATAATCAAATTTTATATACAGTTTTGGTCTTCAAATATATACAAGTAATAAGGAAGGAAAGTTTCTGTAAGCAACATTTTGCGTGATGCGTAGTTTCATTCAACTCACAATTGCTAAATCAAAGTCAAACGGTGCGTATACAAGGAAGAGTTTACCTACAACCTCGATGGCTACATATGTGTTATTCATATGTGGGATGTGTGCATACTGCATAGTCACGATAAAATTCATGTGTCAATGTCATGTAATTCAAAATTGTTGATAGGAGTATACAACTAATATATACACGTGCACGGGACTTTCCTGAATTATTATTGTATAGATTGTCATGAATCAAGTGAGAAATTTATCTTTAAACTATATGTAGAGAAAAAACAGTAACAATAGTTTTATGGTTGATATATATATATGTATACTGTAATATACATGCCAAGAATGAGTCAAAAATTGGATCCGTGGCTCTTGGAAGGATGGCCATGAAGCAAGTTATTTGGAGTAGGATCCATCAAAATTCTCTTTGTTCCACAAATGACGATTCAGGCCAGCTTAAATAGAAAAAACTAATCACGTTGCGAGACTGAGGCAAGCGTACAAAATGATCCACACATAACATTCATAACCAATATATATGATAATGCGGCTAGATTCAAGTAATCATTCATGTAAATGAAAAATTTTAAGAAAATTTAGATAACCTCTTTCAGGTCATGGTAACATAGCCAACGTCACGTCTCATTGGAAGATATTTCTCTAATAACAAGTCGTCTTTGATGGACTATCTATAATAAGTTCAACATGTTATTTGGATAGACCGTAAACAAACGGTCAAACTTTGAAAGGTCAAAAGCTTATTGTTATATTATGACTAGGACAAGGACAAAAACTAAGTGCTCTAAAAAAAGAAAGAAAGAAAGCAAGTGGATCGGCTCTCGAATCGTGTCTAATGTTACTCCAAATTCACTAGGGGCCATGGAGAATAAGAACCATATACGTAGTTTTATTGAAATGCATGGAGACTTTAGCTTTATCCCTCGTCGGTAAGTCCCACTCGACTCACGTGTTGCTTTTGAGTCATCATCCTTAGATTCTATCTCTTTTTCATTGGTTACAAATTCCTGATTTATTATCATTTTGCTTTTCTACGGCAAAATAAAATTACGTATCGTACTTTTGCATTAGGTGGTAACTAACTTCAAAACAATAATATAAAAGAACACTCTTCAAGCATATTATTACATAATTACATCACTTTGAAGTTTGTAACTTCCGTTTCCTTCGATTATGTCGGTTGATTTCTTTTAGTTAAAGAATTGTCGGTTAATTAGTACTGTCATTCTATATATTTATTAAAAACTATAAAAGACAGCTAATTTCCGGATCATCTAAACAAATAGGATATGAATAATCATAACTAAAATTACAGTGGAAAGGCTCAAATATAGAAATATATTAAAAGTGTATAAATTTAATCATCAAGTGTAGGTTGTACTTCTTTGTGTGTATTTGTGGATATTTTAAAATTCGAAATAAATGTCTGATTGGGGACATGTCTTAGTGTCTTACGGTTATATATAAACTATTACTATTTTATTTCAAAAACCATATAAAAGTTTTTAATATTAGGTTAGTTATATTTGAGACTTGATGGAAATTTTGTATTTTAAATGATTTTTAATTAGATGGAAAATTGTATATTGTGTTCTCTACCGGCCGGCCACTATATTAACCATAATTAATAAAGAATTAGTGGTCGTATTATGTGCAATTTAACATCTTGGAACAACTTTTGAAAACTGTGGATTTCATTTATGTGGCGGCAGGATTGCAAACTTTTAACTTTTAAAGCAGTGAAGGGAACCTTCCTTCCTCATAATCTTCGTTTCCCAAAGTAGTAAAGAAAGCAGCTAACTAACATATTTTATTCTAGAAAGCTACTGAACAGTTTCCAAACATATTGTTTTACGTTCATTACATCTGTTCAAAAAAATAAAAACACAATAACTTACAAAATTGTAACTCACCAAAACAATTTACACCCTCCGTTTTCTAAAAAATATAATTTAAATTTTTTTCACACATATTAAAAAATTAATTAAAAATTATATTTTATTATTCATTCATACATTAAACATATTTTTCAATTTAATTAATACATTAAATTAGAATTAAAAATAAATTTTTGTTTAAAATTCTACTAAAATGACATTTTTTTGTAAAACAAGATTAAAATTTTAAAATGATACTTTAATAAACAGAGGAAATATGAGACACATATCAATATTAACATAACTCAATTCGTATCGTACAAAATTTTGCTGTCCTTATTTGTGCATTTTCAAAAAAAAAAGCCAAGGAGTCCTAATATACTAAGTTATAATATATAGTCCTATTAGTTTGGCAATTTGGTGACAATCAAAATTGACACCGTTGATTATAAAGTTCTTATTAGAAATCCATAAAATTTTATGCATTTTGTATTTTGTAATTTTTTTTAACGCATTTAATTACTATTAAATTTTCAATTCAATTAATATATATTGGTTGTCGTCAATTTACAAATAATAATCCATTATTTAATATTGAAACGGTAACTTTTATAAATAAATCACTCAGAGCTGGAGATGGCAAATGTAATAACTTTTGGTCAGAATTGACTAAACTAACCCTTTGGCTCTGGCTTTATCAATGTCAGGTCGTATTTGACACCGAGTTTGACTAATGAACATTTCTCCTCCACATATCTATACGTACATAACACAGACACTATATTGAATGAGCCGTCCGTATCAATATATAATAAATAAATATATTTTATAACAATTATATATACCTCTCCTCTACCTTTGTCTTCTTACCTGCTTTACTTGATTCCAAATAAACAAACCAAAAATTTTTCTTTTTGTTGGGTAACAAAAAAACTATCTTCTATTCTTCTTCGCAAAAAAACTTAAAAGAGAGGCTTAGAGAATAAAAAACAAAACAGTGTTTGGCGATTAAACAACAATGGGGAAGCACTTGTTCCGATCATCTCCTCCACCGGAGAAACAACCAGCTCACCAATCCCTCGCTGAATCTGCTGTCCAGGAGTGTATGAGCAACATCAACAGCGTCATATCCAAATGGACTTCTTCTTCTTCCTCTTCTTCTTCCGGCGAATTCCTCTTCTCCACCAACAGTCGTCGCGAAGCGAAGGAGTTCGTCGAAGCCGTTAGGCATTTGCAGAGCACGATGCACCGTTTGGTTTCCGTCAATCCGTCCTCGGACAAACTGGTCTATGCGCAGAATCTGATGCAGTCCGCGATGAAGCTCCTCGAATCGGAGTTTCACCGCGTGTTGTATGCGAATCGTGAGTATCTAGACCCTGAATGCGTCTCCGTCCGGTCTTACAAATCGTCAAGATTCAGCACTTCTACGGTGGCCAGTGTCTCCGATTCGGAAGACGAAAGCACTTTCGAGGAAAACGCCGACGATCATAGATTCTCCGGCGGAGATTCCGACGCCATGGACGATCTAAAGATGATTGCGGATTGTATGATTTCCACGGGATACGCCAAGGAATGCGTTACGGTTTACAAAACCGTAAGGAGATCGATTGTGGTCGAGACGCTGCACAATCTGGTCGTGGAGCGATTGACTCTGCATCAGATTCAGAAGATGGATTGGGAGATTCTCGAATCGAAGATCAAATCGTGGTTACAAGCTGTGAAATTAGCGGTTAGGTCTCTCTTCTTCGGCGAGAGGATTCTCGCTGACCATGTTTTCTCTTCCTCCACCAACATAGTCGAGTCCTCTTTCACCGATATCACACAAGAAGGAGCGTTAACACTCTTTGCTTTCCCGGAAAACGCCGCGAAGATCAAGAAATTAACACCGGAGAAAATGTTCCGGTTCCTGGATATGTACGAATCGCTCGCCAATCTCTTCGTTGAGATCGAATCGATTTTCTACTTCGACTCAGCCGCCGCCGTTAGGTCTCAGGTAATCAACTCGCTAGCCAGACTCCGCGATGCGGTGAGATCGATGATGACGGATTTCGAATCGGCGATTCAGAAAGAAACTTCTAAACCGCCGATCATCGGCGCTGGCGTTCACCCTCTCACTCGTTACGTCATGAATTATCTCTCCTTCCTCGCCGATTACAGCGAATCGATCGCCGCCATCTTCGAGAACTGGCAGCTAAGCGTGCCGTCTCCTTTTCCGGACTCCTTATACATCAGCGGGGGAGACGAGGCTCATCCGGAGGACTTGTACTCGTCTCCGGTGTCCGTACGAATCGCATGGGTGATCCTCCTCACGCTCTGCAAAATCGACGGCAAAGCTCAGCCGTACAAAGACGTCGCTATGTCTTACCTCTTCCTCGCCAACAACCTCCAATACGTCGTCGTAAAGGTCCGATCGTCTAACCTAAAGCTCCTTCTCGGCGAGGACTGGCTGGTGAGACACGAGGCGAAGGTGAAGCAGTACGCAGATAAGTTCGAGAAGCTCGCGTGGGGGAAAGTACTGACGTCTTTACCGCAGAATCCGGCGGAGAATATCTCGCCGGATGAGGCGAGAGAGCTATTCACCAGATTCAACGACGAGTTCGAGGCGTCGTACCGGAAACAGATATCGTGGGTCATACCCGACCCGAAACTTAGGGACCAGATAAAAATCTCGTTGAGTCAGAAACTCATGGTTGTTTGCACGGAGTTCTACGAGATAAACCGGTTCGGTTTGGGAGGAGATACATTTAATGTCAGATATACCCCTGAAGATATAGGAAATTACCTCTCGGATCTTTACTTTGGAAGCAGAGGCTCAGGGAGCGTCTCGACAAAAGGATCCGGAACCGGAACCGGTTCGTCGACAACGGGTAAATCTCGAGGAGGACGTAGCCACTAAATAAGAGAACCTCTTGATATTTTTTTTAATATTAGCAATATTTAGTTTTTTTTTTTTGGTGGTGTGTGGTTTAAAACTGTCTACAGTGATGTATGATCGTATCATATCTCTTTTTTTCTGTTACGTGTACAGAATACGTTAAACTATTGATTGCTTTCTCCTATCTTTAAATCATAATAATCATTCGATTTCTTTTGGAACTTTGTGATAATCAACGACAAAACAAAATACGATGATTGTTTCTGTTGGCTTGAAGATTTAATTAGCACCAAGACATATACGTAAATGACAAAAGTAGCTATCACATATGGCTAATTTTGGTTTGAAATAATGAGTCTTTTGACTAAATGTGATTTTGGTGGAATATAACTCCCAAGTTGGTACGAGTTCACACAGTTATGAGACAATTCGTAAACAAAACAACAAATTCAAAGGCTTAATTAGTTATCGAATAAATACGAAGCATTACAATAAATGTTTAAGAAAACAAAAAGGTTGAGAACGATCACCAATCTTATCATGTATACTCATTAATGCTTTTTATTAGGCGACTTGGGAAACGCAACCTCACGTTATAATTCTAAACAAACCTAAATGAAATCTAATCTCCTCATTATGTGGCCATTGTCCGCGTTGTGATGTCTATACCTCAAAAATCACGTTTGCAAGCCCACCACACGAACTAAGAATAAAAAAGAGAAAAGGAAGAAAAATATTACTAGTTGATATGTAACCGATCTGATTTTTTTTTTGTTTATTAAGCATTCCTATTGGAATTGTGTAGATGGTTTTAGAAACAGATCATTTGATATAGTGAAGGAAAGTTTGTTCGAAGATTAGTCGTTTGGTTTACCAAATTATAACGGTTTAACAATTAACTATCCTTAAATCACACTGGTTCGGTTGAACATTGCTTTTATTAAGCTTGAGCCCAACATCAAATTTTACTTAATTTATGAGCCCATCTTAGCTTAAGTCTGTTACACAAAGAAGATGATTTATGAGAATTTATGAAGAAAAGTACTTTATTTTTGGGTCAACTACTCCAAATTCGTGATTGAGATTGTAGAAACATCCGTTTATTCATTATAATAATATCTTACATTCATGATCTCAAGGAAAAGCCACAATTTCACAACACAACAAACCAAAAGAACACTCGAGCTCATAAGCAAACACACTTTTTATTTCCACACACCAAATCTTCAATCTTCATCGACAATCGCTTAGCCGGAGATATCAATGGACTTGACTTCAGGCTTCTTCTCAGGCGCTTTTGGTACCATAATCGTAAGCACACCGTTCTCCATAGTTGCCTTCACTTCTTCCATCTTTGCATTCTCCGGCAACCTAAACCTCCTCACAAACTTCCCACTTGCCCTCTCCACACGGTGCCACTTGTCGTTCTTCTCTTCATTCTCCTTGCTCCTCTCTCCGCTTATCTGAAGTATGTTCTTGTCTTCAACCTCAACCTTCACTTCTTCCTTCTTCAGCCCCGGCAAATCCGCTCTGAACACGTGTGCCTCCGGCGTCTCCTTCCAATCCACTCTAGCGTTCGTAAACGCCGCCATGTCACGAGCGGTTGAAGCAGGGGACGCGTTTGCTAACGCAGAAGGAGTGAAGAGTCCTTCAAATGGATCCCATGCGTCTAGAGAGAACGGATCAAAAACGTTTGATCTACGTCCGAAAATGCTTGGGACTAGAGACATTGTTTGTTGCTTATCGAGTAACTAGATTATCTTTTGCTTCGCTTTGATTCTTGATTTTGTTGTTTGCTTTGATCTGATTCTTGAGATCAACGAGGGGTCCATATATATAAGGTAGCGGAGGATGAAGAGAGAACGTTCTTCGAGTTTCTTGAACTAGAAAGTGCTCCTTTTCTAAAACCTTCGTTTATTTTCTAGAGTCTAAAAAAATAAACTTGAAATTTCTTGGCATTTCACGAAGTTTCGTTTGTTAAACAGAGACGACGTGCATTCCTCGGTTGATACATAAACGACGTGCCGTTCTCATCTCCCATGAGATACGGGCTCAGTAGAGATGACCTTCTTTTATAAAGGCCCACCTCACTTGAGAAAAGCATCTAGAGAGCCCAAAAGCTAGTGAGAACATTGGCGGTTATGTTGCCACAATCTAAACGAGGGAAGTATGTTATGTTGCCACAATCTAAGCGAGGAAAGTATGTTATGTTGCCAATTGTGTTTCCATCTCTAAATCTGTCTAAATTATGCACTACTTATATTATTTTGATTAAAAAAATGGTATTTCACTACTTTACAAAATATACATTATGCTTAGGGACTATAAATCAGAACATAGCATTCGAGAAATAAATATAAAATAATTTTTTCTCATTCATTTTTCTCAAATGAGCAACCTTAATTTGTTAACAAAATTAAAAGAAAAAAACTTGTTCCTCTACTAAATAAAAGAAAAATTTGTGGACCAAAATTACTCAAAAATCCTTGCTACGTAAATTCCTCTATAATTGATCCAGTGTACTTATTCTACTATTTAGTCTAATATTTACTTTACCACTTTGACCATCATTCTATTTTATCATTTCTTACCACTCTTACTAGCAAAAAAAAAACAAAAGGGTTACCTTTTTGCATCATTATCCGAATACAGCATAGAAACTGCTACATATCGAAAATAATATAAACGTTAATTGATGGAAATAAAGAAAAGTGAAAGTTCTCAGCATAATTGACACTAAACAATCTTTTAACGGATTGTCTGAATATATACCAGCATAATTACTATACAAGTTGTTGCGATTCGATGTCAAGTTACTTAACCGTTCTTGTCATATGCTTTGATCCACAGACTAAATATCATTTTTCAAAAGACAACAGAAAAAGAAGAAGAAAATTAACTATAGTTACCTTTTATGGCAGAAATTTGAGGTTAAAATTGAAATTATGAAGATATCTGGTTTGGGTTTTTCTAAACAATGGAGCTTGCATGCATGAAGAAAAAGAGAAAAAGCTTTACATTGTAAAGATGCTACTAATTGAACAAACCTACTTGAAGTCAATGCTGCAGCAAGCTTGGTCTCTTTTCCATGAGCTCGTACTGGACAACAAAATGTTCCTGCAAGTAACCATCCCCAAAGATACACACTAAATACACTGCAAATCCAAGTATCAAGAAATACATCTATTTCTGCAATAATCGTTGATTTACCTTTCTGACTGTTTTGAACGAGTTTGGATCGAGGCACTCGTATGTTCCTCTTTCATATACAGCTGTTCTGACCAAAGGTTCCCCAACTCTGAAGAACCATAATCTGAGTTCCTTGTGGTAAAACCAACCTCTTTCGTAACTGCAATATATCAATCAAACTCGAACGCCTCAGCCCAAGGAGAGCCGGAGTAAAACGAATAATCAAGTTTATTGGTAGAGCAAAAAAAAACATACAGTTCATCTGCCGCATATAGCTGTGCTTCATCTTTTGGCATACTGGAAAATTATAATTAGAGCAAAGTAAATGTGTTAAATTGGACAACAATGATTCATGAGTTGGCAACTGATATGTTAAATGATGATCTCTTAACAGACCTGTAAAATGTGTAGAACAATAACTCATAGGAGAACCTTTTGAAACTTGCTCGCTGCAACCAACCGAAATGATACCACATTTGTTAACAAAATCGACAAACGGAGTGAAAGAATGCATAGTTGGTGCTACTCACACGACCCGAGGGCACTTACAGTTAGAGGCGGAGGTGGTGTGGTGTAGTAACAATTTGGCACTGTGAACTCGACCTCGGTCTTTGCCGGCTCATTGGTCCAAGGGGAAGCAAATGTCTTGTATAGATTTCCAGTTGAATTCAAATCTAATCCTAGCGTCGTTAAGTCGATGCCAAGAGCAAGAGAGGTCAATTCAGGGTTGCTCCTGTTTAGTACGTCCAGCAAGCCAAGCAAGCAAAAACGATCGGCTTCTGACTGTGCCGATTTCATCTCAGAATCTCTAAATTGGTTGATCGATGACATTTGTTGCACAGGAAACTGGGATTGATTTTGTTGCTGCTGATACTGCTGAATAAGCTGGTCATAACCGTTACTGGAAACTGTACTGGGCGAGCTAAGAGGTCTCAAGCCAAGACCCTGTAGCCCACCAGTCTGGTATCAAAATAAAATTTAGTGATATCAAAAAAACAATACGTGAGATATGCAAATGGGGGGAAGTCCTGGCTTGAATTCAGATATACAAGAGGCTGCCACTCACAGATGAAGTATGTTGTGGCTGTTGTTGTGGACGATGTGATGGATATGTTCCCCCCAAGTTGAAACCACCAGATCTACCCATCTGCAAATTTGCAATATCCAAGCATAACCTACCCCATCAAATAACCGTACCAATAGAAATAAACGGGAAAACAATTTCTTAATTGCGAAACAGTCTAAAGCTTACAGAAAAGTTTTGAGAGTGCATCATTGACAAAGCATTGTCATGAAGTTGTTCTTTTTGATGCAAATCCATCGGATAATCAGAATTACCACCTGCAAGAAATCTACTACGCTTGTGAATTATCCAGCAGGATTAGCTGATAGCTTTTAGAAACAGCTATACCAGGAACATTTTATAACCTTTCTGATGCAATACCCTATAATATGAAGGTAGTTAATGAGTTTATGAACCTCCTAAGTATTTAGAACATCTCGAAATGCACTTTCACGAGATTCTGGAGAATATCATGGGGGAACTTTTCACAATAGGGGAAACTAGGTAAGCTATTCCTCATGCACATTACATATGCAACCCCCAAAATATATGCACAATACAATACAAGGTAATAGACAATAAAAGACCAGCACCTTTATATCCAGGGAGAGCTGGAAAGTCTTCATTTTGGATGCTGAACTCCTGGTTTTGTTGGACAATTGGGACTCCTAAACCTTGTTTCCTCAAAGAGCCTAGAAAACCCACCAGAAGAGTATGAGGAAACAAGATATGAAATAAAATATTTTTCCAGATACTTTATTAGTGTTAACTATACGAATTTCAAAAGATTTTCAAATAAATTGACTACCCAGTTGTCCTTGAGTGCCACCAGCAGAACCAGGACGGCTTGTCAGCTGGGGGAAATCGTTATTGATGTCAAAAAGAGAACTGTCGTTAGAGTGATCACTGAGCATCATATTGTTAACTGACTGAACATGGTTCTGCGAAAGTGGGCCGCCACCAGTATGATAGGAATTCCCCAGCATAGACATGACCTGAGATCCTGTACCATAAAATTTTGCAATCAGATTTTAACTACTATATTTACATACAGCAGCTGCTAGCTTATTGCATGTCTAAGCAATTAAGATTGTAAAGTGTAAAGCAAACAGGCTCGTCTTACAAACTCCATTCAATCCCAGATTATGTGAGCTGAAAACAAAGTCTGTTTTCTCTTCATTACAAACTCTATACAATCCCAGAGTATGTTAGTTGCTATTAAGAAAATTACTTGCAAATTACTTTCTTTACTTAAATTCAACACAATTCCTAGTTACTCTACCAAAGATCCATAATCATAAAAGTAAAAAGGTGTCTTCCATAGTTCCATGGAGCGAAGTTTATATTCTGTTTCATCGACAATGACATAGAAGCAAGACAAAAAAAAAGGCTCAAGTGTATTGACTTATAAGTAAAAGAACCCCAAAGATAGAACATGGAAAGAATTGGATAAATCATATCTACCTTGAGGAAGTACTCCACTCAGCATTCGGTTCTGTCCTTGAACACTTAACCCTGACCCGCTATTGGCTGCCAAATTTAATCGTGAAGAAAGAGCAGGAATAGACAATCCACCAGAGCTAATATTCCTCCCCAAGTTACCTCCACCAACCATGTTTCCCATTGAATTTGTCATTCGAGGGCCTGCATTTCCCAAAAATTGGGACATTCCCATCCCTGGCACACTACTCCGATTACTAAGTCCAGCAGATGTGGAGAGAATCCCAGGAATAGAACCACCAACTCCATTTGCGTTACTACTAAATCCAGGGTTTCCAACAACATTAATACCTCCTCTATTTGGGATTCCTGAATGCCCATGTGAGCTACCATGAGACAACTACAAAACAATCATCGTATAATATGAGATATTATATATATTAAGAACAAGAGCAGATGTGTTCACATAATATTAAACCACATGCACCTGGGAGAGAGCAACAGGTAGGTTACTTGAAGCAAATCTTCCACTGGAAAAACTCCCATTAGGTTGTTGTACCCCGGCAGATGGTATACTATTCATACTTGAGTTTCTTGATGAAAGTGTACCTTGCATGTTCCCGACATTATAGCTTCCATTAAGATTATGAAGTCCCTGAAGATTTCCTGCATGAAAAAATGGTGAAGCTATGTAAGTTCAGAATAGGGCAAAATATAAGAGAGTGTCAAGACCAGTATCAAACCCACCAGTATGATGAAAACCGGGGGATGGTGCACCAGATTGTCCGGAATAAGAAGCAGCAAAAGATCTGCCCGATCCATCTGGTAAATTTGAAGCTGAACCATTGAGAGATGACTGCAAAGGAAAAAACACAGGTGTTAATATAGGAGAGATGGTGCACATACAGCAAACGATATCTTAAGGACACTAACATATTCGTAAGGTTAAATATATATAAAGATTTTTTTTTGGGGGGGGAGGGGGAGGAAGGTATACATGAAGGTTTGACATTGCACGAGCTGACAATCACGGTAGGCAAAATATCATTCGCTGACAAGACTCGAACCGCCTACAATCTGAGAGGGAATATACAAAAGCAACACAAATTAATAGCCTGAGAAGGAATATGTTCAACAAAGCTCACAAGATTTACACACAGGAAACAGTACTTAAACATAAATCTTAACAACCATGGTGCAGCAGCAGAGGAATTTAGTGAATCACTACATACTGTTCATCCAGATAGAAGAAGATCGGCTATATACACGCATACAAATTCATCCACGGGGAGAAAATGAATGAGCAACCATGAAAGAAAACTTCTAGCAGGAACCCAGAAGTCGTGGAAAAGATTCAGAACAAGAAACAGATGTAACACTATCAAAAATCAAGAGGATCCAACAAAAATCAATAATCACAAGCGTAATTCCGCTGTTGTAATCAACAGTTTTTCCAGTAATACAGACTGAGAAACACCCGACCCTAAATTCAACTAGCGCGATGTGATTTCAATAGCGAAATAAGAAAATCGAACTCCGAAAAAACCCTAAAATCGCGAGTTTTCTGTTCACACTCACAGTACAAGAAGGGTGCGTACGGAGGAGGAAGAGGATACCACTGCTCAATTCGCAAACACTGGAGATGAATCAAGAGACGATTAGGAAACCGAAGAAGACTTATGGTGTTTCGTGAGGATTCGATTGATTGGGAAGAGCGAAGATTTTGATTATAGTTTTTTTCTTTCAGAGATTGGTGCCCTAAATCGAAAACGGATATAGGAAGGAGAAAGAGCAAGATTTAGAAAATGAGATCGAAAAATATTTATAAAATAAAAGGAAAATAATAATAATATTTTTTTCCGAATGATTGGTGATGGAGGGAACTATCAGGAGGTCACGACGGGTCCCACTAAACCCTCTAAATAAGGGAGAGTGTTTTTGTAGGAAAAAGCCTTAATTGCGGACCAATGTTTGGGCCCAGTAGAACAGGCCATGTATTTTTGGTTAAACTTCTTCGTTCGAGTTATTGAGAATCTTTAAGTTCTTAAACTTTTTAAGAGCATAGACAAATTATTCCGTTCGTTTAACACGTAGATGCATTTAGACAATTTTGTATCATATGTTATTCGTTTAACCCGTGGATGCGTTAAACGTTTGGATTGCAGTCTAGTAATTCTTTTTTGTTGGATCCAACCAGAAGTTAATTTTCTTAAATGCAACTATGATGCCGCATATCGGTATCATAATGTTTGGGAAATATTGTCGGTGGTTGGATTTTTTTTTCCGTTTTTAATAATTTAATAATATACATTTAAGTTTGGTTTAAACTCAAACGGCAATATTGAAACTTTGGGATACTATATATTTCAGGATAGTATCTTTTAATCTCGAAGCACAAAATAAAATTTTGCTAATGGTTATGCAATATATTTAAAAGGATGGATCACCAACAAATTTGTTTTGAAAAAAATTTCAACTACTGGTCAATATTTTGCAGGATGTGTACATTACGATATCAAATTTAATTAGCGATATAATATTTTGGAAGTCTTGGTTCTATTACTTCTCATCTTCGCTTGTGAAACGTAATGCTAATGGTGTTACACATCTTCTTGCTAAAAATGACCCATCAAAATAGTTGTTTTTAGATGATTGTACTTTTCCTCCAGTTTGGTTAACTCAAACCGTAGATTATATCATTTCAAGATAAAAAACTAATTTTGTCAGAAAAAAACAAATTAAACTTTAGTAACTAGTATCCAAACGTTAATGAAAACCACGAAAACGACAAGATGTGTGCTACTCTATTTGACGAAGGTTTTAATAAGAGCCAAAAATATTACATACCTAAGAACTGTGGTCTATAAAAACTAGTATTATATTTAGTAAACAAACCAAAGCATCCAACTATATGAAAAGGACGCTAGATATTTCAAGATGATGAGAGTTAAGTCCATTCAATGCAATTCAATCATAAGACAAAAGCTTATCAAAGTTTGGAATAAAGAAAGATACTTCTAGAAGATAAAATTTTTGGTTTGGACCAAATATCACCCACATTTAGAAGAAGTTTTTACTGTTGCCATACTGCATGTGAATCATGTCTAATTTAGGTAAATCCTAAGGTCAAACACTTAATATCAATTGTTATGATTAATTGAACCATTTTTAAAGGTATTTTGATCTGATTTTAGAGCTAAAGAACTATATGGATCAAACTATCTTCAGTTGGGTGTTTAGTTGTATGAGAAACATAATTCAATACAAAAGAAACTATTACCAATAAGTAGCCCGATACTCTCAAACAATCGAATCCTCTTAAGTCTTAACTCACAACTTTCTTCCCTAATCAAAAAAACTTGGGCCATATAAACTCATGTTTACAAAAAAAAAACAAGATTAGCAAGCCATCAATTTCAAGTAGAATGAAACAAATGTATATTGTTGTTTCCACTTTCCAGTGTCGGAAATAAAGGTGTCTTTTTTTCGTCGGCACAACAGGTCCACCACAGGTGTCTTTTTAGGATGATCGATTTAAGAATTTATTGTATTAAAAATTCCCAACTCGCAAAGGAAATTGTATAGTGGGATCTTATCATTTCTTCCAAATAAACTATATTATATGTCATGTTCCATGCAGATGAATAGTGGGGTGGTTAATGTCGTCATTCTTTATTTAGTTTCTAATCACAAAAGCTTTAGATCTTTCACATATGACAAAACTTGAGATAAACTTCCTACAGGACAAATATGAAATAGTATATTCATGAGAATCTATTACTGAAGGATGAACAGAAACCGAAAAACTACATGTGCTTTCTTCATAAATACGGTCCAAAGTTTGGTATTCGACTTGAGAAAATTCACAAAACCCAAAATATGCTGACTTTCGTTCAAACATCCACGACCTTCATTTTTGTTAAAGGAAAAAAGGAAACAAACATTATCATAAAGTGTATTAGGACTTAGGAGTGACTATGTAGAGGAATAGTATTATTGTGGAGGAGAAAAAGTTAGGAATATTGTTATTTCTTGACACATTCAAAGCGGTAATGTAACATACCACTTACGTTTCTGCAACTTTTTTTTTCTGGTAAAAACTTTTATGGAAAATTTCGTCGTCTTTAGCAATCAGAAAAATCAGACTGACAAATTCAATAATTTCGTCGTTTTTTGTTAGCTACAGCTTTTAATTCCTTCGAATATATTATACATACATAAAGTATTAAATTAATAAATTAATATATTCTTTTATATATATACAGTTCTCTTCATGTTTTGAGAGAGAGACAATAAAATACATCTCTTGTTACCACT
The DNA here is from genome assembly GCA_000218505.1 of Schrenkiella parvula. Taxonomy (NCBI): domain Eukaryota; kingdom Viridiplantae; phylum Streptophyta; class Magnoliopsida; order Brassicales; family Brassicaceae; genus Schrenkiella; species Schrenkiella parvula. The sequence goes on along the minus strand of CM001192.1, from coordinate 10,704,249 downwards.
CTGTTTTCTACTGGAACCTGTGTTTAAGCTCCTAACACAGTTTTAAGGAAAAACAAAACCTAAAATTTGGAGATCAATCCATCAGCTCATCCTCAACTTTTAGCTTTCATGGATTTCTTGTCTTAAAGGTAAAATATTTGTTGTTTTGCTGCTTAATCTTAGTTTTATCAGGCCGTTACGAATAGTTTTCATCCCTGTCGTTTTTGATTTTAGAAAGTTGTCACCTTTGCTTTAGAAAAACCATAGTTTTGCTCATACCGTATCCCTTGAAGCTAGCTGATAGATTTCGTTTGTTTGTTTTCTGCCGAATTGTTTAAAAAATTCCAGGTTTTGTGAAGATGGGTGGTGAAAAGTTTGGATTTTTGATTTGGGTTTCATCGATTACTTGCATAATCTGCCTCTGCCATGGATACGTACCTGTGGATAATTACCTCATCAACTGTGGATCACCAAACAATGTCACTGTAACTGGTCGAGTGTTCATCTCCGATAAGCTTGCCTCAAACCTCCTTACGACTCCCAGTGAAATCCTCGCCGCGAGTAATCGCAATTCGGTTTCAGATATCTACCAGACGGCCAGAATCTTCATCGGAATTTCTAAGTATACATTCTCCGTCGCTCGAGGCCGACACTGGGTTCGTCTCCATTTCAGTCCCTTTCAGTACCAAAACTTCGAAATGGACTCAGCCAAATTCTCAGTTTCTTCACAAACACATGTTCTCTTGAGCGACTTCACTGTTCAATCGAGAGTTATGAAGGAATATTATCTGAATGTAGCCACGGATCATCTCGAGCTCACGTTTACTCCATCAGATAATTCGTTTGCGTTTGTGAACGCCATCGAGGTTGTTTCTGTTCCTGATACATTGATCAGCGGTGATCCTTTATTCGCAGATAGGCCCAGCAAGTTTCAGGGATTGTCATGGCAAGCTCTTGAGACGGTTTATAGAGTGAACATGGGAGGTCCGCGTGTTACGCCTAATAACGATACTCTTTCGAGAATTTGGGAGCCTGATTCGGAGTTTCTAATCGAGAAGAATCTAGTTAAGAGTGTGTCTAAGATTGCAAGTGTTGATTATCTTCCCGGTTTTGCTACAGAGGAAACTGCTCCGAGAACTGTCTATGGTACTTGCACTGAGATGAACGTGAATGACCCGTCTAGCAATTTTAATGTGACGTGGGATTTCAATGTTGATACAGGTTTTCAGTACTTCCTCCGGTTTCATTTCTGCGACATTGTGAGCAAAGCTCTAAACCAGCTCTACTTCAATCTCTATGTTGATTCAATGATGGTTGTCGAGAATCTTGATCTAAGCTCTTATTTAGACAACACTTTGGCCGGTGCATACACAATGGATTATGTCACGGGATCATCAAAACAGAGTAATAGAATCCGTGTGAGCATTGGTCCATCGAGTGTTTATACGGATTACCCTACTGCGATATTGAACGGATTAGAGATCATGAAGATGAATAACTCCAAAGGTCAGCTTGGTACCGGGACATTTTTGCCTGGTGGTTCATCAAGTTCAACCACAAAGAAGAATGTCGGTATGATCGTTGGTGCAACGGTTGGTTCCTTGCTTGCTTTAGTGGTTTTTGGAGGTTTCTTTTTGCTGTTCAAGAAACGAGGACGAAGCCGGGATGGTCACTCAAAGACTTGGATTCCTTTGTCTACCAGTGGAACAACTTCAGGCTCAAATGTAACTACAGTTGCAAGTATAACTTCCAATTCCAGTTACCGAATCCCTCTTGCAGCGATTAAAGAGGCCACAGATAGCTTTGATGAGAGCCGCGCAATAGGAGTTGGCGGTTTTGGTAAAGTGTACAGAGGAGTGCTTCACGATGGCACGCAAGTAGCTGTTAAAAGAGGAAACCCCAAGTCTCAACAAGGACTTGCAGAGTTCAAGACAGAAATAGAAATGTTGTCTCAGTTCCGTCATCGCCATTTGGTTTCTCTGATTGGTTACTGCGACGAGAACAATGAGATGATTCTGATTTACGAATACATGAAGAACGGAACATTGAAGAGTCATCTTTACGGCTTGGGTCTTCCTAGCTTGAGTTGGAAACAACGGCTTGAGATATGTATTGGATCAGCTAGGGGATTGCATTATCTCCACACCGGTGACTCAAAAGCCGTGATCCACAGAGATGTAAAATCCGCTAACATATTGCTCGACGAGAATCTCATGGCTAAAGTTGCAGACTTTGGACTATCTAAGACCGGACCCGAGATCGATCAGACTCATGTGAGTACTGCGGTCAAAGGAAGTTTCGGTTATCTCGATCCGGAATACTTCAGAAGACAACAGCTCACAGAGAAATCAGACGTTTACTCTTTCGGAGTTGTTATGTTCGAGGTTCTCTGCGCGAGACCCGTTATAGATCCGACACTTCCTAGAGAGAGGGTGAATCTAGCGGAATGGGCAATGAAATGGCAGAAGAAAGGACAGCTTGAGCGGATCATCGATCAGTCGTTGCGGGATAAGATCATACCCGATTCACTCAGGAAGTTTGGTGAAACAGGGGAAAAATGTTTAGCTGATTATGGAGTCGACAGGCCATCAATGGGAGATGTGTTGTGGAATCTTGAGTATGCTTTGCAGCTACAAGAAGCAGTCATTGATGGAGATATAGAAGAAGATAACAGCACAAACATGATCGGTGAGTTACCTTCACGGTTCAGTGATTACAACAACCACGGAGACACGAGCGTTAACGTTTCTGTAGTAGCCAGAGAGGGACGGTTAGCAGAAGAAGAAGAAGAGTCTTGTGCTGATGATCTTTCAGGTGTTTCCATGAATAAAGTTTTCTCGCAGCTGGTGAAATCCGAAGGACGATAAGAGAGATTAATTTCCAGAAAATTAATAAAAAAAAATAATTACTAAATTGGAACCAGGATTTAGAATATTTGCTCAGCTCAAGCTTTTCTTCTGTACATGATTAACGATTAGACTGTGATTTTCATTCAGTAACCAATCGAAGAAAATTCAGATTCATAAACTCGAATAGCTTCATAGGGTCTGAAATTAGATTCTGAAGTTGTCTCAAACTTGTTTTAGTTGCATCTTAGTTTATGTTTCCATTCCAACCAAAGGTGTACCGGTTAGTTTCGGTTTCATTTCAGTTTTTCATCAGCTGCTTCATCTTGACCAATCAATACCGGTTTATATCTTTGAACAGTAGTGATCCGATTTCAGCTCCCACGTTGTTTTGGTTTCCTTTTCTTCAATGGCCTTATGCGCCGCCTCATCGGAAAAATCTCCGCTCACGTGAATATCTATTCTTCATTTTCAGCCGCCGTTAAATCATGGAAAAAAAATGTTGGCAAAAGTTGGCTTCACACGCTCAGTTTTTTCATTTCTTCGGCAAATGTAGACATTCTCACCATTTTTTTAATGGCAATTTAATGGCAACGGCGCAAAATCCCAAATTGTAGAAGAAGAAAACAATCTAAATTAGGTCAAATAAGAACATAATCTGGACTAATGGAGGCTTCACAACACAGATAATCAAAGATAAGATCAGATTATATTTCTCTATAAACTTGCACTTAACCATGGATTATAGTGACATTGCATCGCTAAAACAAAAGATAAAGGCGTAATTACATAATAACGAAAAAAGCTAGCGCAAAACACATTAACCAGTACCCAAACAGAATCAAGACGCAAACGCTAAAGTGAACATGATTTGATTAGAAATTTTCATAAGAAAACGCCAAAAGTAAGAAACCCAGAACACACAAACGCGAAGCTTCAAAAGACTCTTAACCGCCGAACCCATAGAGCGTCCTCCCTTGCCTCTTCAGGGCATAGACGACGTCCATAGCGGTGACAGTCTTCCTCCTGGCGTGCTCGGTGTAAGTGACGGCGTCACGGATGACGTTCTCCAAAAAGATCTTGAGGACGCCTCGTGTCTCCTCGTAGATCAGACCACTGATACGCTTGACTCCACCTCTACGAGCCAACCTCCGAATCGCCGGCTTGGTGATTCCTTGGATGTTATCTCTCAAAACCTTCCTGTGACGCTTGGCTCCTCCTTTGCCCAAACCCTTTCCTCCCTTTCCGCGACCCGACATTTTTCCCGACGGAAATTGGATTTTCTAGAGAAAAAATGATGCTGAAGAAGAATCTCGGTTAGAGTTGATTTGAGAGGAGATAAGTGATGTGAAATTGATTTTTATAGGCAAGACTTATAAGAGCAATTAAATCGCATTGTAGATCTAACGGCTGAGATATCGATCCGTGTATACAGCGGGAAGATGTATGGACCGTCGATCTCTTTTAATCAACGGCACATATCATCGATTCGCGTGGTGGCTGTCTCAGCCAATAGAAATCATTTTTTGTTATTTACATGAGGCGCCACGAATTTGGGGCAATGAAGCGCCAATCTTTTAAACTCGTAAAATAAATTTGCGTTGCGCCACCAAATTATTTGAAACCTTTTCATATGCGTTCCTAAAAAGAAACACAACTAATTACGAGTTACAAGTTTACAACCAAAGCACATTTGGTCTTTATTAACGTAATTATCTACACCTTTTAAGTGGTGCCTCTATTGATTTTGAGTACCCAATTAATTACCTATCTAAATTGATGTATATATTGAAGATAGAGAAACATAAATTAATTGAAAGGTATAATCAACTAGATCAAGATTATCACAATACCAACACAAAGTCTCGAAACAACTATCTAAACCCCTCTCAGACCTCTCATATCTCGACTAAATCACATAAAGTTTGAGCATTTATCTAATACTATACCATATTAAAGAAAATTCACCTATTTGTACTTGTGTTCCAACGATAAATTAGATTTAGGAAAATTGTTTTTTTTTCTTCTTATAACATGGGTTAAAAAGCAATACTTTTATTAAAAACTGTATCTTAGTTCTAAACTTTTAAAAGATATTTGGAGTTATTACTTTATATTTTACTATGAATATCACCATAATTACATGTCAAAATTTCGAAAAATAACTGAAAAAGGGCTCCAAACATTTTCATTTATAATAATATGCATTTCCGCAGGAACACATTTTAAACAATAAAGCAACCACTCAACATATAAGTCTTGAAAACACAATAAAAATTTATAAATTTGACATTGACAGTATAATACAAACAAATAAACTACGCAATTGCATGGTACCATGACTTGCAGCAGAAGCTATCATGCCCTGGGAGTCATCTCATTAGTAAGCTCATCCTTGCTTCGGCATAATTCAGAGCGCTGACACAAGGTTTTCTCCTTAATGTATAGTTGCGATAGATTAGAGCATATATAAGAGTGTTTTACTATTGGGGCATCTTGTTCCGTTGTCGTAGTAGTAGTTGTCCTCATTTTACAACCTGCTTCATTTCATGCAAAACAGTAGCTTTGTTCTTCAAGGTTGTCTCAATTAGTTTGTGCTGCGATGATATCGACGGTTTCTCTTCTACCAAATCTCATAGATTTGGAAGTAGAGCCTTTAGAGTGAAGAGCCAAAGAATGTTTGGGGATTTCTGTATCTTACAACGTAAATGGCATTCCTTTCTCGAGACCATATAAAAGAAATTATCACAAGATCATACTTCAATCGGTACAGTAACTTTGAAAGAAAAAAGACTTTTACATAATTTTTATTAAAACCACAATATCAGGCACTCAAAATACAAATATTATACTTGTGATACAGGAGAATTATCTTGCTCTGGGAATCATACCACTATCAAAAATCATGCTCGCTTCAGGAGAATTCAATGAATCCATGCCTCGACTCATATTTCTCCTCGAGTTTTCAGACACAAGACACTCTTTTAGTTCGATAACAACATGAGACATGGTTGGTCGGTTCACTGAAGTTGGATCCGCGCACGACATTGCCAGCTCAAGAGCTCTCCAGGCAGAGAGAGAATCATAATCCCCATGAAGGTTTGGATCCATGATCTTAGCAATGTCTCCTCCGTTAAGCTCAAACCCAATCCATTGTGCTATGTGAGACTTTCTTCGGTATTGATCAATCACTGGTTGGTTTGTGATCATTTCCAATAAAACAATCCCGAAACTGTACACATCGCTTTTCTCACCCAACCGGCCTGTATGGTAATATCTGCAAGACAAGAACATGTTATACTCTTCAAGCATCGGAGAAGAGAACAAATTTTAGTACATTGCAATATTTTATGTATCAAGACTTACTCAGGATCAAGGTAACCAGGAGTACCAGCGATCACAGTCGAAACATGAGTTTCACCTCCAATGGGGAAAGACCTCGAAAGCCCAAAATCAGCGAGTTTGGCCTTATAATGCTCGTCCAACAATATGTTTGTGGTTTTGACATCTCTATGAACCATTGGTGGTGTGCATCCTATGTGTAAATACTCCAAACCTATCCAATAGATTCATCCATATTAACTGATTGTTGTAAAACCAATATAAATATATTATAGTTCTACAGTTTACGTTAATACAAACCTAGTGCTGCCTCCACAGCTATTTGTAGCCGAATACCCCAACTGATGACGCTTTTGCCTCCTTTTCCTGTGTATTAGACCATTAGATCCTTTCACGTTTTTTGGGAAGAACAACTGTTATTAATGAGTTCATGATACACATGAAACCATTGGAAATATGTTACACCAATTTTTACCTGACAGATGTTGTCTTAAATCTCCATTGGGTACAAACTCGTAGATGAGGGCCAAGTGGTCTCTTTCATCGCAATAACCGACAAGGCTAACCAGATTCTTGTGGTGAACTCTCAGAAGAAGATCAACCTAATGCACTCATGCAAAGAAAAACAAGAAACCCATAACATTTCTGATGTTAAAAAATAGATATTACTTGGAAAGATTGTTCCACAAATACCTCAGCTTTGAACTCTTTATAGCCTTGAGTTGATGATTGAGATAGTAGCTTAACAGCTACCTGTTCAGAACCATTGACAGTACCGTGGCAGACAACCCCAAATCCTCCTTCCCCTACAACTCTTTCGAAATTATTCGTCATTTTCAAAACCTCCGAATAAGTAAACCTTCTTTTTTTCATCTCGATTGATGGCTCAGGTGAATTAGCATGCGTCACATTCATGGTAGGCCTACTTGGTGGCGGGTGAACAACTGCTTGATCAGGATTTAAGGGTTAGAAAAAAAACAGATTCATGAGATTTATTGGTTTTCATATTTGATGAGTCTCTCTTGCAAATTACCTTCAACAGTCGATGGCTTTTTCTTTCTGAGAACAAGATAAAGAGCCAATGCGGCAATGAGGATAGCTACAGAACCAACCGATGCAAGAATTGGCACCAGAATGGTCTTTTTAGGTGGTTCTGTGACTGAACCAGAGGGAAAAAGCCATGGATTTCCTTCGAGACTACAAGATAACAAGTATTGTTTCAAGAAATCAAACGCACAAAGAAAAGCTCACAAGATATGCGGGAAGTTTCTTACAATAGCTCGAGTCCTTTCCTTTGTAAAGATTGAGGAACTGAACCACTAAGATTATTCCCGCTTAAGTTTCTGCATTAAAAGAGCAATGAACAAGATCCGAGGTGGAACTGAAAAGCATTAGAAAATATGTTTGATACATTGAGCATTATCTGAGAGGGAACGTGAAAAACATTATAAGATATGCTTGTGAAAAACTTACATGACCAACAATAGTTTCATGTTGCCTAGAAACTCGGGCACTTCTCCAGTCAAGTTATTATTAGACAAGTCCCTAAAGTTTGTCAGGAGAGAATATAATATGAAGTTACATCCGATTTCTTTGCATACATATAACAAAATTTTGCCTTCCATCAAGAATAGGCATTACTTACAGTTTTTCTAGTTGCGTAAGGTTTTGAATGGCAGCTGCTATGCTTCCAATTAAACCACTTGACGACAAGTTTCTAACGAAATGTAAAACATTACACATTTAAAGTGTCAATAATCATGATTACTAACAAACCTTGAAGCGTGAGTGTGCGTGCATGTGTACTAACTAGTGAAGTTATAACGTACAAAGAAGTGACTCTTGGTGGTGTGGAGATATCCGTGTTGCTGCAGTTTAAGGCGTCCCACCTAAGCTTTTGAGGGACACATGGATCGCCTTGCCAGTTGATTCTACTCAATCCATAGGTGGCTTCAATATTTCTAACAGCAACCACTGACATAAGTAGTTTCAAGATGTTAGAAATAAACATACGAAAGAAAAGAGCTTACATGAATCGAAGTTTCACGCATAAGGCTGAAACATACCGTCGTTTTCATTTGTTTCCAACTGCGGAAACTGGATAACTGTGTAGACTTCCAAAGCGTTGAGTAGAGGTGGAAGGGTTGATCTGTTGGTTCTTACCAGCTGAAAGCTACATTCCCCTCCAGGGCAGGTCCTTGGAGTCACGCTATACATGGTAATTATCTCTAACTTCGTAGGGATTACAGGGTCAGTCGACATAGCTTCCCCATTCCATAACATGTTAAATTCCCTGGTTTCATTAGTCCGCAAGTCTTGGATCTCAGCAAAGTGTCTATACAAGTAAAATTGGTCATCAGGTTTTTCTGAATTAGTCCACTCAACCTTCAGTGGCTCACTGGCATTAGTAGGTATGGCGGCAGTTGCAAGTGCGGCTTTTGGTGGATCATAGTCGTTGCTGTTTCCCACATCGCTAGTGGTGGATATCTGGCTCCACTCCTTCCAAGAATATGCAATCCATTGGCGATCATACGCATCGTCCGGGTACCTTAGGGTGGAAACAGTAACGTTTTTAGCAGTGAAAATAAGAATCCATAATATCATTTTTAGTCTGCTTCGAACATTATATTCGTATCAAGAAATAGTCTTACACCTTGACAAAACAACACAGTGATAAGAGTTGAAACTGAAGTTGAGTTACCTTAGGCTAGTCTTTGATTCAGTAAGATCTATCCGAAAGAAAAGACTCAGAGAACCAGAGTGAGTGATGTAAGAATCCTCTCCCATGGGCCGTACTTCCAAGGTTGAGATCAACGGTGTAGTCATCCCAGTCTTAACAAGACAGACCTGCAACGTGTTTGATGTTGTAATGTGAAAGATCTCTTCTCGTGTACCGTTGACTAGCTTATGCAAATCTATAGTGGCCCATGGATTAGGTCCAAGATACAGATCAAACGTGGGGTTATTGTTAAGGCCGTCATAGTTTCCATACAGAAACCTAGCCCTGATCAAATGCTTTCTCCCCTTCTCCACGCGGAGAACATAGCAGTTCCGTGTTCCATCTGGAAAATATCTCAGCGTTGTGTACGGCTTCAGGAGTCTACTCTCCAGATTCGCTTGAACTCTACCAGTCTTCCCACTCTGGATGAATGTTGCATCCGAAGAGAACTGTAATCCAGTTGACTGCTCTTTATAAGGAGATTGTTCGTTCGCTGCTAGCCCGCAGTCCAAACTGATGAACCCTGTTTACCGATATGAAACAAAATTCACCGTTAAAAGAGAGAACATATCGAAGTCCCAAGCACAAGAACGATTAAGAACCAAAATGGTAACAAGGAAGAGAAGAAGAATACACATGTATACCTCGTTGGCTCTGAGCTTGAACAATGGAAATGATGGCCAAATTACCGATTATCAGCAACAAAAGTCCAAGAGACCTCTCCATATTCTCTTACCTACGATGAGAATAGTCAAGAAAACCAATGCCTAGGTTGAGGATAGGAGGATAAACGGAGAATATATAAGTAAAACCCAAATTCGAAAATAAAAAAGTAAAAGACTTTTTCAAGTCAATGAAAAGAATGAGTAAATGAGTTTTCGAGTACTTCACCATGGGGAAAAGAACAAGGATAAGAGGATAACAATGTTCCACCATCGCTAATATGAGCTTGACTGGGGTCATATTTGGAATAGTACATCAGTATAGTTTCTTGGTCAGACAATAATGCATTATACTACCAAAGAACATTTCAATCACACCAAAAAGATATTGGATTAAATAGCCACTAGACTAACCACAATGATGCATGAAGAAATGTTCAGAAAGAGTTGACATTCTTATGGTCGTTGACTTGTATTAGTAGTCGACATGATTTTGTTTCAACCATATGAATACAAGTTAGAACCCACAACAGTATACAGCATTAGGTTGCACGATGATGATCTATGAATCTATATGTCAGGATCGAGAAACAAAAGGGTTCTAACAGTTATTTCTCACTGGAATCAAGATGAATAAAATAACAAAAAGGCAAATGGAACTGTCTGTATTCTCTTATTTCTGATGCTACTTCACCATGGGAAGACGCAGAATAATAATGTGCCAACATCACTATCATGAAAACTGTATACATCAGTCTATAGTTTTAGTTTCCTGGTCAAAAAAATATGCAACTTTCTTTAGTACATTAATTCCAAAGAATGTATCAATCACTCACCCTGACGCACGAAGAGATTCTGAGGACTAGTCAATGGTGGTTGACATTTGATTAGCACTTTTTGTTTCATCATGAATATACTTACTTACAGCTTAGAGACCCCACAAATCACAGCAGCAAAAGCATAAAACTCGAAGACTCGTGTCTTATACGCTATATATATAACCCCAAGAAACGATTCCAGACAAGAAGCCATTGTCAGAGCTCTGTAATCAGAACTCTAGTAAAAATGAGCTTCGAGTTTTCATACAAAAACCTGTTTATATCTCCGGTGATAAAACGACCGTCGAGGGAAACAGAAGAGCAACACTCAAAAGAGTAAAAAAATAAGAAATGTGCAACGATAACAATGATCACAGAAGAAACTGTTATATTACATGGTTTCTTGATTTCAGTGGGAGATTTTTTTTTGTTTTTTGGTGCAAAGAACGACGACGGCTTTTTCTTTCTTTCTAAAACAAAAACAAGAACAAGACAGCAGCAACAACAATGTCCACAGAAGCAAATGTTAACAACAATCACCACTGGAAACTTTGACTTCTGGCATTAACCAGAGAGACAAAACCTTGGGCTCCCACGAGGACTACAAGAAAGACAAAAGAGTGTTGTTTCAGGAATTCAAATGCACTAAATGGTTTATGTGGCTTCAATGTTTTCTTATAGCAACCATTGACATAAAATAGTTTTTGTTGATGTTAGGAATAAGAATATATTGATTACTTTATTGGCAAAACTGGCAAAACACAGAGCAAAACAGAGGAATGAAAAAAGCAGAGCAAAACAGAGCACAAAAGAATAGATAATATTGAGTTAGCCTAGATAAATCTCTTAATTTTATAAAATTTATCCGAAAGAAAATATTTGGGGAACCAGACTTAGTAATATAAGTATAATTTCTAATAAGGAGACGGTTCATCCGGATTTATTCCACAATCTTAACTGTTATAAGACATGGTAAGAAGATTAAACATGTAGTAAAACAATTCCATAAAAGAAGCCATTGTCACAATTCCAACAGACAATATGATCTGGACATGTCAATGACCAAAGCAAAATGAAACTTTTGAGTAGTTTAAAAATGTTTCTAAAAATGTAACTCATTATCAATTTGTTGCTTCCATTATTAGTACCACAAGTAGACAACACTCGCGATTATCTTGCCACAGGAACCGCTGAAGAGTCCAGGCTAATGTTCATTGCTTGAGAATCCAAGCCTTGATTATTATTTACCCTTGAGTTTTCATACACGATACACTCTTTTAGCTCATGAATAACCTGAGACATGGATGGTCGTTTTGAGGAAGAAGGATCTGCACATGACATTGCCAGCTCAACAGCTCTCCATGCAGAATTAGAGTCATAATCCTTGCAAAGGTTTGAATCCATAATCTCAATAATATCACCTCGGTTGAGCTTAAAGCCAACCCATTGTGTTATGTGAGAATTTTCAGAGGCTTGATTAATCACGGGTTGGTTTGTGATCATCTCCAACAATACTATCCCGAAACTGTAGACATCACTCTTCTCACTCAATCGACTTGAATGGTTATAACTACAAGACAACAACATAGTATAAATTTTTTGACAATTCAAGAAGTATAAGAACAAGTGTTTCTGTGCGTATATTAATACTAGTTATACTTACTCGGGATCAAGGTATCCCCAAGTACCAGCAATTGCCGTGGAGTCCTGAGATTCAACTCCACCTTGGAAAGATCTTGAAAGCCCAAAATCAGCGAGTTTGGCCTTGAAATTCTCGTCGAGCAATATGTTGGCAGTTTTGACATCTCTATGAACCATTGGTGGTGTGCTTCCAATATGTAAGTACTCTAGTCCTGTGCAATGGAGTCATCTATATCAACTGATTTCTGTAAATCAAATGGAATCGATATCTTGTTCTACGGTTGTTTTTTGAATTAGTACGAACCGAATGCTGCCTCTAAAGCTATTCGTAGTCGAATACTCCAATTGATGATGGATCTACCTCCTTTTCCTATATATTAGATTGTTAGATCCATTCGAGTTTCATAAGCTTAATGCTACATGAGAAAAACATTACCTGACAAATGTTGTTTTAAATCTCCATTGGGCAGAAACTCATAAATGAGGGCCAAGTGATCTTCTTCATAGCAATACCCAACGAGGCTAACCAAATTTGTATGGTGAACTCTCAGAAGAAGATCAACCTAAGTTAACGTTCATATCAAGAAAATATAAAGCAAAAGCAGATCATAGGTAAAGTTTGGAAGATTACAGAACTATGAGTACCTCTGCTTTGAATTCTTTATATCCTTGAGTTGAAGATTCAGAGAGTACTTTAACGGCCACTTGTTCAGAACCGTTTACAGAACCGTGATACACCATGCCGAACCCTCCTTTACCTAAAACTCTTTGGAAGTTATTTGTCATTTTGATGACCTCTGAATATGTGAACCTTCTGCTATTCTTATCAGCAAATGTAACATTCATCCTTGACGTCCTCCGTTGACCTGTACATCAGGATAAAGATGTTATCTCGTTTTGTTTTTTATTTGTATATCTCTTCTTTTAATGCAACAGCGCAATGGCATTCACAAGATTTTATATGTATTCTTATTTGATGATTACCTTGTCGAATCGTTGACTTTTTCTTTTTGAGTACAAATAAAAGAACCAATACAGCAATGACAATGGCTGCAGAAGCAAGTGATGCAACAATTGGCACAATTATTCTTTTCTTGTGTGGTTTTATACATGAATCCGAGAGACAAAGCCTTGGATTCCCTTCAAGGCTACAAGAATAAAAAGGGCTGTTCAGGACATCAAGTGCACAAAAGAGCTGTGGATAACAACAACTGAGAAAAGTTCATACTTCTATGTGAGAGTTTCTTACAATAGTTTTAGTCCTTCCCTTTGAAGAGCTTGAGGAATTGAACCATTGAGATTGTTCCAGCTTAAGTTTCTGTTAAAAACAACCATGATCTGAGGTGGGGTTTTGAAAAGCATAAGAGAATATGTTGAAAGAAACTTACATGACCGACAACGATTTCATGTTGCCTAGAAACTCAGGCACTCCTCCAGTCAAGTTATTATTCGACAAGTCCCTAATGTTTGGAAATAGAAAACAAAGAAATGAATGTTTTTCAAATTTCATACCAAATTGTTGCCTTCAATTAACAATGCTTATACTTACAGTGTTTTCAGTTGGGTAAGATTTTGAATGGCAGCGGCTATGGTTCCAGATAAACTACTTGAAGACAAGTTTCTAATGAAATGTACAAAATGACATTCAACGTGTTAATGATCATAATTACTATCAGATCTTGAAGAGTGTGTGTATGATATAAACCTTTGTTCACGTTAGAAAGAAACTAACGACTTAGGCTAAGCCTAGTCTCTTTTATAGTTTAAGACGAAGTTTAGCCTAAATCTTCTATCTATTTGTTAACATGAACAAAGGTTCATATCAGTGTAGCACTAAACTTTTGACTTACAAAGTAGTGATTCTTGGTGGCATGGACATATTCGTGTTGCTGCAATTTAAAGCGTCCCACCTAAGCTTTTGAGGGACGCATGGATCACCTTGCCAGTGGATTCTACTTAATGCATAGCTAGCTCTGATGTTTTTTATAGCATCCACTGAAATAAAAAGGTATTGATGTCTTCAGTACTCTAATGTATTTATGGTTTATCTCTTTACTAACATATATACGAAAGCTGAGACCTTATATGCATAATCTGAAAAAGAAAATCACATACCGTCGCTTTCATCTGTTTCTGACTGCGGAAACTGAATAACTGTGTAGACTTCAACAGCATTAAGTAGAGGTGGAAGAGTTGATCTATCGGTTCTTATAAACTGGAAACTGCATTTCCCTCCATCGCAAGTTCCTGGTGACCGGCTAAAGATAGTAGTTACGACTAGCCTTATTGGAATCATAGAGCCATAAGATTGTATTCCATTCCATGAAACGTTGAATTCCCTAGTTTCATTTGCCTGCAAGTCTTCGATCTCAGCAAAGTGTGCGTAATAGTAATATTTTTCATCAGGATTGTGTGAAGTCCATTGAATCGTCAATGGTGCACTGGAATTAGTAGGTGTGGCTGCAGTTGCAAGTGCCACTTTCGGTGGAGTATAATGGTTTAAATTTCTCGCTTTTTGAGCAGTGAAGATTTGTGTCCATTCCTTTATGAAAAATGAATCCCATATACGATCGTAGACATCCCGCGAGTACCTGCGAGAGTGAAATAAGTAGATAAGATGAACAACATCATTACTAATCGTCTTGGACCGCTCTAGTCTTATCAGTCTGATTAACATAAAACATAATATACGACATCTTTCATTGCACTTATGGATTGAGTAAGTAGTTGAACTATAAGTCCATGATAAAACAACACTGTGTTGGAAACAGAGCAAAAGGTGTAAAAGACAAAGGCGAACATACAGAAGGGGACAAAGAAAAAAAACAAAACAAGACAGAGAGAAGAAAGAAGATGCATTGTTCACTTGAAGTTGACTTACCGGATTTGAGAAGTTGACTCGCTAAGATAATACCGAAAGTAACGATTCAGGGAGCCAGATTTAGTTATATAAGAATCATTTCCCATTGGCCGCAGTTCCAAAGAGGATATTAGCGGTTTAGTTTTCCCAGTCTTAACAAGACAAATTTGCATCGAGTTTGATGTTGCAATGTGTAAGATCTCTTTCAGTGTACCATTCGCATTTTTCTCCAAATCTATCGTGCCCCATAGATTAGGTCCAAGATAAAGATCAAACACCGGCTTAATGTCAAGACCATCATAATTTCCATACACAAATGTAGCTCTGACCAAATATCTGCGTCCCTTCTCCACACTCAGATTGTAACAGTTTCGTATTCCATCTGGAAAATATCTCACCGAGTTGTATTGCTTCGCGTATCCCTTAGGATTTTCTCTGACTCGACCAGTTTTTCCGCTCGGTGTGAAACTTTCATCCGAATAGAACCACAGTCCAGTAGAAGTCTCTTTATAAGGAGATTCACTCGAGGGTATCCCGCAATCCAAACTGATGAACCCTGTTAACAGATATGGTCAACATCAACCGTTAAAACCAGTGCAGTTGTGAGAACCAAAACATTTGTAAAATAATTGGTCAAGCAGAAAAAAAAACGTTTGTAGAAGAAGTAGGAGGATGTATACAGAACAAATAAGAAATCTGATACCTTGTTGGTCTTGAGCTTGAACAATATGAATGATGGCCAAAGTTGCAATTAGCATCAACAAAAGCACAAGAGAACTCTCCATATTCTCTCAACTCCCAAGGAAAAATCAAAAACCAGTGGCTAAGCTGTGTTAGATAAATGGTGAATAAATGAGCAAAACCCAAGACTAAAAGAAAAGACTTTTGACAAGTCAACAATGTGTTTTCACCATGCAACAAG
The DNA here is from genome assembly GCA_000218505.1 of Schrenkiella parvula. NCBI lineage: Eukaryota > Viridiplantae > Streptophyta > Magnoliopsida > Brassicales > Brassicaceae > Schrenkiella > Schrenkiella parvula. The sequence goes on along the minus strand of CM001192.1, from coordinate 10,688,460 downwards.
AAGAAGGACAATAGCATCGAATAAACAAGCAAACCCAAATCATACACTAAAAAGAAAGACTTTGTCAGGCCAATGGTGAAAATGAGTCAATGTGTTTTCTTGTGCCAGCTTCACCAAGTGAAGTGAGTGAAGGTCAAGAGGACAACAATGTTCCAATATTAATGGGAAAATAGAGAGCAGACACAGAAGCACGTTGAGCAATAAATAAATTGTTACATCAAAGGACAATCAATTACATAGCAAAATTAAGAGGATTCCAACAAGAATGTCCTTTCTTTGTCCATTCTTGAGAGTCAAACACATATTACAAAAACCCAAAACATCACCAAATAACATAGAATATGATTATGTAGAGCCGGACCGGAACACATAGATTTAAAATATTTTAATAGAATTTCTATTTTACAGGACTCCAATTGTTAGAAAAAATTACACGCTCACTGGTCGCGCTGCTTTGCAGCACAAATTATCTTGCCCTGGGAAACATCCCAGTGTCAAAGCTCATGCTCACTTCGGGAGAACTCTGAGAGTCCACATTCATATTTCTCCTCGTGTTTTCAGACACAAGACACTCTTTCAGTTCATTAGCAACCTGGGACATGTTTGGTCGGTTCACTGAAGAAGGATTCGCACACGACATTGCCAGTTCAAGAGCTCTCCATACAGAGCGAGGCTCGTAATCCTTGTGCAGGCTTGGATCCATGATCTTAGTAATATCTCCCCGGGTGAGCTCAAACCCAACCCATTGTGTTATGTGAGACTTTTCACGGGATTGGTCAATCACATGTTGGTTTGTGATCATCTCCAATAACACAATTCCGAAGCTGTACACATCGCTCTTCTCACCCAGCCGACTTGTACGGTAATATCTGCAAGGCAAAGTACATGGTTATACTCTTCAACCACTAAAGAAGGAAATGACAACTCATTTTTCGCACATTGTAGTAGTTGACTAATGATACTTACTCTGGATCAAGGTATCCAGGTGTACCAGCAACGACAGTTGAAAAATGAGATTCACCTCCAACAGGGAAAGATCTCGAAAGCCCAAAATCGGCGAGCTTGGCCTTTAACTGTTCGTCCAGCAATATGTTTGTCGTTTTGATATCTCTATGTACAATTGGTGGTGTACAGCCAAAATGTAAATATTCCAATCCTATTCGAAGGAGTGATTACTTTGTTATTCCACCAGAAGTCATTCTAATCAATATACATTGTCTAAGCTTAGTACTAACCTAGTGCAGCCTCCAGAGCTATTCGTAACCGATTGCCCCAGCTAATAGAGGACCCACCGCGTTTTCCTGGATGTATGATTCTTTAGATCCTTCTGAATCTTGAAAGTCATAAACTAGTCTAGCTAGATTCTAGAATAATGAAGGTTTCGAGTTTACCAGATAGATGTTGTCTTAAGTCTCCATTTGGCAGAAACTCATAGATGAGAGCCAAGTGATCTCCTTCATCGCAATATCCAACGAGGCTCACCAAATTTGTATGGTGAACTCTTAGAAGAAGATCCACCTAATCAGCCATGGGAAACAAAACAAGATATAACATAAGTCGTGATGCTAATTAAGATAATCATAAATTTGTTTAGAAGATTATGCATACCTCTGCCTTAAAATGCTTATAGCCTTGACTTGATGATTGAGAGAGTACTTTAACAGCTACCTGCTCGGAACCATTCAGCATACCATGACACACGACACCAAATCCTCCTTCCCCTATAACTCTTTCGAAATTATTTGTCATTTTCATAACCTCTGAATAAGTAAACCTTCTCTTTTTCGTCTCAATTGATGGTTCAGATGAATTAGCATATGTATCATTCACCGTCGGTATACTCGATGGACGTTGTGGAGCTATAGAGAAACAAAATGGTAGGGGATGTAAGAAAGAATATTCATCGAATTTTTGAATTCTTTGATTCGATAAGAGGACTCCTAAAAGTTACCTTCCACCGGCTTTTTCTTTTTGAGAACAAATATAAGAGCCAACACAACAATGATTATGACTACAGAAGCAACTGATGCAACAATTATCACTAAAATTTTCTTCTTGGAGTCTTTTTTGCATGAATCAGAGAGACAAAGCCTTGGGTTTCCTTCAACTCTGCAAGAAGAAGAAATTTGTTCAAGACATCATCAAATCACAAAAGGGTAGCAATAACAGTGAAAAGTTTTTGAAAAAGTTGTGGGAAGTTTCTTACAGTATTTCTAGTCCCTTTCTTTGAAGAGCTTGAGGAAGGGAACCATTGAGATCATTCCCGCTTAAGTTTCTGTTAAAGAAGAGAAACCTTCATACATACAGGCAAATGACCTAAGGAGAAGCTGAAAAAGTAATAGAAAATATCCTGAGCAACTTACATGATCACCAACGATTTCATTTGGCCTAGAAACACGGGCACCTCTCCAGTCAATTTGTTATTTGACAAGTCTCTAAAGTTTATTTCCAAATTAAAGTAAAGGCCAATCAGTCTACTTCCATCGACAAAACCACTATTTTGCCTTAGGTCAACAATAGACGACATACTTACAGTTTTTCTAGTTTGGTAAGGTTTTGAATAGCTGCAGCTATGGTTCCAGTTAACCCGCTTGACGACAAGTTTCTGGTTCAAAAGCATGATTATTAACATATTTTGAAGATAAGCGTGTATATGCGTGTGTGATTTTATGACTTACAAGGACGTAATTCTTGGAGGTGTAGAAATATTGGTGTTGCTGCAGTTCAACCCGTCCCACGCGTACTGTTGAGGAACGCAAGGATCTCCTTGCCACATGACTCTGCTCAATTCATATGCAGCTTCGATGTTTTTGATAGCAACCACTGATGTAAAGTTTAATGATGTGAGAGTTAACATGTGAAACTGATTTTCTGTAGTATCAAGAAAAAGAACAGATCTTATCTGCATAACAGTGAAAATAAGTAACATTACCATCGTTTTCATTTGTTTCCGATTGTGGAAACTGGATAACCGTGTAGATCTCAAGAGCGTTAAGTAGAGGAGGAAGAGTTGATCTTGAGGTTTTTATTAGCTGGTAATTGCATTTCCCTTCTTCGCAAGTCCTTGGAGAATTATCCAGGACAGTATCTACCACTGACGTTGAAGGAATGAAAGCTTCCATAGTAACAGCTCCATTCCACAACATGTCAAATTCCCTGGTATCGTTGGCCTGTAAATCTTGTATCTCAGCGAAGTGGCTATACAAGTAATATTGCTCATCAGGATTAGCCGGTGTCCAACTAATTGTCAACGGCTCACTAAAATTGGAAGGTATGGCAGCCGTTGCAATCGCCTTTTGTGGTGGATCATACTTGTTGTCATTGCTAACTTTGAGAGTGGTAGAAATCTGGGTCCAACTCGTCAAAAAAAAACTAAACCATCTGCGATCATAAACATCATCCGGGTACCTATGTGCAACAAATGTTGTATTAGCCTTGAATAAGTATATATATGAATACTGATAGTTGGCATTGAATTACCGTATAGAGACTTCTTTCTCGTTGAGATAAACTCGAGCGAAAAGTTTCAGAGAACCGGACTTGGTGGAATAAGAATTATTATCCAGCGGCCGTAGCTCCAAAGCCGAGATCAGAGGTGTAGTTTCCCCTGTCTTAACAAGACAAAGCGGCAACAAGTTTGATGTTGGGGTGTGAATGATCTCAATCAATGTACCATTCACATATTTTTGCAAATCTATTGTTGCCCACAGATTAGGGCCTAGATGGAGATCAAATATAGGGTTAGAGTTAAGACCATCATAATTCCCATACATGAACCCAGCCCTGATCAAATATTTCCTATCCTTGTCAACATTCAGACTATAGCAGTTCCTTCTCCCATCAGGAAAATATCTCAGCCTCGCGTACGGCTTCAGGTATTCTTCCACAAGATTTGCCTCGATTTTACCAGATTTACCAGTCTGGATGAACTTAGCATCGGACGAGAACCGTAACCCTGTCAATACCTCACTATAAGGAGACGGCTCATTCAAGGGTAGCCCGCAATCCAAACTGATGAACCCTGATAAGAGAGTGAGGATCAAAATGCATTTCAAGAACAAACATGATTGAGACTAAAAGCAATAAGGAGAAGTAGATGTATATACATATTAAAACCATTAAAGTGTGGATACCTTGTTGATCCTGAGCTTGAACAAGACGTACAATGGCAAAAAGTCCTAATGGCAGCAGGAAAAGCCAACGAAGACTATCCATAGTACTTACTTAATATCTCAAAACATTACACAATGCCTGAGTCTGAGAGAAACATCATATGTATATATAGATAAGGAACCCACGCCTCTAGCAACATGGCAAGATGTCCTCACTCTGGAAAATAAATAAATAAAACATTGAAAGGAATGAGTAAATGTGTTTTATATTGCAACTACAGAGACTTACGAAGGGAAGGAATGAGTAAATGTGTTTTCTATTGCAAGTACAGAGAATTACGAGGAAAGGAATGAGTCAATGTGTTTTCTATTGCAAATTCAGAATTACGAAGTTGACCCAAAGATGTATTTGTTATAGTTTCTTGGTCAGAGAGAATATGTCAATCACGGCTTTTAGAGTCACCACTCACCACCACTCTTTAACCATCAAAAAGGAGAGCAAAGGGCTTGACTTTCTAGTTATCATTGACTTGGATTAGAGAAATGTCTTGAATTTACAAAGAACAGCTTCGAAAGTCACAATTATCAACGCTGATTGTATCCAAAGAGAAGTGAAACAGATTCCAGATAAGACTGCCATTATCACTTCTCTGAAATCATAACCTATAGAAAACGCTGCAACGTTCTCGTGTTTTTAGTAATATCCATAAACTTCAAATGTTTTTCACAAGCAAAAGTGCCCATTTACCTTCCGGCCATGAATCTGTGAAAATTCTGGGTCCCATATCTTTCAGCCGGCATCGCCTGGCCCAGTAGCTGTCGTGGAGAGGACGACGATGAAGAACCTCCGGCGGTAAAGCGGCCATATACGGCAGCGAAATATCTCGTCTGAGACGGAGAATGCCTGTCCATCAACGTAACCGGTGGTGTAACGACGGCGATGACCATGGAAACCAAACGACTGCAATGTCCAACAGAGGCCTGCTTTTTAAACGCAACGCTATTATATTTTATAAATAACGGGAAGACTTATTTTGGGCCGGTTTTGGATGGCCCATTAATTACAAAAAAAACTCTTCGGATCCAATATCTATCATCTACCAGTAATCTGTCGTCACTTTCATCGTCTACGCGAAGCCGACGAAGTTTAGAGAGAGAGCAAATTTTCCCCGGAAGACTCGAGAGAGAGAAAGAGATGAGGTTGTTCGATCCATGGCCAGTGTTCTTCAAGAGGGAGTGGAAACGTTGTTGGCCATTTCTCACCGGGTTCGCCGTAACCGGCGTCCTCATCACCAAGCTCACGGCTGGATTCACTGGTAAGTCTTTCAGATCTGACCGATCTTCTTCGGAAATGACAGAACCAATCCTTAATTGAGCTTAACTGTGGAATCGGATCGGATTTAGCCGAGGCTTTTTGTTATGTATTGTGTCTCGTGGTTCGATCGTTGAATCGATGGTTGTGGAAACCCTAATTAATGTAAAAAATTTTGATTGATTTGCAGAGGAAGACGCCAAAAACTCCAAGTTCGTCCAACAGCACAGGCGGTAATTTCAGGTTTTTTTTTATGTTTTAATGTTCATTTTACGATTTGGGAAATGATTTTAGAAACTGAATTTGATTTCTCGGAAGCATTTGCTAATTGAATCACATTTCATTCAGAATTCGTAGAATTGCTTCTCATATTGTAATCATCATCAATCTTAATTCGTGATTTGGTCCTATAAGAAAATATGTTGTATGAAGTGAACTATCATCTTAATGTCTTGACTAGTATTATGTCCCATATCTCAGTGTCTAATGTTTGATTTCTCTGCATCTGTTTCTTGAGCCAATTTTGTTCTGTGTATGGTTTTGCTTGATGCATTATGAGTTATACATGAATTTTCCAACTTCATTCAGATTAGCTAAAGGTGCTTGCTTGATCAGGCTACTTCTCTAAACCCTGTGATTTAAGTACAAAAATATCTCAATTTGAATCCTTGATTGATTTTGTTATATATACATGTTTCCTAAACACTAACTATTCTCTGCACTTGTTCATGATTATTTGAGTTTCAGGTGATCTACTGATTTGAAATGTAGAAGCTGAGAAAGAGAATGTCCTTATGAAAACCAATTCTAATAACATAAAAGAGAGAATTCTTGATACTGTTGATCTCTCTTTTCCTTTTATCTTTTGTTTTTTCACAACTCTTGATCAGTGCAAAAATTCTACTTTTGTTGATCCAATCTTTTCCCTCATATGTTTGAAATGGATTTGAATCCTCTCTTCTTTGGTTCCCATACGAGTATACGTAATAAGCCTTAGTTGTGGATACTCTATCCACAAAACAAGCTTTTTGGTTCCTAGCTACACATTCCTGATTTTCTTCTTGCAACGTTGTGTTGAACCGAATTTGGATTGTTTACCATCATTAGTGACAAATCTCATTACAAGAGTTTAACTAAGCTAGCAACCATAAAATCTGAAAACTTTCAGGATATATTGTAGCAATATACTTAACCAGGCATTAACTAGTTTGAGACAAAGCTAACAAACGGACTCCAAGATATCTGATACGGCTTTTCTACGGGACGTGCGCAAGATATCGCGAAAAGGCATGAGCTTATCCACCAAGCCCCAAAAACCATCCGCCAGCGTTAATCTCAGTGCCTTCTCCACGACGAAACTCCCACAGTCACTGCTCGCCAGCCTCATCAACTTGTGTGCTACGCACTCCAAAAGCTCTCCCACCACCACAACCCTCGCCTCCTTCGTCTCCAAAAGCTTCTGCATGATGAAGCTTCCATTTTTCATAAAAGAGAGCTCAAGGCAATGGCCACGGAGGTTAAGCGCAATGTAATGCGTGCGACGCAAGTCAGACTGTCCAAGCACGTTTTGGACCACAAAGTTCCCATAAGCATCGTAGCTTAGAACGCGAGCGTTGGAGACGACTATGTCACGAAGGTGTCTTCTGCAGCAACTATCTTCCACGTGGGTTATGATTTCGTTGAGCGCGACGCAGCCGTATCGGTCACACGCTAGTCTAATAGCGTGGTAAAGAATCAGGCCGCACATTAACATTTTCTTCTGCTGGCTAAAAACTCGCATCCCTTGAATCACAACGTTGAACGCGTGCTTGTCGGTCATCACGTCGAAGTAGCGGCCCAAGATAGAGTCGAAGAAGAAGGTGTCCGCGTCGTCAGATTTTCCGAGGAGCATCTGTAGGCGTTTGGAGCCGTTCTTGTTTCTTGCGATCTCCAAGAAGTAGTCGGAACTTGACGTCAGCAACGAGGCCATCCTCTGAAGCTCGCTTCCGTCTAACTTTGTGATCACCTCTTTAAACGGAGCCGCATCTTCTTCTACGCTGCTAGTCATTAAGTTGGACAGCGATTGCAAACACGTATGCGTTTCTTGAGGAGTTAAGGTGGCGGAGCGAATTGAGTTGATCAAAGATTGAATCTCTTCTTCAGAAAGATCGGTTTCTATTGGTGCGGTGGATGGCGGAGGAGGAAAGGCGGTGGGGATTTCACGTGGACGAGAAGGAACCACCGGATTGTCTTGTTCGATGGAATCTTCTGCGGCGGCAGAACGGAGCATCGACGTCGACATCCAAGAGGAATCGTCGCCTTTTGCCATGGTATACGTTAATTCTATGGAACTGAAGTACTCTCTCTGAGAATTATAAATGCTTTTTTGTTGTGTGATTGTAGAGAATGAAAAATTGTTGAGATATATATGTTTGACGAAGAAAAAAAAACCGTGTACATGATATGATTACAATAATAATTTTTTCATGATATGATTGTTAATATATATCATGAAATGAACTTAAAAATCATTCTTCTATATATTTTTACATTGTGAAAATGTTTGTTATATACATTTAGTTGATTTAAATGTATGATTATTTGAACTGCAATAAAAAAAATACTTTTGAACTATAAGTTTCAAATGAAAATGGTGGAATCTCTATAACATCGCTACAGTTTCTTTCTCTTTTTCCCTTTTAAAATTTGTTTTATTATAGAATTAAATTGATGTAAATAATGATCTCACCTATACAAACTTGATTAATTGCTTTCATGAAATAACATTCTATAAGAATTACACGTTCTCTCAACACTTCTACAAACAAAATCTTCCATGCGTTGAAAGAAAGAAACATCAGTACGTATAAACCAACTATTAAGAACAGATCTTTTGCAACTTTTGAGATTATTGCAAGCCAAGATCTTTTTTCAATTGAGCTAGAGTTGCTTCGATCTCATCAATATTCTCTTCTATACTGTTCTTCGTGCTATTATTATTCCCTGGCGATTTCTCCGTCGAGGAGCTTCCGTCAAAATCAAGTCTTTCTCCATTTTTGCTTGATCCCTCATTGTCTTCATCGCTTATGTTAAGTTCTTTCTCAAGAAACTCCACAAATTCTTCACCAATTTCCTGAGGAAAAATGATAAGGAAACATGAGAATCATCAACAGGAGCCAATACAGGTTTTACTCTACATTCATCAGAACGAAGATCCCAGAAAAGTTAACCTATCACAGTATAGACATTACCACATTGAAAGAACTAAACAAAATCAGAGGAAACAGGTTCCTATAGAAACTGTTTCTCCTATGAATATGTAGTCCTGAAAAGCGATTTTTAGTTATAAGGTTTATTGAAGAAACTAAAACCATTAAACAGAGGGAAGATCCAAGCTTTGATAAACCAAATTCATATTTGACACGAATTAAGGACTCCAGGTTATCAGTAGTTTAATATTATCGGGCTTACAGCTAGTTCCTCCCAAAGACTTTTCGGTTTTCCTTGTGAGGACGCACTATCTTCCCAGTTCTTGAACTCTTCTTGAAGATCTTTGAAGAAATCCCCTGTCAAGACCATAGAGAGTGAGCCTCTACATGAACAATTATAAAGTGTCCCGTGCATCAAATCTCTAGACTTGCAAAAAAACCAATCTAACAACAGAAAGAATAGATTTCACAGGTTGCGTCTACCGATTGTTATTTGAACATCCTTCACGAATTCACCTGCATTATAAAGTGTGCTATGCATAAGATAACACTGACCTCAATCAACCTAAGTCCCTCCCACCCAAAAGATGACAACACATAAGAGTGAACAGCGCACAACACGTCTAGCCACAGCCATAAACGGCATCAGATGGTGCCTCAAGTTTATATTAAATTTCCAAACACTATGCACATTTCCACAAACCTATTTACCATTTGTGCTAGAATCCCTGCGTGAATACTTCTACACCAGGGGCAAACAAAAATGCTCTTGGCTAAAATGCAAAATGAAGTCAAGCCATAGTCTTCATAGAAAAAGTTTCCCACTTTACAAAAGCAGGATACTTAAAATGACCACATTTCATTAAAACTTAATGATGTATTTAGGGGTTAGTTAGGATTTTACCAAGTCCATAGAAATCTTCCTCGACTTGACTGTTGCTTTTTCGGCTTGTTTGACCCGTAGAGTATGAATAACCAGACGCACGACTATCTGACCCGTACTTACGCCGTGACTCAGAGTTTATCAAAGTGGTGTACGCATGTTTTATCTTCAGAAACTTCTCCTGCGCATTTTCCTGTACACCCAAGAAACATGAGGTAAAGACTCATGCTTTCTTCCATAAAAACAGAGATTAAGTAATTGGAGTCCATCAACTAACAACAAGTAGGTATAGAGATACAATAATACTCATGGCAACCACCATACAAAGTTACCATTCCATGACTTTACATGTAAGCATCCATACATAGTTCCAATTCCATAAATTTCACAGAACATAACCCAGATGAATTGATTGTGATGGAACAGAAACTATGATAAGTACCTCTTTATTAACATCTGGGTGATACTTGAGAGCAAGTTTACGGTAAGCCCTCTTTATATCTTGAGGAGTCGCTGATGGAGACACACCAAGAATCTCGTAAGGAGAGACCCTAGCTCTCGGTACTATGATTCGATTCTTCCGTCTTTGATCACAACTCCGTCGGTTATAGAACGAACCGCGACTAAAATCGCCGCCATAGCAGCAATTTCTTACAGGAAAACCCAGAAAATTTATCCGATAAAGTAATGAAATTGGAGGAAGATGAGGAGAAAGGAAGAAACTTTGTGGTGTTGGAGACAGAACCGAAGATGTTGCATACATAATTTTCTCTGCCTCACTGGATCGAATTTCCTCCTTTTGGGACAATCGAATGCGGTTTTCTCTTAACCGTTCCTCCGGTTTTCGGTTTACTCTTAACCTTACCGTTTTTGTCTATTTTTTTTCTTTTTTTGGCACGAAACCGTTCTTGTCTAGTTATAATCGTCAACTCTGTTCGATAAAAAAAATCGGAAATTTTCACTTCCTTCACTGAAATGTTTTAGTCTTTTCCGCTCACTGAAATCTTCTATCATAATGCTGTTTTTGATAAATTTCGAAGCTTTGATCTTCACCCATGAACAGATTTTCGATCATTCCGTGTTCGTTTCGGTTATTGTCAATCGGTTCTTATGCTGAACTCATCAAAGCCAACGGTCGAGATCGACTTCTGTGCCAAGGAAGAAAGCTTCATAGTCATCTGGTGACATCTGGGATTGCTCGCTTGACGAGAATTGCAGCTAAGCTTGTGGCGTTTTACGTGGAATGTGGGAAAGTTACAGAAGCTAAGAAAGTGTTCGATGAAATGCCTAAGAGAGACATTAGTGGATGTGTTGTCATGATTGGCGTTTGTGCTCGAAACGGGTATTACCAGGAGTCTTTGGATATCTTCAGAGAAATGAATAAGGAAGGTTTAAAATTTGACTCTTTCATCGTTCCTAGCCTTCTTAAAGCAGGTCGCAATCTGCTTGACCAAGAATTTGGGAAGATGATACATTGTATGGTGCTCAAGTGTTCGTTTGAGTCTGATGCTTTTATAGTTAGCTCGCTTATTGACATGTATTCCAAGTTTGGGAAGGTAGAGATTGCAAGGAAGGTGTTTAACGATTTGTCTGAACAAGATTTGGTCGTGTTCAATGCTATGATCTCTGGTTTTGCTAGCAATAGTCAAGCAGATGAAGCATTGAACTTGGTGAAAGATATGAAACTAAAGGGGATGAAACCTGATATTATCACTTGGAATGCTGTAATTTCAGGATTCTCGCATATGGGAAATGAAAAAAGAGTATCTGAGATTCTTGAGATGATGTGTTTGGATGGTCACAAGCCCGACGTGGTGTCCTGGACTTCTATTATATCAGGCCTTGTATATAATTTTCAGAATGAGAAAGCTTTTGATGCTTTTAAACAGATGCTAACTCATGGATTGTATCCAAATTCAGCTACAATCAGTACCCTTTTGCCTGCTTGTACCACACTCGCAAATGTGAAGCATGGGAAGGAGATTCACGGCTACTCGGTAGTCACTGGACTAGAAGATCACGGTTTCGTTAGAAGTGCTTTGCTAGATATGTATGGGAAATGCGGATTCATATCAGAAGCAATGATCTTGTTTAGCAAAACTCCCAGGAAAACAACGGTTACTTTCAACTCGATGATCTTCTGCTACGCCAATCACGGGCTCTCAGACAAAGCAGTTGAGCTATTCGATCAGATGGAAGCCACAGGAGAGAAACTCGACCACCTAACGTTCACGGCCATCCTCACAGCCTGCAGCCACGGCGGGTTAATTGATCTTGGACAAAAGTTGTTCCTTTTGATGCAAAACAAGTACAGAATCAAGCCGAGATTGGAGCATTATGCTTGTATGGTGGATCTTCTCGGCCGAGCAGGGAAGCTTGTTGAGGCGTATGAGATAATCAAGACTATGCCAATGGAGCCGGATTTGTTTGTGTGGGGTGCTTTATTAGGTGCATGTAAGAATCACGGGAACATGGAGCTTGCAAGGATTGCAGCAGAACGGTTAGCAGAGCTCGAACCAGAGAACTCAGGTAATGGATTGCTTCTGTCCAGTTTGTACGGCAATGCTGGTAGTTGGGAAAGTGTTGTAAGAATGAAGAAGATGATAAAGAAGAAGAAGTTGAGAAGGTTTCCAGGCAGCAGCTGGGTAAATACTGTTTGAACCAAAGGCTCGCTCCTTCTGGTTCGATCGTCAAATCTGACTTGAATTTTTATTAAAAAAATAATAATAATAACACCCTAAAAAATTACAACATTTAATGTTTTATCAAATGGCTGTACTGTATCATCCTAGAAATTAGATAAATAGTCATTTGTTCAAGTAAAAGTACAAAGATTCTATGTCAAAAATTAAACTAGAGTGGTCAAAGTTGATATATATATATATATATTGTAAATGGATTTTTATCATATTTTTAAATTTTCATAACGTGAAATTCTGTTCAAACCATATATAGTTAAATTTTTATATCTTTCTTTTTTGTTAGATTTTTATATGAGATTTTGCACTCAATATACAAGAACAGAATCATAATTTACAAACTACACAAACTCACGAACACCTTTCCAAATTTGTTAAACCTATGGTACTTTTATGTTCTACTTTTTTGTTTCTTTTTTTATTTTTTTATTTTTTCTTCCAATTTTTTCTCTTAAGAAAATAATAAAGATAAACGAAAACTAACTAAAGATTCTCCGTAAATTTGAATGAAGAAGATGAAACATGATTTTTTCTTCCAATTATCTTAACATATAAAAAATAACAGTTAGATTTACTACGCGAAGTTTTTACAGTAATTTTTTATTATAATTAGTAATATTTTAAAAAGCAAATAGAAATTAAAGAGTTATTATAATTTTAAAAAAATATAAATTTAGATACTTTCGTAAATTTTTGTAAGGATTTAATTATTATGTTATTTAACTTATCAGCCATATTTTTTATGAATTCACTAGGACAAAAATTAATCACTGTTAACCTTTTTTGTTGGATTCTGGCAACATTTTGTTTCTAAAATTTACCGTGATCATTCAACTCCTACTTTATTTTTCGTATATTCTGAACAAAAGATGCATTTGTCTATCGATCAACATTATTTAGTATTAATCAGAAATTAATTCACGAGGAGAAGCTAAAGGACTTATAAAGAGGAAAATAATGTCTCATAACAGTGGAAACCTAAAGTTAATACAACAACGAGGACATACAAAACTAAACCTAAAGTTATAAAAACATATATTTCACATAGATAAAGTAAACAAAATAAGAGATAACTTCTAAATAGGATACATCTAAAAGGTTACAGAAAAGCCAAAACTGAGCGACGTGTCCGCATCACATTAACCTTCTTTTTTCCATCGTCATAAAGGCTTCCGATCACGCCAAAGTTTCTCCATACCAAAAAAAATATAACAATTTTATTATTATAACCAGAAGAATTGTGAAAAATAAGTGAATTTATCCATTATGATGATTTACGTCAGAAAAAAATTTACGCTATGCTAAAAATCTTATATAAAATTATTTATTTAATCATAATAATATACTTTTGGGGATTCTAGTAATAAACTTCCGGGTATAGAATAATCTTTGATAAACTATTGGCTTCTATATAGATTATCGATGGTATTATCTAGAAAAGGATAATAAAAAAAAGGGGGATAAGACAGACTTATTAGAAAAAGACAAAGTAAGCCTTTAATAATTTTCCGATCCACAAAGAAGAGTCTTGCTTTGGTATCTTTCGGTTTTTTCCTTTTGTCTTGTTTTATCAACTCAAAGTCGAGCCACGTGCTTGTGCTTTGTGCTGGTCCTTCCACACAATTAAGAAAGTTTTAAAGCACAGTGAATGTCCATCTCACGAGTCTAACTACATATATCAGATTCAGACGAGATCTATCTAGGTGAAAAAGTATCTCCATATCTGTCTCTCCCTGTGCTTCTTCTTTCCTATTCCTACACTGAAGAAACAATAATGGATGAAAAGCGAGTGAGAAGAAGGATAGTGTTAGTTCCAGTACCAGCACAAGGGCATGTCACTCCTATTATGCAACTCGGGAAAGCTCTTCACTCGAAGGGCTTCTCCATCACTGTTGTTCAGACACAGTCTAATCGAGTTAGCTCTTCCAAAGACTTCTCCGATTTTCACTTTCGCACCATCCCTGGTAGTTTAACCGAGTCTGATCTCAAAAGCCTCGGTCCACTCCAGTTTATGATGAAGCTCAATCAGATATGCAAGGCAAGCTTCATGCGATGTTTAGGTCAACTAGTCAAGGAACAAGGTAACCATGATGATATTGCTTGTGTCGTCTACGACGAGTACATGTACTTCTCAAAAGCTGCAGCTAAGGAGTTTCAACTTCCTAGTGTCATCTTCAGTACTACAAGCGCTACTGCCTTTCTCTGCCGCTCTGTTTTAGCCAAACTCAACGCAGACAAGTTCTTGATCGACATGAAAGGTACACAAGATTCTAGCTTTTTTATACCTTGATTTCAAAATCCAGTTAAGCTACTAACCCGTTCAGTTGTCTACTATATATGCAGATCTTGAAATGCAAGACAAGCTGTTTCCAGGGTTGCGTCCTCTAAGATACAAGGACCTACCAACTTCAGCATTTGGGCCAATAGAGAGTATGCTCAGGGTTTACAGCGAGACTGTTAACACAGGAACAGCTTCCGCTGTCATCATCAACACATCGAGCTGTCTGGAGAGCTCGTCTTTGGCACGTTTGCAACAAGAATTACAAGTTCCGGTGTATCCTATAGGCCCGCTTCACATTGCAGCTTCTGCACCTTCTAGTTTACTTGAAGAAGACAGAAGCTGCATCGAGTGGTTGAACATGCAGAAACCAAGATCAGTTATATATATAAGCTTAGGAAGCTTAGCTCTAATGGAAACCAAAGACACGTTGGAGATGGCTTGGGGACTGAGTAATAGCAACCAACCTTTCTTGTGGGTGATCCGACCGGGTTCTATTCCGGCCTCGGAATGGACAGAGTCCTTACCAGAAGAATTCAGCAAGCTGGTTTCAGAGAGAGGTTACATTGTGAAATGGGCACCGCAGATGGAAGTTCTCAGACATCCTGCAGTAGGAGGGTTTTGGAGTCACTGTGGATGGAACTCGACACTAGAGAGCATCGGGGAAGGTGTTCCTATGATCTGCAGGCCTTTTACCGGAGATCAGAAAGTCAATGCGAGGTACTTAGAGAGTGTTTGGAGAATTGGAGTCCAGTTGGAGGGAGAACTGAAGAAAGAAACTGTGGAGGGAGCTGTGAAGAGGTTGATCGTTGATGATGAAGGAGCAGATATGAGGATGAGAGCCATCGATTTGAAAGAGAAGCTCGAAGCCTCTGCCAGAAGTGAAGGTTCCTCATGCACCTCATTAGACGACTTTGTCAATTCCTTAAGAATGAAGAATTCCATGTAGCAACAGAATCAAAAGTGTATCAGAAGAGACTACTCATTTGGCATTATGTATCAAAATGGCATAAATAAAAAAAGGACATGTGTTCTATTTAAACTGTAATGTTACACAACTTGCTTTTGTAAACTTCCATCAATACATTGTGACGATCATGAAGTTCACATAGCAAAATAACTAATTCCTCGTTGTTTCAACATATCTATTACTGAAAACAGAAAGGCTAAAAGAAGCCTCCATTGAAGAAACATGTTCTGAGGAAAGCAGTGAATGATTGAGTTCTTGATAGATGGAATCTATGTCGAATCAATCCTTGATTCTTGCTTTTTTTGTTTATAATAAAATGGACTCCAGTGACCCACATAAAAGTAATATGAAGATAATGTTAGTTTATGATGTGAAAAAAAAAATCTAATGTATGGAACAAAAAAATGTGTGAAAAGTGATTTTCTAGTGGAGATTCCACACTGCTCACGTAGATATTCAATGGAATCTGATGTATATTGCCGACAAAAAGATATTTGCAGTTATTAACTAAAATTGAAAATGAGATACTAATGGCTAAAACGACTAACTCTGTAATAAAGAAAAAGCGACTCACTCTTTGTGGACACAGAAAAGGAAAAACATAATGCTTCGGCTGATTGTTGGAATGTCACTTTCTTCCTCTGGTTGGGAGTTTATTGATTTGTCATCGTCCAACACAATCAAAGGACAGAAAAGTCCCAATAGAGAGACTATTCCAATCCAAAAAGATGGTCACCTTTACAAGATTGGATAGGTTTCTATATTCAGATAAATACCAGATGATTAAATGATATATAAAAGAAATATTAATCAAAATGAAGAAATATGAAAGTCTATGTGATACTGTTTTCATAATGCAAAGAAGGATACAATTAACAAGTCGAACAAAAATGAGATGCTGTCTTGAATTTGAGAAGTCTTACAAGTGATAAGCAAAAGATGCTCTCTTAGTAAGTACTAAAGTAGTAACTTTAGAAGCAAAAATGAGAAAAAATACCCCAACAGAAGCAAAAACAAACAAATTATGGACCTTTTAGATCCGCTTTACTTGTCGCTCACGCCATCACCCCCAACAGAAGGAGAGGTCGCCATAGATCCGAACTTACTCTGCTGCATCATATATGGGTTTGGCTCAAAGACGACATTGTCATGGTGATGATATTGATGGTAATGATTATAGTGGTGATATCCTTGCCTACCCATGTGATTCCCATACACTGGCATCGGCATTATCGACGGAGCCGGGAGAGGAATCCCCAATTTTCCGTTCGCCGGAGCGTTACCGCTTCCGCCGTCTTGGAAGCTCTGTGGAGGCACCGGCGTTGACGAGAAGAGCTGATCCGACGACGAAGGACCTTCCGTCGTCAGCCCGTGGATCCGTTTGAGGTAGAGCCTGTACTTCTGCAGGTGAGAAGCGACGTTCTCGCGAGTGAGCCCTTCGACGTTCATAAGCTGCATAATCGTCTTCGGCACTGCGTTTTTAACCCCTAGGTGACCCACCACGTCCACGAATCTCTTGTGAAGCTCCGACGTCCAGACCAGACGCGGCCGCTTCAGTGTCTTCCCAGACGGATCTTCTTCAGTCTCGGCATCTCCTTCCTCCGCCTCCCCGCCGTCCGATTTCTTCTGTTTCTTCGGATCCGTTCCCGGACTATTCGATCCAACTCGGTCCACCACCTCCACCTCCTCCTCCGCTGCAACCGCCGTGTTGAACGAGGAGGCATTTCCGGCTACAGAGGATCCATCGCTGCGCAGCGTAGAGAACGTGTTCTGCGACGCGCGATTAACGTCATGGATGGTACGGCTCCGTTCAGGGACTATGCTAAAAGCTAGTGCGAGGAGCGACGGGACCAGAGACTGAGACAACGGCGTCAAATCATCTCCGCTGGGTAATCCAATCTCCCATTCCGGGACCCTATCATCGTCATCGTGTTCCCTCATCCTCACGTCCTTCCCCATTTTTCTCACTTTCTTCTTCGTTTTGAGAAATCTCTTAAAAGCTCAAGTAACATGTGAGAACTTCAGATCAGAAATCGGAGGAGGAAACCGGAAAGTTCGTAGAGCCTTGTTTTTTGGGAAGGTGAGAAAATCGATTATTTTCTTCTTTTTATTTTTTCAGAAAAAAAAAGTGCAATATGTGATGCCAACGTGGACAAGTTAGCTAGATATGTCACTCGCTCAAATCTAAGTGACACATCTGACTTTTTAACCAATTATCTCCCGCCACGTCATGAATGTAATTTTCTGTAAGAATGTTTCTCGACGTAAAGAGGAGTAAAATCGAAATTGACTCGGGTGTGGCCAAGTAAGCGATGCTTGAGGGTGTTACAGTAAATTACCGGTAAATAACTGATTTACCGGAAATTTTACCCTTTAAGGTTGCTATGTGGGCCCAAGAAAGAGTGCAAAATCGGTGGATTTGGGTCAGATAAGTAAACAGAATGATGTATAGGACAGCTGGAAAAGATACTATAGAAGATAAATCCCCCACACGTAAACGCAATCCATGAGCCGTTGGATTGTTAGTTTTAGATATGTATAGCAACATCTAAGATCAATTTAACGGCATCGAACCGATGATGTGACGTCATGAAAACCAATTATACAAACAAGCTGCCAAAGCAACTAAAATACTTATTTTTTAATAAATGCTAAAAAACCATATACTGTCTCCATTATTTATTGAGTTTGGTAAGATTTATTTATAAATTAATCGAATAATATCCGAAACTGAACAATCTTAACGACAAAAAAACTATACATGTGATCAAAATACTGACACGAGACAAGCTTTAGGTTTGTCTCTCCACCTTGTGCCTCTCGCCAAAATGTCGTCTAGTCTTTTAATTTATGGGCCATACATAGGCCCATTAGATTTCCCTCCAGCCCAGTGTCTGTTTTCCATATCGTCGCGTACGATTCGTCCGGTTTCATATCGCTGCTGCAGGACTCGATAGCACCAAACTCAACCCCAATGTCTCACTGAGTCCACTCGGCTGCCTCTCATATTATAAGCGTTATCTTCTTCTTCTTCTTCTTCTGTATCGCAAAAAAGCTTCTTCGCTCTTCCTCTTGTGTTTTCGTTTTCTAATCGTAACTCGTAAGTTTCATTTCTGTTCTATTTCGAATGTTTTTGTCGATCTCAAAGTAGATGGATCGAAATTAGGTAAAGGTATTGGTAAGTGTAGCTGATCCCGCTCCATTGTAGAAATTTCACTTGGATTCTTCGGGTTATAATAGTAGATTTAAAGTTAGGAATCGAAATTTTATTGTGATGTTTAGGTAGCGGAACCCAGTTATGGAATCGTTGCGTCGAGTATAAACCCTAATTTCAGAGGCCTGTGTAGTGGCGGTGTAAAGGAGTAATTAGATTAGAAAAAATTCCAGTTGCTTATGGAAGCTTCAATGGAAGTAACAGTTAAAAACTCAAGTAGTGATGGTGAGTGGACAGTGGTCTTACCTAGTAAAGGAAGACAGGGGAGAAGAAAACCGAAACCTAAGGTTCAGGAAGAAGAAGAGAAACCATGGAAGTCGGATGATCTTGAAGTTGATCCGCAGAGGCAAGCAAGAGTAAAGCAGAAGATGGAAACCTCTATCAAGAAAATCCAGAGCTCAAAATTCTACACTGCATTCTTAGAACAGCTCAAGTCTCCCAAGGTTTCAGACCAGTTCCGCCTCGTGTTAGGCACTGAAACACAGCTTCAGATGGTGATGTATGGTATAGGAAGCATCGAGTCTTATGAATCTCCAAGGTTTCAGCTGAGCATTGCAATCTTGATGAAGAGAGAGTTTGATTGGGTTGGTAATATAGAAGTATTCGATCCAATCCTCTCGGCAACTGAGTCTAGTGTCCTAGAATCTCTGGGATGCACTGTTCTATCTGTGAACGAGCAAGCTCGCAGGGAAGCTGCAAAGCCTACTCTTTTCTTCATGCCACATTGTGAGGCCAATCTGTACAACAACCTATTGCAAGCAAACTGGAGAATGGATCGATTGTCCAGAATCGCATTGTTTGGGAACAGCTTTCAGATGTACGAGGAGCAAGTGACGTTAGACCCAGAAGTCATCCGTGCCACCAAACGGATCATAGCTGCACGAAGAATCACAAGCGAATTTGCTATTGAGACGGTATCAGATGATTATTTTCCAGCGTTCCATGATTCAAGCTGGCATTTTTTCAGTCCCGGTATAGATTCGGAGCTGCGATTGTTGGTTTCAGAGGGATTATAGATCATTATTTTCGCATTTTGTCAGATTTTTGTATCCTTTTCCTGCATAATCTTTAGCCATCAAGTGAGGGACAAACCAATTGAAGATGTTGACTTATTATTCACCTCCCGTTTATTTCTATCACAATCAATTCGATTTGATTCAATATTGCTATATGAATATGCTTTCACAAATTAACATGTTCTCTTCACTCTATTGTTGTGCGTAGCAAAAATTAGTTTTCACAGCTAAGTTGATATTCTCGGTTTAAATTTTTGTTTGTTGTGACTCTAAGTTATGGTAATCAGTTGCTATAATTGCAATTTGTTTGTTTTCATTAGTTGCAAACAAAGACAAAAGTTAGTTGAGCAACTTATAGCCTATCTTTAATTTTAATAATTAATTGACAATTACGAAAGCTTTCATGTATGTATTTTATCAACTTGGCACCTATATATGAATTAGTCAATGCATATAGATACGAGTTGGTTTATATAATTTTATTTTATCAGTTTGGTACCTATAACTTATTGAGCCTTATCAACGTGTAAGAAAATCTAATTTTCTAAAGAGTCCACCCTCCACCTCATTGCCAAACATAATAACATGTCACAAATTATCTAACTTATCTTAAAAAAAAGAAGTAAAATCCAATATTTTAATTATTAAAAATTGGTTTAATTATTTAGCAGTCAGCACACTTTTGCTTCTGGCGTGATTCACAGGTCGAAACGACGTCGTCTAGTGGCTTTCCCAGAAAAAACGGGGATCAAATGGGTTCCACATAGGTCCTACAAACAGCAGACACGGCGCCTCTTTTGAATTTTCTCGGCGTTTCCACTTTCCGCGTTTGGTCAAAACACCTTACAGACGCTTCGAACGCTCCTTCTCTATACATAACGACCGTTAATACCTCCGCTATCTTCTACCCAGTCAAACACTTACCACGTGTCTATTCACCGTCTAATCCAACGCCGTTAATTCCGCTTCCTACGACCGCCTTAAAAACCACGTTTTCATTTTCTCATCTCTCAACCTCTCTCATTTTAACTGTGGTCAGCGATTCCTCTTTCTTCTTCTCTCAGATCCTCTCACCGAGTTAAGAAGGTTTAGAGATGCCGTCAACGTCGCCGACAACAACGCCGATCACGGCGTCTTATTGGTGTTACAGCTGCACGCGATTCGTCAGCGTCTGGGCTGAACAAGGCACCACCGTCGGCGTAGCTTGTCCGCACTGCGACGGCGGTTTCATCGAAGAGATTAACGATTCCTCCTCCGCCGCTGCGGAATTAGCGACCCCAGCTTCAACTGAAGTTAGAACGATCAATAACAACCGTAGATCCATGATAAGACGCCGGAGATCCGGTCGTCGTCCGTCGTTCAATCCGGTCATCGTCCTCCAAGGAGGCGCCGGCGAGAGAGATGAGGGAGAAGAAGGAGACGGGGCTAGGGATCGACGCGCTTTTGAGTTTTACTACGATGACGGATCCGGATCGGGTCTTAGACCGCTTCCGGATTCTGTATCTGAGATCTTGATGGGATCGGGATTTGAGCGGTTGCTCGAGCAGCTGAGTCAGATCGAGGCGTCGGGCACCGGAATCGGTAGATCTGGAAACCCTCCGGCGTCGAAATCAGCGATTGAATCTCTGCCGAGAGTCGAAATCTCCGATTGCCACATAGGCGCGGAGGCGAATTGCGCTGTGTGCACGGAGGTTTTCGAGTCGGATACGGAGGCGCGTGAGATGCCATGTAAGCACATCTTCCACGACGACTGCATCGTGCCGTGGCTCTCGATCCGGAACTCATGTCCCGTCTGCCGGTTCGAGCTACCTTCAGAGCCTAACCGACGGAGCAGCAACAACAACGAGGAGGATAACGCAGTGGGGATGACGATATGGAGACTCCCCGGAGGCGGATTTGCAGTCGGTAGGTTTAACGCCGCAATGAGAGACGGAGAGAGAATATTGCCAGTGGTGTTGACAGAAATGGACGGTGGTGGGATTGGTGGTAACAGCGACGGTCCAAGACGGATCTCATGGGTTAGAGCTCACGGGACACTCGAATCAGATAGCAGCAACGCTGCTGGCTCCGGGTCGGGAGGCAGATTGAGACGGATGGTTCGTGGAATGGCGTCGTTAATGAGGAGAGTGAGACCAAACCGTGGGTCTAATTCTTCTGGTGCTATTTCATCTTCTTCGAATCCTCTGGATTTGAACATTGAAGTAGAATCTAGGGTTTTGGATCGGTCGAATTCAGTACTGAGAAGATACTTCGGACGAAACAGAAGTAACAGAGATTCTTCAGTTCTGCATTGAGATATACATATTTTTTCTTCTTCTTTGGTTTGTTTGTTCATTCAACAATGTAAATATAAAAATTCAGAAGAAAGACAATTTTATTTTTAATTCGATTGATTCTTCGTATGTTACTACATTACATCAAAATGTATAATGTTCATTCAAGTTTTCATCATTGTTTTCTACAGCTTTTTGTCTTGGACCCAGATCCTCGAAACTTTTTCCGAGATTTTGGCTGTTTGGTTTCCGAGAAAATCCGAAAAAGTAAAAGAATGCTTGCTCTTTAAGCATTTTTATTTTCCTCGGATGCTGAGAGTAGGCCTAAGTTGAGAAAGAGATGCACAGAAAAAGAAAAGAAGAATAAAGTCATGAGAAATGAGAATTAATTGTCAAGTTGCCAAATTTGAATTCAAATTCAACTGCAAGTCTTTTTAATTCATACCTCGACGGTACCGTTAGATTTTTGCTCGGAACCGTTGACCAGGTCCAAACTTTCTAGATAAAAATTTACTGAACGATGAGTTTACATAGTAAAACTCTTTCGGCTTTTTACAAAAATGATGAATCCATTTTTTTTGGTAGACGTAACAATGTAAGTAGTATTAACACAAATAATGCTCTCCTCAATTTCAGCACTAGAGTTTCGGTAATTATAGTTGAATCTAGGGCTATATGCATAATTAAGTAATTAGTCCTTTAACAAAAGAAACAGAAGTGGAGAAGAAAAATTCAACTACGACGTCACAATTCACAGTGTGTGTGAGAGAGACAAGATTCATGTAATCATCAGATACAGTCAGAAATCCAACAGAAACGGACATATTCGGTCCCACACACTCATGACTAAACTCCAAACCGTCGGTTCTCAATCTTTCCTTTTTTATCCTCAATGTGCTTTTATCTTCTTCTAAGCATAACCTTTCTGAAAAAGAAAACTAACGGTGATCAAAAAACTAACGGTGATCAAATTCGATCCTTATATCGAGCACAAAGCTTTGGCCGACAAGCAACATTCTGTCTCTGTCTCAGTAAACACTCTTTCTCTTGTTACATAGCTCCAGATGGGCATCTTGAGGAACTTCCGGTGTCTTGCAGGTGACGCAAACAGAATTAACTTCTTTTTTTTTCTCTAAATATATTGGATGTCACAGTTTACAAACCAAAACCCTAATCATCAACAGAGCTGCAATGGCCTTGTAAATGACATAGCGGCGAAGAAGGATATGCTTCTAAAGTGTCCAATACTCAATCCTATTTATTTCGGTTTGATACTATTTTTATTTAGGTTTGGATAGCAAAATTTCTCAAATTTGAAAGGTTTTTTTATAAGATTCAAGTTTTAATTGGTTAAAACCAAATTGCTTAATTTTTTACATTTTGGTTTTAATTTTGGGTTAAGCCAGATTGTGCAACCTTGGATGCATCAAGTAGAAATCGATTGTTAAAGAATGCAACTTTCATCAGTGGATTTACAAGTATAAACTTTGATTTCCTTGAAAAGAGATTGATTGCTTGCTAACATCTTTGATTGACTCAGCGATGCTACATTCGAATACTCAAAACATGTGATGAGTTTGGATGGTTTAGTCTTTGAGCTTCTCTCAGAAACACTAGGTTTGATATCTGTCCTTAAGAGCACGGATTCTGATAAGTATAAATGATCATGTTTTCGTCAATGAATCAAAGGGTCAACTTTATTGATATAGTATAAGAAGGTATGTATACTGATATAGCCGTCATTATAATATGTTTCGTCATGTCTTCCATCACCACCTGATTATTTAAGTATTTATAGCAACTATGTAAATTCTTATTTCTCGTGATCATCCATTTTGTTGTTTTTTTTTACCTTTTTGTAAAGCTATCAATGGCTTTTTGGTGATAATAGTTATAGTTTAGAGCCACAAAATTTTCTTTTCTACTAAAGAATTGTTGTTTTAGATATAGAAAAAGAAAAAGATTTGTTTTTTTTTTAACAAATTTCAATACCATTTGACATATATTTTAAAGTTAACACTCCTTCTGTATCAAAATAGTCAAATTATTGAATAGATATCTCAAATAATGGAAAATTCACCCAAAAGTTTCTTACAATAATAATATCCAAAAGTTTCTCAAATATTAAAATATATATTTTAATAATCGAGAAAGCTCATTATTATCTTTTCAAAATTAACATTTTAATTTTTGTAGTTTACCAGTTAATGTCTTATTATTATGATTCGAAAGAATTATTTGAATAATTGTGTAATTAGTCAACGAAAGCGGAGCAGAAAAATTCAAGCACGACAAGTCTTTAAAGTGAGTCTGAGAGAAAGAGAGAAAGACAACACATTTCACGTAATTGATTATCAGTTACAGTCAGAATCCACAAAAACGGACATCGTTGGTCCCCACACACCAAAGACACACCGTCGATTCTTAGTCGGTCCTTTTTGTCTTCTTCATTTTGGTATATTCTTCTTCTAAGCACAAATCTTGTGAAAAAAGAGAGTGATATAAAAACTAATGGCGACAAAAAACTCGATCGAATTCGATCCATATGTCGAACGGAAGGCCTTTGACGAGACAAAAGAAGGAGTAAAAGGGCTTGTCGACGCTAAAATCACCGAAGTCCCACGTATCTTCCACATCCCTCAAGGTTCCTTGACCGATAAGAAACCCTCTGTCTCTGTTTCAGACCTAAAGATCCCTACGATCGACTTTGCAAGCGTCCATGTGGATACAGCGTCACGTGAAGCCGTCGTAGAGGAAGTCAGATACGCGGCGGAGAAGTGGGGATTCTTCCAGGTGATCAATCATGGTATTCCTTTAAACGTTCTTAAAGAGATTGAAGATGGAGGTATTAGGTTTCACGAGGAAGATCCTGAAGTCAAGAAGTCATACTTCTCGCGCGATTTCAGCACGAACAAATTTGTCTACAACAGTAATTTCGATCTATACAGTTCTTCTCCATCTGTTAACTGGAGAGATGCTTTCTCTTGTTACATGGCTCCAGATCCTCCATCTCCTGAGGAGCTCCCAGTGGCTTGCAGGTAAAGGAAACAGAGTAATTTAAATGACTGAAGTTCTTAATTGGATAATTTTTTTTCCGATCATGGTTTATGTAGAAGTGAACGAAAAAAAGTAAACCCAAACTCTAGACTTTATTTAACTTGTACAGACAATGATTGATTCCAACATCATTGATTTGACTCAGGGATGCTATGATCGAATACACAAAGCATGTGATGAGTTTAGGTGGTTTGCTCTTTGAGCTTCTCTCAGAAGCACTAGGTTTGAAATCCGAGATCCTGAAGAGCATGGATTGCTTGAAGGCTTTGCTTATGATCTGCAATTATTACCCACGTTGTCCACAACCTGACCTAACTTTGGGGATAAGTAAACACTCAGACAACTCTTTCCTCACGATTCTTCTTCAAGACAACATCGGTGGTCTTCAAATTCTTCATCAAGACTCTTGGGTCGATGTAACTCCTCTTCCCGGAGCTCTTGTCGTCAACATTGGAGATTTCTTGCAGGTAAAGTAAATATCTAAAGTAACACCTATAAATTAACGTGTCTTTTGTTATATATGTTTGGGTTTGATTTTGCAGCTGATCACGAACGATAAATTTGTAAGCGTGAACCATAGAGTGCTCGCGAATAGAGAGGAGACAAGGATTTCAATAGCGTGCTTTTTCAGCTCAAGTGCACGTCCCAATTCTACAGTTTATGGACCGATGAAAGAGCTTGTGTCTGAGGAAAACCCTCCAAAATACAGAGACATAACCCTGAAAGAGTACACAGTGGGATACATGGAGAAAGGTCTCGATGGAACATCGCATCTGTCGAATTTCAGGATATGAATTAAAACGATTGCATGATCAGCTACTCTGTTCTTGTCTATGCAATATTTAAACCCGAGTATCAAAATAAGAAAGCATAGTCTGTGTGTGTATGTGTTGAGGTACTCTGTATTTGGATCTTTATTACTCGAGAATCGAGACTATAACTGAATGCTTTGAATTTATTTGATCTATAGATTCAAAACTAAATGAAGTTCTTTTTCATCAGCATCAAGTAAACCTAACTAATTTATAGTTTCTTATTTATATATATGGAGTAAAGAATGAACAAATCTAAGTCAAAAGAAAAAAAGAACGAACAAATTTAATTTGTCGATTCCTAATATAATATTATCCAACAACCATATTAAATTATTTACGTGGGTAATTCTGTCGATAATGTAGAAGAAGTAAAGGAGGCAACTTAATTAAACATGTATAATATATAGTTATTAATATTTTATGGATGAACGGTATATTGATATTATATATGGCATAGCTGTCATTATGCTCGGATTCGTCCTACACTCCATCACCAACTGAATATTTGAATATTAATTTATATAATTTGATAGATAATCAAAGGATGGGCACGGTCTATCATCAATATAATATGTTGTTTTCAATTTCTTATGCAAGATCTGTTGGTTTTGTGGACATTACCCTTCAACGCAAAATTGCATAAAACCCAAAATCAGAGCTTGGATGATTCTGAACTTAATGCGCTAAAGTTTTGTATTTTGGGGAGTTGATAAAACGGCGCCATGCATGATTGCGTAAGATCAACTCATAACAAACAAAACAATATATATGAGAAGAGGGCACTGTAAAGTGTAAATTAAGCGACGTGCGAGGCTAATATAATCTCAGTCGTTTAAGGCTAAATTTTGTATCAAAATTTGTTTAGTCGATAAATATACAAAACTAAGAGATCACAAGCCAGCTTTGTTCCTGAAATGTATTAGATCTTTTAGTTCCAAAACAAAAAATGTATTAGATCTTTGACGTATAATTTTGGTCCTTTCAAGATCAGTTGTTGTCTTGTTGGTAATGCTTATTGACTGCAGAACAAATGATTGGATATTGTAGAATTGAAATCCTCTTCTTCTTCTGCTTATTTTTTATTTTATTTTGTTTTGTTTAGATGTTAAATATCTTTGATATATGTAGTTATAACCAACAGAGCAAAAGCGTTTGTAAATGTTTCTAAATATATACCTTTCATATTCCTAAAGATATTTTAATGTAAATGTCAATCATTGGTTAAACAAATGAAAGATTTTTCAAATGTCTTACTAATCAAGTAGTATAACTGTTAAATTTCCTTAAAGATGTAAAATATAGAGATCCTTAAAATATATGCCGACAGAAAACGAGATACATAATATATTCACCTGCCTATTTCACGACTCTCATAGGAATCGAAATGGAGATATCTATTTAACATATTTTGGTATTATCGGTAAATTTCTTACGAAATCTATTTAACATATTCTGCAGAAATTTGAAACTTAAATATGCATTATCAATTCAGAACTCAGACATATTTCTGTCATTTTTCAAAAACATATAAACAATAAAAACAATATAAACGAAACTTTGATAGTTTTACTGTTATATTTTCAGTCTAGTATCTTTTGTTCGTCTTTAAATTAAATTTTGGTATCGTCAACGAATCATCCGGTCTGCAAAAATATGAAAGTAGTCTCTACAATTTAATAAACAAAAATATGAATGTAGTCTCTATGATTTACTAGAAAAATATAGAAAATTATCATTTTAGTTCTTCTTTTCTGGTCAACGTTCTGATTATATTATTTATATATATACAATGATTGTACCCGGTACAAGCGATTCACAAGGAACCAGCTCTTAGATCGCCGGTAATTAGCTTATATTAATTACTTTGTAGTATAACTTCCGAATGACTTTACCGTTGTACTATAGTCACAGCAAATCTCTAGCAATAATGTTAACTCTGTACTACAAACACAACCATATACACATAGGTGCATACACTATATATGCTCATGAAGTGAAAAAAGTACAACACGAACAAGAATAACTAAGATGGCTTTCTCTTCCAAAACCCTTAAGTCAACTCTCTTCTTCCTCTCTATTCTCTTCCTTAGTTTCTCCCTACTCCTAGCTCACGGCGGCTCAGACCACGATGAAGAGGAGGCTGCGGCGGCCAACCAACCACCTCTGGCCACCGGAACAACCGACGTGGATCTTCGGTCGAAGAGCTTAGTGCTTGTGAAGATCTATTGTCTTATAATACTCTTCTTTAGCACATTCTTGGCGGGGATTTCGCCTTACTTTTACCGGTGGAACGAGTTGTTTCTCCTCCTCGGAACTCAATTCTCCGGTGGTATATTCCTCGCGACCGCTCTAATTCATTTCCTCAGCGATGCCAACGAGACTTTCCGAGGGTTAAAACACAGAGAGTATCCTTACGCTTTCATGTTAGCAGTCGGTGGATATTGCCTTACAATGCTCGCAGATGTGGTGGTTGCGTTTGTAGCGGTTGGGAGTAATAATAACCACAACGAGGCTGGCGGCGCCGGAGAGTCGAGGGTGGGAGTAATAATAACCACAACGAGGCTGGCGGCGCCGGAGAGTCGAGGGTGGATGATGACGTGGTGGTGAAGGAGGAAGGCCGCCGTGAGATTGGAAGTGGCGTGGATGTGAATCAAGCGATTTTGCGGACGAGTGGATTTGGAGACACAGCTTTGCTGATTCTTGCACTTTGTTTTCACTCCGTCTTTGAAGGAATCGCCATTGGTGTCTCAGGTAACAAGTATTTATATAAAAGTGTACTACACAAATCCGTTTAATCTATAACGTTCTCTAACCAATATATATTGGATGGACAGACAATAAAAGCGACGCATGGAGAAACCTATGGACAATATCGTTGCACAAGATCTTTGCGGCCATAGCAATGGGAATAGCTCTCCTCAAGCTAATACCTAAACGACCATTCTTCCTCACAGTCGTCTACTCCTTCGCCTTTGGGATTTCGAGTCCCGTAGGCGTCGGGATTGGCATTGGCATCAATGCTACGAGTCAAGGAGCCGCAGGTGATTGGACCTATGCGATATCAATGAGCATTGCGTGTGGAGTCTTCGTCTATGTTGCCATTCACCACCTTATCTTAAAAGGGTATAAACCTCGTGACGAGTGTTACTTCGACAAGCCAATCTACAAGTTTCTTGCTGTCTTACTCGGCGTTACTTTGCTCTCTATTGTTATGATTTGGGACTAATTTTGTTGATACTATTAGTTTCATTAATTAGTTGTTGTTTTTTCATTCTCTTTCAAATTCATTTTAAAGGAATTTAACACTTCAATGTAAATCGTTGACAACAACATAAAATGTACTACCCATTCAGCATAGGACCTTTAAGGTCCATTACGGTATGATTCGGTATATGTCAAGCTACTCAAGCCCAACAATGCGATTCAACCAAAAAGAAAAACAATGCTGTTTAATTTGCTAACAGTATATATAGTACTTATTTTATTTTGTTATATGGACCGACATATATAAATGCGAACAGTGGAGCTGGAACACTGGTACAGTTTTGTTTATATATGTCTTTTAAATTCCCAATGTTTCAGAGGGAATCTCTCTCACTTCAATACAAGCACACAATAATTAAAAGAAAATGGTTAGAAAATACTAGAGTTGGTGCGTAATCTTTGTATTACATTACATCATGAGTCGATACAATTGCAATAAAATACTTATGCCTTTTCATATTAGTGTCAGCCTTAGATTTTTTCGTACATATTGAAACAAAAGTTAAAGATAGCTATTATACAATTTACATTTGTGAAGTACGAAAGTGTAGAATTTCTCAAAACTTGGATATACTTTTTTTTAATTAATTGAAAATAGAAAACAATACGTTTTGTAGAAGTAAAAACAAAATACATTTAACTGAAAACAGATGGAGTGTATCATTAATACAGAATATATATAAAAAAAAACAATGGATGGATGAAAAGTGAAAAGATAAACGAGTAAATTATCTGTAATTAACTAACCTAATTTTCTTTCTTCACATCTATAATGAATCTTATTATGCGTGTTTGTGCCAACAAAGGAGCATCGAAACGCAGCGTTTCATGATGTAGAACCGGGACTTGTGCTCCTTCGCAACATTACGACACTTTCGGGTCACGGAAGCGCCTTTCTGAGACAAGCTCCGAGAGATTGAACACTTGGTAGAAGATGTGTCCGCTTGGCATTTCGTCGAACCGCTTCTAGAGAGAAACGGAGATTTCGAAGGAGTGGGTTTTGCAGAGAAACTCCGTCTAAAGATGGGTTCAGAGGAAGGATACGAAGTGGGTTTTGTTGAGAAACTTCTTGTGAAGATGGGTTTTGACAGAGAAGAAGAAGAAGAAGAAGAAGTTTTTGTCGAGAAGCTTCGTCTGAAAACGTCGGGTTTTGCAGAGAAATGAGTCGTCTCGAAGATGGAATCTTTCTTGGAAACTCTCCACAACTTTTCATCGTCCATGAATCAAGAGTGGATGTTCTCGGTTCTTTTAATCCAACTCTGTTATATAGATGTACATCAATATAGAATGTGTGTTTGTTTGATGTTTGATGTTTAAATTATAGATAGAGCTAAGAAATGATAGAGAGCTTGGAATGAAATAGGTCAAAGCTTTTAAGACACTTCTTATAATAGTATAGAGATATGTGTACACACACATATTTAATAATATGTTTTTTTTGAAGATAAAAGCTGAATATTGTAGTTTAGAGATTCATTTTGACCAACAAGAAAAAAGGTTTCATTTTTTTATTATTCTTATAGTTTTAGTGAAATACAATTTCATTCATTAAATAACTAACGTCGGTCAGCAATTAAATAAATTAAGGCCAACTTGATAAAAGTGAATTGACTCGAAATTTCTAAGTAAATCCAAATTAAAATAGCCTACATAGTTCGTAGTAAGTCAAGCTGAGTATAATGGCTTAGTGTAACCATAATGAGTAAAAAAATATTGAAAATTCATAGTTAATTGATCTGCTTGGTAAACCTTTTTAATTAAAAACGAAATGTTTCTTGATGTTCAGAGTTAAAAATCATCAAATAAAATTTATTCAGAAATTTTTAAGACATGTTTGTAGACAAAACATATTAAAGTACGTTCACGCACGCAGAGTTTTAGATGTACATCATATTACGTTCATTAATTAAAGGGAATTGTAATCAAACATATAAATTCAAAACCATAATAATAAAACATCACCAATCGTCGACACATGACAGATAACTAATAAGATATGTGGAGATTCAACAAAAATTCAAACATATTATACGTTTTTCTCCTTCATTAATTAATTAATATGGTTTATCGTGCAAGATCTTCATATAAAAATACCAAGCACAGAGGCTTATTTAAGTATTTGTTATCGACGTCATTACTTACTTTTTTGTTGTTTGTCGTCGTTAATTACTTATTCAAAACCTTACAAATGTCGGATTAAATAATTTTATAAGAGTTGGGGACCAAAAGTGTACGATTTAGCCAAATAAATTTTATCAAAAAATGTCATAGAAATGTACAACAAAAAGCAAGTGAAGTTTGAATTTACTTTCACATTATTTTTTACAATTAAACCCACCAATTTATGTAAAATTTAGAGATTCGATTTACATTTTTTCAAACAAACTTTGAAAATTATTTATTATTTTCATTTTCTATATACATTAGTTTCTTCCCTAAGCAAAATTTGTTTTAACAAGGAAAATGTGCCTCGAGATTCATATGATCCATGTGGAAAAAATGTTTTATCTTTCTTTATCGGGTCAAAGAAACTATATAAATACACAATATACCTTGGGACCATAGGCAACGAATTGACCAAAGAACACTTATGGACCATTTACACATGTGACCATGTGAGCTCCCACAAACCATAACCACAAGAGACTTATCACGTCTGAGTTCTCACTATTCACATTCGTCTTAGAAACTTTTCAAGGTGTGTTTATTGAAATATAATTGTCACGATGTTGGGTTTTTTAAAGCATATGTGGGATCCTTTGAAAGCTGTACATGTGAATGGGTTTGCCATTAACAGAAGCAAGAAAGAAACATCATAAACTTAAGGATATTTCACAACATGTGCGTGATCAAGAAATTATCAAGAGTGAGAAACAAGAAAAGAGACTTTACCTTCTGTTTTTGAGTCCTTGTAACATCATCGCAAAGACATCTTTACTTTCTTCATTAGAGAAGGAAATAAAAATGGACGAGAGTAGCCATGTATTTGCTGATGCAGCATCATCAAGATTCCCACTCAAACGGAACCCTTTGTTTTCGGACCGAGAGGCCAAAACAAAGGAAACCACATCTCTTGTGAATCTTAATGATGCTGCATCTGCAACTACCGGCTGTTCGCAACTATCAGAGGCTAGATCTTTTGTCTTTTCACCAAGAACCTAAACATATCAACTACAGACGAAAGACCCTTATTGGTTTGAGCTCTAAAGTTGGGAACTGTTATGGCCACCACCAAATGAACACGCAAAGAGGAAAGCAAGAGGATTCAGAAAGCAAATCAATCAGCAAGAGGATTTTGGAGATAAGCAACTGAGAGAGAGAGGTGCATGAATATATACACTACTATGAAGAAAGCTAGTTGGTCGATGTAAAATCACTTGGAAAGGGACAGAACTAGAATCAGGAGAAAACCTATCTGATAATTGACTTTTAGAGAGAGAGATCACATCAATATAACACAAGCCAATTTCACTGCACAAGTGTCAGGAATAGAGGCCAAAGCTAAAGAGTTTTCATATGAAATATCAGAAAATCTCAAGTGTTTTTATACACAACACTCAAAACCTTTTTTTCCCCAAAGTACCATGAAGAAGTCATTAAAGAAACATTTCCAGGTGGAGATGGTTAATGGGTTGCAAATGCAAATGACGATAATATAAAGGTTTATCAGGATGGAAGAATTTTATTAAACTAATCATGATTGATTACTATGTAACAAGTGGGATTAGGAATATAATTAGATTAGCAATGGTGACTTTATTGAACTAATCATGATTAAGATTGTTCCCTGTGCGGTTCCTTACGTGTAAAGGCAAAAAACACTCAGAAAGCAAACAGCTTTAGGTTTTAACTGGAGGTATTCATATACTTTTAAGTCAGGGAATCAGTTAAGATCAGGAGATTAAGAAAATTAGAGTCACATGTACCCCAATTGAATGGATCACGGAAAAAAAAAGGATGCAGCAAATCACGGTTGGATTATGCAACAGCAAAAATGGATCGTAATCAAAGGGCAAAAGATAAGGCAATAATACTATAAAGCACTCAATCAAAATATGTGTTAGGAAATAGCTTAACACTCATAAGCTACAGCTACAGGCAATCAAGACGATGTGAAGGGTCGTTTGGTTTCATAACAGCCAATCAAGTTTCAGATTCGTGCTAACCCACAGTGCTGAACTCTAAACTAAAATAATGATGATAAATATTTTGAACTGGAAATTAAGGGGAGCCACGAATAGCATAAGAGCATATCCTTTTCACAAGCCTAACATTTCAATAAAAATGGAAAAATCCAACTCATCTTCGTTCATACATCTTTGACTGATAGATACCGGATAATTAGACACAACACATGTTTCTCTAAAGCTCTAGTAAACAAAAGGAATGAACTTGTGCCTAACCTTATCAGCATAATCTGAATAGCTTTGCCCGAAACTCTCCTCCATCAATTCTTCCTCCAGCTTTGCCTTCTTGTTGTAGTACACCAAACACACAGCTACAAGAAACAACAGACTCAAAGGCGCACGCAGCGCGGTGCAGTATGTCGCGAAAAGAAGCATCGTAGAAGCATATATTGGATGCCTGATCCATCTATAAGGACCAAACTGCACAACAGCCGTCGGAACAATAACCTTTTCGGAATATCTGGCCAGATATAGCGTTGAATCGTATTGCATAAGCATTGTAACCACAATCAAAACCCATATCCCTACATTGGTCCAACCGCCAGGTAAACGGTGGAGCTCAGGCCCTTCGAAAGCGGCAAGCCAATGTCCAACCAAGATGCCAACACCAAACAAAACCCGAGACCATAAAGGCGTGTTCACATCCCATTTGGGATCATGCGTGCGAGCGTAGTAATCTCCATAGAGCCGTTTTCTCACACTTACATTGAAGAAGAAGAAGTAATGGTAAGCCAAGAAGAACACAAAAGGCCAGCCTTCAAGGTAACCGTTGAAATAAGCAGGAGGCACAAGTGTAAGCCAAGTGAAGACTGAAGTTACAATACCAAGCTGCTCAAAGGCATTCGCTTCGCCAAGCCAATGCTTACGGAAGCAATAGATTCCGTAACCCGCAAGGCCCACAGCGATAAACCACGGCCAGAACAGCCATGTCCAGCTGAAATACATCCAGAAGAATGGGTCGAAAACCAAATTCACTATCTTTTTTGCAGCCAGAGTCAAAACCGATAGCACAAGAGTTAATTTCACAGCATCCAAAGGTTTCACTTTCAGCTGGCGAACTTTATCTACCAATGAATTAAACGAGAGGGACCGGAATTGGCTAAGGAAAGGGTTGTCGGAATCGAAAACAGTCGAGCTAGAAATCGAGCATCTGGGCGGAACACACGAACCTTTTCTGACCGAGAACGGAGCATATCTCAAGCTTGAAGGACTCTTAATCGCTTCAAAGCTGCGGAGTAATGGAGTGTTTCTGGAATCAGCACGAAGCGAATGGCACTTAAGGTGTTTGTTCAAATGCGTGAACGAAAACTTTCGGTTGCCTTCCAACGAAGTCGCCCGAGGAACAACCTTCGAGCAGAGAAGCACAGCTTCCATGGCGAAAAGATTAATCAAAGAAAATATTCAGAAAAAAACTTTCAGCTTCATATTTGCTTCGAATCAAAAACCGGAAAAAACAGATAAACATCTCTCACACACAGAGGAGGGTGAGCTTCTTTTACTTCTTCTGTGCTCTGTAATTAAGAATGGGCCTATGGGCTATGAGAATATGGTCCAATGGGCTACACTGTAAAATTGTCCAAGGTCTTTAAGGAAAGAAAATATAAAATACTGGGGTCAGACAAGTCATGCGATGTGGGGGCACAATTGTAAAATTGAGGAAGGTTCTAATATTTAATTGGCTCATCTGCTATATTGACTTAACGCCGGCGTGACTTTGCCGTGGAAACCGACCGGTCGCACATGGAGCCGCTGGGAGAGAAGAAGTCGTTTCTTAACTGTTATTTTCCTACGAGAAAAACATGTCACATTCTAAATGTCTATTATTGAAAAAAAAAAGAGTATATAAAGTGAGTCAACTAGAAATGGCAAAGTCTATGTAAGCAAATTCTCAATTTAGAAAATGAGAGAAATAGGAAAGATTAGAAAATTAAATTTTGAGAAAATTAGAAGATATATTTTGTATGAATGGAGTTAAGAAGTTTTTAATTTATAATGGAGTGGATATAACTGTAGTGTAATACAAAAATACTTTAATTGGAGAATGACAAAAGAAATAATTAAAATAAGAGGAATTTACAAAAATAAATTTAGGTCATCTATGACGCTTATGAGTTAATTTATAATTTAATTTATGGTGGTGTAGTGGTTTAAAAGTTCACCATGTAAACTAAAATATTATGATTTGAGTCTTCCCACTCATATATATCACATAGATTAATTTTAGATTATAATAATAAAAAACAGTATACGAAATGAAAAATAATCAGTTGTGAAAAAAATATTTGACATAACAAATATCACATCAGAATTTGTAACCTAACAGTTTAAATATGAATTCGATCCCAACTTAATATATATTATTAAATTATTGACAAAAAATACATAACAAATATCACAATTATCCCAATAATGATCATGTTTTTAATAGTTTTTTACTATTTGAATTATTTATGCTATTATAAATATATAAAAAAACAACTAATTGTCAAGTCTTTCTATCTATATCATATTTGTTCCATTATTTAAAATTGGGTCCCTTTTTTCCTCAACGTCACACGGTTTGTCCATCAGTCTTATAAAACAAAAGGAAAAATCAAAATATTGGTGAAGAATATTTCACAAGTCTTTCTTATTTCTTTGTTTCTTAAATCAAATGAAAAACGTGACATGACTAAGAGAACGATGTGTAAATATTAATAATAAAGCCTAATGAATAATTTATACTAAAGCAGTGCACATTAACGGGAATCACGATGGCCATATTTTTATAATCATAACTGTTAGTTTATAAGTTAGAGTAATGCAGACGATTAAAGAAAGAAGATAAAGTACATGTCGTCAATCTTATTAATTAATAGAAAAGCTAGTCATTATTTGTGACTTTACTGTATTCTCTTCTCACACGCGTTTATTTGTTTCTCTTACATATAAACACATCTGTATCCTCTTCTTCTCTTCATCTAGATATTTTCTCCCACGTCTATTATTGTCTCTCTCTCATATTGCTTCTTCAAAACCATCAGATTTTGCAGTTTTTTTTTTTTGGAAAAATGGAATTCGTGAACAGTTCTACACCAAGATATGATT
This sequence comes from Schrenkiella parvula, assembly GCA_000218505.1. Taxonomy (NCBI): domain Eukaryota; kingdom Viridiplantae; phylum Streptophyta; class Magnoliopsida; order Brassicales; family Brassicaceae; genus Schrenkiella; species Schrenkiella parvula. Next base: position 10,652,105 of record CM001192.1, on the reverse strand, counting down.
GTCTCCTATTTGGTAAGAAGTGCTGTGTAATGCGTTTTCTATATAACATATAGAAAATTTAGAATCAATTTTTTTTTAATTATTGATTTGTTTTTATGTTTGTTTCCAATAGATTTGGATGATACTCTTTATCCTTTAAGCTCTGGTTTATCAGAAGCATGCGCCAACAACATCATAGGTATCATATATTAGTTTTTTTTCTTCTTAAAATTTATATTTTGATTACTGATTAAATATGTTTGTTAGTTTCTTTAAAATAATTGAATTACTCTTGTGTAGAATTTATGGTTGAGAAGCTTGGAATAGATGAAGATGGAGTTGTTGAACTTAACCAAATTCTCTACAAAAAGTATGGAACTTCAATGGCTGGTTTAAAGGTAATTAATATGTCTTCATAAATATGTTTGATCAAAGCCGGATTATTAATTGATCACATGATAATGGTTTGTGGATATAAAGCTTTAATTAAATTGGTAATTAATGCAGGCTGTAGGTTATGAATTCGACAATGATGAGTATCACAGCTTTGTTCATGGAAGATTACCTTATGAAAACCTCAAACCGGACCCGGTTCTGAGAAATCTCCTTCTTACTCTACCTTTTCGAAAATTGGTATGTATATTTTACACTTTGGTTTACTGTTTTTTTTTCTTAGTTCCAGTTTATATATAATTATATTTAGTAAAAATAAGGATTCCTTTTTTTCTTAATTTTTGTAAGGTTTTCTCGAATGGAGATGAAGTTCATGTGACAAAGGCTTTAAAAAGACTTGGCATCGAAGATTGTTTTGAGAGAATCATAAGTTTTGAGACCTTAAACCCTAAGATCAACGAGGCTGAGGTTTCTTTAGATGATTATCTTCCCGAGATTCCGGTTATCTGTAAACCAGCCGAGATTGCTTTCGAGAAAGCCTTCGACATTGCACAGCTCAATCCTCACACAACCGTAAGCTTCGAGAACTATAATTAAAAATATATACAAACAGATAGATATACTTAGATTATCTTATAACTAATGTTGTATTACATGTTCTTGTACAGCTGTTCTTCGACGACAGTATCCGTAATATCCAAACCGGAAAAACCGTGGGTCTACATACAGTCGTGGTAAGAACCGGTTAAAATCATGAACCAAACCGATTTCTTTTATCTCTGTACATGTGTTGACGACGTGCATGTATAACAAAACTTTTTAATTCGAAATAATAATTTTTCGAACCTCTTAATTTGAAGGTTGGTAAATCAGAAAAAGTGGAAGGAAGTGATCACGCGTTAAAAAGCATACACAACATGAAAGACGCATTTCCGGAGTTATGGTTGGAATCCAACATCAACAAAGAATCTGAAAGAATTGGTTACGCCACAAAGATCTCCATTGAAACTTCTGTTCAAGCTTAGTTTTATATGTGTAATTAGTTTGTCAAGAAGTTAATTTACATGTATAATTAATGTATTATTAAAATAAAATATGCAATATATATGTCACCGTTTATTGTTGCTGCAACGGTTGATATATATGGCGTCTATGTATTTGTGGTTTATAAGTTTTATCACCTATGGTATGCTCTTTTATACGTACATTATTAAGAAATCTTATATACATGCATCTTTTTGTTTTTTTTCTATCAATACTATATTGCATCTTGAACAATAAAAATGTGTATTTTGTAACACTCGTTAATCAAAGAAATTAAACAAAAAAATTGTTAACCTAATTGATAGGGATGGGAACACTCTGGTCGCGTTGCCGATTCCTATGAGAAAAATATGTCAATTTTACATGTCTATTATTTAAAAAGTTATCGATACAATAGTTGATTTTGAGGATGACCTTGGTGGCTCTATCTAATATTAATCTGATCCTTTATTCGTTTTCCATTTTGGTGAAAAACGATTTGGGATAATCCGATCTGAATAACTTAAATTAGGAAATTTTTACTTTCGATTTTCGGTCTAACTGCTTCAATCGGTAGAAGATGAATAAATTTTTGCTTGCACTAAATGATATCAAATGTAACCATATGTTTGTATAGAAAACATGTCACATGTATAATTTTTTTTTTAATATTGTCGAATGCATAAGTCGCCGTATCTAAATTTTTTGCTATTTTCAACTAATAAAATCATCGTACGACGAATTGACTTAACAAATTTTCATATAAAAAGATATTTACAATTTTTTTTGTTTCACGAATTTTTGTAGTTTTAGTTTTCTCTGTGCTTTTTTCATGTTGTGAACCCTTTTGTGATTGTCAAGTCTTTTATAATATATTTTCTGTTATTTAAGACCAAATTATGGTCTTTTATGTAGTGAAAGATCTATATAATAAGTTAAAAACATGGGTCTTTTCTTTAATGTCACTCGGTTCGTCCATTTGAAAAAACGAATCTTGGTCAAGAATACATCTCACAAGTCTTTCTTATTTCATTAATATGATAAGGAGAACGACGTGTAGTTATTGTCGCGTGGACTTTATAATTGTTAGAGTTTTATGTTAGAGTTCAGGCTCTGGATCGAAATTTACATTGTCACAGTTATAAAGCTATCAAATTATATATGTATATATATGTATAGAAAATAGACCTATTTCTGAATACATACATTCGGCTTATTTTTACTAGTTTTATGCCCTTATTCTTGTAAATAAAGTAGTCAATAATAAAAACTATCTGTACCTATTTTTTAAAAAAATATCGTTAATCTCGTTATCAAACATAAACTCTTAGATACTTACCCGAAATGCTATTGAACTTTTTGTTTTACATAGAATGAATCCAGTCTTTTAGCTATTTATATTTATAAATATTGATTGCTGCAATTATTGCTATAATAATTATCAATAAAATGATTTTATCCATCGAAAGTAAATATCATTAAATATCAAATTAAACGGGATAAATAAAGATGTTGAACATTATTTTAAACTATAAAATAAGGAGAAGAACAACAAAAAAAAAGACTCAATCATGAACGCAGGGACTCGACTCATTTCTTAGCATTCTACTTGTTTTTATGTTATTATTTTTTTATAGAAGCTCAATTAGTCTGTACTAAAAACCATTTATTCTCATTTATCTATAAAATTTCGTTTAATTCGTTCATCTCACTATCGAGTAGAAACTTTTGCATAAAACCATTCAACTGTTTATTTCACACAAAACGAAACCAATCTTCAGAGTTTAATTATAATTTTTAAATAATTTTTCAGTTTATTCTAAAGTCGACTTCGAATTTGACTATATAAATTTGATTGTATTCGATCCGAATTTTCTATTTTGATAATGCATTTTACTTTGTTTTAGGCCTTCTAATTAACACTTTATTGAATTTTAGTTTATGGATCGGAATCTACATCCTAAGAATGATAACCATCATTTTCATGGTTATATTTCTTAGACTACAAAATATTACAACTTGTATACTCGCTTAAAGAAAGAAAATAAAGTACATGTCTTATATATTATTAGTAAATAGAAAAGTAGTCCTTATTAGTGACTTTATTTTCATACGCGCTTTATTTGTTTCTTACATAAACACATTTGTATCCTCTTCTTCTCTTCATCAAATATTTTATCATCTATCATCATTTCTCTCACGTCTATTATTTGTCTCTCTCAGATTATTTGCTTATTCAAAACCACCAAATTTTGCAGTTTTTTTGGAAAAATGGAAATCGCGAATAGCTCTACACCAAGATATGATTGTCTCCTCTTTGGTAAGACTAAGAACCGCTGTGTGATGTGTTTTCTATATAAACATATAGAAAATTTAGAATCAGTTAAATTTTTTGTTGATTTGTCTTAATTTATGTTTGCTTCCAACAGATTTGGATGATGCTCTTTATCCTTTAAGCTCTGGTTTAGCAGAAGCATGCGCCAGCAACATCATAGGTATATGTATTTTTTTTTCTTTTTTTGTTAAAAACAAATATTTTGATTACTGACTAATATGTTTGATATTTCATATTGAGGAGAAAAAAAAGTTCCCTTCATATAACCGAATCACCCTTGTGCAGAATTCATGGTTGAGAAGCTTGAAATAGATCCTGAAGATGGAGTCGTTGAAGGAAACCAAATTCTTTACAAAAAATATGAAACTTCAATAGCTGGTCTAGAGGTAATTGATCTACCTTCATAAATATGTTGATCAAAGCCGGAAAATTGGTTAATCAGTAGATTATGGTTTGTGGATAATCAAGTTTTTAATTAAATGCAGGCTGTAGGTTATGAATTCGACAATGATGAGTATCATAGCTTTGTTCATGGAAGGTTACCGTATGAAAACCTTAAACCAGACCCGGTTCTAAGAAATCTACTCCTTACTCTACCTTTTCGAAAATTGGTATGTATATTAATTACTTTGGTTTATTGTTTTATTTTTTTGCTTGATTTCAGTTTATTTATATTTTAGATTAGGTCCACCAAAATTTATACTTTCATTATAATATATATATATATATATATATATATATATATTTCTATTATAATATATATATATATATATATATATATATATATGTTTATTCGGACTTAAATGATAAAAGTAATGAAGAACTCATCTTCTTTCTTTTTTGATTATTTTTTTCGCATATCTTTTCTAAAACGGATTACTAATCCTTATTCATATATATTTATTTAAATTTAATGAAATGATTCTTGTAATTGTAGTTGAAAATTTATTATTTATTTTTTAATATATTTTATTTTTTCTAGAATCAATATTAAAAAAGAAATTATTTTGTTGAATTATTCTATTTTTATTTTGTTATTTTTTCTAATTAAGTGTCATCACATACATTCAATATCAGTTTTTTATTTCTATTTGAATTTTGTTTTTAATTATTTAATTACTCATATATCTATCATTTTGTAGCTTGACAAGTTTTTTCTTATATATTTATAGTTGAATTAACTTTACCATTTCTTTGTAATCATATTTAACTTCTTTTTATATAAATAGGAAAAATTAATTATTAATTTTATTTTTATTTTTTGGTTTAATCTAATAAAATCTATTAATTCTTAATTTTTATATTTAATTAGAGAATGTTTTTACACATGTAAAAAGAAATCATGTCAATTCAATTTAAAATATCAAATTAAATTAAATTTACTTTTCTTTTAATTATATTTAACTTTTCGTTTTCTTTTATGAATATGGAAAACCAATTGCTTTCTTTTCTTTTCTTTATTTTTATTATCATTTCATCTAAGAAAATATTTTTTTTATATCACTAAAAAAAGTTATATAACTAAAAGAATATTTTTTTATATGTGTGAAAATTCGACCAACTAACTTAACATAGATCACAATCATATTATTTACTAAATTTAATAAACAAAATTTATATAATAAAATTTATTTAGTAAAAATTATATATTTTTTTTTAACTTTGGTAAGGTTTTTTTCGAACGGAGATGAAGTTCATGTGACGAAGACTCTAAAGAGACTTGGCAGCAAAGATTGTTTCGAGAGAATCACAATGATGAGATATAAACGTTACAAGGGAGAAGGACTAGTCCAAAAAACAAGAATTGAGTCGTCTCTCTATTTTTTTTCTTTATTTTCGATGATTACAACTAAATTTGGGAGGATTATTGGTAGATGAATTTAAAAAAAATTAAAATTTTGAGATTCCACTAATATTGGGTTATATTATGAATTCTTAAAATTTTAGTAAAATTCAGTGTTATTGGTATAAAAACTTTTAAATTCTCTTTGAAATCTATTATTACTAAAAAAGTTTATGGACCATTGATTTTATAATTCCAGTGGAATTTGATGTTATTGGTACAAGGATTTTTTACAATTTTACTCATAAGACTCAAAATTCAAAATATTATGTATATCGATGAGATTCTTAAATATACATAACAAAAAAACAAAGGATGTTTAATTCGGATTTTTGTCCAGTTTTGTTTGGATTTTTTGGTTATTTGATTTTTCAGTATATAAAAATTAGCATTTAATACAAGTCTACATATTATATTATAATAAACCTAACAAAACAACATTTAGTATAAGTCCACAAATTCTTCGGCCCAATACATAATCCAACACGTGAATAACAAAATAAATTAACACATCAAAACAAGTGTTTGCTAATTAAACTATCATCAACCACGTGGTATAAAAGGATAAAGAACGTTAAAGCATCATCACTAAGCTATCAACGCGACTCATTCACCACAGTAGGTCTTGACTTCGATGTCTAATCGTCACTGCTATCACCAAATTTCAATCCTAATTGAGACATGCACTAAGAGATCCTTCCACGCAATCATTGGAACTGATTGCTCTGGATTTTTTATAGTAACCGGAAAAAATCCGTGAAATTTCAATAGATCTAGACTACATAATAAGTTTGAAGACTCCGAATCTACTGATTTTAATCTTCAACCAATCAAAATTTAACTCAATTACAAATCGTTAACCACTAAGAGAAACTTTACTAATCCTAACTAAGGGGTCCAACAGTGGAAAAAAGAAGACATGACTCTCTTATGACCAAAGATTCATACATAATCGATGAACTAAAGAAAAAATGATTCAGAATAACCGAAACTAGACAGTTTTTAAAAGCCCTAAAAAGACGGAAAAAAAACTACCGAACAAAATCAAAAACGAATAACAAACCAAAATATCCAAACTATACCAGAAGTAAAACCGGAACAAAGTGGAAAAAAATTCTGATTAGACAGAAAACAAAAGCTTCAAATTTACGCGAACAGAAGAAATGAAGAAGGCGCACGATATATTTTTGAAAAAAGTGTTTGGTCGGCTCATAAAAGATTAACGCGTGGCATCCGATTACTCGCTTGGCAAAAGTAACGGAAAAAATGGAAATAACACGTGGAGAAATTGTCGATGTGAGTGAAAATGCTTTCTCTCGAGATTTAACGACAACCAATGGATGTGTCATGAGGAAAAAGGACCCATTTGAGACGTTTGGCTAACATTTCATCTTCTAATTAAAGCCTTTCCTCCTTCATTTCCTTTTTTTTTCAATCTCTCTCGTAGTTTCATTTGATCAGAGAAAAAAAAAGGTAAAATTAAAAATCACTCGCTTCCCTTCCTTCTTCATTGTTAGATTTTGTTCTTCATTTCAATTTCTTTTGATTATCGTCACTGTTTCGAATCGGACAATCTTATCTGTTTCGATCTGGTTGATTAATTTCTTCTAGTTATGGTTACATTTAATGGGAGTGTAATGAGATGTATTTTGTTGTGGATCTGATGTGAAAGATTATTGGAGAATGTGTGTGTTGGAGAGATTGAGATTGAGTTTGTTTCAGGTGTAATCAAAATGTCATACGAGGAAAGCTTTCAGCAAATTTCTGAACCCAAATATGACTGTCTTTTATTTGGTAACCAAAATATGAATACTTTTTTATTATTTTAAATGTTAACATTTGATTTGATGATTGACAAGTTTAGGCGTTTTCTGATTATATTAATATTTGTATTGACTTGATCAAACAGACATAGATGATACTCTTTACCCTTTCAGTTCTGGTCTCGCTACGCTAGTTAAAAACAACATTCTAGGTAAAAAAAACCGATCACATTCATTTCTTCTTCTATGGAAGATTGTTTGTTCATGTTATAGCTGAACATGTCTCTGTTGTTTGTTGTTGATGCCATGTAGAGTATATGACTCAGAAACTTGGTATCGGAGAAGACAAAGTCCAAGAACTCTGCCTTTCGCTTTATAAAATCTATGGAACAACTATGGCTGGTCTCAAGGTATCTTTTTTCTTTTTCTTTCACCACACTGTTAATGTTTTCTGTATATTCCGATGTTGGTAATGCACATGGCCTTTGTTTTTGATGTTGATTCTTTCAGGCTGTGGGTTATGACTTTGACTACGACGACTTCCATCAGTACTAGACTGACCCCATCTTTCTTATTTTTTTGCTTATTGTTTCTTGTTTTCAAATGTAAGGTGTTTGGAACTTGAGATTTCTCCTTTTTGTTTCACAGATTTGTTCATGGGAGATTGCCATACGCAACACTGAAGCCTGACCCAGTTTTGAGGAACATTATTCTTAGCTTGCCTATTCGGAAAGTTGTATGTTTTCCACTTCCTGTTGCTAAGCTCTGAAATTTTTGTTTCCAATCACCTATAGTCTCTGATCTTCCATGTTGTTCTTACTATTTCTGAACCACAGGTTTTTACGAATGCGGACAAGGCTCATGCAGCCAGGGTTATTGCCAGGCTAGGCCTAGAGGACTGCTTTGAAAGAATCATATCTTTCGAGACTCTGAACCCCAAAACCAAAACTGACTCCTCCATTGGTACTGAAACCAGAGAAATCTTCGACGTAATAAGTTACATCGCAAATCCTGACCCAAGCGTCGAACTCCCAAAGACTCCTGTTGTATGCAAACCATCTAAAGGAGCATTCGAACAGGTTTTCAAGCTGACCAACATCAATCCTCAGAAGACAGTAAGAACACATCAAATCTCTAACTCCCTTGTTCTTTTTACCTAGTTACTGAAGCTTACTAAACTCCAAATTCCTTGGGTGTATTTTCAGTTGTTCTTCGATGACAGCGTCCGTAACATTCAAACCGGGAAACGTGTGGGTCTCCACACCGTATGGGTAAGTGAAAGAAGCAGAGACTACTTATAAGTGTACAATAGAACTTTATCAATCTCAGAGCTCACCTTTTTTGCTATCTTTCTGTATGATTGTACGTGACTAGGTTGGGACCTCACACAAAGCGGAAGGAGTAGATATGACATTGGAGCATATTCACAACATACGTGAAGCTCTTCCTGAACTATGGGAAGCTGTTGACGACAAAGCCGAGGAGATTAGATCCAGGCAAAAGGTCGCCATTGAGACCACCGCTTAAACAAACATTTCACTCACATTTCGCAGCTATTAGCAACTAAAAATAGCACGAAGACTACTTAATTACTACTCACTCTTTTAAGAGAAAACAAAATAAGTGTAACTTGAAGCTTTTATTGAGAGAACAACTATTTGCGATTGCAGAATTGTGAGATGGAATGTAATGAAACAAGCTTGAGTTTATTCAACTGATAATATATCAAAACAATGAGTGCAAACATCTTTTAATCTCTTTTACAAAAAGCTGAGCACTTGATTTTCATGACATCTTTTTATCTTTCACTTGCTTTTCTTCTTCTTTTCCTTTTGTCCGATACAAGAGAATCTGAGTCATGATGATTCCATTGGTGCATACTGCAAGAGCAATACCCATAAGCATACTAAACGGAGCATTCACCTGAAGGCTGGTGAAAACTCTCGCCATGGATCCACCCAAGTTCATCAAGCAAGTCAAGAAACTAAGTTGTCCAGTGCTTTTGTTTCTGAAATTCTTCCAAATTTGAGGGAGTCTTGCAGATAGAAAAATCAAATGCTTTGAGGCATAAAGAGCTTCGAAAACCAAAGGTTCAATCTTACCAGCAAACACAGTTGGTGCTAAAGCAAAGTACAGAATTACTCTGACCCAAGTTGTTAAAGAGAGTGGTCGAGAGAAATAATATATACAAGCCACCAAGATCAAAGCTTGAATCAAAAGAAAAGCAAGTTCACCAAAAGCTGAGAACGGAAGCTTTTTGTGAAGACAATACGCGAGAGAGATTGTGTAACCCACCACTTCTAGCTCAAATGCCGCAACACTTAAGCCTCTTACACTCTTATTGTCCACGATTTTCATAATCTACAGAAAAGTAATCACAATTAATTTACAGAGCATCTTAAGTTTGGAACTAGAGATAGTGATTGATTGATTGAATGAACGAAACCTGAGGAAGCTTGACGGTCATTGAAGCAGCGACGAGGAAGTAACCGAGAAGCTTCGAAATGAGAGGAAGAAGGCAATCTTTCGCCGGAAACTCGCCGTCCCGGAGGGATCCGATTGCGCAGCTAAGATCAATTCCGAGATAATCCATCGTTTTCTCCTCTGATTTGAGCTCCAGTCGAAGAAAACTGAAGGACGTTGTTGTTCTTCGTTGACTTGTATTTTCAGATTAGATTCGGGTTTGGTTTCGAATACCCAAAAACTTAACCAATACAATTTTGATTTTGGTTTTCAATTAGGGACGGTTTGTATCGGTTACTTTTTTCCAGTTAAACCTAAAGTGTAGTCAATTTGGACAATATCTGTTTTTCGACGGAACTTCAAATCGGAAACTAAACCTAAAAAACAAAAACACTCGAATTGTTCCTCTTCTCCGGTACCGGAAATTAGTTTGAGAAAAGCTACAATGGCGAAGAGAGAGATTAGTAGCACTCTGAGAAACCTAAAGGTATGTGTTTTCTTTACGAGTAGCTTTATCCATATATATACACATGATTGCGTTTTCTTACCTTCTATCTTCACGAGTTTGAAGTAAAATACTCGATGATTGGAATGAGCTTGGTATTTATTTCGGGAATTCGAGCTTGAAATTTGCTTTTTATTTTTATCTCTTATTTTCTGGAGTTTAATTCTTGGACGACCTGCTTTGCTTTCCATCTAGAATTAAAAAAAAATCAACCTTTAGAGCTTAGCACCAGTAATAGCATTGATTTGGGATTAAATTTGCAATTTTCACTCAAGAAAGTGCATTATCGATCATGCAGCTCTTAGTCGATTATTAATTTGAGTGATTTGGTTTGTGGGGGACGGACAAGAACGAGTTATTTCTTCATACCCATATGATATTAAGTTAGTTTTGTCTATAGTTTATGCAAAGGTCTGCTTTGAAAGAGGAGAAGAAGAAGATTGATGAAGAGCCTAATGGGAATTTTCCTTCCCTCGGAACTGTTGCAAAGAAGTGGTGCCGTTTCTTTCTTCTTAAATCTTACTTGATGTTAATGTTTTGTTTTCATCAGATTACTGGAAACGAGTACATTTTATATTATGTTTTTTGGGGCTGTGGATTGATTACTACGTTCTAGTCAATTTCAATTACTCTGACTTCCCTGTATTACATGTTTGGTAGTGTTCTCTAATGTGTGATTTGATTTTCGATTCAGTGTGGTCATAACAGACTGGGATCCTCAGCCAGGAGCATTGTTGGGACGCATGTCATTTCAGTCTTTCAATCCTTCTATCGAGGTTTGTGTCCGTGGTACTAAGGCTTGAATTAGTGTGCGAGTGGTGTTCTTCCCTTTTAGCTTTTTGTAATATAAAACTCTTCTTGCCTTAGAAACTGAATGAAGAGGCGATAAGCGGTAGAAAAACAGATGCTTCTCCCACAAGCTCTAGCAGTAATGGAGGAAGAATGTCCTTTAGGTCTGTACCCTTTGCTTTTGTAGTCACTGCTATCTATTGTCTGAACCCATCATTTTGAGACAATGAAGTAATTATTGATAGCAATGGATTCTGTCACCTATCATTTGTTCCATCTCTGATTTCGCTTCTCGTTACAATTTTAAACTGTAAGTAGCCAAAATGCATCCTCTTTCAGTGAACCGAAGGTTGAGACAAGCCGGGAAACAAATGGTGACTTGAAAAGGAAACAGTCTGAGGGAGTCTCTGAGGAACAAAACCATCCAAGCAAGTCCCCGAGGAGCAGTGACAAACCATCACCGAGCAACCAAAAAGGCGATGGTTTCAAGAAACCCAAGAGCAGGAAGGCGGCCTGGAGCATTTTGAAGCCACCAAAACCTCAAACCAAAAATTAGCTAACTGCAGCAACCTAGTTGAAATTAGTTCACATCGGTTCATATGTGCTAGTAGATCATTCATTGCGCTGTATGTATCATCATTCACGTGGTGTTGCAACCCGTTCGATAAATTATAGCCAAAAGTTTTGAACTTCCTGCTTTGTTGTTTTGCGCTTGTGTTAGCTCCAGATATATGATGAAACAATTTTGTCTTTGCCTTAAGATTACTACATGTACTTGCAGAAAACAATAAATGCATTCCATTCATGTGATCAAACAGATTCTATACTAACATTGGCAAACAAAAATGAAGCAATCGAGAAGTAACAATTTTCAAATGATTATATGATTGTCTGTTAGCTTTTCTGCAGGTTTCCAGCAAGAAAAAGCATATATGACTCTTCCTTTCCATCCCTGAAGCATCCAGTGGTTATCACTATCAATCAAAAAATCTTTATGGTATCGTTTCCTCACGATTTCTTTAGCACCCTTCATGATCTCTTTGCTTATTGTCGCTGGCTTAAACCCGGCTCTTAAAATCCTAACCCGCCATTGCTTGTAGGTTTCAGGCCTCGCAAACCGCTCAATGCCTTCGCTGGATATAACGCTCATGGCATCTCTCACTAGTAACTCTCTCTCCAAAAGTGCCCTGTTTTTGTATTCATCCTCTGCTTGTATTGTGGTGTCAAATATGTCGAAGAGCGAAGAGAAATGGAAAAGCGCTTCTCGGAACCTCGTCATGAAGAAAGGAGAGTTGTACGTCCCGTTGATCTCTGCAAACACGAAGAGGTCAGGATTGATATCTCTGAATAGTTTCAGAACCTTGTCTCTCGGAGAGTCCAGTGATACAGTCTCATCAGGAGTGTATTGTAACCGATGGATGCAATTGACGACCGTTGTCTCTCCTGGATTGATCGTTATTTCATCAAGACTGATGCTTTCCCATTTTTTCGCTATGAAGTTGAACTCAAACGGGACATTGAACATATCGCAGAACCTTTTCAGTCTCCGACCAGTCTCTTCGACCCGGTCTGAAGGCCGGAAACCCGACTGTGGCAGCTCGATTCCAGTCACCCGGAGCATCGGTGGTCCACCCGGACGTTTAGAAAGGGCTAGTAACAGACAAGGCCATTGAAAGCCATAGAGAACCCCAAAATCAATTATGTGAAGCTTAGTTGCTTTCAAGGCAAGCTCGTAGATTGATTTGTTTGCAGCAAAGTAATCCGCTACATAGATGGGACAAGCATGAACGAACAGCTTGTACGCCTTCAAGATGTCTACCATCGATGTAGTGCTAGAAGGAAACGCAGTAGAAACCGGCGGTGAGATGATTCCGGTGATACGTGCCTCGAGCGCCTCCGCAAAGTAATAAGCCAGTCTTTGAATCCCATCGCCGCTGCTAGAAGAGTGTGACCTTATCTCCTTGAGTTTCTCTGTAGCTCTTCTCTGGTCAAAGCTCGCTACAGCTTGTGCGCATTGCGTCAAAAGGGTCCGAAGATCAACAGCATTAGATTTTAGCGCCTTGGATCTGTTTGATGAACTTTTTGCTCGTCCTGCTCTGTTTGGTGGACTCTGTTTCGTTATTTCTGATGATTCATCTTCGTGGTTCGCTTTGCATACCAACAACACATGCTCGAGCTTTGCTGCTAGCTCCTCCATCTCCGAGATAAAAATTGCAGGTTGTTTGTTTCTCCGACCATTCTCAAGATCATCTTCTTCGTCATTCCGATGCCGGTATCTCCTCTGCGATTCTCCGTTCGGAACCAGCGATCCTGAATCTGTTAAAGTCGTTGTTGTGCTGAAGTTTCCGGGAAAAGTGAAATCTGGGTCACCGGAGTTTTGACCGGAGGAACTTGGGTTTTGATCAGAATCCGGAGACGGTTGCTGGAGTATCTCGTAGAAAGATCTTTCGGCGGCTTGTAAAGCCAAATTGTTCTGCAACAAGCGAGATTCATCTACGAAATCTTCTTCGTCCATCAACATGTCATTGATGTACTTAAGAACAGGAGAATTATCCAAAAATACTGTCGGAGGAGAATCACTCGGTGAAGACTGGTTCTGAGTGTCGGGTTCGCCGAAATTGGGGAAGTGATTGTTATCAGAATCAAGATTGTTTCTGGGTTTGCAGCAAGATCCAGATCCGTTCTCAAATCTGAAACCATCAACGGAAACTTGAAGAAGAGCGTCCATGGTATGAAAAGAGTTTGAAAGCAAAAGAATCTTTTTTTTCAACGAGCAGAGGAAGAAGAAGAAGACGAAGACGAGAAAGCGGTGCGAAAGCTAATGTGAACACAGAGTGGTGAGAGCTTAAATTTATATCTGAACATTTCACAATTTTGCAGTTGAAAAAATGGAACTTTCGAGGAAACACCAGCCGCCACAAAAAGTGGATCAAGTTATTAAACACATAAGTATAAAATGGTTAGTTGATTTGTGTCGGATCAATCTACAACTTCTTATAGGGGTTTTGTATATTTTTTTTTGTTTATCATTTCTCTCATCACTTCTTTGCTTTGCTTGGTCACAAGTTAAAGGCAGATACCTTTAGTAAATAATATACTCGATTTTGAGAATAAACAAAAACTGATTATTATTATTATACAATCTCACGTATTTTTTCTAACAATTACACTCTTTAACATATAAAAGAAACTAATACCTTGGTGTCCAAGGAATTGGACAAATATTTTGGGTGAACGGAACGTGGATACCAAACTTATTTGTTTCGTATGATTAATTCATTATTAGAAAAAATCATTTCGTATCTTTGACTCTGTCTATATTTTCTTGAACAGTCAAAGTTGAAAAGACGACGCGATTCGGTTCCTTCATAAAGTTTTTTTTTATTATAAAAAATGATTAACGATTAATAATTCAATTGGCATAGAGTCTTGTTTACAGTAGTCATGGCCTCATGGGGAAAGCGAAGGGGAAAAAGGAAGAAAGTGGAATATTCAAGACGATTGTGACTTGTTTGTCTACATTCAACTTATCTCCCAAATACTTTTGTAATATTTCATACTTTTTCAATATCATATGCTCAGCTTCTAATTAGAGTGTAAGTTTATTTAATAATTTTGTTGTCCCATTAATATCTTCGAAAGTCTCTCCTTCTCAAAAAGAATCCAAAGAAAACACTTCTTCCTCCTCCGGTAAACAATCTATGAATGATTATAATTATCTAGTGTTTATCTTTTTAACTTCATTTACAAAGTTAAAATAGTATTTTAGAAAAGTTTATTACAAATGTTAATTGGTTGTATATAAAATTAATGGGATTGGGAATCTATGGAAGCACAGAATAAAATATTATTAATGGCTATTTTCAGGGCTGGATTTGAATCTAAACAAATCAAACATGAACTTTTGATTTTTATTTACATATAAAAAAATTATAAAGTAAAACATTATATTTTGTTTCTATGACTTACGATTTTGCAAACATCCGGTCCAGCTCTGGCTGTTAACAGTCAATTTAAGGGATTGTTAATTAAAATTTGGTTAAGATGTTAGCCGGATCAACTGATAATATATGTGTTGTTGTGATAGTCAGTTTAAAAATTTTGGAAATTATAAATATTTTAGTATAAATTTGAATTTAAAAAGATAACAAAAAGTTATGTATATTAAAATCTTAAAACTTGAGAGTCACAGTTCGTTTTTTTATTGGGTAATTATGAGCCGGCCTTCAATATTGCTAACTTTGCAAAGACATAATTAGAGACTTCCAAGTTTTCGTAATTATATATGTATTTATGTTTAAAGATGCTCTGAGCAAAATAAATACATAAATGTTAAAACGATGTTACTGTTTGGTGGCATTCGCAAGCTAAACAAGAACCCATGAACTTCTGGTTCTATTCAAGTTGTAATTTCATGCCACCATGGTTAGCTAAATATATCAATTTGTTGTTTTGTCGGCTACAAAAATTACCAATCCGGAAAATGTCTCTTTAAAAGAATAATATTTTTGGATGATTTTTGATAATTATACTTGCCATAAACACATATATTTGTTAATTAAATGTTAATCATTCGATTAGGTGTAGTTTACACATGAATTTATGTTGAGTTGACCCTGAAGGATATAATAAATCTTGTATCCATAAATAAGCTGATCTCATAGAACTTTCTCCCATGCGCAAAATCCACGCGTGTGAGGAACACGAACCAATCACAACTTCACTATTAGTTATGTTGGAGATCTCACGACCGAGAACGCGTGATTTATCTGTTGATATCATCCTTAATGATTATTAATCGACTGATGCTATTGTTAATTACTGATTATTCTTCAACTTTGGTTTATTTAAACCTGATGCAGGTATCGTTTAATGATTTGCCCTTTTTTTAACGTTCCTAAATTATTTCACACGAAAAATAATTTAAGTAAAAAGACGTCATGAGTGACAATAACAAATGATATTTGAGCCTATTAATGGGCTTTTACGACCCAAATAGTAGGGAGGAGTAACTGAACGTACCACAAGCCAGGTCGTAAGATCTAGCTTAGATGGAGTTAGGCTTGAGACATGGGTGCATGCTTGGCGAGAGACAAAAGGCTTCTCTCTTGCTAAGGAAGATGCAGAGATCTCCAATATCTTCCGTGTAACAAAAGTCTTTGCTCTTGTCATCTTCCCTAAACACCCTAAACCGCTTAGGTTCAATGCAGTAAACTTCAAAAGAATCAACGCCCACATCGTCTTCCTAAGAGCACTTTGTGTACCTAAGACAGAACAAAAGAGACAGCTCAATCTCTAATCTATAATTAGATTGGATTGATTAAAAGTAGCTAAGAGATACGGAATACTTAACACTTGATGAAGAAGTGTTCATTGGAGGGTGACTCCACCAAGTGCTTGCTCATGACACATTCATCCAAACTTGAATCTTTGATCTTAGGCTGGTTTTGAAGGCGTATGTCTTGGTACTTGAGCTCGTTATTGTTGCTGGTTTCGAAGGTATAGATCAAAACTTATTAATTTTACGATTAAACTCTTGGGCTGGTTACGAAGTGTAGATAAGACACTATAGTCTTGTGATAAAACAAAATGTATTCAATATCTAACATGTTATTTTAGTATCAAGTCATTAAAAAAAACTCTATGGTTGAAATTGTAACTTGGCATTCTCTCTAGTGGACATTTATTCGTATGTTATTTCTGTACATGGACACCATAATTACACTTGAAAGATTCGATTTGTTATGAGATATATGACCAAACAGCATCTTCTCAATGGGATCAATTTTGCAATTTGTGAAGTTGTAGCTAATTTTTCAATTGGGCACTATAGTTTCGAAGCTTGATATAGTTCCTTCAAAATCACAAACTTGTTTAATTGCCATGACATAAACATTCTATGAGATTGGATTTTTAAAAATCATCAAGATGACCAGAGGAGAGAAAGAGGCTTTCCTTCAGTACACTCTTTAACTATATCCAATACCACTTCTTGAATCTTCGTCTCTACTTGCTCCATGGTTTCACTTGCATCGATTATCTGCATCACCACAAACATTTCTCAAGGTTTAGTTTTTAATTATTTATTCTCTGTTTATAACTAATCTAACTCTACAGGAGTAACTACAAAAAAAAAGAGTCCTTCATCCATTTACCTTCCATGAAGAATCGCGTAGAGTTTGATAAAAGTCTGCAACTTTCCTCTGAAAGTCCACTCGCTCGTATCTCTCGTCTCCATATCCACCTCTCTCAGCAGCTCTTTCAGGTGAAACGTCAAGGTAAAGTACAGAATCTGGAGCAAGCAACCCAATTTCCGGCGCCTTGCACCACTCGATTCCTAGACCTTTAGCTGATGAGAAAGCTACACCAGAATATGAATAACGATCAACGATGAGCGTAGTTCCTGTTTTAAGCTTCTCCTCCATCAATGACCTGCAAAATGTCAATAATTTCTCAGTCATCTTACTAAAAAAGCAGAGGATTAAGAAGGGAAACAATTAGATAGCTAAAACAGAAGAAGATAAGAACCTCTTCTCCCAACGATTGGCGCTGAAAAGGAGATGAATGGTGTGATCATCTAACTGAGACTTATTAGATAGATATGCGGATATCATCTGACCGACACTCGTCTCTCTGTCTGGAAACCTCCAGAGCTCTGTCGGATGCCCTGAACTCTCCAAGAAAGAACGTAGCTTAGCACACTGCGTTGATTTACCGCTGCGGTCAAGACCTTCTACAACAATCAATGCTCCTCTTGGCTTCGCACTACTTTCGGAAGAAAAGCTACCATTCTCCATCCGAACTGATGAACGCTTAAATGACTGCGGAAGATAGTTCAAGGATCTTGGTGGCAATGCTAAAGCTCTGAAATTTGTAGAAACTAATAAACATGTATTAGATATAGAGGAAACTAAACTGTAAATCTGAGTATGAGAGCAAAAAATATGTTCAGATTCACGACATTTGGAAACTTGTAAATCGAAACGAGTGTCAAAATTCGCACTTGTTCACTCAGCATAATTGGCTTTGGTACCCTTTACAAAATCACCGAGAAATACAAATCAATTCAAGTACAAAAACGAAATGGAAGGTAAGTTTCAGTTTGCTTTACTTACAAAGTTTAACACCTGAAAACGAGCAGATCCGGTTCATGCCCTTCCCAGACTAAAATCTGCGAGTGAAGTCAAAATTAGAGTAAGATACACTAAACCCTTTTTGTAAACCTTAAAATTTCATCAGAAATCGTTCTGAGTATTGGGGAAATATATCGAAATAGACATTCCTGATAACTAATAATATAGGAAAGGCGTTTCGTGGTATTGGACTCACCTCGAACCAATACTCTTTCGAAACATCAAAAAGAGGTTCGCCAAACGTCGCCGGATTAGCTGGTGGAGAAGAAGAAGAAGACGACGGCGTCGGAAAGAGACCTACGTGAAGAATTTTCGACAGAAAAAGAGTCAGAGTGAGAGAAGACAAGCTTAGGTTTTTTTATTCTGAATCAAATACCGGTCGGTTAGCTGTTTTCCGGTTCATAAAAGACATTGGTTTTCTGCTGAAACCTGAACCGGATATTGAACTGGGCTGACGGAACAACCGATCAGACCAGCCGGTCCGATTTGGTTCGAAAAATGTTAAACACTGCATCAAGCAACATTTGCATTTCTTAATCCCCAATGACTGGTAGATTTATTAAAGTATACATTCTTGTGCAAACCTACAGTCGTTTCCATAGAGAATAATATGACGAAAAAAAGAGAGGAATATAACTAAGGTCTAGAAAGAAATATAGAGACTCAGAATGTAACAAAAATGTACAAAAAAATTCTCTAAATTGGTCAAGCACAACCACATTCCAATTAACAATTTACATTGAGAAAGTTAGAAAAAAAAAAAACAAGAAACAAAGTAAAAGACCAAATTTCTGCATCTATGTCAGAATCTTACATATCATCAAGAATACACGAGGGAGAGAGGACCTGCAGCAGATTTTCTAGAGAAGCAGAACATCCTCTGCCTTAGGCAGAGTCTCTTGGTGCTCCTTGTTGTTAGCACTATGCAGCTGCATGTGTTGCTGTGACCAGTAGCCGTGAGCGTTCAAGACCCGGTTTAGAAGTTCCTGCGGCACAGGCTCTCCTCTCCTCTGTTGTGGCGATATCTTAGCCGTGTGGACCAGCGTTTTCCATTTGTCCTGCACAAAAACCAAACACACTGGACTCAGATCTAATCAATGCGGATTAGAGGTTCAGCGTTTGCAAAGTATGGTTGGATTACAAAATGCAAACCTTGAGATCAACGTAAGTGCGGTGATCTGCATCTTCGAAAGCACAAAGCTTAACATCTCGCCACCTACGGATTTTACCAAACTTAAATCATTTTTCCACTACTTCACAATTACAAAAAAAAAACAATAACGCTATATGATCTGTATTTGATTTTTTACCTTCCAGTACCGAGTTTCTCAACTGCTTGAACAAGTGCTTCTACTTCAGCAACCGAGAAAGGTCGACGCATTCTGCGATGTGCATTCTGCTGCTGCCGCTGCTCACTCCTTTTAGATTTATGACAAGGCGGTCGAGGAGACAATTCATTGAGCGCGACAGGAACCAGAGCTTTCGAATCATCTGTCTCGGATTTCTTGCCAAATGACTCAGATGGGAACAGTGCTGAGTCATGTTCAGATTTCAACACGTTGTCCATGTTAGAAGCATGGCACAGAGGCAGTTCTTCGCAGACATGTCCAGACAGGTTACTGAAAGACAAAACAAGAACTTAAGCTGCAAAAGATTTTGAGTTTTTCTAAACGCGGTGGGGGATGTAAGTTGTGAATAGAAGTGTGAAACCTAGTTAACAGATGAGGCGTTTCTGAGCTGGGTTCAAGGCTGAAATCAAGAGAGTTCAAGTGGGTATTATCCTGAGAGATCCCAGTCTGATGAAGGGTTTTGTTATCATCTCGGACTTTCTTCCCTTGAACCATCAGACCAACTCGGTGTCCATCACTCAATAAAGTGCTCACTGCTTCCATCACCATTCTCTGCAGAAGCAAAAGGAACATCACAACATAAGGAGCTATAACAGAAATGAAAAGAGGAGAAATTAAAGAGCTGGAAAATGCTGTTACCTTCAAGGAGCCAACAGTAGCAGTTTCTGGAATCTCTACGAAAAGCTCGGGCACCCTGAAGGACTTGATACGCAGTCTCACTGAAAAAAAAGTTACAGCCAATATATTCTCATAAACAAGTAGAGTAAAAAAAAGATTTCAATCGAAACTCTTTGGTTACCCTGAGAGTCTCTCGACACAAAGGATGCACGTGGACCTTTCATCGAAGAAACTGTTCTGCTGCCTGCAAAATAAAATTGCAGAATCTCACTATAACAAAAGAAAAAGGTACAAGATCTAGACAGATGTATTAGAACCAAAAATAGTGTCTTTACCTCTTTGCATCTTAGTGCGCAGACAATAATCATCAGCGAATGAATCAGAAATGTGGTCAAATTGTCTCCTTCTCTTGATAGGATAGCTCCTCTGATGGTGCAAGTAATGATTTCTCCATGGTTTCGCATCTGAAACACCAAATGCAAGTACTCAAAACAAAACCCATCAATGTATAGAAAACGTGAAGGTAGACACGAACCCTTAGGCGGGCTACTACCTGGATGCCTGGAACCTCCTTTCCAGTGTCTAGAAGCCAATATCTTCCTGATTCTTCTGTCTCCAATACGCACAGACCTAGGTGGTTTTTTTGTCACACGAGGGCAAATATACCCAGAAAAGTTTTCGTCATCATCTCTACTAAACAAATTTACATCACCCAAAGCGCCACGGGAAGCACCAGTCCCCATTGAAGGCACTTTGGTCCGACTACTACTACCTAAACTAGCTACAACATTAGGTCTCGCATCCAGAACTACTGCATTGTCATCTACACCCGGATTTAAATCCTGACCAACTTGACAAGAATCAACACCACCAGTGTTGCTGAAACTCTCTGCCCCAATCTCTACTTTGCCATTTATCACATAACTGAATCCGCAAGGGCTCATTGATCCCTGATAAGGATTGACCTCGGATAAAGTTACTGGCTTTAAAGGTTTATCTTCCACCGGGAATTCCTCCTTTACACTGTACTTTTGTGTAACTAGACAACTATCTTCAATCCCATTAACAGGTTTGTCAATAGACACGTGAGAACTTCCGCTCTCAGACAGCAAATTTTCAGCTGCGGTGGCCAATAAATCAATTGCACGCATTCGTTCATCTTCACTGATCTCTTTCTGGAAGCTGCGCCTCTTCTGGCAAAAAACAAAAAAACAAAACGCGTGAATCATATAAACTGATTGTTGATGTAACGATTGATAATAAACTCCTTACAAACCAAACAAGCAAATGTTAAGACCATTACCCGCGCAGATCTGGGTGCTCTTGCATTGGCAGGTAACTGGTAGCCTTCGTATCCAAATTCTTCTACACACTTATGCGACACCATTTCTCAGAATGCATAACACGATAATGTGATTGCCACAGGAAAGAAGCTGGTGTTTCAATGGCTTATCACACCAACCAACGAATATCTTGTAAAGTAATTCGCGACCTGCGGACAGAAATTGGAAAACTAATTTAAAAAGAGCCATGGAGATCAATAAACGAGATATTTAAGTTAATCACGTACAGGAAAACGTGATTTATATACATCGATTTAGACCGCAAATGATGAAACAACATTTGAGCATATGAAAATACAGAACAATAGGGTTTTGTCTCTGGAATTGGTGCATGAAGGAAGAAAAGTAAGGATTCTGAAAGTTCTGGGTCAAATCCGTGAAAAAAGAGAGCTTAAACCACTCTAAAACCCTAATCATCAGAAGATCCGAAATGGAAAGTCAAACCGTAGTTTCGAAAACTTTCCACACAGGAAAACCCTAAACCCTAACAAAAGTTTTATAAAATGTTTGACCAATGGACCAAAGACTTCGATCTGAGAATCAAAGGACCAATAGATCACGGGTTTGCAAAAAAACTCAAGGTCTAAATCTCAGATCGGAATTTACAGATCGACGATTCTCGTTTAAGTAAAAGCGACAAAAAAAAAATCGAAGAAAAAATATGCTAACAAAGAGGAAGAAATCACGTTTAAAGTCCAGGAAAAAATAGGATTTACCCAGAAAATTTCAGGCCGAAATTCCCTTGAAAATGAAAGAGAATTTCATCAAATTTCTCGCTTTCCCTAGAAAGCTCTAAAATTTTCTCACCTTTATAACCTCAATCTTCAGATTCTAGACGAATATTCCTCGGAAGAAGGAAATTACGGTAAATTCTCCGGCAAATAAACCGGCAATTGCGAGATCGGAAAAAAAAAAGACAACGCAAACGAAGGACTCACACCAAAACCCCTTCTCTTCTTAACACATGCGTTTTCCCGAGAAAGTGACGGAAACTTTTTTTGTTTTGTTTTTTTACTTGTTTGAAACGCTACCCACACGATGCGATCTTCTCCCCACCACAAGCAAAATCAATCTCTTTTTTTCTCTCCGAAATGCCCCAAAAACAAAAACCCTTCAGAACGACGACTACGTTTTTTGCTTAAACCCTTTTTAAGACTATTATTGACCTTTTTCACCGGACCTACCGGTAATATCCTTAGTTTTAAACCGGCTATTATCGGTGGGCACATTCACCCCGAAGACCACGTTCCCCGCCACGCTTGACATGCTTGTAAACCCCTCCAGATCTCACCACGTGGCGAAGTTGTACCATCACATGAGTCTTGGATCCAGCCAATGAAAAATATACATGTCAAATACAAAATATCATTAAATCAGATGTATTAAGAAAAAACAAATATTATTGAAAAGTATGCAATTATTAACTTGCACATTCTTTTAAAAATTTCAACTATTTTGTAATTCAGTTTTAGTAAACAGTTTAGTAAAATTAATTAAATTCCATTTTTATATCCTGAAGAAATCTGTGGTTTCAAATGGAAATGTGTAATTAAGAGATTGAGTTTAACACCAAAGTTGTTTAATGATAATATTATTAACTAATTGTAAGAAGAAAGTTCAAAGAAGTTCGAAAGTTGTCTAGATAGAGATTACTTTATTTTACTATATATATATGAAATAGAGTACATAACAATATTTTACAACGAAAATATTTAACATTTTTTTGTGTGATTCAGATCGCATTTGCTTCAATCGAACGGTAGAGATTCTCTCAGAGAATGTAACGAGTCTTGGTTGCACTTTGCAGTCAGTTTTTAGAAACGAAAAGAAACTTTTCTCCAGCTTAACCGTCGAAATTTAACGCCGTGTGAAGGACCGTCGAATTCACGGCATCGAAGGGATCGGTGTGTAACGGCGTTAAGTTCGGGAGATTGGATAAGAAACCTCGGGTTGCTAGTCGGGTCCACAGACCTAACTGGTGGGCCCTTATTTTATGACAGTGATAATTATCGGGGGTGGCCAAAAACAAACATTAGTATATAATTATAATTACATTTTAATTAAACGATACGTTAAAGATAACCCATCGACCAGCTTTTATACGTTTAATTAGTCACTGTTCGCTTCTAAAACTAATTAAAATTTTAACATTTTTTTGGTAAACAAATTGCTTCGGTTTTGTTACGTGTTTACTCTTTCTTTTTTTTAGGAAGAAGAACTTTACATGCATGATTAACTTTAGCACACATAATTAAATTTTTTTTGTTACAGACACAAGCCACATTACTAAAAGTTAATAACGCCGATATAGAGAAGGGTTTGTTTCTTTTTTCTAGATCATGTATTGTTTTATAAGTTCTTAATCTTTTTTCTTTTGTATATAGTTTGCGATTTCTTTTTTTTGTTTTATATCATATATAACATTTATTATACATTCTTTTGCTGGATTGTGATGTTTGTAACTTTGTATGATAACATTTCGAAACCACCCACCCTTTATCCTTCAAAAGGATAAGTCTACTTAAATAATTATTTGACGATTGTAAGGATAAATACAAAACATTTTTGAAGTACTTTTGATTGGTTCTCATCCTAAAACCGTGATATTGGGCATCGATCGCTAATCCAATACTAGGAATAATATTTGGACGTACATGTATTTATCCGAATTTTCTTGATATTTTTAATATTGGCATCTATCTAACATTTTGGCGAAAATATGGTAGAACAAGAATCATATTAAAAATGCCCAAGTAGAAACCAAACTCGTGTGGGTTACAAAAATGTCTCATAAAGTTTGCATGACGTCTTGAAACTTAAACAATTGTTGAAAATACATTAGACTATCATTGAACCGAAAAGAATCTTGTCATTGCTCCTACTCTCGTATATTAGCTTCGTTTCTTACCTATAAAAATTTGGTATTGTTGTTTATATATATCTTCTTAATAGTTTAACTGCATCCTCGATATTATAAACCTAAGCTTTTATCGATAACGATGGTGTTTGGTGACTAACATAAAATTATGCGAATATTACATCAAAATTGGTATATGTCGGTTGAAAATTGAAAAAGTGGTATAAATGTATTGTAGAATAATATTCGATGTTAGTAACTCGTATATATGAAAAAAAGTATAAAAGGTTAGAAGAAACTTTAGGAGACATGGATGACGTAGAAGAGATAATGATGATTCACAACACTTCTAAACTCGTAATTTGACTATCAAAGATGACGACGGTATGCTTCACAAGGCGGCTCATAATAATACTTTTTTTCTCCATAGTTAACACATGACCAGTGTAATTAATTATGTAATCGATATTAGTTAGTTCTTTTTTGCTTTGATAATGCATGATTTTCACTTTCTATTGCATGCTCTCGACAAGCAATAGCGAGCAAACCACAGCTAATAGATAATGGTCGTCTTCTTTATCGACCAGCTACATCAAACTTTGTTTGATATATTTTATGTTTTTATAAGAGAACTTGTATAAAATCTAATTTATATGGAGCTTGTTATGTCTTCATAAAAACGTGTATGGAGCTTGTTGCGAGGAGATAAGTATACTAAACTGCTCGAAATGGAAACTATATGGAACAAAGAGATAAGACCACATATCTCTAAAAAGTAGAAATTTAACAAACATAATTACTTTTGAATCGAGGTGGAACAAAGATACAATAAGACATAAACATAATCTTATGTTTCATCACTCAAACTACGGTAATCAGACTTTTCACCCTGCGATAAAGTTATAAACAACACGGAACTCATTTTCAAGGTTCCATGAATCACAACATTTTGTATGTCGACGTTATATATTTATCATTTATGTATGAAACGTTACCTCATTCGGTTGATATATTACCATATTGCCAAGGATTAAACTCGATCGATTTGAGGTCCACTTCATTGTAGGCACTGCTCGAGCTCGCTGCTGTATCTCGCTGTTCCGTGTACTTCCCGTTGTATTGATATATTTCAATATCTCCCCATGGCGTAGATGTGATCTCATCCGTAAGATCGAACCATCTTGGAGTGAATTTCTGGCCTTTTGTCTCTCGTGTCCTCTTTTCGGCCCTTTGTCTCTCCTCAAGGCTGAGATAAAAAGACACCACGAAGAACCACGTGAGCATAACCGTGTTATTATATGGGAACAGTGGGAATTAAAAGACTTGAACTTTGTAAAAAAAGAAGTGACTAAGAAGGAAGAAAAGATGAAGTACCTGTGCTTCTCGGCACCAGCTTTAGAAAGGTCACCCTGCTCAAGGGCATATCTATCAGGACGGAGACGTGAGTCCGAAGCCAAGAGCTTAGCAGGAGCTGTGTTGAAGCTGTTTATCTTGTGAGCAAAGTGGGTGTACTGGAATTTGTCATTTTTGGGAACATCAGCCACATGCCACACCTGAAGGAAGCAATATATAACAAGAAAAGGGCATAAGCAAACACAAAAGAGCAAAACAATGTTGGTCGAAATCCCAAACGACAGACCTCTTTAAGCTCTGTGCCTGGAAGGGGTTCTCCTTCGGCATCACAAGGTTGATAACTAATTTTCTCATTCCATTTTCCTGTCATCATGATTTTAGGTTCTTCGGCCGCGCTGTAAACGTATCCATCCACTTCATAGCGACCAGAACTGAGGTCAAGGAAGTAAACTTTCATCAATAAGCATGTTGGGATCACCAGACAAGACTAAATCTTGGAAGCAGGAAAAATTAACAGAGTATCACAAAACAAAAAGACAAAGAAATGTGTTGTCATTTACCCGAACCAACCGCATGGCTGGAAATAAAGTATAACTTTGTCTCCGGTGGTTAAATTTGTCATGACCATTTCCCCGGGTGAGTCAACCCACGTTCGTCCAAATATTAGATTGTGAATCTTAGTGAGAGGCGGCACCAAATCCAGAACCACGCCATCTTTTTTTAGGGTTACACGCGTTCTGCAAGCCAATAGACAGGCTGCATGAGCTTATATGAAAACATAAACAGAATATTGTGTTTCTGACGTGAAAACATAAGACAGAAGAAGCGTATCATAAACAGGAAATGAATTACCTCCCAACAGGGTAAACATCAACAGAGTTACCCAAAAGCTTAGTTTTCAACTTTGATGTGACGTCATAAGTGAAGTGATCATTCTCGGCGTGACCAGCACTCATTGGGGGATGATGGCTAACCTGAAATCAAACAAAGTAACTTACGATAAATGAGTCACAATAGACAACTTACTGCAAACTAGCTGTATTATCCACTATACTGATAACAATGAAGTGTATAGCTGCACCTGCTCAGAAAGAAATGAGATCCCACCATGGTTGGCCATCTCATATGTCTCCCCAAGAATAGGATTAAAAGGCTTCCAAGTTCGTTGGTATGCAAAGTAAACAGATATAGCCCATGATGCTGAACAAAAAATTCCACATTCAATGACGAGAAAAAGAAAAGAAAAAAACTTCACAAGTTATACAAAGTCGGAAGTCAATTCAAGTTTTAGAGATAATTTATACTTACAAGCATACACTAAACGCAAGTAAGGATCCTCGCATTCATCGGCTTGATCCAACAAGTAGGAATATTCCATTAACTGCAGGAGATGTTTCAACATCTTACATCTTGCAAGAAATAACGAAGCTTACAAAGACAAAAGAATAAGATATAACACCAACCTCCGCCATCTTCTGTAGCATAGTCATTGGCTCAAATATAACAACAGGAAGTGTCACCATTGACGTGATATCCGAACCTATATACTTCTGCATCATCTTCCAGTAACTATCACGTTCCTGTTAAGCATTTCCGCAGGTAAGTCAAAAGTTGTAATCAATGAAAAAAAAGGAGAAATTTTTGAACAAACATAGAGACATTCAACGACGAATATTAGTTACCTCGTCTTTCCACCTTCCTCTCTGAGCTTCCTCTTCCGCATCTTCCTTACCACCTTCTGGATTTATGACCTCAACTCCTTCATAAGTAACTAACCTGAAAAGAAATGTATCGAAACAGACATCAGCATAGTTAGTTTCTCATGAATTGAACACTCAATTCACTTAGGAGATTCAAACAAATATGCAGAAATTTTCAGACCAAAAAAAAAAGTGACAAAATTTGATCTGTTTCGTAATATAAAATTCAACAAAATGAAGAATCAAAATAGTTATAGCAGACAAATAAGCTTAGCCACCACACAAGGATTGGATATCATGAAAATAAAATCAGAAAATCACCAGAAAGAAAAGGAACAACAATCACACGAATTATTTAGAAAAAAATAATCATTAAGGAAATTGACCCGTTGACGGATCTCGACATGGCGCTGCCGAACATGGAGAAGCCGGAAGTCATGGCGGCGAAGAAGCCCTTGTTCTCGTTTTTCTTTGGACTCCCCATGTTTTTTTTTTTCAAACCCGATCTCTGTGTGATCTAACGCGTTTGATTTTGAAGAAAATTCGATTATCAAATTTAGAGACGAAAAAGCTATGGAAGCTTTACAGGGAGGGAGACTTTAAAAAAAAGGAGAAATGGGTTCGATCTGAAATATACGTAAATATAGGGGACTTAAGACTGTATCTAATCTCCTGGCTTAAGCTTAAGTCGTAACGCAAATGATAATTATTTTATATTCTTAAGCTTAGGATAAAATCATAAAACTTATTATTTTATTAATTAATATTAGGATTTAGGATCATTGAGCCAACTTTGAATTAGCGTAGTCGTTAGATTTGACCTTTTCTTTTTTTAATAGCAGACAAAAGAAGAATTTTGAATTCTCGACAAAAAGGTACATAATATAAATATAAAGAGAAGACAATGTTTTGATCCAAAAATGTGCAAACAGCTCATTCAAAAATTATAATTAACTAAAATTCTTGTTTTTGCTGTTTCTGGCAATTCTGTAAAACACTAACTACACTTAAAAGTTTTTGTTCCAAACATGCTATCATAAATTTAATAACTCAAAAATCCTTTCTTAATGAAAAATCTAGATCCTATTAAGAAGGCTTGAAGTAACAACTATAATATTTGATTCATCGTTATCATCAGTTCTCTTGTTTTCATCACTTAATGCAGCTACGAAACCTAAGTATCGTCCATTGTTAAGTAGATGGGAACGACTTGGACAAAAAACCTACTTTTTTTTTACTTAATTCTGTTTCGAAAAGTTTTTGTCAAAAACTAATTTGATACGAGAGGTGCCTGAATTTTTAGGCAACATATAATGGTTATTGTTCATGTAAGTTCCTCTCTGACATAATTGCTAACACTTTTCAAATTCCACAGCAGATCATAATCATGCATGTTGTATAAATGAAGTTGCTGCTTTTTTATGAACAGATCTTCTAACTAGTTCAATTCGTAAAGCTCTTCAAAGGAAACGACTAGAGAGTCACTGTAAGAAACTCTTGTCAATTATTATCCCTAAACACTTTTGCCTTTTTTTGTAGTGCTCAAAGGATCAAATTGCTGATTTTTTCTTAATTATTTTCATTAACCATGTTGGAAATGGAACAGTTTTAAACGAATAATATTTTATGAATGTGTAATAGATATATCATATGTATTTTATCCTCCTTGCTGTTTTACACCAATCAAAAATTTATTCTTTACTGCAAAATATTTTTTACCAATAAAAAAATATTTTACACTATTTATTTTATAAAAATAGTACTTGTTCCATTTCCTATATATATCACAATTACACAGTACCGTATTATAAAATCTTCCTTTTGTAATGCTAAATAAATTGTCACCATTCGGATTCATAATACTCCTCAAAATTCATCTAAGAATTTGCGAAAATGATTAGTAGTGGAACGTTTGTTCTCTGATCGTGATTTCACAGTTTAATAATTAATAATTTTCACAACTCGGCCACTAATTCTTCACTTCCTAAGAACCCTAATTCTTTCTACTCGGACAAAGGAGGATGAAAGAATCTAAATCGGCCAAGTTGAATCAGCAATACAATCACCAGAATGTTCACTTGTCTCCTTCCAAACTCGCGAATTTGTTCGATCCCGATGCCTCTTGGGACAAGGTACTCACTCTCTCTTCTTTCCAAGCTCCATTGACTTTTTTTGTTTACTTTTATTTCGCATGGATCATTTGATTCCTTGCTGTAATTTGCTCAAGGCTCTTTCGATCTTACTCCAGTATGTAAGAAAATTTGAAAATTGCTCCGATCAAGCTTTCAGTGTGAATCGTTGTTGTTGAATTGGGGTTTGTTGATATCGCAGGATCAACTAGGAGACGTGTTGCATTGGATACGGCAAGTGGTGGGATTGATCTGTGGATTGTTATGGGGCTCAATTCCACTTGTTGGAGGCATTTGGATCATTCTGTAAGTCTCTTCTATGAGTTTTTTTAGTTTCATCTGTTCTTGATGAGCATCGAACCTAAGCGTACCACATTGAAGTATTCTCTTTGAGGATGTTCCTTAGAGCGTTTTTGATCAATGATTGCTTTAAAACCTCCAGCGACTCTTGTCATGTAATGAACTAATGATGGGCTTTTTGTAGGTTTATGGCGATATCCTCAGGGATAGTTTACGGTTACTACGCAATGATTCTCAAGGTTGATGAAGAAGATTTTGGAGGCCATGCAGCTTTGCTCCAAGAGGGTCTATTCGCCTCGGTTACTCTCTTCTTGGTAATTTTGTTTTCATCTTCAACAATTCAAAATCTTTACTTAAAAAAGAGAATTTATCGTTTTACAGAATCTATTTCATGTCTTTTCTTCTTCAGCTCGCCTGGATTCTTGTCTATAGCTTGGCACACTTTTGAAAAAGCTGAGACCAAACATTTCTTTTAACTCCAGCAGCGAAGGCTTGTTCTCCGTTACTTCGGAACGAATCTCTGTTTTTTTTTTGTTTTTTGTAAACTGTCTGAAGAAAAAGGCTACGAAAGACAAAACGTTTATAGTTACAATTTTTATGAATCTTTTGAATGTTACAAAAGCTTTCTAGTTTCTAGTATCCTTTTTTTTTCAATAAATATACAATAGAGTAGAAACCATCCCCAAAAAATTCTTTCTTTTTTGTCAGAATTATGTATACTTGGAACACCGATCTCTCCTTGGCCGTGAAACAAGATATATCCTGCCGTAAACCCATTTTCTACCCAATCGTGACGCAGATTTTTGAAGCTGAAGGACAAAAACATACGAGATCATTGTTGTTAGAAAGCTACAAAGGGTGCTATCGAAGGTAGTGATTGGTTCATACATAAAGCAAACCAATCGGTGTTCTATATGTAAACGCAAAGCGGTGTTGATGAAGCAAATAAGGGGAAGTGGGAAATAATTTATTTACTTCTATTTTGGTTCGGAACTCCAAGGTGCATTCACAGACATGACAGTCGGCTTTGTGAGCAGATCGGTTTGATTGATCGGATCTCACAAACGCGAAAACCTACACAAAAATTCATCAAACTCAAAACCAGGATTCTTGAAAGTTTGTTGCTACAAAAAATTTACTAGCAAAGCAAAGATCTGACCTCTTCCCCACAATTTGGGCAGTTTCCTTTTAGAGCCGTTAAGTCATTTCTCCATAACCCTTTAAGTACTCCAACTGCAAGCAGCATTCTTTATCTCAGTATATGTAAATGATAAAATAATTAGGAGATTTGAGTAGAAACTGTAAAGTTCATACCTGCAGAAGATGCAATCGGGTATCCAAAAGCAGGTCCTAGCACGGTGAGGAGGATGCCGTTCAACTTTGATAGAAGAGGCACAGAAGACGACAATTGGCTGCCATAGACAAGCCCCGAGTCGAACGGATCTCCTCCATAGACTAAGCCGAGGCCGTATATCGTGGGCAATACGCATGCTGAGCTACCAAACACGAGAATCAAGATCCATATGGTAGCTAACAGGAGAACTTGAGATGCATCATCCTGTCCTAAAAGGATTTAACTCAATATCAACCCTTGACAAAGCATTGTTCTTTAGAAAAACAATGATCATAATCCTAATCTAGGAAACAGATGGGGGAAGTGATGCCTTTCCCACTATAATAACAAGTGGTAGAGGAACACAAATGAAAAACAAACAGATAATTGTCTCTCGTGAGCAAAGCATATGGAAAGACCGTGATGACAATAACAATGTATAAAACTTGTTGGTTAGAGCGAGATGAGTGTAATATCTCAGGAAATTCTCAGTAGCACTGTAAGGATCTTATATATCTCTGTAGCGACTACCTACCACAGATGACCTTGTTAAAGCTAATGATTAAGCTAATCCCAAATCTCAATCCCACAAGATATATTACAAGAGAAGTGATTGGAAACATGAACTCCCAAATTGTACCTCTGCATCAGCATAAGTTGACTGTCGCAGGAGGCTGCACCGAGGGTACTTGACTACCGATTTCGAACCATACCACCGAAGCTTTAGCTGCAAGAGAAATGAAAATTCAAAATTTTTATATCTTGCTAGAAACTATACTTCACCTAAAGTAAAAGCATATATACTCAATTGTAATCTTACCTCAACTCTGTCAAACATGTCATCAACTATCAAAGGCTTGCCATTGTAGTAAGCATCCCTCGCCTAATTCATTTCCAAATCACAAAAATTTGCTGACACAACCATAGACGCAAATTTCAATAAGGAAAACAGATTTGATTTGACGTACTTGGCGATAAAGAGCTTCAAGAGTTTCTTTTCTAGCGGAATCAATCGGACCAACGAAGATGCAAGAAGGACCTTCCTCCCGTGAGGAGGCCGGTGCCGTGAATCCACCTCCTTGGCCTCGGGTTCTGAACCTTCTTCTCGTAGAGATCCGAACGGAGAAAGGAACTCCGGCTCGATTAATCAACCTGGAGAGCTCAACAATCGAGCAAGACCCAATGAGGCGAGGCCTAATCGAGGTGCAAGTGCCCTCCATGAAAACAAAATATCTAAATCCTATTCCGATTTCTTCAATATTTCACTCGCCGGAAAAAACAAAGAGGAGAAGAAGAAGAAGCGTGTGGTGGAGGCGGTTGAGTCCGAGAAATGGTGGCCACACGAAACGATTCGGCGCGTGCACGCAACATGCGTTTAATAGTATGTGAGGCCTGTGAGTAAGCATCAATCATACGGTGGATAAAATATCTAATTGGACGACAATGCCCTTATAAGCGGTTTGATTCGATTTTGGCGGGTTTATATATTACTGGAAATCCTACGACTGAAACAAAAAAATATGCGTCTGCCGGGAGTCGAACCCGGGTCTATTGCTTGGAAGGCAATTATCCTAACCGTTGGACTACAGACGCGTTTTATTCAACAGTGTCTAATTATCTTTATAATTATTAACCATACAACCTCAAATTCTACATCCGAAGGAAGAAAACGACGACCTCGCAGTAACTAAGCATTTCTTGTGCTCTAAGTTATACATAGAGAAAAAAACACAAGATAATTGGAGAAAAACGATAGAAGAAACTGGCGAGTTGTAGCAGATTAGTATTAACTAGTCTGAAAAAAAGAAGAAGAAAAAGAGAAATTTCTAAAGGCAAAACCTCTTCACCATTATTGTTACTTAAATTTCATCTTGTTTTCTTAAGTAGATCTTGTTTATCAATCTCAACGCCTCTTTCGTTTGTTTTTCATAGCCACAACAGTCTTCCTTATCTTCAACATCACATCCGCTGCTTCCTCCATTGTGGCCTTTCGGTTTTCCTCAAAGTTCCAAAGCTCTAAAATCACATAGCTACCACTTGCATTGTGTTCCTCTATCTCCATCTTTGCTCTTACCACTTCATTGTAAACTTCCTCGCCATAGTCGTTCTTCAGCTTAAGCAGCTTCTTATCGCTTTTATCAACCACTCTCTGCAATTTCACATTTAAAATCTTGAGATACTTTATAATAAAGGAAAGACCCCATCTTTGAGATTTGAAAGTAGAGTCCTAAAGTCCAAACCTTTGCGATTCCATCAGATTCATCGACTTTAAATGGATGCCATTGCACATCTCCGATTTCTCCTTCCCACAATGAACACAACTCCATAGCTTTAATCTCTGCGCTTGCCAACGAACCTCTATGTTTCCTCTTCACTGCTGGCAAAAACGGCTCCGGGTTTAATTGCCCCATCCTCTTCACTCTAATCTTCTCTCCACACACCAAATCTTCGTTCCCATTCCAGAACTGCTCATCAAAGTCATATCACAAGTTAAAAGAAATAGACTTTTCTTAAAACTCCAAGCAAATATAGTTTGGAACAAAAAGACTTGGATTGTTTTTGTTTCGCACCTGAATCATCTCTTTACGAGCGTCTTGATACTCGTCATTGGTCACCCGTTCTTTTTGTGCCAGAGTCATCATTTTATCTTGTAGAGCCGTTTCTCTCGCCTCGAGCTCTATTTGAGTCTTGGCCATCTTCTCCATGAACTCTGCATCACCATCACTTCCCACCATGTGCTTCATTACATTGGTGTTACCTTTCAGCTTCTCTATCTCCAACTCCAGCTCTTGTGTTTCATTTAGCTTCGCTTCCATTTCCATTATCTTCTCATGAAGCTTCTCCTTCTCTTTCTGCAAAAGTTGTCATGTTTTGAGAAACTCGAAGGTTGAACATGGAAGCTTTAAGATTGGGGTTTGTTCATGAATATACAGTCCAACTATTGAACTACTTGCCTGATGCTTTTCCGCAAGCTTCATAGCTTCCTTATTCGCTTCATTCTGCTCCCACATAGCCTTTTGATTCTACAAAAACAAAAAGGTAACAGCTTTTCATTGTCTTGTAATCTTTTTGTTCTAATTTATAGGAGAAGCATAATCACCATTTCTCTTTCAAGTCTGGATTTTTCCATCTGAGCTTCGTTTATGTCGATCTGTCTTGCACGCTCCTCCAGCCTCTCCCTCTTTGTTTCTAGGTCTGACATATATTTTTCATGTCCAAGCAGAATCTGCTTATACAGCACTTGCAAATTCGTCTGCATCTTCTCAACCTCTTCTCATCAAGAAGACACAACCAAAGAGCTATGTCAACAAGAAAACAAACACATTCTCTTTTGAAACTAATTCAAGTGTAAGTTTCAAAACAAGTGTCTTTTACCTGCTTTGTACATTTGGTTTAACTGATAGTTGTGCAATTCCAAACTCTCCAAAACACGGGAATTCTCATCGACTTTGTGTTCGAGCGCTTGCTTGCTTATCTTCTTCATCTCAATCGACTGAGACATGTTTTCAACAAGCTGACTCATTTTCCTCTCCTCTTCTTCTTGAATCTGTGAAACACTTTTCAAATCTCTTTTCTTCTTAACATTCTTGCCAACAATTCCACTTCGATTATAATCATCCTCTCTAGCAACCCATCCATAAAGCTTATCATCTCTCGAGTGAACACCTTTTCACAGAAAAAAAAACTCAGTGTCAAGAAAAAAAAATGACCTTAAATCGAAACACTTAAACAGCTTTTACCATTCTCCCAATCTTTCTTCCCATGGCGGTCTGATTTGTAGCTCCTTTCGAATTTCATGGCGTTTTCGAATCCTTCGAAATCTTTGCTGAATTCCACCAAAGCAAAACCAGAGTGTCCCTTGAAATTCCAAATGGGTTGGACTCTTGTTGGATTAAACCCTTTCTGGATGAGCTCATCACGTAATGTTGAACCGCTTTTGCCCACTCTCCGACCAGATTTCTCAACCTCCGTTGGTATGTTAGCTACAAGACCTACCCATGGCCACACAAATTTCTCTTCAGAACAGTCTCTTTTCTTCATCTCTGCGGGTGAGTCTTCGACTGGAAAATTCTGCTTCTGATGTTTCTCCATCTTAGAGCTTCACTAAAGGAGATTCGCAAATGAGATTTCATTTTCATGAGCCAAAATCAAACGCAGAGTACAGGATAAATCAGAAAGAGCTACTTTTTTTATCTTTCAATGTTCAGGAAATTGTAAATAACCTTTCTTAAGAACAACCCAGATAAAAAAAAATACAAACATGTTTTTATAACATCACAGATTTGATTTTATATCAACTTATTGCAAATAACTTCTCTGCTCCTTCAGAGAGAGACATTTTTTGGTTTATGGTATGAGTCAAAGACAAACCTTTTGGGTTTTATTAGGAAAAAGCTTGCAGAAATAGTTAATCCATGGGTTTATCTACTGAGAAATTACGTTTTTTAAAGCTACACTGACCCAAAAAAGAAGAAACAACAACCTTTTTGGGTTTTGATCAGGACAAACAAATCCTCAAAAATGTATAATTCACAGACTTTTTTTATAACATCTAGAAGCTACAAATCGGAGTAGAGAACAAAAGGAAACGACTTGTTGCGAAGAAAACTGTAAGGAGCTTCTCTTCTCTCTGCTTCTTAAGAGAAGCCAGGAAAAACCCTCACTTTATTTTCTAGGTTTTATCAGGACAAAAACTAATCTTGGAGAATGGAGAGTAACTCACGGCTTTTATTAGTGATATTTTCTTTGTAACAACCAGATGCTAGAACTCGAAAAAAAAAAATGTTTTTAGAAAAATTTGGTTTCGTTACCCACAACTGAAGAACCGAACAAAGTTTCAAACTTTTGATAGGAAAATGCATCAGACTCGAGTCGAAGGAAGGCATACTAAATAGAAAGCAAATACCTTTTTCTTTGTGAAGTTCTTTTGGTGGCGAGTCACAGAAATTGCGTGTTTCTATTTTTTTTGTATTACTCTCAAAGTTCTCTTCCTCTCCCCCCCAATAAGTTGCTGAGCTTCGTAGATAGAGAAGACAGAGCAAGCAACCTCAGTGGCAATCCTGTAAATTTAGACAAACAGAGAGGGTAAAATATAGTCAAACCAACAAAATGTGGAAACCTTTCATTTCTAGGCACAAGACAAAACTTGGGGCACAAGACAAAAACGGAAGCCTCTCGCGGATGGAGAAGGTTAAAAGATCAAGAATTACTAATTGGGTACTCACTTGTCCTTGTACTAATTTATTGAGAATACAGCTTTAACTTAAGGTCTACAAAGCAAAAAGTAGTACCAACGAAATTTCAAATTTCTGCCTCCATTACCAAATTTTGTTGCTTACACCCACAAATCCACAATTCGGTTTAATCCTCGGTGGCGCTGTTTCTTGCTAGACAACACCAGTTAAAAAGTTATGGGAGAAAAAGAAATTAAATGCGTCTGCCGGGAGTCGAACCCGGGTCTATTGCTTGGAAGGCAATTATCCTAACCGTTGGACTACAGACGCTTCATGCGTTTAAATGAACTTTGTCTATTATATAATGTATATTTTGAAGTAAAAGAAAAAGCAAGCGAACAGTTAACACCTCATTCGTTTGTTATACAACAATAGCTTCAACATCAAGCTCGTTTGCTTCCTCCATCTTCGCCTTTTAGCTTACCTCATCCTTGCTCATCTCTCCAACAACATAGACACCGCCTGAATTGTGATAATCTATCTCTAGTCTTTGCTCTTACCACTTCCATGTAAAACTTCACCATAGTCTTTCTTCAAGCTTATACATTTTTCTCAATCATTATTTTGTCCACAATTCTTTGCATCAATGTTGAAGTATTGGAATCTTGAGATTTCAAAATCCGGAGCCTCGTCAAGCTTTAGTTCTTGAAAAAGGGCTTTGATATCATATAACAAGAGCATTTCATTGAAACAAAGTAAAAGACTTTGGAACAGTCTTCATTTTTATCAGTCAAAAAGCGATGTCCATAACGTGTCTAACGCAAACAAAGATACGTATATCCCTTTATCATCTTCCTCCAAAAAAGCTAGGAAAATTACAGTACAACTAACTTAAGTCATGTGAATACTAAGCAAACATAGCCCAGTTAATAACTCTACCACCTCCGTTTATGTTACAGTAGATGCAACAATCCAAAAATCGCCAATGTGTCATCATCGTCTCAACAACGACAATTTACTTGGGTTTTTGGTTGTGATAGCGGTAAACGCAGTGCACCAGTCTTCTCTCACTGAATCTTGAACCTTGTCGTCCCCAACAAAAGGTGTCCAAGTTTCTTCTCCTGCGTTTGCCATAGACCAGCTTACCTTCTCTGGTGGATTCTCAAAATCAAAGTTCAATGGCGGTGGAGGCGGCTCTCTAGCTTTTCTGCTGACTTTATTGCTTCCTTGGCCTTCGATATGCTGCAAAAATAAGATTCCATATTTATATCACGAGTTTGAAAAAAAGGGCAGTGAAAGGTTTAAACTTTAAGCATGTTAACACACGTCTGAATTGAAATCTGTGTTCTCTGCTTTCTTGCTTCCTTTCTTAGAAGTTCCATGTTCCAAGTAGTACAGAACTTCGGTCCTCGACCGAAACTTCCGGCCGGTGATTGGTTCGTAATAGTACTGCAAATACAGGATAAAGACAATGTCAATCTCTGAGAATGACATATTTGCATCGGAAGATAAGAAATAACCAAAAGTTTCATCTCCTCAATCACAATCTTTACCTAAATTCGATTATCGAACTAATGCTAAATCACATCTTTAATAAACACCATTAGCATACATTTAAAATCATACCAATCCTTGGTCTTCCTTCTAAAATCATTTTGTATTCTTTCTTCTGCAACAACACACTTGACACTACGCTAAATGCAAGATTTTTCTTATCTAAGAACACTGTAGCAGCGACGAATCCCAATTCCGAAACTTAAGAGAACAACAACGAAGCAGTTTAGAGATGAGATTTATATACCTTATCCACCGAACCAGCTGTAGCACCGGAAGTACGAACCTTATCTTCCACTCTCCAACCAGGAGGCAACCAATTGTCTCCCGGCGGCGCACGCTTCCGCGACTTCGATTCCGACTGATGAGCCGAGCTGTCCGGCGGTGGATGCACTTTATCCTTACCGTTCGACATCTCCCCCGAACCAATCGCTCCGCTTCCTCCCTGAATCGGTCGCCGCTTCGCACTACTTCCTAAGGTTCCGCCACCGGCGATGAAGGAACCGGAGGCGAGCAGCGGATCGGGAGGGAAATCGCCGGCGATAGATCCGGGTTGAGTTCCGCTATCCGACGGTGTGAGGGTTGACATACGAATCAGGTATTATCGGTCGTCACCAATGAGATTTGCAGTTTTTATCGGCAGCGATCTCGAGGAAGTATCTTTGAGATGATGCTTCAATAATATTATTCTGTTTCTGAGTTTCCACTTCGGTTTAAGTTAAACCGAAATCGAATCAAAAACTAAAATTTACTAAACTATCAACTTGTATGTCTCTTGGCTCTTACCACACTCACAAAAAATATTTTTTTATAATAATAAACTAACATTTAAATTCGCCCTATTTCATCGGGATAATCCGTTAGATATTAATTTACGTATAATAACATATTAAATCAGACCCATTAAATCGAAAAAAGTAAATTAGCTGAGTCGAGACAATTAAAGTTACATGTCACATTATTTATGGAACATGTTTTGCCTGCAGAACAATATGTCACAAATGTTCCCCACACCAAAATATCGTAAATGTGGTTAGCTTCCTCATAGACGGGATCTCAGTTAACATTAAATGGACACTCAGTAATTGTAAGATATCAAACAAATAATGAATGAATTGATTTGTTTTTGCGGCTTTTGTTATTCATTTGATTTCTAATCCAATGGTAGGAAATTGTAGAAATGATGAACTCTATCAAAGCCATCACCGAATATGTAAAAAGCCTACATGAAAATTTATTGAGAAAGATGGGTCTACCTGATATTTTTAACTCATGGATGATATATGTTGATAACTTGTTTTTTTATCTATAAAAACAGTTTACATTGCTAATTGATAGATTTAGTTCTTCTATTTTTTTCCCGATTTAAGTATTACTTTTGTAGAAAAACTTGGGATGGAGATAAATGGTATTTAGTTAGAGAAAAAAGTTTCATAAACTAATTTTCGTTCTTTATAAAAATACAAGAAAATTTAGTGACAAAGGCAGGATCTACCTGATATTTTAGAATCATTAAAGGTATCTGTTGTTTACTTGGTCTTTTAATCTATATAAACGGTTATTTTCAAGATAATTTACATTTTTATAAATTTACTTGATCCAATCAAATAAGTGGAAAGCAAGACCAATTCCTCTAGAATTTGTTACTTTTCAAAAAAAAAATTTGGAAAGAATAAAGTGGAAAAAGTTAGAGAAAAAAAACAAATTTCTCATAGTTTTTTTTCCATTCTATTACTAATTAATAAGTTGACCATTTATACCTATACCTAAAGTATGTATGCATAGGAGAAACATTAACTGAGAGAGGCTATTCAAAATCACCATTCGTGTGGTGTACATAATTAATAAAAAAAAATTAGTGCCTCTCTTTTAGTTTAGTTGCTTCAAATCAAAATTACAAAGAACAATTCGGATAAGGAAATGTGATATATATATATAAAAAGTGACAATGAGTAGTAGGCTGTAAAAAAAGAAACTCAAATTTTTAAGTGTTTTTGTCTTTTACTTTTACGTCAGTCTTCCTTTGGTGATTTCAGGACCTGTGATTAGAACTTAGAAGCACTTCCTATGCACAATTGATGGTCCAGATTCATCGTACTCTGCTTTCGCAATCCACATCTGTAAAAAATTTTAAAACATAGCAATATTTATATCAAAGACAAACTGTTATAAATGCTAATATTGAGATCGAAGAGAAAACGTTAATTCTGTTATGTTTTCACCTGCTGGAAAGTGCTGAGTGAAGCCAATATAGAGCCACCAATCCAAACACTGTACTTCCTCTCCGGTGGAGCCACGACCTTAATCTTCATACTACTCGGAGCCAAAGCTGTAATCTCTTTGCTCATTCTATCACCAATCCCACCAAACATCGTGGTTCCACCACTTAGCACAATGTTCCCATACAAATCTTTCCTAATATCCACATCACATTTCATGATAGAGTTATATGTGGTTTCATGGATTCCTGGATTTTCCATTCCAATCATCGACGGCTGAAACAGAACTTCCGGGCACCGGAACCGCTCTGCTCCAATAGTTATCACTTGTCCGTCAGGAAGCTCGAAGCTTTTCTCAACGGAAGAGCTTGTTTTGGAAGTCTCTAGCTCTTGTTCGTAGTCTAGAGCAATGTAAGAGAGCTTCTCTTTCATGTCTCTAACGATTTCACGCTCAGCAGTTGTGGTGAAGGAGTAGCCACGCTCTGTCAGGATTTTCATGAGGTGGTCAGTTAGGTCACGACCCGCTAGGTCAAGACGTAGGATTGCGTGCGGAAGAGCGTAACCCTCGTAGATTGGTACCGTGTGGCTCACACCATCTCCAGAGTCCAAAACAATACCTAGTAAAACAATTTGCAAAAGGACCATGATATTCTCAAACCAAAATCATACCAAATTTTATTAAAATCTTGTAGTAACAATGTTTTAACCGAACCGAATCCAAAACAAATTTGGTTCTAGCTCAAAAACAAAGTTTTCATAAAACCTAAAAACCGAATGCCTATACCAATCAATAGTGAATCAATCGAGCACAAAGCTAACTAATGAACCATTGCGAATGTTTGGTAAAAGAACTAAAGTGTGTGTGAGACTAACCAGTTGTACGGCCACTGGCATAGAGTGATAGAACAGCTTGAATTGCAACATACATAGCAGGAGTGTTGAATGTCTCAAACATGATCTGAGTCATCTTTTCACGGTTAGCCTTTGGATTGAGTGGAGCTTCGGTTAAGAGAACCGGATGTTCTTCAGGGGCAACACGAAGCTCGTTGTAAAAAGTGTGATGCCAAATCTTCTCCATGTCATCCCAATTGTTAACAATACCATGCTCAATTGGGTATTTGAGAGTCAAGATACCACGTTTTGACTGAGCCTCGTCTCCAACATAAGCATCCTTTTGTCCCATCCCAACCATCACACCCGTGTGACGAGGACGGCCTACAATGCTCGGGAAAACCGCTCTTGGTGCATCATCACCCGCAAAGCCTGCCTAAACTCAGAACATATTGCTTAAGTGTCTTGTGGTATATATCGTCATGTGACACATAGCATTTAGAGAAACTTTACCTTAACCATTCCAGTTCCATTATCACAAACAAGTGGTTGAATGTCTTCACCGTCAGCCATTCTTCAATCACTACCTGTATATAAATCAAGATCGTAACAAAACATGTTTTGGTAAAATTGAATTATAATCGAAAATGTATTGGACGTGGCCATAGGTAGTATGTTCCATAATATTCAATGATCGTTAATTCTTTATGAATCATTTGTACGATGAAAACCCTCAAAACAGTATATAATTTTACCAAGAATGTTTCAAATAACAAGCCATATTAAATGAATAATGACTTACAACACATCCAAGCAGATTATTCTAAAATCTACTAGACATTTCGATATTTCCTAACAATTTTCGATGGAAGTGAACAAAAATCGATACTAAAAAAGCCAAATAACAAAAGGTAGTCACCTGGTGAAATTCAACGACGAACAAAAAGAGAAATCTGATTCTGAAACGCCCCGTCCTGAATGGGTTCAAAATTTCTGAAAAGACCAAAGGAGCTTTCCTTTATATTGCTCAAATGCAAACAGATCTTGGCCGTTAGTTTTTTGTTGGAACCTATATCTAAGAGTGTAATGACAAGTGTACACCTATTTTTAGGCAAGGAAATACATTACAGCCCAACCTGAACGAAAAGTATGGTTTTGGTCCTGGTTCGCCGGAAGAATCGGGTCAGTGCAAAACTCGTTATTGAATTAGGCTTTTCAAAATATGGATCATTGAGTAATGAGATTATATAAGAGATCATAAGGGTGACGTTTTAACAATCAACGACATTCATGTGTCAAGGACTTATATTATTTTCGGATTCGATTGTAAAAATACTTGTGTTTACAAACCCAATTATGATCATCTTAGTCGTAGATGTACTAATTTTATTATTTGCTTCAAAACTCATATTTTTTTATTTTCTTATATCAAATTCCCAAGAAACGACTAATCTAACGAATATGCATGTATATTTGATGTATTTTAAAATGCATGCCAAAACCATGCGTTAGACCATGTTAAATGTGGTAGGTAATTAGCATAATGACATCGTTTTTCAGTCTAATACGAATGCGAGGACATATGATTGTGAAACAACTATTAACATATATTTTTCCTTTTCATATTAGGATCTCGGACCTTATGTTTATGCAATTTTCTGCGATTAATTTTTTTTTTTTTGTAATCGTGAGTGGCCTGAACCATTTAACCCCACTCCAGAAGAATTATGCCGACTTTTTGGGGTCTATTAATGAAAAGCCGACCCGAGCATCATACCCAATCCCCCAAAAGACTTAAAAAAATCGACATAGAGAAAAAGTAAGATTATAAAAATTGTAAGAAAGTAGAACATTATAATTTAGGAGGAGATATGGGTATTTGTTGAAAAAGGTTGGCGGAGATTGAGAAAATGGTGTAATGATGATATAATGTGGGGAAGCAACATAATTAAGCATGAGCATGATATGCAATTATTTTGTATGGAGGGGTGCGTCTTCTGTTTTTCGTATTAATATATGAAAAATAAATTATACTAATATTTCTTAAATTACTTTACAATTATCATACGCCGAAAACAATTTATACAGACTTTAAATGATAATAAGATATAATGACATGAAAACAATAAGGATCGATAAAATTGTAGCGGTTTGAATAGTAAACTTAACTAAGGATATTGATCAAGTAATGATATAAATCAAATAAATATATATATAAATCAAAAGGATTTTGTACTATGCTTTTGTAAGTTTTATTTGATATAAATCAAAGTTATAATAAAATTTGCATATAGTATCAAAAGGATGTGTAATTGCTCAAAATTGACTTTCAGTTGAGAACAAAAATAATGATATCGTAATAGTTTTATATCTCTTATAGTTTGTTTTGTGTTTTGTTTATGAATAATTCCTTTTTATGTTTTTGGCGTCATATAAAATCATGGGGTTGGATGTGACTAAAATGAAAAAATAAAGAGTTGTGGAACTCAAAAATAAGAAACTTAGGATCGATGCGGTGAAACCCAAGCAATCTCAAATGGATCCCACACACCCCAGCGTGGAGACATATTGTCATCTTTTCAATTATTATTTCCGTAAATTCCTTTTTGTTTTTTAAATTACCAAAATAGTTTTCTTCTCCACTTTTCATTATAAATTTTCGTTGCATATTAATGAATTTCTATATCAAAATGATCACTGTGAGGATAAGTTGTTTGAAAAAATATAGCAACGGGTTCAACAATTTTCTATGTACCATATTGATATTGGAATCCATTATATTATATGGCTCTAAGCTATATTTTTCTGAAAAGTGTCGTTTTTCCGCCATTTAAAAAAAAACAAATTAAGATAATAAACAAGACGTACCAAATATACAACCTCTTCGAAACTATCAGTGTCAATGAAGGAATCCTAGGAATCACTCTCTTACGACTTACAAGAAACCTTAGACTACGCCAAATGCAAATATTTATGTATATTCTAGCAAATTAGGTAATAATTTGACTTATGATAATTATCGATATAATCTGTATGTGATACATGTCAAGTTACATAATTAAAACCCAAACGATGCTTGTTATTATATATGAGTGTGAATATTGCATTAACTTCTTTACTTTGTTTAACCGTGCTTATAACATGAGACATGTAAGTCAGAATTAATGTTTAAAATTACAAAGAACGGCATCGTGATCACAAGAAAGCTTAAGTAATTAATAAGATGAAGGATGTAAAAGTGATTATAAAGCTAAAAAGGGGGATGGATTTCACATAAGATGCAGCAGATGCTTTAACAAAAGAAGATGCAGCAAATATTAGTTATATTATATAATCACGTGACTTGATTTTGATGAATCAAAAGTAATTAGTACACGAGTCACG
Organism: Schrenkiella parvula; assembly: GCA_000218505.1. Lineage (NCBI taxonomy): Eukaryota > Viridiplantae > Streptophyta > Magnoliopsida > Brassicales > Brassicaceae > Schrenkiella > Schrenkiella parvula. The sequence goes on along the minus strand of CM001192.1, from coordinate 10,607,735 downwards.
TGATTTGAAAATTACACCCAAACTATGTGGTGTTTATAATGTTATTTTTATATTCACATGTAAATAGGTTTATATGACAAATTACCTTTTATAAACCAGGTATTCATTGTAATGATTTTGTTTTCTACAGGTTCGAGTTGAATTAAAAAGTTATGTACAGATATAAATAAATTATTGTTTTATTCAAGTGTCGTTAGGTATTGATTATATCACAATATTTAGCTATTAAATGTTTGGCTAACTACCACTTGGATATATGGCAATAGAAGTCCTGTAATAGATTTTCCGCGATTGAGATGATGTGGCATGTATTCTGTTTTAAAAAGGATATTTTACGTCGATTAGTCCACCACAAATACAATATACAAACTGATAAAAAAATACATAAACTAATTGATGTTTTATGAGTAGTATATTATAAAAAAAAATCTAAAAGAATTTTTTTTTTGAATATTCGCTAATTTTTATGCTGATTTACTTATATTATTTACAAAGACGATAAAAAATGAAAAATATATGAATCTGATGAGTATGGAGGAGAAAGAAAGATTTCTTTATGGCTAAAGTTATAATAATTATCATGCAAAGAGCTAAGAAATAGTGATTAATTAAATTATATTTGTGTGGCTTGTATGTAAATGCATCATGCATATACTGGTTTTTGCATTGGATCCCTCGCACAAAGTGCGTGTTCATTTCAATTTCTCAGTGTTCAGAAGTCACGACCCACATAACTTTATATAATCTTACACTCATGCTCATGTATAAGTCTAAGATGATGTATACATATTTTATCACTTATCAATGTAGAGTGAATTGAACTTGATTGCTTAAACAAAGTATTCTAACCCTAAACGGTTTATAGGCTCGTAATAATGTTTTTGTGTTAATGTTAAATTAGGCCTTTTACAAAAAAAAAACTGCTTAGTTATAAATAAGTTCATTCAAATTATACAAAGTACAAACCCTGTATCCACTTCAAATTTGTATTTTCCAAAACTTCTATTAGTTATGTTTACACTCATGGATTCAGCAGCTCTCATTTAAGCTATTAGATCTTCAATTTTGATCTTACCTAATTCATCCAATGATACATAATTGCTAAAATATAATATATTTTTTATTAGATATTTGTTGGAGAGGCCAATTTTCACATTCTAAATTAGCCTGGGAGATCTAAGGCTAACTTATATCTGGGTGAGTACTGAGTTGTTTTCTTTTCTTTTGCATTTTTGTACGAAAACAAAAATTAGTATAATTAATATATAGATGTCCTTCTCTTTTCACGATCTGCATGCCTCGCTCCCTCGTTGATTAATTTTGAGTTGTCGCTCTTTGCTATAAATATATCGAGCACACATTCACACATAAGTATCAAAACATACACTTTATTTCAATTTATTTGCTCCTTATTAATTTACAGCATATACAAATACATATACACAATAATATAAATACACTCCTAGCTACACACGTATACATTAATATAAATATATATACCTAGTTCTTATTGTTGTTTCTGATATCAAAATCATTCATTTGTCTTTGAATTTACTCTTCTTCTTCTTCTTGTCCTTTTTCTTCTCTTTCTCTCCTGTTTGTGATAAGATGCCAGACATAAAGATTTTTAAGGTATCACCTGATGACAAAGATATCGCAGCCATGCAACAACCCGAGAGTCTCCTAGTTCCATCAAATCCCGAGCCTCCATATTCATCATTATCTCGTCAAGAAAACAAATCTAAAAGAGATCGAAACCACCAACAACAAGATCAAGAAGAAGGACAAGGACAAGAACAAGAACAAGAGAAGCTCCTATACGAATCGAGAAGTAAACGAAAACGGGAATGTAATGACAAAACTTCTAGTGTAGAGATCCTAGAGACACCGAGGAACTCGAACATTAGGTGTTATTGTCCTCCTCGGCCGCCGAGAAAGACCAAAGCCACTCCGGCAATGAAAGGGAGAGCCATATGGTTTAAGAAATCGATGGTTTTCTTAGATGTAGCTAGAGAGGTCGAATCCATGTTTCCTCCATCTGTTCTTCAAGATTTCGGTAAAAAAATCAAGAAAGCTAGATCTTGATCAATTTTCTTTATATATCCATATATAGGCTTTATTTATTTTCTTTATTTCTTTTCCATTTGCGTTACCTATAAATCTATACGCTATATTATTGTGTTTGTACTAAAGGAAAAAGACACAAAAACAAAGGTTAGCGTTTTTCTTAACCTTATATGAAATCAAATTCCGCTTTTTTTTAAGACTTCACTTATAATGTTGAGAGAACTATATCTTGATCCATATGTTCTATACGTTAAGACGAAAATTTGTTTTAAGTTTTTAAAAAAATTAAAACAGAGATCTATCGTACTTGTAAATGCAACGTAAACGCAAAGTTCGCATTAAATAGCAGTTATGATTGTCTTATATATCATTAGAGTAATGATGCTCAGTTGCGATTTGTAGATTAATTGAGCCATTTAGAGGGATTTTTTCTACATCCTTGTTCATCGGATTCCTCAATTGCTCTGACAAATTAATCTCTATTCTTGTCTCATAATATTATACATATACAAATAGCATATAAATAACGAAATATTTCTATTAAAATTGGCGACTAAAACCATTTTTACATTATTGAAAGACAAACAAAAAAATGCTCAATCGTCAAAAAGATAAAAACTACTCTCTCCCTCTCTCGCATATGGTTTGAAAATTATTTTAATATAGAAATGATGTTTTACAATTTTCTATGCCAAATTTATTTTTATTTCCTACTTTGCTCTTAGTTTTTAAGTCTTTATAGCACAATTAGTAAATCTAAAACAACAGAAATTCTAAATAAATATCAATTAACATCAAACAGAAGGAGTAAGATCTTTGTTTGTCTTCTATCCAAGAGTCCAAGACGTATGCTTGTCCGTCCACGTTTTCTACTGCTATTTTTTTTAAATAATAATTGGAGGATCCTAAGCTAATGAATGTCCACAAAGCCATGGATATGGTTAATCTATCTCAATCAAGAAGTTGACTTTTTGAATGTCTTGGGGGTTAGGGAACTTTTAAATTGAATCTTGAAATTTTCAGTGTAATTTGACTTTTGTCCCCCCACAAAAGCAAACATGCGTCCGTGTTGATCATCCCCACAGTTATCTTATTCTTACGAAAATATTCCCCTCTCGAGGTAAATCACACTTTATAGTTTATACAATTTATATATATTAAACATGCGTCCGTGTTGATCATCACACTATATATTAATATTGTTACTTTATAATTAAATGAAAGTGCAGTTGTTCTCTACATAAGATATTTATCCAAAACCTACTGTATGATATATATGTATATGTGTAGATAAAAAGCTTAACCTAAAGATACATTGTATTGGTATGCACATTAGAGGTGAGATGCAGAACTGTAGTATAAAGACTAAAAAACATCATCAATATTAATCTTAGAATATTTGTGCACATTCAAATGCTATCATAGACTAATAGACTTAATTATATATTAATTTGTTCTTTATTTCCGAACTAATACATCGATAAGATCAAAGTATATATACTGCTAAAGCCTGGCAATGACAGATTGGATGTCTGTACAAATATAAATCTACAAGTAACAACAATTAGTCATGACCAATCAAGGATTTAACTACAATTTTCTATCCAAAAGCTCGTCTATTGACTCTATCCTAAACTCAAACGAGAGAACTGATGTGGAGCTATCCGAACAGTATCTTGATAACTCCAAGACTTATTCAGCTTTCATGTATCAAAACTCTTTTCCTAACGTGACTATGAGGTCAGAAGAAAGATCCGTGACTTGAACACCGGAAGTTATATCAGGCCGAGGCCCAATAATATGAGGCAAATCTCTTTATAGGGAAACGGCAAGTCCGCAAATGTTTCGAATGCCTTAGTCTGGAAAGTGAAAACGGTGTTACAGATAGGTCTCGTGATCGAAACGTATTTCTCTAACGCCTCTTTATTCGTTCTTTTCTTTCGAGGTTTTTGTTTTCATTTGCTATTTTGTTTCAAGCAAATTAGAGATGTTTCACCCTGGCCCATGTAGTTTCTTTGAATGGGCCTACCCGTTTCTAAACTCGTAAAGACACAAAACGATGTTGCTTTGAAGAAACCAAAAAAGATCAACTTTGACAAAAAAAATTTTTTAACCTACGTTGTTTATGAATTATGATAGTTAGCAAGCAAACAAAACTTAAACTACACTGAGATGTGAAACTAAGCTACCGATGCGATGTCTTTCTGTTATTTTCCGAAAATCGTACAAAACTAAGTTTTTAATTCTACTTATCAAGAAGAGTTGATTAGGAAAAGAGGACGTAGACGAGAAGTAAAATACATAACTGGAAAGCCACTGTCTACTGCAGAAGATAATGTCTGCTTTGTATCGAGACATCGAGTCTTTTACAATGGCCAAGTAAGTTAATCCAACTGAAACTAGACGAAACCACAAGAATACAATTGTTTAGTTAGGTTGTCTTTTCATGAATACTAGCATAGAGTAGCTTAGTTATAAATTAACTAGTAATGGCACTTCAAATTGAAATGGTCATATTTTTTAATCTTTCGGCAACAGTTGGTCATTTGAGATGCAAAACATTAACTAAGACTCCATATCTAATTCGAGTCTAACTAACTTCTGCAATTCATATGGCAAAACACTATAGCAAAAAAAAGATGATGTCATGCAGTTTTTAATAATCACTTTCTAAACCCATTAACAGAAATAAATAACAATTTTTGATGTGAAGAGAATGTTTACCTCTGTGATCAATATGACGATTTAGTCTGAAAAGACCCAAAAAAAACTGAGGGTAGTTTCACAATTTTTGAATCTTGATTCTATATGGCAGTGTATTTTTTTGGTTGGATACGACGAATGGGTTATTGACTTATGTATCTAAATTATTCGTTCTGGGAACGTACAATAAGTTTCAATGTGGATACATAGTCTTGATTGTTTGAGAAATTGAATGATTATGTTAACTTGTGATGAGTTGAAATTTTGTCTCTAAGTGTCAACGGTATAGATTATGCTTCGTCACTGAGATCAATGGTGTTGAACTGGTATTGCTCATATTTTAAAGTTTGATTCTTTGGCAACTTTTGTATTTTTTGTTGTTGTTGTTGTTTGTCTGTATATACAGTTTATTAATCATGACAGAACATAAGAACAATATAAGATGTTCTACCACATGATATATATTTGTTGTAATGATTCAATTTTGGTTTACAGTCCCAAAATTGTGTTAAACAAATCAAATAATAATTAATTTTTCAAAGGATTAACAAAACAAATCATACTTCGTTAATTATGAAATCTTTGGCAAAAGTTTTGGGCTCCAGTGTCCAAAGCGAGTTTCGAAATTTACAATAAAGGTGGGGCCCACGATGTTGACGTGTGTTCTCGGACCCCTTCCACTTTTCCTGTCTCTTTGAGTTTGGTTCTTTCACGTGCCGCCATGTTCACATTTGCCATCAAATACGTACATATATACGTATGAGTGACAGTATGCTTCATGTAAATTGTACATATATACGTATACACGCGTACCTTTTTCCGTGCATGTAAGTAAATATGCAAATGCACTTTAACAAAATACGTTTTCAGTTTCTGTTTTCATACATATATGGCTTACATTTATAGTATTTTTTGCTGTATTGTCTAATTCAATTTTCTTTTAGATATAAAAGATCTAAAAGAAAAAAATAGTGATTAAAAAAAACTAACTCAATGATCGAACCAATATGGCCATAATCTAGAAGAATCCATTTTGTGTCTGACTAATCCAAAAAAAAATTTCATTCTACTTTTCAGTCGATATTTGAAATACCTAAAAATATGTAAAGATAAATATTTGTCTACATAATCCATAACTCGTAAAGTGCTTTACTGGGTGGATTTGAATGACTAATCGTACAATTTCAAGCTTAAGTATTTTTATGAAAATTAAGTTAAACATTTATTGATTTGAAAACATCCGTTTTCGTCATAGTGATTGATGTAAATTAATAAATAGAAAAATGTCGCAAACTCACCACTAATAAAGTCTTCTGAGCAGTAGTTATATGGTCCGGTAAAACTTTTTCTTGGCATAAACAACAACTTTAACTCAAAACTATTCCCGGTTCAGATTATATTATTGATTTAACCTTTTTTTTGCTGCTAAAGATATTTACTTACATTTGAATTAAGAGAGAATTTATTTTATCTTTTTTTGGTTGCTTCGAAATGGAATCAAACACACCTGTGGGTAGGTATATTCCTGAAGGAAAACTGTGGAAAAGGCAAGTGAAATTAAAACAAAACCTTTCGGCGATACATCGCGTGATGCCATGAATTTTTCTAGTTCAGACAACACAAAAGGTATATATATAATTATATATTTACAATGTTATGTTTATTTTTAATTTTTTTGTCACCATGTTAAGTTTTATTTACATTTTGAAATAAAACAGACAGCATCCAAATTAAGTAATGATCACAACTCACAAGTGTGTTCTGCACACACAAAAAAAAAATCACAAGTGTAGAAGATTTATTCATGGTATATTGTGCCATAATTTGCGGTTAATAAGAACATTGCACTACTTTATCGTTTACTTGAAATAGCAATATTTTTATCGGACTGGTAGATTAAAAAAACACTTAACGAGGCTGAAAAATTCAAACTTGTGGCGCCGTAAAGATTTGAATTATTAACCCCAACTTCCAAACCTAACACAATTTTATTTTAAGTTATTTACCAAAAGCTTTATACAAACTACAAAAAAATATTTTTTTGGGTAGAGGACACAATAAGTTTCATAAAGCCAATTTGTAGCTTTTTTTTTGGTTTCTCAAACGAAGTTAAAACAAGCATCTGCATATTTTTTTCAGATTGATACATACAGAAGAAATCATTCCCAAATGAATAAGAATGAGAGAAAGGAAAGATAATCACACAATTAAAATTGAAATTCCTTTTAAAATTTCAACCAAAAATAAAAATTAAGGAGTAGAGCAAAAGAGGTCTAATACTAAACAACCAGTGTGGATTTCTGGTCTAACGTTCTAAGACTTGTTGTACCTGATGAAGAAGGGGGAGAAAACGATACCGTCTCATCAGATTCTTGACTACTCTGTTTCTTATCTCTGTTCATCATCGCAGAATTCAAAAACTTCATAAACGAACCTTCTGATATACTCGAAAGTTCCGGTTTTTGCTCTCTCCTTTTGGCTTCTTCGATCAGTCTCCTCCTCAGCTTCTCTTCCGCGTCTCTCATGAACTTGAATTTCGGCGGAGGCGAAGAAGACGACCTGAAAACCTTGTTAAACTCAAGCTCACCGTCTGATTCGAACAGAGGATTAAACCCATGGTGTGAGTAAGACTCCAAAGGAGATGACTTTAGTGTAGTAGGAGAAGCCAATGGAGTGAATCCAGGTGTATTAGAGTCATTTACTCCAAGCGGAAGATCACTCAAGCTCCTTGTTCTCGATCTCGAGCCTCGTCTTGATTTCCCGTCATCAGATTCCAAATCCGCTTTCGTCTCTTCCATGATTGTGAAGAGAAACCTCTGGTTGTGAAGCTTCATGAGCTCTGCTTCAAATCCTAGATCTCCTCCACCCAAATGCTTCATCAACCCAAGCTCTAAATCTTGAGACCCATCTGGGTTCCTCGAGATTTCCCCTTCTCTTCCGCCATTGTTAGCCTGTAAAGACTGAGGCTTTCTGAAACAGAAGAGCTGGATAAGCTCCTTAGCGTACCCCATTTGTTGCTCTTCTTCTTTCTCTTCTTCACTCTCTTGGCTTATGATTCTCTTCTTGTGGTTCTTCCATCTCAGAAGGTAATAGACTTCTGCAACAAGTGCTAAGAGAAGAAACCCAAACACCAAACTCAACCCAATCCCTAACCCACTTATAGTCTTCATCTTTCTCACTCACCAAAAATTCTTACATCACATGGAAAGAAAAGAAAAAAAATCCCCAACTTTTGGGTCCTTTGTGAAGCAAGATTCGGTAACCCTTTTTCAACGATTGAGGAGAACCTAAAATGTGTGAGAAGTTTTGGAAAGAAGAGATATTTTAGCTGCGATTGATATTGTTAGAGGAGCAAAAGATGGAAACTTGCCTTGATGGTGAGCAGCAATTACGATTGAAAGAGAAAGATAGACTTTTGTGTGTGTGTGTGATATAGATAGAAAAACTTCTCTTCCAAAGCAATTTAGGTTCACAAGTTGGGTTCCTTGTAATACTTGGCACAAAAGGCCCACGTCTTGGTGCCTTTAACGCACCATTTTGAAATAAAAAGAGAACTTAGGGTACACTTTATAAAAATATATTTTACTTATGTTTTAGAGTATGTAGTTCGACTTCGATTAATTATAATAAAACTGGTATGTACTTTTTAATCAAACTGTATTTATTTAAAAATTAGAATAATAATTTTTATGTCTTAGTGAATCCGATTTCTAGCCATAAAAATTAAAATTCACATAATTTTATAAAATATAATAATATTTTTTGGTTAAAATTTAAATAAAACAAAAACTGAAAATATCCAAACCGAATCGAACTAAACCATAATAGATATAATTTTAATATGAAATAATGTATATAAACCAAAAACTGTAAAATCCAAATAAAAACTGAACGGAAAATCAAGTTAAACATCAATAGTATAAATTAATTTTTAATTATACTCCTATCTAAATTTGATATAGATGCAGTTTTTGAAACTGATGTCACTCCTATCTAAATCTAAAGTTAAAAAGAAAAAAAAGCTCCTATCTAAATTTTGAACTCACTGACTTTGTTTTTTTATAATGCTGTTTATAGTATAATTATTGTAATGTGGTTGGATTGTCAACATTATTATAAAAAGTTCAATCATTCAAATGTTTTTGTGTTGTACTGACTATCTCAATTTTAACATGGATATAGTTAAATTATTAACTGGATGTTATCAATATTAAAAGTATGCGCTTGAATAATGTATTTCAGGTTACAATGATTACAAAAAGAAACATTGTAAAATATTATGAATATACAAAAATTGAACGGTCCACATTACTACTATTTCTATTTTATTTTTTCAACTCCACAATATTTTATAATAAAAGCATTTTATGAAAATGTTAAAAAAAAATCGGATTTTTGTCTCTCGTCGAAGTAAACAAAATATACGACAGCTCCACATACCAAACTTGCTAATATATGCAATATACATCCCCGTTTCTTTGTTTTTTTTTTTTAATTATTGCACCTTGTTAGAGTTTTTTTTTTGTTTTCTGGACGCGTACACACATACATAAATGTATATCTATATCATTTAAAAATTTATTTTCCGTAACTCCATTAAAATAACTTTATAAGGGAAACAACTTTTTTTTATTGGAAGCAAAGAATATATACGCTCTAAAAACAAAATTCTAAAAACCCTATCATAATCTACTAACATAAAAGCTTTTAACTACTATATTCATTATATAAACTACAATATATACAAAACTACTCTTATCACACACTAATCACATACAAATACGGTTTATACTTTCTTTCATTTCTCTTTTCCTTACCTAGTCTCATCTAATTTTAATTTCTTCAGTAACATTGATTCAAGCTTACAAATATACATAAAAAATATAGGATTTTCCTCCATTTGCCATGTTTTAAATGTTAAAGAAAAAACAGAACGACATGTAGATAGCGTATAAAAGTCATATATATTTTTAAAAATGGATAAGAAATTAGAAATAAAACTCTTGAGGAAAATTTAGAAATTGAAGGGTTTGCGAGGAATAATAATTGGAGACGCCACGAGGGGAACCCAGAAAATATGATTGGATAAGATAATAAATAGACAGAGCCAAAGGTTAGACAACCGTCGCCCACAAACTCATTATAGCTGTTTGTTTTCGATTCCAATTCCATTATCATCGGTGGTTTTTTTAATTGTTATACAGACAGAAAGTATATTGTTGTTTTTTTTTTCCGTTTTTCCTACAATACCGTTAGAATAAGGTATGGTAAAGAAAAATTGAAATAATTTGCAGTAAAGCCACAGAACAAAAATGATCTGTTCTATAAAAACACTGTGCTTTATCTCTTGAAGGAAAATTTTGTTCAATATTTGCAAATTACATTCTCATGAGATTTGGTTTTCTTTTATATAACATTTACAAAATATAAGTTCTGAACAAAATATTTAACGAGAGTCTAAGGCCTACATGCTACAATTGTTTCCTCACAACGAGTAGATGAGGAGATATCTATCTTTTGTTACTTTTTAGTTGATAATATCTACTAATTCAATGAAAATCTAATTCGTACAAATAAAAATACATAAACACATGATGGGGACATGTAATATAATGATTTGTACTAGAAATATTAATTGTTGTGCCACTATGAATATTGTTGAGAAGAAAATAATAATATAAACACTGTATTTATATATGACTCGATTCTGAAATTATTATTCAGAATATTTTTTTTTAATATAGGGATCGAAATCTCTCATTAAAGAAACCGTGTATGACATTAAATATAATTTGACATGAATTTTATGTTTAATTCTAATTTAGTTTGACTAGACATAAATCCAACGGCTTATATATTATGGATATACACAGTCGCTGGAAAAGGAAATATATAACAAGTTTTGGCCCATTAAAACTAAATGGGCCATACAACACGTTCGGTAAAAGGACTGAGATGAACTTAATTTTCATTAGGTCTTTCAAAATGGTTTCAACTAATCTATGTGCACACAAGAAAGAGTATGAATTTCCATATGTAACTAATTTTCAGATCAGAACCCAAACCAATCTTCATAATCTACAGTTTCCATGTAAACTTCTGTACATATAAAATTTTGACTTGTTTAACAAAAAATCCATTCATGACCCCGATGATATCAGTGTGTACGACTTTTATATACCAAAGGCTAGCAACATAAAAGGGAGCATGATGACTTTTATATAATTTTCATCATTCTTTGAGGTCAATCAATACATTAACCTATTAACCATCATGTCGAACATGCGGTTGCTAAATGCACCCATTGATTTTTATTATCCTGATATTCTAATCAATAGATTTTTTTTCAAAGCATATACGTTTAGTTGATACTTTACAAAATATGAAAAGTATACGATTAAATCAAGTTACTGGACAGAACATAATGAACAATTATATGGACCATTATTGCAAGTTTATTGCTTAAACTTCTGGCCATTTTAAGCCCACTCATAGAACTTAAAAAATGTCTCCCAAAAATATGATATCTAATCTTAAAAAATCTAGAAAATTGCCACAGGATGTTTATTGGTGACTTCAAATTTAAGAAACAGAAGGATAAATTGTGATGCTTAATGAACATGAGACAAACGAAAAAAATAGTTAATCGTGTCTTCTTCAAATGTTTGCCAACATTAAGAATATAAGTTTTTAAGAATATAAGTTTTTTTCAAAAAGATAATCCGCATGCTCTCAAAGTAGCAAAAAGAATAAAAGGATAGCATAACAGATAACACAAATCAAAGATTCCAAAATATTTTCATACTTTGTTTTGTGACATCGAATTTCAGAAGATATCATTGTTACATAGACGATTTTTTTAAAAAAAGGACAAAAAAATCAGGTATTCATTAATTTTGCTTTCAAAATAAAGAAAAAAACAGCAATGAAAGCAGTAATTTTACAAAAAATTATTTCCCTATTATACTCTATGCACTGAATTAAAAACATTTGTATAAGTCATAATTTTAAAAATTTCACAATTTAGTATATTAATAACATTAACGGTAAATTACTTTAAATTAATATATATAGTATTTGTTTTCTAAAAAAATGCATTTGACAGTGATTTGTAATCTAGCGGTTTGTGCAGTATTATCCAGTGTTATTATCTGGATTCGAAACCAATTTAATTCTCTTTTATTAAATTATTAAAAATTATATGTGTGAAAAATACATATTGTTTTATTTTTTTCATTAAGCACATGTCAAATTCAAAAACATCTACACAATTTAATAAAAAATATTAGAATTTACCTTAAAATGTTAATTTATACAAATTTTATATCTTCAATTTAAATTTACAAACCGTTTTAGTTAGTTTATTGCTATGAACAACAACAAAAAGACTACTATAACTAAATATAAATATTTACCTTTTGGAATGTTTACTTAATTAACAAGATATACATATTCTCAAAATTAAACTATTAATTTTATCAAAATATTTAATTTAATTACATGCATTAAAATTTAAACCAAAACTATGCTTTCGTGTAGAAAAACCTGAGTCTTCCTCTGTGAGAACTCGTGTAAATTAGTTATGGTAAAGATTAAATGTTTTGATCTTAGAAAATTAGTAAACTAAATTAATGAAAATAATTGATTAGAATTATTGATGATAGCTTTTCAGACCTCTTAAATCATATGACCTTGTCCACCTCTTCAAAGGCTTTGCTCCATTTTTTATTTTATTCCTATTATAGAGTTTAGATAATTTTGCAGAAAAATGAACAAAGAAAGAAAATACGAACCGATTGTAACAGTCTTTTGGCTGAAAGCCAAAAAATAGAAACATTGCACACGAAGAAAAAAACATGTACATAACTAAGAAGTATATACAATATGTGTATAAATGTAGAATATTAATTTGTACTTACGTGTAAAAAGTTGGCTATATACAAGTGTCTTTCACGCTCGACGACACCACAAAAAGTAGACAAAATTGCCTTTTTGGGCAGTTATACATGTACATTTTTTTACACAAGAATATACGTACTGCAGTTTAGAGGAATCCATTTTAAGAAGTTTAATGATAAAAGCCAAATCAAGTTTATCCAAAAATAATTCAGAAAAAATCATAATAGAGAACAAGCTAGACAAACTATTGTTTATAATGTTCAAATATACTAACTTCTGAAGGGTTTCACCAAATAAATTTATTTGAAATTTTATACATATGAACTCATCTAGGTGTCATTTCTATACTATTTCATGAAAAAATAACTTTATTAAAGAAGTTCATTATTAACTACAATAGGTGCTGCACTAAAAAAAATTATATAAAATACTATTTTGATGTTCTAGTTTTCAAAATAGAGGAAGATTTATTGATTTTAGAATACCACTTGTGCTATGTCACAATTTTTTTTACTAATGATATATATTAACCAAAAACCGTGTTACAGCATAAAGAGAAAGATTCCAAAAAATTGTGCTATGTCACAATTATATGAAAATATTTTTGAAAGAGAAAGAATGGAGATATTTTTTAAAAGTATAAATAGAACTAAATCAAGTAGTTATATATTATATGGTGTAAAAGATTTTGTTCCTAGTATATTAGTAAATCTTATTCTCATTAAAATCATTGAACTTAATTGATTTGCCATGGTGATCACCACTGTTGTATGGATTAAAGGAAAACAGGAAGTAAAATACATGTAGAACTAATCAAACGGCTCAAATTTCATTAGAACATGGAAATCAACGAAGAGATTGGGGAGTGTCATATGTCTCTCTCTCTCACTCTCTTTCTCGAGGCAAATCTCTGCTCCTATAGATTCGTAGGTGCCTAAAAGACTCGAATTGAAGCCATGCATGTCTTTTGCTTTCACAATTTGTCATTCCCCATGCCATGCCAATTTTCTCATCAAATCTTTAAATCTATATATATATATGTATTTGCATTTTACATATTTCTATATCATAAGTTCGTGGCGTAACAAAATGAATTTTTAACTAATTGATAGTTGTACAATGGCATCCTTCTGTTAGTCAGAACTGCCAAAAAAAATTGAATTCTGACTTTTTATTTGACTAGTCTAGATTTCAGGTTTGAACCTATGTAAAATGTATGTGATAATATAATTTAATGTATTGTGATTCTTCAGATTTATCTTATCAGGAGTATTTGGTATATTTTTTCTGCAAATTTGTCACTACACAATCTTAAGCAGTGCTAGTAAAAAAAAATGTATGTACGACTGTATATAGAAGCGAGGAAGAGAGAGGACATGTGGACATATATCAAAAACATCTGAAAATAAAACGACGGGTCCATATTTGTGAACTCGCCACATCGTCTTAACCCTCTATAGAAGGCAAAATAAGTCGGAACGAGACCACGAGGCAAAGCAACTAAGTAGAGCCACTAGAGTTTTCTATTTTGACGGTTTACTAAATAGGATTAAGGTTTTGTAACTTTTTGAAATATGTTTTTGATCGTTAAGAAATCGAAGAGCCAAGCGTCTCTCGGCTTCAAAATTGTCGTGTTATATAAATACAAATAGTAAATATTATACGATAAATAATATAAGATATGTCAATTTCCGAAGCAAACTAGATATATAGGCTTCTCATGACCTACAAAGAACACAATCCAACCAGCTATCTTTTGCCGCCCTATTATATTAACGTTCGTATTTATCCTTACTGTCTCTTTCATTTCCAAGACTTATTATGGCTCTTGTTCATTAAAACACTTTCGAAAAAACATCCGTAATCCCCATAAAGAATAAGAAAAAATAGTTAATAAAACATAATCCATCATTTATATCCACATATACTGTATTAAGTTTCACGTGGGAAAACTATTTAAGATATTGTTATAGACAATTTGACATTGACAAGTACTGTGATATCTTTTTCTTTTAGCCGCCCGCAGTTTAAAATAAATTAATTGACAATCTTTTTAAACCTTTATACTAATGATTGATTTTACAAAATAAAAAGAAGAACTCAGAATAGATTTAAAATTCTTTTTTTCTTATTTTCTTTTCTAATTTTAATAAAAAGTATCCTCTTTTTTACCATCTCAGCCGCTCCACGCCATGTTTTCAGAGTCTCCAGCACAAAAAACGACACGCATGTCACTCTCTCTTTATTTCTTTTGACTCTGTTCCACTCCCTCACTAGATCGCTATATAAATACAAGAGCCTTCCCATGAGATTCATGCATCAATCAAAACCCCGAAACTCGCATGTAGAAATTGTCCTTAAAAACCCTAAGTTTCTCACAAACGTTTAGCAAATCACATAAATGGAAAACGAAGGGAACGCAGGAACGGCAAGCAGTTCAAGGTGGAACCCAACGAAAGAACAGATAACGCTTCTTGAGAATCTTTATAAGCAAGGGGTTCGAACACCAAGCGCCGATCAGATACAGCAGATCACCGGTAGGCTCCGTGCGTACGGCCATATCGAGGGTAAAAACGTCTTCTACTGGTTCCAGAACCATAAGGCTAGACAACGCCAAAAGCAGAAACAGGAGCGCATCGCTTACTTCAATCGTCTCCTCCACAAAACCTCCCGTTTCTTCCACCCTCCTCCTTGCGCAAACGGCACGTAGTTCTCCTCCCTATTCTTGCTTTCTCTACGTACTTTCTTCATCACAGAATATTTCTTGAACATATACATATATAGTCGATTTGTTGCACATATACATATATAGTCAATTTCTTGTTGATTACGTTTCCTTTTTTCTGTATGAAGATTTGAATAAATCTTTTGAACGTTTTATTTCGGCTAATAAATCATGTGAAAATATTCAATCTAAAAAATTACAAAACACGTCACCGTGTACGCAATGATTATCACAGAAGTGTTTTGAGATGTCTATTAGCAAATTATGGGCTTGGAGTAGCAATTTTCTTCCATTTTCTTGTATTTTGACGTTATATACCTAACTCAAACAAAATTTGCTATGTTTTCTTTGTTGTTATGAAGTGGGTTGTGTTAGTCCGTACTATTTACAGCAAGTAAGTGATCATCATAATCAACATGGAAGTGTATACAGACAAGATCTCCTTCGCAGTAACAACGTGATGATACCAAGTGTTGGCTACGAGAAACGCGCAATCACAGATCATAAGAAACAACTTTCAGACATAACAACAACGACATCAGCTAGAATGTCAATGTCTTCGAGTTCACTCAGATTTGACCGATTTGCCCTTCATGATCACGGTTATTACGGCGAGGGCATTAACGTCAATTCTCATGGACGGAAGACGCTTCCACTTTTTCCACTTCAACCTTTGGATGCGACTAATGAAGATGGTGTTGGAAATTCCAGTTTTGCCCCTGGTCATGATTCTCCGGCGACTTGTTTCGGTGATGGCGGCGGACGAGAGCAGCCGTTTATTGACTTCTTCTCTGGTGGTTCTAGTATGTTCGATAATAGTGGAAATGGTTTGTAACGAAGGGTTTTTGTCGGCTGTAACGAAGGGTTTAATGAGAATAAACGTTTTATTTTATCGTTTTATCCTTAGTTATTAGATTTTTTTTCTTTTAGAATAGGGAGGGACATTTAAAACGAGATGAAAAGCTACTTTAATCGACTCAAGTACTTTGGTTTCACTTTTAGAGTATATATATATATATGTACTTTTAACATCTTCTTATCAATCTTTACTTGCCGTTGTAACACAAAAAAAAACAGAAATTGTTTGTCAAAAAAAGTCGATTTCTCGAATGTTCAAAATTAATACACAATTTTATCACAATCAGATTTTTTTTAAGCTTTCATTAATGGTCGATTTGAAATCCTTCTTTAGCTCTCATTATGTCGAGGATATTGCTAATTATTCTGCTATTACATGCAAACGAACAAATCTTTGAGCTCTTGTTATCTTCAAAACTATTTTTTTTTATCGCATTTCCTATAGAGGTGGTTAGTGGTATAAATCTCTGTAGCAGAGGAGGAAGATTATGAAATTGTCTTCAGGAGAGGAGGAAATTGGTGAATGTGTTTTCTCCAAAAAAAAACAGAAAAAATTAATAAGATTGATCTCTCACCATACGAAAAGACTAAAGAATATCTCCAACCCCATTCTACTTTTCACCAAACTCTATTTTACAATAAAATATTTTCCAAAAGCTATTTCAAATTCCAAAATAGAATAATTAATGGAATTATTTAAAAAATAGAGTAATATTTATTACTCTATTTAGGAGTAAAAAAAGTGGAGTATTTGAGTAATATTCAACTCAATTATACATCTATTCCATTTTGAAGTACAAATTGAAATAATACATTGGATATGCTGTAAGATGAAAATGATATTTGTGACGGAGAAAAATGATGGAGTTAACACACTCAATAGGGGCCTAACTTCAAAACTAGTAACACATGAGCTGGTGGAATAATTGTGATTTTTGATACGCCTAATTTTCTGAGTTGACACGTATCAGCGTCTCAGTAATCGGACTATTATGAAAAAGGCACACTATATTATAGCATTCAACTCAAAATGATTTAACAATACAAAAACAAACATTCAACCCAAAATGATTTAACAATACAAAAAAAAATTGGTCCACTAAACTTATCCAAAACTAATGTACCTCCAATTGTAAAAGAAATGAAACAAAATAAAAATAAAAAATAACAGACAAAGAAAAAACAAACTTATATACATATTCTTTAACTGTAGAAGAAATGAAACAAAATAAAAATAAAAAAATATCACAAAAAAAAACTTATATACATATTACAAAATAAAAATCAAAAAATACCAGACAAAGAAAAAACAAACTTATATACATATCATCTAACGGTAGAAGAAATGAAACAAAATAAAAATCAAAAAATATCAGACAAAGAAAAAATAAATTTATATACATATTCCACGCATAGCGCGGAAAGAATCATAGTTTTACTTAAAATCCATTTTGTCAAAACATGGTTCAAACAGGAAAATAATTCCTATTAATATTAATATTGTGATTTCTCATGTTTGAATTGGATCAATAATTCCTATTAATATTAAATTTGAAAATCCTTCTTAAATACTGGAGGTGCTTTTAGGTGTTGTTAATTAACTGTATTCGTGATCGTTAGCCAATGTATGTGTCATTGTATATTTTAATAATTACCAGTTTTTTCACCATTATACTTACCAATATCAATTAATATTTTTATTCACGTCACTATTGGGTTATAAATTATAACTCGTTACGTTATTATTATTGCGTTCGAACCCGTTGGAGAAAATATATAGTAAATTATAGGACTAAGATAATAACATCATTTCTCAAGCATATTAAGATACAACTGAAGGTAACAAAAGATCACAAAGCCAGAAGACAAAGGCATAGTGTGAGATCATCGTACATAGACCTCTTTTTATTTTAATTATGCTAAAACATTCTCTCCATACACATACTGATATAATTAAGCTCCCACTTCACTTGACGCTGCAAGAACACAAACGATCAAGACTAGTTAGATTATAAGAAAAATTAAAGAGAATGTGAACTTGCACATAACAACAAGGGAAGAAATAACTTACTTGTCGCAGTTAGTGCTCATGGAGATGGGATAGGGAATGCTAACACCACACTTTCCAGGAAGGCCAGAGGCTAGACTTTGGTCGATGTTCTTTGCAGCGGCCTTTAGGCATTTACATGCTTGTTGGCGGTCCGGTGTGGTTTGAGCCATACCATTCAAATTTTTGACTCCTGCACAGCATGGAGGAGGCACCATCCCGCCTCTTGATAGGTAGTTGGCACATGGAGCCAAGCTACTTACCACTGTGCCACATGAGATTGCTGCGTCTACTGATGCGACAATGCACACCGTCAAAACAAGGCATGTGAAGAACTTCAGAGCCGAAGCCATTTTGTTTTTCTTTTTCGTTTTTTTTTTGATTTTGATAAGAAAATATTGAGATTTGGTTTAGTTCTACTTTGTTGAGATGGGAACCGAAGAAGCTGACGATGGGTTTAAATAGGAATTTTAGATGGTGAAAATAGTGACTAAGTAGGGTTTGTGGGTAGTTGGAATGCATTTATTTGATTCATTGCTTTTAATTTCTTCTACTAATAGCGAAGAATATGTCCCTTCAGTCAAGTAAACCATAATACTACATTGTTTAGTATGTACGTGTACTACAGCATAAACATCAATATATATATTACCCAGCGTTAACTTTTATTTTTCAACTTGTATTTTTCCTATTTTAAGATATCATGCTTTTGACACACTATGTATATATAGCAAAACATGTTCTCAAAATTGTATATACTCAATAGTTTATCAGCTATGTGTACTACGTACATTGATCTACTTATCAGTTATTTATACTATTTATGTAGTTAATTGATTTTTCTTTTAATTGTGTTAATATCTATATTTATATTGTACATAGATTCTCTTATAATGTTAACAGGTAAAAAGGTAGAAGATGGTTGTTGCTCATGCTATTATGGTAGTCAATCACTTGTCAACTATAATAGACTTTTTGTGTAAAACTAAATTTTAATACCGTCTAATTAATGCAATTTATATCTGAGGGACACGTACGTGTATCAAACATCGAACATCACAACTCTCCCAACTAGCAATAGTCACATTCTCCAATCCATTGGACCACGTTTTTTATTTCCATTAAAGCATTGTCCACATTATTACTACGAGTATCATTGTTGGTTATTACGGTCACAATTGTCTACTGCTTAATGGATAAACCAGGAGCTTAATTCAACACTTTAACGTGTTAGTTCGGTTAGTGTAATAATTAGATTGAACCAGCTGTGCTGGAGATTGAGCTATGGTAAAATAAGCAAACCGGATTTAACACGAAGTTTTAACTTGTCATTCTTGAGAATTAAGACCACCTTACAAGGTTTGTGAGATAGATTTATCGAGCTATTCTGATATAGTTAAGACGAAGATCCATCATATTATTGCTCGAATAGTTCTAGCGGAGGTTAAAACAAAAAGTCAATTAGTAATCCTGAATTTGAAATGTTTCTTTGTGCATTCAATATATCTTTGCTTTGTTCTTATTTATTCTTTGTTCCCCCTCTGTTTGAACAGAGTCTTTAACTGTTCTTCGAGTTATTGATCTATTGATCGACGTTCTTGATTCGAGTTCCAACTCATTTGGTGAATATTTACCGTAGATCATTATGACATTATGCTAAGCTAGGCCGTACACTCTCCATATATTAACGCATATTTAATCGTAATTCTCATTTTGATTTTTGAGACGACCGGTATTTGCCACTAATTTTGTGATCAGATAGTTATTTTCTTAATAATCCGCTAAAATTTTGTGTATCATTACCATTATTTTAGACTGAATCCAAATTCTATGATTCTAACATTTTTTCATGATCTATTCAGTTTTTTCTTTTTTCTTAAAGCTTTTAATAAAAACAATATTCGTTTCCATAATAAAAATAAAACATTCAGTTCAACAGATTACATAAAGTTTATAAAATATAATATTTTGCGGAAATGGTTTGTGTGAAAAAATAATTAAGTATTTTTTTTCAATTTTTTTTTGTCGTCAATGTCAATTTGTATCAAAAGCCAGATGGACAAGTTTGCTACAAGAAAAATAAATACAAGTCGATCACTTCCGTAATACGTGTAAACTCTTTGAAACAGATCCTCCACGTGTCATTCAAAGCTTTAAGATATGACATGGAAATCAAAACGACGGTGTCGCTGAAACTTTCACCGACAATGATCTAATTCGGTAACCTTCGCCGGAAAAGTCTAGAAGTCCACCACCGTCTTGAATATTCAGGCCATGAGACCACACTTGAATCACCATACAAACATCATTAGTCAAAGCTACATCTTCTCGAACGTGAGCCCTCATCGATGCAATGTATGTTGAAGTTGACATGTATGAATGTAATCTACGCACACGTAGATTTTGTTTGTCTTGGTGATGAGTCATATATATACTCCCGTTTAATATTTAATGACGTTAAGAACTGACACTTTCCATTGGAAATTTTTATTTTATATAATATTTTTTTGTCGGCAAGCATTTCTCATTAATTGATAATACAAACTTTATGATTATAGACATTAGGAGTCCAAGAATATACATAGCCCGTCTACATTGTTCTTGCATATTTGCAGCTCCTCCACTTCATGTTTTGCTTATCTTCGTATAGCTATTAACGTATAATCAGTCTTTGAATGACTCAATGTATGTTGCTATATGTTGGTGTCTCCAATCTTGAAGTGCTTGTTTTCCAAGTTGATGGCCACGAAGAGTACTGTATAGCATCTTCGAATCACCACAGGAAGTGACATTATCATAGCCCAAGCTTCTCAGCTGCAACACAGCTTCTCGGAGAGCATACGCTTCCGTCTCCAGGAGGTTTGCAATTGGATATCTATAGAGGTATAGATCCTTTCACACGCTTCTTAACATCAGAATTGAGGAGCCAGCACCAATTCCAAATTAATGTTCTTCAGAGACCCAAGAACCATCTACAGTACAACACATAAAATTATTTTTCGGAATTGTATTATATGTTAAATTTTATTAATTTAGTTAACGGTAAATGAAAATTTGATTTAGTTAAAATCATAAAATTATATTTTTGTGTATTAGTCTAAAATGACACTTAATTTGAGTAGGACGGAGAAGTACTTATATTAGATGAAGAAAACAAAGCTGATATTGGTTGTTGTTAAATAGCTCTGTTGGTGATCGTGAAGAATCTGTGTTGTTATATAAATTAATAATTCGTACTTCCATGAAAGAAACCATTCATAACTTCATATTCATATTTCTATATAGTATATCGTTTTTTGCTACAATCTCAAATTTATAATTTTGATCACAGAATTGGTGTATCCATAATTATTGGTTATATATATATATATATATATATATATATATATATATATATATATATATAACTCTTCACTGTATGATTATTATGTACGAAGGGTTGGAGAAATATTTAAGAGAGGATGATCAATAAGGTACTATTATCATATCTTAAACGTATTAAGATACAACACAAGAAAGAAAAGATTACAAAGCAACAAGGCAAGAGTACGGTAATATCAGTCCAGAGAGCCGTCTTTTATTATTTTATACTAAACCATACACTTCACGCAAATCATGGCTTAAACTCCCATTTTAGTTGACGCTGCAACATTACAAACGACACAAAGTACACGTCAGGACATAAGGAAAGTATAAAATCATGGTCTCTAGATCGAGTAATTAGGCAAGTAAAGAAACATATAAAAAATAAAAGAGAATGTGAAACTTGCACTTAACAAAAAGAGAAGAAAAAGCTTACTTGTCGCAGTTAGTGCTCATGGAGATGGGATAGGGAATGCTAACACCACACTTTCCAGGAAGGCCAGAGGCTAGACTTGGGTTGACGCTCTTTGCAGCGGCCTTTAGGCATTTACATGCTTGTTGGCGGTCCGGTGTGGTTTGAGCCATACCATTCAAATTTTTGACTCCTGCACAGCATGAAGGAGGCACCATCCCACCGTGTGATAGGTAGTTCGCACATGAAGCCAAGCTACTGACCACTGTGCCACATGATATTGCTGCATCTACTGATGCAACAATGCACACCGTCAAAACAAGGCATGTGAAGAACTTCAGAGCCGAAGCCATTGTGTTTTTCTTTTCTTCTTTTTTTTTTGTTGTGAAAAAAGAAATTAGGGAGATTTAGTTGACTTTTGTGTTTCTAACCTTTTGTGTTTTGTTGTTGGATGTGAGAAAAGTATGAGATGATGATGGGTTTATATAGGGATTTTAGATGGGAAAAATGATGACTAAGTAGATCGTTTGTTAGTAGTTGGATTTGCATTTATTTCATTCACTTCTACTTTTAATAAATTTAAATATCACACTGTTTACAATAATAGCGTGTTAGAATGTGAATTATCGATATATCTATTGCTAAAAAAGTAAAATATTTTTAATATGTGGTTATGTATCATGATTTATGCTAAAAACACTGCTTCTGTTTTTTAAAGATTAATGTTTTAGTTTTTGTTATATATTAAGAAATAATAAATACTTATTACTTGTTACCTTTTGCTCTTGTTTCTAATTTATTTAATATTTATTTTTTTTCCAATAAAGGTCCACCACTCATATTATACATTTTAAGTTATGTTTTCATTTTAAAATAAAATGAATTAATTAGAGACTAAAATATCATTTTTTCAAATAACAAAAAAAAGTTATAAAATTTCAATTTTCTGAAAAGCAGAGGGAATATAAATTAGTGGTTTGTGTTTGTCAGTTTGTGTTACCAACCATATAAAAGTTATCATTTCTTTATTAAGAGGTTTATAGAAAGGTTGCACAATATTAATAGTATCGTCTAGCATTGACACAAACAATAAAAAGTTAGAGGAGCAACGATATACATAATCAGTAATTACTCAGGAATGTTTCATATACATGTAAATTATTTTTCGTGCCATCCAATTGAGTGTAACTATGGCCTACGGGACATGTGTGTATCCTACATTAGATTAACATATTTATCAGCTATGTGTATACGCGTAAATGATTTATTAATCAGTTACATGCATTAAGTACGTAAACTAATTAAGTAACTGTTTAATTATATTTTATCGCTATAGGCATTAAGATAACATATTTTGGTGTAATAGAAGCGGGTTTTGTATAGATTCTCTTGAAAAATTAACAATCAAAAACACAGAAAACCATATATTTATGAATAAATTAAGCTCAAACACGATGATTATTGTATAAATCAAAGATCATGTATATATATATATATATATACATTAATTCGTTCATTTTTAAATTTACATACATACTTTAAAATTATGGTCAATATATCTATTGATCAAATCAAATTATTGATAATGATAGGTAGAATATTCAGTCAACTGCCACATAAAATAAAATATTTTGGAGTTAATTGCCAATTTAGTTTTTACTAAATAATTATTTTATCGTTAAATATTTTAAAATAACATATGTTGATGTAAAATAAATAGGGTTCTCTTGAAAAGTTAACAATGAAAATATGTGAGAATGATATATTCGTATATCAATTTAGTTCAAGTGTGCTAATTAGTGCATGAATTCAAAAATTGTGCATAGACATATATTAACTCATTTAATTTTTAATTTACATAAACAAACTACAAAATGGTGGCCACTATATCTTTTGGCCAAATCAAAGTGTTTATAACAATGAATTGGATATCAAGTTAACTGCCAAATAAGATAAAATATTTTAATTACTGAGTTAACTGTCAATTTATTTGCTATATTATCAATAATTGAAGAATTCATATTTTTAATAAAATTGTATTATTTCAGTAATCTTAATTATTATGAAATTTTATTAAATCTTACATGTTTTATATTTTGAATTTACTATTGTTATAAGACGTTTTGAGTTGCTAATATACCAAAAAAGATTCAAAAATATCTCAAATTTCAAAATTTTTATTTGTTTTATTTGAATATAAATACAAAAATTTAGAATCTGAAGAATTATGATAGTACAAAAGTTAACAACTATAGCGAAAACCAAATATATATTGTTGTATAATTTGTTAGGATTATTACAATATTGAAATGACAACAAAGAAAAAAGTTTATGATCTAAACTTTTGAACAAATAAAGATAAATAAATGCATAAGCTGATTAGTTGTATCACTTAACAACTAATAGCCGTACTAAGCTAATTAAATTTCATTACCGTCCAATCAATGCAATGTGTAACTGAGGGACACGTGTATCCAACATCAAATATCACAACTATCCCAAATAGATTAATCACATTCTTCGATTCCACTGGACAATCTCGTATACTTTTATTAACGAATACTAACTAAACTATTTTATAATTATTGAAGTTTAATATTGTGCAAAATCTTTGTGTCTGTATTTAATTAATGGACATAGTTTAATTAATAGCAAAACGAAACGTGGTCCAATGAATTGGAGAGTGTGATGTGAATTGGAGAGTGTGATGTGATGGTGCTAGTTGGAGAGTTTTGATGTTTGGTGTTGGATACACGTGTCTGTCTCTAACACATTGCATTAATTTTGGCGGTAGTCAAAAAATTTAATTCGCATAGTACGACTAATACTAGGAGATAAATTATTAGTTATGTACGAAACCAAACCAAATAATTTCAAAATAAATAATTTTTAACTATGTAATGAAGATACTATAGTTTTAAAAAAATTATCCGATTTGTTTACTATATTGCTGAAGAATATTCTTTTTAAATTTGTCAAATTTAAGCGATATTTATTACTGTACAGACAAAAAAAAGCTATACTAGTACTAAATCTTGTAATGTCGCTCAAATATAATATCTCAAAACAACCAAATTGTTGTAAGACTAATAAATTCTTAAAATTATAACATTAGATATATATGTAGTCTCTAACATATGCATACTAAATATTGTGATACAATTTGAAGGAAACAAATTCTTTTCCGTTGGTAGAATAAACTCGAAAGAATGAATGAAATAAATGCAAATCCAACTACTAACAAACGATCTACTTACTTATCATTCTTCCCATCTAAAATCCCTATATAAACCCATCATCATCTCATACTTTTCTCACATCCAACAACAAAACACAAAAGGTTAGAAACACAAAAGTTAACTAAATCTCCCTATTTTCTTATATCACAACAAAAAAGGAAGAAAAAAACACAATGGCTTCGGCTCTGAAGTTCTTCACATGCCTTGTTATGACGGTGTGCATTGTCGCATCTGTAGATGCAGCAATCTCATGTGGCACAGTGGCAAGTACCTTGGCTCCATGTGCCAACTACCTATCAAAAGGCGGGGAGGTGCCTCCTCCATGCTGTGCAGGAGTCAAAAAATTGAATGGTATGGCTCAAACCACACCGGACCGCCAACAAGCATGTAAATGCCTAAAGGCTGCTGCAAAGAGCATCGACCCAAGTCTAGCCTCTGGCCTCCCAGGAAAGTGCGGTGTTAGCATTCCCTATCCCATCTCCATGAGCACTAACTGCGACAAGTAAGCTTTTTGCTCTCTTTTTGTTAAGTGCAACTTCACATTCTCTTTTGTAATCCTATTTACGTGATTAATTACCCGATCTAGAGAATGATTTATTTTTTAATAAGCCAAACTTATACTCGTGGACCTTGGTCGTTTGTATTGTTGCAGTGTCAAGTGAAGTGGGAACTCAGATCATCGTGTGAATGAAGAGTATGGTTTAGCATATAAGTAAAATAATAAAAGGTCTATGTAGGCTGATCTCAGCATGCCCTTCATCCCTAGTTTGTCTTGTTTTTATTTTGTTGTTGAAAAGTTTGTCATGTTACTTTGTAATCTTTTGCACTCGATTGTATCTTAATTATGTTTAAGATATGATTATAGTTATCTTATTAACCATCTTTTCTACAACGCCTTCATAGATATTTAATCATATAATGAATTAGAGTACTATAACCAATCATTATGGAGGGGTATATATATATTAGTTAAGATCTTCTTTTTTTCTGGTGCATTTATAAAATTTAAGATGCCATTAGCTTAAATATCACCAACATAACTAAATAACGACAACTTAGAACATAGCTTTCATGTTGAATCTAAGAAATATAAACTTTTTTTTGTGTGCTAAATATGTGAATTAATTATCAAGGAAATGTTCAATACAACAGCTTGGCAAGCTACTATTATGTTAAAAAAACCAAAAATAATAATAAAGAGGCCTAATTAAAACCAGGTGAAGAATTGTGAAATTAGTTATAGTGATTACTCATGAGAACCTTTGTCAAAAAAAAATCTTGTATACTAGAAAAGAGTGTAGAAGATATGCAACATTGATCATGAATCATAAAAATAAGAATAGTAATAATAATATTCTCAACTTGTCATTTCAGATGTCTTTGCTCTCTTAAGATGGCTCTGTTATGGTAGCAAATCTGGCTGTGCTACAAAGACACATCTGTTTCTAATTGAGTTTTAGCCTGTATTATATCTCAGATGCCTTGTGTTTAGGTATCTTTCATTAATTTGGATAGAGAGAAACGGTTGTTATGAACATAATTACCTCTGCACAAATGTTAAAAACAGATATCTTCCAATTTTAAACTATAAAGCATGTAGCATCCCATGATTTTAGATAACCAAAGTATCATTGAGCTCTTCACTAAGAGCTAAATTTTTCATTGGAATTAATATAGTTTATCAGAGTACTTATGTTTTACACTTACATTGGATACTATAACTCTAAGTACTCTCCATCTTATAGGTTTGCTTCACTCCTTATTATTACATCCTATAGTAGTATATATCAAAGACATTGACTTATAAGGTTCGTTTTGCTGCAACAGTTAAACTGTTAATCGACTCAGGGTTTGACCGGTGGGTGGCCATTTCCTGTTGGGTTAGGTCCTGATGGGTGCTTATGCCACTTCTTTTCTTCAACCTGTTTCCATAAGATAGATGTAACAAGTATGCTCTCTGTTCATAAATGCGTGCAGGCAATTTAATCCCCTTACCCAAGTTGGCATCACTCTTTCGTCATTCGATTTTTTGCTGATCTTTTCAGGCTCACTCTTAAAATAGACTGAACCATGCAAACGACAGAGGTTAGTATGTAAGAGTGCCTCATCTTTTCCCTAATTCTTGCAAACCAAAGACACAGAACGAGTAATCAGATTACCTTCTTGGCACGCACGAGTCACGTTTCTGCCGAGAACGAGACAGATGAGAAGGAGAAGCTTGATGATTATAGCATGTCTTCTCATATTTTTAGGTAGAGAAAGTTTATTTTTTCATGTAGGATAATCATCATATATATATTGTGTAACAAGTGCGATAAACAATTTTGTCACATCTAGTTGGTACTGTCCTTATAGAACCGTAATGATTACTTAGTTTGAAGAAACTAGGTAAGATTCTCTGGTTAAATGTCATTCCTTGGAATCCTATGCAATCACATAATTCCAATTAAAATGCATATAGAAATAAAGAAAAATATTACAACTTCTTTCATATTTGTTATTTGTTCTATACTATTCAGACCAGCGTGTACGCTATGTTCTTTTGGCTTACATAACAACCACATCAAGTAGACTTTTGTCTTACTTTGTGGGTCGGTCCGGGTTGAGTAGATTTTAGTTGGCATTTTCTTGGTACGTAGAACCTAATTTTGTATTGATCTTAGTCATTAAACGAGTCTAATTTCATATCACTATGTCTACAAACAAAAACCGAACCAAACCGAGCAATTATACCTGGTTTAATCTTATGTCATGGATAGCAACTTGGTGTAGCTAGTACTAACTTGAGAACCTTCATAGTCACTCTAATATACGTCGGCCAAATATTGCGGCCTTCATTTCAATTTCGTTTTTTTCTTCTCCGTCTTTTTTTTTGTCGCCAGTTTATTTTTTTTGTCATCATCATTTAGGCCGTATAATCATTATAACCACCACGATATCTGAATTAAAAAAAAAACTGGAAAACCCACCTAGATATATATATCGTATATGGTTCAATGGTTGTATGTAACGTACCCTTTTTTCTTGATTTTTATTACCCCTTTATCGCATCATTTATATTTGTCTCTTATGCTTTTTTGTTATTCACCTGCAAAGCTTGTCGGTCTCGTGATTGTTCTAATTTCGGATGTAATTACGATGATACATTATAGCGTTCTCCAGAAATTATGGATGATTCGGCTATCGCTTCCGAAAACGTTATAATAAATAAAAATATTAGAATTTATAAATTAATAATAATAAAATCTAAATTTGTTTAACAATTATTAGAAATCTAACTTCGGATAATTCTCTATATTTTTGGCATATCATTAGAGACTATTGCCAATTGCGTTGTGGCTGTCTTGTGATTGATTTGCACTATATCGACAATCCTTAATTATATTTTTTTCATTTATGATTTTGTCACGACAATATTGAAAATGATTAACGTGTCTTTAGTCATGGACCCTTATACAGAAAGCCTGGGTCATTCATGATAGCAACTTGATTTGTTCTCAAATCTCAATAATCAAAAGGAATCAAAATGATCTATCGTAATTAGCAACAAAAAGAATACTAGTTCATGTTAACACATGTTCAGTTCATACAAGATAAGTATGTGTATTTTGATTGTCACTATTCCCTCAGGGTATATATCTATTAATTATTTGGTGAGTTTTTTTTTTGTCTTGTAATCTTTGAACTCATCATACAATATGTGCAAGATTCATGCTGCTTTGATTTTGTTAAGTCTTTCTTCCAACCGAGACTAAAAACGAACCCAAACCGAAATTCTATCAACCCAAATCAAAACCGGTTTAACCAGAGGTTATAAACTAAAAGCGGAAGGTAGAAGAAATTCTCTAAACCCTATTGGTTGGAATGGTAAAGTATAAAATGGACTTCCCGTAGCTGATCCTAGCTCATGATGAAACATCGATTTCCCCAATATCCCAAGTTCGATCTCCAGAATCAGAACCTTCTTCTATCGATATAAAATCTCAATTTCGATTCTCTCTCTCAAATCTCTTTGAGTTTCCAGCTCGATTCTCTATCATCAGCCATGGCATCGCAAGCTAGCCTTCTCCTTCAGAAACAACTCAAAGGCACGCGAAAAAAGCAAAACCTAATCAATCTGTGATCAAATCTTCTTACGGTTCTCTGATTGCTTTTTTTTTTTTCAATTCGATTTTTGTCTCTTGATTCAGATCTCTGTAAGCATCCTGTTGATGGATTCTCTGCTGGGCTCGTTGATGAGAAGAATATATTCGAATGGAGCGTTACCATTATCGGACCTCCAGATACTCTCTAGTACGCTCCTTCCTTTAATCCGCTCTTCAACTTTGTTTTCCATGATTTCAGTGAGATTTTAGCTGCTTTCATCGACATTGTGGCTTACTGCTTTGCCCACCTAAATTAGCGTTGATAGTTCTTGACATTGAACATTGTAGATCTCATAATTGTGGGATTGATTCGTAGTTTTGGTTTCTTTTTATGATGTAGTTCAAAACTATGATATTTCGTGATGTTTGAAATCGAATTGCTTTCAATAGATTACATCAGAACAGCTTCTACTCGAATCCCCTCTTTGTTAGAAGAGAATGAAAATTGCTCTGTCCTTGTCTCAGTGCTCGTATTATACACTAGTTGCCAAAGATTCTTGTGCATATTGGTTCAAAAACTTGGTGAATTTGCAGTGAAGGAGGATTCTTCAACGCCATTATGACCTTCCCGCAAAATTACCCCAATAGCCCGCCAACCGTGAGGTTTACTTCCGATATGTGGCATCCTAATGGTTAGTTTGTCTCTTATCTGTTTGGTTGGAAAAAGAGGATTCAAAGACAACTTTTTTTCCATCTTATCTCAGTCTTTTGTTCGAATGGTTTTTCCTTTATGTCATGTAGTTTATTCCGACGGTCGTGTCTGCATATCTATTCTTCATCCTCCTGGTGATGATCCAAGCGGTTATGAGCTTGCAAGCGAGCGCTGGACCCCTGTTCATACAGTATGTTAAAAAACGATCTGAGATTTGTTAGTCTTTGTCTGCATAGTATCTCAGTGTTTTGCTTCAGAATACTAGATTCTACGATTAGGGTTACCAACCTTCATTCACTCCAAGTAGATCTCTAAGTGATTTTTTTTTCAGGTTGAAAGTATTATGTTGAGTATTATATCTATGCTTTCTGGTCCCAACGATGAGTCTCCAGCAAACGTTGAAGCTGCTGTAAGTATTTCAATTGATTAGCTCTCGAAAGAATCACTGCATATAGGTTTGCAGTGAAGAGCAGATCTTGCTCATGATTGTTTTGTGTTTTCTCTTGCGTAGAAAGAATGGCGAGAGAAGAGAGACGAGTTCAAGAAGAAAGTGAGCCGCTGTGTCAGAAAGTCTCAAGAAATGTTGTGATCAACTTCAAACTTCACACCTCTGAGATCTCTCTGGAGTTTCATCAAAGTTCTTCATATTCTCTATCTGAAACCCTTGAAAACTGCCCAAACACAACTTTTTAAAAACCGGTTTGCATCTTCTTTTTTTGTCGCACATTCGAGAACTAGAGCGTTCTGAAAAGTGTTTGGTTGAGAAAGGTGTTGTTCTTGAGAAACTGGTTATTATAATGATAGATTTTATTCGTTAAGAATGCTTCTTTGCTTTGAAGTCAGAACCTTTGATGTCAGCAATGTTTTGCTCTTTGTGTTGCACTGTTTGCAGTTCACAGTTTTTTGTTGAACTACGTGCCGTTAGTTGTGCTTCAGACGACATCGTTTCTTTTTTGCAGCTTCTTCTTATGTCGCGTAACTCGCAAAGCCGTTGTCGTCACATGTCTTGCCGGTTTATCCAATAAAAAACAGGTTGCAGTTCTGATTAAAGTAAAAAAAACCGCGTGATCTGCAACTTCATTGTCATTTGAATGGGGCTTAAGCCAATATTCTTAGGGAAAAAATGGGACATTTGTATTTGTAAAACTAAAGTTACGAAACAATTGGTTATATGAGAATACAAATTAATCAAAGGTTTCAGTCGATACTCAATAGAGCCAGTGTAAGTTGATAATTAACCGATTGTGGGTTGAAATCACGTGGTTTGTGTTGATAAAACGTAAGCCATACTCTAGTTTGGTTGGTGTTCACCAAAAGTAAGTCTTACTCAATTGCACAATGAGTTTGTTGAAGATATCTTTTTGTATTAGTATTTTGCTTCTAATACCAGTTTATTTTGTTTTTTTTCCAAAATATTTCCTACAGATTATAAACGTTAACGTGGAACTATTATTAAACGTATATTAGACACATAATACATGAAAATATAATTACGTCAATGTGAAGCCGCGTCATGTAATTATCTCTTGCAATATATTGTGATAAATAAGAAAGGTGACAATATAAAATTAGCTGGATGCTGTAAGACTATTTAACGAAAGTTTCTTTTTAAAAATCTCTTCATAATATGTTAAAAATGCAACGTCAGATTCATGTTAGGTCAAACATTGTCGTGATTAGTTGACGTTATTTTCTATTTGTTATTTCCGCATTTCGTGCTTTTGAAGTCTCTCTTACTTTCTAAAACCTCTGTATTAAAATTCTTATAATCATTTTAATTATCTTTTGGAATTTAATTAAATTGAAAAAAAAAATTCTTCGGTTTCGATATTGGTAGATGAAGCTCAGATACCTGTGACTATAAGTACACGATCTTCTTCTCATTCACATCAGAAGTTTTGGGTTTAGGTTTCTCTTTTACTTCTCGTTTTCTTCGAATTCTGAAGCTTTTTGGTAATTAGATATCTTTATCTCCTTTACCGTAATTCACAATCTTCTCTTTTGCAAAGTTTCATTTTTTTTGTTTTGTTTGTGTCAATTTCAATCCTATTTTGATGCGTTTTTCTAAAAACCCAGGATTGAGAGATCTCAGCAATGGCGTCTTCAAGTGAGAAACAGAACAGCACAAAGCCTCCTCCTTCGCCTTCTCCTCTCCGCAGTTCTAAGTTTTGTCAGGTGAAACATACAATTTCTTTAAATGCTTTCACGTTCGATTTTAGTGATACCCATTTGAGATTTAAGATGCGATCGTCACCGTTCATGCCCTCGAATCTCGTTTCGTTACTTGAGAATCTGCCGTTAAACCATCGAATCGGTTTGTGTCACAAGGATCTTATGTAATTACTTAATCTCTTTGGCATTGTAATGAAGATACTTGAGATCGAATCCTAGTTACGCCACTTAGATCTGACCTTGTTGCTGGTGCTACATTGTGAGAGAAGTTTTTGCCATCGTAGATGTAGTTTGATCTGATTGGCTGTGAATTGAAAGGCTTCTGAAAGTTATAAAGTTGCTTGCTTTTTCTTGTTTGTGTAGCCCAATATGAGGATCTTGATTTCGGGAGGAGCTGGGTTTATCGGTTCTCACTTGGTTGATAAGCTGATGGAAAATGAAAAGAATGAGGTCTGTTTACTTAGCTCAATAGAATTGAGGTGCTTTATGTTCCCAATTTTGAATGATCTGTCTTCTCTCCAGGTTGTGGTTGCTGATAATTACTTCACTGGGTCAAAAGAAAACCTCAAGAAGTGGATCGGTCACCCGAGATTTGAGCTTATTCGTCACGGTATAAACTTTGATAAGGGTGGAATATATAGTTTTGTTGTTTTATGTCAACGAGATCAATCATTTTCATCTCTTTTTGGTTTTTTGGTATTGACATATAGATGTTACGGAACCTTTGTTGATCGAGGTTGATCGGATTTACCATCTTGCTTGTCCTGCCTCTCCTATATTCTATAAGTACAACCCTGTTAAGGTTTGTGCAGATATATGTTCTTATGTCATCTTAACATCATCAGAAGCATTAGTTTCTAACATCTAATCTGTTTCTGCAGACAATCAAGACCAATGTGATCGGTACACTGAACATGCTCGGTCTTGCCAAGCGTGTTGGAGCAAGGTTTCTTGGCATATTTCCTCCCAATTTCTTAATCATATCTTCTTCTAGTTTATCAGCTTTGAGTCTAACATTTTGTTCTTCTCTAAACAGAATTTTGCTCACCTCAACTTCAGAAGTGTATGGAGATCCTCTCATCCACCCTCAACCGGAGAGCTACTGGGGAAATGTCAACCCAATTGGTAAGTTTCATATGTTATTCATCTTATAATGAAATCTCTCTTGCATTTCAGTTTTCAAACCCACGGCTTTGTAAACCTATCCTGGTTGCTTATTATAAAAGGGGTTCGGAGTTGCTATGATGAAGGCAAGCGTGTAGCTGAGACATTGATGTTTGACTACCACAGGCAACACGGCATTGGTCAGTTTGTGATTCCCCCAAAACTCACTGCATCACTTAACCGGTATTCGATTAAGATTCTCATTGTGTCCATTTGCAATATGTAGAAATCCGCATTGCTAGAATCTTCAACACGTATGGTCCTCGAATGAACATTGATGATGGGCGCGTCGTGAGCAACTTCATTGCTCAAGCACTTCGAGGTGAGGCATTGACAGTTCAGAAACCGGGGACACAGACCCGCAGTTTCTGTTATGTTTCCGACATGGTGGATGGGCTTATCCGTCTCATGGAAGGCGATGATACTGGCCCTATCAACATCGGTAACCCAGGTCCGCCTTTTTCATTCCAAGATTTACCTTAAACACTAGATACTATATGCAGAGTCCTCCTTTTGTGATTCAGGGTTTTTCAGTTTAAGAAATATAGAAAACCAAGTGGAAATTCAAATTTTATAATCTTGAGGTTTGACACGGTTTAGATTTCATTCGGTTTATTCATCAAATATTTGAAAAATATTCAAAGAAATCTAGGTTGTGATTGGTTTATTTCCTTTTCGATTATGGTTTGCTTGGATCTAAAATGTAACCGGATCAGTTTATTTTCACTTCGGCTCGGATTTTTATTTTGGTTTGGTTTTGGGAAGGTTAAACCGGATGGAGGATCGTACCTATCTCATCATCTCTCTGTTTCTCAGGTGAATTCACAATGGTGGAACTGGCTGAGACGGTTAAGGAGGTTAGAGTTTGTTTTCTCTAAAATGATATTATACATCTCGAGTTTAATTCGTGTTTTTTGGTCTTAATGTGTGTGTGTTGTATGTATATTAAATGCAGCTTATTAATCCGAGCATAGAGATAAAGATGGTGGAGAACACACCAGACGATCCAAGACAGAGGAAACCAGACATAAGCAAAGCCAAAGAAGTGTTGGGTTGGGAGCCAAAGGTGAAGCTAAGAGAAGGACTTCCTCTCATGGAAGAAGATTTCCGACTAAGGCTTAACGTCCCCAAAAACTGAAGAAGAAGAAAAAAAAAAGCAAACGCACAGGAAAACGCAGACGCGTTTTGATTTTACGAGTTGTCAACTTTTGAATTATATGATGCTTATTATATACTACAGAGTGGTGTTGGTTTCATGTGTTATTGATCTTGCCTTTGTTGGTATAGAAATAAGTTGGGAATTGGTTTTTTTTTTTGAATGAGGAACGACTCTTTTTGTTTTTTCTGTTTGTTTTCAATATTTTGTGTGTTATGGTTATTGCACCTTTCTAGCTCACTTGACAACTAAAACAAGAGTCGAATGCTCATTTCTCCTCTTCTTCAAACTGTAACAGAAAACGAAATTGTATTCCTTACAGGAGGATAATAGCTCTAACGATGCATCCTTGTCGAAGATATTAACATGATTTTTGTTTTTCAAACACTAAACATGACTTTTTGTAGAATCAAAATCTAAGCAGTAAGAACCATAAAAAGATGTCAACGAGCAATTACACAAAAGAAGATGGAAGAGTTTACTTTGATCCTGAAGACGAGGAAATCATCAACGAATATGTAATTCTCAAGTTAATCTGCACATGGGACTTGAGAGTTCTTTAACTTGTTCTGCTGCGGAAACAGAGAGAAACAGAGAGCAGAGTGGAGAAGGAAACATGATTCATCAAATAGACGTATTATCAATGGTCGAGACGGTTCCAGAAAAATCATCACAGAAGGATGGAAAATGTAAAGCCATGGAGGTGACGCAGGAAGCATAAGAAGATTGGGTTGGATACTTCTTTAAGAAATACACAAGCAGTGGACTAGAAGCTCTTCTCATAACCAACACTGAGGAACAACAACAGCCATCAATATCCACTCTTGCTCACATGAATGTTGTTCTCCTGCTCCTCTAAAGAAGTTGAAGAGTGGGAAGCTGCGTTCTCGGCTTTGACACGAGACGAAGAAGATGCCCCAAAATTTATGGATCAAGATCAAGTACACAAGCATTGAAGTAGAATGACTGCATGAGTACTATTAAAAAAACGATTTCTGCTCTCCGTAACGCCACTGTTACGAGAGTTTGATCCAAGTCTCCAAGTTGAAGTGAATGATGAAGATGATTGGTGGGAATAATAAAATTCACAATTATAAATTAAAATGCATTTAGAAGACGAATTAACTCACCAGAATAAGAAAACTAAGTGGTACGACGAAATTGTTCAACGATTTAATTAATCTGAATAAATTGTTAGTACAAAAAACAATCGAAAATAAGGAAACTAGCGACGCCGCCAGAATATTTTCCTTTTCCGAAAAGTATTAATATGACTTGCGTTGCAAGTCATAACTAGGAAATTAAAAAAATAAAAAGTCTATAAATATACGCAACATTACTCCAAAAATCTCAACAGTTTCTCATTCTCCAGCAATCACAAATTAATACAGAGTAATTTCATTTTGTAGAATCAACGTAGTAACAGACAATGGCAAACGCCGATTCCTTTTCAATGTCGACAATGCTCAATGCTTTACAACATCTCCGTTTTGCCACCGCAACAGAACCCATCACAGAAAACATTCCGGCGATTCCTCCTCCTCCATGTGGTATCTCCGTCGCCATTCGTCCTCCGGGATTCACCCCACCAAGAGAAACCAATATTGCTAACGGGAATCAACTTTTGATCCATCCATGCCCCAACGTAGCCTTAACTCCTCAAGAACTTGAGAAGCGTTTGCAATGGATGTTCTACTTAATGACTAAGAGCGAAGAAGAAGATGATGTGGCTCCGTTTAAGGAGATGATCTCGAAGTTAGGCAGAAGAGAGCTTCAGGAGATGGCGTCTTTGCTGACGTCAAATTCCGAATACTTCTTGGAGATCGCAAGAAACAAGAACGGCTCCAACCGCCTACTGAAACTCATCGGAAAATCAGACGACGTCGACGACCTATTCTGCGCCGCTATCTTGCACCGTTTCCTCCACGTCATGACGGACAAGCACGCGTCTTACGTGGGGATACGAGGGTTACGAGTTTTCGACGAGGAGAAGAAAGCGTTTATGTGCGAGGAAATTATCCACCACGCGCTTCACCTTGCGCGTGACAAACACGGCTGCATCGCACTCAACGAGATCATAACAGACTTGGACCATCCTTACTACAGAAACCAGCTGCTAGACATAGTCGCACACAATGCTCTCTGGCTAAGCAACGATGCTTCAGGGAACTTTGTGGTACAGCACGTGCTTACACTGCATGACTTGCGTTCCACGCGTAAAGTCGCGCTTAGTCTATGTGGCCACTGTATTGATCTTTCGTTTAAGAAGTATGGAAGCTACATAGTGGAGCGGCTTCTGGAGGCGAATGAGTCGGTGGCTGTGTTGGTGATGGAGCTTTTGGAGTGCGATGGAGACAGGTTGATGAGGTTAGCGAGGAGTGAGTATGGGCATTTCGTGGTGAGCAAGGCACTGAGAGTCACGGAGAAGGAGATGATTAGGGCTGATCTGTTTCGAGGTTTGGTGCATAAGCTCATGCCTTTTCTCAATTTCTTGCGCAGATCTCGTGGAAGCAACATTACAGCATTCTTGGAGTCCATTCAGAAAATTTAATTATCCTAGCTTGTCTCAAACTCGTTAACGAAGTCTAGTAGAAGTTTGTCAATTACTTTTTTTTTGTTTAATGATATGATTTCGATTCAAAGAACTCAATCACAGACCATTGCAGCTGTAAATTCGATTCTGTTCAAATCTCAACATATATGCTAATTAACAGAGACGAGTAGCCAAAAATACCAATTAACAACTACGAAATACATGGTCCTGTCTAAAATAAAACTACCACACCATAAAATTCTATAACTAAAATTACCACATCATAAAATTCTACCAAGCAACTAAAATATATGAATAAATGGTCCTGCTGTGTTTATATATATATATATATTTATATATATATTTATATATATATATATATATTTAAAAATTATATGAATGAAGGCCCACATTTTCATATTTTGCTTAGGGCCATGAAATTGTTTGGCTCGGTCTCCGCGAGGTCACGAGACTGTTGGTGAGGAAAGGATAGTTACAAAATATACCATCTTGAATTTGGGTGTATTGAAGAAATAAAAGGACATATGTTGATAGGAAGATGTATACTTTAGTCTCGTATATACATGAACACATCTTATCAATACTTTGAGACTTGTTTTTTGGACTTGTCAAACTTTGTGTCTGTAGGAAAAAGACAATATTTAGACAATTAAAAGAAAGAAAAAAGGATTTATCTTAGACATGTGTGGTTCTCTTCATCGATTTAATCAGAAAACATTGTTTGTCCCGAGGTTTTTGATCTGCTGGACAACACGGGCATGTGGTACTCTTCTCTAGAACCACATAGCTTTTGGAAAAAAGAACGACTTTGATACATTCCTAACCAACTCTCTTGAAACACCACCATAGATGACCATATTCATCACTTGGTCGGGTCCCTCACCAACTCAGTTCATACTTTTGTTATAGTTTTTAGGCGGACAAAACCGATTGTTGTGGTGTAAGATGAGGGCATGCGACAGAAGTATACTCTAAAATTATGTTACTACAAAGACGACAGTAAAAACTAACATTCACCCTTAAACATATGACTATGTCTTTGTTTTCTTCCCAATTTTTCCGGGGAATGAAAAAAAAATTATAGTTTCTGTAAGTTATGGCGTCACGACCAGTCCACCTTAAAAAATACACAACTGTGGGAACATAAAAGAAAACATAACAGCTAACAAAAATAAAATCAACGTTGGCTTATCAGAATTCAGACACACGCAAGGATGATTAGTGAAAAGGATTTAAAGAGTTTAACATGAGATGATATGCTAATCGAGAATTGCATATTAACGAATCTGGTTAATTTGTATATGAAATCTGAGAGAAAACAAATTGGTGTCCAAAAGTAGTAAATTGATATATTCAACTTTCACCATTTAACCATATTACCCGGCAAAAATAGAAAATATCAAATATTTCTCCTCCTCACACTAACAGATACACCAACCTCAAGAACAATCCACAAAACAATCACGAAAACTACAACCCCTAGATCTTTCGTAAGAAAGACAAGTGTGGATCAATCGAAACATATATCATAATCAACAAGCACAACCTGAGGCAGGAAGATCGTTCGTTTTCCGGTCACTGGAGGGATTCCGGAAAGTTCGGCTTCCAAACAACATGAAACCGATGGCATGACCGGCAAGGGCGGCGAGAAACACGCCGCCGTTGAATGACATGACGGCGAGCATGACTAGATAAGCGAGCCCCGTACGGAGGGTGTACACGGCGGTTTGGACGAGTCCGGAGGTGGGATTGGCCGAATCTCCGGTGGTGCCACGGAGGAGAGAGGAGTGAGCAAGCCATTCGGTGAGGACGGCAAGGAAGAAGACAAAGATGAGACAGAGAGCATACATGCCGGAGCTAGTTCCCGGCCAACCGGAGAAGAGAACCTCCGTGTTCTTGCCCCAAAAGAAAGTCATGTGCATCATCATCATCTTGTGATGTCCTCCTCCGTTCATGGATCCATTGTTCATCATGGATGATGATGATGGTGGAGACATGTCATGCATGTGATCATGATCCATGCTTCTCTATTTGTTCTTGGGTCTCTTGTGTTTTGTTGTTTGCGAGGAGGAGAATAAAAATGTTCGAAGATGGTTGTGTGATATTTATTGGTATTAGCATTTATTGATTTTCCTCTTTTTCACTTTTTTTCTTTTTTGAGTTTGTGTGGAGATAAGAGTAACGATATTATTGTAGTACAGTACAACTTGTGTTTTGACTTGTCAAACTTCACGTCGTACAAAAAGGGTTAATATTTAGAAAATACCAAAGGAGAGATTTTATGTACTCCTAAATTCATACTAAAATTAATTACTGTATTTGATTCTCGGATTACATATCATAAATTTTTATAAATATTTCACCAATCTTGGGATTCTCAAAATTTGCTAAATCAATTTTATGATTCATAAAATATACTTTTTCAATTAATGCAATTGTAAACATTACGTTGACGAAACTCATTGAGGCGAACGATGACGTCTAATACAGTTTCGTGGTTATTCGCATTAACTAATTTACATTTATGAGAACCATTTTTTGTATTACTACTTTTAAAATACACTAATTGGTTCGTATATTGAATTATTAATGAGCCTATAGCTTAATAATTAATATTAACTAAAATGTTCGAATATAATCACAAGAAATCCAGGTTATATTCAAATCCTTTTTCTATTTACAGCTATTTACTTTTTACATATTGCCTAACTATTAGGACCATTTGGAATGGGCTTATCTTAAAAGAATTGTTGATTCAGTACTCTTATTTGAGTTGTTTTTTTTTTCCTCAGCCCATAGTATATGTACCAGTGTTTCTACGAAATCAAAGCCCTATAGACTCAGTTTTATGTTTTCATTATTTCAAAACCACCAGACTCAATTGTTATAATAAAATAAATTTAATATTGTTTCAAATATAACCAGTCTCAACACAATCCAGATTATTTGAAAAATTAAAATTAAGCCAAATAGAGTTAGCTAGTTTATTAGTTACATATGAAAATCGAAATCCCATATATATACAGTAATTAAAAAAATCTTAAAAACAAATTTATAAACTATAGAAAGGTTTTTTGAGATTCTATGTAATTTCACGGTTTGTTTAATTTAGAAATTCCACTCACTTTCCATTATGTGAATAAATTATATATCTGCTCGAACGGTAAAGCTAGAAACAAGACGAAATGCCTCAAGTCTCAAGGATAATCAAAGATTCTGTATTTCCCCATCTTTGGGTTTTACTTCTTCAAATTTTATTTCTTTGACTTAAAAATAAAGAAGAAAAATATAATCTCAACTAAATCTCTTTTTTTTTTTTCACTTCATCTCAACTAAATATCTTTGAAGTACTATTTTATGCTCGAATATAAACTAAATTATCGCGATGTTGTTATAAAAATGTACATTGTACTACACACCAAACTCCAACCCAAAAACAAAACCCTATAATTACCACTCACGCACACACACAAAAACCAAACCCTGAAATCTCAAGTTAAGAATATCTCTAAACAATATGAACGGTATGAGTGGATCTTCTCCGGCGGCTTCTGCCCCTTCACCGGCGGCGTTCTTCCAACATCGCCGTCATCACGGTGGCATGATGCACATGACTTTCTTTTGGGGAAAAAACACGGAGGTTCTATTCGACCACTGGCCAGGGACCAGTCTAACCATGTATTGGATCTGCCTCGCCACCGTTTTTGTCTTTTCCGCATTGTCGGAGTGGATTTCGCGGTGCGGTGTCATGAAAGCCGGTCCGGCTAACTTTGGCGGCGGACTAGTCCAGACGGTGGTTTACACTGTGAGGGCTGGTTTGTCCTATTTGATCATGTTGGCTGTGATGTCATTCAATGGAGGAGTCTTCTTGGCTGCAATGGCTGGTTTTGGATTAGGGTTTATGATTTTTGGAAGTAGGGCTTTTAAGAACACTGGTAGTCATAACAATCACACCGAGGTCCAATCTCATTGTTGATTTTTTTTTTCTTACATCAACTAAGATGTTTGTGGGCTTTGTTTGTGTTTCCCGCTGAAATAATAACAAGAATGAAAATAAATCTCTCAGGATGTTTGGATTTACTTCTGTACTCTCTTTTTTATTTTCTTTTTGGTCTAAAATATAATTGTTTATGGTCAGGTCAATTTAATAAATTACTGAACAAACGCTGATCCACATAATTATATCTGGATTTAGTTAAAAGGTCGAAAAAAGTCCTATTATTTTCTGGATTTATTTAATTTTAATTTTTTTTAGTTGAACTGGTGTATTCCTAATTGGTGAATTTATAGTTTGAGGAAGAAGTTGCGATTTGTAAGGAGTCGGACTTGTTGATGCCATTAGCTCTTCGAATGAAATTAAATATTTATCCTCTTTATTATCGGTTTTCTAAGATTCGTTTGTTTTGATTGTATCAGATCCTAAATACCTTTTTGTTAAATATTTAGGATTTATCAATTCATCTTGATTTAACTATATTCTTTGGTTTCAAGTTTTTAACTCTTATTGAAAGAATAGGGTCTAATGTTTTATTTTCCATAATCCTAACATGTGTGATAAATTGAAAAAAATAGATTAAATATATGCTTACAATTTACAAACGATAATCATCGCTTTAATTACAATTTTTTTTTAGTTTTGAGACATGTATTTTAAAATAAACATTTTCATTCCCATTTCAGTTCTGTCCCAATTTATCCTGTACGATACCCAAATTGTAAATGAAATATGAATGAGATAACAAAATTTATTCTTAAAATTCTTGTTCCCATCCCGTTTTCTATAAGATCTTGTCCCAAATTACCCATTGCACACCCTACTTATTCCTAACCACTTAATTCCAGACGTTAGTATAGATACCAATCTTATAAGTTAGAAAAATCTTATCTAGAAAAAGCTAAAATGATATAGGTTATGTAACATGATCGCCGGTAAAGCAAAGGGACTTGGTCATTTATTGAATTAATTAGTCGGACCAAAGCCTTTAACCGTAACTTAACCAACCTCTAATTTACCTTCCTTTAACCTGCTTAATTAGCCTCGATATATAAGAGAATCTTTTGTTGGGATATTAGTCTGTCTTCCATATTGGAAGATTAGACTTAGACAATAATCGTCTCAGATATAATCAAGTCAAATTCTAATTGACATGAGCCTTTTTATTTGGAATCCAAAGACAAATATATTCGAATTTTACCACAAGTATCATACTAATGGACTTACATAATCCAACACAGTTGATAACTAAGATTCTCAAAATCAACAACCTAAGAGCATTGGACCCAAAAAAGTATCTCACTAATTTAATATTAATATTTTTAATATTATTTATTTATTTAATTAAATTTTGAAATTTTAAAATGAACCAATCACAAATAGATAAGTGGCATAAAGGAACCTCATATTACTCCTCCTATTTCCTTTTTTTTCTTTTTATGATGAGATACTTTTATAAGAAATCTCAATAGAATTGCTCTTTATAAGAAATTCTCAATAGAATTGCTCTAACAGAATTATATATATCATGGTATCAACACTAGTAGATATTGCTAAATTACAGTTCGGTCAAAAAAATCATATTTCAATCGTAGTCGGTTCTATTAACTAATGCAATATCATTTTAGTTTTTCTAAAGTTTCGCTGTAGCACGAAGATATGTGTAACCTTAAAACCCATATGCAACTTGTCGGTGTAAGTAAACAAGAAAAAGAAGAAAGAGAAGTCACATGAGAAGAGTGGAGCAATGTATAGCGTACACCGTCACTGGCTCACAACTAATATGAGTAATGACAAAACGTGAGTGCACATGAGCCTTATAAAGTGAAAGCACGAAGAAGAAGTCAAAAAAACATTTTTGCACAGAAGGATAAGTCGGCGGATTTAATTTAAGACCACCCACGAGGCCACGAGCATGTCATATCTTTTCACATTCCCATCTAAAAGCTTCGGTAGATGAAAATTGAGAATTCTAAACTAATATTTATTTCAAGAACCAAAATTATAATCAAATCTATAAGCGCAATTTTGTAAATAAGAGAGTTTAAGAATACGAAATAGATAGACGTAATAATCAAATAAAGTCTTTTTTATTATTATTACACTGGTGAGATGCATAACGCTTTTATTACAAGGAATCTTACATAAAAACAACCCATCCCTTTTATTACAACGGACATGCAATATATGTGAACAAATATATGCATATCTTATTGTTCTTTTATCATGAGAATTATTGATCTTACTTGAACCAGCTTAGGTAACTACCAATAATAAAAAAAAAACAAATTCACCCCCTTTTAAATTTATATATTTCTATTAAAAAAATAATGATTTTTAAAGCTTTTTATTTATCTTATATTTTGACCCCACTATAAAATATTCAATCTGAAAAGACACTACCTTTTGAAAACCTACAACTTCAGCAACCAAGAGCATGTGCCACTGTTTGATCAGTACGTCCATTCATGTGGCAAATCCGCTGTTAGTTCCTGGTAGCTCCCG
This sequence comes from Schrenkiella parvula, assembly GCA_000218505.1. Taxonomy (NCBI): domain Eukaryota; kingdom Viridiplantae; phylum Streptophyta; class Magnoliopsida; order Brassicales; family Brassicaceae; genus Schrenkiella; species Schrenkiella parvula. The sequence goes on along the minus strand of CM001192.1, from coordinate 10,564,080 downwards.
GCCGACGTCTCTGCCGAGTACGGTGGTCCACTTTGTGCCCGAGTTGATGAACTACTTTTGTTGTTTTTGTTCTTCATGGACACCAACAAAGCATCTATATGGTAAAGAATTTCAATAATCATCAATGAAAGATCTTTAACCGCTCGGTTAAAAAAAGAATATCAAGAATCATGTCAAAAGATACACTTAAAAACCAACATTACAAAAAAATTATATATATATATATACTTCAAGCTGTATTTATATATTAGTAATTACATGTGAAATTCAATTTTAAGCGAAATTTTTTAAAGGTGTTGTACTGTTTATATATATGAATATATAAGTAATTCATGTAGATCATAACTTTACTCAAAAGAATGAAAGAACAGAAAATTAAATAAGGAAAAAGATAGGTGGGGTTGGTACCATGAAAAGGAGGGATATCAGAAGAGAATGTAGAAGGAACACCCAATTTGTCAAAGTGAACTTTCAAGGCTTCAACCACTCTTGCTGGTATTATTACTGTTGAACATCCTGCAACAATACTTTTTTTTCAGACTCAAAAGTCAAAACCAAACCAAATCTACATCTAGACCAAACTAAACCGGTCTGGTACTTAATACAGAGTAATAACTTCAGGAAATTGTTTGGTTGAGACATCGATTTCATAAAAAGACAACAAATCTAATATCAACAGTACAATAGATAGTAAATTGTCACCACCTCCCACCAATATCTAAGCTACATCAAATCAAATGATGCCAAGGTAGATAATATTTGTTGACAAACCCACCGACTCCTAGATTGGGTAACGGTTAAGAGTTGACAATGAAATAATAAGAAATTCTTCATGTTGATATGTTATGTATAATTCTTTAAGTTTAAAGAATATGAGAAAAACCTTGGTTAGTGTTACATATGTGGTATGAGACTTTTAAGTGTCTATTTAATTCCAAATCCGAATATAACACTATATTTAGAAAGAAAATTAGTTTACACTATGTGGTTAGGTTAGAGCCTTTGGTATTGTCAATGATCGAACGGTGACATGAGAAAGAATCACAAGATGAATAAAATATCTAGGTTAACTTTGATTATAATCCACTTATTGAAATAAATAAAGTAGGGCCTTAAGAAGAAAAAAGTAATGAAAATGATTTTGAACCTAAATAGTTTAATTTTGTTGAAAGGGAAAGGGAGTAACAATGGGGACCAACAAGTTGAGGCAAGATTCTAATTAAGGAGGACATATCTGTCAAACAAACAGCCACACAAAATCTTAAAAAGAAAAAAAGAAAAGAAAAGAGATTGATTGGTGAGAAGGAATCTTTGGAATCTACTCAGTCAAACAATGTAATAATGTAAAAGAAAGATTCTTATTATATATTTGTCCTAAATAATTGAGTTTTGAGCTTTAGATGATTGATACTCAACCAGCTAAACTAACCCAACCTAATCTTAACCCAACGATTAACCCAACCTAATCTTATCCATCTCAATAAACTGTAGATTTGAACATAACATTTAACTTAAAGCAGAAACGAAATCTAATATTTTCAGTTGTTTAGTTGTGATATTAAGGAAATACTTATGAAAATTATTTAGGATATGTCTTAATATATGTTACACAAGATTCCCACTTTGTCAACCCCCCAAAAAAACAAAGTAGGAATCTCTAAATATTTAAGATTAGACGACGTCGTCATCCTCTCTTTATCTTTGTTTGTCCTTTATAATACGTAACCTTCTTTAAAACCATTAAGTATATTAAAAAAGGAAATTCCAAAAAAAAAATTGTAACGGTAGAAAGAAGAGAGAAACTGAGAAATAGTAATAATGATAAATACTTTGAGATTGGCTCTAACCTGATTTCTTGCGTGACTCCACAACAGTACCATGACCACGTGGCAAGAACACTCCTGTTCCACCCGACCCGGTTTTCGAACCCGACCCGTCAACGAACACCGCCTTCACGCCCGACCTTGGTCTCTGCTTGTGGTGGTTGTAGCTCCTTGCTTTGTGTCTGACTACGTCATCAACGGTTCGTTGCTTCTCTTTCTCCTTTTTGATCTTGTGAAACTACACATGTACAAATCAACATCGAGCCTTTATTTAACAAAAGATAATGCATCCGACGGTGGTAACGACACGTCAAGGTTAGTTCTAGACCGTCGATATTATAACCGACGTAATTTAAAGATTCTGAGTAAATTAATAAATGACAAACAAAACATGATGAGCTCACGTTAGCTTGAACAGATCGGATCTGGTCGTCGATTAAAGCTTGTTTTGATTGAAAAGGAACCATATTAGATTTTGTCTCCACCGCTGTCGCCGGAGTTAGCGGCGGCGATGGTTCTCGTGAAGGACCGATTGGGCTGCTGTAACCGGATGCGAATGGTGACCAAAGAGTGGATTGCGGCGAGCCAGAGCCACCACCACAAGACTGAATCAAAAACAAAGATTAGTAAAGAATTTGAGATTGAGTAAAAGAGAGAAGAATCGAATCTGTTGGTTTTTGTTTTGAAAAAAAAGTTTTTACCTTTTGATGCTTATCATCGTCTTGAAGCATATAGTTAGTCATCTGGCGAGTCAACTCGGCGACATACTCGTCTTCCTCTTCGTTTTGTGAATCCGGGTCTTCGGATACGGAGTCGGATCGGAGCGAGCTTGTGGTTGGAGTGAAGAAAGTTGGGTTTGTGTGTTCGGAGAAGGAGCTAAAGAAATCTATGTCTTTTAGTTCAGTAGATTCCATTTGATGATTATTGTCTATAATTACAGAGAAAAAATCTTTGGATAGATTCAGACAGAACAAACAAACTAAAACAGAGAGAGAAACAGAGGAAAGAAAGCACAGAGAGAAGAGAGAGAGAAGATATATAAAGAAGGAAGAAGAAGACCGTACAGATGGACAGCTTTAGCAGAAGGGCGTTACGACAATGTCACCTGCCAATTGTTGCGAGTTGCGACTCACGAGAGATTGAGGATTGAGGATTGAGGATTGAGGATTGAGGATTAAGGAAAGCTATATAAAAAGAAAATATATACATATGTGTTTATTTTGTTTTTTTCTTCTCTTTTTTTGGAATATGATGAATACATTTATTTATGACGAACCTTTTTGAGGTGAATGTTCATAAAAATTTATCTTAAAACAATGTGTTCAACCTAAATTGACTTCTTTACCATTTAAGGTTTAAATAACTAATATGTGACTATTTTGGTAAGTAATAATGTTAATTAGTCATGACCTGTAAATTATTTTTTTGTAACTTTTAAATTTGTCTATCAATATTTTAAAGTCACGTTATTTTCATTTATACGTGTTTAGTATTCAAATTTATGTTGATGGCAAGTCCCAAATTTAATTTTATAAAAAACCTTGAGAATTGTGGGATCTCTAATTTTTGTTTCTCTCTTTATGTTGTGTATACAAAGTTGGTAAACTAATAATCAATTTTTCAAAAAGAACGTATGAACATTTTTAATATATAATATATACTTAGATCTTCAAGTGAAGAAAAATATAATTCCACTCTACACACTTCATTGTTGAACTAGTCTACAAACATGTACTTTCTTGAAAAACCATGTCCTCGCTATATAATAGTATTATGTTTCTTTTTTCTTTTGGTTAATTTTAGGAATCTTTGGTCGAACCCCCAAAATTAATTTTTGGAGCATGTGAAATGGCAGGGTTTCTTGTTAATCAAGACATCTACATCAGCTAATCATAATTGAAATTACTTGGACAATGGTGTACCAACTAACACGGTAAATCCTAATTGTGTCATTACAAAGAGACTTTGATTTTTTCAGTGATTCTATAAATTCCAATAAATAAATCTTATGCTTTAGAAAGTTATGGTAGTAAAGTTGTTTATTTATATGAGAAACTAGAGTTGTTGATGTATACATAATGAGTATCATGATACAATAGATAAAAATACATTAAGAAAATCAATATCAAATCTTACGTACAATAAAAATTGTTCTATTGTACATTTTTTAGTTTTGATATCTACTATTTATGAAATTGGGACTCTCTTAACTAATATATAAGTGTTTCATATATTTATGGCCTTTTAGTCCACATGTAGAACTTACAAACCAATTGATATTAATTGTTTAAAATCAATAACATTTTGTTTCACTAATCAATACATTTAAATATCAGGAACAACACTACAACAATAAAGGACTCGATTAAACCAAGTAAAAGGACACATTGAGAAAACGTATTATGATTATATGAAGATCAGTGCTTTCCCATGAAATTAAATAAATTTCAAAATTAGTTGCGCAGTAAACTTGTAATATAAGTTATGTGTTGTGTATGCCTAAAATTCTGGTAGCCCAGACATAAAATATTATTCTTCTTCTAACTTCAAATTAATGAAGAGCTGCTAACTATAACCAGATCGAAACCAATTAAACTAAGATTTCATTATCAACATTATAAATACATATTTTTGTTATCCCTCATTCAAGGTACATATACCTTTTATGATTGTAAAGCTCAAAACAATATATGATTTTCTAATTAAGATCAGTTTTTGGAATTTGTAAACACGTAAATTGATTTAAGTGATTTATTTGGGATTAATGTGGTTTAAGTCAACAACTACAGCTTGAGATGATTGGTTAGGAGACAAAAATGTAGTATATGTTTTCTTCTTTTCATGCGATGTTTCGAAGTAACAAATGTTGGAGAGAAGGTTAGGTTCACCTTTAAAGATCTGACCAAAGGTAAGTATGCACACTTTTTGTTGGTATAACTGTATAATACTACAAAAAGTTCCTACTACCACTAGCTAATTGCTTTAAGAATTTCACATTGTATATAAGAAAAAATTATTGATTTCTTTTTCGAATCTGCAACGTTTTACTCGATATTAGTTGTTTTTATTACAAGAAAGTAGGTCTAATATCCCTTTATTGTAAAGCCTTTATCTAACAACCATTAACCATATATATATTGGACTTTTTGAGTATGGAATAATCAAACCCCTAAACGCTGACATCTCTTTATGAATGAAATTATTTAAATTTTGTTTTTTTATTAGAATTTTTTTTCAGGCACAGCCGTAGAAAACATAAATTGTACGTCTGGACAACTAAATTACATACTCTCAAGTCTCGAGACTTGGTCTGTGAAGTTTAATCTAGTTTCTATATAGGATGCTATAGATTAATTTATCAACAATGTCGTTGTAGTATAGTGGTAAGTATTCCCGCCTGTCACGCGGGTGACCCGGGTTCGATCCCCGGCAACGGCGTCTTTCATTTATTTTTTCGTTCCTTTCTTTCCACAGCACGTCTTTGTTTTGCACACAGCTTCATAATGTCGACGTCTTGGCGTTTTTCCTCGCTTGAGACGGCACGCAATCTAAATCTCTGAAATCAATCACCAGCGCCGTTTAATTTCTCGGGCACGGAGCTCATTCCAAGATTTCTTATCCCTCTTATTGCGTCGACCACCGCCCCATTATGGAGGCGCGTGGGACACATGCGCGTGACGTTACTGCAATGATCACAGTGAACCTTAGAGAGAGCATGTGCACATTGACTTAAAGAACACGACTTTATTCTAATCTAATCTAAATAAAAGGCTTTTGGTCAACATTTTGTCCAGATACAATTCACTGACAAATTAATCACTTCTTCTTTTGTCTCAAACGATTCAATTTGAGTTTCCAGATTTGATCTCTCACTTTCCATGGCTAGAGAAAACCCATTGATGAGATTCTCCTTCAGTCTCAGATATCTCTGTCACTTTACTCTCCTCCTCTCTCTCCTCTCTTTCGTCTCTTTCTTCTTCAGACACAACACGACATTCTGTTCTTCTCCTTACGATCACAATTCCTACGCAGATCACACATTCGATCACCACCGTAGCAATGAAACCATCGATCTTCTTAGCTTCTCTTCCGCTTGGAACCATCTCACTTTCTTCCCGTATAAACCGAAGAAGTTTCTCAAGATCGCCGTGGTAGTTAAGAAATGGCCGCAGAAATCGCAAGCTGGTGGGCTGGAGAGACACGCGCTTACTCTGCACCTCGCTCTAGCCAATCGTGGCCACGAGGTTCATGTTTTCACCGCCGCGTCTCCGTCGTTCCCTGAGTATCGACTAAAAAATCTCCGGTTCCATCTCTCTGAGCCAACCGCCGGTGGGTATCTTGATCAAGCTTCCGTCTCGCAAGAACTTCAGGTAAAGAGGTGTACTTTTAGTCCACCGCTTACCAACGACTTTATCATTAAAGTCAATTAGTCAAAGAAAAGAAAACTAAAGTGTTTTTCTTTTCCCGGAAATCCAGATGCAGAACGCGAGTGGAAGACCATTTGATGTGGTTCATACAGAGAGCGTCGGGCTTCTCCATACAAGAGCCAAGAACCTCCGAAACGTGGTCGCGTCGTGGCATGGAATCGCTTACGAGACTTTTCACTCCGACATAATCCAGGAGGTCCTCCGTCAAGCAGACATCGCTGCTGCCATCGCTTCCCGAACAGAAGAAGAACAGCCACCGCCTTCCTCTCCAGCTCTGACGGAGCGAGCGAAGCGAGTCGTCGAGGAAGTCAAATTCTTCCAACGTTACGCTCACCACGTGGCGACTAGCGATCATTGCGGCGACGTACTCAAGAGGATCTACATGATTCCCGAGGAACGCGTCCACATCATCCTAAACGGCGTGGACGAGAGCGTTTTCAAACCGGACGTTTCCAAACACGAGAACTTCAGAGAGAAACTTGGCGTTAGAAGCGGCAAGAACAAAAAAACTCCTCTGGTTCTTGGAATCGCAGGAAGGTTAGTAAGAGATAAAGGTCATCCTTTGATGTTCTCAGCTTTGAAACGAGTGTTTGAAGAAAACAAGAAAGCACGAGAAAATGTTGTCGTTTTAGTGGCTGGAGATGGTCCATGGGGAAACAGATATAGAGACCTCGGGTCTAATAACGTGATCGTTCTTGGACCGTTGGATCAAGAAAAGTTAGCAGAATTCTACAATGCGATCGATGTCTTTGTGAACCCGACGCTTCGAGCTCAAGGGCTTGATCACACTCTTTTGGAAGCCATGCTTTCAGGCAAACCAGTCTTAGCCACAAGGCTAGCGAGCATCACTGGGTCCGTGGTCGTCGGTCCACATTTGGGATACACTTTCTCACCGAACGTTGAGTCTCTCGTAGCGGCCATTTCACGAGTTGTAAGTGACGGAACAGAGGAACTGCAGAGGAAAGGCAAGGAGGCACGTGAACGGTCGTTGAGGCTTTTCACGGCATCTAAAATGGCTGATGCTTATGAAAGGTTGTTTCTTTGCATTTCGGATAAGAGCTATTGTACAATACAAGCTTAAAACATTTGAGCTACAATTATACCAATAGAGTTAAAACTAATCATTATGTCTAGTTGGTTTCATCACGCTATTGCATATGGTAAAACCGCTATGTATTTTTTTGTAAGAAGAAGATTAATTTAACATGCTTCTCCGGTTTAAAGAGATTATGGACTAACGATTAAAAAACATTTTGGTAATCCCGTAAAAGGAATAATAACTTAAGGGCTTTGGTTCATACGTAAAGATGTCTGGTTTGGTCACACAATTTGCGTTTGGGAATATGCTAAAGATTTCATCTTTTCGTTGGACATGAGACAGTGAAAAACTGAGTAAATATTGATACACTTGATTAGAACAAGTATTAGACAAATATATTCAAGACACTTTTACTAGGAGATTCCTTCGATATTATCTTTTAATCTTCGAAATCGCCTAATAAATTATCCTTTTCTGCATAAACTTATTTATACAAAGTCTTGCTTCGGTAGAAAATTAGTACTTGGCTTGAGCTTCATGGGTTTCTGGAGAGATTTACAAAGAAACTAAAGACACGGGTTCTTTAGTAATAAAGAGAACCTTGCCACCAGTTTCCTCTTGAAACATCTTGCGAGTTCTGTCCATTAGCATCGTCTTCTCCGCTTCTTCGACGCTCGTTTTTTACCTGAAAATGGTTTCGCTGATCAGTCAAGTCCTCTCTTTTCTATTTATTCTGTTTTGAACGAGATTAGCAGAATATACAATAAATCAAGAAGACTCACTGAAGGGTAAGTTTGGTTGGTGGTGGATCGAGAGTATACGTCTTGACCACCGTAGTAAAGAGAAGAGCTTAGATGACATGGATCAACTCTGTCTTCTGGCACAGTTGAAGATTCTCTACGTTGAGCTGTGTAAGAAAACATATTTATTAGAAAAACAGAGCCATTCTTGATTCAAGAAAAGCAGAGTACTTTGAGACTAAAGTGAACAAAGAAGAAGAAGGTAGTTTTTTTTCTCACTGACCTTGTGAGCCATGTTTGGAGCTTGAACCATCTCTTGCAACGCCCTGAGAATTCAAATAAAAAAACCGAAGATTAAGCCTCAAGAATCATTCTGATCAAACAAAACTGGAAGAAGAGGAAGGTTATATAACCTTGGAGGGATGAGGGAAAATGGAGGAGAAGATTCCCGAGGAAGAGGATGTCGGCGAAGGATCTTTGGAGCCGAAGAGTTCGGCGGTGAAAGAAGAAGATGTTGATGATCCGATTCGTCCTTTACCTTCCATATGTCAAAGCTTATACTTGAATCCCTTTGAAACAGATGCTCTTTGTGATTCTTCTTATGTAAGAGACCTAGAATGAAGAAGAGGACAGTTCTCTAAGGTTTTTGTAATTACAAGAAAGATCTCAATGGGGCTATATATATACATGATGCTACAAGTGATTATGTTATGGAGATAGTGGAGCCATCGTGATCATGATCATGATCAGCATCCGTCAAAAAAAAAGAAGCTTATTATGGGTATGTTCTCTCTTCTTGATGCTGAAAGACTATTGCTTCATTTTACATCTCTTTATAAATTATTTAAATTTTATTTTCCTTGTTAGAGAAATTTAGAAGCTTCCTTATCTTTTTTTCTTTGCCATTCTTATTGGTTAGTGCTTATAATTTTTTTTTTTAACTTGTAACGATTTATTTCAGTTTTTCCTCTTTATATGTTGTTGTAGTAACCCTATAGAAAATTTGGATTCTTACACAAACAGTGAGATTCTTCAAAGATTTCAATGTTCAATGTTTCTCGTGTAATAACCAAAAGAGATATCTTAAAGAAGATAAGTCCGGCGTCGGATCTTATGTCGGACTAATGATATATTGCCACGTGTCATTCCGAGGATAAGTTGCCGACCCTTCTCTATCACAAAGGGCCAAAGTGGAAAGAGAACAGAAGAAGAACTTAAGCTCTTTAAATCGCACGCATGTTCATATGATCCGTTTTTTAGATCTGAAATAGTTGCCCTTTATTTAAAATATAATTATTAAAAAGTAATATGCCAAGAAAACAATACTATTATATTGGTTAAATATATAACTTTATATCTATAATTTGATGTCTAAGAAAAGAACATATGATCAAAGACGAGAAGATGAGAAGATGAGGTCCACAAAAATTCTCCACTTGATGAAGTCTATTCGTTTTCTTCTTCTTTGTCTTGAAGCCTCAAAAATCAATCATTAATTCTTCAGAATTGTTTTTTTTCAAAAATAGCAAATACTTATTGTGAGAAAAAATTAAAATTGATATAGTAAAAAAGTAAGTAGGTAAAAAAACAAATTCTTCAGGAAAATATAATGAAAAAACATCTCCAACTTTTTTTGACAATTAAAACAGTTTTTAATGGAAATTTGTTTTAGTTTAATATATACTAAATTTTAGTGATCATCTTTTTTAGATCAATACAAAAAAACTTATCACCAGAACAAAGCTTCAGATTTTAAAACTTCAGATAACCTAGAATTTATCAAAATTATTTTTAGATAGATTGCATAATTAACATAAACTAAACGGCTTAACTTAAACCAAAACAAAGACACCTATTTAAGTTTTTATTTAGTTATTCAGTTGATTATAATTTTATATATACAATTTAAAATTAAAACTTTCATAGAACACTTGAAATTGAAACCAAAATATCTTAATGCATAATCAAAGTTTAGTTTTAAAAAGGATTGAGCTTAATTTTATATTTTAATACAAAAAACCAATCTAATTTTAAATTTAATTAGTTAATATCATGAATAAAAAAACTAATTTTTTTTACGAAGAACCATAGGTAAATAAGATTATACATAATACTTCTGGAGAAATAATACTTTTTATCAATAAATATTTAACATTTGGATAATATAACATATATAGAATAAAATATGAAATTTAATAATTATTATAAAAGATAGAAAACATCCATTTAACTATTTTTGAACGTAAAAAAAAGATTATTCATCATCGTAAACATAGATGAACCGATACAATGATCTAATACACATTTAATATGTATTACAAATATTCAGAACATACTATATCTTATTTATATTTTTTTAAATAACACAACACACTAAAAAGAGTTAAAACATTTTTTTTAATGAGATACTAAATTATTTGAAGGAATCAATAGTTATAAACAAATTGGGAACCGTTCAAAAACTTTTTGTAATATTGTTGAAATTAATAAATTTATGGTAGTTCTGATAAACAAAACATAAGAAACAGTGTCTTATCTCTAGATATTATGCTGACAAAAAACATAAAAAAGTGAAAAACAGGGGAAAAACAGTGTGAAAGAATGAAATTTATTTAGATCTTAAAAAAAACTTAAAAAGTTAATAAATTTTTTTCTCGAGAAAAGGCTTTATGTAAATGAATGTCTTACTCGCAAAGTATAAAAGAAAAAAAGTATCACGTGATACTGATACACGTTGTCTACACGTAGTTGGGAAGAGAGATTCGGTTCCGGGGAATAATACTCAAAACTATATCTCATCATAATACTATAAATATCTCAAATTGGAGACCAAAAATTCTAGCTGCCGTGGAAAAGTGGTTCTAATTCGCGTATATTTAAAAGCATCATAAAATTGCCAATATTAATGGAATACTTACATATATTTCCCCAAATATTCGTGTATATGTTACACAAACAAGTATTGACATTTGAAATTTTATTTATTCGCAGAGTGTGAATACCTTTAAAGCATGTAAAGACTGAGAACAGTTGTACATTTTTGGATAAGAGATAGATTCTCATGTAAGATATTCTTCTGACTGGTCCCTATTTTACTTCCGAACAGAAGTCAATCGCATATAGTATATATATTATTATGTATGTGTCTGTGTATGCGTACCATGCGTTTGTGTTACGTGTATATGTCGACGCATATGTATATGTAAAATGATATGTCTTTGTTTTTGACTTTTAGATATAATCTCCAGGGAAAAAAGTTTAGTTACCCGTTTCTACAAATACTCAAAATTCGCATTAATAATATTTCAAAATGAGAGTTATGTTAATGGTAGTCCTTGATCGGGTTTCAAGATCAAACAATTATTTTCTGCTCATTACAAATTACCATAATTTTTTTTGCTATACTAAGTACATGCCTATAATGTCTTTTTTAGATACATGTAAAACCTCCTTTAACTTAAGTAAAAAGACTACACTATATATTATTTTAATGTTTTACATCACGCTTAGAAAAAAATTAATTTGAAAAAATGATTCGTGCCAAATATTTCGATCAATGAAAGATGCTAAAGTTTGATGCTTGATTGGGATTACACATTAAGCATCAGGGATAAGTGGATAAGTCCTTAACATAGTAATACAATTAGTCAATAGGTTAAAGAAGAAAGGAGTGATATCTTTTATTTTGGTAAACAAGGAATGATATCTTAATGAATAGATCGGAAAATATTCTTTTAAGTATAATATGCAGATTTGATTTCACAACTTTATTGTGTAGATTATAAGCTGCCGATTATTGTATATGTTTATTTCATTGCTAGCAAGCATCTTCTTTTGAACTTGATTTGGAGCCAAGTCTGATTAGCACAGTAACTTTTGTTCTATAAAAATAATATAATTACGATTTGGGTAAAGAAACTTTAAATTTGGTGGAATGTCTTTAGTGAATACTATTTGACTCATGATGTGTGGTCTATGGTGAATCGACTCATTGAATACTATTTGAAATCGTTCACATTTTAGCGTGTATGTTGCTAAAGGCGAACCTGCGCGGTCAAATGCTTTCTAGTCACGCCCACAAAGACATAGGTATCAAGCTTATTTGACACTAATAAAAGTTAAGTTAGTAGCAAAATGCAAATCATGCAAACTTACAAAAAGAAACCCTTCAAAAATCGAGAGGCCATAAGAAATATGGAAAGTTCTAAACTTCAAACTTTTTTGTGGTAAGAATCAAATAATGTGGTCTCTGTAAAGAGAAGATTTTGACCCAAACCCAATGTTGTTTCAACATCATCAAAATGACAATGAAAGCCCATATGTTTAGGGTTTCTTTCCAAATAGTTTTATATATATGAATTTTGTGTTTCATCTCTTGTAACCAAGGCTGCCGTTGAGCAGCTTCTCATTTTCATGTTTTTATGACATAATCTAAATTTCTGTTTTTGGTGACAAATCACAACTCTCTTCTTGTTTTCACTAACAGTTTCTTCTGACAATTATGAAGTATCAGAACAAAATGGAATAAAGAAAGACATTCAACAAGGCTTCTTGTGATGTAACAGTTACCCGAGGCTACAAAGCATATTCCGGATTTTGATTGATCAAAGTCAGAGACAATCACTCAAATTTACATAAAATCCCAAATTTGTTCACTTTTGACCAAGTCTGAGACAATTGTATTTAACAAATTAGCGCAAACAGCTTTTAAGAACGTTATAACAGCGACAACAACTAGTCACTACCCCTTCTTGTAAATTTTGTTTTTCTTCTTCTTTTTTTTCACAAGGATTCTGTAATAATACGATAATTTTCATAAAATAATGATTAGTACAAAAAATCAATGGTTACAGGTTACAAGGGAGCCAAATGTTGAGTTCTTAGTCCAGAGTCTATGCCACCGTCATTAATCACGTCCAGATGCTGGTCCAACTTTAGCCTCCTGCTCGGTGAAACCCCAAAGACCTCAGGCATGGCTATAATTCAATTTCAAGCAGAGAGGAATTAAAATCAAAAGATATTACCATTATTTTATAAACACAAACTAAAACTTTCACTCTAACGAATAAAATTATGTAAACTAAAACTCTGAAAAGTCTGTAACATTTAACACAATTCTAACATAGCCATTTGATACAGAAGTATATTCATCAAAAAGATTTAGTCCGATTTTGGTATGGTTGGTGAAAGTTTCCGTTTAAATTATTTTTACAAATTTTGGGTTATTCGATTTGGTTGAACATATTCAGGCACAATATGTCAGTGAGTCAAAGTCTCAAACATACTTTGACCACATTAAACCATATGTGTTAATCCTCTTTGATCTTGCTTGGTTTTTCAAAACAGTTTGGAACTTTTTGACCTGAGAGCTTCTTGCTTTCCTCCTCAGTGAGCCATGCGGCAAACCCGTCGAATGACCTCCCGTAGTGATAGACAATTAGGCTCGGTGTGTAACTGATTAGCAAATATACAAATCAATGAACCAGATTTTGTATAGCAGAAATAAAGAAGATATACATATGATGAGTGTTATAATTTAGTTGGTGAATGTATAAAGCCGGATCTAGATATGAGAAATAGTTACCTTTTTCCGGTGACGCTACGAAGCAATGAGAAATGGTGATGTACAGTAGCGTCGTAATCGTTGTTTGACAATGCTCCCATGTAAACGATGTAGATCTGCATTATCCACCCTTAATTAATATCTTAAGCTGTTATAAATACTAAAAATAAAATATTTTAAATTTGTATAATTAAAATATTAGAATAAAAATATTTTTATAATTTAGAGAGATATTAAAGAAGAAAAAAATTAACTAAATTAAAATATTAATTTGAGATTAATTTTTTTTTGATAAATTTAACGAGTTATTAACTCTATATAATGTATTTCAAGAACACCTTTCTCCCATTGTGATTGGCTTGGGAGGAGGTGACCGTCAAAAACATAAACAAAAACAACACTATAGTAAACTTTGTCATGTTTTTTTTTTTTGAAAATCTAGTAAATTTTTTGTGTTTTTTCTTTCTAGTAGATATATAAAAAGTAAACGGTCTACGGAAAATAATGTAACCAACGGATAATATTTATAATTGACGTTTAGTTGATAAATATTCATACAAGAATTTAATATAAGCCTTTCATAACGTAAACAGATACCCGAATGAAAGAATTGAGAAGTTATGCTATTTCAATTAAACTTAAGTAACTTATGTATTCTTTATCGGTTTCTCCTATATGCTTTTGTCATCGTTCTTTGAATTCTTCAAAACTCTATGGATGTATTCGATTTAGTATTTAAAAGGGATTTGAAATATTTGATTTTTGATGAGTTTTTAAATGATTTTGGGTGAATTAGAAACTTTCTATGATTTTAATTAAACCACTATAAAATTCTATCTGAAACTATACGATTTAAATTTCTATATTTTTAACATAGAAATTCCAGTAAAACACTTTTAAATCACAATAAAATCTTCTAAAATCGTTCGAGAAACATGAAAAGCAAACAGAGTTTTTTCTGCTATAAAATTTTGATTAAAACACTAAATTTGTTGTTCACTTTGATGAAAAGATATTATTATAACATCTAAACGTCTTAGGTCAGCTCATAGCATAAACAACTATGGGACTTCTCACATTATGGGTGCCATCAGACCATATCAGATTTGCAGACATAGGTTGTTCTGTTCCAAGACTAACGCCTGAAACAGTCACCATGAAAGACTGCTTCTCATTCACTGACGTCATAGACAAAACACTAGGCAACACTTTGATGGAGAGTTTAGATCCAGCACTTGTGACAACCTTTGCTTTGTATGTAGAATTTGGCGTACCGACATTCGTGACCGTTCTTTGGAAAGTTACTTTGAACGATCGTGTCCCGGACACTTTAGCTGACATCGTTGGATGGTTGAGGTTTCTTGGTAATTTCGTGGAAAGTTCTTCCGTGCAAGTGATGTTGTCTCCTGAGATGATTCTTAAGTTCTCACTCGTGTAGTTCAAACCGCAGAGAAAGGCAATGTGATCAGCTTTGGTAGATTCATAGACGAGTCCAGGATTAATGGCAGCTACTGGGTCCACATGGCAAGATCCATAGGCAAACTCGGTTGATGCAAAGCCAGGACCAGAAGCATTCATAGGCCAAGCTATAAAATAAGGAGATCATTGATGGATTTTACTC
This sequence comes from Schrenkiella parvula, assembly GCA_000218505.1. NCBI lineage: Eukaryota > Viridiplantae > Streptophyta > Magnoliopsida > Brassicales > Brassicaceae > Schrenkiella > Schrenkiella parvula. The sequence goes on along the minus strand of CM001192.1, from coordinate 10,548,867 downwards.
GGGACAAGTAAGTTCTGTTTTCTTGGTAAAATTTGATCTAAATATTTTCTTACCGGTTGTCATGATGGCAGATTGGATCATGGAAGGAGACCATTCAGGATGAAACGTCTTGACATAGGCGGCAACACCTGCAACGTGTGGACAAGCCATGGATGTTCCAGACATAACAGAGAACTTTACACGTCTAGTGTCAAACTCGGTTTCAGTTGGTGAACTGTCTGGTGAATAGGCAGCGAGGATCTCCACTCCTGGTGCTGTTATATCAGGCTGCATTTTCAATCCATTATTGTCTCTGAGACGGGGGGAAAAACATGAGAAGTATATAGCAATAAGAACAACTCCTTACCTTGAGAATATCTGAAACGATGGTGCTTGGACCGCGAGAAGAGAAAGAAGCAACAAGAGGAGCTTTCTGATTAGAAATTTCCTCACTTTTCAGAACAGTCGCTTTTGGATCTCTGCACAGACATACACACACACGCGCGGAAAAAAAAACAAGAAAGATTTGAGAATTTGAAGTATGTAGCGTAGTACAAAACATAGTTTAAATCGTTACGTTGTCAATTTCAAGAGACGACCGATTTGTAGTCATCATCTGATAAGAACGAGACCGGGAAAGAACGGAGAAAAGCGTGGTCTGGTTCAGGGTTCTTAACAATGGATCCAACAGCTCCCAATTTTTGAGCTTCTATTGGACCTTTTGAAGAATCACATAACACAATCTTTCCTTTCACGAGTTTACCGTCTAAACACTTTGGCTCGCATAACCTGCAAGAAGAAAAATGAAAAAAACATCTCATCACAAACCAAAATTGTAAAAGTAGTTTCTGTTCAAAAATAAAAAAGAGGCTTTCTTGGACAGGAAGTTACTTAGCCTTATTCTCGCTACATGTACCCAAAGCAGCAGATTTTCCATACACTAGAGGATACTTGGTTCCATTAAGATCGTAAGTATTCACTGATCTTCCCTGTTTTGTAACAACATAAGAGCCAAATTAGTTTAACCGACAATAATACTATGAACGTTAGAAATTAGACTGTTTCTTGTGACGCACGACAAGTATCTTGCCGTCTCCACGAACAACTTTAGCCATAAACGCACGGTTCGTGATGCTGGCCGCAATGCTAAAAACCCATGGTGCGGTGCTCGTGACGGTGCTGATTTTCGGACCGTCATTACCAGCTGAGTTCACAGTGAGAATTCCTTTAGCCAGAGCGTGAAAAGCCCCAATCGCTATAGGATCCTCCTGGAACGGTGGAATGTTATCGAGCACGATGGAGATCGTTATTATGTCCACACCGTCAGCGATTGCGTCGTCGAACGCAGACAATATAGCTTCCCCACCGCAACCTTCATTGTCGCAGACTTTGTAAACGGCGATTCTGGCGGCTGGAACGCCACCTCTCGCGGTTCCATTTCCAAGCCCGTAGAAGTTTGCGTCTGTGACAGCGTTTCCGGCAGCGGTTAACGCCGTATGCGTTCCATGTCCTGTGTAATCCCTCGCTGACTGTTTCCCTTTAGATTCGGATGTATAGTCTTTTGCCCCAATGATTTTGCTGCAAAAATTGTGGCTTGAAGTTTAAAACGTGCACATTAGTTGTTCGACAAAACTCGCTAGTGAGGGTGTAAGCGTATGCTTACTTGTTGCAGGTGAAGTTTTTTCCTCCGGCACAAGTACCCTTCCATTTCTTAGGAGAAGGACCAAAACCATGGTCGGAAAAGCTGTCCGACTCGGGCCAGATTCCACTGTCGATGACTCCGATGATGGTATCGCTCTCAATGCTAGGGTTACGCTTCGTTTGGCTGCCTTCTTTGAGACCAATGAAGTTCCAAGACGACGTCGTTTGGAGTTTCATTTTTTGGCTTGGGAACACAGACACAACTCTCTCCATTCCTAGGAAGAACATTACATCATGTAAGGAAAGTAGTATAACAATAAGAAAAAGAAACATGATTATGTTGTATCGAAAAAACATTGACAATTTACAAATGAAACTCAGTTGACAAAAAAAAGAAAAATCACCGGCTAATCTTTTTCGTTCGGGTTCGGTGAGTCTTGCTGCAAACCCAGTGAAACTCCTTTTGTAGCTTCTCACCAAGCGTTTCTCGATCGAACTAGAATATAAAATATCACATTCAACTATATCCAACTAGGTATCTATATATAATATGAGAAAAATAAATTTATAAGACCTCTCTCCTGTGACTTCTTGAAGAATATTTATGTGATCGGACATTGGTGTGTAATCCTCTCGAGACGGAAGTGCTCCCAAGTATACGATATAAACCTTCATGGATTGTCATCACCAATCATTATCAACACGTATGATGGAATTTGGATGGTCATATATAGATCTCATAGTGAGAAACAATAGATCATGAAAATAATTATAATTACTGTTTTGATAATCAGTAAGTCATACCTGTTGATCTTCATCATCATCCTTGTTTGCTGAGACTGAACTCAAAAACAAGACGAGGAGACATGAGAAGAGGCAATAGAATGTTGTACCTTTCGTCATTTTGAATAAACTAAATTAAAATCGCGCTGAATGTTTTCTTTATAATATATATGTGTGAAGTGAGATAGGTCCTCCTTTATTTTTTGGGGTCAAAACTCAATCAATTCCTCTGATTGTTAATATAGGAGAAATATCTAGGAATTGCCTTGTTTTAATAGAAAATGATCAAATACAATCCAATGATTAGCTTCTTATGCCAAGAAATTGGATTACATAGTTTGATAGATACCATTAGATTTAAACGTATCTAAGTAAATAAGTATGCAATCAAATTTGTTTTTTTTTTACATGTAAGTATGACATCAATCTTTGGTGAAAAAAAAATGCAAAATAATATCATTGCCAGTTTTCGTTCGATAGCTAAGAGACAAAAGAACAAGAACTCCACATAAGAACATTTGAATCGATGTCTAAACAAAATTAACGACACCTGAAAAAGTAACTTCTTTTGTTTATGTAAATATAATAACTTCTTCCTCACCGCTATATAGGTATAGCCCTGAAATGTGTACTTCCCTTGGTATGTGGATAAAAAATATTTAAAACTATTACAATGTATGATGACGAAGATGGATGAATCGATAATGATTTTATAAATATGTGAACTAAGGTGCCCTTATATCAGTTATACCACGATTAGATTTGGAGACGATCCAGATGATTTAGTCTACTACGACATTCTCACTCACTTTTATAAACAACAATAGGGCTTCTCACATTATGAGTGCCATCAGACCAGATTAGATTTGCAGACGAAAGCAGCTCTGAGTCGAGATTGCCTGTAACAATTACCTTGAAAGAGTGCTTCTCGTTCACCTTCTTGAAACGCAAGGCACTAGGAAAGACCTTGACGTTGAGCCTAGATCCGTGATTTAAGACAATTTTTGATTTGTATTTAGAGTTTGGGGTACCCACGTTGGTGACGGTTCTGTGGAAAGTCACGGTGAACAAGCTTTTAGATCGCGACAATTTAGCCGACATTGAAGGATAGTTAAGGTTTCTTGGTAAGGTTTTTCTATTGCAAGTGACGGCTTCACCGGATATGAGTTTCACGGTAGTTTCATTGTACTTCATGCCGCAAAGGAAGGCAATGTAGTCTGCTTTAGTTAATTCATATACGAGTCCAGGATTAGTAGCAGATACAGGATCAACATGGCCAGCTCCATAAGCAAACTCGGTTGATGCAAAACCAGTTTCAGAAGTATTCATCGGCCAAGCTGCGAGAGCAATGAGACCAAAGAATAACTGAGTGTCAAACAAAAATTGATGGTTTCTTGGGTGACAAGAAAATATATATGCTTTACACATGTTATAACTTTTGCTTACCAGTTGTCATAATGGCAGATTTGATCATGGAAGGAGACCATTGAGGATGAAACGTCTTGATGTACGTGGCCACGCCTGTAACATGTGGACAAGACATGGAAGTTCCAGAGAGAACAGAGTACTTGACACGTCTTGTGTCAAATACACTCGAGGACGGCGAAGCCTCAGGTGAAAATGCAGCGAGGATCTCAACTCCTGGCGCTGTTACATCTGGCTGCAAGTCATCCTTTTGTCAGAACGGAAAATAAAAGAGAATAATAAGCAGAAGACTTTATATATAGAGACCTTGAGAATATCAGTTGCGATGATGTTTGGACCGCGAGCAGAGAATGAAGCGACGACAGGAGCTGTCTGATTAAAAGTTGCCTCGGTTTTAACAATATTAGCTACCGGGAAACTGAGGAAACAGAGGCATAAATCTCAGTATTTTATAACTAATCAACGAAAATAATGATGAACAACTAAAAGCTTAAAGTACTTCATTCTCAGTCTAGTAATCTAACTTTGTCTTTGTTTCATAATTTTATCTTTTTCACGAATTATAAAATATTAAATTATAAATTCCATGTATAGGCAGAATCTAATCTACTAAAATTTATCATATTATATTTTTTTGTTAATTTGTGTTTAAATATATAAATATATATATGCTTCTGGTGTATATATATGTCTTTAAATTAACCCAAAACTTAAAGAATTTTAGACAAAATTCATTTGTTAGTCGTATATGTAACTGTGAAAGGCAAACAAAAAGAAAAACTAAAATATGTTTGATATTTTTTTAAATTGTAATTTTGAATTTTGTTTTTCCCTCTTATGCTAATTATAAACGTAAACGCGGAAATTGTATTTGTAACAACCAAATCCAAAATAAGGAGAACCGAAAGCATATATAGCTTGAGAACAGAGAAAAGAATGTTACCTTTCGGACTTAATGTAAGAAACAAGAGAGTTCAAGTCTTCTTGAGATAAAGCAGAGAGGGGCAAAGAAGTGACGAAGCCAACGTTTGGTGTACGGTAGATAGAAATGGCTGCAACTGCTCCATTTACTAGAGCTTCGTGTGAATCCGTGGAATTGCACACTACCATTTTTCCTTTCACGAGGGATTCTTGAAGACACCCTTCTTCACATCGCCTGAAAAATATAAAATACAAATCTTAATCATCATCAATGTAGACATATGAAACTATTTCTAGGTCATATGCATGAACATGATATTTCTTGAGGAGGAAGTTACTCTGCCGATTCCACAGTGCAAGCAGACGAATTAGCAGCAGATTTTCCGTATACAAGAGGATACATTGTTCCATTCAAACCAAACGTATTCTCTGATCTTCCCTGTTTCATATTAAGAAAAGTAATTGTAGAGACAAAGATAAGATGATAGAGATCAAAACAGTTTTCTTGATACGTACGACAAGTTTTTTACCGTTACCCAGAACAACTTTGGTGAAAAACGCACGATTAGTGCTACTTGCGGCAACCGTGAAGATCCACGGAGCCACACTCTCTAGCGTTCGCGCTTCCGGACCGCCGTTACCGGCTGAATTCATAGTGAGAATCCCTTTGGCTATAGCGTGAAAAGCGCCTATAGCGACCGGGTCCTCTTCGAAAACTGAGGCGTATCCTATATTGGCGGAGATGCTGATAATATCTACACCATCTGCAATCGCATCATCGAAGGCAGACAATATACTATCAGAGCTACATCCTAACATGGTGCAAACTTTGTAAGTGACAATTCTTGAAGCCGGAACGCCTCCTCTCACGGTTCCATTGCCAAGACCATAAAAGCTTGTGTCCGCAATAGCATTTCCAGCCAACGTGGACGCTGTATGTGTACCATGGCCACTAATGTCCCTACATCCTTCGCTTGTGTAGTCCCTTGCACCAATCAACTTGCTGCAATAGAAAAAAATCGATCATTTTCTAGACTTTATGTCGTACGGGAGTCTAGGGCGATGATAGGCGAGTCGATCAATGATTTGGTTCTTACTATAAGACAATCTTTAAAGAGTATTAGTTTAAGAGATTACTTATTGCAAGTGAAGTTTTTGCCGCCAGCGCAAACACCTTTCCATTTCTTAGGAGGAGGACCAAAGCCTTTATCGGAAAAGCTTTGGGATTCCGGCGTGATTCCACTGTCGATGACGCCGATAATGGTATTACTCTCCACGGTTGGTTTCCTCTTCGTCCTCTTTCCTTCCTTTAACCCCATGAAGTCCCAAGACGTCGTCGTTTGGAGCTGTAGATGCTTGTTAGGGAATACGGACACAACTCCTTCCATATCTAAGAAGAACATAAATGGTTTTAACTAATCTTAGAAAATAAAGCATTATACATATTTTAACTACAACAGATACAAAAAAAAGAATCAATTGCTGCTATTTTATCCAGATTGGCTAAGGATCAATAGACTTTATGAATTTTTAAATATCAAACACATACATAATATTTAAAATTTTAACTATTTTTTTATAACAATCATTAAATATTCTCTTAAACTTAAAACTACCAGGCAGATTATAACAAAATTTTGAACACTATATATTATATACCATGTATTAGATAATCAAAATCAAATAACTGATAGGAAAAGAAAGCATACTCAAATCACAAATTTGTTGAAGTTAACAGTTTTTTAAGAAAAAATATTTTTGATCCCCTAAAAGAAAAAACCTAAAATTAACATTATTGAATTCAAAGAAACCAAATCAAACTGAATGACACTATAATCCGGGTTGAAACCGGTCCGACCGGCCTAGTTTGAAAACGCTGCTTTAGAGTTTAGTCTATTTCGAAGAACACTCACTGGCCATTCTTTCTCGTTCTAACTGAGTGACTCGGGCGGCGAACCCGTTGAAGCTCCTCTTGTAACTTCTCACCAAACGACCTTCGTTCGAACTAGAGATAATATATAATTGTTAGTAGAGTATTCATATCCATAACTTTATTTAATTATAACTATGATCCCTAGAGAATGATGTAATTAATTCACACCTCTCTCCGGTGACTACTTGAAGAATATTCAGGTGATCGGACATTGGTGTGTAGACCTCGCTAGACGGAAGTGCACCCATGTAGACGACATACACCTTCATGGATTAATTATGATCATCATTCATCGTTATCATCATGTATGATGGTTGATCATATGGCAAGAAACAAGAGATGATGATAAGAACTGTAATAGTATGTACCTGTTGGTCTTGATTATCATCTATGACTGCGGAGTCTGAACACAAGAATAAGACAATGAGGCAGGAGAAGAGGCAAAAGAAAGTTGATTGTTTCGTCATATTTTTCTAGAAAAAAAACAGTTTGAAGTCAATGTCAGACTTAAATTTCTATGTAGTTTCAACACGAAAATGTATATATAGTAGAGATCATGCATAAACCATGCCAAAAAAGAAAGGGAAGAAAAAATCTTATATTAAAAAGAAAAGTCATTTGGTGAAGCAAGCGAAAATGGGAACAAATTTAACAATTTGACCATTTAATAAGTGTTATCAAGAATTCTTCTTCATCCTGTTTCTGCCAAATAACATAATAATAAATCATTGATATCACGTTCCATCACCTAACACAAAAGAATGTGCCACACTACCCCACACGATGTGGCAACAATCAATGGAAATTGTAAAATTAAAAAATTAATGGAAATTAATAATTCTGCTATAATATGAGTTAAATTCCACTAGTTTATATGGAACAGAATCATGGTTATTGTAGAAAATAAAACTCATAACATTACTACATAACTCAATTATATAATGTGACAAAAAAATCAATTATATAACATATTTTTTTTGCATAGCATGTTTTCTCTTTAGCATTGTCGTCTAATTTATAAAAGATAATAACACGATTTCTAACCACCATGCTAAAAATTGATTTTTTAACAACATAAGAAAGAAAGAAGCACATTATAAATTGTTAAAGGTAGACCAATCTTCTATCCCCAAAAGTATAATATTTTTAAGAATATAAAAAAAACTCTAATAAAATCAGACATGTGGTCATGTATAATATGAAAATAATATTTTGATTATACAAACATGTTTTTACATCATCATATAACATGAAAATAAGTTAATAAGGACATATCTATTGTCACTACAAAAAACGAGGCTTTCAACGTCCGCTTTTCTATGGGTTATCATTAACAAACAGACCTAACACTATGGCGTCAGTTTGCTAACTAATTAATTATGGGTGCGACGTAAAGTAATAGACGCCACCAAGCCGCTTCTTACTTAGTAATTTTCAAGTCGCTTTATCAAACGACGTTAAAACATGAACGTCTTAACGGATTTCTTGTAGCGTGTAACCTACTGAAGAATAACCATGTGGCCCAGAGATAACGTGGAGCTGAAGTATGTGCGAGATCAATTAATCCCTTGTTTTGAATGATCTTGATTGCTTAAAGAAAATGTTGGTGTAGAATCAGATCAAGAAGAAGATTTTGAGTCGGTTGCATCCAATTATGTGTAAATCTAGTTGAGGTGTTTTCAAAACCAAATAATGTATTAGTGAAGACGTACATCTCCTTTATATACTAGTGAAATCCAACAAATGGTTAAACGGCCTTAAGATCGGAGCAATCCAGCTCACGTCGTCATATGTTATCTCGTTTCATTCATATGTGTACCATTTTGATATTTCAAAGAACTCAGGTTGATTAAACCAAGAAACATAGAAAAGCATATCCCAATACGTCAACATACATATACGAAGCCGAGACATCATAGAGAAATTAGATAACTAATACATAGAAGAAAGAGAAAAGTAACAACAACAATAAAGATTAATTTATGGTGACGTTGTTGAACTGATAATAGCCTCATTAGTAACCACCAGTATAAATAACAATGGGACTTCTGACGTTATGAGTCCCATCAGACCATATTAGATTTGCAGACGAAGGCACTTCTGAGTCGAGATCCCTGCCTGTAACGGTTACCTTAAACGATTGCTTCTCGTTGACAGTCTTAAAAGACAGAACACTAGGCGTGACCTTGACGGTGAGCTTCGATCCGTGACCCGCGACTACCTTTGAGTTGTATGTGGAGTTTGGTGTACCAACATTGGTGACGGTTCTGTCGAAGGTGACGGTGAAGGAGTTATCAGATCTTGACAACTGAGCAGACATTGAAGGATAGTTGAGGTTTCTTGGTAATATTTCTTTTTTTTCGGAGCAAGTGACTGTTTCACCAGATATGATTTTAAGGACTTCTGAAGTGTAGTTCAAGCCACAGAGAAAAGCGATGTGGTCTTCTTTGTCCAATTCGTAGACAAGTCCAGGATTTAGAGCAGCTATTGGGTCCACATGTCCAGATCCATAAGAAAACTCGGTCGATGCGATGCCAGTTCCAGTTGCATTTACCGGCCACGCTGCAAGGATTAGTTAAGAGATATTGTAACAGTGTCAATAACGATTACTTGTGGGGTAAGAAAGAACAAAAATCGGATATACTTTTTGCTTACCGGTTGTCATGATGGCAGATTTGATCATTGATGGAGACCATTTAGGGTAAAACGTTTTTACATAAGCAGCCACGCCTGCGACATGGGGACAAGCCATGGAAGTTCCGGAGAGAACAGAGTACTTCACATGTCTAGTGTCACCTTCAGATGGTGGACCATCAGGTGAATATGCAGCGAGGATCTCCACTCCCGGTGCTGTTATATCCGGCTGCAATTCATTCACCATTTTCGCTCAAACCGGAGAATTAAACAGAACCCATATTAGTAATGTTTTGTAGATTTACCTTGAGAATATCAACCGCGATGGTGTTTGGACCACGAGAAGAGAAGGAACCAATTACAGGAGATGTCCGATTAAAGATTGCTTCAGTTTTTAGAACAGCTGCTTGTGGAGAACTGAGAAAAAAAACACAGATGTCAGGGATAAAGATGGAGAATCTTGGCGAAGATGTATAAAGCATAAAGAAGATGATTGTTTACTTTGCGGACTCAATGTAAGATACTAGAGATTCAAAGTCTTGTTCTGATAAACCAGAAGAAGGTAAAGGGTGAATAAAGGCAACGTCTGGCTTAGGGCTTTTGTAAATGATTGCAATAGCTCCAACTGCTTCAACTACTCTCAAACCACCCGGACTACCACACACTAAGATCTTTCCCTTCACAAGTGATTCTTTTAGACATTCTTTCTCACAAGTCCTGAAAATAAATCATTACATTATAAATTTACACATAAAAATAAATGATTAAACATAGTGTTTATCGGAGAGGAAGTTACTCTGCGTTTTCCGCGTTGCAATCAGACGAAGCAGCAGATTTTCCGTACACCAATGGATACTTCTTTCCTTTCATATCGAAAGCATTCACTGATTTCCCCTGTTAAGACCAGTCATATTAATAAAAAGGACAAAAAATACTATGATAATAGAAATGAGAGTGTTACGTGGTACTTACGACAAGTGTCTTGCCGTTTCCTAGAACAACTTTGGTGACAAACCCACGGTTCGTGGTACTAGCTGCAACGGTTAACATCCATGGTGCAACAGCAGAAACTGTACTATCTTGCGGACCGCTGTTACCGGCAGAACTAACAGTGAGAATCCCTTTGGTCATAGCGTGAAAAGCCCCTATCGCGATCGGATCATTTTCAAACATGATTGCCTTTTTATCTCCGATAGAGATGGTGATGAGGTCCACACCGTCAGCAATCGCGTCATCGAACGCAGACAATAGATCTTCCGAGCTACATCCTGTGGGGATACAGGCTTTGTAAGCGGCGATTCTAGAGGTTGGAACGCCTCCTCTTACCGTTCCATTGCCGATTCCAAAAAAGCTTGTGTCTGCAACTGCGTTTCCAGCCGCAGTGGACGCCGTGTGTGTACCATGGCCTTCAGTATCCCTAGCACTTTCGCTAGTGTAGTCTCTTGCCCCAATCAGCTTGCTTAAAAAAATTAATAAACAGATCAACAATAGAAAATACATTTTTTAGCCATAAAATTTCATGTCGATATTCAAACTAATCTTTGGTGTTCTTGGCAAATACTCCTTCTATTTCTAAATAATGGATTTTTTTAGAGTTTTCATCCATATCTAAAATAAAAATAAAAACAAAAACTTTAATGTAACTGCATATTTTTTTAACAATTTTTCCATAACTCTAAACCAACATTAATGAATATTTTGTAAGTTTACAATTCATTATCACTAATTAATAAAAAATATATATAGAAAAACTAAAAGATCTATCTTTATAGAACAAAAAATAAAGATAAAAAAATATTTGCTTTAGGTGAGAGTACTAATTTTTTGAACAGAGGAATTAGCTTAAGAGGCTTACTTGTTGCATGTGAAGTTTTCGCCGCCGGAACAAGCACCTTTCCATTTTTCAGGAGGAGGACCAAAGCCTATATCGGAAAAGCTCTGAGACTCCGGCGTGATCCCACTGTCGATGACTCCGATAATGATATCACTTTCAACGCTTGGGTTCCTCTTCGTCCTCTTTCCTTCCTTTAAACCCATGAAGTCCCAAGACGCAGTCGTTTGGAGTTGTAACTTCTTGTTCGGGAACACAGACACAACTCCCTCCATTTCTAAGCAAAAAATAAAATAGTTTATCGATTAATTAACCTTTAAAATCATTTCGACACAAAAGAGTAACGATCAGACAACACTCACTGGCTACTCTTTCTCGTTCTGACTCAGTGAGTCGAGCCGCGAAACCGTTGAAACTCCTCTTGTAGCTTCTCACCAAACGACCTTCTATCGAACTAGAGAGTATACATAATATATCACTTGTTATAATCTTCATAACAATATGATCAACGAATCAAGTAATTAAAGATAAGTCACACCTTTCTCCAGTGACCTCTTGAAGAATACTCATGTGATCGGACATTGGTGTGTAGTCCGCTCGAGAAGGAAGTGAACCCATGTAGACGATATAAACCTTTAACGATATAATCATCATTCATCATCATGACACCATGTATAACGGACGTTCATATGAAAAAACAAGAGATCATGATAATAATACCTGTCTATCTTGGGGATCATTTTTGACTGCTGAAACTGAACAGACGTACAGGACAAGGATACAGGAGATGAGGCAAGAGGAAGCTGCTCGTAATTTCCCCATTTTCTTATAAAATGAATTCAAGGTTACTGCAATTTTCTTTTAATTTCTATGGAGGTCAACATAAGAAGATGTATATATATATATATATATATATATGAGAGATCATACATGCACCGTGTCAAATTAAAAGAATCTAAATTATGCTCCTCTGATTTTGTGTCTTTATTTTGTAATAAATAAAATCCAGTTTTACCATACTTGATTCTAATGGTATCTGTATATCAATTAAATTGTGAATTTATGGTCATATTTTTAGGATATGGATTTATATATTAGCTAATTGAACTCAATTAGAAATAAATAAGGGTTAATTTTCTTACAGGAAAAAAGAACAAATATTATATGAAAAAATGCTACAAAGTTTTACAATTTTTTTTCTCGTTCATTTAAATAATTAATCATTTATGAGAATAGGAAGGAAATAACAACAAATATGAGACTGTATATATTCTTTACCCCGTGGTAAAAATATATTGGAGTTTATTTATGAAGGCAGTTTAATTAGCTGATATTGTGAATGAATGACGGACGTTACTTATCGTCACATGAAAGTTATTTATTACGTTCTATCCCATTCAATGTATTTTTCAGGGGTAATTAGCCGAATGGTTTTCTAAGAAAAATAATAATAATAAAACCGTAATGAATAATGAATATGCCTATCGAATGACTCTAATAATTAATTATACATTAGAACCTCCTAAATAAAACTTTTAATGTTTTTTGTGGCTTTTACGACAAAATTGTTAAAAGAAATATTAGAAAGTTTATATGCATACTTTGCCATAATATATATTGCTATCTTGCACTGTTTTTATTGACAAAAAAATGTTTTATTCCTCACGATCAAACAAGTCTAGTAAGTATAATCCTTTTTTTATGAAAACTACAGTTTTCTGAGCCATAAATGTTTAACTCTTTTTGATTATATATTTGATATATTAGCATTTTAAAAATTATAATAATTCCCTGATATTCAGAATATATACATACTCAAATATTTAATAAAAGTATAATAAGAATATTTTGGAGGATATAAATAAATCATAAGCACGTCTATTTACTCGACTAATCGCTAGTAAGATATAGCAAAATAAAAAACATGAAAATAATTGTATTCAATGAAAACTTTTATAAACTTGAACTCATTTGATTTATTGGAAGCGTTACTTTTTAACTATAAATAAATATGTTTAAAGATTGTCAGAGTGTATTTTTTATTTCTTTTTTTTAAAACAGAGTGTTTTTTTTCTTATGATGAGGGTTATATATATCATCATTCCATAGAATCGTTAATCGTACAATTGTATCTAGAGCTAATAGCCTAATACTATATGTTAGTTATTGGGTAGTTTCTTGTTTTCAACAACTAACGAGAGCCATTGTGTGATACGCAAAAGGATGGCTAGACGGCAAGCTCTGTCCAAAAGGTAAGAGGTTCAAAAACATCTTCTTAACTTAGGCAGTTACAAAACAAAGAGATCTTCTAATTCTCTTGGGTCGTACGTAACTACTTCTCGTTTGCTCACCAAATAGTAGAGTAAGTCGTGGATTTTTCAACTTGATTTAGACCTAACTGTGTTTCCTTCTGCTTTCTGTTTCACGACTCGCCGAATAGTCCCGTGTCTAGTTTTTAGATTTTTCATTTGAGCATTGGAATATAGATTATGTGTGTATTATTTATATAAATCCTAACTAGAATTTTTAAGGTGTTATAGTTTCAAGTACTATAGTTAAACGTAATTCGAAGTAAAATAATTAAGAGTTGACTAAATTAATTATTTATTTGTTCTTTTTGGCGACAATGGTTACTAAATTATAATGTTAAGTTTCCCTCTCCATAATAGGACATAATGACATGTCTTTTCCGGTTCATGGCATGTGTTATGTTTTAAAATCAAACACAACATTTGCAAACTATATATTATTTACAATATATAATAATCAAGGGAAATTGTTACCAACATCTCACCTCATTACAATTGTTACGCAATATATCATTATGTGGTAAGTGTTGAAATAATTTATTTCGAACTTAATATTACATTTTCTTGTGAACGTTATGGAGTTTTTAGTTAGACAATGTGAAATAAAATCTAGAGTTTTAAAATTAAATGACAACAATTTTTAGTTTTTATATAAATACCATATAAACCTATATAATATATATGTATGTGTATATAAACAAAATATGATTATTTTACATATAATTTTAAATCTTAAGGATATATTAATCTAAACAAGAAAAAAAAATGAACTCTTATGATTACTTCTATTATGATTTTGAGTAATTTTATTATTGATTAAAATAATTCATCTATTACGAAAGATGATTCAAAATATATATTGGTTGGTCACAGATCGTCTCACTAACCGGAAACTATAGCATTCAAGTTTGGATCACTTTGTTTTCCAGTTTGTCTATTTTTATTAATTCATGCATACAGCATAGTGTGAAAGATTCTTATATATGATGTTTTCACCCTAGTGAAAACAACCATATTTTTTCTCTTTCAGAAAACGAAAACGAAGCTGATATGATATTTTTAGGTGATATGCGGATACTTGACGATTACGAAATCGAAGACAATATGAGGAACATGTCCGATGAGAAACACAACAGATTATCTCATTCGATGTCCTAAGAAATCAACATACATAGGAAGTCGACAAAACATAGAGAAATAATGTAACTAAAGCACAAAATGTCATAACAACAATAATAATGATTTATGATGGCCATGATAATGATTACGGCTATGCTGATAATTATCGGAAGATACCAGCATAAACAACAATGGGGCTTCTCACATTATGAGTCCCATCAGACCAGATTAGATTTGCAGACGAAGGCATCTTTGGGTCAAGACCACTACCTGTAACAGTCACCGTGAAAGACTGATTTTCGTTCACAGACTTCATAGATAGAACACTAGGCGAGACCATTACGTTGAGCTTAGATCCGTGATTTAAACTAACTTTTGATTTGTATGTAGAGTTGGGGCCACCAACGTTAGTGACATTGTAGTTCATGCAGACATTGATGGATAGTTGAGGTTTCTAGGTAAGATTTTTTTAGTGCAGGTGACGGCTTCACCGGAGATGAGTTTCACGGTAGTCGCATTGTAGTTCATGCCGCAGAGGAAGGCGATGTAGTCTGCTTTGGTTATATCATAGACGAGTCCAGGATTAGTAGCAGCTATTGGATCTACATGGCCAGCTCCATATGCAAACTCGGTTGATGCATAGTCAGTTTGAGAAGCATTCATCGACCAAGCTACGAGGTTGATTAAACCAAAGAAGAACAGAGCATGAACAAAACTTGATGGTTTTCTTGCAGGACATTGAAGTATGTTTTTTAACTTTATTTGTAATTTCCTTACCTGTTGTCATAATGGCAGATTTGATCATGGTAGGGGACCATTTAGGATGAAGCTACGCCTGCAACGTGTGGACAAGACATTGAAGTTCCGGATTCAACAGAGTATTTCACATGTGTGGTGTCGTCATAAAACGGTAATGCCTTAAGTGAATTTGCAGCCAAAATTTCCAATCCTGGTGCTGTTATATCTGGCTGCATTTTCATCCACCCCTTTCTCAGATCGGAAAACAAAGAAAGAAGAGTAATCTAACCATAGCCAATATCTCTATATATCATATATACCTTGAGAATATCAGCAACGATGATGTTTGGACCGCGTGAAGAGAAGGAAAGAACTTTAGGAGCTGTCTGATTAAAGATTGCCTCACTTTTTAGAACAGCCGCTTTCGGGGTACTAAAGAATAAAACCCAAGAAAAATGAGAAAAGGAGAAGCATATACACAACAAAGCGTATGATTCAACAGAGAGAAGATGATTAGTTACTTTGAGGACTTAATGTAAGAGAGGAGAGACTCAAAGGCATCTTCTTGTAAGCCAGATACAGGTATACCCTCCATTTGGGCCCAGTCTGAACCATCTTCAAGAATGGCTGCAACGGCTCCCTTTGTATAGGCTACGTAGGGAAAATATTTATTGCACACCAAGATCTTCCCCTTCACCAGGGATGCGTCAAGACAATCTGGCGTGCAATCCCTGAATATTTAAAAGGAAACAAATCTCATCGTGACCTGTAAGAAATTTGAGAGTATCTCTAGGTCATCTGCTATACACATGGTGTTTCTTGTGGAGGAAGTTACTCTGCGCATTTGGTATGGGAAGCAGAAGAAGCAGCAGATTTTCCGTACACCAGAGGGAACTTCGTTCCTTTTAGATCGAAACCATTTACTGATCTTCCCTATTAGGACAAAAAACTGAAGAGTCATCATTGGAAATTTAAAGGACAAAGGAATAATTGTGTTACTTGACTCGTACGACAAGTGTCTTGCCATCGCCGAGAACCACTCTGGTGACAAACACACGGTTTGTGGTACTGGCTGCAACGGTTAACACCCATGGTGCTAAGCTTGTGATCGATGCCGTATTCGATCCAGTGTTACCAGCTGCGTTCACAGTGAGGATCCCTTTGGACATAGCGTGAAAAGCTCCAATTGCAATCGAGTCTTGCTCAAACGAGTACACATCTAGAGTCCCTAACGTCTCCGGGTGAGTAGTGTCTTGCCCCAATCAGCTTGCTGTAAAAATATTCTTTGCTTAAAATGTTTCGAGTTGTGATCTCATTGGAAACATATACACAAAATATAAAAACGTATGTAAAAGCAAACAAGGTGAAGTTTTGATCAACTTCCAACATCTATAGAGTATAAATAGAGAGAAAAATAGATTTACTTATTGCAGGTGAAGTTCTCGCCGCCGGCACAAACTCCCTTCCATTTCTTTGGAGGAGGCCCAAAGTCTTTGTCGGAGAAGCTTTCAGATTCCGGCCAGATTCCACCGTCCAAGACTCCGATAATTGTATCACTCTCCACAGCCAGATTTCGCTTCGTCCCTTTTCCTTCCTTTAGCCCATAAAGTCCCAAGACGCTGTTGTTTGGAGCTTTAACTTCTTGTTCGGAAACACAGACACAACTCCCTCCATACCTAACAATAGCACAAAGGGGTTTAGACTTGATTGTGTCAATTTTTTTGTTCACGTTACATGTGGAGAAAAAAAATTTAATACAAAGGAGTTTCAGTTTTTTCATAAAATAGTTTTACAAGACGCAAATGCAAACACTTGCTTCAAGATGCAAATGCAAACACTTGCTTCAAGATGCAAATGCAGACACTCTTGCTTCCGTTTGCGTGTAACATATAAACTTGGCTTTAGATCATAAAGCTTATAAACCATTTAGAAAAGATACACACTAAATGTTAACTATCGAGGCCTTAGTTATTTTTTTATTATTATTATGAAAACTAAAGAGTGATTGAAGAACAAATTGGACTATATAACTCTCGAAGAAACTCACCGGCTACTCGTTCTCGTTCTGATTCAGTGAGGAGGGCCGCAAATCCGTTAAAACTCCTCTTGTAACTTCTCACCAAACGACCTTCGATCGAACTAAAGTAATTATATGTGTCGTTGTTAGAATCATTTTGACATTTAAAGTAATAATGACTAAAGAATGATTCAATGTCACACACCTCTCTCCGGCGAGCTCTTGAAGAATACTCATGTGATGGGACATTGGTGTGTAGTTCGCTCGAGAAGTAAGTGAACCCATGTAGACGATATACACCTTTGTTTAACGATAATCATCATTTATCAACAGAAAATGTCATCATCTATAATGCATAGTATATATAGCTAGAAACAAGAGATTCTGATCATTTGATCTATAGAGAAATAATATACCTGTTTATCTTGATGATCATGTGTGACTGCTAAGACTGAATTCAAGAACAACAAGCCGAGGAGACATGAGAGGAGGCTAGAGAAAGCTCCTTGTTTCGCCATCTATAGAAATGATTAAGTTGATCTATATGGGGATCAAGATGGAAGAAAGTTTATATAATAGATATCATACATGGACACTGAACACTGAAGAAAAAAATCTAATTAAATTCATCTGATTATGTATCTTAACTTCTTATAATAAAGTCTAGTCTTCTAATCTTTAAGGTTTATAAACAAAAGGTAACGACTAGTGAGAGTTAAATTATTTTCCAATTATCCAACAAAGCTAATGAGGCAAATCCATCTTAGAGATTCTCTTAATGAGAGTGTTTTTTTAACCCTTTGAAGAAATTATATAAAGAAAACAAACTGAAACGAAGGTGTGACTTAGGATTGATGTTTGTGATATGTGATGGGTCGTGAGGTTTGAGAGGGGAGTGGTCAAATAGTTTGGAGCCACGATAGTTTGGAGCCAAAAAGATATCCACCACTTTTGGAAGAATTTGGAGGCAGAAGCTCGTCTTGGAAAATGTGCCTAGACAACCTTGGTTTTGAGAATGTGATGCTTAATAGTATGCAAGTGTTCTGGTTCAGGCAGATATTGATGACGTGAGCCTGGCCCTGTCTGCAGAGCTTTACACGTGATACATAAGGCAAGGGCAGAAGACATTTTGGGCCCTCGTTTGCTTGTTTGCAGAAGATAAACGAGCCAGCATGTGTGCTATTTTCATTGCTAAAGGAGTACTTTCCTTCGTGTATCATGCTGTTTTGGGTAATTGTACTCCCAATTGGATAGTGGCACGATTTGTATTCTGTAATCTCGTGATCAATGGTATGTTGGATAAGTCAAACGAAATATAACATAATCGCTCCTTAATAAAACATCCACTCACACCTACGAGAACGGTCGAGGCAAACACTCGTTAGCAGTAAATAGCGTAATTTTCAAGTGATTCGCACCAAACCAAATATTATTAGGACAGAGTGTTTGTTGCTTATTAGAAAGCTTGCTAAGATGTTTAAACATAAGCAAATAATAGCGCCACAAGAACTTTGAAATCGCAGTCAATTGTCATAACTAGTATATAAGGTATACGAGTTTCCCTCGGAGCTATTTAATTGTTATGCATGACAGGACCCCAATGCATATTTTTGCCAAACGTTCAACTTATGAACCCCCAAGCAAGTGCTCCAGGGATTTACATTTTATGTCCATATCTAAACCAAAGCTATACTACTCGAATAAGATTCAGCAGCGTTAAACCTATGACTCTTCAAGTGTGAAGGTAATTAGCAGCCATCATCAGCTCCAGAGTTAGTTCAGGCTCGATGTGGAACTCGGTCTCTTTGCCTCTGTAAGAGAAAAGACGACTATAAGAAGAAGAAGAAAAAAGATTGAGACAGCGCAGTAATGAAAGAGGTAATCCGATTAGCGTTTTTAATCTGTTATCAGCTAGAAAACAGAACGCTTACGATAAAGACATATTCTCAAAGCAGGATTTTAGAAAAAAATTACTTTCCCTAATACCGCAATCACAACAGACTCCTAACGATGAAATTCTCCTGAGAATTGAATTGACATGCGAGGGTGTAAAAAAATTGTTCTTGCCGAATTATCCATTAAGTGAAACTCAGACAGCGATTAGATTCTAATAATGTTTTTGATTACTGATAAATAATGAAACTATTTCTCTGGAGGTTGTTTATCCTTGACAAACAATCCACTATATGAAACTTAGATAGCTACAAATGGTGATAGGTTCTGAAAACGTTAATCAGACTATAAGAGGCTATTCAATGCCATGTTCTAGGGAGCAACTAGAGCAAGAGATGCAAAGTGAGATAGATAATGAACCTGGAGTATTGAAGAGACCAATAGAAGTACTGGCAGATCTTCTCTAGAATTGTGGTGCTAATATCAGGGAAAGTCACGACGCCATCTTTCGATTCCGAAAAACCACCTGCCACAAAGAAAAACAGACTTACTTCCTCAGATCTCCATAAATTATTCTTGAAATCTCTTTCGACATCTTAATGTGGTAAATACTGAATGCACTACTACTGCAAGATCATTGCTTTTCCATGCGCTAAACAAAGGAAATCACAATCGATATCTGAACACGCTTAGTTTCTCATGAAATACGAAAAAGGCCTGTGACTTTGGATTTGCTTCCTCGTTAAAATCGGAAGAATCGATTACGCAGTTGAATTCCGAATTGAGCATAATCTCTCGCACAAATTGATGTAGATTCATAACCAAGTCAGATATATTTGACAGAATCCATCAAAATAAAGTAAGATCACAAGAATAAAACCGGGATTGCGATCACTAACCCTACAACCACATAAAAGAGAAGAAGGAAAAAGAAAAAAAACAGAAAAGAGGAGAGAGGAGAGAAACCTGGAGAAGTGAGCATGCTTCGGATAGTCTGAGAAACCATGGCGGCTTCCCTGTCGATGACGAACTCGAAACCCTCCGTGCTTATCAACTTCACCGTCTCTCCCATCTTCGTCGTCGTCGTTTCTCTCTCTCTCTCTCTCTCCCTGCGTCGGCTTCGGCTTCCTCTGTTTTTCAACAGCGCGTGACTTTAACTCGCAGATATATCCCAAAGCCCGGACCCAAACTACTAAGTATTGGCCAAATTCAGAAGGAGGCCCATTTAATGTGTATAATCTTGTTATTGGCCCAATAAAATACTCTATTCTGCCTTTTTGCTTTGCTGCAAAGAGGAAAGAGGAAGCATGGAGTGATGGATGGTTTCATCTGAGCTATGTCTATAAATTACAAAATATGCATATCACACCGGTTTAATTTGGAATGGACTACTCGAACCTGCTTAGGATCATTTAAAAATCCATTCGAATGGCGTTTCTTCAATCCGGAGCTGGAAGACTATTTCATCTCTAGAGATTTTTTTGTGATTTTTAGATTAAAGTTAGCTCTCCGTTTTTTTTAAATATACGTACGAATATATTTACAAAAAGCATACATATACAAAGTTTCCTCTTTTTCCATATAAGTTATACCACGTTGATAAATACGCACACGGATGTCTCTTGGACTAACTAAACTTGATTTAATTAATAGAGATAACTGATAAAAAAAAAACAAACATAGTTATGCCAAAGAAAATATGAAATATTCAACAAAACTAATTCCAAAAAAGAAAAAAATCTGTTATTTTTTTAGCTAATTAAAAATTTTATTTTGTATTTGAGCACTTAAACCACTATTTTTTGTTATTTTTGACTGAATTATCAATTAAGATAGCTAATCTTTAGAGTTATGCATATTACCATAGGCGAGTGTATGGTAAGACTTCGTTAATCCACCGCCCTGTATGAATGGTCCCATTCCGGTTGATTCACTTTTCTCCGGCTGGACTTCATTTAATGGATATGTTTCTTTTATTATATTAGGCACCACACCAACAACAATAATCTCTAAAACATTATCTGTTCTCATCATCTACTAATTAATAACCATATAGTAAATCATGGAAACACAATGTTCTTTGTTCCTAGTTCAAACCAAACCAATCAAATCACTTTGAAACATAAGAAATTTATATATTATATTGGATTTTACATTGTATTGGACACTATATAGCTTTAGTGATGTACCATGTCTAATTTGGTTAGATCATATTTACTATTTACAAAATTGATAATTTATTATAAATCTGATTCAAATTTTGATTTTTTAAATCTTTAATCTTGATTTTAGTTTGATTTTTCAGACCGAAAAATTGTATTATGTATTTCTTATTTTCTTAGAATAAAATATTAAGGATCCAGATGTTTAATAATACAGATTTTGCTTTAATTAACACAAGTATGATTTTTTGCCTTTAAAATTAAACCAACCTAGTATTGACCAAAAGAAACAAATAAAACTAAACGAACGTAGACAGAACGAGTTTAATGAAAGGTATTAGTGTTTTTTTTTTGCAACAATAACAAATGATTATAATTTCTTTTAGATGACACAAACAATTACGAGATGATATAATTCATTTTTTCTTTTGTCTACTACTGTAATGATCGAATGATCAATCAACACAGCATCACCAACCAACACAAGACAGAATGTAACTTATAAAAAAAATCATTAGATTACGGGAAGATAATCTTTTCAAAATACTTTGCATACGTGTCTCTTAGTAATTAGCTGGTGACCGTGTAACATGACAGTCATCACCGTATAGGATAATAATAACTTTAAGTAATATTTCTATAATACCCTCTTACTTTTGTCAACTTGCTATAGTTGCCACATCACCCCCTCTTGTCATTCTCTCCAAACGCCGTCGTTTGTTTTGTCGTTATCAACTCAATCTATAATATACGAACATCATACATACGAGTATATACGTATTCATTGTAAGAAAGGAAAACATTAATAATACGAACCCCAAAGACGATTAAACAGTTCCACAGAATTTCCTCAACTGGCTTTTGAACAAAAAAATCATAATCGGAGAGTGTTTCCTTCATGAAAAATTTCATCTTTAAGCAGATCTGAAGAGGGTTAAATTCGCTTTTTTTCTTTATCTGCCATTTTTGTTCCCCCAGGGAAATTTAAAAGGGTATGTTAATTTCAATGGATCCGTCGACTTTTTTTATGATGATACCGATGTGGTTCGATTGTTGATCAGGTATATTTTATGTGTAGGTTTGTTGCTTTTTATTTTATTTTGTGGTGAGATCGAAGAGGAGAAATGGCGCATAGAGTAGAACAGGATTACGATTATTTGTTCAAGATCGTGTTGATAGGTGATTCCGGTGTCGGAAAATCGAACATCTTGTCTAGATTCACCAGGAATGAGTTTTGCTTGGAATCTAAGTCCACCATTGGTGTTGAATTCGCCACAAGAACTCTTCAGGTGATTTTAAATTTCTCTTTTTTTTTCCTCGTGATTCGTTATGTTATAATGTAGAAATGAACACAATGAAGATTCACAAGTGATGGTATCAGTATCAGAGATAATTTGAACAGAAATCATGTTTCTGGGTGCGTCTGTGATCTTGCCATGTGTCCATTCAAGCTCTATTTCCATTTTTTTCACGTGATCTCTATGCGGTTTGTATGTTAGAGAATCTGCGTTTTGTGGTGGTTTTTAGTCTTCTCTGTCTTTGTTTCTTCAACTAAATTTAGCCATAAACCGTGAAGTCTTTACTTCCCCTTCCATTTTGCCTTTTGGTTTGCTATCAGCTTCATCATTAGGTTGTAGAAATTCAGGTCAATGTTAGTTCGTTAAATGCGGTTGTGTTCTAATTTTACTCTGTTTACTTTCTTGTTCTTTTAAAGTTGCATCCTTTACAAATCCTTTTGAGTCAGTCGTCTGTAACTTCTGTCACAAATTTTAAATTGGTTTAAAAACATGACGTGTCTTGGGTAACATATAAGTGAAAGGTCCTGTGGTTTCTTAAGACTTGAAATAGTTTAATGCTTGGTACTATTCAGTGCATTGTTCCCTCAGCTATTTGAAATTTGGTTCGAGTTTGCTTTTGTTATCTTACAGAGTTTTGTATCAAGAGAGAATCTTAGATGTGCTGGCCATGAGTCATGAACCATGCTTTTTGTTAATTTTTATGTCTATGAATGAATGTTG
This sequence comes from Schrenkiella parvula, assembly GCA_000218505.1. Classification (NCBI taxonomy): domain Eukaryota; kingdom Viridiplantae; phylum Streptophyta; class Magnoliopsida; order Brassicales; family Brassicaceae; genus Schrenkiella; species Schrenkiella parvula. The sequence goes on along the minus strand of CM001192.1, from coordinate 10,525,464 downwards.
GAGAGAGCCAATGGACAAAAAGCTTCCCACAACTTGTCCCCAATAATGGTTTTTTTTTACTGATCATCAAAGTCAACCCTTTATCCCTCATAAAGTCAACTCATGAAATATTAATTTTAAGAAAGGGTTATGTGATACGTAGTTACGTACATGTATACATGTAGGTGGCTGATGTATTACAAATGTTGAAGCTCTTGAGTTTACTCGAGATGATTTTGTGAATGCCTATATTAGGTTCTCGCTTGTTAGTTGTTGAAGCATGTAACAGTTCCATACAATCTGCAATCATGTTTGTGAAAGTTTGAAACAAGACGATTAACTATCTCTGCAGCACGGAGATCAGTTCATGAGACCTAACCAGTTTGTTAACTATTTCTGCGGTTTTCGTCTTACGGTTATACAGGTTGAAGGAAAGACTGTAAAGGCCCAGATATGGGACACTGCAGGGCAAGAGCGGTACAGAGCCATCACAAGCGCTTATTACAGAGGTGCAGTAGGTGCACTTCTTGTTTACGACATCACCAAAAGACAGACCTTTGACAATGTCCTAAGATGGCTACGCGAACTAAGAGACCATGCGGATTCGAACATTGTGATCATGATGGCTGGGAACAAATCCGATCTAAACCACTTGAGATCAGTCGCTGAGGAAGATGGTCAGACTCTAGCTGAGACAGAGGGTCTCTCTTTCTTGGAGACATCTGCGCTTGAAGCCACAAATGTCGAGAAAGCATTTCAGACCGTGTTAACAGAGATTTATCACATCATCAGCAAAAAAGCTTTGGCTGCTCAAGAAGCAGCGGCTGCTAATTCCGCGATTCCAGGGCAAGGAACAACGATCAACGTCGATGACACATCTGGAGCTGCCAAAAGAGGTTGCTGCTCTACTTGATTAAAAGTTTAAAGCTTTTTCGTCTTGAAAGCTTTCAACTTTCGTTTTCTTTTGCCTAAATCTTCTCTTCTACTCTGTCTTTTCTTTTCAATTTTTTTGCCCGATGAAATGTGACGATGCAAAGAGCATGTAGAATACTTCTCTTCAATTACTCTTGTCTTACCATCTTTGATGGGTTTGTGTTCAGAAAAAGAAAACTAAAAAAAAAGCTTGTTAGTATATACTTACTTCTCTCCTTTGTGTTAATCTGGTATGTTCCGGATAGTTCTGGTCAGTTCATTCTTTTATTTCCATCTCTGGTTTAAGTTAATTGACGTGCCTGTCTTCAAAGATTGTCACAGTTTTATTAACATAAAAAAGATAAGGCTTCATTAGTACTAGTAGTGTTCAAATTAGTAAAGAAGGTTTAGATCATTGTTTATATTTATAACTAATTACCTTAGAATATTTTGAGGAAAAACTATAGATGGCAGTAGAAAAAAGACACTAATAGTAATTGAGATAATAACAACAATAGTGATAAATTAACAATCGTATTTACGGTTTCAGTGAAAATGACAGCTTCTGTCTGATGAATTGCTGATGGATAAAACTACGAAAAGATGTACGTTGTATTCGAATTAGTTACTATTTATGTAAAAGTAAAAAAAATTCTAAAAACAAACCATACCAACAACTCTAAAAATTAGTTACTATCTATCTAAAAGTAGATGTCAAAAACAAATCTATCTAAGACTCTCTCATAATGTTGGTCTAATATTAGCTAATTCTGATGCTGATTCAACTTATGCTAAATTTGAAGACACTGATACCTTATATTACACTCTTTATACAATATATCGACTGATCTCACGTTCATAGGTTTAAGAAAGATCAGCATTCAGCAAGAGACTTCAAAATAGTTAATAAAAAAAAAACCTAGTGGAGTTTCTTCAAGTGAAAATGAAGATCTAAGTCACCTATAGATGCACATTTTATTTCATTCTTATAATCCTCTTCTGGATTTACTCATCTGTATGCCATTTACTTGGAGTATGATTTTAACTTTTTACAAAAAGAAGACGGAAGACAAAATAAATTTTGAATCAAAACCACACTGAATTTATTTTTTAACATATGTGTAACGTTAGGTTCTTATATATTTTTTTTCATTGTAAAATTAATTCTTCTAAAATCACTTTTTTATAAATAAAAAATAGCATAGATGATGGCTAAAATTTGAAGATAAATCCAAAAATTCAATCTACTGAACTCCTAAGTTCAATTTTTACGATAGATTATAAGAAAATGAGGACGAATTGGCAAATACAATTTGATCATATTTTATTAAAACAAAGGAACATTACTATCTATGAAAAAATAATTCTTTACAAAGAAACTAATATTTTTCAGTAAAATAAAAATAATCATAAGTGATGTGCTAAATAGTGGGGACCAGCAAATCCATCAAAAATGGCACAACACGGAGAGATGATTACAACATTATGCAGAGAGTTGCATTAGGCTATTATTATTGGAGAATTATATTATTAATTTGGTATAAAAATAAAATAAATAACCAAAGGAAGAGAAACCCACTAACCTTCGATAAACTCACCCATCACCAAAATTTCGTTGTAAACAACGAAAAAAAAGGAAATTTGGAAACAAAGGCGAAAACTTTTTAGTCCAAAGATCGAGAGAAGATTTTCGAAATAAATTTGGTTTCTTTTGGCGATTGATTATTGTCCGAAAGATTGAAACTTTTTGTAGATAATAACGATTGGTGTAGTTTTCGATCGCGGGTCTTGGAATGGCGCAACAAGGGCAGGGAAGCATGGACCCTGCCGTTCTCGATGAGATCATTCGTCGTTTGTTGGAATACAGAAACCCTAAGCCTGGAACGAAGCAGGTTATGCTCAACGAGTCTGAGATCCGACAGCTTTGCACCGTGTCCAGAGAAATTTTCCTTCAACAGCCTAACCTCCTTGAGCTCGAAGCTCCCATCAAGATCTGCGGTAATTAATCTCCTTTTCCGATTTATGTTTCCTTTTGAATTTCTGGGTTTTCTCGTCTTTTGGGATCTGAGGTTGTCATAATTGTCTCTGTAGCTTTAGCTTCGTTAGCGTCTTTCTTAGATCAGCTCCCAATAAAAGTTTTTTTTTCTTGAGTAGGTTTTGTGAAACGTGAATTGGTTTTAGGCAGAGATGTTTTTGGTCCGAGCTATATATAAGGAAGAAAAACAATGTTTTGTAGATTTGTGGATTAGCTAAGAGAGATAGAGATGTTTAATCCATCATCTGATTGCAGCAGCTGATCTGATCCCAAAACAAAGAGAAGTTAAAGGACACTTAAAGATCATTGGATTGCTCTAAATTTTGGGTGAGACCTCGTGAAAGTTAAAATCATTGACAACGTTTTTTCGTTGAAGCTAAACTGAACCTTTTGTTTTACAAAGATTAGCTGAATATCTTAGCTATTGATATAACCTAGGATGGATTGGTTTGTTTGGATGAATTCGATTGATGTGTGTATGTGATGTGTCTCATTTGTCTCTAAAATTCAGACGGAGTTGTAATGGTTGTGTTCGGTTTTTTACAGGTGATATTCATGGACAGTACTCAGATCTATTGAGGCTGTTTGAGTATGGAGGCTTCCCTCCTACGGCCAACTATTTATTCTTAGGAGATTACGTGGACCGCGGGAAGCAGAGTTTGGAGACTATTTGTCTTCTGCTTGCCTACAAAATCAAATACCCCGAGAACTTTTTCCTTCTAAGAGGAAACCACGAATGTGCTTCTATTAACAGAATTTACGGATTCTATGATGAATGTAAACGTCGATTCAGTGTGAGACTCTGGAAAGTATTTACAGATTCTTTTAACTGTCTCCCTGTAGCTGCTGTAATAGACGATAAGATATTATGTATGCACGGTGGACTTTCTCCCGATTTGGCCAATGTGGAACAGATTAAGAACATTAAGCGACCTACCGATGTTCCAGACTCTGGTTTGCTCTGTGACCTGCTTTGGTCTGATCCAAGCAAAGATGTCAAAGGTTGGGGGATGAACGACCGTGGAGTCTCTTACACGTTTGGACCTGACAAAGTCGCGGAGTTTCTAATAAAGAACGATATGGATCTCATCTGTCGTGCCCACCAGGTTGGTCTACTACACAGTATTCATATTTATTTTTGTTTTAAAAAGTCGTGGAATTTCAAATATAAACCTGTTCTGTTTCGTTTTCCTGCAGGTTGTAGAGGATGGCTATGAGTTCTTCGCCGATAGACAGCTTGTTACTATATTTTCTGCTCCCAACTACTGTGGTGAATTCGACAATGCTGGTGCAATGATGAGTGTTGATGAAAGTTTAATGTGCTCTTTCCAAATTCTTAAGCCTGCAGATCGGAGGCCCCGGTTCTTATGATGAAAGAGGTAGTTCAAGTACCTTTCAAACTGTTTCACTTCTTGATTCGGTCTTTCAGATTCTCAGGTGGCAATAATGTTTCATCTGAAATAACATAGTAAAGTTCTCATGTACTAACTGATGTGCATTGCTGCTCAGGTCTCATCTTTTGCATACATAAGTTATTGATGATTGGTTGATTAAAACGAAATTGCTTTCGTTTGTGTGCTGAAGTTTTGAACTTGATGAATCTGAGCTCCGAGCTTGGATCTCACATTTAGTCACTTACAGGAGAATTCTTTCATTTGCAGTTAGAACCTCGTGGGAAAAATGAGGAAAAAGGCGACATGAAAGCGGGAGAGACATTTGAAGCTCCCTGAGACTGTCCTGAGGCCTTACAAAAGGCAAAAAAAAAACACATTTTTACATGTTATATCATCTTATTTGAACTCTTGCCATTTATTTATTTTCTCAAAACTTTATGTTCTTATGACTTCTTCTTCTTCTCTGACTCGTATATTAGACAGTAAAAAAAAGTCCCGAAATTTTATTCTTTTATCAACCGAGTTCCTCAGTGGTAAATACACTACTGTATTCTCTCTTTGTCTCTCTACCACGCATGCTCTTAGGGAATCTTCAGTTTCATGGATTCTTCACCACTCAACGCGTAACTGAAAAACAGATTTTGAAGTTTTGACTGCAAATTTCTTGACAATTGCAGAGATTTTGCAGAAGTCAAATGTGAAATATACAAGTTAATAGCCTACTATTGAGAAAAGCTCTGTTCAAAGAGGTTTACGGTTACATTTAAAACAGTCAAACTCTGCTGATGAATGGATCCAAAGAAAGCTTATCTGTCACTTTTCTTCCCCCTGGATTTAGGGTTCAAAAACCAGCTGTGTACTTATATAATGCAATGTGGCAATTTCACTGCAATGTGTAGTAGAGTCTTGAGTCCTACATTCAATTTAAAAACCAACCTTTTTCTGCGTGCTATTCACAACAACAAAAAAATGGAGTCTTTTGCAGTTACTTTAGCTCTGGTTTTGTTAGTAACTCAAGGAAGCATTGTTCGTTTCTCTTTGGCCTCTCCTCCTCCAAATTTCTTATGTAAATGGTTTGGCTGCCCCTTGAAGAAGCCGCCGTTTAAATGGCGACCATCTCCGAAATTTCCATATTCGCCACCTTCACCACCTCCTCCATCGGTAGAGTATCCTCCGCCGCACAAAACTTACCCTCCGCCGGTGGAGTATCCGCCAACCAAGCCGTACCCTTCTCCCCCGGTGGAGTGTTCACCGCCGCCAACCAAGGCTTACCCTCCTCCGTCGGTGGAGTATCCACCGCCGCCAACCAAGACGTACCCTCCTCCAACGAAGTATCTTCCATCGCATCCGACCAAGAAATATCCTCTACCTGTTCTGCATCCGTCGCCGCCGTATGAGAAGTATCCACCGCCGTCACATTATGTAACACCTCCACCGTCCGGTGGTTATCCTCCGGTTGATCCATAGTTAATTATTAAGAATCAAACAAAGACGTGAAGTATCTGTCTCAATGAAAAACCGTCCTGTTATGTCTTTTTTCTTCTGGAATAAACCATTCTGTTTTATTTTTTTCCTCTGTCTCGTGATTTCTTGAAGAATATATGATTTCGTTACAGCAAGGTGCGGATCCACCTTTCAGAAGGAGGGTGCACGTGCACACTCATAATTTTATGATCAATGTATTTTTGTTACACTTTAACTTAGACCCAGTAGACTTATGCCCCCACTATTTTTTGTTCCCTTCCACAAAATCAAAATTAACACTAGTTTTTTTTTGTCAACAAATTAACACTAGTTTATTATGGATATTTTAACTATACGCACACTTCATAGACATTAAGATATAATGATTTAGAGTTCTATACTCTATCATGGAAATTCCATTCTGTAGACATATATTTAAAAACAAAAGTAGAGAATTTTCTTATAGTTCAAATATTAATATGTATAAATATATGAGTTTATAAATAGAGAAAGCAAAAATATTAAAATAGTTATATAAAATTAAGATTCTAAGTATATATTTATATATATTATGGATATATAGTTAACTATTTTCATGTTAACTAGAATTTTTTTAATTGTATCTTTCTTTTTAAAAAACTTACAAAATTTTTATTTGATATAAAATAAAATTAATATATTTTAATTATTTAATTAAATATAATATTTATTTTCTTTTGTTGCATCCCTTGACAGCAACCAACATAAACATAAAAATTTCATGCAAAGTGGAACAACATGCTGTTTTAAAGTCAAGCCAATTTATATTTTTGATAGTAATATATATAAAAAAAATTTCCTTAAAATGGAAAAATAAATCATCATTTGTTAGGGAAGTAGTAAATGTGAAAAAACCAACACAGAAAAAAAGGAAATTTTTTATCAATCTGGGCCGTTCATCATGTTTGAAATCCGACGGTTGACAGAAATCAACCTTTGGGCAGGTTTCGTTTTTATATAACAAAGTGCGTTGATTGAACTCCGAGTCGAAACTAATTGCTCAATAACGCATTAACTAAGCCTCAGAGGCAGAGCGGAAGAAAAAGCGAAAGAGATGTTCTTCCACATAGTTTTGGAGCGAAACATGCAATTGCATCCACGATTCTTTGGTCGAAACCTTCGTGAAAATCTCGTCTCTAAGCTCATGAAAGATGTCGAGGGCACTTGCAGGTTTCTTTTCACACTTTTCTCCACTGCTCGTATCGGATTGTTTTCTTTCTGTTGAATGATTTACTTAAGTAGAAATCGGAAACCCTTTTCCCCAATCCTTCATCTTGTTTCTAGGGCTCGGCTTCGTTTCCTAACACAAACCTTCAAATTCAATTGCATCTTTGTCTCGAAACCCTACGCTCCGTCTCTTTCAGTTGGTTTGGTTTTTGGAGTTAATCGGCTTTATCAGTGCTGTATATAGCTTAGAGTGATATCAATTCGGAGAAAATTCGTTTCTTTAGCTCAATTGGAGTCTTGTCTGCTGCTTGTTTGTGTAAAGCCTATTTCTTTTCAGTGCAAACAGAGAAATTCGCGGAATTTATTTAAGGATTTGGTTTTTTGAGGTCTCAAGTTAGTCTCTTTCTTAGAGTTGAGATATGGAGTCCTCAATTGCAGTTCACTTAGATGCCTGCTTGCCAATCTCAGATCCAGTCTCTTGTTGCTCGATTTGTATTTGATACTGATGAGCTTATTTAAGAATGAAAGCGATTGAATGTTTGAGTAAGTTCCGTGGTGTCGAATGAAATCAATCAGAGAAACTCTCATTCTGCTTATCTATTGCTTGTCACGAAGTTTGTGTCTTAGGAAGTAGTTATATTTGTGAGAATTTTTGCTTTGGATTTGAGATGTGCAATACATCATTGCAATGTCATATTAATGCTAATCGCAACTTGTGTTTGCGTTTCCGTTGTGTGATTTGGACAGTGGCCGACATGGGTTTGTAGTGGCTATAACTGGAATAGAAAGCATAGGAAAAGGATTGATCCGAGATGGGACTGGTTTCGTCACCTTTCCCATTAAATACCAATGCGTTGTTTTCAGACCTTTCAAAGGCGAGATTTTGGAAGCTGTTGTCACTTTGGTCAATAAGGTATGTTTATAGTTTTGTGTATTGGTCAATTTCTATAGCGACAAATCAGTCTATAAAGTGATGGAAATATCCTAACATGTCACAGATGGGATTCTTCGCCGAAGCTGGCCCTGTTCAGATTTTTGTGTCCAAGCATGTAAGCTTATGATTTTTACATCATGGTTTTGACCTACTAGCTCTTTTTTTGGTTTCTATGTGTTTATATTTACTTTTCTTCTCCTCTTTTCAATCACCGCAGTTGATTCCAGATGATATGGAGTTTCAGGCTGGAGACATGCCTAATTATACGACATCAGATGGATCAGTGTGTTTCTTTTCTCTGCTTCTTGCTTTCACTAACTCTATCGGTGTTTCATCTTTCTTCAAGAAACCTAATCTTCCAATGCTTCCTGCAGGTTAAGATCCAGAAAGAATGTGAAGTGAGACTAAAGATTATTGGAACAAGAGTCGATGCCACTGAAATCGTACGCACCATCTCCATTAACTCTATTCACAATGCAATAGCTAGAATTTTGGCTTTAACCTTATCAATATTGCACATTTGTCTTTGATTTTGCAGTTCTGTGTGGGTACCATCAAAGACGATTTTTTGGGAGTCATAAACGATCCTGCAGCCGCATAAGCAAAGTTTCAGGCCGACTTCGATTTTGGTCTTCTTTCTTTTACAGAGGATGTCCTGTGATGATGTTGTAGTATGTCCTGTGATAATTGTAACTGGATCGGAACGAATACGTGTGGGACTTAACTTCATTCAAATTTATTGAACTTTGTTCCTGTTCCGAATTGTTGTCCTCACGGGTTTATATTGTTGAAAAGGTTTTTCATTTAAGTGAATAGTAATTGTCTGGAGTAATTGAGAGAAACATAGACTAAAAGTATTATTTGAAATATAAAAATAGGATATCAAAATTTTGTAAGAATGTACACTATTATTATAAAGGTCTTATTGTGAAGAAAGAAAAAGCAATCGAGTTAAAAACCTGTTTGAACATAACTAAAAGACTTAATATTCCTCTTGTATTCTTAATTGTTGTGAAAACTATATAGTGTACTTTGATAGATTTATGGAAAACAAGTAAAAAAACAAAAAGAAATCATCAATTGCTTCTCCCATCAATCACCTTTCCTAATAGGATTTGTTTTTTTGGGTCAAGACCTCTTTGACTTATTGAGGTTATTGCTATATCAACCAAGGAATGTATTTTACCTCTATTTGTGTGAAATGTTGACCATTGATAGGGAAACCAAAAATAGAGTTTTAGGCAACTGCCTAATTCAAATTTGAAAGTTCTTCCAACTTTTAATGAACCCATTTGATTGAGGAAATGTAATTTTCATTTAATTTTATTGACTAGATCGAATCAAAACGCCTAATTTCCATATTTTTCATACAATATGGTGATTATAAAATCTGTATCACAGTCCTCATCTCCATCACAATCCCCAGTTTGACTCTCCTATTTATCGTTTCACAAATGGCCAAGTGTTTTTCTTCACCTTTCTTAATATGTTTAGCCTTCATGTTCATTTTAGATGTGTCTGCAGATGATAATAGACAGGCAAGTTCAAGTTTTTGCTCTGTTTTGTGAGATGCCCATATGAAAAAAACACCTTATAGTAACTCTCTCTCTCTCTCTCTCTCTCAATACATACGTACATATATGTATTTGCAGGTGTATATTGTGTATATGGGAACACTTCCTGAGAATGGATTCTCAGCTCCATCTCAACATCTCAAAATACTCCAAGAACTTGTTCGCTCTAAGTAAGATTCAACCTTTTTCGTTCCAGATTTTTAACAATATACATATGTAACCTATGTAAAAGATCATAAAGATTATTACAATATTTTACTTTTGTTTCTGGTTTCTGCTTTAGTTCTGTATCGACTTTGTTAATTAGAAGCTATAGAAGGAGCTTCAATGGATTCGCTGCTAATCTATCGTCCGCCGAGAGTCAGAAACTGGAAAGTGAGTACTTCACTAAATCTTGATTTTGTAGAAAAAAAAAAGTCAGAAACTTTGAAAAGATTTTCCCTAAAAATCATATAACCTTTGCTGCTATTTGTTAATATGTGTAGATATGAAAGAAGTGGTCTCTGTGTTTTCAAGCAAGACTTATGAACTGACGACGACAAGATCATGGGATTTTGTTGGATTTAGTGAGAGCGCGAAACGAGAGAGTGTGAAAGAAAGTGATGTTATTGTCGGAGTGTTTGACAGCGGAATCTGGCCGGAGTCTGAGAGCTTCGACGACAAAGGTTTTGGTCCGCCTCCAAAGAGATGGAAAGGTTTTTGTAGAGGTGGCCAAAACTTCACTTGCAACAAGTAAGATTATATTCTAACCTTTTCCTTATTAAATTTGATAGAAAGTTATGTAAAACTTGTATGATATATTTTCCTTAATTTTATGTACATGGGTATGATACTAAACGTCTGGCCTGTTATTATCCTTCTTGTGGTACAAGCAAACTCATCGGAGCTAGGTTTTACCCCGAATTTTCCTTCTCAGCAAGAGACGACGATGGCCATGGTACACACACGGCGTCAACAGCTGCCGGTAACGTGGTTCAATCGGCCAGCTTTTACGGCCTAGCTAAAGGCACGGCTCGTGGTGGAGTTCCCTCGGCGAGAGTCGCGGCCTATAAAGTCTGCCTCAAGGAAATTGGCTGCAGCGACGTAGATATCCTCGCCGCGTTTGATGACGCCATAGCCGACGGAGTTGATGTTATCTCGATCTCGATCTCAAGAGATTCAGTCTCCAATATTCTGAGCAATTCTATAGCCATTGGTTCGTTTCACGCAATGTCTAGAGGGATTATAACTGTGGGCTCCGCCGGGAACTATGGGCCTGACCAAGGTACGGTGGCGAATGTATCTCCATGGATGATAACCGTCGCGGCCAGCGCTACGGACCGGCGTTTCGTTGACAGAGTCGTTCTTGGTAACGGACAAGCTTTAACGGTACGTTTCTTCGAATTTTCTCGTGTTACCTAGATATGGGCCTGATGACTGATACTCTGTTTCTTAAACAGGGTTTGTCAGTTAATCCAGTTAATTTCAACGGGACAAAGTTCCCCATCGTTTACAGCAAAAACGTTTCAAGAAATTGTTCCGAGTCACAAGCCGGGTGAGTGAGAAATCTCTTACGTCTTAATTTTTCCAATCTGAAACTTGCTCCATTGCTCATAATGATCATTGCTATTGCCAGTTTTTGCGTAAGAGGGTGTGTGGACAGAGACCTGGTCCAAGGGAAGATCGTCCTCTGCGACGACTTCCAAGGAAATAAAGAGGTTTACAAAGCCGGAGCCATTGGAGCCATTGTTCAAGACACATTGTCTCAAAACGTCTCCTTTTTGCTCCCATTTCCCGCGTCTTCTCTGAGCTTAGAGGACTATGGATCTGTTAAATCATATCTCAAGTCTGCAGAGTAAGTAAAGTAAGGATAGAGCTGAATCGGAACAGTTTGTTTTTTCAGTTTTGAAATATTAAAAGAGTCTATTTGCAGGAAACCACAAGGGGAGATACTGAGAAGTGAAGAGATAATTGATAGAGAAGCTCCTTATGTTCCCTCGTTCTCTTCTCGCGGGCCAAGTTTCATTATTCAGAACCTATTGAAGGTAATGCAACTGTAAAAAGATCATAGTAAAACTTGCGTTGGTTCTATAACCGAAATTTGATTTGCAGCCTGACGTAAGTGCACCTGGATTAGAAATTTTGGCTGCATATTCTCCGGTAGCTTCTCCTTCAAGTATCCCTGAGGACAAGAGAAGTGTGAGGTTTGGTATAATGAGTGGCACATCCATGGCTTGCCCTCATGTGGCAGGTGTAGCGGCTTATGTCAAGTCTTTTCACCCAGACTGGTCTCCTTCGGCAATCAAATCCGCTATCATGACAACAGGTAATGTTTGAAACCAAATCGTTGTTTTTCAATTTCTGACTTTTGGAGGGATACAATAACTGAGAATTGCCATGGTGTATTGCAGCTACGCCTATGAACCTTAAAAAAAACCCCGATCAAGAATTTGCATATGGGTCGGGTCAAATTAACCCGACCAATGCCAGCGACCCGGGACTCGTTTATGAAGTAGAGACAGATGATTACCTCAAAATGTTGTGTGCAGAGGGTTTTGATTCACGGTTGCTTACAAAAATCTCAGGACAGAACGTCACTTGTTTCGACAGAAAAGAAGTCAAGGATCTGAATTACCCAACAATGACTACATTTTCCTCTGCTCTTCAACCGTTTAATATCACGTTTACAAGAACCGTTACTAACGTTGGATTCCCGAACTCTACGTTCAAAGCGAGTGTGGTTCCTCTTCGACCAGAATTTCAGATCCGCGTAGAACCAGAAGTTCTGAGATTCGGTCTCCTGAAGGAGAAGAAAACGTTTGTTGTGACCATCTCTGGTAAAGGACTGACGAATGGAAGTGTTGTAAGTTCGTCTTTGGTTTGGTCTGATGGGAGTCACAGTGTCAGAAGTCCAATCGTGGCTTACTCAATCAAGTCTTTTGGCTAATTTTCCTTCTTTTGTTTTTTTTTTGTTGCTTCAAACCATTTATCAAAAACAGAGAGAAAAAGAGACAATTTTTTGGGGAACTAAGAATATATGCCTGAGAACAATGTGTATCTATCACTACATAAACATACTATTGATATCCATCATAATATCTGGTTCAGTCTCTTCGAATCTAAGAAAACAATTAAGTTCTTGTAATCTTTGATAAATTGCTTCTTTCTCAGGGTGTGCTATATCACCCACAAGGAACTTATGGATCTGGTTGTCCACTTCGATGGTACTGCACCCTGGTTCCTTGTCAATGCCTGATTTTTTCATACGTTCTCTGATTTCAGTAGATTCTTTCCATTTTCCTGATGAAGCATATATATTCGATAAGAGAACGTACGTCCCAGAATCTGAATCCTCAGATTCGATCAGCCTTTTCGCGACTCTTTCACCGAGTTCCATGTTTCCATGGATCTTACAAGCACTCAAAAGAGCTCCTAACATGATATGATCCGGTTCTATCGGCATATTTTCCATGAATCTGTACGCTTCCTCTAGTTGCCCCACTCGACCAAGAAGATCGACAACACATCCGTAATGCTCAATCTGTGGTTCAACGCTGAAAACTCTCCCCATAGAGTTAAAAACCTCAAGCCCTATATCCAACAAACCTCCATGGCTACATGCATTTAAAAGAGCAACCAAAGTCACCTGATTCGGCCTAAATCCTCTGTTCACCATATCCCGAAATTCAGTGATGGCTTCAAAGCTCGCCCCATGCATTGCTAGTCCAGATATCATCGTGTTATATGAAACGATATCTTTGTCTCGCATCCCTCTAAAAACCCACTTTGCTTCTTTGATGTCACCACACCTTGAGTACATACTGATCAGAGCATTGCCAACGAAATTACTAAGCTCGATGTTTTGGTTCTCAACAAACGAATGAACCCAGCACCCGAGCTGCAATGCACCCAAATCCGAGCAGGCAGATAAAATACAGACAGCTGTAAATTCATTAGGACTAAAATTCTCCATCTGCATTTCCCTGAAAAGCTCCAACGCTTTGTTCATCTCCCTGTTTCTAACCAACCCATCAATCATCGCAGTCCAACAAACCGTATCTTTAATCTTAACATCTTGGAACAGCTCTAACGCCTCCTTAATAGAGCCACACTCAGAGTAACAATTTATCATGACCGTTGCTGCTACCTCATCTCTGTCAGGCATTTCATCGAACACCTTCTTAGCATCAACCAATTCCCCGAATTTCCCGTAGACTTCCATCAGTTTTAGCCCCACCGATCTGCTAGACCCGAACCTAAGTTTCAAAACCTGAGCATGAATCTCTCTGCATTCCTCCAAATCACAAGCTTTCAGCACTGAGGTGATCACGTAGTTATCAGGCAGAACTGAATTGTGAATCATCCGACGGTACAACGAAACTCCATCAGCGGGACGATCAGACGACACAAAACCATCGATCATGGCTGTGTATAGATATACATTAGGGTTGGATACGTAGCGAAACACGTCGTACGCGTAGTCGACAGAATCGAGCGTAGAGCAGATACGGATAAGTTCGAAAACAACGAAAGCATCTTGCCCATGGAATGTCCGGATGATCTTGGCGTGAATCGATGGAACTTGGGCAATGTTCTTGCAGTTTCGTAATAAAGAGATGAATGTTTTCCTTCGTGATAGCCTGAGAATGTGTGGATCGAGATCTCGCCGGAAAACTGATGGCCCTCCGGTTGCAGATAGTGAAGAAATCATTTCCCGCTCAAAATGAAGATTCTAAAACCGCCAGATTTTCGGCCACATAATTATAATTAGCCCAACCCATTAAATGGGTCTGTAACAAAAAGGCCCAGTTTTTTTAGGTGCCAACGAAACCAGTGCTTTCGAACCCGAGCCGAACCGGTATTTACAAATAATTAAAATTAAACTTTAAGTTCAAGGGTTAAACAACTTTCAATAAACATACCGAACCGAATTTCATTTCCACTCCAGACCAAAATATTCACTAAACCAAAAGTAGAAGAAACCAGACCATATCGACCCAAAAGAGTAAAGACGGAGTGTTATTATAGAAAAAGGGTTGATGTGTTAGTTTCACGGTCCCTTTAGTTCCAAATAGGCGTTTGTTGTATACAATTCTATTCAATACTAAGAAGTGTGCCCTTGATTCACTGTGCCACTGTAACTGATCCATCTTGCTTCAGCCTGATTAAGCTGCTCTCAATGTTTCTAAGCACGGGTTTATAGCTGTAACAAATCGCAAACGGAAAATTAAACAAAACAATAGAATCTCAAAAGGTTTGAAAAAGATACCATGTGAATGAAACTTACATGCGCATAAGCCCATTGTATGCTTGTGTTGTTTGCTGAAGTTGTGCTGAGAGTTGGAGAACTTGCGCAGATAAGGATTCAGCTCTGCTCTGTTCTTTAGCGAGTTCGCCCTGAGAAAAGGTAATGCAAAATTTTAATCACACAGGTTAGTTTATTATAAACTAATAGGTGCTGAAGACCAAAACCTTGAGGGACAGAGTTTCGGTTCCATGTGACCCATTTGCCTGAACTTCTGAAGACGCTCGTGATAGAGTACCAGCTTGTTCTGTTCTCAACTTGTCCAAAGCTTCACGAAGTTCCACATTTTGCTTTAGACATTCTTTCACCTATACGGTTTGCTACAAATCAACACAGAGTCAAAGAAAATGTTTCTCACGCAATAGTAACTGTGAGAGGCTTACTTGATTCTCCCATTGCTTTGATATGTTGATTGATTCTTGATAGGAAGCCGAGAGGTTTGAGTTTTCCTCAAAAAGCTTCTCTATTTCAGATGATTGGTTGTCAATCTGAAAAATATAATGCATGGAATTGATATCCCATATCAAGTCCAGTGACTGTCGTATATACTAATTGCGAAAGCTAACATATTACCTCCATGAGAAGCTTTTGCCTACTACTCTCCAATCTTTCAAGTGCAACAGCCATATCATGCAACTGCTTCTCGAGTATTTCTTTATCTTCCTACATGAAAACCATCAGACCTAAAACTACGGGATTCCATATAAAACGTTGAAGAAAGCTTATATGCTGACAAGTGACAATAATGGGTTATTAAAATTTTCTTACCACTGAAAATACTTTTTGACTTGATTCTGATACTTCTGCATCACAAATAGCACACGGGAACAGAGTTATTGATACGTATCCAACAATGCACATTCAGTGACACGATTTCCGAATGACTCAGAAAGCATTTAAACACCAGCTAATGAATCCAAACACCAGATGACCGTACGAGAGGATGATCAGCCACACTGGGACTGAGACACGGCCCAGACTCCTATGGGAGGCAGCACTGGGGAATTTTCCGCAATGAATAAGGACTAGTTTTGAAACAAAGGGACTTGCATAACATCACATATTACCTGAGGGACCGCTGGATAAAACTGAAATCTTCTGTTCCAGTTCCTGCTTTTCAGACATTAAAGAAGCAACTCGGGTTTGTTCTTCAGCTAAACGCTGTAGTTCTTGCTGCCTCAACATTGATTCTTTCTGTGTACATTAAGAACATTATTATCGTAGAAACAAAAACTCTGAGGGGAGAGTATCTATCTCAAATACACTCGAACCTGTAATTCTAATTTTAGGTTGGCCATCTCCTTCTCTAATCCTTGGTCAGGGGAAACTCCAACAAATGAAGTACCCATTGTTTGTTGTTGTATCGAGTTAAGCTCTGCTCTGAGAGATGCTGCATCTTCCTCAGCCTATCAACAATGGGTAATAGCAAGTTTAGGAAACAAGGAAAGCGAAACTTAATATTAGGAAGACATAAAGGCTAATCTGCATACTCGATATTGTTCCTCCTCTGCCTCTTTAACACGTTTCTTCAGAGTCCTAACTTGAGCTGAGAGATCCTCCTACAAGCAATAGCTATACCAATCAAAATGCAATCAAGGGTAGGTTAATTTTGACACCATTATAACTACAACAGGAGTAATCCCTACTCGTAAAACAACAGCAGCATCTTTCTCCATTGCAATTTCCTTGAGGGCTTTTCTCAGAGATGGCACCGTGTTTTGTTCCTGTTATCCATCCACAAGAGCATATGTCAAGACATCACAAAAACGTTCTGGACACAAACAAAACAAACTGAACCAGGAATGAATAAAGATCACAAAGAAACTCACTAGCACATTCAACCGAGTCTCAAGTGATTCATTCTCGACTTCCGTTGTACGAAGCTGAAGCCAATGGACAAAAAATCAACATCAATACACCTTATTCAAAAGAAAGAAAAAAACATGGAATCTGATTTCCTGCAAACAAAGGAGATAACCAGTTTTAGGCAAAGTACCTTTGAGGACAATATTTTGTTGCGCTCCTCCATCTCTGCATTCTTCTTCTGCAGATCTTTGAGCTGAGAATATAAAGCACCAACATCTGTCTGTAGAAGTAATTCAGAACAAGCCCTTATCAGCAAGATCATAAAATTAGTAAAACCAATACGAACTCCCATTTATGTTCAATTTAAATAGCAAAGTCACAATAGCCCATCCTCGGACAATATACGAAATCAAATCCAAGCATTGTTATTATCACGAGCATCTCAATTCTTCAATAAGATCAATTTCATATAATGAATCCAGCAAAGAAATGTTACCTCAGAAAGTCGATTTCCGCTCTCGGATTTTCTGATCCCTGGAAAATCTACAACGGATTACAACAATTGAAACAATTTAAGTAGCTAAACCAATTAAAAACCAAAATCCCCAAACAATGAATTAAGAGATGAAAATTACCGGCGGGATTCGGAATTTCACTAAGATCTGGCCCTGAGGAAGCTTTGCTAAGCCTTTGAGCTGCTCTCTTTTGACGAATCTCCTCCAACTACAAGAATATCACAGAAAGCCAATAAAAAACACGGATGTAAAACACCGTCAGACGAAGATTAAGACGGCGACGACGGAAATCCTTACGGTCCGGCGTCCTAGAGACGCGTGGTGCGAGTCCATGGTAAGTGATCAACAATGTCCGCACGGAATGATATACCTCCCGCCTCTTCTTCTCCTCGGAAATTCCAACGACGATTTAACGGTGAGAGTAATCAATCGCCTTCACTTCGCCGGCGACAAAATGGAACGTCTAATTTGGGCTTATTGGAGAGGACAATGGGCCCACGGACATATAACTCTCTCTGTCCCTGAATGCGAGCCCATCCATATTTTTAAATTTTAATGTTTATAAAACGCAACGGAAACACGATAGTGACTTGCTTTTTCTTTGCTTTACAAAACACGGCTACATACATTACACACAAGTAGGTTTCGAAATAGTTTTTAATTGGTGTATTCCATATTAGTTTAAGTCTGTTTTGTGCCACCCATGGCAATAGAGAACACACAAATTGGATCTCCAAAATTCGATCACCACGCATCTACTTCTCATAATTAAGCTGTAAATCTCTTTTTTCAAATATCTGAATCAGATCATGGTAGCTATTATATTCTCTTTTGTCGCTCGCTTGAGTAATCATCACGCTCACTAGCTAGTTATTGATTCAAGAATCTTACTCATCTTGCATCATTAGTTGTCCTTCTAAGCGCATGGCTAGAGAATATACGATAGATATTCTCGCAGTCTTACAAGGATCGTTTTTAATATTTTAACGGTTGTTTAAAACTTGCAACGCTAACAATGTCTTTTGAGAAAAGTGTCTGAGATTCTCCTAACTATATATATTAACAAATTGCTTTTTTTCATTACTGAACGAAAAAGTCTTTAACGTTTTACGTTACTACACATATGTTGTTTTGGTTTCCACGCACTTATAACAAAAACTCAAACATCAGTCTACACTCTACGGAGTAGGACTCTTGACACATGTCACATGAGCGTGTGTGAACCACACGCGTTTCTATCATTGTATTGGCCTCATTATTGATGTCTCTGTATATAATAAAAAGCTATTATAGAAATTAAGTAGAGAAGAGAATGTTTAATTTCATCAAGTCAAATAGTAATACATTTTGTAATATTCTTATTTAAAGTCTTTGTTCTGTAACACACACACATACACAATGTATATACATATCTAATAAATTTGAAAGTTTTCATTCAAACACTAGTTTTAAAAAATAATATCAATAACAGGCATGCATTGTCATACTAACACACACAACCTATTTTCTTTTATTTGGTCGAGCTTGGATAGTAACACAGTAACAGAACTAGCATAATCAATCCTAACGAAGAAAGTGTCATGAAATGATATATTATGAAATTGATTTAATCAACTAATTTGATGTCATATTTTGAATCTTATTTGTCTTAGTTACGATGTAATAGGATTTGCCATCTTAGTGAAGATACTACGATAAAAACGAAAAACACTCTGAAACCGAACTTCGTTTAACACCAATATGTACAAAAGTTCACGGCTTTTTACCCTTGTTTCACTACCGGTGAAGAAAATCTTTGAAGATCTAAACCGCTATTCACTTACACAGTGACATACCCAAAGTCAAGCTAAGATTAAAACCCTTTCGTCTTCACGGAAGGGCAAAAAAGGTTAAAGAAAAAGCCCAAAAGTCGATGACTCAGGACAAAAAAACAAACATTACGAGAGAGAGAGAGAGACAGAAACAACTACGTGTCTCTTCGGAGATCAACCACCACAACACTTACGTTGTCAGAACTTTGTCTAGCCAGTGCAAGCCTCGTAAGCAAAACCGACGCTTCCTCACACGCTTTATCCGATATCTCTCCTTCTCCAACCACCACATTCCCGGCGCCGGCAACATCCCTTTCCGGTGAAGATGATAGCTTACTACTGACTTTTCCTCTCAAACACATTCGAACGACGTTACATGCAGTTTCGTTTGAGACAACGTCCCAAAGACCATCGCTTGCTAGTATAAGGAAATCATCTTCGTTGACCCGGTCCATTATGGTTACTTCCGGTTCGCTGATAACGTACGGCTTCAAGTAATTATCGCCTGAAATTAAAGTAATAGAAAAAATAAATTTCGCGGCGAAACGAGTTTTAATTATTTAAAGTACGGAAACTTTTTGTACAAACATTAGGACAGGGACAGAGTGATTCGTCAAGTGTAATCAATTTAACTGACCAATGGCTCGTGACATTGCAAGTACTCCAAGGACACGTGGGCCATCCCAATAGATAACCCGACCACCCGCTGCTTGAATCCGGTCTAGCTCGTCCGGACGGTCCGGCTGACATAACAAGAGAGAGGAGAGTCATGTAAACAAACCTAAAAGTCATATGGAAACAATGACACGACGGATTAAAAGAATCTAGAACTCAGATACTTTATCAGATCTTCTCATCTAAAAAGTCATTTACATTCTTAACAACCGTCCAAGTGTTGCATGCCAATTAAACAAAATATAATTTCTAAAAAATAATAGTAACAAAAATAAAATAACATTTAAAATGGCATTAAACAGTGAGAAACTGATAGACGCGACACGTAACGATATTCTCGTTTCCATTTTTACAGTGAACCATAACCGTAGATCTAAAGATAAATTTGACAGTGACAAGAACGTTAACAGAATTAAGAGATCAACGATGAAAAACCTTATGATCGGAGGATAAAGGAATGGCTTTCCCGTTACGGCAGAGAACGGCACGGGAATCTCCGCAATTTGCCACGACGATCTTTTCCGGCGTGAGGACGGACACAACGGCTGTAGACCCCACCGCGTCGCAGTCCGGCCTCTGAAGCTCGCACCGACAACTCGCCACACCACCGGCGTTCAAAGCCACAGCCTCCGAGTCCATGCGTGTGAAGCCACGCGCCATTGACTTTTCCCAGTCAGCGTCAGCCTCAAGCTCCTCCCGTACTAGCTCATGTAACCTTTCTCTACATCTCATCGCTACCTAAACATATTTAAAACAAAACAACATGAAAACGACGCACGTCGTAGAAGCCATTAAGCTAAAACATTTTTTTTATTAAACGATGTCGTACATGGGAACAGCCATGACCATCGTAAACGCCGAAGTAGTGAAAATCAGAGGAGGAATACTCCGTCTGTTGACGAAAAAAAATGGGATGTACAGCGACGGCGTCCTCCATTTCCCGTCTTCTTCCACAGACTGAAGCGACGCCGTATTTAGGATAAGCCTCCGGATCAGGCAATGCCATAACCGTAGAACTCAGGGACTCGCATAGAACGACAACCTCCTTCGCCGTTTCAGTATTCGTTAACTCGTACAAGACGGCGGATGCGGAGGCTGCGGCCACGGTGGCGACGGCGGATTCTCGTTTCCTCCGCTTCTGTAATTCGCCGTCGACGAAGACGGCGTCTTGTTCGCCGGAGACAAACTTAACCCGTCGGATCTCCATTCTCCTCCTTCTCGCTGCTTGAGAAGAGCTCCGTTCTCGCCTCTTAGTCGTCGCCGTCGTCTTCTTGACCACCGTGGTTTTCATTATCACTGCCTCGCTCTCGTAACAAATCTCAGCCATGCGATCGTTCAAATGGTTCAGCATTCAAACTCCATCACTCTCCCCCTTAAAAAAACCAGAAAACCAGTGAAAGTGCGACACAGGAGAGAGAGGGAGAAGGAGAGAAGCTTAAACGAGGTTGGCCATGGAAGCTTTATAATAAAATTCACCTCTTTATTTACGGGCACCTGCCCGAGACTTTAACGGGCAAATTAAAAGAAAAAACTCAAACGAAGAAGAGAGCTTGTTAAATGGCGTGACGTATCGCTCCTCTATCTCGACGAAGAAATCTCGACCGTTAATCTCAACCACGTGTATACGTACTTCTCCTGAATCGCGATACGAAAGACTTACGTGTGCCAATCAGATTATAACACCACTCAGGCCTAAAGTGAAAAAAAAACTTTGATGACACGCATGCTATCTCTATATCTCTTTTGTAAGATTTTTACCAAATTTTATTAAGGAAAATTTACATACAAATTCCATTTGTTTTACGAACTTTAATAACTTTATTAGATAGGGGAATCAACCAATAATTCAGTAAAATAGGTGGAAACAATTTATTTCTGTCTGTGTCAAAACTAATTTTGTCTATTGATGACATGATGATGATACATTCCGTTTATTTTATGGTGAGCGTGACAATATGGTGTGCTTAAGCACAAATCATTGTGGAAACAAATGTTGGTAGTTGGTACAATATGTTGCGAAAAATAAGAAAAAAAAGGAGGAAAAAAACTAATACAATATGTTAAAATTGTTATAAAGAAAATCATTTAAATTCATTACATGTTCAAGTTTTTTGCATCCGTTCCATTCTCTTCGTCCGTTTTTTTTTCTAAATTGCGCTTCAAATATTTAGACCTTAAAAGTAAATATCCTTTTAGGCAATAAAATATGGTATAAATTAATATTCAAAGATGTTTAAGGATTTGTTACCTTGTTTAACAATTTGTTTTTGTTGAACTTTTACCTAATTTGACAATTGACATTATGATAATGAATCAACTATTTCTAGTTGACGTGTCTAAATTTTTTGTATGATTTATAGACGAGCATTTTTTTATGTAAAGGTGCATTTTATGAGACATCTCTACGTGTAGGCTAATGTAATAAATAAAAACATGAATATCATATCTATCCAATGTTTGACATATCATAATTCTCTTACTTGGGACGTGAATTGCACTTTATGTCAATAGATGATTCAATAATCATATAATATATTTATCGCCGGCGAGGATGAAACTAAAATATTTAAATCGTCAAAAGGTTTAACTGTCGAATTCTCACGAAATTTGTTTTAACTGTCGGTGTTTGTCTTTGTATTTGTTGTCAATGTGGTCGTGTTCGTAGTTCGCATTTCGATTTCGACTATATTTTTGAATTTTAGATGTGATTAAGTTTTTAAGGATCGTTGAGATTTTTTCAAGTGGTGGGATATTACGTTTTTTTTTACCGTTAAGACAAGCCAAACAAATATGATTTTATGTTGTTGTCATCAACGTTTGCAATAAAGAAATTGAACAAGATAAGAAAATGGCGACGTTGATGATTTTACTCAATGTTCCAAAAATCGCTTGGCGGTAGCTAGGCGGTCGATAGGAGCTTACCGCCTAGAACGACTAATCGGAGTTTAGGTGGGGTCTAGGCGTTAAAAATTATTATATTAGATTAGATTTTATATTTAAATTTCATATGTCATTTTTCATATATTTCCATCCATTTTAGAAAAAAATTAACAATGAATTGACTTATTAAGTTATTCCAAATCTAAATTTCAAATCAACGTAAAGAAAAATCCATTATAACAACGTTTAAATCCAACAAATTGAAGTCATATTTAAAACATCCATTTTTTTATTAACTAAATTGAAGTCATATTTTAAAAATCAATAAATTAATTAAAAAATTTAAACCGATTTCTAAACCGAAAATTGAGCGCTTTGGCCGATTTTTGTCGATTTTTGCCGAACCAGATCGTATAAACCGGATTTCCGATTTTTCTCATCGATTTTAATAAAATCGTTTCGGCTGTGTAAATCTGACCGCCTAGCCAGACGTCTAGGCGAGCTTAGGCCGATTTTTTGAGGGGGTAAAAATCTTCTAGGCCGATATTTACTAATGGTGATTATAACGAGAAGAAGGTAGTACGATCGGAGACGATATGATGTGTCGTGCCTTTGCTCTTAATAGTAGGTTGCTTCTACTTCTCTAACGCTTTGTTACATGGACAAAATAATCTAAAGATAACTAACAATTAAGTTAACGAGATATATAAATTAATAACGTTAATTAATATACGTAGATGGTTAATACATAATTTAACACTTCATAAATTCTTTAATGGAAAAACCTTTAAAAATACATAACTTTAAGATAATTTGTCAAGAAAATACACAAGTAATTAGTAGTGTCCAATTAATATCCAAGTTTTATTACGTTATCCGTTTAATACATCAACTTTCAACATCAAATAGTTTAACACCAAAAATTAAACGTCGTTAACTACTTAAACGGAAACAGTAAAACGACGTTTAACTCGTTAATAAATCGTGTTTTAATTGTTTTGAAATGACGTTTTTACCCCCCTCACAATTTTCCCCCAAATTGGCTAACCTTAGGGTGAGAGATGTCGATTTGTGCTCTGCAAACGAGAGAGAAGACAAGAGACGTGAGAAGATGAGAGAGAAGACAAGAGAGGAGAGAAGAGAATGCTCCTGAAACTCACCCGAAGACACCGATACGAAGGAGAGTGTGCGAGATGTCGATTCGACACCTCTCTTCGATTGAGAAGGTGCGAGATGTCGATTTTCGTATGAAAGCTAGAGGAAGAGCCGTAACTCTTCGATTGAGAGAGTGAGAGAAGTTGATTTAGAAATCGTGAGATAGGAGATGGTAGACAAAATTAGGGTTCATAATTTGGAGAAAAATCAATTTAGGGTTAGCCAATTTGGAGGAAAATTTTGAGGGGTAAAAACGTCATTTCGAAACTATTAAAACACGTTTTACTAACGAGTTAAACGTCGTTTTACTATTTCTGTTTAATGAGTTAACGATGTTTAATTTTTGGTGTTAAACTATTTGATTTTAAAAATTGATGTATAAAACGGGTAACATAATTAAACTTGGGTATTAATTGGACACTACTAATTACTTTGTATATTTTCTTGGCAAATTGTCATAAAGTTAGATATTTTTAAGGGTTTTTCTCTTATTTAATCATGTCTTATATCATTAAATTACAGTTTTACATATTCTTTTTTTAATTAAATTATATTCAGTTTTACTTCAACATTGCAGTTTATAAAATTTGTGTACACACAAATGTTAACTATGTAAACTATAAATAATTTTATTTTATAAAAATAAAGCCAAACTTGACATATGTTAAACAATATATTATCTTCCGACATATATCTGGTAAATTATAATACATAAATATCCAATCATCTTCCAAGATAAAATAATTATACTATGTCCAAACGAAATTGTGTCCAATGAGATACAAGTACGTAGGTGGGTTTTGGTCCTTTTAGACAAGTGGGGACCACTTTTTTATTAACGTTGACCCCTCTCTCTAGCATGTCTGACCAGTTTTCTTCCTCGATACTCGACACGTGTTTAGATCTTCGACTCATGTCTTGACTCAAGATATTTTTTTGGTCAAGATTCATGAACTAGAGAACATAATTTTCATTATTTTACGCACTCTTATTATAATTTTATTAAGGTATTTTTTTCCTTTCAAAGTTACAGTTCTTTTGTGTGTTTTCTTTAATACTATAGGTATATTTTTTAATTACTACACATTCATTTTTCATAAATTCAAGTTTGCAAATACAAAAAAAAAGTAATATTGAAAAGATGTAAATGATCAAGTTTATGTAAAACTTCCGCCACGACAAATTTTGTCTATTATGTCTTCTTTAGTTTGTCAACTAAATTAATTAATTTAGTTACTCCAAACTTGTTTATATAATCAATTAAAACTTCTTTAGTTTGTCATCTAAATAAATTTATTTACTTGTTTATATAATCAATCTAAAGCTATATTATTCTATTTATTTATCCCCGCTTATATCAAAGCAAAGCCCATATTAAAGCCAGTTTATCCTTGAATTTCAAGTAAAAAACATTACTATCTAGAAATTTAATGAAAACCTAAGTTGCATATCTCTCTCTATAAAGATATATATTTATGTGCAAATAAGATATATTATAATATTCAGCCTTTTTAATAAAAAAATCTAAGGAGACATTCAAAATTTGGGAGAGTAAAATTTGTAAACATCCTACTAAAAATCAATTATGGAAGACACTCAGAAAATTTTAAAGATGCTATTAGTCAAAAGACTCATAACTCAACTTTATTTGTAATAATAAATCGAAGGAAATTAAAGTCGTCGAAAATCAACAACTGAAGTATTAATTATTAGTCTAACATAAATAAATAATGAAAAGTTGACAAAAAAAAATGAAAATATGATTGTTAGAAAAAAAATAACTAAAATACGAGAAGCTCATCGTTTACACAAAAACAAGAATATATATATATATATGTCTAGGACGTGGCGGCAAACAAGAGGATGACGTGTGAGCTGGTGTAAAAGATAGCATCCGATGATTCGTTATGGGTCCTACTTTAGAAAACAAAATAGAAGAACTTAGAAATTTATTTTTAAACGAAGCGCGTGTGTTACAGAGGCCACGTGTCTGTTGAAGCTGGATAGCAGTTGCCAGGTACTTGAAGTTGACAGTAGGCAAATACATTGCGCCACGTGGAAGGTTTTCTTTCAATCAATATTGATTACTTATGTTGTAGCAAAAAAAAACAATTATTATTATCATTTTACTTCGTGTTTAGAAACAATTTTCCTTGCATTCGTCGAGCTCTTTATACCAACCATCACTTTCAAATCTTATGATATACCAAAAAATCATATCAGTTTCAACAAACAAACACTGAATATCCATTAAAAAGATATATGTTTATTGTTTTTAGTTAACTGTTGGACTTCAAAAATAGAGTTTACTGTTTTATTTTTTGGGTAGTTATACCAATATGTATAATGTTGTGTAGGTATACTATATTATCGACGGTAATAAGAGAAAGAGTAACTGAAACATGGCTAGTTACTTTAGCATGTGGTTGGAGAGCTAGTTTTGATTAATCATCCCTTCTTGGTTTTGTAACTTTAATATGAAAGCTTACCAAATTTTCGTTGGAATTTCCACATCACACATTAGTATAGTTTGATGAAATACCAAACCCCCTTTCTTTTAATGATCGATGCCCGATCTTATAAATGTTCAATTTGATTTGATGCGTGAGTTATGTGTGGTAATGGATTAACATGAAAACCACAATTATAAATATAATCGTCTGACTACTATACATTAATATACATGGATCCATGTTCGAATGAATATTATATATGTTCTGTAAGATTTCATATTAGAGAGCTGCATGCGCAACAAGAAAACTATACTATCATTTGTTCAAATTCACATTCTACACATAAAGCGCGAGTTGAATATATGAGATCTTTCAAATTCAAACTGAGATCCACATTCACATTGAAAAGCATGCACTAGCTATATGTAAAAGCTTAAATATTCAGTTTTAATCATGTAAATTGTTTGAAAACAAAAGGTTTGGTAATAACGAGGAACTAACAAGGACGTGTCGCATGTCCGTAACTCATAAATTAGGTTTTTGGTCTAAAGTCAAGTTTTTGTTGCCTAAGGAGACGCGTGTTGGACGCAAATCCCACGTTGCGGTTTAAGGTCGTTGGTTCTTCTTCTCTTTTTCGCAATTACCGAAGGAGAAGTTTCAATAATTACGTGGCAGAATTTAAGTACGACACGTGTATCACGGGGGCAGGTTTTTTTTTTTTTGCTCTGTGTGAGGGACAATGATGATGATGTAGATGAAGATGATTTGGTTTTGAACGAAGAGGATGATGATGAGGAAGTAGATGAAGATGATAAGGACAATGAACATCTGATCATTTGCCAGTTCGCTGATGTAATTTGTCTTAAGTTTTTCATTGTTGGTGGACTTCTTAAAAACTTTTTTCTTCAACCGCATAAAACTTCCGCAGGTGAAGAAGATGAGGAAGCGTAAGAGCATGTGGAAATGCGAACTCAACGCAGGAGTTATGCAAATCAATGGCAAACACATTCTTTTCTCAGAGGTTGGACCGACTTCTATCTTTCATGCTACTTGTTCAACAAAGATTTCACATTTTCACTTGGCTTACATAATGTTATTTTTGCAGGCTAAAGGTCAGTTCACCTTCTAAGAGAACCTTATGTGAAGCTCTCTAAGTCTCTATCTCTAACCAAACTTTCTACAAAATGCGAACTCCTAAATGTACATAACATATGTTGGCTTTGTTCCAATACCTCTTTGCAAGGAGTCATTAAATGGAATTTGCGATTAATGACAAAAGTCCGAATACATGGGGATCTCTAAAAGAAGTATTAAAAAGGTGTTCAACTTTTCCGATCATAAACGTATCAGAATCCAAAATTTGGTTCTAATGCAGCACCAGTACTCTTGCCCTTCTTTTGAAGTTTCTTCATGTAGAATTCGATTTTTTTTCTTTCTAATAGAACACGACAAGCTCATGCTCATGATTCATTCTTATCTCAATCTAACCTCGGATTTAGCGGGAAAGTACAAATTTGAAACAGGGGAAGATATGAGCGTACTTTCTCTTCTTACTCCACTTCTTCTGCTTAACACCAATGGCACTTCTCTTGTGGACTGAATCATGAGAGATACATGCAAACGCAGAATCAAATGTTCGTCAATTCACTTCCATGGAAGGAGGAAAATGTCGACATTTCTGCTAGAAAGTTTTCACCTTTGCCACAAATCGAACGAGAAAGAAATCTGAATACGAAAAAAAACCCATTGGGGACGAAGGGGCGAAATCAAGCTTTTATTCACGTCTTCGTTTCAGGAGCTTCAGAGGCTTAAGAATGGCGGAGAAGTCGAAAATTACAGTTTTGTCCTTACTTTGTATCAGGAAAGATACAACAACCACACAATAACAATGATTATTTTTATACGATTAAATAATTATTTTTTGAAGAATCAGATTCACGAGGATGAGAGATAAGCGAACAAAATTAGCGGGAGAATCATCAGTTGTCTCACTCTGATCATGGCTTTCGCTGTCTCGGCTCAGTCACATTTTGCCATCAAACCCTTACAACGAAACCAATTCAACAACTCTCGTCCTCGTACCTTCTCCTTCTCGTGTTTTAAATCCAGGCCTGACTCATCTTACCTCCGTTCCAAAGAACTTACTTTATTGGTTCCCAAACCGGGATTAGTCACTAGGCACAGGCGAAAATTTCAGGTGAGTAACAAGTTTTCTGGGTTTTGAGTGCTTCTGATTTTTAAATGTTTTGTTTGATGTTCCAGTTTTGGTTGATGGGTAGGTCGGAGTTGGGACGGGAGGAGGGTTCGCCGACGGTGGAGAAGTAGCTGATTCGCTTGCTTCTGATGCACCGGAGTCATTTTCTTGGTCTTCTGTGATACTCCCGTGCGTAAATGATCCGTCCTCTTGTTTCAATTTAGGAAATTGACTGTTTTTAGATTTTTCAAAGAGTTAATAGGTTGGTTTGCCTCTAATGATTTCTTACTGAAGTTTTAATTGTTAACAAAGCCTTATGTATGTCATCATCTATTGAAGTATTTGGCTGGACTGACCTTTGCATTACACTGAATTTAACAGTTATTTTGCTCGAATCTTAGGTTTGTATTCCCGGCATTGGGAGGGCTATTGTTCGGGTATGATATTGGGGCGACCTCCGGTGCTACTCTCTCACTTCAGGTTTTACTTGAATTCTCTGTATTTATTTGTTAGCTGCTAGCTACAAAGCCTAACATCGTAATGGTGTTGAACAGTCACCTGCGCTCAGTGGAACTACATGGTTTAACTTGTCACCTGTTCAGCTTGGACTTGTGGTATGCTATTTAGAGATGGTTTTTCCATATTTAAGCCATGGAGCTAGCAGCAAATGATTAGTCTTTACTACATCTTATTGTGTAGGTTAGCGGATCCTTATATGGAGCCCTTCTTGGTTCAACTCTTGTCTATGGCATTGCTGATTTCCTTGGTAAGTCATGTTTGCTTAATTATTTCTCCTTCTTCTTAATTTGGTTCCAAATCTCTCATTCTGGTTTTTCTTTTCCCATTTTTTTTATGAAGGAAGAAGGCGGGAACTTATTATAGCTGCTGTTCTCTATCTCCTTGGGTCTCTGGTTACTGGCTGTGCCCCTGATCTTAATGTTCTCTTAGTTGGAAGGCTTCTCTATGGCTTGGGTATTGGATTGGTGAAGCTCTGGAAACCCTTGAATCTTGTCTTGTTTCTTTGTCACTCTCGTTGTTGATTGTTGTTTAGTGTTTAATGTAAATTGGTTTGGCCTGATAGGCAATGCATGGGGCACCCCTCTATATTGCTGAGACATGCCCTTCTCAAATCCGTGGAACTCTAATTTCTCTGAAGGAACTCTTCATCGTATTGGGCATTCTGGTAAATGTCGATCTCTTCCCTGTATGGCTTCTATGTAATTCATTTACCAAGTACTAATCTCGAGTTTCTTCTTCCCCAGCTGGGTTTTTCTGTTGGAAGCTTCGAGATTGATGTAGTTGGAGGGTGGAGATATATGTATGGATTTGCCACGCCTGTTGCTATGCTGATGGGACTAGGCATGTGGAGTCTTCCTGCTTCTCCTCGTTGGTTGCTTCTTAGAGCTGTTCAAGGTAAAGGCCTTCTAAATGAATATAAAGAGAAAGCCATGCTTGCCCTCAGCAAATTACGTGGCAGACCTCCGGGTGATAAAATGTCGGAGAAGCTGGTAGATGATGCCTTTCTATCTGTGAAAACGGCTTATGAAGACGAGAAATCTGGGGGAAACTTCCTAGAAGTGTTCCAAGGGCCTAATTTGAAAGCTTTAACTATTGGTGGAGGTTTAGTCCTTTTCCAACAGGTGATTCGAAATTCGTTGTTGACCTTTGGATGATTGTGAGAGTTACCGTTTCTTTTATCTCAATTTATCCTCTGCATCACCGTGACAGATAACTGGACAGCCAAGTGTTCTTTATTACGCGGGCTCGATTCTTCAGGTATGCTTGTCTTAAACCTTGAAATGAATGAGATTGCTTACTGATTTTTAGTGCATTAGTTGGATATTTGATGATACTTATTGTTCATGTATCTATCCGAAGACTGCTGGATTCTCTGCTGCTGCTGATGCAACCCGAGTCTCTGTTATAATTGGTGTTTTCAAGGTGCTCTTTTTTTTGGCCGTGTAAATATCCTTATTTGGTAATATGCTTGCAGTTATTCACCATGACTTCTTCAATTGATAACACTCTCGCAGTTACTGATGACATGGGTAGCTGTTGCGAAAGTTGATGATCTCGGCAGACGACCCTTACTGATTGGAGGCGTCAGTGGCATTGTATGACTAACTCTTTGTGCCTAGATTTTCTGTACTCTGTTATTCTTTTGCTGAAGATTACTAACTTTTGTGTATCTTTCAAATTCCAGGCGTTGTCTTTATTTCTATTGTCAGCATACTACAAGTTTCTCGGAAGCTTTCCCCTTGTCGCTGTCGGTGCACTGCTTCTCTATGTTGGTTGCTATCAGGTTTGTTCTCTAGCTCTCTGGCAGCTGTGGCTACATAGTTTTATCTAGATTGTTTAGAATAGAGAAATCGAAGTAGCACATTCGAGAAAATTGGAAACTTAGACCATACCAAAGTCTCAGCTCACTTCACTTGATAGTCTTGTTTTCCTCAACTGATTGTTCGTTCTTACGAACCAGATCTCGTTCGGACCCATCAGCTGGCTAATGGTGTCGGAGATTTTCCCGCTTCGCACAAGAGGGAGAGGGATCAGTCTTGCAGTTCTTACAAACTTTGGCTCCAATGCTATCGTGACCTTTGCGTTTTCACCCTTAAAGGTGTCTCTTTGTTCCCACTGGTTGAAGTTCCCTTGAAGATATTTAGTAACTCACATCAGCGCATGCATTCTCTGCAGGAATATCTTGGAGCAGAGAATCTTTTCCTTCTCTTTGGAGCCATAGCACTGGTATCACTCTTGTTTGTTGTTCTAGTAGTTCCTGAGACCAAGGGTCTCAGCTTGGAAGAAATTGAATCAAAAATCTTGAAGTGAGAGGTTGAAAAAAGCCTTCTTGTCATGCTCAAACCTGACAAGGCTTGGCTTCATACGTGAGCTTCTGTCATATTGCTGTTTAAATTTTCAACAAAAAGAAAAGCTATACTGGGGCAATACATGTCATTATGCTTCCACAGTTTGCAAACAACAACACATCACAATACAATCATTTACACAAAAAAAGAAAAACTTTTAGATACAATCATTTACTTAAAAGACACAACATTGTAGCACAAGAAAAGTTTACTTGCAAGTTTAGCATTCGTGATGCACGCTTCATCGACCTCCAAATAGGACTGTAACATCCTCAAACGAGAAATTAGCTGATGAGGTGGTTGTCATTTGTGTTACCGTTTTATTGCCTATATTGGGCATACCAAATCCAGCTGTATCAAATGATATGTTTGGAACAGCGACATTTCCTTCCAGATATTGTACTATATGTCTCATACTAGGTCTCTCTTCTGGGTTACTCTGTGAACATAGCATTCCTAGATTCAAAAGCAGCTTGGCCTCCTCAACTTTAAAGTAGCTTTGGAGTTGGTACTGGAGCTAACGTTACATTTAGTCGTTTTTCTATGCCATCATAGTCTATCCAGATGATAATACTATTTCCACTAGCAAGCAGCAGGGTTAGGTTCTTCCCCTCTGTATCATTAAAGTAACTAGCATCGGCAGATTCGACAGAGATTTTACTGTTAATATCAATCCCCACATGGTTACTACTTTTGTCATGTGCTTCAGGGCTATCATTAGTGTCAAGCTCTATAGCCAGGATGTGGTTTGTAGTTTTGTTATCATTTGTTGTATTGAAAAGCCCTAAACCTGAAGTTTCAGTGCCGTTATACCTGAGGTCTGTGGTAGGAGCTACCACAAAAGCCATACCTTGACCATAAGAAGGGGGGCTTTGCAGTGGAAGGATTGCGAAGACAAACTCTGTTGAAAAGGAAAGTAAACTGGAAGACGATGTTGTGAACTTCATGGGAGTTTTGTGGAAAGCATGACCAGTGCTCTTTGTTGTATTATCTGTAAGGTGCAATCTGCCATCTTTGATAGTTGCCATTCCATCACGATACAGGTCAGCTTTCCCGAGGTCATAATGCACAAACTGATTACTGCTTTGAGCTAAGACCAAAGGTTTCACATGGATACAAATTATTATCCAGAAACCGATGTATCCTAGAACTCCAGCCATCTGGAACAACAATGATCTCCTCTACAGCCTTAGCTTGTGAATCTCAGACTCTTGTGCACTTTCTTTTCCATGAGAGTTGTATTTTAAAGCTCCAAGTTGACCTTTATATGGAAGACACTAGCAAAGAAAAGTTATTTCCTTCTGAATTGGTAAACCATCACTGCCTATGTCATCATTTAGATGTTTCTTAAAGGCTTGTGGGGTTAATCACTTTGCTAGTCTTTTATTCAAGATAAGTCATTATGTTCTGCATCTTTGCTTGTTGCTTTTACATAATGGATTATACAAAAGACAGAAGATTTCAGCTGTGATCTCTTTTATATTGACCTGAATTAGTATTTATCATTCCTGAGGCAAGATGAAGTAATTAAATCTGTTAATCAATTAAATGAGGTTTTAACAAGTCAAGGTCATATGTGAAACTTGGTTATCCTAAACATACGTGCACACATCTCTTATTCCCAGCACTGGGATAATTGTTTGAATAAGTTCTTACAAAACATATTCCAAATCAAGAAATGATACTTGCATGTATTTTAAGTTATTTGACTTGCTCAGTGATGATGTAACTGTTTTAAATTATGTATATGATTAATTCTAAATCAGTTTGCTTCTCTTTTTATGTTTCTTTGTTTAAGTTGAAGAAGTCTCCTGCAGATGACGATGGAGCTCTCTTGGCAATTATCTCTCTCGGAAACATCGGGTATAAGATGTTTTGACTTGGCACAAAAAAGATTAGATTTTCAACGTAAGCACAAGCAGAAGAAGCGTCTTTACATTCTTTTCAGTCATTAAAAACTGACAAGAAGACTACAAACAGGGTTTTGACTTTTAAGTACATTTCTTAATGTTTCAATTTACTTATTGGGATTGTGCTGTTTTTGTAGGTTCTCAAGGAGAGTGGAATATTCGAATTCTATGGGCGATTGTACCGATCACTGGATTGTCTGAAGGCATGCATATCAAACTGCAGTGTTAGCTTCTGTTCCAAGCAACTCAAGCTCTATGAACCCTTTCTTTGGACTTTGGTATAGCTTGGTCAAGATTTTCTTACTCTGTTTCCTATGAGCACTATTGTTGTGACTAGTTTAAAACTCTGTTTAGTGATTTTTGTTTGTGGGCGATTGAGTTTTCGACCACAATAGTTTTTTCTTCTTTTACGGGCAAAAATACTCTCTTTTAGTCTTTTTAGTGGCATTATATCAATATTTTCGATGTCAAATTATAGAACAAAAGCCCGAGTAGCACTAATAATAATTTGAAAATGACTAAACCATTTTCTGATTCTCTTTCTCCCCAGTCTCTTTACCTGCCTTAACCTCCGGTTCAAATCACATAAACCAACAAGGAAAATAGGGTATTGGACCTGTATTAGTAAATCCTGCAGTTGTGTATTTGTCTAACTTATTACTCGAAATTTTCACAAATCGTATGACAAAACTCAAGTCTTTATTTTATAAAAAGAATTTGATTATCTTTATTTGATGAAATAATTGAGTACATAATTGGAAACTGTTATAAACAAAGAACTTTAAATAAAGCAAATATTGAGCAAGATTAAGAAAACCTTCAATGAGTGCTGCTCACGCTTCTTGTGTTTCTCCATGAAAGTTAAAAGCTTTTGATGGAGTAGAGAGGAAGTTCATCAAGCTCTTGGGTCAACTCTTCATCTTCGTCATCCAATTCTATTGGTAGAGATTTTTTGCCAAGACAAGTTGGAGGAGCAATAGTTTGAGAAAGAGCGGAGATTGGTGGTTGTTGTTGATAGCACAACCGATAGCCTTCCAATTCACGCTTCGTCTTCTTTCCACAATCGATATTCTTCTTGGAAACTTGAGTCCTTGTCACGAAGTAGTACCATGACAGAGACGATCAGGGTCCAGAGACCATGGCTCCTTGGTAACAAGCTACTCAAAGGCTATGAACCCTTTGGTATCTTGGTCAAGATATAAGATACCATCAACTTAAATGAAAATGCTCTCTGGCTTAGAAAAACAATGCAATCACAAACGGTTTGGTATTAAAGATAATGAGTACCTTAGCAAATCCACATAATATTTGGAATCTTCCTTTAAGTTTTAAAGCTATTAACATTAGATATGCACATAGTGACTCATACCACATATGTGCGAGGTATGTAGTGAAAAAGATGTGACAAGAACACTTCAAAAAACAAGTCTCAAAAACACCACTACACCGAACTACTCTCATGTATACATTAATAAAGTGTTACAAGAAACTAGAAAAACAAACTTCTTAATTTATATAATCCGTGTCCAAATGTAATAATATCAACTCCTTATAATTAAGAATCCTCCTTACTCAAGCGTTGATCGTTTGATCAATAACACAAAATATTAACTTAGATATCCTTTGCTCCATTGTCAAGAACATCACCTAAAAGAAAAAGTGATTCACCTTTGTCTTTTCTTAGTTGCTTTGGTTATCTCCATCTTACTTTCACTCATCTTTTCTTAGTTGCTTTGGTTTTGCTTATGATGAATATCCACTAATAATAAAGTACTTTCTTCTTCCTTTTATACTGTCCCGAACTTGTTCACATGGAACTGAATTATTCTTGTTCCTAAATGCAATTTTTCACCAGG
Organism: Schrenkiella parvula; assembly: GCA_000218505.1. NCBI lineage: Eukaryota > Viridiplantae > Streptophyta > Magnoliopsida > Brassicales > Brassicaceae > Schrenkiella > Schrenkiella parvula. The sequence goes on along the minus strand of CM001192.1, from coordinate 10,490,560 downwards.
AAAAATAATGGTTTGTGTATCCATATATGACGAACCGAAATCGAACATTTAATTTAAAAAATTGTCAACTAAGAGACATGTTTTCATATTGTAACACGTAAAGTAGCATATAGGAAACAAAAAAAATTGAAAAAACAAGAGACATGAAAGTCTCCACTTATGCATGATACGCCGTACTATATATTATACTATACTCATGACCTACGTTGCTAATAACTAACAATAAATAATCCACGTAATGTAATTAGAATATACAGTTTAAATTTTATAATATCCAAATTAATACTACTACATTAACATAACAACAATGATCATTATAAGCTTTCTTGGAAACTACAGTCTCTGATCTTGAGCTGCGTCGGTGGACCCATTTTAATCTATGAAAATCAATCCCACGATCGTCCCACCAACAAAAGACTTTATATTAATATATACACACAAATAGTATATAGTTTTTCTTACCAAACAACATTAGGGTAAAATAAAATTGACAACACGATTGCATTTATTTCTGGTGCAGCTCCTGTATATACTTTATTAATCTTGATTATTTATACATTTTCTATAGCTACTAGTCAAGTTTAAGCACAATCCGATTAGGAAACACTCGCAAGAACCACTCTTCGATAGCCATAGTTTAATCAGTAAATAATACTATTATGTGTCTAGTTTCAATAACGAGTCCACTAAATAGTATGTAACTACGTAAGCATCTTTTAAATAGAATTAGAAAAGTATAAAAATGTGTTGTGCGGCACAACTTGTGCCATTTTAATTAACATGTTAAATTGATCTAACATATTATAACGCAAATAGTCTCGACGGTATTCTATGGAATTTGTAAATTTTTAGTGAGTGATTTTCAAATTGTAAAGATTAAAAATATTAAAAATGATATATAACGTAAAAAGGCTAAAAAAAAAGGTGATGTTAATAATATGATTTTTTCTCTTCTGATGTGAATCATGTGATGCAATCATGTCTTACAAATTCTATAATTTCATTAATTTTCTAAGCATGTAAAGATTACAAAAGAGACAACTATTATTTTTAACTTTTCTGTATCTATAATTGTTAATCTTTAAGAAAAGTCATTACATTTTTGAGTTTTTGTCAGTTTTTGGTAATCTTTTGCTAATATGCACACGTAAACATGTGCATATACACATGTGGGAACCACCTGACACGAACCATTCCCGCGCCTTCATCGATGGATCTGGACCGCATGATTTACCCTTTCCTTTATTATCCACCGTTAGATCATCTTTCCTTCCCAGTCACTCTCTCTCTCTCTCTTTTTCTCTCTCTAACTTTTATGTTTTCGGATCTTCTTCAGTTTTGCTGATTCACTCACTCTCTTCTTCAAGTGATTTTTCCACTCTCTCTCTCTGTATCTTCTTCTTCGTCTTCTCCTTCACCGACTTGCGTCGGTTCTGTATTTTTCTCTCTTTCGCTGTTTGAGGTAATTTTTTTTCCCCACTGTTTTTCGGATTTTTCTCGGGAAAGTTTCTTCGCTTTGATTTGGTGGAAATATCGCCGTTTTGCTGAGCGAAGAACTACTACATAGATTGATTTAGAAGCAGCTTTCTTCTAGGTTAATGCTTTCATTTGGCTTATATATGAAGAATCTAGCTAAGCGAATGGTTAAACCTAGGAAAATTTCTGTTTCGATTTTGATTCACATCGGACCTTGATCATTTCTGATTTGTTGATTTCGAGTACCATTTCGTAGCAATTTGTGTATATAACGTCTTGTTGTTCTTCTCCGAGTTTGCGATTTCGGTTAATTAGAAATTTAATATTTGTTCCCCCATTTTCTGGATCCGCCAAAAGTTTTGAATCGAATCTGAAACTTGTTTTGTCGTTTCTCAGTGTTTGTGATAGTTCCTCATAAATGCACGGGCGAATCATTCAGCTGTTTATTCGGGAAAATGGGTCCATCGTTAGATGTGTATTTTTAGCATTATCTCAAGTTCTTGATAAAATCATTATCATCCTGCATTTTTTTCTGCGTCCAGGAGGACCACTTTTATTTCTCCCTCTAATTTTGGACCTTTTCGTGCATTTTCTTTGTACTTTTTTTTGTTTTCGCTTTCTTATGCCGTGTGCACTCGGGAGAAGACCTATCAGAAATGCTTTCAATGTACTTTCAGTTTGGTAGCAGCGAAAGATTTTAATGATTTTGGTTTTTTGTTCAATTTTTCATGATGCAGGATGTCATTGAGCTATGTTGGACCTTGAGTGGGATTGATTCAGGGATTATGTGAATCCAGTTACTATCTAATGGAATGCCGTTTGGAGAAGAGTTTTGTAGGTACTACATCGTCTAAACCTTTGCGTACTCCAGTCAAACAATGCCTGGAGACTCGGGCTGGTGATGAGCCTGAGCTTGTTAAGTATATGTCGAAGCTACCGGTTTTCTTGGAGAGAGCTGAAACCCCTCAGGAGAAGCTCTTGAGCGTTGGTGTTCTTGACTGGGGCCGCTTGGAGAAGTGGCAGCATAGTCATAACCGGATTCCAAGGAAGAGTAGATTCCCTTCGGTTTACCAAACAGATGCTTCATTGGTTCCGCCTAGAGATGAGTCCTCTGCTGGTCCGAGCAATGTGCATAGCCGTACTTTAGCTCGTCCAAGGAAACATGTTAGCTCACGGCAGTCTAATCTGATGTCAAATCCTGGTGAAGAAACTGTAAGGGAGTATCGAGCAATCAAAGGTACACGACAAAAGAAGCCTCAAGACCGTAAATGTTTCAGCATACCAGATGAGCAGCTTGGTCCAAACATTGATGCACAAGGATCAGATGGATATGAGAAGAAGGATCTAAAACGGAATATCTGCCCAAAACCTAGAACTTTGTCAAATGGATTGAATCCAGAGGCTGGCGTGAACACGGAGGTAGACTCTAAAGGTTATATTAGTAGACGTAAGAAGTGTGAAAACAAGTTACACGAAAGAAACCGAAATGATCATGATGGAGAATTTGGTGGAAAGCAGCAGGGGGAAACCAAGCTGTATCACTCAACTAAGAAACTAGCTCGAGAAGAGACTAAGGCCTGCAACAGGAGTTCGACCAAAAAGGTCCAGGTTGTTCATGGGGTTGAAGTAGATTACTGTTCTCAACATTCTTGCCCCTTGCCATGTAAAGGTGATGGCTGCTTGGCACAGAGTAAAATTGGCTTCGCTGATGCGGACCCGAACAAGATTTCAGATAAAATATCTCAGTGTGTGCCAATCTCAACAAAAGCAAGTCATACATCTTCCAGAGGTAAAATCTCAGAAGACAGAGCATCATCTTTGTTATCTGCGAAACATTGTATGAAAGAGCCTGCCCAGATACAAGATCCAAAGTCACATAAAGCTGTATCTGAAAAAGGGAGAAGTATATCACCTTTTCAGCGGCTTAGCTTCAGTATGGGTAAGGCAAACAAAACTAACAGTGAAGGAGTTGCTGGTTCCACGACCCAGCTAGACTCAATGGCTAACACCACAAAGACCGCTTCACAAAACTTGGCTCTTTCATCTGGCTTTGACGGTTTAGATTGCAACAAACCTATAGAAAAAGATACAACCACGACAAGTCATTTAAGAAGGTTTCTAGAACCTCTACTGAAGCCAAGAGCAACTCACTCTGGCAATTCTGTGGAGGGGCCTAGAGGTCAAGGCGTTCAAAGAATAAAATTGGGTATGACCGGTTGTAGAACAGTTAATGTCAATGATTCAGCTCATGAGAAGAAGGTGGGATCATCCATGGTTCGAGCTCTTCTGCGGATAACAGTTAAGAACAATCAGCCACTCTTTACATTTGCAGTGAACAAAGAAACCGACATTATTGCCGCCACCCAAAAGAAAATGGGAAGCTCGGATGAGGGTGAATGTACTAGTGTTTATACTTTCTTCTCTATTAAAGACCATAAGAGAAATAGTGCGTGGTTAAACCAAAGAGGCAGAGGCCAAACACATGGTATTATCTCTAATGTTGTTGCTCAGATGCGGGTCTCTAGCTCTTTACCATCTGGTTCCATCAGAGAGTTTGTTCTCTTCTCTGTAAAACTTGATCAGGAAAGCACGGAAAAGTCTGATTTGCAGTTGAAAAACGAGCTAGCTGCGATCATCGTGAAGATGCCAAGATGGTTTAACAGGAGGGCATCACTAAACACGGTTCAGGATCACAATGCACTCATTAAAGAGCTTGAAGATCCAATCAGAGACAGGGTTTTGGACCAAGACATTAGTGCTACGGTCATACTTCAAAGCGGTGATCATAGTATGCCTCATAAAGGAGGCCCGTCGTCTTTGATCCAGCGATGGAGAACAGGTGGGTCTTGCGATTGTGGAGGTTGGGATATGGGCTGCAATCTCAGAATTCTTACAAATCAGCACAACTTCTCTTGCAAGAATTCAACAACATCAAACTCACCACCCTCTTCAAACCGATTCGAACTTTTCTTTCTGGTATAGATTCTCTACTTAGCCCCAACTCCAATCTCTCTCTCTTTTTCTTTCTCTCTTCCACATCAAAAGCAAAAGGTTTCATCATCGCATTTCTACGTTTTTATCAGGGAGAACAAGCGGAAGAACATCCATTCTTGAGCTATAAACCAATCAAGGAAGGGATATATTCAGTTGTGTATGATTCATCCCTTTCACAACTTCAAGCTTTCTCCATATGCATGGCGCTTGCAGAGAGTAGGAAAATGTCAGAGATCACAGTTGAGCACAAAAGCTCTTGTGATGAGCATAAAGCTAAAGCGGAAAGCGTGTTAGTCCCAGACCAAGGTTCAAAGCCTAATGGCAATACCGTAGGGTATCAAAATCCCCTCTCGCCTGTTGGGCGGGTCTGAAGTTTGTATTTTTACTTCAAACCCAAATTTTTACTTACAGGTAAGTGAACAGGTTAGTGTTAAGCCTAGGGTAAGATAGTTGCAGGAAATAAGAAAGCAGCAAGATCTCTCTAAAGTAGCTAGTTTAATGGTGTATGCAAAAGAGAAATGATCTTCTCAACTCGTAAGTGTGAATATTTTATATCTTATCCTCCAATATATGACGTTAGTCTACTTACAAGCTGTGAAAATCTTTGGTTTCTGGAACGTCAAAAGCCTGAATCTGAAGATTTAAAGAGGCTTTTTTGGGTGTGACCATGTGGTTCATTGTCAAGGCGAATCCCTCTTTTGAGTCAGCGAAATCGAAATCGGATTCACAAGAAACATGTTTTTCAACCTGATCCAGCTGATCAGACAAGTTCGATTATTTTAAAAACACTCCACGTAAATAATTATAGACAAATGGATAAGTGTTTATGTTTTGCATCAGTTCAGGTTTTTGATTAGTTCATCTTATTAGCTTTAGTCTTTGAAAGTCAAAAAGATTCTTCTTATTATAAGAAAACAATAAAAATGTTCCCATCGTTCACGTGAAGTTGTTGTTTTTGTTGTCACAAAGACAGTGAGAAACAGAGTGGATTTTATAGCTTTATGCACTTTGAACACACAACAAGCAACATGGTAGACCCATCAATATCCAATTTGCCATATGCCCAAAAAAAAAGACAATGATTCTCATAATTTAGAAGATTATCCGATATTTTCTTTGTATAAATGATTATTTGGATGTTTATTTTGATTAAAAAAATATTGATCCAAGTTAGCATTTGTTGTAATGCTACATACATGTCCTTAGGTTTACTAATTTACTAAAATGTTATGTTTGTGATCAATATTTGTTAAAATGATGGTTCTGAACTTCTGATAAATTTTTTTCTGAAACTGTTATTTATTCTGTACCAAAATTATTGTGTAAAGTTTTCCACTTGGCCAGCTTGTTCCTAAACATCTTTATAGATTCTTTTTTTACAGAGGTCCTTCAAACTTCATCATTACATACACACACATACAAGCATTTATGTGCACATAAAACATGTTTCAAATTATCTTTTATTTTTTTAACGTTTTAAATAAAATTACTGGATTGTTGTAAATCACACTACAATCAACTTCTACCTGAATGCATGTGTTCGTTACAATGCGGAAAGTTTGAATGTGGTTACGAACAAACAAGTGATGTGTTCAGTGTTCACTTAAGACTCGAGATTGAGTGGACCAATATGTATATTTGTAAACATCTTACAATCGTTTTTTTTTCTGTCAAATGTCTCTTTCTTTCATTTTTGTAAAAATATCTTATAATTGATCTTTTGTGGAAACCCTCTGAAACACTAGATCTACATAAGATTAACAACAACAACAAAATAAAGACAATTGTATTAAATCTCTAGGGCCAAAAGAATCGATAAAATCAAGTTTTAGCAGTAGTATTCATCCGAAAATCTTTTCCTAATAAATATATACGAGACATCTCCATGAATTTAACCGTTGCTGGTTCTTAAAAGAAATGGATCGTTATATATAATAATATATAGTTGCCAAAATATAGTTTTGTTATTAGCATCTATATTTTCTTGAGCCAAGAGCCGAAACGAGTTTTTGACACATGCAATGCAAACTCTGCAAATTAAATAACACTTCAATTGTTTAAAAGAATATTATTTTCTACATCTTCCCTTATTGTTGCTTATAGTGGTCCTGACTTGGTCACTTAAGAGCATCTTAATTTAGATTAAAATGTGTCCCCCAAAGGACAACAAACATCTCCTTGGCACAAGCGTGAAGTCATCTTCTATTACTACTTTCTTTACCATACTTATCACCAAGATCCTCTTTGTCTCCACGAACCAACATTTATTGTTCTTATAAGAAAAACTATATATTTGAAAAAACAAAAGGTGAATCCAATTTGTGTACATGTAATAGATTAAACTTAAGAAAACTGTGTTTTGCGGTGTAATACGTATACACATATGATGGTTTTTAGTATATATGTCATTGCAAAAGCTTTTGACTTGCATATAAAATGCTTTTCATGGACCTCTTTCGTTTTGTTAGATCACTGGTCTGTGTCATTTTAGCTGGAAAGTTCTTCACTTATGGGTTCAAATGCAATTATATTATAAGTTATTTAAAATGCGGGTTTGATCAAGAAACGATATTAATGTGGCGAACACAAACGAATCGTATATTTTTTGGGAGTGAAAAAGATTATAACATATTAATTAAACAAAAATTTGAAATCTTTAGTTTAGGCTACCCCAAATATTTTTTTTATTGTATATTGCATAAAAGCAATATTTTGATTCCAGATTACTGTATATGCTACTCTACGACTAAGTAATCACCTGACTAATTCCAGATTTTTTTAAGACAAGAATTGTTTTAAAAACCAATCTTTATACAAGAAAAATTTATTTGATGAAAAATATATTACTTATTACTAATTTTAAAAACCAATCTTTATATAATAATTTTTAAAAAATTTATATTTTTGTTTTAAAAACTTCAAACTGTGATATATGCAGAAAATTGCATATACAAATTTTTGAAAAACTGATAAATGGATTAAGTAAGTATTTATATTCTATATAGAATAAGACATCGGTCCACTCCATTTATGTATATTAAAGAGAACATATATACTATTATGTTCTATGTCTTTCTATATATAGAACACTCATTTTTAATTGGAATCACTTATCCATATTTTAAGTAGTACTTTCTTCTTTTGGGAAAACTTTGAGATATACAAAAAATAATGTTTTTTCTTCAGTAAAATTGCAAAATTACCTAAATTTTATAAAGACATACAAGCAAAATGTGATAAGAGGGGTTATTAAATTTTTATTTGTATACATAAGAAATAAATACGAAAGAGAAATTAGGATGGAAGAAGAAGGAATGTTACTTTCGACAATTTTATTCCCTAAACAGTATTTATATAGTACAAAATAGCTACTTACTACATTACTTCAATTAAAATGCAATATTCTTACTTTTTTTGCTATACTTTTTATTTGTAAAATAAATTAACAGTAATAATAATTCTCACCCACACGCATGCACACATGGTTTTGACTTTGACCACTTAGTTTACGATTTTGTCCCTCATTTAGAAATTTGCATTGTTGTTAAATATTTTTCTGACAACTTCACACTATTATTGTAATTTTTAATAAAGTTATTACTAATGTAGTCTTCTACAGTTATATAAACCGAACGTTTCAGAGTTGCGTAACGTCGTCTAGTACGACGACAAAAAAAGAAAAAAGAAATTATACTTTAGAAGAAATAATTAGTTTAAAAAAAATAGATATACCGTATTATAAACATTCTTAAACCTTTTAAAACCTTCTGAAATGTCTAAAACTTCCATATGATTAATTTCGCTAGCTTTACAAAATGTTCTCTAAATGAATTTGTGACATTTTTTTATATTTTTTCTTATAATTTGATGGTGTCCTGATAAACAAAACATTAAAAATGGTATTTTGATCTATTGCTTAAAATTAATAATTAACATTGGCCGATTAAATACATATTATTATTAATTATTTTGTAAGGTGAACCAAATGCATCACAACATTCACTAGAATTCATTTATAGTAACTATATCATTCGTTAAAGGCTTTTGTGATTTGGTGGTTTTAAACATCTACTGTTATACATAGTTTTGAAAAGTGAGATGATGTATCCAAACATCAGTAGTATAAAAAACCAATTGAACAAAGATACTGATTTAAAATCGGCATCAGAATGTAGTACTCAGTTCAAATCTAGTTTGAAATAAACATTTCACGTAAAATATTTTCTGAAAAACCAAAGTAAAAAGAGGAGACAAGAGAGATCGAGAGAGAAACACATTGGATCCACAAGTAAAACACTTATTTTTCAAGTTTGTTTTTTTAAAATGAAAGGTTTAATAATATTCTGCTCTTTTTCACCAGTGTCTTCTCCACTACGTGCGCTATATAAAATTTTCTCCCTCATTTTTTTGCAGATTCCTTTCTCCTTGAGAAAAAAAAAACCTTTTTTCTCTTTCTCTTAAACTCTCAGGAAGTGACTCAGACTCAGACTCAGAAAAAAGGGTTTTTGCTTTTCGGGTTTAGCGAAGAAATCTTTCATCTTCCTTTAAATCTTTGATCGAAGCTTTCAAACACAAATGGGACCTCGCTGCTCTAAGCTATCTCTCTGTTGGTGGCCAAGACATCTGAAATCAACTCCCAACGACGCTTCTGATCTAGGTAAAACAAAAGCTCTAGCTTTACCTCATCTTCATTCTCTCTGCTAAAAAGCTGAGGTTTTTGATTTTGGGTTTTCTTTTTTTTTCTTTCTTTCCGACAGAAAACGGAACGGACGACTTGCTGTCGTTTACTGAGTTCAGCTTCGACCAACTACGAGCTGCTACTTCAGGTTTCTCGACGGACAGCATCGTCTCCGAACACGGCGTTAAAGCTCCCAATGTCGTGTATAAAGGCAGACTCGAAGATGACCGATGGATCGCTGTTAAACGCTTCAACAGATCCGCTTGGCCTGATACTCGTCAATTTCTTGTGCGAACTCTCACAAATTTGATTCCTTTGCTCATTCCCGTTGATGGGTCTATCATTTACAGCTCGAACTCGAGTTTAAAAACTCTGCACTTTGATACTGCTTTTTTGGGGGTTTGTTTTGTTGTTTACTGTTCCATTTGATTGATCTTTAGGAGGAAGCAAAAGCTGTGGGGCAGTTGAGGAGTGAGAGGTTGGCGAACTTGATTGGATTCTGTTGTGAAGGAGATGAGAGATTGCTCGTTGCCGAGTTTATGCCTTTTGAAACTCTCTCTAAGCATCTCTTCCACTGTAAGGCTTTTCATCATTTTTTAAGAGATTAGCAACAGTCTACTTTGTTTGGTCTAATTCTCATTTGTTGTCTCGATGCTTCTGAGTTCTAACACACTGTTTAGGAGATTTAGTTTGAAATTTCTATTTTTGGTTCCATTTTTATTAGTAGAAGATTGAAAGATCTGTTAAATGCTCATATTTCATATCTGATGAAAAAAAGTTTATTTCATTACTATTGGTATGAGCTTTCCAATTATAGACCAAAAGGTCTTGATTGATAATGTGTGATGATATATGCAGGGGATAGCCAGCCAATGAAGTGGGCGATGAGGGTGAGAGTGGCTTTGTATCTTGCACAAGCACTCGAGTATTGCAGCAGCAAAGGTCGCGCCTTGTACCATGATCTCAACGCTTATCGGATCTTGTTTGACCAGGTCCACTCTCGAGCTTACCATCATCTTTGATATCTCTCTTATTGTGATTATATTCATGTTTCTCATGACCTATGAGATGTTGCTGGAGAATTGTGGGGCTTTCATATAAGTTGCAGTTTGGGGATTCTGATCATGTTCTGTAATCTGGATTACAGGATGGTAACCCGAGATTATCTTGCTTTGGTCTTATGAAGAATAGTAGGGATGGGAAGAGTTACAGTACAAATCTGGCTTTCACACCTCCTGAGTACCTAAGAACAGGTCAGTTACTGATATGAGATGCAATGGCCTCAAGTTATGTGTTTAGTTAGTATATTAATCTTATGAATCGATGTGTGTTTATTAATATGTTACAGGGAGAGTGATTCCAGAGAGCGTGGTCTACAGCTTCGGTACGCTGTTGCTAGATCTTCTCAGTGGCAAACACATACCACCAAGCCATGTAAGTGCACTTTTATAAGCGCCGAAACATAGCTCAACTTTTCTTAGAAGCTCTTGATCTATTAGTTTCCTCCTTTAACCAAAAAAAAAGATTAAAATTACATATGCTCTGTCATTCTCTTCAGGCGCTTGATCTAATTCGTGGGAAGAACTTCCTTATGCTAATGGACTCGGCTCTCGACGGTCATTTCTCAAGTGATGATGGAACAGATTTGGTTCGCTTAGCTTCCCGCTGTTTGCAGTATGAAGCTCGTGAAAGGCCAAATGTGAAATCTCTTGTGACCTCACTCGCTCCTCTTCAGAAGGAAACTGATGTATGCGTACACTAAATCAACTTCCTTTTATGTATCAACCATTCACTTGTGACTTCTCTTCTTATTCCGTATCTTTATTGTTTTCTTCAGGTTCCGTCCTATGTCTTAATGGGGATTCCACATGGAGCTGCTTCTCCGAAGGAAACAACTTCGCTGACCCCTCTTGGGGACGCTTGTTCAAGACTTGATCTCACCGCGATTCATGAAATTCTTGAAAAGGTTGGATACAAAGACGATGAGGGCATAGCAAATGAGGTATGTACTTGAACGTGAAGCTTCTTCGTCTTCTACAAGGCCAATGACCTTAAAGTCTAGAACTTTGTTGCAGAAAACAAAATCTTCTGTAGTCTTCCATTGAGATCATCATCCTTAATTGTCTGATGAACTTAATGAGATGATCATTGTTTCATTTGCAACACAGCTCTCATTCCAAGTGTGGACCGACCAGATTCAGGAGACTCTAAACTCCAAGAAACAAGGAGATGCTGCATTCAAAGGCAAAGATTTTGTCACCACCATCGAATGTTACACGCAGGTAAGGAACAAGAAGTCAGTTACATTCTTGAAACTTAGAAAAGCATAATGGCCCAAAAAATTAACTCAATCTGTGTTCCCGTGCTTTCTAATTGTATCTGCAGTTCATCGAAGATGGCACAATGGTATCCCCAACGGTTTTTGCAAGGAGGTGTCTGTGTTATCTGATGAGCAACATGCCTCAAGAGGCTCTTGGTGATGCAATGCAGGCGCAAGTAGTGTCTCCTGAGTGGCCAACGGCATTCTACCTTCAGGCTGCTGCTCTCTTCAGCCTTGGAATGGATAAAGACGCTTGTGAAACCCTAAAAGACGGTACTTCCTTGGAAGCCAAGAAACAGAACAACAGAAACTGAAAACTTCAAGTGTATAGGTTTCTTATCTCTTTCGCCTTCTTCGTTTTCTGATTGGATTCTGAACAAAATCCTCATTGTCTTTTGTTTTTATGAAGCATTTGAGCACAGCTCATGCAAAATTTGTGGGTTCCAGTTTGAAGAGGTGATTCAAAATTCAAATGTGATATGAATCAAGAAAAGAAGGATCTGTCTCATTGAACATAATTTAAAGAGTGGTTTAAAAAAAAAAAGACAGATTTAACACAGCTATCTATTCTATTACCAGTATTTCAAAGCCAAAGATGTTTGTGTCTGGAACCAAGAGAGCCAAGGCCTTCGTGGTCGCACAGAGGTTTCACCAAGCCCGAACTAGAGATGAATATTATACAAAGATGTAAAGCTCACAAGTGACAACAATCTAAAAACTACCAAGTTTTACAGCTACAAAACGTGTGAACGAACAATCAAGCGACAGAAGGGATTGATTTAGCGATTGCAAGAGGCTCAAGAATAGGAGAGGAGAGAGCGCGTGCGGGTGGGCGTAAGAGAGTGAGATGGAATTTGTTTCACTTCAGGACTTTGAAGTGAAAAAGCCAAGAAACAATGAACGCTAAGACCATAGCGGCAAGTAAGAAGTTCATAACACGGCGACCATGCCAGGTTCCCCGCGGCTCTGTCTGAGTCTGAGTTTGTCCTGCAGCTGTTTGTGAATTGGCAGAGACAGTGCTCTCAGGGTTTGACTGTTCGCCAGCAACGTTTATAGCCATTGCGCCGCATATCTCACATGTCCTGCTCAGATTCATACAACAATATGATAAATGCTAATCAGTATAGCCTTTATGGACTCTCTTCAACTTCTAAACACACAAGAAGAAGATGTAACTATAACCGGTTTCTACTGCCTAAGGCAATGCAAAGACGATAGACAGAACTATTGGTATAATTGTGATTGGTTTGAGAATCAAACTGTCTTGGCAAAAGGGACTTTAAGATTGCCAATGCAGCTGCAAAATCAAGCCTCACAGAAAAAGGCTTTAATTTAGACAACAAACAATCAGTCCAAATGTGCAGGAAAAGAAGAACATGAGACACAAGTTGACAACACATGGGAACAAAAGCTAAATAATTGGTGGTCACCAAAACTGTAGATTCAGGCTTCAGTAGAGACAATCTTTCTGAGAAGTAATCATATAGATCTCTAGAAATAAGACAAGAAAAAAACTCAAAGTACAGAAAACAGATAATTTTGTTTTCCTCATAAAGTTTCACACTTCACTATTTTTTCACAGATTCATAACAATTTTCCAGTAACAAAAATAAAATAAATATATATATGTTAAGTCTTTTGAGAATAATTGAGGATACTTACATGTTTCCTTTGATCTTGAACCAAGTTTCAGCACACTTACTGTGAGCTACACCCAAATCACCTTTACAAGAGCAACCCAATTGCAAAGGCAAACCATAATACTCTTCTTCATCATCTTCTTTTGCTTCATCTGCTTCATCTTCTTCTTGTTCATCAGAATCATCATCTTCTTCATCTTCTTTGTTAGTGTCTAAAGGCAGATGACAGATCCTGCAATCTCTACTTTCTTTCTTCTTCTTCTTTCTTTCTTCTTCTTCTTCCTCTTCTTCTTTCTCCTCCTCGCCCTCCTCTTCTTCCCACCAATGGAATGTAGCTTCTTCGCAGGCGGCGTCACACCGCCGCTCTCTAAATCGACCTCCGACAAGGAGTCCAAGTCGGAGGAGTCGCCGTCGACGCTAATTTCGACGGAGTACGGCGAGTCTCTGGGATTGGCCAAATGGTGATGAGATCCAAAAGCAAAAGAAGGCATTTTTCTTGAAGATTAAAGCAAAGAGGAACAAAGGGGTCATGGGTTTTACGAGGAAAGCAAACAAAAGAAAAAAAACAATTATTACAAAAAAAACAAAAAGCTTATTTTGTCTTGGAGGGTTTATTACAAATTTTGTTTAATTTTTAATTTTATTCTTTTTTTTCTACTTGCAGAGAGAAGAAATGTTGGAGAAAGAGAAAGGAAGAAGCTTTGGACAAAAGAGTAGCTTCTGTTCTGCTCTTTCAAATTATTATTATTTTTTGCCTAAAAACAAAAATATTTACTTTGTTGTTTTTGTCTCCCTCAAGTTTGGAAGATATTTCAAACTGAGTGCTTTTTAAACATTGGTAGATCCCGTGGTACGGATTCATATTAATTCATGATTCCACATTGAATTTTCACTTAACTCTTTCATATATTCTGAATAATAAGTGAATTAACTTTCTTTTTTCTTCTTCTTCTTCAAAGTAAGACTGACTTTTTCTTCATATTAATTACAAATAGTATTTATTGAAGCTTTAATTAATATTCAGTTACTAACCGTTACTCGTTTATCTTTGTCATCTCTTGTACCTTTATACTTAATGCTCCACTTGTTAGAATGATGTGTGATTCTTTTGTTCTAACAACAGTTTCTAACATATAGATTTAGGATTGTGAGTTTTTTAATTTTTAAAATGAAATGACAAGTATACACACGTTTTTGTTTTATTGTTTAGTATTTTCCTTGATTTCTTCAATAAGTTAGATTGTTTTTTTTTCAAACAAAAGAATCTGTTTAGTACTTTACTCCTACGGTGAAATAAAGTACTTTTACTTCTATGGAGTTTTCGTTCTAACATAGTACATACATCACTACATAGATTGACAATTATTCAGATTTTTATTATTGTTACCAAAACTGATATTAGAATTCGATGCTCGCTATAAAATGTAATAAACTGTGTAGGGTTTCTTTGAAAAGTAAAGACACAGGAGGTCAAATTTAAAATATTAAGAAGATGAGGGGCTTTGATGAAACTAAACATAGTAATCACTTTCAACGTCAGTGGCTGTGTCAGGATGTAACAATGTTGGCTAAGAGGAAACTCATCGTTTCTTTAATAATTGTTCGAAAAAAAAAGAACACCACAATTTCAAAAGTTATTTTGGTTTATACTTACAGCACTACGCTTGGGATTAAAAAGTATCGATATTATTAATTACTTAATCTATCTATATAATGAGTATAAACACGATTATTAACAAAAAAATTATAAACATGTTTACTAAAATTTCACAAATGTTTTTAAATCATTTTTTCTTCTATAAAACGAAATAAAAATCTAAAATTTATATTCAATCGTTATAAAAAATATAATATTTTTATTAAAAATACATTTAAGTACATTGAAAAAATAAAATTATGTGAATATATTAGTGTTGGGAGTGATTTTGTTAGTTGCCTCGGCTAACTAACACATATAAATAAAAATAAGATTAAGAGAAAATAATATATAAAAAGATGTAAAAAAAAGGAGAAATACTATATTAAGATGTGTTATCGGTTGGCATTTCAAAGCTCTGAGAGTATACCAAATTAGAATCATGTCCATATCCAGCCCAAGTGAAAAATCGGGAAACTGAAGACAAAAAATCACCAAAATACACATTCTCTTTGGAGATTAAATTTCATGACGTTTTAGGTACAACATATTACCTACCCAGGAGATATTTTCAGCTTGATCGTTATTAATATTCTATTTATATTTTTATGTATTGTGCGAATTTTTAATATTAAACTATTAATAATATAAATCATTGAGTTTAAATATTATTACATAAATTTTAAAAGATAATTATACATAACAACGTTATAAATACAAAATTTGTTTTACCAAATAACATACCATATAGGAAAAATAATAAATCGTTAGGTATTATATAGAATAAATATTTAGTTGAAAACTCTGCAAGATAAAAAAATAAACACCAGATCATTCTATAACCGTTTATCATCAAAAAATACTTTTCCATACATGAGTTTTGTAGGAATTCCAATAATTACATATGGACAAATATACAAGACATCTTCTCAAAAACTTTAATGTTGACTATTAACCTAATGGTAAATATAATTAATGTTGATGTGAGTATAGCACCATTTCTGCATTAAATACAAATAGGTAAAATCTTAACATTATACTATGCAAATGTACATACATAACACTCATGTTGCTAAAACGGATTTAGTAAATATGCTCTACAAATTGAAGCAATTCTAGAGTGCCATAAAGAAATATTTGGCCGATTTATGAATGTCCATTTCTCATCTCACCTATTATACAATATGATCAAATTATTTAGTGTTTTTTTTTATTAAAAACTCTTTTGTTTTATACAGTCTCTAAAGAAAATATGAAAGACTTTACTTTATTTTTTATACATACATTTTTCGAGCTTCAGTTTTTTTTAATTTGACCACTTTTCTCTATCAAATGCTTTCGTCTTGTTCGCCTCCCGACATCTATTTTGTCGAGATATGTGACCACACATCTCTGTCAAGCATAACAAAAGATGCAGCAAAAGCATTGATGGACACAAATGAATGATTGGCAGCGCAGGAACATGAACAAAAACTTCTCCTCATCCGGCTCTTCTGAAGAAACCTCGGGCAAGGGAATAAAATTTGAAGCATTGGATTCAGAGCAAAGAAGAATTGGTCAAGACCAATACATATGTGTCGCAAAAGAGGAATGCAAAGGATTGGAGTTCGCTGTTTGTATCATACATGATTCGACTGGTTATATGCTTAACTGTGGATAGGCGAAACTATCCCAAAGACTAATTGGCTTATTTGCCCATAGGAATTTTTTTTTTTTTATTCGATCAATCGGTTTACTTATTTGAGACCTAATCATTGCATATCTCTAGTTAAAGATGATTGATAATGTTTCACATAACAACTTATTGAATAATTTGGTTGAATAATCAAGCGTGTATCCAATAACAACAGCTTCAATGAAGTTATAAAACAAGAACATATGGTGGACGGAAGACCAAAATGAATTTGACATGGATGTAGACAGTTTTAAAAGTACACAACAAATATTTCATCTGGCCGGTTTCGCAATGACAAAACCAAAGTGTTGGCGATACAAAAAAAAAACCTGCAACTGGTAATGGAGGTCTTTTATTAGATTTTTTAAAACCAGAAGGTCTCCTACAAAACAAGTTTATACTCAAGAAGCTTAAAGCCTTAATAAGATGAACTGAAAACCGATCATCATCCGAAGACTAAGAATCATCCTCTACAAAGCTACCGGCGAAGTCAAAGAGACTAACAAGTAAAAACAGATGTATCTTCCAAAGGGAAAAGAAACTGCAAACAGATAATATGGAGAAGTACCCACCACAACAACGGAAGTAAACAGATCAGGCAGCTTGGACTTCAGTGTTTGCAGAGCTTGTTTCTGGTGCGGTCTTTGACAGGTTTGGAATATACTTCCAGCAGCGTTTGTGAACTCCGCTTATCTTTTTTGGAGCTTCGGCAGCTCGCAAGCCTGCATTTGAGAAATATGTATGTCTGTCAGTCACACAGAAGCTGCATAAACTTTTAAGCACTAACTTAGTGAGTGGACTTAAATGAAACTGCATACAAAGAAACCCTTCTCATAACTGAGAATCTTAATACCAATGCAATTAAGAAGACCATCGAGTTTCAGATAATATTACTTCATATACATGGACGAAAAGGTTTAGACTTTCAGATCAATAGCGCGAAGGAACTCAGCATTACTAAAACCCCAAAAGACTTTGAGCAAACTAGGAGATCCAAGAAGCAAGTGATGTATTTTTACTGATAAACATTTGAATAAGAGAACAGATGATAGAACAAAACTCACCATCTTTGTGAACAATTCCCCATGCTTTGCCGTGTCTACCATCCTGCATTTGAATCCAGGATCAAACAAGACAAACCTGAATCAGCTAAAGAAACCCACAATGATTCGGTGACGGGAACATTTTTCTCAGGAAGTTAAGCCAACAATCCAACCATTTCATGGCAGATACAAGGAAAATGAAGAGAACCCATAGGATAATTTTCTTCCCTACAAAACATTTTCTGCGGGAAATTCACGAGATAGGCATAAGAGACAAGGAAAAAGAAGGAACCTTGTAGAGATTGATCTTGGTGATTTCATAAGACACTCCGTTCCAGTGAGCTTTAGCCATATGGTATCCGATTCCCCAATTGGGTAAGAACTGAGCTACCTCGATTAGGTTCTTCTTCTTCCTTCGTTTCGGTTTAATCGAATCGGAGCTAGGGTTTTCAGTAGAAGGAGATGCCGGCGCAGAGAAACTCCTCAGGAGGTTAAGCGAGAGTCTGAAAGCACCTATGGTTTCGGTTCTAGAGACCACTCTGTTCATAAGCGTCGCCGCCATTGTCTCTCTCTCTCTCGTTCCGTCACTGATCGGCGGCGACTGAGGTTTTAGGAGAAGGGAAAGAACCACAAGTTTTGGTTTATTTACAAACAGAACTAATATTATTTGATGAATTACAATCTGACCCCGATACTTCTGTATTCTGATGTTTGACCAACTTTACCTATACTTTCAGTCACTAATCACTTTTTTTTAAGTTTCAGTCATATGAAAAATATATGATTTACGAACTTAATAAATTCGCACCTTTTTTTATCTCCGTTTTTTTTGTCAATCCTACCTAACTATCTTGGTTTGGTTTGATTTGAGTGTCAGAAAAATATAAAAAAAACATTATTATAAGATTCACTAATAATCTAAATCTGATTTGCAATTGCAATCTTTTTGCAGGATATTTGCCCTTAAATTCATATGTCTGATTTTCCAACAATAATTACAAATTAAATTTGATAATTTTACTTTTTGAGAGAAGGCTTTCTATTAAAATGCAAGGTATACAAATTTGATAGTTGTGGTATTTTCAAAGTTGGTATCTATTTTTTCCTAAAACAAGAGAAAAATCATATGTACCCCTTTAAACTTTCTAAAACCTCCAAACCATGTCCCAACAATAATATCTAAAACCTCCAAATGTACGCTTTACTCTTTACTTAGAGACTCTGATCGCTCTTCCCACTTTTCCTCCAGAAAGAAAAAAAAAACCGAAACTTTGTGACTAGAAAATCCTCCAAATCTTTTTTTTGCTGCATAGCATTCACATCGATTAGTTTCTCTTAGCTCCTGCGAATGGATGGCTCTCAAGAACAGTGGTTAGTGTGTTCAATAGCTTAGTAATCTTGTTTGTTTGGTTTGTAAAATTAAGAATTGATTGCTCTTCAGCTTTCCTAATATAGCGGTTTCCTGATCCGAATGTATCTGTTTTAAGGATAAAAAACATTGAATTTCGGTTGAAAGCGGCAAGCTTTCTTGAGTTCTAGCTGAATCAAATGATTTGCTTGGCGAATGTAAACATGAGTTTCTCCGAATTCATCGTATTTGAAGGTTAAAAGTCTTCATGAGTGTCCTATCTCTTACCGAACTAGTTTGCTCATGAACCTGCCTTTCTTTGACTCTTCCTATCAGGAACCAAGTCTTTGTTCGGCATGTCTTATGATTGATACTTCCATTAGCTCAAGACGGAATCTTTTTCCTTGGAGAGAAAAAAAATGACTAATTCATTCACTAAAGATAGAGTTTTTGAACTCAGTGAATGAATAAAAGTGAGCTCTTCTATTGTGAATGATGTGTTAAATTCTCCGTATATGGCTTGCGTTACTTCTTGCCTTCAGGATGGATATTTTCTTGGATTTAATAAATTGAGATTTGTGTGTGCCAATGTTGTTTACGTTGCTATGCTTCTCAAGGAAGGACAAAAAAATGGGAAAGAACTGATTGATTACTCCAAATCGGGTGAAAAGATGATGAGGCGGTCTGTGACCAACATACATTTGACACAGATGAGAAGCCTTCTGTATAGACACAAGCCTCCCTTGTGACTTCAACCACAGTACTTGTGGTGGAAAGAAGGAACTGTGCTACGGTCATGGTCCAGGGTACGTCCTATTCCTGAGGGACTACTAACTTACATAGAGAGTACAAGCTTTATTTTTGTGTTAGTGATACAAGTTTGTTGATTAACATTAGATGCATATATAACTATTGCAAACTTTTCATTTCAGAACTGCGAAAACCAATCACCGAAAAGTCTGTTCTCTCCCGATTTTTTATTGGTACTAGAGCCAACCTTTTTAGATGACTAAATCTTTCAGCTACCCTGATGAATTTGAGAGTGGAGAGAGGCAGTTCAAGAAAGCTGCGTATCTTTTCAATAAAGCCTCTGAGGAGATACAAGGAAAAGTTGACTATCGTCATGCTTTTATAGATTTCTCTCAGCTTGAAGTGACGGTTGATGTACAAAAAGGAGGTTCTGAAGTGGAGAAAACATGTCCAGCTGCAATGGGTTTTGGTTTGGCTTCAGGAACAACTGATGGAACTGGAGCATTTGATTTTGAGCAAGGCGATGATCAGGTAAAACCAAAATTTGCCGTGTAACTTTTCTATAAGAGGTTTGGTTATTGGAAAATCAAACTTTGTATGTTTTAACTTGTGCCAGGGGAATGCTTTCTGGAGGGGCTTGTAAGGAACCTTCTCAAGAATCCAACCGAGGAACAGGTCCGATGCCAACGACCTAAACCCATGTTCCTCGGTTTACCAAATTCAGGAAGGGAATCGACATAGTGACGGTTAAGTTCCGGTCAGCTAACCCGAGAAATGATCTGATGGCGGAAGGGACATTCGCTCTAGTTGAGCAGTGGCTCGAGGGAAGAGTAACATGGGTTCCGGTTTATGATGGCAACGACTTTTGCCTCCGGTTTAAGTGGTCAAGACGGATCAAACTCAGCACGCAGAGCTCAACAACAATCGAATGGAGAATCCCTGAAACGGCTTCACCTGGCGTCTATAGAATCACTCACTTTGGTTCTGCTAAAAGCCCTTCGACCTCCATTCACCATTTCTCTGGTTCCTCTAGTGCCTGTGTTGTATATTAAAGAGCACTAACCTTCCACCGAAGATGGAGGGTCTCTACGCTCTAGTCTAACTAATGACGTGTGCGAACGTTGGTTAGACAATAGACTAAAATTTTATTAGAATTAGAAAAAAAACCTTTTATAGAAATAAATACTAATCACGATGGATTGAGACTCTGTACTTGTTTTCTGAATTCGTTACGCCATTGAAGTCGCTTATTAAATCTTGATCTCACTTTTCTTCATTACTACTCTAAATCATTGAGTGATACTGTTTTAAGAACAATCATCATCATCAGAGAGAAAGTGGAGCTTTTTCGTTTGCCCAATCGGTGCTTCCGAGATTTCGCTTATCTTGTTCCCGTCTTTATAGAGCAACAACAATGGCGGATCTCAAACCCAGGATCGAGATTTCCTTCTTTGAAACATTCATTTGCAGCGCTTTCGCAGCTTGTTTTGCAGAGGTACCTAGTGGGGGAGACGACTTCTATTTTGCTTTCTCGTTTTCACTCTGGATTGATTTTGAGTCGGTGAATTTCCTTGGATTCGATTAGTTTTGGTCTTAGTGTTGCATTTGTTAGTTAATTCTTCAGTTTAAATCAACTGTCACTGAATGATGAACAAGCCAGAGAAATTTGTTTTAAGATTCAACGTTTTTCTCCTGAATCTTCGAAATTGAGCTTCTGTGTAAAGACTTAGAGCTGTAAAGCTTTGGTAAGCATCACGAAAATTCCCAAAAAATGGAATTGGGGTCGTAGACTTCTTCCACATTTAAAAATAAAATAAAATGGAATGGCCTATAATGGTTAGTCTACGAATCTACGTCCATATTTTTGGAAACTTTCGTGATGCTTATTGAAGTGAGCTATGTGTTTAGTGTTTTGGGAATTTGGCAAAACGATTGGGTGGAAATTAACTACAATTTTGTTCAAAGATATGACTTTTCGTATGTTTCAAGGGTGTTTGCCTTACTCTTTAAGGCTGTTGTAGTCTTGAGTCAACCCTGATTCACATTTTTACCAACTAATGAGTGATGTTGCAGTTATGTACTATACCGTTGGACACAGCCAAAGTAAGGCTTCAGCTACAAAGAAAGATCCCTACGGGAGACGGTGAGAATCTGCCCAAGTACAGAGGCTCATTGGGTACTCTATCTACCATAGCAAGAGAAGAAGGTATTTCAGGACTTTGGAAAGGCGTAATTGCAGGGCTGCATCGTCAATGCATCTATGGTGGCTTAAGGATTGGGTTATATGAGCCTGTGAGTCTCGGATTTATTAATTTCCTTCTATGATGTTTTGTTTCTTTTGTATACTCACTTGCATCTTTACTTTGCCATATCTGGCCAGGTCAAGACATTTTTGGTTGGAAGTGACTTTATTGGGGATATTCCACTATATCAAAAGATTCTTGCAGCTTTGTTAACCGGTGAGTTTGGCTCTTGAGTTTGATTTCTCTTGGAAGTAATTTGAGTGAAAGCTTGACATAATAAAGGGAATCTTTTGTTTTTTGTCAACAGGAGCTATAGCCATTATAGTTGCTAATCCAACTGATCTTGTTAAAGTCCGGCTTCAATCAGAAGGAAAACTACCGGCTGGGGTTCCTAGGCGTTATGCGGGAGCTGTAGACGCTTATTTCACCATAGTGAAGCTGGTTGGTAAACTAATCTTCGAATAAAAATGTCAAAATACTAGGTTAGCAGAGAGTTATAGCCTTTTGATTTACATAAAACAGGAAGGAATTAGTGCGCTGTGGACAGGGCTTGGTCCTAATATTGCAAGGAACGCTATTGTAAACGCTGCAGAGCTAGCTAGTTACGATCAAATAAAGGAGGTGATTTTCTCTTTCTCATTAATTGTTTTCTTACTGTTTATAAATATGTTTGGCTTTTACTTGTGTTTGCTTAGTGTTTGTTTGTTCTAATCCTTCCATACACATGCAGACAATTTTGAAAATTCCAGGCTTCAGAGACAGTGTTCTAACTCATCTGCTAGCTGGTTTAGCTGCAGGATTCTTTGCTGTCTGTATTGGTTCTCCAATTGATGTGGTAAGCATTCATTTTCTTCCTTTACATAAAACAACAACAAGATTACAAGACCCTTTAGCTCTCCTCTCATCATTTTCGGTAAATTCACTTTCAGAGAGAAGTGATAGATCTGAAACAAAAGCACTAAATGCCTAAATCATTGACCTTCTTTATAGAACAAACACAAGAGACTAGTAATGATTGATTTTATATTTATAAATTTGTGGCGAAGGTTGAACCTTATTACACAGAACTCCTATCTCTCTCTTTTGCAACATCTTGTAAAAGGACAATACGGTGTCCCATGCATTAGAATGGACATAGCACTACCTTTGAAAGTGACATTTAGGTAGCATCTCACATGTTTATGTCTTCCACATTTATGTTTCAGACCTATTGCTAGGCAATTTCGCTTTGGCAAATGCAGCATTATTAGATAATAATTCTGTACCGAAGGAGAGATTAGATTATAGAGGAGAAAGAAAAAATGATGGCTTTGGTATTATTTCTCTTGAGACGGCCAGGGTTCTTCTTTATATGTTGTTCCAGGTGAAATCTAGAATGATGGGAGACTCTATTTACCGTAACACAATTGATTGCTTCATCAAAACCATGAAGACTGAGGTTGATATCTATTTTTTCTAATCATCTTTTTCGAGCTCACATTTAGCAAACTCTCTCTTTCGATACCAACCATATGTGTTTTGTTTTGGTATCTTTACAGGGAATTATGGCCTTCTACAAAGGATTTCTCCCGAATTTTACACGACTAGGAACTTGGAATGTCGTTATGTTCCTCACACTAGAACAAGTAAATTAGGATTCTTGTTCTATTCTGTTTTACTCTTTGATGATGCTGATCAATTTGGGTTTTGGCTCTTATATTAATCTTGGTCACTCTGTTTCATCTTTACTCTGTGGCAGGTGAAAAAAGTGTTTCTAAGAGAAGTGTTGTACGATTGATTCCGAGATCCCTCGTCCAAAAAAACATACCTTATTACATAATTCGTTATAAAACCTCGAATTGTTAGAGCATATATACGTCTGTGTTATGTGAGCTTTCGTCATTTAGATTAATATTGAAACATTTATCCAATTTTGATTTTCTTTTTGGGAGATACTCTTTTTATGTCAACGGTCCTTTAATTTCAAGATTTTTCCAAAGCTACAGTTGTCTCAACAAAACACCACATGACATTACTACAAAGAGTGAACTCAATGAAACCGTTTTAAGCCCTTGGAACCAAGTAAACTCTGGATTTGATGATTGATCCTTTCCCTTGATGGCTAAGCTTGAATCCTGGACAAACAGGAAACCCTACGACCTGACCTGCAGGAACACGGCCATCCGAGAACCTCACCACACTCTCCATGTACTGAGAGTGAAACTCAGCTCCTCTGTTTGCTTCAAAGTGACTCGGGGATGGATCCAGCGAGAAGGCCAAGAGATGAAGCAGCCAGACCGCCTTTGCTAACCCCAAAAACTCTCCATAGAACTGACTTCTTGGGTGGTTACCAGCTAGAACCAGCTCCCGCTGCTCTGAGTCCCCGAACAACGACTCTTCCATTTTGTTGTGAATGATAGAAAGGTACTTCTTTGAGCAGAACTTACCAAAATGGCAAGTCGGTAAGATCCCTAGCAACTCCATAGGATCCATTGCTTTCATGTCTTTGAACTGCGCAAAGCAGTCACGGCGGTATTGATCCGGGTTAATAAGAGAAGAGAGGCTTCCGTCCATATAAAAGGTTTCGTGATCGAATCCTTGGAAGATTTTCCTACAGATGTAAGATTCAAGAGCGAATTTTGCGTGTTGGTTCGGGACAGACGACTGAACCGAGGATGCTAACGCAGAAGCTGACATGCCGTCTGATGCAGCTGAAGCAGCTTCAATGGATCGAACAGCAGCTGCAATGTCCCAGCGTGCAGCTCGCATTAGAGACAGTAGAATCCCTGTGAAAGACTTTGATGCTTCTTTCACCTGAATCATCGTCATCTCGAATAACTCCGGCACCGGAGATACAGCAACTGTTCATTTTTTCCCATCACAAAAGGTATAAGATTTTAGAGATGTTACAAAATCGGATTCGGATTAAAGAAGAGAGAAGAGAAGAGTGACCTTGCGTGCTGCAATTAACTCTCCGGCTTGAAAGCAGTCGGTGTTTCTTCCCTCCGTTACTGTTACCATTGGAAGTGGCCATTTTGACTTTCTCCTTCAGATTCTCGATTTCAGTGTCTTTCGCCTTCACTTCTTTCTTCAGCTCCTTCACGACGGCTTCGTACGGCGCCACAGCTTCTCTCAACATTCCTCTGCCGCTGTCGTTTTTCCTCCGGCCACCACCACTTCCGATGCCTCTCATCCTCCTGAATCTCTCCCTAAGTGAACCGATCCTTCTCAGCTCAGCCACCATCGCCATGTCAGCGTCGTGCATCTTCTCCGGATCCCAAGGCGAGTGCGCATCCTGAAGCGCCACGTAAGCTCTTTTCAAAGCTGCCGCCGCCGTGAACACTTCCTCCATCACCACCTCCATATCCTGCACCGCCTCGACACTCACGCCGTTACCTCCGCTCTTGCTCTTAGCCCTAATCGTCTCATCTCTGCCATTTTCCTTCTCCAATGCGTCTTCGTACCGAATCCCTCCTTCTTCCTCTTCCTCCTCCACATCTTCTTCTTCGGTATCGTACTCTCCCCGGCGGTTCCCAGCAAGATCTTGCCGGCCGGCGGAGAGTGGATGCAACAAACACGACGCCGTCACTCGCTGAATCAGATCCGAAAAGTTTGAAACTTTGTTCGCCATTTCTCCTCGCTTCTTCGTCTTGCAGAACTCGCCGCTCCTACTGCAAAAAAAAACCGTCAAATATCAGAAATGGTGAGAGAGAAAAAAACAAAAAAACTCCGGAATCCATGGACGGAAAGTCGCCGGGAAGCTTACCCGCGAGAGTGATGATCGTTGTACTCCGATCTCAGAGCAAATCTCCGGGGATCTCGATTGAATTGATCTGAGTGCCAGTACTCAATGTCCTTGGGCTCAGTATCTAAGCTCTCTCCATCACTCTTCTTCTTCTTACTGCACAGTCAAGAAGACCGACTCCGACAGTTAAAGCCACCGGAATAATTATTTATCTGGCCGGCGACGAACGCAATAAACCGGAGATTTGTTGGTTATCTCTTTATTTTATCCTAATCTCTCAATAAAGTCAGTGGAGAGATGATGAAGAGCAAATAAGAAGAACTGATTCATATTTACCGAATTAGAACTGGTTTAAAATTACCGAGTTACCCTCGGGAAAAGTTTTGGGTCTTTCCACAACTTTCTTATTTTCAACCCCGCACGCACGTACATGGTCTGAGATTAAATGGTCTCTCTACTCTTCTTTCTTTGTTGTTTTTTAGTCCAAGATTAAATGGGGATTTAATAGATTTGGAAATCTAAATTAATTTAGTTTTACTCGTTTTATAATTTATAAATAAAAATTTGTGCTACTCAATTATAAGAATTTGTTTTTATAGTGGATTTGAGTGAATTTGGAAAGATTTTCATGTTAGAAATATAAAAATTTAAGTTCGAAAAAATATCTACAAATTTAAAAACATTAATTAAACTCTATAATCTATACGCTAGATTTGAAAATCAAAAAATTTTAAAAATATTTTCAAATCTTGTATAAATTTTAAAATCAATTAAAATACATACATGAATAACCGTTCTCATCGTTGATCACATTAACTTTCTTTTTAAAAAATAAAATAAATAAATATTTGCTTTTTTTTTGTATTCTCTCCTAAACGTCAAAGTGGAATATGAAAAGTAGTCATTATTAAGCCATAATGATCTTATTACTTTTTTTTGTTAAAATCACTTCTGATTGGTCGACGGAATGATTCCATAAAGTCATGACATGGATCGTCCCTTAATCCAAATCATTCAGAAAATCATTGTCCTCTTATGTATACTATATGATTTATTAAAATATATCGATAAATCCAAATTTATCATTAAACACGTCTTAAGACAATAGTTTAAACACATCATACTGAATTAAAACCACAAAGAGGGAATATTCACCTGTGATTCCTGGGATTAAGTGAGCATAAAAGTATGCCTGGCAACATTTTCTCTTTCTCTCTAGTATAATATAAGAAGAAGAAGAAGATGAAGATTGATATAATTGATGTTCAAAGTTTGGCATATAAATAGATCATTGAAGTGAAGATTTTTTGGGAAATAAGCCAATGAGAAAAAGGGTTTTGATGTGACAAGTATCAAAACATTATTTCGTAAATAATGAATATAATTGAGAGGTTATAATTTTTCCTTCTTTAAAGTTTCGACATGTAGCCACTTGTTGTCTATAGTTTGTTCTTCCAAATAATATAAGCTTCACTGGGTACCATAATTGGAGTCAGAATCAAGAAACAATGACGAACCAAGTTTTTTCAGTTTGAGTACATGTCTCTTGTAAAAATACCTAAGACACAGGTTTCGAATTTTCAACTATATATATATATTGTTTTGCTCGCTAGTTTGAATGTAATACTTGGTTCATACACACATTTGCTAAACACACAAAGTATAATTTAGTATTTTTTCAATGATACTGAAACTACGTAGAAGTCTTTCAATAAAGTTACTACAGACTTGTTAAAAAACCTAGTGGTAAATATAAATCAATTATTGGATAGTTAATCCAAAAAAAAGAAGTAAAAACACAAATAGATGTAATACGATGATATAGGGTCGAGTAAGAGGAAAGGGTGTGTCCAAAGGTGTAGGACATTAACATGGACAGGTACAGAGACAAAGTGATGTGTCTCCAAAAATTAACTCTGTTGTCAAGCATTTGTGTTTTACCAATCTTTTGGACATACCTCTTCAATCTTTCTTTCTTTCTTTTTTTTCATTTCGTTTTCTTCCTCCACACACATATATTTATATACATATCATGATATCATATTGGGTTATTCAGATAAGTATAAAGAGGAATTTGTAAAGAAAACAAAACAAATTTAGGCATAGTTTGCAAAAGTACATTACTTATATTCAGAAGTATCACTAGTTATCTAACGTACAAAACTACTCTAATTTTATTTTAGAATTCATTGTTTATTGATTCTAAAAAATCAAGAACCGTCGGTGGTTTAATCATTATCTAAATCAAATTATCATTCTCTATCACTGTTTGTTCCGTGTGTACTGCCACCGGTTGTGTTGTTTCTCATCGCCGATCTTCATTTTTTCTTGTCACCTACATCGGATCGTTGTTCTCTCTTGACGGATGTGCCGTTTTGTCTAAGCATGGTGGTGTTATTTATACATGATATATAGCTATATCCTTTAATAACTCGTATAGGTGTATTTTTTTAATGTTTTTGGTCGATACATGACTACTTGACAAAATGTCTCTAAATAAAATAAGGTTTTGTCGCCTCTAAAACAAGATGCCATGTAGTAACGATTATCTAAAAACATAGTCATTTAACCTGTTTATTAGATTTTTCTAAGCTCATAACAGTATCTCTTGTCTAATTATGGTAAACTATTATTTTTTGGGAAATTTGGAGCTATAACCATAACAAAAACTATAATTCATTACTAAAAAAACTTATGATATTCTCTCTATAAATATACAATATATACATTTTTATCCCTTTTAACATAACAAAATAAAATAATATATCTTTTTTAAAAGGGTAAAATAGACCAAAATCTTAGCTTTTGGTTATTTAGTTTGTTATTATTATTACATAGCTATAAGCTTAAATATATAGTGTAATATGGTTATTACACAAATTCACCCTTCTTTTTTTTGTTTTCATCAAACAAAATAAAAATATTCACTTTCTTATTTTTTTCATCTAGCTTTGTCTCATCATCTCATGGTTTTGATTCATCCATTCGATGACCCACTAACAAGATAAAGCTTTCTGGGCCATATTTTTATAAATGGGCCAAAACTAAGCCTTTAAAGTTTTTCTTTAATATTTTAAGTATACAAAAAAACAAATTAAGCATATGAATATCTATCAGATAGAATATTAAGAGCATATGAGAGATGCTGACAGACAGACTAATACGCTGCCGTTTTACGTATTTTTGTTGAAATTCCAAAGAATTTCTTTTTCCACCTTTTATCTGTGAAAAATAAATAAATAAATAAAATAAAATAAAAATAATTAAATCCATCTAAAAAAAGGCGTAAGAGGTCTGGATTCGTCAAAAAGGTCTTCGAGAATCCAAACGTCGTATGGTCTAGCTCTCGATTTCTCCCATCGATTTGCTTCTTCCCTCCGACTTCAAGTCGCCGGATCTTCCGGATTCCGATTTCACTTGGTTTCCTTCTCCTCAAAACCTAGGCTTCAATGGTTTTGTGATTCCGTGTTTCAGGTAATTTGTTTCTTAATTCGTCAATAGATCCATCATTACTGTCCGCAATAGCTTCTGCTGATTTGAGTTTCTGAGTATTGCTGCTTGTTTTTTTCTGCAGGAAGAGGCATATGATTGATGTGATTCAGGATTTCCGGCGATTTGGTGGACCTGTGGAGAAATTTTTGAGTATAGTATTCGTAGGAAGCTTTTCTCTTTTGCTTATAGAGTTTGTGGATTAATGGTTGAAGAGGAAAGATGGGGTTTTGACGGTTGTGAAGGGATTTTGTTTTTTCGTGGAGATGAGATGAGATTGTTGGAGATTGCAAGTCTGTCTCATTTGTATTCACCGGTTTGCTTCATTTTAGGACTTTGGAAAAGTGAGAGTTTTGGTTGTTCTAGTCTGAGAAGGTTTTAGGGCTTTTAGCATTTCAAGCGTCTTTTAATTCCAACTTAGAGATGGATGAAGAGGGTACTTCTTGGATTAGGAGGGCAAAATTTTCCCAAACTGTTTCTTATCGTCTGAATTCTTCAAAGTTAGCCTCTCTCCCTTTCAAGGTAAACCAAGAGAAGATTTCTGGTCTGAAGACAAGGCCCCAGACATCATCCTCATCATCGTCGTCATCCGATCCAAAGTTGGTTTCTAGTAACTCACAGACGACTACGCAGGATTCCACGAGTTTGCAAGCTGATGTATATGTTGTTGATTCGGAAATACAGAGAAACCCTGTAACTAATAAACAGAGATCTGTTTCTCCCTCGCCTCAGATGGCTCTTCCTGATGTGTTTAAGGAAGCTAGGTCTGAACGAAAGAGATTTTCTACTCCACATCCAAGAAGAATAGACTCAGAAAAGGGAATGAAGCCGAAGTTATCCCATAAACACTCCTTTGAAAAGAGATCATTCAACTTGCGTTCCCCATCAGGTCCTATCAGAGATCTAGGCACTCTGAGAATTCAAGAGAGGGTGAAGAGCAAAAAGGACACAGGATGGTCTAAGCTTTTTGATAATGCTGGTCGTAGAGTGAGTGCTGTGGAAGCTGCGGAAGAGTACCGTGTGGATATGTCGAAGCTTTTCTTTGGGCTTAGGTTTGCTCATGGGTTATATAGCCGACTATACCATGGTAAGTATGAAGATAAAGCTGTTGCCGTGAAGCTTATCACTGTGCCTGATGATGACGATAATGGATGCTTGGGAGCCCGTCTAGAGAAACAGTTTACCAAGGAAGTCACCCTTTTGTCCCGATTGTGCCATCCAAATGTTATTAAGGTGATTCTGAGTCTCTTTTGTTATTTTCGCTAGGCCAATATAGGTGGAATGATTGTTATGGTTTGTGTTAATTTTTCTTCTCTTATTTGTGTTCTAAAACAGTTTGTGGGAGCGTATAAAGATCCGCCTGTATATTGCGTGCTCACGGAGTATTTACCTGAAGGATCTTTAAGATCTTTTCTGCACAAGCCTGAGAATAGGTCTCTCTCTATGAAAAAGCTGATAGAGTTTGCTCTGGATATTGCAAGAGGGATGGAATATATTCACTCACGACACGTAATTCATCGAGATCTTAAGCCAGAAAATGTATTGATCGACGAAGACTTCCAACTGAAGATTGCTGACTTTGGTATAGCGTGTGAAGAGGAGTACTGTGATATGTTGGCTGATGATCCAGGGACTTATAGGTGGATGGCACCTGAAATGATAAAGAGGAAACCACACGGGCGAAAGGCTGATGTTTACAGCTTTGGACTCGTCTTATGGGAAATGGTAGCTGGAGCAATCCCTTATGAGGACATGAATCCTATTCAAGCTGCTTTCGCAGTTGTACACAAGGTAAAATATTCTGCCTGATTGTTTCATGATTGTAATCTTCTGCGGGGTTTTATGCCATCTTACAGCACAAGATCTGTCTAATGGTTATCCTGTCAAAGCCTTAGAATTTAACATCAATAAAAAATCTTACAGCACAAGAATGTTTGAGGTCCTTTATTGTTCAGTTGTTTCAGCCATTTGAGATCTGAAAAATGTTAATCTTTGGTTCAGAACATTAGGCCGGCTATCCCTGGAGATTGTCCAGCAGCCATGAAAGCTCTGATTGAGCAGTGTTGGTCGGTTGCACCGGACAAGAGACCCGAGTTCTGGCAGATAGTGAAAGTACTTGAACAGTTTAAGGCTTCACTGGAACGTGAAGGGAGCTTGAACCTGACATCAAACAAGATCTGCAAGGATCCAAGAAAGGGTCTGAAACATTGGATTCAGAAGCTTGGACCGCAAGGAGGAGGAGGAGCAGGAGGCGGCAGCAGCAGCAGCAGTGGCCTTGGTGGCTCGGCCTTGCCTAAGCCTAAATTCGCTTGAGAGACGTGGAGAGTCTCTTTTGTAAATTTATATATAAAATTACCAAAAAAGGGTTTTGTGTTATGTGTCCTGTCCTGTCTTGTCCTGTCCTGTTTTGTGGGTTGTGATGTGATCTTTCATCTTTCATCTTCTCTAGATTTGTTGTGAAATGACAATCAAACTGGGGAATGGTTTGTGATCTGATGTTTATGGGATTCAGTATCGTTTCTACTAGTCGCTCAAAATACTGTTAAGACTTTATCCATCTATTCTCACCATTGATGATTATAAGATCGACTCTCTTTCATTCGTTTGTTAGTGTTAATTATTTCCTTTTTTGCGAGTTGAAACCATTCACAGTTATTGTAAATTCATTAGAAATTGTAAATTCAGATTGTCGCGAATTTAAATTATAAAGAAGGCAAACTAAAATCTTTTCTGCCACAAGTGTATGATTCTCTGTTTCATATGATTGATTGCTCATCACTGATGATGATACAAAAAAAAGTTTTTGACTTTCGTCTTCCGAGATCTCATAACCATGAACGTATTCATGGATATTAAATATCAAAACAAATTTGTATATAGTCGACAGTAAAGAAGCTACTCATTTTGTTAATTTACAAATTGATTAACTAGAAAAGTTATTCACAATTTGTTCTTTCATCTAAATAGTAGTTGTTCAATTTCCTAAACCCTAACTTGAAAACAAAGATTTACATTCCATGCGAGAAAAACAAAGAGATATGATCATACAATGACAAAAAAAGAAGAAGAACGTGTTCATATGTGTATTTATGTTCATCTAAGTAAAAGATGTTTTCACAAATTGGTCTCATCAAGGAGAGAGTAACTCAGTGCTGTTCTCATCGTCTGTAATCCTCGGTAATGCGTATCTTTCTGATTCCCGACCCACGAAGCTATGTGTTGCTGAAGAAGACGAAGAAACAGAGGCCGAGGAACATATCATCGTCTCCTTCATCTCTCTCCTTACAGCCCATAGCTTTTCCACACAGCCTTTCATACCAGGGCGTGTAACTCTCGTCGGGGCAACACATTCGCTCGCCAGTCTCAACAGCTTCTCAGCCACTTCAATGGCGGCTCGGTTTCTCTTGAGCAATGGATCCATTACAAGGACAGCTTCATCGTCTTTGAGTCTCCTCAATGCCTGCACAAGATAAAAACGAGCAATCTCTTTGAGATTCCCTCCAGCTTATTGGTGAAGGGGAAAAGAGAAGTTACTTACCCATTTAACTGTGAGTCGGTCTTTTCGTGGTCTCTTTAACTCAATAGGACGTCGTCCAGTGACAAGCTCTATGAGCAAAACACCAAAAGAGTAAACGTCGCTCTTGTCTGTTAGTTGAAATGTCCTGAGGTAATCTGGATCCACATAGCCTGCTGATCCTTTGACCTGAGTCGAGATATGAGTAGCCTCGGAATCTTCAGAAACCAAACGAGCAAAGCCAAAGTCTGCCACTTTGGCTCTAAGCTTATCCGTGATGAGGATATTTGATGCTTTAATGTCTCTGTGTATAATTGGAGTATCTGCATTCAGAAATGATCATTGTTGGCTTGTAAAACCCTTAATGCATTGATTCTTGGCACTAAAGTTATACTGTAAGATCGATAAAAAAACAGAGAAGGGGACAAGAGTACCCGTATATGTGTGCAGATAGGTCAATGCATGAGCTACATCAATTGCAATCTCAAGACGTTCTCCCATTTCAAGGTGGTTACCCCGTAAACCTGCGTTTAATAAAGAAGAACAAAAGTTGAGAATTCTTAAAGTTCAGATATTTTCTATTTGGGGAACTTTCTCTATGTTTTAAAAGTTCAGAAGAAGAAGAAAGTACCTCTTGTAACTTACCATCTAGATGTTCTCGTAGATTTCCATTGCCAATGTACTCAACAACAATAACCTTTTCATCCTCATGTTCCAAAAATCCATACAGCTTCACTAAATTCATATGCTCGATCTTTGACAATGTGTATATTTCATTCTTGAACTCTCGCAACCAGCTTCTTCCATAGTTGTTCTGCCACAGAATTTTCACTTATAGATCATTTTTGCTCCTAATTATTCTTAAAAGACATTTTCAAATAAATTCAACAACCACCTTTCTGGCACGTTTGATAGCAACAAAAGTTCCATCATCAAGCTTTCCCTTAAAAACAGTTCCAAAACCGCCTTCTCCGATCTGATGAACCGGTGCAAAATTTGCAGTTGCTCTCTGAAGCTCCGCAAAAGTAAAAATTACTGGGCCAAGGTGCCAACTTTTGCTAGAAGAAGAATCTTTCCGAGTATTTTGAAATCTTGAACCAGAAAATCGATATTGACCTGAGACCTTTCTTTCTGTTGACCTTCCATAAGAGCTTGGTGACGAATAACAAGACCAGCCAGATACTGCACATATGCAAGAGAAAAAAGAACATTGTTCCAGGAATATATAGATCATAGATGCATAAAAATATATCTCATCCATCAAAAGAACGAAGTTCTGCTTTTCTTAACATGAGGCATACATCACCAGTGCTTTAAAAGCATGTTCCTGATTCAAGAAAGTATGTTTCAGGAAAGGTTTGATCAAACACTGATATCCTTACATGTAGATTCTCTGTCGAGCGTGCTGCTCTCTCCAGGATCAGATCTACATTCTCTTGGCTTCAACTTTCTCTGTCCTGAGAATATAAAAGCAAAGACTCCTAATACTTTCTTGGCTGCCAGTCTGATAGCACCGAGGGCGGAGACATTCCTCGCCTTCAAGCCAGTATCTGCATCACTCCAATTATACTCAGAATCGGCTTTTTGATGCTGTCCATTTGGAAAGAGATGAGGCGTTGGCGTTTTGCTCCTCATGGGTATATGTCTAAGACATGGTTATAGGAAGCAAGTGAATATTATTTCTAATGTCTAAAGTCCAAGAAATAAAGTTTGTTGCAGTCATGTAAGTTTTTTTTGTTAAACGCCAGATATATATGTGCATATAATATAAGCAAAATGACCCATAATTATCTCTATAATAGATATATATATGTTCTTAAATGTGTTGTAGACCGATTCAAAGAGATTGCTTGGTCTTGCAAGTTTTGCTGTTATTCTATTTTCATAGTCAATGGAAATGAGCAGTGAGGTTGTGCTGAGTTTATGTATACTTTTGACTTTTCCTCACAAGAAGACTCGAGACTAGAAGTCGACTAATTGGTATTAAAACCTTTAGTCTAAAAAGAAGTGAATATAAGAAAAGAAAACTAATCAGCAATCACGTTTATTTTTGCAAAAGAGTCAAAAGTACTCCAAACCTAAAACCATTGCTCTTAAATCTTAATCAATCTATCTGCAAATCCTATACATTCATCAAGAAAGCACTTAGAACTCAAGAAGTAATAGGAGAAAAGCACAATACATATACCTCCGTGCGAGAGGATTCAATGGAGAAGAAGCCTTGAGGTTGCACCTGATTTATTCATGAACATTGAAACAACGAAATGATAATCCTATCCAGCAGAGCGAGTATATCTTGTTTCTGATAGTTACTCAGGAAAAGGGATGGTTTCATTTAAAGCTGCTAGTTGTCTACATGATCCACCAAAAAGTCCGAAGTGGTCCATCGAGCTGGCAAGAAAGGTCCACATATATATACTTGGGATCTGAAAGATCATTATTTCGTGGATAACCATAAATCATCTAAACAATAAAAAAAAAAATCAACTCTAACTTCAAACACTAGTTGAAATAGAAAAAGGAAAAAAAAAGAAAAAAATTTGCATGCAAAAGACACCAAATAGTAAACTACATAACCAGAAGAATGATGGATGACACTGACCTGCTGTGACAAAAACTGATTTCTTTCTTCATTTGAATATGTTTTTTAAAGAAAGATCTATTCCATAAGCATAATATACTCTTGCCAGCTCCAACCATCCCTTGTTATTGCAGCCAGTTTCTCAGCTATACAAGACACATTACTAGAACAAGATACAATTGGGAAAATTTGCATTTTTATCTATCCAGAACTCAAATGCTGTGGATAGTTTGGTTACAAAAGTATATTTCTTTTTTAACAAATTCACTTCTAAGAAGTACCTAAACAGTCTTTTTCACAGTAACACAAGAAAAAATGTGAATGTAAGGTTGACTTTGAGAGGAACCTTCTTTGTAGATATAACCGAGCTATCCGCAGCCATTTGCAAGTATCACAGACCAAGTCGACATCTTGGAGAAGGTAAAAGTTTGATGCTTTTGTGTTTTATGATGTAACCCGAGTTTGTAATCTGAGGATGTAATTTTGGTAAAACAACTAAAGATGGTCAACCTTCTCCGGCGATCGTGCTCCGGCCGACGAAGAAAAAATAACAGTAGCTAATCTCTTATGGGCTTATTTGCATCCTCTTGGGCCCGAAATAAGGGCCTTGGCCGAAATATTGCAATCTTTTCTCAGAAAAAAATAAAAAAATCAGTAAAAATCACATTCAGACAAAAAGCAAGTGACTCCGTATTTTTTTGGGACCTTAATAAAAAGAACAAGATACACTTTGGGAAACTTGTCCTAACTCCGAATCTCTATGTCCACTCGTCGGCCGTTGCTATCCACAAAAAGTTCTAGACAAAATCACTCTCCGTTTTAGTTTAGGTAAATGCCACCACACACATATTATAAGTTTACTTAGATATAAAATCTTTTATTAAGTGATATTTTTATTTTATTAACGAGTAAATATATTAATATGTTTTCTATGGTTTTAAAATAATTATATAAGAGGACTATTCTTGTTTTTAATAGTAACACACATCCGTTGAAGATGATGTAACATTTAAGCAACATACTTTATTAAGAAATTAGAGTCATTTGCCTTTCTTAAAAAAAAGTGTGTTACATCTTGCTGATCTACTTGAAAATCAATCACCAAACTTTGATTTATCTAACCAAATAAATAATTGCAAAAAAGTTGACATTGTGATATATTTGTTGATTGATTCAAAGGGAATCCAAAGAAATGACGAAAGCAGCCAAATATTTACCCCAAGGTAAAAGAAACAAATGATATTGTGGCACACGTGTTCTCACCATTTACAATCAATTTATATTGCTTAGGTCTATCTAATTATAATATTCATTACTAATTAAGAGCCTTTTTATGTTCGTCCTACAAACGCAGAGGTCAGGCCCATAATGGGTTGTGTTTGTACATCTTCTTTTGATTCTATCTGCCACACTCATGTGACACAATTATATACTATTTTTTTGTTCTTTTTTCCTCATTTACATATATACCAACTCAATTTAATACATGATTTTCAGTATTTATAATACATCCATGTACTTTTATCACAACATTTGACTATGAATAAAAGAAAAAAAAACAGTGTAACTGATAAATATTTAAGGGGGAATATTTATATAACTTCTTAGACAAAAAAAACTTGTTTTGATAAATGATAATTTTGTAAGTAATTGATATTTTCAAGAGAAATAATTAATGTACGAATAAATTTAAATACGCACTAAGCCACAAACAGAAGAAAAAGGAAGAAGAAGAAAAGGGTTTAAGGAAAAGGAAAGGGGTTCAATAGTGTTGACAACGCCACTCTCTCTTCTCCTCGAGATCCTAAAAGCAGAATGGTACTTACCGATTCACTGAACCAACCCTGAGCCCTATAAGCCATGACCTACCAAACCCAGCGGCGTCGCCGTCGTCACTCCGCCGTCTGTCACCGTCATCCCACTTCCAAACCCACCACTGGTTTCTGTGCCACCTGTCTCCGCGAACGCCTCTCCATCATCGAAGCTCTCTCTTCCGATCAAGTCCCTGAGCTCCGTCGTGTCCGCTCTTACTCCGTTCGTGACGCAACCGCCGTAGGTTTCGACCAGCCACGACGCAGATCGTGTGATGTTAGGTCCTACGACGGATCTCTCCACGACCGATTTGCCGACGATGAAGAAGAAGAGAGGCTGGGGAGCTCGATTCGGATCCCCATGGTCCCGGATTTGAAAGAGGAGGAGGAAGAAGACGACGATGAAGATATTAGGTGTTTTGATGAGGGTAAAGCGAGTAGGAGCCTCTTGGAAGAAGAAATCGAAGATGGAGAGCAGAAGACGATGAAGGAGTTTATAGATCTGGAATCGAAAAATCACCAAATTAAGAAGAACAACGGCAAAGATTTGAAGGAAATCGCTTCGGTTTTCAGCAGAACGCTTAAGAAGTTTTCACTCAAACATCCCAAAAATGGAAAACATCCAGATGCCGGAAACGGCTCAAACCTCCGATCAAAAACAAGTCTTGGCCGTGGCTCATGTGATGTAGATCCTAGGTTGTCTTTGGACGCAGGTCGAATCTCTTTCGAGGAACCTAGAGCGTCATGGGACGGATGCTTGATCGGAAAGACATATCCGAAGCTGATTCCGTTGTCAGCTGTCACTGAAGATGCTAAAGCCTCGCCGGAGAAGAAGCCCGTTGCTAAAGACGACGAAGAGGAGAAGAAACCAGGCGGGACAGCTCAAACGAGGGATTACTACTTGGATTCACGGCGGAGAAGAAGCTTTGATAGATCATCGAGACATGGATTGCTCGAGGTTGACGAATTGAAAGCTATTTCCAACGCTAAGTTATCACCCGAAACTGTTGGTTTGTTTCATGGAGCAAAGTTGCTTGTTACGGAGAGGGAACTGAGGGATTCGAATTGGTATTCCATCAAAAATTACAAACCGGAGAGCTTAGAATTAGATGGTAAAGGCGTTGGTTGTGTTACTCCTGGTGAGGTGAAGCAAGATGGATTCGGGTTAAAGAAGGCTGGAAAGAAATGGTCCAAAGGATGGAATCTTTGGGGATTGATTCAGAGGAAAACTGATGTGGCGAAGAGTGAAATCAAAACTGAGCAAAGTTTGAAACTTGGAGGAAATGCAATGGAGGGTTCTCTTGCTGAGAGTTTGTTGAAGCTTAGGAGAGTGGCTAAAGGAGATACCAATGGTGATGTTAGCGAGAAACTCATAAGAAGCTACAGCGTTAGCGCAAGGAAGTCATGTGATGGCATCATTCATGGTGCTTCTATTGTCAATGGCTTCGAAGGTGGAAGAAGCTCTTGTGATGGTCTGTTCCATGGCTCTGTTACCGGCATTGAGACTGGAAGAAGAAGCTTGTGCGAAGACAGATTGTTTCATGGCATTGAAGGCAAACAAGCTCATCTTCTTCAGAAAGATGCTAAGCTTGGTACGTATTCGCCAGACAACCTCAGAAACGGTATGGTTAAATTCTACTTGACGCCATTAAGGAGCCATAGCAACTCTGGGAAAAGTAGGCTAATGAATTAGTCTGATCTGTGATGGTTTATATTTGATATTCTGTTGTAATTAGCCATTACCATGTATGTTACTTATTATCCCATTGTTCCATAGATATATTAAGTAAGATCATATTCCCATCTTGTTCTCTCTCTTTTTTCGTTCTATGTTGTAAGTGTATTAAGGCTCTCAAGAGTTCAATACAATGGTGATTTTTTGTTGAAAGATAAAACTTTTTTAGGTGTTGGCTCTGATCAATACAACAGCCACTAGTCTCGGAAAACGAATAGTTTCAAACCCAATGTATTGAGTTACTTTGATGAGTGCATAAAGCATCAAGTTATATTCCAAATGGTTTTAAGCCAAAAGATGAATCAAACCAACAATAAAGGACAAGAAATCGGTCGTATAAAGTTTTGTACTTTTCTCTACAGTTTAAAAGGATACGTCCGTAGAACACTTGTAAGAATGGTTGGATCTTCAGTCTAACCGATACACGGCCTAAATTACACAAGTTTGATTAATCACAACCCGTTTACACCTTATTCAAGATCATACCCTTTCTCTTGAAGTTCAGTCATGACCTCATTCCTCATCCTCAGCCACAGTTTCTGAGCCTCTTTGTCAAACTTCTTCTTCTCCATCTCTTTCTGGTAATTATCCGCTTCACCATCGGATTCAACAATCCCTTTAGGACCAATTGCTGTGCCGATCATTCCTCCCTTTGCAACAAAATCCTCCATGGCCTCTGTATCTCCTGGATAAGGAAACTCACGCCGCTCATACAAATGAGCTAATTCTCTCTCCTCCTTTGGTCTCGGCTTCAACGTCCACCACCCTAAAGGAGACGTTTCATTGTATATCCATGCCATGCCAAAGATTGTGTAGGTGCATAACAATGCTTTTCCCACTTGTTTCCAAAAGAACATATCGTCACGCCCTAATCCAACCTTCTTCAGGTACTTGTTGGCGTCCATTGACTTCAAGGCCTCTATTCCTGTCATACACACACACACACACACAACAAAAAATAACCAGCCAAGTCAAAATGAGCTTACATGATCTCGTTCAGGCATTTCATCGAACAGCTTAAGTGACACTACTAACTTAAATCACACCAACAAGTAAAAGCCGAAACCTTTGACAAAAACCCCATAATATCCGCTGATATACACGAATATAGGATAGTAATTTTAGACATCTATCCCCCCATGAATCTCATCGACGTCTTTAATACGAGAAAAATAGAGGTAGATCAAGTCAAAGGATGGTAGGAAAATCTCACCGGTTTTAGCCTGTTGAAACTGTTTCCGCACCATCTTCTTCCCCGGACAGCTAAGACCTATGACCAAGCTTCTGTACGATGATCAACGAGCTGAGCTCAGAAACATCGGCACTTGCGGAAATTAAAGCCGAAACGAAGTGAAGTCGATCTCAGATTAACACAGAATAGCTCAATGAAAACGCTGTCGTTTTGATTTATTGACCTTGTAAACTTTGTTTTGGGCCTTCCTATATTTACTATCATGAATGAAAAACGTTTACGAATTGGTTTGGACGTTGTGGGCTTGTTTAATAGCATTTGGGACATACACGATGTCGACCATCCGGTTTATTAAATTAATTTTATGAATTACATTGTGTTATTATATATTTTTAGAAGAGAATTATATAATTGGATTAGATGAGCTGTTATATAACAACTAAAAAGTGGCTTTTAGCTCATCTTTCAAAACGAATTATTGAAGTTCCATGTCAAAAGTCAATGAGTCAATTACCATATACTTTGATCTACTTTATATCTGGCCCTAGCTATACATATATGTATTTTTTAGATAATTATTAGTTTAAAAATATATTAAAATTTAGAATTCAAACATAATATTATATTAATTTTATGAATTATACCTTATAAGATTCCTATACTGTTCGAAACATAAGGCTTTTTTGTACAATATCAAAACCATTTTATAATTTTAAATGATTACTATGTTTTAGAAGCATGTGTTTACTACATATAGATTAAATGAAGATGCGGTATGGCTTGAATTACTCTGAAATTATTTTAAAGTATAATAAATTATCAGTGAGCTCGTCATGCACCAATGTTGTGAAGGCATACGCTTTGTTATAAGTCAAAACACGTTTAACTAACTGGCATTTGTTCAATATCCAATGAATAAATCAACTTTGGTTAAGATGCTTAGTTTTATGAGTTTGTTTTGGAAAGAAAAATACTAAATGTAAGCACAAAGGCGAACGTCAAAGAGTAATCAGTGTCACAATTGTTTTTATAAAAACTTGATTAATTACACACAAAAAAACTTAATTAATTACCCTAGTTCATTTGTTCAGAAAAAAGTACATAAATTAGATTAATTAGACCCGACAAAGAGATATGAAAAAGAGTAAGTGTGGGTGAGTTTAGTTAGATGGAGGATGAGGTTAACTTACACGTAAATACTGTTGGGCCACCGGATCACCTAAGCACTTTTGACCTGTAATCTCATATCTTAATCTTCCATTTCACATTCTATTTATGTTTATTATATTTAATCTCTCTTAAATCTAATTAAGTGAGTATTTTCTCTTCTTATATCTTCTTCCGGTGCGTTCTCTTTAAGGAGCTTACATTTCACAATCCTTCTCCTTCTTCAACCTAACAAATAAACACTACATCACATCAATTTTTTACAGCTAATACTTTCCTTCATAGCTTAGACATACACATTAATAAAAACCATAACAAACATCGAGAGAAAAAGACTTAAGAGGTTCGCTATGGGGAATCCAAAACGATTATGCATTCTAACGCTTTTTGTTATCTTTTTTCTTTCGCCAACAACCGTTCAATCCATGATCCGACATTACAAATTCAATGTAAGTCTCTCTGTCATGCATTTGCATAATGCATAGATGCACAAAATGGTACCTTCTCGACGTACGCTTAGATCATTTCATCTAAACTGTCATTGTTAATCTTTGATAATAAACGAATATCTTCATGTTCCATGAAGTACTTTATGTCGGACATTAGATCCCTAAAGGTATGTGCCTATGTGGTTTGCATGCACTACGTACTATACACTACTGAGCGTTGCATTTATATGTGTGCACGGCCAGGTGGTGATGACGAACACGACGAAGCTGTGCTCGTCGAAGCCTATTGTCACGGTCAATGGCCAATTTCCGGGCCCCACGATTGTTGCCAGAGAAGACGACACTGTTTTAATCAAAGTCGTGAATCACGTCAACTACAACGTCTCAATCCATTGGTGAGTAACCTCAAACAAACCTTTTTAAACATTAGTGAACGCGTCCTTGAATTGTTGTCTCTTTTCAATTCAACCCCATAACTTTAAAAACGGTATAATTAGACCCAACTACTAACTAACGATAACGATATAACTATAACCAATGTAAATATCCATACATGTATAGGCACGGGATAAGACAATTGAGGACAGGTTGGGCAGACGGACCGGCTTACATTACACAATGTCCTATCCAACCGGGACAAAATTATATTTATAATTTTACACTGACGGGTCAACGAGGAACCTTATGGTGGCATGCTCACATCTTATGGCTTCGTGCCACAGTACACGGCGCCATTGTCATCTTGCCTAAGCTTGGTGTCCCATACCCTTTCCCTAAGCCCTACAAAGAGAAAACCATCGTTCTTGGTTAGCTACCTAAACCAAAACACAATTTTCTTTTGTACCGATTAATTGATGATTCTCACACTTGAAAACTATTTTTTTTATAACATATAGGTGAATGGTGGAAATCGGACGTGGAACAACTTATAAACGAGGCTACAAATATTGGAACAGCTCCTAAAGCCTCTGATACACATACCATCAATGGTCACTCTGGTCCCATCTCTAATTGTCCTTCCCAAAGTAATTAAGTAGCAATTTAATTAACCAAACTTATTAGCCACTTTTTTTTTTGATCTTCCAATTGGTTGTATATATTATTTTTCTTTTTTACTTGTAGGTGGTTACGGTTTACCGGTGAGACCAGGAAAGACATACATGTTACGGATCATTAACGCGGCGTTAAACGAAGAGCTCTTCTTTAAAATTGCTGGTCACAAGCTAACCGTTGTTGAAGTTGATGCTGTTTACACCAAACCGTTTAAAACCGACACTGTCCTCATTGCACCTGGACAGACTACTAACGTTCTCTTAACAGCAAACGCAAACGCTGGTTCTAAATACATGGTTGCCGCCACAACGTTTATGGATGCTCCAATCTTATTCGACAACGTCACCGCCACAGCGACTCTCCATTACATCGGGGACGGCGTTTCCGCCTCCAAGAAAACAGTCCACGTTTCTCTTCCGCCGCAAAACGCAACGCAGGTTGCGACCAAATTCACTAGATCGCTCAGGAGCTTGAACTCCCGCGTGTATCCGGCTAAGGTTCCGACCAGAGTCGACCACTCCTTGTTTTTCACGGTGAGTCTAGGCGCAAATCCTTGCCGGAGCTGCAGCAACGGTATTCGAATAGTGGCTGGAATGAACAACGTAACGTTCACCATGCCTACGACCGCTCTTCTACAGGCTCATTTCTTCAACATTTCTCACGTGTTTACGGACGATTTTCCGGCGAAACCGTCGAACCCGTACAATTATACAGCACCGGTAAATCAAAGCGTCAATGCGGCGACGATGAAAGGTACAAAGCTTTACCGGCTTCCGTACAACGCGACAGTGCAAATCATTCTGCAGAACACAGCGATGATCTTGTCGGAGAATCATCCTTTTCATCTTCACGGTTTCAATTTCTTCGAGGTTGGTAGAGGTTTGGGGAATTTTAACCCGGAAAAGGATCCGAAAAGGTTCAATGTGGTGGATCCGGTAGAGAGAAACACCGTCGGTGTTCCAGCTGGTGGTTGGACTGCCATCAGATTCATCGCCGACAATCCAGGTACTTGATGATTAAGATAATGCATGTAGGTATAGCTAGTTTCTAATATTGGTTTCTTTTATTTATTTTTTGATATAAAAGTTGTTGGTCTTGTTATGCATTACTTTTGTCAAACAGTTAATCTTTTTCAGTCACGAATTATTTATTTCGTATTTATATTCTTGTAGCGAATTAATTTATCGGAATATTCGGTCCAACTTGCTAAAGTTTTGTACTAATTAATTGATTTGTTATTTTTGTTTTTGGTTATAAGGGGTATGGTTCATGCATTGTCACTTGGAAATCCATACAACTTGGGGATTAAAGATGGCATTCGTCGTCGACAACGGTCACGGCCCTGACCAGTCACTGCTTCCTCCACCCGCCGATCTACCCAAATGTTAGGATTTACTAGGTGAATATCCGGATTATAGGCGGATATATTTTTGATTATTTTGTTTTTGATTTTTTTTTAAATATGTTTTTATATATAAACCTTTAAATATGGTCGTTGGGGAAAAATGAATTTTGTATTTTTGTTGTTGTATAATTTATGCTTAAGAGTTATTTTTGGGGAAATAAAGGTCGGGGGTTGGGGCATGATTACAATTCTTTTTTTCATGTAAAAAAAGGAAATTTTATAA
Organism: Schrenkiella parvula; assembly: GCA_000218505.1. Classification (NCBI taxonomy): domain Eukaryota; kingdom Viridiplantae; phylum Streptophyta; class Magnoliopsida; order Brassicales; family Brassicaceae; genus Schrenkiella; species Schrenkiella parvula. The sequence goes on along the minus strand of CM001192.1, from coordinate 10,446,414 downwards.
TGTTTTTTTGTTAAAAAAAAGTTATTCTTCTGCTAAGCTTCTTTTTATTTTCTTTTTCTTTTTTGACTGTTTAGTGTTTATGTTGCAACTTGGCAAGTAGATTTAGTCGAATGGGAAAAAATAACAGAAAAAATTATACCGTGCTCAACGGAATCATATAATTTAATTAAATTTCTAAATGTTAAATATCATGGATCCTCTTCAACAAAATCAAAAGGTTCGGTCGGTCGTTGGTGTTATTAAAGGTTATTTAGGGTGTGTTTTACAAAAGATAGTTAATTTGGGTTTCTAAATTTTGTTTTTGGAGACATTTTGACCTATGTTCAGTTTTGTGCTATTCAAAATTTTATATATGATATAAATTTATAGACGAGCAAGAGACAAAATTGATGTTATCTTGCTATTTTTATCAATAGTTTTCTTGATTTTTTTTCACATAATAATCTTCGTTGCTATTTTTATCAATAGTTTCCTTGATTTTTTTTCACATAATAATCTTCGTTGCTATTTTTAACAAAACAATTTGTGGTAACTTGAATTCGCATTTTCTTATAGGAAAATGAATTATACATTTAACTGGCCTCCAACATTTGACAACCCAAAAGTATTGAAACGACCAACAAACTCCAATAGATTTGAATTACAGATCGGTAGACAACCCTATAAAATATAAATGGTAGTGAAAGATGATGTGGCAAATTGTGCAAGTGTAACACAAGAAAGCGTTGTATTGACACAAGGAAAAAATAATAACATATAAAACGTATATGTTGAACGGTGATTTCATATGCAACCATTTAATTGGATCCGTACAAAATTGTTTATTCATGTAAATGTATTATTATTTACGTGTGTATATATATATATGAAAAATTATCATAATGGTTTGTCACGAGGAAATAAAAACAAATTGTCAGGGAATTGATTCCAAAAGATTTTGGCTGTTTCATCCATTTCGCAAGACGCTTGTCCTTTGGTGCACTAAAACCTTAGTTTGATTGATTTTAATTTCTGCTTAAACAGATTTCTGACTTATTCCTTGTTTGATACAATACTCTAAAATTAAAAATAACAATGTTAAAGTATTCAAATGAATAAAAGAGTATTTAACTTGAAAGACTTCTATAAATGGGAAAAATAATTTGTTTGGAGAATATTAGTTGTACCAGAAATGGCAAAAACTACTATTCAATTATTGCCATGTCTCTACAACATTTAGAACTTCGCCTACATATAGCTCCTCGAATGTCCAAAGGGACATTTTATGATAAATATTTTTATATTTGAATACTGTAAAGATGTAAGCATCCTGTACACGATAAGAATTAAGAAACTATATTAAATCATTAATATGCCCAAATATATAATTTTTGGCAATTTTGCATGACCACACCTTATACATATAGAATTGATATAGCAATTTTTCATATATGAAACATGCGCGATATATTTTTAAAACTAACGATTTCTTTTGGTCATATGATCACTTTTTAATATGAAATGACATTAGATTATTTAAAGGTGATAGGTCAATAATTTTTGTTAATTGAATAACTTTAACATTTTTAACTGGATGAAGGTGATATAATCGTACCATTACTGGCCACGTAAGAGAGCTTACCGGCTTAAAAATTTAATATCTTTGACTAACATGTAATTAATTAATACTCCCTAAACACTGTGTTTAGGACATATATCTATGTGATCCGTGAAATTAGGAATGCTATGTTGTAGTAAACTATATAGGTAATAGATTTCGTTGACATGTTCCAAGATTGTTCATAAAATCAAACTTAATAAATAAATATATATATATATATATGTATTTGAACAAAATAAAGGACAACTCATACTATGGTCAACTATAGTGACGTTCTGCATTATGTAAATATAAACTGTAAATCTCATCAAACCCTGTGCAGAAGTAAATTGATTAGAACGTTGTCAAAAAAAGAAAAAAAAGAAGTGATTTGTTTAGATTTTCTTAAGTCATTTATGTGTTTACAATTACATAACAGAAGACAAGTTATAAAACATTATTTGTAAATAAAATAGATAAGCTGGCGTAAATAATACAATGCACTATCTCTACAGGGTGTTCACAATTGTTCGTTTTATGATCTGAATCGCTTATTTTAAACGCTTATCTCATTACTTTATCAAAAAAATGTTTCAAACATCGATCTGATTACTAAACGTTATATGACTATACAAACCACCAAAATGAAACCTGTTACCAAACCGATTGGAGTGCCCATCGAAGATCTTACGTGTATACACAGCATTAAATCATAAAGGATATATCGGACGTACAGAATTGTGCCACGTGAACAAATCATAATGGAGAAGACAGATTCCTCGAGATCTTAAAAACGTAAAAAAACAATTAAAGTGGGAGACCGACCAATGATAATGCAAAACGCGCATCTCACGTGGACCCCTTAGTACAACTTGGCCATGAAATTTACCGCTGATCTCGACCGTTCATTTGACGGCTGCTTTTTTTTTCCCGATCTGACACATAAAATCCCAAATTGCGAAATTAAATAAAAATATTATATCGATTGTACGTAATCAGTGAAAATAAAAAATTATTAAAGTAGATAGCAGTACCAGTAACGTATATGTTTTTCTTTTGACGACAAAAAAAAAAAATGTTTTTCTTTTGTATATAGTTATTATTTTAATACGGATGTTGAAATTTGTTATTGTTCTGAGAGGCATCGTATACTCCCAGAAAATGTCAACTTCGTGTATTTTTTAATTACCTTAATAAATTCATTTTTTGTGGTTTCATTGAATATTTATCTGTGTATTTACAGTATATCATAGCCTTCACCATCATTATTATGTTGTAATCATTTTTCCATTTTTATCATTTTCATTTACACGGTAGTATTTACATATCAAATTTTATAAGACTACAAATTTGTGAAGACTATATAACAGCTTCAAATTTATTGTCAATTTAATAGCTTTACATTTAGGTCGAATTTTAGACTATTTCTTATGGCATTTATACTTGTATCATGAAGATGTAAATAGTATAAACGCGATCCATCTTAATTAACTCCCCATTTTTTTTGTTTAAATGCTAAATTTGTAGGCTCCGAATATATAGTAGCCATATTAATTACCAAGAAAATAGTAAAAAAAAGAATCGGCGGGTGAATATGTTTACGATTGGTAACAAAAGTTCTGAGTAGCAAAATTAGTGTACAAAGATAAGAAAAATAATTAACATTTTTTTGTTGTCAAAGATACAAAAAAACTAAATATTATGTATAAAACCTAAAAAGCAACAACAAAAGATCGAACCGTAGTTTGGTGAATAGACAATTATTTTCAAGCGGTTCGTAACCATTTCTTTCAACATTCATAGTAATGCATATTCGATTGGTAATTTTTTTTAATCAAAATTAACCAAAAACAATGTAAGTGGAAACATATACTCTAATAAACAAAGAAATAATTCATGTTTGGTAATAAAGTTACTTTAGACTGAAAATGTTTTTTTACATCTAAGTATTAAGCAGGAATGTACCTATGTAAGGTGACAAAAAACGAGTAAAAAATAAGAGAATTCATCTTTTAATTTCTGTAATAAGAGGGAAAAAAAACAGCATCATCCAATAATTAATTTCTCAAGAACAGAAGTATAAGAACCCAAATCATCGCCTCCTTTCTCTGCCTACTTCTCCTTTTCCTTTCTTTACTCGAGAAAGATTTTAGAATTTGGTTTCTGGTTTTAGTTTTCTTTCCATTTATGGGTTCATTTGCTTCTTCTTGCACGTTATAGTTTTCCCAATTGGGTAAGCTCCAAGGTAGCTTCTTCAATAGTAATATTATCATTGTTATTTTCATTTTCTGTAGCCATATGTTTATTTTCCCGAGAAAGTTTATCCACTCCCAGATCTTTAAATCTCAACTCTGAGTCTCTGATACTTCAAAAAAAACGACTCATGCTTTAGTTCCATCTTCCACCTAATCTGGAAACCCAATATAGTTATATTTCTTTCTTCTGCAAAATCTCAGAGAAACCCAAAAAAATTCTCTTTTTTTTTTGCTACTCACTACCCAGATCTTGCCTAGATTTTACCCCTAGATTTTTCTCAATTCGATTCCAAAAAGGTTGAAACTTTTCCAGATTCCTTGAAGTGGGTCTACGCAATGCTTCAAAGAAATTCGGATGATTTCTCTAATCAAATCAAAAATGAAGTATCATTAATTTGACAGTGTTTTTTTTGTGTGTTCTTCCTTTGATTCTCTTATCTTTCAAGACCCGTAAAGTCCGTTGAACTCTGTCGGCATGATTTGTTCTTACAAATCGTAAAAAGAAAAAAAGAAAAAAAGAAAAAATCAGAGCTTTCGGATATGGAGATTCTGAGACCGACGACGTCGCACGTCTCTCGTGGGAACTGGCTCATGGAGGAGACGAAGAGCAACGTCGCCGTTGCAGCTTCCTGCGAGGTTGCCGCCACGTGGACGGCGGCAGAGAACAAGGCGTTTGAGAATGCTTTGGCGGTTTACGACGACAACACTCCTGATCGGTGGCAGAAAGTAGCGGCGGTGATTCCGGGGAAGACCGTGAGTGACGTCATCAGACAATATAATGATCTGGAAGCTGACGTCAGCAGCATTGAGGCCGGTTTAATCCCGGTTCCCGGTTACATCACCTCGCCTTTCACTCTGGATTGGGCTGGCGGCGGCGGTGGCGACGGACGTAACGGATTCAAACCGGGTCATATTGTCGGTAATAAACGGTCTCCGGCCGGTAGATCGCCTGAGTTAGAGCGGAAGAAAGGTGTTCCTTGGACGGAGGAAGAACACAAGTAAGCCTCTGTTTTTTTCCCGGTTTATTGTGAATCGAAGCTAAACTGGAATAAGATGATTTTTAAGCGGAATGGTTAAAGTTAGTAAACGAAAGAAATCAATGGAGTGCTAAAATTTTCATAAATTTTGGTCATTCGTCATGCATTTTAGTTGGAGAAAGATCCAATATCTACATTAGTAGTTATTATAAATGAAAATTGGATATTATTTGTGTATAATATATAAATTTATGAAAATATCTTTGATTCAATATTTGTGACAATTCAGGCTATTTCTAATGGGTTTGAAGAAATACGGGAAAGGAGATTGGAGGAACATATCTCGGAACTTTGTGATAACGCGAACGCCAACGCAAGTCGCGAGTCACGCCCAAAAATACTTTATCCGGCAACATTCCGGCGGCAAGGACAAGAGACGAGCAAGCATTCACGACATAACCACCGTAAATCTCGAAGACGAAGCTTCTTTGGAGACCAACAAGAGCTCCATCGTTGGACGAGAGCAGCGTTCAAGACTAGCTGCGTTTCCTTGGAGCCAAACGGACAACAACGGAACGCATGCAGACGCTTTCAACTTAACGATTGGAAACGCTATTAATGGCGTTCACTCGTACGGCCAGGGTATGCTAGGGCCGTTTAACACCGCAGATTCTTGCTACGACGCGCAGAACACAATGTTTCAGCTATAGCGAGTGGTGAATCGATCTCTAATTTAAAGGTGTAAGTTAAATTCTTAATTTTTCACATGGACGAAAACAATCCTATTTGAAAATTGTATAATAAACGTCCATTGTTTCGATTCATTCCAAATTAAAATAGTTCATAAAAATTTCGTGACAGTGCCTAATAAGTTAATTTGTTAAATGTTTTTTTTCCTTTTTGTTTTAAACTTAGCTTCAGCGTTAACCCGTTTATAAAATATAAATATTATTAATGGTTTACAACTAAACATTCAAATGATTGCAAGTTGCAAAAGAGAAAAACAAACAAATGGTATGAAAAAAACATAAATAGTACGGTGTGGTGAAAATCTTGAATGCCATATTCAAACGATTTAAAAGGTTTAGCTAATTATATATTTTTAAGCTATACTTTTAGCTGTGTATGTTAGTCAAGTTGACGGTTCAAATAATTACAGTTGAAAATAACGTTCATTAACATACATAATATAGCAATGTTAGTGTCAAACAATTGGTGGTGTCAAAAAAAGTTGAAGTGCGAGTTGAAAAACATACAGCAAAAATTAGCTGCTAGAATGACTGAATGTATTTGAAAAAGCTTGTGAGGATGAATGTTTTACAAATTGTTATGGAATTATCAGTACAGTTCACAAATCTATAAATAATTAGTCTATATATCAAAATCTCCTAAAATGTATATAGAATTATTTGGACTGACCATATAAGTTTAAAATTTCGGTGTAAAATTCATCACATGTGCACTACTTCGACAGATCGTATTGAATCACCAAATATAAAAACAAATGCTTAAATAAATCTGAATATTACTGGATTTGCTAATAGATAGAAATAAGCCCTTTCAGAAAATAGTACACAGTCTGATAAGTGTAATATTTTGCATAATCAGAATTAGTTGTCGATGGAGAAACATAAAAATAAAAAATATCTATGATATACAAGTTGCATCAAAAAGGTTAAAAAAGACACAAAACTTGGTCATCTCTAGTGTCCAAAATTTGTCGTTTAATGTTTGAATAACTTATACATCATAATACAGCATTATTGATTGTTCGTCTCAATCAACCAAACTATGCTTTCAACAACCACTTGAAGTTATAACAGGGAAAATGTTTGAGAACAATTACCACTAGAAATTGACATTAATATCATGTTGTCTTTTTTCTTTAATCTCTATATATGGCTAAAGAAATCTGAAATTTTATCCATATTAGTTTCTTTTCTTCAATTCTTTTTTGTTCAGATTCTATCCATATCAAATCTAAAACCACTTTTTACTCATCAATTGTAGAAATTTATTGAGTGTATCACATGGCTAATAACGATTGAATATATACTACGTAGTTGCTTCTCATTTTATATGGATAAGATATGTATTTAAAAATTAGTTGACAATGAGTACATTTGACCTTTGACTTCAAATTTCGTAAACACACTAATTCTTTATATTCAAGCAACTCAATTTATAATACGTATAAGTTTTTAAATCAGGGTGACAATGGCAAAATCTTTATGAAGGCACATATTTGACTATAGAAGTTTAAGGTAGTTTGGGTGGGTTTAAACACAGCCAAATGAAATATGGGTTTTGGGCCTTCGTTTTTATTGGCCCTTATTTTTAAAAAAAATTTATATAAAAATCATATTTTATAAAACAGTGTACGATTATAACGTTTATATCTTATTAAATATAAGTCCCCAATTATTTTTTTGTTTATAGCCTCAGATATTTTAGGACCGTCCCCGTAGTTACTTAAGTCGTCGTTAAAGTGTTAATTACACAGCTAGACGAATATTGTTTTCACTGTACACATTCTTCATTGCGAAAGATGTTGGGTTATGTGGTTTGTACCATTTCTATTTTCAACAACTTGATAATAACCATTGAGATGTTGGATCTTAGTCTAGATCATGTAACCATATGGACCCGCCTGTTACGTTGTTAATATCTTGAAGGCACTTGCCTTGACAAATCTAAATTCTCGACGTTTGCAGCAAAGCTACGCTTCTTCGTTATTTTTCTTTGTTTCTTATTTTGAAGAAGTGTACTTAAAACCTAAAACCGAAACTTTCATAGAATGTCAAAAAGAATCCAAGCCAGCATACATAAACAAAACCAACTGAAACACATTAAATTATAATACCCTAAAAACTAACTAAGCTTCATCACTCAAACCGGTTTCTTCGCCAAAAAATCCCATTCACCAAGGAATATTTTGTGGGGCTTGATAACCCGCGAACTGGTTAACATTGAAAGATGCAGACCTCTGTACAACCGGTTCAAGATTATAATATGGTGCTTGCCTCTGCATATACTGAGTACCATGGTTTCCCTTTGACATCATATTGAAGCCTTGGTTTAACCCTAAGTCGGCAAAGTTGTCCACTAGATTGGACTCCGTTCGAATCTGATCATCATGAGGCGAGAACAACGGGATACCCATATTATTATAATTAGGGAACATCAAGCACTGTTGCTGCTGGTGATCACCAATATATTGTGACATGTAATGTGGATCCATTAAAATCTGCGGAATTGGTGTCTCTATGGCTCGATGATGGGCCCTAATCATACTACGATTCTGTCTCATTATAGCTTCATGTAACTTGTTTCCCACGTCATCGAAAATCCCACGTAGCTGCTCTTGTGAACACTTGTCTAGCTTCTCCTCCCAACGGCAGTACTTATTCTTATGATTCTTCACTCTCCTATTATTATTCTCCATCTCTTTTGCCTTACCTATATCGTTAATGAAAGTCTCGACATCGGCTTCTTTCCTGCAGCTGTTCGACGCTGTGTCTCTGTACCTGCGTATGATGTCTCTGGCTTTGGTCTCGTCCATCGGCCATATCTCAGGTTCGGAAATCAACTCATTGGTGGCTTTGGTAGGACCGTAGACGATGAGACATGTCTGGACGCCGCAGAGAGTTGAGAACTCCCCTGCCTTCTTGTAAAGACAGGCTTTCCTCTTCTTGTAAGTTGTTATCCTTGTCTTATCGTTCGCTATCCTTTGTAGGTTCACTTTCTTCTCTTGAGCCATCCTTTGTAACCTCATTTGTTATTGCTGTTATACAAAACATATCAAACATATGAACCTTTTCCGTACCCAAAAGAACATATATACACATACAAATATAGAATTGATATGTTTTATGAATAAAAGCAGAGGCAGGTTTGGACAGAGCTAAATGAAATTAGTTTTTGAGTTTCGTTATTGGTCTAGCTTTTGTTTCATTACTGGTCTAGCTTTTGAAAAAGAAAATTTATAACTTCTAAAAAAAACAGAAAGAGGATAATAACAAAAGAAAAAGAACCATTTGAATGAATGATTTATGTTTTTGGTTTTTTTGTGTTTTAAAAGTTATATCATTGATATTTGATGTTTTAAAAAAGAACCATCCATGTTTTTAACTTTCTTATATTCTGTTTTTGTGAAGCTAAAAAAAACGTTTATATGTTATTAGGTATAGGCTTTCAATTTTTTTGTTTATAGTTTCAAATTTTTCAGAATCATTCCTGAATAAACCCATCCGATCACAAACCATCTGCAAAGAAATTTGAAATTCACTCCCAACTAATTTAGCAAACGCAAAGCCAAGAGTCGGAGATAAGATACCCACACCACGAAATAAGCCTTGGAAGAACTCCAAAAGAAACTTAGAAAATCAAATCAAACAATAGTAATATGAAGAAAATTAAGTGAGAAGCTAAACGAAAAATTTCACACCAGAAGGGATAGACAACGGAGCAAGAAGAACCATAAAACCAGAGCAGAATAAAGAACATATATATAAACTGTTTATGCAAAAGATCGAATTCTTACTTGGATATCAAAGCAAAGTTTCAACGAGTTTCTATGCGAAAACCATTTTTTGGAGGTTCTATCGGAATGATGATTATATATTGGAGGTTTTATATGCTGGCTTGATTTAGTTTGTCTTTAAGGAAGGAAAAAAGATCATGAAATATAATTACCATTAAATGAAGATGAGAGTTTAGAAAGAAATTAAAAATGGAATATTTAGTTTGCCAAATTGGAAAATATACATTTTCATAATAGTTAAAACACACAGTTAATTTAATAATTTCCTCATAATTAGGTGATTTGATACTTTTTTATATATTTTATAATAATTTAAATATTACATAAACTAGGTCTTGAATATACGTGAAATCTGGCGAAAAGTCATTTTAAATTAACCGTTAATGAATGTTTATGAGGTTCTGAATATTTGATCTTTAATTAATCTTTTCTAATATTTGAAATTAACCTTTTAGGTTAAAGGGTTACAGAGTTAGTTTATTTCATGCTTAATCGATTTGAGAATTCAGTTAATGCATAAAAGTACTTTTTCGTGTATTTCTTTTGGGTTTAGGATCCACATGTCATGTTTTTTTTTGTCAATAGAAAAAAAACCCATGGTGGGAAAACATATGCATGAACTACTGGTTGAATTATAGCCGTTTGTCCGCTTTGGTGTTGTTTGCGCGAGGGATTTGAGAGATGACAAAAATACTGAAATATTCTTTACATCTCCGAAATTCCTTCATGTAAGTTGATTAAGCAGACTATTCCGGTAGAGTAGAGACTATCTTCACGAGTTCCGAATAGTCAGCTGCAAATGTAGTATTAGCATTTGCATGTTAGGCAAATTTTCTTTATTTTCCATGTATATAACCAAAATTATAACTAATAAAAGTTGCTAATTGAGGCTCTACATCAGCAAAAATTGGGTTTTAAATGAGTTTTCTTTTTAGAGCCTCAATCAGCGAAAACTCATTTAAATTGTATATTTCTTTTTATTACGTTGTAGATTTCATATATAATTGTATAGGAGAAAATAAAACAAAATGTATGTCTTAAAGCTTTTACGAACATGGAAAGAACTTTACACTTATTTTTTATTGTTTAATTTTTAAAAAACATTTTAAGTAATCGTTACTAATCTGTTAATGTAGAACAAAATAACATTTAAATAAAATATTTTAATTTTAATGTTTATTGATTCATTTTTAAAGATGAAAGGATATTTAAAACAAAATATAATATATTGAAAAATATTTTTTAATTTAATTGTATTCGTTTAATTTGGTTTTAAAATTTTTATAAAAGTACTAATACGCTTTTAGGTTCAAATAGAATATATTTTTTTATTCACATACTCTGATTTGTAGAGCTTATATTATACAATTTTATTATATCAAATAGGTAAATGAGTTATGAGGATAAAATATACTATGACATACTATTTAATATTGTTCGGTTTTAGTAAATAAGAGAACATCTATCATATTACTGGAAAAAGAAACCTAATTATTAATGATATATAGTAATGTATTTTAATACTTATGTATCAAATTGAGAAATTTCATATTTAAAATAAGAACAATTAATGCTTATTTTTATTTCACTAATGATAATTTTTCTGCTAACCAAATATTAACAGGTCTTCAATAAAATTTACCTATGTTATGTTTTTCTTTTAAAAATACTTCATCTGATACTTTTAATGAACACAATAAGTTTTCAAAAGTAAAAGTTATTTTTATTTTTTAGGTCCAAACATTAAACTAATCTTCAATGTTTAACATTCTACAATTTTATCAAACGCAATAACACTAACAAATGCACACCCAAAAAACAATCACAAACAAATCTACATAGGGTAAAAACAATTATTGAAATAATTGAAAATTTTTTTTGGCTCCACCCGCGTATAGTGCGGGATCATCCCTAGTACATGCTAGTAGTTCTTTCAGTAGTATGTTCATTAGTATATTAATTATCTCTAAATATTACCCAAAAAGTTACAGTTTCAAATTTTAATTGAAAAAAGTCCATTGAATAATGATACAACAATTTGTTCATCTGTTATAAATCAATCCATTTTCTAAAAAGAATTCTCAACGTATATACTTGACAAGAATGTATCTGCAATTTTGTGACTCTTCAATTTGTTGTACATCGTGGGCAGCGTTACTTATTTGGTATGTGTGTATCATCAACACATTAGTCTTCTGCAAAACAATAAGCATCTGATTATAAAAAAAGGAATACGAAAAATTCTGATTCTCTATGATTTATCCATCATAATTTATGTACAAAACTCGGTTTCTGAATCACGACACTGACCTAAGACTGTTTCTGCCTTTTGTGGTTTGGTCTCTGCATTGTGCACTGCACCTATCGCTTTCTTGGATTCTTCATCGTCTTCTCTAGCGATTAAACCACTGTTATGGTGCACTGATTGTAAATTAAGCTCTAATTCTTTTTCCACAGCTTCTTTTATAACTTGCTCATCAGGTTTCAGCATCTCTTCATCATTCTTCTCAGCAACAATTGAGTCCTTGTCTGCTGCAGCAAATTTATCTTCAACAGTATTGTGAGAGACGCTGTTTGGAGAAATAACATCATTATGGTCTGGTTGTTGGGTGATCTCAAATTCTTTTGGTGATTTTCCTTCGGAAGAATTTGTACCTCGCTATTCAATGGATAAATAAAAAAATACAAAACTTTGAATCAAGAACCAAGAAGAGAGGAAGAAGCTAATATATGTCGAAAATGATGAGAATAGAGGGTTAAACCTGTTGAGTCCATGGTTCTGAACCTTGCGAGTTATGAGTGTTTTCTGAGACTATTGATTCTTCCTCAACATTCGCTGTATTGTTGTATTCTTGGGTCAATTCAGCATGAAAATCTTTCATTAAGCCTAAATTTTCTCTTTCCTTAGAGTCCTCCTGATCAGTTGACTCATCTAATGTTTGATTATTACTGTCTTGAACTTGCAGAAGTATCACATCACTATCATTTTCTTCTTTCCCGTAGTCTTCTATCAATTGTGTATGAGGATGGCTCAATGATGCTTCCATGACGTCATGAGTTTTCTCTTGCTCCACTGGCTTTGCTTTCTCATCAGTACTTTTGACTAATTCCCCACCATTCTCTTCCATCACTTCACTGTCTAATAATCTCGTAAGAACATGGCATGGAGAACTCTTCAAGTCACCTTGAAGTGCCTTATCTTCTGTTTGTTTCGCTACCTCCTCTGTACAATTATCTAAGTTTGGTTCTTCTTCTTTTATCTCTCTTTCAAATGATTCTATATAGGGAGTGTCCAAAGAAGAATCTAAGAAACTCTGAGTTTCCTCATTTTCCCCTGCTTTTGTGTTTTCGTACTTCTTCATATGGATCTCTGTATCGTCTTCTCCTTGAATGCTACTCAATATATGGTCTTTCTGCTGGGGTTCAATGAAATTTGAGTCCATAATTTTAGGAGATCCAGAAAGATCATTATTTTCTAATTGTTGCATATCAACTTCCTCATCAGCCAACTTCTTCGTGGATGAATCCATATGAGTTAGAGATATCTGGTCAGTTAATTCTTTAGTCAAGCAGTTCATATTTTCCGAGTTTCCCCCATCTGTTGAGTCCAAGATTGTTTCAGGTTCTTCTGTTATAGACGACAATGACACACTTGTATGGAACAACACTCCTTCAAATTTTCCAGCGCTTGTAGGCTTGGATACATCACTGGAACTAGAAGGTTTCTGCTCAAAGTTCTCTTCCGTTTGGCTTCTTCTATCTAACAATGACATATCATCAGCCGTTCTAAGGTCTTCATCCACCAAATATGTCTGATCTGGTTTGGCCACTGGTTTAGTCCCTAACCCATTAATCTCCTCTTTTGATCCAATTCCATTTCTTGATTCACATTGGTGAGAGACCCTCTTGCGCGATTCTTCACCGCGGATGATTTCTCTGTCAATATCTGTATCATACATGTAAGATTCCCCGCCATTAGACCAGTCATCAAGCCAATCAACCGTTGTAGGAGGTGAACCAATCTCTGAAACCTCAACTTGCATATCTGAGGCAATGGAAAATGTTCGGCTGTGCGAATTTGCGCACCTACGACTGTAAAACATATTGTTATCATCAAGTCTTGGCGGTACTAAACATTTAGGTAACTGGCTTGGAATAATATTTCTTGTTTGATTCACAAGAAAACCGGGATAATTATCCATGGAGTGGCTTATAGCTTCCCTGAGCTCTGCTTTGTTCAAACGGCTGAGTTCTGGCTCACTATCTTCTGAACAACTTGAATCATCAACATCTTCTTTGTTTGAATCAGTCTCGTCATTCACTTCTAACTCACCAGCTCCGTTTTCTCCTGCCTCAAAACATTTATCGTCTTCTTCTATTCTAGCTTGTTTGCTAAAGCAGGGGAGCTTTTGTTCAGTATGATCCATATATTCATTGTCCAAATCTGTAAACATAAAAGAAATCATTATTCATTGAGTAATATACAAATAAAAATGTAAGAACATATTACATAAACGTTTCCTAGTAGTTGAAATGTCTGAAGCAGAAACTGGGCTGTTCATACACTGAGCATGTTCTGGAGAGAAAAGAGCAAAGCGGCAGAAGCTCTCATGACGACAAAAGAACATATCTTTATGGTTAAAAAATGAAAATTCTTGATCAAAACTATCTCCAGTAAGATTAGGTCTTTCCTCTTGAGGATCATAAGGAATGTCAAAAGGGTTTCTCCCCTGTAACATCACAGAAGGCGCTGAGCCTGGTACAGTACTATCCGATGGATAATTTCGACGTTTTTCATAGGAGTTGTTGTTATTGTTCCTTGGAACCGTAATTTGAAGGCTGTTGTTGTTCTGTGTGGGGCTAGTTGCTTCTTCGGCTTGAAGCTTATTCCGTTGGTCTAAAGCTAGTTTAAAGAGTCGTCTTGTTCTTCTTCGGGCGATTAAACTTTCTAGCCTCTTATTTCTCTCAATCTCTGAAATCCCTTGTTCATTCACATTGCTCATTTCCTCTCTCATCTCTTCTTTACCATCAAATTCTCCGTATTTCTCTTCATTGATATCACAGTTGCAAACCACTGGTTCTTCGACATTAAGATAACCCAAATCACAAGAAGGCATACGTGAATCTTCCTCACCAAAAGCCTTATCATCGTCTTCTTCTACTACATTGGTTTCTATCGCTTTTGGAGACTCCTCGAAGTGAGGGGTACGACCGAGGAGGTCGTTGTAAAGAGAGGTCAAGATAACTTTGTCCTTCTCTTCCTCGCTTGTCTGTGAATCCCATTCTTCAACTTTCATTCGAGCATTTCGTCGAACACTTCGCTGCTGTCTCAAGTGACATCTAACACCATTCTTTTCTCCTCCACAACTCTTTGTCCCCGGAGAGGAAAACGTCTTATGCGAACCGGAAAATCTCAGACCCAGCTTTTCTCTGGCATACACAATGGCACAAGCAAGAACCGGGGACGAGTATATCAAGAAGAACAACAAGGAAGGGAGGAGAATGTATAGCGCGAGTAAAAACAAGGAAACCCCTGACAAAATCGGGTGGTTTCTCATGAATTTGATGCTCGTATTCATCGAGAATCCAAGAATTTTCCATAATATTGCGCATGATTCCTTCGCGTCAATACCCATTTCCCATACAATCACTAGTCAACAGAAGAAATCGATTGAAACAAGATCAATATTTGGGTTTATTTTCTTCCAAGATCTAGCAAAGAATTTAGCATCACAGACGAAGATTGATAAATGGGCTTTCTAAAGTTAGACAGCATATTTTCTCTGGAGATCCTCTGTTTTAGGACGTTAAAATTCTCCCTCCATGTTTGTTTGGTAGAAGAGGAAATTAAACCGACAAAACAGAAAACAAATTTGGTCTGTTAACGTGAAAAAGAGTTTTTAATTCGTTTGTTTTCTTGTGTTTGCTTCTATTTCCAAAATAAGGCTGCATCTAATTTTCCCAAAATCATAAAATTAAATATGTAGATTTTATAATTAAACAAGTTCATTTTAGAATACCAAAAGAAATATTCTCGGATCTAAACTTTTGTAGTTTTTATTTAAAAGTTAAACCCCTTCAAATCAAATAAAATTTTATGTAAAATTAAATATTTATTAAAATGTAAATAAATTTTTTTGAAAAATAATATTATATTTAATCAGTAATTTGAAATCAATAAACAAATAACATATTTTACCCCCAAAAAATTGAATAACACAAATAATTTCACCAAAAAAATTAAAATCAATAAATTAACGATGAAAATACTAAAAAAAATTTGGATTAATGGTTCTTAAAAAAAGTAAAACAAAGTTACAGTTTAATTTTTTAAGAAAAGATTAAAATATATTTTTTATTCCTGATTTAAAAAATTACAGAACCAAAATCTTATTATATGAAAAAGAAATATCACTTAATTTAAGTTTTTAAATAAAATAATTTCACTGACAATAATAACATTTATATATGATCTCGAATTATAGTAAAAGAAAAATGATGATCATATTTTTGTCTTTGTTTTAATTTTATTCTATTTGATCAATTTAATTATTTATAATTATAATTAATACTTTTTAAATTGTAATTTCAAGATCTAATTTTTTCTGCAGATTTATATAATTTTTAAATTATAATTTCAAGATCTAATTTTTTCGCAGATTTATGACCAACGGTTTAACATACATACACTGATAAATATAACTATTTACTAATAAATATAATTATATACAATAGTTAAGATCACAACAAATAGCTATATTTAAAATACTCTAATTTTTTTGATAAATTTTACATCTATAAATTTGCATAAATTATATTTTTTGAATCCAACTCCATATTAGGCAAGAAGTTTTTAAATTTGTTGACAAGAAAAATAGTCTTGAAATCCTTAACCATTAAAGCAAACCAAAAGAGCTTTTTGTCTTCCACAAATTTTTTTTATTTGATTTACTTGTCCATTTATGTGTCCCCACGACAAATATCCAGACAATTTATTTCGAAAGAGTTATATCCATAAAATTACACATGATTATCGTTTGGGCCATTCCGTGGGTCCTAGAAGACTGAAAATAATATACGTGGCCCATATCCACCGTCTAAAACCTGTGGTCGAGAAAAAAAATCTAAAATCTCTTATTTATCTTCCGACCAAAGTGACGTTATACACCGTTGCTCTCTATACTTCTTGCCACACTAGATTCCCCTCCTGCCGATTAAATCTTCTTCCAAGCCTAGCACCGGCGTATCGAACGGTGGAGAAACCCCTCGCTTTCTTCGATCCGACGGTTCACATTCGAAGTCGTTGTTCCCAGTAAACCTCGCGTTTCTGTAGTTTTTGTTGCAAAAGAAGATTAGATAAACCCAAAAACACGAGAGAGAAAATGTGTTGCCATGTCTTCTTCCTTTGATTTCCTCAATTTCTAGGGTTTCGAAACAATGACGACAATCGAATTGCTGCGATCAGGGATCCACGATAGGTTCAGATTCTCAACCTGTTGCAGTAATTATAATACTCTGTTGTACTTGCATGCTTCGAGCTTCTTCCGCGATCGATCTTGTGCTTTTCGCCACAATCCGAACCGATTTGTCGTCTCGACTTCGATTCAACTTTCTCTGCAGAAGAAATCAGTTCCAGCATCGAGAAATCGTGAGAGATTCAGTCTCTGGCAAGGGTTTTCGGGGAAGAAGAGTCGAACGGTTGTGAATTGTCAAGAAGGCGATCAGAAAACGAGCTCGACTGAGAGGAGAAGTGAGGGAGAAGGAAACAAAAACTCTCCGGCGAATTCCTCGAAGCAGAAAGGAGGAAAGCAGGGTAAAAGTGGGTTATGGTGGTCCAAGGGGAAGAAGAAATGGCAGTGGGAGCCGATAATCAAGGCGCAGGAGATTGGGGTTTTGCTACTACAATTGGGTATCGTTATGTTTGTGGTGCGATTGCTCAGGCCCGGAATCCCGTTACCTGGGTCGGAACCTCGGACACAGACGACGTTCATGAGTGTACCGTACAGCGACTTTTTGAGTAAAGTTAACAATAACGAGGTGCATAAAGTGGAGGTGGATGGAGTTCATGTTTTGTTTAAGTTGAAAGATGATGGAAATTGGCAAGAGAGTGAAACTAGTCGTAGTAAGCTCTCTGATTCGTCAGAGTCTCTGCTTAGAAGTGCGACTCCGACTAAAAGGGTTGTGTATTCAACTACAAGGCCGAGGGATATTAAGACGCCGTACGAGAAAATGCTCGACAATAATGTTGAATTCGGGTCGCCGGATAAGCGCGCTGGTGGCTTCTTCAACTCTGGATTGGTATATTTGCTGGTTTGCCTTGTTATCATTACCTTTTCAAAAGTCGCTTTTTCAAGTTACATCATTTTCACCTCTGGGAAACACTTCAATTGAAAAGTTTCTATCTTTCTGTTGTTGTTGATGCAGATAGTGTTGTTCTACATAGCAGTGCTTGCAGGGCTTCTCCACCGATTCCCTGTTAGCTTTTCCCAGGTTTGCACATTCATGATACTGTAGTGTGGTTGTTTCAGTTAAGGCCATGTGCACTTCCCTTAAAATATATGAGGTATACACAGAGTACAACGGGCCAGCTTAGGACACGCAAGTCTGTCGGCCCTGGTGGGAGCAAACTTTCTGGTGAAGGTGAAACAATCACTTTTGCAGATGTTGCAGGAGTTGATGAAGCAAAGGAAGAGCTGGAAGAGATTGTGGTAGGTTTCTATCCTTAATGCGGCAATGTGCTTAAATGAATTGTCAAATCTTTCTGTAGTACTTTGTTCATAATCTTGTTAGTTTCGTTAACACTCGGCTTGATGGTTGCAGGAATTCCTCAAGAATCCTGATAGGTATGTCCGTCTAGGTGCTCGTCCCCCTCGTGGTGTCCTATTGGTGAGTTAAATCATTTCTTAGGTAGAGTTTATGGGCAAAGTTTGGTTATTATCTTTTAGAATTTATAGATTTGTTTCCCTTTCTGGTAGGTTGGTCTTCCTGGAACAGGGAAAACCCTTCTTGCAAAGGCGGTTGCTGGGGAATCTGAAGTCCCCTTCATAAGTTGCTCTGCAAGTGAGTTTGTAGAGCTGTATGTTGGCATGGGTGCTTCACGCGTAAGGGATCTCTTTGCACGGGCCAAGAAGGAGGCTCCGTCAATCATATTTATTGATGAGGCATGAATACGTGGTCATCGTTGGATTACCTCCTGTACTTTCTCTCGGTTGAAATCTTAACAAATTTACGTGTTCCTGTTTCATTTTCCAGATAGATGCTGTCGCAAAAAGCCGTGATGGTAAATTCAGAATGGTCAGCAACGATGAAAGAGAGCAAACCTTGAATCAGTTGCTTACTGTAAGTTTGTAATCATGCAGTTTTTTTTTCTGCAATGTTGCTTTCCTGATCTTTGCATGATCCAGTTATGTGTCGGAAACTGGTTTGCAGGAGATGGATGGTTTTGACAGCAGCTCTGCAGTCATTGTTCTTGGAGCTACAAATCGAGCTGATGTCTTAGACCCTGCCCTGCGTCGGCCAGGGAGATTTGATCGTGTTGTTACGGTTTGTAGAATGATCTGGCTTTGTCTATTTAAAATGATCAGGCAGTTTAAAGACTTTATTAAAATTATCTGAAACCATTTTCAGGTGGAAACACCTGACAAGGTAGGAAGAGAATCCATTTTGAAAGTGCATGTTTCAAAGAAAGAGATTCCTTTGGGAGATGATGTCAACCTTGGTAGCATTGCCTCAATGACAACCGGTTTTACTGGGTAAAATTCTGTATTTTATTCTCGACCCAGTATCTGCTTTTTGCTATATATCTCACTAACTTTTATGTTTGGTAACTATAGGGCAGACCTTGCAAACCTAGTTAATGAGGCAGCTTTGCTTGCTGGAAGGAAGAGCAAGACGACAGTTGAGAAAATTGACTTCATTCAAGCTGTGGAACGATCAATAGCGGTATCTCTCTATTCTTTCTAGATGTATTGACCAGCTCTTCACGCTCTTTTCCTTGAAGTGCACTTGTTGTTGCAGGGCATAGAGAAGAAAACAGCAAGGTTAAAAGGTAGTGAGAAGGCCGTGGTTGCAAGGCATGAAGCTGGGCATGCTGTTGTTGGCACAGCTGTTGCAAATCTTCTTCCTGGACAGTCCCGTGTTGAGGTAAAACAATGAAAACTGCCTCTTGGATAGGCTTAATTTGCATTTTCACAAGTGTTAATGCTCTGCTCATTCGTCTTCTGTTGCTAGAAACTAAGCATATTGCCAAGATCAGGAGGGGCATTAGGCTTTACATATATTCCTCCAACGCATGAAGACAGATATTTGCTTTTCATTGATGAACTACATGGCCGCTTGGTAACACTTCTCGGAGGTCGTGCAGCTGAAGAGGTCGTTTACTCGGGGCGTATATCAACAGGTGCACTTGATGATATCAGGAGAGCAACCGATATGGCCTACAAGGCAGTAGCTGAATATGGTCTCAACCAGAAAATCGGACCCGTGTCTGTGGCTACACTTTCTGCTGGTGGGATTGATGACTCTGGGGGCTCACCATGGGGAAGAGATCAGGTAACTTCATCCTGCCTAGGCTTCTAGAGTGTCCCTTTTAAATGAAAAACTTAAAATTTTCATGTGTAATTAACAGGGGCATCTAGTTGATCTTGTTCAAAGAGAGGTAACGAATTTATTGCAGTCTGCTCTAGATGTTGCGTTGACTGTTGTTCGTGCCAATCCAGATGTATTAGAAGGGCTCGGTGCACAACTGGAAGGTAACAAATTACATATCTGGATGATAATACTTTTGTTGCTTCATCTGAGAGGGGGCTGGTTTCATTCATCAAATGTTGATGGCTTAAAATGGTTTCAGATGAAGAGAAAGTAGAAGGGGAAGAACTCCATAAATGGTTAAATAGAGTAGTTGCCCCAGAGGAACTTGCTGTGTTCATCAAAGGAAAACAAGCTGCTTTGCTTCCAGCACAAGCTAGCTCGAGTTAACATATACAATCCTCTTGTATCTCTCCAGTCAGGCATGTGTAAAGCATCAATGACTGCCACGCAAAAAGAAAACACTGAGATGAATAAAAAGCTTGAAAAATCTATCTACCGATGACGGTACCATCTCCTGGGAAAATTGCCCTTTGATGCTTATTTTAAGGACTCGCTATGTATAGAAAAGCTTTTGCTTGCTGGCAAACAAGCATGTCTTGTAATATTTGGTACTCTCTTTTTTTTCTGCAAAGTTATTGGCAATTGTATTATTGACTCACATGTATATATCGAAGCCATTCTTGTTATATACAAATTCATTTGGAAAAGTTGAAATCCATTATGTCCAAAATGGCGTACTAAATTATTTTATGCCCTCTTTTATGTCATTCTTACACAATAAAATGGTAAATGTGATAAGATAAGATCACGAGATTTCAAGTACATGAAGCTTTTTATATGATATGAATGTACGAAGAATCAATAACTAGACTTTGGAAATGCAGAGTTCACAGAAGCCACAGATTACACAAAACTTTTAGTATTTTTTCTCATTTCTTGGCAAAGAGACCACTGAAGCCACCACCGTTCTTCTTCTGTGGCAATGCCACCGAATTCTTGCCGCCGGAAACCGTTTTCCGGCCACCGCTAGCTCCGGTGGTTCCTTCTCTCTCGTCCACCTTCTTGAGGAGAGGATCGGTCTCGTAAAACTGATCTTGCTTCGTTAAACTGCCGAGAACGAAGTCGATGATACTCTTCTCTTCTTTCGTGGTGGTGGTGGTGCTGGTTCCCTTAGCCCCCGTGGCAAAGCACCTCACTGTGGCCGGAGCAAAGGACATTAGTATCGAAGAAGCCATGCTTTTTGTCTTAGGTTCTGTATCTCCCTTGTTCTTCGTCTTCTTTGTGTTCTTTGGTTAATGTTCGTGTGGCTTATGTTGCAAAGGGATTAGATTGTCGGTGAATCTGAGCCTTTGGATAATTTTGAGATGAGCTCTCCACAAGTGTCTTATCCTTTCTTTTTCTCCCTTATCCATGTATGTATGTGTTGATGATTGTGACGAGATGATGTGGACATGTTTATTACTAATGTGGTGATGATGGTATGATAATTCATTGAAATGGAAACACAGGAATGTGGAGCTGCCACGTGGTATTTCGAGTGAGTAGGTTTTGGGCTTTATCTATGGGTAATGGGCTTGTAGTTGCATACTTTTTGTCGTGCAAATTGTCTTATTATAAAAACCACATATTTTATGTGTGAAGAAAGTTTTTATTTGTTATTATAATTAAATTTATTTAGATTGTGTGATTTTTGAAAGGAGGAAAATTATTTATTTGTAAGATTGGGTGATCTGAAACTTTGACTGCAAAGAGTCTTGGAAATTTTATCTTCAAGCAAATTATGTTTTCTAAATGATTTTCTTGTCTTAGCTAATAGATAAATACTCGAAATGTGTATGTCATTTTTTATTAGCTCATATTTTTATCAATTTAATTTGCTTCCTAAATAATCTGATTTTTTTGAGACCGAAACTCTTATTCTAATTTACCGACTATATATAATGCGACAAATAAAAGGGAATGAAAGTTGGAATCATTTCGGCTTTAAATTTTGTAACGTCATAATTTAACCACATATGATTTTTACCGTTTTTAATTATTTTTTTTCTGTTGCGGTTTCTTAGTTTTGTGATATTATTATATGTTTTACTATTTTAATTGTAGATTTTTTTTATTAGAAAAACAGAAAAGTGTTTTAACTTTTAAGTGTTCGACTCCAAGCAAACCCAATTTCTTATAATGGGCTAACTGCCATTGACCAAATCTTTATTCTCGAAGAAAGATCTCATTGCTAGGCTTATTTCATATAAATTAAGTTTTTCTATCAATAACTATAAATTCGACTGTACTATTTAAAGAATAAATTAAAGAGATGAAAGTTTAAACATGTTAATTTCATTTTGATTACACAAGAAGCACGTATTATGGGAGTTGAGTTCCTCAATGTCCTAAGATGAAAGTTTGACATGTTAGTATTTACGTGATGTTTTGGTCTGGTCTCAAGTTTATATTATGTGCATACCAATTTAATATATGCTACAAAAAAAAATCATAACTAAATTGTAACGGGACAATTAATTTGCTTTCGTGTTCTATTAGCCCAACCCAAGCTATACACACAATATTCTTATCGACCCAAATTAAAATTTTCCCAACTACTTTCTCCTAATTGAAAAAAAATCAAACCTTTCTTGTTATAGCCTATAGTAAAAATATTTCTCATTTCTACATATATATATAAACACATCCCTCTCCTTCACCATATTATGTATCCCACCAATCTCTCTATACAACAAAAACAAAAAGCCTAACCCGGAAAATGGAACTCCTAAACCCTATCTTAACCGGCTACGCCGTGGCCGCTCTTTCGATTTACGCTCTTTGGTTCTACTTCCTCTCCCGGAGACTAACCGGTCCTAAAGTCTTACCTATCGTTGGCAGCCTACCGTTTCTCATCGCAAACCGGAACCGAGTCCATGATTGGATCGCTGATAACCTCCGAGCCACTGGCGGAACGTACCAAACAAGCACCATGGTGATACCTTTCGTGGCGAAGACGCAAGGGTTTTACACTGTGACGTGTCACCCAAAAAACGTCGAGCATATCCTTAAGACACGGTTCGATAACTACCCGAAAGGTCCGATGTGGCGAGCTGCTTTCCACGATCTGTTAGGACAAGGAATCTTCAACAGCGATGGTGACACATGGCTTATGCAACGTAAGACTGCAGCGCTTGAGTTCACTACTAGGACCCTTAGACAAGCCATGGCTCGATGGGTTAACGGGACTATCAAGAACCGGTTATGGTTTGTATTGGACCAGGCGGTCAAGGACAACAAACCGGTTGATCTTCAAGATTTGTTTTTGAGGTTAACTTTTGACAACATTTGTGGTTTGACTTTTGGGAAAGACCCGGAGACGCTATCTCCGGAGCTTCCGGAGAATCCTTTCTCAGTCGCGTTTGACACCGCGACGGAGGCTACTCTAAAGAGGCTTCTGTATACCGGTTTCTTGTGGCGGATTCAGAAAGCCATGGGGATTGGATCGGAGGATAAGCTCAAGAAGAGCCTTGAAATCGTTGAGACTTACATGAATGATGCAATCGATGCTCGGAAAAACTCTCCTTCCGATGATCTTTTGTCGCGTTTCTTGAAGAAACGTGACGTTGACGGTAACGTTCTTCCGACGGACGTACTTCAGCGTATCGCGCTGAACTTTGTTCTTGCGGGTCGCGACACTTCTTCAGTGGCTCTGAGCTGGTTCTTTTGGCTCGTCATGAATAATTCTGAGGTGGAGAAGAAGATCGTTGAAGAGTTATCGACGGTTCTTAAGGAGACACGTGGCGATGATCAGAGAAAGTGGACGGAAGAGCCGTTAGAGTTCGACGAGGCAGATAGACTCGTCTACCTCAAGGCTGCTTTGGCTGAAACGCTGCGTTTATACCCTTCCGTGCCTCAGGTGAAAACTCAATCATTTATTTTTACTTTTTAATTATTTTCTGCCTATGTCCAGGAGAGATTTGCATACAAGAGGGTAAAATTAACGTTGACATAATTAATTACCACAAAATATTGATTTATGTCTAAATAGATATATTAAGTTTCATAAAGGTTCCTGAAATAAATCTTTACAGTTGACTAGTTAATTCCATATTTTTTTCTTTTAAGCTGAATACAATATTTCTGTTTTCAGCTAAATATCATTCCACAGATTTTGTTTTTCTTAACCCCTAGGCTGCTAGCTAGTATCAAATGACTGTTACAATTACATTAAACTTTTACTTGATTTGAGTTATTGTTTAGCAAGATTAACGCAAAAACAGCCTTTCTTTTTTTAGTTGTTCTTGTCACTCCTCATAATTTGTAATAAAGAATCTACGTAACGTATAGTAACGTTCCAAATGACAGGATTTCAAGTACGTCATAGACGACGACGTTTTGCCTGACGGAACTTTCGTGCCGCGAGGCTCGACGGTGACCTACTCAATCTACTCGATCGGACGGATGAAAACGATTTGGGGACAAGATTGTCTCGAGTTCCGTCCAGAACGGTGGCTCACCGCCGAAGGTGACCGGTTCGAGACTCCTAAGGATGGTTACAAGTTCGTAGCGTTCAACGCCGGACCAAGGACTTGCTTGGGCAAAGACTTGGCTTATCTCCAAATGAAGTCGGTGGCTTCAGCTGTTCTCCTCCGTTACCGGCTGTTTCCGGTTCCGGGTCACCGCGTCGAGCAGAAGATGTCGCTGACGCTCTTCATGAAGAACGGGCTACTTGTCTACTTGCAACCTCGTGGTGAGGTGATTGCGTGATTCATATTAAGGGTATTGTGGTAAATATGTTTGAGGTTGGAGCATATGTTTATCATTTAATGTTTAAATTGTTGTAAGCAACCTACTTTGGCTATGTTTTTCTCCACCTACAAAATACGTATTATGATATATATATATCCGCACTTTTTGTGCCTTTGTTTGTTTGAGTTTGCTCAACTCTTTTTGAATAAAAGTTACATGTATAATTTTTATTGAATTAGTGGACTTAAATATTTTATAATGATAACCATTTCGTAACGTAAGTGGGGATCGATTTCGCACTAATCTCTAGCTAAAACAATCACGTATGTAATTAACTCCAAACGAATATTGTTCAGAAAAAAAACATATATATATAACTTCAGACGAAATAATAAAAAGATATTGAAGGATTAAACAATAAATCTTAGAAAATATTCGACTACAAAGACCCACATAAACCCTAATTGTTTTGATACGAGAAGGAGCTTGGATCTTATGAGCTATAGAAAATCTTATGAAAATAAATTATTAAACAAAGGACGATAAACATAGCTAGAGAATAATGATTATGATCATATAACATCGCATGATCATGTTGGTAGCTAGAACAATGGAAAGGAGACGTTGCTACCTTGAATAGAACCAGCGAGCATCTCTATCAGATCCATCTCTCTTCTTTCGCTTGCAAAGTTAGCTTGAGGTACGAGCAACTCGCTATGGCCCTCCTGCTCTACGGTGGTGGATGACGTGGAAGATGAGTAAGATGGAAAATGAGGGTTGGAGTAGGACGACGTCGTACCATTCAACAAGCAAGACAAGTAGATATCAGATGGAAGGTGCGGACTGGGAGTATTCGCAGGAACGGCAAACATTGCCTGATCATGATGATGAGCCCCCACAGTGTTGTGCGAGTTAGGGTGGGGATTCTTGATCATGAACCCAGATGATGAAGACTGGTTTACCTCATCAGAAGTTTGGCTCAAACCAATGTTCTCAAGAGAAATTGGGTGGTTTGCAAAAATATTCTGAAGGTAAACTAGCTCTTCGTCATATGGATCGCCAAGGACCGACGATGCAGAATCTCCATCAGAATAGATCTGATCAAGATTCGGTGTAGACAGAACACTGATGGAGTTCTCATTCTTGTTATCGTCATTGTCCTTGTTATTGACATTATTGTCAATGCTTTTGATGTAGTCTTGGAGAATGCATGGCCTTTTAGCTGCTGGAGAGAGATCGCTATCATTGTTATCCGCGTTCACTTGACGTTTATGTTTGCGTTTTGAGTTTTGGCGTCGTTTAGTCGCATTCCAATGATTCTTGATAGAGTTCTCGGTGCGTCCGGGTATGAGTTTAGCGATCTCCGCCCACTTGTTCCCAATTCTTGTGTGTGCTTCTACAAGAACCCTTTCTTCTTCTTCGCTCCATCCATCTTTCTGAAAACACAATCGATAAAACGTAGATAAGAGAATTATGTTAGAACCCTAGATCTAGACAGACCTATGTTACAAAAACAGAAAATAAGCTATATCATATATAGAGAGATTTATGAAAAAAACCTTGATATCAGGACGGAGATGATTATGCCATCTCTCACGACATTGTTTGCCTGCTCTTCCCTCAAGTTTTTCCGAAATCATTGCCCATTTCCTTTCCCCATGTTGCCTCACCAACCTTATTAACTTCCTATACATATATGTTTGTATTTATATTATTTTACATTTCATATAGACGCATGAACTCATCGATGTCAAAAAAAAAACAGCAACATAAACATATATCTGTAAATATATATACCTGTCTTCATCTGCCGTCCATTGCCCTTTGATAAGATTCTTGTATGGTCGCTTCTTCGTAGGGTTCTGATAATCTCTGGTTGCATCTTTTACGACCATGTCCCCAATAGAGCTTCGGCCATGAACGACCAAATGTTTTTCCTTCCTCGGACCAAATGTCATGTTCTCTTTGTTGTCGTTTCTAATCTCAATCGCCGCTGTCTTCTTTACGATCGGTGAGTGTCGGTCTCTAGAACACTCTTGTTTCTTGGAACACAAGGCATCATTCTTTTGGCCGTATAAGAATCTCTCCACCGCAGTCAACGGAGGCGCAGCTCCGTGGACAAGGCGTCGGTGTTCCATAGAGAAAAAAAAAAGAGAAAATATTAATAGAATGGAGAGGATAGCACAAAGAAGGGGAGAGTTTAGCTAGTAACAAGGAATATGATAGAACTTAATGAGTTGCTATATAAATTAAAATAATGAATGACCCATTAAATTTTATTAACTTTCATATTTTCTTTAAAATATAAAATTAGCCTTATAGCTCTCGAGTATTTTTTTATAGTTTATACACACAAAATTAAACGAATTAAAACAAAAATATGCCTTTGAAGTTTAAAAAAAAAAGCTGATTTAGAAGACTAAAAAATCTGATAACTAAAAAATGTTGGTATTTAATTGATTACTATATTTATCTATACCTATTAGTCACTAAATTTCAAATCGATATTTCTCTCATTTGCTATTATTTATACTTTATATGACGCCATTATTGTTTATAAGACAGAATCTACGAACGACCAAAAGAATATGAGTCGATTATAGAACAATATCCAATAATTTCTAATGGCTACTTCTTTGTTTAGCAGCAAAACTCTTGAATTTTTTAGTCGTCTTTATTTTTATTTTGCAATATAAGTAACATATATATATTTTATGAGAACAACATAATAACATATTCACTATAAGATAATACCTAAATAGCAAAGGCTACTAAGAAAATACCAAATGGCATAAAAGGAGTTAATCTAAACGCTAACTAACAGATCGGACGGCTAATAAAAATAAGTTCCAATTTTCTTGTAACTTTTGAGTTTCACCTATGTCCGACAGTAAGTAAATGGAAGTTAAGAGGAGGGATAAAAAGGCGGGAAGGACTCGTGGGTTAATCTTTAGCTAATGGTAAATTTGATTTAAGTATTGAGATTTAGAAAAGACGATCATATCCTCGTAGGAGAAACTAAACCTAGAATATGAATTTGGGGTAGTTTAGGAATAGTCGAAGTATACATTTTTTGTAAATTTTGTAACCGAAGAAGTGGTAAATGGAGAGACCATCAATGGTAATTTATTTGCCGCCAAATGAAAACATGGAAATATAGTTATGCAATGAATTAATTATTAGTTGACTACAATAATTATTTCGAAGGATAAATTAAGGAGTAGTCTAAGCCCATCCACCACATTTAATTGTTTTTGAGTAACGTATTCTGAATATAAGAATTTCAATTGTCTATTATTGCTTATAACTATCCCTTTTAATCCGAAAAGCTTTTTAATTTATTTGTGCTTAATAAAGCTATTATAGTTTAGAATCTGCAAATGTTTTCTAAATGTTCATTCCCTCTATGCTTTTATATGAAGCTTTTTTTGAAAGCATTGACTTCTAAAATATTCATAAATTTAAAATAATTCTATATAATTACATAAATCAGAAATTATGTTTATAATAAAAACTAAAATTTTATATTGTTAAAACTAATATTTACCATAAATTTATTTTTGATTATTTTACAAATAATAAATTAAAATTTATTAAATATAGATAAATTTATTCAACCGACATTATCTATGAAATTACTTAAAATTAGATCATAAATATAAATATAATTAAATACTTTCTTGTAATTTTATAATCATTCAGAATTTTGCAATCAGTTAAAATATGCATAATAATCAAAACCTACAGTTTTTTGCACTATGCTTATGCTGCGCTCTTACTCTATCATTAGCTATACTAATCAAGTCTTTATCTAAATCATCTTAAAGTCCCCCTATACTGCTATATAATACATTATGAACCATAAAAGAAAAGAAAGAACCTAATATGGTCTGATGTATTACAAGGTTTATGATCTTAATGAATAACATTCGTTCCACGGATATAGGTATTCAAACAAATCTTATGTTAGAAAGAGCATAATCAAATGGGCAAGACTACCAATCTTGTGTATGCAGGAAGACTTTTACTTTGTTTGCCGTCGTTGAAACCTCTTATTCCATGATTGTTTCTGTTTGGATAATAATCGGTATAAAAATTTAGTTATATAAGATTGCTACAAAAGTCACACTTCTTTCGATATGAGGTGTTTTAGATTTTTTTTTGGTCAACAGTACTGACAAGGTTTAATTTGTCACATCTGTTTGCGCTCAAATTTTTTATATTTTCCAATTTCTTGCTGAAAACTAAAATTTTATATTACTATTGTTTTTTTTTTCTAGTTCGTTTTATACTTTGTAGTCTTAGTTATCATCATTTTAGTAGAAAAGACATAAGAAGATATATGGAGTAAAAATATCTGATGTTAGTTTATAGTGTGACAAAGAAAAAAACCTAGTTATTTGGGTCACCCATTTGTGCTTCCTTATTGGGCTGTTATATACAAATTGATAAAATATGCATTTTATATAATTAATAAGAAAATGGAAGATGAAATACAACAACAGCCCAATAACATCAACTCAAACAAAAGCCCAAAGAATTGAATAAAGATCTTAGCTTCGACAACCGGCCAGGACCCAAAAGAAAATCATGAAGTTAATAGAGTTTTCAGTATTTAATAAATGATTTTCCCAATTAAAAATGATCGTTTAATTAAATTATTGCATGAACTTGTTCTGCAGGGCTGCCCCGATGTTATTTGCTATTGTATCCAAGGATGATTAGGGTTTGGGAGATATTACTTTAAAAAAACAAAAACTATGATATTTCTCTCATTTCTGATGAATAATAAATGATTTTCAAGTCTTATATGTCCTAATAATAAAATATCTCTCTTAATAGTTCAAGCTTGAACAAATATCTACATATATGCAAAACTCAAAGTCCTTTTGACGCCATAAAACTCGGAATAACACGAATGCAAAAGGATCATTTGAAATCCAAATTTCAATCGAAGTGAAACGATGTAATCATCGGAGGTAGTTGTAGACAATTTAACTCGTCGATTAGTCAACAAAAACAATTACTATTAGTTATAATCAGTACAAATCTTATTAAGAAAATGTCATTAATTGAACACTTTCTATTTATAGTTATTCTGTTCCCAACTAATCGTCTGCTATCTACCAATAAATCACAAACAAACAAACAAAAAATGTTGGTTTTACTCTTACCAACAATTGACGATATCAATATCAATCAGTATTTTAATATTGATCTGTAATCACTTTAGTATTTGTAGCTGATCACGTCTGTTTTCAATTAAGGTTGTGATTATGTTAGCCTTTTGCTTCTTATATGTTAAATCATCCTTCCCTTGAACGCTTAATCTGATCTATAACCTTGTATTTTTTTTCTTTCACTGCAATTTACATACGAAAATACTTTTTCAATTAATTTTTTTGTTATGAATTTTTGGAATTATGTAGGGATGAGTTTACTAGTGGGTGAAAAAAAAATAGCTTTAGACTCTGCCTCGTTTACTAGTAGGTGAAAAAAAAATAGCTTTAAACTCTGCCTCGTTAAAATGATGCTGTTGTGGATGCATATGCGTGAGTTTTTAGAATAGGGTTACTAAGATTTCAAACATTATTAATTGATTTATACATTGATATAGTGGTGGAAACAAATGAAAATATATTTATGACTCCTTGAATAATAGATACAGAAGCAGTTAAACAAAAATTAATAACAGAAATACATTATATAATTATAAATATTATATATCATATTAGTATGTTAAAATATATACATTATTAATTTGATATAAATTAATAATGAAATACTTTGTATATAATATGTACATTTATTTTTTTAGATTTTGTTTAGCTTAGATGAAAATTATGTTTTCAATGAAAAATTTATATGAAGATAAGATTATATATATTTAGAAAAGTTTAATTATTCGCTATATATTAATGATCGAAAAGTTTTTGGTTTAAATATCGTATATATAAAATTATGATACGTGGTTAGTGAATATTATAAAATATCAAATTTATTTTCATATTTTTAGTTATAGTATTCAAGTCTTAGTTTGTAATTACTTATATATATTCTAGTTTTAAATGAATTTGGTCTTTTTTACTATATACCAGCAACTGCAAACACTCAAAATATTTTTTAAAAAATTCTGTAAGTTTTGGAATAGTATAAAACGGTATAAAAAATATATTTTTTTAATTGTTGTTAAACACCAATAACCATTGCCATTCATAAACGCTGCGTTCCAAATGTTAGTTGGAAAACCAATTAATTTTTGTACCTAACTCTGGTTATATCTTGTGTATATATACATCAGTTTGTGCTTATGAATGATTAATAACAGAGATAAAAAAAAATCATAAACTTGATTGTCTCTCTCTCGCTTTCTCTCCCCGATCGAAAATGAAACTCTCTCTGCGTTTGGTCTCAGCCGTTCTCCTCTCGTTCATGCTCCTCTCTGCCACAGCAGGTTAGTGGTCTATGCTTCTTCTTTGTTTGGTCTTTATTCCACTCGATACTCAATTTTCATTACATCAAATCCACTTTTATTACACTTGAAACGACTATTTAAAAGCCATGTAAATCAATAAATCATTCAAGGGAAATTTACTTTCAAACAACACTTTATTCCACTCTATACTCAATTTTCTTACATAAAATCTTTTTTTTGTTATACACTTGATTCCAATCGAACAATTAAGCGGGCCTATAACTTAATCTTTGTATTTTATATGTTAAAAAAGTACACAACCCTATACCTTTTTACAAGAAAGTTTAGTTTCGCAGATTAGAAGTTTAAGTAATGAGATATTTCTTGATTTGACTCCATAATTACAAGTTTTTGATAGTTTGGATTGATGACGCACGTATAGTTCACAGGTATGGGTGTGAGTCCGACCACATCTCGTGTCAGGGCTAAAGGAGTCAAATGGTTGATGCCACCAAGTCCTTGTACACAAGAGGACTGCGGATTTGTCTGCCGCCACAGTGACCTCTTGCCGTACGGATGCCCTGGAGTTAGATGTTTATGCCTACAAAATCGCTAGGGAAGGAATTGTATGTAGATACAAAATCATCTATCCCATAATTAAATGAATAAAAAACATCTATTATAAAAAATTACAAAGTTGTAATGGGGGTGAAAAGTTTATAATACCCTTTTATTGTGAATGATCAGTGCCAAAATGAATTGATATTGACTTTTTTTTCTTTTAATAACAAAAGGAAATACTTAATCGAAAACACGAATCCATTTTAGATATAATCTTTGATTATTTCGATTAAATCGTGATTCTTTCTTTCATCAAAAAGAAAAAAACTATCGATGTAAACCGTACGTACTAAGAGTCACATGTGCGATTATTACAGTAGTTACGTTTGATTAATGTGATTTTGTCATGTATCGATTTTACTAGGTATATTATATATAGTATAAACTCTAGACTCTAGCTATCTAATCTAATCACTATAGATTTTGACATTTTGTCATTGCTTACGTAATTACATAATGTCTGTTTTATGTTGAGAATCACATGATATGTTCTGTCTGTATGATCGGTAAATTATAACTTTTTTGTATGTAATACGTCAAGAAGAAAAAAAGAAAAGGAAAGTTCGTCAAATAGAAAAAATCTATTAACAATACTTTTAAGAAAGAAAAATGTTTAGTAAATTAGAAAGGGCCCAATTCCAATAGATGGATGGGCTGGACTCTCTTAATTATAACTGTATAGGCCTATGTGATCTTCGAGTTGAAGGAGATTCAACATAAGATCATGGCCAGCTCTCAACCAAATTTTGAATCCCGCCGGTAAAGTCATCTCTGGTTTCTTGTTTTTGACCTTAAGATTTGAAATTTTGTTTGGAGGTTTTGATTTTTTCCTTTTTAAGAAAGTAAGAGAAGGAAATTTGACTATTTAACTTGAGGTCAAAGTTTAAGGTTAAAAACAAAGAAATCAGAGATGAATTTACCAGAGACACATGAGATCTATCAACCATGTTTCCTTCTCTTCATTTTTCTTACCTGACTGCTGATAGATTGAGGAAGATGCTGCATCTCTCAGAGAAGAGCTTAAGTTGATACAGCACCAACCAAATGGCTACTTCCATTGTTTAGAGTGTCGTCAATGGGATCAACCTAAAACTTGGAATTACAGGTTAGATTTGTGTTTGAGACAGATAATATGTTCTTACCATACTCAGAAAGAACCAATGTTGAGGCGGCAAGAACAAACTAAGAGTTGCATTCTTCTAATTCTACCGAATGTGCATTATTAGATTTAGATACATATCAAGGACTTTGTGGTAAGAGATTGGATAAGAACTCACTATTGCCAGCTACTAAGTTTTCTTCAACGTCTGGTATGGATTAGAAGTGGTGAATTTTGTAGTTTTTATGCGTTTTCATGTAGGAGGAAGAAGCAGTTTGCATAAGATGGTTGTTGAACTTGAAAGACGGGATAGTAGTAGGCAAGAATCTTTCTTATGGAACTGAAACTTTATCCTGCAAGGTTTCTGTCTCGCCAGCTCTACGTATCACAATTCAACCAAACTCTAACTACACTGATGTTTGTGCCATATTAAACCCTCGTTGACTTTTTTTCAGATCCAACTTGCGAAAGAACAGAGCAGAGGCGAATTCCAACAAACTACACAAGCATTGTTAGACCTTTTTCAATCTTTCGAGATTGCATCATTTTGTTGATTAGTAGACTGTGATTTGCATGCATAAATCGGAAGCCGAGACATACAACATATATTGAAAGCCGAGAGCAATCAGTTAACTAAAACATAAGAATTAAATTGACTTTATTATGATTAAATATGATGACTGATGACTATGGTGAAATTTTTTGTCTTATTTGTAACCATCTGTATAAACAACAATGGGGCTTCTAACGTTATGGTTGCCATCAGACCAGATTAGATTTGCAGACGAAGGCAGGTTTGGGTCGATATTGCTGCCGGAAACAGTCACAGTGAAAGACTGCTTCTCCTTAACAGATTTCATAGATAGAACACTAGGGAAGACCTTAACGGTGAGCTTAGACCCGTGACCTGCAAGTACCTTGGATTTGTATATAGAGTTGGGGGTACCGACGTTGGTGACGGTTCTGTTGAAGGTGACGGTGAAAGAGCTATTAGATCCCGATATTTTAGTTGACATGGAAGGATAGTTAAGGTTCCTTTGCAAGTTTTTTTCGGTGCAAGTGACGGCTTCACCAGCGATGATTTTCACGGTAGTCACATTGTAGTTCATGCCGCAGAGAAAGGCAATGTGGTCTGCTTTGTCCAGTTCATAGACGAGTCCAGGGTTAAGAGCGGCTATTGGGTCGACATGTCCAGCTCCATAAGAAAACTCGGTCGACGCAACGCCAGTTCCAGTAGCATTCATCGGCCAAGCTGCAAAGAGTAATCGATAGACTGAAGAAGAAGAACAAGGTTACTTGTGGTATAAGAAAGCAATCTTCTCTTACCGGTTGTCATGATGGCAGATTTAATCATGGAAGGAGACCATTCGGGGTAAAATGTCTTTATGTATGCAGCAACACCTGCAACGTGCGGACAAGAAATCGAAGTTCCGGCGAGTAAAGCGTAGTTTGCACGTCTGGTGTCATTCTCTTTTTTATACGGTGGTATAAGTGAAGCCACAGGTGTATAGGCTGCGAGGATTTCCACTCCTGGTGCTGTTATATCCGGCTGGAACCATTGTCGCGGGTTAGAAACCATAGTCGAGAGTAATAATAACAGGAGCAATGGTGTTATACCTTGAGAATATCAGAAGCAATGCTGTTTGGACCGCGGCCAGAGAAGGAAGTAACTTTTGGAGCTGTCTGATTAAAGATTGCCTCACTTTTCAGAAGAGCCGCTTCTGGGGATCTGAGAAAACAAACGCATGGATAAAGATGTCGGAGCATATAGTAGATAAAACTTATGCAACAGAGAGAATATCGTTGGTTACTTTGTGGAGTTAATGTAAGAGATGAGAGAATCAAAGTCATCTTTTGATAGAGCAGAGAAGGGCATAGCATGGATGGCTGCATATTCTTGAGGGTTAATAATAATGGATCTAACAGCTCCCAATGATTGAGCTGTTGTTACACCATCAAAACTAGCGCATACCAAAATCTTCCCCTTCACCAGGGATTCATCTAGACAATTTGGCAAGCATTGTCTGCAAAAGGATTATATTGCCGTTAAATATATCAACAGATGTTTAGATTAATATGGTGTTTCTTGGGGAGCAAAATTACTCGGCAGAATCAGTGTCGCATGCAGTTGAAGCAGCAGATTTTCGGAACACTAGAGGATACTTCTTTCCTTTCAGATCAAAATCATTCACTGACTTCCCCTGTTAAGACAAAAACAAAAGAGTCATTGGTAATTGTAAATAAAGTAGATACGAACACAATGATGAAAGAAATGAGAGTATTACTTGAATACTTACCACAAGTGTCTTGCCGTTCCCGAGAACAACTTTATTGACAAACCCACGGTTCGTGGTGCTGGCTGCAACTGTGAATATCCAAGGTGCTAAGCTCGGACTATGCCTGGAGTCGGGCCGCTGTTATCTGCTGAGTTCACAGTGAGTATTCCCTTGGTCATAGCGTGGAAAGCTCCGATTGCAGTGGTGTCCTGTGCGAAGGAGTTGATATATCCATCGAGAGATATAGTGATGAGATCAACACCGTCGGCAATGGCATCATCGAACGCAGACAGTATAGCATCTAACGGACACCCGTTAATGAGGCAGACTTTGTAAGCTGCGATTCTAGAAGCTGGAACGGCACCTCTAACCGTTCCATTGCCGATTCCATAGAAGCTTGTGTCTGCAACTGCATTTCCAGCCGCAATGGACGCTGTATGTGTACCGTGTCCAATAATGTCCCTAGTACCTTGGCCTGTGTAGTCTCTTGCCCCTATCAACTTGCTGCAAAGTAATAAACATATATTTGAATTAGTCAATTCTGATCTGGCCTCGACCACACTTAGACTAACAATAATGTAGTCTCATAATAAGAGAAACATTAAGAGATTTACTTGTTGCATGTGAAGTTTTTGCCGCCGGAACAAACACCTTTCCACTTCTTAGGAGGAGGACCAAAGCCTTTGTCGGAAAAGCTCTCGGATTCTGGCCAAATCCCAGTGTCGATGACGCCAATGATAGTATCACTCTCTGTGGCCAAGTTTCGCTTTGTATTCTTTCCTTCCTTTAACCCCATGAAGTCCCAAGAGGAAGTCGTTTGGATTTGTAACTTCTTGCTCGGGAACACAGACACAACTCCTTCCATTTCTAACAAAAACATAAATTTTGGTATTAGTTAGTTATCTAACCTCAATAAAACCATTTCAATACAAGTATGTCTCGATTGAAGATCACTCACCGGCTACTCGTTTTCGTTCTGACTCAGAGAGACGGGCAGCGAACCCATTGAAAATCCTCTTGTAACTTCTCACCAAACGACCTTCGATTGAACTAGAGAGTATACATAATATAACACTTGTTCGAATCCTCAAAACGTAAACTAATTGTAACTTATCAATGATTTAGAGAATAAATCAGTTAGTTCGCACCTTTCTTTGGTGACCTCTTGAAGAATACTCATGTGATGCGACATTGGTGTGTATTCTAGTTGAGACGGAAGTGAACCCATGTAGACAATATACACCTTGTTGGATTATATAATATCATCATCATTATCATCATGTATAATGGATTGGGTTCGTATAATAATAAGGATAAACAAAATACTTGATAATCGCCTAATTATGAGAGCATACATACCTGTTTCTCTTGAGGATCATCTGTAAATGCTGAGACTGAACTCAAGAACAAGACGAGTACACATGAGAGCAGACAAAATAAAATTTCTCTTAATTTTCCCATTTTCTTAAAAAATGGATTAAAAGGTTACTGTAGTTTCGCAGTTTCTATTGGGATTAACATGATAGGATGTATAAATAGTAGATATCATGCCTAAACCGTGTCAAGAAAAAAAGTCTTAATTTAATTCCTCTGATTCTGTTTCTTACTATGATAAAAGGTTATTACCTTAGTTTAAATGATTTTTGTATCAAATGATATCATACTATGTTGACCAAAACGTTTTCTTGGAAACATTTTTTTTACATTTTTAGGAATATATCTAACGTTTACTTGAACTCAAATTCTTACTAAAAACCAAAATGTTATATTACAAATGAATCTTTTATTCTCGTTCGTTTTGTACTTTATAGTCTTCTGTAACTTCATTTTGCAATATAATTGACATAATAAAAAAATGGAGTAAAAACCATCTGAAGAAATAAATGAATACCATGACCATTGACATGGTCAAGGCATCGTTTAACAATATACACTCAAGTCAGAGAAAAGACAATACGAATGATTGAGGAGCTGATTGTAAAGATTTGAACATATTGTTTTTATTGTGATGATTGATGACTATGGTGAACTGATAATGCTAATTAATGACTATCAGTATAAATAACAATGGGACTTCTCACGTTATGTGTTCCATCTGACCAAATAAGATTAGCAGACGAAGGCAGTTTTGGGTCGAGACTGCTGCCTGTAACAATCACTGCGAAAGACTGCTTCTCATTCACTGACTTCATAGATAGAACGCTAGGCGAGACCTTGACGTTGAGCTTAGATCCGTGACTTAAGACAATCTTTGATTTGTAAGTAGAGTTGGGGGTACCGAGGTTAGTGACGGTTCTATTGAAAGTCACGGTGAAAGAGCTACTAGATCCAGAAATTTTAGCCGACATTGAAGGATAGTTGAGATTTCTTGGTAAGGTCTTTCCAGTGCAAGTGACGGCTTCACCGGAAATGAGTTTAAGGGTTTTCGAAGTGTAGTTCAAGCCGCAGAGAAAGGCGATGTGGTCTGCTTTGTCCAGTTCATAGACAAGTCCAGGATTTAGAGCGGCTATTGGGTCGACATGGCCAGATCCATAAGCAAACTCGGTTGATGCAACCCCAGTTTCAGAAGCATTCATCGACCATGCTGCAAAGGTTAATTACGAGGCTATATAAGAACAGAGTTATCATCAAAAGGGTACTTGTGATACAAGACATAAAAGCTGGATATAAATTGTACTTACCAGTTGTCATGATGGCAGATTTGATCACGGAAGGAGACCATTCAGGATGAAAAGTCTTGATGTACGCAGCCACGCCTGCAACGTGTGGGCAAGACATTGAAGTTCCGGATAGAACAGAGTACTTCACATGTCTTTTGTCACCGTTTTCTGAAGATGGTGAAGCCAAAGGTGAATACGCAGCGAGAATCTCCACTCCTGGTGCTGTTATATCCGGCTGCATTTTAATTAACCTTTGTCTCTCAAACCAATAAACAAAAACAGCAAAGATAAATCTATATATATATATATATATGTTACCTTTAGAAGATCAACAGCGATGGTGTTTGGACCGCGAGAAGAGAAGGAAGCAACTTTAGGAGCTTTATGATTAAAGACTGCCTCAGTTTTTAGAACAGTGCGATATGGGGACCTGAGAAAACAAAGACAGAGATATCTGGACAAAGAAGGAGAATCTAGAGCAAATATAAAAAGTTTGAAACAGAGAGAAGATCGATTGTTACTTTGTGGAGTTAACGTAAGAGACGAGAGAGTCAAAGTCATCTGGTGATAAAGCAGAGAGAGGCCGATGGCTAATCGAGGCATAGTTTTTGTAGTCTTTAATTATGGTTGCAACAGCTACTTCTGAACTAACTGAATATCCGTTCACCAATATTTTTCCCTTGACCGGAGATCCTTCGTTAAAATCTCCGTACACAAGAGGATAATTCTTTTCTTTCAGATCAAAAGCATTCACTGACTTCCCCTGTTAAGACAAACAAAAGAGTCATTCGTTATTGAAAGGGACAAAGAAGATACTATGATGATAGGAATGAGATGTGTTATTTGATACTTACGACAAGTGTCTTGCCGTTTCCGAGAACAACTTTGGTGAGAAACTCACGGTTCATGGTGCTGGCTGCAACGGTTAACATCCACGGGGCTACGGTCAGGACTGAGTTAGGTTCCGGACCATTGTTACCGGCTGAATGCACAGTGAGAATCCCTTTGGCCATAGCGTGAAAAGCCCCGATCGCAATCGTGTCCGCTTCGTACCTGGAGGCCTCGTCATCTCCTCCGAGAGAGATGCTGATGAGGTCGACACCGTCTGCTATCGCCTCATCAAATGCAGACAGTACAGATTCCCAGGTACACCCTGTCTCGGTGCAGACTTTGTAAGCAGCAATTCTTGCAGCTGGAACGCCACCTCTCGCTGTTCCATTACCGATTCCAAAGAAGCTTGCGCCCACGACTGCGTTTCCAGCAGCTGTGGACGATGTGTGTGAACCGTGGACGTTGATGTCCCTAGTGCCTTCGCTTGTGTAGTCTCTTGCTCCGATCAACTTGCTGAAACATTGTAAACACATCAATCTCTTCTTAAAACCAATACTAATCTTGTAAGAGAAACATTTAGAGAATTACTTGTTGCAAGTGAAGTTTCTGCCGCCGGAACAAACACCTTTCCATTTCTTTGGAGGAGGACCAAAGCCTTTGTCGGAAAAGCTCTCGGATTCCGGCCAAATCCCGGTGTCGATGACGCCGATGATAGTATCACTCTCTATGGCCAAGTTTCGCTTTGTAGTCTTTCCTTCTTTTAATCCCATGAAGTTCCAAGACGCAGTCGTTTGGAGTTTTAACTTCTTGTTCGGGAACACAGACACAACTCCCTCCATTTCTAAGCAAAACATAAACTAGTTTCAATCAATTATCTAACCATCATAAAAACCATTTAAACATAAGTGTGTCTCGATCGAAGATCACTTACCGGCTACTCGTTCTCGTTCGGCCTCAGTGAGTCGGGCAGCGAACCCGTTAAAACTCCTCTTGTAACTTCTCACCAAACGACCTTCGATCGAACTAGAGAGTATACATAATAATATCACTTGTTAGAATCCTCATAACGTAAACCACTTATCACTAATCAATGACTAGAGAATTAAGTAATTGAATCAAACCTTTCTCCGACGACTTCTTGAAGAATGCTTATGTGATTCGACATTGGTGTGTAGTCCGGTCGAGAAGGAAGTGAACCCATGTAAACAAGGTACACCTTCATCGAATATTATAATCATTATCTTTTTTTTTCAATTCTTATCATCATTATCTTCATCATGTACAATAAAATGTGATTGGTAGAACAAAATAGATTGATAATTGTTATACAAATTAATATACCTGTTTATCTTGAGGATCATCTGTGACTGCTGAGACTGAACTCAAATAACAAGACAACGATACATGAAAGGAGACAAAAGGAAGATGCTCGTTTCGCCATCTTTTTCTTATACAATGATTTAAAGGTTACTCTAGTTTTTCAATTTCAATGGAGATGTAATATAAAAGGATGTATATGTAGTAGAATCCATACCAAAAATGTGTC
This sequence comes from Schrenkiella parvula, assembly GCA_000218505.1. NCBI lineage: Eukaryota > Viridiplantae > Streptophyta > Magnoliopsida > Brassicales > Brassicaceae > Schrenkiella > Schrenkiella parvula. The sequence continues at coordinate 10,406,291 of CM001192.1, read as the reverse complement.
AAGAAACAAATCATAATTAAATTTCATTGATTCTGTTCCTTTACTTGTTAGTTATAATAGAAGTATTACCATAAATTTTAATGATATTTGTATCAAATGGCATCATTGTATGTTGACCAAAATTTGGTTCTCCTTAATACAATAAAATTTAATATTGGCAAATATTATAATGATATTTGTATGAAAATAGTATCATAGTGTTAAGGAAACATATCGATTGTTATATTTTGTTACCTCTAATTTGAAGTTTGAACTCAATTTCTTTTTGTTTTTTTTAGATTCTTATTGAAAACCTAAGAAATATATATTACAGCTAATTGTTTTCTTTTTTCGTTTTAATTACAAAAGAAATATGAGAATTGAAAAAAAGTTACAATAACAGCAAATAAATGCAATTCTTAGTGGCTCATGTTTGCGACTAAACCACATATAAACCGTGGCTATTCTTAGCACAATGTTATAAACTCATGTAGACGATATATATCTGATTATCATGTATCATTATCATCATGTACGAAGGAACATCAAAGGGATCGACGAACAAGAAAACTTGATAATCTTTAAGTATAATAACATTCTTCTTTATCATGATGATCATACGTAGCTGCTGAGACCGAACTCACGAACAAGAGAAGCACACATAAGAGGAAACAAAAGGAAGTTGCTCGTAATTTCGCCATTTTCTTACGGAATCTTATAAAAGGTTACTACAGTTTTTTAAATTTCTACAGAGATCAAAATGAAATAATAGGATTTCTTTATAGTAAACATTTCTTGTAATTCTTACTTTTTAGAGTTTAATTTATTACTAGTTAGAGTTTTAGTATTTGATATGTATCTCTATTTCATTTCAATCTCTTATTAAATTTGTATAATTTTAGTAAACTTTGTATAAAAATTATCAGTCACCTTATAAATATCAAATTATAAGTTTGGAATCAAAACATTATGATATAAATATAAAATTTAATACGAGGTAAAAAATAACTATGACTAATTTTTCATGATGAGTTTATCGTTATCTGGACTCATTTCTCATTTTTATTGGGCTTGGCCGCTTGAAGATGAGCCCATGTAATAAAATAAAAATGGTTGGTCAAACTCTTGCCATGTCAGCTATAGTTTCTTAAAAAGATCATCTTCACCAAATACGTTCCCTGAGCATTCCCGAAGCTAACTCCGAACCTCAAAGTGTTCCCTCTCCTCTCTTCCTTGGCTCTTTCACAAAGGTTAGTTATTTTCTTAGAAATTGTTATATTTTGAGCCCGACGATATCCTCTTTTCCGCAAGTTCTGATAAAATTTGTGATCAATTATTGGTCGTTAAGGACCTTCATCAGAAAAAAAAAAAATTTGGTAGTGAAGGGGAATACATAAACGTCTTCTCATCGATGTCTAAATTTTGATTTTGAATCATCGAAAAGCATCAGATCTTCGTAGTTTTGACACTGTTGTGCTCTTAGTTTCAGCGACAGGGATCCTAGTTTTCGCCCGAAGCTTCGAGTTCTAAGCTATGGCTGTCACCAAGATTTATATAGTGTGAGTTTTGATTCGATCATTTCGAAGTTAATCAACCGTGAGCTCAATTTTTCCGGTCAAAAGTAATTTTATTACCACTGGCTCAGACAGAACGAGATTCTGTTTCTGTGGCGGTTGTCATACCGGTTTGGTTTTGATGAAAATTCCGGTTTTTGGTTTTCCTGGTAGGTACTATTCGTTGCACGGCCACGTGGAGACAATGGCACGAGAGGTTCTCCGAGGGGCGAACGCGGTTCCAGAAGTGGAAGCAACACTGTGGCAAATACCGGAGACATTACCTGAAAAGATACTGGAGAAAGTGAAGGCCGCTCCACGGCCAGACGATGTGCCGGAGATTCAAGGGGAGCAACTTGGGGAAGCTGACGGATTCATGTTCGGTTTTCCTTCAAGGTTTGGAGTGATGGCATCACAGGTCATGACCTTCTTTGACAACACAAGTGATCTCTGGACTTCACAGGCACTCGCTGGGAAACCCGCCGGTATCTTCTGGAGTACGGGTTTCCACGGTGGAGGCCAAGAACTCACTGCGTAAGAACATTACTCCTAAGTAACACGTAAGCAATGTTAGAAACATAGTCTAAGTATTGATTTTGGATCTGCAGTTTGACGGCAGTGACAAAACTGGCTCATCACGGGATGATCTTTGTACCATTAGGGTACACATTTGGTAAAAGCATGTTCGAGATGGGAGAAGTTAAAGGTGGTTCGCCCTATGGCTCAGGGACTTACGCAGCTGATGGGTCGCGTGAGCCAACTGAGCTGGAGATTCAGCAAGCAAATTACCATGGCAAGTACTTTGCAGGTATAGCCAAGAAACTCAAGAAGCGGTCTCCTGTCTAGAACCGAGTCTACTCTGTGTTTCCTGTACTAATCAGTCTGTAAATGTAAAGGAGAAAACTGTAAAATAAGATTGACATATACAGAGAAAAACATATGTGTGTAGCTAATGGTCAACAAATCTTATCTCCCCCATGGATTCTAGCCACTAAATGAAAAACTATTGATCACACAAAGCATTACCCACTTCATATAAATTGGAAGAATCCCTATTTATCCTCTATGTTGTTGTGATCTTTACCGGCCTCACCTGCAACTTCTATCGTCTTCGTGACCCTCAACCGGTATTCGCAGCTCTCTGCCCATACAAAGAAACAACAGAAACTCAATGACAAGAACATTTTTGAAAAGCAAGCTTGATCCAAAGTTGGAGGTGAATGTGCTTTTATACCATTTCATCATGGGAAAATTTTGCAAGAATCTCATCATGGTCATTCAATCTCACTTCACATATGAAGAATACAAACACTGCGTTTGAGTTAAGTTTGAATAGTTCCTCCTTGATATGTAGGATTTGAAAATTCAAGTTTGTTTAGTCTTTAGATTCATTTGTTTCGGTCAATAGGTTGAAGTTGAATAAAGACCATATCCGATTTTATATTAAGGAAGCAAGTTTTTCAGCAACAACTCTGCATTCCTCTGTTTTCCTGAAATAACTTAGCAAATAACAAGTGGTATCAGAACTTGTCAAGAGCAACCAATACAAGTTTTTGGTTTTTAGAAACTTATTGTCTCATTCAACTTGAAACTTTTGAAGAAAATTTGTTTACTTAGAATCTTAGAGAAAATAGTTTTAATCTTACGTATTGCAATTTTTAGTAGAAGAGGTAATACAGTTTTCATAACACCATGGTTTTCTTAATACTTGAACAGGCAATAACAATCGAAGATTAACTATGAGTAAAACCTTCCTCTGGAGAAGAAGGGTTTATGTTCATAAAAAGTAATTGGGAACCACAGCCAAATGCACAAAAAAACACGAAGTGGAACTTTCCCAAGAAAATGGTAAGAGTTTAAAGAGACGAGGGACTACTACTACTACTACTGCTAACTCTAATAAATACACAAAGGAGATTCCTTTTCCCCAAATTTGAAGTCTGCAATATACAGATAAAGATTTACCAGGGTTTTCGCCTTTTTCTTCTTTCACCTCACATGGCAATCGTATGGAGAAGACGCAAACGCTTGATCTGGAACCACCAGTGGTAACTTCTCAATGTATACAAACAACCGTTTCTTGTTCTCTCTCGCTATTGCAGAGAGATTCACTGTATCGGTGTTGTCCAAGAACATCCAGAGATCACCAGAATCCACTCTTTTAAGGCTGTCTCTGCAGAAAGGGCATGACTGTGACCTCCCACGCCTAAGAAAAACATTACTCTTTCAGAAAGAAGGTTACATACAATGCTTAAAAAAGGCATTTTCCGTGACTTACCAATCCCGAAAACACTTGATGCACAAAGAATGAGTACAGTTGGGCAGCACGACCATGCTGTTCGTCTCCATACAGATTCCACATTCTTCTTCCCACTCAAACTCAATCTCCAGCAGCTCACACTTTTCGCTTTCATCCTTCTTTCTGTATCGCATATTGCAGACCTCTTTTTGTTTACGGTCTTGGAGGTCTGTAATTCCCCTTTGTAGTTGCAACAACGATGGGAATATAACAGCTACAAAATTTACCAAAACAGCGAAAAACCTATAAGCATAAACGATAACAACCTTGTTTAGCAGTAACTATATTAGAGCCGAATAAACATACCATAGAACTCTCTAACACTGGCTTTTCTTTCGTAAACCGACAATGTGGTTTTTCCATCTGCATAAGTCTGAAGCAAATATATAACTTAACAGGTTAATCAACAATCACAAAGAACCGTATGGTGAACGTAGTAAAACAAAGGGGGGGAAGTACCATATAGATAAGAACTCTTAGCAAACCGAGGGCACCAGCAAGGTGACAATCAGTCCATTGTACAAGAAAAAGAAAAAACTGAGCAGCTGGGCTATACGATAATCTCATCTGGACACGCGCTCCATCCTTCTCCCGAGGATAATCTAAAGCTCTGTTTATTCAATTTGGGAAAGACAACAAATAAAACTCAATAAAGATCATAATCACCTCTAATAATAAATAGATTTTATGGTTAATGCATCAAAAGATTCAAACAGAAAATCTAGTTTGAGCATTGATCAGTTCAACTATGCATGGAGAGCTTTAAAGTTGATATAAGATCCATGACGCAATCACAGAATTATTCTCCTTTCACATATCAAAGACTGATTCAGCCCAGTCAGAATGAGATTTCTAGCAAAATAAAGCTGATGCAGCTCAGACATTGATCGGTTCGAAAAACCATACTGATTTGGCTAAAGAAGCCACTGAGATTTTCAGCTTCAGTTCAACTCTTTACTAAAGAACAAGAATCAACTGAGCTCAACTTTGACTCATTTTACTACGAAACAGTTCGAGACAAGATAAACCCTAAGTCAGTGATCAATCGAATACCCAGAAAACACAGAGGGCATACAATTTCTCAACTCTTACACCATAAGAATAACCTCATAAACCCACTAGTGGGCCTATGGGAATCAAGCTACAGAACCTGAAAGAAACTTTTCAAGGAGTTCACTGCAATTACTATTCTCTTACATGCAAACCAAACCAAGAAAGATGTTAAACCCATGAAAGAGATTGAGCAACACCCAGAAGTCTAAAACTTTAACTTGAACGCTGAGATAAACTATAATACATAACTAAAAGCGGAAAAAGTTCGAGACTTTAGAATCCTAAAAGCCGAGAAATTCGACAAAAAGGAAAAAGAAGAAAATCGAGGATTTACAGTGTGTTAGCGTGTTGAATATCGGCTTCTAGAGCTTTTAGTGAATCCTTGAAAGACAGTTTGGCCATGGCAAGTGAATTTCCCAGAAGATAACTCCCATCAAACGAACAGTGAATCGAGAAAGCTAAAGAATGATTCAAAGGATCGAAACAAAAAGGAAAAAAAATCAATACTTTTCCTCTTTTGGGAGTTAGAGATGTTTCACCCAATCCGATGATCAAAATTACATAAAAGTGAGGACAGAGAGAAGAAGAGGATAGTGGTATTTTTGTAAACTCGTATTTTCTTGATTAAACCTCTTCTTTTTTTAAGCGCTTGATCGGTTACGATCCTTGAAGTTGCTTTTTCAAGAAAAGTCACGAAATTATATGAAATGACTATTATGCCCTTGTTCTAATGACGGGTTTATAATTATAATATCCTGTTTCAGTGTACCAATGGTTTTTCGTCAGTTTCCATTAATGGATTGCCACTTGGCCATAATAATGTGACATGCACCTTATTGTAAAAAAAAATTATTTCGCGCACTTATCAGTTTCACCTATAATATTATTATTCACACTGAGTCAATATTACTGTTATAAGGAGAAAATATACTATTAAATACTTAACACAATTTTGAAAGTAATGAGAACATGTAGTACAGAACTATCTTTATGCTCGTATACTTTCTCTGGGTTCGTTTGAATAAAGAGTAAAAAGAGTTGTGCTATCCTAGGGTTTATATATAAAGATTAATATAACTAATTCGAGCTGATACAAGGTGAATAAACGAATTACAAGTTTACCACAAGTAACTTTGTATCTTTTGGGATACCAAGTTTTGAACACTTTATGAGGCTTATTGATTGAATGTAATAGTTATATTGATCTAAAAAGTCAAATTCTGAACTCTTGATCTGAAATTAATTAGGACTCACGTGATAAACCATTTAGTGATTTTGAAGTGTCGTAAAATCTTAGTCACCTTAATATGTATGATCTGTCTTTGCGTAGCATCAAGGGGAGACACAGCGAGAGAGTGAAGGTTCCTTTGATCAAATGCGTCTTTGAACTGAAAGCTCTTTAAGTACATAGACTAGTTCTCCAATTCGAACAAATACTGAAACAAAAACAAAAGAAAAATAATGGTCTCTCTATTCTCCATTGTTTTAACTTTTCTTGCTCTTATTCTCATTCCTGGCCTCTTCATCTCTCGGCGACTAAGTGTCCCTCTCTCCTTGAAAAATATCCTCAGGTTGATCAAACTCACAGCTTCTCCATACGATGATGAGGAAGAGAGGAACGAAAAATGGTTTATTATTTCTTTTTTATATCAACGGGTGGTTTGCTTTTGTTATTCATGGCTTTTTATTGTTAAACTTTTTATATATTTTCTATTTTTGGATAAATTGAACCGTCTCAAGAATAGGAGTGAACAAATTATATTACAAGTTCTCGATATGTTGTTTGATTCGATCCGCTCTTGAAGTTGAATATCCGGGATGAATTTTCGAGTAGCAAAGCATTTCCGTCCAACCAACCTAAATAAGAAAACTATTTGACTTTTATAATCCGTTGATTTATATTCAACATATTTAGAGTTTTCATCTTATTGTAGTGTGTGAGTCCATATTACTAGAATCATTTACGCCTTTTTCTACGTCTAATGACATATTTTACTCTTATATACTTCCCCTGTTTATTGTCCTATGTTTAAAAAATTTCACACAATTAAATAAATTGGTTATAATATCAAATCTAACATATCTCTTTAATTGTTAAATTTTACATTTTATTTATTTTTATTGATATAGTAAACTGAGGAGATGAAATATTAATTTTGCACAAATACGATATAATTAGTCTTTGTGAAACAAACCAGAACCTAAAACATATAATTTAAAGGAAGAAATTTGATTCAATATTTCAAATCATTAAATATTTTAAAAACTAACTCATGCTTTTAAAATTGTTAAAACTAACATTTTAGCATCCAAAAAAATCATCTAAAACAAATTAAACACATAATTTTTTAAAAAATTCAGTTATACTATTTTTGATTGATTTAGAATTTTTTTAAAAAAAATTATTTGAATGTTATCAATTAAAAATATACATTGATAAAAAAAATTATTTGTTTTTTATAATATGTCAATGGATTAATCTACTTTTGTGTTTGAACGAAAATAAAAATTCATATTCTTGAAGTAAAGATTTTTTTTGTGACATTCATTTATTTGTTAGACATGATGTATTTAAAACATATTTTTTATAATTATGATATGTAATCGATGTTATATATATATTTTAAGTTGCTGTATGATAAATATATGAGTAAATATTTGTGATAATATATTTAGAGTATTTGATTTAGAATGTACACTTTTATTATTATAAATTTAGCTCAAATCTAAAATATAAATATTATTAAATTATTTTGTTCAAGAAATATATTGTTCTAGAATTAATAAATATACACATCCCTTTATGTAACTATAAAATTTTAAAATAGATTATGGTATTATTATATTTTTAATTTTTTATCTGATAAAAATTTTAGTTTTAAATTTTTTTGAAAATATAGGTTAGTATTCAAATTATGAAAAGTATTTAGAATATTAAACTAACTATCCCTAATTTAAAATGTTTCGTATAAAAAAATACATATAAATTAAAGAAACAGAAAGAGTTTATATATATAATTTTGTGGATAGCCGGATCTCATTGACTGATAACTACAATAGAAAATTTCTCTTCAAAGTATGATAGTCTAAAACTTGAGATCTATTTAGCAATTTATAAGACTAATTGGATGTTTATCTATTTGTTTGGATAATTGGGATGTCCATACAAACTGATCTTAACTGGATTTTTAAATTTCTATTCGAAATGAATCTTTGTTATATGAAAGCCTCAAACTTTTATTTGTTCTTCACAAATTTGTAGTGATACAATGGGAGAGAAAGAGAAACGAAGAAGAATGCCAAAGCATGTGGCGGTTATATTGGATGGAAATAGACGTTGGGCGGAGAAACGAGGACTCGGGACATCAGAAGGTCACAAAGCTGGAGCGATGAAGCTTATCGAGAATGCTAAAGACTGTTTCGCTATGGGCACAAACACTATCTCACTCTTTGCTTTCTCAACTGAAAATTGGACAAGACCCGAGGTGATAATGAAAATGGAAGATACATTTTCAAAAATGGTTCAAGAGTTTGTCTTAGAACTTGTTTTAATTCTGTTTTCTTTTTCTTTGACCAGGATGAAGTTAACGGCCTGATGGCCTTGTTTGAGGAACACTTTAGGTCTGAGATGCCTTACTTCCAAAGGTACCCAACATCTTGTTTTGATCTTTTTTTTTAGATTTTTAGATTTTTATTATTTAAAAAAAACCCAAAATTAGAATAGTTATGAAAAAGACTATAAACGAAATAAGTTTTTTAATAGTAAATTTTTAAAAAAAAAATAGATGAAGCAATTAATTTTATTTTAGTTAAAAAACCGTAAACTAAAACAAAGAAAAAATCGGTTGTCTATATTTTTTTTAATAGAGACAAAATCAAGATCTCTGTTATTGGAAACCGGACGAAAATCTCCAAATCGCTGCTAAGTTTGATAAGAGAGGTAGAGGAAGCTACAAAAAGTTACGAAGGGAAACATCTCATTATAGCAATAGACTATAGTGGGAGATTCGATATCTTACAAGCGTGCAAAAGTCTTGTGGAAAAAGCGAAAAATGGGCTGATCCAAGTAGAGGACATTGACGAGAATGTGATGGATAAAGAGCTGATGACAAAGTGTAGCGAGTTCCCCAACCCTGACCTGTTGATCAGAACAAGCGGAGAGCAAAGAATCAGTAACTTCTTCTTATGGCAGTCTGCTTACAGTGAACTCTATTTTTCCAATGCTCTATGGCCTGACTTTGGCGAGGCTGAATATCTTGAGGCCTTGACTTGGTACCAGCAAAGGCAGAGACGATTTGGTCGACGAGTTTAAACTTTGGATTTCATGTCTCACAAATAAATTGTTCAACTATGCTATAATAGTGGTCCGACTATTTCAAACGTATCTATACTTTGCGTTTGTTTTTCACATGTACTAATTATTATAAGCTACTTTTTCATTTATCAAACATCATTTAGAACTACAAATTTGTGGCATTTCTTAGTCTCGATTCGATTGGACCTCGCTATTGAAGGGAGCGGCCCATTTGTGTAAGGACTACAATTCCTAAAATTTAAATTTTATTGCGTTATTATGTTTAAAATATAGTTGTAGTTTTTAAATATGTTTTTACATACAAATATTTAAGCATGGGTCAAACTACTAGTAATTTATAATGAAACTGACAACTTCATTGATTGAGCACTGCTTAATAATGAGAGATAACTAATCTTTTACTTGCTCTGTTTCACCTAACAGGCAAAAAAACAAAAACAAAAAGCCACAGACTATCAATGCTTAGCTAGTGTTGTTTAGTTGAATAGTAAAATCAATTTCATTTTTTCGGAAAGGTTTCTAAAAATGTGAGAGAAACAACCAGAGCCAGTCGTTAGAACTTACTCTTAAGATGATATTTCACGTATTCTATAGTCTAGAAACAACATATATAGCTTTTGCAAACACTTAATCTTCAAACTAAAACCAGAAAGAACAAAAATAAAAAACACTTACTCTTCATACACACACTACGATGTTGTCTCTGCTCTGTTTCTTTCTGTCTCTCCTCTCTTTTCTCGTACTTTCTTGTCTCCGACCATGCGTTCCAGCTAAAAAAATCCCTGAAAGATGAAAAGGAGATGTAAAATCTTGTTTTCCAGTTAAAATTTGACGAAATTTCCCGCTAATATCCTCATAAGCTTTGATTTTTTTTTGTTTTCTGTAGTGACGACGGAGCTTATGTGGTCGGGGGGAAGGAGACACCTACAGGGCTTCTGAGAGAGCTGATGCCAAGACACGTGGCAGTGATAATGGACGGAAACCGGAGATGGGCCGAACGGGCCGGATTGCTGACGTCACAAGGCCATGAGGCCGGAGCTAAACGGCTTATAGAGTTCGCTGAGCTCTGTTTCAAACTAGGGATAGAAACAGTGTCAGCTTATGCTTTCTCCACTGAGAATTGGGGAAGACATAAGGTGAGACAATTTCATGCAGATTGTTGTGGTTGTCCTGATATATTTTAAATTTAGTCATCTCTTACCTCTTAACCACTCAGATCGAAGTTACATGCTTGATGTCTTTGTTCCAACAATACCTCGAGTCAAAGATCCAATTTTTCCTAAGGTGTGGATACAAACACGAGTGAGCTTATTTAACATAGTAGAGCTTCTCATCTGCTCATTTTCTTACCAAGAATCTTGTTTGTTTCAGCGAGGAAATTCGAGTTTCTGTTATTGGGAATCTTGCAAAGATCCCGGAGTCTCTCCTCGGAGCAATCAAAGAGACAGAGGAAGCTACAAAGAACTACAAGAAGAAGCATCTCATCTTGGCCATAGATTACAGTGGGAGATTCGACATCTTGCGCGCTTGCAAGAGCCTTATGAAGAAATCTGAACAAGGGTTGATCCGGGAAGAAGACTTGGACGAGACGTTGTTCGAGAGAGAGCTTCTGACCAAGTGTACCGAGTTCTCAAGTCCCGATCTCTTGATTAGGACAAGTGGAGAACAGAGGATTAGTAACTTCTTCCTGTGGCAGCTCGCTTATACCGAGCTCTTCTTCTCCCCGGCACTTTGGCCTGATTTCGATAAGGATAAGTTTCTAGAGGCCCTGGTTTCGTACCAGCGAAGGGAAAGACGATTTGGCCGTCGGGTTTGATCACATGTGATCCTATGTTATGTTCCTCTGCTCTGTTTATCTTTGTGTCCTATTGTCCTGTATTATGTTCATCTCACTTTTTATATCAGACTAGTCTGTTTTAGTTGCAGATATAGTTGTACTGTCGTATATGTAGTAAGATTTGATACTCCGAACAACAGATCATATTTTATGTGTTGCGTTTATTCTTCTCTTCTTCACGAACGCATGCATCTGAGATCTTGCAACACAAGAAACCGATCGTGTGGGTTATAAAATCCTAGTGATGCTGGATAAATATAAAACTAGGTTAAGAAAATATTAAAGCTAATTAGTAGTAAAAATCGCGTTCAAGTTGACAAACTTACGTCTCGTTTGTAGTCCTATTTTTAATAATACGAGAATTCATTACTAGAAGGTGGAAAAAGTCAAAAATATAGGTAAGGAATTTAATTGGAACGTGTTTAATTATAATAAAGTTAGATTGTTTTGTAGTAAAGCCATGTTGTAAAGCTGATACTTTCGTTCGATTATAATCTACCAAAAGACAAAAAAGAAAAAAATTGTGAAAACCCAATAGTTAACTTAATTTAATAATTATACAAAAATATTTTGAGAAGAAACACATAAATCAGTTGTAAGAAAATAACTATTTAAAAAAAGATATTTTACCAAAAAAAATTGCAATGTTTAGTGTTTTGTAGTTTAAATCGTTAGGTTTAATATTACATCAACATAACAACACCAACATAGAATATGATATTTTGAGAAATTTGTGGGTGTAATGTTGATCTAATTAGACCTAGCGATCTTAACTACAAAACACTAAAACACTTTACTTGAGCTAATTTAACAAGTTACTATTTTTACTTCAACCAATTATATAATCTGTCGATTTTACCTGACTCAGTCGATTACTCTTGGAAGGGACTAGTAAGTGCTAATGTGGGTCAATGGGTTTAATACGTATGTACTTGTCTTTTTTGAGGTAGAGAGAACAAATCTTCGAAGTATTTATATAAGAAAGCTTCAATACTCGAACAAATATCGAGGCAAAGCCAAATAGATTAAGACGTAAGCAGAACAAGGTTCTCTCTTCTTTTTTTTCGACACCAAAGAGATTAATTGGTTTACTTTCTCTGTTTCATCTAAAAGGCAAATAAAAACAGAGTGACCAATGCTAACTTGTGTTTGCTTAGTAGAAGAAAACGACAACAAGAATAGTGAATAAGTAACTATTTACTTATTATTCATCAAAAAAAAGAAAGAATAGTAAATAAGTAACTAACTTCACTTCTCGCAATGTTTCCTTCCAGAATTGTCAGATAGATTTTCGCACAGAAACTTTGGTTCAGATAAAGCAGAGCTTTCGGAAACTCCACACGAGACTGTCTCTACTCTGTTTTGTTCTGTATCTTCTCTGTTTTGTTTAAAAGATGGCAAACCAGGAAATGAAATGTAAAGAAAATCGATGTTTTAGACTAAAACTTTATAATGGTAAACGTTCATTACTTTAGTTTTTTCTTTGTTTCTTGTTCCTTGATTCTCGTGCGCATGTGTCAGTTATTAGTAACACCGATCTCTTGCAACACAAGAAACTAGAATATTTCAAAAGCCTAGCTCTTGAGGTGTAAAACGTCCATTACTACACATCATATACAGTTTTTATTGAGTTACAAAAGAAACTCAAGATTTGCGACCACCAAAACGTCGCTGTCTCTGCTGAAACGACATCAAGGCCTCGATAAAACCACTCCTCCCAAAATCAGGCCACAGTTCTTGAGCAAAGAAGAGCTCTGTATAAGCCAATTGCCACAACAAAAAGTTACTCACTCTTAGCTCACCGCTCGTTCTTATCAGTAAATCCGGGTACGGATACTCAGTACAGTTCGTCTCCAGTTCTTGCTCGATCAGTCTCTCATCTATCTCCTCAACTTCGATCTCACCCTCTTTCACTCTCTGTGCAATGCCTCTACACGCTTGTAAAACATCGTATTTCCCGCTGTAACCAACGGCTACGATTAGCTGAAGCCTCGTGTTGTCCTTTGTGACTTCCTCAACTTCGTTTATCACTTTTAAAAGAGATTTTGGAAGCTTCGATGAATCTCCAATGATTGATATCCGAACATTGTTCCTACACTCAAAGATTAGCTTTGAGACATAATTACCACAACACAGTTTTTGGTAGATTCGTGTTACGAATGTATCGTACTTACTTGGCTAACGTCTCAAGCTCTGATTTGAGCGTTCTCTCGAATAAACTCAACAAGAAATCGATCTCGATCTGCAGAGAGATTAGATACCAAAGAATTTAAATCGTATCAAATGGAGCTGTAATTTGAGATTCAAATTAGGTCTTACCTTTGGTCTAATCCAATTATCAGTAGAGAAGGCGAAAACTGTGAGGACTTGGATTCTCCATTTGCCGCAAAGCTCAACGATCTCTCTCAAAGCTTCGACGCCGGCTCTGTGACCGTCCCAAGGTTGAAGTCCTCGATTTTTAGCCCATCTTCCGTTTCCGTCCATTATCACCGCCACGTGCTTCGGCATCATCTCCGGCTGGAGTCCCTCCGGAAGAGTTTCTTCCTCCGCCGCGGTAAACGGTGCCATCTCCGATTCTGCCGATCTGACTCCAGATCCGATTCCTCTACGATTCTCCACGAAACCAGGAGAGAAAGAGAGCAAGCAGTCTCTACCTAGCCTCCATCGCCGCTCTATAGCTCCGGCGTTAAACCGCCGGAAATGGAATGATGTAGGAGGAACGCGAAGGGATAACATCTTTATTAAATCGATTTACTCAAGAAGGCTTGTTTTTGTTGCTTGGAGAAGGTGTTAATTGTGTATAAAAGCAGAGAAGATGGAACCGTTGCTTCCATAGATGGTTCTGGTGAGGGATCGAAAACGACGTCGTGTTTTTGTCTGTGTGAAGGTGATGATGCTGGTTTTGAGCGCCACATACAAAAATTATCGTTAGAAATTTTCAAACTCCAGTCTTTTGTGTGGTTTATATGAGTTCCTATTCGTCCACGTCTCCTCATAATTATTACTTTTAAAATTTTAAAATGAATAAAAAACTGCTACCAGAAATCCAAAAAAAAAAGGATCGACCCCAAATAAGTAGAGTGCAAATTTTGTTGTAATCAAGTTTTATTTATGAGATGGTTGAAAATTGGGGCCAGAGCCCATTAGTAATCAGAATAAAAGGGCCCATTGTAAAAATATCACGTGAGTCACGTGAGTTTTTTGGCTTCCGGACTGTAATTCGCCACGAATTAACTTCTCCCGCCACGATACCTTTCCTGGAAATACCAATCTTACCCTTAGATTATTAAAAAAATAGTTTAAGAAAAACAGCGTTGATAAGGATAATATGATTCCCGGAGTGAGGGGTATAATTGTAAACTAAAAGGGGGTAACGAAGTGTTTTTTCAGCGTGAAATTAATTTAACCGTTCGCCGACTTGACCGGCTTTTGTTTGCGCCGGCTACGTCGTCATCGAAACCCAAATAGAAACAAAACAGTTTGATTCGTATTCTCTTCCTTTTGTCGGGTGTTGTGTTGTGAGTTTTGTAGCGAAAATGGGTTTAACGAGGAACAGAAGAAAAACGGACCCAGAAATCGTCATCGCTAGAGATACAGATTCCGAGTTAAGTTCGTCAGAAGGAGAAGAAGAAGAAGATAATTACCCTTTGTCGGAGTCTGAGAAAGAAGATGAAGCGGTCAAAAATGGAGGGAAAATTGAATTGGAGAAGAACAAAGCGAAAGGGAAAGCACCCATCACCGTTAAGCTTAAGAAAGTTTGCAAAGTAACGCTCCTTGGAAAAAAAACCCCTAACTTTACGTTTTAGCCGCTTTTAATTTGATTATATTGAGTTCGTATTTGGTTTGTGATTTCAAGTGTGAAGCTTTTAAAATTCTTGGTAGGCTTTACGGATTTAAAGTTAATGACTTTTGATTTTGATTTCAGACGTATTAGAAATTAGAAGTAAGACACTGTATAGCGCCTAATTCAAATCCTTTAGGAGTGCCTGAAATTCACAAAATAGTTACTTGGATGCAGAGACAGACAGAGGATTTTGGTGTTTGGCATTGCTTGTTTAATTCTGCTTCTTCTTTTGTTGTTGTTTTCATGTCGGATATATAGGTCTGCAAACAGACAGGTCATGAAGCTGGGTTTAAAGGAGCAACATATATCGATTGTCCTATGAAACCTTGCTTCTTATGCAAAATGCCTGGTAAAAAAATCGGCAATTTCATATCTATACTTGCTCAAATGTGAGCTTAGATGATCGGAAATGGACATAATGTTAATTAACTCAAATGTTTTTGCTTTCTGTTGCACCAATTGAAAGGCCACACCACAATGTCATGTCCCCATAGAGTGGTTACTGACCACGGGATACTCTCAACTTCTCATAGGAATACAAAGAACCCTATTGACTTTGTGTTCAAGCGTCAACTCCAATCGAGAATTCCACCGGTAAGATTCCTTGTATGATTTTGTATTTTTGATGTTAGACTATATAGAATTCTCTTTACGTTCTTCTTTCTATACAGATCAAGCCACCATACGTGATTCCGGATCAAGTGCATTGTGCAGTTATTCGATACCACAGCAGACGTGTTACATGTCTGGAGTTCCATCCAACAAGGAATAACATTCTTCTGTCTGGAGATAAGGTTTCTAAGATTAAACAACATTCATATCTTACGAGTTTTCTGCATCATTTTCTCATTGTTCTTTTCGTTTCCGTTGGTCGCATGGCACACACTCTAAAAGAAAGGGCAAATTGGAGTTTGGGATTTTGATAAAGTGTATGAGAAGAGTGTGTACGGAAACATACACTCTGTGCAAGTTAATAATATGCGGTAAGTTCTAAGTCTAGCCCTTAATCTCATTGAATCTGTTATGATATTACCTCTGCATTCAGGTGTCTGTCTAGATTCTGGAAACAAAAGCTCATGTCTTTTGTCTGTTGAATCAATTTTCTCTGCTTTGTCGTTACTTCAGGTTTAGTCCCACAAATGATGACATGGTTTATTCTGCATCCTCTGATGGAACAATTGGTTATACTGACCTGGAAACTGGAACTTCGTCAACTTTGCTGAATCTCAACCCCGATGGGTGGCAGGTCACACCATCGCCTCTTTTCTTTGGTTTTTCTTCTCTGCACCATTCTGCTGATATGAGATTTCCTCGGTTTATAGGGCCCAAAAAGTTGGAAAATGCTGTACGGTATGGATATAAATTCGGAGAAAGGTGTAGTACTAGCTGCTGATAATTTCGGGTTGCTTCACATGTAAGTGATTTCATCCCCTT
Source organism: Schrenkiella parvula (assembly GCA_000218505.1). NCBI lineage: Eukaryota > Viridiplantae > Streptophyta > Magnoliopsida > Brassicales > Brassicaceae > Schrenkiella > Schrenkiella parvula. The sequence goes on along the minus strand of CM001192.1, from coordinate 10,389,977 downwards.
GAACTATTTATCGTAGTGCTCGCCACTTATTTTCTCGTGACTTTTCTGTGCAAAAGGATCGACCATCGGTCCAACAACACAACTGGTGAGCCAATATTGATACACAAGCAAGGAAGCAAAGTTGTTGGCCTTGACTGCAACCCGGTTCAGCCTGAGCTTCTTCTCAGTTGTGGGAATGATCATTTTGTAAGTCTATTCAAAGAGAATCAAGATCATGATTCTGGTCCGATATTATGTTGGCATCATCTTGGACTCGTGTAGATGGATTATCTGAATTATGTTGGAGCTTGTTCATCAGATTTGATTGGTTATGGTTTCAGGCACGAATCTGGGATATGCGTAAACTACAACGTGGAGCTTCTCTTAATGATCTTGCACACAAACGAGTAGTCAACTCTGCTTATTTCTCTCCATCATCTGGCACGAAAATCCTCACGACCTCTCAGGACAACCGTATTCGAATATGGGACTCTATCTTTGGGAACCTGGATTTGCCAAGCCGAGAGATTGTTCATAGCCATGATTTCAATAGGCATTTAACGCCATTCAAAGCTGAATGGGATCCTAAGGTTTGATCTCCCTCTCTCTCGCTCTGAGTTTTCCTTTCTATCAGTTATCCTTTTATAGGACTTGTCATTTTTCCATCCGCAGGATACCTCGGAGTCACTAATTGTGGTTGGTCGTTACATCAGTGAAAACTACAATGGAACTGCTCTTCACCCAATAGATTTCATTGATTCAAGCAATGGACAATTGGTTGCAGAGGTTATGGATCCAAACATCACAACTATTACTCCAGTAAACAAGTTGCATCCGCGCGATGATGTTTTAGCCTCAGGAAGTTCAAGGTTGTAAAGTTCATTACCAAACATAGGAGATTAACCATTAGTGAAAACTGTTTTGATGACTGGTCTCTCATGGTGAGAAGTTGATTTTTGCAGGTCGCTGTTCATTTGGCGACCACAGGAGAAAACAGAGATGGTTGAGGAGAAGAAGGATAAGAAGATCACTATATGTTATGGTGACAGCAAGAAGAAAGGAAAGAAGCAAAAGCGTTGCAGCGATGATGAAGACGATGATGAGGATGACGTGTTTAGCTCTAAAGGAAAAAACGTTAAAGTCAACAAGTCTCGAGCAAAAACAACCAAGTCTACTCGCAAGACAAAAACTTAAGATGAAGAAAGAAGGTCCTTAGGTATAACTAACTCACTTTTACTCTGTTTTTTTCTTTTCGTAGGTTCTCTTGTACATGCTCTATGTTAGTAGCATGCCATGTCCTGCCTACGGCCGGCGATTTTGCTTCTATCTTTTTGTGGGCATGATCGGCTTTTGAGTGACCTTGTATTGAACTTCTTTTTGGTTATCTAATGTATGAATGGCTGTAAGAATGAGAATAGGTCGACCTCGAATCTTCTCTTTTGTTTTTGCTCTGCCCTGATTTCTTTTTCCTGTTGGAGTGATGAGTTAAAACAGGGGATGAAAAGTCTTACAGTTACGTCATCTTGACAGCCATAACTGATCTGTATTGTTTATGTAGCAAAAAAAAAAACATGTATAAACAAAATGACTCCAGCAAATCATCTTGTTGTTTGAAAGTATGGCCTTCCACTACTTCCATCATATTTTCGCATTTCAACAAACTCCAGCCAATTATGGTTTTTGGTTTAGTGATTTAGCTCAAAAGGATTCCTGGAACACTCATTACTCAAAAACAAGACCTAGGGAAGATTACTGATCAAATACGAACCATGATTTACATTGCTAAACAAATCTAATTCTCTCATTTTGGAAGGTAGGTGTTCCCTAAGCAGCAAACACAAACACTTGTCCTACAAAGGAATGAGTTTTTCATCTCTCATCACATCAATCCAATACAAAATAGAATCTAGGGTTCTATATTTCCTCTTAAACCCAAGCCTATCTACTTTCTCTCTCTTTCCAAGAAGCTTAACAGGACATCTAAATAGCACATCCATGAAAACCCAATTGGCCAAATCCTCAATCTTTGTCCCAACAAGCTTCTCTTTCACCAGAATCTCATCCCATACATGCTTTCTCTCACCCATCTCTCTGTCAAACCAGAAACCCTCATCAAACATTGTCCTGTCGTTGACTTGCACCCCAAGTTTCCTCCCGATTTCAGGCCAAACCTCTTTCCAAGTGAACCCTACCCCGTTTATGGCGTTAAAGGCTTCACCTTTATCGCGTACGCTCCCACTGGTCGCAACGAATATATGCTGTTCCGCAACTAGATTCGAATCAGACCCATCAATGTAACACTCTTCCCAGCATTCTCTTGTCCCTCCAAACACAAAAGGAAGATTCAGATACTTACACATGGCTCCATAAACACAAAGACTTCCCATGAAATTGTACAGCGTTCTTGTAGAGCTTCCAATTAGCAAACCGGGTCTTTGAACCGACCAAACAACGGAATTACCAGAGATCTTCTCCTTCAGCAGATCCTCCAAAACGTAATAGAAATTCCTCCCACAGCTCTTTCTCGGACATTCCTCGCTGTAGTAATACAAACTAGAAGCCTCTCCTCGGTACAGAGTCTCTCCGACCAGAGACACGTAATGCTTCATCCCCGTTTGGAGCGAGAAATGTTTTAACCTCTTAGCGTTTGGGAGAATCGCGTCCAAAGCGTTTGTCAGCATCACCCTGTTCTGGACGCAGCACTCGTCGCTGTCCAATGGATACTCGCCAGACCACGTGACCCAGAACACGTGACTCACGATATCCTGTAATGGAGACAGTTTCTGTTTGGTCTCAGATGCGTTAAGCAGATCGCAGGAGATGAAATTGTACATCTTCGTCATGGAATTGATTTCCGGATTTCGTGCAACGCCGTAGATTCTCCACCTCGGTTTCGACATGAATAGCCTCTTCACAATCTCTCGACCCACGAGCCCCGTGACGCCGAATATCAATGCCACGTTCTCGTCATCGTTTTTCTCTGTGATTCTTCTCATCAAGCTAACATTTTCAGACCCCATTGTGTTGATTAGAGAGTACTAGAGTTTGAATAAGATTGACCTTCGATGGATGTAATATATATATATATATATATGTCATTGAAGGTTTACTATAGTACTTAAAGAGAAGAAGTTGTGGAATAGACGATTCAACGGGTTCTCGTTGAGTTTCAAGACTCATGCCTACCTGTTTTAAAAGGCTATATCTTAGAATATTGACGCAACTTGCTGTGGACACAGCTACGATTTAGCATAACAAAGCACAATTTTTAATATAAATAATTTAAAGTCAACAGTGTTTAGAGTTTCATGTTAATTGTTTTTCTCGTTTTTTTTGGGATAAATTTACAAAGACATTGAGGTAGAAACTATTTATTATTAGACCAGAGCTTATAACTTAACACTTTATACTATTACGTAGTGTCCTCTATTGTCATCACTATCTGAATTTGAATCCAACTTAATACCTTAATATCAATTATTAAATTGTAAGAAAAAAAATTCATTATTTTGTGAATAACATAAGTAGCATTGCTTGCAATATTAGCTAGGTTATAACTTTATATGTATACATAAGAAAAATGAATTTTACAATCTTAAATTCTTAATTATTGTTTTGTGGACGGCATAACAACATATTAATAGGTTTCTAATCATTTTCGACATCAAAAATGTGGCAATACCATATATTAAACCAAACTTATTCACGTACAAGGTTGTATGGCTGATCAGTGATTACTAACGATATTAGCTTCATGGCAAGTTGCAGTATGCATGGTATTCACCGGTCTATGATTCTTGATATCCATTTAGTAAAAATCAAAACGCTCATATGATAATTTGACCATATTACCTAGAACGCGCGTTTTATATATGTTTGGTTTAACGAAACTGTATAGCATTAATTATGACACTATATATTATCAACTTTATAAATGAGATGTATCTCGTAAAGACTAGGTTATGTGTGTGAGTTGAGCAATGCTGCAAGACTAGAGTCATTGATATGGTTCGAGACGGAGAAAACATATGGTATAATTATAAAGTGGCAAATTGGAGAGATTCAGAACAAGAAAAGTGTTATGAAAAAGTTGTATTACATCCTCGTAAAAATAAAATTACAAATTACATCGTCTTACATATAAAGTAAATCAAGTTTAATTTTTTTTTATAAATAGAATAAACATAAATGTAAATAATATTTGCCAATCTTGTTTCCGTTTCAGTTGATCTCCCAATAGAAATATTTATCTATTGGCCTAAAGTGATCGTATATGTAGTTCTTTATTAATCAAATTTAATTTGTGGTTGTGTAATGTGTTACGTACGTATAAAAGCTACAGCTCGTATAGTTATTAGAATAAACCATCGTGTACAGCATTTTGTCAACTTCTTAATCGGACGGTCAAGATTGCGAGAGGCAGAATACGGCCGTGGCTGTTACGTTGCCGGCCGGAATTATAAATTAAACTCTTCAAGTGGGTCTCTATTTATTTTATTTAACAATCTTACCGGTCAAAACCGAATATTAATCGACAACATATTCAATAAACTAGTTACACTCGTGACATGTTTTTATAACCGTAACTCATAAGTCATATGTACCACAGTCCAAACCAATCTGAGATCTAATTAACTGTCACTTCATTTATGCAGTGCCCAAACATGTATAGTCATACCGAATCTCAGCAAATGAAACAAATTAGAGTATGCTTAATATTGTAGAACAATGGAATCTTAAAACAAGTACGCAAAAATGTATAATATCATTAAACTGAGAATTGTTCCGAAATTATGAAATGTACAGAATGACGAAATGGAAGAACATGAACTACAATATTATAAAACTTTTTTTTGGTACAATTTTGGAATAGTAGAATTATTTTGTTGTTATGTTTTTTTTGGGCAGAATATTAAACTTTTGATCACGTATATACATCAATCTTGTTCCATGAAACTTATTTTTATAAGAAAAACTGACAATAATTGTTCTGGTCAGCGTTGGAGAAACTGAAAGGAGAAGATGGGTACAGTGTATCTCTGGCCCCAAAGTCATTGAAAAGCTAAAAACCACACATACTTGGCTCTAACCAAAGCTTTAAAATGGACCATGTTTTGTGGTAGACCTACACATTTACTCTTCTTTCAAGTTTTTGTCTTCCTCCTCATTCTATGCATTGAATAGACCCCACTTCTCATCTTCGAAAAACAAGACAAAAACATTTTCACAAATTTATTTAATTTATAAAAATAATAGCTCCGATTTTTGGAATTATGAAAGTGTTTTATGATATGACTTCATTGGTTAGTTGTCTTTTATTTTATTTTCCAGTTACACGATTGCAATATACATATATATATATATATATATATATTATTTTATTTTTTTAATCGGGTGTCAATGTTGCGCTAAAATTCTACACCTGCAATGAATCTTTTAATTGGGCTGTGTTTTGGGCTTATCACTTGGGCTGTGTTGTAAAAAGATAAGGTCAAAAGTGAGAGGGTAACACTTTTTTTTGGTTTTTGTTTGTCAAACGAGTTTAGCTTCCTCTTTCTTCTAGTTTTTCTCCTTCTTCCTTGAGAGAGTTTCCGTGCAGAGAGATCGATCTCCATTGACACTCACACTATTTATTTATTTCTTATCCAAAATAAAGCGAACTGAAACCTCTAAAACTACAATCACTTTTTTTTTAATTTCGACCGACGGAGATTGATTTCTCCGGGAACGGAGAAGTAAACACGTAGATATGGCGGAGAAGCTTGCTCCAGAGAAGCGACATGATTTTGTTCATAACGGTTTTCCTCTTTTTCTCTGCTCTCCTCTCCTCTCTTCTCTGTGTTTATGTTATTGCAGTCTGATTTCATTTACGAGATTTGATCGATGATGTTCTTCGCTTTTTCCGATTCTATAGGGCAAAAGGTGTTTGAGTGGGATCAAACCCTTGAAGAAGTGAATTTGTACATAACTTTGCCGCCCAATGTTCATCCAAAGGCTTTCCACTGCAAAATCCAGTCGAAACATCTCGAAGTTGGCATCAAAGGCAACCCTCCTTATCTCAATGTCAGTTTTCATTTACTACCTGTAAAAGTTTTCAATTCGTTTCTCGATAGATTTGACTAAAATTTGTCAATTTTTCAGCACGATCTTAGTGCTCCAGTGAAGACGGATTGCTCGTTCTGGACCTTAGGTACTCCATTTTTTCTTCTTCTTGCGTGTCTGTGTTGAGCGCTTGTAATCATAGAAAGATTTGGTGTTTAGCTTTAAACCCGTTCCATTTCTGAAGATGATAATTTGAACCTGAAAATGTGAGCTGAGTTTGGTATAAATAGTAGATGTGGTTTGCAATTGAAATTTTTTTGAGAGTATGTGATGGATGATGGAATGTTGTACAACTAGCATGTTTTGATCTTGAGTATGAAGTTATCGGTTGCAGCAAACTAAGAGTGTAAACAATCTGATTATATGCACTCTCCGTCCATCTTCTCTTTTTTTTTTCATTTCAAGGTTTACAGTATGTTTTGGGTTATTATTATCATCATCTGTAAGTTACTGACATAACTTTTTTGCTTGTTTAGGTTCATAGTCCGTCACTGGTAGCTAATCTGAAATCTTGTGTTTGGTTTGCAGAGGATGATATAATGCATATTACCTTGCAGAAGAGGGAGAAAGGTCAGACATGGGCATCGCCGATACTGGGACAGGGTCAGTTGGATCCGTACGCCACTGATTTGGAGCAGAAGCGGCTCATGCTGCAGAGGTTTCAAGAAGAGGTTAGTTATGCAAAAAGCCTTCTTGCTTTTGCAATTTCTTTTTTCTTGTTGAAGGCTATCATGGTAGTCTAATTGATCTCTAGAGCAAATCTTGGGCACAAACTACTGGGTAGAATGAATCTATGTCAAAATGTGATTACTCTGCCAAAGATGATCCGATTTGGATGCGTCATGTCTAATCACATTGATTGTTTTCTTTGTGCAAGCTCTCTTATTTTGTTTCTTGCATCTCGAATCTCTTATGTTCATGGATAAACAGCCCGCATAGAGTAGGTAACCTAAATTGTAAGCTGTGGTAGCTTAGTATGGTGATGAAATTGCTTACTGTTTGTCTAACCGGATTCTTAACGGGTTGAAACATGGGCTAGACCGAACCTATTGTTTTGGTTCTACTTGTATTCATGGCTTCTATTTACTTTCTTTTGAGCTCAAGTATGCTTTTCTTCTCTCTATGGTTCAATTTTTCTCTAAAGAGTTCTGTCTCTGTCTGTCGGTTTTTGCAGAACCCGGGATTCGACTTTTCGCAAGCTCAGTTCACAGGTAACTGTCCAGATCCGAGGAGCTTCATGGGGGGTATTCGTTCTGACTAAATATAGTCCTACTCTTGTTCCTATAGTATCCATTAAAAAAACTCGAACGGAGTTAACAAAATGTCGCATGGCTCACAAATAAACGGCCTGGCTCTCTTCTGTAATACTCGTAATGTCAATCATGTAATCGTCTTTAAGCTATTTTATTCAGTCATAAATAAATGACTTCTTTCGTCTCTCTTTAGTTATTCTTTTTTGCCCGACAACAAAATCAGAACATCAAATATGTCCGCAGAGCCTGTTCATTCATCTCCACTTTGAATCTTGTTCTCATCAAATATGTCCGCAGAGCCTGTTCATTCATCTCCACTTTGAATCTTGTTCTCATCAAATATGTCCGCAGAGCCTGTTCATTCATCTCCACTTTGAATCCTGTTCTACTATGTGACAGCTTGTGTGGAAAGAAAAGTTTATCTTTAATAAATGGAGGAAAAATAAGGAATATGAAGAAGAAAAAAATTGGAGAACATTCTTTGTCTGTACTTTGTAATCGCAAACGCGGAGAATCTAAGCGCTCTTATTAGTAAATCGTTTAGATATTTTTTACGAAAATCTGAAAACAAAATAAATAAGTTATTTTTTACTCAACTTTATCTCTATAAAAGTTTCATCTTTTTCCTCTAGCTAACTATTTTGTTTACAAATATTGTTACGAAATTTTATCCGATTCCGTAGCTATGTTTCTAATGATAATTATCGGGATAGATGTAACTTTATTGTTATTTTTTAAATTTTAGTTTACTTTATAAAAGATTGAAAACAAAATTAAACAAGAGAAAAAAGGAGGTAAAATGAGGCGCGCGTCATCTTCCTCGCGACACATATCATAAGACAGAGAGAGGAACGAATCTCAAGACGTTACGTATATGCCTATAGCCTTTAGTTTTGTCTCTTCCCGTTTCTCTCCTATCTCCTCGTCGACTTCTTCTTCTTCGTCTTCGACTTTAGTTATTCCATGTTTCCTCTTTCGACTTTCGGTACCTTCTTAAGCTCACCTTCTCGATGATCCTCTGCTTCAGCCGCCGATAATGACGCTGAATCCTCCTCCGTCGCAGCAAACGCCTCACTCACCGCGTCGTATTCCCGATCCCCGAGTTCTCATCGTCGGAAATTATTGCCACGACGTTCTGATCCAAAACGGAGCCGTCGTGGCCGAAACCCTCGGCGGCGCCGCCTCCTTCATCTCTAATGTCCTAAATTCTTCGTCTGTCTCCTGTGATCTGGTCTCCAAAGTCGGCCACGACTTCAGGTACGATGTTAGCCACGCCCCGATCGTGGCACCGGAGAAGGTGACCACGGTTTTCGAGGCGTATTTCGATCTGGGTATCGATGGGATGAGTCACGCCGATCGGGTACTGAAACGGGTCGCTGCATGTGATCCGATTCTCCCTTCGGATATCCCCGATTCGAGATTCGATTTCGGGATGGCTGTTGGCGTCGGCGGCGAGATTCTACCGGAGACGCTCGAGAAGATGGTGGAGATCTGCGACGTGGTGGCTGTGGACATTCAAGCCCTGATCAGGACTTTCGATCCCGTTGACGGAGCAGTGAAGCTCGTGAATTTGAAAGAAAGTGGGTTCCATCACATCTTACATAGAGTCGGATTCTTGAAAGCTTCTTCAGACGAAGCTCTTTTCATGGATGTTGAACAGATGAAGCAATTGTGCTGTGTGGTCGTGACTAATGGTGAAAAGGGGTGTAGGATTTATCATAAGGATGATGAAACGGTGATACCTCCGTTCCTGGCGAAGCAGGTTGATCCTACCGGCGCCGGAGACAGCTTCCTCGGAGGTTTGGTGGTTGGTCTTGTAGAAGGTTTGGATGTTCCTGATGCTGCATTGTTAGGGAACCTCTTCGGTTCCATCACTGTTGAGCACATTGGTCAGCCCAAGTTCGATTTGATGATGCTTCAGGTTCGACTTTGATATTATTGTTTCGGCTGTCTTGTTTATTGAGTTGCTCGCTGTGAAAGATGACGATGCCAAATATAGTTTTTGTTACAGTCTAGATCCAAAAGACAATACCACGAACATAGAACCAATAGTGTATATGATAATGTGTCAAGCTTGGTTTTGATTGGATAGTTCTTGTTTATAACAGTGGTGGTGATGCTCGAAAAGGATTGTTATGTATTTATAATAGTCGTATTAAAAAGATTCGGAACCATATGCTTTGTTAGTGTTTAGTTTCTCTTATTATCAGTTGCATCTTATAGCTTGGTCAAGTCTTCTCATTTTTTGTTTGAGATTATGTAGATAGAGACATAGAGTCCTTTCTTGTTTTAGTTCATAGATAATGTGGTAAACTGTCTACGCACTATAAAAAATTGAATGTATGGATCTGTTGATGTATTTGTGAGAGTTCTCTGTATATTTGATTCAATTTGTTGAAATGAGGCTTTCTCATTTTTCATCAGATAGAACATATATTGCGTTTGTTTGTGCACGATGATTCATCCTTTTCATCGGTTATTGTCATCTTTTTTATGCATTCCCTCTCTGTTATCTTTGTGATGCAGAGAGTAAAGGATGAGGTACAGAGAAGGAAGAAGCAATGTAATCTCTCAAGCAGCCATAGCAATGATCATGACGAGTTTCATGCGCGTCTAAGTCCAGCCCGGTTTCCGGACACTCCACTTCAACCAAAGTTATTGGTCAATGGTCACTTATGTGACCGGTGATGCTTGGTTCGAGTCTTGAATCACCTTTAATTACTAACAACGCTCTTCTCAGTTATGTAAGCTTCCACGTTGGGAAATTTTGGAAATTTATTTAGTGTGTACACGCGATGCCAAACGCTATTTGTGGCCGCGAATGCAGAAGTTTCGGTTTTAAATTTGAGATGAAAATGTCAAACTGTAAAAGGCTTGGACGACTTGATCTTATCAGAGATCTACATAAATAAAAAAAGTTCTTTTTTTTTACATATGCAATTCACCTTAATATTTTTACATTTTTTTTGCTGTTTTGCTTGTTGTCAATTTAAATAATTAAATCAAGATAAACAATAGTGAAGGCAGTTAAGATATGGAGATATCAAAGAAAATCAACTTTGGTAATCCAATCTTAATTTTCTTTTTTTGCCTTTTGGATTGGCCAGCTTTTGTAATTAAAACAAAAACAGTATGCTAAAAAGAAAATTAAAAACTTGGGATATTTTCTTTTTCTTTTTTTTCCTGTCTTGCACGTTGTCAATTTTAAATTGGTTCACGGTTGAACCGGGAAACGAAAGTGGTCAATATGTACAATCAGGAACCAAACCGATCAATGTGTTTGGTTCTCGAGCGTGACATGGCGATTCCGAATCCCAATCAAATCTGGAAGACGAAAAAATTCCTCTGATATTGGCATCTTCTGTTACGACCCGATTTCTGAATCCGGATTTTCGTTTATATTCCTCTTCTTCCCTCTCTCCGACGCTTCCCGTCGGAATTTAGGGATTAAGTTAATTCTGCAGATCGGAAGAGAGTCTTCTGATTCTGTAGAGATTCCTACGGCGTTGATTTGATGTCACCTACGTTCGTGCGATAATGAAACACAAGAGCCAGCAGAAGAGGAAGAAGAAGGGGTCCTGCGCCGCAACCTCCGGTGATGGAGTGGCGTCCGACGGGAACAAAAAAGACCTGGAGGAAGAGAGGAGGGACGTTGAAGGAAATACGATATCAGAAAAAGTTGAAAAAACATATATTGATTCGTTAATGGAGGCCTTTTGCTCGGTTTCCGTGGAGGAAGCGACGGCTGCTTATAAAGAGGCAGCCGGAGATCTGAACAAAGCCGCTGAAATTTTGTCGGATCTGGTGGAAACCGGCGATGACCCGTCTACGAGTTCGGTCACAAGTGGGTCCTCGGGTCATGAAACCGGGTCTACCTCTGAGTACGGGGCTGGGTCAAGCTCGAGCTACGGCGAAGACCTGACGAGAGAGAGATGGTTAAAGGGAAACAAGCAGAATAGAGTTATTGCTGCAACAGGGATGGTGTCTTCTGTGATTGCGAAGGATTACTTGAAGCCGAATCCTGTTAAGAAAGCGTTTCCTTTGGTCGAAAGGTCTAAAGAGTTCGGGAAAAAAGCTGCGGATAGAGAGAAAGCTGAACAGTTCCTAAATTCAATGCTTGGAGATGATTGCGAGCTTAGCATGGCTGTTGTTAGAGATGTCCTGTGTGAGTATTTCTTCTGCTTCAATTAGTTTTCTCCCTGGGATAAGATTTTGTGGAACGGTATGGTCCTCAATGGTTATAGGATTACGTATTACTCTTCAGTTGCTTCCTACTTTTATCTTTGTCCAAGGGTTAAAACATACTGATACTGCCATGGTCATCGCTACTTTGTCATGGAAATATTTGTGAAACTAGAATGAGGGGAGACTTGATTGTTCGACACTTTGACATGGAAATTTCTCTTTTTTGCAGGTCAATGCGGCTATGATGTCGACATGGTAAGCAGATTGTCTTCAAACTAACATGGGGCAGCATTGGTATATTAACAGGAAAGGCCCCTGAAATATGCTGATACTGGCCCGGCCATTTATTTGAAAGCTAAATATTCTTTTCTTTTTAGGCCTTGAATGTCTTGCTTGACATGTCTTCTTCATCAACTGATGATTCATTAAGTGGTAATTGTTCCGGGATAGGATTCGGCGATAGTGTAAGTGGTTACTTTTTTCTTTTCTTCACAGATCTGTTTAATTGTATGTTGTCTTATACAATAGAATAAAGTGGAGTCTCCTGACATTATTTAGCAGCTGGCAGCGACATCATTTGATACTGATACTTCCGAAAGTGAACTAAGTTTCTGGGGAAGCTATAGTCAAAGGTACTGCCATTTTATTCTCAGGCCTCCTTCTGGTTATTGCTAATCAGTAGTTTTGGAATTATCACAGCTGATTCACAATTAGTTACAGCATAACTAGTTCCTTGCAACTTTTCCTTTGTCCCAAACTTTAATATAATTGCTTTTCTTCAACATTGTGGAAGAAGTCACATAACTAAAAATATGGCTTGTTTTTCCTTATGGTAGGGATTATTTAAAAGCTCTCATGAGTTCTGCAGATCCTTTTGCAACTACTTCAGGAAGTTCTGAGCCTGGTCTTCCACAAAAGGTGTTGGAGTCTCTGTTCAACATTCCCCAGAGTCCTAAACACGAACCAAAGACAATGAGTTGGAAGAATGTGGCAAAGAAAATGCAGTCACTTGGCATTGATGCTTCTTCATCTAGCGGGGAAGGGTGTCAGCCTGATACTTTTGGTATTTTACTTGATTTTATTATATGCATATTTGGCTGCAAATAGCAGGCTCATTTTGCCATGAGTTTGCAGGCTCCGAGCTTCTGATGTATGTTTTTTACCCGATGAAACACTTGGCAATTTTTGCTGTGGTGTCATTGGCAAAAACATCTGAGGTCTTGACTGCTTGTTTATGTTGCAACTCCTGAATTAGTCTTTTTACTCACGAATTGCGTTACCAATCAGTCCGTTAATATGTTGTAGTGAAGGATGACGGATATCATGAACTTAGAAAAGGTGCAAATGACCAGTGGAACGTGACGAAGTCCTACTATCAAAAAGTAAGTTTTATTTGTTTGCATATCTCTAGCACTGGTGGAGTCGTTAACAAAGTACCAACTGATGCATTTATCACTTGGTTGAAGGCTGCAGAAGCATATTCGAAAGGTGGGAGGGCTCATGCGGCTTACCTTTCTGACAAGGTGCACCTCATGATCTATGTTTCATGCTATGAGGGCAACTTTTTCGAAGTGATATATATTTGTGTCTTTATTCTTATAGGGGAGAGTGGCATCAAAATTAGCTCGACAGGCAGATGAGAGGGCAAGCCAAGATATATTTGTTGTGAGGTTAGCTGTTTTAAGGCATTATAGAAGTTATGCTGATACGCTTTCACCTTTCATTTTGTTGTGGACTAAGCCATCGTTGCATCTATATTAATGCAGAAATAAGGGTATAGAGAATGTGATAACTATTGATCTGCATGGTCAGCACGTTAAACAAGCAATGAAGCTATTGAAGATGCATCTCTTACTCGGATCATATGTCCCTTGTAAGTGTACTCACCAAACTAAATTACAAGTATTTTCTTTTTAAGAGATTATCAAAGCTTTGTCTTGTCTTCATAAACCCGAGATATTCCTTTCCTTCTAACACTTGTTAAATGATCCAGCCATTCAGACACTACGTGTGATCACAGGATGCGGGTCTCATGGGTTTGGGAAGTCGAAAGTGAAACAATCGGTAAGTTTCGTCAACACCTTTTCACATTTAAACGAATGGGATTCAATCTCTAGAGCCAAATATACGCAAAATGACATCAAACCCGATTGATTGTGTGCACAAGCTAAGGATTTAGTATTGCAGTTACGGTATAATGATTATTGATGATCAGGTGACAAAGCTGCTAGAAAGAGAAGGAGTTAGGTATTGTGAAGAGAACAGAGGGACATTGCTTATCAAGCTCGAGGGATGTAGTAGAGAGTTCAGTTTCTTAGACACAGAGAACGACTCTGACTAAGTTAAAACTAAAATTAAACTCAGGTTTTAGCTTTAGATCTTAGAACCATGTCTTTCTGTCTATATCTCATGCTAGCTCCGTGTGTTAAGTAAATGTCGAGCTAACTTCACTTCCTTATTTATTATCTTTTTTCTATTTTGACGTCATCTGAGAGTTATGAAATTCTTAGGCTGTCACAGACAGTATGTATATTTTTCCGTAAACTTTTATTTGCTTTAAATACTGGCAATTCTTAGAAAGGAGATGAAAGAAACAAAAACAGAACCAATAAGAACGCAAAGTTTTTCGAGCGTTACTAGGGATATGGTGAAGACTATGTTACGGACTATAGATATGTAATGATAACAGGTTAGAACACAACTCCTGCATTCTGATATTTGTGCATCTGAAAGAGACAAAATATCTAACTCTAATGTTGATTGAGTTATAAGTAGACCAAAGAAATAAAACCAGAGCGTATAGAATCTTTAATAAGTAGCTAAGAGAGTCGTTTAAACAGAACAGTCATCAAGCACTAAAGCTCACATCAATGGAGGATCAGATAGAGAAAACTCCATGAGTTGAGTTACAGAGGAAGCTCACCACTGTCAACAATCACAACTTTACTCTTAGGAGTTCCACTCTGATTCCCCTCAGCTTCGATTTTGTACACCACGTCCATTCCCGTCACTACCTTCCCAAATACTACGTGCCTCCCGTCCAGCCTGTATAAAGTTCCAAGCTTTCTGATCAAAAGAAGGAAAAAAAACATATCGGTTTCAAGAGTTAAATTGGTCACTGATTCTGTACTCACCAGCTTGTTGTTACTGTTGTGATAAAAAACTGTGATCCGTTGGTGTCTTCACCGGCGTTTGCCATTGATAGAAACCCTGTGAAAAAAGGGAAACAATTGATCAGATTAATTGAACCTCACTTAGGCCAACCGCCGTTGAGACTGTTTAACATAAAATACTGAAGAAACCCCCACCTGGACCAGTATGCTTGAGTTTGAAGTTCTCATCAGCAAACGTTTCACCGTAGATAGATTCTCCTCCCATTCCGTTTCCATGTGTAAAGTCGCCTCCCTGGAGCATAAAGCTTGGTATGATCCTATGGAACGAACTCCCCTTGTAATGAAGAGCCTTCCCTTTCTTACCTATTCCTTTCTCCCCTGTGAATCAATGAGTATACGGTTTATGTAAGCTTTTGGTTTTGAGGTAGATAAAATTGCTTCGCTAAGATGTGATGGTGGAAAAGAAAGTTAATAGCATTTCGATTGACATAGGATGAGAATGAGCATTAGTTTGTTCTCTTACCTGTGCATAAAGCTCGGAAATTCTCTGCAGAAACAAAAATATCAGGAAGTTAATCCTCTTATGAATATTTTACATAAAGAGTCTCAGACGTAAGCTTGCAATCAAGAATCAATGGCGTACACGAAGGGCTAAAGTACCTGTAGTTTTAGGGACTGCCTTTCCAAATAGACCCATGACAATACGACCTGGACAAAAAATCGTCAATCGGTCTGAGATGTTTTCAGGGGAAAGCAATGGAAAGACAAAATAAGAATAATATTTTTTTTCTAAAAAGCATTTCATTTCATGTAGTCTACCATAAAAGCACAAGTACTAAGTACACCAACATGGATCACAAGAATAAACTCAGGAACGGGGTCATACCGGCTTCTTTCCCATCAATTTCGACATCAAAATAAACCTTGTGAGTGATCTCCTTTAATTTTTCCTTCGACTTTTTGGCCTGAAACATGGAACCAAGGATCCAGAAAAATCAATATAAACACTAGCAGCCGCTTCATACCATTCGCATCAACCAATACATTTGGACACATATTAGGGGCACTTCATGCAGTAAGCTAGCTCTCTGAAAATATACAAATCCAGTGATGTTGAATCTAATCCCATCTTAGACGAACAAATTCAGAATTTCCACTTCCTGAATATCTTACGTCGGTAATACAACCATTGAAAATTGGATTACCAACTTCCTTCCTAATCACGTCTCAAACACATTATAACTCGCGATGAAAGTATAAGGATTTGTTCCATAATCCTACGAGGAATATACCCAAATCGTCCGAGATAGAGATGATTGAAAACTAACATCAGAAAGCTGTAAAACCAAACATCGAATAAAAGAAAAACCAACATGAAATCCTAAGGCATAAACAATCGCATTCAATTCGGTAATATCTAGATCGTGCAAAATCTAAGAACTCGATAAAATATATTTGCAGCAATCGATCATATGGTGAGAAGAAAAAGGCTAAGGTATACACAAAATGTACCTGAATCGAGCTTAGGGTTCCCAGAAGAAGAAGACTCCATAGAAGCAGCGTCACTGAGCTCGCCATCTCGCACCTTGCAAAGTGTTTGTTTCTCCAGTCTTTGTTTTGTCCATCTTTGTTTCCACCTGCGCATAACAAGAACACGTCGATATCCAACCGGATTTCGCCACATGGCTTATTGGTACTGGATACCATACT
The DNA here is from genome assembly GCA_000218505.1 of Schrenkiella parvula. Taxonomy (NCBI): domain Eukaryota; kingdom Viridiplantae; phylum Streptophyta; class Magnoliopsida; order Brassicales; family Brassicaceae; genus Schrenkiella; species Schrenkiella parvula. Next base: position 10,373,635 of record CM001192.1, on the reverse strand, counting down.
TTGGGCCACAGATCTTTTTAGAATAGTAATAGGCTTTTAGAATCATTGGCTACGGGCCTACGGCCCGTTAATCTATTACCTTGTCGGCATAAAATTGTACTTGGTAATAACATAATTATTGTTTTATGCTGTTGAAGAGTTCCATGATTATTTGTATATACACTTCAATTTTATCATTGGAGGAGATGACAGGGTCGAATAATAATTTTTTTTTAATTACACAAAAGTCATTTTAAATCTCGGTCAAAAGAAACCATAAGCATTGTCACATTACTCCTGCCCAGCTAATATATAATTCTGGTTCTAAGTGGTTTTAATAAACATTAATGTCAGTATCATTTAACTAAGCACGTTTCCATTCACATTAAATATTGTTTTAACTAAGCGAGATAACTCCTCCTATTATGTATTTACTTTGTATCTAAAAGTGGATTTAGGAAGACAAAACAGAACTATACAAAAGACTTAAAGATCAATGTCAAAAAAAAAAAATTAGATCTGTGAATCTGGCCCACCAATATAGCCAATACTTTTTTGTTGTTGTATTGTTATTTCAACATATCTGAAATCTGTTTTCAGAAAATATCTATATTCTATGTTCACATTAAATGTCTTTTTTTTTGTTTACGAGGAAAAACAATTCAACACCTGGCGGTATTTTTTCGTATTACTTCTTTTTTAAAAATGGAACTAATAAAATTTAGTTTATTTTCCTGGGATGAGAATTATGGAGAATCATCATTATTAAAATATTACAGGAAAAAACGAGATTCAGTAAACTAAAGTTTTTTTTTTGTTTTCTTGTGTTCAGATGTAACCGTGTAGAGGTTTGACGAAGAAAATAAATACTCCGAAATGTTTTCCAAAATTTAAACAAACATTAAATTGAGGAATGATCTGAGTATTTAAGTAATAAGAGCAAAAGGTATAATCACCTTTCCACCTTCTTGGATCTAAACAGGGCGATACACAATACACACATATACATACACGTATACAGAAGAAGGAGGAGGGAGATGGGTAGTTACAGAATGTGTCTCGTCTTCACGAGGAAGTTCAGGGTGACGGAGCCTGGTCCGGTTGATGACGTCAGAGACGTCTTCGAGAAATACACGGAGGTTGAGGCAAACATGTCGCCGGAGCAGCTGCGTAAACTCATGGCGGAGGATGGAAGAGAAACGAGTCTGGAGGAGGCAGAGAGGATCGTCGACGAGGTGCTTCGCCGGAAACACCACATTGCAAAGTTCACGAGACGAAACCTCACTCTTGAGGATTTCAACTATTTTCTGTTTTCCACTGAACTCAATCCTCCTATCGGCGATCAGGTTTAACTCTTTTTTTTTTCCTTTTTGGAGTCAACTTTGTTTTTTTTTCCTTTTCCTGGGAAAATGAGAGAAAATGGGCAAAAAAGTCTTGGACTTTTTCGGAATCTGGGATTGAAACTGTGTTTGTTTCTTGACCAGATTGACAAAGAAAGCTTTATACGACATTTCGATGCTCTCTGTTGATTTTACCGGAAAAAAGTGTCTGAATTTTTTCTCGGGAAAGTTTTCGCTCTCATCGCTATTTTGACTTAATTTGGTTGATTAGCAAAGACGCAATTACGATCACATGAGTTAGTGTCTGAAAATTTCTCAATTATACCTCTGCTACTGAAATTCTGAATGTTTGATTCACCTGTCTAAATTCAGAAGATTCCATTTTGGATACTTTCTATTCTAGGAGCTGTTTACTTCTGGAGATCTGCACAGATTCTCAATTCTTCAGTGATATTTAACCAAACTGTTCGGTATTCTTTTTGCTTTTCAGGTCCATCAGAAGATGGATGCTCCTCTGTCGCATTACTTTATATACACAGGACACAATTCCTACTTAACTGGAAACCAGCTCAGCAGCAACTGCAGTGACCTTCCCATTGCAGATGCATTGAGACGAGGCGTGAGGGTGGTTGAGTTGGATCTCTGGCCGCGTGGTAACGATGATGTCTGTGTTAAGCATGGAAGGTATATATATATTCAGTTTGGGTCTTGCTCTTAGTCAATATGGATGGACTGTTGAGTATTCTCACTTTAGGATCAAAATGCAGGACCTTGACTAAGGCCGTGAAACTGGGGAAATGTTTGGAATCCATTAAAGCTCATGCCTTTGCTACTTCAAAGTACCCTGTCATTATTACTCTTGAAGACCATCTAACGCCTAAACTTCAATCTAAAGTTGCCAAGGTTTGTTATTTTTCTGCTCATCCTAAATAGTCTTAGTCCAGTTCATGATTCCATCTGTTTATATGAATACTGCGATTGTTTGCTGCTCGGCAGATGATAACTCAGACATTTGGAGATATGTTGTATTACCATGATTCTGAAAGTTGCAAAGAATTTCCTTCACCAGAAGAGTTGATGGAAAAGATTCTAATATCAACAAAACCTCCAAAGGAGTACTTAGAAGCTAATGATGCAAAGGAGAAAGATAATGGAGAGAAAGGAAAGGATTCAGATGAGGATGTATGGGGCAAGGAGCCAGAAGATCTTATTTATACGCAATCTGATCTCGAGAAGGTTTGTAGTTTCGTTAAGTTTAACAGACGTTATTACCAAAGACCACTTGCAGCAACTACTCTTAGCATCAAGAGCTTTGATTTGACTGTGCATGTTCATTGTCTCCAAATCATACCACCTTTGATTTGGTTTCAGGTCTCAACTTGTATAAATTATATCAGTCGAGATGACGAAGAGAGGGGTTCTCGTGATTTTGATACGTCATGCCAATTTCAAGCACCAGAATACAAACGCCTTATTGCCATCCATGCCGGGAAGCCAAAGGGCGGCTTACGGATGGCTTTAAAGGTTGATCCAAACAAAATCAGACGACTTAGCCTAAGCGAGCAATTACTTGAGAAAGCTGTAGCATCACATGGTGCAGATGTTATAAGGTACATTAACATCACATGCTAAACAAGCATTATATAAGTAGTGTTTGCTTCTAGTATTTCAAGTTAAGTTAATCTATTAGAAACCTCACAATTGAGCAGATTCACCCAGAAGAACTTTCTGAGAATCTATCCCAAAGGCACAAGGTTTAACTCTTCAAACTATAAACCTCAGATCGGTTGGATGAGTGGAGCTCAAATGATTGCATTCAACATGCAGGTTTGCCTCAAGTCTTCGTTTTCTTGTATCCTCATCGGGTTTTATACCGTGATGAAGCTAAATAATACTTTTGAAAACATAAATGCAGGGGTATGGAAGAGCATTGTGGCTGATGCAAGGTATGTTTCGAGCGAATGGAGGGTGTGGTTATGTCAAGAAGCCAGATTTTCTAATGAATGTAGGTCCTAATGGACACGTTTTTGACCCCAACGAGAATTCCTCTCGAAAGAAAACTTTAAAGGTTGGTTACTTATGTGCTATACAGTCGAACATCCACCGTTTCCTTCTCCTATGCTTCTGTACTATCTTGCTTAACATCTAACATTCTCAGGTGAAAGTCTGTATGGGAGATGGATGGCACCTGGACTTCAAAAAAACTCACTTTGATCTCTATTCTCCTCCAGACTTTTTCGTGAGAGTATGTGTCCTTCAATCTTTGTTTTTCCATTTTTTCCTCTTATCTTGATTCTTGGATTGTAATTTGTACATTTGATCAGTGCAGGTGGGTATTGCTGGAGCACCTGTTGATGAGGCGATGAAGAAAACAGAAGTAAAGTATGATACGTGGACACCCATTTGGAACGAGGAGTTTTCATTCCAGTTAACTGTTCCTGAACTTGCTCTGCTCCGTGTTGAAGTGCATGAGTACGACGCGAATGAAAAAGACGATTTTGGAGGTCAAACTTGTCTACCAGTGTCTGAGTTAAGGCAAGGCATACGCGCTGTTCCACTCTTCAACCGACAGGGAGTGAAATACAGCTTCACGCGGCTTCTTATGCGCTTCGAGTTTGTCTGAGACGCCATTTTTTTGGTGCGTGTATCCATCTAGATTTATGTTTTCTCTTCTTTAGTCGATATGTTGCGTATTACTATGTGTCTTATGCCTCTTCAGTCTTCATCTGAGGAATTAAAAAATCAAATTTTACCTGAGAAATATATAGATCTTTTGCATTCCCTTTCTTTATGGTTTCGTTTATATATGTTACCAGTTTCTTGGGATGAAGTTTTGTTCAATAAGAGCCAAAAACTAATAAGTTCTTGTGAAGTTATAATAACATTAACAAGCATATCTCTTCTTTGCATAAAAACATAATCTCTCTTATTCTTTTTCTGGATCATTTGGTATCGGATAGCTTAAATTAGTCATTTATACTGTATGAAAACTTGTATATCAAGAAGCTTCGTATCTTTTTAGCTATATCAATAGTTATTTAAGCCTTTGTCTCTCTGTTTGCTGCACTAAACACGTGAAAATTTTAAAGTAGAGTATATATTCTGGAGTCTTTTGTTGTTATATTATATGAATCTCTTTATGCTAATTAGTCTAATTTTTTTAGCGTTGCTTTACATTTAACAATCTATAGGTATTTATTCTTAATCCGTAGACAGAGACCACACCACCCATATATGCTTATTAGTGAAGAAAGATAGATTCTTGATTCTGTTTTATCTTTGGAGAGTTTGGTAACTTACTGATATTTTGAGATTCTTCAAAGACTTTAGGCATATCAACAATGACTTGAGAGGTTTTAGGTACCGTAAAATATAAAAGGAAAGAAAGAAATTAAAAAGTCTGAGAAAACTAATCGTTGAGTCCATGAAGCTTCCCTGCGCAACATCATATGCTTCTGGAATTAGATGCCTTAGTATTTGTTTAAGCTGGTTCTTTGGAAAGTGAGGTTTTGCAACATGAGTCTCTGGATTGGGAATATATGGAAAAAGAAGAGGAAAGCTAAGAGCACTGAGCAAAAAGAGACATACCACTATAACTATAATAAAGCATGGAAGAAAAAATAACGACTTATAGTTGATTGATGAGTATGAAGATCATGCCAAATATGCAGAAGTTGTTAAATAACCAAATTGCAGGAACTTTTTGAAGAGAATCCACGAGATGAAAAATATAAATATTGGCTTGTGAAAGGAAAACTGGTGTAGTTGTGAAGTATTTTGTTGCTTCTTCTCAAGCCGAGATTTCGATTTGGGGATACAACGAGCTGAGATGAAGAGAGAGCTTGGGAGGTACAAAAGGGGTTTGTGTTTCAGTGACAAGTTGAGGATGAACAGAGGAGCTCCACCTCCGGATGTAGTGACGATTTTTGTAGAGTATAGCGAGGGTGGAAACCATATGACAGCAGAGCAGCTGTGTCGGTTCTTGGTTGATGTGCAGAACGAGACCGAGGTGTTGGCTTCAGATGTAGAGAAGATCATAGAAAGAATCACAAGTGCAAGACATCATATCACTAAGTTCTTGAGACATTCGTTGAACCTAGATGATTTCTTCAGTTTCTTGTTCTCAGATGATCTGAATCATCCAATTGTTAGTAAGGTATTCTCTCTCGTAATGTCTTTATTTTTCTTGTTAAATGGAAAGTTTCAATCTTTAGGATTTTGTTGCTTCAGGTGCATCAAGACATGGCCTCTCCCTTGTCCCATTATTTCATTTACACCAGCCATAATTCGTATCTGACTGGGAATCAAATCAACAGCGAATGCAGCGATGTGCCTCTCATTAAGGCGTTGAAGAGAGGTGTTCGAGCTCTTGAACTTGACTTGTGGCCAAACTCTACTAAGGACGACATACTTGTTCTCCATGGCTGGTATGTCGTTGTGTTATGGATGTACATTCTGAAATTTCTAGTTTGAAAGTTTGTCGGAAAAAAAAAGAGTATGTTTGTTGCTTTTAGGGCATGGACACCTCCAGTGGAACTGATCAAATGCTTGAGATCTATTAAAGATTATGCCTTTTCTGCATCTGCATACCCTGTGATCTTAACTTTGGAAGATCATTTGACCCCAAATCTTCAAGCCAAAGCAGCTAAGGTGATTTCTTGATCTCGCTGAGGAATCATTGCCATGTTAGTTAAAGAAGTTCTTGAAATTATTTGAAAACGTTATTTTTTTGTTCCTTTTCTCTATTGCTGCAGATGATGAAAGAGACATTCATGGATATGGTGTATTTTTCCGAGTCTGGCGATTTAAAAGAGTTCCCTTCACCAGAAGATCTCAAGTACAAAGTTGTAATATCCACAAAGCTTCCCAGAGGGAACCTGAAAAAAGAAAAGGATTCCGAGTCAGATGTATCAGGAAAAGCGTCATCAGATGTTTCAGCTGACCAAGTAGAAGATGAGAAGGTACTTGAAATCCATATTTAGAAGTTCATTTTCTCAATGTAATAATCTTATATTTCTCTCTTTGCTTGCAATTACTTGTGTAGACTGAGGAAGAAACAAGCGAGGCCAAAAATGAAGAGGATGTATTTGATCAAGAATCCAGCAACTTGGATCTCCTTACCTACAGTCGCCTGATATTGATTCCATCTGGAAATGCTAAAAATGGATTGAAGGAAGCACTTACGATCGATAATGGTGGAGTTAGACGGCTGAGTTTGAGGGAGCAGAAGTTCAAGAAAGCCACTGAAGTCTATGGAAACGAAGTCATAGAGTAAGTATAACATGCACATTCAAAGAGCCTATTGCTTTTGAGCTAGTTCTTTTGTTTTTCGTGATCTACGCTCACTAGAATCATAATTTAGATTCACACAGAAGAATCTGTTGAGGATATATCCAAAGGCCACTCGAGTAACCTCCTCAAACTACAAGCCATTCCGCGGTTGGATGTACGGAGCTCAGATGGTCGCTTTCAACATGCAGGTTTGCAGGTTTTTTTTTCTCTCTCTCGGGACTTTTCAACATTTACCAAAATCTCATCAGACCGATGCGCTTGTGCTTCTGATTTGCAGGGCTATGGAAGAGCTCTCTGGATGATGCACGGGATGTTCAGGGCGAATGGTGGATGCGGATACGTGAAAAAACCGGACTTTATGATGAACAAAGGTCCGGACGGAGAAGTGTTTGACCCAAAAGCGAAGTTACCCATAAAGACAACTCTGAGAGTGAAAGTATACATGGGGAAAGGATGGGACTCTGGTTTCCAACGAGCATGTTTCAACACTTGGTCTTCTCCGAACTTCTACACAAGGGTAACCAACATTTTCAAAGAATTATATATACAAGAAAGACTTGAAATTTCTTGATTCTCTACTCTGGCTCTGTGTTTCTCTCTGTTTCATATGGATTGCACTTTCTGTGTTAAAGCAGGTGGGGATAACAGGAGTAAGAGCTGACAAGGTAATGAAGAAAACGAAGAAAGAAGAAAACACTTGGGAGCCTTTCTGGGACGAGGAGTTTGAGTTTCAGCTTACAGTACCGGAGCTCGCGTTGCTCAGAATTGAAGTTCACGACTACAACATGCCAGAGAAGGACGATTTCTCGGGGCAGACATGTTTGCCTGTGGCAGAGCTAAGACAGGGTATACGTTCTGTTCCTTTGTATGATCGCAAAGGCGAGAGACTAGTTGCAGTTACACTTCTCATGCGGTTTCAGTTTGTTTAAAAACAGAGCTTCTTTCTTCTTCTTATTTATCCTTCAAAAAAAGTTTGTAGCAGAGAAGCTTTTGCCGCAGATAAAAATCAATAATCACTAATAACTTATCGATAAAACAACTCAATATCGGTTTATGTAACATACAATTACAACGAATCAAATATCCCCATCACTAGATTTGATTATGTTTTTTTTCTATGAGTTCACAATTTTTCAAAAAAATATAGACTATGGTGGAAGCCGTGTTTGAGCATGAAATATCGAGATCCGATCCAAATGAACATTTTTTCCACACAAAAGTGACTCTTTCTGCATCAAGTTTTTTGGGCTTTTATTAATGGGCCTTTGTAGAATACATCTCAAGTGCCTTTTTATTAATGGGCCCTTGTAGAACACATCTCAAGGACGGGCTAAGTTTAGCACATCTCAAAAAAACTTCTATCGTTTACACTTCCTACTTTAATTATGGTCATACTCATTATAATACTCCCATTTTTGGAATATAGTGGTGTATGTGAAGACATTTAAAATAATTGATTTGGTTACTTATATTACAAAAAATATAGATAACAATCAGATGAAAGACAATGAATAACTCGAAAGTTAATGGTATTTGAGTTGGAATAATTTAAAGATAGATAACAATCAGATGAAAGTATATCCCATTTATACCGAGAGCAGACATAAGAGTCCATTAATGATGACATTCGGGACGTTACGCTCATATTGTGGTTTTATTATTTTATTAGGTGAGTGTGTATATACGAGATCAACCATGTTCAGCTTTTGACATGGTACTGACTAATTTTTTGTTTTTGTAAAGACATGGTACTAATTGATGGATCTAATATTAAGTGCAGTCCTAGAAAATCTTTTGAATTTAATTTTCTAGGACTGCACTTAATTTTTTGAAGCATGTGATTTGTTTTTATCAAAACCATCTTGTGATGCAGTGAACTAAAATCACATCTTCAACAGTGTTGATAATAAAATTCAACAGTATTGACAATAAAAATGAAAAATCTCTGTTTTCAACGATATTAAAATACTATATAGAGTTGACAAATGACAATACATTAGCTGTTTTTAATTATATGATGAAAAATGATTCGCTATTAAGTTTCTGATCTTTCTGGTGACCACCTACGAGCATACCACCAGTTTCTCAGCCATTGGCTACAGACTCAACCACTTTTTTTTATTATACTTTTGGTCAACGGTTCGGTTTCTGGTCGACGGCTCTGTTTGGCTTTTAATACTGACTTCAATTCAGACAGCCGACAGATCATCTCTCTCTCTCTCATTCAGATTTTTATTTTATTTTTAATATAATTTTTGTATTATGAATATATCAGTATAATTGAGGTTCCTTATCACATGAGAACGAAATCTTACATTATTTGAGGAATACATGTGTTTACCAAAAACATAAGATCTCTCTGTTTCTTTTCTTTTCTTTTTCCTTCTTGAAACAGCATCTCTCTGTTTCTTTTCTATCTGGTTAACTTTCACAAGAGAAAACAAAAACAATGAAGGATTCGTTCAAAGTGTGTTTCTGTTGTGTAAGAAGCTTCAAAGTGAAATCAAGTGAGCCACCTGAAGAGATCAAAACGCTTTTCGACGAGTACTCCGGAGACGGCAGGATGTCTGTAGATGAGATGCTTAGGTTCGTGATTCAAGTTCAAGGAGAAAAACACGCTGATTCAAACTACGTGAAGGATATATTCCATAGGCTCAAACATCACGGCGTTTTCCACCTTCGTGGACTTCATCTTGAAGGATTCTACCGTTATCTCCTCAGCGATTTCAACTCTCCTTTGCCTCTTTCCGGCGAGGTAAAGTTTAGGATAAGATCTGTTTTACTTTGAGAGAGATTTTTGTTTACTTGAATCTGGGATTATGTTTTTCAGGTTTGGCAAGATATGAATCAACCTATATCACATTACTTCTTGTACACGGGTCATAACTCTTACTTGACTGGGAATCAACTCAGCAGTAGCAGCAGCACCGAGCCGATTGTGAAAGCTCTACGAAGAGGAGTTCGTGTCATCGAGCTTGATTTATGGCCTAGCTCTTCGGGAAACGAAGCTGAAGTTCGTCATGGCGGGTCTGAATCGTTCGTTAATTTAGTCTCTAGAGAAGTCTATAAACAATTTCTTGATTTGTTTTGCTTTTGATCTCAGGACGTTGACAAGTACCGAAGATCTGCAGAAATCTCTTAACGCGGTCAAGGAGAACGCGTTTAAGGTGTCTGATTATCCTGTTGTACTTACCTTAGAAGACCATTTGCCTCCAGATCTTCAGAAGAAAGTCGCTATGGTAAGATTCTGATAAATCGTGGAATCTTGTTTAGAACACTGAGCTTGATTGATGGTGAAAATGTTTGTAGATGGTGAGCAAGACTTTTGGAGGAACATTGTTTCAATGCACGGACGAATATACAAAATGTTTTCCTTCACCAGAAGCACTCAAGAATAAGATTTTGATCTCAACAAAGCCACCAAAAGAGTATCTTCAGACTCAGAACTCTCAAGGTGCAACAACAGATGAATCCGTAGAAGCTAAAGTAAGAATGACGAAAACAAAGCTAAAGTAACAACTAGCATTTCTTAATGGGTTTCTGAGGGTTGTGTGTTGTGACAGAAAGTTCCAGATGCAGAGGAAGTGATTGAAGATGAAGATGAGGAGACTGTGGTGATCGAATACAGAGACTTGATCTCGATTCACGCTGGGAATCGCAAAGGAGGATTGAAGAACTGCTTAAATGGGGACCCTAACCGAGTCATACGGTTAAGCATGAGCGAGCAATGGCTAGAAACTCTGGCTAAAACCCGTGGACCTGATTTAGTAAAGTTCACGCAGCGGAATATTCTGAGGATATTTCCCAAGACTACACGTTTTGACTCATCAAACTATGATCCTCTCGTTGGATGGATTCATGGTGCTCAAATGGTTGCCTTCAATATGCAAGTAAGATATTTAGATAATCTCTCCTCTCCACTATAAACATAGATTTTCAATAGAAAGGAAAGATGAGTATATACCAATTATACTTGGTTTTGTGTAAATGCAGAGTCGTGGGAAGTTCTTGTGGATGATGCAAGGAATGTTTAAAGCCAATGGTGGATGTGGTTATGTGAAAAAGCCTGATGTTATGCTCTCCAGTGGTCCTGGAGGTGAAATTTTTGACCCTTCCAGTCAAAATCTACAGATCAAGACAACTCTTAAGGTTTTGTCTTTATCTCTGTTTCTGATCTGTCCCCTTTTCATCCGTTTCTTGAATTGCAAGAAAGCATCTTAGTTTTGTGTCTGTGAATGTGATGTATCATTAGGTGAAGATCTATAATGGAGAAGGATGGAATCTTGATTTTCCTCAAGATCATTTTGATCGATACTCTCCTCCCGATTTCTACGCAAAGGCAAGTGTTGACTCATATGAAGCAGCTCATAAAATAACTAGAGAAGTTCAGTTTTCAAGAACCCTAGTAGGTTCCTTGTCGCTCAAGTCACCCGACTTACCTGCTGTTGTTTTTTATTTCAGATCGGAATCGCAGGAATACCTTTAGACACAACAAGTTACAGAACAGAAGTAGATACAGACGAATGGTTTCCGGTTTGGAATAAAGAGTTCGAGTTCCCATTGCGTGTGCCGGAGTTAGCGCTTCTGTGTATCACAGTCAAGGACTACGACAGAAATACTCAAAACGATTTCGCTGGCCAGACATGTCTTCCGTTGTCAGAGATCAGGTCTGGAATTCGTGCCGTCCGGCTCCACGATCGTGCCGGAGAGGTCTTAAAGCACGCGAGACTGCTCGTGCGGTTTGTCTTGGAGCCTCGTTAGTCGTTTCTTTGATATTCATTCCATCATCTTGTGTCAATAAATCAAATGTCGGTAAGTTAGTCGTTTCGTTGATGTTTATTCTTCACTTGTGTCAATAATATTTAGTGCCGGTAAGTTAGTCATACCAAGCCACAGGCTAACAAGAGATGAACAAAAAAAAGTTGATTAAGATCAGCAAAATAATAATATTTGTGATTTTAGTTTCACACTTTTTTCAGTTTCAAAAAAACTGTTCAAATATCAAGCAGTTTATGATAATAATATTTGTTTAAGCAATTGATGTGGTCCACTAACCACTAAATTGCTTTCATTATTGTAACTCACACTATGGCAAATTCATACTATAGCAAAAGTTACTTAATTATGGCAATTCTCACTAAAGGCCTAAAGCAATTGCTTTATTATGTTATAAAACTATTTTACAAGTCTTTTTAATAAATTCCATTATCACAATAGAAAAATATTAGATCCTTCGTTGTTATATTGTTAAACAATAGAGAACTTTTAAAAATTCAACAAATCAACAGTGAAATAATAGTTGTTGTGAATAGAAATTAAATTGCTCTGTATCGATCTCTCACCCAAATTTATCACATTAGCTCTCTCTCTCTCTCTTTGGTCTTAAACAATTGTAAAGTGAGACAAAGAATTACCAAATTCTCAAAAATTATCAGGGCCAGCCCAAAATGCTTATTTGAGACTCTATCAAAAATAATATTTGGCCCTTTGATAAAAGAAAATGTATATTAGTTTGTCTTATGGATACATTGACGATAAAATTTTATAAAAATTGCGGATATTCCCTACAGACCCGGCCCAGAAGTCTTAATCGAACCAAACCAAAACGATTTATTTTAAAAAATCTATATATCTAAATAAAAAACCCGGAATCCAAAATCGAAAACTAAACCGAACCAAAAATCCTATAAAAATGCATTAGGAAAAAATGGTATTAAACCAAAAACTGAATCAAAGTAAACCGGCCGATTCCACACCTCTAGTTCACTACACCACATGATGATAAGATGAGAGACTAAGACTTAAGTATCTACAGTTTGTTCAACCACTAGATACTCATATTTACGACACGATCAGAGAAAGAGTGGAGATTTCGAGGCGAATCTAGAAAGGCCGATCTTGTGCCCGAGAGACTGAACATCCGCCTGAACTTGAGCTTCAAACTCCGAGTAAGTGAATGGCTTATAGTTTGATGACTTTATCACACAGTCTCTTTTTGGGAACACAAAATAACACACAGAGTGTCTCTCCGTCGTCCTATCCTTCTTCTTCACTCTATGCTTCACACTCTTGAACTCATCGTCACTTATCGCCTGAATATATAATACATGCATCGATCAAACGGTTATATATGCTAACCAAAGTAATGAATACGTTTGTTTCTTACCTGCATCATATCTCCTAGATTGACGATGAGAGTATTAGCAACAGGTTTTACACGAAACCATTCTTCACCTTTCATGATCTCAAGCCCTCCAGTTTCATCTTCTTTTAATATTGAGATCACCGAACTATCCGTGTGGACTTCCATCCCCAGAGCTTCTACTGCTTCCTCGACGGAGGAGCTCCGAGGATACCGGTAAACTCGTATGAGCCCTGTTGACACCGATAAGTATTCTGATCTCCGGTCACGGGACAAATCTAGGTTCAGTGTTTGTGCTATAGTTTCAAACAAGGATACAGCAATTCTAGATATGTGACTTCCATATTCCTCTATCAACACTCTGCACACTCACAACACACACAAAAGAAGTTAGAGAAAATTTATGTGTTAATTAATATACGACATTAGCTAGGGTTTTGAAGATTTTAGTTGTCAAAATCTGTGTTTGATTTCTAATTTGAGATATACGGATCAAAAACCCAAAACTGTATATAATACATAAACTAAAAGCTTTATAGTAATTAAGTGGTAAGGTGAGATATACGAATGAAATCTTTTAGTAACGTTTGTTGGATTTATCGTATTTATTTAAAATTATGCTAGCATTTTCAAAATGCTGCCAAAATTTTGGAAACCATTATTTGAATTTTAGTGAAACAAAGTCGATAATTTTCAGAAAAATATCAGCAATAACTCGGATTTAAATTGATTTTCTATTTAAAATTCATCGTATCCAAACAAAAAAAGTAAACATCTCGTCAATCAAAACTCCATGCACGTGTCAGGAAATGACACGTACTGTTCATCGTCAACTTCTACAGTCGACACAGTACACCTCCAAATATATATGATTTAATATAATATACACATCTCGAAATTTAATATACAGAAAATTAAATGACCACGTTCATCGAAGTTAATATCTTTTATTATTTATTATAGAACATATAACAGGCCTATGTAGATAACATTTGCTAGCTACATAATTATTTCGCACTACTAAGTGTTGACTGATTGATTGATTAATTAATTAATGAAACCATTAAATATTAATCACCAACTACGGAAAAAAATAAATATTAACGACGTCGTATGGTACCTGAAAGTCTTTGGTCCTGAACGTTGAGCATCATCATCATCACCACAAGAAGTAGAAGCAGGAAGCTTCGAGAGAGAAGAGAGAGGAACGTTGAAACCTTCGACCATATTTACGTTCGAAGCTTTAGCTCCTCTCTTCAGTGCATCTCCCGACCGATTTAGGGCAGGTGTTCCCCAGAAATACGATAACGGAGAGTTAACGGCGGCGAACAATTCCCGTTTTTTCTCAAATGGAAGACTCAGCAACGATTCCGAGATCTCCTGAAGCTGTGACGTCAACGCCAACGGTACTCCGTGATTCTCCAGACGGAATATTCCCCACTCTTTGCATGCCTCTGTTAGTATCTCCTTGTCCAAACGCTCCATATCGATAACCGGGATATGGATATCCTTGTCTTGGACAAGAACTGGCTCCACCTCCGCCGTAGCTGGAGGAGGATCTCCGTCGTTGATTACACGCCGGAAAGCCGGTGGATATGACTCACTGATGCTCATATCTCCGCCGATGAAATTCTTAAGCTCTCTCTCTCTCTCTTTAGATCTCTATCTATTCTTTTTTTTCTTTTACAAATTCCAATAGATTACTTAACATATGAAGTATTTGATGTGTATAAAACTATAAATAGGTGCATTTACTTACGATTAATTAATTAATAATATTTTTGGTGATATTATATTTCCTATATATATATATATGAAAATGTCTATATACTGTAATATTCACTAATGAATTGAAGACATTTTGTCACTTGTCACGGATTTCTATCTGTAACACAAAGAAGGCATAGATTCTGTCTAAACAAAGAGACCAAGTTGCATGCTAGATAGATACGTGTATCATATATTCATAGCTGTCGGTCCATCACTCATAAACTTCCAAATTCTTTCTAAATTCATCGAACTTTATTTTGGTTTATAGCGAAAATTAGAATAATTTTTCCTCACCAATACAAGAGTTGTGTTTGGTTCCATTTTCTAGTGGTTTAATCAGGAGATCGGTTAAGGAGCTGATAAAATGAACCAAAACTGGTTTAGCCCTTACTCGACTTGCCTAAGAATGCCGTCGAGAAGTCGTCGTAAATGTCCGCTTCATTCTGTTGTGGAAGTTACAATGAAACAAAACCATTATAAGACACGTATATATAGATTCGTTCAGGTTTGGTCGATTTGTGGTGTGCGAGAATATGTGTTAACTTGTCTCTCTCTCTATAAGATTTTGAGTGTGACTTATGTGAGTTGGAGTTTTCTGTACAACCTTTTGATTGGTGATTCTTGAATTCGTCAATTTGTTGTGCATTTCGATTACTGTTTCGCAATCTTTTTCGTGATGAGTGATAGCTCTTAGCTCACGTGTGCGCGTGATTACGATTTCAATTTTAATGGCAAATGAAGCTTAAAACACTACAATCAAATTAAATACTTTTTTTCTCAAAAAAATAACATGTGAATGTTTTAAAATGGCAAAAAATCTCTTCATATTTCGGGGATAAATTATCTTACGTGCTCTGGAAATTAGTTTAGGTTATACTGAATATCTTTGTTATACATACATATATTACAAAAAGTTTTATTCGTTTTCATATTAGATATATATATATCAACATGTCTCATATTTGCTACTTAATCCCGCATAACCTGCAAAATTAAGCAAAATGGAAACATTGCATATTTGATTACTAATGGCAATGAATGGAAATTTAAAGTGTGGACAAAACTGTTTTTTCGCTTCCATTCACCAAATTATAACATTATAATGCGTTTTTTAAATGTTATAACATTAATATTAGAAAGATAAAATAACGTCAAATACGGTCTAAAAAGTGAAATCTGCATATGTTTTTTGAAAGCTCCAATTTTGACGCTTTCATATTGCGGTACGTTTTTGTTTTTTTTGTTTTAATTCAAAGATATGTAATATATATAAACAAATTGTTCACTTATGCATTCTTATTTGGAAAAAATTGTTGTAGTTATTCCAAATTCCAAATGCTATAAACAGTGAGTCAAATTTTGATAATTATTATGCTTATACTGCATATAATTTTTTATTAGTCAAATATCGTCCACACAGTTTATCATGTAATACATGTATTTATCTTACTCTTTACGTGTATTATAGTTAAATCATATTCTGACATTCTCCATCAGTTTTTATAACACTGTAAAATATGTAATTTTTATTAGGATATATTTAAATTTTTAGTTATAAATAAATAAATAAAAAATTTCCGTTCAAATATGTTTGAGTATTGAAGTTTTCATATGTAGATAAATAAACTCATTTGGACTTTATCATATTTATGTTATATGTGTTCATCGATTCAATTTGAGATATACTGTTAGAATTTATTCAAAATAACTAAAAATCCATTCGACTGATTTTTTTTCAATTCGGAATTAGGCTATCACTATTTGAGTTTTTTTTTGATATTTGTAAATTACATTTAATTTCCTACATTTTAAATGGTTATTCGGATTCGATTGCTAAAAAATTGTCGTGATATTTATCTATAGCATTCTGTTGATTATAATTTTGGAATGGCCGAAGAACCAAAAGAGATGTTCTATAGAATTGGGTCTCCCTCTCCAGCGGTGCGTGTACGAAACTTTAATTTTTTCCAATATGAATCATATCGAATTAGTAGAAATTATTTATTTAATATATAAAATTAGTTGATAAAAACAGAAAAAATGAGTATTGGTAACACAAAAGAAAATGTTTTAAACCCACTTCGAAACGGGTATCACCCGTTTGACCCATGGCCATAAATGAATATAAATGGGCCAAAAAGTCAACAAAGAAGGATAGGGTTGGAGAAGGGGGTACCATTGTAAATTCAGAATAAGAGCGTTGACGAACTACAAAATTGCACAGTGGCAGTCCCTATCTGATGCCTCCACACTTCCACTTGCTTGGCGTTACGTGGCACCATGCTTTGCACACGTCATCTCCCACTCCCGCATTTACCGTGACACGTGTCCTCATCTTTCTGGTCTCTCTCTGACCTTTTTTCATCTCCGCATACCTTTTTCTTCGCTGTAATTATAAAAAATTAAATGTAACGTATAAATTGATTGGCATTTTTGAAGTAAAATCAGTTTGGAGATAAACACAACAAAACACTCACTTGTCGTTTCTTTATAAATATACGACGGAGACGACACGAATCTGTTAACAGAAGATTACTTCCAAAATAAAATTAAAAAAAGAAAGCTTTGACGAAAGAGAGAGAGATGAGTTTTGTACTTCGCCTTGTTGTGTTTCTCCTGTTGACGCTTACAGTTACATCTTCAGCCCGTAGTTCTGTCTCTGTTTCAGGTTTGGATCTCTTCCTTTTCTTTGTTTTCCTTGTTTCGATTCAATCTGATTTTGGGTTTCTGATTTGATTTCGTTTGGTTTGTTAGGTATTGGGAAGATTGAAGTCGGAAGGAGGTCGTTAATGGAGAACGTCGAGGATTACGGTGACCCGTCTGCAAATCCAAAACACAATCCCGGCGTTCCTCCGGCAACCACTGGCCAACACAGCCCCGGAAAAGGCTGACCTAACGTTAGTTAATCCAGAAGGGAGAAGAAATGAAATTCTCAGTTTTATATATTCAGCTTGTCTCGTGATGAAGTGAGATTCACAGTTTTTACAAATTTCTCCAATCTGTACATTGATATAAATGTTTGTCGTCATTTTCAGACAGTTTCTTCATTTTTAATTCTTGAAGATGGCTATGACTTGATGCCTTAATTTCCAATTTGAGTCTAACCAAAATGATTGAATCAAAGAGTAAATCTGGTTTAACCAAAACAAAAAGGTATTGTTACATCAGGATACAAAATCGGGAATGTTCAAACATGATGTCAACTGAAATCACAAAGGCCCTTTTTTGCACATGAGATCGAAACACCATCGTCTTAAGTACTTGTGGTGAACTTCACGAAAGGTTACACCTTTCCTATAACTTTCATATCGAAATCTTCTTTCTTCAGATGATACTACTTCAGTAGCTACCTGCGACGATGCCCGGTCTTGTCAAAGTTTTACTGATGAGATCTCTCAGCTCAATCTCTCCCGGGAATCTACCTTCTTTCAATTTAGAGAACACCTGCAATATAAGCACCAGATGGTACAAGTTATACTGTGACTGAGCTTAACATATCTGGAAATCATCTTGGAACATTGATAGATGAGTTAATACTACTACTGACCAGTTCCCCGTTGCAACGAACTTCAAACGCGCCTGAGCTTTGAAGGTAAGACTGCAGAAAGTTTCCGATAAGCCAAGTGGAAGCCATGGATCCAAATCTATTGGCCCTCAAGGAGTGGAACCATGCAGGTGGCTGCGTAATTCCAATCATGGGAAAGATACGATCACCTGCAACTATCATGCCAATAACTCCCATCTGAGCAACCGGCACAACCTTAGCTAGAAGGCGCTTTGGTGCTGGTGGTGGGTAGTTTGCGAGAATCACATCTAAACCGGGAAAAGCTGTCTCTAACATCTTCTTCATGGTGACTGCAGTTCCCCTGAAAATTCAAATTTTGGGAGAGAACGAACAAGCTTTTAAAATGTGCAGAACACCGGTCGCACTATTAAAAGCTAGACTGATGCCTTTCGTGGATTCTGATGTGTATTCACAGAACTCATGTTACAGCTATGAATAAATCTCAGGGAGTATTCAAAGAAGTCATGTCCTTTAGCATTCATATATAAGAAACAAAACCAGGGCGTTACAGGTCCAAAGTGAGAACTTTTCAACGAATTCAAAGTTTATCACCCACACGTCTCAAACTGACTAAATGCAAAGACTTACTTCTTGAAGAAACTGAAACTTCCTAAAAGCAATAACTTACCTCTTGAAGACACTGAAACTTATCAAAGACTAATTAGAATGTTCACGTATCTGACTTATAACTAAGCCTCATTTTCTTAAGCAGTGTCCAAATTATCTCAGTTTTCTTCCTCACCACGAGAACCTCACTTACAAGCTGCGTAAAAGGTTCTCTGACTACACTAGAATACTACCAACCGGAAGCTAAATCACAAGAAGGAACGTTGAAACAATAACCAATAAGAAAAGATTGATAAAATCAAATCGAATTCCTTGACCCGGATTGCAAATCTACGAAATTTCAAATTAGAAATTAAAATTACTTGAAAGAACAGGAGACGCAGAAGTTGATCTCCACGGTATTTCCATATCCAACTGCTCCTAAGCCACTTGGTTTCTGCAAAAGAGGAAGGTTCAAGGGCGATAACCGAGAGATACAAGCGGAAGAAATTGAAGTTAAATACACGAAAATATACAAATAAAATTTACCTGTGAAGGGAAATCTAGGTTTTCGGGGATGACAACATCTGGACGATGCTGGTGAGGGATATGCGGTGGCTGATGGGGACGGTGATGCTGAGGTTTCGGAGGCGGAGGAGTGAAAAGGTTGAAGAGATCCGAACAAAACAAGAATATCGGTAAGCCCAACAAGATCAATTGTGCTTTGTCCATAGCGAACATAAATCTCCGATGAACAGAACCAGAAAAGAGACGAGGGACGAAGTATAAAAGCCGATTGAAGTAGACGGACAGAAAATATTCATAAAGCCTTGTTTGGATGCTGGAATATCACTATCCTACACTGTTGACCCCCTATATTTATATACAAATTCGCTGAGATACCTTATATTTAAATTTTTGCTCATTTTACACCCCGACTAGACTTTAAATCAATAAAAATGACATAAAGCGGCTTATACTTTTGACTTTTATGAAATTAGGCCCAAACCTTTTTGAAGTGAAATTTAATGCTCAATTATACAATTTATCTCGATTCGGCTGTAAAACTAAAATCTAAATAAAGGGAAAAAAGTGACAGAGGTTGTCACACAAAAGTGGCACCGGACGATATGAACTTCTCCGGGAAATTGACTTGTCAAAGCGCGTGCACTGCACATCATCTCTACTGTTGTCTGTTACTCACAGTTACAAAAAAAAGTAAAAGAAAAAAAAGCTGAATATAGTTTGTGTTTTATATTTTTCTTTTTGACTGAGATAGTTAGTTCAAATCCTAGATCCCGCTCTGTTTTGTTCACACTTTTTGTTGCTCTCCATAACTTAACCGAAAAAAAGTAAAGAGAAAAGTTATTTTCTCTCTGCGTTACTTCTCCGTTAGTTTCGAGACACTTGACACTTTTAGGAATAGACCATGAAGATGGAGTCATCGTCTTCTTCGCTCTCACTCGGCTCAAAGACTCATACTTTCGGCTGTTTCTCTCTGATTCTTCAAAGGCTTCTCTGTTCCGGTACCTCTTCTACGTACCCATCTGATCAAACCACTGAGCCGGGTTTCGAGTCTCCTGATTTCGGCTCTGAACCACCCAGGGCCAGAGGAAATGAGTCAGGAGCTGTTGCGAGGCTCATGGGTTTGGACTCAGTTCCCGCAATCGACAAAACCAGAGTCGTCTTAAGGAGCCGTTCGGTGAATTCTGGTGATTATGTGAAGAAGGACAGCGATGAGATTCAGGGAAAGCATAGAAGAGTTAAGTCCAGTCTGGATTCGCACAACCTTCTTGAGTATGTTGAGCTTGAAGACGATAATTTCTTCATTCTCAGCTTCGAGAAGAATAAAAGTGATAAGGTTTCTGAAGAACTAAAGCAGCGTAGAAAGGAGAAACGTAAGAACAGAAGAAAAAGAAGAGAAATTAAGATGAGACAGAATATCACTGAGAACATCGAGAAAGAGGACTGGATCAAGAGTTATGGTCGTTGGTCCAGAGATGGAGATTTAGTCAATTATAAAGTGAGGTCAATGAAAGAGGAAGACGAGTCTAGAAGCTGCGATGATTCGAGCCCTGTTTCGGTTCTTGATTATGATCGGTTCGCTGGTGTTCGAGTAACTCCGAGACCAGGTTGGTAATTCTTCAAATTCAAAACTGAGATATTATGTCGCTTTTGAGTTTTCTTTTCCTTGTGTTAAAGCATATTTTGTTCCCTTGTAACAGAGAACACTTCAAGAAGACCGTTATCTTCGGAACTCGAATCTAGTAAGAGTAATGAAACAATTCAAGAAGATGACATCTCATTGACGAACAGATCAAGGGAGTCCAAAATCCGACTTCATGGCTACCAAGAGATGTGGCTCATGATTTACAGACTCACTGTATCTGAGCTTGAAGGTTCAAATTGGGTTTACAGAAAAGCTTCGAAGCTCGGAGATTTGGAAGGAATCATAAGCGAAGATATAGTCTCAAACATCTTAGATCAACTCTTAGAAGAAACAATTACAACACTTTCCCTAACTTCACAAGTGTAAAGAAATTTCTGTTTTCCAATTATATTACGACTAAACATATATTCAAGTCTTTGTAGTCCTTTGATTAGCCCGATAACAGAGAAACATGGATTCATCAAAAGAAGTTTTCAATAACATAACAGAGTGATTGTTTACCAAGAAAAAAAAAATCGATTACTCATTGTGGATAGTAAAGAATCAAGGAAGTGAAGTGATTTAAGGTTTCTTTTGGTTTTGAAACCTTTTCACCTCTGTTTTTCTATGGAGACGAGAGAGACAAACAACTCTCTTTTGTCCCCAAGAATTTTTTTTCTTTTTATTCTAAAGAAAGAAACAAACATTAAAAAAATAAAATGTAATAGATTAGCAACGACCTCGGACGTTTTCGACTCTTTTCTCTGCCTCTTGTGGAAACGGTTAACGAGGTTCAAAACTTTGATTCAAGCCACTGTCTGTTCGGTCTCCATGTACGAATGCTCCATCCAAACCGGAGCTAGCCTTGTCTCCTGTGGCTCTTTCACCAGCGGCTCCACCCAAGAGACATCTGGTTCCTCGGGCTCGCTCCCTTCCATGGGCACTCTTGATTCCATGGCATCGGCTCTGAGACGGAAAGAAGTGGATTTCCTGAGCTTCTGTAGCTCGTCTCCATGGACGCTCCAGTCAAGTTTTCCGTCCAATGAGCCCCAATCGTTCAGACAAGTGGTAGTCAAGGTGGAGATTGCGGGATGGTGATTTAGTCCATTGCTGCGTTCTATGAAGCTCTGGCTTCGCTGATTAGCAAATGCAGCCTCTCTAGAAGCCAAGACTGTGGGGGAATCCATAGAAAACTGAGAATTGGCTCCCACAGGCGATGAGGAGAGACTACTGGAATGCAGCTGCGGGTTAATGAAGCTGCGCCGGATCTGCAAACCTGGTGTATTATCCTCTGTCCCGAACATATCGCTGAGGCTATTAACCAGGCTCATTCCTCCTCCTGCAAGCCTGTTCATGCCCTTTCCAGAGAAAGGCGATGAAGCAGCTGACACGGGAGTGTTATTGTTCCACCTATTTGGAGAAGAAAGACTTCGAATCTCCTCAGAAAAATCGATCTCTCTTGCGTTCAACGCGGATTTCAATCGGCTCCCTGGAAGCTGCAATGCAGGAGGGGTAATGTTAGGCCAGTTCATCCATGGTTTTCCGCCACCGATAGGAGAGGATACACCGTTAGGACTTAAAGGAGGTGTAGTTGATATGCCGTTAGGACTCAAAGGAGGAAGTGGGCTGATCGGTCCCATGTCAAAAGCAGAGGAGTTGCAAGATGAGAAGGAAGACCGCGGGGAAGGAACACCCGATCCAGTTGAAGGGTACAACGGGCGGAGCTCTTCGGGTTTGTGGGCAAAGAAACAAACTCTTCTCGGGCAATTCGTCTCGTCCTTGCAGAGACGGGTCCGGTACTGAGCAGGGTGAAGCCAGCACTCAAAGATACCGTGAGCATACTCGCAAGAATCACCTCTGGAACAAGACCCTTTACGGAATTCTGGACAGGGGACACAGCTGTAATGGTACTTTCTCGGATCACGCCTCCTCGCGTTCTCACCTGGATGAACAAACGGGCATTCAGTCCAGTCGTGCGAGTATGCTCTAGAGCACGGCTTGATCTTGAAGGCATACATCCGGAACTCATCCGTCCCATAGATACCATTCTTAATATCGGGAAGCGTGGGATCAACCGGATACTCCTTCCTCTCAGACCCCCGAGGAGGTGAAACCGAAACCGAAACCGAAACCTCAACATCTCTGTCTTCTTCTTCTTTTTCTTCTTGCACATCGACTTCATTCAAATCGTTACTTCCTTTCAACAAACGCTCCAAAACCTTCTTCCTCGCACTAAAAACCGGACTCAAACACGGGAAAATCACATCTACAGGCTTGTTACCACATGCATCACGAGAATCAGGATCCGCAGACCCATTCCGCAGAAGAGTAACAACCTCAAGGCTGTTTGCAGACAAGCCGTACACCGCGCAGTGAAGCGCTGTGGCACCATCAGAGCCACAAGGGCGGTTCACATCTACAAGACCAGTACTGATTATGTAATCAACGATCTCTTTGCTTCCAAACAACGCAGCAATCATAAGAGGCGTCCTCTCCTCAAGACCCATCTTCTTTGATCCTAATCTCCTCCCATACCACAAACCAGACCGGTCAATGCTCTCAAGGCCCTCTTCTTCAATTAGAGACTTAAAGCCGGAGAGATCATTGCAGGCTGATGATTCGAGCAGAAGAGAGGATTTGAGGTGAGACAGCTCATCGTCTCCCATGGCAAAAGCAAAAATCTTTCCCACTCGATTGATCTCACTGCAAAAAATTGAAGAAATGTATTGAGATCCAGAGCCAAAACCCACGATGAATCTTTCCTTTTGAATTAAGGTATACATAAACATATACATGAAAAAACAGAAATTTTTAACTGCAGAAACGATTAATTAAACCTTAAAGACAGGAGAGAAGGAAGAAGAGTTTGTTAGTTAAGACACAAAGTCTCCAACTTTAAACAAACCAAACCAAAAATAAACAGTAACAGATCCATAATTAACCATTTTGCAACATCGGAAACTAATCATGGGAACACAAATATGCACTTTTGTTTACCCATTTTCGAATCAGCAATTCAATTAAAAACAAACAACTTGAGAGAAACCGAAAAAAATCAAAAGTTCGATAAATAAAACATATGTACGGACAACGAACTATGCAAGCGAAACTAATATCTAGTGATCCATAAACGGAGCACCAAAAGTTTCAAGTTCATCGTTTTCTCGGAAGTTATCAAAGAAACAAAGAGAAAAGGTTTTGTTTACCTCAAAGATACCTGATCGCAGAGAAAAAAGCTCTCTTTTCTCGACCACCACCACCAAAACCGCTCTTCACTTCCTTTAAACTACCCAAATTTATTGAAAAACAAATCCGACTTTTTTTTTCTTCTTCTTCTTCTCCTTGTCACTTTCTTCTTAAAGTCAAAATAATAGAAAAACTAAGACGAAGCTTACACTAAATTATAATAATTTTTTTTAAAAAAACACCACCATCTCCATCTTTCTTCTTCTCTCTCGTCTTTTTCCGTTTTGTTTCTTATTTTATTTATTTCACCTCTCAATAAAAAAAGGTTTTTTTCTTCTACAGTGTAAGGTGTACGTGAGACTTGACGCAGAGGATCGTAACTCATCGGTTTTTGTCACGCTTCACGCATTTCTCCGGTTTTTGGTGGGATGACGTGGAAACCATGCATCGTCAGCATGTTTTTAAAATGAGCTACTTTTTTTTTTCTTCCATTCACGAGCTAAAGTTAAAACGACCGCCTGTGACATAAAGTTACACGACAATAGCTTTTTAATTGGCTTGTCACCGCTAGATATACACGAAACACGCAGACTCGGAACCGTCTCGAATGTGTTTTGATAGCAACTTTTTTTTGTTTTTGTCGTAGCCTGATTGAGTTATTCATAAAATTATCATAAAGGTTAAGATAATTGAGTTCCTTATTATTATTTTGTTATTATAAGTCCGATAAAGTCGAGAAATTGACCTTTATGTTCAGTTTTTATCGGTCGACAATTCCAACAAAAAGAGGATTAGGTAATACATATATTCCTAAAAGATTAAACATTTAATTTAGGTAATGGCTAAAATTCGAACAAACCTGACCAAACTTTGTGTTTTCTGTCCCTATGCTTGTATTACATTAACAATTTTTTAATTCATCTGATTAAAAGATAGTGGTACGTGATCCATGACAATGTTGTACGATAATATTAATATATGTAAGATATACTGGTATATCACAAAGTATATTAATATTTTTGTTTAAACGACTACTGTTTTTGTATTGCAACCAGACCAAATGCAAATGCGTGAGCCAAACCCATCAATGCAGTGGCATTGACGAAGCTGCTCCACTAGGTATATATATCTCACATATGAACGCAACCCTTTAATATATATATATATCTTTTATAAAAATTATTATAACTAAAATTTTAAAGGAATAAATGAATCTGTTTTTTATAATAAATCAAATTATTTCATTATTAAACTGTATTATTTCACTTTGATGGGATGTATAACGCAACACTGTTGGTTTTCCACAATTTTAAAGTTTTGTTACAAGTCACTCAAACGACAAAATGAGAAAATGCAAAATATTTAATCCAACGGTCAGGATCGTGTCTTCAGGATGAGATATTATTACTACAAAGCAAAAAAAGAAAGAAAGAAAAAAAAAGTACTAAGTGTACCAATAAGAAATGGACCCACCAGAATCCATAATCTGACTAGAATGAATGGAATGAGAAACCATGTGGGACCTACTGAAAGCGACTAACCATAGCCATTTTAATCAGTCGACATCGCTGACGACAAAACACATGGCAGGACCTTAGTGGACAGACCATCTTGACTTTTATGGTCATCGAAGCACTGAATCATTTATATATCTCTCTCTCTCCCACTAGCCCACCAAGCACTTATGGGCCAGAAGAGCATATAACGACACCAATGCGGTTGTACGATGATAATGACTTGTTCTTAGGGCCCATAATTTAAAACCTATATTTGGCCCAGTAGTAGTTCGCCTTCAGGAACGACTTTTTTTTGTTTTTCAACTGGTAACCAAAAACGCCGAATCGAAACTTGCTTTTCAAGTTTGAACTGATTTATAATCTTACAAATATTTGAAATAGTGAAATTGAAACCGATCTAGTAATATAAAGACTTGTGCTGAACAAAAACATAATGGTATTGTGGTGCCTTTGATGCTTAGCTAGAGTAAATCCATAAGATATAAGATGACACATACAAATTGAGAAACAAGGTTCATGAGATCTTGGCTATTCTTGACAACTAGTTGAATCCAAAGATGATGAATTAGGCTTGTGAATGTGATTAGAGAATCCATGAATCTTATATTAGTGTTCATAGCTTCATACAACTTTTATCTTTATTTTTGGTCGTTTTTGAGGGAAATAAAAACACATCAAGAAATGTTTGTGAAAGAGAACGGATTCTAAAGAAGTGTTAAACACGAAGAAAGTCAAAATGTATGAGGTTAGCATGAAGTTTATATGTATGAACACTCCAAGGAAAGCATCCTTAGATACTTTGGTTCCACAAATTTTGTTCAGAATCTTCGGACATCAAAGGTTGAGTCTTAATACAACGAAGAGAACAAATGCTTACCTCTTCTCTGACACTTGAGTTGTTCTTCCCATTTTTTTGTTGTTGTATGAAGTTGAAAAGAGGAAGCATATATTAATTAGTAAGCAAAGTATTCTTTGCCTTTGTGATCATATTAATATATATATAAAAAAAAATATTCTAGCAATATTGAAATCTCTCAAAGGTTATATTTTTATATATTTATATATTTCAGCGAATAATAATATTTTGAAATTTGTAAAATATTTAGACAAGTAAGAGGACCCACGTGAACACCCATACCCATTTGCAAAGAGACACACACCGATAAATGGATCCAAAACACTTTCTTCCTTGAGATATTTCTTCTCTCTCAATTATTTTCAGCTTTTTGTGTGTGTATGTGTGTTCAGAAATCTCTCTTTTTTTTGGTTCCGTTAAAGCAAAAGATGAACTTTTTTCTTAGCATCTCAGTATCCGCCATTTTCCTTCTTGTTCTATTAGCACTTCAACAAGAACCATCTTCTTCTGCCATTATACTAAGCTTGAAGAAACACCATGGGAGCAGCAGCGGCAACCAATACAGCTCGAGCAGACCATCAGCTTTTCAAGGGAACAAGAGCACGTGCTCTCTCTTCCTCGGCACGTGGGTCCGTGACAACTCTTATCCTCTCTACAAACCGGCGGACTGTCCCGCCGTCGTCGAGGCGGAGTTCGATTGCCAGATGTACGGTCGTCCTGACTCCGACTACCTCAAGTATCGATGGCAACCACAAAATTGCAACTTACCCACGTATGTATACACTCCCTCTTCTTCCTTCCTCACTGAGTTTACCCAAGCTGTTCAATTCTGTCACAATTCTCCTTAAATGTCTTGGTGAATATTGAGTTTCTGTGGTGTTAAACTTACGCATTGCCTTGGAGATGACATAGCTTGTGCCGGTATTTTTAATGAAGCTCGATTGTGCTGAGAGATTGTATGGTTATTATATAGTCATTTAATCTCTGCTCTACAAATCGGATTAGGTTCAATGGTGCTGAGTTTCTGTTCAAAATGAAGGGCAAGACCATAATGTTTGCGGGTGATTCATTGGGGAAGAATCAATGGGAGTCGTTAATCTGCCTCATCATTTCATCTGCACCCTCCACTCGTACCCAGATGACCAGAGGCCTCCCTCTCTCCACCTTCAGATTCTTGGTACCCTTTCTTCTTCTTCTTCTTCTACCATGTCTCACACTATATTCTCAGGTTCTATAAGAAACTGTTTTTCGATGTAGGATTATGGGATAACGATGTCGTTTTACAAAGCTCCGTACTTGGTGGACATAGACGTTGTTCAAGGCAAGCGAGTGTTGAAACTAGAGGAGATCTCCGGCAATTCCAACGCTTGGCATGACGCTGATCTACTCATCTTCAACACGGGTCACTGGTGGAGCCACGTCGGATCTATGCAGGGGTAATTAACACTTGCTATGCTTTTGTTTTGCAGTGTACAACATATATGCAGTTGACCTCTCCTTGTGAAACACAGATGGGACTTGATTCAATCAGGCAATTCTTATTACCAAGACATGGACCGCTTCGTAGCAATGGAGAAAGCTCTTCGTACTTGGGCTTATTGGGTCGAAACCCACGTCGATAGACGCCGAACTCAAGTCTTCTTCCTCTCCATTTCTCCAACACACGACAAGTAACTTACTCTCTCTCTCAAACTCAAAGTTATTTCAAATCAGCTTTTCTGATGTTTTTGAAAGGAATGTCCTGAAATTACTGTGTATATCAGCCCTAGTGACTGGGCATCATCATCGTCTTCTGGATCCAAGAACTGCTACGGAGAGACAGAGCCGATCACGGGAGCAGCTTACCCAGTGAGTTCCTACACAGATCAGCTAAGATCAGTGATCCTTGAAGTGCTTCACGGGATGCACAACCCGGCTTTACTTCTGGACATTACGCTCCTCTCTTCCCTCAGAAAAGACGGTCACCCTTCTGTCTACAGCGGTCTCATCAGCGGTTCACAGCGGTCTAAGCCAGACCAGTCTTCAGATTGTAGCCATTGGTGCTTGCCTGGTCTTCCTGATACATGGAACCAGCTCTTGTATACGATTCTCTTCTTTTAGCTTCTCTTTTTCTTTTTTATACATCTTCTTCTAAGAATTGACTCGGTAGGAATTTTCTAACGTGTTCGAGGAGAGTCCCAAGTTTACGGATGCATTCAATTGTAGAAACTTTGAGGCAAAATTTTCGTTCTAATGATTATAGTTTTTATTTCATGCAACAAAACGCAGAGTTAGTAAGTTTAACATTTTGATATTGTTAATGTTGGCCGCTTATTTAGCCGTCAAGAAAATAAACGACCAATAACAGACTCGGTCTTCATACTTTTTTAATCTATTGGGTTTGTTAAAAATACACTCCAATGGGCTTTCCGAAAAATAGCCTTTTAGGGTTTTGTCAATAGCAGCGTGGAAGATTCTCAACCGTTCATTAACTTTCCTAAGACTCGCATCTCCACCGTCGATCCTGGCAAAGCCCCTCTTTATAAATGAAATCGATTCACGCTTTCTAATCCAGTAGTCGATATCTAGGGTTTTTGCAGCTGCAATCGAAACTCAATTGACCGATAAACCTTTTTTGTTGTTCTGAAATTTTCATTGGTTCGGTGTTCTCTCTGTTATTTTTCTCGGATATATAGGTGTTTTCAATCGATTTCAGAATTGAAAATTTGGCTTCATCAGATAGTCTATGTGGATTTGTTCGTTCCCATACGATTCGTTCCCTTGAAGCAATAGTAATCGTGTTGCTTTTGATTTTTATACATTCTCCCTAATCATTCCAGCATTAATACTGTTAATTCTAGTTGATGCCGATTCGGGAGCATACTTGAGCAGCTACATATCTTTTTTAGGTTATATATCTCTTTGTTTTATATAAGACTGTGTTGGAAGAACAGTGATGAGTCAATTTACAGACCTGTAATGATTGCGGTAATGATCGCATTTCAATTTGAACATCTAAGGGACTGAGTTTTTTGTTTTTGTTTTCCCCTCAGGTTCATTGTCTTTTTTTGTTTTGTTAGTGGCTTTCACATGCTTTGTGTATAATTGTCCTTAAGTATCTTTCTGTTTATCGTGAATATGATATTGTTGTCAAAGATTCATGCTTTGTGTAAGATTGATCTTAATTTCTTTTTTGTTTATAGTAAATTTGGTTTTGTTGTTAGCGTCGTGGTTTATTTAGGTTTTGATTGGCTTCATCAGATAGTCGATGTGGATTTGTCCGTTCCCATATGATTCGTTCCCTTGAAGCAATATCAGTCGTGTTGCTCTCGTGTTCATAAATTACGCCCTAATTATTTCACAGCACCATATTGTCAATTATAATATGATGCCGATTCGGGCTCATAGCTTGAGCAACTACATGTCTTATATGTTATTATCTTAATCTAACTTGTTTTATATAAGATTGTGGTGGAAGAACATTGATGAGTCAATTTACAGACCTGTAATGATTGCGGTAATGATCGCATTTCATTATGAACATCTAAGGGACTGAGTTCTTCTACTTTAGTCTTTGTTTTGGTAAAAAATGTTTTTTTCTTGTTGAGAGAGATTCAGAAGGATATAATAAATTTTTGTTGTGGATGATGAGAACAAATAAAAAACAGTTATCCCTGGCTGAGGATTTAATCCCGTTGATGATTCATTTGTAATCTGACACAACACATTCCAATTAATATCAGTTTAATTTTTTTTGCTTGTTGACGATTCGCTTTGTTGGTGTCTCTTATGAATCGTCTGTAGATTGACGAAAGCTCATTTGCTGCCACGTGGTAGTCCTCTGTGGATGGCGCCGGAAGTAATTCGCGGCGAATGTCAAATTCCCGAGAGCGACGTATGATCTCTTGGCTGTACGATCATCGAGATTACCATAATTTCCGGCATAACTATCGAACATCGTCCGGAATTTTCAGCTGTTGTTGCAATTGTCTGAGAAGAGATCCGAGTGGGCGATGGAGATGCGATCTGCTGTTGCGACACACTTTCGTCTCGTATTCTGCTTTGTCGGAATTTTCGGTATTTATTCTTACTGTGTCGACTCGGTCTTGTTCGAGGAAGAAGAAGAAGAAGAGGCAGTGGGGAGTGAGCCAGTGTCCGAGTTAAATTCGAATTTCGCCAGTGGCAGGATCGGTAAATTAGCTACGAGCAGAGGGGTAGTTTGGGACTCTGATGGATGGTTGGTTGTTACAGGTTCGGATTCTGAAGTGGAGGAGACACGTCAGGTTCCGGATTTTTCTCCATCGGAACTCGTAACGGTGAGGGTGAATATGACATTTTGTATATTTATCATCCGACGTGGCAAATAATGAGGGTGAATATGACATTTTGTAAAGTTGTAAATATTAGAAAGCTAAACCAATCAACGTGAATCCACCGCCGCAATGTTTGTGGTTGTGGTGTGCCTCAAACGCGGATTCGGCTGCAGCCGACTTGGCGATGACAGTCTCATGAGTTGTGATCAAATGTTAATATATACAGTTATTTATTCTTGAATTTTTTGTTTTCTCTATAACTACTTACATTAATATACAAACCCAATATGGTACAAGATTATGATATTTTATACCAACATTAATAAACAAAGCCAATATGGTACAAGATTCTCAAGGCATATATACTTTTTATATTTACTTTTCAGGGAAATGACTCATATATAATTTAACACATAAAGAAGAAAACTATAAGACAAACCATATTTTTGCTTGTGCGTTGAAATATTTTTCTTATAGTTACATTACAGACCAGATTAAAGTTAATTAGTTTCATTCGTCGCCAATAATCACTAATAATGTTGTCATACATCCAAGGTTACTGAAGTTCGTAGCTATTTTTGCATGATTGTCACTAGACTCGCTACAATTCAGACGTAAAATAAATGCTGTTTACTTTATGGGCCTTTAATGGGCTCAAAAGGCATAGTAACCCATTAGATATTCTGAAGCCTAACTTGGATATAAAGTAAAACCCTCGTTTCCGATTTCTTCGTCTCTCCCAACTTTGAGTAAGCAAGTTGCAGAGAGAGCATACGCACTTCCATACAGAGAGATGGCGAGCACTGAGCCAGCGCACGAGCACCGAGAAGAAGAGCACGAAGATGAGGACACCGGAGCTCAAGTGGCTCCTATCGTCAGGCTTGAGGAAGTTGCTGTCACCACCGGTGAGGAAGACGAAGACGCCGTCCTCGATCTGTATGTACTCATTCTGTTGTTCCGTTTTTTTTTACATATTTTGCTTCTCTCTGATTATGTTTTTGTCTCTAAAGTTTTTGTGTGATCTCATTTGATCTGTAGGAAATCGAAGCTATATCGATTCGATAAAGATGGGAAACAATGGAAGGAGAGAGGAGCTGGAACTGTTAAGCTGTTGAAGCACAAGCAGACTGGCAAAGTTCGGCTTGTCATGAGACAATCTAAAACCCTAAAGATCTGCGCTAATCACCTCAGTAAGTGCGCTATTTGTCTGCTGTC
Source organism: Schrenkiella parvula (assembly GCA_000218505.1). Lineage (NCBI taxonomy): Eukaryota > Viridiplantae > Streptophyta > Magnoliopsida > Brassicales > Brassicaceae > Schrenkiella > Schrenkiella parvula. The sequence continues at coordinate 10,341,786 of CM001192.1, read as the reverse complement.
TCCCTGATCTAGTTGTTTCGAGCTAAGTATCGATTTGTTTCTCTGCAGTTTCGTCTGGGATGACTGTTCAGGAACACAGTGGAAATGAGAAGTCTTGTTTATGGCACGCTACTGATTTTTCCGATGGCGAGTTGAAGGATGAGCTTTTCTGCATTAGATTTGCATCAGTTGAGAGTAAGTTTACTTGTGGAATCCTGGGTTTCTCTCATTAGGTTTTGATGAAAGGGCCATCACCATCCTGTTCTATGATCTATATGTTCCAGTAGTAATGTGTAGTAGCTGAACGAATCAGCAAAAGGGGTTTTGAAAAACCTCTCATAAGACTCTAGTTGTGATGGTTGAAGTTAATTAGACCCTACACTAGTGCTTTTGTAGTGGCAGTACTTGGAATGTTGCCTTATGTTATAGGTACAGGGCGACTTAGTGTATCGATGACTACTGCCGAAAGTGTTGACTCTTGATTAGCCTTATGAGATAACATCAGGCTATTGACCAAGACTACTGCCACAATGGTTCTGTAATACGTAAGATGTTGAACAAGTGCCATAGATTAAATCTGTAATATACTGGTACTGTTTCTTAGCTGTGATGATGGAAAATTTTAGAGAGCAGAAGAATCTCCTTAGGTATTCTCCCGTCAGCATTATTTATTTGATTTTAGATTCTCAAGTAGCTAACTGAAATCTTGCATGAACAGATTGCAAAACGTTTATGGAGAAGTTCACTGAAATAGCTGAAAGCCAGCAAGTAGGGAAAGAGAGCACAGAGGGCGACGAGGCTGCTGGTTTACTTGAGAGTCTTTCGGTTGAAGATACGAAAAGTGAAGAGAAGAAAGCCAAGGAAGAAGAAGGCGAAAGCCCTGCATAGGAAGAGAAAGAAACAAAGAAGGAGAAGGAAGAAGAAGAGAAGAAAACGGAGGTGAGCACCTGATCACATCAAATTGGCCATGGGATTTTTGGTTGTTGGCATCACAATGATATGCTTTACTATTATAATATATACTTTGGCATTGAACATGATAGTTGCTTCAGAAGGAATCATTCCTTTGTCATCTCTCAAAGTTTGAGTCTTTCCCCTGTGTTTGTTTTTTTCTTTTGTTTCTGAAGTCTTTGCCCTGTGCTAAGAGTCAGAGAAGAGAATCTTATGATAACTTTTCGTTGTTGTAAGTGTTTGACTTGTGTGGTCTCTTAACTATGTCGTTTTGGCTTAAGATACTAGTATCTTTCAACTTTATTTCAGACCATATTCTATTATCCTAACCTGATCATGTGTTTATTCTTTTCATTTTCTAAATGAAAAAAAAAGTATCCACTTTGATTTGCAAATAGATCATCCGAATCGAATTTTCTATCAGATTCCAAACTCGCATTGTCACATCTTTGGCCGAAGAAAAATATCACAAAGCAAGGAACAGTGATTGATGTTTGTTTTGGGATGATAATGTGGTGGTTCTATAATGCAAACAAATAGTTAGTTAATTTAGGGCCCAGCAAATTTTATGGATCCTAAACCCAAAATACGAACGGCTCCACCAGAAAAACAAACAAACCATGCTTTGAAGCCCTTCTCTATCTCTTGGCCTCACCATTTAATTCCCTTTGTCCACATAAGTATTAATAGGCCACTTTTGAGCTGTTCCTGCCTTGAATATCAAATTGCATCTTTTATGTCCCATTTTCTGCGTACACTTTCTTCTTGACAATACTACTAGTAAGTGAATGTGGACGTATGAGAGTTTATTCAAGGTTTGATGTAAGAGGTAACTATTGTGTACATCTAACTTTACATGGCAATAAGGTGGGAATAACGTATCGAATCGAACCTGTACCGATATTCATCAACCCGAAACCGAGTCAAGTTTTTATAACAATCTAAATGGAAAGAAACTTTTTTTTATGTCGGATAACCGAACAAAACCCATATTTAATGCAGCTAAACCGAAAAAATCATAATTCATTAAAAGATAACAGTCTCAAATATTTACTAAAATCCATACATCTAGATTAGTTAAAATTAATTGTTATTTTTTTTGTTTATCCAAAATTGAACAAAACAAAACTGAAACAAAGTTCAGTTATAGTTTGGACCTATTTATCAAAAACTAAACTATTTAATATGAGCTGAAAAGTTGAATGTCTATAGCTAACTATTAATTGTAATATCTAACCATTAACATGACACAAAAAAAGGAAATAGGTCAAAAAGAGAAGAAGACTAAAATGTTTGGAAGTTGTGAAAAGGAAGGGCTCAAAATAAGGAGTAGGTGTTGTTTGCAACTGCAATTGTAACCCTTATTTTATGGGAAGAAGAGTGACTTTTGGTCAATAAAGTTCTTAGACTCTAATAATCTCTTCCTCACCTATCTTCATTTATATCTTTCTTATTATTTCCCATTTTCAAGGATTGTCATTTTCTTACAACTATTGCCTAAACAATTATTATACCACTCAAGTACTACTACACATACATTTCCATGTGATGTAATGCCAACAACAACAACAAAAAACTCTGATTTTAAAATGGAAAATTAGGAAGCATACTTCTATAGTACTAAATGTAATATTGAGAAGTGAAAACAAAAATATTTAAATAAACTGTCATGGGAATTTGTTATTTTTTGGACGAGTCATTTAATTTTAAAGACTTCAACAATAACACCCTCCTGGGAACATCATATATATATATATATATTTCGTAAGTGTATATATGAATATCATATCATTTTTTTAATTTTTGTTAAAGGAATAATATCATACTATATGATTTTCTATAAAATGTAGAAGATGTGGTTAATAGAGAAGCGTGTAAAGAAAGATGTTTAGTAGAAGTTGCATAGCGTTCCTCGTCGTCTACTTTTGCTTTATTTTCACGTAAACCTTCCGATCTCTCCCTACTTACCTTCTTTTCTAAGCTAACTTTCATGTGACCTCCATTACCATTTTTCTCTCTATTAGTATTTTGTCATCCCTAACTTTTTTTTATTATTTCTTCACCTTATGTCTAATTTATTTTTGGGACTACAAATTTTACGAATTTTTCAAGATTTAATGTTTGATGTTTTTATTTTTATTTTTGTCAACAATTTAATAATACATATTAAACTAGACTCGAATTCATACATGACATTAACATAAACCGATAGATTACAAATTTTATTCTAATATTTCTATTTTTATTGTGACGAGAAACAACATTAAACATTTTTCTACAAATAAAATCACAAATAATTCAATCAAATTACAAAAAATCTAACTAATATCTTAGAAATGAAATTGTAATAGATTGTAAGAGTCAGTTGTCTACTAAATGGCAATATAGGAGATATGTGATCGCAACATAAGATTTCCTGATGTATTGAGACTATATTGTATTCTGTTTAATGATAATGGATGTGTTGAACACTTGAACCTAAATGTGAGTGTATATAAATTATAAAACACTTTATAAATATACTTATAGGAAACCATATATTTAAAAATTAGCGATTGATTCATGATATAGATAGTTATAGTTATATGCATAGAAAAACAAACCCCACTGAGTCTTTTAAACTCACAACCTCCACTCTATTATTTGGTTGCAACCACAATACAATAAAAGACAAAGCCCCACAACCCTCACTGCAAGTACTTCTACACATCACATTTCATCAATATTCCAAACCAAGATTATGCATGTAATCCATATATATCAATAATATAATTGACTTACTTTTCAAGAGGATTTTTTTTCTTAAATGATATTTAAAATACGACAAATGCCAAATGGAAAGACAATTGGTTCGAGAATGGGTTAAAATCCTTTGAATATTTTTTTAAAAATTATATTCTTGACCAAATTTCCTGATTATGTGGGTTTTGTATATAAATAAATGAAAATGACTGATATATTTATTTATTTTTCTCAATACATATTCGTCTTTTAAATCGCATCTTTTTATAGCATTTTTACGTAGTTTTGATTTTCCCTATACACTTCACTTTACACATATATATAATCAAATCAACCATCCAACAAATAAAGAAATCATTGATCAATTGATCCGAGAGAGAAAAAAAAAGAAGTCTCCGAAATCATAAACATTATGAGGGAAGAAGAAGGAGAAGAAAGCTCAATGACTGCGAGAAGCAGTTTCTCAAATTTCCTCAAAATCTTATCTTCTTACAACTCCAATATCCTCTTAGCCGCTCTCGTCTTCCTTCTCTTAGTCGTCCTCTTCGTCTTGCTTCTCCATTTCTACGCCCGCTTTTTCTGGTCACAGTCCGACGAAGAATTCTCCGCCGCTCGACGCCGCCGGAGAGGAAGAAGAAACCGGAGACGAACCGTGACAACGACGAGGATCATACCTTCTGCTCCACTGGGAGCTCTCGATGGTGGAGTTTCTGCTTCGGCTGCAACAAGTGATGACAAAGGTTTGGATTCTTCAGTGATTTCTTCTATTCCTCTGTTCGTTTACGAAGATGACGAGGAGAAAGAAGAAAAAGACGAAGAAGAAGACGAGGAGTGTGTGATATGTCTGGGTTTGTGGGAAGTGGGAGATTTCGGAAGAAAACTAAGAAATTGCGGACATGGGTTTCACGTGGAATGTATAGATATGTGGTTGTCTTCTCATTCTACTTGCCCTCTCTGTCGATCTCCTGTTCTCGTCGCCACAGATCACGACGACCTCAAGCCGGCCGTTAATGGCGTGGAAGAAGACGAAACAGAGGTTAGATTACAATTGTTTCCAGCTGGAGGAGGAGAAGAGAACGTCGCCGTCGATGATCGGAGATTTTCACTGTCTCTTGCTGCGATGGAAGATGATCTCAAAACAGGGGTTGACGACGGAGACGGTGACAGTAACGGCGTAGGAGAAGGAGATGTTAGAATCGAAGTGTTAGATGAGGAGATTAACGGCGGAGGATTAAGAGGTGAACGGAGATCAACGTCTTCAATGACGTCATCAGCATCGAGTTCGTTGAAAAGGATGTTGAGCAGTAGTCGAAGTAGACCGGAGTGTAGCAAAGTGTTCCCGTCGGCGACGCAAGATTCGCCGCCGTATCAATAGATAGTTTATAAATAAAAATCTTGTCGATAATTTTGAATATGGAATATGAATAACCAAAAAAGCCTCGTGCGGTAAAATTAAAATGAAGAAGATGTATACAAAACTGGTAATCTATTTTTGATTAAGCTTTGATTTAAGCTAATGATTACGATTACGACGTGCCTTTCATCGATTCCATCAATGCTTCTGCAACTAAAAAGGCAAAATCTAAGTTCATGTAACTTAATTATCTTATAATTTCGATTAGATCCCATATTCACATGTGAAATACTAAAATCTATAGCTACGATGCGGAAATGAAGAAAATTATGGATTTTTAAATAAAAAAATAAAAATGAGAAAGCGACAGTAAAATGTGATAGGGGAATCTCAGAGGCATACATCACTTACTTCGCATTTGGAGTCAAAGCATCTACTGTTTTACTTATTCTTGGCTTCTTCTTCTAGCTTCCATATCGTTTCTTATTCAGTAGGACACATTTCTTTGCAGTTTTATAAAGACTAGTCATTTTCATGTACATACATAGAACAACTAAGAGATACAGAAAACGAGTGATGAATTATGAAAAACGTTAACTTTGTAATGACCACAACATATAAAACCTATGATATTTTAATGTTTAATTAAAGTATGATTTCCACATCAAGTGAGATGAGAGGTTGTTTTCAAAGTCTACTTTTTGATTGCTTACTCTTCTCATAATTCTCAGACATGACCCTTAAACCTCTCACATTTCTTCAATCCAATTATCCCCAAAGACAAAAGCTAAACTATTCACTCTCGGTTACAGAAGATAAGTACAGAGATAAAGAGTGGTCATTACAATGGGAAGCCACGAAGACGCAAGAATGGATAGTCAGTGATGAGGTTGCTAAGCTTTCCAATAAGGTGAACCTACTTTTTACACCCCTACCTTGAATCAACTGCATAACCTGTACAATTTGTCTAGTTAACTATTAATGTTCGGACTTTTGACCTAAGGATATACAATTAAAATGAATGTTTGGCCCAACGACTTATACTACGCTTCAAGAAGTGTCACTAAAACTACAACCCATTTGGTTCAGGGTTGATTAACTTTTGCTTAATGTATTGATGGTTATTTGAAAAGTATGTGTTTAGGTGGTTGCATTGGATTGAAATGTTCAAGGAGGAACAAGAGCTGAAGATAAGGAGTCTGTAGTGTTAATAGAGTTGCTTATGATGCAAATGCTTAAACTAAATGAGATCAAAGCCGAGGGGCAGCTTAAGAGCAGAGGAAAAGAGAGGTGAACTGAAAGTTACTTGCCTGCCTCTGTTGCTGTCCTCTCTGTTTTTCCTCTGCCTCTTCTGTGTAATCAAACAGTCAAACGATGTCCTTGAGTTTCTCCTTACAAGTCTGTCGTGCCCAGAGCTTTGTGGAATCGTTGGATGTATTGAGGGTGAGAAACCGCGACATGAACCGCAGTGCCACCTCGTAGGATTTTCCTTTGCCAAGGTCCGAAAGTCTGCTTTTCTTTAGCTCCAAAGACTTCAACAATCATAACACAAATGTGGGAACTGTTTGAGGATGCTACAAAGTTTCTCTGAACAATAGTTTGTAATTTCAATATGGTGGTGGATGTATTAATATATTGATACCCAAAGAGTCATTTCAATTCAATCTGAGATTGACATGCCAAGGCTGTTCACCTGGTGAAATAGCTACATATAAACCTCAGCTACTTACTTTTCGATTTCTTCCTCTCTTTGTGCAAACTGAATATAAACCTAGCAATACGATTTATAGCAGTCTGGTCGAGTCAGTTACTGGCCACATTGTAGTTTAGCATAAGCCTCTCCTAGGCTGGGCTTCAATCTCTTTTCACGTTCTCTTGAACTGTGCCGTTTGAGCAGTCCTCACCTGCAAGACCAGGTGATCCACTTGCTAACTGGTTCTCATTACCAGAATTGGGATGAGGGGAATATCGGTGATTTGGGTTGTGTCGTGAGTTCCGGTTCTGGGCAGCCGTTGTGCTCCTGGTTGCCTTGGCACGAGCCTTTCTTCCCTGTTAGGTGATCACCAAAGAAAACAAAAATAAGGACCAGAGGCTCACTAAAAAACACATTTTGAAATACTATAGCCCAAGGCCATCAGGAGGCATTCAATAGATCACCTTCCCCATGCATTTTTCCAGATGAGGAGCAAACCTTCCTGCAACGATTTGTCGCCCACAGTTCATGCAGTTGAACACTTCACTAGCTACGGGAGGGTGCGTCTGACCAAATATATCAACAACATATTTGGTGTTGGTTTCGAGGTTGTTGCTAGGATCAGCGACTTTAGCACGCGCTTCCACTGACAACCTCAACTCTTCTTCTACTACCTCCAAATCACGGTCAAGCCCTAGTCGTGCTATCCGGTGACACTCAGATGCTACATCAGCAATCACTGAATCCACAAGATCAAGAAAAACCTGGGACGAAAGCTGCAGAAAATGTTCAGTGAAAAAAATACGTTACACTAACTTAGTTTCCACTAGGAAGTTACTTCGAAAAGGAGGAGAAATCTTATAGCTTTATAAAACGAGAGTGTGGGTTCGACAAAAAGATTCTTCTATCTTTATCTTTCAAATTGGCACCAAGATTATAACCACAGTTCTACTCACAACGAAAGTATACCTTTTTCACTATCCAAGACACTAGTTGATCAAAGTTAATGGTTACTAATCCATCAAAGTTTCTGATCCCTGTATTATGGTACTCAGAGAAAAAATCCACGCAAGATGATGCAGCAAAGTAAGGATGCAAACAAAATACCGAATGAGATCATCTCCCACTTTTTTGAACTCACTCCCATTTTATATTTTAGCAACGACATCAAACGTTGCAACTGTGTTCACTAGCAGATATGTCCGTTAATAGCAGAAGAATTTGTTTTCTTATGAGACTGAACGTTCAAATACCTGGTCGTGAGAAGATGTATCATCCTCTGCGCCAGACATTGAATGATTGAATCCTCTAAACACGAGATATCCAAAATGAAATTGTTCTGCAAAAGACCAAAACGAGAACGAAAATGAAAACCAAATAATAAAAAGGGTGACTACAATTAGAGACTTCATCCCCATCATGAGCCTTAGAGAAGCGTGTTTCCTCAGAGATGAAGAAATCCGAACCGATTATCGGGATTCGAGAGGAAGTCAACAAAAGCGACCAGAATGCACCAGATTCTCTCTGGAGATTCGTAATCAATTTACAGAAAACGAAATCGCCATAGAATCAGAAGGCTTACAGTATACAGCCGAGTCGCGGCGGTGGACGGAGTAGGAAGAGAAAGTTGTCTCTCTGTGATCTGTAACACTCGGCGGTGGAACAACGAATCGTGACTTGCCACGGCAGCGAGGCAACTAATTCCGTTAAACGGCAAGCGTTTCTTCTTTTACCAAACAAACGACAAGATTTTCGTTTCAGCGTGGAAGAAGAAAACCCGCACTGCTTATCGTCGTAATTTGGGCTGGAAATATATATATGTATATATAAGCCCATCGGAAGGCCCATTTAAATCTCAGCTTCCTCTTCTTGGCAATTGGTACACATTCTGCTTTTTTTTTAAATATCTCTTACAAAATCATCCAATCAAAACAGGTTCAATACAGGTATAAAACGTTTTCTCTTTCGAGATTGCGTGAAAAATAGTAATAATTTTAAATGGACAAAATAAATTAGGAATTTTGTTTTTGTTTTTTGTTTTAATATGGAGAAAGGGTAGAGGAAGAAGCAAAGAACTCTCTTAAGGAAATTTCCGGGAAAGTCACGGAGCAGAGTGATGGGAGCCACACACGAAAAGGATTTTATTGAGAAAACGACGTCGCGCCTAAGATATCATTCCAATGCCTAATATGTAGCTCAATCACGAACGTCGCAGTCTCACTTTCTACACCAGCCTTTATGCAAAAATCCATCTACTCATTATCTCCAACACATAGATTTTAAACTTTTACTTTCTTCTGTGGTGACATAGTTTTCTTTCATTTCAAGAGAGGAAAAAGAAACCCATAGATGAAAGGTTCCAAAGATGCTGAATCTCTTATGATGAGCAAACGGAGCTGAGAATTGGAGATAACCTGTTGTAACGGTAACTTCGACGATGGAGGCCTTGAGCCCTGAAGACGGCCAGCTACTTCCCTTTACAAGAGACAGACACTACGCGATGCATGGTGAGATCTGGATGATAGTTCTTGTGATAAGCTTCGCTGTTTTCCTCTTGTTTCTCGTGTTGCTTCCTTGTCTGAAGCGTCGTTACACTCACCAGTCCGAACTGTCAGAAAACGCTTCCTCCTGGAGCGGAAGAGTCAAGTCCTCACCACCTGTTGTTAGTAAGCAAACAATCGATCTCGAAATAGCCACAGGCCAAACAACAAACAAGCATGTATTGAGTTTGTAGAAGCGTCTGTTATTAGTCTATCATATCTCTCACTACATTACAACATTGTACCCAACTGCAATTGCAGCTCAAAAATAAGATCGTGGACAGCAACAACAACACTATGGGGTCTTTTCACTAACACGTACATATACAAGAAGATGGATGTAGTTTTACTCCATAAGAGGCAACCAACCTCGACTCTGTATTTGATTATACAGGACAAGGGAGTCGGTACTATTATTAAAAGAGTAGACTACCAACTAAGGCAGAGGTTAAGGAAATGGTGAGATTGTCGTCAATGTCGGTGCTTATCGGTAGTGATTCCACAAAAGTCGATGCTATAGAGATGATGAAGAAGCGAAGAATCATATTTCCCCCGATATTCTCGATGTAACCAAATGAAGCAAAGTAGTACATATACCCAACAGATGCTAAGAACCCGGCGATTGCCATCCCAATGCTACCAGCTACTGATTTGTTTCTGTTGTAAGGAAGCTTCTCTTTTCCCAGCCGCCTCCCCACAATGTCAGCCATCCCTTTTAACATGATGCGAGGGAACATGAGTGTATAAGATTTATCATCCAAAGGATACAAAAGTTGCTAATATTATTTTATCAAACTAAAGCTAACTATACGTACCATCTCCTGCGCAGAGGTTGCATATCACTGCAATTGCGACTGGGGATGTTTTCCAGTAAAAGATACAGGCCGATGTGATTGACAGTGCATAATAAAGCGGTCCTTTAAGTAGTTCCCTGGTGCAGAGACCGACTATAGACAATTTGTGAAGTGACAAAAAGTGATAATAAACACAGGAACCGAATCTCACTCGTCAAAACCAAGATTTCTAAGAGAGCGACTATAGACAGTTTTGTGATTAACTTTAGGCCAAATACTAAGTATTTGACAGGGATTTTCTACAATTTAGCTACCTGCGATCTCCGTGTCTGCTCATTGACTTGATCGTTCCTTCATCTTGGTACACTCCAAGCCCCAAGAGCAGCATCCTTATTATATTGAGTCCAGGTACAAGAGAAGCGAAAAGCGCTCCTTGGAGTCCAGAACTGAAATCATTGATATTGAAGTTAAATGGTGAAGCAGAAAAGCCAAGCTGGTCAGTCAAAAGCCGATCCCTTTTAACCCGTAATACCTGAACAGCGGCCAGCAAAGCATAAAAACTAGCCCGATGTTTATATGCACAAGCTTCCGGATGAGTTTCTGAGAAACAAGAGAAGACACCAATGATTTGAAGTAGTTCAGTCACATATGCTAAACTAATTCCAATAAGTGACTAATTCCAAGAAATAATCCCTTCAAAGTATAGCAAACATATAATCTCTCCAAGTTACGATGATATTGTGTGGTTGATTCTAAGCACTGATTTAAAAAAAAAAATATCATCCACAAATTGGTTTCTGAGCAAAAGAGAACCTTTTTAGTTTTTGATTTACCAGATTTGGGGGTTACTTTCACTTTCTCTTCACTGCAAGTTTATCAATGTATTCTAACCAAATGCGTCTCCATTCACATTCGAATTTCCTCGTCATTAGTGCCATTACTCGATAAAGCAGAAAAGGAAACTACTCAGGTTTTATATCTGCTTCTACCAGTAATAGCAGGTTCGAGCAAATTTTATTTTTATTTTTATAAATGCTATACAGATTCAATGAAAATCGACGACTGTATTCTACGTATAAGAATACGTATGCGAATTGAAAACTTTAATAACCTGGTCAAAGATGCCACGCTTGCCAATCTCTCCCCAGAAACCAAGGCACGAGAAGGCGACGGCGCTGGTGATTCCGGACGCGCAGACATCTGACAATACCGAATTTTCCGGCAACATCACGGCGAGTGAAGAGGTTAGACTCCGAGGAGACTTGCGGAAATCGGCCGCCGGGAGCGTGGAGGTTGTTGATCTAATAAGGTTAGTCGGGATTCGAAGAGTCGGGAATCGTGGAATTGGAGAGAAGAAGCAAGGAACGGCCAGAGACGAAGAAGAAGAAGAAGAAGAAGAAGAAGAAGAAGAAGAAGAAGAAGAAGAAGAAGAAGAGTCAACTAAAAGAGGATATGAAATGAAAGAGGAGACAACGGAGATGGTCTTAGTAGCCATTTCTTCTGCAATCCGGAACGAAGTAACAAACTTTTCATGACAAATATTTTAATCGGCATTAAATTTTGTGACAGCATATTTGGTAGTTGTTGCTGAAGCACAGAAAGTTTGGTGTTGCTAATAACAGTATTTATTTCCCCAAAAGGTAAAAATTGGATATTTTCCTCAAACAGTGTATTGTGGGCAATTCTAACGATTTTTACTGTTTTTTCTTTATAAAAAAAAATCTTAACAACAACATAATGCCCAATTCAATGCCTGTCACGTACAATTGCAGAGCAACTTATCTTCTTTAACCTCTTCGTAATGTAGCATTTATATAGTCGGATGAATCTGGTTTCACTGAATAAAAACCTCATCTTCTTGGGGATATCATCATTACGTGCTTTTAAAAAAGAAAACAGCAAGCTTTCATTAAGCCCATGTAATAATGGGCTTTGTTTGATTGGCCCATTACCGAGCCCACCTTTCTTGGTTCTCAAGGCATCGCGCAATTGAGTTTGTTTTAGTGTCCCTATGAAAGAAACTCAAACCGGCCCGATGCAGTCAATCAGACGGACCACAATCTGCTATTATAGGCCAAGTTTGGGCTTATATCTTGCTGCATAATTCGGGCTGCTTAGTATATACTTTAGACTAAGAAAGTTAATTTTTACATTATTATGTTCTTCTCCATCAAATCAATTTTCTTGATTGATTATTTTATGAAATACAATTTACTATTCTGCAACTACGCAGATTAGAAAAATAAAAGCACAGGAAAGTGATTCGGATTCCCTCACATGGCTTGCCGGGACACATGACCACACGTCTCTTCTTGCCTTGTTAATACTTATATTTCAATTTTACAACTATTCTAATAAAATTAATTTATATATGTGGCTCATACCAGTTTTTGTTTAATTGGTTTCGATGTTTGAGATTTTTTTCATTATTATTTTGGCATCAAATAATGCCAACCTAATCCTCAATTATTTAGTTGTTAACAAAAAAAAAATCTCAATTATTTTGCTATTCATGTATATCTTTTGAAAGTACACTTGCATGTGTTTTCCAGGTGTGCGGGCAAACAGCATCAGAACTGGTTTTGTAGTTCTTCCTACTTTTTTAGTTTTGTTTTATTATCGTTTGATGAGATTTGTTGGTCCAAATCCATATTAGAGACTAACAGACTCTTAACCAATAAGCTAAAACTATGAATCTTCACAAACAAACGCCCCCACGTCAATAATGAATTAACAAATGATTAGTGATCAGTAAGAAAAAAAGGATTTTGCAAAAGATTAAAATTAGTTTTTAAATAGAGTTATGTATATAATAATAATAATGGTTTAAGCATATAACCAAAGAGACCAAGACCACTTAATTTGCTTACCATCTAAATCACAACTAATCTACCAATAAAACCAATTATCTCTCGTTGATTGTTTAAATAATTAATACTCTTGAAATTTGGTTGAGTTGATTATATACGAATATAGGAGATAACCGATGAGGACCACATAACTAGTTAACCAACCAATTTTGGCATCACATGAACCATGGTTTTGGATATTCAAGAGAGGCTTATTTTGAATCATAGAAAGTAGATGAATTTTCTCTGTTATATTGAAATAGTCAATGTTGTTATAGAATTGTTACAGAAAATCAGGGATATGACTAACGTCTCCTATATCTAAGTATAGCAGAATATGCTAATATTCTACCACTAAAACGAACCAACCATCTTATTTAGATGCCCATTTATACTCTGTAAATGGTGTTTAATTATTATTAATACTGTTTTATAATATATTGCATCATCATTTATCAAAAAAAAAAAAAAATGTAAGTGGTCTGGTTCGTAGGGCACCCATTAGGAAGCACCAACTAGACAGTGAAGTTAGCAAACTGTTCCTCAAATCGTTACTATTATAAATGGTTTAGGGCTTTGCTATGGAGAGTGGATGGAGAGAAAATGTTCAGCCTTTTTTGAGAATCGACGCTATCTTTTAAAAAAGCAGTCTTTTTCTCCCCCAAATTATTGACCTTTTTTTTAATAAGTTTATTCACAATCACACTTCATCGTCTCCTTTTTGTTCTCTCTCGTTTTGTCTCTGAAGTGTGTTGGCAGCGTAGACAGAGCGTGTGTTTTCTCTCGCTCTACCACTTCCCTCTTTGAATCCCTCTCGATTTGTTTCTTCATAGGCTCTCTTCTTTAAACCCTTTTCTCCAATTTCTATGTGATTGCAGAATGCGCAATCTAAAACTATTCGAGAGGTTTAAGAGCACCCAAATCCACGCCTTTAGTTCACAAGACTCTCCTTCTACAAGCAGCAATGGTAGCCCTCGAATGAAGTTCCTAGGGCATCCCAAATCCAGCTCCAAATCGATCTCTCGTTCACTTCTCCCACATGGGTTCCCCACCACGGACCTCCTCGAGCCTCCCTTGGACTCTTGCCTTAAACCTATCGACTTGGTGGAGTCATTATCAAATCTATACCGGAGAATCGAGTCCCCTTCGGAGACCGAGAAGTCGATGCTTTGTATTGAGCAATACACTGTTCTCCGCAGCCTCGGCGACACCAAGCTCCTGCGCAGGTGCCTGCTCAACGCCAGGAGGCACGCCATTGATGTCCCATGTAAGGTTGTTTTGTCTGCTTGGTTGAGATTTCAGAGGAGAGAACACGAACTCGTGGGAGTTGAATCCATGGATTGTAATGGGTTAGCTATTGAATGTCCAAAGGCTAGCTTGACTCATGGTTATGATTCGAATATAGAGAACAAGCATTGTGACTGCTCTACGGTATGTGAGGAAGAGTTTGGTTGTGATGACATTAGAATCTCTGGGGCTGATAAGTTTTCGGGTTTAGACCAGGCTAGCGATTTTTCCTTCTGCGTAGGTTCAGAGAAGGCTAAGTGTGTTAGGTCACGAATCGCAGCGCTTTCGCGGCCTTTTGAGGTGATGTTATATGGTTCTTTCGTGGAATCAAGATCTTATGAGATCGATTTCTCGGAGAATGGCTTCTCAATTGAGGCAATGGTCGCACTGAACATATACAGTAGGATCAAAAGAGTTGATTTGTTTCGTGTTGAAACTGTCTTTGAGCTACTTGGATTAGCCAGCAAGTTCTGTTGTGACGATCTCAGGTCTGAGTGTGAGGATCACTTGGCTTCCTCTGTCACTGACATCGATAAAGCTTTAACCTTTGTAGAGTATGCGTTGGAGGAACGTACAAAGCTTCTCTTATCTGCTTGCTTGCAAGTGTTCCTGAGGGAGCTTCCACAGTCTCTCCACAATTCCAAAGTGATGAAATTCTTCTGCAGTTCTGAAGCAAAAGAACAATTAGCTTTTCTTGGTTCAGAGTGTTTGTTCCTCTTGTACTACTTCCTCAGCCAAGTAGGAATGGAAGAGAAACTCACCACAGAGCCTATGCTGATATTGCTAGAGAGAACTCGAGAGTTTGCTCGCACGAACTGGCAAAAGGCTGTGTCTTTGCATCAAATGGGATGTGTTCTGTTTGAGAGAAAGGATTACAAGGCAGCCCAGTTCCATTTCAGATTAGCTTCAAGCTTAGGGCATGTCTACTCATTAGCTGGGGTATCAAGAACTGAATATAAACAAGGGAAGAGGTACTCGGCATATAAGCTCATGACCTATCTCATCTCTAATCACAAGCCACATGGATGGATGTACCAGGAGAGGTTTCTGTACAATGTCGGGGTTGAGAAACTAAAAGATCTAGCAACTGCCACTGAACTTGACCCGACACTGACTTTTCCTTACAAGTACAGAGCTGTAATGAAATTCGAACAGAAACAGATTAAAGAAGCCTTCAAGGAAGTTGATAGATTAATTCAGTTCAAGCTTACTCCAGATTGTCTCGAACTGAGGGCTTGGCTGTTTTTAGCCATTGGTGAGCGTGAGAGTTGTTTGGGAGATCTCAGAGCAGTGCTGTGTTTAGAGCCGAAATATGTTGTGTTTGGTGGGAGAATGGGAGATGATTTGGTGGAGGCTCTGACCACGCAATGTATTGAAGTAGAGAGCGAAGCGGATTGTTGGGTGAGACTTTACGATAGATGGTCAGCCATGGATGATGTTGGATCGTTGGGTGTTGTTCATCAGATGCTTCAGAATGATCCCAGCAAAAACTTTCTGAGGTTCAGACAATCTCTTCTTCTCTTAAGGTAAGAAGTTTTTTTTGGTTTATCAGGCAAACTGTGATTGATGATTATTTTCAGCTTTTGACAAAAGCTACACTGTGCTGTGATCTGTGACAGATTGAATTGTCAAGGAGCGGCAATGAGGTGTTTGCGAATGGCATGGAACTTTTCCTCTTCTGAGGCAGAGAGGTTGGTTTACGAAGGGTGGCTTTTATACGACATGGGTAATGTGGATGAAGCGCTTACTAAAGCTGAGAAGGCAATCTCCATTCAGCGCTCCTTTGAAGCATTTTTCCTCAAAGCCTATGTTCTAGCTGACAAGAATCTCGATCCAGTCGATACCTCTTGTGTTGTTCAGGTTCTAGAGGAAGCCCTCAAATGTCCTTCCGATGGGCTACGCAAAGGACAGGTTGGCATTTCAATATATATCCTTTTAATTTCTCTTAATCGCATTGTTTTCTCACTAGTCTTTTTGTTATGTTTCTTCAGGCTCTGAACAATCTTGGGAGCATCTACATCGATTGCGGGATGCTAGATCAAGCTGAAACTGCTTATAAGAACGCTCTAGAGATCAAACACACTCGTGCCCATCAAGGGCTTGCACGAGTTTATTTCCTGAAGAATCAACGTAAAGAAGCGTGTGAGGAAATGACAAAGCTAATTGAGAGGGCCTTTAGCAAAGCAGCAGCCTACGAGAAACGGTCTGAGTACTGTGAACGTGAAAAAGCCAAAGAGGATCTTGACATGGCCACAACACTTGACCCTCTGCGAACCTATCCCTACAGATACCGAGCTGCCGGTAACTAACTCTTCCTGTTCCCTATTACCATCTTATAAATTATTAAATTCTAGTAGTTAAAGCAGCTATTCTCTGTGTGGCAGTACTGATGGATGATCAGAGAGAGACAGAAGCAGTGGAAGAGCTGTCAAAGGCAATAGCTTTCAGACCAGAACTGCAAACGCTGCATCTCAGAGCAGCATTCCACGAGGCCACGGGGAAGCTGTCACTGGCCGCTCAAGACTGCGAAGCTGCTCTCTGTTTGGAACCTTACCACACCGAGACGCTTCATCTCTACAGCAGATCGAAGGATCAAGCTTCATCCGTTGACAACACCATTCTTGGCTTTGATTAGTTCTAAGGTATCAACCACATTTTCTCCTATGTATATTTCATTGGGATATTATTACCTTTTTTACTTTTACTATATACATCAATGCTGTAAAGAAAACTGCCGTTATTAATCTTACCAAATGTTTCTGTGCAAAACCAACTCTTCGTATATATACAGTATTTAGTCTTTCAATGCAGAGGGGGAAAAAAGTGATAATCTTTTCACAGCCACATTTGTGTATCTACAGGGGACACCTAAACGACGGCTCCTTTCCTCTTTAGTTTCCTTCTGTGGTTATGATCTCCAGCTCCGTCCACCACCGTGGCGATGGCCTTGGCACTGCTGCATCGGCTGCTATTCCAATGATCTCTCTCAACTTCACCACAACCTTTCTCATTGTTGGCCGTTGAGCTGAGTATGGGTTCATACACTGCCTTACCACTTCGAACAGTCTCTCAACAACATCCTCCTGAAACCTTTTCAGGGTCGGGTCCACAAGATCTCTCGCAGGCTTGGGTTCAAGAAACAAAGAATCGAGGTCTGGGAGCTTCCCGCTAATAATTTCGAACACAAGGGCGCCAAAATTTAAGACGTTGGTCTGGGGATCAAGCAATGAGTGTTCTAAAAGGTTCTTGCTCGAGGAGCATTCCTTGGAGGGAGAGATGCAGTTGAGGACGGAAAAGTCAGAGACTTTGGCGGCATTATCTTCGCTCAAGTAGACAGAAGAGGAGTCCAAATTGGTGTGTAAGATGGGTGGGTTGAGATTGTGCATGTGCTCTAGACAGTAAGCTATTCCCATGGCGATTCTGAGTCTGGTAGGCCAGTCCAAGTGCTCCGCATGTTGAGCTGCCATGAAAGATCTGTTCAACAGTTTACCGATTGTATTGTGCTAAGTTAAAAAGGATTTCTTACTGGGATGGAATACTTACAGTGCAGATGCTCGGAGAGCGATCCATTAGGAGCATATTCGGAAACAAGCATTCTACTGAAGGGCTCGTTCTCATGGCAATACCCAATCACATTCAAAAAATTCTTGTGATCTATTTTTGATAGCTTAAGAATCTGCAGAAACAGAGCAGAATTATTTTTCAATGGCAATACCAATCTCTGTTCTTTGTTCAAAAGAAGCACAAACCAGGTTCTGATACCTTTTGTAGCAACTGTGTTTCCATAGCGGTGGACCAGTCTGCACGAGAACCAGCCTCGATGGTCAAAACAGCAATTTCAGCACCAGTGGACAAAGTCCCTTTATAGATAGTACCGTCTGAGAAAGAGCCAATTATGTTACTGAAATCTTCACAGGCTGCTTGTAGTTCTGATAGCTGCAGCCTCGGAACATCTGCCGCAATGCAAGACTAGAAAATCAGAGAAATTCATTATGAAGAGAGAAGAAGGATAGAGAGTGAAGACTGAAGAGTGTGTGTTGCCTGTGATCAGAGCATCTTGAAGCTGGCCACTGCTGGTCCAAGGCTTGATTGGAAAGTTTCGGCTGAGGATAAGAAAGAAGATGATTAATGCCACTGAGACTGTGAATATGCCAACGACTATGCCCACGATCATATAAAGATTAAGAGATGGAGGTGGAGGCGGAGACAGAATTTGGGGAGGAACACGAGGTGGGCTCGAGGTTTGTGTTGTCACAACACTACTAGGAGGAGGGCTCGGGGGTTCCATCTCCTCCTGCTGGTGTTTGAGTTTCTGGTGGCAGAGACGGTTTTGTGGAGTCTGCAAATGGTTGATCAGGAGATGGCGGGGAGGCACTCACAGCAGGACCTTTACCTGGAAGAGGTGTCTCTGCCAGGCTACGACTGTTCCGATAAGCTTCGGATTGGATCAATAGGTGATCTTGAGAAGAATCAAAGACTTCTGCAATTTCTTCAAGAAAGAAACTGTTAGAATCCAAAGACACACACACAAAATATGGTATAGAGAGACAGAGAGATGAGGATGGACGAAAGTACCTTGGGTTTCGAGGTTCAGAGGAAGAAAGGTGAGGAATATGATGGAGAATGCTGTTCGGACATTGAATCTCCACCGTCCAGTGGAACTCATAGGAGACTTCATAGCTTCTGTGGCCTTTTTTCCTGAAAGAAGAAGAAAGATCAAGACAACTGTAAGAGAAGCAGTTGAAGATTGAAGTTGTCTTTCAGAACTAATCAACGAACGGTTGCTACTCTTTCTAACCTTTTTTTTTAAATTTTTTTTATTACTCCAATCATAAATCTTGTTGACTTATATGCTTCTGCCGCAGAAGTCTTGTTATCTTGTTATTTGAATTTTTGTGTTCCATGTAAAAAATAACGAATAGTATAAAAAGACAGAAAACAAAATAGTATATCACATTTCTTTAGGAGTATTATCGTTTATAATTTCTTTTATTACTCACTTAATTCTCAGATAATTATATTCTTAATTAAAGATCTTATTTTGGTTATAAAGCAAATTATCCCTCTATACGCTAACTAGAAAATTCTCTCTCCAACTAAGATATTTTAATTTTTCATTTATCGGATCTGCACAAGAAATAGTCATGACTTATTGTCTATTTTTTTTAAGCAACCAGAAAATAAAATTATGAAGTGTGTTGCTCTATTCCACCGGTGTTCGAGTAGCTGTACAGAACAGATATAACCTATATAAATTAATTAATTAGCAAAAAAGAGACATTACAAAATAGTTTATAACTTTTGGATTTCCTATATATATAAATAAACAATAAATATATTTTATCAACGGCTTTTTTTACATAAAAATTAATCAAAAGTATTGTGCTATAACCGTTACTGAAAAACAAAAGATAATATGTATTTTTGATATTTCTACAAAAAAATGGGACATTTTTAAGTTTATTGTTAATGCGTTGTGCTAATGAAAAAAAACTTAAAACATCTCACGAGAGTGAAAATATTTACTAAATTTACTCCAATTAAATAATTTAATCTTATATGTTTGTATGTTATATTACGTCATTATTATTTAATAACTTGAAAACATGATAAAAGTTCATTAGTTTTTCTTATAATTCCACAAAAGCACATTTCAATGTATATTTTATTAGTTCAAAAAAGTTTTGATCAATAGAAAATTTTAAAATATTTAGAATTCGGATATCGTCGGCCCATATGAAGAGATCGGACATGCCTACAAGTAGAGTTACAGAAGGACTAAAGAGCGCTTAGACCATACTACAATATTAAAATTACATCGATCGAACTAACTTCAATTAACATTAGATTTTCCGTTTAATAGTTCATCCACCATATTTATGATTTCATTTTTCACAACTTATAACATGTTCTTCAAGTTTTCAAACATATATAATTTTAATTAGGAAAAAAAGTTAACACTCCAACACTATCTCATGTAAAGATATTTTTACATATGGACGAAATTGTTATCAATATCATAATTCCTTTAGTTCACAATTATATATATTATACTTATTCTGGTTATTTTCTTACAAATATATTTTGTAACACAAATACTCAATACCACTTCATAGACAAATGTTTTACATGAACGAACGAACCACAATGATAATTTTTCAAATAACCAAATACTATTTTGCATGTTAACTAATTGAAATAAACCATCAATCGTTCACCTATGAAATGTAATTTAATAAATGGAATAATATGTCATAATTGGGAAAATGACATCGAATTAATAAATGGAATAGAAATCAGAAATGTGTTTTCGTCTATCAATTATTTTATTTTTGTTAGGTGTTTGCAATTAACATCTTCGATTGTGCTAAAATAAAACATTCACCAATCTGAGCCATTTCATGTAGACCTTGTTTTCTTCCTTACCGCATTTAGTAGATCTATCGTTTTAAAATTATGATAACAACACAGTCATTACTCTTTTGACAGCAAATAATCATATTTAAAGAAAAAAAATACAAATGTTAGATACTTTAGCTGCTAATCACGTTCACATCACACTGATCTAATGATTTTTTTTTCTTTTGACGAATCTAATTATCTTAAGAGAAGCTGAAAGCTACCACTTTCCATTTCAAATTTTACAAATTGGAAACTTCTGAAATAGATGAAATAAATATTTTTCATAATTATTCCAATTTTCTCGTGTAGAATTTTAACAAAAACGTTATAAAAAAAAAATACTAGGAATTAGGCGTAAGATGCGGGAAGGAACAAGATGAACACCTGACGAGACCATTCTCGTTGCAAGCTGAGCATGTTCTGAAACCTAGCTTCTCCGTGTGCACCTTATGGCTACCGTGACAGTCGCTGCACGGTACGAACCTGTGACCGCCACACATCTCACATACCCCTGGTTCGACCCTTGGCAACTCCTGTACGAGCTTCTTCAGCTCTCCGATCTCGTGAAGCTGTTTCACCTCTTCTGCTCCCCCGACGTACCTGCCGCCGATGAAAACGCGCGGCAGCTTCGGTGTCTTCGTTTGGTTCTGCTCCTTCTTTTCGTCGAAGATCCGCTCCATCTCGGCTGCGAAAGAAGCGTCCATTGAGAGATCTCGCTCGTCGATTCGGACGGGAAAGCTACGGAGGATCGCTGTGACGGCTCGGCAGTCCTCGAACGTAGGACGAACGACGCGGAGGCTGGTGAAGTAGACGACGATGCTGTTCTCCGCGCCGGGAATCGAAATCCGTACAGCATCTGGTTCGGGTTTGGATTGCTTGGAATCTGGTTCCGGATTCCGCCGTAGATTGACAGGCTCGGAATCTGCGCGGAGGAGCTGGTTAGACGGACGAGTTGGCCAGGATCGGAGGATCAAATTGGCCGCGCAGACTCGGTGGAAAACTCTGGAAACGTGATTAGGAGAAGGAGAAGGAGAAGCAGAAGGAGAAGAAGGAAAGGAAGAGGAATCGTCGGTGCAGAGGTGGTGGATGTCTTTGAAAGAGAAGGAGGCGGTAGGAGAGTACGTGTCGTGAATCTTAACCGACGATTTTCGCCACGGCCGCCACATTGACGGTGTAGAACGGCGGAGAAGTTGAAATTTAGGGGACTAAATTAGGGTTTGTGTGGATTTGGATTTGCAGAGAAATGGAGTTTTGGGAGAGAGAGAAAGAGAAGGAGACGGCTGGTTAAAAAAAAAGTGGTTGGATGATTGGTATTGTTAAAAATCTCTCCTTTTTTTTTGTTTGTAGCATTTGCTTCTGTGAGTTAAAACAACATTGGTTGTGATAAAACAGGTGATTTTTTAACGTTACCAATTATAATTAGGAGAGAAAAATAGATGCTAATTATAGTTCTTATTCTGTTTAATGCCTTCTTCATTCCCAAAATGTGTAGTTTGATCACACGTATTATAACAAAATCAGTAATTAATTATAATACCTGATACTATCTCTCTCTCTTTTTTTGTCATCATTACTTACAAGTGAGGTTAATTCCGATAATTTGTTAGGATTACGAAAATTTTCTTGATTATATGTGAAGCTATATCAATACTTATTCTAAATTGTCATTTTGTATATTTAGGAAATGATTTTTCTTTTGTCTTAACGAGCTTTAGACAATCTTTTTTGTAATTTAGAAATAGATAAATGTTAATGAATTTAATAGTAGAATCGAATAATAAAGTATTAAATGGGTGTCGTTCAATCTTCGTATTAGTTCCTTCCCGAAAGCAAAACACAACATGTGAAAGGTGAATCAATTGCAGTTAACTGTTTTGTTATTCTGTACTAAATTGATTTCAGAAGTCAAAGATGAAGCTGGCGATAGGTGTGAGCAATGGTTAATGAAGATTTATGTTCATACAATATAAATATATACAGCTGTATTAAACTTTTATTTATATCATTTTTACGCTGTTTAACTTCGTATTTTAACTCTCTTTTTTTTTGTTTCTTGTCTCGTGTTTTATTCAATGTTATGGTAGTGTGATAAATAAGTTCAAAAATAATATATCTTTTGATATATTAAAAACGTGAGGATGACTACCAAACGAAAATTTGACGAATGTATATAAAATGTAAAATAAACTAAGCTTAAGTTTGAGTGATGGTAGCATAAAAAGTAAGTGTTTGTCAAAATTTATTTTAACAATATAACAACAAACGTATTTCGTGTTTTATACGACTAAAAAAGTAAAAGTAAATAATTATATGACATTATATTGTATGATTATACGAAATTATTTCATCCACGAATATAAAATAATTCGAATGAATAAATTTATTAAACTTTTATTAGTTTATAAAGAAAAATAAGATAATAAAAATAAAAGTAGTTTTATAAAAAGAAGTATACAAACTATAAAAAAAAGTGAGTATGTAGTTTTTTGATAGATATAAGATAAATTAAGATAGAGAGAAGTAAGAGTAAAGAGGAATAATCACGTGAGGAGGGACCACCGAACAAAATGATTACTGTAACATTGAAAAAGTACAGCCAAAGTTATACTATTTGATTATTTTGTCAAAACAATTAAATCATACGCAGAGTTTAGTTCTATCTGCTCGGATAAACGTCTTTGACACCTTGTGATGAGCAGACAATTTTGTTTTGGGTCGACGATGATTACACACAATTTAATAACTTATTTATTTCTTCTAAGGCCAATTTTGTTGTTTATCAAGTTTTGCTCTACGATATTTATACACATACACACACAGCAAAAGGATTTTAAAACTGAGATTATACTTTGAAGAAAGAGCCCTAAAACTTTGTTTATTAACTAAAAAGTTGATAACAAGTAAAAAAATTGAGGGGTACAACTAAAAGGGCACGTGGAGTGGTGGATTCTGAAAAGCATCACGTGTCACCACTTTGACGAAAGCTAAAGATGAAATGTCTTCTTCTTCCCCCGAAACCCACTCATATGCCTCTCAATTATATGTTTCTATATATATTTTTTTTTCACAAATACGTCTCTCTGTAAATGTTTCGTATTATTGTATTGATGGGCCTATGGATTCGCCTTGTAACGGGCCTTTGAAACAACCCAAATAGAATATAGCACAAACTTGTGGAATCTTCTCCATTCCATATTATTCATTTGTTGGGCTTGCCTTTGATTTTGACTTAGTATTTTTGTTTGATGTCGTACTCTTTGTTACTTGTTAGTTCTTAGATGCCAAGAAGTAGTCAAGAATCCAGAACTAGGCTGTCCATTATATTTAAAGGTTGATAATATCAGATACGAGTCGAATATGAGAGAGTATATTTGGGCATTGTACAAATAAAGATGAGCGAAATGATATTTTTCCTCTATTTAAGGCATTAGTTTCGGCCTAAAGCAGACAAAGAGGTGGGTCCTCAAGGTTAGCCTCACAACACAAGTGTCAAACCAAACCTACATGAACCTCTTCCTCTTTATGTCCATATCTGTTTTTAACACAATTCATTTCACCATTATGATCAATACATACTAAATAATTACGACACTTTAGTGTTACAATCTGAATGTACAATATGGTCTTCCCAAATAAACACCAAACTTAGCGTATGGAGCGGAGCAACGCGCAATTGATATCGGAGAAGTTGGGGCGTTTGGAGGGAGAGTTGTTCCAGCAATTGATCATCAGAGCTCTCAGGGCTTGAGGGCATTCCTTTGGGATCTCTGGTCTTAGGCCACAAGCCGCAATCCCAACAGCTGCCTGCACAGGCGAGCAAGACGCATAAGCAGCCTCTCCCGTCACCATCTCCCACAGTACCATCCCAAAACTATAAGCATTGCTCATCGAAGTCTCCGTTGTGTTCTCCGGGTCACCAGCTATTATCTGATTTCAGCCATGCCATAAGAAAATAGAATAATAATATCTACAATTTTCATCTGATCAATTCAAGGAACTTGGTGTTTAGATTCCAGACTTAAGCTAAATGCTTTTTGCTATGTAAAACCAAGAAACAGTGGACCATTTGCAACTGCAAGTGGCAGGATAAAGCTATATAGTGGTTTATAGCAATTGGAATAAGTAATATAACCAAAAAAAAAGTTGTTTAGGTATGCTCAATTAACCAAGTGATGACATTGGAGGTGTAAGTTAGTCTAAGGTGCTTTTGTGAAGATTAGACAGAACCTAATTATACACTTGTCTAATTTAAGAGTTAAGATCCACCAACTGCCCAGACAAAAAGAAAAAGTTCAAGCAGATATGGCCAAAAGCAAAGAAACTTGTTTTGTTCAAAAAGAACAAAAACAAAATAAGATGCAGTGGGTCAGATGGGGCCAGTTGAGATGATGCATATAGGGTCTGCGACTTGTTTCTAATGAAAATTATGATAATGGAGCAGAGAACTCTTTGAGAAAGCTTTCAGGTGCCTAGTTTTCTTGTATCATTTGGATTAGAGGTAAAAAAGATAAAACTGGAAATGCCAAATCATGATGATGCTTGCAATCTAATTCTCAAGTAATCTGTTGAACAAAGACAAGAGTAAAAGAACACAGACCTCTGGAGCAAGCCATCGATAGCCATCAGTTTCGTACTCCACGGCCTCACCAAAGCTCTTACAAGCAGTTACTATTCCAATATCCCCCAAACAGGCGTTGCCATGTTTATCTAGTAGTACTCTTTGTGTGTTAAGGTCCCTATACGCAATACCATGATCATTCACAAACTTCAGCCCTTCGGTTATGTCAATAGCGATTCGCAGTATCTGCTTGGTTTGAAGCTTCTTGTTCTTCAACATCAGTTCATGGAGTGACCCGCCTTCCATCAGTTTTGTCACAACGCATAATCCATGGTTCTCATCGATGCAAACACCATAAAATTGTAGAATGCTCTTGTGTCCACAAGTCATCAGCTCCAAGAAATCTTTTCGGAGCTCAAACTCATATGAATTCCCCTTTTCACAACCTTTTAGTTTCTCGATTGCCACCCTTTTTCCTCGGAAGATTCCTTTGAAAGAATTTGGTCCAATCTGATCACCAAACTCAATATTATCGGAATTTAACAGCCATTTTCCAATCTCATTGGCGCCTGATTGGATGGTCTGCCATTCATCTACTGATAGAGCAAATGAAGAACTCGGAAGTGGAATTTGAAGCTGGATCATACTATTCAAATTTTCTATCACTGGCCGATTACTGTGTTGAATGGACTCTTCCCCAACACCCCCAACTTCCCCTACTCCGCCGTTCTGTTCTTGACAGCCACAGAGCCCAAAAGGGAGCTTAACGGAAGTCGGTCTTGGCTTTCTGGTTGCAGACTTGAGGGCATTTTCTACCCGGGTTTTGAACAACTTCTCTTCCCCAGACTGATCCAGAAGAAGAACAACACCCAGAGTCAGCCCCTTCTTCTCAAAGATTTGTATCTTCTTGCAACAAATCGAAGCACTGTCAAGAGCGCCTGACATGGTTGACCATGAAAGAGAAGAGTTACATGCGAATGTGAGCCTGAGGACTGAACCCCGAGCTTCCTCAGCAGACACTTCTTGAATCATAAACACAGGATTATCATCTCCAGAAGCTTGCTCTATCAACTTTACGTGTAGAAACACTTCTTTCATATCGAAACCTGCTTGACTGTAACTGTTGAAACAACACCAAGCACAAAACCAAATTACCTAGACTGCTCCATGATTTACCAAATATATCAAGAGCGAGAGAGCACTAAAAAACTAATACTACTAGTTTACTGAATCGACAGAGAGAGATAGAGAGAGAGAGAGAGGAGGAACTTTGCTTAAGCAGCTAAACTTGATCTGCTTCGGAGTTTGGAAAATCGAAACGACGAAAACTCACACAATGTCTTGAACTGTCCTTAAATAGAAATTTCGCAACGGGTAAATCTGATTTACCTGAAGGGCAAGGAATCGTAATGCTTCTTGAGATTTGACACGAGCTTCTCTGGTAACTGGCTGCCAGGATACATCTTAGCGAGGTTCCTCACTACAGTAGCCCACAGGAGCTTCCTACCGCTGCCGACTTCGGCCCTAGGCGACGGACCTCCGCTGCCGACGCTCTGGTTATCCCGCGCGGAATCGAGATTGAGCGAGTTTTTGAGCGACGCAATCGCGCCGGATACGTTGCGGCCGAGACGCTGTAACCGCTTCTGCATAGCCGATGAACTCTGATCGAAAACCGGCGTGGATCCCTCGACCTCCAAAGTCGTCTCAGGCGGAGACATTATAAGTGACTCCGACCTGTCGTGAGTGCGCATGAGGACCTGATCCACTAGATCGTCGTCGGGAGCGCCACCTCCGGCACGGCTCGACCAGCACTCCAGAGCTGCAGCCATTGTAAGTTCGTCTTCGGCAATGACTATGAGCTAGGAGAGACGGAAATGGAGTATGCTTCAGATTTCAGGGAGCTTTTACAGATTTCATCGTCGTTAGCGTTAGCAGTGAGGACGACTTCATTTATGTAAAGCAGTACTATTTTTCAGACTGTCTCCTTCTCGTTCCACTACGCTCCTGTACTTTAATTTCCTTATTAATTGTTTTGCAAATTATAATTTGTTACGTATTGGACAAAATGCTTTCGTTTAATTTCTTTCAGGTAATTAAATCTTAGTTGTGGCTTGTGGTCCCTGCCAACATAATTGTGTTTATCTAAATGATCACGAATCCATATAAATACAAATATTCCAGAATTATTAAAGTTAAAAATCTGATTATTAAGATTTAGGAATTTAGTTAAGACGAAAAGAAAAAGTAGTGTTCACGTTAGAAGTCTTAAACTGAGGATGATTTTTTTTTTTTTTAATACATAACTGGGACTACATACTTGGGATTAAAATTATTAATGGGTTAGACAGAACGTATTGTCATGGGTCAATGTCAGGCCCATTGGTACTCGCCTTTTTGTGACCGTCGGATACTCGGATCAAGGAAAAAACTTGGTAAATGGAATGCAACCCGTTTTTATTCGAACGAAACGGCACGCGTTGTTCTCACCGTTAAAGTCCCAAAAGTCAGCCTCTTAACGACGACGTTTTATCCTCATTGTACCGTTCCTGTAACTTTACCATCGTCGTCCTCGTTCTTTCCCGGAGCGGATCTCTTCATCTGTGTGATCGGAGGATCTGCAAGACCCAGAAAAAGAGAGAAAGAGAAACACGTTACCCAATTTATATGGCTTCAACGAGCAGACTGAATCCTCTCGAAGAAGATGATGATGCGGAAGAAGAGGTATGCCAGTGACTACCTCCTAAACTTTTTCTTCATGTGTTCTTCTGCTGTATTTGTTGTATTAATGGATCAGGACCCATTTTTCAGGTGCAACATTTTGATGATTTTACTCTAGCTTCTTCCTGGGAAAGGTATTCACCTTCACGATTTGAATGATTGTATTCAATACTGCGTTGTTCTCTGGAGTTTGGAATGTCACCACTCACCACTGATTCAGTTGCTTTTTAGGTTCATTTCAGACATTGAAGCAACTTGTCGTCAATGGTTAGCCGATGGCCCCAAAAACCTTGTGGTACGTTTGGTTTTTCAAATTATTTCATTATCTCCGATCGAGTTCTATAGTTGCAAATGAGACTTGCTCACCTCATGAAATCACATGAATGCGTATGCTGTCCGAGTTTTATCTAGCCAGACAATAATGGAGTTGGTCGTTTATTGTGAAATATACTTAAGTTTCGTTATCGTTTGACTGCAGGAAAAGGGTGCTGTTGCAATGGAAGATTCGAAGAATCTGTTTAAGGTCAAATACGACTTAAAAAATGTCACAAAGAGCTACTGCATGGAATTCTACTTCCAAATAGACATTAATGATAGCCAAAAAGGTATCTGATTTCAGGGTAATACGCTTTATATTGGGGAAACTGCATTTTCTGTTTCATGATTCGGTATCTGACTGATGCAGCGGGACTTGGTAATTGGAACAGTAGTTCACATGATATCCAGCTTTGCTTTGGGGTGAAGGAATTTCTGGTACACTTTCAATCCACAATTTCACTTGAAATAGTTTCCATTCTACATTTTTGATATATTATTCTTGCTTCTTATAGTTGATTGCTCCACAAAGTGCCAGTGGGGTGCTTCTTGATACACCAGAGTCTAGCAAGCTTCTGAGTGCGGTTGCTATTGCTTTGTCTAACTGTTGCAGGTATGAGTTCTTAGCCAGTAAAACCACTTTAGTTGAGCATCTTCAAGTGAAACTCTTACAATACACTGTTTCTTTGAGTTGATACCAATTCGTCAACCAATTACTCTGAAGTCTTGGAAATCAAAGTTGATAGAAATGTATTTTCCCTGAGAATGAGATAATGATGAGGTGCATATTTGGTTAAGTCATTTACAGTATTTTCATGCGACTTTGGTATGCAGCTTGTGGCCAGCCTTTGTCCCTGTGCATGACCCTTCACGGAAGGCATATATTGGAATCCAGAATATGGGCACTGTTTTTACTAGAAGATTTGAAGCAGATCGTATTGGTAGTCAAGTCCCTGTGAAACTCATGCACCTAGAAGGACTATATGAGTTGTTTGTTTCTAAGTTTGTAAGTCTTTGTGGCTCCTACTTAGTGATGTTCATTAGAATGGTAATTGGTTATCAAAGCGGACTTAAAAATTTACCAAGCATTAGCCATCACTGATGAAAAGCTGGTTTCCAATTTAGTTGGTTTTAGTGTACTATTTTTCTTCACATACTATATTGCAGATATACTTTATAGAAAATGCTTCAAGCTCGATGTTAGAAGGGGATACATTTTCTAATCTTGACTTGAGATCCGGCCCAACGTGGCTTATTCTATCAAGTGATTAATTTTTGTTGCTAGATATTGTATTAATCGAACATGGTTTATAATTTGAAGGTTTATTCAGGAGTGGACTTTTCAATGCATAATTTCAGAGTCCATTTTATGATGAGGCTAACGTACCAAACCTTCCTATCTGACGAGGAGGATGAAGAAAATGATATGGATGAACTTATGGGTGACAAAGCTGACACGGCAGAACACTATGGCACTGAGTCACGCAACAAGGTGCACTGGGATGATGATTGTCCTTGGAGTGAGTGGTACTCTGCTGAAGATCCACTTAGAGGTATATCTGAATGAAAAAAAATAAAAAATCGTCCTTTACACTACAGTACAGAATACGTACTTTTAGAATTTGTATTTTACCTCTCAGTCTTACAGATTAGTTACAGTGGTTTTCCCATGATCATATAACACAGATATCTAGTTTAATAGCTTGTCTTTACACGCCTCTGTATTCCAACATACACAGAGATAATAATCGATGTATCGTCCTTCAAGCATAGGCTGGTGTAAACTGTTGCTATCTGCAATACAAGAACTCGTTATCTAACTTTGTGGCTGATATGGACAGGGTTCGAATTGGTGGTCACATGGGCTGACAGGACTGTAGAAAACACACTTGAGATGGCTGAACTTGAAAATGCTTCACCCCATGAAGCTGAGAAGTGGATTTTACACCCAATCCTCTCACCATATCTGTAAGAAATGCTTCTCATAGTTTTCCATTCTAGGACAGAATAGTAGTTGCATGTGTTGTGGTATATTAATTTTTTCTGTTTCAGTTTCATAACAAATATAGTTTTACCAGGGGTGAGCATTCACATGGGAAAAGAATTGACTTTGCTTCCCAACTACTTTGCTTGGTTGAGGCATTGGATACGTCCTTCACAGCTCAGTTTATGGAGGATTTCGTGTCAGGTCTGTGTAATTTTGTGTGCTTTTATATTTTTCTTATGTTTCAAACACATGTAGAAACTTCCACTAGCGAGGGATTGAGTTATGGCGTATGATTAGTTTGCGCTAGGTTCTTAAATTCTCTTACAGCATTAACTTTTCCTGACATTTCCACTTTCTAATGTATTTTAATCTCTCGCAGTGGAAAATCCAACCTCTCAAAGTTTGAAGACCTCAGTGGTCATACCTCCTCCAACAGTTCTTGATCGGGTGATTAAAGATCTCTTTCATGAGGGTATTCTTCCACTATATTCTGTATGGACATAGATGCATGTATACGACTGATAGCGTAGATATATGCGTGTGTTTCTGTTACATAGTGTTGAACATTGATTATCATTGCTGGGTTGAGGATTCGACTTACCATATATTATTGTTGAGTTTGAAGTGTTAAAAATTTGATTCTTGAATTTTAAAATTTGCAACCAGGGGCATTTGAAAATTTACCCCTTAGGTCCCAATCATTTGTTAGAATACAGCTATGTGGTATTGTTTCACCTTTTTCCAATCTTATTTCGCAGGATCTAAACTTCCAGATTTTACTAAAGGCGAGCACAGGCTTTCTCGAGCTCTTAAGGCTGCACCACTTGAATCTCTATTTACGCAATTCTGTTTGCACTCACTGTGGTTTGGCAACTGCAATATCCGTGGTATGTGCCGGTAGACCATGCCACATTTGGTCAGCCATTCATCATTATAGGCAAAATGGATTAAATTGATTGTGACATAATGAAAGGAATTAACTGACTAATATAGGTATTATTTTTCTTTTGTTTTCTTTGTCCCATCTCTAGCCATTGCCTTTCTCTGGATAGAGTTTGTCCGTGAAGTTCGTTGGTGTTGGGAAGAGTCACAGCCGTTGCCAAAAATGCCATTTGACGGTTCTATTGATTTGTCCACTTGTTTAATCAACCAGAAGTTGCACCTGGTAATCCCCTATACATACTTATTGGAAAAGTCAAGTTTCCTGTGATGCTAACTGTTTCTTCTTTGTTGGTCAGCTTGCAATTTGCATTGAAAAAAAGCGTGAAATGAATGAAGAGTTCCTAGACTGTTTAGGAAGTGAAGACAGTTCAGACGCTTCTGTTTCTGTGGAGGTGATTGGCTAAGTTATTCTGTATTTTGTGAATTTGTTGTTATGTATGCTTAATTAAATTAACAAAAGCAACCGAAGTACAAGTCATAAAAAGTGTAGTTGTTCGAAACTCTTTCAACAAAACCAATAGAAAGTCATAACTCCTTCAGTGCCTCTGTGTTGTTGGCTTGAAACATTTCTTTGCATGAATCTTCAGGAACACCACAAGGTCAACAAGAGAATAAGTACATCCTCAGAAGCAGATCTGCAGAGGAAACGTGACAGGTGAACTTAGCAAGTGAGAGCTCTTAGGGTCTCGTTGTTATTAGATAGATGAAACCCTGATTGCATATTATTACAATTACTTATTCTCGATCTTCTTTCCAGTTCCAGTTTAAATGATGTTAACTCCTGATTGAATGTTCAAGCTCATAGAGAGGAAATCTTGACCGTGCCTAAGTGTTTATATCCCTTTTTCTTGGATACAGCTCAATTGCAGAAGATACATCTAGTCAACTCAGATTTGAGAGGAAAACTGGAAGCACAAATTCTGTTAACCAAAGCCGAACAGATGTCATCAGGCGGGGTACAGCTGGACCAGTGGGGACCATGATGCTCCTGAAGTCGCATCAGCGACTCCATGCCCCATTTACCCAGGTTAGTATTCGACTTGGGCTCATCTGTTTCCTATCTTGGTTTTAACAACCTCATATTGCCCGGGTTATGACAGGACCCACCTCTTATGACTGAAGACATGCACGAAGAGAGACTCCAGGCTGTTGAGGCGTTTGGTGATTCTCTTGTAAGCTCAATTTCTCTTCCAGTAGAAGTGAATATGGTTTGGCTATTTACTAAGAACGTTTATATAAGCGTAATGTTTCTTGACAAAAACATACCGATGCGTTACTATAATATTATTGGTTTTTTCTACATGTTTGTGTTTTATGTAGACCTTAGAGAAGAAATATGATTGATGGCTTTTTTTTAGTTCATTTTGTTGGTTACTATTAACGAACCCATTTTGCCCTTGAATTTTCAGAACGTTCCTGGCCAGTTGGAGAAGGACATCTTATTATCCGGTGAGATTTAAAATTCTGTCCACTGTTGTCTAAAGATGATAACGGAGAAGAACTGTTTATTAAGCTTCTCTGTCATCTATTTCTTAGTTCGAGTCTATTGAAAGGGAAAAATAGGAGCAGACAGTTCTACAATCCTACCATACATCCCACACTTGATTTCTTCTTTCTTAGTATTCTGATCTCACGAAGGTGGTTGCAGACATGTCAGCATTCAAAGCAGCAAACCCAGATGCTGTGTTTGAGGACTTTATCAGATGGCACTCACCTGGAGATTGGGAGAGCTCTGAGCCTGAAGCTGCTGAACCATCGGCAGGCTCCATCACTGAAGGCTCTAAAGATAATTGGCCTCCTCATGGCCGCCTTTCTCAACGGATGTCTGATCAAGGAAATCTGTGGAGGAAAAGTTGGAACGATGCACCCGCTTTGCCAGCCGATGACCAAAAGCCCCTCCTAGACCCAAACCGAGAGGGAGAAAAGGTGTGTGTCTTTTTTAGTTTATTCGATAAACCTCTTCTGAGAGCTAGGTTTGACCTTATTGTGCTGGCAAATTTATCAGATTCTTCATTACCTGGAAACAGTGCGGCCTCATCAGC
The DNA here is from genome assembly GCA_000218505.1 of Schrenkiella parvula. Classification (NCBI taxonomy): domain Eukaryota; kingdom Viridiplantae; phylum Streptophyta; class Magnoliopsida; order Brassicales; family Brassicaceae; genus Schrenkiella; species Schrenkiella parvula. The sequence continues at coordinate 10,308,633 of CM001192.1, read as the reverse complement.
TTCTTGAGCAAATGGTCTGCACAGCCTTCAGAGGATCAGCGGATACTCTTAACCAGACACGCTTCGGGGATATGAGACAAATGACCTCTAAATTGGAGCAACTCTACCTCATCATCAAATCTACTTTGGGAGCTCTACAACGTAATATTAGTTTTTATCCTTAATCATACAGGTTTTCCTTATGGCCCTTTTGTCTTTATATTAACAGATATTCGGATGCAGGCAACAATCTTCTGGATAGAGCAGAGACCGTGAAAGACCTGAGACGTCTCTGCGTAGTCTTTGAACACGTAGAGAAGTTGGTAACAGTCGCAGCATCTCTTCACAGAAAGTTCCTGGAAGCATCACGCCTTGCTCAAGTTATATTCAGCGACTTCTACAGCATTTATGGTCCAATGATGGGAATAAACTCAATTGACGAAGAGAACAAAAGCAGGACGGTGAGTCATCGTTACATTAACGAGAACCTCTCTGATGTGAATGTTATATGTTGGATGAACTAACGTGTCTGGTCATTGAAACACAGGAGATGGAAGTAGAGAGACAGGAAGTGAGTTTGAGAGAGAGACAAGTGGTATCGAATCTGTTCTCGCAGCCATCAGCGAACCAGTCTTGGAGAAAAGTGTTGAGTATGGGAAATCTTCTAAACGGACACGAACCCATACTCAGGGAGATCATTTTCTCCACCGGAGACGACGTCAACAACGGAATCCATTACGCGGCGGCCGCTGATGTGGCCGCCACCAGTGACCGCAGAGGGGAAGAAATCGAGACACACCGAATGTACGTCTCTGGAACATCTAATGATCTCCGCGTTGCACTCTCTGTTACTTCCTGCGATTGATTCTTTTTCATTTTGATTTAACCGTACGATATAACACATTTGTCCTGTAATAGAAATTTTAGCAAACGAACAAATTTGTAAGCGTAATTATTTTGCTTGATGTGTATTAGTTCAGACAATAAATAAAACTATCTCATAGATGTGTCTACTTAATTATTTATATAGCGGTAAGCGAATGGGTGATTTTTTCAGCATTGATCAATTTAAATATTCTGTTTCGTTTTTATATTTTTTGTATTATTCTGAAGTTTTCAGTGACTCGAAGGAGACGAGATGAGGTAAATGCATTACGAGATACGCAACCAAATCTATAAAGAAAAGAAAAAACAGACAAAAGAAGATTAATTTTATTACTTTTGCAATATAAAGAGTAATCATGTGATGATCTCTCTAGAAGCACTAGATTGAGTGGCCGTTAAAATGATGTGTGCAAAAGAAAAAAGAGAGGATAATGTTTTTTATTAAGCTTTACAAACAAATTGAATTACGTTTGTGTTATTGTATAGCATAAGATGAGATCAATCTTTTTGTTTCTTGGTTAGCAAGATCTTATAATGGTACACCATTATGAATGTATGATTATGTTGTAGGTTCATATGAAGTTTAGAAAGTTAATTATATGGATGACCCTATATAGGTTGAGATGACGTTTTCATTCTTGTTTCTGAATTTGATGAATGGATTTATGATAAAAGAATGATGAAGAACAAAGACCTTTGTGGTAGGGACTTTAATTACATAGTTGCCATGTTTGACATGATCTTGATAAATAAATAATCACTCTTCTCTCTATACATCTAAAAATAAGAGATGGTGTGTGCACCATGCATCTTTGGTATGCCATACACATCATAGATAATAGAAGCATACGATTCCCCTTTTCTGGTTTTTCTAGATTTTACTCTGCTTTGACCTAAGGTTATATATATATTACTTCCTTATTCTTTGAGATATATCAACACAATTTTTGAGTAGTTATAAATAGCTCAAATAGTATAATTGGGAAAATTTGAAGAAATATATATTAAGTGGAATTAAAATGATCATATGCACCAAAAATAAGTAGTGGATCCATTTGCGGTTGATTTCATATATAGTGTTCCTTTAACTCGCTATTTGCTGTATAAAATTATCCAAATCTTTGATTAAACATGTCTTGTCTTCTCAAATTGACTTTTAACGTAACTAGGATCGTTTCTACGGATCATACAACTTAAAAAAGAAAACATGTCTTGCCTTCTCAATAGTATGATCATACTACAAAACATAAATTACGACTGACCTTACAGTTAGGAGTGTACTAATCCTTGTCACTTATCTCCAAATCCTATTTTGTAATTGGGGTCTGGAACAAACCCATCATTTGTACCCTCTAATAGGGATGACATGTAAACATTACTTTAAAGTGAAAAGGCGTGACCTAATAGGTATGAGACTTAGCACTAAACACAACAATGACTGTTAAGTAAATGACGAGTGAGTGATGAAATTGCGTACTAGAAGTTAATGGCCAATACCTTTCATCTTCATTGATTCTTGACCCACCACCAACTTCTCACCATTTCCTTTCTTTTATATATATTTATGTGGTTTGTATATTACGAACCATATAAATATATATAAAATAATGTTAAGTTGAAAGACTGTTAAATATGAATTTGAGTGTCTCTATATGGCAGTTGACTAGTTGGTGTCTATTTACTTGTTATTTGCTAATAAGTGTGACTCAAAGTGTTAATATTGACACTCTTCAGATTAAGACATAACGAAAACGATAAATCATACCTTATTATATATAAAAATCATTTAAAATAACTTAAAATATATGCCGTCAATAAAAACACTAATTAAGCAGCATGCAGTGTTAGTTACAACCTTTTGATGCTTACAGCTACTAATCAGCGAACTATTAACTTCGATGAGTGAACTTGACAAAGAGATTAACTAGTTTCCAATAAAACTGAAAGTGAAAAAAAGTTGCATTTCCTATAATGGAATAAATATTGGACCGACGATCTATTGATATGATTTGATGTATCAACAATATATATAAATGATTAAATCAAATGGATCACGGGAGGTATCGACTATATAGAGTATTTTGATTTGAAATTTTAAGTGATAATCCCCTAACGTCGTTAACTTAAACTTCTCTTAAACATAGCACTTACGTTCGTGAAAAAAGATGTTCTTAACGCCGTGATAATTATCATCGTTATGTTTGGGTGGGTGTGCACATTAGAAATGTCAATTTCGAAAATCATTACATAAATAACTTTATTCTATGTAAGTGATGAAAATTATATTTAGTGAAAAAAGTAACGAAATATATGCTATATGCATAATTTACTACGCCATATTTTTGTAATGTCAGAAATTTGAAAGTGGCCATATACACTTACATGTAAATGTCTAATTAGCATCAATTTGTTTTTACTTTTTAGATGAACACGCAACATTATGTCATATGATATTTTAATAAAATCCTTAAGTTATACTCTAATCTTGTAAATTGCCCTTGTTATACTTCATTATAAGCCTAAATCCTCAAGTTTTGCCGACACTTATATTCATTTGTTTTCTTAATCCAAATGTAAAAATAGATGTGAATCTTTAATTAACAAGATGAGCCAATACAAAAGGAACAAAGACATATAAAGAAATCAAAATGAAAGCTAAAACACGGTGGGAAACAGAAGTTAGATGTTTCTCCTAAATTTTAATTTTCTCATTTTTTGTTTCCCACAGAAAGAAATATAATGATGGGACGTAAATAAAAGTGAGAAACTACGATATGAATAATCAAATCCAACTTGTTGCTTGTGATTTGTGACTGAACAAAAATAAAAGTCATCCTCTCTTTCTCTCTCTTTTCTCTCTTTTCTCTCTCTCTCAGGCACACGACCCACAGACACACAAAGACTCACAAACAATATCAAGAACCCTAATATCTAAACAATATCCTGACATAACTACAGGATCATAGATGGAGGGAGAAACCGCAGCGAAGGCAGCCGCGAGTTCCTCCTCATCTCCAAGCCGCTACGAGTCGCAAAAGAGACGAGACTGGAACACTTTCCTTCAGTATTTAAAGAACCACAAGCCACCTCTGAGCTTGTCTCGTTGCAGTGGCGCACACGTCATCGAGTTCCTTAAGTACCTCGACCAGTTTGGTAAGACCAAAGTCCATGTCGGGGCTTGTCCCTTCTTCGGAGAGCCAAACCCACCGGCTCAGTGCACTTGCCCTTTGAGGCAAGCTTGGGGAAGCCTCGATGCTCTCATCGGCCGTCTCAGGGCTGCGTTCGAGGAAATCGGCGGTGGTCTTCCTGAGTCAAACCCTTTCGCTGCCAAGGCTGTTAGGATCTATCTTAAAGAAGTCCGTGAAACTCAAGCTAAGGCTCGAGGGATTCCCTACGACAAGAAAAAACGGAAACGGCCTCATACAGCCAAGGCAACTCCAAACGCCGATGATGGAGAAGGCGCCGGAGGAAGTGGTGGTGCTGCTTTAGTCGTTGCTGCGACTGTGGTTTAGTCACGCCATTCGGCAGAATCCAAAAACCTGATGCTAAATCTAAAAACAAAATATGGTATAGTAGTAATTAATCTTGAGTTCTTTACTTACTAAATTCCTACTTTATGAATTACGTATCTTGTGTATTCAAGATGTAAATTGCAATTGTATAGATGGAGAAGACGATCACCGATTATTAATAAATATAATATATATAAGATCTTATTATGTTTAGTTATATATGTCCAATGATCGGTTATTTTTCACCGTGATTGATTGATCAGTACGAAAGTGTATAATTGTGATCTGTGTACGTACAAAGTCTCGGGTTTCACGTGAGTTATTGTTTCTCTCGCAAGTCACGAATCTTCAGGTGCTTTCTTTTTAAGGCGTTAATGATGATGATCATCATCTTCCTACTCTCACTTTATATTATTTTCTTCTTTACAAATTCAACGACTGAAAACTAATTGAGCTCCCTTCACTTGTTTTGATTAAGAAAACTATTTACATTTGATAGGCATGCATAGAAATGTAGACTGTTGTTTTTTTCCAGTTTACATGGAATTTACATGAGACATACAAGATTAGGTATACATATTGGTACATTTAGCCTATATACACGTTATATACTTGTTAATCGAAGCATAATATGAAAAGAGGAATAAAAGTACAAGAATCAAGATCCATTCATGTTAGAAATAGCCAAAAAAAAAACAACTACTACAATAATAATTAAATTGGGTGGTCTTAATTAAGTATGTAAGTTATAATTTGAAAAGGACTAGTGGCCAACCTAGCATTAATTATCTTGGTAATCAATATATATACAAATCTTCATAAATTCATAAATCTCAAATTCAAAGCTCTTTAAAAAAAAACAGATAGCTGATTAAAGTATGTAAATATAGAGATGATTACGTACGTGATCTTCAGATCCAGGGGCTATCTAGTGCTTTGGAACGTGCAAATTAGTAAAATGGTAGACTGAAATCCTGACCATGCATGTTCAAATAATGCCATTTAACAGAAAAAGAGACTAATTTTGAAAATTATTATAGTTGGTAGTTGTTTAATATTATGATATTATGATAGAAAATAAGAAAAATGATAATTTGAGTAGACCGGAGGTAAACTGAAACAAGTACTAATAAATAAATAGATGATATCAGTTGTGCGAGAAAAAAAAATAACGTCGACAGCAGGATTCGAACCTGCGCGGGCAAAGCCCAATTGATTTCGAGTCAATCTCCTTAACCGCTCGGACATATCGACAATTTGTTTATATGGCAACACTAAACTAATATAACCTGAATAAAACACTTAAAACAGCAGAAGTGTTCAATGTTTTCAGAATCGAAGAGCTGATCGATTCACACACATTGATCAAATTAGTTGGATCTCAATAAAAACGTCTAGCTTATTTATTATAAATTACAAAATCTTATTTCATATGACATGATTCTGCTGCCTCCAGAATTTGTTCAATGCTCAATCAAGCAAATGAGTTTAAGAGATAAATCCTTTGCTTTTAAGACTCTCCACACCTTCCTTGACGATATCCTCCATGGAACTGAACTCTAGCCCCAATTCCATCAGCTTCTTTGCTGCGTTCTTGGCTCGGAGTAAACCCGGTTGAGTCTCTTTCGGCAACCTAAGACAGATTTTGCAATGCAAGTTATTGAGAGCTAGATATATAGCTATGGTTTGAAAGAGAGTTTGTGACTTTCTTACTTGGGGACATTGTAGTTCGGATAGAGTTCAGCTACTTTGGCTACGAAATCACCGTAGTGAGAGATGGCCTCGACGCACAAGTGTCTTCCTTTTGCAGATGGATTCTCGTAGACAAGGATATGAGCTAATGCCACGTCCTTGAAATGCACAGAACCCATGAAGAAATTTTCATATGTCTCTGTGCACCCTGTACATCATTGAAAAAGCGACTTGTCACTCAGACCAATTCAAATATATGATATGTAGTTGGCTAAAACGAAAAAGCATACCCTGAAGAAGCCCTAGAAGCATGAGCATGCTAGCGTTGAGCGATGGAGGAATGATAGGGCCCATGACGGTGCCTGGATTCACAACAACTACATCCAATCCCTTCTCTTCTGCAAATTCCCAAGCTGCCTTCTCAGCAAGCGTCTTCGACAGTGGATACCACAACTACCAAAACGCACAAGAATCATACTCATATAACCATCTATAAGATAGATAACCCAGAATATGTTTGCAATAGATGTTAATTAGAGAAAGAAACATACTCCATTTTGGTTGCAGTAGTCTTGGTCAGCCCAACATTCTTCGTTCTTGATCTTATCGGCAGGCCAGTTGGGGCTTGGGGTTATCGCCGATATCGAAGACGTCACCACAACCCTTCTCACGCCGGCTTCTTTCGCCGCCGTCAGTACATTTAAGGTCCCCTTAACCGCCGGATCAAGTAGTTGCTTCTGTGAACACAACACATATGAAGTGAACTAATCATAGGTCCTTTTAAAGCTAAGATTTTTGGGAGTGGGTGTGAAACCTGGGGATCTTGGACTTCGTCGACGATACAAGGCGATGCGAGGTGGAACACACCGGTACATCCGTTGACGGCGGCGGAAACAGTGTCGTATTGTAGGAGATCCATCTCGTATAGATGGAGGCGCGTGGCCGCACCTCCAAGAGCTTCCAGATGTTTCGTCTCTTTCTCATCCTCTGCAATACACATTTAACAAAAATCCATGGCGGTTAGGAGGAGCAACGGTTACCGGAGGTGTGATCGACGAGAGGAATGAGTATAGATTACGGAGGCTTTTCACGGTGGCGTGGACGGAGTAGCCGCGCTGGAGGAGCAGATGGACGAGCCACGACCCGATGCAGCCACTGGCGCCGGTGACACAGACTACTTCTCGTTCCGTCGACATTGATGATTTGATTAGAGCGTTTCCTCTCAGTTTCAGACAATCATATTATCACTTTCAGACAATAATATTATCACTTTCAGACAACACTCTCTCTCTGGCTGTCTGAGAATCAAGAATCTAGTATGCCACGTGGCCACAACGGACTTACGCGAGATGATTCGTTTATGTGTGGCAGAAGATAAAGTGCAAAGCCCAGTACTACGATTTGAAGCCCAATTTTTAAACTTCATGCCATTTTGGTAGATAAATAACCGGGTAAAGTGGGCTGACTCAGTCATAGAACGGCACGTAGTTCTTTTCTAATAACATGGAACTTCTTGGCCTGACATTATCGCCAATCGAGGAGCTTCACTGAATTGATGGCTCGCCAGCTGTTTCTCCTCCTCCTCCTCCTCGCCGTCTCGGGGGAGTTGAGCCTGACGAGATTCTCCGCCGGAGCGGTCGGTGTGAACTGGGGGACGTATGCTTCACACCCTCTTCCGCCTTCCAAGATTGTAGAGCTTCTGAAATCCAACGGCATTGCCAAAGTGAAACTCTTCGATGCCGACCCAAAAGTTCTCCAAGCTCTCTCTGGTTCCAATATTGGTGTCACTGTCGGAATACCTAATTCCATGATCAAGAGCTTGAATGCGTCCAGAAAGGTAGCAGAGAGCTGGGTCCATGACAATGTCACTCGTTACTTCGACGGCGGAAACAGAGTTCGAATCGAGTATCTTCTTTCTCCTTCTCTTACGCTTTTTCAAATTGATACCTTTTTATTTTTTCTTCTCGTAAATATAGCTATCTCTAGATTTTGGGTCCCCAAGCTGGAAATTTCCTTTTTATACCAGTTTCTTGTTATACATAGTTTTCTTTCCACGAGTATGCTATGTATTTTATAGTTTTTTATTGTTTCAAAGTTTGGTAAATCTTTAAGCTTCATTTCGTCTGTGCAACGATATTGTAGAAAAACTTAGTCGCAAACGGACAGGAAACGCATAATTCTGTAAGTTCAATGTTTGGTTGGTTTTATAAGAACATACGCTTGATTCTCCTCTTCTCCTCTACTTCTTTTAGCAGAGAGAATTTACAAGGAGCTGAACAAAAGAGTAATGGTTTCCCTCTATAGTTTTGGAAACTTGATTTGAGAATACTCACTTCGATTTATTCAATGACAACCTTGGTGCGTACTCACAAATAGAAATTGTACATTTGGAATTTGTTCAATGCCAATCTTCCTATTGTGGGCTTATCTTTAAAGAATGGTTTAAAATCATCAATTATGGAATGTTCCTCATATTGGATTGGTTTGCAGGTACGTAGCAGTTGGAGACGAGCCATTTCTCCAGAGCTATGGCAACCAGTATAGGCCTTTTGTCATTGGAGCAGCGATGAACATCCAAAATGCTTTAGCTAAGGCGAGCTTGGCAAGTGAAGTTAAGGTCGTAGTCCCCTCAAGCTTTGACTCCTTTCTTTCTGAATCCGGTCGCCCTTCTTCAGGACAATTTAGGGCTGACCTCAACAAGACAATGATCGAACTCCTCTCCTTTCTCACAAGGCATCACTCTCCCTTCTTTGTTACAATTTCTCCTTTTCTAAGCTTTCACCAGAACAAGAACATCTCCCTTGATTTTAGCCTCTTCAAAGAAACAGCACAACCTCACAAAGACGGGCATAGAACCTACAGAAACAGCTTCGATCTTAGCTACGACACACTTGTCTCTGCATTGTCCAGTATTGGGTTCCCAGAGGTGGATATCGCCGTGTCAAAGATCGGTTGGCCTACTGATGGAGCAGCAAATGCCACATCACCGACCGCTGAAGCCTTCTTGAAAGGACTGATGGGTCACTTGGAGAAAAAGACTGGCTCTCTGCCGCACCCTCCGGTTGAAACCTACATTGAAACCCTCTTGGACGAAGATAAGAGAAACGTATATACTGGGAACTTTGAGAGGCACTGGGGAGTGTTCACATTCGATGGTCAAGCCAAATACAGTTTCAATTTCAACCATAACTCAAAGAAACTGGTAAACGCGCAGAACGTGCAGTACCTTCCTCCTAAGTGGTGTGTTGTGAACAATAACAGGGACTTGTCAAACGCGTCAGCAAAAGCGTTAGAGGCATGTGCTGTCTCGGACTGCACCTCGATACTTCCTGGTGGGTCGTGCTCAGGCATCGGCTGGCCAGCAAACGTGTCATACGCGTTCAATAGTTTGTACCAGCAAAGTGATCACAGGGCAGAAAGCTGCGACTTTGGTGGGCTTGGTTTGATCACTACCGTTGATCCTTCTGAGGATAATTGCAGGTTCTGGATTCAACTTGATACTTCTCATTCATCGTCTCACATTCCTATTTTCTTTCAGAGCTGGTCTCTCCTCCTATTCATCCTACTGTCTGGACTTAATTGACGTTGTAGTTACACGAATTTTGCATTTTGCCTTGTCCTTAGGCTTGAGGATATGATGTACCAATGATATTCTTCATCAATTCTCTGAAAAATAGCCCACACAAACTGTTATTGGGCTATGTTTCAATAAGTTGGATGAATATGGGACCTCAAGACGGTGTCGTTTTTGAGTGATAGAAAGGCATGTTCAGTTGTTAACCGGTAACGGAGAATTGTTTCCTTTTTTTCCTTTCTATTTTTCTAATCGTGAAAGAAATATAAATAGCAGCACGCGACATTTTTTTAACGTCTAAAAAGGCTCACAATAAGCTAAGAGTTTTGGTGTGTTGTCTATCGCAAACCCTAGGTCATGGCTGGGATGTACAATCAAGACGGCGGCGGTGGTGCGCCTATTCCGTCGTATGGTGGTGATGGATACGGCGGAGGTGGAGGTTATGGAGGCGGTGATGCTGGGTATGGTGGACGCGGTGCCTCTGGCGGAGGTGGATATGGCGGACGCGGTGGTTACAGCGGCGGCGGTAGAGGAAATCGAGGTTTGTAAATTAGATTTTTCCAGATCTGACGGATTTGTCCTTATGATTCCCTAGGTTTCTCTATTCCTTGCTTGGTTTCTTCTGCTAAATCTGTACATTCTTCCCATCTGCTAATGATATGATTCGATTCAGGCGGTGGCGGTGGCGGTGGTGGATATCAAGGAGGTGATCGCGGTGGAAGAGGAGGCGGCGGCGGCGGCGGGAGAGGTGGTGGCGGCAGAGATGGTGGCGGCAGAGATGGTGATTGGCGTTGTCCTAACCCAAGGTAAAGATTGCATAAATCTTCTTTTTATTTTAGAATCCTATCTTTCTGCCTGTGTTATGAATTGTATTGTCTGTTGTACCCTTGCTGGAAGTATGTTTTGAAGTTGTTTACCCTCGAAACTGTTGTATATAGTTGTGCGAACGTGAACTTTGCAAGGAGAGTTGAATGTAACAAGTGTGGAGCACCTGCTCCTTCTGGTACTGGTGATCGAGGAGGTGGTGGGTATAGCCGAGGTGGAGGTGGGGGTGATCGTGGTGGTGGTCGTGATAGTGGTAGGAGCTATGAGAGTAGTAGATATGATGGTGGCAGCAGGAGCGGTGGTGGTGGTGGCTCTTATGGTAGTAATAGTCAGCATAGGGATAATGGTTCTTATGGTCAGGGTCCTCCACCTCCTCCCGCGGCAGCTATTCCATCCTATGATGGTTCTGGCAGTTACCCTCCACCCTCGGGGTATGGAATGGAAGCAGTTCCCCCGCCTTCAAGCTATGCTGGGGGGCCTCCTTCATATGGTGGTCCAACAGGTGGTTATGGCGGTGATGCACCGAGTACTGGTGGTCGAGGTGGTAGAGGTGGTGGCTACGATGGTGGCAGTGCTCCTCGACGCCAGGAAGCTAGTTATGGGGATGCAGCTGTTGAAAAAGTCAAGCAGTGCGATGCAAATTGTGATGATACTTGTGATAATGCCAGAATATACATCTCTAATTTACCTCCGGATGTTACAACTGATGAACTCAAGGATCTCTTTGGTGGCATCGGCCAAGTAATAACACTGGTCTTTCACTTCTGTTGTGTTTTTGCTTCTTCGAATAAGCTTATCCTTTGCCATGGATTATTGTTTCTGTATTTGTTTATTGATGTGCTGATTGTGAGTGCACTTCCTGTTGTATCTATAATAGGTTGGAAGAATGAAGCAGAAGCGGGGTTACAAAGATCAGTGGCCCTATAATATCAAGATATACACTGATGAGAAGGGAAAGAACAAAGGTGACGCCTGTCTGGCTTATGAAGATCCTAGCGCTGCACACTCCGCAGGAGGCTTTTTCAACAGTATGTGCCATGGAATTGCTGTCTAGTTTTGAATTGCTTAAAAGTTTTATTTGATGAACGATGGTGATTGTATTGTAGATTATGAAATGAGGGGGAACAAGATTGGTGTAGTGATGGCAGAGAAGTCTGCGCCCAAAGCTCCTGCTTTTGACCAGAGGTAGCTTTCTTGATTCTTTCTCGTTACCATTTAGCTGACCACTGCTACATCTTATAGGTTTTTGTTGGGAATATGTTTTTTTTTCTTTTCTTTTTGCTATGTGTGCTTTTTTTTGTTGTTTCTAAGATTTGTATGGGATTTGTTTTCTTCTGGGGGATCTGCTTAGTAAACTCATCTGGGTATGACAGAAAGAGTAGGGAGTTTTGTATGTCATAAAAATACGTCTAGGAAATAATCCACGTTTTTAAACACATCTTGTAATTTTAGCTTGTGTCTGCTTTTGATTTGTGAATTTTCCTTTGTTCATGCTTCTTCCAAGCATAGTTTTTGGCTATATAAAAAGTATGCTTTAGTAATTCCCCAAATAAGTTGCTTATTCAGTTGTTCTTCCATGCTTTATAAGACTCGACCTTGTTGTGTTTGAGTCAGTTGACCTTGAGCAGTAGCCTGGATTTTATTAGTTGGTAATAATGTCGTCCTACAAAACTTGTAAATGGTGCAGAGGAGGTGGTAGAGGAGGAGGTGGCTACGGTGGGGGAGACAGAAGAAGGGATAACTATGGGTCAGGACCAGACAGAAACTACCATGGGGGAAACCGGTCTCGTCCATATTGAGAGAAAGAGAGGAATCAATGAATCAGCTGTTATGTGTTCTAAGAGTTTGTGTATGTTGAGAGGGGGAGGGGGGGATTTTAGTTAAATGTTGTCCGTTGATGGGGGGAAATGTTCTAGGAATCATCATATATTGGAGATACAAAAAAGAGGTAGGTTTTTGTTCACTTTGACCTTGAGCAAAATTACCCCTTTTCCTCCTTATTTTCATTGTCTTACTTTGTTTCTTTTGGGGATATATTATTTATGCATGTGTGGTCGCGTTTTTTCACATTGTGAAATTTTTTGTTTTTCTTTTATAGAAGGAAGTGGATAATTAACTCCAAAATGCATTGGAAATTGGTGGGTAAGGTAGGGTTCATGATGATTTCAGGTGAGTGCATTCATCTTGCTTACTTCTTTCACTTCCCCATTCTACAGCAGAACTCCCTTTTGTTGTTTCTCTTGCTACCCTTTTTTGCATCTGTTCAATCAACACAAACAAACCAGTCGTATGTTTCATCTTTGTAATATGCAGCTTCTTTAGGCAGACATACAATTCGCAGAGTTATTATTATTATTCTCTTCTTTTCTTTTATAGCAAACGTATGTTCCATGAGAAACAACAGGAGTGGGGCCCGGCTAGGCAGAGTACTTGTGTCTGATCCATGGAACATGAAGTATGCAGTGAAATTTGAAAGACCAATTTCATGAATTTTAGTTGCTAACTAGATCCCAAGACCCGTTGAGGCTGTAGCTAGTTCATTGAGTGTTACAAAAGAGTGGCGTTTTTATAGTTCATCGTCCAGTTTTTAGATATCATAGGCTAAAGAGAAAGGGTCTCTTAAAAGATTTTTTTCACTCTTTGAAATGAGATTTCCTAAATTTTACATTGAACTTGTAAGGTTCACTCAGAATATAATTTGTTTATTATTCCTAAATAATTTTTGTTACGGGCTCCATCTACCACATGGCAGTGTTACAATCTCTCAGATAAACACAGACTGGGTACGAAAATTGGACGTTGTAAGCAAACGTCGAGGACTGTAACTAAGGGTCAGTACAAATTTACAACCCGTTAAACCTGCAACAATGTAATGCTAACGAAGTTGAAGAGTCTTTAAATGTGTAAATCCACTTTTTTATAAGATAACACATTATTTTACAAATCATGTGTTCTTAAGAACAAATTGGATTTACAGGTCAAAACCCAAATTTCTGTAAGACAAAAACCTAACTTTTAGTCTCACCTGATGTAACCGTCTTCTTTAACTAAAAAAAGACAAAAAAAGAGTAAAATATTAGCATCTCATTTATACATGCTCAACGAAGCTAGGAATGAAGACGGACATACACATCATAAAAGCAAGAAGAAGCCATGGAACTCAGGATGGATAGCGCCAATACATATATACAAACACATATATAGTACTGGTGAGCCATGGCGCTATCCCTCCTGAGCTTTACAGCTACTTCTCTACTACTCCACCTGAGATTTGCATACATATGCATCTTCCTCTACATATGTGTTTTTATATATGTATACACATAGATTTGTAATGTTAAGTATAGGAGCTTGGTCTTGGATCACATTGCTCTATTTATAGTCTCGAGTGTCCCCAATAGGCAATAGTATACCGATTTTTATAATATTCACACTTTTTTTTAATGCGAATCCATTCCAGCAATAAATGTATTTATTTATTTATTTACTAAGAAATAAGATGCTGAGAGAAGATATCATTTATGTATTTATATATACATTAATAGATACATACATACATGCATTGTCTTATATGGCTAATTATGGAGAGCGTTAACACTGATTAACATCTTCATTATAATATAAGATTTGTGAAACTTCCTTTTCGTTCAAATTACATATTATAAACGTTGATTTATTGGTTAGTGTTGGACCATAGAACACTTTGTCGGATTTTATATATATTATGGTTTTCGCGTTTCCTTTAACTCAGTGTCTTGTCTAACCGAAGACTTGGGGCGGTGCTGAGTTTGCGCCGAGGAGAACATAAAAGTTTAGCTACCAAAACACTATCTTAGGGTACTTACGCAGCCACTCACTTACTCAATTATATACATATACATATTTCTTGTAAGGTGTAAATTCTCAAGTTGTAACATTACTCTATTGTCATAAATAATATTTTGAAATGAACGACATAAAGAGATCTACCTACATCCAATATTGAATGCATCACCGCTTTTTGCGTTCTTCCACATACTCAATTATTTCATTTATCCTTTTATTTTTTCCTACATTTTCATTAAGCAATGAATATTTATTTCATTTATCTATATATAAAGTAATGTTACAACTTGAGAATTTACACCTTACAAGAATTATGTCTTTGATTTTTTATATATATATACGAAAGGAAAACAAAAAAAGAGGAAATAGATGCAATGGAGTTTGAATTAGCCAGCTACCACGGCGGTACCTTGCAAGTCCTGGTCCCTTAGAACAACTCTATTGGTGTTTTTTAAAAGTTTTTAAAGAGTTTTTTAAGTTGAAAAGAAAATAAAATAAATGACTTAAAGTTATAGAAACTATAGAGAAGTTTTTTATTTAAGAAATTTAAAAGATAGACTCTTAAAAAAATTACTAAATAATGTTTAAAGACCCATGTATGGATCTCACCAATGGACTTGCTCTTATGTTATTGCTTCTAAATTCATCTATCGATTTAATTTATTTTGTCAACTAAATACTCATAGTGGAGAAGGAACACATTTATTTCGGAAAGGGCTATATCTTGAAAAATTTAAGGAATGAAGTGACATTATAACTTTCCAACCTCACATGTGATCCTTTACACTGTAAAACAAAAATAGTAATAAAGCTAGTAAAGTTTGAATCTATTCCCACATTTCAGTTTAAATTTCTCAGTCTTCTCCAGCATTTCAGAAAAACATATTTTAAATTACACTTCACATAGTACTAATATCTTTCTGTTAAAAGAAAAGAAGAAGAGAAAGTATAAATGTATGGTTCTCTAAAAATGTGTAAGAAAACAAATACAAAAGTTCAAAAAGTGCACTTTCGATTAATTCTTTAATCATGCTAAATATAGATCATGAACGTAGACACCACAAAAGATATGTCGTTTTTTCATGTGAAAAATACTCATAACGAGAAGAAAAGAAAAAAAAATTAATGAAGAAGAAAATGAAGAGTAAGCGAAAACTAGAATTGTCCCCAAAATGACGCACGTCCACATCTGTTTAAAAAAGAACACAAATCTTGGATCTATTGTGTTCTCTCTCTCCATCGATGATCATTATCGTTTTGCCTTAGATGAAACAAATCTTGATCTTAGAGAATCGTTTGCATGGTTAGGTATTTCCCCAGCAATGGCCGGACTGCCCTGCCCATCCATCTTGGGTTCGGGCCGGGGAACCCAACCACCGGCGGTGAGGTTAGTACTCGAGTCTTCTCGGCGAGACTTCCGGTGGTTTGCCGGCAGATCCACAGTAAGCAGCCGTTTGGAATGTTCAGAGGCGAAAATGCTATGAACTACGCATTTTCGACTTTTTTGATCGAGGCAATTATTATTATTTTCTTTATCAAAACCACTTGTTATCTCCTCCGGCCTCTACGTCAACCTCGTATCGTCTGCGAGATCATTGTTCGTCACTTGTTTTATATTTTTTCTTTATATTATAAAGTTGTATAAAATCTTGATTTGGGATACTGAAAGAACGGTTTACGTTTTTTGAAGGGTGGAATGATGATAGGACCGTCGATGCTTGGAGGAAGCCGGAATTTCAATTACTACTTGTTCCCACCGATTTCGAATTACATATGCGCAAACTTGGGACTGATGGGATTCTTTTACTTCTTCTTCCTCACTGCGGCCAAGACGGACGTTGCGGCCATCGCAAAGTCACCAAGAAAGCACAAGTACATTGCTGCTATCGGTGTTCTCGTCCCGATGATCTGCGTTGGGGCCACGGGGATGGCCATGCGAGACCAAATGGATAAAAACATGGCGAAGATTGCGTCCATTGGAGGGATTGCGTTTGCCTTGGCTTTTAGTTCTTTCCCTGTCATCTACACCATCTTAAGAGACATGAACCTTCTTAACTCGGAGGTGGGCAAGTTCGCCATGTCGGTGGCCCTCCTTGGAGATATGGCAGCGATCCTCGTGCTTATTTTTTTTGAGGCCATGATGCAGGCTGATGGAGCCGGAGCCACGGCCGTAGTATGGTACCTCGTCTCAGTGGTCATCTTCAGTGCTTTCATGCTTTTGGTTGTGAAACGAGCCCTTGAATGGGTGGTGGCACAAACGCCAGAGGGAAAACTCGTGGACCAAAACTACATCGTCATGATTCTCATGGGTGTTCTTGTCGCTTGTTTCCTTACTGACATGCTCGGTTTGTCGATAGGCGTGGGACCCATTTGGCTAGGGTTGATTGCCCCTCAAGGTCCACCGTTGGGTTCGACGTTGGCTGTTCGGAGCGAGACCTTCATCCATGAATTTTTGATGGCTTTCACCTTTGGTTTGGTGGGACTCAACACCAATGTCCACTTCCTTGGCGACGAGACTTGGGACCAACAGCTCTCTCCTCTCGTATACATGACCACCGTTGGCTTCATCACCAAGTTTGTCGCCGTCGTTGCTGCTGCTGTCTTCTTTAAAGTCCCCACCAGAGACAGTCTCACGCTCGGCCTCATGATGAACTTGAGAGGCCAGATCGATCTCTTACTCTACTTGCATTGGATCGACAAACGTATGATCGGTTTACCAGGTTTCACTGTCTTGGTTTTGCATACGCTTGTGGTTACGGGAATATCAACACCGCTCATCAGCTTCCTTTACGATCCAAATCGCCCTTACAGGATCAGCAAGCACCGCACCATCCAGCATACTCCCCCGTCCACCGAGATGGGACTAGTTCTTGCCGTCGCCGACCACGAAGCATTGTCCGGCTTGATCACCTTCCTCGACTTCGGTTATCCCACTACAAGTAGTCCCTTTGCTATATACGCTGTCCAGCTGGTGGAATTGATGGGGCGAGCCTCGCCGGTTTTTATTGACCACGAGCAGCAAAAAGAGGAGGAGGAGGAAGATGATGAGGAGGAAGAAGAAGAGCATGAACGTACCCGGAGCGGGCGAGTAGACCAGGTGCAGAGCGCCTTTCGGCTGTACCAGGAGAAAAGAGAAGAATGTGTCACGTTACGTGCCTACTCTGCTCATGCTCCAAAGCGTTTGATGTACCAAGATATATGCGAGCTGGCCTTGGCCAAGAAAACCGCGTTTATTCTCTTACCTTATCAACAAGAGCGTCTTGAGGACGATGCACCTACCGAGCTACGTGACTCCGGTATGCTATCCGTGAACGCCGACGTCTTGGCACACACACCCTGCTCAGTATGTATCTATTACGACAAGGGACGGCTTAGAAACGCCGTGGTTCGATCCTCGATTGACCAGCAACAATCAACCCACTCGAGCCGTATAAGACAAGAAACATACCGTTTCGTGGTTCTGTTCTTAGGAGGAGCTGATAACAGAGAAGCTTTGCATCTGGCGGACAGGATGACAGCGAACCCTGACATAACTTTGACGGTGATCAGGTTCTTGTCTTTCAACCACGAAGGAGAGGATGAGAGGGAGAAGAAGCTGGACGATGGAGTGGTGACGTGGTTCTGGGTCAAAAAACGAAGGCAAGGATAGGGTTAGTTACAAGGAGGTTGTGGTCAAGAATGGTGCGGAGACGCTTGCTGCGATCCAAGCAATGAACGTCAACGACTACGATCTGTGGATAACCGGGAGGAGAGAAGGAATCAACCCAAAGATTCTAGAAGGGCTTGCCACGTGGAGTGAGGACCACCAGCTTGGAGTCATCGGAGAAACCGTGGCTGCCAGTGTATTCGCCTCGGAAGGTTCGGTGTTGGTGGTGCAGCAACAGGTCAGGAACCAGAAGGGTGGTGATGGTTTCTTGAATGGCAAGTTTGATTACAAAAGTTTAGTTTCTCACTGGTCGTGTCATAATTGATTGATTAATTAGAATGGTTAATTGATTAGGTTTCTTTTAATTTGATGAAAACCCGAGTTGTACAATCTGTATTTTTGGGATTGTTTTGCTTTTTTTTTTACCCCAATTCATATGCAAGCTAATAAACTCCAATGTAGATGCAGCTTAATTTGGTGAGCATTTTTTCTCATTTTACTTGGTTCTTCCGCCTAAAACAGAACAAGTGTAGTTAAGTAGGACATTTTTAAATTGTTAAATCATAAGGCCCGTTGGGCCTTAATAGAATATGAATCAGACTATTTCTGAGACCAGACCTAAAAGAGTCACCCGTCGTCGATTCCACTCGAAGACGCCGGATACCATTCTACCGCCGCCGCTGCACTTCAACCGTCGCCGGTAATCTGATTTTTTTTTGGCGGGATGGAGGAAGACATGGTAAATCGTCGAGTCTCAAGTCGGACTCGTAAGGTTGCTTCGAAAATGGCGGCGGCTATTACAAGCACCGACAATCGAACTCAGGTGTGTTGTCACACACTCTTTGATTTTGTATTGGAGAAAAAAAAACTTCAATTGTCTTTCGAATGGTTTTAATCATAGGCTGCTATAGCTCGGCTGGAGGCTTTAGAGAACGACAATGGGGCCGTCGAGGTGGTTGATATGAACGATGATGAAGAAGCTTCTCTCGACGAAGACGATGAATTCGGTGAATAATCTTAGTTAAATTTCCGAGTTTCTCTCTCTCTCTCTCTCTCTCTCTCTGATGTGCACTTTTTTTCTAGTTTATTCATGTGTTTGGTTGTTGTTGCAGGATACGTACAGAAGAAACAACCCAAAGGATCAAAGCGTAAAACTCGACAAGCAAAAGCTTTGGAGGCTCGTAAAGCCCCTAAATCCTTCATTGAGCTTTTGCAGGAGGTAATTAACGCTAATCTCAACTATTAGGGTTTGTAAAAGAGACAGAATAATCATCAAATCTCTTTTTTAGGCAAATTTGGAATCATTACCGTCGCATGTGCCCAGTTACTTGAAAGCAGCAGTGGGACCTCCGAGCTCGTCTTCTCGTCGCCATTTCTGCACAGTTTGTGGATACATCGCAGGCTACAATTGTTGCTTATGTGGGATGCGTTTTTGTTCTATCCGTTGCCAAAACATTCACAAGGACACTCGTTGTCAGAAATTTGTTGCATAGGAAGAAGAGAGCAAAATAAGTGTAAACATTTTTTTCTTTCTAAAATGTATTGAAACATCGAAATCTCCCTGTTTCTCTGTCATGAATGCATTTTCAATATAAAAAAAATAGCCAAGAAAAAGCAGCGACGGTTCTCTAGAGAGGATCACACATGGGATATCTGTTGTTTGAGGGTTTCCAGTAGCTTTCTCTTTGATTCACAGATCTGGAGAAACTCATAAAGGACTCTATGTTGCGCCATGACTGTTTTACGTGCTGAATCTGCCGTGCTCCAAGATTTCAGTGCTTCAAAGATGCGATTTCCAACCTCTGATTCTTCGCTGGATGCGATGAAACTTTCTAGAACCCCAAGAACCTGTCCCGGTCCTCCTGCGTCTTCATTTCTCTTCAGAGTCGACAGAAATCTCTCCACTTGATCATCTTCTGGGTTGTTCATTTGATGCAGTAGCCAGTTAGAAACTTCTTGTACTGTGCTGCATAAGGACTGTATAGAACCTTTGATTGCTTGAGACATCGGGGAGGAAATTAACTGATCTGAATGTTGAGTTTTCTTCTTCTTTTTCCCAGATGGGACAGACGAGCGGGTGCAGGCCTGAATTATAAGACTGTGCCATGCCAACGGTTCAGTGATGATCTGAACCAAGACCTGGACATCAGAATAACAAGAACTCATTTCTGACGATCCGATGGATCTGATTCTGCCCAGAATAAGCCTCTCAAATAATACGTTCAACACATGCCAATGCTCTTGGGAACTCAGGGTCAAAGCATTCCAAAACACTGCAAAATTCAACCAGTCCACCAGATCCGAACCGAGGCTCTGCAGAAAAGTTCCCCACAAGGTCAATAACAGTGACCAGTTGCCATGAGTGCAGGTGGAAGGAGAAAGGAGTAGAAAAAGCTCACCTCGGAAGTCCTTGCACCCTGTGAGATCTCTGTGATCATATCTACAGCGTCACTGAGAGAACATCCCAACATTTTCGTGTATTCCTCCAGCAAAGACTTCAGTTCTCCGCAGGTATTGAGGTCACCTATAGACCCATTGGTTTCAACACTCTCCTTTAATGCCGTTGACGAACACTGAATAGAGAGATATATCATCCGAGGTAGAAGGGATTTTCTCTGGATAGCTCGTTTCTTATTTTCTTCACGATCTTTATGCTATACACAAGCAATAAGTACAAACATTACTAGATTGCATAAGTACAAGAAAAGATGTATTGACATAGACAAACATACCACATTCTCTTTGGCACAGTAAGAAATTTCTTCAAACGGACCTACACACGTTGATTGATATTAAGAATAACATCACAATCATAAACAGCTAATAATATGAAGGAAATACTGACCTAGAAGATAGTTTTTTTCAGGGCAAGGTGTCCACCATGGTCGTGTTTGCATATCTTCATTGAAACTCAGTGTCCTGGATCCAATTTCGTTTGAGAGCTCCACAAGTTGAACTCCAGATTTCAGGTTTTCAAGAATGCGCTAGACAACAACGATACATGGAACGTTAGATATATGAGAGGATCAAATAAATAAATGTAAGGTAATTTACACGACAATGATGTGGATTAATTACCTCCTCTTCCTCGATGCTGTCTGCATTCTGCTTCAATTGTAAGAGAGATGCTTCAACCCTCGCAGCTTGGTACTGGTTTGAGTGCTGTAATCGTTGTTTGAATAGGACAAATTCGATAACCTGAGATTAGGAAATCCAGATAAGTCACGACAGTAACCAGTTGCTCACAGGAAGGTGGTAATGGAGAAAATTCAAATTGTTTACTTTTGAGTAATTTCTGTGGCGGTAAGCAAGAAATGTAAGGTCCGCAGACTCTTTCAAATGATCATCCATAAACTTGAGATAGTCTTTTAGGAGGTTACTTAAGTCCACCCACATGGGAGATTCCAACATTTGGCGAAGAATATGGTGTGAGACAGTTTCCGTCAAGATGTTCTTCACATCAAGAGCTTTATACCTAACATAAGATAAACAGATGGTTCAGGAAAACGAGCAGAAGAAGGGTTTTTCTTTTCCAGTGAAAAGAAAAGTAAAGCTGAGAGCTATGAATACCGTTCAAATGCAAGCGGAAGAGCACCAATATATGAATATATGTGCAACAGCAAGATCTTGTACTGCCAGACATGTCTGTGAAAACAAAAAGTAATTAACAAGTTGAGACCTATCAAAGCCATGTTGAATCCTTTGGTATTTAAAACAGAAACAGATGGAAAACATATCTTATTGTTCTGAAATACTTACCCTCTGATGGTCAAGCCCAACTCAAGAACCATGATAGCCTCAGCAAGATACCCAAAATTTCGAGTTCGCCAGAATAACTGAACCAACAGGCAGGTTAGTTACCATATAACAACGGGTTATGCAGTATCGGGAAGGTTAATTAACATAAAACAATGGTTATGTGCAGGATGAGGAAAACACGTCTGTTAAACACAACCCAAGTACCTGGACCAACATGTTGCTAATCAAAGATAGAAGTTCCTCCCCGAACATGCTCTCTTGAGGATCCAAGTCCTTAGAAAGAGGAAGATTTTGACAGTATAACTTTGCCAGTTTGACAGCAGAGGCTTCAATCTCTACATTTTGGAAGGAAATATCAAAATTGTATAGAGAAGCTATTTTGCAATAATAAGAAAATCACACAGGGGATACAACAGCAAACTATGCTGGAAAATGATTTATCATACTGCACACCAAAACAGAGAGATGCCACACGCACGAAAGAGGCACACAGCTTGCAGATTCAAAAATATAATCTTTATAAGCAGAACGAAAAGAAAGTTGCTGAAAAAGGTATGTGAGCAAAGAGAACACACCGGCTAGAGGGAGCTCAAAAATGTTTCCCGTCAGTTCTTGAACTTTGAGTATTGTTGTTGTTTGACCAAGGACTTTGGTTGCTGATGCAGAAACGGAGTCAGAACTTTTCACTAACATTCCAACAAATTCTGCCTTTTTATGTCGGGATAATACTTGTAGGCATGTTTCAACGTCAGAGGCATAGCAAGCTAAATGACCAAACCTGCATGCAAAGCAATACAAGCTCAGAGAGATATATGAACCAGTAAGCTTTATCTATACAAGTCAGACTTCATAGCATCCATGATGAACAAGATATCAACTCAAAAGTGTTCATACAGACATACTTGAGAAAATATTGCAGTAACGATTCTAGTAACTTGTTTTCGTTCTTCTTTCCATATAACAACTTTCTCTTCTCAATTTCAATTTCTGCCAAGTGTGGACCCCTTAAGTTAGTATTCTCAGCGTTTCCTTGCAATTTCTGCACCAATTCTGAAGCACTTGATATACGAGAATCAAACTGCACGTTGAAAAAAAATTGGATTATATATATGCCAGAATTAGGAAAAAGCAAAGGAAACACGAACTACGACTGTAAGTCTGGCAAGTGGTTAATATAATCACCATTTCTTCCGTAAGGTGAGCAAACTTGCATTCTATGAGTTTTGTTGGATTATTTTGATCAATATTGTCAAAGTACTTCCACATGCTGTCATCTTCAAGCAGACAGCCGAGATAGTGTAGGAAACACTCCCAATCATCTGGACTGCCAAGCAAACAGAAATACATGTCAGCATACTGACATGATATGCAGGCCTAAGATATAGAAACAACCGAAAGACCAATCCGCAATCATTCTGGAAAGAGTGCCAACTCTAAAAACACTCACTTGAGATGCTCATGCCTTGACAACGTACCTCAATTCTAAGATTTTTTTATAGACATCAACAGCAGCAGAATAGTCATTTGCCCTAGCAAGGAGTCTCCCCTGTCAGCTTAAAATGAGAGAGCTTGTGTGAGCATCTATGTATACAGCAGTAGACTCCGTATGATAATACATACTATCAATAAGTTCATCCTTATACTAGGGAACATGCATTATTTCAGAATGTCTGCGCGTGCATAGAACATAATGCAAAAGCAATAAGTTAAGATCTCTTTCCGATCAAAAAGACTCTGTATGCTAATACATACTATCGATAATTTCATCCTTGTACTAGGTAACATACATTATTTCAGAATGGCTGCGCGTGCATATAACATAATGCAAAAGCAAGAACTTAAGATCTCTTTCCAATCAAAAAGCCTCATAACTACCTGTATCCGTAGTTTATCAACTTCAATCATCAAAAGAGAACCCAAATTTCCAGAAAGAACTTCTAAAGCATCATTGTATTTGGATTGTTGTTCCAGCAAAGAGATATACACCATGAGAGCTGAGAAGACCAGAGTTTCATTAGTTCAAGAAAAGATGAAGAAATCTGACATAGTTCCACAACTTGTACAAGAGGAGACATTGGAGGAGAAGTGAATTCACCTTCTGGCTCATGCATACTATGAGAGGCAATGTGCTTCTTAAGTAAACCCTCAGCCAGAAGCAATAGCTTCTCCCCACTCTTATCGCATAGAACCTGTAAAAAATCTTCCCAATTGTAAGCAACAGAATACAAAAGGGCTCAAAAACAGAGGGTAATCTGGTGGTAGTACTTGTAATTGGATGCTACAAACTGCCCAAAGTAAGAATCTTTCTTCTCCGGCAAGTTTGTACATTTTGATAGCTGTCTGTCACAAAACAAGACATAAGAAAGGGAAATACAGACTGATATCAGAACACAGAAAATTGTTCATCACCAACAGAAAGACCAACCTGCTGCTGCCTCACAAAAGAATATTCACGAACATAGCAATTGAAGAGCCCCATCATTAGATCCAAATTATTAGGGAATTTGCCACATGCATGAGCATAACAACTAGTGGCCAAGTCCACTGATCAATTTAAAACAAACGAATATTAGATATAACCAAGAAGTTACACACTAGCTCTCAAACTCTTCTTTATACGAAGTGTCCTCACAGTGATCGAGTCTCTGCAATACAATTTGCAATGTGCTGAGAGTGAGATCATCCATCAACGATGAATCGTCTTTGAACAAAAGCTCTTTGGCATCCAAGCAAACTGTCAGTGCCTCATCCGTTTTCCCCATTCGCTCATGAATTAGAGCTTTAAGCGCCTGTTAATGCAACAGCATTCTATCAGATTACGTTCCTGTTTACGGATTACAGAAAAGGAGGAAAACGAAACCAATGGTTGGATGACAACTTACTAAAGCATAAGGCGACTTTGGGTACTTCGAGAGAAGCGTAGTGACGAGCTTGAGAGCATTTTTGAACTGACGAGAATCGATGGCGTCCCAGATTGGTCGGACACGACGCTCCGGTATTCCACCCGCCAACCCGAATTTGGAAGCCATCGGAGAAGTGTTAGAGGTTCAAAGATAAGGGTTTGTCGGAAAAGGAACCTGTTGTAAGTGTCTTATGAGTTGACCGAGACACAGTTGCAGTTAATACAGGATTCAACGACGATCAGAGAGCTCCACAGCTGCAAATTAGAACCAAATGAAACCTAATCAAGCCGTTCGGGTGCGGCGATATTGCTATCACGGTCAGGAACTAAAATTGGGTTTCTTAATGGGCCTAACCAGGCAGAGTTTGTTATACTCAAGTAAGCCCATTGGTGACTTTCACGTATTTTCAAAGATAACTCAGATTCTTCATATCACATGTTAGGCATTGGCAATTGTCAAATGACGAGATTTAAAGCTACTTCACGTGCCATCCTTGATCAGCTACGGTTGTGCACGTTCACCTTCTGTCCCATAGCTCTACCTGCGCATTTTAGCTACTCCGGTGTCTTTTAATGCGATTAGCCACCGTCGCAGTCAATCCTCCGATTCACTATCGAGATCTCCTTCTTCGTCAAGCTCGGATTACATCAAGATCACTGTATCAAACCCTCAGAAAGAGCAGAAGAGTTCAAATTCAATTGTGCCTGGAGGAAACACTTACATCACATACCAAATTACGACCAGAACGAATCTCCCTGACTTCGTCTTATCGGAGTTCGCGTGCAAAGAAGGTTTAGAGATGTTGTTACATTGGCAGATCGATTGGCTGAGACGTATAGAGGGTTCTGCATTCCACCGCGGCCAGACAAGAGCGTTGTTGAGAGCCAAGTAATGCAAAAACAAGAATTTGTGGAGCAGAGGAGGGTTGCATTAGAGAAATACTTGTGCAGGCTCAGTGCACATCCTGTTATCAGGAACAGCGACGAGCTTAAACTGTTCCTTCAGGTGCCAGGGAAGTTGCCACTACCGATGAGCACTGATGTGGCGTCTAGGATGCTGGATGGCGCCGTGAAGCTTCCAAAACAGCTGTTTGGTGAAAGCAGAGCCTCTGCAGTGCCAATGCATGAGGTGGTTCAGCCTGCCAGAGGATGTAGGGATCTGTTGAGACTGTTCAAGGAACTGAGGCAGTCAGTTTCCAATGACTGGGGCGGATCAAAACCACCAGTTGTTGAAGAAGATTATAAAGAAGTCGTTCATGAGGTCTCTTGTAAGCTAGTTAATGGTGAGTATTGTAAGCTAGTGAATGTTGAGTGCTTTGAATGATAACACCGGAAAAGAGGATGCACGCAGAGAAAATATAGTTGTGTTCTTGGGTTATGGATGCACGCAGAGAAAATTAGCAACGTCTGGACAAAGATTGCAGAAGAGACGAGTCAATACGATAGAGAGAAGCAGAGCAGCTAACAAACACAGATAAAAAAGAGTAAATGATCTTCATTTTGGTATAACCATACCAATTCAATGTTTGGGACAGAATCACAATGCTTGATAAACTTATAATGGATGTTAAAAAAGTGTAGTTTCTTGTTTTCTCTCTATGTTGTATCTATTTGATAGAGTTTGATAAACCTTCTTTGTTATTTTTAGTTGGTGTAAATTGGTTCTCCATAACCATAAGCATCTCTGATTCAGAGGCATAAACCATAAGCAACGCTGATTTCGCATTGTCCACCATCGATAATTTTGATTGAGTGCGAAGTTGAACCATTGAATCACGTGTGCCAGCTCCATCGATCTTTACTTCATCAAACCGGCCGGTTTATCCCCTGTCCGGTTAGAAACAGTACGAAATACGAAGCAAAACCACTAATGACAGAGACGTCAATATGACTGAAAGCGAAGAGTCCACAAAAGGACAGCTTAAAGCCTCCGAAATTACACGCCCATGCCATTTTCAAACAACGCGGCCAGGTCAAAGATTGCGTCTGTCTAGGGCGGGGGTGTTTTCGTCATTCTACAAGTTTCTTCTATCCACCCAGTCTTCTTCCTTGCTTGGAACTTTCTTCGTCTTCGATTCCTTGCGTTCCCCGTCGATCTCGCTGTGAACTTTTTTATTTAGTGACTCTAGAATATAGAGAAAGCTCTCTACTGATTCAAACCTCTGTTCAAAAATGGCGGAGAACGGTGAAGAAAAGCTACTTGCTGTGGCGCGTCACATAGCCAAGACTCTTGGCCACAACGAATCCATGGCCGATGATATTTTACAGATCTTCTCCAACTTTGACGGCAGATTTTCACGCGAGAAGCTTGCCGAGGGCCAAGCTGGGGAAGATGGATCCGGAGTTGCTGTACTCGAGCGAGCTCTAAATTCACTAGATGGTCAGATCTCTCGCTTTGTGGCCGCCGATCAGCCAATCTGGGCTGATCCTGCCGATTCTGCTGCCTTCCTCGACACCATTGATGAGCTGGTGACTATCACCAGGGAGTGGAGCCCCATGGCCTCCGAGAAGGCTATCGGAGTCTGTCTCGCACGCACCGACGACATGATGCAGCAGGCTATGTTCCGCATCGAGGAGGAGTTCAGGTCGCTTATGGAGCGCGGCGCCGAGTCGTTCGGCCTTAATCCTCAGGGAGACGCTGCTGGGATGAACCATCGTTTCGACTCCGACGAAGAGGATGACTACGACAGAGACTTCCAGAACGGTGACGATATCCAGATCCCAGTGGCACAGCCGCTCACAGACTACGACCTTATCATCGACGCCCTCCCTTCGGCCACAATCAACGATCTGCACGAGATGGCCAAGCGCATGCTTGGCGCCGGATTTGGTAAGGCGTGCTCCCACGTTTACAGTGCTTGCAGGAGAGAGTTTCTGGAAGAAAGCATGTCGAGGTTAGGGTTGCAGAAGCTGAGTATCGAAGAAGTTCATAAAATGCCGTGGCAGGAGCTAGAGGATGAGATAGACCGGTGGATCAAAGCCGCTAACGTCGCTCTCCGCATCCTCTTTCCTAGCGAACGCCGCCTCTGCGACCGTGTTTTCTTCG
Source organism: Schrenkiella parvula (assembly GCA_000218505.1). Taxonomy (NCBI): domain Eukaryota; kingdom Viridiplantae; phylum Streptophyta; class Magnoliopsida; order Brassicales; family Brassicaceae; genus Schrenkiella; species Schrenkiella parvula. The sequence goes on along the minus strand of CM001192.1, from coordinate 10,280,988 downwards.
GTTTCTCTTCCGCTGCTGATCTCTCATTCATGGAGGTATGTCGTGGCTCTACCATTCAACTCCTGAATTTCGCAGACGCCATAGCCATAGGAAGCCGATCGCCGGAGAGGTTGTTTAAAGTGCTCGACGTATTTGAAATGATGAGGGATTTGATGCCTGAATTCGAGTCTGTGTTCTCGGATCAGTTTTGCTTAGTTCTTAGAAATGAAGCAGTAACAATTTGGAAACGATTGGGAGAGGCGATAAGAGGTATTTTCATGGAGCTTGAGAATCTGATCCGGCGAGATCCGGCCAAAGCTGCTGTTCCAGGCGGTGGTCTCCACCCAATCACCCGTTATGTTATGAATTACCTCCGCGCGGCCTGCAGATCCCGGCCAACCCTGGAGCAAGTGTTTGAGGAAAGCAATGGTGTGCCCTCTAAAGATTCAACTCTGTTGACTGTACAGATGTCTTGGATCATGGAGCTTTTAGAGAGTAACTTGGAAGTAAAATCCAAAGTGTATAAAGATCCACCGTTGTGCTCTGTATTTCTGATGAACAACGGGAGATACATTGTTCAGAAGGTGAAGGACGGTGACTTAGGATTGCTCTTAGGAGAGGATTGGATTAGGAAACACACCGCCAAAGTAAGACAATACCATTTGAATTATCAGAGAAACTCATGGAACAAGATGCTGGGATTGCTGAAGGTGGACAATACAGCGGCAGGCATGAACGGTTTAGGGAAAACCATGAAGGAGAAGCTGAAGCAGTTCAATATGCAGTTTGATGAGATATGTAAAGCGCATTCGACTTGGGTTGTTTTCGACGAGCAGCTCAGAGAGGAACTGAGAATCTCACTGGCTAGGCTGCTGTTGCCAGCATACGGGAACTTCATCGGAAGGTTTCAGAACCTTGGAGACATAGGGAAAAACGCAGACAGGTACATCAAGTATGGAGTTGAGGACATAGAGGCGCGTATCAACGAGCTGTTCAAAGGGACAACGACCGCAAGAAAATGAAGGTACAACACAAATAGCTCCCACTCGTATGATGTTTGTAGCCAAGCCAACCAGCTGCTAATGACCAATGGCGAAAGTCTTGCAGGTGGATTTGTAAAATGTATCGTTTTGGACAGTTAGCTCAGCTCTGTTGTGTGTGTGTTATGTTGTATTGTATTAAATCAGGTTTTGTTATTGTAAAAAGAAGAAACAATCGAAACGAATGACATGTATTTCGATACTCCCTTGATCATTTATAAGGGTTTAGAGTTGAAATCAAACAGCGAAGTTTTAAGCGAAATGTTGAGCGATATAAAGGATTTTTAGATTAAATTTTCTAGATTCTCACAGGTGATAAAAAGGGGATACTTTCAGCGGGTATTGAACAAATGATCTAGCCGGTAATAATATCAATCAAGCTTCAGATTTTTTTTGCCTTTGTTGTTGGTGGCCTTAAAGAGATTATTTGCCTTCATATTTTTAAAAACCATACACTTATTATATAAATCTTTCTCATCTTCGGTCATCACCATGAAGACAAGCCTTGAAAGAAAGAGAGCAACGGAAATGGAACTAACCTCATCATCACTAATTCGAACCGACTCATGGATGAGATCTCCGACTCTCTCCAATTTGGCTTTCAAAGCAGCAAAAGCTTCACGAAGTGCTGCACCTTTCTCGTTAGATTCTTGTTCGATAATCTCTCTTTGCTGAATCTGCTCAGTCGCATCGGCACCAGACTATTACAAAGAAACACGAACGAGCTAAATAATGACTCACGTCCATCAATTTCAGTCAAACTCAAATCATTCCCCACTGTTGCATTCAGACTGATACACCAGAATTGGTATAAAACAAAATATCATGCGAGACTTGGTTAGTAAAATTTTCAAATAATTTCAAGTCTTCTAACTAATCAGATCTACTTCACTTAACAAATTTGAAATAAGAAAACCTAACATTTTGATCTTGTCCACTTCCTTGACCAGCTTGTTGATCTTGTTTTGGAGACGATCAAATTCAGATTTACCTGTAAAGCAGCAGAGATTAGATACTATCATGATCAATTTATAAGGAGAGAAACGATGCTAAAAAAAGGAATTGTTGAAAAAGGGATACGTATGCTGAAGCCATACTTGGTCGAGCATGATTATCTCATCAACAATTTTGAGGTTGGCACTCCGGCGCTGAAATTCTCGGATAATCTTCGGATTTTCTCGGAATAGATCGATATCCAACATTATCGTACTCTTATTTGTGCATCAAAACAGAAACAAAGATAAATCACACAAGATCACAAGTTATGGATTAATATTTTGGAGACTACGACTAAATTCGGGGGCAGAAAATCAGAGGTGGACAAATTAACCCAAACCAAAAATATTAAACTGTACCAAACCAAAATCAAATGTCACGTATATTCTAATGGTTCTTTGATTAAAATATTTTGAATATCTAAACTAACTAAAAATCGAATAATTATTTTGGATATTCGAAAGATAATTTATAATTAAAATATTAATTATCTTTTTAATATTAAAAAATTATAAATAACTAAAAATATTTAAAAAATATTAATTATGTTTAAACCAAAATACCTAAAAACAAAAGATATTTTATTTTTATTAAAAAAGTTTCAAATTTTTTTTGTTAATTGTATCAATGTTTTGTTATGTTTTTAATATTTTGGTTTGTTTGGATAGTTTATATATTTTTATGACATAATAGAGTTACAACCTTTGTCATATATGGATTTAGATATATCGTTTTATGTAACAGATATTTTTTTATTATTTTCTGTGATTAGCCAAACACTATAAAAATTTTCTTCAAAAAAGATGAAAATTGTGAAAAATTTCGCACAAGTTAAGTTCTGTCTTGAAAATTTTCAAATAATTTCACGTTCTATGACTAATCAGATCTACTTCACTTAACAAAATAAACACAAATTAGAAATAAAATAAAAACCTACCATTTTGAGCTTATCCACTTCCTCGACCAGTTTGTTGATCTCGTTTTGGAGATGATCAAATTCAGATTTAACTGTAACGCAGAGATTATATATCATCATGATCAATTTGTAAGAATATACACAATATTATAAAAAGAAATCATTGAAAAAGGGATCCGTACGCTGACGCCATACTTGGTCTAGCATGATTATCTCATCAACAACTTCGATGCTGGCAAATCTCTGGTACTGAGATTCTCAGATGATCTCCGGATTTTTTTCGAAATAGATCGATATCCAACAGTATTGTGCTCTTATCTGTGAAATCAGAGTAGAAACAAAGATAAATCACACAAACTCACAAGTTTGGATTAATATTTTTGATACTAGGACTACAACCCCGCAAAAAAAATAATTCAATTTTTTTTAAATTGTTCCAATTTTTTTTGTAAATTGTACCAAATTTTTGTTATGTTTTTAATATTTTGGTTTGTTTGGATAGTTTATATATTTTTATGACATATTACAATTACAATCTTCATCATATATGGATATATCTTTATGTAACAGATATTTTTTTATTATTTATTTGTGACTAGCAAAACACTATGAAAATTTTCTTTAGAGATTGTGAAAATTTTCGCACTAAGTCGTGTCTTGAAAATTTTCGCGTCTTGAAATTGAGCTTGATTCTTACATATCAATCAGTTTGTTCTAGAGCTTTAAATTTTTTAACATAAACAAGGAATTTTATTAAAGATAGATCGAAAGATTTTAACTCTTTATTTCCAAGATTCTCCATAATTATACGACTGGTAAAATTCTACATACGCCCAAATTAAAATAACCAATAATTTAACAATGAAAACAGGGCATAAGTATAGGGCTTGAAGTTTTCTAACTCTTGAAATAGAAAAAATAACGTCAAGTTTCAAAACTGAGCAGCGAACCAAAAGATGCAAAGCGAGTCTAGGAAATATAAGACGTCTAAAACCACATAAGAAAGAGCTGGAAATCACAAAATTAAGCAGCCTGTTGGCCAGCAAGCCTCTTCCTGGCTTCCTCAATGATGGTCAGCTTAATACCTTTACCCTTAGGAAGAGAGACCCACGGCTTTGTTCCTTTGCCTATGGTGAACACATTTCCCAACCTAGTTGCAAACTCATGTCCTGTTGAGTCTTGGATGTGGATTGTCTCAAAGCTTCCCTTATGTTTCTCACGGTTTTTAATCACACCAACACGCCCCCTGTTTCTTCCTCCAGTCACCATCACAACATTGCCTACATCAAACTTGATGAACTCTACAATCTTGTTCTCCTCCAGGTCGAGCTTAATGGTGTCATTAGGCTTGATGAGTGGGTCTGGGTAACGGATGGTGCGACCATCGTATGTGTTCAGGTAAGGAATGCCCTTCTGTCCAAACTGGATAGATCTGACTTTGCAAAGCTTAAACTGTAGCGAGAGAAAAAAAAAGAGCAAACCTTGTTGGAACACATAGTAAGGGACTTATTCTAGTAATACCAAGCATTACTCTAAAAACAAGCTCTCAAAGCAAAATCAAGACAAGAGGAGAGCAAACCTTTGCTTCCTCATCCCTGATGGAGTGAAGACGGAAACGTCCCTTGGTATCATAGAGAAGACGGAAGTTCTCGTTTGTCTTTGGGATAGACACAACATCCATGAAACCAGCAGGGTAGGTCTTGTCAGTCCTCACTTTACCATCAACCTGGATATGCCTTTGCATCAAGATGGAGATCACTTCACGGTAGGTTAGAGCATACTTCAACCTGTTCCTGATGATAAGGACGAGGGGAAGGCACTCCCTCGACTTATGGGGTCCAGAAGATGGCTTGGGGGCCTGTGTGGAACCAATAAGAGCGTCGTCATTAACACATTACGAAGGGAAGCGTATATACTGAGCTAAGAAGAGAGCGGAAAACATACAAACGCGCCACCAAGTTTGTCAAGCATCCAATGCTTGGGGGCATTGAGCCTCTTCAAATGCTTCTTTAAACCTCTCGCCTATATAAAACGAACAAAACATATATGTTAAGAGTGATACAAATGACATTTCCAATGCTAGAGATTCCATCAGGACCTAGAGCAGCGAACCCATCTGAGATATAAGTAAGTCAGATCCAAGGAGAATCACCGTTGCAAACGATTAAAAGTTGATGTCCAAATATTCATAGAATCAATCCAATTGCTCTGAAGCTAAGTTAACGATTATCTAAGTCACTAACACAAACCCCCAAGAATCGAATTGTGAAACAATCTAGATAAAAGCAACACTAGAATAACAATAAGAGAAAGAGAGAGAGAAGATGACGAACCATGTTTGGAGTTTGCAAGCTTAGCTCCGATCCAGACGACTTCTCTCGTTTAGCTCTGAACGACTGGTGAAGAAGTGAGAGAGAGACGATAAAACCCTAATTGGATTTAAATACCCACTTCACAGTGTTAGGGTGTTTTGGGCTCCTAAAGTTTCGGCCCATATCTCTATACCCATTTCATTAGGAGCTATGGTTTTCCAGTTAATGGACTTAGTGAAGGATGTTCGTTTTTGTTAGACGTTTTGATTAGTCCACACTTATCCATCTATTTTTAATTTCATCATGGAAGAACAGAATTTCAAAAATATAACACATTTACATTTTATTTTATCTCGTTTGCTAAAGACACATGTACGTAATATTTCGTCTAGATTTTTCGTTAATTTTCGTAGTAAACTTTAAATGAGAGAAATGAAATCTTTAACCGTAAACTATTTTGAAATAAAAATGTTAATTGTGTGTTTTTAATATGCCAAAGCTTATATAAATTTAACAAATAGTTATTTAATTTTTATCTTCACATATTTTTCATCTATTAAATTTTTTATTGATCATCGGTCTTGTATCGTATATAAGGTTTTGTTTGTAGCTGACCTTCCAGCTAAAGCGACGGAACATTAGGTTGTTTCCATCGAGATCACATATTTGAGAGCTACCAATCTCTAGTTGCCATGTTATCTGAGAGCTACATATCTTTAACTTATTCATTTGATGAGTTAAAGATATGTTTTTTTGTTGGAAAAAATATATGTACAGACTACAGAGTGAAAAAGTAAGTATACACACTAGTCACTTATGATTGGAAACTTACTTATGGTTAACTTCATGGACTTGAGTGTCGTAGCAATTGATTATTTAACGTAACTTTGACCGAACTAGGCAGCCTGAGTAAAGAACAGGACGACTTGCCGACTGAGGTCGCCGGAAGAAGACGATCCATGCGCGCACCGCAAGCCACAACAACTATTAAGCCAAAGGCAGGTTGAGAGAGAGAGAAGTAAACTTTATATATATTACCCTTTTTAATATCTTCCACATGTATATTGAATCATTCCGAGAAACAGAACTCTCACACATAAACATCTGTATATCAATGCAACCTACGTTCCTCCGCAAACCCCCTTTGATGGAAAATAAAAACTAAGAAGAGTGTTAGGGTTTAAGAAAAACTCACAGACTAATTTCACAAAACGTATTCCTCAGTTCCTTTGTTCAATCAGCAAGGAGATTGACACAGGGGACAGACTTTCTTATGAGATGTGAGGAACCACTTGTCCAAACATGCTTTATGAAATTTGTATTTGCATGTCACGCAACTCCGCCTTGGAAGGCTGTGATTCACTGTGTGTATCACACTGTAACATATCGGGCAGTCCTCTACTCCTTCAAATTCCTTGTCCGAGTTCCGCTTCCATATTTTTATCGCCTCCGCCAGAGCCCCGTTCTGCATCCAACACATTGCATAGAAAAGAAAACATTCAGCGAAAACTTGCACTAAGTTCACTCAAATATGTTGAAATGGGCCCAGATGGAATGTGCAAGATTAATCATATGGAAATTATGCAGGATAACAAAGATCTACATGACTCATATTGTTACAGTACCTGATTACGAACAAACATTAGCATAGACATCAACCATTTCCTCTGCTTCGCTTCGCTTATTCCAATACTTTTTGTGCAATTGACATCCACAGGCCTGAGTGGGTAAGAAACTGGGAGACGGATCACGAGGTCCATCCCGGTTTCATCCTTTGTATATGTAGCAACCACTTCATTAGCCGATTTACTTATGCTGACTGAAAAGCACTCATCATTAAAGTCTGCCTTCTTTATCTGCGGCTCACATAAACAATGAACAGAATGTTTGCCAATGCATTAGTGGATCATCACTGCAACTCTCAGAGACGAGAAAATATTTTATTGCACATACCTGAGACAGTTCGTTTTTGATTAAAGAAGGGCTGCACCACGATCTTGTAAATGCTTCAATCAGAGATGATGCAGATCGATCACGCATTTCGCTAAACCATTCTCTAACATAAGCTGGAAGGACACGTAGCATCAGACCGTATATCGCCCCAGCAAGCGACGCCATTTTTCCGGTTTCAATAGGCCAAAGTGACTCCACGGCTGACAGGGACGAGCCCATCGTAATCGCACGAGTTGCTGCAGATGCTACCACAGTTAAATCAGACGGAATATCTCCATCTTTTTTCTTCAAACTCTGTGCCATGTATAGTTCTAAAGGAATATGCTGGAAAAGACTATCTATTATCAAAGGATTTGCAGTTCTCTCTATATATTGCACCAGTCTCTCTCGTCCTTGTGTTAGTGAAGGTAAAGAGTTAACATGCGAGAGCAACAAAGACCATGCCAGCAATGTTTGCACCTGCCATTAGAAGTGGTTATTACAGTAAATGATTTGTCCGACGAGAGACAAGAAACAAAATAAAGCTTCTGAAGTAAATTTTACCCTTTCTGTCGCAGTTAATTCCATATCAAGAAGTTCATAATTTAACTTCTCAACCATACAAGATATTTCATCTCTTAGCCGTAGATTTTCTTCAGATGGCAAGCCAACGTTGCTGGAGTCCTGATCACTGAGAGACTCATCACTGGGTGACGCATTTCCGTCAGCAACTATGGCCAGCCTGGAAATAGGTTCGGTAGACAAAACAATGTACGCGGCAAGTTGCAACGAAGGGATTGGTTTGGAAGAGAACATTATTGCATACAAAGAGCTTATGGCTCCCTTGCTTAGACCCCAAAATTCCACTGCTCTGACAGCTCTATCTCTTGCACGTGGAGAAGAGTCAACTACAAGCTGAGCTACCAACTCCCAGAACTGCAAATTATCAACACGAAATGAAGCAACAAGAGATGCTGCCTCTGGGGAATATGAAGCAGCGATAGCCTCAGCAAGACCGGTACAGAAGAAAAGACGCAGAATACCTTCAAGTATCCGATCTTTAACCGGATCCCATATTTCATCTGCCAAGGAATTCAAATTGTCTTCACCTTCAACCGATTTATGTTTTACTAATGCATTAAGCAAGGAAAATGCTGAGAGAGCATTCTTAGCATCGTCTAAAGAAGCATCCGATATAGAAACCATATGCCCAAGTCCCTCAAGAGTATCAATCTCCTTCTCCATGGAAGAAACACCACTGATGAAGTCATTGACGTTCTCAGAAGTTTCCTCCATCACAACTACTGCAGACTGAATCTGTCGTTTCAAATTAGAAAAGACAAAATCCCAATCTTCCTCATTAAAATCATTTCCACAGTAACTAACTGCAACCACTATTAGTCTTGCCAGCAGAATTTGGACCGCTGGAAGTTGGGTAACTACGCTTGACGCACCAGGAACTTGCCTTTGTTTGCGAAACAAATCAAGGAGGAGTGTTCTCTCTTCATTGCTCACATGCCTCTGTAGTGCCTCAGCTTCTTCAGGCTTTTCGCTCACGGGATAACAAGAGATAACAAGCTGAAACCAATCCTGCATATCTGATAAAGACAACGGAAACAACAATCAGCTACGCATGCAAAGCAAAATCTAAAGAACGAAACATGTCTTAAATTGCTTCCTAGAATGTCCATCTAATGCCAACTATAACCACTTGTCAGGTGAGGACTCAGGAATATCACTAAGTCGATCTTGTTTCATAAGTAAATACTTGCTATCGCAATGAGATCACTAGCCAGATCAATAAAATAAAATATAAATATTAAAAGCGGTCTCACCTTCCCCATTTTGCCAGAGGACCAGAGGGGCAAAAGACAAAGACCTCTCCAGCCAACCTCTAAGGAAAACTTCCAGTGGCAGCACAATATCCTCACCGGAGACACCAGATTTGGTTTTTGTACGTAACGATGAAATTATTATGCTCATAATGAAAGGACTGATTCTTAAACAGTTTTTGCTTGTCTCTTCCCCTATGAAGAGTTTATCTGTGAGCATTTTAAAAGCAGTCATGGCTTCTTCTTCTCTCCAAAGGTCCTCCTTAAACAAAGTGAAAATCAATGACACTAGAGCCCTCAAAAATGGTTCTTTGACGTCCTCTATGTGATCATTCAAGTCAACCCACATGTTTCCCGAGCTATCGCTCTCATCCTCTCCATGCACAAGAGCACCATTGAGCAGAATATCAAAAATGGAGTTTAATAAACCCCCACTCGCTGGTTCACTCTTACAAAATGAGAGAAGTGCTGGCAGGAAAGAAGTTTGAACACTACCCCCTGGCCACTCCCACGTGCAGAGTATTTCTGCGGAAAGCCAAGCTTGTGGAGATAACCCATTATCTTTCTGGCTAAAAAGAACTCGGCGAATCCCCATTTTCATGATCAGGCTGTCAATGAAAGATACAAATCTTTGACTCTTGGATGTCCTCAATTCGCACAAATGAGCAGGCATATCATGCATATTTATGCTAGCTGAAGAGCTGGGGCTGATCCACATAGGCCATACATTACTCTCAAGCAGGAGCAGCCCACAGATACTTTCTTCATCAGTTTGATCCAGTGAAAGGTATTCCAACACCTCGGGCATCCATGAAGCACACAGTAACGTAAGTTGACAAGGTTGCAGATCATCCTCAAGTTGGACAACTGACCTTATGGACTGAGCCAAAATCTTTGCTGAACTCTTCCTGACATCATAGTTTACAGATTTCCAGAACTGTTTATTCATCTTAGAGCAAACAGCATGAACAAAACCACAGACAAGATTCCGATCCTTTCTCTTCTCTTCAAACTCATATAGACTATTGTCCACTAGTGATGATATTCTACTCTCCAAGTCAATAATTAAGATAGAAGACAGAATAGCTGAAAGTAGAGTGGCATCCTGATTCAGAGCCTTTAAACTGAAAAAACTACCATCAATAACTTCTGCTGCAAACTTAGCCAACGCGATCACATCGACGGAACTGCTCAAATCAAACTCTATATCAACAGACTCGATGATAAGAGAGGAACATGTATCATTAACTGAACATAATGGTGACTGTTTGATAAAGGATAGCAGCTTTTCGAGGATCCCTCTATATACCAAGACCAACGAGCTTCTTGACACAAAAGAAATACTGCTGTCTCCCGTTGAACCACCCAGAACTGAACTGCATTCACAGAAATATAGAATAAGAACTGAGAGCAAGCAAAAAAGCAGTCTCAAAGACTTGGCTGAGAAATGTAAATGCAAAATCTTGGACTCGATTGTGAGCTTGAACTAAAATGATACAAATGTTAGGTTTGTTTGATACTGTTTTATAGAAATATTGACTATCTTACCACAGGAACTGAGCAGCAGAGGTTGTAGTCATTGGGGAGTAATGGACAAGACTTATAGCAGTTGATTCTATGAGTCTATGATGCCAATGTTCTGGCCTAGAGCCTATTCTTTGATTCAAATCCAGCCCAGAACTTCTTTTGGTAATTTCATCCCTTGCCTTCTCTAAAAGCATTTCCATAGAAGCCAGGTTATTGAATCCCTGATGCTGTTGATTAAATACATAAGAAATTACATCACTCCACTGCTGAGTGAAACATTCATCATCAAGTAGTGAAAGCAAGAGATCTTGTTTAGCTGCAGTTGAAGAGTCATATCCATCCATACACCAAGGAATAAAGATTTCTTGGAAAACTTTAATAAACTTCTCTGGGCTCATATCCCTCCATTCTTCAACAGAGAGAACGGTGCTAGTCCCTATATCACCAATAAGTACTGGAACTATCTTTCTTGGTCCAAAAATTGATAATGAAACTGACAAAAGCTTCAAACCATCTATCGATTCCTGAAAATAGAAATGCAACCACATGAGTTAATCAAGTAAAAATATCATATGGCTTACCATGACATAATAGTGTAACACAACATGGAATATAACTTACAGATGATTTTATCCACGGGAAAGCCTTGGATAGCAGTGGCCCCATAAATTGATCCAAAGGCCAACTCTCACCTTCCAGAACTGAGTATCTTTCCAATAACAAGAGAAAATCAATCATTTTTCTCATGCTGCCCGTAACTGTCTCTAAATTTCCCTGCTGAAGCATATTCAAGAAGCTCTCTTGAACAGATTTAAAGAAAAATGACAGCAGTTGCTGTTCGAGCAAATTAATTCCTGAAAGAATTTCTAAGATGCATCTTCCTAGCTCTTGCAGAAAACTAACTGAACTAGTTTCAGCTGGCTTTCTCTGAATAGGTGGAATGCTGTCCTTAGATAGTTCAAAGAAGGTTGTCCACAGAATCTTCACAAGGACTTTATCAATTAGATTAACTTGAAGATCGTGAATGGAATTGGGACTATCGCAATACCTTGAAGCATTACGTAATCCCCAGAGGAAACATTCAGTGGCTGCACGAAGAAGTGATAATTGATCCGCGCTTGAATTATCGCACATACTCCTCCCAGCCAATAAGTTATTGAAAAAATTCACAAAGAACTTATCAGCTTCTACAGATTTGGTTGGTATAACTTCCAGGAACAATATCAATGCAGGGTAAGAAATCTGGGGGGATCCAAAACACCCGTTTCTAAGAAACTGCCATAAGTGATTTAGAACAGATTTATGAATATTTAGGTAGACCCAACTCTGAGGAAATTTTCTAGAGAACAGCAAGACAGCCTCCCACATTGATGAGTGGCAAATTGGATTATTTTCTCGAAAAACACCAAGCAGAGCTGATGCAAGACATCTAACGTCACTTTCGCTAACCACTTCAGGAACATTTTTAGTGAAGCTGCTCAACAAAGAATAAGTCGCTGACCGGATACTAGGGCTTTCAGATTTTAGAAAGCTCAGAAAGCATTTATGAAAAGAGAACAACTTCTCAGCTGAGGAAGTTGCTACTTTCCTAGCCTTCGAGGCAAGTTTCGATTCGGCGTTGATATTCGCAGAGCCAGCTTTATCGGGTCCGTGAAGCAAAACATCTAGAAGTGTAGCCAACGCCACCAGAGATGAAGATATCATCTGAAAACAACGCAAAATAAGACATTGGAAAAGAAAATACAAAGAAGGAAAAGTTGCACCTTAACGTAAAGATTCACCCAGATAAAGTAATGAAGTACCTGTTGGTACATTTCTTCTAATTCATCCGCAGCAAGTGCTTTGTCAGATAAATTTTGAGGTGTAAGTTTGAGATTTTCCTCCAGATATGCAAAAATCTCAGCTGAACACAGATTCAAGGCGTCCAATCTCTTCTCCTGGGCAGGGAAAGCTGCCTGTTTAAACAGTAGGCAGCTAAATGAAATCTGAAAAAAAAATCTATAACAAAGTGCAAGCTGACCAGAACTAAAAAGTCAATGGTCAAATAAGACCTCAAGAGAGTTTATAATAGAATGTGTTGCATCCAAACACAAAGTAAAAAAGAACCTCCACAAAGAAAAATGAATTCATAAACGAGGTGCTAACCTGCAAAGACGACTTTGCTGCTTGAGAAACTTCAGAGACCAAATCGAACTGTGAAAACCACCAGGGCCCCATTATAGACTTAAGATGAGGTGCTAAATCTCGCCTGAGTAACATGCAAGAAAATAAGAATTAATGCAGAATACCAATCATCGAGGCAGAAGGCATTTTATAGAAGTATGCTAAGCCAATAGCAAGACACATTCCCTATATGACACGCCCAATATAGTCAAGCTTCTGCAACACTGACAACAAACGATTCATTCCAAAAATACATTCATGTATTCCTTCGATATAGATGTTAGGAAAACAGCAACGCTTAATCATATCACTCACGACATAAGAGGACTACCTGACATCCAAGTATATGATACTACAAAAAAAAGTAAATGAGACACTGCATCCGAATGATAGTAAGAAAAAGGGCATGCATTAGAAAGTTGAGAATTAAGGTACAAACCCGACACCGGTGACAACATTAGTCATGACTTCATGCGTAGCTCGCCGTACATCTCTACTGTAGTCCAGTATCAACTTCTTGTACTCAAATGTCTGGACAAACACGACAAAAAAAGTCAATGAACAACCAAATGCATTGCAACGTGAGGAAGACAGTGATCAACATACTGCAAAGCAAATACTCATTTGGGTCAATTTCATCAGCATGAGTGGACATCCTCAATCCTGATACGATATGCATATCTCCAACATCAAATTTAATACAACTTCTGACAAATTTAATACAACTTCTAAGGATTTCTTCCTTGTTAAAGAAAACACATCCCTAGTATGTTGACAAAGAAACATACCCATTGTGGGATTAATGGCAAAAGCTCCTTCCCTTTCTTCTGCTTAACAAGTTCTGACAGAGAAGTAAGAGCTTTAATCTGTTGAACCAAACAAATCACAGTTAAGAAAACTAGGAAGAAGAGGTCGTGTACTCGATTGAAAAACCAGGAAGGCGCGTTACCTTTGTCGTAGGGTCCTTCCTTGAAAGACGTTGCAAGTGTTGCGCTACCTCACTATCCAAATCCTACAATCCATCCACAAAGGTGAGAGACTGGCAAATAAGTACACAGAATCAAACAAAGAGGCACAAACATACCACGAAGGGAGTAGAGTCTTCATTTGACAGAGAAGTTTCAAATCTAGAGCTACCGACATAGCCGCCAAAACCTACGGCGGCGGCTGCAGAGCCAGATGGCAACAGAGAAGCTGCCAAGCTGTTCAGAAAGCTCAATTCAGTACCGAACCAATGAAGCATAGACTCAAAAAGAGAAAATCCAACGAAATAAAACGCGAGGAGAGATTGGAGGATAAATTCACCTGCTGCTGGAAGGACGAGCCTTGCTCCTTGCAGAATCTCCTTTGGGTCTACCCATCTCGTTCTAATTCTAAACGGAGAAAAAAGTCTGCGTTTTCAGAGGAATAGCAGGAAGAGAGAAGGAGTAAAGGGTCTGATCGGTCTAGCAAAAGAGCAATTAGGTGGAAGTCAAGGGTCGGAGGGGGAAGGCGGTGGAGGTGCGGTCGTCGCCGTCGCAGGAGGAGGCAAAGAGAGTTTGTCGGGTCGATGGTGTGCCGATTGGTATTGGATTCGCTGAGTAAGGCCCAATTCTTGGCGGCCCAACGAATATTTTAGTTTCTTTCTGATCAGACCTCATGTTTTTAGAAATCACATAATATGACCACCGGGAGTTATGTTATTCCGTTGCCGCTATTTTTGTCATAAAATCATCAATTGGCACGAAAAAATATTGTAATTTATTGTAAATGACGATTTATCTTTGAAGACAAACGTTTTCATAGATTTATCCACAAATGAATTACCTAATTTTTATTAAAATTGTGTGAGTACACATCAGAAATTGAAAAAGACTTTTAACAATATATAAATGATTTGAGTCAATATATTTATTCAATTGGTTTTGAAGTAGAAACCCATGAATCTTAACAATCTTTAGAACACTTATGATACAATGACGAACAATACATCACACAATGTTTATATCTATTATGACATACAAGCTTTGAAATCACTAGTTAATCGATATTTCACATAAAATGATTAAGGATATACCTAACTGTTTCCAGTTTTCGAGTAGGCCGGATTCATGAAAATCGTGAAATATTAATCAATATGTAAGCTTGATTCTTATATACATTGTTGCGATATAATCTATAGTGGACAAAACATTTGAACTTTCCAAATAATTGTGAGTTTGATAGCGTCGCATGTATTTCAGTATGTGAACCGATATTCGTACGTATTAACAACATCTAAATAGAAACAGTAAAAGAAAAGTGAGATACTACATAATTTGAATATGAATATTGAATATAAGTAGCATTAATAATTAGAGAAATATATATATATATATATATATAAACTGTTTGATAATGAATATTGAATAATGTTTTTACTATATGAAGGGAAATTGGGAATTATTTGTTATATATGACTTTAAAATGTCTGTAGAGATAGAGTAAGCTTACATGCTTGTGTTGATAAGTCGTGATTTTATAACGTGTCGTATTTTACTCATGGACTCACAAATCTCCTTACTCTTTTCTACTTAATTATTCTTAGGATCCAATAATTATTCTAGTGGTAGACGTACATTAATTAGGACAATATTTCAAAACTCTAAGGAGACTCCCGAAGTACTCTTCGTCATGAGGATCACTTCTTTTTTCATGTATATAATCCAGAAGTTGTTGAGATTTAAAACATGTAACTTGATTAGGACCAAAACACATAAAAACCAGCAAAAAGAAAAGGCAAGTAACAAAGATAGATTAACAAATGTAGGCTTTTCATCAGACAATTCTAACTTGGCCGAGATTTAACGAGTGTTTCTCTCCCAGCTTACCCTCCCAGCGTACCCATTGTTTTCGAAAACCATAATATTATATATATCTACATCTTTAGTCCCTTTAAAGATATATAATTTCTTTCCATCATTTTACTTTATAAAAATTTTTATATATAAATAAAACTGCAAATTCGTATTTATTTTATTTGATCTCAGAACCGACTTCGATCGTATAGATCCTATTCGGACAAATAAAAATAAAATAAAAAGAAAAAGAAAAAGTTTACAAACTCGATCTACCATTAGTTACTAACATAATAAAAGCAAACACTCATCAAAAGTTAATCTTAAAAAGTGGACCTTGCTTAACCTCAAAACCAAAAAAATAGGTTTAAACTTTTAAAAAATCCACGTGATATAATTAGATATGGTTTTTACTTATATATTTTGAATTAGGTGTTTGGGATAGGATGAAAATGTAGAGGAAGGGCACAGTGACTGATAGATCACTCCACCTAATAATAGCTGTTCGTTAACCTCTCACTATCAGTTTCATCCTCTTTCTTTTTTTTTGTTTCTTAGAAAAAAATTATATATTCTTCTCACCAATCTTTGAAAATTCAACGTCTCACTTTTCTGCAAGCCCAACACACTATTCCTCCCCTGTGATTTAGTCAAAAATTTGAGAAGTTGATTTTGGATTTGAATTGTAGTATGTAGATCATTGATTTTGTCACGGTAATATCAAAAATGATATTTTTTTCGTTTTTAGCGTTCTAGTTTCTCATCTTATAACTTTTCAAACAACATATCATGATTAGTATTAATTTCTAACCTCGAACGATAAAATTTACAAATTATACTAATTAAAATTTAAGTCAGGGCATAAAGTCGCTTGGTCAAAAAATATCACTGTTTATATATTTAGAGGCGCGCGTGTTAGGCATCTTTTGTTTTCTAGGTTTGGTATGTACAATAACAATGTATATATATTTGCTGAAGTAAACAGGATATATATTTAAATAAACTAAACTTAGAAAGGTGAAAGCCTGAGAATGTCGTGGTTGAATCCATGGAAAGTTAGCTGTGGGACACAATCAATGTTTTGGAAACCTACAGATGAATCGAGATCAGACTAGAATCACAAACCGATATCAATCATAATTGTCGAAAGATCATATTATCAACCTTTGTGCATATATATTTTACATTTTAATCTGTTTAATTAATATTAGAAAACTTAAGTTTATTTATATAAAGTGAATATATTTTGTAACTCCATAAAAGTGTAATTTATACAATTGTCTTCTAACAATTTTTTTTAATAATCGCATTACGTATCGGACCATCAACTCACATCAGTCCAACCCAACGTCAAAATTGTATAACTAATCTGATTTAGAAATCGATCCGATTATAAACTAAATCCAAAAAACGTGATAGGAATCTCACATGGAAAGCAAAGTATATACTTGAATAGTATACATTGATTAGTTCACTTTGTAATTTGAAATCCCATAAAACTTAATATGTTTAAATATCGGGTTTGGTGTATTTCGAACGAGATTATCCTTTCGGGTTCTAATATCATGAAAAGATTAATGAGATTCATATTCAAAATGGCTTGTAGTGAGTAGACTGAATCTGTGCCCCATCTATTACATGTGTGATTTTATTTTTGATGGGAGATTCATTAAAAAGAAAACCCCAAATTAATCATGATGTTAATATGGTGGCTAGTGATACTCTTAATTAAATAAAATATGCTTAAATAAAAATGTGTTATAACCCTAGCTTTTTTCGACAATAATAAACCTAGCCAACTAATAGAGAGTTTAAAATTCTGTATATATGATTGGTAAAAACATAAAGGAGACTGTACTAAAGAAAAAAGGAAATGAAAACAAGGATTTGGTAGAGGTGGCGCAAGGATTATGTGACTCAGAATTATAGATGTGTTTTTGTTTGTTAGGGAATCAAAAAGAGTGAAAAGACTTGAGAAGAGACTTTTCTCCGTAAATAAAAAACACCTACGTACGTGTAAGTAAAGTAACCCTCTATAAAGCCCCAGTCTCTTGCATGCTTTCTTGACCCACAACTTCCTATAACAAATACAAATAGAAGAAAAGAGAATGGAGTACAATAAGCAGAGAAGTATGTTAAAGGTGTTAATGATGATGATGTTGATGATGATGATGATGATGGGGGCCCAAACCCATGCCCAACTAAGCACAGACTTCTACTCTGAGAGCTGTCCTTCACTATTCCCTGCGGTGAGACGGGTGATGCAGCGGGCGGTGGCCAAAGAGCGCCGCATGGCTGCTTCTCTCCTCCGTTTGTTCTTCCATGATTGTTTCGTCAACGTACGTCTCTTCTTTACTTTTCTTTTGAGTAATGAAAAAAGGAAGCATGCAATGGGCATGTTCCCGTGAATCACTCCAACAATGTCAGTTTACAAAATGCTAAAGCAATGTTTGTCTATAATGGTTTGTACAGGGGTGTGACGGGTCCATATTGTTGGACGACACTTCGTCTTTTACGGGAGAGAAAAACGCAGGACCCAACAATAACTCTGCCAGGGGATTCGAAGTGATAGACAAGATCAAGTCGAGGGTTGAGAAACTCTGTCCAGGCGTCGTCTCATGCGCAGACATTCTCGCCATCACTGCTCGTGACTCCGTCCTCCTAGTTAGCTCCTCTGCCTTTTACTCTTAGCTAGCTCATATATAGATCCACTTGCTGATCCATAAGTTCAATGAAAATTCTTTGAATACATTTTAGATAACTAGATAGTCATGTTTATGTTAATGTGATACCGAGACTTAGAGCATCTCCATCATATATTCTTAATAGTATAACATCTATAATTTAATATAATACAATTGTATAATTGAATTGTAGTTTTCTTACAAGAACTGAACCACACTTAGTGACAAATGTCTTTGTCAAGATTCTCAAAATGAGAAATATTTTTGTTACTTTTTTTTGTTCATTTTATTTTAATAATAATGAGATATCCATTAAAATGCTAAAAAAAATTCAGATAATTCGAAATGAAGATCCTTAAAAAAATATGTTATATATTTATCTTTACTTTAGTAATAAACATTTATAAGAACAAATATTTTCTGATGGAGAGGTATATGTGCTTTAGCCCAAACCTCAAGGTAACCTTTTAACAAACGACATATTAATCCTCATCAACATTAATATTTACACCTCTTAATTTGATTAAGCAGCTAGGTGGACCCAGGTGGAGTGTGAAACTTGGAAGACGAGACTCCACAAAGGCAGGCTTCTCGGCTGCCAATTCAGGTGTCATCCCTTCTCCAACCAGTACACTTGACAACCTCATCAACAGTTTCAAAGCTCAAGGTCTGTCTATACGTGACATGGTTGCTCTCTCTGGTGCTCACACCATTGGACAAGCCAAGTGTGCCACTTTCAGGAACCGTATATACAATGAAAGCAACATTGACGCCTCTTTCGCCTTATCCAGACGGAAGACGTGCCCTGCTACCTCTGGCTCTGGCGACAACAAAGAAGTTATTCTTGACGTTGGTTCTCCTTCAAGGTTCGACCATAGCTACTATAGTCAGCTTCTAGATCAAAAGGGTCTCCTCACGTCAGACCAGGTCCTTTTTAACGGCGGTCTCACGGACTCACTCGTCGTATCTTACAGCTGCAGTCTAAATACCTTCTACCGCGATTTCGTAAGGGGTATGATTAAGATGGGCGATATCAAGCCTCTTACTGGATCCAATGGTCAGATCCGCAGCAATTGTCGCAGGCCCAATTGAAAACTCTTACTATATAAGAAGCCCGTCGGGCCCAATAATCCATATAAACCACCATAACCTATTTCGTCAAACTGTTTTTATTTTTAATATTTTATATGTTTCTTCTTCGTCAACACTAAATATACATAGTCTACATTATTAAAAACATAAGCATAAGCCGAAAAGAGTGCTGAATAAAAGTTTGTGGCTATGCAGTATTCATTTACGTTTCCATCTCTTCTCACTCTGGCTCTATAAGAATTACTCAAAGCAACAAAATTTAAATGCAATTATGTAGCAGATTTGTTCTAAAACGTGTTTATTCCCCCAATTAGCATAAGATATCGTAATTGTATTTACACATATAAGTGTTAACGACATATTTTATAATCCAAGATTCATAAATCTTAAGTTATGTATGTTTCCTCTCAAAAGTCAACTAAAACGTTTTTAGATCTTTATTCGTGCGCTTTTGATGAAAATAGAGATAATTTATTATTAGTTTTTTAACGTTAGGGAATTACTCGTTATAGAAGACTCTCAAATGATTGAAACATAGCTTGTAGGGTTTTTGTTGAGAAGTCACAGTAATTTTGTAACTATACTGAAAGACAAAGGTCAGCTTATAGGGGTTTTGTAGATAAGTCATTAATTTGGTGATGTTTAAGTCTCACCCACTTTTTTTCTCTTATGTATTTATTTTCATCTATCGATTTAAATTAAAAACTATCCAAGTGATACGTAGTAGGCTAAGGAAGACTTCAATTCTAATGGGATTCCTCATCACGGTAAAATAATTTGGTCTCTTTCATGCATGTTCTTAAAAATCCACCATCACTCAGACATTGTGATTTAAATTAACATGCATGTTGTAGAATCAAAACACATCAAACCAATAAAAATGCAAATAACAAATTAGGAAGCCATAAACGAATTTGACGAATCTATGTTGTCTTATAGAATAATTATAATTTCGTCGAATAAAACGAGTCTCCAATATTTTTTTGACTTGCTTTATTGTTTACTGAAACTATAATAGTCTTTACATTTTTCTAATAATTTTTTTATAACATTATACGTTGCACGATTACATAACTATACTAGCTCAATACATTGCTCTTGCACCCATTTCAACGAATTTTGTTTTTCTAACAAATAATAGTTGGAAGAGAGAAAGAAAAGTCTACACAAACCCTATCTATACAAAAAACTTAAGGTTTACACACTCGATCTGTAATATTTTCTTTCATTAGACACAAAAACTATATCTACCAACTGTAAAAAAAAAAGATTTGCAAACTCTATATACCAACAGTAAATAAAACCCAATAAAAGGCTACAAACTCTATATGCCAATTCACAAATAGAAGCAAAGAGAATGGAGTACAATAAGCAGAGAAGTATGTTAAAAGTGTTAATGATGATGATCATGATGATGATGGGGACCCAAACCCATGCCCAACTAAGTACTGACTTCTACTCTGAGAGCTGTCCTTCACTATTCCCTGCGGTGAGACGGGTAATGCAGCGGGCGGTGGCCAAAGAGCGCCGCATGGCTGCTTCTCTCCTCCGTTTGTTCTTCCATGATTGTTTTGTCAACGTACGTCTCTTCTTTTCTTTTCTTTTGAGTAATGAAAAAAGGAAAGCATGCAGTGGGCATGTTCCCATGAATCACTCCAACAATGTCAGTTTACAAAGTGCTAAAGAAATATTGGTCTATATTAATGGTTTGTACAGGGGTGTGACGGGTCCATATTGTTGGACGACACTTCGTCTTTTAGGGGAGAGAAAACGGCAGGACCCAACAATAACTCTGCCAGGGGATTCGAAGTGATAGACAAAATCAAGTCGAGGGTTGAGAAACTCTGCCCAGGCGTCGTCTCATGCGCAGACATTCTCGCCATCACTGCTCGTGATTCCGTCCTCCTAGTTAGCTCCTCTGCCTTTTACTCTTACCTCATATATAGATGCACTTGCTCATCTTGAAAATCCATACGTTCAATGAAATTTTTTCAACATATTTTTGATAAATACATAGTAATATTTATGTTCATGTGATCTTGATTCTAACTTACACGTATTACACTACGCAGCTAGGTGGGCCTAGATGGACCGTCAAGCTTGGACGACGCGATTCAACGACGGCGAACTTCTCGGCAGCTAACTCCGGCGTCATTCCGTCTCCGACCTCTACAATCGATACCCTTATCGACCGCTTCAAAGACCAAGGCCTTAGTCTGCGGGATTTGGTGGCCCTGTCCGGTGCCCACACAATCGGGAAGGCTAGATGCGTCAACTTCAGAAGACGCATCTACAATGACAGCACCATAGACCAAGGTTTTGCTTCCTCGAGAAAAAAAATATGCCCTGACGTCATTGGCTCGGGCGACAACAACGCCTCAGTGCTCGACCTCGGCTCTCCGGATAAATTTGATACAAGTTATTTCCAACAGCTTGTCCACAACAAGGGCCTCCTGAGGTCGGACCAGAGCCTGTTGGACGGCGGTCTCGGCGAGTCGTTGGTCTTAGCATACAGCCAGAGTCATCGGGCCTTCTACAAGGACTTCGCAAAAGCCATGGTCAAGATGGGTAACATTAACCCGCTTAGTGGATCTAGCGGTCAGATCCGCGTAAATTGTCGGAAACCCAACTAATGTTATGATAAAAAGCCCATTGGGCCCTCTAAAAAATAAAAATTAATCTAAATATCTTAAATCTTTTCTGTCTTTTTATAAATTTATAAACTATCAACAAAAATTAGTAAAAGAAAACTTGAGATTACATAAAAATGATTGTTTACAAAAATAATTTAAGCAAAATGATTACAAATGAAATAAAAATTATATTTGAGTAGGAACATGATTTTCAATAAAACAATTTTACAAGTTGGAATTCAAGATTGGTCAAAAAAATTATTTACTGTATTTAAAAAGAAGAGAGTTACAGTCCAAGTTTATTATTTTAATTATTTATGTAGTTGACTTGTTCTGAAATGATTATCCTCCCAATCAGCATATGATACTGTAATTGTGGTTACATAAATCTGAACATTGATTAAAATTTGATGGCGAAACAAGAGCCGTTGGATGATTAGGATTTGTGAACAATGTATTGAGCTAGTCTAGTTATCGCTTCTTAAAGTGTTTTGATTCTAATTAAACGACATGCATGTTAATTTAAATCACAATATCTGAGTGATGGTGGATTTTTAATAACATGCATAAAACAGACCAAATTATTTTATCGTGATGAGGAATCCCATTACAATTGAAGTCTTCTTTAGCCCAAGTATCACTGGAATAGTTTTTAATTAATATCGATAAATGAAAATAAATACGCAAGAGAAAGAAAGTGGATGAGACTTAAACGTCACCAAATTAATGACTTAACTACAAAACCCCGGTAAGCTGACCTTTGTTTTATAGGATAACCAAGGATAATCCTACGCTACATTCCATATGGAATGGATACATAAATTTATATTTTTCTGTCAGCTAAAATGTAACGTTTATTTTGTAATTTTGTAAATAATTAATTCTTTTTTATTGTTTCTATTTATAATTACATTTTCGTTTTGTATTTGATGTAATTCTATTTGTATTTTTAATTTTTAATTTTATTTATTATAATTATAATATGTTTGTCTTAATAAAAAGCAAATTACAACTTATTTATTGAAAAAAACAAAATATATTTTCCGCTGAATTCATATCGTTTTCATTGTTTTGTCTAGTGATAGTTTGCGTGAATCCATTTATGATTTTGAAATAGTTTTACTTTTGTTCTCTGAAAGCTTTTAATAGCACCAATGAATTTATTAAAGTAAAATCTTGTTATTGAGTGTTGAGGCAAGTAGTAATTTTTTTGCATCATTTTTTAAATATATGTGAACATGCCATAGATGGTTGTAGAATCTTAATTTACTATGTATGTATATTTTAATTATTTTGAATTAATCTTTGTGACCAAGATGATTGAATGCTTCCGTTTTTCGAAGAGTTGACGAAAGTTGGCGGATTGTTCATCTCATATAGATAGTCAGACCATTGTGCACATGCTATAAATTGATATATCCATGTGTTATTGTAGCACAAACTTTTATTGTAGTTTTTTTATTATATGGTGTGTATCTGTTTAGTTACAATTCTGTTTTGGCCTCAGGATTTTGTAGATCTATTCCATGTATGATGCAGATCTTGCCAACAATATCTTTAGGCAACAACAACTTTTAAAGTAATGTTTTTTTATTTATTTGAGTGAGTTTGAGTGTTTTTCAAATTATTTATTATTTACAAATTGAAAGTTGAAAAAAATTACTTGGTAGCTCTGTTTTTGTATCGCATAAACTTAGCAGTTCGTTATAGTTATAAATCTAAAACTTTATGGTATGTATTTTGGGTACATAACCTTTTGCTGTAAATTTGTTTTCTTCGTAACTTAAATGACATATTGATGGGATGTGAGCTTGATTTTTTTGTTATAAAGATTTATTATAAAGTTTGAAACTTCATAGATTTTGTATTCCTTTAAGTTATTCTTTTGTTGCATTGCATAAGAATAATCTTTTGTGCTCTATATTAATAGGTCATGTTTGCAAGGAGATGATTTGTTTATAAGAAAGTGAGTAAATAATATAAGTTTATGTCAATATTTGTATACTTTGTTGTCCAATAGTAGTATGACTATTCTCGTTTTTTTTGTGTATGTGTGATTTTGTATCACATGTGGTTGATGTAGATAATGATTGGCCAATTTAAGGAACCATTTAAAGATTGTATAAATCATAATTTGTTGCATCTTCTTATTTCCTTGCAATTCATTTTAGTAATTTAAGCATTTGTTATTTTTTTAGGTTTTAATAAACAAATTACTTATGTCTATAGTTCTTTTGAGTTTGTGTATTATTAAATTTGTATTTTTTTAGTCTTTTGTAAGTGGGTGGAGTTTTTAAAAATTCTTCTTAAAAATCATTATGTTGTGAGGAATATTTTTTTTTGTTGGGAATGAAAAATATAATTATCTAAATATCATAATTATATTCCAATTATTTGTTTTAAATAAATTTTAGAATATTGATATGTGTCATCAAAATTTAATAATTATATTGATATTTATGTATCAATTTTGTTCATCAAATTTTGTTATATTGATATGATAAAAAAAATTAAAATAGGATCAATATTCACCGATTATGAAATATATATATTATGGTTTTATTATTAGTTACGTAATATAAAAAATATTTTTCTGTATAACTAAAAGAGAGCAGAATATATCTTATTACAATACGATTTGTGAATTGAGCTTTTTGTGTTCTTTGCACTTTTGGTCTGTTTTTTTTTAATTGATACATGTCATATTTTTAGATTTAGTTTTTTTAGCTTAGGTGGCATTGTTCTCGAGCCTTAAGAAGCAACTTTTATTTAGTATAACTAGGGATGATCTTGCGCTACGCACGGTCTGTATACATAAAATTATGATTGATATGTTTTATAGGGAAATACTTTCCTATAAATCTATTTTTTCTTTTTTGCAGTATATTCTATTAATTTTAAAAGTTTTTTTCCTAGAAATTAATTAAAAACTAAAATTAAAATGAAATTTATTTTTTTTGGAAATAAAATTCTCTCAAACAAAATTTTAAAATAAAAGAAAACATTTTGATTGTTAACATTTTGTTTAGAAAGAAATTAATTAATATAAAAAAATTTAACCTAATTACATATTTAGCAAATACCGACCTTTTTAAAACCCAATCAACCAAAGAAAAAACCAACAAAAAAATTACAATACATCATCTTTTATTTTGTAGCTATTTTTCTGTAAATTGATAAATCAATTACAATTATGATATAAAGTTTTATTTCAAATTAAAATGTACAGAATACGAAAGTGTAAATTATCTACATGTTAAAAAAAAGTTTACCATTTGAAAACTCATCTTTCAGAAAGTAAATGGATTTCACTTCACCTTATACATTTACTACATCACTCAAACATACAAAATAACTTATAGACATATATTTTTGTTTTCAGAAAGTATAAATTCGAATAAATTTAACCTTATAAAGAGATTGAAAATGTTAATGCCTTCATATCTATCAGCTAAATTCTATGATTATAATTATATTAAATTCAGTTATAAATGATTTCAATGCTCATACGCTTCATTTATTAATAATATATGTTTACCTTACAGATTTTATGATTGATATATTTTACAGAATCATATTTATTATAAAAAAAAGTTTTTATTACCGCAGTATATTATTTTTACTTCAAAAATTATTTTTCCTAAAAATTAATTAATCAATAACATTTAAAATACAATTTGTTTTTCTTCTAAATTTAATCATGTAAAAAAATATCAATTCAAAGAAAACGTGTTGGTTGTAAAAATATTATTTTTTAAAAAATTAATAAATATAAGCAAAGTAGTAAATATGGGTGAGAATGAGAAAATCTTTGAAAATGTAGGTTTGGAAATGTAGGGTTTAGTTGCTAGGCTTATAATTTCGCAGCCCAAAACACCAATTTTTTTTAGAGATTTTGAAGGCTCAAAAACACAACTTTCTCCAAAATCGTGAAGCCCCTCAAAAAGAAGCCCAAACTCGAATATTTTGCCACGTGGCACTCTCTGGCACAGTTTTTTAAGCCTATGTGACAGATCCTGAATTCCTAATTATGAACTTTTATATAGTAGGAATTATAAAATTGCTTTGACTTCTCAACAAAAACCCTACAAGCTATTTTTCAATCACTAACGCCGTGTTTGTCTGTTCACTCAGATGGATCAGTTGAATGATTCATCTGAGTGATCCATCCATATAATACAGCTGGATGTTGTCCGTTTCTATTTTTGGATATGCATTTAGATAGTCCATCTAGATGCAATTGCGTTTGTTTAGGATAATTTTGTAGAATTACATCTGCATCCAGATATATTTACTAAACCAAATAACTAAAATTGATATGATTTTATAATCTAATCATAGTTTTCATATTAATCATATTTTTTATCTTAATATTTATCATATTAATTTTAATTATTTATATTTATTTTATATATAACTAAATAATATATTTATATATATTTATCATATTTATAAACTAACTAGAAGAAGAGTTTAAAGTTTTTTTAAAATTGAATGTCATTTTTGTCTTTTATGGTTTTAAGCTGAATTAGGTTTTTCTAGATGCACCGTTTAGACTCACCGAGATATATCCAAAATTTTGGATGAGTTTTAAAGAATTACTTAGATGATCCATAAAAATGATGCGTTAAAACATACTAAACAAACAAAAATTCTCACATTCACTCAGATGGATTACTTGGGTAAACAAACGAACATGCTTTATCTTCTATAACGAATATTTCCTACCATTAACTAATAATAAACAATCTCCATTTTTATCCAAAGCGCAAGAATAAAGATCTGAAAACGTTTTAGTGGACTTTTGACAGGAAACATACATAACTTAAGATTTATGAATCTTGGATTAAAGATATATCGTTAACACTTTTATGGCTGAGAAACACAAATCATAATAGAAGCGAGTGGTTTTATGAGAATTAAAAAAGAGTAGCAGGGGGACAAGTCCTCAAACAACGTCCAAAACAAACTGAGTCATGGCCACATTTGTTGTTACATTTTTGGTAGCAGATACCGCTCTTGTCTTGTTCTGGCATTATTGTTTCCTCCCTGAAATTTTGTAACATCACAAATTATTAAGACCACACACATATACATATATTAACTAAGCAAAGAGGAATATGTATATATATATATGCAGTAAATGTATGTACATACTTGAGAGATGGTGGTGGTATGAACGGGATGCGGTCGGGGCTACATTCGTCGCCACAAATGAACTGACACGCGTAATCATCGTGGCCGCACTTTTTGATGCATTTTTTATAACACAACTTGTACAAATGTTGTTTTACTGTTTCACCAGAAGCGACTCCATCTAGATAACATCCCATCAATATCAATGCCATCACCATCACCATACTACACATTTTTCCTGCCATGTTTTTCTTACAACTTTTTGTTCAATAGATAGAAATAAAACTCAAGTAAGATGTAGTTTGTAGTTTGATTCGATATGTGAGTGTGCATATATATATATATCAATTTATTAATCTTTTTTGTCTCAAGTCTTTGTATTGTTTTCCCACATTAAATTACATTTATTATTTTGGTTTGAATTGACTTTTAACGTTTTTATTTTGTTAAATTTCCAGTTAATCTTTTCCTTTATATAATTTTCAAGATTATCAAATAGCATCCTTTCTAAGTGCGGACGATTTCGAGTCTTATAGATTCTCTATTGTTTTTGACTATTGGAAACAATATAGTAACTGAAAATTAGTTTCCAAGATAGCAAGATATATCAATCAAATCGCATTCTTTCCAGGTTAGGACGATTTCAAGTATTTGACTCGGACAATTAGATCGGATCAGAAATAAGTTGTACGCCAGCTGACTCGGACCACTATGTTTCCAACTGAAAGACCCAACAAATAGAGCTATAGAAATGGGTCGATACTTTCGAAGCCCATAATATCCTAAAAGAATAGTGGAGCTGATAATGCATGTTGTAACTTTTAAAATTTATCCGGAGTTTGGCTTTAACCCTAACACTCTTCTATAAGTTTTTACTCTTCATGAAAAAAAATATAGTTTACTACGGAACGTAGGTCACATTGATATACAGAGATTTATATATTTGAGTCTTGTTTGTCGGAAGAATTCAATATACATGTGGAAAATGATACTTCTTCCCACCTGCCTTTGCCTTAATGATTATCGTGGCGGGCTGCACGCATGGATTGTCTTCTTCCGGCGACCTCATCACTCAACTCGTTCTATTCTTTCTAAATTTACACTCTCGAGTCCATGATGGTAATCATAAGTTTTCAATCATAAGTGCCTAGTGTATACACATGTTTCTACTCTATACATATTTGTTTTCCACCGAACACATTTCTTTTATTTGATCAAACGAAAAAAGTTATCGATTCGGCAATAAGAAAAAACCCTAAAATCAAACATGTAATCGACAAATCTCCCGAAAAATACGAATATATATTAAAAAGTTCATATAAAAATGATAAAAGACAATCAACACTTGTCCACCTTCCATTCGCCAATTTGCTTTTCATCCAATGGCTCTTGTAGTCTTGTTTCACCTTCAAATTTTACTCAAATGTATCATATATGTGTAATCACAATTACGATATCTTATGCTGATTGGGGGAATAATCACGTTTTAGAACAATTCAGCTACATAAACTAGGACTGTAAATCTCTTCTTTTAAAAATGCAGTAAATTACTTTTTGACCAATCCTGAATTCCAGCTTGTAAAATTATTTATTGAAATATAATTTTATTTCATTTGTAATCATTTTATTTAGCATTTTTTTTGTCAACAATCATTTTATGTAATTAATTTTGAATTTCTCAAGTTTTCTTTTACTAAAATTTGTTGGTAGTTTTTGAATTATAGAAAAACAGATTAATAGAATAAATGCTGGCCGACAAAAAAAAGATTAATAGACGGCCCAATGGGCTTTTATTATAACATTAATTGGGCTTCCGACAATTTACGCGGATCTGACCGCTAGATCCACTAAACGGGTTAATGTTACCCATATTGACCATGGCTTTTGCGAAGTCCTTGTAGAAGGCTTGTCGACTCTGGCTGTATGCTAAAACCAACGACTCGCCGGGACCGGAGAGGGAATGACGCCGGAGTTAGCTGCCGAGAAGTTTGCCGTCGTCGAATCGCGTCGTCCAAGCTTGACGGTCCATTTAGGTCCACCTAGCTGCGTAGTTTAACACGTGTAAGTTAGAATCAAGATCATATATAAACACACACATACACGCAGGCCCGGCCCAAAGTTAAAATTATGGTTTGGCCTTAACCATAATATTATATTTTTGGTGTGTCGATCAACCTCTTTACAGAAGCAGTATCAAAGAAAAGGTTTGATCGTGCATACCTGAGACAGTTCATTTTTGATATGCACCACGATTTGTAAATGCTTCAACCAAAGACGATGCAGATCGATAACGCATCTCGCTAAACCATTCTCTAATATGAGCTGGACATGTGACATGCGAGACCATATATCACCCCAGCAAGCTAAGCCATTTTTCCGGATTCAACAGGCCAAAGTGACTCAATTGTTGACATGGACGAGCCCATCGTAATGGCACAAGATGCTACTACAGATAAATCAGAGGAAATATCTCCATTTTTTTTCTTCAAGTTCCGTGCCATATATGGTTCTAAAGGAATATGCTCGAAAATACTATATAATATCCAAGGGTTTGCATTTCTCTATATATATGCTGCACCAGTCTCTCTCGTCCCTGTGTTAATAAACAAAATAAAACTTTTGAAAGTATATTTTCCTTTTATGGGGCAAATTTTGTTAAAAAGAAATTCGTTGTATATATATTTAATAAAATAATTTTAACATAATAAAATATTACAAATATATTATTACACTATTTATGATGGGATTGTTAGAAAAAAATTTAAATCTGAATAACTTTAATAGATATGTTAAAAAATTAGTTTAAATTATGTTGAATATATTTATATTGAATAAAGAAAGATACGATGCCACGTGACATTATTATTGAATAAAAAAAATATTAAAATGTGTTTTGGTATTATTGATTGCTGAAATTTTTTATTTTTGTTTTCAATCCTAATTATTTCGTGTAAGATATTATTTTATAGTTTATGCTTTTATGGTTTTTGTATAAAATTCATCATATTTTATATTTTATAAATATAAATTTATTTCATTCTATTTGGACACATAAAAAACATAGATTTATTCTATTAATCTCCGATAAACTTTTATTTATACCTTTAACTTTTTTTTGTATAACAAATCACAAAATATTTAAATTTTAATTATTTAATTTTTAATCGCTAATTATAATTAATATGTAACTATAAAAAAATATATAAGAAGAAGTATAAATATGAAATAAAAGTAATTAGATAGGGTGTTGGATTACATTAAACAAAACCATTATAGAGTGTAAGATACAATCTCTTATATAACCAGGATTAATTAATAGTTTAATTTAAATATGATGGCAAAATGACAGCCGTTGGATGAAAAAAGAAATTGGCGAATGAGAGACAAGTGTAAAAGAACATGAAAAGTCAGAAGGTGGAGAAGGACACAGAGGAACAAGTGGCATTCGCTGCCTAGTTTAACTATTAGATTTTTATGTGCGTGGACCGCCAATGACGTTTAACTTTCATTTTCATTATTTTTACTTCTTCTTCTTCCTCGCCCCAAAAAGAAAAGAAGAAAAAAACAGAAAGGAACAAGGAAGAGAAGGAGGCGCTTGAAGGGACTCAGGGGCGGATAGAGAGATCTGCTTGTCTTCGTTCGAGGTCTCCGGATTCATTCCAAGAATCCCCTTCGTCTGAGGTGATTGTCTTACATCATATTTGTTTGGGACTTTTTATCGATTGGTCATCTCCGTGCGAATTGTCGATTACATGTTGAGTTTTACGTTTTTCCGATTTGTCGATCTATGCCTGTGTTGTTGATGTAGAGGAAATTCGGTAATGGGGAGGAAGATAAACGGAATGATCGGTTCTGGTTTAGGACTTTATAATTGGGAGCTTGTGTTTTGTTTCTTTGTGGGTTGCGTTTCGACTAATGATTAATAATCCTTTCTCTCTCGGGTTGTCTTCTCCTTGGACATAATCAGCTTTTCCTTCCTTATAATTATTCGTGGAATTGATGAACAGCAGTAATTCTCTTGGAAAGAAATGAAAAGTTCCCATTTCTGTGAGCAACGTTTGTACACTGGTTGTGGCAGAAGTGACATCTCACGGCTTTTTTATTTTATTTTACTTCACAGGCTTAGATTCCCTCTTAATTTCTGAGAGGTGGGTGTATTCATACCGCTCTGCCAATCTACTCGGCGCTTTGAAAGAGACTCAGTAATGCTGGAAGATGTGTCCTAGCACTAGGGCATTCGTTTCACGAGCTAGCACATACCCTGAGCTAGCTGGAGCAAGTAGTGTTTTTTTTTGCCTGCTTAAGTTTGTGGATAAAATGGAAAACAAACCAAGTGTCTTGACCGATAAATATGAGGTCGGGAGGTTATTGGGTCAAGGTACTTTTGCCAAGGTGTACTTTGGAAGGAGTGTTCATACTAACCAGAGTGTTGCCATTAAGATGATCGACAAGGAAAAAGTTATGAAAGTTGGGCTTATGGAGCAGATCAAGCGCGAGATATCTGTTATGAGGATTGCTAAACACCCTAACGTAGTGGAGCTATACGAGGTCATGGCAACAAAAACAAGGATCTACTTTGTTATGGAGTATTGTAAAGGTGGGGAGCTCTTCAACAAGGTTGCCAAAGGGAAGCTGAGAGAGGAATTTGCTTGGAAGTACTTCTATCAGCTTATCAACGCGGTTGATTTTTGCCACAGCAGGGAAGTGTATCACCGTGACATAAAGCCAGAAAATCTATTGCTGGATGACAATGATAATCTCAAGGTATCTGATTTCGGGTTAAGTGCTCTTGCTGACTGCAAGCGACAAGATGGTCTCCTCCACACTACTTGTGGTACGCCGGCATATGTTGCTCCTGAAGTAATCAATCGAAAAGGCTACAATGGCACAAAAGCAGATATTTGGTCATGTGGGGTGGTTTTGTTTGTTCTATTAGCTGGCTATCTACCTTTCCATGACTCTAACCTGATGGAGATGTACAGGAAGATAGGAAAAGCAGATTTTAAGGCCCCAAGCTGGTTTGCCCCAGAGGTACGGAGGCTGTTGTGTAAGATGCTGGATCCTAACCCTGAAACTAGAATTACTATCGCAAAAATCAGGGAGAGTTCTTGGTTCAGAAAATATTTACGCATGAAAGAGAAAAAGATGGAGAAACGAGTCAAAGAGATGAATTCTGTGGAAGCTGGTGCTGCAGGTCCAAGTGAGAACGGAGACAGGGTCACGGAGGAAAACCATACAAACGAGCCTACAAATATAAATGCGTTTGATATAATTGCCTTGTCTGCTGGGTTTGATCTGGCAGGACTTTTTGGAGATGTATATGACAAGCGAGAATCTAGATTCACATCGCAGAAACCTGCTTCAGTGATCATATCTAAGCTGGAGGAGGTGGCACAACGACTGAAACTGAGCATAAGAAAGAGAGAAGCAGGTTTGTTCAAACTGGAAGGTTTAAAGGAGGGAAGAAAAGGGATCCTATCGATGGATGCGGAAATATTTCAAGTTACGCCAACATTTCATATGGTGGAGGTGAAGAAATCTAATGGAGATACTCTAGAGTATCAGAAATTAGTGAAAGAGGATCTTAGGCCTGCTCTTGCAGATATTGTTTGGGTTTGGCAGAGCGACAAAAATGAGCAGATAGTGCCTGCTTCACAGCAAGAGACAGAAGTCACAGAACAACAACAGGAAGAGCCATTGTAGTTTTGAAATTTTGTTATTGTTCAAGTTTTGAATTATCTTTAACTCTGATGTTAAACGTATATGAGTTTCTTACATTTTCGTTTGTGAAGAAAGGAAGGAAAGATCCTGCATAATACAATAAAGTCGTTTCCTGAGCTTAAGGACAAGCCTTGACAGCTGAGAACTTTTTAATTGTTTGCTCTTACATCATAACAAGAAGAAGCACCAAGTTTTGTCCAAAAACACTTGAGAGCAAGAACTTAGGCATACTCTGCTCGATTCACTTAGTGAATTAAGCAATAAAGAGAGCTAGAAACTGGGAAAAAGACTCGAAATTTATTGAGAGTTGATGGTGAAGACGAGATCTATAATATAGTACAGAGAACAATATGCGATTTGGTGTTGTCCATTGCAACAATTAGACAGTTACAGACAATGGAGAGAAAGACAGAGGATAAGGAAACTCAAGAAGAGTGGTCGGAATTGGAACAGAGATTGTTCCAGAGATAGCGGCCACTTGCCATGTCAACGCATGTCCAAAATCCAGACTTCATTGCCATTCCCACCTGAGCCCAGAAACAAACCCATTAATTCCAAGTAGAGAGAATGAGGATCGGGGGAAAAATAAGAAGAAGATACCTTAGAGAATCTGGAGTCGGAGTCGGCGTCGGCGTCGGCGGGATCAGCTTCGGTGAGAGGGTCGTCGAGAGGATCGTCAGAGGGAGAGTTAAGCTTCTGGAGGACAAAGAACCCAGCCAGAGTCGCCGACAAGAATATGAGGATCAGCCTTAACGGACACATCTCTTTCTTCTTCCTCTTTTGGTTTGCTTTCTCCGGTTGATGAAGGCAATGAGGAGAGAGAAAGAGAGAGAGGAGTTGATGAAGAAGAGAGAGAGGTGAGGAGGGAAAAAAAAAGAGACCAAATAAAAAAAAAGGAAAAGAGGAGAGAAAAATTCAAAGGGTGCGGTTGAAGAAGTGTCAAATTAGGTAGGCCACTCCCGAAAGTTATCTCGAATTTCATTTTCAATATCACCTAAGATGGCTTAATGGTCACATTCATCATTATTTTATTTTCAAATTGAAGTCGAGTTTATTTTTCTTAAGAAGCAATTATTATTTCCCGAAGGGAAAGACAATTATCCTAATATTCTTTTTGTTGACTCAACTAAATTATGAGATAAAGAAAAAAGTGACTGGTTTTGGCAAACCTAATCTGTCAGAACGTGAAGACCATTTTATGCTCATTGCTCTCTTAGTGATCCTTTTGACATACAAATAGATAGTAAACAAACTTAAAAAAACAACAACGTGATTTGTTGACAATTTTCACTAACTTAGTCGGATCTTCATCACACCATTCAATATTCTTCTTTATCTCAATATTTTGACTTCCTTCTCCCCCACAACTCAAATGTCTTGTTCCTTTTCCCTTGTTTTGCCATAAACAAGTATTCTCTGTTTGCCTTTGTTAAACAAAAGTAAAAAAATACGAATCTGATCTTGATTGATCACTGTATTACTATGTCAAGGGGTAAGAGACAATCCTGACCTGGCTTTTGGGATTGTTTTCTTGTTTCGAGAACCTTAGAACTTTGCAAACTTTGCAATTTTAGCAAGGGCAGTTCTTAAGCTTCCTATGCCAGCTCCTGATCTTGAGCTCACCATCATCTGTAAATCATTAAACAATAAACATTTCCTTCTTAGGTCTTATCTTCTTTTCCAAAAAAATACAAACTTGGTAAGTCATATTCATACATACCAGAGGCTGGACAATCGATCTGTTTGCCTTCAACTTCTGCATTTTTTA
This sequence comes from Schrenkiella parvula, assembly GCA_000218505.1. Lineage (NCBI taxonomy): Eukaryota > Viridiplantae > Streptophyta > Magnoliopsida > Brassicales > Brassicaceae > Schrenkiella > Schrenkiella parvula. Next base: position 10,246,441 of record CM001192.1, on the reverse strand, counting down.
AGAAAAAATAAATGTTGGTATAAGCAGAGCTGACAACAGTCTGTTAATCACTTCATTATATTCATTACGAGCATAGTGACTAAGACCTCTTCGATTTGCATTGCCCGACGTGCCACATCCATTGGAAAAACCACATCTGTCTTGGTTAAGACTATCTGATACTTTGTATTCGATCTGTGATTCAGTTTTCACCTGTAAGGACACTTGACTACATGACATAAACAGAGATTAAGAGCAGCAACAATGGGTTTACCTCTCCATCAGATTAATAAGCTCCTGGTCTCTTGGCTTCATACCCCATTTGGTGTCAACAAGAAGGCATACCCGTTTAAGACTACTTCTTGTTGAAACATATTCCTTTACCTGCATCGACCAATGTTAAATAGATGGGGATCATTGACCTGCTTAGTAACAAACAAAATTTAGCACGCAAAATCAGCATTATAAATTCTAGTCAGAGGCACATGATGCTTACAAGATCTTCCCAGGCTTCCTTAACTTCATCTTTTGCAAAGGCAAAACCGTAACCTGGTAAATCAACAAGGCGAACCTTTGGACCAAGATCGAAAAAGTTGATGGTCTGCAGTGAATAAACCCGTCGTTATTACAGGGATATGTAATCCGTACAAGGGAGTGATTCTCAGAAAGATGAATACCTGAGTAAGTCCTGGTTTGTCAGATGTCCTTACAACACCCCACTGTCTGGTAAGAGCATTTAGCAGAGAAGATTTGCCAACATTTGACCTTCCTGATCAAAGTTGAGACACCAAATAGCTCCAACTTTTAATAAAGTTCAGTGTTTTTAAAGTAATTAAACATGCATACTCTTAAACTCAGAAAAGGTTTCTTGTCAACATTTCTATGGTCCTGGTGGGTACAACAATTTTAACGCAATACCTGCAAATGCAATCTCAGGTACATCAGGAGGTGGAAATGACGATGAAACATTAGCAGCAGCAAAGAATTCCAATTTATTCCTAAATAACTGCAAATAGGCAATTACAACATTAGCTTAAGAGACTAGCAAGGCAAACTATTATCTTTAGGTCTTAGAGACAGAGCATGAGGAATATGAACATACACTTTCTTCTATACGGTCTCTCTCTGTGCTGGTAGACTGAGGAATATTATCTAACGGAGCAGGAAGCTCTGTGTTGTAGCCAGCCTTCTTTAGCTCATTCAAGCGTCTACGCCCCAAGAGCTGCCGTAAAATGTATGTTACAAGCCGGGTAATGATAATATGAATATCACATAAGATACCACAAAGATCTGATCGTATAAATTACATTTTCTTCCACATAGGAAAGGATCGACTGACTAGGCTGAATTGCACGAAACTGTGCATTTTTTGACATTTCAACACCTTTCTCTTCATTGTTCTTGTTCTTTTCTTTACGGACTACTAAACGAAGGAAAAAAAACAGCAAGTTAGGATAGCAGCAATGAGATGCACCAAGTGAAACTGATTCCTATTTTTTTTCTAGTCAAGAAGCACAAAAGAACTAACCATCCAGAACATCATCATCTATTCTTTTATTCGAGGTATCATAGGGATCTAGCCGTATCCTCTTTCTCTTCCTTGGTTGGTCCTCCTGACTATCTAAACCATCGCCAGAGACTCTCTTCTCTGCGAATGCCTGCTTTTTAGCCTTAAAAGACGGCACATCAGAGCTTTTCCTTCGGCTCACATCTGCATTTTTATCCAATTCATCTCTCTTCCGGTAGCTTTGTTTTCGAGTAGCAAGCTTTTCATCATCTCCCCTCGGCGACTTTGTTTTAAACACACCTGTTGCAGATTTTACAGCATCATTAGTGGTCTTGATACTAGAACTAGACCGTTGGTTTCTCTTTTGGGCAGCCCACATTGTGCGTGGGATTTCATTCACATGATTATGCTGAGTGAGCTCAGCCTTAGTGGCGTAGACCCTCTTCTTCTTCGTATACGAAACCTTAGTTTTACTACTATTCCGAGGATTTATGTCATCATCACTTCGGCGAGTACTGGATCTACTGCTTCCTTTATGAGAAGAATTAGAGTTGATAGATGAAAGCTTCAGTCTTTTCTTGAGCTTATGACCTAAAGCAGTATCTAAAGGCATTCTGTGATAATCGTGCTGAAGCAGAACAACAACTGAATTAAGTCACCTGAAAATTGAGACAAGCCGTAATCCCATTAATCAGTGTAACACTTGAGCAAGAGAGAGACTACCGGAGACTGAAACGGGTTAAACCCAGAACCATCACCACACAAGCAAAATCTATTTGATTTGAAACAAGGCGAAAAGGTGAAACCTTTGCGGATTGTGCGACGAACGCGATGCCCAGCTGAGAAAAGCTTTGATAATTGGAAGAAATGGGAATTACAGGGTTTAGCTGTTGATGCTCTGTCTCTGAGGGTTTTGGAGTTAATGTCTCTTATTGGGCGTTTGCTTGACCTTATTTACTAATTTTCAGTTATAATGGGCTTTTGTTGGGCCTATAATGAAGGAGTGATTATTGATAAATTCATCATACTAATTACTAATTACGGTATTCATTAGAAAAGTGTGGAATTCACGTCATATAATTGTGGGATCCATGATTACCCGATCCGACCAGTGTTAAGTTAACTTTATCTGTTTCATAAAACTCTTTTTGTTTGCTTCGTTACAGATTCTGGATTGTGAATGAAGGAGAGAGATGACATTAGGGGGGACAGATAGATAATGATTGCCCATTTCAAAAGAAATGTTTTGTTGTTTTTGGAATTAGTCTTGACATGGAAGCCACTCTTAGCTTTTGAATGTTTCAAGGAGCGAAATCAAGTTGTAAACCCCTTTTGATTAACCACTTCTTTTTCTTTTATTTTCTTATCTGTTCTGAAAGAGACAAAACAGAGGAAAAGAAGAGAGAGAGAGTGGACCCAAATTGAATCTTCTTTAGTTTCTTCCCTTTTTACTTCTTTTTTGCTTTTGTTTTTTCTTTGACAGAGTTCAAAATCCTGTGAGAAATGAAAGAGATGAATCAGAAAATGGGGACTCACAAGTTCAGATTTTCAGACATAATGCCTCACTCATGGCTCTATAAGCTCAAAGGAATCAGCAGAAGTAGCAGAAAACACATTCCTTCTTCTCCCAGACACCTCTCTTTCTCTGATGCTTCTTCCTCACGGAAGTTCCGTGACACTCTTCGTCTTGCTTCACCTGCTCATCACCCTCAAGCTTCTTCTTCTTCACCCCCCAAATCTCCGTTCAAGAGAAAAATAAAACGTAAAACCGTTTACAAGCCTTCCTCTAGGCTCAAGCTCTCTTCCTCCTCTCTCAACTCTCATGTTCCCCTCACAACTTCTCGGAATCATCGCTCTAAATCAACCTCTGCTAATGCAATCATTCTGGAGCCTTCTCTCAACTCTCATGTTTCTCTCACTTCTTCTAGCAATCATCGCTCTAAAGCATCCTCTGCAAATGCAATTTCTGATTCCACCGTTGGGAGCTCGTCTGATCCTGTGTCATCATCTCCTTGTGACCAAAACCATGGCTTTTCCGGTGATCCTGAATCGCATTCAGTTGACATCAAGGACGATCACTCTCTCAGGAAGTTCAATGATGTTTATGAAGATCCTTCAATCTCAGAAAACACGAGTCCTGTTCTGGTTGAGACTGTAAAGGAACCACCTTCCGAAAGAAGGTTACAGCAGAAACTGAAGAAACCGAAAGCTGGTTCTTCAGGGATAAGAATTCGGGGGAATTCTCCGAAGATCGCAAGAAAGAAGACAAAGGGAAGAATGGAATCAAAGAAGAACGGAATTGCAGAGAGTTTCGCTATAGTTCTGACTTCGGTTGATCCAGAGAGAGATTTCAGAGAATCCATGGTTGAGATGATCGTGGAGAATAAGATGAAGGAGCAGAAAGACCTCGAAGATCTTCTCGCTTGTTATCTCTCGCTGAATTCGAGTGAGTATCATGACATTATCATCAAGGTTTTCGAGAAGACGTGGTTTCATTTGACTCATCTTACCTGAGGACTCTCTTCCTGTAACCCAAACGCAGCCTTTGCACAACTTTATTAAACACACATGTAACTTTTTACATTTTCGAACCAGCAAGTTTGTTTTTCACTTTAAACTATAGATATTACATGAATAAAAATTTAGAGTATTTTCAAAATACGGGAGAAGCTAGCGCCGCCTTGAGCTTCGTGGCTTCCGGGAAACCGCATAAGGTGACTGAAACCCAACTGTTTCGACGTCTCCAACAGTTTTGAACAACCTTTTTTTCTTAGCCTCTTCCACCAGCGACCGCTGCGGTAACTGGCTCTGCACGTCTACAAGTGAGCGGTTCCTTGTAAGTGTGCGGTTGTCTGATGCCAATCTCCTATTACTCGAACTGGCAGCTGCATACATGTTGGCTTGTCCTGAATGTAGATGAGAGCTTTCTTCAGGGCAAAACCTCGTCATGGTGTGAGTTCTGCTCATAGCAGGAGGTTGGGAGCTGTGGTCATCTACAGATATGTAGTTGAGGTTGGAGTAAGACCCTGAATTGGAAGAACTCTCAGAATGCGTCTCATCGTGAAAATCATCTGCAGTTTTAACTTTATCTCAAAAAACTTTTGTATAAACATCTAAATCACACTACGCATGCTGAATCTGGTGTTACTTTCCATACCTTGTAGCCAATCTTGACGGCCTCGAGCCATATAGTTAGAAAGTGAAGCTTGAGAGGATGATGAATGCGAGGAAGAAGAGTGAAAAGGAGTGGTACGATGACGATGATAATCATGAGGGGATTCATCATCTTCCTCGTACCTCCAACCAGGCACCAAAGAAGAGATCTCTCCATCAATCATTTTAGCAATCTCAACTGGCTCCCATTCTGTGATCTCGAGTTCTTTTACCATTTCCGTTGCAACATCAATGGAAGTATCATTCATGATGTCAAAGGAGAAGGACACGTTTTTTGCCAAACCTGAAAAAAAAACAATTATGAGACCGAATAACAAGATGAACAGTCAACTCAGTCCCTCTTACCTTTTTTATTCGCGATTGGTAATTCGAGAAAGATTTTGTTATCTTCAGCGTCCAGCTTCCCAGTGATGGTCATCTGGGTCCTCCCTAACTCATCATCTTCCATCTTCAGTCTGTCCATTTCATTCTCATTCAAGAAGGGCTTCAGATTCCCAGCACCGCTTGCGTACACCATCCAGGACTCATCAGATGCGAGAAATGGATCTTGCAATAGTTCTCTTGCTGATACTCTCTTTGAGGCAGACACAAGGCATTTACCGATGAATCTCTGTGCCTCGATGTCCGAAACTCTGTAAAAGGCTCCTGGTAGCTTTCCCTGAAAAGAAAATAATACAAGGCTCATGCATAAACTAAACTGATAGCTTCATCCATATGCTCACAGATTGAAAGACATACCGAGACTACTTTCTTATAAATCTGCGCCGGATTGTTGCACTCACTATACGGAAACTCAGAGGTGATCATCTCCAAAAAGCACATACCAAAGGAGTAAACGTCAATGAGTTCATTATAGTTCTCCTCATATAATTCTGGAGCCATGAACTCGGGAGTACCTACACAAAAGAAGCACAAAGAGGTCTAAGCAAATGACCTGAACAAGTGAGAACAAACGAGTTTTCTACTTACCGATGACACTATGGGCAGAGTGGCAGTCCCGCAGCATTCTTGCGAGACCAAGATCGCCTATTTTGACTTGTCCAAGATGCCCATTAACAAAGATGTTATCACACTTAAGATCTCTATGGATCACCGGAGGGTCGTGCCCGTGTAGATAAACAAGCCCTTGCAAGATCTGCCGAGCCCAGGACTTGATTGCTCGGATATCTATCCTCAAGTACTTATTTTTGTATCTGCACAAGAACGGGACAGGGGTCATACGAAGCAAAAATTTGAGTAACCCTGTCAGGCGAAAAGGTAAGTGAATTACTGTCGGAGGGTCCCAGAAGTGAACAACTCGGTGATGAAGTTGAGAGTATGGGAATGAACATCGATCCAGGAAGTGTAGAAACGAATGATAGATTTGTGGTTGAGAGTGCTAAGGAGATGAACCTCGGAGTAGAGCCTCTGAAGATCAACAGAGGAACGCAAAACCTCTTTTAGTTTCACCTGGCTCCACGCTACTTCTATTCCCAGCATCTCGTCGATTGCTTTGTACACTGTCTTCATTGCTCCCCTTCCAAGTACTTCTGCAAACTGCAACAAAAAAGCAAGTGTTACCAAAAGGTTTGGTTCGTGAACATAGACTCTGTCTCCCTACTTACACGTCCATAGCGACCAGTCGGATCGGTCTCGATATACTCTGAAACTTGATTCCTGTTCATGGTTGACCAAAACTTGATTGATGCTCCCAAAATTGTTTGAGAGGACAAGATATCTCTGGTGGCCAAAACCCAAAAGTCGTCCTACTTACTTCTTCGTCTTCTACTTCATCAGAGAAGCGTCAGCATATAATATGTTGAAAAGTATTTTGGCCTCAATCACCAGTTGTTAATAGAATGAATAAAGACAGGAGCCTCAACCTTACTTGCATCACATATATTATACAAAAGCATTTTATTCGTTGTTTAAAAAGGAAATCATTTTTCTTTTTTGTATTGACCCAATTGTTAAAAATAGTTTGTTTTTTCTGAAAACCCAAAACTTTGATAATCTTAGTTGCCAAAAAAAGATACTCAGCCACAGAATTGCACAGATCATCAAAAAAGAATATGCCGTGGTTTGTCTTGTGAACCACAAACACTATAGCAAAGAGGATAAGACTTAAGAAAGTGTGGTTTATTGGAAACGCGATCCGGGGGGGGAAGGAGTTTTGTTGCTTGAGGAAACTGCACGATTCAATCGGACCAATTATTAGTTTGGTGGAAATATGAACTCCAAAATATTGAAATTAACAAATATAAAAACGACAAAAGCAGGGGAAAAGTCAGAACAGAAGTGGGGAACATGACGAGAATAGAAGAGAATAGAGCGGTAGTGACATCACCGTTGAACATTTACTTTATTTTTGTTGGCGGCGACTTCCTTCAGCCCTGAAAGAGTTCAGCGTTCTGGAATAACATACAACGAATATGCATGCATTCACCAATATATACGTTCATCATCTTACTTAGCTTTGTATCTAAGGAGGGTCGAAATACTAAAAGGCAATCATAGATTTAAGAGATTGGTTATGTTATGCATACTTGACTGCTGTTTTGTTGTGATTTAGTATGTTACTTTACACGTGGAAAAGGAGAGAGAGAGAAGAATGAAGATAAGGATAGAATATTATCCCAAACAAGAAAAGCCGTATAAGTTTGACACTGAGTAGAAGAAATGTTGCAGGCAGAATAGTTTGTCGCACGAGCATATCATTATATTCATCATTACCATTCACCACACACAATGTGAAAGACCCTTTCTCCACCATCTTTTCGACAGCAATTCAAAACCCATAGGGAAAGATTCCTAAAAGATGTTACCTCTATCGAACTAAGTTCCTCCATTTATCCTTCAAATCAACCTGCCAAGTTACAACCTTTTATACCACTCACACTTCAAATATAACTTATTCATGTAATGGTGAGAGAGGACATGCTCACCTCTGTTCTCTCCCTGAATACTGCAGGGTTTGCATTCTTTATATCTTTCCATGATTTACCATACCTGCACAACAACAGCAACAAAAACAAAATGACAATGCTATAAACATATAAAGTGAGCCAAGTTCACGCTTTTGAAACTTGATGAGTTCCTAGATATATCAGCATTGAATATTGATAGTAGAGTGACTTGGTAAAGAGTGTGGCATACTCTTTTACTCCTTCCCTCAGAGCTTCCACTTCTTCAGGCGTCCAGAATTTCTTTGGCCTTCTAACAGGGGAATTTGCCTTCTTCAACGGGGATACATTCAGGGGTACGGGGGTTGATAGACGAGGTCGCACTCTGCCAGACCATGTTCCCTGACTACTCGAACTTTTCGCATTTACATTATCCTGTTGCTTCACAATTAAGCGACACTTTCATGAGCCAAAGAACAAGACTTTTAGAAAGCATCTTGAGAGGAAAATTCACTAATACTCACCCGTGCTTCATTATGGTCTTGACCGCTTGTTCCAGTCCTATTAACCCGAGCAGGCTGAGGAGTGACATCTACGGAGTGGTCGATTGCATTGTTAGGTTCTTGCACTTGCCTACTGGAAGGGTGGATTTTTCCTTGAATCTCTAACAAATAATCCTTCAGCTCCCGAGCAGCTGCTTTGTCCCCTTTATCAAGACTTGGCTCATGTTCTTGTTCTTGTGCATCCATTGTCCGCTCCTCGTCTGCTGCATGTTGTTCATTCACCTTATCAATCCTGTCATTCTCCAGACATCCCACTCCTTTAACATCTCTATTGTTCCCATTCCCGTCTTGTCCTTCACCGGTTCCACGCCGCTCGTTAGCGTTATCAACGGCGTCACTATCCAAACGCCTCGTACTTTCATCATTAGCATTTGGATCCCCTCTGTTGTGAACACTATCGCCCTCTGCGTTGTTCTCAGCTTTGCGCTTAAGAAACCTCCTTTGGGCTACTGATTCAAGAGAGGAACTTCCAAGTAGTGCCCACTGCTCTTTGAGAAGCTGAGTGAGAGAAGAGATGGCTCTGTACCTGATGTTAGTCTCGCGAATCCGCTGATAGAGCTCAGGATCCTCAAGGGCCTTCTTCATATCAGTCTCCCACTTCAACAAGTCATGGGTCACCAAATCGCTCCCACTCTCCTTCAAAATCCCAATCCGCTTCGTCCATATCCTCTCAAGGGCGTCGGCGAATAACCCATCCGAAGCAGACAATGGCCACATGAATCTAAGCGTGCACTCAGCAGCCATCCAGCAATAAGCAGACTTGTGAGACTCCATGAGTAGAGAACGCTGCTGTAGCAGAAGCTTCTCAAGAATCTCGAGTAGATCAAGCGTTCCCTCGTCGATCGTACCTCGGATCACAGAATTTGAGATATCCCGCAAAACGGAAGATATCTTGAGCTTTAGGCAGTCGGGGGAATCTCCAAACGTCAACGCCGAAAGCAGATTAGTAGGGGAAACTCTAGGATTCCGTTGACGGCGGATGAAAAATTCGGCAACCCAATTGTCGATAACCTCCATATCGAAGATTTTGCGATCAAAATTGTACCTTTTTGTTTGGTTCCCGCAGATGCAATTTGCAGTTCGGCCGGAGAAGAATAGCTCCGATCTGCGGTTTCAGATATTTGGTTTGGAATACGACCGGTTTCAGATATTCTGTAATGGGCCTTAAGTTGGGCCTAAAGTCAAAGAAGATATTCGGTGTGGATGACAAATAATTGACAAGTGTCATGAGCTGAGCCTTATCCACAGATTCCCCAATCCTCTTTCTTTCTTTCTATCTGGCTTGGCGCGCTCTCTCTTTCTCTCTTCTCCATAGTTCCATTTCTGAGTTCTCACTTTCACAGTTTGTGTCTGTGCGATAATGGCCATGGCAGAGCTTTCAACCCCCAAAACGACGTCGCCTTTTCTCAACTCTTCGTCTCGACTCAGCCACTCTTCCAAATTGCATCTTTCAAACCAGTTTCGCCATCTTCTTCTTCCACCGCTCCACACAACTTCCAACTCCACCAAAATCTCTTGCTCAGTTTCTCAAAAGTAAGTCTCCTTAAGCACCTGATTCCTTTCTTTACTTCTTAGATTTTTTAACTTTATCTGATCAGATGCTTATTTTGATACTGTGATAAAAGTAACCAAGCACCTGTTGCTGTTCAAGAAAATGGCCCAGTGAAGACGAAGAAAGAGTGTTATGGAGTGTTCTGCCTTACCTATGACCTTAAAGCTGTATCTTACTCTCTCCCCCTATTTCCTTTTTGCCTTCATTGGCCCCAGTTTCCTCTTACTCATTTTCAAAACCAAACAAATATTAAGATGTAATAAATCTTGTCTTAATGAGTGGAGTACCATCTGCTGAGAGATAACAGTATTTTCATACATGTTGCTGTGAATCTGCCATCTTTTTTGATTTTGAGTTATCAAATGTGTGTGTTTGCAGGAAGAGGAGACAAAATCATGGAAGAAGTTAATCAATATTGCAGTTTCAGGTGCTGCAGGAATGATATCTAACCACCTTCTCTTCAAAGTAAGTTATTCCTCCATTTTTCCATTCTAATTTCTGTTCCGTAGGATAGGGTTGCATACCAATCATTGGTCTTTATCTTATGTAAACTTGGTTTTCCTGGTGTAGCTTGCTTCAGGTGCAGTGTTTGGACCAGACCAACCCATTGCTTTGAAACTGCTAGGATCAGAGAGATCAATCCAAGCTCTCGAAGGTGTTGCAATGGAACTGGAGGATTCCTTGTTCCCGTTGCTGAGAGAAGTTGATATAGGAACAGATCCATATGAAATATTTCAAGATGTGGAGTGGGCTCTTCTGATTGGTGCAAAACCTCGAGGACCTGGAGTTGAACGTGCTGCTTTGTTGGACATCAATGGCCAGATATTTGCTGAGCAGGGCAAAGCTCTTAACGCTGTTGCCTCTCCTAACGTCAAGGTCCTTGTAGTGGGAAATCCTTGCAACACCAAGTAAGCTACATTCTTTAATTCACACCTCTTCATCTCTTAATCAACGACCAACATCTCAAGTACACTTTTTTTCCTCATTATCTCTTCTATTCAGCGCCTTGATTTGTCTTAAAAATGCTCCCAACATCCCTGCAAAGAATTTCCATGCTCTCACCAGGTTGGACGAGAATCGGGCCAAGTGCCAGGTACCCCATCTCACACATATTTGTGATTGTGTGGATTTCTACATACAGTATGATTGGCAATTCCATTTTGCAGCTTGCTCTTAAAGCCGGCGTCTTCTACGATAAAGTGTCTAACATGACCATATGGGGAAATCACTCCACGACTCAGGTTTGCCTTAACTTGCTCTACAGTCATTTGTGGTTTATCTATATCTTGGGATGTTTCGTCTTATCTGTTAGAGGTGAATCAGGTGCCAGACTTCTTAAATGCCAGAATCAATGGCGTGCCAGTGAAGGAGGTCATTACAGATCACAAATGGTTAGAAGAGGGATTCACTGAGAGTGTGCAGAAGGTAACATGGCGTTTCCTCTGATATTGTGATTATTTCTGCAACGAGATATAATAATTTTTGACTGAGTGAGTTGCTTTTGCGTTTGTTTTACAGAGAGGTGGCTTATTAATTCAGAAATGGGGTCGATCTTCTGCTGCTTCTACAGCTGTTTCCATTGTTGATGCTATAAAGTCTCTTGTAACTCCTACTCCGGAGGGTGACTGGTTTTCGACTGGGGTACATCTTCTTCTATGCTCATTCTGTTAACAACAAGATAGATTGGTTCAAACTTTGATAGGATTGTGTTAACGTAATTTTTTAGGTGTACACAAATGGAAATCCTTATGGTATTGCAGAGGACCTCGTCTTCAGCATGCCATGCCGGTCAAAGGTTTGTTCTATCCTTACATCTTGAAAGCTTTTCTCCAGTGGTATCTCTCAAAATCGGGTTTGTTTCCAGGGAGATGGAGATTATGAGCTTGTCAAGGATGTAGAAATTGATGACTATCTTCGCAACCGAATCGCCAAGGTATTGCCTTCTTAGAGATTAGTCTTTTGTGGGTTTTGTGTCTAAATGCCAGAAGTTAAACTAAGACATGAAAATTTTGCAGTCGGAAGCGGAATTGTTGGCTGAGAAGAAATGTGTTGCACACCTCACTGGAGAGGTATGCATCTGTCTTGTCTATTCAAAACCATTTTTAATAGAAGCTAACCTTAGTTGCTTCATGGATGTATGTTTCAGGGCATCGCCTTCTGTGATCTTGGTCCAGTAGATACTATGCTTCCTGGTGAAGTTTGATTTTGCGAGGGCGTTGAGCATCTCAAGTAAGCATTCTCTTCTGGGTGGTTAGCTGTACAGAGCACACCCACATTACTCATGTTGATTGTTCGGAATAAGTGAATGAAACTCTTCACCTTTGTCTTCTTATTTATATATGTATGTGATTTTACTTGAGAAATGCACCAAAAGTCATAGACAGTAGTGTTTGTAAACACCTGAAAATGTCCCCTGCTTTGTTTCAGTTCCAGAACACAAACTAGATAATGCATGTTTAATGTCAAACACAATCTGTTCCCAAATCTTTTGAGCTTTTTTTTCTTCTTTTTACCAAACCAAACCCAAAATAGCTCTCTATATGTAAAAGAGTAAGACAAACAAAGTTACAAAGAGTATACGCTATACATCAGAATCAAGAAGCGATAATGGAGGAGGGTCTTATTGGTCGATGCTCTGTAAAGGCATTGCGTAGTCTCTTGCACTCGTCTTTGCAGTAGTCCAGTGAAAAACAGAGTTGTCTTATCACCTCCCTCTTCTCTTCTGCTACTTCTTCTAGCTCCCTCCTCTGCTTCTCCATCTCCTTCTCCATCTCTATTTTCCTACCGTCCTTTTCTTTCATTTCATATCCAAGCCGACTCATCTCTGATTCTAGCTCACACACCTTTTTGCTTACCGTCTCTATGCATCTCTCTTTCTCTGCCTTTTCCATTGCCAGCACCTCAATTTCACCCTTCAGCCTTTCCTCCTCTTCCATTTTCTCATTGGTCACCCTTCTTATCTCGTCTTCAAGATAACGCACATGGGCTTCCAGCTCCTTGAATTGCTCATCGCGGTGTGTTTTTTCTTCCAAAAGCTTGGATATCTCGGCTTTGACCTGTGACTTCTCCGGGAATATCTTCTCTTCTGCATCAGACACTGCTGTCTTTAGATCCCTGATCTCGTGATCTCTACCTGCTAAACTTGATTTCAACATGGAGACTCTATCCAGCAGCCTCACCACCTCTCTTCTATCTGCACTTGACTTGCTTTTCCATGCTGCAGTCTCTTTCTGCACTGACTCAAGCAGGTTTTGCAGACTCTTGAGCTTTGCGTCATCAGACCTGCTTTTCTCAACTTCTCTTCTCATGTTGCCGTTTTCTTTCTCTGCCTCCCGAAGCCTCAGGCTTGTAATTCTCAGCTCTTCAGACAAAGAGTGAATGTCAAGGTCTTGGGTGGAAGCTGCTCCTTCACCCTGTTCGTCATCCAACTCAGATGGCAAATATCTGGTAAGCTGACTCTTTAACATATAGATTTGGTCTTCTGAGTTCTGTATCTTCTCGTTTGCATCTCTCAGTTCTTGCTCACAAGCAGCAAGCTTCGCAGGATAATCAACAAATTTACTCTCACTTTTCACCCTTGTCAACAAGTTCTCAGTATTTCCTTCAAGTTGCATCCTGAGTCTCTCTTTGGCTTCACGGAGCTCAATCTCAAGATCAGTGACCCTCTTGCTCAGGGACTGAAAGTCAGAGCCAATGCTCACGTAACCAGGACAATTAATCACAGAAGAATCATCAGATTCCAATTCAGAATCGGTAATAGAAGCAGAATCATCTCCATCTTTGTGATAAAGATCAGAGGGAAGTCCCCCAGAGCCAAGGAAGTAGTCAAAACCAGGAGCACGACGGGAAGATGGACGGCCTAACCTATTAAGCTCGGTGGCAAGGTCAGAGGAGGAGACGTCGGAAAAGCCAGAGCTCTGTGACTGAAGCTCCAAAGGAGAGCTTTTTCTCAACTCACCGGTGATGTTCTCGTACCGCTCGGCCAGAGAACGGTACATACGGTGAAACTCATCGACAAGGCTAATAAGCTCAGGTCTCTTTTGGTAATACATCTCTGCCTTCTTGGCAAACGAATCTGCATCCTCTTCTATCAACTTCACCATCCGTTTCACGCTCCGGTCCATCTCTGATCACCACACACAAAAAAAGAACATTATATCATTTTACGACGAACAAAGTTGGCATATTTATATTTTCTTTGATGAATAGACTATACACCTAATTTGGTAACCGTAAGCAGCTCATAAGATATTTTCATTGCGACAATTAACACAGAGTTTAACAGGACAATGACACAATGAGATGGACTACTCACCATCGAGATTATTCTCGAGCCACTTGGTGTTTTTGAGGCCGATATGACTATCCCACCACCATAGATGTGATTTGGTGGATTCTGCTCGCTTGATACTCTTCTTGGAACGAACCTGGCAAAGCCCCAGAATCAAGAATGAGAATCGATTGTTGTTAATTGGTATGAAGAAAAAAAGACAAAAGCTTTTTTTTGTTTGTTGTTGTATGTTACCAGATCATAATCCATGGCTGCAAAATCGATGGACCCTATGCGAAGCTGGAAACACACAAGAGACAATCATGAGACAATGGGAAAAGACGACTTCTTTTCGAAAGGAAAAAGAAGACGAATAATACAGATTTTGTCTGTCAGACAAATAATACAAAAATGTCGGTCCTTTTTCTTTTCTTTCTCTTCCTCTCAAATCCCAAAAAACAAAAAGGCACGCACTGTTGAGAGAGAGAGAATCATAACAATTCGCAATACGTATAACACAGAAAAGGACAAAAAAAGAGAGAACCTGACAAGAAGAAGAAGAAGAAGATGTTGTAAAGCTTGCAAGGAGAAAGCAGAGGAAGATGATGCAGGGAGCTTTTTAGATTGTTGAAAAAACAAAAAGAAAATTAAAGTCAAAATAATTTATACACTTACCTTTAAGACAGATATTGCGGACAAGTCTTAAGTAGTACTTAGCAATCAACGTGGCCAAGTGATTGGTTGTCTCTCTGTAATCTTAATGTATTAAATAGTAATTTAGGACTAATTCGACAGTGTCCATGTGGAGAAGGTTGTTATTTTGACCTCTCCCTCCCCACTAATCAAACCGACTATTCATAAAAGTAATGGTCATCTCGTTTTATTATTATGTTACCATTCACATACTTTTTCATCACGCAGTCAAAATATCAATTTTTGCAGGCATTTAATTGCGTTTTTTTGTTGTTGTCTGAAATTAGGCCCTTTTTATTTTAAAATGTAGTTAAAAGTTAAGACTTTTCAGAGTTTAGGGAGTAATCGCATTATTTGTGCGTCTTAAGATCCAAAAGGCCAACACAAACATTTATTTTGTGCGCTCCACTTCCTTAGCTTTTCATTTCATTTGCATTTTAAAATTACATACTTACTTATATATATATATATATATATATATATATATATGTATATTGATTTAAAGTTCAACTGTTGACATGCACACCTCATTGCCCAAAAAACAATTTTCGGCAAATGATCTTTTCTTAATCATTTCTTTAATTAAGGCAATTTTTTTTGTGATTACTATATAAGTAAGTATGTAATTATTAATCTTCTTACACATAAAATTTATTATAACTGCTAGATTTTAAGACTATACATTTTTCTTAGAATTAATAAATGCAAATAGAGTATATTATCTTGCATATCTTTTTTTTGGGCTCAAATCTTGTAAGAATCTTATAAATATAATTGTATAACAAAAATTGAAGCATAATAGATTTATGACTATTTTTCATATTAGATACAAAATGTTATTGTTAAAAGTTTTACAAAATATCACTCTAGTGGTTTTCGCTAAACTGGTAAAAGCGTCTTCGATTTTTTCTTAAACAAACTTGGTTAGAATTATCTAATGTGACACTGTAGAAAAACAAATAATAAATATAAACTTGGTTAGAATTATCTAATGTGACACTGTAGAAAAACAAATAATAAATATAAAGTATTTAAGTTTTAAAAATTGATAAGTTATATACTAGGAAACATGTAAAGATCTTTAATAATTTTAGTTTATTTATTTTCAAGTTAAGTGATTTAATTTGTTTAATCTTTGCAAACATAAATCTCAATTAAGAACTTATAGCGCAACAAAAAATGAGAAGAATCAATATATTAACGGCATAGTGATGTGGACTCATCATTAGTTTTAGGAGATTACTCATATTTAAGCAAAAATCATGTTATAAAAATCAAAAGTGTAATATTGTTTATGTTGCCTGCCTTGATTCGATCCTCTTGTACCTTGGTTTAGTAGATAGTGTACATGGGCCTCCAAAGTTGTTCCGTTACAATCTACACAAACAAAAATTCAAAATGAGACCGGTAAGAACAATCTTTAACATGTTACTGTGGAGAAGAATGTAATATCCGTTGTAAGTTTGGACAAAGCTGCATTTAACAATCGTTCTTGTAAAGGATAAAAGACAAATTGACATGATGACAAACACATCACAACCATATACAGAAACATTACCTAGCTACAAAAGATAACTGTGGGAAGAAGTAGTGGATGAACGAGAAGAAGAGTTGAAGATGAGTGAGCAGCATTTTGTGTTTGTGCATGGTGCAGGGCATGGAGGATGGTGTTGGTACAAGCTCGCCAATTCATTGAGGGAGAACGGACATAAGGCCACCTGCATCGACCTCAAGGGCGCTGGGATCAACCAAACTGATCCAAACACTGTCTCCTCTCTTGATGATTATAATCAACCTCTCAGTGACTTCCTCTCCCAACTTCCCCTCGACCAAAAGGTCATCCTGGTGAGCCACAGCGTTGGTGGAGGAAGCATGACGGCTGCCATGTGCCAGTGTCCTTCCAAAGTTTCCATGGCTGTTTACGTTGCAGCAGCCATGGTTAAACCTGGTACTATGGTTCCCCCAATTCTCACAGAAGTAATGAAGATATGTTCGGGGATGATAGAGGCAGAAGCTGAGAAGATATGGGACTTCACTTTTGGAAACGGACCCGAAAATCTCCCAACAAGCATGATGATGAAACCTGAGTATGTCCGTGACAAGTATTACAACGAGAGCCCCATGGAGGTTATTTTTTTATTACCAATCTTTGCTTTAATAATTTTATTAAAGAATCTTTATTCATTCATCCATTCATGTATATCAGGATTACACACTGGCCACCACACTTCTGCGTCCGGCCCCTGTCATGGCATTCGCTGGCATAGTGGATATTCCTGAAGCACCAGAGACTGACAAAATCCCAAGGGTCTATGTGAAGACAGGCAAGGACCATATGTTCCAATCAAATCGTCAAGACTTAATGGTTTCCCTGTGGCCTCCTGCTCAATATTTCCTTCTTTCAGAGAGTGATCACTCTGCATTTTTCTCCCAACCTCAAGCTCTCCATCAAATCCTCCTTCAGTCAGCCTCCTATCTCTCTCCCTGATTTCTCTTTATAGATCTCTTTGGATCTCCTCCAAATCCATCTTTTGGATAGTTACTTTAATAAAATTGGATCACATTCATATATATCATGAGACACAGAGAAAGCATCCTACAATTATTGATATGTAAATGTCACCCACACCTCCAACTGCATCTTACTAAGGCGAGTGATCTCCAAACAATCAACAGAGAAGACTTACAAACTCAAAAGCATATAAGAAAAAGGGAAGAGAAATCACGGGGTGGTTTGAACATTAGAGTCCTTGGGTTTGCTATTGTCATCCGAGGACGGCCGGGTCTCAGAAGAGTCTGAAACTCGTATCTCTTCAATCATCCTAACCACCTCATCCATGGTGGGTCGTACCTCGGGCATTTGAGCCACACACGCCATAGCAATCTGCAGCATCTGCACCATTTCTTCTTCAATGTTCTGAAACCTCATCAGCTCAACATCAAACACCTCGCTTGTCCATTCCTCCCTCACCACTGACTGCACCCACCTGGGGAGATCAACCATGTCATCCCTACTTGGCGACTGCACTGGAGACTTCCCAGTCAACATCTCGAGTATAAGTACACCAAAACTGTAAACGTCGGATTTGTGTGTGTGTTTCCTTGTTTCTATTACTTCTGGTGCGCGGTAGCCTGCACCCCTCACTGGAGCAATGGGCACAGCCATCACAGGGGTCAGCCCAAAATCAGAAATGCACACATCACTCTCCTGTTTCATAATCACATTTGAGGACTTTATGTTTCCATGACTGAACTTTGGACCTCCAATTGCATGGAGGTGAGCTACACCTTTTGCTGCTGCGAGCGTGATTTTCACTCTGGAGTCCCAGTCAAGAGGCATTCTCTCACTTCCCTTGTTACCTGTCATGGCAGCCAAATTAAGCTATTCGTAAGTAATCAAACAAGATAAATAAATACCATTATACAGAGATGAAAAGAAGACTAACCATGGAGGAGTGATGATAAGTTACCAGCAGGGTAATAGTCATAAACCAAGAGCTTCTCATCCTTGGAGTAATAATATGCACGGAGGGGAACCACGCTAGGGTGTTGCCCTACCTGACCGATAATCTCCATCTGCTGTTCAAACTCTTTCTTTCCAGCTGCCACTTCCTTCAACCTTTTTACCACAACAGTAGTGGATTCCTCTAAGACAGCTTTGTATGCTGTCCCATAACTACCCTTTCCTAGTACTTCCGCTGATGCCCTCAATAAATCTTCTAGATCAAAGTTATAGGAGCATCCTTCAAAGAACACCAGCTTATTCTTCTCAGGTTCTTGTACCCCACTTCCAAATTCTTGCTTTGCTTTCTCAGTCAAAGTCTTTGCTTTTACGATGCTGTCTTCCCTCTTGTCCTTTTTCTTGATACAGCAACATAAGATAATTGCAGAGATAAATAGCAGCAGAGCAGCTCCTCCAGCAGCAATAAGAATGATTGTGCTTAAATGTAATTTCCTTTTTGAACCTTCTTTGTGAGGAAAAGGCGGCAATGGAGGTGAGGAGATGGGCGGAGTAAGGGGAGAAGGGCGAGAGGGAGCGGCACATGGTTTCAGAGGAAGTCCACATAACAATGTGTTTCCGGAAAAGGATGAACTGGGAAACCCACCAAGCGCAGAGGGTATTGAACCATCAAGATGATTGTTGCTCAAGTTTAAACGTCTCAGTCTTGCAGTATCAAGATCAGGTACTGGTCCAGAAAGTTGGTTATTTTGGAGGCTCAACCCTGTCAGTTGCTTCTGGTTTTGTAAAGTTACTGGTATCTTCCCGGTGAAAGAATTAAATGAGAGATCCACGATATTGAGGTGTTGGGACAAAAAGGCAGGAACCTCACCGGAGAAGTTGTTATGTTGGAGATAGAGGTAACGTAGTGAAGATAGAGATGGAATATCAGGAGGAAGGTTACCTCCGAGGAGGTTTGATCTCAAACTGAGAATCCTGAGTGATTCTAGTTTACCAAGTGTGTTTGGAGGGATTGGTCCCACAAGTCCGATTCCAGGAAGGCGGAGAGCGAGAACTTGAGTACCATCAGAAGTGCAGGTCACACCAACCCATGATTTGCAGATATGGTTAGTGGAGTTCCAGTTGAGCGTTCTAAGATGAGGAACAGAAGCAGCAAAAGCAAGAAGAGCTTGCCTATCCGAGTTCAGGTCCGCAGTAGCAGATGAGCAGAAAGTAGTTGTGACAAACAAGAAAGAGACAAGACAAGCAGACAAGAAGCCTTTTGAGGATTTCAAGGTAAAGACTTGACCAACATCAAACTGGAAATGGAGCTGCATCATCAGCATGATTTTTCTGTCCCTCCTGGTTTAAAAGAAAATGAGAAGATTATGAGCAGTGACTTTCACCCCACAAGCCAATGTTGCAACACCCAGTTCTGGAATAGAGGCTTGCTTGGCCAGTTCCTTAGATTGGATCACAACACTGACAGTTGAAAAATAATATATGGTTCTGAAAGAAATAAGCATATCAGCACAATAGAGAAAGAACAAATAAATATGCTAGTTAGATCTTCAAAATAAAGTATCTTTATCTTTATCATTGGGAGCTTAAACAAATCCAAGAGGCTAAGATAAGAGACTGAAGCATCCACCTAAAAAAAGCAAAAGGAATAAAGCTAAAGAACCAATCTTTAACACAAAACTTTGATGTGCATAAAAAAGCAACTCATTTTTGTTAAAGATATAGAGAAAGAAGCAGATGCCTGTCCATTATGTGGACAATGTCACTAAGTAAATAAAGATAACTTTGAGTGTCTAATTTACCGGAGTTGTTGAACAAACAATCTGTCTCCAGCAAATTGGAAAGCAAAACCAGAGAACGAAATACACCACGTCACTAGACTGCAAAATCTCAAAACTTTCCTACCCACCCAAGCAGAGAAAATGGCGATTTGAAGTATAATTCCACAACTATATTAAAAAAACTTACAAAAACTGAAAACAAGAAGAAGAAAGAAAGAGGAACCTGAGAGTAGAGAGGACAAGCTAACGAAGTAAGTAACTTGCGGGCATTGAAGAACTCAGTAAACCGGAAGAGGAGGAAGAAATGATGCCTGTTTTGAGCAGACCATAGCTCAATCTTGAAATGGTGAAAGATAAGAAAGAAGAGAAGGCAATGCGTGTGGGGACTAGTGGGAGAGACGGAGAGAAGAAGAAGAAGAAGCAGAAAAGGAAAACGAAAAAGATGGAGAAAAAGTATATGGTGAAGTTGAAGAAAAGAGGCGTACTTGTTAAGAGTAAGATAGTGAGTCGTTAGATTAAATCATCTTAATGTGTTAAGACCGCAACAAACGCTAGAGTAGAGAGAGACCCATAGATTGACCAAGCTTAAGATTCTACGAGATAACAAAATGACAAAGATACTCGGCCAAATGCAAATTTTGTTACCAAAAAGAAGTTTAATTTTTTTTTGTAAATTAATCATTTGGATACGGTAATAATTGTCCTGACCTGTCCAACCACTCCTGTCACTATTTTTTCTCGATTTTGCATCATTCTTGATTGCGGATACTATGTAAAAGTGAAACCATTCATGTCATCATCTACCAAATCCCAAAACAAGATCCAACCGCTTTAGACATTTTCGATGTTCGATGTTTAAGAAAATGAAGCCCAGCTCGCTCTTCTATTACCAACCATTTCCTTATCATTACTATTTTTGTCTTTTTAATCAGAAACAAGAATTGTTCTTATTTACCGAGTGCTTCCTCTTGCACTATGCTTTTGCCAATTCTCAGACATTATCCACTGCTTTGCTTAGTGGAACTGTAAAAATCTGACGAGACCAAACACAATCCCACGTGATATTGAGCTCGACAAATTAGAGATGCAACATAATTTCATATATTAACTGCAACAGTTTTTCTTATAAATTGAACTACAAAAGCTGAGAGACTAAAACGCAAACATATGTGAACTTGAGCTTCATAAATTAGAGATGCAACTTAGTTCATACATTAAACTGCAAATCCATGTCCATTAAAGAAACACTGGAAATTTAACAACACGCATAATCTGATTCCCATCTTCGCTTTCTCCTCACTTGTAGAACTCAAAGTCCGTGTCTGGCTTCTTCACGTTTGAGCGGTAACCCTTCTCGAAGTCCTTAGGCAATATCACATATCTGTTCTTACGCACCGCATGCATTCCAGCTTCCTGGCAGATTGCTGCTATCTGCATTGTTCAACATATTATTGAATTAGCCTGTTATTTAATATCTATCATTTTTAGCTGCACAATGCTCAATGTAAGGACTTTCATGCAATCCTTGTTGGATCAGTTTCCATGGACATTACTACCAGATAAAGTAAATCGAACAATCTTACTGCCAAGGTTGGATTTTAATAAGCATTATCTCAAGGGCATATTTCGCAGAAAATCATTAGGTCGTGACACAGAAACAATGGAGGCTATATCATGGCAAAATCAAACTCTAATGGGAAGCATAGAATAGTTAGCAAAGTAGACTAACCTCAGCAGCGCTAATTTTGTCAGGCCGTGAAACATAGTCTTCCAAGTCAACCTCATCGCTGAGGTTCATTTTGGAGGTGCATACCTAGAAAAAGAAAAACCAGTCAATAAGACAGGAATGACAGAACTAAATGTGCTGTATTTAAAGAGAGAGAGCATCAAACACATTCGCTTAAGAAAACATTAGGTTTCATTTCTCTTTCACTAGTTAATTCAACATTCAAGTTTTTGCAGTAGTTACTAACCTGGAAAACAAGCCTCTTTTGACGTCTATCAGGAAGGGGGAACTCAATCTTACGATCAAGTCTCCCAGGACGTAAGAGAGCAGGATCAAGAGTGTCTGCCCTGTTGGTTGCCATTATGACCTTGACATTCACGGTTTGGTCGAATCCATCCATCTACATCGAATTCACAAAACAAGTTAGATTACAACTCCATCTGAAAGTCAGGCATCAGGCCATATATTAGAAGACCACAAGGCATACTTATTATTAAAAGCCCATTAGTCTAAAGCATAAGATCTGAATAACACCTCGAGAGAAGTTTTTCTTAAAGTCCATTAGTCTACAGCATAAGATCTGAATTACACCCTAAGAGAATATCAGAATATCAAGATACAATTATTTGTTTCCTGTTCTCACCTGATTAAGTAGTTCCATGAGAATACGCTGAACTTCCCTGTCGGCTCCTGTTTGAGCATCAAACCTAGCAGTAGCGATGGCATCTACCTCATCAATGAAGATGATAGCTGGAGCATTTTCCTTAGCAAGACGGAAGACATCACGAACCATGCGAGGTCCCTGCAATCGAAGGGCTAGTTAGTCACCAAATACGAGCACCCAATATAATCTTAAACAACTAAGGCAGCTATGATTTTTCTAATACCTCGCCAAGATACTTTTGCACAAACTCGGAGCCAACAACCCTAATGAAGGCAGCGGTTGTGTGGTTGGCAACAGCCTTAGCCAACATAGTCTTTCCAGTACCAGGGGGTCCATAGAGCAAGACACCACGTGGAGGGTCAATACCAATCTGTTTGTAAAGCTCATGGTGGGTAAGTGGCAATTCAACAGCCTCGCGAATTTCCTGTTTCTGAATATCGCATCCTCCAATATCCTACAAAAAAGGGCCAAGACCTTTCAAAAACCCAAACCCTATGCTTGAAAAAAAAGAGAGGATAAGATTTGAAAAAGAGGAAGCTTTACATTGTAGGAGACGTCGGGCTTCTCAGATTGGCTGAGAAGGGAGATGCTAGAATCTGCCTCAGGTGGCAAGACATCGACGAGGGCGTTGGAGTGACGGTGAAGGGCGACGGAAGCAGAAGGCTTTAGGTCTTCTCTATTGATGGTGCTGAGAATCCGGACATAGTAATTGGACCCAGTGGTAGATCCGACGATGCCGTTGTTCTGATCCACCATCTCCATGAATTGGCCAATCACGAGGGGAACGGATTGAATTCGTTTGACCTCTTCTTGAGCCCGTAGGAGCTCACGTTTGAGATTCTTTAGCTCGTCTTTCACATATTCTTCTTGGATATCAGTGAATTCTAGTTGCCTTTCAAGCGATTTGAGACGGCCATAGAGATCTTCGTCTTCCGCCGTAGACAGATCCATCAGTGCCGGAGATGCTTTAGGGTCAAGAACCATCGCCGCAGCCATTGTCTGAGAGATCTATGGAGTTTCTGGAGTAAGGAGGAAGAAAAGTGCGATTGCGAATTATATCAAATAATAAAAGACGATTGTGTTTACCGACTCGTCCAATTTTTTTTGGGGTGGTCTCTTTAAGAAGGCCGAAAGATTTAGATTGGGCCTTTTTATTTGTATTTAAATTTCCATTTTTTTGTCGGCCTTTTTTATTTATATTAAGATTTCCTTTTTTTTTGTCCGCAAACTATTTCATTAATCAAAAAGGTTACACAAGTGATTTATGTTTAGTACATGTTATCTTCCTTTTACTATTTACATGTTATTTTCCTTTATGCTCCAATCAATTAACATAACCTATTTGTTGGTGAAAAAGGAAATAAGAGGACCATGTGAAATTATATTGGTGACTACACTAGAGTCGAGGAACTGGTGGATTAGATATGGGACTTGTTTCTTCAGTTATTTACAAAAAAAGGTAAACACGAAACCGTAAATCCTAAAGCGAACAATATACATGTTACATGTGTTCTAAAAAATGTATATGTATTTATATAAATACGCAGGAGTTAATGGTGTTTGATGTATGACTGAGGAGGAAAAAAACAGTGGACATGAAGAATTTGTGGTTACCACACCTGACTTGTTTAGAACATGCAATACTGCATCCTTGTGTGTAAGTGTAAATTAAATGAATTCAAGAGAAGTAGAGAGGTTAAGAAAAGTCTTACTTTTTTGGACTTTAAGAATGGTAGAGCTTGAGATCTTATTAAGGTACGTATGTAACGTTCACGAACCAGATAAGGAAGAGAGGAAGAAAGGAAAAAACCTGAAGTCTCTTGTGATTCTCTTCAAGATGGAGCTTGCTAGCCTCTTCATAGGCCATGGAGAATTGCAGATTACTCCAGCACGATAAGGAAATGGCGCTTCGTTTGAGAATTGAAATCATGTAACTACAAGTTTTTCTTTTAGTTTGTTTAATTAATTAGGCCAATTTGGGCTTTCGTTGATGTAAAATCTCAGATTACTTTACTGCAACCCCAATTTTTAGTCTTTGCTTTCGTTAATTCTCACCAACATCCGAGCTAACTCTCACACAGAACATGTCATTCACCATTATTATTCCCTCTGTTTCGTGTCCATTTTGAGGAACGTATTACATATGCTCCGTACATTCAAAAAGTAAAGAATCAATGAGATATAAATAACAATTTTACACTTTTGCCTCTAGGATTCACTCACTCCTCCAATTTGATAGCCGCATCAATCATATCCACAGTGCTGTTTTGTTGTGTCCATAGCTGCGCGTATCTTCCTGCCTTCCCCAACAGCATATCGTGGGGGCCCTGTTCCACCACCTTCCCGTTTTCCAGTACTACTATCTCATCACATTGCATCGCGGTGGTCAGCCTGTGGGCAATGAAGATGGATGTCCTGTTACTCGCCAGCGCCCTGAGTGCGTTAAGTATCTCTGCCTCTGTTGTGCTGTCCAGCGCACTCGTTGCCTCATCACACAACCTGTGCCAGTTTACACCAAACAGCTCTAAGTCTCATCTTATCTATGTGAGGACTCTCAACACCTACTTTATCACATACGCAAAGTCAATGCTGACTCTGCAAAATTACTTACAGAATCGCAGGGGATTTAAGGAATGCCCGAGCAAGTGCCATTCTTTGTTTTTCTCCACCACTCAACTGCACACAACATCACAACTCCATCAATATATGACTTTCTACTCAAACTCTGGATGATCACTCGCCATTACTCTTCACAATTATATAGAAAAACTCTTTCGGCTAATCTTTCTTTCTCATGGTTGTTACAGTTCTTCAAAAACTAGTGTATTGAATGATTTTTTCTTCCTCCAATCTTCAACAGGTAAACTATCGACTTGAAAGCCTCATTGACTTAGCTTGTTTTGCTTTCATAATGCCCATGATAAAAATGAAGGGGGACTAACCCAACCATGCAAACTGCGACTTGCCACTGGACTCACGGGGCAGATACTGATCTATATATAACATTTCAAATATAACATCAACATACTGACCTTGAGCCCCCTTTCCCCAACAATTGTGGAATATTTATCAGGGAAATTACTGATTGTTTCATGAATCGCAGCACGCCGAGCAGCATCATACACCTGGATTGAGACATGTGTTAGATAAGGATTATTAATATTGAACTTGATGTCTACGTCGAGCATAAGGTGGCTGGTACCTCTTCTTCTGTAGCTGAAAGACGTCCATAATGTATATTGTGAAATATTGTATCATTGAAGAGCACCTGCACCGCAGTAGAGGTTATCCTTAAGAACAACAGAACTTGGAGTGTTCTAAATAAATAGAAAGCTAACAAGGATAATTTTTTTTAAAAAAAAAGTGAAAATAATAAATAAGAGAAAGGTTAAACTGAGAACAAAGGCGAGAAAACAATGAGTGCAGGTCATAATGTTGTATATAAACAAAAGCTTATGACGAGAGGTAGAGAACAAAAGAAAAAAAATATAGTGAATGCCAACTTACAGTATCTTGCGGCACAACTCCTATGGAGCTTCTGAGGCTATCTAGTCTCACTTCTTTTATATCTTGCCCGTCAATCCTTACCTGTTTACCAACATGAAAGATATGTTATCTAGACACCAAGCTTTTTCTTCAATGTGTCTGTAGCAAGATTTGCTTTTGTTGCAACAATGCTTCCAAACGAGGTCCCATTGTTCACAAACAAATGAAAAAAAGCTTACAGTTCCGGAATCTGTGTCAAAGAATCTGAACAGCATTCTGAGAATTGTTGACTTGCCTGCCACAGACCAAAACATAAGATTTGTAACGGTATAACAGAATAATAAATTTCAACTTAGATGCTTAAACAGACGAGGTTTAGCAATTACCGCTCCCGCTAGTACCAACAATTGCCACACTCTTTCCTGCCGGTACGACAAAGGAAATTCCATCTAAAATTTTTCTCTCTGGAGCGTAACTGTAATTGTAGAAAAAGAATGATGATGTAGCAGCAAGCATAATTAATTATCCCCCCTTTCGTCCTCAGATCACAACATGAAGCTGATATCCAAATCATGCTATGTATCCTATAATTAACCACATCGAGAAGCTCTACAAGTCATATTTGCAGAAGTTTTTCCTGTATTGGTTGGTGTTTTTGGTCATGCGTGTTTGATTGCAGCAATCAGGAAAAATTAACTTGCTAGAGTCGATTAATTCTGGGCACACGATAAATAGGGCGAGTAGTATAACAGGTTGCTATTGGTTATAAGGATTGGGTCATGAGGGAATTACTCATTCTTATAAAGACTGTCTGGGGTGTATTGAGTTCATCAATAAAATAAAGTTTGAGTTTCTAGTACTCTTATTAATCATAACATACTCTTATTAATAATAACATACTCCCACGCCCGAGATAGCATGGCATTTACAATTAGTGCGATAGTAATGTTCAAATAAAAATCAACACCTACCTGAAGTGCACATTTTCAAACTGAATGCTTCCACCTTTCAGAACAAGAGGCTTTGCACCATTTCTATTTGTAATGTCAGATTTCTCCTGAAGTCAGTAAAAGCATACCACAATATCAATTCAACATGCTAGGAGTCCATACTAAAAAGGTTGCATTTCAATATTACTTCTTGATTGAAGCATTAGCATTAAATAAAAAATCAGTTTAAAGAACTTAACCAAACGAAGAGTTTAAAGTAACACTTATAAGATCCTTATATACCTCTAGCAACTGGAACATTGATTTCATGTCCACAAGGCTCTGAATGGTTTCACGGTAAACACTACCCAAAAAGTTTAGAGGAAGAGACAACTGAAAGAGAAGTCCATTCACCATAACCTGCAACGCCCAAACATGCAAAACCATATTAGAAACAGTCCGCATCAAAAAATGCAGAGAAATATGAGATACCAATGGAGAGGAAAAATCAACTGACCAAGTCACCGACTGTCATCTGGCCGTTCAGGATACCCTGAGAGCATAACACCATTGCTGTGGACAGAGCTGTACTAAATATGATACTTTGACCAAAGTTTAAAAAGGCAAGACTTTTTTGAGTTTGCAGGGCAGCATCTTCATATCCTGGTATAAGCAGCAGAATCAGCACAAGATAAATCAAGGTAAATAGGCTGAGCAATAATATATTTTGATAAAAATATCAATCTATTTTCTTCCTAGTGGAAAGAACGTCTGAATAAAGATGTTAAACAGTCAACAGCGCATTTCCTTATATGAACTTGTTCCTTGCTAAAAGTAAAAGTGGAGGATTTTGTGGAAATTTTGATAAATCTGTTTTCCATGCTAAACAGCCAGTACGTTTACTTACTTTTCAGGAACTGGTCATACTTTTCAGCCTCATAACCTTCATTGTTAAAATATTTAACAGTCTGAAACGAAACAGAAATTCTGTCAAAACTGCAATTCAAGCGAAAATAAAATTAAAATGAATTTTTACCTCATAATTTATCAGAGAATCAATGGCCCTTGTGCTAGCATCATTATCGGCTTTGTTCATAGCCTTTCTAAACTTAGTTCGCCACTGGATAAAGTAAATGACAACGTGAGCACAGAATCTGACACCAAAAAGATTTGAAACAAGATAGCGAAAAATGAAGATAATGTATAAGGACAATCATCCGTCTATAAGTACTTCCCACTTATCACAACTAGAATATTTTTCAGCCCATGCAAAGAGTTGATACAATTACGATCAAAGAAGCTTAGTAACGAGTACAAGAACACTGTACAATGGTGTCTTAAGCAGATAATCAACGTCAGTGCTGGATTGTCATGATAAAAACACAAAAGTATTGCATCATAGTTGGCACTAATAAGATTTTTCAAAGGAATGCGCAGTACCTGTGTCACAGCTAATGTAAAAGCGATATATGCTCCAACAGAAAGAGTAGTAATCCAGGCAAAAGGAGCTCCAAACTTGTATGCTAGTATACCTGATACCATAGATATCTGGAAGATACATATTAATTATGTCCACTGTTTTCAGAGACAAAAGAGTATCCAAGCTAGAAAGAATTGGTAGCAGATATCAATTAGTGAAAATGAGAAAACTCTATGATCGTGCTAAAGCACCGAGCGGTCAGGGAAGCTGTACCTCCAAAATGGTAGGAACAACATTGAAAACCATAGCTGAGAGGATAAAATTAATTGCACGGCTACCACGATCAATAATTCTGTTCAAACCACCTGTTTCTCGACTGGAAATGAGCAAATAAGTAAGAAAGTTATGATGAGATAAAATGGAATGAGCGAGACTATTCAAAATAGGAGAGGAGAGATGGATACCTTAGGTGATAACGAAGGTCAAGATCATGTAAATGTGAGAACACCTGCAAATGCAATAAGTGAAAAGGATTGGTACAACAGAGAATACAACCTCAATCTCCATCTACAAGATTATTCAGAGCAGCAGCAGTATACCTTTTTAGAAACAGATCGAATTGTGCGGAGAGCTACTTTGGAGAACACAGCAGTACGAAGTTCTGCGATGATGAAAGTAGCAAGAACAAGAGTGAAATGTGCATTCTTTTCGTTTCTGTTTACAATAACTGAGCTATCCAGATATGTTACCATTAAAAGCAGAAGAGCCAGTTCGAGCAATGCCATATCCAATGAGAACAGCAGAAGGAGTAGCAAAAGCTGCAACAAGAGAAGGGTTTGCAGCGACGAAGGTGGACATAGAGGCGCCAGTGCCGGTGGCTGAAGCCAGCCAATCAACGGCCAATTTGAAGAGGAAAGGGACCTGGACATTCAAGACCTTTGCCCCCACGAGAAAGCCCAAGGCAGTGATGACCCTGAAGCGAAATTCTGGGTTGTCTCTCATCCACAAATATCCGGCAAGCGTGCGGAGGATCTTCATATCACCCATAGCCGACTCAGAGTCCGACGAGGCCGTCTTGATTTGTTTAGGCTTATTGGCATCTTGGTCGGGTTTGGGAGTCGAAGTCGAGAACAGAGCACGCCCGTTGACCATGGAACTCCGCTGAACGAAACGAATTGGGGATGGTGATGGGGAGGGATCGGAGAGAAAGGCATTGATAGGAGGGGATGATCGAATTGAGTTACGTCTGACGAAACTGGAGAAGCCATGATGCTGAAGAAGATAATCAGAGCGAAGACGATAGGAAAAAGATTGGGCTTTTAGCTGAGTGCGCATATGAGTGTGACGGAGTAGGAGGCCAGGACCCTTAAGGAGCCGAGATCCCCTCGACATCCCTTCTTCTCCGAAAGTATTTCCGACAGTTTGTTCCGGCGACTAGTTTCGGGTTTCTGACTTTTTACTCGGATTCTCTTACACCCGAGCTAGGCTAGCTCATTCAGGATGATGATGATGCTCCACGGTGAGAAATGGGCCTAAGAAGGAGAGCCCACTAATTTAGAAGCCCAGTTGGGTCTATCCCCTTGTCATCATTTCTCCACCATACTTTCATCATCATCGTCGTCGTCAAGCAATGGTTATTATGCGCTACTCAAACATATTATTGCTAGTAAGGAGATGGGAAGCCGTGCAGTATGTATTCAACGTGTGGCACCTCCGTGTTTCGAAGCCTCACAAGTGAAGAAGAGCAAAACAGTTAGGCCCTTTTCTGTGAACATTATTAGCAGGAAGAGAAGAAGCAGAGGCGTGAGATGCAGCATCGCTGACTTCATCGGAGGAGACCTGGTGAAGCCGGATATCGGTCGTTGGCTTGAGGATGTGGAAAATCATAAGGCCATTGCAATCTACACTCCTCACGAGGGTGGCTACGAAGGTCGCTATCTTAACCGTCTCAAAAACGAAGGCTACTACTTTCTCGACATCTCTGCTCGAGGACTTGGTGACCCAGAGACCACACTCCTCAACCCCTACCCTGTTTGTCCTGTATGTCTGTCCGTCTGTCTGTCTGTCTGTCTGTCTCCATTTATCTATCCTCTACATTAATCTTGTTTCAATGTTTAAGTATTTGAACCATCTCTTCTTCTAGGCTCACCTTGGGAAACAACCTATAGCAAGATGGTACTATCCACCAGAAGTCGACTACAGGCTTTCTGCTCTTCCTCCTAATGCCAAGGGTCTTGTCGTCTGGGTCATCGAAGCAAAGGTTTGAGTTTTCTCTCATTTAATTCAATCTGTCTCCGACATGCATGCTACATCTCACCTTCTATATATTATATATTTTCAATTACGTAGGTCCTTTCCAAGTCTGAACTCCAATTTCTCGCTTTGCTTCCCTCACTCCGTCCTAATGTCAGGGTTATAGCTGAATGTGGCAACTGGTGCGGATATCATCCCTTTTCATATATCTTTAATCATCTAATTTTAAACTTTGCATGACCACCAATCCATTCCCCTGCAGGAGAAAGTTTATGTGGAAGCCCCTTGCGGAAATTGCAGATCTAGCTGCACAAGAGTAACTTGATGAACTCAGGCACCAGCTTACCGTGTATAGATTTCATGAATACATCTTCTGCAAGTGTAGCAATCAATATTCATCACACTGTAAACTTTGCTTTGTCACTTGGTAATATAGAACCTCTCATTCCCATTGAATAGTTAAGTATAATTTCCACTCTGATTTGTCACAAATGAATTAGCAAGATTGATGGGACACGTTCAAACACAGCGATCAAAGAGTTGGGAATTAATTAAAAAAAAAACATTCCCCTGATCAAGAGAAAGAACCAGAACCCTTGATTGATCAGAAATATATGTAATTTACCAGGTAGAAATAAGCCTTGATCAATTCTGCTCACTAGCCTCAACTGAATTGCAACATATTTGGAGTACACAGAAATGTAAGAAGCTCAGTAATACAAACTAGAAAGCACTAAGACAAAGATGGATCGGAGAATGCAAAAAAAGACAGACAAAAAGAAGAAGGCAAAGTTCTATACTACAGATTCTTGTTTTTCTTTGGGCAAGAAGGTTTCCCACCATCCAGATTCATACTTTGGGTATGGCGCCACCCATTTTTCAGGCTGATCGAACTCTAGATTGGTAGGATTGGAGGCCAAGGCTTCATTGAGTGAGGTAGCTTCAAAGGAATCAGCTAGAACTCGATCCAATCTTAACTTCATAAACCTGCCATCAAAAATGTATTGGAAGGAGGAAGAAAGGAATGTACTTTTTCAAAGAGAGAGAATTGGAGATTAAGGCTCTAACGTGATCCAGGGACCATTGGTGGAAACAAGAGCGACGGCAGGGCGACGGAGTCTTTGAGTGATTTTGGGGAACTTGACAAGGAATTTGGGCTCAATGACGAGCCAGTAGTCTTGCTCCTTGTCACGTTCTCCGTAATATCGGAGACGTTCGAACAATTGCTCCTGAAAGTGTTCCTCTTCGTCAAGCATGAATTTTGCATTGGCGACCAGGAAGTAGTACTTAGTGCTCTCTCCCTGCAGCAATCGTCGCATTTCATCCATAAAAAAACGTAAGCGGCTTGGTTTGATTGTGTCGAGCAGGAGAAGACAGAGAAAAGAGAAACCTTATTATTATCCGACTGTTGTTGAACAGAAGTGGCAGCGGATTTGAAAGAAGAGGAGGAGAAATGTGACGGTAGAGTTAACTGCAGCGGAGAGAGATGGAGCTTCTTCGTCTGCTTGGGAGGAGTAGAAGAGAAAAGAAAGGGTTTCGTACGGCAAGCGGCGGCAGTAGGCACCGCCACACCCAATGCTCCGGTGACGCTCCACATTTGCGGATTTGAGTCTTTGATCGAGGCGAAATCTGCAAAAATCTTATCTTTTTTGCCGGGGGTAATCCATTATTATCTGTCATCATCTTCTCTCTCTTTCTCGACACTTTTTTTTAATTGATTAAATAAGTTGTTTGGGCCTAAGACTTCAACATATTCCAGTAAAGGCCCAATTTATGATTATAGGCCCATGTAACCCATGAGGAAGAAAGGGGGAAGGTGTAACAGTCACTCAAATGGCGATGGAGGCGGAGCGGAGATGCTGAAGCTGCAAGTAAGCGGGAAAGCGATCTTGTCCAGTATTCGGTATCGGAGAGAGGCAAGTGATTTATCACACGGTTTTACCAGTGTCTCTACTTTTTTAGTTAGAATGATTGATTTTTCAGTGTTTTGATCGATGCAGATGTCAACTTCTACTTACGTCTTTGGGCCTTACAAGATCGATCCGCGTGAAGTGTTCTACGCGACCCCTCTCTCTTATGCCATGGTTAATCTCCGCCCGCTTCTTCCTGGTATGGTTTCTTCCTCTCCAATCACACTCATCCCCATTTCTTCTTTTCTTCTTCTTCTTCGTCTACTGATATTGTCTTTCCCCCTTCTTTTTATGCAGGTCATATCCTTTTTTAGCTTTCACTATTTTGGTATTGTTTTCGAAATTGAGTTCCTTTTGGTGACTTTGACCAGACGAGCACATGTTCTTGTCTGCCCAAGACGCCTTGTGCCGCGCTTTACTGATCTCACAGCTGATGAGACCAGCGATCTGTGGCTTACTGCTCAGAAGGTTGGCTCTCGGATTGAGACCTTCCATAATGCATCTTCTCTCACATTAGCCATCCAAGTAACTAAACCTCTCCTCTCTTTGTCTTACGATTCATTCTACTTTGTGTCTGAATCTGAAAGGGTTGGAATTAGAATGGTTGCTGTAGAACCATCTAATTGTGGTTTCTTGAAAATGACATAGGATGGCCCTCAGGCGGGACAGAGTGTTCCCCATGTCCACATTCACGTCTTGCCTCGTAAAGGTGGTGACTTTGAGAAGAATGATGAAATCTATGATGCAGTAAGTTACTGCCTTTGATCACGCTGCTAGCTTGGAGTTTATAGATATCTTATGGTGGTGGTATCTTGTTGTAGATTGATGAGAAGGAGAAGGAACTGAAGCAGAAGCTTGATCTCGATAAAGACCGAGTTGATAGGAGCCTTGAGGAGATGGCTAACGAAGCTTCCCAATACAGGTCTCTTTTGGATAGTTGTCCATAACAACGCAGTAGCTTTAATAAGACAACCCATTGTGTCATGCAACCCTCGGTTGAGGTTGATATAAGAGGCTTCGATTCAAACTTGTAATCTCTTTCTTATGCGGGCAAATATGGGCATTAACTAAGCGTTTTAGTTTCTGTTGCCACTTCTTATTGATATTAATTAGAATCAACTCTTTCATTTTTTTTAACATGCCAGTAATTTGGTGAGTTGCATTAGAAAAAGGTTTCTACAGAGGCAAGGGAAATGCGGAGTGAAATCGTAACCTCATCTCATGTCTCGTTTTACATAACTTACACTAAATACTTGAACAGGTCAAAAGCAGAGATGTATAAAAAAAATTGTCACATAAGATAGGAACCTAACAATAAGCTAAGAACCCTTTGATGGTTCTTCCCCTGGAGCATCATCCTCGTCATGATAAATGTTCTCAGCCATTTGCCATATTTGGAGTATGTTGTCCTCAGCTACACTGGAAATAACCCAATCTTCACAAGGGTTCCACGAGAAATCGGAAATTTTGCTGGTGTGACCACCATGGATAAACAGCAGCTCCGGTGGGCCGTCCTCTGCATCCTCTACTGTCTGTTCATCGTCGATCCTGTGATAAGACACCATCAAACACATTAACAATGCTCTGTCGTGAGGAAACAAGAACATTCTATAGCCAAGCGACGAAGTCTACTGCCCAAACCTGCTAAGGTCCCAAACCATAAGCCTTCTACCAAGGCAACATGAGGCTAAGATAGTCTCGTTCTTCGGGTTCCAACCAACTTGGAAGACCTCCTCTCTGGAGATCAAAGCAAATAATTTAGGTTAGAGATGCTGCTTTTACTTGAGCCAAATAGTTCTTATTAACAAAGATTCTGTCTCAGAGAAAAATGTTCTCACTTATGGCTATCAAATGTGTGAAGAGCACTGCTTAGCTTCCGTAGATCGAATAATTTAACAGTCTTATCAGTTGACCCTGTTGCCACAACCCACTCATTAAATGGATTGAAGGCTAAGCAGTTAACCTGAGGCATTTCAGACAACCCAACAATTAGCAAATATAGAGGAGGCAATATGATTCAATGGTTCTTTTGTATTTAGGGAAACAAGAGATCAATAATGAGATAAGATGGACCAAGCAGATTAGCCTAAGGCTCAAAAGTTTATATCTGTTTTTGGAAGACAATTTATCGCAAACGAACCTCCATGGAGTGAGCAACCACAGACTGTACTGGCTTACTGGCAGATGGCGAACGCAGATCCCAAATAAGAAGGTATTGATCATCTCCAACGGATCCAAACAGGTATTCATGTCTCAGATGCCATGCCACATCTTCCACGACGCCTTCATGAGCCTTAAATTAAGCAAATAATCACCAAGGAAAACACACTTAAATATCTGTATATATACTTTCATGGGCTTGACTGAGTTCGTTAAGTCGGTGCGACTGATTGCCTTCTAAAAGATGCAAAACAATAGTCAAGAGGGACAGGAATCCAAGCATACCTTAAAGATCTGCTGAGCGTCAAGAGCCTTGTTTTTAGGAGTGGCGTTAATATCCCACAAGCAGATCTGAGCGTCATCAGAGCCGCTGAGCAAGTGACCTTGCTTGAACTTACTCCAAGAGAGGCCATAGCCTTCAGAGCTGTGACCCCTCAGCCTCATATCAGGATTGCAGGCTCCATCAAGTGGTGGCTTAGATGGGTGCTTGCTGTAATCGAATACATACACCTCCGCATTAACTGTCTTGGTGGCAATTATGAAAGGGTTTTGGGGCATGTATCGAGCTCGATTCACTTCCCCTTCGTGATTTATTTGCTGGATAATTTGCACCTGCGCGAAGTAAAGTAGTCGACTTTTTTTTTCATTCAACTCATTGGAACCCTAAATTCAAACTGAAAAAGTGGACATGAGAAAATAAAAACTGCACCTTTCCGGTGGCGCAGCCGAAGCCGCCAAATTCGGAGCGGTCGTCGTCGTATTGACGTGCTTCACTCTCTGTGTCGTCAAGGGGAAGCTGAACCTGGGCTAGCATCAGATAATTGGGCTCGTTCTCGGAAGTGTGGGTACCAAGAATCATCTTCTGGACGGAGTAGTCTTTACCCGAAGGCTCCTCACGGTCGGGGAGCCATTCGACAGTAAGGGAAGGCCACTCGAGGGCATGAGTAATGACGAGATCGTAGAGGAAAGGAGTGTTCTTCTTCCAGATCTTGTACTCTTCGTTGATCAGACGCTCCTCGATCTCCCCTCGCATTTCCTCTTCGTCTTTCCCCATTCCGGCGATCCTTTGTTATTCCCGCCACAAGCAGAAGGCAAAACCCTAAAGAAGAGATCTCTTTCGTGTATAAATTGTTGGTAAACTACACGCCTCTGTGTCTGTAATTTACATATAGAAGAAGATGAAGTAAAAGGAAGATGAGAGAAAAGGGCCCTATTTGCTAAAAGGCCAAGTTTTGTAAGGCCCATTTAATAAGGCCCATTTATTAAGGCCCAGTTAGCAGATACATGGACGACATAGAACGAGGAGGATCGGTGCGAAAGCAAAGGGAAACAAAAAACCAAAAAAAGAGGAAGAAGAAGAGAAACACAAATTGGCGATGGAGATCGGGAAAGACGACTGGATGGTTTGCTGCGGAAGCTCTGATTTTGCGAAGCTGATGGTGAAATCCTCTCCGTTTAACTCTTTAGAAACAGCAATCGAATCTGCAAGAGACGTCTGGTTCAACCAAGTTAATGTTACAGCTTGGCTTGAAGCCTTCGCTGCTCATCCTCAGATAGGGAATTCTCCTTCACCTTCTAACAACTCCGATTTTGCTCGCCGGAGCGTAGCAGAGCAGTCTACCGCCTTTGCCACAACTTCTGCTTCTGTCTTAGAGGTGATTGTATCTCCACATTTCTTTTCGTCGTCTCTTCAATAATTTCTTCTGATGATGATGATTGATGAAGTTTCTTTGGGTTTCATAGGAGCTTTCCGAGTGGAATGCACTCTACAGACAAAGGTTTGGATTTATCTTCATTATTTGCGCGTCTGGGAAGACTCACAGTGAGATGCTCGCCGAGTTAAAGGTTGACTTGGCATTTCCAAATCAAATTTTCGGTGAGTCCCCAAACAGTTACATATTCACGAAATCGCCTCTGTTTCAGGGAAGGTATGCAAACAGGCCGATAGTAGAACTTGAGATTGCTGCTAAGGAACAAATGGAAATAACAGAGCTCCGGATTGCAAAGTTGTTCTCCGAGAAGGCTAAAGGTGTTTCACAAACTGAGTCGACAAAAACTCAAGGTATTTTGGTGATTTATCAAATCCTTTCCTTGTCATAGTTTCGTGTAATCTCCTAGGAGTCAGTTTGGTATCAAAGTATGTGTCTTTTGGAATACATACCTCAAGGCTATCTTCGTCTACTATTGTTATTTGTTATCTTTTGTACTTGCTTGCTTGCTTTAGAAGACCGTCTGAGAATCATAGGAGGGCATTTGAATGTTGCAGCTGAAGCAAAAGCTCCCAAGAGAAGTAGGCCACCCATCACGACTCATGTCTTAGACGTGTCACGTGGTGCTCCAGCTGTAGGTGTTGAAGTGCACTTGGAGGTCTGGAATGGTACTACCAGTCCTTCCTTTCGTCATGGAGGTCGTGGGGACTGGTCCATCGTGGGAACTTCAGCTACTGATAAAGATGGGCGTAGCGGGGCACTGATGGATTTGGTTGAGGCTTTGAATCCAGGGACATATAGAATAAGTTTCAACACTGCAAATTATTGCCCAGGCGGCTTCTTTCCCTATGTTTCCATAGCATTTGAGGTTACAGAATCTCAGAAATGGGAACATTTCCACGTCCCTTTGTTACTTTCACCATTTTCTTTCACCACATACCGGGGGAGCTAGAGCTGTGGCTGCAAGTCTTCAACACATGTGGTTTTGGTGGTACCGTCACTGACATCTATCAAAATTGCTATAAAATAAAGTCTGTGTTTGTGTATATCTTTTATTCTGTAACATTGTTGAACCGACAATGAATTATCAAAAAAGTAAAAATGTTGTGTTCGAATCTAAATCATTTGCGAGCAAGACCGTAATACTTGTTTATATTATCTATTAATTTACCATGTAAGACATCTTTGGGAAATTCCAAACTTTTCACAGAATGGTCAACGACAAAATATATAGACTCTACAAAATGGTCAAAACAGAAAAGCGATTTCTAAAGTTCGCGCACTAAGCAGCTTTTGCACCTATCTGAGAATATCTAGTTTAACTACCCTTTTCTCAAAAAGTTCGCAAATTCTTTCGCAAATGAAACTATATTGCTCCAAGCACTTGAATTTTCTCCTGTTTTCACCTCTTCATCCCCTTTCACTGAAACATGTCTGAAAAAAGAACATATATAAGAATTTAAACTGACGCTGTGCCAATAAGATTTGTTTCCAATACTAAAAAAAAAGAGAACCTTATATGAATTAAATTATATGTATAATATAAGTATCCAACCAGCTAGGTAGAGACCTAGTTGTATGCACAAGATACCTGGTCTCATTAGGCAAAACATTGGCTGGAAATGGAGGTCCTTTAAGATGGTCTGCTTTTGGCTCTTGACTATATAATTGCGTCAATTTTTCCTCTTCCTCGGTCTCCGAGTTTTTTAAACATTCCTCTGCTACCTTTGACGTTTGGCTTTCGGGAAGATGAGTATTGCTATCGCATTTACTGTCAACGTCATTGTCCGGAGGAGCTGTCTCGATTTCTCTTTCGTCATGTGTTGTAGTAATGACAAGATTGTTGTTGCCCTGGAGATTAATTTCATCAGAATTAGGGTGCGCAGAATCTACTACCGTATCCTGCTTCTGATCAATTTGTGTCTCAATCGTATCAGGACTGACATCCTGTAACACAGAAGCAAGGCTAAATGAGACTAGTGATAAGTGCAGCGTAAGGAAAATTCAACTGATCATCCAGAAGCAAGATATTTACTTGACACACAGGGTCAGCAACCACAGAAGAGATATGTTCTGCATTGCATTGTGAGTGAGGGTCAGTATCTGCACCATTTAAAGTCTCTGAGGAAGCATCATTTAGTACAGAAGCAGGGTCTTCTGAGAGGGCTTTAGCTACGATTGGCGAAGTTGCATTTGGTTTAAGTTTCAGCTCTTGAAGGATATCCCTGACAGTGTAATAACCGCCTCCCACTTCTTTAACAGTAGCATTCAATGTAGGGAATTTACCAGCATTAGCTGCTCTGTATCTGCATACAGACAGTAAATATATGTTCAGGATTTTTGAGGTTCAGAAGCCTTTCGCTGCACATATTGTTATCTAGTCGACATATATAAGAGAAGCATAATAAACAAATAGAAAAGCTAGCCATGAAGAATCAATTACTCGCTGACAAAAGACTCCACCACAGCTCGTCGATCATCTCTTGATAGTCTTTTGTAAGACTTAGAGGTTGTTAAAGATTGGCAAACAGCAGGAGAGCTGTATAACCTTGCAAGCCATAGAATATCAGCATTTTTACGTGTAGCAGACACTGCGAAAAAAAACATCACAAAACATTCTGCAACAAAAATTTCAGACATTTAAAGGAAACACATGAGAAAGGAAGAGTTTAGCTATGTTACAGGTAAGTTGTTTCAGCTGCTTCAGAATCATCACGGTACAGTGCACACTCGTTGTTTACGAAGATAGAGACTGTGACACTTGTTCGTCAGCGCGATCAAATCCCAGCAACAACTCCATAACTTGCTTCTGTTTCCTAAACATTATAATAAAACTTCGATTCAGATCCTGCAATTCTTTTACGTTTAAATAACGACTGATCTAAGTGGAGTTTATGCGAACATCAATTTCTTCAATTCATCTTATGAGGATCTGAGCTTTAGATCGAAGATAAAAACCTTCAAAAAGATATAATAAGAAACTTACGACCAGAAAGGAATCAATCGGAAACCGAGAAGCTTGCTCGGAGGGGTTTAAGAGAGACACTAAAAACACGGCGAAGAGCGAGGAAGAGAACAAGTAGGGTTCGATTTCGTTTTTCCTTCATAATTCCGCAAGCAAATGTAATATTCATAAATAGGGATGCTTTTCACCTAGAAATGGGCTAATTCCTTCGGCCCAACCAAAAAGGAAAATGGACTTATTTTTCCAGATAATTATTCCGGCTTTCGCACCAAAAGAACTTCTTACAATTGTTTTTAATTATTCATAGTAGAAAATCAGAAAATCGGCATTAACGTGCCAATCTTATTTTATTTTACATTGAATACTATCTGCATAATTTGTTATATAAAACTAGAAAGGAGCTTTCCAGATTTAAAATCTCGTACTATTTGATAAATATATATATATATATATATATATATATATATATAATATATATATATATATATATATATATATATATATAATATCAAAAAAAAATATTAAATAAAATATAAAATTTCATAAATTTAATGTAAATTTTGTTTATTTTATGTTTATTTTTAAAACGGTTAATTCAATATGATACATTTTAAATTTTATTTACTTTTGATGAAATTTTAATGTTAAAGTTCTTATATATAAAATACAAACTTATATATGTGTATAAATCCAACAATAGAATCACTATAATCCTAAAGTTATAGACCCCATTGCTAATGAAGTTCACAATCATAAATCCACCCATATCCTG
Source organism: Schrenkiella parvula (assembly GCA_000218505.1). NCBI lineage: Eukaryota > Viridiplantae > Streptophyta > Magnoliopsida > Brassicales > Brassicaceae > Schrenkiella > Schrenkiella parvula. The sequence goes on along the minus strand of CM001192.1, from coordinate 10,206,586 downwards.
CAAATACGAAAGCCGATTTTGAATTCACAAGTTGTTTCACACAAATATTGTAGTTCATATTTGTGTGAAACAACACAAGTGCCCCGATTCAAATCAAGTTACATCCACGAACAATATATTTTCCTCGACAATCTTGGCCATACTTCCGATTACTTGTACCCAACTTTCTGCTACTTTCTTGATTTTTCCATCTAAAATCTCCACCAATGTAAAAGCTCTTATTGTGCCACCACTCTCAAACGCTGCTGCTCCAGCCGGTATTTCGTTTTTCCCAATTCCTCTACAGCTATCTTCCTCACAGTTTTCGTTTGTCCGTTTGACCCTCGGAACTATTGCACCGTTCACATAAACAATCTGGTTGTCACTTTTCACAACCATTTTCCGGTTACCTTTCCCCGACTGAAGCTCTTTATGCATGTGTCCAAACACAACTAAAGGAACAGACAATTCCGTTGTCTCCTGCAACTGGCGTAATGCCTGCTCTAGATCTGTCACCAAACCAACCAAAATCAGCACTATTTGGAGTCTGAAGCATTGAAAATGCCACTGATGCCAAATTGAAAAAGATGGAGCTTACTTCACCTGGATCACCATGGTCCCCACCTTCGTTAGCCCAGTCTCTTCCACATATATCCTCTGCTCGAGAACCAAGACCTGTGGGACAAAAAAACAGCTACTTAATCCTAATATGCTCAGCCTGACTGGCCAAAGATTAGACCATTCAGAAAGCTACAAAGGTTGATGCACCTGTTGGCCCGTTATGCGCAAGAATTATAACCACATGATCTTCCGGTGTTCCATGTGCAGCTCGACAAATACTCCCAGCACTGGCATCCATATCATGAACTCCATATCTGGAAAGAGATAAAAGTGTCAAATTGTCAATGAATGATAGTTTTCTCTGACTTGGAACTAGGGTGTTTAAAACTACTACGCATAATCATTAGAGTTGTAAGTTCACAGAGATCACCCCCACAAACGCAAAATGTTTTAAAAAAAATTGATAGTTTAGTGAAACTGGAGCTCTTTCTATATAAGCCATCAAATTTTTTCTTCCATTATCGAAACCTGTGCATACAAAGATCTAGGCAGCTCATCTTCTTCTGAACCTAGATTCATTCCTATGTTTCCAAAAGAAAAGCTACAAGTACATACTTGATATAGAATATACTGTATACATGAAGATACGCTTCTACCAAGCAAGTCAAATGTTAACCTCTGGATAAGCAGCTTTTTCCGAAACAATTGATCTCCCCCATGTGAAAAGGGCCGACCACCAATAACACTGAGCTTAAATGAGGGGAAGTCCATGCGCTGATACCCGACGTGCTCATCACCAAGGCTGTTGGTTGCAGCAGGAAACAAAAAAAGGCAAAGGAAAACTATTTGGAATCTGTGTGCAGTAAACCAAAACCAAAGACTACAGAGATAATGATAGAGCTAAGGATCACAAATAGTTATAGGGTATTCCTTGATTATAGCATATGAGAGTCAAAGAGCACAAGTAAACAGTGGTAAAACTCACATATCGAGTTGCATTTGAACACGGTTTTGCCTCCTAAAATCAGAAAATAGAAATCCACGATTAACAATCAAAGCACAAGACAAAAAGTTCGAGAAGGGTTAAGTTACTGGCCAGATACCTTGATAAGTCATGGGTGAACCAGGCATCATGATTTCCCAATATTACTGCTTTAGGGAAAGGAAGAGCAGCAACGCTTTGCACAAGTGGCACATTTTCCTCACCGAAATCACCTGACAGAATTTTGAATTGGGTTGAAAATTTCTCAACTGATCAATTACCATTAAAGCTAGTGTATGAAGAGAAATTCGAAAAGAAAGCAAATCCTCGTCAATAATAGAGAAATGTACCTGTGAAGAGCACCAAATGCGGCTGCAAATCAAGTACAGAAGGAGATTTAGGGTACATAAGCCATGGGGCGTGTGAGTAGAAAAGGAGATGGAAAATGAAATGAAAGGGTTTATGAAGATAAAGGAAATCAAATGACCTGCAATAGCCGAAGAGCCTTTCGATCTTCATCTAGATCCCAGAAGCCATGCTTCAACAGAAGAAGAAGAAGAAGATAAAATAAATCAACACGAAAAAAAAGGTGAGAGACAGACATGGAGAGGAAATAACAGTACAACGTCTCCGACAACAGCGATTCGGACAATAGAAGAGGACCCCATTGGAGAAAGAACACCAGACCAGAATTGTTCTATTCGTTTCGAAGGCAACCAACGGAACATTAACCGACGTCGTTTCCGTTGCTTTGTTGCTCATCTTATTTGTTTACATCATCCATACATTTAGGCTATTCAGCGACTTATGTCGATTACACCAAAAAAAAGATAGATACATCATACATGCTCAGTCAAATTACTAGAGAAATATAGAGACACCTGAACTGTTCATTGATGAAAAAAACGCATAATGCTACAAAAGTACAACGAATTGGATTTGTTATCTTTTAGACATTTTAGTTACAACCCCACCCCAAATAAAGAACCAGAGAACCCCCCTTGTTTACCAAAAAAGAATGCTTCTACTTACTACTACTGCATCAATCAGCTATTGACTCTTCTCTTTCACATCTTCGCTTTCTCCCTCCTTTCCATCTTCTACTGTGACAACTTGAAGACGCTCAGATAATTGTTCCACAGCAGATTTCTCTTCTTCCCCGTCTTCTTTCCTCCCTCCATTTTCTCCCAACTTTTGCCTCTCTCTCTCATCATAGTAGCCGAAATCATCGAGGATTGATGTGTGTGCCTCATATTCTTTGAAAATTTTCAGCATCTCTATCCCCTGACACAGCTTCACCTGTTACAGTTCGTCAAATTAATTCAGCCACTTCACCACAAACTTTAATTTCTGTTAGTACAAATGCAATGCAAACTCAATTCATGTGTTAACCTACTCAAAATCCCTCTCCCTACCACTATAACCATACTTTTCTCTGTTCCATGTTTTCGCTTAATACCACTCCAGAAACCCATAGCAACAGGTGCTCGGTATTTTCTACCAAACCTTACATGCCCATCAGATTAGTTCCACGAAAGACTATTGAAGCAATCATACCAACTCTTCCTCTCCCTCTCATTTAGCTTCCAAATTCTGTATCAACAGTTATTAACGTTTTACCTAGTATGCATATCCAAGGATTTTACTATTATCGCTGCGGATATCAATCCTAGTTGTACATGATAATGCAACACACGGCATGTCCACACAAAATCCTCCACTTGCAAACAGATGCAGATCATAAATGGCACCAACATCTAGAAAGCAGGTGAATGAATGATCATAGTCAAGACATGAAAAGTTACAGCATAAGTGCCTACCTCCTGAGAATCTCGGCTGTGTGTCACCGGCTTGTTGTCATTGTTTTGTAAAAGAATATGACAAAATCGGTTATTCGGTACATCTTTCACAATATGCCATTTCACTGGGAACTGCCCACTCCACCTGTCCTGCTGCCAGTAAACAGCATCCTTTTCGAAATCTACAGGTCCAACCATTTCAGATACCCCACAGAATTGTCCACTAGCATTTACCTGCAACATTCAAACTCTGGTTAAGCTTACTGTTCCCTTGAAGCAAGAGAGGATTATCTTCTTAATGCTATAACACAGAACTTATCGATTACACCTTTTTTGTTATTCCCAGAAAATATTTATACTATTGCATCGATAGAAAAACCCATACCGAAAAGAACAGAAAAATTGGACATTTTCCACCCATCTTCTCAGCATCTCGATAAGCAGTATCTAACTTTTTGTTGCCATGTGGCGTGCTGGCCCAGACATTATACTTGATACTTCTGTGGACATTGTCTTCACTAAATGACTTGACGATAAAGAATTTGGCATTCTTATAATCCGTCACAAATTCTGGATTGTTGTACAAACTGGGATTTGATCCAGCTGTACTTGAATCATTTGCTGAATCACCAGCAGAAGAGGAGAGTGTGGAGCTATTCTTGCTCTTTACCCTGCTGGATGCTCTTGGTCCACGATTACCATACAGATCGTTGGAGGTAGATACAGAACTGTACTCCTTCTCTCGCCGTTTACGTATGTCAGGGGCTAACCTGACTGAATTATCAGCTCCATAATATGAGGCGATAGAGCTTGGACTCTGGTAAGTTCCAACATTATAATATCCTCCCAAAGAAGAGCTTGTAGCAACCCCACTCCCATGCATTGGTAACTGATAGCACATGCAAAAAAGAAAAATTGTGAAAAGCCCACAAAACTGAACAAATTTGAATTTAAGAAGTATGCCAACGACACCATTCATTCTCTGAAACCTTTAAAAGAAGAAAAAAACTAAGGACTGAACATGAAACAGAATATGACCACTGAATTATATATGACAAAATTAATTGGTTCTTCTAGATCGTGTGTTTATATGTGCTCAGAATCTTTCAGGGAAATCTAGAGAGATGAACTTGCAAAAACACTCGTGACACTAATAATCAGTGACACTTTAAGGCAATTTTTACTTGTTACAAAGCTTTACCACAACAACCCGGACAAAGGTTTGTACATCAGCCCATAAAATTAGAACATGAGAGGCAAATAGAAAGAGTTTTAACCTGTGAAGCATTATGGTCGTATGGCCCAAGCATACCCATGGTTTGAGGATAAGGTATAGGGGATATCAAAGAGCTGCCCCCTTGATTCGGGGATAGATTGCCTCCACCATATCCCCCAAAAGGAATCATATAAGCAGATGTTGGATCGAAACAGGAATTTTCACCACCAATTTCTGACTGAGTATAATGCATAGCTGAAGGTGCACCAAATTGTGGGTAATATGCTGGTGAGATTGGAATTTGGCCCTCTAACATCATAGATGTGTAAGGGTTGAAGCTATAACCAGGTTGGTACATAAGAGATGAATTCTCATTGTAGACAACCTAGGAACAACGAAAAGAAAAGGAATTTTTTTTAAGGCATCTATGTAGCAAGAGCAAGATAGAAAAAGTAATAGGCCAAGTCATCCTAACCTGTGGCACATGCAGGCCTTCAGGGGTAATAGCATATCGTGGATATCCATCCCAACTATTGATGCTCTGTGCATAGCCTAAGAAAAACAAAAAAAACGTCGTTATTTTTGCCAAAAGGGGTTTATACTTACACATACGAAGAGAGAAGAAAACATAATTACCAGAATGTGCCACATCCCAATTGTACGGATATAGATTATTGGTAGGGGTTTGAAGAACGTTGTAATATTGGGAGGGATCAAGAGAAGGACCAACGGAAGAAGAAGAAGAAGAAACAAACCTTTCATCTCCGGGAGAAATCTGCTGGTGAAAAAAACGACGCATTTAACGTGGAATGAGATTGGCTTACAGAAATCAAAATAGAAGAAGAAGAAGAAGAATGAATGAATACCTTCTCCACGCCATTATCCGGCATCACGGGTCTTTCCCCTGCGCGAAGTCAACATATCTCATTAACGAACATTTGGAGCAATCAATGGTTATGTAAATGCTCTAGGGTTTGTGTCGAATTGGGGATTTTGTTCATCGAAATACGTAATAGAAAAAGGGGAAGAGTGTGTACCAGAAGAGACGATTCGATTGCGCTCGTTTCTGGAAGAAGCAGGATCCATGGAGGAAGAAGAGAGATCTGAGAGAGATCGCAAGGTTTTTGTGTGAGAGAGTGAAGAATTTTAAAAGACTTGTTGTCGCACTGTTGTGGGCCCCTTATAAATATAAGGATTTTCCCTTTTTTTTTTCTTTTAGGCGGTTTCAGCCTTTTTCCACATATGTACCAATAACTACTATACGAACCTTTTGTGTCGTCTCATCAACGCTTCTTACAAGTCACAACTCCCCAAAACACAAACTCAAAAGTCCGAACGTTTCATTCGGACAGCGGTTTTGCGGATTTGTCTATTGCGGACAGCAGTTTTGATGTCCAATAAAAAGTGGGTTTAGCGGATTTGTCTATTGCGGAATGCGGACAGCGGTTTCAAGCAGGCTAAACCCTTGCCGATGGTAAAACGATATCTAGTGAAATTTAAAGTTTTAAAAGATAGATTTTATGATTAGTTTTATTCAATTTACTATATATTATTGATTGTTTTCTTCAAAAATTAAGTATGAGATTTAAAGTTTTCTACATATTAAATTGAAAACAATTTCTACCTTTTTAAAAACTAGAAAGAAAATAAGTTTTTGCAGGCTGATCACCAGTTTACTCCACTGACCACCAGTTTGGACGCTCAGGTGCTTCAAATCTATATCTGTGTCTACTAGCGTTTGTGTGTGTGTGTGTTATATTATTCCATAAAATGTATGACCAGAGAACATTGATCGATTACTCACGAATAACAGAAGAAAACACAAACTAAAATTGACTCTGACGATATGAAACACGCTATTTTTTCTTAAGAAATCTTTAGAAAACGACATGGACGAGCTTCTTCCTTGTCATATATAGGTATATAAATGCACATTTGAAACAAACTAAGTCATAGTTGGCAAGAGACAGATTTTGTCACAACACAAACATTAAAAGAAACTTGAATAAAAAACACAACTTTTGAAAAATAGAGACAAGAGTGTCGAAGCTTAAAGAAGCTAAAGGGAGAAGAAGCCTTTTTTTTCTTCCTTTTTTGTTAATGAGAGAAAAAGCAAGTTAGAGAGGAGTTACAAAAGTCAGAGCAGAGAAGCGGCAAAACAGAGAGGGTACGATTTACAGAAACAGAGAGGAGACGAGATGGCCCACGATAGTTTTTCAGTTGGAGAAGTCAGAGTTGAAGACACATAATTTCTTAAGGGATAATCTTTAAATTAATATCTAAATAGTAAATTATATCTATATTTTTTTTTACATTTAAAGAAAAGTTAATATATGTGAACAATGGAGGGAAAATTTATCTTTATATTTTTTGTTGATTATGTTAATTCTGGTGACACCAAATACTCAGGTTAGTAAAAGTTAAGATTGGTTAAGTGATTAAAAGCTTTTGGTATAAGTTTAAGTTGGTTATTAGCTAGGTGTTAATTGATCCAGTTTAATCTAAGTGTACCGACTTCTTCAACCTACAAGAAGAAGGAGATGTGAGGTTCGCCATTCTTGAGCTGAAACAACGACTAGAGAGATAGCGAGAGAATTAGATAGATCTGAGAGATTGTAGCTGTTCAATTTCTGATTGTACAATCTTCTTGTAAAAGGATTTACCGTAAATTGCTCTAAGATTTCTAGTGGATGTTTGCTTGTGCCGTCAAGCACCCAGATATAGAGTCTCTTTCGAGGCTTGAACTGGGTTAACAAATCTTGTTGTGTTCTTGTTGCTTTCGTGTTGTTTCTGTTTAGGTGTTTGATTCGACGATATTCAAGGTTTCAACAAGTGGTATCAGAGCTTGGGCTCGTCGAATCCATGGCGAACGCAAGAATCGAAGTAGCTGTCTTTGATGGTCAAGGGGGTTTCACGATGTGGAAGAAAAGAATGTTAGCACATCTTGGTATCAGAAGAGGTTCAAGCGATACTTCTTCTAAGCTCTTTTCCATCACAATACAATAGTTTGAAGGATACACTGAAATATGGAAAAGATACACTGTCTCTTGAAGATGTGACAAATGCAGCAAAGTCAAAGGAGATGTAACTCAGGGAGACAAAGGAAACCAGCGGATCTCAAAGAAATGGGGAAGCATACATCACCTGTGGTAGATCAGAAAAAAGGGATAGCTACAATGGCAGAAACAAGAATAGGTCAAGATCAAAATCCAGCTCAAAGGTAACATGCTGGTACTGCAAGAAAGAATGCCACATGAAGAAAGACTGTTTTGCAAGGAAGAAAAAATTTGAAAATGATCATGGAGAAGCAGCGGTTTTGGTAGACAAGCTGCAAGAGATAGATGCTGTATCAATATCTGGTCAAAGTCCAATGGATCAGTGGGTAATAGATTCCGGGTGCTCTTACCATATATGACTTCAAGGCGAGAGTGGTTTGATGAGTTTACAGAAATCACATGAGGTCAAGTTTTGTTGGCAGATGACATAAGCGTCATGGTGCAGGGAATTGGAACTATCAAAGTCAACACCAAAGGAGGCACCATCAGACAACTAATCAAGGTAAGGTATGTTCCAAATCTTAAAAGGAATCTAATTTCTGTCAGTTCTCTTGATTTGCAGGGCTTTACACAAGAAGGTGGAAATGGGAAGATTATGTTTTACAAGAACAGGAAACTCGGTCTTCAGGGCATACTGTGTGGCAGTCTCTACCTAATGGATGGAGAAACCGTGATGCCAGAGGTAAATTCAGTGGTATCAAAAGATGACACATCGTTGTGGCATTGCAGGTTGGGCCATATGAGTATGAAAAATATCAACATTGTGGTAGACAAAGGTATTTTGGACAGAAAGAGGATCAGCAATCTAGAATTCTGTGAGATTTGTATTATGGGAAAGAACAAAAGGTTAAGCTTCAACATTGTAAAACACAACACATAAGAAGTTTTAAAGTATGTTCATGCTGATCTATGGGGCTCTTCAAATGTACATCCATCACTGTCTAAGAAGCACTACTTCTTATCGATAATAGACGACTACTCAAGGAAAGTGTGGGTCTATTTTTTGGCAACCAAAGATGAAGCCTTGAGCAAATTTTGTGAGTGGAGAACTCTGGTTGAGAATCAGGTAAACAAAAAGGTAAAGTGTCTTCGTATTGACAATGGATTAGAATTTTGCAATCTGGAATTCGATAACTATTGCAGGAGAAATGGTATAGACATACACATGATCTGTTCTTACACACCACAAGAGAACGGAGTGGCAGAACGTATGAACATGGCAATCATGGAGAAAGTAAGGTGTTTCTTAGATGAATTTGGTCTACAGGAACAATTCTGGGCAGAGGCAGTTGCAACATCTGTTTACCTCATAAACAGAACACCGTCGTCAGCTAATGATGGGAATATACCAGAACAAATGTGGCTCGGGAAAGAACCAGGTTATTCTCATCTCAGGAGGTTTGGATCAGTCGTGTACATTCACACGGATCAAGGGAAACTTAAACCGAGAGCTGTGAAAGGAATCTTTATAGGCTACCCTTATGGTGTAAAATGATACAAGGTGTGGCTGGTAGAAGACAAGAAGTGTGTGGTCAGTAGGAATGCAGTGTTTACAGAAAACAAAGTGTACAAAGATGTGATCAGAGAGAAAGAGGGCATATTAACCGAGGCAGAATCCTTGGAAAGGGGCAAAAGTGAACTACTTCTCGAAGCAAAGGAGGACAGGGAAGTGAATGAGACCATCACGCAAAGCTCTACTGAAGGTGGAGTCACTGATATCACTTCTAATGATGGTGAGGAGTCAGAAAATGATCAGGAAGATTTGAGCAATTATCAACTTGCACGAGACAGAAAACGCAGAGATATAGTCAAACCTTTACGGTTTAATGAAGACGAGACAGTAGCTTTTGCGTTATCAGCTGCAGAAGATCTTGAGTCTGAAGAATCAAGTGACTATTATGAGGCTAAGAATAGTAGAGATTGGAAATACTGGAAAGGTGCTTTCGAGGAGGAGATGAGTTCTCTTTCTAAGAATCATACTTGGAATCTGGTGAAGAAACCTGAAAATCAGAAGATTATTGGGAGTAAATGGGTACTGAAGATAAAACCAGGAACTCCCGGAGGAGAGAAGCCAAGATATAAGGCGAGATTAGTCGCAAAAGGTTACTCTCAAAGAGAAGGTATTGACTATCAAGAAATTTTCTCTCCAGTGGTTAAACATGTTTCTATACGAATATTGCTATCTATGACTGTAAATGAGGATCTGGAGTTGGAGCAACTTGACATGAAGACAGCCTTTCTTCACGGCAACATTGAAAAAGGATATTTACATGGATCAACCTGAGGGTTTCAAGGTTAAAGGAAAGGAGGATTATGTTTGTCATCTGAGGAAGTCTTTGTATGGACTAAAGCAGGCTCCAAGTCAGTGGAATATGTGTTTTTATCAGTTCATGGTTAAACAGGGTTTCATTAAAAGCAACTATGATGTGTGTGTGTACATCAAGGAGATTCAGGAGGGTCACGTTTATCTGCTATTGTACGTTGACGACATGCTGATAGCTTCAAAAGGTATGGCAGAAATAAAGAAGATTAAGCAACTGTTAAGCAATGAGTTTGATATGAAAGATTTAGGACCTGCAAAAAGGATTCTCGGTATGGATATAGAAAGAGACAGAGCAGGTGGAGTTCTGACCCTGAGTCAGTCAGAATATATCAAGAAGATCTTAAGAGTGTTTAAAATGGAAGATGCCAAATCAGTAACTACTCCCATAGGAGCTCATTTCAAGCTGGCTTCAGTAAAGGAAGAAGAAGAAAGTGCATGTGATGTTCCTTATTGCAATGCTGTAGGAAGTGTCATGTATGCAATGATTGGAACTAGGCCGGATTTAGCATATGCGGTTGGGTTGGTCAGCAGGTTTATGAGCAATCCAAGAACAATTCACTGGACAACAGTTCAATGGTTACTGAAATACTTGAAGGGAGCACAAGACAAGAAGCTGGTATTCAAGAAGAATTCTCATTTCAGAGTAGAAGGATTTTCTGACTCTGACTATGCAGGAGACTTAGACCGCAGACGATCTACCATAGGTTACATGTTCAAGGTAGGAGGGAATACCGTAAGTTGAAAATCCAATCTTCAACCTGTTGTGGCTCTATCAACAACAGAAGCTGAGTATATAGCTTTGTCCGAGGCTGTAAAAGAAGGCATTTGGCTGAGAGGTTTAGTTGAAGAACTAGGATTCAAGCAAGATGCAGTTGATATTTGGTGTGACTCTCAAAGTGCTATCTGTTTAGCCAAGAACAATGTGTTCCATGAGAGAACAAAACATGTAGCAACCAAGTATCATTTTATCAGGGACATAATTGAGGATGGGATTGTGGAAGTGCAGAAAATACCAACTTCAAGGAATCCTGCAGATGTTCTCAGAAAGGTTGTTCCAGTACATAAATTTGAGCAAGCTATGGCTTTGCTCAATGTAGCCAGAAGATAAGAAGGTGGCTACGCTTGGCGGCATGGTAGACGAACTCTGAGTATTTGTGTCAAGGTGGAGATTGTTAATTCTGGTGACACCAAATACTCAGGTTAGTAAGAGCTAAGATCGGTTAAGTGATTAAAAGCTCTTGGTACAACTTTAAGTTGGTTATTAGCTAAGTGTTAATTGATCCGGTTTAATCTAAGTGTACCGGCTTCTTCAACCTACAAGAAGAAGGAGATGTGAGGTTCGCCATTCTTGAGCTGAAACAGCGACTAGAGAGAGAGCAAGAGAATTAGATAGATCTGAGAGATTGTAGCTGTTCAATTTCTGATTGTACAATCTTCTTGTAAAAGGATCTACCGTAAATTGCTCTAAGATTTCTAGTGGATGTTTGCTTATGCCGTCAAGCACCCAGATGTAGAGTCTCTCTCGAAGCTTGAACTGGGTTAACAAATCTTGCTGTATTCTTGTTGTTTTCGTGTTGTTTCTGTTTAGATGTTTGATTCGACGATATTCAAAGTTTCAACAGATTATATAATTCTTTCTTTGTTTTTTACGTCATGGAGGGAGTTACTTAGAAGGGGTAAATAACAGAAATAGAATGTCTCATGCATGGTTCCAACTAGAAGAATGAAATGATGAAAGAATGAACGAAAAGCGGTAAAGAGGGGCAGGGAGAGATAAAAATAGGTGTAAATGGGTGTGTGAACCATAAATGGCATAACTATTAATTAAACTTTTTTTGTCTTCATTCCAACTTTATAACCCCTTCTTTTCTTTGGCTCCAAGCTTTCGTTTTTCTTCATCTTCTCTTTCACAATCTCAAAACCCAAACGGGGAAAGAAGCACAAGGAGGCAGAAGAGGAAGGGGCATATGTTCTTGATTTCTTGTTTGTGATCTCTTTACTTGTCCCTTATCTATTACACATAGTCTTCACTGTAAACTTATTTTATCTCTTTTCCATTGGACACATGCAGGATCAATCATGCTGAGGTTTTTCATCCTTTTCTCTTTTCTCATACATTCTTGTGTTGCGGTCCCCAAAACTCCCGCTGCTGCCGCGGCTGTTCCTGCCAAGAAATGGCTCACCCTTAACGGTATACTTTTCCATAAGTTGTCTCTATTTTTTGGTGATAGCATAAGCCCATATTACATAAACATGTTTAATGTTTGTATTTAACTTTCGATTCTTCATAGGTTGCAAACTTGGCTGCCAACAATGCAACTGGAGGAGCTCCGCCACATGCTCCTCCTCGTTCAGGAACCGTTGCCACCACTGCTAATCTCGGCCTTTCCTTGTTGGCAATGGTGGCTTTCCTATTTGCGGCTGCCTAATAAAGATTGAAGCTCATTTTGTAATATCTTCTCCTCCGCGTTATAGTCCACATCTCTCGCGTTGAGACACTAATGCCATATGTCTGTATCATACTTTACCACAATATACGTACACACACATGCACAATCCGACTAAAGCTCTAAAGAAGCCTTTTTATTGTGTAGGACTAATGATTAGATCAGAGATTGGAATCTTGACTTTCTCTCTTTTGGTTTTCCTAGCTAAAGTTGTCCACCATATTGTCCTGCAGCTAATGCTTTCTCAAGATAGTAAAGTTGCAAAAGACAAACATCAATAATCAAACTATCAAGAGGTCTTGCGTACTCAGATCACCATAGGAAAATTGAAAGATGGTCCTCTCAGTCAGTCTTCAGCTGCTGAAATAAGAGGATATATACGAATTACAATGATCAAATTACATTTCCAACCGACAAGAAGTTGATTAATAATGATGCAAACGTCACAGTCAAAGACTGCCAAGTCTTTTCCATCGTGAAGAAATAAAATAAATTCCAGTCGAGTTCACCAACAAATCCCAATGGCTGAGGTTTGCTATTCCAAAAGACCATCATACATGGTGGTTAGGTTTTCGCCTACTTGTAAAAGTAGCCTCTTTGCCTCTTGTACATATTTGAAGAAGAGAATAGGAACACACATGAGGTAAATTAAATGACTTGCTTATTGCGGCCAGCTAAACCACCAAGAAGAGAATTGACCAAGACATGTATGATGTATTTGTATTTATTGCTCTCTAATTACAATATTTTATACCCCTTCCTATTTTACAAGTTAGCTTTGCCGTTAGGTGACGAGTTAAAAGAAGATAAAATATTGCTGCTTTGAACATTCCACTTCTCCTGTTGTCTGGAAACGCCATGGGCTTAAGCCGCACAGTCTCCTCACCCTCACCGGTCCAGTCCAGTCCTAGACTGTTTTACTTTCCTTGCCATCTAAAAAATAGGAAGAAGCGATTTTTCAAACAGCGGTTCCTTTTTCCAGTGGCGCCTTCGTTTCTTTATCTATCCACTTGTCTTTGTTTTCTCGTTCTTAACTTGTTCCTCCACGGACAAGGACTTCTTGCTTTCGTTATCTAATGCACCTGTTTTTGGTTTTCCTTCTTCAGCCTTCTTCTTAGCTTCCGCCTCAAGTTGTTTTCCGTTTTCTTCATGCGCACGATTGAACAGTCTTACAAAGTTTAGAAGAGTCGACACCACTGCAATTTGCAATCACTGGCTAGATTTAGACAACATTAAAACACCTTGATTCACATAAAGGCTACATATATATACGATCTTGTATATGCATACCTTGTTCAAAAGGGAACTTAGCAGGGTCTTCACCAAAGTAGAGAATTAAGCCATCCACATTTCTTCCCTGGATGCATAATTTATTTACTCTGACCAAGTTCTCAACCAACGATAGAGCAGAAGTAATATATCTATTGAACATTGGATTTTTGGGGACATACCACTCCCGAATAGAGTGAAGCCAAGGACCTTACTTCTGATTCCGCATGATGGAGGAATTCCTTCAGTATCTGCAGAAAAAAAATAACAAAAGACCTTGATATGTATGATCAAACAAGATTGCAATGAATCAAATAATCAACTCCTTAAGTGTTCATGCAGCTGCATTGTCAAGACATTTGCTGCCTGGTTTGTTAGTTATTACCCATCTAACTGCCATGTTAGTTGTTATGGAGCCATTCCATTCAAAATGTACTAGCCACATAATTCCTGGATCACATCCCGTACTGACTACACTACATGGCCTACTTTTCCTTCGTATGAGACTTCATTGCCTCCCAGTAAACGGTCTGCGTTTCTTATGTACATTTAGCTCTGTACATATATTCTGTTCCCTTTGAGAAAACCTTGAAGAGGGAACTTGTGATCGAACAAAGATACCTTGTTAAAGTTGTGTGAGATTGAGCCATCATTTTGGGACAAGGAGAGTTCCTGTACAACTTTCTCCAGTCCCTTGTTTATAGCTTGCATCTCCTCAGCCAAAAACTTCAGTTGAATCTGTATCAAAGTTCAGGAAATTAACATAGTTTTCAAATTTTCTTATCTATACACACAGAAACTACAAATGAAATGTGAAAGCTTGGTACCTTTGTTGCAGGCTCCAGTGAGGATAAATCTTTTGTGAAATCTAAAACTTCCGGCATTTTTTCAGCAAGAATCTGCAGAGAATACATCATTATATATCTTCTCTCCATCTAGTATATCCACAAAGCTACAGGAGCATAGACTATGGTAGCTTACCTTGCATAGATAATGCATCAGAGTCATACGGTTATTACGCGCCCGTGTCTCGCTGAGTTTTGGCAGACTGTCCAATTTAAACCCAACCGCAGCACCTAGACAGAAACTACTTTCAGAGCAGGATAGAAGATGAAACCCGGAGAGTTTAACTGTTCCATTTTCATACTCACCCCTAGCCGTCCCCTGGTTTAGAGCGTTTCCAAGGGACAAAACTGTCTGCATTATTCTTTTGAATTTTTCAGAATTCTTTATCTGACGAAAACAGAAAGAAAATAGCAAGGGTGAGGTACCGTTTAATCATGTTGGAGGTCACCTAGACGACAAGTTTAGTCTGACTTACCTGCTCTGCTGCGGAGTTCACAACACTTAGACTATTCCTGAGTTCAGAAATCTAAAAAAGTGTTCACTAGTGACCATAAGTACCAAAATCAAAGCTCCACATAATCGTAATTAGCTGGGTATCAATTTTCAGACCTGAGAACGAAACTGAATTTTGAATGAGAATACCCTGAGCTTTGTTTCCACTCTTGCGACTTTCATCATCTCTAGAAAGAACTTTTCACACAATTTCAAGAAGCATACTTGGTGCTATCGTTCTAATGGCTACTCCAATGAAACTAAAACAAAATTCCAAGTTTTGTACCTGTTCGCATTTTCCAAGCTTTTCCTTGTCACCATTGTAACCCTACAAAAACGAGCATAAAATGAAGATAAATCAAAGGAAAATGTGGATCACAGAACACCCAAAATTATTCTATGGATTTCTGGCTTTCAGTCAAACCGGCAGAACGTCGGTCCAGGCATGCACTTCTCATACCTTTAGTAACTCCATCTCTTCTCTTGTTGGACAAAACTTAATTAGGTTCTCAACCTGATCAGCATCAAGAACTGATTCCTCCAGGTTAAGCACTGAGTACTGCCAATAGTTTGAGAGTCAATTTAGCTTTTAATTTCCATTGACATTTTTACCAAATAAATTTGTCACGATTACAAAGCTTGATATTACCATTAAATCCTGCAGAGGTACTTTCACTTTTGAAAGCATAATTTCACAATTGTATGCTCGCCTGTGGTCAATCTGTGAAATAGAGTTTTTCATACTATTCAATATGTTCAACCATAGATAAAACAATCATTTTAAGGGGAAACATATAAGAATCGACACAGACAATGCACACATGTTAACTATTAAACACATGATTTACCAGTTGGACTTTCTCGGGTTTAGGTCCACGAGAGCTATTTAGTCTCGACTTTCCTGCCTGCTCTGGAGCAGATGCGGAAAAAAGACTTTCAAGCTCTGTCATGTCAATCTCAGGAGCCCTAAACCAACAGGTAAGAACAAATGGCTTAGAAATCATGCAAGAACCAAAGGTATCATATAAATAACTAACGACAACATGAACAATGCATACTTAGAAGCTTCACTAGACATTTGTGTTTCAGCCCATAAGCTCCCATTGACAGCTCTTGTCAGTTTCAACCAGTGGTATGGCTTCAACTTTTTGGCTGTATTGTTCTTTGAATTTACACGTAACATTCGGCCTTTTCCTGATGAAAGAGATCCAGCTGGTAACGCAGGTGTTGGAGGCACACTAGTACCAGAAGATAGGGATGAATTGGTTCCTAATTTTGGAGGAGGAGGAGGTGGTGCTGAGGGTGACCTCATCTGACCTAACGGTGGTGGAGGTGGTACTGACGGTGCCTTCATCTGACCTGGTGGTGGTGGAGGTGGTGCGTTTGGAGGGGGAGGAGGGGCAGAAGAGGTAGGAAGCTGTGGAGTTGCAGGAGGTGAAATTTTAATGGTAGAATTTCCATGAGATTGTTGTGTTGTAGCTGGGGGAGGGGGAGGAGGAGGAGGAGGAGGAGAGGCAGCGATAGCTGGTGCTGGGGGTGGGGGTGGGGGTGGTATAGGAGGGGAAACTCCGGACACTGTGTTCTGGTCTGAATGCTGCATTGGAGGGGGAGGAGGGGGAGGTGGTGGTCGAGGTAACAGAAGTGTTTTGTCTGAGTTAGACACTGGAGGAGGTGACCTCGCCGGTTGCCCAAGAGGTGAAGACACATCGTTGGGAGCTCCTATTGGAGGTGAAGCAGGAGGGCAAAAAGAACCTGATGTGTCAGTTTGGGATGGTTTAGCAGGAGTAGCTGATAATGCAGGAGATGGAAGAACTGACGATGAATTTGTTATTCTAGAAGACTCTCGAGGAGAAAAATCGGAGGCAGGAGGAAGAGGAAGAGATGTTGGAGGCAGTGTCATGAGAAGTTTTTCGTTTGGAGTTGTTTGATGTAATGCAGAGCCAGCTAATGACACCCAGGCATTCCCTTGTGAAACTGTCTTTGCCGGTTGGACAACAGAATGTTGCAGTTGCTCTGAAGGTTGAGAAGCCACAGTTGGTAGTAAAGGAGGTGGGGGAGGTGGGGGAGGTGCTCCTGCTGGAGCCAACGATGTTCGTACAGGATGAGGTGGCGACGGTGTGGACTGCGAAAATGATACCGCTTTCCCATTTTTTATTTGAGGACTCCTCAAAACATTCTGCTCAGCATTTTCAGACAAATCAGAACCATCCACAAAAGGTTTAACTGTTGCAGAATGATTCACAAGCTTGAGAGAAGGGGACTCTTGATGTAACAACTTTGTTGCATCCTGGGTGGTGGTGTTTGCCTGGCTGCTTATCTGAAGGACAGAATGAATGTCTTCTGCTATAAGCTTCTTGGCTGAACCAGTAGGTTGTTTTTCTGGTGTGTCGACCGTTTCAACCTCGGACACTGAAGACAATTTGAACTTTGCACTATTTTCAATTGCTGCCTGTTTCATTATATCATGGATACTTTTGGGGCTTAACCCTTGTAGTCTTGGGCTTGAATTCCCATCTGGTCTTTCATGGACAGCATTTGCAATAGCTAAATGCTGAAGCATATTGCGTGTGGCATCAGTCTGATCAACCCAGTCAGCTTGATTGAAGAACTCATGAACTTTGGAAAACATTTCTATTGGAAGACCATCTTTCTCCTCCAAGCACGAAAAATCCATCAAGTCAACAGAAGAGGCAGCATCCATATCCGAGAAGAGAAGCTTCACACAGAAAGTACTCTTTGTGAGTACAAAGTTTCAAAGTAGTAGCTATGTACCATGTAAACAGAATATGAGTCCCATGAGTACATACCTCAACTCTGAACCCCTTTGGGAACTGTTCTTTTATATGCCATAATGTGTCAACTTCATCACGGTTAAGCATCAAAATGTTTGATCTAATAAAAGCTGTGTTGAAAACCACTCGAAACATCATGACTTCTCTTTCCATGTCATCGTTCAAACTGAGGCACTCAATCACGATATCGCCTTGCACATGACAATTGATGTCAATCTTGACAAGTTCACATTCTGCCTGAAAAACAAGGATAAAAAAAAACGGAGAAAGCCACTGAACCATGTTGCAAACAAAGACAAAGAGAAACATAAGGCTACTCAGTTATCAAAATTATTTCTATTGCTAAGACCTTAAAATGAAGATGGAGAGTGAATGTATTTAGCACACGCTGAGTTAAAGGTCATGAATTATGAAAGACGCTA
This sequence comes from Schrenkiella parvula, assembly GCA_000218505.1. Classification (NCBI taxonomy): domain Eukaryota; kingdom Viridiplantae; phylum Streptophyta; class Magnoliopsida; order Brassicales; family Brassicaceae; genus Schrenkiella; species Schrenkiella parvula. Next base: position 10,188,402 of record CM001192.1, on the reverse strand, counting down.
TGAATCTGTCGTGAAAAATACCTGCTTGTAGATCCTCAGGTGTTTCCCTTTCTTGGGAGTCGAGTACAACAGCTTAGGTTTTTTATCATCTACAAAAAACGGATCCTGACCATATACTCGGAAGATTGGGCGGCAGCCTCCTTGTCCACTTACATCAGGAATAAATCTCAAAATAACACAATCCATAGTGAGAGCTCTATCCAATGGAGGCCATTCAGAGACCAAATTCCTTCTCGACACGTACTGTAGATAGCGTAGCTGAGAAGGAATCGGGTTCAACGGTGAGAACAAATGCAGAAGCTCACGCGGAGCCTGCTTGTAGATCATGTCCAAGGTCTTGTACTCACCACTGTACTGCTTCCGGTAAATAAGGAGGGCAGCTAGCATGAATGCCAAAACTGGCCAAGCCCCGCGTTCGCAATGCATTAGTAGCAAGTTATTTGGGCCGAGTGAGAGCCAGCTTTCACTTGACCGGAGAAAATGGTGCATCACTTCGACAGGCAACAATGAGCAGCCTTCATAGTGGCGAGGATAATCCATTATGGTCAAGCCATGTTCTGACAAGACATCAGCCATCACACTCCGAGTGCCCACTTCACGGAAATTAAACACAAGAGACGATGCATCGGAAAAGTGCTCCTGTAGTTGATTGACTACTCCCGCCATATAAACTTTATAATTTTCTTCTTCCCAAGAATCGGTAGAGAAGCAGCAGTCGAACACTGCAAACACACACATAACCTTTGTGTTCAGTTCAATGTCTTTAAGTCAATCATCATATGATAAAATGAAAAATCCTATTCAAAATATCCATCATTTCTTGGCTTTAGCACAGACGCAAACAAATGTAACAATCCTACAAAAGCTATCAAATTTCTCACACAAATCGTAGAATGCGGGATTGACATTGGACATAGATCAAACAAGGGTTCACGAGATGCGCCAAAAGCAAAGAACGTAGTAAATCCCGATTATTCAAACACTCAAACTCATAAGACCGTGAAGTAGAATCAACAAGACAAAGTAGAGAAATGAAGCAGAGATGGGAGAAACAGACCGAAAACTCTGTCGCATATCTCAAGCAAACCATCTGGAGGTTTGCGGTAGAACAATTTGCGAAACAATGCCATTTTATCAAAATCCTAAACTCCTTATTCGCGTTCCAAAACCGAAAACCTTGTCTTTTCCTTTGGATTTTTCCAGAATCTGAAGCTGAAAGTTGCCTTTTTTGTGTTGAGATGATGATGTAAAATGGTGTTCGATGTTGCGTTGAATCCAGAAAAAAAAAGAAAATGTCAGCTGGCGCGTTTTATGAAGTGGATCCCATGATCAGTCGCCACGTCTCCACCGGACCTGAGAAGTGTCTTCTCATCTACGGACGAACCGGCTTTAATCTCTTCCTGTTAATGGGCTTTTAAATTAGGCCCGTGAGACGCCCACTTACGCAAAAGAGCACACTGATGTCATCCCTCTCTATCTCTGTTTTGTTCAGGCTTAATAGATCTTTGCATTGTTTCTTCCTTGAAATTCTCTAATGGTGGTGAGGAAGATGATTGATGTTATTTCTTGAATTCTTTCTCGTGAAGCTGCTTTGTATTCTGAACACTTGAATTTTCTGACAAGTGTTGTTCTAATTTCTGCTGTCGATCTAATGTGGTTGACGATTCATGTAGTTGGTAACGAGAGAAAGAAGGCAAAAAAAACGCAGACGTCAGAAGCTTGCTTGAGTGTATTGTAAGCTCATTGAAACAAAAAAAAAAGGGCAGAAGACGACAAACGTGGATTCTCCGAGATTCAACAAAAGTTGCTGTGATATCGTCGAAATCGGAATTGACACAGCGAAGTAGCGGAGCTCTGTTTTAGCATGACTTTACTTAAAATAGTGAGTTTTGCTATTTTTATCCGGAGATTGAACTCTGATCTGTTAGTTAATAAACTACTTTGATGGAGGATCCTGTTTTTGATTATTTCGCGCACATTTTAGGCGTCAGTTTAGGGGCTAATCAGATGAATGATTCCTATTTTCCAAGGCGTGACAGAGTCAAAAAGGTGTGAAACCACTAAAAAGGTGATTTTTTACACTATAACCCAAATCCTGCAGAATTGAGAAACCACAACCACCCACTCTCCCACTCAACCAAATCCATTGACAGTTTGACACCTTGGGATTTCAAATTCACAAAAGTCTGAGGCAGATTCCATTTCATATTACTCACCAGCAAAGTATAACTTTACCTAATTATAATCTCCTCATCTCCCCTTTTTTCTTTGACTTTCAACGACTCTCTCTCTCTTCTCTTTCAGTTCCTCCAGAGTCCATAGGATACAGCCAAACTCACTCTGAACTCTCCCAAACTTTTAAACCCTTATCTTCTTCTTCTTCTTCGGAATCATGTCTTCTGATTAACCTCTGATTTTGAAGCTGTGCACGTGAAAGGGATCTCAATGTATTCCAAACTATCACATCTCCACCCCGTGATTCCATTATGTCTTTTCTTCTTTTCACGCAGTCTGTCTTCTTTCTGAGCTCCCCCATCCACCTTTCTCCAGGTCCAGACTCCAAAATATGGGCTTGTGTCTATGGGCAACTCTCATGTTTCTCTCCCTCTTCGTCAAGCACCTGACGAGTCAAGATCCCAACACCGACGCTTTTTATCTCTCTGAGTTTTTTTCCAAAATGGTTTTACCCAATTCTTCCCAAGTTCGCACATTTTCTTCTTCTTCTTTATGTTCGTGGCCAGGAGTGATCTGTGACTCACGGAGAGAGTACGTCGTCCACTTCTCGGCTTATGGGTCGGACTTGTCTGGTCCCATCCCGGACAACACCATCGGTAAAATGAGAATGCTCCGATATTTGGATCTCAGTGGCAACAAGATTACGTCTCTGCCCTCGGATTTGTGGAGTCTGGGGGGCTCGCTCAAGAGTCTCAATCTCTCCTCTAACCGGATTTCGCAGACTCTTGCCAGCAACATCGGCAATTTCATCTCCCTTGAGACACTCGACCTTTCTTTCAACAGCTTCTCTGGCGAAATCCCTGCCGCTATAAGCTCCCTTGTCCGTCTAACAACTCTCAAGCTCCACAACAATGGTTTTCAATTTGTCGTCCCTCCAGGGCTTCTCCATTGCCGATCTCTAGTCTCCATTGACCTCTCATCGAATCGGCTCACCGGGTCTCTGCCTGTTGATTTTGGCTCGGCCTTCCCACAACTAAAAAGCCTGAACCTTTCACGGAATCTGTTTCAGGGTTCACTGAAAGGGGTCTTGCATGAAAACGTGGAAACAGTTGATCTCAGTGAAAACCGATTTGATGGGCATATCTTACAGTTAATAGCCGGCCACAAACACAACTTGTCTAGTCTGATTTATCTGGACTTGTCGGAGAATCTTTTAGTCGGCCATATACTCAATGGATTGAGTTCATCTCAGAAGCTGGGACACCTTAACCTCGCGTGCAATCGATTCAGGGTACAAGAATTCCCACAAATCACAACGCTTTCAGCTTTATATTATCTAAATCTATCCAGGATCAGTCTGGTAGGTATCATCCCAAAAGAAATCTCGCGGCTGAGTCATCTGAAGGTTCTTGATCTCTCCTTTAATAATCTCACTGGCCATGTACCTTTGTTAAGCCTCAAGAACATTGAAATACTTGATCTCTCGCTGAATAAGCTAGACGGAGACATTCCAAGGCCGGTTCTGGAGAAACTCCCAATGATGGAGAGGTTTAACCTCTCTTTCAACAATCTAACCTTTTGTAACCCCAACTTCTCTCAAGGAATGATCCAGACATCCCTCATTGGTTCCACAAACAACTGCCCCTTCGCTGCAAAGCCAGTTGTTCAAAAGGGAAAGAACGTCAACAAGAAGACGACAGGGCTTAAGATTGGTTTGACTTTTGCAATCTCCATGGCTTTCTTACTGACTGGGCTGTTGCTCATACTTGTGGCATTGAGAGGTAGAAGAAAATACAGAACATGGGCGACAAAGCAAGCCGCAGAACCTAATGTGTCAGACCAAAGTGACTCAACCGACGTCTCTGTGGTAATGATTGACAAGCCGTTGATGAAGATGACGTTTGCAGACCTCAAGGCTGCCACTCTCAACTTCGACAGAGGCGCATTGTTGTGGGAAAGCAAGTCTGGTCCTACTTACGAGGCAGTCCTACCAGGTGGATTCAGAGCAGCTCTGAAAGTTGTCCCAAATGGTACCACATTGAGCGACCACGAAGCCTCGATTGCGTTCGAACGCCTGGCGCGGATCAATCACCCAAACCTCGTCCCGCTCTCTGGATACTGCATAGCCGCAGAGCAAAGAGTTGTGATTTACGAGCACCTAGACTATGTTAATTTGCAAAGTCTACTCCATACCACATACGATTCCGAAAGAATATTGGCATCCTGGAGACTCAGGCATAAGATAGCTCTGGGGACGGCGAGGGCGTTGGCTTTCCTCCATCATGGCTGCATTCCTCCGGTGGTCCACGGGGAAGTGAAGGCTGGAACAATCTGCTTAGACTCCAGTCAGGAACCACAATTAGCAGAATTTGGTTTAGCCAAACTCTTGGACGAGGGATTTCCCGGCGATGTAGACAGTTACGCACCGCCGGAGCTGGAGGAACATGGCTCCCCGACGGTAGAATCCGATGTGTACAGCTTTGGAGTTGTTCTACTTGAGCTCGTGAGCGGGAAGAAGCCGGAATGGGACTTGGTGAATTGGGTAAGAGGGTTGGTGAGGCAAGGACAAGGATCGAGAACCATCGATCCGACGATGCAAGAGACAGGTCCGGTGGAGCAGATTGCGGAGGCGGTGAAGATAGGGTACTTGTGCACCGCCGATTTGCCATGGAAGCGACCCACGATGCAGCAGGTGGTTGGACTTCTCAAAGACATTTCCCCAATCAGTTGTTAATGGGCTAGGGCCTTATAATGGGCCAATCAGTATTAACATGGTCACAAAGTACGTACGTTTTATTGTTGATGGTTTCGAGATTTAGAAGAATGGAAAATTGTGTGTTGCTCTAATTACATAAAAGAGCCGTTTATGTCTGATGCATTATGTATGTAAGCAACAAAAATACAACACCTTTGCTTTATTGAGAAGAAGAGTTTTTGCATTAAAACGAGATTTAAAGGCAGAAGAAAGGAAGAGTGGGGTTTAGAAGAGATCAATGTCCATGTCCATAGAATTCACAAGTACCCCATCATCTTCCCACTTTATTTCCTTGGCATTCGGATCTTTCTCTATTATGCGCAATGGTGCATCCAATGGTGGAGGGTCCTGCAATCACTCTATTATATTAGCAACAAACGCTAAGTATGTGATATAGACTCTTGAGTTATCCTACCATGCACCGTATGAGAGGCCAATTGATCCCGCGGAAGAAAGCGTGCTGCTTTATCTCATTCGCCCCACCTTTGGATCCTAGCCGGCTGCTCGGATCTCTATGTAACAACGCGTTGATCAACTGTCTACATACAAGACTTACCTGCACAATACAATACATGGTTAAGTTAGTACTTTGGGCGCATTGAAAGACACACAGGTTGTTACAAGATAGATAGCTCACAGGGATACTGCTGGGAAAGGTGAGATCTTTGTGCAAGATGTTGGCAAATGTCTTCTGCCTATTCTTACCCCTGAAAGGTGTGCGACCATAAAGCATCTCATACAACAAGATACCTAAAACAAACATACATACAAAAAGGAGATCAGCGTAGTACAAGAGGGGTGTGACGTAAGTTATCATAATTTCAAAAGATGGTGGCAGATTATACCTAGTGCCCACCAATCAATAGCACTCGTATGACCAGCGCCCGTAATTATCTCCTGAAATAATTAGGTGAACGATAAATAGAATACCAAAAGCTGAAATACAATGAAGATGAAACTGAGAGTTTATTTTCCAACTCAATTCCAGGCAGTGAAGATTACAAGAGATAAACATCACTAAACATGAAGTGTATCACCGTACAGGCGCAATGTATTCTTCAGTCCCTACAAACGAGTTTGACTGGGCCGTTGGTTCTGCAACAAATGTGGGTAGGGGCTGACTCTTGGATCTCCTTCGTTTGTTAGGTGCAGGTGGAATTATAAGCTGCACACCATAATTATCCTGATTATTTCTTTATATTACCAATAAAAAGGTAAAGTTAGATTAAAAAATAACCTGGGGTGTGCAGGACGTCATGAATGATAAATCAAAGTCGGCTAATACAATGTGTCCATCCTTCTTGAGCAGTATATTTTCAGGCTTCAGGTCTCGGTATACTATTCCTATTTATGGAACATATATACAAATTTAAATGAAACTGCCAAAAGAGACTACTCAAGGCATGCGGCTATATGCATGAACAAGAAATGTTTAGGTCAACAAAGGCAATAATTTACTCCGCCATTTATTACCTAAGCAGTGAAGATATTCTAAGCCGATAACTACCTCTGCTGCATAGAACCTGATGACAAAGAGATTAATTAGCGTAACTCATACGGGCACAGTGCCCCTATTTTCTTATTACAGCACATTGATATTTGCTTCTGACCAGTGGATCTGGTCTTACAGATATTACATATGGATTGGAAGAGCATAGGTTACCTTGCTGATTCCTCTGACAAAAATTTCATGGGTTGTCTGTCAAGCAGTGCAAACAACTCTCCACCAGGGTAGAAGTCTGTAATCAAACAAACATGCGTAGATGTCTGGGGCCAGGAAGTAATGCTTTAGCAATGAGATGCAGGAGCTGAAATGATACTAACAAAAATAGAAACATCTACCTGAAAGGAAGCGTAGAGAGTGGGAAGGAAAGGATGATCCAGAAGGGAAATGATTTCCCTTTCGATGCATGCTCGGTGGGCCTGTATAACACTGCACGTCGTCAATGAGAGGTATAATATAAAATTCATTTTTTGGCTTTCCCTCTGAAAGGGGAATTCATTCTCCATCATATACCTTGTTACGATTCAACATCATGGCTTTTTCCATTGCCTTCATGGCATACAACTCCCCTGTGCCTTTCAGTTCAACCAAATGGACACTTTGTAGCCAATAAAAAAAAAGTAAATCGTGCAAGTATATACAACGTAAACGTAGATAAGGGCAGTTTTGACTTCAAGTTTACTGTTAAGGACACAATAGAAATGGTACCTCCCAGTATCACCAGAGCCCAACGGTTTTATTGGCTTGAAATGATGAAGTCCCACTGTTTCTCCACTGGCTTGGATCTACGAAGGAGACTATCGAAATCAAAACAGGATAACTGAGAAACAAAGTAAACAACTAATGTGGTTTGATGCATGCCTTATGAATCGCTTTCCAGGACGTACTCTCCTTTTTGTGAGGCAGAGGATATACAGGCTTTGAGTGTGCAGCCCACAGGTCCTCGGGCCGCTAAAAACACATTAAAAATTGATTGCATATATAGCTTTACATCTTTGTTAAGTAACCGTGATTTAATATACATTACCATATTAGCATCTGGAAGTTCTCTGACAGCTTCATCTACATTTGTTGCTGTAGCTTTCACCTGAAAAATCAATCCTTGTGATAGGCTCCTTTGATGGAAAAAAAGATTTTTAAAGAGCGCAGAAGGAGATGAACCATGTACCACTTTAGAACTCTGCATCTCTGTTTTCTCAGACAAACGATTTTGGAGGGGTTCCACATGATCACTTCCATCAAGCTGCACACCGATGAAGTATTGAAGCTCTCCCTAATGATGACGAAGTCATGTTGTCAGCAACAATTCACAGTTTTCTTCGAGGATCTAAATCAAGACATAACAATAATCTCATGGCGACCTTCTGATCACGCATAGGTTGCAAGTGGAATAAGTTCCAGAATTTCTTTCCTGCAATTATTTAGAGGTTTGATGGTCATCCCGAATTGAAAACTTTCAAGATAATTTTCTGAAAATGTTCATTATCATATAATTACCGCTCTTAGTGTAGTTTATCAACTGTACAGTTATCTCCCTTTGATCTCTAATTGCGTCTCTTATCTTCTGGACAGTCGCTTGATCTGTCTCTGGCCCCTGAAGAAATCTGAGGCCAACCACTTTGCACAAATTTATATCACGAAAATAAGAAAAACACAGCCGAGAAGACTGCATAATTCACAGGCATGACGAATCGCATGAGTGAAAGATACAAGGAGAAGAATATTTACATACCGACAATTTCTTCCCAAAATTTCCTCGCGTGTATACTCTGTCAATTCAAGAAAGCTATCTGATGCAAAGATCTGCAAACAAAGGATTTGGATCATCGTTTCAAGGTTATTTGCTTACCATAATTCCATACCAAACATAGTATCACACTTGACTAAGAAAGTCAATATAAGCAATATACTCTACAAATTGAACATCCATTTAAAATTCTAGACTGAAATACATACAATAGGATTATCAGGAAGGCGAGGATCACTGATGACAAAATTCTTCTCTATGCGCTCAAGAGTGGTAGCTAGATCAATCCCTTGGCGTATATCCCTTTCTCTTTCTGTACTGTCCCAGCTGTCCCTCGGCTCTATTACTTCTGTGCTCAACAACAATGCTTCAGGTTCCACACTAGAACCGTGTTCATGCCTTTTATTGGAGCTAAGTGATTTACTTTTTGAACTGCACATTTCATGATCACAAATCATTCAGGGTATATATTACAGCTTCAGAATTAACAAACCAATTAATGTCAGAGGATAAATTCCAGTGCTCAGTACAAGGTTACAAATGTATACAAGAAAAAAGAAACAGAGCACAAGTAGGATATTGCAGCAATTGTAACTTCCTATTGGGATTTTATATTGGACTAGGAGATAATACTTAACTCTATACATTGACCCTTTTAGGATCTGAGATTGTGTTGTACACTTAAACACTATCTGGCAATGATAACAAACAAGTTGCTTTTCAGCAAACTTTGGCACTTCCATTACACTTTTGTGGAGACATGCCTTTAAGGATTTAGTGTTCACGAGACTATCATGGATCTGGTGGTGAAAAGACTCACCTAGCTGGAGTAGAAACACGTCCAGGTGTTCTCGCTGACTTTGAACCCTCATCTGATTGTATAGCTTGTCTATTAGGTGTAGTAGCACTATCAGGCCTCACCATAATATCATTGCTCACGGATTCCCGCACTTGGGACTTGCGATGTCTTATTGTTTGCACGACCTCTGTGATGGAATCCAAAGCTTTCTCCTTCTGGCGAGCTGATACCAACATCAAGAGCATGAAATGTTATAAATTGTGGATCAGCCCACAAAAAGTCATAGTGCTTTTGTTTTTGGCTAAACAGCCTAAACTATATTATTATTTTATGACACAAAACAAATAAGAAAACATGTTAATTCTATAGAGAGATGCAGGGAAGCAGAAACCATCATATCGGATCAGGGACTTGGAGAGTCCATTTGGCCTCAATTCTTTATCATTTACGCCTTCTGTGTATTTGCTTACTTCAACCTGCATCCTGCAAATAAACAATGCAAAATGAAAGTGTGGGAATGATTGATAGAGGAGAGAATCGATTAATTAGGAAAAAACAGGGAGCAATTAAGGGAGGTACCCAATGAACTTGATGGTGTTGCCTTGGTCGTCCTTGATAGGAGTGATTGTGAGAAGATTCCAGAAGGGGGTTCCGTCCTTTTTGTAGTTTAATAGCCTTCCACAGTAACTTTTTCCATTCTTGACACAATCTCTGATTTTGGCAACCTCTTTCTGGTCTGTGTCCGGCCCTTGTAGAAACCGGCTGGCGTTTTTCCCACAAAGATTAACACCTTTTAGAATAAGTTGGCATGGCTTTCAAAAGCAATATTATGCTAAGTAGTAATTGCGGATGAAACTAGAAAAATAGATATGAGAGGAGGCGTACCAGTTTTTTCCAACAATTTCCTTGGAAGAATAACCGGTCATGGTGAAGAATCCACTGCTGGCATACACTATGGGACAGTGTGGCTGAGTGGCGTCAGAGACAACAAAGGTCTGCTGCAACGTGGAAAGAGCGGTTTTGAGCTCCTGGGATACTCTAGGGAAGGCCCCAGATTCAGAAGACGTTGATTCTTCAGATGACCTCCGAGACATTTTACTTCGTTCCACTTCACCGGACAATTTGAAACTAATGCCATCTTCTCCGGAGTCCGGCTTAACGGCTGACAATCCCCATTCAGCAGTTCTCTCTGCTAACTTTGCAGAATCTTGAAATTCCACCCACTTACTGCTGCTGCCTTTTCCGTCGCCATCCTGAGGCTTTGATGAAGAAGAAGAAGATGATGATCCGTTTAACTCTTTACCACTCAAGGGGTTGAAGACCTCGAGGGATCTGCGAACACTTAATGACTCCAAATCGGTCAAGGGAGATTGAGGGGCTCTTGGCCTCTCCATATTGTTTCTTTATTCTCTTTCGCGAAACAGAGTAATGAATAGGCTGCAAATGAAAACCAGACAAGTTTACTAAGAGTTAGATAGGTGGATGAGGCAAACACACCTGTAGTTTCCGGGAACAGCCAATAAATGCCATTAAAAGTGTTTGGAAGCAATCAAGAAACACGTTAAAGAAGATGAAGTTAATAAAAATAAACAAAAAATAAATACCAGACGTGTAGCTTTATCAGCTGCAACTCATGGATATATTGTACATGGCTTTAAAAAGGGCAAAGACGATGAAAAAAACATTTGAGAGTCAGGCAATAAAAACTCACAACTGTACGCAACTGGATTATGTTATTTTATCTCTATCGATTTTTTCAAACAATCATGTTTCTGAGGCTACAAACGAGCGATGCGAAAGCCTGGGAGGATAGACATCACTATCTATATTCAAAACTCACATGGACCCATTTTCTCCTCTAAATAAAGGACCACACACTCTATTTCCCCAAAATACGTGCACTCTTGTTCATCATTCCCTATTCCTTCAAAATTTCTTCATCATCATAAATTTATTGCGCCCTCTTTCACATTGCAATAATTGATTGAAAAACAAATAAATACCGACACTCTTCTCTGTTCGGTAAATGTAATCTCAATAGTAGAAAAATTAAAACCCAGTAGTAACTTACGAGTTCTGTAGTAGCATACGGGCCATCTGACTAAACGGAAGACGAACACGTTTGTGAGAGCGACTCTATCTTCTCTCCCAGGATGCTTTCGCAGACGACGAAACAGACAATTTGTCTTTAGTCAATTCACCGTCTGTTTCAAATAATGCTAATATGCTATGAAGAAATTAAAGCAATGGGACCTCCAAAAACCTCATCAGGATACTAGTGGGCCTATTATTTCCCGCTAAAAGCCCATCAAGGCCTACAATAATGGGCCTTACTGATTAAGTCATTAAGATGTAAAAGTGAGGGAGACGAGGGGAAAAATCTGAAGCAGCACAGAAAAAAATGGAGGGAGGCGGAAGCGGCGGCGTTAGGCTTCACGTCGGAGGATTGGGAGAAAGCGTCGGGAAAGACGATCTTCTCAAGATCTTCTCTCCCATGGGTTCCGTCGATGCTGTTGAATTCGTTAGGACCAAAGGTCGCTCCTTCGCTTACATCGACTTCTCTCCCTCCTCCGACAATTCACTCACCAAGCTCTTCTCCACGGTGAGCTATTTCGATCTCTCCCTCTTTCACTTTCCCTCTTCTCTGCTCTCTTTCTTCCTAACCCGGATTTGATTATTGGCAGTATAATGGATGTATATGGAAAGGAGGGAGACTTCGACTGGAGAAAGCCAAGGAGCATTATCTGGCTCGCTTGAAGCGGGAATGGGAGGAATCAGCTTCTTCTTCTGATGACACCGTTAAAGCTCCCGAGAACACTACCCCTTCCACTCACCTTAATATCTTCTTTCCTAGACTCAGAAAGGTACCAAAAGCTCCTTCGATATCCGTGACATTTAACATGATAAAGTAACTAGGAATAGGAGATTAGGGGTTGAAATACCTTTCGCTTCGTGCAGGTGAAAGCTATGCCACTCAGTGGAACCGGCAAACATAAGTATAGCTTCCAGCGTGTTGCAGTGCCGTCTCTTCTTCCCAAGACCTTTTGCGATTGTGAGGAGCACTCTACGTCTCTCACTCCTCAGGAAACCCATGTCCGTGATCTGAAAGCGCTTAATGTGGGAATAAACGAAGAAGAAGTGAACATTATGAACTCAGTGATGAATAAGCTCTTTGAGAAAGATAACATCTTTATCAATGAGAAAGATAACATCATCATCAATGTGGTATCTAATGGGAACGATATGATGGACACAGAGCTGGATATCTTGGCAAGAAAACGGGTACTTGAAGCTAATGTTTTTCTGCTTTCAAACCGATAATGTGTTATCTACTGCCTTATCCCTGATCTGGCTCTTTTCTTTGATCTTAACTCAGAAATTAATTCTCGATGAAACACCAGCAAGTAGAGAAGGATACACTGAGGGAGCAAAGAGGAACCAGATTCTCCCAAGCAAAAAAAGGCAATCAATCATCCTAGAGGAAAGTGGAAGACAGGAGTCTTCACAGGCCATACGTGAAAAGAAGAAACCTTCTCAAGTCAATCCGGATAAATCATCGGATCAACCAAGCAGAACAACAGGTGTCAAGCAGTCTAATGACAATATTTCCTGGTCCCAGAAGTCTTCATGGAAAGCACTTGTGGCCAATGCAAACAGCAGTGATTTTAGCGTATCCAGTTTCTTGCCAGGCACTAGCTCCAGTAAAGCAGTACAACCTGCGTCAGGCAACACTGATTTTGCCGGGTCGCCTAGCCAAGATTTAGGGAAGTTGGATGTCCCGACCACTACAGCCAGGCCGACTATGAAAACTAAGATCACGAAGACGAAAAGTAAGCACCTAACTCCTACAATCATGGCAGAAAATTTAACTGTGGCAGATGACATAGAGAGGAAAGATACTACAGCTACTGACACTGAAGGTTCAGACCACTCAGAAGATACTGTTGCTGACCTAAATATGGATGCTGAACCCTCTGAACTTGCAGCAAGCACCGAGGGATATAGTGAGCATAACAGTTTGAACGTGGAAAAGGATGAGAATGTAGCAGAAGATTTGAATGCAGAAAAGGAAAGCTCAACATTGAAGGATCATGTGGATTATGATCTGGACGAAGAAGAGGCAGGGAAAGCACCGTTGGAAGCTTGTAGAAAGTCAACAGGAAGTTCTTCATGGCTTCAGAGAACATCATGGACTCAACTGGTTAGCGAGAAAAATGCTTCATTCAGTATTACTCAACTCTTCCCAGATTTAGCTTCTGACAAGAGCGAAGCTGCTAGAGTGAACAACAGTGGAGATGGCCAGTTCTCCGACTCTAACCAGAGTGAAAGTAGAATGAAACATAGGGATTGTAGCGCCAATGGTTTTGAGGCTGCGGCAGTCCATGTGGATAGTACCCCTGCGAGAATTGTAGAAGAGACTCGGCAGAAAATGAGTGAAGGATGTAGATTGGGTGCAAAGAAGCCAATTATGAGAAGGATTGGGTCGGGAGAGACTAGCACTTTTATGAGAAGCTCAACTTCTTTGAAAGAGTGGGCAAAGGCTAAGAAGGCATTGAGTGAGCCCAGAAGAAGGAAGAAATGTGAAGAATGAGCTAAAACTGTAACAGATTAGAGGCTCCCCTTTCTTCAAATTATGTATTCCTCTGCAGTTTTTGGTACACTGCTTTTTTATTTATGCTATTTCACAATCACGTACACTAGTATTGAAGCATTTCCCATTAGGTGTAAGAGTAACTGTGTAGATGCAAGCTGATTGATGAACTGAACTTCGACAATTAACGGAGATGTTGGTGAAACAGATGTAGCATGAAAACAGAAAAAACTGTCTAGATGCAATATTATGTTTAACAACGTTGTCGATGCTAGCTGAAAATGGCTGATATGAATTGAAAAGAAGAAGACAATGAATGATAAGAAGAACCAATCACTATCGATCTTTGAGTTCCTGCTCGAACTGGCCGAGTTTTAGGCGAATAGGTTCCAAGAACTGCTTCAAATCCAGCCTAATCCGTTGCTTCAGTTGCTGGGAAAGCTCTTTCTCTTCGCTGAGCTTCACATTCACCTACTCATTGCACACAGTGTATGCGTATATCACCATACAAATATCTTAACATCCTTCCCTAATCATATCAAAGTCTCTATGCATAAATGTTACCTCAAGATCATCAAGCTCGCCGAATGAGAACTCAGGAATGTCGAGGCTCCCCTTCACCTTCTTCATGTTCTCTTCAAATGACCACTCTCCTGAGGAAACCGCCAACATGTATGCAAGTAAGTTCGTGTTTACACAAACAAAGACGATGTGAGAATATTTCATTTACTTTTAACTCAGATGCAATACATCCTAATCTAGAGACTGGATTTCATGAGAATGGAGCAAAGAGGTATATTCTTCTATCAACAGATTCAACACAAATAAAGTCAAATCTTTTGCCAATAAATTCAACATGTAAAATCTCAGATTTTCCAAAAGCAAAAATAGTGAAGCCAGTGGAGAGTCTAACCTTCGACTTTGAGGGAAAGCTCGTAAGTATAGCCAACTCTTTTCTTGTTCCGAACTGTGACTAAGAAAGCCTAGCGAGACAGAGGAAGAAGGGATCATCATCAATTCGAGAACAAACATAGAGACTAAAACAAAGACGAAATAGGAGAACTCACATCTCCAACACATCTGGTAACATCTACAATCTCAGCTTTCCCAGAAGAGAATTGCACTGAACCAACTGATCCCAATAGCTCCTGTGAGCACAATTTCAAGTACAAAATATATTAATACTTCGCAAGAGAAAGAATACTGAGAGAAAAGAAAGAAGAAACCTTTAATCGATCAGTGGCCCATTTAGTGAGACTTTTTTCCTCCCAAGTGCCAGCCTGTGAAAACAAGAGAAGAGATAAGAGAATGCAAAGAAGAATAGGTATAGAAGAATGTTGACTGATGAAAAGAAAATAGCAAAACCTGATTCCAGAGCGAGCCGAGGGCAGGAGCATTGGAAGAGACGTCGTTGTTAGTGAGCTTCTGGGGCAGAGGAGGAGGAGCTGCGTCTGCCGTCGCTTCTCTCACCCAATACCTATACGACGATCCCTCTTTCTTCTTCTCCTCCTCTCGCTCCATGATTTTACTTCTCTCTCTTCTCTCTTTTTCACTCTCCCCTTCTCATTTAATTTAGGGTTCCTCCGATGTCTCCGGAACTTTCCAGCCTCAGATCCAAATTTTCTATTATTTTCTTACTGTCTCTGTTTTTGTTATTCCGAGATTGGCCGAAGATGCTGTGTTCGTTCCCTCAAAAGGGCCCACTCGTGACCCAACACAAGTACACATAAGAGGTTCTTACAATCTTGTCTATTTATTGCCCATATTCTATTTTCCAAGTAACCAACTTCGTCACGTTTTATACTTTTGCAATTTCAGTAACGAATCAGATATAGATTACATTCTTGCCCAAGTGAGATCCAAAGATAGTGATGAACTTTACTGTCTAAGAAAGGGACAAAAAAAGTTGTATGGGATTTGATTGTTCGTTTTTTAGATTTAAGAGACATCAGTTAATTTTTGGCTTAGGAGCTCTTGGCTTGAAGACAGCGTAAAGAAGAATCAGAACTACGAACACGGCAGGAACTGTTGTCATGTCCATTTCCACTTTCACCTTCCTCTCTTTCGTGCAGTGAATTGGGTGCAAAACCTCCACTGTTGCATTCACTTCTTTTACGAATCTGAAAATAAATGACAAACCTGACTGATTAGCAAAACCATTATTTTATTAAGACTATAGCAGCAGGTGCAAAAGGTGTACTAACCCGCTTGTGGCTTCCTCTAAGGTATACAGAAATCTCATGGCATCTGCATAACGTGTTTCCCCCGCAATACTTGAAAGCTGTTAACATTTCATATAACATACACATCATTTGAAGCCTTCCAGCAACACAAAGGCTTCATACACCCGTAGAAAGCAAAGGAAACGATGTGTGTGTACTCACTCGTCTCCACAGGCTGACCACGTACTTGTACTTGTTCATCAGCTCACGCTCCCTCGATTTGAAGAGCTTGAACGATTTTTCATCTTGTTTCTAAGTCAAGGATATGAACACTAGCATATAAAAACGAGCAGTCAATAAAATCTCTTCACAATTCTAATTAATAACCTCTACTGTTTTGTATATAAAGAATATCCCAAGGATACTCGTTCGCTCCAGCCGCAGAAGATGAATCCCTGAATTGACTGCTTGTATTGATTCTTCAAGCGCCGTAATAATATAGCTCCGGGCAATTGTGTCAGATTGAAACTGTGAAAGGTGCCAACCTTGAGAAGTGATGGAAAAGGGATTGCAACCCACTGACCATGTCCAGTCCTGTGAAACACAATTTGTTAAAGATGCTAAGACCATCAGCTTCTTCTTTTAGTTGAAGATTATAATTAGTATGCAGTAATTACCAGCAAAAGAAAATATTCATATAACTACAAAGCAATGCTATTTAGTATTATAATTTGTAACCAACTCTATACCTCAATTTCACTTTCATGAGCTACACTGTAGACAAGATGAAGAGGAAGCAATCCAGCTAGATGTTCTGCAACAGAAGCCATGGCCGCTTTCACCGGGCTCCTACGTTATAAAGACGAAGGAATAAGGAATAACTCATCTACTCTTACTCGTCATGATGCGCAAATCTAACTAGGTGTATCACTAAACTCTGCTAATAAAAGGCGGCTAACATGTGTGTTATAACCTTAGATCCCATAAAAGTGATCGCCCGTTGCATTGCAAATGGCTCTCCCATGATGACGCCTCCGACTGAACAACAACGACCATATTTGAAAGCGCCTTTGCTTGATAATGTTTATCAATCAGCAGCGGATCCCCATTGATGAGCCAAAAGATAGGAATTTCAAGAGTAGACCTGCTGTGGGCATGACCTCCTGAGTTATATACACGGATAGCTCACAGTGTCAATACTAATCCCGATTTATCAACATCAAGCAATGCATGAAATCCAGCAGTAATTAACTTGACAGAATTTGCATAGAACGCGAGTAAAGACAGCTGAAACGAAATCGGCTGAGCAGTAGGAAAAGAGCAATTGCCCAAATGGATCAAGTCTAAACAAAGACGGCAGTAAAAAGATGTCACATTTTCAGGACAGTAAACAATAAAGTAGCTAAGATCTTGCTCAGTTTCCTTACTACGGGGTACTACCCTAGGACGAAAAACTTAAGATACATATGTAAAACGAAGAACAGTCCTCAGAAATTCTCAACAGTAACCATCTACATAGATTTCTTGTCCATAGTGTCTACATTAATATATAAATTTTGACAGACAAAAGGAACATCAAATCACTTTTTACTGGTAGCAAAAGTTTCTAGCTTAGCATCACAGAAAGGCTTCTTTCATAAAAGGCGCCACAACAAAAGAAAACAAATCGCAACAACGTCAATAAAAAAATACTTACAACAGAGGAAATTTCTGTTGTTAGCTGACCTTTAAGGGAAGTGTGATCGTTCAGCCTCTGTAATTGGTACTGGAGGATTGATGAATCGAGATATGAGCGAACCGTCTTCCTGTAAGTTCCATTGACAAGCAATAGAGGGACAGCAGCTGCCCTTCGGGCTACTGAAAAAGCCATAGCCAAGGCAGGATCCTCAGAGAGCGTCAACCTATCACAATTGTTACCGACATTTCAATATATCTCGAAGTTGCATATAGGAATCAGAGAAATGAAAGATAACCTAAGACTAATAGATACACTTCTCTCTTTTTTGGTGCCAAGACAATCTACTAGTTCTAAGTTCCAACCACAGTTTAAGTTACAGTTTATCAAAGAGAGTCAGAAAGATCAAGCCTGATGGTAATAAGTTACATATGCGGGTGTAAAGCTTATTTTCAGGAGTAAAAGCATTTCAGTGCATACATATGCTGGCTGAACATAGGTTTCTGAGAAGGTAACAACAGTGAAGAAATTCCATCCGTGAGGGCCTTGAGATCCACTGGCAGCTGTTTGATTTGTCGAACTTTCTACATCAAATAAAATTACACGGTGACGACCTCTTTTCAGCATCAATAGAAAGTAGAACGAAAAAATCAGGCAATGTTACTGGTAGGATTAACGTTCCGTTCATAAAGTACAGCTCTTTATCCTTGTGGCTTTCGATTATAAGATTAAACAAAGTTTTCACCAAAAATATGCTTGACTTGATGTGAATTCCTTTAAACAAATTGACATGAACATACCTCTTGTGTGATGAAGACAAGCTGAAAAGAGATCTTCTCATAATGATGAAATGCACCATCAGCAACTGAGGGTGATATTATATGTCTCATGGATCCCCAGAGAGTAGCACCTAAATGTGCAAGGAAAGTATCACGTGCAACTGTGTAATTTTGGAACTCCTGTGCAGTTGACATCACGATGCAGTATGTCACACATTTTTACATAAAATTGAAGCATTATGATTCCAATCTCCTTACTGAAAGAATCCTCAAGCAAGAGAGATAGTAACAGAAGACAAAAAGCCTGGCATGGAACCGAGAAGATACCTCAAGTTCATCGCTAAACAAATTCCAGCTCTCCATTCGTTTGAGTGCATCCATGGCTTTTCTTTGGTGAATCTCATCATGTGCATCTCCTTCAAATGACTGGAGCTCAGTTTTTAAATCCCGCATTCTCTCATCAAGTTCTTGGACATGGAAAGTGAAGACAAAATGAGGAAAAGGCACACACACACAAAAAAAAAATCAAAACAAGTACTCAAGAACATGATATGAGAGCTGTGCGAAATCTTTTTTTCGAAACTAAAGGAATATAAAATAAGAAGAGGGTACATGAAAACTGAGACTCATAAAGCAGCGTTAGAAATAGAAGCACCTTCACAAAGAGCAAGCTTCACCTTCCTTCCCTTGCAGTGCTTGAAAGCAAATAGTTCATATACATCAATCTCCGCTAGAAGAATGTCAACAGCCTGATGGTCTTTCTGAGAAAACAAGAGCAATACTGAGAAGTATGGGTGAAAAGCATTTCAAACAAGGCAAATAAAAACATAACTCAGAGACATTGCACCCATAGACCTGAACACATGTGCATTTATCCCACATGCATCAGCCTCAAGGAAAATATAGCTCAAGGATCCAGATCCTTACTTAACAAGTGATATGTTCAGCTCTATCGGCCATGAAACAGAACATAAAGAATCTACTTTTCGTGGAGCTTTGTCTAAGATGATTCCTTAATTTCTACAACCCGAGTCCTACACCCAAATTCTATCATTGTCTAAGATGATCACTAATCACTATTTTATGGTAAGTCTTCCCACTTACTGTCTTTCCTAACACCGAGGTAAATATTATGTTTCCCGGCCTCTTAAAGTACCAGGTATTTGGTTGTTCTAGTCTTATTTTTGTTCAACTGGAGTACAATAGGGCCCAAGAAAACTCCAGTGCTACCAAGATAAAGGTCATTTGATGAAATCCGATGGTTTCTTATTTCATCAATCAAAACACACCTCTCCAAATACAGAAAATTTATCCTGAATTGCAGCTTGAAGTCTGTCTTCTGCTTCATCTTCAGATATTTCTAGCAAGAAATAAAATCGTGGACACAAAATTAATGGAAATTCAAGAGAAGTTCTACGTAAATGAAAGAAGACCAAATAATGACAGAGATGTGTCCGTAGATTACTAGAATTGTACATTTAAAGTTAAGGTCAACAGACAGGAGGTTTACAACTTAGGAGCCCTAATGCAGAAGACTTTAATGTGGATAGTACCTGCAACGGCACCAATAGTCTTTCCTACATTTGGCAAACTAAGTTCGGTTCGCACTCCTTCCCCACCGACAGAAGGTCCCGATGAAAAAGGGCCAGCAGTTAAATCGATGAATGCCCACCTGAGAGCAAATGTTCACAAAATCATAAAACAGACAGCCTTTTCATTTTATTGGCATGCATAAGATGCGCTCTAAGCCAGAATGGAAAGGTTAAATACATGTACACACATGCATTGAGAGCTTCAGAAAAGCAACCTGCCCTTTCCGATCCAGATATCAGTCAGACATTCAGCATTAAGGCTGCTAATGTCTCCAGCTCTTAAACCCTTTTCCAGAAAAAGCTTCATATCTTCATTCTTTCCATGAAGCAACTTGAAATTTCAATTGAGAAAAATCAAAGTTAAGGACATGTATGGAAATCCTTTAGCTTCTGGGAAAAGACAGTATTGCGCCAAAATAAAAGAAGATTGGCACCTGCAAAACCTTGCTCTGAATGAGCTCGCCTGCATCTTTACCATGAAATAGCTGTTCCAACTTGTTAAGAGCATCCTGACATGCATTGTACCACTCGGCCTGAGAGCAAGTCAACAATCAACAATGTAAAACACAATAGCCATAACACAGAACAAAACACTAGATACTCGCAGCACAAAGGATCTGGTTCTCAAATGTGGGTATAGTCATTACAACAACCTCGGAGGACTAAACACATTGCTAATAAACTTCCGCCATATCTTACAAACATTAAGGCTAATCAATGGAATAATAAAACTTGAGCATAAGGGTGCAGCTAAAATGACTAACCGTATCAGTCTCCTCCGCATTTGTCCAAGAAAATTTCAGCATTGGATGTTTTTCGTACAAAGGCTTCCTCACCATATCAAATGCTACGACATACCCGCACCAGGTACCAAATAAGAAACTGGAATGTACATCATCAATGGATAAATACCGTTGTTATTTGCCTTTCTGTACCTAAAATATTTTCTGACGGCTTTCCAGACTGAAGAAGCTTTTTTATAACATCCTTGTTCTGCCAAAAAAAAAAATTAACCTGGTGTAGACATACAAGCACTGCACAGGAAACTTAACTAAGAGATCGCTTTAGATGATATTCTTTTTTTTGGTGAGGATTATTTATAATGCAATAGCTTTGGAAGCATAAACAGAATTGAGAGAACCAGAAGCACCTCTTTCAGATAGGATATCTCTGAGTCTGAAAAACCTCTCCTGCAAAATCCTTTTGTAAGTCTAGTATGTTCCTCATCCGTAATATAATAATATGATAGGATAAATAACAGATGCTCACCGGTATCCATATCTGCCTTTTTTAATATCATATTTGGGATTCAAAATAAATATGTTGTATGCATCTCCGAGATGAAAATATTCGACAAGGCTAGTGAAAATGAATTCCATCATCTCAACATCAACTTGTCTTAGAGCATTTTCCTCATCTCTGTTACCATAAAAAGAGATAGAAAAATATAGAAATGACATAGAAAATGAGAACCAGCATTTAGAACGAAGTTCCAAGCAACTATCACAAGTGACATAAAGCTGACAGAACCAATTGGTCTGCAGGCTCATATCTCCCAGCATAAAAATTGACCATGACTTATATAAGACATAAACTGTAACAAGAAACCCTTTGGAAATGTATTACCTATTTGTAGAAACGTCATCCTTGCGTGCTAAAACACTGATGGCACGTTCGATTACTGATGTCACCTTTTCTCCCATTTGTATAGCATGAACAGAAAAGCTGACAAAAGGAAAACAAAATGCCCAATTAGCGTCTAGGTAAAACCAACAGCACCACTGCAAACGAACCGTCACAAAAAAGCTGACTGTACTTGTAGTTCAGGCGACTGATGATAGGAAGATGGTGTTTTGAGTCTTTCTCAATGTTAGTCTTGTAAAAGGGATTGAGAACATCTTTGGTTTGTGGAACTCGTGTATGTTCAAACATGTGATCAAGTTTATTAAACCAACGCTCAAGTTCCTCGGGAAGGAGTTTGAAGTCTGGAATATATGTGGAAAAATTAATAATCAAAAGAGAAATCAAATGATGGCTCCAATTGAAAGAAACGCAAGATGGGCAGAATTTATTCACCTTGGTTTCCTTTTCCATCAAACCCTATGAAAATAAAATTGACTGGCACGGGAAGATAGATAGAATCGACTTCCATAAGCTCTAGGTAGCTGGCAAGATTTCCTGAAGAGATGCAAGCAAGTCAGGAACCGAAAAACGAAAGGTGATCTAGACTGATATTATCAAATTGGATTGATGTATTACTAGTTGAACAAACATGTCCTATAGCATTCACAGGAACTGAAAGAAAATGAAAGGCAAATTACCTGACTTTGTGTAGTTCAGCACACCGGAATTTGAGCGGACCGAAGAGTCCAGATCATCAAAATCTGATAACAGCAAGAAAAATTGTGACGAGGCGGAAAGCATATGAAATCCAAAAGCAAGAGAGGCCTGCAGACAGAACATACCGCTACGAAAGACAGACTCGCTCCAAAATCTGCTTTTGTCCTTCAGATTGAACAAGGAAAACACAGAAGACTTCGCCGTATTGCGGTTTCCATGTGAAGCTCCATGTGATAGTGATGGCAGGAACTAACCACGAAATTAATCGAACAAATCACGCAAGCTCGATTGAGAAAGAGAAATGCAATTTTAAAACCAAATCATAAACACACATCGCAACTCATCATCATTTCAAATTTGTTGTCAGTGAAATAATGAACACTGAAACTTCAGAGAAGAGGGTAGAAAGCAAAATAATGACTTTGATCAAATACTCATTTTGCGACGGATCGAAAGAAGGAATCGTACCAGGACAGCAACACAAATGGTGAATACGAGCTTGGAGACGGATCTGTTCCCAGCCCCGAATCTATGCATCGTCTTCGCCTTCGTCTTCTCCTAGTAAACGGTAAATCGTAGTAGGGTTTTGCTTCTTTCGTCCCGCAAAATTTCCTACTCTAACCACTGTATTTTGTGTTGCCTTGCCCACAAATTGATTTTTCTTCTTCTATTAGCCAAAAATATTTCCGTCTCGCCAAAAAAAAAGAGTCTTTAATTCTTTAAACAAGTCAAAATAATTGTACTTCTGAAAGTCGAAAAAAAAAATTAAAGAATTTAGTTAAATCAACAAAACTCAAAATAGATAAGTTAAAATTTCCAAAATACCTAAAGATAAATATAATTGTGTCCAAAATAAATATCTAAATGTAACTAATTTTATATATTGACAGTCAACGATCTTCCTAATCCATGGAAAGAGGCTAAAACAAATATTCTTAACTAGTTGAACGATTAAGATGGTCACACTAACCAAACCATCATTAACACACCCACTGTTATACTACTTCATGTAACTATACTAAAAATAATTTATATCTGGTGAAATTAGGATATCATTTACAGAAGCTCTCTCAACTCTAACTTACATACAGGGACATAGAAGTTTCGTGTGACACCAAAAATTAAATACTTCTGGTGTCTTGCATAACCTGTTGCAAAGGCCTTGAACAAAAGGAATATATATCAATTATGTGGTGAAGCAGTGTAAAATATTAATCACATTATTTTGTGATCTTTTCCATACAAACAAATTGAAGTATTAATCAATTGTCTGCGAACTTTCCAAGAAGTTATCACAAAGACTAATAAATTGTTTTGCTTTGTAACGCTTCTTTTCAAATCCAGAAGGTGGAGTTAAGGAAGAAGAAAGTTCAATGATTCAAACCAACAAAAAAAAAGATAGTTATATGATCGTCATCTAGATTTACTCATGTAACATTTTGTGGAGATTTAAAATCTCTCTACCATATTCTTCAGAGTAGTACATTTTTTTGTTAACAATTTTTATACATTAAATTATGTTTGGTCCGATAATTGGAATTGTGAAGAATTCACATCTTCTAGACAAATGTGATTTACAAAAAAAATAAAGATCATTGTGCTCTTGTCCTCGTGTTCTTCAGAGTAATACTTTTGTAAGAGTTAATTAAAATTTGCGAGGTAAATTAATATATACGTACACAGAAATAATTCAAGAAAAAGATAGATACATTATGAGATTGATGGGCCTGTGATACAGAAGCCCACATATCCGTTGAAAGCAAGGGACCACAAACCAAAGACATCGATGCTTACGTGTCATTTTTTGTCGTTATGGGTTGCCAAAAACAGCGGTCACTCGCTCGTGCGTGGTCGCTTTAGAACGCACTGGACTGGAGGAGACACTACAGCTAAGCTCTAAGCTCAAAAGCTCAAAAGCTCAAAAGCTCAAAAGCTCAAAAGCTCAAAAGCTCAACAGCTCAAAGCTCAACTGCTCAAAGCTCATAGCTTAGTGTGTTGTTCTAGCTTTTTGGTGAAACGAAGGGTCAGATCGGCCCTGAGATGGGGTGGGGTTTCGTGGTGGTGATATTGACGGTGGCGGTGGTTTGTCCGAGGGCAATTTCGATTGGAGCGAACTGGGGCACACAGGCGTCACACCCTCTTCCGCCGGACATAGTGGTGCGGATGCTGAGAGACAATGGTATTCAGAAAGTGAAGCTCTTCGACGCCGAGTACGACACTCTCAGGGCTCTGGGCAAATCCGGAATCGAGGTTATGGTTGGTATTCCCAATGAGATGCTTGCCACTCTCGCCTCCAGCCTCAAAGCCGCTGAGAAATGGGTTGCTAAAAATGTTTCTACTCACATCTCCACCGATAACGTCAACATCAGGTTCCTTTCCTTTTTATCAACTTTCCTTTTTAGGGTTCCACTACACTGTACTAGTTAAGAACTGGAATCAGAGAGACTTGAATTTGGACTCTCCTAGACAGTAAAGTAGGTTGTATCTGTAGCTATGGCTGATGAATTGTACTGAAATTATAGGTTACCCGTCTTTGTCTGGGGTAAATCTACACAAAGCTCATGTCTTTACTGTATCAGACAACTAAGGTAGATACTGCAATTGATTTTCTGTTTCGGTTTGTTGCACAGATACGTTGCTGTTGGCAATGAGCCTTTCTTGTCGACTTACAACGGGAGCTATCTTAGCACTACTTTCCCTGCGCTGAGGAACATCCAAATTGCATTAATAAAAGCCGGTCTTCAGAACCAAGTGAAGGTCACTTGTCCCCTGAACGCCGATGTCTATGACAGCTCCAACACCTTCCCCTCTGGAGGTGACTTCCGAGCCAATATCCGTGATCTCATGATCACAATTGTCAAGTTCTTGAGCGATAATGGCGGCCCCTTCACTGTTAACATCTATCCTTTCATCAGTCTCTACAACGATGCCAATTTCCCAGTTGATTACGCCTTCTTTGACGGCAACTCACAGCCGGTGAGCGATGGTGGGACTTTCTACTACAACATGTTTGATGCAAATTACGACACTCTAGTTCATGCCCTTGAGAAGAATGGGTTTGGAAATATGCCCATCATAGTTGGTGAGAT
Organism: Schrenkiella parvula; assembly: GCA_000218505.1. Taxonomy (NCBI): domain Eukaryota; kingdom Viridiplantae; phylum Streptophyta; class Magnoliopsida; order Brassicales; family Brassicaceae; genus Schrenkiella; species Schrenkiella parvula. Next base: position 10,163,194 of record CM001192.1, on the reverse strand, counting down.
CGGATGGCCTACCGATGGGGACAGTAATGCCAACTTGGAGTACGCTAGGAAGTTCAACCAAGGGTTCATGGCTCACATCTCAGGCGGGAAAGGGACTCCGAGGAGGCCAGGCCCCATCGATGCATACCTATTCAGCCTGATAGATGAGGATGCCAAAAGTGTTCAGCCGGGATACTTTGAGCGGCATTGGGGGATATTCACATTTGACGGCTTACCCAAATACGCCTTGAACCTGGGGACAACTAACACAGGATCTCTGATCCAGGCCAAAGGGGTGCGCTATCTACAGAGGAAGTGGTGTGTGATGAAGCCAAACGTGAGGTTGGACGATCCGCAGGTGGCACCGAGCGTGAGCTACGCATGTAGCCTAGGGGACTGCACCAGTCTCGGTGTTGGGACGTCCTGTGGGAGTCTGGACGGGAAGGCAAACATATCGTATGCATTCAACAGTTACTATCAGATAAACGACCAGCTCGATACAGCATGTAAGTTTCCAAACATATCAGAGGTGACCAAGACGGATCCCTCAACGGGAACCTGCAGATTTCCGATTATGATAGAGCCCTATTACGGTGGGGCTGCCCACGGACAAGTGTTCTTCTTGCCACTGCTGATGGCCGCAGCCATCGCCATGCTCTCTATTTTTTGATGGTTTCTTGTCAATTTGTAACTCTTATGTGTGATGTGGCTTTTTATTTTTATTTTCTTTTCTTGGATTCTAATTCTCCCTCCCAAGAACGAGTGAAAATAGTGTTGTTTTCAGGGAACAAATTGACCCTATATGTTATGTCATTTCAAATCTGGTAAGAGGGCTTTTAAAATATTTGATATTCCTAACCTCGCAATAAACCAGAGACTTAAAAAATGAGCAAAGCTCCCTATGCTTAAGGAATTAAAAGAAGGATATGGAGGAGCTTTCTTCTTCTTAATTTTAAAGTTTTTCATAGCTTCATAATTTATACAAGATTTTGCTAATGTGTGTTTCTGCATTAGCAAAATCTTGTATAGAAGAGAAGAGAAGAGATTTGTTGAAGACGCATTGCATCAACTATGGAGACAGTGAGCAATGAAAAGGGAAGGACTGACTTTCCCATTCTCTGTTTTGCATCTTGCTTTTGCTTTTGCATATCTTATCATGGATGGTGAGATGATTCGACTTGTTTTCTTCTCTGGTATTGGTTGCAGAAGTACAGACTATGCTTGAAGAAGGCTCCAGTTGCATTTAGGACAAAAGATTTATCTTACTTTCCCAAGGCTCAACTTGATGGATTGTCAAGCTTGGCAGTCTTACCCCCGTTATCGATAAATCTTCAAGGAATTAGCTCCTCCTCCAGCTTCAAACAACAAGGGGGGAATCAACAGAAGTCAAGCAACACAGTTTATCCATCAGGAACATATCACCATCAAACTCTGTTACCAAGAGTCCAGAAGGTGGATATTCTGTTTCAACCACGTACATCTCCACTAAAGCCCATCTTCTATCCTAAAAGCAAGAGCTCTGCGTACATGAAAATCATAGGGGACCGGGACGTTGGGGGTAGCTTAATCACCGGTTACTACCAGGAGATAAACAAGCAGCACGACTCAGCCATTAAGCTTCCAAAAACATCACCAGAGGTGACCAAGAAAGGACCCGATTATGATGATAGAGCCCTTGTTGTACGGTGGGAATACTAGGAGAGGACACAGGTTCTTCTTCCCACTGCTGCTTGTTGCACTCTCTACTTTTCTACGGTTTTTTTGTCAGTTGGCAACTCTTGTGTGATCCTGGCTGCAACTTTTCTTTCTTTTTCCTTGAACTAGAATTAAACTCTGTGCGGGTTCTTAAAATTTGTTTATGGTTCATTTTTGTTGGTATTCATTTACAATGGATAGGATTATGGGTAGCTTCAACCCATTACTTTATAATACCCAGTCTCTGGTTATGTGACGCCTCTTGAGCTATAATGGCAGAGACAACTTACTTGGAAATCAAGGGAACCACTCTTTTGCAAGCATTTGGCTAAAGAAAGAAACAGTCATTTGGTTACATGGATATTGATATCTTGCTAGCTATGTGAATTACCCATTTCTCTAATTTTCTTCCTTAAGATTATGAATACGCACAGATACACAGTGTATACATCCTCGACAGAAATTGTCCACAAGAAGAAATGAAAAAAATGAAGTGGTTGCATTCACTCTTTGATGCATTCTTGTATGCACAAAATGTGATGTGGCTTTAAATGGATAATGCAAGCAAAAGAAAGGGAAAGCCTGAGACATTGGAGAAGACAGAGGATGACCCTGTTTTTACCTATTTTTAAACTTGACTCTGTTAACAGTTATTGCAAATTTTTGATGAAAAAAGAAACAAAAAGAAAGAAAAAAACGATTTTTCTTAAAGAAAGATGTTGTGGAAACACTGAGATTGGTATCAAAGCAGCAATCTGGGATTTGGTTGCAATGTTCAAAACTCTTTTCTACAAGGAAATTACTTTTTTTACTTCTGACCCCGGATACTTTTTGATTGATCTACTAAACCCATATTATTTTTTTCACTTCTGACCCCAAATTCTGTCTTGATAGGTAAATATGTCATTTCCCTTTTTCTTGCTAAATTTTGCGGAAGGCAGTGAGAAAGACGCTGTGGTTGGTAAATGGACTATCTGTGTCGATTCGCAGTCGTCTTCTTCATCATTGCCGGGAAGAGAATTGCGTAATATACATTGCTCCTCTCCGGACAATCTCAACCTGCACACTGAGCTGGCCACATTTCATCCTCAGTTCCGTCTTTTCCCTCGCAATTCCCAGTCTCGCCGGCGTCTTTTTTGGTTTTGTTTAGGTTTTATCCACTATTACTTTTTGGTATGGACCTCTTTCTCCACGGTTTTAGCTTCCTGATGCTGGTTGTGTCTGAGCGACAGATACGAAGAGCTTGATCCGGTAACACGACATAGTATCTTTATAATCGTTAAGAGTTAGTGTTTCAGAGCTCGAGCAAGCAATACCCGGGTTGGACGAGACCACGGTGTTGAAGTGGTAAGCAGAATATTTCTTTGAACAGTGCACAATACCAAGGGTTAAAGCTGGAGAGCCGTCAGCAAAACATGAAATGTAACAATCTGTGAGAGAAGATTTCAGATAGTATAATTGAGAACAAAAATGGCAGAATAATGGGAAGTATGACTAAGAATGTGGAGGAAAAGAGTCAACTTTTTCAAATCTGGGACTTCTCTTTAAAGTCTGAATGTGATACGAATCAGGTCAGTCTATTGCCTTTGTCAAATCCTCATTTTTGGAATTGATCCCATATGCGTCAGGACAAGGTCATCATAATTTTTGATATAAAAAAAGGACAGGTTGTCTAGCAGAATAGGAAATGAGAATATATAAGGCAAGCCAGGAAAGATGAAAAGCTGGCTTTGAACGTTATAAGAGAAAACGATATTTGAAAAGGAAAGAAAACAAATGGGGACATTTAAAATCACCTTACGAAAAGTTGTCTTTTGTGTACAGGTAAGGGAAGATTCAACAAACTATAAGGAAAGTAGAGAAGCATGTGACTCTCCACGCCCCTGTAAATGGAAAGAGGAGCCAAAATAGAAGGGAATATGTAATTATGTAGAAAATTAAGGGCCGGATTAAAGGCACCTGCAATCACTCTCTTTTTTTGGGCTTCTTGTCTTTTCCTTACACCCCTGGATAGGACTATGGTCTCATAGTACAAACTACAGGTTGTCAGAATATACAAATCAGACTAAAGTCTATGTACTGCCTGTGGGGACGAGAAGGGAAAAGAGGAGACTTGCATCAACCCTGAGACTAGGAGCACTTATCAGGATTGAAAATATGGAGTCGTTGAGCACTGAAGAGGCAAGGACTGAGCAGTTTCCGGTAGGAATGAGGGTCCTTGCTGTGGATGACAATCCAACCTGCCTTCGGAAACTCGAAGAGTTGCTGCTTCGCTGCAAGTATCATGGTACGTACTCTATGCTTCTTCTGTCTATTTGGGTGCGGGAGTGCATCAGATGTGATGTTTGATTGATTTGCCAGTGACAAAGACAATGGAGTCGAAGAAAGCTCTGGAAATGCTGAGAGAGAAGAGTAATATGTTTGATCTGGTGATAAGCGATGTAGAGATGCCCGATACAGATGGATTTAAGTTGCTTGAAATTGGTCTTGAAATGGACCTTCCTGTCATCAGTACGTTCCCGTTCTTCGTTTTCATATCAACTCTAGCCTTCACCTAACTTTTTTGTTTCGTTTTCTCAGTGTTGTCAGCCCATAGCGACTACGACAGTGTTATGAAAGGGATTATTCATGGCGCATGTGATTATTTAGTCAAGCCTGTTAGCCTCAAGGAACTTCGGAATATATGGCAACATGTTGTGAAGAAGAACATTGGCTCATACAAAAAGTATATTGGCCCTTCTCGCCAACTGCTCCCCTCTTCTGAATCCGCCCCAAATGGCAGCAGGAAACGGAAAGAGAAAGTTAATGACAGTGGTGATGAAGATGACAGTGACAGAGAAGAGGAAGATGATGAGGGGAGTGAACACGATGGCGAGGAGTCATCCACCCGGAAGAAGCCTCGTGTTGTTTGGTCACAGGAGCTCCACCAGAAGTTTGTCAATGCCGTTCAGCAATTGGGCCTTGACAGTGAGTTGCCCCTTAAACCACTTTCCACCGTTCCTTGCCTGTGATTTCCAGTGTTATTTCTTCAAACGATTTGTTTTGATGCTTCATCTGTGGAGTCCTCTTTTCATCTTTACTAATGTATGTGTTCTCCTGGGTCTCCATTACAGAGGCTGTTCCCAAAAAAATACTTGATTTCATGAATATAGAAGGTCTCACGAGGGAAAACGTAGCCAGCCATTTGCAGGTACTAATTTCTCATTTCCTCTTGTATTTTGACCCCGCCATTGCTAATATAATCTTGGATGATGAGATAGATCTACCTGTTTTCTGTTTTTTTCTCTGGTTTTGGCTGCAGAAGTATAGACTATACTTGAAAAAGATAGACGAAGGTCAGCAGCAGAACATGACTCCAGATGCTTTTGGGACAAGAGATTCATCTTACTTTCATATGGCTCAACTTGATGGACTAAGAGATTTTACTTCCACAAGACAACTGCCAAGCTCGTCCCTCTTATCCCGCTCCCATCTCACCAAATTCCAACCCTCTGTGTATTCATCAATAAATCATCTTCAAGGATCTAACTCCTCCAGCTTCATCCAACAGGGGCATCACCAGAACTCAAGCAACTCTGCTAATCCATTTGGAACATATCACCGTCCTCTGCTGCCGAGATCTCAGAGCGTGAATCTGTCTCCGCTAGAGCCCCTCCAGTTTCCTAGAAGCAAGTGCTCTGCATACATGGGAGAATTTAAAGGCATAGGAGACCGAGCAATTGGCAGTAGCTTCCTTGATTCTCGGATGTCATTTGGTAGCTCTAGCACCTCTTTGCCAAGTGCTTCAAGCAACAATCTGATGTTGCAAGAAAACTTTACACAACCCCTGCATAGAGCCTCGGATGGAAATCAGTCTTGCCTCGAGGGAGCTCTGTCCAACTCTGGCTCCCCAAACATCAGCGTCGATGGCTTGCCGAGATTTCCTAGTCATAGCTGGCAAGGGAATCTGAAAACAACCAGATTCCCATCAAACTCTTTACCGCTTAATCATGCCTTCAGCCAGGATCAAGTGACATGTGCAGGGAACGGTCTGGGAGATTATAATACCTCATTGGTTTCAGCAGAAAATCCTGTTGGAGTGATGCAGTGTGAGCCTCCATTGATAGGTGACTTCATGCAGAACATGAATACGTTAGACGGACTCAAATGGGAGGAACAGAACTGCACCATGCTGAACAATCCATTCGGTAACGTGGAGTATCCTTTACCAGCAGATAACATGGTTTTCAGGGATAGCAATCCGACCAAAAGCAAAGGCTTGGATGATTCACTGATGATGAGCCCAATAGAGGACAGTGCAACATCTCTCAACAGTCGAGAGTATGTGGGAAATCTTACAATGCTGGATCCAGAGATGAAGTTGGGAAAGCCAGAGAATGCTCTTGTCGACAACCAACAACACGATGTCTTCGACGACATAATGAATGAGATGTTGAAACAGGTAAAGTAAAAATGCCTTTTTTGTGATTGGACTAAAGCTTTTTGTAATGGTAGAAAATGAAAATGATGTTGTTTGTTGCAGGATGAAAACAACGGAATGGTGTCAGTGGCAACTAGATTTGGGCTTGATTCGTTTCCTCCGCCTTAGTTCATGGCCCTCTCTACCGTTTTGCATCATCATTTTTCTTCTATTGATTTTTTTTTTCTTTTCTTTCCACATTGTTTCCTCCGATTGTCAATAGATCAGCTGACACACTGCACCAACCAGTTTCATTCACTCTCTTTTATTTATTGGAATTTTTATTCCTAGAAAGGTAACAATAAGATAAAAGAAGAATTTATTTACTGCGGTAAAACGTAAAAGAATTAAAACATTCTGTTTAGACGACAATAAATGATGTTGATTTTGAAAACGAATCTACGGATTGGAATGCATTCTTTTTTCTCTTTCTTTTTCTTTTTCAAGTTTAAAATTAAACATTGTGGCTTGTTTTCAAAATTTGGGCCTAATCAATTTCGTTGCATTGACACATATCAAAGTTTTATGAAATTTGGCAAATTGATAAATTGCAGTATTATGAAAAATATGAACAGATGTCCACATTTTGGGTGGGGCCTAGAAAAGGCACAAGGAAGTCAAATCAAAGTGTGAATGTCTGGCCCATTGTATTGTATTCTACTCCAACAGAACAAAGAACAAAAGGAAGAGACATTTGTGTCCTCTCCTCCTTTTTTCACATTGTAACTCATAGATGCTGCTAGAACCATCTGCCCTACACGCTTCCCACGTGTCAACCCCTCCTCCCACGGAAATCTCCTTTTGTTATTTTTTTTCTAGCTTCCTATAAAAAAATAGAGTCCCTCTTTCTTATCCTATTACACCACCTCAAAGGGAAAATATCTGAATCTTAGAGAAGAAGGAAAAAAAAAAAAGAATGACGACGGAGAAGAAAGAGATGGAAGTGGTGAAGGGACTCGACTTGGAAAGATACATGGGGCGTTGGTACGAGATTGCTTCTTTCCCATCCAGGTTTCAGCCTAAGAACGGCGTCGACACTCGCGCCACTTACACCCTTAACCCCGACGGCACGGTGCACGTCTTGAACGAGACGTGGAACGGAGGCAAGAGAGGTTTCATCCAAGGCTCAGCCTACAAGGCTGATCCTAAGAGCGACGAGGCCAAGTTGAAAGTCAAGTTTTACGTCCCTCCTTTCCTCCCAATCATTCCCGTCACCGGCGACTACTGGGTGTTGTATATCGATCCCGATTACCAGCACGCCGTCATCGGCCAGCCTTCAAGGAGTTATCTCTGGGTTGGTAGCTTTTTTCTTTAATGAATGTATCGAAACGATCCTTGACAGGGTTAATGTATAGTTTTTGAATATGTGTATGTGTGGGTTGTGTAGATACTGAGTAGGACGGCTCATATGGAGGAAGAGACGTACAAGCAGCTGGTGGAGAAAGCGGTGGAGGAAGGGTACGACGTTAGCAAGCTTCACAAGACCCCTCAGAGTGACACACCACCTGAGTCCAACGCTGCCCCCGATGACACCAAGGGCGTTTGGTGGTTTAAATCTATCTTCGGCAAATAGTTCACAGGATCACAACAAGCTTCTTTCACTTCCTTTTACTGCTTTGCCTGTGTAATATACTACCACCCCCTTTGTTTACTCGTACAAGTAATCAGCGTTTCTGCTTTTGTGTATTACCAACATCTAAATCTATTTTGTTGTTATCTATCTATTTGTTTACATTAAGTACCAAGTGAGAAGAAGAATGTGTATAATAATTTACCATAAGAAACATAAACAAAGGCAATCGTATAATCTGGTAAAGACAACTGAAATTGACATCATCATGTATTTGGATAACACACCGCCACACGACTCGAGTCTTATGGAATTTCAAAGTACGTGCAAACTAGAGAGACACGGAATCAATACATATAAATGAAAGACAGAGTCTCGCCACCCAGCAAAAGTTTGGTTGACTATATATACTAAAGGACGTCCGGAGTTTGCAGCTCACAGAATAGTACAGCATGAATTAGTTTTCTTCGCTTGCTTGTAGAACATCTGTTTCACCAAAACATCAATGATCAGGTTCTCATGTCAAGATTATCCACATAACTCATCTACTCCAACAATAACATTCAACAGTTCCCATCATGTTATAGTTCCTCTATTTATCTACAACACTTCAAGCTCTGCCCTTTCTACCGTGTTAATCAACTAAGATCAGAGACCCAGGCAGTGGAAAAAAAGGAATAATATAAGCTAGGAGAAGCTAGTATGGGACTGTAGAATGTTTACCTGCGATGCCATGCTCAAATCTGAGCTCTTCTCCACTAAGCTGTCCAGCTTCTCACCACGGGCTAGAACGCTATCAATGGTTTTATGCTGTAACACATAACAAATATTCAGTTCTGGAGAGACGACAAACGCCTATCTTATCTGCAAGACTTTGTTATTTTGAAGTTACAGAAGAAACAAAACTCATTGACAGAACATCACGCTATCTGGAGACAGCATTATTGCATACTTGATCACTCTGTCGGCATGTTTAAAGAAACTTATTAAAGAGAGCAAAGAGACTGCGCTTACAAGGATAATCTTAGTCTCATCCAACTCCCTCTGGATTTTCAACAGCTTATCAGCCTCTGCTGGGTCCTGAGGATTACAAATATGGGACAATAACATAAACACTTAAGCCAAATCACTCAACAAAATCCACAATCAACTTGGTCATAAGCTAATGGGGCCAATAGAATTAGTTCATGAGGAATCAATAAAGTTGGATTCTTATGCCCACCCAATTGAGCATATACCTACAGCTTTTTTAACAAATTTCACGGGGAAAAATGAGAGAATACAGTTGCACAATTGAAGGAACCTGAAATTTGGTTAGAGCTTCGGCCAAGTATGGCCAGGGCTGACTGGAGTCTTCTTTCGCAGACCTCCATGTCTCACCAAAACTCTTCTGGTACTCATCTAGGACCTGAGAAAATTTGATTGTCAAGCAAAACCGAATCCTTTCCTCCTGACGACAACCTAGATTTGGATTACTTAACTAGGAGGAACCAAATCACAAGGATTGATTCCTAGTTGAAACAACATAAATGATACCTGATTGAGAAGAGAAAAGGCACTTCGAACAGGGTAATGATCGTCCATGAAGCCCACCGCGCAAAGGCCATTTCTATTGTAAGCGTGAACCTTGTACTCTACATTCAAAACAAAGATACGAAACTTAATTACCCCACAAAATCGAGGACAATAACAAAGCCGGAATCGCGTCAAATAAAAGCCAAGGAATAGTCCGGAAAGATCTGGAATCGAAAGAGGTGGGAAAAACAATCGCACATCCTAATAATAAAAGTTGAGAAATCGAAAAAGCCGATTCAAGTCTGCAAAAATCGAATAATAAAGGCAAAGAGGAAAGGGAGAGGAGGGAATAGATCCGAGAGAAGGAGGAGATCTAATTGTAGAAGAAGGAGGAGAACCTTCGTGTTGGACGGATTGGCGCTGGGAAGGAGGGGTTCGGCTAGCGACAGTGCGGCCGACAAAAACGACAAACTCCTTGACGCTAGATCGCTGAAAATAGCCGAAGTGAGAGACGTCGGAAGCGTTGGAGAGGATGACGGGATCGGAAGTTTCAGGAGCGCACTTGAGAACAAGCAAGGCGGTGATCTTCATAGCTACGGTGGATCAAAGGTTGCGTGAGAAGGAAGCGAGGAAGCGGAGGAGAAGAGACGTCGGACGGAACCTGGAAAAACTTTTGCGGTGTCGAACCAAACGCCATCTCTCGTAACATTCAATTATATATACTCTCTTTTTTTCGCTAATCTACATATTTTCCTTCATAAGAATCATATTCTATAATGTAAGTATAATATTCCAATTCTTACAACAAGATTTAAATATATAAGTATATGACAAATTAATATAATCCAAAGTCCAATTCATTTAAATTTAAACACCGAGGACATGTAAAAAATAAATTAAAAAAAAATCTGGAAAAAAACAAGAAAAGCGGTTAAGAAGGGAATGGAGGGGAAAAAGAGATAAAAATAGGGAGGAGTAAATAGCCATAAATGGGATATGAGCAAGTTACTTTTTTTACCCATTAATTAACCCTTTTGTTTTGACCATCTCTTCTTCGCTTCTTTTCCTTTTCTCAAAAACATAACGAGGAAAACAAGCAGAAGAAGGGATTGATTAATGTTCTTCTTCTTTCGCTGTGAGAGATCTCTTTCACTTTTTTTAATGTATATAATGAAGGCTTCTGTATTGTATATGTAATCTGACATTGTTTGTTTCTTTTTTTTTCAATTGGGGTACGTACACAAAACATGCAGGATCAATCAAAACAAAACAACGATGCTGAGGTTTTTAATCCTTTTCTCCCTTTTCATACATTCTTGTGTTGCGGCTCCCAAGACTCCTGCTGCTGCCGCGGCTGCTCCTGCCAAGAAATGGCTTACCCTTAACGGTATGTATTTGTTTTACAATAACATGTTCTTGTTTTTTGGTGGTGTAATCAATAAAACTGTCCAATTGTTTTTCTCTTCGTCTGTGTTGCAAACATGACCTCCTCTAATGCAAGTGGAGGAGCTCCGCCACATGCCCCTCCTCTTTCAGGCACCATTGCCACCACTGCAAATCTCGGCCTTTCTTTGCTGGCAATATTGGCCACGGGAGTCCTCTTTGTTGCTGAATAAAGATTGATCACACCATATAACTTCATAGGTTGTAACATGTTCTCCCCCCAGCATGTTCCAAACTGACACAATTTGAGCTGTTTATGTTTTACTCATGTTAACCAAAATATGCAGCAAACAGTGATTTGTTGTTATAGATTAAAGTTCTGAAGAAAATTTGTTTGTTGTCATAAGGATGTTTGATTTGGGTAGAGAATTTGAATCTTGATAATCGCTCATATTCTATTTACGAACCTTCTCAACCAAGCAGTCTGTACTTTCATAGTTCTTGCCGTCTCGACATAGTAAACCTGCAAAAAGGCAAACACCGATGATCAAGTCTTCCAAGGTCGTTTGCAAGAGCAGTAACAAAATTACTACAGTATAACACATTGCCGTTAAGTATTTTTAAAATATCCTCGCTCTCTCTCGAGGCGCTTAGTATAAGAACAAAACTAATAGACCAATAATCTTTGACAAAAGTTACATCAACTACTACAAGAGTATTCTCTCAGAGTCATCCTTATGCGTATTTCTTCCCTATTCTTACACAACATAGCTCCTCCCACACACACTCTTCTTAATTTCCTAATTAATCTTCATTGAACTTGATCCTCCATCTCGTTACCGCCACAACTGCTCAATGGGATGAGAGACTCTCATGTTATCCGTTTTAACTATCAGAAGCTACATGGAGCACCAAACTATCCCTCGATCTAGCCAAAGAGAGCCAGTTCATCGCTTTTTATTTCAACTCAAGTTTATGACTCTCAGCTACTTGTCCACCGTCTTTTCCTAGCTGGCCGCTCTGCTTTCACCTCTGAATCAGCAGTGCCTTCAACTTTTGCAGATGGCAGCGTCTCAGACTCCATTTTCTTTACTCCAGTGGTGTCTTTCTCCGTGGGCATTGGAAGTTTGAACCGTTCACTGCGTTTCTTGAGTTTCTCAACCGTGTCCAAGTGCCGGTCTCCTGGTCCCTTCTCGCTTCCATCTTTGGTGTCTGCCAGGTCATGGCCACTTTTCTCTTCAGTTACATCCCGGTTCTTGCCAATAGAGCCATGAACAGGTTCGCTAACTCGGCCATTAGTGCCTTTTTCCTTCTCCTGATGTTTTGAAGAAGTGGATGATGCCTTGGCGACAGCATCATCTCTCTCTTTGTGGCTTGCCCAACGCTCCAATTTGGTGCGTCCTCTCTTTGAATCTTGTAGCTCATCACCAGAGGAAGCATTTTCCTTGTGTCTTTTGGTGGCGTTAGGCTGCTGTGGGATCTCACTCCTGTAATTTCTTGCTTCGTTGGTTCCTTTTGAAGCCTGAAAGGCATGAAAGAAACATCAGTCCTGACCGTGAGGCATATTAAATGTGACCGAACCAGGTGTATTATTAGGTGAGATTAGCAACGGAACAAAAACATCGCAAGGTATATTGCATTCACGATAACCATGCTACGTTAAGTTTGCAAAACTTGGATGAGATTAATAAAATAAATTCATAGGCTGATGGAGCATACTATCACTTCGGAACTGCCATTTTGTTCTCCTTGCTTGCTCCTCAATGAATCTGCGCCCTCTCGTTGTTCTTTAATCTTTCGTCTAGAATCTTTATGTTTTCTGTCTTGCAATCGCTGGCCATCCAAAGAATTAATAACCTTGTCACTTTTAGCACCTGCCCTCTCCTGCCTTGTTTTTTTCTCATTGTTAACAATGTCGTCTGTGCGTGCAGAGAAGTCTTCGTGTCCTCTATGATGGGAAGAACTTTCTTCACCAGGGTATTCCCTTCTCTTCGTCTGTTTAGTATGCCTTGATGTATCTTTTGTGAGATGCTCTTTATCAGAAGCTTTATAATCATCCTTCATCCTCGATGATCGGTCTTCTGAACCTCTATGGCCCCTTGGAGCCACCTGCCGCTCTCTTCCTCGTGCTGATAAACTATCCTCGTGAGTTAGTTTCAATTTATCCATATCCTCGCGTTCTCTCAACCTGTCGTTTCCATCTCTCTGCATATAGAAATCATCTCTGTGCCTTAGAGAAGCGTGGTCGTCAAAATCATCTCTGATTTTATGTTGGACATCTCTCTTTTGATGGTCCAACCTATCCCCCCGTTCTCGTTTCAGGCGGCTGATTGATTCTCTTTGACCATGTAGGATTTCGTTCTTTTCAGAGCGGTTTCTTCTCAAGAATTCTTCATCCTTCCTCCTCTTGCTCATGTGATCATCCAGTTCATAACTATTTCTGACACCACCATCATCCAAATGCTTTCTCAATTGAACATGGTCATCTTTGTTGCGTATTTCACTGTCTCGCATTTTACCCCTCTGCCTAGAGCCCAGATCATCTTCACGATCCCTTTTTCTAGACCCTTCATCTCCACCTCTTCTACTGAATGGATCATCCTCTTTCTTGCGCCAGACCCCCCCATCAACATCTCGCTCTTTCCTTTTTTCATAATCCTCGCCGCTTGCAATTGAGTAATTATAGCAAGAATCAACCTCCATATGAGGATTTAGGTACTCCCTACCACCTCTGCTCGCCCCTCGAGTTCTTTCCATTTCTTTCCCTCTGTCTTGATTCTTTCTATTCTGACGCGGTGCATTGTTATCGTGCTGTTTCTTATTGCTAGCTGGTCGAGCAGAATGCTTCTCTTGAATAACTTCCTCTTCTGCACCATCCTTTAATTGCTGATGATCTCTGTGACTTCCAGATCTTGCTTTACTGCTTTCACTACTTCTCTCTGTCCTTGATTCCCCTCCATCATCTTCTTGGACTGCTGACTGCAGGACTGCAGAACTCGTTTTATGCTCCTCCTCCATCTCAGCATCTTTGCCAGCTTCACCTCCCACATCTTCACGGTCAACACTTGATGACCTTGTGCCTCTGTCTACAACAGGAGATGACGAACGAAAACTCTGGCTACTATCCGTGCTTCTAGAGATCTCGTCGTCTTGCTTTTTCAGAAGCCTTTTGTGTGGCTGATCCTGGGGGGGACTTCGTTCAGCAGATTCCATGTCTGTTCTCCTGCTGTTAACATACCCAGTCTCAACTGGAACGTTTTCTCCAGGAAGGCTACTATCTGCTTGTTCAGCGCAATTTTCACCCGAGGGCTCATCCTCGTGTGAATCCTGACATACAATCTGGCAACAAAACCAATGTCAGTTGGTAACAGTCAGTATAGCATGCAAAGATGCCTCACCAGTATAACCAAATTAAGAGAGATTAGAGGCATGTCAAACCTCAATGATAGCATCTAGATCACGCATTCGAGGAGCACGTGTATCAATGGATGGCATACGCTCACCAGAACCAGTCTCCACAGGTATTGGTCTTCCAGGGGGCTGAGAGAGAAAAAATCAACCAATATTCTCAAGGTTTGGAAACTAACAAGAAAAATGTACAGCCACAATGTTCCTGTTGTGATATACAATATACTGAACCACGTATAGACAATGCTACTTTAAATGAGAGCAGGTGCAGGACGAAACATACTAGTGAAGGTCGAACTTGAGCTGGTACTTTAGCTGCATCACCTTGAGCAGTGTCTGGCTTCACTAAATTTGAAGAATCAATAGGAGCACCCTGCGCACCTGTTGCTGCAGCTAACTCTGGGGGCAGATCTGGATCATAACCCTATCATTGTACAAGAGATTGATTAGGAAAGAAATGTCACCATTTTTGTATATGATGTTGTTGACAAAATATTGCCAGCCAGCAAAAAATAATCAGCTCTTAGGTGCCATAATATAAGCCAAGATCCAGTTTACCTGATCTGTTCTACCACTTTCATAAACACGTATTCTGCTTTGCATCGTAGTCTCTATACGGTGTTGATCCTGTATGGAATTGGAAAATGTTCCTCTTAGTACTCTTCAGTCGCTAAAATAAGGATATGAATCACAATTATTAAGTACCAGCTGTTTGCAATAGTCTTTCCAGCTCTCCTCATTCAGTCCAAAGTTGAAGTAATCTGTGATATCAACTCCTTGATATCTCCAGGGCTTTTCCTCAAAAGTCTCTATGTCGACCTCAAATATAGTCCTAAATATACGCAAGGGTAGACATCAGATAAAAAAGACGCACGCCTGTACTAATCAAAACTTGGTACTTACAATCAGATGTCACACGAAAAATAAGTATAAGAGATTAGTATGCATAAGTAATGACATGAGCATCGACTACTATATCTCCACAGTTCCGAACAGATAAAAAGTTACTTGTGAGAAGGAAGAGTAAAGTCCAGTCCCCGCCCGGCTGTATTACTACCCCAAGTCTGGTGATAGCCTTTTTGTGCAGCAGAATTATTCCTCATTCCCATTGGACGCCAGTCTCCTCTGCCACGACCAGCCATAGGACCAAGGTTGGCAGGTGGACGAAGTTGACTTGAGGTCACACCAGTTGATGCAGGACCTCCAGGCATGGGGGCTGCCCCCGGTCTTACATACTGCAAGAGAAATATAATTATGTCAAGTAGATCAATACCACCCTTATTTTTTTCTCAACGCTGTAACTTCGGTATGACTAATCCAAAAGAAAATATGAAATCTTTGACGGGATGTTGGCTTCATAAAGTTAGTTAGGGTCCCAAGAGATTGTTCTTCTTCTTACAATCCTCTTCTTCAATTGCTAAGGTTAGATTTTTTTACAACCAATCCAGGGCAGCGTAATTGGTGGTGGCATAGGTTTGCGATATACAAAGAGGAAAGTGATTACGTTCTTATCTTCCTCATCCTTAATTTTGTGACCGAAAATTTTCTGCATTTGGTTAAAAAAAAAACAGAAGCAAACTCCAATTTTCTCTGATCAACATTCTCTGCATTTGCATTCAGGTTTAGGTACAAGTACAAAGGAGATATGCACTCAGAAGTTATGAAAACTAAAACGGGGCCACGACAATAACCTCGGCCGCTAGGTAATCTAACCAGTGACAACATTGTTGCATTGACACTGACCTTAAACTGAGAATGAAACGGATGATACCCATGACTGCTATACCCAGTTTTGGGCGGGCCAGCAGCACCTCCTGGTCCACTCCCCTTCCCAGCTTCTCCTCCGTCTTTGCCATCTCCATCACCCGTTTGCTGACCATCTTCTCCCCAGAGCTGCTCATCCATAGATTGATTTGGATCCGTGTCGGCCACTATAACAAGTGGTTCATCATCATCATCGTCATCGTCATCTTCGTTGTCGCCCATCCTTGATCTTCTGTCAGCTCCGATCATGACGTTGCGGCTACTATCATTCAACACTATCTGCAGATCGTCTTCACTATCGCTATCCCAATCATCTCCTTCTCCTTGTCCTCCGTAGCCTCCATCGCCAACCTGCTCAATTGCTGCCGTACCTTGCGTAACGCCTCGATCTATAGCCAAACCAGGAAGTGCCCCAACTTCGGAAGCCGAGACGAAAAGACCAGGAATCGCAGGTGTAGAATCGGCATCGGGTTCTTCGATATCGAAGTTCATGTCTTTGTCGTCGCCGCCACCAACACCAATTGCTTGACGATTGGCGTCCTGAGAGAGAGCAGTGGATAATTTGGAGGCGTCGTTTTCGGAAACCCTAGAGACGGAAGGTGGATTAGCTTCTACCACATCTTGATCCTGGGATCGGAGGTTGAGGTCGATTGAACGGAGCGGAGGCGGAGGTGGAGGAGGAAGAACAGCGGGAGGTTGAAAGGGCTGGAGAACGTCGGAATACAGATCTCCGAACTCATCGTCTTCGTCCATTGGAGTGAGAGATTGGAGGAAGAACGGCAGATTCGAAAGAAGCACGAGAAAGAGAGACGGTGAAGCTAAGGGCTTCTTCTCAAGTCTCGGCCCCTTTTTATCATCGCTACGGCCTTAATTTATATTGCCCAAACCAAAACAAATTAGGATTAATGTAATTAAATTTAATAAATATAAAATTAATTATTTTGCTCATTCATCAAACCAAAGACAAACCAAGCTGAGCTCTCCAGATTTTTTCCCGGAAAAGCGTAATTTTCCAAGAAAGCAAAAAAAAGAAAAGATTTTGTGTTTAGGGTTCTGGGTAGTCCGTCCGCACCTGAAAACCGAAGAAGATGATCGGAGTCGGGAAAATGAAGCAGTACTCCAACGTCCTTGACAAGCCCCTCAGCAAAGGCAAACAAGAGGTATTTTGTCTCGCTCCGTAGATCCACTTTTATATTTCAATTTAGCTCAGAAAAATCTCGTCTTTTGAAATTTGACACTGAGACGAGTATTGGAAGTGAGAACATCCTTTCGATTTGGATCCGGATCTAATAGTTCCAGGGAGGCATTTGATTCGTATCTCTCGGCTTACGATCTTCGTCTTTGATCTCTTAGCCTTGATCATTCAATTCCGAAAATTTCGTCGCTTTGAAAGTCTACGTGTATTGCAGGTGAGCTTGACCGCATTTGCTTTCTTATTCTCGGAGCTCGTTCAGTACAATCAAACCCAGGTTGACAATATTGCTGAGCTTGAAAGAAGGTGAGGTGATTGGTTTCCAAAAAAAACAGCATATGATTTAGTTTCTCAGTCTGAATCTTTCACATTTCAACAATGTGTTTTGATCTTGTTGATAATGATGGCTCTCAGACTAGAGGACGCTGGGTACGCAGTTGGAGCTCGAGTTCTGGAGCTTCTTTGCAACCGAGAGAAGGTACGTTTTGTTTTAGCAAAAAAATCTGATACTTCTATCTGTTGGGGGAAAGACTGAAAAGCCAACATTTCCTTTCTTATAAGTTTTGTTCATGGAAGATCAATGTGTAGTTCAGCCACGAGTCTCTCTTTGTTTTATGGATATGTTTCTCTCATTGTATCAGGGAAACCGAAGAGAGACACGGTTACTAGGAATTCTGTCTTTTGTCCACAGCACCGTGTGGAAGGTGTTATTTGGAAAGGTGAGTGGTGTTTTTAAAATTGAATTAGTTGGTGAGTAAATCTGTGGATATGCCTTTTTCTGGATCCTAACTTGCCCGTAACAAATAGGTTGCTGATTCACTTGAAAAAGGAACAGAACATGAAGATGAGTACATGATCAGTGAAAAGGAGCTTCTCGTGAACAGGTTCGGATTGCCTTTAGCTCTTTCCATAAACACCCAAGGTAAATGCGACTGTTTAAGTCAAAGAGAACTGATGAAAAATGTGAAAGTGTAGGTTTATTTCGATTCCAAAAGACATGGGAACATTCAACTGCGGGGCGTTTGTGGCCGGCATAGTGAAGGTGAGTGCTATCTTGGCATATTCGTGAATACTGTTTAAACATAAATGGTTTAAGAAGAGAAGATGAGGCAGCCACTATTTCATCTATGCAGGGAGTTCTTGATAACGCAGGGTTTCCTGCTGTAGTAACAGCTCATTTTGTACCCATTGAAGGACAACAACGTCCTCGGACTACCATTTTGATCAAGTTTGCTGATGAGGTTAATGTCTGCCTATATCCCTCTATTCCATTTTTCTTTTACTCATGAAAAACTTAAATGTTGACAATTGTTCTACCTTGTCTATCAATAGGTGCTTAAAAGAGAGGCACGACTAAGCCAATGAGAGCACTTCTTGTCACGAGTTGGGAACTATTGGCTTTATGCGAACTGCTTGTGCAAGTCTGCATGTCTGTTTTTGGATAACTTATATAGCATTTTGAATTGAGCTGCAGACTCTTGCCCGTGCATTAATGTAAACTACATACGTATCATCTTGTTACAATTCCAGCTGATTATACAACAATTTCCTAGTTTTAGTACAGTGGAGCCAATTGCGAAAGAAGAGTAAAAACATGATATTATCCAGTATCGAAATTACAAAAGCAAATTGATATATCAATTTTATAACTGCAAATTACAAAGCAAAGCAGGAAACAAACAACCATGTGTCGGACAAATCAATTCCTGCCTAGCGGGAGTGACCTGCAAGAGTAAGTCTCCCTGAAATCAGACTTCTTCTTGGAGGAAGTAAAGAGAGAAGCATAGACTTCCTTGGTAGCATTAACCGGCACTGCATCACCTGCCTTGAATTTCTTCACAGTAATGCCATTCACATTCCCATCATCCATCTGTCTCTTTGCGACCTTTGCTCCTGCATCAGCCACCACGGTTACGCCGCTTTTGCTCTTCTTTGAGGCGGCTTTCTTCTCTCTCAGCTTTGCCTTCTCCTCTTCCATCCTCTCCCTCAACAAACCCACCTCCTCCTCTGTACCGTTTATCACAACTTTATCCGAATCCTTAACATCCGCGTGACACACCAAGCACGATGAAGACTTTACTTCCTTCAACGCCTTTGAGCTCATCACGTGTCCGCATCCCCTCAGAGCGAAAAACTTGTACTTTCCGTTGAATTCAAGCCCTGAGACCGGGCACTGAAACTGGGCACTGGTCGTATCCTGCGATGATCCATCGGAACCAGCGACCGGCGTGAGCTTGATATTCACCATGTCTTTCAGACCCTTAATGTACGAGAATTGCTTAGGCAACCTCTTAGATAACAGAGCGTTTACCAAAGCTTCTTTGTTGAACAAATTCCCGAGGAGATCAATCACGCAAGGCTCGGCCAAAGGTTCGTTAGACAAAGCGCAGTTTAGCCATTTTGAGAGCCTCTGCTCGTTCGGATCGACCTTGTCCGGTTTCTTCTCCGCGTACATCTTGAGGTAACAATCACGAGACTCGGCTCCCGTCGCGCCGCCATCTCCACCACCTCCACGGAGGCGAGGGTAAAGAGTGAGCATGGAGACGGAAGGGAGCTTGGATACTTGGATCCGTGAAGAGCCATTCAAAGGCTTCCCATCGAGAGCGACGCAGAAATCTGATAACGATTGACGCTGCGACGATTCGAGTAAGGAAGTGAGACCTGAAAGAGTTAATACAGATTGTGCAGGATCTAATTGCAGAGCTACGGCTTGTTGACAGTAAGGAGATTTAACGAAGACCTGGCGACGGCTGTTCATCGCGGCGGAGCAATACGAAGAGACTTAGGTTTCCGATCAATTTGGTCGGTGATTAAATTTTTGGGGATCTAGAGGAGAGAAAGAAGATGCGGAAAACGGAAAACAGGAAAAAGTTTCAGTATATAGCTGGACCGACTTATCAATGAAATGGACCACTTTCAATTTGGGCTTTGGGCCTGACATACTATAGAATCATAAAAACCTTACAAGTTTCTCTATGTGGGCTTAGGCCTTTAAATTTGCATAAATTTACTTTTACAACATGATTAATTGTAAATTTGGGAACACTTTAATCAATTGAAGGGGCAAAGTGTTTACCTGACATGATAATTAAAAGGATTGAAGAAAATAGAAAAAAAACGTAATATTGATTGTATATAAATTCGAGTAAATCAATAGAATTGGCTTTTAGGATTATTAACAACAAAAACAAATATACAAAGAGGCCGGCCACGTACGACTTTTGTGAGATAATATATTTGAGAGATTCGAAACTCATATTATTAATATCCCAAGATACTTAAGGGAGTAACTATTAAAAGAGGAAAATGAAACGGCCAGTAAATTAAAAAATCAAAAATCAAAAACTTTAAACAATAATAAAAATGAGGATAAAAATGCGGGAGGAAGCAAAGGAAGAAGAAGACAGAGGAAGAAGAGATGGAAAATGGGAATGGAGAAGCAAAGGGAGAGTTCGTAAACCAAAACAATAATAACGACTTCTTCCTTGATTCAATGTCTATGCTCTCCTCTCTTCCTCCTTGTTGGGACTCATCTCTTCCTCCTCCTCCTCCTCCTCCGCCGCATTCTCTCTTCCACGCTCTCACCGTCGACGCCTCCTTCCCCGACCAGTTCCATCACCCTCAGGCAACAAACTATCACCTTACATCATAAAACACCAAAAACATAAGAATGTTTCTGTTCCTACGCATCACATCTTTTTGTGTTATTGTTTGTCAATGCAGGAGTCAGGTGGTCCAACAATAGGTAGCCAAGATGGGTTGCAGGCACAAGGGACAGTCTCGACCACGAGTGCACCTGTGGTTCGTCAAAAGCCAAGGGTTCGAGCTAGGAGAGGCCAAGCCACCGATCCTCACAGCATCGCTGAGCGGGTATGTCCATTATTCACTTCCTCCATCTCCTCTGTTATCTCCTGTGTTCTGATTGTATGGTTTTGAGCAGCTGAGAAGGGAACGTATTGCCGAGCGTATGAAGTCTCTCCAAGAACTGGTTCCCAACACCAACAAGGTACTCAATACTTTCCTGATTTATATACAACTATTGTCTGGATCTCCATAATAACCGAATTGGTTGATGCAGACGGATAAGGCATCAATGCTGGACGAGATCATCGAGTATGTTAGATTCCTTCAGCTTCAAGTCAAAGTACTAAGCATGAGCAGATTGGGTGGTGCAGGGGCAGTTGGTCCACGCCTCAATGGTCTCACCTCTGAGGTCAGTTCCTTAGTTTCAAATGGCTTTTTAGGTAAAATGGCACCACCATTCACAAATCCATCATCATCATCATTATCATGGTTTTTGGTAATGTAGGTAGGAGGACGGCTCAATGCACTCTCAGGACCGTGCAATAGCGTAAGCGGGAATGGAAACCCAACAGGATCATCCAATGAGAGTCTAAGGTCAACAGAACAGAGGGTTGCAAAACTGATGGAAGAAGACATGGGATCTGCAATGCAGTACCTTCAAGGGAAGGGACTTTGCTTAATGCCCATCTCTCTCGCAACCGCAATATCATCTACATCAAGTCACTCTCGTGGAGCTCTCTTCAACCCCAACCCCAATAGCGTAGCAGCAGAGAACGCAAATGTAGCCGTAGCAGCAGCAGCTGCAACTGCACCTGAAGCCTCCTCTACTATGGATGATGTATCTGCCTCCAAGGCCTGAACCATAGGATTTCTCATGTGTTTCATCTTCTCTGTTTTAAGTCAAACACTAATATCCCTTATCCATTTACTATTTTCACTGTTAAGCATTAAATAATATAAAATCATTTACAACAAAGAACATAACCGACAAGACAGAAACACTCGTATACGTATACCGTATACGTGAGTGGTTGTAGATACAGAACAGAGGTGGTGGGACCGGAAACTAAGAGACATGCGTCCCACTACTTTCCCAAATCGCTTAGTGTCAACGTTGTTGCATTGTTTGATCAATCGAATGCAACCGGCACCAGTATAATATTCAAGTTGAACCTTCCCACTTTCTAGAGATTATATTCTGGCCCGAATACATGCTGACCTGGCTATTGGATACCCATGAGTGACAATATGGCTTATCCTTTAGAGACAGAGGAAGACATACATATATATACACTCCTTATTTCCTTAAGTTTCAAGAACAGTGAGGAACAAACTAAGTCTATGACTCACTGCTCCAGTAACCCATTAGCCAAAATAATCAGGTTCTATGCACACATATATATATATCTCAGCATATTGTATACAAAAGGCTAGTACATTGATCAACAAATGTTGTGGGCAATAAAAATTAAAAGCAGAAAAACAGGTTCTTGAAATGCTCCCCTTTATTCTTCCATGTTGTAGGCTTACAAACTCAAATAAAGACAAGGCTTTTAGGAAAGCTATAAAATATGTCAAACTACAGGCAACGAAAGTAACTCCTATATTTCAAGAAGAGTAATTGGTATCAAGGAATGACTCGGTGAGTGCAATGGCCATTGCTTTATCTTCCTCAATAGAAAGTCCTAAAGACCTGACATTGACAAACAAAAGCAAACCCCGAGTGAGGGAAAAACTGATGTGATCTACTCAAAGACAACGCGGAAGCTTGATCACTAAAACAATGGTGAGAACATTGAACACTAAGGAAGAAGTGTGCACTTGTAAGATAGGTAAAAGAATCGAGACTGAAGTCATATAAGGACAGATAAAGAGTAAGAATGTTTTAGTGTTGTTGTTAAGGACGATAAGGTACCAGGAAAGGAAGTAATCTAAGTGGAAGGAGAAGGCTTGAAAGTGTAAGGCTGAGGGAGTGACATTGGACCTTTCCTCTCATCTTTATCATCTAACAGCCTGTGGACTCTCTTGTTCCGACAATACTCCCTGTCGAAATGCTTCACCTATGTTTTTTTTATTCGCTCCATCCATATAAATCAACCCCAAAAAAAGGAAAAAGCAAACACAGAAATGTAAACTAATTAGAACTGAGAGAGTAACAGATATACCCACGAGGACCGGCAGTTTTTGACAAACTCGGTTCTACAATGGCTGCACTCTTTAGGGTAGAGAAGCCCGACCGACGCGATTTCAGTGGGTTTTTTACCAGATTCCTTTTCCAGACAAGCGTAAAAAGCATCTCTTGCCTACACAATTAGTGATTAGTCACAACGATTACAAATTACCCTGATCACCAATCGGAATTAGTCGCAATATTTCACCAAAACGGAAAGAGAAATACGACCTTGTAGCAAGCATCTCTAGATTTCAGAAGAACATCCTCGTGAACCTGATTAGGGTTCGATGAACCATAAGCATCGACCACCATGTCTAACGAAGACGGAAAGAGAACACCGGTCTGACAACAAAACGAGCTAAAAAAAGAAACAATAAATACAAATAGATAGACGTAGCCCATCGTTGATAAATAGAAGGCCCGGTTCGGCCCAACAAATTAGTCGGTAGATAAACACACGGACATTGTTGGACAAAATAGAAGCATGAAGCAACAGAACAAAATTCGTATATACAAAAAGAACCAGACATGACACTCCAAAATGAGTCTCTCTTGTTCAAAACTTTGCTTCGTTTCGGACACATTCATCATCAAAATCCAATTACACAAGTTATCTGTTCTTCCTCAGTCTACTGTTCAATTGTTACATCATCGCTCTTCTTCTTCTCCCGTTACTTGCTTCTTGAGCTGCTCCAACCCGAAATTCTCTTCTGGCTGCTTCTTCCACATGTAATTAGCTGCGTCTATCCATCCTCTGTGCACCACAAACTTCTTCTCTCTAATGGCCCAACGCACCTTCTCCGTTCCCACATCCATAGCCACGACGTGTGTTACAGATGCATCCACTTCCGTTGCACAGGTCGCTCCCAATCCCTCAGCCACCCTCCACAGCGGGTGATCCTCAGGCTGAGATTTGGTCGGGAAAACTCGACTGAACACTACTTTACATCCTTTAAGGATTTCTTTACGCACTTGCTTCAACAACGACCTGACGTCTCTGCCAGATAAGTCTTCTCCTCCATCCTGAAAAGCGTGTAATAATCAAAACAAATCCAGACAAGAGAAAGGTTTTCTTTTTATATAGAGGTCATACCTCAAAGAACAGACTATGTGTTTGTTTAAGGACTTTAAGAACAGTGGCAAGTGCCCCATCCGGTTCACTCTCATCGCTCTTCAGCTGCGAGAGAGACTGGAATCTGTGGTCAAACTGTCTGCAGCTTGAAGCAAAAAAGTGATACCTCTCTATTACGATCAGATTGTCCTTATGACTTGGCCATGCCTACGCATCAAACCAAGTATCAGCACATCTAATCGAACACAATATCATGATAAACAAAAATATAACATGAAACATTACCAAAATGCTTACATTTTCTGTATCGTCAAGAATCAGAACAGCTTTTTCTTGTCCCAGCACCACATCTAAACTTTTTTGATGTTTCACCGTGCCATCATCTCGAGAAATGATCCGCTCACCAAAGTACTCTCCTTTTGGGTCCAGCAGCTTGGCCATCTGTCGTGCATATGGCCTATCTCCCATTGTGTATATATACAGTACAAACATCTCGCTGGCTTCTTTTAGAAACGAATGAACAAACGGCCTTAGTTTGGTCATCATATGCATGAATTCAAGCATGAATAGATTGCCACCAGAAACATCTGAGATCAACAAAAAAAAAAAACTTCTTAGAAACTTCTTAAAAATCATAACACATGCAAACCTCTGGGTGGAACAACACAAGAACAAATAAAAGACTGATGTGCCGAGATATCATTTGCTAACAGCAAAACAATGTAGTAGAATATATCACCTTGAAGAGAATGCGTATGGCTTTTCAAGTATTCTTCCTCTGGTTTCAGGTCCTTGAGTACGGTTGAATTAAGCAAAGTGTGGTCTAAATCAAGAACTAAACATAACTTCCGCTGGTTTTGCAAGATTTTCATATCCATATCACGCATGCGGGAGATTTCATCTTGATGGAACCTTATACCCTAAGAAAACAGATTCCCCCAAGCTCATAAATCATAACTAAAACTTGAAGCTCTGCTGAAATTTGCAAGGACATTGAATAGACTGGCATACCTTGTGTATGTATCTAAACGAAACACCGGTTTCTTCCACTTTTTGGCCACAAACAAAGCACATGTTTCCAAAGGTACCTGGGTGTTCGCATGGTACCTTGCTTGAGGATGCTTCTGCAAGCAATAACAAGTTCGAAAGTCAATATGATAGAACAGATAACAGACACCAAAGCAAAGCTGAAGAAAAAGAGTATCACCTGAGATTTCTTCTGAAAATGTCACAGAAGCTCCATCCTCAATCTCATCTTCGTCTACGGTTTCTAGATGCTCCAATTTTCGTCTCTTTAACCTAAACGATGATGATTGAGAAACATGGTTTAGAGAAAGCATACACACTGAAGTTCTAGTGTTTGAAGATTTCAAATATGAAGAATCTCAGACAGATGAGAGTAAAAAAAACATGTTAAATGTGTGTGAATCAACCTATGATTGGCAATTTCAGCATCATTCTCGGCTTCTTCACTGGGGAAGGACTCAGAGGAAGAATCTGAGTCAGACTCCAACTCAGTTTCAAGAAAGGCAGCAAGATCGTCGCTACTTGAAGAATGCACTGGAGAATCACTTGCCACACTCATCTGAAAACCACTCACAACAAGGCGAAATCTGAGAAACTTCAAAATGGACGTAAATCAAAAGTCGCAAAATTGACTAAACCCTAAATTAAACACAAACAAGCAAAAGATGAATAGAATTCGAATCGAAATCACGAGGAAACAAATCATACGAAAGAAGAATATGGAAAAATACCTTCCTCTTGGTGTCCGTCTACGGCGAGAAAACTCAAATCGTGATTGGGTTTTGAAGACGGAGTGGGAGATATGACTGGACGGTGTAACCGTAAATTGAATACTGTAAAACACTCCGATTGCTAATTTCACGAGAGTCGAATGGTTATGTAATGAGGCCCGTTTTGGGCCCATAATAAGCCTAATTCAGATCATTTATTTTGGGTCATGCAAACCAAACGAATATTAGGATTGGTTAGAAATTTTAGATATGGGTTTACTTAAATGGTAGCCTAACTTTTTAAATTATAAAATAATTTGGAGCAAGTGGTTAATGAAGAAGGACATCATATTCACATTGTTGAATCTATGGAAGCTGTGTATATATAGTGAAGTAACGAAGGTAACATAGGAACCCTAACTAAAAACTAAAGAGATTACATTCTGCCTATATATGGGAGGGAAAAAAATGGAAATTTATGAAATTTTCTTGAGTTTATTAGGCATCATCATATAAGGAGCTCTTTTGGGTTTAGGGACTTGTTCTTCTTCATCGTCCTCGTCTACGACATCTTCCTCCTCATCATCATTTTGATCAGTCGTCCAGATCATCTTTTGCTGATAATATCTTAAGGCGACGAATAACATGAATGCTGCCCAGACACGGGCTACGACGGAGGAGAGGTTCCAGACGAGGGTGAAGAGTGCCAAAGCCACCGCCTTTTTGTGGTTGCACGATTCCCATGCGTCCCTGAATCTCCTCACCCAGAATTTCCCTGCAATGTACACAACCTGTTTGATTAAATGCCTCAACTAAGATATAAGAGAAAGGTGAAAAGAGAGTTTTATGTACCGTAAGCGGAGAAGTGGGTTGAGTAGGAGATGAAGATCTTAGGCACTATAAATGCTCCCAAAAAGCCTGTGCTCACATAAACAAACACTCGCAACTCAGACTCTACACAACTCCACTTGTTAAAACAAGAAATCATGCAGTCCAGAGTTTTAATAAGTAGAAGGAAAGTTACCAAATTTGGCAAGGTTCCAAAGAGTGATAGAAGAGCCACATCTGGCCAGGACGAACAGCACCACTCCCATCTGCATATCATCATCGTCGCCTCCTCTTTGTTAAGGTCAATAGAGTGAGAAAGAGGGAGGGAGAGAGAGAAGAAGAAGACTAACCTTGAGGGTGGTGGAGGGATCGCCTGAGAAAAGGGCTCTGAGTTGAAGCAGAAACTCGTTGAGGTAAGGCATTATGAGTCTGAGCATCCTCTTCACATCTTCCTCTCTCACTCCAGCCCCTTTATGCCTCTCCTCCTCCTCCACTATTCCCCTGCGGCCATTCATATATATATTCTCTGAGACTCTTGAGTTATAAATCCAATCACACAACAACATGCAAAGAGACAGAGAGAGGTCTCTATGTATCATTACCTGTGGATCACGGCTTTGAATACGAACATGATGCCTAGATAGATGAGTCCCATATACGCTACCACTGATATGAAGCTGCACAGATTTTATTCACATTATACTTCTGCTAGTATACTTAACCATCATGTGTGTATTTCCTTAATCCAATGGGAAAAACCTGAAGTTGAGATCATTAGCGTATGACGAAGAGATGATGAGGAATGTTCCGAAGCCGAACACAAGCGCCGACCTTGATGCATCTCTCCACATCACCAGATCCACTGTTTCATTTCATTTCCTCGTTTATATATAACTCAAGACTATTGAGATTAAAAACTCTGTATTTTTTACTGAACATAGTGAATCAAAGGTTTTATTTAGATGGAATTATGCAGATTAGCCATCCAGAATCTTACCCAAACTCTGCAATTTGCTCTGTGAATGAGTAAAGTTGTCTTCTTCCTCTGCAAATGTATCTGGAAGCAGTTGTAAAAACAGAGGTTTCATCGAAATTGAGTAGGAAAATAGCGGCAGATGTAATAAAGTACTGAGATTCGGATCAAAAACCTGAACTTGGTGGGACCGAATAAACGGAAGTTGCCCTTTTGATCACCGGCGGCGAAATTTTTACGGACGGCGGACGGAGATGGAGCTGTTCTGTTGCGAAATTGACTGTACTTTTTACTCTCAACATCACCAACTCTGTTAATGCTATTCTCCTTCGCAACATTCATCTCTTTCACATCAATACTCTTCTTTTCCATTTCTTTCTCCTCGTCTTCTCCACCTTCTTCTTCTTCTTCCTCCTCGTGATCGCCATTGTCGATCTGCTCATCTTCCTTCGAATTAATGGGGACCACTATCTCCTGACAAACACCGAACCCCTTGACTTCCTCTTGGATCTGCGGCTTTTCATCGACTGTCTCCTCTTTTGGTACATCTACGTCCTCTGTTTTCTTATTAGATATCTCGGAGTTGTGAGCTGGCAATGAATTCACTTTCCTCAACGCAACTGAATCAAATTCACCGGATTTGACGATCGCCGTGCAAAGTTCCGATCGGGTCTTCTTAACCCGACCCGGAGTTTTCTCAACCCCTTCAACGGAATCAGATCTCACCTTCTTCGCAGCCACCGACAAACTCAAACTCTTATCATTGGAGTCACTAGAGATCGATCTCCTAGGCGTCATCGGAGGAGTAGTACCAATGGACCTCCTCGGCGTCACCGGAGGAGTAGAACCAAACGATCTCGGTCTCGTGAGCTTCAGAGAATCGGCTCGACTAATCTCATTTGATGGGCTCTTCGTATCGGACTTCCATGCCCGTCGCTTTCCGTTAACTCCCAAAGCACCTTCCTTTAAGCTCATCTGCTTGTTAGAAGTCTTGTCCTCGTCCACGGCATGAAGATGAATGCCCTTGACGATGGCGTTATTACTAACTTCGTTGTCGCTCTGCATTCTCGTTTCCCAAACAGAGCCTGAAGCAACAACGGCTCCTCCAACGCCAATTCTTCTTCTTCTGCTACTTGGGTCCATCCTCTTGTCTTTATGTCACTGTCTTAATAGTAATTGAGTTGAAACTGGGGCTAGAGAGAAAAGTGGTAATGATGATGAGCCTTGAAGCTGAAGGAAAATGGAGGTTGTTGGACACCAAAGTCAGATAATTGATTTTCATATAATTTGTGTATAGAGAGAGAAAGTAGATAATGTAGATAGATTGTTAGGACCAATCTTTTGTCTCATGAAGCCTTCGACTATAGATCACTTCGTTGGTTTGGCTACTGCTTTTAACTAACCTAAAAGCCTTTGCATGTGGTAGCACTGCAAAGATGCTGCTTAAACACAATCATTAAGGTTTATGATCACAATCTCTACTTTTTCTTTTCTTTTTCCAGCTTAATTTTTAACATTTTTTTCTTTTGATTTGTTTAACTTTCTTATTATAAAGTTTACGTTATCAATGAATCAACATGTGCCGTGTACACAAATGAATTGCTTCCTCTTCATCTATTTCTTTTTAACTCACGAGATTCAAGTGAAATGTTCTCTCTCTATTCAAATTCATCATGAAGATACTAACGTTTTGATTAATTTGGAATGTTAAATGGAACGGAAATAAAACTATTTACAAAAAAAACTGTTTTAACATTTTTTTATTAACTGAAGGAATTTGTTAGCAAGGAATGATGAAAACAAAGAAGCTTAGACTTTAGACGCAATGCATATACATGTAAAGATACTTACTTCATCTAAGGAAAATTTTTGTTGGATTGCTTGGCTTTTGACTTTTTCCATTAACTAAACAAGAATAATATATATGGCATTGAATCTTGTCTCATCAGTTTCAGGCAATTTAATATATACATAAACAGAACTATAGACCCAAATTTTAATGAGCATTGATTTAAGAAAGGAGGTCATTTTGGGAATAGAGTTGAAGATAGTCAAATAAAAACCATTTTTTTTACAAAAAGTTGAGTGTTTTGGATGAGAATGAACAAATAAATCCAATTTAACGTCTTGTTTTTATTCGTATAGTTCCCTTTTTCTTTTATAAAAGCACAAATTACTGTCACCAGATCGGTAAAATGAGTACCACCGACAACTTTTTATGTGGCAAAAATAGTGATTATAAAAAACACAGCCGGTAATTACATAGAAAGATAGATTTACAAGCATCCAAATGTTAAATTTAATACATATTATAAACACATATTTAGTACGTTTTATATTAAACACTTAAGTACCGTTAGATGCATGCTCGTGTATGTTGGATAAACTACTCTTACCTAATAAGTATAACAAATCTCGGTCTCCGTAATACAAGTGTGAAGTTGCAACTGTGTGCGTACGTATGTGTCTAATCACCTTAATTAATTAATTAACATGTAGTATTAATCAAAATTAGACCCCAATTAAAATTTGGAATCGAATCGGAGATTTGCTTAGACGGCACGTGGTCGAGTAGGAGTGCACGTGACCCTTGGCACTTCTCCCCATGCACCTGCCTCATTGTTTGTTTTTTCCCCTCTCTCTCTCCTCTTCCGTATTTTCATGCACTTTCTTCTTCTTCTTTCTCTCTTAATATTTCCTTTATATGTATAATTCTTTTTTTTTACAATTTTTTAAAAAAATTTGTCGTTAGCCCAACTACCGTAGCAACGATTCGTTGTAGCAAAGCAAACGAACATATAAATATTTTTAATTAAAATTTGTTAATTGCGATTGACATTTACCTAAACCGCACAAACACACGTCTTAATTTATATCATTGACTATTTTTTAAAAACTGAAACAAATAAGCTATAACGAATATGACTCAGTTCCCAATATTACGCGTATCTTATGGGGATTAGATATTTGAATTCCTCCAAATCATAATCTTTAAGATGTATAAACACAAACGTACATTGGAGTCTTCACCGACTCGGGATCCTTCTTACACATGTTTACCAATTACAATAGGTGTCTGGTATTACTTTTTTTAATTATTATAATAATTTTACAGCATCTCTCTCCCATGCAATGCAAGCTTTTTTCTATCCACCTTTTATTTTATTTTTTCTAAACTGAAAAGCTTATTTTAATTTTTATATTTTTTTAAAAGTTTACAGATTTCTGCAATGCAAGCCCATTTTTATATTTAGCTTCATAAGTATTGGGTTTACTCCCCAAAAAAAGCCCAATCTCTGACCCAAACCCCAAATTTCATATAAATGGGCTTTTCATTTAGGCTCGTTAGTGGACACAAACCTAATCCAGGTCCACGCTATATAATACTGTTTGTTTCCCGGGTAATAATCCGGCGCGGTATAGACTACGTTAACCGAAAGAGGAAGCTCATGTTCCTTTGTTTTGTATTTATAAAAATATGGAAAGAGATATAAAAAAATAAGTGGCCGAGTAATGTTGGGATGGGTCTTTGCTAGGGTTTAATAGTGCGTTGCAGCTGCCACTCTCTTTCTTTTCGAAGATAGCCGTAAAAGCTCTCTTCTTCTTCTCTTTCTCCACACAATTTTTGCTACCGACAATCGGAAAAACCGTGTCTTTTCTTAACGCGGATTGTTGATTCCTCTGGATTTGTGAATGGAGGCTGTTATGAGCAGCACCGAATTCAGGATCCAGACGGATCGGGATCCGCCGAGTAACGGATCTTGCGCTGTTTCGTCCTCTTCCGCTTCCGCCGTCTTTAGAAAGATCGATTTTCATCCCGCCAGGAAACCTTTCAATGGCTTCTCTAATGGTGGTTCCGATTTTAAGATGGAGATTTTGAATCCCTGCTCCGCTAACAAGCGAGCGTTCTCCGCACCGTCCGTTAAGAAGCCCGACGGCTCCGAGCTATTGGAACATGGGCTGGATGGGGAGCTTACGTTTAGCAGAACCATCCGCAAAATCGTGAGTGCTTAGTCGTCCCTCTCTTTCGGTTTTCTGCGAGCTTGTAATTGATCAACTGTTTGGCGGAAAGATTTGTGCTTTTTTTCTTTGTCAGAATTCCTTTGTGATTTTGTTGATATGTGGACGGTGTCGGTGATTTGTAGGGTGCGGGTTTGGAGAATCTCGGGAATACATGTTTTCTTAATTCGGTATTGCAATGTTTGACATACACAGAACCCTTAGCTGCTTACCTGCAAGAAGTTGCGCATGAGAAACGATGTAAGTTCCACTTAGATGCTCGTAATGGTAAATGTCTTGCGGGTTTGATTAATTGCTTGGTGTGGCAAGTTGTTTATTGAATCTCTGATACATTGTTCATATCAAATCGTTTGTGTAGGCCACGTGGCTGGGTTTTGTGCTTTATGTGCAATGCAGAAGCATGTCAGGTCTGCCCGTCAAGCTACTGGCAGAATATTAGCACCAAAATATTTGGTCTCAAACTTGCGATGTATGCTTCTCAGACCTTGTCTGCTTGCACTATAAGTGTTCCAGTTTCGCCTTTTGCTTATCTGACTAATGAGGATCCTCATCTGCTTAACTAGGTGTATCACGAAACTTCAGAAATTGCCGGCAGGAAGATGCACACGAATACATGATCAATTTGCTAGAATGCATGCACAAGTGTTGTCTGCCTTCTGGTGTACCAAGTGAATCCTCTGATGCTTACAGGAGTAGCTTGGTACACAGAATTTTTGGTGGTAGCCTCCGTAGTCAGGTAAAGTTGCTTTTTTTTCTCAGGAACTCTTGCATCCTTGGATCATATTTTCTTACCCATGGGTAAAAGATCTATGTGACATGGTTGAATGGCCTCAGCCTTCTCTAATATTTTATTTTTTCAGGTGAAATGTGCGCAATGTTCCCACTGCTCTGACAAGTTTGATCCGTTTCTTGACCTAAGTCTAGACATTTCGAGGGCAGATTCATTGCAGAGGGCACTTTCACGCTTCACTGCTGTTGAGCTTTTAGATGATGGCGCAAAGGTTTACCAATGTGAAAGATGCAAGCAGAAAGTTAAGGCTGTAAAACAGCTAACTGTTTCTAAAGCTCCTTACGTTCTAACTGTACATCTCAAGCGTTTTGAAGCACATAGATCGGAAAAGATCGACAAGAAAGTCGAGTTTGCTCCTGCAATTGACATGAAACCTTTTGTCAGTGGTCCCTATGTAAGTAGACTTCGGCTTGTGCTCTATACTGCATGAATTTGACATGTTCTTGCAGTTGGTTAGATAATCATCTTGTTCAAGGTGTTTTTTTTAATCCTCGAGCTTCACGATTTACTTTTTAACAATACAGTACTTGTGCTGAACAGGAAGGTAATTTGAAGTACACCTTATATGGTGTGTTAGTTCATTATGGTCGAAGTATCCATTCTGGTCACTATGCCTGTTTTGTTCGCACTTCAAGTGGCATGTGGTATTCCCTTGATGACAACAGGGTAAGCAGCAGTGTTCTAGATTCCCTGGGTTTCAAAATTTTGATTTGATACTGTACCTGCTGTTAGTAGTTTATTTCTCTACATACTTCCTTGTTGACATGGCTAGTAGTAAGTTCCTCTTTACATTATTGCTATAGGTTTTCCAAGTTAGTGAGAAGACCGTGTTCAATCAGAAGGCTTATATGCTATTCTATGTTCGTGATAAACAAAATACAGCCCCAAAGAATGCAGTTACCGTGGTTAAGAAAGAGATTTCAAAAGAGAGCCTTGGCACAAACAGAGCTTCTTTGATTATATCTTCTAACGGAAATGATCAGGTGAATGGTTCAACAGTCATCAAAGCATGTGGTTTAAGCGCTGTTGTTGCCAATGGTACAGCACCCTTGAGATCATGTGATCAAGGTGCTCCTGCTCTTCTGACCCAAAAAGATTTAAATGCAAAAGAGACTCAGAAAGATCCCTCAAGTTGTGTGGATGCAAGAGAGATCCTTACGAGGGAAAATGGTACAGCACCCTTGAAATCATGTGATCTAGGTGCTCCTGCTGTGTGGACCCAAAAAGATTTAAGTGCCAAAGAGACTCAGAAAGATCCCCCAAGCAGTGTGGAGGCAAAAGAGATCCCTGAGGCTGATCTAGGTACTCCTGCTGTCTTAACTCAGAAAGAACTAAAGACACCAGGGACCCTTCAGAAGGAAGTGCCGCTTCCACAGGCTAATGGGCAAGGATCTTTTGCAAAGGACGATTCAAAGCCTGCATGCACAATATTACCTAGGAAAGCTGGTGCTCTCCTGGATGGCAGCATAAACACTCAAATTCTTGTAGACTTGCCTACTTCAGTAGCTAAAGCTGAAAATAGTGTTGACGAGAAGAATTCTGTTAAGAATTTGAACGAGCATGCCAATTCAGTGAAGGTGAGTATAGAATTAATACCTTTACGTGTCAGCATCTTGTTTCTTTCGGGCACGTTATTTATTCATGGGATTGTGTGTTTCTAACTTGCACTTCACTTCTGCTCTCCAGGTTAAAAATGTATCAATTGGTAATTCACCTATTGAAGAAACTATTCTTGTTAACCAGACTTCGGGACATCAGCCGGATGAATTGGCGACGTTGATCAAGTCAGGCAAGGCTACTTCTGATGAGGAGATTCACACCACATCAAGAAAGACTCGCAAGGGTCACATGAAAACTCTGCAGGTGGGATTAACCTTTTTTAAGCTGACCCTGGGCGTACGCAAAAAGAAGAAACAGAGAAGGAGAAGATCAAATACCTTAGCTGTCAAGTTTATCTCCGAGGAGCTCCTATCCAAGAAAACAGTTACAGATCAAGGGCATTCCACTTCACAGATAACAAGCAAAGTTGCTTCGGGCTCTGCATGCTTAAACGGGAAGGAAAATAGTGTCAGTGTCCATAATGAAAGGATAAGGAGTACTAATGGGAATATGTTGCTTGGCTCACCAACCAGAGAGCTCAAGGAGAGAACTAATCAAAATGGTGCCGTTCTTGCGTCAGACCAACAACAACCGTTGAGGATCTCTGGCTTGTCTGAAGCAAGCCAAAACGCCAAAAGAAAGAGAGAGCCCTTAAAAGAAGAAGAAATCTTGTTACAGAAAGAACAAGTGACCATTCTCACGCGGGGTTTGCCAGAGACAGTTGGTAAGTTTTCAGTTTTCTCAACTTAACACTTTTAGAAATTTGGTCATCCTTACTGCTAATTGCGAATGATAACGGACTTCATCGAGTTAGGAGATAACAATATCGTTCTCTAACACTGATTTTTTTTTTGGAACTGGCATCAATCAACCCCTCGTTTTTTAGCGTAATTCAAGAGCTTATTCTATGTGATTGTGTCTGATGGGATTAAGTCTTATAACTACTGCAGTTGCCAAATGGGATGAGGATGTTTCTGCTTCTATAAAGACGGGAATGAGTGAAGGCACAAGAATCGGTTATATAGCAGATGAGTGGTGAGTTTGAGATTTTGGTTTATTTGCCTTTGGCTTTGGTTGTATTATTGGGCAGTTGGTTTACACAAATGGTATTGGAATGTGGCAGGGATGAAGAATATGATAGAGGGAAGAAAAAGAAGATAAGGATGAAAGAGGAGAGGTACACTGGGCCGAACCCGTTCCAGTTGATTGCATCGAAGAAACAAACAGATACAAAGAAGAAGTGGACACAACACATGAATACTGCAAAGACAGGCTTCCGGATATGATTAGAGACCATCCATAATCTATAAAAAAAAATGTACTACACTTGTTGCTGTATTTGGCTAAACGTAATGTTAACAACAGAGGAAAAGAGATATAGACACTACATGTTGTTTGTGATCTCTTTCCTCAGTTTTGTTCTGTTTGTGGTAAACAAAGACAGATCCCATCCCCTGTTTTTGGAGTTAAATCATATCTTTTTTTTTCCTAGTCTCTTGTATATAAATTTTTTTCTCCAGAGGTCCATGCTATTTTACACATGTAATGATATGCTCATGAATACTACCTTTAGTTATAACATAGTAAGAAAGAAGTCAATCCTGTCGCGTCGGGAATAGAGAGATTATAAGCTATAGAGTCCATAGAGACATAGTAAGAACCGAATCGTTATATGTAAACCATGCTATAGAGTCCTCTAAACCCTAGTAAACCCTCTTTTACAAGCTTTCCTGCTCATCTCTTTCTTACTCGCCGGCAAAGCAAAAGACAAAAAACCAAGACTTTGAAGAGGATGTCAGAGGTGGATGATGAAATCACGAGGCTCTTCAAGGTGCGCCGGACGGTGTTGCAGATGCTGAGGGATCGAGGTTACAATATTGAAGAATCTGATTTGGAATTGAAAAGAGAAGAGTTTGTTCAGAAGTTTTGCAAAGCTGTGAACAAAGTGAACAAGGAAGCTCTTTTCGTTGCAGCCAATAAGGACCCAAATCCAGAAGATAAGGTACGTCTATGAAGAACATGTCATGAAAAGTTGTAAGGTTTGTAAGCAATGTTGAATCTTGTCTCTCCGTCTTTTGATTCTGGTGCAGATTTACGTATTCTACCCTGAAGGCCCTAAGGTGGGAGTCCCAGTGATTAAAATGGATGTGGTGATGAAGATGAGAGATGATAAAGTTCCCCGAGGGATCATAGTTGTTCCAGTGCCCATAACTGGTGCCGCCAAAAACGCCCTAATAGAGATCAACAAGGTTCTAACAGTTGAAGTCTTTGAGGAAGCCGAATTGGTGACCAACATCACCGAGCATAAGCTCGTCAACAAATACTATGTTCTGGACAATCAAGCCAAGAAGGAACTACTCAAAAAGTATACAGTGCAAGATACGCAGTTGCCTCGCATCCTCGTCTCTGATCCTGTTGCCAGATACTATGGACTCAAGCGAGGACAAGTTGTCAAGATCAGACGAAGCGATGTTACTTCTTTGGACTATTACACCTACCGATATGCTGTTTAATCCGTATCCACCATTTCTTTTTGTTTCAGATTTTACAAACCTTGTTTCTTCATTGTTCTGGTTTGGAATACTAGTAAACTCAAATTGGAGGCTTTACAAAACACAAAAGGAACTAGTTAACAAGTTATACAAAGTCCCTCTTTTCTGACGTACCTTTCTTGTCCAAATATACATTGGTGAAACCTGAAACAACTGGTGAGATGATCATTTGTTATCCCTGCCGCCTGCATGAAGGAGTACCGTTGGTCTGACACCGTGAAACCCTCTTCTCACTAGATCTTTGCTTACCACTTCTGCTTTTGGAGTTTTTTGCAGGCACTTGTCGCTGGTATCTGAACTTGCTCACAGTCGCCTTATTCGTCACAAAGCTCCATATGTACTTGTCAAATGATCCATATTCTTCTATCACCTGTCAAAACAGGAAGCATTCATCAATCCGACCACGATGAAATGCTGGTTTAGTTGCCGATCATATGCAACAAGCTTATTTGTCCAGGCTTGATATCTTGAATTTGAAACAATATTTTGGCAGACCTTTTATTTAAATTTCCGGACTTTCGCAGTGCTTTGAATGTGTTCGAAGTTGCGTCTCTTGAACAACCAACGAAGAATTAAAGAGTGCTCTACCTTTGATATCTGGTGAGCATTCTCAACGACGGCCCTTAGCTTAAGATCAGACAACAGTGTGCTCCCGGTGGTTCCTGGACTGAGTAACTTCTTCTCATTGATTTTCACAATGACATTGGGGTCAAAATCAGCAAAAACTTCCCTGCATTCAGCAGTTGTCAAAAGAAAACAGAAATCCCTACCAGAATGGGCCGCCTCAGAGAAATGCGAGATAAGTTCATATGCAAAAGAGGGTGAGCGAGAATCATAACAAATACCTGAAGGCCTGCCTTTTGCTCAGAATAGTAGGCCATGTGTGTTCGGCCAAGGCACCCAAAAGCACAAGAAGTTCAAATAAGCTCCTGAACATACACCACCAAAGGATGACAATAACTCGGTAAGGAATATTCATCAATCAAAGGATTTCAGATATACACAAGAGATAAGCTTAAGACCGTACTTGTCATCGTGAACTGGCACACCCTATTCTTCATCATGGAAAACAGTATAGCCCGGATCTGACATTTTCATACAAAAGCCAGTCAAAATAGAGATCTTCTAAAGTAAATCAATGACTGTATACATCCATCTGCATCTTAATTAAAATAAGAGTAAGAAACTGACCGGAGTTTGGTGTCACCCAAGCACACTTCTTAATCTCTGGACCACTGAGTGGTGATTGGTGAATCCAAAGCGCCTTCAGAGACAACATTTCTTGGCTTCGAAGGGTAAGACTTACTTCTACTTCCAACACTGTACGACCGAATCAACCGACCCGTTGATGCTCGGCTCTGGAACGAGTCCATCGAGGCATCCGAGGAGAATGATACATTCAGCGACAGATTAGAATTCAGGATTTGCTCACGCCGTCGTAATACATAAGCTGCGTCAAGCATGTTGTGTTTCAGAGAAGAAGAAGACAGTTTCTGCTGGCGAAGCATAAGATTTTTTCTCATCTGATCCAGTAAGCCCAGATGAGGATCTTTCAA
The DNA here is from genome assembly GCA_000218505.1 of Schrenkiella parvula. Lineage (NCBI taxonomy): Eukaryota > Viridiplantae > Streptophyta > Magnoliopsida > Brassicales > Brassicaceae > Schrenkiella > Schrenkiella parvula. The sequence continues at coordinate 10,125,126 of CM001192.1, read as the reverse complement.
GGTTTCTCAGTGACTTTGATACGGTTTTGTGTGTGATGAACGGGGTAGCCTTGTTAGCAGCAGTCCTCAGAGTTGGCCTGGTATCTGATTCAGCCACATTCATGGACTGAACTATAGGAGCACAGGACATGGACGTAGTTGACTCAAAACAGCTTTCACGAGCCTGTGACCTGATTTCTGACTTTCTTCGCCGTAAAAATACTTTCTTTTATAATACCCTCAAACTTTGAATCAACAGAGAAAGACCAGAAACATGCTACCCTTTTTCCTCACAGACAGCTCAGAGGAGCTCAGAGACATCATAGCCATCCAGAGGAAGCAGTAAAAGCAGCGTACCACTTCCATTTAGCCAAAGCTCTCGGCTACTAATAAAGCAGCTAGATCCCCAAAAGCAAAACTAAACCACAATACCCTGTTGAAAATCACAGAAACACTAAGCTACTAAACTCTACCAAATAAAAAAAGAGCATAAGATCATGAAAAAAGCTTCCTTTTCTGACCAAATTAAGGTGAGGGTTTCACAAAAAAAAAAGAAAACTTTGACAAAATCACTGAAAGCGATTTAGATAAACCTCCTGGAAACCGACAGAAACTAGCCTGCATTTGTGGGTAATTGAAAACAAAAAAAGTGGATTTTGCACACTTACTTAGTGGTTTCTCAAAGAGAGAAAAAAACTGACAAAACTCCTGAAAATTCCCATGACTTTCTTCTTCCCAAGAAAATCGAGAAAATGATATAATTATAAATTTATGGACCAATAATTTTGTCCATGGACAAGATACAGCTAGTCTAGTAACCAAACAATACCCGAGCAAAAATAGAGTAAAAACGGAAAGCAGTTCATTGAAAGATTCAGAAAAAACGTCACGTAGTTGAAGACGTGGGTGTGTTACTGTTACAGTTTTAAACTCCACTCCACCACAATCTCCGATGCTCACTTCAATATTATCCACCATGAGCTCATTTTTCTGTCCTTCTTCTCCGATTTCCAAACATCATTGGCGCGCCAACTATATTCCTAAACTCAATCGCCCGATTGTTCCTCTTCCCCTCTCTCTTCTTCGTGGCAACTGCTATTTGTGGAGTTTATCTTGTAACCTTACTCAACAACATGGTCTCAATTTCGAGGAAAGCGTGGAGGAAGATGAAAGACCTCAATTTCTCGATTTCTCTGCAGAGGAAGAGCCGATTCTCGACACGGAAACGATTACTGCTCCATCTACAACGCTGAGAAAGAAGAAGAAAGGAGATGAAGAGAGCTTGGACGATAGGTTCAAGCTCAGAAATGGAAAGGAGGTTGCATTACCTTACATTTTCTCTTTTTCCTCAGCATTTCATTGTTGTTTTAGCTGTTTCTGGGAGACGGAGAAAATTAATTCCCCTAAATTCAGAGAAATTGGTATATATTGGCATGAGCATGCAGTTAATTCTATGGGGAAATTAGTTTTTAGAAAAGGATTGGATTTCCATTTTCTCTTCAGTATTGAAGAAGCATAGTTCATTTTTAATTTCCAGGTTTTTTGAGGAGAAGGCATATCTAGTGGGTGTGGAAAGAAAGGGTGATGGAGAATGCTTGTTTAATATAGAGGAATCCCTTGAGGAACTAGAACAGCTCGCGGATACTGCTGGGGTTATGGTGGTTGGTTCGACGTATCAAAAGTTAGTAGTCCTAGTTTTCTATGTATTGCTCTGGATGAGAATGGATTCGAGGTCCCCTGTGACTCTAAAATCAATGATTGTTTCATGGTAAACCACAGGCTCGCTTCCCCAAATCCTAGAACATACATTGGATCGGGAAAGGTCTCAGAGATAAAAAGCGCAATACAAGCATTGGACGTTGAGACAGTGATATTTGACGATGAGCTTTCACCAGGGTAACATTTATGTGTAATTTTGCTCTTCGTGGAAACATGTGCTCTTGAATTAATACCACCATGCGTCTTGCATACCCTTTAGCTGAAGTTTCCAAAAACCTATAGACAAGTTTTTTACTCATTCACTATATTGATTGCAAGCTACTCTGTTTCTTCTTTCACAGAACTATAGCTTGTCTTATCGTTTAGCTCATTAATATTTACTAAACTGGTCATTGGATTATGTAGTATGTAAGAGTTTCATACTCTTGTTTGTTTCCACACTAGTTTGTCAACATACATGTGGACTGAGTGTGTGTTTCGTTTTCTTATCATAAATTTCAGGCAATTGCGTAACCTGGAAAAGGTCTTTGGTGGGGATGTTCGAGTTTGTGACCGCACTGCCCTTATCTTGGATATTTTCAATCAAAGGGCTGCAACTCATGAAGCAGCCTTGCAGGCAAGATAAAGCTTACGTATAGAGATGACCGTTGTGAAAACTTTCAGTTATGCTCTCTTTCAGGAGCCATGTACAACATTGGCTTAATCTGGGATTGTTTGCAGGTTGCTCTAGCACAGATGGAATACCAATTACCACGATTAACTAGAATGTGGACTCATCTTGAGCGTCAATCAGGTGGCCAAGTTAAGGGTATGGGAGAAAAACAAATTGAAGTTGATAAGCGAATCTTGCGTACTCAATTTTCAAGAGATGGTGTATGGCACAGTTTGTGATTATAATTGTGATGAGCACTTTCTTAGGCTCTTTGTTTAGGGTTTTCTATGTAGGTCCATTAAGATGGAAGTATGTTCTAAACGTTTTCATATTACATTGGCTAGATTGGAGTTCTCAAAAAGGAGTTGGAATCTGTTAGAAAGCATCGGAAGCAGTATAGAAGCCGGCGTGTTGCTATACCTGTTCCTGTTGTATCTTTGGTAAGAACATCGCAGTATCTTCAAATTTTTAGGAATTGATCAACGCTTCATTTCATTTGTGATTTATGCCCATTGCGTTTTAGGTTGGTTACACAAACGCTGGAAAGAGTACACTTTTAAACCAATTGACTGGTGCCAATGTTCTCGCTGAAAATCGTTTATTTGCGACCCTTGATCCAACTACAAGAAGGGTTCAGGTCAGTTAAAATTGTTGGAAGAGCAGATCTGCACTCTCGTTTTTAGGAGACAGTTTTTTCTTTTATTATGTGACACAATACAGAGCAGATAACGAGTACTATCTGACATGTTTAACACAATTGCACTGGCCAACCTGCACTGCCATCTTGAGACTTTTCTTTCAACCAAATTTTTGTCGATATAAAGTTACTAACATGCTAATTTGTATTTAATGTGATATCGAGTTTTGACATGAGATTTCTTTTCGGGGTCCTTTTTCCTCAGATGCACAACGGGAAGGAGTTTCTTCTCACAGATACTGTTGGTTTTATCCAGAAGTTACCAACCACCTTGGTAAGGTCCTAATGGCTATTTTTCAACTAGATGCGTACATGGACATGTCTGCATGTACCTGCATCTGTTGATACTCCCATAAGTGTCTCTTAGAATCAAATTGAGGAAGGCTTTTTAGATCTGTGGCTTTGTGTCAACGCCGGTGTGTAACTTAACTGAAAAATGTGTCTTGCAGGTTGCTGCTTTCAGAGCAACACTAGAAGAGATATCAGAGTCATCCCTTTTGGTGCATGTTGTTGACATCAGGTTTGGTATCTTCATATCTAGTTAAATTGGGCCAATCAATCATATGTCGTCATATTTCACCTCTCGATCTAATATGCTTGTAAAATGTTTAGCCACCCACTGGCAAATCAACAAATAGAAGCTGTGGAAAGGGTTATGTCTGAACTCGATGTTTCATCAATCCCAAAATTGGTTGTGTGGAATAAGGTAATGTAAGGTAGTAGAGAGACGAATATGATTCTATTTCTATTCAATCTTGCTGTATATGCAAAATAACGTAGGAACATTTATGATACTATTTGCTTCTTGTTTAGGTTGATAGAGTGGATGATCCTCAAAAGGTCAAGCTGGAAGCAGAGGAAAGTGGGGATGTAATTTGTATATCTGCTCTGACTGGAGAAGGACTAGACAAATTCTGCAATGCTGTTCAGGAGAAGCTTAAGGTTTCATTTTATCAAAATGTTTTGATATTCGCTGGTTTTATGGTTGTGGCCCATTTGAATTTAGTTCTTGAAAAAATCTGTTACAGGATTCAATGGTTTGGGTTGAAGCCCTTTTGCCATTTGATAAAGGGGATCTTCTAAGTACCATACACAAGGTTGGAATGGTGAAAGAAACTGTGAGTAGATATGACCGACCATCTTGCTTGGTTTATATATATATAGATAACTCAAAATGATTCTCATGTCTTGTGTTTGTTGCGTGCATAGGAGTACACAGAGAACGGGACGCTTATCAGGGCACACGTTCCTCTTCGTTTTGCCCAGCTGCTTAAACCTATGAGACACTTGGTCAAAGATGCGTCCATATGCAAAATAGGGTGAACTAGAATCATAGCAAGAACCTGAAGGCCTGTCTTTTCCTCAGAATTGTAGGCTGTGTTCGGTCAAAGCACAAGAAGTTCTAACAACATCCTAAACATAAACCACAAAGAATGACAGTAAGGAATATTCGTCAATCAAAAAGAGTGCGGATATACACAAGCAAGATAAGCTTGAACCCGACTTGACATCGTGAACTGGCACACCCTTTTGGCCATTTTGTGCAGAGAGCATCTTGTTGGAAACATGGGGTGCTCTATAACTATTTCACTTAACCAAAACGAGCGGCTGGCTCGATACATGATTTACGTGAAGTACAAAACCTAACATATCAATAGATACAAATTTACTGTGGCTCAGGAAAAAGTGTGATCTCAAACTCACAATTGAGAGTAAAGGTATCCTGTGTTTTACATAGCACACACTTGGCCATAGTTGTTATTCTAAACGAAATGACAAAGCCATGCTAAAGAATATATTCAAAAAAGGAAAAGAAAAAGTTACTACTAGTCTCGACTTACACAAATGTAAAATCAAAACTTGTAACATATACAAATAACAAAAGTTGTAACATCAACAAATAACAAAGGTTGCTGCATAAACATATAAAATTTTCATATGAGACCACTCTAAACGAATAGTATGATTAGTGCGGTGATTATCAAGTGGCTAGTTTTAGCAAGTCCCAATGAAGTGTGGGTAAAAAACTCAATGATTTGGGCTTCTATATTATATTTTATTTTCGTAAGTCCCAATGAAGTGGGACAAAAACCACCTGAACCATTGCAAGGATGAGTAATGAAGCCTCTTAATCGTCTTATCAGCTACAAGTCCAATGCCTTTTGTTGTTGTTGGGTTCTCCATACAAAGAAAAAAGTCTACTTTCAACTACCAAGCTGGGCAAACACTTGCACGCATACTTAATTTAAGTTTCTAAAAATTGACATCATCACCCACCAACTCTGCAGGGCAGAAGCTTTCACCATATCCAGGCCTCCAAAAGATAATCCATGGCTCATACCAAACGGAAATGGCACCTGCAATGAAAGAAAATAAGATGGGAAAGAGTTAAGTTAACAGATTCATCAGTTGATACAGAGAAACGATTTTTCCTTCCCTGTAGTGAATAGATCAACTATTGAAATGTATTAGCAGTATCAGTATGTACGTACCCCAATAGACCTCTGCCTTGCCATATCCTCGGTGTGACGGATAAATCAAATTTTGCACCTTGCCTTATAACTCCAATAGATACTGCTTGTCCCTGGTTAGATTGAGCTTCAGCGGCAAGCCTTTGCAACAGATTGTCACCACCCTCCACGTTACCAAACTTCACAACCTGATCTCCAAGCTGTAATCCATCATCTGCTGCTGGAGACGACTCGGTTATCTCATCAACCATGGCAAAGGGTATAGAAGCAACCACCTCCACATCCATGGCACGGGAAGTAACACTGAAGCCGGCTGTCTGCATGGAGGCAGATAAGGAAGTCGCTTCACCTGATAAGCTTCTTTCTTCTGGACCTGCATCATTTTGTATTCATTCATAAGCTTCATACCCGCATGGTGCATATGGTTTCAAAGTATAAGTGTCTCGATGAGCATCTAATAGTCATAGCATAAGCAAAGGACCAGAACCAAAGCGGATGAGTAATCCAATCAAAGATTTCAGCCTGAAACTTGGAGCTCTATGTCCCAGTCATACCTGAGTCTTTTGTAGATGAAGTTCTGGATGTAGGCCTCACTGAATGAAGAATTTGAATGCTCACATTTATCTTGTCCGTTATCTCGCTGTGCTCATTCCGTAACTCTGTGGGTAAAGAAACTAGTTCAGAGAGGGAAACAACCTCCAAGCCGAAGGATCAGAGCAGACACTAACAATTGGTTCACTGGAGAAGCTACACATCCAATCTATGACAAATGATAATAAACACGATGAAGAGAACCAAGCTTGATTCCTTTCAATTTCATCTCTGGCTCATAAAACTATCAAAAACCCTCAGTGCAAGACAAAGCACAAAGTAATCTATGCTCAAGTATGATTTTTTTATGTTTCCTTTAGAATTCCTTAAGTTTAAACCCTGCTTTCGACTCGAAAATCTTGCCCTAGCTTTGGACTAATTTCCGCACACAAGACAAAAGGAAAAGGGAAAGCACCAGCAAGACGACGGCGCTCAGCTCTCACCACCGGAATATCAATATCTGTCCGAGGGAATCCCTGTCAATGTCATAGACAAAAACGAATCAAACTAGCAAAATAGGCAGATGTTTCAGTTAAGACTAGCATTACCTCCGGGTCGGTGAGATTGCCGGAGAGACCAGGACCGCCGGGACTGCAGAGACGTTCGACAATAGAGTTCATCTCCGTCTCCATGGCAGCTCTCTTATCCATTAGAGCCATCGTCTCCGCTTTCAGATTCGCGGCAACCATCTTCACTATTCTCCTCTCTCTCTCGCTTCCGATTGATACTTCACCGAATCGCAACTATCTTTGCCTTTTTACTTGGGAGACGGAAGGAACATGTATTCTGGGCTTCATTAAAAAAACAAAAAGCCCAATCACCTGCTTAATCTCTAGACCTATCCTCTAACCCAAGTAAAATCTCTCGCCGTCCATTCATTCCATCTAACGGCTATCCCCGCTTTGTTTCTAGTTTTATTTTCACATTGGTCTAGTTAATGAAGTGGGTGATGGGTTCCGTATTTGAATCTAGTCACTTAGTTTGGATTGCCTTTAAATTAATTTTTTCTATCTCACTCTCTTGTATGTTTGGCTATGCTTGCTTTGTCTCTAGTTCTATTTTCCACACTAAATAACATTTTACAGACAGCGCACAAATTTCTAACGCCATGCAATATTTGTAATGAGACCATTTCTACCTGTAATTATAAACAAGCAGGTATACAAGCGGCTCAATCAATCAGGCATCTTCCCCAGTGAAATCAGGCTCGGGCGGCTTCTGCAGCTTGACCAAATCCCTAATCTTTGTGTTCCGGTTCTTGTGAAGGGTTCGCAGCGCACTAGCCGCAAACTTTGTCACAAGAAATGCAGCCCCGATGGAGTATGAAGACCCAGTGGTTGAGCTGGCCGCGGCCGCGGCCTCGGCCTCAGCCTCTGCCTCTTCCATCTTCTTCCTCTTGCAGTATCGGCGCCAGGCAGCCTGGATAAAGCAAGCAGCCCAAGTCCTCCATTGATGAGAGTAAAACCTGAATTTATGTTGCACTTGCCTGCTATGTAAACGTCTGAACTGGCTTGCTACAAACTTCAGCTCCTCCGAGGTCAGCGAAAACGCCTCTACTTCTTTTGAAGCTTTCACCGTTCTGGTGGAAGACGGGAGATTCACACCTGATTTTGGATCCAATGCCCATGTCAGAAGCTCTTCACCGCAGAAATCTCCTTCTTTCAGGAGACTGTGGTTGAAGAAACCGCTCCTGCCTCCATCTGTTGTCACACTCTCGAGGCGGCCACGTATTATGAATAGCATCTCGTCTACAGGGTCTCCTTCCCGGACTAGGTAGGTACTCTCTGTGAACAAGCATGGTTTCAGCCGCATACAAATCGCATCCAGCAGCTTGTCGTCCATGCTCTCAAACAATGGAACCTAATATTATGGTGAAAACGCCATTAATAGATAGTATGCATGTCCAGTACCAACAGTATCATGAACATTATTTCAATATGTCCTGACTCCTGAATATTCTCAAGGTTCTGTGATCTTATTACGAAGTTTGAATGAATAACAACGGGAGATCTTACCCTGCGCACTAAAGCCAGACAAAGATGCCGCTTGATGTCTCTCCGGAGATCCTTTGGGAGATTCTGAACGAGATACTCTTCATCTACACCACGTGTCTCCAACCATTTATACTGGTCATAGCGTCTCACACGCTCCCTTAGATCTTTTGGTAACATCCTGTGATGCATCCATTGTTCTGAATCACGCCTCTTCACTCTCATTTCTTCGAGCCGGATGGTAAGAGATTGGAGATATGTCTGTTCCAAGATTGCAAATGTTGTTAGACAGTCCGTACATTCACAGGAACAAAAAGAAGCATGATGGTAGCTAAAGTCACCTGCATGTTCCCGATGAGAAGAGCAAAGAGAATCAATCCAGAAATGGCGAGGGTGATGGAAAATATTATTTCCAACGGGTATGTACTGGTTTGAAGCCCTTGTCCAAGTGTACTGTTATGCAATCAATGAGAAGTACAATTTGAATACAAGGAAAAAAGAATGAGGTATGTATTTTAGTTAACAAGGACTATCTGACACTCATAGACACAGAACTTTGAGCAAGACGCATAATCGTGTTATAGGAGCTGAAAGTTTGTAGTTTTGTGAGAATTAGCAAGACAAAGCAATACTCTTTTTCTTCACTTTTGACTGATTTTTTATAGAACAAAAGGATTTAACAAAAGTTACCTCAAGTTCTGGAGGCCCCACCACAAACAATAACAATATTTTGTCATGAACTTTTGAGACGAGACAATGCCAGACGATAAAGCTTGAGTATAAATCCCAAAGTCAAATGGAGGATTAGGATCATCGAGGTCAGCGCGACATTTCGACTGAAGAACAGATTCTTTGGTCTTGTTCCAAACATCATAGCCGTCCATGTTTTGATTGCCACAGTACAAGAAACCTGTGCTGCAATTTCCTGCATCATTACAGGCCTCCTGCCAACATGCGTCTTTACGCTCTACGGCTAAAAGGTACCAAAACGCTCCAACTATCTGCAACATAAACAACAGTGCTTCAATCAATATAAAACTTACTAATCAGCTTACTGTGGAACAGTACACAAGCAAGCTTTTTTTGCTCTTCAGAGAAAAATTAACATTTGTGATCCCATGCAACATCAATTAAGATAAGAAAGAAAGTTATTGAATATCACAAGTAAGCAGAGACTCCATAAACTCGCTACGCTGCTCTACATTTGCACAGAAGTTCACAACATTGAAATGGAGGCAAAACTATTTCCTGGTTCAGCACTTTAAGTGCCACAGTCACATAGCTCAAGGCAAAATGGGCAAGCATTGAAAAAAATTAAGAAATGCAATTATCAAGAGAAAAAGCAAGGCACTTACATGACTTGCAAGCATATATAATAGTAGATAATAGGCAGCACCAGCCCAAGCAGTTTCTGCAAAAACGCCTGCTGTCCTTTTCAATTCTGATGTCAAAGGCAAGACTCGTAGAAATCGCGGTATATACTGAACCAAAACAATGAAAAGCAAGGTCTGTTTTGTAACCAATACGTCCGACCCCCTCGACCCTTGCAAGAACCTCCAAACAACAATCTGCGCATACACAAAGTGTATAATGTAAATCTGAACCAGAAAGCTCCAAACAGAGATCTCTGGACACCATCTAAATGCATCCTTTCAACAAATCATCATGCACAGAGCTTCTGAAGGAAAAAGGCAACGGTGTTGTCCAACACACAAATTACTGAAATGATCTAAAGTTATATAACCAACCTGAGGGACAGGAAGCACAGAGAGAAAATCAATGATAAACCACCGTTGCAAATATCTCTTTGCTATCTGTGCAGGATCTATCACGAGCTCACCTCGTCCAAATACACGGGATGAAGGTGCAATATAAGCAGTCCTAAGCTGGAGAGCCATGTGAGCGAGATAAAACACATCGATGACTGTCCGTAATGTAGTTGCTGCGATAGCAAGCTTTCGGTCAATACCCAGGCACTTGGACTCACCATCGATCACAGGAAGATAGAAGAAAAAGGGGTCCACGAACACTGAAAGAATACATGACATAACAAAAAATTTATTGCAAAACAAAAGGGTTTTATCCTGAGGATCAAATATCTTCTTTTCAGACACTTTAAGGTCTTCTGGGAACACTGCTCTATAAACACCGAAACCAAGTGAACGACCTATCGATTTAAGCCCTTTGGAACCCTTTTGGACCCCTTTCTTGAAGGATCCAGATGTGTTATTGGTTCCATGAATAGGACGAAGTGGTCCACTAATATTGGAGGCGTAGTTCTGTTGGAAGGCTACAGATGATGATGGTAACCTAGAGTCCAGATCATCCACCCTATTAAGTATGACCAACAGAGCTTTCAGAGTTATTATAGCACCAAACAATAAAATACTAGGAGTTATCTAATAAACAAACTACAATTTCATCAGGAAACAAATCGAAGAACAAGCATTTCCAAAAGAAAAACTGATTATTTTGCAGAAAACTTGTTCACTTGAGGGCTTCAGTGCAAACCAATTGCTCCATTAAAGTCACAGAAGAAGCACAACATGTTTAACATATTCAGACTTTTGAGAATGTTCAGATCTCTCTATTTAAACAAAACGATGCGCTAACCTCATAAAATTTTCTCGTTTGCCTGCCATGATTGCTAAACCAGAACTCGATAGCCTTGACCAACTAAGCCCACGATCTCTTTCTCATATTGATAAAGAGAGAACACAGCTTAACATACTGTTCTCACGAAGCAAGCTGCATCATCCAAAAGCAAGACCAAAAAAATTCACCATTAAATTTTCTCGGATAAATGTTACAGACTCTTTATCAAATTAAACATGCGTGAGATGCATCATCACCTAATGAAGTTGTACATAACATTCTCTTATTCTTTTTTTCCGTAACTTGTGACTAACATGCCCAAATTTCCAGAAATTTATTCTGCTGGTTGAAGATACACTAACTTATCACCAGCAAATGATCCACAAGCGAAGCAACATCAACCGGTAAAAAAAGGAAAAAATGATGAATGATAGATACAAAGTAGGAGTAAAACGACGAAGACTTTTTAAAAAAAAAAGACATGAGCCTAAGAACAGTAATAGTAATAGAACAGAAGCAATCCGAAATGAAGTTGCTATAACAAGAAAAAAGACGGAGACTTACTTAAAGCTAAACCATGGCGTTAGACGATTTCAAGGATCCCCGTGATGAGGATCACGCTTTACAGTAAGAGGAAAAAAGTTCGAACGAGAAAGAGCCGAAAGTGGGGGTATAAAGCAAAGAGAGCAGACAAGTGGTCTCGCCTTTACCAAAAAAGAACAAAAAAAAACAAAAAAAAAGCAATGAAGAAGAAACAGGAATAGACTAAATGACGTTTTCGCCCTTATATATAGCAGAAAAGTAAAATTTTCCTTTAAGCCTTAAAAAGTCAACACGCCCAAGCCAAAATCTATGATATTACTACAAGACAAGGTGGTAATAGTGACTGTAAAATGGATGATCTTGTACATCAAATATACAAAGCTCTTCTAATGATCTTCGGCGAGGGAGACCGTTTCTTCTTCTTCGCCAAATCAGGCAATTCACTTGGCGCTTGCGGTTTCTCAAAACTCTGCACCTTTTGTCCATCAAATTCTGTTCAAAGGCTTTTAATTTAAGCAGTTGTCCAGTTCTTGAAGATTTGGTTGTGAGACGAACAACACATGTCAATGTGATTATGTTCACTATCAATATGCCTACTTTGAGGAGTTTATCGATGGATTATCTCAACCCACCCGTGGGTGTGTCACGGATTTGTGATAAATGCTCCTTCTTTGAGGTACATGAACATTAGAGATTACTTCAGGTAACGCTTTACGGTTTGGACAAATCTCTGAGCTGGTCAAGGCAAATGTAACAAGTGGAGTTTACTACTTCGCTGATTTGTCAGCCAGAGAGGAGATACCGCGAGTATTTCACACTAGAAAAAAATAGAATTAATGCAACTTATGATAATGTTCATGATGGTGATGTTTATGTTGATGATGACAGTGATTTTGTACAAGAAGTATATAAGCTCCTCTAATATCAAACAACCATCTCAGCTTCTTTGACACTCGAAGGGATTCCAACCTCCAGTCTCATTGTAGCTCTATACTGTTCAGGTACAGTGGCGCCAGCCTGTGCGCATATCTCAACAATAGCAGGTGCTTGCCCGTAGAAGCTTCGTAGCTCTCGCTGCATTGGCGGCCCGTTCACATCAGGAACATGCCAAACATATCTTGGTGGTATCAAGTCGTCAAGCACTGCAGATTGCCAACCATGCTGCCCATTCCTCTGTTGGTGCTTGAAGGCACCGCAGTTCTGGGCCTTGTGTCCTGTTGGACCTACGTGAACCTCGGGACAGTACCCGCAGACTCTAACCCTGTACATCCTCATCAGCTTTTTGGCTCCTGCTCTCATTTCTTCCCATGCCTGTAAAGTTTCTTCGGCTAGGGAGACTGTTTCTTCTTCGCTAGAAGGTGGAGTGATTTCTGAGACGGGTAATTCAGTTAACAATGGCACTGGAGGAAGCTGGGGCTCTGGATCAGGCAATTCAGTTTCATCTGCATCAACAAATTCGCTTTTGCCAATGCGGATTATTGGTTTTCTTCTCCTTTTTGTTGGAAATTCAGGGATTTCAACACCGCCCTGAATGCAGAGCTCGACTACAGCGGGAACTCGGGCAATTGAGAATCTCTCGTCATGACGGATGCGCTTGCCAAGGCGGTCATAGAGGTGATAGGCTTCAAGAGGAACAATAACGTCTTCAAGGACCGAGTTTGTCCATTCATGAAGACCTTTCCTTTGTGAAGCATTCGGACCTTTACATGACTTAAACGGATGCCCATAAGGTCCAACATGGATCTCATTGCACCACCTGAGAGACCAACCGGACAAACATCAAACGATCTATGGCAAACCCACACTGAAACAGATCGGAAATGGAACACGAAGAAGAAAAAGAGAATTACCCACAAGCATTAACACGAACTACTTTCATGAGCCGGTGGAGATTGTTGATCAATCTGATTCTTGCATTGTATACTTTATAGGCAAGAGGCACAAGGCTCTTCACGACCATACCGTTTTTAGGAGGAGGAAGAGGTCTCTTAGGCTTGTCTTTGTTGTTCTTGACTCTCTCCCTCGCGGCTCGTCTCAGGTCCACGATGGGCACCGGAAAGGGTTTCTTCTCTCTCCTAGTGTACTGCTTAGGTGCGTCTGCATTCTGAGGATGATCACTTTTGACAACAAATGGAAGAGCTTGACGCCCTTTACTAAGCACAAGTCTGAATTCAATGCTACTTCCCTGCGAAATATATCATTACACAAGAGTAAGTAAGTACTTGATACTCTACTGGTAATTGGAGTTTAAGGTTCGTGAATAGGCTAGCCTACAATGATTTCATCAACAGCTGAAGTTACCAACATTATCGCTACACGAACATTTCGTACATGCAGAAACAAAGGTATGGTCTTATCCTAAGAACCAAAACTAGAACAAAACGAGGGACGACGCAAACGCCAAAGGAAGCAGAGCGAAACGAACTGGATGATACTAGACTACAAAAGGAAACTGACCTGAAGAGAAAACGGATTGGGATTGAGAAATTGATTCCTGGGTATGCTCTGAATAGCGGAAGGTACAGTTTTAGGTGAAAACCGCGAAAGTGTACCAGCATCTGCCCCTGTGAAAACCAAATCAATCACAGTCTGACAATAAAAGGATGATCTTGAGCATTGAGGACGGCTCGAAAATACAAAAGGAAGAAGAAACTTACAGGAAACAGTGGAGTACGTTATCGTCATCGCCGACAACTGATGATGGATAAAAGCATCGGAAGATGAAGGATAAGATGAGAGCGGTCTCAGTTTCGGAGACGAACAAGATGATGGCCAATGAAAATCATGGACAAACAAACATATGCCTACAATAATGGGCTCTTAATGGGTTTAAGGGATAGAACTGTAGTCTCGTTAGGCCCACTTAGGTTGTGTAAACCGAACCGGGTTTAAAAAGGAAACTTTTCAACCTTTTCTAGTTTTTTTTCTTCTTCTAATTTTGGTAGGGGTGCTCTGTGTTCGATCGAGGTTTCGGTACGATTTCAGCTCAAATATATTTTACATTTAAATTTTTTCGATTAATGTATAATAATAGTATACAAAACAAAACTTATTATGGATGAAGATTCTGCATTATGATTGGATTATCCAGTTTAGACCATAACATCACGCAGTGATTTGCGTTAGAGTGATCTAAAAGGTAACAAGACTAAACCAAAAAGCCTAATGGAAGAAGAAAAAGGAAACAAGACGTTGCAAGGGAGCGCGATGCGCGGTTGGTCAGGAGATGATCACTTCCTTTGTTTGTGATGGGAGCAGTTAACGGAGCAGCCGCATAGCTTTTGTTGTGATTTGGAGACAAGACGACGACAAGAAGCTTCTCTCCTCTATGACAATGCCCTTCTTCACCACTGATGAAGTAAAAAGGACCTGATCTCTTCAGCTCTATCTTCGTGTGACCATCTTTGTATCCTCTTATAGGCTCTGATCTATCGCATCTCTCGTAATCTTTTTCACTCACTTGCATCACTGAGTCATTCTCCGCATTGTACTTCCACACTGTTGAAAGACAAAATGAACTCTATGAGAAAACAAAACAGAGCCATGCGTGTCAAAGTGAAGTGAAATCAAATACTTAACAGAGAGAATCTCCCATTTTGAATCTTGTTCTCTCTGACCAATGATTTAATGTTTCCTCTGTAGATCCTGGAACCTTCCATGTGTTACAACTGCCTCCCACCAGAAACTCCCTGCCTTCACACAACAAACAAAACAACAGAAGGAAACAACACACCATAAGCGAAGACATTGTGAGTTTGATGATGTTTTTTCTTTTCTTTTCTTGTGATTAGTCTGAGTTATATCATATGATGAGAATTCGACAAAATATATATATAGGAGAGAGAGATATATATCATGCTTATTGGATCCAAACAAATCCCTTCCATGAACCAAAACGTGACCATCAAAATCGAAAACGAAGCTCGTGAAATGAAAAGAAGCTAAGCGTTACAGAGCCGTGTGTTAATTGTGACCAAAACCAACACTTTCACTATTGCGTTTACTCCCTCCTTCATCAGCTGATGGGTCATCAACGCATTAAACACGCACTAGAATCATCGATGTAAGTGTAAAAAGTTACTATTGCCTTTAGGTTATTTAAACGATCTTTGTTTTGTTTGGGCTGATATTTAAAACAGAGTAAATGGAGTGCATGTGACAAGGAGATTGAGAATTTCATATATATTTTTAATAAAAAGTGGAGAAAAAAAGAAAAACAAATAAACCCTAAAACCCAGCACCAGTTTCCAGAAATCAAGGCAGAGTTTCTGCAGAATCCGTATATATTAGTAATATTAGCTTAAAAGGCGAATCTTATTACATACCTGACTTTTCTTCAGTAATATTTAAAGTCTGAGATTTATATTTCAACCTCCATTCTCATCGGTCTCTTTTCAATGGACCCAGTTTGAATGGTTTATATTTTTTTACAGACGACAATGGAACACAAGAAACGACGAGAGAGAGAGAGAGGTTTCCTCAAGATTTCTCCAACTAAACCCATTTTTTTTAAAAAGAAGGTGTTGATAAAAATTAAGAAAAACAAAAAAGGAAGTTGCTTTTCTCTTGACCCAACACCACAATTTAGTGCAGAAGTCATTTCCCACACTTACCCCTTTCCCTGCTCAAGTCTGCTTCCATCTTCATCACTGCTGTCTCAACCCCAACAACACTCACATCCAAAAAAGCAATTTTGCTTTTATTTTATTTTCTTTTCTTTTTCCTTCTCCACAGCAACAACACCAACAACAACATGATGTGTCCTTCTTTTCTGCTTCTTTGTCCTTCTCTGACTTCTCCTCAGCTTGATATTATAGATTTACAACACGAAACCCAGAACCTTCCTCTCTCCTCTCATCTCGCTCTCTCTTCCCATTCCTTCTTTCAAGAGCTTTCCCTTCATCCATCTCTCTCCCTCTTTCCTTCTGTGATTCTGTAATCTTGTCTTCATCTGATGAATCGAACTCACGGCAATTTCACTCCCTCCAACCCTAATCCTTTTGAGGATCCGAAAGTCAGACTTAGGCATCATAGCCTTATGCAAGACTATCGAGAATTGCATATGGTACGAACTATTTTCTCTTGAGTTTCAATCAAGTTTCAGTTTATGGGTCTGGTCTATTTGTCTCTGGATCTGAGAATGTAATCTAGCTAGTGGAAAGCTGCTCGGAAAACCTGGAAAAACGGATTCACTTTCTGTTTTAAAGAGAAAGAAACTTTGAGCTTAATTGATTCCTTAACAAACATAAAGCCTCTTACTTTTTTTTTGTCATGTGTAGTTATGCAAATCTCTATTAGTCTTAAACTGATCAAAAGAGTGTTTTCTTTAGCGCACTTTTAGGATGTTGTGTCCGTATTAGTGATTGTTTCTCTGATCCTTTAAGATCACTTTGGTTCTGTGTATTACTAACGCGTTATGTTGGATTACACAAGGATACTGAAGCAATAAGAAAAAAGTTGCAGACTATACGAGAGAGAAAGGCAACACTAATGGCCGAAGTCCGGTACATATACTTATCCTTGACAATATATCATTACGTTTTTTTTTTTTCTCAAGTGTTTGTCTGTTTTATCAGATTTCTACGGCGGAGGTACAGACATTTGAGACAAGACCAGCCTATTATGCAGCCACCAGATGTCAAAAAAGGCAGAGGAAGATCAAATGGTGGGAAGAGGAGTAAAACGCAAATCCAAATGGAAGTGTCTCCTAATAACAGAAGTGAAGCAGAAACTAAGCCTGTGTCACTGCCTGACTTAAACCACTCAGGAAAGGTTCATGAGGAAATCAAAACCAGTCTTACGAAAAACGTTCCATTGTTTGATCTAAACCAGATATCTGTAAGCACTCTTTTAGTGTGGACAACGAAACCAATATGTTTTTCCTATTTCCAAAACCCATTTGATCACCTCTTAAATTGATTATAGGGAGAAGAAGAGGAAGAAACAGAAGCAGCGAACATTAGTGAAGAGAGAATGAGACTAGAAGAAAGCACTTCATGTAAGAGAATGAGCAGCATCGAGATGCAGCAGCAGCAGAAAGAGATGAAGCTATCGTCTTGCAGGAATGGAGGAAACGGTTCAAATAAAAGGAAAATTTCATGGCAAGATCCTGTTGCAGCTCTCAGAGTCTAAAAGAGAAAAAAAAACTTTTTTCTTCCTCATTGTCAAGTATCTTGTAACATAGCTTCACATCAATTTAGCTGCTTTATTTGCTTCTCTTCTCCGTTGAAAACATATCCAATTGTGGCTTAAAACTTGAAAACCTTATCCCTTCTCTGTTCTTGAAGTGGCGACTTACAGAAATGACATTTGTATGTTGGACATGTGTCGTTCTTAGACGAGTAAACAAATCTACGGAAGTGATCCAATAGTCCAGGAACAAGATCGACGGTCAGAACGTATCCACACGTGTACGAAGAGAAACGTTTCGTGTAAACTTCAAATTCTTACCGAACACAAAGACCGATCACTGAGTCTGAAGACGAAACAAGAGAAAGAAAAAAGAAGAACCTTTATGGACGAAGCCGGGTCGGATTGGGGCGGATTGGCTCCAGAGATACTCACCAACATCATCTCAAGGCTCACAATTCAGGAGCGATGGACGGGACCGATGTTCGTCCGAAAATCGTGGCGAACTGTTTGCAGAGATCCGTATCTCTGGTCTATCTTCGATCTGGAGAAATGGTTCGAGTCGAATCTCGAGTCGACTCACTGGTGGTCCCCTGATTTCGAGCGGAAAATAGACTCAATGCTCCGGTCAGTCGTCGATTGGAGCGACGGAGGTCTCACCGAGATCCGCGTCCGCCATTGCAGCGATCACGCCCTCTCTTACGCTTCCGATAGGTAATATCTCTTCGCCAGAATCCCCATGTTCAGTGATGAAATGATTTGAGTTTCTGTTTTGGAGATTTCTTAAGGATTCGAGATGTTTTCTGATTTTGGACGTATCATTAGATGCCCAAATCTCCAGGTTCTCGCCATTAGAAGCAGTCCTAACGTGACAGACGCATCTATGACGAAGATAGCGTTTCGGTGCAGGAGTCTAAAGGAGCTCGATATCAGTTACTGTCACGAAATATCTCACGACACGCTGGTGATGATTGGTAGAAACTGTCCTAATCTCACGACGCTGAAACGCAACCTCATGGATTGGTCAGATTCTTCTCGACACATTGGCTCTGTTCCTACAGAGTACTTAGACGCTTGTCCTCAAGACGGCGACACAGAAGCTGACGCGATTGGAAAACACATGATCAACCTAGAGCATTTGGAGATTCAGTTCTCTAGATTATCTGCCAAGGGACTCGCTTCTATATGTGAGGGTTGTCCGAAGTTAGAGTACTTGGACTTATTTGGGTGTGTGCATTTGTCAAGCCGTGACATTGCAAACAATGTGTCAAGGCTGAAGCGGCTCAAGGAGGTAAAGAAGCCTGATGTGTATGTGCCAAGGTCAGGGGATGTGGCTCAGACGGAGAGATACGGACATTGGAGACTCTATGACGAGAGATTTGATATACAAGCCATGAGGATCTGATTTTCATATAGTACGCAATGTTCTGTAATAAAACAACCGACAATTCTAACTTGTCTAGGTTGTTGTTTGCGTTGTTGTTATATCACAGCCAAATCGGTTGTGGTATGTGTTAGAACTGTTCAGTGCAAAAAGAGAATGGATAAGCATTTTCTTGTTTCATAACCTTGGAAAAATATCAAATGTTGAGCTCACGATTTCAAGCACTCAAGTTGTACAGACAAATATTAGTTTGTATAAACATAGTTTTTCTTAACGTTACAAAGACGGATTACTATCTAGCACATCAATTCTTGTAGGAAAGTAACAAAAGAAAACCACTTTTGACAGTAGAAAAAACCTAGAGAACGAGAGAAAGTAGGAAAGAGGAGGCAAGGCAAGCAGTCGTATGGAAAGAGCGTGTCAAACGTGTTGCGGAAGCAGATGTAGTGATGCGATGCCTTCTGTATCCTCCCCTTTTCCTTATGAAAACAGAAAACGCCAAGCTTCCTCGTTACACCAGCTTCGCCATAGCTATGACCTGAACACAAAACAAGGGACTGAGACAAGAACAGGAGTAAAATGATCGATAGGATGAGTAAGCATTTGATGTCACCCATCTCTGCTCTAAGATAAGATAAGGTTTTGGCCCTCTGCTGTGATTATGAAGACTGGTATAGTTGAAAATGATACTTTTTGTTCGATGGATATAATTTAATAACATTTGATGGGATGATTTAGAAATGAAAAATGATAAGATAACATCATAGTGTCCTGTGGAGCCTATTGGGTCCATAATTCAAAGATTTTGACTCGCCGGAAACCTAAGTGTCCAATATCACAAAGCTGACCACGATATCTATAACTACCGAATCAATTATTATAACTACCGAGTCAAGCAACTTGCTTTCCACACACACTATTCTTTGATGAACTACGGATAAAAAGGGTTCCAATATAGTTGCTACTAACCTGGAAAGGTATTATTCTGGGTACGCTAAGATTTTGTCCAAAATGGCTGGCTCCACCTCCCGGAAAGATGTGACCTGACCAACTCGTTTAGCTAATTCCCCTGTGACTCGGTCCATGTAAAGAAGATATAACCCGTTTCTTTCTTCCAAAGCAGCTACTGCTTTCCTCGCATGGACTACTGATGCTATCCACTCCTCAAACAGAACTACAGATCAGACACAACCAATCTCAGCATCATTTGTGATTCTTTCTATCATCTATAACTGTATTTGTCTCAGAATTGGAAACAAAATAGAAAATGGCATATAAAATAGAGAAGAACAAAAACAAAAATAAATGGCATATTTTATCAGAGCCAGGTTTCGATCCTGGGACCTGTGGGTTATGGGCCCACCACGCTTCCGCTGCGCCACTCTGATTTGTTGTGTAAGAATCATAAATGCTTAATCTTTAATTTACCAGTTTTAAATGCTTCACTCTCTGCCCAGGGTAACAAATAGTCACATATTAGGAACTCAATTAGCTGTATCCTGCAAGTTCATAAGACAACATAATCAAGCTCAGCAATCCCATGTATCATAGAAAGCCATTCTCATTAGAATTTGAAATACTCACAATATAAACATGCACTCATCCATCTCTGGGAATGATTCATCAAATGGGTCCATGACCAGTAAGTTTTCGGCTAAAAGGGATATTCTCTGAGAAATAGCAAATATTGCACGCTGTCCAATGTATGGATCACTTCCCGTTTTACGGATCAAATGTTGGACATACAACCGGACACTTGTTTGTTGCTGTTTCGCCTCTACAACAAATTGTAAACAACAAAAACAAATATTAGAAATGATAAACAGAGAAACATAGTTAGAATGATAACTAAACTGCTAAAGTTACCATTTCCTTTAAAGGGAGTGCACATTCTTCTGATCAACTGCGTAATCATGGAGCTAATAGATTCTTCAACAGATTCCAAGTTTTTCCCTATCAATATCAGCTTCTTCAGTGAAGCTTGAGCATGGCAAAAAAAGCACAAGTTTGTTTCATAAGTGCAACGTAGCCTTTCAATAAAGGATTTATATAATTTGTTTGCAATTTTCAGGAGTTTGAATAATATTACCTAATATGAAATCTACAGCCTGATGTGACCAATTGCTGAAATTAGAGGCCTGCAGAACATAAGAAGCGAATTCAATGTTACAAAGCATGTAAGAGTGCACATTAAGGAAAAATCTTAAGCAACAAAGCCTAACATTGGAGTCTGCTTGGGATAGTTCCAGGAGAAAGTCTATAGATATCCTTAGCTGCTCTGCTTCCTCTTCATATTCCGGTTCTGCAGTCAAAATTTCAACTCATATACAAAAAGAGTCCTAGAAGATGAACTGGTGGTGCTTGGTTACATACATTCTATTTTTCTCTTCCTTGTCCCACATAGCAACATCTAGGTGATATTATGGTATGGTGTTGTATAATCATAAAGGAAACTGAAAGTGAGAGATAAAAGACTGTCAACCAAGCCCAGGAACAAAACCTGAGAGCCGCAATCTTTGAGATGGTCGAGTTGACTTCCTTCTCCCCCTTGTCCTTGCTAGGGATCACATGGCAACACAATCTGATAAGTTAAGCCCACAAACAGAAAGGTAACAAAAAGAATACAAAACTCTGCAAACTACTAGACGCTGTATAAAAAAATGGGAAAGAGACCTAATCTGAGAAATCTACGACGAAGAACATTGTTAAATCTCGATTCAGAGGCCTCTCCAATCCGCTTGCCGCTGAATTCTCCCAAGTTATCAAAGAAATAACACTTGCAAGAAGCATTGGTTGGGAATAAGTCACAATGCGAAGCACCTAAGTTGCCAGAAAACGCATTAATAAATGACCAGTCAGTTCCATAAACATCTTGCAGCCTTTCCATTTTTGGGAATTATTTGAATGCATAAACGAGCTGCCAAAGTTTAGAGAGACAGTAATTACTTTCAGCATCCTTGAGATCTTCCTGGAGTCTGATAATCTCTTTCTTCCTCGCTTTAGCCTAATTTCAAAATCGAAAAACCCCCACTGTGTTAGAAGCCTTGTCTCGCAACCGAGAAAACAACAAATCATACAAGCGCCCGAGATGCCCAAGAGAAAAAGGACCTAAATATCAAACAACGAACAGAAATCGAAATGTAACCCTAGAAATTCCAGAGAAAATGGTAGCAGGTTCCACCAAATGGAAATCAGATAGTCCCGGAGGAAAACGAGAATGCCCATAAACCCAAAAAAAAATTTGAGAAGGGACCTTCTGCTTCCAGCGAAGAGCTTCAGTTTCGGAGGCAGAGTCACAACGGGAAGCAGAAGAAGAAGAAGAAGATCGACGGTTCTGGATCTTCGATCGTAGAAGGGAAACAGCGATCGCCAGTTTCAGCGAATCCTCCTTCTCCATGTGATCTGCTTTAGTGACGCTCGAGCTCATTTCGTTCAAATAAAAGAGAAATGTTTTAATTTTCGGGATAATAATGATTTTCCCGTTCCTTGCGCGGGAGAGCTTCTGCCATGTTATACAGAGGCCCAATATAGCCCATTAATGCATTTAAGAAGGCCCATAAACCCCAGCCCAATCAGAGAAATTAATAATGCTTTCTATCATCAATCTTATGGATTTAATTATTCTAAGCGCAGCTAATAGAAAGACACAATGATTAAACATTTCCAATGTAAAATATCTGAAGCGACCAGTTTATAGGGGTCTCAAGTCTGAACAACAATCAACTGAATAATATCTGAGACCGTAAAACAAAAATGCAAAGGTCAAAAAAGTAAAAAAGAAGTCGCAGAAGAATACAAAAAAAAGAGAGGAAATAACACAATTCCCACAACAACACAAAGAAGTGGTGAGAACAATGTCATAATGAAAGAGCTAAAGAGCAAAACCCTCCAAGTTTACTTGTTGGAAACTATCTTTGAGTTCTGAGACTCCTTTTCTCCTCCCCCTTTCAAGTTTACAACACAATATTCATCGCACAAAGCACAAAGCACAAAGCACAAAGCCTTGGCCCAGAGAGCAAAATCGTAAAGCATTTATTACTTTACAGATACCGACAAGCCTCGATGTCTGCAGCCTGTGAAGCCAACAGGGACTTTCCCTGCTCTTTTGATTCCACGATGCGTACAGCTGCATCAATCACCGCCTTCTGGAACCGATCATCCTCCATCTTTCCAAGGACTTCTCTAACCAATTTGAAATTCACTCCACCAGCCAATATCAGCTTTCCTACGATCTCACCAAAGTTATTTGGTGCTTTAGGAAGATCGATTCCAATGTCATCCAACATAGCACCAAACAGCAAGAACCCAGCTTCCAGATCCTTGGGTGTGACAACCTTCTTTGATAACAGGTACTCCAAGAGTTCAGCAATTGGCTGAACAACAGGCGGGCTTTTCTCAAGGGACAGAGAAATTGCTTCCTTCACAAATTCTGCATGATATGAAGGCGACCCAAGCTCCTCGACACACTGAAGAGCTTCATCAAGAAGTCGAACACTGAAATATTCCTCGAGAAGCGACTTTGTTTTTCTCTTGAGTACTTCTTCGCTCAACTTGGGAGCAGTAGCCTGTGGTTTCTCCACCACAACTGGTATGGCCGGAGCTAGCTGAGCTGGCGGTTGTTCTGCTGCCACGGTAAGTGGGCGCGACACTGAACCGCTGCCCTGTAACAGGGCGCTTGTCTTACCACTAATAAACCCGCTGCTGCCTTGAGGTAAGAGCCTCGTGTTCATTGAGGTCGACTTGCCCATTGCTGGAGAATGCATAGGTCCCCCATCACGTCTGGACATTGATCTTGTCCTGGGTACCTCCCAGTTATCATTGTCCACCCCAGGCATCCCAGGCATCCTTCGGGTCCCAGGCATACCAGGCATCAAGCCACCTGCACCGGGTCGCCCACCAGGGTAGACAGGGCCAGGAGTCACAGGCCCACTACTAGAAGCCATGCCCTTTCTCATATTTGCAGTGGCACCTGGTCGAAGACCAAGATTCTTCTCTGCGTCAGAATGGATTTCGGTTATAGTTTTTGCTTTCATCTGCACAATCAATGTAAATAGAACATTAGAACCACTAAACAATGGAGCAGCAAACAAGTCTCAACCTTGTAACTTTTAAAACTGAGGAATAAGACTTTCAAGGCCAGATACCTCTTCCCGCCTGGGAACCCAGCCACTGGAGCGCAAGTCGATGATATTCTGAACCATGAATCTCAGACGCAGTTCCAACTGAGGATTTTTTGACAGATCCTGTAGGCGTCTGAAATATGCGTCATTGATCCGTTTTGACTTCATATTTGCGTCTAGTTGTTTGCCAATAGTCTTGAAGAAATGACAAATAGCTTCAACATTTTCCTCTGCTGGACACGCTTTCTCATCAGCCCCCAGAAGCTCCTATGCTCAGGGCAAAATTATAAAGGTTAACACTAAACCAAAAGAAAATTGTCTAAGAAAATGTGTAAAATTATAAGAGTTTACCTGAACAATGTGGTGAACAATCTTTTCTGGAACCATCTTCTGCTTTAGAAGCTCACCGATCAAACGAATATTTCCTAGAGTCTTGAGCTTCAACAATTTTTCTTTGTCCCTCCGCTCAGCCTCCTGATGTGGAGCACTCATCTGTCTAAGCTCCTCCCTTAAATTGGCAGCGCCCTCAAACGCCTCTTGACAGATATTCAGCAGAACCCTCTTAAATGTGATCTCCTTACCCCCAGGCTCTTCAGGTGGGAAGGTGAGCAGCTTGTCATTGATATCAGAGCACAATTCAGCATACATAGGGCAAAAGGTCGGCTCAAGGACAGCTTTGTCAAAAATAAGGGTTATCACACCCTACAAATGAAATGAAAAGGAAAGAACACTGGTTAGCTACGTGAACAGCCTAGATGATTTGAACAAGACTTCATTTATGCATGAGACATAGTATACACCTTAAGGATATCAGCAGATGTGATGCCAGAGTCAATAAGTTGGCCCTTAAGGAGATCATACTTTTCAGGGGTTAGCTTGTTCAGTATCCTATACAAGAAAAGTACATCTTTGTCAGTGTGCAAGCACGATTTAAAGATATCAAGTTCGCAGTAAAGGAAAATGATGCAAAAATCTAGACCACCAATAACTGCCTCAAAAGGCATTACCCTTTCACAGTCTTCAGAACACGATCATTTTCAGAAAGGTTTCCTCTTCTAGCTGACCAAGGTACTTCCGCTTTGACGAGGACAGGAGCTGGTCCACCCTGGTTCCACACGATATACAAGTAAGAAAGTAAAATAAATCATGCCAAAATGAAAAGGACTAACAAGAGGGAAAAACAGATTAATTTATTGATCAACTACCCCTTGGTTGGATGATATTTGTGATCTCGAAAACTGGGAACTAAGCTGGTCTTGACGATTATATTGGCTTGCCTCAGCATGCCTGGAATCTCTAGCTTCACGGAGATTTTCCCATGACCTTTCCTCCCCAGAGGGTGGAGCTTGAGCAGCAGAACGGCTGCGCCAATCGCGAGTGTCTGGCGGAGAGAAGCGACTTGCTGATGGAACCGGAACCGGAACCTGGAGCATTAAGATAAGAGATGGGTATTAGAACTCATGAAACTTCATGTTGGGGGAAATGATGCAAGAATGATGTTTCAACAAAAACATACCAAATTGCTTACGACACTTTCCCCATGTGCCCAAGTCTGTTCCTCACCAAACAGTTCTGTTTCAGTTTCCCGTTTGACTTTCAGAATTTCCTCAGAGAGTTGAGCGGTCTGTACGTATGCAGAGACGTCAGTGATCTCAAATAAAGAAGCACAAAAACCGGAAGCAGAAACTAGACCGGCCCTGATTCTAGATTTTTAACTAAGATAATCACCTCTTTAAGTTCCAAGAGCTGATCACGGGTGTACTTCACACGTTCACGGCCATCGAACCGGGAGTCTCCACCCTGGAAAAAAAACACAACAAAGGATGAATCTTCACTAAGTGACACTCAATACACAAAAACATATAAGAAGTGAGAGTCAAAGGAGACAAAGAACCACGAGTTCTCAGTACAAAACTAAGCGAGGAAATAATTGATGAGCCATTAGGCCAAATATGGTTGATGCACTAAAAATTGTAAGAAATGTTAATAGGTCCTTTATGAGCAAATAGCAGCTAATAAATTGCCCACCTAAAAGCCTACATTTTGTTTTAAGTCCATATTTACAGCAGCTACACATACTTGTGTGCGCCGCTAAGAATCAGGACAACTAAATTGCTTGCATCAGTCGTATATATATATATATATATTATTTATCAACTATGAAGTTTAATTATGTATGTTGCAGATACATGATTCTATGTGGTCGGGAAGCATCCAAAATCCAACATCGTGAATCGAAAAGCTTTCAGACAATTGAGAGAATCAAAACAGATTGTGATTTCAAACCGAAAGGCTGCTGATAGCTATAAACCCGAAATTTGGATAAAGTGACAGAAATCACCAGAAGCTTACGCTAAGACACCAGAGATGAACAAAACAAATTCCAGACAGAAGAAAAAAACTAAATCCCATGAACAGGAAGACCTAGATCCAGATATGAAGGGGAGCTTGGCGCCCAGAAATGACGGTACCTTGAAGGCAAAAGAGGAAGCAGGAGCACCGCCATGAGGACGAAGGAGAGGTAGATCCGAAGAAGAAAGAGAGCCAAAAGAGAGCGACGAAGAAGAAGAAGAGGAACCAAAGAGTCTGTTTCCTCGACCGCCACCAGGTCTCAAGCTCAGCACCGTCTGATCGCCCTGCTGCATACCTCGATCTAAACAGCCGAGATCGAATCGAATCTCCAACAAAAAAACGATAAGAGAAAAGAGAAGATAGAAGCTCTTATCAGCGACGATGAATCGCTGAATCCGAGATTCAGAGAGAATCGACGGAGAGGAATCGGGCTTGTGCGTCTCTCTCTCTCTCCTGGCGTTAGCGAAGAAGAGAAGAGAATGGGTTGAGATGAAAAGAAGAAGAAGTCGAGAAGGAGACACAATCCCTTCTCTTTATTAGGGTCTTTTCCTCTTTTTTTTTACCGAACCTGACACATTTATAGCCTCTTTGTTTTTGTCCGTCGAATTACAGTTATATCCTTTACTTTTGTTTTCTTTTCTTCCTTTATTTCGTCAAACCATTGGCTTTTCCGTCATCTATGTACTCCTAAGCTTTATTGGTAAAAGTCTTCCTCGTCCACAGCACAATGTGAAAAGCTGAATTGAGCTTCCTTGGCTCGTGTACACCCACAAGAACACTGTCTTCCAGATTTTTTCAATTTCTGGTTCACTGATACAAATACCATGATCTAGCTCGTTGTAATTCATTAGAGGCAGAAATTGGAAACATGTGAGCGATATTATGAAAGACTTGACTGAAAACTACCAATCTTGCAAGTTGCAATCACACTTCCACATCTCAATATCTTTACTTACAACAATTGTCTGTAACAACTAAAGAAGCATTGTTAACACAAGCAGAGAGAAAGAAACCACTTCAAGCTTTTTATAGACTTCTCCTTGTGTTTGCATCAATACTTCTGTTGTTGAAGCAAAGGTTCTCCTGAAACAGCTAGTTAAATTCTTCATGAGATTGAGAAGTCGGTGGGCTGTGTAATGTTGACATCCTCAAACTCGTTATCATCTGCACAATTAAGAAAGAATGAGATACATTCTTCATGCCATTCATAGCTTTCATAAATCCAGAATGCAATTCAGCATCCTCAACAGTTGTGCAATCAAATATAAGGCTATATGGTTAGATTAATGGGATATAAATAGGAGTCACATTCAACAAATTCAGCTGCAAAAGGTTTTGGAGACTACAATGTTTCAATAGGCTCAATACAAATCAATGAAGTTTGAAGGGTTCATAGACGGAAGAAACATATAAGAAAAGATGAACTGTGATAACTAGTTAAGGCGTTGAATTTATCAGAATTTGATAAGGAGCAAGATGAACTGTGATAACTAGTCAAGATCAATGATCCATTAAACCCAACAAGGCGTTGAATTTATCAGAATTTGATAAGGAGCAAAGGGATCTGAGAGATAACCTTTCCTCAAAGTCAGAGCCACGACTGCATCATTCTCAACCTGAAGAACAAAAAAAACAAGAATATAGCTGACAAGCTTATAACTTAAAATGGTGGCAGTGTCCATACTACTAAGATAGTTCTTCATTTAACTTAAAACAATAATTGTTATTTCAGTCTCCAGTATTGGCTGGAAAGATGAGACATTCAAACGTTTGATACCTTCTGATCCGCTAAAGATTTCGAATCCTCTAATACTTCTTCTGTAGACAATAAGACCAGACGCTGATTGCTAACTGGTTGCTCAATGAGGGCGAACAGTTTTTGCTTAACATCCAAAACAGTCTCCGTCGGATCGCATTGGATAAAGTAAGTGGTTTTCATGCGCTTCACACGAATATACATTGCCTGCAAAAAAGATTACACAGACTAATCAATCCTACAACCAACATGGCCAGATCTAAATTCTTCGATTGGTTAAAAGCAAAATCCAGACGAACAGTGAAAATGGTGGAAACAAATGTGCGCAGGAAAATGGAAGAAGAAGGGGAGAAGTTGAAAACTGGTGAGCATCAGAAAGATTTCTCAGGGCAAAATCTCTCAACTTTCACGGTAAAATACGCAGAGAATGATCGAATAAAGATGACCGCACTTAGAAAAATCGAGCCCATCAAACTAAGCCAACGAAGTAGAAACATATGTGTAAATACCATGGCTAGACAAGGATGAACAATTCCCTCTTCTTCCGCAGCCGATTCCGATTACTTTCCGGTCAAAATCTAATTACGAGATGCCAAAATGATTATCAGACTTTCAGCGAAATTTGACAAATCGCAATAATCGAAATATGTGATCTCGTTTCACCACAAAATTATTCCCTTTTGGGTACTCAAGACTCAAGAGAACAAAAAAAAATCATATCTTTTCCGAAATTACCGATTCAGATAACAAAGAAATCGAATGATAAAGATCAATTAAAGATGAAAAAACTGACCACGAGAGTGGAAAATATGTGAAGTTGGCTTGGCTTACTTTATTTCAATCTGTCAATGTGAAGCTCAATCACTGAGCTATACAAGGTAAGGAAGAGAGAAAAACCCAGTTATTATTTATCACAAAGACATTTCTGGTGGCTTGTTAGGTTTCAGTTTTAATACTATCGTCGATTAGGCGTCGTGCAAAACCCGCTAAAAGATAGAGAGGGTTTTGATTTTCTCTTATACTCTTACTCTTTCAAAGTCCCACATCGCTAACAAAATAAGCGTGAGAGAGAAGAGAAGCAGTATAAAAAGCAAAGCCACCCCTCTTCACAAATCATACCTTTCTCGGCCTTTTGGCTAAGATCAAGTGTAGTATCTGTTCTTATCAGTTTAATATCTGATATGTGGACCATCGGCCCACACGATATTAACTCTATTTTTTAAGGGAGAAAGTCCTCTAAGATAGCTTGCTATCTGGGCTTTCGCGAGTCGCCCATGCGTTGCACTACTGCACGGGCCTGGCTCAACCCGCCAAATTTCCAGTTTAATATTGAACCAATTAAATATTATGTCCCAGCTTATGACCTATTTACACGTAAATCTGAGGAAATATCTGAATGATGCCAGTGGGGTTAAAATAACTATATTTTTGGAGAAATTGGGCCCAACTATCTGTAATGCTTTACAGGTCTGTGAATATTATTTCTGAGCAAATCAGGTCGCGATATCCGATGACATCTATGTTCGTTTCATTGGCGAAGCCCATCGCCGGTTTCTCGCCGGAGGAGCCTGTCAACACTTGGAATCTCCGATCTCTGTCTCAAGCTACATGTTCTTCGAGTCATGGCTTTCGATTCCGGCGTACACGAGGAAGGACTCTCATGTGCTCTGGATCGAAACTGGACTGTCCTCGTAACTTATATATTATACGAAACCATTTTTCCTTTTTGATAAACACATTAAATACTATCTTCAGGGTTCTACTCTTTTTCAACTTGATCACATGGCTTCTTTGATATTTTCCGTCTGAATTGCGGTTCGTTAAATCATTTCTTTTGAACTTTTTTTTCGGCACAGACT
Organism: Schrenkiella parvula; assembly: GCA_000218505.1. NCBI lineage: Eukaryota > Viridiplantae > Streptophyta > Magnoliopsida > Brassicales > Brassicaceae > Schrenkiella > Schrenkiella parvula. The sequence continues at coordinate 10,095,288 of CM001192.1, read as the reverse complement.
CGAGCTCTCACTCGTGGAATGTTCCTGTTCTATCTAGCGCTGAGGTAGTTTTCATTTCTATGTTTTATTTTTTTTGCTCATCCATGTATGTTACTTGGCCATCATGTCTTGAAAATCCACAGCTTGTTCATTGACACCAGCAGGACTGTTCTGTGCTTTGTTTAGAAAAATTATAGATCCACAAGCCGTAACGATTGAAGCATATTTGTTTGAATTTAGAGGCGTTGATTGTGTATCAGTGAACTATGTTTGGTGTAAAAAGGTTGTCGAGAGGCTAAAACTAGCAAGACCCGGACAAGAGTTCTTGGCCATGTACTCAAGTGTTGTTGGCGGAATAACAACCGATCCAGCAGCAATGGTTCTTCCATTGGATGATCACATGGTTCACCGTGGTCATGGAGTCTTTGACACCGCCATGATCATTAACGGGTCAGTCACTTTGAATCGTAACTCGCTTATCCAAAAACATTATTAGTCTTATCACTCAATCATATGAGTTTTGCTTTTCCGTGCTTTGGAACCAAGCAGATACCTTTATGAATTGGATCAGCACCTTGACCGTATCATACGTTCTGCGTCCATGGCTAAGATCCCACTTCCATTCGACCGGGAAACTATCCGAAGGATTCTCATCCAAACAGTGAGCGTTTCTGGATGTAAAGATGGATCTCTAAGATATTGGCTTTCAGCAGGCCCAGGGGATTTCCTCCTATCTCCGTCACAGTGTCTCAAACCAGCTCTTTACGCCATTGTGATCCTAAAGGACTTCACAATCAACCAAGCAGGTGTCAAGGTAGTGACCTCTTCCATCCCCATAAAGCCTCCAGAGTTTGCTGCAGTTAAAAGCGTTAACTACCTCCCTAATGCGCTATCAAAAATGGAGGCTGAAGCCAAGGGAGCTTATGCAGGTATTTGGGTTGATAACAATGGGTTTATTGCAGAAGGTCCAAACATGAATGTGGCGTTTGTTGTCAATGGTGGTAAGGAGCTTGTGGTCCCGCGGTTTGATAACGTTTTGAGCGGATGTACGGCAAAGAGAACGCTTACACTCGCTGAACAGCTTGTAAGCAAAGGAATGCTGAAAAGTGTGAAAGTTATGGATGTAACAGTGGAAGATGGAAAGAAAGCGGATGAGATGATGCTTCTTGGGAGCGGAGTTCTCATTAAACCTGTGATTCAATGGGATGAAGAATTGATCGGAGATGGTAAGATTATCTATAAACATCAAAAAGCTTCACTCTTGAGTATGTAAATCTTGTCCTTGGAATTGCTTACATGATGGATAAGTATTGGCTGATTGAAGATGGGTTTCTTGTTTGTCTTGATTCAGGAAAAGAAGGTCCTATAGCCAAGGCGCTTCTGGATCTGTTGCTCGAAGACATGAACTCTGGTCCAACTTCTGTTCGTGTTCTTGTTCCTTATTGAGCCAAACAAAAAATTGTTTGTTCATGAAAGAATAAAATATGTTGTTTTTATTTTTAGTAACATGCTGCTATTATTAGTTGACGCTGTATTATTTGTATCTATGAGTCACATTCCATGTAAAGGTATGTCTTTTTTTTTTGTCAACAAAGGTATGTCTTTTATCACCATTTTTTTATTGGGACTACTTGTCAAATTCATTGGAAAATAAACAAATACTCAATCCCTCATCGATGTTCTGTAAATATAATAAATATGTTCAATAAAATATAGAAATAAGAGTGTCCATCCATGGAAAATATGGTCGACGAAACTAATCAGTGAAAAATTAACAACATATATCTACCTAAACAAATTGAATGGATCGATTTTATCTTCTATGGAGAATACAATAAGAAAATGGACTAATCACCGTTAAAGCCAACTCCATACGAAGGTTGAAGAAAATGGTAGACAAACAATGTAGTCAGGCATATTTATAACTTTCCTGACTAAAGAAGCAGAGAATGATAAAAAAAAATGACTGTACCAGAAAAATTAAAACCAAGGTAGAGAGAAAAACATATGTTACCCGCTAGAAAAAAAAAATTAAGACAAGAGTTTATTTTCTTTTCTCTCTCCTGTTTCTCAAGGGATCTCCTCCACTTTCTGTTTATCTATCAGCTCAGGCTGATCGAGTTGTGTTTGGGATTGTGGGTCAGATGAAGATCCGGGCGAAGCAAGCTACGATCGTGAAGCCAGCCGAGGAGACACCGACACACAGTCTATGGCTTTCGAATTTGGACCTGATACAAGTGAGGTTTCACATGGGCATCCTCTACTTTTACAACCCATGTTCCTCCTCTTGCAGTCTTCCCAACACTCAATCCCTCATCGATGCTCTGAGCAAGGTTCTTGTCCTCTTTTATCCTGCCGCAGGGAGGCTCCAAAAGGGTAAGATTCAAAGTCCCGTCAGATTCCTCTATAGTGTTAGTGAGATCGCCCGTTTTGCTCTGGGTTTGATTTCTCAAGGATGAAACCTGCAATCGGATGGTTTTCTTCATTCTCTTACTTCTTTCTGCTTGATATGTGGTAGATGCGAGTGGGAGATTGGAGGTTCGATGCAATGGAGAAGGAGTTTTACTAGTGGAGGCTGAGACTGATTCTACTATACAAGACATAGGCTTACTCACTCAAACTTTGGATCTCTCTCAACTTGTACCTACTCTTGACTACTCAGGAGACATCTCCTCCTTACCTTTGCTTCTCTTTCAGGTTAGCTTTCCTCATCTGTCTACTGAATAAAGCTTTTTGAAATGGTGAAAACTCCAATTGTTGTGGTGTTTGGTGAACTTTCATCTTCCCTTAAGAGTATGTATTTGATTCCAAAAAAGTATAGGTCTTGCAGGCAATATGTAAAAGCTTGAATACCTGTTTGGCCAGACTAGTAGTTAAACGCATATTATACTTCTTGTTCATCATCAAATGTTATCATATCGTCTATGAACAGTTAATCTAAGAGATAGTAGGTAACTGATATTTTGCCAGGTTACATATTTCAAATGTGGAGCAATCTGTATTGGAAATTCAATACACCATACATTCGGGGAAGCTGCCTCTCTTGTATATTTCATGGAAGCATGGTCTAGAACTGCTCGAGGACTTCCAGTTAAGCTAACTCCGTTCTTCGACCGGACAGTTCTTCGTGCAAGGGACCCTCCTTCCCCTGCCTTTCCTCACACTGAATACCAGCCACCACCCATTCACAATCCTCCCGTGAAATCCCTGGTTTACAGATCAAATCCTGGATCTGATTCTGCAGTTGTCACTCTCAAGCTCACACGTCTCCAACTGAAAGCTCTTAGAGCAAAGGCAGAAATTGCTGATAGTAAGTTCAGTACATATGAACTTCTGGTGGCGCATGTTTGGCGTTGTGCTTGCTTTGCAAATGAAGGTAATGAATTGATCTTGTTGGACTCTGCAAGCTAAAAGCTTCTCTCTAGATTATTAAAAGAATACATAAGCGTTTCAGCTCTTACTCTTAACGCTTGTCCTACAAACTCTCTTTTACACCCTACAGATTTAAGTGAAGAACATTTGACGAGGTTGCATATTATCATTGATGGGAGGTCAAGGTTACAACCAAAGCTTCCACAAGGATACATTGGGAACACTCTCTTTCACGCTCGCCCGATATCAATGCTGGTTGATTTTCACAGAGAGCCTTTCAAGACAACAGTGGAGAGAGTCCATGGAGAAATAACGAAAATGGACAATGAATACTTGAGATCAGCCATTGACTGCTTAGAGAAACATCCTGATCTCGATCAATTGGTTCCTGGGGAAGGAAATCCAATCTTTAGCTGTGCAGCAAACTTCTGCATCGTCGGTCTAGCCAAGCAGACTACATACGAATTGGATTTTGGATGGGGAAGGCCTTTCTACAAGAGAGCTTCACATTTGAATGAAGGGAAAGGTTTTGTAGCTAGGAGCTTGGACGAAGAAGGGAGCTTTCTGGTGACTATGTGCTTAAAGAAGACTCAGCTTGGTAAGTTTCAGAAGCTGTTCTATGAGTTTCTCAATGTCTCCGCATTGTGACAATCACAAAGCCTTTGGTGCTCAAATTTATGTAGCTTATGTTTTCTTTTTCCCACATCGGTAACTTAAGTTGTTTTTAAGAAGAGAGAAGCAGTATAAAACACAAAGCCACCCCACTGCACAAATCATACCTTTCTCGGCCTTTTGGCTAAGATCTAGGGGAGAAGGCCCATTAAGATAGCTTGCTATCTGGGCTTTCGTGAGTCGCCCATGCGTTGCACTACTGCACGGGCCTGGCTTAACCCGCCAAATCTCTAGTTTAATTTTATAAATTAAAGGGCCAATTATAGAGTCCGATTATTACGACTCTTTAAGTCTAAGCATCTTTGAAATATAAATTTATTAATCGAATAATCCTACTTTTGTATCGGCTGGATCGTAATTACGTCAAAGCATAAAAAATCATTTTAATGTTATTTGCCCGACTTTTTAAAAAAAATGCAAAGAGCCCTTTTGCACGTTAATATGTCCCACTCTCGGGTTAAAATACTTTCGAGAAATATTTGGTCGGCTTATTAGATTATTGACAGGGCTTGTCGTTGTCGATCTTGAATTCTCCGATTTTCCGCCATTTCCCCCTTTCTTCGGTGGAAAAAACAATCGGAGATTCACCTAATCTGCGTTTCTCACCGCCACGTTTGATTCGAATCATTCTCGATCTCCTCGTCTCCTCTTTCCTGCTATCTTCTGATCATAGGTTAAAATTCGCACATTGACGAGAGATCAAAAACCATAATCGAAGACTCTGGAAAATTTCTGAATCAGGGAAGAGCGAGAGAGAGAATGGTGGAGAGAACGATGAGTCTCGGGGTGGGAGGCAACGGAGAAACCTCGGGGGTTAGAGAAACCATGTGCGCGCAGCTGGAGCTTCTTCAGAAGATCAATCAGGAGCTTGACGCAGAACGCGAAGCCTCTTCGTCGGCTGCTTCCGAGGCCTTGTCGATGATTCTGCGGCTTCAGGGTGAAAAGGCAGCGTTGGAGATGGAGGCTAGTCAGTACAAGAGGATGGCGGAGGAGAAGATGTGCCATGCCGAGACCTCCCTCGTGCTTTTCGAAGATCTGATTTACCAAAAGGAAATGGAAATCGCGTCTCTTGAGTTTCAGGTACAGGCTTATAGATGCAAGCTACTCAGCCTTGGCTGCTCTGATCCTGCCGTGATTGAGAACAAGTACCCGGAAAATCTCATCTTCTTCGGGGAAACCTCTCGTGTCAACGAAAAGAGGAAGATGAAGCGAAATTTATCGGTAAATTAAAACTCTTGCATAATTTCAAGCGTTTCAGCTTTTCGTTTGGTTATTATAACTGAAAAACTGATTCCATGGCTATATAAAGCTTTCTGTTTTCATGATTTTCGAGATTAAAAGATCAACATAAGCTAAAGCTATATCTCTTCTGTTGCAGAGCCCTTTTCATGGCATGACCAGTGAGGGAACCGCGCTTCTGACTGATAGTAATGGTGAGTGCTTTGAGGAAAAGAAAGGTCTTGAGAGTTCTTTATCTCCTCGTGAAGACTTGAACGCTTATTGGGAACAGATTAGGAGAATAGATGACCATGTTCGAGAGATTTCAGACTCAAGAGATGCTCCAAAGGAATCTAAATTCCCTTTGCTTAGACGTGAGTCAATGTCACATGCATTGGTGTCACAGGTCAGCAATACCATTCTCGAGTCAGCCAAGAGTGATGTCAGTACGATTATGGAGATGGTGAAGAACCCTGATAGATTCTCTGCCAAAGACGCTTCTTCAGAGTCTCCGATTAGGTCTCCAACTGTCCAGGACATCTTCGAGGTTCCAAGGACGAAGGAAAATCTTAGAATCATCTCGGAAGAAGAGGAACTCGAAGAAAGAAACGTAAGTCATCATCTATGAGTGAACTAATCTTTGCTAAAACAAATTGGTCAAGTGCTAATAGAAAGAATCACAGGTCAAAGGCAAGATGATGAGTAGCAACTACGAAAGAAAAGTGAGTAAGCCGCCAAGAGATACGAGTATCAAGGCAGAACATGTAAGTTTGCTAAAGGAGATTCGAGAACAGCTCAACGTAATGCAGTCAGAGATGAGAAGCTTAAGATCAGAACTGCATCAAACACAACCTGTGTCCCATCTCGAGGAGGATCTAGCCCTTAAATCAATTCAAGAGGTAATTACTGTTCTTTCGACTTGGTAAGAGATGCCTGAAGAATACTCAGAACTTATAAACATTTTGTTTTGTTTCTTGAACAGGCCATGATTCACTTCTGGCTTTAGAAGCCACAATGCGGTGTGTGGTTCTAGTTTCCCAGACAGACCATTTGTATGTTACTTAACCTTCCAAAAGGAACTGAAGAGATGTAAAAAGAAACTAATAGATTTCAGAGTAAAATCTCTGGTATTTTTATGTAATACCATTGGCATTGTGACAACACAATCCTAAATCTCTCCCTAATCTAAGACACATTGATAGTAGACGAAAGTACCTAAATTTGATCAACATGTCATAGGATTATAGGTTTATTCAGTTGGATTAGCTGATGCAGAAAATGCAGGAAGGATCAGTAGAATTGTTATCGAGATCAAGAGTGGTTCCTCTCATACATTTGAAGTGGTAGACATGACCACAACCCAGCACGCACGTCTCTTGTAAGCTGTGCAACGAAGCATTAGGCCGTTCTGGATCCGAGGCTAGATCTCTCTGGCATAAGTCGCACAAGTGTCCAACTTTCTCAGCAGCGCACACCTTGTCAAGCTCTGCAAAATCCAAAATACCACATAAGAAGAAAGAATCTAGCTCAAAGGAAATCGGATAAGTATAGAATCAGATACCATCACGAATCTGCGACGTGGGTTCACTCGGATCCTGGGCATTCGCATTCGGAGTCTTCACTAGATGAAGTTTGATTTCTTTAGAAAGATTTTGAAGATCAGTTAAATTGAAAGGGGATGATCCTGACGCTTTCAGCTCAGAAGTAGCTTTCTCAATGTTGTGTTGAAGCTCCAAGAGCTTCTCTGTACTAATGATCAGACTTTCTACATCGTCTCCTTCTTTCGAATCCATGTTTCGTACTCTCACGAACAAGAAGTCGAAACTTCTGTAATAGAAGACGGACAAACAATAAAAACAAAACAAAAAAGCAAAGTCAATCTTTGTTTGACTTGTATGGCAAAAACCGCTATTTCCTCGTGTTGTGAAACGTGCGTATGAAGATATTCGGTTTACGAAGCAAGTGCAATTAGGATTCAACGAGGAATCGAAGCGTCTACCATTAGAACCCACAAAACAAAATCGAGAATTATGGATTGTAACGATTAACAGTACTTCGTTAGAAAATCAATCAAGCTGATTTCGACATTCACTAGAAATCAAAAAAAAGAAAAAAAAGGAAAGAGTGGGTGAGAGAGAGAAATTGAAGAACCTGTGTATCGACGAGCAGTGTCAATAAACAAAAACAAGAAGAGGGAGGGATTTTAGGTTTCTATGAGAGTTTGCTTTGAAATATATTTAAACAAGTGATAATCACGAACTCGTATCTATTATATCTCAAGATAGATACGAATTTAATTAGGAATTACTGGATTACAGAAAAACAAAATAATAAATAAACAAAGTTAAGAGCAGATGTCATCGCAGCTTCCAAGAGTTATATTATTACTTTTATGGAAAGAAAATAAATAACTAATTCTCGACTACTTTTCCAGGTGTCTTTTTATCATATATAATATATTAATTAAAAATATAATATATTATTGGTCTATGTATTTTGTAAAATGATTTAAAAAATCAAAAAATTTACTGAATTTAAAAAGAGGTTTGGATTATTTAAAAATCTGTTAACAAATTTTGTAGAGTACTACAGATTTTTTAACTAGAAGATAATTATGAACTTTTATATAGTTTATCTTCAAATATTGTACAAAATTTTTGTTATTGTGTTTGTTATTATCTATTACTTTTTGTTGATTTTTTGTATTTCTTAATTTTTCTACATAGTTTATATGTTATAATTATTTTATACATTCTCCAAAAACTTGCATGTACACAATAGATTCTCAACTTTTTTTGTGATTAACATATGTTTTCTTTTGTTTTATACTTTATGATCATTTATTTTTAAATTATTTATCATTATTGAATCATGATCTACAGTTGTATAATTATATAGTAGAAACATTTGTAATAGTGTTTAGTTTAAATTTATCATTCATGTTTAAATCAAATATGTTTAAATTTATCTTTTAAAAAGATTATAGATAATAAACTTTGAGAATACTTGATCAAACACAATAGCTTGGTAAGTAGATATTGTTAATGAAATTGAGTAAAATCAGTAAACTTATAACATAAAATTTTAAAATAATGTTAGAAAAAAATGTTTTTATTTTGTTTGAATAACACTAGACTTTTATTAATTTTACAGAATCATGAGGCCAATAACTCTAGACTTTTAAAGATTTTACACTATTTGTTACAAATTAATAAACTAATAACACTATAATTTTAATTGAATAACACTATAATTTTGGTAAAATCCAAATTGAATAACACTTAATCTTTGTGAAATTCAAATCTGTATAACTCTTTCTAAATACTATTTTTTTATTCCCAAATTTTGTAATTGGAGTTAATAGTTTGGCGAAAATTGGAGTTTCTTTTGAAAATTGGAATATATTGAGTAGTTTGTACCTAGATAAATATAGAAGATTGCAAAAGTTGTAATTGTCTAGAAAGAGGAATTGAGTCGTTTGTTCTGGTTTTATTATTAATCAAAAATATACTCATATGGCAAGAAAGTACTTTAACTAGAGCCAAAAAAAGGTCAGAAACACACAAACACAAGCTTGTCAACAATCATAACATGACCGCAAAAAAATTTAACCTTCAAACTATGTACCATTATTTTCCCCTTATGGACTTGATTGCATCTTCATCAAGATTGAAACAGCCTGGTTCAAAGAGGACCCGCAAAAGTTCCACTTTCCCTGTGCTCATTCCACTTCTCAACCTGCGACACGAAACACGACACACATTGTTGGATGAATCGAAATATAGCACGTAACAAGCTCTTTGATGCAAAAGTTTTAATGTTCAAACAAAAGGAACCAACCCATTCTCCAGGACAGAGTGGGCGGTAATACTTGGCAAACCTTTCGCAGTCGTTAGACTCCTCGCCCTTTGCAGTGGTACATCTGCAGAACGTGTCTTTGATCTTTACAAGAGATAAAAGCGACGATGGTCTTAAAGGATGAGCTTATTGATCTAAGAGGTACCTGTGGAACTCGATGTACCGAGTAAAGCAGTGTCTGGTTTGGTTTGTTGTAGGGAACCGGAAATCAGCAGGAGCAGTTTTCAGTTCAATCTAATTCAATACAATAAAGTCAGACACAAGTTCAATCTAAATCACAATATTTCTTTTTCTGAATCAATGAACCAACAAAGTGAAAACATTTCAAACAACCAACCATAGAACCCAAAAGGGTGAATTGCAGATAACTCACAAACTCTCCCAAGTCCAAACCATTCTTAAAGTACACGCTGCCTCTAAAAAACTCTTATTTTATACCTAATCAGTAACAAGCTCATGTGGCATTTTTAATGAACTCTTATCAGAAACCCTTATAGAATTCACCATTCTCGTTTCCAAACATTTATGGTCATAACTTATAATATATTGAAGCAATACACTAAAGCACGCTTTGAGAAAGAAACTCCATGAACCGCTCTATTTTTCCTTTCTCTCTAGATAAAGTTTGTTTTTTTATACAAACTTATTGTCTTGACAAGTTTCATAAGCATATACGCAAAAACCATAAGATAAATGATTACGCAGACATCAAACCTGTAAAACTTGGTCAAATCAATTCCTCTATGATACATAGAAGTTACCATAGCTTACAGAAACAAGCAGATCTCGACGGCGTTAAGAGGTCGAATTTCAAACTAAACCAAAAACAAAAAAATCTAATCCATTGACGTTTCCAGATTGCTCTCCTAATCTCTGCAACTACGTAGAGGAAATCAGAAAAAAAAAAGGAAAATGGGAAATCACCTCGTCTTCCATGGCTGATCTGATCAACGAACAAAGCGTAAGTGTGGGAGAAAATGACAGTGGAGAGAATAAAATCAGAGTCAATTGTGGGAAAATCAGATGACATTTTTGGACTTGGTCAAGTCTGATGTCTCTCCGGTTCGACCGGTGACTGCGAGAACCGAATTAGCCAATTATATTTGAACTATACTGGGCCTTTCATGGGCCCCAAAATTTCATTAAATTAAGTTTTCATTTTTAATCAGGTTTTTACGTCGACAAATCTGATTAAACATCACAAAAACGCATTTAGACAGACAATCTTAATTAACGTGCAAGGACGACTGGTTCGGCTGTCCAAAAATAGAAGTTAAGTATATATTTTGGAGTTTATGCTTCACTACATATATCCACCAATCTCGATTTGTAATATTCCGCAATTTGGGTTATAATCTCCATGAACATAATTGAGAGTTTTAGATAAATTGATAGTGTGGAAAAAAAGACCAAAAAGAGTTTGAACATAACAAAATCCTCGGACATGATCTGCTTGTACTTAATCAAAGTGTCCGTTTTTCTCTCCAACCTACATTTGACTCTGTAAAACCCACCACACACTCACTCACTCACACACCTATACTTTTGATCTATCTCCTTTATATATATACATTCCTTATATCAAACTAAACACCTCCATAGAGATTTTTCTCTCACTTTCTTCATGGCTGATAATGTCCAAGTAGTACCCGTTGATGAACCAGCCGCAACCGCCACCGCTAAAGCAACCGCAATGACAACGACCGAGCCAGAAGCCAAAAGCTCCGATAGAATGGAGTCACAGAGAGATAAGCCACCCGTTGGAACGTTGGTTGCGATTGTGAACCTTTTCGCCGCCGGTGTTCTTCCCATCTTCACCTTCGTTCTCTCCCTTACACTCCTCGGATATGCCGTGTGGCTCCTTTACATGCGTAGCTACGACTGCGAAGATATCCTCGGTCTCCCACGTGTCCAGACGCTCGCTAGCGTCGGTCTCCTCGCCGTGTTCGTCGTCAGCAACGCTGCTCTGTTCCTCCGACGGAAGTTTCCGATGCCGGCACTCGTGGTGATGGTGGTGATTCTTTTGCTAATGCTATTCATCGGTTTGGCGTACGCCGGAGTCAACGAGATGCAGAGCCGGCGGTTTCCGGCGACTGAGACGTGGTTTAACCTTAAAGTGATGGATGATGTGAATTGGAACAATATCAAATCGTGTGTCTACGATAAAGGCGCCTGCAACGAGCTTGTTTACGGATCTCCAAAAGATAAACCTTATAATAGAAGGAAAATGCCACCAATAAAGGTTAGAATCTTTATAGATACATATATCACGTTTTGTAAAATATTTGTCCAAGATTTTCAAATAGTTTGATACATATATATTCGAGTAAATGAATAACACATGTTGTTTTGATTTTTGTCCTTGTTGCAGAATGGATGTTGTATGCCGCCGGAAACATGTAACATGGATGCGTTAAACGCGACGTTTTGGTATAGAAGAAAAGACGAGGGGCCACCGTTGGAAACAGAGGTGATGTACGGTGGGATGGTCGGAACACTAAGCGACTGTGAGCTGTGGAGGAACGATTGGAGCGTGTTGTGCTATGATTGTAGGTCTTGCAAGTTCGGATTCGTAAAATCTGTAAGGCGGAAATGGTGGCAGCTCGGTATCTTCTTGATTGTCATATCCATTCTTCTTCTCATCTCTCACCTTTTGATCTTCTTGGCCACCTTTTGGGAACGATTCAAGGGTTAACAATCCTCATGAGGGTCTTTCTAATTAGGAGAGTTCTTTTTTTTCTCTTGATGTGGTAAAATAATCTCTTTCTTCTGCATTCATTTTAGTACTCAAGCAGATGTTTCTTGGAGCAGATCTTCAGCTCTTCTTCCTCTCTCTCTTTTGCTATCTTCGGATTTTTTGGTCGGTTTGAATGTAGAGATTGTTTTTGTAATAAAGTATAAACAATTGGTTTGATTCAGAAACAGAAAGCAAATTTGTTTAGTCAGTTGGTTTATCTTTAAAGCAGGGGACTTCAAAGGTTAGAACAGTGTTCGTGGTCTTAAACATGAATGGGAAGAATTGTAACAAAGGACAGGAACATTGAAGACACTTTGAGCTTTTAATTGTCCTAACTACCAACAAGGAGCGATCAAGCTGGATAATTAAAGCTTTGTCGAAATTTTCTTGGACAATAAGGTGCACATACTATTAGGGAAATCTAAAAAGTGGAATACATCTTTAATAAAAGGTGTAACAATAACATCAGGTGAATTCAACTTTTTTTGTTTTCACCAGCTTGCATCCTTCACCTGTACAAAGAATAGCCAAATTTGGGAGAGTCAAAGACAACAATCAAAAGTCTCTCCCACTCAACTAGTGAGTGAAGCAGCAGAGCTAAGGCCGTATCTCATGGCGGCTTCCCACACCAGATCAATACGGTCAACGTCAATGGCTCCAACCTCATGATGCTCCCAACCCTCCAGCATATGAACCACTCCTCCCGCATGGCATGCATGCACCACCCCTCTCTCCATTGTGTACTGCCACAACACAAAACACACACACATAGAGTTTAGTCTGGTGAGCTAATGGGATAAAGACATAAGACTTGATTATTAACCAAATCGTTCTTTTTACCTCGCAGGTTCCGAGTCCTTGAACATCTTTAGGGAGCTTCATAGCTGCTAGATCACCATAAGTGCAGTTCCTTCTGAATTTGAAGATTGGTGGCACCACAAACTGGTGGAAATGCGTTCCTGCAGGAGCCCAGCTCTGTTCCCTAGGCGTTAACCATTTCCCAACGATCCAAGTCTGCATTTACATAATTCAGACTCCGCAAAGCTAATAAATTTACATTTACACAACAATGAGAAAACCAGTTAGAAAAATCAATATAAAGTACCTTGCAGTGTTGCGCAGCATTGTATTTGGTCACTTGTACAAGGTAGTTCTGAAACTCAGCAGGAGCTTCTTTCTGAATCTTTTGGAATCTCTCCATCGATAGTGTCAACATCTGTTAATTGTTCCAACATCTGTCAGACTTTGGGATTCAATAGTAAACCGTATCTTTGAGACAATATTTCAAGTAAAAAACTTACGAGGACTCTCACTCCCCGACGACAGAGATAAAGAGCAATGGCTCTTCCCAGCTTAGAAGTGGCTCCTGTCAAGAACACCTCTTTCACATCTTTTGGAATTTCTTTGAGAATCACTGCTGCGGTTAGAGTGTTGCCATGGACCACACGAACTCTAAGGTCAGGATGCTTGTTGACAAACAGCGTCCCACCACCATTTAAAGCTTCGTTCTAAGCAAAACCCAAACAAAAATAACATTTTAGTGACTTGATGACTCTAGATGAATCACTCAAACAAAAGTTTCAGACTTTTTGAGATACAAACCTTGTTCAGAGCAGCCAAGCTTATAACTTTAACACCGATCTTATCAGCTCTCAGAATCGCAGCCTCGATCTGATTATTAATGCCTTGTGTAGCAAAAGGTAAGAAGTACTGCAAAAAACAAAAAAAGGATAAGACTCTATAAAAAACTCTGTTCTCTCTGTTTTCAAGGGGAGAAGAAATTAGGTTAAAAACAAAAAAACAGAGGCATTACTTGGAATCCGAATCTGGGAACTCCCCAAGTCTGGCAAAGATTGTTCCTGAGAGTGTAGAAGCTGAAAAGAAAGGCCTTTGACCAAAGCCACATGCCCAACATTACCATGAACGTGAATGGCCACATCGGTAGCAAGAAGAGCCTCGTTGTGTATGGCATTGAAGCGAACGATCTGAACACAAACGGCGCATGCATAGCAGACATAATATCTACCCCATGAGCCAGGAACACAAACTCCGGCACTCTCTTCCGTTCCCCTGCACACGAAGATCAATTTAGTCAAGCAAGGGGTAATAATGTATTTTCCACACTCTTGGTTCTAGAGGTTTGACTTTGACCAGAAATAGAAAACTCTCACCCACTCTGGTTGCAGTAGTACACACTCAACATCTATTAATATCTCATAAATTGGCCTAAACTGTTTGGTATTCCCGCCTAATTTATAGCAGAAGCTAAAGTTTATTCAACTAGTCTAGTAATAGCTTTGAATGTTCAAGTTTTGGATTAAATATGCAAAACTAATAAAACCTTGTGGACTAGTTTTGCTATATTTACCTGCAGCCAAACGAATCTTCTTTTGGAGTTCCCACGAGTCTGGGTGAAGTGTGTAGCCCAAAAGATCAAAGAGAGGCATAAACAGACAAAAGTTGGTCCCCATGTCTTGATGATGCAGACTATGGTACCTGCATAATCCCAACAAGAAAATCAACTTTAAACATTTAGAATCATCACAAGTAAAATCATTATAGATACAACTAGAAACTTAAATCCACCAATATTACTTTCTATAGACATCTTTGACAGCAAATACAATCTTGGCAAATTTGCTTCTTAAAGAAAAAAGAAAAAGTCACGTTCGTGTGTTCCTAATTCAATGAATAAAGTTAGATACTCAATGAAGTGGAGCCAATAGATCTAACCAAGTCCAGAAATGGCAAAAAAAGAAAGAAAAAACAAAATTTGACATGTGAAAACTTTGCAGTAAGGGTAAGAGAAACGTCAAGTACATACGTTGGAGTGTAGATGAGATATCGTAGGATTGGAAGAATCTCGAATAGCTTGTGAGAGAAGATTTCAACGTTACAATGTCCTAAACATCTCATGAAATCAAACATAATAGCGTATCCGTAGATCAAGCCTAACGATCCAACACCTAACAAGCAAGATCCAATCAAAGGAACTCCAGCTATGACACAGAGGATAAGGTTTTCCAATAACGTCCCATTTCCAGCTGTACCAAACAGATGAAAGATGTTATTTTACATCAGAACAAGTATAAAATATGATAAGATTTATTTATTAGTCAAAACATTTACCAGTCATGGGATGTAAAACAGGAGATAAGTGGTGGAAGGAGTGGTAATGCGTGAAGAAGTAGTTGTTGCGATGGAAAGATCTGTGAAGAAAGTAGTATAAAGGCTCTGAGAAAGTCACATGTAGCACAATTAATGCGATGAGTCCTTTCGTGTTCCACAGAGGAATACTGTTCATCGTCATCATCAAAGGAGGAGACATGTAACAGATCATGCTAGCTATTATTGCTTGCAGAAGTATGTAATTGTCCCTGAAATAAAAACCCACAGATCAAAACGATACCTTTGGTGGTTTTGCAGGGTATTTAAGACAATACACAGAACAGAGAAACAAAAGGAAAAGTTGGGACAAGTTATTTGAGATAGACTTAAGGATGATTTACCAGTGCCATTCGTGATCAATCTGCTTAAAGTCGACACCTTTAGGGTTAATCCTTAGAGTACGAGTCACGAAAAGCATGTTGTTGTAAACGCTCCAAAGTTCATGAACGAGTCCCTTGAGTCCACAGATGATGAGGATATGAAGACACCAAAGAGCCCTCGAGTAATCTTCTTCGTATGCCCACGAGTACACTACTTGTGCAGCTAACGGAGCGTACAGAAGATACTTCACAGATAGAGAAAAAAAAACACACAAAACGCATATGAGTTTCAGAAGACAAACTCAAACCTTTCAAAAAGTCAGATAAAAATTTGATTTTCTTAAGAAAAAAAACAAACCTTTAGATTGCCAAAGTTTCCCCATGGCCAAGCTGATAAAGCAACCATTCTTCTTCCCTCAATTCTTATCGTTACCTCCTCGAGATTCAGATCTCTGTCTCTCTCTTAATGGGTCTATAACCTTAAAGATTTCTGCAGTTTTCAAGCAATCCTGAGAAAAAGATGTTGCTCTTTTTGTGGAAGTCAAAAAAAGGAGAGAGGGAGAGAGAGATTTAACGATGAGATGGAGATTTTTAGTTCACTGAAAGAATTAAAACCCCAGAAAGTTACAAAGGCTCTGTTGTGTCTATGTGACATTATTGAGAGCCTCGAGCTCTGTTTACTTATATAAGCATTGAAACTAGGAGGGCCAACTAGACCCAAAGTGTATTCTTTTACCTCTATAAACAAAATTTAAATAATTTAAAAACAATATGCTTAAATAAGTCGAATTTTTTTTTTCTCAAGTTTGAAACAAAAAACAAATATATCACTTTTCGCCTGACAGTAAAACTCTTACAGCAATTCAAAACTGACTGTATATTCAGTGATAAATAATTTTGACTCTGTTAAATCGTCATACTTACGTTCATATGCTATCAACATATTTTTTTTACTTTGGTGAATAACAGATGTTTTTCCTTCGAGCTTTTAATTTGGAGTTTATTTAGTTTTGCTACCAAAAAAAGCTAGAGAATTGGGAAAATATTTGAAATAAGATAAAATTGTAGGATGCAACTAATAATTTTAAAAAGAGAGAAAAAATGACAAAATATATCTGACATATTATAAAATAATTTTATATAGAATTTTATAATTATTATATAATATTTTTTAATAAAAATATAAAAATAAATATATTTCGTTGATCCGGAACATCTTAATTTTAATATCTTGATATCCAGATTAAAATCCGGTTTCAACATAGTCCATTTTCAACCTCCAAAATATGTAAATTTTTTTTTAAACAGAACTCAGATAAAATCTAATAATAAATTCAATTCTATTATATATCAAAATAAACTGAAACTATGTCTTATTTATTTTCTTAATCGTGCAGACATGTAAACCAATCAGATACTGTTAGGTTTGTGTATTAAATTCCATTGAAAATTCAAAACAATAGTATAGTAGTATTGAATTGTTTTGTAAATATTTTATTAATTTGTTTGTATTTTTTTAAATGATTTATAACCAATCGATGCAATGGCATAGCTCTCATCTCACAGCTGGACTCTCTCTCTCTCACACACACACACACATTTAATGATCGGTTTACGGTTGAAGCAGCGATGGTTACACTTCTCGGTGGCTCCTTCATATATACTCTTTATCATTTTCTCCATTTTTTAATTTCTATTCAATTTGTCCTTTTCTTCTCATTTTTTTTTACATTTCTACATATCATGAAAACCACAAATTTATTCGCATTCATGTCACATAGCGTACAATAGTGGTACTGTTAGGATTTAGGTTTCATATAAATGCCATGAGTAAAACAATCAAATTAAAAAGTTTGGTCAAACTATATATCGTCAGCCTCGCTATCTTTAATGCCTTGAAAGAAAAATCCACCCTGTGTTTTGTTTTCAGTACGTAGTTGTTAATTTTCCATGTTTTAAAGTTTTAGCATGCAATCAAAGATGATGGTACTCTAGTGATAATATAAGAAATTTGGTTTTTCTATGTTATGGGTTTAAATTTTTTTGGTACAAAATGTCATTTTTAAAATCGAAATATCTAAATTTAACTCCGAATACTGAAACTCTCACCGTTTTCGAAGAAGAAAAAAAAGGTTTTTGCATGTAGTTGGAAGTTAACTAATGCTTAATTAGAATAAACATACAACCGAAAAGTTTGTTCAGGCTTGAGAACTCATATACCAAAGGTTGTAGTCCAAAACACAAACTAGCTAGTAGCTACTGTCAGAACATTCGTGCTGCCAAGTGATTTGCAATATTTTGTTTTTTAACATCGACTTGCGTATTGAATTGTGCCAAGCTTATAATTGTATGGATCAACACTGTCCAACCAGTTTAATCAGATATGATTATGTTGTTTTAAAATAATATAATCACCATTAATAATTAAAACTTATATATAACCAACAACGTTTAAGAACATAAACATTTTAATTTATGATAAAATAAATTAAGTAACTAGTTATTATTGGTGTTAAAAACAACGGTAAGTAATGAAATTGAACGGCAGTACTAATAATAAGAAGAAAAAAGGTAGCTAGCTATTCGTATATTTTAGAGAATAGGTTTCCATAAACTAATCAAATCAAGAAAATTTTATACACAGGGATAGCACGTACAATTTCTAGTATGTATGTTGTAAAAAAAATTTGAAACAAAAAAAATAAGAAGAAAAACATTGCTATTCAAAGATGATTTATTTTGTCTATAGTCAAACAATTAATTTTAAAACATATTTTTGAAAAAAAATATTCTGTTGTGGTCAATAGTATATTTATGATGCATACATAATTCAATGATGTTGATGAATTTGTTGAAATAAGCCCTTAAACATATACACACAACAAGCACATGTGTTCGACTTCTTATAGGATAGACAAAAAGTTAGAATCTCGAAAGAACATATTTGAAAGGCCCTAGATTTGACCTTATGTTAAATTTTTTTTAATGTAAGTTATATTCAACAAAAAAAAATATGTTTTACAAATGACCTGCAGCGTTTTATATGATTAGAAAACAAAACAAAAGAAAACAAAATTAAAAAGGAAAAACAGAGTAAAGAGCCAATTTGGACCAATTACAATAGTCGTTTGATGCAAAACCATCGGTATATTCGGTATTTTTCTTTTTCTCCATAAATCGTAAAGCACATTCTGTAACGTAAACCTTGTAAGGAATTCGAATTTTCAATCTAAATGATTCAAAATGAGAAAGACAATGATCGCACTTTAACAAATCGTATAATGTATACCTAAGATACCTTTAACCATCGTTGACCATATTTGTTGCAAAGGAACAAGTGAAAAACATACATGTTCACAGTTCTCCAACATGCAATCGCAGAAGCTACGACCTATAAAGACTCTTTGATTCGACTTCACTACACGAGACGTTAACCGATCTTTCACTGCAAATAAGGAATGCATTCTTTAGGACAACATACTTAAACTAAGTTCCTTTGCACCAACCCACCGACTGCCTATGTTTTTTTTTAAACCCTAAATTACACTTAGACACTTCAACTTTCTAAATTCTAAGTTTGAAACAATCTAAGATATGAAAAAATAATTATACAAGTTTTAATATCCGTCAGGATCATATTTAATATATTTAAATAGTTTCCTTCAAAATAGATCATATAAATTTCAAATGGTCCATTTTGCCAAGAAGATGTTACAATTGTTGGCGTCCAAATTGTGTTGGTTGGAATGTCAACTAGTTGATCCGTTGTCTTGACATGATGAGTAGCAACCCCACAATATCGACCAGAATCATATAAAATTTTTAATAAAAAGGTGTAGGAAACAAACAAATAATGGAAGAATACGATTGGTAAAATTGGATATACGGTCAGAAATAATAACAGATACAACGCATTAAAAGTGTAGAAAACCTATAATGCAAGAATATAATTAGTAAATTTGGACATATGGATGAGAAATAAGGATACGAAGCATATTGTGGATTTTTATTTCGTAGTCGTCAATAATATTTTGGCCAACTCTTAATTGATATCAAATTTCAAGATTTCACTGGAGATTTCACTGGAGATTAATTTCAATAATATTTTGGCCAAACAAATATTTTTGTATATTATTGGTGGAAAAATTTCAAAGTTACACTTTATTGCATGTTGATCAATACATAATCTATAATCATATGTTTTTGCGAGTTAGAGTATGCTTTGAAGCATATGTCCGTATCCTGGTGTTCTGAATTTGAGAGTGAGGCATATGCTGATTTGTCTGCCATGCTCATGTATGTTAAAGTGAGATTAAAAATCATTAAACGTATGTGTACCTTTTTTCAACTGCAATTTGACATATTCTATTTTTTTCTAGGGAAATTTTTTAAAATAAGAAAAAACAAAAATTAATACACTACTTTATTTAATTGCACAAATTTAATATCAAAATAACTAATAAATATTTTTAGATTGAATAAATCTAACTTTTTAATATCGGAAATGGAGAATCCCAAACATAATGTTTTAATTTTAACTGTAATTCATTTAAAAGAAATCAAATTTTCAAAATAATTTATGTTATTTTTTGGATTTTAAACGTATTGTGCTAGGTTTGAAAAAAAAACTACTTCTATGGAAGTAGTCCTCCTCTTTCTATTCTAATACAAAACAAGATAAAATCAAAATTTAAGGCAAAAGTAAAAAGCAGATGGGTCTGCGCATTTGTAATCAATACATAAGGTTAGTTAGCCAGTCCAGTTTTCGATTTATGCATCTTTTATTTAGTTGGTTAGGAATCTACACGTCAATTCATATACTATTAAATTTTTTGTAGCCTCACGTTTTTATTTTATTTTTAAAATTTTCTTAAAATCGTTTGGAAAAAAAAACGATATACGTCACCCACATATCCGCGAAATGTTTTTCCCTCGATTAAAGTATAAATCACATTTATTAGTCGGCTCAAGTCGTTTGAAAAATCACCCAACTCTTATGTTCTTACGTACATTAGCGTATGACTATAAGAGATAACACTCCTTTTCTATTCCCACTAGGTTTATTGTTTTATATGATGAACCGAAATAAAGTTATTTGTCAACTAGTATATTTTAGAACATTAATTTTGAGCCAAAAAAAAATTAATTAATTGCTAATCTTCTTTGTTTACATTTGAAACACCATGGTCATTTATAAAGTTGGAACCACACATAAGAGGAGCAATTATGGGCGTAATTTCCTCATACGTAACACAATTTGTCAATTATTTTCAGAACATAAGTTTGTTAACAACAAAAAAATGGTCAGACTATTTTGTACGTTAACATTTATGTTTAAATTTGAGAAAACATCATTATGTAATATAACGATTAATGTTAAATTCTTCTTATCATTTATACTATTACTAATTGCTATCGATCAATTTTAACAATATTCAAACCACAAGTACATATGGGCTTCGTTTCCTCATAAATATGCTTATATTGACACTTACAAAAACAGAAATAGTTTATCTTTCACTCGACAATGATATTGCAAAATAATACATATTAAGAAAGATAAGCACGATCGCATTCGTCTAGGTGACAAAAATCCTCATGTGATAAACATTTTGGACCCACACACATTGAATTTATAACCTGTTTCTGATTGGCACGAAAAGTATGGTGTCTCGTTTATCCTTCGTTTCAAGTACGTAATAGATTAACTAAAACCAATTCTTGATTTTCTTTAATTCGTAAAACATACAAACATATGTTTTATATAAATCATTGATTAGATGGTTTAGATAAACGCTTCAATTATGCTGAAATAAGCATGGTGTTAGTGTTACTCGTAAATGATTTCTCTTTGTAGTCCAATATTGCTTATAAGATGTCGGTCCGAGAGATTTAAAAACAACTATTTTTATAATTTTTTCTTTAAAAAGTTATTTAATATTTGCATGGTGCAGAACATGCGATGGAAGCAAACACAAGTAACTCACTAAAGCAAAAAGGTCTCTAATGAATAGGCGAAGACGAAGACCAATGAGTCTCAATGAGTACTACACAAGCGTACGTGCCTAATGCCTAGCGTTGAAATTTAAAACTTATTAATGGAAACAAAAATAAAGAAAAAAATGAAAACGAATGAGTTTCGAACTCCCCAACTAGCAACTACCATCTGCCGATTTTATTTGATGGAGATTGATTTGCAATTTTCCAACAACGTGGCCTTCTTGTTGGAAAATGTTATATATTCACGTGGATATTTATTGAATAAACTGTATATGAATGATGTATTCTTCCGAAATTTTTGTACACCGTCGTACGTATAACAACAATACCAACATACCTAAACAAATGTGATTTCTTCTTCTAACGATGATAAACTCTATAATTATTGCATAGAATTATAGGGGATCATGAGATTAAACGTATGTGCGGGTGTATATTTCATTATACATACAATTATACAAATCGAGAGGAGAGATCTTAAAGGGTTGCAGCAAGTGGGGGCACATATTATATGAATGGGCCTATTCAAATCGTTTTGATTTGGACCCAACAACTACCAATCCAACATGCACTCCCCTTTTGTCCAATTGCTTACCAACTTTTGCGTCTCGGCTTGCTCCTCCAATTAATACACTACTTTATGTATGTATACAACCCACTTTCATACAAAGTAGATACTTAGAACTTTAGTTTCAAACTGTTGATGGTTTGAAAGATAAATTATACGCTTTACACAAAACTATTTTTTGTGTAATAATCGATTCATAAAAGGCCTATACATCTCTCTAGTACGGTGTACAATTTTTTTGGAAGTTCGTATGTTTTCAACTATGAGTTTATTGGCAATAAATAAATTAGTGATACATGTCCACTTCATTATTGTATATTGATCTTATTTTATATGTATAATTTCTGATACATTTTCTCTAAACAATTATATATTTTGAACCAAATCTTATTACATGACTCGTGATATACTATTATTTATGCTCCAAATAGTGTTTAAGTTCACATGTTTTTAACTATAAATTAGTTGGCAATGGATATGTTAGTGATACATCCCCATTTTAGTATTGCATGTTGCATCTAATTTTACATGTACATATGTACAATTTTTCATACGTTATCTAAAAAAGTATCTATCTTAAATCGAATTTTATTATTGGACCGGCAACATCTCTTATTTTTATTTTAATTAAATATTGAATTTTTGAATCATATCAAGATATATAAATCTATAATTAAGTAATTAAAAATATTAAATGAGTCTATGGCTCTTATATATTGGTGATATCATAACAAAAATAAATGTTAAACATATTTTATAAGCTTCGATATTCACTTTTTTGTTGCTGGTTCAAGCTCTATTTTTTAGATTTTTCGAATTTAAAAAGAAAAAAACATTAGAAACGCATTTTATTTTAGTTTTGTTTAGTAATATTGGATTTAAAAAAAAAATTTTCAGAAAAATAATTTATGTTTGTAAATTATTTAATATGATATAGTTTAGAATATCTGAAGATATTTTGTATAATTAGTTAAAACTATTATTTTAAATAAATTTTGGTTTATTTGATTCAGTTGCAGATAATTGCAATTCAGTTTGTTAGTCCATACAAAAGTTTTATCATCCCATACATTCCAGTCAGAAAAAAACTCGAAAATTTTCGGTTCAGTTTGGTTGTTAAATATACTACTAAAACTCTTATGCAAAATATATAATTATGGGCCACACTAGGCCCATAAAGGTTAAATCATTTACCGAACCTCTCAGTTTGTTTATCCAGAAAGTTTCTGTACAGCTTAGTTTAGCAGACACGTGGCGATTCTTCAGCGTCTATCTGTCAAAGCACCGTGAGACCACGGCGACGCGTGTGACCAGGCGGCGTTTAAACCCTTCCCCCAAAACCTCTTCTTCTTCTTCGTCTCTCCGTTATCGTCGGTGGTATCTTTTTGTCATCCCTTTGCCGAAGCACTAGAGATTGAATTAATATGGAACGAGCGAAGACAATTCCGTTGAGCCCGCGAAAGAAACCCAAGAGGAAAAACAGAAGACTTGTCAGGAGTATCGTCGCCTACCTCAAATCCGATGCATACTTGTACGCTCCTCTGTTTTCCAGTTTTCCACAGCTCCCGCCGGAGATAAAGACGCCTCCGCCGCCTAATTCCGAAGCTTCAAAGGCAGACGACTTACCTGTGTCAGGTAATGTAAGATGGTTCTCGAGTAGTGTGTATTTTGTTTCCGTTTAGAATGTGATTTTATGCGGTAGACATATCTGGTGTTGGGTTTTTGGAAATTTCGCTGATCACTGCTGTGAATTTTTGCCAATTTGGTATATTAGGGTTTGAGGCATTACAGATCGAGAGGGTAAAGAAAAACAATAGAAGAATGTCGGAGAAAGTGAAGGAATATCTAAAATCTGATTACCATATGTACAGTCCGATGATCTCGCCTCTGAAGCCTGGTTCTTCGCTCAAAGGTGAGAGCTTTTTAACTCCAAGCAATCTTATCTCTCTGGATAGATTCACAGAGAATGAAGAACAACCCTAGTTTTAGTCTGTAGATGGGTTGATTTTAACTAGTTTGAATCAGGTTAACATTAGATTCTGCGTTGGCTCTTAAAGATAGTTTTTGAAGCAGGGAAATTGCAAATCACAAACTTGGTTACGATGGAAGTATCAACGAGTAGTACGACCATGAGGGATGAGAACAACAACTATAGGAATCTCAGGTCAGAGATTGCAGAACATACATTGCACAACAAAAGGATCAGCTCTCCGAAACGAGCACTGGTCATCGTAGAAGGACAACAAACCGGTCTAAGCCGTGAGACAGATCTTTCACCAGCCATTTCCTCTCTACCTGGTATGTTGTTTGATCGCCCCACTCATGTTGTGAAAATGGAGCTTATTAATAGGTTCTTAAACATAGGGTTACTTAGTTACACTCAATCGTCTAATCATCCACCAGTGAGATGTCTAGTAGACAAATTTCATGGAAGAAACTGAATATATGATATGTTCTGAAGGCAGAGCCTCGTGCCATCTATAAGCTTACAAAGAAATAAGAGCTGTGTCCATATTTCGTAGACTTGTTTTGTTGTTACTTTTTTGGTTAGGCTAATGAGAGTACTACTAAATTGGTTTTTTGTTTGTTATATGACAGAGGAAAAGATGGTGAAGCCAGATCGAAGGAGAGTTCCAGTTGAGTAAAGTTAATGTAGACATAATAGTCAATGTAATCATTGTAATATACAGATTTAATTAATTAGATAGAATAATTACAGAAGTTCTGATAGAGAAGAACAAGACTATGTTTTTGTGTATCTTGTTGATAAGCTTTTAGGAAGTGATGTATGAATGAGGATGACAAAGATGTGTCTCTCTGAACAGATTGCCATGTTACCTGTCTGGTCGTTGGTAAGAAGTTGTATGTCAATGAAACTGTTACAATCCAGCAATAGCTCGTAATAGCCTTTTTTGCTAACTCACCATTGGAAGTTTGATTTAAAAACAAATCACCTAAAACTTTCTACAATTTACAAGAGTATTACACTTTTTTTTCTGCTTCTATTGTTTACTGAAATTTGATCTACTATGATCTACCAAACAGATCCTAAAGTGGAACTTACATTATGAAGGTAAAGATTGTTTATTTCTTAAAAAAGATTTTGTTGTAGAGAAAAGAGAAATTTATAAATTGCTTTTTCTCGAGGAGTTGAAACTAAAATGGTAGGATCCAGAATTGGTCTGTGAAAATGGTGAAAAGGACTGAAGCTGGAGAGGAGAAGAGTTGAAGATGGGTTTTACAAGAAGTAATCGTGTGCACGTGAGGTTCATTCAATTTGTGTCCCACATCGCAGACCTTTCCCATCTGTCAACTCCACACACGCATGCAAGGAGGCTTTATACGATTACGTATGTATGCGTTGCGTGTATACATTACTCATTATTGCAATCGAAATCAAAGAAACATCATATCTGTCAATGTTACGAAGTCCCTAGTCTAGCTAGTTTCGAAATAATACAAAGCTAGTAGTCGGAGTAATCGTAATTTGAAAAGATAGGACGATTATGAGATATATGGAAAATATTAAT
Source organism: Schrenkiella parvula (assembly GCA_000218505.1). Classification (NCBI taxonomy): domain Eukaryota; kingdom Viridiplantae; phylum Streptophyta; class Magnoliopsida; order Brassicales; family Brassicaceae; genus Schrenkiella; species Schrenkiella parvula. The sequence goes on along the minus strand of CM001192.1, from coordinate 10,069,866 downwards.
ATACGTAAATGGGATATGTCTATAATATGAAACAATCGGATTGGAGCATGCACATGAGTCCCCGAGAAAAACGGAGATTATTGTATTATTGGGGGGGACTAGAGGTATAGACATAGACATGGACATAGCACACGTGTATGTACACTCACAAAATCGTAATCTCATATTTTTATTTTCGTAACTATCATTATGAATGTGCGTGAGAAAGAGAGCGAGGAACCAACTCAGCGAAGAAAAAGACGTAATGTGTCCTTTTATATGTAAAAGAGACATGCATGCATGGGCTTCTGCTCACCCATCCACTCTCTTTTCGTTACAAATACAGCCATTTTTGAATATTGTCATTATTAATAATTTAGTTGAGAACAAAAAAAAAGTTATTAGTTTCTCTATGCATCTATCGACTAGTGTTGATCTAATTCACCAAAATTAATTCTTACCTCAGAAAATTCAGAGTTTCGACAGTGTCATTTACTTTAGCTCTAGCGTTGGACATATGTTTAGGTTTTGTCGAAGCTACTGACTAAGTCTAGATGAGTAGACCCCTAGTCAAGGAATTGTCTACAAATCTACCAAAGATAAAACATCTAAACTCAAGCCTTAATGACCAAGTGGTCCACGCATGTGCTCACAATAACATAGAACTTAGGGCGATAACAAGTATATAAATTTAACCGTAGATCTCAAAACCATTGTTTCACTACATGCATGTTAATAGTGACATTGATTTCTTTAGCAAGGCCAGGTATCATTAACTGTAAGATGATAAGGTCGATATTTGGACTTAAGTGTAGCTCTCTTAATTTCTTAATAATTGTGATTAAGCCTACAACATAGTACTGCGAATGATTGATGAAGATTAGTGCAGCCACTTGTTGCAAAACTGTTCAGAACCTAGATAGATTACACGGTGTCCTTTCAATCTCATATATAATCATAAATATCATCACTAGGGTTTGTACATTGAAGAAAACAAGCCGATTTTTGATTGGTTATGGGAATAAAGCCATTTAATTGCATTATTCTTCATCGTTATCCGCTAGTCGCTATTGACTAGTGTTCTACAGTTTCTACTATATGTACGATATACTATTTCTGAGGAGAAATCTACCCATACAACGTAGTTTGTTGTTGAAATAGTAATCATCAATAATGTTATGAATTTTTTTTGTAAGCATTAGAATTATTTGTTGGTTGGCCTGTGGAGGCAAAGCTTAGAACGTGGACCGACTCATAGTCTTCCGAATTGCTATCCACTTATGGATGGGTTTTGGTCAATACGGTTGCGTTTTGTCGTATATGCAGGACCAATTAATTACCCATTAATTATTCCGTGTATTATTTGATGAACCGAGCAACAACAATTTATACAATCAGTATTCACATGGTTCTAAGACAAAACATCATGTAGCTACTACCATCACCATTGTCCATACATAAAACTTTCGATGTATTGTTTATAATTTAAAGTTTGATAGGACCATTTCTATTAGCTTTTGTGTGTGAAGAGAATCATCTCAAGCTAACTTAATTTGAAGATCTTGTGTAAATTTTAGAGATTTAAAGAAAAAAAAAATTGTTATCAGGAAAACATGATTTTAATTTAACTACCCTTTCAAGAAAAAATAAAAAAACTAAGCGATCAGCTTAACATCTTCTGTAAAGCATATTATTCTTATAAAAAAGTAATTAACCCTTTCAACAAAAGATAAAAAAAAGCATGGAATTCAATTGACACGCATATTTGAATATATCTTTTGAGAAACTTATTTTAAAGTTAAAAAATTTAAAATATGTTCGGCCGATGCCCTAGGTAATCAATATTTGACTTTGTTTCGTATAACTAAGGATGTATTACGTCTAATCGTGTGTAAAAATAGTATAATGAGTTTGTTTCCATCAACTTTAGTTATATCATTCGTGCCACTATTATAAATCCGTAACTACGGTCTCTCACACGTGTGCATACGTGGAGTGATCGTATATCAAGCGTGAGAGAGGTATCCCTATGTCTTTATCCAACTTATCTATAAAAGCACATCGTCTCTTGTTCTTTCAATCAACATATCATCTCTCTAACTATCATACACACACACTCTCTATCTCTCTGTAGATTTTGTTACGATATCGTACACGTACGAAGGAGACCGTTCGTGTGCAAAAGATGAGGTATAGAGCGCTTCACATTCGAAGAAGAAAGAGAGTAATGGTTAACGTGAGCTCTAGGAAGCTCATGAGCCGTCTCCGGCGGATGGTTGCTCCGGAGACGAGTTTTTCTGGCGAAGTTGACGGTAACACACTTTATCGTCTCACGGCTGATCACATTTGCCTACTCCAAGCAAGAGTCCAACTTCTTCGTCGTATTTCTTCTCTATGTGGTCTCTAGATCGAAGATCCATAACCACATATATATGCGTGAGTAAAAGTAAAAGGAGCAACCATATAATTATGGAATAAACGTCTATTTCCTCTATATAATTTGTTAATTAACAATCTTGGAAAGTCATAAATTATGATCCCGACGCTGTCATTTGATGTAATTATGTGGATTTATATTTGTGTTGTATTTGATTGTGAGCAGTGTCTTTACATGCATGCAGCTTTGACCCACACCTACGAACAATATCTCGTATATTGCCGCTACACAATATGTTTTTGAAAAACTTAATTCAGAATTGGTTATCCAGATTTTGATAAAACGTCCGACTAATTTTAGATGAGAGCTTATTTTTTGGTAAATCGTTTCCTACAAACCCTCCACAAGGACCACAAGTAAAGTAGCCGAACTGAAAGTCAAGTGGTCGACACACAGAGTTTACGACACGATTTCATATATCTAATAAGACATAGTTAATTATGAGGTTTGGTGGTTATAACTGACTTGACTAAAGTGTGTAATCTGTATATGACACATAAGAATATATGCGGTCCAATTAGTGAAGCTTCTAACATGTTAATCATCGCTCTCGAAAGGCAACAAGTAGCGACAAGTTCAAAGATAAAATTAACGATTCAGAAATTTATATGCCATTTACTAACACAACATATAACAAGAATAGCTAATTATGTATCAAATAAATAAGACTGCGACACTCCATGGTCTTAATTTTAGATATGAGATTTTTGTTTTTTAGGAAACACTTCATGGTCTAAATTTTGATTTTTTTTTGTTTTAGATATAAAATAATCCATGGTATATATATACATACATATATATATATGAGAGATTCCAGCGATTAGTTAATTGTAGTGCACGAGTGTCATATCCTAAATTCTAAAACTGGTTCGAAATATTCCCCTTATTATAAAATACTCTATATTAGTATGTTATTTTAATAGTAAAGACATTTTAAAAAAATGATATAACACAAAACAAAAGATGAACTCACCAAAATGTTGCTTTTGTTGTTATGTGTTGAAAGTCAAAGACACATTTATGATTAACTTTCTTTCCACATGCCCGTACGCTTCATGACTCATATATACAAATTAATTTATACTCTCTAACGGCTGCGGCTGTTATTATAATATTTTCAAATTGGGAAAAAGAAAAAATAGTAAACTATGGGAAGGGATAGCTAGCGTAAAATATCTTAATTTTCATAACATCATCTCTTCCTTAATCTAGAAAAGAGAGTGTGAGAAATGATAGGTAATTCCCAATATAAAATATATACACAGATTTATTTTCATAAATAATTGTTAAGTCTCTTTTAATTTTGTTTTTATTATCATAATTATCAATATTATCAAATTTCAAATATATTTCGCAGTTGTTTTTTTTTACAGAGTTTTTTTTTCTAGTGAACAATCAACAGTCAGTTGTGCAACAATAAAAAAGAATCATGGTACAAAAAATAACAAAAACAAAACAATCCTAACAAAATATTCACAATCAATTTGAGATAATGCATAATCAGCCATTTCATTTTATTTTAAGCACTATTTAGAAAGAGTAATATATATAAAGGAGGAAGCAATGGGCTGACTAATGAGAAGGAAGTAGGCTTCGAAAGAGCATTACGGGCCCATGCACGTGTCTACGTCGACTTGTTTTACGCTGCGTCGGCGCGTGCTACATAATTCCCAAATCATTCTCGTTTAATAATCAGTATTGGTAAACATCATTTAACTACAAAATGATCGTTTTTTTGTGTGAAGAAAGGCTTACTATTCACTAAATAAAGAAAAATAAAATGATTGTTTAGTCAAGAAAACACTAGTCTTTGTCTCGCATCATACACGAGGCTAAAAAAGATCTAGAAAGCTTTTAATGTGTGATTGTGCAAATTTGACGAACCAATTGTTTAAACTGTATATATATCTTCGTAATGTTAGACCGTAAAACAAGAAAGTGGATACGTGGATGGGTAAAAACATAATATTAGATATTAGTACTTACAACACCGTGCATGTATTGAAGTCAACCCAATTGAATATAAATAGACGTCCATCGAAGCCATGTGGGAACTAATGAAAAGTGTTTAAGTTGAATTACTTCTTTTTTTCCCGGAGAGTAGGTCCATTGCATGAATGAAAGTCTTGAGAGTTCACCACATTTTCCGGGCTTGTGCTGTTTTTTTCTATGCGATCATCCGTAAGAACATGAGATTCAACTCGTGGTAAGAATCTTAAATATATTCAATTTAACGTTATATTGGTATATATATTGTCATCAACACTTTTGTTCTAGTTATAGTTCCACTAGTTGCTCTCATTTTCGAAGCTGGTGGAAATATCAAATCATACAACTTTGAAAGTCCATATGATATAACCAAATGTTGGACTAAACTATCGTTTTATAGGTTTGTGAATAGAGTATTCATATAAGATATGGAAAATGGTTTTAAGTCTAAAAAGGACCAAAATAATTGAAGCTTAAATGATGATGAGTATAAATGGAATTTAGGGTTGGAGAGAAAGTGGGGTATGTTGAGCCATGTGCGTCCATGTGCTCTGTCTTTCTCTCTTAGCCCCACTCTTTTATTTCTCTTCTTTTCCTTTGATCCAATAAATGTCTCCTCACTCTCACTTTCTCTATTAATTCTCCACTTCATCAATCTCATCTCTCTCTCTCTCAGTCGTTTCTAGCTAGGGTTTAAGTTTCAGACAATCGAGCTACTTGGATATTTTAAAACAGAAACAAGCGTAAGGTAAGTAGTTATTCATTACATTAACTTCACCTCCTTTTTTGATAATTCACATCTCCTTCTCGAGCTACCGTTCATATATAATCAAAAGTGTAGCAAAGGAAATATTAACACGAAGCTAGCTAGGGGCAATTCTATATATCCTTTAAAATGTGGATGAATATACCACGGAGTATGTATAATATATATGCTTTTTTTGTAATTTTGAGATCATGTTTTTGTTTTTACTTATTATATATATATGACTCATTTATGTTTATTTTATTAGGATGAACACGTATCACATGGTTAAGCAAGAATTCACCAAGAATTGGATAACTACTCTCCACATGTTAGATTCTTATGTTCAAGATCCAATGAACGTAACCGAGAGGAAAAACGCGATAAGACTATCATCGGACCTAGCAATTGCAGCCACAAGAAGCGACGCAACCATATGGAGCCGTGCTCTCATCTCTAGGACCGGCAACAAGACAACCAACAAAACACTGGCTCGTCGGATACTTAAGAAAGCTCGAAACCGGATGAAGAATCGTTGTAATACTATTAGACGAAATGGTAACTTTACAGCAAGCTTAAGAGTGAGAAAACGTACGGAGTTGCTCAAGAGTCTAGTACCAGGAGGCGAGTTAATAGACGATAAAGATTATTTGATAAGAGAGACACTTGATTACATTATCTATCTCCGAGCGCAGGTGGAAGTTATGCGGACCATCGCATCCGTCGATTCACCAACCGGAAACTTACCGGAAGATCACAGTAGGAACAAATAAATATACATGCATTTCAAACTTTTGTGAATATATATGAAGTAGCTAATTATGATTAAGGTATAAGTCCATGTACATAAATATGATAACTATCTTATGATATAACAACTTTCAAAGTGAAGTACGACGTGTTTGAGTTTATGTGTTAATTTCAAAAATGTTTTGAAGGCCACTTAAATCGCGTAGTAGCATCTTATTATCTTATGTGGTACGTGCACTGATATGTTAATTTAGGTCATACAAACACAATTAGACTTACCGAGCCGCTAAATCCTACAACAAATAATCTCCTACATTTTTTTGTTTTTGCTTGAATTCTTACAAACTAATACTGTATCTAGTACATTAATACATATATGTGTTCATTTCAAGTAATTTTTGTAAAAAAAACTTCTATAGAGGCATTAATTACCAATTGAACTTTGTTGTCTAAGAAAAAAAATGTAATTCATACATCACAAACTCAGAGACTAATTTACTTACGTATGCACACCAAATATTGTTTTGCGAACTGTAATTGATTAGCGAGGAAAGCATCTTTGTGGAGATCACTCTAGAAAAACTAGAATTTTAACATTGTGTTAGGAATTAGAGACCAAGGGACGGTCTCAAGTAAACTATGAACAGTATATATGGAGCTTAGACCTCCCAAAACATAACAGAGGCGTGCGAAAGTTTTCTCGAGAAGGACATAATTTTTAAAATTTATTGTAATAAGCCGTCAAAAAAGCGTTTATTGTACTAATAATGACACTGACTTTAACAATTGGGCTTATTATGGGCCGACATAATGGCCTATTTACGTTTCTGTTTTCCATACAAACTCAAAAGTGACATACAGGATAGGCCTAAATGTGAAGCCCAAGGGATTGAGATGTTGTCGCTAAATCTATTACCTTATCCATTTCGAGCATACTCGATGTTCGATCAAAAGAGTAGTAAAGGGAGTTATGATGTTTTAGTATGGGAAGAAAATATAGTGTAGGTTGGCACAAGCGTACAAGAGTGGTTTCAGATCGGACAGTTAGATTCATTGACTCTAAAATAGAATTGACGACATATTGATATTGCTATGCTTAATTCGTACTAATCTTTTAACCTTTTAATACGATTGTTAACATTAGTTTATAAACTTTTATTCTCTTTCTGTCGGTACACATACAAATCTCTTGGCAGTTGGCATTTAAAGTGAGAGTCACATGGTAAAATGATTACATCTTTAACTAAGACCAACTTTCATTTGATAAACTCAGCAATTAATTATGATTACATTAATTAACAAACCTTTACTGAAAAAGTGATATATCAGTTTTAAGATATATTTGATGAAATAGAGGAGAAGGATTATTTTAACCATAATGATTATAAATTGTCCTTTTCCTTGTTCGTTAAAGCCTAAGACCCATTGCATGCTTGTGTATGATTAATGCCTCTTATCTATCTATACAATGTCGTTTTCCTTATTAATTAATAAGTATACTTTCACCTTCAAATTTCCTTTTTTCAAATACATATCAGAATTATGGAATATAAATCCAGCTATGGATCACTTATGAATGAGTGACAAGTGGTAAAGAGGTCGAGATATTATGTATAAAATATATTGTTGTTGTTTGCTTAGCTTGAACCTATGGTTTCAATTTAAAGATATATGACAAAGAAACGCAAGAGGGTCCAATCCATTGTTGTCAATAATTTTGCTTCCATAATGGTTAACATGTACGCATCTATTTGTGTATATGCATTCCTTTTTAGATAAATTCAATTAGTTATATAGTTAACTTCAATTCATACGAGACTCTTAACAACAACTCAAAGTATTTTCAAGTAAGCATATTATATCTCTATAATAATGGTGTAGTTCGACTTGTCACCTTCTAATATATATTTGAATCTGAACCAAAGCAACGTAATGTATCTAAGGTAACTTTTTTTTCTTTAATAGAGTGTCTTAACACTATTATGCGAGTACTTACCAATCAAAACAAAAATTATTACTAATGATAAAACGACATTATTACAGATACCTAATTCCCATTTTGACAGAAAGTTGTGACTATGTCCCTCCATTTCCTTTTTGATATATAAAAAATAAAATATGTTCCAACGATAATCACTTTGATCATGGCCCAAATCATTCCCACCCATGGAAATGATGCTCACCTTCAAACCTTTTTTCAAAAAGAAAAATAATAATAAGGTAGAACCCACATCAGACTAAAAAATTAAACTAATTAATCATTCCTTTCATTCATATCAATAACATAAATATTTGATCAATCAACAGATTCTCAAAGTCACAATCTTTGAATCAAAAGGAAAAAAAAACACTATGGAACTATCATTAGCATTAACATCAACAGATCATCATCATCATCAGTTGAACAATAATCTATCGCCTTCAGAGGCACATCCAGACACTATGGACTTTCTATCTCGAGAATGGTGTAATTTTGCTGTTCAATCGCTTCAGCCCGAACAAATCATTTACGACCGTTCCATTGTCCCCGTAGAGACATCGATCGCCAAGTTTCAAGGCGACTCAAGTCCTGTTTCTTGTGCTGTAAGTAACCAGAGATTGTTTTTGTTTATACGTGATTCTTCCTTCAATTTGTTTTGGCTAGTGTTTAATTAATGAAGATTTTGTAAGTAGAAGATGGATAAGAGTATGAAGATGGACGATCCAGATTTCCAGCCCTCGATGCCTTCATGGAAAACCAATGATGTCAAGGTAAACATATTATGTTAAACTTATACACTTTTCTTCTAGAAAATTCATTATACACTTTTCTTCTAGAAAATTCATAATCACAATTAGAAAAATACACTTTTTTCTTCTCTAATATGATTTTGTATGGACGTTCATATATTTCAACATCAAATTCATTTTTCTAATGTTTACAAATTGTTTTAGGTTTATTTGATGGACATACTGATGAGTGATTAGAATATTTGGTTAATTTTTTGGTTGGTAACACCACTGAATATAGGAAACATATAGAACTGAATGATTTTACATGATAGATTGACATAGCAATTGATAGAAGAAAAACTTGAAAGATTATCTTAATTAACATTATTTTTGTTGAATAATTTGAACAGTCATGGATATGGATGCAGCAAGCAATGCACCCGGAGTTGAGCTACGAAGGCTTTTTCCGCAAGAAACTTGTAAAATCCTATTTTGCTATATTGTTTGGTTTGAAGTTTAAATAAACATATTTGTTTTCTAAATCAAAATGATATGGGACTGTAGAAACTTCCATGGAAGATTACGCCGTCGATAAAGAAATGGTGGAAAGAGATTAAGGCGAAACGGAAGGAAGAAGTGAGGCTACAGAGAGCCGAAGTCCACGCCGCCGTTTCGTTAGCCGGTCTGGCCGCCGCTCTCGCCGCCGTTGCTTCCGAGAACGCCGGAAAAGACGGTGGGAATGGTCGAGCAACCACTAAAGAGAAAGCTGTGGCTTCTGCCGCGGCTGTGGTGGCAGCGCAGTGTGCTCAGATGGCGGAGACAATGGGAGCAAACAGAGACCAGCTCAGCACAATGATTGGTTCCGCAATGACTGGGACAAGTGTCAGTGAGATACTCACTCTCACTGCCTCGGCCACAACTTGTAAGACAAAGATTTAAGTTTTTTTGTTGTGTGTGTGTGTGTGTTTCTATAAGCATGCTATGTTTCTGAGTCATTGGTGTTTGGTAAACAAGCTTTGAGAGGTGCGGAGACGCTGAAAGCAAGAAGAAGTTGCAAGATAAGTAGATTGAATGGCTCTGCACCTGTGTTACCTATTGAAGACTCCTCTGACTTGCCTCCTGAATTTGACAAGAACACATCTCTTCTTGCTAAAGGAACTGATCTCTTCGTCGAGACACCAGATGGTATATAGAATAGATCCTCTGTTTTTCTTCTTTAACTCCTCTGTTTCGTGGATAAACCAAAGAGCTATGCCTATCTTTGGATTGGAGCAGGAGATTTCAAGGCTAGGACGGTGTCTATGGTCTTAAACACGGACGGGAAGGTCTGAATTTGGCTCTAATCCCTCATTACTCTTACCGAATCATGTTTATCAATCAATGATCTTGGGTGTGTTACACAGGTGATTCTTAAAATGAAGAAACATAACCTACTCAGGACTAAGAAAGAATGTATGAAGCTAACTACTTAACCCCTTGTGCTTGTGTTTTAACTTAACTTAATCTTCAAGCTAAGATTTCAAAAACATTCAATGCTTTTTTGTGTGTGTTGTGTGCTAAGGTATTGTGACGAATGTTCATGTGGAACTTTATAAAGATTCGGAGAGCGAAGACAACAACATAGAAGACACTTGTTATCTCATTGTCTTGAAGACTAACAAAGGAGCTATCAAACTAGATATGGTGGATGATTACGGTCGTTACAAGACATGGGTAACAACGATCCAACACATGCTCACTCTCTCTTCTTCTTCCTTCCGTACAAAATACGATCTTAGTTTCTACAACAAAAAATGAATTTTTTTCTTCGTCTTGTTCATCAATTTCACTATGTAATTTACTTTAATTTGTATGTATATTTGATCTCATCCTCTGTTTCTTATCTTCCTCTCGTTTGATCTTATAATACAATGCATAACAACTTGAGAACTTACGTTCTTTTAGACTCCGCAAACATCAGCTAGCTTTCTAAGTAAGGTAACCTGAGATTTGAGAAGCATGACGTGCTGAATTGACTTGAGGATCAAGGCTTCCTCATCATCCACCTCTTCACAACCTGGTACAATCCTACGAAGAATCCCAAGGTTTCTTCGCGTACAAGTTAACTTCGGTTTCTCCTTTCTTCCTCTTCGACCATGGTGTCTGACCTTCTTGCACTGCGCCATCTTCATCACTTCTTACACTCCAGACTTACACAAGGCCATATATATATATATAGAAACTGTGAGGATGGCGAAAAAATCGAACAAAATAAGTTGTCTGGAAAAATAGAGAAACAGGAGACAAGGAACCCATATCAAGGCCATAATCACTGTACCTGTCCCTGCCAATCCATCCTTGCAATGTTAAATGTTCAATGTATCTGTTTGTGGTCCTCATGTCTTTGCATTATGCCATTATTGTTGGGGAAATTGGCCAATTCATATCTACGTTCGTTCCAACAGTCCCGGTTCGGACATAAATGTACACTTTGTGCAAAACTATACATAATCGAGATTAAATTTTCAATTACATACCTGTAAAATATAAAATCGGCTAAAACATATATTTCCCTTAACTCCGTCATTACACCGTTAAACATCGCTGATGTAACGGTAACGTGGCTTAATTAGTCAAAACTACGTCGTTTTAACACTCATTTTTTTTCAGAAATATTGAAACAAAACGCTGTCGTTTTGCGTTTAAAATTTTTTGAAAAAAACTAATCAAAACTACTCCTTTAATTTATCATAAACCTCACAAAAAAAACATTAAAACATGTTGTTGACCAGAATTGAAGTTAAGACCTTTTTGACTGTCTGTCAGCCGTGTTACACCCGATCCGCTCGCCGCTGACGACGGTGGTGCTAAGGTTTATTTACGTCGATTATCTCACAACCGGCGACTAAGAAATCGACGGTCCGGATTCTCCTCTACCGTTACTGCCGGTAAAATCCCCTCTCAGCCTCCAGAAGTTCATGAAATTTCGTACTGGCGGCCTTACAGACGATGGCACCGGCGGACGATGGCTCATCCGATAAGACTTGTGGTTTAGAAATTAGGATTGGTGTCTTTAGGTTCCCTATCTCGGAAATAACCGGACCTGGTTTATTGCTCGATTGACACGTAAGGAGTAGTTTTGATTATTTTTTTCGAAATTTTTTAAATGCAAAACGACAGCGTTTTGTTCCAATATTTCTGAGAAAAATTGAGTGTTAAAACGACGTTGTTTTGACTAATTAAGCCACGTCACTGTCACATCAGTGATGTTTAACGGTGTAATGACGGAGTTATGGAAGATGTATGTTTTAGCCGATTTTAAATTTTACAGGTATATAATTTAAAATTTAATCTCGATGATGTATAGATTCACACAAAATGTACATCTATGTCCGGATCGGAACCGTTGAGATGAATGCAGGTATGAATTGGCCGATTTCTCATTATTGTTGTTTAAATTCCAGAATGGTTTCATTTGGTATAATTGATTGAAAAAGAAAATGGGCCGAGTGGTTACAAGAATACAGGTTTCACGTTGACTCAGTTAAGCCCATCATCACTTTAGATCTTTCAAAATTCATAAGTGGAATCACAATCATTTAGCTCAAAAAGATTTCTCCAGCCTACGTCAGATAAGATTCCACAATAGGACTCTGTATTATACCATAAGCCATCTCAGTTTAATTTAATTTCATTATGCCTCAAGGAACTTGTTTCTTCTCAAAGCAAACCACACAATCATTTGAAAAGGAAGACGACTTTGTTGAACAAGTTTACGATATCGAAAAACTCTCGTTTCGACGATGATTTGCCTCTTCGATGGATACCGATTTAACAACACCTTGTGACGAAACACGCTGTTTCTTTTTCATTGCTACATGAGCTTGCAACAGAGTGTCTTCAGGCATCACGTATTCAATATACCCCATTGAAAAGCATCTTCTTCTGCCACCATTGTTGCTGTCCTCTGTTTTGTTTATCGAACAATGTTATAGATTTTTTTTCTGGAGGTTATTGAATTTTAAGTAGGAATTAATATTTACCTTTATTAGCATATAAGTTCTTGAACTTGCCTAGCATAACAAGAACAACTCTTTCATCATTCTCAGGCTTAGGTTCATCGTTTTGACCCGAGATGTCACATACTTTGGACCCGGCATCATCAAAACGGGTCGATCCGAGATGCGAATCGGAGTCTCGGGAACCGTCGCCATCAGATTCAACAAGAAGAAGAGCAGGGGAGGACGAAACGGGGATGCCAAGGAAGAGGTTGTCTCTGCACAGAGGACACGTTGAGTTTGTGAGAAGCCACTTGTCGATGCAATACGCGTGGAAAGCGTGGCTGCATTTGGGCAGAAGCCGAAGCTCGTCTTCAGGTTTAAACTCGCAGAGACAGACGGCGCAATCAAAGGGGACGTCGTGCCTGAGACCAATTATGGTCTTGTAATGAAACAAAGGCAATGCATCGATGAAGGATTGGTCAACTCCTGATTCATGGATATTATACAGTGTATGAAGCTGACCTTGCAGAGCCGTCGCACTCGCACTCTCTGTAATGCCAATAAAAATTAAACAAAAAACCATCTTGGAAGCAATTCAGAAACAGAGGGAAAGAACTAAAAATCGAATCTTTAAACGTGTGACAAACCTCCATAGGCGTCGTTAAGTCGGGTTCGAGATCTGAGTAAGAATCTGACGAGAAGGTGAAGCAAAGCAGAGACAAAGAAGATGACAGAAACGAGAGTCACAGCATAAATTAAGGTGGGACTGATCTTGTTTTTCAGGTCAAAGCTGTTGTCTATTGGAGAGTTAGATGAAGATGGGTCTGGAATTGTTACAAGTAACCCAATCTTCTCTAAATATAACTCTGTTCAATTTTTGAAAAAGTCAACCGTGTCTATATATATACATACATCTCGGTTAAAATTCTCAAAAAGTCAAAACTTGTCTGTCTATTCTAATTTTCTCAATTGAATTGGCAGTCTCTAAAAGCCAAGACAAACAAAACCTAACTGAATATGCATTAAGACTATATTTCTGTCTTTTTGATTGACAAAAACGACGACCTCTCGATGTCAACTCCAACGGCTTGACATTTTATCTAACTGTTTACATCCCAAATTAACTTTTCTCTTTTGTCACTTATTTTTATTCTTTCTCATCTCTCCCTCCACCTGAATCCTTCTCGAGAAACCATGAACCAGAAAGCTGAAAAAGAACTATAAATGTTAATGTATGGATGCATTTTAATTTATGTCATTAATATTTGTTGACTATAAATGTATTGAAGAATTAGTAATCTAACCGGTTAATATATATTGTAAGTTAAATCGGATTTATTCATTGCTTTAGATTTAAACTTTAAAAATACTGATTAAAACTTAACAACGAAAAAATTATCAATCTTTGTATAAAAAAATAGAAACTAAAAAGATTTGAGAAAGTGGAGTGAGAGAGGGAGGGATCATTTAGTTACTTACATACATCGTTGGAGTTTTATTTATTAGTTAAACCAACTCATCCATCGTTGGAATTTTATTTATTAGTTAAAATTTGGAGTCATTAATGTGAGGTTTGGTATGAATTATGCATTATGCAAATGCAATTATACCCATAACGTGACACGACGCACATGCTCCTCCACATTCTTATTGTAATTTTGTTTTCATTAAGCTCACGTTACTTTCGGAGAGTTGATAAATGAATTATTTTATTGACCACAAAGAAACTATTTTTATTTGTTTATGTGGTTTAAGATTTACATTTTTATATGAAAACAGGTGAAAAAAGCTTTAATGAATGAATGAATGAAAGAATGAATGAGAGAATGTCTTTCTTTTTCATACTGTGAGAGAATTTTCTTATAATTTTGAGATTTTGGTTTAAACGAAACGCGCGAATTCTGGCGATTGGTTTGTCGGTATGGAAGAAACCTCTGGCCACAACGTTCTCTTCTTTCACTTTGTATCCTTTTTTTAATTTTTGAGAAAATTATAAAGTCAATTAATTACGGTCACCATCTTAATGTTAGGACTAAAAATAATTTATTAGGAGATCCCACACATACAAAAAAAAATTAGAAAGATCGTTTCTTTTCCTTTTTTTGTTTGAAATAAATAAATAATTTCCAATCAATTTCTTTCTCCATTCTTTAATCTTCGGCTTGATTACCATTTTCTGAGAAGATTTCTAGATGATCTTTCTTCTAAAAGTTTTGATTTTTTTTCTTTTTTGAGGTAAATTCCTTAGAGTTTCTTCTTTCTAAAAGCATGATGATGATGATGATGATGATGATGATGATGATCTGAGCATGAGAAAATCAAAAAACCAACAAACAAAAAGATAGAGAAAAAAATCCTAAATCTTTTTTTTCAATCATTAGAATTAAATTCATTGCTAAAAGAAGAGATTTCTTCAAGTTGGGTTTATTCTTGTATAAAAGTCTGTATCTTTCGAGCTGATTTTCGAATTGGGTTCCTCTGAAAATTTCTACAATCACTTGCTGCAATTGTTTTTTCTCATGTTGTTGTGATCATCATTTCGACCATGGTGATGATCGCTTAGGCATCATCTTGAATTTGATTTTTTTTTTCTGGGGAAATCCGATCAAAATTTCCGTTTTGTATCGTAAAACGATGAGGTTTCTGAGCCTCGTCGGAAACTCTTTCGGCTGTTCCGCGTCCGGCGAGCGATTAGTATCAGCGGCTAGAGACGGCGATTTACAAGAAGCGAAAGCTCTCTTAGATTACAACCCAAGGCTCGCTCGCTACTCCACTTTCGGCGTTCGTAACTCTCCTCTCCATTACTCCGCCGCTCAAGGACACCACGAGGTAAAACCCAATAAATTGAAATCAGCAGATTTTGTAAGATCTCAAAGATTCCAAAAGGTTTTGACTTTTATGGTGATGATGATGGATTGATGAGGATTCTGATTTGGGTTTTGTTTATTATATCCAGATAGTTTCTCTGTTGGTGGAATCAGGAGTTGATATCAATCTCCGGAACTACCGTGGACAGGTAAGAGCTGTTTCACTTGATGTCTTGTTTCTTGACAATTGACATTACCTTTATCGATCATCAAAGTAATCTGAATACAAGAATGTTGGAAACAGACGGCTCTGATGCAAGCTTGTCAACATGGTCATTGGGAGGTTGTTTTGATTCTGATTCTTTTTGGTGCCAATGTAAGGATTTCATCAACCCTTAAATGTGACTTCTTACAGATTTGTAATACAAAGAAAAGTGCCAGGGATTGATATAATTGATTGTTGTTTCTTGATTTTTCTGGTTTTAGATTCACAGATCAGATTGCCTTAACGGTGGTACTGCGCTGCACCTCGCGGCTCTAAATGGTCACCCTCGGTGTATCAGGATCTTGCTTTCGGAGTACATACCGAGTGTCCCCAACTGCTGGAGCCTGTTGAAGAATAATAAATCCTATGTTGCAGGATTTGATCGAAGGTTAAAAATGTGTTTTAAAGAGTTAAAGCTTGATGTCTTTCGGTAACATGATGATTAGTTGAAGGTGTTTTTTGTGTTGTTTTTGAAATGTGTGCAGTGTTCTTCACGAAGTGATAAACAGAGCAGCAGATGGAGGAATCACACCTCTTCATGTGGCGGCTCTGAATGGACACATAGAGACGGTGCAGTTACTCTTGGATTTGGGAGCTTCCATTACTCAGGTCACTATGGAAGATGGAACCACAATAGATCTTATAGGTAATTATCATATTACCCGATTGATGCTACGGTTCCTTAAGGGAGAAACTTAACTCTGTAGTTTGTTTTTCGCTTTGGCTCTATGGTTTTTTTATTAAAGGTGCTGGGAGTACAGCTCTACATTATGCTTCATGTGGCGGAAACACGCAGTGTTGCCAGGTATATACATATATACTTTGCTTAACCAGACAATCGAGATGCCGAACAATCCGGTTTCTCTTTCTGAAAAACAGTTTTGTTTCTGTTATGAATTCGTTTGGCATTTGTTTTCTCAGCTTTTGATCGATAAGGGTGCCTGTTTATCTGCCGTAAACTCCAATGGGTTAGATATTCTCTCTGTTTCTCTGTCTGCAAAATTCAGTCTAATAGTTTGATAAACCAACGCCAATGACTTTATTCGTTTGGTGCTTTTGGTTTTAGATGGACGCCATTGATGGTTGCTCGCTCGTGGCACCGGAACTGGCTTGAAGAAATCCTGAGCCCAACCACGGAGCAGCAACATAGCCATCCGCCAAAAGTCCCTTCTCCTTTCCTCTGCCTTCCTCTAATGAGCATTGTCAAGATCGCTCAGTAAGTAAACAGTATACCTAATTGAAACAACCAATAAATAAAAATATCTCTGAGATTGATTCATTTTTTTCGTTTGTCGATTTCAGAGAATGCGGCTGGCGAGGAAACGATTGTCTCACTCCATGTCGTGACCCTTGCGCCGTTTGTTTGGAAAGAAAATGTGCCGTTGCCGCAGATGGTAATGTATTGGTTTCACTACAAAAATCCAATCTGCTTAATTAGTTCATTGAAGTGATTCCATGTGTCTGTGTGTGTGTGTGACATAACAGGATGTGGTCATGAGTTCTGCACAAACTGTGCGTTATACCTAAGCACCACAAACATAGCCTCGTCAAAGACATCACAAGCCACACCAGGCTCAGTCCCATGTCCTCTCTGTCGCTACGGAATTGTCTCTTTCACCAAACTTCCCCATACAACAGCAACTGCAACATCAACATCATCAAGAACAAGCATCTCCTTGTCCTTCTGCACTTGCTCCTCTGAAGTCCTAGATACAGCTCTTCTTACTAACCCTCACTACAGTTGTAAACCAGTTGTTTCAAGAACCGGTTCTCGAATTTCACAATCTGTTGGATCATCATCATTCCGGTCTCTGAGCTGCCATCGGTTTCCTCCAAGTCTCTGCCTTGGTGGCTCGGATGTTGATGAACCGCAAAGGCGGCTAATCAATGGATCTTATTCAAGATCCGGTTTAGGGTTCAGGCGATCGACCTCACAGGTTGAAGGAAAACGTTCTTGGTTTTCTGCTCTTAACTATTGTGTTACAACCGGTGGAAGTGCTTGCTAACGCAACGCAATCGCCGTTTTTTTTCTTTTTTACAAATTTTTGTTCCCATTTTTTTGGGAGAAAAAATATGCTAATTGGTTCTGTGAATGGTGGTGATTATTCATTTTGTAATAATTGAAAATGTTGTAATAAATATAATTAATTTGGCTCTGCCATTACATTTGAAATTGTGTGTATATATAAATATTATGTGTGAGTTTGTACTTCTTGCCGAGCCTCATGAACATTAACGTCGTTAGAATCACAGTTAATATAAACAGAGGTTTACAGACTTACAAAAAACAGACATTTTGAGATATTTAGATAGACTTATGAGAGACACATAACAACAATTGAAAAATTATGTGATTATAGCAAAATTTACATGAAGCTCAGGAGGAATAGATAGAACAAAATAACAGAAAATAAAATACAAAATCAAAACAAAAGATCAAAGAAAACAAAAGAAGAATACAAAATTAATAAGCCTTGCAAGATCAAGAAAAAACTTCAAAAAAAGTTTCTGTTGATAATTAACTGGAAAAAAAAAGCTCAGCAAGGATAATGCCAATAGAACATTAATATTTAAGGAATCTTCTTCTCCTTAAGATACTTATGCGTTCCAAAGTACATCCATGGTCTAATGGAGAAACAAAAAAAGTTGAAAGAGACAAATGATCATTGTTATGATCATAAATATCATGATAATAATGGTGATGATCATCATCTCATGATCAAGAAAGAAGAGGAATGATATGATGTTTTTGCTCTGAAGTGATGATGTGAGGGGGCAGGTGAAGTTGTGTTTATATAGAGAAATGAGAATATGAATTAACAGAAAGCAAGACCTTTATTAAAAATATATATATAATAATAGAAAGCTAGACTTTAACTTTTAATTGAAAAACAATTGAAGCGATATTTCTAATATACACATTTTACCAAACGATTTTACAAACAATATATTCAAGATAGCTTCGATAATCACAGAGACAAAAATGTAAGAACACACAAAGCCTTATTAATCTACTTATACACGTTACATTGAAAAGTCTTATAATTTATTCCACCAATAGTCAGAGAATCTAAATAACATATACAAAAAAAAAATCAAAACAAAATACAAGTGCCCATACAAACGATAGCTGAGATTACACGTTTTACGAATTTCGAGCTGAGAAGCACTTTAAGATCACAAAGACTGTGTTTTGGTTAAAGCATAATGTATGCTCTAATTTCGTTGTACAAAATTACATATAGACTATAGTTATGCTCTTCATTTAACACGTTACATACAAAAAAGCTTGAACAATATATATTTGAACTTAATCTTAATAAAAAAATGAAGATTACTGCTTTAGAACTTTAAGAGGTTTCAAAGTGAAATTCTGCAGAAAAAAAAAATTATTTTCAAAAAAAATTTTGCTCATTTTTCTTATCAAGATATGCCTCGGTTTTAAGAGTTTACTTTTTTTACCTGAGACTGTTGGTTTCTGTCACATTATTTTACCGTCTGAATTACGAAATTTGGGAGGAATAAACTAATTAGCTCTTTCCTTTTTTTACCTATAAAATTTTCTCTGTTCTCTTTTTACGTATCATTCAAGAAAATCAGGGTTTCCCATTTTCAGAAAAATAAGTACAGACACAAGTGGAAAATATAAAATTGAAGAATAATCAATACTTCTATTTATATAAAGCTAGACAGGAGATTCATTGGATTTTTTGTTTTGTCCTTCTCTACCTTCTCTTGTGTAAATAATCAATAAACACAGCTAACCTTCTTCATATCATTTAATTTTTGTTCTATTAATAGTATTTTTTTATTACTATCCTCTTTTTAGAATCTATTATCTTCAAATAAATTACTGTTACCTACTGCAGAACTAAAAAGGCAAAACTAGATGAAATATGTACATCTACATGTATAGTTTAGTTGAAGATATACTAATGAAATAAATATGGTTACTAAAAAAATATGAAGTTTTTAAAGAAGTACTCCTTTTCTGTAAGATGGTCACTGGTCTAATATTCTCAAGTAAGATGATATAAGAAAAAATCAGATAGTATGAGAGACGGGTGAGTAATTACTGTAATTCAGTTTTATTGTATTTAATGGCGTTTATATATGTAAGAGGAACACAAACAAAAAGCTGCAAATGTATAAATAGGTGTAATCATCACAAAACTTTGGGATGTGACAATACATTGTCAAGCTTCTGTCTCTTTCTCTGTTTCTTCTCTCTGAAATGAGCTTTTAATATTGTTATTATTTCTTGATTATTTTCAGAAACAAGGTAAGAAAAGTAAAGTTTTCAAAAGGTAAGAAGTAATAGCCATGCATGCTTATTATCGATTCTTCAACGTTCAGGTTCAGATTGTATAAGTCAAAGACTCTTTTATACCAATATAGAAAGTGGGACAGGACGACTTTGATCGTCCAATTTATTAAATCTAAAATGTACTCTCTTTTATTTTTGTCAATTTTGAAAATTATCATACATGCAAACAATTCCATCAAGGTTCAGTAGTTTACACCTTATTCGTGAATGATTTTGGATTTTGAGTTACGCTTTTTGTTAAGTTGTGATCTTTTAAGCCTGTTATAAAGTGTCTAATTTTGGATTTGGGTAAACACAATTAAGAAATGCTTCTATATCCCATTCCATCCCAATAGTGACTTGAGACCACAAAATCAATCATATATATATATATATATATATATATACTATATTATATAACAAAATGTGTAGATTATATAGTATTTACGAACCGTACTATTTACCAAAAATGAGTAAATATCTAAATTTTATAAGTCTAATTATTATTATAAAATAAATTGTTATAAAAATTAAATAATTATCTCCTTTCTCTCTTTTTTTTATGAACAAACTATTTTTATTCTTTTTATTTTACGGCACTTCCATAATTTTGTACATTTTGTTTATTTTTAAAGCTAATGTCATAACTGATGTTAATTCGCAAGGGAAGTTTGTTCTATCATTTAGAAAAGAAAAAAATGCTTAATTTGTTTAAAATAGGTCTGAAGACTAAAATGAGAAAAATATATGTATTTTCGAATTTCCGTTGCCACAAAACCCTGAATTCCGCAAAGCGTTTGCCAATTACACAAATTATGTTTGTTTTACAACTTCAAGTTTCCAACCTTATTGACGGGTTGGGTCAAATTATTGGGCATGTATAGGCCCATATTTGGTTGATGAATATGTCTACGGTTGGGCTTCGTTTCCAACTAATATTTAGATTTTTTTTTGCCGGAATTTTTGAATATCTAAATAGACCTACTTAATATTGTCATGAATTATATTTTTCTTTTTTATATCAAAGATTTGTAGAAGTTCCATTTTGGGATTCCCTGGCTCAGAACTTTCAAAGCCCATTACGCCACCATTCAGAAATGACGTTTCAAACAAAATGCTTTACGACTATGACTTCACCGATTAGGGGTATATTGGTAATATTCTATCCCACTCTCACTCTCTCAAAGACTTTATTGTACACACTCACACTAAACACCTTGTGTTTTGTATGCACTTCTCCAGAAGCAAGCTTGAAGATTTCCAAAAAAAGCTACAGCTTCTTCATCTCCCTAATCAAGACGCAAGCAAGAGATCATATTGTACTGTAAGAAGATGGTTTTTACTCCCTACCCAGATTTCTTCCTAATCTACAACTCCCATGATCTTTCTCTTTCTCAACGTTTGGTACTAAACTTCTCCCTCTGGGGTTTTGTTTTTTCTTGTGTTTTGTGAAAAAGATTGTAACTTTTTACTCCAAATTACGTTTGTTGCTAGGCTGTGGAATAATGTAGATGGTCTTGATAAGATTACTGGTGGATAGTTTTGTGTGTTTCATGTACTGTTATGATAATGTACTGTGAAACTTTAAACATTGATCCTCAATCTTTCATCTCTCTTGGTTCTGTTTTGTTCAAACTTTAAATCCCAACTGTTCTGTTTAGCTCTGAATCTTACTCCTCTCTTCTGTTCAGCATTTACTTTGATTCATCTGTTTTTGTTACCTTAGGCCTCATCTCTTAGGGTCTGTGTCTCTTCCTGATATATTAGAGTTTTGTTATGTTCCTGACTTCTTTGGGTTTGGTTATGTTTGCTCTCTTAGGGTTTGGTTATTTGTCCGGTCTCTTAAGGTTTGGTCCTGTTACTGATCTCTTAGGGTTTGGCTTTGTTCCTGATTTTTTAGGGTTTAGTTATGTTACATCTCTTAGGATTTGGTTTATGTCCCTGCAGCCCTGCTCTCTTAGGATTTTGTGGTAAAATAAGAGAACATCGATTCTTACTAAGTAAATTTGGCATCCTAGATGTTATGATTCCTCTGTTTAACTTGGATTTGGATTCCTCTGTTCTTGATATCTCTTTGTCACTAAGTGGAGCGTTCTTTGACATTTTCAATTTGTAGGTCATCCCAAGTGATCACAGAAAGTACTATCCAACGCCTCTCCCACAGACAGCTGTTCTCCGGAAGCCAGAAGGAAACTTCTGGACTGTCAAATGGACAATAAGTCAAGAGGAACCGATTAGCTTCAAAGACGGTTGGTCTAAGTTTGTCATAGACAATGACCCTATTGACGGAGACTTTCTCTTGTTCTCCTACGATGGTTCCCGAAGCTTCTTGGTAAGCATTTTCAGGGATGGACTCGTTGTGAAGCCAAAAGCTGCTATCAAAATACAAGAAATTTCAGATGATGATGAGGAGGATGAAATAGCTGGTGATGATGATTACGTCATGGAAAGAGAAGAAGATAGCAATCAGAACATGATCACTTCTCTTTCTTTAGGAAGCAGCGACGACGACAATGTTGATACAACGGTTTGTGAAGTTAACAAAGCTCGTAGAAGTTCAAAGAAAGGTAAAACGACCGATCTTGTTTTCATTTTCATCAAAATGTGTTGATCCTAAAATGCTTAACTCAGTGATGATCTTTATCAGGAGGGTCTTCGCAAAGGAAACGTGCTGAATATGTTGGTGATCCGGAAATGTATCTTGATGATCCCTCTAACCCTTCCTTTATCGCAACTTCATGTAGGCGTACGTTGGTAAGAAAATCTTCATCCAAGTTGTTTTTGTTTTCTTTAACTATCTTTAAGAATTAGAATCAGTTTTCATTTTTATTACATTTGTTTTTTTGTATTTGTTGCTTGCAGGTTGTTGCTATGCAAGCAATAAAAGACTATAACTTTAAGTTTGGTGGGACGATCAAATTCATCGATGGGTTAGGGGTATTAGAGGGAAAAGTTGGAGAATGGAAAGATCGTGTTGTGGTTTACAAGTGGGACGAAGTTTGTAAGAGAAACAATGTAAAGCCTGAAGATTCAATCATATGTGAGGTTCTACGCGAAGGAGGTGTCGTACGGACCATCAAGCCTCATTTCATTAGAAATTGATGCGTATTCATCCTTTATAGTAGCTCAATTTTAGATGAAACTTTTGTCTCTTAGGTTCTTATTAGAACCTAACGTTTAACCTCGGCTTTACGTTAGCTTTATGTTTTGCCCTTGTCTCTTAGGATCTTGTTGAAACGTGATGTTTGGTTTTGGATTTAAGTTGTTATGTTTAAAATCTAGAAATGATGAAGTCCACCTCAATGTTCTTCATATTACAACTAAAAACTGGTTTTTGGTCTAAACAATCCAAACATGTTGTAGTGCAAAAACAGAGGAGTGGTTGAATCCTTTTTTGGGCTTGAAAATATAGACACTTGCATTAAAATTTCATCTTATATATTCATGAAATTGAATTTGTAAAAAAGAAAATATTAAATCGATTTTGGTATATAGAAACGAATAATAAACACATCATGACAGTTCACAATTCTATACAAGAAGTTGGGTTGTCCAAATCAAACCGTGTTTAAAATAAAATTCATAGCAAATCCTCAATTTCCCTCCACAAGTTGCAATCTTTCTCACATTTATTGAGCATACAATTTATTTAATTATTTCTGAATGTCGCACATTTATTAAATCTAATCCAACCCGGTCGATCAGGGACGAAATTGCAATCTGTAAATTTATTCGGTTAGAATCGGTTTAGATTATGTAAATTAATCTCTACTTATAAATCAAAGAAGATGAAAAAAGGAAAACAAAGTCAATGTTAAGTACTATTATAATTATCCAACCAATATACTATTAAGATACAGCAGAGTCTTTCTTATCTCAACGCAAACAAACAATTAACCATTTATACGTTAGATCATCTATATAAACTATATTTTAATCAAAGTATTAAATCTGTGAGACTCTTGCGTCATACCTTTTTGTAGTTGTAACAGGTAAGCTCTAAGGATAAAGTAATAATTTAATACTAGTTAATAGTTATTATTTGTAATAGAAAACAAAAGAAAGGAGGATGACGAAAACAATAATTGAATATATATATATATATATTATATAATTAAACGACGAAACACATGCGATGTTCATCATTCAGTGAACCAACCTTATTTTAATTTAATATTTTTTGGTATCTTACTTAGCTTTTCAACTTTTTAAGTGTGTTATCTTTCTTTTTCTGGAAACATTTTGTTATCCCTTTTTCGTTTTTGTCTTTTTCTTTACGTTTTTTCGTTTTGTAAAGAAAAATTAAACAATCACAGAATTTCTGCAATTGAAAATTGCTTTTACACGCTTCTTAACTCGAGAATCAATGGTCCTCTGCTTTAGATTTAAGGGTCTGAATGTAGACTAAAAAAAATGCGCATCTATCAACTTTCACAGATTTAAGATTGATCTTTAAATTGATAGAAAAAATAATTCCAACTTTTATTAATCTTCATTATTTATCTATCAAATAAATATCTATAATTGCTACATAAATCACCCTTTCCGTACCGTACATAAACACAAAAACTAGACTGTGGAGCAAAAAAAACTATAAACACCTTTTGTTTTTTTACTGTTTTTACCCCTAACTGTTTCCCTTTCCCCCGCCAAAACCAGTTGAGACATATTTACATCTCTGCCCTTCCACTGTCGACTGCAACAACAAAACTCCATCTCTGTTTTTTTTTCTCATTTAAACTGCCAACGTAATACTTGTCGGCAGTAAATCACCGCCGCTCCGTTCACCTGAATCTTCATCTAGCTCGAGTCTAGCAACCGTACGGTCACCGTAAGTACCAGAAGACGACACTCGAGCCTTAAGCTGGCTCAGAACCGGAACAATCACCTTCTCGATCCATTCCTCTAACTCTGTCTGGCCTAACCATACTCCGCTCAAGATTCTTTGAAGCGCCTCGTCCTCGACTTCTATCGATAACGATTCGCCTAAAACTGTCGTGAATCTCTCCGACAATCTATCTGAGATTTTCTGTCTCACCGCTCCGAAATCAACAGACCGGAATGCTACCGCATCGTCGACGCGGCTGACCAGCTCGTGGAACGCAAACGGAACGCATTGCAGAGACAACTTTCCGCTAAATCCTTGCTCTTCTTGATCGTTATCTGTTGTTAGATCACTCGTGTTGTGAGAACCATCATCCGTATCAGCAGCTTGGTTTAAATCGAATGATAAACCCGATCCATGGTCTTTCTTCGGCTTAGTCAGTCTCTCCTCATCGCTACACAGCCAGCTAGCTCGACGTTTCCCGAATTTTTCTCGCATACACAACCTCAAACGCCAGCTTTCGCTCGCCAAATCCCGGAGTTTCGCTTCACTGTCTGAGGAAGACGTTTTCGTCCCTGCAGAATGCCAGCTCGCTGTCATAACAAAGATCACGTTACCTAAACTGATCTCACGGCCGTGCGAATCAGAAATTCTGCCTCTATCCATCGCCCGTTTTATACTTCCACGCAGCAACATATCCGCTTCGTCAATATCTTCAAGCAAGATCACTGAGAATGGACTCCTCTTTACGGTTTCGGCAATCCTATCCAACACGGTTTTACCACGGATATGATTCCCATCTCCAGCATCCTGTCTCGACCCGAGCGGTATCATTATAGGATTGGTCCCGTACACAAGGGAAGACAAAGCAGACACCATTTTTCTCTTTCCAACTCTATCCGGCCCTGAAAACAGTAACCATACATCACCCTTTGATAAAACACCGCGTCGTTTCCCATTCCCCAGCTTGCATTGACTAACCGTTGCAGCCACCGCAGAGGCTGCATCATGCTGCCACCAAACTTTCTCTGTCATTCCCTTCAAAAGCTTTTTAAACAATTCAATGTCTAACGAGTTCTCAAGATTCGCCTTTTGCAAAACACTGATTCTATCGTTGTTCTGTACTGATTCAGACGATATGCAGCCGAGAAAGTCTCTCACTCGCACATCTCCATCCTTCTCCGAATCCTGAAATACGCAAACGCAAGTAAACCGAATACGTTAGGTTTGTGGTTTCAATAAACGGTTTCAATAAACATGTTCATCGCAATATACAAATATTCATATGGACAAACCTCTGTTCGTCCAAGAACAAGATCAGTCTGAACCGTGCTCCCGGGAGGACTCTTCTTCTTCGCCTGTTCCGTCACCAAAGCGCTCATAGGTTTCAAGTGTGCCCTCTCAAGCAACTCTCTATTGCGCTGGAACTTAGGCTGCAACGGCTGGCGAAGAAGCATATTGGGACCGTATGAGCTTGTCGTCAATGGCATTGAAATCGGAACCGGAACGATCCTCTCGTTCCTATTATGAAAGCTAGGATGAAGACGCACACACGCATCATTCCATTTCTTCTGCACTTCTTCAATCTTTGCCTGCTGTTCGAAAAAAAAAAAATTAAAACCGCAAACATTAGGAACTGATAAATCTATGATATATTTCAATCAAGAGACAATTCAATCTGATTAGTCTTTGTAATCATATAATAAAGCCACTGCAATTGTGGAAGAAAAGATTCAAAGCCGAAACTTACCGGTAAACGATCGACCGGTTTAGCATTCAATAGCCATTGTGGCAACTGTTTCGTCTGAGCTACTTCGGTTTTAACCTCTTGAGACATCGAATCAATTTCAGAGAGCTCTTTCTCGTAACTCCGCGAACACTCCGGACAACATTTCAATGTCCTGTCCGCAGGCACGAAGCTCTTCAACGGCGTGAATGATTGAGCCGACAATCCCAAATTGTTCGAAAGCCTGATGAAAAAATCAGTCAATATATGAATCTAGCTGATATTCCTCATAAAGCTGAGAAATTTTTCTTTAGCAAAAAAAAAAATCAAACACCACTCACCTCGGAAAAACGCCGGACGCCGGAGCTTTAGCTGCCACCGACACAGCTTGCAGATCCCAGTCGTTCTCCATTGATGGATGATAAACTTGACATCTTAGATAAGTCTCGCACGTCGCGGTTCCGATAAACCAGAGCCTTCCTTCGAATTTCTCGAGAAGCCTCCGTAGCTCCGCCACCGCCGTCCTCCCTACCTCAACTGCGATCGTTGGCGGCGGTTGCGTTGAGCTCGGTTGTTCCACGAGCCATTTCAAGTCTCCCAGATCGAGAATTACTCCGCCGCCTCCAGGATCCGAATTCTTTATCCGGGTCTCGAGCAACCCCTCTAACTCCCTGATTCTCACCGCCTTATCCGAATTGATTTCCTCGAAATGAACAACCTTTGACTTCTTCACCGCCAAATTCCCGGCTTCTCCGGCCTCAATTTTCTTAAGGATCTCACGAATTACCCGACCCGGCTCCGAATCTCCGACTAAAACCGGGTTTTTCTTCTTCGCCCGACCCAATATATCCATGACCCGTTCCACGTCGTCGTTCTTATTCAGCCCCGATTGCGCCGACGCGTTCTGCTGCAACCGCGGGTTGAGATACGTATTCCGGGTCGTCGGGCCTCCTCCTCCGGGTCGGAAATTTAACCCGACGGAAGAAACGCTCGGAATTGGCGTCGGATTAGACGGATTGTTGCTCAGCGTCTGTTCGATTGTCGCTTTGACGGCGGGACTAGAGAAGCTAGCCTCTCGCATGACCCGGCTCACACTCGGGTCATCCAAAATCGAGATAATGAGCTGCTCCAGCTCCACTTTAACCGCCAACAACGGCTGCTGCTGCTGCTCCGGACATCCGCGGCGTTGATGAGCTTGCGCTCGTTTCAGCGCCGCCATAAGCGCGTTAGAGATCGGCGGATCGTTCGCCGGAGTCGTCGTCGCGGTGGGGAGACGCTCGAGAGCGACGCTGAAGCAGAGCTCGAGGGCTCGGCACTGGAGCGGATGTGAAGAATTGGGATGAGATCGGATACAGGCTCGTCGGAGAAAACCGGAGGGAGAAGCAAGAAGAGTGGCTGCGACATGAAGTGGCGTGGTTTGGCCGTGATTACGACGCGCCGCCTCGGAGATTGATTGGTTTAAAACGGTGGCAGCCTCCGGCGTCAGAGTCTGTTGGATCGTACTTAAACCAGCTCTCATCGTTCTTCTTCCACTTTGTGTTATCTCTCTCTCTCTTCTTTTTTCCTCTTTCTTCAATTATATGTGGGAATTAAAAAATTGGAAAATGTAAAAAAATCGAATCTTTTTTCTTTTAAGGCTAAGAATGAAAATAAAAATTGAATCTTTTGAGTTGGGTTCTCAATTATTCAGACAGGTTTTATGAACTGGTTCCTCAATTTCCCGATCGGAAGAAAGAAAGAAGGAATAATGAATATGTATATGATTTTGCAACTCATTCAAACGAATATCCAGTGGCCAAAAAAAATGAAAAGGCTTTAGATAGGTTTTATAAGACAAGGAGGAAAAAAGGTAGTCTTCTTTTTTTATGATTTAAAAAGAGAGAAAAATAATAATAATCAAAAAGAGTTATTGGGAGAAGCAGACAAATTGGGATTTCAAATGGATCACAAAAAATGGCTTTTTAGGATTTTTTTTTAATAAAAACAATAGAAGAAGAAACTTTCGGATCCAACAAATTGAAGATAAAAAGTAAATACTTGCATGTTTTTAAAGGCTGAAAGTGAAGAAAAATTAAAGACAGAAGTATAGAAGAAGTGAATAATACTACTTTCTCGCTTTTGCCCTTTTTAATTTTAAAAGCCTGTACGCGTATCTCTGCTTCTTTATACACACATCCATATATATATACACATCAAATATATATATATATATATGCTCAAAATTGGTCGACGCATAATAATTGAAATGAATAATAATTGTTGATGTGTGTTAATTTGATTTTTCCTATTGGTTCATTTCATTTAGCGCCGAAGTTTGTAAGGCTGAGGCTTTAATAAAAGTAATCTAAGTCTGGCATAGTCATTTTTCTTAAGTAAATAAAAAAGGTTTAAGCTTTACTTTGTTTATGAAATTTTACTTCATTCATCAAATTAGTTTAGATTCTTGACTTACTTTTTCAACCAATTTTTAATTAATTCCAGCATTTAGATAGTAAAAAGGATAATCTTAACTTTTATGATTTTTATAATAAAGTTATATCTAGAAGCATGGTTTATTGGCTTTAACCAACATTTTTTTCTAAAATCAGAATTCAACAGTTTCTCCGTGAAACATATTAAAAAACAAAATTAAGAAAATAAACATGTAGTTTTGCATGGGTCTAAAACAGGTAACTTTTGTTCATGAGATGTCCATGGCAATACAATTCAATTCAATTCACGTGATATATCACGTATAGTTACACCTTTAAAGAACAATTGTAAGGTGGATTTTAGATGAATATAATATCATCACAAAACAAAAATGTTAGCGTGGAGACGTTTAAAATGGGAAATGATTTAGAATTCTTTCAATTATAAGAAAACAACAAAGACTGCATGATTCATATAACTAATATTTCAAAACGTGAACAGTTAATTAAAGCGTAAGATTCTCTAGATGTATATATAAATTATGAATTTCTAGTGGAAAGTCAATAATAAGAAATTGTAAAGAGACGAAACAAAGTCAATACGCGTTTTAAAAGTAGACGTATATGAGTTTACTCGATTTAAATAAAAATTGAGCTTACTTTCAGTGGTTATATCTCACATTTATAATTAAGCGTTGACTACCATTACTTTACTGAAAAGTATTTTTTATAACTGAATATAAGGTGATTAACGACTTAGTAACTTATATAAAATTGAACATAAAAAAAGTTACAATTTTTCATTTTTATTTGCCGAGATGACACATCTTTTAGCAAATAGTTTTTTTTGTGTGGAAAAATGCATTCATATCTAAAAGAAAAAGACCGCTTGCAAAACACTTATAAGTTAACAAAGTTGTCCAAAAAAATGTTAAGTAAATCATTTTTGGAGATTATTATAGTTTTATTACGCTTTGCGTTACTTTCGGACAATATAAATATGTGAGGTGATTATTTTTTAGAAAAACTAACACAAATAATAGTAAATATATTCAACGAACGTTTATATATTTGTTTTGTATTCGGTAGATCTTACATTATTAATTACTTTAACAAAACAAAAACAAAAATCTTACAGTATTAAATATTAAGTTATCAGTAGTGATGGATATCTACTTTTTGGTAAGAGTTGTTAATAAAAGAAAGAAAAACTACTTTTTCGTAAGCTAATAAATTAATCAAGAAACACTTTAATTAGTTAATTGAATACCTTAAAGGCCACAAAAATCATGATGTCCCCTTTTGTTAACGCATGCTCTCTCTCTTCCCTTTCCTTTTACGCATTTTCTTCTCCTCGATATATCTATTTTAAATTTGGATTAAAATTACAGAATTCAACATAATTTTAATAGTTCGAATAACTAAATAAGTGTTTAGATGATCTTTTTTTATTTCAGCTATATTTTACATATAAATATTGTAAATGTATATATATATATATGATAAACTCGCAGCAGCTACACCCAAAACGAATTACAGTGAGCGTAGTCCCTGTTAAAAGCCTCCAATGAGTTTATAAGAAAATGTATGTGGTGATCTTGTTTTGTTAAATACTGTATTGAAAAATATTTAAATTGTTTGAACCTAAGAAGGTGATCGAAGATGAGATTTTGGTGGTGTGGGTGAAAAAGGCCAACGCGTGATATTGCTTCTTCGACAATCACCTTTTTCCTAATTATTAGCATCAATTTTTAAGTTTACTTTATCTTTCTCCGTTCATTACAATGTGAAAAAGGCTTTTTATCTCCAATTTTATTTCTCTTAACAAGAAAAAGGTCAAAGAAACTACATATGCACGCTACATCTTTGAAAATAGGGTTTGTATTTTTATATATATTCCATGCGTGTGCATATATATATTATTGCATGAAACATGTTAGCTTCGACTTAAGTTGCATTGGTTATTTTTACAAAGAGAAATCTTGGATTTTTTTGTATCCCTATTTTTTTTAGTTGGAAATAAAACCATGTTTAGAAAAATAGATTTGTAAAAGTTATATATAGTATGGTCCTCTTGGAAACAATATTTGGATATTATGAGTACATAATACATATATAGACTAAAAACATCACACCACAAAGAAAAAAAAGAATCTTGCTTTTCACACACGAGTTCTACTTTTGTTTTTGAAGTCAAAAACGTTGTCGGTGCGCATTGAGAAGATAAAGAAAATGGATTGATCAAAAAGACGAAAACTTTTGTTTTCTTTTAAAGACTTTCTTCCTTTCTCACAAAGTCTAATGATAGATGAATGGAAGAACGATATCATGAGGAGGGAAAGAAAAAGAGTGAACAAAAGTATTTTCTTATTTGAATTACTTTTACTTAGACATGCACTTGTGTAATGTGTTTGAACATTTTGAGCACCATCGTGTCATCTTCTAGGTCAAGCTTTTACCCAACACAACCAATCACTCAAAACAAAAGTGTTCTTTTCATTTCTCACACCCACCACTTTCATTTATTTCTCTCTCTTATTATTCTAGTTTATCAAGCAAGTCAATATCCGGACGTTATGTATTACGAAATATTGTTCATAATGATTAAGATTAATAAACAACTATGAACCGGTACTATGTCTGATTTTGAAAATAATATAAGGCTAGAAGATTTTTTCTCCTTCGTTCTCTTCGAGTCTTCGAATAAAAAGGAATAACAAATTCCTCTTCATTCGTTAGTGCTAGGAAAAGGAATTATCACATATATATATTATTTTCTGAAAGTATATCACCGTTCATATTAACCGCGTAATTGATTATAAAATACTATGTTAAAAATATTTTCAGAGCGTAAACAGAAACCAAAATACGAAAAAATCCATAGTCATAATGTAAGAAAGTACAATACGTTAAACAATTTTTTTTCTAATAATATCGAAATCAACTGAAAGATATAAGTCATGATTAAACAAAACAGTCGATTTGCAACGTTCGGATCTGGTAGCTAAGTCTCAGTGTTAGATACTAATGCGTTTTGATCCCAAAAAAGAAGAAGAAGATAATAATGCGTATTGTAGGTTTGAAGATAAATAGTTGGAGAAAAAACAAAATAAATTATACTTTACGCTTTAAAAGGCCAAATTTTCTTTTTGATTCATTTTCCTTCGCTTAGACAATGGGAAAGGGATAGTCCTCAAAACCTCATGTTATGCCAGTTAGTGATTATATCAAGCCAGAAAAGATAAATATTGGCTCTTGTCCTTTCATATTATATTAACGTGTCCTCCATTGACCTATTGGATTTTTTTTCCTGTCATTTAACTATAAATTAATTTTCAAACTATCACACTCCATCAAAGCATGAATATGCCACATTTTCATAATATATATACACATATATTGATATACATATTCTTCCAAAACATGATCTCATTCGACTTCGATGAACAATCAATAAGGCGGAGATTTACGTGTGTTATATATGAAATTAGTAATTTGATTTTCGAACAAATATATTTATTGAAGTACGCGGGAACCATTGTTCCAAAAAAATTATATTTCCTTTGTTTCTAATTATTAGGTGTTCTGAGATTTTCTTACATATTTAAAAAATATTTGCAATGAACCTTTACTTTGTTTTTATTTTATGTTACTTAAGATTTATCTCTAATATGGGCAAACTAAGAAAATAACTATACATAGAAAATTGAAAACAACTAACTTTTTTGAAAAAAAATAAAAAGAATTCCAAAACATTTATCAAATAAATCTTATTTAATAATTATGAAAGAACAGCGTATATAGATAATGTATACAAGAAAAGAAACTACGTCTATATATTTATGATTATTTGTTATCTTCACTTCTGCTTATAACGAAGAACATATGTTTGATCGTAAAATATATTGGCCATTCCTAACATTTTTTTGGGAATTTGGATTCAAGGAAGCAGCCTAAACTAACCGATTAAACTAACCATGCATATTTGTGTTCATGATGCTTACAAATCACAAGTCGCTATAAAGATTGGTTCGACCGAAGTCAAACTATGAGTGGACGTGTAAGAACGTTCTAGAAGTTAGTCTGTCTAATTTGGTTAATGGGTTGCTCGGAAAAGAGAAAATCGGAATCACAGAAGGCAACGTTGTCCGCATCATAAAGTAGTGGAGAAGTCTTATTTGTCTTCTGTCGACCACAAAAAAATCCTACTTAGAATATTTTCCCGTTGTCACATAAACCATCACCACTTTTTTGTAAATACCATTTTTTGAAACAAAACTTTCATACACTGCAAATCGTACTTAGTTATAAATAGAAAATATGTGCATATTACTAAAGGACCCATATCGTTTGCTTTTGTTTTTACTACGTTTTATTGGAATTATATGTATATATAGTTAAAATACATCATATGGTGGAAAAGTGCCGACTCTTTTGTGTGGTCAATTGTTATTCATAAAGAGCAAGCCGACCAAGAAATTGCTTACGCACATGAAGAAAAAAAAGGAAGTCGACCATAAAAGAATTATATATTTACGATTTATTATTATAATTTGCTCTGACATTTATGAGAATTGAATAACTGACAAAATTTTTAATTTCTCACTGTCTTCTAATGTTTTCATGTGTATTTACCATTAATTGGTAATTCTCGTGTTTATTTCATAGTTGAAGAACGGAGCTAACAAAGTCAATGGCTTCAGAATGTAATTCATCAAATGCCATGTTTTTTTCTCACTGCGTATTATCCATTTAAAGTAAGTATACTTTTCATATGCATTAATTAATGTACAAGCATTTAACAAATTTTTAAAATCACTTGTCTTTCATAGTGCAAGATACAGTATAGTGTTAGAAATTAATGTCAATGAATAAAATAATCCTCAAGAAAATAAATAATTTATTTTATAAAAGTTTAAAATAATAAATGCTAAATGTGTATTTGATTTGTTTGGATCATATGGCCTTCCTTGATGCTTATCTGTAGGCACATTCATTACATGAAACAAAAACTTAGGTGATAATTTATTCAGTGCCCAAGAGACCATCGCAACCACAAAAAAAGACTATTCATATTTTTTATTCTAAATTAATATTAAAAATCTATACGAAAATAAAATTATTTAGAAGATCCAAAGGAATGAAAAAAATAACTGGAGGAAGAAAACCTATACTTTATGTTTAGTCACATTAAAATATGCATTATTTTATTCTAATAAAAACATACATTACTCTATTTTTTGAATTTAAACGTAATTTAA
Organism: Schrenkiella parvula; assembly: GCA_000218505.1. Taxonomy (NCBI): domain Eukaryota; kingdom Viridiplantae; phylum Streptophyta; class Magnoliopsida; order Brassicales; family Brassicaceae; genus Schrenkiella; species Schrenkiella parvula. Next base: position 10,035,673 of record CM001192.1, on the reverse strand, counting down.
TTTTAAAAATATATAATTATTTTTCGAATTTAAACTCAATTTAATTTTAAATTTTTTACATGCATAATTGATATTTACTGTTCAACATCAACTTTATCAGAATTCCTATACAGTTTGGGACATTTATATATGTATTTATGGACCAATGTGTAGTCATAAGCATATGTAGATATACCAAAAAAAATGATCTAATACTTTAAGAAATAATTGGTCCCGTCATGGCTCTTGCACACTTGTTTCCCTTTCTATCGAGTTGGAAATGTATGGAAATTTATATCATCCTTATACCTAATTTAACTTGTTGTACTCGTTTTAATATAAATAAACAAAATGAGAGTAACTTTTTTTTTGTTTGTTCTGTTGGTCATTAATACATTTGGGCTTATCTTTGGTGCAATAACATTGAATGTTAGAGTAAAAAAACAAAAAAAAAGTGTTGCTACGATCATCTGATGCACCTCCCGAAATTCCCGCTAGGCGTTGGATTCGTCCATTTAATTTCTCTAAAAGTATTGTTCTATTATTACATATTTTTATTATTTTTTAGTCGGTCGGTATATTTATTTACGAATAAGATTTATCCCAGCGCGGCACATACAGTATATAATATATATAAAAATACACACTTATCTCGAACACTCACACACACCACATACATTTAATTTATATATAACTATATAAGTTTTGCAGGAATATAAACAAAAACTAAGTTTGTGTATTAAAATAACAAAACGTTTGCCTTTATGTTGTGCACTGTAGCCTGTACCTAGACACATACCTTTTATTTTGTCTACAAACATACCTATTAAACTACGAATTATGAGGGTCGTTTTATAAATCATGATTTTACGCACAAGACATATTTAAAATAATGTAAATCTCACATGCTTTGAATACAAAGCATCTGGTACGATATGATTTATTAGACCATTATACTAACTTTAAAAAAAAATGTTATTACCAAATTAATTGAATGAGGCAAAGAATCCGATTGGACAAGCTCCGTTAGAAGAGTTTTAAGTGGTTAGACACTTAGACCTATGTCTAAACAATTTAATTTGTCGGACAATTGTGACAAAAATGTACGTTATAATCGAGTTTCCAGAAATAAACAGATACGTAATATGAACGCTATAGATGACTCACAAATGATATTTTTCGAATTTGGAAATTGGAAATCGATATGGTCTGTCACTTATTTAGTTATTTTCCATCCTTTTTAAAATAAATAAATAAATAAATTCATCAATCACACCCAAATTTTCATTTATTTTTGTTAAGTCACAACCAAATTTAATACATCTCAACTATACCGACAATGATATATTTCCTTTCATTATTATTTTTGGACCATAGCCTACAATTATTTAAATTTGTTTTGCATAAATCCATAAATGATATAGACGTAAAGTAAATCTCTAACGTATATGATTTCAATAAATAAATATTTTCTCAATAATATTCATCAACTAGACCACTAGGAGCAAATTTACAAACTCAAGAATCGATTAATCCATAGCTTACAAGACAAGAAAGAGAAGAATCTTTGCTCTTTCGCAAGAATAATGTCACATTCCACACCAATGGTTCAGACACAAACTCTCTCCCTAATTGCTACTTAACTAATGCTGGTTCGTACAAATCCACGCCCACGTGCTTCACCAATGGTTCAGACACAAACTCTCGCCCTCATGCTTCACCGTGTTTTCAGTATGGTCTTGGATCGATATCTGTCGCAGTCTTGAGCACGACATGCTGCGTGTAGTGTAGAGACGACTCAAAAGTGAATGAATAAAAACAAAATGAGACCAAACTCATACAATCGCATTAACTGTCTTAATTTCTGTACCTTAATCTGTGTCCTGTTATATGTATAAGTGACGTGGACATTCCCGTCTCCGGCTTGTATAACCGCCGGATACGAAAACTCCATTCCCGGAGATTCCTCCAACGTTAAAACATCGGTCCAAGAATCACCGTCGTCTAAAGAAACTCCTATTTTGAGCACACCTCTTGAGTCTGTGTTGTAAGCAAGGACTAGCCTACCATCCGTTAGCTTGACTCCATCGATACCTGACAAATATATTCATCGATAAAAATCGAGCTAAAGCCAAGGATACTCTGTATGATGAACTGTTTCGATTTCAAGAAACCTGAGTTTGGGTTTGGGAGAACAGTTGGTGTTGCAAAACTCCAGTTCTCACCGCCATCAGAAGATTCTGAGATACAGATTCTGTCAATGCCGGTGAATGATCTGAGTAAAACCCGCAATTTCCCAGCTACGGTTTCGTATGGAACCGGTTGGATCACGCTAAGACTCTTCCCTTGAATGTATATTGGGCCTTTCTTTTTCCATGATCTACCCGCGTCTGAAGTGACCTGTACCCATGCACTTTCAATTTAAAACGTATGCAGCTTACTCGGTGGATACAGGAAGTTTTGAACAAACCTCCATCCACGCTCCCCAAGAATTCCAACTTTCGACGGATGATCCACAAAGGAGAGTCCCGTCCTCCAGCAAAATAGGCTGCCACAAGAAAGATCAAGGAAGCTAAGTCTTTAAGCAATACAAATGGTTCAATCAGACGGAGTCTAAGGCTCTAGGCAATGCAACAAGCACCTTGTTTTTGATGGGTCCAAGAATCCCAGGTGGAAGCTGTTCTCTGTTAGTCCAGGTTCTACCTTTGTCGTATGATCGTTTCATGCAACCGCTCCATCTAAGCTTTCCGCCAAAAACAAGAGAAATCAAAAAGGAATGAAGCAAGCAAAAGAGTTATCATGTTAAAACTGAGGACCAGTGAAATAATTTTTCAATACTTTTGAACCTCCTGGCCGATTTTGTAGAACAATAAGAGCTCTTGAGATGGAAGCTTGAACAAGACAGGATTCCACATTGGAACTCCTGGCTCTTCATCGACAATAACCGGTGATTCCCATTGACCATCCTGAGAACCAAATCAACTGTAATTGTGATCTCGAGAGTCTAAATGACTGAGACTGAGTCTATCTACCTTGAAATGCTGCAACCAAATTTTGACATCAGGTGCTCCTTCATACGTGCCTCCGAAATACGCAGCCAAAAAGTGATCTTTAACAACCTTTTTTCACAAAAATATATAACAAAAAATCGCTAAGTTTAGGCCAATCCATTACTTAATCTATTGAAGGGCAAAACAACGGAGACTTGTGGCGGTCTTAACCTCAACAATGGTGGATGCATGACAACTCTTGAAGGGAGCTGAATCAGCAGGGAATGTGAAAGTCTCTAGCACCACTTTGAAATCTGTTCCTGACATCTGAAATTCACCATGACGCATATCAACATCTATGAAGATAAATTTTGTAGAACAGAGTCAAAATAATTTGTGAAAACCAAATGCTGATGTATAGGCCAAGAAGTAACTGTTCTTGCTCCCACATCGATCAATTGTAAACTTTTTTATAAACTATCAGCAAATAGTTTTTATCTAATCTCCATGGAAATTATTACATCACATCAAATGAAGTGATGAAACAATAGCTAGATTAATATAATTGGATCCACGCATTGTTATTATCAATACAAGATCATGGTTAGCTACAAACCAAGTCGAAATTATCCAAAACATCAATCGCATTCATATTTCCCCAAATAGGATTTACAGGAAAGAAGAAAGAAAGTCAACGGAAATCCTAAGAACCTAACCTTTGATTAAATCGAGAAGACAAGAGAAGCTTACCTTAAAAAAGTTTCAGACTTTCAGTTTCAGTTGAGTTTAGACTACTCTTCTTCTTCGGTAGTGACAGTTGCAGATCCGCCATTGACATTCCTTGCAATATTCAGACTAACTATGCAGGCTTTTCTAATTGGGCCTTTATGCAAGCCCAATATGACCATGTTTTTTTCCAAAATAATGGGCCCATATAAACAACGAACTGTTAACAAACTTTGGTGGGAATTACAAAGGTATTTTATTTATTTATATTTATCCTGAAAAAAAGCTCAACGGTCGATAACAAAACCAAACAGAACAAGTCTCTCCCTCTGTTCTTCTTCCGTTAACTAATTTTTGGTTTTTCAGATTTTATCCTTCCTTGATTGAAAAAAAAGCTTCTCATGCCTCGTCGTTTGTAAACGTACACAAAAACCTAGATTGATTCGTCATCGAGTTTCATATCCCTTTGTTAGATTCGTCAGGAGGATTAAAAAGCTTCAAACTTTTTGGTGTTTCCTTTAGAGACAGAGAGATGGACTCACCGCCGTCGTCGATCGGAGATTCATTGACGGCGAGGATGATTCCACGCCATTCGTCGCTCGATTCGTTCGGAGCGATGAAAGTCTACCAATTGGTCAATCTCGCAAGCATAAGGGTCTCTAAGGCAGAGCTTCGTCAAAGAGTTATGCTTCCGAAATATCTCCGACTCGCGATCCGCGATTGCATCCTCCATAAAAATGATCCCTCCGCCGCTTCCTCCTCCTCCTCCTCCGTAGCGCCACCGTTAGACAGCTATGTAACGCCGGAAGTTCCTCTGATGGTCTTCGTTAATCCCAAAAGCGGTGGTCGTCAAGGTCCAATCATCAAAGAACGTCTCCAGAATCTAATCACCGAAGACCAGGTACGCACATTCTGATTCAATCTCACAATTTAGGGAAGAAGATTGATTTTTTTTTCTGAAATTTTTAGGTGTTTGATCTAACGGAAGTGAAGCCTAACGAGTTTATTCGATATGGATTGGGTTGCTTAGAGGCATTAGCTGAAAAAGGAGACGAATGTGCTAAAGAGATTCGTGAAAAGATGAGAATTGTGGTACTTTTTTTGTGTTTGTGTTTTGTTGATTGATCCAATCTAAAGTTTGTAAAATTTGGATTATTGCCACTGATTTGATCACTCATTACAGGTTGCAGGTGGAGATGGAACCGTTGGTTGGGTTCTAGGGTGTCTCGGTGAACTCAATTTACAAAACCGGCTACCTGTTCCTCCGGTTGCTATAATGCCACATGGAACCGGAAACGATCTTTCTAGAAGCTTCGGATGGGTAAAAAAAGATGTTATTGTTCTTATTTGTATCCTTAAACTTATGAAACACTCTGTTCTGATTTAGGTTGCTTTGGTGTGTTAGGGAGGTTCTTTCCCATTTGCGTGGAAGTCTGCGATAAAACGAACACTTCATAGGGCAAGTGTTGCTCCAATAAGCCGTCTGGATAGGTAAAACTCGATCTGCGGAACAATCTGTTCTTGTGCTCTGCTTCATCTTTTGATGTTGAAATATTGATGCAGTTGGAAGATTCTGATTACAATGCCTTCTGGTGAAATTGTGGATCCTCCTTATTCTCTAAAGTCTACACCTGAATGTTACATTGACCAGGTTTTGATTTTCATTAATACCCCCCAAACACTCTTTGTGATGTTTAGTCTTTGGATTAAAAATTAGTGTTGTGTTGAAGAGTTTGGAGATAGAGGGAGAGCTACCTCCAACAACGAATGGCTATGAAGGAGTCTTCTACAATTACTTTAGTATAGGTATGGATGCTCAAGTGGCTTACGGTTTTCACCATTTGCGCAATGAAAAGCCTTACCTTGCGAATGGCCCTATCGCCAATAAGGTAACATACCAGAATCTCTTGAAAGTTTGACTATTAAGAAAGAAATCTAAAGTTTTGCTGTTGCAGATTATATATTCGGGCTACGGTTGTTCTCAGGGTTGGTTCATGACACATTGCATAAACGACCCGGGTTTAAGGTCTTTATCAACACCAACACAACATATGTTACAACTTCAAAGTGTGGTTTAACTAAACCGATTTGTAATTTTCGGTTTTTTAGGGGTCTCAAGAACATAATGACGTTGCATATCAAAAAGCTAGATTCTTCCGAGTGGGAGAAAGTACCAGTTCCGAAAAGGTATCCACAGAAAAGAGACAAGAACACAAATGAGATACATTCTCAACCTCGTAATTGTGTTTCTAATCAAACTTGTGTTTTTTGTTGGTTTTTTGGACAGTGTAAGAGCTGTGGTTGCATTGAATCTAAATAGTTATGGAAGTGGAAGAAACCCTTGGGGAAATCTTAAACAAGACTATCTTGAAAAGGTAAAACAAACCCATTTCTTCTCACTTCATTATCCTCCTCCTTCATTTTTCACACTACTAACGCTTGCTTGAGTTCTACGTAACAGAGAGGCTTTGTGGAGGCCCAAGCCGATGATGGACTTCTTGAGATCTTTGGGTTAAAGCAAGGATGGCATGCTTCTTTCGTTATGGTTGAGCTCATCTCTGCCAAACATATTGCACAGGTACTTCTTTTTGGTGTAAACCAAATCCGGTCTGTCAGAACCGGACCAGCTTTTTTAGATTATGAAATAGAGTAGGGTTTCTTCCACTTCCATAGCTATTTAGATTCACGTGTACGGTGCAAGACATATCATACCAATCCTACCATAACTGAGATAGATTGGATCCATCATCCATCGAATATGCTATTTTGCTTTGTAGTTTAACAATTAACCGTTGATTTGGCTCTCAAGTCTCAAGAATAGACTTTAGGTCTAAAATATTACCCTATTTAGAACTAGTCCTATTGAACCAAGCTAGACCATACGGTCCATATATACCAACCTTATACCCATCATAACTAGGGGTTGACAATATTTCCGCCAGTGTTTTGATTTTATTCTCAAATATAATTTTATATAAGAATGCATTCTTAATTAAGACTAATTTTTAAATATCGTCTAGAAATGGACAGGAACTAGACGATAACTTTTACTTTATTTTTGTTGGCTTGGAAGAAAATTCCTGAAACTTAAAATGTTATTTATCAAAAAATACTCCATCCTGTCTTAATAGATTGGTAATTTAAAAAATTTCACACATATTAAAAAATAATAAAACTTACTTTGACTAATTACTTTTTATTTATTTTTTCGAGAGAAAATGATGATTAATACTTTTTGACCAAATGAAAATCAAACTCTATAAATGTGAAGTTTGGCTTTTTAAATTTGTTTACCCAACAATAGAATATTAACTAATTTTGTTAAACGAAATGCATTAAATAAACCCAAAACATCATTTTATTAGTAACAAGAAGAAAACTCAAAACATTAATCTATTAAGAACAGAGAGAGTATAACATTTCATAGTAAAATGTTTTATAAAGCACCTTAACATCTATCAAACTGAAAATGTATTCTTCTTTGTCCATATGGTCCACTTTTTTCAAGTAAAAACCATGTTCCATGTCTCCTTTTGACCATCTTTTATTATAACATCGATCTACAGTTCTAGAATTACATAAATATACGTTTGGCAATTTGTATGGTAGCTAAAATGCAAAAGAATGTGTTTCTTAATAACAGGCGGCGGCGATACGGCTAGAGATAAGAGGAGGAGAATGGAAAAATGCTTTTATGCAAATGGATGGAGAGCCATGGAAACAGCCAATGAACAAAGACTACTCTACTTTTGTTGACATCAAGAGAGTCCCTCACCAATCTTTGGTCGTCAAAGGAGATTGACTTTGTTTATATTAATCTAATCTCTCTTCTTATTCGTATATGTCAACAATGTAATTGTGAATAAACCACTTCCACAAAAGAACAAAAAAACATATGAAAAAAGTATATACTTTATCTACGATATGATTTAAGAAGACCAAATTGGCAAGGTTGGTTTCAGACAAGAAGTAACTAAGATTTTGGAGTGGATGATGAGTAGACGGACACTCTAGAGGAACATATATAATTGGACCAATGAGTTCTAACTTTCATAAAGTACTAATTGTTATTTGTACGTTCGAACCACTTGCAATTTCTCAGTAGTGACTTTTAGTACCAAATCCACTCTATATATAGGGTAAGTTTTTAAACAAGAAAAAAGATTGAGCTTGTTATCAAGAGCAATTAATTTTGTTTCTTTCTATATTGGCCTTTCAAAATCGTTACAAAGTAATTTGAATGAAAATGTTAAAGTGAGCTTCGATGGGACCAATCTTAAAAAGATGCTAAAATTTCAACTACGGAATTTGCTAGTTAACGTTTTCGATTTCTTCACGCTAATTAAATCTCAAAACGATTATTGTGTAAAGAAAGTGACGACATATACTGATAAATCAAAATAAATTACTAATGAAAAAGCGAGAGATGAAACATTAACTTAGCTTTATATCGACTTCGCTTTTATTATTTGACTCTCTCTTTAATCATTTTTTTGTTTTATCCTTTTCTCTTTTAGATTTCTTGTTCGTCCCTTTTTTTTTAAGGAGTAATCGAGAGCTTTAAAATTGTTTGCGAAAACTATTTGCTTATAGCAGTGCTAAACTAGCAACCAATTAAAACAAAAACAAAATAAATTCTTATTATATATGTATAAAAAAGATTGGAAATTGAGAATTTCCAAGTAGTATTATAGTGTGTATATATATATTACATGTGGGGGTGAAAATTACGTTGTTCCAAAAAGCTTGAAATCAAATTATTAAGACGTGGGACTACATCTGCTGTTAAAAAAATAATAAAATTATTCATGTCTCTCATAATTATTGTACTTCCATCTCTCAAAAGAAGAACATGCTTTTTCATCTTTTTGTTTTCTATACATAAACCATATCATCACTTATCTTCTCTATCTTTCTTGCGACTTGCGAGCAGCAGCTCTCTTATATCCTTTGCGCCAAAGCATTTATCCTCCCAAAAACAAAAACAATACTGGAAAAAATGGAATATGAACCTTTCTTTATCTCCAAAATATATGTATTATATGTCGTACAGTTACTACCTTTAGTTAAATTCATATATGAAACTTGTATATTCCGAGGTTATTTTCTATATTATCTAAAGCTTCAGACGTGCCTATTTAATGATGGTTAGTCTCCATATACATTCATGCATAAACTCAATTAATAGGTGACCACTTACTAAATTCATGTTAGGGAATAGATCTCAACTACATCATCTTTTTTATTGGTTTTATAGACAAATGTGTATTGCTTAGTTATATTCTATTTGCAATTATTTTATACTGTTAGTATGAGTTGGGATAATGCATTCATCGGATCCAAATCTATGAGTGTTTAGTTTAGAATATCCACGTATATAAAACTAGCTAGTAATGAAAATGAGAGTTTAACTTAATCGCAATAGATTAATGAAAGAGTGGGATTTGGTTGGAATCTTTGTCAGAACATTGTTTGCTTTGGAAGTTTTTAATATAAAAATGTTCCCTTCTATATATTCAATCATTAAATCGTAGAAGATTATTTACACAGTATTAGTGGATTCATTAAACTACTATTATATTTGAATCATTAATGATAAAATAAGCAATGTTGAAATGAGGACGTAACGTAAGTGATTGGAATAGACAAAAAAAAAACGTAAGTGATTGGAAATGATGGAATTATCGTTTGTCCTTGACGTGTACCTCTGAGTGGAAGCTGACGCTGAGAAATGGACCCCTTGTCATCAATTATTTATTCAAATATCTCTAACAAATCATTATATTTTATTACATATTTATTCATACGAATAGTACGAAATTTCGTTCGAGGACAAGAATAAACACAACAAATATTCCTCATAAAATTCTTTCATTTGCCAGGAGACCTCGAAATGATGAATGGCTGACATTAGCTTTCTTACATTATATATATCAACACATATTTTTAAAATATATTATCAGAGAAGGAATGATTATTTTACCATCAAAATAAAGCTAGAAAATAATATTTAGAGAAAATAGCTTGTAGATTTTTCTCAAGCAAAGACAAAAAAAGGAAAGCTAAGCACACTGATCGAGTTTGGGGATCAAATGTTTAGTGTTGTTCACATGGTTTAGGTTATATGAGTGATTTATTTTTGGACGGTTTTGAAACGAGTTGCGTAAAAGCTTGAACCCTAGCTTTTTTAACAATTGAAACAAACTAAGGGGAAAAAAATATGAACATCATAAAGAGTGATGAGTTGTGTTGTTTTCAGTTGTTCTAATCGTTTTCTCTATGTGTTTGACTAAACAGGAAAAAGCAAATGATAGGAACTTGACCAAATAAACTTTGATCTAAATAGACTGTGCAAAATGTGGTGGACCCTTTTAGTTATTACTTATATATTTTTTCAAGTTATTATATCTTTAGCATTGATATGTGATAATTGAGGCCTCGTGGATATGGTTTGGTATGTTGTTTCCAGCTTTTTTCATTGGAGTTTTCCTTTTTTTTTCTTAATGTATATATATAGATGTACAATATTTTGTATTCCTCTAATATATACATAAACATAATGTTAAAATGTGAGATTTGGTAATGTTCTTGTTAGAATGATGATTTTGTGGCATAGTGGATATATTTAATCAAAAAATCAATAGTCACTTGTTAAAGTATATTATGGTGGTGGGTGGGCTACCCGTCTGCTTTTTTTTCACTAATAATAAATTTTATTCTATTTTCAGTTTTCGAAAGATTTAATTTTGTTCCACGTGATTTATGATAATACAAATATGTCATGCAAAAAAATTGGATGATAACGATTAGTAAAGTAAATGTAGTTTTTTAGTTGATTAGAATTCAGGATCATGGTCATGGTCATTAAAAACATAGTTTAATTTCGGTTTATAGGTTTATAGACGATTTTTTTTCTAATCTCTATTTTTTTGTCTCGATTAAATCAATTCGGTTTACAGTAAATGGTTTTCAATATCCTAGTCATAATAATTGAAGAAAATAAACTGAATATATCTTACGTTTTTGTTATGTTGCTATTTGTTATCAAAAAGCTACATATAATAAATACAAAAAAAGTTGTGAGTTTGAGTTTTTAATCCATTAGTTTCCAAGATTTCAAGGTCTCATACGTATTCGTTTGTTTATTTTCTTTTTTTTGGTTTAGAATCATCCATAGTACATATAAGATTCCACTGATAAAATCAGAATCAATAGTTGTGAAAGAAAAATTTAAATTAATATGTTCGAGCTGCAATAATGTTGTTTGGTTATATATTCGCGAACTCGGAGTAAGAAAAGTTATACAAACTTGTATCTTTTTTAGTTGTTTTAGGTAACGTTCACTTTATTTGTTTGGCGTTAACGGTTAAAACGTTTGCGGCCATCCCTTCACGTTTGCATCGCTCACCTAATTTTAGCGGCTTTAAAGGAACCGTTATCGGTCAGTCTCTTGTCCTTATCTCAGCCCCCTTAATTGCCTCTTGAACACTCTCTTTGCATCAGAGTCTTCTTTACTAGTTATCATCAATCATTGTTTTTTTTCTCTTCTAATCAAGTAGTTGTTCATCTTAACCTGCTTAAAACTGAGATTATTATAGCATAACATAACTACTAAGAAGATATTCTCATAAAGCTATGTGCAATATTTTAGTCGAGTGTGTTTGAGTGGATTCGACACTATGTGAATGGTTGTTAAGTAATCTAAAACAGTGTTTAAGTTTTACAATAAATGATTACTTGTACTAAATTCTTTTGATTATGTTTAAAGTATGATTGAATCGAAGATATTTTGTGAAATCATCCACTGATTAAGCTTAAAAGTAGTAAGGAATACTAACTAAGAAACACACCACCTTAATTTGGGTCCCAAGTAATCACCTACCTAACCAACGTACGCAAACTCATAATTACACGTCTCGCTATATGTATATATACATATAACCTTATCTATACGCATACATTTAGAATCTCTAGCATAGTCTTTAGTTCTTACATGGATTTTTCATTTTTGTTATTGGTTACGAATGTAAATATAGATTTGTTGGTGTAAAATTATAAATAAATATTTTGATCGTAATTTGTTATTTATTAAATAAGGACGTGAAAAGAAAAGAACAACACACACATACACATCTTGTTAACTCTAGAAACAAAAGTATTGACATGCATGTGTGTTATTTTAGACATTGTAAATGATTTTAGATCTCTGCAACCGCAAAAGTCGTCAAAAAAAAATTAAAATAGTTATTCGATAAGAGTTAAAAGAGTGTTTGATGATACATCATACATTAATTTCCTTTTATTGAAAAACTTATTTGATCTTAAATATTTACAAATTCACAGCAGTTAATTCCGTTTGGATACATCACCTCAATTGCTTTAGCAAACGCCACAGGAAAAAAAAATACAAAGCATAGTTATGTAGTCACGTCACGACCCACATAATCATAATTTCTGATAACTGATAAACATAAACGTATACTGAAATAGTTGTTTTTCTTCTTTTTTCTGTCTCACTCATTAAAAAATTACAAAACAAACAAAAATAATAATAAAAAATATGCCAAAAAGAATCTCATACGCAAAATAATACTAAAATGAAATTATACGTCACACACAATCCAAAACGTTAATTCGTTTGCTCTCTTCTATAAAACCCTTTGTCACACTTCTCCTCCTCTCACCAAAACATTTTCTATTTACAAAAAAAACTCAACAGCAACTTTTTTTCTTCTCTCTCTCTCTCTTTCTCTTTCTTTCTTTCTTTCTCTCAGTCAAAGAAAATGGAAGGAAGACAGTATTACCCTCCAAGAGAAAACGTCGACGGAAACAGAACCACCATGGGAGGACCTCACTCGCCGTGGCATTCACCGGTTCCTTATCTTTTCGGTGGTTTAGCGGCGATGCTTGGTCTCATCGCCTTCGCTCTTCTCATCCTCGCTTGCTCTTATTGGCGTCTCTCCGGTTATCTCGACGGCGAGGAAAACCAGAGCAGAGACAGAGATCTTGAAGCCGGAGATTTGAAACCCGATAAGGTTGCGAAGGCTGTAGCTTTGCCTGAGAAGTTCTTGGTGATTATGGCCGGAGATGTGAAACCCACTTACTTGGCGACGCCGGCGGAAAAAAGATGTACTTGTGAAGATGATGAAGACGAAGATGGTGTTGATGACGTGGAAGGTAATGATCAGGTGGTACGGCGGAGTACTGAAAGTAACGGTGCGACACATTGAGAAACAGAGTATGTGAAACAGAGGATCATCTGTTGTGAGCAGTTACTGTTTGCATATGACCCGGTTGCTTCTGGTAATCGGGTCGGATCAGAGCTCTACATAATGAGCCTTAATTATGATCTGACTCTTAAAGTGGCGAAGAATTATTAAAAGAAAAAGAGAAATCGAATGGGTTTGGATTAACAATGTTATTTAATCTCAGCTTTTGCGTCATTAAGTTATTTAGATTTTTTTTTCTTAAAGTAAGCTTTTAATTCATCAGTTTTGTTCCATTTCTGAGTTATGATGGAAAAATCCGGGAAAAAAATTGTAAATTTCTGAGACTTTGAATGGAAATTTGTGAACATATTTGTGATTTTTGGAACTTCGAATGAAAAATAAGAAAGAACATATGACTGTTATGGTCAGGTCGAGTTCATGTTTTCTATGGGATTAATGTGACAAGTGGTTCGGAACAAAAAAAAATTGAAGAGGAAAGAGTCGTCAGGTTAGAAAATTGAAGGCAGGACCAAAGGCACGTGTGAAGGCACGTGCAGAAGATAGTCTGAACAAAATTCTCATAGGTGTCTCTGATGCGGCGAGGTGAAGCAGTTTAGCTTTCAATCAATCAAATGGCCTTAGGGCTTAGTGTATAAATTTATTTCATTTTACCATAATTTCTATATGAAAGCTATAAGTAATATTTTTTTTTTGAGAAGGACGTTAACATCCCTAGGTTTCTTTTTATTATTATTATTCCTAGGCTATCTTATCTTTTAGCCCTAGCTAGGTTTCTATTTTCTAATGCTTTCAAGCTATGCCTTCTTTAAATATACATTCATTTGCATTTTCAAACAATGCTATTAAAACGGATTACCAAACTATAATAGCGAATGATCATTTATGTTCATAATTTCACTTTTATGAACAACCATCAAACTTCTGTTGCCAAATAGAGGTTATATCTTCTTTGTTACATAACATTTTTGTAACTGTTTTAAATTAAAACAGAGATTGTTCGATCAAAGTTAAAGTTTCTGCACCATCTTGTAATATACATCCTAATTAATTGGTTATTAGGTCGTCAAAAAAGTTGGGTCATATTGGATTTCATTTGGGCCCATTGTAGCTGTATCCACTCTGTTCCCTAACAATATTTTGGGCCAGCATTGATCCAACAGCTGATAAATTAGATTTTGTTTTGTTTTTAAATTAATAATCGGTAATCTCTAGGTGAAACTCAAACTAATTTGTGAGGTTTGTGGAATTAGCGGATATTAATAGCGTTTATTGAATTCACAAAAAAATAAAATAATATTGATAGAGCTCTAATATTAGTTTCTCAACTTTCGTGATAAACATTTCAACTAGTGGACAACCATGAGTGATTTTTAAATGAAATATCTTACAATGTTTTTAATTATCTTGGTAAACATTTTAAATTTTGTGAAGCAGGAGTAATTATACATAGATCATTCAGGAAAAAAATAGAAAGTGTTTATATAGGGGTGTAAATTAGAATATTTATGACATGATACAATAGATGGTATATTTTTCGGTTGAAAAAAAAAATCTATATTTTTGGTAGAAAAAGATTAAAATATTCTAACGCCAATGAACGATCAGGCCGAAAAAAAATATTAAAAAATCAACCCAAAAATATCAGTCTTAAATCGTTAAAATCATATTTCAATTAAAATCCCCGAGTTTAAGAGATCAAATACACGTGTGAGTGAGGTGTACGGAGGTTAGTGTTGTGTAGTATAAGACAAACAAAGCCAAGTAACTTTGCATCTTTGGGTGCATAATTGCACATGTAATTATATGATTCAACGTCTTGTTTGTTGATAGTACCTTTTGGTCCATTTCTATTATTACCCTCTACTTCATTTTTTTTAATATATATTGTGTACTTAATGTCTTCTCAAAGTCTCATTCATTGTAAAAAGTTAAATATATATCTTCCCTCTTTTGGATTCCCATCCATGGCTCACACATCCCTCTACCAACCCTTTGAAAACAATTTTTCATTTCATTTGTTTGGCGACCAATTTTTAAAATCATTGATCCTAAACTACCATTTAATCATCCTTTATATGATTTATAAACAATGTCAGCTAATATAATAAGAGTAAAAGCCAAAGAGCAACAATGGCTTCGAGAGGAAGACAAAATCAAGAACATTAGACGAGACCACTGAGAAACCACAACAAGAAACATCTTTTTGTCCCTTTGCCCTTTGCTTACACCACAAATCATCCAACCACATTCACTTCAAATTCCATCATTGTCTCTAATAAATCTATATATTATCTGTTTATATAATACATCTAAAGCATATATGTTTTGTATGATTTCCAACAACAGTTTCTGCGTGCGTATTTTGTTGATACTCAAGATTTTTCGATCACTAGGTTTATTTGCTAATCTAGAGCAAAAACTTATAATTTTCTTTCATAAATGTATATACAGGTGTAGTGACTAACCCTAACGATATAGGTTAAATGAACAATATGTTGTTCTAACCAATAAAAATAAAAATTTCAAGTTAGTAAACTGTTTATAATTTTTTTTTCCCAATATTTCGGCTTCTTAAAAGAAAATCTAAAAAGTCACATTCATGACGTTGAACTCTAAACTCTTTAACTGAATTAAGAATATGAATCATAGTTTAGAGAACGAACCATTAAAATAATTGATTTTTAACTCTAATATTGAACTTTAACTTCCGAATTTTGAGTAATATAATGCCGAAAAAAAAAGTATTATATAGATAACTTGATTATATTATCATTGGGCTAATTGCGCTTTATGCTTCTTCGTCAAGACTCATACACACAGCTAATGATTATCTCATGCAATGATCATGCCTTTTGCACACTCTTTATTAATCTCGAAACATCTCACTTCTTCTTACTCTATCTCCCAAAAACAAAGTAAGAACTCTGATCTTGTTCTTCAAGTGTATCGAATCATTGTGTTCTCAAATTTTCCAACCTTAATTAGAGTGAGACAAGGGAACACAGGGCCAATACAAATGATATCTTCTTCAGAAGAAGGCAGTAACAAAATCCTTGTAGCGATCTCGTTGGACCGCGACGAGAGCCAAAACGTTCTATCTTGGGCCATTAATGTTCTTGCTAAACCAAATGACACGATTGTTGCTCTTCATCTTCTTGGTTAGTATATATACCTAATTTCCTCTGTTTTTGTCCGCAATTAAATTAAAAGGATTATTTGACTAATTGGGAAATTGAAATGTTGTTGTTGCAGTTGGTGAAGAGTCGAAAAAGAGTCCGATGAAGAAGAAGAAGAGGACTCAAGTTCGCCATGCCAAAGCTCATGTCATCTCCATGCTTGGAGAGTTCGCTTACACTTGTTGCCAAAACAAAGTACGATTTTTTTTGTTTTTTTTTTTATCATTGTGCAGATAACTGATTTTGGATTGTCGAAATGGCTGCCTAACAAATGGACTCACCATGCGGTTATACCGGTTGAAGGAACGTTCGGTTATCTAGCACCAGAGTCTTTAATGCAAGGAACCGTAGACGAGAAAACCGACATTTACGCATTTGGTATTCTCCTTCTAGAGATCATAAGCGGACGAAGACCGGTTAATCCCTCTCAGAAACACATTCTCCTATGGGTATTAATTTTTCCTATACCAACTTGCTTGCCTTTCAAGACACGTAAGGAAACCCTATGACTTATAGGTTTCCCGTTGACTTTTGACCACTAACATGTTTTATTGTCACATAGCTAATTTGTTTTTGCTCCTTGCTCCTAATCTTGTCTGATATCCGACCAAATTGGCCGGAAAAGAATATAAAACTTTATAATGCAGAATCCACAGTTGTTTGTTAAGTTTGATGATCTTTAAATCAAATAGACTAATATTCGTTATATTGATTGAAAAATATGAATGATGAACAGGCGAAGCAGACGTTGGAGACAGGTAACACGCAAGAGTTGATTGATCCAAAATTAAAAGATAAGTACGACGATCAACAGATGAACAGGCTTGTCCTTACCGCTTCTCATTGTGTTCAACAATCGCCGATATTACGACCAACCATGACTCAGGTTGGTTCCATGCATATTAGATATCAACCGTAATTATTAGAACCAAACGGTACAAAAACCGAATTCAAATGGAATTGAATTTGTGGTTTTAATTAAAGGTATTGGAGTTGCTCACAAATGGGAACGAGGCTGAGATTGCAAAGAGCTGGAGAATGCCTAAGGATATGACTCATGACGAGGAGGATAGCGATGAGTGGGATGACTATTCTATGTTTTTTGGATCTGATGTTCCTTTGGATTCATCCTTTTAATTCTTTTTTTAATATAAAATCTAGTATCGACTAGATTTTTTTTAGAGTATAGGTTTTTGTCATTTAATTCTTTTGTATCTTTATAAGATCTTGAATGGGTTTCGCCCATTATGTATCGAGATTCACAACTACAATGAAATAAGTTACTCATCAAACTTCAAACAAAGACTGTTTTAATTTAGTTTATTTGCGTCTTAAGGAAGTAAAAAAAAACATAACTTTAGTTTGAGACACAAAACTAAAACATAGTATATTATTTTCACTTTTGATAATGAACTAAACATATTTCTCCAACACTTGTGGTTCCAAGTACTTTTAAGAACTAAGAGTACTATAAACTGAATGAACAGAGTTAGCCAAAATGAACCTCAAACTCTTTCTTTTAGATTAAGAAAATTATTGGTGGCGTATATATGTTATATGTGTGTGTAGAATAAGATAG
The DNA here is from genome assembly GCA_000218505.1 of Schrenkiella parvula. Classification (NCBI taxonomy): domain Eukaryota; kingdom Viridiplantae; phylum Streptophyta; class Magnoliopsida; order Brassicales; family Brassicaceae; genus Schrenkiella; species Schrenkiella parvula. Next base: position 10,017,993 of record CM001192.1, on the reverse strand, counting down.
AATAAATTTGTCGTTGCCGATAAATACTAGTACATGAAAAAAGAAGCAGTAGCACTTTAATCCAATAAGAAAAGAAAGCCATAGTATGGATCTAAATAGTGACAGTTTTTTTGGTGGAATTTGAAATACCATATTAAATTATATAAAAAAAAGCAATAGTATGGATGTAAATGGCGACTGTTTTTGGGTGGAATTAGTAATAACATATCTAACAATGGGAAATATCGATACATCAAATAAGATTAAATTTTAAATATTTGGGCGTTGAAGCTATGAAAAAGTTTGGCTTTTTCTTGTTTTAAATTCTATTATCAAACAAATTCTTAAATAAAAAAGATCATCTAGACGTGTAGAAACAATCAAGCCATAGTATGTTAGTTCTTTTGTTAGCTTTCTTTTGTAGAAAATGGGAACTGTTGGGATAGGGATTAAGGTGCACAAGTGTGGACCACGAGACATGCCCTTGGGCCGGCGATGCACGTGGTTAGGGTGTGGTCGGACCCTCCACTTGTCCCTCTTCGACCCAGTCCATTTCGGACCCACTTTGGGCCACGCAGGTCCCATTTTCAAGGAGCCAACAAAGAAATTATCTTTTTGCTGCCAATTTATTGGTTCAACTGTTAACAAGTTTTTTTCCCTTTAAATGTGACATTGTGTCTGTGTGTCTTTATTACCTCTTTTTTATACATTGGTAGGAGTTTACATAACTTAAAGATTGCATGGTTTGACGAAAAAAAAAAGTTTCCAAAACTCACGAGTCATGATTATATAAACGATCGATTACTATATTTGTCAAATTTTACATATATAAACTATAGATAAGCATTTTGCCAGTATTGTGTCACCTTCATTTCACACAAGGTTATTTAAGTTGATCCTTTATCTCAAATTTTAATATAAATCCAAAATGTTTTACGCAAAGGGACCGTTTTTTAAAATAAATACAACGAAATATGCATTCAGACAGAAGTTATACGCGTTATCATGCAAACTTACAAATGTGTTAATAAAAACTAAATTGAAATTAAACTGAATTTAATAAGACTAATAATCATATGATAAATATACTATAGACAATTAATTTGGTAGAAATCACCTAACGAGCTTAATCCAAGGTTAATCGAGGAAAACCACCTCACTTACCCAATTTATTCGTGACAATCAACATCGAACTTTTAATTCTTTGATTTTTTGTTTAATAAATCAAAACTTTAGTTCTATGTATTGTCAGGACTTTACTTTAATGCGTTATTATTAACGTTATTATGATTGTAAATATGTGGCCCCAAAGCCAAAGCATTTCGTAGCCACTATTTGCAAATCTTAAGCTACCTTCCAAACAAATATTATGCCTAAATTGCCCATTGCATCAAGGTCTCTAAACCCACTTGGACGGCACATGTCTCATTCAACTATTGCACTCAAAATTATTGATCATGGGTAGTTATTTTTTCAAGAAACTTAATATACAAAGAGTAACTATCTGCTTATTAAGATGTAAATGATTATAGAGTTCGTATGAATTTTAAGAGAGTGCATGAGTTCAGAAGCTTATGCAAATAGTTAACACTTAGAACATCTCAATGGTGAAAACCTAGAAAAAACTCAAAAGGAGTTTCTAAACAATATACCATTATATTCAATTCAAACAATTGAATTGAAAACGAATTATTCAAAGAAAAACAAGTGTTTCAAAACTTATTAAATGATAACCAGTTCTAATTTCCTTCTCCAACGTTTATTTTCTTAGAATATTCTAATGATAATACCTATTAAGAGACTCTTACTAAAAATGCTCTTAGCAGATTGATTTGCTCTTTTTGTCATGTATATACAGAAACCTTAAACAAGTTGTAAGGAAGAACTATAAGCTATGTTATAACAATTAAACTATAGTTTACGCTATGATGTAACGAAAAATTATTATTTGAAGTTTTTCGACAATAAAAAAACTATAGCTTAAAATTATCGATACGAAAATTAAATAATTAGTGATTTTGGGTAGGTAACAGTGTGAAATAAAATATTATAGAATAGATATATGCTTACAGCATTAGATACGTTATGCTAACTGACCATCTATCTTATAAAAACTGAATATATAGAATCAAAAATGTAATTACTAATTCGAGATACCATAACATAAATCAGTAAAAATCACCAAGCACTTACGGACAAAAACATCATAGTTCCAATTGACTTTGACTTTATCTGACAATAATCACGTTTCTACAGAGAGATAAAGATTGGCTCTACAGAAACCCAAAAGGCAAAGTTTTATGAAGTTTCAGACAAAACCATTAATTGCATTCTTCCCACTTTTCCTCCAATTTCCCGAAAAAATCTAACTTTTTCGCCTATTACTCTGAAAGTTCCAGATATATTGGAATATCCAAATATTACATATATATATATATAAATGACTCTTAAATAATTACTCAATTATTTTTAACGGTGGATTGGATCGTCCGTTTTACGTATACGTAGGTATGATTGTGCCATGAAAGGCAAAGTATTCTCCTTTTTATATAGGAAAAAAAATATCAACCAAATTAACAAAGCCGAATCTCCGTCAACAAGTATCGCGACAAGACAACATTAGCCAATAGATAAATTGTAATTATAACACTTTGCTAAATAAAAATATAAGCATACATAAATAGAAAAAAAGAGAAGACAAGAAAAAAAAAGTTACAGTCTTACAGTGGCAGTGAGATCGACAGTAAGGAAGAAAAAGTAAACGGACGAAGCTGTAGAGAAAGGATAAATTGTTGTCTACGGTAAGACTCACTATAATTATGATACACCAACGGTTAATCGACGGCGGAAGAAAGGTGTTTTCAGGTGATTTCGTTAAAATTCCACCGTAGATTAGAAATCAGAACGTTGGTACGACACCGTACTGTGCGGCTGAAGCGTAAACGTGGCTAAGGAAGACGTCGTCGTTTCCAGTCTCTGATCGTTTCGCGAAACGGCCTTTGATCCTTGGCCTTGACTCTGCGTAAGCTTTCCTTGAAGCGTAACGTATCGTCTTCTCGAACTTCCTGTTCTTTCGCTTCTCTCTGTACCTCAAAACCCTAGCCTCCCTGTCCATGGAGCTCGTTTGATCTCCGGTGGTCGTCGTCGAACCGGTGATCGTGCTCCGGTTAAACGGAATCGAGATTTCCGAGACGGAGGTGTTACCGTCAGGAACCACGCCGTATTCGGGAGACGAAGTCGAAACCTGAAATTTACGAAATTCGAAATCAGGTCAAAAGGTTCTGACTTTTAAGCGGATTTTAGTGGAATCCGATGAAGGAGAATTACACTGTGGCTGATTGATTGAGTTGGGTAGGTGAAAGCAGAGAGCTTTGATCTGCAGAAATCTATGTCGAAGCAGTGATCGTTGTTAGTTACAGGAACTGGCTCTGTTTTCGTCTGAACAGGAACGAGACTGTCTGCTCCGGCGCTGTTATGCGGCGGCTGATGGTTGAAAGTGTTTGGGTACTCGAAATCGATGAGTCGATCGAAATCGGAAAACATAAACTCGGAAGATTTCATTTCAGTTCCGATTTCGATTTTAGCCGGCTCGTTGAAATCATTAGGGAGCAGCCACGGGCACAAACCGAGTTCATCGGAGTTACCCATCACCGGAACTGCGGTCAAATCGACGGTGGCTGATGAGCCGAGGATTCCAAACGTCGAAGCTGAGATTTTTGCGACGGCGGTTTCTGCCGAGTCGAAGAAAGACTCGACGGGGACGCGTTCATGGCGGCTAGCGAGAGGATTGGCCGAGTGGATATCGGAGTCGCAGGTGACGCAGAGTGCGGCGGCGTCAGCTTTGCATGTGACGGCGGCAGGAGCTTGTTCGCAGACTTCACAGACCCACACGCGCTCGTGACGCGTGAAGGAGTGGATCCTTGTGTCGCAAGTGATACATAAGAAAGCTGAGTCAACTCGGCAGAACACGGCGGCGGATACTGATTTACAAGCGTCACAGGAACGCGCCGCCGCGCCCCACCCGCCGGAGATTGATTTGATGTTCTCTAAGCCGAATCCCATTAACTTCTCTCTCTACTCTCTTTTTTTTGGTTCTTTCTTAAATTTTAGTTCACAAACCTCTCTTTGAAGTTTTTGGAACTAAAGTCTGAGAATGTGTGAGAGTTGGGTATTTGATTTGCTTGGATGATCTGTCATGTCCAGTCAGATAGAGAAGATACAGTGTGTGTAAGCGAATAGTAATATGACACGTGGAATAATAACATCCACATAAAATACAACAGTATAGGTTTTAATAATTGTTTTATTTTCGTTTCCTTACGCATGGAGAAATCTGTTTCGTAGAAACTAAAATTAGGCTGACAAAGGAACCAGCTAATTATATAAAAAAAAAATTAGGCTGGATATCATAATTTTCTTAAAGATGTCGGAGTATATATTCATATCTATACATATAACATTTTATTTTCCATTTGCCCCCAAAAAAATTTGGATGATATTATGAGTGAATTTAATATATTTTGGTTTTTGTAACTTGGAGGATACAAATGGTATGAATGAAAAGTATTTTAGATCCGTAAATCATAAGTTAATTGTAACTATCATTTTGACAAAAAAAAACGGTCGACGATATATAAATTTGCACGTATCATATGTTAATCTGATAAATAATTTCGACAAATTGCAATTCAAGTAACTTATGAACAAACTTAAAGCGTCTCTGAAAACCACTTTTTATATAGTACTAACGTTGGTTAATTTCTCCCTAACTTTTTGATCAGCTCGACTTCACGAGTTTGATTTCAAACAAATTAATAATTACTACATGACAATATATGTATAGTTATCTTCTTCTCTTTTTTTTACTGAAAGGCAATTATAAATTATAGCTTTGTAAATTGTAATTGATGAGTTATAATCGTATGATTGATCGTCTTCGGACATGGCCCTTTCACGTTTGACGTACGTGAGGGATAATCTTGGAATTTTGAGATTGAAGAAAAAGGACAGGATGGTCGGCATGATTTAGCTCTTATCTAGTTGGGCATGAAAGCAAAATTTGGTTTTTCTTTCTACATTCAGAAACTATTGACTTCCATAAATCATAAAATATATCTTTGCTTCAGATTTCATTATACGGTTTTAGTAACAAAGATTCGGTAATATATTGTACTATTAATTAAGCATGACGCATTTTGTAATGTGTTGTTATAAAGCAATGTGTTCCAGAGTCCATTCTCCTAACAAAAACCTGATTTTGCAGGACTACTATAGTTACACCAAAAATAAAAGAAACTATAGTTATATATATATAACACCTTTTAAAAGAATTCTACAAAATTACAGATAGAAAGATTACATTTTTTTTGTTGGAGCAAATCTAATTATGTTACAACTGAACTAAACCGAATCCAACCTATTTTTTGTTTATGATTATTACTTGAAGTATATGCAATTATTTGGCTACACTTTTATATAGATACAAGTTATGAACTTTTTTAATTAAAGATATATCTTACAAAAATATTTCTTTTAGTCTCCCAAAAGAGTTAACTATAAGATAGAAATCAATAATCTTAAATGATGTAGTATGCTTTTATATGTTTTTTTATATAAAACGGCTGCTTAGGATATAAAGTACACATATAAAACATTTATCTGAATACAAATAATACATAGATTTTTTTTGACAGTTTGATTGATTCCTACGGGCAAATGCCAATGATATCTATCTTTATGAGATATCTTCCGACATGACGATATATAACGCAAAAAGTTTTGCTGTTTTTGGCACTGAATGCACTGTACATTTAATTACTCGATTTGACCCCATCTCCACAGTAGAATAATGTTTTAAAAAATGTTTTTTTTAATTGTGACTTTAAAAAACTTACTAGTGGAAGAAATTGTCTGTATTCTCTCCTTTTTTATTGGATGATAATTCGAAATTTATAACAAATTGATTTTTGACATTCGAATACTATAATTTTCTTAACTATATATTTAGTTATCCTTAAATCACAATAATATTTTGGAGCAGATTTAACCACAGTTCAAAGATGTATATAAATCACATCATGACAGTATTACAACAACATATACCGAATTATCTGGTAATGGAATTATGATGCGGCAATTGTCAGAATCAATGTAAGCAGTAAGTAAAATGTGTTTGATATGTCGTTAATGAAATGGTGTTTGGTTTTTAATTGAAGAAACACTTATCACTTTCCGATCCGGTTTAGAAAACCGAACCTTGTCTTGGCATCAGAAATATTAACATCGAACAGGTTAATTTACAGCCTTTGATTCAAAACGACGTCATCTTGGGTGGCAGTTCATGCAGAAAACGTCATGCCTTGCGTAAGCGAGTATAACCCTTCTCACGTTATTGTCTTCATGGTTGTATCCCCAAGTTTAACTCGGATTTAGATGGCCTAAATACAATTCAATGAAATTAAAATATTCATTTTCTAACTAGTAATGCTAGCTTTTTATAGGTGTAACAAATCAGAATTTTCCTATATACATCACGATGATGATTGCATTTACGAAATTGTATAACCCAAAGGAAACATGGTGTGAAGTTTCTCTAAGATAGTAGTATACTAAGTCTTAGTAAGTATCTAATTTTTTTTGTTGTTGTCAAAAGTGTTAGCAAAGTATCATAAGTTTCTACTCAAAGCAATCGTTGACAATAAAGAATGATATATCCTTGAAAAATAGTATGGGTAAGCTGTGAGCATGCCATGTGAGAAATTGAATTGCCAAAATGGATCGACGAACAACGTATATAGCGATCTTTTCAAACTTTTTTTCTTTTTCTTTTTGTAATAAAGTAGTTCATAATTAGACGAGCCCATTTTGCCACAAATGATTACAAGTATTGACTGACTGTATCGTGGTCCGGTCGACATAAATTTTCCTAGCGGTCCACACGCTTAATTATTGTTAAAAGTAGAAGTGAATGTCCTATGAAATGAAAACTCTTTTTTTTTGGTTAAAAGGTTTGCTTACTATAATGGGATATATCAGTCTAATTAATCTGATTCGATCAGATATGGAGATATAGTTGTAAATTTAGTTGGTAACTGTTACAAGCATATATATATATATATATTAGCACTCTTTACATGTTCTTATCTATATTACATTCACTGTTAAATGTTATCATGAAATTTATAGTAGATATTACTCCCTCAGAGGTATGTTCGTTTAAAGTTTTTGTTTCACATATATTAAAAAATTGCACTTAACGAAATTTTCTGCTACACTTTTATAATTATATATTTTTCTTAATAACTAAAGAATAGAGATAAAATGAGAGATTTATTAATAAAATTAAACCGAAATTTTAAAACGTATCTTTTATGAAACAATAATTAAATGCTAAAACATGTGAAAAGGAGGAAATCTCTTTTATTATCATCATTTTCTTACCACTATATATCTCTTTTAATTGTTAGGTGATAACATGTGAGACCACAACTTTGATGCATTGCAATGGCGATACCTGATCCAAGTCCAGCCTTATTAAACATACTGTTAAATAGTATTTAATACTGCATTGATCTGCAATTAATTATTAATTACACTGAACAACAAAATGCAGACGCTAATATGCTTATTTTAAACTGTACATTGAACGTTGACATAATCATTCCCATCACGATTCATTCATAAACTTGCTATTATGAGACTCAGCGAAGCAAAATTCGAAAATTTAATCATTTGAAAAGGTGGTAAGACTTTCCCTCAAAGGAAAGTGGGTGATCTGGTCTATGCCAGTCTAGCAAATAATCCGATACGTGTAAGGATCTTCAGATTTCGAGTAACACGTGTGAGAGTTGTAAGGTCGTGTGTATTATACTACTATATATTAGTATTAGTCATCAAAATGATTATTGGTTAGAAAATTCAATAAAATCCGATAATATATACTTTTTGTGTTTTTTATTATTATCATTTGTCGTCTATCATCGTAACTGTCATGAGAATAAAATAATGACCATATATAGATCATCGACCAAGGTCGATCCAAAAGAAAATTGGACGTGTGAAATTTTAAACTTATAGATTGGTTGTTTTTTTAATTATGTTTTGAAATCTATAGAGTATATATAATAGTCTTATAAACTCAGGATCCACTAAAAAGAATGATAAAAATTTATAAAACGATTCATATTTTGTGTTTCTTGTTTCGAAACTATTATAGTTATTTTTGAAATAGCCGAGAACTTTGCCGTTGAAACGTATAGTCGCGTGACAAAGATGAAAAAGATCACCAAGTTGTATGCTTTTAGGTGAGAATCAGCAAACGCAATTGAAAGAAACAATGTTTATATTATCAATATCATCATCTTCTACCTAGTCAATACATTTTTTTATTAAGTGAAACCAATAAACAACATTCACTTTGCTTCTTAACAATCTATATTCTGATATGCAAGCTCCACTATACTGTGATTGTGTTTCATACAGTCACTTGAAATTTAATCTAATATGCATGGATATTGTAAAAGAAAAAGAGGAAGACATTATGGGATATATTAATGTTATTATTTAATATTATCACGAGACTCGACTTTCGGCCACAATTCGACAAAAGAAAAGACTTACTACTTTTTGCCGACCCTTTCTATATATTACATATAAATAAAACTTAATTTGTCAACATCAAAGTATGAAATTTTCTAGAAACCCGCTGATGATTTGCAATTAAATTTCATCATTCATGTGACAACATAAAGTCTCGATTATTGAAATTTGTAAATCGAAAATTAGGAGTGAAATAGCAAAGTCTATCACAACTTTTTCATACTAGCAATTATTCCATGTGTTTTTCCAACCTTTGTTAGATATGTTTCAAATGTTTTGTCAACAAATATATAAAATTGCTACTTTCAAGCTTTTTTCGTTTTTTTAAAAGAAAAGTCTAGTTTTAATTGTATAAAAAAGAATTTAACTCTTAGGCCAGTAAAAAGCTTCATTCACTAATAATGGATCACGAAAGATATAGAGATAAAGCTTTTGGGCTTTCTCACAGAAACCTTTTAAATTTTAAGCAAGGCCCAAACAGTTTTTCTTATTCCACTTGAGGTAAAAGTGTGAAAGCATAAGTGCATAAACTGAAACTAATTAAAACGAAACCTTTCTAATCATCTTTTTAGTTTTTTTATTTTTCTTCTTTTTTTTTTAAGTCTTCTCAAGGATAAGAGAGAAAGCCTTCTTCTTCTTCTTCTACATTGTTGACTGGAAGATCATCTCAGCGAGTTCCTGCAAAGTTTTTGTTTTAAACGGACATCATTAAGAGTCTGTGTTTTAACGAAACAAAACCATAATTAATTAATGTTTTGTAGTAAGAAACTTGTACCTGTTTAGCGGAAGGAACCTTTGGTTCTCCAAACTCTTTAGCCTTCTTCTCAAGATACTCGAAATCTGCTTTTCCTTCTTCTATTTGCTTCCCAATCTCAGAGTCCCAACTTGAGTATCTGTTTCGTACCAGTTCGCTTAGACTTCCATCCTTCACCAAGTAAGTTAGATAAAGTCACACTCTTTGATTCACTTTATCAACTAGAAGCCATTTTTTATCTATCCTCAAATCTTTAACTAACCTCCAAGAGTTTAACTGCTTTTCTCAGTCCACGAGCGACTGTATCCATTCCACTAATATGAGCAATGAACAAGTCTTCAACATCTGTACTCTCTCTTCGCCTGTTTGATCAAACATTGTATTAGCTTCCTTTCTGGGTTTAAGAATGAATGAAATTGCACAAACATTGGGAATCAAGAAACGCTCTTACAGTTTGGCGTCGAAGTTGAAGCCTCCTGGAGCAATCCCACCCTGTTTCCATAACAAGACAAGATATGAACATATGCTATTATTATGGCCTTCCATCTGAAACTACTACCGCAAGAGAATGAGTTTTTGTTTTACATACATTTCTGATGACACTCATCATAACCATGGTTGCTTCTCCAACATCTGTAAGAAACTGATCTGTGTCCCATCCTGTTAAGGTAAGGAGAAAAAGTTGTTCAGCGCGGAATCTGGATAAGAGACATTGATGATCAAGAGAGCTGAGATTAAACATACCTGTTTGAGCATCGCCAGTGTTTGCATCAATGTTCCCAAGTAAACCATTGATTCTTGCAGTTTCAAGCTCGTGATGACAGGTGTGCCCAGAAAGCGTGGCGTGGTTACACTCAATGTTGAGTTTGAACTCGTCAATAAGACCGTATTTCCTCAGGAAATTGGCAGCTGTTGCAGCATCCCAGTCATACTGGTGCTTGGTGGGTTCTTGAGGCTTGGGCTCGATTAAAAGCGTGCCTGGCGACAACAAGATTATATTGCAATAGTTCACATACGAGTGGTGAAAGAAAATAAGAAGAATACGACTCACCATTGAATCCAATCTTCTTCTTGTAAGCAACAGCAGCTTCAAAGAACCTGGCCATATGATCAAGCTCTCTCTCCATATCAGTGTTCAAAAGCGTCTGATAACCTTCACGACCACCCCAGAAAACATAGTTTTCACCGCCCAAGTAATGTGTCACCTCCATGGCCTTCTTCACCTGCGCAGCAGCGTAGGCGTATACTCCAACCTCAGAACTCGTCGCTCCTCCGTGCATGTAACGAGGATGCAAGAAAAGCTGAGCCGTTCCCCACAATGGTCGAATATTGCTTCCCTGCATTTGAAGAGGAAGAAGAACCTTTTTCTTAGCACATCAAACTAAGGTAATGTGGCAATAAGATGGTCTTTTCATCAATTAAGAGTTTCAAAACTGAAACGGCATTACATGAGCCTGTGTTGGAGAATATATGAACTACAGAAGCCATCATCCAAAATCCAATGCTTAATAATAAATGGGAAATTAACAACGTGAATCACCTTTTGGAGTTCTTTAGCAAGTTCAATAACTTCATCCAAATTTTTGTTAGATTCCTGCAGAAAACAGTAAAAACAGGTTACAGGCGCTGAAAGTGATGATGTAGTGAACCGTCATGATGTTTTCGGAAGCTCGATTACCTCAAGTGTATTGCCATCAGGGGCTATGTCTCTGTCATGGAAACACCACCAATCAACTCCAAGTTTCTTCAGGAACTCAAAGTTAGCTCTCACTGTTTTTTTCAGCATTAAACAAAATTTAGAAACTCACTCGCACACTTGCAATATCAGAGGAAGAAAACTTAACTCCAAAATGAAGAGAAACAAGTAACATAAAACAGATCTTTACTTACTTCTTCTCTTAGCCATAGCCACAGAGTTAGTAGCATCTTCCCACGGCCAAAACTTTGTAGCCGCACCAAATGGGTCACCACCAGTCCCACGGAATGTGTGCCAAAACGCAACACTGAATCTAAACCAGTCCTGTTCCAAAATTCAGGAGAATAAAAACAGCTCAATCCTATTTCTTCAAATTCATAAGACATGGTCAAAATGTTGCAAGACAAACAACAAAAACTACTAACCTTCATTTTCTTGCCAAGAATCTCCTCTTCTGCGTTATACCACCTGTAAGCAAGTGGGTTCCTGCTCAAAGGTCCCTGAAAATTCCGTGAACAATCAAATTAATTTACACATGCAAATAAATCCCAGATGAATCACTAGTAAATGCTCAAATTTCCCAGTATTCATCAATGGTTGCAGATCAATATCAGGGTTTCAACATTTACCTCATACTTAATTTGAGGGATTCCAGGGAAAAACTCTCCTTCCCAATCATCAGAATCACTACACTTCCCTCCCAAATCCGCAGGACATGTTGGTGGATCAGCAAACTTCACAAGAATCAAATCAATTGGAGAGATCAAATAAACTTTAAAAGCTCAGATACGTTTCAATGATCGGAACAAAACAAAAAAAGTCGAGATTTTGATAAGTCTTACCACTAGAAACGACGCTGCGTTTAAGCAGAGAAGGAGCATAAAAATCTCTACTTTCTTCATAGTTTTCGACCAGACGAACAAAACCTGAACGATGGTGAGGATAGAAAAACTAAGATCGACAGAATAAAACACAACTCTGAATCATGAATCTAAAGATTGAACAGTGATTCCAAAATCGAAAGCTCAAAACCCAAAACCCAGTTCTAATGATCAAATAGCAAATCAACGATCGCTAGAGTGAGAAAGAAAACTAAAAAAAGTCACCTGCTTTTGCTAAGAAATGATAATCGCAGGAATCTACGGAAAACTCAGTTTTGTATGTAACCGAGAGTGCTAATAAAAACCCAAGCTTTCTGAATTTGGATAAAATCGCAAAGATATATAATAAACAGATTACTTTGAGATTTACTAAGGGATAATTAAGAATGAGTCAGCAAATTGTTTTTTTTTTCTTTCTCCTGAAATGGACGGTTGTGAAATTATCGGTGAGTGAGTTGTGATAAAGCAATCATACGATTGTAATATATTCTCTTTATACGGAAATAACGTATCGAAATATCACGTTCTGACTCAGCAATCTTTCTATTCTATTTTTAGGAAAAATTGAAAATGAAATATAAATTTATATTTTGTATTCAAATTTTGATGAGTTTATTTTTTATTTGGCACGAAAAATAAATAAATAATTAAATGATGTCATAAAAAACGAATTTATAATGTCTGTTTAGTATAACACCGACGTATTTACACAATAAAAAGACGATTCTTAATATTTGCGTTTTTAATCTGATTGATAAGTTTGTTTAGTTAACTTAGTTTCCACTGAATTTTGGAATAATGATTTTTCTACCAGTTTTTTGGTACTCATTCATTAGAAGAAGAAAAAAAATTATTTCTATGAAATTTATGTCACCCGTGAAATAGGAAAATATATCCTACAGTATCCGTGACGCAACCGAACATATGTTTCATTGCATTAGTGGGTCGCAACACACGTTACAGTTTTACACATGAGCCACGTCTTTCGATTTACCTAAACGTGATCAACGTAGCACAATGGGATCGTTTATGGGATATGATCCAAGTGTTGGTAAATACAAATTACTATGCATTTTAAGATTCAACAAGATTGGGATCCTTACTTTGGGAGGAGTTCAAGAAGAATCATGGAGAGTATTAATATCCGAAGGTATCCCTAAGCATTCGCCTATGACAGCTAATGAGAAATGCATTAATGAAGTCATTTACTATTAGCCCAATAACACAAGATTTTTAAAATTCATGTTTGAACAACTTATCATTCTCATAAAAAAAACACTTCAAAATTGTGGGATCAAGAGTTTGGCTCTTAGATGAAATTGACCGTTAGGAAAGTAATCACAGATATTATAATTGGTGTAATGTGTTTGACCGATTGGCTCTGATAGTTCGTGACTCGTAGCTCATGAGAATGTGTCATCATGCTCTTAGCTTCTACTCTCAACAAACTAATAGTAATAAACAACGCTTTTTGTGTCCATATATCTTCACTGTTCACAAGCTAGTAGCTTAGATTGTCACTATTATTAAAGTGTCTGTGTCGATAACAATTGTGATAGGTAGGTGTGATCACTCTATTGCCTTGTCAATAACTTACAGGAAGACTGTTCGTTCATATCTTGATTCATCAAATCCTTACCAATTACGTATAGAGGCTGAATGATTAAGACCATAACGCAAGCTTTCAATCAACTCATCAAATGATCTCGATTAAACGTAAAAACAGACTTTGTCGGCTCTTTCAGTATGTAATGAATACACAAGAAACGAAATGCAAAGAAAATTGATGTTCAGGTTAAATTTAGGTATGCTTCGTGTGTTTTGTGTATTGACGAGGAAAGTCAACACGTTGACTCCTTCGAAAACAAAACCTATGTTTCAATCTTTGTAACGTGGAGAGGAAGCAACTAAGGTCTTGGCCCATTTCCTCCCTACGAATATCAATCTCATAACTTTAATATGATCAATTTGGGCCTATTAAAGCCTAATGTGATACTTTTTGTTTAACATATATTAAAATAAAAAAAGCACCAGTGGTCTAGTGGTAGAATAGCACAATTCGATCAGATGTATTAAAAATACATTAATATCTTTAGACCAATCGAAAAAGTATCTTCAACTTCAGATCTTTAGAAATATTTGAGAAACAAATATCTTGGGAATTTGTCCTTTTTCGATTTTTTTATATGTATTTTCGTTAAAAATCAATAAAGCGAAATGTAATCCACTAGTGGACAAAGTCCTCACAAAAATGAAAAAAACCGACATAGCTTTTCTAAAAAAAATGGCATGATTCGATATAAATATTTTTTTTCTTTTGAAACGTATTTAATACTTTAAAATTTACATTTGCTTTGGGACAAATATGAAATTTTTTAATGAAGATGGAAAATAAAAGGATATTATCGAAAATAAGATAACGTCCGACCAATTGAGAAACAAATATCTCTTAATTTTCTAAATTTAAAAGGTGGGAAAAGAAAAAGACTAACAAAGCAATTTATGACAATGTAATCCACCTAGCTACCAGCTTGTGAACAGTGAAGATAATATCCACACAAAAAGTATTGTTTATTATCAGTTTGTTGAGAAGAGCATGGTCACACATTCTCACCACGAGAGTCACAAGCTCACGAGCCAATCGGTCAAAAACAACAACACACCAACAATATCTTTTTTGATTACTTTCAAAAACGGTCATTGTCATCTCAAAGTCAAACTTTTGATCCCACAAGAGAACCAAACTCTTAATACAGCCTCATTTGCTTACTTAACTTCCCTTTCGAATATAATCCGACCCTTCAGAGCTCATAAGCATCTTCTTCTTCTTCTTCTTCTCGCTTTCTCTCTCTTTCTCTCTGTCTCTGAGATGGGTTTGTTTGGGACGAAGAAGATCGGCAAGTACGAGATAGGGAGGACAATCGGAGAAGGGAATTTCGCAAAAGTGAAACTTGGTTACGACACGACCAATGGTACCTACGTAGCTGTCAAAATCATAGACAAGGCTCTTGTTATCCAAAAGGGTCTAGAGTCTCAAGTCCAGAGAGAGATACGGACGATGAAGCTTCTTAACCATCCCAACATCGTACAGATACATGAGGTTTTGTGTCTCCTCGAACTCAAGTTTTAAAGTTTCTCTTGTTCTTTGATTCTGAGTTAAATTTAAACTTCAGGTGATTGGGACCAAGACAAAGATCTGTATTGTGATGGAATATGTTGCAGGTGGTCAGCTTTCAGACAAACTTGGAAGACACAAGATGAAAGAATCAGATGCCAGAAAGCTTTTCCAACAATTGATTGATGCAGTTGACTATTGTCATAACAGAGGAGTTTATCACAGAGATCTTAAGGTAAGAGAAGAAACAACAATCTTTTTGTTTTGTGCAAAATCTTTTTTCTTTTCTGGATAATTTTGTTGATAATCTGATCTTGTTTTTCGCAGCCACAAAATTTGCTATTAGACTCAAAGGGTAATCTCAAAGTTTCTGACTTTGGACTAAGTGCAGTGCCTAAGGTAACACTTTCTATTTCCACAATAAAAACTTTATATTCTACCAACCAAATAATTGCTTTTGAAACAATCAAGTCCTAAATAAGATTTTGGTTATTTAATTCAGTCAGGGGATATGCTCTCTACAGCTTGTGGATCTCCATGTTACATAGCACCAGAGGTAACGTTTATAACTACTTCTCAGAATGTTTCAAAATCTCTGAATCTGCAGAATCTGATTTTGTTAATGAAAACAGTTGATTATGAACAAAGGCTACTCAGGAGCAGCTGTGGATGTATGGTCTTGCGGAGTAATTCTTTTTGAGTTGCTTGCTGGTTATCCACCGTTCGATGATCATACGCTTGCAGTTTTGTATAAGAAGATACTCAGAGCAGATTACACATTCCCACCTGGATTCACTGGAGAACAGAAGAAGCTAATCTTCAACATTCTTGACCCGAATCCTCAAAGGGTATGTAACATGAGATAATCTGCAAAAATACTTTTACCAATGTCAATATTTGAATTCCAAATTGAGTTATAACGTTTGAGAACATTTCGATGCAGCGTATGACACTAGCTGAGATAATCATCCAAGATTCTTGGTTCAAGATAGATTATGCACCTGCTTATCATCAAGTTTCAGACTCAATCAAGGTATGTGATTTACTAGATGTCTGAAATGTTGATAGCTTTGAGTTGTATATACTGCCATCAAAACAATATATATAACTTGTCTGAAATGGATCTTGCAGGAAAATGTCGCGGAGATAAATGCAGCAACCGCTTCTTCAAATTTCATAAACGCTTTTCAGATAATAGCAATGTCTAGTGATTTAGATTTGTCAGGCCTCTTTGAAGAACAGGTGAAGGACTTAAAACTTTTTCGGTCAAATCCTTAAACTCATTTAACGAAAGAGATACTAATCCTTCCTTATTTTTATCTCTTCAGGATGATAAGAGATATAAAACAAGAATTGGGTCGAAGAACACAGCACAAGAAACAATCAAGAAGATTGAAGCTGCGGCAACTGGTGTTAGTTTATCAGTTCAAAGAGTAAAGCACTTCAAGGTAAACTATAAGTTAGTTTACTGCAGATTCTTCTACAGATCATCAAGTCTAATTAAAGATCTTTTGTTTAATTATCAGGTTAAGATTCTGCCGAAAGAGATAAAATCAAGATCTTCTTATGACTTATTATCAGCAGAGGTGATCGAGGTGACTCCAACCAATTGTGTTATAGAAATATCAAAATCCGCAGGCGAGCTAAGACTATACATGGAGGTAAACTGAACAAAAGTTTCTAAACCCATTCAAGAAATATATACAAAAAGTTGACCTTTGTAGAGTCATCTTATGAGATGCGCTTTTTTTCACTGGACAGTTTTGCCAGAGTTTATCCAGCTTACTTACCGCAGAAGTAAGCTAAGAGCCATAGTTCTCAAGTAAAACTATGTGACTGATGATGAACAGAGGAAGCAAATAATACAGATTCAAGTTGCAATGACATGAAGACAGTGAAGAGATTGGATCCAAAGAGTAAATCATATCTTGTGGTGATCCCAAAAAGCATTCTTATTCAGGGTGTAAAATAAAGAGTTTTTTCAAAGAAAATTTTAAATAACAAACTCGATCGGAAAAAAAAATATGGCAGACCAATCACAAAATCCCGGTAAATTTACAGGTATATGTGAGTGGTCACTGTGAGTTAGGTATATAAATTAATCACTCATATTGTGATTTTAGTGGAACAGAAAAAAAAGTTGAATGTTATAAGAGCTCTTTAGCTTTTGGTGTTCTTTTGGTATTAGAAAAGAAGGAAGATTAAGTAACTGGAGAAAATTAGACCAGAAGCTTTAAGGAAGAAGGTGACGAAGTACCACTATCTTGTATTTATTGATCTTGGTTTCTGAATCCTCCACTCACACTTTGACAGATGTTTTCAAATCATTACAAGTTTCTCCCAGTACGCACACGAAGTGTGCTCTGTTTCCTCTGTTTTGGCAAGCTTATCAAAACTCTGCAGATAAGCTCTTCTCACGCGCTTTGAGTGTTGTGTGACCACACGCATCTGTTTTTGGATCTTTCGTTTTCTTTCCTTTGCACATAAAGCCTGAACACTGAGAGCACAAAATTCTTATAGAGTCAAACGCTCTGATTTTCCTTCGTCTTTGACTTTTTCAAAACCTAAACCTCTGCTTCAGGCATTGGTGTTTCAGTGAGATACATTTTTGTTTTGTTTTTAGTAGACTAAGTTTGCCAGAGCTTTTCGAGCTTAATTTCTTTTGAAGTAAGAATCATTGAGATTCTGAAGTATAAGCGATATACGACGTGTAGAGGAAGCAACCACGCATCGAAGCAGATTAATTAGCAAGAGATCAGAGAATAACTTCATGTCCTTTTTCTTACTAAATTAAAATAACGTCATGCCTTGATGACCCCAAAGGGTTCTTTTTTCACATCTCCACTTTCTGTTATCTTTTTGTTCTATTGAATTTAGAGAAATTAGTAGCAATAACCAAAAAAAGTTATAATTAATTAGAAAAAAATGTGATCCTTTTGTATAAATTGCAACATACATGATTTTACTTCTAAAATGCTACATCATCATATTTTGCATTGTATTGTTTTGTAATGTACTATATATAACAAAATGTATATCCTCTTTCATTTTCTCTATTGTATTAATCTTATATTCTGAATTTATTAATTTTTGTATTTATATTACAAAAACAGAATTCTTTTTCCTCATCGAACATAATTTATATTTTTACGGATACATATTTCTTAATTTGATAAATTGTATTCTTAATAATTATACTGTTTAATATAGACATACATAAAATATAATGTCATGATATATAGAATATAATGAATAGCATAATCCATATATGGTTTTCTTTGCTCGGTCTAAAATCTTCTCAGATTTTTTAAATGGTTATGCGGTTTGAGGAAGTGCACATAATTATAATAAACAACTGAAAGATTTGGAAGAAAAAGTTTCAACTATTTATGCGCTAGCAAAAAGATTGTTGAGTGTTTAAGGTCGCGAAATCCAACGGAATCATTAAGAAGATCCTTTCTCGCTCCATATTTCATCACATAATATGAAATAAAAGGAATGATTATATGAAGATTAGAGAATCAATCGATTTCATTTTTTTTTTAATTGAATCTACCAATTATTAGAAATTAATATATTATGCTCTATGTTGTTTAAATATATATTATTCTATTTTGTTATTGTAAAAATCAAAACGATAAAATAGTATTTTTGATTACGTGTTATATTATTTGTTTTCATGACTGTATATTTCAATATGAATTTAAATAACAAAGATGAAAAAAACAACTACTCATTTACTCATTGTTTTACGAAGTTTAACATAATAAGGCCAATCAACAAAATTTAGAGGACATGGCCGTTAGGACATTAGAAACATCAACGACAACAACAACAAAACGAAGATCCAAACAAATTAGATGTCTCGGAAATTTTAATTTCACGGAGATATTTAAAACAGAAAATATAAAGAAATGAAATGAAATATATAAAGGGTTTTTTTTAATCTCAGTAAGGCTTCTCGCCAACGTAGTTACCCGGAGGGTCGTAGTTACAAGTGATGAAAACTCCTGCACCATTGTCACATACCACACTTGCGCATCCGAGCCTTTTGCTGTCACGCCACACGATCTGAGTGTAGTGACCACACATTCCATTTCCGTGACACGAGTTGGTGTCGTAGTTGTAGGAGCTGGCTTCAACGACCCATGACTCCACCGCGAATCCTGGTGCCCAGCTCGAGCCACTTCCCCAGAACAGGTTCTCACCGAATGGCCCGGTCGAATGGGTCATCGAGCAGTCGTAACGCCTCTGGTTCGCCCACCATGTCGCATAGTTCGCTAGCTTGTGGTCCCAAACCAATGGAGGCAAACCTGATAGGTTAGGAGAATCATTTTCACCAAAATCAATAACATTATACAGTACTAAAGAGAATATATTGGCTAAGTCATGTCTAATAAAAGTAAACGTAAACACAAAAAGAAACAATGATCTTATCTTAAAAACAAATAATGTAAACCTAAATTGTACCAAAATTCAGTCGTAACAAAATATTTTTACTAACCGGATGAATCCTACAGAAACTTAGACTAATCATTTTTTGTGTGCCACATAATCGTTGTGGGAGGACTCGAACCGGATTTGTCAAGTAACAGAGTAATCATAAGAATGTTTATAACTAATAAAATACCTAGTCTAGCCCGAACAGCGTTATGTGGGTCAAGGAACAGCCTAGCGACTGAGCCAGCTGGTAGCGTCGGGGTAGTAGGAGGCTGATAATCAGGCTTGGGGCTCGGGTTCGGAAGTGGAACCCATGGCTTAGGCTCGTAGGGGGTAGGGGTAACAGGTGGCTTTTGACGATAATAGTCAGCATGGACTGCTTGGAACGCGACCAAGAGAAGGGAGATTGTGAAGGCAACGACTTGGGTCGTCGATGAAGTGATTGCCATCTTTGTGGTGTGACTATATGAAAGATGGATGTTTGGATGGTGAAGAGAAATGACTTTGGTGAGTGATTACTTATAGATTTCATGAATGAAATAATGAAATCTAGACCTCTAAGGGAATGTCAACAACATTGTGGCCTCCATGTTCGATTATGGTTACCACTCTTTTATGTTTCTCTTTGGTGAAACGCATTTCGTGGTTAATGCTTAGTTGTCAATTGGAGTTTTTAATATTACTTTTTTTTGTCTTTTATATACATGTACATGAACTTCTTGATTAACTATAATGTGGATTCTTAAACCTTTATTCCAAAAAAAAAAAACTAATAGGATTCCAAGTTTATGCAAATTTCATTTTAAATTTAGAGTTATGTTTTGTTCTTTGCAAATTAAAATACAAATTTGATGTTTATAAATTATAATTAAAAAGATAAAAATTTATCCGTTATCTCATATGTGATAATTAAAATGTTGTGATGGAATTAAATTAGAACCGTAAATATGCAATGAAAATATATCTATCAATCGCATGGATAGATATTTTAATTGATTTCTAAATACCAAGTGGCACAAAGAAAAGGTGATTGTCCATGATTTTTATTAATTTTGGGTGGAATTGATCAATTATACTGTATTACTTTCACTTAATTGGATCTAAATATTTTAATCAGCAATTAACGGATAATAGATGCGACATTATTGAATACGAAATATAGCCGACCTAAGAATGTTCCCTAGAATAACTTTTTTATAATGATTTTATTTACAAATTTTATGAGCACATTAACTAATACTCCTATTGCTTTTATTAATACAAAACTACGTTTTGGTCAAATGTACAAAAGTATTTTACTTTCTAATTGAGTAAATTAATTAATTTTTAGTTTATTTTGCTTCCTTGTCATGCGGTCATGCCATGTCACTCTCACAACAGTCAACAGGTAATCGCCTCTTTATATGGGCCTTAAAAATGAAAAACGGGCTGGCCCATTATCCCTTGTGTTAATTAGTAACCAATCCATGATTTAGTGGCACACAAAAAAGTAGACGGAATCATGAAAGTCTTGAGGAAACAAAAAAACCACAAAAATCTGAATTTTTTTTTAACAACTCACACTTTTTGGAATACTGAAACGGGACTAACCTAGAAAAATGATACCGTGAATCACAAATAAAGGCTATTGGTAACAAAAAAAAGTATAAAGTTTTAGTACTACTGATAATAAAAAAAACTCTTTAAGATGTTACATTTCATCAAAAAGGGTCAGAATTTATTTGTAAAAGAGTTACATATAATAGAAATGTTATTATGGAATATAAGAAAAGCAAGTAGAATTAATGATTTACATTATTATCCACAACTCGTTACAATTTTAAAGAAATTATGAAACACCCCCTTTCACCCTCAACATGCTACAAGCTTATGACTGTAATAAAACATAATTCAACAATAATCCATCCCTATAGTTATACATACATGTACGTGTATATATGCATGATATAAATTATCACACACTGTGGTAGCTCATCTGAGCGTAATCTTGAAGCATAACCATTCCTTCAGTCGTCTGATCGAGAACAGAAGCTGATCCCCATGAACTCGACGACGTCGTTTTCCTCTCTAGATCCACTTCCTCCGACCACCAACTAGAACCGTTCGTTAGGTCAAACTCGTTGCCCACTTGAAACAGCTCTTTAGAGCCACCTCTGTTCATAAGGTCCATGTTATGAGTATCCAATCGAAGTTCCTGCGAAAAACCAAAATTAGGTTGAAATTCGTGAGCAGGGTTTGGGGATTGCTCTACGTTCTCTGAATAGAGAGGAGAGACTCCATTGTTGATCTCAGCTAGCTTGATATGACTGTTCTGATGATCAACGTTAACTCCTAAAGCATGGAAGCTTTCTTGAGATGCAAGCTTAGGGTTTTGATCAGGAATAGTTGTAGTATTCTGCAGTAAAGGGTGAAGCTTCGGCCACAAGATAGGGTTGTTGTAGAAACTAGAAAAAGGGTTCTGTAGATTCTGAAGCTGCATGTGTAGCTGAAGCCTCTCCAGCGCCGAATTGCTCAGATTCTGAGGACTGTTGTTGTTATTGTTGTTGTTTCTGTTTTCATTAGAATCAGTTATGGAGTCTTGACGATTCATTTGTTTCTGTCTTCCGAGCAGCTTCTTCTTCAGTTTTGTATTCCAGTAATTCTTGATATCATTGTCTGTCCTTCCAGGAAGCTGAGCTGCAATTATAGACCACCTGCATATATATTACATTAAGGTTAATTACCCCTATAAGAATCTTTATTATTATTTATAGATTACTAATTGATTATGTTCATCTTTCAGAGATGTAAATGTATAAATGTGCTTACAAAAACACCAAAACAAGAAGAAAGAGACAATATAAACCCTAAATTTTATGAGATATACCATAGCTTTAAGCATGGGCTTGCATGTGTTTCAGCATAAGATTCATAGACAAAAAGTAAAAAGACAAGAATATCAAGTTGAATTTTAACAAAAGTTACCTCCAATTCTGAACCAGTATTATAGATATATATTATATATTAATTAAAAGGTATTCATTATTAATTAACTAAATAACGATATACAGATAAATCACTAACCGGCTTCCAATGCTGATGTAAAGACTCAAGATGATACTATCTTCCTCCTCAGAAAAGCCACCATGTTTGATGTTTGGTCTTAAGTAATTAAGCCATCTCAGTCTGCAACTCTTACCGCATCTCTTCAACCCTATAATTCACAAAAAATCTCAAAATCAGAACACAACTGATTAAGCTAATCCATCAAAAATCAAGAGAAGGAGTTTATGCATCTTTTATTGATCCAAATAAGTCATATGAAAAAAAATTAAAACAAAGCTCAAAACTATAATCTTGTTCTTGATAAAAGTAAGGTTATAACTTAGTAAAATCGAATTAGAAGCAATTAGTTATAGAGTGAGAGTTTAAACTAAAGAAAGATTGTTACCTATTTTCTGAGGGAGTGCGATCCAATTACCACCAGTGCCATATTTGTCGATATAATCCTTGAGCTTCACATCTTCTTCCGGCGACCATGGACCTTTCTTCACGTTTGCCTTGTCGCAGCATGGAGCTCTTCCCATTTTGTTACAAATCTTTTTGTCTTTTCTTGTTCTTGTTGTTTGTTGTTGTTCTTCTTCTTCCCCTTCTTCTTTGATGATGTTGAAATGATATAATGCTTAGAAGAGATGGTTTATAAAGACGAGAAAACAGGATTTTAATTGATGATTATTATAACTGAAAAAGTAAATATTAAAAAATTAGCTGAAGTCTTCTCCGCGTTTTAATTTCTTTTTCATGATTCAACTTCAACCCTAATTGTATTTTTTTTCTGACTAGGGTTTTTGCTTTTTTGCTCTTTGGATTAGTTTTCATAACCTTTAATTATTTTTTATATATTTTGAAAAAGGTGAAAAGTTGTCTCAGTTCTAATAATCAGAAAGACTTGCGTGAAAATTTGTCCAATTGCATAGCACTTTATATATTTTAATTAATAGATCAAATTAAAGGGCAGGAAACAAGCCATCGTCTTGATTTGTCGTGACTTGAGTTGAAATGTTCCCCTCTATAGCCAATCAAATGACATCGCTCATAACTAATAAGTAATTTTTAATTCTTGAATTTGGAAAATTTGCTTGTTTGTATAGTGAAATAAGCTATTCCAAATCCTTGACTTTCTTATGAAATTTTGGGTAAAAAAGCCGAGTGAGTTTTCCGAACTTGCATAATGTATAGTAGCGTAAGAAGAAACATCAACCAAGAAATATTTTTTACTTTCTGATAACAAAATGACGAACATTGAGAATACCATTACTATGCAATAGTACAATGTGTTTCCGTAGTTTTTTTCTTTAACTATGCAATTTTTCATAATTACATCATTGCACCATTTTAGTGATAGCACTTTTGTCATCCCTATTTTTCCGTTTAAATCAAAACGTTTCTTGTTTAACGACCTTATTTTTCGATTAATGATTCATAATATACCATCAAATTTTTATGTATAAAACAAAATTAACACGAAGTTGTTTAACAGCTCTACTATTCTATGATGTATATCTGTTTCAGTTTTTACAATTCTGATATTCTATATTTTTTTATATCAATCGAAACATTTATTCAAAAACTCGGTCACTCCTCAACTTTAGAAACTACAATTAGAAGAAGAAGCTTCTATGAAATTAACCGATGATATTATAAAATATGATGACTATCAAATTGCGTTTGCCGTGAGGAAAAACGTCGACATCGAGAAGAACATATATACAGACAGTTATGACTCCTTGCAAAAATAATTTGACTTCATCCTCAAAGTAAGCTTCAATTTCCATGTCTCTAGCTAGGCCATTTAATTTCTTTTTCTCCCACTTTTATTCTAGAAACTCTTGTTCTTTGACTTATAGTCTGTTTAACATAAAATATACACACATAAATATAGTTTATGGGAATAATATAATATACCCACAGCCGGTGTATTTTCAACTTCGAAGAGAAATGAATAGGAATATATGTATGAGTTCATACAATATTAACGTAAGTTTAAAAATATTCAGAATATTAATCATTTAAGATGATTGTAATTAACATACTACTAGCCATAGGCAAATTCGTTTTAGCTATTACTCAAATCATTTAAACATTTTGAGGCTTTTCATTAATTTTTTTGGGTTACATGTTTGATTACCCTTTAGACAGTCAAAATTTTACTTACATTCTCATTTAACATGTAAATTAATATTTTACCACCACCTACCAAAAATATAAAATGAAATACTTTAAAAGTGCTGGCAACTAAATCACGCATCAAATTTCTATTTTAGATCATATTTTTTTCTAGTAGTTAACACACTATCATTTATCTAGATATTTGACAAATTTTCGGTAAGATGGTTATATATAACAAATTATTTTGCATAAATCAGGTCAACCAAGGTTAGTCAAAAAAAAAAAGAACTATGGCTTTTCCAACTTTGCAAGAGTTGTGTTTTTTTTTCTTTGAACGGCTACAAAAGATACGTTTCAAAGTTAATAAGTTTTTATAGGTAATATATAATTTTGATTATGATATAAGGACTTCTTTTATGGAAAAATTACATATACATACGATTTTTAATTGTGGAAATTAAATTGATTGGTGGGAAGACTGTATTTTGATATAAAGAAAAATTACAATAACTGATCGGAACAACCAGACAAATTACATAAATTGACCTTGATATATCACAAAGATGTTGCTTGAAAATTTTAATGCATATATTCAAAAAATAATATATATATATATATATATTTTTTTTTATCAAAAGATTGTGATTAGTTAGTTAAATAATCAAGTGAGATAAGGAACCACAACTAGGCAACAAAATAACAAGAGGAAAACATCAAATTTTCAAAAAGAAGCAACTAATATTTTGTATAGTTTAATATCCCTACAATATAACAAAAGATATTCTGTATATAATAGCATAATAAAAGATTGAAGACACCAGAAAATTCAGAGCTTTAAATAAAAGCAACGCAAATGTTTCTTGTTGTCCTTTTTGAAAACCATAGAATCGATGCATTTGACAAAACCTAAGCTTTAAGACATTATAATCGAGCTGGTTAGTGGTTAAATATATGTATATTGTATATATAGTATACACATAAAAATAGACTTTAATTATGTGCCTGATATTTTATTTATGTCATGAGAAGATAAGCTTAGATATATGCGTACTAGCTTCTTTAGATTAATTTATAAAATCAATGTTGCTTGATATTAATTTCCCAGCTAATCTTTAGATATCATATCCCCAATGTTTGCTTCAAATTCCTTTGATTGTGACTCAAATAATTGCTAATATACCCTAATACTGAAATAAATATTGATACGATAAAATATCATTTTTTTATTACTAGATTCTTTATTAGCTATCAAATTTATTATATATATATATGTTTGTTTCTGTATGTTTATCGTTTTAAAAAGAAAATATGAGAAAATATTTATCTTGAGGAAGAAAAACATTCAAATACTGGATCCAACTACATTTCGATACATGTATATTACTTAAGTATTACGGTTAATATCAACATGTTAGAAGAGTTTATATGACATAACAAAAAGTTAATTAACAAAACAGGGAGAAGGTAGCACTAAAATGTATGAAATATCAGTAATTAATATTAAGATAATAAATTTGACGAAAACTCGCCATTACAGTTGATTTGTAGAATTTATGTCCTACATAAAATATTGAAACATAATTACTGATATTAATTACTGATATTTCTAGAATTTATGTCCTACAATAATATTAATTAACATTTTTACTTATACGGTTCCATTTTTTTGTGATTTGGCCTTTATTTTCCTGCGTAAGTCAGTGTTATTCCCAACAAATTCAAGATAAGATTGAATTTGCCAATTTTATTGTTATAAAAAAATCTCTTCCTTTTACCAACAAAAAGAAACAACTAATCCAAAGAAAGTGTCACCCCATCATCACGTCACTTGGGTTGACTAACACAATGCCGTACGCAATTTCCTTTGCAATGAGTAAATCATTGTTATCTTTATGTGAATATACAGCTTTTGGAAATTATATTTCATGTATAACATTGCATTATATGCTCTTATTAATTCATATAATTTCATTTAAGGAAACATAGAGTATAAATACGACACGTGTGGGTGTGTACGTGTGTGTTTGACCATATGAAAGAAAAGTCATTAGCGCGTGTTAGGTGTTGCATAACGACCTAAGAGGGATAATTAAACAAAAAGACATATATACGTTTGTACAAGTCTAGAAGACAAGACACTGGTTTTCTTTGATGGTGTCACGTATCTTAACCTTACAGTTAACTTACTAAAACGACTTATTTTCAAAATTCAACCATTATTTATAATGTACTCAAGCGTATTATATATTAGTCTTATATACACTTCACTTAACTTTCTTGAGTATTAGAAAGTATACATGCATCATCTATTGGTACGTGTTTACACTTAACAAAAATTACAAATAAAGTTCACCATCTATATTTTGGAACTGATGATAACATTTTTTTGAAGAAAATGGTCAATAACAGTGTATAATTCATGGATTTACTTATTTTTCTGGGTTTTATACTATAATTTTTTAATGATAAGTGTTCTCTTGGATTTTTTTTTATCTTAATTAATTATCATTTTGAATATAATACAAGTTTATACTGTAATTTCTACTATATCAAATAAACAATAAAATCACGATATATAAAATTTTGATGAAAAATAAAAATAGTAAATTATCAATATATATATATATATATAGTTTGTACCATACATGAAATAACTAAAGCACTAATTATAATATAAAATAAGAGAACTAATATTTTATGAATCTATTAATATGTTTTTGTGACAACAAAATCTATATATTAATAATTAAATATTGAATGTTTGTTATGGGGTCTAGTCTTCTTTGGTACAAAATTATTGTTTAAATTAAATTTTTCAAAGATTAATTATTTTGAATATTGTGGGAGATTATGGATTGAAAGTCTAGTTTCTTTTTCTAAAAAAGTATTGAATAAACTCATTTCAAGACTGGGCCAATTCGAAACCGAATTACAAATGTAAAAAAAGTAACAATTTTTATGTTCTTACTTTTTTGCAAGAAGGTTAGCACATACAATAGAAGAGAAAAAAAGAATATAAAACAAAGGACCTCATTCCAAACGGAAGAATAGTCCGATCATAATTCTGGTGTTAATATATTCTGATAAGAATCTTATATATTTTTAGGTAACAAAACTTTAATCAACGAAGATTATAAAATCTGATCATTCTAGTATTCATTTTGAAAATCAATAGATAATCAAACATTTATTAAATCCATGGGTCCAATGATTAACACACCATTTTGTATAATTTTCCTATATTAAAATTGGTAATTGTTTAGAAGGATGTTCTGTAAACAAGGAAGATACGACATCGGAGTTGATAATGTCATGCTTTAATTCTTCTCCTACTTCACTTGCTGAGTTTTTAAATTGATAAGAAATTAAGAAGATCTTTTGTACTTGCAAGGGGCTGACTTTATCTGTTAATAGTTGAGAAAAATATATTTGTTTATTAGGATTAATATATAATATTAATTGATTAAAGAATCAAACAAAACATTATTAAAAGTCAAACCTAATAGGTACTGACTATTTAGAGAGAGATAGAAAGGATGTATAGCAGTCCTGTCAAAAACCTCAAGTATGTCTTTGGACCCTTTAATCCATTACCTAACCTCATCTCTATACTAACACTAATCTTTTTTTGTTTGTTTGTATAATTCGTGCGTTGTGTTGGGTTTGGTCGAATCTCAGAGTTTTTATTTACTACACGACGTCGGTTTAGGGAGCTTCTTCGACCACAAGTTTTGTTTGTTGATGACGAGAGATATCACAAATTAACGCAAAATTCTCAAAGTACAATTTCTATTGGAAACACTCTACAGATCCAAGTGTTGTATAACAAGTTTCAAATGATAAGAGTATGCATTATGCAGATTATAGATTTGACGTAATATATGTTGCCGATTGTATTGTCTGCTGTGGTTTGTTTATGTTGTAGATAGAAGAATTTGAATAATTCAAATTTGACCATAGAAGATTTTCTAAGAAACTATTAAAAGTAAGAAAAAAGGGTCACAAAAAGATGGGTCTTAAATTTTTAATTAATCTACAATGTAAAAATGTAAAACTTAATTTTTGAAGGATTTTATAGTGTTCGTGAATGTCACTTCTATATTAAAAAAAAAAAATCATAATGACAATATATACGAGTGATGATCTATCGGACACGACCACCGGTTAACAATCTGACACGAAAGTACGTTGTAATCCTCACGCAGCAATTACTACATCTTCTGCATTTACCACTTCCTCAATGTCTAATAATGAATGTTACATTACTCGACTGAATAACAAACTTCAACCCCAAGTTTTATATACAAATACCAAAATTAATAACCAATTGAAAAAATATAACCAGAGAAATGATCATCAAATGCAACCAACACATTGCTTGATCAAAAATTCCAAACCAAAATCTTCTAAAAATTCAACACAAACTATATATATACCCATAAAACATCATTTTCCTTTCTCCCACGAGTCGCCTTGCAACCCCAAAACCAAGTGTTCACTAAAAATAGGCTTAACTATACTTTTTATAAAAACCCAAGTAAATAGAAGCCTCTCTTAATTATCTTCAAGAACCATACACTATCATCTTCTTCTTCTTCTTCTTTCTTGATCATCATCTTTATTCTACTTTTTCTGAATACATTTATTTCAAATTCATAGCAGCACCCATATTCCTGAGCTTCTGTGATATCTCAGCAAAGGATGGTCTTCCTGTTGGCTCAGCCGACCAACAACTTTCCATCAATCCCTTCCATTCTGGATCACACCACTGTGGGATTTTCGGACGCAATGTATTATTCACTATACCTCCTGTAATTAAAATACAACAATCTATTCGTCTTAATTTCATAAATCTATCATTCACAAGTATATAAAAAGATAAGCAACAAAGCTCTAGTTAATTACCAATTATGGAAGCACAGTGCATATCTGCGTAAGGTTCTTCACCAGTGAGCAATTCCCACATTACAATCCCAAACGAGTAAACATCGATCTAATCAAAAGAAACAGACTTGGTTAGTGGTTGCACGACTTCATTGACTCAATCGGAAAGCTGAAAAAAATTTGGTTACCTTTTCAGAGACCATGTTGCTTTTGCCGCTCAGAAGCTCAGGTGCCATCCATGGCAAAGTACCACGTACACCTCCCGAGACTAAAGTCTTATGTTTCATCTTCGATAACCCCAAATCACCAATCTGTAAAGAGAGATTTCTTAGAAAATATATAAGTTTGTTCCTCATTATATGGGAGAAGGTTAGAAAAACCTAACCTTGCATATAGGACGCTGAGGATCTCTCATGTTCACAAGAAGATTCTCGCATTTCAAATCGAAATGAACTATGTTCTTTCCGTGCAAATACTCCATCCCAAATGCAGTATCCATGGCTATGATGAGTCTCTTGCGACGGTCAATAGTTCTAGACGAGTCAATCAATGTGATGTCAGATATATTTAAATCCTCAAGAAAATAGTATATCGTGCATGAATCTGTGAATATTGTTACCTGTCTTTCTTCTGCAAGAATTGTTTCAACGATCCATTAACCATGAACTCGGCGACAGTTGCTAGAGAACCATCAGGACCATCCCGAACTATCCCATAGAAAGACACAACGTTCGGGTGATGCAATGAGCTCAATAACAAGGCTTCTTTCCAAAAATCTTCTATCTGCAACCGCAGAAAATGAGTAAGGAGAATGATACTAGAGTTGATGCTGATGAAAAATAAAGGAATTTCATTTTACCAAACGCTCCCTTTCAGAAGGTTTGCCTGCAAAGCAACTGGCTTTTATTCGCTTTATTGCAACATCTGAGCCTTTCCATTTGCCATGGTAAACAGATCCATATGTTCCAGAACCTAATTCCCGGATCTCCTCCAGATCCTCGTTTCTTATATTCTAAACGAAGAAGGTGAAAACCGAGATAAGACAGTGCGAAGGACTAATTATGGGAAACTAAAGGATCCACCAGAACATTTGTTCGGTTTCAGAATTCTATGAGACGGATTTTAGAACAAAGCTAATTTATATAAAACCTGTAGTCCCCTGGATAGAGCTTCAGCCTCAGCCTTTGTTGGCTCAATCTTGTTTGGATTGTTGCTATCAGAGACCATCTCAGGTTCAACTTGAGCATTCTGAAAAACAAGAAGTTGTTGCAGAATAAAAACCAGAAGAAAGAACACACCCCAAGGGCTTCATAAAAAGTTTAACATCTCATAATACTCACCACGTGCTCCGATTCATTTTCCACCAACTCTGGCGTCACAGGATCTTTGGCTTCTTCTGGATGAGCTTTGACCTCAGCAGCTCCTTCAAGTGCCGCTCTCTTCACAGATTCCATTAGCTCTGGCAAGAAACTCAAACGCTCAACTGACAGCTCCGCCCCTTCAGGAGAAGCACCAGAAGGACTAACTTCTACCAGGTTCCCAATATCATTCTTTCCTTCAGCTAAGGGTTGAGGCTTATTTAGGCAAGGAACGCCGTCTGAAGCACCAGTGTCAACATAGTTAAATTGTTCACCTCCCTGAGCAACCTTGCTTTCCACCGGCCTCACCAATTCAACACAATCTGGTGTCTGCGTAATTGGTGCAGCATTGAGGTTGGTCTGTAGCAAGGCCCCCGACAAAGGCTTAAGCAACTGTAAATATTCGTTATGCACAGCCGGGTTCTCAGATGATACCCAATTTGGGTCTAAAGGAAAGGCTCTATCTTGCAAATGGGAATTAGGGTAGTAAGGCTGGCCATGAGAAGACATTCCATCAAAGCCTGAAATGTTCTGCGGAGAACCGACCAAAAAACTTTGATTCTCCACTCCAATAGAATATCGAGAAGCACTGTCTATTGGATTCCTGATGATAGTTTGATTGGCTGTGCCATTAACCTGCTGCACAGGCAAGCCTGGAGCACCAACAATATGGTTTGAGCCATTCTGCCAAATATTTTGTGGTGGGTGGATGTGGCTATGACTGGCTGAGTGAATATTTTCAGGTCCTGGTGCATAGATATTATTCCCATAATGAAACCCACGTTCCTCAGCAGAAGGGTTGGACGAGTTCAAGGGAATGCCACCAAGAGGTTTATCATAAAACCCTTCACTGGAAATGTCAGGTCCAGCTCGATGGCCAAGAGGATAGTTCATCCCAGGACCATCGAGAGCGATATGATCGCTTGGTCTTCCGACATTAGATCCATGTGGCCTCTCTCCGTCAATACGTGGAGAATTAGGATTCACCTGTTGTTGAACCATCCATCCTCTTTCATGTCCGAAAGTCTCATTTGCATAAGCTCCATGAGGAGTAGGAGGCTTTGGGTCTGCGTTAAGCAGGAAAGTTTCTCTCTTGGGTGGACACTGTGCACAGTGAGCAGAAGGAACCGGTGAAAATCCATTATTGCCTACATTAGGCTGCTCAAAGGGCTGATGGTTCCTATGGTATGGTACACGACAATTTTCGCATATATTACCCCCTTCATAGCCACCACCTGGACCAGCGTGAAAAACGTTCCCAGGAAAACCTCCTTTACTCTCAAGTGGCATTGCTCCAGCTGGGACCCACACCACATTTTCAGGAACTTGTGCCTGCTGCTCGTACAAAGAATGATGACTTGCTTGTGACGGCCTCACATAATCCTCAGGCATTCTATCAAACCCCTTATCAGGGATTTCCCCATATGGCATTCGATATCGAGCAGACGAAGGCGAAGATGGAAACTCCTGAAAAGTTCTGGGATCGTGATGAGCATGGTGCCGAGGAGAATAGTAAGGACTCCATGTACCTTCCACTTCACCGTACCTCGGCGCAATCATCTGCCCAGAACCCACACGAGGAATCCTGAGCTGGTGAAGATTACTATACTGGGCAACAGGTATCTCGTTGCTCCTTTGGCTACCACCACCGCCAGTCTCAATGGCCAGCTGATTCAGCATCGGTTCCATCATCGAAAAATCATCAATCAGATTGAAACGAGGCGAATCAGGATGCTGCTGTTGCTTCCCAAAGTCTGTCCCTTCGATCAAATTATTAAGAGCATCAACATATCTATTCTCAGATTCCCTCTGATCATCGCGATCCACATAATGCGAAGAACCATCCTGCTCAGGAGACGAAAACAGAAAGATCCTAAGCCTCGTGAACCCATCCCCTGAACCTAACTTATCATATTCCTCCATCATGTTCGTCACATCGTCATCATTCACCACCGAGACCAAAGCATCCAGATCCTCATCAGGCTGCTGGTATTTCAACACCGCCGCGCCGTCATAAAGCTCTCTCATCTTGCTCATCAGCTCGTCATACCTAATATCTCTCGTGACGCTCACAATCCTCGTCTCTCCTCCTACATACCTCAATTTTCCGTCCTGAGGACGAGGCAATATACTACCTAAGAAGCTACAAAGGAACTTAACTCGATGTGGCTCGTCGTTCAAGCTAGAGACTGGACTAGTGACAGAAGAAGAGTTCACAGAACCGGAATCCATGGCGAATCTCCTCACAGTATGATTATCAATATCCTTATGCTCTTGATCACCAGGTCGCTTATTGGACGTGGGAATTCAAATCCGCAGATATGTGCTTCTTAGATTTCTCGATTTCGTACCAAATCTCAAGATAATAAAACTTGGCAGTCGTTCGCTGACAATAACAGTTGAAACGATTATCCATTTACAAGGCTGCGAACGAATCCTCACAAAGCATCAGCACTTCTCTGGAAAAGGAAACAGAGACATGCAAATACACAAAATCAATTCTACAAACAAACAAACAAGATCATCACTTGGATATCAACATCGGTTTAGAAAGGAAACGAAACCCAATTACCTAAAATCTCGGAAGAAGAAAACAAAAACACGAATTTCCAGAAACCCTCGATTCAAAAATGGCTCATTGATGAAAATAGCTCCGCAGCTCCCGATTCCAAGCTCTGATCTTTGTCAGGTTTGAATGACTCGAGAGACGAAATCTGAATCGGGGAAATTGTTTGGATTAGAGAGAAAACTCAGAGAAAGAGATTTTAGATTAACAGAGAGGAAGAAGAAGAATAATTGAGAAAGAGCGGCGACGACAGAGTTTTTCTTGGATTTGATTTGATGAGAGGAGAAAAAAAAATGAAAAAAATGAGACTAAATCTTTTTAATTTTGTGTGTTTCGTTGTTTTTGGGCTAAAGAAGATGTAGAAGATGCGATGCTTGTGTACCGCCAGGTAGCATTCCACGTGGCGCTTGATGGCGCTTTTTTATTTCTTTAATGAAAAAACAGGAAAATACGAATATATTTAGTATGGCAAATATCATTTAATCGGGGCATATGCTTCTTTCCTCCTCCTCAGATTCCTTGTGCCCACCGCCACTGCGCGTGTCCTTCACTCGCATTTATTTTGTTTCCTAAAATATAATTCTGCAGTTGTTATTTATATACTCGATACAAAAAATTTCTTAAAATTTAGATTTGATCAGTAAAAGTCCATTAATCTAATGATAGGTTTAAAGTTTGATTTCCAAAAGCTATAATTTATCAGCATGCAGATTAACAGAAATAGTACAAAACTGAATCCTTTAACGTAAATGTTCATAATTTTATTAAGAAATTGGCAGTGCAAATATAAAATATTGTTCGTCTTGGTAGCCACAAACATCAAACTAGAAATAGTTAATAAGTTAAATATTTTTGTTTTTAAAAACAGTTTTTCTTTGTGAAAAAAATCAAACCAAACGAAACTAAAATTGGGGAATTCAATGCACTTTAATTTAATTGTAATTGAAAGTATTTTAATAGATATTAGTTGAATTTTCTAATACACAATGAATTTTAATAGAAATGTTTTTAATATATTTTAATTAATTAATATGGATTTTGATGGAATTCTTTGTACTTAAATTTAAAGAAATTGTTTTTTTAATTATTATAAAATATCTACAAAATATTAAAGAAAGGTTAGATGGAAGATTGAAACATTGACATGAACAATTGAAAATATATATAGACAAATTTATTATATTAAAACAATAATTACTTTAGTTTGCAAAAAAATCTTCATTTTTAAGTTACATTTTGTTTTATGTGTTTACTCTGCTTATTCACTTCATCATAGAAAAGTTTGTTAAATATTTTTGAAATAAAAATTAATAATTAAAATTATTATATCTTTGAATCAAGATAAAAAATCAAGGTAACAAAAATTGTTTTTGGTCAAACCAACAGAAAATCCAGGTAACAATTTACATATCAGATTAAAAAATCCAAAAATTAAATTATAATAATATATTGTGAAAAATTCAAAAAATATTTGAACTTACAGATCATGTTATTTTCCTACAACCAAAAATAGTGCAATCATAAATACATTAATTTATTGTCTTTGTTAATAGTTAAACTATATTGAAGAAGAAAGAGAAAAATATATTGAAATCCTTAAAAATACAGATGAACAAGTTTAGTATTTGTTTACTCTTGTTTTAGATAAAAAAATACATTAAAATCTATAATAACTAAAATCCAACAAAATCAAATAAATATTGAATAACATGTGTTTTAATGTATTTCAAATTACATCTACCAATGTGTAATCCAATAACAAGAGATTTTAATGTACTCCTATCAAATACACAATTGAATAACACTGAATTTTACTCCGAATATACAATATATCCAATTACATTAAATTAATATTCAATAACACTTCCTATATTTGATCCTAAATGAAATTTATCTTTTAGAATCTTACAAAATCGAAATTCAGAAAAACCAAATCAAACCGAAATGTGAATGTCCACGCATAGTTTTGAACCAGCGAGACATTTAGCTCAGTCACTTCTCCTTCCTCTCTCCGTTTCCCATGATGATGTTGCCGGTAACAGCCACTCTACTCCGCCACCGTGTCCGGCACTTACGCCACCACATCAGGTTCAACTCCACCGCTGCATATCCTCCTCTCCATTTCCATCTGCCTCTCAACCACCCTACCTATTTGGTTTGGTCAGCGAACACTTCTCTCGGCAAAACCCTCGTCTCTACCGGCATCGCTGCCTCCTTTCTCCTCCAACCTTCTTCTTCCGCCGCACATTCCACAAAACTACTCTATTTGAAACCTGTACAGACTGGTTTCCCTTCCGATTCCGATTCTCGTTTCGTCTTCTCCAAGCTCGATTCCCTCTCCCTCCGTCGCCGGATTCCTCTTTCCATCTCCAACTCTGTCCTCCGCTCTTCACTCTCCGGAGCAGAATCTATGAGAATGAATGTTGAAGTCAGCGAGAGTGGGATGTGCGATTTGAACTTCTGGGAGGAGAAGACGGTCACCGGCGCGCCGAAACTCTTGTGCAAGACGTTGTATGCTTGGGAGGCGGCTATCTCGCCGCATTTAGCAGCGGAGAGGGAAAACGCACGGATTGAGGACTCCGTCGTGCTAGGGATGGTGGAGAAATGTTTGACGGAAGAGATGGAATGTGGAAGTAAATCAAATGTTCTATGTTTGGTGGAGACTGCCGGTGGAGTTGCCAGTCCTGGGCCGTCGGGAACTCTTCAGTGCGACCTCTACAGGTAACAGTTATCTTCTCCTTCGTGATTATATGTGAGAAGAAGTTGGCTTTCCTGTAAAAGTTGTTAGGAGATCGAATTTGTATTATATCTTACTCATGTTAGTTTCATTTTTCTGAGATTAGGCCTTTTAGATTGCCCGGAATTCTAGTTGGAGACGGTAGGCTCGGTGGTATCTCGGGGACAATTGCAGCATATGAGAGTCTAAAAACTTCGAGGATATGACGTTGCTGCTGTCGTTTTTGAGGATCATGGCCTTGATAATGAAGTTCCACTAACGTCATATCTAAGGAACAAGTAATTTTCAGTGCCTTTGTTAGTGTTATGTGCTTTTCAGTTTCCTTGTGCTCATAGTTTCACTTGTTCTTATTCTTGTTTGAACACTTTTGGCCAGTAGGGTGCCGGTGCTTGTGCTTCCACCTGTTCCCAGGGACCCTTCAGATGATCTTATTGAATGGTTTGTCGAATCCGATGGTGTGTTTAAGGCTTTGAAAGACATAATGGTATCAGCCTATTTGGAGAGAGTAGAAAGATTAAACGGCATGGCGAAGCAAGCAGGAGAGATTTTCTGGTGGCCGTTTACTCAGCATAAACTTGTGCCCGAAGAAACTGTGACGGTTATAGACTCCCGGTGTGGTGAAAACTTTTCAATATTCAAGGTTTGTATGAGAAAAATCCTTTAATCATATTGACATGTCCACATTTTTGGCTCATGTACTTGGTACAATCCTAAGCAAGCTGGTAACTTTATGGTTTCAGATATCTGCATCTAGAATTTGCTGTGAGTAATGAAACTTGCAACTTTCATCATTTTCAGGCTTCAGATAACAATTCTATTACCCAGCAATTTGACGCTTGTGCAAGCTGGTGGACACAGGGGCCAGATCCTGCTTTCCAGGTCATCTGTGGCCACTATTTTCTACGTTTTATGATAATATGACATCATGAATTTTGATGCTTATCTTTCTTTGTGATGAACCTTCTGAGTTTATTTTGAACTTTTGTTTAGGCTGTTTCAGGCTGAGCTTGCAAGAGAAATGGGTTACACTGCTGCGAGGTTTGGGCATGTTATGTTCCCTGAGAATGTATATGAACCTGCCTTGAAATGTGCTGAGCTATTGTTAGGTGGAGTAGGAAGAGGTCTGTAAACTTGTTCTGTCATATTTTTTCAATTTTTGAACATTGGGGGAGGCTAATCAGTTTATGCATGCAGGCTGGGCTTCTCGGGTATACTTCTCGGATAACGGATCCACAGCAATCGAAATTGCCCTGAAGATGGCATTTCGTAAGTTTTGTGTTGATCATGGGACCCTATTGAATTTTTCTGAGGGTAGAGAAGAGAAAAAACACATTGGGGTTAAGGTACAATCATCTTGCCAATGCTCAACGATACAAACACTTTATTGTTGTATCTGTTATTGAACATTTGTTGTCCACTGTGCTGCTTACTGATATGCAAGTGCTGCCCTTTTCCTGGCTGTTTATCTTTTTCCGTATGCAAGATTATATTCATTTATGTAGTTACGTCATTTGTGTTATAGGGTCTAAAGTGAAAATTTGATGTGTGTTCTATTTTAGGTCCTAGCACTTCGGGGATCTTACCATGGGGATACTTTAGGAGCA
The DNA here is from genome assembly GCA_000218505.1 of Schrenkiella parvula. NCBI lineage: Eukaryota > Viridiplantae > Streptophyta > Magnoliopsida > Brassicales > Brassicaceae > Schrenkiella > Schrenkiella parvula. The sequence continues at coordinate 9,980,233 of CM001192.1, read as the reverse complement.
ATGGAAGCACAAGCACCATCACCTTATACAGGCTTCCTCCAGCAGCCGTGGTATGGAGTTTTTTCTAATAGCTTTTTACGATTCTGACTTGAAAAATGTCTATAGAATTTGGCTTGCAACTTTCATTTTAATTCTTGGATCATGTATGTGTAACTGCAAAGTAACCAGCCCATTTTGTTGCTTAGATAGAACTATAATGCCTTAGGGAGGAATGATGAATAATGACTACATTCTAGATATCAGCACCTGTGAAAGTTCACATTCTTATTTCACGTCTTGCATACCCAAATTACCTTGAGCTAGCATTCTTGATCATGTTATTCTCAGTTTTCACTTTGATTAGGTTTGCATCTTTGTATTGTAGGTATACTGGAAGAGGCCTGTTTCTGGATCCTCCTACTGTTTTTCTCTCCAATGGAGCTTGGAATCTATCCCTCCCTGAACGTTTTTCCGAAATCGCCCCAGAAGAATACGGAAGTAAATACCATCCTTTCCTCTCTCTGATATCCATCCGATACATTTATTTTAGTTGTATGATTTAGAATTCCCAAACTCTTACAGCCTTCACCACACGTGATGAGATTTTTGACAAGAACAGAGACACATCAATTCTTGCAACAATCTATTCGACCTATGTATCAGAGCAGTTACAAAAACATTCTGGAATAACTCAATCCACTCAAGTTGGAGCACTGATAATAGAACCAGGTGTGACTTCAAATAGTTTACTTTCCTAATAAAATTCAGCTATCTAGGTTTCTAGATTTAAACTACTTTTTTATTAAGGTGGCAATTTTATATGCAGTAATTCATGGTGCTGGGGGAATGCATATGGTTGATCCGCTATTCCAACGAGTTCTAGTCAATGAGTGCCGTAACAGAAAAATTCCAGTAATTTTCGATGAAGTGTTCACAGGTTTCTGGCGTCTTGGAGTAGAGGTAGTAAACTGTTACTTGATTTTATGTCATCTTGTTTATATATTTCTGTTACCAAATTCCGTTTACATTCTGCTAATAAATTACCATGATTTTTACGAAGACTACTGCTGAACTTCTCCATTGCAAACCGGACATAGCTTGCTTTGCCAAATTGATGACTGGTGGAATGGTTCCTTTGGCTGTCACTCTTGCCACAGATGCCGTGTTTGATTCATTTTCTGGAGATTCAAAGGTAAAAACAAAAGTAGAAGGCTCGCCCTTATCAAAATCTGATTTTGATTCTGCTTGAAGCCATCTAACTTTCTTAATTGGTTGTAGCTTAATGCCCTGCTTCATGGTCACTCATACTCAGCTCATGCTATGGGTTGCGCAACAGCCGCCAAAGCCATTGAATGGTTCAAAGATCCAGAGACTAACCAGAACATCATTCCACAAGGAAGAACCTTAAGAGAGGTATTAGGACATTCCTATTCTTCAATTCACATAAAAGTACTCGAGAATCCAGACACAAAAGTATGGTACATGATTAAAATATGTTTTCAAGAGCAACACCCTTAACGAGTTTCGATCGTACACGTTTTTTTTGGCAGCTGTGGGACGAAGAACTGGTGCAACAATTATCATCTCACTCTGCAGTTGAAAGGGTGGTTGTATTAGGAACCCTTTTCGTTCTAGAACTTAAAGTAGATGCTTCCAATTCCGGGTAATCTCTCAAATGACATAGCCTTGTTCTTTTGGAACTTTTGTTTACTAGTCTCGTTGTCTTGAACACCAAATTTTGGTGTATCATGATTCGTTTTCTCTGCATGTTTCAGGTATGCTTCGTTATACGCAAAGTCTCTTCTAAAGATGCTCCGGGAAGACGGAATCTTCATGCGCCCTCTCGGAAACGTCGTATACCTAATGTGTGGCCCTTGCACGTCGCCGGAAATTTGCCGGCGGTTGCTCGCCAAGCTCTACAAAAGGCTTGGAGAATTCAGTAGAGCATAGACGTCGAAACTCTCTCCAGATTCTTGTCGTATTAAGCACTCTCCTTTGTCGTCTCTGTATTCGTAGCAAACTAATGACTTTGTAGTATGAAATTTTTTATTTCCTTCTTCACGAGATCTATTGTTTGTGAAATTAAATAAAAGAATTAAACATCAAATTGAAAGGGGAAGATCAGTTTTATAATTGAAATTCTCTTATTAAATACAAAAGTTGCTTTGGAAAAGCAAAAGGTAACCTTAAGTCCTACATGGATCTGTGGCTGCGATTAAATCGGACAAACGACCACTGTTACTCTAAGTGGGCCCCGCAGGCGTTTTTTAGCTAAAAACGACAATGATAGCGATCTGGTAGACCTTACTGCAGCAGATTAAATCCCACTAGAAGGCTCTGCCGAAGCTCAATGAGTCGCCATAGTTGACCTATTAAAATTTCCGAAAATCATCGAGAGAAGACCAAAAGGAGGAGACTGTCCCAAAACTCTCAAACAAAAGTCACTTCCGTCCACTACTAATCTTCGTCCCCAATTCGACGCCGGTGGTTTTTGTAATTCGGCGAGATAGTCTCTGATTCCTCAGGTACTTTCATCCTACTTATCTCTTTATCTTTTGTTTTCGTTCTCTAATTCGGTCACCGAGAGAGAGAGAGTCTACGGGAAGTCTTCTCCGATCTTAGACGTAGGTTTTGGGGTTTGTGAGTTAATGACTTGATTTAGGGTTTTCGTTTGTTAAGGCGAAGTAGGTCAGTTCCGGAGGGTGTTTTGTGGGTTTTGATTTATGGACTTTTGTGCTATTCAAGATTTTAATTGTGTGATGTGCAGATCTTGGAAATTAGGGATTTTTTTGGTCATCTAGAGTTGGGAGAAATGCAGAAGTAGAGAATGGATAGAGGTAGTAACATGAATAGAGCCAAGAGGAATTTGGATGGTAACGGTGACGATGATCAGCCTGAGCGAAAACGTCCTGCTCTTGCTAGGTGATTTCTCTTCCCTTCCCCTAGTTTTATCCAGCTTGTAGCTACTGAAAGTTTCTGACTTTGTTGATTTTTACGGTTGTGCCAGTGTGATTGTAGAGGCTCTGAAAGTAGACAGTTTGCAGAAACTTTGCTCGTCTTTGGAACCCATTCTCCGCCGAGTTGTAAGATCTCTTTTTGTTCTGGGGATCATTTACACTGCTTTTATTGTGTACACTATGGCTTAACTGTTGTGACTCAATCTTTGCCTGGTGTCTTGCTATGGATCTGTATTAGCACTTCAAATTTTATGTTATAAGCCTTTGCTGAGAATTAGCTATCCGCTGTTATAGCCTTAATGCGGGATTGTTGCTGAGTAGGTCAGCGAGGAAGTGGAACGTGCTTTAGCGAAATTAGGCCCTGCTAGGCTTACTGGAAGGTAAAATTGAATATGCTCATTACTCGATATTGTGCTCTTTTACGTTAGATAACAGTTTACTGAGGTTTATTATTACCTTGCAGCTCTGGGTCTGGGTCTTCTCCGAAGCGAATTGGAGGTCCTGATGGCAGGAATTTACGGTTGCAGTTCAGGTCTAGGTTATCTCTCCCCTTATTCACAGGAGGACGAGTAGAAGGGGAGCAGGGTGCTGCAATACATGTCGTCTTGATTGATGCAAACACTGGGCGTGCCGTGGTATATGGTCCAGAGGCTTCAGCGAAGCTTGAGGTTGTTGTGCTTGAGGGTGACTTTAACAGTGAAGATGATGAAGACTGGCCCCATGAAGAATTTGAAAGCCATGTCGTAAAAGAGCGTCAAGGAAAGAGACCGTTGCTGACTGGAGATGTGTATGTTACTCTCAAGGAAGGGGTTGGAACTTTAGGCGAGCTAGTTTTCACGGATAATTCAAGTTGGATCCGGAGTAGGAAATTCAGGCTCGGTTTACGAGTTTCTTCTGGGTATTGTGATGGCATGCGCATACGCGAGGCAAAGACGGAAGCTTTTATTGTTAAAGATCACAGGGGTGAATGTATGGTCTTCAAAGTACCACCTTTATTGTTTCTCAGTGTACCATGTGGTGTTACTTCTTTTAGTTTGATGCACATTTTGTTATGTGCAGTGTACAAGAAGCATTATCCACCTGCTCTGAATGATGACGTGTGGAGATTGGAGAAGATTGGTAAGGATGGGGCATTCCATAAAAAACTTAATGCTGCACGAATAGTCACTGTAGAAGACTTTCTGAGAATAATGGTCAGGGATTCTGGGAAATTACGTGCTGTAAGTGCTTATTATGTCAAAAGGTTTTGCTCGCGAAAGACACTGTTAGTTAAATTGATATACGCCATGGCTAATTTTATTTCTGCACTTGTTTATCTAGATTCTCGGAAGTGGAATGTCAAACAAAATGTGGGATGCTCTAGTAGAGCATGCCAAAACATGTGTCCTGAGCGGTAAGCTTTATATCTACTATGCCGAGGATTCAAGGAATGTCGGCGTTGTGTTCAATAATATATATGAGCTAACTGGTCTCATTTCCGGGGATCAATACTTCTCTGCTGATTCACTTTCTGAAAGCCAAAAGGTTTGCTGCAGTCCTTAACTTATATCACCCTCCTTTTTTTTTGGATCTGCGACTTATGGTTTAGTTTAGTTAAGCTATGATTCACACTATCTTATAGGTAAAAATTTAATTAGCTATGTTTCACTAACTTCTGTATAGATTTAAAGTTAATTAGCTGTGTTTGAACTGCTTTCTTATAAAGCCACTGAAGGAAGAGATATATTAAATTTGATTCTGTCTTTCACTTTTGTGTTCTGAAGGTATATGTTGATGGGCTGGTGAAGAAAGCATATGAAAACTGGAACTTAGTCATAGAGTATGATGGAAAATCTCTCCTAGACATGAAGCAGCCTAAGATGTTGGGTATTACTCAAACTGATGTGGGGAATTACTCAACTGTTGCCATTGACCACCAAATGCAGATGGCAGGGCATTCGTCCTCTGTGCCAGCGAATCAATCTCCAGTGCTTTCAGATTTTGCTATTGGAGGTTCGCAAATCGCAATCACTCCCTTGAAAAATTGTTGTATAAGTCACTAAATCGTACAAGTTTGTTCAATTCTGTTAAATACTGTAGGGTATGATCAAACTATGGCGACAAGGTATCCTCCGCAGCCCCAGCTTTTAAACTCCAACCCAAGAGCACAATTTGAGGTTGCTTCGGGCGCTACAGCGCAGGATCAGCTCATGGGAAATCTACATCATACTCAAAGCTCCATAAACAATCAAAACATGAACGGTCTGCTTGCTCTCGGTCCTCCACAGTCATCCACAAGCGGATACCAAAACATCAATTCTTCTTCAGCTCACCAGGCAAATCTCAATCCTTTCGAAGACTGGTCAAACCACCGCGAGAGAGGAGCAGAAGATTTTTTCTCAGAGGAAGAGATCCGACTCAGAAGCCATGAAATGCTGGAGAACGAAGACATGCAACAGTTCCTCCGCCTATTCAGCATGGGAGGAGGAGGCAATGGCTCTGCAACACACTTGCCAGAGGATGGATATACTTTCCCATCGTTTTTGCACACGCCTATGCAAGGTTATGATGAAGACCGTGGTCGATCAGGCAGAGCTGTTGTTGGATGGCTTAAGATAAAGGCAGCAATGAGATGGGGTTTCTTCATCAGGAGGAAAGCCGCTGAGAGGCGAGCACAGATTGTAGAGCTCGATGATGACGAAGAATAGTCTGGTCTTTTCTTCATCTTGCCGTACAGTCATGATGGTAACAACACTAATGACTCAAACATTATTACCAAATGGAAACTGAGCGCAAGGGCCACGAGGGATCAGCGCGAAATGAGGTGAAGTGTTTGGATGTGTATTTGATGAAGGAAGTGTACAGTTAGATTCAGTGGATGTGTGTTTGATGAAGCGGAACAATTCTAATATGCTTTGATTGACTCGTTTAGACATAAGCATTCTTAAGAACTGATTTTGCAGTCTTTAGATATATGATTCAACACGTATAATATGTCTCGTCTTTTTATTTGATACTGGAGTTATGAGTTACAATTCTAATATGCTTTTGGTACAGTCCATTCCTTTGATCCCCACGTGGTAAACCCTCGCTGGTCCCTTACCCTTATGGCTTCATCTCACTAGTCCCATTGCTTAACGTATATATAATGAACCTTCTTTGGTGTTCTGTGTTATTGTATTCCATTTGATGAAATCAGCTTAAAATCCGTTTACATATTAACGGTTTTATAACGGTTAATTCCTTGTATATCAACGGTTTCATAGTTGTTATAATTTGTATCACAATACTTTTAGTTCATAACAACACATTCACTAGCCAAACCCAAACGAAATCTTTTAGCGTCATTGCAATCATTATAGATCATGAAGTTGCTTTGAACCCACTTGAGCCTCTTCGTGCTATCTTCATCGATCCCTTCCTTTAGCCATGAGCTCGGACCATCACCACCGCAAGATACAATAGAGCCACGGGCAGACCGAGCGCAGTCTTGAACCTCATAGTTCCTGTAATAAGCCGTGAAAGGCGCTTTGGACCAGTCAGTCTTCACGAGCCCTCCTCTCGTAGCCCAATCATCTCCATTCCATAAGCTGGAATGGACTCTCATTGCTTGTTTCTCCGGATAAGATACGTTCATCATCTTCATGTTCTTGAATTCTCTTATTGGTGTACTATCCACATAGAATCTGTCAAGAAATCAGACTCTTAAATACTGCTATAGATTTGTTTGTAATGCTAAGAGTTTAGATATTTGGATTGTACATTATGGTTTTAGGGTTCCAAAGGATGGAGTAAGTGTGGAAATCAACGGTGGGATCGAACCAGAGACGAAACTGTTGTTCTCTATCACCTTTGCCTTGTGTGATCACATTTGTGTGGACTGTGTAAGGGTCACCACTTAGATTCCCCAAGAATTCGAAGTCTATCTCATCCCACATCGCTCCTCTAGACGCTAGCTACATAACACACACACACAAACACACATGACTAAATAACACCAGATATCATACCAAAAAGAACTATTCAACTCAAGAGACGAGTTTTATTGATTCTTACATAGTAAGATGTGACAGTACCAGCTGAGTTTCCAGGGACAAGCTTGAGATCCATAGAAATCTTACCGAACAAGAACTGAGCTTTTGATATAAAACCAGACCCTGAAGCTTTGTCAAGAGATAATGTAATGGCTTGACCATTTTCGAGTATCTTGGCTTTGTCACTTCCCCATATAATGTCAACATCTTTTCTGAAATCACCTGCCAAGACTAAGGAAGAACATGACAGAAAAGACACAAAAATCAAGATTTGTGAGCAATCCATGTCTTGTTTTGGGAATTTTAATGGTGGGTCGGGTTTAACCTTTTTGAGTAAGAAAATTTATAACTGAGAAAAGATATATATATATAGAGGATAAACAGTGACATATGGGTGAGACAGAGGAATAGAAGGAGAAGAATTTGTGTTAAGAGATAGCCAAGTTTTGGGTTGTGAGAAAAACAGAGCAACAGATGGAAAGTGAAGAAAGCTCTTGTTATGACACATGTAAAAAAGTCAAGTGAGGGTTTAGTTTCAAGTTTCAACAAGAGATTCAAAGATTCTCCTTTACCCATGCGTTTATAACGGTTGGGGTTTAAGTCTGTCCTTACTTGGAAACCAATCAAAGACAATGACCATTTCAATTTGAATCTATAATAGATAATCAAACCATAGGTGGGTAAAAAAATACCATTTTCAATACTGAGTCTACCATTTTAATAGGAAGCTCAAGAAAACAAAGTATGAAACGGAGAAACATCGCATACCAATATAAGAGAATCAAGACTTGAAACCGTTGAGAGCAAGTCAACTAGAGAATCAAGACTAACCTTTGAGTGCAAGTCAGCTATATTATAGGTTTAAATAGGCCCAATTTTTGAACACACTTCTCTTGTTTAGGCCCATTAAAAACTGAAACAATTTAGTAAAAGTGTCTTATCTCACTTTTAGTCTAACCTAAAACTTAAGAAATAGTCTATATGATATTTCGGGGAATTTTAATAAATTCAAGTCATTTGAAAATCCATACATATAAATGCCAGATTTTTTACCAAAGTAAAAAATTCTAAAGCCAAGACAGCAATTGAGTTAACTCATATACATACAAAAACTCGTTTTTTTTGTTAACATATCTAGACACGGGTTTGATCTAATTTAGATTTGTAGTTCTTAGGATCGAGCCAAGAAACTTCCGGACCACGACCGTCATCAACTTGAGTGTCTTAGCTGTCTCCACCACTTCTACATCAACCATTTGAGTCAGTCAAAATAATCATTTTACCCAACAACTACCTTATCTCTTGAACGTGGCTCTCTCTTCTTCCCTACTTTAAAGTGTGAATTTATTAATAATTCGATCTTTAAAAATTAAATCCAACTAAAAAAATGTTATTTAAATCATTAACTTTCAAATTTAGACAAAAAAAACATAAATTTTCTCATGAACCAAATAAATTTAACCTTTTATTGATCAATCATTTTAATTTATCAAATCGTTTTAATCTCAGCATTAATCAACAGTAGATTAGCGATATGACTAAAATGGTTCTGGTCAACAAAAAAATGAAACATTTATTTTCTACAAAATTGATTTTTTCCAAAATTGTGGATTAAAGTAGTTAATGATTGTAGCATTAAATAATATTGTCTATAAGGAAATATTCAAAAAATGTATAAAAAATATCATTATTTTTCAAAGCAAAAAATTATAAAAAAAATCATTTATACTCTAAAATAGTTAGGAAATATGTCATTAATTTTATAATCACTCTAAATTTGTTATGTGGCGATGAAAATAAATATGCAAATTAAATATGTTTAATTGCTTCTATAATAAGTTATATATTCCTAGTTTCCTACGTCAACATAGTGCATATAGAGCATCATAACACTCAAGAAAAAAGATTAGCGACATGGAAATAATCAAATTATAGCGAAACCTAATGTATAAGAGTCGGTCCAAGCCGGTTGCAAAACTCCCAAAATCCAATCAAATTTTTTTACACAAAAACTCAAAAAGCATAATATTTATTATCCAATTAAAAAAAAGAAAGAACGAAAAAAACATTACTAAACAAGCGCGTGAGCTGCAAAGCCAATTGAACACAGCTTTTAGTACAAGAAGTCCCAATCTCCAGCTGTTGCATAAAAAACACGGCTTCGTCTTTCACCATACGAGCCTTCCTCTTTCGAACCGCCTCTCAAACCTTTACTACTAGTATATATACATTCTTCCTAAACCTCAAAAATCACAAACCAAAAACCCAATAGAAGAAGAAAAAAACCACATATCTTAAAATGGCGACCAATTACTTCCTTTCTCTGTTTCTTTCTCTTATCGTCATCTCCTCTGTTTCAGCTAATTTTCAAAGAGACATTGAGATCACTTGGGGAGATGGTCGTGGACAGATCAAGAACAATGGAGAGCTTCTCACGTTATCTCTCGACAAATCTTCTGGCTCTGGTTTCCAATCCAAAAACGAGTATCTGTTTGGTAAAATCGACATGCAGATGAAACTCGTCCCTGGAAACTCCGCAGGAACAGTCACAACACTCTACGTAAGTTGCAAAACAAAGTCTTAAACTTTGGTTTTCTTTTGTTACATTTTGAAGTTCTTGTTTCTAAAATTAGTTATTGAATCTTTCTTGCAGTTGAAATCACCTGGAACAACATGGGACGAGATTGATTTTGAGTTTTTAGGGAATCTAAGTGGAGATCCTTACACACTTCACACAAATGTCTATACACAAGGCAAAGGTGACAAAGAACAGCAGTTCAAACTCTGGTTTGATCCAACCGCTGATTTCCACACTTACACCATTCTATGGAACCCGCAACGAATCATCTTCATCGTCGATGGAACTCCGATCAGAGAATTCAAGAACATGGAATCTATTGGCACCCTGTTCCCCAAGAACCGACCAATGAGAATGTATTCTAGTCTCTGGAACGCCGACGATTGGGCCACGAGAGGTGGTTTGGTTAAAACCGATTGGTCTAAAGCTCCTTTCACTGCTTCCTACCGTGGCTTCAACCAAGAAGCTTGTGTTTGGTCAAACGGCAAGTCGTCTTGTCCTAATGGCTCGGAACAGGGAACCACTGGCTCGTGGCTGTCCCAGGAGCTTGACTCAACAGCTCAAGAAAGGATGAGATGGGTGCAGAGGAACTACATGATCTACAACTATTGTACGGATTCTAAGAGATTCCCTCAAGGTCTTCCAAAAGAGTGCTTAGCTGCATAGAGAGCTGAGAGACAAGAACACAAATTTACTTTTTTCTTTTTGTTATAAAATTTATATTCATTTTATTGTAGATCACAAGAATTTTATTGATTCGTTGGTATTGTAAACTTTAATGTTTTGAAAGATATGAGAGAGAACAATAAATATATCTTCACGTTTGCCTAACACAAAAGTAATACACGTTTACATCAAGCTATCTTCTGTTAATCTATAGATGAATTTATGTAGATAATTAGATTTTACAACCTGGTTGATGTATAATCAAATATGCGTTAAGTATATGTGTTCATATATATGCCAAAAAAAACAAAAATAGCGTCCGGTAATTACTACATCAACATTAAAAAGTTTCTCTTGGGAATATTTTAATTAATGATAACCTTATATTTATTTCTTCTTTTATCATGGGTTCAGTTAAACTATCATCTTAAAATTTCATATAAAATATAAATTTTGTACAATAATACTTTTCTTGTTCATATTAACACATTCACTCGTCAACCCGAGGTACAATATTTGAGCGTCAATGCAGCAGCCATAAATAATGAAGTTGCGTTGGACCATCAGCACCGCAAGATATAGAGCCACAGGCCGACCAAACGCAGTCTTACATCCCATAGTTCCTGTAATAAGCGTTGAGAGGCGTTTGAGACCGGCCACATTAGCCCTCCTCGTATTAGTTATATTTTAGTTTAATACTCCTTCCTTTTTTAAAAATTTGGTTTTTTAGGTTTTTCAAATATATTCAAAACCAATAAATATCTATTTTATTAGTTAATTTTTGTTATTTTTAGTTAATTTAATATTTTTATTTATTTCGGAATAAATGCTCCACCACTCATACTCTTATTTTGTAAGTTATGTTTTTATTTTGACAGAAAATGTATTAATTAAAGACTAGAAAATTAATCTTTTAAAAAAATATAGAAAATCAATATGTTTGTTGGTTATTTTTTTCCACGGATTTAAGAAAAATGAAGTATTAAAACTATGAATCTACCATTTTAACAGATATCTCAAGCAAACTATAGCATCTAGCCATCTAGCCATCTAGCCATCTAGCCATCTAGCCATCTAGCCATCTAGAAAACGAAGTGCGAAACCTTAACATTCGCATACACATGAGAATTAAATCCAAAACCTTTGAGAGCAAGTCAACTAGAGATTCAAGACTATGCTTTGAATATAAAAGTTGCCTATTGTAGGAATAAAATAGACCCAATTAATTCAAACATACTTTTATTATCTTAATTAGACCCATTAAACATTGAAACAAATAAGTAAAAGTATTTTGGATCTTCGTATATCTTGTTTTTTTTTCTCACTGAATTTCTCTAAACAGATGCAAGAAAGTAGCTTATGTGATATTACCAAAAAATTTAATCGCTATCACGAAATCACTTGAAAAATACTTAAATCTAAAATTCCATTTTTTATTTTACTTTTGTCAAATAAAGTCCAATTTTATTTGCGGTAAAAAAAAATATGTAGATTAGAAAACAAAGAATTGTAAATATAGAAACAAACTCGTTTACAAATCTCAAACAACAAAAAAATTTCGTAAATATCTATCTACACAAGTACTTAAAAGAAAAAAAAATCTACACAAGTATTTGATCTGTAGACTTTACGTAAGAGTTGGGACTGCTCTTAGGATGGAGCCACTTGGACTAAGAAACTTCCCGACCAAGACCGTCGTCAACTTGAATGTCTTAGCTGTCTCCACCACCACATCCAAACATTTGAGTCAGTCAACATCATGATTTACCCAACAACTATCTTATCCCTTACACGTTATATATATATTTTAACAGAAGAAATACAGTGACGATTTTATCATATTTTCTTAACCACTCTAAAAGTTGTTAAGCGGCGATGGAAATAAATACTCACATTAACCACTGATATTTGAGTTATATAAAATTGTAAAACTACTAAATAAAGTAACAAAATTTGAATAATACCAAAATCTCATTAAGAGACAAAATCAGGAACCGTTATTGTGTAGCTGATTTTTTTTTTAAACTGTAGAATCGTGAAGTCTTTAGATGTTTTAGAATCACAAACAAAAATCAAAACTCAGGAAGTTATTATATTCTAATGAACTTTTATAAAAAAAAACACCTTTTACTTACTTTCTTTTGTTCTAACAGAATCTCTTGGTTCTATTAGAGGAAAACTCCTCTGCCAAAGTCGGTCTAAGCCGGTGGTAAAGTATCCTACTCTCAAATCCAAATTTAATTTGAAACAAAAAAGTAAAAATATTAATCACATTTTAGTTTTAAAAAAAACATTACTAAACAAAGCGCGTGAGGCCAATTGAACACAGCTTTTACTAGAAGATGGCCCAATCTCCAGCTGTTGCATAAAAAACGCGGCTTCCTCTTTCACCATACGAACCTTCCTCTTAAATCTTTTACTACTGCTACTATATATACCTTCTTCCATAAACCCTCAAAATCAGAAAACCAAAAAACAACAGAACAAAACAAAAACCACAAATCTTAAAATGACAATCAATTACTTCCTTCCTCTGTTTCTTTCTCTTATCGTCATCTCCTCTGTTTCAGCTAATTTTCAAAGAGACATTGAGATCACTTGGGGAGATGGTCGTGGACAGATCAAGAACAATGGAGAGCTTCTCACGTTGTCTCTAGACAAATCCTCTGGTTCTGGTTTCCAATCCAAAAGCGAGTACTTGTTTGGTAAAATCGACATGCAGATGAAACTCGTCCCTGGAAACTCCGCAGGAACAGTCACAACCCTCTACGTAAGTTTCAAAACAAACAATCTTCCGTTTTGGTTTTCTTTTGTTAACATTTTGAAGTTCTTGTTTCTAAAATTAGTTGTTGAATCTTTCTTGCAGTTGAAATCACCTGGAACAACATGGGACGAGATTGATTTCGAGTTTTTAGGGAATCTAAGTGGAGATCCTTACACGCTTCACACAAATGTCTACACACAAGGCAAAGGTGACAAAGAACAGCAGTTCAAACTCTGGTTCGATCCAACCGCTGATTTCCACACTTACACCATTCTATGGAACCCGCAACGAATCATCTTCATTGTCGATGGAACTCCGATCAGAGAATTCAAGAACATGGAATCTGTTGGCACTCTGTTTCCCAAGAACCGACCAATGAGAATGTACTCTAGTCTCTGGAACGCAGACGATTGGGCGACGAGAGGTGGTTTGGTCAAAACCGATTGGTCTAAAGCTCCTTTCACTGCTTCCTACCGAGGCTTCAACCAAGAAGCCTGTGTTTGGTCAAACGGCAAGTCGTCTTGTCCTAATGGCTCGAAACAGGGAACCACTGGCTCGTGGCTGTCCCAGGAGCTTGACTCAACGGCTCAAGAAAGGATGAGATGGGTGCAGAGGAACTACATGATCTACAACTATTGTACGGATTCCAAGAGATTCCCTCAAGGTCTTCCAAAAGAGTGCTTAGCTGCATAGAGATGAGTAGAGAGCTCAGAGAGGAACACAAAGTCTTCATTTTTCTTTTTGTTATAAAAATTCTATTCATTTTATTGTAGATCACATGAATTTTATTGATTCGTTTGCAGTGTACTAATTCGTTAAAGTAATATTCTCTCTGTTACAAACTTACAATGTGCCCTTTTCCTTTTGAAGTCTCTCATCTTTTCCGTATCATTTATCGCATCCGTCCAAAAATGGCCGCTTTAGATTTAGTTTAGAGCTATGGTTGGACAGTCAAAACCTAACCCAAATGGAGCAATGACTTTTTTTTGGTTTTATGATGGAATAATAATTAATAACTTTTCAATCCAAATCAAACTGGAATTTGCGTGTAATTTGATTGGTATCATTAGTTTTATCCTTCGCAGAAGAAATGAAAGCGATTTGTTTTTTAGCATAATCGAACAATTATAGTAAACTAAAATTTAATCTTAACTATATTATTTTTAACTGAATTTTCTACATATTATTAAAATTTATTAATGAATTTTTCAAATATGGTTTTCGGTGCTAGTGTATTAATACCGTTCTGAATATTTTCAATTTTATTATTAATCTTATTATTTATTAAATTTTAATATTAGTAATATTTTTATTACTAAGCAAAAAAATTAATGTTATATGACTTTTTTTAAAGATGGTATTAGTTTAGTAATTAATTATTTTTTAACAATTAATTTAATTAATATTTCTTCTTTTTATTAGCTGTGTGTTTCAGAAATATTTTCTATTATTTTAGTCGGTTTTGCAATCTAATTTGTATCTTTTATGTTTTAATATTAACAAATCTAGTGAAAAAAAAGGAATAAGCCTCAAAAACCGAGTTATACTAACCGAATAACATAATGTAATTGCCGCTCTTATTACAGAACTAGTTAAACAAGGCTCAACCAGATTCCCAAACTCGAACAGGGCTTAAAACCGGGTCAGTCAGACTTAAAACCGGGTCAGTCAGACTTAAAACCGAAACAAAGAAATGAGCACACGTAGCATGAGGCAACACTAAGCACATGCTTGCTTCACAACAACCAGCTGTTGATAAATTAAACAACACAAGAGTCACAAACGGCGAAGTAAACTCCAAAGATACTAAGACTAGCCTTCCTTGTATAAAACCCCCCCAACACACACGGTCCCAATGAATGATTTTAATTCTCAATCTTACCGACACGCAAGCATGGACCGTTCCACTTTGATCTTATCTCTGTTACTCACACTCACCGCTTCGACCACGACCTTATTCTCTCCGGTTTTCGCCGGAACTTTCGACACAGATTTCGATATCACTTGGGGTGATGGTCGTGGGAAAGTCCTCAACAACGGAGAGCTTCTTACTCTTTCTCTCGATAGAGCCTCCGGCTCTGGATTCCAAACCAAGAAAGAGTATTTGTTTGGAAAAATCGATATGCAGATCAAACTCGTCCCCGGAAACTCTGCCGGAACAGTCACTGCCTACTACGTTAGTGTTACATAATATCATAATCATATATTTATACGATGTTAACACGTTTCATGGTGGTTGGATGTTCCTTTATGTGCTTGATTAGGTCTTGTATGTTTTTATCTTACATGATTTTTTTTAACGGTTCGTTGTTTTGTTTTAATGCAGCTGAAGTCAAAAGGTGATACGTGGGACGAGATTGATTTCGAGTTTCTTGGTAATCTAACTGGTGATCCGTATGTGATGCACACGAATGTGTATACTCAAGGCAAAGGTGATAGAGAACAACAGTTTAATCTCTGGTTCGACCCAACGGCTGATTTCCACACTTACTCTGTTCTATGGAACCCTCATCACATCGTGTAATCATACGTCAAAGCATTTAAGTTTTTTTTGTTGTTGTTCTAACTAGGAAGTTTAAAGCGTTAAGTACATTGAGTTAATTTATTATATATTTTGATGCAGTTTCTTGGTAGATGGGATCCCGATAAGGCAATTCAAGAACCTAGAACATAGAGGAATCCCATATCCGAAAATACAGCCATTGAGGCTCTACTCGAGTCTATGGAACGCGGACCAGTGGGCTACAAGAGGAGGTCTTATTAAGACCGACTGGTCCAAAGCGCCATTCACAGCTTCTTATAGGAACTTTAGAGCGGACGCATGTGTCTCATCAGCTGGAAAATCATCTTGTCCACCTGGTTCGCCAAGATGGTTCTCTCAGAGGCTTGATCCAACGGCGGATAGTAAGATGAGAGTGGTGCAGAGGAAGTTCATGGTTTATAACTACTGTACAGATTCCAAGAGGTTTCCTCAAGGATTTCCAAAGGAGTGTCATATTCACTAGCTTTGGAAACGTGTGTAAGTTAATTAATGTTTGGTCCGAAACTCCGAAGCTAGTCGTATATAGGTTCGTCCAAATTATGTATGTAATGTTATGTGTACGTATTGTTAAACAAACCCCCCTGTTTCTGTTTATATTCATAATAAAATGGGTGTGAATTATGATGGTTTTTCTTTTAATAATGTGCATCATAGCGGTTTTGAATTCGGGTGAAATCATAATGACAGCATTAGCAAATCCACTAAACTACTATAACATGTAGTTAGCGTGATTTATCGATTTTGGTTTTGTTGTTTCATTTACATCTTATAATAAATCTAGTGTATTCCTTTTTTTCTGTGTGTATCAAATTTATATTTAACTTAGTTTTAGATTACAATACTAAATTAGTTATAGATTACAATACAAGAAAACAAAACTAGTAGTGGCATAATAATAGTATAAGAAGCTTGATTTCTTTGAGCATATCTAGGAATAATCTTTATCAGAAACATAATTATAAAACACGGATCAATACATTAATAAAATTGAATTCTCAACAGGGACATTATTAAAAATCTGTATAAAACTACATTAATTTAAACATTTCATGGTGAGCAACTGCCCCTCTTAAATTCAACATAGATGTAGTATCGTAATTTCTAAAAGTTGATAGATGTACACCAAGTTTCCTATAATTTACACGTTAAAATGCAGATTAAATGTGAAATCACGTTATAATTTACACGTTAAAATGCGAGCTAGTTAAAAGACATTTGTATGAATGGTAACTCAGGGCTGAATCTAGTGATTCATTTCATAATAAACTATTGAGCGTTTTGAACTTTTTGACTATGATTGACCTGAGATTTAATTATCCGCCTGAAAATGAATATTCTGAATTTTGTTTAACTATTATGCAAAGCATGGGAGAGACTCGAAGAATAATTCACGTTGTTGCCATAATAATTATGCGTGATAATTCTTACATATGTGGCTGACATGTCCGTTCTAAATTTTCAAAAAAAAACTGTCGGTCCGTTTTACCATAAAGCAAAACAAATATTTCGAGTTATTGCTTACTTGGTTTTAGAAATTAAATTAAAAATACCAACCGATTTGATTAAAAACGTTTTTTATTCAACCAAACTTACAAATTTGAGCTAAATGCATGACCTCCTAAAACACAACATCGCCTACATGTATAAGTATAATATTTTATGTGAGTTGAACGATTAATATATGTTGATAAGCTAACATAATTCATATATATAATAATAAATAATTAAAAATTCGCTAGTGTAAGACTACCACGTCGATAATGGGACTCCACGAACCTCGAATGCACTCGTTTTCTGAAATCTCTCTCCCTATATAAACACAAATCTCCGATCATATTCAAACCATCAGCAAGCAACTACTTCTAAACAACAACCACAGAGCAAAGAAAAATGGCGGCTTTTGCGACCAAACAGTCTCTATTGTTGCTGTCGTCGTCTCTTCTGCTCTTGATCGGCGTATCCACCGGAAGTTTCTACGACAACTTCTATATCACATGGGGTGATGGTCGTGCCAACATATTTGAGGGTGGACAGCTCTTGACATGCACTCTCGACAAGTTCTCCGGTTCGGGTTTTCAATCGAAGAAAGAGTATCTATTCGGAAAGATCGATATGAAGATGAAACTTGTCGCCGGAAACTCAGCCGGAACAGTCACTGCTTACTACGTACGTAAAAATCAACATCTGTTTCCTTTTTTTGGTCTGTTTAGCCTTGGGAGCATTGATCGTGTGCTTCTGATTCTGATATTAAGAATGTTTTCACAGCTTTCCTCTAAAGGCGAGACATGGGATGAGATCGATTTCGAGTTCTTGGGTAATGTTACCGGACAGCCTTATATTCTCCATACAAATGTGTTCACAGGAGGTAAAGGTAACCGTGAAATGCAGTTCTATCTCTGGTTCGATCCCACTGCGGATTTCCACACTTACACCGTCCTTTGGAACCCTCTCAACATCATGTAAGTAATGTGTGGTTCAACCTAATGTTCACAAGGTTCAGAACTGTATACATGATAAACTTGTTAGCTTTCTTGTTTTTTAAATTCTTTAGCTGCTTCGGATATATATATGTGGTAGTAGAAGCTTGATCTGATCCATGACTGTTCTTGATATCGTGTTTTGATTTTGTTGTCATCTCAAAAGCTTTCTAGTGGACGGAATCCCAATCCGAGTGTTCAAGAACAATGAGGCTCACGGTGTGGGTTACCCGAAGAGCCAGCCAATGAAGATATACTCGAGTCTATGGGAAGCTGATGATTGGGCGACGCAAGGCGGTTTAGTCAAGATTGATTGGACTAACGCTCCATTCAGCGCTTACTACAGGGGTTTTAATGATGTGGACTGTTGTAGCCGGACTTCAATATGGAATTGGGTTACGTGCAATGCGAATAGCAACTCGTGGATGTGGACAACACTTAACTCCAATCAGGTCGGACAGATGAAGTGGGTGCAAGATGAGTACATGACCTATAACTATTGTACTGATTTCAAAAGGTTCCCTCATGGTCTACCCACTGAATGCAACCTCGCGTGATCGTGTTACCGAGAAAGTTCAAGCACTTGATGCAGTTTCCTAATTTGACCTCATGAATTTGTTAAAATTGATTTGGTAATTTGTTAAATTTGTTTCCCTTATTGGGTAATTGATTCTCTTATATTTTTGGTCATATGCCATAAGTTGATTAAACTGTTGATTTTATTCATATCTTAATATATTAATAAAATTTGATTCAATCCTAACCAGACCAACCTTAGAATAGAGTAAATAAACAGAGTTTACTCTCATAGCACAGAGCAGAAACAGAGTATTTTTGAATACAGAGCAAATAACAGATTTCTCTGTCATAACTATCAACCTGGGCCTTGGGTTTTTAATACATATATAAGCCCATATTAAAACTCAAACGAAGATTAAATCAAAACCACAACCCAATAGGATATCTAAATCATGAAATTGAAGTTGACCCTTTAAATATTACAATAAATTGTATATGTTGGTTACAGGGACACGAGAAAAAGAAAAATCAAACATTTGGTGGAAAAATTTTCATTTTCTCATGTATGATGGATAAAAAAACGAGTTAACGACCGTCCAAGATGAAATCATTCAATTTATTTTTTTTAAATTGGTAATTAACCGCTCAATTATTTAGTTATGGACTTTATTACTAAAAATGCATCAATTTACTTCTAACCACCCTGCATGTTCAAAAAATAATAATTCAGAATATTAACTAATAAAAATAATTGACTTCTAACCACCTTAAAAATGTAAGTACTTGATTTTCTTTTTTCTCAGGATGTAGTAAGTCAATGTTTTATTTTTTTGAGAATGATAGTAAGTCGATGTTACCATAATTTCACTCAAAATAATTGACTTTACATGTCACGATAATTCAACTACATAATCCTTTTCTTTATTTTTTTTTTGTTAAAAGGGCTTTTAACTACATAATCCGTTTCAAACTCACATACATAACATATAAAATTTTCTGACGTCTGATTGAACATAAATCAGAACATAATCATTGTATTTGAATTATTCTAACTCATATCTCATGCATCTCTCTCGCTTTTATAATATATGTTGAAAAACTATCATGCATGGTATATATGATAAAAAAAAAGACTTGATTGATACGACATCGTTTTGGACCCACCTGTTAGTTCATTACGTCTAAAACTCTTACTCAGTATTTATAGAACAAGCAAAATAAAACGAAGATCGATTAAAATGAGATGACAACAAAGGGAGTTCCATTACAAAACTTGTTGGTCTCTTGTAAATGATGGACAAGATTGGTAACTAATAAAGTTTAGAAGGTTGCATTTGTGTTTGGACGATAACACTCATCTCTTGAACATCTCTTCAATCACATGTCAACAAAAGCTATCAAGATTCAATGTATCGATTTCGACGTGAAAGAGATGATAAGTATTTCACCGATAAACCGGTTTGAAACTATTTCAACTGTTGACCCTACCAAAAAAAAATCGGTTATATAAACAACTTAAAATTATTCTAACCCCAATCGAAAAGGTTTCTATCTATTTTATCATAATTTTCATTCCAATAAATATTGAACTGCGGAAATTTCATTGTCTAGAGATTTGTACACTCATGAATTAGAGGTTTCAAAAAAGTGTATATATGATGCTAATTTATTTATTTTAAAATCCACTTGAATGATTGTTTCCAACACTTACTATACATTGTTTCATGATAAAAAGTTTTTTTGTAACATGTTTCATAAAAGTTAAGATGCCACCTAATAGTTATAATCGCAGTATTACATTGAAATACGTTTTTACTTAGTTAAAGTTTTTTTCATATGTTTTAAGTTTTTCACACATATTTTGAAACTTTTAATAATAGCCACTTGAACTTTGTTTTTATTAAACGTTTCTTATGTTTTATATTTAAATTTAAAAAAAACATAGCAATAACTACATACAGAAACGAAAAAACATTTAAATTTTTGAAAAAACAAATTCTAAAACATCTAACAATTAGAAATGAAGGGAGTAAAGACTAATATGGCATTCGCTTTTTCATTTTCTTTGTGAAAATTTCTTGTGTTCAAATTAACATCACTTTTAGGGTCATGAAGAAGGGAAACATTATCTCGATGAAGTGATCAACGTGACTTGCTCAATTCAGACATATTGAATTATTGAATCTAAAAGTCATATTTTTAATTTCTTGCATTCTCTCATCTCATACACGCTATTTTATATACTTTCACTTAAATCAATTATATTTTGTTTAAATCAATTTATTAATTAACTTACATTAGTTTTTTTGAAACATAAGTTACATTAGTTACCGGTTAAACATATCAAAATTAAATTAGATATATAGGCATTACATATGCCTTTGTATAGTATACAAAAACAGATTATTATTTTCACCTTATGCAAAATGTTCTAATTCGAAGTATTTTTTAACGATCTAGAATTTTTATTACTTTCAACATGGCACTGTAAACTATGGTGTTGCCGGCTGTCATATGCTTAAAAATAAGAAGCAAATGCATGATGAATAATAAAGTACCAAGTACAAGTAATAACTTTTTAAAACTAGATTTCCTCATTAGGAGGCTGAAAACTTTTACAATTCAACAAATAACGGTACGTCATAAACCTTTTCGTGATAAGTCATCTCTTAATTAATTTACTTTAGAACGACACACTTTATAGCGAGATGTTCTATATTGATCCCAAAACAATTAGTGAAAACACTTATAATTGTATAATAACAGAATAACCAAGAAATAACTACTAGTAGTTAAAAAATATTGTCAATATGACAATATTTTTAACTGTTTTCATATAGATTCAACAAAAACAAAATAGTTATATAGAATTTTTAATGAAATTAAACTAATCTTTTTTGTTTTTGGGATATAAAAATTTTCGGATTATTTAGTTTTTTTTTTGTATCTTTGATGTGTATTTAAAGGAAACCTTTGATTGATGACAATGGAAGTATGTATACCATACAATTTTTTTATTAGTAATTAAAATTATAAATAAAATATTATGTTTTGATTATTCAAAAATTAGTATATATCAGATCTAAATTATGTAAATTAGTATTTTCTTATTTAAAAGTTAGATATATCAAACATGGTAAAGATGCTCAGCTAGTAAATGTACGTAGAGAATAAATTATCATGAAAACCTCGGACATTCATTAAAATACTTGTGAGAAAAAGAAGAAAGAAAACTTATGAGTGGATGACGTACAGAACTCAAGAGAGGAATATATATAATAATGAGTGAATATACGGATAGATACGTATAGGTATGTACATTTATTGATGTTAAATGTGGATAAATGTTATTTTAGTATATAAATATTTACTTAACTAAGTATAGTTCCGCAGCAGATGTCTCCTTGTCGGGGCACATTGATATATTGATCAATAATGTATGATATATAGGCGACACTCATACATTTTATAATCCAGTAATATATGTGCTCATACTATGCATATACAAATAAAAACCATTCCTTCAGCTTCATTTTTTTATTATTTTAATTATTTACAATTTTTTTTGTAAAACTCGGGAAAACAACAATAACACAGAAACACATTTTCCAAAACCAATTTTTGATTAAAATTTAGGACTATAGTTACATCGTGAACTTGATTTAACATAAGAAAACATGACTAATAAGAAAGTAGACTTGTCGAAAAACAATTGATTTAAGGATTAACAATTGATATAATTATATGACTAAAAAATAGAAGATTATTTTAGAGCCTTAGCGACAAGTCAAGGTGACTCATCTCCTGATCCTGGTCAAGGCCACTCTCCGGCACACGACGGCCTGAGAAGTCCCTGGGGGCAGCGCTTTCGACAAATCCTTCGTAGCCACGGCCGTAGAGCTCAAACCGACCGGAGAACGGATAAGGCTGATCCGAATCAACAGTAGTTGAGGATCTAAAGAGTTCTCGACTCTTCTTGGCTAAGGTTCTCTCTAGCTTATGAGCGTTTTGATGGCCACCTAGAGCTTGAGAGCTGTAAAACTTTCTTTGACAATAGTTACAAGAGAAGACCCTAGGCTGCTCTAAACATGATGATGAGTTCGTGGAAGAAGAAGAAGAAGAAGACATAGAAGAAGGCTCGAGGACAAGTTCTAGGTTTAGTTGGTGGTTCTTGTAACTTGGTAGGCTCAGATGTAGAGATGTGTTTGGCTGAAAGTCCATACCCAAATGTTTAGTGAGAGAGAGAGAGAGAGAGAGAGAGAGAGAGAGAGAGAGAGAAGAAGAAGAGGTAGGAGAGAGTAGAGAAGAGAGATGAGAAGAGAGAAGTGTAGAGAGAGAGAGAGAAAGAAAGAGGTTGGAGAGATGAGAAGAGAGATGAGAAGAGAGAAGTGTGTCTGAAGGGTTTGGGCTTGAGGGGCTTTATATTTAAGGTGTAAAGGTGCGTAGGTTTGCTCAAAACTCATGTTGGGTGCAACTTCGACTTTAAAGTATGGAGAGAGAGAGATTAGAGAGATGAGACATGGAAGCTGAAAGAATCAGTGGGGATCCGAGTGTTGTCGCCTCCATTAATGGCACCCTTTGAACCCTTTGTCGGTCCATCTAATATTGTTTTCCTCCGAGTTTTATATATTTCTCAATACACATATTATTATATCTAATGGTATCGTTTTAAAGTGTTGAACACCTTAAAAATGATGTCCCATGTGGTAGTTGTTAAGACCAGACACATGAGATATCAGTTTTAATTTGAATGTTGTGGTTACTTTTATGCCTTTTCTATTTGGAAGAAATTATGCCATGTATTTGGTAAATTACTTTGAACGTATAGAATATTCGGTATGTGCAAGTTCCTTCAAATTTTCCATACATACCAAAAGTATCCAAAGTTTTCTAAGCATAACCAAGAAATCTATTTGTGTTCAAATTTAATTCATACCAAAAATAATATGAGATAGAGATGATCATATAAATAGAAAAGTCTATTTATATGACTTTGCTAAGTAATCGCTTAAAATGATGTAATGTTCAAAATGAATTATCAACTAATTACACATGCATGTGGTTCTAAAAATAGTTTTGTTTTTCTTTTCAATCTAAGCAGTTTGATTATGAAAAAATAAATTCACTGAAACTAATTCTATTACTTTGAAGTTTATAAATGCATCGAGTATCACAAATTTATATAGATAATATTATTGTAAATTAGGTCGAATCATAACTAAAAAAGTTAAAAAGAAAATAAATTGAAGCAAAATACTAACATATAGTTATTCTATTATTATGTGAATTAATTAATTATAAACCTTTAAACTTTATTTTTATAAGCTCCAAAAAAAAATTTATAATCTTATTTGGTAAAAGAGAAACTTTCTTAAATCTAATTAAAAATTGTATTTTATATTTATAAGCTCTAAAAAATTTGATTTCTAATCTTTCTAGTTGTTACATTTTTATATCATATTTTTATTATTTTGTTATCGAAATCAACAATTATCACTAAATTAACGATACATGGTTGAAAACAGAAAAACTTTCTTACATCTATCTAATGTAGTCCATTAATTTGTATTTAGGGTTACATTTGTTTAAATTAATCTCAAAGTAAACAGAATCATAAAATGGAACTAATTGAAAAGTTATTGTAAAAAGGGCATAATTGTCTACATAAAAAGTGAATAGGATTTCAATCAAAACAGCTGTTAGGTTCATTAAATAATTTATGAAAAATGAAATTCTTAAGATCAAAGCTCTCTTATCAAATTTCCAGTAATGGCAATGAACACTTGCCGTGATAAAGCTCTTTGACTCGGCTTAAACATGTAAGATGATGTTAACCCCCAATTAATTGAAATCATCGCCCACCATACGATCAATCACTCCATCAAACGGTTCACAAGGAGTTCGTACCAGATAAGATGTGGACTGCGCCACAGTGAACCCACTTTAGATATATCACGTTTTGCCTTCCGTGAGTTTATAATCGTAGAAGTCATTTCAGTTTGAATTTTTTCAAATAAATTCAATTAATCTAAATTACCTAAGATCAATAAAGACATGTCGATGTCATGTGTACATATGTTTCATTAAGACTTTTGTCGTTTAAAGATTGAAAGAGATTACGTTTTCGTACTAATCTCTCATGCTTGTTTCGCTTTCTTTAATTTAATTTCTTTTGGGTCCGATCCACTTTTAAATTCATAGTACTTTTGCTAACCAGCCAAGTAAAATTAATTGATCAATTATTTATTTCTAAACAGCTAATAACCATGAAAACCTTGTGTTCGAATGTCGTATAGTTTAGAATCATCATTTGCAATTCAAACAAAATGAACTGTTCGTAAAACGTAGATAATATTTTCGGTATAAGATTGATTAATATGATCAATGGTTTGTGTTAATGATGTTACTGTATCATCATTTGGATTCAAGCTCGTATGTATTATTAAAAAAAGTGATAAAAATAGTTATTTTATTTTTGTAGCAGTTAATGATAAATCATGTAAATATATAAACCAAAACTCTTGAAATATATAACACCCCTATATATATATATATATTATTATTATTATTTTTTTGCTGTTATGAAAACTGAATGCAATTATGTGATTTGATTACGAAGAGACGTGGAAGATGAGGCGACCAATATAAAATTAAAAAGAAGGTTGGACTATGTTGCTGTCCACCTCAAATCTATTTGTCCTACGATGGGACGACATTAATACTTCATGTGACGATTAGTCTACAATACATAATATGTAGTATGCCCTTTTTATATACACTATATACCTCAACGTTATAATGTTAGTATGTATTTATACGGAAGTAATTGGACAAAACGCAGTCGGATAAGTTATACGATAGATTGCATCCATTATGACGCTTTTATTGGACAAGAATGTTACTATGAATGTACCTTCATTCATATCATCTATTCACATACAGTTTCTATCAACTTAAATAATGTCTATGCACAAATAATTATGTACCACCTATCCAAATCAAATTATAAGATTTTTTTTTCTATATATTTTGACGGGTTTTTGAAAAGTAGTCCATCAAAACTGATATTTCGTGAAATTTCTCAATTTTGTAACTAGTTTTTTATTTAACTTTAATTTTGTAACTAGTTTTTTTTATAAGATTTTGTAACTAGTTTCTAAGAAATTGTAACTGATTATTGATGATTTAAATATTTCCTATTGTTTCGGTGTTCGTTTGCTAAACTATTGACCAAAAATATATGTATCTAAGCATAAATATCAATAATAAAGGTTTAAATATTAGTTGCCAAAAAATGTTGGTTGACTTAAATTTTCACGTAAATTAAACATCAAAATAGAAAAATGCCTCGTTATCTAAAAAATTAGAAAGCTTATACACTTACGGGGGTACAATATGTTGAACCGAGTATATTACTTAGTTCTTATATAAATTTGTCTCCTGATTAAATAATTATAGCAACGTAGCAACTCAGGATGGCACATGGGAAGTGAATGCCTGAATGGGACTGAATTATAAAGCTGGGGAAAACAAGTTTCATAAATATTTCAATTTGGTAATTAATTAAAAACATATTGGTCAAGCATATTGGTCAAGTTGATTGGTTCATGTAAACTCGGCGTACGACTTCAGCCAATAGCAAAAATGAGACACATAACGCTCCCATATGTCCACTTACATATAGATAGAAGCAAAAATAAACTAAAAAGAAAAAGAAAAGCAAGATCAGATCTGGTCACTATAAAATTAATATATTTATAATCCTTTTTTATTTATAAAGAAGAAATAGGGAATGATTAGAACAAGATTAGACCATGATTGTGGGATTATAATCTAAACAGTCGGCTAAGTTTGCGCTGAACATTTTGTCTCTTTATTACAGACACAACACAACATGATTTGTTATGTTCATGTTAATTTTTTCTTGATTAGTTCTATACAAATTCTAAATTAAAAATTTAGGTGAAAAAAGAGATTAAACATTAATTCGATATATATATTATGATCAGTCAAAGCAAATAGTCTTTGTACTTTTTGTAACAAATATTTGGTCTGTGATTTGTATATATGTATGATTATTACTTATTAGTAGTATGTACATCCATTGAAAGAACTTAGACGGGAATGGTTGTGAACATGTTTTTTCTTTGTCCACTTCTAATAACAATATCTTAGTTTAATGTCAAATCCAAAATTTTGTTACCTGAAATTCAATTCCTACACATGGCCTGTGTTCGTGAATGGTATGCTCTGGTAATAGTACGATTAAATATAAAATACAGATAGGGTATAATACTACAACTGAAGAACATATTAGCACTTTGTAGTAACTTTTGTTTTTCGTTTTAACTCAACACTTTGTATTACATAATGGCAAAATATTGATTTTAACTATATTATTGATATATGTGGAAAAACACCTTTTAAAACACTGTACATACTTACACTCCACATAGAAATTAAATAGTATTAATAGATGATATATATATGTTGATAGAGAGATGTTATCAGTTAAAACTTAAGAAAAGAAATGAATTTTTGTTTTGTTGATTTTTTTTTATCAATTTTTTTGTTGTATGCAAGATTAGACTAAATAGCAAGTAAATGATGCAAAATCAAAGAATTAAAATATTAATAAATTTCTGTATATCTTAAATCATTTATAAATGATGCATAATTTTCTTATGTGTTTTTAAGTCAATGCATTAATGTGATTAAAAAATTAATAAATTTTAAAGGTATTTTATAAAATCTACCGTGAGTTCAAGAGAATTTATATTGTTTCTTTTTTTTCACTGGTTATAGTTAGTTTTCTGATTAACAACTTATAATTTATTTTATTTACTTTTATTATTTTAATTTAGTACTATAATTATGTGCTCCCGTCAAATAATTTGTGTGGATTCGCCACTGGCAATGTAGTAGACTTTTGGTAATCTCTTTATATCAAAGGGCAATGATTCGAAGCAAAGGAGACTGGTTTCCTCTATGTTGCAGTCTCCCATTCTATTATCTTCACACATTATAAATCATTGCTTGGAACTTTAGTTGAATCAAAACCAGAGAATTTAATTGTGGTTGATGATACGTCTGACTGTGACATGCCAAATAATATATTGTTGAATGCTAAAATTAATTATAGCTTTAATAGATGGATATATAATTCATAAATTACTCAACGACAAAAAATGTAAACAAGAAATACTATGATAAATGTTAATAACATAAACGTGTAAATCACTATTTCCAAACTGTAATTATATATGCCAAATAATTTTTATTGTATCGATATTGGTAGCCGTAGTAGGTCCATGACCTAGCATCTCAACTTAGACATTCAATCGAGAGAGTCGAAGACATTATCGATGGACCACTTAAAGCAACACTCACTTGAGGAAAAGAAAACTGTATCTTATGGTGCAAGTCACTGTACAAGCTTCAATCGTTATAAACTTTAGCTGGTTAGTGGATAAATCTATAAACAATAAAATTCAAGTTATTTCATGTATATTTTTAAAAAGAGAGGAGGATACTATGCATATTGCAATCTCAGATCATCATTTTACTGTATTCTTATCCGAATCTCCACGTCACTTTCTTTTAGCATCTATCCACCAAAGAGTTAACATATCCTTAAACAATCGAAAATAGCGACAGATTAGTGATATGAAATGTTTGGCTATGAAACAATGCTATATTATAGTGGTTTTGGACCTGTTGGGTACATTTTCCAGCGGGTCCATTTACCAATAATTTGAGCTGCAATTAGATTTTGTATAATCATTTGTAGATTTACTATAAGCCAGTCCATGTAATTAATACATATTTAGAAAGTTACTGAACCTATACATTGGTTGGAGATCTTACAATGACTATAATATAAAACCTCCAAAAGTGTGGCTGTGTATTGTTCTGTACATGGTAAAGAGAGAAAACGAAGCATTAGAAAAGGTGTAAAGCACATAAAATAAGGAACCTAAGGAGAATAGTAAACATCTGATTAAAATATAGTATCAAAGAAACCAAGTGACCATGAGAGATTCATAATTCATGCTATAGATAACAATGAGATGTTGCATAGTATTCCTGTATATGATTAAGTATTAGTTTAATTGAATAGATGATTAGCTGGAATTATCAATGAAAATAAGGAGAATAAAAAGAAGAGAAGAGAACAAAATCAAAATGGGTATGCATTTCAACTAAAATTGTAGAAAAAAAAGTGGCAGACAAAAGAGTGAAGCAAAGTTGACAATTATAAGTTGCAAACGTGAACATGAAACTGATGTCTTGTCCTTTATTCCACATGCTTAACTGTTTCCTTTTTTTGTTGTTGTTATGAGATGTTATAATCTTTAGCTTTTTAGTATTTTGGATCAGTCATTAACAATATACTGTATGTGATGATGTAACTAATTGTAAAACCATACTAAACGTAGGGCCGTACGTATCCGGCAAAACAGAAACAATTATCTCTACTCGAGTGTTATGTTATTACAGCTTTTTTCAATTACTTGATACAATGATATACAGATGTTAACAAAAAAAAGAAGAACGAAAAAGTAAGAACATACGATAAAGGTACAAAGACAATCCTTAAATTTTACATTTTCTAAACATTGTTACGTGGATTAAAAATAGACAATTAGGTTTTTTAAGCTATAGCCTTTGGGTCTCTTGTGGCAATTTAAGGACGGCCTTCCTTTATGAGAATGGGCTTTGAGTAACGTCTCACTATCTCTTGCCTTCACTTTCGCTTAGAACTGATCAGTTTCTGTTTAACTTTGGTTCATTCTTTTAGTCTTAGCTTAATACATATGGTTACCAAACTTAAATTAGTATACAATCATCTAGACAAAATTTCTGTTGAAAATAACCTTTTAATAAACATATATACTTTCAATTTCGTTTTTCTGTAGATCATAGCTTATATATGCTAGAAAACTAGACGGGTTATATTGGTTTTTATATAAATTGTTTGAAGTTGGCGAAAGTAACATTAAACCTAGAAGATAAATCAGTTTTTTCCACGCTTTTCGATGATTTCTTACATTTTAAGTATTCTTTAATTAGTTTATTTTTTTCTATTTGATGCTAATTCATTAAATTTCAGTTAATGTTTTTGACGGTCGTCTTGGTTTATTTTTTCATTTTGGTTTTCTATTTCATATATCTTTTTATGAATATGGGTTTCAAATCTTTCATCTAAATATCGTTGAAAATTGTTAAAGATCAAAACAAGTACATGAAAAAACTGATTACATTTGATGAATCTCACTCATATTTTAACAAATTACAAGCTAAAAATGATTGATTAAATTTGATATAAATTCGTTTTATTAATTTTTCAAAACAAACTTTACCACTATTTTTTGTTTTTTAATGTAAGACCACTAATTAATTAAATATAGAACAATCCATCTCATATTTCGTGTCGTATAAGGAATCCGATAAAACTAATAAACGCGCGATTAAGAAAGCTAAGTCTTCGCCCGCAATGTTGACTGGTTCGTTGATTCTTTTTCCTTTTCTATCAAGTTAATTTCGATTAATTAAAAAAATTAATAAATAAACAGGATATGTGAAAATTACATGCGTCTTATTTCTAGACGTTGACTCAGTTAAAAAGACAAGAGTTAATTGGTCGGTCCAGTCCTAAATCTTCAAATTACATTCTTTATTTAGCTTTTAGTTCCATGCAGGAAGCTCAAACAAATATATGATGTGTAACGAGTAACCATTATAAAACCAAATAAGCTTTAAAAAATGAGCAAGCAAAAACGGAAGAAATGTTATGAACTATATAATATACGATCATGTGAATTTACTTGTCTCCCACTTGTGTTTTAGAAAATTCGAATGTTCACTCGCTATACCATATTGATACGCCTCAATATTGCTACGTAAACTTCCACTCTGTTTCTTGTTCCCATATTATAATAATTAAAAACTATATGTTATACAGTTTTCTTTGAACGATAGCTTAGAACATAAGGCTGCAGCCGACATTACCCGAGTCTATATAAGACCCATACTTTTGCAAATCCTACATATATCAAAAAGCGCACACACAACAACAACAACAACAAAAGAAAATTGAGAGATTCCACCGATACCAATTTATTCAACAAGTAAAAGAGATAAAGGTATTGTATTGTTGATATGGCAAAGATCAAAGACGGTTCGTTACTAAACCGGTTGAGACAAGCCGTGAACAAAGTGAAATTCGTGTTAAGTTTCAAGATACACAGTCTCTGGGGTCTCGTACCAATGCTTGGTTCTTCTTCTTCTTCCTCATCTCTTCGTTTTAGTTTCAACGATAGACCAGGTTTAGCAGCGGCTTGTACCGAGGAGAATGAACCGGACTCAACCGGTTCTTCAAGAGGAGCGTTGTATAGAGCCGGGAGTTATGATCCATCGTCAGACGAAGACATAGACAGCAAAGCTGAGATGTTCATAGCTAATTTCTACAAGCAGCTTAAGATTGAGAGACAAATCTCTTTGGAACTTAAATATTGCTTGGGTAATAATCAGAGTTTCAACTACAGGTCGCCTTAGTTTTCATACTTTTTTTTATAATTCATTCGTCCATTTGTTGTAATAATAAGATCCTAAAATTTTCATTGGGTCTTAGTTGATGATGGGGCCTGCTATTTTTTTCGTGGTAGGCTTAGTCATTGTCATTACGCATTTGTGATTCACGTTTATTCATTTACATTTTATAGTTTATGAATGTAATGGTCTCATGAGAGAAAAATGTGGTGATGTAATTAATGTCATTTGATGATTTTGAGTATTTAAAGCTTTGTTGCTATTTTCATTTGAAAAGATTGGACTATAGTCGATCAAGTAACAAAAATATGTGGTCCATCTAATTCTAACTTGCAAACTGGGGTTCGAATTAGTGTTAATGTTTTAAACCTTCGTTTTTACCGGTTTTACTATCACATTATTCATGCTATAATATTCTTTTTTAATAACTATTTAAACTATGCATGGTGCAAATTGTACCAAAACATTAAGTTTTATTCATTACTTAGACCATCCGATACACCGATCATATTTCATGTACCACAGTCAAGTTTATTGCAACCACAGTCAAGTTCATTCGGCCTACTTTAGTCGAATGGATATAACCTAATTGGGCTGAATCTGAGTATTGGTCTTTATGGGCAAATGACTATGTTGACCTTCCTTTTAGGCCCACACAAATTCCAATTTCCATCGTTGACCTAAAAAATTCACCACACTTTTTTCACGTGTTGACTTTTGAAACTTAAGTCAATATAGAAAAGAAATAATAAGCATATAGATTTTCCACACAAAAAAAAAATTTAGGCATCTAAACCAATTTTTTTTTATGAATAATATATCTATAAGGTAAAATAAGATAGCTAAAATATACAAATATGAGGTGATTCATCATATAAAGGATCTAAGCAAGTAGAGAGAAAAAAAGGCAAAGCGCCACAATAAGATCTCGAAGAAGTCAACGCCTTCATTAACTTTATAGAGAGGAAGTTGGCAAGATGAGACTGTTGCGGGTCACGAAACTCGAAGCCCACCACGTTCTTAATTTTATTTTACCAAATTTAATTTTGACTCCACCCAACTTTCTATTTTGCAAGCTATATATATATATATATATATATATATATATATATATCTTAGAGATTTATATTTATATTAATATATTCTATTAGTTAGGTAGTTAGGTTAATAAAATATTTTATAAATATATATAAATCTAAGCACAATCAATCTATTAATATTTTATAACTATTATGATTACATGATTGGATACAATAGTTTTTCAATCTTGTATCTTCATCATGTTATTATTTTGTATCAAGATTATAAATTCCATAAAACACATTACATTTCGCGTCTGACTAATATATCAAATAAGTAGTAGAATAATAGAATAATTAAATAATTGTTAGTGGACAAATAAAATTAATAAAATTTTGATAAATTAATCATGATATGTTAAAACTAGTTTAAGTAAATTAATCATGTCTTACTTTTCTAAATATATTTTAAATATTTTAATGGTATATAGTAGAATCACTTTTAAAAAACATAAAAATTCAACAAAAATTATAAATAGTAAATGTTTTTATAGGTGAAAACATGAATAAGTGAATATCCACTCATCACCATCAAATTTTTGGTGCTTACATTACATTAGTTTATTTAATAAAAAAAATTTTTTGAATGAATGATATTTTTTTTCTACTTAAAACAATTTTATCACAGGATTGATCTTATCACAGTATATTTTTCTAAAGTTTCACAGTAACAATTGATAAAAAAATCATTATCGTTATTTTAAACAGCTGGAGAAGCGAGGGGGCTTGGGCGTGAAATGGGCCTCACGAACTGGATACAGCTTTGCCTGTGACAGAAGTTAATCACAGACGAATTAGCAAAAGGCTTTTCTTAAGAAAAAAAAAGCGTGCGAGCTCGTGACCTAACGTACCTCAGCGCCAAGTGACATTATCATTTGCTCATCGAGAGCGTTGTGCCTCCTCCTCCTCCTTTGAGTTTCTCGAGGCATTTTCTACTGCGTTAGTGCTTACTACTGTCTTCTTCAAAGGGAAAAAAAAGCCGCCGTCGCCTGATTCCATCGTCGAGGCGACGGAACAGTTAGGGTTTATCAAGCGACCGGGAGGCGTTCGTTGATTCTATTCGTCGATCTTCCAATTTTGGTAAGGAAGCTTTCCTCATATTCTCTATGTTTGGTGTAGTGCGAGTTTGAGCTTCCTCAATGAAGCCTTGTGTAGGAAATGAGTTAAGATGTTGATCTTTTGGTGATTCATGTGGACTAGTTTTGAATGAGTTTATATGAGTGATTGCGTGAAGGGAATGATAGATTCTGGAGATTGGCTTTTGATCGATTCGATTCTCTCGATCTGTTTCTGGCCATTTTTGTATGTGTTTGCTTCCACAGATAGTTTCGGTAGACCTGGTTGGATATCTGTAATTGAGAAACAGATTACCTTCATTTGTGATTTGGATATTGTATGAAAATTGATTTTGATAGAAGCTGTTTTGTTTCCTCTTTGGATTGTAGTTTCATATATGTATGCATGCTTTTTGTGGCAATGTAAAGTTGCTTTCTGCTGCAGCCTTATATGTGTAAAACTTATGGGATTAGATTTCTGCTATAGATTTATACAGTCTTTTTGGGAAAATGCCATAGAAGAGACATTTAATTTTAGGTATTTGAAGATTCTGATGGATTTCAACAGAACTTTTAGCTTCTAGTTGGCTTATTAGTTGTGAGCAGTGTTGGAACGTGGAACATATTTTTTTGCATAGCTTTGATATCCCTACACTTTCCGGGAGACTTATGCTTCTGCTTTGCTGGTGAATTGTCAGTGTTGCTGTGTTTCTTTCCTACATCCGAAGATGGGAAGCAGTCCAGCTCCATTTCCCGATATTGGCAAGAAAGCCAAAGGTAAGTTAGCAGATCTTGGCCATTGCTTTGGTGATGATGCTCTCTGTGTTTGCGATTCCCATTTTTTCTCAATGTTGGCCATTTATTGACTATTCGAAAATCTGCAGATCTTCTGAACAAGGATTACATTTTCGACCAAAAGTTTACTCTTACAATGTTGAGTGCCACTGGAACGGTATGTTAGATATCAATTGGATCCTCTAATGTGAATTGACTAAATCCACCTTATAGAAAACATAAGTTGCTCATGTGACTTGTTGATAATTATCATGCCTACAATATAGAATCTGTGCTGCTACATGTTTTCTGGACCAGAGCTAGGGATACTTACAATAAAATTCGTTATTTGAGAGAAGCAATCAAAACTCAAGTTAACTGGGAGTACTTAAGAATACCTCCCTTCCATGCCTTTGATTCGTAAAATGGCTGTAGTATTACGTAGAAGCATAATCTTTGATAGCTAGTATATCCCAACTAATTTACATACTTTGGTTTCTAAACATGGCTTTTGATGTATTGAGAAAATTTGTTGTGATTCTGGTCTCAGCTAAGTAGGGTGATTTGGCGCGCACCCCCCTGTCAGACCAATGTGCTTAATTTACTTTGAACCTCTGTAACTTTACTCCATAATAATTTTTTTGTCAACAGGAATTGGTGGCTACAGGTTTGAAGAAGGATGATTTCTTTTTTGGCGACATAAGCACACTGTATAAAGGTCAAAACACCATTGTTGATCTGAAAATCGACAGCCACTCAAGTGTAAGGAAATATCTGTAGTGATACATGATTTCTGATCTTTTTGCACCTTAATGGTCCTTAACCATATTATGCAGGTGTCGACGAAAGTAACTGTCAAAAATCTCATGCCATCTGCTAAAGCTGCTATTAGCTTCAAAATACCTGATCACAAGTCTGGCAAGGTCAGTGCATAGCTCATATGAGAAACGACTACTCTAGTCTCAGTCCTAGGAAATGACAGAAAATTTCTCTACTCCTGAGTCTTGACCTGTTTCTTTGTTATATTTCAGCTGGATGTCCAATATGTTCATCCTCATGCTATGCTCAGTTCCAGCATTGGCCTCAACCCAACTCCTCTGCTTGATCTATCAGCAACTATCGGAAGCCAGACTGTTTGCCTTGGTGGTGAAGTTGGTTTTGACACAGCTTCCTCGTCACTAACCAAGTACAACGCCGGAATTTGTATCAACAAGCCAGACTTCTCTGCTGCGCTCATGCTGTAAGCAACAACAACATGATGCTCCATTTTGCAATCTGCTTTCAGTTTTGGCTTTTCATGGAACTGAAAAATTGCTAATTTGTAGGGAGGATAAAGGGGAGAGTCTAAGAACTACTTACGTCCACATGATGAATCCAACCACGTTAGTTGGTGCAGAACTGATCCGTCGCTTCTCGAGTCATAACAACAGCTTTACCATCGGAAGCTCTTACTCTCTGGATCCATTCACAACGGTGAAGGCCAGAATCTCTAATAATGGGAAAGCAGGGATGGTGGTACAGAGTGAATGGAGACCAAAGTCGCTCATAACTCTCTCAGCTGAGTATGACACAAAGGCTGTGACCTCTTCACCGAGGATTGGTCTCGCTCTGGCGCTCAAACCATAAAAGAAGAAAGAGCTCTCTCAGTTTGGAATACAAATTAAACAGTACAATTTTTCACCAAGTGCTAAAAACTCCCCCAAAGAAATATCTGTTGGGTTTATTAAATCAGTTTTGCACTAATATTTTTTTTCTTTTGTTCTTTTTTCAATTGTGTGATGTGAAAGAAAAGGGAGTGGTTATAAAACCCGATTTTTTTGGAGATGGAAAGTTTGTGTTTCTTTAGAGTTTGTTTTCATTAGATCCATCTGTAGAGATACACAAATAGTCTTTATATAGAAGACAACAAAACTTCTCAATTCTTTTCGTCGGGTATCAAAACTGTGTTTTGTGTAGCTTTGATATCTACGTTATGAAAAGCTTAATGACATTAATTCATTATATAAGTAACTATTTAGATTCATTAACTAAACGTCAATACATAATTAGTATGATCCGTTGCTTACGTTTTGTTGTCTTCTATATAAGACCACTCACTTGGTATTATATCTATCAAGAAGAAAAACATAAACAAAATTAACATATACTAATTACAAAAAAAAACAATGAATACGTTTACTATGTTCTTGTGTTTATTTATGTTTTTGATGGTCACCTCCTCCTCGCAAACCAATGATAGTGAAAGAAAGGTATTTTGATGACATGTTTATTAATTTGTTTTGCTTTAAGATGCTAATTAATTGAGGGTATGGATGGCGCAGGTCTACATCGTTTACCTGGGGGCATTGCCGTCAAACAGCGACTACGTCACTAATATACTTCACCATTTCACATTGCTTCGTACTGTCACCGGAAAAAGGTCAACTATTTGATATCTAGGTCCCGGTTTAGAGCCATCGAACCAAAAATCTGATAAATAACTTAATGTGTGAATTTATATATTAATCAGTTACGACCCGAGCCTAATCACCACACACTATGGGAGGACTTTCGACGGTTTCGCCGCTTGGCTTACTGTGGAGGAAAGGAAGAAGCTTGCAGGTAAAAAACCTCCAGACATACATTTTTTGAAAAACCAAACAATACCAAAGATGATTAAAAGATATGGTTTAATGTGGGAAATGAATGTTTGAGTCACTTGCAGAGTATGGCTTAGGACTGAGCATTTTCAGCTGAACCAAAAGCCAATAAAAACTTATTTAACCGGAATTATTCTAGACCAAATTGAACCAACTACCAAAATAACCAAACTAAATTGTTGACATGGCTATATTACAATATTTTAGTTTTATTTTACAGAATGTAATTCGTTACCCAAAAATTTGAACAATATTTTCTGTTTTAGAGTAAAATTTCTGGCCTGTGTTTTTTACTTTTTTCATAATGTTTGTGTTTATACTTAATGGCTTTTTTCTTTTGTCGATTTATAGTCATGCCGGAAGTAAATGCGGTTTTTCCAAAGGATAAGAAAATACAACTTCATAAGAACGTGAACATGATCAATAACGATGACATAGTCTCAGGACTAAAAACTCAACATTTGGCTCCCTTCTGATATGTAACCAATGAATTTTTGTACTAATCATCATATATGAAATCAGTGTCATCCCTAATATATAATTGAGAGGTTTCAAGCAAATTGAAATATGTGTGGCCTTATGTTTCTGTTACCTAATTTCATTGATGAGTTATATATCATAATATAATATTTTTTTTGTTTATTTACTTAAATACAGAATAACATTAATTTATCATATATATTTATTTTTTAGAAAAATAAATCAACTTAATTTAACGGTTTTTACCAAGTATTTCAAGTTTTATAAGAATAAAAATACTGTACTACTACATTTGGCTTTTCATTGCTAGACTATGGTTTTTTCAAAACTACAAAAATTGTTTCAACAAATTATCTTAAAATGATGGTAAACATTTTTTTTAAAATTATTTAATTGGAATTGTTCTTATTTAGACCTATATGTGTAACCATCCACAGAGTCATTAATTAAATCGGAATTCCTCTTACTATCTAGGAAAAATGTGTTTAAGACCATCGGAATACAGAGAAGTCCATTTCAAACATTATCATAAAAGTGTTTTTCAAATAATATTAAAAAGATGTTACTCTATAAAAAGAGACAAAGACACAATTGAACAAGTAATCTTTGTTGCATACTGGAATATTATTCTGCATAGTCTCAATAGAATTTGTCTAATCCCACGCCTTATGACGAATTTTGGAAAATACAAAATAAAAGTCAGAAATCTTAACTGTGGCTAACAATCTTAATAAGTTAATATTTGTGTTCAACACCTTTGACATTTCTGTCTTTTTCTTTTTATTACTTAAAAGATTGCAAACCAAAATACAAATATTTTTGTTGACTAAAATAAAATCCAATATTGTGACATATAAAGAAAAAATAGATCCAACAATTTGATCAAATATCAAATAAATTATTTGTCTAAGTCTTGAAAATTGTTAGTATTTGCTCAAATTTCCCTCAATATTTGTTCAAATTTTCCCCAAAAAGCTAGATCGAATAAATTATTTGTCTAAGTCTTGGAAATTGTTAGTACTTGCTCAAATTTCCCTCCATACTTGCTCAAGTTTTCCCCAAAAAGCTAGATCGAATAAATTGTCTAGTTTTGAAAATTGTTAGTATTCGCTCAAATTTTTATCAATTGCTTAAGTTTCCCTCGATATCCCTTTTATTTTGATTGAAGATACTATAAATATATTCTGCTTATTTATTTATATTTGATTCTTTGAATCTAAAGTATCACAATTTGGAAAATATTACAATTTATTTATATGTATATTTGTATTATAATATAAAATTCTATTAATCAATATTATTTGTAATTTTTAGTGTATGTGTTATAGGTTTTACAATATATATATATGAAATGTGATATTATTTTTTAAAAGATTAAAAACTATAAAATTTGAAATGAGACATTATTTTAATAATTTTATGTGTTTGAATTTTAAAATTTCTATTGAATACTTTGGATTTTATTTTTAATAATTTACTCATGAAGCTCTACAATGACCAGTATCAACATGGTTGATATATACATGAAATGATGTTGTATTTGGATCTCATCTTCAGTTGGATTAAGATGAAATATTATTTGGTAGATGTGAAATCAAAGACCGGAGTTTGACCCAAAAAATGATTGTGTCATTTCATAATCTACTAAACGCAATGGAGTTTTTATTATTTTATTAATTTTTAATAAAATTTTAGTTGAGAGATTTTATCGGAAAAAAATAATTGAGATTTTTTAAATATATCTAATGGTACTTGAGAATATATTTTTTATTAGTATCCAGAAGTTAAGAAATTTTTTTTTACTAAAATTTTAGTTGAGTATTTTAAAATGAATATGTTGATATTTGAGAGATTTCATCATTATAGTCCTACAAAAAGAAAGTATATAGATTAATTTAGGCGTAGGCAAAAAAACTGAAACCAACTCGAAATAATCGGTTCAGTTCGGTTTCGATAATATCCTAAAATTCTCAATGGTTCATCTTCATTAATACATGTGAATAACTGCTAAATATCAGAACCGAACCGATATCCGAATATGTACTCAAATTATAGTTAAATACCTAAAAATATTAAATATATTAATTATTTTTTGATATTACAGATATATTTTTGGTATTATGGGTATACTTTCTTTTATTTTTTGAGTATTGAGTATATTTTTGAATTTTTGGTATTTTTTTAGTATTTTTAATATATATATTTTTTTAAATCGGTTTTCAGGTTCATTTTAAATATTTTAGATCATATATATAAGAATCTAAACTGTAACTTGATTTTATTGGATGATCACAGGTTCTGAAAATTAAGAATCGAACTGATTCAAAATCAATAGAAACCAAACTGAAACTTAATCGAAACACTTCTGTTTTTAAATGGATATAAAATTCCTCAATTTCAAAAATTCGGAACCGATCCGAATACTAGAATACTCCATTCATTCATGAAACAATTTAATTCATTGTTTAGGAGAAGACGAACCATTTGACCAAAAAGAAAAAAAAAATAGAGACGAGAACAAAAAGAAAAGCCCCAAACATATCTTCACTAGAAATCACTCAAATCCAGCAACCCCATTACTAATAGGCTTAATTCAAAGAAAACTCCAAAACCCAAATTTGTTTTTCTTGTTTCTCCTCTTCTACACTTGTTCTCTTATAATGGCCCCACTTAACCTCTTTGCCTCTTTCACCATCACCAGGCTATAATAACTTTTCATTTTTTACCCTTTTTTCTTTTGAATAACCCATTATTTCATTTTCTCTATAAAGTTTTATCGAGAAAACTTGTCAAAGAAATCAAAAAGAAACTATCGCGTTTATAAATTGAGAGAGACCCTTCTCTTCTCTCTTCTTGATCTCTCAAAGCTTTCATCTTTTTTATATTATTCTCTCTCAAGTTTTCTTCCTCTTTCTCTCACACCGTGATTCAGCCGTAAAGTTCACACCTTTCTCAAAAATCCTCTGTTTTCTCTTCTCCCTTTTGAGCTTTTCTCTCTGCTTTAATCTGATCACAAAAATGAAAGAGTATTGGACATCATTAGCTTCACTTCTTGGCGTCTTGGCTTTTTGTCAGAGCTTAATGCATTCAATATTCCCACCGGAGCTCCGTTTCGCTTTCCTCAAATTCTTCAACCGAATCTTCCACCTCTTCTCTTCTTACTGCTACTTCGACATAACAGAGATTGACGGCGTTAACACCAACGAGCTCTACAACGCCGTCCAGCTTTACCTTAGCTCCTCCGTTTCGATCGCCGGAAACCGTTTAAGCCTCACTCGCGCCGTCAACTCCTCCTCCATCACTTTCGGTCTCTCCAACAACGATTCCATCGTCGACACCTTTAACGGCGTCACCGTTCTCTGGGAACACGTCGTCACTCAACGGCAAACTCAGACTTTTGCTTGGAGACCGTTGCCCGAAGAAAAACGTGGATTCACTCTCCGAATCAAGAAGAAAGACAAAACCTTGATCCTCAACTCTTATCTTGATTACATCATGGAGAGAGCTAACGAGATCCGCCGGAAAAACCAAGACCGGTTGCTTTACACGAACTCTCGAGGTGGGTCTTTAGATTCAAGAGGACATCCATGGGAATCTGTTCCTTTCAAGCATCCGAGCACTTTCGAGACTCTTGCCATGGATCCGATCAAGAAGCAACAGATCATGGATGATCTCAAAGATTTCGCGGAAGGTCAAATGTTTTATCAGAAAACGGGTAGGGCTTGGAAGAGAGGTTACTTGCTTTACGGGCCACCAGGTACAGGTAAATCGAGTATGATCGCAGCGATGGCGAATTATCTCGGTTACGACATTTACGACCTCGAGCTCACGGAGGTTCATAGCAATTCGGAGTTGAGGAAACTGCTGATGAAGACGAGTTCTAAGTCGATAATCGTGATCGAAGACATCGACTGTTCGATCAATTTGACGAATCGGAAGAAGAACAGTAACAGTAGTAGTAGTAACGCGATTTCGCAACGGAGCTATTACGACCCGGAAACACGAATCGGGTCGGGTTCAGGGGAAGAGTCTGGTAATGGGAACACGATAACGTTGTCGGGTTTGTTGAATTTTACGGATGGGCTTTGGTCTTGTTGTGGAAGCGAGAGGATCTTTGTGTTCACGACGAATCATATCGAGAAGCTTGATCCTGCATTGCTTAGAAGTGGGAGAATGGATATGCATATATACATGAGTTACTGTAATTTCCCTTCGTTAAAGATTTTGTTGAAGAACTATTTGGGGTACGAGGAAGAAGACGTAGACGAAGACGTTTTAAAGGAGATGGAGAGAGTGGTGGAGAAGGCGGAGATGACGCCTGCTGACGTGAGCGAGGCTTTGATCAAGAATCGGAGGGACAAGGAGAAGGCGATTAGGGAGCTGTTGGAGGATTTGAAAAGTAGAGGGGAGAAAAACGTGAAAGATGGGAAATTGAGGGGTCAAAGTGGAAATTTGACAGAGTTGGAAATTGTGGAGGAAGAAGAGAAGAGGGCTATAGATAGTCAAAATGAAGAAGAGGATAACGATGAAGAAGAAGAAATTGAGTTTGAGGACAATATATGTAAAGACTAGAGATTATCAAAATGTTGTTTTTATTTTTCCCCAAGTTTACAATGTAGAACAAAATGGTCAAAAGTTGTGATCTTTCTTTTCTTTATTTGCTCGGGTTACATCTTGTTTTCTTGTATTTGATTTTAGTTGTTGAAGAATAAGATGAAGCTGTGAAAGTGACAGAACAAATAATATGTTAGAATTATGAAAGTTTTAACTAAAAGAAAGTGAGAGAAGTTTTTAGAGAGGTGGTCAAAAAGCCAAGTGGCTGATGAGGATTTTGTATGTGGGGAATAGGAAATGCAAAAGGTGGATCTCAGTGGGTACCATAAGCATTAATAGTTAGTATAAAATAATATTAGATCAAATATTTGTCAAATTATAACCGTGCTCAATAATTGGATCATATAGATTATATAATAATTTAATAATATACATTTTAAATTTAAATTTATACGATAATATTGGATGACATTATTATAAACCGATAAACTACAAATCCTTATCAATTAAATTTTATTTAAAATCTATTTTTTTGTATATATAGTTATATATATACAATTCTATTTTATACCCGTTATTATATCATCTACAATCACAGTTCAGTTATTATAATATTTTTAGGTTTTGAGTTGGATAATGACTATTATAGTTATATATATATAATTCTTCTATTTCATACCCTTCATCATAGTTAGAAGCTCCAGCTCCGTATCAAGTTCACGATCAATATCGTTACTAGCATCAATATCGTCAATAATTATGATTAAGTTATCATAATATTTTTAGGTTTTGAGTTAGATAATGACTATTAATCATGCTAAATTACTTACTTACATTACATAATCCAAATTATTTTATTTTTATTTTGTATTATATCGAAAAATTCCAAACCT
The DNA here is from genome assembly GCA_000218505.1 of Schrenkiella parvula. Classification (NCBI taxonomy): domain Eukaryota; kingdom Viridiplantae; phylum Streptophyta; class Magnoliopsida; order Brassicales; family Brassicaceae; genus Schrenkiella; species Schrenkiella parvula. The sequence continues at coordinate 9,937,712 of CM001192.1, read as the reverse complement.
AAACTTAAAACAATATCAGAAAGTTATGAAAGAATTATGGTTTTTTTTGCATTTTGAAATATCCAAGTTAACTACCATTCTTACAAAAAAAGTGCAAGTTAACTAAAATAATAGTTGAAGAATTCGAACTATAATTTAAAATATTTATACTTTCTGAAACAACCGACTCAAAATATTCTTGTCTATGTTCCGAATCTATGATATTTGAAATGCCTAAGTAAGGCTTGAATTATTCAAATATCTGAAATAGTCGGTTCAAACAATTTCAAAATTATAAACATTTCAATGCAGTTATCCAGTCTTAAGGATTAAAATATCGAAACACTCATATAAGCAAACGGATCAAACTGATTATTTTAGTACCCAAAAATTAGATATCCCTTAATACACGATTCTCAGATTAAGACAATAACCTCCAAACAAAATTCAGGTTGCAAGCTACCTTCGTGTATAGCATGCACTTGCCACTTATTAGTACAGCGATTGTTATAATTGGTACTTTTGTGTGGTGACAATATAGCTGTCATATATTAGGTATGAAGTTTAGGAATCATTCTTCCATTATACTATTGTTATGCATACGTTCTTATATGTCAATGAACACTCAAATTATATGTTCTTTTAATAAAAATGTGAAGTGTTAAAGACTTAAAGTTGACGATTTGGTAGGCTAAGTTGCTCAAAATCTCTTTTATTCATCTCTTTAGAGGTTTGTGTTTAGGATCCCACAGCTTCTACTTACTTTAAACTTTTAAAATAAAATTCCGGTATTAATGAATTGATTTATTATAATAAACTTGGCCACTAGATATATCACTCTACAGTAAGAGACAAATATGCAAATTATTATTATTATTATTTATCTTTGTAAACCGTAGTTAGGACGGATTGTAATTGGTGTTTATTAATTTATTTAATAAAAGAAATGTCAGTGGATATTTTTTTTACCTAAGAATGACATGTTTCATTGATTTAATTCGGCTGGTATAGTGCGAAATTATATTTTAAAATAACTGAAATTGCATATGACCATTTTAATGCATCATCATATAATGCAGGAGAAAGTTTATACGTTATGAATTAGGTAGACTATATTTACTCTACTCCACTTTTAAAATAAAACTGATGTAATTGTAATGTAAAGCTCAATAAAAATATCAAAACTAAATGCAAAACAAAAGGGATAAAAACAGATAACATAATAATGAGGAGATGTCAAGATTACACAAGTACACAAAACCTTACATGAGAAAAAAAAAAGAAGGAAAAAAGAATTAACTTCCAACAACGGCCAAACTCAAAAACATTTGATAAATTTTTATAAACAAATGAAACTCTTTGGAGAGAAATATTATCAGTTGCATATATAGACTCCGGTTTCGTACCTGTGATCTACCTCATAGAAATCTGTATTTCCCTCAGCAGCTGCACGTAGACTGATACCAGACAATGAACTACTTCCCTGAACCGAGAATTTCACATAACAAATTATTTCTGGTTCATCCTCGCCGTGCTCTGAATCGATAGGCATCCGCGCTCTTAGTCTCCCGGGACTTCCATTGAGCGGAATCTCAGGGATTTGCCATTTCAGTTCTCGATCGGTTCTGTTTAGTATTGCTTTAGGCGAAACCTTAAGCAATGTGGGATCAACGGGGAGTTTCAGAATAAAGTCTACATTTTTCAGAGGCTCGGGTAGTTCCGGGCTTGAGACGTATTGTATCATTAGTGAGAGTAAAGTCCCGCTGGTTCGTTTCACCATTCGGACTCTAAGAGGCAACGGGGTTAGTTTAGGTTGCAAGCTATACTTCAGGATAGGGATTGGTTCTTCAGAAGGCGCGGTTCTCACATGAAACAAACCGTTCCCTAAGCTACTGATCCGAGAACTCTGCATAGCGAATCTCTTAACGGCACTAGTACCCTCAACACGGAATGAGAACTCGGTTTCTTTCTCTTCACCAGAGCCTTTGGGTGGCATTGTTTTCAGATAGATCACACCCATTAGTCCTACTCTAGCAAGCAAGGATTCTCTAAACTCGGTTCTAATTTCCTCAGAGATATACATTTCAGGACCTTTCATCTCAGGCTTTTTAACTAGGTCATCGAGATTACCTCCCGCTCCATCTTTGCCTTCCACTGCCTTAGGATCACTGGTGTGCAACAGCTCAAGCCCGCCGAGTCCTTCCTTCTTTTGAATCTTCTTCGGTCCCATAAACTCTGAAGGATCCAATCCACCTCCCCAAGCATCACTAAACGATTCAAAAGTTTCTCCAATCGTAGCCTGTTCGTTGCTGAACTCAATCCCACCGTATTGCCCTTCGAATCCTTCCACATTGATGTGCGTAGACTGTGTTGCTTCAGCTGGAGGCAATGTAGTCACCTCGAGTCCAGCCAGTACCAAAGTCAAGTCCGTTGAGGAAGGATCCTTGTTCTTCTTGAACCCACCCACGAGATCTTTCTCCTTGTTGATCGTTTCACTTGCCGCGAAAGGATCCTTGTTCTCCGGTTCCGGTTCTTCCTTCAATTGCTCTGATTCTTGCACCACTGGGGCTAGGCTCGCCGCTAGTTCATCACCGGCGGCAATAGTCTCAGGAGGCAATTCGAATCTCGCATTGGAGAATGCGTGCACAGAAGCTAGATGCTCCGCGGCGTGCGATTCCACCGACGTCCAACTATCTGCTCCTCGGATCTTATTCTCCGTGTCTAAAGCCGAGTGGACCATCTTCGCGATTCCATCACCGTGCATAGCACCAAGCATCGCGGCCAGACGAATGTTGCTGACACCACGCAAGACGATGTCCAGCGCCATGTAAACCTCTGCATATTTCCGTCCAAGCTTCTCCGGAGTTACATCAACTCCACGGCAAGCGGTGACGATGACACTAACAGCCTGATTCACGATGTGAATACACTCAAATACATTGACCGAGTTGTCGTGATCCGCGACGGTGACACCGAGGATGTAGATCGAGTTCACTAGTCGATAAACCACCCGATACTTGCTCTCCACACCAACAATCACCTGTCCGTTTGAAGCCGCTAGCGGATCGTCACCTACGAGTTCCGCCGCCGCTGCATCGTCGGCATCCGCCGCGGACGAAGAAGAAGAAGCTTTCTGTTTCTGATTTGATTGCTTCTGCTGCTGCTTCGAGGAAGAGAATGCCTGACGCGTTTGGCGGAAATACGAGAGAGCGATTAGGGCTCTTGCCGGCGGAAACCACTCTCTGGTTTGTAGCAAAATGTCAGATCCATTTGCCGGTTGCAGAGCTAGGGCTAAGCACGACATAATTGCGATTCAAATTCGATCTACAAGCTTCTAAAACTCGCGTATATTCAATATCCAAGTAGCCTCGATCCGGCTAATCATTCAGAGCATCATCGGATCAAAATTGATCAGATCTGAAGAAGGATCGCCGAAGAAGAAAAACGAAAAGGGAAAGCGAGAGGAGATCTTCGCTGTGAAAGAGTGATATTAATAAAACGACATCGTTTATTACATTTTACCTTATTGGGCCTAAAGCTGAGTTTTGAAAGCAGGCCCAATTAAAAACTAATGGTGCCGCGTTTTGCAAAGCGAAGGTCTATTTTTATTTGTTTTGTTTTTGAATTTTGTGGCGCTTACAATTTTCGAGAAATCGATAGCTTTTGGCGGTGAAAAGCGAAATGGGAAAATGAAGCCGCAGAGTCTCGTCTTACAATCGCCGACGAGCCTGAAGCTAACCACCGGCTGTAAAATCCTCGATGAATGTCTTCGCGGCGGATTTCCCTGCAATTCTCTGACGGAAATCGTGGCGGAGAGCGGCTGTGGAAAAACACAACTCTGCATTCAGCTCTCGCTCAGTGCCCAACTTCCGATTTCAAACGGCGGGCTCGACGGTTCTGCTCTTTATCTCCATTCCGAGTTTCCGTTTCCGCTTCGCCGTCTTCATCAGCTCTCACGATCGTTTCATCTATCAAACCCTAGTATTTACGCGAATCACAATGATAATCCTTGTGATCATGTGTTCGTACAAAACGTACATTCTGTAGATCACCTGCTCGACATAATGCCTAAGATAGATGCTTTTGTCGGGAATTCGAAAACGAGGTTTCCTCTGAAGCTGATTGTACTTGATTCTGTAGCGGCATTGTTCAGATCGGAATTTGATAACACCCCGTCTGATCTCAGGAAGAGAGCTTCTTTGTTTTTCAAGATATCAGGGAAGTTGAAGCTTCTGGCAAATAAGTATGATTTGGCTGTGGTGATTACGAATCAGGTCACTGATTTGATGGAGTCTTCTGATGGGTTAAGTGGGTTGAGGGTTGGGAATTTGAGGTATTTGTATTCGTCTGGGAGACGAGTTGTTCCTGCGTTAGGGTTGGCTTGGGCCAATTGTGTGAACTCTAGGTATTTCATCTCACGAAGTGATGATACGATCTACAAAGAGAGAAGCGAGAAAGATGAGGGAGGTCCAAGTTCTGTGTCTAGAAGAGCTCAGAGACGGCTTGACATTGTTTTTTCACCTTATCTGCCTGGTTCTTCTTGCGAGTTCATGATCACACGAGAGGGGATTTGTGGGGTTTAGTGCTAGGTGATCCATCGTGCTATGCGGGATAATTTTTATTTGAAGCTTCATGAGTTCTTGGATCTTTTAGCATTATTTATGTAGATTTTCAAAGGGATCGGGATCTGGGAGATGGGCTGCGGCAAGCCAGGTTCTTTCATAATTCTCCTCTTATTTAGATGTCATATATAAAATCTCCTTTTTGCTTTTCTTTAGTTTATAAGCATTCTATAAACAATTCCTCATGCTATTGCTTTCTGTAAGATTCCTATACATATACTTTTTAGTCTCACGCTTGATATTGATTAGCAGTGAAAGTGTATTGCATGCTTCTCACTTTATTCTCTGATTTTCTTTCCTTGGCATAATTGAATTTCCCATTTGGTTGCCATCTTCAAATATTTTAAATTTCCTTCTTGAGTAAATTGCTGAAGTGACTGTTATGTGGCGGTAATATCTTTATGGACCTGGTAGTGTTAAACATTCTGGTGGAATAGGTTTAGTATTTACCTTCTTTTGATCCATATGAACTCTGCAAAAACAGTATTTATTAAATCAACTGTCTAAAATTTGAATGCCATAAATAACATACTTTGTTTTCTTGTTTGACCTATTGACAACTCAAACAAGAGATTTCTTCTTATCTTTAACCCTTTGATTATTTTCTGTTTCATTGAATGGCAAAGAGATGACTGAAGAATCCATGGAGACGATGTTTCTGGAATCAGGAATGCCAGTTCGAGAGCATCAAATCGACATCTGACCCTTAGATAAGAATGAGAGAAGAATGAGAGACTCAGGCTAACTGGCTAAGGCTAGAAAAAAGCTGTTGAATCATCTCTGGGACACGATAAATGTACAGTAAAGTTTGGATTTTTATGTTACATACGTGTATTAGAGCAGAGAATCGTTCTTGGGGGTCTGTTATGTTGAGCAAATACTTTGTAACTTTTATTTCTTTTGTAGCTTTGTATAAATGATACATAATGCTTTTCGCCTGCTCATAATTTAGGAAAAGACAAGTGATCACTTCAATAATGGATAATTGATTTGAGAAAACAAATTAAAGTAATTGGAGACAGGTTAAGTATGAACGACCATAACCGGTCATAACCTTGTCCGATGCCGTTTAGCAGTCAGTATAAGACCAAGAACTACGTTTTTGATACACAAAATTAATCAAAATTGTGAGGGATAAGCATGTATAAACATATTGGAAAACAATCCGAATTTGGTATGAAGTTATGAACCAGTTATCGACCTCACTTCTTTGAACCGGTCGCCTCTTCGAATTCAGCTTCAGGCGGAACCTTTTCTCAGTGCCACTTGAAACCTTCATCAGAGCTACCAGAGGATCCAGATCCCTTAGACATGTGTTCTTCGATCTTTGACACTGCCTTGTTCGCAGCTTCGAGCTTAGCCTTAATGTCCTCAATTTCTTCACCAGCCATTGCTGTCCTGAGATCAGATACTGTTAAGCTCTGCGTCTTTCATCATTCTGTTTATCTCATCGTCCGCGAGACAACCTGAAGATCTGATTGTGATCTCTTGCTCTTCAGCTAGAGCACATAACCGTTTTTTTGGTATGTTGAGAAAATATTTTAAAAGTTTGTTTATCCTATTATCAACATTAAGCTTTTCACTATCTAAATATATTTTTAATATAAATAGAAAATATTGATTTAAATATTTTTGGCAATCCTAACAATTACTTTTTTATCAGTTAATTTTATATAATAAATCAAATTTGATTGATAAAACGAAAACATTTACAAAATAAGAAATCAGAACAATTACTTTATGAGCCAAAATTGTGCTTTTTATGTGACCCGGCCCATATCCAAAGACCGGAATCGGTTGTACGTACGTCACTCTAGGCGTATAACTAACTCCGACTGGATTCGATTCGTCGTCACTTAGCTCCAATAAAGTAGAAACCACTAGCTTCTCGATTCAGAATTCTTCCATAGCAGGTTGTTCCCACAGAGATATTTAATCGTAGCCTCGAGAAGAGATCCACCGGAATCGTACCGTCAATGTCGACTCCGGCTGCCGTCGCCGTCGCCAGCAGAGGATCGATCACTCACGTAATCTTTGACATGGACGGTCTTCTTCTCGGTAATTTCGATGAACCTGATCTCTTCGCATTAGTGACATTCGAGTGAGATTTTAGTTTCCGCTGGATCTAAAATTCGTTTTGTTCAATGTCCTGAATTTTGTTCGGAATTTTCAATTCCTTTTGTGGCGGTATCATGAAGATGCGTGTTTGATTGTTTTGGATAGATCATTGTTGTTATGAATGTAACGTGTGTTGGTTCTATTGGTCGGGAACAAATCAAGGAAATTTCTGGAGTGGGAAAGATGATTGTGTAACTAAGGTTTTGTATCCAAAAAAAAGGGACAACTTTAGCTGATATAACCAGTTATGCTCACTCACATATTTGAGGTTGTGAAAAATTCTTTCTTTGGTATTCATAGTTTAGCTAGTCTATGCTCATGCCGATTTGGTTTCCGTTGCAGACACCGAGAAGTTTTACACTGAGGTCCAGGAGATCATACTTGCTAGATACAACAAAACGTTTGATTGGTCTCTCAAGGCTAAGATGATGGGAAGAAAAGCTATAGAAGCTGCCAGGATATTTGTTGAAGAAAGTGGGATCAGCGACTCTCTTTCAGCTGAGGACTTCCTTGTCGAGAGGGAGTCTATGTTGCAAGACCTGTTCCCTACTAGTGAGCTTATGCCAGGTACAACCTTGCTTTCTGTATAACCTATGTTTTTGCACACAGACATATGGTTCACTGGAAAATTACATCTCTGGATACTTCTGTTTTTTCCTGTTACATATATATATTTTTTAATACTAGTCACAGGAAAAGTCTCTGTTTTTTTTCAACTTCCTCTTCTTTACTTTCATTTTGTATTTGTTCTTCTGGATTGATCTTATTTGATTGGATTTGATAATATAAGCTCCGAGTTAATAACCGATGAAACATACCAGCACCGAGCCTTTATAATCATATTGACTTTTCTTTTCATGAACCATTTTTTATTCCACTGTTTCAGGGGCTGGCCGGCTCATCAAGCATCTTCATGCTAAGAATATTCCAATTTGTATTGCTACGGGGTATCTCTTTTCTTCATCACCGCACCTGTTCCTCATCATAATATACCATTGAGCCGTGCATTCTAATTTTCAGCTTTTTTTCTTTACAATCCGGAAACTGACTTTCACCTTTGAATGCATGGTTGCAGTACTCACACACGGCATTTTGATCTAAAAACCCAAAGACACAAAGAACTTTTCTCATTGATGCATCATATAGTTCGGGGCGATGATCCGGAGGTGAAGCAAGGAAAGCCTGCCCCAGATGGCTTTCTCGCTGCAGCTAAGAGATTTAAGGTAACGATCTCCAAGATGCTTCAATACTAATACATATATAAGACCGTATGTTGTAACTGAGTCCTCCAATTTAAGCTTTGAATTGAGATGTAAACTAATGTCTCATCTTCGTGTTGATTCCTTAGCACGGTCCTGTTGACCCACAGAAGGTTCTGGTGTTTGAAGATGCTCCATCCGGAGTTCTTGCTGCTAAAAATGCGGGAATGTAAGTGAATTTCTCCTAGTAGATTAACCAACCAAATAAGCTTAGTGGTTTAGTTTCAGACCAGAAGTGAGACAGTTATTGATACACGTTCATTACACAAAGTTTATTCCTCTTGATTCTTCTCTACAGGAACGTGGTGATGGTGCCAGATCCTAGACTAGATATCTCTTATCATGATGTTGCAGATCAAATCATAACTAGTCTACTCGATTTCAAACCAGAGGAATGGGGTTTGCCTTCATTCGAGGACTCAAACTAAACGATATACAAACTTCTTCAAGGTAATGATAAGAAGTCAAAATCATGAATCGGTGAGAAGCTTGATTGTTTGTCTTATTATATTTGTTTTGGCGTTTACATGACAAAGCCATGAGGTTTGATGTCGTCAAGGGTTATGATTTTTGTCTATTGAAGCCAAAATAGACACTAAGGTGGGTGATATGACAATAGACCAAACAAAAAACTACCTTAACGTCTAAACAAAAACATTGTACAAACTCTTACTCCCAAGTCCAAACACTGGCTTAATTGCTCTTGTTTTTGTCGGTAGCTGAATTGATTCCTTCTTTATGGTTGGAATCTCCCTTCTCTACGCATCACTAACATGTGTCATTTACATCCCAAAATTAATCTTCTATTCACCATGATAAAATGTTTTGAATATATCAATATATATTTCAATTTTTAAATGTTTTTTCATTGATAAATTTAATGAAGAGAGGCTAGGTTTGATATTGTAACTGAACGATTTTGGTTTGGTTTTCATACTTTGGTTTTGTTTTTGAGCCTAATTGAGGATAAGCTACCCATCGGAGTTTGTAACATCGTGGTTTGAAATAAAATTGTTGGCGAGTCATAATCATCGTTCAAAGAGAGGAACGAAGTATGCGTGTTTGAGTTGTAGAAGATTAAGAAAAAAATGAAGATAAGTTACTTGTATTGAATTCTCTTTCACTTTGCGTAACATTTTTGATGTTCCATGTTTTTTTTTGTTCATTTCGTGGGAAGATAAGTGAACAATGAAGCAAAAAACACTCGATGATAATTTGACAATAATGCCCTTGGATATCACCGACATAGGGTGCTACAAACATCTTCTGACATCGTTGGCAAAACGTATCTCTACTCACTCGTTTCTTCTAACCTTTCTTGTGTTCCCTTTCACCGGCAAGATTCGAATTCTCTTCGCTACACGAACAAAATCCCTGTGTCCTCACAAAACCAAGTTACTCATTAACTTCCAAATATTTATATATTGTCTTGCATGTACGCTCGTACGAGCATAACCATCGTTTAGCATGTAGAAATGGTGTATATATGCATATTAGCACATAAAATATATATCGTACTTAAAAAGATGAACACATCAAATATAAGTTTCGTAGAAAATCACGGCTTTAAAGTAGTTTAAGATGGTCTGATAACTATGATTAAATTAGTATTATAAGAAGAGATTCTTTGGAGTTAAAAGAGGAATATTACTTCCAACTAAGATCACCAGCGAGAAGGAGATCGTTCTCCATGTCTTCATAAGCAATAAGATGGCCAGGAATGGCGTTGGACAGATCAAGATCGTCCGTCTCCAAATTCAAATCTGCCCCATCAACAAACATTTGCCTTAGAGCCGAAGCCAAGCTTTGATAGCTCTCATGCTTATCTAGGCTAATGCGTTGGCAGATCGAACGTCCCTCGAGAATAACGGTAACCGGAGGAACCACAGATGAAACTAGATCATCATCGACGTTGAGTCCAAACCCTGGGAATCTCCCAGCGGCACCGGAGCTTGAGCTGTTATTAGGGTTTTTCGAAAGAGGTTTTGGCATGAAAGAAGTTGTTCTTGTTGTGGTGTCACGAGATTGTAGCGTGGTTGTGTTGCCTTGATGAAACCTTCCCTTCAATGAGTCTTGGCCTTGTGGCTCGAAACTGTTCATATTGAGATTAGGGTTTTAGGGTATTGTAATTTTGAAAAGACAACGGTTATAAGGAACTTCAAAGTGTTTCCTGTGTTGGAGAGAAAGAGAGAGAGAGAGAGACTGTGTTGATTTGGTGTTGATGAGATTCTGGTGAAAGTGAATGTATGTACTTAAATAGTCAAATAAACAGAGAAGGCGTAAGTTGTGTGGCAAAAGGTGTCTTTTATTTTGTTTTTTATTTTTGTTTCATTGTTGTCTTAAAATTTTCAATTAGATTTAAAGTACATCTGCTCTTTGGGTTTCCCGTTAAACAATGGATCTGTAATTAACAGTCAATTTAATATTTAATTATTTAATGAACAATTGGATTCACGTAGAAATGTTCTCACTTATGCATTTGTATTAAATGATATTATTATTACAATTAGATTGCATAGTTCATCTATCACTGTTGGGACAAGAGCTGTTACTGGAAATGCTATCTATATATATATATGTTTTTTTTTTGTGTGTAAGGTTGCACTATTTTTTAAATCATATCTCATCAACCAATTTTCAACCCAACTTTTTTGTTTTTTGCGATATTAAATTTGTGATGCGCAAGACATATATGTATATTAGCATATATAATAACAGGTTTACGTGGACAATAAGCAAACTGACGGGAAAACATAAGTTGGAAAATCTTTAAAACATTTCACAATAGTCAATAATAGTAATAATATAATGAATATGAACTAGAAACTCAAAATTAAAAAACTTTATAAAAGGATGATTAATTTAAAAATAGGAATAGAAAAAGAGATCTTGTAAATTGTAACGCATGGGCTGCGGAGACGACCGCGCTGCCGTCGCCGAACGCCTCGCTTCCTTGACTTGCGCCTGGTCGGGAGCTCCACGTCATCTTCTTTTCCTTGCATACATACAAACATACATACACATCAAGCAGACGAAAAATGTTAAGTAAAAAAGCTATAAAATCACACACACACACGCATACACACATCAAAAGTCATATAGATACATGCATAGACACACCAATTCACACATCCGTGGCACATTAATACCCATCTACACCTTTTCTTTACAATTTATATCATACACACACGGCACACTCTCGGGTTTGAGTCAGTGTAATCGATCTAGTTCAGATATATACTGAAGTTGCTGCAGTCTACAGAGACGTTCATAATTATAAAGTTCGACCATGAATTCAAAACTTTCCTACGATTGTTATTTTGTGCAAACAATCTAATCTAAACCCTAGAGTTATAGAATTTGGTCCACTCAATCATCCAAAGATTAATAAGAAAAACAAGATTTGTTCATGCTAGGTTTCTAGCTAAACTTTGGTTGGACAGTAATAAATTGAAACTTATTAAAATTTTGTTAGCTAGGGACACCAATGATTCCAAATCAATAGTATATTAAAGAGTATATATATTTATATATGTACTATTTTTAAAATCGCAAATATATATTATATACAGTACCATAAGTACTAAATACAGTTATACAGGTGTTTTATTTTTTTAACTACGAATTGATATAATGCTGAAATGTTAATTATTTAGGGAGTGGATCCAACAAGCCAGAGGTGAATGAGCTAATAAAGCAAACCCAAGAAGACATAAAAACGAAGCACAAGAAGCATATTTTCTTAGGTTTGAAGCAATCAATAATTTATTTCGTGATAATCATGGTGATAAATGTAGATGAAATACATATACTTTCAACTCGGGATTCGAAGAGGACTCGAAGATCCGACATGAGAGGCATGAAAAATGTTTAAAATTTACCTCGGTTACGTATATTTCAGCTCATTTTGATCAGATTTCACTTTATTTTAATCTTGTAATTAATTTGTCTCGATTTTTGTTTTTTTCGATTCTACAGACATACGTTAATGTTTGCTTATTTCACTCCCCGATAATAATGAAATTTTTAATAACAATTAAAACAATTTCCCGCTGTTTTGGTCTGTTTCTAACAAAACAGTGATAATCATCTTGTCATGTGTCTACACTCGCAAAAAGTCGGAAACATAAATCACTTCGGCCTTTACAGAAGAGCCCAATTAATTATACTTACGAGGCCCAATCGAAATGGTGTGGGCCCATGTTTCTCCTTACTTGAAGGTGGGTTATGAATCGCGTGCTTAACCGCTGGCGTGTCAAAATCACGTACAAGAGCACTATAACCAGTGAGTGTGTCCCCACTGGATCATAATCACCACCATAGGAACTTGATTATCAACAAAACAAAAAACAATCCTTTTTGATTATTACTGAAATAAAAAGCAAAGAAGAAAAAGTGAGGTTTTAAAACCTTTTTCGCTCTTCTCCACAAACATTCCGTTTCAGCATTTTGATTTTTGAATTTTTTTCGCTCTCTCTGCTCGATTAGATCTGTTCCCTGTGATTGATTGTGCGTGCGTTCGTGTCGCCGTCGTTTTTCCGGGAGGAGTTGCCGTTAGAAAATGCCGGGGACTGATGCTGAGTTCGATCTCAAAGTAAGATTACTCTTTTCGGATGTGTTTTCTCTATATTTCTCCCGAAATTTAAGTTCCATGATTTCATTCTCTGGTTTCATCTTCACAGGTATTATCTCAGTCTGCGACGGGGTTAGTTATTCTTCCTCCTCACTAGGGTTTATTATTACTCCGATTAGTTTAAAATCTCCGACGAGTACAGATAGGGTTCTTATTTCGTGTTTGGATTTTGAGAAGGGATTACACCTTTGCAAATGTGGAAAACTTGGAGCATTGTGCCAAGTACTTGAATCAGACGATGGTTACATTTGGATTTCCCGCCTCGCTCGATCTCTTTTCCAATGATCCGGTGGGTTGATTATTGATTCGTCTTAATTCTGCAACAAGTTTGGGAATGTTTAGAGGGTTTTGATTAGGGTTTTTGTTGATTAGGTTTCCATCTCAAGGACCTGCAATTGTATGTACTCGTTGCTGCAGCAGCGACAGCGTGACTTAGAGTTTAGAGAATCTGCTAATGAGCTGAGGCAGAGGTGACTTCTTTTCCTCCCTTATTGTCAATTTGCTTTGCATTTCATTGCGTTCATCGAATTGAACTTAGAGGATTGACAATCTGTATGGAGGTTTTGGCTGTAATTTTTGTTTCAAGCCCACCTGATATTAGTCATTGTTTACTTATTCAGTGATTCAGCTATAACAATATTCAACCTCCACCAAAGAAAATTTGGGAGTGTATACACATAAGTTTTAGACTTGTCCTGAAGGAATTTCGTTTGTAAATCATTTGGCTATAAATTCAGGCAGTTCTGTGCTTTAATCTAGTTTGTGAGCTTTTCGACTCTAATTCGCAGAAGAGTTTCCTTATGGTTTATGTTGCATTCCCATACTTGTATAGACAACAATCGGATATAGCCAGGCTTGAAGCTAAAGTTGAGAGGCTTGATGCGCAACTCCAACACAAGGACAGGGAAATTGCAACAATTACCAGAACAGTGAGCCTTGTCAAGAAGCTGATATGGTTTTTTTGCTTAGAATTTTGATTGATTATGGATTCAATTTTTCGACAGGAAGCCAAAAACACAGCAGCTTTGAAGTCTCAGATTGAAAAGCTGCAGCAGGAGAGGGATGAATTTCAAAGGATGGTGATCGGTAACCAGGTATGATTAGTTTATGCTGCTTGGGTTAACTACGTCATCTGGAGGAAATTTTACTGATGGATTGTTTACAACTGTTTCTCCATTCTCTGAATAGCAAGTCAAAGCTCAACAGATACATGAAATGAAGAAAAAGGAAAAGGATTACATTAAATTGCAGGTTGTGTATCTTCTCTCGTGAAAGTGACTCTTCTTTATCCTGTTTGATCTGCATTATAAAAGTTTAAAAAAGAATTTCTCTTTTATTTCTCTTGCAGGAACGGTTGAATCAAGTATTAATGGAGAAAAAAAAAGAATCAAGATCAGGAATGGAGATTATGAATCTGCTACAGGTCCTTTACTGAGCAACTGGCTTTTCCAATCCCTAATGCTGAATGTTGGACTTTCCACTTGACTGATAATCTGATGTACATAAATAGAAAGAAGGGAGGCAGCGTGGGACCTGGAATGGCAAGAAGACTGATACTGACTTCTACAAAAAGATAGTAAGAGTCTAACTACAATAAATCATTAACATTACGCAGAGTTTCAAAGGCATTTCTTTAATAATATTGTCCCTGCAGGTGGATGCATATGAAGCGAAAAACCAAGAATTAATGGCAGAGAACACTAATCTAAGAGCATTACTTCGATCCATGCAGGTAAACTCTATCTTCTCACTTTGCTTAACGTCAGTATATTAACATGTTTATTCATAAGCAAAGTTTTTTATTTTATTTTGTTGCAGACAGATATGCGTGATTTCTTAAACGCTCCAAACGTGTCAGCTAATCCTTCATGGGCTGGCAATGATAAACGCGAGGCTGATCCTTCACAGTCTCCATTGGGTGGAAAGACGGTATGCATAAATCTTAGATAATTGATTCCTTTATTATGTTAAATCATTGATTACTCAATATTAAACTTATCATTACACAGGATGTCTTTGATCTACCTTTTCGGATGGCTAGAGGTCAAATAGAAGAAAGTTTGCGCACTAAAATGGCTTCCATAAAGGTTTTCTATTACCGGAATTTCCAATTACGCAATATCGATCTTTTATCAATGACTAACTTCTTAGCTTTTTTTCCTTCTTATTTCCCTTGGCAAATCAAATAAAGGAACGCATGGTCCAGTTACAAGATGCACCTAAAGGAGCATCGGTTACTTCTGAAGCAACAGAGAGAGAGCTTGAACTTGAAGCTCAGCTCGTGGAGGCAAGAAGCATAATTCAAGAACAGGTTTCTTTACTTGCGACTTAGATATTTTCCTCAGCTATCTATTTCCTTCTACAGTGATGATGAAGTTTTCGAGACTTTTCTTTATAAATTGACTAGAGAAATGATAAATTTGACATCATGTTATTGCAGGAGTCCATAATGTCTAAACATCTCCCAAAATCAGAGCAGCGAAGGTATTCAGTCTTTGATTCTAGCACATAGCTCTTAATCAAAAGATGATATTGCGAAACAAGTTAACAATTGCCAAACTTGTTGCAGGGAATCTATGGTTCCATTGACAGCTGAGGTATACTTGTAGACTTCCCTCTCCTTCATATCTATGTTACACTCTTTCTTCTTCTAAGATTCTGATGTACTTATACAATGTTATGTACAGGGAGTATGAAAATGTCGGAACTCTCCAAGTGAAGTTACTTTCCTAAAGTGATTGTCGCAAAATGTAGTCGTAGTATTGTATGTCACCATCGCCAAACCTCTCCTTTGATATCTAGTTATGTATATTCAGCTTTTAGTTGTGTCAGAATCAGAGATCCGTTCTCCCTTTGGGATATCAAATCTTATATTATCATCATATGTATGATCGACTCTAGTGTTTGCACAATATAATTCAAAGCTCAATTATATAAGTTTTTCTTAGTTATATGACACAAATGTAGGTTTTTATCAAAATGTCAACATTTTAGTGTTAAATTAGATTTACGTAGTGTTGGCGACAAAGAATATTAAATAAACTTATTACGAGCTCAATGAAAGGCTATATAATTATTCATTTCTTGCAAGCGTAACAAGTTCTTGCTGTAGTAAACAGAACCTATTCGATGTGGTTAAAGATCAAACAATATGAAATTGAGGAGTACGCAAAATTTGATAACTCGTAAAGGGACTGTTCATTGCGTCAATGATTTACAATTGTCTAGGCTCCTTCTATGGCCGAGTGTTACCAAAACGATATTTTCTGCCGCTGCTAAGCCATTAGTCTTCACACCCATAAGCTCCACATGCTGGGAGTCAGAAAGTGTCGTTGTTGTTTCTCTCGATCCACCAAACCATACAGATGTTACATCAGTCGTTTTAAGAGTGCTTCTCACATTGCTTTCATCGTCGGTGGTAACAGTAGTCGGTTTAGGAACACTTATGGGGATGACAGTCTTTCTTGACGATTTTCCAAAACACTTGGCTCTACCAAAACTAGTTGTTGATTAAACTAGTGACACGCACTGATATAGATTCTAGAAGAACCGTATCTGCTCCAGCTCCTTCCTTTCTGATACTGACAAGGGCACAACTATTTCCGACAAATGTTTCATGTTTTTTTGTTTTTTGACCAACCATGACCCGCTGAACTTTTCTTTTCGAACAAATTGTATAGTAAATTTAGGCTACTACTAACTATAAAGCCCAATAGTTGTCTCGAAATAAAAAAACTATAAAGCCGAATAATTATTTTCTTTTTGTAAGTGGGATAATAATTATAAAGCCAATTACTTGTACATTGTAATCGAATTTGTTTTTCCAGCAAAATAATATTTTATATATTTCAAAATGATAATACATAGTTGGAATAGAGTTAAGACAATTCAACTAGTTAAAAAATGGACCAGTTCAAACAAAATTCAACGGTTTTTTTGTTGTTAAAAAAAGTAAATGCATATGTGGATTGATTCGAGTAAAGACAATTCAACTAGTTACAAAAAAAAATTTGCGATGACGAGAAAGATATGAGCAATCTGAATCAACTTTGTACAGAAAACTTGTCCACAAAAAAAATTATATAGATTATTGTTTTATCATAATTCTTTGAGATTAATTATATTATGATAAATTATTATTTTTATCAAATTTATCAGATTTATATTATATAAGTATATATTTTTTTATTTAATTTGGATACAGAAAAATAATTCTTTTATTATTATTTCTCCAATTATTTTTAATAAATTTTTGTTATTGTATTTAAACATCTTTTAGTGAAAGAATCTCAATAATAACTTTTTAACACTCCAAGTTCTACTAATTATTTTTTTTATCAACCTGACTCTTAATAATTATTAATTTAAAAATCAATTTTTTAACCACAGTGAAAGAAAAAAAATAATGTAGAATGTTAAAAGTAAAAAAGAGAGTGTTGAAAAAAAAACTACTGTACATAGTCTTAATGAAGAAGACTTTGCTTTATTGACACAAATGGTTTTTTCTCTTTTAAATATAGCTTAAAATTTGTTGCGTGGTTTCGTCATTGTAACTTGTCCTAGATTATAGTTAAATAATTCGTACACATTCCTAAAAATGGGTTCAAATGTGGTAATTACGTGATCATTGAAATGATTCATAACGAGAACAAAGTCGAAAAAATAATTTTATTTTGACGAAATTAAGGAGTACGCAAAGTTTGGCGTCCCTCAAGGGATTAGCCATTTGCCTCACATGCGCATATGAAATCAACCGTCGTCCCTGGACTATTATTAACGTGCTCTTCATATTTAAGTAATCTAAACTATAACTATAAGGAAATCAAATATTTTCTTTGGATCATTCCAGAAAAAAAGAACATTAAAAACTTTCTTTATAAAACGATTTACCGCAGTATTTTCTTGGTGGATAAAGATTTACAATAAATGTTTTTGATATTTGATAGTAATGGTTTATTTCTTCTTTCGGCTAATTGAGTTTCTTAAATCGTTTGTTTAGAATAATTATTGGGTTTGCTATATAAATGCTGCAACAAGTAAACATGCATTAAATAAAAAGTAAACCACTAAACTATAACTATTTTGATGTATTCTAAATAATCCGGTTATAATGAAATTAAACTCATCTTAAGTTACATTTTCCATTGCACAAACAACCAACTCTCCAAAGAAATAAGCAATAAGTTGAGAAAAAAAAAAGCAATAGAGGGTGTTTGTAGTGTATAACATAAAGTCAAACCCTTAATTATTAAATTAATAATATACATTATTTATCAAACTCGTTACATGCAATATGCGTCTAAGATTCACATAGTCAACTCTTATAACCTTAATACCAATTTATATCCAATCTTACGCACCATTTACTCGGGAAAGAATCTGTCTCTTTCCTTAATTATATATAAACATATTTTCATTCTATATCATCCTCATAAATCTCACACGTCTCCTATCTTCTTTACTTCAACGATCAAAATAAAAATCTCACACAACTCCTCTCTCTTCTCTTTATCTCTACGAACGAGCACATTCATCATGAATCAAGAACACAATAACACAGCTCCAACACCAAAAGCTTCGTTATTGTTGATGGAAGATAAGTTATGCAAGAGAGGATCAGAGATTTCAAGAAACTCATCGGTCGGAATTTCTTCTAGAATCTTTTATTATTACCATCATCGGAGTCTCGACGATGGAGTTCCTTTCAAGTGGGAGATGCAGCCAGGAACTCCGATCAATCCTCCGCCGGAAGATATCGTTCCTCCGATTACTCCTCCTCCGGCGTTTCTCAGCCGTAGCCTCACTAAACCTTCATTCGGAGAATCTAACAAACGTTCTCTGTTTCCGGCGAATGTTAAGCTATGGAAATGGAAGAATCTTCGTAACAGATATTTCTCTAAATGGTCAAGCCAAAGCATGCTTAGTCGAGGTAATTAGTGTTACGTTTATGACAACTTTTATATATTGGTTTGTAGTTTTTTTTCTATTACATGGATAATTCGCAAGACATATATATATATAGTATATTGCTTTTTAGATCAAGTATATACAACCCAAATATTTATTGTTTTCAAAAACTTAATTTTGATTGATAGCAATATATGAAATGAAAAAATTAAAAAAATAAAATGCGAAATAAAAAGCCGAGTGCTTTTTTCGTTAATCCTGTTAAATGCGGGATAACATATGTAAGATTGTGTAGTTGTAAAAATCTAATTTAATCATTTACTCATTCTTTAAATAATAATTTAAGTTACCGTTACTAGGAATCAATGCGATTCTTTATATATTATTCATTTAAAATTAATGTTTAAATATACATTTATGTAAATTCTCTTATACATAAACATTTGCATGTATGATCAATATATCAGATAATAAGAATGCTCGTCACTGTGAATCAAACTCTTGTGGTGAAATGGAGAAAATTGGGGACTCTGAGGATTACAGGTCGAGCTCGTCTTCTTCTTCATCTTCATCTTCCTCCAAAGATCAGAGATTGGTAAAGGCTTCACCACGTCAATGGTTTAGCATTGGTCCATCTCGGAATTGAAGGAGCAGTCGTTAGAGTTCTTCTCTTGAATTACCGTCTTGTACCAAATTAAAAGTTAGATGACAAGGAATTAGTATACATTACGTCGAAAATGATCAGACTATATTGTATAAACATTCCTATTTTTCAACGTCTTATTAATTTTTGGCTTTTATATATTAAATTATTGTTACCAGTTGTTTATTCGATGGATAAACTGATGAGTGTTAGCTTTCATCACGTATATTCAAGTTATTATTCATCTATGATCTTTTATAATTTACATCGTTATTCGAAATCAACTATAGTTAGTACTCTAACTATATTACATGTTGAATAAACTAAAAAAAAAAGGTTACCTAAACGGTATAAATTCGAGTTCAAATGTAGCTTGTACTCGTTCGTTGTGTGTCTGAACTATCGGTTCTAATACTGAGACCATTGAAACGATTTTCATCGAAGCTGTACCGAGCAAACTCAATACCGAACATAGAATTACTCCAAGCTAAAAGCAGTAATACAACGGCATAAACGAACACAAATCAAATCGACAACAACATCATGAACTACTATGAACATTGACATTTCAATTCACAGAACGAACGTACTCGCTAGGACAAATCCAATTTTATCATCAACATCATTCAAATTTAAGACGAAAAAGTTGATTAAAACAAAAAAGTCTACATGTCCGCACACATATTTTCAAAGTTATGTATTGAAACTATGGACCAGTCATATTATATTTAAGGTCCATGTAAGTATTCAGTGAGGCAGATCCATGCCCCCATTTTTGTATCTCGCCCCACCTCTCCCCAAAAAACATATTTTATTTATTCTCCTTTTTATGTCAGATTTTTCCAAAATCCGTTTTAAAAAAAATCACAAGTCATCTTCACCAAATAGAAAATCATATATATTTCTACCCTCTTCAGATTAAATTTTGGAAACAAATGAAACAATTTAGTTATTTTTTCAAGAAATATTGGATAATTTTATCTATTGTATTGGACTTAAGAATTCTATCAAGTATTCTTTTTTTACTCACTATCATATACCTCTTAAAAAAATCGTTCATTCTAGGAAAAATATTCTAAATTATGTTACATTTGTAAAAGTTATAAATTTGTTTCACTGTTTATATGTAGTTCACTGTTCTTATACGTAAACTCATGCGTAAACGACTAACATGGACTATGAAGATAAATCCAGTTAAATTTGTAAATTTATCTAGAATATGTCATTTGTTTGTTACACCATTTTTTTTTGTTTATTTCGTTTACTATACATATTTTTGATACCTGCTCTTAATACCAAGCAAAACAAACATGGACTTGCTATTTTTTTTTTCAATTATTTGGCATTTAATGCAATGATAAAATTTTTGTAACTCAGATCATGAATTCGATTTTTCAAACATTATTTATTTTAGTTTTTTTAATATTTTTAATAATACAATTAAAACCCAAAATTTTCACATAAAATATAAAAACTTTGTAATTTTTATTTGATATATTTATGATTTATTTATTAAGTTAAAATTTTTTAAAAAAATTTCTAACTTGCAGTTCTATTAAACTCAAAACCTGTTCTGATTCTGGTGGAAAGTTTACTAGGATCCGCCACTATTTACAATTACAAGTAGCAAAATATTCATGGTAGAGATATACAATAAGAATTTACCTGGCTTTGCTGAAAAATATAGCTTATAAACCCGTTAGAAATGTAGATGCTACGACGTAACGATGCAATAAGAATTTATCGACTGAATAATAATGTCGTTGTACTTTGAGCTCACGCGTACTGTGGTATGGTGGACTAAACATGCAGAAGATCGTAGCCGTCGGATATTTAGCCAACAAAAGACTTGTCATTATTTAACGACTGAGATTACTCCAAGTAAAATGAACAGAAGAAAACAAACGCCTATTTCATTGTCCAATAAGCAGCAAAAGCGAATGCATTATAAAATATCTTTTCCAGTCAAAAAGACAAATCTGAACGTGTTGTGTGTAATAATAATTATTTTATAGTATTGAAAAGAAAAAGAAAAAAGGGAACGTATCATGCGATTGTTTGCAATTATAACAAAATAGTAGGATAACGAAGCGAACGTGGGGAATGATTTGATGTAGCTTTTCAAAATCCGACCCATTAATATCCGGTTTTATTTTTTCTTTATATCTGAAACTAATTTAGACGACATTTTTTTGTAAATTTAAATTGCATGTTATGAACACACCAATTTGATTCTGGATCCGGTAGTACAATACGTTTTAGTAGCTCGGTTGGATCAATTAGCTACATATATCATATCAAAAAAATATTATGTTTAAAAGCAAAAATATATATATATATACATAATACGTCATGATAAATAATTCAAAATATAAAAACATGTATGGTAAATAAATAATTAACTTTTTCCGAACTCTTACCAAACTTTCCTGACTTCATTTTCTTTTTATTTTTTCTCTTAATATTTTTTTAGTTTTTTATTTGCTCTTGTCACACCTCGTATACCTTTTTTCTTCCCAAAACTATCACAAGTTGAAAAAAATTTTGGTTCACGTTTTCTGTTTTATTCAGTAATTAAGATTATAAGAAAGGAGATAAAACCGCTAAAAATGCACGTATTTATAACTTTTGTTATTTGATATCTTTATTATGAGTATATAAATCTAATTTTAGATATCAGATTAATATTTGCATTATCTCTGAATATCGGTGTAAAGTTTATTATGAGTACATAGACAACAAAACAAACGAAAATCGAATTTCAAGCTGAGTGAATAGAATGGTGACTGTTGAACCATTATACTTGGTCTACAGACTTCGTTTCATTTTTTTAGCATTTGAATAAAAACAAGCAAGTTAATTAACAGAAATATTGTAAGGAAGTTAACATAATAATTAATTAATCGTAATGCGAGTTGCTTATTCGGAAAGTAAACTACATCCACTCCGGTCTTGATGCCTCCACATTCGATCGATCCACCGTGACCTGCTTTTTGGAATCTTGTTCTAACTAATTTTAGTTATATAAATTTATGCGGATCTAAAACTATATTATAAACTTGTGGTATCACATTCTTTGACGCACATTCCATTAGATATTTGTTCCTTTTTAATAATCTCCAGCACTCGACCGCTTTCAGTGGAAAAGGCAGCATAAACTTATAATACGAGATGATAGAACAAATAATGTACTTTTTATGTATTACTAATTAATAAATAAAAGGCTACGATTATTCAACACGTGATTCACCGAATTCGTGACGTGACCCTGGAGACGAAATACGTGCTTCAAAAGCTGGCATGTATTTAAATTTGAAAGTGTTGATTAACGAGTTAATTTGTTGTACTTATATAAACACAATCATTAACCGCATATAAAGCGGCTAATATATCATATATATTGTACATATAAATATATGCATCTATACATTAATGCATCTAATGTAATTTGATCCTATGTCGTATGAAATCGTATCCATGAATTTTATGATGTCAATCATGATCTTAAACTTGTGTTATGAAAATTCCACAGTTTACCAAAAAAACATGCAATTTGATCACTGTATAACATGACAATAATATAACATACATATATAAAAGGAGGAATTGTTTTATATGTATATAATATTGTTGATGCGTAGAAACAATAATTGATCGAAATCATGTAGTTGTTAAAAACACGATAATGGTGCAGGGTGAAGAGATAGACAATGGGATAACGCAGCATGCAGAAGACACGTGTGGATAACGGCTGACACGTGTGGGCGGTTTACATGCAACCATGTGCTCGCCGTTACAACAAAACCTAAATCTATATATTTCCACATGTAAATAAATTAGCTTGTAAACTTTTTACCAAATCGCCAAAACAAAATGAACGTTTTTAGTGTATTCAAATCGTACGCACGCTTGGATTTTGTAGTCTCACTCGCCAATCCAAACGCTATTTACCACACGCATTTGACTCTAGATCGCTAAATATCTACTAACGCTATGATTTTCAATTGAATTGTAGTGCATTACTTGGTTAAATACTATAGTACTAATTTTTTTATATATTTAATTACGCTTTATAGTTTTAGTTTTGTTTAATTTGTATTAATCAAAATATTATCCCAAAAATATCCAGTAAGAACAAAATATTTAAAGTGAAAAACTAGCGTCGGATTGGTTGGAGTTACGGATAAAATGAAATCGTTTCTAACTAATATAGACATTTGAATGACTACAAAATTAGGTATAATATAATATTTTTGCAAAACTAAAAAATGTTTAATGAGTTAGATTAAGTTCATAGACTCCAACATTTGTTCCATACCAAACACACAAAAATAATGTCCAAACCATATTCATCATATACCGACTAGAGTCTTGTTTCTACTGAAACTGTTTGCACTATATCTTACTTTTTACACGCAGGTTTGTAGATCATCACTACAAAAGTCAGGTGTGAATAGCAATTATTTTATGGCCGTAATTCAAATAAAAAATCTAATGTATTGTCCTGAATTCGATATATGTATAATTATCTAATTTATAAGAATGCAACATGATCATGCGGAAAAGAAAGACTACAACATCATTACAAATAAAAAGAAGAAAACAGATGGTAATCAAAAGGATGGAAAAATGGCGCCAAAGCTTTGATATGAACAGAAGTGAGTCCACAAGACGCGCGAGTTCTGTCCCTCTTTTCGCTTTTATTATTTTTCAGTACATTTTTTAAATTGTGGAACGTAGTGAAAAGGAGCCAAAATTACATAAATAAAATAATTTAGAAAAAAGAGATGAAAATATCAAATTGGTATTGGAGTGGTCAAAGAATGACGAAAGAGATTTTGACATTGGCCAAAAATTGTAATAATTGGGTACAGAACAGAGGGGACACGCGTCATCACCAATTATCTTACCTTCCTTGCACTATTTTACATTCTATATATATGTTCAAATATTTTCAATATTTAGCTAAGATTACTAGTTTGATCGGTTGATAAAACACACAAATAGCTAACTTCTTATTTAAAATTCTTGACCTTGATAAAAATAAAAGAGACAATATAATAAATACAAATAGCAGAATATATTAGACAAATAATAAAATCAAGTGTAGAAACTAAATTCTATTGATAATGCTCCATTTTAAAATAAAAGATAACAACATCTGAATTTTATTTTGGAAGGGCTTGTCAACTTGCATAAATTTATTAATATATATGTAATATTATTTTTAAAATTTCATCAAACATTCACCGTATGTGTACGAATGTTATTACGTAGACCGCTGGTTCTTCCACGTCAGGTAAGAAAACACAAAAGAGAAATAAAAATAAATGAAAACAATTAAAAACTGAAATTGAAATAAAAAAAGATGGATAGTGACGTGAGATCAGTCGCCGCCCAGTTCATCCCATAAAAAGCTTCCACTTGCCCTTTTGCTGTCTTCCTCTCTCTCTCTCTTTGCCTCATTACTATTTTATTTGCTTTTTACTGTTTTGTTTTCTTTCTTAAAACATTTTAATTTATGATTACATTATTTACCAAATTGGATAGAAATATGGCTTTTATAATTGTTGCAGCTGGTGACAACACTAAGAGCACTGATTTTCTAATGTTTTATCAGCCTAATAAATGGTTTGTAAAATCTTAAAATAACCCTTGAACGAAAACATTATGCTGTCAAAATCATAATAATTTTCAAAGTGCAAGATGTGAAAATGTAGAGAAAGTAAATTTTGTATTAATACTATAGCCAGTAAATATAAATATATCATTACACACATATCCGACATTCTAATTGTTTTATATGATACGTGGTCTCTGCATGTGATTTCCTAACCAAAAGTTTGTCAAAATAATTTTGATTTTTGCTTCGAATATTAGACTACAGAGTCTCGACCCTCGTGCTCCTTCTCTTTCATACATTTTTTCTCACTCGTCTCTCTCATCTTGACCTCTATATCTGTGTCGCGTCCTCTCTCTTTCTCTCTCTATTATCTATCTCTCAAGTCTCAAAACCCTAGAGGAAGAGTTAAAAGACGAGACCTCCACTATTTCCAAAGTCGTGAAATCACCAGAGTTAATTTCTTTCTTTCTCTCTCACACATCCAAAAGACTTCACGAGTCCCCAAGGAACTAGAAAAAAAAAACCCTATTTCCAAAGATGAAGAACAATAACAACAAATCTTCTTCTACTTCTTCTACCTATGATTCCTCTTTGTCTCCTTCTTCTTCATCTTCTTCCCACCAGAACTGGCTCTCTTTCTCTCTCTCCAACAACAACAACTTCAACTCTTCCTCAAGCCCTAATCTCACTTCCTCCACATCAGATCATCATCATCCTCACCCTTCTCATCTATCTCTCTTTCAAGCTTTCTCCACGACTCCAGGTTCGCCCTCTCTCTCAATCTAAATAAGGTTTTCTTTTTGTTTATTGTCTTTTGAAAGTTTGTAGGAATTAGGACAGACCAACTTTATCTTCTGTTGCACTTAGACCAGTTTCTTACTCTTTCTGGTTAAATTTAACTCTTTTTGTTTATTTAGATTTAGTTTCGTATTTAACTCAATTCCTTATATCTATCTTTTTCACCTTTTTGTTAAATTAGTCAAAATCTAATCTAATAATTCCTCCGGACTATTAGATCTACTTAAAAAGAAAATAAATGTTTAAATATATCTATTTATTTCCTTCGAGAATCTTTCACTAGATATTGTCTCCTTCAAAGTAGAACATTAATTACAACATTACCCTCGTAAATGAAACCAATTTTCAGTCCAACGGCAAGATGCGTCACCGGGAGTTTCCACCGACGATGCCACGGCGGTTCTTTCTATGTATCCCGGCGGTCCTAAACTCGAAAACTTTCTCGGCGGCGGAGCCACAACGACGACTACGACAAGAGCGATGCAACAAGTGCAATCTCTCGGCAACAATATTGTCTTCTCTTCCGACGTACAGAAACCACATCAGCCTCTGTCCGCCGCCGAGATCTATGACTCTGAACTCAAATCCATAGCTGCTAGCTTCCTCGGGAACTATTCAGGCGGACACTCATCGGAAGTCTCTAGGGGACAAAAGCAACAGCATAACCCTCTAGCTGCCTCAGAAGTTTCGCCGACTCCAAAGAAGAATGTAGAGAGTTTCGGACAGCGTACTTCGATTTACAGAGGAGTCACAAGGTGCGTTTTGACCAATTATTCGCGTTCTTTAAATCATTATCAGACGATAGTATAATAACAGTTTTGGTACGTAAGTAAATGCATGTGTTTTGTTTTGCAATGATTATATTTAACTGTCTTAATAATTAATCTAATAGACATAGATGGACTGGAAGATACGAAGCTCATCTATGGGATAATAGTTGCCGAAGAGAAGGCCAAAGCAGAAAAGGAAGACAAGGTACACTTTTGTCTAAAATGAGCTTTGGTTGCGCGTGTTAGTAATATCTAGTTGATGTTTACTATAATGCGCCTTACTTTTTTACTTATGAGGTCACTGCCAAAATCTAACGTCGCTTTTTAATATTTTGTGTTCTGGACCTGTGACGTGAAATCATTACCCAACCTTGGACGATCTGAAATTTCTAATGATTTATAATCGTTCTACAGTTTATTTAGGTGAGTTCCAATAAATTCTCATGAATAAATTGTCATCATTTATGTACCTCTTTCTTCTTCCTTGGTCATTATAATTCTCATCATTCTTATTCAATTTAGATTTGCATATTGATATAATTTTGAAATATATTATTTGTTATGTTTCAGGTGGTTATGACAAGGAAGAGAAAGCTGCTAGAGCTTACGACCTTGCAGCTCTTAAGTATTGGGGTCCTACAACTACTACTAATTTCCCGGTAATTTTTCTATCTTATTTTTGTAGATTTTATCGAAATTTTTCAACATTGTTTTTATATGTTTTGCTTCTTTTTATTTTTTGGTGTGCAAAATGTATGTTTAGCTAAGTTGAGAAATACTTTTGATTAGATATCGAATTACGAGCCTGAACTCGAAGAGATGAAACACATGACTCGACAAGAGTTCGTTGCTTCTCTAAGACGGTAATAATTTAATTTGAGATATGTTGTTCGTGTAATTGTTCAAAGAAAATCACTCTAACCAAGATACACTTTTTATTTGCTTCATTAAAGGAAAAGCAGTGGATTCTCTAGGGGTGCCTCCATGTATAGAGGTGTTACTAGGTCCGTGTACATTCTATTCTCTAAACTTTCACTTTTAAAAAAATTATTTAGTTCCACAAATCAATTTAATATATGTTCCTACTTATTACTATAATAATGCAGACATCATCAGCATGGTCGATGGCAGGCACGGATTGGAAGAGTTGCGGGAAACAAAGATCTTTACCTTGGCACATTTAGTGAGTCCCATTTCAATATTTCTCATGAAATTCAAATATTTATTATAATTATGATATAACTTACAGTGGGATAAACTTCAGGTACTCAAGAAGAGGCAGCAGAGGCTTATGATATAGCGGCGATTAAGTTCCGCGGGCTAAATGCGGTAACCAACTTTGATATCAGCCGCTATGATGTCAAATCGATTGCGAGCTGTAATCTTCCCGTGGGAGGATTAATGCCTAAGCCGTCTCCAGCAACCGTGGCTCCGGACAAACAAGTTGATCTATCTCCATCTGACCCTCCATCTTTGACCACATCGTCGCTCACCTTCAATGTGGCAACACCGGTCCATGACCATGAAGGAACCTTTTTCCACACCGGAATACCCATCAAACAAGACCCGGCTGCTCATTATTGGTCTAGCGTTTTTGGATTCCAGCCAAACCCAAAACCTGAGATCCGACCAATGGTAGCTTTTGGTTCGGATCTTCACAACCACTCTCCGGGTTTTGCTATGATGCCGGTAATGCAAGACGGAGGAAACAACTTTGGTGGTGGGTTTGTTGAGTCAGAAGGGTATAACAGTCATTCAGCTGCATCGAGTCCTGTCTCGGCAATTCCACTTTCCTCGACAACAACGATAGATAACGGTAACGAAGGGTATGGTGGGAACATAAACTGGATTAGTAACAACATTTCAAATTCTTACCAAACTGCAAAGTCAAGTCTCTCTGTCTTGCATACACCGGTTTTCGGATTGGAATGAGCTCTCAAACTTATATTAGTGAGAACCAAAAAAAGGGGTGCTGTTTGAAATTGGATATTTTCTTTTAGATTATTTAGGAAAAAACTATTTGAAGTTTTTCACTTTTATGTTTTGTCTACTGACCAAGAATTTAGCGGGACCTGACAGTACTAACTCTTTGTGTTAATGGCCTTATGGGTTACTTTTTCTCTTT
Source organism: Schrenkiella parvula (assembly GCA_000218505.1). Lineage (NCBI taxonomy): Eukaryota > Viridiplantae > Streptophyta > Magnoliopsida > Brassicales > Brassicaceae > Schrenkiella > Schrenkiella parvula. The sequence goes on along the minus strand of CM001192.1, from coordinate 9,909,235 downwards.
TCAGAACTTTTATTTTACTTCTTTTTTTTCATTTCTTTTTCTTGTGGACAACATGAATGAGTGAAGGTGGAACCGTATGTGAATAAATGAAAAAAAGACCATTCATCTTTCGGTAACTTAATTATCGTCTGCATGGCATGGTTTCGTCATATTTTCGTGTGTTATTAATGTCTCTCAGAATGCAATTTTTGTAGAAAAAAATAATTTTTTTGAAATGTATCAAGTAAATTTGTTATTTGTCTGTCGACGTGATCTCACATCTCGGAATCTGTCTACGTTCCGAATTCAATTACTCCGAGGAGCCTTCGGCGTAAAGTTATAACCATCCAACGAGTGAAAAAAAAACCTTGAAAATTAGACGATACACAAGAGATTGTTCTCTCACAAAAATAGAACAACTTAGGTTCTCATCATAATTATTTGTAAGTTAATACATTATACGTATATATATCAGCTTGAGTTGGACTATGAGACATAATTGAGGTAAAGCATAATGTCTGATATGTTAGCTACCAAACGGTTGGCAGTAAATAAAAGTTTTCAGATGGTTGTTGAAGTGTGGTCAATGTGCGTTACTATGGTACAGATACGGTTGACTCACTCAATGTTGTCGTTGTGGTCGAAAAGACATTGAGTTCCAGTAACATCAGGCTGTAGTTAAGTAAGGCCAAAGGTGAGACATTCACACCTTCTCCTATGATCTTTACACGAAACTGCTTTCGAAAGCCGATATAACAAACTATTTATGTTAATGGAAAAGGAAGATACTTCATGGAAAATAAATACACTTCATAAATAGTGAAAGTATTTTATATTTCAGAAATACGTTTCATTTTTATTACACCTGCTAACGCAAACGCATAGATAGTGGTATCAAACAATCGAGGCCATAGTCTACGAGAGATGTCATCATAGCTTTACAAGAAGTGAATAACTGTCCCGTCAAAGGAAAATGTGAGCAAGTGTCTCATTTATTAAAAGAAAATGACTCATTCTATAAGATTATACTGATTAAATAAATGTCGTAGTGGAATATATTAGAAAAGTTGTATGTTCGAGTAACTACTTTGCAAGACGTTAAAAAACAAAATATTCTGCTTATAAAATAGAAATTCAAAATTCATTCGCCTATGTCTGATAAATTTGAGGACTATACACAAATTTATATGTATATTTAAGCATATATTTTTAAACAAAAACATACACTAATGAAATGTAACTTGATTACTAATCCAGGAAATGAACACATCAAATCCATTAAATATAGATAAATAATATAATATCCGTAATAAATAAATAAAAACAAGACAACTACATAACTTAACAACTTAATATATAACTAAAGTATTTTTATTTTTGTATAATATTTTTTTCGAAAGTTTAGTACCCTAAAATCGCTTAACACTATGTTATTTTTTAAGATTAGCACGGTGTATTTTATCACTGAGAACTGTTAAAACCAAAATTTAAAATTAACACTAATTATTGTTAAATATAATCGTGTCTTTAAACACGAGTTTTCTCGCAAACATAACGTGCAAACTAACTAAACATATAGACCGAAACTTAAAAGTTTAGGTGATCCAAACAATTTTTTTAATAATTTTTATTATAGAATGTGTTTAGATATATAGCATACATGTTATAATTTTTTTTCGAGATATCATAATAATTAACATATAATCAGAAATTTTTTATTTATTAATAATTTTCAACATTAAAGATATACCGTTTTTATTTAAAAATGTTATGCATAGACTATCTGAATAATTTATCGTCAATATTTATGGTAATTTTTGCAAACTGATACTGTTAACAAATAATTAAACTACTATAAGTAAATTTGTCTATTCGTTTTAATATTAGAATATTTATCGATATTAAATCATATAATCGTTTTATCTTTGTAAACTTTTTTACTTTAAGCATTTTATATAAATTACTGCTTTATGTATCTTAACATAATTACCTCATCAAATATATATTACTCTCTTCCACCAAAAGTTTATCGGTTCTAGGATTAGTCGAAGAAATCGTATGTGCCATGCTAATAAGAAACCACTGTCTCATGGCAAGTAACTTTCTCGGTGTTTGGACCGACCATTTTTATGGGCAAATTAAAATGTTAATATTTTTTTAGAGCATTTAAAATGGTAATAGATATACCACGATTTGCATTATAGATATAGTAAGCTATTAAAGTGGTTGCACAAAAAAAAGTAAGCTATTTGTAGAATGAGTAACATATAATGAAGGGTTGGTTCATGAAACACAAACTCTACTATATATTGATAACATTGATATTTACTAACAAAATAGGTTGCTAAATTGCTAATGACATAAATACAAAATGTTTACTAACTACAAGTGTTAATATTACTTCGATCTCAACTCGTTCTACAGATAAGTCAATTCTTGTATTTCATGAAGACTATATTGAGATATTCTTCAGTAATATTTTGGGATATTTATATATAGCTCGTCATAAAGATATTATATATATATACACGCTCAGCATTGGTTGCCAGTCAAATCAAAGCATTTGTGTATGTATATAATATCTTCGAAAGCACGTGAAGTTATTAGATATTTACAACTTTTTTTTGTTTTTAATATTTAAATAATAAACCAATTCTAAAGAAGTTAAAAGAAAAAAAGCTTTCAGAGCAGAAGATTCATTCATCAGAGGGTTTGGTGTTAGAAACATCTAGAAAAAAAGGAGGTTATAAGAACCAACGGCGAAATATATATACTTTTTTTAACAAAATCCACCTAATAACCTAGAAAGAAAGAAAAAACCAGAGAAAAAACAAAAAACGAAGAACACAAAGGAAAATATGCAAGCTTCTTCGGTAAATACCTTCTCTTTCTTCGATGTTGTTGCAAATTTTTCATTCGGTGAAACAACGAACCAATCCTCATTGTCATTTTCTTTATTTATTTATATACCTTACATTTTTTTTTATTCTATGGATGTTTTATTTTTTAATTTAACAAAATTCTCAATGTTTTTGTTCTTCTATCGCTCTTTTATAGAGCTTGAAGACCGAGTCCTCCTCGGATCTCTTGTCTATACATTATATATGTTCTTAGGAGAAGGAGAGCTTCATGGGTTTTGTTTTTGGCTGTTTAAAGATTTAATTTGAAAGTAAAAAACGAAAATCGAAAAATAAAAATCTGAGCTTTATCGATGTCTTTTGTTCTTCCACATCGTGTGTACTGTTACATCTTTGATCCCTTCTTTTCGATAGAATTTTCTCTGTTTTATTTTTGTCGTCTCAGATTGTTGTGATGGGTTTTTATCTTTCTTTATAAACTTTACATTAGTTCACTTTTGTCTTCTTCTTTGTCTGAAATCTGATCTGCAGCTCTCAAAGATCTGGCGTTTTGATAGTAATGTGGGTCCAGAGAACATGGATCCTTCTTCATTTCAAGGTACCATTTCTTCTTCTTCTTGTCGACGTGAACGTCTTTGTCTCTTCTCACTGTTCTAGTTTCATGCGTTTATTTGATGCTTTTAGGTCGTCAACGCGACGTCGTTTTTGTTCGTCAGAACTGTTGGATTTATGAACAAAAACGCTTATTTTCTCGCATTGGTTTCGTCGTCATTGTAGAAAATTTTGGTTCTGGGTTGTTAAACTCATCGTTTTCGTTGACAAAGTTTGAAACTTTGAATAAATTTTACCCAACAAGTCATAAATTGATTCCCTTTATTTTTTGTTCTTCTCAGTCGTTTATACTTTTTTCTCCGGGCGATACGATCATCTTCAGGAGAGTTTAGGGTTAAAGGATTGTGCTTTTGTTTTTGCAGGTGTTGAATGCATTGAGTTTCCTAAAAAGAAAGGTTTGAGTGTGAGTGAAAGGAGAGAGCTGATCCACGCATTGTCGAAGCAGCCAGAAGAAGCTTCGGAGCTTTTAAATTCATGGAGCCGGAATGAGATAATGAAGATCATATGTGCAGAGATGGGGAAAGAGAGGAAGTACACTGGTTTAACCAAACCAAAACTCATAGAAAATCTACTGAATCTTGTGTCTCGTCCTCTCGGAGAAACCTCTTGTTCCGACCGTAGAAGCTCGAGGAAGAAACAGAAGACGACCAGTTACATCATTTGCTGCGAGAATTTATCTTGTAGAGCTGCGCTCGGAAACGAGGATTCCTTTTGCAGAAGATGCTCTTGTTGCATTTGTCAAAAGTTTGATGATAATAAGGATCCGAGTCTATGGCTTACTTGTGAGGCTTGTGGATTGTCCTGCCATTTGGAATGTGCTTTGAAGCAAGAGGGGTATGGGATTGGGTGTGATGACGACGATGGAGGAGGAGGTCTTGATGGTAGGTTTTATTGCGTGTTTTGCGGCAAAGATAATGATTTGCTCGGGTAAGAATTTTGCGAAATGAATCTATGGAGATACTACAATGAAAAGCGATTTGTTTGATGAATGTGTAATGTAATAATATGTGTGCGTACTTACAGATGCTGGAGGAAACAAGTGAAGGTGGCGAAAGCGACTCGGCGTGTGGATGTTCTTTGTTACCGTGTGTCTTTAGGACAGAAGCTGTTGAGAGGTACAAGGAGGTATCGGAATCCGTTGAGACTCATGGATGAGGCGGTGAAGAACCTCGAGGCTGATGTGGGTCCGTTATCGGGTTGGGCGATGAAGATGGCTCGGGGTATCGTCAATAGACTTTCGACGGGATCACAAGTTCAGAAGCTGTGTTCTCTGGCAATGGAAGCTCTGGACAAAATGGTCTCACCACCATCAGAATCTGTTTCAAGACAAGGTTAGTTTTCTGTTCACACATTGGTTTTGTTTTAAAGTCCGAAGATGTTGACTTTAATTCTCGTTAGGTGACACGATGAAAGTGAGATTAGAAGAGATTCATGCAAGATCAATCACTGTGAGATTAGAGCCGTCTTCTTCTTCACACTCTTCTTCTTCGCAAAACCAGATCAGGGGTTTCAGGTTGTTTTGTCGAAAGACGAAGGACGGCGAGTGCTCGTCTCAGGTGAAATGCGTTGTTTGTCTACCTGAGACGAGGTCTACCATTCAAGCACTTGAACCCGAGACTGAGTTCTGTCTCAGAGTCGTGGGCTTTAACGAGGAAGGTGACTTAGATGAGTCTGAGCTTCAGTTCTCAACGTTGAAGGACAACGTAGATGAAGCTGGGAACAGGCAAAGCCTATTGACAAACTGTAGCAGTGGTCTTTGTAGTAATCCATCTTTACCCGAGGACGAATCTAACAACGTCCGTAAAAGATGCTGCAAAGAAAATGGTGACAATGACAACATTGAACACTGTAGTGCAGGAGAAGTAGAATCTGAGCTTGAAGGCGAGAGACTCGTAAAAAGGAAAGTGAACGTGGTAGAGGAAAGAAACTTGCTTGTAACACCCTGCAAGAGAGATACTTTTAAGGGCAAGCAAGGAGGGACTAAAAGATCCAAATCAAGAACAGCAATGACAAATGAAAAACCTGAGACAGATGTAGCAAATGGAGTGAGAGATAAAGACTTGAGTCATATCGTGAAGACCATTAGATGTTTAGAGCAAGAAGGGCATATCGACAAGAGTTTCAGGGAAAGGTTCTTGACATGGTATAGTCTAAGAGCTACACATCGAGAAGTTAGAGTTGTGAAGCTTTTTGTTGAGATATTCATGGATGATCTGTCTTCTTTGGGAGAACAGCTTGTGGATACATTCTCAGAATGCATAGTGAGCAAGAGATCATTAACAAGCGGTGTAGTACCTGCTGGAATCTGCCTCAAGCTCTGGCATTAAAGCTTTAGAAATCGGTCTTTCCTTTTATCAATTTGCTTACTATTTATTCTAAACCATAACGATATTTTTGGAACGGAATTACGTAAGTCCGCCAACACCACTTTGCTTTAGATGTATAGTGCAAAAACTCAAAATGAACAGGCATGATTTCAACTAAATCATAGTCTGAAAGTTATAGCCGGGAGATTACACACGAAACATTAACAATTCTAGATCCCCCAAAAAGAGATAACTCCTGAGATGTTTCTAAATTCTGAGAGTACATGGTTGATCTCTAAGGACATTGGAACAGAGTCTGGGGACTAATTGCGGTACATACTACCTTGGAAATGCAGCTCGAACTCTCATCAGCTGACTAGCGTTTAAGACAGCATGAGAAGGATCTGCAAGATAGGTTTAAAGGAGAGTGAAATTAGTGAGGCTAAGTGATTAATACGATAACAGAAACTGAGTGCAGCGAGTCACAACAAGATTCTAGTTAAGGATCATGAAAACTGAAATTGCTTAATCTCTAACGTCAGAGATGTGCTTCTATTTCCGTCCAGTATCAAGCAATTTCTTAACTCAACGTTGAGAGACCTACGGGTAAATGAACCCAGCGCCAAGGTCGGATAATCGGTTATTTTCCTTAGTGACTCGCACAACTTAATCTTTGTAAGAAGCTACCAGAGGCTCAAAAATGTCAAGGCATGAGAACAAAGAACTTAAGAGAAACACATGACGGGTTTCATCTCCTCTGGATTACTGACTAGTTAATAATGATGCAAATGACAAAACCAGAGATCTCTTCTCTGGATACACCCTAGATACGCATAAATTTTAGACATAAATTTTAGATACGCATAAATTTTAGACATGGAGCAACTACATACTGAACCTGATGAGTTCTTAAGTTCCATTACCTGAAAAGATAGTGATTCATCTTCAATGCAGCCACGCAAGTAGCTAAAAGCAAAGTCCTAGCTAATTCAATGATACTACTACAAACCTACACAAAGTAGCTAAACATATCTTCCAATTCCATCTTGTTGAATTACAGAGATCATCACCAGGTTTGTATCACTAAAATCACAGAAACATCAACTTTGGAAGCTTTGTGAGAAGCCTAACCTTGAGAAATCTTAGCGGTTACGCTCTGCCGGCAAAGGACGGTTGAATCCTCCGCGACGGTTCATGTACTGCCTTGGCTGTCGCTTGGTTACAGCCCTAATCCCACTGACGTCAGCACCTTCAACTGGCTTCCCTTTCGTCGAGTCAAATCCAGTCGGAATCCCTAACATCTTCATCATCTCAATCTCATTAACATCCATTCCTTCCTCCGTTTCGCCTCCGCCTTTATCAGCTTCGTTGCCGCCGCTTGGTTGTTTATCCTTCTTCTTAGCAGGCTCTTTCACAATTTCGTCGACGGAATCAGACACATCACGTTTGCGATTCCTCTCCTTGTCATTGTCCACTGAACCATGGCGAGGCCGTTTCCGCGACGGCGCATCGGGAGAGGGAGTCCTGCGCCTTTGGTGTCGATGACGGTCCCGGTCAATCGAGCGGGAACGAGAACGATACTTATCCGGAGAGCGCACGTGGCGAGGAGGACGAGCGTGGTGGTCTGGAGTACGAGATCGAGACTTCTTGCTCCGAAGCCCTCGGTCACGGTCGCGGTCCCGCTCTCTATCTCTATCTCTATCTCTTTCCCGGTCACGGTCACGGTCGTCTCTATCTCGGCGTCTATCACGGTCGCGTTCACGGTCCCTATCCCTCTCTCGTTCGCGGCGGTCGCGCTCTGACATGGTGGTGATGCGACTGAGGACGGTGGTTGTGCAGGGTTTTTAACCAACTTCCCCCCAGGGACACTTTGGTCATTTGCCCCCCCACAGTATATATAGTGTTTTCTTTGTATAATATGGAAAATTAGATTATAATTTTTTTAACTTTTTTTCTCCATTGTGATTTGTGTCCTTTTCCTTTTACCACCAATTACATTACTAATCAAAGCTGTAAAAAATGTGTCGGTAAAAACTGACTTTACATATTTGATATTTCTATTTTTCTTTGGTTTCAAATGGCTTTACAGATCTCGACGGTACAGTATTCACATTCTACCATCATCTTTTTTTCTCTTTTTCTTTTTTTTTCGTATTTATTTCTCACCAATCAAAAATATAAGAATCTATCTCTTGCTACTATCTCTTACCATCAATTGATTTTTCTTTTGTTGAAGCTCCAAGAGCTGGTCCAAGGTCAATGTCTGTCTCCATGAAGAATTGGATTCGGCGGTATGAGAGTAAAATCGGTTTTCAACGAGTCGGGTTTATCTGGATCCGAGTTTCTCTATCGGATCGAATACGCAAAGCCCGTTGGTTTTTAAAATTTTCAGATTTTGGGCTTGTGTCTTGATATGATAAAAGCCCATAACTTAAAATATGTGAGGATTTTTTTTTTGTGCAGATTTTAAACTTTTTTTTCTTCCCTAATAGTTCTTTTGATATGTATTAAAATTTGTTGGTCAGCATAGAGATTGTGTCGCGTTCTTATATAAAATCAAATATATTTTCATTGGGAAAGCGTTAAAGCAGAGTAAATATTTCACTCTAGCGAATGAAAATGGTTTGAAATCCATAAAAAAATATTTACATAAAGATTGGAGATGAAACGATGAATGGAAATCAACCCATTTGTCACCATTCAAATGCATTCTAATTGATGTTCTATACATGGACAAAAAGTTGTCATTTTGGACAAAAGAAAATTACAACATGAGATACTATATAGTAAAGTGAGTGGCAACAATAACATACGTTCCACAATTACAGATCAACAAAACGTGTTTGGTATACTATCAACTCGAAATCAACATTATTGATATAAACTCTAAGTTCCGAGAAGTACTATAACGGCGTAATTTGGCTTTAATAAATTATGAAAAAGATGTAGAAATGGGATGTCCGTTTCAGATTATATGTAACATGTTTACTACCAAGTGCCAAATCATAAGCACAATCACACCTTGAAACAACATCAAACAATTTCAGGTGAGCTAAATAGATTATTGAAGTAAGTTTTAAAGTAAATTTAGTCAAAACTACATTATAACTTACAATCATACAATCAAATGATAAATATCATTTTTTGGGCTTATAATACTATTGAACTAAATAAATCCTAAAATTTGAGTAAACAAGAAAAAAATTCAGCTAAATTTTTATGCTAGATCAGAAAAATTAATTCATTATATATACCAATTTATTCCACATAAAGAAAATAAAAACCATTCAAAGATTAAGCAGTAAATTTTATATTGTAAATATAAGAAGTTTATTAAAGAAATTTATAAAAAGAGTTGACATATAATTTAATTAAAAAATTTAAGATCTATCTATGTTTATTAATTGTCAATTTATTAAAATAAAAATTAAATTAAATTGATTGAAAAAGGAAAAAATAAATCTATTAATTTTCTCATGAAAGTTAATTAATGCTATGTTTTATTGTCACATTTTTTATTTATTCCCTTTAAAAGTGGTTCATGATTCTTCTTCACCTCCTAATATACATATGTAATTGATACAAAGCTCTAAACAATAAAAGCATCTTCAGACAAAAAAACTTAATTTATTTTACCATAATTAACCTTTCAAATATATATGATAAATAACTTTTATATCATTGAAATACATTTTCTTATAATTTTTGTCACTGTAAAAGATAAAAGTAATGAAAAACTAGATGTATAAAAATTATATGTATGTTGACAAGAATATTTTTGGTGAATAATTATTATATTATAATGTGTAATTAAAAAAAAGATGTTTCAAAAAATAAAAATGAAAAAGGACGTGAGAGAACAAGTGGGTTTGGTCGGTCGTTTCTTTACACTTTCGCAACATTCTCTTTTCATTCATATCTTTCCACGAGATGCTAAAATCCCCCACTATATTATTCCTTTTTTTTCTTTATAGTTTTTTTCCCTATTTAAAAGGTGAAAAATATCCATAGAATTCATGAAAGTTTCAGTTATTCACGTATCATAATTTACTATAAAAAAACAAGAAACTATATAGTTACTATTGAGAATAAGAACATGAAAATCACAATCAGCGTTGGTCCAACGATCTTCCAACAAGCATCTTGTATGATTCGATTTCATCATTTATCCACCACCTCACCTTTGTTTCTTGTTTCTCCTTCTCTCGTTTATTATATTTGTTTAATTATCATGTGTTTTGTTTTGCCCTTTGAAATATTCTAGTTTCAAGAAGCAGAAAAAGTTTATATTCTAGTATAAAGGACTTGTGAGTGTGTAGCTGCTAACAAAACCTAGTAACCTTCACTAGTGTTGTTGTTCAAAAGTAACCTTCACTAGTTAAAATTAGGATGAGTTTCTGAGCTAAACTTTGAGTTAGGATCGTGGGACCTGGAGAACATAAGTCATGCATCAAAGGCAAAGTCCAAAGAAATTACGTCATTGTTAGTGGATTGTGTACGTGAAGGTGTACGAACCATAATTCCACGTTACATGTGTTGCGACGCTGCTTAATGTGTCCCCACGATCTAACTTATTTCTAATTCTTTGTCATAATTTCGTCTTTATCTTAACCAAGAAAACACCTACTGTAACAAAACTTGTATTAATTTGTAAATATGTACGATTGTTGTTTCTTTCTCAAAAAAATATATGCATGACTTTTCTAACAAATTGTGAATTCTTTTTATTGTCTTGAACTAATAAAAATAACGAACAAGACATGTAATTTTTGTACCATTTAAATGAATGCAACAATTTTATCTTATTGATTCACTAAGTTAACCATATATCTACATCTCTCACACTACTCCCATTCTCACATATCGTATTATTTCAATCCTCAGAAGTGTTTAAAAGTAAAACGCAGCGAGTACCTAAGCGTTTGTTTAAACGGTGCCTAAACTTGGTTACACCAAAAAATCATGTAGAATAAGACCTTGAGTATATATAGACTTTGTAATCCAAAAAGATACTCGATGTTCTATATATTGCGATTTGGGTGATCACTCTAGAACCTTTTTTGGTTTATAATTGTGACTTTGTAAGCAAAGTACTATTCAATATTCATACATATCCAAACCAACCAATATAAAGGTCATTGATTTTGGCTGTGGTTTGAATTTCTTGATATAATTAAAAATACAGTAATTAAATTGCCTTTGGTTTTTTTACAAATAATTCGGTTTGTATACTTTTAATTTCGATTATATTTGATACGAACATATAAGTAATTGAAAGATTTTTAAAAGTTGATTTTTAATTAAGATGGATTAAATTAGTTAAGTGATGACAAATGAAAATATACGGTTATTTATACATCCCATCTCTTTTTTTTCGTACTTCTTGCCTTTTAGTTTCTATCTTGCATTATTTTATTTATAGTTTCCATGTTTCTAGTTTAATAATTTGGAGATTGTTCGCACATAGAAACAACGAAGTTTGATATGATTTCACAATATATATTTAGTTAGTTAGCTACCAACCGTTCTTAACGAGGTAAAAATAGTCTAGTTAGGTATATATATATATAATATGAAAATATATTGGTTAATGCATATTTTTATAGACAGTTTGATACTTTTGTGGTCATATTTATTTACTTAACGCATCTTCGTTTATTACACACGCAACCGAATTCAGCTAATACAAAAATGATAATTTAAACACATTTCTTAAATATGATCTTAATCATTCACACTTTTACAGAAAAAATAAACGTAAGTCAACTTACTTTTTTTTTGGTGCATGTCAGAGCAAAGAAAATTTACCGAAAGTTTTCTTTTTTCTTGTTTATACTCAATGCTTTAAATACAATCTTATTCGACGACAAAAAAAAACGATCTTATTCAGAGAAGGTCTTTGGTGACACTAGTTGACGGAATCGATACGTTGCACGTGTAACGATATTATTGGACCATCAGTTATTTTACCATTGCTATTGTATTGAATCACCACCGTTAAAAACGACTGTCATTTTTACCAAAAACTAACGCCGTTACTGTAAACGACTGTCATTTTTACCATCTACATGCCGTTTAGACTTTTTAAAACAAAGAGTTTTATTTTCTTATTGTAAATATATTATGTATTCTTTTATTTTTTTGTTAAAATATATTCCGTATTTTGGCAGGAAAAAGTTGCCATAACCTAATTAATATTCTGTTGATGTTCAAAGGAAAAACCTAAATATTATTCTGTTATCTAGGTTAAAATATCCTATTTTGCATGTTATTTTAGTTTTAAAATTTTAAACCTCAAGGTAATCAAAGACGATTTTACTCTGAAAAGTATTGAGACCATACATTTTTGAACAAAAAGAATGTATCCATAAATCATGTTTTCATTTATGTTTAGGTGGACAGTAGCCAAGTTAATCAATTCGTAAAATAAATTTAATATAGTAAGATTCCATGATGAAATATATGTTATAAAAACAGGACAAAGATTAAAAGTAAACTTATCCATAGAAAGTTTACAAGATTCGATCGTAGTTGATTTGTCATAGCTCTGGAGAAACTTTAATTAGATTTTTTTTTTTTGTGTCAACTTAATAAGATTTTGTACCGTAGGACATGATAAGACAATAATCTCCTCCTCGATGAATTTCAAATTTTCAATAATCAGTAGTAACATAACTAGACCTGGTCTCTCAAAATACTCAAATGTCAAAATCTGACCGAATTAATATTAATGACATAAAAAGACGTCAAAGTGATAATAACATATATTTTTCTCGTCAAAGTGATGATATTTATATTTTTAAGAACCTCTTTGACAAATTGATAAGAATTTTTTTATAAAAATTTGTATTAATGTATTCAAAAAGTCAACATAATATCATTTGATTTCTACACTAAAATTAAATTCAATAACTAATAATTACTACTGTTATAAAAATACATCATTTTAAAACAAAATATTTATACTTTGTGTATAATTTCTAAATTTGTGTTTTTATCTAATATAAAATTATCAATTTTTAAAATTAATTTGTTATTAAACTTTTTGTTTTAGGAGGATGCCAAATTAAAACGTAATTCAAATTTTTTTTGAAAATTTATAAATTATAAATAAACCTAAAAAATATAGATGTAACGTGACAAAAAATAAAAAAATAACGATCTAAAACCATATAAAATCCACATTCATTCGATATTGGTTTGAATCCATCTTAATCTTTCTTCAATGAACATACTAATAAAGATGTATTGTACATCTAAAAGATAAATGTTGGTAAATGCTTTATAACGAATACGTTGTTACACAATGTTTGACATAAAACATATGTTTGATGAGTAAATTTTTTTTAATTTCCTCGTCTGATAAGTAATCACATCATAACAAACGTTCTAAAATTAAATCTAAAATCAGTGAAAACACCATATTAGTGAAAAAGTGAAAAATATTTTTTTCTCTTTAAAAGAAATATGGGCTTGACTTGAAAAATATATTAAACATGAATAACACAAAACTTTAATTTTTATATTTGAATCTTTAATTAAATAATAATAGATTTCAAACTCTTTTAATAAAAAGATTATAAATATAATACCTAATAACACTAGATTTCAAAATATTTTAATGGAGATATTTTAAATACAATAACCAATAATACTAAATTTTAGTAAGAAAATTACAATCATTTATTGAATAAAAGTGGTTTATAAAACTTGTAGAATTGACTTTAATCAAGTATTGAATAACACCACCTAAGTTAACAAAAAAAAGTAATGAGGAGGTGATAATTCTTCAGAATAATAAAACCTTTAAGGATATAATAAAATCGGGAGACCTAAACGGTATCGTTTAGGTACGCGAGGGATATAAATAGAGCCACCAAATAGGCAACGTAGTTCACCTTCACTTGCTCTCTTTTCTCCAAAGAATCTGGTTCGTTTTAATTTCGTATTTTCTCTGTCCTTTTTTTCTTTTTTTTGTTTGTAATCTCGAATATATATATATCTTCATCATCGTTACTTTATTTTGCTTAACTTTTCCGTTTGTGTGTTTTGATTCTGACGAAGGCGGAGGGAAGCATGGTGACCGGTGGTGGTTCTCTTGAGGATATCAAGAACGAGAATGTTGATTTGGTATGAAAATATTTTTTATTTTTTTTTACAATTTGTGAAACTATGTGGTTAAATCCCTAATATGTTCGTTGCGTTTGGTTAAGTTGTTTGGTGAATAATGTTAAAAGAAAAGTTGTTTGGTGAATTTTTCCAAAACGTAACTTAATCAACAAAATGTCGCTTGAGTTGTTGTTTTTGATTATGTTTTTACTTGACGCTTGTTGTGTTCTTTTACATGAGTTCGATCGTTGTTTCATGTTTTAGCTCGAGATTTTCTAATTTGATCGATGAGAAAAATTAAAAAAAAGAATCCATGGAAAACTCATAATTACTTCAGATTTGTAAGCCATTTTTCACATTTTTTTTTAATAAGATTTCTACTAGATTATACAATTCCAGTCTATAAAAATGGCAGAATCACGGGAATTTAGTTACAACTATGTTAAGTAATAAGTAGTAATAAAGCACTAGTACGTATTATTAAGTAATACTCTCTTTTTTCACTTGATTCGTTTTTTGGTTGTCTAATTTGAGAAATCTTTCTTAGAAAAGTTTTAGTCAATTTGCTGGAGTTAATTAATAACGATTTGGATTTTTTCATACTCATGGAAAATCGCATTATCGTTTAACCACTTTCCTAGATGAACCTAAATTCCAATATTCTTCACCTGATTTTCTGTGATCAATTAAAGATCTGATGTTATATCGACTAATCTGCCCCTATTATTATTATTTTCCATTACAAATTGGGCCTTTTGCAGCATAATTGTTTTTTGGTCAACTAATTTTTATTGAGTTAATAAAAAATAATTCAACATAATCTATTACACCCATTTTTTAAATAATAATCAATTTTTTTTTGATTATATTTATGAGTATTTTTTTGTTCTGATGGTAAGTGTGACCGTTGGAACTTGGAAGAAACATTAGTTAGCATATATAGATGAGAAGAAACCAATTGGATCATTATTATTGCAGGAGAAAATACCAATTGAAGAAGTGTTCGTAGAGTTGAAATGCACCAGAGATGGTTTATCTGGAGCAGAAGGAGAAAACAGACTCCAGCTCTTTGGCCCAAACAAACTCGAGGAGAAGAAGGTAAAGAAAATCTTGTATGTGTAGTAGTTTTTGGCTTAAGAAAAGACAATAAGTGAAGTGAATAATCGTTTCTTGAAAAAACAGGAAAGCAAGATACTCAAGTTCTTGGGTTTTATGTGGAACCCTCTCTCTTGGGTCATGGAAGCAGCTGCAATCATGGCTATTGTGTTGGCTAATGGAGATGGAAGGCCACCGGATTGGCAAGATTTTGTCGGTATCGTTTGTCTTTTGGTTATCAACTCAACAATCAGCTTTTGGGAAGAAAACAATGCCGGAAATGCTGCTGCTGCTCTTATGGCTGGTCTTGCTCCCAAAACAAAGGTTCCTCCTTTTTTCTTCAAGCTCATGTTTTGCTTTTATTGTTCCACTAGGTTGTTTGTTTTGCATTAACAAAGGTTTTGTTTTCTTGTGCAGGTTCTAAGAGATGGCAAATGGAGTGAGCAAGAAGCTTCTATTCTCGTTCCTGGAGATATCGTGAGCATCAAGCTCGGTGACATTATCCCTGCTGATGCACGTCTTCTCGAAGGCGATGCTTTGAAAGTTGATCAATCTGCTTTAACCGGTGAATCCCTTCCGGCTACGAAAGGTCCAGGAGAAGAAGTTTTCTCCGGTTCTACTTGCAAGCAAGGTGAGATTGAAGCGGTTGTGATCGCCACTGGAGTCCACACCTTCTTCGGCAAAGCTGCTCATCTTGTTGACAGCACAAACCAAGTGGGACACTTTCAGAAAGTTCTCACCGCAATTGGAAACTTCTGCATCATTTCCATTATGGTCGGTATTGTGATCGAGCTCATTGTTATGTACCCTATCCAGCGCAGAAAGTACAGAGACGGTATCGATAATCTCCTTGTGCTTTTGATTGGTGGGATCCCCATTGCAATGCCTACTGTTTTGTCTGTGACAATGGCTATTGGTTCACACAAGCTGTCTCAACAAGGAGCTATCACGAAACGAATGACCGCCATTGAAGAGATGGCTGGTATGGATGTTCTCTGCAGCGACAAAACCGGGACGCTGACACTAAACAAGCTTAGTGTTGACAAGAATCTGATTGAGGTTTGTGCTAGAGGCGTTGAGAAAGAAGAAGTCTTGCTTTTAGCTGCTAGAGCTTCAAGAACAGAGAATCAAGATGCTATTGATGCTGCTATGGTTGGAATGCTTGCTGATCCAAAAGAGGTATATGTATATAATGAACTGTTTTCCTCTGTTTTTTTCTCTCTCGAAGAAAAAACAGAATTTTTCTCATTGTTTGTTTGTTTGTTTCAGGCAAGAGCTGGTATTAGAGAGATTCACTTCTTCCCATTCAATCCAGTCGACAAGCGAACCGCACTAACTTACATTGATGGTAACGGAGACTGGCACCGAGTAAGCAAAGGAGCTCCAGAGCAGGTAACTACAAACTGATTTTGTTTTACCTCATTTCTTCTCTTCAGTGACTTAACCTTTAAAACCTATTTATTTTAATGATTCAGATTCTTGATCTGTCCAACGCAAGAGCTGATCTGAGGAAGAGAGTCCACTCAGCAATCGAAAAGTACGCTGAGCGTGGACTCAGGTCATTAGCTGTTGCAAGACAGATTGTGCCTGAGAAAACAAAAGAAAGCTCCGGTGGTCCATGGGAGTTCGTTGGTGTGTTGCCTTTGTTTGATCCTCCAAGACATGATAGTGCTGAAACCATTCGAAGAGCATTAGACCTCGGTGTCAACGTCAAGATGATTACCGGTTTATATCTATCTATGTACTTCTCTCTTTGACTTTGTCTTAGAGTTCTTCCTTACCTTCTATTGGTTTTATTAGGTGATCAACTTGCTATTGCCAAAGAGACTGGACGTAGGCTCGGGATGGGATCAAACATGTATCCATCAGCTTCTCTACTTGGTAATCACGTAGACGAAAGCCTAGCTGCTATTCCCGTTGAACAGTTGATTGAGAAAGCTGATGGCTTTGCCGGTGTCTTCCCAGGTTTGTTAAGAAGAGTTTTCTTTATTTTTTTGTTCATGAACTTACTCTCTTTCTCGCTCTCTACAACAATATTTTGGTTAATGTTTCCGCCAGAGCACAAATACGAGATTGTGAAGAAGTTGCAAGATTTGAAGCATATTTGTGGTATGACTGGTGATGGAGTGAATGATGCTCCTGCTTTGAAGAGAGCCGATATTGGTATCGCTGTAGCTGATGCTACAGACGCTGCACGAGGCGCTTCTGATATTGTTCTCACCGAGCCTGGCCTCAGTGTTATCATCAGTGCGGTTTTAACCAGTCGAGCTATTTTCCAAAGAATGAAGAACTACACAGTGAGTGTGTTGCTCTCTTCAGCCATAGCTTTTTATAGTACCTTTTCTTTTCACAAATCTCACATGTGTTTCTGATGTTGTTTTCTAACAGATTTATGCAGTCTCAATCACCATCCGTATAGTGGTAAGTAGTCAAACTTGTATGTATTCTTGATTCTTGAATATTATCAAATAATCTCTCTGTTTATGATCTCTCCTTTGTACCTTTTTGCAGTTTGGGTTCATGCTCATCGCTTTAATATGGAAGTTCGACTTTTCGCCATTCATGGTTTTGATCATTGCTATCTTAAACGATGGTGAGTTTAATAAGCTTTCTCCGATTGGTTTAAAAGAGAACATAACTAAACATTGTTAAATTACTCAACAGGAACAATCATGACTATCTCAAAGGACAAAGTCGTGCCTTCTCCTACACCAGATAGCTGGAAACTCAACGAAATCTTCGCAACCGGCATTGTCCTCGGAGGCTACATGGCTATAATGAGTGTTGTTTTCTTCTGGGCTGCTTACAGAACCGACTTCTTTCCGGTACATAAATAACATATATAAACAATCTCTCTCTCTCTTTAACATATATAACTCTGTTTTTCTTTCTTTTCCTTAGAGAACTTTCCACGTGAGAGACTTGAGAGGCAATGAACATGAAATGATGTCTGCTTTGTACTTACAAGTCAGTATTGTGAGCCAAGCTCTTATCTTCGTCACTCGATCTAGAGGCTGGTCTTTTCTAGAACGACCTGGATGGCTCTTGCTTATTGCCTTCTGGATAGCACAAGCGGTAAAGCATAAACCATGATTCTGTTTCTTCTTCTTGTTCTCCATAAACTCTCTTCAGTGATGATTCATAAACTTGATGGTGCTTGTAGATTGCAACGGGGATTGCGGTTTTGGCAAATTGGGAATTTGCGAGAATCAAAGGAATAGGGCTTGGATGGGCTGCAGTTATCTGGCTTTACAGTGTTGTCTTTTACATTCCATTAGACATACTGAAGTTCGCAATCCGTTACATACTCTCCGGAACCGCATGGAACAATCTCATTGACAATAAGGTAACGTTTTCGTTTATTGATTACTTGTTTACTACGTTTTCTTCTTCTGATACATGTTCTTCTTAAGACCAACAAAATCTGTCTCTCTTTTTCTCTGGACTGAAACAAACAACAGACTGCGTTTACGACTAAGCAAAATTATGGGATAGAAGAGAGAGAGGCACACTGGGCTCATGAACAGAGGACTTTACACGGTCTTCAAAATAACGAAACGGGTAATGTTTTCCCGGAGAAAGGTGGCTACAGAGAACTGTCTGAGATCGCAGAGCAAGCCAAGAGACGAGCAGAGATCGCAAGGTAATAAATAATATTCTTAAATTTCTAATCACCAATTAACAAAAAGCTGTACTCAGTTTATGTGTTGTTATTGTTGCTTGAAGGCTAAGGGAACTTCATACGCTTAAAGGACATGTAGAGTCAGTGGTGAAGCTGAAAGGACTTGACATTGAGACGGCTGGTCACTACACCGTTTAATAAAAAAATGGACTCAGTTTTAACCAGAAGATGATTAAGGAAGAGGAAGAAGAAGATCGTTTGTTTAACGGATGTGATAATGATGTTGATTTTTATAAGAGGAGAGGGAATAAGTTTTTTTTTAAAGTTATGTTTGTGTTAAATTCCTCTAAACTCCGGGGGTTTTTTTCTTTCTTCTTCCTTGATTTTAGACTTAATTATATAAATGTGTTTTCACTTCTCACTTTGCTCTGTGTTGGAGACAAAAGATAAGATAATATAATATTATCTTAGGTTTTTACATAGTTTTTTTATTCTTTAGACATACATAATATATGAATATAACAAAGTTATAAATTCACTGCTCTGCAAATTGCTTAAATTTCGAAATTAACAAAATTGTTTTCATTTTATTTTATGGTCAATTACGTTAGTTTCATTATCCTTATTTTGTCTACTTATAAAAGTGATTTATTCCGAATTTCAAACACCTAATATGCGATTTTATGGAATCTCTAAAGTGAAGAGGATCGATGAAATAAAAGAAAAGAAAAAGCAGACGACAAAAAAAAAGCAAGACAAAATAAACGAATAGAATAATATTCCCAAATTTATCTTGGTCCAGGAGAATATCGGGGTCCGGTTCGATTACTTCGTCAGACCGATTAGATAGATACACATAACCGGAAATCATAATCCGTGGGATACATGTGTTCTTGGCAAGACCACTAGTTATAAACCACGTGGCGATCGCTTTATCACAAACCAAAAGCTATAGAAAAGAAACCGAGAAGACGAGAAAGATCTTTTAGAACAGAGTAAGTAAGCTTTTAGAACAAATTTACAGAAAGATGTATTTCGCAGCCATAGCTTCTTCACGACAAAGCTTTTTTTTACCAAACTCTTTTAGTTTCAGAGACAGTTTCAAACCCAGACAAAATATTAACCTCACTCGTTCCAACTCAATTTGTTGCAAATCTCCACACCACGACGACGAAACTGATTCTTCCCCGTAATTTTCTTTATTTCTAACGAATTTTCTAACTTCTAATTTTCTTCTTATTCAATTAATATTTTTGTTATTTTATTTATTTGTTAGGAAATATGAGAATCAGCTGGCGAAATTCGCAATCGCGACGTTAGCGGTTGGCGTTTTGGCTTTGGGATCCGTTGGGGATGCGTCTGCGGCTAAGAGCGGCGGAAGAATCGGCGGTCAAGCGTTTCGGTCTTCAGCTCCTCGGCCTTCAGCTCCTCGGCCTCCTCCTAGAATTAACAACCGATCGAGGTAATTTTTTTTTTTTACTTGAAGCTTGATTTTTAATTATTTAACATTCTTGAAATTCAAAGTATATGATACTTGAAGCTGTTTGTACCTCGATTTTAACTATTCAAGATATTTCGTTACATAAATCTTAAGCATAATAAATTTTTTATTGGCAGAAAAAAGAAGAAAAACAAATTTGTTTTTTTTTTCTTTCTCTTCTCCAATATGAAAAGGCTTCATGTTTGGGCTTTAGCGTCCCTCATATCCACATTATGGCCCATTACTACTAAGCTTTAAGGCCCTTATTCCAAACTTTTTAACAGTAATTTTACGACCAAGGGTAATTTTACTTGGTTGTGTAGTTTTTCCAAATAAACTCACACAACGTTTTAGCTTTATAAAAATAAAATGTGTTTCTTAATTATAAACACAACCACCAAAAGAACAAAGAAAATTTAGATTTTCGAAAATGGTTTGTCTTGTGAATGTTTTTTTCATATGCAAATGCAAACAGCCAAACACAACAGACAAAAAATGGCCTTCGGAGTATAAAGACTACTAGATATCCTTAATTAACGCAGTTTTTTTTCTTTACAGGACCAACATCTACGTGAATCCTCAGGTCGCACCACCTTTGATCGGTGGCTATGGATATGGCTACGGTGGTTGGGGATGGTCACCTTTTTCCTATTTTGCCCCTGGTCCTGCGGTGGCAGTTGGTGTCGGCGGTGGCTTCGACCCCCTCGTTCTCTTCATATTTCTTGGAGCCGCTTCAGCCGTCGCTACAAACTTTTTCCGATCAAGAAATGATGAAGACGATGAAGATGACTATTAGGACCGGGGAAAGAATAAATATAAAGAGGCTTGTGTATATGTGCTCTTACAACATAGTCTAATTATATACGGTTTTGTGTTCAAAGTTATGATGTAAGAAGACGGTTTGTGAACCTTGAGATTACTAGTAACTAAGACCAACTTTGAAATTTATAGACACAAATTGAAGATACCTCAAAAATTTTAAATTTAACCTATTTTCTCTGTTTTTTGTTCATACTTTATATTTTAAGTTCTATCCTTCTTGATAATCATCCCCATTGAGCTTCAAAAGCAAGTAAAAAAATAAAGCAAAGCAAACAACTATATAGAAAACAAAGTACTTAATAGTTTATTTTGTCAATGGTTTATCGGTTTGAACTATGAAAAATAATTAGAGCTAATAATGAAATCAGTGAATCTGGTAAATAATAATAGTAGTAATAAATCAGACGCAAAAGAAAAAAAATCAAGAAGACGAAGAAGGAAAAAGAAAGAGTCAGTGAATTAACAAAAATCAAGAAGTTCGGTTAATACTAAGTCCTTGAAAGAGCCAATGAGGTCTCTTCTTCTCTCGATCCAATGACGTCGTACTTGAGCTGCTCATAGGCGTGTTTGGTCCGCTACTTTCTTGGTTATTACTATTATTGTTGTTATTATTATTGCTCTGATTATTACAATTATCCGATGATGATCTAAACGACGTCGTCGACGAGTATTCCATGTCCTTGTTCGTAGATGAAGAAGACATTCCAATGCTCAATGTCAACTCTAGTTCGCTCTCTTCAATATGATCTGTCGTTGTTTTTGTGTCTCTAACCGCATCTTCGAGGTCTATGCCTGACCAGCTTCCGGTTCTCTCTTTTGAACCGGTTTGGTCTTTGTTGTTAATAGTACAATATTGGCTTCTATGTTTGAGTTGGTCCATCATCATTTTCTGTATATTATATACTCTATGCAGCTCTCGTACCTGCGATAATCACTTTGTTATATATATTTATGGTTTATCTCAACAATTTAAAGGTGTTATATGCTTGATGTCGATAAACCAAATTGGTCCAACTAATCCAAACCAAGCAGGGAATTTGCATGAAAACTAAACCAAACTCAATTCGTTAAAATACTTTTTTTAGTACGTAAATATAATCTTAATTGGATCTAACAAGGAAAAGAAAAGAAAAATATAAATCTAATTTAACTATATATATACATACATATATAAGTGGTATTGATATACTGAACTTGTCCAACCCAATCGCTTCTTAATTAGTTTATGCTAAAGATCATCCTTCGTAAAATCCAAAAAAAACTAAAGCTGATTTAAACCAAATGGAAATTATAGTCGAAGGCTCAAAGCAAAACATAAATTGAAATCTTTCAATTTACATCAATAGATAGATATCGAGTTTGAATCCCTTCAAACTGATCCATATATACTAGATTTACTTTTTGGTTTGGTTACTTAAAAAAATAGAAAGATCTAAACCAAAACTGAACAAGAAACCGGATTGAATAACAAAATAATATATGAATGTGTAATTATAACGTACCTGTTGTTTGAAAACATCTTCTTGGGCTTGCATTGTATGTCTGATGGATTCAGCATTTTGCTTTTCAAGAAACCTATCCATTGACCTTATTATAACAAATACTCCTTCTTCCTCCTCTTTGTCGTCTGTCAACGCCTCCTTTGAAGATTTTCGTCGACCATTAACACCAAATCGGATGAATCCACTACGATCAACACTCTTTAAGCCAAATAAGTTTGTCGTAATTCGCTCAACGATCTTTGTTCCCATGCCTGAAACGTAGAGTCACACACTTCATAACCATTTGACGATTGATAAAACTTACACAAAAGAACCCTAATTTCACTTAAAATGTGTGTGTGTGTATATACATGTGATAATGATGTTGATGGAGTAATCGTCAGAAGCCACTAGTTCTTGAAGTGAAGGGTTTATAGACAAAAGCAGGTTGACTAGTGGGACACACTTTTGAATTTGATTAGATTCTCTCTCATGGTCTTTTGTATCAAAGCCAACTATTTTTATTAACCGAATCAAAATGTCTTTCTGATCATCGCCAAATCAATGGATAGAACAACTTAGACCACAAAACTATTGGATTTATAATTATAAAACCAAAAATTGGTAATAATCCTAGAAGTAGAAGATTTACTATATGTATCAACTGAAAATGACTAAGCTAATTTTCTGGAAAAAAAATGAGCAAGCTAATTAATTTTGTTTGTTTGTTACTTTCTAGTCATTTCAAAGAAAATTAGTGATATAATCCATACGTTATTTCAAACATGATATAATAAACATTAAACAAATTATACAACTAAACCGAGCTGAATACTTCGCTAGTTTCAGTACCCAAGTAGTGCCCTCGAGACAACATTACACACGATTTGTCTCACCAATAAGATAACATTAATGATTTATCTACTTTGATAACAAATGCAAAATATCTAAATTTTCCTTTGTTTTTAGTACTATATATATTATCCATGACAAAAGCATTGATATTAAAAATATATATATAAGATATCTTAGTCTTGTAGTAAAGGAATCGAAAATAATATTATATTATAAAATTGGTGAAATAATTGATGCGAAATAGTATCATAATATCATTTTCACTACTAAAGTTTAAAATAGAATGATTCGAGTCGTCAAATTGCAATAAATTAGAAAATATGTGGTGAAGGTTGGCAAAGGACGAAGGAAAAAAAAAAGAGCAACTTGTTTGGTTTTTGTTTCCTTTTCTTTTTGGATAAGCATGACTTAGAATATGAGAAAATTGAGAATGATTAAAGATAAAATAGATAGACATGGGAGAAAAACAAAAACAACATGAAACACTACTCGAGCAGTCAGTTTAAAATCAATAAATATATTTTTTTACTATTTAGTTTAACTTAATGATCATGCGAATATCGCTTAATTGTTTCTATTAAAATTCATATATTGGAATATACATATGCACAGTGTATATAAATCTGTCATCATCGTTCATAATGTTCTTGCATTCATGCGAAGAGGACTGTTTCACCTAAGTTTCCACTTATACTTGTTTCCTTCAATGTTGTTAAAAGTTGTCTACATACAAATCATATCAATAAATTATCGATGACTCATGTACTTACATCTATCTATACACACGCGCGCAAGGACATAAAAGACATGAGAAGATCATGTCTATGCATCTAAATTTGTAGAGAACCAAATTAGATACCCAATAGGATAAGACAAGGACAATAATTTGGTTAAAAGATAACGTTATTTTTTATATGTTTGTGATATATATATATATATTTCTAAACAAAATATCTATTTCGCTATCAAAATTGGATTATTAACTATACTATTCACGGGGATCTTGTAATTTAAAACAACTTAGAAAGCCAATGTGTGACTTTTTTTCTTTTACACACATATATACACCACACATACATATATTCGTATAATACATATGTGTAGAAAGTACCACTAGTATACAGAATCTGTTCCATCATATAAACTCACACACATATACATATATAGCAACCCTTTCTATAAACACTTCATCACCTTCATATGTATATATATGGATTATATATTCTATAAAAGTTACCTGAAAAGAAGAGTGGCGAAGCTGTGATTCTCTCCAAAGAAGGTCATTGATCAGAGGCATGTTCTAAGCTCATGCCACAAAACTCACTAAGGGAAGACCTTCAAGATGCACTGCTCTGCACTTACCTTATACTATGTGTTTCTTTACCAATTTGCTATAAAACATAACATAATAAGTAATCCAGAATCTTAGAGACCACTCTAAGATTTTGTCAACAATCTATATAGGACTAAAGCAGTGTGGAAGGAGAGATAGAGATATAGAGAAAGAGTATGGGTGAGAGAGATAGAGAGAAGGGGAATAATGGGAACTCAAAGCTAAGGAAATGTTTAAATTAAATAAGGATTAATAAACAAATAATATATATAGTGATGGAAGTTAAATAATTTTGAAAGGCTAATTTTTTTGACAGGCTGTGATATTTGTGAAGGAAGGAGGCAAGGAAAAAGCTGAGAGTTTTTCATATGCTTAGCTTTTATGTCCATCGTAATTCTTCTTTGTCTAACAGACAGACAAAACAATAACTATTTTGGATTTACTAATATCCATTATTTGTTCTCCGAGAAGATGATTTTTTATTTTCATTAAATTAAATGCCAAACTATGAAAATATTGAAAGAAAAGTTTTTTCAACATGTTGTAGTTTTAACTCAAAAGATTACATTAATATGTCCAAGAATTTACATATATTAAAGTATTACTGATAAGATATAGAATCCTAAGTCTTATGAAAGTAGATTCTGTATATTAAGTGTATATAATAATTTTCTTGCAAGCAGGGGTATGAAATAATTGGATGTGTTGATATAATATAAAACTGAGAAGATCAAGAGGATTTGGACAAATGATGAACAAAAAAAATTGATTTTGTTAGCTAATATATTCCAGACAAGTCCTCACTGGACATGATCAAGATATGCATGTAACCATATAAAAAACTAAAATAAATAAAATATTATAATAGCAACCAATTGAAGACAAAGCTTCTATCTTTTTTGTAACGAAATAATGTCGTTTCGTTTTCTGTATTATTTTTAGAAATTCAGATGATTCCCTTTTCTTTTATCAATATAAATAAAGACGTATATATTCTCCACCATCAGCATCCGTACTGGGTATTATCCAACCATACAAAAAAAAACCCATGATTATCAATTTTTATCTGACACCAAGTTTAATGAAATATATCCTCTTTTAGTATATCACTTCAGAGAATTTTTTATAAACGGAATAATAACTTTTCAAAAATTATTTTCCCTGTCTCGAGTTTTTTTTTTGAGTTGTATACATATGAATACTTTGTCGTATATATTTAATGGAAATAAAAATAAATGGTTGATGTTTTATATAACCTTGTCGGGGTCATTACTCTAGTGACTAAGTGCATATAGTCTGACCGACCTAACATTATTAGCTGAATTCGTAAAGAAAATGCATAAAATTTATTCCAGTCAAGATTAAAGTTTGTTGCCGTTATTTAAATCTGAATCAGTGAGATAACACCGAATAAGTTTAGGGTAGAGATAAGTTTTGCTTAAAACCTCTATAAAAACATGTCAAAAATAGTGTAACTATGTTATTTCTTGATTTATTAAAGATATCTAGAAAAATGTCGATTGGTCAATAACTGACGAATTCTTAAATTATCTAAATTTATTTATAAATTAAATGAATATATATTAGTGCTATAATTTATATAACACGATTCAGTGTGTTTAATTTTAAATTCTATGGCCAGTGACAAAAGAGGGACTATAATAAAACCCTAGAAATAAAACTTAAGCTTCTTCATAAGACTCCAAATTAAACAGCCCTTCAAAGAAAAGAACAAAAAAATTATCAGCACATGATTTTAGTGGCATTCAAAGTTTTATTATATAATTAAATGATATAGTTTTATTTTTACTTTGGCTTGTCTTCTACTTGTTTCATTTTCTCCTCTCAAAGAAATCTCGTGCTAACATGGGGTTTCGATTACGCACCGACTTATAGTAAATTAATTACATTTGAATTAATATAGTTCAATATCATAATACTAATTATTATTATTTAATTCGTTAATTACTTAGGTATATATAATTGCATTTGAGCCATCAATGATGTAGTTTCTTTATTAATATTGTAACATCATTATAGTATTTTAAGAACAATACCTAATTTTTAAGATTTGCTAAACGTCAAATATGAGATCTAAGTGTGTTCTTCTCTAAAAATAAAAATTTTAATTTCAACCTCAAAATATTGTTTTTGCTTTATATTTCTCACTATTGATCACTAATTTAAATCATAATATTTTTTAAAAGAAATATAAAATATATATTAAAAATATTACAAAAAATATTACATAAGATATGAACTATACACACTAATACTAATACTAATAATAATAATAATAATACTAAATCAAAAATTATAAATAAAATATTAAATTATTTAATTTTAATATTTACGTAAATCTTTTCATAAATTAGGAATCAATGAATCATAAAATGATTTTTTAATTTATTTTTATCTATAAATTACGAGATAAATTTTATTGCATTTATTTTCAGTTATTATATTATATTATTATATATTTTAATAAATAATGTCATTATATTATACAATAATTAATTTTTAGTAAGGTAATAATCATAAGCAAATTTGGATTGTAGAATTCAAATCCACGTTCAACATTTTTTTATATGTTTTTTTGTTTTGCTGCAAATACATATTTTTAATTTTGAAAATTGTTTATATATTGAACAGTATTTATAATTTATAACAATCGAATAAGTGAAATATATAATAATTTATTTTGGAGTTCATAGATCTAGCCAATCTTTGAAGTTTCAACTAATTGCCGGTGCATTAAGAAACACATCTCATCGTGTTTTGCTATAACCATCCTTGAATCCAGATCCCAAAATGATTACTGTATCTCAATATTATAAAATTCAACAATTTAAAAAACTATACCGATCTGCGATTAATATTTAATTTCAGGATTTTGTAATAGAAAAATCAAATGATTCCTTCCGCGGATGCATGCGTATGTTATTAAATGTATATGATTTTGATAAACAATTTAATGTGATTATTGTAGAGAAAAAGAGTTGGCTGGATTAGGCGGAGCCATGTGAACGAGAAGCAACAAGGAAACTCAGAGACACGATAATTACTTATATCATATTTTAAACACAAACCAAACATGATATATCAAGTACAATACTTAACAGTAATCAGAGACACGATAATTACTTTTATTGGCTTAAATAAAATCAGATTTGTTTAGAGTTCCAAAGTTTGAATCTGCAGGTCAACATCTTAATTTCGAAGAGTATACATCACATGAATTATTATTGTCTATTAAAGACTGTATATATAATAGATCGATACTTGCAAAGTATTTATATGTAAATAATAACATTACTTTCTACCTCCTTTTTTTTGTTTTTGTTTGTTAAACAACTCCTTTTAGCTTTACCTAACACAATTTGATAGTATTACGTGAAATTCGTGAGATAATCAGAGATAATCAAAACTATACTAATCCGCCGCATAATAGATAACATTATAAGGACAGACGAATAATAATAGACATGGGTGCTATAAATGAATAACATTTTTTTATTGTTGTTATACCTAAACAATCAACTACTAACAATTAATAATGAGAATCAAGCACATATAAATATTTTTTATTCAAAATAGCACAGAAACCTGAATTAATAAACAAATTTCCTTATATAAATTAGTTTAGTTCCTATGATTGTAAAAGTTACCCTCCAAAATAAAAATGATGAAAACAAAGGGGGTGATTTGGTAATTATGAGATAATGTGAATAAAAGTGAAGTGACGGCATGTGGAAGCAAAGAGAGAGTTAATAGATTTGGGATTAATAATAAAAAGGAGTTAGCACGCGTTGTAGCCTTTCTAACCCACACTGTAGGTCCTACTGATACCCCACTATAGTGACTATACACACATCCATTTTTTAAACTTATTTGCAAATTTTTTCTTTCTTAGCAACAAACTTTCTTGATATTTTTTTATGCGTTGAAATTTTTTTATTGACACTAGAACCAAAAGCTTACACAAAAATAAAATCAAAGTCATCGAGTTTATAAAACACCTAAATTCAAGAGTCGTTTACGAATATTTTTTCGAATCAAAAGGCAGCAGACCAAAAAACAATCTCTAGAACAAATTAAAACAAATAACTGAAAAACATAAGAAATAAATCAAAATATACAAAAGAAAAATAAAATGTATATAAACGGCAAAAAAAATAAAGTAACTAACCAAATAACAAAAATTATTTTTTTAAAAAATTGAAAAACATCAACAATAATACCGGATAAATATATAAAAACAAAAATAATAAAATGATAACATAAAAATATATCATAAATCTGATTTAAATTATATTTTTCTTGTATGGTTGTTTTAAAAAGCATTGATTAAATGTACTTAATTCATCTGTTATTATAATAGATAAATTAGGTGGATTTGATAGAAAAATTAACTTAAAAGAGAAGAAAAAAAAATTGGATCAATTTGTGAGTAAAGAAAATCAACGAATAAATCGTGGTGGTATTAATATTTATAACATTTATAAGATCCGACCAAAGATCAGTGTAAAGAAAGAAGATCGGACCGAAAGTTTTCATATTCACTCAAGTCAGAAAAAGCTAAACATTTTCAGGTAAATAATAACTAAGTAAAATAAAAAAATAACTTTGCCTATAAAAGCAAAATTCAGTTTCCTTGAAAAATAAATGAATAACATTCCAGATAATTACAACATCATTAAGGTTTTCCCAAGGGATCTGTGGGTCCTCAAAAACACACGTGTCGAATACCTGGACAATAAAATGGGCCTTGGTCATGTGGGCTATTTCTTCAAGTGCAGTTTCTCCACTTGTCACTCAACTATTAGATTAGCTTTTTATCTTCAACTATATACTTTCTGCTTTTGGAGATTATTTTATTACATATATATATAGTTTAGCTGAAAACGAAACTTGAAATAATAATTCATGCAAACCAATTATCGAAGAGTGATCCTACATTTTTATTTCTTTTCTCAAGGTAGGATACTTCAGTGAAAAATATAATTTTTTCTTTGTATAGTGATTCCAAAAATAAATACCAATCTGACAATAGAACTATATCTTAAAAAAAATAATTCATCATTTTCCGTATAGTTATTTGCTTGCACGGCTATGTTATTTCATAACTTTACTAATCGATTCATCCCAATTTAAACTGAAGATAAATGAACTCGATTTGGATATTATATTATATGACATATGAGTACAATATTTACTAAATGTTTTAATATTGTTTCTGTATTTTTTAATAATAGTAATTATAATGAACTAACTAAGGACAAGCTCAGCTCCCACATTCAATGAATCGGATTGAGAATGTGACTTTGTAACCAATGAAAAAGCATTAACGACAAACCACCATTAATTATTTTTATTTTAAATTATTTTAATGCAAAAACTTAAGGGAATCTCTTGATGTTCGAGCCAGATGTAATCTTGTGTGGATCCAAAAAAATGCCTGATTTGTTTTTTTTTTTTTTTTTTCCCGCAATATTTTTTTGTTCTGAATTTTCGTTTTCACAAAACAGTATCTTTGTTAGTTTTAAGTATCCCACCATGGTCCTCTAATCGTCCTTTTTATCTTGTACTTGATCTCGAGTTACTTATCAATTATTATGCCACTAATTAACGTCCATATCGAACCATTAACTTTTGTAACTATAAGATATTATTAAATGAACTTTTTAATGTTAATTTGGTAGTTAATGCTCATTTGATGTCATTTAGCAAAGTGGATGTATCAACTCAGGACAGAGACATAAACTATATAACTAACACACCATATCCTACCCGAAAGAAATAAGTAGTTTCAACATTTTCAATTATTGAAAATACATTATCGAGGTTTCTTAGATTTCGATTAGATTTTGGGACTTTTAGGACTAGTCCTTGGATTTGATATTCATTTTTTTTTAACATATATCCTTTTCCAATTTGAAATACCTATGGACCTGACCGGACAAAAGCTAGACGCAAGCACTTGATTGGTCGAATATGTCATGAAATATAAAATTAAGCGATCCATTTTAACAAGCCTCTTGTCTTGATCCGCAAATCGTAATTGTCTGTGGCTACAAACCAGAACTAAGAAGCAAGATTTTTCTTTTATTCGATCTCAATTTCTTTTTATAGTATAATCCGATTATCATCTTCATGCATTCCCTTTCACTCGTTTCTTCATAGTACTGCACAAACCAAATGTAATTTTATCAACGCTACGGTATTGGCAAAATCATTAAAAAAAAAATCAGGATACCACAAAATGAAAGTGTTTCTTAGAAAATGACGGATTTAAAATAGAGGAAAAACTGGTATTATGTTTACCAATATACACGAGAGATTTGTATATTTTGAAGTTTGAAACACGCAACAGTGTTCATGAAGAATCTAAATGGTCATGAAAAAGAGTAAATTGAAGTTACCTGCAATTAACTAAGAGAAAGAGAAGGAGAAAGAAGGATGAACTTTTGAAGCTTGAAAGATTCACTGGAGGACTTTCTTGGGGTCAAGCTGTCCACTGGAGTAACTAGAAGGAACCGCAGAGAGTTCGAGTCTTCCTTTCCATTCTTCACCCGGTTTCAATGTGATTGGTCTTTCCACAGCCGCAGCTTCAACACAAAGCATATGCTTATAGTCTTCATCTCCCAAGTCAGAGATCGTCTTTGACTTCTTATCCCAAGGATTCCACACCACTGAAAGATGAATAATTCAGTTTTGCTTTGTAATAGTATATAAAACGAGGATTCTGATAAATACGGGGGTTTAGTTTTTACCAGCATCAGCAAGCCCGTCCTTACGAACAACGAAAGTCCTCTTTTTCTCATGGTCCAAAATAGCAATCTTTGTCGGAGTGCTTAGGTAAATCTTGTCAATCTATTTTTTGAATAAGTAACAAGTTTTTTTTTGTTGAGAGTGATGATACTAGATATATAGATAGTTCAGAAAAATGGGAAAGATTGGAATTGCAAACTTACTTCGGATTCAAAAGTTATAGCATCGCCTTGCTCGGTAAAACGTTCTCTGTTCTTTAAGTTGTCTAGATAATCCAGCGTCTCCAATCCTTCAACCCGTACTTCACTGAACACAAGCAAACCGCTGAATATTACTTTTATTCTAAATCTTTCTGGAAAGATTGACGTAGGAGTTTAATACGATATAAACTCCATTGGGAAAATGAAACAACAGGCCTCGGCAGATCGAGGCCTTCAAAAATGACCACTAAAACCGCATCAAGTTGGCATGAAAGTACATGAATGCAATGAAATTACCTGATATCCGAGACAGAGAAATAGGTGTGATAAGCAAATGTGAATGTAAACGGCTTTCCATCAGAGTTGGTGTTCCTGATACGAGATGTCAGTGTCAATTCTCCTTCAGATCCCAAGGCTACCCTCAGCCGGTACTCAAAACTGTAATGGATACACCAAAATGAAAGTAATTAATGCTCTTCAGCTCTTTTTTTGTAAGAGTTGATAAAAAAAATAAAGACCCAAGATTCTATGTAGACATTCTAGCTTGATACGTGCATACTAATTTAAGAAAATATCAAGAGCGAGTTCTGAAGAATCCTACTTGTAAGGCCATATCTTCAGATCGTCTTCAGTTGGCCTCAGGATCAGGTCAACGAAAGCATTAGAAGAAGAATTCGTTGGCAAAGCAGGTGGGCTAGCATCAACTTCCCAGATCCTGTTTCTAGCGAATCCATGTGATTCTAGGGTACCAAGGTTACTGAACTGCACGTAAAGAAACAGAATTTCATGAGCACATTGAATAGTAAAATGAAACAAACAAAGGAAGAAATATAACACACATACTTGTGGAAAGCATAGTGGAATCCCTCCACGGATTGGTTTTGGAGGCTTGAATATAGCCTGCAGAGTGCATAGTACATAGTTTCAGATCTCTATTGCTTGGAGCTCATACACTCACGTAACCCGGCAAAACAGAATAATCTAGTATGAGCAAATTACCACACTGCAAAATCAAATACCCTCTATTTTTTCAAATGCTTCTTTAGGAAATTTAGCTAAACATAAAGTAAAGATCCTTTCCTTAAGTAAGGATCGATGTAAAAGAGCGAAATTTAGGCAAAGATTTTCCCAAATATATCATTAACTTCCTTGAGCCAATCATTCTGGATAAAAAGGATAAATACTCTTTTGCATTATACAGTAGAGAGACAACAAACCAGAGAAAAAACATGAGATACATCTAACTATGAATGTTGAGCACCTCTACTTCAACTTCTTTAGGTACCATTTTATTTTCTCCACAAACCCAAGTTAAAAGTGAGAGTATCTTGAGCCTTTGTAATGGAGTAAGAAACATTTTTTTCCATGAAACCAAATGCCCCATTTCGTCAACACGAAACTCAAACTTAAATCAGGTGGAAAATGGTTTATATCTGCATTACCTTGCTACTGAGGTAAAGTAACTCTTCTCCATTCTCATTCTTCCAAGAAGTCACATGACCACCATACAAGTATACCTGCATTTGACAGAAATGAATAGAATTTAAGGAATCCTAATAACACAGAAGAAATTGAGATGGAAATTTGCAGAGAGCACACTCTTCATTTGATGATCAATCACTCCGAACCAATGCACCTTCGTAAGATACTCAACAGATACATCGCCCATGATTTATATAATCTATCTTACCCAATAGTTTTATAGATTACAGTAACATTTACACACTAATTTTTGAAAGATTCAGTAAGATAAATTCGCAGATCTAGTTCTTCCGTGAACAACGCACACAGTTCAAATCACTGCAGCTAAAAACCCAAGGATCTAAGACTACAACGTCATAATCTCCTTTTCAAACGAAACCAAAAGATCTAAAAAATCTCAGATCAATATCGGCGGAGCAGGAGCAATTCCATATAAAGTGAAAAACGAGATAAAAGTCGCGGCGTAGCGGGGGAGATTACCTCGGCGGAGCGGCTGCGAGACTCGCGTAGGACGATTTTGTCGAGGCCATTGATGCCTTTGGCGAGCTCAAAAGAAGAACGCTCCGTCGCCATGGATAGTGCAGAAACTATCAGAGTCAGTAACAAGATCGAAATCCAGAGACTCCCCGTATTTTACGTTGTTTCTACTCTACTCCTTCTCTCAGTCCCTTTTTATTTTCTTCACGCGAAAGGGAGAAAAAGGTATCTGCAACTCTTTTTTGCCGTTTTTGTTCGAACCGTCTCTCTCTTATGGCTGTGTGATGTTTTTATTTTTATTTTAATTTATTGCCTTTACTTTGTTTTTCTTCGTTATTCCGTTTTTGTTTGTGGTGCAAAGAAAATAAAAAATATGGATTAGTGAAGATAGATTACTGAAGGTAGATTTATTTACACAGTTTCTTCAATAATATAAATTAACAGAGAAAAATCAATTCCATGAAAAAAAAAATCACACCCACACAGATCAGTGAGATAATGAAACAAACAAATACAAAAAATAACCTAAATATCATTTTAGAAAATTTGAATCATGTATATAAAAAAATATAGAGGATATACCAAATTTTAAATTATATATTTCATTATTTGTAAGCAGCTCAAAACATGAAGAATGTATGATGCCCTCTTTGTGTTTCTTGAACTGCAAAAGAAGAGAGGAAGAAAGATTAATAAGATTAGTTCTAAACAGGATGTCTGAGTCCTAAACAGGATCTCCTGGTCAGTATGTGTAAGATTTGCACCTAAACGAGATTAAAAACCCGAGAAGGAGACGAGAAAAGGATCAACTTACGGGTTTTGGGGTTGAGATGAAGAAGAAGAAGACTGAGTTCTTGAGGGAAGAGTGTTCAGAACAACTGAACAGCCATTTTAAGTTTGTTTTGTTTCCACTTGGGCAGTTTATAAAACTCACTCTTTGTCATCTCAAATTGCTCCTTGAACTCTGCTGAAGTCATGTATGCCTGGAAAGAGAAGCTGTCTTCATTTAACTCAAATCCAAAAAAGGAATATTATAATATGTGTTAAATGTTTTTGAAGAGTCTGACCTCTCTTCTAGTGAGGTCGATATCTGATACAGGATCTTCTGAGTCGGTTTTGAGGCGTTCGTATGGGAAAGTAGGGAGACTGCTTTCTTCCTCTGGTTCTTCTTCTTTTGAATCTTCATGAATGCTGCTCATTGACTCTTCCTCTGTTGTCTCTGACGGTTTTGGTGCCTCCTCTTCGTTTGTAGCTTCATACATCATAAAGATCAAAGAAGGGTAAGCTCAAGATCTTAATTTTTCTCACCAAATCAATAGTTTGGGGTGTTCAAATGTGATAGTTTTTATTTTGCTGCAGACCTTCAGATGAACCGGGGCTAGTTGGTGGTTCTTGAGGAGTAGGCCTAGATTTCTCAAAAAGCGCTGTGCGGGCAGCTATAGCTGTGGATTTGGGGGCAAGCTTTGTGAGGTCAGGTGCAAGAGATTTCGGGTAAAGCTTCCGGACCATTGGGCTAACCATTGGTGGTGGAGTTGATTGGTTTCTTGTGCTTATGTTCTCAAAGTTTGCAGCAAGTGCGTTGAAAGCTGGAGACCGTCCCCTCACACGCGCTCTGTCTGGACTAAAAGTCATACTTCTTGACCGCGGCTGCGATTTTTCTGGGACGCTGGACCGGCTGCTGTACACGGGTACTCTCCTTTTAGGTTTCTGAGCCAAAAACGACACAACATCTAAGACAGAAATCCAGAGACAGGTTTTGCACAAATGTAACCAAATAAGGTAAATCTTTTACATCTAGAAGCGGCTTTCCTTTGTTTGTCAGGATTGCAAGCTTTTTCTGGAAAGAGTTTCCATGCATCTGAAAGAGGCGGTTTTAAAGCTTAATACGAGTTAGACTCCGGGGACCAAATTTCCAGCAAGGGTAGAAAGAGATAAGTCACTTACTGCTGATTTAGAAGAGTCCCAGGTGAAGAACCGAGTAAAAAACGGAGGTTCGTTTCCTTCCGTTACAATGTATATCGGTGTTTCGCTTGCTAGATTCTCTAGAAGGAAATCATGCTTAAGGAATTTCTGTTGAGGAATACAGCGAGGCAGAGGATCTATAAGAACAGTTCGCAGTTTTGTATGTTAATATAGTTGAATGAATCTTAAGTACCTCTCCAATGGCTAAAACTTGTGGTTTCTTCTTGGGGTCAACTTGTTGCCCGACCCAGACAAAGATCTCAGTGTGACAATCAAGAATGAAGATATCTTCAGTCATCAAATCATCCTGGGTGAAGTTGAAGGTTTCTGTAACCTATATGAAAGAAAGAAAGAAAAGCCTTGATAAGTACCCGAGATGTGGGAACATAACATAAACATAGCTTATAAAAATTAAAACCATACGTTACCTTTAGATTTTCTGGTAAGATAACAACATCCACAAGAATATCACCAGAGAACAAAACCCACCAGAAAACAAATGACAGTTTACATCAGTGCTTGGGTTTAGAAAAAACAAAGTGAAGTGAAAGTCCTAGGAACAGATGTTGCCAAATGGCTTACCGTTTGAGAATGTGCAAGAGAAGAGATGAGGATCACTCTCTCCATCCTTTTTGATCTTTTGGCTCGGATATTCTGATTTTCCTCCTAATAATTCCCAAAACTGTTCAGACTCGGAACCTTCCTTTTGTGCCTTGGTGTGTTCGTTTGGCTGTATTCGAAAAAACAAGAACCATGTGAGAGATCTGGGGAGGTAAGCTCCCATATGCAGAAACAAAGCTCAATATTACCTTAATCAGATCCAACATTCTCTCCATAAGTTCTTGATCCTCCGAGGAAGTTAGATTGCCACACCAAGTGAAAACAGTAGAATCACCATGTAATATATAACAGTGCGAAGAATTTAACCCTGTGGAAACCTGTTGGAACCAAATACTAATTGAATTACCCGTAGTAAACTGATAAACCAGAAAGCTGTTTGATTATGGTTTTTCAGTACACGTACCGCTTCTATCTGTATGGCTTGCATGTTCTCGGGTCCAGAACCTTGAACCCTAAACAGCGCAACACCTTCTGCATCATAAGTAGTATCAGGGACTTCGCTCTCTGCTATGTACTTTTTGAAAGCATTACTTAGGCCACCCTGAGACAAAGATAAACGAATTTGGTAGAGAGTGTGATAAAAGAACACTTCAAAACTAACAAAAGAAAACACTTAGGTATTACCTTAAATGTAATGAAGCTTTGCATGATCACGAAAAACTGAATCGGTTCTTTTCCTTCGTAAATGCGAGCCTGCACGGATTCAAACTAATCAATTAATATCCTAAATGTATATTAACCTTATAATCTATAACAGAAACAACGGGAAGAAGTACCTGAGCTGGCATAAACTTCATGGATTCAACCATCTTGCTTGCCATGGAAATAGCAGATGCTCTGTCTTTCTATACAGATCATCATCAGTGAGCACACATAGAAAGGAAGAAGCTCTATGTATATGTGATGAAATTTACCTCCATGCTTTGGTTTCCTAACCAAGTACCCACTAAATATTCCTCTCTGTCTTCTCCGGGATATGAGTACTGGAATATATAACAATCTCCACTATAGAACTTCGATTGCTCTGCTGCTTCGAGAGGGATCTTTTCCTCGTGATTGATTCGCCAGACCTGAGAAAGTTCATAGTTAACAATCAAAAGACTATGTTTTGGTTATGTTCACTTATTCGAACACATCAACGCAGGCATCAACAAAGAAATAGTCACTACCTGGAGATTTCCTGTGCCATCAATGTATGGCTTAGGTTTGTCTTTCGAAGAAGAGGAAGTTTTAACCAAGCCTTGAACGTTAACTCCTTGCCGTTGCAAAAGAGCTAGTGAAAGAAGAAACAGAGATTACATATCTCATAATCGAGAGACTAAAACTTATTTGATCAATGCGAGTCGTATTACTACTAATCTACTACACCTGCAACTTTGCCTCTGCCTTGCTGGGGCTCAGCTGTGGTACTTGTAGCCGGCCATGAATCAAACTTAGATCGGAACATCACTGTTTCAAACCCTTCCATCACACTGACCAGGTTTGATTTTGGACGTTCAGAAGAACGGAAAAACTCCTGAAAAGAAATGAAGAATGGCAATATGACATATAGCAAAACCCATCAAAACAAGACTATTCGTTTGGTGCATGAGAAGAAATTTACTTCTGCAGCTTCACTTGCGCTCTTTCTTTGGTCGATTGAAGTATTTCTTCCCTTCCAAACGAACAATTCGAGACCACAATCGAGAATATAACATTTGTTAGTGTCCAGAAGCTCTTTCTGCAAAGACTCAGCCTCTATGGGTTCTGTCTGTCCCTTCTCAACACTTGAAAGACCAAACATATCTCAGAACATAATAATCTGTTACAGTAATCGGTCAATGACAAGGCAACTTCTGTTAAGATCAAAGGTGTTCTACCTGAAGAGTTTGATCCCGTCAAATTCAGCGGTTTGGTCATCATTAACTGCTGGTTTCTTAGGAAGCGGAGCAAACCCACCAAACAAACCCCAAAACTCTCCAGCTTCAGCATCAGCCATCATCCTCCCATCCTCTACAAGATAAGGAAATCACATTAAACTTAATAAAAATTGGTAAAAAAAGATTTAGCCTCCACCGGTTTTGACAGTTTATTTCACTTACCAACAGCTGCGATCTCGCACTTTCCATCATGGTAGGTGTCTTTAATATACTGAACAACCTCAAGAGCTTTTGCTCTTTCTTGAATACTCGAATTGGAACCACTGAACTGAAAAATTTTAGACTCTGTATCAAGAATGAAAACGTCTTCATGGTTGAGAGTCGATCGAGCAAAGGGAACCTGTAAATGAGAAAAAGAATGCAAACCAAGATGAAACATAAAGGACGAGCTGAGTGAAAAGACATTTTCAGGACATTGTTAAATGACTTGCCTCTTTCACACGGACAACATGTTTGCCTTTGCAGATATACAAACGCGTTGGATGCTCCTCGGGCGTTACGTGGTTGAACCCAGAAGCCACGCCACCTTCCTGAGGTATTATGCAAGGTTTGAAGTAGGAAAGGAACTTCTCAGTTTCCTGACCTTGTACTTCTCGGTACTGAACAGCACGCCCACCTAACGCTGAATCTAATTCAACTGTCATAACGGCTACAGCACCAGCTTCATCCTGTTTTAATCAACACACCACCATTATTCTTATACGTGGAAGAATATGCAAAAGAAGAGGAGACTATGAAGAGATTGTTACCTGACTGGAATCTTTACCGAGCCAGTAGTGAATATCGTGATGCAGGGAACCGCTTCTTGACGCTGTGGTCTGGCAAAAGATATTTAAATGAAAAGGTTTTAGACACTATCAAGAACTATATATCATCAACCAAAGAAGAAACTCGAAAGACTACTGACCTTTAAGACTATATAGGAATCACCGGTGAAAAATTTACCATGAGACTCTTTTGAAACAGTAACAGGTTTAAAGTTCTCGATGCGCCATATTTCAATCCCACTGTATATGCAACAGCGAGGGTATATAAAAATTGCAGATGATTTAGTAGCAATACCGCAAGGAGTAAAATAAAATAAAAAAGATTAAGAGTGAGAGAAGGTTACGATTTCTGGCCACATCCTTGGAGAGCCTGATCTAAATCTCTCATCGAAAACGTCATTATGGTATTTTGTAAAGCTTAAACTCTCCTCAGCTTCTTAGATTTCAATAAACAAACGAAACCTGCAAAGATGTTTAACGAGTATGAATTGGACCATTTTCGGAGAAATATTAACTTGGAAGACGTTGTAAATGCAGATTTTCAGAAAGGAAACAAGAGGTTCTTCTCGAAATGTAAATGCGTGTAACAAGCAAACAAAAGAGATATTTCTATTTTACACAATGTACTTGAAAAACAAAAGGAGAATTCTCTTGAATCGTGCACACGATGTTTTGGTACAATGTAGGTACTAGAAATCGCTGAAACAACCATTGTAATTGCGATACGAAGATTCAAGACATTAGTTAAATATCATCTACTCAACCAAAACATAATTTAAAGTAACCATGATCTTCAAAAGAGCTGCAAATTTCAGACAAAAGCCACAACAACAAGAAGAAGCAAAATTACCCTAGGATAATTCAATACGAGCAAGTAGAATCACATCAGAGATGGATATTTAGCCAGATTCGTAAGACTAATGAAGGCTTGAGAAGCCACATGCATGAAACTAAAAAAAAATCGAGCTGGAGGATTATAAACTTCATGCATGAAGCTGATACATAATGGTGGGATTATAGATCAGTTTGTTTGTGTTGTCACATGGATTACGAATTAACTATCTCTGTAAAGTTATAAGAAAAAAAGAAAACTTTGAAAACGAGGAATTACAAAGGAATACCTTTTACAGATTTTTGTCAAGAACAACGTGCAATGCTGCGTGCATCGTTCTAAGCGGAGAAAGGAAAAATTGGTAAAAGGAGGAAAAGAAAAATGTGATGATCCGAGAAAATAAAACGAACTTTGTGGTGAGACTTCCCGCTATTTCAGGTTTACTCGTCCAAAAAAATGGAGAGAAAGAGAGACACTTGGCAAAACAAAATGAAATGTTTAATCCAATATTAGTCATCTTTTAATTACATAGTAGATTAAGCTTAAAATTAAATTAAATTCTTAGATTTGCAAAAAAAAGGAGTATATTTTTCGATTTTTGTGAATGACTATTGAAAAATAATTAATTGTATTTGTCCTTCTGTAAAGCTTAATTAACGCATGGTTATGGGAAACGAAAAAAAAAAAAGGTAGATACACTAACGGCGGATTCGTCACTTTCCCTAGTCTCCTCACCGCACAATAATCTCCGTCGCAGGTCAGTTTTTGTCTCTCTTTTCGTCTCCCTCTTCTTCTTCTTCCCCCATCGTGGATCCAAACATTTCTGGAAATTCGTAGATCAATTTCAACCATAACCGTAGAGCTTTGAACGGCGAGTTTCACGAATTTACACGGCGGCGCAAATAGTAACTAACCATTCAACTTTTTTTTTCCCGTTTTTATTCCTTCCCCGCTTGTTATTCTCATTGTGATTCTTCTACTTCCTCTTGAAGTCAGAGTAGATTCTGCTTATTTCACTCGATTGATCGAATATTTTGCTCATAGTGTTCTCTGATCTCTTTCTATCAATCCCGACGTATTTTTTTTTCTTAATTGGGTCCCATATTATGCGTTAGGCGAAATAAAGTAAAAATGGGCCTATACTGAATCACGAAAAGCCCAATTTGTACTCGGTGAAGATTAGAGAGAGTCAAACAAAACTCGCCGTTCTTCCTCGGTCAAACTTTGGTCCGGTACCGGCACCGATATGTCCTGCAAGAATAACACGTGCACTGTTCAACACACCATTCGATCTCGGAGCTGTGTGAGTCGACGAGATTTGGGGTTTTCTTAAATTAGATTTCCATTGTTATTGCTCCTAAATCGTCTAGACAGTCCCATCTTCGTCGAGCTTAACTTTGAAGGTTAGATTTAAATTAGGGGTTTTTCTGTGTCGGTGAAGCATTTATGTTTCTCGGTTCAATTTCATTACGGATTTTGCAGCTTCTTCTTCTGTTTTCAACGATTCCTGTAGTAAAGAGAAAAAAAAGACTGAGAATCTCAAATTAAGATATTTTCGTTTTCTGAAAAATTGAGCAGCGCATTCTTTTTCTTCTCTGTCTTAATATTTTGTAGTTGTAGGAACAAAATTTGAAGTAGAGGGCTATCATTTCTATAGAAGCTATGGCACTTCGATCACTAAGCAGGAGGGTTGGGAGCAGAATTTTGAGTTACCGTTCCTCTGTTGCTTCCCTTCATTCTCATGCCACAAGTTTCGGTATTACTCTCAAAATCTGTACTTTCTCTCTTGATTTGGTTGTTTGGTTTTCTTGTGGTTGACTTTCAATAAAAGATCATGTGCTTCATGCTATACGAAATGGTTTTGTGTTCAGATTATGATTTTTCTTGGGTTTTACAGTGTGAGTTTAACTTCAATGTTTGTATTTCAGGATTTCAAGAAGTAAAGGAAGAAGAGAAAAGCAAATTGGTTGGTAATGTTTTCACCAATGTAGCTTCGAGTTATGATATTATGAATGATGTCATGAGCGGTGGCTTGCATAGGCTATGGAAGGAAAGGTTAGACTCTATGGTACTTTGATCACAAGTGCTATGATTTGCTCTTGTATAAAAAGTGACACTTTTGGTGGTCTGTGATTTCAGACTTGTCGGGAAGCTGAGTCCATTTGCAGGAATGAAGCATCTTGATGTGGCCGGAGGAACAGGTTAGTCGATACAGTTGCTCCTTTTTTTACTCTTGGAATTTTATAGTTGAAAATGTTCTATATTCTTGTCATAGATATTGTTAATGGATTGTTTTTAATATGCAGGTGATGTTGCGTTTAGGATCTTTGATGCTGTTTATAGTGTCAAACAAAGAGCATTGCGGAAAGTTGATGAGGCTTCACTTGAAGAAACTCAGATATACGTATGTGACATTAATCCCAACATGTTAAACGTTGGGAAACAACGAGCTGCTGAGAGAGGTGAAACATCAGATGTTTTCGTTTTTGCATCACATCTCTGTCCTCTATGATTCCTTTATATTTTCATTTTGTATGTGTGAGCTCACGCTTCCTTTACCTATCTTGAATAGGTCTAAGAGATAACAAGTCACTTGTATGGGTCGAAGGAGATGCAGAGGCCTTGAGTTTCGATGACAATTCAATGGATGGATACACTATTGCATTTGGAATAAGGAATGTCACACACATCGAAAAGGCTCTCGCAGAGGCTTACAGGTAGACAAATATCCACACCTTCTTCAGTGCCTTGATCTTGATTTTAGTGTGTTGTAAAAGCATTTATTCGTGTGTATTTTCCTGTTTTAATGTTTATGTATAATCTTATAAAACTCTTCACTCTCTCAGGGTACTAAAACGGGGAGGAAGATTCTTGTGCCTTGAGCTCAGCCATGTAGACATTCCGGTCTTCAAAGATCTGTAAGTTTTGATGATTACACATGTTTGAGAAGTAAGTCCCTAAGTCTTTTTTCTGTTTCTTTGATAATCTCACTTTGTTTCGTGTGTTGCAGGTACGATCTGTATTCTTTCCAGGTCATTCCAAACTTAGGGGAACTAATTGCAGGTGATCGGGAATCTTACCAGTACTTGGTTGAGAGTGTTCGTCGGTTTCCTCCTCAGGTTCAAAAATCTAACTGTTATTCTACCTTTCTTGGAGATATGGTAGAACTTTTAGTTTTCCTGTATTTCGTTATGTTGCTGCATGGCTTCGATAGAATGCTGTAGTCATCATGATGTTTGAACTTGTGGGTTTCTTCAAAATCATTAGAAACAACATCCACTGTCAAATCTTTAGTTGACGGTTGCGCTAGATTTATGTAAGAAGATAAGTTTAAAGTTTTGATAGCTACGATCAACGTGTGTGATAAGGGTGATGTTTTGTCTATAAGACGTTTTAAGTTGAAAGCACGTTTGTAATGGCTAGTGTCGATAAAATGAATGCAGGAGCGGTTTGCATCGATGATCGCAGATGCAGGATTTGAGAAGGTGGAGTACGAGAACCTTGTTGGTGGAGTTGTCGCCATTCACTCGGCTATAAAGCTCTGACCATTTTTCTCTTCTTTTTTGCTTCTGCATTTTCTCTGTTTCAAACCCAAACTGTAAAAGTTCGAAGGTAAAAAATAAAAGCTCTGCCCAAGAGCGAATTTGATTCACAATTGTTGAACTTTCCTCCATTTTTTGGAGAAATGTCGCTGATTTAAACTATGATTATCAAATTTCATAATTCTCCTGAATCACAACTAAACAGACGTAATTTACAAACAACGTAGGGATATAAAACTACATAAAAGTAAAATGAAAAACTGAAAAGTTTTGTTAAAACCCAAATTTACAGAACACGCGAGACGTCAAGACAAACTGAAAAAAAAACAGAGCTTTTAATGGGCTCTGAATCGGCCTACGTAGAGTATTTTGGAAAGCATTACTCTCTTAATGGGCTCTTTTATCCGATCTAGGGTTATTAGGTTTCTCACTGCGTCGTGAGATCATTCATATATAAACACACTAACCACTTTTCCCGTCAGACTAGTCTTTACAGCTGACAAATCTCGCCGCCGTTAGAAGAAGAAGATGGGAGTTTTCACTTTCGTGTGCAGAAGCAAAGGCGGAGAATGGACCGCTAAGCAACACGAGGGAGACCTCGAAGCCTCTGCTTCTTCCACCTACGATCTCCAGCGCAAGCTTGTTCAGACTGCTCTCTCCGCCGATTCCTCCGGCGGCGTTCAGTCTTCTTTCTCTCTCGTCTCCCCTACCTCCGCCGTCTGCCAGGTTTCTCAATTGCTTCCTCTCACTCACATCTATTTGATTACTCAAATTTTTGTTCTCTTTAATCGACGACATGAAACAGTGTAGATAGCTAGATCTTGTAGGTTAGGCTCGAAACTAAGGCTTACAATCACTGAATATTGATGCGATCGTTGTTTGTTTGGCTAAATGGTTTGTACAATGGCTTTTGATACTTGTTTGTGATTGCTTTGTAGCTACATTGTATAGGTAGACCCAATGGTCATAATTTCTAATTTCTAAGTATCTCATTACTTGATATAATTATTACAGTGATAGCTATACCCAACAAGAGTTCATTTTTCAATTTGGTGAAGATACTAGATTAATCTTTGAGCTAATAAAAGAGAATGATATGGAGCAGGTGATCATCGGTGGTGGTGCTGGTGGAGGATTTGCTGCCGGAGGAGGTGCAGCAGCTGGAGGAGGCGGTGGTGCAGGTGAAGCCGCCGCAGCTTCGAAGGAAGAGGAGAAGAAGAAGGAAGAATCTGAAGAGGAGGAAGGAGACTTCGGATTTGATCTATTTGGTTAAGACAAGAGACAAACAAAAACAAAAAACTCTTTTCGAAGCTGTTAGTTTTTGAGGTTTTTGATCTCAGAAATTTTTTTTGGTGTTCTGTTTTTCTTATTTAGACCTTTTTGAGATTGAACTTTATTTGTCAAGAAGACTATAATGTAATGTCAGAAATATATGTTTGGTTTCTGGTTTTAATCCGTATTATGCAAACTTTTTGTAGTCTGATACATAATCTTTTTCATACATGATCAATTTCCACATCTAAAAAAATGGTTATCCTCGAGGTCGGAGGAGGAATGAAATTTCGTTTTGAAAAACACAAAGCGTTTATACACCAAAAAATGCAAACTAGTATCATGCATTTTCAACAATTCAAGTAGGATCCTACTTTCAATAAGAGATGGAGAGTTGTGCAC
Organism: Schrenkiella parvula; assembly: GCA_000218505.1. Classification (NCBI taxonomy): domain Eukaryota; kingdom Viridiplantae; phylum Streptophyta; class Magnoliopsida; order Brassicales; family Brassicaceae; genus Schrenkiella; species Schrenkiella parvula. The sequence continues at coordinate 9,864,436 of CM001192.1, read as the reverse complement.
AAAAACAAAAAAATGTGCACAAAAAAAGAAGAGATTTTTACTACTTACGTGAACGTACGGATAAATTGGCTAACAAAGTTTATTAATTTAAAAGTTGAAAAGAAAAAGAGATGAGGACAAATGCTTAACGCAAAATTACACACAAAATGTTGAAACAATAGGGATGTTCAGTTTATCTTCTTTTAGCCACAAAACTTGATAAAAACGCCATAAATGAGCGTTTTAAGAGTCGTAAAGAAAATCAGAAACGCGACTTTCGTTTTCTGGCGGTGTATTTGGAATCAAAAGGAACATCGTTTCCTTTTCTTCTACTTTGTTCTTTCTTCTTCAAAACCCATTCCCTTCCTTTCCCTTTCTTGTTCGTTCTCTGCTTTTTCCTTGGCCTATTCCTATCTGATACACATACCTTTTTCCAAAAACAAACCGAGAATGGTAGAATAAAGACTTCCATATGCAGCAGTCAGTAATAAAGACGGTAAAGAGAGTTCGGTATATATTTTACCATTCCGTTCTCTTCATCCTCGCTGTCGTCGTCATCCTCCGAGCAACTCTCTTTATGCTCATCTTTGATACTGGTTGGAACAGAACCACATGTGAGGACCAAGAACTCTTTTCTTTTCTTAGTACTGCAGTTTTGAGAACATCCCAAGTGTTAATGTGTGTTTCCGCAATCAAATGTGAAACCAAAAATAGCTTCCACAAAATCGTACCTGTGGGGGTAATCAACAACAAGTCCACCACCAAATCCAGCTTGTAAGGCCTGACGAAGAATCAATTCACGCTGAGCGATATTCTCAGGGTACACTTGGAAGACTGCCCTTGCTCCTCTTGATAAGCATCGGTATAGTGACCCAAAGAAAGCCCTTTATAAATTGAGGGTCAAAGATCAGTTTTGTAGCACAGTATCTTATTGATTCAAGCTAAAGTAAAGTGATTTACACATACTTTAGCCTCAAACGAGGTTCATGCGATGACTTGTCTGCATTGCATAACCACTGAAATCAGGGGAAAAAAGGAAGAACTGGTTAAAACAATAAACTTAAAATTCTAGAAAAAAAGCAAACAATGAGATAAAACATTAAGGTCGTATAGATCCCAAATACAAAAATTATGTCCAACATATCTATGAAAACAAATCATATCTCCTGGATGAGCAAGTGAATGATAAGGTAGTTCGAGAAGTAAGACCTGAACAGCCGATATACTGATGGCTCCGTCTATAACTCCTGCACGAAGACCTAAGCCCTGAGACAAGGTAATACTTAGATAAGCAATTGCGAATACGTCAACATTCATCTTTCCAAAAGGATAAAACAATTACGAAAAATCCACCACCGAAAGGGACAAAATATCAAAATATCCTAGAGAGATACCTGCCCCATGTCACCAAGTAAAAGATCACCCTCAACTTCTCGTTCCACAGCAACGTCTACATTGTTATTAAAAGATAAAATGGGCTTAGAGATCTACAAGAGACAAGGAATGGAGAGAAGAAGAATCCTTTATTATGAAAGGATAATTATCGAACTAATAATTCAACTTACTAAGCATTGAGGCTGAAATGTCAAGACCAATCCATTGGTGCCCGTTTTCAGAGATTGTTTCCCCGCTCAGGCCAGATCCACAGCCTGAACCACGATGGAGATTATTAGTCAATCTCCGGTTTGCAACAAAGCTAAACAGATAAGTTTGCACACTAATCTAAAAGAAGAGATACTAACGATTAAAACAAAGGATGATCTAAAAGAGAAAATCTTAGAATATGAGTACATCAGAAACCAGGTAATATACAAAATTTCAATTAAACATGGCGAAATATGTGCATTGATACACAGATTCTTGCTTTCTCTGACTCTGTTCATACGCAGGGAGGACTTTATAAAAGGATCAACATTGCTCATCATCAGTAGATCAAAAGAATAATTTTACCTATGTCGAGCAAGAATCTAGGAACTCCATCCTCGGGCAAGGCAAGAAGCTCCAAAGCTCTCTCTGACAACCTCGCCTAAATAAATGTATAAGCACAGAGATTATATATACGAGAGCACAACAAGTGCTAAAATCAGGAGAGATAAAGAGATGTTTCTTCAGGGCAACAATAAAAAACCTGAATTTCCACGATACGTGAAGAAGACGTATACTTCCGAGCCTCGGACTCGTCATAGAATATCTCCGGCGGCGCGAGCAATTCAGGCCGAGTTGACATTGTTAGCGTTTAGAGCACTGCCGATTCTGGAGCTGTGCAAAACTGTGACACGATATTAGGGGCTTATACGTAACATAAATCAAGCTCGACGCAACAATTAGATGCAGATAAAATTACAGATTAAAATCTCGAATAATCTAAGGAAAGACGATTAGTAATTATCATTAATAGCTGTATTTTGAGAATTGAGATTAACACAAACCAATATTAATGAGTTAGGCGAAGAATCAAAGAAGGTTCTTTTTACCTGGGACTGAGTTTCGAAGAGACAGAGAGAGGAAGAAGAAGAACAACAAACGAACGGCGTTGAAGCTTTTTAGGGTTTAGAGCAAAAAAAAATCCAAACTTTTCTTTTTTGGGTATTTGCAAAATCCGTTTGATGGTCGTGGTCGGACCGGTTAAACCAACTCGATCTCAAACTTTCCGGTTTGGTTAGTTGCTCGAGTTTTCCCTTACAGGCCTAAGCTTAAAAGTGTAATTGGGCCTCAATAGTAAGCTTCTTGTAGCTCAAATTTTGCTTTAACTCACAAAAGTTTGTTTTTTTGTTGGCATTCAAGTCTTTTTTGTTGGCATTCAAGTCTTTTTTGTATAATCCCAGAATAATAATGGGACCCAATAATAAATTGTTAAATTGTCGATATACTTTTAAACGTTCATCTATGACTTATTTACAAGTTACAGCAGCTCGAGTGGACGGTTGAATTACATTTTCCCACTAAAAGTTGATCAAACTAACTTGTTTCCAGCAGGTAACAAATTTCAACTTTGATTATATTGTTCACCAGAAATTTCATCTTTTGTTGAACCATATGATAGTAATATTATGTACATTTTTTGAGAATTTCTCGACCAACAACAACAAAAATTTGAGATTTATTTCACTTTTCTTTTTAAAGAATGCGTTTTGCTTTTTAATCTCTAGTTTATTCTGATTCCACCATTATTGGAAAAATCGACTGGTGGTGTTTAGACCAGAAGATAATTAAAGAGTTTTAGTCTCATCCATATAAAAAGAAAATAGAAAAGTTAAACACTTTGGTCTGATTTCTTTACTTTTATTTCAAAGCGAAGAGAGAGAAAACAAATCGAGGATCTGAATCGTTTTCGATAAACAAATACTTGTTATGTTCTTCACTGGACACACACAAATTTATATAGAAACATTCATTCTCTCACTCTCTTATCTCTCTCAAGTTTTTGACTTGTCGTTCTGGTTTTTATTATAGCCTGAGATCTTTCAGGTAGATTATCAAGCTTTGATTTTTGAGATCTGGGTTCGGACAAAGATTCTATTTTTCTCTACCCATCTTTTATTCCGTTTCGAAATCTGCTCGAATTTTACAGGTACTGTAATAACTCTATATTCGCTTCGGTGATAAATGCATTGGTCCAGTTTGTCTTTACTCTTTTCTTTACAATTTCTGTTCAAATCGAATCTGATTGTTTAGAAATTAATTATACTTTGTGTTTGTGTATAGCTTTGGATTTTGGCATTTGTGTGGAGGAAAATCATGAGACTTTCTTAATTACGTCGTACGTGCGGGGTGAGATTCTCTCTTGTTTACTCTCTTTTTTTTTTCAATCACAAGAACAACGTGCATTTGCTCCGTTAATTCGGGCTTTTCTTTTTCTTAATATTCTAAAATTGTTGCACCAAACGTGTCGGACTTCGAATTTAATTCATGTTCTAGTTGCTTTGTCTCTGAAGAGAGTTGCGTTAAGATTCCATTTTAAACATTACTTGCTTCAATCCGTATTGGTAAAATGATAAAAGATTCATGTTTTCGATATAATTGTTTCTAAATTTTTCCATATCCATGCTTTTTGATTGAAATTTCTTCAGGTTTTGCTATGTAGAGAAGAAGTTAAAGGTTCAAACTTTTTGGAGCTTTCAATGGGGGAGACACAGAACCTGCACTTGCCTCTGCGAAACCGGTCTTCTCTAAAGAAGCCCTTATTGGTTGTTCTATTAGTCTGTATCACAAGTGTGCTCTTGGTCTGCACTTACATGTATCCCCAACACAACAGTAAGAGCTCTGCTTGTGAGGGTTTGTCCAGCAGAGGCTGCCAAGCTGCGCTCTCGGGATGGCTTCCTGTTCACGTGAGGAAATACACAGACGAAGAAGTCGCAGCTCGAGTGGTGATCAGAGACATACTGAGAACTCCTCCTGCTCTAACCGCTAAATCAAAAATAGCTTTCATGTTCTTGACTCCTGGTACTTTGCCATTTGAGAAGCTCTGGGATAAGTTTTTGCAGGTTACAACAATTTCTGAAAAATCCTTGATTTCTTTGATTTGCCGGGGTATGGTATTGACGGTTTTGTTCCATATCGTGAAGGGTCAAGAAGGGAGATTCACAATTTACATCCATCCATCAAGGTTACGACCAGTTCACATCAGCCGTCACTTTTCTGACCGTGAAATTCACAGCGATCAGGTCACATGGGGAAGGATTTCTATGGTTGATGCGGAGAGAAGGCTTCTTGCTAACGCTCTTGAAGATCCTGACAACCAACACTTTGTTCTTCTCTCAGAAAGGTGAGTCGAATTTGCACCAAAACATAACTTTAGTTTTCAACTACATTCTCTTTACGCACTTGTCTCTTTTTGAACTTTGCAGCTGCGTACCGTTGCATACGTTTGACTATACCTATAGATATTTGTTGCATGGAAATGTTAGCTTCATTGACAGGTAAATAAGTGACTCTACAGAAACCTTAGATATATTTCTACCACTAGATTTGATTTCTCTCCATTAATATTCACCAATGCCTGCTTCTCTCTCTCAAGTTTTGAGGATCTTGGGCCTCATGGGACCGGCAGACACATGGATCACATGTTACCTGAAATCCCCAGGCAAGATTTCAGAAAGGGTGCTCAGGTCTTTAACTTAATCCCTGAGTTGTAGATAGTTCTGTTTGGTTATAAAATGTCCAAAATATGTACAGAGTCTGCGAGAAATTCCGACTTTTCTCCTTTGGTGCAGTGGTTCACAATGAAGCGTCAACACGCTTTGATAGTGATGGCTGATAATCTCTACTACTCAAAATTCCGTGAGTATTGCAGAGTAAGCTCGGTTTTTCCTTTGTATCACATTTTCATTTGCACACTGTAGCAATTATCGCCTAACTGTTTATGACTGAGCTCTGTAATTAGAAGACAATAAGCTTAGATTTACAACTCGAGAAAACTTTTAGATTTGTCTTACTCTGGTCCTGATTTGAGATTCTCACAAATTTTCAGCCCGGGGTAGAAGCAAATAAGAACTGCATCGCGGATGAACATTACCTACCTACATTCTTCCATGTGAGTGGATCAGTTAATGCAACTCTCTCTTTCTCTCTCTTATGCAACTTTGATTCTAAATGTTTCTTCTCCTTCTTCTTCTTCAAAGATGCTTGATCCTGGAGGCATCTCAAACTGGTCAGTCACATATGTTGATTGGTCTGAGCGTAGATGGCATCCAAAGACATACAGAGCTCGTGATATCTCACTCAAGTTCTTGAAGAATATCACGGTAATGTCACAACAACACATCAGTTAAACATCTTATACTATCATAGAGTAACCTGGAACCATCATCCGGTTTAACCGGTTAGCTAAGCTAAACAGTTGGTTATTTGAAGTGGCTCATTAAATGCGTTGTGTATCTATACTTTTTTGTATTCATTGTACATATTCAGTTCCAAAACTTTCTATCTCCTCTGTTTCGTTTCTTCGTTTTTATTTGATATATACTTTCGCTCCTCGGTTTCTTGCAGTCCGACGACATGAGTGTACACGTAACAAGCGTTGGCAAGGTACATTTGCTCGTTTACCAAACGTTTTCGAAAACCCTGAAAATGTGAAACGCTTTCTTCATTTATCTTCTGGGTTTTTGTTTTTTTTAGCGTGGAGAGGAGCTGCGTTGGCCTTGTACTTGGAACGGAATTAGACGTCCATGCTATCTATTCGCAAGGAAGTTCCACTCAGATTCTGTTAACAAGCTGATCAGACTCTTCCCAAACTACACTAGCACAGAGGTCTGAGAGGGAGAGAGATAAAGCCAGACACAAATTCTTGAAACTACACCATACGATTCTTGAAACGGGAACAAAACACTTCCAGATTATCTCGAGATTGGATTGGATTGGATTGGATTGGATTGGATCGCAGATTAGTGTAATTTTCTGAAGTATCTGAAAATGCTTCTGGGATTTAATGTCTTTGATGGGACAGATTACTCTGCTTTTTAAGCTTTAAGTATCAGAAAGAACTTAGAAGTTAGAAGCAGAGATTCATTGGTTAAAGAATTGGCTATTGTGATTTTAGCTATGGTTCGGTTAGGGTGGACCGGTTAATGCTGTTGTAATTTGAGCTATTAGCCTATTAGTAGTTTAGCACGAGTTTAGAACTTTTACTATGTTCTGTGCCATATAACATATGATACGAATATAAAATATGTTTGCTCTATGAAGCAGTAAATGCAATTTTAGACTATTTTTTCTTCGTAGAAATAAAAAGCTCTCAATACATTAATAATTTATATTGTTAATTAAAAAAATAATTCATCTCTTTACAACTCGGTGACAAAGTTTGTGCATATAAAAACAAGAGCTTTGCCTCATCACCATCACTTATTCACTTACAAACGTGAAACGTGTTAAAAATTATGGATGTGATTTTGCTTCTATCGCTTCTCTTCCTCATCACTATCCTTATCGCCGCCGTGAAACACACTAAGCGGCCCTGTCGGAAACCACCATCTCCTCCTGGCTTACCAATCATCGGGAACTTGCACCAGCTCGGAGAATTACCACATCAGTGTCTATGGAAACTGTCAAAGAAATATGGTCCTGTAATGTTACTGAAACTTGGAAGCGTTTCGACAGTTGTAGTTTCTTCCCCTGAAACAGCAAAACAAGTTCTTAGAGATCATGACCTCCATTGCTGTAGCCGTCCAAGCGTGGAAGGTATACATATACTTTCATATTTTGTATTTTCTTTCTCTCTGATTCTTAATTAGTTCTTTTTCTCTAGGCACAAGAAAGCTTTCTTATAACTATCACGACATTGCTTTCTCTCGATTTGATGATTATTGGAAAGAATTAAGGAAGCTATGTGTTAGAGAATTGTTTAGTACTAAACGAGTTATTTCGATTCAACCCATCAAGAAGACGGAGATGAAGAAACTGATTATCTCAATCACTGAATCTGCTTTGGAGAAAACTCCGGTTAACTTAAGTGAGAAGTTTCTTTCTCTAAATGCTAACGTGGTTTGCAAGGCATCATTTGGTGTGAGTTTTCAAGGAACTGTGCTCAACAAAGAAAATTTCCCAGATTTAGTCCATGAGGCACTTGAGATGTTGGGGAGCTTCTCTGCTTCAGATTTCTTTCCCTATGCCGGTTGGATCTTCGATTGGTTCACGGGTTTACACGCGCGGAGAGAGAGAAGTGTGCGAGAACTCGATGCTTTCTGTGAACAAATGATTGACTTACATCTACAGAGAAACAGAGAAGAAAGAAGTGAAGATGATTTTGTTGACTTGCTCTTGAGGTTGGAAAAGGAAGAAACTGTTCTTGGATATGGCAAGCTCACAAGAAACCATATCAAAGCACTCTTGATGGTAAGTATAGTATGCCATATCTCACAAAACCTTTGAGATAGGTTGGTGTATAAGACTCGTGAGAACTTATCACAAAACCAATTACCATTAGTTCATATCTTTTATACAAAATTATGTTTTTTCTATTTATTTCCAATGTGAGACTCCTAACACGTACATATCTTTTGACTGTAGAACATTCTTCTAGGGGGGATCAATACTTCTGCTATAACCATGACATGGGCAATGACGGAACTCGCAAGAAACCCACGAGTGATGAAGAAAGTTCAATCCGAAATCAGAGATCAAATAGGAGAAAACAACAAAGCAAGAATCATAGGCTTAGATGAGACAGGTCGGCTAAATTACTTGAAAATGGTGATCAAAGAAACATGGAGGTTACATCCAGTATCACCTCTTCTAGTGCCTAGAGAAGTAACATCTGAATTTAAGATCAACGGTTACACGATTCAACCAAAGACAAGGCTTCATGTCAACGTATGGGCTATTGGACGCGATCCCGAGATATGGAAAGATCCAGAAGAGTTTATCCCAGAGAGGTTTATGGATCGTGACATTGATGTAAAAGGACAGGACTTTGAGTTGCTACCGTTTGGGAGTGGTCGAAGAATTTGCCCAGCAATGTACATGGGGACAACAACGGTTGAGTTTGGTCTTGCGAATCTCTTGCATCAATTTGATTGGAAGTTACCCGAAGGAGTGGAGGTTAAAGATATTGACATGGACGAAGGATGTGGACTCACTGCCCATAAGAAACATGATCTTCTACTTGTTCCTGTGAAGTCTTTACATCTTTGATCTCTGAACTAACTCAACTATGTCTCTGTAGTTTATATTTTATGAAATAAAAGTGTAACAGTGCATAATATGGCATGAACACTTTCCGTCTAACCATGAATGGACCACATCTCTAATACTCCTTTATCCTCTGTGAGTCTGATCAGCGGTCAGATGAAAACGACAAATTTGATGGCTAAACCAAGTAATCCAAACAAAACCGGTTTAATTAGAACGAGACCGGTACAAATTTTAAAGCGAAACGCAAGCTCTCGACTCTTGTGTGCGGTTCTGAAATGACGGAAGACGGATTAGCTTAGAGAGACAGGAGAATCCTTTTTGCGAATTTCCATGAAGCTCCATCCTCGTACTCCTTCGGGACTCTTTTCTCTCCAATCCCTCCTCAAAAGCGGCTTCTCTCCCACCTTAAACTCCGTCGACAGATTTCTTCGCTATCTTTACCGTCGCCAGAAGTTCAATTGCATTCTTCACTTCTACTCTCAGCTAGACTCGAAGAAACTCCACATCAATCACAGGATTTACTCAATCGTTTCGTGGGCATTCCTCAATTTGAACAAATACGAAGACGCGGAGAAGTTTATCAACACCCAGATTTCAAAAGCATCGATCTTCCCAAGGACGCATATGTTGGATTCTCTAATTCATGGATTCAGCGTCACACGAGATGATTCCGATAAGGCCCTTTCGATTCTCCGGGATTGCTTACGGAACCACGGTGCGTTTCCTTCTCCCTTGACGTTCTGTTCACTGATTTATCGGTTCGTTGCGAAAGGAGAGATGGATAAAGCTGTCGAGGTTTTAGAGATGATGACGAACAAGAAAGTAAACTACCCATATGATAATTTCGTTTCTAGTGCTGTGATTTCTGGGTTTTGTAAGATTGGTAAACCGGAACTTGCGTTAGAGTTTTTCGAAACTGCTGTGGACTCAGGAGCTTTAATGCCAAACCTTGTAACTTATACTACGATTTTGAGCGCTCTTTGCCAATTGGGTAAGGTTGATGAAGTTAGGGATTTAGTTAGGAGATTGGAAGATGACGGATTTGAACTTGATTGCGTTTTCTACAGTAATTGGATTCATGGGTACATTAAGGGAGGTGCAGTACTGGATGCACTTATGCAAGATAGGCAAATGGTGGACAAGGGAATACATCGAGATGCTGTGAGTTATTCGATGCTAATAGATGGATTTTCGAAGAATGGAAACATCGAAAAAGCACTGGGGTTATTGGGGAAGATGATAAAAGAGGGGATAGAACCAAATTTGATCACATTTACCGCTATTATGAGAGGACTCTGCAAAAGAGGTAAGCTGGAAGAGGCATTTGCGCTGTTCGATAGAGTTCTAAGTATGGGAATCGAAGTGGATGAGTTTGTGTATGTGACTTTGATCGATGGAGTTTGTAGGAAAGGATATTTGAATCGAGCATTCTCCATGTTGGGAGACATGGAGCAGAGAGGGATTAAACCAAGCATCCTTACTTATAACACTGTGATTAATGGATTATGCAGGGCAGGGAGACTGTCCGAGGCAAATGAGATTTCAAAAGGGGTTTGGGGAGATGTTGTTACTTATAGTACTTTGTTAGATAGATATATCAAGGAAGAGAATATTGATGCTGTTTTAGAAATTAGGCGTAGGTTTGTAGAAGCTAGAATCCCTATGGACTTGGTTATGTGCAACATTCTCCTGAAAGCATTTATATTGGTGGGTGCGTATGGAGAAGCTCACGTGCTTTACAGGGCAATGCCAGAAATGGATCTGACTCCTGACACAGTCACGTATTCAACGCTGATTGAGGGCTTCTGCAAAACGGGTCAGATCGAAGAGGCACTTGAGATGTTTGATGAGTTGAGGAAAAGCTCGTTTTCCTCAGCTTTATGTTATAATCGCATCATTGGTGCACTCTGCAAGAAAGGGATGCTAGAAATAGCCTCGGAAGTTCTTATCGAGCTCTGGGATAAAGGTCTGAATCTGGACATCCATACATCTCGTACCTTGTTACATTCGCTTCATGCTAGTGGAGGTGAAAAAGGAATACTCGGTTTGGTTTATATACTCGAGCAGTTGAGTTCAAACATCTGTTCTGTGATGTTAAATGATGCTATATTGCTTTTATGCAAGAGTGGTTCTTTCGACGCTGTGATTGAAGTTTATATGGTTATGAGGAGAAAGAGTGTAGCTGTTACTTCTCCTTCTACAATCTTAAAAGCACTAGTGGACAATCTCAGAGCATTGGATGCTTATTCACTTGTTGTAAATGCTGGTGAAAGTACTCTGCCTTCCATGGATGTTATCGATTACACGATCATCGTCGATGGTCTCTGCAAGGAAGGATTTTTGGTAAATGCATTGGAATTGTGCATTTTTGCTAAACAGAGAGGCATCACTCTTAATATCATCACTTATAATTCACTCATACATGGACTTTGCCAGCAAGGTTGTCTTGTAGAAGCTCTTCGTCTATTTGATTCGCTAGAGAACATTGGTTTGGTCCCATCTGGGGTCACTTATGGAATTTTGATTGACAGTTTATGCAAAGAGGGGTTGTTTCTTGATGCTGAGAAATTTTTGGACACGATGGTTTCTAAGGGACTTGTACCGAACATTCTCGTTTACAATTCGATTATTGACGGGTTTTGCAAGCTCGGGAGAACAGAGGACGCCATGAACATTTTATCTTGTAAGATGATAGGAAGGGTAACACCAGATGCATTCACAGTCAGTTCTTTGATCAAAGGTTACAGTAAAAAAGGTGACATGGAAGAAGCCCTCAGAGTGTATGCTGAGTTCAAGGCTAAAAACATCTCAGCCGATTTCTTGGGTTTTCTGTTTCTGATTAAAGGCTTCTGCACAAAAGGGCGAATGGAAGAAGCGAGGAGCGTCCTAAGAGAAATGCTTGTTTCAGAACCTGTTGTTGAGATGATTAACAGAGTTGATGTAGAATTAGTTGAATCTGAATCGGTCAGAGGCTTCCTTGTCGAGCTGTGTGAGCAAGGAAGGGTCCCTCAGGCTGTTAAAATCCTAGACGAGATAAGTTCAGCGTTCTATCTGTCTGGTAAAAACTTGGGCTCTTATCAAAGGTTGCAGTTATTGAACGTTGTTAATGAAAAAGAAGTAAAGAAGGAAAGCTATGTTCATGATGTTCACACCCTGCACTCAACAGTTAGCTCACTCTGCTCCAGTGGGAAGCTGAAGCAAGCTAATGAGTTTGTTGTATCTGTGCTCTCTTGTATGCCTAGATAGGTCAGTATGTTTAATTGACTACTTGACTACGAAAACCACCAAAGCCCAAAGTGAAGTCATCTGAGTGATTACTAGCTCCAATTGAATAGCTATTGGGTTGGATTACCGATGTGGTTAGACATCTGATATGTTCATTCAGCGAAATGGAACAACTTTTGGCGGTTGATTAACAGCTTTTCCCTAAGATAAACAAACTGGTAAGTCAAGAATCTCATTGCTTGTTTTTTTGGCAGTTTGAGAATCTCTTACTTTTTGTGTTTACTTGTCATGAGTTATTACTTCTTGTAGGGAGAATAAGATGTGAATCAGAGAGGGACAACAATAGGGGCTCTTGGAACCGTAGACTGGAGAGGAACACAATCCCAGTCCTTACCAGCTCGAACCACAGAGAAATGCTTGGGAATCCATGATTGGCCAGAAACCTCTCTTTGCCTCAGAGACTCTCTTTGTTTCTCCTCCACATCTCTCTTGCCTTCTCTTGCTTTCTCCCACTCTTCCCTCATGATTCCTTCACTCACCTCACTCCACACCATCGCCGACTCGCTCTCACTCACTTCCTGCAAGCCAGAAGTAACTGAATTACTAAGAAGACCGATCGAGAACCATAATGCCATGAAAATTTATAACAGTAACCTGCAGGTTCTTGACAATGGGAGTTTTGAGTTTTGCAATGTTTTCACTCGCTTTGTATATAACTTCAAGCTCTCCAGTCTTCAGATTTTTCGCGGTAACAGTTCTGAAAAACATTTATGTTACTGTAAATTATGTTCTGTAACTGCAACAAACTTTGAAAGATTGATTCTTTTTTTGTTACCCGTCCCAATGTCCAAAGATTTCATAGAGTCGTTTCCCAGAGGAAGATTCAAAGATCTTGCCTTTAATGGATCTCTTGTTGTTTCCTGTGAATCTACTCAAAAACGAATCGGAGAGTAACTGCAACTCGGCCTCGAGTCCGGTCTCCGGGCACTTGATCACGACTTTTCCGGCCCAGTGAGCTCCTGTCGCCGGCAGAAATGTCATGACTAGTTTTGGTTGGTTCATTTCGTAAGTCTCCCTTTGATTTAGAAGCTTCACCACTCTCTTACCCTTGACCTCGACGTCCACGTAAGCACCACGAAATTTAGGTGTGAAGTATTGACAAAACATTACGTCTATGTTTTCTTTCTCGTGAGTTGCATGAAGAGCAGAAACTGGTGGATGATGCGATATCTGAAAAACAAAAAAAATTAATTTTAAAATATTATAAATTACAGAAAAGAAAGAGAAAAAGAAAAAAAAGACTTGCTTGCTCGACGAGAACGTTGACGTGAGCATTAGACACGTGGTGAGTTTCGCCGACAACAGGATTGTACGGAGCCATGCCAACGATCAATGGCCTGAGGGTTGAGATGTTCCACGTTACAATTGATTTGAGCCGTTCGATGGGTTGGTCACGGCAACCACACTCTCCCAGTAGATCTCGACCGTTGAAACTGTAAATCATCTCGCCATAGCACTGGAGTTGCGATCTCGGTAGGTTCAGTTGAGGTGGAAGCTTTTCACAGTAAATAAAAATTCTTATATTTAAATAGTTTCACATTAAAAAAAAATCAAACATGAGGGAGTATATCATCCGTTTCAATTTTTTTCCATAATATTATTTCCTCCATTTCAATTTTCTAGTTTTTTGTTGTATTTTAAAGATAAATTTTTAAACATTTTGATGTACTTTTTATTAATTAATACTCTCCTGTATTGGAAAGAATGATTTTTTAGATTTTTTTTCTTGTTTTTAGAGTCATAGAAATTTGTTTAGTTAAAAAAAATTATTCATTTATGATTGGATATTAATTGTTTTTTGTGAAATTCTTAAAAAAATATCTTTTTGAAAATTCTAAAACAATACATTTGTGTATAGCTTGTATAATTAAAATGGAAAAAAACACAATTGCTATACTGATAATATGTAGTTATTTTTGGGAAGGGAAACTAAAAATCCATTTTAAATGAAGGATAAAAAAAGGTGCTTCGGGAATAGCAATTGTTTTGTCGGTTTAGGAGCAAATCTGTAACATGGAAATTTTTGAGAAAGAATAGATTTTCTTTGACGTTGCACTATATTTAGTATTTACTCTTTTTGGGGTCCAATAATGTGTAGTATCTCATCTTCTCACGGATTTCTCAATGTACATTACTTAACTTATCATCTAAAACTTATCATCTAAAAGTGACAAACGAATAGAAGAAATAAGACTTACGTTGTACGTACCTGAAAGTTAGTGAGATCGGATCCTGGCCGTACGGTTTTAAAGAGGCTTAGGATCCGTTGGATGAGATTGGAAGTTGTGTGTTCAGAGTCTTTCTCATCTTCTAACGAGAAAGGCTTCGCCAACACAATATGCTTTCTCATTTTTTTCTTCTTCTTCTTCTGCCTTTGCACACAAACATCTTAATGAAACATTATTATATATACGTACATATATATGAATGAATATGATCTAAAACAAAAAATAATTTGAAAACACGTACCGTATGATGATAAGAAGATTGACTAGAAGCGATTGTTTTGGCGTTTGTTGAATCTGAAGATTGTAGGAAACAAAATAAGCAGAGAGAATCGAGAACCCTAACGATGAAACAAACAAGAAAAACTAAAAAGATATATTAAATTAGGCAATGGATGCTATTATTAGAACATCTCCCAAGAGAATCACCTAACAAGCCAAAATCTTCTAAAAGGAAGATTACAAGACAAGGGAAAACGCATGGACTATTGCTCAATGTGTATATGTATATATATATATATATATATATATTTATATATTTATATGCATTAATTTCTTATAATTTTTTAGTATTAATGTACGTGGTAGCATGACAAATTGAGAACTATGTCAAGGGGAACAATAAGTTATTCAAAGCACTAAATGGTGATATCGGGAAGAAGCAGTAGAAGTTAGATCAATCATAGCAATAGTTAATAGGCAGATCCACGTTTCAACTTCTTAGTGGTCCATCGATCCGATTGAGTCCAAAGATGCATGCATTTTAATTTTTCCCTTTTTCCGACCATGAAACTCTTTTATATTAGTATATACTATTGTCGTATATAAATTGATCATTTATATGTAAGAGGAAGTAACTAATATTGTTAATATATGACTATAAAATTATAGTTGTATTGTTTAGTTATCTATAAACAAAAAAAGAAAGTGAAGAATCTGTTTTTATATTTGGTACATTTTTTTTCCTTTTAACAGATAAAAATAAGAACAAAAGATTGAAACGATTGTCATTTATGGGCATGGAGAGAAAGAGATTATAAGAATTGACTTAACATAAGGAGACAATGACAACGACTTACTTACATCACTGATTCAGAGCTGAAAAGATCACCCTTTCCCAACTAAAACCATTTATTTTTTTACTCTAAACAGCATTCTATTGTTAATCTGTAAAAATATGAATCACATGACTTATCTGCGAACGATAATAAACCTTTTGAAGAAGCCAGATGGTTTGGTTCTTGTTGGTTCTTTTATATCTAAGGCTTTAAGAAAGAAATTTCAGCTACATGTATTTATGTTACATATGATGAAGTCACAGAGATGCCTTTCTTTCCTTTACCATTCTAATTTTATTTATTTGTGATTCAAGCAAATCGCAAAACTTGGAACATTTTTAGACTTCAGAAAGAAAGAGAGGGAAATATAGTGGTACAATAGTTCTTAAAACAGTCATTGGTAGCTCATACAAGCCATTGATACCCTCAAAAGCTTTGAAATACGTATAAATCTTCAAGTTGCTTCATTTAGGATCCGAAGTACGAACCCCTTGGCGCTTGAAGAATTCTCTGAACCCATAGGGGCTCATATCATAATTGTACTGCCCAAAAGAAACAAACAAGGAGAAAAAAACCGATCTTTAGACTCTGCAATAGATTAGTACGTGTGCATTGTTTCAACAAGGTAATAGAATAGACAATTTGTGATGCTTCAACTTACAGGTACGACTTTCACAGAATACCGAGTGATATTGGGATCTTGCACCTTTCCTTCATTACCCGCCTGCATCCGAATGATTTTCACTTTACGAGATAAACCAAAGGAGCATGCGTGGTTTAACCAGATTAGATACAGAGAAATGCAAGCAAAAAGAACTATACTTGTTGTGGGCTATGGAATATTTCAATGAAAGGATATTCGCTTTTCTGGCGAGTTATGCAGAATCCAGGATATTTGGGGCACTCAACCTGAGACAATCCAAACACAACAGTCACTTACTGGTTTAGAAAGTTTCTATCTACTTTTTTGTGTTCTTTTTTATTGCTTGGGAACTCACACGCATAAATTTTATGTTGGGATAGAACTCGGCCGCAGCTTCCTCTAGCATCCGGTCAAGATGTTGTGTGTAGTTACTTCTGTTGTTTAGAATGAGACGCATGTGAGTTGGAATACAGCAAAGGAACGTAATTTGAGGGTTATTGAGGGAAGTTAAGTTACCTTATGGTGAATGCGACAACCACAGGGTATCCCTGGTGAAGGAGTTGGACGAACTCTCTTTCTGATGTGAAATGGATAACTTGCGATGGGCCGAGATCCTTAGGATAACCGGTGTGGTACCTTCATTTCAGCAAAGGAAAAAAACCATCCTCATGATTGCTTGTGCCTATGGTATCGCAAGTTATAGAATTAACGAAACAAATTCAAACTCAGTACTTGCAAGTCGAGCGAAGCTGGAGAAGCATTCTATCGAGAAATGAAGTATCTCCCATCTGAGCACACCAAATGTATCACAATCAAGTGAATATCCTGATATTCAATTTAGCTTATTAGGTGAAAACAGAGCAATACTCAAGAAGATAACCTATTAAACTCTTAATCCATAATCAGATGCGTGAGTCAATCCTACAGTTACCATAAGCCAATGTAAAGATTCAAACTCATCCTGAATTATTTTAATATACAGTTTTGTTTTTTCTTTCAGGCATTTCGTCGAACAACACAGGGGCATTGAACATCATGTGATCTGATCACAACAACGCAAAATACTCAGGTGCTATCCGAAAACGTAATCAAACTCCGAGTAAAACGCATAAAGAATCTAAATTTCACCCATCAAACAAAAACCCAGAAGAAGAAAAAGTTGAAAGGAATGTAAATATTTTGTCTCACATATCAGGAGTGGGGCATCTTATGAAAGAAGAGAAATTGATTGTCGCTTTCTTCGATCTTTGCTAGCAAACGAAGATTCGAACGAACACGCAGAAACTTGAGTACAAAAGATTTCGAGGAGAAATTAAAACCTGAAGGATGTTTGCTGCTTCTTCAGATATGCTTTCGCTGCTAGAAGCCTCGAAGCAGAAGAAGACAAGTATAGTATAAGATTATGGGTTCCTCTAGCTAGAAGTTAACCGTGGGAAGGAAGTGACAATCTGCAAAGTGAGAAGTGAGAACTCTTACTTGTTCGATAAAGATGTTTGCGTTTTGTTTCAAAGGCTTAAGTTGTTCTCCGGATTGTTTTGGGCTTTCTTTGGGTTCATGTTGTTGTGGTTTTTTTGGTCTTTTTTTTGTGGATAAATCGATTTTTGATAAACACCAAAGCCTGGTGTAAGGGTTGAAGTTGCAAAAAAAATCATTTTGGTCGACTTTTTAATTATTTGAATTCGATTGAGCTGCATGTATGGTGTTGAATTTGATTTTTTTTACGGATTCGAATTGAACACTTATGATATTAGGATTATTTCTTCGATCAAACGGTTTTCCATAGTCACCAAATAAAATATTTTAAATTGAATTGTCGAATTTGAAAATCTGATTTCAACACTTATGATGAAGGAAATAGGGTTTGTCTTTGTTTTGAAATTATGGTGAAACTAAAACATGGACACTTGTCAATTTTTTGGTTTCTTCCTTAAACATGAATATGATCAAGACGAATAACAATTAATTCACCCACGACGAATTGTTATTGATGTCCGATTAGGTGATATTAATAAAAGAAAGCATACGACAGAGATGTCATAGAGTATTCTTTGAAGAGTGTTGTCCGTGTGTTTAGAGGTGAGCAACTAAATGAGAGTTGTGGAGTCTGAGAATAGGATCAGTGTCCTATACCCTGAAGAGACTACATCAATAAGAACAGCTTTCACCGCGAGTGCTTCCGCCATTAGTGCAGAGACCACAAGACGTCGGTTTGAAGGGTTGTGTCGGATAACGCCCACGAGAGGATCTTTGAATACCCATCCAAAACCTTCCAATCCAAATCGTTCATTCCAGGCTGCATCAAGATGGCATTGTAAGCTAGTAGGATAGAGATTAGGAGGACCAGGTCTCTTTTGTATGGGCATTTAAGCCCGTTAGAGAAAGAGCTACTAGCAACGTAGACGTAATAGCAACTGGATTAGGCTTATTCATGGCTGGAACAAGATACATACCACACATTGTTGCTAGTTAAACTCGTCCTGGGTGGTGGATAGTGTTGAGTTTAGCCAGAGCATATCCCGAGTTGGTGGTGTACACCTCAGATTTATCCGGCAACCAAACAAGCTCATCTTGCATATCAAAGGAACTTGGAATGAGTTGTCTAATGTGGTCCTCATACTGAGGTAAGTAGAACTTATTGCCAATTGTGTGCGTTCATTTTTCAAAATTGTACACCATAAGAATGCACCTTTTTGGCAATTTTTTGTTGAATTTTCAACAATCTGATGCCAGACATTATATACCTAAATCATAGGGGATAGAGAGTTTTAGTTAAAGAAATTAGGCAATATATTGAAAAAAAAATACCATTTAAAATGTCCAAGTTAGTAGTCAAACTATGTTTTAATCATGACATATAAATTTATATATAAGATATATTTTAGTTAATATGATGATAACTTTGTCTCACATGATATATATTACATTAATTAAGGTATTTGATAAATATACATTAAGATTACACTTGATCGAGATTCTTAGCTAAAAGGCCGAGAAAGGTGCATCTGACGTTAGATTTTTCACATTATTTCATGCCTTTGAGAAAACAATAATATAGATAGACTGCTCTGCTATAGACAAACTCTTTATTTTATTTGTTGTATCCAACACAAGTATCAACAAACTATTGTTTTCATGATTCTAATATAATTTACAACATCACAACATTCTTCATCGCACCTTACATTTTCTTAGTATTATTTAAATCTTTAAAAAAGCGTACAAAATTTTAAAAGAAATAAAAATCTATAAAATGTATCCGACAAAGACACTTGAACCGGTGATCTTCAAAGGGTGAACCGAGTGGTTATTAATTTATATAGTGTGATCTTAAGCCAAGAGATTAGCCATAACGGGACGCTGATGGCAAACGGCTCGTAACGGCACGAGCTTACGCATAGCCATTCCAGGATTCTCGGTCATATCAATTTCCTCACCGTTGACTTTTTCCCAGTCAAAGCATTGAATCAACGATCCTAAAGCCAACGACACCATTCTCTGTCCCAAAGCCGCACCGGGACACGTCCTTCGTCCGTTCCCAAACATCATAAGCTTATTAGTGTTCGCGGCTGCTTTGTCTTCGAACCGCTCTGGCATGAACCTTTCAGGCTCATCCCAGAGCTTCGGGTCTCTGTGGATGGCCCAGGAGTTCACTAGCACGATCGTACCACATGGCACATCGTATCCGCCAATCTTGAGGTCTTCAGAAGGAGAACGCGGGACAAGGAGTGGTGCGGCAGGACACAACCGAAACGTCTCGAAAACTATGTTTTGGAGATAAGGGAGATTCACAATGTCCGGCTCATCGACCAAACGTTCTTGTCCAATCTTATCATCTATCTCGGCTTTCGCCTTCTTCAACACTTCAGGGTTTCTCAACAAATTCGCCATCGCCCACTCTAGCGTCACGGCTGCAGTATCCGTTCCCGCAAGCATCATACTCTATATATGCATTCAGATATGTTAGTTCATCGTTACGTAGACATACAATTTTATAACACAAACTATAAATGTCTTCTATGTTTGCATTTATAATCAAATTTGGATTAAAACACAATAAATTTAACGTTTAATACGAAGAAAAACATGTTATTAGACCATGTAAACGCGTACGGCAAATTAAGAGACAAACATGGGATGATTTATATGAGTTTAGGTTTATATGTATGTGGGAGAGTACTTACGAGCATGAGGCCTTTGATGATGACGTCACTGTAATACTTGGGTTGGTCTTGTTGTAAAGACAACAAATGACTAAGCATAGTGTTGCTCTCTCCATCTCTTCGGCAATCGTCAAGCAGTCGCTGCAAGAAAGTGTCCATGGCTTCGCCGAGTGCTTTCACTTTCTTCTCGTAGCTGTGTCCGAAGACTTTAAGAATCGGTAGATAATCTCCTGGATGGCTCGCACCACTATTGTCGTTGATCTGCGTCACTAGTTTCTTGAATAGATTTGCTTCTTCCTTGTTGTGAACCTTTAAGAAATTAAATAGTATTTAAGAAAAATGATTAGCCTATATAATCCACATCGAATGAATTCTTATGCATAAAAAATAGTAAACAAATGCATAATAGGCCCTTCTTTGGTAGGTAAATATTTAATATTATCTACAAAGAACATTAGATGTGTAAAAGATTAGTTAATATATTCGTAATAAAAAAACTTTATTATATATTTATTTAAATGAAACGGACCTGGTCTCCGTAGTAGCGTCTCCCTGTGACCATACGGACAATATTATTGAACGTTAAATCTGCAAGAAGAGGCTCAAGCTCAACGACACGGCCATTATAGTCATGTGAGAGTTTCGTGAGCAACCGTCGGATTTCGTCTCTACGAACCGAGAGGAATCCGGTGAGACGGTGAGAGGAAAGGATCTCAAGAGAGCAAATACGGCGAAGATTACGCCAATGCTCGCCGTAAGCGGCGGTTCCTATCGTGGTGTAGTCGTAGGCGACGTATTTGGCGGTCAGAAAGTGCGGCCGGTTTGTTAAAATGACGTCGTTTTGACCAGTGAAGCATTCTCTGACGAGGGACAAAGAAGAGATGACGACGACTTGGCGAGAGCCGTAACGGAGGGAGAAGATTTCGCCGTATTTTTCTGCGAAGCGACGGAAGAGACGGTGTACCGGCGGTTTCACGAGGTGGAGATTGCCGACGATGGGAAACGGACTTGGTCCTGGTGGGAGATCGAAACGCTGCGTTTTGGATGAGAGTAAGAATTTATAAGCTAGTGTAAACAATACGAGTGGCAATAAAATCAAAACGTAATCCATTTTTGTGTTATGTGTTCAGATGTGTTTTTTTGTTTTGATTTTGCTTTTTATTTTTTAGCTCACAAAAGGTTCGATTGATAAGTGTTGAGAGCTTATGTGTGTCTATATATATTAATGGGGATTGTAATAAAAGTGAGGAAACAAATTTAAATAAAGAGTGGATGTTTTGAACGTTGACTCTTGAGTTATTTTTTCATACCACGTCAAGTTTCGTAAGTGACAACTTGTTTCGTACGTATTTTCTTTGACTTTGACTGGTGATTATAATGTTTTGGTTTATTATGACGGTATAGTAATAAAAAATGAACATAATTTAATCTAAATAACAGTATATCCGGTGCTAATTTATTTATTTTTTTGTTTCGTACGTAGAACCATAAATTATTGTGTATATTTGTTAAACAATGTTTTATATTACTAAAAATCTTTGAAATAAATTACGAAAATTTGATTATTCATGTAGTTCTGATATGATCTTCATCAATTCCAAATAATTTGTTATGAAAATTATATTTATTTATTAATATGTAATCATATATTATATTACTCAAATAAAAGTTTTAAATTTTACATAAAACGATAGAAGATTTTATATAAATTTCTTTTAACATTTAAATATATATTTGGTTCGATACTTTGATTCTATCTCGGAGGTGGTTTAGAGATTTTAATCCATGGCCACGAAGATGTATGAGCTAAAAAAAAATATACAACATGAAATAAAACAAAATAAAGTATTTAATGTCGCCGGGCTAAGAGGAGATAAAAAAACTTAAGTAGATATTGAGGTAATTACAAACGAACAATAAAAGCGGATAAGAAATATTGGTGTGATCATTTATCCACTTGCATTAGATTACACTACCATTAGTTTCTTTCGCGAAGCAATCCCCAAGTACGACTTCTCAAACATGGCTGCTCATACAATCTACTATATATAATAATTGTTGGATCGGAGGTGACGACGAATGTTCATTTCTTAAAATAGAACAAAGTTCTCGTCAAAAGACCAAAATAAATCTATATTTTTCTATTTGAAGTCGAGAAACAAAAAATAAATAGAATATGGGTTGTTTATATATATAAATATCGTAAAGTCTGCCACTGTATAGTCATCCAAAAGAGACAAAGGATTATGTGTTTTTAATGACGGGATCATAATATACATGTATAAGAAATAATTTAATGAATTATAAGTTTTTTCTTAAGAAACTTTACTCTGACCGAAAGAAATTATGAAGAATTCGTCAGAGTGGGATGCTATTTGAATGATACTATTTTGTTCCGATATAGTTGAAAAAGTCTTCTTTTGTAAAGAGATAAAATAGTTTCTATAGTTAAATGAAAAAAAATACTATAACAAAGAACAAAGAAATCACCGTACCAAAAATGATTTATCGTTTTTAATCATCCGTGAAACTTGATATTAGAGAAGAACTTGATTTTATATCATGTAAATTATGAGATTTATCACATCTGTGTAACTCTATAACCAAAAATTATTATTAATTATAGTTGTGTGAAAACATTTTTCGCAGATGAATACAACGTAACACCACCATATTTTTTTGGATTAATTTGACGAAAGTTTACTAAAATTCAGACCTCAAATAGCAGAGTTTAGTTGCATGGAGATTTATCACTCTAATTTCTTATTTTTCTTCACGAGTTTATTTTACATCGTTTTTATTCGTTGTAATTAACCGATCAATATAGCCAGTAGCTAAGTTTAGATAAACTTGTGACCTTTTATTTGTTTTATTTTTTTTGTAATTTGCCATTTCGATTTTAATAATAACAATTGCAACTAGGACGATATTCACATTTAAATTTGGCGACTATGGTATGGTTCATATTTAATGCAGGTATAGTTCAAAAGATTGATTTGTCAACAATAAATTATTGATGGAAATATATCTCCTCATAAGTTTCTGTATATTTTAGAATGTGAAAAAGAGTGACTATAATTTTGCTGTATATTTTCAACCGCAAATTATAAATTAGTAATTGATATTTAATTTAATTAAAAATAAAAGTTGCGATGTAAAAACAGCTGTGTGATGATAATGCAACATGCATGTAAGTCTAATTGATCCGCCATCTTAAGTATGCCAAATTTAAGATTGTTTTTGTTTCTATAATGTTTGTATTTCTTTGTTGGTAAAGAGATTCAAAAACAAATACGTGCAGACTTTACCATTTAAATTTCAAAAAAAAAATCTTATACTATAGACAAAGCTGAACATTAGTCGAAAAAGTCTAATATTATTATCAGACAGACTCATATTCGGGATATGCACATTTAAAACCCTATCGAAACCTTATACATAAATTCGCCTCAAAAACCGAATTAGTTAATTAAATAGAATACATTCTCAATTTGATGCTGAGTTCCTTACAATTAACATTGGATAAGAAGAGATTACATAGGCGAAATCATAATTCACCCAACACGATTATCCGGGGTGAATAAGAATTGAGGATCGGATGCGGAGAAAATTTCTGGCAATGGCTGAGATGTTCAGTCGACGCTTCAGTAGGATTCTGGTCTAATCTTATCCAAGACTTTGGTGTGTAAGGAATGAGCAGGACTTTCAAGACTTCAATGCAACCTTAACTACAACTACATTACGCAAGTTCCACCAATACCTACCTATCGAGTCAAAAAAGTACCAGTGACAGTGACTTTTCAAATATGTTTATTAGATGGTTGATGCTACTTGCTAGCCCACAAAAAAAAAGTCCAATACAAGATTGAGTGATTCATGTCGGAGAAGCAATAGTTTCTTGTTTTTCATTCTATGTGAGATAACTAAAAATCAAAGAAAGAAACTAAAACAGCTCATCCCGAGATCACATGTCATAAAGCAAGACGAATGAGTATGCATAAAATTTGAAGGTGGCGCAATTGCTTTTTTTGATTCGTTAATAACTCTCTTTTATTTAATAAAAAACTTTATAATCACATCGATCTAGTGCTTAAAACAAAGGTTTAGAGTCACTATCTTTTCTAATCATATTACGAATCTTGTATCCACGAAATCATATATACGCTAACATTTACGTTTATAACAACACTTAACTTGTTAGGCGGAGTTATAAGGCAAGTTCCAGCTGCCCAATCATTATTTTTCCCGGAAAAATAAACACGAAGCCTGAACGTGAAACTATGTCGTTTTTGCAGGACCAAAACAATTCTCGTCTCCACCAAACCAATCCCAGATTCCCCCAGCTACACGACAAAAAAGCATACAAGTATTACAAATTGATTCGATTTGTCGAAAGTTAAAAAAAGAAAAAAAAAAAGCGATGAAAGTTTTGCAATTTTAATCGTATTTTCTGTATTCCTCATCAAATCCCAATTTGTTTTTTTGTCTGTTTGCACGGAATCGAAGATTGGATGAAGCAAGAGCGTTGTGTAAAACATGGCGATCTCTGAAGAAATCCAGAGAGCGAAAACTCAAGACCCGTGCGCCTCTAATGCCTCGCCGTCCGGAGATCACCGGTTCGAGAAGCTTCGCGGCGTTCGATGGCGAATGAACCTCGGAATTTTGCCGTCTTCTCCTTCCTCCACCATCGATGAGCTTCGCAGAGTAACTGCCGATTCCAGAAGAAGGTTTTGACTTTCATTCACCATCTATTAATTAGAAGGAACAATTGAAGATTATGGTCTGCGTTTCTCGGAATTTGGTAGCTCCAGGATTGAAGATTCGTAGTTTCTCGGAAAAGTAAAAGTTTTGATTTTTATATGTTGTTTCTTAGATATGCTGCTTTGAGAAGGAGACTCTTAATTGATCCACATTTGCCCAAGAAAGGAATCAATTCTCCAGATCTAACGATTGATAATCCTTTATCACAGAATCCTGGTAAAAATTAAAAACAATAACTTCTCACTACATTCAATTGCGATTTTTTTCTCCAATGTAGTGATTATATACGAGTATCTGGATTGTGTAGATAGTACTTGGGGAAGATTCTTCCGTAACGCAGAGCTGGAGAAAACACTCGATCAAGATCTTTCACGGTTGTATCCAGAACATGGAAGTTACTTTCAATCCTCTGGATGTCAAGGGATGCTAAGACGGATACTTCTCCTCTGGTGTTTGAAGCATCCAGAGATTGGTTATAGACAAGGTTAATTAGATACGTTGATTTCGATGGTAATTTTGATTTGACGAAAGATGCTTTGTTGTTTTAACAGCTATTTTTGTTCTTTTCGATTTTGGTTTTAGGGATGCATGAGCTGTTGGCTCCTCTGCTCTATGTTCTTCAAGTGGATGTGCAATATCTTACGGAAGTGAGATTAAACTACGAAGACCAGTTTATTGATTTGTTTGACGAACTAGCGTTTCAAGAACGCGATTCTGCAGCTTACGATTTCGATATAAAAAAAGTTTTGGATGATTCCATGGAAGAAGAAGAAGAAGGAGATGAAAATGGTCCTGCCTTTGGAAGCACCAAGAAGAAAAAACCGAAGAGTTTTGATGAACTTGACACAGAGACACAGACTGCTGTTCTGCTGAGCGATGCGTATGGAGCGGAAGGCGAATTAGGGATTGTCCTCTCTGAGAAATTCATGGAACACGACGCTTACTCGATGTTTGATGCTCTCATGTACGGTGGATCTTCCCTCGGTTCAGTTTCTGTGGCGAATTTCTTTGTGTATTCCGCTCCAAGCGATTCTGTCACGGGACTGCCTCCTGTGATAGAAGCTTCTTCAGCATTGTATTATTTACTGTCTCTAGTCGATGCTTCTCTTCACAGCCATCTAGTTGAGCTGGGCGTTGAACCGCAGTACTTCGCGCTCCGCTGGTTACGGGTTTTGTTCGGGAGAGAGTTTCCTCTGAATAATCTGTTAATCGTGTGGGATGAGATATTTTCCGCTGACAATTCCGAGGTAGAGAGAGTTTCTTTTGAGGATGATTTGGGGTTTGAATTCAGGATCCTTTGCTCTCCCCGAGGAGCTCTGGTGGCAGGAATGGCGGTTTCGATGATACTCTATCTGAGATCATCCCTGCTAGCAACTGAAAATGCAACTTCTTCTCTCAAGAGGTTACTAAATTTTCCAGAGGATATCGATTTGAGTAAAGTTATTGAAAAGGCTAAGTCGTTGCAGACTCTTGCTTTGGAAATCAATGCTCGTCGTGATTTAATTCCAAAAGGGTCGAGAAAACCGACAAGAGGTCACAGCTTATCCGTTGATTCGATTTCACTTGGTTCTTCTTCTCCTGTGGGAAAAGTTCCTGAGAGCTACTGGGAAGAGAAGTGGAGAGTTTTGAACAGTGCGGAAGAAGAAGCACGAAGGCAAAAAGCATCACAGAGATCAAAAGCGGGGAGAAAGAGTTGGTCGGAGAGAGTGAAGCTAAGGCTGTCGAGGACAGAATCCGATCCAGCACCCACTGAAGCAAATAAAAGTGGAAACAAGCCACCTCTTAGACGTAGTTTACTGGATGATTTATCCAGGCAGCTCGGGGAGAAGGAGATCGACCCACCTGAGTTCCCAAACACAGATACCGATATCGAACGCTCATCTACAGTATCTGATTCACCGAGCGTGGATTATGAGGACAACAATTCCGATAAAGGCAAATGCGAGAACCACGCCGATTCGCCTCTTCTGGTTCCTGAGAACGAGGGAGAGGCAAAATCAGGGGTGAACATCTTCAAAGATAGGAAAATTCTTTCGGGTAAGTTCCAGAGGCTATGGAGGTTAGGTAGAAACTTGTCCGGGGAGGAGACCTCGGAGACGAAAGAAGCTAAACCAATAGATCCTGAAGCTAAACCGATAAACCATGAAGACGAAAAGACCAATCCGAACTCAACTGTCGGTCCTGGAGATGCATTAAAGAATACTGGAAGGTCCATGCTTGAACATATTAAGGTAACAGCCTCGGGAACTGAAGAATGGATTTGATTATTATGAACCCAGATTAAAACGTGACTTGGCCCATTTTCTTGAATGTTTTGGAATCAGGTGATAGAGTCGGTGTTGGAGCTAAGTTCACCGGAGAATATAACTGACAACCAAAGACTAACAGTTGAAGAAGCTCTCAGCGAACTTCGTAGACTTGGAAATATGTTGTCGGAAATGTAAAGTTTGCCACTCGGCTACATAATTTAATTTATAATCTGAAAATTCAATTTGTCTCTTTATTTGTGTGTGAGTGAGAGAGAGCGTGTAATTCTATTGTATATATGAGAAATTACGAAGAGGGTTTTTGTTTTTTTTTTCTTATTTAGGAGTGATAGAATTAGAGATCTAGGTTTCTTCTAGCACAAGGAACTTGAGTTTCTTTGGACTTTTTTTTTAACCCTAACGGGTTTTCAACGGTTTGTAATGACAAAAAGTCTTTTTTTTTGGGAAGAGAAGTCAAAGAGTGCATTTAATTATAATACATTTCCCTCCTTTTTTGTGCCTGACCGTTATCCTCGTCGCTGAAATAATTTGCAAAAATAGAAACACATACGAGTCTTCAGGATGACAATTTAGGTTTTGATTTTCTAAAGAAATCAATAAATTTGGATATCCCATTTTTGGATGATATATAATCGTCTTGTATGGTTTCTATTTTCTGAACATTCAAAAAAAAAAACATGTAGCAACTTAAAAATACAAATATTAAGCTGAAATAAATATTAAAATTAAGGGAGAAAGAAGAAAACTTCCAACAATGTAGAAGAAAGTTTTATGCTAGAGAAAAATTAATCAAAGAATAATAATAACCTGAATTAAATCGAGATTAACAAACAAAAAACAAGAGACAAGTTATTGAGATGAACTTTCCTAAAGGAGCATATGATGATGGTTGTGTTGCTGCTGAGTAGCAGATGAAGGAGGAGCTGGGAGAGCGAGGAAATGGTCACCAAAAGGGTTAGGAGACGAAGAAGATGAAGGATTTGATGAGAAGTGATGATGTTGATGATATGGTGAGTAGTTGTTGTTATATGGATTTTGATTGTTCATCATCATCATTTGTTGTTGTTGCATTGCCATTTGAACATTGGTTGGTGGAGCCATGTTATTAGACATTGCGAAAGGATCTTGTTGCATCCCGAACGGGTTGGGGTTCGATGAGGCTGGTTCTACGGTTGTAGCCGTGGCTCCAAATCCGTAACCAGCATTAGTTAATTGGATCTGTCTTCTTGCTGTGTCATCTTCATAGAGACTATCTAGCAGAAGGTTGTCAAATCCTCCGCCCTATAAACAGAGACAGAGACATTATGAGAGTAGAACAAATCAAAAGTTTTCTTCTGTTGAATTCAAATTCGAATGAGAGACTTACAAGTTTTGTTGCTAATGCGGGACGAGGATTGTTGTTATTGTTTTTCTGTGGTGTGACTAGTGCAAGCTCCCAACCATTTCCTCCAGCTTCTATCAAGCTTAGACTATTAGATGGGCCTGAAGTTTCATGTCCTGCAGAGAAAATGTTTTATCAGTTTTGATCTCTTCCTACAATGGTAATATTTAAGAAAGTCTAGATTTTACTAGATGGGTTTGATTAGTTTTTCTACCTGGTGGATATATGGCAAGAGCCAATGCGTTTCTTTGTTCAATCTCTGCGGCTTGTGGGTTTATTTCATTAAGACCCTGCACCAATCCAAGGAAATGGGTCATGCTTTTAGGTTTTGGTAGCTTTACTATATGTAGAGATGAAGAAGACTTACCAGTAAATCATCAGTGTCTATCAATGGTGAAGGTTTAGCTTCTTCCTCTTCTTTCTCCTCTTTAGGCTCCTCTTCCTCTTCTTCGATAAGCGGCTGATCATTTTCGGTGTTTTCATTTTGACTTTCTTCTTCTGCAGGTTCTTCAGGCTGTTCTTCTTTTTGTGGTTCTTCTTCCTCCTCTTTTTCCTGATACTCCTGTTAATACAAACAGAACAAAATGTCAAACCTTACGGAGACGATCAAATGAAACCAAGAATTGAGAATATGGTGAAAGAAAATTCATCTTTACCAGTTTCTTCTGTACAGAACCACTCTGAGGCGCTTCTTTAATGTATTCTTCCATTGTTGCGAGAAACGATGGAGGAGGCTGAAACCGGTTTTTAGATAAGTGAGAAGTGAAATACATATCAGATTTTACGCGTATAAACCCGACCTTAAGAGCTAAGAACCAACCTGTCTTAAAGTTGGGAACTGAAAGTTCCTAGCGAGCTCTAGCCCTTTGCAGTAATCATAAAACTCGGCCAGATTCTCAGCCTATGCAAAGAAAAAACACACAAGAAGCTTAACGTCGATCAAAACAAGCTTAATATATGCCAAAACGTAAGAATCGGAGTGATTAAGCTTAGTTGCTTCACCTGTTGACCAGCCCGTTTGTAGATGTTTAGAGCTTTCACTGCATCATGTCTTGACATCTCAAAGAACTACATGGACACAGAGAAATATATAATCTTTGAATAGAGAGAGCGAAAGCAGGAAATGAAACTTTCTATTTGTAACTGACCATGTCAACAAGATTAATGATTCCATCATTGATAGCACAATAGATTTTGAAGCTTTCTTTAAGCACCAATGCGAGAGCATACTGGATTAGATAGTTGCTATACGCTGCTCCTTCAGGCTGCAAAGCTGAAAACAAATAAGAAGAAATCTTCTCCAGAACAAACACGAAAAAAAACACAAAGTAGAACTTTTTTTCTTTCTTTGAGTTTGCATATGACTTTACTTGACATCCAATAAGCCTGTAAAGAAGCTGTTGCAACGCAGGTAGCTGTTCTAACAGATCTTCACCAGACAACATCCTTGTTCTATGCGTCTACAGAACAATTGAAACAAAAAAAGAGTTTCGGATAAAAGATTTCTAATAAATTTATACTCTTTCTTCATGATGAGAAGTCAGAGACAAACCTTAGACGCTGCACCTGAAGCTTTTGGCAAACGCTCTGCCTCTATATCATACTTTAAAACACGATAACATTCGAGCCGCTCTTCTAGAAAGAGTGCGTATGTTCTAACCCAAGCAGAGCAATCCCAAGCTGCATCAATAACAATATGATATGTCAAGAAAACAAAAACCATAATGAAATGAATGCATATATACAGAGAAAAAGAATCATTAAATTCACCAAGAGGGCTTGTATCGTCTTTGAAGTTAGAAATTCTGAGTATATGTCTTCTGTGTGAGTAATTTAGAAGCTCTTCTCTAAAAGTAGGATCACCTTCTCTTAATGTTCTGTGGATTACTATCAACACCTTCATTGCTACCTGTACGTGTGTTTGTCAAAAGCTAAACGCAAACTTACAATCTTGTCGAAGAAAATAGCGAGTTTTATAAGAAGAAAGAAAACTTACAACCCAAGTACGAGTCTTTGATAATCTCTTTGACAATGCATGAATGCAGTAAGCAACATCTGCTCGTGGTTGTATCACAGATGTCGCCGAGAATATCTCTGAAGAAATGAATTAACCCGTCGTTAACAAAATCCTCGAAAATCATATTTTCAGACCAGTTTGATGATATCGTTCGAATACAACTTACTACGAACATGACGTTCTTTCGGTGGAGATTCTACATGATTTGTTGCCTTGACGATCGCAATATCTAAATCCTATATATATATATATCAAAGTGATCAATGAAACCAATGCGATTACGATGCTACTGCATCATGATGTCTAAATGTAGTTTCATTTCTAATAGATTTTTCGTTTGTCTCTAATTTAAGATCATTGTCATCTGCTTAGATGAAAGAAGGAATTAAAAAGAAAAAAAAACATTGTTCCGGATTGCTTTGCTTTTGTAATCATCCTAGTTATGTGTTTTGTGCTGTTGTTCTCTTTTAGGTCACTGAGAGGCTTTTCCTTGTTGGTGGTCTTAGTTTTCTGAATGGAGTTTTATATAAAGACGCATGAAGGTTATTTAATGCCAAATATGATAATTAACACTCATTGTCCATCATGGTAGAGTTTTTGTTCGTTATCCTCATCTTGACATCTTCTCGGTCCAGTTCTTATCGAAACATTTCTTTGTTTCATATATGTTTTCATTCCAATAACAGAACTTATTCATGTTCCCTGTTTCATTGCGAGTGTTAAACCACGTTGATCGTTGCATGCTTCGTTTCAAGTTTCATCTAGATACAGATAGAATTATTTCATTTTGTGTTCCTTTGATAGAATCAACAATGGACAGTTTTGACAACTCATAGAATCGGATCAAGAGGCCACCTAATCATACACTTTATTACAAATGAAGCACCAAGACTATTTAGACCAAGTCAAATTAACATTTTGAAACCATTTCTTGAATTTGAGGTTTTATATCAACATGTATAAAAATATTGTTCGTGTTTTAGTCTCATTAAGCAGCACTTGACCATTGATTATTGATGATAAAAACATCCACTCGAAATTACTATGTAATTTATGCGATAATAACTTGTATTAATTCAATTACGGAGGTTAGGTCAATATTGTGACTGCTAATCTCAACACTAATTACACCTTAGTTTTATTATCATCAGAGCATCGGAAATATTTAAAGACAGAATACCTCTCTATACAAATTAATATTTTCTGGATTTTTTTCTAGTAGTAATTACTTAGCCTATTGCACGATTATTGGAAAAAAAAAAGACTTTCACATAATAATTCATTGTTTATTATATTTGTTATTTATTTTTAGATATTTGAAGTGAGTTTTTTTGTTAAATGTTGATATGTGAACTGAGAATCAATATATGATATGTATATTTTTATGGTGCCAAAAAAATATTCTGATAGCTTTAACTTTAAAATACAAAAAATGGTATATATATGCTCAGAAAATGTATATATATTGCAAAAAAACTCTGTTCCGTAGAAGGTGGGAGAGGAATGACCTTTGAAAAACATTCGCATTTTTATTCGTCCTTTTGATTTTAAAACAAAAACGGGACCCACCTTCCCTGATGTCCCATACATACCATTTTAGGCATATAGATACACGGGAAGGTCGCATTTCGGTCAACGCAATATTCTTTTAGAGAAAAAAAAAAACATTGCATGAGAAAATTGGAACTGTGATCTCTTTGCCTTCTTCGTCTTCCTCAAATATCAAATCCGTTAATCTTTCCAGGTGCGTTAGGATTTCAAAAAGGTATGGGGAACGGAAACTCCAGAGAAGCGAAGGAATCGCGACGGTCAAGGTTGCGACAGAAGCTACAGAAGTTTCGCAGTCACCGTCATATACGTAGTCGTTGCTCCCGAAACGTCGTCGGATTTGTGAATCAGAGAGTTGTTACCGCCGACGATTTCTCCGGCATTGCCCTTCTTACTCTCATAGGCGTACGATTTGTTTGTCTTACGTTTTTGTTTTTTTTTCGCGTATTGTTTCGTCACCGTGCTTAATTAGTGATGTGATGGTTTAGTCTTTTTTTGTTTTGTACTTTAGGCAGATATGAAGTTTAAGGACAAGTGGCTCGCGTGTGTTTCGTTCGGGGAACAAACATTCAGAACAGAGATCTCAGAGACGTAAGTCTTGTCTGAAATTCAGTAGCGTTCGTATTTTGAATTCTTATAGTTATTTTTTTTCTTTTGTTTCTGATGAATTTGCAGTACGGAGAAGCCAATTTGGAACTCGGTAAGTCTGAATCTGAGCGCATCTTTTGAATGCTTTGGTTCTGCTTCTGCACTTCTGCTAATGAAAGATTAGTGTTTCTCTGCGTGTATAGGAAAAGAAGCTTCTCTTGGAGAAAAATGGACCAAGTCTCGCTAGGGTCTCAGTTTTCGAGGTTTCCATTTATCTAGATTCCGAGTTTAGTCATGATATTGATGCTTCTTCGATTAGTACTTTG
Source organism: Schrenkiella parvula (assembly GCA_000218505.1). Lineage (NCBI taxonomy): Eukaryota > Viridiplantae > Streptophyta > Magnoliopsida > Brassicales > Brassicaceae > Schrenkiella > Schrenkiella parvula. Next base: position 9,831,567 of record CM001192.1, on the reverse strand, counting down.
TTAAAAGGATCATCGTTTCTTGGTGCAGACCAATAGGCTCTCTAGGAACAAAATCGTCGGTTATTGCGAGCTTGATATATTCGATTTTGTAGTTCAGGTCAGCAGTAAAAGTTTGTCTTTTTTATATAAAGATACAGGTGCATGTACCTGTAGTCGATGTTGCAAGGCCATGAATGGTAAAATAGATGAGAAAAAATACATTCTTCCGTGATGATTTGCTTACTTCGGTGTGATACAGGAACCTGAATTGGCTTGTAAGTCATTCGATTTGTTAGATCCCGCGTCATCCAAAGTAGTTGGCAGCATTTTCCTTTCATGCGCTATTGAGGTACATAGTAAAGGAAAAAAATTGAGAAAATGCAGGAGGAAAGCAATTGTATCTGACATTTTGTTACTTAATATTTGCAGGATCCTGTTGAAACCGAGAAGCGTTTTGCAAAGCGTATCTTGTCCGTAGTGGTATGCTTTACAGAAATCTTCCATTCTTATCTATTCTAGTCTTGTGAAGTAGTTGATGTTATCCTCAACTATTTGTTATGAATATAAAGAGTTCATATGAAGCTCTTGTGTGTTTGTTGGTTTCTTGCTTCTCGTTATTTATGCTGAGGCAAGACTCTTTTCAATTGCTTCACAATATTATAAATAAACAATTTGATAGTTGGAGTTGTTTGACAAAGTACAGGACTACAATGAAGATGGACAACTCTCGTTTTCGGAGTTCTCTGATCTAATACGTGCTTTCGGAAATTTAGTGGCTGCTAACAAGGTTCGTGTTTAAGAATCTTTATCACCTTTATCATTACTCTCGTTTAGTCTTTGAAACTCTCAAGTGTATAGTAAAGTCATGGTGCTCGGGAGATCGAGATGCTAGATTGCTGCATTTCGACTGATCGTGGACTTGATGTTTTCACTGACTTATTTACCAGAAAGAGGAGCTGTTCAGAGCTGCTGATCTGAATGGTGACGGTGTTGTGACTATCGATGAATTGGCTGCGCTTCTTGCTCTTCAACAGGAAAAGTAATGACTCTTTATTCTTGATTTTCTTTAGAAGTCAGTTTATAATTTGCGTTCTCCAATGCAGGGAGCCAATTATAAATAATTGTCCGGCGTGTGGGGAGGCTCTTCAACTCTCTGACAAGCTCAACGCAATGATTCATATGACTCTCTGTTTTGACGAAGGAACGGGCAATCAAGTGATGACTGGAGGCTTTTTGACTGATAGACAAGCTTCATATGGGTGAGAAGTCTCTTTTTTTGAGCTTGATAACCATACGTCTCTGAAGAAATTAATAGGTTTCCCTTATCGAACACATCATATTTCCAACATTTTGTTCAGATGGATGTTCAAACTAAGTGAATGGACTCACTTATCTACTTATGATGTTGGTTTGAATACTGGTTCAAGTGCTTCACATATTGTGGTATTCTTTTTTTCTGCCTCTTTTGTTGATCTCATCATTTTTGTCCAAATATCAAAATACCTAACGTGAGGCCAACAATCTGGTTCTCTAGTTTAGTATCGTTAAAAGTTTGCTTCCTGCTTTAGGTGATTGACCGGAAGACTAAGAGACTCGTGGAAGAGTTGATTGACTCAAAGATTGTTCTGTCCATGAGAGCTATTTACCAGTCAAAAATTGGGCTTCGACTTATGGATCAAGGTAAACTAATTAGGACTTTTACCCTCTCAAATGTGACCTATGTGATAAGCTATTTTGTCGTCACTATACAGTTTCGTTGTTCCAAAGAGCTTCATGTTGACGCCATTCTAACAAACTGACACGCTTTTGCATGCTTTGATTGATCTTCGTGATCTAGGGGCAAAGGAGATTCTGCAGAGACTTTCTGAGAAGCAGGGGAAGAAAATGAGCTCAGTTGAATCCGCCCAAAAAATACCAAGCTTTCTCGAGTTCTTTAAGGCATGGAAAGTTACTATCTAGTAAGCTGTAATGTTCTTGCTTGGTTGTCAAATTTAGGAATGAGATCTTGTATGTTGCAGGATCAAATAAACATGGCTGAAGTCAAGTATCCTCTGCAGCACTTTAAGGTATTCAAGGGGTCTAATTTATAGTCTCAACACTAGATCCAAATGTGTGTTCTTAGACTCACAATATGAGTTTCCTATAATAGCCATATTAAGAAGTGACTAAGTATAAAAGAACCATTTTTTTCCGAACGACGAGATAAAGAACCTTGTCATGTGGCATCAGTATTATGTTCTTGATGGATAGAATGTGAAGTCATGTACATTTTATTCGGGTCCTTTAGCTGATAAATTGTTTTTTTATTTGCAGACGTTCAATGAATTTTTCATCCGAGAGTTGAAACCTGGTGCAAGACCAATTGCTTATGTGAATCGTGATGATGTTGCTGTATGTGCTGCTGATTGTCGATTAATGGCATTCCAGTCGGTGGAGGATAGCACCCGATTTTGGATAAAGGTAAAATGGTTTGAAGAGTAGCTCTCAAAGAAAACTCTCAAAGAAAATGCTGTAACTGATATGTTGCAACACATGCTAATATGTTTTGTACTGATTCTGCATTGATAGGGCCGGAAGTTTTCGATTAGAGGCCTCCTTGGGAAGAATGTGAATCCAAATGCCTTTCTTGATGGGTCTTTGGTGATATTCCGACTAGCACCACAGGTACACAACGCGAATATGGATATTTCCTATTGATATACGATTCATAAGCAAAAACACTACATAGTTGTTGTTTGTCCTCTTTTAGACTGACACATATCTTGACAATTCTTACAGGATTATCATCGCTTTCATGTCCCTGTCTCTGGAGTCATTGAAAAGTTTGTCGATGTTTCTGGAAGCTTATATACAGTATGTAGCCTGCCTTGATTTAGTTCAAGATCTCATCTTATCTCTAGTATGCTTACTTATGAGACCCACTCTTGTGTTTCCTATTTGTTGATATACCTTTCCTTCTCAGGTTAATCCGATAGCGGTCAATAGCAAATACTGTAACGTATTCACCGAGAATAAACGAACCGTTGCAATTATATCAACAACAGAGTTCGGAAAGGTTCTTACTCACACGCTTTCTGTCTTTATATGTGGCTTAGAAATAGGATGACTATAAATTACTGGTGACTGAACATGTTAGATTATGAAGCTGTAACAGTTGATCAATTCTAGAAAGCCATATTTACAAACGAATCAGAATAAGAAATTTATATAACATAACTTTAAGGTCAAAACTAATAAATTTGAAACAGGTTGCTTTTGTTGCAATCGGTGCAACAATGGTTGGTAGCATCAATTTTGTCAGAAAGGAAGGGGACCATGTGAAGAAAGGGGACGAAGTAAGTTAGTTTCGACTTTTCTCAAGAAACAACACTTCAAGAAAATATCTTCTAACATTATTCTATAATTTGCAGCTTGGTTACTTTTCGTTTGGTGGAAGCACCGTTATATGCGTCTTCGAAAAGGTTAGCGTGTAATAACCTTAAAAATCATAAGAATACTTAACTGTATTCTTTCTTCAATCTGCATCAACCTTCCTTTTTGCAGGACTCGGTTCGGATCGATGAGGATCTCTTAGCTAACAGTGGTAGGTCCTTAGAGACATTAGTTAGTGTTGGAATGCAACTAGGTGTCTCCACAAGGACATTGGCTGGTTCTACCTGAAGTAATATTGGCGCACAAATCATTTCGTTTGATTTGATTTTCCTCTTGTGTCATGCATAAATAACATTGTATATAACAAAGAATATCTCCTCTGTATTATTTATATAATGAACGAGAGCTCTCAACAGATTCCTTGTGCAAAAACAAAAAACTTTTATTCATTTTGATCCCTCACTTTCTCTCAACTAAAATCTCCTTCATAATCCTTATTTTAGGAAAAAAAACTACATTATAAACGAAAGGGGCCATAAATGAAGGAACAAAAATGAGGGTGACAAAATTTAAACAATAGAGAAAAAAAGATAATACAAAACTAAAAAGGAATGAGAAAAAAAAAAAAGACAAAAGGAGTGAATCTTGGCTCTTTTTTCCTTGTTATCTTTGTCCACTTGGAGGGCTCGCATTGGGCCTTCTCACGAACCGTCCCTGTTCCAATCCCATCACCAACCACAAAAAAAGAAGGAAACATTAATATTAGGTTCTTGTCTTAATCAAAATCTGTCTACAGATTATTTTTTACTTAGTTTGTGTTCCACTAACTATGTATACAGATTATTTTTTCCATTTTTAGATGATAATACCCAAGTTCGGTTTGTTGGTTTTAAAAGATTAGTAATTTAAAAGTATAAACAATATGAATTGGTTGTGTAAAACTATCAAAACAAATCATGATCATGTGGATGGTAATAAAAAAAGAAACCTACATGTGTGTGTTCTAACCACGGATTAAGGTGGGTGGGGAGATACCTTCATTCGAGGACGTTGATCTGCGTTGAGTTTGCGAACTTGGTATCGAATTTTCTTGGAGAAGAGTCGAGTTCGACGTTTCTCTTTGTACCTCAATACACTTGCTTCTCTCATTCCACTGTCTCCGAACAAATCTATCTGAGCTAATCTCGCCTGCTCCACATTAGTTCATCGATCCATCATTTCATTTTAAAGTAATACATGTAAACTTCACAAGCTACTTAACACATATCATTTTATTTTTTCCCCGACATTGTTCTTGTAAATTTCTTATAGCTAAGAAGTATTCTTCATTATTGTTTGTACTTTACACACGAAATAAATTTTGAACCTCTTCATTTATCTTATATGTGAAAATTCACGTGCAGTGTCTAAAGCTCCCCTTGAACAAATAAAAATGAAACTTTCTTTGTTAATTTTGATTAAAAAAAAAGTTGTTTTTGTTTTTGTCTTTGTTTTGAAATGCTAATTTTTTAAAAAGAGCAAAAGACCATGTACCAAAGTCAAATGTTTACTTATTCCTTTTTTCTTTCATAAGTACGTTACAAGAAAAAGTTATAAGAACTTTCCACAAAGTTTTAATAAATTCTTGTCAGAAACTTCATAATTTTATCATACTGTGACCGCTAATAAATTACTACTAACTATTGATTTCTTTATTTTAAGCATTAAAAAGAACACACACCCTTTTAAGTGCCACGTGGCGGCATACTAGTAGTGATAACAGAATCCCGAATTATCAGTTACGAGAAATTAATTAAAAATTACCATTTATTTAAAAACTTGTTTAGAAAAATATCAAATTTCAACGGCGAGAGAGGAATGAGATTAGAGGAAGAATAGTGTTACATACATTGACGTCGGCTCCGGTAGCTTCTGAGCCCAGAATCTCATCGGAGAACGGCGACGCTTTATCAGACCAAGCTTCTAAAACGCCGTCGTAGTCGAGCTTTAACATCGGCCCTCCTGATTTCTCCTCCTTATCTTCTTTACTCGATTCTGCGATCTTAGATTCCGCCAATGGCAGCGTCGCCGCCGCCGCAACTTTCTTCTTCTTCTTCTTCTTGCCCTTCTCTCCGATCGACTTCTTACTTTCAGGTTTCTCTTCATCGACGGTGGCGATTGCGGTAGCGACTGTGGTGGTCTGGATTCGCGGCGAGATCTGTTCGAAATCGACGGTGTGGAATCTCCACCGGTTTGCGTCGTTGTGTTCTCTGAGAGCGCTTCTCAATCCAAGTCCCAATGGGAAATTTTCGGCGAATTTGAGTCCTTTCGAGCTTCGATTCCATGGATTCATCATCATAATCTGCTCTAACCGGCCAATTCGATGGCTACGATTGATTCCCGGAACCCTAGATTCGAGACTCTCTCCGGGATTTGATTCGATACTCCCCATAATACTATCGATTCCTTCTTCGATATCTTCATCGAGAATCGACTCGGCATCGAATTCGTCGGAGAAATGAAACTGATTCACCTCCGATTCGTCGATTTCTCCACCGCCGTTGTTACTCCCTCCGGAATTGACCTCCTTCTGGTCGAAGAAAAAATCTGATTTCGCTTGAATCGTCGGATGAAACAGAAAATCCGGCTCCTCGATTGATTCGAAGGGGAGAAGAAGCTCAGAAGCTTCGTCGTTGTCACTGAGGAGAGGTGATTTAGCAAATCCATAGAATTGAGGATTAGAATGAGTTTTCTTCTTAGCGTACAAGTAATTGTCGCTGCTTGAGGAGGACGAGAAGATGTTGGGATAAGCGGTGGAGAGAAGAGCCGCTGCTTCGTTGTAAGTCTGGTTAGGCCGTTTTCGTTGCGTTCTTGGCTTTCTCGTTGATATTGCGAGCGGCGAATTGGAAGATTCTGACAGTGTCGATGACGGCGAAGTGGCTCTCGTGGTGGTTGAGCTTGACGGTGGCGATTTCACTTTTTCTAACTCGAAGCTATATGCGGCGGCTCCTCCGCCGCCGCTGCTTAAGCAAGCCGACATTTCTTGGCCGAGAAAATCAAGAAAGCAAACGGCCGGATTAACTCAATTCGAGTGAAGAAAGATTGAAACTTTCAAAGGTTGAAAATTTGAAGACAGGCGAAAGTACACTGTTTGGGTGGAGGAGAGAGAGTGACGAAATTAAGGTTTTTTCCCTTTGTTTATGAAATTGAGGGAATTGAAATTAAAAATTGTGTTTCAATTTAAGATACACTTAAACCCTCTGAAGAACCCTTTTTATTTCGCTGTATAAATACAAAATTGAAGAAAATAAAAAGGCCAAAACTTTAGGGAAAGAGGAAGAGGAAAGAAAGATTCTTACAAATGTTCATCATCTAAAGAAAGAGCAGAGAAAACGCAAATGGAATCACTGAGAATTTCATGAAAACCAAAGAAATTGGCCAACGAGGGAAGCTTTACAGAAACAACCCAATTGGTTAGTGGAGAGGGAGAGAGAGATTGGAGGGAGAAAACAAGAGTCACGAGATATATAAGAAGAGAGAAGATTAGGGTTTTTTGTGAAGGGTTTAGTAAAACAAAAAAAGAGCTACTATCTCTGTAAATAAAATTGTGAAGATTTAGTTTTCTTATGGTTTGGGTAATTTGAGTGAGATGTGGCGAAACAGAGAAAGTGGTGGAGGAAGAAGAAGAAGACGAGAGAGTGAAGGGAGAGCATATGGTGAAGAAGGACAAGATAGCTCGCAATCGGCAGTTCTGGACTGTATGGGGTCTACTGCTGGAATTTTTTTTCACTTTTTGTGTATTAATATTTTTATTTACGATATTTCTTATGGATATGGATACTCCCAGAATAAGAATTTTATATTTTTTACAGGAAACTTTCAAAACTTTTTAAAGGAAGTTTTTAATTGAAAATGCTTAGTTTATCTGCATGGATGTATCTGAAATAAACGCTTAATAATTATATTTTAGGAAAAACGGATTACATATATATACTAATAAATATTATTTCCTCAAAATTTAAAAATCAATAATCAGCTCATGAATCCCATGGTGGTCTCTTTTTGTTTTTTTTTCCACAAAATATTTCATGTAGTATTGATTAATTGAGTATATTTTTTGCATCAATATCTAACAAATAAGAAACAAAATATGCTAACAAAGAAAATAATGAATTCCTAATATAAGCTGTTTGTGCAAGAAAATTAGTTTTACGATTAATGACATAAAATTGATGAACCAACATGAATTTCAAATACAATTTATGAATAGTTCGCAAGCACAAAAACGGTAACTCATTTGGTATTGAAAATATTTTAGCTAAATCTATTGAGCCTTCAAGAAAATATGGGCATAGTTGACGTTGTAAGTTTCATGAATTGCGAAGAATTATATCCAGCTCTTATTAGCTATTATAGAATAAAAATATTTAATTTATAGAATATATATGTCAATTTATAGAATTTATATGTTAACTTCTTTTTCATTTTGGTTTTATCTTGAATTTGATTTGTTTTCATGTTTAATATTTTTTCCATTTCAAGAAATTGATTTATGAACTTTTTATTTTGTTTTTTGAAGACTGATTTTCAATTTTTTTAATTCGTTTATCAGTGTACTCTATATTAATCAAAGTTAATAAAATGTAAATTTCAAAAATAATAAGAATATTTGGATGAATAGTATTACTATGGGTTCCAAAAAAGAAGTTACAGTGTTTAGTATGAGAAAACAATTTTTTTAAATTACAACAATAGACTTGAATATTTATAATTTATGTGTACATATTTTTTGTATTAAACATAAAAATACAATTTATCCAGGTTAGACTTACAACAGATAAATGTTTTTAGACGAATACTAATCAATGGATTTTTATTTTGTAAAAGTAATAATTAATGGTTCTGTTTAAATTATCTTTATAAAAAAATGCAAAACCCCACCATAACCTGCAAATCTTTTTGGGATCTTAAAGAGAAATCGAGAAGAGCTCACCTTATCCATCGACGTGGCGTAATATCATTGGCTCCACTAGATTTTTCGATGACGTGGCTGTTTCTCTGTTAAACTGATTGTGGTCGCCTGGTCGGAAACGTTTTCACGTGTTCCTAAGAACCGACTTTTACAAATTTGTAATCATTTTTTGTTTAAGGTTTTCGAATTTACTAATTTCGCATAAAGCACCCAATCGATAATTACTTATCCATAGTTTGTATCAAATTATTTAGCATAAAGCACCCAGATTATGAGATTATTATATCGATAATTATTATCCATAGTGTTTATCAGATTATTTGAAATTTGCATATGGTTTCTGCAAAAATAAACAACAACGGGCTTAATAGAATATACGTTGACATAATAATTAAAATATTTGACCAGTGTTGTAATAGCTATAACTAATTGGCTAATATAACATAGAAGCCATCTTACAATATTGTTATATATACTTTATAGTATGCTAATATTTAAATAGTAATTATTTTTCCATTGATGTATATATTTTTCACAAAGTGTGGAGAGAGAAAATGGTGGGCTAGTGGATTGTGTATGTGAGAGAAAAAAAATGATTGGAACCTTTTTGGTATCATTTGAAGTAATTTGTGGCGAAAGCTAAACCTACGTTTACCTCATTACGTTCAATGACTTCTGATTAGATATTAGATTTTCTACTTTTAAAATTATTTTTTTCTTTGTTATGTCTAGAAATACATATCCATTATATACGTAGAGACACGTATAGTATCCACAAGTTATCCGTATATTATCAAAACTTCAAAATTGTATTTAAATACTAAGTTTATCAAAAATAAACTTTATGAACACTGTCACTCGACAAAACATCTAATATTTTTTGTTTGCAACGGTCATTTATAAAGTAAATTTATATACCAAGTCAATTAATTTCAGGGAAAGCAGGTTTACAAAGTTAAAACTAAAATCTTAAACCATAGCATTAGGAACTAAATAATATGGTCTACTATTATCTGTTTACGAAAACCTATTATTTTAAATTATATAACAAGAGAAAATAGCAAAACAAAATTATGACATAAAACAAATTATTTAGGAATGTAAAACTTTTATTTAAACAATTGAAATGTTATATTTTAAGTTTAATTATAATTTGGTGAATGAACTATTTGAAGACTACATTCTTTCAGATAAAATTTGTCACTGGTCAGCTATAATATCCTACATGATCAATAGTGATTTCGGTAATGGTGCACATTTCTTTTTGTATTTGCTTAGTTTTTGTCTTGTGTTACTTAAAAATTATCTTTAAACTATCGTAATAGTGTTTCAGACTAATTTCAGTTCAATTCGGTTCATATGCAATTATGCATACTTATTAATCAGAAGAAAAACTTTAGAAGAACTTTTTTCACCAGAAATAGAACTTTGAAACCGAGCTATAAAATGTTTCACAAAATCTGGTTGATCAAAACAATCTTTAAGAAAGTTGAAATTAATGTATAGACATTTTCTTATCTAAAAAAGTGTACTGGAGAGAATTTGAACCTCAAGAAAAAACAGGATAAACCTTGTTATGGCACTGCTCCAAAGTAAGTTTTGTTCTTATGTTACATTCTTTTCTTATGACAACATGTGACACCTCTTCCATTTTCCTTTTACTCATTTCTACCATTTTTCCATAAAAATTTTGTAGAGAAAATATATTAATTATTTCATTTTTTTGTGATTTCTGTATCCTTACTTTTAAAGTAGTATCTGCATTTATTGTGTGACTTAAAAATATTTCTTAATTCCATATGCCATTGCGTTATATATTGCTTCAATCTAAACGTTATCTAGTTACTTAATTATCTTTTTTGTTTTTTGGATCCTAAAGGTGACAAAGTTTTATCATAAGTATGGAAAACAAAAGATGAAAATGTTATGCTATTGCATTATTTACCCATGATGGTTCAAAACTATACGATTCGAAATTTAGATCGAGCATAATTGAAATGGTCCCCTCCAATGTTTAAGAGACTTCACTTGTTGTTTGTAACTATTTGGGTTACTCTTGAGCCATCACCCAATTGATCAACATTTCCAAGTTCACATTTACACAACTCACTTGGATTTTCTGCAGCTCTAGTTGTGTATTCATTTTAGTTTATTTTCAAATTTCTCACTTTAATTATACAATTAAGTTCATCCTTATATAACAAACTTCTAGCATGTCTATGTGAATATGGTTCTAATTCGCAACGTTAAAAGCTTTGTTAATTTCAGATTAAATGAATATAAACTTGAGAGATGTTAAGATAGTACGTCCCATGAGATAGTTTTACAGTTTATGATATCCAAATGAATTTATGGTTAAGTGGGGTTTATAAGATTTATGGGATATGTTTCTTCTATTAATTATTTTTAGTTTGACATGTATTAAAAATATCTAGTGTTGTATTTTTTTCTCTGTATCGATCTTGTGGTTTATGTTAACTTATAGTGTAAGAACAAAATTTGCGAAGACCCATTACATGTGGCCGAAATAACCTCATGGTAAGATAATTGTAAACATGTTCCCCACAAAATCTGAGTTTTCAAATACAATATAGTTATTAGGACAATAAAAGAATCTTAGCATTATGACATTTTAAGGCTTTAACATACATTATCCACATCCTTTCTGATTACATCTTGATTAAATCACAAAGATGTGAATTATAAATGTAGAAAACGACCGTTAAAATTATAATTATAAATGTTTCTTCAATTTCAATTATATTTTCGAGTGAAAGTGTGAAACAGATATATAAAAGTCAGTTTTTACATCTATATTTCTTACAACCATCGTGTTAATCACGTTATCTAACACCATAATCTTTTAAAGTCCACATAAAGTGATAAATCACAAATCAAATACGTCTCATCTTGCTTTTTACGAACAAGGGGAGGAGTCACATAGAGTTCTGCTTAATTAATTAATCGAATGAGTAAACTTTTAAAAATTACCGAAGCAAAGAGCTTATCACAAATCATTTGACTTATTTTTATTTTCCTAAAAATAAATGATGTTATTCATTAATGTGTCCTTGGATACTAGAAAGGGTAAAAAAGCTTATCATAAGCATGGAAAGCCAAAGGTGAGAGAGTTATGCGATTGCATCATTCTCCATGCTGATTCAGAAAAACAAAACTAAAATTAGGAAAGATATAAATCTATGGTCCCCTCCAAAATGTAAGAGAATAAAGAGTTAAAGTTGTTTCTATTGTATGTCAAAAAAAGAGAGTTTGTAATAGTAAAATATTCGAAAGTTTACATTTGGGTTGCAATTTGCATTTGGGTACGTAATCTGGTGGGCCGACCCAAATTGTAGTCATCTGAGTCCATTTAACTGATTGGTTAATGTTAAATTCGATTCGACTAAAAAAAAAGAAAAAGAAATGGTAGGTACTCGTTATCCTTTGCGTTTCTTACCGTTATCTCAACTTCCACTTTCCGAAAGCCACTAGTTTGCGACTTGCGAGACTCTTATTTGTCTGAAGAATCAAGGAGATGCCCACTTTAAATCTCTTCACAAACATACCAGTCGACGCCGTCACATGCTCCGACATCCTCAAGGACGCCACTAAGACGGTCGCTAAGATCCTCGGCAAACCTGAATCCGTAAATAAAACTCTAATCCTCTGTTTTCGCCTTTCCTACGCGACGTAACAAGTGTCTTGTGTGTTTTGTTCCTGTTTTAGGGTTTCGATTATATGAAAGCAGAGTAGAATGCAAAATTGTTTCGTGACGCTGCTGGTATATGCACACAAACTGTTTGATGAAATTCCTGTCTGAATCGCAGGTTTTCGGACTTGATCATTTTATCTAAATCATCATTTCATGAAAATATTGCTAGAAACCTCATTAGTGTATTTATTGTGATAATAAGTTGTCATATCCTCAGAGATCCCTTTGAATTACCATTCATGGAACCTTGTTGAAACCAAAAATATGATTCTTGTGTTGTGTTCTTAACTTGTGAGTTACGTTTAATCATCTTTCGCCTGTCCATTACATTATACAACGTCTGTTTTGCTTTCAGTATGTGATGATACTACTTAACAGCGGAGTGCCCATTGCATTTGCTGGTACCGAGGAACCCGCTGCTTATGGAGAACTGATATCTATTGGGGGATTAGGACCAGGCGTAAACGGGAAGCTTAGCGAGACGATATCTGAGATTCTCCAAATTAAGCTCTCTATAGATAGCTCCCGCTTTTATATCAAATTCTACGATTCCCCGGTAAGTCATATTTTGCTTCAACTTAAAAGCTTTGCATAAGAAATGTGGTACTTGCATACATGGAATGACATACATAAGATGATGATCTCGTATTCAAGGATTTAAATATACATCCTGATAGTATCTAGCGATGATCAATGCACAATGCTTTGAATGTCATAAATATCGTATAACTTGAATCAATGATTAGAAAGTAAGTTACTTAAATTCTTGGATCTGTACTTTTTTTTCTTCTTCTTATCCAGCGACCCTTCTTCGGATTCAACGGATCAACGTTCTAAAAAACGGATTCAGACGTTGGCGAAGAGGCGATTTCAACCTTGTAATGTAATTTTGAGTTGGAACTGTTTGCTTCTTGATTTCAAAAGCTGTAGATCTTAAGCTTTGATGTATTAATTTTACCTTCAACCTTGTAATGTAATTTTGAGTTGGAACTGTTTGCTTCTTGATTTCAAAAGCTGTAGATCTTAAGCTTTGATGTATTAATTTTACCTCACGCCAGTATAATCCTCATGTTGTGATTGCCCTCGGACTAAATTACAACTGATTTTGATCTCACAGTTTTGTCGTACTAAGTACTAACCCCAATAAATAAATTATTCAGAGCACATCTTCATTAACATTGTTACAGCTTATTAATTCATAGTTATTCAAAACTGCATTTTTCCCAGTTTGATGGCAAATTTAAACAAACTCATGCATTATGAAAATTTATTAACTTTTCATTGGGTGATAAAAGTTTGGACTGACTTGATCGATTAACAAGTTACAAGGCAAACGTGCAATTCAGAATAAATAGTTACTGGGAGAGAAGGCGAGTCGCTGTCAATTAACCGAACCGGCCGTGCGACTTTCTTCTCCGGCAAGCAAATTCGCGACGCTACTCAGTCTATCTCCGACGACAATCAAACCCTTTAGTTTATACATAATTGACTGTCGTTTAGGAGAAATCACGAATCCCGGCGAAGAAGATGACGGAGGAGATCAAATTCAGCGTCCTCGTGTCTCTCTTCAACTGGATTCAAAAAAGCAAAACCTCTTCTCAGAAGCGCTCCAAGTTCAGAAAGTTTCTCGACACTTACTGTAAGCCCAACGATTACTTCGTCGCCATCCGACTCATCATTCCGGCGCTTGACCGAGAACGAGGTACCTACGGGCTCAAGGAGTCGGTGCTCGCCACGTGTCTCATCGACGCCCTCGGCATCTCTCGCGATGCTCCTGACGCCGTTCGGCTTCTCAATTGGCGTAAAGGTGGAACCGCTAAGGCTGGGGCTAACGCCGGAAACTTTTCCCTTATTGCCGCTGAGGTCACACGATCTCATTTGACTTTTTCTGGGTTTTAAAGGTTTGGTTTTGGGGTTTTAAAGGTTCGGGCTTTTTGAAAATTTTCTTGTGTGGCGGAAACAGGTACTGCAACATAGGCAAGGAATGGCGTCGGGTGGGTTAACTATTAAGGAATTAAATGATTTGCTTGATCGTTTAGTTTCGAGTGAAAACAGGTTGTTTTCTCTACTCATGTTTGGTCTAAAGACAGTTTTACATTTCATTCTCCTTTTCTTTTTGATTCTCGTATTTGTGTTTTGGTTTGGAAATCTCTATCTAATGCAGAGCGGAGAAAACTTCTGTTCTTTCCACTCTGATTCAGAAGACGAATGCACAGGAAATGAAGTGGGTGATTAGGATCATTCTTAAAGGTAGAGAGGAAAGTTTCCTGCTTTCTATCTTGTACCAAGATCAGTAGGAAATGACGAATTTTGTTGGTAAATGTGTTACAGATTTGAAACTGGGAATGAGCGAGAGGAGCATTTTTCAGGAGTTCCATCCAGATGCTGAGGACTTGTTTAACGTCACATGTGACTTGAAACTAGTCTGTGAAAAGCTGAGGGATCGGCACCAACGGCACAAGCGCCAGGTTTTTGTTATGCAAGATACTTGAATTACAACCTACAAACAACTGTTTAGATAGAGTTGCAATAGATATTATCTCAAATGCGATAAATATAAAAATTGCGTGTGAAAATTTATCTTTTACATTTGGTGTGATCCCTGTTCTCGGCTTGCACCCTATATGCGTGAGTCAAAGTATATGTCTTTCCTCATGTATCTGACTGCTCGTTTTTGTGTGTGTGTTAAAACTATTCACACTTAGTGGTAAAGGTGTTGACTTTCTCTCAAGTGGTGGCTTGGTTGTTTGTTACTCTGTAGGATATTGAGGTTGGAAAAGCCGTACGACCCCAATTAGCAATGCGTATCAGTGATGTAAATGCTGCTTGGAAGAAGGTAAAATTCCTCAAGTCTATTATTAGCTTACTCCATTTCCCTCTCCTTTATTTTCTTCTTTTTAGTAATATCATTTATGGGTATTTTGCATCTTTAATTAACGCATGAGCATCTTTCTCCTCTACATAGCTTCATGGGAAAGATGTAGTTGCTGAATGCAAATTTGATGGGGATCGCATACAAATACACAAAAATGGGACTGGGATACATTACTTTTCTAGGTGAGTCGCATCTCTTTTATCAAATTGGATGAAATTTTATGTTTGCATATAGCAAAGTTCATGCCTATTTTGTGACTTGGTGTCTGGAAAGCCGTTTTCTGATCAAAAGTTGTAGTCGTTTCAAGTTCTCTATCAGTCTCATTGTGTTGGCAGATAGGGAATTTGCATTTTATTTTTGTTAGTGATGCTGCAGGAACTTCCTTGACCATTCTGAATATGCACATGCCATGTCGAGTCTTATTGTACAAAATATATTGGCTGACAAGTAAGAATCCAGTTGCTCTTATTTAGGTTCTGGAAGGTTTTACAAGTTTGGAACGTTTACATATACGATCATTCGTTTTCGTTTCATTGCCATTCAGGTGTATCCTTGATGGTGAAATGTTGGTCTGGGATACATCTCTTAATCGGTTTGCTGAGTTTGGTTCGAATCAGGAAATAGGTTTGGCATCTAATCAATATCCTTAGACAAATTTAGCCTTGCTTGCAGTAGATTTGATCCTTCCTGTCCTCTTCTTCACAGCCAAGGCAGCAAGGGAGGGTCTCGACAGCCATAGACAGGTTAATATGTGAAATTCCACTTGTCTGCTTTTATGTTGAAAGTTTTTGAGGATCCCAATAAACTCTAATGCTCTTTTATTTGCTAATGCAGTTATGTTGTATCCTTAAGAGGAAGAGTTAATGCCCACACTCCATAATCTCACAACGGAACCATTTTTGAGATATTCTTTTTCTTGACCATGTAATAGATGTTGCCTTTGATGTTCTTTATGTCGGCGATACTAGCGTCATCCACCAGAGTTTAAAGGAACGGCATGAACTCCTAAGGAAAGTGGTTAAGCCTTTAAAAGGTCGGCTTGAAGTTTTAGTACCTGAAGGTGGCCTCAATGTTCATCGCCCGCTAGGTAAGGACTACTAAGGTTCAGTTGACTCAGGAACGTTCACAAGTGTGACAGAATTAAAATAAAGATAAGTCAATGATGAAATATTTTTGAAGTATGTGCTATGTTTTACGACTCTTGCATCGTTTCAGGTTTCTATAATTTTTCATACAACCATTTAATTTCGTCTCGTACCTATTTACAACATTCAGTTTTTGCAGGGGAACCTAGTTGGTCTATTGTTGCTCATTCTGCAGCTGATGTTGAGCGATTTTTCAAAGAAATAGTTGAAAACAGGTTTATTTTTGTAGTAACTCCAGCCAAAATTTCTCTCTCCAGTATTCATGGATTTTTTCAAAGTTTGGATGGTGCCTTCTTGGCATTATGTTAACAGTGATACTTGGTTGTCAGAATCTACCCTCTAGTGTAGAGACTTTTAATACGATTTTCTTCATAGATGTGTGTTCCGGTTTTTAAATCCACTGTCTTCTTTATTCCCAGAGATGAAGGAGTTGTGCTTAAAGACTTGGGATCGAAATGGGAACCTGGAGATCGTAGTGGCAAGTGGTTGAAGTTGAAGCCTGAATATATACGGGCTGGTTCTGACCTAGATGTTCTAATAATAGGTGTACACTCAATATGTTTGTTACTTTTTTTCAAAAGTGGTGTTCTTTTTCCATTGGATCTTATGGAGGAGGTTTGTTAAACCTTTACCAGGAGGATACTATGGCTCTGGACGTCGTGGAGGGGAGGTAGCACAATTTCTCGTAGGCTTGGCTGACCGGGCAGAGGCGAATGTCTATCCCAGGCGGTAAGTCTTTCTATGGTTCCACATGTTCTCATAGAAGATGAAACTAGATTATCAATAGAAACTACTCAAACAGTCTTGAGAGATTATGGGCTATGAAGACTATAGAGCTTTTCATGTGATCAGAATTGTTAGTTCTTTGCCAAGACGTTTCAGGTCTAACTATCAATAATAAGATATACTCTTTTTGTAGATTTATGTCTTTTTGTAGAGTTGGCACAGGACTGTCTGATGACGAGCTCAACACCGTTGTAAGCAAACTGAAGCCTTATTTCAGGTGAGAGGCTGAATCATTTACTGGCTTTCTCTTTTCTTTTGAAACTGTAAGAAAAATTCTCCACTATAAGATATGGCATACACCAAAACCAGAAGGTTTTCTGGTATAGTATTCTGACAGTTGAGAAAACTGCCCTTTCTATTATAATTATCACATATTTTGTTTGTGTTTCAGAAAAAATGAATACCCAAAGAAGGTTCCACCAAGCTTTTATCAGGTCACAAATCACTCTAAAGAGAGACCAGATGTTTGGATTGAAAGCCCGGAAAAGTTAGTTCTCTGTCATCTAGCCAATTTTCCTCTACTGGAACAGAGTAATCCATATTTTGCCAGTGGTTCAATATTTTTTTTCCTGTTTGTTGCAGATCAATAATACTTTCCATCACTAGTGACATCCGGATGATAAGGTCTGAGGTATGTCCATAAGATGTGAGAATGTGAACATTTGTCAGTAACCTCAAATATTTGTCTTTCACTCGGTATCAGGCAATACAAATGCATATGCTGTATTCCATATAAATCTCTGCTTCTTTTCAGGTGTTTGTTGCACCTTACAGCCTGAGGTTTCCTCGTATTGATAAGGTAAGGTATGACAAGCCTTGGCATGAATGTCTCGATGTGCAGGGTAAGTAAAAGAACTAAATAAACTGTCCGATGTTCCCATTTTCATTGAAGTTTTGAAATAACCTTTTTCCTTTGCAGCTTTTGTGGAATTGGTGAACTCAAGTAATGGCACCACACAGAAACAGAAGGAATCTGAAAGCACACAGGACAATTCGAAAGTCATTAAATCCTCCAGGAGAGGAGAGAAAAAGAATGTCTCTCTTGTCCCTGCTCAGTTTATTCAAACTGACGTATCGGATATCCAGGGCAAGACCTCAATCTTCTCAAATATGATATTTTGTATCCTTTGACATGTTTTAATATTAACTTTTCTTCTCTCTGGCCATTCTGACCTGGTTCCTCTTTTCTTACTGTATGCATGGATATGTTCTCAAATTGCTTGAGTTTGCAAGCTTTGGTCTTTTGCATACTACACTTTTCTTTATTTCCTTGACAATTTGAACAGATTTTGTTAACCTGCCTCGGTCCCATTCTCTTGATACATTCCACAAAATGGTGGTTGAAAATGGAGGGAAGTTCTCAATGAACTTAAACAATTCAGTGACTCATTGCATTGCAGCGGAAAGCAGTGGTATGTCACATTCCTAATCTTACATATTGATTTCTTAGATAACCCTTTTGTACATATGATTACATTTTGAATTTTTTTTTATCAAAGAGCATGACAATGAGATACTATTTCAGGAATAAAGTATCAGGCAGCAAAGCGTCATCGAGATGTCATCCACTTTTCATGGGTCTTAGATTGTTGTTCAAGAAATAATCTGCTTCCTTTACAGCCAAAGTGAGTCCTAGCAACATTTTCCTATCGTATCAACCCTTTCGGGTTTCTTGTGCTTTTATATCTCTGTCTTATGCATAAGCACTTCCACTTTTGAAGGTACTTCCTCCACCTCACTGATGCTTCAAGGACAAAGTTACAGGATGAAATTGATGAATTTTCTGACTCTTATTTCTGGGATTTAGACCTTGACGGTCTCAAACAGGTATGTATATTCAGTTAGCCATCTTGAAAATATTGTATTACTTACTGAGACCATTTATTGAAGTCATACAATCGAGTTGTAACCCCTTTTTTCTTCATTTCCAGGTCTTAAGCAATGCCAAGCAATCGGACGACTCAAAATCCATTGAATACTACAAGAAAAAGTTATGTCCAGAGAAAAGATGGTCCTGCCTCATCGGCTGTTGCATTAACTTTTACCCGTATAGTCAAACATTGTAAGGCTTCTCTTGTTTTATTCTTATGTTGTTTAAACATGTCAGTTACCTAACGCAATACTCATCATCCTCAAAATGTTTTTTCTTTTTGTTACTTGAAGTAGCACTGAAGAGGAAGCCCTGTTGGGAATTATGGCTAAGAGATTAGCGCTTGAAGTCTTAATGGGTGGTGGTAAAGTTAGCAATAATCTTGCTCATGCGTCGCACCTTGTAGTCCTTGCTATAGCAGATGACTCTTTGGATTTTACTTCAGTTTCGGAAAGGTATTCCAAATTGTCTGTGTTTCGGCTATTGATTTTAGCTTCAAATTATAATGAGTGGGTTAAGTCTGTTTGCTGGTCTTCTTCAATAGTTTCAGCGAAATGGAGAAACGTCTTCTGTTGAAGAAAAGGCTGCATGTTGTTAGCTCACACTGGTTAGAGGACAGCTTGCAAAGAGAGCAAAAACTGTGCGAGGACGTCTACACTCTGAGGCCTAAGGATTTGGAAGAGTCTGATACTGGAGAATCAGAGTGAGCAATATTTTTTGATGAGTTCATATCTATGTAAGGACGTGCTGATAGAAAAAGTTTCCAATGATTTTATTTCTGTTTGCTTCAGCAAATCCGAACATGATACTACGGAAGTAGCTTCCTGTGGTAGTGCTCAAACAGAAGAGCCAGCTTCCTCGAAAATGGCAATCACGAGTTCAAGAGGATGGTCAAATACTCGAGCTGTTAAAAAAAGGGGAAGGTCTTCTACAAAGTCACTGCAACGCGTACAGAGACGCAGAGGGAAGCAGCCTTCTAAGATAGGCGGAGATGAAACAGAGGAGAGTGATGCTTCTGAAGAAGAGGTTTCAACAAGACTCAGTGATATAGCAGAAGAGACCGATTCGTTAGGCGAGGCTCAACGAAATCCTAGGAGAGGAAAATCTGCAAAGAGAGGAATGTCTCGTGTGGGACAAACCCAAAGAGTACAGAGATCACGAAGAGGCAAGAAGCCTTCGAAGATAGGAGGAGATGAGTCTGAGGAAAATGATGATTTTGGTGAGAAAAACAATGAGTCTGCCGACCCGAAAGAGAGTAATGCAGCTGGTAGAGCAGTGGAAAACAACAAAGAAACACGAGAGCCTGACATAGCAAAGTACACAGAATCACTGCAAAGGGACAACACAGTAGCAGTTGAAGAGGCCTCACAAGACTCTAGAAATGCAAAGACCGAGATGGATACGAAAGAGAAGCTAAAAATCTATGAGGATCCAGTACAAGCTATGTTGATGGACATGATCCCAAGCCTCAGCCTGAAAAACACAGAGACATCAAGCCGAATGACTGACAAAACTAGTAAGGCTAATGTTTCTGGTGAATGTGAATCTTCAGAGAAAAGAAAACTCGGCGTTGAGGCTGATAATACTTCTGTGAACGCAGAGGCAGATGCAGTTCCTCCTCCTGTGAAGAAAAAGAAAGTTAGCTACCGCGATGTTGCTGGAGAACTGCTCAAAGACTGGTAAACCGCTCTTGTTTCAGACCAAGTAGCGATGCTCCTATGTCTTTTGTGTTATGTATATAAATGTTGTGTAACTCTAAATTCCTCTTTTATCGTTTGTTGTGGCCATGATTATTCTGAGCGTTAATCATATTGAAGGGCTTTCTTTTCAATCGAATGGAACTTCAGTCGAATGATTATTCTGAGCGTTAATCACTCGTCCTACCTATTTTTCTACTAGAAATTGTATTTTTTTAGTACTTGTCCATCAAAACATAGCACCTAAATAATCTTGCACCTAAACAATCTTGTGTACCAGTTACTGTTGACAAAAGCCTAAATCAATCATTGCTCTACGTATATAGTACCTTGCTTTTAAACAATGCGTTCGATTATTATAGACATTATATAAACGCAAAAGAAGTCTTCGTGATGGACAAACATAACGAAGGGAGGAGAAAAAAATGAAAAGAGACAAAAGAAAAACAAATTAGAGAATCCAAAACCAAAGAACAACAAAAAAAATTATTAGTAAAGAGAGTCGATGCTCAAAGTGGGGCTTTGAGTTTCATTATAAGCTCCAATTCCTGTTTCTATTTTTAATCTCACCACCTCTTGTTCTTCTTCATCCGCCTGTTAAAATGAAAAAAAAAAAGATGTTAATAATTAAAAAAAAACTGCTTTTGAGTTTACTTTTAAATTTAATTTTCTCACTTTATTTACTTGAAATTAAAAGGACTGTATCATCATCAATGCTTTTAAAGGAGCATTACAAATGGAAAACTCAAATGAAGACAATGAGCCAAAGAGAGACAGGTGGCATTAAAGATTAAGCCACCAACAAGTACTATTTAATTAGCAATTACGATCATAATCTTATCTCTAAGATCCCATAATTATTGACTCTTAACTTCAGACGATTTGGCAGAATTAGCTATATTTTATAATTTCTATCACATTGTTATTTAATTCGAGCGGTTGAGCAATATTCATATCAAAGCAATCAGATTTTGCTAGATTATTTTTCTTTTTAATAACTAAATGGACCAAACCCCAATAAATGTGGGACCAAAAAAATTAAAACAAAATCCAATAAATGTTTGGTCGAGACCGGAAGCTTCCGATATGGAAACCCATTTACGTTAATTATCAATAGATATAATCAACTCTAAAATTATTTTTACTAGTTTATATAAATTGACAACAACAACAAAAAAAAAGCTTGAACTTTTATTGACTAACCATTAAGTGGCCAACAAAAAAAATGTATTGACTTTACCAGACGACTAAACCCAAAAGATAGACTAAGCCGAATATTTTCTCCTAATTTAATCATTAATATACTCTATAAAATCTTGCTTTAAATCAACCAGAAAGGTCCATGTCGTCTAAATCAGTATCAAATAAGAAAATATTGGATTTTGGAAAAGTATTTATATTCGTTTTTTCAGGTAAACAAATAAAGTAATAACATAATGGCTCATCGCCAGCGTCACGAATAAGACATTTTGTATTAAATATTTGGCACGAGCAAAAAGACTTAAACCACATAAAACCTTTTAAAAAAAGTTTCAAATAATATACCAAATCTAGTATAAAAAATTCGACTCACGGTTTACACAAATTAGGAAATAAATTACACAAGCTGATAAAACTTGCAAAAAAAAAATTCCACTTTGGCTAATTTTAACTTGTAGGATAATTGAAGAGATGAGAAAAAGATTATATCATGCGTTTTACATAATTAGCAATGGGTGATGGAGACTTTAAGAAAAGTTAACGAAAGCAATAATATACATATTTGGATGCCTCCTTTTACTTTTGAAAAGTTTAGTATCCACTCTTGACTAATTTTAATCATTACTTCTTAATAGCAATTAAGAACTTACAAATTGGAGAGAGAGAGAGAGAGATGCTGACCTCAATAAAGAGAGTGTTGAAGATCATGCCAGAGAAAGAGTTGAGATTGGAAGTGAGGATTTTGAGATTCAATGACTCAAAGACTTCACACAGTTTTACCATTGTGTCTGTCCTCTTATTACATGTTACATTCACCACCATTGTCCTCTCTCCCATGAATGTCACCTTCAACTTCAATCACCCAAAAACCCCACAATTTTTTAGGTGGAAATTCATTCTGTGATTTATGATTCAAGGTTTGTGAAACAGGAACCAAAAAAACGTACTTCGAGAACTTCGATGAGATAACGGGAAGAACAAGAATCAAGCTGTTTCATCTTCTTGGATGTGACAGGAACCAGTAAATCACGATCAAAATCTTTACTGAAACTCAGGCTACTCTTTGGTGTAGATTCAAGTTCTCTGATCTCAGATTCGAGCTTCGTTTCTTCATATTGTAACCCTTGTATGTAACTAATAGCATCTTTGATAATTGATGCTTTATCCATCTATCAGAGAAGAAAAACAGAATCCATGATAAACTTGGATCATGGAACTAGAAGACAACAGATGGGAATTAAAAAACAACAAAAAAAAGGAACCTTAGTGATATTAGGAACAACTGATCGAAGAGCGAAGAGTCTCTGGTTAAGTTTCTGTCTTCTGTTTCTCTCGGACAGAATATTCTTAGAAGCCGGAGACGAAGTCGCCCCGTCAGGTGAACTCGAATCATACGACCCAGAAATCGCTTCCTCCAAAGGCCAGCTTTTAGATTAAAAACCAAAAAAACAGCACAAATATCAAAATCTCAAGTGTTTCTGGGAAAGTGAGGCAAGAAAAAGAAAGACAGAAATAAGAAGAAGAAAGAACCTGTCGTATTCGAAGTCTCCGTTTTGGAGGAAGGAATTGGATTCCCAGTAATTGTTGAATTCTTGGTCGATACTCTCCATTTTCCGACAGATTATCTTTCTAATAAACTGTCAGATCTTTTATGTGGTGTCTCGTGTCTCTCTCTCTCGATCTGTGAGCTTTATATAGAGAAGGCCAGTGAGAGAATGAGAATGAGACAGATCAAAGTCTCGGGAGACAACAACGTATATTTCCAGTTAAATACACACACACCCGGCTTTGTATCTTACCGAAAGGAAAAATAATGTCAATTATTATGAGTTACACAGTAATTGGTAAATAAAAAAATCTAGATCTTTTTCAAACCGAGAAAAAAAACCCAAATAAAGATTAGCTATAGTGGAGTATTTAGGATGATATTCTCTTCGACGTGAGGGCTTTTATTCATCACAGTCTTAACTATTCTGTACTTGTTGTCAATATCTACAGTGTGAGCACTAAAAGAAAATTTCCCCTTGAAAATATTAAAATAATCAAATTTCTTTTTTTAAAAAAGGAAAAGTGCAGAAACACACAAACTATTTTTAAGACAAGCTAGCAACAAAAGGACAAAACATGGTGAAACCATCAAAATAGCAAAAAGAAAAATAATAATAATAAATGATTTGACAATCAAAATATTTAGAACTAGATTTTACCCAACAAATCGAACTGTATGATGTTAATTAGCTAATAAATCAACTGAAAACCAAATATTTTTTTTAAAATGCCAAATAATTTTATTCATAATTAACAAAATGAATATAATAGTCAAAAAGATCACACCGAAACAACAACGAAAGAGCCAGTTCAAAGAATTCGAAACGAAAAAACGAAATTCGGTGTTTCATTTCACATGTTTCGACAGAAGTGGTCCTAACGAAAGATGATGTCAATAGGATCTCATTTTGTGACCATCTGAAAAACGTTTTAACGACCAACAGACCCATATGTATCAAAGTGCAAGATATGACGTTATGTATAAACCCAAGCCTAAACGCAAAGACGCAGAAATTTCTCACACAAACATCAAAAGATGGACAATCATGAAAAAGAATGAAATAAATACCTTATTTGCCTTGTCCCTTGGTCACTTCAGAAATGTGTAGGAAGCTTCCCATAGGACTTGTTCGTCTATCTTGCTCAAGTCTTCATCGTCCAGACGTTTCCACGTCTTGATACGTTCAACTCCTGTCCATGTGTCTCTTCCTTTCCCCAGCTTAGCCTCTATTACTCTTGCTCTTCTGTGCCAATTTGGTCTTCCATAAGCATGGTACCCAAATCCTCCACCGTAACAAAACCATACCCCTTTCAGATTTCCACAGAAATCATTGATATGGTCATGTCCTATGAATGCTGCTTTTACATTTCCCATGGACAAAAAGGTGTTTAAGACTCCTGATTGAACGATGGAGCATGCCACACCCTCCTGAAACTGACCAATAAACGGTGTGTACCACAGATCACGGACTTCCGGGATTGGGATGTGGAAAAAGGCTAGCGCCGGAGGATTACCGGGAAAGTTTCCTATGTTCTGGTTCTGACCCTGTTTTGTCAGTGAGTCTCCTTAGACCAATTGTGTAATCATGATAGAAGATCTATATATGTGAGCACTTCACAAAAAGTATTGAGGTATGCTTAATCTCTTTACCTGCTGAGAAGTATCTTGAAGCCAATGAAGTTGGGATTCCTTGATCCATCCATAAGTTCGTTTACCTTGGACTAATTCTCTATCTCCACTGTCAAAAAAGAAAAGGTCAAAGACAGTGCTATTTGACAGCACTGAACCAGGTGCACCATGTACTCTGAGACGGTAATTCCCAAAGCCATCAATTGATCTTAATGCGCCTCCTTTGGTTTGATCAGAGTCATCTTCGACTGGTGGATTAATTAGAGAGACAGAAAAATCCATAAGCGAGAGGAAAGTCATCAATTCTTGACGGTTCATAGTGGATTCCTGGTCATGATTTCCTAAAATGGCAGCCCATGGGATTCCATATTCAATGGCTGGACCAATGGCTTCAAGAAGAGATTCGGCTGCATCGGTAGTGCTTGATCCAAATATATTATCCCCTAATCATCAACAACATAATAAAACAAAACTCAGTCAATTGCATTTACCCTTCCCTGACAATTATCTCTTCAAAGTGTCACAGCGAATCAAAGAAATATATAATTTTAGCTAACAAAATCTGAACGAATTTGGATGTTGATCATGATTCACCATGTGTTTGCTCATTCAAGTTTCATCATCAATAAACCCAGAAGCATTTCCATCCATCAGTCATAGATATGTACAGCCAAACATGGACGAGCTCTTACCGCAATTGTTAGCTTAGAAGCTATTAATTTCCTTAACAGGTTTCACTGGTCTTACTATATTTGAAGATCTTTAAGAAAAGAATATAGCTCAATTCAACCAAGTACTTCTCCCCTCGTGGTGTCATAGAGCATAAGGACATACTTCGTAAGAAAATCAAATTACTCATGGATTTAAACAGAAGTAACACCATTTAGAAAATTTGAACGAACAGATGTAGTAGGTTCTCAAAACCAAAAGACAAACTTTACCAGTAAATGCGATCAAATCGGGTCTCTCAGCTTCAATCATCCTCCGAAGAAACCGAGTGGTATTAAGATCAGAACAGTAATCGAATTCTGCATCCAACACATCTCTGCACCGAGTAATACTCCCCATTCCGTAATGCATATCCGCGACCTGTAAGACATCAGATGATCCATCAATGTCGATCAAAATCAAACCAAACACTAGCGAATTTTCACGAATCGGAAAGGGAAAAAAACCGACCTGGAGGATTTTGAAAGTTCCATCGTCCCGGAACCGTAGAGGAAGATCCGGAGACCTTTTGAGGCGGATTTTGTTGTGGTTGATGTGTAGCTTGTGCGAGATTAGGGTTTCGATGAAGTAGAGAAGAAAGATAATTAGGGTTAAGTAGACGACAGTGTGCTTCCAGTTCCCGATTACCGTTGCAGAACTCATTTCTCTCTTCGTTCTTTGCCACTGTTTTCGTTTGACAAAGAGCTGAGATCGATGAATCAAACTTTAGATCGTAATCGCGCTCGCAAAATAACGCGCGTTTGGTGATTTACAAGTCGCAAGTAATGACGGTATGAAAGCCCATTGGGCTTTTTTTCAATTCACATACTGCCCGTTATTATAAATCCGCAGAGTGTCCATTCAAAATGTTTTTTTTTCATGTATGTAAATGTAATCGCATGATTTAAAAACACATTTGTTTGCTAAATTAAAAAAAAAAGCATTTATATTACATTGGAAGAAAAAAAAAGACGAGTTACACCAGTCAAACCCCCACATTAGTAATGGAAATTTTACATTGAAAAGACAATAAACAAAAAAACGAAAGGAATTTTAACCGAAAGATCTACTCGAACTTGGAAACTTGGACTTTGTTCGGAAGACATGTACCCATGTACCCACCAACACCCCCACCATATTGTTTGTTGCTGTTGTCAACTATACCCCCAAACACCATCCTAATTACACCCGTATCCTTTTTCCCGCCCTTTTTAACCGTTAGTAACCCCGTTTGGAAAACCTCCTTTAACCAACTTTCAAACGCACCGTTTTGAACGTAACCTCCCCCGCAAATCTCCTCTACTAACTTCTCCTCCACGCTAAACCTAACTCCGCCGCCACCTTCTTCTTCTTCCGCCTCCGGGAAAACCTCCCTGAAAGCTGCCGTTATCATTGCCTTTTCGATTCCCGGTTGATATGACCGGTTTAGAACAAACCGGTTCTGGATCATGTTAAGAAAACTGCTGGAAGAAATCTCTGTCTCTTCCTCTCCGGTTAAATCGCTTGAAATGGGACTGATCTCTCCTTCTTCATCTTCTTCAGCTTTTATGTTTAGGTCGAGATAAGAGCTATTGAAACTCGATTGCCTCGAGAACACTTCCTTCTTGATCCAAATCCCATTCTCGGTTTCTCCCGTCTTAAAATTCTTACCCTCCTTAACCGACAAACCCGATTCCGGTTTTCTCTTTCTCCCCGGACTCTGTCCCTTGATCTCGAGACCAATTTGCAAAACAGAGTCTTTGTTTTTCGCATTGTCCTCCTTTGTCAAAATAAAGATTGCTTGGCGATCAATGCCGGTTTTATTCCTCCGATTCTCATCAAACCGATCAGCAAGGAGTTTCAAGAAACGGGAATCCGCCGAATCGATGTCTTCGATCAAGAAAACAACCTTCTCCCGATTCTCCAGTCCTCTTGCCTTCAACTCGCTGTCTTTCCTCTTCAGGTCAATATGAACAAGAGACTCGAAAGATCCGAAAATAGATTCAGATACAGTACGAGCTATGCTCCTCTTCGCGGCTGTGTCGCTTCCCTCTATCATAATCCAACCGTATTTCTTCTTCAACACGCAATCCATTAAACTCTCAGCCATCAAACGCATTGTCACAGTTTGCCATGGAACACTCTCCTCCAAAGCTTTGACCAAAGAGCTGATTTTCTTTCTCGCTTCTGTTACTGAATCTGATCGAAACAGAGAACGCCCCAAACCGAGAGTGATCTTCACATTTTCGTTGTCATCTTCAGCTTCATTGATTGATTCACCCTTCTCATATTCGTTTCCACCCAAATCAAACTCAATAGTGCAAGAATTCTGACGTCTGAATTTGGCAATCGAGTTTGTGACTCGCTGGTTTGGCTTTATACCCAACGAATCAATCAGAGATAGTGATCTCGACGACTCGTTTGATGATCCATGAGTCAAGCCGTGTGAGTAGTCTTTGCCCATCAAACTCAGTTGTCCTGTCTGATTAGTAGTCCTCTCTTGGTGTAGAGTTTCACAAAACCTATTCCATTTTCTCCTCAATCCCATGAGCTCATCCTACACCACACCAAAAGACAGAATTAGTTCTTCGAAGCTACCGCTGAATCAATCATTTAACGGTAGATTTAAAAATCCAAATATTCTACCTTGTGTGGAGAACTGTCTCCATCATGAGATTGGAGCCAAGAAGGCAAGAGCTTCTCTTGATTAGCTTTAAGGGCTTTTGCTTCTCTCTCAAAGCTAGTAACACACTCAGGACAACAATTCAGCACAGAGCTTATTGTCTCTACTTCCTCAGCTTTATTGTAACAAGAAAAGGACTTTGTTGGATTAACATTACTCATGTTCCTTGCCTCATGTCCACTGCAATAAAAAGAAAAAAAGAGAGATCAGTGGCATTCTCGCAAATAACGTCTGAAAAACAAGCAAAAAGTAAAAAAGAGATTTTGGATTGTTGTAAAAAGAGTCCTGTAGACAAGAAGACAAAATGTTTCCCTAATTTAGGACGGTCTCTTAGCTTTCAGACATGGAAAGAAAACTTGAGACTAATTAACCAAAGTGGTAAAAGGGGTAAAAGCGTCCATACATTGCTACAAAACAAAAAACATAAGACCAAAAGCTTCAAGCTTTATTGCTATTGCAGGAATATTCTCCTCTACGAAGTTTTGAAATTTGTCTACAAGCAATGACCATTGGATATTATAATCTAAACAGTATCAGACTAGAGAATCCGGATACTTAAACCGATATCAACATGAATATCTTAACCCCATATTCAAAAATGTTACTACCTATCTCCATATTTAGGAACGGATATAAAGTTTAAATTCTCTATAATCTACCTACCTTTAGCCACACTTAGGTGGACTCCTACTATCCTATGAGGGTCCAAGTAAAAAACAAAACGTATAGAAATACTTAATGAGACTGTTATAATGTGTGAATGGACAGGCATAGACACAGAGGGTTGTGGCTTCAATGAGACACTGATCTGAGTAAGTCAGAGAACAAAGACAGATTCTAAAGGGACCAGTTTCAAGTAACCTCTGCAAAAACACAACATTTCAAAAAGAAATTATCTAATTATTATTTTTGAACTACGACATAAAGATTCGATTTTTTTGTTAGTTTTAACATAGATATACTAGCTAGTGTCACTATCTACGCAAAACCTTTTTGACCAATATCACAAAAAGATGTCACTTTTGTGAAAAAAAAAGACTGAATCTCTCTCTCTCTCTCTCTTTTTTAGCTTTAGAGTAATTAATGGTAAAAAGTAAGAAAATGAGTTTACCTTGTCGCATGAAGGCTTAAGCCAAGATTAGCTGAAGAAGGGACAGAGACAGGATGAAGAGCCCACAGTGTTTCTAGCGAAGGTTGTCGCATTTGACATCTCATGTATGTCTGAAACGAAGCTGTTCCCATTGCCCATACCCTTTTCTTAGAACCATTAATTTGATCATCAACGTCGTCTAATTCCTCGTCATAGTCAGCGATTAATTTCCCAATTTCTTCAACTAGATGATCCAAAGGACTGTAAGACGAAGATATCTCATCGATTCCACCATTCTTGTTGCTGTTAACCTCTCTGATTGTCCACTTTAAGTCACCAGTGAAGATAATTACATCTTTGCCACTCGTTGTGAGAGAAACGACTTTCTTCCTTAACTCCTTTATGTTCGTCTCCACGTCTTCTCTTCTCATAAACTTCGACGCCATTGGTGAAAACTGAAACTTGACGAAATGAGTTTGCTTTAAATCCCCGATTTGATCGATTTCTCCTCTCTCTAGCCTCCCCATGAGCTCCGAGACGAATCCTTCAGTGAACGAAACCGAATCTCCGACAATCACAGGGTTCTTCTTCTTCGTCTTCTTCCTCAAAAGAACATCAACGACGAGTTTCAAATCGATTTCTCTCAGGCGTTGATGATGATGATGAGAGGAGGAGGAGGAAATCAAAAGTGGGTTACGGTCGGGAGATTGGTTTATGAAATGGGTTTGCCATAAACCGAAATTAGGGTTAAGAAAGTTGAAATCTTTAGGGTTCTGGTAGTGGTGAAATCGGTTGATGTTGTTGTTGTGGTGGTGTTGTTGATCGGGAGAATTTGGAGAGGAGAATACTCCGACGACGGAACCGCCGTAGAAGACGGAGGAAATGGAGCATTCTTCTACAAAGTTTTTCACGGCGGTGCTGTTAAATCCAGCTTCTCTCATGACCCGGCTCACACTCGGGTCATCGAGAATGGATATAACCAACTGTTCGAGCTCCACTTTGACAGCCAGCAACTGCGTTTGCTGCGTTTGAGGCTGCGTTTGCGTTTGCTGTTGTTGTTGTTGCTCGATGCAGCCTCGTCTCTGGTGAGCTTGAGCCCTTTTGAGTGCAGCGACGAGAGCGTTTGCTAGAGAAGGCTGGCCATGGAACATAGAACCAGGAACAGTGGGAAGCCTGTTGAGTGCAACATTGAAACAAAGCTCGAGAGCTCTACACTGAAGAGGATGGTTTTGGTTTTGGTGATGATGATGATGAAGAGAAGGGGCAAACTGGTAATTAGTTGAAAACCCAGGGTGAGATTTTATGCAAGCCCTTCTCAAAAGACTTGTCCTTGATGACAATAATGTAGCTGCAACATGGAGAGGAGTGACCTGAACAAAAAAACAAAAACTTTTCCCATTAATTAACCATCAAAAGATAAAAACTTTAAACATTTACAAAGAAATTTGAAAGTTAAAAAAAAAAAAACCTGAGCATGGCCTCTTCTCCGAGCTAAAGTGAGAGATTGCTTCAAGACAGAAGCAGCCTCTGTAGTAAGTGTCTGTTGAATCGTATAACCACCTGTTCGCATAACTTGTAAACCCTAAACCCTAACCCCCCACCCCCACTGTTTGAAATTGAAAAAACCACTCTTGAAAGCTTTCTGGTTAACACTGAAAAACTTGTGATTCCTCCCTTAACTACACCCCAAATAAAATATAACCCGCAAGTGAAAGAAGACAGAAGGAAACAAAAAGGAGCTTCCTTTCTTATGTTTGGAGACTGAAGAAGAAGATGATAGAACCCAAGAAACGAGAGAAGAGAGGAACAGATCTATGAAAGTCCTAAGAGTAAGAGAAATTTTAAGAGAAAGAGAGAGAGAGGTTTAAGAGAGTTTTAGCCAGATAAGGAAATTAGACCAAGCTGGTTCCTTTATACCTATTTCATGCTGGGTTTTCTGTTCCTCATCTTGAATTATTTTTGAAATTTATTTAAAAAGTTTTTATTTATCTTATTTTTAAAGGCGTTTTGATCTCATAATGCTTTTACTTTATGATGGGTTTCTTTTTGGACAAACGAGCAGCTTTTGTATGCTTTTGATTTTTGCATTTCACTCAACTTTTTTTGTCTTTTTTTAATTTTCTTTCTCCTCTCACTTAGTTTACAGTTACAGTGCAGCTTCAGTGTACCCATTTTGCTCATCATGTCTCTTTAAATTTTTGGTAATTATTAGGGAATAAGAGCATAAAAAAGCTGCCTTTTTCAAATATAAATTACTCGTTAATATATGCATAATATTCGGTTAATGACTTTTGGTAGATCAAACACACACAAAAAAAAGCTTTTGGTGTAAAACTCAATTTTCATTCTCTTTTAAATCTATTTTTATAACAAAAACAAAGTATATTTGGAGTTATGAGAAACCTCATTGAACAACGTATTTAATTTTTATAATGCATGCTAATTAACAGTTCAATTAAATTAAGAATTTAGAAGATAGGCTTAAATTATTATTGTAAAATAACTTATTTTTGTTTTCATGGTTATAGCAGACGTTAGTCTCTTTTTGCATTGATGTGCGTAGGAGTGACCAACAAAGATCTTCTTGATCTTTTTATGTATATCTTAGGTTGGTCCTAAAAAGGTTATTTAGAGTCTCATTTGTTTAATCTCCAATAAAGGCATATTATAATGATAAATATTTATTGAAGAAAACAATATTTGAATAGTGAAAATCAATTAATTACAAGAAGGACAAAAGAGAGGAATGGAGTCTCTCTCTCTCTCTCACGCCAATCCTAGGAGAGAGACAGCATTTCATTCCCGGAATACTGCAAAAGCAACCTTCTGTCTCATCTCTCTCTCTCTCTCTTTTGTTTATATCATAAAATCATCCATTTATTTTTATATAAACTCCAATTAAATTGGATTTAACTCCTAAGTTAAAGGTGTTTGGTATTTTTAGTGTCTTTGCTCGATACATCAACAGCAATTTCTTTGGTAATAGAAACAAATTTTTGTATGTTCTAATTAACTTTCATTTAAGTTAAGAATGGTGAAAAACGGTAGTATTTTGTTTTTGAATTAGAAAGCTTCAAACGTATTGTTATTAGTTTATTACTATTGTTTATAGCAAGAGAGACGTCTGGATGGTTAAAAAAAATTGTTTTTAAATTTTTTTGAGCATAATCTCAAAATATGATTAGCTCAACTGAATTTATTTAAAAATAATTTCATCACTATTAAAAATTTAGTTGAAATTATATGATTTTTTATTAGTTTTAAATTACTAAACCACTCTATCTTTTAGCTATTCTACTTCAATCACACTAAACACATCTATCGAATTATACTAATAAAATTCTGTAGAATCTAAGTCGTAATCACATTAAATAATAGAGTGAGGGTAGATTAGGTAGTGCGAATAATTACTTAACATGCAACTTTTATTATAAAATGAGGTATATTTTTGGGTTTTTGATACAAAATTTGCAAACAATAAGATTTTACCTTAAAAATCCCAACAACCCACTTTAATTCTTCTTTTTACCCACTAACTAAAAGAACTATAAAAAGAAGCAAAACTAAGAATGCCGCCCAAAAATGGCTTTAGAATAATCTTTTGTTAACTATATGCATGTTTCGAACTTTGCAAATTGGTAATGACGAACTAACTACTATAATTGTATGAATATTTTGTATTCTTCCAAAAAATTCTTACTATTTCTTGAGATAAAGAAACATCACAAGCATTTTATTGAAAAAGTGACTAAGGGGACCAAGATTAAAATCAAATGGTTGCCCGCATATCGCTCGATGATTGGTCTATTTCAAGCAATATCTTGCTTGCCCACATTAGATATGTTTGCATGTGAAAATCTCCCACCAAACATTCTTAAACGAATCGTATTATAACTTTGTAATGTACAATTAAAAAATGTTTTTGAAAAAAAAAACCCTGTCTTCATTACAAGAAGTTTTACTGAACAAACACTTATAGTCCGATGAGTCGTTTCATTAGTAAAACTTAATAATCGTTTTCCAATCGATTAATATACTACTACGATATTTAGATAGCGGTTCCATATCTTGTTACTAGTATAAGTTTTAATACAAATGTGATTACTATCAAAGCTAGCAAATTAGTGGTCGATCTTGAATTTGAATGATTATATATTGTTAAAAATTTAAAATGATTGATAATTGGTGTTTCAGTAATTGGTTATCGATCGTGGTGTTAATAAACTCTCCTCAACCGAAAATAAATTCGTTTTCTCTCTCGACTATTGTGAAAGCAGACTATCTTCCACTAGCTACTCTTGCTTTATTTCATAATTTACATATCTCAACTATATAACGGATCTTATTGAATCTCTTTTTGGTCAAAATTCGAAAAAGAGACCTCATGGTAAAAGGGCTTTATTATATTCTCTATCTCAATATATATATGTGTCTTTGTATATGTGCATAAATAAGTAATTTAGTTTAAACCACGTGGTAAAAGGAATTTGTGCTAAAACCCCACCATGCATATGTTGTTTGACCGATAAAACAATTTACAATTATAACCAAAGAGGAAAACAAGAGTTGATTATCTACGTTAAATTTAGATTACGTCTCTAAGACGTAACTCTATATTACGAACTAGGGTTTGCTTGACCAGGTCATCAGTTCGATTCCTAACGAAAGCGGAGAGGAAATTTATTTACATGTTTTGATCCCTAATACAAAGAAACTACGGGTCGAATGTCCAATTCCTCGATTACAAGGAAGAACAAAGCTAGGATTTGCTGTATTTTTCATCTTTGAATGGATCTACGATATACGCTAAGTAGTAGTTTAAAAATGCTTGGATCTATTTTTTTATGCTTGGTCTTTACGTTTTTATGTTGTTACGACATTTCAAGTATAAGTACAAATAACACAAAATCACAGCAACTATCACACGAGTAGAAGACACAGACCAAGTCCAAAACGTACTTAGTGGTATAAAAGGGTTAGTTTTTTTTGTGTCTCGAGTTCAAGAAAACTGGTTCTGTGTACTATAATGTTATAAGCTGAAGGTCCAGAATTCTCACGATATCAAAAAACTTAAACGAGTCTTTTCTTAGAAGCTTCTCAATGTTCATCGTACCACCATTATCTTCACACTCTTGTTTAGTCTCCCAATGCTTTCATTTCTCGATCATTTTTTATATAATATTCATTTTAGAATTGTTTTTTCTCTCTATACGCACCGTACTTTAAGAGATATATAGTCGAATATTAATTTTGAATCAAAATCGTTTTTATCGATTGGTTATAACTTACATATGAGAATATGTAATTTCGTACTCGTGTTCCTTGGCAAAAGAATCGGTACGGTAAATTACGCGAAAACATAATGTGAATATTTTAAATCGATATCTAAAATTAAAAACTAGTCTAAGTCTGACTTGAATGAAAGCCAATCAACTGGATCCTCAGTCATCCTAAGAAATTATGTGCAATTCTTTTTGAAACTAACCGAAATATTTTTGTTGGTTTAGATTGTACATAGTTCAAAGAAAGTTGTTCAGCACCATGTGGAATGTCGATTTTGTTATCCTCATACTCATACTCCGAACATAATACATCTCATGTTATCTTTTAAAAATCATTACGATTTATTAACTGGTTCATTGTCGATTCATAAAGGCATTAATGTAGCAAATTGGGATTAGATGAATCACCTTATATGATTATATCTCATGTTATACTGGAGTAAGAGTTCTTTGTTTTTCTCCTCGCATTTTTTTGGTTTACAAAGTTATTCGATTTTCTATTTTTAGAGAAGCAAGTTGTAAAATGTCTTCTGATGATCTTTCTTTTCTTTTGAAAATCTTAACATTCTTTGCATTCTTCATATATACAAAGATACAAGTCTTTTTGTGGTATAGTTTAAAGCAAATGTGCATTTAGTGAAAATTATCGTATTGCATCTTTGAGATTTCGATAGATGTAAAAAAAGGTTTAACTAGCAATAATCTGGTTCTTTTAGAAGTTTTGGATAAACGTGACTTTTACCCTACGATTCTCAAAATGAAAAATAAACAGCCAAAAAAAAGCTTACCACGGAAAATAAAATTAGTCTATCAATAACAAATGCAGATAATGGAGACATGAGACATGTTTTATTATACCATACTCGCTCTCGTTTTCTAACGTTCGAAGTCAAAAATGTCGTCCAGAGTTGAAATTAACTCATGCCAACAAATAACAAAACAAGGGTTGCTTTTTGCTAAAATATTTAATTAATATATACCTCATCATTGATAGCAAAAAAAGGGAAAAGATAAAGCTTGCGATTTTGGTTTTACATGATATAGCTAATGAATATTAGAGCACTACTCTGCTCTTTGTTTAGCGTAATGATCATAACTTCTAACTTTTGTGTAATCAAAGAAGCCAAGAAGGGTTTCATTATGGTGGAGAGAGTCCAAATCATTGGGGAATAATATTCCCATAGGACCCATGAAGTGAAAAAAACAAAACAAATATAAACATAAATTAATTGAGGCTACTCTATTTGCAAGGAAAGTATATACTTTAGAGAAAGATTGATGAAGAAAAATGCAAACGAAGTTTTCTTTAATACCAGTAAGGAGCTAAAGTGGCAAAGTTTTAGAGTTCTAATGATTTGGTTTGCATTTTGCCTTACATATTTCCAACAATAGTTGGAATATAAAGATGTCCCTATCATTGCATATGCATCTTAATTTACTTATCATTTTAGATATACTAGAAACTTCATCCGAAACCAAAATTTATACTAACTCAAAGATCAATCACTATATGTATACAATATCGTTAGGCTAAGAACCCATGAGTTGTCATGATCGATTCCGTACGGGTATTTAGAGTGCTTTTGACCACTATTGCTTATTTTTGTATTTAGACGGAGTTAAATTTGATACTTGTATGATATTACATCGTATCAAACTTGGGTTTGTGCACACAAAATAGGAAATAATACATTTATTTGTAACAGGTGTTTTAAGGAAAAACCAACCAACATTTAACAAACTTTGAGATTGAAATTACATCGACCATTGCACGATGTTTTAAAATACGTTTAGGTTAGCTACCGTAATAATCAAACCAATGATTCCAATCAAAACATGGTTTATTGTTTGTTTTTAGTTGAATTAATGAAGAAAATGACAACGAGAAAGAGATTATTTTTTTCTAGAAAAAGGTGACAATGCATGGGAGTGAAAATGAAAGCACACAAGTTTACGTTCCATATTATTCGTTTTCCAGTTTTTTTTTTTCTTATCGCATTAACGAATAAAAAACGCACCTTTTCTGCAGTTACTTACTTCTTATCAGGGCAACATACATATATATAGCAGATATAAAGACTAACCAATAAAATGTAATTTGTCTTCTTCTTTTTTCTGAAGAAAAATGTATGGTATGAGTCTAGTAGATAAATTATCTATCCCAAATAAAAAAACATCATATGTATCATTGGCTCGTTCTCCTCCGAATGTTAACTATATTTAAGAAAATAAACATGTTTGTTTTTTGTTAATTAAATATTTTACTTAAATGGTTACATATATTAACCGGTGCAGCAAAAATTAATTTTTAATATAGTTTTGGCATATCAATGCATAATTTAACACATACTTTGTTAATTTTAAGTGTCTTTTATATCTAAGAAAACTGGTTTGAATCAGTGTCTCGCAAGCTACTAGACGTGCTTAAAATTACTCATCCAATCGTAGAAGAATTGTTTAAGTATTTATACTTTGCCACGTACCACTGTGTACAAAATATTTACGTCTTATATATATTTCGAGATTAGTATTATAAGACGTTTTGATAATAAAATATCCAGAAAGAGATTAGGTATGAGATTGTAGTAATATGAAATGACAAATGAAAAAAACTCATGTTAATTTTATATGAGAAAAGGGCATTTTGGTGTTGATCGGATCTAAAGGAGAGGAGTGATCATTAAAGTATTAAAGGAGAACGGAAAAAAAAAAGGTAAAGAAAGAAGGTTAAATCGAAGGGATAAAAAAAGGCAAAAATAAAGTGTTAATTATTTTCTTTACCTTTTCTTTCAAATGTTAATGCTTTTCTTCTTTTGCATGGAAAAGATAAAGAAATTATCCATCATTACTCTCTCTTTCTTCTCTAATCCCAATGAAGCATGAATCTTGATCGATCAACCTTTTATAAGAAATTGAGTCTACAAAGGAACCCACCGGACCAAAAAGAAGGTTTGATCTTTTGAGAATAACTGAGAAACTCCAAAGCAGAAACTTAAAAGGATTTAAATAGAGAATTAATTTAAAAGTAAAACTATACGCGCAAGAAAGAACATGTTCTTGATGACCTTTTAGTTTGATAAACAAACGATATTTCATTATTAATTTACAAAATTTAGTTAATCGTATAACATATAATGTTATTCAGTGGTTAAGTATACTAAAAAATTATCAAGCTCGTCTTCCGTTTCTTAGGATGAAATCAAAATAAATTCAAAACGGGACAATCGTAATGTGGATTATGCACCGATTAAGACTATAATGTTTCTGTAGATTTACGTCTGTGATTACGTATTCGTGTAATAAAATGGACCACTTAAAAGGATACCAATACTATACAACAAATATTTTTGGAGCTTGATTGTTATTTAGTTTGGTATTTGCAGATTTACGAATTTTATTACTTTATTTCAGTTATAACAATGTTTCTAATAGTAAATTGAAACATCTCTAAGCGTTGGTAAAAAAAACGAGTAAAGCTTTTGTAGGCGCAACAAGTCTTCACGATATAATAATTCTGCAGTTTTCTTTGTTCGGTTTGGT
Organism: Schrenkiella parvula; assembly: GCA_000218505.1. Taxonomy (NCBI): domain Eukaryota; kingdom Viridiplantae; phylum Streptophyta; class Magnoliopsida; order Brassicales; family Brassicaceae; genus Schrenkiella; species Schrenkiella parvula. Next base: position 9,793,520 of record CM001192.1, on the reverse strand, counting down.
GTCCATATATATTCCCCAGACAGTTCTATATATATATCTCACATCTGTGTACGGACTACGGTGAGTGATGATAATGCATTTTGATTTCTTGAACGTTCTTGTTTGTAGCTTCTTGAAACCTTCCACTTGATCGGGAGTGTTTTGATTCCTTAATTACCTTCGAGCCATGGGCCTCACTCCTCAGCTTTCAACGCGTAGCTTGTACATGGAGTCTCAGACTTTCTATATACTTATAATTGATCGATCCATGATATTTATTACAAATATCACTCGGTATAACCATGTACACCAACAAAATTTGTACAACAAGAATATAATAAAATATATTTTCTGATCATTGTCAGAATTTATATTGCCTTTTATAACTGATTTGATGGACGAAAGCTTACATAGAGACAGTTGAATTAAACATACTCGTGTATAGATATATGACGCTTCTAATCTCAAACAGTGACAGATTCGGGGGATAGAGAAATCACCATTTGTTTGTATCTATGCTCTTTTAAAATTACTTTATAATACGTCATATAAAAGCCAAATTATTTGGAGCTCGCATTCTTGTCTGTCTGAAAAGAAGATTATAATAAATGAGCGAAAATTGTATAGACAATAAGAAAACTAAACCAAACTAAACCAGAATAAAAAAGCCTAGACTAAACTAAACTTCAAGATGTAATTTTATTTGATTGAGATTATTTTCATTAATGCTCGTGATGCCTACAACTTATTCAATAATGCAGAAGCTCTGATTCATATGTTCAGGTAACTTTATTCCCCCAAAAATTAATCGAATTCAGATGCTAAAGTTTGTAAATGATTGACGTGACTCAAAAAGCATGCCCTACGTAAATAGTGAGTGTATAGGTAGAAAGAAACTTTCCAAAGACCACATACTATACAAACATACATACATTTGTGTATTTAAATGTTTGTTGGTGAATACACAGGAACTATCCGACAGCGTACACAAAACAAAACAAATTAAAATTTATCGTGCCCACGAAATCAAATGTTAAAATTACGTATGCCGTGTGTTACATTTCAGAAGTATTATTGTCAGTTTGATGATCAAATTAGTTATACGAAACTAGTAATGTCCTTGTGTACTAATAATTTTCATTAACGAAAATACTAAGTATCTATCTTCAATCTTTATCTTGTTTTGATCCTAAATATTTCGACCTAATTAGAAAAACCAGTTTAATTTCTTGGAACTATTTTTTGCTTATCCTGAACAGATAAGAACGTTTTGTTTCAAACTTAAGAGATGTTCTACTATTTCTGAGGTATCATTTTCAGTAAAAAGACTGATAAATAAATATTAAAGAAAACACAATTTGAGGTAAACAAATTGGAGAGTGAAGACAAGACAACGGCTAAATAGAAATGAATCTAAATTGGTTACTAGGTTCTGGTGAAAAAACATCTGGCTGTAACTTTGAGGCAAGAAAAAAAAGGCTTTTACATGCCATTTTATTAAGTGTAAAAAGTGACTATTGTAATCTGTACATTCCACTATTGCAGTCAAAAAAGGTTTTTTTTTCTACTCGTCATCTCAGCTTCATTGGTTTTATAAAGGAATAAAAATAACATCTATCCTTTCTATTTGTTTATTTATTTAAATAAGTAATTGGATTTTGCATCGTATCAATAAAAGTCTTAATACGTATCTTCGCTTTTGGTTTATTTTGAGATGTATAAGCACAAACGTAGACTTATAGGCACTAACAGTAATTAGGATATTTATTTTCGATGTAAGTCTGAGCCCTCATGAGCTCAAATTTACACGAATATTGTATGAGTTTATCGTATTATGTAACTAAAAAAGCATGCGTTTATGTATTTCTCTTAACTTATCGAAAGAATTTATGAAAACATAATACGCACATAATGATTCTGTAAAAGTCGGCTGTTAAAAATCAAAAATATATCTTCATAACCTTGCAAATGATTTCCCAAATAAAATGTTCGTATCACATTATTAAAAGGCAAAAGTATGTTTGTGGTAGATAAGCATATTAGACATAAAAAATACGAATCTCAAATTCTTTGGATTTTAAAAAATCTGAAGATGTTTTAAAGAAAATGTCATTATTTTACCGCGTTATAAATAACTGTTTTAGGTTTGCATAGTTTGAAGTTGAATACAACCTATATTTAGAGTAAAAGAATAATTAAGTTCAACGTTTTGCTCATGACTTTTAAATAAATATGGGTCGACCAAAACATAAAACTTCTTCACACGTATAAAATAAATATACTACTGAATATAAACCTACTTACGAAAGAGACTCAACGTCTCAGTCCAAATTGAATCTATTTAAAACATATAGTAGTATATTTATTTTATAGGATTGAGGTAAATATAATAAATATTTTGGAGGAACGAGAAAAAAAAACGTAGGAAGAGACGAAGAGGAAACGTGAGAATCAAAACTCTCTGGTTCAGGTAGCAGGATCCAATCACATGTGAAACCAATGTTTCTGTCTTACACAGAAGGTTTCAGTGTGTAATAGAGAGAGAAAGAGAGAGCAATGTGACAAATGTCCTCTTCTTCTTTTTCTTTAACATTTCTTGGGAGTTTGAACAAACGCGTGCCCTATCAAGCTGACACAACAATTTACCAAAAAACACAAAGACACTTCACATACACCAAAGCCTACACTTAGTGAAATATTCTCTCTCTCTCATCTTTATATTCTTTCTCTTCTCTCTTTTTGATGGCTCGCCTTTTCAAGCACCCAACATGGATTCTCTTTGCTAGTCTAAAACCCATCACTTTGTATCACACCTAAACAAAACTCAACACACAACAAAAGGAAAAGATAGAAGATTCTGTTTTCATATTATCTTTACCATGGTTTTTTATTTTTCTTACTACTTCGACTGGTGTATAACATTATTAATATATATATACACCAGTTACTGTATATATATATCAATCATGGAAATATTATCGACGCTTATAATGACAATAACAAATCATTTTCATAATTCGGTTGGTCATGACTAGTTTAATCACGAGCTAAGTATATCCATGCCGCTATATTTTCCATATGTATGTAAAACAAACACATTTATATGGTAAAGATTGATTCTAAGATGTTAAACAAAAGATATGATTACTTAAGACGAATGGATAAATCAAAGAAAATTAAGAAGACAGTCGACAATGGAGAGAAAGCCAATTAAAAGTATAGGCAGCTTTGTAAATGATGTGTATTTTCGGTGGAAAATACACGGAAATTCGATAAGTGGGGTTAATGACATGATATGCGAGACCATAGAATCAAAGCTTTAATGTACATCGATGTGTCTTTATGTATTGATTATTATTGTTTTGCTGAGGGTACGAACGATCTATCTATCGAGTCTTTTGGAGTGTAATGCATGGGGGAAGAGTGAATAAATCTTCCTTTTGGTAATAATTATAAATTAGCATAAATACTGAAGAATTAAAAGAAAAATAAAGCCAACTTTTTGAGTTTCCCACTCTGTTTCATCATCATTGCAGATGAGGTGTGAATGGGCCACACAGTCAACTTTTGTTTCATTCCCTTTTTTTGTGTAGGGTTTGTAGTAGGAATGTCTCTTTGCTTTTGTTCCTATGAATATTTTAATTATTAGATTTATATATCTATTATTACTATATCCATTTGTTCTACATGGACTAAATGGGTCTAATGCAAATGAAATTTCATCATCTTGAACTTATTGTCGTCGTAATTGTACAATTTGTATTAATTCAGTACGTAACAATATGTATAACACAAATTTGAACTCAATTAGTAAGACAATGACAACATACAACAGTATCAGAAGTTACTAGACTGTATTTTTTAATTAAGTATATAAGCATGCTGATTAAGTTGTAGTGATGATAGTGGACTAATGGTTTTATTGTGTTTGTGAATATGTCATGTTAGTCTAAATGTGGAATTATTTCATCGTTTTACTTCATTATTGACAGACGTTATAAGTGGAAAAATATTCGAAATATCATGAATTTAGAGATTATTCTAGGTTTGTCTCCTAGTCAAAAGAAAAAAAATATTATAATCGCTGTCGACCTATCGTATTTTACAAAATTAGGAATAGGCTGGGCTAAGGCCAATATTTATGGATTGTGTATTAAGCCATTATGCCCTATTCTCAATTATATGACCCACATGATCAATTTAACCGGCCTAGACCTTTTAACTTTAAATAGTTGTTGAGTTTCCTTTTGTTTTATATATAATTTTCATTTTAAACTAATTGTCGATTCATAATTGTTTTTCTTTTAAAATTAAGTATCATTTTGGGCTTTTAATGGAAACTTTGATATTAAACACTTAGTGTAACCTCAAGTCTGATGAAGAATATCAAAGTGTAAATTTACACCTATTAACCTCAAGTCAACTTACTTTTTAGGATATAGTCTACTTTTTATACGTGTATAATTTTTTAAACAATATATATTGTGAAACGGATGCAATAAATACTATTAAATAAATTTTAAATTAATATATGAATCATGTCTATTTAACAAATCATATTTTTATTTCCTCGATTTTAATATATTTTCATCAAGTAATTTTAACTAAGAGTGCATTAGGTATTTGTGTTAAAAAAAGAATTACTTTAAAAATTAGAAACATGAAAGTAATATTTACGCGAGATTTATTTTCGTGTAAATGTTTGAGGATTTCTTCACTCTAACATCATTTCTAATTAATATTACAATAAATGAAAGAAAAAATACTTTACAACTGCTCATTTGTTAACCTATTATACATATATCATTTGTAATGGTAGACTCAATCATAAATAAAACCCGTTTCAACGAAAACAAGTTTGATGACTAGATGATTAAAACAACATATATTGGAAATGAATTATGTAGTTACAGGCCTGTCCCGACGTTCCAAAGACATTCAATATAATTGGATTGGAAATGGTTCCAAAAATACAGTGATCAAGCCCATATTTTGTTTATTGGCATCAACGAAACTCGACTTGAGTCCTGAAATCAGTCATACACATCCATCGTCCGTATGACCGTATGATACACGAATAAGCTTTGTTATTGGTCACAAAATATTAAGTAATAATTATATATCGTTTGTCGTCTAGCAAACACTTATAAATCTACAAACCCTAGAAGACACGAGGCTTACTAGCCATGTGTTAATTTATGTCCTTGACCATCGTCCATTATTTGATCTTTACTTGTCGACATTATGAGTTCGTACTCTGTCAATAAGTCCAAGTTATAAACAACATATGGGGACCGAAATCAATGTGAGAGTAAATCTTTATCTTTTGTGAGATATGATTAGAAAAAAAGGTAGAATATTAGAAAACTGATTATCAAGTTTAGTTTTATAAGAACTGTAACTAAATGTATATTTTTCTCAAATCACCTCGTCGTTTCCATATATATATACTCGCAAAACTCGAGCCTCTCTCTTTAAGCTCGTACTTTGGATAATAGTTTTATCAATATGAAGAGTTGCAATTTCACAAGTTTCACGACCAGTAGTGACATTCTCCGTACACAATTTGTGTCACGAAATCGACAAAGCTGAAGAATCAGCTTCTCCATATATGGTTCCAATAGACTGAAGCAATATATCATAAATGTGCAACGCCAAGTTAAATACTCTCTCTCTCTTTCGTGTAAATAATTGTTAACACACAATATTTTTTTGGGTAAGGTTTACTGTCGCATGAAATTTTTTTAAGTTGCTTGTAGTTTTCAAAAATTATACATAATTTGAAAGAAATATATATCTTAACATTTAGTTATATGATACTCTCTCTCTCTCTCTCGTGTAAATTATTGTTCACACACATTATTTTTTTTGGTATGGTTTACTCTCGCATGAGATTTTTTTTAAGTTGCTTGTAGTTTTCAAAATGTGTACATAGTTTGAAAGCAATATATGTCTTAACATTTAGTTATATGATACAATTTTTTTAACAGACAGTTTCCATAAGATCATGTAAATTATTATGTAATATAGTGCAAACAAAAATATTTTAATAGCATCACTCAGAAAAGCGTACTTAATTTCAGAATGAAAGTAATGATTTACATTTTCGTAAACCAATAAAAGAAAACTTTTCTGTTTCGTTGTAAAACCTTGGGCCAAAGATTCTGTTGGCTTGTAAATACAAGAAGAGAAGGGTACGTTACTAAATTTGATGGCGAATGCGTCCATAGTATTTTTAGCCGTCGATCTTCATTTTGTATCCCCAAGATCCACGTGTATAGATTCCGATCTAACGGTCATGATTCATTTACTTCGAACTTAGCTTACCATCTTCAGCTATTTAATTTTCCAATATTTCGCGATATCAAATGTTTTTTTTTTTCAGAAGGATCCAATTCTTAGCACACGCACCACTTGTAAGTCGTAACTCATTCATTTCACATATTACATATACTGAAATCAGTTGGCGTAGAATAGCAAATTATAAGGCATAAGGCATGTTACAAATAACGCAACTCCTTGTTTAACTACGTATCCATGTAATGTTTCATATAACAATTGATAGGCGATGAAATCGAAGGCAAAGAGAGGACATTGTCGTCTTGTAAACTTGTGGGGTACAAGACTACAATGCATTACTACATTCTAACCTCTTTAACGTAATTGTGTTATTATATTATGAACACACGAGCCCCGCCATTAACGTTTTTTTTTTGCTCTTAAATGTACAGTTTAGCTTTACAATGTTTTTCATTGTACTCTTTTTCAATCCAACACACGCACAGCGGCACGGGTGGTTTCCACATTTAAATGATTGCAACTATGTATTCATTTGGACTCACTTTAACCAAAAAATAAATATATATACTCCTCTCTTGTTTCTAAAGTTTTATAGAAAAATAATATATTACTTCTGAATATGTCCCATCAAAACTGATTTTATATTCAAAATAAACTACGAACCAAAATCTGAAGTTTTATAGTTGATATATATATATATATATGTGTGTGTCTGAATATTTATCTAATTCAATTTTATTAATCATTTATAAATATTTCTAATTTATTTTCTAAACAACACTGTTACCAAAGTACCATTACTACCCCTTTTTCTTTTAAGTTTTAACATTAGGCTTTTTTTGGTTAACCAAATTTTTCAACATTTGGTTTTGAAACTGATTTAACAAAAAAAGAAGAGAGTTTTGGTGAAATAATTTTTGTATGCATTCGATAAAATCAAAATTACTCAAAGAATTTAGTGACAGGAATAAAGCATATTCGATCTTATTATACTCGATTAATTTATTACTTTGCTTTAAAAGTAAATGACCAAATCTGACATATAATTGAGTCAGCAAATGTCTCATTATATTGTTTCACAGTAAAATATATGGGCTAAATAACAGCTTAAAAAGAGTAAAAGTAATAAAACGGCTAAAAAAGCAAAGCCGTTTTTTTCCTTCTTTTCTCTATAAAGTCTCGTTCATGCACAAACCAAAAATCCCATCTTTGAGACTTTGAGAAAAAAAAAGCTTCAAGATTTATTTCCAATAAAACCCTCCTTAAAGAAGTTTCTCAGAAACAGTGAGCGAAAATTAAATCAGTTTATATTTCCCACAAAAGCCCAGAAAATTCTCTTACCAAAACCAAACAAAATTTCTATAAAAATTAAAACCTCCCAAGAAAAAAATAATAATAAAAAAAGAAGAGATCGAGAAGAGTCAGATCTGAGAAAAAACAATGTGTCTGGTGTGTTTATGCGATGAGGAAGAGACAGAGTTAGGGAGACAACAAGCACCTGGATCGTGTCCGTATTGTGGAGGTAAAGTGCAAATGCTTGATGTCGAAAGAAAATGGATGTTTTGTTTCGTTCCTCTCTGTTTCAAGATCAAGAGGAAGTATATGTGTTCTTCTTGCGATCGTCGTCTCGTTTTGTATCATTAAAATTATAATCTTGTAATTTTTTATTATTTATTTGTTTTTCCTTTTATTATAACTTAAGTAAATTAATTAGCGTTTTAATCAAGGGAAATAATCTTAGTCGGTGGCTTTTGGTACGTTATAGTATTATCGATAAACCGACATTGATCTTAGAAGCTATAACTCTATCTTGATATGATGTTCAAACATGATGTACTTTTGTTTTGTCTTCGAGTGTCTTCTTAAGTCGGTCTAAACTTAATATTATACATATGTGTACTAGTTCTTTTTAATATGTAAATGTTGAATCTCAAGCTTTGTAATTATGGAAATTTCTTTACCTGTATAATTACGATTAAAAATTGTTCGAACCGTCAATGTATACGAATATGGTTTTATTCCCAATATGATAAATAACAAATAATTTTGCATGCAAGTACGGGTGTCATTCGGCTTGATGATCTCAATTCGATAAGGTTTTGGACCGGTCCAGTTGGTTTTTACCGCATGGAAAGTACACACGGTAAGAGAAAACAAGATCAGCAAACACATAGACTTGATTTTAGGGTCCAAAACCAAAACATGGATTATATGCATTACGTTAACAATGTTATTATTTCAAACAATTTATCATTCGCACATTCGAATGTTTAATACACGTCTATATAGCTTCAACTACAAAAACGTTAGTAATAATATCACACATGTTTCAGTGTAAATTATGCTGATGAAACCTTCAATTTATAGAGTTATCATTCAAGGCTTTCTCGAAACATTACAACTACAAAATCGAGTATAACTATGTTTGTCTAGTCAAATCCTTTTTGTTAATTAATTGGTTCATAGCAAGAAATGACTACTTTTGTTGTTTCATCAAATTTTAAACTTATTAATCAGTTTAACACTACTACAGATGACGGACCAGATTTAAATATTTAAGCAATCTCTAGACGTTCCTTCGAGATCATTATTTTAAGATTATGGGTGCTTTTGATCCCAAAAAAATACGGGGAACGTCTTCGTGTTTTTGCGTTCATAATACGGCAGTAGCATCACATCACTAGTTGGTCTAGTTAATGATCGATGCGAATATGATAATTAAATATATAACTCTGAAAATAGTTTTTTTAAAACAAAATAAGGTTCAGTTGCTGTGATGCTTATATAGTATTTGCTCGTGACTTATGTATAAGACGCAAAATATCACAACTGATTCAGTCACATGCAAATATGACATCAGTGGTCAGTAATTTATGTTGTTTTCTAGTCAGAACTGCAACTGTATATTCAGAACATTTCAAAACAAAATAAATACAGGGAAAAGGAAAGAACAGCTCTTGTTTATGATTCACATTCAATTTTACAATAATTTTTAATTGTATTTATACTAATTTTTAGAAAATTAAATTACGATTTTAACGAGATTTAATTTTACATTTACAATAATAAAATAATATGTCTATTATTTTAAACTAGTTATTTTCATTTTAATTTGAATTTAATGTTATTATATTATTGTATTATATAACGAACTTTTTAAAGACAATTATGTTTAACTGTTAACATTTAAATAAAAACATAGCATGTAATATATTGAAAAAATTTGATAGAGAAAATATTATATTACGTATGTGGGCCAAAATCGTATTTATTTGGGAGACGTGGGCGTTTTTGTTACTTCGTAGCCGCAACAAGAAAACTCATTATTGTTTTTTGTTTGCCGTCAAATACTATAGTTTTGACAGGCTGTAAAAGGCTGCATAATAATATATTTAAGAGCTACTAATTACTACTAATGCAGTAATTTACCATGAATTAATAACATTAAGCAGAAAAGTTTAACCCAACAAAATAAAGAAAAAAGGTTAAAGAAACACAACGAACTGTAAGACAACAAAAAAACAGTCGACTGTCTAGAATATTAAGTTACTGCTTGTGCATTTTATTATTACTCTTAGTTCAATTTTGTTTCTTAAACATATATTAAATTTCTGGTTTACACACTATTTATTTGTGCAACCTCAACTACAATATAATTTTAGTAATACATATATGTATATATGTTATAAATTTTCTTCTCTAGCCAACACAGTTTCAATTTTCATATTGTTTCAGAGTAGACTTCTAGAAAATAATTTCTTGATATAGGCTGTTGAGAAATTTGTGAAGAAACTCTGATAAGGTGTTCAGATACTTGCATACTTTTCGAATTGATACATTATCACATGTGAAAAAAGGCATAACCAAAAATATCACATTGTCCAATACACGTGTGAAAAAGGCATAATCAAAATTATCTTATATAAATAACAATATGAAGTAGAAGGAGGAAGAAGAAGATTTGACATTGATAAATTTTATACATTTAAACAGTTTTTCTTTTAAAAAAAAAAGATAAACAATGCGAACAGTCCCATTTGTGATGTTAATCTTAGTTAGTCATTATAAATGTCTTAAATTGTAAGATTATCATGTAGTCTACTTGTTCCGGCGATTAACTTAGGCTTCGGTCTAGGATTCTCAATTTATTTAATGTATTTTGCTTTTGAAACTCATTGCACAAGATACATTCCATGTAACAGAGAGATAATGAGTTAATAATTTTAGTTAGCATCAACAACACAAGTCATGAGACTGAAGGAATCAAATTTAAGAAACTCTACAATAGACTTTATATTACTAAACTATCATCATGAGCACATAGACCTTGTCTGATGATATGAATAAATCCTGAAGCTTCCATCTCTTTTCAAATTCATATCTTGAAGGATCATTTCTCAGTATTGATCTTTTTAACAAACTCTGGTGAACGAAAAACATCAAAAGAGAGACCGCAAGAACAACACAAACTTGTTGATGATGACCCCTCAACAGGTTTCTCTTTTTCTTGTAAGTGTTAAGTACATTCGAAGCCATGGCAAACCAAAAGATGATGATGAGCTTTATTTTCATGTTGAAAACAATATATTTGTTTTGCGTTATGAAATCTTGGTAGTTATTGAAATTGGAAATAGATGAGCGTGACAATACAAAGCCTTTTGATGCTTATACATGTATGTGTGTTATATATAAGAACGTGTTTTGTATCAAAAAGGTCGAACGCATATGAGTGAAACAAGATTCTTCGTTCTACCCACCAAAAAGCCCAATATCAAAAAGGTCAAGGACCCTGTAAAGGAAAGAAACTACAGAAAGCTTTAAGTCAATTAAGTTCAAATTTCAAATCCGCTCAAATTATTTGTTAGAACTGAGCAGAAAAAAAATAAAGCACGGGCCCAAACTTTAGAAGCCGAGATATATACACAAATACAAAAACTTGTCTATGCCTAAACCCAACCAATTTAGGGCCACATATTGCTTATTACATTTGGAATATCCTGAAAAGTTAACTGAATAAACTGAAGTTACTTTTTTGAGGTTCGATAATATTCGGTTAAGGACCCGAATAAACTGAAGTTATTAAGTGAATGTGTTTCTGTTTGAATTACATTTTTGTTTTTTTCATCTAAATCATGTTAAATTTTCATTTAGTCTAATTGGACAAATAACTTCTCCAACTCAAAAAACTAACAAACCAAACAAAAAAACTAACAAACCAAAAGAATCGAATCAGTCGATCCGAATAAATCTACTTACATCAAACGTTTGGTTATAGTTTTAACTGGCGAATTAAATTGCGTCAAAAATTTGTATTAAAAAGTTAAATGTTTACGTTATACTATCTTCAGACTTCACTGTTAAATCATGTGCTCCTTTTTTCAATAGCATGTATTACACGAACTTGATGTCGGATGATGATGTATCCACGACATTACTACAAAACATTATGCTACATACTGTAAATCTTTAGTTTCAGAAACTTGTAAAAATCATCAGAATGATCTGGTTTGTTCATTAGCTTCCAATGCCTTTATAATGAATACAAAGAAAAAACAAAGCAACCGAAAACAAAGACACGTTTCAAAGACGTGGCTAGCTCCACTAACACAACTAACAACAAGAAAATAGGAAACATAATTGACTTATCATAAATCAGAAGAATAAGTCTCTAATTAAACGACTAAACTCAATAATCCCTCTCTTGAACTAAACTCGATTAAGAGTTTTAGTTCACAGTACTCATCCCAAACGCCTCCCTGATTCTCTGAAAAGATGACATCTTCAAAGGCTTTGTCATTATATCTGCCAACTGTTCTTCCGTACTGCAATAAACCAGCTGAACGACGCCTTCTTTTGTCAATTCCCTAAGAAAGTGATATCGGACTCTTATGTGCTTTGACTTCCCATGCATGACTGCATTTTTAGACAACTTAATAGTGGACGTGTTGTCACAAAACATAACCATCTCTTCTCCTTGCTCGTGCCCAATCTCCCTTAGTATTCTCCTCATCCAAATTGCTTGACAAGCACATGTAGCAGCTGCTACATACTCTGCTTCAGTCGACGACAACGTAACGATTGGTTGCTTTCTTGAAGACCATGCCACAGCTCCACCACTCATCAAAAAAACATACCCTGATGTGCTTTTGCTATCGTCCATATCCCCTGCATAATCACTGCCTGTGTAGCCTACGAGCTCACTTTTCCTTTCACGCTTGTACCATATTCCCAACTCAAGAGTTCCCTTCAAGTATCTCATGATTCTCTTTGCAGTAGCAAAATGCAGCTCTGTGGGATTTGACATAAAACGGCTAATGAGACTCACTACAAACACAAGATCAGGTCGGGTTGCCGTTAGATACATCAAGCTGCCCACCATTTGTTTGTATAGCGTTGAGTCGACTTTTACACCAGCTTCATCTCGACCAATTCTCTGCCCTGGAACTATAGGATTGCAGACCGAGTTGTAATTTTCCATTCCAAACCTCTTGATCAGCTCAGCAGCATACTTTCTTTGACCAATAAAGATGTCATTCTCCTTCTGCATTACCTCAATGCCAAGAAAGTATCTCATCTTCCCTAAGTCTATCATATCAAACTCGTCCTTCATTGACCCCTTAAAATCGTTTAGTAACTCCTCATCATCACTTGTGAACAAGAGATAATCAACGTAAATGCTTACAAGTAGGATTTTACCTCCTTTTCATTTAATGAACAATGTTTGCTCACTAGAACTGCTCACGAATCCTTCCTTGACAAAGTAAGCCTCAATACGGCTGAACCAAGCTCTGGGCGCTTGTTTTAGCCCATAAAGAGCTTTATGTAGCTTGTATACCATGTGCTCCTTCCCAACTGTTTCATAACCTTGAGGTTGTTCTACAAAAACGTCTTCTTTTAGCGCACCGTGTAAGAAAGCCGACTTGACATCTAGCTGATAAATTCTCCATCCTTTTTGTGCTGCCACAACAATGATCAACCTCACCGTGTCCATTCGAGCCACAGGTGCGAACACCTCCGTGTAATCTACCCCATACTCTTGAGCGTATCCTTTTACGACCAAACGAGCTTTGAACTTGTCTACCTCTCCTAGTTCATTGTATTTGGTCTTATAAATCCACTTAACCCCGATAGCTTTAGCTCCAGCAGGAAGTGTAGTCAATGACCACGTTTGGTTTCTTTCAATGGATTGTATCTCAGCGTCCATGGCTTGTCTCCATCTCTGTTGTTATGTTGCCTCCACAAAGGTAGTAGGATCTGAAATGACCATGAAAGTCAGTGTAGAGGAATCGAAGTTATCAAACGTTGCAATGTTTGCTTCTTCCTCTGCATCTGAAATTTCTTCTCCTGAGATATAATCTGCTGCCCAGATTGGTGGTCTTCTGGTTCTACTGTTTTCTGCAATTGTTGCTGCAGTGGCTGCAGAAATCTGAGGTTCGTCGGTTGGTATCGGAGGATTGTCGACAATCAAAGGATTGTCAGCTTCTGCTGCTTCTTCTCCTTCCTCAGCATTTCAGCATAATCATTTTCCCACCCTCAAAATCCCTTCTCAAGGTTTGTAGAAGAGATCGCTTCACTCTTTCGTTTCCTCCAAACTTTCTTTTCAAAGAATCCCAAATGATCTTGGATGTTCTGCGATCCAAGATTTGCTCAAACACGACCCGATCGATTGCCTGGAACAGGTAATATTTCACTTGATGATCCTTCATCTTCAGCTCCTCAAACTGCTTCTGCTGCGCTGCAATCACCTCAATTCCTCCTACAGGCTCAGAGTAACCTTCGTCCACCAAATTCCATAATCCTTTAGCACGTAAGAGATTCTCCATCAGTTCACTGCAATGGTCGTAGTAACCATCGAAGTGAGGAATTTTGGTGAGGGTTTTTTCGTCACTCATTTTTGCTCTCTCCAATCACTTTGTTTTACGTTTTGCTCTGATACCAAATGTAAATCTTTAGTTTCAGAGACTTGTAAAAAGCATCAGAATGATCTGGTTTGTTCATTAGCTTCCAATGCCTTTATAATGAATACAAAAAAAACAAAGCAATCGAAAACAAAGACACGTTTCAAAGACGTGGCTAGCTCCACTAACACAACTAACAACAAAAAAATAAGAAACATAATTGACTTATTATAAACCAGAAGAATAGATCTCTAATTAAACGACTAAACTCAACACATACCGTGATCAGTCATCTGCTTATAAACATACTTCGTAAATGGTCACTTTGAATTTTGAAATTTGTTTGTGGAAGAACAGTAATGGCTTCTAGTTTTAAAATTACGTGCCCTTTTATTTCATCCTCCAACTTGTTTTTTTTGTCCATTGGAATTTTTATTTCACATAAAAAAGACATCCATAGTACAATACGGGCCGGGTTACATAACCGAGTCGGGTTTAATTTTGTACGCACCCGGAAAAAACCCTAATTTCACCTAAACCCTTGTCTTCATCAGATTTTTTCATTTATCCGCCTCGGTTCCAAGCAATATGTGCTGAGCTCAAATTGAGAGACGAGCTTCATACATATGCCCCAAATCCTAGCAGCTGAACCTTCTCGAAACACCTTAAACCCAGCCCTCTTAGCTCTCAAGCCTCGTCAAGTGTTGATATCTAGACCAGTTATGGTGAAAGAAAGCAAAACCTTGAGTTTGAAATCGGAGCAGAAGGTTGATCTTCTCCGTTCGATAGCGCAGTACTTGGAGCGATGTGGGTTTTCTAAATGCTTCAAAAAATTGCTCTCCGAAGCCGAAATCGAGGTTTGCACATTCGCTTTTTTACTTGGAAGACAGTCAGTTTTCGATTTTTAAGAGACTTCTCTTTTGCTATTTGGAGAAAGACCACAACTTTCTCAGTGTTTTCCATTGGCTAGCTGCTGAATGTTTTCCTTGAGTTCGCCTTAGATTATTATGGAGTTTTTTTCTTTTTTTGGGGGGGGGTAAAATCTAAAATGTGAGATAGATTACTATGGAGTTGATCCTTTGTTCATATAGCAGATATGAGTTTTACATGAATGTGCTCTTTTGTTAATGTTTCAGAAGAAGGAATTGAACACTACTTTACCGGATCTAGAGGAAATGTACTGCGAGTTTTTGAAAAAGAGGTAAGCTTGTGAGGCTTGTTTCATAAACAAGGTGTTCCTTTTTTTAATTTGTTTACATTATGTTTTTTTTGTCATGCTCGCAAGATATAAATTGATTGGTCTACTGATTGATTCATGTTGAAACATTTTTTTTTTGATGTTAGCCATCTCGAAGCTGTGGAGGTGAAAGATGAATCCGGTGATGATAAGGATGGGAAGAAAAATGGAGGAAATGTAGATGAGAACGCATCTGATGATTACAAAACGGATAAGAAAGAAGTTGCGGAAGTGAGTGCAATGGAAGGCGTAGAGAAGCCAAAGAAGGAGAAAAAGAAGAAAAAGAAGGAACCAAAGTTGGAGGTAACTAAGGAAGAGAAGGTCAAAGAGACTGATGCTGAGATCGAAGACAGAGTTAAAGAGAAAAAGAAGAAGAAAAACAAGTCAAAATCTGTCGAGGCTGAGTGTTTGGGTGATGATGGTAAAGAGAAAATTTCCAAGAAAAGGAAAAGATCAGACCCCGAGGAGACTAAAGAACAGACCGAGGATGACGAGGAATCAAAGCGTCAAAAGAAGGAAGATAATGTCGAAGAAGACAACGAGGGTGTCCAAGAAACACCTGTTAAGCAGGCTGACGTTCAGGAAAACGGTAACGTTGAGGAAAGTGGAACGAAATCAACAAATCAGAAGTCAGGAAAAGGGCTTTCTAACTCAAAAGAGGTAACTGCGTTTGCATCAACATGATTTCTTCTGTGATAAGTAATCGTGTACTGATGCGTGTTTTAACATTATTTACAGCCAAAGAAACCGTTTCAGAGAGTGAAGGTTGATGAAGTTGTGTTCACTGACGAGAGGCTTAAAGACAATTCTTATTGGGCAAAGGTTCTAATTAATCTCCATTTCTCCCTTCTATAGCAATCTTTGATTTACGAATGCGTTTATTAAAGTTTAATTCTTTGTGTCTTATAGGATGGTGCTGATTCGGGTTATGGTGCTAAAGCTCAAGAGGTTCTAGGGCAAGTCAGAGGAAGGTAAAGCTCCTCAGCCTTTAGACTTTGTTATATGTATGAGTTACGCATTGACAACAAGGGTCTTTGGGGTGTTGATTTGGTTATTGGAGTTGGTTTGGTTCGGGTTTAAAGTTCATAACCAAAGTCAAACCTAATATTTTCCCCAGCTTTTGGACTTCTAGATCTGAGTTAGGCATTGACAATTAGGAGTCAGACGTTGACATTTAGGGGTGTTGATTTGGGTACTGCGTTTGGTTCAGAGTGCTTGTTTCGGCTTAGATTACACTAACTTCGGTTTAGGTTTGGTTTACTCGGGTACTAAAGTGAAGAAATTGATTTCGGTTTCATGTCTTGATCTCTGAACTTTCGCTTTTTTTTTGTTTAAGGGGTTTCCGACATGAGAAGACGAAGAAGAAACGAGGAAGCTACAGAGGAGGAGAGATCGATCTTCAGTCACATTCTGTTAAGTTTGAGTACTCAGACGAAGAATGATTATATCTGATAGGCAAACGCACTGTCATTTTTCATTGTTTCCTTTGCTTTCCCTTTCTGATTAATCATCTTTTTCTTTTGCTTTGATTATTTCAATATGTAAAACTATTACGATCTAAATACCCGAGACAGGGTTCCAAGTTTTGTCTGTGTTAATGGTCTCTTTTGAAACTTGTAAGAACATGATTCTGTTTCAGTTTCTGTGTTCACTAAATTGATAGTTTCTAGTTCTACTTGACTACGTAAGCGTTGTTCACTTGCTTCATCAATAGCTGGGTGTTGGGCCCATATATGTTAGTGGGTTTGGGCCCGGTTTAGCAAATAAGTTTTTCGTTAAAAGATTAAAAGAAGAGTTCAAGAGTTTCCGACCGATCCTCGCTGGAGTCAATTAATTTTTTTGTTCATCGAATTTTACTTTTCAGTGCCCAAGGAATCAATTTAGCCGACATATACATACATCCATGTTTGTTGTTACCTTGTAAAATGTGTTTTGATATTTTTTCTTTTTCTTTGCTTTCTAAATAGTTGCTCTAATATTTAGTTCAAATAGTTTCCTTGTATTAAAACATATGTTTTTTTTTGTAACTGATTGATCATCTTATTGCTAATGACTTTATTTGTGAACTGTGCATTATTCTATACTTTCTAATCAAATTTAGTAAAAAGGTATTTGGGGAAAAAAGTAAAGAGGAGTATCTTTCTTATGGCCTCTTGCGTTTTGGTTAGGCAAAGTGTTATTTTCCTTTATATTAATCTCATTAATAAAACACTGAAAGTTGTTATTCGAATAATTTTTTTAGCAAAAATTACTATTTTTTAGAAGATATTATTTTCTGTGTCGGTCAGTTCTTTTTGCTAGGCAATACTTGTATTAGTATATGATAATTTTGACGATAAAAAAAATAGATATGATATTCTGAATTACAGAAAAAGCATCCAATGCTTGACGTTGGGTTTTTCTATAAGATTTATTTGTTCTTGTTAGTAAATATTTTCCTTGAACTCCAATTATTTCCTAAACTATATCTTCTCTTGCATTTTATGTTAGATTTTATTCTTAATGCTTTTAGCCAATAAAAATCATTGATGAAGGTCTAGTTTTTTTTTGTCATTTGTTGAGAGCCGTAAGAGGTAAAGCTATATTTTCTCTGCATCCCAAACTAATTCCAAAACTGAGTCATCGTTTTGCATTGTGATAACATTTACATCTAAAGATATATTGACCTTGGCCGTGATCCAATTAGCTTCTTTGACAAATAGTTACATTCTTCGAAGTATATAATAATATTTGCAAGAATATAAGAATTAGCAAAATATCTTCTTCTTTTAATTCATTTGTTAGTTGAATTTTAGTTTTGTTTTTGTTCCTATTATAATGGACCAATCTGTTTTTTTTCTTCTTCATTGTCACGATTAGAAGTAGGTAACAAAAAAAAACAGATATTTTCTAGAAACACAGATTATTAAAAAAAAATATCGTGAACTATATGGTCCCCGTAACTGTATATAATATTTGGGTGGATGTGTTTAGTAATATCACATCCCACCTATATGTTTTTCCAGATTACGAAATCGACCCCAGCTTTTTCTCTTTCGATAAAAGTAGTATTAATGACAACGACGTGATTAAGAATTTAAGATTAAATGCACAAATAAAGAAATATCTGGAATTAGAAAAGGTTGTTAGGACTAGAGATTTAGGTGTATATATCATAATTTTAATATCTAAATAATAAACTTTATCAGTTTTGTGCATGAGACATTTTCATCAGTCTCTTTAAAGTTTCATACATGGCTTAACATATGAGCTTTACTTCGTACTGAAACTAATATTGATTCTCATGCTGTTGTAGATTTATGCCGACGTGAATATACACTCTAATTACTTTGTTTTTCTGTTCATTTATGACCAATAAGAAAGGATATTGTCGTTGACAAGACGAAAGAACACATGTAATTTATTAACCAAAACAATGATAAAGACAATGAACAAAAAAAACATAATAAAGACATTTAACTTAACTTAACTCTCACTCAGTTTTTCCTTAGATTTAATTCAACTTTCTGTAAAGAAGTAAATGACCCTGAAAATGTTTTGTTATAACACAAATATTTTATTCAACTTGTAAGTTGTAATGTACCACTTACTTAGTTGTTTACTTAATCTAGTTATATATGTGAAATGATTAGATTAACTAAAATAGTTGATTATGTGTTTATATTTAAATTAACATTAATCTACATATGCAATGCACTTAGCTAATGGAAGATGATATGTAGCTAACTTATCAAGTGCGGTTTCGAGGGTATTTAATATTTATGACCTTACCTTTGTAGAGTTTATTTAGACTGCAACTGCATTGCATGGTATATGTCCTTTCAGTAAATTTTTTATATTTGTTCCATTCGTTAATGTCAAAAACTAAGAAAATAATCGAAAAAAGTAATGAAAAATTTTAAAATAAAATTAAGAAATTAAATTGGTCGACGGAAGAAATAAATATTTTCTCTCTACTCTTATGCGTATTTCAAATTCTAAGTCGGCTAGTGAACTGACACGTAGGAAATGGTGTTTTTCTGAACCGACACGTCAGCAATAGACAAAAGAGTGTCACACATTAGAAGTTTTTTAAAAATACCATCTAGACGTTACAAAGAGACCTTGCTGTATGTACACGTGTCGGCGTTTCAATCCCCGATTTTTTTTTATTATTATTTTTTCCGGAGTTTTCTTTATATTCCAGAGTTTTGTTATTTTATATGCATATGGTTATTAATTATATTATTATCACACACTCAATTATCACGGTAGGTTAACTAATAATATCGATTACTATTTTAATTAATAATACGAGACATTCCATCACAGTCTAGTCTTCACTTTACAGATGCTCCTAGTGGTCTTAGAACTTTACAGAACTCTCTACGCGTATTATAAAAAGGTATCATGTAAGATTTATTTTTCTTTCGATATGATTTATTTATTTAAAAGGGCAATCTCTTAGAATAAAAACAATTAATTTAGTAAATATGCTTTTTTGAAAAATCATTCTGCATACGTGGCATGAACGAGATATTGAGTGCGAATCGCTTCTTGTTAACGTTTTCAATATTCTGAACAGTTATTCGTCATTTAAACGAAATTTCCTACAAGTTTCGTCTACTCGCCATGTTTCCGCGTTTGTTGGAACACTATTTATCTTTTTCACGCCAACTACAAGAGAAAATTAAATAATTAATGGACTATAATTAACTTATTTATTTCTCGATCGTGTCATGAATCTTGGAATCGAACCCGGATTGTTTGAAATGTTTTTGTTATAGTATTTAGCAGTCGGTGCATCACGACAAGAAAAGTTTGAAGTCACTTTATAGTCAAGGCTCAATAAACAAAAACTAAAGGAAAACATACTAAAAAGATTATGAAGTTCTAATTGGTTAGACAGAATAAGTTTGATTTCATGTTTAGATAAGATCGTTGGTCTGGTATATATACTTTGGATCATTAATAATGCTAAGAAAGTAGGAAGAGAGCTTTCTCATTTCTGTTTTCTCTTTCAC
This sequence comes from Schrenkiella parvula, assembly GCA_000218505.1. Lineage (NCBI taxonomy): Eukaryota > Viridiplantae > Streptophyta > Magnoliopsida > Brassicales > Brassicaceae > Schrenkiella > Schrenkiella parvula. Next base: position 9,773,103 of record CM001192.1, on the reverse strand, counting down.
ATTTTATATCGGTTCTCGTTTACACATTGACTATGTAAGTATATTGTGAAACCTCTGTATAATGGTTATGTAAACTCGGTTTAAGTTCAAATTGTTCAATATACATATTGAAATGTACAAAAATGCGAAGTCTTTGTAACGGTAAAACCTATAGAATTTATTTCTATCATAAACACTCTTACTTATTTTGATTGATATATAAAGTATACCTAATATAAAATGTACAAACTGGAATAATTTAACGTCATCTGAATAATTACTATATTTTATATTCTATATTTATCTATTTATTCATTTTAAGTTAATATAGCTTTATGAATACCTTTGATTAATTGGATTTAAGCAAAAAAAAACATGTTAATTTAGATTATTAGTTGCTGAAAATTTTCAAACTAATTTAAACCTAACAAAAGTTTTAATTTCAATTGCTAAATGATGTTGGAGAATTGTTTTTGTTCAAAGTCTGTCTTGTCACTAGTGTTTTCGTTAATAGAAAAAATATATTTTTAACATTTTAGAATATCTACTAACCTATTTTCTCTGTCATTTTGATTTAAAACGGTCGTATGTAACTGATAAAAAAAAGCTAGGAATCTTTGTTTGTATCTATTGATTAATTGATGACACGTTTCTATATTTTTAATTACTAAAATCTATTAACTAATTTTGAATTGACACATGTTCCAAATTGGCAATAATTTTCTTTTATCAGCAAATAGTAAATGATTTTTGAGGAAAATTTTCTGTAATCTTATCTTTTATGAGATAGGAATGGTTTATTTTTATAAAAGTTTTGCTTAGCATAACATAGATTTGGTTCAAATAAAAGGAATAATACAGAGATTTGTTTGATTAAAAAATTATAAACAGGGTTATTTATACCACTACGAGCATTTATTTAGCGCGTGCCACGTTGCGTAGTTGCCAAGAAAAGGGAAAGTACCCATAACGGCCCAAGGGCTTTCTTAGTGTAATGTTTAATATTACTCATTAACCCTAGTCCTGAGATCTATCTATACATATATATGTGTATAGATAATATATACTCGCTACTGTTCTATTTATCCCAATTTATTCATTTCCTAGAGAGCCTTTTTCATGTTCCCTCTCCACCGGAAAGTTGAAAGCGGCGAGAGCAAGTAACGTTTTCCGGCGAACTTACCGGAGATTTCTCTCCAGGTAAAAGAAATAAAAAATGTTGCTCTCGTCTCGAAATTTGTTAACCGACTACGGAACCAAGTTTCGGATTTCGATAAAAAGGCTTAATTAAGTAAATTTTTCTTAATTATATTTTAATCGTTTTTGTTTAAAACTAAGATTTGCAGTGTTGGTCGCTTTGTCTCCTTTATTCTTCTTCTTCTTCTTCTTCTTCCTCTTTTAGTCTTACTTGTTTTTGAATTTTTGTTGACTACTTGAGTAACCGCTTTCTCGTGGTGGGAGAGACCTCGTCTTCATCGATTTTGGTTTTATATAAGCTCCATTTTCATGATATTTCTGTGAATTAAAGCTAATGTCAGTGAGAATTGGAAGAAATCTGAGATAATTTTTTGGTTTCCCTCAGTGTAGACCGGTGGGTTTCGTCGCTGAAATTTCTATCCTTTTTTCTTTTCTTTTTGAAGTTGAAATTATGATTCTCGGAAAATCGAGTTTTGCAGCGTTTTCCTGATTTTTCTCGGAGAGATATTTTACTTTGTTTTTTTTTCCTGGAGAAATTGCCTTTTTCCTGCTTGCTATTTCACGTGGTTGTCGAAAGCAGAAGCAATCTTTAAACATCAAACTTACTTATCTTTTTTTTTGTCTTTTTGGTTTTTCTCAGTCGATTTCGATTTAGGTGTTGGGTGTGGTTTCACTTTTCTCGCGTTTTCTCTCCTGCGACTACGATGACTAGTCCCTTCAAACCATCGCCGGGAAGACGCCGGGGAGGCGATTTGGAGTCCGGCAAAAGTGAAAACGCCGACTCCGATAGCGACACGTTCTACATCCCCTCGAAGAATGCTTCAATTGAGCGACTCCAACAGTGGAGAGTAAGACCTTATCCTTATCTCGCTCCTTGTAAACTACATACAGACATTTCTCGTATGTAAAAGCTTCTGGGTTTCTATGGTTTTCTATGCGACTCTTCGTCTTTACTTGTACTGCTGAATTTGTAGATGCCAATTTTTTGTTTTGGCACACATGTTATTGGGCTTTTCGATTAAGTGAGATGATAATGCTTGTTTATCTCCAATAAGTCTTTGCGTTGATGTTGTTATATGTTTCTTCATTGGATTGATTGTTCTCTATGTTTGGGCCAACAATGAATGGTGCTTATTGCAGAAAGCTGCGCTGGTGCTCAATGCCTCACGGAGATTCCGTTACACCTTGGACTTGAAGAAGGAGCAAGAAACGAGAGAAATGAGGCAGAAGATCAGAGGTCACGCTCATGCTCTTTTGGTAAGTTTATTTGGCGGCTGGTGAATCATGGTCTTAGTGTGATATGGAGCCTTTTACAGATTATTGAATGCTCTTTTTTTTCATTGTTAGGCTGCAAATCGTTTCATGGATATGGGGCGTGAGCAAGGTAATTCTGAAAAACTGTATGCCTTGGTGCTATGCATAATCTGGTTCTCAATGTGGAGTAGAAAGTCTTTATATTATTGACCCTAATTGGTGTGATCCTCTTTCTCTTCAGGTGTTGAAAAACCAACAGCTTCTGCAACTCCATCTGGTGATTTTGGAATTAGCCCTGAACAGCTTGTGATCATGTCAAAGGATCACAACGTTGGTTCTCTTCAGCAATATGGAGGGGTAAGTTCTCTGGTCCCTTTGTTGGCTTTTCTGTACTTCATCTTTTTTTGGTCTGCACTAATTTGTTGGTGTTGGGAGGTTGAATCAGGCTCAAGGGTTATCAGACTTACTCAAGACAGATGCCGAGAAAGGTATCAGCGGAGATGATGATGACTTGCTAAAGCGCAAGACCACTTATGGGTCAAACACCTATCCTCGCAAGAAAGGGAAAGGGTTTCTGGTATGAAGATGCATATCTGTTATTAGTTCTGTGCTTGAAGTTAGGTTCTTCCCTGCTCAGTTTCTCATAAAGCATGTTGGTTTTTTTATTTTCATTGCAGAGGTTTCTTTGGGATGCTTCCCATGATCTCACTTTGATCATTTTGATGGTGGCTGCAGTAGCGTCTTTAGCACTTGGCATAAAAACAGAGGTTTGTTGTTGAAATTAATTGATCAAAGCTGCTCTTCCCTCTTTCAAAAGTGTAATGTCAACTGCAATTTAACCGTTGTCTTACACAATCTTGTTTATTTTGGATATCAATCTTGTCAGGGTATCAAAGAAGGATGGTATGATGGAGGAAGCATTGCATTTGCAGTGATTCTTGTGATTGTCGTGACAGCTGTCAGTGACTACAAACAGTCACTGCAGTTTCAGAACTTGAATGATGAAAAGAGAAACATACATCTCGAGGTATGAATTTGCGGTAATGTAAATTTTTTCTCATACTCTTTTTTTCTTGTTTCCTTAGTAACACTACGTTTTCTGTTGATTGCTGCGCAGGTGATAAGAGGTGGAAGACGAGTGGAAGTCTCAATCTATGACCTTGTGGTTGGTGATGTCATACCCCTCAACATTGGCAATCAGGTAAGTGATTTATTCCTCTCCTTTAATTTTGTGTTTTCGTCCATATTACCATGTGTCTAATTGAAATTGAAAATTATCTTTAGGTTCCTGCAGATGGAGTGCTAATAGCTGGCCATTCTCTTGCCCTTGATGAGTCTAGCATGACTGGAGAGAGCAAAATCGTATATATTTTTTCTTGTCATAGTGAAGTTGTTGATTTTTCTCGTTTCTTTTTGGTATAACTCTTAACAATGGACCTCCCTTTTCTTCTTAGGTTAACAAAAACGCTAACAAGGACCCATTCCTAATGTCTGGCTGTAAAGTAGCAGATGGAAATGGTGTTATGCTGGTAGGATTCTTCCCTAATTTATGTTTCTATAGCAGAAAACAGCTAAGAGTAAAAATAGGTGAAACGAACTGATATCTCAGGAGATAGTTAAAACATGTACGCTCTTTTCTTTCTGCAAGGTTACTGGTGTTGGAGTCAACACCGAATGGGGATTGCTGATGGCCAGCATTTCGGAAGACAATGGTGAAGAAACTCCCTTACAGGTAGATTTCTTAAATCATTGTTAGTTGAATCTTTTTAAGTTTATACAAATCGAGCTAATATTTGACGGGCTTATACCAGGTGCGCTTAAATGGGGTAGCTACTTTTATTGGTACCATTGGGTTAGTTGTTGCTGCTTGTGTGCTAGTGATTCTTCTGGTTCGGTAAGGATTCTATCGTTGCTGATTATTAATTTGAAACTCTATCCATATCGTCATCAATGCATGAGAACAATTATGTATGTTGTCCTCTCTTTGTTTTACAGATATTTCACTGGTCACACTGAAGACGAAAGGGGAGGTCCTCAATTTGTTAAAGGAAAGACAAAAATCGGTCACGTAGTTGATGATGTGGTCAAAGTTATTACCGTAGCGGTATGTTTCCTAGTTATCCATCTTAACCTAATAGAGAGCCAACAGTAAGAATCTTTCATTTTCTATAGAAATAGTAATATTCTGCTATTGCTGCAGGTTACAATTGTCGTAGTGGCGGTGCCTGAGGGTCTTCCATTGGCTGTCACTTTAACGTATGTGTTTTTTCTGTCTTGGCTATGTCAGAAAGTCTTGTTCCCTGACACTACTTTTCACGTCTCTTTGCTGATTATATTTACTTTTCTACTATTTTGTCTCATTTCAGGCTTGCCTATTCAATGAGAAAAATGATGGCAGATAAGGCTTTGGTATGATTATTTTACTTTCTGTCCATCTTTATTGTGTGATGGGAGTGACAATATATGAATCGATTAGCAGCTCTTTTATATGGCAAAAAATTATGATGTGCAGGTGCGGAGGCTATCTGCTTGTGAGACAATGGGCTCTGCCACCACTATTTGCAGCGATAAAACTGGAACACTAACTTTGAATCAGGTGTGTTTTGTGTTTAAAAATCTGGGTTGGGTTCTTGCTCTGTGTTAAGAGTAATAGACTCGAGTGAACAGTTTCTGTCACTAAGTGATTTTTTTTTTTCTGAAAAAAGTAGATGACAGTGGTCGAGTCTTATGCCGGGGGCAAGAAAACAGATAGTCAACAAGTGCCAGCAACTATCTCCTCGTTATGCATTGAAGGAATAGCTCAAAACACAACTGGGAGTATTTACGTTCCAGAGGTAAGCAGCTTCGATAATTTCCCGAACTTTGCTTCTTCCTAGAGAAGACAGGAATCATGGGGTTTTATTTGCTTACAGGGCGGCGGCGATTTAGAGTTCTCTGGTTCACCAACAGAGAAAGCCATTCTTGGCTGGGGAATTAAGGTTTAGTTCTGAAGCTTTTGTGGTTTTCTTGTACGAGCACAATTTTAAGGCCTATGAGCTGACGAGTAACTGTATTTTCTCTCTCTCTTTCAGCTGGGAATGAATTTTGAGACAGCCAGGTCGCAGTCGTCTATTCTTCATGCTTTTCCGTTTAACTCAGAGAAGAAACGTGGTGCTGTTGCTGTAAAAACGGTAACATGTCTGCTGCTAAAATGTAGATACTACTAGTGTTCTGTTTTGGGGGGCAAAGATACTATGAATTTATGCAGAAGAAAATCATTTTCTTGATTCCTATTTTGACTTTTAAAATTTTTTCGGTATTACTTTTCAGGCTGATGGTGAAGTTCATGTTCACTGGAAAGGAGCGTCTGAAATTGTCCTTGCATGTTGCACAAGCTACATCGATGAGGATGGTAATGTCGCACCAATGACTGACGACAAGGTCTGTGAAAAGTCTAATTTATTAAACCTCTAAAAACTAGGCGTATCTGTATAATTGTGCAATTTACCATTCATGGTTTTCATGACGCTTTGCGGAATCCAATCACTTTGATGTTTCTAGGCACAGTATTTCAAGGATGGGATCGAAGAGATGGCTGGAAGAACCTTACGATGTGTGGCACTGGCCTTTAGAACCTTTGAGCCTGAAAAGGTCCCAACAGGAGAAGGACTCTCAAACTGGGCACTCCCAGAGAACGACCTTATTTTACTAGCTATAGTAGGCATAAAGGTTGGTTTATTTATGTTCATGAGATTAGTCAAATATACACCATTTTTGTTATATTTTCATAACAATAACCCACATGTCATGTCCAGCAATATTCTTGGTAGTGTTTCTTATTGATTTTTTTGAAAATGCGCACAGGATCCATGTAGACCAGGAGTCAGAGATTCAGTTCAGTTGTGTCAGAATGCTGGTGTCAAGGTGCTTCTTTTGTTTGATTTATGATGCTAAATTTTTTTTTCTTGGCCGCTTAATGATCACTTCATGATGTTCCTTGATGTTCAGGTCCGTATGGTTACTGGTGACAATGTCCAAACTGCCAGGGCTATTGCTTTGGAGTGTGGAATATTAACTTCGGATGCCGATGCCTCCGAGCCTAATCTCATTGAAGGAAAATCATTCCGTGCCTTGACCGATGCAGAAAGGGACAAGATTAGCGACAAAATATCGGTAATGTTCACAACACCACTTCTCAATGTTTAAGAGTGAATTTGAATGCCTTAGTCTCATTCTCTGTAGAGGTTTGGCCTGTCTTCAGGCTTCACTCTATTCAGATAATCTCTATGATCATCAGATGCATCAGTTATTGTTATATGATATAAACAGCCTATACTGAAGGTGACATAGTTGCTTACGTGTGAAGGTTATGGGCCGGTCATCGCCCAATGACAAGCTTCTGCTGGTACAGTCTCTGAGGAGACGTGGCCATGTTGTTGCAGTCACCGGAGATGGGACAAATGATGCTCCTGCATTGCATGAGGTACAAGCAATTTTCTAAATTCTAACTGATTATGTCGTAACATACAACTACTATTGAAAGTTTCTTTTTGCCAAGTGTCTTTCTCACTGTTGTCAAACTTTTTGAGTGCATTTGCAGGCAGATATTGGTCTTGCAATGGGAATAGCTGGAACAGAAGTGGCTAAAGAGAGTTCGGACATCATCATCTTAGATGACAACTTTGCATCTGTTGTAAAGGTTTGTTCAAATTTACTTTTCCCTCATCTTTAATTCATTTCTCAACTCAAGTTTTGCAAAATACATACAATCTTCTTCATTATCAAAATCATTCTGAATCAATGTATGCTTGGTGTAATATTCCAAAACTAATCTTGGTGTGGCTTTTGATATGTAGGTTGTTCGCTGGGGACGATCAGTCTATGCCAATATTCAGAAATTCATCCAGTTTCAGCTCACAGTCAATGTCGCTGCTCTTGCCATTAACGTTGTAGCTGCTATTTCAAGTGGTGACGTTCCACTTACCGCTGTCCAGGTTTGAATTTCTGTTGCATTTGGCTTCTTTCTGATCTCTCTCTAAAGATATATATATATATGTATATATAGATTTCTTCTTACATTTGGCATTTTCCTTAACATACAGCTTCTGTGGGTTAATCTGATTATGGACACTCTCGGAGCATTGGCTTTGGCTACTGAACCACCCACTGATCACCTCATGGGCAGGCCTCCCGTTGGCAGAAAGTATGTTTTTTGCAGCTTTTAGTTTCTCACAATAAAACTTTCATAAGACATTTGTTCTTGTGCTTATTTGCTTTGATTCTTTTTGCAGAGAGCCTCTTATTACCAACATTATGTGGAGAAACTTGTTGATTCAGGTAAATAATCGATGAACAAACTCTCGGCATATATGAAACCACCTTCATAATATTTAATAAAAAGTTGAAACATAAATCTTCAGGCTATCTATCAAGTGAGTGTGTTGTTAGTTCTCAACTTCAGAGGCATCAGCATACTTGGCCTCGAGCATGAAGTTCCTGCACACGCCACCAGAGTGAAGAACACAATAATCTTCAATGCCTTTGTCCTCTGCCAGGTGAGTGAATTAAATCAAGTCTCTTCTTTTGCAGTAAAAACCAGAATGTAAACCGCACATGTTTATTGATTTTTGGTTTGTTTGTTAACAGGCTTTCAACGAGTTCAATGCAAGAAAACCAGATGAGAAGAACATCTTCAAGGGAGTTATCAAGAATCGTCTCTTCATGGGTATTATAGTCATAACTCTCGTCCTCCAGGTAAAGAATTTGGTCCATCATAAAATACAGATTGTAATTTACGTTGTATAAACCCTTATTATTCTCACATTAAAAAACGTCTTATGTTGGTTTGTCAGGTTATCATTGTCGAGTTCCTGGGTAAATTCGCTTCCACGACGAAACTTAAATGGCAGCAATGGCTAATATGCTTTGGCATCGGTGTGATCAGGTCACTTTACTGTTTTGCCTTTATACAAGTTGTTGATAGAACAGATATATGTGCAATGCTTATTGTTGAAACATAGCTAACGTGTTTTGTAATGTTGACCAGTTGGCCTCTTGCTCTTGTCGGGAAATTCATTCCGGTGCCAAAAACTCCTCTCAGCAACAAACTCTCAGCACTAAAATTCTGGGGCAAGAAAAAATCTTCTGGAGAAGGTAAAAAACTTACAGCCTTGTGCAATTCATTACTGGACTAACTTTGATATTATACAAAATTACAAACCGATAAAAACTCAAAGTAAAGTTATGGTTTAGTCGGCATTTAGTGATCTTTTGACCAGCTTTTAACTAGTATTTTAACAAATTTTCTTTGCCCAACAGGTTCTCTCTGATTTGGAGGCTGGTTTATCTCTCAGACGCTTTTTAAGTGTTTCTTTTAGGACTAACAAAAAAGACAACGTTTGGTTTGGTATGGATTTTATTTATATTTTTCGGAAACCCAAAAGTAAAGTTTTTCGGGGTTTGTCGATGCGGGCAAGTTTGGATTTCTCGTTTTTCCTTTTTCTTTGTTTTTTGTAATATGAATGAATGGATTATCTTTGGAATCTTTATTGGTATTTATTTTAATCAATAAATATCAAAATTCGCAAAAGATTGGTGCAAAGTTATACATAGTTTGACGTACGTTCTGCTCGACCATTAGTGTCACTGTCCTGTGGCCTCTCATTTTTGTCAACTGGAGATTTTAGTTTTAAACCACAAAAAATGGAGTTGAAATTACATGGACTCCAATATTGAAAAATGTTTCACATTATTTTCATATTACAATGTAGAAGTGTGGACGTCGATTCCATACATCCAACGGACGTTAAGGAACCGTTAACAGAAACCGTAAAATGGGTCCCACATGGTCGCATCTTAATCAGTTCTTCTCGCCACATCATTGATTTTATAATCGGACATATACGGAAACCAGTCGATGAAAAGCCAAAGAAGCCAGTCCGGTCTTTGTTTTTCTGTCGACCGATTATAATTTAAAAAAAAAATTCGGTCGATAAATGTGTATATATTTTTTCTTTTAAATAAGAGAACGCGTCCGAGAAGAAAAAAAATGGTTAAAAAATTCAAGCATAAAAGAAGAAGGAGAGACTGTATAAGAGAGACTAGAGCGCGTTTACTACTCCTCACTCTACAAATTCTCTTCCTTCCTTTAGTACAGACATCGTCTCTGTTTTTTTGTAGGTCGGTGAAGAACCGTGATTTGCTCAAATCAGGAAAAATAACAACAAAAAAAGCTCTCTCAATCTCCATCTTCCCGTTATTATCGCCACGTGTTTCTCTCTTTCTGTCTGCTCTTTTCTTTTGTCTCTTCTCGTCTTCTCTCTAAAAACTTAAGCTCAGAGTTCGAATAAATCGAAACACTGAGAGAGAGAGAGACCCTTTTCCGATTTTCCCCATCGCCATGTGTGGGTCAGTTTTCATTTCTCTCCTCTTGGCGCGTGAGTTCCGAATCCGAAACTAAGCTTGTGAACAAGGAAACAATGTTATTAACTCCAAAGATGTTTAGTTCTTGGCTTGGAAAAGATGTTAAGAAGATTCTCAAACGCAAAGACAGTGATGCTGGTGAAAAAGGTAACTAAAAAAACACAAAAAAAAGCTAACTTTACATCAATTTCTCAATTCCATTGTATTGATTTCGATTATCCTTGTCCATGTCTGATTATAATTTCCTTGAAGATCTCCTATTTCTTTTAGGAATATCCAATTTTATCTTATAAAACCCCAATAGTTTTTAGGGTTTCATCACTAAAGAACGAACAATCTGAGAGTTGAGTTGAATATCCCAATTTGTAACGATGATTTTCAATTTAAGGGAAAGCACTCGAGGACTTGCGAGCATCGTTGTTCAACAAATTCCGTTCACCGGAAACTCCAAAGAGACAGCAGCAACAACACACACACCGTATCTGTGGCCCAACTGTTGCTCTCACATTCAATTTTTTTGTTGCAATTAGCATTATCTTCATGAACAAATGGGTACTTTAACTCTTGTCTATAAATTCACATAATCTTCTTCGTAAGTGACTGTTTAATCAGCAATTTTTGTTTTTTGTTTTCTTCTCCAGGTGCTTAAAAACATAGGCTTTGAGTTTCCAGTGTTCCTCACTTTCATTCACTACATTGTAGCTTATCTACTAATGGCTCTTCTCAAATCCTTTTCCTTTCTTCCGGCTGCACCGCCTTCCTCGAAATCATCGTCTCTTTCGCTGTACACTCTTGGCATTGTTATGTCGCTCTCTACAGGACTTGCTAATGTTAGCCTCAAGTATAACAGGTGTGTGAAGTTTGTGTTATCTTCTCTGGTTTTCATATACTATAGCTCGGTCTCATGGCGTTTCTCACCGCGGTTTTGTTCGGTGTTTTTGTTTCTTAGTGTTGGATTCTACCAGATGGCGAAAATCGCGGTTACACCGTCTATTGTGTTTGCAGAGTTCTTGTGGTATAGAAAGAGAGTTTCTTTCATGAAGGTAGCTGAAATTTTCTCTACTAATTACACATATTAGTTAAATCAAAATCAACATTTGTTCTGTCATAACTTGCAAATCCTGTACAAATGTACTCAACTGGATTCGCATTGATTCATTAGGACTAGAGTTTATCGAATTAAGGATTTTGTTTACGAAAGAGAAAAACTTTGGTATAGTAGTAACCTTGCGGCTGATGTTTTACAGGTGGTTGCACTTACAGTTGTATCTGTGGGAGTTGCGGTTGCGACTGTAACAGATTTACAGTTTAGTCTGTTTGGTGCTTGTGTGGCTTTAGCATGGATCATACCTAGCGCAACCAACAAAATCTTGTGGTCCAATATGCAACAACGAGAGAACTGGACCGCATTAGCGTATGTGAATCAGATTCTTTCCGCTCATTCATTCTCGCTGTATCGACATCTCTGAATACCATCTCTCTTTATGTATTCTCGAAAACAGGTTGATGTGGAAGACGACACCAATCACTTTGTTGTTTCTAGTATCTATGATTCCGTTCTTGGATCCGCCAGGCGCTCTATCTTTCGATTGGAGCTTTGCCAATACATGCGCCATTCTTATTTCCGCTTTTCTCGGATTCTTTCTTCAATGGTCCGGAGCCTTAGCTCTCGGGTAAGCAAACCTTCCTACATATTAGTGTGGTTGGTACAGTTCGATTCTGTTATTTCTGTTTAGAGTTTTCACAGCCTAACTAGAACCAAGTTTTTGTTTGTTGTTTGGTTTGGTCGGTACTGCAAGACTGCTATATTTTCTCAAATCCGATTTTGTCCATTTTTTTTGCAGAGCAACTTCTGCAATTACGCACGTAGTGCTGGGACAATTCAAGACCTGTGTCCTCCTCCTTGGAAACTTCTACATTTTCGGATCGAATAGTGGTGCGATTAGCGTTTGTGGTGCAATTGTGGCGATCATAGGGACTTCATTATATACTTACCTTAACACGAGAGGTCAATCTCTTAAGGCTTCGTCTTCTTCTTCTCCTACTCCTCCTTCAGACAAGAAGTCAAGATTCGGTGATCTTAAGGATGATGAGAAGAATCTTGAACCTTACGGCTCTGAAGCGGTTTAGTCTAGTAAATGACATATTTTCAAATCTTTTATAGTATAGTTTTAATTGATTATTCCACGATCAGTACTTATCTAATTTTCAACTTTTTGTGTTTCTTTTCACGATTCTAATTTCTAATTTTGTCCCTGAAAATAAACAATTGTTTCTTTTTTGGTAGCAGTGTTTCAATTAAAATTTATGTTCTCTTTTTCTTTTGTCATCAAATTCTTTTCTTCTCGTCAGATGTATATGTGCTGAATATTTTGAAATTTAATGAAACTTTTTAGAAAATAAATTTATTCTTCCGCTTTTTCAAGTTATATTGGGATTGACGGATTGTCGCATATTTTGTGCAATATCAATATAATTGAAACTAAATGGGCTGGTTTGAGGCCTTCTGGGCTGAGTAACTTACAAAACTAAATGGGCCGATTTGAGGCCTAATTAATTATTTTTTTAAGCGTGATTGAACTTAGTACTAAGGAAATGTAATCTCTGTGATTAAGGAAAGTAAAATTATTAGTTTGTTAGGAAATATAAATAAGATGAAATCGATGAAAACGCAGTTCAGTTAAACTTTTTATTTGAACGATCGTTTTCCCCGGATCCAATTCTGAAACCGACCGATTCGCCGCCGCATCTCCTCCTTCATCTCGCCGTCATCTCCGGTAATTTAATTTTCTCTTTCTCTGCTTCTTTTTCCCCTTTTAATTCCCGTTTCCACCGCCGCAAATTCTTCTTACGCATTTTGTTTATTTTTTGTTTCCCGATGCTTTGTTGGTTTACTGAGTAGATCGGAATCTCTGGTGATCGACTTCGGATTTTGATGTGTTTTTCTTAGTTTGGTTGCGGTTGACGGATCGGATCTGTAAATCTCTTTGTGATCTTTCCACCATTATTGAAGAATTGAAATCGTGAGCTAAAATGCATGTTGGACACGGTTTTGTAACTCAATTCTATCGAAATTGAGTTTGAGAGGTTCTCGTGAAATCTAATGTAGCTTGCATCTTATTCGGCAACTCGATTCTGACACATTTTCAGATTTCACTCTTTTCAATGGGCTTTTTGGCTTTCTTCCCTCTTTAGATCTGTGCTTTAGTTATTCTACACCTGCGCTAATCTCTTACATTTTTACTTTGGAACTCTTTTACAGGATAAGGATGGAGAAATCATGTACGTTGCTCATTCACTATGACAAAGGAACTCCTGCAATTGCGAACGAGATCAAAGAAGCTCTTGAAGGGAATGATTTATCTGCGAAAATCGAGGCCTTGAAGAAAGCAATCATGCTTTTGCTTAATGGTGAAACGTTGCCTCACCTTTTCATCACTATTATCAGATATGTTTTGACATCCGAGGACCACACAGTCCAGAAGCTACTGCTGCTTTACTTGGAGACAATCGAGAAAACTGATGCTAAAGGGAAAGTGCTACCTGAAATGATACTGATATGTCAGAATCTGAGGAACAACCTTCAGCATCCCAATGAGTACATCCGCGGAGTTACGTTGCGGTTCCTTAGCCGATTGAGAGAGACTGAAGTTATGGAGCCTTTGATTCCCTCAGTGTTACAAAATCTGGAGCATCGCCATCCTTTTGTCCGTAGGAACGCGATTTTGGCTATTATGTCAATATATAAGCTCCCACAAGGTGACCAGCTCTTGGTAGATGCACCTGAAATCATTGAGAAAAAAGTTTTGTCAATCGAACAAGATCCCTCTGCTAAACGAAATGCATTTCTTATGCTCTTCAATTGCGATCAAGACCGAGCGGTCAATTATCTTCTGACTAATGTTGATAGAGTTTCTGACTGGAATGAATTGCTTCAGATGGTGGTTCTGGAATTAATCAGGAAAGTGTGTAGGACCAAGCCTTCAGAGAAGGGGAAGTATATTAAGATCATTATATCTTTGTTAAATGCGCCTTCATCTGCAGTTACTTATGAATGTGCTCAGACACTTGTTTCTCTGTCATCTGCTCCCACTGCCATTAGAGCTGCTGCCAACACCTACTGCCAGCTTCTTCTTTCTCAGAGTGACAATAATGTGAAACTTATTGTGCTTGATAGGTTAAATGAGCTCAAAGCCTCCCACAGGGAGATCATGGTTGAAATGATCATGGATGTGCTAAGAGCACTCTCTAGCCCGAATCTCGACATTCGCAGGAAGACACTTGATATTGTCCTTGAATTGGTTACTCATCGGAATGTTAATGAGGTCGTGCAAACGTTGAAGAAAGAAGTTGTCAAGACACAAAGCGGAGAGCTTGAGAAGAATGGTGACTATAGACAGATGCTCGTCCAAGCCATACATGCTTGTGCCGTCAAGTTCCCTGAAGTAGCAAGCGCTGTAGTCCATCTTTTGATGGATTTCTTGGGTGACACCAACGTGGCTTCAGCGCTTGATGTGGCTGTTTTTGTTAGAGAGATTATAGAATCGAATCCCAAATTGAGGATTTCAATCGTAACCCGCTTGTTGGACACCTTTTATCAGATTCGGGCTGCAAAGGTTTTCCCATTTGCGCTTTGGATTGTTGGAGAATATTGCCTATCACTCTCTGAAGTGGAGAGTGGCATAGCAACCATCAAGCAATGCCTCGGTGAGATGCCATTTTACTCTGTTTCCGAGGAATTAGAGTCAAATGATTCCTCAAACAAAGTTCCGCAGAATACCTCTGCTATAGTTTCCTCTAGAAGACCTGCCATTCTTGCTGATGGAACTTACGCGACCCAAAGTGCTGCCTCAGAAACTGTGTTCTCTCCATCTACAGTTGCTCAGGGATCATTGGCTTCTGGAAATTTGAGATCACTTATCTTAACTGGTGATTTTTTCCTTGGAGCTGTGGTTGCTTGCACATTGACCAAACTTGTTCTCAGATTGGAGGAAGTCCAGTCATCAAAAACTGAGATTAACAAGGCGAAAACACAAGCTTTACTCATTATGGTCTCTATGTTGCAACTAGGACAATCTCATGTGGTTCCCCATTCAATTGATCCTGACTCTTACGAAAGGATTGTGCTCTGCATAAAATTGATTTGCCACACCAGTGATGAGATGAAGAAGATATGGTTGGAATCCTGTCGCCAGAGTTTTGTCAAAATGCTCTCCGAGAAACAACTAAGAGAACTAGAGGAACTTAAAGCCAAGGCCCAAATATCTAACGCTCAACCTGATGATCTCATTGATTTCTTCCATCTGAAGAGCCGAAAGGTAAATGAAATCCCAAGTTTGTTTGCTGTTTATATATATAAACATTAGTGTGGCATTATCTTAATATTGGGTGTGTAATAAAATCTCTCAGGGTATGAGTCTACTTGAGTTAGAAGACCAAGTACAAGACGACCTAAAACGTGCTACAGGCGAATTCACCAAAGACGAAAATGATGCAAACAAGCTTAATCGCATTCTTCAACTCACAGGATTCAGCGACCCAGTCTACGCCGAAGCATATGTGACAGTCCATCACTATGACATAGTCCTTGATGTCACTGTTATTAACCGTACTAAAGAAACCCTCCAGAATCTGTGTTTGGAATTGGCGACCATGGGAGATCTAAAGCTCGTTGAACGTCCTCAGAATTACACACTTGCACCTGAATCAAAGAAGAAGATAAAAGCCAACATCAAGGTTTCCTCTACCGAGACTGGGGTCATCTTCGGTAACATTGTCTACGAGACTTCAAATGTCATGGAGCGTAACGTTGTGGTCCTTAACGACATACATATCGATATCATGGATTATATATCACCTGCTGTGTGTTCAGATTCTGCATTCAGGTCCATGTGGGCAGAATTCGAATGGGAAAACAAGGTAGAAACTAAACCCAATGTTACACTTCTTACCTAAAAGCAGCTTTGTTTTGATGACTAACCCAATCTGGTTTTTTGTTTTGCAGGTTGCTGTAAGCACTATGATTGAAGACGAGAAAGAGTTTCTTGATCACATTATCAACTCAACAAACATGAAGTGCCTCACTCCAACGTAAGCCCCCACTTCTACTCGATCTCATTTATTATTAGCTTTAGGGTTTCTCACTGGATTGTTTTCCTCTTTTGTTTTTTGTTCCCAGATCTGTGTTAGAAGGCGAGTGCGGGTTTCTATCAGCTAACTTATACGCGAAGAGTGTGTTTGGTGAAGACGCTTTAGTGAACGTGAGTATCGAGAAACAAGCAGATGAACAGCTTAGCGGTTACATAAGGATTCGAAGCAAGACACAAGGGATTGCTCTTAGTCTTGGAGATAAGATTACTCTTAAGCAAAAAGGGAAAAGTAGCTGAAACTAGTAGATTCACTCACTATCCTTTCTCTCTTAAGTTCAGGTACTCCTCACATTTATATATCTCCTCGTCAAAAAAAGACTCTTAATCTTGAAATTACCAAATAGTGAAACTGACTGTGTTAGTTTCAGACTCAGTATCTTGGTTTTACTTTGATTCCTCAGACAATGTGTTTACCCAAATCTTTCAGGTTCAGAGAAACAGTATTTGCGAATTCGAGTTTTTTTTTTGTTTTAATCTGCTATGTGAGAAGAATTTTGTGACAGGAAACTTCTATTTGTTATATGATGAAGAATAAGATGTATGGACGAGAAACATTATAAAAATTTGGGTTTTGGTGTTTTAACTTAAAACTAGACTATAATAATACCTAGTATACACAGCTATTATACAAACTTGTCCAGTATATAAAGTACGTTCAAATGAAATAATAGTTCTTTAGCATCATATCAATTGAACAAAAATTAGTGCGTAACAGTTATTCCGCAAGTAATCAATCTTCTTATGTTTTAGTCAAATCAAATTGAAACAGAATGAACATTAATCATATACAAGATAAGATTCAAGAAACCCAAAAAAAAAACTAAATTGAGGCATTACAATAATAAGGTGCCTAGAGAGACAAGAGCTGTCACTGAGCAGATGTTGTCTCCTACTCAATGCACAAAAACTTCTGTAAACACTAAATATTTTGCTCCTAGTGTAAATATATATGTTATTATTCTCTTACGCGTAAATATTGAAAGATATATTTGTCAGATAAGTGAGGACAAGTATACAGAGAAGAATCAAGAATGGTTATTGAATTTCATGTGTTGTTGTTCGTTGAATGTACGTTCCGACCAGAGAGCGAGTTCCAACGTTTATCGCTTCGTTTTGATATCCCACGTGATCGTTTTCACGTTACACAGTCAACGCCTCACAGACGCAAATCCATAGTTTTTTCTTTCCTTGCATAATTTACAATTGTTAAGTTTCCTTGTTCTTTACTCAACGAATCAAAACGCGAATACCCTAACGAATAATCCGTTCACAACTCTACTTCACATACGAACAAAATAAGATTAAAAAAAGTGAAATAAAAAGGCTGAATTTGGAAGGATTAGTGCATTTGATTTAAATAAATTTTAAAGATGGTGTAGAGATTTACAAAAGCACAAGATCTAATCTAAACACACTTTGAGAGATCTAGTATATGATTGAATTATTATTACGATTTAGTAACACACTTCACGACAACCGATAAAAAAGAAAAATAAATAAATAAAAAAGTATATATTGTACGCACATCCCAAAAATTTAATAAATGTAACAAAACTTACCAAGAGTCACGTACATGCATGTGCGTATAAAATTATACAAAACTAGCTAAAATCTCTACTATCATATGCTATAGATTAAATTAATGCGACATTGCATGGTCCATCCACCTAAGCCTGACCTGGAATTAGTCTTTTTTTCTTAGTAAATTTTCACTTTTTAAAAATTCACCTTTGGTCTTATCGCCTTTGATTTGCCATTACGTTTTGATTGTAACTTAGATTCCCAAAAGAACGTAGTAGAGTACTGTTACAGGCAAAGCAACCAGCATTCCAAATATAACTCTGCAGAATAATATATAGAGAGAGAGTTAAAATCTAAAATATGAAAGCCCTTATAAAAATAAATCTGAAATATCAATTTTTATGATAAATAGAAAATTTAAAATATGAAATTTAATTATAAACTTACGCGGTGCTGAGAATATCAGGATGGACGTTATATTCCTTGGCGAAAACAAAAGGAACGATTCCTTGAGGAAGAGCAGCCTTCACAAATACAATTTTTCTTATGAATAATTATACATATGAGATAATTTGAAGAAAGTCCACATCACTAAATAATCAATTGTAAGTAAAAGCTAGAGATTAATTAACCTGAACGATGGCGATATGGAGGAGACTGCCTCGGAGACCAATTGCAATTGAGGTGGCTGCGATTACAGCCGGTCCGGTCAAGAACCTTACGGCCATCGCGAAGACTGCCACTGATTTTCCGCATGCTATTATCTTTGGTTGCAATGCCATAAATAGACCTACATATCAACAATTATAATTAGTTTACAACATATATATGTGTAAAACTAAAAGAATATGTGAATATGAATAATACCAAGACTAAACATAGCCATGCCAAGACCAGCATCAGATAGTATTGAAATCGATCCACTCACTATGGTTGGCATCTTTATGTTCCACCTGTCCCATAAAATAATCAACACCAAGCAAACCACATCAATTATGCAAAATCGAAAAAAAAGAAAAAAAAAACAATACGCATTAGTTTTAAAAATATTGTTTCTTAATACTCCGTGCAACACTCGGTAGAAAACATATAAAAATAATACATTCGTTTGGAAAAATGTTCAATACATATAAAAAGTATAATACCGTTGAAAATAATACGCAAAACTTTTAAAATAAGCTTTTTTTTTTAAAACACTTCGTGTAACATCCTTTGGGAAAATTAAGAAAATGATTATAATTTATTAAAACAAAAGAGGAAACTAAAGAAGATATTGTTATTTATAATTTGTACTTACTTGTAGGAGACAAGGGACCAAGCAAGGCCAAAGAGACTAGAGTAAGTGTTAGGGTTTCGAATGAGTTTTCTCCAAACCATTATCAGTATTAGTCTCGTCATCACGCTCGCCGGCGGCATCTGCTGTTTCCTCGGACCGCCGGGACCACCGTCTTCCACGTCACTGCCTTTCTTCCCCATGTAAGGTGACGAATTTACCCCTGACTTTCCCTCGTTATTACCGTCTGGGTCCATCTCCACAGGCCCTTTTCTTCCGGGTGTCATGTTCTCTATCAGATTATGCATCGCTGTCATCATCAAGTTTATAAGAGTTAATATCGTATTATATAATACTTTTATAAGAACTATTCGACTATCAATAGTGCAGTTTGATATTGATAACAATGATGCCCAATTCAATATATTACACACTTCTACTAAAAGTATTATATATATGATAGTAAAGAATGAGTGGAAGATTAAAATAACCTTTGGAAGCGAGGTTGTCGTGAGGAGGAAGAGAAGCTTTAGGGTCGGTGGATAAATCGGTGGAGGCACCTCTGGTCATAGCGTTCCTGGCGTTAGCTTCCGACACCGGAGAAGCACTCGAACTCCACACGAACATGTTCATCTCCTTGTTCTGTCCTCCTCCTCCGCCACCACTTTCCTTTTTCTTGACTCCACTTGCTCCGCTCGTTGACCCCGTGAACATCGGGTTCGGTGGTGGGTACGACGGAACTGACCACATATATCATATTTTTCTACATTACATTCTCATGCACACAAAAAGAACATCACAGAAAAGACGAATGATAGTTTTCAATAAATAATATTATTTTTCTATTGTATATATTTTCTAGAATTACTAATAAATTTTAGGTTTATGATGAGTTTCTAATAGTTTATGAAATGATTCTAAATCTGTATTAAACAAAAAGAAGAACAAAGGCAAAAAAAACATACCACTATTATTGTTGTATAATTCACCACTCATGCTTCTCCCTCCTCTCCCTCCTTTCTTTGTCTTCAAAACTTCCTCATCAAAATTCGACGTTCTCGGCGTCACTCCTTTAGACGACTGAAGCGAGTAAACATCTCCGCCCGGACCTGATCCGGAGCCGCCGTAGCTATTGTTGTAGCCGTGACGAGGGCTCGGAGCTTTGCTTGCGTTAAACATTGCGTAGAAATCTGTCTGGTTAAAGCTCGAAGCTCTCGGCGTCGGCTCTCGCGAAGACTGAACTGAGTAAATCTCGACGCCGGTAAGATTTGAAGCTCGCGGCGTTATCATGGAGGAGTTAAGTCCTCCACCGTGAGATTTATTGAACGATGAGATCATCGATGAGGCGGCGCTCGATCTCCGGACAACCACGTGGAGCTTCCCGTCGTCACCTATCTCCGCATCAGTCTAATTATTAAATGAAAAAAACATATTTTAGGTAATGAATGGGAAGTAAACCGAACCGGTAATGGAACCGGATTCAAACTTCATTTATCTTTGGAAAATTCCGGGTTATCAACAAATCAAATTCAGTTTTAATCGAAATCATTATTTTGGTCTTACTTCGAAAGAGCACAACTCAAAACATGAAACATTAAAAAAAGATGCTATGAATTACAAACGGAACCGGGATAATAGTTTTGTTTATCTTACTCGAATTTTGTGGCTTCTCCATATATCACAAGGTATATAAACACAACAAGAAAAATAGAGTTACTTTATTCTGCAATGAAGCATCTTCTAAAACAAAGGTAAACGATAGTTTAAATGTGAAAAGGATGGTTTTTTCTTTTTTTGCTAAAAGTATATGAAAAGGATAGTTGTATGTATATTTAATTGAGTAAATGACAAAAGAAAAAAAAACATAAATAATTGGGTTTGACTTCTGAAAAAATAACTCAAACAAAACTCAAGATTGTCTTATGATTTGAAATAAATAACCCAAAATGGATTTCTAAAACGCCATAGTAAGTATTATTTATCTATAGATGATACTTAATCCATTTCTATCTAATAATTAAGTTTTGAACCGGCGGGTTGGTTAACTCTAAGCAACATATACTAGTATTATAGTAAGTCCCTTAGTATGAACATTCATACCTGGAGAGGCTCACGGCCATTGAGAGAGATAACATCAGAATCAACTCGGAATGAAGTGATGGAACCGGCCGTTTCCGGGAACTGCTCGGAGATGAGAAGCTTAGCGCCACGGAACTCAAACAAGAAGAGCATTAGTGTATACCATATGATACTCTGAAGCACCACGATCTGCACCATTAGGTTACCGGAGAAGTCCCCGTACATCGCCCGGAGCAACGGGATGCCCATCACCAACGTGTTCGGTAGTGTCGATAGCGAAAAGAGCGTTATCATCCATTCTAGACTTCCTTTGCGGCTAAACGCCTGAAAATAATCAACGTGTGTGAGAATGTATATAATATATACAGATACATATTAGTAAGCCTCATGCCTCTATGGTTAATTTGGTTAAATATGTTTCGGATCTAAAGACTAGATGATATTTTCATAGTATTACCAACAGCTGATGGTGAATCTAGTAAAGCTATAGACTAAAACACACGAATGTACGATTATTACTGAAGGACGATCACGTGATTAAAGAACACACAATAATGAAAACAGACTACATATATGCTTAAAAGTTAGTATAAGATATGATGCATATAGCTAGAGATTATTATGAATTAAGAGACGGGCCTGCCAAAGGAAGAGTGCGGCGAGGATAACGACTTTCTGAAGAGAATCAGCGGCGAGGAAATGGTAGTTCATGGCGTAAGGATCATTGGAGGAAATGAAATGGAAAGAGAGAAGAGGAACCGCGAAAACCGCAACGAACCGGTTTATACCGGAACATTGGTCTGGCGTGAATATTCCCCACCACCGTACCGAACCGTAGGCTAGCATCATAGCTACGTATAGCGGCACCATCGCCGCTAGTACGTCGTACATGTCTTTGCCGGTGATCATTTTGATTTTTTTTCCGGCGAGGAGAGAGAAAATATATTAAATAAAATGGAGAGAGAGAGAGCTTTGTGTGTTGGTATAAGGTATTTATGGAGGAGTAAGTGTAGCTAGCTAGTTCATTGAGACGATATTAATTAATGTCGTTTGTGTTAATTTATACAGTTTTTATTGTAGAATAATGAGATTCGTGTTCAAACAATGAACTGTGGCCATAAATTATCGCTTTGGCACTTGAATATTAAACCAAGACTTGGTTTCGTATTTCTTTTTTTGTTGTAAAGTTGGTCAAAGTTGCGGAATGATTAAGATTAATTCATTAGGTCGACGATAGTATATTACTTTTATTTGACTGAAGTGCCAATTTTAAAGAATTACGTTACAAAATGTATTCCATGAGATCTTTAAATGATCAAATCACATATATATACTATATTACATAGTAATTTTTTACCCTAGATATTTTGCACCTTAAATATATTATCTGTCAGCCTTTTTTCAAAAGAAAAAAAAAGAAATATATTATCTATTTTTTCTTCTGCAAGAAGCCGTTCTATTTAATGAAAAGAAATAGGGAATCTTGTCTTGGGATGAGAAAGATTGGTTTCTCTTCTGTCCCGTGTTCTGTAAGTATTTTGAAGTCAAATTAAATGTTTTGTAGACTATACTTACACAAATGTTAGATTCGAAATATAAAAGTTAGATACTAAGGATCCACTTGTACTTGTAACAAGACTCTTTCAGTTCTCACACACAACTTTCAATATATAAGTATTATTATATATGTAGATGGTAAATTTAGATATTGTACATTATATTAAACCGATAGTGTGTGTGTGTAAGCTATTGACACGGCGAAGGTTGATGCATGATGCACATGCTGTTGATGGCATCTAACTACACTGTCTGAGCGATCTGCGGTTCCTGTAAAGATCTGATTTTTAATCAGCAAGAAAACAATTAAAGATCTTATTTTAAGTTAGACCGTTGTAGTTTTGTAAAGCGAATTTACATGTGTACCACTCTGAGATAATATTTTTTTCTCATTTGAAAATCTTAATGATTTTGTTTATTAACAATTGGACAGGATGAATAATTATCCTACTTCCTTACCATATTTAATTGTCGTATTTTCATATTGCGTCGACGTATCCATCACGCCGCTTTGATTGGGCCTAATGGACCTTTTTAGTTTTCTCCTAACTAAAGTAAGATCTTACTTTGTGCAAAACACACAAGGTGTTACGTACGTAAAAACCACCTAATAAAAAGCATACTATAAGATTTTGGCAAAGAAAGATGTTGAAAAAGAAAAAAGCGAAGAAAGATATTCATACTATAAGGAGAAAACAATAATAGTTCGTATTGTAGAGAGCCCAAAAGAACGCTTTATATTTTCTATTGGGCTTTGTTATGAATTTATACAAGAAACCTTTTTAGTGAAACTAAAATTCGTCCAACTGTGTCATGCAATGATAATTTGTTACGTCCACCTAATTATATTGCGGAAGGCCAAGGGGCGAACACAGAAATATCAGTAAAGAACAACAAAACCTTTATCTGTGTTTTTTGTTTGTTGGTTTTAATCTTTATTATTCATGTAACCTGTTTGTTAACACATAGATTCAAAGAGAGAAAATAAAACAACTGTAATCTAAAAATTTTAGATACCCAAAAGAGGAAGCAAATAATTGAAAGATTCAAACTTTGTTAGCAGAATCCTCCTTCTTATTAGCTGTTTCACCACTTTCCACAGGTGGTAAACTCTGCACAAAGAAAGAAAAAAATGCAATCAGATTACAAATCTCTCACAGGCAATTCATCGAACACGTTATGTGCGTTACAGATAGAAAAGAAAGAAAGAAAGAAAAATCAGGAGATTTCCGAAACTTATGGACATATTACAAAGAACGAAGAAAGTGAGCAGAATTGGAGCACCTAAAGGACCCATCAAGATATATGCATAGAGTAAAGCGAAGCTTACGAGATCTGGCTTATATATGTTGTGGACGACGGAGGCTCCACCGAGAAGGGAGACAACGACGACGACTGTTGACAATGCCAGAGACGGAGTTCCCGTCGGCAACTTTCCGTTATACGTTATTTTCTTCATCCTTTGGCCTCTTCTTTTCCACTCATAGAAGAAAGCTTTTTCCAACTACTTTTCTTATTACATTTAAAATCTAAAAACTAAAATGCATATATGTCAAAAACAATTTAAAAAAAAAACATATCTTTCAAAAAAAGCATCTAAAAAAAAAAAAGGTAGGGGGAAGGTCACAAGAGGTAGGCCCAACAAAATTAAGAGCCCACAACTATATTTCCATATCACGGGCCATACATACAATCAATACCAACATCTAACACCCAAGTTATCAACTTTTTATCCAAACCGAGAAACCAAACACACCAACCAACCAAAAGGCCCACCACCGGTTTAACTCCAAAAAAATATATACCAGCCGGTTCAAGCCGATTTATTTTACCGGTAATTCCAATATTACCCGCAACTCCAATCAAATTCGAGTGATTTGTCTCTCTGCACATTGCTTTAGAATCCATCTAATGAGCCATCTCCAACAATCTTTTACCCACTTGCTTGCATCGAGATGTTACTTCTAAGATCATACTATGCTTGCGTGGCACGAAATCTCAAAGGGGAAAACTATTCGTTTTCATAATGAGCCTTACGCAGAGCTCAGCTTCCTTTTGCCCTTGACGGAGTTGATCTTATCGAGCCTCCACTCGTCTCTGAGCCTGGCGATGAAATTGTCGGCTTTCGTGTTAACGTCAGGGCTTGGACAGAACCCCACTCCACCGCCACCACTACTTACGGCGACGTTGTTTTTTTCTCCACCGTCAGATTGTGTGAGTTCTAGACCCCAACCGATGTCTATTACTTCTCGCTCAGGGGAGCTACATCTGGAGCTCTGGTTGCTCCGTATCTTCGCGTAATCACCACTCACCACGAATTTTAGCGGTGGAACCCTAAAGGGAGGCGGCGGAGGTGGAGGTGGCGTGCTTTGAATTAATGGAGATCCTTGGTAGCTCTCTTCGTTGAAATTTGTCGGTTTCATTGGACGCGGAGGTCTACCCGAGTTTACTCTCCGTGGCGGTGTCTGAGGATCTAATTGGATCTTCCTCGGCGGTGGAGGTGGAGGCGGCGCCGGGATGGAGTGAATCTTTTTGCTCTTAACTCCC
Organism: Schrenkiella parvula; assembly: GCA_000218505.1. Classification (NCBI taxonomy): domain Eukaryota; kingdom Viridiplantae; phylum Streptophyta; class Magnoliopsida; order Brassicales; family Brassicaceae; genus Schrenkiella; species Schrenkiella parvula. The sequence goes on along the minus strand of CM001192.1, from coordinate 9,748,146 downwards.
TTTTTAAACAATCCGTAGAACACTGACTGCGACGATCGTAGCGGAGGCGGAGGAGGTGGTGGAGGTGGTGGGATTGACGATCGGTATTGCGGTGGTTCCGTATCCATCACCAGCGGAGATTCGCTTCTCTCTGTTCTCTTAGATTTCTGAAGTTTCTTCTTCCTCTTTCCTTGATTATACAGAGAAGCGAAAACCATTTTAATCTCTTTAGCCGCATTGCTCTTTCTTCGCTGAAGAGTCCCCTGTTTCCTCGGTGGCGTAGCGGTTATAAGCGGAGGTGGTGGAGGTGGAGGAGGCGGCGGAGGTCGCAACGTTCGTTTAAATCTTGTAGAATCAGAACTAGTGTCACTGCGTTTCGACTTTTCTTGCATATCTCTGTTTCTAACAGAGCGATGAGTCCTTCTCGGTTTCTGCAAAACTTCAACTGGCGATGGTTGAGGAGGTGGTGGTGCCGGTGTTTGTTGCGGCGGCGTCGTCGGCGGAGAAGACGGTCTTAAAACGAATTTATCAACGGGAATTTCCTTAGGCTCAGATTCTTCGATTTCAATCTTAGAACGACTCGGAAACTGTTCGTAAGAACGCGAATCGTCAATCACCACCGTTGATTCCGATCGGTTCTTGTCGATTTCGAAATCGTCGTAGAACCGGAACCGGCGATCAGCAGTTTCCCTCAAAACTCCATTTCTCAGATCAGGATACGAGCTACTGCTACGCCTCAACGGTAACGCTCCGGTAACCGGTAGTCCAGGCGAGAAACTCCGGTTACTCAAGCTCTCGTAGATCTTAAGCCTATCAGCGTCATACACGTCATCAAACCACTGATGCGAAACCACCGACGAGGACGAGATTTTGCTACCTTCACCGACGGCCATTTCACCACTCGTGACAGCTCCTGCTTCCTCTTCTTCTTCGCCGTGTGAAGACGAAGACAACCCGTCGTCGTTTCGTCTGGCGAGTACGCCGCAGAGTATCGCGAAAACTACTAAAACTACGTTGATCGAATCCCATCCTCTCTTCACCGAAGCTGGCTGAAGAATCTGAGATGTGACCGAGAGAAACGGAGGGACGACGAAGGTTACGAACAGAAGAAAAATAGCCGCTGACATTACTCCGATCGTCACCGGACCCAGCATCGTCGGAACCGATGATCGCCGGTGAGTATAACCGGTAGATTCAAACTGCGGCCAGATCAGCGGCGGTTGGTCGCCGTTAATCTCCATTAGTTTGAATAGAGAGAAAGGGAGAAGAGAGAGACTTGTCGATTTGATTACAGTGCATTAATGATAGGAACCGTTTATATAGTGGCTTATTATGTGTTGGAGTGATTAAGAACAATATTAATTAAGTACGTTAATCAGGCTTAATTATAATTAAGGAAAATAAAAGTATGATTAAGATTACAATCATACGGACACGGAAAGGAATTGTTGTCATGGTATTGAACAATGTCGCGCCGAAGACCTGTTAAAATAATATTAAACTCGATTCAAATCATTGAGTTGGAAAATTCGTATTACTTCACTTCAATTTATGATCAAATATTTTCTTCGTCAACAAAAAAAGTTAAATTAATTTCGAATATATAAAAGTTTTATCATTTACACGATTATATTATGATTGTAATGAATTCAAAAGAAACTTTTATAATATATATCTAACAAATTGTTTCACATCATGTGATAGTGACATTCAAAACGAAAGATTAATATGTTATTTTCTCGTAGCCGTCCAATTGGTTTTTCAATATTGTTTTTCAAGTCTAATTAATCGGATTTGTAGCATGGTTTAATAAATAACAGTTGATACAAATGGTTATCTTTTGAATAATTGATAATTTTATTTGATTTTAAAATTGTTGAGGATGTTGCCATTAAGGCCCGTCTTGGATAACCTTTGATTACAAGCAACGTCGAGCCGTCGAACAAAATATAAATATATATTTGCTTACCAAACGTTATATTAATCATGGAAGTAATGCATAATCGAACATATGTTGACATATTAAATACTATATTATTTAGCAAGATAAACATTTCACTACAACACGATTTCTATTATACCACGAGATTTTACTATAGCTACTAAAAAAACAAAAAAATCCATACTCAACGTAAGACTTCAGCTTATCTTACAACAAAAATATTGTTTAAGCTTTAGTCAACCAAAGAATATAAAAAAAATCTTATAATTGTGAAATCTTCAAGAATAACACGCGTAACATTTGTAATATTGGTTGTTTGTAGATTTCGCCCTTGTGTATTTTTTTGTTCGTTGTATCTATGTTTTTTATAAGAAAAAATCTTAAAAATTATATAATAATGTTTTTTTAATTTCTTTTCTTTTTCTTAGAAAGAATGTGACGGCATACATCTTTTACGACAGTGGTTCACAAAGACATAATGTCAAAGTTAAGTAGTTAACATTCAAATCTGAAGGAAAAAAAAAGAAACAGAGTTTTAAATAGGATTTGCTTAAAAATACTTTCAAGTAACAGGGTCCTTCTTTGGATGTAAATAATGATTTGGAACAGTATAACCATGATTATAATTGCAAATCCACTAGCTAGTAGCTACATTACCGTTCCATGTATTGCTATTATGATAGTACGTACCTACTTTTCCAAACAACGTTCTTGCTTTATACGATAAAATTAAGATTTACAAACCATTGGAATCGTAAATGTGGTAAATATGTTCACTATAAAATAAAAATCCAAAAAAAGAGAAAAATATATATGCAAACGATCTGATGAATATCGACACTTGTAACATTCCATGAACTAATGTACTTTGTATAAGTGGAGTCTCAAATTTTGATGATAACAAATGGTATACATATGAGGCTATTTGTTTTTTTCTGTTTTTTTTTGCTTGTACTAGAAAGAGTCCACGTATAGTTTTAAATTTCATGTACATATAATAAAATTGGAAAAGAACTTTAGAGGATGCTCATGCTCTTGTGTTGATGAAAATAATTGGAGCGTGGTTATCATCATTGTAAAGTGTTTACTTACCCTTTTCTCGCTACACCCCAACCCAAACCTCCGCAACTTTTGTCGACCTGTCTCCGCTTAAACACATTTTTTTTTTATAATAATTACCTGTTTATAAAAAACGAAACAGAAAAAACTGTTAGACCAAAGAAAAAAAAAACTACATTTTACACACAAATTTACACCATGATTACGCATTTGTCATATGAGTTATTTTTAAAGAAGTCGAAGAAAAATGACAAAAAGTTATTCGTCAAACTTGTTTTAGACTTTCCAATTTTACAAGATCATGATTTCAGTGTGGTCTTGTGCATATTTCTTTTCTTTTGACGTCGGTGTTGTGCATAAAGACAAGCATCCGCCTATATATATAATGGCTAATTTTGAACTTAACAAAAACTATGGATACAAAATTGAAAAACTTTATAAAAAAACAATAATCCAAATATTTATCCGTAAATTTGTAGTGTATATGCAATATGGGAAGTGCAATAATAGGACTGTCTTGCAGTTTTATATAAACTATAAAACTCCGTTTTAAATTTATTCTGTATATGTGAATTTTACTATTATTGTTATTTTTTGAAAAAAAAACTATTATTTATACTAGATATATAAGTGGTTATTATGCTCTTAAAGCAATTTCATTGGAAATATTTTATTAAATTTATATAAGGAAAAAATACCAAAAAAATATTATTTTTGATATTTCAAAATTTTAAAAACTCACATAATAGTTTCTAAAAATTTTAAGAAACTCTGTAAAACAATTGTAATGATCATGATCTTAGCTAGCTATTACAATTTTAATAGATCAAACGATATTGGAACGATGAAATCAGATGTCGATTGGTATAGAGCTTATACGCACCATAATTTCTTCATTTGTTTTCCACTATATCCCCACATTCGATAAGTGGAAGGAGCAAAAAAAGTTGAATAATTTTAAAAAAAATACATATCACTCCATAAAAAGTTGAGAAAAAGAAAAGGGGACCAGCATCCAATCCCAACCCTTTAAACTCATCTTTAATTTCTTATAAACCCTTTAAACGTTTTTTGTAGTTTAGTAGATTACGAATATTTCAAATGAAAAGTGTTAGTTAATCAAACTTTTCAACCTAATATTACTTATAGACGAATTAATGAATATATAAACTAAACCCTGATTTTTGGGTTGTGTAAACGTTCCACCTTATCGATAATGTGTTGTACACTCGACCACCACCATTTCAGAGTTTATTTTCTATTACTTCTTTGGAACATATAAACGCTTAAAAAAAGCGATCAACGTTTTGATACAAAGAAAGCAATAAAAACGTTATAACTTATACGTAATTTATCAACGTAACATTTTGACGTTAAGACAATCACAGAACAAAAAATTAGTAAAATAAAAGGATAACAACAAGTTAACAACTCATGTATGAAAATTTAAAATCTGATAGTCTTCCTAGAATTATGGCCTTCGCCATCAGCTTTTTGTCTGTGAAAAAGAAATAATTTCGATATTTTGAAATTTGGCTCTTATATATCTTATTCACTGTCCCACTAGTAAACCTAAAGATCAAATAAAGAAAAGTAAGCATTAACTAAAATCATATAAAATTATTAACCAAAGAAAAGGAGGATAGCGATTTACGTATAAAAGAAAAATATATGATTTACTATTATAAGAGAATTGATTTAGGGAGAATCATATAAGGTTCTCTAATATCTCATAAACTAATTAAAAATCAGGTGATTTATACGTGGGTAAAAGTTAGTGAAAGAAAAAGTGATATCAAAAAGTTTATTGTCCGACCAAAAAAAAATTGTTGAGCCATCGAATCAATAGTTTCGACAGATCCAAATCGTTTTTTTTATATTACATATGTGGCCAAAGGTACCAAACGTTAAACACTCTTTTTGTTTTTCAAAGACACAACAAACCAAATGAAACACTAACACTGGCCGGTTAATTAGCGAGCGTTGTACCTACTGATAATAGCATGAAACATGTAACATAAACTAGTATCATGTGTTTGTGGATTTAATCAGTACATGATTTTAAAGAAACCACGTATTATTGCTAGTTATCCGAGTGTTAATTAGTAACTCAACTGGTTAAAGAGTTAATGTTTTCGTTAGCGTTACCAAGAGCAAACTCGATCTCCAGGTAAAAGCATTTACGTAACTACAGAGCTGGTATTCTAATAATGATAGAATAAATAGTTGGTTCATTTGTGTCTCAGGTTTAAACATTTTTTGAAAGGAAAAAATATTTTTAAATTACAATATTTAAATACTGATTTTGGACATCGAATAAAATTATAAGTGGAAATTTCGAATTTCTAGGTTTCTTTCTTTAAATTATTTAGATAGACCAAAAAATCCGATTTTTTGTTTTCTTATATATAAAAAATGGTTTCTTGTTATAGCAAACAAAGAATTAGTAATTAAATAATCGGACACAGATGGACATGAATCTGGAGTTTAGGTACATATACCTGTATTTTGGTCTGGAAACGAGCCACAAAAGAAATTAGAAAAAAAAATATGATTATTATTTTCTTTAATAAGTAAAAAAAAAAAGAAGAGAAGTAGACACTAGACAGGCTGTGAAAAAAGAGCCGCTAGATGAATCGGAAGTATCGTATAAGTTTCTTCAAACAGCTATCTTTCAGATTACACAGCCTGTCTCCCACACGTGCGATTAACCACATCTAATCGTATTACATGTACATGTCGTCTTATTAGTATTTTTGATAATTGATTGTAGTATAAACTTAACTAAAGCTCTTAATGATTCGTGTTTCTATTATTAGCTATTAATAAAATGGAAGAGAGATCCACACATTTGTCGTGGCTTTAAGCTATTGGAAGCTTTTAGCGATGAGAATAATCGAAGTAATCAAACTCTCTCTCTTTGTTGATGATAAGTACAAAGATATCGTACCTATCATTGGATGTAACATCTCTCCGTTTTACACTATGACAAAAGCACATCATGCCGTCTTGATGTTTTGATGCGTACAAAACAGCTTGGAGTTTAGTCCACAACAAAAAAACTTTCATTTCTTTTAGATAAATTTGGGGGAAAATCGCAGCCGGTAGGCCAATAAACCGGTCTATTGGCTGATTCTTTCCGTAATTTAGCTACATTTCCCATTATTCCATATATACTTTACATAAAAAGTTTAACATTCATTTAAAGCTGTTGCGTAATATTTAACAAAAAAGATTTTTAGAATTCTATTTGTATCAATTCCCATTCTTAACATCTTCATAGAATTACTAAATAATTATCTTCAGCAAACGGGCTCACCCAGAAAACAACCCATTATTAAACGGACCAGCCCACTAAGAGAAAAAATGACATCGTCGTGTAGGCTAAAATAAATTGTTCTTTCACTAGAGAACGGCAAAGATATAAAAGATTAGGTGAAAACAAAAATAGTGATGCAATAGAACCATTTATTCGTTTTTTTTTCGAACTCTTCTTTGTATACAAACTCTATAAGCTGTGAACAAACAATGATATACAACTCAAGAAAAAAGACTGAAGTAAACTCATAGGTTTATGTGAATGTACATGAGACATAAAATTCCGATACTGTTCCTTGATGAGCACGGAACTTATAGGAATGTGTACTTACATAATGATGACTTGTATATCTCAAAGGTAATAAAACCACCGGAAAACAAAAATCACGAGTAACACAAGAGAGAATCCCATCGCCTGCACCAATTCAACATTGAATCCTCAGTCTAATCGAGAACAACATTATCAGACTATAAGCTATCTCTAGCCGTGATGTGCATACACACTTACAGTGATTGCGGAAGCAGCAAGACCAGCTCTTTCTCTAGGATCTTTGCGGTAATAGTTCCCAAAGTAAAGAAATGTAGCGTAGTACCACAAAAGTGGGAAAACAAATCCCAAGAGAAATCTGTTTATCATTAAGGAGATGAAATCAGAAGCTAAGTGAAGAGTAAATCAGCATTGGTCTTAATACCGATAACACAGAATTAACAGGACAGCATATACTCACGAGAACCATCCGATTCCACAACCAAAGCACGGAAGAGGTTTGTCATATAATCCTGTTTCCATGTCGTCTACATCTTTCACAAGCATATATCTTCTTTTCCCGCGAACCATAGCATCTATCGGAACAGAGATAGTGTCATTTTGTTTACGACTTAGAAGAAGGTTTTGACAAGAATGCTTCATATTTCACATCTTATAACAGTCAAATTAAAATTGCAGGACTTCTACGCATAACAAGACTAGGCGCCTAGGGGGCAATGGATTGAAAAAAGCGAGTTGTGGTCCTTACCTTTGAATGCGGAATAATATCGAGCGGCTGGCCTCATAAGTTTGGCATACCTATCAGCAACGGATTTCACCAGCTCGGTTCTACCATTTCCGGATACAAATTTAGCATCTGCAATGAAAGAGATGCAATATTTACTTGCACATGTATGGATGAATTCGTATAAATCCCTAAAGCAATAGATATAAATCTCCCTCCTCCAAGAACTTTGCAGTAGATTCCAACCAAAACACTTGAGAGTTTGCACAAACACGTTGTCTCATGATCTCACTTCAGAAAATGCTATTTTGCACACCAAATCACAGCTCAAATGCTCCCAAATTTTCAAAAGAAATCATTTGCAGTAACAACTAAAACTACTCTGTTCCTAGATATGGATGATACTCATTGACCCACTAAAAGTGACCAAAAAAGCGTAAAACTGAAGAGGTAGAGGACCAATCTGTTCATAAGAGAGGCAACAAGATACTTACTCTCGTCCATGCTTTAGCTCTTGCTTGTGACCCAGATCTTCAATTTTCCTGCGTTGACAATGAAACCGTCTGAAATTCCCAAGCAGTAATCAAATCCTAGAGAGAGATTTCAATAAAAAAAGACCAAAACCCAAGGCTCGGGATGACTCGTTGTCGAATGAAACTGAAAATTAAGCTCAGTTTCAATCAAACAAAACTCATCGATCCAGGGTTCACCAAATACCGGGAATAAAAAGAAACAAAAGATCGAAGATAACTCACCAGGAAGAATCTCGTGAGAAAAATTTCGAGATGAATCTTGTAATCAAACGAATCTGAAACTGATTAAGTTAGACGAGAATCGTGTCTTTTCCGCTTCTTCTTCTTCTTCAACTTCAGTCGGCGCTTTAAATGCGTGCAAAGCTGAAGAAAGAAATTGAAAACTCTTTGAAAAGTAATTACTCTTTTACCAACCAATAAGGTTCTTTTTTTTTAAGACAAACAAATGTTATTTTTTGTTTTTCTTCTGAAAAACAAATGTTATTGTAGGAGAGAAATATTTAGAAAACAAGAATAGATATCATTTTTTTATCATTAACATGTATGTTAAGTTGCATTACTTCTTTGTTGTTTTTTTGTATTTACAATCAAACATTTTTTTAGTTAAATTGTTGATGTGATGAAAAGATGAAAAACAATTGAATAAAAGCTGCCTTTCACAACACTTTAGGGTAAGTAAATTGAACCAAAAAAACGTCTTGTGGAAGCAACTACGTATTTACAAGTTGGTCTCAAATAAATGTGCAATTTTTTTTCATTAAAAGATGTGTGAGATCCAAATATATATACATAAATTCAAGAATATGTTGAAATGCACCGATTAGACCCTATTTCAAATATAGTAAAGAAAATCAAAGATAAAACTAGATTCTAACTTGTTCGAATCTAGTCATATTACAATTAACCCCAAGAAATAAAAAAACAGAAGGGGAGTTTTGTTCGGAAGCTACATTATCTCAATATACATATTCATGTTAGTAAAAAAAAAGATTAAATAATGGTGGGAAAATAGTAAAGTAAATTAAAAAATAAAAATTAAGCAGGAAATTAATATTACAAATAATTAATAATATTGTTAATACCTGTTTTTTTTTAATCTTTTTAAGAGATTTACCCACCATCAAAACTTTTTTCTTCTTCTTCCTTCGAAGCCTTCTTATTCAATTCAAGGATTTGCTCTTGAATTTCCTTATTCCCTTCAAATCAACCACTACTACACTTATATTGTCTTTGCTTCCTCTTTGCAAAGCCACCTTCGACAGATACTCTGCAGCCGACATTGCCGCCGGATCTTTTCCTTCTCCTCTTTTCTCCGCCGGAAGTAAAGCTTCTCCGGCCATCGCATTCTTCTTGTGCCATAACAAAATTCGTTTCCGAGCCAAATCACATACTTCTTCGTTCGTCATAACATCCCAAAGACCATCACTTGCTAAGATGAGACAGTCGTCTTCTTTAACTCGCCGGACTGAAGTCACTTCCGGATCCGGGATCACCGATGGTTTTAGATATCTATCGCCTGTTTTTTAAACGGTTTATAAAGTAAGAGAACTATCAAAAGAACCAAAAAAACCATTGAATGTTTTCAAGAGAAAAGTGAAGCCTTACCGATGGATCTTGACATGGCGAGTACACCAAAAACACGAGCCCCGTTCCACTGTATTACTTTCCCTCCAACTGCTTCTATCCTCGCCGCTTCATCTTCTCTATCCGGCTACACATAAACGTAGAGCGATACGCTATAAGAACATTGACCAATCTATGGATTTAGCCTCCGATTGGGTCACACCATAACAAAAGACAAGAACTTATTGAGCGAAATTCTGATTTCAGCTTAAGAACCGTGTAATGCTATACAATTATATGATTGAATCTGCCATTCCGCATATTACCTAACTACAGTCATTCATAGAAAATGTGATACACTTAGAATCTGCTAAACACAAAACATAGTATTTACTTACTTTGTGATCGACGGATAACGCGAGTGGCGTTTTGCCGCGGCACAGAACCGCCCTCGAGTCGCCGCAATTAGCGACGAATATATGTGTCGGAAAGACAACGGCGACCACCGAAGTGGACCCCACCGTTTCCGGGACAGAGTCGATCTCTGAGTCAACTCTCATAAAAGAGTTGAACAAAGCTCTCTTCCACTTCTCTTGCCACGTGTCACCGTCGCAAAACTCAGGCTTCTCCTTCACTATCTCTTCCGTCAAAGCCAAATGCATCCTCTCACGGCAATAATTCGCCACCTAAACACAAAAACACGATCAGAGAAAGAGAAATCAGATCCTAAGTTCAAGATTTTGCAGTTAAGCGAATCGAATTGAATTCATCTGATTAGTACCTGAGAACCGCCATGGCCATCGTAGACACCGAAGAAATGAGCACTCGAGTGAGGATTAAATCCGTTAGTGAGCCGACCATCGAGTAACGAATCTGACGAAACTTGAAGGAATCTAGGAATCGTCGAGACAGAATCTTCCATCTCCGGTCGTCTCCCACAAATCGAAGTCACTCCGTATAAAGGCACGCTCTTGAACTCGAAGAGACTTCTACTCTCCGTTCTACTTATTACTTTCTTCTCGCTCTGAGTCGTCGATCTCGGATCAAACTCATCTGAGCCGTTGATGTCTTCTCCGGCGGAGATATCCACGACGACGTCAGGTAAACCCGCTGCAGAAGATGATAATGAAGACGATGACGAATCCTGTCTCGTGCTGATCCCAAAGGACGACTCTTTCATAGATTCTTCGCCGGTAACTAAAGACCCAGAACCGGAACAAGAACTTTCCGACAACGAACCGTTGCAACAGCCTCTGATTCCGGCAAATTCTAGTTGAGGTTCAGGGAATGGTCTGAATGGATTAGCGACTGCAGGAGAAACTTCGTCCATTGATGGAAAACCTTTAATGGCTTGATCTCTCTGGCAAAGACCCAAATCAGAAATCAACGAAATTTGAAGAGAAAGGTGCAAAAGTGCAGATTTTTTTTTAGTTTTCTTCAACTTATGGTTGAGTTATAAAAAAACGGTTCAGGAGAAGAAAAAACGAAAAGTCGACAGATTTCTACAGAAAATTTAAGAGACTGATAACTTTATTAGAGAAAGATGAAGACAAGAAACTCATGACTCAGAAGAGGAAAGTGAGACAACCTTAGCTAGCACATGAAATAGATAGAGATGCCAAATAAAGAAAAAAAGCAAAAATTTTCCCGAGAAATCACCACCCAAGAAAATTTCTTTTATTCATTCAGAGTTTCCTGGATTCTGGGCAATTCGTTTCAACCATTTAGAGATTCTGTGATCTCTCTCTCTCTCTTTCTTTCTCTCTCTCTCCTCAATTAATTACCAACGAAACAATTTCCAGATTTTCTTTTTTGTTGTTGTGCTCTCTTTCAGTCTTCACAAACAAAAAGAAGAAACCAAAGTTTAGGCAGAACTCGATTAAAAATCTGCCACATATGACATTTTACAGAGAGAGATAGAGATATGTCTTTGTTTATTACACAAATATCACAAAGAGAGATGTTTCAGTCAAGAAAAATAAATTTAGAAAGACATTATTTACTTTGAACTTGCCTATATGCAAACAAAAAAAGGAGTATATATTTATTTTATTTCTTTGTAGAAATACATATTTTCTTCCATTTGCTATCGTGTCATCGCTCCATTATTGCGTATCTTTCAGTTTTTTTAATACAATGTTTCATCAGTTTTTTATAAAAATACCCCCGCATTTTAAAAAAAAAGTTTGGAAATTAATTTTTCGATATATCTTAAGCTACACATGTATTATTTTATATAGAAATACGTGTCCTTAAAATTATTTATTTTATTTAAACATGCCACATGTCAGTAAAAACTTAGAGCAGCTCCATCAGAGAAATGAGAAAGGATATCTAAATCCTAAAACAATTAAAAATAAATCAAAATATATATTTTTATTAGAAAAAGCTAGGAAACTTATTTTAAGTGAGAACTTTAGAGTAACTCCATTGGTGCTTTTTAGAAGTTTTTAAAGGGTTTCTTAAGTTAAAAAGAAAAAAAATAGTTTAAAATTGAAGAAATTATAGAAAAATTTCTTATTTAAGAGATTTAAGAGACAGTCTTTTAAGAAAAAATTAATAAACAATGTTTAGAGCCTCATGTATGAGTCTCACCAATAGAATTGTTTTTACAGAATTTATAAGAACCTTAACATGTCTTCTCTCTATTGGTTCTACTTTATTATCGGAAGAAAAAGAAAAATACATAATAAAGAAAACATGATGAATTTCATTTATGTATATGTTTAGATATTTAATGGATATTTTAACCAATGGAACAACAAAATTAGTTAAGTTTCTCAATTTAAATTAATTCTAAATAAAATATTATTTTATTAGTTAGATACTCTTCTTCAATTTCTTTGATGGAGCTGCTATTAGAAAGTTAGTGAACAGAAGGCTAAGTTAATTAAAATTGAAGTACTTATTGATATTCTTTAATTATTTCAAAGACTTTTATCTTACAGAAAAAAAGTGTTGCAATATTCTATAAAATTAAAAACTAAAAGAAAAATACTGTTCACCACTCTTAAAGAGGAAGACAGCAACAAAATATCTAATTTATGATATAAAAAATATTTATTAGTTTAAATAATTGTCGAATGATTATCGTAAGTTTCGCTTATAAGATATATTCGTTCATCGTAATACCATGACATGTGAATCCAAACCCATATAAGATCTCACGGAAAGCAGTATCTCTCGTATTACGCCTATTTAATCAACTTGATACGTGGCTCACGCATGAAATTAATTATGTAAATGGGCTTAAAACTACAATTATGTAACATGATAAAAGTAGTCTCGTATAAATATAACTCTAACATTACTACAAACTACAATTATGTAACTCTAAACATTACTACAAAATGGGCATTCAAAAATGCATTAAACCTAAAAACACCCACATATTATTATTATCTCCATGTGCTTGCTACATTAGTTAACCACATTCCAAACTTTTTTTGTTTTATTTGACGACGTTGGATGATCTTAGACAGACAATATCCCTCTCCCTCGACCCTCAAGTGATCCTAACTATCTTACAGAGAAGTCGGCTCTTGACGACATTGAAGACAGTGCAAGACTTGATTGACTAAAATTCTGCACAAACAGTTATTATTATTATTATGTATTCTACAACACGTTCCCTCCCTTTAAGTCAAAGATCAAACCAATTACAATTCATACCTTATACATAATTTCAAACACGGATTAACTAACACGGATGTAAGAATCATTAGTGTTACTAATAAAATCACTAAACTACAAAACTATTTCCTTACTGATTTGTACACAACAAATGATTTATTGGATATAACTATCAGTTGCACATTCTTTTAGTAACAGTCAAAAAATTATACCAACTTAATCCAGAATTAAGCTGAAAAGCTCCAAATTATAGATATAATACTGTTAAAAAGAAATAACTTTGTGATTCCGATTTAATTATAATAAAAGGAAATTACATTTATGGATAGACTTCAAAATTGTATAATGTGGAACCAAAAACAGAAGAGAATCAACAAAAGTGCTGTGTTGTCAACAGATGATTCTTCTTTTACCCAACAATCAGTAATTAAAACTCTTTTTTTGAAAAAATATATGGATAACAATCAAGTGGGTCCTACTTTTGTCGGGGAAAGAGACGGATGGTCGCCACGTAGACAAAGAGAAAGTCATTAGATTTGGTAAACCAAAAGAGGATGACGTGTACGGTGAGAGATCTGTTAGTTGGGGTGGCGGGAAAGATGATGGAAGAGGTTCATTGCACTGACAAAGACAGCCCCCTCTTTAACTTCCGTAAATATCTTTTGTGTTTTATTTTTATTTTGGTTTTTGCCATGTTTTGTTTTATTTCTTTTATTTTTTATGGAAAATAATAGTATTATTTTGTTCCACGTGTTACGTTGTCATTGGACCATATGTTGAAGGAAAGTAGCTTTTGGATGGGCAACAAACAAAATACCCAATTCAAATCGAATTCAGTGAACCAATCATACATATATAAACGTAGATATATAAAATTTATGTTTTGTACGATTTGGTGAAACAACACATTTTAATGGACATGAGTCATATATTTATTTTGGACACGAGTAGATAGACTCATGCAACTTTAAAAAAGTTCATTCAAAATTATAGGTCTATCGCAGATTCGCAGCTGGCATATAAAAAATACAATATCATATTGTATAATTTGGTTTAGAGAAGAACAAAATCAATTCATATTGTATGTGTCAAAAATTTGTAGATAATCAATTGTCACACGGATCTGCCCAAAAATGCTGTGTAAAAGTTGTGGTCACATAAAATCTAAAAAAAATATATAAAGAATATCGTGTTGTTAATTTGAGTCAATATGATATAAATAAAAAACGGATACCAAGGAAATCCATATGAATAAAAATTTAGGTTATATTTCTAGATTTTTATACAGAAATTTGAAAGATGTAAATTCCCTAAAAAAGACGAATTTTGAAAGTTATGTTTATTACTACTCACATACTACCATAGCTCTAAAATAATCTTATATGATATAAGTTTCATTTTTTTTGAAGAATGTATTTGTTTAATTTGAAAAAGCTATAAAAGTAGCAAAATTGAAAATATAATATAAAATCGGCATATACCAAACTTCCAATAATATATAAGGTTATTCAATTCAGATTTCAGTCCAGTTTTAATTCAAATTTTTTTAAAAAAAATTAGTTACTGTATTAAAACTTTATCTTTTATGATTTGGTTCGGTTAAGATATTTTCAATTTTTTAGTTTATTTGGTTTTTAGCTAAAGACTATAAATATATATACATATGTCACTATCTATTTTATATACTTTATATATAACTATATTATTATATTTTAATCAGTTAATCATTTTTCAATTTATTTAGTTTGATCGGTTTATAACTGAACCAAATCCGTATACTACAATTTCTAAAAAGTAATATCTATACGGTTTATATAATGTAATTAAAACCAAACTATATCTACTATTTCGGCTTTATCGGATTTAACATCCCTAGAAATACATATCTATGAGCGGAGAGAGAAGCCTGAAATAAGGAAATATAGCCCAAAACAAAGAAACTATATTCCAAAGAAATACAAAGTACATGTAGACAAGCTCTAAAGATAGCAAGATGTGAATTACCAATTGGACTGACGACAAAAATAATTTTTTTACCAAATTGGACTGGGCCTGGCCCATCTAATCGCATGATAGCGTTTCAACCTTCTTTTGACCTTTTATTATGTAAACGTTTTTGACTTCTGCATCATATCACATGCTTTTAGTAATTTCACTTTATTGTTTTCACAAAATCTGATTTCTCAGTTGTTGCTGAAACAATTAAAATTTCAGTAGACAATAACGAAAATGATTTTCCCATGTGATGATGGCAGATTTTTTGAGTAAACAGTACGAAATTAATTCACATCCATCAATGTGGATCAACGAAATAAAATCGATAATTTTTTTTTATATTATAGTGTCGACAAAAACGGAACGAACAAAAATCAACAAAGATGTTTTTGTCAAAGAATATTAAGGAGCCCAAAAAAAAAACCTGAGCCACAGATTAAATGTAAGTTAAGTAACGGAAAAAAATAAAATAAAATGAAAAACATGATTTTACTTTTGCAGAGACGGCAAACTTCTTGCTTGCTCTTGTGTTGAGCCTTAAACACAAAAAACAGACATCAAAGTTTCTCTTACATGGCGTCTATTTTCAGACCTTCAGTTTCACTTCATCTACGACCAAAGGTAAACAATTAAGCTTCTTCACGCAAAGATTAGGTTACTCGAATTCCAGAAATCGCTCTTTCATGGTCACTCTTACCTTCGAGATGATGGTAGACGCTAATTTAGTAGATTTTAGGGTCTTGTTGTTTAGTTTTCAAGAAATTGAAATTGAGAAGCTGAGAAGAGAAGTTAGGATTTGTGAGTATCATTCAAATTCGATTATATTTTTCGTTCGACTGGTGATGCAGCGTTTTGGTATTTGGAAGGTTGCTTGCACGAATCTCTCTACGAAAGAACGATTTGAGTTTCAGAACAAGAGTCTGAGAAAAGAAAGGCTCAATGTTAGGTTATGTGGCTTGAAGGCTAATAAAGCACAAGGCTCCATTGAAGGGATTAGTGTGGTAGAAGAGAAAGAGCTTAACAACAAAACCGGTAATTGAAACGATTTCGTCTTTTACGTTTTCGAATTAAAGTTGATTATAAGATATGCCTCCATTGTCTGTGACTACGAATTGGACTCACCATTTCTGGATACAACATTGTAACTTTCTAAGCAAATGTCAACATTATCTAGACATTAAGCTCACAAAATCTTGAATTAAACCGGCGCTGGTTCTGGTTTTTGATTTGTTGATTCTAGATTATGGAGTTGTTGGGGTTCACCATGTTGGTTTGCTCTGCGAGAACCTAGAACGGTCACTCGAGTTTTACCAGAACATTTTAGGTCTTGAGATCAATGAGGCAAGGCCACACGACAAGCTTCCGTATAGAGGAGCATGGTTATGGGTAGGTTCAGAGATGATTCATTTAATGGAGCTTCCAAATCCAGATCCGTTAACAGGTAGACCTGAGCATGGTGGCCGGGATCGACATGCTTGTATCGCAATCCGAGATGTTTCAAACCTGAAAGAGATTTTGGACAAAGCTGGTATATAAACATTTTGCCCCCTCTTTCTTGTTTTTGCTTAACGGATGTGTTTTCTTTGTCTGTTCTAAAAGAAAATGCTTTTCCTTTTGTAGGGATTGAGTATACAATGAGTAAGTCGGGGAGGCCAGCGATATTCACTCGTGATCCAGACACAAACGCTCTTGAGTTTACGCAAGTTTGATTCTTTGAGTATCTCTTTTGGGTCTTCTTGTAGATGGATGGATATAAGTTGTAGATACATAATACTGTTTTAAGTCTTACCTCAAAATTGTGTTTTGGATCAATTGCATTGAAGATAGTTCTTGTTTTTATTTAATTTTTTAGCATAACAAATAAAAGAAAAAGAAACTCGTTGAAGCTACAGACATGATGATCCAACGATTCAAACAAGTTCAGGGTATTTAGCATCTACAAATTAAACTATAAGTACATATATGTATTTGTGATCAAAAGGATCCAAGTGTAGTGGAGAGGTCTAAGCGTGAACGAGATCGCCATGCTTGTATAGCCGATTTGAGAGTGTGGTTCGGTGTGAGATCGGAATTTTTGAGCCGATGCTTAGTCACGGGAGACACATTATGATGTTTTTGAATCCAAGCTTTTATCGCTTTTTCTTCGTACGTGAATCCATCCGCTGCTATCTGTGGATCGTCCATTACTTCCTGCAATCACCCCAATCAAAACATTTTTATAAACCCGTACCACACTAAGAATTGTGTTATGTGAGAGTTGTGGTCGTTTTTTTCGGTTTACCTTAAGAATTGGACAGTAATAATGAGATGGTGGTAGAACGTTAGCTTGTTCTATCTTGAGTCTATTATTTGCAGATTCAAGAATCCGTTTGAGAGCAGGCAAGACTTGTGTATTAAGATCCGGTCTGTCTCTGCATTTGAGCTGCGAACACTTGATTGCGATACGAGCTATTTCTTCAGCTTCGGCAATGGGCCAGTCTTTGAGTGATCCATCTAGCATGTCTCTGAAACTGCCTCTCTTCACTGCATCCTCCACGCAGAAAAGAAGACCGTTGGGATGTCTTGCGGTTAGAAGCTGGAGAATTATGATTCCAAACGCGTAAAGATCTGATTTTGGTCTGATTGTACCGGTTCTTTGGTATTCGGGGTCCATGTAGTAGAGTGTACCGGCGATAATCGAGTTTCTGTAAACCGTGACACTGTCTGGTGCCTCTTCTGACATGAGTTTGGCGAGTCCAACATCGCCGATTTTGCTAACGAAGTTTCTGTCTAAGAGAATGTTGCCTGGCTTGAGGTCACGATGGACGATGGGCTCGGGTTTTGAGTTATGGAGGAAAGCTAAGCCACAAGCTGTTTCGTAGATGATTCTGAATCTGATGAACCATGAGAGAGATGGTTTCCCCTTTTTGGGAGAGATGTGAGCATCTAAGCTACCATTCTCCATGTACTCATAGACAAGGCAACCATTATCAGGACACGCACCAAGGAGAAGAACCACGTGAGGATGTCGAAGCTGGCTTAAGACTGAGATCTGCAAAGTAAAATTAGATGGTGGATTTCAGAGCTCAGAGAGATAAAGGCTGCTGTTGTTGTCAGAACATTACTTAGTAATTTACCTCTTTTAAGAATTCTTCTTTCTTCTCGACTGAATCGGGTTTGAGAACTTTAAGAGCTACTGGGGTGTGATCGAGGCTGCATTTGTATACTTTTCCGTATCCTCCTTCACCGATTATTTTACGGGAAGAGAAATTATCTGTAGCTGCAGCTATTTCTTCTTTTGTGTACTTTCTGTATCGCCCGTCTCTCAAGAAGAGCTGGTCGATGACTTTCTGTTTCTCTATGGACTGTTTGAGGGCATCTAGCTCGGCTAATTGCCTCTCGCAGAATTCTTTCGCTAGCATTGATTTTGCTTCTTCAACTTCTTTTACGGCTTTCAGATGCTTTTCTTTCTCTTCTGCTGCTGCTTTTCTCAGCATTTCTTCT
Source organism: Schrenkiella parvula (assembly GCA_000218505.1). NCBI lineage: Eukaryota > Viridiplantae > Streptophyta > Magnoliopsida > Brassicales > Brassicaceae > Schrenkiella > Schrenkiella parvula. The sequence goes on along the minus strand of CM001192.1, from coordinate 9,729,649 downwards.
TTTTCCAGAGCAGTGATGACCCTTTTCGTTTCTTTAATACACTCAGAGGAAAGAGACTGGACCTGAGATCACAATGTGGTTTGGTTGAGTTTAGGATTCCATTAGAAGAAAAAAGACAAATCACAGTAGAAAAATTAACAGTAACTCCAACCTGCGTCTGTTTATGAACTAGCTCTTCACAAGCTTGTTTGTACATGGAAAGAGTGTTTTGTACTTCTTTCCTTAGCTGCTCTACCTCAGACTTGACATTTGACTGCAAAACATGTAGTGCATTCAAAATCGTAGCATTTTCATAACAGAGAATCAACGCAACATTGAGGGTTACGATACTTAATTATCAAATGCTTTACCTTTGGTGTTTTTTTGTTAGCTCCAGGATTCAACTGTGTTTTACTACCGGAAACAATACTATGTCTAAGGATAGAACGGACGTGTTCGTCATCGACCAAACCGAGATCAGTTGAAGATTGTGCATCAGAGAACACTCGCGAGGTTGGCTGACTATGCGGCAAAGAGGCATGCCTTCGACTATTCTTCCTGCCGGAGGATGATATGGATGAAGCAGACAAGCCTGTCTTATCTGAGCGTGTGCGGCTGAAAGATTCTGTATAAGCTTCTGCTCCTTCGGGTAAACGGAAACTAGATGATGAATCTGTTGAACGATTCACATTGAAAAACATAAAGGAGATCAATAAAACATGTTTTCCCTTTTTTCCATCTGAAATTCACATTTTAGATCATTGAAAGTGAAATTCTAGGGGCTGATATATATATAAATACCTTCAGATAACTGATTGCTTGATTTGGTTAATATTCTATCTTTGCAAATAACATATATCTCACATGTCTCTGGAGCTTCTCCTAGTACTGTTAATGGCATTTCTTGTCCTTTTTTCCTGGCAAAACCAAGCCACACGTGTAAGCAAGATCATACTAACAAATGTTTTGATCACAAGTATCTACTAGAAAAGATCTTCAAGAAAATATACGAACCGAGACAATAGTAATCAAAGTTCCTCAGATATAACTTTCTGAAAATCTCATTTGGAAACAATACCTTCTGAGGAAATTTGAAGAGCAAGACCCAATCACTAAACACTCAACCTCACTATCTGATATGTACTTCAAAAGCGCCTTTGCGGGATCATGATGTTCCAGTAACAAAGTCTCAACCTAAAGAATAACCAGTAATATTCCATGAGATTCAAAAGTTTGGCTTCACGGTAACGAGAAACTAAGAGAAACTCACTTTGTTGGATTTGCAGATCTTCTTAAACGGCACAAAAACCTGTTCAAAATCCTTTCTCAAATCTCGTCTATACATCGACACAACACTCTCCTCCAATTCCTCAACTGGAATCTTCGATCCAGCTTCGAAACAAAACAAACAAAAAATCACGGTGAAATCGAGTAAATGGGCGAAACTGAAGTAAAACGAAATTCGAAGATCAAACTCACAAGGCGCTGGGATACTGGTGACGTTAGGCATTACGTGAACTAGAACTAACCGATCGATTTTGGGAAGGAGATTTTCGACGGCCCAACGAAGAGCGCGACGGCTAGCAGCTCCTCCTACGGCGTCGCCGACGGATCCTTTAACGGCGACGGATATCGAAGAATACGACGGAGATCCGCCGATCAGTTCGAAGAACTTGTTCGACATCACCAGAATGAAACTTCCTTATCGATTTTTGTGGTCACAGAGAGATGAAATGGGTTTTGAAGAGTCCGCGAAAGCGTACGTTGACTTGATGGAAAACAGAAAAGTGGGTGATGTATTTATTGACTCGTGAAATAAATAAAGCGCCTACTTATTAGAAAAGTCTTTTTTCGAAAATTGTTAAAACTTTTTTCTATTATCCTGATGGGGCTTGTGTTTAGGTGAAATTCAAGATTGTACGTGTTTGTTTTGGTTATCTAATTTAGATCCAATAAATATATAAAGCGATTCCTCAACACATGATACAACTTTTACTAGTTCCCTGATATAAATTAACGACCTGTTTAGATTAATGAAAACTTTTTTTTTGCCTTAATGAATCTGAATTTAGATATGCACCCTTTAACGTTTTTATTTAACAAATTAGGCCCACGATACTGATATATTATAACATTCGCACTACGTAAAGTATGACTTGAAGCTAATTTGTCCAAAAAAAATAATGCAAGACAATTGAAGAATTATTAAAAAGAATGTTCCGTAATTTTATAAGGGTTGACATTACTAAAGATATATAATACAAATTGGATAAATGTGCATATACTGAATTCAAAAATGACATTATAACTAGTAAACTGTTTTATAAAGGGATGATTATAAATTTTCATTGGATTGATTAATTTAATTAATATATATATTGCTTGTTCTAAGATTCTGTATGTGATGCTATGAACATGTACTTGTTCTCAGTTTTTGTTAATATAAACAACTGATTTAAGACGGCACACAAACCACTTGCAATATTCACTATCCAACTCTCAGTTTCCGATTATAATTTTTTTACGAAAAATTAAGAGAAAGTGTATAGATTAGCGAGTATTTGCACTATATAACAACGAAAATGATTGTACTGTATAATAATAATTTATATTTTCCGGTTATATAAGTTTGCAATCTATTTTTTGGGCTCTACATTATCTTTTACCATGTAATTTTTATTGTATCATTCTATAAAAATATTAAATGAAAATTTTCGTAGTCAAATTATAACTAGTACCATTTTGTCATTTGATAATAGTAACTTAATAAATTGTCCACCATTTGAGATTTTAAGTAAATCTTTATAGACATTATATTTTCATTTAACCATTCTATAGCAACGACAAATAAGAATATTACACATGTTTAGAAATTGGATAACTAGTGATTGACATACATAACTATGAAGAATCTAACTCTTAATGATAAAAATGAAAATGTGACCACCAGAACAAAAAAAAGGAGAGAAAATGAGTTATCGAGTCCTTTTGTCTTTTTTTTTTCATAAACAATCAAAGACTATGACAATCCACAAGATCCTTCTCTCAATTTTTGTAGTCACTTACCACAAACCAAGACTGTTTTTTTCTTTGTTTCCTTTCTTTTCCATTTCCATCATCCCGTAGATTCTATATACGTTTGTTGCCAATTTTCCTACTAACCCACATACCATTCGCTGATCGTTTATTTATATATATACAAACCCAAGAGTGGAGGAGAGAATCATACTCTGAGATAGGTTCGAATCATGGTTGCTCCTGTTGGGTCAGAGACGAGATGATTAATGAGACCTTTTCTTAAATTGTTTGGTGCAATGATGAACATGTAGAAAGCAAAGAGAACGAGATCTCCTGATGTTAATGTTGATCCTAGAAACCCTTGCCACATCCTGAGCAAGTGACGTGAATAATCAGTTTCTTGATTTTCCATACATTGTTTGTTACATGAATCAAGAATCAGTATCTTAAAATGGGATGCCTTACCATTTTGGAAGGCGGAAGAAAGTGTGGAAGAAGCTTCTAATGCCTTCGATATCAAGTTGAAGTATGAGTGCAAGGCCGAAGAGAAAGAATGCTCTTTGTCGTTTCCTTTCTTGTGGCCATAATGTATCCCAAGCTGCCAAAAAAATGGAAGTTCACAAGTTTTATAATTGTCCGCAAGCTACAAACATAGTAGTTTATATAGAGCTCACCTTGTCTTGAAATATTGCTGTTAATGTGTTTGGCGAAGGAAGTAGTCTCTTGTTTTAGTATATCCGCAATGACCGATGCGTATTTCGGAGCTTCAGACAAAGATCTCACAACTGAATAGCCTGTTATATTGAGAGAAAATTAAGTCAGAAATGGTGCAGACTCAAAGGTGTGAGTAACTGGACTCAAATTAAGGCTTGCTCTTAGTACCTGTTGCGGGATGTACCATGCTAGCGGCAGCACCAAAAGCGAGATTCTTTTGTTCAGTGTTTGGCAAGGAACCACCGACTGGGATATAAGACCATTCCTGTAGTTTATGCTCAACAAATTAACAAAGCGGACCTTGGAGATTTTTATTGTTGTTCAACAAGTCAAGATCTACTTGTTTGTTTGTATAGATTTTACCTCTTCGTAAATCTTTAGTATTCGAATTCCGAGAGTCTCCAATCTCAACATGAGCTTCTTTTTCAGCAAATCAAAGGGCATGACATCTTTTGAGGCCAAACATGTCTCCTGCAAGGAATTTCAGCGGATAAGCAACAGCTTTTTCGTTATAATGATTAAAATAAAATGGAAGTTGAAACAACAGAGAGAACCTCAAAGAACACTCTTGTCTTTGTCATAGGCATGGCATACAGAAACGTTGGATACTCAGCTTCTAAGCTCCGAACTTTCTGGTTTGTATAATCTCTGTAATCCATGAACACCATCTGCTCTGGATCATATGGACTGTTTTCCACCTAGAGTTTTCAAACAGAACAGTCTCAAAAGATTCATATAATTTCTCCAGGAATGTGTATGACTCGAAAAATATCGTATTCATACTATACCTCAACCTCCACACCGTATGCAGTTTGGACAGAGACTCTAGGTCCCCCAACTTCGTATAGCAAGAGCTTCCCCGAAGCTGCTCCAGAAGCAACAGTGGCAAGCCTGCATTTGCTAGAAGTCAGAACCTTGACATTGTTCGCAAAATGTTTTATTAAAGCTAGAATAATACCATCACTGATCCAGCCTTGTACCTGCAAGGAATAACGGTGTTTTGTTCACAGGCAACAAGCCTAAGGCCATCAGAAGCTTCTGTTATGCTCTCAACTTTCGAGCAAAGATAAGAGACACCTGACTCGACACACCTAGGAAACATTAATAACGGATTATGTATCTAAACAGTTAAATGTCCAAGAGATGAACAATAACTAGTGAAAAGTCTCTCCAAAAGATGAAGAGTGTAACCCTTCATTACCTCCTCAAGAGCTCCTCGTGGAGTAATCGTCGACTAACTCTTCCATAAGCACGGCCGATGGTAATGGGATTGTCATCGTCCAGATACACAAGTGTATCTCTCCAAACATGCTCAATGCATTTTTGCAGCCCAAGATCTTTAAAGAGTAACAATAACACAAACTTGTTATCACATCGACCATGACGACAGTAGCTACTAGACAATTGACCACTGAGGTTTTTTTACCGTTAAATTCATCTTCCCAAACGCCGTAGTTGTTTGTGAAAGGAAGATCTGGACCAATCAGTCCAACTTTCAGTCCAAGCTTAGCTGATTCTGCAGCCAAGGCTAAACCAGCAGGACCACAACCAATAACAACGAGGTCCAAAGCACCATCACCAAGTGATATTGGAGGCAACTGTAAGAAAAAAAACCACAATCAATAAGATAAGCTTCAGAAAACCCAGAATCAAAGAAAATTCAAGGGGACTGAGATTTCTCAGAGATTATGAGATGTTCGTTTTCTTCATAAACAAGTCAAGGCAAAACATAGACTGACCTTATCAGCAAGCTTAGACTGTTCATCCATGTCTTTGTTCTGCTGCATTTGAACGAATAGAATCTCCGAACCACCAGCCTTCACGAAATCTTCCTCGTCGGCGAAATCCTCTCTCACCGCAACGCAACTCTCGCTACCGGAACCTGCTCCGCCGCCGCTAGCTCTGACTCTACACAGACCGCAACGAAAATTCCTAAAGCTGTATCTCTTGACCACCGGAAATCTCCTTCGGGAACTCCAAGACGGAAAAGCTGTGACCGCCATTGCAGCGAAATTACGAGCACCAACACACTCCATTTTACTCCTCAGATAAGAAAAAAAAAAAAGAATCTTCAGCGCGAAGACAAAAATCTCTCACACCATTGTTGCTGTTCTATTGAGGGTTTAGCAGAAGAGAAAGGAATCTGGCTTTTTCACAATGACTGGGAAAAGAGCCTTAAAGACGAGAGGACGAGAAGGAGGATAGAACCACGGCTTATGATGGGACTCTCTTTAGGCGACGTGTAACTTAATCATTGGTGAAACGTAATGAATAGGCTTCCCAAATGCACTTCAAAGGTACACTGATGCCAAAAAAGAACAACAAACCTCGTGTCTTGTTTTATGTCCGTTCTTTGAGTTAGGTGGGCAAAGCTACGTCGTTTCGAAGCTATTATGGGCTTTAAGTAAACGGGCCTTGTATTCTCTCATTTCTCTGTTGTTTTAATGATTTTGAGTTTTTAGTTCAAATGTTACCAAAAACCAAGCTTATCCGAATTCTATTTGATGTTTGTTTCTTAACTATAGCTTTAAGTTGACTTATTTATCTATAGATTCGGTATTGCAATAGAAAAGAAACAAATAATCCGAAATATCCTTTCTTTTTCTTTTTTTTCCCTTTTTTGTTTGTTTTAGCATCGACATTTATGCTTGACAAAGTAACAAAAATATGATTCTCTCAAAAGCTATGATACTCATGAAAACCAAATAAGAAACATACGTAGACAAACCTACTATAAGGATCAGCGAACGACAACTTGGCATGAGCTAGAGAGTCTTTGGGATGGTAAGGAGTTGCTTGACGATGACAGGATCTTCTTCCTTGTTTTTCAAATTACCAAAGCACAGTGTGAGTTTCTCGAGGATTGTTGACTTTTCTAGAAAGTAACTCACCAGTTTCAGTTTCTCTGTCGCTTCCTCTGCCACAAGCATTAAAATCTTAACATAAACGAATTGGGCCTAATTTCTTATTGGGCCTGAAACACTGTCCACTGAAACTGTCATCTAAAAGATCAGGGTCAACTCTCTCCTTAACTCTACTACAAGTGATATGCACACAAGTAACAAATAATCAGACTTCCAGAAAATTCTAAATCGGATTGCCAAAAGAATTAAACTCAGTTTCAGTAACCCATGGGATAAGTAGTTCAGATAAAGAAGAACAAAAAGGAAGAAAGAACAAAAAAGACCAAATTTAAGTTTGTTGATACCAAACTAACGACATCAGAGCAAGTTATTGAAGAGCTTATAAGAGAACAAGCCCAAGTTCTGCTGGCTTCAATGCACTTCTCAAACGATAATTGTAGAGATAGTAGTGAAGCTGACCATCTCCTGGACCAAACTTCAACTCTTTCAAGAAGCTCTCATTGTGCATCACATCCAGCGCGTTGAACACGTCAAAACCCTTCTGCTTGGAGATGATTAGCGCGTCATTCATCAGCTGGAGAAACGAGGTCTGTGTGGCGACATTGTAGTAAGAATAAGCAGCTTTCAATGTCGTGTAGTTCGGGTTACCGAGGATAGTTGATGGGAGAGTGTAGAAGCTGCAGAAGTCAGTGACATCGTGAGTTTCAGGGCTTTCTACCAAGTAACTGTCCACGACATCTTCTCTCGGGAGTAGCCAATGCTCAACATCGTTCTCATCAAAGTCAGTCGCGACTCCAAACTGGCCAAGGTAGTTCCTGAGCAAACGTGTAACAGCAGGGACATCCCGTGGTTCCATTTTCCTGAATCCAGGAGTGACTGGTGCATCAGGTAACTTGTAGAGTTTGATGGTTCTGCTCATTGTCATTCTTGCACCCAGCCTTGAAAACCCAACATCGATTAGCTTCTTCGGGTTCAGTGACCTGTGCCAGTATTGGCAGGTGGTGATTGGTGTAGGAAGTATAACGCCTGCCGTGTAAGCCGCTTGCCAAATATTCTCCAAGTGAACCCTTCTGGTCACCTCCTTGATCATGACCGGAGCAAGTCTCTTAGACCTGAGCTTCTTGTGAACGCACAAGAAATTGATCTCTGCCATTTTGACAACCTCATCACGCACCCTGATTCTTGCTGGCACGCCGCTGATGAAAGCAACGAGTTTCTTCGAGGTCTTGGCACGAACTCCAATATGCCAGCTCTGGTAATAACCAGGCGGACGCAGTGCCCACCTTAAGAACTCCTTTGAGTAATTGAACCTGAACATGTTCTCATCGTCCTCAACATAGTTGTTCTTGAGAAGGTTGTACACCTCTGAGCACATATCATCAGAGTTCATATCGCATGTGGTCCATTCGTAAACAGAAGGAAGGTTGTACGGCTCCTGCTTGACCTCAGATAACGGTGTTGCAGGCTCGATCGGGCCTTCCGGCAAACTCGTGTCCCCGATATCCTTGAACTGCCCAACGGGTTGAGTCTCCCAGAACTTATGCGTCTTTGACTCTGACATTGAATCCTGGAACCTTCGAACAATGTTTTCCAGTGAAGTATCATCCTTGGCTAAGTTTGCTTCAACGATTTGATCTGCTTTCTCTTCTGCAGCAGAGCCAGGTGGTGAATTGTTGTCTGCCATTTCCTACAATTACAGTACTTTAACAGCTAAGTTCCAGAAATCTAACGAGAAAAGCAACGAACTCAGCTTAATCAAATTGCTAAACCAGACATCAAGCGAAAAAGACCAATGCATTGCTATAAACTATTGCAAATGTCGGAATCGCGCCGAGATTCGAATTCGAAACAATCAAACCACAATTGAATCTAAGCATAGACATATCGAAAATTTTCATTTCCTTGGGTTAATTCGTGAACTTAAACAGGAGAAGAATCAGGTAGTTAGAACAACGAGAGATCAGATCTTACGATATTAATATAAAAACAACAAAAAAAATTGAAGATTTACGACTCACCAATTTTGCTCGAACAGAAGACTCCGCAGATTCTCACCAATTTCAGATCCTCGAAGAAAGAGCTATCAGATCTCTGGAATCTACTTTCCAGATTCGAAATTGACGAGACTAGGGTTTCAGAACGGAGTAAACTCTTCTGCGAGGAGAAAGAATAAGGAAAGACGAAGGGCGTGAGGTGTGGAAAGTAAAGGCTGGAGAAAAATCTTATATTTCGAGTATATTGCATTTACACCCTCTGAATTATTAATTATTTTGATTTAACAACTTATCTTTCTTTCACTCTATCTAGTGATTTTTCTTTTCAATAATGTTGTTATATTTGTCTTTGATTCTATACATTCACCATTAAAACTCCTCAAACACATGTTAACATCTTAAAAAATATTAACACTTCTTAGTAATTAAAAAAGTAATTAGTTTTAAATTTTTCTTGTTATCTATATCGATTATGTTGTATTTACTTATCTGTATTTAATCCGAGTTTTCATTTATCCGAATCATTGATTTTCAGTTTCGGACAATAGTAAAAACTAAAAGTTATATAATATGGATACGTTTGATATGGTTTCGATTTGGTACGGTTTTCAGAGTAAAAAAAAAAGAATCTGGTTTTCACTTTGATTAGATACAGAGCTTTTAGATTTGCGAAAACATTGTCTGCAAAAGCTTTCTAAGAGAGGGGACGACGAGACGCAGAGAGCAATTTTTCGTAGTGTTTGCTTACCTTTTCACAATTAATGGTTTCTCACAATTCACTTCTAAATCTCAGCATTGTCAACTAATTAGGCAAAAGAAAGTCATTGTTGCTATTACAATTGATTTAAGAAAGATTTAGTAAACTGCGTAATTTTAAATTTGAGGGAATAGTTAAAATAAGTTAATTTCGATTAATTAAATTTGTCCTTTGAATAGATTTGTTGTGTAAGCTCAAAACACATAATTCGAGACTCTCTGCCTCAGCTTATTTCGGTCTTAATGGTCATTTTGATGGAAATTTCAGATGAGACAAACAAAACATTTTCACATTTCTGAAAGCTAGAACTCAAACAGTGAATTTAATTCACCTTCTTAGTAAAAATAAAACAAATACCGACAAGAACAATTTAGAAAACATGAGCAAAATAATAAAGAAACAAAAAAATCAGCAAACACTTTCGTTTCTACAATATAGAGAGTCGAAGATTTATATAATTGATCTCTGAACAAATACGAAATGTTACTTTTCTTCTAACCGATGGATCAATGGTGATGAAACCTTTCGTCGGAAACTTGGAGAGTCTCGATGCCTTTGACAGCAGAATCGTAATGTTTTCTAGTTGAAGAAGATCTCTTCCCTTCCGACGTTGAAACCACCGGAGAGTTTCTTAATCCGCCGCCCGTACGAGATCTCTGTAGCTCCTCCGACGTTACTCTCCTTGATGATCCTGCTGATTGTGCAAACACCGACGAGCTTGGCATCTGTGAACGAAGGAAAAAAAAATTATTTACTATTTTATTAAAAAAATTAAGTTCTACTTTTCATACAAGAATCAGATTATTTATTAAAATTTAGAATTCCATCGCAAAAAAGTTCATACATCAAAATATGAAAAGAACAAATGAATTTTATACAAATGGTTTTGAAGTTTTCCTGAATTTTGTACAAAGAAAAAAAGAGTTATTTTTACTCTACCCCCCAAAAAAATCAGATTTATAAACTATTTTTTGGTTTTTGTTTTTTAATTCATTTTCCCATTTGAAAGCTGAAAGTTCCTGAATTTCAAGGAGTTCAGATGATCATTTCCAGGAGTTCTAAAAACTAAACCAGAATTTGATTTCGAATGCTAAGAGTTTATGAAGTTTTTAATCCTAAAATGTCAATTTTTCAATTTTTTTTTTGTTAAATCTGTTTCTGTGGTATTCTCAGTAACTTCACATTCCAGACGTGATTGTTATCAAAGCTGTGAAAAAATCTCCAAAAAAGATTGGTTTTACAGTTTGGATCAGTCAAGAGCTTCTAGATTGCTAAAAGTCTGTCGCTTTTTTGGTCTAGAGAGAGAGAGAGAAACAAGAAAACAGAGCAAGTTTTCATACCATTGGGCCTCTAATAGCCGCTGTTGACAAGTTCTCAACAGCTCCTGAAGTTCTCCTTCTTGATGAATCCATCGGTGGTCTTCCTCCATCTTCCTCGCCTTCAAGAAACAAGAAACAATCAAACAAAACTGAAAATTTTCCAAGTTTTCTAAGCTTTAAACATTCGATTGATTAAAGTGCTCTTTCGGATTTTAAAATTTCACCTGCGTATCTATCAGTGCTAATCAATCCTGGAGGTAAACCCGCACTGGTTCCAGCCGCAGGAGTTTCGAGGCCACGGGATGGTGGAGCTGTTAGTTGTGACTGTTGATACTTCAATATGGTCCAGTCAAAGACATAATCGAATTGAAACCCTGCAAATAAAGAAAATGTAAGAACGTGCGGGTTTGGGAAAAAGCATGCGGATTTGAGGAAAAGAAAAACTTCAAAAACCTTCGCGGATGAAGAGATCCCGGAATATTCTTTTCAGATAACCGTAATCTGGTTTATCATCAAACCGAAGCGATCTGCAGTAATGGAAGTAAGATGCGAACTCGGATGGATAACCACGGCATAAAGACTGGAGGAAGATGAGCAAGTTGTCAATGCAAAAAAAGTAGAAGTTAAAAATAAAGGACCAAACTTTGTGATTGAGACTTTACCTCAATTGATGTAGAGACTTTCTTTTCGCTGATTCTCTCATACTTTTGTTTCTTGGTTCCAGCTTTAAGTCCTTGCCATGGAAGACTAAAAAATACCATGAAAATATTCTAATAAGGCATGTGGAGAACAAAATGAAACAACGAGGCATGTAGGTAAACAATACTCACCTTCCCTTAAGGAAGTACATGAGGATGTAACCAAGAGATTCTAGGTCGTCCCTTCGGCTTTGTTCTATATGATCGAAAAAAAGAGGTATCAAATATAAGGACAGTGTCTGGAGCATTACAACAGGAAAGAGCTAAAGCCGGTTTTTGTCAAGCTTACCAATTCCCAAGTGAGTATTCATACTAGCATATCTTGCAGTTCCAGTGAGATTCTTGTTTTCTCTACAAGATAAAAACGAATGACGGCCGGATTTAGAATTGTGCTTATGAAGAAGAAATGCAGGCTGATTACAGTTCGATCATCTCACCTGTAAGGAATGTGCTGATGGGTAGAATTATCCCGATACTTCTTAGCAAGACCAAAGTCGATGATGTATACCTTTAGAAGCAAATTAAGAAAAAAAAAGTCATTTCCGAGATACTAACTTTAGAATCAAAATGAGAACCAAATCAATCATATAGGTGAAGGAAACCTGGTTTGCGCGTCTTCCTAACCCCATGAGAAAATTATCTGGCTTGAGATCTCGGTGAAGGAAAGATTTCGAATGGAAATACTCAACACGGTTTATCTGAATAATAAAATTAATAAAAGGAAGTAAAAGAGTCAATCACTAAACAATCTAAGAGAAATGAGTCACATAGAGACAAAGAGATCTACCATTTGATCTGCAAGCATGAGGACCGACTTCAAAGAAAGTTTCCTGCTACAGAAATTGAACAAGTCTTCAAGACTAGGCCCAAGTAAATCCATCACCAGAACATTGTAGTCGCCTTCAACACCAAACCACTTGACATTTGGAACACCAGCTGCCACAATAAAGGTTCATAAACGATTAAGGACATGGTTATAGAAGAGCAAATGGAAAATAAAAAACAGAGAATCACAAGATCAATTTATCGGGGATGAATTTTTACTTCCTCCCTGTAGAATTTTGTATAACTTCGATTCATAGAGCAGCTGAGGATGTTTTGTCTTCACAGTTTCCTGGAAAAAGAAAAAAAATAACTCTCAGTATTTCATCAAAAGGCTACTAGCGATAACAACTCAACCTGGAAAAGAAAAAAGAAAAACATACTAAATCAACATACATTGTCCATAAATATGAAAGAAGCTTTGAGAAAAAGAAGTGAAGATTAGACTCTTGTACCACATTATCTTCAATGTTGAACTAATTCAAGTAACTTAACAAAAGTTTTAAAGCTTTAACCAATGTCCTTTTTATGGTAAACAACAAACATTGTCTCTATCTGCAATTAAAACCTTCACATGATGCTAACAACATTAAAAAAAAAACAAATTTAGCAGCAAGAACTCACAAGCTTAATGGCGACTTCTTCATTCGTTTGAGTATGAGTACCTAAAGAAACCACAATCCAAGGACAATGTTAAGGAATTACAAAAACTCTTCATTTCAAACCCAGAAAATCTCAAGAACAGTAAGTATATCAATTAAGTAAAAACGAACCGAGATAGATCTCTCCAAACGAGCCGCTTCCGATTTTCCGTCCGAGCCGAAATTTGTTTCCCACACGATGTTCCATCGATTCAGCTGCCACCCTAACTTCAATAATCTTAACCCCAACGCCGACTCTAAAGGGGAAACTTTATTCTCTTTCGAACCCAAAAAAAAAAATTGGTGCCCTTTAAGAAGAACCCTTTTAATCCACCGGAATCAGCAGCGAAACCCCAAAATTTTCTCCAGAAATGAAGTAAGGAAAGATCCAATTTCTGCGAAAATTAGGGCTGAAACAGGGAAAAACAGAAAAAACCAATATTCATCTTCCTTCCTACTCCTTCTCGCGATGTGGAACACAAAAATTCGTAAATGGAATGTCGATTGTCTCTTTGCTTTATCCCTCTCCTTCTCTCTCTCTCTCTTCACGCGAATTAGAAAAACGAGGATAAAAGGAAAGCTTTGATGGGAAGAGAATGAAGGTGTTTCTCAAAGTTTGGGTCTTTTCCTTTTCTTTTTCTCTTCTCTCTTTCCTTGCGGGTAATTATTCTCACCTGCACGGTTCCAAATATACCGGTTCGATTTAACCGGTTAACAATGCTAACATTAAACACTAGCTATAAATCATTTCACTTTTCAAACGATACGTTACGCTAAAAAAAACCAATATCATCAATTCAAAGGAGTACATCACCATTTAAAATTTTCAGCTCATATTAATTAAGTATGATCCATATCGGTTCTTTGATTTTTTTATTTTCGGTTTACTTTGGGTAACTGAACGTACATCACGCGTAGAGTGAAAAAAAAAACCAATTAAATATATTCAATTAATTTGGATTGGCTACGAGAGAGAAATGGGTCACCAAGCGTGAGAGCTACGCGTGCCGTTGGTGAGCGGTAAAGGTCGTTGGACACGTGACTTACATCCATCTCATGAGTCAATACACGTAATCCGCACGTGATTCTTTTTTTCCCGTATTTTGACTTTAATGGTCTAAACTCTAATCATACGTTGTACGAGGAGGAGATTTAAATAATTTGTACATTGGTCGGTCGAAATAAATACCTGTTTTCGAGAAGCAAATAATAATCAAACCGTAGCATGTAGTATGATTTTATATTTTTGAACGTGCAACTGTTACTTAACACGAGAAAATCGTTATATATATAATCTAAATATTTTATTTCATTCAGCATTGTATGTATATTTTATGACTATATTCTTAACCATATGCTATTTGATTCTATTATAATTGTTTGAACTAAAAATCATGATATTGAAGCGGATGTTACAAAGTAAATGAAAGGTTTTACACCTAAAAAAATTAAAATTAAATTATTGTAGACTTTATTATGGGTGCAAGTTGTACCCGGTTTAAAGAATCACCCAACGATCAGGGGATGAAAAAAAATTGAATGATCAGATGAGGAAAAAAAATGGAAAATTAGTTCCTGGGACTTGGAAGACCCATGCAAGATAGCCTAGGAGAGACACGAATCTTTGGGCTGGGCCTTGGCGAAGGTATTGGGCCAAATAATCCCATCGTCCCATTGACCACGCGAGGTGAAAGGTTGACTTGCTCAAGCGCCCGCGTCTGCAGGTCCATGGGGTAGTCCCGCACACACCCGATCCTAGGCCCATTCCCGGTACTCCACTTGCACGAAAACCGGTTCTGTTCCCTGAAATCATCCGCCGTCCGATCAATCGTAACGGCCGCAGTTACGTCTCGGCCGTCAGATTTCGATGGTTTAGTGCTTCCGTCATTGGAGACCAGATGATTATCATCGTCAATCGCATTTAACTGGGAAACAAAAATTTAACCATCAATAATATGTAGTTAAGGTAAAATTTGATGAGATTGATATTCTTTCATTTTTAAAAAATTACCTTGACGTTAGTGAGATCCACTTGGTTTTCTCTTAAAAACCCGATAAATTCTCTGAAATTTTCTTCCGTCGGGAGATAATGACCACTGTATGGCCACACAGCTTCTACAACTCCGTCGTGTGAGACAATTCTACCGGCGGCAGTAATGGCGGCGCCGGAGAGAAAACTCGAATGTTGAAACCGACCTTTTTGCTTCTGACCGATGTACAGTTTTCTTGTCGTGCTCAACACGAAGATCCATTTTGTTCCTTCGATGGTTTCAACGAGGTTCTTGTTTTGTCGGTTGACTAGTTTCCCTCCTTTCACGACTACTTCGTACGCTTGTCTCTCTTTCTATTTAACAGAACCAAATCGAACCATAATTAAAAATCGCATTTGGTTAGTTAAAACCGGAAATAACCGAATAACAATGAATACATACCGGACCAAGGTAAGTGATGCATTGGCGTTGAAGAAGATTTCTTGGACATTTGTTGAGATTCACTTCTCTGCCATCTCCAATGTCTAACCTTTGGTATCATTCAAAAGGTTTGCCATGGAATCAGCTCAACTAATTGAGAAATAAAAAACGTTCAAAATAAATGTTGACTTTAAGTTTGTGTTAAATTTACCAGAAGAAAAATGGCTGAGTACTCTCACTTGCTGACCAAACATCATAGTATAAGTGTAAATTATGTCCGTACCTATGACGTGGATCAATCTGTATACAGCAAAGAAAAATAACAAAAACATTATTATATATTTAAGTACTAATAATATCCATTTAATAAAGTAAATTAAACAAAGCCGAAACTTACGGCTTCTAACCAATGTCGCAAAGCTAGTTTCTGTGCTTTATCATCTTTCAACAATCCTTTCCCTACCTATAAAACATGCTATCAGATTATGATAATGTGTTATTTATATAAAAAAGGTTGATTTATTTGTCCATTTTCATAGTGAAATTACCTTTGCTGCTTTGATTCCAGCTCTTGCCCACCTCGACACAGCCGTCTCAGGTTTCTCGTTGATTCGGTTCGGTTCTGACGCTGCCAATTCCAATTCTTTCCACCTAAACCAAACACACACATATAACTTCGGTCAGGAACACCAACGACTTTCTAATTATTGGTTAATCTGATAAAATTGAGATTCATAAGGCATTTAAAAAAAGAACTTGACGTACCATAACTCTTCAACAACTACTGCACAGTCAGCGAGATTTCGACGCGTTCGATAACTCTTGTAAACCTTTTGTAACGTAACGGCGGCAGCGTCAAGCTCCGTCGACGGTCTAGGAGACCAAAACGGCGTCGGGGCAGGCAAACTTAACGCCGTTAAATTCCCCAATTTGCCCCTGTTCCTTCGTTTCGGAGACGAGCCTCTTTCGTCTTCTTCTTCTTCTCTATTCTCCACCTGGACTAGACTCGTGAACGAGAGACTCCTCTCCAGAATCATGTTATCTGGTTTGGTACCCTTCAAGTTTATACATTTTCTCGTTTTGACCCCAAATTTCTCATCTTTGTATGTGTTCCCCTGATCGACCAAATCCTTGAATGATAGAGTCTTCTCCAGATATATATTTGAGTTATTCAGAATTCTCGGTGTTTCACACTCTTGTGAATCTTTCTTGAAACTGTTGTCTCTTTGCAAGTATCCAAAAGACAAAGCCATGAAAGCTACCTGTAAAGCTTTAAAGTGATGATTCAGACAAGAGATGAAGAAAGTTAAACAGTTTCGGTTGAAATCCAAAGTTGGAGGAAGATACTTACACTGTTACGACCTAGAGAAGTTTCGTCGAATGTTTGTTATATGTTTTATTTTTTACAGAGAGACCTATTAAAGACCTTTTAAAAGAAGAACTCTGTTTCTGGTAATGTCTCTTCTTTGCCCATCTGTCGTCTCTATATATATTACTTTTTATATACATAATTGTATATATTTATTGATATATAAAATATGATGTAATTATTATATTTTTCTTGAGAATAAATTTGGGATTGGACCTTAAAATACGCAGTGAAGATTTTTCCGAGTCTTAATTCAAAGTTTTCACGTTTTCCTCTGATTTAAAACATTAAAAATCAAACCACACGAGCTCTTCGGTTTTCCATTTCACATAAAAAAACATACTAGCGTGTGGGGCATCTTTGAATACGTCGTCGTATTGATGAGATAATCGTACTTCAGAAGTCAGAACTCATCTTCTACATTTTTATAACACTGTTAAGAGTTGTATATTATAACAGGTTACGTATTAACGTACGGACCCACTATGGAGCCTGTGACATCTTTAAATACGTCGCCGTATTGATTGTATAATCGTACTCACACAACTTATATCATTTTTCTGTATAACATTGTTGTTTTCTTTTTTTGTAACATAGTATAACGTTGTTGTTATAAGTTGTATTTGTATTCATATATGTTAATGTACAGTTACATATGTGATATACGCACGGCGTTACGTATTGATCGTGGAATCTTTGAATACGTCGTCGTTTTTTTCGTTATACAATTTTATCGTCGTCCCAACATGCACTTCAGATTTTTCTGGCCCGATCATTAATTACATTCAAATTAATTTTTCTTCTCGTCGGTCAAGGGATTCGTTCTATTTCCATTTTGGATAAACAGTTTAATTAAATATTCTTGGTTCGTGTGCTTTTTGCCATTGAAAGAAACTGTTTTTATCAAATCTCCTAGAGTAAACAAAAAATGTATTTTTCGCTAACAACATCTCAATACTATGGTAAGAGTAAGAATACACCTGTATATATATAATTGTTGAATAATACTCATGTTGAATTATTCTGCTGTGAGCTGATTATATTTGAAGATTTATACTTTTTATTTTAAATTATATACTGGCATACTGCTGATACATGATAACAAAATCTATTTATTATGCAGATATTCATTAATTATGCTTAAATCAGTTTTGCTACAATCAATAGAACTGTTTATAAGATATTTGGTTCAATTATGTCGGATTAAAATTTGAAGATGAGCTTCTGTTTTGGGATATGAGATTTTATTTTATTTTTTCTATAATGCTAATTTGGAATCTAAGAAGCATACAGATTAAATATCCACAAAGAATTATTGCAAAGTTATATTTCGCTTCATAACACGAATCTGCACAGTATTTTGATGTAATTATTAAAAACAATTCATCTTTGTTTCTATGATATAAGATCGTGGAACCATTGGATCATAACATTATAACTAGTAATTAGTAAACGAAAACGTGTATGAAAATGTCTGTCTTCGTGTAGTTTTGTGGGGGCAATTTTCTCGTTCTTATTGCTAGAGAATTTCACACAAAGTCAAATCTAATAACATTCGAGTTTGGTGAGAAAACGCGGTGTAGAACACTAACCATATAGCTACATATTATTACTTTAGATTATATGATTACGAATTTACGATTATGATAGTGCAAACCCAATATGAATAAACTAAACTATGATATTAATTGATCACAATGGTCCAGCCATCTTTATAAATTCAATTAATAACACTAACTACTGTACGTTAATAAAATACATATTATGATTTGTGACGCGACGGTCAAAGAAAGCAACCATATATGAATGTCATAAAGACAAGGAGAGAGCACCAAAACCGGTTCGGGGTCGTAAGGTGTAAATGTAGAGTCAATCCATTACGGTCAAGTCCCTTTACTTTTTGGGCTTTCCAAAAAGAGTTTCTTCTTATTGTTTTTTTAGTCAATTGCATAGCGTACGTGTTAATTAGTTTAAAGTTATTGGTCTATTTATCTCACTTGTTCACCTTTTACACGACACAATCAATATTATGTGTTAATAAATGTAATTATCATATACTATTACGCTAATACAAACACTTTTTTCTCTTAACTAGGTGTTACATGATGTTGAAGTCTACCTTTAACCCAAAATATTTAATCGTTATGTAAAAAAAACATAGTCTTAACAAGTATTTTTTTAGTAAAAAAACATCTCAAAACAACTGAACTAAAAATGATCTATGTAATTATTGTATATTTTAGCCATAATTTTGTTTTTTGTTCATAAACTAGTTTCTGAAATTTGTAACGAATTTGTGAGTTTTGAATAAGAATATCTTTATGCTAAAAAAAACTGGTTGAGTTTTCAATACTTAGCATAAATTAAATTAATATATATGTATTATTATACGATTATAATTATAACATTGCCTGATTTCATTATGTGCACTGAGAAGACTCTACTCCAGGCGTAATAAAAGGGTTTTGAGTATAACTTAATGCCTACAGTACTTATTTACAAAGTAAAACACAATCCTAAGTAATGGGTTATAACTTATAACATTGGTCAACAAGTAATTAGACCGTAATTACGTGTGTTTCGATTTGAATATTGTTGTTTACTTTCTTTTTTTCTGTTGTTGAGATTTTAAAAGTCTCGCATTGGTGAAAGAAACTAAATAATGCGTTAGCGTGAAGTCTAAAACATTATAGATGATATAATTACGGAAAATATTAGTTAGCCACATTTTTCGACATCGATTTCATATTATAAGTTATTCTTTTACATATGATAATTCTTCTCTTTCGTCGACGTACGCGCTGGCCACATTTATGAATGTCGAGTTCAGATTGTGAGTAATAAATTATATTATAAGATCATTCTTCTCTTTTGTCTAGGCTTGACACAAGACCAAGATGGTCAAAGTTTGAAATTCGATGTCCGACACGAAGAATGATCCAACAACTTATAGCCTTAGAGTGGTAAAGTGAAGATTGATTAGTGCTAATTAACTGCATGGTTAAGAAACAAGTTACATATTAATTTTAAATTTCAATCTTATCTAGCAAAACTTTGTATATAAAACAATATTCCATACTAGATAGGCCAAGATAGCTCCGATATGTTCATTTTTACGTGTCGGTAGTTAAACCATACATTAACTCAGTAAATTTGGGCAGAAGATTAAAAAAGAAAAATTGGATATTAACCTTTTACAAAAAATCATAATTTATTTTGAGCTGATGTCGTTTTTTCGCATATAAAAAACCATAAGTGCTAGATCATAAATACTGCGTTTTTTTTACTTTTTAAAGATAATATATTTTTATTTTTTCTAATTATTGACACCGGATAAGTATTATTTGACATGGTTGATCAATTTTATGAATATAATTTGTAAAGACCCATCATCACACTTGTAAAGGCCCAAGCTTTTTGGTATGAACGAAGGCCCAATAAGAAGATGGTTATGTGGCAGTCTAAGTTAAGAAACGAGGAGAAAATATAAGCTAATTACTTATATTGACTAATTTACTTATAATTAGCTTAAAAACATTATTAGAGTGGGACCCAATATTTTGCTAATCCAGACTGGCTCTTACGGTTGTTTTCAAATAAAGAGGCCAAGTCTATGTTTGCCTTGTGGAAGATGATGCAACATTCCTTCAACGGATATTCCCAGAAATCAAACTCTCAGAGACAGAACAAAAAAACCCTAAATCCTTTCGATTCCCTCATATTCTCGTCACCCAAAGGAAGAAGATGACTGGTGCCAACAGTGTTTCAGGTAAATTCTTTCTCGAGGTTCTATGCTCTTAGTGGATTGGTTCGATGCGATGAATCTCGTCCTTAATTCAAAAATTTTGACTCGAATTTTTGGAATTAGAAAGTTGAGAAGAGATAAGACTTGAGTTTTTTATGGTGTGCGATTGATTGCGAAGATATATGAATCTGGATCAATTTGAGCTTCTGTATTGTGTTTTTTTTTTGCTGGGGTTTAGTGGTGATTTATTGATGTTATTCAGTAATAATTAAGTTATTGTTTCTGTCTGTGTGAGATTGATTGCTTTGCGTGAGAAGATTACATGAATGACTCTAGATTTGTCGAATTTATCATGAATCCTCTTTTAGCTCTTGAGCTACTTAGAAGCCATTTGTTTGGTGATTGATTGAGGTCGATCAACGAGCATGTATCATACAGTGACTCGTCTCATCTACGTTATTAACATGATGTTTTATCTTTATCCTCTGGAGATTAGAATTTTATGGGATGTGTTATGTAATGTTAAACAACACTGTGGATTGATTCTCTATCTCATGTTATATGAAATTTTTGTGCGTCTCTGTGCGTTAGGTGATTCTGAGGATCGTTCGGACAAGAAGGTTCATGGTGACATTGATGAGAGCAAGGTCAAAGCGCCAAACATGTTTGAACGAGCCAAAGAGGAGTTCGAAGCTGTTATTGGGGCTATTCATCAACGCAAGAGTTCGAGGTTTGTTTTGTTTATCTGTGTCTAATGCTATGAAGAAGGAGAGTTCACTCATTTTGATTATGCAATTGGTTATGTTAGCGCATCAGTGAGCGTGTACAAGAGTTTGCTGATGTGTTATATATCCTGTTTTTTTTTCAGGGACGAATCGGATAAAATGGAGTTTAAATCCGAAAAACCAGGTTTGATATTTCTCTCATAGTTCGTTTCAAGTTTGTTTCAGATACCAACTCTTCGCTTGCTATTCGTGAGATTCACTGGGTGTTGGTTTGGGTAACATAACAACAAAGTTTGTCTAGTTTATGATTTTTTGTGTGTTAGTTCTTGATTCTTGTTCAAGACTCAATTCTGTTTCACATGGTATATTGACAGAAGATGGTAAGAAGAAACCGAATATGATGAGAAAGGCGAAGGAAGAAATCAAATCTCTATTCCAGTCCAAGGAGAAACCTCACCGCCATCATCACCATCATCACAAAGAAACTCATGGAAAGAGTAATGATATCGATGAGAACACGCCGGTGAATGAAGTGAAGGCTCCCAATGTTTTCGAGAGAGCTCAGGAAGAAATCGAGGCCGTCATTGAAACCATCCATCCCAAGAAGAAAGAGATTGACGGTTCTGTTTCGCCTAAGGGTTCTGATTCTCCTAAGCGTTCTCGGTCTGTCTCACCGGAGAAAGAAAGAGCTGGATTCGGATGCTCTCTTGGAAAGGGGCTGGAAAAGATCTGTGCTCCTTGGGGTGATAACAAAAAAGATTGAATTATTCATATGATTGATGATCGTGAATTTGTTTGCTAATTTGTCATGATAAAATTTGGTTCAATCTCAATGAGATTGTTGATTTGTAGGTACTGAATGGTTATCTTAACAGACCAAAGCTTGTTTTATTCATATTTCAGAAACTTTCAGTCTTTCTATGTGAATACTTCTAGCTTGGTTGTGGATTTTAAGGGTACTATTTTGTTCGTGTTACAAAATCTCAGATAATTCATATTTCGAAAGTTCCAGGGACTTTTAATGGAAATTTCGTAAAGTTTACTTTGTTAAGACTTACACAAGAGCGTTTTGTATATGATTGTGATGGTTTTGTATGAAGATTTTTGTGGGAAGGGCGGTTTGTTGTGGAAAGAAGCAGAAGATAGAGACATCGCTGAATGTTCGAGTACGACAGCACATACTCTACTATTATAATTTCATCGAAGTCAGGTCAAATCTTAACCCTGAGACTCAATGCTAATTACGTATAACTGTTGATATATGCTGAGTGATTTCATGCCTCTTATCTATATGCCTTTATTATTTACATTGTACTCTTTTGCTTCTTTTTTTTCTCTTAACCAAATCAACAATACTGTATATTCTGAGTGTTTTTGAGATTTGCAATCTCAAAACCAAATTGGGAATGAGCCAGTCATAAGAGACTAAACCCTAGGAGAGTCTTCTTCTAAATCTTCATGAGTCTAATTTTTATTGTAACAAAAGGAAAAACACATAGCCATATATACTCTGTTTTGGACAGAAATATGTTACTAGACTAGTGATTAAAAGTTTAGATTTTTTTTTACCTTTGCTTTCCTTTAATAATAGCAAAATGCCATTGATATTTACTAAAAAAAAACTTTTTTAACAATTAAAAAAATAAATTTGTGATTTGCATCTATAATTGGCATTTGCGACTGAGATTAGCGTTCAAAATTATGGTAGATTTTTGGATTTTTTAGATATTGTAATAGGTATTTGCACTATCGAAAAGTTACGTTACTATTAATGATATAAATGTTTTAGTCATTGGACAAAATATATTTCTTTTAATGATTGTAGATTTGTATATTGTTTTAAAATGATGGTAAATTTGTATATCAGCAAATGTTTTTGATTTTTGTGTAGAAATTTGTTGTATGTATCATATAAATCAACATTGAGGATTACAATCATTGAATATAAACATATAAGTCTATCATAATTGGATGTAAATATACAAGTTTACTGTAATGTAAAAATCTACTATCATTATATATAAATATACAAGTATACCATCAGTTTGACAAAAGATACAAATCTACTAATATAAACATGTCACCATAGAATCTACCAGCTATAACTTATTTGAGTAAACTAAAAGTTGAATAACTTTACCGCGGAAATAAATAAATGTATTATTTTATTATAAATATGTCATCACTAAAACATATTTACGACCATATACTAACTGCAAGAAAGTCTATCGCCAACGAAAATAAATCTACCACACAATATTAATTTACCATCATTACATATATATGTCATGGTTGATAAATCTACCACTATGAACTAAAATTTTACCACTATGAAATATTCATACCTAAAGAGCATATAATGTAGGACCTTATTTTATACAAGGGCACGATCTAAGCAATTTATAAAGAACACATATATAAAAAAAATTATCCGTAAAACAAACGATATGAACAACGGTTTTTGCAGAGTCGAGACTTGGTGATCTATTTCTCTTAACTCAAAAATTACCGTGATACAACGGTTGAATGATGATTAGAGTCCTATAATACAACTGCAATCTATCTTCTATTCGCATCACTCGGAATAGAAGGTTAGAGAAACTGGGCTCTATATATATGCTCATATATATATATATATATATATATATATTGTTTTTTAGTTATCATTGTATGTGAAACGCTTAATTTTAGAATATTTTGAATCTTTTTTATGTTTTAACCATAAACGTGCAAGAATTATAGTATGTCTCAACTCTCAAATCAATAGCATGTTAAATTTTGAAATACATTATGTACATATGTCAGTGAATACAAATATACATCAAATTATGTACATATGCTAGTGAATACAAATATACAAATTAATGTCTGTATGGTATACCCATAATCTAGTATTAAAGGCAATCAAACAAAGATGAACATACAAATCAACAGTAAATCTGAAAGATACAGCATATATATATATAGTTTAGTATTGAAGGCAATCAAACGAAGATGAACATATAGATCGACAATAGATCGATATAGATTGTAATTATAAACAATTAAACAGTCAAAGCGCGCATATATATATATATATTTTAGTTATGATATTAATTTCTTGTATATATGTTTAAATATTTAGTGATGATACTAGTTTCTTGTATTTATGTTTAATTAAATAGTATAAATTAAATGATTTTTTTCTTAGAGCAAATTTGGGAAGGATTGGACACTGACCAAACGACATAATTTAGAACAGTGTTCGCTTTCAGTTTAATGAATTGTATTACTTTTTTTTCTGTAGTTTACGTGTGTGCTTTGTGAGTTTGCATGTGCTGGAAACTTTAAAAACTTCTTAAGGGTCAATATCACACACATATATTCACTAATATATATAGATAATGGTATTTTGTAATATAATGCGACAAATGAAGAATAAAAAAGGTGATAAGATAACTAGTCCAACTCCGAACGAGACCGCGTTCCAATATACGTTGAATCGTTGATGTTCATGGTTAACATACTATCCACGTACGGACTCTCTAAACTATATAAGATCATTTTTCAAGATTAAGTTTAGAAATTTTGTAATAGGATACATATATTAGATGATATCATGATTATATGTAAACTAACTTCTTCAACCGATGATTCTAGTAGACTTGCTAGTAGCGAAGTCACTATCAGTTAATAAGAAAAAAAAATAACTCGATGACACATGCATTTGAACCGACTTCATTAGACATTGAAATTGAATCAAATAAACTAGACTGAAATTTTATCGTTTTAAAAAAAATCTGAAATTTCATAAAAGCATAAATGAGCAAATTAAATATATATATATATGTATATATATATATATATGAATGGAAACCCTTAGTTTATGTTTTCAAACCAAAAAGAATTAATTTTTTTTCCTAATTCGTTAATATTCTTCTCAAACTCAATTATAACTCGTATTGAATCAAGAAAAATTATAAATCCAGATCTGCATAGTACAAAACCATTCGTCCACAACATATTTAATCCAGACCATCCCCATTATAATACTAATTCGAAAAGTCACAATCTTGAAATCTTCTGATTGAATTACAATAAAGTCCATAGATGTATTATTTGTTTGTTATCCATCGTTATAGTAAATGCTGCAATGGCTACCCATGTGGGTTTAGCCAGATACATGCAAGTATGTAATAACTTTGAATATTGCAATTATATATAAAAAATGGAGAGACGTGTAACTAAGAGTGGACCAGATTTTTATAACAATATATTTTGAAATTATTTTCTAAGAAATCAAAGTCAACCGTAAAAAGGTCGGCGTTGCAGCTAGCATTCACGCGATCTCGGCGACTCCACATTTTCAGTGTAAATGTTATCTTCTTTTTATACATTAATTTTAAGAAGAAAAATAAATAAACTTAGAAATTAGCTTTTTACACATTGCATTTCAAGTTGCCTGTGTTATCAACGGTAAAATCACCCTATTGTTGTTTAATGACCAACTTGGAATAGTCTATATATATTTATTTCATCGATACTTTATAGTCGCAGCTAAACATAACCAAATTGGTTGAGATTGCTTTTCAACAAAACCGAACAAATTTTGATTAATAATTTATCTGTAATTTTGTAGCCACTAAATTCGAATAAACAAATTCTAAAAGCTGTGAACCACGTAAATAACAATATGCAATTTACATTGTAAAACTCGACATGATAATAATTTTTTGCATCACCTACATCAATCATTATGAAATCAAGAAATATTTGGCGCATAGATTGCGAGTTTGAGAAGAAAATATTTCATAAATTCATTCTCTTCCTATTAGATTAGATACCTATTTTTTATAAGATATTTAAATGATCGTAACTCTTAAGTATGCATTTACCGGGTACTGTTCGTATGTTTGGAATATGTATAACTGGTTATCCAGTTTGGTAACTTGTAACCTTGAGATATAAATAAAACGTGGTCTAAATATTTATGTTTTTTTAACCTATTTATGTTGAGATGGGTCTCTCATAATAATTTTGGAACTTTTATATGATTGAGCAGTAAGATGAGCCCTACACATAACTTTCTCCCGTCAAAGACCGAGTGATCTATTTTACTTGTTTCCAGCTCTTTTCCATTACTTTTCTTTTACCATAGTCTTTTTATTATTATACGTACAACCGCATATAAAGATGCTTTCATTGTTAATAGTATGAATAATTGTTTTTTTATGCATGACAATTATAGAACGAGTAGGCAAAGTACCATATATACTTTGGAAAGTGGTTCTTTGTCGAGAAAGTCTGAAATCTCTTTGGGTCAAGCCGAAATTAACATTTTTTATAGTCGTGTAGGATAATGTCGGATCTTGAAACTTAATCGGAATCACTAATTGTTATTTAGCCAACAATGATAGTAATAAAATGCCAAAAACAAAAAACAAAAAAATTGGTCCCACCTCCCGAATTCCGAAGAAATCAAAGACAAATCTAATTGTTTATGTTTTATGTGTGATTGGAAAGTTTGAATTAACGTGTAGTGATTTTCAATAAAATTAATTATTACCTCAAATAAAATTAATCTGACTATTAATGCTCTGTTCTTGTAAAATTATAAACAGTGACAGTGATGTTGAACATATCTCTTTTTAAATTAAATAACATGGACGGAATATGAATAGAGAAGAAAATAAGAGAAGCAAAAATAAAAATGTAAACCACGTGCGTCTCATGTGAACACATTCATTTTTGAATATTTTTGACGTTTCCATACATAAACAAAAACCATTAAGAACGACCCAAGAAATAACAGTCAAAAAGTCTCAAATCAGGAAAAAAAACAAATAAACGCAAAACCTCAAACGAAAAGAAAATATAATCCACGTATAAATATACTCCTTATGTTCGCTCATTTTTCCGACAACAACATAAACACTCATAAAAAAAGAAACAACGATGGAGTTAATATCGACGGTGGCTACCTGGTTCACTCCGACGACTCTCTTCCTCCTCCTCAATCTTATGATCGGCACAATCGTTATCACTTCTCGATTGGGGTCGGGTTCAAGAAAACATCACCCGCATCACGATGGGTTCGGGTCGGGTCATGCTCCGTCTCCGTTAACCAGAGCTCCGTCGATCATCGACCGAGTCAAGTCCATCAATTTCCATCTCTACAAGTTTCCCCACCCAGAATCCGAACTTTTCTCGACGACGACCCACCACGACGTAATCGGGTCGGATCTTCACGTGTATCCTGACCTGGCTCCGGCTCCGCTGCAACACGCTCCTTCTCTCCTGGATCGGGTCAAATCCATCAACATGTCATCGTATTTCAACTTCCCACACGACGTAAACGGGTCGGATCATCACTCTCATCCCGATCCAAACCCGAATCCGGCTCCGTTGCAACGTGCTCCTTCTCTTCTGGATCGGGTCAAATCCATCAACATGTCACACTTCAAATTCCAGCAGTATAACCCGGAGGAAAATGATTTTGCCAATCACACGGAACCGACCCGATTCGAAACTATTCCGACCCGTACGAGTCGGGTTGATCCGATTGATATTTCAAAATTCAGGATCCCGGAGGAAGACCAACCGACTGGAACCCGGTTTGATAATCCGATTGACCCGCCCGTCCTAACTCGGGCTCCGTCTATTTTGGAACGGGTCAAATCCATCAAGCTTTCTTCTCTCTACAGATCGGACCCGGATACCAACTCCGATCATCCTGATCCGAACTCGGATATTCACGAAGACCACAAGCACGTCAGGAGCAAATCGGAATCGAAGAAACCGGCGAAGAAGAAGAAGAAAGCGACGGGGAAGATGATGAAATCAGCGAGCGAGAAATCGGGTTTCGGTTTCGTCGGAACCCAGGAGGCGGCGGCGGAGACAATGGAATCCGTCGAACGAAGAAGACCAGATACGACGAGAGTCGAGAGATCGACGTCGTTCGGCGACGGCGAAGATGGCGTCGACGCGAAAGCTTCAGATTTTATCAACAAATTCAAACAGCAGCTGAAGCTACAGAGACTCGATTCGATTCTGAGGTACAAGGAGATGCTCAAAGCCAACTGAAGCAAAATTCCTTAATTGCCCCTCGGTGGAGATTGTATTCGCCGAATGTTAAATCCTCATCGCCGCCGTCTCCGCCGTTTTCAGTAAGGAGATACCGGACTGGGCAATGTCGGAATTACCGATAATGCCCCCTGTACAATGAGGATATTTATGTAATTTATCGTTAGTTATATGAATTGATTGTTCTTTAGTCATAACAGACAAAAAAATTAAAAAAAAGAACGTAGCTGCTAAGCGAAGTGTGGCGTTATTTTTGGATCTGGACGTTGTTTTTGCGGCCAAATTTCTATTGTTCGTCCAGTTGGCAGTTTTCGACGTTTCCTAGATTCTGCATTTTAAAAAAACTTATTATTTTTTTTGTTTTTCAGGTGGTTTATCTATTTCATTTTGTGGAAATTTAATTGTAATATTATTATTACGTCAAATTGGATTTCTTTAGAACTGGTGTTAATTAAACGATTATGATTATGAATCTTTTATGTTCAACAAATTGTTCGTGCCATGAAAATTTCGGATCTTAAAACAACCATCTTCGTAAGTTCTCCTAACATGCGGATATTCTCTTCGAGCTTATGTTTTATAACACAGTTAACAAAAAGATTATACGTGACCGATATTATAATTCATTCGTTGTGAGATTTAAAATTATTTTTCTTATGTTTCGTTACTAATAAAAGCTATATTATATGTATGCACATTGTCAACAATCAATGTTTTTCAAGAAATATAACACGAAACTGTTTTGATCATTGATTACATTTTTAAAATGATGCTTCGGGAGTTCTAGTTAGTTGCTTTTTGCCATACGTATCAGTATCACTCTCCGCCGCACAATACCGAAGTAGATATCTCTTGTGGTGTTTATATTCTTGAAGGCTGAGCTTAAGCACATTAATTGAATCATTTAATACAATCTATTTGCAATTACCGTACGTAATGTTCAATGAATATATCATTAAAACCGGACAGATCCAAGTACTGTTTCAAATTTGAAAACTTAGATGAATCAAGAAGCTATTAAATGCCACATAAACTTGTCGTCAATCAGTCTGTAAAACAAAAAGGGATCGAGATATTGTGTTAGTAGATGATTTAAGAAATATGAGGACTTAATCATCTACATTATTATTTCTCTTATTTTGTTATACGTCATTATGTTCTCATTGACTATGGGATAAGGCTTGATCAAACAAATCAAAACTCGTTCGTAATAATTAGGGCTCAGAAAATCAAGTGATCTGAAAACCATAACCCACCCAACTATTGTTGGCCACGAAATTAAGACCTGTAATCTTTTATAATTTACTCGTGGCTCGAAAAAGACTTTTTTGTCATTGCATGATTAAATTAATCTTCACCTCCTTACTCATCATCCCTATCTCTTTAGTTCACATATTTAATCCAAAAATTCATAGAATCTTTTGTTTGTTCAACAAAACAAATTTCACATTTCAAACTTCAATTCAATTTCGTTTTCTTCTCTTTCTCTCTAACAAAATATTTTCTTCGTTCTGTTTTGCAGCTATGTGCTGCCTTCAACAGTTCTCTCCATTAAAATACACTTCTATTATAAACTTCACAAATATTTTAACAAAAACAAAAATTAATACATTAATTCGTAGTTTATCTATAATTATTATCATTATTTTTTTATATCACCTCATTATTTTTAAATTTAACGTTTATCCATTGTTATTTTCTTGAATCAATTTCAACCTGGAGACAAAAAGAAAAGTAAAAGGTCGTTATATAATGCATGCCATTCTTTGAAGCATCAACGTCTGGGTGGTGTAGTCGGTTATCACGCTAGTCTCACACACTAGAGGTCCCCGGTTCGAACCCGGGCTCAGACATCACTTCTCTATTTTTTTCCTTTCCATTATGTTTTTGGTTTGGCCCGATCATTATTTTCTAGATTGTGATATTAAGTTATGGGCTAGATGGCCCGAATATACACAGCTAGGTCATAGCCCATCTTACACACCTACGCGTCAAGCCTTGAACCTATGAAAAGGCAAACCGTCTCTACATTTCGTTAATATGTGTGGAAAAACTTTGGAAAACATATAAACTGAATTTGTGTTTATTATAATATATTTTAGGTTTCATTATACTTCAGTCATATAAATTTTCGAAATAATAACTATTATCATTCAATATACTCATAGCATATTAGATCGGTAATATACACCTATCATGCAATATACTCACATCATTTCAATTGGACTATGATATCATCAACTAGATTCATAATTGTATGATTCCTAACATTGGCGAGCTTAGCTTTTATATCAAAATTAATAATAATGTTAAAGATTTTTTTTCAATATTATATTTTGATTTAAGTTTTTGATAAAATAATTGAACAAAACTAACTTTGATCTGGTTGGATCAGATTTATTTACCTAAACTGCATTCATTTGGTACTTACCATAAGGAATTACGAAATGTTCGTTACTTGTTATAAAGTACAAAATAGTGAAAAAGTGTTCGTTTAGGGACAGACTGTACCGGAATAAACCAAAATTGTTTGAAAGTATAAGATACGAAAATGTCCGCCCGGCAACGTCATATTTCCGGTTATGGTGCTTGATAGATACTGTAGGCTCACACACAACGAAAGGCTGAGAAGATATTCGTAGATTACGTAACTCTCCCACTTGACTTGGACCAAAGCAAGTTTAGTTTACTTCCAAAACGATAATACGTAACCGTATCAAAGCATCTCTATCCACTATCACGAAATTTAATTTATTGTTTTACAAACATAACAAGATAAAGAACATAAATGCGTCTGTTTTTTCAACTATATGTTTCAATAAACACGTTTTTTATTTAAGCATTTTTAATTCAGTGTTTCTAGACCATATATCAACAAAACAAAGAAGAAAACTGAAAAACATTGATTGATAACATATGTCGGAATTTTACTACAAAACCAAATTTTTATTTTATTTTTTGGCGAACCAAAACCAAAATTAGAATTACCAAGTTATTTTCATAGTAAAAATTGGATTTTTCATAGTCAAAATTGGATTTTTCATTGTTTAATACGATAAGATTTTAGTTTAGACATTTTAGTGTTTGAAGATCATGTATCAGTGATTGATTGGTTATAAACAAAGCAATAAAAACAGTGATTGATAGCATATGTCACAATTTTAAGATAAAACCAAAAGTATTTCTTTTTGACCAAAATTAAAATTTATCTTTCACAATCAAAATTGGACTTTTTATTGTTTTTTACGATAAGATCTTTGTATAATCACAATGAAAGTTTATCGTACCAAATCAATCACGTCCGTCAATAGAGAGAAAGAAAGGAGATCGATCGACAGATGTGAATAATGGCAAAGAATCAGAGTGAAATATTTTTGGTTACATAGAAAAGAGCTGCGAAGAAATTTCCAAGATCTTGGACCCACCTTCGAGATTCCCTTATAACCATTTTGGTCAAACTCTTACCTGTTTTTTCTCTTTGAGACTTTGATTTTGTCGAACATCGAGATGATTCTTGTGCTAGGATCCTGCTCATGTCTAATCTAATTAATGTCACATTCTCTTCCGACACATTTCACAATCGTATAAAGCATGACTATGTCTCGTTTTTTTTTCATGTCCATGGTGGTGCTTAATTGTATCCGTATACAAAGACATATACAGTACATGTCTTTTGTTAACTGTGTAATGTGTCATTTGTGTGTTTCTGTAGCGATATAGATCGCATCCACTGTCACACCATGTTATATAGATATAATAGTTAGTATTCGTTGACTGAAATATGAAACGATGTTTTTCAGTGAGCATTAGCATTAGAGTCAATAACGGTTTAATAAGCATTATAGTCAATAATCAATGGTTTAGTCCGATATTTGTTTCTTGTTAATTGAGGAGTTTGATTTCTCCATGATGTAATGATTTTGAATCAATGGTTAAGGTTTTAACCCGATGTAAAGGTTAACCATAATTACTCAAGGCTTTGAAACCATATGTCATGCGATCCGAAATAGTAGCAACACTTTGCCAAATATTAGAAGAGAGTACAATTTCTAATACTTTACTACGCTTGCATAAGAACTAACATACCACAACAACTATCCATGAGAGCCAATTTTATAACCAATGAATTTTCTGATATTTTTTTTCTTCTAATGTTCTATTCATAAAAGTGGAAAACTTTAGTCATAGCATCAAAATCTAAATTGATTTCATAAAAAATGTAATCGACGAAATTTTTTTTTCACGTTTTGGATTCATATCCGACAAAAAAAAACATCCATGATCTATAATATATATAGTAAACCAATTGATGAATATTTATGAATGAAAAAGAAAAATGAATAAATATATGACGATTCAAAGTTCTGAAATTTTGTTAAATAACTTAACCGAGTACCTCCTCAGCTTATGGAAGCTAATAACTACACGATGATTTTGATTTTACTTACAATTTTTAATATTTTTTTTGCTTGTGGTCGTTTTTAGTTTTTAGTGAGAATTATATATTCTATAATTCTTAATGGTAGGAAAAACTGAAAGCAACTATGTAATCCTTATAAAAAATTTTCCCATCGATTTACCGTTTCGGAGAATTATATATCTATAATTCGTTTGGAAGCTTATGATTGTTTAAAAATATGGATTTATCAGTCGTTCTTTCTTGTGAAAAACTAGAGGGGTTCCTTTATGTGATGATATTGTTGGAATTAATGTGAAGTACCGGCTCTTAAGTCGTGAGGGTTATGCTGGTTTATTTTGTTCTACTGTGTATGAGCTTTTTTGTAAGGTTCTATATTTAATAAATATTCAGATGATAAAAACTGTAAATTCCTTATTAAAAAATATTATTCTTAAAATCGTGTATTTTTACATAATTAAAAGTAATTAAATATTTACTTTTATGATATAAGCAAAGATGAGAGGAATCAATAAAACAAAATTGAATTATTCTGCAATATAGTAAAAAATTTCATTTATTTCAATCACTGTAAATGGTAAAAATTCAGTTGAATAATCAACACAGAAATAAAAATTAGCTCAGTACATAATTAATCTAATTCCATCTTAAGTATTCCTATTGAATCACATCCAACGACTACACCTCACAACAAGATGTTCGTTCAACCATTTCATGTTTATGATTTTAGTTAAAAATAAATTTAGAAATCTGAATATTGTCTCTTGCCTTATATAATATAGAACATTATGATCAGTTAAAAAATATCGAGACTTTTTTGGGATAAAATATAGAGATATCTCGACTTTTAAATGGATATTTTGTTAAACCATTTCAATGAAACTATGTACAACGAAGAAGTGGTCCACTAATACTTAGAATCCCTACGAAGATCTGCATGGATTTCCTTAGTCCCCACCTTCACTTTCCTTTTTCCTTTTATTACCAAACCAAATTATTATAATCTTATAGATTAACTCTCCACATCCACATCACATTTTAGTTATGTTACTTTCACAACTCAGTTTGTTTATTGTTTTATATATTTACTATCACCAGTTAAGAAATTCAAATCAGTTAATTACTTGATCATAGTGCTCGATGTAGCATGAAACTCAATAGTACTTTTTTTTCATTTTTGTATCTTGATCAAAATGTGTCTATATCGATGAAATATCAATTCTCAAAATAAATACTTAAATTCTGAAATCGTTTGAAATTATAAAACGTGAGAAGCCAAGGTTATTTTCTAAGTTGTTTACTTTTACCATAAAATTTTATATTTTTTTTAATCACTTAAGACATTTATGAATGAGCGAGAGCTGTCTTGAAGATATAATGAATTATTTTTATGTCATGTCAAATCAATTTTGTTTGGTTATAACAGTTTTTATTCTCTAACTCTATTGTAGTTTTATTTTATAATTATTCCAAAAGATAGTTTACAGTGTGCAAGTTATAAGTAATGTATCCGACATCAAAGGAGGGTTATAATTCAAAAGGAATGAAAAAACATAAAGGTTTAAAATAATTATTTTTCAAAATAAAATCGTGAATAGTGTGGATTTCGATAAAAAGATGCATAAACTTTTAAAACATAATTGAAAAATGTAGATGGTACCACATATCCCAATCACTTATTTTTTGAGCTCTCTGTTTAGTTACATCTCTCTATCTAGACATAAAAATGTGCTTGACAATTTTTTTTAAATGTATATGCGTAAAGGTTTTCTCATATACTTCTTTTGTTTGTATTAATCGTCAAATTTTGGCCGGCTGTGATAATTTGTTGTTGTAATTAATGTTGAAAACGTGATTGTCGGGAGGACTTGTTAAATTAAAATCTTATGTATACTCTCTACAAATGCATTGATCCGCACTTTTCTTTACCGACCAGTCACTGATTAGCCACGTAACAATTTTGAACAGCTTTAATCAGAAGTTTACAAATTTTCATGATGTTTTCTGATCTCATCTAAACTATATATACATTCATCTGCCACGTAAGCCATACCATTGCTTCTTTCTACTTTTTGTTAAACTCTAATTATATAAATTGAATTTCAAGGATACTAATTATTTAAAACTCTAATGTTCATTAACATAAGTACTTATATGAATGATGTTATAATATTACAAATATATACAACAATCTATATATCTATAGAACATTTCTCACATGAGAACTTGCATTGTCTCTATAGATGTCCATGTGTTTCTGTGGAGTGTGTATCCATAGGAGCACATGAATATACATGTATTTTTATGATAACACTAAGTTTTTGGTTAATGTTTTCTTTCCACAAACACAGTTTTTAGTTAACTGTTAGACCCTAAAGTTTTAAAGCGAAATTGTTTGGTTGCACACGCCCGCAATAGACTAAAGTCTACAAGCTTTAAATTTACCATGTTTTTTTTTTGACGTGCTCTAAATTTACTTAGACCGCAATAATGTTTGCAAATTATGCGAATCCATTTCTTTTGCCAAAAGTACAATTCACTTATTGAGGGGCTGCGCACATGCATCTTGAATCTTATAATGATGAATGGATAATATAAACGTAGGGAACATATATGGAGCATGATGATGCATGGCCAAATAAAGGTTTAAGACAACTCAAATAGTACTTATTTTTTTATTAAATATAAAGAGATACGAATATAACAAAATGTGCCCACGAATTTAAATCATTACCTTACTTCCCTATAGTCGTTGCTTTTTGATTTGTCGCTCCAATACAATTCCATTGTTACAACCTATACAGCTCCCGAGTTTTTAATGATATTCTTCATCTTTTTTTATGCATCGTGAGATACAACTATAAAATACAAAAGTGAATGAATGAATTGGTCGCTGACAAAGAAGGAAATTTTTTTGAGTTAAGATCTTCCAAATTTGCAGGTTCCAGTTACGGGGGCACCTTATTGGATAGTCCTAATTAATTATTAAACAACCCCCGTTAATCACTTGTCGTTTTGGTCGTCGTTCATAAAATATTTTCTTAAATAATCGTTGGTAAATTATATTCGCGACACGAAGTTGTAAAGACGGAAAGAAAATGACAACTACACGTGCGTCTAGCACAGTATTGCTGTCCGGTTACAATGTCTTTATGTTTTTCTTATTGTTAATAAGTATACAATCTTTAATCGATACAATTACCTATTTAATCAGGAAAAAGGATATGTATGGAAAAGAGCAAATAACTATTCTTCGATCATTTTTTAGGTTTATAAACATCCGGTGTGGTTGAATATAGAGTCATTTGTAGGATTATACATTTATAACTGTTTTGGACAAATGTTTTTAGCGAAACTAAAAATCAAAATAATGTAGCTATATGATGTAGCTATTAGGATAATGGTTACATATATGCTCATTTGTTGGCGAATGAAGCTTAAAAATGTTTATTAAATATTATCCTTTTTCAGAAAACATCAGAAAAATCATTTTGAGTGAAAGAAAATAAAAGTAAAGACAAAAAATCGTCTACTCTTCATATGACTGCTTAAGGTCTAATACAAAAATGATATTTTGGAAATGAATGTTATAGCTGGAATACAAAAAATATAATCATAAGAACCTAATGAAATTTGTAAACGAGAGTGTCAATAAAAGTGACATATAAGAATAAAACTTCTGAATAAAAATTGAATACCACATTGAACTAAACGGTTCAGTATTTCAATTTTCACTGAACTCAACTATTTTGTATCACTCCTAATTACAGTCGTCTTATCTTGTTATATAATTGCTTAAGGTAGTTCAATTGACTATTAGATAACAAATTAATAATAAACATTCACAAAAGTAAGAAATAAAATATTTGTAGCGACAACAAGTTAACATGTGGCAAAAGAAGCAAACAGAATAAAATCTTGAGGATATCCCATGTCTTGCTTTTATTGTTTATTTACGGCACAATGATTAATCACGAATCTACGAAGTTTAGCCTACAATTGTTTTTTAATGAAAATTAAAGATAATTTTCTTTTTTATTATTATAATTCACGACACTTTTCGATAGCCGCGAGGAAGAAAAGTATATAAACTATTCAGAATTCAGAGGAACAAGATCTTATAGATTCTTTGATGATGACCTAACTGTGACAAGGAAACATCATCTACTAGGGGATTAATGAGAAATATTCTCCAAAAAGAACATCAATTTATCCAAAGTATAAAATATTCGATTGCAATAATTTTAACAATATGGAAAGAAAATGCTCTAACGATTAAGAAAGTAAAATAAAATATAACAGTAAAAAAATATGGCATCTTTGTTGAGACGTGCGATTGAATCATGGCTATATTTAGTGACAACTTAGCTCTTTGAATAGAATAGTTTTGTAAGAATAGTATACAATTCGATTTTCTTTAAAAAAGAATATGATGAGCAGTAGAAATAGATAATTTTAAAAGATATGATGCCCAACAAAAGAAAAAATTTAAAGATATAAGATACTAAAATATTTCTTCAAATGGTTGCTTGGTGAGCTAAATAATAATCTGTGAATCACACATTTGAAACGGATTCGTTGATTGGTCAGAGGGTCAAGATTCGTTGTCCGTCGGGAAATATTTGTACATGGTGAGATCCAATCTCCAATCCCCATGATAATTATGGTACATGCACATTAACTCTTTTTGATATTTACAACTAATCACAGTTATATGGTGATTATGGTGGTGGTGGTGGTGATGATGACACATTACAATATTATGTTAATTTCATCTATTATCACTTAATCAATTAATTAGTTTCATATACAACATTAGTGGTTGGTTGAGATAACTATTAATTCCTGATAGACATACATATAATTTCTCTCTTTTTTTTTCTTTTTTTCGTGAACCCTAAATCTGGATTTCAATTCATGGCATCCAAATTGCATCTGATCCAATTATCAAAAGAAAATACATTTCATTTCTGAGATGTGTGAATACAGTTGCATTTGGTCACATGTATGAAATTACTATAGAAATTATCAATGTAATAATGTACAAAATGGACTGTGGAACATTTTTTCAAAAACATTCGACTAGCGAGCGACATCGTGCTTGTCCAAGAAGCTATTACTATTTGCCTATTAATGCCAGTGGTTTTCTAAGATTCTCACGTGAGTCTGATTTTATTGTGAATTTTCTTTTTAAAACAATAACATAAAAATGTGTGTGTATTCATTACAGAACTTATAAGCTAACATGGTATTTAAAGTACAGAATTAAGTCCTCTAACAATTTTTAATGGGGTCAAGTGATTTAATAAGTTAATTATAGAAATACGCATTATTACTTTAAAAGAATATTACAAATTTAGTTAATACATAATAATAAATTTGTTTTCAAATAAATGAAAACGGGATTAACTGAATTAGTTAGTTAATAATAACACAGAGGATACTCGCTCACTAATTTTTAATTATCTCAAACAAAATAACTTACAGAAACAAGTACAGTATACATGTTTGTCTCCATGGGTGGCTATAAATATACATCTACTACTCTTCATTAGAATCAAAGCTAAAGTGTTCTAAAAAAAACATTTATTTCTCAGAAAAAAAAATGGCGAGTTATAATTTTCCATCAAAAGTTCATCTTCTAGTAATAACAATATTAATCATCATCACAACTCTTTTAACTCCGATCACAACCAACAGATCACCACAACCATGGAATATCCTTTCCAACGACAACTTCGCCGGAAAACTCACCACCGCATCCTCCTCCGTCGAATCAGCTTCCACCGATTTCGGCCACGTCACCAAAATCTTTCCCTCCGCCGTCTTAAACCCTTCCTCTGTCCAAGATATCACCGATCTCATAAAACTTTCTTTTGACTCTCAATCCTCTTTTCCTATAGCCGCTCGTGGCCACGGACACAGCCACCGTGGCCAAGCCGCGGCTAAAGACGGAGTCGTGGTCAACATGCGGTCAATGGTAAACTGGGACCGAGGCATCAAGGTCTCTAGGACCGGTTTATATGTTGACGTTGACAGTGCGTGGCTATGGATCGAGGTGTTGAATAAAACGTTGGAGTTAGGGTTAACGCCGGTTTCTTGGACGGATTATTTGTATTTAACAGTCGGTGGAACGTTATCTAACGGCGGAATAAGTGGACAAACGTTTCGGTACGGTCCACAGATCAGTAATGTTCTAGAGATGGATGTTATTACCGGTACGTACCATGTTTTTTTTTACATATATTCTAAGTATATGCAATAATAATGATTTTTACTTCGTACGTTTGGCGACAAAAATAAAAATAAGATTTCGTACGTTTTTCGTCTGTTGTTTTAGATCTGCTCGGGACACTTATGTTTATGCTCTTCTTTTGGTTGTAGCGTATATCTCTTTATTATATATTTCTCGAACTTGTTGATAGGTTTTCTTCTTTTCACACATAGCTAATCACATTTTATTTGTGTCTAGGAGTTGAAAAAGAACACGGGCTATGTGATTTTATGATTTTTTTTTAATTTTGAATTCACTAAAAAAATATATTATAATTTTAGTAACGTACTTATTTGAAAATTTAATTCTTACATATTATGAATGTTTCGTCGAAATGTAAGCCTGATTTCTGCGAAATTTACATAATGGTCATACATTAATATTATATAACTGTTCATTAAACCCGGAAAGACAAAAAAATCAACCAAAAATGGTCCCACGCGTATAGTTTTTCACGAGGTTTCTTGTGGCATAAGGACAAAACTCAAAAGTTTGTAACGGTTGGTCCAAACCAGGTGTAATGGATTTAAGTAACAGTCAATTTTCTTATTATACCTGTAACCATTATGTCCACATATGCATCCATATATCATAAGCATACATACACTGTTGGTCTCAAGTGTAGTTAGGTTACAAAGACTTTCTAGTTCCATTGTTTGGTTAGGAGATAAGATTAATTAATGAGACCGACTTTAAGCTCAAAAATAACGATAGTTTTATTTGCAACTCGTTGCATCTTTCTACAAATTATGATATTCTTTGTATAGTCTTATGGTCCAAATTTGTTGAAATAGTTTAAGACTAAACTTTCTAATTGGGTCAATTTTATTTTTCCTGGAAATTCTATAGGAAAAGGAGAGATTGCAACTTGTTCCAAAGAGGTGAACTCAGATCTTTTTTACGCTGCGTTAGGAGGTTTGGGTCAATTTGGAATCATAACAAGAGCCAGAATTAAACTCGATTTAGCTCCAAAAAAGGTATGTTAAATATGTAAAAATATGTAATAATTGTTATTTTATATAACTAAAAAAATTCTTAAATATGTGATTAAACATATCTGTATATACTTTTTGGAAAATTTCCAGGTTAAATGGTTAAGGTTTCTATATACTGATTTCTCTGAATTCACAAAAGATCAAGAACGATTGATATCAAAAACGGACGGTCTAGATTTCTTGGAAGGTTCCGTTATGCTGGACCATGGCTCACCTGATAACTGGAGATCGACTTATTATCCACCGTCCGATCATTTGAGGATCGTCTCAATGGTCAAACGACATAATGTCATCTACTGTCTTGAAGTCGTCAAGTACTACGACGAAACTTCTCAACACTTAGTCAACGAGGTCCGTATACATATACACAATTATACAATTATAATTAAGATCTTTACTCGTAATTAAGCAGCTATGTCATATATTATATGTTTCTTAATTAGTTATTTAAACTATGCAGGAAATGGAGGAGTTAACCGAGAGTTTAAACTATGTAAGAGGGTTTATGTACGAGAAAGACGTGACGTATATGGACTTCTTAAACCGAGTTCGAGCAGGAGAGCTAACACTGAAATCCAAAGGCCAATGGGATGTTCCACATCCATGGCTTAATCTATTCGTTCCAAAATCTCAGATTTCAAGATTTGATAATGGTGTCTTTAAGGGTATTATCCTTAGAAATAACATCACTACTGGTCCTCTTCTTGTTTATCCCATGAAGCGCAGCAAGTAAGTTAAAATCAATATAGCCATTATCTACAAATTTTCAAATTCTTTACATCAGAAATGTTTGAAGTAACTAAATCTTGAAGTTTTATTTCAGGTGGAATGATCGAATGTCGACTGCTATACCCGAAGAAGATGTATTTTATGCGGTAGGGTTTTTACGATCGGCGAGTTTTGAAAATTGGGAAGATTATGAAAAAGAAAATATTGAAGTATTAAAGTTTTGTGAAGATGCTAAAATAGGAGTCATACAATATCTTCCTTATTATTCATCACAAGAAGGATGGGTTGGACATTTTGGTTCGAGGTGGAATATTTTTGTTGAAAGAAAATATAGATATGATCCTAAAATGATATTGTCCCCGGGACAAAATATATTTTTATAAATAAACTTGTGTTAGGCGATAATTTATTATAGTGTTAGTCGTTCTCACTTACATGTGTGTTGGCCATGCTTTCCATTGATTCTGATTGTTTAACTCATGACAAAAATATATTACAAATTCCGGTTAAATAAATAATAAGAAATAATCTATATTTGAGTGGAAGATTTTTGGTTATAAGAAAATAAAATAAAAGCATAATGATGGTAAGAAAGTGGAAACTGATACGAAAATGAAGGACATGATCATATATGAGACCTATTTTTTTACTTGTAAGTAAAGATTTAACATACATATTAAACATTTAATAAAGCGAATGATAAATAATTATGTCTGCGAAATGTTCCCAAACCTTTTTGTTACAAGTGTGTGGGAAAGCAGGAGACATCCAAACTTCTTGCCTCCTTTCTGTTTTTTTCTCTCTCATTTCATTTTTAAAATGATTTCTTCTGTACTTTGAAGATCTTGGTCGAACGAAATCCACGAATAATTGGTTTATTTAGAATCGAATATTTTCATTTTCTATCCGTCAATACTATCGATCATCCACGTATATATATTATGTTAAGCATATTGCCAAAGTAATTATAAAAAAACCGACAGTCGTTAGTAATTTCCACGTAGATTTTATGAGATTCACCCTTTCTTATTGTGATTTTTAAAATCATTTAATATATATAGGATAATGATAAAAGTATAATAGTCACTAGAAACACATTGCTTTGATCATATGTATAAAACTATTTAACTGTTTTACAAAAAAAAAATTCTTTGTGAAGAGAGTTTGCAACTAATTTATTAAGCAAAAACATGAAAACGACAAAAACGTTTTGAAAAGTGTAAAGCATATGATGAAAGCTGCAGCCGTAAGCTTTGTGATCCGACGGAATCTCCATAAATTTTCACACTAAATACCGAATATTTATATAGTATAATCTGTATATAATACATATATCAAGTGAAAAAGCCGAAACGTTTAAAGATAGCTATCTAAATATTTTATAAAATAAAATCTCATCGCATCATTACTAAAATATAATCATGAGATTCGCTTGCATATTTTTATACCTTTTTGGTCTTACCATCTAAAATATTCTATTATAAATAAATTTTATTTTTCAGTACTTTTAAAAATTGAATTAGATAAATGGAACAGAGTAACAACATGCGATCTTTACTCACGTTTCTTTAAATTGAATGTTTTAGGTTCTTACTTTCCTCTAAAACGTTATTAATTTTTACGTAAAATTATTGTTTTCTATTTTATTTTACCCATGTCAATAGAAAGTAGTATAATATAAATTCTAATTAACTGATCATTTAAATGAGAGGGATTATATCTGAAATCGTGATAAAGTTCTTGAAATATGTAAAAAACAAGAAGAAGAACAAAGTACATTTCCAAGATGATCATAGTCAGTGTACTGTTCAAAATTACATGCAGGCTATTGTAAATTACTAGTCTATAATTTGTTAACCGGACAATCGTGTACATAGATCTCGAATTAGCATGTAAAAAACTATTAAACGTTGGAAATATCGATTCTAAACCAAAAGAAAATGCTACTTTAGAAATATTAGTCTATGGGCCTCTAGAATTGGCCCAAATACGTCGAGCTCTGTTGCCTAGTGTTAACTGACAAAGGCCTAACTACGTGCTGTTTTGCACAATATTAACGACACGATTTTCGTTATCAGGAATGCAAAACGAAAGAAAGCAAGTGGCTAAATTGAGAATGCTCTTTGTCAAGCAGCTGGCCATCCTCGAAATTTGCAACAAATGTTTCTGCTGAAAGATAAAACAAATCAAATATTTATTTTAATTTTGTTTCCGTTACAGTTATTTAAATATAATTTTAGAGATTACATTAATATGTTGAACTGAATGTCTTATGTGTCATCTTATATCGCATATGTGATGTCATTTTTTTCTTTTCTTTTTTAATATCACATTGTATGTAATTGTAATTAGTTGATTGATGAGTATTGAAACTACTTGAAAGCCCAGAAAATGGAAAACAAATATATAATTACACATTATCGTAATATATGATTCTTTTTTTCTTCCAATTGTCAGTTATCACGATTGGTTCATATTGGTGTGTCAAAGTCCAAGTGCATGAGATGAACGAGTCTTGCAGTAATGTGAACGAGGCATGCATTTAAATCAACTCGTTAAGAGATTCTCTAAATATAAAATTGAAGACATAAATTGATATATACAACTTGCCAAAAAAGAAACATTTTTTTAGGACACAACCATAACTATGTGGTTATGACAACGTTTCATCGGGTTTTTTCTTCTTCTTATAGTATACAAATGATTAATCTAAAAAATACACATAAATTTTCAAATTGCATACGAATTAATATAAAAGTAAAATTTTTAATATAAAATCATTGAAACTAAAAATATAAACAAAAATTAATTTTAGCGGTAATTGGTGAATGCATGATTGATAATAAAAATTCTAATATAAAATCATTGAAACTAAAAATAAAAATTAAAATTAATTTTAGCAGTAATTGGTGAATGAGACAGATGATTGATAATAAAAATAGACTTATTATCTGGAATCTGGTATCTATTTCGATCCACTTTGAAAATTTAGATATCAAAAAAAAAAGATGGCAGTCGGATCCATTGAAATTGGATTCATATCC
The DNA here is from genome assembly GCA_000218505.1 of Schrenkiella parvula. NCBI lineage: Eukaryota > Viridiplantae > Streptophyta > Magnoliopsida > Brassicales > Brassicaceae > Schrenkiella > Schrenkiella parvula. Next base: position 9,686,072 of record CM001192.1, on the reverse strand, counting down.
ACATATCTTCATCTTATAGTTTCAGATATCCGAAATTCGGATCCAAACTCTTAAAATATATTAAAAATTATATTAGTTAAAATTTTAAATGTAAAAAAGTATATATATATATAAACATTTAAAATCAATTTAAAATATTTTTATAGTATCTGACATTTTTAGTAAACCTTTCATAAAATTTTAATTTTAATATTGTTTTTAGTATATAAATATTTTTTCTGAATTTAGATATTTAGGTATATCTTAATGTTTGGACAAATATGTGAAGTTCAAATATTCAGAAACTACGGATCCAATTATTTTAAAATCTTTGAATATCTGGATCACTCTTATTTTTAGTTGAATTGAATGTTAAACAACAACACGATTAGCGGTGAATGATATCGATAGATTGTATCGGTGGCAACTATTAAATCTAGAAAAGAGAACAAAAATGAGAGGAGAAAAGAAGAAGAAAAGAGAAGGAGAAGATATACCTATAACGGTGAGCAGTGATGATAGCGAGATGCTAATGTGATTGCTAACTTTAGTGATAATTAAAAGTTAAGTTTGGGAAATAGAAGAAGAAAACAAAGGAAAAGAAAAAGTGAATGAGAAGAAGAGAAGGCCATGAGAAGAAAACAGGCATGCATGAACAGAAATCTACATTTAGGTTAAATATATAATATCTGTCGGATTTTGTAAAGATATTTTTGATCAATTTTTGACTAATTTTTCCAAAAAAATGGATCAAAACTATATATATATTTTTAAAATCATATTTTTATATATGTAAAATCAGTTTAAAATTTTTGGCAAATTTTCAGCGATTTTTATTTTTAAAATATTTATTTGGTTTTCAAAAATTAGTTCAAAATTTCTACATATTTTTCTAATAAAATAAAAAAATTATCAAAAATCAATCAATACATTTTCACTGTCATAAAATTAGGTAAAAAAATTGTCATGCTTTTTTTAAAAAAATCTTCAATCTGAAACAGATTATCAAAATGTGTACCACATATATAGTTGGAAAAACAGTTGATTTTAAGTTCTAGAAGCTTGTGGATTTTTCTTATGTTGTATATTCTGGGAACAAAGCACAATATTATATATATTAACATATTAAGAAAAAGTAATCTAGAGGCGATGTAACAAGGAATATTGGAATATAAACAGAAAATGAAAGAGATTAAATGGACTAGATAAAAATCACATGATTATACTTTTAATGGTAATAGTAAAGGTTCTTCAACAATAGGCAAATTGTTATGGAACTCGGTACGATTACAAATAGTTATGAAACTCTGTACGATCTTTTTCATTTTAATGGCCTTTAATAAGTTACTACTAGTAGTTATAAAGAATTAAAAATACCCTGATGTCGTTTTTTATTCCATCTTGTTGACATTGATATTAATTATGGTGCATTTAGTAAGAGACAAAAACATTTTTTGTATAAATTTATCAGAAAACTACATCCCACGAAACAGATAATTAGCAAAACTAATAAATTTATTTACCATTAGCGAGATGATTAGTGTATTGTAAATTTTAATACTAAAATCTTGGTGAATTCAGTAAACTCTAGAAAAGGTTGATAAAAAAATATATTTAGTTAATAAAACTACAAAATTTCAAAAATACAAAAACTAGTTTTCTTAAAAAGGAAAATTAAATACACCACATATCTTATTAATAAAAGCAACTATTAGATTACTTGATATGTTGATCAAATAAAAAACAAAAAACAATTTGCCATCCTCTCTTGACCATCTTTCAAGACTTTGTACCATACGACTTTGACTCTCTCTTTAATCTCTCTCTCATTTGGCTGCTTCTTCTCTCTACTTTTCTTCACTTTAATATTTTTCTCTTCTTTATTTTTCAAATAAGAAAATAAAATTGGAACGAATAATTTTCCCTCCCTCCATCTCTCTCTCTGGTTATCACACAAGCTAAGCAATGAAGCTCTAATTATCAATCGTCTTTCTTCTTCTTCATCTTCAAATTCTCATAATCTTAAAGTGACGCGTGTAATCATCCTACATGGACGCAGTCTTCTTAACGGATGATCCGAATACCCGGAAACAGTTAATCGGGTCGTTAGCTCAATCTTTCGGATGCGTTTACGTTTGTCTCTGGTCCTATTACTTCCCTCGACCTTCTAAGTAATAATCATCATATCTTCCTCGTTCTTGATCTTTACATATATACGCATTATATATCATGTTCATACATCTCTATAATGTATAGTTTTATATAATCACAAGATGCATTTGTTTTTTTTGAGCTGCAGCTACTTAATATCATTGGATGGATATTACAATGAAGCACCACAAGAGCCTTCTACGTCTTCTGGAAGTTTAGCCAGAAGATTGTTCCATGAGTATCTCCAATCCATCATCCCTCTCCAAAATGGGTAAAATTATTCATCAATTAACTCATAACATGTGCTCATAAATTTGAATTCTTAAACTATATATATATATATATATATATATATGTATACTAGAATATTATATAATCCAGATGTTTTTTGATTTTTCAATGAAGACATATACCAAGCATGGCGTTCATGAATAATCTCCCATACTTAGAGATTCGGCCACAAGATACTCAAAGACTTGCTTATAACAACGCACAACGTCTCTTCTATCAGGTCATTATCAATTCTAACCAATAATGCTAATATCATTTTTAGTTTTTTCTTTATCAGTTAATTATATGAATATTCATTACTAATCAGTTTTTCATCTCGTTTCGTATAAAACTGTCGCAGGAAGCTAGGATTCAGGTACATTATTTAACTTTTCATAACTTTCCAACCAAAATGTTGTAAATATTTATAATAATCAGACGGTGATATATATGATGTTGTAAATATTTATAATAATCAGACGGTGATATTCATGGGTTGTCGGAGCGGAGAGATCGAACTCGGATGGACGTATGGTGCTACAAATGTATGTAATCATACGTATAATATTTATTCAATAAAACCATTACCATTTATTACTTGAGAGTTTTTTTTAGTTTATGTCGTTGTCTCTCTCTTGCTATATATATACATTAATATGTACATTGACCCAACGACGGAATTTTCCAACGACAGATGAAAATAGAAGCAAGTCTTCGAGAATGGTTCCCTGAAGATTTCAGTAGAAAGCCTTCTCCGGTCAACTCTGAAAATCTCCGGCCACCGCCTCCTCCGTCTTCATCTTCTTCTTCTCTTAGATCACTAGACAGTCCCCAAAACGTCTCAGAATATTCTTCTCTCTTATTCCCACTCATTCCTAAACCTTCAACGACGACTGACGCCGTCAACTTTCCGTTACATCCGCTGCTAGCTCCGGTCACCACAGCAACAACGGCCAACATGATCCATCAGCAACAACAAGAATCTTTGTTCCGTAACAGTGAACGTGAGGAAGAAGCAATGACGCAAGCTATCTTAGCGGTTTTATCGGCGTCGTCAAGTCCTCCGTCTACTTCTTCCTCGCCGCAGCGAAAAGGAAGGGCCACCGCTTTTAAGAGATATTACTGTATGATTAGCGGCGGCGGTGGGACAGGAAGAGCACCACAACCGCCGAGTGGACGGAGGCAAAGTATGATGAAAAGAGCGATTTCGTTCTACAATAGGCTTAACATGTACCGGAGAGAGCGTTTTGCTATGGAAAACGCAACTGGCGGCGGCGATGCAAGCGGTGGAAGCGGCGGGCGAGGGCCAACCGCAACGCAGTTGCATCATATGATATCGGAGAGGAAACGGCGAGAAAAGCTTAACGAGAGCTTTCAAGCATTAAGATCTCTCCTTCCTCCGGGAACTAAGGTATGTATAGAATCTTAGTTTTCATGTAATAGAATATTTTTTTCGTGTAAATGCAAACGCAAACATTAGATTTCATGATTTCATGTGTTTCATTTGCTAACCATTGTATATATATATTTTGAGCTAATGTTATGGCAAAAACTTTTGAATAGAAAGATAAAGCATCGGTCCTCGCCATTGCAAGGGAACAACTAACTTCTTTGCAAGGCGAGATTGCCAAACTACAAAAGAGAAATCAGGAGCTGGAGGCGAAGCTAGCGGGAGAAGGAGAGATGATAAATGATCTACGACCCAATGAGAGGTTTAACGTACGTATAAGACATATACCTGAATCAACATCTAGAGGAAGGGTTTTGGATCTAAGAGTTGTTCTCAGAGGAGACAACGTTAGGGCTGATGATTTGATAATAAGGCTTCTCGAATTCTTGAAGCAAATCAACAATGTGAGTTTAGTATCAATTGACGCTCAAACTCGAGCTAGAGAAGTTGGAGATACTTCGGTTGTTCTTGTGAGCTTAAGGCTCAATATTGAGGTAAAATAACAATCTTGATTTTACAGAATTTGTTTCTCTTAAGGAAACAAATTATTTAAGATTTTATTAATTAGTTAAGGGTTGCATATATGTGATAGTTTACATAAAAAATATCAAAAGGAAGTTTATTATATTCTCTAAAATTTTTTCTTTTTAACAATTTAGTGGGATTTATTCAAGGAATTGCATTGATTGGTTGGATTATTTGTTAGGTGGAGCTTTATGTTATATTATACATCCAATTTTTGTTAAAAAGGTCGAATTTTTCTCTTCCACATAAATTAATTTGATTGTGTCTAATTAATTATCTATAATTGATAAGATAAGTAGATAGCCACTAGTTCCATCTTGACTAAAAGTTTTACTAGTCATTGGAGAAAAAAAAACATTAAAAGTTTGATTATTTTGTAGGGTGAATACGACGAATCAGCCTTCCAAGAAGCAGTCAGAAGAGTTGTTGCTGACTTGGCTCACTGACAACAAGTTTGATTATTTCCGAACAATCTATTTAATTCTTAAAGTTATAGTTTCATTTCCTCTTCTACGCTTATAACTTTATAATATAAATTAAAATGAATATATTATTTATGGACAGTCTTTGTTATTACACTGGCGTGCGGCGGTTCCTAATCGTTTTCGATGGTCTTCTTCTTGATCTGATCACTGTGGACTGTTTCAGCCGTTCGTCGTTATTTCGTGAATCAATCTTGACCATTTATTTCTGTCCATTTTGTGGTTGTTAGCGTATATTTTTGTAATACGCAATATTTATTCAATACACTCTGATGTAATTTTTTTTCATTTAAATAAATGTTGTTGTATTAATGTAATTTTCTTTGGATTTTTATGATTGATGGGTCGTATAAGGTATAAGTCCGTACTCCGTACCACATGAAGTTGGAGAGATTTTTTGTTGTTTTAGTTGTTTGATAAGTTGCAGATAATCGTGTTATATATTATAATTTTATAATGGCATCCAAGTCATCCGACTAAAATAAAAGAATTGTAAAACACACCATTTTTTTATTAATATCCAAAAAAATTTGAGCCACGATTTATAGAATCTCTCCTAAATTTATGTGGCTAAGTTTCATTTTCTTTTGTCGCCCAAATTGACTGAAATTATTTTGCTAAATTGAGAAAGCAAACGATAAGGACATCTATAGATAAAAAGGAAAAGGCAAATTCAAGAGATTGAAGACATTGATTAATATCACTTAAGGAGCTTACCTGGTTACTACTAAAGTTAAATTAGAGAAATACCATCAAAATGATTATTTCCCAATTTAGAAACGTGATTAACTCCAACGTTCAGTACCCATTTTTATCGACTGTACAATGCCATCCATAAGGTATTAAATTCAAGGAAAATATACTACTTCATTTGTTTCATGGAAGTTAAAGTCTTAAACTTCATTATGTCTAGGGGATTCATGATTTTTTTGTTCCTCCCTATGAAAATAGAATACTACAAACAGGTTTAAAATAAATGTCGGTTTAAAAAATGTTGTTTTATGTATAATTATTATACATTTGAGGGGTTTTAATAAAATTTTTATAAAATAAATAAAATAAAAATGAATCAAGAATAAATCCATAACTGTATGTTAATGTAAAAATATAGGTTCATTAATAAAAATAAATCTTCGAATAGTTTAAATATAGACGGCCAACATTAAATCAACGCTATGTGTTTTGGTTCGTAAAACCTAAATCCAAATATTTTTTAATAAAAAAATATTCAAATAAAAATGGATTATTTTTTTCATTCCAAAGCACATATCTATAATTTAAAAATGCCTATTTAGTTTTAAGTGCTATTACAGAGGAAAAAAGTTTCATTTACAGAATGATCCATGAAGGATTTTATATTAAACTTGTAGTTGAAAGGTTTATTCTCTATCTATTTTATTTATAAATTTTTTATTAAAAATTATTTGAGATTTTGTAAAGTATCTGATGTTTTTTAAGAAAATCTAAAACGCATAACTCTAATTTAATATTGGTTGTTTAGATTTTAACAGATGGATGAGTCTTTTATGTATTAAACTACCAATATTCAAAAAACTTTTACATTAAATTGAGAAGTTTATTCTCTATTTATCTTTATTGGAGGGTTTACTCATTAAACCCTATGAAAAAACACTATATTTGATATTTGTGTAAAAAACTAAGAAATTCTAAAAAAATCAAATTTTGCAACTTGCAAAAATATATTCTCTAAATACATAAAGGGTTTGATACATAGTGCACGTTCTTAAAAAAAAACTTAAATGGTCGGATCTAACATTTTAATAGTATGAACAAAAAAACCATTTGATTTTCGAAAAGAGGAATAATTAAAAAAAAGAAATTGCCAAGTAAATGAGGGTCTAAATGTCATGAAACGAAAAGTTTTGGCAGTCTACAGAAAATTCAGAACTTAAGATTTTAGAAGACCGCAGTTTTGACCCAATTAAGAAGAACCTTCTAGGCTAATCCTCCCCCGAATCTCGTAAAGCTAATTAGGCTATATATTTATTGATGTTTAAATAAGCTACTTAGTCTATTTAAATAACCTTTATCATATTATATATTGAGAAACCCCTATCTACACTTTTTTATTAAAATATTAATTAACACTTACACACGTGAATTTTTGAAGATTATGCTTCTACTTAATTGAAGATGAAATGAATGTTGACTATTTTAATGGAAAAAGTAAGAATCTGAAAAGCTTTAGGTAAATTGTCTTGAAACATTGTATCATAGTATAGGTAGTGTTAATATATATTTATTCGTTATGAATCCACTCACTATATTATGTGTGAATTTTGTTGTATTATATGATAACGGCAGTTAAAAATATAAAAATCAGAAAACGGGCTGATTTAATTATTGATCGTTTGTACATGTACGACCATGAATATACTCATAAAAATAGTTTGATATGTTTTATATTGGATGAAACAATAAAATATTCTGTTCATGTAAATAATACATGCACATCATTTTAATATGGTTAATACTAATGCATGATATTTCTGAATGCTACTACTTTTATTCGTAAAAAGCTAGCTCTTTTAGGAAAACTGGAACCTGAAAGAAATCAAATCAAAGTGCTGAATCATTGTACACACGAGCCTTTCTTGATTAGTATCCATTGATTACATAATTTGACTTGAAGAAACATTTGTCAGGTAATGATTGATTATTTAAATGTTAGGTTGTGACTTGTGAGGGAACATAACTGTATAGACCATTATTCCTACAAACATTTAGATAACAGTAATTCTTTAGTTAACTCGTGCTATTGAAGCCTTATAAAAAGTATCATAATTCATAATTTACAAGCCATCGTTAAAGTAAACTAAAGATAAAAGACGCTCTTTATAACAATATTTATAATCATAGACTCAAATTCAGTTAAAAACTTATAATGTTATTTTTTAATACCATAAAAAATCTAAACGACATTTAATTCTGTTTAATTAGTATATACTATATAGTAAAATTAACCTCAAAATTCTTATTAATATATATGTTTTCACTGAAATTATTTGTCTATTTTATTTTGTTTTAGTTTCAAGGGTCGTTGTATTGCCTCTCTTCAACTCTATCCTAGATTCCAGACACATTGGATCGGTTAATTGTTAGATGACAATGTTTAAAATATATTTTTATGTTTTAAGAAAAATATTTACATTCTATTCTGGAAAAATGATTAATGTGTAGAAATATTATTGTCCATAAAAATATATTTAAAATGTCATATTTGTATTAAAAATTTTAGAAAAAACAATTCGAGAAAATATTTTCTATTATCAATATTTTTAAAATAGTCTTGTTTTTAGATATTATTTGGTTCTATATCCTGAATTTTATTAAAAATTTAAAATATACATTATCATTTTTAAGAATTTGAAAAAAAATTACACTAATTGTTTTTGAAGACATTTTAGTCTTTCGTTTGATAGCTATATTAAAAAAAGTAAAAATGAAATATTTTATTTTTTCACAATTATTTACCAATAACTAAAATTAGACTGTATATTTTTTTATTTAGTCAAGATTAAAAAATGATAAATTTAAATGTAATAATTAGTTTATTGCCTAATTTTTAGATTATAAGGACTAAGCTGTTATTAGAACATAAGACTTTTTTCACGGTTTTAAGATGCAAAAAAATATATATATATATTTTTAGAAAGATTATAAAAAAGAACAATGAAAGACTATTCAAAAGTTTGAAATCTGGAAAAGTATATTGGTCTAGTGGTAGTACAAGTGAATCGGTTTTCTTGTGTTTCAGATCCAAATCTTCTTTGATACATAATGTTACTTTTTAGATTAAAATTTCCAAAAAGATTAATTTAAGCTATTGTAAATGATTGTAGACGGAAGGTCCAAAACTCTTCTTAAGCTATCAAATATTTTGATATAGTAATTGTTACCCACAAACTTGCACTTTGATTTTATTATTTCTTTGAGTATTTGATTTCATCATCAACCACCACCATTGAGCTACTCGCAAAGTGGAGAACGTTAAACAACGCTAACTAACCATTGAGCCACACTCTAGTTGTCAATGGGCTTTAAAACTGGGCCGCAAAAGCCTACTTTCATGTGCAGTTTAAGTTTTAATTAATGAAGTTTCTATCAACTATCTCATGGTATTTCAAATACATTAAAAATTCGGCTATATGGGTCTAGGTTATAATTCTGAGTTTTCATGCTGCGATTTCAATTATGGATAGATTATCTACAAATATTGTTAGTAGTCAAAAACTTGAATTTTTATGGATTCTAGATTTCTTTTTCATTGAATATAAAGCCCATAAAAAAACAAAGACAAATATACTAAGTCTAAGTTCGGTAGGCCCAAACGAAAGATTAACACGAGATTAAACGCTACTTTACAATGATTACACACATCTAAAATACGTATTCAAAGATTAAAAACAAAAACAAAAAAACAGGACACACATCACATATGGGACATGGCAAGTGAAGAGTTGGTTTTTCCGCCGCCGACGACAATCTTCCAACTCCGACAACAACTCTCCATCACCTTCTCAAGTCATGGATTGTATCTCTGCATATCCTTACACCATACATCGTCAAAAATAGTTAACAGGCTTGTAACGATTAGAGCCAGCAAATCACAGACGATCAAAAAGTTCAGCAAATCATCATACTTCACAATCCATATAGGAAAAAACAAAGAATTACAAAGAACCGCACAGATTTTAACCATAGCCAACAAAAAAAAAGAAAATCTGAATTACGTCGGAAATGAATACGAACAACGTCAAAAGATTATTATTCGATAAAACGGAAAAATAATAATGTGAATGTAGTTAGAATATTGAATCTGATAGAAATCGGAACTAAAAAACAAAAAGGATGAAGCATCTCTATTTTTATAAGAGAGACCTTCTTTAGTGCTATTTGATATTTATTGTGCTTCTTTAAAATTATTACTAAAAAAATTATTAAATGTTAATACGTCCTGGCAAGCATGTGCATTTGTGCATTTGTGCATTTGTGCGATTGTTATTATGTTAGTATATATATTATTAGTTGTATTATATCAACAAAAGATAGCAATCTTACCAGCAATAAAAACAAAAAAAATGGCACCGATTGTTACTTTGTCCACGTCTATCTATTAATTTTTATGAGCATGTGTTCCACGCTGATTTTTTACTACCATCTACCATTTCCTATCCTTCACACACTCACACAAAACAAAAAAAAGAATTCTATATTTTTTTTTTCAGATCTGAAACACCGAAAAATCCACCAATAAAGACATCTCTATCGATTCAAATACTTTCAAAAAATTAATAATTTATTATTATAATTTAACTATGTAATTTAATTATGTTTTCCTTTTTAAAAACTAAACCATTTATAAACAAACATATAATATTTCATAAAATCTCAAATGAAAACTGTTTCTTCCTTTTTTTCTTCTTCAGATTGGATGCAATCATCATTTGCCATACTTGCATTCTTATGGAAATATTATTGCATCAACTTGAAAATATTATTATGGATATATTATTGGACCATTTTAAAATTTATGTTATTTTTTATCATTCTACTATACAGTAAAATTTTCTCCAATTTTATTATATTTTTTGTGCTGTGAAATTTTTTTATTTATAACGTAATGTTTTAATTATTATATGTTATTTTTGTATTTAAAAAAATAATATTTTTTACACATAATTTGATATTATTATTATTATTTTTATGTTATATTCTGTAACATATTTACAAAACTTGAATTAATATAATATTTTGAATTTATTGAATACAATGAATAAAATAGAATTAGTGGATTAAATTCTACTTTTGACAAATATAGGAAGATAACTATAAACTATTGTACTTGAATAAAAGAAAATACTTCTTAGAATATTTTTTCTTTTGAATAAAAGATGAAGTAAAGTTAGAAAGAATTAGATTGGTGATCCGTTTTACGCCGCAGAAATATTTTGATCATGTTTTGATATATATATATATATAATAATAATAATAATTATAGTTTCTTATTATAAATTATATAATTTTGATATTATTAGAAATGTACTTTGTTTTGTATATTATGAACTTCATCTTATTTTATTTTTTCCGCAAATACATGTCCATAAAACACATATTAAACGTAGAGTCAAGTTATATCTCTTTCTCTCTTTTCTCACTTTTATTTTTCAGAGAGAGAGAGAGCGATTCCCGATTATGAACATAATTTATATACATGTATTTCAGTGATTCCAAATTTTTTGTCTCCAAACTCTTTTATTTGTTTCTTCTGGAAATACTGAGCTCTGTAAATATGATGAATCCGAGCTGCTGTGTGAGTAGAAAACAAAGTTGCTGCTTGAATACCAAACTTAAAATACTAAAAAATTCATTGGGTCCAGAATAAATCAAAATTCACAAACAAAGCAATAAAATAGTAATTGAAAAGCTGGAGAAATAGATTTAAAATAGGGGGAAAACTTGAATAGATTTTGTCGAATCAAATACTCCAACACCGAAATAGCATTAACAATCCGATTCGAAGAACTGATTATAAGCACATATGTTAAATCAACAGAGGCGACGAAAACAGAGCTCCAACACCGAGCATATGGATATTTTGTTAGACTTCGATTGAATTAAAGACAAGTCAAGGACGCACAAAGTGGATTGAGATTGCGGATTTGAGTTGAATAAACAAAGAATGATGGAGATATATACTTCATATGTGATAAAAATTATAGGAGATATATACTTCATGTGTGACGTTCGCGACAAAAAATCATAATAATGTAAACATACAATTCAAAATGGGACTGAGTTGCAGAGAGAGGGGAAAAAATATTTGCAAGTAGCCGAAGAGAATTAGAGAGGTCGAAATTGAGACTGAAATTGAGATTGAGATTGAAATTATAATCATGATTGAAATGTTTTTTTTTAAATGACATGTTTTTTCTCTCTACAAAAAGCTAAGTTATATTAATCTAAATGTTTTTATTGATTATTTATGTTTATGGATGTGTCAGTCTAAAAAATATAAAAGTTGAGATATCATCATCCCTTATTAATGTTGATTTAACTGTAATATGTAGTAGAATATAGCGTTGAGATTGGAGATGTCCTATGAGATTTGTTATAATTATTGCAGACCCTGCTACATTGTCTTTGTGTGTGGGTCCGCCCCTAAACTAACTTCGGCTTTGGGACACATGTTTTGCGTGTTGTTAGGTAAGGGCTTAACTTTACGATCTTCACAAAAGAAACTAGAAACAAAAAACGAATCATTCGCAAAAATAATTGAGAAAGAAATGTGTCTTTCCTAAAAAGAAATAAAAGTTTTCAAAATATTAAAATATAGAATCCACGTGGCTAAATGTTTTATAGTAAGGAGTTAGATGATCCTAGTGAACTTTCTATAAACAAAAAAATAAAACTATTCACTTGGTTTTATAAAAAAAGAGATAAAGTGGTTAGAAATTTAGTTGTTTACCATACTAAATTTTTGTTCAAAATAGTTTTTTTCGTCATAGTTTTCAAAAAAAAACTAATTCAACCATTTTCTTTTTATTTATTTAAAATATCTTATATATTATGGGATTAATTAATTCGGAAATGAAAGTTTTTTAGAAATCGACATGCTATTCATAATTGAGTCCATCTAATTTATATATAAATTATTTTGAAATTCTATATCCAATAATTCAAATATAAAAGATTACACATATAGCCATATTCCATTATCATGTGCTTATACGGGGACATCAAATAATTTTTTATTTTGTTTATTAACTATTTTGTTTTGTTTATAAAAAACATTACCGTAGCTTGAATTGACGATGTGGACATGAAGTTTTGTTTATGTAATATTTAATACATTTTAATCCAAAAACATTTCTTATGATAAATTGAAACATATAACAAATTATAAAAATGTTGTTTTCGTACGATAAATAGAAATAAATATTTGCTTAATATAAAAAGACCATCAAGTAACTCATATGTGCGTAGTCTTCTTTTTTAATGTTATTATTATAAAACCAAAAGAAAAGTACCTTTTGACCTTATTTTTCTTATCTACTGCCGCTACAAATTTTACATGTACAATCTTTTTTTTTAAGGACTGGAGATTGTTATAGATATATAGGGTTAATTTGATATATATTTATATTGGAATTGATATTAAAAATATAGTAATAAGAAAATATATAATAAAACAAATAATCAAAAATATTGTTTTTGGTATTTTTATCTTTACAATAACAAAATAATATAATACATAAATTTAAATGACATAAAACACAATATGCTAGATTTGTTCAGTGAAAAATATTCATCTAAAAATTTAAAGGATTTTAGACTGATCAGAGAAAACGACAAAAATATCATATTATTTATTATATATATTATTCTATTTTATATATAATGTTAACGAATGATATTATATTCTATGTCTATATAGAACGGTGTATTATTCATTAACAATATAAGTTATCAATTTAAGCAATATATGTATGTTTTAAAAATTATGAATTATGTAAAATACGGAAAAAAATTGTGTTTTTTTAAAATACAAGATTTAGTAAATTAATTATTTAAAATTAATAAAAAAGATGAATTGGAATAAAAAGAGAATAAAACAATATAGTACACAAAAAAATAAAAGAGATAATAATGTGGTATTTTAAGGATATAATCGTATATATTGTAATTTATACGAAGAACATTATTTTTATTTTTTGGTTATATAGTTAATTATAAAAAAAACCGGTTATTCAACCTAATTTCTCTAGATTATAAATCCAAAGAGACACTGTGAAGTTAACACTTCTGGAAAGTGAAGAGCCACTTAAAACATATGCTGAAATTGAAGAGCCACTAGACATACTGCTCATTTGTTCCATAAACGTCATTTTTTAGTGTATCAAAACTGAAGAAGAGCCACTTCAACGACATCAGATCAAACATCTTTCGAGGAAGTGATCATCACGTAAAATATTAATACTCGGATCAATTATTAATTATTTAATTATAAATTAAGTTTTTGATCCAATTACTTTTATTATAAATTAAAATATTTTTAAATTAATAAAATATTATAATTAATTATATCATTAAATTATCAAAATTTTACAGTTTTACTATATTTAAAGTATATCAACAGATCTCATCGAATCTAAATATTTGAAATTAACTAATATTAGCATATCAATAAACTAAAATATATATTAGTTTATCAACAAACTAAAACATTCAACTACGGACTTGTTAAAGCAGTTACATCACTTAACAAACTCTAATGAGTTTCTCAACTATTTTTTTATTAATACTTTAACATAAATTTATTAAATAATTAATTCTTTAAAAAAAGAAAAATTAAAAATAGTGACAGCTGTTTAGAAAGTATCTAAAAAATATTTAATAGGTCTCTCTCATTTAACATTTTTTTTCTAATTTTTCATTAATTAGATACACAGCTTTATCTTACCAATACATGTGCTTAGTCTCCAAAATTTGAATTTTAAGAACAAACATATGTTTGTGATCTAACACACTTACAGTGCTACCAGTATGATTAGTTGAGCCTTTCTAGGCATTTTGCCTTGTTGAAAGAAAAAAAAATAAGAAAACAAACAAACAGTAGCTAGTTATGATAAATATCATATTATAAGAACTTGAATATTTTATAATCCTACAACCAATTACTCAACCACCAAACTATTTTGAATACTATATTTACCTCTGACATCAAATGATTCGCATCTCTTTGCTAAATCATGAGCCGTTGGATCAATATATTTTTTTATATATAAAAATGCTAGGAACCTAAACCTCATATTTTTCTAGTCTATATAAATCACAAAATCTATGCAACATCACCAAAAAGAACAGTGAAAGGTGTTATAGATTCTTCTCATAACTTTTCTTCTCTTGCTTTCAAATTCTCCATCACCTTTAAAACTCACTTTTTCTACTAAACATAGATTGCTAAACTCATTTGATAAGTGACATCATCACCAAAAGAAAAGGGAACAAAGATGTATTACTATGTGATTCTTTCTTTAGCTCTCATTCTCATTGCTTACAAATTCATCTTCGGCTCTAAAAGCCAGCGTTACAATCTCCCTCCTTCTCCGCCTTACTCTCTCCCCATTATCGGTCACCACCGCCTCATCAAACCTCCGGTTCACCGTTTCTTCCACCGACTTGCCAAAAGACACGGCCCAATCTTCTACCTCCGACTAGGTACTCGCCGTGCCGTCATCATATCTTCCTCCGCACTCGCGAGAGAATGCTTCACGGGTCAAAACGACGTCCTTGTATCAAACCGCCCTCGTTTCCTAACCTCCAAATACATTGCTTACAACTACACAACCATCGCAACCACAGCTTACGGTGACCATTGGCGTAACCTCCGCAAAATCTGCTCCCTCGAAATCGTCTCCTCAAAACGTCTCGCCAACTTCCTCCACATCCGCAAAGAGGAAATCCACCGCATGCTCACGAGACTCTCACGTGACGCCCTAACCAACAAAGAGGTCGAGCTCGAGTCCCTCTTCTACGATCTGGCGTTCAACAACATCGTGAGGATGGTTACAGGGAAGATCTATTACGGAGAAGATCCCAGCGACAAAGCAGAAGCAGATCAGTTCAAGAACATTATTGCTTATATATCCAGTACAAGTGGCGCGAGGCACCCTGGAGAATACTTGCCATTCCTGAAGATATTCGGAGGGAGTTTTGAGAAGAGAGTGAAAGCTGTTGGAGATGCCATGGATGCGATCTTGCAGCGTCTGCTTGATGAGTGTAGAGGTAATAAAGACGGTAATACAATGGTTAATCACTTGCTTTCTTTGCAACAACAAGACCCAGAGTATTACACTGAGGTCATCATCAAAGGCCTAATGCTGGTAACACTCATATTCTTTTTCTTTTTTTTCTAAATAAACACAACGTTAACAATTAATATATATATATTGTTTGGGAAACAGGGCATCATGGTTGCCTCATCAGAGACATCGGCCGTGACAATAGAGTGGGCGATGTCGAGTTTGTTGAATCACCCAGAGCTGTTGGAAAAACTAAAATGGGAGATTGATGAAAAAATCGGACAAGACCGTTTGATGGTAGAAACAGACATCCCAAACCTGCCTTACCTTCAAAACGTAGTGTCGGAGACACTCAGGCTATACCCAGCGGCGCCGCTTCTTGTGCCAAGATCGACGGCAGAGGACATCAAAATCGGAGGATACGACGTGCCACGTGACACGATGGTGATGGTGAACGCGTGGAGTATTCACAGGGATCCAGAACTTTGGAGCGAACCAGAGAGGTTTAACCCAGATAGGTTTGATGGCGGAGGAGAAAAAGACGATGTTCGTATGCTCATCACGTTTGGAAGTGGACGGAGGATGTGTCCCGGTGCCGGATTAGCGAACAAGATTGTGACGTTGGCGTTAGGATCCTTGATTCAGTGCTTTGAATGGGGAAGAGTCAATGGCAAAGAGGTTGATATGACCGAGGGTCCAGAGATGGCAATGCGTAAGGTGGTGCCGTTACGAGCCATGTGTCAGCTTCGACCTGTTATGAATAAGATTCTTACCGACTCTAAGGTTTAGTTCTGCTTTCGTATTTTCTCATGAATAAATTGTTACACTTTAGTGCGCTTCTTTAACCAAGATTATCTGTTGTAATGTGGAATAAAGTCAAACACCAAGTTTCGGTTTCAGCTTGCTTTCGTAATATTGATTTTGCATTGAAACCAAAACTGTGTTTTTAATTTTGTAATTTGTTGTAAGTGTCTCTACTTGATTTGTTAACGAAAAAGAAACGAGAATAAATTAAAAACATGATATCTCCAAAAACCACGGTGGTAATGACTAGGCTTCAGACAGAAAATCGTAATAGATATCGTTGACCGTGACGCAGCATTGGAAAAGATACGATTGATAATATTTTAACATACAATGCATGCTTTTATGCATTATGTGTCAATTATTCTCGAATTTGAAAACCAGAACTTGCTAGTTCGAATAAAGACACTTATCTTTCGAATCGTATACACAATAAATCCTCCATATTGGTTAAACAATACATAAATGCTAATGTTATCTAACCCTATATATAAATATCATCCATCAAAACAATAATCAAGAATCTACTACATTTTGTTTTTAAGTAAAACTATTCGTGTTTCTTGACGATATTTGTTATAAAGAATCTTAATACATTGTTGTTTTCACTAAATAATATAAAGTATAATTATTTAATAAATAGTAATAATAGTATTAGGAGAGAAAAAAGAAAGGTACATGATAGACTTTTGAACATACTGTATACTAATCTTCTCCTACAATAAAAAGTTGAACAAGATAGGTAAATTTTTATTTTTTGTTGTATTTTTTCCCTTTCTAAAGAATCCAGAAAACTTGAATAAACGTGAAATCGAAATTACGTAATATTAAAAAAAACATGCCCACCCAAAAAACAAAACAATAGTTTTAATAAAGAAAAAGTAATAAGACCAAAAGAGACTTTAATTCAAGTGGTAAAAGGATATAATTGATGAACACACCAAGACTTAACTCAATGTTTCAAATAAAAATAAAAATAAAATAAAAAGATTCACCAAAAATAATTATCAAATATCTCATGAGAGCTCAAACGCTCAATCTTTGCCTACAGCGAAACTTCAATGAGCAGTCCTCAAAACATTTTTTTGGCCAATTTTTCGATTTTGTTTACTGTTGCTTGCATTCAGCAGGCCTCTCGCCTTGTTGCCCATCGTTAAGCTGAGGTCTGCCTCCTTTCTGCAATTTGAATTTAAAAAGAATTAATTTTATAACAAATACACTTGATTTGCAAATTGCAATACCAGATTTAGACTGAGCTTTATATATGCATGAGAATGATTTAGTTATATATAAAGTGATCAAGTTTCTATGATTCACAGATTCATGCATTAATATGAGCTTGACCAATTATTTAAGCTATCTCTGATACATAGGTCAAGTTCTCATTTTCTGATTATGGTCCAGCCTAAAATCTCAAATAGTTTATTACTGTTCTATGATTCATTGGTGTCGGGTTATTTGGCAGAAACTATATGTTAAACTCAGACAAATACTATTATGAGGGAGGCAACTGGTTCTGTACCTTGTGTAGGATTGATGGCTGCATAAACATTCAACATAATTTCAAAAATTAGTAATCAAATTGAAAAAAATATATAGCAGGTTACTTCAATAAAAATAAGGAAATTCAATACCTTCTTTTTGGTCTTGCTTACTTCTTCCTCATCTTCATCATCGTCATCATCTTCGTCCTCATCCTCATCATCTTCTTCATCCTCATCTTCGTCCTCATCAATATCATCATCATCGTCATTGTCTATGTCAAACTCCTCTCCTTCAATAGCCTCACCAGTAAACCATGAGACAGCATGAGGTATAATCTTTTCCCGGATTGTAGAACTGCAGGAAGCAAGTAAAAATACTTGAATCAGATATTAGAAAAAGTGTACAGCTTCACAATAAAGGGTGCTAACTAGAGCTTTCATATAGACACAAATGTATAGATTGACAGAATTCATGTTCAGAAGAAAACAAACCCAATGTCATAATCTTGTTCCATCAGATTCTGAAGTTCCTCAGCCTGCACCAAGGACAGAAAAAAGTTAGTAAAAAGTTCAATTAAACATAGACAAAGTACGGCATGTCTCCAAACCAAATGATATCATACTCTGTCCTCGTCAATGTCTTCATCATCGTCAGGAACTTGGGGAGGATTGAAGAAGTTGAAGAAGCTTTCACAATCTTCAGTTTTGGTGATTGGCTTGGCATTCTTCGCACCTTTCTTGGGCTTCTTCTTAAGAATCTTCTGAGTTAAGCATTTTCCAGGATACCAATCAATCTCTGTCCTGAGAGAAAGAACAAAGAAACAGAGCCATGTTGAAGGATAGGTCTGCAAAAGATTCTACAGCTCCTTGCAAGCATTTCATGAAGAAATCTGCTATGGAACGATACAAGAAAGTATGAAAAATTACCCAGTAGCCTTCTCAAGCAGAGGCTCATCTTCATCAATCATATGATATGCCTTTGTTAAAAGGGTGTTTTTGAAGTAAGGGTTCTGGTCGAAGAAAAACTCAAGTTTGAATCCCTTTGGTTCCTCAATCTTGCACCACTTAATATCTTTAAGATATATGAGGGCTCCTTCATCACGCTCTGTGATCTGATAGCAAAAGGAGATTAAAACTCTGGTCATTTTCCATGGATATGATTGGAGTAATTCTACATGAACAATCCGTAGCTGCAACACTAACCTCTTCAGATATAACATCATTGTTTTTCAGGGCGGTCAGCCAGAAAATAGGGACTCCTTTCTCTGCAATCCAGCACACAGAAATAAGCAAATTGGTTTTTTCAAGCAATGATACCAGTTTGCGAAGGGAAAGAGAAAGAATACCTTCTGCAGATTTCTCCTCTCCTTGGTCCATCTTAACATCCTCTGGAGCTCCTTCAACTTCGGTAGCTCCATTCACAATCTCATAACGCTGCACATTCCAGGTGTCAAGACAAATTCGAAAGCAAATATACGCAAAATAGCTGCAAATAAAGAAAAAATAAAATATATCCAAAAACTTGTATCTGTTTTGATTAAATGGTTTATGTTTGAATACAGTAATCAGCCGAATTTTGCAAAATAATTTGATTATTTCACTAACAGTTACCTTGGTATACAAAGGCTGATATAACTTTTGATACTTGGCTTCAAGGGCAGCTCTCTCCTCGCGGAATTTCGTCTCTATTTCATCATGTTTGCCCTAAAAGGAAAAGGATTTTCAGATAATTATCAAAAGGATGCACATCACTTGTTCCACATTTGACATTCAACAATCCTGACAACGCAAAGACCCTTTCTCATATAATCAAAACGGTTCAAGATCATATTCACAAGAAACCATATCAATCTACACCAGCTCATTAAACAATAGCTCATAAAGGTAATGGTAATAAGCACAACATAAATCTCAAACTTGTAAAAATGCCAATACGGGATTTTTCCTGACCTGAATCTCCCTCAAGACCTCAACACGCCTTCTGATTTTAGGAGTCAGATTCTCGAGCACATCAGAATGTTGTCCAGCCAGATTCTGCAGCTTGTTCTGTGAATTAAAACATATAACAATTACAACAAATCTCCAGGGAAACTCAAAATGTATAGCACGAAGCTATTCTCCTAAACATGGAAATGTCACTGAAACCTTAGGAAACGAAACCCCCAAATCGCACATTCCTTCAAGTATAATTACACTACATAAAAAAAAATCTTCAGATAACAGATAGAAGAAACTTACCTTAAGAGCGTTGACAAGGCCTGCTCGGTCCTCATCTTTAAGGGCTGCAAACAAACGAAGAACAAGGGCTTCGACTAAGAAAACTTTGACCAAGACGAAGCAAATCCGCAGAAACAAAGAGACGGAGCGAAATCGGATAGAAAAATTACCAGCAGTGAGATCGCCGACGTTGAAATTATCCTTTTCGTTGCTCATTTCTGAAAAATTTCGAGATCAAAATTGGGAAAAGGAATCAGAGACTGGTTTGAAAGTAGTGGAAAGATTGAGGAAGAAGAGAAGACGAGGGTTTCTGGGTGGCGTCTTAACACAAAACGTGGCTTCCTTTATAAACCTAACAACTGCCATTTTTAATTTCCCTCGCTGGCATTTTTCTTTTCCCTTTTTATTTATTTACTTCCAACTTATTAACGAATTAATTATTCTTAAATTGGCCAAAATGTTTAATTAAATATCTATCGAATATGTTTTAAGTCTTAACTATTACGAAATTGTGAAATCCAATTTTCAAATATACGTAAACAAATAAATGAACCCCAACAAAAAAAAATAGTAGAAATTCAATTCCCTTATTAATCCCAATGCAAAATGCTGCCGGTTTCGCAAAAGGCTGCTAAACACCTTGCCGTTTATACCCAAACATAGGGAATTTTGCAAAGAAGCCATGATTAAACTAGAAATGTGCATTACACAAAAGTAACAGACTGAAGTTTAAGCTACAAAAGACAAAGGCTAATGCGGTCAATTCACGGACTCTTGTCTTCTGCATCGTCTTCTTCCTTAGGCTAATGAATTATGGACTCTTGTCTTCTGCATTGTCTTCTTCCTTAGGCTGGTTATCGATAACCGGTGGTTTTTTCTCTGCATCAACATAGCGACCTGTCATTGGATCAACCGGGCGAGTGTCTCTTTCTCCACCTTTACGTCCCATAGCCACCATTGGAGGAGGAGGAAGTAAACCGGATCTAAAAAGAAGACGTTGAACCGGGTCTGATGGTTGAGCACCAACAGATAACCAGTACCTGTACCAAAGAAAAAAAACGAACAAAATGTTCATTAATCAGAAAACTACATGCATCTTTTGTTGAAATTACAGATTTATACCAAGAGCTTTGATGTATGACCAGGTTCTAGGTAATTTTGGCGTGTATTCTGCTACAATCTGGACGTCGTAGACTTTAATTTTTAAATCATGCAAATAAAGCATGACAAGATTCCAAAGCTACATAGCCTACACGACCATATTACTTATGCAAATGAGGTTGTATAGGAAAATAAGTGTGTATACTAATAAAGAATCATTAGATTCTTCATCTTAGGGTAATAGGAAGCAATGGCCCAGAGCTCAGAGCAGAAGCTCCACAGAAAGACTCAAGACTAGAGGAGGAGTTTTATTTGTTATATACCAAAATTTATTAAAGCATTTCCATGAAATATAATTTGTTTCTTAAGTTAGTAATTCATTGAATTTCATTGAGGCACATCATTGCTTGAACTAACAGTTAAATAGCATGACAAGAAAGAAAATGATCAAAACCAAGCATGGTAAACATGTACGTTCACCTTTTGATAACAAAAACCATTCAAGACTAAACTCATCTCCTTTGTGTTAGATGGAAAGACAGTTAACTATAACGGAAATGTGACTATAAAACCATGCATTCAGGTTTCTAGAGGCAGCTAAACCCTGACTGATATCTAGAGCTACTTTAGCAATCAACCAAAAAAACATTTCAATTGCAGAAACCCAGAAGTTCAGAGCAGTGATTTTAAGTAAGTAGCAGACGATTTCCGTAAAAAAAGATTTGAAAAACGCATTGCTCCTCTACTTTGATTAAAGAACCGATTTTTACAACATTAAAATGCAATTACAAACAAATTACGACTGTTCCGAATGATGTAGCCTAATTTTTTCCAGCTCCATTGATCAATAAAACTACGAGAGCTTCGTTATAACAGTGGCCTAAATATCCAACTCCATTCACACATTCAAATTTGAAAAAGAGATTTTTCCAGAAACTAACAGGTACCCTCTAGTGGATTCAAAGACCTCTTTCTGAGTAAATTCAACCATAAAGCTACATGAAATTATCGGAAATGATAAGGAATTATCAACACGTTCCAGAAACGAGAGAAAAGATCATACTTGATTCGTTCAAACTTGAGTCCCATTCTCTTACCACCATCCTGGCCTGCACACAAGCGAAACACCGAGATCGTGTAAAAACCAAAGAGCAATCGAAATCCTAAAACTCAGTACACTTTCCTCAGCATCACCTGGCAAAGGATTGAAGTAACCCAAGACCTCGATGTGCTTCCCGTCTCTGGGGGATCTGCTATCAGCGGCCATAACCCGAAAAAATGGTCGATTTTTGCATCCAAGCCTCGATAATCGGAGCCGAACAACCATGTTTCTCTTCCCTTGGCGCAAAATACAAAATGATCAAAGTCGACCAATTCGATTTTGGATAATGGGAGAGAGAGAGAGAGAGAGAGAGAGAGAGAGACTGAGCTTCAATTTTGATTCGAAAACTTGAGATCGATAAGATTTTAGGGTTCAGGGTTTTTTGTTCTGCTGAGCTGGGTCCTTAAAAACGACGCCGTATAAGGACGTCCGCTCTAACCTTTCCCTCTACGTTTTTTTATAATAAGTTTTCACGGCGCCGTTATATAATCAAGACGGTAGTTTCATCATCCGCAACCTATATACTACAGGGTTTATAAAGAGATCGGTCCACCGCTACAAGACGGCCTTTCTCGGGCAACGGCGAGACGAAGGTAATCGTGTCGGCACTGGTTGGGATAGTTGTACGGCGAAAAAAATGGAAACTTCCGTCGCTCCGTTTCCTCACCGACGCTCGCATCTGCCGACTCGGACTTATCGCTCTTCGCTTCATCACCTCTGCTCGAGTTTCGATCGGGAGAACCAAATTTCTCTTGCCACACCGGCTGTTCTTCAAGAGCTCGTCTTTAGAACAGGTGAGTCCGTGTAGAATTGAAGCTCTTCTAGTGTGCTTGGTTTGAAATGCTTAATTCATCTTCTCGTATTGAAATTCGAATTTCTTTGTGTTAATTAAGCTTTACGAGTTCGATTTTATGATAATGATGATATGCGAAAAACTATTAATCTAATCTCAATGTAGTATAGTTTGAATAGTACGATCCTGTTTCTGATGCTATTGTGTTTTCTGTCAAAAGAAATTGCTCAGGTGTCTGCGGGAGAAACTTGCGAACCTATAGAAATATGTACTGATGAGAAGCTGCCTGAGAATTCATCTATCCTTGAACCAAGATCCGATGGAGGTTCTGGTGAGTCAAGAGCTGAGAAGGTGGAAATGATTTCACAGGAAAAGAGTTTGATGCTTGGAGATGTTTTTGACGGGATCGACTTGCAAGATGCATCTGCTGGTAGTCAATATAAAGATTTTTTCGATGAATTTGAGCTTATAATTAATGGAAGTGAAGACTTTGTTCCAGAAAGTTGTGTGAATCTCTTTGAGGCATTGGATGTAAATGACTACGATGATGATTGTATGGCAAAACAAGCAATTGATCTCGTTCAAAGTGTCGTGGAGAAGCCTAGTATTGCAACTGAGCTGCAAGTAGATTCAGTAGAAGGTGATAACAAGGTTTCTGAATTTATTGGGAGTAAGGCAGAGGAAGTTCCCAAATTAGTTGAAGTTGGTGAAGTTGTAAGTTCTGGAGTCTTGGAGACTAATAATGAAGAGATGGAATTGGAGAAATCTGTTACTAGTAGCCAGGTTTTGGCAGATTCTATTCCTAAGATGGTTGAAGATGACGATGTCGAAGAAGGAGAGATCTCTGGGGATGATAATGACAATATGCTTATAGGAGATGATTTACCAATCGAAAGGCACGAGGAGTCTCATGTCTCACAAGAGGTATTGGATAAAAGAGGAGAAGGGACTAGTAAGAGTACTTGTTCTGGTGTTGAGGTATTGAATGTAGAAAATGGAGTAAAGGAGCATGATCAAACTTCCAAAACTCAAGAAAAGGTACCCGGAATAAAAGAAGATGGAGTGTTATGTTGCTGATTATATTCTGATCTTCTGTATGGCGTTTACAAAATCTGACTCGTATTTTTACGTTTTTATCTGCAGATGGCTTCTGAAACTTGCATAAAGAAAAGGTCTGCGCCTTCTAAGGAAGCAAAAGCTAGAAAGAAGGTAACTTATCATGGGGTATATCTTGCAATCAATTTTTCTGTGGAATAAGATGTTTGCTTATTGATAAGCTATTTTCATGCAGGCAAAAGCTCGGAAGAAAAGAGCTCAAGAACGTATATCACTTGGCGTGAAAAAGCTGAAACTTAAACCAGTAGCTCCGAAACCAAAACCTATAAAATATTGTCGACACTATCTCAAGGGACGGTGCCATGAGGTATGCACAATGGCTCTGGATTCTACGAGATTCGTTGGGATCTATAAAATTGCTTTCTTGTTGCTGATGGAATTTTTCTTTCCATGTCTTTGCAGGGAGAAAAATGCAAATTTTCACACGATACAACTCCTGAAACCAAATCTTTGGTATGATTTACTGTTTCAAGATATATACTACTTTCCTGAACTTTATATAGCAGTAATCATTTAGAAAAAAACTGAATCGTATTTTGTTTCTCTCGTCTCTGTTCATAATACTCATTGTCTTCTTGTTGTTTCAGCCTTGCTGCTATTTTGCAACCCAGTCATGTATGAAAGGAGATGATTGTCCGTACGACCATGATCTCTCCAAATACCCTTGCAACAATTTCATGACCAAAGGTTACTGCCACAGGGGTGATAATTGCTTGTTTTCGCACAAGGTAAAAACTTCAATCTCGATCTTCTCGTGATGCTTCTTTCAAGTCTAATTATTTATTGATCTTTTAAATCCTAATATACCAATCTTCTCTTAAACAGGGTACTCCACAAGCTGCTTCAGATACACAGAGTGCAAATGTAACAACCTCATCAACTAACATAGCTGCAGCATCTTTCTCGCCTCAGAATTCAAATTATCAAACCGTGAGACAGGCCATAGCCAAATTGCCGGCGATTCAAGCAAAAGTTTCAAGCTCAGCTGCGTTTTTGAAGCCCTCTAGTCAATCTAACCAAAAAAACTCATCTCATGCATCATCTTCAGTGATCAATGAACATGCAACACCTCCACAGATTCCTCCATTGAGAAAACCATCCATTGCTCCAAAGGGTATGAGTTTTCTCTCTTTCTACAAAACCTCACAAGAGGAGAATTCCGTGAAACCATCTCTTGGGTCCAATCAAAACACACAGAACTCTGATAATCAGAGCTTGAAGCAGTCACAACAGAGAAGCTCTGTTCCTCTGGTGCCTCCAAAAGGAATCAGTTTCTTATCGTTTGGATCGGAAGAACCAGCAAGTAGTAGAAATCTCAAGACAACGCCTAACTCACACATTCAAAGTTCGCTAAACTCTGCCATGAAACTCGCTGCGGAGTTCGAATCCGCTACAGTCGAGAAACGCACAAATGATCTCGCAGAAGCTGTAAATAAGGGAGACGTTACAGTTAAGACGAGAGTAACCAGAAACTCAGGGAACATATCTTCCAAGATTCTCGAGTTCTTGTCGGACTTCAGCCATGGCAAAAACTGAAATTTACTTGGTTTCTCTTTGAGATGAAAGAAATAGTGCCGGTAGATAAAACGGATGATCAGTATTTAAAGGTTTGATTTCTTGTAAGAGAAGATAAATCCATGGGAGTGATAAATGTGAATGTAAATAAATATTGCATCGATCTATATGAGTTACGAAATAATAAACGGGATTATTGTTAATGATTTCCAGCTTTCTTGTAAGAAAAAAATAAGTATTAAGAACTATCATAAGTGAACACTATTCTTTGGCTTTTAAAAATATTATGACCAAATTAGAAATAAGAGCATGAAATTTTTTCTTGCTGGTAAATTTCCTTTTTGGTGAATGTTTTTGGAAATATAAAAAACTTTACTTAAAACAACATAGAAGAAGAGATAATCTGACATGATTGATTGACCGAATTTAACTTTTGAATCTCGTAAAACGATTTAAAGAATTTTCTAATGATAATAAAACAAATTAATTTTTTGAATATGTATAGATATATTACGATTTAAAACTTTATATATCCATACAACAATTTATTTGATAGTCATTGCCATGTGTTACACGGACTCATGTTAGGAAAACATAACGTTTTTGCCGCTGTAGAAGGACTTTTTTCATAAAATCTTGAATATATAATAAATTTGACAAAAAAAGTATTTTATAATCCAAAATGTCTTATCAAAACGAAAGTCCTAGTGATGTGGCAGTTGTTTTATTTTGACGTATCATGAACCCGTTTGTGCAATTGCTCCTCCAAATGATGTGTGACTATTCATGATTTCTTAATGATAAATTTTTCACATATATATATATATTTTTAATTGATTTCATATACTGTTATAATTGTGTATGATGCCATTTAATGGATATACACATATACTTGGGTAAGTGTAAGTGCACACATCAACATAGAGTTTTCATGGGTTGAACATAAGCCCATTAACTTTGTAAAGGAAGGCCGAAATAGCCCAAATCTTCTCTAGCCTCCTCCTCCTCTTTCTCCATCAAATCAACCATCTCTCTCAGTAAACAACGACACACTAATGGCGCCCAGAATCCTGCTCTGTGGAGATCCTCTCGGACTTCTCAATCAGCTCTTCAAGCGGGTCCAATCGGTCTCTATCTCTCTTTCTCCATTTCCTTCTGATTCTTTATCTCCTAGGGTTTTAATCCAACTCCAATTTCTGCAGGTTAGCAAATCGGCAGGTCCATTTGACGCTCTTTTCTGCGTCGGCCAGTTTTTTCCCGATACTCCGGACCTTCTGGACGAGTTTTTGGATTACGCCGAAGGCCGAGCTCAGGTCCCGATTCCTACTTACTTCATCGGAGACTATGGCGTCGCCGCCCCCAAAATTCTCTCGGCGGCCTCGAAGAAAGCTGAAAATCAAGGGTTTAAGATGGACGGACTCGAGGTCTCCCACAATTTGTTCTGGTTAAGAGGAAGTGGGAAGTTCACTCTTCATGGTTAGTGTTTTTTGATATTCATGGGGATCAATTTTTTCAACTTTTGAAGCAAATCCTTGTTTGTGTTTGTTTATTTACTAACATTGCTGATATGATTTGCTTACGTTTTAGGTCTGTCTGTTGCTTACTTATCTGGTAGGCAATCATCTGAAAGCCAATTTGGGAAATACAGCCAAGATGATGTTGATGCTCTTCGTGCACTTGCTGAGGAATCTGGAGTGGTTGATTTGTTCTTAACATATCCTTTTTTTGTATTTACTTGATGAAATTGGAGCTGTGGATGCATTCTCTATGCTTTTTTGAAATGTTCTTACTACTTGTCGTCCTTAATTAGTGTATTACTAATGAATGGCCTGCGGGAGTCACGAATAGAGCTGCAGAGTCTGATATACCTGCAGACGTTTCTGATTCCACTTTTAGCGATTTCACTGTTTCTGAATTGGTAAAGGAAGTTAAACCCCGGTAAGTGGTTTTTTCGATTCGTATATTGTCGCTACTGGGAATTATCGATAAGTCGGCAACTTATTTGTTGATTCTGTTTGTGTGCAGCTATCACATTGCGGGTTCTATGGGGGTATTTTATGCCCGTGAACCTTACCTAAACGTTGATTCTAATCATGTAACTCGTTTTCTTGGTCTTGCTCAAGTTGGAAATAAAAACAAACAGGTATGTTCTTCGATAGGTCCTCTGATACGAGCTTGGTATCTCATTGTTTTAGTGTGTGTAGTTGGTTTCTTTCTGCTTGGTCACTTGCCTCCGGAATTTTCCTGACAATTATAAATTGGTACTCTTTAACTGTATGCATGGTTCCTCCTAGATGGAATTACTTTAATGCAGAAATTCGCAAGAACACAATCATTTCTTTTATCCATTTTCTGTGGGGTTTTTTCTGACCGCTGTTACTCCCTTTTTCCTCTGTGCAGAAATTTCTTCATGCGCTTTCTCCTACACCAACATCTATCATGTCACCATCAGAGCTTAGTTCAAAGCCTCCAAACACTACACTGTGTCCTTATATTTTAAAAGAAGGAGCTACAGAATCGAAGAAGAGGTCCAACGACAGTGCCTCTGATTCACAGTATTGGAGGTATGATGTCTCAAAGCGGCAAAAGAATGGATCTGAAGGCGAAAAGCTCTGTTTCAAATTTGTATGCTCAGGGTCCTGTCCTCGTGGGGAAAGTTGCCATTTCCAACACAACGCTGAAGCAAGAGAACAGTGTCGTAGAGGTGTTTGTCTTGATCTTATCATCAAAGGTAAGTGTGAAAAAGGCCCTGAGTGTAGCTACAAGCATGAGTTTCAAGATGAGAGTATACAAAGGAAGCCCAGATCTGAAAATGCTAACAGGTATTTACTGATTTAACTTCTGACCACCTTTCTTGCAAGATAGATGCCATTTTATATTACGGGTTGCGAAAGTAATTTTTTTTCTTTTCGAAAATTGCTTTTCTCAGGTCAAGAGAGTGTTGGTTTTGTCTATCAAGTCCGAGTGTGGAGTCACATTTGATCGTCAGTGTTGGGGAAAGTTTTTATTGTGCTCTACCCAAAGGTTCACTAGTCGACGACCACATATTGGTTATCCCGATTGAACATCTGCCCAATACTCTGGCTTTGTCCCCTGAGGGTGAATCAGAGCTCAGTAG
Organism: Schrenkiella parvula; assembly: GCA_000218505.1. Lineage (NCBI taxonomy): Eukaryota > Viridiplantae > Streptophyta > Magnoliopsida > Brassicales > Brassicaceae > Schrenkiella > Schrenkiella parvula. The sequence continues at coordinate 9,657,139 of CM001192.1, read as the reverse complement.
ATACCAGAGTGGTCTGAGAAATTGTTATAGGAGCCAAGGAAATGATGCAGTTTTCTTTGAATTGGTCTCTAAACGTGTTTCTCATGCTAACCTCCAGGTAATGAAGTTCCAACTGCAAATCAGGTAGATCTTTTGAATTTAAAAGTTAATGACATTAGTTTGATTCTTTCTACTTTCTGTAGGCTGTTCCTGTTCCATCATCCAGAGCTCCTCTTCTTCATAATATCTTTAGTCTGGCTGCTGAAAAACTGGGCTTTAAGCTTGTGACGAAAAAGTGTAAGCTACATATCTTGTTTCTCTTCTCTATCTTATCGAATTAATGGATCCTCTCTTTATAACTCAGACTATACATACGTTCTTCCTTTGCATTCTGATTTTTTGTACTAAGTTATGTTGTCTTTGTTGCAGTTAGTGATAGTTCCGATGGCAGAAAATATCTGCAGAAGGAATACGATGCAGCTATGGGTCTCTTCTATGTGGAACTTCCTGATGGAACCGTGTTATTACACACCCTGGAAGAGAACGAAGTATTCCCTGCACAATTTGGACGTGAGGTAAACCATTTTATGCCATACCATGCGGCTGTGATATTGTACTTTTAAGAAAATTCCAACAATAACACAAAAGTCAAAAAGCATGTAGTTTCTTCTGTCTGTTTCCGTAGATTAGAAGTCCCACTTTCTGTCAACCTTATGTTCGATGTAATACAAAGAGAATTATCGACAAAAGAACTTGCATGCTCTGACCATAATATTTGAAGTTTTGGATTCAATTAGATAGATGACATCCACGCCAATTTAAAATTTTAAGATTGGAAGATTATCCGGTTTATTTTGTTAATTAGAAAATGACTTTGGACTTTACAGGTGCTAGCAGGGTTGCTAAAGATCCCAGATAGAGCAGACTGGAGAAACTGTAAGATTAGCCAAGAAGAGGAGGCAAAGCTGGCTGACGAATTCAAGAAACAGTTCCAAGAATTTGACCCTTGCCAATGACCTTACTGAACAAAAGTTACAGTTAGATGTTATCTTGTGCGCACCGATCAAGCTAAACTCAGTGTCCAGTTCACTCAGGTGTTCTGCCGCTGTTCCAGTTTAATACAAAAATTCTAAGATCTTCCATCATCTTTTAGTAATTATGTTTCCTGCTAACCGCCTTTAGACTTCACATTTTCTCTAGGTCGGAAGCTGAATCATACGATGCATCGTCATTGAAAGGTCTCTTCATGTTTAGAAACAGGTTCCTATACAGTGTTCTTTATTTTGGCTAATTAACAGCTAACACTTGTCCATCTGTTTCCTTAGTATTTTCCTTGTTAATTTTACATTTTTTCTTCTTGTAAACACTTTTTTGATATATTATTTTCTTTTAGAAGAGAGTGATCACCACAGAAGCATGTGCTTGCCCTGTTTTTACCTAAACTAGTCATTGTCCTTGGTCCTTTTTCATTTTTCTTGTTGGTTGGTTTAAAAAAGTACTTGTTTTTTTCCTTTACAGTAGTCTATCATTTTTTTAATCAGGATACTGTAGAAAAAACTAAAGCTTCTCCATAGACATATAAACCAAAAATCAGGTAGTATCTGGTCAATTTGGTTTCAGCATAAATCTTTAATCACTTGGTGAAACCGGTTACGGTGAAAGTGAAGTTGGTTTTAGTGAATCAGATTCAATCTCTGTGTCTGAAGTATTGGTACCTTGAGAATGAGATTGGTTAACACATGGTAAAAGAAGAGAGAAACATCATCTTATCATCGTTAAAGGTTAGCTTGAGTTTTCTTTTGTTGTTGCTGTTGTTGTTGTTGCAGCTTTAGCTAAAGAGTAAAGGAAACAAAAGAAAAGCTTCATCAACTGGTAAAAACCAAAACCCACCTCTAAAGGGTTTATAGATTCTATCTAAGCATAAGCACATTGCTCTCCTCTTAGTGTTTACCTTCTCATTCCTTTAATGTGAAAGTGAAATTTTGATGGTCCTATATCTCTTTAAATGCATCAACCTACTATTTAACCTTTTTGGTAATATATGTTAATTGCATCTTCTTTTAGATTAGTGTACTAACATTTGGGTCTCTATATTAAATGCATCAATTACCTTTATAATAGAAAAAAATGCATCAACCACTATTTAATTATCTAGTAATTGAGGTTAACTGCATATTTTGCGGATTAATTAAGACCCATTTTATTTTGAAAATCTGAATAATAAATAAAATGGCATTGGTACAGTGCTACTACCTGGACTTAGTCGGATCCAGTTCAGAATGGAATATTTATTTATATCGGTGGGTATATATTGTAATTAATTGTCACGAGTCTCGACAAGGTTTTATAGGCCTATCATACGAAAATTCGAAAATATCTCATTATGCCTAATATCTATTATATATAGGGAGGCTACGGTATATAGTAGTAGTTAGAATTATTAGATATATATTTTGACCACTTAAGATTTCGACATTAATCTATACATTTGAGTCTTGACCATTCTATTACTCTTATACAAATTATTTTTTTTCTTTTTTTTGGTTCGGCTCAAAATGTTCTTCGACCTATAAGTATATTGGACTCTTTTATATGATTCAAAGAATAAGATTATTATTTATACGAACAGTAAAGGAACAAAGACTCAACGTCGTTGTCTGCGATCACATCTTACAATAAAACGACAATATCCAAACTCGAATCTGGTCGTATTGATCGTATTGTCCCCACACCAAAACTACGATCTGCAATTCTCGCCACTCCTTCTGGCAATACTATTATTATTATTATTCACCTGTTTTTATTTTGAATTGTGTGAATGAATCTCTGGGTTTTTGTCGGTGCATTTAAACGAAATTTTGTTCTCTAAAATTGCTTTTTTATCATTATTTTGAAAATAATGTGACAATCCAGAATTTAGTTTTGTTTTATTACGCTTTAACAGTCTTTAATTAGTGACAGCAGAGCTGATTCTTTCACCACGTGTTTTGCAACGTTGTTTTTTTCTTCTTTTTGGGGATTAAATCTTAATAAAGAGCTGGTTTACCTTGGCTTCACTCTGCTTAATGAATAGTCTCGTGATTTAATTTCACCCAAAAAAACTTATATTAGAAGGCTTATTCGAGTACTATATGCTTTAACCAATTTAACTTGACTTTAACTAAGGAAATGTAGAGATACATCTTAAATTGTCTTTAAAAGTCCGTCTCTTTTTTTGGGTATAAGCAATTTTAAATATTAATATTCCAAAAGGTGCTTCATCCACTTGGGAAATGGTTATCAAACAAATACGATCATTATCTAGATATAACTTTTGGTTCTTTTGGTCAACATGTTATCAATTTATTTGTGGACCATTTCTTTGACATATTTGCATTTTAATTCTTGATTGCACAACGAATATATCAAATGACTTATCAATTTCAATAGTATTGCGTTTAGAATTTAGGAAAATACAAACAAGATGTTACGTCGGTGCTATTACTATACATATCAATCAAAGTGAATTGTTGCTATCTGTTTCACAACCGTATGATTTGATCTTTTCTTTTTTCTACAAAGCAAAGAAAGTAAGATATGAAAACAACGTTGTGGAGGGAATGAAAAATTTACAAAAAAAGAATATACCCTAAAATCAAGAAGACTTGTTTGTGTTATTTGAATTTGGAGGAAACATACGTATATCGGAAGTTACGTTACGGTTTATATGGTTATGGTAATAGTATGTGATACCTAAATATGGTAAACGTCAAATCAGTTTCACAAGCTAACCCAAACCAATCTTATTTTGTTGTTTGTTTGGTGATGGTTAGGACCGTGTTAACTTGTCTCCGCATTGGATTCTTTTTTAATTAAATCCAACAAATTTCACAATACAAAACAAATTTTAATCGATTCTACTAGTTAGTTTCTTCGTCCGTAGGGATTAATCATTATGAAAGTTTTAGATTTTATATGCATAATCATATAATACTAATAGAAATAGACAAATATACATTTTTTTAGAGTGATACCGCAAGGAAAATATGAAAATAGAAATTTAGTTATGGAATTTACCGTATTTTATGAAATATTTTTATTTTATTACAGTTTAATAACTACTATTTTAAATAGCCATTCCCAAAAAAAAAATTCAATACTTTTATTATTTATTTATCCCATTGTTATTGCGTTTGCTACATTGGACAATGTTTCCAAAATTTGGTTATAATTTCAGTGACAACTTCTACTATTTGGAACTCTCTCTTCTACATGTAAAACAAACAAAATTTACATGATAGAAAATGATAATCATAGGAATCATGTCATTTATTGAATGTTGTTAATATGTGTCAAAAGTGACAAATAAGTATCCTAAAAGGTGGGTTTAGCTGTATAAATCTAATTGACATGATAGAATAACCTTTCCCTATATATATATATTTTTTAATAAAATTCCAAAACCAAATGGTGGTTGGTTAAGCAATCTTAAAGATTAAAATGCGTGGGAAAATAATTTATAATTCCTTCAACTATTTATAGTTTAATTTGTTGTCTCTCTACAAATATAGATTTTCTACATAAAACATGTAAAACTAGATATGTGTTAAGTATCTATTGAGTATTGAGTCTATTGACATTAATTGATAAAAAACAGAACTTTTAAATTAAATTTACTTCTTCAACCTAAAAGGAGAAAAAGAGCAATAAACAAATGGTTCAAAACCCACTAGACTCTCGCAGACACACACTAGTTTCCTTCATTGACACTATCCCACTACCTTCAAACTCCTACCTTTTATGTTAAACAAATCTTTTTTTCTCTCATCTTCTTCATCTCTCTCTCCCTCTTGTGACCAATTGGGAGCAGAAACCAAACAAACAGAAGAAAAGAAAAGAAACGTTTTTGTTCAAACATGGAGATCGAAGATTATTAATTGCATCTCCTTTTGATTTCTACCGTTCTCTTACTTCAAATTCGTTTCTGTTTTTAATTCCTTTTCTTTTGTGAGCATTAAAATCTCATTAAAAAAGTAAAACAAAAAATATCATTCCTTTGCTTCTTTCTCACTGTTACTTTTTTTTTCTTCCTTCTCTTCTCTTCTCTCTCTCTCTGTTCTTCTTCTTGCGTTTTAAGTCATTTCTCTCCTTCTGCCACTTCGATTTTTCTCTCAGCTGTAACTTGGAGCTTAAGATTAAACCATCAAGATTCATCTTCCTCGTGATCATCGAGGAAGCTGATCTCTTCTATGGAATGGAGATTTTGTTTTTCCTCCTAAGGATCTGTCTACTTTCGTCGCTTTTAGTTGCTGGTTCTTCCTCAGGTAAAAGCAATAATTTTTTTCATTGTTTGATTACATTCGGATCAGACCCAGATGGATCAATTTGCTAAATTTGTTGTCTTTTCGGTTTTATTATAAATCCTAATTCTTGGCTTTAATTATCAACAATGAGCTTGTAATAACTCTGCTAGTGGAAAATGTTGTTTTGTAATAACCCAATTGGGGAAGAAAGAAAGAGAAAAAACGATTTTTTTGTTGCTTTTTTTGTTTTCCGTTGATGAAATTTTTGTACATCGTGAAATATTTTTATTTGATTTCGTGTAAAGTAATCGAGTCAAAATCCAACTACCAGCTTGTTGACGCAATCTTGTTACTTTCTCTAAACAAAGAGTAATCGAATGAATTTTATTACAGTTTCATGACTTTATGTTCTGTTGAATTGTTAATTTCAGGATTGGATTTATTATCTCCATTATCATCACCACCGTCTCCGTTACCTGAAACTTCAAAAGGTTTTGGTCAAGTTCCGATTAGTTCACCTGAATCTCACAAATCCGGCAATGCGCCACCGCCTAAACCCTTTCAGCCGTCTCTTCCTCCTTTAGCCGATGTGGTAGCTCCTCCGCCGTCAGATTCTGCCGGAGGTAAAGCTCCGGCCGGTGAGCCTATTGTCTCGGTTCCTAATGCTCCAGGTAATACATATAAATCATTACTTGGATTGAAATGTTGATTCTCTAACAGACAATTAGTCGAACACTTGGCAAGCACCTAGAAGAAGTAGAATTGTGGATTGAAAATTGAATTTTTGTGGGGTTTTGATACTTCTTCAGCTCCAGCTACAATACCCGTGAAGGATTTGCCCGGAAAATCCCCTCCGGCTCAACCTATTATAACACCGGTTGCTTCACCGCCTCAATTCATTCCAAGAGATGCACCAAAAGAGCCTCCTTTCTCTAGAAGAGTAACTCCAAGTATGTGTATATACCGAATTAACCCTTCACAGTGGAAATTTCCTGATATATACCGATTGAAATCTTTAATCTTTAGCTTGCAGTGTTCTCTAATTTGCATAAATCATGAATCTTTAACTTGCACTACTCTCTAATCTGCAGGCCCTGTTTCATCCCCTGTTTCGGATATTCCTCCACTTCCATCAGTGGCTCTGCCTCCGCCTGCACCGAGCGTTGTACCTCCTAGAAATGCTTCTAATAATCACAAGCCTCCTATCGAAAAGCCTAGTGCTCCTGGTACAGTACCATGTTTTGCTAGCCGCTTACTCTTTACGTGTTTCGCTTTTTATGCCATAAACTCATTTGTGGTCTCTAAATCTCTGAATCAGCTGCATCACCACCAACTATATCGATTGACATTTCACCGCCAGTCCATCCTGTCATACCAAAGTTAACACCCCCTAGCTCACCTGGTATGCTTTGCGGAATTACTTAGTATGTTGCTTATTTTTATCACATTGTTATAAAAATGTCTCTGTTTATCTTCTGAGATATCTCTCAAACTGTGCAGTACCCACCTTGAGTCCAAAGGGATCTCCGAGAAGAAATTCGCCACCTACCCACCCGGTTTTCCCAATTGAATCTCCTGCCGTCTCACCAGGTTAGCTCACCTTTCTAATGTGTTTTATCCGTAATAAACCGTACCCAAAACATCAACATTTCATCTTCTTTTCTAGATCATGCTGCGTATCCAGTAAAACATCCACCTCCCAGCGATAATGGAGATGATAACAAAAGTCCGGCTGCTGCGCCATTAAATAAAACTGCTAAACCCTTGCCTGTTTTACCACATAAAGGTTTGGTTTTTAAGGGCATCAATCATCTAGTATCAAGAAGACGAGAAGTCTAAATTCATGTTGTTATTACATTGCAGCTTCTCCTCCTTCGATTGCCCCCTCCGCCCCAAAATTCAACAGGCACTCTCATCATACATCTCCATCGACTACTCCACCGCCAGAATCTACTCCGAGTAATGTACACCACCATTCTTCATCATCTTCTCCTCTGCCTTCGTACCATCGGCGTCATCAAGAGCGTAAAAAAATCAGAAATAATCCAGCTCCTTCACCACCACCATCGCATCTCATCTCACCAAAGAAGTCAAACCGTAAAGGTTTCCACTTTACCATAGCCTCTAAGATACTTAGATTGGCCAGTCATCACGCTTCTCGTGATCTTGATTCTCATTTCACTATGTTCTCTTGTCATAGGTTCAATAACTCCTCCATCATCACACCATGCTCCTTCTCCTCCCATTCCTACTTCTTTGGTTTCTCCTGCTCACGCTCCAATCTCTTCCTCAATGCACCGCATCTCCATAGCTCCAGCACCTTCTCCGACCCAAGGTTTGATTCCTCCACTCATAACTTTTCCAACAACAAATAGGCTAAAACTCTGTTCTTAACTCATTGCTCGATGTGAAATCCTAAATTCTTTTTATTTCTCCTAAAGCTTTTCCTCTTAGGTCCTCTTCAAGACCTTCAAAATCTCGGAAGTTCCCGCTCGGTCCACCTCTTCAAGCATTTCCTCCTCCTCCCCCTAATTCAGGTTTTTTTGAGATTTTTTTTAGGGATATTTCAGGAATAAAACTGTCTTTTTGGGGTCTTGTTTCGGTATGAAACCACCTTTTGTTGGTGTTTTCTGCAGATTGTTCATCAACCAATTGCTTGGAACCGTACACGAACACACCTCCGGGATCTCCATGTGGCTGTGTCTGGCCTATTCAGGTTGAGCTTCGGCTTAGCATGGCGCTTTACGACTTCTTCCCTATGGTTTCGGAATTCGCTCGGGAAATCAGCGCTGGAGTTTTCATGAAACAGAGTCAAGTCCGTATTATGGGAGCTAACGCGGCTAGTGAACAACCCGATAAATCCATTGTTCTTATCGATTTAGTCCCACTTGGAGATAAATTCGATAACATGACAGCAATGCTTACTTACCAGAGATTCTATAGTAAAAAAGTATATATAGATGTACCTACCTTTGGCAAATATGACGTGATTTACGTACGTTATCCTGGTTTACCTGCTTCTCCGCCATTTTCGCCTTCCGGCATGACTATTATAGATCAAGGACCATACCCTGGTAATAATAACGGAAGGGAGATAAAACCGCTCGGAGTTGATGTTCCAAAGAAACTGCGCAAGAAAGAGCTCAATGCTGGAAGTATTGCTGTGATTGTTTTGTCGGCTGCTGCTTTTATTGGTTTATGTTTTGTCATCATTTGGTTCTTGGTTTTCCGGCAACGAAGAAATCGGCGGCTTTCTAAACGAGCACCACTTGCTCGGCCTTCGCTGCCTTCCCTCTCAAAGCCATCAGGTAAAGAACGATTAGTTCTGTGGTATATAGAATTCAGTTACCCTAAATTACTACTACTTAACTAAGCTGAATTTTCAGGTTCTGTGAGATCTTTAACCGGAAGCCGGTTTAGCTCAACTTCATTGTCATTTGAATCAAGCATTGCTCCATTTTCTCTCTCTGCGAAGACTTTTACTGCAAGCGAAATAGTTAAAGCCACAAATAACTTTGCGGAATCCAGGGTTCTTGGTGAAGGCGGGTTTGGACGGGTTTATGAAGGTCTTTTTGATGACGGAACTAAAGTAGCAGTTAAAGTATTGAAGAGAGATGACCAGCAAGGTAGCCGAGAGTTCCTGGCTGAAGTTGAAATGCTTAGCCGTCTTCATCACAGAAATTTGGTGAATTTGATTGGTATCTGTATAGAAGATCGTAACCGTTCCTTGGTTTATGAACTTATACCAAATGGCAGCGTTGAATCACACCTCCACGGTATGTTTTCGGACTTGAAATGCCCTTCAGATTGTTTGGTTTATAGAATATCGAAAAGTGAATGAAATCTGAATATCATTCGGTTTGGTGAGATATGGTTTTGGTTTTGTAATTCTGTTATTACGGGTATGGTTTTGGTTTGTTTCAGATTGTTTATCATTGAAACTGATACCTTGTTTTCTTTTTGTTTCTTCTGTAGGGATCGATAAAGAGTCTTCGCCTTTAGATTGGGATGCTCGGTTGAAGATAGCCCTTGGTGCAGCTCGTGGGTTAGCGTATTTACACGAAGACTCGAGCCCGCGAGTTATACACAGAGACTTCAAGTCCAGTAACATTTTGCTTGAACACGATTTCACACCTAAAGTCTCTGACTTTGGACTGGCTCGAAATGCCCTCGATGATGAAGATAACAGACATATATCGACGCGCGTAATGGGAACTTTTGGGTAAGATAAAGAAAACCAGAATCAAAACATACCCCTTCAAACTTTTAGTTTCCCTGTTTCCGATTTAACTTATACATGTTGCTTTTTGATAGGTATGTGGCGCCCGAATACGCAATGACAGGGCATCTATTAGTGAAGAGCGATGTGTATAGCTACGGAGTTGTGCTTCTCGAGCTACTTACAGGGCGAAAACCGGTGGATATGTCTCAGCCACCCGGTCAAGAGAACTTAGTTTCATGGACTCGGTCTCTTCTCACGAGCACAGAAGGGCTTGAAGCTATTATAGACCAGTCGTTAGGACAACCTGAGATTCCATTCGATAGCATATCTAAAGTGGCAGCAATAGCTTCAATGTGTGTTCAACCGGAAGTATCGCACCGTCCTTTCATGGGAGAAGTAGTGCAAGCTTTGAAACTTGTATGCAATGAATGCGATGAAGCCAAGGAACTGAACTCTTTAACGTCACTTACTCAAGACGATTTGAGAGATGACACCCGAGCTGAGAGCTCTTGTGGTGGCGAAGGCTCGGGGAGGATGGCCCGGTATCCGTTGCTACCGAATTACGACTCTGAACCTGACACGGAGAGAGGACTTTCCGTGTCGGAAATGTTCACTGGTTCCGGGAGGTTAGAGAGACAGTCTAACTCAGGTCCTTTGGCCTCGGATCGAGGCAAGAGGTTCTGGCAAAAGATGAGGAGATTATCGACAGGAAGCTTGAGCGAGCACGGGTCATCATCGCTCATGGTACGATCCGGTTCGCGTTGAACGATCTTTTGCAGGAAACATTGGAGTTTTTGATCCCCCTTTAAGGTTAAGAAACTCAAGGCAAGAAATGTGTCTTGTGATACAAGCAACTCTTGACCTTTTGGAAACCGGTTAAGCGAAAATCGGAAGAGATCATTCCCGGTTCAATAGTTAGTTGAAAAGATATTTGTATCTTAGAAGAAACAAGAGATTATGTTTAATCTAATTTGAATGTACATATCACGTTTAAGGTACCTTCCTTTACATTTCCGGTACAGACCGGTCTCGACAGTCTATATTGGACTTTAGCAATAAAGGTTGGTCGCAACGAAAAGTAAATGGGCTTTAACGCTCATAAAGCCATTCATATTCTGATTGGTAAATTGCATATGGGCCACTGTGAAATCACAAATATAAAATCGTTCACATATATGTACATCATATCGGTAAAAATAAAAGGGGAATATAATTGGGAAGAGAGAGAGAGAGGAACAAAAGGGTCCGAATCTCTCTCTACACACTGCCCAAACAGATGGCACGTCCCTGTTTATTTCAAATTAATTCAATGCTTGTTAACGTCTTTTCACATCACTTAATTTTCTTCTTTTTTTTTATATTTTCATTTTTTTTCTTCTCTATGGTGACATCAAAGAAAAATCCACCCAACTTTGGATTTATCAAAGAAAAGTCCAGTTTTTATAAAAGTTACTCACCGACCACCTTCCTAAATTTGGTAACTGCTCATTAACTTCTCCACACCTTTTTTTGGATTTTATTTTCTAGACATTATTGGTGTTTGTTATGAAGTTTAGCAGTAACAAAACTATTCAAATTATGTCTTCATGAGTTCTAACCATACAACAATGGACATGTGTTTCTTTGTCTTTCATTTTGCTTTGGTAAACTAACAAAAAAACAAAAGCATTATATTATCAAAACGTCAAACGTGAAACATATTTCAACAAAAAAAAGCGTTTCTACTTAATATAGACAGCTGATAATTGATTTGATTTTGACATTATTTCATACTCATTAGGACCCACTTTCGAACCCAATTCACTGTATTCATGGATATTATCATAAAAATGTTATATTTCTATATAAAAATGTGCAAGAAGAAGATCACAACAGGAATTACAAAATCGTACGGTCTTATTCTCTCTCTCTCTTTCTCGTCAAAGATTTTAACATGGAAGATACGCGGAAGAAAGAAAACGAGAGCGGAAGAGATACGGCGGCGAAGGAAATGATGACGCCGATGATAATCTCCGGAGGAGACGATAACGTCGACGAGTACACTCCGGACGAGATAATGAAGTTGGTTGAGTCTTCTTCACCGACGACGAAGATCGAGGGAACTAACTTTTCCGGCGAGGCGAGTTTCAGAGTGAGGTTTATCGACGATCCCTACGCGATTCCGGTGGTTGTTCAGTCATCTTCCGGTTACATCACGATCAACGTCAATGAAGAGAGCTGTGGTCCGTCGTTTTCAGACAGCGACGCTTCCGCCATGGCCACCGTCGACGCAAGTGGTCTGTTCGGTTGCTGCCTCGATCTCAACGGCGAGAAAGGCGGCGCGTGGAGTACAAGCGAGGTGAGAGCGAGTGAGTGTGAGTGGGACGAAGACTTGCTGGCGAGGTTTCTAGGACAAGACAGTGTTTGACCAATGTGTCGTCTTGCGATGAAAGCTTAAATATGTGGGGGTGTTTTAGTCATTTCCATGGACGGTAATTAAGTGAAAATGATTTACACGTTGTTAATAGGAGCAAAAAAAATGGAAAAATCAGTAAATGGTATTAGAGTAGCTAGTTATGACCATTTAGGTAGTTATGTCACATGGCGGTATTAATGGGTAATGTCTCTAGATTTAGGGGGCTATTTTGTAAATTTCAATAGTATTAAGTCCCCCCGGGACAGTAAATGAATGCTTTATTTACGAATGAATCCCTATGTTTACTTGTTATCATCAACGTAGCCTAATGTACGCTTATATAATCAGCTTAGGATAAGTTATGATTGATATAAATTATGGACCTAGTTAATTGGGCCTATCTGAAAGGCCCAATAACATCATCCAATACGTGTTTACTTTGTGGCGGTAAAGTCCAACAAATATCCGAATTCTGATTAGTCAGTGTTCATCGATAGGAATTTTGATTTATTTCTTCTGATTTTTAAATCCTTTACAAGTTCAATTTCAGGAGATATTAGAAAGGGACAATATTTTGGAAAATTAATGTAAATCGAAACACTCTGTTGGTATTATTCTGTGAATTTTTATTTGGCTATTGATAATGATCAATAATACACATGTTGTATAATTCTTGTAATAACTGCACAATTCCGTAGTGATTTTCTTTTGTCCAGCTCTGTCTCTATCTTCAAAGCAAAGCCAGAGAGACAAACAATGAAACAAGCTTTCTTCTATCCTGAAAAATCGGATAATCCAGAAGAAGCTTTCATGTTCGTTTCACCAATGAGATTCCATTAGGATCACCACCCCATTCTTCAAACACAACTATTAGGTTCTGAGACTTGAGCCATGAACGAGGTACATGGTACCTGCAAAAATAGAGAGTGGGACACAAATCTATGAATCAAGATTTGGACTAAATAGACGGGAAGACAAAGAAGAAGCCTTTTCTTTTTGTTCTCGCACCATCTTTGAGAAGCTTCACCACAATTACTCAGACATTTCTTTGCGTCGAATGTTCCAGCGTAGTTGCAACGTCCGCAGTTTCCTTGAGCTTTATAAGCAGGCCAATGACGTCCTATATTTCGACCGTTTATCCAAACTTGACCTTTCCCCATTGTGTTCATGTCCAAGGCCAATGGTTCATTCCCTGCTGGTGCGGCAAAAGTAGACTGCAACAATAAAGAGAGAAAGGTTTTTCACTTTTTCATTGTAATAATTTTGTTTTATGGACATGATATTATTGCGTGTGTCTTTCTCTTACCTTGTACCAGGTCAATGGTTGCTTCTTGACCACGAATGATCCTTGATTCCATCTCACGGAAGAACTGTCGGTTTGTAGACTTAAAGCTTCACCCTTCATACCAATCTGTTCAAATCACATTGTTATGATTGGTTTGTTTTTGTTACCATGAAACTCAAAACTTATTTGGTTTTGGATTTCAGGGAGGAGACCTTATAGGACCATTTCCATTTCGACATGTCCCATGTTCCCGAGTTAACTCCCTTCAGTGTGACCGGTCCAAGAACCCCTTTGTTCCACGTCTCAAAGTGTTTACCGACATTCTGCAAGCAAACCAAGAAACAAAATGCTCAGAGATCTAATAATCTTCTGGTGAAAAAAACTGTTTTTAAAAGAACTAGATTATCCCATTAGGAACTAACCGGTAGACCAACTACAACACTCAACAGAGCAAGCTTGTTGACACCTGCATGTAGTTTGATCTTCTGGCTAAATGTTAGTTTAGGGTGGTTAAGTCCTCCATAAGTACTTCCTGAAACAGAGAATATACCAAGCAGTGTTGTCAAGTTACAAGAGTAGACGAGATGAGACAAGACAAGCTTCGATCGTTTCTCGTATTTTACCTGCAAGCTGGCCATTCACAAACACATGAAGAGCATGCCCAGCTGACCAAATTGTAAGAAGAGGGTAATCACCAGTCTTCAGAAACCTCTCACCAGCACCGATTGTAATGCTGAGAAAAAATACCCACAAGCAAACAAACCGTGAGTTTGTTTTTCCAGGAGGATTTTAGAGACTGACACAAGTCAAGAGAGTTTCAAAGTTAGATACTTACTCTGTTAGATACCAGAAATAGTCAGACTTGTCCCAAGTCATGCTTAGCTGTTCCACTAGCCCGTCTCTTGCAAACGTACCAGCTTCATTCGCAGAAGGAGTAGCTTCGTTGTATGATTCCCAAGAGAATCTTGTACCAGTGGGAAACATATTCCTGTGTACGCTTGGTGCATTAACCTGTTTTATTCAGCAACACAGAAGCCAATTCAATCTAAATATCAATAAGGTAACTAACTTGCTTTTGACAAATAAGTTTTCTTTCTGTCTTACCTTCGCGGTGTTGTAATATTCTGTTTTGCAATCAGGTAAAATACTGACTGACCACGGAGGCAAATCATATGGGAATCCACGAAACATAACCCTAGCTGCAGCATTGGCATCGTTGTTTGATAGAAATGCAGCACAGGATGACTTAGACCAGAACACATGAGCCTGAAAAACAACATTCAAATGATCAGTATGTATTTTTCTCAATGGAAACCTCTAATGTTAACTACAAGTTAAGAAAAAAAAGTTTTGATATTTTTTACCTCTTGTTTAGCTCCAAGCGATGTGACGGTTGCATCAGCAGAAACCAAAGCTGGTTCACTGAGCTTGATGACTTTATGCAATGCTTTCAAGTGACTATACTTTGGTTCTCTTGGTAAGCCTTTTTGAAGTAAACTGAATCAGATTAGTTTATCATTCATACTGATTTTATCGTGTTTTGTTGGGTTTTGGTTAGTACCATATTCATCTAGTGGAGCGTCGTAGTCATAGCTTGAGGCCATGAACTCACCGGCTGTTCTGTCGAAATTTGTTCCTCCATGATACTACACAAAAAGGTATATATACGATTTTTGAGCTGAACTTTTCCCTAAAACCGAACTAAAATCGATGTGACTCAGTTCTATTTTACTTACCATATAGTAATTGACGAAGGAACCTCCGTTTTGTATGAATCTTGCAACGGAGTATGCAATATCTTCCACTGGTCTATACGGTACGGCACCACCAAACTCCGTGTACCTGAGTTATAATTTACAGATTTCAAATATTCTTTTAGTTGCTTCTTACAATCCACAATTTGCATCTAATTGAAAAAACAAAAGGATTCTCAAGGCATGATGATGTAATGACTTACCAACCAGTCCAATTCTCTGTCCACATCTTCGGCTTGTTGTTTGAGTTTGGTTTAAAATCCTCACAGTAATAACCATTGCATGTGTCTATCTGTAATTTGCATTAAGAAAAAAAATCATTATAAAAAGTGGGAAAACAGAGGAATTTAAGAGAATTCAACATAACAAAATCTAAACATAATTGATCCAAAACCCAATTATGTTAATCCGGTTTTGGTTTGTAATATGGTTCCTACAGGTTTGGTTCATATTCTTCTTAAAACATTTAAAAGAAAAAAACATTTCAGTTTTTTTTTCTATAACATAAACAAAATAGATTTTTGAGAAGATATATATAATTAGAAAGAAGGAAAAGGAAAGAACATACAATAGGGAAAGGAGCATCATCTTGCTTGCACATAATCCATGGAACACCTGTTGAGAGTCCTAATGCCATTTGAGCTACCCATTTTGTGTAAGCCTTTCCTGGTGCTCCAATTTCCCATTCCACTGGTCCATACTCATTCTCAATCTGTCCATTTTTTTCATTTTCATTTCACACAATAATTATATAAAAAAAGAACTTTTAATTTGAGCCCTTCATGTCTAATCATTGGTTAATGATAGTATTTAATGTAACAAACAACACCGATATATAAAACAAACCTGTGCAAGAATGATTGGTCCTCCTTGGGTATGAAACAACTTTTCTGCTTTCATCATCCATACAATCTTTTCAGTGAATTTCTTCATTGCAGCCTTTTTTTATATAATTTAGAATTAACATTAATCATCAAACAACAAAAAATATATATAAACATATGAGAAGAAAAAAAAATAAATCTAGAGTTTAAACCTTGAAGGGTTCGTTATCCGTCCTAAAAGCCATACCAGGAACAAATTTGAGCCAAACCGGAAACCCCCTAAAAAACCATTGTATAAATAATTAAATAACAAAATGAAATTTTTGTATAATAAATAATTTGATAAAAAAGGAGGGAAAATTAGTAAATTTGTATTTACCCAAAGTTCCATTCTGCACAGACATAAGGGCCAATTCTGAGATTAACATAGAGACCAGCTTGGTGAACCAACTTGATAAACTTAACCAAATCATACCTATCTCCAAAATAATACTGGACAAATAATAATACATAAAAATTAGAAGAAGAGAAGTGACTTGTGAAAGAAGGAAATTAAGTAGTAAAAAGATTTACTATTTTGTTTTTGTTTTTGTAATTACATTTCCAGGAGAAGGTTCGTGGCCATTCCAAAAAACATAAGTCTCTATAACATCCAAGCCTCCTTCTTTGGCTTTCTGTATAAGACCAGGCCACATCTACACAAAACAGAGCCTTCAATGAATCATGCATTTATTATTTAGAATAAGAAGAAAAACAATAAAAAAATTAATAGATTATGTAGATAATAAGCAAAAACCCATGTGGCTTGAAATAAAAAACACATTGCACAAAATCAAATTAAGCAACTAATTTTCAGAAAACTGAGAGAAAGAAAGAAACTTTAATCAGAAGTTATGAAAATCCATTGAAAGTTATATTAAAAACAAAAATCACATTTAGGTTCTGCAGAAGAAACATTGAATTAAAAAGAAAATGATTGATGTGAATACAGATTATTACCTCAGGGGTGCTTCGGGGATAGTGAATGGAACCAGAGAGAAGGATTCTTCTTTGTCCATTGATGATCACAGCTTTACGATCATAAGAGACTGTTGCTTTTACTGAACAAATCAATGATGAATAACAAAGAATAGCCAGAAAAATCGAGGCTTTATCTCTAAAATTCAATCCCATTTCTTTTGATTTCCCACACAAATAAGACTCTCACTGAAACAAAATTCTGTTATAATGTGTTTTTTTGGATTTGGATTAATGATTGTTTTGGAGTAATATCCATATATATATATATATATATAGGGAGAGACAGAGAGAGATGGTGATACATATAAAATGATGTATGTATAGATTTGAGGGAGAGTATATCTTTTCTCTATTCTGGGAAGAGATTAAAGATAGAAAATTATTTTGAGTCTGACTAATCTCTTTTCTTTGTGCGGCTGACTCTGAAACGTCACAACCTACTTATTTGATATCAGGAGGATTGACGAAATTTGTAAATTTGTTTCCTTAAAAATAAGTATTTTCAAAAGTTATAACTATCAAATGTTTTATGGAGTAATGAATAATTTCTGGGAAAGGAATTACAGTTTATTTTTAAGTTACGAAAAATGGGAATAAAAATACTTATGAATCATTGTGATGATGAAAGTTGCAAATTATGTCAAGAGTTATAATTTTGTTAACATACAATGAAATTTTTATAAAAATTTTTCACTTTTCTACTAAATTCATATTAGACTATGAATTTGAAGTACTCAAAAAATGTATATATATTAGAACTTATGGAGAAATAAATAATTTCTGTGAAAGGAATAATAGTTTTTTTGAAGTTATGAAAAATGGGAATAAAAATATGTATAAATGATTGTGATATATAAATTAGACATACTTAAAAAATGTATATATAATAGAACTTATATGCGTATACTTCATTTTGATTCCTATAAGAAACAAGTTTGGAAGAGTACAAAACGGTGCTTCTTTTTCTTTATAAACAAAAAGCCATTGTGTATGGATATACTTTTTTATTTTGAAGTGTTTTTATTCTTCATAATGTAAGATTGTAGTAATGACTAATGAGATGAGATTTATTAGTTGACATCTTTGCTCTTTGGTTTCGTCTTGAGAAAGTAAGTCAAGTCAAGTTGCAGCATTCATGACGTAATTAAAGCTCTACCTTCCACGGGACTTTGGCCTACAGAAATCAGAAAGACATGCGCCTCTAATTACCATATCTCATTGCATAATGTATCAAGAAGACTACAACGACCTCTTATCAACGGTTTAGCACTTTGTATTCGAGTTTGGATTTGATTTTGGTTTAGAGTTTTTTCTTTCTTTGAAAGAATAATATAAGAAGCAAAATCTAATTTAATATAGATTACCTTGGATATATACAATATTGATTCGGTTTGGTTTTAATTTACAAAACTTGTGTTCTGTCTATAAAGTTAAAGTTTATTTTGATTTTTGGACATTGGACAAACAACCATCGGTTGTTGAACATAAATATATAATTTTCTTAACTGAACGTATAATTTTAACTGAATATATACAAGAATATCGTCATTTTCATTTATTTTTTTATACACCGGAATAATATAAAAGAAAGAAAAGCACGCAAGCACACAAAATGCAAATTGTTTAGAAGTTATACCTCTAAATCTACAATA
Source organism: Schrenkiella parvula (assembly GCA_000218505.1). Classification (NCBI taxonomy): domain Eukaryota; kingdom Viridiplantae; phylum Streptophyta; class Magnoliopsida; order Brassicales; family Brassicaceae; genus Schrenkiella; species Schrenkiella parvula. The sequence goes on along the minus strand of CM001192.1, from coordinate 9,638,726 downwards.
AACCCTATTATCTTTTCGACATTTTCTAATACTAAACGGTCTTTTAATATTTTCAGTATCCTAAAACAAATTTTGGAGTGATTTGAAATAATAACAAAAAAAAGAAAAAAACAAGTTTCGTAGTTGTTAACAAATCGGTGGCTTGAAAACTAAGTTATATCCCGCTTTTTAATTAAAGTAAGACTAGTAATGTAAGTCATTAATCTCAAATTTTTCCATGCAGAGTAGCTTAAATGAAATTAATAATCAGAATCGGTTTGACTCTTTTGTTGTTTTATGATAATTGAGATGGCGGTCTGGTATCTCGTCACCGGTGGGTTAACAAAATATTATAATTTTTTTTACTTCCTCAAAATAATACATTTAATATACAGTACTATTCGATGATAAATCCACGTCAGACTAAAAATGGGACCCACATAATTACAGTTAGAATTCAGACAAAAACCAAACCTTCGTGTATGTTCTGTCTGTAATAATCATAAGCTTTACTAAACTTTTATAAACTTTGAAGCCTTTCTGATTCGATTCACATTCGTTATCATCCATCCATACGGATATTTGTCTTTCAGTCGATTATTCCGCCAAGTAGATTAGTTGGCCACGTCACGCAAATGTTTCATCCTACTGGTCATAAGTGGGTCCCGCCTATTTTTTAACTAATTTTTTGTTACTTAAAGATACATATAAATATGTATTAATACTTCATAGACGTCCCCAAGTGTCTAGGTCTATAGTTCAATTTCAACGCGAATAATATACATACACAAAATTTCAACGAGAATAATATTTGAATTTGTGTTATCGAAAATTCAATCTTCGATGTCATAATCAACCACCAAATCTTGTATTCTATAACGAATGAATAACGATGTTTATTTATAAAACTCAAAAAGTTACAAAAATATTAAAAGAAAATGATAGTTCCGTAACTAACTCGACCACAAACTAATAGATTTTAAAAAATTCTGTCAAAAGGACATAAAACTTAAAAAGTTGGCTCTCATTTTCCAATATTTAGGCTAGACGTTTATGTCAATATACAGTCTTAATAACATTTTTAGTTACTTGTTCACGGTGATTTTGTGAAAGAAACACTCGCAAATAATCAGATGTTAACTGTTAACATATATAGATGCAATAGGAAACCTTGAATTGTTTTAGCGGTGTTAGGTTTGAGTTCAATCTTGTTCGACGATAGATCATTTCTGTTTTATAAAGTTAGCACAACTACTGTCAAATATAATTGCGTTTTAATATAAATAGAAAGGTCGGGGGAAAAAAAGAAAAAGAAAGGTCTCTTAACATTAGTACCAAAAAAAAAGTTACATGTTGAAATATTGAACTTCAAGAGTATGTAGTATAATGATAATTTATAATTGGTAATTAATTATCATTTCACGTAAAGCATATATTCATATTGTATGCGTGTGTGTTGAAATGATAAGATTCTTAAGTGATCTGTTTTTAATAAGAAGAGGATCTCATTTATTTGAAGGTTATACTATATGAGACAAAACATGCTGATTAATATAATATACCAAAAAATTTATGAATTCTTCTTACCTGATATATATTGAATTTTATAAAAGTGATTAAAACTGTCGTTCTCCCCAAAAATAATATAAAAAGGAAATTAGGTCAAATCTTGAATAGCATGTTCATGCATGCTGTCTTTTTCAAGCGGTTGTGGATAGCCATTTTTCCTTTGTTATACTACTCAATTAATTATACCAATGAGATAAATAAATCTAACTAGTTAAAATGGTTTTATCTTAATTAATTGAGTGTGTCATAATTAATTAGTTAACTACTGACATAAGTCTTCTTACTTAAACGTAATGTTTGACAATCATTGATTGTTGTCAAGTTATTAATATGTCAGTTTCAACTAATGCGTTTCTTAGGTCACTAAACTTCGCCCAATAATCATTCAATTAATAGATCATTGTGAAAGTGATGTTCTGTTATCACACACACATCAACGCACCGTTGATATGTCCTCTTTATCGCAAATGTAAGTAACAACGAATCAACCTTTCACAGTTTTTAGGAAAAGAATGTTTAGATTTTGGCTGAATTTAGTTATTGACCGTCACAGACTCAGAGTGAAAGAATCACGATCTTTAGATTTGGCTGAAATAAAGGTTGATCATATGTTTATAATCGGTATATATTGGTTAAAGTTATTAAACCAATACATTTATTTTATTAAAATTGATTTACAACTTCGATCAAGATGCTAACTCCATTAAATTATAACTTTCAAATTATTATACGTCTTTGAAAATTACTTTAAACAGAGAATCATCTTTTTATTTTATTTCAATAGAGTATGCAAAGCAAACAATAAGAGTCGGGATAAAGCTAAATAAACAAAAATTATATTATTTTTCCGATGCCAAACTAACGAGAAAATTATATGGCCAAATGAATTTGTACTCGAGTCAAATTAACTATATATTAATACATATTAGTTAATTAATGAATTGTTAGAAGAAGAAACTTTTTTGTAATGCCAGTTACACGTTAGCGTACTGCATTTCTCCAATAATGTAGATGCCATATTTTCTTTTATTGTTTAGTTCTAGTACAAATATGTCTCTAAATACTTTAGTGAATAAGTTACAATAAATTCATGAATATTATTGGAATTGAAAGCTACATGTTACAATTTCAAACTATGTTATAAATATATAAGGTTTTGCATTTTTTTTCCAAAATCAACAGTCAGGCTTTGCGAGCTAATTTTATAACCAGCCAAGCTAATTTATAAACAAATAAATTCGACCTAAATAATATCTCTTCATTCCTCTATTCCACCTTGTAAATTTTAGGTACGAGCTTATAAAGTCTTGTGATTTAAGGATGGGGGCACAAAAAGTGTTCTACTTTTAGTTAGTTGGGTCGGTTAATTGGACCAAACACGTATAAACCACAGAGCCAATGGTTCATGCCCACATCTACAACCACAGTCCAACTTTCGTTCAACAACATGGCTCATTTTTTTTATTTGGTCATACCACACCACACCACACGCACGACGCACCTAAGTTACCTAACCCATTAGGCATTACCCAAATCTCTCCTTTTTCACGTGATTTTTAGTTTCTCTCTTTTTTTTATTTAATAGAATTTTGTGTGTAGTGCATATAGTGCATACAATGTTCACATTTGTTGTTGCTTATAGTGCATACAATGTCATATATGGTTTCATTTCTATATATACTATTTTTTCTTTTTGGTTTGCTTTTAATGCGTACAATATTCACATTTGGTTAATAGTTATTGGGGAGGAAATAAGCATATAGTTTAAAATTAGTTGAATGTCGAGTTCGATCTTCAAACCAAGTACTGTATTATATATTAGCCCATTTTTCAAGTTGAACTTAGAACATATCATTCAAATTAAATAATTAGCTAGCTCTAAGCTAGTTTACTAATATATGATTAAATGGCTGCAGTAAAATAATTCCGTCTAATTAATTAGTCGAAATCAGATATTAAATCTGATTAGGTGTAAACTTAGTTATTGTCAAATTTTTAAGCAGAGAGTTGAAAAGCCTTCATACTAATCTAGATTTCGGCTCAATTTACCCAAACATCTTGACAAAAATTTATAATTATGAGGCTCTTTTTCACTTTAGGGTTCTTTAACAAACTTTATTACATTTTTATTGGTTAATTGGTTGCATTTTTATTTATCTATTTGTCAATAATAACATGTATTATGCTAATTTTAATCCTAATCATACAAACATAATCTGATTAAAAATAATTAGTGGATTACTTTCTCGATATAATTAGGATTAAAAAATTGGTTAACAAACATCTCATTTCATTCTGTTTAGTCCAAAACACAGGAAAAGCATGATAAACTTAAAATATAACTGAGAAACTCTATTGTTCGGACTTGGAGTTTTGGAGCCGACCAATTTAGTCAATATCGAATAAATGTAAATAAGCATCACACTAAATATGAATCAATGTGAAACTAATGCACTTCATTCTGTAAAAGAGAATCCTATATCAATACTAGTTTTTATTTGGTTGCGGAATTCAATTATTAATTTCTATATTCTACCATTTTCTGTCATTTTCCAACTTCCAAGGCCATCTACCATTAGGAAAAGTGTTCACGGCCATATATTAATAATTTTATATTAATAATAAAATTTTATTACTTTTTCTTGTATTCTAATAAATTTCACTACTTTAATCAACATGTCCACTTACTTCATATATTATATACAAACATTTTTTTCTGTTAAAAGGAAATTCTCCTAGCTTAGTGGTAGGTTTATGAGGTTTATTCAAATGGTTGGCCCCAGACCAACTGAATTTACATAGATAATAATTAAGAGATAAGGTGCCAATCTTTTAAAAATCTAAACATATACAAACCTGAAAAAAATAGGTCATAAATTACGACAAATAAATTTTGTAAACAAAAGTTAAAAAAAAACTGGAGTCTAAAATAGTTTGTTGGGCTAGAGGGATGATTACTGATTACATTTCGTTCGTGGACATATTGATATTGGTTTCTAGCCGTCAAAATCATCTAGATGGATAATAGTGCAAAGCAATTGAAAATGAAGGGAGTTAATTACATATTGATAATCTAATTCTGCAGCGACCATATTTTCATCTTCTGAATTTTGAAGATCGCTTGAAACGAACATGATTGATGACTGAAGAAAACAACCAATTGTCGTTGTTAGTGTTAGATGTAATGTGATGTGATTGTGAATGAGATGTATTTTAGTTGGTCGTGTGTTATTAATGAACTCCACGTATATCTTTATCATCTTATTGCTTTCTTTTAAGGATAAGAATATACGACACATCTCCTTAATTTCCTCTCGTAATCATCACATTCATCTCTCTTTTTTTGTTTGTTAACGTTCATAACATATATATCCACACAATAATTTAAAATAAATATAAAGAAATTGACTCTTAATTTTGTTGAATAATCATAGTGGATAAACTAATCTTATCCAATAGTTTTGTGGATAACTGATTGTTTGAAAAAAAAAATGTTGGGTCCATAAGCTTGTTCAATTTCGAGAAAACTAGTTGCCAATATTTCTAATAGATCTATCTATAAAGGCTTTGGTGTTTTATAACTATCTACCATCTATTTCTAAATCATTAGTAAAACTCTGATATGATATATAATATAATTTAGATTATTTATATTTGAGATGAAGAGTATCTAACAAAGATCGAAACAGACTCTTTCTCTTCTTTCTTTAAAAATTATCTTTTTATTTTTTATTTTGATCAGATCTAGTTTCCGTTTTGTCCTGATTTTCGTTTGTTATATTGTTTTCGCTTTTCCGATTTGTTGTTTTGAATAACTTTTTGCATGTTTTTTCTACTTTCACGAATAATGTTTTCGTATTCCAATCTCATCCATTTATGCTTATTTTTTTTTTAAAAAGAGTGTAATTTCTTAATTTCTCTGATTATATTTGGATTGTTATCAAGTAGCCTCCTATTTTGCGTGAAGAATTGAGGTGATTAGGGATTTGTAATAAAATTTGGATCGAAGTAAATAGAACTGAAGTTTTTGCCGTGAAAAAAAAGTTCCAACGAATATTTAGAATTCTGCCTTTTTATCCGACGAGGTGAACCTGTAGACAAATGTTGTTGGAGCAAGTAAACCTCTAAAATATCTTACAAAATAGAACTTGAACATATCACAAATATTCATCTTGTTTCGTATATATAATGCTCAGAGATCAAAGGAATCATAAATGCATTGAATTGCAAACTCCCATGCTTTTCATTGGTCAACAATCAAACCAACCACTAATTCTTCAAAAAAAAAATGTATTACAGACAGTTTGTAGGTTGGGTAATAGATTGCTTCTAGTTTTCCTTAATAAAACGAATTGGTCTTTGACGTTCCTGGATTATCAAAGATGGTGGGCTTCCGGCCTTATGGGCCTGTAAACATTTGTTTTTATCGAGCACGATGAGTTATTATGAGACTCGCAAACTGTTAGAGAACCCAGATTATGTGAACCAGTAGGCATTTTAACTACCAACTAAAATATAAAGCTTGAAATTTAAAATCTATGAAGTTTTTCCAATCAAATACGATATGATATCTATAACTTTTGGTCAAATAAATTGATCTACATCATTATTTTCTAGATTTTTTAAACGTGTGGATTTAAATTTAGAAAAGGGAAATGTGTATATAAAAAAAAACTAAAAGAGTAAATCTAAACGAATAATTTAAAAATCATATTAATATTCAGTACACTTTAATGAATAAATTTAAGCTCATAGGGTGTGACTTCTGTTGCAATTAGAGTAGAAAATAAATAGAAAGAATGGGAAGTTATAGTTAAAGAGTAAAATTTTCACAAGCAAGTTAATGAATAATTCTCTTTTATATGTCTCTCTCTCTTAGTCTCCTATTTTGAGGCTCTCTTTATTATCTTTCAAATAAAATTAGGCGGATTAGAACAAAAGGATATAGCGGTAACATATTTGGTATTATTTTTACCATAAAATATGTCGGTATTATAATAGACAGCGATTACCAGTATTAATTATTTGCAATGTTTTTACTATGGATTAGCCATTTAAATAATATTATTAAAAAATAAAAACAAATCTTAATTAGTGCTAAGTTTGTAAAACTGTTTTTTTACCGCTTCAGTAATTTTTGTTTGTCACCGATAGTCATTACATTCTCTTATCGTCTTAGCATCATGTTTACATTAATACCTCTACTTTTTACCGCGTAAGTAATCACTGTCAGCATCTGTCATAACATGTATAGATATTTTTTCCTATATGTGAGAGCTAGGCATATGATATGATGTAAATTGAATGAAGTACTAATAATCAATCTGTGATAATAAACGAATCATTCGATCAGAGAGAGTTTCACATCACACAAATCAATCTGTCACAAGACAGAGGATACGGTAATGAAGATGAGAGTGAGAGAGATATCAGAGAGAAAGAGAAGATAAATGGTCCCTTTTGGGGAAATTTTATTGGGAAAAACAAAAAAGACAAGTCATGAAAAGTACCAAAATGTTGAACATAACTCCATTTGTTCTGACACTTAAAATTGACATATTTCATAATAAACATATACATACATGCATACGTACCCTTCTCCTGTTGCTTCCAAAAGTGTTTACTTCCTTGGAGATTGTGATCCATATGCCGCATACGTAGCCCATCTCTCTATCGTTTATTTCTTTTTTTGGATCTCAATCTTTTCATCTTTTGTTATATGTATAACTTGTAGATTTATTGTGATCCTTTTGTGTTATATAATCTCTACAAATTGACTATTTTTCCCAAAAATATGTTTTAGTGGGTGCAATTAATTAGGGTTTATTTGATATGTACTAGATGAAACCGACCCGGAATTCTCTTATTTACCAATCTTTTTAGATTAGACGGTCAGCCTTGACCGGTGAGTGATTCATTTTTTTCAACATAAGAACCGGTATATTAGTCCAGCTTATCCGGTTAGGATAAAACAAATGTATCACAAAATCCACATATATGTTAACTTTTTGAGACAACATATTATACGATTTTAACACACACACACACACACATTTTTTTTTGTTTAGAAGAGAACCCAAAAAATACCATAACTGTTTTAGGTGTAAGAATGATTACTAGAAGTTTAGTTATTCATAAACTTTGAAAACTCTTTCGTAGATATGAAGTTTGTGATATTGATTAAGTGTTGGAAAATAAACCATAAGTAGTGTTGGATCTGTGTTAATCGTCACTTTGGTTTTAATTTCGAGTTAGCCGATCGTGTTACTGATTGTCGGTAAAGAGAAGCGTGTGACCACTTTCCAAATATAAGATCATGTTTATTTGGGAAAAGAGACAAGAAAATTTGTTAGAAGAGTTAGATTCGTATGCTCCATATTGCCCATTGCTTCTGAATTCAGATAAACAATAATACTCAAATCTCGTTATTTACAACTTGTCATGTGTGATGTTCTTGGTTACTTCATGGGGATCTTTTTATTTTAAAATACTTATTATTATCTGTCCATTTTACAAAATTGGGCATCTATATGAAGTAAGGAACAAAAACGCTCTCGGCAATTCATCATTGTCTGTGAACCTTATATGAGCATATGGCGGCCATCCACTGTATCTTATTTTTCAGTCCTTGTTTTTATAATCTTATATTCAAATATTTTATATACTGTTTTCGTTGTTAATAATTTTTCTTGGTCCCCTTTTGATATCTAGTATCTTCTTTTTATTTCAGGATATATGTATATAAAATATCCAGTCATATCTAGCTTTCTTTCTTAAAAAAAATATGAGAATAAGAATATAAAACAAGTAAGAGGGAGAAGATTACGGTTTATCTATTTTGTTCATGTTGAGATTACTTTGGTTTGTGGTCTAGGTAAAGGAATCTTCTTAGTATTATTAAACAAACCTTCTTTTGGCTAGTCTTAAGGATCAACTCGTCGTCTGATTTGATCGAAGTTGAGACTGCTCGGAACAATTTATTGTATATTAAATATTCATTGACATCCCAACCCTTATTATGAAAGAATCAAAGAGACCTTCCTGATTGAGTTTTTAAACAATTTAGATTTTCAAAGAAACAGACAAACAAAGAGACAAGTTAAATCTTTGAACGAAACAATGGTACGTCGTTTAGTGGTGACAGTCATGTAGGTTTAGAATGTGATTACTTATTCTGTAAACATCATAACTCTGGTTACTAGATATAATGGCTTAATTAAACTTTCGAAAAGTAATATGATCCTCCGGCCATATTTAGAAGAATATAATTCATTTATTGTTTTATATAAAAGAATAGTTGAAACCGGCGTATCAGTTGGTCACTGAAGGATAGTGTCGTCGAGATCCCGAGTTCAAATATCGGTTGTGGTAAGAAGACTGGAATATTCATTTTAATCTGCTCTATTCTCTGGTCCGAAGAAATTGTGGATCTCGGAGTGGAACAAATATATTTGGTTGAAAATACAATATCATGACATGCATGTGATGGTTCACTACATTTTATATATGCACCTTATTATGTTTTAAAATATTGGAGTTTAGCTGATTGAAACGTTAAATAAATAAGATTTTTTAAGCTAAGTATATAGAATGTCTATTTCATTATTATTTCAGAGAGGAATGTATTGTATTTCAACTTTTAACGTTTTAGTAGATATATATATATTTTAGTAGATTATCTTAATATTTACAATAAATTTGTATAATAATTAATTTATGATGTTTATGTATGAGTTTTTCAAAATTATTATTTAATTTAATCCATATTACAAATGATAAAATTTATTATTTTATCATATTTATTAATTTATTGAATATTAATTGTAGAATTTTTATTGTAAATATATTTTTTAATTGTTTGTAGTTAACGTTTTCAGTCAATTTTTAACTAGACCTGTGTAGGTCTCGCATTTTAAAAGTAATAAAATTATATGAATGCAAAATATTTAGCATAGTATAATTTTTTCTGCCAAGCTTAATATACTAGGTTAATCATCTTGTGGACTTTTCAGCCACTGCAAGATGTGGATAATTAGCATGTTGGCAATTATAAAGATACAAGAGCTTCAACGGTAGTTTCGATTAAAAAGAAAAAAACTTCAACGGTAGTTTAAACTTTTGATAAAAGATTCAATTTTGGTAAAAGATATATGTGTTAAAAATATTTTTAGAAACATAACGTTGAGGGAGATTGATAGATCGCATGATGTCCTTTTTTCAGTATGCGAAAGAACAAAACCCTTAAGAGCTCAGAGAAGCTAGCTTAGCTAGACTTCTATTCAGGTCTCCAAGATTTCTGTCTTTGCTCTGTGGCTCTCTCTCTTCGCACATCGATCTCCGTAAATCACTCAGTGATCCAACGGCTCTGATTAGCTTACTTTTCAAGAACCCAATGCAAAGAGATCTAGTCAAACAATAGAATATTACATATGACATAGAATGAGTCAAGTTTCCTTTTTTTTTTATAAATGTGGAAACCTTTGATTTTGTTAGTATTGTTTGTTTTATCTCGTATATTAGAGGATTTTGTTTTTTCTTTTCTTTTTTTTTTATCATAGTTGAGCATTTTAACCCCAAAATATGAATGGCCTCTTCGTCTAATGTAGGACATGTTTAATACTTTCTTACAAGTTACAAAATTTGATTCTCATACCTACAATTTCTTAAAAGACTATGAATGCTTTGTACACATTTCATATGAAGAGTTATTTTGATGCATATAAACCGTTTGCCATTTTTTCTCATACTACAGAAAATACTAATTATTTTAAAATTGTATATAAAAATGTTCCTCATAATTATATTTACTGCAGAATATGTTCAAAAGTTGTTAGACATTTATCAAATGTTCCGCATGTACCTAGCACTTAATCAATTAATCATTAGAGTAGACATTATATTTTAAAAGTTTTCTTTGTTTTAGATTTTACTTTCTCACAATATGTATAATGTGGGTTTGAATAAAAGTCTAGAATGAACTTGTATATATGGTGATCAGCAGCCTACACTGCTGTGAAGCTATTTATTAGAATATTTGTTATAGTTAGTTAATTAAATTCGGTTTGCCTTATTTAGACAATAAATCATTAATATAATGGGATCAAATATCTATAACGACAAACTAAGAAAGAACGCACAAAACTATCAAAATTGAAACCTTAACAAAGTAATTTGATATAATGTTTAGTATCATTTAATATCCAAATTACAGTTTAAAATGTCAAATCCAATTGCTAATACATACTATTAAAATCTGTAAAACATAAATAAACGATAGAGTTAGACTATGATTTATAGTTTAGTGGTTTATATATATTAGTATTGTATTATATCTTCCAACACGCATAATACATAATACATGTTGATATAGTAAACATTTTAGAGTCACCAAAGTGCAAATAAGTTGATTTAACATTAGAATATATAATTGTATATTTGCTTGTTAATTAATTTGCGGATCAACAAAAATGATTAAAAACTGAAAAGGCCCAATTTTTATATAATTTCAAGCTTTTTAAAAAAGAGAAAATAGTGTGACTATTATACTTATATAATATTTCATTATGAAATAATATATTTTGTTTTTTTATTAGAACGAAAGTATTTTTTTCTTTCTTTCTGAAAATCAGTTAAAAAGAAAACATAAATTTATTACTTTGCTAGAACGTAATGAAAAGCTGATTTCAAAAAAGGAAGTTTGTGCTTTCTGCTTATAAATTTCTATTATATATTTTGATTAATAGTCTGACCAATTTGGCAAGAAATGAAAAGTTGGCTGAAAAGCTAATACAAGACTGAAAAGTAATAGAAAGTCATGACCAATACCGTTTACCGTTTTATCTGGTCAACACAGTTTACCGTTTAACTGCCCAATAGTAATTTACTCAAAACAAAAACAACGATTTTTTTGGTAAGTGAATGCTGGTATCTAAAAATTAGGCCTTGACAAAAACACCTGAATTCGAAATCCGAATTCGAACCGACCTAAAATATCCGATCGTGATATAGTATGGTTCTAGAAAAATATCCGAATGAGGTTTAAATTTAGGTATTTTAGGTATCAGATAATATTCGATCAAAACTAAAATTGGAATTAGTACCTCGAAAAATCCGAAGTTAAACCATTTTTTACTTAGTTTCGGGTAATTCATATATATTTTTGAGTATTTTTGAGAGTTTAAATACTTTTCATACCAGATTTTTTGGTTAGTTTGTATATTTTTGAATAATTATGGATTAGGCATGGGCTTTCGCGTTCATGTTGGTTTTTCGGATTTTTAAGTAATTTTGATTGTAATGTCTAGTCTTGCGTTAGACAATATAACTTTAAGATGCATGAATTCAGATATTGTATGATGTTTAAGAAAATTTCACTAGTTTTAATATAGTATTCTGTTTTTTGAGTTAAAATCTGTTTATTCAGTTAAAATCTGTTTTTTTTAGTATTGGTATCCGGATCCGAAATAGTATAATTCGAACCAGATTTCAGTTCGGAAGTAAAATGAGACTTGTATGGTATTACAAAATAGATCTGAACCCGAAATAACTATATCCGACCCGATAATTTTAAAAACTCGAATGGGGCCTAGGAGGCTAAACCCGAATGAAGCTTACGAAACTAAATTTGAAAACCCAAAAATCTGAAAAATCCGACACGAACCCGATCGGTTACCCAAATCTAATAATTAAGATTCCATGAGTCGATACGAGTACAGCAAGTTCAAACTACGGAAAGAAAACCAACTATGACTTTTTTTTTAAAAAAACAATCGATAATAAGTGCTCGTATCTCACTTCAGTATATAGGATTTGTAATACATCTATTGAAAACCATGATAACTACTCTAACCAAATATGTTGACAAAATCTTAATATAAAATCAATATAGAGTTGAATCAGCAATTCAGTATTATTAATATTAAGTCACATCGATTATGTGACTGATCAGAATAATTGTAGAGTTGGATCAATGTGTGTTTAGACTCTGATATTATATTACATTTTCTGAATTTTAAGTCAAAATAACTGAAAAAGAAAATATTAATCTATGTTGTTTATATTATTTAAAAATTGTCTGCTTTTAAATGTGGGATTTCTAAGATTTACTTTGTCCTTTGAATACCCATACTTATATGAATGATATCTTGAAGTTTCAGTTTAACTTGTATTCTGTGATATTGAACATTCTATCTAGTATACAGCTAAGTAATTATTGGATCCATTTTTTTTGGTCTGTGTATCTTACACAGACAAAGAAAATCTTGAATTTATTGGTAAAAAGAGAGAGTGATAGATCATATTCACATTCCATAAAAAAAAACTATGCAGTATTGTAGATCATTGCTTTCTCTTTGATCATTTAGCCTAAGTAACTGATATATACAAATACAAATTGATGGGCCATTTTCAAAATTTGAAAATAAAAATGAATTGTCTCTTTGTGTGTGGGGGTCCTCACTGATCTGTAAAATCTGATGAGAAGGAATTGAATAAGTTTGGCAATACTAAGGTGGGGATCTTTTCTTCCTTTACCATTCTAAACCTATCTCTTTGCTCTTCTCTCCCTCTGCCTCACTTCCCATCTCTCAAATCATCTTTCTCTCTCCTCCTCTAGGAGGGATGATTGATGAATCACATGCACTTGCAAGGATCACGAGCCACATTAAGTATACATACTAGGGTTTCAAAAAATCTTGAATTTGTTTTGTCCACTAGAGTCAACTTTGATTATTAGTAAATAAAACAAAATAAGCAATGTTGAATTTATAGGAGATTTAGCAAGTCATGCTGGGATTGATGGCCCTTACAACAAAATATATACTCTTAGGTACTAACTGGTACTACTACTAGGGGTTTAATTAAGTAGATCCATGGACTCTTATTTTTTTGTTGTTGTAAAATTTGCTTTGTCATTTCAATCGGAAATACACTACACACAAAGGTTAAGTTACCATAATTAGTATCAAAAAATTAAATGATATTATTTTGAATTATTTATCTATTAATAAATGATACAAAATATATGGTTTAACATCAATTATAATAATTGATATTGTTATTAGCTAATTTAATTCCAGTTCAATAAAACTGACACAAATCTATATTACTCTGCATCACTTTTATAAAATGAATACAGAAATATGAATATACATTAGTTAAATAATAATACAACTTTTAATTTTGCTTAACATCATTTAGAAAATGATATAAAATTTGTATTAACAAAAACTGATGTGACTACCTTTTTATTTACTTTATCCAACATTGCTGACTGGTGAAAAATGTGAAAAAAAATTTTTGTATAAATATTAGACTTTAAGTGTCTAATATTAATAAGATTAACAATGAGTTTTTGGTTTATTAAAAAAATATTAATTTGTTGTATATAAGTCTTTGATACTAGTATTTGATATAATTATAGAATAGAAAAAATCACCAAGCTGATCATATATCTAGTCCTTTTTTTTTGATAAATATGTTTTCAGTTTAAGGGTATGAAAAGAACATGAGCATTCCAAATTTTGACTTTTTTTTCCTGTAGTATATATAACCGTGAGATTTAGGAAACCCTAGATTTGAAAAGACTAGAAGTAAAAGGCTGTCATTTGTTTCAATAATTATCATGATTTGTGTGGCTCTTACCCTCCATATATTTATATAAAAATAGGTTTTATTTTCAATTCCTCTGTCTCTCTAGTGGGGTAAGGAAATTACAGATAGGGTTTGTTCTGAATGGGGTCGCCCAGTACCATTCCACATACACACATTTTGTCTCATGTGTTTGGTTTCGTATGGGCGCCATGGACTCACGTGAACCTCCAAATTAATTCATTATACATATATATATATATATTTTCTACTTTCTCTTCAGTTCAAATATTAGCGTGTATCCAGTATCTACACTAACAAAAATCATATAAAAAGAGCATAACTTTTTCATCTTGGATTGGACATCTGAAATCATTGGATCGACCAATATCGTTACATAATTGCTAGCATATAGCTATATATAACTAATTTATTCTTACTCATATAATTGATCTTCCCTTAATGTTATTATATTCAATTTTTTTTCCTTTTGTAGTCATATATTTAATATTAAAAAAATTCACTATAAAGTATAATACGAACTAATATTTGTTGTGGGTTTACGATCGGACTGGTCGGAAAGTAGAAATTAAAGACAGTATATTTATCCATGTCTTCTAAACTTCACTGTACAAGTTGATGTCTAGACATGACTAAAGTAACTCTAGGCTCACGTAAACCATATATTAAATTTATATTATATATATATAAGAAACCATGTGTGTTTGGCTCGTGTCTCGTCTCATGGCCTTTAAAAGGGATCAAACATAGTATAGCTTGGACTCTTTTTGCCGTCTATGATCTCTCTCAATCTCTCATCTAAGATCTCTCTCTCTCTCTTTATATTTGTGCTTTCATCTTTCTTTCTCATCAATGGGTTCGAATTTTCATTACTCTATAGATCTAAACGAAGATCAAAACCATCATGAGCAGCCGTTTTTCTATCCTCTTGGATCCTCGTCGTCTCTTCTTCATAATCATCATCAGCAGCATCAAGTTCCTTCTAATTCTTCATCTTCTTCATCGTCCATTTCTTCTCTCTCCTCTTACCTCCCTTTCTTGATCAACTCTCAAGAAGATCAACATGTTGCCTACAGCAACACTTATCATGCTGATCATCTCCATCTTTCCGAACCCCTCAAGGTACGTGCAAACACACACACACACACACACACACACACACACACACACATACTATATATATATATATATATATATATAAGTGTTTATAATCATATATCAACCTTAATTTTGTGTATTAATGTTATTCTTGAATGATCTTTCTTTTTGTTTTAGTTGTTGATATTATGCCTTATCATGTATAATTCATACAACCGATATTCGTTTTTGAATCGTATATAGAAAATTTGCATAAAAAGAAATTTCATCAAATAAAAAGGGGGAAACTTAAAAAACCATATAATCATTGTTTTGTTAATAACCTTGATCGTTGATATATATCAGGCCAAGATGTTTAACGGTGGATCATCATCATCATCATACGATCACATGGTGCCAAAGAAGGAGACAAGACTGAAACTAACGATAAGGAAAAAAGATCATCACGAAGACCAAACCGATTTTCTTCGCCAAAACCGGACAAAACCCATTTCAGACTCCGACAAGTGGTTGATGTCCCCAAAGATGCGGTTGATCAAGAAAACAATCATCAACAATAAACAGCCCGTTGATCACACTAAAGATAATAATAATCATAAAGAAGATCACTACCCTTTAAATCATAAGACTAGTTTCGAAGAAGATCACGATGAAGATCTCAAGAAAGTTTCGACCAGGACGGCTACGGCCGCGATCACGGAAAATCGGTACAATACAATCAACGAGAATGGTTATGCTAATAACAATGGCGTGATTAGGGTTTGTTCCGATTGTAACACCACCAAGACTCCTCTTTGGCGAAGTGGGCCTCGAGGTCCCAAGGTAAATTAGTGGATTTTTCTTGATATTATATCTCATCTCATATAATATACACCTTAATTCAATTTGTAAAAGACATAGTTGTGTGTCAAGAACGCAGAGATATTTGATTTATTAAATTCTAATGCATATCAACTTAGACTTAATGACGCTTTCATACTTAATGATACACATACTGTTAGTTTTACTATTAATTCTTATTTTTTACATTTGTTATCAACTACAACTCACGCACACACATTAATGTTCACTTTCTTTTATTTTATTACAGTCTCTTTGTAACGCATGTGGCATAAGGCAGAGAAAGGCGAGGCGGGCGGCAATGGCTGCAGCCGCAGCTGCGGGCGACCAAGAGGTGGTGGTGGCGCGGCTGCAACAATTACCGGTGAAAAAGAAGTTGCAAAACAAGAAAAAGCGATCTAATGGAGGAGACAAATACAATCTCTCTCCTGTGGTGGCAAAGACAAAAAAGTGCAGGATCAAAGACGAAGAAGAGGCGGACGCGGCCATGGTTGCCGGAGATTCAGAGATCAGCAAATCAACAACTTCCTCTGATTCTTCAATTTCGTCGAACAAACTTTGCTTCGATGATTTGACGATAATGTTAAGCAAAAGCTCAGCTTATCAACGAGTGTTCCCACAAGATGAGAAGGAAGCTGCTATTTTGCTCATGGCTCTTTCGTATGGATTGGTTCATGGTTGATCAGATAATTACAAAATCTTCTGATTAACAAAAAGAGGTTTATTTTTATAATCTTCTATACCATAGTAATCATAATAATGATTGATTTTTAAATCTTGGGGTGATTAATGTAGCTTTTGCAGTTGGTCTAATATGAGAAGTCAAAACATTTTATAATAAGTGTGTGAGATTTTAGTATAATACTTAATAGCTCTATAAATATGTTTTGGGAGATTTTGGTTTAGGGGTTATGTTGTGTTTTTCCCCGATGAAGCATTGATCACCCGATAATGTGGGTGTACTTGTTTGTTTACATCTTTATGTTGTGTTACGTGATTTGAAAAATAATATAATCATTTAAGAGTAACTTTTATCTTCTTATCTTTATACATGTTATCACAAGCTAGATCAATCATAAATTGATGACCGACTTTAAATGTGACATAACCAAGCCACTCAATTTTCTTAAACAAGCTTAGAATTGGGTTTCTTATAAATAATATTAATTGTATTTAATCATTTGTGAAAATATCTAGAACACTTAAAAAAAATGATAACACAAGATTTATGATGAATGGATGAGGGAAAAGATTGTTGATATGAGAACATATGAATGTGTGCATAGGACAAAGATTATGAGTGAAGAAGATAATGCGTTTGTGTTGCATTTAAAGGCGACGCCATATCAAGTTAAAAGAGATCTTCAAAAACTTGCAAGCCCACATATTATATTTTTCTACTTTTCATAATAAAATCGTCTTACAAATTTATTTTCGTTGTTTTTAAAAACATACTAGGTGGTTGACCTAATCCAAAAGAAGTATTTTTGTTTTTCCCTTTGTCGTCTTTAATTTATTTTCTGCTACATAGGGTCACTGACTCACTGATATGGTACTTTGCCGTTCTAATCATGAATGTATAAAAAATGTAAAGTGTGAAATCCAATTTTTTTTTTATCATAGAGCCACTAATATCAAAGTTTTATAATTGTATACGTCAAATTATAGGAAATGCAAAGAAAATAAATTTTCCTCTAGTTAGAAATGTTAGCTTCCGATCTTAAGAAACTTATAGGTTTCTAAATATCATTTGGTGACAATTACATATACTGTTTTTGTTTATTTTCAGTTTAGTCTAGTATTGTTTAATTTAGTGAGCAATCTAATTTTTCACTGTAAAAATCAAGTCATGTATATAAAATAAATAGAAATTCAAATGAATATTAAATTATTAACGCAACAGATGAGAAAAAATATGTAACTAAAACATGCTCTTTTTAAAAAAGGTTGAAAGATAGTTAAGAAAAAAAACCAAACTAGTAACTAGTGTATCATCGAATGATGTAATGAGGCAAAAAGCATAAAATTGGCATCTAGAGAATGTTTAATTGTCAAAAAGAGAGAGAGAGAATATAAATTTAGAGTAATTAATGAAACTCATCAAGAAAAATATACTAATGGGTCCCTCTCAATTCCCTCAACATTTAAAATCAAATTCTAGCCACAAACATATATTTCCATCTAATCCTCCAAATTTGATTTTCCCACACTCTTTCTCTTCTTCCATAACAATCAATCTTGTTTTCAAAAAAAAAAATTGTTAAATCCCAAATTTAACAAATCGATTTTTCAATCCTGCGTGTGTGTACATTCGATAAATGCCAGGAACTATACAAGTTTCAGGTAACAGCAACTTTCGATTTCGGGCAAAAAAACCGTTTAATTAACAGAATTTTAGTACTAAATTGAAACTTGTCTTGTTCAAATCCTCAGTTCTGGGTGTTGTTGATGTTCAGACAGCTTCATCAAACACTTCCATTAAAGGTCTTAACTTGATTCTATTCCCAAATGTCACTTATAAGTTCCTTTATCAAAGAAACACCAAAAGTTCAGTTTTTGTTTTGTTTTACTTTACTTGTCGTCTTGTATCAGTTGCTATGGGGAAGCTAGAGTATCGAACTTCGGATTCAGGAGATTACATTTTGTAAATTTCTCTACTTTGAACTTTTTTGAATTTCAAATTCTCTAAAATTCTGAAATTCTGATACTTTCACTCAATGTGGCACAGTCCAGTTACGAGGCTACGAGAAAATTTGATTGTTACTTTGTTAGATGTCAATGGAAACGGAATACTACACAGAGGTAACTTTCTTTTTAAACCGTAGAGATCAAATTGGTGGTTTTATTAGACATAATTGATTTCTGAATCTGGAGATTTTTGGAGGTTTAGAGATAGAGACCAGAATGATAATAGAGAGTGGCTTCTTGGAGGAGAAACTTTCATTCAATGGCTATGGAAATGTCCAATTGAAAATGCAGTTTGTTCTCAGTGAAGAAGATCGAAGTCGCATACGTTTCCTGGTAACCAAATGCAGTTATGTTCTGTTTTTGTTCATTAAGCTCTGCAAAATTTCAATCTTGATGAGTCCATTGGTTATTGATTGCTTTGGAAGAGACAATCTGCATTGAGAAAGAAGCATGAGGAGCTCGTCAATGGCAGTTTTTTTACCAAATCTCAAAGCATTGCTTCAGGTTAGTTTATGAAGAGAAATAAGATTGTGTTTGTGTTTTTACATTGTTAAGTTTGTGTTTCTAAATGTTTTTTCTTTTTCTTGCTCTTGATGTTATGAGAGGTCTGTCTTCTTTAAGTCCAGTGCAAACCCGAGACACCGTTGCTGCTGCTAGTCCAAAGACAAATGTTGGTCTGTCTCAAGAGACCGCGCTTAAAGTATGATTAACAGACTCTTTGATACAGCTTTCGCTTATACAAATTTCAAAACGTTTCATCTATGTGCAACTGAGTATTTCACCTGATCTAGATTAGTGCATATAGAGAACCGGTTTCGTCAAATCTTATAATGTGGAAGCCTGAAGTAAAGGATATAGTTCAGAAGTCGAAAAATCAACCATTTTCTTCAGATGTTTCTTCAAGCAAGAAGTCTTCAAGCGAGATGCTTTCGGAGGTAAAGAAACCCGAGAGTGTATTCTTAGTGAACCAAGAAGATAAAGGTTCGAGCAGTCCGGAAAGAAATCTTAAGCAGAACTCAATGAGGCGGAGTATGTCAGAGACAAACTTGAGCAATGTGCGGAAAATGATTAGCAACTTTGAGGTTAAAGTGACTCAGGTATTGCTTTTGGGGGTTTGAGTACAAATCTTTGTGATCAAGATCTTGAAAAAAAGTTTTGGATTAAGATTCTCTAAATGTTTTGACAGGACACAAAACTTCAGACGGGGAAGATTCAAACTGACTCTTGTAAAGATGTGGAGGAGAAAACTAAGGCGCAGTCACAACTGAAAAGCTCTGTGAATATAGAGAAACCGGAAGAAAGGAAGATAAGCTCTGAGGATATGGAGAAGACAGTGTGTAGAGATAACACAGAGAGATGTGATGATTTAGCTATAGTTTCAAGAGATGAAACGACAGTAGGTATAGAAGATAAGAGTCTTGAACAGAGCACTACAAGAAGTGACTCATTAAGTAAGCAGCAGAGGCGAAAAAGAAGCTCAGTGGTGGAAGTAAGGAATGATGAGAAGAAACCAAACAAATCTGTGCGTTTGAAGGATTCTCAACTTGAGAATGCACGAGGATCCCGTCTCTGGATATTTCCTGATGAGGCAAAGGGTTCGTCTTGGGAAACAGATTTTGGAACAAGACATTTGGATTTGGTAGAAACAAATGTGTTACAGAAGAAGACAGAAGAATCCACCAGGGAAAACATCGGTGAGGTACAAAAGCAGTGGCCTTAGTGGTTTTTTAAACAATCTTTGTATGGTATATCTCAGATTCTGCGTTTACTTGAAACATTTTCAGAGGGGATTCAGCTGTAGAAGCATCCAGAAAATGGATAGCAACAATAAGTGGAATAACATTGTGAAATCAAAGAAACAGAAGTCTCAGACATCATCTGCAGATTCAGAAAGTCATAGAGGACCTGTTGGGCAGGTGGGCTTATAAACAGACATGTTTCACGGCTTATTGATAAACCGAAAAAGATAAAATCTTTTCATCATATTTTTTTTGTCATTTTCAGGTGATGCGTGCATTGGTTGTGGTGGGTTTTGCAGGCTTAGTGTTTTTGACTCGGCAATGAACTTAAACAGGTTTGTGTTCTGCAAAAATGAAGCATTTTTGTATTTTGTTTATTTTTTTCTTGTTACGGAAGGAACTTAAAGTAGGTTTCTTATGCTATAAGCTTCCCCTGATATTTCTTTCCTTCTTTGATACATTCTACAGATGAGACAAAGCTGCATTTGAGATTGTAATATTGGATCGATTCTTTTTAAACCAGTCTGTAAAAGATGTATTATTGCACATAATAATAGTTTTCAATAATATGCTTATGGGCGATCCAAAAATATGATGATTGATAACAATATAGTTGAAACAAGTATATTGTTACGGTTAAACCCACTGTAGTTTACAATATTGGATCAATACTGTTAAAACCACTGTAATTATATATGTATTGTTTAATTGTTGCACACAAGAGTGTTCATTAATCTGCTTATCGCTAGGCGAACAATTTTTTTAAAGGCTTTAAGCTTTGATAGTTGAAACAAGAGTTAATGATGCTTTTCACTTTTTTCCCCCTTATTCGTCTTGATGTCAAATTGCCAATAAATGAAACATAAAGATTTGGATAAAATGTGAGAAACACGCATATATTAAGCAGTTGCTTCGAAATGGATCATAGATATCAAAGAAAAAAAGAAAAAAAAAACAGACATTGGGGTGAACCAAAACGGGAGCCTGTATCCGTACATAAGCTCGGTCCATACCGATAGAGAGGCTTATTAAAGAATATCCCACACCATTTTTCTTAGCATATGCGAAAAATTATTATGTTCTCGAAGATAACTTGTAGGTCTTGGGCATGGTCTTCTGTTTTTTTCGGATCCGGGTTTTTTGAATAGAGAAATTTTAGATCCATATAAGTATTTATAGA
The DNA here is from genome assembly GCA_000218505.1 of Schrenkiella parvula. Lineage (NCBI taxonomy): Eukaryota > Viridiplantae > Streptophyta > Magnoliopsida > Brassicales > Brassicaceae > Schrenkiella > Schrenkiella parvula. The sequence goes on along the minus strand of CM001192.1, from coordinate 9,617,024 downwards.
GTTCTGATTCGGTTTTGGATTGATTCTTTTTGATTTTGGATCGGTGCGGTTTTAATTTCGAGAACTGGATATATCCAAAAAAGTAGGAGTGTCAAAATGAGTTATCTCTCTCAACATGGATCAGCTCATTAAATGGTCGAATATCCTCAGCTCATTTATAAATAAGTTTCAATAACTTGGCTTAAACTCATATCATTTTGATCATGAGTTAAATGAGGCAGGTCGCCAGTTAACATTGAAACGAATGTAATAATCAAAATAGTCAATTATTTTGGCCCGAAAATTTTAAAATAAAACTAATCAAGAATAAACTTGTAAAAAAATCCAAAGAACATAAGTTTAAATGTTAAATGTAAATTCAAATGCATAAAAAATATTCAAATTCAAATATAAAATTTTAATGTTTTTTACGACTCAGCTCAGATCAGCTATACTCATAAAACATTATTTTATGCAAAATTTATAAATTCAATTTACTCTATAAATTCATTTTATTAAAAAACATTTTTTATTAAATATAATCTTTTTTAACCTATTATATCTTGTTTGCCCACACTATATATGAGATAAATTACAATAAAAATGGAGATATATTAGATAACATTAATATCATCGACCACAGGATTTGGATCGTTGACAAGATATATATATATACTATTGGATTTATTTTTGACTAATCGAAAATAATTTGAGGCCTCACATATATCGTCATTGATAAGCAAAGGACCCCCAAAAGGGGTTGGGTGAAATGTCTTTGTAATTTAAAAGTGATTATTGGTGTATTGACATAATAACAAGGGACCCTCACACACACCAATTAATTTATTTTCAAAACTTCTTCAATATTAACCAATGGTTCCCCATGCAGAAACAAATATACATATTTAAATTAATACGAAATGGATGAATATATTTATCTTTGGTGGTTTCTAGGTGATATTTTTCAGTTTCCACTTTTTATATTTGTGGAAGACATAAATATATATAGTATTCTTTTTCTTTTTTAAGGAACAAGATAAACTATCACAACTAGCACCTTAAAAAGGAGAAACAATCAAACCAAGCTAAGTTTTATATTTTATGATAAAAAAAACCATTTTCTCTACAAGCTTTTTAACTATAAACTTAAAAGATAAACTAATAAAAGAGGATCAAAATAAAAACTTCTACGTATGTTACACTTGAACAATGCCGGTTTCAATAACTATATTTACAATGAAAATCTTAATAATACTTTAAAGACGTGTTTCAAACTTTTATTCTAATTTTTATCAACATTATGTTGAAGCACCATTCATTTTTTTATGCACGTCGGCCTCTACATTTGACGACAACCCAATGACAGCATGCATATCTTGATGATCTTAACCATATAATTGTATTTGAAACTATAATTTATTATCTTTTGATGAATGGCGATAATATACTTTCCAAAGCACTCCGTTTCATGTTATTTTATTAAGTATTAATAAATAAACTAATATGAGTCGTTTTATTTAAGGATATACACACTGTCAAATTACACACACAGTAAATTGAACTAGTTAGTATACTAAAATGCTTTTTATTCATAAAATGTTGATAGTTGAAGATCAGAAACCTGTGGACACACCTTAATAGATAAAAAGAAAACAGAATTAAAAAAGGACAAAATTTGGGATATGCCTTTTTTTTGAAAAAACTATATTATGAAATAAATAAATCTAGGCATTATATCGTTGCTGCTCAGTATTCAGGACAATAAATATTATAAACCTGGTAAATTTGAAAACAAAAAAAGTCTCTAAATTAATAGTTTTATTAATATTTGGTCGTAGTATGATCTTGTTTTAAATGGGATATCCTAATATCTAAAATCCTTTTTTTGTCAACAATATCCAAAATCTCAAACAAAAAAAGAAAAATTTAGAAAAATGACATATTAAATCTCTTCTTACCCACTTAGACATTTCTTGGAGATTTTTTGAAAAAAAGATGATTTATATTAATTGAAATCCAATTATACCTTTGTAAAATTATAATTTTGTTTGATAACCTATCAAATTTTAAATTTTAAATTTAAAAAAGGTCAACAATAATTCTGAAACGAAAAAAATATATAGTCAATCTAAAGCAACAAATAAATTTTTATATTTTATTATTTTTGGTCTCTGCGATTATTACTCTGTTTTTATAATCAAAACTTGATAGTAATTATTTTCCTAAATCTCATCCTTTTTATGTGTGTATGATATCTTCTTATCCAATAAATAACTTTGGATTATCTTAGTTGTTTGCATATAAAACATGAAGTTTTATATGAAGTGACAAAATGTAAACTCTGAATTTTCTTGATCAATAATTTTTATGTTCTTAGAAGAGAGAAAAGAAGCAGAATATTGAGTTTTAGTTATAACTGTTTTGATCCTAGATGCTCAGATTTTTAAAACTGAATTATGCATAAGATAGATTATAAAATATGTTGAACAAAAATAAACTGGTAAAATTTTTATTTTAAATTAACATAGAAACTGAGAAAAACGATAATAAAACATATTCAAAATTTGGTAGAATAAAAAATAAACGTTAAAAACATATTTTAACGTTTGGTAGAACATAAAGTAAACTTACATTACATATTATAAATTTATTAGAAATAGATCAAATAGCAGTATACATATTCTATAAAAGAGGACAAGAATAAATATTATATTTTTTTCCAAAAATGTGATCACTATATATTATCATGAATAGTTAATTTTTTGTATTTTTCTAATTCTTTAGATATTATATATAATATATTTTTTATATTTATAAACATTATTACAGTCATAATTTGAAAAAAATCAAGAAATGTTTAAGTGGACGAGAGTGATCGTAACTTGTTATTTTTCTCCAAATTTTTGGAAAAGAAAAATAGTTTTTTATTTATCTATCAATGACATAAAAAAGACAATTTGTCCTCCAATCACTTTGTTTCCATTCCAATAGTAGTGTCACTATTAACACAACTTGCATTAAATATAGAAATGTTTAAAATGTGTACTATTTTGTTTTCCCGACAACGAAATTATTTCGATTTTGAATAATACTCTCGTTTTGTATTAAAGTGGATTCTGAATGATTCAATATCAAAGACTGAGCTCCAGTGGGATTACTATCGATTCTTAAAGTTATCTGTACACTGTTTGAAAATCGTTTTATTGTTTTCTTAAACAAAAAAAATCAACGATATTAATTTATTCCGAAAATGTTATAGTTAACTCAGATGATCCAATCCTAAAATTAAAACTAGTGTCGCAGGTTTTCTTTCTAGTCCTGTTTTTGTTTAAGTTGACAAAAAAAAGGAATATTCACCAAATTATCAAAGTAACTAAGATGGATCAAAATTAAATTGAAAAGATCGATATATTAATATATTATGTAAACAACTAAAATTTTTAGTTATACTAATTAAACCCATTGTAACGTGTTATATGTATCTTCACGTTACGCTGATAGGTCTAATATTCGATTGAGAAGACTGAAGAGACGCAAGCTTTAGATCAAGATCGAGTCCACCGGAGTTATCCGACCCGGATATTCCCGGATCTGGATATCCAGGACAAGAGTTGCTTAATCCTTGTTGTTTCCAAACAGCCTCTCTTGTCGACACAATATGATCATTACATGAAATAGTACTATTTTCTTCAACGTTGCCGGCCGAAACCTGTTGAATATATAGATTGACAATTCAAGATTTTTGTTTCTTTATAATCATCAAGAAAATTATATGTTCAAATAGATACTTCATAAAGCTTAGATTAAAGTAAAAACTTCAACTTTTTTGGTTTAATTTTTTTATATTTAAAATGGTAAAAAATTTACTAATATGACTTTTTCCATAATGGAGTTTCCGTAAAACCATTAATTTTTATTTTATCTTTCAAAGTTTCGTAGTAAGTGTTTAAATTATTTTTGTTATGTACAGAAAAAAGATTGGAACTTGCCATATCGAAGAGGCTGGTGCGGCGTCTCTTGTGATGTAGAGTGGTGGCTTGACGGAGGAAGTATTTTTGAGCATGACTTGCCACTTGTGTAGGAGATTTTGTGACGACGAAGTTTCTAGAGATTCCTCTCCAATCTCCTTTTCCAAGCTTCTCTAGTCCAATTAGAAACGTCCGGTGCTCTTCCTCCGTCCATGGAACTCCTACTCATTAACAAAATTTATCATAATCCCATTAAAACAAAAGCCTTAAGATAAACCGAGCCTAAAGATCGATTTCTAGATGCATCAAACGCTTAAATTTACACACACATATATAAAGCGGTTGCATGCTCTTAGCAACGTTTGAAATTTAGTCTAATCGATTAGTTGACATAAGTCAAATAGTTGATTATAATACGGTCATATGTCATATTTTTGTGAGAAGCGTTTAAATTTATATAATAAGATATTCTACAACTTTAGAATATGTCAAAAGCAATCATAAAAATATGTCAAGTAACCTTTTTTGCGGTCGGGTGTTTTGTGGGTGAGACCGTCGGAGAGATAACCGGCGAAGGAAGAGGAAGATGAGGAACATGCGGGTAAGCAATCCATACTAAAGCTTTTTTTCATTACGGCGGCCAAAATTGACGACGGCGGAGGAAGAGGAGGAGGTGGTGGCAGAGACAAGCCTGTGGTGTCTACATGAACACCAAAGAGCCTAATGACTCTTGTTTTGTAAGAAGAACATGTTCTTGAGTTATGTCCTATGTTTCCACAGTGCGAGCATCTTCTCCCCATTGCAATGAATGAGAAAGAGGAAAGAGAAAGAGCGTATTTAGCAAAAAGAGAGAGAGAGAGATGATTATGTTGATAATGAAAAGAGATTTTGGGGTTTATGTAAAATGGTAGAGAGCGTAGATAGAGAAGATGATTGGATAGAGCAAGTTTATTTATGAGGATTTTAAAATTTAAATTATGTATTCCAAGTTGGTGTTTTTCTATTTTTAGCCAATAGGAAGGCGAGTTTACGCTAGAAAAAAAAACAAAAGGGGAAACATATGTCGTTCTCAGTGGGGTTTTATCATTAATATGGACTAAAATATAGGTTACAATCTAGTTGCTTTGTGCTCATAAAAATGAAATCTTTATTCATTCATCTTTCACGTATTCTTTTGTTTTTATATATTTATGTTTGCTAGAATCTGTGATTTGAAGAGAGAACGAGGTAGCCATAACAAGAACGTAATATATAATATAAAGGCTTATATGATTTTGCAAAAGAAATGTAGCTTTGTGGTTGAGAGAGAGAAGACTTGGATCCTCCAATAGTTTTGGGGAGGTGGGTAGTTGGATGACCTAATAAAATGTGTAAATAAAAATAAAAATCAAACAAAAACTATAATTAATTTTCGTATTTTGTAAAATAGAGAAAACCGACAAAAGATCCTTATTTATTTGAAGAAAGACACGTACTATATATTTATTGGTTTTGTTTGATAGAATATAACTTGGATCTTATGTTTTTCCAATAAGTTAGTTGGACGCTAGAGTCATCTACTTAATTTATTTCATTGATTACCTGATTTGCTCAAAAATTGTAGATGATAACATTATTAATCGAAAGACGAAAGCAGACAAAGCACAACTACCCAACATGCATTTAACTATTTATGGTTAGAATTGGTCCGCAAGATGGAGATTCTATTGCTAAGTTCGGAATGTCGAGCTAGTGAATTAGTATTGGAGGACAATGATGACGATTCATATTGATCATATAATAATCTATTAAAGTTGATTCATTCTTGCATTGCATATATATGTTAATATATAATATGAATACTTAACGGGGGTTCATGTTCATCCTATAAAGAATTTATTAATTGTGACACAATATATATAAATTAAAGTTAATTATAGGGTTATAGCCTACATTGATCCTATCAACTTTGTATACTTAATGCGAACTTATGTTGATCCTATAGTACTAATCTATTGATGTTGATTCTATCCAACGAACATATAATATGATATGATGGGGGACACATCATTCATGTTGACAATATAATAAATCTATTAAAGTTGATTCTATCTTCTATTGCAAATAGAGATATATGACTGGGATGCATATCTATCATACAATAAACTAATATGGTAATGTTGAATCCTTTCTTTTTGTCAAATATTAATGTTGATTCATATGGGACAATGGTGGGGATTAATGGTTTTTGATATACCATTAATGTTAATTTATCCTGCCAACATATAATACCGTTACTTATATTATAGTCCAATGAAATTTGATTTTAGTGAGATAGGTCATTTTTAAAATTTTAAAATTAATAAAGATACTCAAAAAAATTTGCCTTCTAAGATTATAACATATTAATTCAAGAAAGCAAAATCGCAATATTAAAAAAAACTACCAAATTAAAAAACTCTGCAAGTGCATTTCATCTACAATAACACACATCACACTTTTTTGATTGCACGATTAATAATTTTTACATGTTTTTTAAACTGAAATTATGCAAATGCTCAACAATTTTTTTGTTGATTTCTTGCTAGTTTTTCTGTGAAAAATATTGGTAAAAACCTTTCTTTACCGTCTTTCTATTTTGTTTTACCTTAAATCTGCTGTATTCATCTTTTTCTAATATTTTTTAATATTACAATACATAGCTAAAGTTGATTTTTTGATGATTATATTTTAATAGTTTATAAATATCATTTTTTCATCAAATACGACTCATTGTTTGATATCACAGAAGTTTCAGAGAAAATCTAAAATTTTATCATTATGGAGCCTCTAATATTCACTAGTTCGAGATCTGAGATCTTGAATTCGCTCAGTAAAATTTCAATAGAATCTCTTTTTTATATTAATTTCAATAGATCCTTATTAATATTCACTACTTCCTAGCCAACTCCTATCACACTACAAAAAAATGTATGTTGAATGGCCGAGGGATATGTGTGGTGTTATATTATGTTTAGTGATGGTCACGGATTTTGTTGTACCTATATTTACTGTATGTTTTTTTTTTCACACAGGATCCAATTAAAGCAAAAGCTTTATATCGAAAAAAGCAACATTTAAATAAATATTTCCTCCGCTCTTTTATTATATGATGTTTTAGAGAAAAAAATTATTCTGCAATTTGTTTTTTAAATGGTGTTTAGATAGATAATCAAAGATATTTTTGCTTGAAAAAGTAAAAAAAAATTATGATCTATGTGCTTAAAAAATAATAGAGGTAGTAAAAATTAATATCCAACTTAATAAGAAATAAAACCCGCCAACACTAATCGGGATAATCATGGGCTAACAATAATAATTAATTATTACTTTCGGAAAGAGATGAAAAAAAATGCCAAACCAAAAACGAAGTCCGTACAACTACTTCGTCTTTAAGTTATGTCAGAAAACTCAAGAGTGTATGTTGCATTAAGGCCACCATTTGTTTCTGCATCTGCATAAGCATCTTTTGATTTTATTGCACCAACGACAACACTTCTCCTTGTTTCTCCGTTGATGCCACTTGGCTTTGAGTGATCTCATTCAAAGAATATAATATTCAGCATCTTCTTGAAGACTTCCACAGGTTCAAGATTGTATTAGAGAACATAAGTGCTCCTAACCTTCAAGCTATCCACCTTTTGTTCATTTGAAAACAAGCTTACAAGTGAAGAAACATCGAGAAAGATTCACTAATTCTCTGCGCATAAAGTTTTTGTGAATCCGATGCATTTTGATATCCGGGTGTGAGATCAGTGGATAGATCGTTGCAATCTTCAATCTCCCAGCATTTCTTAGGATGTAACTTGCTATTTTTTTCTCTTCTTCTGTTCCTTCGTAACCTGTCCACTCGAATGTTTCAAGATGAGAAGCAAAACATTCAGGAACAGAACTGGGTTCTTTCCATCTAACCGTGGGATCTGTAATCCCAAAAGCATGTTTCTGTTGAAGCTTGAGAACACGTAGTTTAGGTGAAACTAACAAAACCCCCTCAAGAAGATTCCACCATTCTTGTTGACATGTACATATCTCCAAACGAACAAGTTGATCAAAGAAGACATTAGCCCGCGGAATCTACATAAAGACAAAACAGGGAATCAAAATCACAAGAATACATCAAGAAATAAGACCTTTTTACCGGAATCATAATTCGATTAGAATGATCGTCACCTTTGAAGGGACTAAACATAACGAAAGGTGTTTCACGGATGTAATAGTTCTCAGAAGCTTCTCGGTATTGATATAAGTAACATTAACATTTGCTTCTATGAGCTCTTCCATCTTCTCGTCAGAAAAAGAAACGTTTCTCCAGTAATCTTCAACGTTCAAGTATTTCAAAGAAGGTGCGTTAACATTCAACATCATAAAATGTGTTCGACAAGAATCAGGACATCTAAGAATCGTCAATCTCTGCAAACAAGGCACCTTGATAGATAGAGTTTTTGAGTGTCCAACACTCAAACATTGATCCAAAAACAAATCTTCTAGACTAGGTAAACTAGATAAGAGATCAGAGAGAGACTCATCGCTCGGATACTTCACACAGCGAAGCTGCAAGACTTTGAGGGATTGTAATGGGATCAGGTTACCATAATCATCATCAAGACCAAAACTTTCGAGTCTCAAGATCACAAGGGTTTGAAGCTGATAGATTCCCTTCTTTACTCGTAGCCGATCAGGATTAGTAGTAATGAAATTCAGCTCGCGCACGGGTTGCTTGGCTAGTAGATATCGCCCGAGCATGACCTCAGAACTAGTTTCAGTGGTTTCTGTTGGAACAAATCTGAGATTCAAGCTCTCTATAACCGGAGACTCGAGTAATTCCAATGTCCTCTGCATGAATACTATAAACTGGGATTCAGATTTGTGAGAGGTAGAATCATAGTAGAGACTTGGCAATTTTTTCCAGAGATTTCGCCATCTTTTAGACAAAAGTTGAGCATCAAAGACAGTTTTTGTGTGAACCAAAGACAGAATCTTCAAGAGTAAATCATCAGGCAACGCACTGATCATGTCCATAACTTAGCAGATCTTTGTCTCGATTCAAAAACTTATGCTGATGATCACGAAGTAACTAATCTTTCGGAATTCTAGTAGTCGCTAATAACTCGGAAAATTCTCTGTATCCGAAGAAGAACAAATAGAAAAAAATTAGGTTTCCTTTTCAAAAAGGAAAGAAGGATCTCTTCTATTCCATAAACGTCCGGGAATATCTTAAAGGAAACTCCACGAGGTAGATTAATTTTGTGGAACACTTTGGAATTAATAAACTATATATAGTGTCATTGGTCTGTGAATTTGGAAGTTCTTTGTACATAGGATCTCATGAGTTTTAATTCCAATCAAATCATGTTACCAAAATTGTTTAATTACATCAATGTTACCATAATTTTTATTTGCTTTTATTTACTTATTTTCTTGGATTGCATACAATTTTAAAGTAGATTTTACGTAAAAGTTAATGTAATAAATAAAAAGGTAATTCTCTTAAATAAACTAATTTAAGTTTTAATCAAAAAGACCACAAGGGTGAAAGTTCTAAAAATAACATTCATTAAATAGAAAACTACTAAATTTTAATAAAAAATAATTCAATATATAAAAATAAATAAATTCCGAAAAAAATCAAAGAGTTGTAGTGTGAAGCAGCTGAAACATTTCTTTTATGATGTCCATAATAAATTTTGCAGCAATCTTACAAAGTACATGCATATTATATTACAAACTTTACTGATCACCTACACAAAATTCTCATCAAACAACAAACTTGACTTGAATCTTTGTCTCATAGCAAACTTTAACATATACAAAAACAAAACTCATCAACAAGAAAGCTGTAACAACTCTAAGTAGTCTACAAACTCCATGAGAAGACCCTTTTCCCTGTGAAGCTTCTAAATTGGATTCATGACAACGTCTCCTTCTAACATCCGCAACACCTTCATTGAGGAGATAAAGATTCCAAATATAAAAGAAAAATTAACATTTGAAAAATTCGAGTTAAAAGCTTATAACTTTTTAAGTGTTTGGGGATGAGATATATGGCAACAAACCTGAGACATTCGTGGCCTTGAGTTAGGGTCACGGCGAATGCATAGGTAAGCACATAGTGCCATACAGTAAACTTCTTGCTCAGAGTAACAATTCATTAGACGCGGATCAAGAAGCTCCTTAATGGCTTGTTTCTGCAACAACGGTCTTGCCTGAAAAGAAAACAAAAATGTTTCTTCTTAGTAAGCATCAGAGGCTTAAAGACTAGAACTTTGATATTCATAGTTTTTTTTTACCCATTCGGTGAGACATTGTTGACCTTTAGGACGTTTAATGTCCATAGCTTTTCTTCCTGTGATAAGCTCAACTAAGACAACTCCAAAAGAGTAAACATCTGCTTTCTCTGTAATCTGTCCGCTTTGTGCGTATTCAGGTGCTAAGTACCTGAAGAAAAACAGAATACTTCATCTTGGTTATTGTGTTCGACAAGTAAATCAAGAATATAGATATCTCAATGACTGTGGCATAACAGTACCCGAAAGTTCCAATCACTCGGGTTTCCACTCCTTTATCTCCTTCTGGCTGCCATCTCGCTAGCCCGAAATCTCCAACCTGAAATTTTTATAAAGTTTCAAGCTTTGCACACAGCCGAGACAACAGAGAGAGCTTCAGCACAGTAAAGATGATTAATATTACCAAAGGCTCAAAATCATGAGTGAGGAGAATATTGTTAGGACGCATATCCCTATGAACGATGCAACCGACTCTGCATTCTTCATGAAGGTATCTCAACCCACGAGCTGCTCCAACTGCTATTTTTTGCCGTGCTGACCATCCTAACGGCTCCTTCCCCAAACCTATGAAACTTTCCTTTAGTAGCCATTTTTCAGGAAGAAAAACAAGAATGTTCTTTGTATACTAAAAGTAGAAAGTTTTACCGTAAAGATGAGAATGCAAGGATCCATTGCAGATATACTCATAAACGAGCAATCTTTTCCCATCCTCCACGCATAGTCCAATGAGCATTACAACATTCCGATGTTGTGCACAGCTCAAGACCTCGACTTCAGAGCAGAATTCTCTGTCACCTTGTGTACTAGCAATCTTATATTGTTTGACGGCTATGATTTGACCATCTGGTAAAGTTCCTCGGTGAACCGAACCAAACCCGCCTTCAGCCAAGAAACTCCCTTTAGAAAATCCCTTTGTTGCGGTCTCCAATTCTCCAAAAGTGAACCATCTTGGAGGGTTTCCGAATTTAGGTGCTTTGTGTTGACATATGGAGCACAGTGGAGGAGGTCCCGGAGCTGGCTTTCTGGATAAAGAAACCACTTCCCTAACGCTTTTGTTTAAGCACGTATCAGAGTTATGGATCTCCTTCCCTGCGTCAGGTTCTTTCTTCGATGAACCGAGCCTTGGAATTGAAGAAAATCTTGATTTTCTTGGAGTTTCGCTTTGAGCTTTCGATAAATCCCCACTAGGACTCAGAATATCAGCTGCTGTCACAGGATGAGAAGATGAGGAGGCCATTGATAAAGGACTCCACTTTTCTCCATCGGAGTCAGTATCAGATTCAAAAAAAGTCTTGTTTCCATCACTGACCCATGGATTCTCTTTACTGAGGCCCTCAAAGACTCGAGAAGCTAAAAATGGTGAAGCTCCTGCATCAGAGCTAGATATAGACGAAGTCCCCATATCAGTTGTGGTCTGTGAAGAACCTTCTTGGTCTGGACTGCTAGCCGGAGTCACAAACGGTTCCCTCAACTTTTTTCCTGGTCTTGAGCTTCTTCGGGACTCGACAGACTTTGAAGTTAACCTCGTAATAGCTTCTGGATGCTCTGTGTCTGCATTTTTAACCAAATTGAGACGAATAACCTTTGGCTGAGACTTCTTAATTACCACAAGATTGCACTCCAATTGCTCAATACAGCATTTCTTCTCATACTTTAGTCCCCTGTTTAAGAATTTTCAGAGGCAAAAAAAGTAAATCACAATTCAAAAATTATGCATTTGCAACAGACACATGTATGTACGTATAGTGTTTACCTGTCTAAAATCACCCAGTTTGAGTTGGATTTTTTGGCTTCAGCAGCAATAACTCCATCAGGTGAAGCAAAAACAATTTTAATTCTGACATTTATCTGCATCATTATAGCAAATGAAACTCTTTATGATCCAATGTAACCAAGAGAAAAGCTGTTACCTTTTAAATCTATATGAATAAATGTAGAGTCATTTACCTTCTCTGCATCATAAACATTGTGTAACTGGAACATCATCTGAGAACAAGACTCATGAATATCATCTTTCCTATCTGAACTCGTTCCAGCAAGAAATCTTCCATAACCTGAGGCACAGTCGCTAGTAAATCTCGAGAACCCCCAAATCTTTTTACCTGAAATACCAAGACAAAAAGATGAAATCTTTACCTTAAGAAATCAATATTTCACACAAAAATTCTGCATCTCTTAGTAAAAATCCTTCAGCACCAAAGAGACAAAAAATTATAACCACTCAAGAATTTACCAAAAGAGCAGATTGTGAAGTAGAGACAAAGATGGGAAGAGAAGAAGATGATTACTTGTATAATTTGAAGGAACAACAACAAGAAGCCTAATTCGATCTCCAGGTTGAACAACATGAGTTAAAGTCCATAGAAGAGCTGCTTTTGGGATTTCCTTTGAAGCTCTAACAGCAACCATTACTTTCTTCCCCACTACAACACTTCTCTCTCTACAACCCTTCTGCTTCATTCTCAAGACTAAGAAATCACCAAACCCAGAAGCTGAAAGCAACCCTAAACCTCGCCAAACTTCTGCTTCTTCAACCTTTGCTTACACACACACTTTCAGCACTCCCACTTAATCTAAACCCATTTTTCTGATATGAAAAAGTGGAAGTATCACGCAATCGAAGATGCTTTCAGAAGTGAAAGCTCAAAAAATAAAATAAAGTTAAGAAATTTACGCGTGTGTGAGTGTGTATAAGTGTGTGAGATTCAATGTCTCTGAAATTATTATTTTTTATCTTAGAAACCCAAGAACAGATGCACAAAACACAACAGCACAAGAACCCACAGTACTTTCTCTCTCTTAATAGCCAATCCCTAGACTCTAAAATTAGATCTCTTTCACTATCTCTCAGAAATTTCAAAGCTTTGTTTGGCTTTTGAAGACTTTTAAGCTCCACGAAAATGGTGTGAGCATTGGTTTGCTGTACAAAACAAGAAAAACTTGCTCATCCTTTGTTTGGTGGGCCAAAAGCTGGATGATGCAAGTAAGATTTTGGATTTTCAACACTTAATTTCTTCGACCAAAATCAGAGGAATTTGGTAGGAGAGAAAAGGAAAGCTCCAAAAGGAAGATTTAAAATAAAATCTAAGTAAAAGACAAATAAGAAGAAGAAGTATTTTTGGATTTGTAAGCTCTGTTTGAAGGAAGAGACAATGGCTATTATTATTATATGATTGGAGTTTCTTTCTTCTTCCTCTTTCTCTAATTTGTCTCTGCAATTTTATTTTTTATATTCCAAAGAATAAGAAAAAAAAGGACAAATAAGAATAAAGAAAATATTCACAAAGGACTCTGCTTTATTCTAAAGAGAGCAAAAAGAATCCTCAAATCCTTATCACAAACTTTTTTTCTTTATTTAAAAAAATAAGACCGTTTCTTTCTTCATTGTCAAGTTATGGCCAATTTTTTTTATCCTTTATGACAAAGAACATTATAGAATCGGTTCTCACAATTAATTAAAAAAAAACTATAATAAGAAAAAAAAGTAAAAGAAATGATAAGATTAAGGAGTTGAACGTTGCACTTGCATGCTTTTCATGTTGCTTTTATTTATTTCAGTGGAGAAAGTGAAAAAAGAAAGTTCGGAAAAGATGATTTGTACTTTATTAAAGCATGAAAGGTGCTTCAATAAATCAACTCTAGTGATGTAATCGAATATATCATGTGTCATATTAGATATAAATCAAACTAAAATCTTATAATTAAATAAATATGTACTGTTAATCGTTTACCCAAGTGATAAAAGGATGAAAACAAATCTTTGGATTTAATGGCAGCATGAAAGTACACTAATCAATAAAAATTTGTTTTGAGATGTTAATTGTTCATTTTTGGCATTTAGTTCTAAGTTTATGATGATTAAAAGAAACATGTTGGCTAATATGTCTTTTGTAGGTGATTGTTCCTGATCGGCCAACCTAAGAAGAAGTTCATATTTAAAAGTAAAATTTCTTTTAGAAGAAAAATTCAAAATGAATCGCTTTGGAAAGAACATGAGAATGTGTTTTATAAGAAATATACAAAACATATATTAATCATGTGAACAGGAATGGTTATAATGTTTTTTTGTTTGTTTCCATGTTGCACGCTCTTGTGATATTAAGTAAGAACTTCAAATTTAAAGTGTCTCAAAATTCAAAACCTTATCACGAATTGATTTAGGGAAGTAACATGAATATGAATGACAGAAATATCAAGATTAACCAATTGGTGGTTCTTTACCTCCATTTTTATTCGTTAGTTTTTTTCTTTGCCTCCATTTGAACTTTTGCATTAATCAAGATGTAGCAAGGCAGCCAAAAATTACAAGCCCATTAAAGTAAACACAGCCTAAAAAGAAGAAACCAAATTGAACCAAGTACAGGTAGAAATCAAAAATTTAAGGGAATTTTAAGCTAGAGAGATATTAATAAAGGTCTTAAACAACACTAACTAGAAGATGTCAGTTGTCTTTGGAATTTTAATCAAGATTGGTGATAAATCCAAAATGTCGAGCACAAATTTGTTTTTAACCAATAAATGTTTTATCCAAAACGTAATAATTAGACTATCCATTTGAAAACGTTGCATTAACTGGGAGATTCAATTCAAGACGATCCCAACTAACAAAACAAAAATAAACTCTTTTCTAGATTTGATAAAAATTCGATTTTTTTTTTGGCTATGGAATTATAAACGAACAAAAAGCGAAGTCCGTAACATAAGTCTTAGATTAGTTGAAATTAGGCTAAGCTCTGGTCATTTGCATCGTCTCTGTCAAACTTCTGTTAAAAAGGTTGTCACTTTTAGACCTAACTAGCTCATTTTGTCTCACTGCTTGCATTACAAGCTAAAGTGGTTTTGATCTTAGTCTTATCTATTATTCACAACTACAAAAGCTGAGCTCTGGCTATGTGATGTTTGATGCTACATACACAGATTCTGATAGGATCCAACGACTGGGAGAATTTCGAAAATGAACGTAGATACAGAGTCCATGAGTTACCCGATAAATTTTGTGTGGGTCTGTATGAGCTTGGTGTAGCAGTCATTGATCAAGACCAAGGTCGAGACTCGAGAGATTGATCCAGATGATGTTCTTGCTGCGTATTCAGGACACTCTAATCTTCCGAAACTCCTTTGTTCTTCTGATGTTTGGTTTTTCAACAGTTAACAAGTCAATATTTGACCTTTGACAAATGGTGTTTAGCTAATGGATTTGAAGGTGTTTGTTGTATTATACCAATCAATGGCATCAAGAAACCGTATGACGTTAACACTTTTGCCTGAGATTTGAAGCAATAAAGCCATCATTAGACCAATAAAAAAATTAACAAAGACAAGTTAACAAACTTATTGTCATTCTTGGCATATACATAATATCGTATTTATATACGCAGTACGATGTACTATATCGATCTTCAATTTCAGAAAAAGAAAAAGAAAATGTTATATCGAGCTAATAAAATAACATGAATAATTTTGGACCTTTGTCAATAAAGTATTATTTAGGTTCTTGGTGATAATAATCAAACGATTAGGTTCGTACATTTACAAAATTAAGCGTTTCACAAGGAGTGAACTATACTTTTTGTCATAATGCGCATTTTCCAAGAAAATAGAGCAATTTTTATTTAATTTATTAAAACTGTGATATAAGCAAATACATAAATATATTCTCGAAAAAAAAGTGGATATAAAAATATCTGTTATTCTTTGGTATTTAAGAAAGGTGGGAGATAGAAAATCCCAAAGTTTTTAATTATTCATTAGAAAATATTACATTTATGCTAACTACATTCTCAGCATTGACTGAGAGGTAACGGTAACGAATCCATAAACCGTATAGAGAAAGTTTCACTGCTCCAACGGTAACATGAATTTTTTTTCCTTTTGGATTTATAAACAATTTTTTTTTTGGGAGGGAGATTTTCTTATCTTTATCCAAAGACCAGAACTCTAAAAAAAAAGCTCTGAGAGAAAAAAAAAAGGCCTTAACTGTATCATCGGAATGGATTTCGGCGGTGGCGTTTCCTTCGCCGTTGTCCCCACTGTGTACAAGAGAGAAGACTATAAGCGAACCAAACACGACGCCGTTTTCTCCAAGTGGAAGGTCCTCTCTCTCTCCCTCAGTTTCGTTTTCGTCCATTGAAATCGAAGTTTCTGAGTTTTGGGGTTTTTGCTCCATCTTGTGTTGTATCCTCTGATTTTCAGTTGATTGAGATAACTGATCTTCAATTTCCTAAAATTCGCTGCAGATATCCCATTTTCGAAGTGACTGCTTTGTTCCGTGACTTCCGTAAATGCTTGAAATCGATGAAATAATATAAGCTCTAGTCTTTTGCATCGTCTCTTTCGAGAAACCTGAATAAGTTTGTGTCATGGGTTATTACGATTTTGCACAAATCATATTTTACTTGTTTCCACTTCTCTGGATTTCTGTTAAAGTTTCTCACTTTTTTAGACCTAATTAGATCTTACTGTCACAGAGCTTAGTTTGCAACTTGAAGTGCTTTGATCTTATTAGTCTCATATGAAAGAAGCTGAGACTCTAATGTTTGCTAAAACTTCAACTGTATACACAGGTTCTGATAGGATCCAACGATTGGGAGGATTTCAAGAATGGGAAAGACGGTGTAGGTAGATACAGAGTCCAGAACTTACCCCGTAAATCTTGTCCAGGTCTCTATGAGCTCGGTGTAGCAGTCATCGGTCATGACCAAGCCCGGAAGCTTGACTCGGATGATGTTCTTGCTGCATATCTAGGACAAGCTGAAAGCGTTAGATCTAGACTTCAGCGTTATGGAAGATCCGGTGCTCATTTGCGCAATGTTAACAACAACCTTAACGACTGTGAAACTACCGAATCTCCAGATAAGAAGGCTGTGACCGCGGGTTTATTTGAGGACGTATTCATGAAAGTTGGTTCGATTGTGTATAGATGGGCTCCGGTATAATGTCTTCTTATCTTATCTCTTTACTTCTGCTGAGTCTATACTTTGATCATAACTCATTGTTTCTTTGCTTTACTGTGATTTATCATCAGATGGGATCTAAGAGGGAAGCTGAGGCAACAGAAGGGATGCTTTTGAGCACATTTGACTATGCGTGGAACAAAGGAAGTAACGGGGAACGACGCCAGCTTGATTTACTTGAGAAGCTCGGTGATCCCGAGTTTATGAGCAAGAGAAAGTCTGGGATAACACGAGTGCTGTTTCCTTTTCTACGCAAACAAGTTGGTATCAAAATCAAAGGACAGGAGCAAGTGCTTAAAGAAGATAGAAAGCTAAGCTGTGATGTTGATGAAGAGAAGAAGAGTAATAATTTCCTCACTTCGATAATCAAACTCTCACGGTCTAGACCTCAACCGGTTTCAGACAGATTTGATGAGATTGATGGTTCTCAATCTGATTCTGTTTGTGGAGTCATACTTGAAAATGGTGGTTATTGCAGTCAAATTCCAGTCAAAGGAAGAAAGAGATGCTTAGAGCATAAAGGGCAGAGAATTTGCCGTGTTTCTCCAGAAAAACACAGTCCGCCACAGCCCGAGATTCTCACCGGACAAGATCACAATCACGAAGACTCTGATGTTATGTGTGGAGTGATCTTACCTAACATGGAACCTTGCATTAAGAGACCTATTTCAGGAAGAAAACGATGCGAGGATCATAAAGGCATGAGGATCAACGCTTTTCTCTTTCTTCTTAACCGGACAGATCGTGAGAAAACTGCTAAAGACGAGAAATATGATCCCGAACCTACTGATGACATTAATGAAGAAAAAGCTTCGAATCGCTTCTGTGAAGCTACAACAAAGAATGGCTTACCTTGCACGAGAAGTTCTCCTAAAGGAAGCAAAAGATGTTGGCAACATAAGGAGAAAACTTCCGGAGATTGCTTGCCGGTAAATGTTCATCCGGTGGCTGGGAAACAAGTAATGTGCGGTGTGAAAGTGTGTAATTTGATCTGTGAGAGATCTCCGGTTAAAGGACGTAAAAGATGTGAAGAGCATAAGGGGATGAGAATCATCCCTTCATGACTTGGTTAAATTCTCTGTCACCTAACCGGAAAGGTTTGTATCAAACCGGTTTTGTGATTGTTTGTTGTACCGATTTTCTGTTTACCGAATCAATTATTACTTTTTGACAGTGAGGTGTTTCTCTTTTACAGTGAATAAGTTTAGTAAGAACTGTCGGCGGAATCAGCACCGTCGATTTACAGAAGGATGAATCTAATCTAACAATGGACAATAATCCTTGTCTTAAAACCAGTATATATTTATAAGGTAGACTAATCGACGGCTCCGATTTGTTTTCGAAAATTCACGTTAATCACACGCCACGTGGACCTTCATTATCTTTAATTTATGGTTTAAAAGTATCCGCACGATGAAATTTAAGATTTTACAGGTAGGAGAACAAATCGTTATTTTATCGCCGTCTTTAAGATGCCGCCGGCTGGAGAACTCCGACATCAATCTCCGTCAAATGATAAACAATCTACCGATACTCAATCTGCTGAAGCAGTAGCTGCAGCAGCAATTGCTGCCGCCGCCGCGGATGCGGAGGCTGCGGGATTATGGACACAAATCAAGGCGGAAGCTCGCCGTGACGCTGAGGCGGAGCCGGCGTTAGCTAGCTACCTTTACTCGACGATTCTCTCACATTCGTCTCTCGAGCGATCGATCTCGTTTCATTTAGGAAATAAGCTCTGCTCATCGACGCTCCTCTCCACACTTTTATACGATCTCTTCCTAAACACCTTCACTTCCGATCCTTCCCTGCGCAACGCCACCGTCGCAGATCTGCGTGCTGCTCGTGTTCGTGATCCGGCTTGTATCTCGTTCTCACATTGCCTTCTCAATTATAAAGGCTTCCTAGCAATTCAGGTGAATCTTAATCTTCCGAATTTGTTTTCCAGAATTTTTCCCAGTTTGATTATGAATTTTTCTTTACTTGATTTGGTTTATTCAGTCTGGTGAATCTGCATCATTCGGCTCAATATTTTGCTCAATTAATTTTGAGTTTTTGTTGATAATTTGATTCCACAATCTGGTGAATCTGCAGTTCCGCACAATGCGATTTGATTAATTTTGATTTTTTTATTGTCAATGATTCTTCAATCATGCGATTTTGTTTTTGTTTTTGGCTAATTACTTTTGACTTTGTTTGAAATTCGATAAGGCGCATCGTATCTCGCACAAGCTATGGACGCAATCGCGGAAGCCATTAGCCTTAGCTCTTCACTCACGAATCTCCGACGTGTTCGCCGTCGATATCCATCCCGCAGCGAAGATCGGAAAAGGGATACTTCTCGACCACGCAACCGGAGTGGTCATCGGAGAAACAGCTGTGATAGGGAACAACGTTTCAATCCTACACCACGTGACGCTCGGTGGAACCGGTAAAGCTTGTGGAGACAGACATCCGAAGATCGGTGACGGTTGCTTGATCGGAGCTGGAGCGACTATTCTCGGTAACGTCAAGATTGGCGCAGGAGCTAAAGTAGGTGCTGGCTCTGTAGTTCTAATCGACGTGCCTCCGCGAGCGACGGCGGTTGGGAATCCGGCCAGACTCGTCGGAGGAAAAGAGAAACCAACGACTCATGATGAGGAGTGTCCCGGAGAATCGATGGATCACACTTCCTTCATCTCGGAATGGTCAGATTACATCATTTGAAGTTATTATCATTTGTTAATGTTTTTTCTTTTAGAAAGCGACAAGCTCTTTGGATGTTCGGTTTTGTGATCGAGCTTGTAGAGATTGTGAGGTAAAAGTTTGATGAAACTGTGCTTTGTTGGAATTTTAAAACTGTTAAGGATGTTCAATGCAATAATAAGAGGCTTAATTTGATTTTATAATTCGAATAATTGCATCCATAGTTAGTTGAAATAACCTAACCGGCCGTTAAATCCCAAACAAAGAAGCTTCTCTTCAACATATCCATCACGAGCTCACGATGCATAGATTGAAGATTTTTGGAAGATATCCTAAACTATTGTGAACCTTTTAATTATTTTTTTAAACTAATTTGTTAAAAAATTATTTACTAAATATCCTCACCAATCAACCGTTTGTTTTATCTTAACACTCGTAGCTATGAAACTTGTGCCGGCTCCTGTAAAAATTCAAGAACCCTAACACAAATCATCAAAAAACAGAAATATTACTCAAATCTTCCTTCAAGATATGCTAATTCTTTGTAAATTTTAACAAAAAGAGAAGAGAATCCCAACCAAAAGCTCTACATCCTTAAGAACCAAAGACTCTACCTGAAAGAGAGGTTAAGCCCATTTTTTCTTTCGAAAATGGCTGAACTTTGAGAAACCCTACTTTGTGCCTCAGGTATCTTAATATTAGAAAGAATTATTTGCAATATGAATTTATTATTGAAATGGATTACATTTATTATCACAAAACAATTGTTACAATGTCACAACAACAGAACATTTTACATATATATATAAAAAATGAAATAATAAAACATTTGTGGCTTACTGAACAAAAGAACTGTTGTCTTTATCATGGCTGACTACAAAAGAATGTGTTATAAGGATGGCTTGAATGTTCCTTCTTCGTCTTCTCCTCAAATATCCCTAGTGTTTGTTCTATATCTACAAAAGCCCTAAGATTTACCTCAGCAAAACTAGAACCAGCGAATCAGTATAGCTGCACACACACTTAAGCCGAAACTCGGGTTTTGATAGGCTTAAGCTTTAATCCCATGCTTTCAGGAGAGAGGAGCTCAGGTGAAATGCAAGAAGGGCTAAGAGGACTTCTAGGGCTCTCTGTGAAACAAGATGGTCTGTATAATCCATAGCCCATCAAGAAATATTCCATCGGAACCAACATTGCATGTGGTTGCTCCTCTGTTACCATTGAACCACAAGCCTGCACCTGAAATTATCCAGAGGTTATTGATCAGTGTTGAAACATTGCAATGTGGAAACCAAAATTTTTTTATATTTACTGCAAAAAATGCTAAGATTTTGTTTCTCAAACCTCAACCAAAGCACAGTATCCTCTATCCAAATTTGCTGCCATGTGAACAGCTTCTGAATAGAAGGGAGATTGATCTCCGATAAAGATAAGTGTCCTGCATTTTAGTTTCTTCAATCCACTTGAGATGTCAGGTCTTCTGCAAGAGCAAACGTTTGGTTCTCCATCAAATTAATAAAGCCAATATTTGACACCATGATTGCTGCTTAGACAAAGGATTTAAAGGCGTTTGTTGTTTTACCGATCAATAGCATCAAGAAACCGCATGACGTTTACACTTTGTCTCTCATCAAGCAGCTGAAGACATTACCAAAAGTCTAACGATGTCAATTACTTGATATACAGAGAAGTCTATATATTGATGAATCAGGAGAAAAAAAAAGTGTAGAACACTGACTCTTCTGCAAGCTTGTGCTATGTCTGACTCTGGAATCTCAACGTTACCACGGACTTCCTGTTGCAAGTAGAAGCGATTTTTCACAACCAGTTTTAATTAGAGAAGAACTAGTAATGCAACACTTGTAAATGCAGTTAACGCACCTTACTAAAATATCTCTGAAGCAAAAACTCCTTTACCACTCCACACGTTCCGTAGAAATACAACAAGTTTGAGATAACTCTGTTGTAGAACCATTCAGACCAAGACGGCGCCTTGCATAGCGGTGAGACAAGAATCAAGCCGAGAACTCTTTCTCTATGTTTCATCTGAAAAGTTTTAAGACAGAACAGATGATAAACACAATGATTTTCCGAGGAAACCGATTATGAGAAGAGTAAAATAAACGGGAACATACCGCGAATAGGGTGAGTATGTAAGCACCTGCAGTCACTCCCATACACATCACGGCTCCAAGGCTGAACAAAAAGCTTATACGTCATTAGTTACATGTCTTTTTTTCATGTCTGCAAACTTCAATAAGCCAGAAATAAGGGCATCATTCAATCATTACCCGAAAAAGTTGAGAACTTCAAGGATCTGATCCGCCAAATCTTCAGCAGAAGGGACTGAATCAGTAGGGAAAATCGGAGCTGCTCCTAACTGCAAGAACTCTTCGTGAAAATGCAAGGAAAAGAAGAAATCATGTGAGTCATCATGCCAATAAAGTATATGGCGAGTTGAATAACTTAAAAGAGAAACTATAATATAGACCTCATGCCCAGGTGGACTGATATGATAAATGCAGAAGTTATGTAGCAGCAAGGAAGCTGCTTCAGGGCAAAAGAATAATCCTTGGAAGCATGACATATCTGAAAGGAGAAGCAACAAACATTAAGAACGCAGCAAAACAGAAGAAGGATCCTGTAATTTAGCTTTAACATTAGTGCATGTAAAGATCCTTTAGACTTACGGTTAAGGGCCAGATCGGGATAAGTAATCAATGCTGGCTTTTCTCGGTCTCCATAAACAATGACGGACACAACACCACACGCGGTTTTCACACGATGCTCCTGAACACCACGAAAACCAGCAAGTTTTAGCAGAAGTAACAACAGAAAACTAACTTTTAACCGCACACTATCTCAGTACCATTGTCTTCTCCATATTCTTAATACATGTGTTTGTTTCTCTTCAGTAAACAATTCATCAATTTCTCTTTTGTATTTGTATACTAAAATTAGGAATATGACAACTTACTTTAGGTGGGAAATAATATATACAAACACAATAAATAAAAAAGATTAAAAAATCTCTGTTAGAGCTTTTCCATGTGCAGCTTTCTACTTTAAGGGGCAAAAAACAAAATCAAAACTTCATCATCAATCATCATCCAAAGGATGGCCTAATTCTAATCATTAAGAATTTTTCTTTTGATAAAAAAAGGGAATGAAAGTGTAAAAAGAGGAGCTTAGAGATGGAAGACAAAGAGTGTTAATGAGATAATAAAGAAGGATTAGTCTTAATCTTAATAAACAAAGGGTTAAAGGTAGACAAAAACAGCTGGAGTTTTCTTTTTGATCAACAAAAAAATCAAAAGGCAATAAGACAAAGAATAAGGAATACAAAAGAAGAAGAAGATATCTTTGAAATAGAGAAGAAGATCCCAAGAATAATCCCATCTGGAAAGAATCATAAAAACGAAGTTTCAAAAATCCACAAGCAAAGAATTTTCCAAGAAACAAAAAAAAACAACTTCTCAAATGTGTAAAATTGGCAATCATTTGATTTCAGAAAAAGAGATGAGATTTATTACAAATCAATTGAATCTAATAATGCATTACAATACATAACAAAACCATAAATGTCTTCCACAAAATCTCAATCAGAAAACTGTCTGTTGTTCTTCCCCAAAATTCACAGAAAGATTCCAATAAGATTTAAGCAAGTTTAAGATAAACCCAGAAACAAAAAAGTCCAGCTTGATTCGGATCCGATTTCAAGAAACAGAAAGTCGAAAATGGAAGTTAAAAAGAATGGACCTTGCCACCAAGATAGATTGTTCCAACGTCGACGGAAACGGAGCCGTTTGACTCCGCCATTGGCAACAAAAGCTCCTCCGTTTCCGCCGTCGCCGTCGCCGTCGTTGTCTTATTTACCGCCGGATAAGAACAGAAGCTCTCTTCTTTCTCTTCTTCTTCTTCTCCCCACCTCTAGATGTTTTGGCTTTTCTTAGCTTATATACAAAGCGATTCCTTCTCTCTCCTATCTCCTAACACCTCGCTGGAAAAAGAACCGATTTTTTGTTTTTCTTTTTTATTTCTTCGTTTACTCTCTCTCTCTCTCTCTTTAAATTTTTGCGGTGATTTCTCCATAGACGCCGGTTAGTCGTAACATGACACCCGAACGGTCAAAAACTAAAAAGAAAAAAATACAATTTTATATTGTTTTGACAAAATATGAAACCAGCTCGAATCTCACAATTAAAAAACGAAAAAAAAGCTAACTTGGACTCAATTTTTAAGGTCTTTAAAAATTGATTCTTTATGAGAAGAATGGAGTGAAAAAACAGTAACCAAAAATCTGGTAAAACCGAACTAAACAGAATCAAATAAAAAGCAAGTTTAAATTGAACAAGTTGACCTTTTGTAAAGATGGAGAATTTTCAAATAAGCCCATATTTGAAATAAGCCAAATTTTCAAAATGTGGCGAAAATTATTACATTTTTCTATATTGTGGACAAATTTCTGAAATTCTCGATCATTTTTTTAGACAGTTGGCTACCAGAAGGTAATTAAAAAAAACAGGGGCGTTCCGAGAATCGAACTCGGGACCTCTCGCACCCAAAGCGAGAATCATACCACTAGACCAAACGCCCTTTTTGCTTTCAGGAGCTACATATCTTTTAATTAGCCGTGATTCTATATATGGGCCACTAAAGGGCCTTATTATAGTTGTGATAGAAGTCACGTGTGGGTGATGTGGTGTCTATTTCTCTCTGTCTGCTCTTCTGGAGAAAAAGTTAATACATAAAGATCCCTAAAGCTTACTGATAGTATCATCGCCCTCCACATTTCCCATTAACCCTCCCATTTTCCCGCCTTTGTCTCACTCTCTTCCCGCCTTAGAAACCCCTTTACTCGCCGGAGAATCCATGGTGCAGAAGCACCAATCCGCCACCGGCCCAGGCCCCGAGGCTAAGAAGCGTCGCCGTGTCGGATTTTCTCCCGCAGGCGAGTCATTTCTGCTCCGATTTCTGTTCTTGTTTGTTTTCCTTCGCTTGCCCACTTGCGTAGCTCCGTTTTCATATTCTTCTTTAATCCAGTATTTATATATATATATATATATATATCTGAACAGTTATTGGTGTGGAGGCTAACGAGTGCATCAAAATTTATCTCGGTGAGTATTCAGTGTGAATCATTTTTGGGGATATGTTTTCGTACGGAATTAGGGTTTCTGCGATATATTGCCCTGTGTTATGTCGCAGTACATAAAAGGTTAGTGTCAGTTGTTGATTAGAGCAGATATGTATACTGAGGTTCTGTTGATTTTCTTTCTTCCAACTGATATAAGTTCTAGGTTATTGATGAGTCATGGAAGTATTCTCTGTATAAAGCTTCTTGACTTCTCTTTTCGCGTTCTAGTTTCCAGCAAAGAGGAAGTGGGTTCTCCTGAGGTTTCTTGTGTTAATCCAGTTGACTTGAATGATTTCTTGGATGGAGATGGAAAGATATATGGTTACCAAGGTTTGAAGGTAACGTTGGTCCTTTACCATGAGATTATGTTGCTCTTTTTCTTAAATTTCTGGTTCTGTTCTGACATAATCTTGCTGTCAATTTCATTTGTTTCAGATAGATGTATGGATCAATAACATCTCGTTACACTCATATGCTGATATTACATACCAGAGCACAACCAATGTAGGTGTTAAGCTTACTTTTTAATCCATTAGATTGTTTATATATTGTTTTCTTGGAATGAAAATCATTTATTATCTTTTGTTTCAAGGGAGACAAAGGCATCACAGACCTCAAATCGGCTTTACAGGTACTAATCAACTTCTATGTCTTGTTTTATCTGATGAACCGTCATTTTTTGTTCTTTTTCTTATCATTGAGCACTTCATTCCATCCAGAACATATTTGCTGAGACCATTGTTGATAACAAGGAGGAATTTCTGCAAACCTTTTCGACAGAGAGAGATTTTATCAGGTGCACACCTATTTGATGCTCTCTTACTTCCTCGGACTTATTCCTGTATTATTTAAGATAAGTTTCTCTTTGTAGTCACTGATTGTTTTAATTTTTTCATTGATTCTTTTAGAAATATGGTCTCAAACGGAGAGGTCATTCATTCTGGAATGATAGATAGAGGCAGCATTAATGCTGGAGTGGCTTCTTCAGATCTCCAGGTGATTTTGCGCTAAACGTTTCATGTATCATATAATGGTCTATAATCTTAATGGAGCAAATTAGTTTGAGATGCCTTTACCAGCAGTGAAGTTATAGATTTGTTTAAGAAAACATATAATGGTCTATTTTCCTCAGGTTCTACGGATGGAAATTGGTTCTCCAAATGCTGGACTCCTCTATAGCCGATTGGTGCCCCTTGTTATTCTTTTTGTCGATGGTAAGCACCCACCCACCGTGCTCGATAAGGCATCCTGAATTTTTTATTTCTCTGTAATACTAACGAGACTTTGGTCCATTGTTTTGATCAGGCAGCAACCCAATTGATGTCACTGATCCTGACTGGCATTTATACCTCTTGATTCAAAAGAAAGAGGATAAAGAGGAGCCTTTGTATCGAATTGTGGGCTTTACTGCAATTTATAAATTCTATCGTTATCCTGACAGGTTACGGATGCGACTCAGCCAGGTATAATATACATACCTCAACGGTCTTAGTTCTTGCTATCTTTTCGATTTGACTGTTATGCTGATTCCTCATTTTGATTCCAGATCTTGGTCCTGCCTTCCTTCCAAGGAAAAGGATTTGGAAGCTATCTTGTGGAGGTAGTAAACAAAGTGGCAATAACGGAAGACTTATACGATCTGACAGTGGAAGAGCCATCTGAAAAGTTCCAACACATTCGCACTTGCATAGACATAAACCGCTTGCGTGGTTTCAATCTAATCAAACCAGCCATTGATTCAGCCGTTCAGACTCTCACAAGTGGTAAGCTATCTAAGAAAGCTCAGATACCTCGATTCACCCCGCCTTTGGATGCCATCGAGAAAGTCCGTGAAACTCTGAAGATCAACAAGAAACAGTTTCTCAACTGCTGGGAGATCTTGATATATCTTGCACTTGATCCTATTGACAAATACATGGAGGATTACACATTTGTCATCACGAACCATGTGAGAACGGACATTCTTGGAAAGGACATAGAAGCTCCAAAGAAACAGGTGGTGGATGTTCCAACCTTGTACGACGCTGAAGCATCGTTTGTGGTTTTCAAGTCTCTCAATAGAGAAGAAGCTAATAGCAATGTTCAAGTTGATGAAAATAAACCGGATCAAGAGCAGCAGTTGAAGCAATTAGTTGATGAAAGGATTCGTGAGATCAAGTTGGTTGCTGAGAAAGTCTCCAGGAATTGCCCAAAGATAAGAATCTGATCAACTCTGTGATCTTTAAAAAGACAATCTGTTTGTATTTGCTTTGTGCCGCTCTGTTATGGAGGTTTGAGTAAACAAATGTAGTTCCGGTTTAGCGGTTTCGTCCGGTTAATGATATTATTAGCACAATTTACATCGATTTACCCGTAAATATCGGTTCAGTCAGTACAATCGAAATTGGAAATACTCCGATTGAATTTTCTTCGCAAAATCCGGAATCCGGCAAAAGAAACCGATACTGGTCGAACCAAATTTACCAGGCGGACCGGGAAAATGACTTATCGAAGCAAAAAAAACACATAAGAACAAATATTGAAGGTGGGGACTCTTGTGCGTCACCAGAGGGAGAAAGAATTTGTTTCATGTTTTGTTGAGAATCGACTTCGGTTTTGATTTTGATAGAGTGAGGGAGAGAGAAAAGGAGTTAGAGAGAGAGAGAGAGCGATGGATTTGATAGCGGAAGAGAGTTCGAAGGTGTTGAAGAAACAAGGATTTAGATCGCTGAAACTGATGAGTGTGGATATGGAACAGGAACTCGGAAACGAGCCTGAGCCTTTCGGTGCTGACTGTGGAAGACTCGAGAATGGTCTCGTCTACTACGTTCGACGAAACTCCAAACCCAGAATGAGAGCCGCTCTAGCTCTCGCCGTTAAAGTCGGGTAGGCCTTCTCTTTTTTTCTCGATTTTGGCTACATTTACTCTACATAATCTTGGTTTGATTTGTTCGAACTTGGTTTTTAGAGTATTTATCGTTCTGAGTCGAATTGGTGATGATTAATATGTTCTCTGATGTGTTGATCCAACTTTGATTTGATCAAGGATTCTTCTGCTGACCTTTACTTGTGACATGCATGAATTTATTCGATTAGCTTTCTTGTTTTTTTCAATGAAAATGGTACAGAATTTGGATGAAGTTGTGTTGAATTATACAATCTGCTGCTGACACACCTTTTGGTTTATTGGCAGTTCAGTTTTGGAAGAGGAGGATCAGCGTGGAGTTGCTCATATTGTAGAGCATCTTGCGTTTAGTGCTACAACGAGATATACAAATCATGATATTGTCAAGTTCTTAGAGAGCATCGGAGCAGAGTTTGGGCCCTGTCAAAACGCAATGACCACAGCGGATGAGACCATATACGAATTGTTTGTCCCCGTCGATAAGCCTGAATTGCTATCTCAGGCTATTTCCATTTTAGCGGAGTTTAGCTCCGAGGTAATTGTCTCTGTGACTCTGTTTCATCCCTCTTTTTTTTTAGTTCGTAAGAAATATGTAAATGGTTTATTTAGATTCGAGTCTCGAAGGAAGATTTGGAAAAAGAAAGAGGGGCTGTTATGGAAGAGTACCGAGGGAACCGAAATGCTACCGGAAGGATGCAAGATTCTCATTGGCAGCTGATGATGGAAGGTTCAAAGGTATGTGAGGCTTTTTTTCTTAATTATTTTTACAGGTAAGAGAGACTTCAATGTGTTTTTAAAAGACTTACTTCAATTTGAGTGCAGTATGCTGAACGTTTACCTATTGGTTTGGAGAAAGTGATTCGGTCTGTTCCTGCTGCAACTGTGAAGCAATTTTACGAGAAGTGGTATCATTTATGCAATATGGCAGTTGTGGCTGTTGGAGATTTTCCAGATACAAAGGTACTACTATTTTCTTTTGATGATGTGATATTACTTTTGTTCTTTGGCTACTTAAGCATTTATTATTACACTTAAACAGTCAGACTTTGTTTGTAATTCTTCTTGACTTCTTTCTAGGCTGTAGTTGATTTGATAAAGACACATTTTGAAGATAAAAGATCAAGTACCAATCCTCCAGAGATACCAATCTTTCATGTTCCTTCTCATGAAGAGACAAGGTTCTCTTGCTTTGTTGAGTCAGAGGCAGCTGGGGTTAGTCAAATTTAACTCTCCAAAACTTCTTACAATATTATCCTGATGTTGACTTCCAAACCCCTAAGCTTCTTTCCTGGTCTTGGCTTGCAGTCTGCAGTAATGATTAGCTATAAGATGCCTGTAAGTGATCTGAAGACGGTGAAAGATTATAGGGATATGCTTGCAGAATCAATGTTTCTACATGCTCTTAACCAAAGACTCTTCAAAATATCTCGTAGAAAGGACCCACCATTTTTTGCTTGCTCTGTTGCTGCTGATGTCCTGGTGAGCCCATTGAAGGCCTATATAATGAGTTCTTCTTGTAAAGAGAAAGGAACTCTGGCATCCCTTGAGTCTATGCTTCTTGAGGTCTCTTCGCCTTTCGCTCTCTCCAAGTCTTAGCCATTTTCTCCTCCCTCCCCCTTCATTGGTTCCCTGTGTTTTAGGTTGCTAGGGTACGCCTTCATGGGTTCTCAGAGCGTGAAATATCTGTTGTTCGAGCTCTCATGATGTCGGAGATTGAATCTGCTTATCTGGAACGTGATCAAATCCAATCAACTAGCTTGCGGGATGAATATGTACAGGTAAAGTCTGTGATGAACTTTATAGTCCACCTTTTTTTTCCTTCCCCTCTACAAAAATCTTGTTTATATGTGTATTTCATCTTCCAGCATTTCCTTCACAAGGAACCTGTTATTGGGATTGAATACGAGGCACAACTTCAGAAGACTCTCCTACCCCGTGAGAACATCCATACTCTGCTTATAATGTAGTCTACTTCAACTTTGATTATCTAACTTGTATATATTATATTGGTTCCTCTCTGATGCAGAAATATCAGCTTCAGATGTATCCAAATACTCTGAAAAGTTAAGAACATCATGTGGTTGTGTTATCAAGACAATGGAACCTAGATCTGCTGCAACAATTGATGATATGAGAAATGTTGTCTCAAAGGTTAATAGTCTTGAGGAGGAAAAGAAGATTGCTCTGTGGGATGAGGAAAAGATTCCAGAAGAATTTGTCAGTGAAAAACCAACTCCAGGGTAAAGTTTTGAATTATAACTATAGGTTTGCTGACAACGAATAACCAAGATCACCAAAAATTAATAGCTTCCTCACTTTTGGATATTGGCTCTATTGACTTTAGTTTTTAGAGTTTCTCTGAGTAGAGGTCCTAAACTTTTAATGCCTTTGTGCTATTATCTATTTCTTAGAGAAGCTTGACTAGTTAGGAAGATTTATCTGAAGAATCTTGATAAGATCCTATTTCTAAGTCCTTTTACTAAACTAAATGGCTCTTTTGTTAAAGCTAAAAGTAGGCAGAGCTCACTGGCGGGTGTGTAATTGTCATTGCTTATATCTTAACTTCGGCTAATGTTCAATGAAGGGATGTTACTCACCAGCTCGAATATCCAGAAGTTGGAGTTACAGAATTGAGATTATCAAATGGAATGCAAGTTTGCTACAAGTCGACAGACTTCTTGGACGATCAGGTGCAGTGTTAACTGAGAGCTACAATATTTTGGAATTCTACATGTGTGTGTATATATGTCTATGCATGGTTGGAATTGGCTTAAGCTCTAAGCTTCTTTCTATACTTAGTGTTCGATAACTTTATGATTGGTTTGTTTTTTCGTACAGGTTCTTTTTACAGGGTTCTCATATGGAGGACTTTCTGAACTCCCTGAGAATGATTACATTTCATGTTCAATGGGGTCAACAATTGCTGGCGAAATTGGTATGTTTGGATATAAGCCATCAATGCTTATGGATATGCTTGCTGGCAAGAGAGTTGAAGTTAGCGCAAGACTGGGGCCGTACATGAGAACCTTTTCTTGTGATTGTTCACCCACAGACCTTGAAACTGCTTTGCAGGTTTGCCTTCTTCCATATAAATCTTTGTTCTCTAAGTTCGTCCAGGTTGATTTAAGACTTCTTTTTAACATGTTTTGCTGAAACATAGCAGTAGGCATCATGAAGCACAACTCTCTGATTTGCACTTAGGTGTATTTATTAGCTTTGCTAACATCTGAACGATGAAAATAGAACTTATTGACAAACACATTTATGCGCATCCATTCACAGTTGTGCCTTCTCTCTTTTATGATGAAAATAGAACTTATTGACAAACATAACATAAATGTGCTTTGGATTGAACTGGCATTATCTTTGCCTTCTCTCTTCTTTCCAGCTTGTTTATCAACTTTTTACTACAAATGTGATGCCACAAGAAGAAGAGGTTGGAATAGTGATGCAAATGGCAGAAGAAGCTGTCCGTGCTCGAGAAAGAGACCCTTACACTGTCTTCGCCAACAGGGTGAAGGAACTCAATTATGGAAATTCTTATTTCTTTAGGGTATGATATCTTCTATTAGCTGAATGACTCTTTTTGTTGGTGTTCGCTCAGCCATTACTAACTGCTACTCTCTGATGTGTAGCCTATTCGGATAAGTGAACTCAGGAAAGTTGATCCCCTGAAGGCTTGCGAATACTTCAACAGTTGCTTTAGGGATCCATCAACTTTCACAGTTGTGATTGTTGGGAACCTTGATCCTACCATCGCCCTTCCTCTAATTCTTCAGTATTTGGTAAGTTTGATCACATCACTGGTGATACAAAAAAGCAAGCTTGTAATTGACTGCATTTATTGCGTTCCCTCCATGCAGGGTGGAATACCTAAGCCTGCTCAACCGGTTCTCAACTTCAACCGTGATGATCTCAAGGGCTTACCATTCACTTTCCCTACAAAGATTACAAGGTAAGCTGTATATTAATCTTGTCATTATTTAAAGTTCAACGGCGTAGCATGTTTGTTTAGCTTCAATATCGCTAATGTATAAAAGTTCGATGCTTTCCAAAATCTTGATTATATGTACGGTGAATGGTTGCAGCTAAATCATAATCCAAATATGCAAGTGAAATTTTGAATTCAGTGACATCAGTTAGGATTCTGATAAAAATGTTCCATCATCGACTAAACAGAGACAATGATATGTGTATATTGACTTTAAATGTGTGAATATTACAGAGAATTTGTTCCAAGTCCAATGGTCGAGGCCCAGTGTTCAGTCCAATTATGCTTTCCTGTACAGTTAACAAACGGAACAATGGTAAGTAACTGTCAACCGTAATCCACGCTGATTACATATGATGATATTTTCGTCCTGCCTTTCGTAAGAGAATGTCTAATGCATTTGCTTCATACCTCTGATTTGAATGATAGATCGAAGAAATCCACTGTATCGGCTTTTTAGGGAAACTTCTAGAGACCAAGATAATCCAATTTCTCAGGTTCACGCATGGGCAGGTATATATTCTGCCATTCATGTTAGTTTTCGATGATGATCACTCTAACCTTTAGTGACCTAACTTTCCTATATAAGCAGATATATTCCGCTGAGGTCTCAGTGTTTCTTGGTGGGAATAAACCTTCTAGAACTGCGGATTTGCGTGGTGACATCAGTGTAAACTTTTCCTGTGATCCAGAAATCTCCTCTAAACTGGTGCGTTATTGTATTCTCATGATCCTATAACGCTCTCTATATATCTTTTCGGCTGCCTTTTGGCCATCAAAGTCACCTCTTTCTTTCAGGTTGATCTAGCTTTGGAAGAAATTGTACGGCTTCAAGAGGAAGGCCCTTCGCAAGAAGACATTTCAGCCATCCTTGAAATAGAACAAAGAGCTCACGAAAATGGCCTGCAGGTTTTTTTTGTCGCCTATTATTCGCAATTATGAATCCATCACAGCCAAAAACCATATGTTGCTGCAGAAACAAACGAATTTCTTTCTGGTCTTGTTCAGGAAAACTATTACTGGTTAGACAGGATTCTACGTGGATACCAGTCAAGGGTCTACGCTGGTGATTTAGGCGCCTCTTGTCAGGTCAGTCGGAAAAAAACAAAACCTTTTTCTAGTCGAATTTCGGTCGTACTAGATAAACAGTCTTATGAAAAGGAAGAAAATTCTCTGTCGTTATTATAGATCCTAGAAGAAGGGCGTTTGCGAATGAGAGAGTCACTTGCACCGCAAACAGCACAAGCGGCATTACAGCGAATCCTTCCTCACCCTTGCAAGAAACAGTATACTGCCGTTATTCTCATGCCTCAGAAATCACGTTTTGGTTTTCGTTCCTCTATATTTGCTTCTCGGCCTGAGGCCTGCTACATTCGTGACACCAAGGTCAGACTTCGTTTATCCTTTGTGTTGTATACGTAAATGTAACAAATCAATCATTGATATATGAATTGTGTCTCTTTTGTTTTCCAGGTTTTGGCGGGAATTGCTGGTCTAGCTGTTCTTGTTTTTAGTATCTGGAGATACTCTCGCAAGTAGAAGTATGATCTCTCTTTCTTTTTGTCATTTTTAACACCAGAATTATTTCTTAGTAACGTCAGCGTTTATTATGTAAGTTCTCATATTCTTTTTACAGGAAACTAAGAAACACAAACTTATTTGTTGCTACATTTTTTATGTGCAATGACTGCCATAAATTTTCAACGTTTGGTCTATACATTGAGACATGAGTAAGCTAAAGCCTTCTCTTCAGCTAGCTCTCTGGCAGAATCATCCATTTTCTCCCTCGAGAACTCGTCAATACGGAGTCCTTCTACGATCTTCCAACTCCCTTTCTCACAGATAACTGGAAACGAGTAAACCAAACCAGGTGGTATACCGTAAGAGCCATCAGAACAAACACCCATAGAAACCCAATTTCCTTTAGTGGTTCCAAGAAACCAATCATGTACATGGTCACAAGCTGCGCTAGCAGCGGATAAAGCACTCGATTGCTTACGTGCTCTTAAAATCGCTGCACCACGTTGCTCAACTTCTGTAATAAACTCGTTCTTCAGCCATTTGGTATCAGCGACATGTTCTTCTATGGGTTGATCTCCTGATTTTGTAGAGACCGTTGCATGATTGGTGTCTGGATATTGAGTCGAAGAATGGTTTCCCCAGACGATAACGTTCTTCACGCTGCTCACGGGAACACTTAGCTTCTCGGCAAGCCGAGCTTGAGCTCGATTATGGTCGAGCCGTGTCAAGCAAGTGATGTTTTCTTCCGGGATCGACGGTGCAAACTCCTTCAAAATCAGAGCATTTGTGTTTGCAGGGTTTGCTACAACAAGAACCTTGCAATCATCTGATGCATATCGATCTAAAGCCGAAGCTTGAGCTTTATATATCACTGCATTTTTTGACATGACATCTTTCCTTTCCATGCCTTCTTTTCTTGGGAATCCGCCAATCATTATAGCAATATTCACCTCTGTACAAGCCTCCTCTACATTTGTTGTTGCAAAAACACCTTTGAGAAGAGGGAAGGCTGAATCTTGAAGCTCCATTTTCAAAGCTTCTAGTGGTTTTGAAGCTGCTTCTATGTCAAGTAAATGCAGAATCATGGGTTGATCTGGGCCTAGCATAATACCTCTTGCAATCATTGGAGTAATTGCATATCCTATGTTTCCTGTTCAATAATAATTCAAATTGTAAACCGGATTATTCACTCCAGAAAAGCAAACAAAAAAAGATTTCAAAAGCTTGGTACTTGGTTGACTTTACCTGCTGCACCAGTGACAAGAACCCTTATAGGGTCTTTCTCAATATTTAACAAATTGCACATGTATATTATCATTTTCCATGACAAAGCAACACAAAACAATAGAACCAAAGTTTTCTGAATCACAAAAGTATAATCAACTTCTTCTCCAACGGACTCCATCTTTTACGAGTACAATATGATCTACCAACGAATGGGTGTTCATGTTTTCCAAAGTTCTAATTTATAGAAGCTAAAAGAACCAAGAAGAGAACCAAAAAAAAAAAGAATCTTTTCGAAAGCTTATAAGAGGACATAACCTGATACTTACAAAACTTCGTCTTACAAAAATCTTAAGTCATACAACAAAGACAAGGAATCTATGGAAAGAAACGTCACCGAACAGAGATCCTCATAACTCTTTTTTGTTCAAAATAAGAAATTTATTATTAAAAAGGTAGACAATTCGTTTTACGCTTTTGGTTTTAGCTCGGTTTCATTGGGTTTATACAAATTGAAAACCAAATACAATCCTCCTAGTTTGGTTTGCATTGGATTCAATAAAATAAAATCTCACTTTAATTTGGTTTAGTCAGATCCGGTTCAGTTTTAGTAAGATAAAACTTAATATTATAATAAACTAATAATTTAATTTATATGGAATAAAACCCCGGTTTATCGCTTGGACACCAAAATCGATTTCGCGTCGGCTTCGGATTTTCAGTTTTCCAACTAATAAAACCAATCGGTTTATAACTATATTTCGGTTTTGTATCGTCTCTATCCCCAAATTAATTTACTATTACGCTTGGTATACTGGGCCTTTAATGGGCTCACAAAATCCGAAGCCGAAAGAGGGTAAATGCCAACGATAATGGCAAAAGAGTAAAAAGCCCAAATAAATCATCTAGGTTTAATTCAGTGTCGCATATATATGCTTACTTCTCCTCCGTCGTCGCCTTTCTGTCTCTCGACGTTCTTCGACCCTAAGGTACTCTCTTTCTCTCTCTCTTCTTAGCTCAATTCTGCATTATTTGATCCTATTGATCTGGAAGTGAACAGATCTGTTTAATTTCCGATAAGAGAATCTAGCTTTTAAGAGGTCTTTGCTATCGAATAATCGCAGGTAAGAGTTTGACGAAGTACATCACTGACAAAGAGAAGATGTCTGAGAAAAAGGGAAGGAAAGAGGAAGTGGTGACCAGAGAGTACACCATCAACCTCCACAGACGCCTTCACAGCTGGTGAGCTTTCTAAAACGTTAACTTCTTCTGTGACTGTTCATGTTTTAGCTGCTTGATTGTTCAATTTCATTGTGTTGTTATGAGATTTAGTCTCTTTCTGCCATATTATATTAGCAAGCTTCTTAGACTTATTGTGGGTTTTTTTATTAGTGTCTCAAGATTATCTTTTTCAAGAATGTAATTATGCTTTAGGCCTTAACATGAGATCTTTTGAAATTGAATTTATATGGAAATGTTGTTTATTTTATCATGTTCCATGTATTCAATCCTGGTTTTAGCTCGTTGTTGCTGTTTGGGGTTTCTTGAAGCAGAATGAATCAAACGAACACTGAATCTTATTTTGATTCAATTTACCCAAACATGAAGTTGAAATGAAATTGTAAACATCATTTTGTGGTACTGGTTTTCTCCGTTTTGCTTAGGTTTGGTACTATGAGATGTTAGGTCCCCTGCTAATACATGATTAAACTTGTAACAGCACCTTTAAGAAGAAGGCACCAAATGCCATTAAGGAGATCAGGAAGTTTGCAGAGAAAGCCATGGGGACGAAGGATGTTAGGGTGGACGTGAAATTGAACAAGCAAATATGGAGCAGAGGAATCAGAGGTCCTCCAAGGAGGATTAGGGTCCGAATTGCGCGTAAGAGAAACGACGATGAAGACGCAAAGGAAGAGTTTTTCTCACTTGTCACCGTTGCTGAGATCCCTGCAGAAGGACTCAGTGGACTTGGCACAAAGGTCATCGAAGAGGAGGATTAAGAAGGGACTAGTCTGTCACTAAGACAAGTTTTGGAGTTTTTTATTTCTTGTTGTTTTCATTCAAAAAGTCTTCTGTCTTTTCTTTGTAGCGACTTGCATTGCCTGATGCAGTTTATTGGAAAGACTCGTTTTCTTCTTCAAGACCTTGAGATGAATCTGTTTATGCTCTTGTCTTCTGGAATTTTGATTCAATCTTGCTTTTCTAAGATGGTTCTTAGTGATACTCGAGTTGCTTATACAAGCAATGATGCCTCACGTTTCTTTTTCGTTTTGTATTACAATCAATCATATCTTCATTGCCTAAGAGAAATTGTATAAGTGTTGGTATAATCAAGCAATCGTGTAGTTACATATCAGTCTCCGGTCGTGGTTTATCTGATGATGCTGATGAACAGTGAGTGGATACCTGCACGGGCCTCCGATGAGAGCTCCAGCTCCCAGCTAATGAGTACTCGTAACCTCGTGCATTCTCCTTCCGATTCTCTCACCATCCAACCAAAAACCTCCGGGTTCTTGGCGAATACGAGGAACTTCATAGATATATCGCCGTTCCATGAAGATTTTGATGAATCCACACGGTGTAGAGCAAAAGAAACAAATGTTAATTCCCTCCTCTACACACTTTTCATCACCTCTGTTGACTGGATTAGTAGATTAGATAGCGACTATAGTAGTCTCAGAACAACGTTTTAGGTCAATAAGATAATTATAATACACGGTGGATGGATGATACACTATATTGCAATTAGTAATAAAAACAACACATAGTCCAAAGTTTTTAAGATTTTAAATGATTCTTTTCCAACATTCTGAACAATTTATTATTGCATATTCAATCGTAGACTCAGTAGAATCTTTTGACGACTAACCAACCACTGGCATTGAAACATCAAATTCCTGAAACGAATTTTCTGTAACACAACAACTTTCTCACATTAATAATTCATAGTATTTCTGTTTTATTCTGTAAGAAGTTCAATAAGAAAATCAGTATTTTTGTTTTTTGACGGCAGAATCTTGGTTTATTATATATGTAAACAAAATGGTACAGGTTTTGTTTTTATTACTCTACCCTTATTTCATTTTAATTAAGATAGTTTAATAAAAAAAGGAAACGTCGACAGCAGGATTCGAACCTGCGCGGGCAAAGCCCAATTGATTTCGAGTCAATCTCCTTAACCACTCGGACATATCGACATCTTTGTTTTCTTTCACCTTTAATATATTATATTAATTGTAAACTAATAATTATTCTGGACTACTGTTTGCGGCTCACGATACGCTAAGGCCTAATCAACACCACAACCAACCGTCCGGTTCTGTGATCCGGTTTGTTGTATAGTTCCATAGTCACACTTTTGTATAGCTGAAACTTGATTTCCACAGATAACCGAACAAAACCAGATCCATATAGATATATCAAAGTAAAAATATCAAATTAATTCTTAAAACCAATAACAAGTAAAATTAAACGAAACCGGTTCTCAAAACCAGACAGCAACATAAAATTGTGTATGCCAATTTGGTACAAAGGGAATCAAAGATCAGCTCTTCCAGGATAGCGAGGGAAGGGAATAACATCTCTGATGTTGTCCATTCCTGTAGCAAACAGAACCATACGTTCGAATCCAAGTCCGAATCCAGAATGCTTCGCTGTTCCGTAACGTCGCAAGTCAAGGTACCACTCGTATGGCTCAATTGGTAGACCCATCTCCTCAATCCTGTTTCATAAAAACCCAACCAAAGACCAGAGTTTGCTTCATGAGAGAGATCGAAAGAACCAAAAAAGAGTAGCCAACATTAAACAAATTGGTTTCACTTTCACAAACCTTTCCATGATGACGTCAATCCGCTCTTCCCTTTGGCTTCCACCAATGAGTTCCCCAACCTAATTTCACAGTGAAGAAGATAACAAAAGAAGCCATATAAGGTGTTTGCTTCCATGAATCGCACACAAAAAAAAGGGGAGGAAAAAAGGATTCAACTTTAACTCGGTATTAAGCAAAGATGATGAGCTTTATTACCTTTGGAACAAGGACATCCATGGCAGCAACTGTCTTTCCATCATCGTTAAGTCTCATGTAGAAAGCTTTTATTCCTTTTGGGTAATTGTACACAATAAGAGGCTTTTGAAACACAACCTCTGTCAAGTATCTAAAAATTGCAAGATATGAGACAACATGAGTAACCCATTTCTTGCAAGTGATTTAAGTTGAGAAATAGTTTTAAGGATTTTAGGAAAAACAAACCTTTCGTGCTCAGATGCTAAGTCGATTCCCCACTCGACTTGGTTCTCAAATTTCTTTCCTTTAGCCACAGCTTCCTCAAGTATCTTTATTGCTTCGGTGTATGTTAGACGACCAAAGGGAGTTGAGGCAACCAATTTTAGCCTGTCAATGCAGCCTTTGTCGAAATTCTTAGCCATGAGTTCCATGTCATCGTAACGTTTTTCAAGCAGCCACTTGCACATGTATTTCACATATGCCTCTGCGCAGTTCATATCGTCCTATACAAAATTTCAAAGCCAAATTCTAATATACTGCTGCTATATAGCACCAAAGAAGAAGAATCAAATGTTTATTACCTCTAGATCAGCAAAAGCCAATTCAGGCTCAACCATCCAGAATTCAGCAAGATGCCTTGAGGTGTGAGAGTTCTCTGCCCGGAAAGTCGGGCCAAATGTATACACGTCACTAAGACCGCAAGCATAGGTTTCTACTTGTAACTGACCAGAAACTGTCAAAAAAGCTTGACGACCAAAGAAATCTTGGGAATAATCAATTTTTCCATCAATTTTAGGTAATCCAGGCTTGAGCTTTGACCTCTCTACAACCTTAGCAAAATTCTCCTTTGCTGTAGTGAGTTCAGCAACGGAAGCAGTGATCTCTTGCTTGCTTGCTTTATCAGCTTTGAGCTGCGCTACAGCTCCACCTCTCTCCGTGACAATGAGCCTGGCAGCTTCAACGTCAGCCTCGGTAGGCGGAGGGTTCTGAATGAGATCCCTCTCCAACTTCTCAGATTGGTTGATTAAGGTTGTCACTTGGAACATTTCACCAGCACCTTCGCAATCACTCGTTGTGATGATTGGAGTTTGAATGTACAGGAAACCTTCTTGATCAAAGAATGTGTGGGTCGCAATAGCAAGCGCATGTCGGATTCTTGCAATTGCTGAGATCTGAAACCACAGGCAAACAAAAAAACGTAAGATAAACCAAAAACATTTCAAGTCAAATGCTTTCCGATTAAGGCTGTAAAGAATCTGTAATCATCGTTACTGAGCGAAGAGAAAAGTATACGAAACTCAATAACTAAATCAAACCCAGGAACAGTTTCAGTCAATAAAGTGTTTACCGAGTTGGTCCTTGCACGAAGATGAGGAAACTCTCTCAATCTCTCTAGAGTCAGCTTCGTCTTAGGAATTGGGTACTTAGCTGGATCCACCGTTCCCACATCAATCACCTCGACAACACTAAGCTCAATCTTCTGCTTGGCACCTTTACCTTCCGGAGGAATCTTCAAACATCCATCGACGGTCACACAAGTTCCCGTCGCAACAAGCTTGGAGAGATCTGATACAGAAGCATCCACCATAACCTGAAGATTAGCTGGGCAGGATCCATCGTTGACCTCAAGAAAAGCGAATGTCCCTTTCCCTTGCTCCCTTCCCGTTTTAACCCACCCGCTAATTCGGAGCTTCTGACCGGCAAGTCCAGCTCCACCGTCGGGTCGACCCAAAATCGATCGAATACGGACCCGGTCCGAAAACCGAGCTTTCTGCACTGTCGAAGACGAGGCTCCGTCATTTCCCAAGGAGACGGCGGCTAATTGATCTGAGGGTGGAGGAATCTCATCACCACCCATGGTTCGTAATTTGGATACGCGAAGCTCAGAGTAGTGATAGGAAATGGTGGCGCTGGAGTTAAAACCCTAAAAGAGTATTGGTCGTGTAAAGAAGTAAGAATAACAATCGTTGGATCGTTTGCCAATTATATATGTGGTTTGGATTTCGAGAAACCATGTAGGGATATAATTGGAAATTCACAAGCCAAAGATTCTAACGGAGGAGATGGAATCTTTTATTCGTATCATAAGATTCATTGCCTTTTTCTTTTTATTCTTGCAGTCCCAATAAAATTGCTTATTTGTAATCTGAGTGCCTCATTAATAAATTCGAATCAAAATTGCGTATATTTTGAGAGATCATAGTCACTCTCTTTGAAAGTCACCATCTGTTCGTATTTACTACTATTCACTGTTCTTGACAATCACAGTATCTTTTATTCGAAAATATTGTCTTTTTATTTATGGAATTAAAAGAACAGAAAGGGTAATCGAGATGTTCTTTAATAGAAACTGTGATAATTTCAAATTTACTCATAGAAAGAAAATTAGGAAAAAAATTTTTAAAATAAAACCAAAAGATGTAATAATAACAAGTTGATAATAAAAATATAAATTCCTTATAATATCATAAATCAATAAATTATATATAGGGAAAATAAATAAACATAACCTTAATTTAAAATTTTAAAATATAAATATGTTATGATTTATGATTATTTAATTTATTAAAATATTTTAGTAACCATGTTAAGTTTTAAAACTTCAGAATATTAATTTCACGGATAACATCAAACTAAATTCTAAAAAAATAAAATATAAAATAGTTGATCTATCATTTCAAGTTATTTAAAAGTTCTTCTCATATCGTTTACATCTTCTAACAATCACTTAAAATATCTAAAAATGTTATACTATGCGAATGAGATATACAATACATATTCCAAATAATTGATCAAATAACAAAATTAACCATTTTTCATAGGTTGTCAAACTTATGTTGATTATATGGGCCTTATGGCCTTAGACCCAATAGAAATCTTTTAGTATGGGTCCATACATATAACCTCACAGATATAAAAGCTTTTCAAATAAGGCCCAATAAAACTTCGTTATCAGATATATATACATTTCATCACCTCGAAAACCCTAACTCTGAGATTACGCCCTCGTTTCAGCTTATTGCAGCCGTCGGAAGACAAAACAGAGAAGCAGCAAATCAGCCATGGGTAATCCTCAGAGCTTCTAGAGTTTGTTTTTTTGAATACATCATTTTTGAAAATCGAATTGTTTAATTTCATAGATATTTTTTTGTTGCCTTTGTGGATCTGTTTAACGGTGAATGTGTGTCGATTCCAGGCAAAGTCCACGGATCTTTAGCTCGTGCCGGTAAGGTTAGAGGACAGACACCAAAGGTGGCGAAGCAAGATAAGAAGAAGCAACCCAGAGGACGTGCTCACAAGCGTCTGCAGCACAATCGCCGTTTCGTTACCGCCGGTAATTTCTTCGATCCTTTGCCCATGATATTACGTTGTCTGCGTCTATTGACACTCTTACATTGTTCAGTTTATAGCTAATAATGCATTGAATTTGAATTTGTGATCACTCGAAATCGCATGTGTTATTAGGAATAATCTACAGAAATGTTTGGATAAGCTGAATGTTTATACTTCTGGGTTCGATGTTCATCGATGATACCGCTTTTTAATTTATTCGAGTGCTTATTTGCAACACTACTCTTTTATTGATTTGTGTTCGTTAATGGATTTTTGCAGTTGTTGGTTTCGGTAAGAAGAGAGGACCAAACTCTTCTGAGAAGTAGAAGATAGATATGCTGGAAAGAGAGCTTTTTGTGAAAGCTTATAATATGGCTACTTTGTAAACCTTTTTGGGAATTTTTCTTCGTTTGTTTGTCATGTTTCTTTGGCACTAAACTTATGTGTTTTAATCCAATGCTATGAAATACGACATTTTACTTCTTAATCTGATTCTCAGCTTAAACACAGACCTATAAATGGCTACGAGTGTCATTTAGTTTGAGCTCTAAAACAAACAACTCCACAAGGTTTTTGCGAATAACATGGTTAAAGCATTTATCAAATGTATGCAAGAGTAAAACGAGACTTGGTAAGTAGTTTCAACTTTCAAAGTTCGTCATGGAAGCTTTTGGATGAGTCGGGTCTTTTAGAGACCTTGTCTTTGAGGAACTGTACGGCCATTGATGCATGGATTGCAGCACCGTACGGAAGTGCATCCTCGTTTACTCTATAGAGCGGAGAATGTGCTGAGGCATACCCTTTGGTCTCATCCTGCATTCGCAGGAAAGAGAAATGGCCAGGGATTGCTTCTGCAAAGTAGGAGAAGTCTTCTCCTCCCATAAAAGGCGATGCTTCCACAAAAGATTCTTCACCCAACAAATCTCCGACAACGTTCTTGAACTGCTTGTATAAGTCCATGTCGTTCACAGTTGGT
Organism: Schrenkiella parvula; assembly: GCA_000218505.1. Taxonomy (NCBI): domain Eukaryota; kingdom Viridiplantae; phylum Streptophyta; class Magnoliopsida; order Brassicales; family Brassicaceae; genus Schrenkiella; species Schrenkiella parvula. The sequence goes on along the minus strand of CM001192.1, from coordinate 9,574,071 downwards.
GGGAGTGGTTCTTTATTGTTTGGTGTTAGATTCACGGATGCATTGCACCGGTGAACTGTTGCTTGCTTTGTAATAACCTAGAATCAAAGATGAAACCAGGATTTGCTTTAGGGAAAGAAGAAATGATAAACCGGAAAAATCTTAATAAAAAAAGTGCAATCTTGAATCACAATCACCTCTTTGATTCTTTGTTGAAGCTGAGAAAAACCGCTAAACGCTCGGAGAGTTCCTCCTATGGTGACTGAATCAGGGATGACATTGAAGGCATTGCCTCCATGAACCTTAGAAACTGTAACCACCTGAAGAACCAATACGAATGAGCTGTGTTAGAAGATATGCCAATGCCATGTGTATGAGCATTGAGGACAATGATAAGAACGGAACCTTTGAATCCAAAGGGTCGGTTTCACGTGAAACCAGATGTTGAAGACTGAGGACGATGCTTGAAGCTGCAACGATTGGGTCTATTGTATGTTGTGGGATGGCAGCATGACCTCCTTGCCCAGTTATCACAGCCTCAAAGAATGCAGATCCAGCCAACATGGAACCTGAACATGAAGCGGCTTTCCCAAAGGGAAACCGGTTGGTGAGATGAATCCCGAAAATGGCTTCAACATGCTTCAACGCTCCTTCTTCTATCATCGTCTTCGCTCCGGCCAAACCTTCTTCTGCTGGCTGGAAGATAAGCACCACCGTTCCCTAACAAAAAACAAAGTATTGATGGTGCATAGAAGTCTTACGTTAGTTTTGTTGATGAAAATCAAAGGCCAATGCAGAAAATGCATAAAACCTGCAAATCATGGCGATGTTCTTGAAGCAACTTTGCAGCACCAAGAAGCATAGCAACATGGCCGTCGTGCCCACAAGCGTGCATTTTACCAGGAATTTTGCTCTTGTGCTCCCACTCAACACCTTCCTGAATTCGAGAATCAATTAGATTGTATTATAATCCTTTCATTCAAACGCCATTTTCGTCATTGCCTTACAGATTGATATTGGTGTTGGCATAAATCATAAGATCATTCGACCTAGACATTCTCGAATCGAAACTTTTTTTGTTGTCAACTCACTAATCGAGACACTTTTAGGAAAATATAGTTAATATGAAACATCACTTTTCCCCATGAATTGATATTTCAATCATATATTAATTCCGAAATGATAATATACCTGCATAGCCAACGCATCCATATCAGCTCTCAGCGCGACGAACGGCGGTTCTCCGGTGCCGATATATCCGATAACGCCGGTGATGGCGACGGGATACCTGTACTTAACTCCGATGAGGTCTAGCTCCGACCTAATCAGTTTACTGGTCTCGAATTCCTCGTAACCCAGCTCCGGATTCTCGTGGATTTTCCTTCTGATCCTCACCATCCAATCGAAAACATCCGGACTCTTCGCGGATTCGAGGAACTTCGTCGAGAGTTGAGAAACATCGCCGGTGCTCCATGAAGATTCCGACGAAACACGAAGTAGAAGTAAAAGCAGAAGGAGAAATTGGAAAGTCATACTGAAGAGCGAATAGTTGTTCAGAGCCATGGGAGGAAGAAAACGAATTCCCGACCAAACTGATGTCGCCGGTCAATACAGATGAGATAGCCCGATTATTACTGGGCCAGTTATTGTAATTTAGGCCCATTAATATGAAAACGATTTTGTTGATACCATAGCCTCCAATGAACTGTAGATCAGAACAGGCTGTTCCAAGTCTACTATGCAAAACAAAACAATGATCTTCACTTTTAACACAATAGAGACACTATAAAACTTGATGATAAAGACTAACTTCGGCATTAGGATTTGCAGGTAGGTCTATCGCAATCGTCATAACAAACTTCGTCCTTTTGAATGTATCGGTGGTAACATCGAGTGTAAGGGTTATTACAATACACTTCGGCTGTCTTGAGAAGCAAGAAACAGTCGCGGCTACACGAGAGAACACTATCAAATAAATTTGAATAAGTAATAGTTATCTTTTAGTGCCACTAAAACTACTTTTTTTACCAAAGAATTATTGTTTAAAAATAATAAATATAACTTTACATATATTTTAAAGTTATTAATTCGATTTTAAATATAAAAGGATCAAAATTGTTTTTTCTTTTTTGATCACCATTTTCTTTGAAACGGTCATGAATGTACTTTATTTTTTGATCCAAAATAAATGTATAAAATTTCTTCTATTTAAATGCTGTTAAATATCATTGTTTATAAACACAAATTATACTATATTTTATATATAATATATTTGATCTTTGAAAGCGAAACCAACATAGTAGTTTGTAAGCGATATTCTGCAAACTGAAAATTTGAAAACCAACAAAGTAAAACGAAGAAATCCTTGCTTCGCTTGCTGCTCTAGAATCAGATATTTGGATGTTACTTTTGTTAACTCAATCTCTCCAGATTGAACAATTAATTATTGACTAGATTTTAAATTTAATGTATGGTTGAAAAAAAAACAAAAAAGGTCAAACAAACTAAAAGTGGATTGTACTTTTTTAGTTAATTTATGGATTGGAAAAACTACTTTTCGCTTAGAACTGTTAAAGTAAAAATTCACTATTTTAGAAAGTTCAGAAATCGTAACATAAATTATTGCCTTCTTCATATTGCTTCGAAATTTGTTCATTAGAAGTAGCATCAAAAGGAAAAATATCCATCCCTTTTTCAAAATTTTGTTCAGCTTTATCGTGTCTATTTTATTTTTGGATTGTATTGGTTACAAAATCAATAAAGAAATAGCCTATAATATAATCCTTTCAGTGCGAAGAACAAAATAGCTAATATATTATTTTTCAAAGTGCGTCTTGAACCTCCAACTTCTAAATCTAAAGATACTTTAGTAAACCAAATGTATTGATGTTGTTTGGTGAATACTTCATTTTTTTTAAAAATTGATCTTTTTGAGTCATAGTCAAAAATAGATTTTACTTTGATGATAAGTAAACCATTATTTACCATAGATAAATTGAACACAAAATATACTTATTAAAACAGAAAAAGATATTTGGGAAGAGTATACGATATGCATATGCTCAATTTTCTTTACATTACATAAGCACAAGTCAAAAAAATTATATATGAAAAGTATAAATAGAAGAATGTATAGAAAATTTTCGAAAATAGTGAGAAATACTAATATTAAAATGAAAAATTAAAGAGTAACAAAAAGTAATTAAGAATGGTGAGAAAAGTAAAAATCTGATGGAAATATGTTTCTTTAATAATTCATACAAGTATGACGCACACATATATATATACTGTATTTACTGCTATATCTCTGAAGATGACACGTCGCAAAAATTCTCAAAAGGAAGAGGATCTTTTTTTTTCTTTTTTTGTCAATAAGGTAAAGGATCTATATACGTCAAGATATAAATTTCAATTCAATTCTATTTATATAAAATTAGGATTTACAATAAAGTTTGGTATATTCAACATTTGATTGACAAATTTAACATAGCATTTTTTTTACTGTATTTACTAGTATATGTCTGAACATGACACATCGCCAAATCCTCAAAGGGAAGAGGATCTATATATGTCAAAATATATATATTTCAATTCAATATTTTCCTTACAAAAAACTTAGGATTTACAATAAAGTTTGGTATATTAAATTTTTTATAGACAAATTAACATAGCCAATTAAAAAAAACTGACTTGTGTTGACATAAATGTTAACAATTTTTTTTGTTTTGACATGAGTCATATTTATGTAGGTCAGATTTAATTTTAATTTATTAATGGCTTTTGTCTTTTTGAGGGATGGATAAATATTGGTTGCTAAATAATTCGTGGTCAAATAATACTTAGATTTCTCTCTATATATAGAGGAAAGGACTTATCGTCTCCAAATCCATCACCACTACAAATACCCTTTTGTGCCTCCATCAAATTACACCTCTTCGTAGACATTAATTCTCTCTCCATCTTTTAGTTTTCTATTCATCTTTTTTTTCTTGGGTTGAAGATGACTAACTCTGTCGAAAACCCTGGTTTTGGTAAGCATATGTATCTATCTTCTTTCACTTAAAAATCACATTTTATAAGAAAAGTTTTTGTCCATAATAAAGTTGGAAAAAAATTAATGGTTTTTTGAATATACGTTTTTCTTTTCAGTGCATGAGGATTTGAAGACACAAAAGAAGACCGAAGAGTTACAACTGGACAACAGTGTTCCAACGTCGAAGACATCATCGGACGATGATGTGTTTTTGGCTCCTGAGGTGAACGCATTTGGTCGTCAGTTCAGGTTTTTTTTTAAAAGCATATAATTTAAACATTCTTTGAAGTAATTAAAAAAAAACAGTAGATTCGATCAATGTAAATCGTTGTAGAGACTACGCGGATGCGAACAGCGAGAGGCAGAAGAGTGTCGAAGAGTTCTACGAAACACAACATATTAACCAAACGTTTGACTTTGTAAGCTCTCTTGTGTATCATCTATTATATATTGTATGGTTTATTTGCTTCTTCTTTTTTTGCATGGATGTGTTTTGTGAACTATTGATGAGAATTGTATTATCATACTTTTTTGCAGGTAAAGAAAATGAGACATGAGTATGGAAAACTAGATAAGATGGTGATGAACATTTGGGAATGTTGTGAACTTCTTAACGAAGTGGTGGACGAGAGTGATCCTGATCTTGATGAACCACAAATTCAGCATTTGCTTCAATCCGCAGAAGCAATCCGTAAAGATTATCCTAACGAAGATTGGCTTCACCTCACTGCCCTTATCCATGGTAATTAATATATAGTTAATTTATTTAATTATGACAAAAATATAATGTTTATGACTATAGCCTATAGTTTCAAATCAGAATTTTCATATATAAGAATAATAAAAATTGTAATGAATTTCTAGATATTGGGAAGGTTCTTACTCTTCCACAGTTTGGAGGACTTTCTCAGTGGGCTGTTGTTGGTAAGTCTAATTATTTTGTGGGTTCTTTTAATTATCAAAGGAATATAATTTATTAAAAATTATGTTTTCATAATTGATTATTATCAAACTTATCAGTTTTTAGTGACTTATGAATTCTCTGTAAAAACTTATAGGTGACACATTTCCTGTTGGGTGTGCATTTGATGAATCTAACGTACACCACAAGGTATACATAACTATATATATATAAATCTCAACAGTTTGCTACTTAATTTTTTTTCAAACATATTAGTATTTGGAGTTTATATTTTTCTTAATATTTCTAAGCAAGTGATTTATAGTTTAATATTTCTTCTTTTCCTCTAATCTTTTATATTTTTGCAGTATTTTATGGAAAATCCTGATTTTAACAACCCAAATTACAACACAAAAACTGGGATTTATTCTGAAGGATGTGGATTAGAAAATGTTCTTATGTCATGGGGACATGATGACTACATGTATCTGGTAATATTTTCATTAATTACTGTACTTTATTAAATATTATAATTGATTCAAATTTAAGTGATTTATAAAATAGTTAAATTATATATGTTCATAGGTGGCCAAGGAGAATGGAAGCACTTTGCCATCCCCAGGATTGTTCATTATCCGATACCATTCCTTTTACCGTAAGCATAATAGATTAAAAAGACAATTAACGAACTAAACACTTATTAATTAGTAACATAATTTTTTATTTATTAATTAGCATTTATATGTGAATAATATATGCAGCATTGCACAAGGCTGGAGCTTATACTCACCTTATGAACGAGGAAGACAAGGAGAATCTCAAATGGCTCCATGTTTTCAAGTAATTTATTTAATTTCTCTAAATAAAAATAAACTTAGTTAAATCGATTTTGATCCTAATGATCGGATTTTAATCCTTAAATTGTTTATAATACAGCAAGTACGACTTATACAGCAAGAGCAAAGTACACGTCGATGTCGAGAAGGTTAAGCCGTACTACTTGTCTCTTATCAAGAAAGTAAGGAAGTTTACTTTAATCTCGTCCGATTTATTTTATTTTCTTAAAATAAGTTGCCTAAACAAAAGGATATATACATCGGCACTAGTATGAATAGAAGAAAAAAACAACATTTTTGAGAAATAGGATAATTCACTAATATCTGTATATTACATTCTTGATTTTAAAATTTAATAATTTTGTTGAATTTTCAGTATTTCCCGGAAATTTTGAGGTGGTGAAACTGCATCACGGCGTCCAAGAAGTCTACAAATTTAGAATGGTGTCTATTTAATAGTCGTTTAAGCACTGGAAAGCATTATTGCCCAGTTCATGAAGTTTTATTAGTATTACATTAGCATTAGCTAATGTTGACACCAAAAGAATATTGTATCCCATATTTGCTAATATGAATAAAAAGTCATGTTATATTCTGTTTTAAAATTTTCAGGATGATAATGTATCATGTTTTTTTGATTTTTTAGAGTGTTTGTTTGTTCGTTTGTCAGTTACTAACGAAACGAATAATAATTATAGTTCTACGATAAGTCGTAGTGACCAATCGCACAAAAAAAAAAAATAATCCTACAACAGATTAACGACTAATCACGCGATAACAAAACGAACAATCAATAACAATATTTAGTCGTGATTATTAATCGCAGACTCTAATCATTGGCGATGGTCAAAGGAACAAACCCAAAAACTTTTTTATTTAGGTTAAGATAAGTTTTTTTCATATATAGAGTAATAATAATTGTATTGTACACCAAATAAAATCAAAAATAATATAAATCTTAACATTTAAACGAAAATAAAAATCACTTCATTCATTCATAATCATACGATGTGGAAGGTGCAAAAAATGTTACAAAACTACACATCTAAGAGAAATTAAAACATTTTATTTGCAACCAGAAGGGCAAAATCGTCTGAAACAAACAGTTATTTCACTTTCGCCTAAAACGGCATCATTTGCGAAACCCCTGAATATATATGCCTGAAAGTTCTCGAACCAAAGCTTTTTTATTTTCACTTAGAGATCTTTTTAGTCACCGGAGGAATATCGACAACTCCGTCAGATTTTTCACCTTCAGGAGGTGGCATCTCCTTCTTCTCCTCAGATATATCCTTGGGACCCAAGAAACTTGGCTGATTCGTAGAAGACAATAGCCTTGCCCACATTCTATCCGTAATCACCACATTGTTCTGTTTCTCTGTTATCCTCTGCAATAGAAAATATATCAAATCAGGACCATCCAGCAAGACAACGGCTATGTCAGGTCGAAACAGATTAGTCCATTGCAACATCCCTAATCACAATTCAGATCTTTTCCACAAGTCAAAACTCGGGTTGCAAAGCTAAAAACACATTGATTTGTATCAGTAACTTACGTAGTAAGGGATGTATGTTTGTCTCCCATTGACGAGACCACTGGTGTAGCCAGTGTAACCAGCCATTGCACCATGAACCGCACTCTGAGCAAGAAGGGTACAGTAAACATTGTCTGATGCATTGCTTGGAACCGCCCGGATCATGTATGTAGGATCTAAAGCGAGAAACGAGAGCTGAGTTTAAAAGAAACGTAAACCCAAATAGTTGAAAAATGGGGAAAAGAAGAATTATGATTTTGTTACCAATGTATTTGAGATTCATCACCATCTTATTCTTCTTAAAATAATCCTATAACCAGAAAAAAAAAAAATTAGAAACACTATAATATGAGAAAGTTTGAGTCTTCTATTGTTTACCTTGATGCTTTGTGATAGCCACAAGCCGACATCTTTAAGAAGCTTGTTACCAGACGCGTCCTCAAGAGTGTTCGATTCCATGCTTTTGGACATCAAATCTTGTCCTGCTCCTTCAGCAAGAACAATCACCATGTGACCATTCTCCTTGAGCCGTTTCTCTATGAACTCGAAGAGTCCACCTTCTCCTTCGAGGTAAAATGGTGACTCCGGAATCAAGCAGCAATCAACATCTCTGCTGGCTAATGTTGCATACATAGCTATGAATCCTGTAGTAAATCATCAAATAGTCTTTAATCAGTAACAGCTAGAAAAGCTTTTACCTGTAATTTAAAGATAAAACACCAGAAGAGAAAAACTTACCACTGTAACGACCCATAAGCTTAACAAAACCGATACCATTCTCATTACTTTCGGCTTCAACATGTGCTGCGTTGATTGCTCGCTGAGCCTCCTCCACAGCAGTGTCAAACCCAAAAGATCTATCTATTACCGGTATATCATTATCGATTGTTTTCGGAATTCCAACCACAGCAACTTTAAGTCCACGCCTTCTAATTTCCTACATGGTTGTATACAATTAAAATTCAGCTGTTGATTGTTAAAACTTACAACTAATAATATCACGCATCACAATCGCATTACCTCATATATTACTGAAGCTCCTCTCTGTGTTCCATCTCCACCAATAATGTAAACCTGATTGATTCCTCGATCTTGGATGCTATCAACTATCTTTGTGGTATCATGTCCACCTCGAGAGGTCCCAAGGATTGTTCCTCCGCGTTTATGGATATCGTTCACAACTTTAGAGTTTAAGGGGATAGTGTTCTTGGCATAGAATCCCCTGTATCCACCCTGTACAAATGAGAATCATAAGGACAATAGCCACGAAACTCAAACTGTAAATGAAGAGATAATGATTCAAAAAAACTTACATCGATTCCCAGAATTCTCTTTACTCCATACATGTATGATAAGCTGCTCACTATTTCTCTAATCACGGTATTGAGACCGGGACAGAGACCTCCACATGTAACTATGCAAGCATGGACTTCATCGGACTCAAAGTAAACCTTTTGGCGTGGACCAGCACGTCTGAAATGGATTCCTCTTGGACCATCTTTGTGGACTACAATCTAAATAACAAGAAGGAAAAAAAACAGAGGAAAGAAAAAGAAAACATTCTTCTCAGGTTCTGAGTAACACAGAATCATCTAACACCATTCTTCAAACACTTCAGGGTAAAAAAGCATTAAGCTTGATAAAATTTACCTTCTCAGGAACAGTATCATCAGCATCAACAAAGTATTGCCTAAAAAAACAAAACGAAAAAACCCATGTAAACAAAATCAAAACTATGAACCCTCAAAGCAATGAAAATATCTGAAATAGGTGAAAATACTTACTTAACCACTGAGTAAGCTGGATTGTCTTGTAATGGATTAGGATAAGTCTGCAAACAACATAAATCAGGACAAGAATCAACATTAAACATATATAAACTACGAATTATCACCATTTGATTCGAGAAAACCATGAGCAGATCAAATATATAGAACCCAAAGCAAAAGATTCCTCCTTTATTTACAGACGATATCAGATTTTTAGATCGAGAAATTTCCTTCCACGTTTTCAAATCAACCAGGCAATAATGAGAGGCCAAGTGCACGTACAGGAAGATCGGGAAGATAATCGATGAGATGAGGAACGTCCTGTAGTATATAATCACAAGGACCGTTGACGATCTTCGGCTTGTTACTTTTTGGACTAGACATAAGAACGATCAAATCAGATAAACTCTCTCTCCACGAAGATGGAATCTCCACAGAAACTACTTTGAATGAGAAGAAAAAAGAGAAAAAAAACAATTTCTGAAACGAAGAAGGAAAATGACAGAGCGTGGATCAAACCCGTCAATCCAATAAAAGGCGACCCATTTTTGTAGGAGTTGAGTCGATTGTACAAATCAGAAGAGGTAAGAGAGTGAGAGATGAAGAACTTTTCTCGCTTTTTTAAATGTGGAATATGATCAAACAAGTGGTGGGCATCAAAGGAACTTCTTCAACGTATACGAAAAGTAGAATAATACATATACATATATATATACATGGATATGTATATGCACTTTGGGTAGATTATTCTCGTGTATATATATTATAGAACTGTAAAAGGTGACGATCAGGGAGGTAAAACGTAAAATTGGAATGAACGTTGAAACTTGGAGAAGAATAATTCACATACTTCTAGAACAAGAATAATTCATTGTAACTTTCCATTTATTGAAATCTTATTAGTTTGGCCTTGTAAAACAAGTAATGTGAATTCAATTTGTAAGAAAAAAAAGATCAATGTCTTACATCTCAGATCTTGTAGAATATTCCGACAGTTTAATAAAAAAAAAAAAGAATCTCTTAAAGAAAGAAGGACAATATCCAAACTATTTTTGTCGGATATCTCTTATTTTATGTTTGTATTATTTGTTTAATATATTTGCTTAGATCTATTTGCCGGGTTTTTTTGGTTGTTGTCAAGCAAGTATTTGCTGGTTTCGAAGAGAAAACATGATATATTACTTTTATAACAAAAAAAAACAGTTGACAAAAAAGCCTATAATGCTATCAGATGACGTACTTGCTTAGCCGTATTAAATATTTGAAAACAACTATTTATACAAGAAATATTTTATTTTTAAAAAACAGCTCGCGTAGTGCTAAATAAAACTAAATACGTGTCGTTGTATGATTCTTCGTACTGTTGTAATGAATTATTAAATCTGGCTGTTATTATCATAAGACTCTCCGTTAATATTCTCCCGCAATAAGATTGCAGTACAATGTAGATATTAAATTATTTTTTCTGTATATAAAAACTATTTAATATTAATATTTGCCGTAAAAAAATGTGTATTTTACAGTCGGTATGAAATTGCTGCATATGTATGTCTACAATGCACGTGACCGTCGGTCGAATAAGTTGCAAGAAACAAAAACGTAACTACATGGGCTATTGCAATAGCCTAGCACTAATTACAGGTTGATAGATGGGCCATGACTCGGCCCATTATTCAAATTCTCAAAATTTTTGAGTCATATACTGAGACAATACCACACACATCACTGTGTACAAAAGTCACACTAGTTAAGTCGCACAGTGTTTGATGGATATTATGAAAATTTCAGGCTTTTGATCCTCCATTAGAAATTAAATTAAATATTTGTTAGGCAGCCAATCAGTCCAAATATCATGGTTGTCCTTTTACTTACACACCATGAATCTATATTATGTTCTTGTTATACTAAATGTATTTTCGTCAAAAAGAACAATAAAAAAACTATATATATAAATTTTTGGAAAATATTTTCTTACACAATACGAAGAAAGACCTAAACTAAAAACTGATGTTTCATTTAATTATTGTGCGTAGATGTGTTTTCATTCTTTGAAGTTCTTAAATATACGAAAAAGAGATGTTCTTATACAGCTAATAATAAGAACGCAACTCTCTAGCGAAATTTTTACTTCTTTTTTACTTTGCACTTTTCAATGAAGTGTAATGCGAAACCTAATAATCACTAAATCAAATCATGACCGTTTGATCTGTTGTTCAAACAAATCTGCGGCTAGGCCCCATCTCCCAACATCATCATTGGACCTACAAAAATGTGGGACATATATATATATATATATATATATATATAGCACAAACTAGTATGGAGGAGAAAAAAATATTTGGTACCAAAAAACCCGTTTAGAAATCACTACTATTCCTTTAGTTCCTAATTAAGCCTTTTTTGTGGATAAATCGTGTTTTATTTTTTCAATAAAAACCTTTAATTCTTGTAAAAAAATTATGAATTTGACGAGGTTTCTTGTATTTTTATTTATCCTAATTATTCTTACATAACTATTACTATTATGATACTTTAGGGGCATTTATGGTCATATATACTCTCTGTGTACATATAAGTGTCCTTTTTTATATTTTAGTTAAATATGTAGATTATATAGCAAAATTAATAATGAAATAATATGGATAGGGAATTTCTGTGTTAAAAAATCTTTTAAACGAAACCTATTATGAAACAAAGGTTTTAAAATTTGAAAATTATCATCGAGATAATCAATCGACTCTTTAATGAACTTGGTAATTCCATTTCCTTGGATAACTTTTTAGTTCATACATAATATATAAGATGTATTGCTAAATGTGTGGGAAGTAATGTGCATGCAACTATTCGAGTATTGAGCTCTAGGGATAATGTTTGGTAACCTAACTTTGGAAAACAAAATTGACATTTTCTTCGTATAATAACTTGTCCCCTTAGATTAATTTTCTAGAAATCTCATTCACTTTATTTTAAATGTTTCTTGCAATTAATTAGGGGTAACAAATGATGGCTTAAGCAAACACTTCTTCCACAGACCATCAAGAGCTTACACAACCGGAACAAGAAAACGACGCAAAATTATCCAAACCGATCACGACTCCGAGTTAACCGGATCTTCAACGGAAACGAGATGGCACAAAACCGGCAAAACAAGACCGGTTATGATCAACGGTCGACAAAGAGGATGCAAGAAGATATTAGTACTTTACACAAACTACGGCAAGAATCGACGACCGGAAAAAACAAATTGGGTGATGCATCAATATCACTTAGGTATTAACGAAGAAGAAAGAGAAGGAGAGCTTGTGGTCTCCAAGATCTTTTATCAGACACAACCTAGACAATGTGTTGGTAATATTAATTGGTCGGATCATCATGGTAGTTCCAAGGATTTGATCCGAATTGGTGCCGGAGATGAGATCTCCGGCGTTGCTGCCGCCTTGCAGAGTCTTGGCTCCGGTGACGTCGTTTCTAAGGTTAATATACCAATCCCTTTACAAGAGCCCTCGACGAAATATATGATACATCCGATATATTTCTTCTCTTATGCTTAACCTTTACATAAGAATAAATTGAGATATTGTTGTGTCTTTAATGCAACAATGAGAGTTTATCTAACAAACATTTGGTTGTGTGTGGTAATTAACATGTATGTAATCAAGGGGACAGCCGAAGCTTCAAAGGGAAGAGAAAACCGGCGTGTGTCTGGCACGAGCGAGGAAGTATATGATGGTATCATAAGACCACCATCATCATCATCAACGTCATCGCGTCATATGATCCATGATCATGATCAACATCATCAAATCGGAGATAGGAGAGAATTTCACATAGCATATTCGTCGTTATATCAGCATGAGTCACTCTTTAGTATTGCAAGCACTGTGCCATTTCAGGTAAAGTTTCGGTTACTTTATTTTTCTTTATATTGAAACCAAAAATTTAATTTCCAAATAAGCTCAAATTTGAAGGCAATGCACGCGAACGTGCATGGATTGATATATGTAGAAGTGTTTCTTGTTTTCTTGGACAATTAATCATAACAAGTCATTTAAACAAAAGCTAATGATTTTGGATCTACAGGCTCATGCAAAAAGTAAATCATGCAATATCACAAAATCGATCTTGTTCATATTCGTATGAAAAGTAAATTAGCTTGCAAAAAGTAACAACTGAAGTATACATTGTTACTTTTTAACAAAAGTACAAAAAATTAATATTGTTAATTGTATATTTTTTAATATAATAATGATAGCAGCAACAATTAAGGGGTCGATCATCTCGTTCGGGATTAGAAGACGTAATTATGGGTTGCACAGCTACTTGCACAGAAGACGTAAGTTTCTAATATGTATTTAATTAATTAAAAGTGTGATAAATAATAGGCTTTGGCTGTGTCATTATTATTGATTCATATTTTGCATATTTCAAACGAACATTACAAATGTGTAAACTTTGCAGGAAAATTCAGAAGCAATTCCACAGCAAAATGCAGATTGGTTAACGTTTCCACCATTCTGGTAAGGACAAAAATTATTAAAATGATGGAAATTAACATATATCGTAAATAGAATTATATATTATAAACAATTGTTAATCAAACAGTCATTTAGTTTGTTACTTAAAAAATCAGGTAACTGTTTTCTTTTGGAGATAATTGAGACAAAGAATATACAATTTAACCACCAGACCGGCCACAACCTCGCAGGAACCAAACCGAGTCAGATGGTCAAAACCGGAGATTTTAATCGAACCGAAAGGAAGTAGAGAAGTATTGCAAACAACCTCTGTCCCTAGCTTTTGATCAATGCTGAGCTACGATATCTGCCATTAACGTACGACATCAGAGGTTGCGATGAATGATGATTCGCTTAAAGGAGATTGTAGCCTGTGAAATTCCTCAACAACCTAGTTATACATGAAATGACAATCTTTCAGAAACAAAATCGTAGACTTTGTATTGATGAATATCACACACAAATAGATAAAGTTTTTTTTCAGCTTCAGGATTTGTCTCATAAATCGATCAAGCGTTTCAATAAAGCGGGGCAAGAGTTACCTTCCTTTGCGAAGGATGCAGCAAAACCCGCGGTCTTATCGAGCGAACGTGTTCAAAAGCTGCAGCTACGGTCATACTCTTATGCTCAATCTGAGAAACACACAGACACATAACAGTACGTAAGAGGGAAATTTCTTGACGGAGCAATGGTATTGTATTCAACCGACTAATCTATGGACTTGCCAGATAGCAGAGAACAACGGTAGTACTTCTTCCCCGACCGGCTTTGCAATGGACGTAAATGGTTTTACCGAGCAAAGCATTCTCTGTTACATAAAGGCAATGCATAATAAGCAACAGCAAAAGTAAATGCAAACAAGGGTAAAAGAGAGCACAACATCACTCACTGTGAATGAAGTTTACAGCTCGGGTTATGTCTGCAATCAAAGGAGCAAACAGGTAATCCCGTGTTGGTATCACTAGATGCTCCATTCCATAAGCCTAAAGCAATTTGCAATCACCAAAATACTCCAAAAGTAGACAAAAAGATTTGAACACAAGAAGATTGGAGGCATTGAACCTACATTGTACAAAGAAGATGGTACCAAAGTCTCAAAAGGCTCATTAAGAGTGACTACGCCACCAACGCCTAACTGTTTTAACCTCGGAACATCCTTACGAAATGGAACAGCTCCCATCAGAAGATACTGAAAAGAGGAAAAACCGCATCAGAAAATGATGCATTACTGCATAATATACACACAAATACAGTTCTTAGCTATAGATAATCTATGAAATGTTCAACTATATGGTTATGGAAAAGCTCACACACACAATGATGAAAGAGACTTGATCTTAAAGCCAAGACACAATCAAACTCAATAAGCTATTTAGTTTGAAATCTCAGTAACGAGAAGTATTGGCATTTCCTTCCTTTCGCATTCAAACATTCCAGTCAAATTGAATTTCCTAATACTAAAAAATTATTGCGTTTAAAATCTCTAGGAGAAATCCAATTGATCTCACTCATTAACCAAATACAGAAACAAACTAGCCGCAACAAGAATCTAATGATCTGACATTTTAAAAAACTACACAGGAACTAGCTCGCTTTCTCAGCAATCAAACGCGAGAAAAACGAAAGTACCTCATCGATTTGATCCCACCATCGAAACTGAGATTGGAGTTTGAAGCGGAAGAGGTTGTAGAAAAGGGTCGGGTAAAACAAGATCCGACCACCAGCTCCGATCAGAGCTCTCTTTGCTTTATCGCCCTTAAAACCCACAATCTTCTTCTTCGAGACGCCGTCTTTTCGGGATGACCGCTGCGTCTCGTCATCTTCCTCCGTTGCAACGATCATCGCCAGAAGTTTTAATAAACTTCAGAGAGTGAGTTGGTCAAACTCAACAAAAATTCCAACAAAAAAAAAATGTGCTTCGACATTAAACAGTAAACATTCTTCAAACATCAGGCATATTTACAAAAATCACCCATCAGTACGAATGACATATTAAGGCCCATTTAACTAAATTAAGACATATTGGGCCTATACAAATTTAGGGCGCAATTCTATGTGTCAAATTTTTCCATTTTTTTCCACTCTGTTACGAAATAAAATTAAGACGAGCAAAGACGAGTGTAAATGCATTTGGAACATAACTTAATTCTTAGACAAAATAATACTAAGAATTAACTACTCAACTACTATTATTATTATTATTATTATTATTATTATTATTATTATTATTATTATTATTGACTAACTTTTAACAAAGCCCATTGTTGTTTTTAGAGTAAGTTAACATAGATCATTTGTTATCAAGGTTTCATGAAAACATTTCATCATTATTGTTTTAAGTTATTCTAATTTAGTTTAGTGGTAGAGCAAAAAATCAGAAAATTTATTATTAATAAAATGGAAAAAAGGGTTAAGGAAAAAAGTTGAAATACATTTATGTCTTATATTTCCTTAAAATCAAACTGTCCCTTTTAATTGATTAAGTTTTCCATTAATTAACTTTTATCCTTTTTCATCTTCTATATATTTATTGTCATTATTTATTAAATATTAGTAATTTAGTATAAACAATTAAACATTTGTTCTACACTCGTCAAAATACATTTTCTCTTTCAAAAGAGTATAATATATATTTGCGTAAATGCCACTGCCACAGACACTCGTAATTTCGACGCTATCTCTAGAACATTCCGATTAACCACAGAAGAAGCGCAGAGCCGAGGAAGAAAAGGAAGAAGAAAGGAAAGAAGACGAATATGTCGTGGCAGACTTACGTCGACGATCACTTGATGTGCGATGTTGAAGGCAACCGCCTCACCGCTGCCGCAATTCTCGGCCAAGACGGTACCGTCTGGGCCCAGAGCGCCAATTTCCCTCAGGTTAGGGTTTGTTTCTTCAGCCATAGCTGATTCTTATTAGCTATGCGCGTTTGATTCGTCAAGATTTTGCTATTGGATCTGTGTTGAAACCTGCAACCCTTTTTCTTACGTTTTCGGTGATCAGTTAAGTTCTTCGCCTTAGTTTCCTTCTCTAAGTGAATATTGAATTGGATCTCTTGATGGAGCTTTAGAAATATCTGATAATTCTTAGCTCATGCTTTTGATTACTGATATCTACTGAGTTTTTATCGAATCTCTCTATCGATAGATTGAATCACCTTAATTCAGCGTTTTCTCCTGTTTCGTTTTTGAATATAGTTTTCGGATTCATATGTTGTTGGAGCTATAGATTGAAAAAGATGCAGTAGAAGAAGTTTCTAGTCACAAGTTTAAAACTTTTAAGCAGAAAGTTGCGACTTTGGAAATGGAGAAGTTCTTTGTAGTTGAGTTCGGTTTTCTGATTCATCTGTTCATAGGTTTTTTGGTTCTTCCAGAGTGAAGTGTTTACCGATAATTAGTCGTATAAGAAATGCTGTTTCTCAAGGAATTTTCAGCATTTGTACTGGTTATGTAGTTTGTAGTTCACTGTGATGAAATCTTATGAGGAATTGATTTTGCCTTCTTCCTGAGTCTACGTTTCTCTTACCGTTTTACTATTGCTGTTGTTTTAGCTGAAGCCAGAGGAAATCAGTGGCATCAACAAAGATTTTGCTGAGCCTGGAACACTTGCCCCAACGGGACTCTTCATCGGTGGCACAAAGTACATGGTAATCCAAGGAGAACCAAATGCCGTCATTCGAGGAAAGAAGGTAAGTGGACTGATTTCAATGAACTTTTCTTTTCTTTTGGTTTCCAAGACAATTGATTTTATGAACCAACGTTTACTTTTTGCTTCCATTATAGGGAGCTGGTGGTGTTACCATCAAGAAGACCACCCAAGCCTTGGTCTTTGGTATCTATGAAGAACCAATGACTCCTGGTCAGTGCAATATGGTCGTGGAGAGGCTCGGTGACTACCTGATTGAATCGGAGCTCTGAAACCCAAGCTGCTGCTATATTCCTTCGCTCATGTAATCTTCTAGTTGTGTCATGAGAAAAAATCTATTTAAATATCGAATGTGATCGATTCAATAGTCCGACTGTGTATTTACCTACCATGTGATGGATCTTGGGGTTGTATGATTCTAAAACAGTATGGTATTGTCTTCATTTGTGTCGAGTTGAAATTTTTTAAGAATGGCAGAATGGTACCATAGCTGTTTTAGAGTTTATGAATGGTTGTGCAGATTTAGATCATTAAGATATATAGACACAGTGATTTCAGACAAGTTTCGAATCAAATGTCTGTACAAAAATTACACTGCAGGAAGAAAGACAAAATCTTAGATGGTCACAATTTCTAGACTCTTACTTTTTCTTGCTCTAGCTACATTTCTGCTAAAACAATGACTCAAATTTCTTTTAAAATTCTGGGTTACAATGCTAGTGAATTCATAGTTTGCAAACTGAACAACAAGGAGATTGCGAGACAGAATCTCAAAATCCATCTGAGCAATTCGATTCCACGCGAAGTTGAAGCAGAGGAGGTCAATGCAGTTGCATTCGTGGCCTTGGTTTTGTTCCTGCAGAAGATTTAAACAAATGAGTAAGACTATGTATGTATTGTTGTTCTTCAGTCTCAAATCGAAACAAAGTTGCTGTCTTTATGACATACCCGCCTGCGGTTATGTATATGCATTTGTCATAACCTGTAAACAAAATTGTATCAGATCAAGATTAATCGAAGACTGTTGATTTGTGATTTTCCAGAAGCGAATGCTGGAGATTTTGTTTACTTACTAGGGTCTTTGTTGACCTTAACACCAGCTCCTCCAAAGCTACAAGCGATGTCTGTAGCTCTGTTTTGCTGGAAATAGCTATTGAACACGAAAGAAGCATGAGAAACCAAAGTATCTGGTTGGAAACAAGGCTGGCTCGGTTGAATAGCCGTGCAATCAACATTTCCAGGACCACAAGCCCAATCCAAAGCACCTTTCAGATCTCTCTCTGAAGCTTGAGAAGAAGCAATGCACCAGCTATTACTACTCCCACTCGAGTTTGTACCACTCGAATTCGACCGAAACCCGTTGTTCTTTCCCGTGAAATCCAACTGATAGACGCTTGTCTGGTCAGGGTAAAACAATCCCCAGTTTCTCTCTGAGTCTAAACCTGTTTTCCGGTTCTCGTTGAACAATGAGAATATATAAACGTTCATCGCCTCTCCTGGTTTTGCAGGTGTGCCTTGGTTGGTAACCGTATGGCGGATTATATTTGCGTTGTATGTCTCTGCATTGTCAGGAGAGGCAGCAGCTTTCTCCTTTGGTGAACCTTTGGTTGGCCATCCAGTCTCGGTAACCATAATCTTGATTGTCCTGAAGTTTAAAGCCATGAGGGCGGAATAGAGAGCATCAACTTGAGCATCGAACATGTTCTTGTATAGCAAACCGGTGTTCGGGTCAATCACTTCAGAAGAAGACTCAAACAACACATAATCCAAAGACACATTGTTCGGAGAATCTCTATAAGCATAGTACGGATAAAGATCGATCATGAAAGGAGACTGATGCTCTGCGAGGAACTCAAGCATCGGCCTCAAGAAATACGCGTAGCTGCTGTTGAATGCTCCAGCAGAAGGAGGGAAAGATCTAGAGAGAATCCCGAGAGAAAGAGTCGTCGAGACCTTGATTCTTCTGCTCAAACCGACTTTTCGCAGAGCGGTGAACACGTTCTGCATCGCGGGGACAACGAAAGATGAAGCATTGATGTGCGGATCATCAGTAGATTCAGCTCCAACGGTTATGTAAGTGATCTTGGTCGTTGGATAGTACGGTAAGACGCTGTTCTTTAGCCATGTGTCTACGTTTGATTGGAATTGAGAGAAAGCGTTGAGATCGGAATTTGGAACTCCGATCATAAGCTCAACGCTTGTGTTTCCAAAGGCCTTGAGGACTTGGGAATTGTAATCGTAGATTCGAACGTATTTGATGTTATGCTGTTTAATCAGCTGAACAACTTTCTCCGGTGTTGGAAGGTCGTCGGCGCTTCGTCCGTAACAAACTCCGATGTTGCCACCGTAGCAACAGTCTGCAAAAAAAAAAAATTGGGGGGGGGGGGAAGACAGAATTAATTGTTTTTCTCCGACCAAATGTGTCTTTTTGAGATTTGATTGAAAATCAGTGATATGTAATTAAGAATGAGGGTTCCCAGAACTGCAATTGTACATAAGCTCAAGCTCTACAGTAGAATAGAAGAAAGTAATGGAATCTATCAAAATGTCTATTGAATATGGATCGAAACAGGAAACTAATGAATGTTTAGCTGAACAGAGTAGCAGAAAGCTCTTTGAAGTGGAGAATCATTTCGTTTAATGGCCACTAGTGAAAAGTAGACAGAGATAGAGATAAAAGAGAGGGGCAAACCCAGAAGCAGAAGCAGGAGAAAAATGGCGAAGATGAGCTTGAAATATCTGGCCATTGATGATAACTGAACTATCTTGCTTCCTTTTCCTGAAAGAAGGAAGCTTTTTGTTCTTCTTCTTCGTCTTCGAGCTTCTTCTCTCTTTTGTGAAAAGAGTTTGAAGCTTTTTCTCTCTCGACGACCAAAAAAAAGCTTCGTGAAGCTCTCTCTCTCTCTCTCCGCCGAGAGTGGGAAACTAGTTTAGTTTCTTTTTTTTTATCTTTATTGTATTTTTCTTGTCAGAAGTTGAACACACTGGTCGGAGACGAACCGGGCCTTAGGCTGTATAATAAACCCGATTTGATAGAATTGTCTCGAATCCGCTTAGCTTTGAGAGTTGCTCCAAACTTTTCTTTCTCTCCCCATTATTTGTGTATTCTCAAAAACTACCCCATTATAAAGTAAAACCGGTCCCATATGAGCCCAAAAAAGACCGGTCCCATATAATTTATAATTTATGTTTGTGAGCTTTTAGAGTAAATATAAGATAATAAATTCGATCATAAATATTTGCTTATCTTAGAGTAATATATTCCAAAATATAAGATTATAATCAACTTTTTTTTCTTTCGGTTCCAAAACCAGATAAATAATTAAGCTTTTTTCTTCTAGCCAGCCTGTCCAACATACCGGAGATAACCGGTGGAATGGTTAAGGAATTATTGCGAACCGTCCTTGCACTCATCAGTCGATTTAGGGCCCGTTTAAATATTACTGGGTGAATTTAAAAGCCCATTTGTTTTTCTTATTTCTTAATTATATAATTATTTTTTTAATTTTTTCCCGGTCTCACGCGTTCAAAATTATGTCCGTTATCACGAAGAATCGTCGTCTTCTCTCCACTTCCCACTTTCTTTCTCTTTCTTGAAGTTAGAAAACCTAAAGAGAGCGATAATCCCTAGATCATCCCCAAAGAGATGAAGATCAAATCGAACTTGAAGCAGCTTAAGCTCTCCGTTCCAGCTCAAGAAACCCCAATCTCTTCCTTCCTGTAAGTTTTCGCGATTCTCCTTTTCTCTCTGGCTTTCGAAACGATGAGAAATCGTACATCTTAATGTGCTTCAAATAAAATCAGATAAATTACTATCATCTCCTTCGAATGGTTTGGGATTCTGAACTTCCGATTGAACTACGATCTGTTTTGTTTACAAAACAAAAGTCAATTTGATTAGAATCATTTTTCTGGATTTGAATGAGTCCTGAATCTGAGAAATCGATTGTAATTTCATCTAATTCAATCAAAATCAAAAAGGAAGAGTTACTTAATCGTCTTGATTGGTCATTGTCTTGATGAAATGACAGGACTGCGAGTGGAACGTTTCACGATGGAGATTTTCTGCTGAACCAGAAGGGGCTACGGCTGATGTCAGATGAGAAGCAATCAAGGGTAATTTCACTGAGCTTAAAACCCTTATCATTTTAAGAGGCAAATGATGTAGAGAAGAAGCAACTAAGGCAATTTCTTATGTGTGTGTGTTTTGTCTTCCATTATAGCCATCTGATAGCAAGGAGCTTGATTTCGAAATCACTGCTGAAGACTTAGAGACAGTCAAAGTCATAGGAAAAGGCAGCGGCGGAGTCGTACAATTGGTTCGACATAAATGGGTTGGCAATTTATTTGCTATGAAGGTACGTTTTTGATTAATAGACGATTCAAGAATTGATGAAAGTTGGAATTCATGTGGCATCACCTCAGGGATTCATAACATAGGAAGTAGGAAAGTTTTGCTCTTTTGATATTATGATCAACATGGAATTTATTATTTGTTCTGTAATGAATTCAAGAGCATTTGGGGTTTAAATTTGTTTCATTTTTATGAATCCCAGGTCATACAGATGAACATACAAGAAGAAATCCGAAAGCAAATTGTCCAGGAGCTCAAGATAAACCAAGCATCGTCTCAATGCCCACATGTAGTTGTCTGCTACCACTCTTTCTATCACAATGGAGCCTTTTCCCTCGTGCTGGAATACATGGACCGTGGATCTCTTGCAGATGTTATAAGACAAGTGAAGACTATTCTTGAGCCTTACCTTGCTGTTGTCTGTAAACAGGTCCATTGAAACGTCCTATACTCCACCAAATGGTTCAAAGCATTCTAAATGATCTATCACTCTTACTTATTTTTTCTCCCTTGTAAACAGGTTTTGCAAGGCCTTGTGTACCTGCACAACGAAAGACATGTCATACACAGGGACATTAAACCATCAAACCTTCTTGTGAACCATAAAGGAGAAGTGAAAATCTCAGATTTTGGTGTCAGTGCAAGTCTTGCGAGCTCCATGGGACAGAGGGACACATTTGTTGGAACCTACAACTATATGTCGGTACGAAAGCGTTCCAAAATCACTGCATTGGAAACACTTCCTACACAAATTTCTTCCATGCCCTTGAGTAGTAGCTTTTGTTTCTTAACATTCATAACCATTTCTTTTTTTACTTCTTCACTTCACAGCCTGAGAGGATCAGTGGAAGCACATATGACTACAGCAGCGACATTTGGAGTTTGGGCATGTCAGTGTTAGAATGTGCAATAGGGAGATTCCCTTACTTAGAATCTGAAGATCAGCAAAACCCGCCTAGCTTTTATGAGCTTTTGGCAGCAATCGTAGAGAATGCACCACCAACTGCTCCTGCTGATCAATTCTCACCTGAATTCTGCTCCTTTGTATCAGCCTGGTAAGTGGTAACTCAGTATATGCTTTTTCGTATACTTTGTATCGAAACACAGAAAGAATTAATATTAATTGTTCAAATGGTTCTTCTTTACATTTCAAACAGCATACAAAAAGATCCTCCCGCAAGATCATCATCCTTGGACCTCTTGGTAAGTAATTCTTACTCACCACTCACTTTTTCTCTCTTGTTAACAACCTTTAGGATCTTTGATGAAACATTCGAAATTGTTAATGTTCTCAGAGTCATCCATTCATAAAAAAGTTTGAGGACAAGGATATTGATCTCGGGATACTTGTTGGCACTCTGGAACCACCTGTTAACTATCTTAGATAAGTAACTCCTCTTATCTTCTTCTGCATTTTGGTATATGATATGATATACTATGATAAGATACATGATGTGTAATGTGTCTCTAAAGATTATTATTACTTGATGATCAAATTTAAATGAGATTTTATTACTTTGTGATTGTCTTCTTCCTCTAATATGTATATACATGTTTTGGTTGATTATGTGATTAAATAGACATTTTCTCACCCAAAATTATGACATTTCATAAAGACCAAATCAAAGGATAAGAATATAATAGTCTTGACTTAACAACTTGGGAGATCCTATCTGAGGAGATTAACATGTGGTGGAGATGAGTCATGGACACTCTCATGGGTCGATACTCCAAAGACTTATTCATGTATTAATCAGAATAGAAGTCAAATGATTATTTATTTATTTGCCAATAAAATGATGATCATTGACAACAGTGAAAATTCTTACATAATTCTGTCATATTACTTTGCACAAGGGAAACAAATATTTTATTTTAACTAGTTTTTGGAAAGTCCCATCTATTTTATTATTCTATCTCTATGATTCACTTTGTTCTGATTATCTTCTTGAAATGCATAAAGAGTATGAATCTTAGAAATAGATTAATTTTTTTAAACATGTACACAAAACCTGCTCTGGTTTTACAAAATGAAGATCAGGATATTCCAAAAAAAAAACACTCACATAAGAGTTTACTCACACAGTAACTGACATGTCTTTAGGCATTTTCTTTCTGTATATTTGTTTCTACATCTTGTCGAGAATGTCGCCATCTTCAGACAAGTCGTGTTTGCTAGTATATACCCATCCACTTTCCTCTCTTGCTCTTTGCCTTCATGTATATTATCTCCATTCCAAGATCTCTAGATGGGTCGATAAACATTCAGGAACAATTGTTGGTTTGCTAAAGTATATCATCGTAATGGCTGTATGTTTCGGAGACGATAAAAGAAAAGAGACCTTGCGTGAATACGTGTGTTAGTGTTTTAGGTCGTTTAAGAAAAACTTAAATGATGATTGAATGATATACCAATTTCATACTTTTCAAAAATGTGAAAGTTGCTAACTGTATCATTAACGTTCAGTATCTCCAAAGCAGGATGATTTATCACAAACCCATAAATCTACTCAAAGCGATTCCCTTTTGAGTTATCCATAGATATTGAATATCGTCTCATTGTCATCTTTGATTTCGTTCACAACCAAATCTTTAAGAACGGAGCAACTTTGTAAAAGACTTGCAAGAGATTCATCGTCCGAGAACTTGACTAACAAAAATGCAGAGTTTTGAGTGATGGGAAACAAAAGACCGAACAACCTTGATACTTAGTTCACACGCCTTCACGGAGTATCAATATTTTTGGGTTATGCAAATACTCAAGCAATCTCGGCAATTTTAGGACTATGCCAAACTAGTCGTGGAACCCAAGCATTAATGTCTCTTTATAGTATAATCCTACATTGCACTTGATTATATCATCGCCTCTTTTTTCGTGGATGTGCTCTTTGTGAGAATCAATATGCTGACGATCCAAACAAATATCTTTAAGTAAATAAGTGTTTAGATAGATAGATTGGTACTAGAGACACACATAAGGTACCGGTAAAAAGTGGGATAAAGGTATATATAGCTCGGTATTTTATCAAATGTATGTCAAAGAATTTCATTTGATATTTCGTAAACATATATGATATATTGTAGAACTCAAAATGATAAATAATAGCATAGAACACTAAAATATTATATAGCATGCTTATACGTGATATATTAGTTCAATCAATTAGTTGTTTATATAGAAAAGAAGCATCATACATGGTTTTCAACACTTAATAAATTCTAGGAAACTAGCCTTCTAACAGCTGTGTTTGATAAATTGATTGTCTATGCAACAAATAAATGATAGGAACAAAAAACAGTTAAATGAAAATTACGACATTTCATAAATGACAAATTAAAGGATAAGAATATACACAGTCTTGACATGGGAGATCCTATCTAAAGAGAATAGCATGTGGTGGAGATGAATCATGTGGCTCTCACGGGTCCGCATTCTCCAAAGACTATTCGTTTACTTGTTAGAAATATAGTCAAATAATTTTTTTTTGTTATGATTATTGATCAACAGTCACTAATCCTTACATAGTAGTCTTTCATATTCGCTTTCGGAAAAGTCCCATTATATTTTATTTCTACGAATCTCGTTGTTCTGATTATCTTCTTAAAATGCATGAAAAGTATTGAATCTTTCTTACATCTATTGTTTTTTCCCCCCAAATATATAAACGAAAACTGCTCTGTTTTCACTAACTAAAGAAGATCATGTGCCTTCTACAGATACACACCATCACATAAGAGTTTACTCAAGCACTAACTGACATATCTCTGAAACTCTGTTCAGTTTCTACATCTTGTCGAGAATTTTGCCATCTTCAGACAAGTAGCGTTCGCTAGTATGAACCCAGCCACTTTCGTCTCTTGCTACATATTGTCTCCATTTCAAGATCTCAAGATGCTTCGATAAACATTCGGGAACAACTATTGGTTCGTTGGATCATTGTAACGGGCACTATGTTGCTGAAATGAAAAAAGAGGTAAACATTACGTTTGTTAGTATAGTTACAAAAAGAAAACAGGAAACACAAAAATGATAAGCTATTTTTCTACGTTTAAAAACGTGAATATACAACCAAATATTCAAGAACCGGACAAATTTGTAAAAAACTTGTAATAGATTCGTCACCCGAGGACAATAAAAAGATGCAGACTTTTGATAGATGGCAAACGAAACCAAGGCAGAACCACCTCCATACTTAGATAACGGAGTATCAGCGTTTTCAGAGTTTTGCAATTACTCAAGAGTACGCACATTACCATAGAATACATTGGTTTGATTCACAAAAATCTTCAAAAACTGGGCAAATTTGTAAAAGACTTGCAACAGATTTGCCTCTCGACAACTCAATCGATAGAAGGTGCATATGTTTGAGTGATGGCAAGCAAAATAAAGGTGGAACAACATTGGTATATAGTTCAAAGTTGGCACATTACTACTGAATACTTTGGTTTCGAATACAATATTTCAAGAAAATGGCAGATTTTTAAAAGACTTACAACAGATTCGTCGTCCGGAACAACCTTGAAAACAACATTCTTTACAACCAAATATTTAAGATCGAGGTAAAATTGTTAAAAGACTTTCAAAAAAATTACCATCCAAGAACGTAACCGTAAAAAGTGCAGACTTTTGAGATATAACAAACTAAACAAGGCGGGACAATCTTGATACGTACTTGATCATCATCAATGACTTTAGGGTTATGTTCTAATTTTTTTTAAAAAATAGTCTATTTAAATTGTATGAAAAAAATAGTCGTAATCAATAAAGGTTAGATTTGATGGGAAAAGAAATCCTAATTTAACTTATTCCCAATTGGTATTTTAAGTCTTACTTTTTTCAATTTTAAATTTTAATCTCTTAATTTATAAAAATTAATAAATACGATAATTTAACAAAGTTGTTTGCCAAGTCTGTGCGTGGGTTTTTGTTTATTCAGGGCTTTTCTGGAGCTTCCAAATAAAAGTAACAAAAAGTAAAAGGCGAATTTTTTATTTCGTCTGTCTCTTTGCTGCGCATATTATTTGTTCAAAAGTAAAAAACAAAAGCTAAAACTGTAAGGAATACATATGTATGTATGAATCTGAACTAATATACCTTCTCAAATTATTAATTTTCTGAATATTCAAGTATCAAAGATTTTACTTTGTAATCATTGTGTTCATGACATTTCAAACTTGATAATTGATATTATCCTCTAGATTCTCGAAAAAAATCAATATTTCAAGAAGAAAAAAAAAATGTTTTCTTTATGTGTCGGGAAAAAGCTGTTTTAAAGCCGGACAAGATTCTTGTTTTAAGGATATAGCGTAACTATCAATACACATAAAATGTCAATATAAAATACTTGAGGATAGATCTTGTTATTTTGCTATCTTTATATAAAAATTGAGGTAAAGTCGTTATTAGTGATGAGAAACTAAAATTTTCGGTCCAATTAACAAAATCAGAAAAAAGAAAAATAAGAAAGGGTAACGATAGTGGTGACGAGGACATGATTCGGATATGTTTTAAAGAATGGGTCTTATCCTCTTTGCCTAGTAACACCACCATAGGGAATTGAAAACTCCTAAACAAATCTAAACCATATACTATCTTATTAATAAATATTACAAACCAACTTTATAATATTTTATCCTATGTGCAAGCTTTAGTCCTAATCTCTCTGTTTAATGCCTATATTTCACTAGGACATGATTAGGAAAAACTGGAAAGAATTGTATAGTTATCTTAAACTACTAATAACTTATATTTTTTGGTATTTTTTCTTAGTTGTTATCGGTTTTGTTTTTGTAAGAAAATAATTGTAATGGTATCAAAAAGGAATATTATCTAGCTAATAAATGACAAATTACAGAAAAAGGGAGTTACAAAAACAAAAAGCGAGATATGACAGTGACATCTCATAGAATGAGAACCGCATATCAGAAACACAATAATAGCAATTAACATATGCGATAGATAGATAGATAACAATAATAACAAATGAAGAAATAAATATTTTTTGAGATAAAAATTAAAATAAAAGGGTCAACGTTATCCACGGCTTGCACGTAAGTAATACCCACACATATATTTATCCTTTTTTTTTGCTTTTCCTTTTTCTTTTAAAATTTTAAAATATAAATGGAACCTCTTCACATATCCATTATATATAAATGTAGATGTATCTCTTCTGTAGATAGAACTCATGTTTCTTTGTTCCCAAATTGTAGAACAACAACACACATCTTGACAAAAGAACTCTCTCTTTGTTCTGTTTCTTATCCTGTTTTTCAAGAATCTTTTTTCATCTTCATTTCAAATATGAGTCTTCATTTGAATCTGAATCTGAAGCAAATGGGCAACATGATCTATGAAGATTCAAGGAGAATCGAAGAAGAAGATACTGTTGAAGGAGTTTCAAGATCGATGTTGGCAGCTAAAACATTCTCTGAGGAAGAAGATGAAGAAGATTCATCATCTTGTTCATTATCTTCCATGTGTTCTTCATCTGATTTAACAGATGACGATGATGATGATGATGATGCTTCTTCGTCTTCTTCAAATGGTCCTCTTGAAGATCTATCTGACCTCATGGCACACCTCCCAATCAAGTAAGAAGACATTCTTTGATCATTTTAGTATCTTAAAAACTTCTTTCTGAAGCAATTGATATGGGGTTGAATACCTAAAGTTGAAAAGATCTAAAGATTTCTCAGTTCAAGATCTCAACTACTTCTCGAGAGTTTTGTGTTTTTGATTGATCTTTGTTTTCTGGTAATAACAAAAGTTGTTTTAAATTATTTCGCAGGAGGGGATTGTCAAAGTTTTATAATGGAAAATCTCAATCATTCACATCATTAGCAAATGTGAAAAGCCTCGAAGATCTTATGAAGAGAGGGTTTAAAAATAGGAATCATGGAGCAAGAAGAAAGGCATGTAAGAGCACTGGAGGAATAATAGATCAAAGCTACAAAAGGGTTTATAACCCTAAAGCTACAATCTACAAGAAAGCCACAAGAACACCTTCTTCTGCTCTCTCTTGTCTAGCCAGAAGAAGACATTAGATCCGAGAGAAACATTAGTCCTTTTTAAAAAAGTTTTTTTAACCCTTTTTAAGATTCACCTCAGTAACATAACCCAACAAAAAAAAACATGTTCACCTTAAATCTTAAGTCTGTAAGAGAGATTTCAGTGCCTTAATTGTACAGTAAAGTTAAATAGACTTTGTTTATACACCCTTTAATCATTTTGGTGCCTCTGGCTCTGTTTAGTTGTATGTATCAAAGCTTGTAAACAGGAGTGATTCCGAGAAGGTTGAAGCATTTCCGCATGACAATGACAGTTATCTACATTATTACATCAACACAAGAACAGAGTTTTTGGATGATCGATCATGTGTTACTACATACCTAAGAAAATTGTAGCAAGTGTAGACCTAGTGCTCGTTCATCCGCATGATTCAACACTAGCTTCCCTGTCTGCAAACACAAAGCAGAGAACATATTGAAACGTGACAATTCAATAGAAAGAACAACACAGAAGCAAAGAAGCCAATATAAGCGAAGTAATATGAGATTTTGTAGCCAGAAAAAAAAGAGTACCTTCTCAAGCTCATATATGTCTTTGCCAGACCTTTCGATGATTGACCAGATCCGAGCATGAGCTTAGAGAAGGTTAACAGCCGTATCTCCCTCGCTCATGACTTTTTTTATCAATAAGCACCTTATCAACATTATTTTCTTAAAATGCAAAGATCTAAGAGGTTTCAGTTACCTTGTCCTGAAGCATCTGATCGGCGTTGAATTGATAAGTCTTTTAATCTCTTGTTCTTGAGATCAGCATACCTTCAAAGAAGATTTTAGAAAAAACCCTCACTCTATCACACCATTTTGTGCAGCCTTGATCCCCCAAAAATTTTAGAGAACAAAAGATACAAGGTATTATTATCAAAGGATGAATAATCAGACACTTACTTGACAGCACCATATCCAAACTGCCTCGGCTGTTTGGTCCAGCTCTTCAGGAGTCCACTTCTTACCTCCACGGAGTCAATCTCAAGATTGAATATTCTCACATTAGTAACAAGTGACAGTTCAAGAATCCCCAATATGTAAAAGATGCTGGTAACATAAGGCATTGTTACCGCACTCAATCAGGACACCTTCACTGCGAGCCTTGGCCTCATCCAGCAAATCAACTAAACGGACAGCTTCTGAATCCCGAGTTCTATATGGTTTGCCATCTGGTCCGCAGACAAAACCAAAACCGACATGGCTCGTTTTAGGGTTAGTCTTGTCATTATTTTGGAGCCAAACTTATAACACAGGTACTCAATTAGCATGCCAAACTACAAGATAAAACGAGGGTTTCGTATCACTATTATACATTGGTAAACAACAACGTAGCAAAAATCAGATGACCCTGGTTCGAGGAAACAGAGTGTTCTAAGAGCGTTACCTGTGTTCCTCAGTCACCAACATGGTTCCTCCGTAGAACTTCAACTTTCAATACTCGAGCAGCATAAGCTAGTGAAGCCATGATTAGGGCAGCAATTATAAAGGGGCATTTTTTTTTAGAAATATTTTATATTTACATACATATACATTTTTTTAATAATATTGATAATAAATAAAATTTGATAGATTTTTTGTTTTAATTAGAATAACACTTGTTAAGCTTTTTATTAAAATCATAGTTTTTGGGCTTTTTTAGTAATATTTATAGGCTTTTAGTTAACAAATATATTTATTAGATATATTTCATTAACTAATCATTAATATCATTCTTTTTGATCATAACTAATCTGCCGTTTCTTTCTTCATCATCTTGCCCCAATTTCTTTTTTGCTCTATTGTTCAATAACTCAATTTCTTTTGTTTTAGTTTTATTTCGTCGTTGTCTTCTCACAATGTATGTGATTTATTGTCTTCAATACTTTGTATGAACTTAAAAAAAAATTATAGTGAATGAATCATAGGATCATTACTTGTTAGATTAGAGAGATGGCTAGATGTAGAGTAATCAATTATTCATAAAAAAAATAAAAAATTAGAATGCATGTAAAGTGAACATGTATGATAGTGCTATTTAATAATTGACAGTATGTAACATTTGTGAGCGTTCTATGTTTTGAAGTTTTGTATTATTATATTGATTTTTGTCTCTGTGCATAATAGAAAGACTTGACTATATCAGTTTAATGAATGATTTTGCAGTAAAAAATGTAAATAGAACTATATTTCAAAATAAATATTTTGTTCTTACTATTTTTTTAATAATAATTATGAAATTTGGTTATTTATGAAATTTAATATATTTTTTATATAAATATTATTTTATAATTTTAAATAAAATATATAAAAAGGCATAATTTTTAAGTTTGCGTACGGCAATATAAAATGTTACTCCGGCACTGCGAGCATGCGAGCTATGGTGTCACCGATAATAGTTGATCGTAGATGGCCAACATGCATTTCTTTTGCTATATTAGGGGATGAAAAATGTATGTTTTGAGGATACAAATAGGGAGTTTGTACGCATACCTTTGCCATCCACTTAGATTACAACGTTGAAAAATCCATGTTAGAATCGCGACATATAGTAGCTTCCATGGCTGCTATTTACTGTGTGTTTTGGTTGCCAAAGTAAGTCTCCAACCCGGGGTTGTTGTAAATTTGACTACTCAAGTTTACAAAAACAAATTGCAAACAAGGAAAAAAAAAACAAGTACAAAACATCAGTAACTTCAGTTGTTTCAATCGGGTAACTTCTACAACAAGTAAACACCAAAGAAACCCACGACGCAAGCTAAAAAACGATCCAAACTTTTCGACAGTTCCTAATCATAATAAGTGCACATCATGAGAAAGCACAAGTTGCGCTAATACTGTTCTCTACTAATAACACCAATCTTATCCTTAAGAAATAGTATGGGTGGTGGCGTGACGGTATTTCCTATCGATGACTTCACACTTCTGACGAAAACTCACTGAAATTGCTGCAATTCGAAGAAGAGTCAATTCAAATCAAAACTCATCTCAATCAAAATCTTCCAATCGTACCCCAAAAAGAAAAAAGAAACTCAACCAAATCCAGTTTTGCGGTGATCTCTATGTTTTTGGTCGAAGTCGAGTGTAAAAGGACGAAGCAGAAGAGATCGAGGAAAAAAAGGTTTTAAGCACCTTGTAAGAACTTTGTATTCATAAGTACTGTATGCAATTGCGGCGTCGTTTCAAAGCAACTTGTAAGAACTTGTATTCGCGACGTTTTTCAGTGCAGTATGGGTAAGTCGTTGGGCTTTTAAGTCTTTAAGACCCAATATGTGGCCCATTAAACCCATCATCTTACGTTTCATTTGTGTTTAGAAGTAAGATAAGAAGGCAAGAACAATGGTAAGACCAGGAGCTTTATGATTGATTTGTTTACCCAACATATTATTCATCTTTCAAATCTTTTAGTTTATAGGGCAAGAATAAACTTATTTATCGAAAATATCACTTTTTCTTTTCTTCCCTCTAATTTGATATTTACTTTGACATATAGTATCCCCCAAAAAAAAAAAATCAAAAATTTGGTTTGTATAGTACATCCAATCAAACTAGTTACATTCTTAAAATGTATTAGTAAAACATGCGTCAGTACCAAACAAATTATAACTCTTTTGGGATGAATTAAATTAACTAATTACAACAAAAGAATTAAATTAGTTACATTCTTAAAATACCATGTGAAAACTTAAAAAGGTATTGGCTTTTTGTCCCGCTCTCACTTAAAAAAGGAAGCATATTAGCAGCTTTTAATAGCTTTTAAGCCTTTTATATTAAGATTCGAATTTAATATAACGACTAAAGGGTGATAACCAAACCAATGTAATGTTGAACAAAAGACACTAACTAAACAAACCAAATATATAAAGAATATATTAGATTATTAGATCCAGTTAGATCCAGCTTAACGGCATGCAAATTTCTCGGTTTCTGTTTGCATCATAAATTAACTAAATAAATTAAAATATCGTAAGAGGAAATATTATAGATATTATTAGGATGAGTCAATTTCAACAACAAAGGTACAATACGTCGAGAGAGGGAGATAGAGAAAGCGACCAAACTTAACACATAAAATCAACTACAAGAACTCAAAGAGACACACAAGACCGAACTTAAAACATCAATTAATTGATTTTATTTAATTCAATTAAACATGAGAAGTTATAAGAAAACTTCTTAAAAGAGTAATCCAAAGACCAAAACCGCGACTGAGGCGAAGAAAGTAGGGATAAACGAGGAAGCATCGGAGGTAGGACTTGGTGCCGGAGCATCAACCGCTGCAGCCGATTGTTGAACCGCAGAGAACGCTATCATCGCAACCAAAACCGCCACGAAAAGCTTCATCTTCATTGCCTCCATTGTTAGTATATTTTGGCTTTGAGACTTAGAGAGAGCAAATGAAGAGAAGAAGAAGAAGTTTTGGTGTTTATCGTTGTTTTTGATGTATGACTTGTGAATTACATTTGTTAGCGTTTATATACACAAGTACGCATGTAAGGGCCAAGTGTGTACATGTCACTTTACACCAACGCATTGAATAATTTAATTTTTATGTTTTCAATACTTTATAATATATCTCACTATCAATTTTAATTAACTGTTTAAGAAATGTGTAATGTTGTACTGTGGAATTGATTTATGACACGTAAAGGTTTTAGTTCATCAACTATGTATATACAACAGTTGAATATTAAGGAAGAAATAGTTGGAAAGAGTAATGCGCACTATTTTGGATTGTATTTATTATCTTTTTCAGTAACGGCAAATTAATCTTCTATTATATTCTCATAGTATTTATTTTTAATTTCGTTTTCAAAATAATCAAACAAGTAAAATAATAACATCCAAATATCATTGATTATATCATTTTAATCAAGGAAATAACTTTTTTTTTTGCTAAACGAAATAAAAGATCTTGATATATAAGTGTTACAAATGATAATATTGACAATGTTTTTTTAATATTAATCAGTTTATCTTCGGAGCATTTGTAGTTTTTTTTGTGTCAAACAAGTAACTTTTATTTCTCTTTTTGTTAGTTATTTCTTAGTTGTTGAAGAGTTAGATTTCAACTTTTGCAGTGTGCTCGTTCAATGAATGTTTTTTATTACCTGTCTTTTTCTTTCTCCATATGATCTTTTAATATATATATATATATATATACTTATATATATATATATATATATATATATATATATATATTTTCCTCTTGGTACACTTCATCTGTATCAGATTTGTCCATAATAAAATGATCAATAAACTTAATAAGTTTTCTTTTAATGTATGTGTGCGAAATGAGTAGATATGAGAGAAGCAATGAGCTGTTTAGTTGTTTCTTATAGGCAAAGAAGATGGAAATTGGATGATGGTTGCATGTGCTCCAAGTAACATGATTTGGCCTAACCATATTTCTCCTAATTATTACTATTTTTTTCTTCCATTTATTTACTTTTTTGTTAGTAATCGACTTTTATATTTGATTCGGCGTATCAATATTTAATTCCAACATTATTAAGTAATTATTGGAACTTTTAATTATGTATATTATCATAACTCATAAGTATTTCTTCGTAACCTTTGTTACACAATTATCAGAGGTTCATCCAATCGATAACAATTTTTTTTCATCTGTTATATCGTAGATTTATTTATATCTGGACAATCTAACATGCATCAGAGTTTAGTTTTTAAATCTCATATAAAAATGAATATACTGTCATTTTGCATTAATTGGATTTATTTAATTCTAATTGACTCAATTAGATTATGTTAATTAGTTGAAATTAATTATAAAATTAAACCGGTTAATCATTATTTTCCCTTATGCTTTTTTTCTTTCTTTATGTAAAGTCATGGAAAAAAAATCATTATGTACCACTTGTAGCAATGCTTTTATTTCATTGATTAACAGAATAATTAGTTGGTACAATGAATCAAAACCTCCATCATTTCATCAAGAGAGAAGACATCAAATCAAATTCTCTCTTTCACACTTGAAAACTACAGACAAACTTGGTCTCTTCCAACCTAAGTAACAAAAAAGAAACCCCAAAACCTAATCAAAACCTAGAAACCAAAAAGAAAAAGTGTCCTGAAAAACTAGATGGTAAAGTGTAAGAAAAAATCAACAAAAACGATATTTCCACACTTCACATAAACATAAGTAAAAAATACAGTACAAGTGTTCCTCTACATCTTCATATTCATCATCTTCTTTCTTCTGTTCATCATCTACTGACAATTCGGGTTTCTTCCAGGACCTCCATAGTAAAAGTAATGTCCCCAATCATCATTCTTATTGACCTCAACATCATAGCAATTCGATTTCTCAGTGAAAGTGTTGAGCCCTTTTGGTTCTTTCAGATTATTAGAGCTGTCGACGACTTGAATATTCCGAAAGTAACTCGCTTTTGTGAACCCTGCATCCGGAAATTGACCGCTTCCCATTTGTGTGGTTGTGTGGTGACCGTCTTCTTCCATGTTCACCACTTCTCCGCCCCATTCTACTATTGATGCACTGTCCGCTAGGTATGAGAATAGAAAGCTTGGCCAGTATCCCAACACATACTCGTCCCCAAACTGCATCCACCAGTGCCCTTCTTTCGGATCCTACAAGAAAAATGTGCACCAGTTATCAGTTTGACTGATCAGACACACTCACAGATCCATAAAGTTAGCATCTTTGGGGAGAAACATGTGCTATGTTTAAGACATCCATGAAAAGAAATGGTTCTTGAGAGGAATTTCACAAATGGAAACCCGTCTGACACTATGACTAATCCGTAAAGTATGTATTGGGCTTAAAGTTTTTAGAAATTCTCTGAAAAGAACTGGTTCTTGAGAAGAGCTTCACAAAAGGAAACCGGTTTGATTCATCAGATACAATCACTGATACATAAAGTTTGCATCTTTGAGGTATAAAAGCTGATAGTGGTTCATTAAGAGCTTTAACAAACGGAAACTGGTCTTTTTACCTTCCAAATGGTAATACTGATATCGTATTGCGGGTTATGGAAACCAGATACCGGAGAAATACTGGCTCCCATTGCTATTTGACTGTTGATTTGTATAAAACCCGAACAAAGCAGATTGTAGCAGCCAGTAGCTTGATAAGCATCGCTCTGTTGATTGAACCAAATAGAGAAATCAATAAAAACTATGAAACCTTTATAGCCCAAAAGACAATATAGACAGTAAGGATCATCAGAAAGTGAAGAAAAGTTAACAGATTTTCGAGCTTACCGTCCAGTATGTGAACAACCTGGTATTGTTATCACCATATAGATCCGGACTAACCTGATTTGTATATATATGTCAAAGAAACTAAGATTTAATGGAAAGAAGAGAAAAGGGTATGACTTTATATAGGTGGTTACCTGCCAGCCAGCTTCAATGCTGTTGAGATCTTGACCAAAAGCACCTCCAAGAATCCATAGCTGAGACAAGCTGAACTCATTTGAGCTTTGTACTTTAGGTTCCCATACATTTATTGTCGCCTTAGCTCCGTAAAACTTGCCTCCTTCCACATAAGCTATCGCGTGCTAGTTCGCCCACAAGATCCCCAGGCCAAATGCACATACAGAAGAGAACTTTTAGACCAAGAAATTTAGGGTATGGATCGGCATGTAGGTAAAGAATCAAAATCTACCTGATGACCACTTTGGTTGATGAGATCAGGATCAGCAGATCGTGGCAGAGGCACTGTACGGTGCTTCTTCTTACCGAACCGTTTAACAGAACTTGCCCTCAAAACATCCTCTTTCTTTGTCCTCCTCACTGGTATCGTCCCTTCGGAACATACTCCGTTCTGGTGCCATAGCTGAGTGACTGGATTGATTCTCTCTTTTAATTTCTCAGACGCTTTGTTATCTTCAAACAGCAATCCTGGCATGGTACTACGATTCATCTGTTTTAGAAAAACCATGATATGTTAAGATATAGGCAAGAAAATTGAAAGAAAAAAAAGAGTGTGAATTTGAGGCACATGCTGAAACAAATTACCTGGATCTTGTGATCTTTGAGGAAAGGATGATCAAAAGCTGGTTGCTTGGATATGTGAACACAGTCAATTATGTCACCATCTGGACTCTGTTGGAAATATAAAACACACGAGAAATTTTAGAGTCAATTTGGAGTCAAATCTTCACAAGTTTCCAACTTTTCCTAAGTTTTCTTACTATAACAACTAAACGATAAAACCAAAGTTCCCAGCAAAGAATAGGAGTAAAAGGATTGAGCCAACATTCAGAGCTTTTTATTAGTCATCTCTGACTCGGTAAATCTCAGAACACCATAGTATTACTGAGTCAACTAGGTTGCTAAGAAACAAACAAACAAAAACAAAAAAAATGAAAATAGGAGGTTAGGAAAAAAGATTCAAAACCTGAATGCTCTTAACGGCTGGTTTGTTCAATCGTTTCAAGTGTTTGCGCACTTCGAAATTCTGAGTTGAGACACTGAGCCTCCCAGCGCATGTTAGAGAGAGCAATCCCCAAATGCAGAACCAAACCAGTAACCCTCTGAAAATCCTCACATTGCTACAATGCGCCGCAGCACCCATCTTCACACTCTGAAGTCTAAAAGCCAACAAGAGGAAAGAGAGAGAGATAAAGGAAGAAGATTTGGGTATGCTTCTCACTTATCTAAGAAAGCCCTTTATTTGGTGAAGTTTTTTGAAAAAGCTAACACCTTTTTTCTATCTTCTTCTTCTTCTACTAGAGCTCTTCCTCTGTAACCCACCACTAACACCAGTGATTCTGCAGCGACATTGAAGTGGGTCTCTTGTTTGATGATGAAAAGACTCCACTTTTTTGTCTCTCTCTCTCTCTCTCTCCTCTCTCTCTCTCTCTCTCTCTCTCTCTCTCTCTCTCTCTCTCTCTCTCTCTCTCTCTCTCTCTCTCTCTTTTTCTTGCCACTTTCTTTCACTCTACACAGTTATAACTAATAAATATCCAATTAATCTGTTGAAAAATATTGTGTTGCCCAAAAGTAAATAATTACGAAAACGAAACTGTCTAAGAAAATCATTCGGAAAAATCCCCAACTTTCTCTAATGGGTATTCCAATGATTATTTGATTAATGATAAAAACATAAAAAGTAAAAATATGTGTGCTAAAATGAATCATTCGTCACTAGAAAATGCATGAATGTTGGGGTAAAATAATGTTATTGATGGCTCATTGCCAGCAGACGATTAAAAAGTACAAATAAAACTGTTACTTTTATTTTCTAAATTGTTAAAAGTTCCTTTTTTGTTAACAATTCCTATTTGCTTTGCAGAGAAAAGAGGTTAATTTGGTGATTTCTTTAGTTAAGTGGTAAAATATTAGTCTCAGTAAAAGGTTAATTTAATTAGGCCACTAATTAGTCTAAATAAGTGAAAGTATAGTTGAATTCTAAGAGAAATGTGTGGCATTATTAGTAGTTTTACTTTTAAAAAAAAGTGAGACTTTTGTTTTAAAAAATGATATATCAAGAAAACGTTGTTCAATTTGTTTTGTTATTTATAAAGGATAAATGACTCAAAATCTTAATCACAAACTTAATTTGATAATTAGCTCTTATAAAATTACTATAGATTGATAATTCGAGTAGAAATATATTTTAGATAATCTATAAAATCACATGATAAATTTTTTTATCCATTTTTTATTTCTGTAAAAAAAATTTAACATTCAGTTTTTCTATTCTTTTATAGAAAACTACATTATTAATCTTGTTATTATAAATAATACTACTAATATTTTGTTTTTATTTTTTGCTGGAAACAATACGAATTAAGCATCATCCCAATTTTATTTTTTCCAAAGCAAATACTGTAATACATTATAAGTTTTATAACTTGTAAAACAATTTGAAATGTGATGCAAACTGCAAAGTGGAGCCCAGGAGTGACGGCGAGGTAGTCGATGCAACTACTAAAATTTCACGAGCTCCAAAGAGCAACGAACCAAAATACATAAGTTTCTATTTTCTAATTAAACCCTTTAATATTTTACACGAATGGTCCTTGCATTAAATTGCATCTAACAAACTTATCACTAATTTTGGTGTACCTTTGTATTAACGTTGAAAAAACATAAAATATCAACAACAACAATTTGCATACTTTTAAAGCATATATTCCTCTCTCCAATAGTGTTTCTTTCTGTTAAATTATGAATTTGTACGAATATTTTATCCAAAAAAGATTTTGTAACGAATAAATTCTGAAACATCGTATCGAACGATGTCAATAAAAAATACAAAATAAAGAAACGAGAACAAAGTTCTGCAAAAAGTGTCAACTTTATCAGTAAATTTTAAACATATTTGTTTTGACCCATCATACTACTGGTCCAGTAGCTTACTACTTTTTGTTAGATACAGATTAAACAACTAATTACATTGTTTTGTTATTAAAAATTGATTTTTGTTAAGAATATATTTTTGTTGAACACACCTAAAATTATTTTCGTTGAACACACTAAGTTGAAACAACTAATATATTGTTTTTATTTGTCTATGTACAGAATTTATTTTCGTTGAACATACTAAAATTATTTATACCAAAATTAAATTATTGTTATTTTTCAAAATTACGAATAATGTAGATAAACTAAATCTATAAAATAAGTTTAAAATCATACTCAAATTTAGCTCAATAAAAACAGTTCTTTTTCAAAAACTAATAAATAAAAATAAAATTCTTCTAAAAATAAGAAAATATAAAAAAGACGAGTTTAGATTAAAATATCCATAATAGAATTAAATTTACAAATATATAAAACAAAATTATATCCAAATTAATAAAATCTAGAGAATAACTACAAAAGAAGGCAAAATTGTACACTATAGTAGTGGTGTAATTTGAGAAAATAAATAATAATGTTTGTCTTTTGTTTTGCTTACAAAATATAAATAGTTTCAATCAAGGGGTAACTTAATAGTATTATTATGATATCATGTGGGGAAAGCAAACACAAGATTCTCTCTCCCAATGGAGCTGTTGGTCTTCTCTTCTTGTTTCGGTTTGCTCGCCGTTAATATTGGAAACGGAGACCGCACTGCCAATTTGCCAATCGCCGTTTATTTTCTGACGGCGTCATCTCGATGACTGATTTATCACCGTCCACGTGTACGGTGTTGTGGATGAAGGGTAAAGATGGAAAAATGGAGAAAAATCTAACGAATGGGTGGGGAATCCAATATCAGTCAAACAGTGTTGCAGAGCATCATTATGAGATTCCACAAACCAAAACCAAAAATGAGATTGTGGTTAATAAATAAAGCTTTTTACATTTTGTTATTTTAAAATTTTAAAATTAAACTCCCAGTTCTTATAATTCATACTATTTAACTTAGTCAGAAAAAGTCTTTTTCACTTTTTCTATCACGCTCCCTTTTTTATAGGAATTGAAGCAAATAACTTTTCAAAAAACATCTCTATTTATTATCATAACCATAATGCTAAAACTCTATACTATTTCATAGTCCGTTTTAAAAGTCAACGGTAGTTGATAAGAGGAACGAATTTTATAAGATGTAGTTAAAATCATAATTCTTTTTTTTTTAGTTAAATAGCTTTGAGAAGGTAGGTAGTAGAAAAGATGAGCCTTTACATGGTTCCTTTTAAGTTTTAGAAAAAAAAATATTTAACTAATTGCGGCATCATCCTCGTTAATCACCACCCATGTCTTTCCTAATTACAAAAAACATTGTACTCTTTTGTCTAACGTGCGTGCACTATACAGATAAAAGTGATTAACGCAACTTTCATCAACGGACCAGGCCTAGTAACTACATCTTTTATGTTATATTGTTTTTGTTTGTCGAAGCTAATGCCATAATTGATGTTTTATTTAATGTTGATAAGTAAAACATTATCGGTTCTTTTAAAAAAAAATCAGAATCATTTTAAAAACATGTTTTTAGTTTCGGAAAATTTCATTGTCACTTTGTCTCATCCCATCTCACTCTGACTTGTTGCCACTCAAATCACACAACAAAGAGTCTTGACAAAACAAACAATGCAACCTCTTGATAGAAAAGACATGGACCCTATTCGCATAGACTTGGCCCGGTTGGCCCAAGTTAGATTTGTTTTCAATCGATTTAACTAACTAACTAATAGCGACTTAAACTAGTATGGATAGATTAGGACATACATCATTCATCTTACAGAATAAATTGAAATAATCTTATATTTATTTATATCCTAGTTAAACAAAAAGAAATCATAAATAAAAAACACCTTACTTGAAGAAAAGGAAGGGGGAGTGACATATTAGAGGATTCTATAAGATTTTGAAGTTCGGTTCTGATTTCAAAATATTTCAAAAGATTCGAAAACTTTATATCGTTGATGTATTTGGGCAAAAATGACTTTTTTCCCTGAAAAATGGTTAACAGAAAACTAGAATTAGAGTTCATTAAACTTTTCAAATCTTAAGAAAAAACCAACCATGAACTAACCAATAGGAGAACACATTGTCATACACATAAAGGTTCAAACTTAAACAGATGATCGAACCTAAATAGATTTCAATCCCAAAAACACATTTACTAAGAGAGTTCAATGATTTGATAAATGTACTTTTCTTTATTTTGAGACCACCCTGCTGCAACAAATGAACCTCACACAAGAATAGCATTATTTTTGAACTCGATCATCCACAATAGTTTCTGATAATGTTAAAAGTAGTTCACAATTTGTGATGGTGAAACATATATATAATTTTAGAACCATAACACAAATCGACCAAATTGCTAAAATGAAAGATAGCAGATAAGCTGTAACATCTCATTAC
Organism: Schrenkiella parvula; assembly: GCA_000218505.1. NCBI lineage: Eukaryota > Viridiplantae > Streptophyta > Magnoliopsida > Brassicales > Brassicaceae > Schrenkiella > Schrenkiella parvula. The sequence goes on along the minus strand of CM001192.1, from coordinate 9,532,684 downwards.
TTTTTATTCGATCCGACGGTGGAATCCACGGTAATTGATGAAACATCTATGCCGATAAATGGGCTACAGACATCATCGCATCGCCACGGAACACCATGTGTCTACACAATTGTCTCATTTCAACAAATTTGAACTTTTCTTTGCTTATCGCAATCGATCTTTTTTATTGTCTTTGTGTGTAACTGTTAAATATAAACTTAAATAATAAATAGAAGAGAAAAGTTAGTTTTTCACTTCACATGATTCAGTCTTAAATATCATATTTCTATTGTCTTTGTGTGTAACTGTTAAATATAAAATTAAATAATAAATAGAAGAGAAAAGTTAGTTTTTCACTTCACATGATTCAGTCTTAAATATCATAATCCAAATTTGAAAGCAAACTAATTTTGGTTAAAAAAGTTATTTTCTATTTCGAAAAATAGAGTTTCAAAAAAATATTAAACGAATTTTTTTGAGTTTTTTTATAAATAATTCAACGTCACATCTGATTAAAAATTGAATCTAATTTTAAGCTAAAAACATCTCAAACCAATTCCTATTAATTTATATTTTATTTCACTTGTTATTTTTTATTAAAAAAACATTTTGGTTATAAATAAAGATATTTTTACTGTTTATAAAGTCCAAGAAAATCAAACACAAATTAATTGAACTGAATTGTTTCTTTTTTTAAAAAAAGTGAAATATAAGTTTAAAGTTTAATAAACCAAATTTGATTAAATGAAATATAAATTGGAAATAAAACCAGTTCAAACCATTTCGTACTGAATTTAATTTCATTTTAGTTACCAAGTTGTAAACCAAATGAACCAAGATTAAAACAATCTAGTTAGAAAGCTTTGACTCATCACCCCATGTGATATCGACATTTTGACTGAATCATCATCGCCCTTAAGATGTGGGGGTTTCAATATTTAACACACTATTATATTCTTGTCACAATCAATTCATTTTGTTGCCCACGATCGTTACACGTATAAAACCCATGACTATCTTTTGAATCTTGACCATTTATTCATATACTCTCCTCTATTCAAAAACTCATTTGCTTCTTTCCCAAGAAACCATCCCACTTAATATCGCCCTAGAAGATGTCAGATTATTGATATTTGTGGTCATTTCATGGATTAAAAGCAGATTTTTTAGGCGTTTATATTGGCCATAATTAATTTTCCTTTTTTTTATATATATAACAGAAACATTTAATATGAATTTTCAAAACAGAGATGATAACCATAAGATCAGAATAAAGCCATTTTTTTGAATCTTTTTTGTCTCTTTGGATCTTTAAGCCAAAAACCTGCGAATTATCCTCTTATTACACATTACATTTACAAGGTAACTTTACCAACAACAAACAGCAACATTGCTACAAATCTGCAATTGTCAAGAAAAATGAAACATATCATCACTGTAACTGTAAAATCAAGAGAGAAAAACACAATAAAAAATCATCGATTTCTCGGATATTTTACCTGCTGATTTACTTCTTCGAGCTAAGTGCAGAGAGGACTTTTTTACCGTAAGGATTGGTACGAAGAGAAGAGATATGAAGTTTAATGGCATCAACCAAAAGACCATGAAGAGTCCCCTGCAACAATCTGATCTTTAGAGACTGAATCTGAAACCAATATGATTCTCTAGGGACTGAATCTAAATCAATCAACAATTTTGATTTTTTTTCTTTTTGTTTTTGTTTTACCTTGGATTGTTTAAGAGCTGCTTGAACGACGTAATTTCCATAAGGATCCAACATCACTTGGTCAAGACGACCATAGTTTATGAGTTCTCTGATGATGCGAGCTCGATGTTTGTCATCAGCTAGTTTCAGACATTTCTCAACTACATTGCTGCTACATTTCTGCATTGATAACTCGGTGTAGTTCCCTTCTAATTGCTCGAGGATTTCGTTGATTGCCCATTGGAGTTGAAGCTCAAAGACATATTGAAGTACATAGTTCCTGCAAATGCAAGTTTGCATATTTTCTCCATTATTTTCAAGCATTGGATTTAAAAGCTCAACGAGAGTAAGATCGAAAAGAGTTACCCGAAAGGATCTTGAGAGAGACATAGAGCATTGGAGGCAATTTCAGAGACTAAGTGATCCTTTTGTTCTCCTTCGGAATAGCCAAGACATTTTTGAAGTACACAACATCCATGTCGATCAGTTGCAAGCTCAACACAATGAGTAATCGCAGCTCCGAAAAAAAACTGAAGAGACCAAAAAAAATGGATCACATTTTCATAACAATCAAATTAGAATAATCTTTAAAGAAAAACTGTAAAGAAATTTGTTACCTTCTCACAGTGAGGTAACAAATACTGCAAGCACCGTTGAACAACGTGATTACCATTTACATTCTTTATCAAAGTCACAATGCCATGCTTCAAAGCAGAGATGATGATTGAAATCTCCTCATGTCTCTTAACTGTTTCAACGATCTTTTGAACAGCTCTGGTCCTGTTTAAATATAAAAAAGATCCGTTAGGTAAAGAATGAAACACATACATATTCATATTGAAAAGACTTTTACGGTTTTTACCCGTGCATATCACAAGAGATTTTGATAAGCATTCCTGGTTTTCTAGCTATGGAATGAACAATCTGCATCCTCTGATCTTCGTTGCATACTTCGAGCAGCTTTTGAACTAGATAATTCCCAAAGGGATCTATCATAAGCTCACTGATATAGTCAATGATCTCGCTAAAGATTATTTCGATATCATTCCCGTCTTTCTCAGCAAATTTTCTCTGCAGGAACCGGCAACCGTGCTGATCTTTCGCCATGTAATATATCTTCCCTCTCGCCTCTGCAAGAGAATTATACTTTGGAGGCTGCAATGTTAGATTGTTGAAGCTCATTGCGAGATCTTCTTTGAGTTGATTCTGCAACCAAAGTCTTCCGTTCTGTGAATCATCTCCAACACCGTACTTTATGACTTTCGCGGTGTTTAAACCTAGCGGAGATCTCATTAAAATCTTCTCCGGATAGCACATTTTCCTAACCCCATCCAAACTCCTCACACTGCTTTCATCACCATCTTCTCCATTCCAAAAAAAGTTTCTGTTAGACTGTTCAGCTCGGTGATAATCGAAATGTTCCTGTCTTGAAGCAGTATCAATTAAAGGGTGATTATTACAACGATAGCGGAAATGAGGGTTCACAGGCATGTACTGTTCTTCTTGCAGATTCAGTCTCCCTTCTTCGATAAGGCTCCAATTGATGTGAGATTGATCCAAACCTTGATAGCGAGACTGCGAGGATGGAAGGTATTGCTGCGGCTGAGCAGGTGAGATCCCGGAGGAGAAATTCGGAAAATAACCAACATGTTGCAGCTTCCTGAACATTTGCGGATCGAGTTTCCTTGAATCAAACTTGTCGTTTACACAAGGTGAGCTGTTTGGAGAGTTGTAAGAAGGAATGAACATGAGTTGGGGATTTTCTGGAGTTTGATTTGGGATTCCAAAGTTTAAGTTTCCTTCAACAAAAGCAGAGGTAAATGCGCAGTCACTGGGAAGATTTTGTTCTTCGAACCGCGCCACCTTCTTGATGGATGCTGATGATCTGCTTGAGCTCAAACATATAGGAAAACGGCTATGATCGTTTCCTGAAGTAACTTTTGGAATCTCTCCAAGAAGCCTCTCAAATTCATCAAACTCTGGCTCAGTTCTTCTCTGATCCATCTCAACAGAAGAAAAATCCAAAGTTTCAACTCCAAACTCTGATGATCAAAGAATAATACTCCTGAAAGCTGTGAAACAAGAACACTTGAGCTTAAATCAAACACCAAAGAAACTATGTGAAACTTAGATGGAAAGAAACAGACAAAAGCTCTTTGTGTCACAAGCTGTTGTTCTTATTCTTATCCTTATTCTTATAAAATATTGTAAGAAAAAGTCATTGGTAGGTTCTTAAAATACATCAGAAACAAAGCATCGGGATAAGAATCCATCACTAATCAGCAACAAAAACATTAATTTTCCATTACTTTTGGTGTCTTAAAAGATAATTTCAGTGTCACTAGAAGCTGAATCACTCAGAACAAATCATATACATAAAAATATTTTATAGCAGCATTGTGAGATCAAACACAATTTACATGAATCATGAGTCCTAACACGAAGCAAAAGAAACAAAAAAGCAAAATGATCATCAGATTTTGATCAAACTCGATATGTACGGACCACAAAATCAGAGGAGAGAATCTGTACGATCACAAACAAATCTTAGAAAGGGACCAATTTTGAGAAGAAGCTGAGATAATGTACGACGATCAAAGACCAAAAAAGGCGAGAAAAGAAAAAGAAAAAAACTACACAGTTCAGGGAAGGAAAAATCCGATCTTTACTTCCGATCAAATCTCCATGTTTAGACGAAACTCACAGCAGAAAAAAATCTGAGTGACAATGCGAGAGAAATTGTTTTACCAGTGAGGTTGAAGAACCACCATTAACATATAAAATCACCAATCGTCAAAAGGTGATGAAGGGGGAAAAAAATCTCACACACGCAAAGAGAGAAAAGGAAACAAAAGAGAGATTAAAAACCAGAAAAGAGAAAAGAAAACAATTTGTTTTTTCCGAAAGAGGAAAAAAAGAAGAAGAAGAAGAAGGGAATAATGAAAGATGAAATCAGAAGAAAAATGAAAACTTTTCTAGGGAAAATTGAGAGGAAAATGCAAAGAGAGTGCGAGAGAGAGAATGGCGAGAGATAGAGAGAGTGTTTATATTTGGTAGGCGGCGTGAAGAAGAAGGAGAAATATAGAGAGAGTCTGAGTAAACAAAAAAAATTGAAAGCATATTTTTATTTTTTATAAGAAAAAAAAGACAAATAAATTTCTAAAAAAAATCGGATCTTTTGATATTTTCGTTTCTTAAAAAAAAACATTGAAGAGGAGAATTAAATTAAATTAAATGGGAAGAAAAATGACAAAAAAAGAAAAAATAGGGAGGGAAGATGATGAGAAGCAAGTAATAAAATAGGGATGCATGAAAATGGAAAGGTCTTTTATGATATTTGGGGTCACAACTTATAAGTCTCTCTCTTACTTCTTTTGGTACGTTTCTGTCCCTTTTTTTCTTTCTTTTTAATAATGGGTCTGTTCCTTCTTCTTCTTCTTCTTCTTCTTCTTCTTCTCCTCCTACTCCTTCATACACGTCGATATATATACACATCTATCTATACATTTATCGTAACGTATATTTTTTCTACAGACACTTGAAAAGACTCTTTATTACAACATATTCAATAATGTAAGTATTGTGATTCGAGAATATAAATTGAATTTTTATAGTGTTAAATATATTAAATGTGAGACGAAGCAAAGTTTTTTTTTGTTATTATGAATTATGTGATCTATGGTTGCTGAAGTGATCATATTTATCACAGTTAGTGAAATTTTGGGTTGTCATTTGTCAACAACAATATATTTACGTTCTTAAGAAATAAGACAACAATATAGTAATATATTTTAAGTTTAGCACAATCCTTCTAACGCTAACAAAATTATTCCATTTTCTACCCCACGACCAATACTTGATGGCATTCGCAAATCTCATTATTTAGCTGTTAATACCATATTTTAACAATTTTCGAGGTGACAACGTATATATATATATACTTTCCTCTATTTGTCACACATAATAAAAATAACTAATATTTAGTTTTCAACGTATGTATACAACTTTTAACATCAATTAATAAAAAGTACATAAAATATTTAAATTATATTTTTTGAACAAGAGAAAAAAACTACAAAATCATCTATTAAAAACCGTAAATCTTTTTTTTTGAAATTATTTATTAAAAGATAACCTTTTAACTTTCGATAAAATTTGCGGAAAACATGAAAAATGATTGACATATGTGACAATTAATGTTACCTAATTTTTTTATCAACAACATGCATTAATACATTTTTGAATTTGATATATAAATAAAATTTACAAAAAGTATAAGAGTTATTAGCAGATATGACAACTCATTTTTTCTAATGACATACAAAATATTTATGGTATGTCCTTTGTAATTTATGATACATATTTTCTTATTTAAACATTTCAGATAATTAACTTTCTTTTATGATATTCAAAAAAAATTCATAAAATTAGTTAGAACTGAATGAAATTTGCTAATTGTTATCTTAATTTTGATCTCCACTGGATCTTATCTTGCCACAATTCAAAATATATTTTTAGTCATTTCACTTTAGAATGTCTTGATTTCATTAACATGATTCATAATAAATTGTTGAGCACTAAAAAGTCAAAAGTTTGAAAGAAGTTTCTAGGAAAACTATATATTGTTATCTTTTACCTTAAATTTATAATCAGTTTAGAGCGTTTTTATTTGGAGTGTTTCACTTTTTTGAGTAACAATAAAATGTAGTATATGATTTTAGACGAATCTGTATGTCTAAGAAAAAAAATCGTAAACATCTCTAATAATAGATACATGGAAGTTTTAAGGAAATTTTTTTTGTTAATTCTTTGAGAAAATAATTTATGAATTTACGGTATAAAAAAATAATATTTCGAATAACAGTATCATGAGTATAATAACTTACTAACAGATTCTTTCAAGTAAGTTAATTAGATATTAGATAGCTTCCTTCAAATAGTAATAAATAAAACAATAATCAAAGTAAATTTTCTTTTAAAATAATATATACAAATTAATAATAGCAAACGGTGACAAGCAACACTAAAACCTTAATTTGCATAATTCACAGACTATCAATTTATTGCAATCAAACATCTTCTCCATTATCACGTGATTTATACAAGCTACAAGTGTTGTACTCAATTCGCAGATCGATCAAAGATCACTTGTTTCGAGCTGGAGAACACGACCAAACTATATGCTTGTCGAGCCAATCAGATTCTAACTCTCAACAAGTCACCAAAGAAACATATGTATATGTGTTTTATACATTGAGAAATAGGTGTTTAGTTTTAGTCCGAGCATTAAAGACATTTTTAATCACCTTCAAATGATTTTTTTTGCGAGTTTGATTTTCACGTCTTAAGAACAATAAAAGCAAATATAATTGAAAAAAAACTTATATATATATATATATATATATATATATATATATATATATATATATATATGAAAAAAATGTTGTATGGCTAAAATCGTTTAATATCTTTACAATTTTTTTTTTAAAAAAATCGTATAATTTACTGTTTGGGAAAAAAGAGAAGAAGATAGTATAATTTATTTGCAGATTTTGATATATAGTTGATTTTGAAAATGCTATAAAAGTTGTAAAAAAAAGTTCTCATCAATAATATTCTATCATATTGAAATTAAACAAAAAAAATTAGAAAGAAAATTTCAATGAAGACAACGAAGTAGCTCTCTCTCCCTTAATTTTTGTTTTCTGAACTTTAAAAACTCTAAATTGTGGTTTTATAGTAAAATATTATGAACAAACCACAAAAAAATAAGGTTATGAGGAAGTATATGAGTCATAGTAGAACCCACTTGCAACTATTAAAGTATAATTGACTTTGAAAATGCCTAAAGTTGTAGGAAAATTTTCTCATCAATAAATTCTTGTTGCTGGATTAAGGAATAAACCAAAATGGTAGAAAGAAACTTCAAGAAACGAAGACAACTAAAGTAGCTCTCTCTTTATCAGACTTGTAATCAACTTTAACACTCTAGATTGTGGTTTAAGATTATGAACGAACCCAAAAAGTGTAAGATTATGAACGAACCCAAAAAGATATGAGTCACAATGGATAACACACTAACTTTTAAAGTATTAGTTAATTTGAAATTACTCTAAAAGTTGTATTCTCATCAATAATACTCTTTGTTACATTCAACTTAAACCACCAACAACTAAGTAGCTCTCTAGCTCTTCCTCAAATCTTTTACAAAAAAGGTTATGAGCAAACCCAAAAGAAGGTTATGAAAGATATGAGTCACAATGGAGCCACTCGCAGCTTTTAAAGCACGATTGACTTTGAAACTGCTCTAGTTGTATAGACTTTCTCTCATCGATAGATACTTTTATTAGATTGAAGAATAAACCAAAATGTTAGAAGGAAATTTCTAGGAAGATCACTTTCTATTTTTATCTTCTTTCAGTTTGTTGTTATCAACTTTAAAACTAGAGACATTGTGGCTTTAGAAGAATATTCGATGAATCAACCAAAATGTGAGTTTAAAGTACGAAACTATGTATATTGCCTGATTGTTGAAGCTCATGTTTCATCTTCTATTTCATTTTTATAAGAGTCAACCTTGTTAACAAAAAAAGTAATCGGTGTATACATTTATAATTGATATTTAACTTTGATACAAGAACTAAAATTATCAATTCTAAAATAGATAAATATAGTTTTTTTTTATTTGTTAAAACGATATTTACGTCTTTCTATCATATGAATATGAGTTTTTTGTGTAAGCTCCTCATACTAACTCAGAACCAATAAGTAAAATCACTCGACTTATTGAAATAAAACGAAAAATTATACTGACCACATCACCACAAATTACCTTATCACTTGAATCAGTTGATCATTGCAAATTACAAATCATGTAATATTTTCTAGATCATCAGGTGCAGTAAAATCTAAAAATAAAAACTAGTCTTCGGTGAAGTTTTCATATTCAAAGATTTAATCTTGATTCAGAGAACACAAAAACCAAATTATATGTTGTTCAGGTTATCGGAAAAACATATAATTTCATCAGATCAAAGATGTTTCAGATCAGGAAATAAAGAACTTGGTCGCGGCTTTTGCTTCCTCCGAAATTACTCTGCTCTCATTGCTAACTTAGAATCCATAACCTGAAAATCAACAGAGAATCAGAAAAAGGTTGCAGATTCGCCGATGATTCTGCGGATCGGAGAAAAGGAACTAAGACAAACCTGAATTGTCCATAGGGTTACCAGCAGGAGCTGCTGATTCAGGCTCCTTAATCTCCACAACCACACAATCAGACATCAAGAATGTCTTAGCTACAGATGAAGCATGCTCTAGGCAACATCTTACAACCTTGAGAAAATAACACTCAGTTAGCAAGCGAAAACATAAGGTTTTAATTTGAGAAAAAAGGTAAGGATTTTTTCTCACTTTGGTTGGATCAATGATTCCTGCAGCCATTAGATCTTTGTATTTGCCAGTTGCAGCGTTGTAACCGTGTTTTGGGTTGTCGCTCGAGAGTACCTGTTAACCGGAAAAAAAGCCATTCACTAAGTTTCTATATCAAAGACTCAAACTTGCAATCTGTATAAGATGATCTTCATATTGTTTACCTTTTCGCTGACAACGCTACCATTAACACCAGCGTTCTTGGCGATTAACTTTAACGGGTAGCTCAATGCTTTCTTAACAATGTCAGCTCCAACCTGCAGGTTACAATGATCACAAAAAGGTTATTATGACCCGAGAATTCATTTATGTGTTTCTTTGTTCTGCTGTGAAACTCATATAGACTAACCTTTTCTTCATCGTTTGCTAGAGTCTCTTTAATGGAATCAACTTTCGATGCAAGTCTTAGCAGAGTGCATCCACCTCCAGCAACAATACCTTCTTCCACAGCCGCCTAATTTATTAAGGTTCAATGAATTAGCCTCACCATACGAAGCAATTCAAGATTCTTTGCTTAGAGATTATGTTACCTTTGTCGCATTAAGAGCATCTTCAACTCTCAATTTTTTCTCCTTGAGCTCTGTCTCGGTTTGTGCTCCAACCTAAAGCATGTAAAACATTATATTTTTTACCACCTGTTGTTACGCTTCTTGCATCACTGCGAATTACTTCTTAGTATCTTACCTGAATTACAGCAACACCGCCTGATAATTTAGCGATTCTCTCATTAAGCTTTTCCTTCTCATAGTCTTGTTCAGCAGCCTACACAAACTGAGAGACTTAAAATCCATAGCAAAACAAACCAACAAGTGACAAAAACTTCAGTGCCTTTGAGATATACCTCGATAAGATTCTTGATCTGTTCAACTCTCTTCTTCACAACTTCTTCAGTACTTCCATCACCGACGATTGTTGTTGTGTCTTTTGTGAGAACTACTTTACCAGCATTACCCAAAACTTCTGGTCCAACCTTCTCCAACTGAAGTCCAACTTCTTCCCTAATTACAGTAGCTACAAAGAGGAAGACAAACGTCGCAACTTTAGAACTGAACATCTTTTCTTTTGCAAAGAGAAACAGTAATAAAAGAAAATTTGGTATTTTGTTCTTACCTCCTGTAAGGGCAGCAATGTCATCAAGGTACTGGCTTTTCCTCTCTCCAAATCCAGGAGCTTTCAAAGCAGCAACTTTTATAGTACCACGAAGCTTATTAACAACAAGAGTTGCCAATGGCTCTTGCTCGATATCTTCAGCAATGATCAAAAGCGGGTATCCACCTTTAATCGCATCTTCCAGAATACTGATAATGTCTCTAGCATTTGTTATTTTCTTGTCAACAAGAAACAACTGCAAAAACAAGAAGAGATAACTAGTTTAAAATCTGGCGGTTTTTTTATCCGCTAATAGGATTTAACTAATAAAGAATAGTAATACCTTGCAGTTCTCGTACTCTGCGCACATTTTCTCACTGTCAGTGACAAAGTAAGGAGAAATATAGCCACGATCGAATTGCATTCCTTCAACAACATAAAGGCTATTCTCGGCGCTTTTTCCTTCCTCGAGAGTAACAACACCTTTACGACCAACTTTTTCCATTGCTTCCGCAATCATATTGCCTACTTCGTAATTGTTTCCTGCACTAACCGCTGCAACATCTGCGAGTTCACTATCTTCGACCTGCAATCCAAAAAAAGAACAATCACTTTAAGCACAATGAACAGAGCCATGATCAAAAGGTCTAATTTAAGTAAAAAACAAAAATATACCTCCTTTGACATTTTCTTCAACTCGGCAACAAGAGCCTTGGTGGTTTTCTCGATTCCTCTGGTAATCAAAACCGGGTTTGCACCAGCAGCCACCACCTGCATAATTCAATTTACGCATCACATTTCGACCAACCAATGATCCGTTCAATTAACAAAGACTGGTTTGTGCCTTCAAATTACTAACCTTTACACCTTCAGCGATGAGACCTTGGGCAAGAACAACAGAAGTCGTTGTTCCATCACCGGCTAGGTCATTGGTCTTGGAAGCAGCCTGTCTCACTAGCTTAGCACCAATGTTCTCAACTGGATCCTCAAGCTCAACCTAACAGAAGAAGCAAAAATCTACATATCCACAAAAGCAATGATAAAAGGGTAAAGGCTACAGCAACAAGAGAACATCAGTACCTCTCTAGCAACTGTTACACCGTCATTCACGATTCTTGGGGAACCGTATTTGCTCTCTAGAACAACATTTCTGCCTTTAGGACCTAAAGTAACTCCAACTAGATCCGCAAGTTTGTTCACACCAGACTACAAAATGAATTAATATTTCAATAAGGAATCAGACAGCAAACAATTAGTGAAATCGAAAAACATATCATTAGACTGACTTGAAGCTTCTTAATCGCAGTCCCGTCTTTATTGAAATGCAATTGCTTAGCCGCATAGATTTTGGGAAACCTTGCTTTCCTCTGAGCAAAAGTTTGACTCTTTCCAAAGGAGTTCGTTGAGACCGAGACAAGAGACGACAATCTGTTAGAAGGAGGAGCCAAGGATGAGCCCATTGAAGACGTTGCGCTAAAAGTTGAAGCCATGATCTCACTCTCTGTGAAAACAATAACAAAAACAAACCAAAATTACAACTTTCAGATTCAGTGATCTAAGAAACGCTTAGAAAGACCGAAATCAAATCAGTAAGACTATTCAACTTTGTAATCATCGAAGAGCAAATCAAAAAGGGTATCTGAAAGCAAACAACTTTCCACCTACACTCGAACAAATAGATATCTAAGATCAAATACTTACTGAGAATTGATCAAGAAATAGAGAGAGTGTGGTGTGGATGGATCAAGGGTTTTAGCAAATGAGGGGTTTTCTCGTGAAGAAATTATGCGACTGTAAAAGTGTAAACTTCTAGGATCGCGTCTTCAAGGGATCTAATTACATCTGAGCCGTTGGATCGGTTATTCAGCTAAAACAAGATGAATTTTGAAGTCTCTAGAAATTAAACCCTAATAAAACCCACCAACTCTACTTTACACTAATCTACACGTACGAGCGAGCTTATTGTAAACACTTTAATCATTTTGTCACGTGCGAAAGTGTGATTAATATAACATTTTTCTCTCGTCATTCTGTTCTCTTTTATACGACACCTACTCCTGTCGTTTTGTCCTCTCAAACAAAATGGCATCATTTGACAAAAGATGCAAGCAAATTAAGATGCCCAAGCCAAACATAAATAGAGAATATGATTTTATTTTTGTTATACTATAAAAATTTTAAGAAAATTGTAGGATGTGGATATAGTTCGGAGATAAATCGATAAAACAAATAAACTAAAAAAGGTTACCTAGTTCCCGGTGGCGTTATATGATACATCATCAATAAGTTTATGTTAATTTCTTTGTCTATTTGAAGTTTATGGTTTAGAAAAAGTGTATAAAATATACTAGTAATTTGAAGACCATCTCCTATTTTCAATCTCATTGTTGGTATTTGGTATGGTTAAGTCAATCAATAATCAATAACTCAATATTGCATGTTTCCAAAACCACTTACTCATATGGGCTATTTTCATAGAAAGCCCAACTTACTATAGACCCTCATGCATCGTGTGAATAAATCTTAGGTGAGTAAGAACATGTTTTTGGAAAATGTATCAACAATTAAAAAAATAAAAAAAAACAAAAGAAGAGAAAGGACGAAAAAAGGTTCTTAAATGAGAATTAATGACAATCCATCAAAAACTGTCGAAATATTTGGCTATGTGATTGGTTTAATTTTCTTCAAGAACTTAACATTTAATTTGAAATGTATCAAAATAATAAGATTTCAAGTTTTTTTTGAACAATTTGACTGTGATACTTCATTATTGAAAAACTTTTTTTGAATATTTTACCGATGGCCATGCTCTAATTCACCACATGGAAAAGCAAACGGAGAATTGAAGAAAGCTTTTGAGATATCGATCTTTGAGATGTTACTTTATATTATATGATTCCGTAGGGATTCTTTCTTTTTAAGTAGTTTGGAAATAATCACTTTCAAGCGCTCACTCGAGTACAAACCCTAGCTTCTCTATAGACTTTACCTGGCCGACACAGATAACCTTTATTAGGAGCACAATGAGAATCCTCCGAACAAACACACAGCCCTTCCAAAGCACATCCTTGTTTCACAATCGTTACGTTACCTTTTAACCATAGAATCTGATCGGTCCATTCTGTAGAAAACAACTTTGAAGGATCGAATCTCTCCTTTACTTTCAAAAACGCGTTTGCGTTATTGTACTTTCTAATGACACCATCAAACGCTATGTTCCTATTCTTCCCCCAGTGTGGCAACGCGTTGTATTTCAATATCGCCATTTGCTCTATCTCTTCGACGTAATCCTCGTAGAGACGTGGTGTCAAAGGATCATCTTTGCTTCGGTAGTAAGTTAGGTCAAAGTCTAAAGCTCTTTCTTCTTTACCGAGAAAAGCAGGAGAAGATGTGACATAGCGCATTAGAATACCGTTGTGGCGTTCAAGAACACAAAGAGATTTGGGTTCGATCTTAACCAGTTCTTTGATGTCAATGATGAAACCTTTGACATGTGTGAGAGGGATACTGAATGTTGTTTGGTAAAAAAACTCGCCTTTTATGCGTGAGTCCCACGGACAAACCGTGATGAATCCATTTTGATGGCTGTCTAGACACGCACCAGACGACATCATACGGTCTTGGCTTCCAATAACTGGATAGCCTGTAAATATAAAGCCTGCCGTGGAAATTAAAACGTAAAACATAGAAATCTTATACAGAAAAAAAATCAAGAGAGATCATTACCATTATTGGTCACACCGTATGAGATTGCAAACAAAAAGGATGTTAAACGCTTTGCTGCTCTCAGACACTTCTTGTTTCCATCACTCGACGACTCGTCACTCTCCTCTTCATATCATGCATCAAATATATAAGAATTGTTATAACTATGCATATCATGTATATGACTATATGAGTATATATCTTAGAAATAATGAACGAACCTAAAGATCTGACGACGGCTAAGGCCACAGAGAGTTGTGAACGGAATGGGAAGAAATTGAACACGCCATTTCCAGAAGTGTTGGCTGGAACTCGGTCATCAATTCGATACACCACTTTGCCTTGGCTCGGTAACCATAAGAAATCGGCAAACTCGTGTTTTTCCCCAAAAGTCACGGCTTGATCTTCAAAATCCGAATCGTTTCTTATAACATACGTTAAGGATCTCTTGAACATCGGTTGCAATTTGAAAGTTACCTTGCCAAATAAACAATAGAACAATAAATGAATTTTTGTAGCACAAAGGAGAAAAATATTATTTGTAATCGATCTATATAAATACCTGAGAGATAACGCCAAGAACGCCTAAAGAAACTTTGGCTGCGTTAAATTCTTCAAGATTCATAGTCTCACTAAGACCTCGAACCTTCACATACCCCTCATAAACCGAACCAGGACTCACCATTCTTATTTCGGTTACGTAATCGTGAACAGCACTTCCTTTACCCCACAGCGAACTTCCGTGAGCACCTGTCCCCATCAATCCTCCAACCGTAAGTCCCCACCAATACGGTGCATATGGCAAAGCCAGCTCTAGCTTGGCCGCTTCTTTGATCAGCTGCCTAAGCGTCACGCCGCTCTCAACCGTCAAAGTCTTGGCCTTGGGATCGGTTCGCACCACGTTGTTAAGAAACTTGGTGCTTATGAGAACTCCGTCCTTGCCGTCAGTGCAGACCAGCTTTGGGATGCTGTGAGGGTACCGAGTCACGAACCTCATTTTTTGGCCGGCTCTAGTGGCCGCAGCCACCACAGAGACGAGCTCAACCTCGGTTCTTGGGTACTCCACCTTTGCAGCTTCGCATATGGAACGGTCGGGAAAGGCTCCGTACGAATTCGTAACCGTGCATATCGTATTTCCGGACTCACACTTGATCGGATCATCCGGTGGAGATGACGAAGCAAATGTGAAAAAACAAAAGATCAAACTTAGCCAAAATGCCATTTTTTAAAAGATTTTTTAGAACTAATTGCAAGGGAAATGTCATTTATGTATTACTGATAGTATCGAAATATCATCACATGGTATTATTAATTAGACATTAAGAGCGACATGTAATGTGAGCTTTTCTGGTATATATTATATGACATCAAATGATCTCATTAAAATTTTACAAAGAAAAATGAAATGAAATTCAGAGATTTTAAGTAGAAACTGGACCTAGCTATATTATTGGAGCCTTTTGGGGTAATTACATCACACAGTTACTCTTCTGAAAATGATATGATGAGATTTAACCCCTTAAACAAAATACGAAAAATTGGAGACTTTTGTAGACCTCTATTACTTGGGTTTTTATGGGTGAAATAAATGACACACATTCATATCGGCTACAGTATTCTGAAATAAAACTTTACCATAAACATCCCATGATCTTCATTAATTCAATGAAAATTTATTCGAAATTTACACGAAAACTAGGGGCCGTATGTGGATCCATATTAACTAGGATTTTATTGGGCTACGTATCGGGTTATATTCTAATATCGGCTACGCCCAATACTTATCAGCTTGATGGCCCAATATGCTCGGATAATGAAAGATTAGTTTGTTTTTATTAACAACCACATATCAAATCATTACAAAAGAACGTGAAAAACAAAAAACATTAGATGATAACAAAGTAACAAACAAACATATCAAAAATTAGAATTTCATAATTGAACCCTCTATGTAGTATTGAAATTTGAATGTTGTTGAATTTTAATTTTTCTATATATTTAAATATTTGCAGTATGGATAAGATATTCAATCGAATATGCAGAATTTAGCGGATAATTAATGGGACAATAAATATTTGATTAGCTGTAGAACGGATACAAATCAGAAAATATTAATATTGGTGAAGTACAAAGAGGATATATGCTCTGCATCCACTTTAGTTTGCACTCAACTCTAGTGGTTTGTGGATTTGGTTCACATTTAAATTGCATACTCAATTTTTGCAACATAATAGAATTTGATTTGCGTGTATATGTTGATGGCAATATATTTTCACAGCATTGACTATTGAGTAAGCAATATTAACGATCAGATAGAAAATAAGAGCTGTTTTTAGATTACTACTGCATTTTATACACTTGTTTTGTTTCACCGTTAAACAGCATAATGTAATTGATCTGACAAAAAAATATTAACTTATTGCATATTCGCATCGATGTCCCATCATGCACCAAGAACTCGGTAAGCTCGTAAAGAAAGAAGACAAGGGGTTAATGTTATGTTCTCTACTAACCATTTATTATTACATAATACAATAAATAGTTCATCATAACTTATTCTTCTTTATAAACATCCCATCAAAACTGTGATACCTGAATCGTAACATCCTTTTCTCAGGCTGTCTTGAATTTAACAAAAGAATTTGCTTTTCCATTTTAAAAAAAAACATTTCTCTCTTTTCTGCTCCTTCTCACAAATAATATACATATTAAGTTCATAAACGATTCTGAGTTTTATAGGACTGCAAATAAAGAATCTTATTTCTTTGTTTGGTTTTAAAGATGGAAAGTTTTATACTTCTAATATTTTTTTAATTAAAAAACAAATAATGAATGTATTAAATTAAAACTACAAAATACTTTAAACATGAGAATAAAGTACATTGTTTTTGAAGTATGAATGCAAGCTCATTTATAAAAATTGTATAGTTAAGTTTTTCAGTCATACTAGTACAACTTAAAGATTTATAATATTGAGATTTATTATTTTAAGTTTCTTTTGTACATTTTACGCTGAACAAAGGGAAGGATTTTATTAACTTTTCGTATCATTTTCTCAGACACGAGTACAAACACTAGCCTCTCTATAAACTTTACCTGGTCGACACAAATAACCTTTGGTCGGAGCACAATGAGCATCCTCCGAACAAATACACAGTCCCTCCAATGCACATCCTTCTTTCACAATCGTGATGTTTCCTTTCAAACCTAAAATCTGATCGGTCCATTCTGTCGAAAACAACCCTGAAGGATCTAATGTATCTTTTACTTTCAGAAACGCGTTTGCATTCTTGTACTTTCTAATCGCACCATCAAACGCTAGGTTCCTATTCTTCCCCCAATGTGGCAACGCGTTATATTTTAATATCGCCATTTGCTCTATCTCTTCGACGTAATCCTCGTAAAGACGCGGAGACAAGGGATCATCTTTGCTTCGGTAATAAGTTAGGTCAAAGTCTAAAGCTTTCTCCTCTTTCCCGAGAAAAGCAGGAGATGATGTGACATACCGCATTAGAATACCATTGCTGCCTTCAAGGACACAGAGAGATTTTGGTTCAATCTTCACAAGTTCTTTAATGCCGTTGATGAAATCTTTGACATGTGTGAGAGGAACACTGAATGTTGTTTGGTGAAAAAACTCGCCGTTTATGCGTGGATCCCACGGACAAGCCGTGATCAGTCCATTTTGATGGCTGTCTAGACACGCACCGGACGACATCATACGGTCTTGGTTTCCAATAACTGGATAGCCTGTAAATATAAAACCTACCGTGGAAATTATAAGTGAATTTTTTTAGAAAGATGGTTTTGTATGGAGAGAATCATTAGATGTAAGTGAATGAATACCATTGTTGGTCAGACCATATGAGACTGAAAACAAGAACGACGACGTTTGCTCTGCTCTCACACACCTCTTGTTTGCATCCGGAGATGCTTCTTCACTCTCCTCTTCATACCATGAAAGTAAAGATATATAAGAAACATTATAGCTATGCAAATAATATAGGGAGACACATCTTGAAAAATAAAGAATTAACCTAAGAATCTGTTCATGGCTAACGCTACGGAGAGTTGCGGTCGGAATGGGAAAAAATCGAACAAGCCATTGCCTGAAGTGTTGAGAGGAACTCGGTCGTCCATTCGATACACCACTTTGCCTTGGCTCGGTAACCATAAGAAATCCGCAAACTCATGCTCTTCCCCAAAAGTCACGGCTTGATCTTCAAAATCTAAATCATTTCTCATAACATAGGTTAACGATCTCTTGAACATTGATTGCAATTTGAAAGTTACCTTTCCGAACAAACAGAAAACATGAGTATATATTAGCATAAACAAGAAAATCTATAAACGAATAGTAATTTAGAATGTATATACCTGAGAGATAACGCCAAGAACGCCTAAAGAAACTTTGGCTGCGTTAAATTCTTCAAGATTCATAGCCTCACTAAGACCTCGAACCTTCACATACCCGTCATAAACCGAACCAGGACTCACCATTCTTATCTCGGTCACGTAATCATGAACAGCACTTCCTTTACCCCACAGGGAACTTCCGTGAGCACCTGTCCCCATCAATCCTCCAACCGTAAGTCCCCACCAATACGGTGCATATGGCAAAGCCAGCTCTAGCTTGGCCGCTTCTTTGATCAGCTGCCTAAGCGTCACGCCGCTCTCAACCGTCAAAGTCTTGGCCTTGGGATCGGTTCGCACCACGTTGTTAAGAAGTTTGGTGCTTATGAGAACTCCGTCCTTGCCGTCAGTGCAGACCAGCTTTGGGATGCTGTGAGAGTACCGAGTCACAACCCGCATTTTTTGGCCGGCTCTAGTGGCTGCAGCCACAACAGAGACGAGCTCAGCCTCGGTTCTTGGGTACTCCACCTTTGCTGCTTCGCATATAGAGCGGTCGGGAAAGGCTCCGTACGAATTCGTAACCGTGCACATTGTGTTTCCGAACTCACACTTGACCGGATCATCCGGTGGAGTTGAGGAAACGAATGTGAAAAGACAAAACACACTTAACAAAAATATCATTTTGTGTAAGAAAGTTTCAAACTAAATTCAAGGGAAATATTTGGACATCGTTTCATTTATAGTTTCGATATATCATCATATGGCCCCATGCATTATTAAATAGATATTAAGAGTGACCTGTAGTTTGAGCTTTTGGGGTATATATAATGGGGACCCTATAGTATGTAACATCACATGATCTCAATATAATGTGACAAAGAAAAAGAAATCAGATCACAAAATGAAATTCTGAGATCTTATGTCGGAAATGAATCCAGCTATATAAACATTATTGGGGCTTTCATTGGATACTTACAAACATACTTACGTCACATAGCTACTCTTTCGAAAATGATAATGATGGTTTCTCGTAATTCACTACAATATTCTGTAAATTGAACTACACCCTAAACATCTCAGCTCAGCACACATTTCACACTATACAATTATATTGAACAATAAATCAAATTATTACACGGAAACAAGGGGCCGTATGTGGATTCACATATTTATGGTATTGATCAGCGAGCGATGTAAGCTTTATGGTTATATAAATGATATAAGCTTGGTCCAATACTTATTAGCTTGACTCAATATTATGGTAATCGTTTGATTGAGATATCAAATCATCAAAATAGACAAGACATGAAAAACAAAAGGCAGCCTGATAGACACATGTGCCCACATTACTGATGTCTAGATGAGACGATCAATTATGCCTTATTTATCATGGGCCATATTTCTCATTCTTTACGCGTATGATATCTTCACAATCCTCCTCAAATAAATTATATAAAAACTGAAAATATAGATATTATTTGCTCTGAATAATGTCAAACCTAGAAGGAAACGAGAAAATTTTACAGAGGAGGGGTTGGCTCAAACTATAAACAGAAAAATATAAAGGCTTATCATGGATAATTTACAATAGCCTAATTATATAGGCTCATACCAAATTAAAAAGTCTAATTTGGACAACGACGCAAAATTAAAAAATTCGAAGTGATTATTTTTGAAAATAATAAAAAATGAAAAATATTTCAAAATATTTATATCCAATTATATGATATTATTAATTTTTTACATAATTTTTTTAATATTAAAACTAATATAATATCAAACAAATAATTCAAATAATATAAAACTAAAAATTAAAATTAAAACTATGACAGTTGTTTAATCACATCACAAAATTGAAAGAATCAAAATTTTCAAAAAAATTAAATAAATTTCAAAAATAAAATCTCGATTTAAACTGACTTCGGTATTTCAATATTTCATTTATTTAAAAAGATCATTTAACTAAATTAAGTCAATTGACCCGTAACTTTTGAAACAATTTGTTTTCCAATCTGTAAAAGGTCGTTATAATTTTGTTTATCCACTCGCACAAAAAGTTATCAAACGGCCCACAGCGAACTGATTTTGGGTCGCCAAATTTGAGGCCCATTTTCTATTGGGCCTTACGAATGTAGAGACTGATCTTGAAACCTGCGGATATCAAAACGCTAATGCAACGTGTCTGGTAAACAACTTTTACTTGAGAACACACAAATGTTAAACAGCTTTGTATATCAATAAAAGAAAAATGTTCGTCTCTCTCTTAATCTGTATATTGTCAAGATACACACAACATAATCTAGTTTTCACTTTTCAAATTGTATATTGAGAAAATAAAAGAAACCAAGTGATCAACTACAATGTGAACTATCATCATCTTCAGTAACCTTTTTTACCTCTTCAACCTTCTTTAACTCTTCAACCTTCTTCATTTCAACTTTCTTCAACTCATCCTTAGGCATTTGGTCGATAATGGTAATTACTGCTTTCTGAACAGTGGGGACAAGTAAGGCCTCCTCTTCGGTGGCCTGAAGAGGCTCTAAAGAATCCACAATGTCCCGCATTAAAGGCCGAGCCTTTGGGTTCCGGTTAAGGCAATGGTAAGCTAACATTGCAGCCTTTTGAACCGATTTAACCGGGTATTCACAATTCATTCTTGGGTCTACAATGTTCAATACTTTCTTCTTCTCTTTCAGCAATGGAAGAGCCCAATCTATGAGGTTTTGCTCACGCGTAGGCCTTGATTTGTCTAACGATTTTCTTCCCGTGAGAAGCTCTAACAGAACTACACCAAAGCTGTACACATCACTCCCTGGTGTCAAATGACCTGTCACCAAGAAAATTTCCGCATATATCATCAAAAAGATCTAAAGTCAACAATCTCACTGCATATCCGGAAGCATCTTTGTGGTGAAGTTTCTTTCATGGCTTAAGCAGCGAAACAAAATGCCATCCTTGAAGCTTTTATGGCTAAAAGTTTCAAACTTTGAGAAGATTCACTAAAATGTTTATCTCTCAGAAAATTGCATAACAGATAGTAGAGACTTGCCTGTCATGATGTATTCGGGAGCTGCATAACCGTAAGTTCCCATTATACGGGTGGAAACGTGCGATTTATCTCCTACAGGACCGTCTTTAGCGAGTCCAAAGTCGGATAATTTCGCATTGTATTCCTGTTAAGACACTAATATGAAACCTCCACAATTGTATTTGTGTCAACGGACAAGAAAGGAGTTTATGTGATACTACTACTACTATTACTACTGTTGTACTAACCATATCTAGAAGAATGTTGGAGGTTTTGAAATCGCGATAAATGACTGGTTTCTTTGCTTCGTGAAGAAAGGCGAGTCCTTTCGCTGCTCCGAATGCAATCTTCATTCTAATTGCCCATGAAAGAGGAAGCAACACTCCTACCAAAGGATTACACAACTCAGAATTTCTTATCCATTCAAGAATGAGATTCAGCAAGATAGACAAATGAGTGTAAGAACTCTAAAACTCACTTGAGAAAAGATTATTCTCCACGCTACCACGAGCCATGTACTCGTAGATTAGCACCCTGTGATTATCCTCACAGCAATAACCGATCAATTTCACTAAGTTCGGATGCGAAAGCTGCCCCAAGAATATCACCTCTGCCTACAAAACATCGAGACAATAGATAAGATTCGTAGTTCGATTTGAGTCACACAAAGCTCTGCAGCATACCAAGGACCCAATCTGATCTTAAATCGTTATCTCACTGAACAAACTGATACTGAACAAGCTTAAACAAGACAAGTACTTAGTCCACATGATAAGAGAAATCCACACTGCCTATATCTGTCAATTGCAAAGACTTATGGCTGATGTTGAAACTTGGAAGACAAGTAAAAGACAGAGAGACTAACCAGCCATTCTCTATGACCCTGAAAGCTATTATCGCCGTCGTGAACTTTAACGGCCACAGGGAGTGGTTGAGGAAATTCTTGATCACCCAAATTCTCTTTAATAAAACCTTTGTAGACACTTCCAAATCCACCACCACCAAGAAGTCTGTCTTGTCTGAAATTCCCTGTGATGTTCTTAAGCTCATTGTATGTGAAAGCTGTCAGAGGATTCGCAGCTGAGTCACGTCTTAGATCTTCTACTTCTTTTGGGTTTGATGGCAGCTTTTGGACTTCTTTTATATACGTATCTTCTTCTGTTGGACTCTGTTCTTTAGGTGTTTCTGTAAAAACAAAAATAAGATCCAGTGTTTTGATTGTGTGGATAGAATTGAAGATTCTACTTGACAGATGTTTGAAAATGTTGTGGAACTGATTGATTTTGGAAATATTCTTCTAGAGGGTCTAATATCTAACAACATAGAATATACTTTTAAAGGGACCAATCCAGAAGAAAACAAAAGCATAAACTACACTGAAAAAGAAGAGAGAGAGATGAAATGGAACGACACTATGGAGCAAAGAACACATCAGAGTTTCATCGTTTGGTCAAATTTTTTTTTTAAAACAAATGAGTCCAAACTTAGAGAATATAGAGATTTAAAAACTCGAACTTAAAAAAAATACACTAATTGAACAAAAACCTGGCTTTACAACCAGAAAAGTTGAGTATAAACAGAGCATAATCAGAGAGAACCAGGAAAGTAGAAGAACAGTCAATTGGAATAATCTTAATATTAACCGACAGATAATTCATAGTTTTGCGCAAGCTTTTTCGGATAAAAAAAAAGCCCACAAGTAAATCTCGTGATTTCAGGCGAAAAATAGTGAAAACAAAAATTTCAGAAAACAAAACACCAAATTAAGAAAGAAGAAGAGATAAGAAACGAAACCTGATTTAGCGTTTGCAGAAACTTTGTGATTAAAGGGCTCAAATCTACACCAACAGTTACCCATTATTCCCAAACAACACACACCCACACACAAAAGAAAGAAACTTTTTTTTACTATATTTAATGAGAAATGAAAACAAAAAAAACCCAACTTTATTATCTCTTTGTAAGTTACAAACTCATGCCCATAAAGAAAAAAACTAGCTTCTGTTCTTAGACTATCTCCTCTTCTAGGTTTCTTAATTTTTTTTCTTTCTTCGAAGAACCAAAAGGTAAAGAGATGATGGAAAGAGAGATGATACACACTGAAGAAAACGTTTCTTCTTTTACAGAGAGAAAGACAGAGAGAGAGAGAGAGAGATTCTTCGAGGCAATGATGGGCACAGAGCTATGAGGTGGGAGAGAAAGAGGTCTTTGGCTATGGCGGAAATGGGCCCTACTTCTCTTTCTCTTTTTTCCACTGACAAATCAAAACAGAAAGTCAGGAAAGAAAAAACAATAATTTTAAAAAAAAAATCAGTCTACTTTGGTCTGTTTTGTTCTTGTCTAGTCCGGTTCAGTCCGGTCCGGGTACAATTCTCTCTGGGTTAATTTGTTTCCGATTATTACAACTAATTCTATAATTCCCTCATTTTTACAAAACTAGGAGGATCAACTCAAGAATTAAATTTTCTCTAACAATTCGCTATTTTACGAATCTTTTTTTAATTAGTTTCAATATTGAACCGGAAAAAAAATCAAATCCAAATTAAACCAATATATTATTATTATTATTATTTAATTTGTAAGGTGTTTTTGTTTAATAGTGCGCATGTATGATGATGCGCATTTTTAGTCCACAACTCTCTTTTTTGTTCTTCTTCTTTTTGTAAATTTTTTTTTTAGTGTATTATTTTCTCTAGATCGCTTTCTCTTTGTCTAAGCGTGCGCCTTTGCCTTTCCCAATTCTTTCTCTTTTTGCTCTTTTCATTTTTTTGTTAGCGATAAAATTTTGTGTTCACATTTCTCTCTTTTGGCGTCCTTCACATTTATTTCATTTTAATCGAATATACTAATTTAGTGCATAATTTCACAAAGTGGCTCAAAATTTATTACTGGGAATTTTTTTTACAAAAATGGATGTGCTCACTATACACAATTCGAGCTGTCGAAGTGACTTATTTACCTAAAAAGTCCGCTAAAACAAATAAAAAGAAAATTAACCTTTAGTAAAAAGAAAACAAATAATAAGAAAATTTCAATTTATTACTAAAGCAAAACTTTTGTACATGTTGCATTAGGATTTCTCAAACAAAAAAACATATTTTTCTCCTAAAATATGCAGTATACAGATTTGAACCCACATAGCTACATCACTAGCACAAAGAATACATGTTATGGTTCTCAAAACAAATATAGTATATATGCATTTTGTCATGCAAATATGCAACAGTTTGAAAGTTTGTATTTGTTTTTATAAAAAACCTTAGTTATCATGTAAATACTATTACTTATTCGAACTTTTGAAACTATCTTAGTTTACCTTACTTTTAATTATTAAATGGTTATATAAATGGATACTTTTATATAAATAATAGAATTATTATTGTCAAATAATGTTATCTAAAAAGCAAAAAACATACTACCTTGTAGAATTGGAAAAGAGATTAGTTGATCAACTTAATTTGAATAATTAATTCGCATCAATATAATTAGATGAAAATATCCCATAGACGCCTTACCTAACATACTACTATTATACACATTTATTTTCTATTCAGGTATACAAACGCACAATCACAATCGCACAAGATTAATGTTCCACTCAAAAAGCTACCTATATAAGTTTTCTTTTATATATCATCACTCACATTTAACTTTTATATCTCTTAATTATTATTAGATTAGTATAGAAAAATATCACCTTAAAACTAAAATTTATTTATATATAATATTTTAACCTTTTTATATATATTATAGTTACATAAAATTCAGAAGCCAAAAAAAAATATTTTGATGGATCCTATTAACTATATTTACTAAAGCTTTGAACGAGTGAAGCTGATGTTATGAACATATTTTAATTCTTATTGTTTTAAAGTTTGAAATGCAAGAAATCAAATGTGTGTGAATGCAATAGACGATATGTGTCTATGGGTAATAATAAGTGGTAGAAAGTTGCTTCAACAAGAGATATAATTCAACACCCACTAGTTTGTTCCTTGGATACCTTTTTATCTCCTCCAGGTGTTAGGCTTGAATATTATTATGATTTTTGTTTTGAAATAGGCTTAATATTTCTTGTTTATTTCGTCCAAACTATAACAGCAAAATTTTCTAAATTCTTTACGTTACAGAGGAAATAAAAAGTTACGTGATTCGTTGCTCGAAAAGTTGCTATAGATCATTTCTACACCCACTTGTTCTTTTATCCTTTCTATTCGCTCACTGAGTAAGAAGTCCCTTAAGATATTGCTAAACAATTAACTGTCTTGCTTTCTTTTAGTAAATACCAAAATAAACTGCATTTGTTTATATTTGAATCACAGAACGCCAGTTAGGACCAAAAACTCATATGTGTATATTACTAAATTTACTTATCGAGCATACTTTTTTTTTAATGTTATACTCTAAAAAGTTTAGTTGAATGATGTGTATGAGTATGGTCGTGACGATAATATTTGCATTCAAAGATGTACCACATGTTGATTTTAACTTTGTATATTAACTTCTCTAATTATGTACTGTTCTTGGAAAATTAATATAATATTTTTAACTTTCTAATTTTTTTAGAGATATAAAACAGTCATAATGGATGTGCTAACATCATCCCATCTTTTACCAATTCATTTTCTTTTTTTCATGAACCGGGCCAAAAGAAAAATATTATTCTATTTCTTACACTCTTATTTGAATCTACTGCTAGATTCTTTTTTTCTATTTTTTTTTTGCAGCATCTGTTATATGTAAAGCTTATTTTCAAAAATAGCACAAATTTATATATGAAAAAGACTAATGCGAATCTGAACCAAAAAAATACTGTATATATATCCAAATTACTTGAAAATTCTTCATCCATATAATTATTTAGATTTATTAACTGTAGACCTACCAAAAAATTTCTTGTCGGATAAGAAACAACAACTTAACTTGCATCTTACGATTTCCGTTCTCATATTATAAGGATTAAAAAAAGATTATGATTTTCCGTCGATTTTGCATAATACCAGCAAGAAAATATATCAGGAATTTAAAATTTTCACAATTTTCAATGGCAATTCAAAAATAAAAATAACAAAATGTCATTTCTATAACTGGTTAGTCCGTGACTCTATTAAGCTATATGAACAGAGTTATATGTTTACCGTATTATGTTTTAAGTAAAGTTTTTATTCTTATAGAATTACTAGACGTGCATCATTGATGGTCAATGTTATTCCTGAAAAATTGAAAATTATAAACCAAATCTTAGATTCTCAGATAAAATAGATTATAACATTATTTGAAGTTTCACACAATTGACGTCATGTTGACTTGTTGAGTGCATAGAATGTTGGATCTCGTGGCGGCAACCAAGAATTAATCAGATAAATCCAAATCCCAACTGAAACAATCAAATTAATGAAGATTTGAAATTCAGGAAACAACCAAATTTGAAGTCTTTAGCCTTAAAATTATTTCTTTTTAATGTTAAGCTGCAGTTTTGTATATTTTCCTTTGTATGCAAGGTGATTCAAGAAAGAAAGACATATTGGCTAAATAATGCAATTTAATCATAAGATTGTGAAAGCTTTTTATTTTTCAGTAATCAAAAAGTTTAATAATGTAAAACCAAATTTGAATTTGATTTTTAGAGAATTTTTACAAAATTTAACTATATTAATTAATTTTTGATAAATAAAAAATATCGGTTAAAATTTTAAAATAGACATTTTTAACATTTGTTCGCTATCACTTGGATTATAAATAAAATAAATAAAATGAGATGAATTATATGAGATTTCGACATGACAGGATGATTAGTCAAATGCCTCTCTTTATATTTATGTGGTTAAATGGTAAAAAAACAACTAAACCATGTTTATATAAAGTCTCTGTCATTGCAATATTAGTTCCATGCTTATGTCTCTGAGTATCTCTCTGTAGCTTCAGCATCGTACTGAATTCTATCAGCTTGTTCACTTGGAGGCTTGGAGCTATGTGGAGGCAGCCCAAAGTGGTGGGATCTACTTACTTGGATGCTCAAAAGTTCTCCTAAACTACAAGTTCTCAAGCTCAACAATGTACATTTACCATGCCTTGCTGCATTTGTTGCCTCCAGTGACAAAATTATCGTGTCTTTTGGGCCGTTAGATTTGAGCCCAAGCCCATATTTTACGTATCGTAGTTCTCCAGTTTCAGTTCTATGATTGATTCTATGTTTTGCAACCTTTCACTGTTTCGTCTCCCTTTTTTTTTCTCGTTGTGGCTTGTGTTCGAATACACGCAAGGGACCCGAATCAGTCTCCAACATATCTGTTCTTTATCTATGTGATTCTAAACCGTCGCTTGGGTTTTGGATTTTCTATCTCACTTTTCTCTCTATGGGCGGAGTTTTCAGAATTTCTAGGGTTTTTTTGGTTCCTCCCTGTTAATTTGGAATCTCCGACTTGTTCTTCCTGATATAATGCCAGATTGAAGAAAATCGAAATCGACCCACTTCCGAATTTCACAATAATTTCGGCTTTTTTTCAAGCCTTGGTTAAAAAGATCGAGACTTTGTGTCATCGTTCTCTGTTGTTGATTGCATTTTCGAGATGTGCATTTCGAGTAGAGAAGACGGCGGAGACGAAGATCCCGGTGGAGCAGACGTTGGTCCATCGAGAAACCGAAGGAATCAATCACCACCATTGTCGCTTCCGCAGACTCTGAAACATTTCCACAGAGATTTGCTCGCCGGTGCGGTAATGGGAGGCGTCGTTCACACGATCGTGGCTCCAATCGAGAGAGCCAAGCTTCTATTGCAGACCCAAGAGAGCAACATCGCGATCGTCGGAGACGAAGGACGCGCAGGTAAGAGAAGGTTTAAAGGAATGTTCGATTTCATCTTCCGCACGGTAAGAGAAGAAGGGGTTTTATCCTTATGGAGAGGCAATGGAAGCAGTGTTCTCCGTTATTATCCTTCCGTCGCTCTCAATTTCTCTCTCAAGGATCTGTACAGAAGCATTCTTCGAAACAGCAGCTCTCAAGAGAATCATATCTTCTCTGGTGCGTTAGCTAATTTCATCGCTGGTTCTGCAGCTGGATGTACGGCTCTGATTGTAGTTTATCCGCTTGATATTGCGCACACTCGTTTAGCTGCTGACATTGGAAAGCCTGAAGCTCGTCAGTTCAGAGGAATCCATCATTTCCTTTCGACGATTCACAAGAAAGATGGGATGAGAGGTATATACAGAGGCTTACCTGCGTCTCTACATGGTGTGATCATTCATCGTGGGCTATACTTTGGTGGTTTCGATACGGTTAAGGAGATTTTCTCAGAGGATACAAAACCGGAATTGGCTTTGTGGAGGAGATGGGTTTTGGCTCAGGGTGTGACTACATCTGCTGGATTGGCTTCTTACCCGTTGGATACCGTTCGTAGGCGGATAATGATGCAATCCGGGATGGAGCATCCAATGTACCGTAGCACGCTGGATTGCTGGAAAAAAATATATAGGAGTGAAGGGTTGGCTTCTTTTTACCGTGGAGCGCTCTCGAATATGTTTAGGAGCACTGGTTCGGCTGCAATCTTGGTTTTTTATGATGAAGTGAAGAAGTTCTTGAATTGGGGAGGGATCTAAGAGGAAAAGCTGTGAGGTAAACCCTTATCAATCCAAATTAGAAGTCAGAAGAAGAATGATTATTCATTTTGATACTACACCTTAACAAGGAGACACATATAGAGAGAAAGATTTAGGTGATAATATTCGTTTTACCGTATTCGATTTTGAGGATTTGGCTGGAACGCTATGCATCTTGATTCTTTTCCTCTTGTTAGACTTTGTGTGTATGAGGAGGAAAAAAAGAAGGAATCTATTTTGTAAATAAAAGACATAGATTGTGAGCCAAAGTATTGCATTTTTCTTTTATAGAATTTGTCATAATCTGAGTTTTCAACTTTTCGTTATGGATAAGATAACAAAGGTTCAAAGAGATAGTCAAAGAACTTTGATCTACTCTAGTTCGTTAGATACACGAATGTAGTTACTTTGAGCCTGACCAAGATAGAGTTGCGAAAGTTTCGCGTTGTAACAAAGATAATGTTGAATTTATACTGACCTTGCTGCAAGCTTTCTGCTGTTCTTGCCGTTCTTACAAATGCACTTTAGTACCCACACGAGAGTTTTAGAGAATCGTTACTTATGGAACCGAATATGGCTGATCGACGGATCAGTTACCCGCTGCAATTACTTAAAACAGTAGTACTTCTATAGGTGATGCAAAGAATTGCGAGTCTCTTATTGAAAATGCTTGGATGTTTTGTTGTGCTGAAGCACTTAGAAGTTGCTTCCTGCTGTGCATTCTAAGTTTACTTACTGATTTTGTCCTCTTTGACATAACGAATCATTACTCTCGAAACTGTTGAGTGGATTTGTTACAAATATAGACAAGTAGAAAAACAAAACGAAGTGGTGATGAACTTGTTGGACAATGGAATGCTTCTAGAGAAGATGACAATCAAAACCATTTTAGAAAAAAAGCTATTTACACTAAATTATCTTTAAATTTTTAATAGGATATACTACTGTAAATAACAAGTGAAAATAATGTTATACATTAGAAATAATTATATTTAATAGTGTAGATTTTCGGTATATTAGTTTGACGAAAGTATAATCATGAAATTTTTATTATTTTTTTTCCTTTGGCCTTTTTGTTAACTTTATTCGTATGAAGTTAAGAGATTAAAAAAAAACAGGATTTAAGACTTCTCTTTGGCTGTAAAAGCAGACAACGAAGCCTAAGATTAAACCTTTCTTTTTGACTCTCAATATTCGTCGTGTACTAATTTGTTTTGATTTGAAACGAGTGCGTTCTCATCATAGCTAGGGTTTAGGAGCTTGAGAAAAGCAAGGTGCTTTAACTATTATTTTTTTTTCAATTTTGGGTTCTTGAAGTGGTTAGGTTAGCGATGGATAGGCTGAGTCTGTTGTCAGATGATTTGATCTTGAAGATACTGTCTTTGATTCCATCGAAAGATGCAGTGAGCACAAGCCTTTTGTCAAAACGTTGGTATGATCTCTGGAAACATGTGCCAAAGCTTTCGTATTCCGATCCATCTGGTGACAGTGATTACTGGAGAGCTTCACGTTTTGTTGACAAATTTTTGTTACTACACAACAAGGTTTCTGTCTTAAGAACTCTGAATCTCTCACTTAGTCGAAACTGTCTTCCTTCAG
Source organism: Schrenkiella parvula (assembly GCA_000218505.1). Classification (NCBI taxonomy): domain Eukaryota; kingdom Viridiplantae; phylum Streptophyta; class Magnoliopsida; order Brassicales; family Brassicaceae; genus Schrenkiella; species Schrenkiella parvula. Next base: position 9,502,200 of record CM001192.1, on the reverse strand, counting down.
ATATTACAACATGGATTAGTATTGCAGTTTCTCAGGGTGTGCGAAATCTTCATTTTTTCCAATACAGACCCTGTGAAGCGCCCTTACGGTTACCTATGAGTCTGTATACATGTCAAACCCGTGTGGGTTTACATCTATATCAGGCGATCATTTCGGATGTTCCTTTGACAATTTGTTTCCGGTCACTCAAGAGTTTGACTCTTATACGTGTAGATTTCTCAAGCGATGAAATCGTTCATAGGCTTATATCCGTAGCCTTGTCCTTGAAGGTCTGCGACTAGTACAATGCAGCTATGGCAACGTGAAAAACTTCACAATCGATGTTCCTTCGTTGCTGTTATTAGTACTCGTGGACCTTAAATGTGGTTCACAAGTTCCAGGAGTTGATGTCGGGCTTGTGATCAAAGCTCCTTCTTTACAATTGTTAATGATTGCTAACCATATTACTTGGGTTTGTTCATTAGTGAATATGCCAAATCTCTCGAAGGCTATCATCAAGCTTCCACATGGTGATTCTAAGAAACTTATCGGATGTCTTACCTCAGCCAGACACTTTGTCTTATGTGTAAAACCACCTATGGCAAAATCTATGTGCTTTTGTAATAATATATATATGTGCTCTCTTTGTGATTGCATATTATATGAGTTCCATCAACTTGTGATCCCATTTGCAGGATTCATATCCTATAGGCGTCTTCAATCAGCTCGTGTCTCTAAAACTCTGCACATGCTCTTCAAATTGGTTCCGTCTTATTCTCAGACATACCCCTAAACTCCGAGTTCTCAGATTCCAACTTGAAGTAAAATTGGTTCCATGCCTTGTTCAGAGGTATTGCAGCAGTTACGGAGATGTCTTGATTCAGTGGGATCGACCGAGTTCTGTTCCTGAATGTTTGATTTCGAGTCTCGAAACTGTTGAGTGGATTGATTACAAAGGAACAGAAGCAGAGAAAAAAGTGCTGACGTATTTGTTAGAGAACTCTGGACAACTAAAGAAAATGGCTATTAGACCCTTACAATCAACCAAGTTTGAGGAGAAACACAAGATGCTGCAAGAGCTATCGTCTACGCAGAGGAGTTCTAGAAAATGTCGGCTTTTGTTCACCTGAGAAGTTGTGTTAGACCTCAGAGATATAGAACTCTAGTCCTATTTATTCCTGGAGCATCATTAGTAGTTATGTTGCTTTGATCATAACTTTTACACACATCATTAGTAGTTATGTTGTTTAGTCGGCTTTTTTTTCACCTGAGAAGTTATGTTGTACAAGCTTTGACGAACTTTGGAGAGAAGGGCTTTATTTATAATCAATGATCAGTGTGACTTGTCTGATTCTTATTACTTCTCAACATACTGTCTTTTTCTTGTGTCCGAAGTTATTAGTGTCATTATGATCATGAGATTTGCTGTCAAACTTCTAAGTGAGGGTTATAGTCAGATCTCCATCGAGCTTAGAGGTAATCTTTTTCATCCCAGGTCGTTTCTTTTTCGTTCTGTATCGGTGTTGGAACCATCACATAAATGAAAAATCACGTTTTTTTGTGTTTTTTTTCCAGGATGATGGAAGCATCTTCCATCGTATTGTACAGTTGGAGCCGAGTATGTGGAGAGACGTATTTGTAGAATCTTGTATATATTTGCTCAAACGCTCCATAAAATTATTGATTCTCAAGTTTAGAATTGTAATTCAGTTTCTCCCCTTTCTTTTAATATGTTTTATCTTTAGAAACTTGATGATCTTATTATATAATACATGCACTGACATTTCCCTTTTTTTGTTACTCTGGTCTTACAAATACACACCCTTAGATTGCTGGAAGCCGCCTAGTTCTGTTCCTACATGTTTGGTTTCGAGTCTTGAAGCTCTAGAGTGGAGATGATACAGTGAAGGATGCGAAGATAAGGAGCTGTTGAGTTATCTCCTGAATCATGCAGTATGTTCGAAAACGGCAAAAGTTTTCCCTAAATCATGTGACTTGGAAGAGAAGCAACAGATGATGGAGGACTTACCTTCTGTGCCAAGAGGTTCTACGACTTGCGAGCTTGTGTTGGAGTAATGAAGTTGTAAGTAACAGAAATTATGTGCGGCATAACAACTTGTTATCTTGATATAATAATCTCTTCCTTGTAAGTCTGACAGTTTCTAATGTTTTTGCTTAAAAATCTCAAGAATTTGATTGTTCTCTTGTAAATAGTTTTCTAATTGGAGGACTTCTGAGATATTTTTATCTTCTCCTCTCTCTCCATCTACTCTATTTTCTATGACCATTGGAAAAGAAAAAGAAAAAAACTTGGATACAAGTATCAACTTTAATTGCTATTTTAATTTTATTTTCTTTCTTGCTAATGCATTAAAAGTTAATATTTTTATTTGTTAAAATGGTTATTACTAAAATATTTTTAAGTTTTCCCCATAGATATTAGAAATATAGGAATTTAGTAAAATATATGACAGGCAGTACTTGAGATTATTAGAAATTGCACAAAAAAGAGATCAATGCTCATCATTTTAGCTAATTTAAAAAACAATTTTATCTAAGTAACAAAAATATTGCTGACACACATGGCTAGTTTACTATGAGACCATTAAAATCAATTAATTTTTTCTGATTTGTTTCATAATTTACTAGGTGACATATTAATTTACTATGAAACATGAAAATCTATTTATGCTTTTCAATTTTATGATATATATCTTAGCTAATTTGCTAAGTGAAATATTAAATTTGTTAATCAGACAAGCCTTACAAACGAAATAGAAGCTCACTGGAATTATAGACCAAATCAGAGGAACTTACAAAACAGATGCTTGTACGAAAAGGGTTAGCCTTTCTCTTATAAACTACGAAATTGTAAAGATTTTATTGTAAACACGTAACATGTTTTGATTAGGCTTGTTCATGTCTTCTCTCATTCAACTTCAAAAGTCTGTCTTCTTCTTGGTGCATCTTTTCGAGATTCATTCGCATAGATTTTGACTGGTTCCACTGTGATTTGTAATGATATGTTCCATGGTTTCTGAGTGTATTTCAGAAACAAGCAAAGGAAGTTTCAAGGAGCTTTTAGGATGAGCAATATCAATGAGTTGCCTGACGAATTACTCGTGAAGATATTATCATTCATTCCAACAAAAGATGTGGTGGCCACGTCTCTTTTGTCGAAACGATGGGAGTCTCTTTGGACGTATGTGACGAGACTGGAATATGATCAAGAATATCATTATGCTAAGAGAATTGGATTTTCAAGATTTGTTGACAAGTCTCTGCTTTCACATCAGCATCCAGTTCTAGAAAGCCTGCATTTCAAATTCAAGTCAGGGTATGCTTATAGAGATATTGGATTGTGGTTTGGAACTGCAGTCAAGCGTCACATACGCGAGCTTACACTCGAATGTGGCGATATCTTGATCCAGCTACCATTTAGGTTGCTAACTTGCGAAACACTTGTGATTTTGAAACTCAAAGGTTGGATCGATCTTAACATTCCTTCGACAGCCTCTCTCCCTTCCCTGAAGACTCTTCACATTGTCCTCTTGAGGAAATCAAATTATGAATATTTCTCTAGGCTTTTATCAAATTGTCCTGTTCTTGTTGATCTCATGGTGGAACAAAGAAAAAGCAATGTTATGTCAAATCTTAATATTGCGGTACCTTCATTGCAGAGATTGTTCCTTAAAACAGAAACTGAGAGTTACAATGACTTAAGATATTCTCCACACGAGAATTATATTCCAAAGGTTGTGATAAATGCTCCTTCTGTGAAGTACTTAAACATTGACGTTCGGGGTAACGACTTTGATGTTGTTAAGAACTTGCCTCAAGTGATTGAGGCAAGGATCAACGCTAATGAAACATCTACCAAAGTTTTCCTCAGGTATCTTACCAGCTCGGTCAAGTGTCTTTCATTATATTCACTGAAGTCAGAGGTAATCCATCACTCAATCGCTTCAAGTTATAGTTTATTTAAACCATCAAAAGCTTAAGGCTTTTTTTCTCCTCCTTTCAGGATATGGATCATAGTATCTTCAGTCAACTTGTACACTTGGAGCTATGCACATCTACAAGTGGGTGGCTGAAGTTACTTGCGCACATGCTCGAATGTTCACATAAGCTACGAGTTCTCAAGCTTTTCAATGTAATGCAGATTCCCCCAGTTTTGGTCTACCTATATGTTTTTGAGTTTTGTTGCTCACTGATCCGATTCATATAACGTTTGTTTCCTTTCAATATGGTCTTAGAAACATTCTACCATGTGGATGCGTCCCTTGGATCACTGGGATCCGCCGAGGTCTGTTCCAGAATGTATGATGTCTAGTTTTGAAACAGTAGAGTGGAGAGGATACTTAGGGAGAAAAATAGATAAGGATCTTATGAGTTATCTCATGAAGCATTCGCTGTGTTTGAGGACGGTCAAAATAACCCCTAATGAATCCAAGTCCGTGGAAGAAATGTATCAGATGGTCGAGGTCTTAACTTCTGTATCAATAGGTTCAAAGACATGTAAACTTGTGTTCGACTTATGAAGTTTTATGTTAAAGGAAAAAGGGTGTTGCATTTGCACTCAATTGCTACAAGTAGAGTAAAGATCTTTTCACTGATGTTGCTTTGAAGATTTTATAACACAGTTAGCCATTAATTGGTTTATGAAACAAATTATGAAACATAACACAGTTAACCTAGTAAATTATGAAACAAATCAGAAAACATTAATTGGTTTGATTTCGCTTTTATCCAAAATCAAACCAGCCTGTAAGTGAACCGAACCAGCAAAACGAAAACTACCGAATTCGGTTCCTTCTGACTTTTACATCTTTTGGGGAGAGATATAAAAAAAGAAGAGAGAGAGAGAGAGATAACTAAATTTTACGCTAATTCAGAAATAAACACATTCCGTCACTGAAGCAACGATTTTGCTGTTAATCGTAAGTTTTTTTCTTCTTTTTCGCTAACTTGTTCGCGTCTTTGTTCGTTTTGAATCAATCGTTGTTTTCCTAAATTTTCTCGATGCTATGGGTTCTAAGTGTCGACTAGGTTAATTGATTTTAACCCTAATGCGAACGGATCAGTTTCTCAGTGATTCTGGGTCAAATCAATTGAAAAAAATCGTACCTTTATCTGTTGCCCGAACTTGTCTAGACTGTATCAAAGGTTGTTTTTTGGGGATTTCTCTTTCCTGCGTTCTCTGCGAATCCAGTGTTTGGCATATGGTTGTGTTCTTTGATAAAAATTAAGATACCCAAAAATTCATTTTCTTTTCCTTTCGTATTCCCAATTTTGTTCTGCAGGAATCAGAGCCGATTGTGAAAATCAGACATAGAGCTGAAAGTTTGTATATTTCTGAAATGGCTGATTATAGGGATAGGATCAGTCGGTTACCAGATGATTTCCTCTTACAGATATTGTCATGGCTTCCAACAAAAGATGTCGTGGCAACCAGTCTCTTGTCGAAACGATGGCGGTTGCTTTGGACATTAGTTCCTAGGCTCAACTTTGATCTCAGGCTTCACGATAATTCATGTCCAAAGTTTACAAAGTTTGTCGACAGGTCTCTGCTGCTACACAAGGCCCTAGCTTTAGAAAGTTTGTGTATCAGGATTGGTTCGATGTGTTATGACGTAGATGTAGATGTAGGGGTATGGGTTAGGATTGCCGTAGACCGCTGCTTGCGTGAGCTGAATATCAGTTATTGTTCCACCGAGGAGCCTGTAAGGTTGCCTAAGTGCTTGTTTACTTGTAGAACGCTTGTGGTCCTGAAGCTTGAAAACATGAGCCTTGTTGATGCCTCTTCTTATGTTTGCTTCCAATCCCTCAAGACTTTGCATCTTCTAGATGTGAAGTACTTTGATGACCAATCACTTCCTCTTCTTTTGTCCTGCTGCTTTGTTCTCGAAGATTTGGTCGTGCAAAGATGTCCCGGTGACAATGTTAAAGTCGTCTCTGTTAACGCGATGCGGTTGAAAACACTCTCGTTGCATAAGTCGTCACAAGCTTTTGAAGGAGACGACGATGGGTTCTTGATAGCTGCCCCTAAATTGAAACGCCTAGACATTGAAGACTATTGGGGTGGCTTTTGTTTCATTGAGAACATGCCTGAGGTTGTTGAGGCGAACGTGGATGTTATTTATAAAAACACCGAGAAACTTCTGGGATCTCTCACCTCGGTCAAGCGTCTTGCACTATGTCTGATCACTTCAGATGTAATGTCTCTTTCTCTATTACCTGAACAAAAAAAGTTGGTTTCTTGTGATTTGATTAATTGTAGACGATGTTCTAAAATACAGGCTGCTTATCCCACTGGTACTGTCTTCTCTGAGCTTGTTCATCTAGAGCTGTGCACATGTGCACCACGGTGGTGGGATTTACTCACCCGAGTGATTGAAGATTCACCGAAACTACGAGTTCTTAAACTCCGTCAGGTACATCAACACAAACCCAGTGTCTCGGTTAGTTTCCTGTTCGGTTTCAGTTTTGATTGTACAGAGCATTGGAGTTGTTTATTATATCTCTTTATCCAATTTTGATATCAGAAACATATTCGACGTGCCTCTAGTCCCCGGGCATGTTGGAAGCAACCTGTTTCTCTTCCCAAGGGTTTGTTAATTCATCTTGAGACCTTCAAGTGGGAGCTATACGAAGGATCACAAAAGCAGAAGGAAGTGGCGATATTCATCTTAAAACACGCTACTCGATTGAAGACAGCAATTATCTCTCCCAAGCTCAGCAGTACTCTCCCAGAGAAACATGAGATGCTCAAGGAGTTGTCATCCGCGCCGCGTGGTTCCAGTAGATGCAAACTCTTGTTCGACTGAAAAAGAGATAATAAAGGAACTTAAATCTGTCCTGAGAAATCTTTGTTAGTAGATGTTTAGTAAACATCCTGTTGATTCTTGCCTTCATTGATCTGAAAGTTAGAACCTCTGAAAGCTTTTGCTCTGCTTTTTGGTTTTTTTCCTCATGTGCCCGTATTAATAAAGAACAAGCACATACTAAAGATGACAATTGTCATTGCCCTTGTAGAGAAACGCAAAGCTGTTTAGAACATTCCCAAGGTAATATATGTCACAACAAACAAAATGTTTTTCATTTTCTATTGATCAAAATCTACTTCACAATCTCTACACGATAATGTCAAAGTCTTCTTTTAAAGCATACACATGAAAACATGGCTGCTGCTTCATCAGTTCTTAAAAGCATTCATTCCCTTTCTCTATTAATTTTTTTTTCTGGTCAAGACCCTTTCTCTATTAATTAGATACGACAATAATAATAAAAAAAGACTAACATAAAGTCTAGCTATAGAAATATCAAGATTCATAGATCAAGTTTACAAATCTATCAAGATCGGATTCAATCAGGATCATGTGAGTTTAGTTTGGTTTGATTTCTTTTCAGTTCTGTAATTCTTTAATTTAAATCTGCAAATCTCTAAGATCGGATTCAATTTTAGGATCATGTGAGTTTAAGATTACTTTAATTTATTTTCTGGTTCTTGCACCTACGGTTACTTGTTTGTTTCTGTAAAATATTCAGAGACTTGCCATCTAACTTCAGTTGCTATTCTCATCTACTAGTCTTTTCACGGGCTGATTCAAGCAAACTAATACTGAGTTTGATTTTTTTTTTCTGATTTCTGGAATGATTTTGTTGAATTTTAGAGATGGATAGGATCAGCGAGTTGCCTGATGCTTTGCTCTTGCAGATACTATCTTTGATTCAGACAAAAGACCGTGTGGCCACGAGTGTTTTGTCAAAACGATGGGAGACTCTCTGGCTGTTGGTTCCCAAACTTGAGTTCGATCTTGAATGTGGAAGTGACTCGCAGTTCGTTAACAGGTCTTTGCTGTTGCATAGGGCTCCGGTTCTTGAAAGTTTTTGTTTGAAAGTTGATACGTTTGAAATCAATCCTCGAGATATTGGGATTTGGGTTAGAACCGCGGTTGATCACAGTGTTCGTGAGCTGAAACTTGACTATTCCGCCAATGAAGATCCTATAAGATTACATAGGAGCTTCTATACTTGTCAAACACTCGTTGTCCTAAAACTAAAAAACGCAAGTCTTGTGGATTTTTCGTCTAATTCTTCTTCCGTTTGTTTTCGATCTCTCAAAACCTTACATCTTCTATCGGTGAAGTACTCAGATGAGAAATCTCTTGAAACCATTTTATCTAGCTGCTCTAGTCTTAAAGATTTGGTTTTGGAATGTAGTCCTAATGACAATGTTTTCACTTTCACAATTAAAGTTTCTACACTACAGAGTTTATCTCTGAATAGGTCATCAACATATTATCGAAACAACTATCTCGGGTTTGTGATTAACGCTCCTTCTTTGAAGTACTTAGCATCAGAGATTATCGCGGCTCCTTTTGTTCATCTGAAGATATGCCTGAGTTTGTGGAAGCAAATGTCGAAGTTGGTTATGAAAAAGTTGGTGAGCTTCTGGGAGCTATCACTTGCGTCAAGCGTCTTTCGATATGTTCTACCAAATCCAGTGTAATCTTCTTTTCTCTTAAAACATTCTATCTTTTTCTTTAACCAGACAAAGAAAAGACGGTTTCTCTGTGATTTACACAGGCTCCATTTCCAATTGGTACTACCTTTCATCAACTTGCTCATCTAGCGCTATGCACATGTAAAGCAGAATGGTGGAATCTACTTGTGTATATGCTCACAGTTACTCCTAAACTACGTGTTCTGAAGCTTAAACGGGTAAATCCGTTTCTTTATACCGATGATTCTCATGTTTCTTTTACTTGGTTCGATGATCTAATACCAAAGTGTTTTATCTCAGACACATAAGGATTGTAGTAAAGGCGGGTTTTGGAAGGAACCTAGCTCTGTCCCGAATTGCCTTTTAACCAGCCTTGAAATATTTGAGTGGAGACGGTACAAAGGAGAGAAAGATCAGAGAGATCTCGTGACCTATATCTTGAGGAATTCTTGTCGTTTGAAAATGGCCAAAATCGTCACTGAGTCAGATGATCTTGAAGAGCAACTTCAGATGATCAAGAAGTTAGCATTCTCACCCAGAGCATCAACTACATGTCAACTTGCTTTAGACTGAAAACTTTCCCCATTCGTTTTATCGAAATATGTTGACAACCATTTTATATATATATATATGTGTGTGTAAGTCATGTATGTTCCTTGTGAATCAAGTCTACTAAAACAAAAGAGAGCAAGCTCTGTTTTGAAAACTGTTTCTTGTGTTCAAAGATGCTCCGGAACTACAAATTCTCAAGGTTGACGATGTCAGGTTAGCCCAACCTAAATACAACGAGGTCATGTGCTTATAAAGGCCCCGATCAAAATTTAGTCAGTTCAGTGGCCACTTTTCAGAAGAAAAAAAAAGGATTGAAAGTAAAATCCAAACTAAAATAAGACAAACCTTGATATGTAATTTTTTTTATATCTATTAATAATAGTAAACCGGCGTTCTACGGATGCATTTTTCCATCATAACTTAATTTACAACTATTATTAGTGTTTGTGTTTTTTCTTTATTTATTATGTATATTTTTGTCTATAACTTTTATTTCATTAAAAAATTGTATTTTTTAACATTTGTATTTTTAAATTTTTTTTTCATTTCGAACAATATCTTTTCTATTTATAGATCTTAATTATAAATTAATTTCAAATTAGAATTTAGATAAAAAAATTTCATTATATTATTTCTAAATTATTTTAATTAGTTTGAAATATTATTAAATTAATTTTATGATAGTAAACCAATGGATATTTTTATAGTTGTGGTTTTTCATCATTCCTTTCCTCATATATTTTTTATTAGGGTTTATGTTTTTCTGTTATTCTTGAATTACTTTTTGTTATAATCATTTATTGCATAAAAAGTTACATTTTTAACACTAATATTTCTTAAAAATTTTATTTATTTCGTTTTGTGCAATATTTTTTATATTTTTATTCAAATATTACATCTAATTTAATATAATTTTGTTTTTTGCAAAATCGGGTCGGTCAATTTATTTCGGTAAAAGGAAATAAATAATTTGACTAAATGAAATCAACAAAAATTGGATAAACTTCACCAAAATACTAAGTTCGTACATGAACAAAAGAGAAAAAAAAAACTAAGTTCGTTTCATGAAACTACGTGTGCCTAGAAAGAGAATTAATTTAACTAATCAATGAATTGTCAAGGAATTCAAGAGTAGATGAACCTAGTCGTCTAAGTTCATTTGATACAAAAGGTAAAGAAAACTATTCAAAGAATTAAAAGAAACTGTATCCAAACAAATTGACCAAAAAATACTAAATTGGTAATTAATAAACGACGCTACAAAACTCTTGAAGAGTCATCGTTTACATGTTTTTACATTTATGTGACTATATATATATGAAAGCAACTAGTTGAAAAGACTCATCTCCTACCTTTGACAATTTGAGCATATTCCAGCGTTTTCTCAAGTTTCTCTTTCTCCTATTTTGTTGTTCGTTTTTGCTTATCATTTTTAATCACTTTTCAAATCCCACAGAGAAAGTTAAAGAAAAGCACCTTGGTGTTTGCGTCTGAGAAGATATGGACAGGATTAGTGAGTTGTCGGATGAATTGCTAGTGAAGATATTGCTATCTCTTCCAACCAAAGATGCTGTGTCCACTAGCATTTTATCGAAACGATGGGAGCATCTTTGGATGTGGTTGCCAAAACTTGAGTATGATGATCGACACTATTCAGAGTCTGAAAGCAAGAGCTTACGGTGTTTCCTTGTCAAAAGTCTGCCACTACATAGAGCCCCGGTTCTAGAAAGCTTGCGTCTCAAGTTAAGAAATTTGCATTTTGAACCTGATGTTATCAAACAGATGGTTGCAATTGCCGTTTCTCGCTACGTACGTGAACTGGATATTTCTTATTCTTCTTATCCGGAGAAGTCAAACATATTGCCGAGCAACTTGTATACCAGCAAGTCGCTTGTGATTTTGAAACTCGTTGATGGGGTTCTCTTGGATGTTCCTCGTATGGTTTGTCTTCCCTCTCTGAAAACTTTGCAACTTCAGCGTGTGGCATACTCTAATGAAGAATCTCTTCAACGACTTCTATCTAATTGCCCTGTTCTTGAAGAACTACTGGTGGAAATATGGGAGGATGACAATATGAGAAAGTTTACTATCATTGTTCCATCTTTGCAGAGTTTATCACTCTATATGCCCTATGATTATGATATAGATGGGTTTGTGATAAAAACTCCTTCTTTAAAGTACTTCAAACTTAAGGATCATAACAGTAATAGTCACTACTGTTTGGTTGAGAATATGCCTAACCTGATCGAAGCATATATAGATGTTGAACTCCCTGATATCAAGAGTCTTATTGGATCAATCACATCTGTGAAACGTCTTGCAATATGTTCAGAGGTAACAAGTTTTCATTTATCAACTAATTTATAGAATCATATGTTAATAATTTTAATATATGGTGTGCAGGCTATGTATGATGAAGGAATTGTATTCAGCCAGCTTGACCATTTGAAGCTATGTAGATGCAAAGAGTGTACGTCGAGTCTACTTGACCGGCTTCTTAAAGATTCCCCTAACTTACGAGTACTGGACCTTTATGAGATGATTGTAAGTTTCTTCGTTAACCTCTTCTTATTTTTTGGTCAAATGCTCATTATTGGAATCTAATTTTCTGCTTGATCTCAGGATCATTACTATAATGGTACGATTTACTGGAATCAACCAAGTACTGTTCCTGAATGCATATTGTCGAGTCTACAAATTTTCAACTGGTCGGCATACTCAGGAACACCAGAAGAGAGAGATCTTGCGGTTTACATCTTGAAAAATGCTAGTCACTTAAAGACTACAACAATCTCGTCTGATGAATGTGATATTCCAAAACTTGAGATGATAAAGGAGTTGGCACTTTCTTCCAGAGCCTCACCCACATGCCAATTCATGTTTGATTGAGGATTTGATCATACAGTTTTTTTTTTATAATGCTCAATAATAGGATTTAAGCTCTTGTTCTACAACTTATTTATACATTTTGCAACTATAAAAACTTGCATTGACAAAAAAAATATACTTTTTTTATCTATTGTCCAATAAAATACAGACTATGTTGTCTGAGCTAAGTTAAGTGATAAGCTTTAATATTTAGAAAGTATCTTTACCTACTACAAAGGTGTGCGGATATGTAATGGAGATGTGTTGTGAATGAAGAAAAGAGAACAAGCTTTGGGTGCATCCATATTAGTCGTGTTTTAAGAGAGATATTGGTAACGTCACACCACTTTCTTTTGTAAGAACGCAATTTCTACAACATGAACAAACTGATCATTTGTACAAAAGAAATGAAAACATAAATGATACCGAATACATGAGTTAACAATAAGATTTTATAGAATCGACACGAACCTCTTTCCTTTATTCTATAATTATTTCGTAGTGTAATTGTGGCATGGCGTTCCGAATAACGGTAGATTATGTGTTAATGACGGTATTAATCACTGCATTAAACACAATTGAAGAGGAATTGTTCTTGTTGACTAAATCAACTAAAGAATACAAAGCTAATTTTGGGCAAAAAGATAAGCTATTAGACCTTCAGCCCATCAACGAATGTAGATCCTAGCGCAAGTCCGGTTTGGCCTGATCTTCTCCAATATACCATAGTGCCAACCAGAGCCTTTTGAACTAAGGGTACACATTAGCATTTATATGTTAAAGGAGTTCAATCCAATCTTTCAATGTTGGACATTTGTTAGTTTTTTAATCAAATTTTGAAGTTTTATAAAGTTTTTAATTCGCGCTTTGGGCGAAATTTAGCTACAACATAAGATTTTATGGTCTCTGCTTCATTTTTGTGTTGCAAACAGTATGCTGTTTGCTTGTCACATAAGATTCTGTGTTGGTGCTTTAAACAGTTACACTGTTTAGTTTAGTTTCAACTTTCAACTGAAACTACTGGTTTCCGGTTTAGCTTCTTCTGGATTGAGCAATCTTGGTTCATAAATTTGTCAAAGAAGAAAACTGAAGATGAAACGGAAACTTCTTCCCGCCGTTTCTGGACCGTTGGATCTATGACGGTCAAAATTTGGATGTTACGCGTTAAAGAATAAACAATGCAGTTAAAAAGTTGAAATGCAATGATTTTCTGTTCCCAATGATCAACTGTTTAGAGTAACACGAATCACTGTTCTTAACTCGATTCGCATTTACGTTTCCATAAAAGAAAATATTATCAGTTTTTGAAATTAAGAAATATGCGCGTGAACTAATTAAACGCTTTTTTCTTTTCTCTAAGAGAAGCGGGAAGGTCTTTAGGGGAAATGGTCACATTTAAAGAGTCATTGATTCTCTCTTTATCTTTTTTTACTGGGAATCTGAATCGATTGATGAAATTTTGAAAGTTGCACCACTCAAATCAATCATGGTTCCCTATTTTAAGAGGAAATGGTATCGTAACGAAGACGTTTGTCCTCTTCTCTATTGGCGAGACTCATCGGAGGAGTTTCCACTTTTCAGGTATATTGTCTATTCTGTGAATCTCTTCTGGTTCCCAGTCGTACTTGTTTGAGTTTTTCGAGGGTAGCTTTTAGCAGTCGATGAGTTTGGATTTCGTTTTGCTTCTCTTTCAAACTTGTGGTTTATGTACCACGCTAGGGTTTGCTTTGACCTTGTGTCGTTTCTCTTGTTTTCTTCATGAGAAAACCACACACTTGCAATATCACATCCCTTGTTCGTTTATTCGATGTTTTCAGGCTTTGGTGTCTGGTTTGGGGCTTGTGGTATTGACAGCTGAATCTGCAGAAGCTGAAAGCGTGGAGTTTTATCTCTTATGGATAGGATAAGCCAGTTGCCTGAAGCGCTACTCTTGAAAATACTGTCAGAACTGCCTACTGCTAAAGATGTTGTGGCCACAATGGTTTTGTCAAAACGTTGGCAGCCTCTTTGGAAGTCAGTGCCAAAACTTGTATACGACGACAGCTATCAGAATATTGATATTGGAAGGTTTTCTCGTTTTGTGGACAGGTCTTTGATTCTGCACGAGGCACCAGTAGAAACTTTGCACTTCAAACTTATACGAAATTCTGTTGCTGTTGATATTGGAGTATGGATTACTATTGCACTTAAACGCCGTGTGAGTGACTTGCGTATTGAGATTGACTGTTCTTCCAGTACGACTCCAGTAATACTTCCAAGGAGCTTATATACAGGCTGTCGCATGCTTGTGACCTTGAAACTAAAGAGTGTGACTCTTATGGATTCTTCTTCCTTGCCTTCTTTCCCAATCCTCAAAACTTTGAGCCTCGAATCTGTGAAGTACCCAGGCGATGAGTTTGTGAAGAGGATTTTATCCAGTTGTCCTGTTCTTGAAGACTTGGTTGTGGAACGATGTTTCCATGATAATGTTACGGTTTTCACCGTTATAGTGCCTTCTCTGAAGAGTGTATCTTTGCAAAAATCATCATACACACATTTAGATGGTGAAGATGGATTTGTTTTAGATGCTCCTTCTTTGGAGTACTTGGACATTCTTGATGATAGTGATGGGTTTTTTATCGTTGAGAATAGAATGCCTAATATTGTAGATGCAGATGTTATCGTGAGTCATTGTCCTCCTGCCGGAATTCTGAGTTCTATTACTTCAGTGAAGTATCTCTTTTTATGTTTACCATACTCTAAGGTAATTTCTTTTTAACTATGACTTCACCAATCTGTATTAATCCATCATTGAAATGCTTAATTCTGTTCTTGTATTTTGAAGGATGCATATTCTGTTGGTAGTGTCTTTCACCGTCTAGTACATTTAAAGATATGCACATGTGAGGCAGAATGGTTGAATCTACTTATGTGTGTACTCAGAGATTCCCCTAACTTAAGAGACCTCGAGCTCAAACAGGTATATACATTTCATCCCAAATTATATAGTTTCCTTGATTAGTATAGATGTATATAATGCACTGTATTTCTGTCCCGTGGATTCATTGCAGTGTCATGTCCTTCGGGATGAAGAACCGCGTCCTTCCTGGAATGAACCAAACTCAGTTCCTGAATGTTTGGTATCGAGTCTTGAAATTCTTGAATGGGTAAAGTATGAAGGAACAAAAGAAGAGAAAGAAGTAGTGATATACATTTTAAGAAATGGATGCTGTTTGAAGAAAGTAAGTATATCATCTAAATCCACCGACTCCAACAAAAAACATGAGATGCTCAAGGAGTTGTCATTGTCGTTCAGGGGTTCACCTACCTGTCAGCTTGAATTCGACTGAAGCTACACTCAGATATGGTCACAAGTCAAATAATATCTTGTTGGTTCGTTTTGATCTGAATCTTAGATGTGCTTATTACAATGTTTGATGTTTTCTTTTCCATTTTATGTCAGAATTTCTTATGTTTTTGCTTTATTCTCTGCCTATCAGAAGAAGAAGATACATAACAAAATCATGGTTTTTGTGAATTTACGAATCTAAAAACGGCTTTGGACCGTTAGATATATCGTGATTCCTCTGTTTTCGCTAAGTCATATGTTTCCAAATACCTCTGTTATGTTTTCGTTGAAATTCAATGAGAAGTTAGATTCCGGATTTTGAATCTCTTTTGGTGTATTGACATGATTAATTATGTCACTATTTGTTTGAACTGAGCCAAAAAGATTTATAGTAATTCGTTCTAAAATAGAACTTTCATTATCTTAGTCTTCGTTGGTATCCTTGTCACCACTCTATCTTCCGCAAACGTTTGTTCTCTCTGTTGATACATTAAACAGTTACATTTTTAGTTGAATCCTTTGTTCAACTGAAACTAGAGATTTTCCGGTTCAGCCTTTTTTTATATTGGTTCGGTTGAATTGGGCAATCTTGGTTCAGATATTTGACAAAAAAGAAGATCGAAAATAGAAGATGAAACGAAAACTTCTTCACGCTGGATCTATGACGGTCAAAATTTAATAGTTGAGAATAATTAACTATGTAGTTAAAATTTAAAACACAACGATTTTCTGTTCTGTTTTCTTTTATTCCCAATGGTCGTTTGCTTTAAGAAACACAAATAATTATTCTTAACTCGATTTGTATTTTCGAAAAGATGCCTTTGAGCGTTGGATATTATAATAAAAAATAAATGATCAAATTTAACATTTTTTAAAAATTTATATTTGATATCTTGATGTTCTAAAGTTCACAGTTTTGGATATCTTGATGTTTAAATCTTATCTCAGAACAAATCATTACCTTAACATTTTGGGAAAATATTGTAGGTCACATTTTTTATCATGAAGTTGAAAGCTGTTGAAATAATCCATGTTATCTTCATATTAAATACTAATTTATTTATACTGATCAGAAGATTTAGAGGATGATGTTGGTTCAATGAGTTTTGGTGAAACGACGCAGTCAAAACTTTGTTAAAAGAAAAAATATACTTGATAAGTTTGAATCTTGGATAAGTTTTTCCTTCAACTAAAATATACTATTAAACAATCCCACGCAGAGTAAAAAAAAAAGACCCAACATCATATATAGTTTGAATCTTAGATAAACTATTATATATAGTTTTTTTTTGTTGGTCCAAATTTAGCTTTTTGACTTTTTTATTTTTCTTTTATGTAAAAGAAATTACGAGACATCAGAATTATTATATTTCCTTCGTTTAACTTAAGGCCTTTTGCTCCATTGTAACTTTTTTATTAGGTATGGATTTGCGGTTAGGGAAAACTGTTCACTGCTTAAATGATCGAAAGTTGAACAAACTTGGCTTCTTTAGTGACCCTTGGATCTACTTTTAATTTTTCGAATAAATGCTTTTGAACGATGGATATTATAATAAAAAATAAATGATCAAATTTAATATTTTCTAAAATTTATATTTGATATCTTGATGTTCTAAAGTTCACTGTTTCTTCTAAAGTTCACTGTTTTGGATATCTTGATATTTAAATTTTATCTCAGAACAAATCGTTACCTTAACATTTTGGGGAAATATTGTAGGTCACATTTTTGATTCTGTAGTTGAAAATTGTTGAAATAATCCATTATAACATGTTTTCATATTAAATACTAATTTATTTATACTGATCAGATGATTTAGAGCATGATGTTGGATCAATGAGTTTTGGTGAAACGATGCAGTCAAAACTTTGTTAAAAAAAATACTTGATAAATTTGAATCTTGAATAAATTTTTCCTTCAACTAAAATATACTATTAAACAATCCCACGCAGAGTAAAAAAAAAAAACCCTCCTTGGATAAGTCTATTTTTCTATTAGGGAAATTGAAAAAAGAAAAAAAAAAGATAAATACTTGATAAGTTTGAATCTTGGATAAGTTTTTCTTTTAATTAAAATATATTATTAAACAATCCCAAGCACCGACACAAGTAAATAAATAGTAGACCCTCGTTGCACTTCTTTCTCGATATAGAAATTTATCTCACGGTTTAGGGTTCGTAAGCGGTGGCTGAAACTGAGTAATTTTTCTTATCGCACAAGTAAGCAATGTTTTAGGGTTTTTCCTTACACTGAAGAGGCTTTCGTCTTTTTTTTTTGGATTTCAAAGCAAAAATATTCTCTGGTCACTATTTGGAATCAAACATTTGTTTTAAGAATCTACAGCTAAGTTTTTGTTGTCGTTGTAATCTTCTATCTGTTTTCAGGCTATTCAAAAACAGATCTGTTTAAGAATCTTCAGCTACTGTGTTTTTTTTTGTTGGTTTCAGGTGTGGACATCGAAGTCTGTTGCAATAATTGAATTGAATGGACAGGATAAGTAAGTTACCGGATGACCTGCTCTTGAAAACATTGTCGTTACTGCCTCTGAAAGATGTCGTCGCCACAATGGTTTTGTCAAAACGATGGAAGATTCTTTGGAAGTTTGTGGCAAAAGTTGAATATGATTGTACTCTCTGTCAAGATGTTCAAGACAATAGATTGATGCCAATTACTAACAACTTTTTGATGTTACACGAAGCTCCGGTTCTAGAACGTCTGCGTCTCAAATTGGGTCAAACTAGTGCTATTATACAAATTACAGAAAGTGCCGGAAAACAATCTCTGCGCGAGCTGATCATCGAGACTGATCATTTACCTTCTTTTACTCGAAGTGTAGTCCTTCTTCCAACGTTATTCTTTGGAATAATGCTTGCGACATTGAAACTATCTAACACTTTTCTTGGCAATGATAATTCTCCAATTTCTTTCCCATGTCTCAAGAAATTGAGTCTTAGATCCATCAAATACCCAGGAGGTGATGAATTTGTCAACAGACTTTTATCCAATTGTCCTGTTCTTGAAGACTTGGATGTGGAGCGATGTGAGAATGATAATGTGGTGATCTTCACAATTAGAGTGCCTTCTTTAGAGAAGTTATCGTTAACAACATCTTTAGATAGAGCTAAAGACGATACACTTGGGTCTGTGATATATGCTCCTTCTTTGAAATTCTTGAACATTGGTGACTCTTCATGTGGGTTTTGTTTCATTGAGGAGACAATGCCTAAGATTGTTAAGGCACACATTGACGTCGACTATAGTTGCACTAAGCAGCTTCTAGGACCTATGGCTTCAGTCGTTCAACAACTTTGTTTATGTTTATCCACTTCCATGGTAATTTTTTTTTCTTATTTTTCTCTGATCAAACATAAATTGCGCGTTTTATTTATATTGAATCTGTTATTGTTTACTTTAAATCTTCTCTATAGGAAGCATATCACGATGGACGAAAATATAGACAGCTTGTACGGTTGGAGCTATGTACTTGCCAAACAGAGTGGTTGCATCTACTTATGCGGTTTCTTAAAGATTCGCCTAAACTAAGATTTCTCAAACTAGAACAGGTACAGTGACATTTACTCATAAACAGTAAATGATTCATATATCCGTTCAAGTTTTGTTCCAGTTCGGTTAATACTTTGTGTTTCTTTCTTTAACACTCTTAGTACCACCAAATTCGGGCTGAACGTGTATCGCCGTGCTGGAGTGAACCAAGATATGTTCCTGAATGTCTCTCGTCAAGTCTTGAAACTTTTGAATGGATACAATACGAAGGAAGAGAAGAAGAGAAACAAGTCGCGAGATTCATCTTAGGAAACTCTGGTCGTCTAAAGACGGCAACTTTCTACCACGAACTAACAGATGCTGAAGAGAAACTCAGGATAATCATGGAGTTGTCAATGTTACCTAGGAGTTTAACCTGTCAGCTTGCATTCAAAGTGAGTTATTTTCATATTCCATAGGTATAAGTAACATTTGGTTACATGCGGTTAGATCCAAAGTTTAAAGACTTGTTAGTTTCTTCTTATGGACCATAAGTTATGGCCTTTCTTAATTCGATTGTTTGCGGAATTCAGTTTTCTAACGTACCAATCTTTGTTCGAAAAATTTGAAGTTAATTTTTAAAGAAATTGTTACCTCCTCTATATATTGGGAAGTTGAAAGGATAATGCTCACATTCTTGCAAAGGGCTTCCTAATAATTTGTATTTATCCACCCTCTTGGTCAACTGAATCTTTGTATCATCAATTTGTACCTTCTCAGGTTGTATAATATTAGTTTCTACATCTGATTGAAATTTTAAAGAAGTATTAAGATAATTAAAAGAAAGTCGGAAATCAATAGTAAAACCCCTGTTCTTGAAGACCTGTTCCTACAACAAAGATCCAATCATCCCAATGCGCTGATTTTCAAGATTGTAGTGCCTTCATTGAAGAGATTATCCTTGATTGACAAATCTGAAGTTGGAATCACGGAACTTGTGATAGATGCTCCTTCGTTGAAATCCTTGCAAAATTCTAAATCTTTCAGATAGCTCTTCATTTAGCAAGACGATTAACAGCAATGAAGTGCTGAAGGCCAATATTAATGTTATTCTCAAGCGTCCCGAAAAGCTTCTGCATTCTCTTGCTTCAGTCGTGCATATTCGATTACGTTTATCAGCTTCAGCCTTAGATCTCTCTGTCTTGGAGCATTACATTGCTCGTCCTATCCTTTTTTATGCAGGTGGTGTATCCTGATGGTATGTACATGCAAATCGGAGTGGCTGTTACTATTTATGCGTCTGCTCAAAGACTCGCCTAGCTAGCTTAAAGGTTATCAAAATCAATCAGGTGTGTTTCATTATTAGTCTCTTTAATCTCTATTTTTTTTTTCGCGTCAGTGATCTAATAATGTACTATACATTGCAACCTTATTGTTTCTCCGTGTCATCCTGTTTCGAATCCTCGGCCTCATGATCAGTGGAATCAACCGGCCTCTGTTCTAAGATGCTTGACCACAAATCTTGAAACTTTTGAGTGGATAGGGTACGAAGGAACACAATACGAGAAAGAACTTTCGACGTATATCTTGAAAAACGCAGTTCTTTTAAAGAAGTCGAGTTTCGCCGCTAGATCCTGTCCTTACAAGAAGAAACTGGAGATGCTTCAGGAGTTATCTTTGTCACGAAGGGTTTCATCAACTTGTGAGCTAGTGTTCAACTGAATGCTTATGCTGATCACTCTAAGACCAAACCTCTGTTAAGATGCTATCTCAACAAGTCATCTTCTCGTATTCTTTTGGCTACAAGACTGCAAGTAACTGTTAGTGTCTGCAAGACTGCAACTTGTTTTTTTCTTCTTCCTTTCTGTTTTGGAGTTCTGAGTTTTTAAGCTTGTTGTTAAAATCTGGAGTGTTCATGTTCAACAGTTCATGAGTTCTTACTTTATGGGCCTACTGAATAAACGAAAGGTTAAATGTTAAACTGTTAACCTCAAATCCAAAATCCTGTTTGGGCTGAAAATTTAATTTACATTATTTATAAGTAAACACCATTCGTTTATCGGATATTCTTTTTCTTTGTTTTTTGGAATCCCATGTTATATTTAAAACATTCTTTAGATAGCGGTTAAGATCTTATAATGAAATAACAATGATTATCTCTATTTTTTTATAAATTAATAATCAACAACTTTTCCTTTTTAGTATATTATGTAAAGTTAGATAAATGTCAGAAGTAACAAACAATATCTTTTGAAAATGATTTCTTGCTATTATCTAATAAGATTTTCCATTTTTTAAGTGTGAGCAAAAAGTTAATCAAGTTTATATTGTATGATTATCCAATTAAATTCTTCGATTATGAAACAGAAAAAAAAGTAATAAATTAGGGCTGTAAAAAAAAGCAGTAATTAGGGCAATGAGAGGTGTATATATATATGACTAAAAACTACTTTCTCCGCTCAAAAGGAGCGGAATATTTAGGGTTTCGTCTTCGAGATTAGACAGAATCAACGCACGATTAGGTCTTTCATCTGCATGCCTAATTGGTGACTTAAAATAGAGGTAAATCAAGTGGTTTTGTTCTCTCTTTTTTCTGATCCTGCTTAGTGCTTTCGTTTGACTTTGAGAGTAATCAAGTTAGGGTTTTATTATGGTTTTCTTTATCCTCAGGCTAACTTCGTTTATAATATGGACTGCATAAGTTTATTACCTAATGACTTGCTCTTGAAGATATTGTCATTAATTCCTACAAAAGATGTTGTCGCCACTATGATTTTGTCTAAACGATGGAAGCCTCTTTGGATGTCAATACCACAGCTTGAATATATTGATGATACCGATCATAATACAGAGTATAACAGATTTCAGCGCTTTGTCCAATGCTCTTTGTCTCTCCATACGGCTCCAGTAATCAAAAGCTTGTGCTTTACAGTAGGCCCTGATTGTAATCCTCTGGATATTTGGGCATGGGTTAAACATGCCCTTACACGCCCTTTTTACATAAGCTTGAGATCAATTTTCCCTACTGTAAAGATAGGTTTTTCGTACTGCCAAAGAGTTTGTATACTTGTCGGACACTCAAGTCCCTGCATCTCTCTGCTGCGGCTTACATTGATGTTCCTGATCAGGCCAGTCTTCCGTCTCTCAAGGCTTTGTTCCTCATTGGTGTGACGTACTCAGGCAACGAGTCTGTTCATAAGCTTTTATCTGGTTGTCCTATCCTTGAAAGTCTGGATGTGGAACGATTTGGTAGCGACAACGTCACAACTTTTACAGTTAAAGTCCCTTCCTTGCTGACACTAGATATCTATAGAGAATCAGACGAAGAGTTGCAATCTAACGATCATGGGATATTGATCGACGCTCCTTCCTTGACGTCGCTAAATATTAAAGATGACTGTGGCCGCTCTTGCTTGATTAAGAATACCCCCATGTTGAAGGAAGCAGATGTTGATGTTATTTATAACAATAGTGATACGCTTATGGCATCTCTTACCTCGGTCGAGCGTCTACGGTTATGTTTTTTCATTCCAAGGGTAAATTCACAGTTATCTAAAGCCTTCGTCTTTCTTTCGTTGAAACAAATGGAACTGAGATTTGTTATTACAGTAATTGGTTTTACATAAGTTGTCTTGTTTATGTATGCAGCAGCATGCGTATCCCAAAGGAATAAACTTTCATCGACTTCAAAACTTGCAACTATGCACGTGTACAAGAGACTGGTTGAATCTACTTATGTCTCTGTTGCATGCTTCCCCTAGACTACAAGTTCTCAAACTTAAATTGGTAATTTACTCTTTTTCCCCTAAAACTCAAATGTTGCAGTTTGGTTGATATAAGTCCAGTTTTGTTCATTTTCATATGGCCACTTTGAGATTCTTATTGTGTTTTATATATATATATATCTCGCAGAATCATGAGGCGAGGACCTATCGACCTGCTTGGAATCAGCCAAGTTGTGTTCCTGAATGTGTCTCATCCAATTTGGAAACCTTTGAGTGGAGAAGTTATAAAGGGACTCAAGAGGAGAAAGAGCTTGTAAAGTTTATCTTAAGAAATGGTCAGAGACTAAAGACGTTAATTCTCCCCGTTGGCGATCATAATCTGGATGTTGTTTGATTGCTTGTCGTCATCTAAGTTCAGTAACCAAGAAGAATATGTGCAAGGTGTTTTGTGGCAATGGCTATTTCGCAAATAAACCCAATATTGTAAGGGACCTTATTTATTAATGAAATCAGAATAGTTATGCAGTCTTTTCTTTTCCCTACAAATCAAATATACTAGAAACAATCTCACGCATTAGATGAGTTTAAAGTTTATATAACCAAATAGACAACAGTTTAAAGTTTATATAACGATATAAACTTTATATGTGTTGACAGCAATTAGCTACTCGGCCCGATGATTTCTTATTGCACATACTCTCACTGCTTCCTACAAAAGATGTCTTAACCACGAGTGTTCTGTCAAAACGATGGCGAAAGCTATGGAAGTTGGTGCCTAATAGCAAGAGGAATATGAATTTTGACCAAGTTATTAAGTTAGTATACGCTTATAACGCTTTATTTTATTTATTCTGGGTTTATTTTTTATGTGATCTGATGCAAAGTATGTAATATTAAAAAACATTATATTTCTTTCTGTTTCTATTTTGTATACATTAGAGTTAAAGTTATGATTATTTTTACATTCTGTATATTTCTTTAAGATTTAGTCTTGTAAAAAACCAAATCAAGTTTGAACTTGAACCAAATCGAATGATTTTCAGTTTTAACTTCATTAATTTACTGATTCTTATTTTGAAAAAACAAGTAAACCAAAAATCAAATCAGGCATCTATATATATCACCAAACGTTATGTTAGAGATTTGTTTAAAGAATCATATTATTATATAAATATATTATTCATTGATGATCTATAGATCATTAATAGGAACCCACACATCCTCAAGATAGTTTCAGTGACAACTACATGTTTCGAAATCAATGTTGCAAACACCTTTCTTTGGACGACAGAAGTGATTGCAATCAGCGTCGGTCGAACACGGTGGTCCGACGCTTCTCCGTGACCTATCCACCACCTGTTGCGACGTTTGTGGCGGTGGAGAGCAAATACAATGCATCGATGACATGCATTCGCATTGTTGCGGCGTCTGCATGGCTAGTAGCTCTGTTCCACCATATATTCACAATATGAGTTCGAAAAGTTAATTATATGAATACAGAGAACAATATATATAGTTAATTTCTAAGTTAAATTGTTATTATCTTTAAAAGTAAACAAAATTAGATCAATTGGTAGATAATAACAGTACGATGCATATGAAGAATCACCAAAAAAATAAGAAGAATAAATTAGAAGATAAATAACCATAACAGTACGATGCATAAAGGATGGAATAAACGTATCCCAGAGATGATATGGATAAATAAAAAACAGACCAGGTGATAATATGATGTAGATGGTTGCAGATATAGCTAAGTAGAAACTGATCTTCGTCATGTGTACTGGTTGTTGTTTTTAGTTTATGGTGATTGCATTTTTTTTTTGTCAACTTGGTTAACTTAATTTATTTATAACTTTTTTTTCCTTTTGTCATCACTCATCAGGGCAAGGTGTTTATACTTTATAAGAAAAAATTTTGTCTTTTATAAATCTAGTTTCTTAATAGTGCTTTGAACGTACAAGAAATATTATACATTTTCGTATTATGTGTTGTCACTTGTCATCTAAAGAGTTATACATTATCTTGGTTAACAGTTTCAAACATAAATTTTTGAATAAGACATTTTCAAGTCACGTATTTTTTCTAAGAAATTTTAGGTATTATGATTCGTAAGAGAATTATAAAGGGTTATTCATTCAAAAATGTAATTAATTGTCTAGTATTTATCACATATGGATTATATTCTCTAGCCTTTTTCACTTTTTCTTCAAGTTAAATCATAGTGCTTTTATTTCGCGAAAATTGGCCAAATGGCAGGGACTATTAAATGGTATCTCACCGTGAAAAAGTGTAAGCAAATTTAAAGAACAAAAAAGATTAATTAGAATAATCAGTTATTTTTGTACTTCAACCCAAAAAAAAACGAAAAAAGGTAAAAGCTATCAATCTAATATCTTGGCCAAAAAAAAAATCTAAGGATCGTAGAATATCATAGGCAATAACATCCTCCAATTTCAAAATTACAAAAACCGCCGTTTCCACCGCACGTGCTCACGCACATATCGTCCGACCAACACGGTGGCCCGCTGTTGATAAATGCGTTTGGCGACCAGCAAACGCATTTACCGTTTTTATTGCAGAGACCACCGTGTGAACAAACGTTTGTGCAGTCCATGCCTTGTACACATTCCCGATTCTCACTCGCCACCGTTGTCGAACTAGATGCAAGAAGGTAAGTGAGAGCAAAGAGAGCAATGTAAGAAGTGGCCTTAACCATTGGAACTGTTTCTTTTCTTGCTATAACTGTGTTTAGTCATCTAAATTTGGATAATTGAGTCTAATATATAGTTGGTGTCTATATATAATAGAGTTTTAGTGAGATATTCGTGGGACGTGGGAACTAATCCACATTTCAAATTTGAGTGAGTTAAAATATGGATTAAGAGCACATTTCTTACCTTTCAAAGTATATCCTTCAACATATTCTCAAGTTTAATCAGTATCATACGATAAATAATTGATATTTTTTACCATATAGAATAAAATAATTTTCTTATCTTTTACATTGAAAATGTCTCAAGATTTATCTACACTTGAAAATAATTCTTGGAATTGCATGTCATATCAAACCTTAACCTCGGTTTGAAATTTGTATTAATTCAATAATGTATGACGTATCTAACCATCGGTTAATTAAAACTAGTGGACATTTATTGATGTGCTTGCCATAACCCTCATTAGCTTAAATATAAATTTTACATAGATTATGAAGTTAATGCTATTGGAATTGCATGTCATATCTAACCTTACACTCGGCTTGAAATTCGTATAAATTAAAAAATACATGACGTATCTTTTTTTGGTCGTCCGTATGACTTTATAATTATGAAAGTTCCACTTTATTACATACTTAGAGAGTCACTTATCCTAACTAGCTAAACGATCTAATTATAGAACATCCAAAGGTTTATTTGACGGCCAATTAAAACTAGTAGAGTTTTTTTAGTTTGCTTGCCATACACATGATCAGCTTAATAATAAAACTGTTATAGATTCTTGGTACTCATGTTCTCCAACCTTCAACTTAAATTTCGTACAAATTAGTTAATTGGAATTGCATGATATATATATATATATATTTGGTACTCTTCGTGTATATATCAAGCGGGTGCTACTTACGACATATCCATAACAGGTGATTTTATGGTTTTTTTAACAACGGCAAATTGGGTATAGCTAAATATTAATCAAAGTATGCAATTAAAAATGGAATACACTAACAATGGAATATTAAACTAGATCTCTAATAAATCATTGGTTAAGAGCATATCACGCCTAAACATTACGCTTGATTTTGTAATGCGAAGTCTACTTACAAGTTCCAAGACAGACGATCATAATCTTTTGCGACAGAAACGTTTATAGCAATTACATGGCGTTTTATTATATAATGTCCAAAAAATTATAAGAAGGCCTCAGAGATCTTGGTGGTTAACATTCATCAAATGAATTTCTTCATCAAGAGTAGCAAATATTTTTCTTGCATCACTGGCCAAACCAAAAATATCTTAACCCATAAAAAACCAAAATTTCTTGATAAACCAAAACAAAAACAAAAACAAAACAAATGTATTAATTGATGATGATGAGTCAAAAGTAGCTGGTAAATAATCACATTATTTTCCCGAAGGAAATCATTGGGAATCCGAATGATTTTTTTCATCACTCTCACCATCATCAACAATTAAACAGATTTTCAAAAAGAATAATTCGATCTAAATTAATCTAAGATATAAACAAAACTGGAATTACAAATTCGATTGAGAGATTGATAGATGTATCTGCATAGTCACCGAAGATCCTTTTTGGAAAATAAAATAAGAAACTTCAGAGATTAAGAGGCAGGGCAAGCTTACGTAAGCTTACCGGAGATTAAAAAAAATCCATCATCTCTTTTGCCTAATGATAGATTTCTTGATCCATTTACAAAAATTTTGTAGATCAAGTAATTGCAAATTAGGCTTTATTCAGAAATCTATGAAACAAAAATAAACCCTATAAGATGCGCCGAAGAAGAACATTTTTTATTGCATATGATAAAACAGCGAATACGAGGATGTTATATACAATGATGAAGAGATAAGACTTCGAAAACCCTAGTTCTTAGGCGTGACAAAAGGCCGTAATAATTAAAGTCTGGGCTTAATAGTCTGTTTTGAGCCCATTACAAATAAGCCCATTATGATAAGTAATTAATAATTAGGAGATGTGTGTAGGCTTAGTGCTTACTTATAAATCAGTAAATTACTGAGTGCAGATATAAAGAACGGTAACGCGACGTTACGGTAAAGGAATGCAACAAAAAACAAGTGGCCCATGCAGGTTTCGAACCTGCGACCTTCGCGTTATTAGCACGACGCTCTAACCAACTGAGCTAATGGGCCAATTTGTTAGGATGTTGCTCACTACTCCAAACGAATTACTGCATGTTTTGCTGAAACTGCGTCGTTTTGTCAAATCTGTCGAACTTCATTCTCTCTCAGACAATACTACACTTGATTTTTTTTCTTTCCCCGTGGCCAAATCTGTCCTCCGTTCTTTCTCCGGTTTCGATCTCGAAGAAGATGAGAGTAGTAGTATCTTCCTCTGTCTCCGTCTCTTTGCAACTATCCATTCTTCTTCTCCTTGCTTCTGCTATTAGATCGAGCTCTTCTCCGGTGAATGATCCGTTTCTCGGCATTTCTCCTCAAGGTTTGTTTTCTCTGCTTATTGAAGATCCGATTTGTTTTGCTCGAGATCTTCGCCAATTTGATCTCTCGTTTTCATTTTTTCTCGTTCGCTGTTGCTGTTTTTCGTTTGATGGGTTTCGTTTCTGTGGATGTGTAGATGAGAAGTATTACAAATCATCTTCTGAGATAAAGTGTAAGGATGGATCAAAGAAATTCACGAGAGCTCAACTTAATGACGATTTCTGCGATTGTGCAGACGGAACTGACGAGCCAGGTTCCTTTCATTTTCCCAAATTCTCTTCTTGCTATCTCCCCTTAGTTACAGTACTTGGTTTTCTATTGGAAAGATTTTCTCTGTTGAACAAAATTGTGATCAGACGATTAAACATTTTCAGTTCTATTGTGACAGATTGTTAAAAGTTTCACTTTTTTTTCAGTGGAACATAGTTTTGATTTCGAATTGCGTATATGATAGCTCATCTGCTGAATTTGCTCAATATGTTAAACCTCCAGGTACATCAGCTTGTCCAAATGGAAAATTCTATTGTAGGAACGCAGGCCACTCTCCACTGGTTTTATTTTCTTCCAGAGTCAATGATGGTATCTGTGGTAAGTTACTCAGTTCTACAATTCGTTACATATTCTTCTTTTCAAGCCTGTGCTTTCAAATGCCATACTGAGGGTTAAGTAGTTGAAGATTAGCCTATCTGTAGTACTCATGGTTCCAATGGTTTGTTTTCTCATGGGAGCAGATTGTTGTGATGGAAGTGATGAGTATGATGGTAAAGTGACATGCCCAAATACATGCTGGGAGGCTGGAAAAGCTGCTCGAGAGAACCTGAAGAAAAAAATCGAAACATATAATCAAGGGCTTGTAGTAAGGAGGAAGGAAATCGAAAAGGCGAAAGGGGGTCTGGAGAAAGATGAAGCAGAATTGAAGAAGCTGAAAAGCGAGGAGAAAATTTTGAAAGGCCTTGTTCAACAGCTTAAAGGTTTGTTCTTCTCTCTTTTGATGCGTAACTTAATCTGTTGGGTGATTTTGCAAATGGGAGGAGAGTTGAGATTTAGTTGTTACCTAGGAGAAACTCAAGTGGACATATGGTAGTAACATGATAATGATTGTTTATGAATGTGAAAGCAGAATCCTGCATATAGGCTTAGTTAGATTCCTGATATGCCTCTGGATCAGTTCTTAAAATTTTCCCTAACCACCAGAAGGACACGAACAAACTAAGAGAATATATGACTTGTAGCTGACATAGTCGAAATCTGATAGGATTAACTTCTTTCTCTTTCATTATAACTGGCTATGATGACTGCAGAGGAATGATAAAGACGGTATTATGCCTTGAACATTGTTGATCTTATCAATAAAAGCTTGACATTTCCCTCGGACTACTTCTTCTGTAGAGCGTAAAGAACAAATTGAGAAGGTAGAGGAGAAGGAGCGTCTACAGAAGGAAAAGGAGGAGAAGGAAAGAAAAGAGGCTGAATTAGCAGCCCAGCCAGGAAAGGGGGATGGTGAGGAGACAGATTACAGTGAAAGAGTTGAAGGAAGCACAGTTGGGAAAGAGACGCCGGAAGTTTCACAGCATGATGAAAATCCTGATGAAAACGAACATCATGATGAGATTGGTAATTACAATGATTTTCCTTCAGATGAGGTTAGTTCTTCTCTTGTAAACTGAAATGATTTACACGCTTTCAGCTTTCTATTTTTGTTTATTTTGCTTATTCAACAAGTCAAACCATGAAAGAAAAGTTTATCAGACCATTCACCAGTATTCTGGCCGCCTTTTGGTCTCCTGCTCATTCATGAAATAAGATATGAAAATTTCAATACTGGAGATGCGTGAAAACTATCTTCTACCCATTCACATCATTACCTAGACCAACGGTCACAATGATTTTGTCTTTCAAGCGGGTACTAAATTAGACTTTGATTTCAGGAGCCGGCAGCTGAAGCTGAACCAACAAGTATATTGGAAGAGGCTACTCATACTAATCCAGCAAACGAGGTCTGAAAAATTATTTAATTCATATGCCCTTTCCAGAAATGGAGCAACTTGTTACTTGAAAGTTTGATGATGATATAAGGTTGTCTACAATGCAGCATGTTGTGGAGAGGAAGGTTGAAACTCCTTCATCTGAGGATGCCATCACAGATGACTCTCAAAATGATGGTAGCACCAAAAAGGAGGAATCAGACGAGGTGAAGAAAGTGGTAATTTACTTTCCATTTCTGGCTAAGTGCTTACAAAAGATTGTCATAAATCTGAGTATAGTTCTCTGAACTTCTATGATGTGAATAACTCTGTCCATTTGAGACTTGTCTTGTCTGTAGTGTTTTAGCTATATCTCGCAGATTATTGAATTCCTGACTTTATCATGACGTCCAAGTACTCTACATTATATTGATAGGATGATCTCACCGAGAACAAGGAAGAGTTGTCAAAGGAGGAGTTGGGGCGTCTTGTTGCTTCTCGTTGGACAGGAGAGAAATCTGATAAGCCAAATGAGGCAGATGAAAGCCTCCAAGCTGATGGTCAGGATACCCATGAGCATACGCCCAGCACTCCACATGGAGTAGATGAAGATGATGGATTTGTGTCAGATGGTGACGAGGATACTACCGACGATGGAAAATACAGCGACCATGATCCCGAAGATGATTCCTATGAAGAGGAGTATCGCCATGATTCTACTTCTTCCTATAAATCTGATGCAGAAGATGATCTCGATTTATCAGGTTTGCATTGTAACCACAGATGTTTTCTACTCTTTAAAGATGCTAATCATCTATCATAGTAAGTATGACATGATTATATTTCATTACGTATAGAGACAACCTCAAATCCTACTTGGTTGGAAAAGATACAAAATACTGTCAAGAACATTTTACAGGCTGTGAATTTAATCCAGACCACCCCAGTGGACAAATCGGGTAAAATAATAGTATAGCGCTTCCATTAACAGTAAAAGCAAGACCCGAATTCTTCAGTGATTCATCTGTTATGTTGTGGTATATGCAGAGGCTGACCGGGTACGCAAGGAATACGATGAGTCAAGCTCAAAACTTAACAAGATACAGTCGAGGGTATCAAGCTTAGAAAAGAAGCTAAAACAAGACTTTGGTCTGTATGATAAGACATCCTAAGCCTTTACTCACGTTTGCCTTTCTTTGAGTTAGTCCTGAATATAATTTTCTTACAGGACCGGAGAAAGAGTTCTATTCATTCCACGGTCATTGTTTTGAGAGCAAACAGGGCAAGTAAGGAAAATTTTAGCAATTCATTGTCCTCTTCCTTTCTTTATTGGGATTGTATCAGGTATTACAATTATGTTTATCTTATGTGTTATTTAACTAAATAATGTCAAGGTATACTTACAAAGTCTGCGCATATAAAGAAGCAGCACAAGAGGAGGGCTATTCGAAAACACGGTTAGGGTAAGTGTTGCTGCCACTTTATCTTTTATGTGCATGCTGATCTCTTTTTAACCAGAAATTAGTTAGAAGTTGAAAATCAGATATCAGTAACTATTTGATCTCTCTGTTTGTATTTATCATTTTACATACTTTTATTTGTTTATGTGATTTGCTAAATAGGGAATGGGAAAAATTCGATAACTCCTATCAGTTCATGACATATACAAACGGAGATAAGTGCTGGAATGGTCCCGATAGAAGCCTAAAGGTAAGTGTTTAAATATCGCTAACTCCAAGAAATTGTTCAAATATTATTTAGCTGAAACTATCAAATTGAGTTTTGGACTTGCAAAGATCACAGAGACGTGAAATATAAAAAGCTGACTAATTCTTGCAATGCAGATTAAGCTAAGATGTGGATTGAAAAATGAGCTGATGGATGTGGATGAACCAAGCCGTTGCGAGTAAGTTCTCGTCTTGGCCTTTACCACTCAAGGATCGTCGTCTTTTTCTCTCTGGTTTTTCATTTTTTCCCTTATTTCCTACTCTCTTGTTGCAGATATGCGGCAGTCTTATCTACTCCAGCTCGGTGTTTGGAAGATAAACTTAAAGTAAGCTTATGTGTTCATCTTTTATATCAAAGCATACTTACAGGTTTACACCGTTAACACTCCCTAACCCCGGTGTTTTGTCTTTTTTATAGGAACTACAACAAAAGCTGGAGAAGATGATGAACGAAGACCAACCTCAGAAGCACGACGAACTCTGATCATGTTCACCTGAAATAATTCTTACCGGATACGCGCTGCTTAGATTTGTGTCAGTTAGACTACTAATCTTGCTCAATCTCAAACGTCAAGAGGACAAAAAGAACAGATATGTTTTTTGGTCGGAAGAGAATGATAGGTTCAAGTTTGCCTCATTTGAACAATGGAGGTTCTATTTATCAACAGGATTTTAGACAATGTTCAACTATTCGTTAAGAAGTTAAAGCGTAAAGAACAGTTCTTATATAAATGAAATATGAAGAATGACTAAACCTATCTAGCTTTTTGGAGTCTTTAAGATTGTTCGTGATAAATTTGGAACTCGTTAATATGAAGGTAACTTACCTAACATTTCAAAGTTCACTTTAATGCCAGAAAGTAGTTTTTAATAGGTTTTAAACAAGTGGTAGGTTTGGTTCGGTTTTGTCTTTCTGTCATAATATTTTTAAATATCTGAATCTTTATCTTAAAATTCTCATTTCCAAAAGAGACAAACTCGAACATAGTATTTCATTAGCGCAAACAAATTATTAAATTTAAAAATATTCAAAACCAGTATCAAACAAATCTGGACAAATATTTTAGACTAGAAATATCAGTCGAAGATATTTATTTTTTGAAAACCGTGGCCCGACAATGGATCGAGAAGGCAGAGAAAGGTAGACGAAAGGAATATTAATATCAATGTGCATCACTCCTTTATGAAATAACTAACCGGTGGTAAAGCAAATAAATTAAACGTGTATAAATGTATCGGTCTATTGTTGACCCAATCCTAAACCGGAAACAAGCAATAAATTTATTGGTCAATTGTTGACCCAATCTAAACCAGCGACCATCGATTTTCATTTTTTTCACCTCAAAAGTCAAAAAAAGAAGAGAAGAGACTCACACTTCGCTCATAACCCCCAAATTCTCAGATTCCTTCTCTCTCTCTCTCTCTCTCTCTATTTTCCTTGTTCTCCAAGCCAGATCTCTCTCCATAAATCTCTCTTCGTCTCTGTGTCTTCACTAGCATCAGCGATCCTCGCTTGTTTCTGTGTTTTTCTCCTTTGAAATCGCCGTTTTTGTTTTAACTTCCGATGGCGGCGATGATAGAGCAAAGGCCTAAGACGAAGATCGTGTGTACTCTCGGTCCGGCTTCCAGATCCGTTGAGATGGTCGAGAAGCTTCTCAGGGCTGGTATGAACGTCGCGAGGTTTAACTTTTCTCATGGATCTCATGAGTATCACCAAGAGACTCTCGATAATCTCCGTCAAGCTATGCTCAACACAGGGATCCTCTGCGCCGTTATGCTCGATACCAAGGTGAGTGAGAAATCGATCACTTGTATGTATGTGTGTTTGTGTTGCATATGTATTACTTACTGTGCGTTTTCTGCTTTCTCTCTTGGCGTCTGTTTCTGATTCCAATTTCATATTCGACTGTGATCTGGAATTCTAGGGTTTTGTGAGACTTCCTGCAGTTTTACTTCGGTTTCTAATTGGTCTATTCCACTTTTCGATCTGCAACACTGACGTTTGCTTTTTTTTTCTGTTGAATGTATTTTATGCCTCTTTTGTACTCATCTATGTTTGGTAAATGTTTACTGTTTTGTTTCTTTTTGCCATTTCCAAGACTTTTTATTTATGTCAAATCTGCTAATGAAGAACTCTTACAAACAGTATTCTTATGGTTTTTTACTTTCTGGGAATTACTAAATTTGTTTTGAATTGTGAATCTAGATCTGTGAGACACTGGTTTTTGTGGTGTTGTAAATGTTTTCATTTAGAACCTGAAGTTATGAAGAGTTAAAGCTTGTTGTGGGGACCAAATGTAGAAAATGAATGCTGTTAGCAGTTAGATCTCTAAAACTAGTGACGAATGTGTTCATAGAAGTTTGATAGATGATGTTCCTGAATAGCTCTCTCTGCTCTGTGATTATGGTTTCTGTGGCCAGAGAAGTTAGTTAATGTGTGAAGTTATAGCCAAAGTCCAACTTGTGCTTTTTTTCCGCTGGACATGTTTCTTCTATATGTAGATGTCACACCTGCTTCATGTGGGTTCAGATTAAGGCAGCCATGCCCACAATTCAAGAAACAAGAGACTTGTAATTGTCGAGTCAGAAGAAGATAGTGTTTATAGACAATTTTCTTGAATTGTTCCCTCTTGTCTGTGATTATGGTTTCTTAGCCAGAGAATGTTGTTATAGCCAAATTTCTGTCCGTGCTCTTAGCTTGTTTGTTTTTTTAATTGAAGATTTCTCCTAATAACCTCGTTCTTATATATGTAAATGTCTAAATTGAGGCAGATCTATATGGCTTTCTGATTATACTAACGGGACTGTTTTTGTATTTTCTCTTAAAGGGTCCAGAAATCCGAACTGGGTTCTTGAAAGATGGGAAACCTATCCAGTTGAAACAAGGCCAAGAGATAACCATTTCGACTGACTACGACTTGAAGGGTGACGAGAACACGATTTGCATGAGTTACAAAAAATTGGCTGTAGATGTGAATCCAGGGATGGTTATACTCTGTGCCGATGGTACAATTTCATTACTAGTCCTCTCTTGTGACAAAGAGAATGGTACAGTCCGTTGCCGCTGCGAGAACTCTGCGATGCTCGGGGAGAGAAAAAATGTTAATCTCCCAGGTGTTGTTGTGGATCTCCCTACTCTAACTGAGAAGGATAAAGAAGACATCATACAATGGGGAGTCCCGAATCAAATCGACATGATTGCTCTGTCTTTTGTCAGGAAAGGTTCAGACTTGGTCCAGGTCCGGAAACTACTCGGAAAGCATGCCAAGAACATTCTTCTTATGTCAAAGGTATGTTAAATCAAAGCTCTCTTTCCGGTTTCAAAAATTACAGGAACAAGTTCTTAGATTTATCGGTTTTGTGTTATCGTCTTTTTGATGGACTAGGTTGAGAACCAAGAAGGTGTGGCGAATTTTGATGACATTTTGGTCAATTCCGACGCATTTATGATTGCAAGAGGAGATCTCGGCATGGAAATCCCGATTGAGAAAATCTTCTTAGCTCAGAAAGTTATGATCTACAAATGCAACATCCAGGGAAAACCTGTGGTCACAGCGACTCAGATGCTTGAGTCCATGATCAAATCTCCTCGACCCACAAGAGCTGAAGCAACGGACGTAGCAAACGCAGTCCTTGATGGCACCGACTGTGTCATGCTCAGTGGTGAAACTGCAGCCGGAGCTTACCCAGAACTAGCTGTCCGTACAATGGCTAAGATTTGTGTTGAAGCCGAGAGCACGCTCGACTATGGAGATGTCTTCAAAAGGATCATGCTGTACTCTCCAGTTCCAATGAGCCCGCTTGAGTCACTCGCGTCCTCTGCAGTCAGAACCGCAAACTCAGCTAGAGCCACTCTCATCATGGTCCTAACGAGGGGAGGAAGCACGGCGAGGCTTGTAGCAAAGTACAGACCAGGGATGCCTATTTTATCTGTCGTTGTTCCCGAGATCAAAACCGACTTCTTCGACTGGTCTTGCAGTGACGAGTCACCCGCAAGGCACAGCCTTATCTTCCGCGGTCTGATCCCGGTGCTCTACGCAGGGTCTGCAAGAGCCTCGCATGATGAATCAACAGAAGAAGCTATTGAGTTTGCGACTCAGCATGGGAAAGAGAAAGAGCTGTGTAAGACTGGAGACTCCGTTGTTGCTCTACTCCGAGTTGGTAATGCTTCCCTTATCAAGATCTTGACCGTCAAGTGATGATTGACGATCTAAGAAAATCCCGTTTTTGGCGTTTGGCGTTTGGGGAAAACGCAACTATAAGCGTTTTATTATGAATTTTTATTCAAGATTGTGATTAAAATCTTGAGATAGAAAAACTCAAGTTCTCTTTCTTGCTAATTACTACTGTGGTGACCAGTGAACCCACTTACGGTGCTTCTCTTTTTGGATTATTGGTGTTATGGAACTAAAGGATCATACACGTATCTATGATTATCATGATTTCTTTTCTTTCTTTTTTTAAGTATTTCGTCGGAAATAATGGTGAATTATATATATATAAATTTCACGCTTCTTTTTTTTTTTGGGGTAAGACAGCATGAAGACAAAAAGAAAGAGACAGCGCATGAATCATTCGCCCATTCAAAAATCATTCCGACAAAAACTTAATCATCACTATGTGGGCTTCAATTGAATTAATTTTCATATTTACAACTCAAACAAATTTGGAAACAAAATAATAGAAAACAGACAGACATAATTTGATCATCTCTGTACAAAATGTCTTTAAACATCAAAGATTGAATCATCATCGCCCAAACAAAATAGACTTAATCATTCTCCTCTATTTTGTTATTTGGAGAACATTTGATATAAATTTCATATTTAAAATACGCAATTGTATAAACAAAAACAAACACATATAAACCGGATGTGATCATTTCTGTACAGTAATGAAAGAACGTTGAAACAAAGAAAACAGATGATACCTCCAGGCTCCATGGATTTTTTTTTTAACAATCTGAGTGAAAGAACATCATTTTTATGTACATAAAAGCAGAGAATGAAATACAGAGAACAAAGACAAATTAAAGAGCTAGAAATTGAGAAAACAGAGAGAACAAGAACACCAAGATTTTCGTTTTTGGATGTTTTGTTCTGTGATTCTTTATCAGCGAGAAGAACCAGAAGATCTTGAGTAGATATTGTTCTCACCAGATTGAGATCCAGAGGATGA
Source organism: Schrenkiella parvula (assembly GCA_000218505.1). Taxonomy (NCBI): domain Eukaryota; kingdom Viridiplantae; phylum Streptophyta; class Magnoliopsida; order Brassicales; family Brassicaceae; genus Schrenkiella; species Schrenkiella parvula. Next base: position 9,465,700 of record CM001192.1, on the reverse strand, counting down.
CGAAGACGATGACGAAGAAGAAGAGAACAATCCACTAAACGGCCATGGAATCGAAAACCTTCTTCCATTCCCGCTCCTCGCATCATCCTCTCTTCCTCTTTCCGCATTTCCCACATTCTCAGCAGCGTTTCTGTTATTGTTTTCCGGAACAGTTCTTGTCCTCGTTGGTCTGTCTGATTCAGCCTTAGTCTCGTCATCATCATCATTCGCAGACGGAAGCTCGAATCGACACACGGGACAAGAACTATGAAGCTCGAGCCACGGGACGATACAACGGATATGAAACTTATGCTTACATGGCATCTCTTTAGCTTCCACACCGTTCTCAAAATCATCCAAACAAACCGAACATTGCAATGGTTCAATTACCTTAACCGTTGGCAAAGCTTCAACCACTTCTTTACGAGCAGGTGGAGTCCCTTGCCTGTTAGGATCGTTCTCAGCCAAATGCTGAAGCAAAAGATCTAATCCAGGTCCAATGAAGTAATCTCCAAGTGAAGTCAATGCAGAATGGTTCTGAGTTTGATCCGAAGATCCCTGAACAACGAGCGACTGATTAAACGGATTGATCATTATAACTCTATTGCTGTTATTATCCCTTTCTCGATTATCCCAATGATTATCAGAGCTTTCATACTCGGACGCAATCCCTGCGCGAATCCCTTGAAGCAACTGCAATATGTTCCCTGAGCTTCTTCGTCTTCTCCTCAAGATAGATTCAAACTCTCTATCCAAATCAATCTCTCCACCATGTCGCCTAGCTCGATGGTGACGATACACATCAGTGCTGTTATCATTTCCATCAACGTTATTCGATTCATCATCGTCATTGTCTTCACCAAACTCTGCTCTCCTAAACCTTCTTCGTCTCCGAGGGCTGCTCATCATTCCAAGCAAGATTGGAGCCCACAGAGACATTGCACGGTCTGTTCCGAAATCGGTTTCAGGGTCTTGAACGTCTCTTATTCCTCCTCCGCCATCACCACTCATTTCTTCGACGAATCCGCTTTGGCAAAAGGGACATTTGATCTCAGACTCCATTATGGGATTCACCATTTGTGAACACATGTGACACCAATACCTAGCCGCCATTGTTTCCTCCATGTCTCCTCCTTCAACCTCCAAATCACTAAGATTCTGCAAACAAGAAGCATAACACAATGAAACTTTGGAAACATGTTCTGCTTCAAACAGATCTAAGACAAGAGACTGTTATCCCTTAAAGTTTCTAGCTTTAAACCAGTACCGATCTCAAATGAGGAAGTTTGTCATTAATGTCCCAAATTAAATAATTTTGAGCAGTCAATTACAAGATTCAGACAAGAACATCTTTGAAAAGGAGGAAAAGTCAAGATTCTTACACAAATTTGGATAAAATACAAAAAACACAAAAATTAAATTAAAAATTTAAAAAAAAAACTGAAGAACCCAGAATCTTGTAAAAAGATCAAAGAGAGAAAAAACAAAATTTCTTGCCGTTTTTTCCTCGTTTGGCATAACAATTATTCAATTTAAAACGGAAAAGAAGTAACAATCCATGAATAGAAAAACACAGAAACTTCCAGACCCATAGAGAAATTACAACAAAAAAATCATACCTTTAAATGTCTCTAAAGACCCAGGAAAATTCTTCTTTTAATTCCTCTAGAGAAATTAAACCCAAAAAAAGCTTGGATTTTTCTGTTGTTTCTTGCTGTAGAAAAGGGTTTGAGAAATGGAGGAGAAGAAGAGGAAAAAAAAAAGGAAATGAAGAAGAAAGAGTGGAAGGAAACAAAACAACCCAACCACGTCCTCTTCTCACCCAACTCGTTCCTTGTTTGATCTTACTTTATGTCCTTTTTCTTAATTAGCATTTATCATCTTTGATTAATAGTATTAAATTAATAATCAAGATTAAGACTTTTTTGTTAATTATAGTCTTTCCGCTCACAAATTTTGAGGTTTATTACTAATTTATCAGTAGCTGATTCAACGCCTGTGGTCTCCGTTTAATTACGTTTCCATGTTATTTGTTTTGTCATATTATAATGACTACTATATTTGCTAGTTGCAAGGGAATATTAATAATACTATCTACTATTATGTAATAACATCCGTTTGATGTAGACTTTTCAAATTATTAAATTTTATGAATATACTTTTCAAACTTTTGCAGACGCGTGAACTTTCGTTTACTTAACATAAATTTTCTTTTCACGGAATTGAAGATAACTTCTTTTTGACGGAATTGGACGGACCGAATATATATTCCATTACATTATTCAATAATGTGTTTACAAAACTATTTTAGTGTTCAGAAACTCTAAAAAACAACAAGAAGGTGGTATAATAGTGATATATTTGTTCAGGCCAAATAAATTTAATATCGAAATGGTTGTAGGTTTAGAGGAATAAAATTTGATAGAACTAAATATTACTCTAAAATGTTACCTGAATACTTAGCACCAACCAAGAGAATTGGAATTGAAGATGTGTTGCTTTATACCCTTCTTTAAGGCATATTAGGTTTGCTTTAATCAGTAAACATAAAAGAAACCATTTTAATATACGAATGGGGGACTTTTTAAATAGCAAAATGAAGTGAGTCGTAAATTATGTAAGCCACTCTTCATTTTTTCCTTAATGATTCGGCTATATGCGCACTTAAAGAGACTGTAATGGCTAAGTGCATGGTGAGCCAACCATGGAGATCTGTAGTTGCTGGATTTGAACGTTCACCTCGACCAATAGATCATTCATCTATTGATCACCATGCATCTTCTAACGTACAAACTTTCTTCAACAGCAACTTCAAGAGATACGTATTTGGCCACTTGGTTCAGGATCTTCCAGCACTCAGAATCAAGGATCGCTACAACTTCATAATTGCTCATTCGCTCCAACCTTATGTTAAATCTCTGATAAAATCTTATTGTTATATATTTTTAATCCTAACGCTGATGATTTCTCATTTATTTTGTGATCAGGCTCAAAAGCATATCATAATTTGGTGAAATGTAATTAGTTTGTGTCAAATTCTTATGAAACGTGTTCAAACCTTTTGATTAGTATGATATATATTAGAGATGTGAGTTTGAACTGGATAGCGATGTAGTGACAGTTCTAACGCAGACAAATAAACTACATATATTGTCAGATGCGTCTAATATATATGACAAAAATAGCGAATAGTTTTGTAGGTTATAATGTTTTTATGAATAATTAAAGATTATTACAGACGTATTATTTCTTCACTTTTGGTTTGTATAACTGCACCACGCGCTTATTGATTGGTTGAAGCGGGCTCGCATTTGTATTGGAAGCCTGTTAAATAAATAATGAAAAGAGAATTATCAATTGTATGATAAAACATTATGGTCACACCACCTTTTATCTTGACAAATATGCAATTCAGGTATAATGCATATAAGTATGATAATATGATAGTTAAAGTTATGTTAATGATGTTATGCTGTATAATCAATTAGTTATACATCCGTGTGTAAGGAGGCTGATGAGAAAATTAAACCAAAACAAAAAAACTTACATCGTGTACAGCCACGCGAAGAAGCTTCACTTGCTGACTTGTCACGGTCCTAATCTGAAAGTTTATTAAAGCATAAGACATTTCTTTTTTCAAATAACATTCATATTATAGCTTAACCATTATGGATAGCAAAAATATGTTGGTTAAGTAGCAAAATCAGAAGAAAAATAAAACGCAAAAGTTAAAACAAGAAATCTACAATATCAAGCTTAAAGAAATCTTATATATAGGTAAAAGAAAATTATGGAAGGAAGAAAAATGATTAGTAAATTACCTGTTTGGAAACGGACCAACTAACACTTTCAGAACATGGAGGAGCTGTAAGTGATCCGGAATATCTATAATATTGTTTCGTTTCGAAACTCAGTTTTTTGGGATCAATCATTCCGATAGATTCCTCAGCCTTATGTGTATCAGTTATCTTCTTCAAATGTTTTTCCAACTAATCAACAAAGAACAAAACATACTACATTAGTTAGTATCTTTTCTTTTTTATGTTGAAAGTGTAATACTAGTTGGAATGATTGATTAAATATATAAATACAAGATTAGGAATTAGGTTTAGATTTGAAATACCGAAAGGAGAAGAGGGTCAGGTGCTCCCACATTGTATAAGAACGCGACAACAGCGTAACGTCCATTTTTGCTTTCATGAACCAAGTGTTCCTCAAGAGCAAACCTATTTTATTTATGTCTATTATTCACACTTTGCATGCTATTCAAATTAATAACCCACAAGTATTAATTAATATATACAAGTATAACTAAAATAGATTACCACTCACAAATTAGTATCAGTTCTTGGTCTTGAACAATATCATAAATCTATTATTTTGTGGACGATTAAAAACTCTTGTTAGCACTCCACTTAAGCATGGAATGGTGTATCAATACAAATTATAAGTATATATAGTTTTTTTGTATATGTATAAAGATTGAGATTATTTAACATCCAGAAAATTACCAAACAAAATGTGTTGTAAGCCAAAATACCACAAGTACCACCTTGCCCTAAATAGTCTAAGATCAGAACCGAAAAGCGTAGTCGTCAATAGATATTAGACTTCTGTATACAACTAATACAAGTATAAAGATTGCCATTATGATCACTCAGAAATAAGTATCAATTCTTTTTTGGGCTTGTAATTGAGGATGATCAAAAGCTCTTGTTAGCAGTCCATTTAGATTTTGGAATGGTGTATTTTATATAAATCCCCTGATTATAGTTACCTCTAATATGTATATAAATTCGAACCATTATTTAACATTCAGAAAACTACCTTGCCCTAGACGGCCTAAGACCAGGCCGAAAAACGTACATAGTCGAGGGACACCAAACGAATATTCATGTACTAACCCTTGTCACTCAAGAGATTCTTGAGTTAGAGGAAGCTAGGTTAGCCTTTTCTTAGACTGTTTTGTGTTATATAACAGTGAGATAGCAAATCTTTACGTTAGAAGAATACAAATGTAGGAGTAGTAATACCTTTTGCCATTGATTGTGTGTTCGGAAGGAGAGTGCCAATGAAGCTGTTGAAGTTAGTATTTAATACCAGCAATAGTGACACCTACACCTTTATTTCCTCCTTTAAATTTCAACTGCCACATTTACAAAACAAAAACAAAACATTACTTGCAATGACCATGGGATGATGGTTTGAACGGTGAAAAATTCATCGGTGGGTTTAGCCATTGTAGAGGCTTAAAATAGGAATATAACTCCGATTTTATTATTAAAAACAAAAATTAATGAAATATATTGGAAAGTGTAATAGTAGATTTACCATAATATCATGGCCTCTGTTCTTAATGGTGGTATTGGAAGCTAAATAATGGCTACGAATAGATCCAAGTCTATTAGTAACTACGACATTTTTGTCCTTAATATCAATCGGCGATTGCATTTTTCCTGTTCCACACAGCTTCCACGCTGCCTTTATTGTTCCCCATTTCGCTGGCCCCTTCGCTCCTTTCGTCTGGTAGCTAAACTCCGTTTCGTCCTCTATTCAATATCCAATTCAATTGTATTTTTGTTATACACAAACAATATAAAAAAAACATGTTTCTTTAAGCCTAGTTTTGATTTCATAAGTTGTCTATGGCTTACCAACTTCTCCACCTGGTGGTGCACTCGAAACAATGGTAATAAAGACGAAGATAAAGAGAAAGACGGAACCAGTTGATGATATCTTCATTTTCTTATGTTATGTCTTGACGAAAGAGAGACGAAAATTAGTGAAATATTGTACTTCACTATCTGTGCTCCTAACATTCTAACAACAACGTGTTCGAGATGAAGAGAATACAAACTCAATGCATATGATGTGTTTTTAGTTATTTAAGTAACTTGCGGAAAATCTATATATACACATTTACGTGAAGACAATGGCACGTAATATACTCGAGCAGTACGTATATCATATAATATTGATTGTATTTCATTTTAAACATTTCTAAATAATATTGATTCTCGACAGTAAATTTCAAAACTAATAAAAAAAGTAAATAAATAAACAGTTATTCGAAATAATTAGGAAACCTTAGCTGAAAAATATATGATAAAATTCCCAATAGACAACCTTTGAGAAAGCAAACCCGAGAATCCAATAAAAAACTAAAGTTAACAGCATTATCCGCCAACCAAACCAAACGGTTTCAAATTCAATGACCTAATCGTAGACACCAACACATCAGCTGCATTCAAGCTTACAGGCTGGTGAACGCCTCGATGACGAGAACAACTCCTTGAGCATCTCAAGCTGCTTGTCGCGGTCAACAGATATAGAGGATATATTAATAGTTGCCTTCTTCAAACAGCTTGCACTTCTAAAGATGTATGCTACTACTTCTTTCTCCTCTTCTGCTCCTTCATAAAACACCCATTCGAATGTTTCAAGAGTTGATAACAGACATTCAGGAACTGAACTACTTTCATTCCAGCACGGGTTCCAGCGCGGGCGCGGGTCATCAGAACGAAGGATATGGCACTTATACAAACGGGATACAATTACAATACACTAGATCAATCATACTGATAAAGTACATGAATATATATAACCTTAATTATAACATTTAAATGAATGGAGGGGTGAAATAAATGTATGTACCTGTTGGAGTTTGAGAGCTCGTAGATTAGGGGAATCTCTGAGCACACGCATAAGTAGATTCACCCATTCTGTCTCACATGTGCATATCTTTAACTTTACAAGACTGCAAAAGACACTACCAGCCGGATACACATCCTGCGCATACACCAAGATGGGCATTAAGTGCATGAGTAAATGTAACGTCAATAGTTTTGATCACAACGGAACGTATCAATTATCGTTCGTTAATTAGTCTCAAAGAGAAGACCAAGAATAAAGATGGAAGGAGAGAAACAAGAGCATGTATTACCTTTGAGGATGGTATGCACAGGTAAAGGCGCTTGAATGAAGTTATAGAACCCAACTTCTTCCAAAAATTCCAAGATTTACAGACAAGACTTGCATCCAAAATCTTAGTCATATTGTTCTCAATGACACAAAACCCACCCGAATGTAAAATGTCCAATTTTTCCAAAGAAGGACCATCTATCACAAACCCATGAGCATCGTTTCCAACTCTGTTTTCCGATGTCTGCAAGACCAATCTCTTTAGAGAAGGCACAATAACGGTGAAGATGGTAACATTGTCACCTTGACATTGCTCCACAACCAAGTCTTCAAGGACATGACAGTTGGATAAAAGCTGCTTGACAAATTCACCACTTGGATACTTCATGGATTTAAGGGTCAACTTTTTGAGGGATGGGAAAGAAATTGGAAAAACAATATCATCCACCAAAAACGCATTAATTAGTTTCAAGGTCACAAGCATTCTACATTCCCCACTATACAAGCTCCAAGGAAGGATGACTGGAGTTGTATTACTAGAAGTAACAATCTGGATAATCATCTCACGCACACAGCGTTTATCTGCAACTCTAATCCACGCTTGGATATCTCTACTACCACAGATTTGACCAAGTTTGAAATACAAAGTTTCTATAACCGGAGCCTTGTGCATACAGAAAGATCTGTCTACAAACAAAGAAAAACTTCCATACTTGGGGTTCTCATAGCTATCGTTGTATAAGAGTATTGGAACCATCATCCAAAGAAACTGCCATCGTTTTGACAAAACCATAGTGCCCACAACATCTTTCGTAGTAGGAAGTGTTGACAATATCTTGAGTAGAAGCTCATCAGGCAAATTACTTATCCTGTCCATAATTAAGAACTAACCTTTTTTGAAAGTCCAGTTGCATTCAGCTTCCGCACAAAATCGATCGCCTGAAAAACATTACAAAAACGAAACCAGATATGAGATTATCATGAACCAAACAAATAGTCATAAGCAACGACACATGGTGAAATCAAAACCCTAGCGAGGTATACGGAACAAACCACAAAAAGAGAGAGAACCAGATGAAATCTAAACAAGACGAGATTCACAGAATAAGCATATACCTAAAACCTCTCCGGTAATTTTTTTTCAACTCCAAGTAAAATACCTAAAGAGTAACATTCTGTATTTTTTTCTTTTCAAAAAATAATTAATTTTAAATAAAATATATTATTTTTCAAACCAAGTTTCTAATTTATCCTTAAGTCAAACTAAAGCTGATTTTTGAATTTGAACCATTATCATCTAATTAGTTATACACATATATTATTATATTATATTAATAAAAATTGTGGTAAATCTGTAAATTAAAACGATACTCTTTGTATTTGATAAATTCTTTAAGGTTTTTCTGTAGCCCTCCCTTCTCATCCAAAAACAGAGCAAGATTTTCTCATAACGTGCAAGCCCCCTAACGAAGGAGAAACTATCGCAAACACATAAGGACAGTTATCAATTCTGTTTTTCTGATCGAGAAATTTACAAAAAAAAAATTTACAAGAAAAAAAAGAAACAAAATACCTTAACATTTTTTATGCTCTGCCTAGAAACTAGAAGAGCTAATATAGTTGTTCCCTACGCAACGATACAGAGCCAAAACATAACAATATTGTTTTGAAAAAAGAAGATAGAACTAAGAGCTTCTAACATCTCAGATCAAACACCAAATCAAGATGACAGTAACTTAATTGACTGTCGAACATGTCTTCTCCCTGAGAGCTGGACCTGTAACTTCAGTCAAACGCAAGCCGACAAGTAGGCGAACGCCAGGGCGAAAACGATAACTCTTTGATCATTCCAAGCTTCTTACGGTTGCTGCTGGACTGAGGGTTTATAGTTACTTTCTTTAAACGGCTTCCGTTGCTTAAGATAAACGCTACCACTTCTTTCTCTTCTTCTGTTCCTTTGTACTTCACCCATTCCACAGTTTCAAGGCTCGATAACAGACATTCTGGAACTGAACTCGGCTCAGCCCAGCACTGGCGCGGCTCACCAATTTCAGGTCCACCGCACTGAGATAAACGAGATGAAGAAGCATAGAGCTCATTAGGTCATCATCATACTGATATGGGTTGAAAATCAAGTACCTTTTCAAATTTGAGAGCTTGTAACTTTGGGGAATCTCTGAGCACATGCATAAGTAGATTCAACCATTCTGTCTCACAAGTGCATATCTTTAAATACAACAGACAGCAGAAGATACTACCAGCAGGATATGCGTCCTGCACAAGAGACGGCATTAAGTACGCAATTCAATATAGTTGATCACATAGAGAACCAAAAAGAATCAGAAGGATTCAATTCTCGTTCCGAAAAGAATCAAGAATGCAGGTGGCAGAAACAGCATATTACCTTTACACATAAAGAGAGGCGCTTGACTGCAGTAATAGAACCCATAATCTGCTCAGGATGGTCACAAGAAATTGCAACATTTGCTTCCACAATCTTAGGCATATTACTCTTGATGACGAAAACCCCGTTTGTAGTATCAAAAACATCCAACAACTCCAGAGAAGGAGCATCTAGCACAAACCCATGAGCCTCGGCTACAAACATGTCCAATGATTCATACCAAACTAAACTCTTTAGAGAAGACACCATAACGTCGAAAATGGCCACATTGTCACAGGAATTTCGTTTCACAACCAAGTCTTCGAGAACAGGACAATTAGATGAAAGACAGTTGAGTGTTGACACATTCATCACATGGGTACTTCATTGATACAAGACTCAATTTCTTGAGAGAAGGGAAAGAACAAGTAACATCATCATTCACAAGAACCGCATTACTTAGTTTCAATGCCACGAGCATTCTGCAGTATGTGTACAAGCTCCTAGAAAGTGTAACCCGAGCTTTACTACTAGGATAAGTAACAATCTCGATAATCAGCTCACGCACGCAGCATTTACGTGCAGCTTTAATCCACACTTGAATATCTCCACTACCACAGATCTGACCAAGCTTGAAACGCAAAGTTTCAATAACTGGAGCCTCGTGCATTAACAAAGACCTGTCTACAAACTTCTAAAACCGTTCATACTCGGGGTTCTGATAGCTATCATCGTACACGAGTATTGGCACAAGCATCCAAAGAAACTGCCATCGTTTGGACAACAGCATTGTGGCAACAACATCTTTCGTTGGCAGTAACGACAAGATCCTCAGCAGAAGCTCATCAGGCAATTGACTTATCCTATTCATAATTAAGAGCAAAAAACCTTTTTTTTTTAAAGTCCAAAGCTTTCAGCTTTCACACATTCCCCGTCAATGTCAGAAACCGGAAACTGAAACCCTTTTATTATCCTTTTCCCGACACTGAATAAACCTGAGAAACAGCGTAAATGCGAAGAGGGTTATGTGAAATTCGAACTTGAGCCAAACAATGAAACAAGTTGTGTCATAAGCGATGCAGCTTTCAAACTAGAAATCCTAGCGAGTTACAGAAACTACACAAAAAAATGAAAGAAGATCTTCATACCGAACGCTCAAAGTTACTACCAGGAAAGATTTGTAGATGAACATCAAACAAGTAAGACTCGAATCAGAGGAAATTCACAGAATCAGCGACTACCTCAAAACCCCTCCTGTAGTGTTCTCTTTTCTATTCAACGACGAAAAACGAAGAGACACCACTCCAGAAACAACACTTAAGCCGTTTATACCATTATTTAACCGATGAACCAGGGAAACCCAATTCAACCGAACCAAAAGTACCCCAAACCGGAAATTAGTATGCCAATTTTAAAAATTAGATTATGATAAACACTTGGAATATTTGGTACGTTAGTAATACATATTCCTGGCCGGCAAAAAGAAAAAAAATGATAAGACTTACTCGTGTTTGGTTAAGATTTATTACTTTCTTCACACATTTAGCATCCCAATTGACTTAACGAAATTGAAAATGTCCATTTCTTTTAGCAGAATATTATCTTTTTCAATTTTCATCATCGGTCTTTACAATAGACCATGTCTGTTTTGGTGGTACACAACTGTTTATCTATTAAACAAAAGATTCGAAAACATCAATTTAATGAACAATCTATCTATTGCGACATAACATCTTCTAAGCATAAAATAATCATACATAATTGCAAAATATATTGTTACATTTAAACATTTTTATCAAGACTTAGAAACAGCAAATCAAAGAAATAAAGCATATGACTATAATGTATAGTCTAATAGTTTCTGATAATGCTGTTGATCTGTCATCATCCGAATTTAAATCCGTATACTGCATATCGCTGATAAAAAAAAACAGACTAAGCATATAAAATGATAAATTTTATTTTTAGTACACTAGATAATATTGCCTTAAAGAAGAAACAGACTAATACCATCGAACATCTTAAAGCCAAAATAAATTACCCCAAAAAAAACATAAGAAAAGAAAAAAAAGGAAACTCAATTGCTAAGGCGGCGGGTGAAAAACATAAAGTCTCTTTCTGTTCACCTCTCAGCCTCACCGGCGAATTACAAAAGCTGCCGGTGAAAAAAAACCTTTTTTCCGCCATTTGGTTATTTGATCGAGTTTCTCTTTTGGGTTAATAAGATAAAATCCGAAACTTTTTTTATTTTTTTTTTCAAAACTATGCAAACTCTAAGAAATTCCAAAATCAGTAATTAAGTAAAAACGTTTCTTCTCTGTTTTTTCTTCATAAAACTGTGTGTGTTCAGTTCACGTCATCACCTCTGACCTCCGAACTGTCTTCCGGTATAAGTCTGTCCGAAGCTCCAGTTACGAGGAGTAACGTTGTTCGAAACTACCGTACGGCCATCGCTGGTTGTTACTTTGAAAGAGAGAGCTTGACCGTCGAGGTTTACGTTGCTTTGCCAGTTCTGTCCCCAGTTTCTCGACATGCTTTGCCAACCTGTCCTTGTTCCTTTAACTGAGACGGAGACAACATCTCCGGCGCCGGCGACATTGGTTATGAGTACGAGGTTGAAGTATGAGTGGCCGTTGATCGTGAATCTCATCCCTCCTTTTCTCCTGCAAGCCACTCTGTTTCCATCCAAAAAAACAATAGAGCATAAAGAAGATGAAATATTACTCTTGCTGGATTCACTGAACCGAGCTAAACCGGGATCGGAAAAAACGTACCTCCGGTATTGGACGGGGACGACACCGGCTTTGTATTTAGCGATGCGGAGAAAGATGGGCTGAGCCAAATCGAAGTGATGTTGTGGAGGATTACACCAACCACCGGCGTTGTTGGCTTGAGCAAAGTTCGGTGGACAAAAGTTTGTTCCGGTGACGGTGATTGTTCCACCGAGACACCATTTTGGGTCATTTACACATTTGATCTGAAAACAAGCGCCACAGCTTTGGCCGCCGTTGAATAGAGCCGTGCTTAGCGCCGCCGTATTCGTGTTGTATCCTTGACTGTATAAGTTACCGTACCCACACGCACCGCCTGATCCCCCAACAACAAAATAATAAATAAAAAATAATTATCAATACGAAACGAATCTTAAGACTTGTTTTGAAAAATTTAAACGAAGTTTTTTATACATTATATTAAATTAAGGCTGTTTTGAAAAAAGATTCTTAATATGTTTTAATTTGAACTTTGAAGTAAGCTGGAGAGAAGGGTAAGTAAAGTAAATTTACCCATGGTGCCAGAAGCATCAGAACCTCCATAGAATGTGGCTCGAGCATTGTCCCAACCTCTACTATAACCATCCACACTTTTCCACATCACCATCATCATAAGACCCATCAATGACATTATTACTGTTCCAAAAGTCTCCATATCTTTGCTACTTTTCTGCACATGAAAACTTAATGATAAGTTAAATAGAAATGGATAAATATGTAGATATGTATGTGTGTGTCTACATGTAAGAAGATAGAATGTGGAAGATTGGAGCTTACAATGGCTTGGAGAAAAAAAGAGAATCACAGAAGAAAAATGCAGTGAGGTTAAAGGAGAAGAAAAGGTTTTCAATGTGGTAGGTTGTGAGCAGATGGGATGGTTATATATAGAAATGTCTGTGAAGGAAAATAATAATATCACTTTTAATTATTATTTTTTGTAATATAAATACTTGCACTTGACTTTTATCATCTAACTATAATTTTTTTTCTACGGATCTAATAAACCCATAACAATGGAGCAATATATATTCGACTAAAGCACGTTGGCCGCACAAGTAGAATTAGGATATTGAGTTATTAAGTTCCAGTCAGTACTTCTAAAATTATTTTCTATTCCACATTTGTTTACACAGTTTTGAAAATATAGTATATACTTTATTGAATTGTTTGTCAAATAATATTCTATTATTTACCTCTCTATTTGATATTATATATTTGAAAATAAAACACAATATTATCTATATTTTTGCATTCAAAATAATATTTTCTATGAAACAATATTTAAGAATAATAAAACGATACTTATATCGTTCAGTATGTTGATAATTGTTATTTACAATGGCCATCTTATCAACCTTTCGTGCTTTATATGTATGTTTAATAATTGAAAAGTTGGACAACTTATATCTTATAATATACTTCAGTGAAAGTTTTCATAAAGTTTTTTAAATTACTCGAATTTTGTAACGAGCAACCAGGCAGCATCGTAAGTACCAATTTCGTCCTCGTTACTCTATAAACAGAGACCTCATATTATGGGAGATACGTTGACCATTTGACCTTCTATATTTCTAATTCCAAAGTCCACAGAGATTGATACATTGAAAATGTAAAACTCTATTGACAGGAGATTTTAATGGAAAAGTCAAATCTTAAGTAAAAATTATTCAGTTTCACCAAATTAAATCGCAAGCAGTTTTTTTGTATCGCATCAATGATGACAATCGTATTTAGAGAGCATATTTTTTATCCAAACATTAATTTTAACAATGTGTTTGAATGCAACAATGCATTACATTAAAAAAAAATGATTACACTTTTCTTAAACCTATACCAAATCCTACCGACAAAAAAAACACAACCATGGTTTAGTCGGTGTGCAATACACGTTGGGCGCTGAAATTATGTCTATTTTTTAGTGACATCGTTATGCTTGAGAGATTGACTTATCTTTCTAAAGAAATTGCTTTGATCACGAGACAAGAGAAATGGTTTGAAATTAGAAATTTAACATTTGTAGGGTCTGATTTGTAAATTTTGCACCATAGAGATAAATAGTATACGTTTTAATGATTACCAATTACAAAGATAAAAATAATTATTAGTACTAAAAGCAGTATTATAATTTGTTTTTTTACCAGTATTTTAATGTTTCTGTTAATTTCGCTATCGTTTACCGCGTTGTGTCACTAATCAGTTGTTTAGTATATAAACACTACTTGGTCTTTTTCATCATTTTTATTTTGTAAAGTTTCTTCATTTAGTTTTTTTTTGTAATTGCCATGGATCCTATGAAACCATATTTACATCTTAACCACTAAATTCTGATTAAACTCAAATAGTGGTATGATGAAAACACTAATGGCAAACTCTGGTTTGTTAAACTATCTTTATTTTTTCTTTTTTGAAAAACAATTTAGTAAACTATAACAATTCGTTTATGAGTCATGAGTAAACAGCCTAAGAATTGTCAAATTAATGATAGCGATCAACTTATACATCATTACATTACATATATTATATCTGGCCACTATATACTGCGAGATGCCTCTTCGTTATCACATTTGCATCAAACCAATATTAAAGTTACTCAATATATAATAAACAGCATAATAATATATTTAAATAAATTTGCATATTGCAAAAGTTGACCAAACCCTAAAAGAAGTTAATGTTTTGCTTCAAAAACAAGGTTTGAGACTTTGAGTAGCTGTTTCTATTTTCATATAAAGTTATTAACTGAAAACCGCAGGAACAGAACATATGCTTTTTTCCAACATATTCAACTACTTTTTCAAAAGAAAACAGAAAAAGGAAAGTAAGAACTACGCAGTACTCAGCATATCACTTGACAGGTAAATAAAAATACAAAGAAAAACAAGATAAACAAATAAATCAAAAAGTGCAAAGAACACCAACTATGACAATATTTTTATATAGTTTTGGTCGTTTTTTTCGTTTGATTCTGTATTGCATGATGAGGTATTTTTCAAATCGGATCTCTAGTTAACGAATCTTCCATCCAATATATAAATTTACAATAACTACATAAATAGAAACATGAATATGTAAATATCTATTTTTCTTTATAAATAGTAGTCTAAAATATTTGATTCCATTAACCTTCGTTAAAATAATTTTTTTTTGTGACAACAAAATTAACTCATAAAACTTATGAATGGTTTTAATAGACAGAGTATAAATCCGCATACGACAATATCATTTTTTTATCATAAACTTTGGTTTCTAGTCTACAATTTTTGTTTTGTTTTGTTGTAATAAATTAATTTTTTAGTCTATAATAAATTATTGTATGTGCCAGAAATAAAATGGTCCTCCAGTATAGATGCAAAGAGATAATAATCCATGCTTCGTTTTTTACCAGTCGAAATAATTATTCTTATAGCAAAAAAAAGGAGAAAAGTTATATTCTTATAGCAAAAAAAAATATATATAGTTATATTCTGCACTTGAATTTTATTATCTTAAAATGGAATCAATGCCTGACTTTCGGCGACTGTTCCGTGCAACTGGAAATTAGTTTTTTTCTCAGTACAAAGCAAAATTAATTTTAAAACAAAAATACACAGGAAAATATTTGACCACCTCAATTTCAGGATCTACAATGACGTTCATGTGGCACGAATCGTCTAACTTAAGATTTGCACTGATCAACACTTAAATATTTAACCCTTCACTAACAACTCGATTATTTTACACGTTATTCTAATCAAATTATATTGTACAAAATAATATGTGGATTGTTTGAACAAGCATACTTGTTAATAGAACTAGTTAGTAAACGCACTACAGTACTAATAAGTTGCTTTAACATTACAAGAATTATAATGCATTAAACTCACTTTTTCCAAGTTAGTTGTATAACCGACATTAATTAAAGAAAACATAAGCAAATTTGTGTCGATTACATAACTGACCCAATTTGAAAAATATTAATATGTGCTTAAAGTCTCTTAAGGTTGTGATTAGGAATCGATGATGAGTGCCAGTTTGATCTTACTCATCGCTTCACATATTCGATGAAATATTGTTCTTGATTAGCGCCACTTGGATCCGAAACACACAAAAATCTCTATTCACCAGTGTTAAAAATGACAAAGAACCTACGTTAACAAATTAACGTTAAACATGGTGTCGTTTCGACGTTTAAATTAGTCACGTCAGGCAATGTTAAGAAGGTAAATCGACATTCGTATTTGTTTTTTGCTTCATTCTATAATTGGCATTAAGAAGGAATATAACCGATGTTATAACCCTTTTTTTGTAGGAGTGCATGTTCTTAGTTTGAATCGTTAGACCATTTCCACTCATGGTTTTTCAATGGGGCTTTCAACAAATATTATACAATTATTATTATTTTATATATCAATCAGTTATTATATTGTTATTTTTTGAATTTTTCTTCGAGATACTATAGATGAGAGTGCTCTTACGACACATATATTATAATGTTAGTATTACATGAAGCGAGTGTTTATATCGGAACTTGACAAAAAAGTATTCAAGATGGAATCCATATTTTAGTAATAATGAGCCATTTTACAACAGAGTTCAGAATCCACGATGTAATATGTATATTCAATATTTTGAGTGATTATTATGTTTACGCACTACCATAGTCAACTGATTTCAAACAATGATTAATAGTCTAAAATCAATATTTCAGTTAGGATAATGACGTTGACGTGTATGTCATCCAACAAAGTCACAGAATGATTTCTCTAATCACATTTAAAGATTAATATGATTTCGACCAGAGTTATAGTCGATAACATATCATTTTTTTTTCTTTTCCCGAATTTTGTTATTCTGATGACTTAAATCTTATAATATCGTATTAACCATTTTTCTATAAGAATAGAAAAACTATGAGCGGAAATACAATATTTTAATAGAGTTAAAAATCGTAAGTTTTAATCTAAAAAATCGGGTTTGGAGAACTATAAATATAGGTTTTAGAGATTTATAATCATTAATTCATACATTAATGATCATAAAGTTTAGATGGATATTTGTTTTAATCCGTTTTTCTCCAAAATTTTGATTTTTTTCTTGTTTTTTTCCGCTATTTCACAACAAAAATTTGTAGAACGATAGTGTAGTTAATTAATGATGAAATCTTTTCTGAAGCAAAGTTATTACATCTATACTTCATATTTTTTTGTCAATATATATAATACCAAAAGAAATAGCGTTGCAGAACAAATAACTACATTAAACTAATTATATATTTAGTGAAGCAAGCTAATCATCATTCGACGCTTCCCTTTACAGCTTAAATCATCAAAAGTTCAATACTTTACAGCTTCAGTATATCACAACTTGACGACAATCCAATTCTATGAATATAAAATACAAGATAATGTTATCATTCAACAACCAAAAAACTGATGGAAATTAAGAAAACATCACATTTTTATTGGTTGCAATGATATATAATCTTTATGGTTCGTTTGGTTCTCTATAATTGTGTCCTGATAAAGAGAAGCTAGAAAAGTTGCTTTTAATCCTACACGCATGTAACATTTGTTAGTTATCATGAGCTAGTTCAGAAATAGTTTAAATTATCTGAAAAACTCGTTACTATTAGTTTGAAATTATTTCATGAGTATTTTAATCGATATAGTCTTCATGTGCACTATTTACTGATAATAATAACTCCAGGGATGGGGTGAATATTTATGTCGTAAGAAATTAGTAATACACATATTATTACCAAATAGATGTAGTTGTAGATGGGTCGCTAAATTGCATACCATTAACATTGTATTGATATTTTATCATGATTTAATTTACTAACCATTAAATAATTAATAATATTGATTATTTAATAATAAACTAAATTTGTGAAAGTATCTAATTATTTTTATTTGGCTATAATTCAAACGGTGTTATATTTAAAATTATTTAAAAAAATTGTTGAATAAACTATTTAAAAATTATATTAATCATTGGTTGTTGAAAATATATTATCTTTTGATTATTAAAATTATAAAAATAAACGAAGAAAATAGAAAAAAGTTATCTTACATAATCTTAGTGAATCGATGAGTTTTGTACAATCTAATATTGATCTAAAATGTAATTTAGTGCATCATTTACTTGAGTGAATTGAAAATTTAATAGTAATTGTTTTTATTTTGTGGGAAGCTCATGAGTTCTTGCCGGAAGAGTAGCATGAAGTAACAAAACCAACCAAACCTTTTAATGAATCAAGTAAAATAGTCACGTGGCCACTTGTCTGTTCCCGCGCTAAAAAAGAAGAAGAAAAAGAGTAAATATATCATTTCAATATATTATTATTTTTTCGTTTTTCGAGGATTCCAATGTGTGAAGTTGAATTTAATTAGAGTTAAATTTGAGATTTGGACATTAAATGTGCTCAAGTTTGGACAAAACCACCCCACGTATTACCTTAAATGACCCGTACATTTCGGATCCATAACTTTATTTCACTCTATCGCAGACCATTATTCATTTTCTTTATTCACATAAACTTTATTAGAAAATAAATAAACATCTGCACTTTCGATTAATCAAACTACAAAAAATAGAGTTGAGATTATTTAACCACAAAAACAAACTAGAGTTGCGATTAAAAAAATAAGGCTATTATTTGGGCTAAAGCCTAAGCCCAAACTCAAAACTCTCCACCTCCAGATTTTCGGCTGTTCCTAACTCGTTAAAGCCGTTAGTGAACCTACGCGCCATAACGTTATCTCTTTTATCTTCGGCAGATTTTCCAAATTTCCTCTTCCTGTTTTTCTCTAGTAACCTTCAGGTTGACTCTAATGCTTCTCTAGTTCCACGTCTCAGAGAAGAGAAGCCATTGTCGATCCTTAATCAACTCAAAATCCATCTCTTGTACAAGTGCATTATCGACATGAGGATACGAAAGATCCCCTGAGATGAATCTATATACTCTGTCTTCAACTTCTATGGAGCTTTCACCAGCCATGTTCAAAGCATATAGTAGAGGAGGATCGATTGCTTTGCTTGCTAAAGATCTAAATTCGAGTCTTCAGCTGATGGAGAAGTGCAGCTCTGAACAGATCACTCAGATTATTGATTTGATCACTCAACACCATTTGTTATCATATGCGTTGATCCTCTCGAGTACACACATTTCTGATTCTTGTCCCACTTTGATTAAGCTTAGAGTCTCCTTACGTTATTTGCTTCTTCATCCTTTTGTTATATATGATCATCCTTTGAAGTGGAACTTGATTTTGTAATGTACTCAGCTAAACAAGCATTAGGCTTGTGATTCTGTAACCACAAGAAAGGCTCGTCTTTCTCAAACTTGATTACTTCCTTATACCATATATATGATTGAAGAAATATTATAACGTTGTGAGATGATTTATAATTTATAAAGTTAGCAGGATGTACTACTCAGACAAGCCAAGTTTGCGGCCAAGTGAAGTGGTTTGTGGTTTCTTATTTTAAGGTTTAGAAGGATGAAAACATGATATGTTTGGAATTTTTTTCTTTAAGAAACTTTGGGATTATTATAATGTTTTTAATAAACTCGTATGAAAGAGTCCATTAGAGATGTGTTTTTCTGAATGTTGTCTTAATCCGAGCTATAGTTAGGTTTCGGTTTATAATGCCCAACCCTACATGTTCATTTAAGTACACGTACTCCAGCAAGTAAACGCAACACACACATCTATCCCACAAACCTTTGATAAATACGAACAAACATATTTAGGTTTCAGTCATATATTTATAGCACTAGACATATCATCATCAAATTCGGATGGCAGAGAAAGCGACGACTCCATAGAAACAATTCATATGGAGAAATTCTAGGGTTGTAGAAACCCTGTTTTCGTATCTTTTGAACAGCTCATTGCATAAGTCTGGTCCAAGAAATGCCTCGACCATAGGACGAATAGCAGCTTGAACCAAGTTGGTCCTGGCTCGTCCGTACGAAACGGGATCTTTCTTCCACTCCTCTTGTTTCTCATCCGAGTGTTCAAGCAACTTCATGTATTCCATTTTCTCTATCTTGAAACCACCGATACGGTCAACTCCGGCGGCCACTTCCTCCGGACTTCTCATGTACGCAGGAATGTTGAATCCGTCTCTTGTCTCTTCATCTATCAAACCCTTTTATCCAAACAAATCATAAAGCGTTTAGTTTGAGTGGTACTAGCCAGCATACTAAGTTTACGTTTAAACAAAGGCTATAGAAAAGTTGAAACTGGCGTTTTAGCGATGATATCAAACTATTATATCCAAACAGACATAAAGCATTAAATTTGAATGGTATTAGCCAACAAATTTAGCTGCTTTGAGAAAAAAAACATGAACAAACACTGTTGAGTGTTTTTTGAAAGAAACGGGTCGTAAAAGGAGAAACTATTTTTGTTCTTTGCGTTTTGTAAATTACGTGATGAAAAAATATATATTAAAATTGAAAGCGGGTTTTTAGCAGAAAACGAGTGAAAAGAAAAGTTGAAAAAGCCAAAACTCTCAACCAAAAATTATAAGAAAAACAAAAAAATTATTTAAAAAGAAGCTTAACAGATTAGCGTTATAAACTCATTCTTCATTACTTCTTACCAGTTAATTAATGTGAAATTCAGAAACGGTCCATTAGAAATATATAGTGAGACGTCATCTTGGACGGTTATGTAATGAAAACATGGAAAATACTATGCATATATACAAATTATGCACCCACACGTGTGTATACATATGTATGTATTTACCTCATCTATTAAATCTTGCCAAGCTTGTTCCATGGTCGTTGTGAAAGGATGTTTGGCTCGAGTATCTTGGTCACCAAATTGACTACTTGAGCCTGAAGGACGACCACCCATCAACACAAACAACACTCCTCCTTTCACCATTTCTTCTTTACGACACTTCAAGAAATTATCCAAATCTCTGTCTGATTGCTCTGCGTATGCATCAACCACTTCTTTCTTCGCTCCTTCGATCCACGTTTTCCCTTTGTTCCATGTTCTTGATCCTTTCTCCAATACTTTCTCCGGTATCTACAATATCCAAGTTCGTCAGAAAGTCGATCTCTATCTCAATGTACACATTTTAGAAACGGTTTTAATATATAGTATTATGTACTAGTTTTGAAACTAATTTACTCTAATATGAAACAGTTTCATCGATCAAATATAATAGGTGAAGCCATCAGACATATATATCTCAAATTTTAAAAACACATTTTTAGAAACTTGTTCGCATGGTGTTATGTTCTAGTTTTGAGAGTAATCAAACTAATCAAGAAAATAGTGATACTTTTCTAACATTTAGTAATGTCAAATTGCTCTCGTTAATTTAATTTGGATGATGGATAATCTTCATCGTAATGATCAATATATAGTAAATTTTCCAGTGGAGCACATGAACTCTAAATCCTACCACAAGGCCGAAAATAATAATTACCATGAATGAAAAACATTATGATATAAAAAAAATATTAGTGTATTAGACCTGAGATAGCCAATGTAAAGCACTTAAGCTCACAGCGACATGGATCGTTGCTCTCGGAAAAAGCCGATCATAGAACGAGCCAGCGACGCCGCCGGCGAAATACTTGGACGAATCAACTTTCTGCTTTTCAGTCAACAATCTAAACAACATGTTGAAGTCATTACACGGTAAGTCACAGAAGAAAGCCTCAAACTCCGGCGATCCATCACCGTACACCGCCGTGTATCGCCGCCGTAAAGTCTCAACTACCGTATCGACAGTAGCGAAAGTGTTGGAGCCGGTGGCGCAGCCAAGATCGACTATTCTGATGATCGGAGAGATGTGATCTTCGTCGGAGGAGGCGACGAGTTTGATGGATTGGAGAGACGAGATAAGGATTGGTTTGCTTAAGGTTATAGCGAAAGCTTGGCAATCGGAATTGTTGACGTAGCTGACGTCACCTTCACCGCCTTGCATGCATAGTACACGGTGGAGACTCGTGGTGGTCCACTCTTTTGCCGTCATTGGAACACTTGGTGACTCCATTGGTTAAATAACTTTTTGTTCTTTCTACTGAAGACTTCTAAAAGATAACAAAACAAAAAAAAACAAAAAAAGAGGGAGAAAGATTTTGGTTTTGGAGTTACAAAGCTTAGACGAGGCTTTGTATTTGTACTCCACGCGCATATACATATTGACATACATACACACACATTCATGCATATAATTGGTTTTCTCTTTTTGTTATTGGGGTTGGTGAATGGTTAATTATATTTTACAAAAATATAAAGTCATTCTTGTAGGTTTTAGTTCTGGGAAATAGTTTACATATGTTACTTTTTAATAAAAATTGTAAAATAATTTGTATTTGTTATGTCACTTTTTAACAAAAACCATGTTAATATTTTATGTATAGTTTCTTATTAATAAAAATATATCAAACTAATAATATTTTATGTATTAGATACCTATTTCGGTGGTGTTATTCAATATTTGATTTAAAGTCAATTCTATAGGTTTTGTAGTCTACTGTTATTTAACAATTGATTGTAAATTTCTTTAATAAAATTTAGTGTTATTAATTATTATATTTATAATATCTTCATTGAAAGAGTTTGAAATCTATTGTTATTCAACCAAAGATTTGAATACGACAGTAAAACTTTTGTATTATTCATGTTTAATAGATTTTTCTAATTCATTTGATTTGAAAAAGTTTGAATGAATTTGAATTTACTTTCGTGTAAAATATAGTAATAAAAAGTCTCACCTTTTATTTTCAGATTTTATAACTATCTTTTATTAATAATGAAATCCACATCTTCACCCATCATTTTTGCCAAAAAAACAACAAATCAAACCCAAATTTCTTTTCAAATAGAAGAAATTCTTTTTTTATCCTTCTTTGATAAAACAATTTCAGTCTCCTCCTTTTGTGTTTGATTTGATTCTATATTCAATTTTTAGAGATTTTTTTTGTGATGTAAGTAGTTGTCAGTTGAGAAACTTTTTTAAAAAAATTATTCATCGAACATCTATTTTATGTGGAGCATTGTTGAACAACGTATTCGTTATATAAAACACTTACAAAATTTTACTTTTGGGTATACAAGATATTTTTATTAGTACTTCTTTGGAAGAAATGTTAGGATGAATTTAAACCAATAGGGAATGAATGTGAGTTTTATATAGTTTTATGTCGTTGTTTTTTTTATTTTTTTGTTTTGACAAGTTAGATTTATATTTTTAGGTTTTTTATTTTTATTATATAATTTATAAAAAATTAAAAATTTTGAATTACATTTCAATATGGTATCCTCCTAAAATAATAAATCAATAATAAATTAACTTTAAAAATTGATAATTTTATATTAGATAAAAAATACAAATCTATAAATCAACAAAATGTATAAAAGTTTGAGGAAAAAATAGATTTTGTATGGCAATAGTAATTAATGGTTATTGAGTTTAATTCTAGTGTAAAAATCAAATGATACTATGTTGACTTTTTAAATACACGGACACATATTTCATTTCTTAAAAATAACACATACATCTTAATTCTAAAATAAACAATGAATCATTTTAGATGAACTAAATTTTTTAAATCTGATTTATTTTATATCTATTGGAGTTGATTTCAATTGATAAAACCAATAACACTAAACACTGGAAATGCTCTAAGTATTTGAATAGTGACCACAAAATAATTAATATATAGTGCAGAACAAACGGAAAAAGAAACACATATTAAATGGCTAATATATAGAAAATATATGAAATTGAATAAAAATTCTGAATAGACAGTGCAAAAAAAGGAATTTAACACTTGTTTTGGTAATGGGTAGTTTTTTTATGTTTCTGAAAAAATGTAAATTAGCGTTGGTAGTTTTTTTTCTTTTAATATATTAAGTCTTTAATTTTTTTTTCACATTCGTTCATTATTGGAGCGAACATATTAGTTTTTTCTTCATCGAAATTTTGTTTCGTTGTACATCGCAGTAAACTTTTGTACATAGATCACTAATACATTATATGAAACAGTCGTTAAGAACACAGTTATAATAATTAAGTATAATTCTTATTATAGACAAACTATAGTAAGGAAATAAATGTATTAAACTATCATGCAAATTGTGGTAATTTTATTTTAAAATTCAATACGCAAAAAAACAAAAATCTTTGATTGCTGAATATATATTTAATTTCAGCCAATCAAAGGCATTTGGGAATTTAACTGCATAATACACTTAAGAGAAAAATTAATTTACCAAAATTTTCCACTCTAGACACTTTGAATGCCTTTCACGTAACCTAACTAGTTAACAAATGAATTAAGAGATTTTGTTTTAAGACTTATGTGATATAATTATTTCATAAAGATATATACATATACACGTCGTACTCAATGCTTGTTTTAAAAATAAATTGGCAGTTACGTTTTACATTGTATGTAGCGTTATTTCTGAATGTCTTTGTCTCTTTGCTCTAGATTCTTTTCCTCATTTTATTGCTTGATACGAAGAATATAAAATTTTCTATCTTTAAGGTTTATCTTTATACTCCAGAAAGAGATCTAGGTCTTTATTTATCCATCCTTATCTTCGTCACTTTATTTATGAAATTTCTATAGATATTTATTGTGATGAATAGATTATTAACATAACTAGACTAAAGATTTCGTGGACGTCTTATGATCTTATATATCTACACAGCATTATAAATACAATATAATTGTTTTCGTTAAAATTAGTCACAATTTTTGGTAAACTTTTTTTTAGTGACAAAAACTGAATGAAACGTACTCAAAATCATCTCTGTATATTGTTACGGCAGAAGGTTCGAGTTAGGAAAGTTTTGAATGGTACATTGGTGGTTGATGTTTTACATCTATAGTTCAAAATCTTTTCTTTTTGATTCTAACATATATTTTATTTAGCTGATTGATAATCACATATATTAACTTCTTAAACACACAGACTAGAAACTCCTTGCGACTTCTTGATCTCATACCTTGATTTTGTCTCCATAAACCTTGTAGACATCGTCTTTTCGTCATCATAGAAACTTCGTAACATGTTCATATAACGGGTGTAAAATCAATTATCGAAGACAATGTTCATTCTCTATCTCTTTGAATTGTGGTTCTTATTTCTTTTACTGAAAATATTTGTACTTTAGAAACTCTGGTTTGGTATAATTTATGTCTATGTTCGCTTTCCAGTTCATAGAATTTTGGGATGGAGTGGTACTTTGTTTTGTCATGTAGATAAGATCTAATTTGCGTTTGTGACTAGTGGATATGTTTCTACCATTATCTCTTTATGTTTTAACTCGGACATAAAAGAATGCTTTCGGTTTGATGATTTTTAATTGAAAATGGAGACAATTTTAGACTAAACTTCCTTAATAGGTTAAGTCATGGTTGGTCCGGATCGATCCGGATGACTTTCCGGTTTGATATTCGGTATCGGATCTAAAGAACTTTAATCGGGCCATAAAAGCAACAATTAGTACAAATCACTACCTAGAATAAACTAAAGTAAAGGGACTTGGCATATAAACAACTTTTTACAGAAAATGGACCTTTGACATCGGATGGAGGTTTTAGAGGGTGAAGTGGTCCTTTATTACACCTATATAGAGTGAGTTAAGAGTTGTCAATGTCCTCTTTTTAATCTATGGTCCGAAGTCCCACTTGCGTCCACCAAATTTTTCTTTGTATAACCCTATGTGAGAGCACTTCTAATCACTTTGGCATGATACAAACTTATCCATATATAGAGGACTATACGAAAATGGATTTACTAAAAGCGTTTTAAATGTAAAATTTAACATAATAATCTTAAACCACACACTTCCTTTATGTATGCGTCACTGCTGTCTAATGATCGAAATGAAACGAAGAGAATAAACCGTTTTTTTGTGTGGCTAATGTAGAGAATATACTGTTTAAACTTTAGCTATAGTTTTTTTTCTAAATAGATGGGCTATGCTCTAGCTGTGCAATAGCAGTGGCTTAGTCGCTAAGATATGGGTGAGAGAGAGACTTTTTTGAGTTTGATTTACAGATTTTTTAACCAATATTTTACTTAATTATATAATGTAGTTTCACCAAAAAATACACTTTTATTACACAAAAGAAAATATATTACAAAACCTCTTTAATTCACGTGAAAAAATGAGGGGCTCAGTTGGTTCGACTCAGGCGTTACTCTGCTCAGAAGCTAAAACATCCACGTCATTTTCTCAAAATCAGATTTACGTTTATTATTCAAAACACTTATATTTCTAATAACTCCAACTGTAAAAAATTAAAGCATGTTCAATAGATTAAATTAAATCTAGCTGGGAAATCTATAAAATTGTGACCAATAACTTTTTTCTATAACTTAGGACTCGAACTTAAAAATGCTGTCTACTTTATTTGTTTGTTAAATTAATTAAATATATCCATATTTCATATTTTGTAATTATATTACGTGCATAGTAATATAAGAACTTCATCTCAATTATTGTTAGAAATATACATTATAGTTCTTGAGTATTTTTTTTTGTAAGCACATTTTTTTCTAGTTGAAAAAATAATTAATAAATCAATTTTTTCAAAATATTTACGTTATAAATGATACCACAATTTTTCATCTGAGTTACATAAAAATTTGAACAATTCAAATAAAATACGTTATTAAAAAAACTTATCACTACGATTAGAAGCTAAAAACGGTATAAAATTATATCTTCACAATTTCATTAACAGAACTTATTATCATGATATAAATTGTACCATCCATTCTTTACAATAAATTTTTTTTATCTAAATGATTTCTGATTACTTAATAGGTGGTCTAATCAAGGCCCATCAGAATTTATTTTATATACATACTATTTAAAAATACAAATGTTAAAATAATATTACAAAAGTATATTTTCAAAAAGATAATTTACTCTTTTTTATAAAAAATATAAAGTTAAGTACATTAATATAATGTCTTCTTATCGCCACCAAAGTGCTGAACAAAATATCTAAATACAAAAAAAAATGTTAAATCACTAGCTCGAAAATTGTAGTCCATAAAATTCAGTATATCAAGAAAACTTTGATCACAACTTAGTGTGCATATGATATCTAATCAAGAAAACTTTGATCACAACTTAAAATGCTATCCAATTAAATTACGATGTAATTGAAAACAGATTAGACCAAGAGTGACCCACCGTACCACATAAATATGTTAATTACATCAAAAGGAAGAGACTCTCTATCACATCAAAGTCAAGTGATTCGTTTTTTTCCGAGGTGTTCACTAAGTCTAAAAAGGCGTAGTGGACCAGTTTGATCCATGACTGATCCCTACCATTTTACTATTCTCTTCTTAATTAAACATATATAGTATATAATCATAAATAATCAAATATTATAATAAATGGAAACCACAAAAGTTAATCTTTGTGCAAAATGTTCACTAACAAGCCTTATCTCTGGTTGAGCCATTTCATAACTACCAGTCTACCTCTACATTCCATAACTCTCGAAACCGGTTATGTTCTTTGAATTGATCGTTTCTATAACTGCCTAATCGGTTAAACATAAGACTAATTGGTCGAATCGGTTAAATGGAAAAAAAAAATTTAGGTTTATACACTTTTTTATAGTTTCTGCCTTAATTTGGCTAAAATTGAAAACTTGATTACGGATTCAATCACTATCGACAACGAAATTTTTTGAAAGGTAATTGAGAATCATATCATGTTTACAAAATTTTAAGTCTTGAATTTTATCATACATCAACTAACTCAGGAACATGAGCTACTGAACTAAGAACCAACAACTCCTTTATACCAAAAAAAAAAAAACTTAAAACCTAACCAAAAGTATGTTATATAATTTTTATATAAAAAGTGTCTTTCAACTAAAATCTAATTTCCGGGACGAAGGGTGGGGGGGACCTGAATCTAGAACTATTTTCCAACCAAAATGAATAAAAAATATGATTTGTAATAAGATGTTACAAGTTATGCGACTCTATGAATATATGTCCTACTCCGGTACCATGTAGGACACAGTGTTCCAAATTCTTGCATCAAATGAAACTTAGACACGAAGACAACATTGCATTGTATATACATGTTTCCAGTTACAATTTGATTGGTGCATCATATTGCGGACATATCTTAAACCTTGGTATATATAAGATAATTCTTTGACTATTCTGTGAATATATGTCACACTTTCTTATTATCACCATTATATTGCATAGTAATATAAAAACTATAAAGCTTCTATATTCAAAAAGGACCATATGATAAGAACCAATGAATAAGTATATTCTATTGTTAGTTTGTAGGTGATTGAATTGCGTGCTGAAAAGAAAAAACCAACACTCGCAAAGGGTAAGAAAAATAATAAAGATATTTAAGGAACTAGTGTAGCTACGTACTCTCATTAGGTATAGGTACAGAGTGAGCGTTGGATAGCTAGAGAGCAATGTTAAATAGTTAGAACCCTACGAAGCACGTGATGAACAATTGGTCAGAACCATATAGTAACACTACTGTACTAGTTATCGTTTATTGGCTATTATTGGGACAGCTACTTCCGTTCGGTTTTGTGTGAAATCAGTTCGTTAATTTGGTGATAGTTTTGACTGAAAACTGTGACAATACAGAAAAAGCTGTAGTTCTATAGAAGAATGTAAAAGGAAAAATT
This sequence comes from Schrenkiella parvula, assembly GCA_000218505.1. Classification (NCBI taxonomy): domain Eukaryota; kingdom Viridiplantae; phylum Streptophyta; class Magnoliopsida; order Brassicales; family Brassicaceae; genus Schrenkiella; species Schrenkiella parvula. The sequence continues at coordinate 9,436,974 of CM001192.1, read as the reverse complement.
GCAAATTAACGGAACGAATGGTTACTTGGAGGACTTTTCAATCTCCAAAGCATCTTCTAGTGTATCCTCTTAATTTTTTTACGTTTTCTTGTATTAACTCAAACCGTCAAAAGCCCAAAATCAATTCCTTTATAAAGTTTTAAATTTCAGCTCAAAATAAAACCTTAAAACCAAAAAAATAAAAACATAACGAATTTGAATGGTCAAACGGTGCAAATATAAGAATTTTTTCTTAATGTTCTACTCATTAGAGTGATCCATCCAAGTTCACTAAAAATGGACTGACCAAAGAAAATTAAAAATAAAAAAATGTGTAATCATGATATGTACACATTTTCCATTAAGTAAGTATATATATATATATATATGGTCATGGCTCATTTAAGGTTAAGTTTTAATTAAATAGGATTGGGCCAGATTGGAAAACCCTTATTACATAACAATGCATTCTCAAACCGAATTAACCGGATATACGTATAGATAAGGAACCTTTCTAATTTTAATGCTGTTCATATTTACAAAACAAATACTTCTCTCCATTACATTTTTCTTGTTGTCATCTCAATAATAATTAAGCATCATTTTGCTTTTCATTCCTTTTCGTAAAGAAAGATACTGAAAAATGAAAATAAGGTCTGAGTATTATTGTGCATATGGTCCATCGTGTGCTCTTCTCTTTTTCTTTGCTTTTCTCCCAATCCAACGTCGGAAAGTCAATGCAGCATCATACTTGTCTCTATAATAACGAACTTTTTTTAATGTTCATATTGCTACATCCAATAGAACTTAAATGAACTTAAATTATAGAATTCATAGTAAAAGACCCTTAAAATAAATTATATGAGGAAAATTAGAATTAACTAGAAATGGAGCTCGTTGGTATTGGATCAAGAAAATAATTTAGAACAAAACATATCTACATTATCTATGTATGTCGTGTCATATTCTCTTTATTGTCAACTTTCTCCACTCTCTTCTTCTTGCTTCAATTTAAATGATTAGTTTTTATATTATTAGTGTCTTTTCACCAATTTATAGAAACACTGGTCTCTATTAAACATGTGTCACTGTTATAATATCATCACGTTTTTGCAGTGTTCAACAAGGTTATCTATGCAGCACAGTAAATTAGGTCCTCTATATAGCGTTTAAAGTATTCCATCCTTTTCAAAATATATGATGTTTGAGATAAAATCACAAAAATTAAAAGAGTTAGTTTTATCTAAAAAGTATTACTAAAAATATAAATTAAAAACAATTCAACCAAGTATAAATGAACAATTGGTTACACAGTTTTTAATAAAGTTAAATTTTTATCTAAAAATGTAAAAACATGTCATATTGAAACACCAAACATTTACTAAAACATGTTATATGTCTAGTGACAAGTAGATAATGTAGCTTAAGGTTGTATGTACTCAAATTTTGGTTTTTGTAGGTCGATAGTGAAAGTGTTAGGAGATGTATGTAATCCATTACACATCTATGATACAGATTTTTTTTTTCCCAATTATTTAACCCAAATGTTACATTGGAGTCGAATATAGAAGTGGAGTGACAGACCGGATACCTAACATCTGACCATATTTTATTTTGTTTCTCGGGAAATTTCTGTAAATTGAAGCCGGTTTACCAGAAGAAAATAGCAAGAGTTAAAGATCGGATTTATTAACTTTCTGATCATCAAATTGGACACAACAAGACTGGAAGTGATAAGCTCTTGAAGCATTATTATTAGCACTTCATGTTATACATTTACCTCTACATACTTAATGTATTGGTATATCTACAACTTTACGAGTGTAATAGTAATATTTTTTTCAAGTTCTCCGTTTTTTTCAGATAAGAGTTTAATTTTACAAAAACTAAAACAAAAAAAATGATGTACCTTCCTCGTAAGATTTATCATCTGCTGCAACTTCCCGTAAAACAAATTGAGATTTAGGGTTTGAATCATCTAGCTTCTCTCTACTCACAGCGGGAATTCTTTCTGCAAGAGATCGAGATTCCTTGCCTCACAAGCTTCAATCAGGTCTTGCCTTGAGGCACAGCTGAGGAAAGTCAACAAGATTAGAAACATTGCAAACGACATTGTATGGACTTTTCTAGTTGACAAGCTTTAATACATACCTTAACGAGAGCCTCAAGTATTGCCATGCGTTATCGGCCTTGGGATTCATCGCAAGGGCACGAACATAATAAGGGATTGATTCTTTGTACATCCCCTGTTACAATTAGAAACACACAATAGCATACCAATTCAGTTAGTTCCAGTCCAGAACAATCATCAAAACATCTTCTAACACATGTAAAAAAGGACACAAGAACTCGAACCTGGTTTGCGTAACTGATTCCCATGTTTGCCCAAGCACGAACGTAGTTAGGTTTTAAATCTAGGGCCTGCGAATAAAAAATTGACCAAGGAAGTCAACAAAAAAAGATACCACCTTCGAAGAAATAAAAAGTACAGAAAGATAAATACTTAGACAAGTTTTGATTAGTACCTGTTGATAAGCAGATATAGCATCAGCACTCTGGACACTGTTGGCTTGTGTTGCACCAAGCTTATTCCAAAGCGAATAATCGTTTGGTTTTAGTTTCAATGCTGTTTGGAAGGAAGTAATTGCTCTATCGAATTCCCTTGACAGATTGTAGAGAACGCCTAGAACTATATGCACATCGGCGTCCTCAGGATTCATCTGAGAAGCTTCAGCGAATAATCTAGCAATCTGGTTATACATAGAGAAAGAATAAAGTTTCAATACAAGTATGAGATGAGATTCAACTGCGGAGAATTTACAAGAGAAAGAGCACTTACATCAGCATGGTACAGAGAATCAGCAAGCTCTGGAGGCGCGATTGCTCCATACTTGGGGTGATTCCGCAGCCATCCATATAGATACTTCAAAGCGGTTGCTTGCTCCAACTCTGTATTTACAGAGGACAAGATATAGTCACCTAAACTAATTACAATGTATGGCCACAAGATAATGCCACAACAAACACATATTGCTAGTCAGGCACTGACCGTTCGTATGGCTCACCCCAAGCGCAAGAAGCACCTCTAGATTTGAGGGATCGGCCTCCTGTGCCCGCATCATTGCAGCTATTGCCTGCATCCACAACATTAAAAGATTTTAGTAATCTCTTCTTGTTTTTATAAGTCGAGGGTAACTATTGGTTCATGTAAATTAATCTGAGTAACCTGTTGATCATCATCGTTCTCTGCATGTGTGACCCCAAGTAATCTCCAACCTTCAGCATTCTCGGGATTTTTCATAACCTCAGCTTCTAGAGCAAGTGCTGCTTCACTCAGAAGTCCTTTGCGAAACAATTCCAGCCCTTCTTTCATAGGTTCAGGGTGGCCCACATAAGGATTCATGTCAGAGAAGACGTAGACACCACTAGTTTGTTTTTCAGTATTTCTGTCAGCCAGAAACCTGGAGAGACAGAGACTTTTGTTAGATGGACTTGAAAGTCGAAGATGCATGTTGGTTAAACATTGTTCATGTCTCCATAGATAAAACTAGGAGGTGATCAAATATAACCCTTTGACTAATCACTACCAGGCAACGCATCAATGGTATAATGAATCCTGAAATTTAGCGATAGAAATGAATTGCATATTTGTGAAGTTTCCGTCTAAGGACACACTACGGAATCAGAGAATATTTCACAGGAGCAAAGTAACAGCTAAAATGATTATGAAATTGGACAAGGACCATAAAATTACTTGATTCTTAAAATTTGTGAACGCAAAAAGCACAATGAAGAAGAGAACTTATAATAGATCAATTAAATAATAATGAACTTACTCATCATAAGCATTTGCCCACGCATCAGCCGAACTCTCCCCCACCGGCCCTTCAGCAAATTCATCTATCCAGTCATCAACATTCAACTTCGAGAACTCATTAACCCATTGATCCTCAGCCGATTCTTGCTGTGCCTTCCCGGAAGCAAACTCATTGGCCCACTGTTCTGGTCCATGTGAAAGCTACACACCAAATAAAATCTTACGGGAGATGCAAGATGATGCTTCTTACCGAAAAGAAAAGAGACAATATGTTGTCACTAAACTTTCTACCATGTCAGGGACTTCATATTCTTCAGTAAGTAAAAGGAACCGTTTCACTGGAAAAATATGCACAGAGAATTCTAAGCCGACGCCTTTCCACTATGGATGCATTTCTAGAAAATGTAGGAGATCTACTGTAACAGCTAAACCTATTATCAGATGCTTCAATTACGAAATAAAAGCTATGCAAAAAGGCATAACAGTAAATCAATTTGCACTAGCATGCAATCAGTAGCGAGTGAGACCCAAAAGCGAAAGCACACTTTATTAACCAATACATACTTTCTCATTTGCAAATTGGTCAGCCCAACTTGGCGGCCCCAGATACTGCTGTTCATATTCAGTTGCCCATTCCCCAGGGGCTGGTCCTGGCTTCACCTCATTCTCATCAATAATGAGTTCACCACGGCTCATCTTTGAAACAAATTGGAGGAATCTTGAATTCTGCATTCACCAAACATTTCGTCAAGGTTTTAGATACTTCTCAAGTGAACAGCTCGGAATAACATCTTTAAATGGCAATGAAAATTTTGTGATAAAATTTGGGAGATCTTAAAATTTTAGGGCATAAACCAACACATCAGCCCAGCAGAGACATTTTTGATGCGCAATGGAAATATGGAATCAGAACAAGGAAAAAGGGATGTCGTCCTACAGTACAATTCACTGCAAACTTACTTACTGAGACTACGATCAAAGGCTTTTTAAGAATGAAGGACTTTACTTTGAAAGCAAATGTTCATTAATGGTAGGTTACACCAACCTGAAATTTCGGATTGCCATCCTGAGACAGTGTATGGGCTAGCTTACGAGTCTGCTCCATTGCAGCTAAATTTTGCATATCCATACTTCTCATTTGGTTTGACATCAATTGAGATTGACCCTTCAAAAAATCAAGGAAAATGGAAAGAGATGAGACGCCAACGATTTTCAGAGGAACTTGAGAAAAATAACAGAAAGCTAAGGTGTTGGCCAATGAAACGCACGTCAAACCCTGATGACTGATAACATCACAAAAAAAGGTCGCAACAGATTCAGGCTTTTGAACAACTCCGCATTGGGAACTAGCAAACCATAGCTTATACCGACCAAACTATAAGTCCTAGCTACTCTATGATACTGATTGAAAGCTTGTTAAACATGTGTCTTATGTGGACATTCAAATAGAATAGATCAAACAATTGAAGGAAAAATTACCTGCTCAAACTCAGTGGCCCACCCATTTGCACCATGTTGTTGCTCAAAAGAGTGGACCCATGCGTCAGGACCACCATGATCCATTCCATGCTGATGCTGGTTAAATTCGGCCGCCCAACTATCCGCAGGATGTAAACCAGGTTTCGTAACAGCTTGAGACTCATTCCAATAATCATCTAGCTCCCTAAATCTCCCAGGAATATGACCTCTAGCTTGAATGCCATCATCGATATCTAAGGACGATAATAATGCATTTACCTACAAAAACAACAGAGAACAATATAATCAGCCAACTACATTAAGAAAAAGAAGCTGCAAACAAAAACAAAAAGAGAACATAAAAGGCTTAGGCATATCGGAGACATAAAAGGCTTAAACATACGAGAAGCAGCTGATGTGCTCTTGAAAAAATCCATACTAAATAGGAAGACATACCAAGTAAAACAACAGCAATGGTTCTCAATAAAAGCACTAAACCTCATTTTCTTTCTAAAAGTATGTAAGCTTCAAAAGGAAGTTTACGATCAAGTAGGTCGGACCTGAAATTTTAATATTATTACTACATTTCCTCATAATATTGAATTGATTTTTAATTGACCACATGAATGATATAAAGCCAAAACGTTAAGCACATATCGTATAGCTGGACTTGACCCTTAAAACCCAAGTTGAAGGCGTACAACACAATGATGCAGCTACAGAAAACCACCAAATAAACAGCGAACCTGAGAATTGATAAATTCTTCTCCCCTATCGGCAAAAAAATGCCGCGCCATTATGCTACTACGATCACGTATGCATTGCTTGTCAGTTTGTGACAATCCCAGCACAGGGACAGGTGCTGGACGAAAGGGAATGCCACCACGGCTACTCTCAACAAATGAATGCAGAAAGTTTGACAAGACTCTCTGTGGGGGTCCTGCAATGGAAAAAAAAAATTCAAGCAAGCACAAGAGAACACCCCACACTGATATATGCAACAAACAAAGACAGGCCTATGAATTATAAACACAAAACGGCCATCTGGGAGAATTGAAGGAACGCATGCTGAAGACCGAGCAACTTTTATGTAGCTATACTACTTAACACTTTCACTGCTTTTCCTCCTAGAAAACTAATGTTGTTTACTTCGCGATTGAAGATGATACTATTTATTCAACATCAAAACCACAATATAAACCCATTTTGTACCCGTTACTAAATAAATGTGGTAGAGAAAGTATGAGTGAAATCAGATCACAAACCTTCAAATGTGGGCTGGACTGGCTCATACATAGGTCCCATTGGAGGCATAGGTCCACCACGCTGTACTTCATCCCAAGCTGCACCCAGACCATTTTGATCTACAGAGCGGAAGCCACGGAAGAACTCTGTCCCCTGTTGAAAAAATTGATAGACCCATCAGGCATCACGAAGGCTAAATAAAAATTAAAACTTTGCACAGAATTAACCTGAGCACCCGGTTGCAGAATTGGCTGATCTAACTCAGACCCAGGAAGTGACCTCAAGTGTTGATCTTCAGAGTAAAACTGTGGCCCAGGACCTGAATGGGTCGCATTGGGTATCTCCTTGAGCCTTTCCTGCTCACCAAATCAGTAACCATCATCAAAATTTCTTGAAAATTCTCAGGAAATACAGAACCCCAAAGAAAGCGATTTTTTAATCAGAACTGTCCAAAAGTTATCAGCAAGACTTTGGATAAAATTTACATGACATAAGCGAATTATAAATTGTGATTATAATACCAAACCCAGATTACGTATGCTTTTAGAGATAAGGACAATATCTAGAACCCCCGAAGAATAAGATCTACTTAGACTTCGAGTTCCAACCACGAGTCGATCCGACGATGGCGACAATCAATCGGTAGACTTGTTTCAGCATGAAGTGCGATCACGAAGCTAACCTGAGTTTTGGAAGAGGAACCAAGTAGCGCGTTGGTGAGAGCTCCGAGAGGGTTGGAAGAAGAAGAAGAGCCGGGAACCGCACAGGCGGCTCCGCCGTTGACAAGGTCTCTCATCGCCATGTTTCTCAAACGCTTTTTTCTCCGCCGCAACAACCGCCGAGACTAATTAGTATTGGTTCCTTCGCCGGCTGAAATTGATCATTACCTCCCAAATCCCAATCTATAGTTCCTCTCGTGGCGGTGTTTTATTTTTGTGTTTGGCCACAGCTTCGTATAAACGAATGAGACGAATTACATATGGTATTTAATATTTATATATTATCCACACCACACACATTTTTAGGCTCACAAAATAAACAAAAATAATAATATTTTACTTTATTTCTATTTTGAAAACTTAAAATTTTAGTGAATGATAGTAATATGCATTGTCATTCAAGATGAACGAAAATTTTTTTCTTCTATACTGTCACAAACTGATACATGATAACTTTATTATTAAAAGTAAGTGACTTTAATTTTTGCAGCACCTAAAACACAAAAAAGCCCCATTATCCATTTTATAAACCCGGTTCAATATCTCTTGAACTCGATCTAGGATCCGAATTTAGATTTAGCTTAATTACTTACAAACCTTAAAACTAAAAGAAAAGGCAAAGAAGGATTCATCGAAAGAGACCAACGAGAGAGACAACAATGGCGCCTTCGTCGTCGAGCGGTTTGACCTTCAAGCTCCATCCTCTGGTGATCGTCAACATATCGGATAACTTCACTAGGGTTAAGACTCAGCTTAACCCTCCGGCTTCAGTCTGCGCAAGCGAGAATGCCTCCAACAACGGCGAAGCAATGTTCCAGCAGAACCCTAGGGTTTACGGATGTGTCATCGGCGTCCAGAGAGGCCGTACTGTAGAGATCTTCAACAGCTTCGAGCTTTTATTCGATCCTTCGACTCAAACCCTCGATAGATCCTTCCTCGAGAAGAAGCAAGAGCTCTGTAAGCTCACTCTCTGAGCCCTTTTCTTCTCAATTGCTGTTGCAATCACAAAATTAAATGTAGATAAGTGGATTTCCTCAATTTTTTCGGTGTTTAGAGCTCGAATCGTGCTTGATTTCTTCAGTTTTCTTTTGAAAATTCATGGGTTTGATTGATTTTTTGGGTTTTCTTGTCTGATAGACAAGAAGGTCTTCCCTGACTTCTACATTTTGGGGTGGTACTCTACGGGGAATGACGCTGAAGAATCTGATATGCATATCCACAAAGCGGTGAGTCCAGTGCCCTCTTGAGTGTTTTGTTTGATTGAGATTTGGTCTCAGTATACTGAAAAGTGTGATAATTTAGTGTCTGCTCATGGTGGCAGTTGATGGATATCAATGAATCTCCTGTTTATGTGCTTCTAAACCCGGCAATCAATCACGCACAGAAAGATCTCCCAGTGACTTTATATGAAAGTGGTATGTTATTCAGTTACTCTTCTTCTTTTACTGGTTTAGAAATTACAGATGTGATTATGTAAGGGATATGGTTCTGTAGCTACATATTAATTGTTTCCATATGTTAGCTTGTTAGTATAGGTATCTGTGTATTTCAAAATTTCTTCATCTTTATTGACTTCCAGATATTAAGATCCTAATTTTTCTATTTTCCCATTGATTGATCTTCACTACTTGAAGAGTTGCATGTCATTGATGGAATCCCACAGCTAATTTTTGCTCATACAAGCTACACAATCGAGGTCTGTGCTTATGCTTGACTCTGTAGTTAATCTATGTTATGAAAGTGGAATTAACGCAGTCAACTCATAGTTCATCTTCTTTGACTTGTTTTGACTAAACTTCTTGAGATTTTAACACAAACAGACAGTTGAAGCTGAAAGGATATCAGTCGATCATGTTGCACATCTCAAACCATCTGATGGAGGCTCAGCGGCAACACAGTGTGAGCCTTATGTCTCTCATACTTATCATAATACATTTCTTTGAGTCGCACTAAAGCTTGGCTGATTACTCGTTGGTATGCAGTGGCTGCTCATCTTACTGGTATACATAGTGCCATCAAGATGCTTAATAGCAGAATCAGAGTGCTCTACCAATATCTTGCCGCAATGCAGAAAGGTATGCTCTATTCTTCCTAAGTTGCCATTTTCATCACCGTGGTTTCGTGTCACTAGTCCATGAGTCTAGATGGAAGTCGAGGAAGTTGTGTAGTTTAGTGCTTTAGGTGCGAAGGATAATGACTCGTGGGATCTTATTTTTAGGTGATATTCCTTGTGAAAACTCACTTCTGAGACAAGTATCTAGCTTGCTAAGAAGGTTGCCTGCCATGGAATCAGAGAGATTTCAAGATGATTTTTTGATGGTGAGATAGATTTGCATCGAATTTTTTCAGTATATTTTATTTTCTTAAATATCTCTCAAACTCATAACGTTCTCTCCTTTCGCAGGAGTACAACGACAAATTACTAATAACTTACCTAGCAATGGTTACAAATTGTTCCAGGTTTGTACCCTATGTAACATTCTATATGAACTATTCGCCTGCAGAGTCATAGGCAGGCCAATGTTTATAAACATTGCAATCAGGCTACGCCTTTATGTTCTGTTATCATCCTTAGTTAATTAGTGATATCCTAGGAAGTAGGATCTGTGAAAGGTGTAATTTTTATCGGACTGATGACTCTGTTTCATCTGTCAATTTCTTTCTTGTTCAATCTGCAGCACCATGAACGAGATGGTCGACAAATTCAACACTGCGTATGACAGAAACACTCGAAGAGGTGGAAGAACTGCATTCATGTAAAAGATTCTTTTCAGCGATTCGAGTTCTAAAAGATATTCTCTTTGGTTCCTGAAATTTGTTTCTGCCTTTGCCCTTGAGAGGAAACTAAAACTCAGACCGCATCAACAAAGTTTCAGAAACAAAACAAGCCGAGGAAGTGAGATTTTGTCTTCTTCGTTGTTTCTAATTATAAGAAGCTCCAGCTTCTCTGTGAAAACTCTTGTTCGATCTTTAACAAGTTTCTCTATATATAACATATCCATGTATGTGCACGTGCACGTGCCTATCAATTACATATAGGCTACTTGTTTTATTTTTCTTCTCTCGTTTACATAATAGCTGCTTAACAAGGAAGATAACCAAAAAATTGTTAGGTGACAAAAGAAACCAAGGAATTAGAGTGCAGTCACGCCTCTTTGTAGATAACTATGATCAACATTTTGGGCAAATTTGTTCAATATTTACAGTAAAACTAAGAAAATGAATGTTAGCTGCGATCCAAATATAAAAATTTTATATTTAATATCAGCTAACATTGTCATATAATGTTAGAGCATATTTTTGCCTCACTTTTTTTTCTTACCTCTTGCTAGCATGTATAATTTAATAAGATGAAAACAGCCAATAAAAAAAATGGACAAAACAAAGGAATGAAAATAGAAACAGCCTTTACCTTCCCCAAAGTTTAGAACCAATAAATTAAAAAAAATGAAAACAGAAATTAAAAAGTTCATATAAGCAAAGACCAAATGGAAAATAAAAGAGTAAATTTTTCAAATCTGAGGTAATCTACTCATAATCTGGTTATATACCGATTGTTCTGTTTCCGAAACCGGTTCAACTTTTGGCTCCATCCCTCTCTGCATCATCGCTTCACTCATTCCAACCGGTTGATGAGTCATATACGGGTGAGACAAAACCGGTATTTTCCCTTGTCCAAACGCTAGACCAGGTATTGAAAGATTACCCAAACCGGTTTGTCCTAGACCGAACGAGTAACCGGAAGGAGGACCCAAATGCGGCTGGAAGCTAAACGGACGGCCAAACGGAGACTGACTGTTCGCCGTGAGCTGTCTGTCGAATCTGCCACGTGGCGGCTCTGAGTGATGTCCGTTGTGGTAATGCTGGGTTTGAGCTGCTGAAACGCCGCTGTTACCGTTTCCACCGCCTGAACCGCCGCCGTGGCTGCTGTTGCGTGCGGCTGGGACGTCGTGGTTGTGTTTGCCTTCGTAGGTGGTTATAACGGATTTGAGATCATGAGAAGCTCTCTCGACATGTTTCCTCACTGTACATCCAGGAGCTGTGCATTTGTAGTAACTCCTACAAAAACATGTTTTGTAAAAAGTTATTTATACAAACGAACTGGTTAACATAGGAATCATAAACACGTTAAAACGGATCAGATGCTTTAGTTTTAAGAACAGAGGAGAAACAAAAAGATAAAGAACCTCGGATTTGGATTTCCTTTGACAACTTTCTGACCATATTTTCGCCAACGATATCCATCGTCAAGAATGTCAACATCACTCGTTGTCTGCACAACGACTCTTGGCTCACGTATGGCTCTTGTTGCTCCACTCATCTCTGCTGCATAAGCTTCGAGTTTCCTGAAAACCAAAACGTTAACAGTCGCACATTTACTGAGTAATCGATGATTCGGTGTTTAAAATCGCTAAACTATAACCTTCTTTTGGATTCGGATTCATCTCCTTCTCCTCCTCCTCCTCCATCATAACCCAAAGAAACACTCCCATGAGTCCCTCGATCATCTTCATCTTCCTCATTAGAGAATGTCGATGAGGCATCAACCACAGCCACACCACCATTAACATCACATGACTCGAATTGACTTCCCGTTTGAGCTTGAACCGATACAGATTGGTTTCCATATTCGAATCCCCTAGATCCCTCTTCGACATTGTTCTCATTGCTTCCAATTTGTTGAGTGTTATTGCAATTAACCCACGTTGCAGTGGAATCTTTCTGCTGTTGTTGTTGTTGTTCAGCTTGTTCAGTTCCATCTACTTGCATCCCCGAGCGACGATTGGGTGGAGGTTTAGAGTGATTATGAGCTCCTTTGTATATAATCTCAGTAATGTGACCTTCTCTTGATCTCTCAACTTTCTTCTTCACTTGACAATTCGGGTTTGTGCACTTGTAATAGCTTCGTGGATACTCACTTCCTTTAACTAACTTTTGGCCGTATTTCCTCCAGTTATATCCATCATCTGCAGGTGCACCACCAACTATCGAATCACCACGTCTTTGCTCTTCTCCTTCCTCTTCTTCGTCTTGGTGATCAACGGTCTCAAGACCGGTGTTTGTTGTGGCATCAGATGTCTTCCTCTTCAGGCCACTTTGCTCAGTTTCAATCCCATAAAGATGGGAGATTTCTATGTTTTGAGAGCAGAGTTTTACTTTTTCTTCTGGAGACTGATAAGAAGATCTATTGTTGTAGTTACCATACTCAACTTGCATCATCTCTGTTGTGCCTTGGAAGAAAGAGGAAGAGGATCTTGAAACAGGATGGAAGGTGAACGATGCTCCAATGTCATCAAAGAACTCGTCTTTCGCTTTATCAGAAGCAGCAGAAGACAATACGTTACTGTTAATACCAGGAAGAAATGGAAATTTCCCGGTAGTTGGAGATGGTTGAGCCTGCAAGGTCAAAGAGATTTTCAGAAAAGGTTCCATAATACGATCGAAAGGAAACAACTTGCAGCTTACCAACGGGTTAGAAAGGAACACCGGAGATTCCAAGAGTGTTGCAGGGCTAAGGCCAGGAGAAGAGATGGTTAAGCAAGGAGACCGAAGACTAGCGTCGATGGAAAAGTCGGTCTTTGAGCGGATGTTCTCAGTGTTTAACCTCGGAGTATTAAATCCAGCTCGAGCAGCTATTCTTTCGCTTAACCGACCTCGTAAAATGTTGGTTTGTGAAGCATCCTTGTTATTATTACCAGTAGTGTCTTCTTCTAAACCATTAACTTGACCATGATTCAAAGATAGCTCTCTTTCAAGAACACGTTTCGAGCTCTTCTCTTCTCCAATCGCCGAGGAGAAAAGCGTCCCGGGACTAGGACTTCGAGGCACCCATTCTCCCATTACAGCAACATTTTCATCAAAACCAGCCATTTAAGATCCAAGAAATTGACTGAGTCTTTGCTCAAACTAAAATGAAACTCCTGAAACATTATAAAAGATAAACGGCAGTCACAATCACAAACCTCAGAATATATTGAAGAAATGAGCACTACTAAAACTTCTTGTAATAAACAATATTTAATCTAGCTAAGTACCACAAAGATGATTTGAGACTAATTGTAAGTGGACCAGTGAGCTTAAAAACTCAAATATATCAATATATGTTTTTTTTTTGGGTCTAGAAAGATTACAAAGCTTAAATCTTTTTCTTTTTCAGAGTGGACAAAAAAAAAAAAATCGATCAAGACAAGAGAAAAATGTAAGAAAATGAAGAATTAAGAACAACAAGAGATTTGACCCAAAAAAAAAAGAGCAACAAAAACTTTTTCTCTTTCACACGTTAATCTCCTTTTATGGAATCTCATGATATTGAAATATATGATTTTACTTTCTAACGAAATTAGCTCGAGAAATTTTTGGAAATGAATCATTAGAAGAAACAAATGATCGAATCACGGAGATTAAAAAGAGAAACAAAACAATAAGACAACGTCAGATTATAGCTTAGCTTAAACCAGACGGTAAGCAAACACTTCAGGAGGTGATTAAACAAATCATGTTTTTTCTTATTACAAATCTAAAATCCAGAATTTAAGTTAAAGATAAAACATTTTAAACGTCTGAAATCCAAATCACAAAATGTAAAAACATAAAAACCAAAATCAGAAAAGCAAAATCGATTAAGACCATTCACCTGATTGATTGAAGACGACGAACCACAAACACCGTCACAGCCGCCGCAGCCGCAAACGGAAATTCCCAGTTCCGTCGCTAACATTCAACTGGACTCTGATCCGACACCAAAAAACGAAAACCCACCGACCCGGATCCGAATTCAGCACTGGATAGAAAGAGATTCTAAAACAAGGAGAAGAGAGATATGTTCCTCTTCCCGTCTCCTTCTTCTTCCCTTCTCTGTTCTTCTGGGTTTCACAACAAACCCAGATAACAAAAAGGAAGAAAAATACCGATCTTCTGTACAACTTCTCTCTCCTAAACGAGAACAAATATAATCTTCTCTCTTACACAAAACACAATGATAATGATGACAAAGGAACAAAGATTTCCACAGTATGATTAGATTAATCACTGTGACTTTCTCACCATCGTGACGAACAAAAAATTCCAACTTTGCATATGTTATGCTTGAAATTTAAAAACTAAGTTAATCTAAAAAAAAGATCAGCTTGTGGGCGAGAACAGGAATCTTTGAAAGAGAAGAAAAAAAGATAGAGAGGGAATCATGAAACCATTTCGATCGTTTCTTTTGTTTTTTCTGTGATTGTTACTGAGAAGAAGGAGGAATAAAGTTTTTTTTCTTGCAGAGAATGGTGAAGATGGTGATTCGTGTTCTAACATAACAAGGAGCGTTTTTCTCCCTACTGAATTCTCCTATCAGAAATCGCCACGTCGAATAATCGAGGTTAAGAGAATAAGATCGTTGCGCGATACGGTGAGGCTTACCGCAGGTGATCTCTAACGAATTATCTGCCAACTTTTCACATTAATTTCTCTTCCAATTTCATTTTCTTTTGCGGGTTTGGTTATTAATAGGAATAAAAAAACGGGAAATTATTGCCAAAAAGTTCCTATTCTGCCACATGTCGGATTAAGAAAAAAAACTAATTATTATGCTATTACAGTGAACATAATCTAAATATATTGGTTCGTATAAAATTCTATTGAAAAGGAAAAAGAAAAAGGATGAGAACAAAATAAAAGTTACTTATAGAACAGGGTTGTTGTTTTTACTATAAGGGTCACATTGGTTAGAAAAATATGGAACAGAAATTCCAATCTGTAGGTTATTTATAGTCTATGTATGTAAGTAACTATGCTACAAATTTCAGTAAAAGAGATAATTTTTTTGTCAAAAATGTTCACCATCCCACAGAATTGCTATACTGTTGTAATCTATATCTTCAAAACTATTACAATTTAACTTAATATGAATATTATTTTTATTTGTAAGATTATTATCACAAATGTTGGTTTTTCAGTAGTATTTTACGATTTTGAGATTTGTATAATGACATCCAAAAGTCAAAATGTGTTTGTGTGTCAGTCAGTAAAGTTATAACAATGAGCAATGTGTATATGTTTTTGTATGAAGCTATTGTGATTTAAGTTGTCTCGGATATTATAAAATTTTACGTACCCAAAATCATCGTTTAGTCGAAGTTCAAAACTAGAATATGAAACTAGAGAGTAGAGACGCAACGTAGATCTATACGGGAACCAAATCTTCCGACTTCAATCAATAAGACGTATTACTGTTTCATTTTGAATTTGATTCTCATAAATGCATGTGATTTTTTCTTTTCTAATTGGTCGTTTTTTACATGCATGCATGTGATTTACACGAGACCTTTTTAGATGAAACGTATCAACCTACATTACAGTATATGTAGAAGTTACTGTTAGATTCATTGTAACTTTCAGATGTTGCTTACTTGCTTGCATAGGAAGAACAAAAAGAAGTTAATCTTGCTAGTTACATTAGATCTAATCGTGCTTAATAATAAACCTATATTCAAATATAGATGAAATATAATATACTTCGTAATAACGGACTAAAAATTCGGGACAAAAGTTCTTTATAAATATTTGAGATACGTTAACATGTGATATATTTTCGTAAATCCAAATACACAAAATTTAAATAATAATTTCTTATTATGGAATGTGTAAGAGAGGAAACAAAAAACGTACGTTGAGGGTTACATAAAAGGAAGGTTGTATTTTAATTTAAGCAGGCATTAATAAAATGGAATCAATCAATATGGCTTTAATTATACCTTAAATTGAATATTTAATTGGAAATTGAGGAGGCAGTTTTTCCAAAAAAACCCGGTCAAAAAAGAAACATTTGACCAAACTTTTAATTCTTTATTTCTTTTTTCCTTTTGTTTTTCCCTTTAAGAGAGCCGCATATTCCCGTTACGGGGCTGTGACGCAACACTCATGTGACAGCCAAAGCACGGTTGTGGCGTGGTGTACCTTTCTTTTTCTTTCTTCTTATACAGATATTTTTTTATTTTTGTCTCCAGTGGGTCCCGCAAAACGAACTTTGTAAGGACAGAGGATCGACGGCTCTGATTTCTTGTCAGTTTTTTATGAAAAATTTCTCTATAGTAGGCCCCGCTGTGTATGGACCCACACGAACGGAAAGGACAAACTTGGGTTTTAAAAATTCCACATCGTCTAGCCCATTTTTAGGCCCATTAAGGTTAATAAAATTGTAAAATCTCTTTGGGTTTGACCCAACGGACTTTGTTCAACCAATTGAAAAATGTCAATGACCCGACCCGGATGAAAATACCCGCACCGACAAGTTCACGATAGGTGAACCAAGTGGCTCTTATGGCACAAGCTTCTATGAGGATTTTCAGAAACATTGGATAGCCTATGACACGAGGAAGCTGACGTTACCCGTTGCTTGTATATACATCATCCTCGTTAATAGTCACTGATCCGTAGCAGAAAGTCGAAAGCTTTGGAGCTCTTCTCTCTCTCTCTCTTCTTGGTAAATTTTCTACCTCTTCTTCTTCTTCTCAATTCGCTTGTTGAAATCCTGATCAAATTTTGTTTTGGTCACGATGTTGAGATTAGTTTACTTTTTGTAATAAATTCGAAGTGTTTGATGTTTTGATCCAGAGAAACGGGTCTTGTCTCGTGGTTCTGTTTCTTTCCTTCCAAATTACTCACGACAAAAAAGTCTTTTTTTTTAGAGATTTGAGATAAGTGAGGTTTCTAGGAAGGGTCATTTGGGTAATTAGGTGTTGTGTAATGAAATTTAGGTCTATTGTCGCCGTATAAGTTAGCTTGGAGCCCTGTTCTTTGGACATAAATAGAAACAATTCATGTTATAAAGGTTCAAATTAAATAGCTTCCTTTCTTTTTAGCCAAATGGGTTTGACTTGCGAGTTTCATTGTTTTCTTGGTTAAGTGAAGTTATCTACATATCTTTAAAATCTGATATCTAGTTCATGAAGGTAATCTCTTAAAAGGGTGTTGCTGTATAGCCTCTGGCTCAATCCTTGTAAACAATCCGCAAAGCATGTGTGTTTTAAACTAGATTAGACTTTCGAGTCAAGCAAACAGTCATCCGTTAATGTAATGCAATTGTTTCTAGAAGTGTCAATTGTTAGGAATCTTTAGAGCATTGCATTTCGTAACTTGTTTGCAATTTGAGTCTTGCTCTGTTTTCTGGAGCCTGAGGATTTTATCTAAATCTCAGCCCTTTCAAGGTCTGGCTTCTTTAACACTATTTACATGCAAAGAGTTTCACATGACTTTCTTATAAACCATTTATTCTGGTTTACCTTTGAAATATCCGAATTGTTCATGTTGAAGGAGAAATTCCCAAATTATATATCAATATTGGACATATTGTAAGAGAATGAGAACCCTTGTCTAGGTTTTGTTTGTTTTGCTATTGTCATCCAATTTTCAGTTACTTACTCTAACCCCTGGTGACTCCAAATGCAGAACACACACACACACACAATCTCCCATGGCTGCATTTGCCACCGCAGAAGCGTGTGACAGCAACGCAGCACTAATATCAAACGGAGACTTACGGGCTCTCCATCCAGTCTTCAAGATATATGGCCAAAGAAGATGCTTCTCAGGACCAATCGTGACACTCAAGGTCTTTGAAGACAATGTCCTAGTCAGAAACCAGCTAGAGACAAAAGGAGAAGGCGGAGTCTTGGTTATAGACGGTGGTGGAAGCATGAGATGCGCGCTTGTTGGAGGAAACCTCGGGCAGCTAGCTCAGAACAACGGGTGGGCGGGGATTTTGGTAAATGGATGCGTTAGAGATGTGGATGAGATCAATGACTGCGATGTCGGTGTTAGGGCATTGGGTTCTAACCCATTGAAGTCTAGTAAGAAAGGTCATGGGGAGAAGAATGTCCCGGTTTATATTGGAGGAACTTTGATTAGAGATGGAGAATGGCTTTATGCTGATAGTGATGGTATCTTGATCTCCAAGACCGAACTCTCCGTTTGATTCAGAATGTTTCCGTGATAGTGCTCAGAGACTTCTGTTTCTTGAAGCAAGCTGTTTTGATTCGAATTCTTAATAATCGGTTTAATATCCTAAAAATAAAACACCACTTAGTGCGATTTGTGAACTATATTATAATAACAAATAATTTTTTTTTATACGAAACGAGTTAAAACCTTTATTTATTTTGCTACTTCTCTATTTTTTTTTTAGAAGATTGGAATAATGTGAAAGAAATGGTGAAGGATAAGTTGGTATAAGTAAGTACCCTCAATTCAATAAGATCAGTAGAATATATAAGTCAAACATCCTAAAAATAGTTTAATTAACTGTGTAATACTAATTTATCTCAAAATTTATATCTGTTTAATATTTTATAAAGGAATCATAACTGCAATATACTTAATACAAAAAAAAGGTTTAATCGGCTCCAAGCGAATTAAAACATTTCTTCGTAACTTCTGTATTCAGTTCTTTAATTTTGAAAAGACGTGAATCATGTGATTTGGATATGTGGTAAAGTAAAAGGAAAAGTTGGTTCTACACTTCAAACGATCTCAGTTTTTTTTCGTCTAAGAGCTTTGGTTTAATTTAAAGAGATCAATAAGTCAAACATGATGTTATGATGTATTGATGTATGATGTATGCACAACAAACATTTATTTTTCTAAATGATTAATTTCATAACTGCGATTCCGTTAACAGTTGCATAAACCAATCAAATAATATGTTACAGTGGAAATCTCATAAAAACTATTCTTTAAAAGTTGAAAAAGGCATTAGATGATCTCCATTGGAGATTTTAAAAAGAGTTTATCATGGGTAAAAAAAAAATGATAGAAAAAAAGAAATTAAAAAAGGATTCTCAAATGAGAAATTTATGAGAACCCATAAAATACTTATCAATTATAATTGGTTCAAATTTTTTTCAAAAATTAAAATTCAATTATAAAATTAATTTTTATTATAATATTTTTTTGATTTGATAAACTCTTTAAAATTTTCATGGATAAATATGTTTTTAATCCGGATTCTAGTCCAGATTTAAGAAATGCATTTTTTTCCAAAAAATTAGGAAATAGTATAGATTAAAAAATGTTCTGCTTTGTAAAACGCCGTTTACAGATTGAAATCTCGAAACAGCGGTATGAGATGCGTCTTCTGTTCGATTATGGATAACATGAGGTTTGTCTCATCTGCTTTATTTGCTGAAGTATAGGTGCTTCAAAGGAAAATGGCCTAAGAAAGAAGAAGAGATAGAGAAAAGCTACATGTGTTTTCTGATTCCTAAACTTTAATAATCTTTTTAATAAGTTAGATGAACATATTGAGTTGTCCAATATCCTTTTAGATATCATGCATTTACCTAGAGATATTCATATAATTTGTTTTAGTTTAATATCACGATAAGCTAATATTATAATCGATTCCATTGATAAAAGATCATTTACAGAATTCGAATTATCTCTATTTAAGCGAAGTTAAATGTTCCATCATCGATTACAACTAATATTGAAACTAAGGCAGATTGTGTCGCATAATTGTGTAAATCATTGTAGTGTTTTTTTGGTTATTTTGAATTAGGATAGTCAAGTATGAATGAGACCGTACCATATACTTGAATTTTGTATTCAAAATTCAGAAATATGAAAAATTGAAAGAATCCAAAATTGTGCAGTTTGGAATTTGAAAGAATACATATCGTGGTGGACCAACTACTCTAATGGAATTCAAACAGTTGAAAAAAATTCTATCTCAAATTAATATATATATATATTTTTTTCATACCTAAGGAAAATAATATGAGATTTATTTGTCACATTAATCTCGGTTCACTCATTTTTTTTCGACCACCACAGACCGTACGGAAAAATCGGTGCTCCCCATTATATAAAAATAAAATAAGAATCGGCCAAGAGCGGTGTAAAGAATAATTTCTATATAAGAAATAGTATATTCAAAGCTAGGAAAAAAAAATAATATATATATATATATATATTTAAATTGTGTATTTATTCTCCATCACAACAATATATAAAAAAGCATCATAAAAAGTTAGACAAACCACACCATCACCATGCCATTTGATAATTTGACGTATGTGGACATTTCATATTTTCTCTAACACTCCTTTGTTCTTTTTCTCATTTACATGGTATCTATAATAGTCTATCCTCATTTAAAATAATATTACTTTATGCATATTTTGTATCTATCGAATCTTCTAAATCAAACGTTGAATAAGTCTCTTTTTTGTTGTTGCTAAAAACACGTTAAAATATGTTGAAATATGTTTCGGTATATATAATACATATCCATGTTGTTAATTTGGTTTTTATGTTTATCAGTTGAATGTTTAAATTTGATTTATCATTGCGATTATAATAGATATGATTTTTTTATTTTTCTTGCTTACTTCAATCCATTGACTTCTCAATTTATCATTCATGACTTCACAAGAAAAAAAAATGTCGTGTAGCGATGGAAGTATGGGACCTCCCTTAATAAGACCATAGTGCATGTGGAATATGAGTTATGAGGAAAATGATGTTTGACTAAAATCCTCATTTGTTTCGCCCTTTACGTTTCCACAAAATGGTACTCCTCGTTTAATACATCACATAACAAAGAACAATGTGAAGATATCTCATAGACTCACAGATTATACAATCATGTCAAAAACTTCTACTTGCTTTCAAATTATGAGCTTGCATGTGTTCTTTCTGTTTTTTTTATCAAACAATATAATTTGATATAATAAACACGTAAGTTTATGATAGCTATCAAAACATATGATGACAATTCATTTGCTTAATGTAGATCACACATCTATGTCATTTTGAAAATATCATGACCACTCGTTTATTCTACATTTCATGTTCCCATGCACTTTAGTATACTTCGACTATATCTACGTTCTGGCCATACGGTCATAGCTTTTTCCCATATTTTTTTCGGCGATATCACGAAAAACATAGTCTTAAAGGGTCATGTGACTCATGTGGAACCATCACCTGATGATGTTCATGAGGGATCATTTGTTCATAAGTACTATCGTCCTATAGAACTTCCTCTAATCTGATAAACTTCTCCATAGACGTCGTAACAAAACTGATGTTAGTCAACTCATATAGTCATAATCTCATTTGCTCATCATCGTCTAACAAGAACATTTATATTTTCTTAAAAGTTCATAAATTTGGATTTTCAGCATTTACAAATTCGAATATATAGTTTCTGCCAAAATATAAGGTAGCGGAATTTTTAGTAATTAAATATAAGTTAAAATTTGAAAAAAAAGTTTCAATTTTTGTATAAACACAATGATAGAAACAACGTAATAAATAAAAAACAATAACTAAACAGCAGCGACTAGTGTTTCGTTCAGTTCAGGTTCAGAAGTGGGAAATTTAAAAAAAAAAAAGAATAGTTACGACCAACGCAACATTAATAAATTGTTTTAAAATTTAAAACACTAAAGGAATTCACACAGCTCACTAACAGACAGACCAAAGGAACAGCGACGAGGGAAATAAAAATTATTTTCGTATTTCCTATTTTAACATTTTTATTTTCACTTTAGCTTATTTTATTAAACAATTTGTTTATTTATTACTTAGGAACCTGATACCACTATGATGTGTTAGTGCGTGGTTCTTGTTCATCTCTCTCTCTCTAAGAAAAATATTTTCTTCTGCCAAGAAAACCATTTTTGAGATAATCAATCCTCTAAAGGTTTGTGTATACTTTACTGATATTATTTTCTGCGTTTATTTTTGATCTTTGAACAACTCTCTTCTTCTTCTTCTTCTATGGTTCCTGTATTGTATCACCGATTTACAATTTTTTATTCTTATTTCCTTTGAATCTTTGTTGATTTTTTCAAAGATCCAAACTTATATTCTTCAAGACAGGTATGCATGTCTCTATATATATATATATATACAGAAATCTCTGTAAGTTTTTGGTATTGTATGATTCAAATTATTTTCTGTTCATGGCATTATAAAAAGGGTTTGGTTTTGTTTTTGTTTCTTCATTTTTCTTCCCAGATTTTTTCTTAAATCTCATGTTTCTTCCTTCTTCTTCTTTCATCCACAAGTAGAGATTCCTTCTCTGGAGCTGTTTTTTTTAATGGTTTGGTTTCCTATCTTCTTTCCATGTCTTGATATTTTTTTCTCAATAGTTTCTACTGAAAAATCTCAATGAACTTTGGTCTATGATAACCAGATCCTTGTCTTAAATTCTTCTGTGGTGTTATCTACACTCTTGATCTATTAGTCTCTTGTTGTGATGTCTTGAGTTTCATGTGGTCCCTCGCATAAAATAACACACTCCAATCGAATTGGAAACTGATGTTTTGGGGAAGATTGAAAATTTTTAGAATAAAAATTAACTCTTTGAACTGTTCATGTTTGTGATTTCCTTCACCAATCAGACTCAAATACTTCAAAATCTCACTCATTTTATTCTCTGTTTTCTCTCCTTCACATGAAATAATAATTTTTTTTCTAGAGAAGACCTTCTCAAGTTTCTGGGTTTTACACCTTCCTCGTATGAGGTTTTCTTCAAAGACTACATATAAAAAAAGCATTTCTTTTAACTCTTGCAGGTTTCATAGGCTCTCACAAATTTGGCATTACAAGATCTGGTGTTATGCAGAATAGCAGGGAGGTGAATAGTAACAGTGGAAGAAACAAATGTTCTTATCATCCATTGATGAAGGCTCTCCAAATAATCCATCATCTTCTTCAACTTTCTTACATCTGACCAACTCTAGTGATGAGTTAGGTCAATCACATCTTTCCAGTTTCTCCATCAGGTATCTTAAAGTTTTTCCCTTTTTTTTCTTTTCTCCGATTTGTTTTATGAAGAAGAAAACAGTTTCTTTCTTCACCATAGATTTAGGCAAAGTCTTTAGTTTTATTGATGAGTCTGATCATATGATAGATAGATCTTTTCTTCGCATCCATTCAATTTTCTTTATGGGTCAGATTCAAAACAAAAAGCTTTTTTTCTCTTTCACCTTCTGGGATTTTGTGGAGTTAAATGGTATTCTTGTGTTGACTATTTCTATATTTTTTCATATACTGTGTTTTTCTTTGATCCTTTGGTCCATACCATGTTAAGTTGATCTGAATGAGGCTCAGTATCATCAAAGAAACAAACTTTTGTTTGTTGTGTCTTGTCTCTCAGAAGTTTTTCTTTATAAAGTCTATACCTTTCTTTTGTCTGGTTATTAAATACTAATAGTGGAGAGTTTTGTTTTCGTGATGGTTTTGCAGAGATTATGCATTTAATTACCGGACCAAGAACATTCAGAAAAGCTGGCCTTTTTCCTCAACAAGTTTGCAACTTTGTTTGAAACATGGCTTAAGTGATCCATTGCCACAGATTCAGCTTCTTGACTCTGTGATAAGCCATCCCCTTGAACCTTCGTCGTTGAAAAAGCCAAACATCACTCATGCTGAAGCGATAAGCTGCAAGAGAAAGTTAGAAAAACTTGGCTCCAGTCATGCATTAGCAGAGACTAAGCAAGGCTTTGAGAATGTTTTTTTGGCGACTGGTTCGAAGTCCAAAATGCAAGCAGCAAACGTTAACAAGAGTCCCAGAAAAAAATGTGGGTTAATAGTGAAACCTGGAGCTTGTTTGGATAGTGGATCAAAAGAAGATCAGGATTGTCGCTTTTCGATTTCTGAATCTATGGCTTTGAGAACTTGTCCCATCTGCAAAACCTTCTCGTCTGCTTCTAACACCACTTTGAATGCGCATATAGATCAGTGTCTTTCCGTTGACTCGGCACAGCAGCCAACTAGTAAGCCAAACAAGCCTAGGAATAAGCCACGGTTGAAAGTTAAATCGATGATTGATATTTACGGTGCTGCAAAAGGGTGCACATTAGAAGATCTTGATAAAAGAAATGGAACAAAGTGGGCTGTGATTTCGAGCTACTCTAACCAGGTTGTCTCGGATAATAAGCCTGAAGCGTCCAACCAAGGGAAGAAGCGGAGCGTGTTGCGTGTTAGCATTGATGAAGATGCTGCTGGCATTGGACCTGTTTACATTGATGCTAAGGGCCAAAAACTGCGGATTTTATCCGAGTTTAAGGAGAAAGCTTCTGATCCATCAAGAGCGCATGAAGAGGTCAAGGAGAAGAAATCTTCTAAGGAAGGTAAAGGGAACTACAAAAGCTTTAGGAAAAGACTTGGGGGAAAGAAATATTACAAGCATTGTAAAGCAGTTCCCCAAAGCAGAAAACTCACTGTTCGTAAAGGCAATGCTTCAGAGGTATGCTCTCTCTTTGGACCTCTCATAGTTTTTTCGGGTAATATATGCATTTGCATGATCCATTCTTGATTCTTAAAATAACACCAGATTGTTTAACAAGGTCGCTTGTGTAACAGATACCGAAGTATCGAAGAGGTTATTCTGAAGAATGTAGAGGCATGGAGAGGTTAGTACCTCCAGGTCCGACTCAGCGTCGGATTTCTAACCAGCGGGTAACAGAATGTCGTCTTTCAAAGAATGAAAATAAGAAAGGGAGAAACATTTGTGATCAGCCATCTGAGAATGTGCATTTGTCTTCAGCAGATCCTCTTGTGTTGAGAGGTCCAAGTCATGCGAATACTGATTTATCTGAGACAGTTTCTTCTCCGTTACACAGTCAAAACTCATGGAGAAGTTGTGGGGAGAGCCAATACTCAGGAAAGAGCTGGAATTTTTCTAGGAGGAAAAGCACTAAAAGTGCATCATTTCTAGCAAATCCCTTGAGATGTTCAATACCTGTTGATAAGGTGTTTGCTTCCAAGGCGAAAGGCTTTATGAAGTTGAAGAAAGCTCGGTTTGATTTCTCGGATAATGAAGATGAAGATTCAGGGAGATGGGAGTCTGAAATGACTCAAGAACGTGAACTGACAGATTATGATGATTGGGATGATAATGAAGAAACATATAAGGTCTTTCTAAGCTCGAATCCTTCAATTAGTGGTGAAGACAATGATTATAACAGCTGGGAAGAGACTGGTTACAAAGGAGATGATAATATGTTGGACAAAACCGATGATGCAGATGCCGAGTTTGAAAGCATGATTTACGAGAAAACTGGTTGCGAAACTGAAGAACAAGGAAAATCATTCATGGAGGTTGATCCCATTCCTATTCCAGGTCCTCCGGGATCATTTCTACCGAGTCCTTGGGATAATGGAACTGATGCAACTGAAAATCATGGAACCTCTTCAGTTATCACAAGCCAGATCCAATCTTCCCAAGATCAGCTTGATATCACTGACAGAAATTCGTCCGAATCACCTGTTTCAAACTTTGCAGCTCCTGAACCACAGACATTCAGTCTTCATAACATCATCACCACTGACAAGAGACCTTCCGGATTCAGAGACAATGACCAGTCATGCTGTTGCCAGAGAAAGGAGAATGCTTTTGAAGATACAACATTTGGGCAACCAGCAACATACATGACGAAACAAGATTTGGATCTCTTGAGTAAGCCTGTGCCCGTGCCTCCTTCAAATTCAAACCCGGTGTTGCGGCTAATGGGAAAAGATTTGATGGTTATTAACCAAAGAGAAGAGACCTCACATGGAGAGTCAAGTCTAAAACCAACCTCTCAGTTTCAAGATCTCTCTAAGACACAACAAGTATCTTCTCCTGTTCATCTTCTTCATCATCCATATGGTGGAAACGGTTTGTATTTCGACCCCAGCACAAGCTTTTACAACATCCCATGAAAATTCAGATCAAGAACTCTACTTTTTCCTCCAGCATCTACATTCCATGACAATTCTGTTCAGCTCCAGGGAATTTCCTATTCTTGCCTTAAGACGTTTTCTCACTAACCATTCAACCTCAAGAGTTCATGATTCTCTAATAAAGACAATCTCAAGAGGCTGCTCTGGAGAAATGGTGTTATAAATTCTCTTTGAATCTACCTTGTACCTACATTCGTAGGATATTGAGAACTCCACTAAGGTAAAGGACCCCACTTTTGTTCAAACTGGTTTCAAGGGGTGTAATATAAATATGAAAGTTATTATAATGTTATGAAATTGAGTTTTAAATAAAGTATATATGAGCTAACATCATGATTCTTCTCTCTATATAGATATATCTATATATATGGTTGAAAAATCATGTGAGGTAGTCAAGATCATAGTCACCGTCATGACATACATTATGTATACGCAATTTTGTTTCTTTGTCTCACCAATTCCTTTTTTAGAGTGAAAACATATAAACGTTATTTTACACCTAGATATATATATATATATATATATATATATATATATATAATAATAATATAGATGGAGAAAGATTTAATAACAACCAAAAAGAGAGTTGCATATGGCGATGATGAGCTGTTTTCTTGTTACAAGCAATTTTAAATAAAATAGAGAAAATATATTAGTGAAATATATATATATATATATATATATATGTATGGAGATGAGTACAACCATAACGGCTATAAATATATTGCATGCGCATTTAAAATCATTTGCTCATTATCATATGCTTGTCACTCATGTCTTCGTTTGTTTTGCATGTTAGCTGATGCAGATGTATGTATAATGTATGTACACATTTACAAATATGCATACCTGTGAATTGTTTTTTCTTCGAGGTACGTATAGAATACAAAAAACAAAATCTAAAGAAAATGGTCGGAAGTAATATGAATTACACTGAACGTGGATGTAACTATATGCTATTACATTTCTTTAACATTTATTTTGTTTTTAAACGATTTAGCCAGAGTTATGTGATCGCGCTACTACCTTGATTAGACCCTTTGAATAGATTTAAATGATCACAGCATTAGTAGTTAACTAGGTAGAACAATGTTTGCTTCTTTGGTGCTGTGTGATTTAAGTTCAAATTCTGTTTATAGAGAGATACGACAGAAGATTTTGTTATGTTTATACGTTTATCTGAAATCTGAAGAATGATTATTCAAAAGACTTAATGTATGAAAGTTTGAAAATTTTCAGTTTATGTGTGTTTTTCTGAGAAAGAGACTATCACATCAGAAGAGGTATGTATAATATGTCCACTCAAACTGAATCGCAGTATTGGTCCTAATCTCTGAGTTGCCTTCATTTATTTAAGTTTTTTTTTCTTGTAGAAACTCTCAAGTCCAATTATTTTATTTGTGAAATGCCACTAACTCCTAAATTATTACAACTTGTTTGTGACAACATTTGACCGTTTGGAAAAAAAGTTATTATCATGAATTTTATTTTGTTAAAGAGATTATCATGAAAGTTTCTTATTTTTTAAAAAGAAAAAAGACTAGTTGAAAGTTTTGTCAACAAAGCAATTATTTACTTGACGAAAAATCATTCATGTCTAGTTTGATAGATTTAAGTTTTTTTTTTGTAATACCTACGACGCCATAAAAAGTCAATACATAACAATACTTGACGATTTCTCTCTTTTTTTTTGTTTTTAGCAAAATATTATAGATTTTGTATACATTATTTAAAATTAGGCGAAGACAAAAAAAATGAATATTAGGTTTATTACCTAACTTCTGTTGAGAGAAAATTTGACCGACATGAGCAATAAATTTAGTATGGAAAAATAAGAAGAATAAAAGTATAATGTTGAACAGTGTAACCAGAAATTTCTAAGATGTGATCTTTTAATTAAACGATAATTTAGAAGAACTAACAAAGTAGACATTACCTCATATGTAACTGTGTTAACTGTCAAAGGCCGACATTGATAATAGCCGATATAGTAATCTATAGTTTTGGAATCTAAAATCATTTTGTTTTTTTATATGTTAAGTTAAGAGTGATTTGGATTAATTGTACACAAATTGATTTTTTTCGTAGTAATGGATGAATTTAAGTATTTATAATGAAAACAATCATTAGTGAACCACGATATACAAATAAATCCATAAAATGCAAGATTTTGATATTTATCTAGCTTATGTACAGAGACTTCTAAAAGGCTTACAAATTTTAATACATGATAATATGATATGCCTCTCATAATATTTAAATTATTTGAAAATTTTGTGTTTTAGTTGCAAGAAAGAAAAAGACAGTGTTAAAGGAATGCATGTTATTATTTATTTATTTTCTTCTTCGCGTATTAATTTTTATGTTGACGTTATTTAAAGAGGGCCCACTTAGGAGGATATTTTATATTGGCGTGAAGAATGCAAATTAAACAAGAGACGAAATGTTGGTTTTGGTCCTCCATTAGTAGCTTTACACAATTAAAAATCATTATTGTTTTTAAGCATATTTAAAAGCACGACATGATATACTTTACTATTAATTTGGTGCACAATTCGTTGCCATTAAGTTAATACTTAACAGATTAAATTAATTTCTCGCAACTCGCAAACATAAAAATTAATTTGGTGATTAGCTGTCAAAGAGAAGTAATAAATTTTTTTCTTTCATGAGTTCCACACTATATATATATGTGTATATCCTATATAACTTCATATCTCATACTATATAGTACCAAACTCGTACATATTTACATTGGATTTAATCAGTTAAAAAGAATATATATATTTTTAATTTGTCGAGTTCTTATACAATGATGTACTTAACAAAACATGGACTTTTATCTTGTGCAGCCATTACATATATAATGATGGCTTGTACCAAATCTGACTAACTATATAGAGACCAAGGACCAAAAATAAGCTTCCAAATATTACAATTGTTTTTGTTGTTAAACCTTATTTACATTGCGAAAATGTCTTTACAAATGATTGTTTGAATGTAATGAGAATCTGAAGAAGAGGTCCAACGAGTGATATTGTTCCGAGATGATGTTAATTTACAGATTTTGATTCATATCGATGGAGTCTTGCGTCTTTTTCTTTCTAAAGTTTCTACACCGATGCTTGCATGCAACACTGTATATCACATGTCAGACTCATGGACTCTTGTTTTAGACAAAAATTGATTCGGAGGAAGCGACAACACCGACGTCTTGAAAAAGATATGAAAAAAGCCTCAAACTTTCATGCATGGCTCAATCTGCATCCAGAGAAAATAAAATTGTATTGTGATTCATCATTCATCTTCTTGGTCGCAAAGGTGGCAAGAAGATAGGACGATGAGACATAACTCGATGTTTTGTTAGCATTTGATTCCGAGCAACCATCATGCATACAACATACTAAGGTATATGGACGGATCATAAAAGTCGACTTCGATTTAATTAGTTTTGATCAATTTCTCAACCAAAGATGGCAGCGGCTACGCCATTGCATGTGAATGAATCACGAGAATATTACTAAGTTATAACAAAGTTGGAAGGATATTATATATATATATGTCAACATTGAATTTGTTTGTTTGTTATTAAGTCAAGGATTTAGAAATATTAGGTCGATTTTGTTTATTGGGAGAGCTAGATTAATTATCTACATATACAAATATTGATATCCTATACATCAAGCATAAGAGTAACATCGATGTCATTATATACACAAGGCCATATGTTTTCGTCCACATATGATTAATCAAGATGTAAAACATTTTGTTTTTGGTACCATATATATAGGATGATGTTTAATTTGGTTTGGCTGATTAGAATTGAATTTAAGAGCACACAGCTACGCAGTGAATCCATCTTCTACCGCAAAAAAAAAAGTTGTGACATTATATCCTACCTGAACTTGACCCAACTAAAAAAGAATATATATATTGAGATCAGATCATCACGCTAAATATATTCTAAATCTGAATCAACTAATGATTCAACTCTCCATATGTATGGATATAAATATGGATCATATATATATATGTACAAGTCAGTCGTGTATGGTATGGATGAAATAATATAAAAGATTGTGCACATGCATGCATGCATGACACTACGATTTGGGTTAATCTCTTCCGTCCACGTCGAATCGACGATGTATCAATAATATTGTATAAACACCACACCACTTTTGCATATTCATACTTTTAAAGTATATTTATGCGTTCATGCTTTATCCCATGTTTGCTTTAACTTGTCGAATTTAATAAAATTCATCGTTTCTAAACTTCTATGACAAATCCTCAGAAGATAATATAAATAATAAAAACTTCATATTCTCCAATAGTTATTCGAGTTTTTAATATATATAAATTAGATAAGTAGAGCCGTAGAGGTTAACAAGAAACAAACTTCGAAGAAGAAAAATAAGGGAATAATAACTACCCACACAAGAAAAAAAAAAGAAGAATTTTTTTTTATTGTCGGCTTTGTTTTCATTATTATTATATCATAATAAAAAGCTCACTAAAAAGCTCATAACTTAAGTTCCAATTTAATCGACGATTAAGCTCAAAAATACTCTCAAACCGTCCGTCGAAAGGAAGCTTTATCCATATTTTCTCTTGTTCTCACAAATGAATGATCGAGTTCGGTGAAGAAATAAAGAAGATCAAGTAAAAGAGTTGCTGAAATTTGCTTCACATACTTTGAAGGTATGTGGAAAATAAAGAAAAATAGAACAAAATAAACTGATCCAAACTTAGTCAAAGTAAGTTGGAATTATTTTGAATCTAAACATATTAGAATAAAAGTATGAAGTAAATTGGAAAAAAAAAAAATAATATATATATATATATAAAGAGAAAACCGAAAGTGAATTTTGACTTTTTTTCAAAGATCAAAAACAAAATTATCTCTATCTCTAAAAAAAGAGAGAATTATTTAAATTTTAAACGATATATAAATTTGTATACTAAGAGTTGACAAATAAAATATATAGTAAATAATAAGATTGTATTGTTTTTAGATAGGAGCAATATATCAATACAAACTACAATAAAACTTTTATAAATTAATAAAATATTTCACAAGTTTTGAATAGATAAAAATCTGAATTTTTCTGTAATAAATAAAATATTAGAAATAAATATTAATAAAATTTGAATTTTAAGCAAAAACAAATAACTGCAAAATCATAATATTATATGTTATCTTAGATATATATGCATAAGTTTATAAAATTTATTAATTTATGTTACTAGTGTGAGCATATTTTTATATATAAATTTTTGAAAAAATTATTTTACCAAAATTTATTATTATACCAAAATTTTAGTATATACATACGGTATACAGACGTGCGTGGATGCGTACAACTAAGGTGAAATATCTAAGCGCGTGTGGGCGTGCATTTGTACGTGTTTCGTAAATAAAGATATCATCGACGTACAAATGATTTCGCTTTTTGGTTAAAAAGTAAAAAATGGTAAAACATAAGAAAACGAAATTAATAATTTAAAGAGAGAGTGGAGGAACAACGGCCCCAAGATTTTTTTAAGATTGACGTGATTGCGACGTGTCGCTTGCTTGTCTGCTTGGTGGGTCCACTTCTAGTTGCTCCTTGTAAACTTAATTTCTTTCAGTTTTTTTTTCAGATAAATAACTTTACTTGGATCTTGAATTTAGATTTATTTACCTTGTAGTAAGTTTACATATACAAATATCATATACATATATTATATTTATTTTGCTATATTTTACATATAGTTTCTTTAGTTTTAATGAGTCTCGACGAATTTAGAGAATGTATTATGATTTTTTATATTATCTATTGAAATACTCCAAAACTATAGACTTTGGTTCTTGGTATTAGAAAACCATATCAATCATTTGTTGAAATCATAAAGAAATATGAGTTTTCAATGACATAAGGTTTTGTTATAATTTTACTAATTAGTCGAATTCATGATCAAATAACCTTAATTTCTTTCAAGGATCTCAAATATCAGGTTTTTATTGCATACATCTTCATTTTACTTTTTCTTTGTCGCATATTTTAATTCTAGGTTTTGGAACGAGGTTATAATTTTATGTTATATTTAGAAGAACTCATTTGGTGAATAAAAAAATATAATAACTCCTTTTACAAGGAAAGCCAAACACCAAATGTATAAAAAAAATCACATTTCTTGGAATAAGAGACTGTAATAATTAAAAATACTATAAAATTAGCTATGTACCAAATCTATACATAGAAAATAATAAAATAAAGAAGGTGGAGTGTGATAATAATTGAAGTTAGTGTGGACACTTTCAATATTTTTCCTCTTGCACTCATTTGTTTTTCTTTTTATTTTATTCACGTTTAGTGATAATACATATGTGGACTTATATGGAACACCAAAAATTCATTTTAGTGCTTGGTTCTTCTTCTCTCTCTGCATCTCTTCCTTCAATGCTCTCTTTCTCTCTCTAAGAAACCTTTTTTTCTTTTCTTTTGCCAAGAAAACCCAGTTAATTAAGGTTTGTTAATCGTTTCTCAAATCCATCTATACTGAGTTTTCATTCTTGTTCTTCTTCTTGGTCTAAAGATTGTGAATCTGTTTTGTTCTTCTTCTTTCATATTTTTGATCTTGTACTCTTCTATCCAATTTCAAGATCCCAAATCTTGAAATCTTTCAGATGGGTATGTGTGTGTGTTTACAGATTTATGAGTAAAGATCACTCTTTTCAAAGTCTTTTTTTTTGTAGTGACTTCTAAATAGTTCTTTTAGGTTCTGATTTCAAGTTTTTCTTCTTCAGATTTCTGTGTATGTAAATCTCATCTTATGCTGATCTCATTTTCTTTCTTTCTTTCTTTCAGATTTGTTTCTTTTACTTCTTCTTCTTCTTCTTCCATTTGTAGTCAGATCCTTTTTGCTTAGCTGATCAAGAATCTTCCCCATGTCTAAAGTTTTCTTTGGGTTTACTTATTTGCTCTCAAATGATCTTTAGTTTATGAACATCATATGTATGTTTAAATTCAGGTACTTTGATCTAGTTTATCTAGTTAGTACTTCTTCATCTTATGTATGTCTTAGTTCACTTTTTTTTCCTTCTTATAATCCCTTAAACATAAAATAAGCTCTCGAATCAGATTGGAAACTGAAACTTTTTTTTAAGACAAAAAAATCACTTGTCTTTTGCGTGCGAATAATTGTTTTACTTCATCAAATCACACACACATAAACTTTAGCTATACCAACTAATCTTAATTTCTTTTTTTTTTTCACATGAAATAATGTTCACTTTTACTCTTCTATGGTTTCGTCAAATCAAAAATCTCAAGATAACCACATGTTGCTTTGTTAGCAGGAGTAGATCCGGTTTGACTGGTGATGATAAAGATCTGGTGTTATGCGGAAGTGTTTGGGAAGCGAAGAGGCAAATAGTAACAGTGGAAGAATCAAATGTTCTTATCCACTGAGAACCCACCAAATGACCCACTTTCTTCTTCTTCCAATTTCTTACATCTCACCACTTCTTCCCATGAGTTAGGTCAATCTCATCTCCAAAACTTCTCCATCAGGTAAATTAAAAACTTCTCCTTTTTTCTTCTTTTCCTTTTTCTCCTCTGGAACTTTTTTTGTTTTCTGGGTTTCTTCGCCGATATGGTTTTGGTAAAAGTCTCTGGATTTCATGATGGGTCAGTGTCAAATTATCATAAGCTAGGACTCATCCTCATAGCTAGATCAAAAGACTTGAGCTTTCTTCCTTCTTCCTTGTAGTGATTAATGGGTCAGATTTCAAAAGTTCTCCTTTTTTTTGTGTTTCACTTTCTGTGATTTTGTATCGGTTAGATCTTCTTATGGTTTCAAATCTTATATCGTGTTTGTTTCCTTCTGGCTTTTGATTATCCCTTGTTTCGTAATTTCCTTAAAGATGTTTTGTTTTTTGAAGAATCTTTCGTCTGTATCTTTGGAGTTTTGAAAATGATTAACATCGTTTTGTCTACGCTTGATTCTTGCAGAGATTACGCATACAGTAACCGGAAGAACAACATCAAGAACAACTGGCCATTTTCTACCAAAAGTCTCCAACTTTTTTCAACTCATGGAGTGACTGATCCTTTGCCACCGTTTCGAAAATTTCCACCGTAAGTAACCAGTTTGAGACCACCGCTTGTTCATCGTCAGCGAAGCAAATCGTATCCCATGTCCATCGAGGAAGAGATCTGGCTAAACGCGGGCTAAATCAGACAATAGCAGAGACTAGAAAAGGAGTTTGTAGCCAATCAAGGATCACCGAGAATGGTTTGTTTACGAGCACAAGCGTTTCGAAGTCTAAGGTAGAGATAGTAGTAGCTGCTACAAGTAATAACAAGAACAACCACAGTAGAAAGTGTGGACGAGGAGGAATGGTGAAGTCCAAAGAAGATAGTTGTGGTGGCCTTGTGACGACTTCTGAATCAATCATGGCTTCAAAAACATGTCCTATTTGCAAAACCTTCTCATCAGCTTCTAACACTACTTTGAATGCTCACATCGATCAATGTCTGTCTGTCGAGCCAGCAGTGCCACCGGTTAGTACTAAGCCAAACAAGCCTAGAGTTATTCAGTGTCTGTCTGCGGATTCAGCGGTGCCACCGGTTAATAGTAAGCCAAACAAGCCTAAAGTTAAGCCGCGGATGAAAGTTAAAACGATGGCTGATATTTACGCTTCTGCCAAAGGATGCACATTGGAAGATCTTGACAAAAGAAATGGAACAAAGTGGGTGTCGATTTTGAGTTATACGAATCGGGTTGTTGCTGATAAGTCTGAAGTGTCCAAGAAGCGGAAAGTTTCGCCTGTTGGCGTTGGTCCTGTTTACATTGATGCCAAGGGCCAAAAACTGCGGATTTTAACAGAGTTCAGCGAGAAGAATACTTCTACTACTCCGTCAATGGTGCAGCAAGAGGATAGTAGTAGTGAAAAGAAAAGTTTAAGCCAAGGTAGTAACGAAAACAGTAAAAGCTTGAGGAAGAGAAGCCGGGGAAAGAAGGATCACAAGTATCTTAAATTAACCAATCACAAAGGCAATGCGTCAGAGGTAATGCCTTAAGTTCCTGTCATTTTTTGCAAATCCATTGTTGATTTTTTTGTAGCAATGTTCATGAAATAACAGTACACTGCTTTGTACAGCAGATATTGGAGTATCAAAGAGGGTTTTCTGGAGAAGGTAGCAGCACAGGTCATCGTAGAATCTATAATCAGCGGATGTTAGCAAAACGTGGTCTTATTTCAAAGAAGCTAAATGAGAAAGGACATAAATTTTATGCTTTGCGGGATCAGCTATCTGATAATGATGATGACTCGTGGTCAGGAGGAGATCCTCTTCTGCTGAGAGATACTGATTTGTCTGCCACTGATTCGTCTCCTTTAAATAAACAGAAGCTGCGGAGCGAAGTCTCTGGAAGAAATAAGACTATGTTTGGGAGTAAAAAAGCTCACAGTCGTTCATTTAGAGTTCAGATGAGTGAAAAGGAGGAGAAATCACATGCAGGAGCTAATTTAAACGCTGCCCAATTGAAGAAGAGCCTTGCTTCGATTCAAGAAGATAAGTATCCACCTGGAAAGAGTTTCTGCTCAAATGCCAGAGAGGTGTCAGATGCGTCTCCTCGTACAACTAGCATGAGAAAGTTATCACCACTATTCCTAGCAAGTGGCTGGAGACAACTATCTCTGCCTGTGAAGCTAAAGAAAGCGCGGTTAGATATGTCGGAGGAAGAAGATGAAGAAGAAGCTGGGAAATGGGAATCTGAAATGACACAAGAACGTGAACTATCAGATGATGATTATGTTTCTGGTGATAATGGAGAAATAAATAAGGTCTTGCAGAGATCAAATCCTTCATTTAGTGGTTACGATGACTGTGATGATGATGACGAAGAAAGTAGTGAAGAGGAGGAAAATAATAACAAAAGAGCCAATGTGTTGGACAAAACCGATGATATGTGTGCTGAGTTCTATCACTCAGACACTTCACCATCTAATGAAATCATACCTAGCGAGAGAGCAAGGTATTACTCCGAAGAAGTTGGTGATATGATTTATGGGCAAACAGCTTGCGGGGAGGGTGTGAGGTTTGATTCTGAGGTAGGAAAAGGAAGCTTATTTGTAGAGGTTGATACCATTCCCATTCCAGGACCTCCGGGATCATTTTTACCGAGCCCCCGGGATATGGGTTTTGATGAGAATCTTGGGAACTCTTCGGTAATCACAAGCCAGATCCAATCTTCCATGGATCAGCTTGACAGAAACTCATCTGAATCACCTGTTTCAAACTTTGCAGCTGGTAGATTGAACTTTCCCCCAGAGTTATCTTCTTCTTTGCGAGAAAATTTCTCCCCGGACATTCCTGCTTCCTACTCGACAACCCCAATGAGCTTTTGTGTTCCATCTCATCATGGGATAATTGCTGAGGCTGACCCAACTACTGTTGACAAGACAACACCTTCCGGATTTAGAAACAACGATCATGAATCTTGTTGTTGCCAAAGAAAAGAGAGAATCTCTGAGGGCGTTACTTTGAACCATCAAGGATCTCATCTGCTGCAGCGAAGAGCTGCTTCTTCGTCAATCGCCATGAACTTAACCAATTCGCCCACACGTTTGGATTCAAGTCATCCGTTTGAGCAGTCACCATTCGTGATCCAGCAAAATTTAGATGCTCAGAGTAAATTCTCCAACAGAGTGAATTACAATGGCGCTGTGCCTCCAAGTCCTTCTAACCCGGTTTTGCGGTTAATGGGAAAAGACTTGATGGTCATGAACCAAGGAGAAGCAGACAACGAAGAAGCATCTCGGGCTAGCTTAAAAACAACCCCGCAGTTTCTTGATCCTCCTCCTGGTGCTGGAACCGGCTTATACTTCAACACAGGTCTCTATTTAAGAAACAGTTTCGAGTCAACACATCAACCACAGACACCAAAAGCACAAGCACAAGCACAACAAACACAAGCTTCACCATTCAGAAACAATTTTGATCATGTAAGGTACTTTTCTCCGAGCTAGTCAACGTAAAGTTTCAACCTTTATGCAGTTTAAGAAGAAACCGAGAAGTGGGTTCTCTTTGAAAACCGATCATCGAACATGGGTGCATTGGCTTTTAAGGTAGCTTACGGATGTTCTACGGCATTTGCCATGCTTTATCTCTTCCTGCAGAGACTTTGTGTAGTTACGGTTTACAAAAAAAAGCATACACTTGAAAATAACGAACACTCTGTAGAAGATAAGTAACCTTACGCTTTCATTGCCACCAAAGTTGTCTAAAAGCTCAAAAAAGTTATAAACTTTTAGTTTATTTATAAAATATGGTCATTGTGGTAAAATTTCATGATTCTTCCAAAAACTTCGGAGGAATCATAGAAATAAAAACAAAGATAAGTCAATTTAGGCTTCCATTGCCACTTAAGTTTTTGAAGAGCTTAAAAGTTAAGAGTAACATCTTTGAATCTTAGACCATATCTGTTTAATTTAAGTAAAATCGTACTGATAATTAACTTAAAATTGAATTGGTTAAACATTTCGTGAACAAAAATCCATATAATATTCTAGAGGGTTAAGAGTTTGTTGATGTGTGTAATTCAAAACATTGTTAAATCCTTCTTAATTGATATTTTGTATCTTGACAAGAGCTTTTTTTTACAAACTTACAAAAAAATAACATAAAATTAGCAGAAGAAACAAATAAATCATTATTTAATCTGTTCAAAATAAATTGATGAGCTGGCTACATTTGGTTGGAGTAAGGAATGATTTTAGAAGTTGACTAAAAAAGTCGTTGTTGGACACCTTTCTCTAATTTTTTTCGCCAAAGCTATATAGTAGCTGGTGGCATTTCGGGTCGGGTCGGGTCAAATAGGTCAACGATATCGGAAAATCCACCGAATGAAATCCTCTTGACGGCGAATATGACGACGACTACGACGACAACGACACCAACCTACACGTCAATTCCGATACCTACCGGCGACGTCATCTCCCGATCAATTTATAATCTCACTTCCGCTATCTCTCGCCAACGTCCATGGTCGGAGCTCGTCTTCTCCGGCGCCTTCTGCTTCCCGGAGCGATTCTCCTCTCTTCCCCTCCGATCGAGGACGAACTTCCGCTACTTCTTCGTCAACTACTCTCTCGTCGTCGGCACTTGCGCGGCGCTCGCTCTCATCGCAGCCAGCCCCGTCGCGCTAGTCGTCGTCGGAATGATCATCGCCTTATGGCTTATCTTTCACTTCTTCAGGGAAGACCCTATTCGTCTCTGGGGATTACAGGTCGGCGATCGGACGGTGATGTTGCCTTTGTTCCTAGCCTCCGTTTGGGCCATCTGGTTCACTAGCTCCGCCGTGAGTTTGGCTGTAGGTGTCAGCGTTGGCTTGCTATTGTGTACCGTTCACTCCCTTCTTAGGAATTCAGACGAGCTTTTCCTTGAGGAAGACGATGCTATTACCGGTGGCTTGATCGGGTCTCATAGCCGGTGATTATTTCCGACGCTCTCGCCATTTTTTTGTTGCTTCCATTCCAAATTATCAAAAAAATTTCGAAGGGGAAGTTATTTCTTTGTGTGAATTCTTGTCACTTGTGTTGTGAATTTGAGTATGATCTGAAATCTGATTACTTGTTTTTATTTTCATCTTGGAAAGTGTTGATATTGGATTGTAATCAAAGAATAATCATTTCTTGTTTGATTGATTCTCACAGTGAAGAAACCAACTTGCTTTGTCCAGTTTCCTCACATCTTACTTCTGATTTTCAGATACAATGTATCAAGTCTTGTTTCAAGCTTCATATCTCACAAACAGCTTTTTTCAGTTTTGTCATAACCCTCTTCATGTAAAAAAAAAAAGGAAACGATTTGAGGTCAACTTGTTTAAAGTAGATGATCATGTAGTCTTTAACAGTCACTGTTGGTTGTTAGATACTAAATCTGAATGCTTCAATAAAAAACAGGGACCCATATTAGCAGAAACTGTGTTATATGCTCATATGACTCAAATTCAATACCTTAATAGTCTGCTTTTGTTTTGATTCTGACTAACTTGTGTTTAACCAAAACCAGATAAAAAAAACGAGCTCAATTTGTATGACAAGTCAGATTCTTTTAGTCTTTTGGAAAGGAAACAAAACTGAGCAGTGGACTTTGGGACCAGTAACAAGAGAGGGGAGAGTGACACTTGTTGGCTAAACCCAAACACTGATTAAATTGCATTTTCTACAACCCATACCTATTTTTCTGTGTGTTTGTCTTTGGTCCCACTTCTTACAGGAGTATTTGTCCTTATTTCAATTCTGTTCGTTACTGAGATCTTTGGTAACTCTTTTGTTTGATTGGCTAATGTAATTAGGTACATGATACGGCTTGAGAATCCAATGCATTGAATGTTGTTTTGCTTGAGGCCCTAGTAGCCGTTTACACTATGAACAACTCAAACAAGTTGTATGATTACTGATCTCAAGGAGTAAAAAGGTCGGATCAACAAAGGAAGTTGGTAATGTACATAGGAATAAGATTGTTCAAACTTAGTTTCAAAGTAACCGTTACATGACTTGCTGTCTTCAACAAAACTGAGCTTAGAGTAATGTGGAAATAACCAGGAGAACTGTTTGCTTGTGTGTTTCATATCTTGCTTCGCATTCTGACTAACTTTGCTAGAGTTTCTTGAGCAGCCAAAGTGAGCTCATGGTTATGGCCAAGCATCACTGTCCTGATACTGATACAAGTCCTGCATAGTTCCTCTCCACTATCGAAATGCCCTCCTCGCAGCAGCAGCTTCGCTCTGGTCTCCAGCAACAATGCTTTCAACAATGTAACATCCTGCCACACGTATTCATCGACCTTCTTGTTAGTCTTCTTCTTCCAACAGAGCGAGCCTTGGCGCCAATCTTGTATCTGAGACACAAACGATTTCTCCACTTCCTCGAGGACGTTAGTGCATACTTTAAGGAGCTCCAGCGCGGAGTTGCACCTTGAAAAGGTTGTGAAAGCTGTGATTGCTAAAGGAAGAGCTGTTCTCTTGATGTAAAGTACCATGTCCATGGCTTGTAGTTGGACCAAAGGAGGTTCTGATTTGAATCCGAACACTAAGAATGCTGAAGCCCATAGGTGATCAAGATTCAACAACGGGTTATCGATTTTTCTCACGCCTTGAACCGTTGCCTTGGGTGCAAGTATGTAGTCTCTTCTCCTCGCGAAAGTTTGAGTTAGCGGATGGAACTGAATCCAACATCCAGGTTTTCTATTAGTCATCTTCGCTAGTCCTAATCTGACCAGTAAGAATGCCGCATCCTCTTCGCTTCTGCGTCCTAGACCACAACCACCGCACCAAGCAAATGTGTGACTCAAACATTTGTTCCATTTGCCAAACCGGTTTCGACCTGTGGGCATGTTTTTAGCCGCTGCAGCTAACAAGTTAACCGGAATAGGTACCGGAGCAAACCAAGCTCCCACGAGTAGCATTTCCAATGAGAGAAGGTTTCTGTTTCCTTCAGCTTGCTCCAAAACAGCAAAACAGAAAGCTAAGACCTTTGCAATGAATGGATTAGACTTGCAGTATTGCTCATCGTTTAAGTTTAGAAAGGGAGAAGCTGAACGTTCTTCGATTTGAACTTTGTTCACAGCTTCAAAGAGCGCGGAGGGCAGAATTGCAAGCTCTGAAAGCAATGATCCTATCACCCAAAGACCGTAGCTCAACCGTCCCAATTTCTCCTCGAAAAGCTTGAGGATCTCAACCTCCTCAGCCGGGTAATCTTTCTTTCTTCTTCCTCTCAATAACACCATTGCATCAGATGAAGGCAATATAGAGAGCTGCACTGTGTCGAAGGTCATGACTTTAGGAAGTCTAGTAGTGATCAAGACATGAGTACCTCCGGTGTTTCTCGGAATCAGATCATTCAGATCTTTCCCTTCCCACCAATCCTTCTCTATCTCAAGATTATCAATAATCAACAGGTAAGGCATGTCTCTGAAAAGCTCACGCTTTATCCTCTTAAAAGCTTCAAACTCCTGTTCATCAAAGCTCCTTAGTCTACCTCTATCCTTCTCAGCATCCGCGCTCACATCAAGCCCCAAGTTAAATGACAAATTTAGCAGGTTCTGTCTGAAGTATCGAGCTTCCCCTCCGACCCACAACACCATTTTATACCTCTGAGAATACCGGTAAGCGAATTCAAGAGCTAACTCTGTTTTCCCAATCCCAGGAACACCATTTACGCAAACAACGCTTGTGCAACCTTTGCAGTGACTACTGTTTCTATATTTCTTAGTTTTCAACAGTCTTTTAAGCGAGTTTTTTCCACCATTTGGATCGCTCCAAGCCTCACTTCTTGGTTCTGAGCATTTTCCAAGCTCCAAGCTGATAAATTTTCCATTTCGAGTTGATACAACATCTGATTCCTCATCTGCAAGACCGTCAGATTGTCCGCTTGCTTCTCCTTTGGTGCTTGGTGTTGTAGACTCAAGGTACTCTCCATTGCCAAAGAATGCCATCTCCATTTCCATTATCTCCTTCTCTCTTCCAAGAAAAGATCTATTTCTCGGGAAAGGAAGCTCATCGATCCCTTCCACTATCTCTTTATCAGCCACGCTTTTCCTCCCAAGCTTTCCCCTGAGAATCGCCGCGGTCTTTCCCACACAGCTTCTCCAGTTACTCTCATTAGCTTCGAGTTTAAACTCATGGGACTTGATCAACCCATCAATGGCTTCTTTACACTCTTTATCTATGGCATTGCAGTTGAGAAGACCCATTATCTCAGAAGGTCCAGTTCCATAAAAAATCGGAATCAAGTTCTTCTTTTGAGCGAAGAACCTAACTTCCTCCAAGCTAAGGTAGTTGAGCAAGCTCGAACAAGATACAACCACAATCCCATAAGTAACAGAACAGATAACTCTGTCGGCGATCTCATGACTCTGTGTGTCCGAATACTTAGCTCTGTCAGCAACGAAACATGCGATTCCCTGAAGCTCAAGCTCTGACTTTAACCACTTGCAGAATCTGACCAAGTTTGGGTTTTGTCCATGAAACCCTATGAAGACATCAGAGCTCCTAAGCTTGGTGTTTGTTGCAGGTGAAGAAACAGAGACTTTAGCCAAGGAAACCCTAGGAACAGGGAAAGAGAACGAGATCCTTGGAGGAGCAGGATCTGGAGTACAAGCTGATAACTTGAGCTTCCGATCTGATGGGTCATCGGAAAACTCGTACTGGTCAGAAGGAGGAGTGTAGGAGCTGCTTGGTACATCTTCAGATTGTGAGCCTTTGTAAGAAACAGGCGGTGAGGGGTTGTGAGTGGTGGAAATGGGTAGTGTGGCTCTTGGGGATATATAAGGAGATTGTAAAGCGGAAACAAAAGCAGAAGATGGTGGGGACACAAGAGAAGGTGAATTGAAAGGAGAGTTTTTGATACTTGGAGATGAATCTGAAGCATTATTTGTTTGAAGATCTTTACCTTTCTTACTTGAAGAGCTTGCGGGTGATGATGTTCGTATAGTTAATGC
The DNA here is from genome assembly GCA_000218505.1 of Schrenkiella parvula. Lineage (NCBI taxonomy): Eukaryota > Viridiplantae > Streptophyta > Magnoliopsida > Brassicales > Brassicaceae > Schrenkiella > Schrenkiella parvula. The sequence goes on along the minus strand of CM001192.1, from coordinate 9,394,537 downwards.
AGCTAAACTTGCTTCTTCTTCCCTCATTCTTGCTGCTTCTTCTTCTTTTTACTTCCTCACAAACCCTGATTAAACCCAAAATGAAGCTCCGGCTCAAAAGGGTCTGTCTTTATTTCCCTAACTTGGTCTAAATCATTGTGCTCTTCTCTGACAGATTATATTGAAGTGAGTGGGACTGTGAGGAGATGAGTCAGAACATGAATGCAACAGTTGATGTTGTTCAAAGAGATTGAGGTAAAATCTGAGAAACTGCATGTGATGTATCTAACTCGTCCATTTTGTGGGGTCCTCTTCTTCTCACACTGTTGAGAACAAATTTGTATTTCTTTTTTAATTTCTCCTCCTCTTAGCTCAGATTTGACCAAAAACAAAGCCAGTTTCAGTCTGCAACAGTGGAGGTCATGGGTCAGAAGAAAAATCATTGCTTTATATCAATGAGTGTGGTCTTGTTGTGTTCATCATCATCAAGATTGAACCAAAATGAATAGGAACAAAAAAAAATGCAACAGCTTAGTCAAATCTTTAAAGATGATTTTCAAAGACTTACCCTTTGTTTGATCTTTTTCAGACACAAGGCAAAAGACGTGTCACTCCCCTGCATATTTTTCATTACAAGCCTCCGTCTTTCGCTGTCTCTCTCTCTCTCTCTGCTTCAATGTGTTTTTCTCTTCAGAGCAGATTGTGATAATGAAGCGGGAGAAGAATCTGGATTTGTGAGTTGGATCTGAAAGTGCTTATGAAGCTTATTTTATAAAATAGTGATTAAAGAAATGGTTAAGAAAGCAGCCTTGAGAGAGTTAATGTCTAAACATGTATCAATGTATTTTATAATGATCACCCACTAATCAGTATCATTTTATAATTAACATTTGTAATCTAACATTTATGTCTAAACATGTATCAACGTATTTTTGTTTAAGATCTATAATTGACTCATCTGGGATATAAATCTAACATGGTTCCATGGAACTTAAGAGAATTAAATAGTCAGAATCTGATTTTAAGACATCGAAATTTGAGCTTTAAAGAAAAGAGGTTGGGTTGAAGTAAAGGAACCCCATTTTCAATTTTTCTCTGTACTTGGCTTGTTTGTCGTTTAGTCTTTGTATTTTATGGTGGTATGTGGAAACTCCAAGACATATTGTACATTACAATATTTATCAAAGTATACATAACACCATCATTGCTGTAATTAATAGGAGAAAATACCAAGAGAATGTGTACGTTTCCTCAAAAACGTTTTAGTTTCTCATTTTTTTATTTTTTTAGTCAGTGAAATGTAATTTCAAGTAAGATAAAACTCGAAACAACCAACTACAAATATATTTCTCTTTTTATTTTTTAGATTTACATATATGTATGTGTACACTGACACACAACATTTGAAATCTGATTCGCAATGGGAATTGGTCCAAGACCAGTGCACTTGTGACTTTTGTTTACATTATTTTGATCCACCCCATACATTTTCACATTTATCTACAACCATAAAGACTATTAAAAACTTTATGGAAATACAAAAAATTACCATCAAATCTTGGAGTGTGTAACGTAAGAACAAAACAAGATTGGTTTCTTTTCTTTTTCAGGTTTACTTAAAAGGGTCCAGACGTGGAAGTGTTAATGTAACGCTGAAGAAAACTTCTCGTTGTTTTCTTATATACAAAACAGCACCCATTGTACACACAAAAGATGAAAACGTCAAACCCGTAGAAGAAGTTAAGGATTGAGGGTAAATGAGTAAATTACAAAACACCGTATTTAACACCTAACGGTATATATATCACACACCGTCGAATTTTATAGATCCGACCAGATAAGATCACGTCGAATCGAACGGCCATAAAACGTCCGACTCGTTGCTTCAGTTGCCAGCGTTTTCGCCACGTGTCCCGACCAAGTCGGTCACACGTTCATATTTCTCTAATTTAACAAAAAAAAAGCTCAAAACAAAAAAACGAAATGAGAAGTTTGATCGTAAAGCGGAAAAGAAATTTTAACGATTTTCCGCAGAGCGAAAGTTTCAACATTCAACGGATATAGATAGATCTGCGAATCATTCATCGAAATTAGGGTTTTTTTTTCGTTTCCATCATCTTCTTCTAGTTTCGTTTCGGTCTCTCTGTAAAAAAAAAAGGAATCACCTTGGAAGGGTTTTGCGCCCATTTAGGTACGTCAGCTCGAATTTCGACTCAATTGGGTTTAATTGATTTCCCAATCATTGGATCTCTTACGGAAACGGAAGAAAATGATTTTTTTTGTGAATTTAATTTCGGGGTATTTAAATTTGAGTTTGAGTTGAATTTTGACGTATGATTTTAAATTTGTTTTCTGGGTTTTTGTTTTATTGAATTTCCCTCTGGTTCCTGCTGGAATGATGGTTGTTGCTATTGATATTTTGATCCCATGAGAAAAAAGTAGTAGGGTTTGGGATTTTTGTAGCGTCCATGGATTTGGAGAGTGAAAGCTCTGTCCTTGAGTCTGTTGAAGACAATGATGGCTTGATTGGTGAAGATGAGACAATTGGGGATGAAATGGTCTCTGCTGCCACTGTTATGGAAGCTAATAAGGATGAAAAAAGTATTCTTGACATTTATAAACCGTCGAATTCACCGGTTGAGACTTCTCCTCCTATTCCAAAGGGATTTGGTTTAAGGAAATGGAGGAGGAGGAGGATAAGTAGAAATCTTGGTAAGGACGATACCTCTGTGAGTATGGAGAACAGCAAAGTTCTGAAGAGGGTCTTGTCGGGAGCAACCGATCCGCATGCTAAACAGATGCATTTTCCGGGACCTGATGTCAAACAAGATAGTCTTCGCTCGGTTGGCTCGGCAAATAACATGGCTGATTTTGCAATAGATGGTGCTGGTCTTGCCTTTTCAGCTGGTATTGATTCGGATAACGGAGAGGATCGAAGTAGTAAGCCTTCGACTACAGCCAGCGGTCCCAAGGTTAGGTACGAGAGGACAATGGGTCATTCTTGGGACAAACAGAGAGCAAAGTATTTGGGTGGAAAGAGCGTGATTAGTTGGGGTGATAGTGGTCAACAAAGGAAGAGTAGGGTAGAGAATAGTAAGAAGGCTAGAGGAGGAAGGATCAAAATCGAGAAGGAAAACTCTCATTCCAGTATGGAATCTGCTGACTCAAGAAGCTCCAACTTTGTGTTTGTGCAGGGTGCTTCCTATTGTTTGAGTAGCAGAGAACAGGGCAGAAGAAGAATGATGGACAACAACGAAGAAAATAGTGATCACGAGGCGCATACCTCGAACCGAAACGATAACGTGGGAGAAGAAGAAGAAGAAGAAGAAGAAAACGGAGATTATTCACAAGGAGACTCTGTGGGAAAATTCGAGATCAAGAAAAATGGTTCCTCAGACTATCTGGATCCATTTAAAGAGGCCTTCGACAGCTTCGAAAATTTGCAGGAAGCCCTAAAAAAAGGTAGCAATTTCATAATATGGTGTTTCCATTTGGATTTTGATGGTTGCTGCATTGCCATAGTGAATCTGAACAATGGTTCCTTGTAATAAACATGATTGTGTATCGAGGTTAAACTCAACTTCTGGTTCCTTTTCGATTTTCAGAACTTCAAAAATTTCAAGAGCTTGGGAAAGAACCTATATCATTACTACATGATGGAGCAGAAAGAAGCAGTTGTATACACGCGGGACACGAACGAGCTGGTGAAGCAAGTTCTTCTCGCTGGTTTGGTTCTGAAACTATGGGAGAAAAGAGAATAACTTCTCTAGATTCTGAGATACTACACCTGGTGAACAATGTGGAGCATCTGGAGATCAAACTAGAAGAAACAAAGCGTATTCTCGAGGTTAAAGAATCACAAATTCGTGAACTCGAATCCACCATAAGCGTTCCAGAGCCGCGTAATCAAGGAACAGAGATAGAGATCGAAGACGTTTTCCAGCAAAAGATGGAGGCAGAGATTGAATCTATTATGTTCTCAAGATCAGTGGAATACCTAAAGAGGCGGATCAAACTGATTGAAGAAGAGAAGGTAGTGGCTGAGAACGAAGCTCATAAGACGTTGTCAAAGCTTGGAGAAGCAGAAACCAAAGCTGAGAATCTAAAGAATCAAGCTCAAGATTTACAAAACCATTGTGTAGAGATCACAGAGATCCAAGAAGTGACGAGTTTCAAGAAGAGAGTAGTTAAGATCACTTCATGTTTTCTTATACAGTTAGGGTTGCTGTTTATGCTGTTTAATTTCCTAATGCCAGAGTCGGAGGTTACTGTACCCACATGATAAAATTTTGTTTGTTGGGATGTTTTTTTTTAATATTTATTATTTCTTTCTCTCGACTTTTTTCTTTTTGTATATTTACTATATTGTAGTATATTTGGCTCCAACAGACCAACTCCTCTTTGCTGCTTCTTTTGTTTTTTCTGTGCGCTGCAATGGCATGACGACGACATTGTGTATGTTGTTGTCTTTTTGTCAACTTTGCCATCATTTTCATAAGTTCTTTATTAAATAAGAAATAGAAGATGAGATATATAAAAAACACACAAGTGACAATTTCACATTCACATTGATCTCTTCATATTATGGAAAAAAAACTCCATAAATCTAGTTAGACCGGAACCAAATCACATTGATCTCTTCATATTTCCATTTCCATTGCTAATCTTCGAATTTGTTACTTTATCATAATAATTTCGCTGTAGTATTAATTAGTCGGATGCGACAAAGTAGAAATTTGATAAGAAAGTCTTAGCTCTTGAAGAAAAAAAAACAATCTTAGCTCTTAAGAATACATATACATATAAAATTAGTAGTGTGTGAAAATTACGTGGTGTTTCTGATGACACTAAAGAATGGGTCTTATGTCATTAGCAACAAGTGGAGACTTTGACAATTGACTATAAACAGCCATCTTAATGTTGGTTTGTTGTAACACATATATAGAAATTAACAATGCCCACGTCTTGAAGAGTTTTAGATCAAATTACTTAACCAACAATAAATAAACAGTATACTTTTTTACATAAGTGAATGTTTCTTTTAGACTCGTTATGTGTCTTATTGATGATCTTTGGAATTTGTAAACCTCCAAATCGTTTTACAACTTTGGACTTAAAAGAGTTTGGTAAAATAAAGAAGATCATTTTAGGCTCTTTTCTTTATATAAACGCAGACACTTCGTCACACACACACAAAAAAAACAAAAAATATCCGATCATCCACTATATATTGTTATATGGAGAAACCATTTGTTTGAAAAGAAGAAAAAGGAAAGATAAGATGGTGAGATGAATAAGATGGTTTACTTTATGGAACTTTGGTCAATTTAAACTATCATGCTTTATATGAATCCAAAAGAAAGAAAAAAAAATGAAACTTGAGAGAAGAATACAAAAGAGTATAAATATCCTCTCATCAAATTAACAAAAGACGCCACCAAATTAGATTAAAAGCCAAACACCAAGAACATACCAAAAACCAAAAGCATCTTTCTCTCTTTTCTCAGACTACAATGTCAACGACTCTTTTTACCATCATTACTGTCTAATTTCAGATTTTTTTTTCCTTTTTTTCTTTGGGGTTTTTAATAGTTAAAAAGCTTACTTGCCTGCATATGTACGTTTTTAGACTTCTTCTTCTTATTCTTCGTTAGGTGGCAACTCATTCAAGTCAAAGTCCAAAAACGCCCTCTTCAATCTCTTCACCTCTTGCACTATCTCTGTTACTTGACTAGAAGGAGCTGCTGCTGGTGCAGTTGCAGCGGTTGGAGCAGCGGTTGCAGCGATTGGAGCAGAGGTTGCAGCCTCACTAGAAACTGGTCCAGTCCAATGGCATCTCTTGTGACCTCCAAGAGCTTGACCTGTTGGGAAACTTTTATGACAGATGTTGCAAACGTGATCTCCATTATTGCTACTGCTTAAAGATGTGTTTGATCCTTGAACACTAGTCAAACCAGTTATCATTGCTTCTGTGCCAAGTAATGAAGCTTCACCGTTTGCCCTAGCTTGATGATTCTCCAAAATCTTGACCTTGTTGTGACTTGCTCTATGACCTCCTAAAGCTTGATAAGAAGTAAACGACTTGTTGCAAGTCACACACACGTGTTTCTCACGTGCACCACCACTTTCCTCAGCTGCAGCAGCAACAACACCCTCAACCTGATGATGATCATGAGTAGATGATGATTCTTTCTCCATCTCAGACAATCTTTTCTTCCTCTTCTTCCTCTTCTTCATCATCTCTTCGACGGAATGAGAATCAGAAGCCTCTGCAACATCGAGATTAACAGCTTCTGCAGTAGTAGCTAAGAACAATAGATCCTTAGCATCAATATCCTTCATACCTTTTGATGGTGGGTCCTTCAAATCTGATTTGTCAACCTTTAAAGCACTTCTCCTTCCCCTCTTCCCTGTCGCGGGCCAACCTTTAATCGATTCCTTAAGGTCAACAACGTTTTCCAATTCCCAACGATTACCCCACAACTCCGAGTCATCATCATCATCATGATGATCATATTTATCATCATCATAATCTGAGCTTATAAACTCACCATCATGATCATCAATAGAGAGTGTAGAAGACGATGAATTACCAAGGGGATGAGGAGGAGGCAAAACTCCTTTCCATCCTCTGTCTGGATGAAACCTCATGTGTCCATATAACGCCTTCATCGATGTAAACTTCTTGAGACAAACACAACAATTAGTTTCGAATTCCCCTCTCTCAGATCTACCAACCATACCAGACATCATCTTTGGTCTCACCATAGCGAATTTTCGAGTTTCTAGAACATGAATCCTTTTATGTCCTCCTAAAGCCTTACCTGATACAAACCTTTTACCACATTCACTACATGTATGCTTCTTTTCTACTTCTTCCTCATCTCCTTCTTCTAGATCCATACTCTTAGCTCCATCATCATCTTCTTCTTCTTTTTCCTTGAGACCGATAATTCCAGCTTCTTCTTCATCGTCTTCAGCTTGATCTTCTTCTATGTCTTTTCTTTCTTCAGCTATGAAAGGTTCGAAGTTTGGAATTTTAACCTTGATGGATCCAAATCTGGGTCTCTCAAGTGAGAATCCACAGTTGGCTTTGTAACCACGTGATTGTTCCATTGCTTGCGAAGCTTGAATCCACACGAAAACCAAGCTCAGATCGAAGCTGAAACAGATCTCACCAGCTGATAATTAAAATTAGGGTTTCTTCTGTATATACCCTAACTTAGGGAGGAAGACAATCTCTCACAGCTCTCTCAAACTCAGCCAAAATCTCAAAGATAGGAAAATCGAAGAAAGAAAAAAAGAGAATCGAAGGAGGAGTTCAAGAAGAAGTTCAAGAAGAAGTTCAAGAAGAAGAAGAGGCAATAGAGAGAAAATAAGAGGCTATAGGTACAAGAGTGAAGAAGAGTCTGTATTGTGCCTCACGTTTTTGGATGAATAGTCTCTATTTATTTTATTGACATATATATAAATAGCTTTTCTTATTTAAGTTTTAATTAATTGTTAAAGTTGTGTATCGTATCTCCTTCTTGTAACACTTAGCCACTTACCAAACCATAAAAGATATGGCTTTAACCTACTAAGGTCGTGTTTGACTGTTTACACAAAACGCAATCGCTAAAGTCTTTGACTAAGTTAACACTTTTATTATGGTAATTGTGTAAGCAAAGACTATTATTTGACTTGTGTTAATTTTACATTTTTGTATTTAATAATATTACCATATTTTCGTTTGGGTATATATTCAAAGGGTATATTTATGATTGATTGAGTTTCCTAGTTTACCAAACGCAAGAACGTGTTTTTTTGTGTGTTTAAGCATAAAGTTGCGTTCACGTTTCGGGTTTGGAACCAAACACGTAGTAATCGTCCTGCATTTAGGGATTAGGGAATAGTAATAAGTGATTAATTTCCATTTATTTTTGGTGGGCATTGCAATTTATGGCAATTAAATCAAGATTTTATTTGGATTTTCATTTATTTATTTTTTAATTTGAGATTTTCCTTGTTTAAAAAAAAATCTTGGATTGGGATTCCAAACGGTTTTTATCAAGAGAGTCAAAAAAAAAGTACGAAAGAAACATTTACCAGTAAATTGTTTCAATACTTATCTCTTTAAATCCTAACTGCTAATTTGTTTCAATACTTATCTCTTTAAATCCTAACTACTAATTATTAATTAAGTCTTCTAAAGTTAAGGTTCTTAATAATTTTGGTCCAATGCGTTTCTGCAATCACAAAGACTCACTTCTTCAAAGAAACCAAATTTAGTTTTAGTTCTCTTTTTTGCGAAATCAAATTCAACTTTTTTCTGTTTTAGTTTTGATTTTGGTTTTTGGATAAATACAAAAGCGATTCTCATTATGATTTGATCTTTAAATCATTGAGGTTTATCCAAATTAAACACTTCTAAACTAATCTCAAACTTATGCAATTTAATTCAAAGTATTTATCTCATATAAACTAATTTTGCTTATTTTATTAACTTTAATCCAAAGCTCGTTTTCTATAACTTTTATCATACAACTTTTAAGAACTGTAAAAACTTTCTCTTAAAAAAATCTAATAATATATACAATTCATGCAAAATAAGAAAAATTACATTTTATAATTTTTTTGACACATATTAATTTCTTTTGTCAAATGATTAACACATGTTAATTTTTTTCACATTATTGACATATATTAGTTATAGATATCTTTACACTATAAGAAGTTTTCATAAACAGAAAAATCTAACACTTCTAAATCTAAAAAAATCTAACAAAAATATGTCCCTTAAACAAAAAAATATTCTTTCATATTTTTTTCTTTTTATGTTTTAATTAGTTTTAGCTTATTTTTTCTCACTTTATGTAGTTCTTTTAAAGACCTATTAAAATTTTTTTTCAATCTTTCATTCAGTATTTTAATAAAATCCAAAAATAATTACAAACACATGTAAAAAGCTGATAACTATTAGACACATATTAAAATAAAATAGAAATATTTGGCTATAACATTAATAGGTAAGACTTTTGGTATTTCTTAGTTGGAAAGGAAGTGAATCACTTTCAAATACATATTTATTAAGTTTTATATTTATGAATTTCTCATTCACCATTTTAACTCATTATTTTGTTCGATAAAAAATTATATGATAAATTTAAATGATTTTATGTTCACTTTTCCAAATAATTTTCTGTTACATAATTCACTTATGCAATTATCTGTATATTTTTTTTGTTATTTAATACAATTCAAATCATATGAATATGAAAGATAACATTAGAACAAGACCGCCGTTTGCATGATAAAGAAATTAATACCAATTATTTAGTATTTTTTATATTCACTTGTAAAAATAAAAATACACTAACAATATATATGTAAAAATTTTGTACTAAATTTAGAGTTGATAGTTAGTGGCCGAAAACTTATTAGTGGAGAGCCACTCCTACTAATCATTCACGTTGTTACAATTATTTTAATCAGAAAAATAAAATAAAATGAAAGATCAATAAGTTCTTTACAATAAATGCTTAAGAATTTGTTGATTTCATTTAAACTGGACTGCAAAAAAAAAAGATTTAACAAATGTTGATACCACTATAATTTCGTTACACAAAAAAAAATGAATCTAAAGATTCTAAACAAACAATGAAAAACAGATTACAGAAAATCAAACAAAAATAATGTAAAATTCAAAACAAATCAGTTATTTATATATTATTCTATAACTAAGAGAATATTCTTGTAACGATTACTCAACTTAGCCCATTAATTATGGGCCATTATATCCAAATATGTGACTTGTTAATGAGGATAAATATTCTAAAAATATTTTCAAACCATTGTTTTTAAACCCGATCTGATTAGCGAATCAGAATAGTTTATAGGTTGTTGAATCACTGAGTCAATCCAATTTTTTTTGTTCAGACTGTAAATTAGTAGATTAATAGAGTTTATTATTATAATGTATAATATAAAAACAAAATTCTTTATAACATAAAATATAGACGCAGACAAAAGATATCAAAAACACAAAGTATAATTATAGATATGTGAAGAAATATAAAATAAAGAATATATAACTTCTAAAGTAAAAAAATAAACTAAAAGAGCGATATATGATATAAAATCAAAATCAAAACCACCACAAATAAAACTAAAATAAATATAGTATGAAAAAAATGGAAGTCTGTAACACATATTGATCGAATAGTCAAATTTTTAAGTTTCAAAATTTAGTTACTATTGTGTCAAAAAAACTAAAAAAACTAAATTACTATTCAAACGGTTCAACTAATAAAACGGAAACACCGTATCACCGATTAATGTCGAAGGGTTTCATCACATTTAAGCTAATGGATTTAAAAATAAACTTAGATCGAATTAGTAATCAGATTACAGATTAACCAGTTTGACAGACCGGGTGGGTTCAGAGCTCAAAACCTTGCTTCGAACCAAATCTAGAAGATCTTTCTAAAAGATTGAGTTTTGACTTATGATCCCAAGGCAATTCCCAAGTGTCTGAAAAAAAAAATGTACATTTTAAAAGTACAACAAATCAAATTATACATAAGAACAGCTTCTGAATGGAACCGTAGTCTCTCTCTTTTTTCTTGTCGGTATGAGATTATGAAACCTAACCAATACGGTATATATAACAGATTATTTTATGCAAGTCTTTTTTTTTAACTTTTTAATTTTTTTTATATTAAAGTAATGAATCGAGGTAAGAGTAGTCTCTGGTTCGACCATACTCCAAGAGACTTCCATAAGTCCGGTCCCAAACACCGATGAAGAGAGATTCAGTATCTGGGCTAAACGAAATTCCAGATATCTCTCCAAAGAAATCAATCTCTTGCTCCTTTTTGTAACCTGTTTTTGTATCGTAGATATGCACAAAATCTGCTGGCTCGGCCATCGCAATGTACCGTCCATCCAATGTGAACCTAATGGACCGGACCGCTCCAAGGTTACCTTTTAGTACAGCCACTGATTCGGAGAGATTCCTCGTGTCCCAAATACGACAGGTCTTGTCTTGGTTTCCTGTGGCAAATGTCACACCGTTTGGATGCCAAGCCGATGCAAATGAATAATCTAAGTGACCTTTTAGTGTTCCGACCGTCTGCAAACACAAAATTCAAAACCATAAGGCTCCAAGGCCTAAACGGAGTAAAATAGACAGTACCTCGGAAGAAGAATGTTGAAGTACCTGTCCGTTGCTTGAGTCTACCAATAGACCATCTGGGTCATCTCCAACGACTGCTACTAGTTTTCCATCAGGACTTAGGGAGCTATGCTGTTACAATTTCCAAAATCATAATTGTAAGATTCTTGAGTTTTATTTATCCAAAAAATGGAGACATTTAAGCGAGCTTACATTGACAGGCCAGAGATAACGGAAGAGTTGGACAAGCTGATATCTCTCCATGTCAAAGTCTCTGACTCCACAGTCATTATTAGAGGCCATGAAGTGAAGTGCGCCGCTAGTAAGACCATACAACTAGTTTCAGTTTCTGTTTCTCATATCGACTTAACTCAGATCTCCAAAACCACCAAGGTTGTATAGGTACCTGGAGTTTCTGTATATATCTACTGCATTCGTGATAGCGTTTTCAGTGTAAGTTGTGCGTGAGCAGAAGCTCACACCAGGCCTATCAAGATGCTGTGCAGGAGAAAAAATTGACAAAATTAGGGAACATGAATCGGCAACTTCTTTGGCATTTTAAATCAATGGAAAGGTCTTCCAAGAAGTTAGAGGAAACACCGTGGGGTTGCTAGTATCCTCAATATCCATTCAAAACCGATAAACTAACCTTGCAAATGAGTTCTCCTTGGAATCCACCAGCAACTAGCAGCCTTTCTTTTACTGCAAGTGTACTAACTTGAGTCTCTGTAAATCCTTCCAACAAACTCTCGGGATGTTTCTATAAATTAGGAAAAGCCGGCTTTATTTAAACCCAACAGAAACGGAAAACTAAATGGAATGGATAAAGCATGAGAACACGAACCTCAGAGGGAGCCACATGACCTTTAACGTTCAGAATTTCATTCCTGCAACCCGTCAAAGAAGACCAGTGGCTGATAGAGTAATTGGACAACAGGTAAACATCATGTTTTGATGTAGCCCAGACCAAATTCCTCAACTGCAACAAAGATGATAAAATAATTTAGCCTAACTATAATCAGCTTTCCATGAAACTATGGTTCCATCAGCAACACTAGAACAGGGGAGGTGTACATTTGAATTTCACGCATACCATGACGAAATAAAAACCTACGCAAGTTATAATTGCATGATCCGAACAAAGGACGATGTTGTTGGATACATAACAAAGACAGGGTTTAAGTGTAATGGTGCAGTTGACAAACCTGAAAATGAAGAATGGTTGATCTCACTGATCTAGAATTCCTCCTGAACGTATAGAAAGAGCTTCCTTTCTCAGTATTCGTGCAGTTCTGGTTCCAATAGGCAAGACTGGAGTGAGAAAAGGTCCACAAAGGTATATCTCCTAATCGATAACCTTGGAGAAGCATGAAATATAACTCACCTTCCCAGATGCCTCTCCCGAATTAGGGATGTTTTCATAGTTCTTATACTGTTCTAGCCTAGTTTTTCTGTACTCTTTTCTAGTAACGCTAAGTCTATCCCACGGTATACCCTGAATGTCCTTTCCGCTCCGAGCTTGAGCAGCAGAAGTATCTGCAGCCTTGTTCTGAAATATTCCACGTAGAAGCAATTGAGTGTCAATCAGAAACAAAGAAATAACCACACAGAAAAAGAAAAATATGAGAAAAAGAGGAACTCAAACCAATTCGTCAAAATCTTCGACTTCGGAATCAGAAGCATCGATATCTCTTCCATCAAACTCTGCATTCATATCATCCTCCAGATCATCCATGTCGTATTCATCGGCCATATATTCATCTTCAGGTTCATCACCATTGTAATCAGACATGGTGAGATTCAATTTGGAACAGAGGTGAAAATTCTCAATCACAGAGATGAAACAACTTCCATTAAACAAGGGAAACAGAACAAACCAAAGTCAGCCATAATTGACCTCGATCACAAAACCAGCCAAATCCAGCTTCCAAAACCTGCAATAGTAAATACAACCATACAATCTCTGAGACGAACATCATATTCATGCCAATTCATAATTCTGGAATATCAAACATAAAACATTAGCGAACTCATATTGGTGCATCATTTCAGACGACATATTACGAATTTTCTAACTCTGTCCGTATAAACAAGTCTCCATGAGAAAATTCTGATTTCCAAATTCTAAATTACGCTTACCACAATTCCCAAGGAGGAGGGACAGAAACAATTTTGTTCACTATTCCAGAAATCTAAATTATCCGGAAATTCAATTGAAATTCAAAGTATCACGTACACGCAGATAAACCCTAGCAACGGAAACAAAAGATCGATATTCATCGATCTCATGCAATAAAACTCCATGTCAAAAACTCAAAACACGAAAGATGTAAACGGATTCGATTAGATCGTCATCAACCCAGAGAACCCTAATTTCGAAAAGAGGGGTTTCATTTACACCAGAAGAATAATCAGAAAAATTATAAGAAATGGGGAAAAAATCAGATACCCAAATCTGAAAACTGGTTGAGAATTGACGCGAATTAGGTAATCACCGGATCTGAGGATCGAATTTATACACAGCGTCCTCAAAATCTATATACTTCCCATATAAAAATGTTGGTTAATTATTTTGCATCCACATCAGCAATCTAATATCCAATAAAAACTAATCACGTGTCCTTTAATCATCGAAGTTTTGAAACAACATTTGTTTTTGATTGCTTCTTATTCTAAAATTTAGTTAACCATTCTCGGTAACATTTCTTTATATTCCAAGTATTTTCTTAGTTTCTGTAATTCACACAAAATAAACAGTTATGAATTTTATTTATTTGAATAAATGACCAACAAGTACACTTTATCATTCGAGAATCGTAAAGTTTTTGCAGTGTATGAGTATTAAAATTAAGTTAACAATTTTCCGCAAAATTTTCATAAATTCTTCACCAAAACTGCGAAATATAAGAAATCCAGAATATGGAGCACGTGGTCCAGACCACTTCGATATTTTCTTCGTCGGGGTCACAAAATATCACATCACGTGATGATTCACACTTGAGTCGGTGAGTGAGACCATTTTTCATCTAAAGTTCGCGCGTGGAGTAACAAAGTCTTGCGCGCGGTTGAACACGTGTCCTTATATTAAACAGTCCACGTCTGTTAGTCTCATCCCAAGTAGCGAGAGAAAAAACGCCTGTGTTATCAAAATTTTCCTGATTTTGTTTTCTCGGGAAAATTTTCTGAGAGAAAAAAAAAGAACGGCGCAAGTTACAGAGGCAGAGCGCGACAAGAAACACGGCCATGATTCTGAGGAAAGTATGGGGATCGGTGTGGAGCCGATCGAATAGTAGCAGCAAGGATTCGGGGAGTCAGAGGGCGATGCAGGCTCCTATGTTGTCATCGTCTTCTTCTCTTGGCGCGTTCGATCAGCTACCGATGGATATTCTAGTCCAGATACTGATGTTGATGGAGCCAAGAGATGCGGTAAAATTGAGCTTAGCGTGCAAAGCCTGGAAATGTTTGGCTAGCGGTAATCGTCTCTGGATATTCTATCTCCAGTGTTCGCAAGAGTCATGGGACTCCATTTTCTTCGCCGAAACAAGTTTGCGTTCTGGATATCCTCTCCGGTAAGTTTACAATTTTTTTGTTAAATCGTTAGAAAAAATTTGATTTGAACCAACATTGGGGGGGGGATTGTCATCGTCTCTTTGTTTCCTTTCTGAATTTAGTAGTTTTTGATTGGTCAATAGATCAATCGATGTGTGTTTCCGGATGATTTATTAGACAATTCAAGACTTAGCTATTTTTGCAGAATGGTTTCTAGTCAATCAGGGGAGTTGTCGTTCATGCGCATATATGGTCAGAGGGCACAAGTTCCTGGCTCTATAATTATTGATGGTATGCTTTGTTTTTGTTGTTGTTGTTGTTCTGGACAATGAGATTGTGAATATTATTTCACTTTGCATAGTAGTTTCAAATTCTTCAGTTTATCTTTCTTTTGATTGTGCTAAATTTTCATTTAGGTGGTTCTGGATATTGCAAGTTTGGCTGGAGCAAGTATGCTTCACCTTCTGGACGTTCTGCTACTTTTCTGGTGAGATAATCTTTGTACTAAAGCAGTTCACTGTTTATTACTACAAAGATAATAAGCTTGCCTCTTCTCTCTTGCGCACAAGATAGTTCTTACTAGTTTGATCGCCAGGAATTTGGCAACATTGAGTCACCGATATACGCTAGGCTTCAACAGTTCTTTGCAACCATTTTCACCAGGTTTGGTTTTGTCATTTTGTTCTAGTGACTGCTAAATGTTGTATCTACAGCTTTGACTTTCTCGACGAACATGTGGATACTGTATTTGAGTTTCTTATGTGGTAGTATTCTTACAGGATGCAAGTTAAGCCCTCTATGCAGCCAATAGTGGTGTCACTACCCCTCTGCCATTTTGACGGTTAGCTACTGTTTTAGTTGTTTAGTTTCAGGATTATGTCTTGTCTTTTACGGTTTTAAGGTTTTAAAAAAATTTGTTTTCAGATACCGAAACGGCCAAGGCATCAAGGCGGCAACTTAAGACTGCTATCACTAATGTCTTGTTTGACATGAATGTTCCTGCAGTCTGTGCAATTAATCAGGCGAGCCTTTGTTCACTCTTATGTGTTTTCTGGTGATTCATAGCAGTGTTTTTCTCAGAGAGATTCATCCTCCATATCTGTACCCACACTACCCATGGTTTAACCCAGTTTCACTTATTAGAATGTATTGGCGAGTCATTATTTTGTTTTCCCCCCGGAATTTGATACATTGTCTCTTCATTAACTGGAGATAGTATTATGCATTCTTTGTCAAATGATTGGTTTTATTACTATTAGTCATAAGCCAATTATGAATGATCTGTGCTGTATTTTTAGGCTGTTTTAGCTCTATACGCTGCACGGCGGACATCTGGAGTTGTTGTTAACATTGGTTTCCAAGTCATAACCATTCTTCCAAGTAGGCTGTTTTTTCTCTATGATTCAACTCTTTTGTATTCTCTCAGATGATTTTTAGCGACATGGTAGTGAAGTTGATTAGTTGTGTCAAAAAAATAATATGTGAACCTTTCAAATTGTTGAAATAAAATCCTTGTGTATCCCTTTGTTTCTTTCTGCGCCATTCACTTTTGTCTTAGCAATTTACTTTTGCTGGGTGTTTTCCAGTTTTGCATGGCAAGGTGATGCGCCAGATAGGTGTAGAAGTTGTTAGTTTTGGAGCATTGAAACTCACGGGCTTCCTTAAGGAGAAGATGCAAGAGAACAACATTACCTTCCAATCACTGTACACTGTTCGTACTCTAAAAGAGGTATTACCATTGACCACTCTGTTCCTGGTAGCAAATAACTACCTAGGTTTCCATCGTAAATGGCCTTTTTGTAAATCAAAGTAAGGTTCCTCCCCTGTGCGTAGCTGTGAAATAGACATGATAATATTTCCATCTTGATTATTTCCTTGCAAGTTGAACATTAGAAGCAACTGACTATAGTTCATGCTAGTATATTGATTTACATGATGCTTTTTTTTACGCGAACGTAGAACCTGTGTTATGTGGCTCTCGATTACAAAGCTGAACTTTCAAGAGACACACAAGCTTCAATGGAAGTTGCGGGTGAAGGATGGTTTACTCTGTCAAAGGAGCGTTTTCAAACAGGGGAGATATTATTCCAACCACGTCTTGCTGGAATGTAAGGCCTGCCTTACTTATTACCATCAGTGATTAAGAAAGATAAAATCTTGAAGTCTCGCTAAGAGATGGAATCTGAAATAGTTCTGAAACTAAAATGATATCATCTGGCCGTACAGTAAAGTGCAGAAATTTGTTAATAAGTTCCACTAATTTCATCAAGACTCCTATATGTCCTCGGATTACGTTATTAAAATGTGATAAAGGTGCATGCATGTCATGCCTAGGTTGTGTTCCTATGAAAATCTCCAAATTTTGGCCATTCTAAAATATATTCTTTGATTGATTTTTGTCATTGCGAAAACAGGCGAGCAATGAGTTTGCAGCAGGCAGTCGCGCTCTGTATGGACCACTGTGATGCAGCAGGTCTCACAGGTGACGATAGCTGGTTCAAGACTGTAGTACTGGCTGGAGGAAGCGCATGTTTGCCAGGACTTGCAGGTACAGTAATATTACCTCTTTTGTAATCCCATGAATTTACTCGGAACTAGACTGACGTGCTTATGCGGTTTTTATTTTGGGAGCTATATCCAGAAAGGCTAGAGAAAGAACTGCATGACTACCTTCCTTCCTCTATATGCAATGGAGTTAGAGTAATCCCTCCTCCTTGTGGCGTGGACACAGCATGGCATGGAGCAAAACTTATAAGTAACGTAAGTCGATATTATATTGTTGTCATATTGATAATTATGAGCGTATTATTAAGTGATGGAACCCTCTTGCTCAACCTCCGTAGCAGATTTAGTGCCAACTGATTATTTCTCAAGTACTGTCTGAAACATACCTTTGATATTATATACACACTGGGCATGTTTGGGTAAAATCAATGTGGGATTGTCACCAAAGATGCATGAAGTCCCTTTTCTGTACTCCCAATTCTGCCATATTGTTATTTATTCCGTCTTGTGAAGCTCACGCAGCTGCATTTTTAATAATTTACTGTGTGCAGTTAAGCACCTTTCCTGGTCCATGGTGTATCACAAAGAAGCAGTTCCGTCGCAAATCAAGACTAATGTGGTGAATCTCTCAGAATTTTACTTCTCCTACCTCTAAGAAGACCGAGCTATTTGGTTAGTAAGAGGCAGGTAACAGTTGCCTGCAAATAGCTCCACGGTTCTTTCCATGTCTTTATATAAGTCTGTATGTATACTGTATAGTGTCCGTTATTGATTGTCCTCCAAAGCCATAGAAAACCCTTATGAAGATGTAAAGTTGTTATCTTTATTTATACATACTGTATTTGATATTGCTTGTCGAAACCTCTTAGTGATATATATACTAATCCTTTCACTATCTTCTAAATAGTATTTACTTCATTTGTCAATTTATAGAAGAAGAAACAATGATACACACAAAAATCATACGAATTGTCATTTAGAAGATTTTGAAGATCCCTAAAATCAAAAGAATGAGACAGTACAAATAAAACAAATCGTGGATATACATACAGAAGCTTCCCTTTCTCAGGTTGTTGTTACGAGTACATTACGGAAGCCCGACTCTCTCAGCCTCAAAACAACTTAACAAACACCAAGAAGGCTGCGGTAATGGTCAGCGAAAGACGGGACGAAGCAGTGGAGGCTGCGTTTAAGTCTGCTGCTGAAGCGGGAGGCTTAGCGGGGCACTCGAGACCTTCTTTACCTTCTTTGCACTGGTTAGCGAAAAGTCCAGGCGGGTACTTTCCATAGAGATTGATGTAACTGAACATAGTTGTTGCACAATCTGAGCTGAGGTCGTTGAGATCTTCGGCGTAAGGACACGCAAGGTCCTTCAAAGCAGAGCAGCATTCCTTTGGTGGGTATTTGGGACCTTTGCATTGGCTTGTTATGACTGTGTAGTTCATAAACTCGAAGTTCACGGGACATGCTGTTAGCATTAAAAAGAGAAACCATGTCAACACACAAAAACGTTATTTTCTGAAAAATCGGTCAGATCAAATTTGCGAGGAATCACTACAAATTCACGACTAGCTGTTTCTCTGTAAAATGGTTTTAGACTAATGCCATGATCGAGGGTCAGAGAGTTTTGAAGCCAAGTTAATACACATGACCAAAAGTTAGAAACTAAATTATAAGCACAAAACACAGAGAACACCCAGAATCAAGAAACGATGATCAAGATTGTAACTCAGATTTGGTCAATGAAGCTGTATAGTTGATGGATGTGTACGTGTATGTATATGTATATGGATAAATATGTAGATGGAGGAATCGTTACTAGCTGCTACATCTGGATCCGTTTGTAATTATTCTAACACAATGGGATACATAAATGGAAGTCTTACTAAGATCATCATACTTCTAAGAGAATCAATTTGAAGGATCAAAACGTTCAAGAGGAAACAGAGATTTAAAAGAACTTACTTTTTTTGGTCTGAAGTAGGTTTCTTCCGACAACTAAAGCCTGAGATTCGAACACACCATCTGCAATAGAGAAAAAGACAAGAAAATAACCAAATCAAATCATCTGTTTAGAGATTTGTTGAACATTCGAACATGATTCTAGGGGAAAGAACATGTACCTGAGATGAAACTGGAGGATGAGAAAGAGGGCAATAGTGTGAGTAGAAGAGAGAAGAAAAAAGCTCTAGAGAGGAAGTTGAGCTCCATGATTCTTTGGTTTTACACAGAAAGTGACGAAAGAGATCTGATAAAAAAGAAAGACGACTTGGTGGAAGACGACGAGCTATGGCGAACCACGAAGATAGAAAGAGAAAGAAAGAGAGAGAGACTGAAAATTAAAATGTTTTTAAATAAAATAAAATAAAATAAAAAATACAGATAGAGAAAGAGAGAGGAGGTGGATGACATATTTGACATTGGATTACAGCCTAGACGAACGCGGAAACTTGCGAGCCTGTCTGATTCTATCGAAACGTTGCCGTTTTAGTCTTCGCTGCCGCCATGAATTTGTTTTTCTCTGTTTCAGTAAATTTAATTGAGTTTTCATTTTTCTAATTCTGTTTTAGCCAATGAAGGTATAAAAACTATAACTACAAAAGAACAAACCTCAAATTAGTTAGTGATAATCTAGTGGTAGAGTTTGGTACTGTAAATGTTAGTTGTGTCCTAGGAGTGAGGACAGAGACTTAATATCCAATAAGTGGTTTGGAACAATTTGCTTTCGAACTCGGTGATTAGGGGTCCTTTTTTTTGTAATGATAAATTTATTTATTAACAAAAAGAAAAAAAATTACAATCTTTTGGCTTTACTCAATACCAATCATTCTGTAACAATGTTATTTTAATTTTTTTTAACTCTAATGTTCTAAATGATTGACGTAACCAAGATTAGAACTTGGAATGAATGTTTATACCAACGATTCGATGATCAAATATTTGTAAAAAGCTATTCATAAATAGTTCTACTATTTTTGTTCATTTCACTATTTTACTATTTCAAGATACCAAAAATTTGATGAGGAATGTAGAGACTAGACTAGAGAGTAGTACAATAAATATGACTTGGGACTTTCTTTTGGCTATACCCAACGAATCTACGCGGTTAGAGAGAAACATAAACAGATAAAAAGTATTAAAGCAAGTTTCTAATTTTTTTTTGTGCAAGGCTAATAATGTTGCTACATAACTGGAAACAGAGACTGTACATTGTTTCAAGCGGCTTATTCTCATTATCGTCACTGTTTACACTTTTCATCGTTCATTAATTTTAATCAATATATTAATAAATGATGATTTACTTTAGACGGGCTATGCATGACGACGCACGCAATCTAAATAGTATGAACTTCTGCAATATTCAAAATTATGCACATCATTTTAACGTCAGTCCCAAATCCAAATGTCAAACAAGACGCATCTATTCTACTATATTATTACGTACGCACACGGAAATTTCAAATTTTTAAATTTTTACGAGGAATAAGAAAACCAAAATTAAGATCCCAAATGTCTTCCCTATAGACAATTTTATCCCCTCAAGCTTCTGTAAATTATAATGAGTCTCCGTTTCGTTATGACCAAAAAGCTTCAGATACAGCATCGCTTTCTTCGCTGCCAACATAGAATAAAATCAATTGAAAAAAAAAAATCAAACAATACAGATTTTGATTGCTTTTAAACCAAAATTTTTAAACCTAAGAAAAGAGGACGCAATGAGCAGAGCTTACTTCTTGGAAACGAGTTTCAAGCTCTTCTGTGATCTGAAGCTGTTTTGTTAATGTCAAATGTAATACCTGAAACACACAAGTAGATATATATATTATAGAGATACATTTATATGATAAAAGCATTAAAGCTTAATAATAATAATAAAAGGTCGAGATTCAGAAGTGTACGTACTGATTTGGTTTTGTCGAGATCGAGTTCTAGAGACTTGATCCTCTCGAGAGATTCTGTTAATAGCTTATCTTTTGCTTCTGGAATTTTTACAGGGTTTCTACTAATTTCTATGAATTCTTTCTCCAGCTTCTTAAGATGATCCCGACACTGAATAATAATCTGGTTGTCTACCGATGAATCTAGGACGTTGACGCAGTTCTGTCTTTGCCAGTATCTCGGCAATAGGAAACCAAAGAGAGCAAATAGCTTCAGTGGAAAGGCTAGCAGTATCTTCACCAAGTGAAGGATGTTCTCGCCCTTTATTTTCTCTCTAAGAGCACCAAGCCGTGAAATCTGACCACCTGAAGTGTGATAGTGATCATTTGAATATCCCGTTGTGGAGAAGAACACTAACGGAACTCCATAACAAGGATGAAAGAGAAACACACCTTCTCTTCTAGATGTATTTGTAGAAGAAGAGTTTTCAACGTTTGTGTTAAGTAATTGGGGCTGAGACCATTCTCCTTGAACCGGTTCTAGAGATTCCACAGTGGTAATAAATTTATCACCGTCTGATGTACTGGCCTGCACAAAGAGTCTTAGTCAAAAACCAATTGAAATAAAACCGTGTGAGGAAAAAACAAGTCGAAAAGAAAGGTCGGATCTGAAAAGCACCG
Source organism: Schrenkiella parvula (assembly GCA_000218505.1). Lineage (NCBI taxonomy): Eukaryota > Viridiplantae > Streptophyta > Magnoliopsida > Brassicales > Brassicaceae > Schrenkiella > Schrenkiella parvula. Next base: position 9,372,790 of record CM001192.1, on the reverse strand, counting down.
TATCAGAGTGTGGAGGAACTAAACAAGTGTACGTTGAAGTTCTTGACCCAGTGGAACATTCAGAATCTGGCTCTTCTTTTAAAGTTTTGCTATACATTTCCTGCGAAGAATTAAAGTTACAGCATTCTATGGAACATAGAAATAAAACTTCTTATATTAATGGAGTAAGGAGCTCACTTTAGGGGGGATCATGCGAGTGGCGGAATCATGATCTCTTATATGAAGAGGAGCTTTTTTAGTTTGTGTTACGGGTTTTACTTCCATGTGATGTACGAGCTGCAAAACAAGAGACGATAATATTATAGCTCAACTTATCATGGCAGCTCATGGATACCTGAATCTTATAAACAAAAACAAGAATGAAGCATGCCTCCAATATTTCCGGATCATTCCATGGTCCTTTGTTAGACCTTAAGCATCCTCCTTCGTAAGGACATTTGCATAAGCCTCCTAAGAATTCTGGAAGTTGGCTGTACGGAGGGAAAAGAAAAGCAGTAAATCATAATGTTAGTATGCACTAACAGAGAATCATAATGTTAGTATGCCCTAACAGAGACTTAAATGAGGTTACTATATTAATAAAAAAATATTATAAAAACTTATGAAGTGAATCGCATGTAACCTGGAATCAATTGCTTCAAGTAACTTTGACAAGGACTTTGGTTCCAGAACCTGAGTAACACAAGTAATGAGTGGCTGCTGACGATAAATAGGAAAGTTTATGCGTAAACCAAAGCGATAATCACTACTTGTATCTTAGAGATAGTCGTTGGATCAAGAAACTTCTGGGCAGCAGGCCAGAGCAAATTCCTGAATCCAATCCCTGCATTGACAATGAACATTCGGTGCAAAGTCTGCAAGAGTCAGAGACCACGATTACAAACTTTTACAGCAACCGAGATATTCATGTCCACTCGGCTCATTGGGTCCATGAAAAAAATCTCCTCTCCAGTTTATGTTTGGAGTAGACTAGTACAGAAAGTGTATTCTTCAAAGAGTTAGGTACCTCAGGGTAATAATTGCAATCTACTTTAGCAATGGAGGCTACGAGATTCGCAGCTGTAGGACTAAAGTTCTTCATACCCTGAGAGTTACCACAAAAGCCACTTTATAAATCAAGAACAAACCACTTTAGAGCATCTTTATAGGATTTTACCATACCAGGCCTTCAACATCCAGTATTGTAGTCGTTGTAGTAACCCGACGCTTTGCTGCAATCGAACACGCAGGGAGCTTCTCTTGAAGGGCCCTCTCAAATTCTTGTACATGGTACTTCAAGTACCGCTCAACCGTTGTAACATCCATAAGCTTACCGGGATGAGCTTTTCCAAGTCTCTCGATATAGATAGGTCTACCATCTCTATCAACTCCATGATACCCCTGAGGATAGTACCGTATGACTTTGTCCAACTCTTTGAAATTGAAATCCTATTTGATCGATTTGTAAAATGTTGTTAGGTCCGGAGCAAGAAGCCAGAAACTTAATTAAATCGGCTGCTACACACCTCTCTGTAACCCAAAGTGGTCAAGCAACATCGAAGACAAATATTCCTTTACCTGTATTATGCGATCTGTTCCAAAATCTTTCCTCCATTTGAGCATTTCTTCCCACACCGTGACAGTTTTCTCGATGTTGAAATCCATTGTTTTCAGAAACCTAGTGGAAACAAACATATTAGAGAGACGCACACAACAAAGGCATTTTCAAATCTTGAATTAGCAAATGAAAGTAAAGAAGTCGTAGGGGTGGTTCAGAGTCAAAAGCTTCACTACTTTACCTTAACAACATATGATAATCATCATGCCTTGGAGGCAATAAATCCTTCTTCAGAAGCTGTTGGCGCAGTTTAAGAACAATATCCTCCTCATTCTCGTCCCTAACATCCTCAATGAAAGGAATCGGGTGATCAATTTTTCGTTTCCCTTTTCTCTTGAGAGGATGTGTAAGTTTACTCGAACAACTAATGGCTTTCTTTCTCAGATTCCCAATTCTAGAACGCCGTGGTTCATCCTCTGTGCATTCAGAATCTGAGAACTTCTCTCTTGGTTGTTCACGACCTGCAATACATTCATCAAATATACATCTTCATACAACAACAAACAAAAAAAGTGATAATAGCCTAAGAAGCTAATCTTATTTTTCGTAGACCAAAACCATTTTCACTCACCTGACATCTTCAGAATCAGTCAAAATCTTCCGAATTCCGCAAAATGAAAAAAAAAACCTGTCACCGAATCGCACAAGTTAGTCAAACGCCAAAACCAACGAACTAAAAATTCCTCGGAAAAAAGCAATGCAGAGGAAGCAGTAACACGAATCGTGACGCTACAAAACCCTAAACGAATCCTTTCAGTGTTAAAGCCAAAAGTCGAACTATGGACAGGTTTTTAAAAATAGTAACAGAGAACATCGATGAGATATATCTATACCAAAAAGGATGAAGACGGTTTATACCTCTTTTGTTTTGTATATCCTGTAGAGCAAATCAAAGATTTTCTCCGATCTCGAGAGATTTGAATTCTGGGAGAAAAGAAAAATCAGGATTTCGTGCTCTCTGTTTTAATGGAGTTTCCTTTTTTAAAAGGTATTTGGGACTCTCTGTTTCTCTCTTCCATGATATGGCCGACATGTCTAATTCGCCATTAAAACTCCTTCCACGCCTTTTTTATTTATTTCATATAATCAAAATCCTTAAATGAAATTTAACCCGACGAGTACACCTGGAAGGACGACCACATACATTAATTACTTTAGCTAATTAACTCATTTTTAAATTAAATATCAAATACTTCAAAAAATAAAAACATTTTTGTTCTTTTTGGGGCGAAAAAATATCTTTGTTTTTGTTGCACAACTCACCGAACCCCCACACCCATTTTAATGGTGGCTTAACAGTTTAACACCAAACTTGTTTTTTCTTTTTCACTTTTAGTACATCATGTTTCTGTTTTGTCAGGTACACCATTAAAATAAAAAATCAATAAGTAGCTAAATTCTTGAATACTTTAATACCTAAACTATGTTGACTTTTTTCCAGAGAAGACCCTACATATTGCCATATTGGAAAGTCTTCAGTTGTTCCATTCTCAAGACTTTTCTACTTGGAAAAAACATTAAGAGCCAATAGGAATCAAACACCGTATAAACCTGTTGAGATCATCAAAATGTGTTGGTCCAATATAATTTCACTGTTAGTATTATATCAATGTAATGAATATTGTTTGCAAACTTAATGTGTATTTTTTCATTCAACACTAGCAAGAGAGTGACTCATCATAATAGCCAATTATTGGCTCAAACCATTGGAAGATCTCAAATGTCTCAATAAGGCATATTAAAGCTCATGTACACACCCACCAACACACGGCTTCAGATGATAGAAACTAATAAAGCAAAAGCAAGCCAAGCGAAAGCCACACTCTGGTTTTTCTTATTTCTCCTATTCTTAGACATTATCGCAATGTACTGGTGCTGATACTTGTTGCCAAACATCATCCCATTGCATACTTCTGGGTCCAGGATCGGGCAGTGCTCTCGTACTTGGCTCGGTCTGTCTTGTAGATGTGAGCTATTTCAGGAACCAGAGGATCGTCAGGGTTTGGATCTGTCAGCAATGAGCATATCGACAGAAGAACCTGTGGCAAATGCAACACCCAACTCTTTTAGCACTTTAGCTAGATATGTAGTAAAAAAGATTAAACTATCATATTATTGACGACAGTATCTTCAAGAAACTAGCTAATGACCAATATTTAAACATATAGAATGGAAATCTAGATATCGTGTCATGAAGGCCTCGACCATTATAATATAATGTAACTCCTGATAAAAGAGATCGCTCATCTTCCATAATTTAATTGGCTAATACCTTATCACAACAACATTTAGACCAGGACCCAAATATCATCAAAATATATATGACGAAGGCCTTGATTAACCCAAAGGACTGGGGTGTTGTTTGTTCAGTAAACAAGAGGTTGGTCTACGCGGATGACCACACTAGAGAGAATGGACAAGGACATGAACACAAGAAAGTGCGGTTGAAAACAGACTCATGATATGGAACAAGAAAGGAAGGGAAACAATGTGATCACCTTGGATATGGTAAGTGCAGGGCTCCACTGCTCTTTCAGAATGTCAAGACAGATGCTGCCATTACTGTTGATATTCGGGTGATAGACCTTGGTGCGGAAAGAAACCTGCATCATAAACAACCACAGATGATTGCCACAGAAAAATAAAAAGCCTACTTGATTGAACACTCACTCTAAGCACAAGGGTGGATGATAAAATAATTCAATAAGCTCAATAAATAAACATAACAAGCAGCTACATTGTTACCTTTGGTGGCTTGAAGGGGTAATCTGGTGGGAAGTGAATGGAAACAAGAAATACACCTCCGGTGAATGGGCTATCAGTTGGACCCATAATAGTTGCTTGCCAGTGGAACATATCATCACCCACAGGACCTAATAACATCACCAATTCCATTAGAATCTAAATAACTCTTACTGAACTGAGTTTACTAAATCAGCTACTGAATCTCTGTAGTCGTGTCTTAGTAAGTACACAAAATCCCAACTTTAATGGTGATTATATCAACCCAAGTGCTAAAGGTGTTGCTACAGAGATATAAGCGGAGATAAACAACATCATACTCACCGGCACTGCATGACACTGGAGGATCCCGTTGCAGGTCCCTAAGCTCCTTGTTAATTCTTTTCGAAGCCATAGCTTGAATTGTCCTCGCTGCTGCTAGCTACAATACAATCAAACTCTGATCAAGAAGAGAATTTTCCATACTAATACATGCTTAGAAGAAGCACAAGCAATACACAACAGAGATTAAGATTATGGGTATCATAAAAGAAGATTATTTATGCGAATAAAGTTAAAACAAAAATATGAACAACTAAAGAAAATAATATTAAAAAAAAAAACTACATGCAAGTTCGTCAATCAGCCGATGATACGCTGCCAAAAGAAACCAATCAGGAAACTATCGAAATCATACGGATAATGCATTCAGAATCTAAATTAGACGAATTCAAGCCCAGCATACAAGCCGATTAGAGAGGCGATTAAGTAAAGATACTGTTTTTTTATCAAAACAGAGGCAAATCATCGAACTATTCAGAAACTTATACAGAAATTACGCATCAGTGAAACGTTACGGTACGCGAATACTCTAGAAACACGAGATAAAGCGAACAACATGGATCAACGACGGAAACAAACCGAGAGAGAACAGAGGGGAAAGAAAAAGGAGATCAACGACGAAGATCGGGAACTGGAAAACGAAAAAAACCCTAGAAGAAACGATGATCGAGTCGAATCGAGATTTTTTCAGAACTGATTTTGACCTACCTTTCTTTCTTAGGGTTTTGATTTGATTGATCTTCGGAAATCTCAAGGGGTTGATTCGAAGATGAAGTTTAGCAGTCGTTCACTTTAAATAGATTCCTCATTCGAGCGGTGAAGCTTTGCCACGTAGCGAGCGAGATTCCGAAACGGGCCCATTACAAGGCCCAATATGTAAGTGACGGAGAACATTTGCTCTTTGCATCAATGCGAGCGGTCCATATTGTTCGAAACTTTACATAAGCAAAATTGGAAAAACAAAAATTAACACATCAGTTTAGGAGAGAATCGGCTTGATCTTGTTTTAGTTTGTACTGTAAGAATTTATATATGTTTATATTTTTATTACGATCAAGAACGAAGGGAAAGATTTGGAGCTAACAATACAACACTTTATGCCAGTTACTATTGTTTCTGCAGCTTCCAGTGCTTGATCCTTGCCTCACAGTTGTATTTCTCCCACTCCCTTCTGATCGAGCGAGCTAGTTTTAGCTGTAATGTGCCATATTGCGTTAGTATAGATTCTTATTTGAATCATGAATATTTTACATCTTCCTAGGATCATGCTAGTTCATGAGACTCGTACAAAATGCCTTTCTCGGCTCCAATTGGTAATTAACGTAAAAAAAAGTTACTGCAGTTCCAAAGAGGTGATAGGGCATTATAGACTGCGAAGCTTCTACTAGTCATTATAGCAAGAAAACAATATGACCCAATGAAGCTTACACTTAGAACGTGTTATAATCGCAAACAAGTCTTTTCATCCTTTGGATACAACTTGAGTTAATCATACAACGGCTTCGGAATATACAATATGTTAATAATACAATCACACACAAGAATATATTTCAGATATCCCAAATAATTGTGTACGAAGCTGTCTTGCATTACAAGAAATTGGGTTTGGCACTGATGGTTAATAAACACCACAACGGTTCATAACTAAACCGGATGATTTATTTGATTGATCAACCGATTCACCTAGATGTAGGATCGGTTTAAAACTAATCGGTGATTAACCAACTAATCAACTACTCTCAATTTTGAAAATAGAGGGTTGACATGTAACAGAAAATGTAATAAACATGTGAAAAACACTCGAGAACAGAACATTATATTGAAACAAACTTCACTTTGACGTTTATCTATCACAAAACATATTATCATTACCAGACACATACCATTATGATCTTATGTTTTTTCTTTTGCTAAAATACAAAGCGTATAAAATTCCCTTAAACTGGCACCAAACTTTTAAACAAGCTCAAAGTCTCGGAGAGAGAAAGAGACTCATCATGCTTTTGTGTTTCCTTGAAATTTTGTCATCTGATCTCTCTCTCCGGGACAATGATAAATAAAACAAAAAAACACATTCATAATCATATATACAACAATTCTATTCCAGGGAGAAGAGAACAGTACTGTGTAGTCAAGAGAGGTAATGGCCTTCGTGCATTGAATTGGATCGGTTTCGTTTTTCATTGAGATGTGTGAGATCACAACAAAAATTGTGATTCAAGGCATTTGATTTCTACACTTCTCTTGTTTTGGCTCTCTTCATACCGAGGCTATTGTAAGGAGAAACAGAACCAGACATTGGAGATCCTTCATCACGAAGAGTTCCATTGAGCAATGCTAGCTCTCGCAGCTGCTGTTTCTTGTAGAAATCATGAGTTTCCTCCTTAAAACAAAAACTAAGTGTGAGAACTTTATATAAACGATACTATCATTATCCGGTTTGAAGTTAAAGGGGAAAGAGCTTAAAACAAACCATAGGAGTAAGCAGATCATCGAGTATTTCGCGAGCTTGCATGAGACGTGCATCGACTATTTCAATTGGTAATTCTGCTTCGATTAAGATATGAAGAGGCTCATTTAAGTGATCAAATCCTGGTTTGCCTCTCATTATTTCCTCCTACAAGAAGAAAAACATTAACACTGAACAAATATTGGAATATGGATGCAAATGAAGTTGTGAAGGAAAACAATAAATACCTTAATTGGATCTTTTATACTGCCTCTTCCTCTTATAAGAACACGACAATCAGTACTTGCTTCAACTCGCTTCAAAGAGTTTCCTCTAGGACCCAGGAGGCGACCAACGAAATTGTACTGTCATAACAAGAAGTTTAGAGTTATAATCCAGCAAATTAGTATATGGACAAATTGATTCCGAGTGTTCATACATTTGGGTAATCGTCGACTGGAATATCCACCCTAATTGTTCGCTTGGCGATCAGACCGGATGGACTACCAGGTGAGTTAAGCCAATTTGGTCCCGGAGATGATGGAACAGATCTCTACAAATGATTAACCAAAACAATTTAGAAGCCATACTAACCTTAAAGCATAGTCTCATCTTAATTGACATAGAGTTGCAGCACTAAATAGCAAAAAATCGAAACATCCTTTCGATGGAAAGGAGAGGCATTGCTTGCAACCTGTAGCTGCTATATCCTAATAATATGCATAGAGAGCACATTTATATGAGAAAAAATTATAGTAAGCACATCATCATTTCCATCCTTCTGAGTTGCATCTAATCTGATACAGCTCGTGGAGATAGTGGAGTATCTAGTTAGTGTTAATCTAACGCAAGACCGTACAAGCATTAAGGATATTTGGTGTTAGCCCAGGATACCTGTCATTATAAACTATGACTAAAAGCAGAGTCAAATATGTTATATGTCAGCAAAACTTATAGTCAATAAAACTTGTATTGCAGTGGTATGAATTAGATGAAAAAGAGTTATGTTAATGGTTAGTAGTCATACTTCTGATGGAAATTGTGAGGCCCATCCGCTCATGTCAGCTCTTGCATTCTGATATATGCCTCCATTAGCCAGAGGGCTAGGGTGGTCAAGCCCACTCTGACTTAAAACTGTGGCATTCTCCAACAACGTGGTTACACGCAAAATCTCTGTTCCAAAAATGTCAATTTCCAAGAGCAAGACGCACCAGTTAGAATTAGTCAACAAATCAGTCAGCAGTACACCAATGAATGGAGATACAGCACAGTTAGTTAATTGAGTTAGCAAAGAACAGCATTTTTTTCCTTTCTCTCTAGTTAAGTAGACTGATAGAAGTCAGTAAAAACATAAATTCCAAAATATCGAATTCTAAGTCAGATGTTAACGCAGTCTGCGAACCACATTCCACCTGAAATAATTAGCACTTATCATTTTTTGCTCTAGTTCTAACTTGTAGTCTCTCTGTGATTAGTAAGATATCTACATTTGAGATTATTCAATCAATTTGTTGTATAATCTAGAATTGCTAGCGATAATAGCTGTAGGAATTAAGTGTTTATCAACTGTATGAGAGCTTCACCGTTCTGAAGTAAGATATGACAAATATCAGTGTGCTGAAAATACATGTAATTAACAAGAGAAACAGCAATGCTCACCTTGGTTTAGTAGCCGACATGCATGTGGAATCACGGGCAAGAATGGAGTAAGCTTATGACGCTCTGCAAGTAACTCTGAAAGATACCTGCAAATAGTGCAAAGTATCCAAAACTCAGTAAAGCCTCAAAGACACAGCAAAGATCCACTCAAATAGCTCATTATGATCAAGAAGCCAATATAAAATTTTAAATTTTGCAGCTAGATTCAAATTTCCACTCTTTCAGTACAGTGGGTCTAGTCAATCTTCCTAAAAATTGTGAATTTAACAGTTTCATCAGTGTATGTTCAACAATAAGAGAACGAATAAACCAATGATCTATAAATCCACCATAACACTTACTAAAATCTGATGCTTTAAACACACAAAAGGAATGAGCTGGATTGAGACAAATCAAGAACATCAGGATAGAAAAATAGATCGTAATTTTACAAGCAGAAGAAAATATAAGACAGAAGAAAACCCGATCAAGAAATTTCCAGATTTACGAGAAACTATTGAGATCTAAGGATTAAATCGACAAAACAAATCTCAACATACGTCTTCAGATTCATTAGCCACAATAAGAGTCACAATATAAAAAGAAAACAAACAAACAAACAAACAAACAAAAGAAGAAGATGAGAATGAGATTCAATTACTTCTCCTGCTCAACGAATACAGAAGACTGTGATCGGAGACAACCGGAGAAGTTAGGAGACTGAGGAGCAGAAGGAGGAACTGAAAGAGACGACGAATACGTCATAAACCTCCCTCCGCCGCCGCCACCAACTCCACCACCACTTCCTCCTCCTCCACCACCACCACCGAGCGACGTCATCATCATCATCTCCAAGACAACGTTCACAAGGAATCAGCGCAGAGACGTCGGAGATCGGACGACGAAGCGGCGGAGTAAGAAGACCAGAAGAAGATGTTTTGTCTCTAACGTCGGTGGATTTTACGGGTCGTTTTATAGAGACTGTGTTGCTACTGTGGAAATGATTACTTGCTTAGCTGTTTTTTTTTTCACCTTTTTGGCACTTACGCAAATTTTACCGCTCTTGTTGGTTTCTTTCAGAAGTTTCTTATTCATCTAGAAGGATTCACATCCGGTTAACTAAAAAATTCGGTTCGGAATACCGAATCACTAAAACGCGGCGTTTAGGAAAGTGAAGCTCTCTGATCAAAGTATTACACAGTGAGTCGCGAAGGTTGAAGAAGAGTTTGGACAAGGCAAAAATGGAGGAGACGATTCCTTTCAAGAGTTTACATAGCAGAGAGTATCAAGGTCACAAGAAGAAGGTCATTTTTTGGGTTTTTCATTCTTCATCGAATTTTCTGTAGTTCAAAAAAGAAACTTACAAAAAACCCTAGCTTTTTGTCTCAAGTGATCTGGTTACGAATTGCTAAAATTGGGGGAATTTTTTGATTGAAAGGTGCATTCGGTGGCTTGGAATTCTAATGGGACAAAGCTTGCTTCTGGTTCTGTTGATCAAACCGCTCGTATTTGGAACATCGAACCTCACGGTCATGTAAGTTCTTCGCCATTGAGCTGGAAATTTTTGTGTTTGTGATTTTTACATATGGAGAAGTACTGGAAATTTATATATTTTTGGTAAATTTGATTCAAATGACATTTACTTTAACCAAATTTTCCTTTTGGTGTTTGCTGTTAGTGTAGTTTCCATGGAGTTTTTGATGCAAATTGAGTCTCATAACGGTTATAATCTTTGTCATTTGTCACTTCGAGTTATCTACTCTTTGTAATTTGATTATTTATGGGTGTGTGGATACAGAGTAAGGTTAAGGACCTTGAACTAAAGGGCCATACTGACAGTGTGGATCAGCTATGTTGGGACCCCAAACATCCAGATCTGGTTGCTACTGCTTCTGGTGATAAGAGCGTTCGTCTCTGGGATGCTCGCAGTAAGTTTGATTCTCTTGATCGATTCGTTTTGCTCTTTCAAAAATGTAACAAGCTTGAGCTTGGTTTAGAAATCTATTTCCTAATGGATTTGTGTCAATTCCCAAATATTTTTTCGCAATCTTGGCTTTTGCTTTCGAGTTATATCGCACATGATTAGATATAAGTTTCTTAGAATTATAAACTAGAGTTATTTAGCCGGATTCCATCAAAGAGAAATTTGTACATGTTTTCCATAAGTAGCTACTATCGTGTGTTCTACTATCAGAGGAAAATTGATGAGCTATGTTCTTCTTCAAATTATACAGGTGGAAAATGCACACAGCAGGCAGAACTTAGTGGGGAGAATATAAACATTACCTACAAACCTGACGGGACACATGTAGCTGTTGGTAATAGGGTATTGTCTTTACACTTGCATTGTTCCTTATTAGACTGTTTTTTGCATTGCTTGATTGATCCATATATCGGTGTTTGTTCTTTATATTACTCGTCGATGTAGGATGATGTGCTTACTATTCTGGATGTCCGTAAGTTTAAAACTTTACACAAGCAAAAGTTCAGTTATGAGGTAACGAAAGCAAATACTTCTATGGCTCTGTATGGAATGTTTGCTTAGCTTTCGTCTTCTTGTAACAGGTAAATGAGATTGCCTGGAACATGTCAGGAGATCTTTTCTTCTTGACTACTGGACTTGGTGAGGATTTAAATTCTGTTCTTTTCCTGCTCACTATTCCCGAACTTAGTTTTCTTTGTTCTTGAACCTTAGAAAATGATCTTCTTGGAATGTTACTTTCGTATTTTCTTCTGTTCAGGCACTGTTGAAGTTCTTTCATATTCAGATCTTAATCCACTTGACACTCTCACAGCCCACACAGCCGGGTGCTATTGCATTGCAATTGACCCTAAAGGAAGGTAATACATGTTTGCATTCTTTGTCTTTACCCCCTGAGACACAAATGGTTATATAATTTTTCTGGTTGCGTCCAATTCCTCTCCCCTTTGCCTTAACAGATACTTCGCTGTCGGGAGTGCGGATTCCTTGGTCAGCCTTTGGGATATGTCAGACATGCTTTGTTTGAGAACATTTACAAAACTTGAGTGAGTCTCAGCCTCGGCAGTGCGGATCCTTGGTCGACCTGATATTTTCAGATTAAAAGGTTTAATTTCCGTCTCATGTTAGTAAATTATTACTCTTTCTCACAGCTCGCCGGTCAGGACAATAAGCTTCAACCATTCAGGAGAATACATTGCTTCAGCCAGTGAGGATTTATTTATAGATATCGTAAGTTACTTTTCAGACCTAAACACTGCTAGTTGCTATATAGTTTCCTCAGTGGGAGATTAGTGCCTCATATATGACCATTAAAACAGGCTAATGTCCAAACCGGGCGGACAGTGCATCAGATTCCGTGCCGGGCTGCCATGAACAGCGTCGAGTGGAATCCCAAATACAATCTACTTGCATATGCAGGTGATGACAAGAGTCCCAAGTATTATGCTGATGAAGGTACTACTGCTGCATAGTGATACTTCATTGTTAGCAGTAGCACAAACTCTTAAACTTGACTGCAGAAATGAACAATGACAACAAACTCTTTGGATCTCTTTGCAGGTGTTTTCCGGATATTTGGTTTTGATAGCTCGTAGGAACTGTACACAGCATCTGGAAACATGATAAGAAACTCTGCTCGACTCTTGGTGAATTGGAAAAAGTTTATGTGCCTTCTGTACTACTACTAACTGTATGTGTTAACGTTGGAATCTTACAGTATCAATACTTCTATACATGGAAAGTTTGCGGTTCTAGTTTTATATGAATCTGGCATTTTATTTGCTGCATAAATGGTTACAATAAGTCAAAAACCCAAACACTGCTCTTTATTATTAGAAAAACTAAAGAACAAATTTTTTTGATCAAGATAAGAATGCTGATTTATAGAAGTCTGCCATTTTATTTGTTGCATACATTGGTGACTATTACACAAGCTGTGCTCTTTTATTATTAAAAAAAACAAAGAATGAAACTTTATGATCAAGATAAGGATTCTGATTCCGAGTTACATCTATCTAGCGTCAGACATATGATCTATAGTATGTGTGAGCGTATTGCTAAAAGTGGTTGTTCTTGGACCCCGGGGAGATTTGACAGCAGCTCCCTCAAGCTGATACAAAGGCGAGTGATAAGCTTTTGTCAAGATCGGACCAAAAGCTTCATCCCCACGGTGGAGGTTGAAGAAAAGAACGTAGAATTCCTGAGAAATATAACACATTTATCACTGAGAGTCCAGATTTGGATTAGTAAAGAACAAGAGCAGACAATTTGCTTACCCAAAAAAACAATGAATTGTGAGAGTTTGTCTGATCTGTCAAAATCCGCAGAGGATGAACTTTGAGATCGGGAAGAACAACCCTGCAAAGCAAAGAAGAACAATGGTGATCAAATACTGAGAGAACCAAGTAACAGGTTTCCACTTGATCTCAACGCTTGAGCTCTTCATCCTCTTCCCACTCATTGGCTCCTTTGACAGATCGAAGCTCGACCCTTTCATCCTCAGCTCCAAAACACACCGTGTAAGCGTTCTGTTATCGTTCCTCCCCCTGTGAACTCCTCTGTAAACTTTCCAGAACATGAACAGCTTAGCCTGAACCAGCAGCACCAGAACCAGTGAAGTGGCTAGTGACACTGCAGAAGGAATCCACCATTTCTTACAGACGGCATCGCTTTTCATCACGTCATCATCACCAGAGCAAGAAGAAGAGTAGACAATTGTGAAGAAGAAACCGTGGAAGACAAGGAAGAAACAGCAGAGCTGAAAGATCTCTCTTTTGATTGACTCGAGCCTAGATTCTTTAAGGAGGACACGGCGACAGAACAGATCTTCTTCTCTTTGCCACAGCTTCAGTAGCAACAAATGTCCTGGACTCTCTGAGATCTCAGACAACGGATGCTGCTGAATCACCCTGAGTATTCCCATTCCCGGATTTGGGACCGTAACCAACTGTCGTTCTTTTTTTGTTGCCTCTCTTTATGCTCTTCGTCTACTGGAATCTCCACTATATGAGAATCTTTAGTTCCAGCCATAGCAAAACTATTAACAAAAAAATGATACTTAATGAAGAAACAGAGATTCAGAAATAGAAAGTAACGAGAGTTTATGGCAAGAAAAAAATTGGAAAGATTGATACTTTAAGAAGAAACAGAGATCGGAAATGGAAACTAAAGAGTAAGAAGAAGATAGAGAATTGATGAAATTGCAGAGGAGAAGAAAGTCCGTTTGTTTCTCTTTTGATCAAAACTACGACTTTAGGTATTTAAAATGTTGTTCCTTAACGGCTATTTGTACAACGGTCTGATTTTTTTTTTCTCTACGTTTCGCTGTTACTGTTCCGATTCTTCTATGCGACCTTTTTTTCCAATTGTAAGTCTGTAACGGCTATATTTTTCTTTTCCAACGTTCATGACCAATCTTTGGGCCTATAATGGGCCAGATGATTTGCAATATGCTTTTTAGTTTAAATTGGCCCAAAATCAATTATCATTCTAGCTTTGCTGGATTCCAATTTGTAACTTCCACTTCCACCACAACTTATAAAAACGTGATATATTTTGTATATATTCCCCTTTTTTTTAAGTTGAGAAATATATACAGGTTTGCATATTTTTTTAAAAAATTCTTTATTAAAAGAATAATTAACGTTTGTTACAGTCACCAATTTTTTATTGTTATGTTCATTATGGAATAATTCTATTTTTTTTCTTCTAATATTGCCGTTTTTAATTTTGTATTATCGACATTAACAATTTAGTTTGTATCGTCTGGACTGAATATTAAAGTCTCATTTCATAATAAAAATCCTTTATTTACAATTCTTCATTATTAAATAATGCTTTAGAAAGCAACACTTATTGATCTCTGAAAACCAGGAAACCACCTAATCAATCATAACCAAATGTTAACTACCAATGTGATCCAAAATATGAAAATCCGAACTGTAAATCTAAGAAAAAAACTTGGAACCAAATACGAATCAAACCATATGATTAATGAGATCATCAGCTTGTAGATCCCACAAGACATTATCCACATTAAACACATGATGTTGATGTTGATGTTGATCATGATGGCTCCTCATCATCAACATTCCATCTCCTCTTCCTCCTTGAGATCCAATCTCCTCTTGATCCACCACTTCTCCCTTCAACTTCCTCCTCTCATACTCCTCCGCTGCTGCAGTTTCAGCCACCGCTGTACGTATTCCACCGTGACCCCTCCACGCCGCAACCGCAGGAGACGCCGATCCATCATTTCTTTCTTCATTCCCAAACGACGACGAAGACGACCCATATGAGAATCCATTACCCATGTCCCATAGCTTCATTATCCCATTTCCATTCTCCAACCCATGCAGCTTCATCTTACCAGCTTCGTTATCAACAATTTGGTTAAAGTTGTTAGGGTTATGGTTAGTGTTAGGGCTTGAGAAGTTGATTTGGTTTAGGTCAACACGTTTCTTGGTGAGCAAGTGAAGCATCTCGTCCTTGAAACATCCGAGTGCGGCTTCAGCGAGGTGAGAGACCTGAGGAGGGTTGAGTGTAGTGGTGATCTCTGCCATTAGATGCGAGAAAGGCTTGTGAGTCACCGGATCAATTCCCATCCCCGACAACTTCTTCTTCAGCTTCGTGTTCCAATAGTTTTTCACATCGTTGTCTGTTCGACCAGGAAGCTGCGCCGCAATCAACGACCACCTGAACCATATAGGTCAAAAGAATATTAAAACAAGGTTTATGTCGTATTAAGTTTCTTGTTCCTCAGAAATTTTGTTAGCTATTATTGCTCTTGGCAAAAAAAATACTAGACTATTCATCAGCAATCTTTCAAAACTTATGAACATTTCCTACTATTCTGAGTCAATTTTGTGTAAAAGAAAAACAAGGCTTACGTCTTATTTACTTTCTTGTTTCCCAAGAAACTTATGCACAAATTTATTCAATTGTTTTTTTCAACAGCAAGTCAGCATCATAATTCCATAACAAAACAAAAAAAACACGCCACTTTTTTACTCCATCTGTAATTTTATACACCCTGAAGAAACAGTTCTAAGAAAACCTAATATATACAAAAAATATTAAAACCCTAATGAGATCTGATATATAAAGAAGTCATACCGGTTACCAAGAACAGAGTGAAACTTGACAATGATATGCTCTTCAGCCTCAGAGAACTGTCCATGTTTCAGGTCAGGACGCAAATAGTTCGTCCATCGAAGTCTACAACTCTTCCCACATCTCTGCAATCCTATAAAAACAAAGTTTTCGCCCATCCATTATCTACATTACAAAACTACATATCTTTACCTTAACGAACAACGTTTAAAAAAACAATAAGAAGCTTATCTTGTAATGGAACAGTAGAGCGATGGATGATCATTTATAGGACTATTACAACTTGATTACAGAAAAAATAATATTTTCAAGAATTGTAAATTAGATTTTACCAGCATTTTTAGGGATGAGACGCCAATTACGAGTACCATGTTGAGCAATGTAAGAAGCGAGTTTGTTGTCTTCTTCAGGAGTCCATTGTCCTCTCTTCACATTCTCCTTTTCACAACATGGAATACGACCCATTCTTTTCTTTTCTTTCTAGTTTCAATCTCTCGATCGATTCGATTTCTCTTTAGTTAATTTACCCACAAGAAAGAAAAAAAAAAGAACAGAAAAATTGGTTAAGAAATGAAAAAAGAGTTATAAGATTGCCCAAAAGAATTAAAACTGCCAAACTTTCATTTCTTTGTTTTCTTGTAATCGAGGCTTTTAAATTGCAAATGATGAAAGAAAATGTATGCATCTATATATATAATAATTAAAACAAAATTTGAAACGATAAAATTAGCATCAAATGTGCATGAATTGATTAAACTCTTTAAAGAATTCAACGCTACAGAGCGTGTGATTCTCTTTGGCCGGTAGGTCACCCACTCTACGCTTGGTCAACTCCTTGTATATACATTTTCATCATTCTTTTTTTAAATTTCATATCGTATTTATTGAGTTCCAACCAAAAAATATTATTTTCAAAATTTATGTATGCACATTTAAACCGTCTTTTCTTGATGTTATTTATGCAAACTATAAGTTTTGGCGGTAGAAAATTAGAGTTTGAATTTAAGCAAAAAAACAAAAGTTAGGGTTTGAAACATGAATATAAAGTGAGCTCTTATAGATTTATGACACTGAACTACTGAAGTTTTGTTATATCTTTTTTCTTTTTGTAAGAGAATGTTTTCGTGATGTACGGAGAATATCTCGAGGGCATACGTGTGGGTTAGTGAGCACTCGTGAAAACGCAAGAGAACCTTTAGATACGTACCGTTTCCCTTTGTCTCTTTTGTGTACGAACTAGTTTCTTATGTTTTAGTCAATTACGACCACACTTTGGTTTTTCGTAAATATTTTAGGGAATAGTATCCAAAATACATATAAGCACACCAAAATATTAATCAATGTTTAATCTGTTATTAGAAAGAAACTAGGATACATATATATTTTTTTCTGTTAATTTATCTTTATCCCACGATTTAACTGTTTTTCAGTGTAGGATGGCTGTATTTCTTGGTGGATTACTCTGAAAATGAATATAACAAATTGGCCGAAGAAAAAAAAAGTGAAAAAAAATATAATGGTTTACACACAAATACACAGAGAAATCTACTTAATTATAGTCACCATATCTCTGTTTTTTCTTTATTCACCATATTCTTCAAATTCTCATGAATCCAGAGACAGAGAGGAACACATTAATAGTACGCATCAAGAAAAAAAAGAGGCCTTTCCAACTCTAAATTAGGAAGAAGGGTAAGACTGAGAAAACGAAGAAGGACCATCCTCTGACTTATCTCGCAAGTAACGACTCCTATGATAACCAAACCCTCTCACTACCGACTCAACCATCCTCTCAGCTACTCCGGTTCCAACACCAATCTCTCGTCCACAACAAACCAAAGCGGCAATCCCCACCAACCACATGGCTGCAGCCACCCCAACACCAACCATAGCCGCCACAAGAATCGCCATTGTCACCGTCAAAACCGGAGCAAATATCAGCATCAATGGAGAAACGATTAGAAACAGAGTCACGGTCGCAACGAGGCTGACACTCATCAGCCCCAAGAGCGGTCCGACCACTGCCACGGCTGCTACGGTTGCAACCACAACCGAAGAACCGGTGGTTTTCTCTCCATCGGTTCTGGCTATATCTCTTCTTCTTCCTTCATGATTCTCCATATCAGTGGTGGTCTCAAGTTAGAAGGACTTGGGAGTTTTGTAGCATGGCTATATAGAAAGGAAGATGGTAGGCTATTGACACGTGGATGCTGATAATCTACAGCTTTATGACACGTGCATAGTCTTGTAAACCCAAAAGGTTATCCACTAGGCTTACGGATTTGAACCGGACTGAAATTACCGAATCAAATCTCAACCAAAACTGAACTCAACTGTGGCTTTGAAATGATTTAGTATGAATAGATTTAGGCTGAATAAACTGAATCAAACAACGATAAAACCCCTCAGAATTCTAGGATTCATATAAAACTACTGTTAATTGTTTTCGTACTTTATTTTTCGAATCACGGACTGATAATACAACATAATTGACCAAGGATTCAATGAAAAAACTTGCTAGTATAATTATAATGTAAGCAAAAGAATCGTTTCTTTCTTTTAGTAAATG
Source organism: Schrenkiella parvula (assembly GCA_000218505.1). Classification (NCBI taxonomy): domain Eukaryota; kingdom Viridiplantae; phylum Streptophyta; class Magnoliopsida; order Brassicales; family Brassicaceae; genus Schrenkiella; species Schrenkiella parvula. Next base: position 9,354,381 of record CM001192.1, on the reverse strand, counting down.
AAAAACGAAAGATTTTGGTGAATAGGGCTTAGCTGAAATTTGACTTAGCCACTTGTGGAAGAGTTTTGAGAAGAGAAGGTGATGGCTTCCGAAGAGTGTGATTGAGAAGTAGCATCAAAGTGAGAAGTGTTAGAGCTCCTGCTTGGTGTGCACTTCCTAGTGAAACAGGAACATAACTCAGAAGCGTTGATACACCTAATGTCACCTGCAAAAAAAAAAAACACACTTACATTCAATGGTTCTGATTTTAGTTTCCATGAAAATGCAAAGTTTCTGATGAGAAAAAAGATTAATTCACCTGAACAGCAGTCATTCCGACAGTGCTTCCAATCAAAGCTTTAACAGCTGGATGTATGTCTATCTTCCTTGTGAACCACCACATTGTTCCAATTGCGAGTAGCGTTGTGGTTGCAAGAAGGCGATGATCGAGCTGAAATCGAGTAAAGTTTCAGTCTTTTTGAGACTCTTGAAGCAAGAAAGCTTTGTTTCAATGTGTACCTGAACAGTTGATGTGTTCTCGAAAAAGTTGCGTATAAGTGGCTTCATCTCAAATATATCGTCTGGGATCCACGTATCGCCCATTTTCGGGAACGTATTGAATGCACGACCCTATAATTTTACAAGCAGAGAGATCTAGATGCTCAGATTTTTTTTTCTGTAACCAAGAAAAATAGAAGCTTATATCCAAGTTTCTTAGTTTGCTTACAGCATCATTTCCAGCAACAAAGGCTCCTGAGATCGCAGTGATACCAACAATCAAGCTTACTGGTAAGGCAAGCTTCTTCACTTTAGCCGCTCCGCGAACCCAAGCCAGTGATTCAGCTGGTGGTTCGGGCATAACAACAGAAAGAGCAGTCCAGAAAAGTCCACAATATATGGCGAAAGCTGACGTTAGGTGAGCTGCAAGACGATATGGACTTACCCTCGGTTGAGAATATTCAGATGGCGGCTCCTACAGGACCAAAATGATTACTGTTTATACAATTTTCTGCAGGTAACAACATCCAAAAAAAAAGATCTTCGCTTTCACAGTTCCTAAAAGCTTACCTCTAAACCGCTTTTGACCATCCACCAACCAATGAAACCTTGTCCAGCACCAAGTGCAAATAAGCCAGAGAGCTTAACTCCAAGACGTACAGTAATATACCCTTTACGCAGAAAATATGAAAACGGCAACGCAAACATGATTCCCAATCCTCTACCCCACATTCGATGAGCATACTCCATCCAATATATGAACTTGAAATCCTCAAGATTCATCCCTTTGTTCACACTGCAAATCCCCAATCCCAAAACACAACAGCGTAATTCAAAGATCAAGAGGTCGTCCAAAGACGGAAAATGCAATGCAAGCAAGAGCTAGCTAGAGAAACCCAAATTGTTTACTGACCGCTTATATTCAGGTGATTGCTTATATTTCTCAAACTCCTTAGCCCAAGCTTCGTCTGACAGAGGAGGGAATTCACCGGTGAATTTCCAATCAGTCATCGATAAACCAGACCGAGTTAATCGGGTTACTCCGCCTAATACCACCATGCTGAAAACCCAAGCTGCGGAACCAAACAGCCATATTCCAACCCATTTCCGAGCTTGAGGTCCTCCAGAGACAAGCAGCTTCAAACCCTCTTTACTCTCTGAGCTAATCGCAGCTACAGTTGACATATTCCTAAACAATGGAGCATTTTGACCCTACACAATATAATCTTTGATCAAGCCCAGCACAATCAATAATCAACCGAAGCAACTAGAGCAATCTACGAATCGTCTACTAGAGACCTAAGTCATTAGCTCAATCCCAGTATCTTCAACATAAAACCGTGATCAAAATTGTGCAGTTTTTTCACGCTAAGGAAAACCGTTCTCGGGTTTGCGAATGTAAGCTAGAAATCGAATTAGAACATGGAGAGGAAATGAAAGCAGAAATTACTTTGAGCAGAGATCGCAAGCCATAGATGGAGTTTCCAGCTAGAGGAGAAGACGAAGCAGGATTTACAGTAGCAGCTGTAATTTTCGAGGTGAAAACGCGATGAGCCGAAGCGGTGGTTGATCCTCGAGAGATTCCATATAAGGCCTCCTTGTTCCTCTTCAGAACCGATCCAACCGCACGAAACATCTCTCAGTGTGAGTATATCTCTTCTCTCTCTTTAGGGTTTAAGCAAGTTTTACGTTCAGAGGAACAAAGACAGACGGCAAATCAATCTCCTTCTGCAATTCCGACCCGGCTCGGGTTTGTTCCGGGTTCGGGTTTTGCTGTTGTGGCTCTTCTGTAGACACTAACAATGGCCAGACAAGGAAAACGACATGGTGTTTGATGTTAGGTGAAAGACGGCACGGTGTTTAGTACGAAAACTGGAAAAAAAATACTGTGTATATTATTAATCTAATAGCTTTGTAGATAACTGAAGGAATTATTTGTTTTGTAAATCGCAAACCTATGTAAAATCGAATTTTTTACTTAATGACATCATTAAAATTATGAGACGAACAATCATATTTGATTATAGGTTTAATTTGTATGAATGCTTAAAAGTTTAAGTAACTTTTGTCGTTTACAATTCAATATATCTTTGCTTGTGATTTACAGAGATGAAAATTCAACACATTGTGGTACTTGGTCATTTTAATTAACAAATTGAATCGATGTTAGTTAGTCCTTTTGATATTGAATTAGAAAAATATGTCATTAAAATAATTCTCTAAATTTATGTAGATTTTGTTTTGACTAGGTTATTTTAATTTTGCATGAATTTTATGAAAAAATGAAATGTTACCAGTGATACAATATAGTCTTTAAAGCAGAAAAATAAGAATAAAATGTTAAGTAGAAGGAGGAGCAGAGTTCTTGCGTATCTTCATATATCCAAACTTGCCAGCTCCCGAAGATGAACCTTCAAACACATATGGCATAAACCCTGTTGCTTCCTTGTACTTTCTCTGAATCTGCAATTCACATAATCATTAAACATCTTTAGTTATCTATCTAGAAGCTCAAGAATCATATCGAAGTTTTGATCTTTTTGACCTGAAGAATCTGTTCACTGCTTCTCAAACTGCTCCTTCCAATAACACAGACTGTTCCGCCGCTGCCACCTCCAGTGATCTTGGCCCCGTAAAGAGTCCCGTTCTCGGTTTTAGACTGCTTCAACTTCTCCATATTTTGCACTAATCTCACTAATCTGTCTGTACCATCAGAGCCAAGCCCACACGCGCTGTAGCTATCGTGGCACTGCCAAGTTCACACGCGTTAGACGAGTAACTAACTAGTACAAACTTAGAGTTTGTAAACTAAGATTCACCTGGTACATAAGCTCTCCAAGACCAATGACCTGTTCTTCTGAAGGAGTTGCTGTCAACAATGCTTTGAAAGCCTGAGAAACAGATCAGTTGCAACATGAGATACAGTATCATTTTCTTACAACTCCACAACAAAAAGTTACGATTACATATATGTTCAATTAGATTAGCTCACCTGGACACGAAAATTCTCATAAATTGGATGTTTAGTCGGCGCCATTATGTCGTATGTACCTTTTCTGTCAATTGTTGTGACAGAATCGCCATGATCACCAAACTTTTCGATGAATGCTTCTCCGGTGATAGACTGTGGGAGCTTACTTGCGTAAAGAGCTTGAAATCTTCACAATACAAAGCATCATTCATCACTATCTAATTGAATGGGAAACACAAACGAGGGATTTAATCAGTACCTATGAGGTGAAAGGTTGCATAAGTAATCTAAATAAGCATCTGATTCAATCAACTCCGAGCTCTCCTCTTCAGCATCTTCTGAGTTTGTTTCAGCAACAGAAGAACACGAAGATGCAAAAGATCTTATCATTGTCTTACCAATAAACGCTCCTATCCTCACCGAACCATAGTCTGAACCACCAATACTGCAGAACAAGAATGTAAAAACAGAACAAAAATGTAAGACTAATTTGGAATTTCCACACCAACTTTGGACTCAAAAGGGAAGAATATACACAGCACCTGTGTCGTATTCCAGAATCGATTCCCCAGAATCGAATGTGAGAAGGTATTTCAACAAGTCCTAGTATCTCAGCAGGCTGCAGCGAGTAGAAATTAACACGGTTATTGCTAAAAAATTCAGTTTTTGATGGAAATGAAGAGAGGAGAACATACCTGACAGATCATAGCCAGAAGCTTGTTAGCTTCTCCACACGCAGAAGCCATTTGATCCATCACTCCACAAGGTGCTCCAACGACATAGTTCTCCACCTTTTGGCAAAGCAAAGCCACGTCTCGAGGAGATATTTCAAGACCTACAAAAATTAGCTCAAAGCCTTAAAATGAATCATCATCTACTGGTGAATTATTGCGGAGGAGTTTGTACTAACCATGAGCAGCAGCTATAGCAGACATGGTAGCAACTTCAACTGAAGCAGAGGAAGATACTCCTTTGCCTTCAGGAACTGTTGAAGAAACCTGAGAATGTATTAGAGCTGAGTTAGACTCGTAGATACATTGCATACAGTTCATGAAACTCAATAAAGTTTTGTTACCAGTATGCTAATGCTGTCTTCAAATCGAACATCCATCTCTCTCATTAGTACCAGAATTGTACCTGCAACATATGCTGCCCACCTAGAAATGGACTTAATATATATCATAAAGCTTATGATGATGATAGTGGTTCTTATTAAGCATCTGAAATCAGGGAGAAAAGGTGAACCAACTTCTGAGATGGATCCCGAGAGAAGTAATGGTAGGCTTTCTCATAGGATATTGGTTTCCCATCCTCTTCCACAAGTTCAGACAAGTCCATATCAAAAGTTGGCCCTCTGTTGCTCAACTCCGATCCAAATGAAACCTGAAGTTTCAAATAGGTTTTAGAGAAAAGGCAATACAGAGTCAGAAGAAAAGAGAACTTACGATTTCAAGTATGGGAGTGTCTCTTGAATGATGTCGTGCTTCAGCGTGCTTCCAGAGTTTCTGTTTACTGGGATGATTCCTCTGGACAGCGGCATGGCATGCCTCTCTCGTGGGCATCTAACCAATAACAAGAAAACACTCTTCTGTTGAAGATGAATAATGCGAATAAAAAATGATGAATCTAAATTGATCCTGATGAAGAGGGAATTAACCAGCAAGACAAGACTTCCAGAGTAATCAGCAATGCCTCCCATTACATCAAGTCTACCAGGTGCTCTCGCCACAATAATATCCTCCTGAATGGTCACACAAGATTCATTTGTTACTCAAACACACACAAACTTCACTGAAAGGTGAATCCAGTAGTGGAACAAACCTCCCAGTTGAAAAGTGAGGCAGCCGCCAAATGCTCTCTTTCTTGATGATGCCCACCAATCTTAGCTAATGCTGCCAAACTATCTAAGAAACCGATTGTATCTGAAAGGCCATGGTGATCCCCATGAAGAATTTCAAAGCCTTCTACAAACCTGTTAACAAATCACGTAAGAAGTGAGTCAAAAGATTCCAACTTAGTCCTAATTTGAAAGATTCCAAGTCCACATGGAAACACACCTGGAGGATCTTGGCGTCCGATCAACCGAAGGAATCCCAGCCTCGTTTCCAGCAACTTGATACCATTCTGGAACTGAAAGATCTCTTCCTGGAGCTCTCTGTAGCTGGAAGCCTAGTATTATTGCATCCCGGAGTCTCCTCGCCCCACTAATCTACATTATCAATGTTTCCATCAGGTAAGTACCATTGGCTTGACATTAGAAAAGAGGCAAACACATATGATATTTGTGGATAAGAATCAAACACTATGCACATCTGGACCTCTCAACATAATCTAAAGTAACAATTAGCATTCTTTCTTGTGTCACTCACATTGAGTTTAGAACGTTTCTTCCCCATTGCGGTGTCCTGCAGTATTTTAGCCGCCACCTGAATATAGAAACGAGCAGGAGTGATGACATCATCAACAGAGGAAAATTGTATCGTAATATGAAGAGTTTCCATACTCTACCTCGCCACCATCAATGCCTCCATCGTAACACGGTTTCAGCGTAACCGCACGCTCAAGATAAGGCGCCCAACATCCAGCCAGAAGATCTCTTCTGATCATTTCAACTCCTCCTTGGTAATACTTTTATGCAGAAAAGAAGAATTCTCAAGAAAATGCAAAACAACATATGTAGACTGTGTATATGTATATGCTCTCTCACCTCAAGCATCTTTCTCAAGAATGGTTCTTCATTGAAGTAATCCCTTCGTACAAAAATGAACCGTAACTTGTATGCAAGTGCTTCACTCACAGTTCCATATCCAATTTTTCCTGAAGTTGTTAGTTAATTAGCACAATATTACAGTGAAAGACTCATTGATATTAGAGGAACCTATGATACCGAGCATGCAGTCTGAAGCAGCAATCACATCTGGAGTATAAGCATCTTTTGGAAGTCCTATGAAATTTGGAGGAAGCTCCTGTTTCGCAGAAGCTCCACAGACCTTTATATTGCAGGGAATTTTTCATTTGTAATCTCATTTCAAAATCAATAAAACAGGCCAAGTTAAATAACAGAACTAAATATTACCAGGCAGAGCCAACCAGCTGGAAGATATTCCTCCTTCAGTTTCCAACCAGTTGGCTGCAAATTTACAACAGCGATATTGTAACAGTAACTCGAAGTGCGAGAAGATGTTAAGAATATTTGCATATTGAGGTTGAAAAGCTTAGGAGAATTTGCTTACTTTCCCACCAAAGTTAAATATGAGTAGTTTCACATCATCTGGAACTCCAAGCTCTCTCCTAACCTGAAATGAAAACTAGACTGGTTATAATCTGACAGAAGACATGTCCATAATTAAGAAAACTGAAAAAGTGTTTTGTCTCAAACCTCTTCTCTAGATTTATGCAATGGCCGCACAACAAGGGGAATATCAATAACATCGTGGAAAGCAGGCACTGTAGAGAAGAACAAGATGGGTTTGGTTTGATATATTTATAACGAGATAATTAACAGAAAAATTTGTTGTCCTCAACAGTAACTTACTAGGACAGTATCCAGGGAGTCGAATCAGAAACTCGCAGTGCGAATAGTCCTCAGCTATCTGAAGTACTTACCATCAATAACCCGGTAATCGATTAAATCACATTGAAGCTTACATCAACTGAGAGTTACCTGCCAAACAATGGATCGGTGATGATGTCCTGCTGCCATCACATATTCTGCATATATAAAGTCCCAACTGCAATGACCACAGATTCAAAAAACATAACTTTCTTTGAAATGTATGTATGTAATAGACCACTGAACTTAAGCCATCAACTAGTAAATCAGCACAGATAATTTCACTGACCTGAAGTTGGTGACACAAACAGAGCGGATTCCGGCATTTGCTGCAGCACGGCAAGCAATTGGGACAACATCTGAGACCTGTTATGATAATATCTTTCTCAATTAATTCTGAAGCCATATATTCAGAAATATAGAACATTGAATGTAGTTTTTGAAGTACCACAAGGTTGGCTTTGATTGACTTTAGCCACTCAACCTCTGTGGCTAAAATAGAGTCTCGAGGTTCAACTGCAATCTCGGAGTACTGCAAATTTGACAACAAAATATTTTATGCAGCTAAGAACCTAATTGTCTTAAGGAGAAGGAAGAAACATCTTAGAGAGAGATCACTGGAAGAGACCTTCTCCAAGGAAGCACGGCGATCCACAGTTAAAGCATCAGATTGTACAGATCCACTGTCCAATAGTACCTAACACCACCTCCAACAATCCATTTGTTCAAATTGAAGATAAATCTTTGCTTGTGTATGTATCAGAGAGTGAAACTCAAAAACAATCAATCTCTTCTCTTTCTATGAAAACATCACAGATTTATTACCTTTCTGATAAAGAGATTGGGTGAGTGAATCTCCATGGTGAAAACAAACTCTGGAGCAGCAGAGACAACATGAACTCGATGTCCACACGATATCAGATGTCGAACCACCTATGACCATTACATGAACAGAGAGATTTAGGGGTTCTAAAATGTTATGATCACGGGCAATATATATCCATAAATCTAACCTCAACGACACGAGTGGCGTGACCAAAGCCATGGCCAGTAACGTAGTAGGCGAAAACCAAAGAAGACCGTGATGATTCAGACTCAGTCATTGGAGCTGTTTGAAGCAGAGTGGGCATTGCAAAATGTATGTTAAATTGTTGAATCTTTTACTTTTGATTTTAAAGAGAAAAAGAAAATGAGAAAAGATTTTTGTTATTTAGCCATAAATGGAGAGATCGAGAAGATGATAAGATAAAGCGAAATGGATTTGGAGATAGAGATAGTACTAAGCGTTACATAAAGCTAAATCTGGAGTCTACCGATTTATTCTAACAACCTAACTTTCACGTCCCCTCTTACGTGTTGAAGGGGAAAGCTGTCTTTTTTTATATATTTCCAATTTGTAGTTCATTATGTTTTATTTTATTTCTAATTATAGAGATTTCAGAGAGATATAGTTCCAAAGAAAGTTTATTACATTTTATTTCTAACTATTTTTAACTAAACAAATTGGTTATAAATTTATAATTAGTGCTTAATTGATTATTTTATTCCATATTTTCTCACACTATCCAAGCAAGTCTCTTTGCAGTTGAGAAGGTAAAAAGAAAAAGAAGAAAAAAAGAAGCAAAAGATATGAGTCAAAATTGGTGTGCAGTAACAAATCATACACGTTAAAACCATCACAACAAAAAATGTGACAAAGGTAGTTTCATGGAGTAGTTCTCAAGACTGATCAGCTCCTACTTTTATATTTTAAACAGATATTAGGAAAAGATTCATAAGATTGAAGGCAAAACAAAGGTTTCGAAATATAGACACCCATGGGCCATGACAAAGCCGTCTTTAGCTACACTAGAGAAACCCTAAAGATCCTAGAAGACAAATCAGAACTTAGAAAGCCTGACCTAGTACTGCCTCTGTCTTTTGCCAGAAACGCTTGTGGATTGAACAGCCAAAGTGCAATCTCTTGCCCAGTGTCCTGGTTTTCCGCATTTGTAACAATCTCCACCAGAGGAGGCAGACTTTCCTTGCACTGACTGAAACTGTTGATTACCAGATTGACTGGTGCAGTCTCTCGCCCAATGTCCTTGCTTCCCGCATTTGTAACAATCTCCACTTGTAGAGGAGGGCTTCACTTGCCCTGACTCAGAATTCAGATTACCTGATTGAGCAGTGCAGTCTCTCGCCCAGTGCCCTTGCTTTCCGCATTTATAACAGTCTCCAGCTGCCGAGGAAGGTCTTACTGGTCCGGTTTCAGACAGTGGATTACCAGACTGAACAGTGCAGTCTCTTGCCCAGTGACCTTCCTTCCCACATTTATAACACGGAGTGCCTGTTTTTGCAGTTTGATAGACTCTAGCATCTGATTCATCTAAGTTGCTGTTTTTGATAAAGCTATACGTTGTAGGAGATCTGACTGCGTCATCATTGCACCATTTGAAGAAACCACAAGAGCCCTGCCATGAAGAGGAAGCCATGTTACTACACAGACAATCAGAGCTAAGCAAGATACTTCCAGTTGATGGCTCTTGGCATCATTTGTATACCAAGTTGCACTCTGTCTCCAGCATTCAAACAGGAAAAAAAACTCCTGATCTACAGTTTACAGCTTATTTGATAAACTATTGAAGTGCACAGAATTTTTTGTATACTTGTTGCAAAAGAAGTAAGCATATACTTGGTTAAACGTCACTGCAATCAAAGATGGCATAAAATGAGAAACAAGAGTCAGCACTTAATCAGGGAAAAGAAAAATATGGAGCTTTGTCAGAAATGCAGCAGGCTTACCAAACAAGAATCAAGAATCAGAAACCACAAAATGTACAATAGATTATAATAGTCATAGCTATATTGATAATAGGTAATAAAAAGCACAGAAGCTAATTGATTGATATACATACCTCAAAAACAGGACAGCGATAAAATTGTCTGCCAATGTTTTCCCCTGTTTTTGCAGTGAGAACACGGCACAATCCAGCACCACAGGGACACTGATGATCCGGGAACTTGGATTCATTAGTGTTCCCATAACCATGATGAGTTGCTGGCTGAGTTCCGGAAGGCTGAACCGCATCACACCACTGGAAAAACCCACAACCTCCGTTTTCCTGTTGATATTGTAGTTTCATCAATCCAACATCATTTTTTTACAAATGAGCAAAAACGTAACAACAAGCCAAGCCATTGTCCAATCTTATTCAACGGAAGAAACTATTCTCACTGGCATTTTATCGAACACTAACGGAGCAGAAATGAGTAACATCTATGCGGTACAAGTGACAGCCAATTTTTTGGTACCGATCCAAGACTAAGAAATAAAGAAGCAACAAACTAAACATTAGGAACCTCTCTGTTGGGGCATTTGTAGAATTTACGGCCTGGATTCTTCTGTGTATTGGACGTCAGAATCAAACACCCACCAACTCCACACGGACAATTCTTCTCCGGGAAATCCTGGTCGCCGGCCTCTGATCCATAATTTCCGGAGACGCCTCCTCCTCCTCCTCCTCCGTCTGATCGTTGAAAACCGCCGCGAGATTTGGAGGCGGGATTGAGCGGACTGAGCTGCCATTGCTCGCTTTTGCTCCCCTTAAGAGCCGCCATATAAGGTCCCTCAGGTACAGCAGCGACCCTAGGGCGTTTCGCCAACGCCGCTTCTGCTTCTGCTTCGATTGCGGCGAGTTCCAGCAGGAAATCATCTGATTCCTCGAGATCTTCGACCTGAATCTTGCTTTTCTCCATTTCGTCTCTCGATCAACACTAGTGTGTTTGTGAAATTGTTTCTCTTTGGAGTTTTTATTTTATTTTTAGGTGTCTTTCTGTAGTACTTAGGGATTTTCCCGGTTTATTCTTATTTTCTCCATTGCCGCTTTCGCTTCCCTTTATTTTTGATTTGTGCATAGGAAAGCAAAACAAAATAGTCACGAAAAAACAATTTCAAAAAAATATATAAGTATTTGGACGAAAGTGTCTTCGGTCCAAGCCCATTTAGATCAGGCCCAATTTGTGTTTGATTTTATCCGGTTATGCCTCCAATGCAAAATGTAGTAAATTAGTAATGAGATCGAATCTTAATCTAACACTTTCTTTCTTTTTTTACTTTTCTCCTTCTTCCAAACTTCAAAAACCCTTAGACTTTCATGATCGACATTTTTTGTTCTTTCGATCTAACCAACCGGTTAAAGGTTTTTTTTTGTCCTTGAACTTTGAAAGGAGTTTCCAAACCATATAATATATATATGCCTTAAAGAACCGAAGTAATTTTTTTTTAAATGTGAAAACATCATCATGAGAAATGGTTATAAGATGATCTGAAATAAAGTCATTTGTTGAGGATAAGCTCACCGCAAGGACGATAAGCTACGTAGTTTCACATAATCTACATTTTTTGTCCACCACGATACTTATTGGACTATTTCGGTTATAAACATGAGAGAAGAAATTAAGTAAATGACCTTTATAAAAAGCATTCGATGTTCACCTTTTACTTTTCAAATACAAAAGAAAAAAAAACTCATGATCCAATAACTTTTTTGTTATAATATCTGATATAGTAATTTTTTGGCTATCAATCAGAATATGACATGTAAGTGTTGCATTAAGCATATAGTGTAGGTCGACGAATGACCGTATTCAAAACATAGTGCATAGGCTCGGAGCAGTTCAGTGGAAAAGGTTAGTACAATGCCAGCTCATTGAAGAGCTCAAAGACAATGTACCACAATTTTGTCCAGTCCCGACAGCTTTTCAATTTGTAGTGAATGTGATTATGAAAAGTTTTAGAACCAAGTTGTATTTGAGAGTCTCCAAAGTTACTAATTCCAGTTGAGAATGGTGATTTATGTCTTAAAAGTGGTATTATCGACGACGACTGAACCTTGACACCAAAGAATATGGGTCAAAAGGCATGAAACTTCTAAAATTTATCAAAAAAAAGTTTTAGAGGAAACTTATATTCAGTAAAATTCAAAACGTTTAACCTGTCTACATTTGATTGTAAAGGACCGACATGACTTGCAATATGTTTAAACACCTAACAAACCTTAAATGTCGCGAGCAATATATTTCCATATCTTAAATGTTTAAAGTTTTCAAGTTCATATAGCTCCTGGAATCTTGATACCATATTATCATTGTATCAGATGATTTGGAGAGTTTCTTTATCAAATCATTACGTCGCACTCAAACTCAACAAGACCATATACGCACTTAAATATATTCAGCACAGTCACCATATCTTCTTTTTTTATTTTGTCAAAAGTGAAGTCCATATCTATAGATGCATAGAAGAAAGTAAATCTTACTATAGTATTAGTATAGGGTTGATATTGAAATATGAAAACAAAATCGCTTCTTTCTTTTATAGGATCGTTTAACGTATGTAGAGAGTTATACATATATTGGCCACTCACTTTAGGGCCCTTCGTTTTATGCAAGAGGCACTGACATTTATTAATGTATAAGTAACATCAATCAATTGTAAACCCTATATTTGCTGTTGACATTTTTATTTAATTTTGTGCTACATAAAACAACTTGGTCATTTTAGCATATGCATTTGCATTATGTTCAGAATAATTCAGTGTTAAAACATGTTTTGAAATCATTGTTTCTATTCGGTTATCCTTATTGGATTTTGTGATTCGACCGGTTATTAACAAACACACAGTTCATCAGAATTACAATGTATATATGTTCTGTCGTTACACGATTCTGCAAGTTCAATAATACTAGTAATAATTTTGTTATTTTACGTTTCTCAATTAAGAAAAAAAGGAATTGTAATAATGGAGAATCATAGAATCGTGCGTGCAAACAAAAAAAAAGCAAATAAATTAACAAATGATTAGAAAGAATAAACTGGATTACAAAAGTAGAATGGCGCAATTCTTTATTTTTCTCATGACTTTATTCTTACATATATATATATATTTTTATAGCAAGTCTGAACCTAATCTGATCATGAGATTTTACTAAATGATATTTGTGTTTTCGATCAGGATATATACTCTATTTATAATTTATATTAATCGATGTTGTTAATGTATCACCATTAATTCGAGTTTATCATTCGAGTTCAAATATTTTGATTTATATAAATAAAAATAATCAATTGGGTGAGTGAACCACAGAAGGATTGAGATTTATTCCAAAGAAAGCATGTGAGTGAACGGAATCTAACATTTCGATGACTATTCGTAATTCAACGATATATACTATAAAATCCAAGAAGATCGTTTTTTTACATATAATATGGAAAATGTGGTACATATTGGTGGCGACTTAACAATGTTATGGGACATGCCTAATTTTACAAACTCTAACCATATACGTTATCTCGTATTATAATTTGATTTATCTTTCACGAATGACTATTGAGAAATGAAAATAAAACACGCGGGCACGCATTAAGACTAAATCATAGTATTTCCTTCTTGATTCCATTCATGCACAAGAGTGAGATTAATATGTATATATATAATCACAAGCGTAGGCATATACGTACACGCACACATCACTATACGTACATGCATATATACCAAACCCAACGTTTATTTATCATTTTTTTTGCATTTTCATTTAATTATTAAAATATTATTCATCTGTTTTACAAAAAGTATCATTTAAAAAAAAGTTACACATATTAAAAACTCTCTTTTATCTTTTTATACATTAAATATATTTTCTTTAATTAATATATTAAAATAAGATAAGTAAAAATATATTTTTATTTAAAATTCTGTATTAAAAATATAAAATTGTAAAACATGAAACTTTTTATGAAACGAAGAAAATATTAAAATATTTAATATACTGAAAAACATGGATTTTTTGTACATTTATCTACAAATTTAGAGAGTAACTGGAAAAGTATAATGTATATTCGTAACTTGGGTAGTTCAACTAATCCATTATTAGGTTTAATTAGTTTACGTTTCTGTATTTTAATAGAACTCATGAACTGTAGTAATAAGTCAGCTCATGTAATTAGATTTTGAGTAGATATATTCATATAATTTTTAAAGGGAGTATTTATGATGTATATGAAACAAACCATCAAATCAAATAGATAAATAACAAAATTTAGCTGAGAATGGACCCTACAAGTGTCAATAAATAACGACACCTTGGGAGGGTTAAGGCAACAAGCCAACAACACAAAGCTTTTTTCCAAGTCTTGAAAACATTACTTTACAAAACTCTTTCTCTCTCTCTCATCATACTGTCGACATGGCTTGCGAAAACAACCTAGTTGTGAAGCAAATCATGGACTTATACAACCAAATCTCAAACCTCGAGAGCTTAAAACCATCCAAGAATGTCGACACTTTGTTCGGACAGCTCGTCTCCACGTGCTTACCAACGGACACAAACATCGATGTCACAAAAATACACGATGAAAAAGTCAAAGACATGAGATCTCATCTCATCAAGCTTTGTGGTGAAGCCGAAGGATATTTAGAGAAACACTTCTCCACAATCATAGGCTCTTTTGAAGACAACCCACTTAACCATTTACACATCTTTCCTTATTACAACAACTACCTCAAACTAGGCGAACTCGAATACGATCTCCTATCTCAACACACAAGCCATGTCCCTACCAAAATTGCTTTTATCGGTTCGGGTCCGATGCCACTTACATCCATCGTCTTGGCCAAATTTCACCTTCCCAACACAACGATCCACAACTTCGACATCGACTCACAGGCTAACACACTCGCTTCAAACCTCGTTTCTCGCGATCCAGACCTCTCCAAACGGATGATCTTCCACACGACTGATGTGTTAAACGCTAAGAAAGGGTTAGACCAATATGATGTCGTTTTCTTGGCTGCTCTTGTTGGGATGGATAAAGAGTCAAAAGTCAAAGCTATTGAGCATTTGGAGAAGCATATGGCTCCTGGAGCTGTGTTGATGCTAAGGAGTGCTCATGGTCTTAGAGCTTTCTTGTATCCAATCGTTGACTCTTGTGATCTTAAAGGGTTTGAAGTGTTGACCATTTATCATCCGTCCGAT
Source organism: Schrenkiella parvula (assembly GCA_000218505.1). Taxonomy (NCBI): domain Eukaryota; kingdom Viridiplantae; phylum Streptophyta; class Magnoliopsida; order Brassicales; family Brassicaceae; genus Schrenkiella; species Schrenkiella parvula. The sequence goes on along the minus strand of CM001192.1, from coordinate 9,339,364 downwards.
GATGTGGTTAACTCGGTGGTGATAGCACGTAAGCTTGGTGGTTCGAGTGAAGCTCGTAGCAGCCAGGCCGGACGTTGTGTGGTTATGCCTTGCAACTGCTCGAAGATCCACGCCATTATGAACAGTCGTGGTATGAAGAAGAATATGATCGAGGAGTTTAGTGCTATTGAGTAAACAAAACACGACTCTTTTCTAGAGATATGTGTTTATGTTTTGATCTTTTCAATTTTATGTTTATGTGTTTGTGATGTGTGTGGTATGTTTGTTAAGTATAATAAGTCTTTGAATTTTGCGAGTTCTTTGGTCTTCATGAGTTTGAAGACACAGAACCCTTGTTGTATATTGTTTTTATTTTGACCATAAACATAAAACTTGAGAATCCACTTATATGGATAAATCATGACGGTTTTATTTGTGATTGAAATGATGGTGCCTGAAAAAGAAAAAAGAAAAAATAACTTATCATCAAAACTAACTAAACATAAGATACATTTGCAAATGAATATACAACGGTTGAGGATTCTTTATACTGATAAATATCACAATCGAGTTTCAACAATATGAAAAGTGAAGACCAGTTTTTAGCCAACGATATTTTTTTTGCACTTCAGAATAGAAGAAGCAATTAATACAAGATATAAACATTGATTGAAGTGTTTTCTATCTTTAGTCTACGTATAAAATTAAAGAACGGTGAATCAATTGTACAAACATGAACATTAAGAAAGACGATGTTTGTTTTCCAAATCCGCAATAATTATATATTTAGACGCAGGTCTCAAAATCTAAGAAAAACTGTAATCTGAAATCTCTTGTGTCATAAAAAAAAACTTGAAAAGATCAACCATTACAATACAATGACTATCGATAAAAGAAAAATTTAATAAAAGAACTGTTTCTTAAACATGAAAGTAGATGATTTTCCAACAGGGAAGCTAGAGTCACTGTAACCTCCACTTCCTCTCTTGTTAGAATAGCCAGGATAGTGGTTTAAACAAAACTCGATCTCACGGATCAAATCTAGACCTTCTTTATCACCCAGAGTCTTAAGCTTCCACTCGCTAAATGGATATTCTGTCTTATGAATCACATGGATCTCTCCTCCATCGTCTTCGTCTTTCACCAACACTCTGGCACTCTTCATAAACCCTCTCACAAGTTCTTGGTGTCTCCTGAAATCCGGTTAACATTTAATAACAACGGATAAAACCAAACCCTAATAACAAATTATCTTAATACCAAATATGCTCGTCTCATTAGATTGGTCTGATCATGATCGAAAAGAAATCAGTTTAGACTAAATTTTCATAAAATATTAAGTTTTGGAAAGTGACTATAAATATTTTAACACAAAAACGAAATTATTTTAAATCGAAAATGAAATAACTACGTAGTAGTTGTTCAACGATTACTATATTCGTGCTCTAGCTAGGTGACAAAAGATATGAGGAGAATCTTATTTATTTTTAGTACTACAACATACTAAGTTGATCAAAATCTCGGTTTATTTCTAAAGCTCAAAACATAAAGTAATTAAACCAGTTTTTTTTGTTTGAATAAAAGTTAACAGAAAACAAAGAAATGAAATAGTTAAATGTATATCTTGTATTTTCTTTTAGTAAGAATATACAAATTATAATTAATCGATCGATCTAACCGATTTAACTCGATAACCTAACGCAACCCAAAAAGTCCTTCCCTTTGTATTTTACCAAAAAGAAAACAAATAAGGGAGATACAAAGCAAGTGGTATAGATACATACATGATTGAGGGAAATTGAAGATGACTCTATCGAATATGGCAGAACCACCAATGCTAGGCTTTGTGGTCATAGAGTGCATGTTAACTCTATAGACCACACTGCACCCGAGTCTCTCCAACTCTTCTACGTTCGCCTTCCCATTCTTGAACTTACGCTCTAGCTCCCCTACAGACATTCGTTATTCCAACATTAACCAAGAATTATCAGAAGGTATATGAAACATCAAGTCCATCATATGTTATTTACTTTTATTGTTTCAGCATAATTTTTTTTAGTAAACTGAATATTGCAATATACTCCATTTATAAAGATTTTAAAAAGATTAAAACCATGTAAAAAGGGGTCTTCTATATATTAGATCATAATAGTGACGAAAGTAAGATATTTTAATATTAGCGTTTGATTTACCTTGAGTATCGAGAGTGGTCGCTCTGAGGTTTGTTGCGGAACAAAAGGCTCTGGCTAAGACAGAGAAAAAGAGAAGTCTCCTTCTCCAACCAAAAGTATTTTTTGTTTGTTGTTGTAATGTTTTAACCTTTTCGTTTCGTGGACCTCCATACCATCTGTCATCTGTGCATACTTTTACTTCTAACACCCTATATATACATGTAAACTTGTATACATGTCTTTATGGATGCATGGGTCAAAGATGACTTAAAGTTTTTGGTTTTTGTTTGTTTACTATATTAATTTTGGCTCTTCGAACGTTGTGAGTGTTTATGTACTTCGAAAAGCGTTCAATATTCTGTTCATGTATTCTTTTGAAGACAAGAGCCAAGCCAAACCCTCTTTCTTGCTTAAGAGTATATACATAACTGTAGTACCAAATGTCATTAATGCATCCGTCAACAGATTTATTGTTTTTGCAGATAATTCGACCGAAATCATATATTCTGTCTAATTAAAGAGATGTTTGAAATACTGAAAATCCTAATATTGTGTTTTTTTTTGTCCTAAGAACATTCAGTTTCTGTTCATCAACTCTTGCTAAGACAAGTTTAAATTCATTTTCTTCTGGATATTTTTTTTCAAATCGCTAGTTGGGGTGTAACATGGGCTAGTGATAAGCCCATTAAAGCCTAAATAACCCATTCATTAGTGATAAGCCCATTGGTTAATTCTGTTTTTTCTTTTAATTTTCAAACAACTTGTTAATTTTGAATGGTGTTTTCTGCTGTCAAACAAGAAATTACTTTGAAATTATTTATTGAGGATATTTTATTGAAAATGCAGAAAAAGAAGAGGAGATACAACAGCCTCTAGGTCCAATTTCGTTTCTAGCCCACCACACTTTTTAAATGAAACTCAAATGAACAAGCTCAAGAACAAACTTAAAACAATGGTTTCTACAAAAAAAAGAGTGGTTTCCTCTGAGAACAAACTTAAAACAATGGTACCAGTGTTTCTTAAACATGAAAGTAGAAGATAACCCAACAGGGAAGCGAGAGTCACAGTTACTTCCACTTCCTCTCTTGCTGGAGTAACTTGGATATTGACACGTGTCAAATTCCATTTCGCTGTCACAATACAAACCCTTTTCTTCAGCCAGAGTCTTGATATTCCAACTCGCAAATGGATAGGCTATCTTTTGAGTTACATGAATCTCTCCACTTGCATTAACCAACTCTCTAGCACTCTTGAAAAAACCTTTCACCACTTCTTGGTGTTTCCTGTGACCACATATATATAAACTTGTTTAATAAACTAAAAAACAACAACAACAACCCAATAAACAAGATTTACGTACAAGATGGTGTAGCTATCATGCTCGCGACCAAAATCAAACCCTGCATGAGGAAAATTAAATATGATCCTATCATATAGAATCGATCGGACTACGCGATAATCTGTGTCCATGGAGTGCACGTTAACACCGTGAACCACGGTGCACCCACGACGCTCCAACTCTTCTACGTTATTCTTGGCATCCTTGTACATCCGCTCTAACTCCTCTACAACAAATATGATTGTTCCCTAATCATTATTTGAAATATTTGACACTGAAAAGGAAACGATGATGCATGGTCTCAAGTCTCTAAAATGATACGTCCACACTAAAAGGTTTAATTTCTAGATTTCATATACACATATATAAAAATAGTAAATATATATATATATATATATATACCTCGTGTATCGAGAGAAGTTACAGTAATGTTAGTAGCCGAGCCAAAGGCTTTGGCTAGACATAAAGAAAAGGAGAAGTCTCCTTCTCCAACCAGAAGTATTTGCTGTTTATTATTGTAATGATTACAGTACATAGTATTTGAAACCTCCATTTCATCTACATGATTTTGCTCCTCTCGCAATGCATATATATATATTTGAAACGGATATGAATTGCATAATTTGCATGGATCAAAGAGTTTTCTCTTTGTTAATTTGGCTCTTCGAATTTTGTGTGTATTCATTATTCACTTTTGACCAGCATTGATCATTATTCTCATTCATACATACATCTTTAGAAAGACAAGAGTCAAAAAACTTACTATTGAACCCAACATGCGGATTAGTGTTATTGTTATTATCAAAAGAACAGTAATTAATTTTTGTTTTCGCCGAATCTATTTGCTCTTTTTGAATTAATCAATAGTTTTATTAAGAAACTTTGTTGTACTGTGCCATAAACTAGATATTGAAACCGGTCCCAGCTATTTCCACTAACATGTAAGAGGATTATTATATTAGAGGATTATTATATTAGAGGATTATTATATCAGGTTTTGAACCTAAAAGGATCACTAAGTACACCGTATGTATCTAGTACCTGCCTCCATACACAAGTTTTAAGCGATTAATTATTGAACAATCGAATTTGATGGAACATGTCTTTTTGCAAACTCAAAGTCATATAATAAATAAATAAACTATACTCCCATGTTAAAAGCAAAATTACTTAAAGTTATAGCAACAGATCTACAGTTACAATTATTTGACTATAATTTCCGTTTTCATATAATTCACAGCTTCTAACACTTTATATTAGTTTTTTTGGAAAAAGAAACAAGACATGAAAAACATGAAATCATTGTTGAAAGGACAACAATGGGATTACTAAATAAACTTTATCAAAAAAAGCTTTTCCTTAGTCATGAAGAGTGTTAAGGGAGCCACACCTAACCCTTACAAACATTACAAAAAGGAGATATTAATATAGAAAAGGAAATAAGAAAAACAATTTAGGAGTTCAAAACTTGGACTGAAACTAAAAAAGCAGCAAAGAAGAAAGTTTGTATTCTGATTACATAACTTAAATGATCTCTTCTTCGAAATATCCAAACTTATACTTTTCACATCAGTAAACAATTATATATATGTAATTATTATTGAACAAGTGTATTAGCCTAACCGTCAGTATATACCTCTCATATGTAGTATTTTTTTATAAAAAAAATTAATTTTTATCTTCACTAGTTTCCAATCTTGATATATTTCCACAAAGCATCACTAATATCTTTTATGATTTTAGTTTATTTCATATGATTCTCTTCTCTTTTTTGGCTCTACTGTGAAATTTTACCAAGAAGAAAACACTGATTTTATCAAATCGACCAACTCTTTTTTTTTCTTTTGATACTACTTAACGATTATATGCCCAATGCCCTAAACGCAACTGTATTCAATTGTCATAATGCTAATTTATTTGGAACAAAAGCCACCTGCTATTGAAAAAAGAAAAGTGCAAATGCAATATAATCTTCCTTCAATAAAATAGTAGGAGTTTTTTTCTTTTTTGACATTAAATAAAGAAAATCAACCTGCTACGAGAGAGATAATTATTTGATTAAAAAGAATGCATGTAGTTTCAACATAAAAAAGCCAGTGAGATTTGCTTTTTCAATTCCTCAAAACAACACGCAAGGTCCTACTCTCACTTCTACCAAAACAAAACCCATCCCATTAAGCAAAAGCTCCCTCCTTTTCCCCACTCACACAAATCTCTTTTTTTCAAAGTTACAAAAACTTTTTCTTTTTGCTATTTAACCAAACACCATTACACATTCCCAAAATTTCCTTCAATTAAACACACATTTAGTTCTCACACCAAGAAACTCAAAAGACAGAGACTTTAAGAGTTTCTTCCTCTTCTACAATGTCCAATCAACTTCCTCTTCCCTCACCGCCTCAATCGCAATCACAACCGCCCGAAACGCCTCCATGGGACACTCCCTCTTCCAAATGGTTCAGTCCAATCAGCACACCTTGGAGAACAACACCAAGAAGCACAAAATCAACTCCAACTCCAACAACACCAGTAGCTCTTACCGAAGTAATCGTGTCCAAATCACCTTTGTCTCAGAAGAGCCCTGCAACGCCTAAACTTGACGGTATCAAATCAGAGCCTTTAAACGATACAATGATTCTCTTGCGGCTAAGAACTAGCCGGACGAATCCATGGATATGGTGTGGTGCAGCTTTGTGTTTTATCTTCAGCGTGCTTCTGATAATCTTTGGGATCGCTACTTTGATTCTCTTTCTCGCTGTCAGACCAAGAACCCCTGTTTTCGACATCTCTAATGCAAAGCTCAACACAATCTACTTCGAGTCACCGGTTTATTTCAATGGTGATATGTTGTTGCTATTGAATTTCACAAATCCAAACAAGAAACTAGATGTGAGATTTGATAATCTTTCCGTAGAGCTCTGGTTCTCCAACAAAAAGATCGCCACACAAGGTGTCGTGCCGTTTTCGCAAAGAAATGGCAAGACCAGGCTAGAACCGATACGGTTGATCTCCAATTTGGTCTTCCTGCCTGTAAATCACTTAGTGGAGCTCAAAAGACAGCTCATGACCAACCATATAGACTACGAAATCAGAAGTCTCTTCAGAGTCAAAGCTGTTCTTGGGATCATACATTATTCTTATTGGCTGCATGGGAGTTGCAGCCTTCAATTGGCTAGTCCACCAACCGGCGGCTTAGTTTCTCGGAACTGCACTACAAAAAGATGGTGAAGAACACATGTCATCTTCAAAGTGTCTAGTGTTTATCTGTGTTCTTCAAGCATAGATCTTTTGTTTCCCACTCACAAGATGTAAAAATGAATCAAGATTCACTAGACTCTATGCAAGAACCGAGATCAGAGTCTATTCTGTATTGTAAAGAGAGATCAGGTAAGTTTGGTTATCAAATGAATCAAAGGGATATTTTTAAGGCGACATACTCTAATTCCTGATTCATAGTTTGCTTCAAGATTACGAAAATCTGATTCCATATTTGGTCCACAAGACACAATCTCGAAGAAGAAAAGACTAAAGTCCCAAGGACAAGAAAAGGATCAGACAATAGATTCACATGTTGGTTCACTTTAAGATTTAAGTAATCAAAAGTATTTGATCCAAAGGAAAGGAAAGCACACTCATCTCCTAACACCAGCCAAAATGGAGTTTTTAATTCAAAATCCTAACTTAATCAATACTTTTTCCAGAAAACTTCAGGAATTAGATACAACAAGTACGCAGCGTCAGTGGCAGAGAGAAAAGTTCAGCAAGAATTGATTGGCTAAGGAACAATTAGCCTAGATAGCCAGGACATCCATGAACAATTGATTTGTATGATAAAGAAAACCCCCAACTCTCAGCAAAATCTTGAGACAAAAGCAAAAGAAAAAAGAACCTAAAATTGGGAATTTGAGAAACATGAAATGTCTGGTTGTTGAGTGAAACAGGGATTAACAATGACTCTTTCACATGTTTAACTTTTGTGTCAGAAAAGAAAGTAATAACCAAATTCTTACTCTGCCTGGATTCCATCGTATCAATTCTCACTCTCTCATGTTCATCATATAATTATAAATGTGATGTTTCCTGTGATTCCAGCCTAGCCATATGAAGAAGAAATCTTGGGCATTCTTTTATATCACCAGTATTCATCTATGAAGCACTTTACAATTCAGATTTCGACGAACCGAAACCTGAAGGCATCCCAACTCCAGAAACCATAGAAGAAAACCTTGACCTCGACCATGTGTAATTATGTGGACCAACTAACTGCCTAGTATACCATCAATGCTCAACATAGTTCCGCAAGATTTCATCTAACAACCACAGATACTTTGATATCATCTCAATAAGTAAGTAGGAGGATGAACAATTGGGAGCTTGTGCAAGCTGTACACCAGATACTAGCTGACTTAGCAAAAGAATTGTAAATATTATTCTCACATATGCATTACCAACATGATGACTTCACAAAAAATCTCAGAGAAAAGAAAAACAAAGCATGGCTTCAAACCTCGGCTGGAGTCTTTGCCTTGATAGAGAGAGCATGCAATCCACTCTCGAGCTCCTCTTGCAACATGTCATATATCAACCTATGCCTCTTTACCAGACTTTTGCCTTGGAAAGCATCCCAAACAACCCGCAAGTTGAAATGTGGTTCACCATCATCATCACTACCCCTAAAAGCAGCATATCCTGCGTGCTGATCCAAAACATCTTTAACTTCCATCTCAACAGGATTAAGCTCCATTTCCAATACCTCATTTATTCTTATCCCTCTACTTCCCAGAGCAACAAAATCCGATTCATTTACAAAATTATCAACTGCTTCTGTTCCCAAATCGTCCTTTACACTAGCTTCGGTGCCTGAATCAGAATCAAGAACACATTTTTCATCAATTGTCTCATCGGAAGCTATCTTTACTCACCTCAGCTTCCAAGGCAAGCCTCAAGGCCTTCTTCTACATCATTTAAGCATGTTAAGACACCCATTGTTTCGAGATGAAAACCAAGTAGAACCGCGAAATCCGGCGAAACACGCAAAATGGCCGGCATGGGACTTCCATACTACAAACCTAGAACTAGAAGAGCAGCTAACCCTTGGTGAGAACCGAATTGGAATCAGCTTCGTACACAACATCACGTTCCTTATCTAGAAAAGCCCTAACCCATACCTGGAAAACGCATCCTTTTACTGTACTCTCCCTTGATTTTTTTAACTGAGCACCAAGCGATTTCAGGTATCGACGACGATGGAAAATGGAAAATAAACAATGTGCACTAACGCTGTTTCTCGCGATACGACGTCGTAATCATTACTTGGTTCAACAGAAATGAAATTCGAAACAATTTATCCAATTAAACCGGAGTGGCTAAGATAGTCCAATCATAGTTGATTTAAGATCGAGAAAGTCCACCAAGATTCAGAGGTGTTATTGGTTATATAAATTGAAATCTAACTCTAATAAATTTAAAATAGATTAAATTTTAAAATGTTCGGTTTATTTTAAAATGTTTTATCGTTTAGTTTAAAATGATTCATTGTTTGTTTTACAATTAAAGATGTATGAGTTATCTAATATTTTTTAATTTGTGTTAGTGTATTTCAAAGATCAACATAATACCATTAAATTTTCTCATCAAAATATTATTCTATTATTCAAAAATCTACATTAACAATATTTCCATTAGATCACCACCAATACAAACTATTTAATAGCAATTAAAATCAGAAATATTATAATCAAATTATCTTAAATAATAATTAGAATGCTTTTATTACTATTAAAATTATAGGAAGTAACATGAGTCCCATGTGAGAAATAACAAATTTAAGAAAATTTGGTTGTCTACAAAAAGAAAAAATATACAGAGAAAGAAATTGTTTTGTCAAAAAAAAAAGAAAATACTTCCAAAGAAATCTGGGTTTGGTTTGTTGTTTTTTTGGAATAAAAGTGACAGTACAATTGTATATATTATTATTAATTAAAAAAAGTCATTATAAAATCTGAAGATGAAAAGAAAAAAATTGATTACTATAATTTATACATGAAAATAGATTCAAATTCATACAAACTCTTTCAAATCAAATGAACTATAAAAATATAATCATTATTCAAATCTTTAATTGAATAAAAGATGGTAAATATAATAACCAATAACACTAGATTTTAAAATCTTTTAATAGAGATATTTTAAATACAGTAATCAATAATAGATTTTTTAATCAATTACTGAATAACAATGGATTTTAAATTCGGTATTGAATAACACTAGCTCAAACTAATTAGTGATGATGGGGTTGATTATGATACTTTACAAAGTATACGACTCTCAAAACAAATAAAATGATTTAAGCTTCGTCTTCGTTTCACCTTCGCTCCATCTCTTTATATAAACAAATACACTGAAATCAATCAGCTCCGAATCCAGCATAATTGTTTTTCCCGATTTTTTAACTAAAAGATTAGGTTAATTGTTTAATCACAATTAAAGTCTGTCACTTTCCTCAATCGACTCTTTTTGTCTGGATTTATTCCCATTTCCCAGATCAAGTATACTTCTTTTTCTTCTTCTTTTCTTAACTCTTTTTCTAGAGATCCTTGCAGGCTCGTGCTGAATCTGGTAATCATCGAATCTCAGTTTTTCAAAATCGGAATCTGAAATTTTGTTCTTTACTTTTCAATTTCCACATGCGACTATTGATGTAGTGGGTTTAGTTAATCTGGGTAGATTTTTGCATTGGCTGATCTATAAACTTAGAAGCTGATTATAATCAGTTTTGATGTTTACAGCTCTTGTTTTTTCAGTTTTGCTCTACCAAAGTGGGGTTTTTAGATTCACAAGGTAACAAGAACAAATGAGCTGTCTTTTGTAAAAGATTGTGTTTATTGGATCTATCTTTGATTGTATGTTTTTTAAAGGATTTAAGCTTGTTTGTGTATGGAATTTAGACTATCTGAGCAATGCGTACTATGGAAATTTAGTTGAAGGGTCCTGAATCATCAGTGTTTGATTTTGAGAGGATGTTGTGACTCAGATTTAATGTATTTTTGTAATTTGTTTGTCTGCAAGCGAATACGGTTTGGTGGTCTTACATTCTGTAACAAATACTCTTGTCTCTTGTCGTAGGTTGTGATACGAGATGGGTTCTAAGTCAGTTGTTGACATGATAGAAGCTTCCTCCAAGGTTCATTATTCTGGTTTCCACATGAACGGTCACATGAATGGGGTGGAGTCAAGTGCATTACAGGAAACAACTTCTGCATCCGCAGACATTCAAAGGCAGCCTTTTGTCATAGGTCAGATCTGCCTGCTTTTTCTAATCTCTCTGCTGAGTAAAAGTGGTCGACAAAGAGAAGTTTGGTGGACGGTCTTTTTTATTGTTTGAGTTTGTGGTGGCTAGGTGTTGCTGGGGGTGCAGCAGCGGGAAAGACATCTGTTTGTGATATGATCATTCAGCAATTGCATGATCAGCGTGTTGTACTTGTTAACCAGGTAAACATTTTGTTTTGTTGATAGAGAGTTCCGTAATGCTATGTTTCTGGAGTAATGTAAGGAAATAGAAAGCAGAATTAACCAGCTACTTGGCTGTATAAGCACCTGCAGTCGAAGTTGAATTTTGTATAAATGTAGTTGTGAACGTATAAATCTTAAATACAACTTGCTAAATCTCCAGAGATGAATGGTTTGGCAGGACTCATTCTACCATAGTCTGACTGAAGAAGAACTTGCTAGAGTTCATGAATACAACTTTGACCATCCAGGTGAGAATATCTTGGGATGTGGCTGATTTTTCTATAATATACTGGTGCAAATACGTAATGCCACTAGTACACTCATTAGCGCAGATACTTTTCTGTCTTCATTGGATTATAAAGCCACAAACAAACACATTATATTGTGACAATTTCGTGATTGCTTTTTTCTCTTTTATGTAGCTCTGTCTTCACATCCCCGGGTAGTTTTTTTGTGATCTTGGTTCTGATGATTTGTTGTTGTCATCCTGTAGACGCATTTGACACCGACCATTTGTTGTCTTGTATGGAGAAACTGAGGCAAGGACAAGCTGTGGATATTCCAAAATACGACTTCAAAACGTACAAAAGCAGTTTTTCAAGAAGGGTACCATTTTCTGTCTCACTATTGCATTATGGGACTGAATATGAAGGCTTGAAACCGTGTTGTAGATGGACGATATAATTTCAAGAAATATCAAAACTACTTGAGAAGCCTACTTCCTTTCCTTGTTTCTCATTGTAATGATAGTATTTTCCCGAATGTCATCACTAGCTTCTATCTGGTTGAGGATTTGACAAGATATATATTATGCCTTATGCTTGTTATCAATGCTTTGAATTTGGAAATGATCTGCCAGGTAAACCCTTCGGACGTAATACTACTTGAAGGGATACTTCTATTCCATGATCCACGAGTCCGAGGATTGATGAACATGAAGATTTTTGTGGATACAGGTCAATCTTTCATATCACCTCTTCTCTGGATAAATTTGTGAAATCTAGCATTATGAAATTTTACGCTGACTTATTTTTCTGTGCAGATGCTGATGTGCGCTTGGCAAGAAGGATAAAACGAGACACTTCCCAAAACGACAGAGATATTGGCACAGTACTCGATCAGGTTAGCCCGGAAATTTCTTTAACACTATAAATAGCCTTAGATTTTGTGCACCTTTCTGTATCTGAAGTAAACTGTTTGGTGCAGTACTCAAAGTTTGTGAAGCCTGCTTTTGATGACTTCATTCTTCCCACGAAGAAGTATGCAGATATCATAATTCCTCGTGGTGGGGATAATCATGTAGCTATTGACTTAATCGTCCAACATATTTGCACCAAGCTGGGTCAGCATGATCTCTGTAAAATATACCCTAATCTATATGTTATACAATCAACATTTCAGGTGATAATAATACAGCAGCTCATTTTAACACCAGTTACAATCATGCCTTTTAGCCACCAACAAAACTTATGTTGGTCTTTCTCTTTCAGATACGAGGAATGCACACCCTTATACGTGATTCCCAGACAACTAAACATGATTTTGTCTTTTATTCTGATCGATTGATTCGGCTGGTAGGACTAAATTCTCAAAAACAGTTTATGGATTTTTCCCTTATACGTGTCTCATTGCCGTCATCTGATTTAGTTTGCTTTTTGTATAGGTTGTAGAGCATGGTCTTGGACATCTCCCTTTTACTGAAATGCAGGTCATCACTCCAACCGGTAAGCATGTTTTTTGCATTTCTTTTAGTGAACCCACTAGCATTAAGTGATAACGTTATAACGGTTCTATAGCACAATTAAGTGATATCTCGAGTACCTTGTATCAGGATCTGTATATTCTGGTGTGGATTTCTGTAAACGGTTATGTGGTGTCTCCGTGATTAGGAGGTATTTTCTTCTTCTAACTTAAGTCTGTTCAAGAGAAACGTACCTGTTCCCCTCTCATATCTACTTAACGGTTATTATGAAATAATCATAGTGGTGAGAGCATGGAGAATGCGTTGCGAGCATGTTGCAAAGGTATCAAAATAGGAAAGATCCTAATTCACAGGGAAGGCGACAATGGTCAACAGGTAATTAAAAAAAGACAACTATGTCTGTCCGAGTTTTCAAAATCTGCTGTTTAGATTTCTAATAACACCGTACTGCAGCTTGTTTATGAGAAACTGCCAAATGATATCTCGGAAAGGCACGTTCTCTTGTTGGATCCTATCCTCGGCACAGGTCCCCTAACCCTTCTATTCCGGTTTCCACCCTAAAAGTACTGTGCCTTCCTTCTCCCTTTAGTGGTAATAACTCAGTTTTGTAACTTGCATTTTTCAGGAAACTCAGCAGTTCAAGCTATCAATCTTCTTATAAGCAAAGGTGTTCCTGAGGGAAACATCATATTTCTAAACCTGATAAGCGTAAGAAATCGCGAATGGCCCTTCACTTATCTTTTCTACCGCCTCGCTACTTCCTTATGAGTCTTTTTTTTCTGTTTAACCAGGCACCTCAAGGTGTTCATGTGGTCTGCAAGAAGTTTCCAAGATTAAAGATAGTAACATCCGAGATTGAAAACGGGCTAAACGAAGAGTTCCGTGTCATTCCCGGTATGGGTGAGTTTGGAGACAGATATTTCGGTACCGACGATGATTAGAAGATCGGCGATACATTTACCACCAGATCACCTTCCAATCTTCTGGTTTGCCCCCATATAAAGGACCCTTCAAGCTCTGATAGCAATTTTGATTTACTTAAAGAATACCCCCAGTGAAAGGTTCGATTGATGGAACTGATAACTTGGAACTCATGTACCATACATATATATGTATGTATCCTTGAAACTCTTGATAAAACTCGATATCCTTTTAATACATGATTTAAGTTTATTGCATGCGTATGCAAACTCTAAGCACACAAGTGCGGCTAAAGTGTGTGTGAAGCACAGATCGTTTTTGACTTCACATACTGTCCCAATACTTTTTGGACTAAAAGCAGGTTGGTCATTGGTTAGTGTAAGTAATTCAGAAGCCAGAGCTGCTCAATCTGAGATCAATTATCCATCCTTGGTCACAGATATTAGGTTTGCGTTTGCTTTTACATTCCATTTGAAATTTATAAATGATGATGTCGAATACTTACAACATGCAAACGTAAAATGTGAAAGTTGGTTTTTACGTCGCAAGACATTCAAAGTTATTATAATTATGTTAACGAGAGGATGTGTAGAAGGTGGATTTCGTAACCAGTTGTTTCCCGCCATAACATAACGGTCGGGACTAAAAAAGTTCGGTAACCTTCCCGGAGCGGACCCCACGATCGATATGTCTCACTCGAGCTCAGCGAGGTTGGATTCCACGCGCTGCTCCTTCACCGTCGCTTGTGGCTCTCTCCAAACTCAACTCGTTCAAAATTTCAATCCGACCAAAAGACAAAAAGGAATTGAATCAAGCAAAACATTCGGTTAGTACAGGGTTAGAGCTAAACCATATAATAATTTGGGAGAAACACATAAATTGGCACATGAAGTGAAGTGGTAAAAACAATTAGATGATGATGTAATGTTTATATAATACGGTTAGATACTTCAATCCAAAACGAAGAAACACATGGGCACATAGACCAGACTGGTGAAAAATCATGAGATGATGTAATGTTAAGTTAGTATGTCATAATACATACATCGAATCGAAACATGAAGTGGTTCCCGTACATTCCGGATAATCATCATTAGCTTTTCGTTCCTTTTGTCGGTTGCAACTCCAAAACCTTTCTTTTCATATGATTTTTTATTTCTTTTCTGCTAATGCTTAAAAGAAATAATTAAATTAATAATTTCATTACTTTACAAAAAAATATAATTTTAAAATCTAACTTGATCACACATTTAATAAAATTTCTATTTCACAACACTTTATTTTTTTTAAATTGTTATAATTATATTTTATTAATATATCGTAAACTATCATCATAACAAAAATTTAAAAATATTTTATGAATTATATACTATTATAATTTATTTATGAAATATATTTATATGATAAATTACAAAAAAGTGAAATATATTTTTATATTTTTATTATATCATTATTATTTTAGATATAATTTTTATATTATAAAACAATACTTTTTATAAATTTATTTTAAATAGAACTTATCTGATTCTGTATGAATTATACGTGTAATTTATCTAATATGCTTTGTTTTAGTATTCTTTGATCGTCGTTCCACAAATAAAAAATAACCCTCAATATCATAATTAACTAGTGGATATATAAGACAAGACGTATACAGATTATATTAAGTCGAAAAAGATAAGTGTTCGAAACTTAATTTGTTGGATAAACTTTTCTTTCTACATTCCAATTTTTGCAATGTAATGGTCGCGGGTTCTCAACATGTGGACTAATTTTGAAAATTTTTGTAAGACACTATCAAAATGTTGAACCTAAAGATTGTATAGACACGCATGACTATACACAACAAAAGAGAAACAACACACACTAAAATGTAACTGTCGTTCTTAGATTTGGTTTAGGCATGTGCAATATTATTATTATGTGCACACAAAAAAATTTTAATTTTTTGTTTAACAATGTTATTTGACCGTCGAGTTATCTTCAATCTTGTATTTTCAAAAAATAATTACACCTAGACACACTTTTTTAAGTTTGGTTTACAAAAAATAGCACTTTTGAAAAATGGAACATTTTTCAAGTTTTTAATGGAACAAAATGACTTTTTGACCTTCTCTCTTTTCTTTTTCTCTTTCTTTTTTTCTCATTTTTATTTATTTCTACTTTTTCTCTCTTTCTCTTTCTTTCTCTCCCCAAAAATTTTTTTCTCTTTCTTCCAACAATCTAATCTTTTTATAATTTATCTTCTCTTTTTACTTGAATTTTATCTTCAAATAATCATGTAATCATGTAATCGAGTTTAGAAAAAAAATCAAAATTAAATAAAATGCCACCATGTCCACACACTATGTCCACGCCACCATGTCCACACGCCATGTCCACGCCACCATGTCCACGCCACCATGTCCACACACTATGTACACGCCATCATGTCTAGTCATTTGTAATAGTCGTTTCAAAATCATTATTTTCTGGGTTTGCTTCTGTTTTCTTGAAAAAATACCGATAATTTCAAGCAAAAATTAAATTTTCATCAATTGGCTTAATTGAGATCAACATAGTTGAGAGCGAAAGAGAGAAAAAACATTATAGATGAGTATTAGAGAAAGTATTAAATCTCAAATTGGTGAAAAACGATTCTAAAATCAGTTAAAAAAGTTAGAAGAAATTTAAACTTATAAAAAAAGTTTAAAATCAAAGCTTAAAAGAGAAATAATGGAAGATGAGATGAGAGAAAGAGAGAGAGAGAGGAAGAGAGATGAAGGGAGATAAAGGTAGAGAAAGAGAGAAAAGAGAGAGAAAGAGATAAAAAGTGATAAAAAGTGAGAAAGAGAAATAAAAAATAAATAAAAAGTTTTTTTATTAAATATGAAGAGCTGATTTTTCACACTAAAAAGTGTATAATTCTAAAGTACTTATTTTTATAAATAAAATTTAAAAAATTCTGCATAGTATAAACCTCTCTACAAAATATAGTTATATTAAAAATATATATATTCGTAGATGATAAAAATGGTGATTGTTGGCTGGAAAGTCATTGTTATTCAGACAACACATGCTCATGTGATGGTGTGGCGCGTGGGTCCACGTGATCCCATGTCGAAAGCCTCTCTTCTCAATTTCACAAAATTAGCAAGCATCCAAAATTTTTAAACAATTAAATAATCGAATAGTTTTTTTTGTCAAAAATAATTGAATAGTTTTTTTTCGAAAAGAAAGACGAATCTTTCCTCCGTATGTAACTCCAAACACTCCCTGCCGTTTCCCCCAAAATTATATCTTTAATTCTTCAAAAAACTATCCAAAAAATACATTAAAAACTTATATAAATAAGCTTTTTTGTATTTCTTTTCTTGGATAATATAACTGTGGATTGATATTCAAACTAATCTATCCCCACCTATGTAAAAGGATTTTGAATTTTTGCTTAGCATCTAAACTTTTTGTTCAACCAAATACGTTTGTGCTCACTTACTCGCCCAAAACATCTCCAATTATGTTATTACTTTGTAAATAAGAAAAGAAAACAAATCACTTCAATCTATTGCAGTTATTGTACATTACATTCTTCAACTCGTTTGCAAGAAAAATAAAATTAAAACTCTCAAAACCCAAAAAAAAATAAGCTAAGAGATTCTTTCTTTCTGAACAAATCATCGACAACAAATATTCACACACCTTTATAAAATGTCGTCATCCTAGTTATAGTTCTATAGGTTTTAAACGGATTTATCCGAAAACGCAAACGAACAATTAGATGAATCTCGAGGAGTCACAATTTTCTCCGGCGGTAACGGCTGCGGCTGCCATTTTTCGCATTTTCCAGCTTTGATCATGTCGTTATCTGACCGTCCGACATCAAACTGTCTAATCTCTTTAAGCATTGCCACAATATCTTTCATCATAGGCCGATCCGCTGCCTTGTTGCTCACGCATAGGAATGCGACAGCCAACGTTTGGAGCATCTCGTGCATTATTGGATCTGCTCGTCCACGGATTCTCGGGTCAAGAATTTCTCCTGGAGCCTTTTTCTCGGCTAGATGATCTCTCACCCATTGCACCAAATGTGCACCTCCGGGTAGATCCGGATCCAATGGATGCTTTCCGGTTAACACCTCTAATAATATAACTCCGTAACTATACACATCACTCTTTTCGGTTATACGTTGCATCGACGCATGTTCTGTAAAAAAACAAAAACCGTTAAAAGTTATATGTTTTGAATTTGACAGTAATAACGTAAGAATAACGAATCTTGATGGAATTTACCTGGAGCCATGTAACCGTAAGAACCAGCCAACGGAGGCCGGTTACTCGGTTTTGACGAATCTCCATCGGTGTTTCCATCACCGGAGATGGTTTTGGCTAAACCGAAATCGGCTAAGTAAGGTTCGAACCGGGAACCTAACAAGACATTCATAGCTTTAACGTCGCCGTGTAGAATAGGAGGGAGGCAATCGTGGTGGATGTAGGCGAGGGCATGTGCAACGCCTAGAACGACGTCGTATCGAGCTTCCCAATCAGCTCCTCCTCTTCCTTTGCCGGCGCCGTGAAGCAGAGAGCTTAAACTTCCGTTGGGGAGATAATCGTAGAACAAGAGTTTCAGATTCTTATTAGAACACCAACCCAAAAGACGGATTATGTTCCGATGTCGAATCGATCCGAGAGTGTTGATCTCCGAGTTAAACGCTCCGGTTTCTTCCTTCGACCACATTTTTTTCACGGCTAGAGTTTCTCCCGACGCGATCGTTACTTTGTATACTACGCCGGAGCTTCCGGTTCCGATCACGTTCGCTGAGGTCAGGTTTTTGACGATGTCGTCGATGGAGAAATCGAGTTTCTGATAGAGAGTCACTTCCCACGTATCTAGTTCTTCTTGTTTTCCGGCGACTCGTTGTGCTTTGACGAGAGTGTAGATCGCCATGAGAACGAGAATGACGCTTGCTGCAACGAGAATTGACATGGTTAATTTCACGGCGGATCGGTGTCGGGTTTGGGTCTCGTTATCAGGTCGGGTCGCGATGAAAAGCCCTTTGTTGGATTCTAGAACAGAGAGTGGCAGTTTCCGAAAAAACGGAGTGTTGGGTAATTCGCCGGTGAATTCGTTGAAGGAGATGTTGAGTGAGACGAGGTTCTGCAGATCAGCCAAGACTTTTAGGTTTCCGGCGAGTTTGTTGTGAGAGATATCGAGGATTCCGAGATTGACGAGGCTCGAGAATCGCGATGGGATTTCTCCGGCGAAAGAATTGCAGCTCAGATTCAGAGATATTGCGAGTGACGGGATTCTGCCTAACTCGTCTGGTATTTCTCCGGTGAAGCTATTGTCGCCGAGATTGAGAAGCTGAAGACTCCGGCAAGAAGATATTTCTCTAGGGATTTCGCCGGAGAGACTATTTTTCGCGAGATTAAGCTTCGTGAGCTCGATTAATGACCCGATCCCAGATGGCAGAGGACCGGTTAGTGAATTATCGGAGAAATCGATGAATTGCAAGCTCTTCGGAAGCGTAACGGGTAACGAACCGGTTAAACCGTTGGAATGGAGATCGACGAATTCGAGGCTTTCGCAACCGGAGATTGCCGGAGGAATGTTTCCGATGAGGCGATTTTCGCTTATATCAATAAAGTTGAGATTTTTCAGATTCCCAATCTCCGCCGGAATATTCCCAGCGAGTCTGTTTCCGTTGAGTCGAAGCCGGTAAAGATTCGTGCAGTTCCCAATATCCGGCGGTATGAATCCAGACAAGTAGTTAGAGAGAACAAGAAGCTTCGTGAGGTTTCGTAGCTCGAATATTCCGTTAGGGATCGAACCAGAGAGACCGTTGTAAGAGAGATCCATCGCTTGAAGCTCTTGGCACTGAGAAAGACTCTCCGGTATTTTTCCGGTTAACTGATTTGACCACGCGAAGAACATCGTCAAACTAGTTAATTTGCCTATCAACGGCGGAATCTCGCCGGAGATATGGTTGTTGTCTATCTCCAAATGCGTCAACTTCGTGCAATTCGCTAGTTCTTCAGGGATTGTACCGGAAAGCTGGTTAACGCTGAGCTGAATCTCTTGGAGATTGGGAAGGTTCCCGAAGCTTCTCGGGATGTTTCCGGTGAGGAGATTTTCCGATAAGTCGATGAGGAAAAGATCTGGACAGGTCCCCAGCTCGACCGGGATTTTTCCGACAAGATTGTTCTGCCATAGGAGAAGACTTTGAAGCTTCTTGAGACGCCCCAAAGTTGTCGGAATCGATCCAGAGATTGAGTTTTGGTACAAGTAGAGGTTTTGAAGCTCCGTGCAGTTTCCAATCTCATCGGGAATTGGACCAGACAAGAGTGACGTGTACAGAGCTATCGTCTGAACGTGTTTCAGGTTTCCGATTGACGCCGGAAGTTTACCGGAGAGACTTGTCTCGGCGAGACCTAATGTCACGAGACTCTCGCAATTTCCAATCTCCCAAGGAAGCTCTCCTCTTAGATTTTTGTTCCCACCTGCACGGAAGATTTCTAGATTCTTGAGTTCTCCGATACTCTTGGGAATCTCTCCGGCGAGTTTGTTGTCGAAGAGAGTGAGCTCAACGAGGTAAGTGAGATTTCCTAGCTCCGACGGAATCACACCTTCTAGATTGTTGGTGTTGAGAGACAGAGTCTTGAGTTTCTTGAGCTTGAAGATTTCGACAGGGATTTCACCGGAGAGAGAATTATCGGCTAAATCTAGAACTTCGAGCTCCGACAAGTCCCCAAGCTCCTTAGGGATAAAACCCGTGAGATTTACGGAGGTTAAACTGAGTGAAGTCAGAAACTTTAGCTGCCGGAGATTCGTCGCTGGTAAAGGACCTTGAAAGTCCATATCTTGGAGTTGTATCTCCGAGACTTGACCTCTCGCGTTGCATCTGATTCCAACCCATTTGCAAGGATTTGATTCCGCGGCGTTCCAAGAAGCTAAAGCGACACCGGAGATGTTTAGCTGAGATTTCCATGAGAGGAGAGCTTGGCCCTGTTCGTCTATGGATAAACAGGGGATGAAGTAGAAAACAGAGGAGTTTAAGAAAAGAAAAAGGAAGAAGCAGAATCTAGGGTTACGTGGCATTGGTGAAGAGGAAGAGAAAGAAGAGGAAGAGAGTGGGGAGGAGAAGAAGAGGAAGTGATAGAGAGAGAGAAGTGCGTTGGGATTGTGAAGCGAAGAACCCCATGGATTTGGTTTTTACATTGTTTTATAGAAATATATAAAACGGAGCATACAAGGAGAGAGACAGAGAAGAAGAAGTAGCAAAGGAAGATCTGGATCCCAAAAAGCAGCTCTACCTTTTTTCCCTTTATTATTCATTTTCCAATTTTTATTTGTTCTCTTTAGTTTTCCACCATATATATTTGTTAGGTTAAAAAATTGTAAGCCGATTTAGTTGGGGTAAAATATTTTAAATGACATTTTGGTGATAATTTTTCATAAATGGTATTAATGTCTTCCTTTATTCTTATATACATAGATTTATTTGTGGTAAGAAGAAGATATTTTAATATTTTTTATGAATAGTACTTTTTATTTTCTTCCTTCGATGATAGAAAAATAGGGTATACTGTTCCAAATACAACTTCTATTAATCTAACTATAATAACAACAAGAGTCATAAATGCTGATAGAACCAAAAAAATGATATACATGGGTTATCTAGTTAGAAAAACTGACATATTACAAATTGCCCTATTGTTTTGTTATTCTCGAATCATTTTCCCAATAACACTAAATCAATAATGATTAATTTATTGTTACCAATAATTATATTTATCGAATACCACTACCATTAAATTGTGGTAATTTTTGTTGAATACCTTGTACCTATAATGATCATTTCTATTGCAGTATCTTATCATCGAAAATTGTGTTTTTTTTTGTCTCTCTTACTTCTGTTGATATTTGTTTACTTGATGGAGAGTCAGAAGTATAAGTGGGTAACTATATACACTAGTATATAGTAATTATAATTGAAATAATAAAATTAATGACAGAAAGAAAGATGGACATAACTACTTTGGGTTTTTGATATATTAAATTATAAGATGAAACATGGAATCTTGGAGAGAGTGAAATGCACATGCAAGCTAGGAATTTATGTAAAGATTAATTAAGTTTTTTTAAACTATTGCTCATCTTGTCGGTCCATTTCATTCGCTGTAATTATATAGATATACATATATCCATAGTCATTTTATACATGTCTATGCATGCTTAAGAGCTAAGAGATATATATTTGTATACATTGTATATCTAAACAAAGTTACTAACAAACATCCAATAAATTGTAATTGAACTTGTAGATATAAAGATTGTAGAATTTTTCACTATGGTTGTTTTGATAAGAATGATAAAAAGAAATTAACAGCAAGATTAACTTATAAACACTATATATTTGACTGCGAATTACCAAACTGTACCTTTTTGGCACCAATTGTACCCTTTTAATTAATAGTTTATAAGGTATAAGATTAAGATGACGCTGTTTAGATCCAACTTCTTAGATTGAAAATTTGATTACATATTTAAGAAAGGAGAACTGGACAAAACAAAAAGAAATGGAAAAGATAAAGTAAATTAAAATTAAGATCATGGGTCAAGCATCATTAGGTCAAGAAGATTATGTATAAAGATATAACACCACACTTCAAGTCACATGCCATAGTAGCATCGAAAGATTAAATATATATGTATATCAATAGATGCCACATACTAACATGATTTATATATAGTAAAGCGAGAGAAAGCATTTCGACAACATGGTTTTATTCTGTAGGTAATTAATTATGGAATAGTGTGTATTCTAATTACCGTAAACTGCACTTGAAAAATGGTGATATTAATCATATAATTGACGAGATATATATGTTTTGTAACGTGTAATTTTTCTTGTACGTTATTGATAACATGTATTCTTTCTTTTCAAAGGGTTACATCAATGGTAACAAGTATAAAAAGTTTCTTTCTCATCAAAATACGTATTTGTCTTGTGAACAACCGCATTTATATATGAATTGAGTAATTAAGTAGTTAGTATAAAAATACGTATACGTCTTGGGATCAAACTTGACTACTAAGTAGTTACTATGAGTAAGGTGTTTCGTCTGGCGCATGGTCGTAAAATGACTTCGACTTTAAAACAACAAACATAATTTTGCTAAAGGTTTGAATTCAGTTCCAACGTATGTACACAGTCAGTGTAGGGCACTTGATTCGGACTCTGGCTCGAACGTTTTACCCGTAATAGGTCTGTGGAAAACTTTCTGCTAAGAGACCTATTTACTTTCGGAATGAATTGAACACTTTGGTGAAACTCCTAAATTTGGTGATATATAAGATGTCTCGTGTTTATTTACTTCACAATTGTTGTGGTCGTAGATGTGTTTGCGTGTTTATATATGATTATGGTTATTTATCACTGTAATTGAATGTGTGTATGTCTAAATACACATAATCCAATATATCTATGTAATTTTATTTATTATGTGTAATGTGTATATGAATATGATTAAGATATACTGTTTGAAATATTGAAACGAAAAATAAAAAGTCTCTAAATTACTATTCGCAATGAATTTTTAGTAAAACTTTTTCACTGATACTGGGTTGTTATTAATTAATAAATAAATACATAAGAGAATAACATGCGTGGGAAGAGTTAAACGAATATGGTCCTTGACACACACACCAAAAAAAAAATTATAAAGAGGAAAATAAAAGGGGAAACTAATAAAACCAAAAACTAACAAACATGAAGGAAGTAAAGAGACAGCGAAAAGATTCAAGAAAAAAGACAAGAACCCAACTGTATTTTCCAAACTTCTGAAAATTTATATTTCTTTCACAAATCGATCTTATAATTATCATTAAATGGTCCCTATTATTTATTTTTTCCACCGCGGTTATCATTATTCAAAACAACACTCTAGACATTTAACGACTGTTATAAGTTTATAACTAAGCAGCTTCCAAATTCTATATTGTCACATGAGTGCAAGAAAAAAAATTATATATTTTAAATTTTTAGTAATTAGGTTTTCAGAATCGAAACAAAAAAATATTCCATCTCAAAACTTTCACATGTGTGAGATGAAGCGTAATGATTTTCATTATAATGAAGGGTGGTTTTGTTAAGACTTTCAACAAAGTAAATAGTGATGATAACAATTAAGATAAATTAAAAGATGTGGAGTTGATTACGACAGTGGAACAAGATCTGGATGTATATATCACGTTTGGATTAGGTCAGAGATCTCACCACATGATGATAGAGCAATAGAAAATACATCTATGTATATTCAGATTAGGTTTGGGATCCGGCTACAAATCACAATAATGTTAAAACCAAAATAATTATTTATCTTATAGTTTGTTTCAGTCTCTAGAACAATAATTATGACATATATATATACATATACAGATATATATAATTTCCTTTAATATTGTGCCTGAAGACAAAAATAACATAAAAATTAAAACAGTCATTTAATATATCGGGGTTTTAAGCCCCGATAATTACTTATGCTAATTGTATATAAGTGTGTCTGCATGTGGAATCTTAGATTGAGTCAAGCTTCGTTTAGTGGATAAATCAGCACTAAGTGACTGTTAGAAATTAACAAATGTGGGATCTGATCTATAACTACGACGGGAAAAACATTTACTTGATTTTTTTTTAATTAAGTACAAGCATTTGTCTGTATCAGTTATGTATTTAATATTAAGTAAAAATGGTCCATTGTGGGGTTATTAAGTAGCAGAAGCAGTCCAAGAATGTAGTGGCAGAAGTACAGAAGTGTGAAAAGAAGTGGGCATCGATCAAAATTATTTATTTATTTGTTTAATTTGTCGATCCAATGAATGTAACATAAATTATATATAGCTGATAATGTTAATAAAACTCCATTGGCTGTATGTAACCACTCATTCGACCACGAAGCCACTGTAGTGAGATAAGCATATTGAGTCTATTTGCTGATAAAATAGTAAACTAATAATAAAAAAGTTTTGAAAAACAAATGAATGAATGAAACTAATAAATACTATAATTTATTATTATTTTAGCTCGTATACAAAGATATGAACCACGGAATGTTTCAATATGAGATATTAATCTCATACACACATTTGCATCATTAATGAAACTAATAAATACTATAATTTATTATTATTTTAGCTCGTATACAAAGATATGAACCACGGAATGTTTCAATATGAGATATTAATCTCATACACACATTTGAGATGATGCACAAATGTAGAGTTCATGATAATAGATAAATGAAATGATTACTAATTTGGGACATCTCCATATCAAATGTGAAAGCTATTATATATAGTTTGTTTGTATAATAGATTTAGGAAAGTATATACAAAGACGTGTGTAAATATAAAAGGATGTTATATACATGAATGTGTGTAAGTAGACAAATTGTGTTTGTAGGTATGTGTGATGTGAAATGAGATGGGCCCGATGAGAATGAGAGTTGGCTTTAAGAGGGAAATCATAATAGTGACCTTTTTTGTGATGACACCAACCACACGTGCTCATTCCTTCTACCAAAGGTTTGCACTCACTTCGTTGCACCTTTTAACTCCAATTATTTCAGAGCCTAATTTTTTTTTTCGATATGATTTTATAGATCGTTTAAATTCCAATTATTTTGAATGATTTATGTTCTCACGTCGGCTTTGTAATATGTACATTTGTATTGGTGATGGCAAAAATCAAATGTGGACAAGTTAGGTCCTAGCATATATTATATAGTCTCGGACAGTCAGCTGTAGTAACACAAAATCAAAATATCATATAATTATTCATCATTACAAATTTACAACGCAATTAATGTTCGATTGTTGAAGTTACTTATATAGATGCATTCAAAGTCCAAATGCATATTTCAAAAGTTCACTTTGCTTCTCTATTTTGAAAAATAATGCTTTTAAAAAAAAATTAATCACCAATAATAAATTTTTGAAAGGGAATTTGCATATTTTGAAGTAACTTGACAAAAAGTTTTATGTTTTACAGCTATATATATATTGCATACTTTTATTTGAATAATCCGAGTATATATGATGTGATTATGAACAATATATTTTAACATAAAAAATTGTTCAATTCTGACTTAAAAAAAAATGATTCAACCTCAATGTTCATAAAACATCCTTCTTCCAAGTATAATTATACTACCCAAATAATTTTCTTTAACTGTGTTACTTTCAATAAAAAGAAACAACATTATACTTTCTTGGACAAAAAATTATATGAATTGAATATACATAATATGAGCGTATTCACCTTTCACTCTTCTTCTTCTTCTTGTTTCGTCCTTTTAACCTTTCCGCAAACTGGTTAATTATTAATTTTCAGCTTTTTTTTAATTTTCTTTGCTTTTCTGATCGTGCTATTCTTTCTCTCATGTTTATTTTAATATTCATGATTAAATTCTTGCTAACCACGAAAAATATTACCGTGCAAAGTGATAACTCAGCCTTTAAGAACTGCCTTTTCGTTATAATCTTTTTTTACTTTTTTCCATATTGCTTTTCACGGAATATATAACAATAGACAAAATAAAGTAGTGTTTATAGAAAGATTATAAACACAACACACTAGCTTGATGTGTCTTTGAAACTTACATTGCTTAGTGGAGAAGTTGAGCTTTTGCAATCAATAATCTTTTTTAATAAATATTTAATTTAATGAAATCAATGGGCCTGTGATGTTTAATGGTTCATAATATAAAATATAGATAATATGTGTTATGAAAGGTGTAAATTAAAGGGTCAAATATTCCTTCCGTATTTCCAGGACTTGGGTTTCTCGCTCACATTGATTAACCTCTAAACATGCCCCCATTGAGAAAATAAAATATCTTAGTATAATGTACTATATCACTAACTGTAATTGTTTATATTAGTTTACTAAGTATTTGACTGAATTATGAATGATAATATTGGCAGCCTAAAAATATTGAGTGTATAAAATTTTCTAGAAAATGAAAACATGCATCGGTACATTATTGATCTTTTTTTGTTGCAATTCTCCATTTTATTCAAAGAATTGATTTAACTTCGACTATATTGGGGGAAAAAACCTCCCAATTAATCATTTTATTCACTTCTAAAAGAAACTTAATATATTGTGACCGTACTCAATATATTCGCATAATTATCTTTAAACATCGATTAAAATTTATCATGGTAATTACTCCTATTTTAGAATAATAATTGGAACAAAAAACAAGAACAAATCTTACTCTTTTTTTTGGAGCGAATGAACAAATACGACTAGTGAAAATAAGTGATATGTTGTTATTAGATAGGCTCTCGTGTCTTAACCTAGTAGCCTTTGCTTTATTAACCAAAAAGACTAAAGACTAATTAAAGAGTCTCACTTGCACTAATACCAAGTTCGTGGTATCATATTTGTCCACTAACGGTCAAATTTGGACGCTTTTCGGTGGGGTTTTCCTTAATTAAATTATAATCCTAAATTAAGACCTAATCTTGCATTATTGGTGATCGTTTTGATCAAAGCCAGTCTCTAATATTGACGAGTCTTTTTGACTAATGGGGCCCATTTAAAGGCCCAAGTCATTAAATAGCGAATTTTTGGGCCCAACTAAATAGATGTGATTTACTCTCATTTATTTGCACTTTGCAGTCAGGGATGTTTGCCGCATTGCCACTGCACGTATATTTTGAATCGAATCTTTAAATGAACAGATCATGAGTTTTTGATAAACATGTTTAATGTTTGAAAATTTAAAATCTTCTTTTTTTTTGTCTGGCACAAGTTCATTAAAATTAGTCCTCATTTTTCTGCACTTGGATACAGCTATTTTAATAATTACAAAAAGCTATATACAATAGAAAGCATAGTCTTTTTTTTCTTGGATGGCAACAGAATAGCATAATAATCTCTAACTTCTAATACAAAATTTGTTCAATGGGTTTTAGTTTTGATACAAAGGAAAAGAAAAACAATCTCTAGAAGAACCTAATTAACAAACCATAAAGCAAAGAAAAAACGAAACATATTTGTCTTTTTTTTTGTTTTAACATCTATATATCTTCCTGAATTATGATGCAATCCAAATAATTCACAAGAAACTGAAATTCAAAAAAAAAAAAACCTTAAACCCTAGAGGACGCTGCCGTACCAACCAAGTAAACTGTTCAAGTTCCATTTCTCATCCTCTGGCTGATGATATGAACCAATTTGTGAGCGAGTTGGGTTGCAGAATCAAGAAACTAGTAAGACTTATAGAAAGGCAAGGGTTGCAAAATCAATTTAAAGAGTAAGAATCCTATAAATCAAAGAAAATTCTTGGTAACAAATTACAAGATGCTTAAGACTTTTACAAATTCCAAAATCATTGAAACTTGTTCTCATTCAAACACTGGTAATCAAGATATCAACATGTGTTGTGAATATGAAACTCAGCAACTACGTATTATAGCACATAACATATAACATTCTTACAGTTTTGTCATACTCCATAACAGACCTATAGTTAAGCGACAAGCAACTTCATTCAACATAAAGGCCCAAGAAGATCCATTGCCACTCATCCCATTTTCTCCAATTTTTACTTTTTTTCTATTAATAATTCCAAAATTGGTACACGATGAATTAATCAAGAAGGAGCTCGTTGCGATACTGTTAAAATTAAATTATTTGATCTCGTTATGAGTTTGGGATTCTGAGTTCAGTTTTAAATTTATAGAAATACAAGTAATTTTTAATAAATAAAAAACTCTATTTTTTTTTCTCTATCTTTCCATTTTACTAAAAAACATGTGATTTTTTGTTCGACAATGTTTATTTTCTTACCTTTGATATTTCATAATTTGATATCATTATTATAAATTTAGGATTCGGTTATGTTTTTTTTTTGTTCTCTTCACTTTTTAAGGTATGCTACATTACATAACCAACCTTGTAATTTTATAAACCGGAAATATGTAATATTTAAGTGTAAAAAATATATGCAGATTTTAATTTGGTTATTCGAAAGACATTGTCTTTGTTTTTTTCTGTTAGTTTACTAATGACAAAATAGAGAAATAGCAATAGCAAAAGTAGTATAAAGAAATAGCAAATCACACAGTCATAAAAAATAAAAGTTAATTAACACCTGTTGGCAAATAATAAAGGAAAGTAAATTACACCTAAATGTTTTTTTTTGTATTTTGTTTCAAATATAATGACGTAGATTATGTGGGTCCCAATGTTTAAAATTAGCAAATTAGCAGAATGGTTCTCACAAAGAAGGATCTGGAAACTCGAAATTAGAGAAGGATCTAGAACCACCCACTATAATGTATATATACATACATAAACTTCTCTGCTCTCTCAAAGAAACAAAAACTCTTATTTCGTCTTTTATTCTTTCTTCGATCTCATTCATAAACCCTATTATCACTCGAGAAGTAAGCATCTCCGAAAAGCAAAGATGGCAGACGCAGAGACTTTTGCTTTCCAGGCCGAGATCAACCAACTGCTTTCCCTCATCATCAATACTTTTTACAGCAACAAGGAGATCTTCCTTCGTGAGCTCATCAGCAACTCTTCAGATGTACGTCTCTCTCCTTCCCTTGGTTTGTATTTCTGTGTTTTGTGGATCTCGTTCGATTGGATTAAAGCGTATTTAGCTGTAGATTAAGTTTGGCTGGTCTCCGATTTGAGAATTTTGGTAATTAGTTGAAGTTAGGAGCCGGATGATATTCAAATCTGTCTTATGAGATGAATGGAGCGTTAAGTTTCTACGCATTGAGTTGTTTCTATATGTTTTTCTGTGTATTAGTTGCTTAGGTTCGGTTGGTCTCCGATTTGAGAATTTTGGTAACTCATTGAACTTGCGAACCGTATCGAGATATTTAAATCTGTCTATTAGGATTAAGCAGTTTTCTCTTAGATATCGAGCTTTTTATGGATGGAGCTTTAAGTTTCTATGCATTGTGTTGTTTGTATATGTTATATGTATTAGTTGCTTACCATTGAGTTTCTGCTGCTGTGAATTCGCAGGCTTTGGACAAGATTAGGTTCGAATCCTTGACCGACAAGAGCAAGCTCGATGGTCAGCCAGAGCTCTTCATTCACATCATTCCTGACAAGACTAACAACACACTGACTATTATCGATAGTGGTGTCGGTATGACCAAGGCTGATCTGGTCAACAACCTTGGAACAATTGCAAGGTCTGGTACCAAGGAATTCATGGAGGCGTTGGCTGCTGGAGCTGATGTGAGCATGATTGGGCAGTTTGGAGTTGGTTTCTACTCGGCTTACTTGGTTGCTGATAAGGTTATTGTCACTACCAAGCACAACGACGATGAGCAGTATGTGTGGGAGTCTCAGGCTGGTGGATCTTTCACCGTGACCAGAGATACCTCTGGCGAGAGTCTTGGTAGGGGTACAAAGATGACCCTTCACCTTAAGGAAGACCAGTTGGAGTACCTTGAGGAGAGGAGGCTTAAGGATTTGGTCAAGAAGCACTCTGAGTTCATCAGCTACCCGATCTCTCTGTGGGTTGAGAAGACTATTGAGAAGGAGATTTCTGATGACGAAGAGGAGGAAGAGAAGAAGGACGAGGAAGGCAAAGTTGAGGAAGTAGATGAGGAGAAAGAAAAGGAGGAGAAGAAAAAGAAGAAGATTAAGGAGGTTTCTCATGAGTGGGATTTGGTGAACAAGCAGAAGCCTATTTGGATGAGAAAACCTGAGGAAATCAACAAGGAGGAATACGCTGCCTTCTACAAGAGTCTCAGCAATGACTGGGAAGAGCATTTGGCTGTGAAGCACTTCTCCGTTGAAGGACAGCTCGAGTTCAAGGCTATCCTCTTTGTTCCCAAGAGAGCTCCGTTTGATCTCTTTGACACTAAGAAGAAGCCTAACAACATCAAGCTATATGTCCGTCGTGTTTTCATCATGGACAACTGTGAAGACATCATTCCCGAGTACCTTGGCTTTGTCAAAGGTATCGTTGACTCTGAAGATCTTCCTTTGAACATCTCAAGAGAAACATTGCAGCAGAATAAGATCCTCAAGGTCATCCGCAAGAACCTGGTGAAGAAGTGCCTTGAGCTCTTCTTTGAGATTGCTGAGAACAAGGAGGACTACAACAAGTTTTATGAAGCATTCTCTAAAAATCTGAAGCTCGGTATCCATGAGGACTCTCAAAACAGAACCAAGATTGCTGAATTGCTCCGTTACCACTCAACCAAGAGCGGCGATGAATTGACCAGCCTCAAGGACTACGTGACAAGGATGAAGGAAGGTCAGAATGATATTTTCTACATCACTGGTGAGAGCAAAAAGGCTGTTGAGAACTCTCCGTTCCTCGAGAAGCTCAAGAAGAAGGGGTACGAAGTCCTCTACATGGTTGACGCAATTGATGAGTACGCCATTGGTCAGCTCAAGGAATTTGAGGGAAAGAAGCTCGTCTCTGCAACCAAGGAAGGTCTGAAACTGGAAGAGTCAGAGGAAGAGAAGAAGAAAAAGGAGGAGCTAAAAGAGAAGTTTGAAGGACTCTGCAAAGTGATCAAGGACGTTCTGGGAGACAAAGTTGAGAAGGTTATCGTCTCTGACCGTGTTGTTGACTCACCGTGCTGTCTTGTGACGGGCGAATATGGCTGGACCGCAAACATGGAGAGGATCATGAAAGCTCAAGCTTTGAGAGACAGCAGCATGGCTGGTTACATGTCGAGCAAGAAGACAATGGAGATCAATCCAGAGAATGCAATCATGGACGAGCTGAGGAAAAGAGCCGAAGCTGATAAGAACGACAAGTCTGTGAAGGATCTTGTTCTTCTCCTCTTTGAGACTGCGCTTCTCACTTCTGGTTTCAGCCTGGACGAGCCCAACACTTTCGGGAGCAGAATCCACAGGATGCTGAAGCTTGGATTGAGCATTGATGATAATGATGCCGTTGAAGCTGATGCGGATATGCCTCCGCTTGAAGATGATGCTGATGCTGAGGGTAGCAAGATGGAGGAAGTTGATTAAGATTTTCCCTATGATTGCAGTTAATTGTTTTCTCGATTTTTCTGTTGTTTCTTTTTATATTATGGAACTCTTTTTTATTTATTTTAGAGTATTATTAGCGGTGCATCATTTTTCTCCGAACAAAGGTTGCTTTTCATTTTCAGTTTTTTTTCTGCTGAAAAATACTTATAATACAAAGTAAACTACAAAACCGGATAAATCGGAAATATTGTCTAAAAGACTAAAACGTTAGAGTGTTAAAGGAAGCTTTGTTTCCAGTAAATCCGACTGTTCACTCACTCCCTATCGTTTTGTATCGTTTTGATTTGTTCCTATTAAGTATTACCGCTTCTCTTTATTCTGAAGCCTTGAATAAACCCAATTTAGTTGCATCTATTGTCTCCTGTTTGGCAAAGCCGACTCATGTTTGAGCTGTGTGTTTATGCTTCAATGAAAACGTAGAAGTGGGCACAACTGCACAAGTAAATGACAGTTGATGTTTCGTGTTTTTTTGTAAGTAAAGTATTACCGAGAAGAAGAATATTGAATGACTTTCTTTGAATTGAGTGAAAGTTTAATGTTTACCATTAGCACCTAGCTGTCTAATTGCTTGTTGATCTAAACATATTTTTGGTCGCTAAAAACGATTTCTGAGTCGATCATATGCTTATTTTTGTGGAGTGACTGCACATCTTTGTACCTATCACGAAACCAAGAAGTGGGTGATTTTCTGAATTAATGTAGAGGTCTAGGGTCCTGTGTTTCAAGTACCTGAAGAGAAAGAAGGAATCTATTCTAAGTACGCATAATTCTCTGAGGTTTGATATCATCAACTTCAAGCAAATCACTTTCTGATTCTTGTTTAATTAGCTTTAAAATAGGATATGGAAAAAGGTAAGTTGGAAGTTAACTAGAACTGGCATTTCGGCTATCATTACATTTCTTTTAAATGATTAATGATTTATTTGATTATACAATTTCAAACCGATCCACATTTCAGTTTTTCTTTTTTCAAAACAACATATATAAATTTATACAGAATTTTACAGAAAATATATCATAAACCTAAGACGAAGAATCAAACAATATCCAATTGATGAAATTAAATTGATTTTAGCTGATTAAAACTAAATAAAATTTGTGATTCAATTTGTGGGAATTGTTGCAACCCAAAATATCTGAAAATGAATAAGATTTAAATTTTTATAATCGAATTCACATGTATAATTAAAATAACAATATAAAATTATTTAAAATAATTTTCTATGTATAAGTTACAAACATTATAACTTCGGTTATTATGATTTGGTTATTTTTTTATGTATTCAAATTTGTACATAAGATTCTAAAAGATTACCAGTTCGGTTTGTTTATACAATTTTGAGGGATTTCAGTATTTTTTTTAAAACAACATATATAAGATTATATAGAATTTTACAAATATATATTTACAGATAAAGACAAAAAACCAAAAAATATAATTAACAAAATTTATAAAAACAGTTTTACTTCAATTCGGAAGAATATATGCAACCCAACATACCCAAAAAATGAATAACCGAATCTATCAAAATTTTTAGCTCAAAATTAAATTTCTAATAAAAACAACAATATAAAAAATTATTTAAAATAGTTTTCTATTTACTTTTCATATATATAAATTACAACAATATTTAAAAATTGTAAATAAATAAAAATAAAATATTTAATGAGTTTTATAGTTTAGTTATTTTATAAGTATTTATACATGTGCATAATAATCCTAATTTTAAATAGTTTGGAAAGATATATCTAATTTAAACCAAATCCGAATAAAATTTTGATTAAATGCCTATTATAGCTATATTACTTTAACCAAACTGAATCAAATCCAGACATATTCAAACTGAAAAAATTTGGTTGATGTATAGATCCTAAACCCTAAGGTGAATTATCCGTAACAAAAAAAAACGAATAGAAAATCCGAATACTTAGATTATTTCCGATTGCTGATTTGATCTTCCAAAATCTCATCTTCGAAACCTTGAGATTTTCAAAAATCAAATAAAAACCCCGATAAAAATAGGTCAAAGTTCTGAAAAATTTAAATCATCATTTCTTCTTCGTTTCCCAATTCCTGAAATAATAAAAACACACCGATTGAAACAAACCCCTTGACTTGGATCAATGAACTTAAAAACTTTACATATCATATAAAGATGCAAAAGTTGTATCTACAGATAGGCCCTGATAGAATATGCGAAATCGAAAATAATTTTGCTTGGGAGAAAAGCTCAATAAAAAAACAAATGAGTTCAGAGAAACAAATGAATTTTGTATTTTGCTTCGCAAAAAAAGCTCAATGAAACAAATGAACAAAAAAACCATAAAGTCTTGCTGCTTGCTTTTTTTCTTCAGGTATCTTCAACCTGAGAATGGAACACAAAGCTTGGAAAGGTAGTCGTGATATCCCTATAAGCACACAACAAGATCACGAGCTTTATTTATTACATATCATCGGGAAGAAAAAGAAACCAGAGAAGCACTTCTGTTGCATATATTCAATCCCGGTTACATAAATAGAAACTCACTTGAGATACTGAAGAGTCATGTTCTTGAGAAGGCTGGGATGTCTAAGAACAAGGATTCTCCACTCTTCCTTATCGATCCTTCCATCGTGTTTTGTGTCTGCTTCCTCAAACGTCTGAACAATCAAAACTCGGAAAATTATTTATAAGGAAAAATATTGTGCAAAGAGGAAAAAAGTAACGAACTTACCTTGTCGATTATATCCTCAATGACAGTATCCTTCAAGTTCATACCAGATTCAGCAAGCGTAGCGACAACCATTTGTTTCACCTGGAAAAATGTCAGTGAGGACGATTAAGTGCAGTTTTACAGGCTTCTTAATGAACCTAATTGAAAATCTATACGAGGTTTACCTCTTGCCGCTCGATGAACCCTTGCTGTTTAAGATCATATAGCTGAAATGAAACTGCAAAAAACAATATATATATATATATATATATATATATATATATATATACATGAATCAGAACCAAATGAATGGAGGTAGGTTTTTTCAAGCTATTAGGGACGTACAGTGGATTTTGTCATCTATAGGCGCATTTGGGTGAAAGACAGAGAGAGCACGAGCAAACTCCTCAAACCCGAGTATTCCATTGTGTTTTGTATCAAACAAATCGAAAACCTGGAACCAAACAATGTATGTCAGCATTACTTGTCAATTTGATCTTTTTAACAAAAATGTGTTTTTATGAAACACTCATGATGAAGAATGAAACATTACCCGATCTGCAAACAAGCTCTCTTTTTTATTTGTCTTAAACAAAGCCAACTGAAACTCTTCCTGAGACAAAGTTTTAACAAGAGATGAGTAAACTAGATGGAGTGTGTCTACAAGTAACGAATGACCAAGAGGATCACACAAGCTTTACCTTGTTTATTAGTCCATCGTCAATCACGGCACTGCTGATTTTCTTAAACAGCTCATAAAGAGCTTCTATTTCACTCACACTAACTGCACCAGAAACAAATTCAGTCATCATAATGACAATCATTCCTTAAAATGGTATTTCCTTAAAATGGTATTTCCTTAGAATCATACAACCGAACAAAAAAAAAGAAAAAGGAATGAAGAAGCTGATAGCATACAAACTGTCTCTCTCGCAAGCAATTCAGGGTCTCCAAGGCCTCCAGGTTGTTTATACAAATCAAGATCAAAACACCCTAAAACAGAGGTGCATAAATGCTTGAAACCGTCTATGCACTGCGCCATGATATCTTATGCAAAACAAAACTCTTCATGCCTGCAAATAAACAAAAAAGATTGAGAAGAAGTTTTGCCAAGTGAAAACTCTTATAGAAACAAACATTTGAACAAAATATAAAAAAATCTCACCTTTTAACCATTTCCTAATTTGGTCTGAGAAAGGCAGAGCTCTGCGATTATCTGAAATGTAAAGCAGATGAGATGAAATCACTTTAAATCTTTTTGGCTAACAGTAGCATAAGATTTTATTATGTAACACATAACATGAAAAAGTTAAGATAGGATCAGACAAAGATTCATAATGTTATATAATATCTCAAGTCAAATAAAGGCAACACATTGCTTACAAACTAGAAACTGAAGTCATTGTCATTATTATTATCAGATAACTACTTATGTCCACATAAACAGAAACGAAGCATCATATCCTTGACAAATTATTTAAAGATAAGAAAATAATAATGCAAAATCTAAAGGTTTTTAATTCCCACTCAAGCAAAGCATTAAGAAATACTTTCTTCCTTAAACATCATAATTATGGAACAGACTTAAACGAAAATCGAAAAAAAAACTAATAACCTAAT
Organism: Schrenkiella parvula; assembly: GCA_000218505.1. Lineage (NCBI taxonomy): Eukaryota > Viridiplantae > Streptophyta > Magnoliopsida > Brassicales > Brassicaceae > Schrenkiella > Schrenkiella parvula. The sequence goes on along the minus strand of CM001192.1, from coordinate 9,303,394 downwards.
AATAATAACAATTAAAGGAATCCGACCAAACCCAGTTGCGATTGCCAGTAAGAGATTCAAAAACGAAATCGGATTACACAATTCAGATCGAAGCATGTTGTAATTTAGCTATATCGATCCCCAAAAAAAAACGATCTAGATCCCAAAATCAATCCGAAACGCATTACAACAAAGCTGATTCGTTCAAAATCAGTAGAGGAATTGAATTGGTTTTTGCAGAGAATTCAAATTTACCGATTTCGTTTGCTTCGATTGATTCTCAATCTCAAGGCGGCTCTTGGCGGTTGGAAAGTGAGAGAAAATCGGAGGCGATTCTTGTAAGCAGAAAGTTTAAGAACAAATAAAAACCTGAGAGATCTTTTTAGCTATATAAAATCTAGACAAATATAATAATAATAAAAGTAACATTTTTAGCTTTAATTAAAATTTTTTTTACATCACTTTTATTTGTTGATACAGTTGTTAAGCCGCGAAGGTTATTAAAAGAAGAAGAAGCTAAAAACAACTTGTCACAAGTTGCATTTTGTGGAGCGCTGTATTGTACGAGCCGTTTCTTAGTCTAAGGCTAAATTCAGTTCTAGACCTAGGCGTTTGGGTTCGGATCAGCTTTTTGGGATTTTTGTGTTTAGCCTCCGACTTCTATGCTTCGTTCAGGTTTTTGAAACTTTTGGATCGGCTATGGTTAGTAATTTTTCTGATTCATATCTATCTTGTAATACCAAATTCTATTTTAGATTCGAACTCAATTTGAATTTAGATTATAATACTTCAGATCCAAATACCAATACTAAAATAATAGATTTTAATTTAAAAAAACATAAAACTAAACAATAGAACTAGTAAAATCATCATAAACATTATATAAATGTATATGCTTCATATTTTTTCGGGTATTAATTCCGTTATCCGGTATTAACAGAACCGGATTGGTATCTGAAGTAATACCGCACAAAACCCGTATAATAATTCCAATAATTTTAAAACCGATTCGATTTGTTTACTTCGGTTCGAATTCAGGTTCGAATCCGGGTTTGAATAATATGTTCAGATGTATTCGTTCGTTACAAAACTCTTCAGCATTTAATTTGGTTTTTTTTATTTCGGTTCAAAATAGTCGATCCGAATGGAAGTTGTTTCGTTATGCGAAATCAGCTGTTCCTTTCCCATCTAATCACAAACCCTGAATCTTTGTGTCCCTTCTAGCTCATTTCCCTCCCTTGGTCTTCGTAATTACCTCAAAATCATGGATGTCGACGAAAACAAATCTGTCGAGCTGTCGGATCAAAAGTGGATTTGTACTAGACACCTGCACCTATTGGACCTCATGGCATTGGTTTTGAGTCTGGGTATTTAGCTAATGTGACCATGCTCAATTGTCTAGATATTGATTAAAAAAATTAGTGAAAATTATTCAAAATTTCTTAAAGTTTCCGTAACTATCAAAATTATGTAAAATACTCAAACCTAAAATTAATATGTATCTGAATTAGCAAGTAGTCTAAGTACATAAACAAGATCCATAATTTGGATTTTTCATTTGTATTTTGTTGTATTTAAATTTGTTTTAAAGATTTAAATTATTTATACTAACATTCTTATTCGAGAGAGTTATTGATAAATGTTAGTATTAATTAAATAATGGTCGCGATTATTATTTCAAATTTATAAATAAAAAAAATCAATAAATAATAGAAATCAAACTTCCAATAAATAAAATCTCTTTTTAAAAAAAAATTCAATTCGATTTATAAAATGAATATTCTCGATTTTGATGTTACAAATTGAATTTATATTGATAAAGCGGTTTGGTAAGCCTTTTTTTTGTTACACGCAATCGGTTTGGTTTATACATTATTGATCAACTAATGTCAATAGAAACAATAAAAAAACCGACAGTTATTAAACCGAACACATACGATGAAAAAGCGGCTTACTGAGCCTTGAGGGAGTCACTAAACCGGCTCGACTTGGACGACAAAAGCACAGCGAGATTCGACCCGATAGACCCGACACGTGTCAAGGAATCGAGGCGGTGGTGCCTGCACCTGAAAGAACCGGCGTGTGTCGTCGGAGAACATAGGCAATTTTGCCTCCCCGGTTTACCGGAGGATGAGCCCCAACGGCGTAAACTCGGTGAGTTTTGGTCTTGGCTCTGTTTCTCGATTAGCTCAACGGCGGAGCAACCGGGAGGTTTGGATTTGATCTTGGCTAAACTAATGGAATACTTCTCCTCCGCCGTAGAATCTCCAAGAATTAGGGTTGAAGGGTTTTCTCTCGCCATGGTTTTGATGATAATAAAGAATGATTTGTTGTAGTTGTTGTTGTTTTCATAGAAATGAATCTGTGTTAATTATATGGTGACTTGTGAGAGAAGGCAGCTAAAAATAGTCGTTGAAGGTTGTTGAGAAACTGCTTTTTTAAGATTCGGTTGTTTAGTATTCGAAAAAAGAAAAAAGAAGAACTAGGGGAAAATATTTGACTTGGTGGCTATATTCTTCTTTTTCTAGTTATTAGACATTTGTGCATGGATAATGTTATAAATAATCAAACAATTAGGGAAATACATGAATAAACCAAAATTTGATTAGTTAAACTATATTGGAAAAAAAAACAATTTTTGTCTAAGCGCCTGACTGAAAATCCAGCAGTGTCTACTTTTGAAGATCTTGTAATTAAAAAAATAAACCCAAAAACACTTGATTGTGTTTTTTCTTGGATTTTTTTCTATTTTTAGGCTTCAGATTGTTGAAGTCAAAGTCATCTCAAATTATTTCGAATATGAAGCCATCTTTTTTTATATGCACCAGTTGCACGTCTAGATAGTATGAACTACTATGAACTTGATAACTATTAAATTAGTTTAGAAGCTTATTATAGTTACAAGGTTTAATTAAAGTTATCGGAGTAATACATGCTTTTATTAGCATATAAAGAAGAGAAATAAACATATGAAGAGGTATAAACACTATAAGCTATATCAAGATTCTATAAATGTTGTGGCATTGTGATTTGTATCTCCTCACAATGTACTTTATGGTTACTGGTGAGCTCTTTCTGTACAAAAACTTTGACACTCACACAAGTAACCTATTTGCTTCAAATCAAAACAAACAAAAAAAAATTAAAAACCTTGGAAAGAAGAAACCAAACAGAAAAAAGTATAGAATTTAATCAGAGATTTTGACTCTTATGAGCTCTTGTCTACTTTAGGGTTTTTTGCTTTTTTCATCTGGGAAGATCTTGTTTGCAGAGAGGACAACAAGAGATGATACGAAGCCATTGATCTACACACTTTAGGTGAAACTTATGTGAACACGGAAGCTTCCTTACTTCTTCCTTGTCTTTATACTTTGCCAAACATATACAACACTCCTGCAAATCCAAAAATCAAAAATCAATCTTTGCTAAATCCAGGACTGGTTTACTCTGTTTCCAGACAGTGATAGTGAAACCTCTGTTCCAGTTTCATACGGAACATGTTTTCATCCAAAGCATGATTCAATGTCCTAAGGAAAAACCGTTATGGGTGTAGTTTGATTTGTCAGTCAAAAGGATTGGGACTTACTGGATCATCTGTTAAAGGAGATGACGCTGAATCCGAATCAGAAGCATTGTCGTCGACTCGTTTGTGTTTCCAGCTAGGGAGACTAGAGATTTGGTCATCAGATGCTCCTTTGTCTGAGGATCCCATGTTCATGTTGTATCCAAGGAGGCTACTAATGAGAGGTACAAGGCAACAGAGGAATAGGAAGAGAAGAAAGGGAAATGAATAGCAGAGAGCATTCCAAGTTAGAAGAGAGACGCATAGGACGTGAAGCTTTGGAGCATGGTGGAAAGAAGCGAATCTAGAATCGAACACCCAAACATTCCCAATCACAAACCAAATCGCAAAGAAAAGCTCTAGCGACGTTCTGCATTTGTTCATCAAATGAGAGCTCCTGAAAATTTAAGACGTTCTTCTAAATGTTAACACAACTTCAAGATCTTGCAAAGGTTATGGACTCAGAATCAAGACAAGATAAGTTTACCTGTTTTCTTCTCTGCCTCTATGTTGCTGCTCAATATCGCCGCGGACAAACCCATTTCCTTGGTTAAGGTCTAGTTGGCAATACCGACCATACAAAAGCATGAGACTGAGGAGACATCCAACATCATAGCCTATGATCCATAACCATACTGGCCAAATAGGTCTCTCTTCTTTGGAAATGGCTAACGTGAATGTTATCACAGTAAGCTGAATAAGCAGAGCTATGAGCTCAGACATCATCCACGAGCTGGAATTGAAAGGATTAGACCCAAGATCCGATCTTGATCCGTTTTGGTAGTGAAACACTCTTCTCAAGAAGATGAACCATCTAGCTCTGGATACCTTCATAGCTAATCTTAAGTAGAAAGAAGAGGGAAACCTCTCTTGAACAGCTACAGCCACATGATTGTTATCACCTCGTGGTGGTGTGGTACATAACGAAGAAGATGAAGAAATAGTGATGGTAATATTATTGGAAGATGATTCAGACTGAAGAGTATCCATTAAAATTTTTCCAAAGCTTAAAGATTTAGACCTTCACAGAAATGAAAAAAGAATCAAACTTCTGAAAGTTTATAAATTGTGAGCACACACACACACACACACACAAGAAACTTGAAACTATATAAACGAAAATATCATGAATACACATACAGCAAAACAAGGAACTGAAAAATAAAATAAAATCACGAAATTTGCATGACCTAACAATAATAAAAACACATGAAGATTCACTGAGGAAATAAGAATATAATCATATATACTAACCTTTATCTGCAACAACCAAAAAGGCAAACTCAGCGTCGTACACGAACTCCACGATTTCCCAAAAAAAGAGGAATCTGTTTAAGCAAACAGAAACAACCCAATATCCCAATATTTAAGTATTTGCAATCGTGATTCAACCCACGAACAAAGGAAAAATTTTTAAAAGTGGGTTTAGTGTGAAAAGAAATAAACTTTTAGAGGGAGATCATGGTTTCTAATATAAGATAGAAGCGGGAGAAGAAGATGATCACAAAGAAAGAAAAAGGAAGGTGTTGTGATTATATCAGAGAAGGTGAAGTTGGGCGAGAGATGGCGACCAAGAATCAAACCATATATAAAAAAAAGGATTGTTTATATATTTTTAAAAACAAGAAACTCTGTTTTGTTTGTTTTGGTTGCTTTGGTTTGAAGAGAATCAAAGAAAGAGAGAAGAGAGAAGAGAACCGTTGGCCTAATAATCTAAACACCTGAGATTTTGTTTATGAAGCAATGTTCAGATAGCAACTGTTGTTTCCAACCGCCAAAGCAGACCCTTCTCTCTCTACTCTGTTTCTCCTTTTCTCTCTCTCTAGAATTTTTAGAGCAAAAGGGAAAAGATATTTTTATTTATGTTTTTTACTTTTTTTTGAAAAAGAAAAATGGATAAGAAGAACATCTCGATGAAGTCATCAATTCACAATATTATAATCTTTTTGTTATAACAGAAAAATCTTCTTGTTGTTTGTAATTTCCCAAACTAGTAGCAATATAGAAAAACCATAAAATACTCTTTGTCACTGCATCCATAAGCTTGGCTTGATGGATTATATTTTTTGCTGCAAGAATGAAAGTATCACAAAAGACAGGTCGACAGCACACAAATTGTTTCCTTTTTTTAAAAAACATTATCGAAAAAAATCAAATTTTGTTGTTGTAAAATCAGAAACTAAAAGTAAAAATAAAAAAATTATTTTGGCTATACCTTATGTTACATACATACATTCATTTGGAGATTAATAGGATAAAAATGAGAAAAAGATACTAATTTTGACAACAAAAATTGACAAATATTAGCGGCATATGGTTGGCTAACTAATCTCAACCATAAGAGTTTCTATCATAAACGATATGGACCCCATTCTCTCCTCCTTTCCACGTTGTTTCTGCACTCCCCATTGTTAACTCATTTTTTATTTTATTTTTGGATTTCATAAACAAAGTTTGAATGAAAAGAAATAAATAATACCCCTAAGAGAATTAAAAATCAGTTTTGAATGAAATAATGAAATTAAAATTCTAGAATGTTCAATTGATGTCGGAGGTCTTTGGTCAAGTCATTTTATGTTCTGGTGCATGCTCTCTCTGATAGATACTGGAGTTGACAATTTTATTTTATTTTTTGTGTATATTTAGTTGTATATTAAAGAAAAAAACAAACATTTTATAAAATAAAAATTTATAACATTGAGTTCATGGCGATTGGTAATTTTTTTTTGCGAGTACATTCCAAGTTCTTCCATCTACATATCTCCAAAATTAGCTTTTTTATTTTTATGTACATGTCGACTTTTATTTTAACAGCTAATCATTTCCTTATTTATAAAGTTCCAGTTATAAATTATTGTATGTAAATTAAATTACTATTCACAAAGATCATATTGAAAATGGTCTTCTATAGTACTTTATTCATTTATCGTTGCAACTTGCAAATAATCCAAATATCCATCAAGTGTGCATTTCTTAAGTAAATATGTCGAATACTATATACCTATATGTTTAAAGTATACTCAAAATAGTTATTCATTTACGTAAAAAATATATTTAAAATCTTTTTATATATAGTTATCTTAAAATAATGGTATTGCGATAATTAGTCTTCTGATTTTGGTATCATTTTAATATATTGACTTCTTCTAATGTATTGGACGCCATTCACGTACCAATAAGTAAAAGTTGAAATTTCAGAGACTAGAAACAAGGAATAATCTAAATTGCTATGTATGATCTATCTCTTAAAATAGTAAGTACTATTAATTGACGCCTGACTACACAAAACTCCAAGAAAATTTTCAAATTTTCAACTTTACCTAAAAGACAAAAAAAGAATTTCAATTGTTAACTATAAAAAAAAGGATTACGTTTCTAGATTCGGCTTAATGACGAATCAGATTTTGTAATTAAAAACTTAATATTCACTTGTATACTGTAAGGGTCTACACGTAGAAGAAGGATAAGTTGATTAATCATTCATTTTATGACGTTAATTAATCAAATTTTAAAGACTAGAGCGTCGACCATAGATCGTGTTTTGTGTGTATATATGTATGTCGGCCTCATCGACACTTCGGGGACCAATGGAGAAATATAACTTATGGAACATGATTATTTAGCAGGAGAATATCTCATGATCATTGACCAAATATTATTTATTTTTGTAAGAAACAAAAAATAATATTTAGGAAATTCTAAGGCAACTTCATAGCCTAACACGTGGCTTCAGACGTGTACACAGACACGTGGATTATCTTACTTGCAAGTTAGACACACGGCTCTGACTCGCTTCTGTTGGTGGTTATAATATGCTCCCGACATCACTTTGCACTATTGTAATTTGTGATTCAGCTTTTCCACTTTTCAGAATATGTTTTTTATATGACCAAAATATAAATTTTCGTTTGATTTTCTAAAGAAATATGATTTTACAATTTGTTAGTAAGAATATATATATTTATGATTTATGGACAATTTTATTCATAACTCATAAGTATCACATATAACCACAAGGTCCACAACGTATAGTTTCTTTTTGTAACCAACCACAATGTACAGTTCTTCATATATTACATTCATGAGACACTTTTTATGTAAATATAGATGATTATTTATGCTGAATAGTTTTATATGGACAATTGTAGAATCTTTTATAACATACATCTAAAAAACTGCAAAATTGCATTATTTATAAACCGAGTGATCAAACACTGGACCCGAAGCTTCCACAATATCATTTGTACTGCTTTTCTTTTATGTTTTTAGATATGTGTTACAAGCTTATCATAGTTATGGTGTTATAAAATGTTTAGTATAAACATATATCTTCCCCTGTAGAATACATAACTCAATTCTGAAACCTCAATTTCAAAGCAAAAAAAAAAAAAAACCAAAAAGCTTTTACACGGTTTCCCAAAAAATCAGATATCAGACAAGACAACAGAAGAGAACAGATTGAAATTTCATACTACACATCTCTCTATGCACACTATAAGTTACATTCCAAGAACAACAAAATTCAAACAATCAACGATTTTGACTCTGCTCTCTCTCTACTAATCTACATGATTCTTTTCCCAATACAAAGCAGCCATGGCAGAAGCACTTGAAGCTCCTATTAAATAAACCAATTACAGCTAATTGATCTTCGTAGGATCATTCAGAACAAACTCTGCATACAGATCCTTCAACGCAATCACCACCGTCGTTATCAACGGTCCCATTATGGCTCCCTGCAACAACAAAACCACCAAAAAGACAAATTACAAAATCGCCAACAATAAATTCCTAAAGTTCCAATCTTTATTTTGTTACCTCGAGAGCAGAAGGAAACAGAGTCACTCCACCAATAATACTAAGTCCAGTAATGTAAGCATTAGACCCTGGAATGTCATCTTGAATCTCTGAAGCACCATACTCCACTAACACAAGATGAGTTACAGATAAAGTCACTGCAACTATGTATTTTCCTTCTAGCACGAGCTGCAATGCCGCCGGGATTGTTGCGAACCAGTAAGGGAAAATCGGTAGCAGAGCGCTGATGAAGGCGAGAACCGTCGACATGTAAAGGAAATGTATATTGTATAATCTGAACAATAGCCAAGTGAGACATCCTTGGAAGAAGGCGATTTCCGCTGTAGCTAAAAGCACGCCGGAGATTGCTAAGTCTAGCACTTCGACGCATCTGACTCTAGCTGTTGGGTTGATTGGGAGCATGTTCATGACTTGCTCGGTTACACCGCCTGATTCTGATGTGATAAGAACGTATAGAACCCAAATGAAAACCATTAGCTGTGAGACAAAGTTGAAAAACTCCGCTGCTCCCGAAATTATTGAGTTTCCTATAGCGAAAACAAACTTAACGCCGCCTCCAACAACCGATGCACTGCTGGAGAAAACCCGTTGCGATACATCCATTCCTTTAACAGCAAAGCCTTTAGCTTTCTCCACTAAATCTTCTCTAGTGATTATAAGCTCCCTGAAAATCACATCGACCTCCGAGTAGATCTGGCTCCATTCTCGGTTCTTAACCCGAGTCCTCAAACTCATGAGCTTCGCGGTGTAAGGAGACGGAGTTATAAGCGCTGTGGATGGTGTTGATGTGTTCTGAGGATGCCCGATTACGAAATGCTTAATCCCCGTGACTAATTCCGTCATGTTATACTGCATTGCTAAACTATCAATCTGCTCAGAAACTGTTTCATAGAACTTCGTTGTGTACATATCTACCATTCCGGGAACATCGTTCTCATCCATCCATTGTTTGATCCCAATCTTCTCAGCGTAGTTGCTCTCTTCCACATGAGATTTCAGAGAAAAAACAGCGTCTTTCCCTTCCACACCAATTTTATAAGAGAAGAAGATGACACCAGTCAAGGATCCAAGAATCATCATCACAATCAAACCAATTGCAACAATTGTGTTTAATCTCTTCATTATCCCTCTTGTGAAATACGCAGTGAAATGGCTACGCCTAAAGCTGTTAGTCCTCAGGGTCGAAACAGCAGAGAGAGTCGAATCAACATTCTTCGAACTAAACAGAAAACCTAATGAGAGGATCACAAGAGACCCAATTCCCCCAATTCTCTCATAAGCAATCACAAACACACCAAAGGAGACTAACCATTTGACCAATTTCGAAAACCCAGTCTCGTTCCTCTTCCTCGTTCTCTTGGGTTTCGATCTCCTTAGAAAAACCCTAAAGCACACATTTTTGATATCCACAATCGATCCAATGAAAACATTGAAAACCCAAACCGGAACAGCGAGAATGACTTCCGTGAGCCCTAATTTTAAGGGCTCGCTCCAGAAATCAACAAGGGTTTCCTGAATACCTCTCAATGGAATAGAACAGAGGATCGCCCACTGAATCGGTCTCAGATACTCTTGCAATAGCTTCCCGACGAAATACAAAACGAAAATGGCGAAGGCGAGACCGGCGTGAGCCATGGCTATGTAGATAGCGAGACGCGCCTGGGAATCAACGGAGGATAGCGATGTCTTGACGGATTGTCCTCCTCCGACGGCGGAAGGTTTTTGCGGCGGCTCCGATGAAGACGGAGACGGAGAAGGCTCTTGAGGTTTACGCGTTGAGGCGGAGCGAAACATGTCTTGCCACGCGAGATTTTCCGGGATCGATGATTTCGTCTCCGAATCGTACGGGACCAATTCCATCAATCAATCTCTCTGTCTCTCCCTCCAAGAGCCGATTTTGAAACCTACGAAAAGAAGTTAACTTTTTTTTTTAATGCATTGCCTTTAAGCTGAAACGATAAATGGAGAGAGAGAGGTTTTTCAGATTATTCTTTTTTATTTTTGTTCTCAGATAAATAATTGAATGTTATGATTGGCCATTAATGGAGCAGAAGGAGAAACTATCTTTGTAAGTCGAAATGACGGAAATAGCCTAACCGACGACATAGTCTGTGACCACGAGGTCCACGACGAGACGACTCAATTTTTTCACATTACATTATACAAAGTTCACTACTTTGTTGGTCTTTTTGTGGAAATAAATTTCGATAGTTGGAGAGATTAATCCATTATATCCATATAATAAATTTTATAAACCTTCATTATATTTTTGCGATGTTTTGTTAATATGTAAATTATATCAAGTGACCAACACAAGTTGTCAACCAAAATGCCACATGACTCGAACATGCAAGACACGGCAAAGACAGATACTTAAGGTAAGTCACAATCTAACACGTTCTCGTGTCTCCTTGATATTGTACTTAAACGAAGTATTTATAGTGTTAATATCCCAAGACAAGCATTCGTTAACTATTTCTACACAAAACGTGATGACCATTTTATTCTCATCTTTTGCACAAAGTTCCTCCTTTTATCGATTGTAATCTACCAACATTCGACCTATATTTTTCTATCAAAATCAAGAAGCAAATTCTATCGATCAATTATGTTTTTTGATAATGGGTTTTGTAGAAGCGATATTTTGATGTGGAAGCGATAAAATTTACCAAAAAAAAAAATAAATATATATATATATATATATATATATACGAAGAAAAAATAATATATATATATATATATATATATACGAAGAACAAAATGAAAATTTTGAGACGACATAACGATTTAACAAAATGTCAATCATTTTTTTCAAATCGATCCTTAGTCTTTGATCGCAAAAACAGTTATATCAAATTTATTTGGAAAAACTAATATAAGATATGATTTTGTTACTACACAAGTCTAACTGAACAAGATCATAATATATATTAAGAACCAAGAAGTGAAGCAATATGTAAAAGAAAAACACACAAGAGACAAAATGTTCACTTTCCTAATAACAACATAAAATTATATCTAAATCGATTTCGTAACCTTTGAAATCTTCTAAAATATGAACTTCCCAATAATTTATTTACAGGTAACAAATATCATGCGTTATCCTCATATTATGGTTTAATGATGTCCCAGATTTTGGATCTTCTTCACCAGCTTATCTGGTAAACCGGGCCAGTCCATTAACAAATTGTTGGGTTTGGACCAATTAATAATGGGCCTAATCAGTTCAAATAAACTTTCACATAAAAGGGTTTGCTTTTGTGAACCAAACAGAACCGGCTCTTAGCCATATCGGTGTTATTTTATAAGCATGCTCAATAGAAATGATTTAGTTAAGTGGTGGATCCACAAAAATAAACATATTACTAGTTTTATGTTGTTAACTTTATACAAAAAGATGGAAACATATTACTATTTTTATGTAGTTAACATTTATACAAAGAGATGGTGACGTACGTGAACATGCAGCTTTCTGTTTTATTATTATTGTGTAGGGTCATTTGAGAGTTTGTTGAGACTTCGAAATCTTGGAATTAAAGCTTTAGATTTCAAGGCTAAACGTACATGTGAAGTCATTTTTATTCATAAGGCTTCAAAATCTTGGAATAAAGTATCAAATTTCATCATCTTATAATAAACATTAATCCTTATGTTATACGTCTAACACCTAATACTATATATATTATGATTTAAGGAATAATATCCGTTTTAAAAGAAAACTAAGGTTGAAACACAAAAAAAAATGCATTTGTATTGCATGCTCATAAAACAATATTGTTATATTCCTACGGTTTGAAGATAAAACCTCGTACCGAGTTGTATAATTTTGAACAACGAGGTCACAAATGAACGTACGTGAAGCCAACACGTGGCAGCACCCACAGTCGACAATTTTGTGAAGGGAAATAAAAATCGTTATTTGCGAGATAAAAGATTAAAAAAAAAGTAGAAAGATACGCAATGAAACTGCGTATTGAAGCAACTGCTAAATTGCTATATCTTTCTCTAAAAGGGCTCTGCCTCTGCTGAAACAAATCAAACCATGACATTAAATCCAAATACCTCTTTGTTCCTTTTCGTAATTTTGATTTAAACGACGTCAGAGTTTTCATTTTTCTCCATTAAAATGGAAATGTGATCTGGGTTTTTCACAGAAAGGATTGAAACAATCGGAGATTTTTCCCCTTACGATTGTAAATTTTGATTTCATTTTTGTTTCTCTTTTGTGAGATGGGTCTCGTTGATTCTTTGTTTGGGAAAGATGCAAGGAAATTTCTCAAAAGGAAAGACAGTGATGCTGCAGAAGCAGGTGAATCTGTTCATCATCTTCCTCATTTTTGATTTGCCTCATTCATTTTACAAATTTTCCTAAAAATTTCAGAGATTTCGCTTGTTTAAAGAGACGATGCTTTGTTCTCACATTGTCTCTGCTCATCAATTCTTGGATTGTTAATTAAATAGGGTCATTAAGGGTTTGTTTCTATTCTAATTATTTTAATGTTTATCACCTGTTTGATGAATTGCTTCTGAAGAAAATGAATTGCCTTTTTGATCTGTTTATGTATTCTTTTTTTGTGTTTTTTTCGTTTTGTCGATTTGTAGGGAGAGCTTTGGAAGAACTAAGAAGCTCTCTATACAATGAGCTTAAAACATCAGAAGGAGCTAAACGGCAACAACAGAGATTTTGTGGCCCTGTTGTTGCAATGTCATTCAATTTCATTGTTGCAGTTGGAATCATCCTCGCCAATAAATTAGTAAAACACGTTTCTTTGAAAGCTCTAATTCTTCTGTCTCTTTCTTTTTCTTATGTTATTAAACTTCTTTTTGGTGTCTGCAGGTGATGGGAAGAGTTGGATTCAACTTTCCAATCTTCCTAACGTTGATTCACTATACCGTTGCTTGGATTCTTCTAGCTTTCTTCAAATCTCTTTCATTACTTCCAATGTCGCCTCCATCAAAGACAACACCTTTCTCCTCTCTTTTCTCTCTTGGAGCTGTCATGGCCTTTGCTTCTGGTCTCGCCAATACTAGCCTCAAACACAACAGGTTCGTAGCTGACTCTGTAAAGATTGCATCAATATTCACAGCTCAAGCTGTAAATTGACCTTTGATATCACTAAACAAACATTTTTTTGAATCTAAAATCAGACTGTGAAGAGATAAAGAGAATGTGCTCTGTTTTATCTTTTTATCTCATACTTGAAAGCTTTTGTGTTTTGTCCAGTGTTGGATTCTACCAGATGGCTAAGATCGCGGTGACACCAACGATTGTCCTTGCAGAGTTTGTTCTCTTCAAGAAAACCATTTCTTCTACAAAGGTTTTTCTGGACTTTTATGATAATTCACCTGTTTTAACTCTCTTTACAAGGTTTTTTGGTGCTTACTCTGTTTTAGGATTTGTTCTCTCACAGGTTGTGGCATTAGCCGTAGTATCTCTAGGCGTGGCCATCGCGACAGTAACCGATCTAGAATTCAATTTGTTCGGTGCATTGGTTGCTGTTGCGTGGATTATCCCAAGTGCCATCAATAAAATCCTCTGGTCTAATCTTCAGCAACAAGCTAATTGGACTGCCCTAGCGTAAGAATCTCCACTTTCCTTTACTTGAGGCTTAAGAAATAGAAGTCTCTTAAGATAATACACTCTTTGTTGAATGAAGATTGATGTGGAAGACGACGCCGTTCACTGTCTTCTTCTTATTGGCTCTCATGCCTTGGCTTGACCCACCTGGAGTTTTGCTGTTCAAATGGGATTTAGGTAACTCTACTGCAATCCTCGTCTCTGCGCTTCTTGGCTTTCTTCTCCAGTGGTCTGGTGCACTTGCTCTCGGGTTAGTCTTTTGTTCGTTGCTTCGATTTTAAGATCAGTCTTGAGTTTAATAGTTTGCTTCAGCTTCATTTTGCTGTCAACATAATTTATGAACAGAACAGAAACCTTATGAACCTAAACCGGTTCAGAGTCATTACCTAAAACCGGATTGGATGAGCCTGAACATCAAAGCCGGTGCTGAAACATCAAATTCTTTTCCGATTTATAAAATTTTGGTTCAGTTAAATTAAGTTTATATGCCCTCCTCTAATGCTTATACTATCTAAAACGTTGTTGTTTGTTACAGGGCAACCTCGGCAACAACTCATGTAGTATTAGGGCAATTCAAGACATGTGTGATCTTGCTTGGAGGTTACGTTATCTTTGGCTCTGACCCTGGTTTCATTAGCATCTGCGGCGCTGTGGCGGCTCTTGCCGGTATGTCTGTATACACGTGGCTCAATCTTCCGGGGAAATCGATCGATCACAGCTCAAACAAGCTGCTTCCGAAGCAAAACGCAGCCGTTTCGAAACCTAAAGCCGAGAATGACGACGGAGGAGGAGAGACCGGAGTAGCCGTAGTTTCCGCTGATCTAAATCTCTCGAAGACGACAACTGCAAATATCGTTTAGCTTATCTTCTTTTTAGACGTTCAGGATTTAGCTTGTAATATTTGTTTACATTTCAACATATTTTGCTAAATACTGAGATTTAGTTTCGAGACACTGTTCATTTCGTTAGACATAAAAACCGATAGAAGCATAGAACTCAACTTTCAAATGTTACATACATGAATATTGGATGGGCTCATTTTTAAAACAATGAAATAGAGGGTGTAATTTAGAAACATTGATAACTTGGTGACATGTTTTGCAATCGGAGGTGCAGGTAGTATAATACTTTATACCTTTCTGACTTTTTCCATAATTTCAAAATACTAAAGTGAAAAGTTATAAGAAAATCGGGTAATCCGGTATAAACTCGGGCCGACCCGAACCCGGGTTTGTCCGGATTCAATTCCGATGTCGTTAACAAAAAAAAAAGTTGATCTGAGAACGTCTCTCGATTACTTTGCGACTTCATAATTTCCTTTTGTAATTCCACCTTACGCCGGCGAGTAGGATTTTAAGGACTGACTCAGTGAATCTCCGATCGAGTTAGATAGAGATGGGGCTGGGAAGTAACGGCGAATTGAAGTATGAGATCTCTCAGAACGCGTACATTAAACTCGTTCTCCACTCGCTTCGACACAAGACGGCGGCGGTCAACGGAGTCCTCGTCGGTCGAATCAGCCCTAAGGACGAAGGAGTCGTGGAGATCTCCGATTCCGTGCCGCTCTTTCACTCTAACCTCGCTCTCCTTCCTCCTCTCGAGATCTCACTCATCATGGTCGCTCTCTCTTCTTCTTCTTATGATTCTGCTTCTTATACGCTCATTTTGCTGATTTGAATCGGTTTGATACATAAGCTTTGAAATTGAGCTTTTGAAAACTGAGGATCTGATTGTGTTGGTTTGGATATTGAATTACGAATTTTGGAGTTTTAGTTCGTGTACGAAATGTAATTGGAGCTGTATATGCTATTATTAGCTCCCTTCCTGCTGTTCAATCTGTTGCTTGATTATCAATAAAAGTCTTACTGTTGTTTATACTTTTAACATAGAAGTTTAAGATCTTGCATTGTTTGTTTTTAACCACCAGCAGATCATTGTTCAGTAGCTTTGTTCTGTAGCTGTGATTGAGAGAGATTTAGTGTATGTATCTATATTTGCTCTCGATGCGAATTTGCAGATGGGAAAATTCTTGCATTTTTTTCTTGATCTGAGATTCTGTACTTACGGATTCAGACATAATTTTGCTGCTTGAATGTGTTTAGATAGAGGAGCATTACGTGGCTCAAGGTTTAAGTATTGTTGGGTACTTTCATGCGAACGAGAGGTTCGATGATGTGGAGCTCTGTGGTGTGGCGAAGAACATTGGTGATCACATCTCTCGCTATTTCCCTCAGGCACCAATTCTCTTGGTAAAAGTCTTACCCTTTACTTTCAATCACAGTAGTTTACTGAAGCACTAGGTTTAACCATCTTATGTTACACTTATATGCTTTTCTGTAGTTGAATAGCAAAAAGCTTGAAGCCTTATCAAAGGGTAAAGAACGAAGCCCTGTGATGCAGGTTGGTATTTCTAATCAGGACAAAGTTTTGGAAAGCTTAGTATAGCATGGAGCCATGGATATGAGATTTAAAAGTTAACAAATTTTTTAAGGACACATATCAAGGCCACTCTAGATCAGTATAGCTTCTTGGCATTTGAAAGTGTCGCTTCGTATATTGTTATTGCTATATACAAAATACTTTTGATAATCGATACAGTATTTTAATAAGCTCAAGAGAAAAATATTGAGAAACTGTATTTGCTAATTTGTTGTCAGTCCTGGCTCTGTCATCGTAGCATTCATTATTTTTTTATTGGATCCTAAACAAATTCTGTCAGTGTTAAGATATAAACATGACTAGATTAGCTGATTACATTTCCAGACTGTCTACTTGAATGGTGCTAGCAACCTTCTTGACACCCAGCTTATATTGTCCTTGTAATCGACACTTTTCTCACCCTTTCCATTTGGTACTTTCTGCTTGATGCAATTTTCTTTTGAAGCAGTTAGTATGTCAAATTTCATTTTTTATCCGTTTTGTAATACTTTGTGTTGTATATGCTAGCTTTGTTTGAAAGATGCTTCCAAGAACTGGAGATTGGTTGGAGCAGATGGAGGAAGCAAACTACTCTTGAAAGAGCCATCGGCCAATGTAGTTCTGTCAGATTACATTTCATCTGAGAAATGGAAGAACGTCACAGATGTGGATGATCATCTGGATGATGTCACCAAGTAAGTTAGATTCACACGAATCGAAAAAGCTACAACCTTTATGTAAATTGGTAATATATCACTTACTATATTCTCTGTAATTGCAGGGACTGGCTAAACCCTGAACTTTTCAACTGAAGACGGGTATGCGATATAGCTAATTAGAGTTTTGCTTTCATCATCTTCAATCGAAAAACAAAAAATTTCGCAGAGACCCTTGTTTACAATTTCCCTTGCTTCTTGTTCAAGTATTATCCAGCTTAACACAACAAGGCTCAATTTTACTTTTATTTGGTCGTATCTTTAACCCTATTTTTATCATTTGAATGATATCTTTTGGGGCTTGTTATTTTGATCCAATTTTTTTTCTCTTTGGTTCACTTTGACTATATAGTTGGAATGAAAGCTCTGCTTTATTTGGCTGTTGTTCTTAAACGTGCGAAGTACATAGTTAAATCCTAAAGAACATGATACCAAATCTAGTGCTTTACATTGCCTGAATCGCTTAACTTCTTAGGGATTGGTTTTTACACATATGTAGCGATCACCAAAGCGTTTTTCAATATCAACATTAACCCTTTCGGGCAAGGCTATATATGCATCAACCTTAAAACACGGGACAGCCTTTAACGACAACACCTTTGGCCGTCGGGCAATGCGCTAGAGGGCAATGGTCTGAATTTTCAAGCCCCCACCAATCAGGTAAGCTTATATCATTGTTCTGAAACGCAAAGAATATCAACACTCCCATGATTGCGGTTCCTGCATCAAGCGCTGCAGAGAGGATGTAGTTGTGCCTTGCCCACCAACTTTTATACCTCCTGAAGATGTAGTAGTTGAACACAACCCCAACAATGGCCCAGGACCAGTAATGCACAGCCTTGGCTTGTGGCATTGGGCTAACTGCAGAGAAGATCAAGGGAATATGGATCTGTTTTAGCCATTTCTTCTCTGGGAACTTCTTCGACAGGTACCAGAAGGGAACTGGAGCCAAGATACCGATGAGGAAGAACCAGTTCATCCCGGGATAGATACCTTCTTTGGTAAACATTCTCCTCGGACCGATCACTCCCCATATAATCGATGCATTGTAAAACACTTCATCCCCAGGACAAGTCCATGGACTACCCACTGGGAGCAAATCCACGTTACAGATGTTCTCGACGGACGAAATGAGCCACCACGTTGTCCCGAAGCAGACAGTTGATGCAACCACAGTTGCAACAAGCTGGACGATGAACATAGATCTTGGAGGAACCTTCATGTAGTGACCAAGCTTGAAGTCTCCCACAAAGTACAAGGCTTGAGACATACTGATGTATCCGTAGGTCTTGAAAGCCACATTTGCTAGTGGCCTTCCTGGGTATAAGTACCCGATGATCAGTTCTGTTATAACATTAAGACCCATTTGCTGGTTCGTAGTTGCTTGGATAACTCCGATAGGCAATGTGAAGAACATGGCTATGGCGCATGCGAGTATAAGTCCCCACCATGGAAGCTGAAGCTGCTTGTCAAAACCCTCACAAGCGTAGAGTGCAAAAGCAAAGGAAACCACGAGAACTGCGATGAACCACCATTGAGGTACTGCTTGATAGTTCTTCTTCATCAATCTTGAATGCACATCTCCAAACTTGTCCTTTGTTGCTGTCGTTGCCTTCTTCCACATTCCCCATATGAACCTTGAGATACAACAAACACAAAAAGAAGCTGAGACAGAGAGAGAGAGAGTCATCATCAAATCAGGTAGTTAAAAGATGTTGAAAGATCCCTTACTTTCCGTCATAGAGGGCGACATGAGAGATGGTAGCAAAAAGAGAACCAAAGCTGAGTCCGTAGAGCAACGCGAACATCACACTCAAATAGAGCTTGCTGTAATCGTTGTAAGCATCTAGATTGATATCGAAGTTCTTCTCGTTGAGGATACGGGTAATGTTATAGGAATGTCCAGTCTGATCGAAGGTTTGCGAAGTATAGAACGGAAACTTTTGTGCATCATAAGCATTGCTCCAGTAAAAGATAGGTAGAACAATGTATAAGAAGATGAAGAATCCGGCAAAGAAGTTGGCTATGGCAAAAAACGGCACAGCCAATGGACTGCCTAAGAAACCAGCAACCGTGGACCAGTCAAGACCAAACGAACCAATTCCTAAACCCTTGAGCCCCGAACCGACTATCTGAGCGGTCACCGAGCTTTTCCAAATCCAGCAAACGAATGAAATTGCGGAAATGGAAGGGAAAAGGTAACCAGGGATTATGTAGTAAGCAAAGCTCACGCTGAAGACAATGAGGAAGAATCTTAGCCTTGTTTGTTGCCCTTGTTGTAGATCCTCCTTCTCATGTAAAGCTCTGTTACATAGTCAAAATGAAAATGTAAACGATGAAGATTCATAAACCAGTGGATAGATCGGATGGACACAAACCTAAAGAGTGAGACTTGAACCAGGTTCGACGGCCACCACATATATGGCGATTCCACGAGGAACTTCCTGAAAATTCCAGCCCATCCATATCCCAACAACTGCAAGAAAATGACTGTCAAAGATCAAGAATCGTGGAAAGATTGATTCGTTTAGTATTCAAATGATTTTTAAAAATGTATACGTGCGAGATTAATCAAGAAAACAGTACAGGTAATTCTCTGCCCTCCACCTTTCCTTGCTTCTTGAAGCATAAAGACTGTTTTTTGATTCCTTTCTTTGGCAATGTTTATATTCATCCAGAAAAAAAGGATGTAGTTTTGTAATACCTGAGTGGTTTGTGTGAGCAACATTGCGGCGGTGACATTGAGTTGACGGTGGTAAAAAGCTTTTACAATGGTTACAATACTGGTTGCGTAAGCTCCTCCAGCTCCGGTATTAGCAAAGATTGAGATAAGAACATGTTCCTTCATATTGAACGGACCAGGATTAAACGACCACGACCAGTTTGTCCCTGGAAACCCAAACTTCTTTGTCGGAAGCGTCGCCGCCATGAGTTTCCCGAGCGGAAGAGTCACAATCTGAGCTGCAACGGAAGACACCCAAAGCTGGTTCGACCGGAAACTAAAGAATTGGTTCACGAACGCAAGCAATATGCAAGAGAGAAGTCCGAGAGACCATGTTCGGAATGTTAAAACCGGTAATGATGGATCGTCGGTTATCGGAACAGTTAACCGTACTTCTTCAATCGGACTATCATTCTCCTCCTCCTCTTCTTCTTCTCCTGCACGTCGTAATTAAATCCAAAATCTTATAAACCAAACATAACGACTAGAAAATTAATATACAGGTTTAGGAACTAGTTTGTGTTTGGTCGGGAATCTTAAGAATATAAGAAAGCAAAATAAGAATCGAAACAAAACCGGTATAAACCGAGAGACCAAAGAGATACATTACCGTTGATAACGATCTTGGACTCGTGAGAATTGTCGTCGGAGGGTTTTTTGGGTTCGTCGAAAACGCTCGTCATTGTTTTATCTTCAAGCTCCTTTTTTCCGTCCTTCGCGATGGTTTTTTGTTTTGTTTTTGGGGTTGAAATCGAGGTTTTCTCCGGCGACGGTGACCGGATTTCTAGTCCTCGATAACCGGTCGGAATTTTTAAAAAGGAGCCTGAAAATTAAACATTACGACAACGTTTTCTTAGTCTTACTTCTTGTCCAGATGCATTTGTGTATGAAATTTTCCTTCATATATAAACTTTAGACAATTTACACCACAAGATTTTTTTTTTTTTTACCGTTTTGCTATTATTAATATTGAAGATGCCGTAAATAAAGGATCGGTTTTCTCTAGGTTTGAATTTGTTTGAAACGGTTTTAAAAACTTTTGACGTAACAAAGATTAACTAATTCAGAAACTTCAACTGAATTGGAATCTTCAAATTGGTCAACTGTAGATTCTGTCTGTAATTAGTATCACAATAGAATCCTATAGTTTAATTATTTAAGCCAAATTGATTTGGATGATCCGTTTTCAGCCGTCCATTACTAATCACATAGATTTTACTTTTTCTTCTTAGTTCTATGAATCATTTTAAATGATGCTTTTTATAAACAAAAAAGAAGTTAAAATATGTATTTTTTCTTGCACGAAAAGAAATAAATGAAAAGTATATATGGAAATAATTGTGACGAAAAAAAAAGAAGTACTACAAATATAGCAAAACGATAGTGACGACAATTAATACCTAATATTCTCATTTTTAAGAAATTGAAGTCTATTGGAAACCTAACATTCTTGAAACGTTTTTAATACGTACTAGTGGGATTTGATTTTAATGAACGATAAATCTTAAAAAAGTGATTTCCTATAGACAACGAAAACATAATTGATCTTATAAGTATAAATTAAAATTATGAAGCTTTTCGGAAACTTACTGGGTCAACTCTACTCGTGTTAAGGTTTTAGAGAAACTGTAACTCGCGATTACAAGCTTTTTGGAGAAATTTGATAATAGAATCATTTAAGAAGAAGAACCATATTTATAGGACGAGAGAAGAAAATCTTATCTTCCAGGGTTTATTTGCAGATTCTTTTGTTTCTATAAATAGACTCCAAAATCGTTGCATTTGATTCGATATTCTATTTTTATAAAATTCCATGCATGCATGGTTAGTTCTCGCGCATTGTCTAGGTTCATCTTTACGTTTCTATTGCCAGCCCTAGTGATTTTGACTTTGATTCACCTTTTATTAGACAGAATACTGAATCTACCTGGTAGGTTTAATTAACTCTCTAACCGCTTAAACTTATTGGGAAATAATCAAATTAATCAACAGAAATTATTTTGAGATTATAATTATGTGACCTTAAGCCATACCTTTCTCATGACAAGAGAATCTCAAAAACTACAAAAAGTTTGATACTTGGATATTTATCTCATAGTAATAGATCATTTACTCAATTTTTTTTTTCACTACAAGATATAGATACGCTAACATATAAATAGTTAGAAATGTGGATTTCTTTCGATTTTAATCGATCTTAAATATGAGATATGATCATATGAGGTGTTTCATGTTAACTGTAAAAGAAAATAATATTCGAACTCGGAATTGTATTGATGTTTTTGCATTTACATTACATAGAATCACTAGTTAGATGATAACATCCTTGATCTTGTCTACTTGACACGTCCTTTACAAAACTCCATACAAAGAGTCAAAGACGTGGGACTTTTTAATATTGACTCAAGTTGCTTTATTAATTTTTGTTTAAGATATTTATTTTTAGCTTTTGTTTTGTTTCGATAAAATATATATTTTATTAGCTTTCGCAACTAGATTCTTCAATGGGACTTTCAACCACATATATAATAAATTATTTTTTCTATTTATGGAAAAACACCGACTCAAAGGTAAAATTTTCAGCAAGAAAACTATGAATCTTTCTAAGTGTTACATTGATAGTACAAGTCATCGAAAACCTGCTATAACAATTAAGAGGTGAAGATAGACACAAAGTAGCATAGTCAAATATATTTATAATCTTACTGGTAGCGTTAGATTTGAGTAGAATGAACATTAATCGATCTCGATAAGTTAAACATTACATCTTGTAAGATAAATTTGACAAAACAGATCAAATATCACTATATTTCAGCAACTAGCTATCTTTAGAACCATCACATACGTTACCAATAGTATGATTGCACAGAGTCGACATTGATAATCAACTAAGCTTGTAAGCACAAGACATATATAACTAATGACAATATATTTTTTCAACCCATTTGCCAAAATGCTACAAGATAAGGTGCTTTCGTGTCTTTGAAGATTACGACAATTTGATTACAACTTCCGTAGACCAAGGGGGCGTGAAGTTGACAAATCCATTACCATATTATTGGCAAGTTCTGAACGTTTTGGTATTCCTTTCCCACGCACTAAATGACAACAATATATAGCAACTTGTGTGAAGAAGACGACGAACAAGTTTGAGAATTGGACCATGTCTGAAAATCCAATCTCTGAGCCAATCGATGGAAAGACTTTATGAAAAAGTTGTTGTTAACCATTTTTGTCTACTTTACCACTATGAACTATTTTCAACTTCTTTGATGCCACAAATCTTGAAATGACATATGTTGAGAGCTTTTTTCTTTTGTCGCAATGCTAAAGATTAATATAAAAAGGACATACAAAAGAGAAAAATTGAACAGAAAACCATGAATTTTTGTTGACAATACTTTTCTTTAAAGTTGTGAAGGAAAAATTAACGAATGGTTGTTGACACATACGGTTGTTTAGTGGTTTGTATTAATATTGTTACTGTGTCATCACCTACATTAAATTCGTGTAGATTGCATATTGTGATTCATGTAATGAAGTTTATCTGCGAAAATGTAGCAAGAAAATCAAATCTTCTAACCTATGGAACCCTATTTTTGATTTTAGTTTAACCAATGAACGCCTGAAACATAACGTACGTTTTTACAAATTGTGAGTCTCAGGGTGTTATTCTCCCGAATAGAGGAAAACTTGGTAAATTAAAAACATGGACTCACATTTAATCCATGATGTAAAAAATGAGCCCAAATTATTATAATGGGCCTAATATTATCTGGATCTAGGCCCATTAATATATGCTGAACACACCAAACACTAATAATACCTCATTTACTTGCTAGTTGCTACTTCAAAATCCTCACCTTCTACGTCTGTGTTAAACCCTCGCCGCGAGAAAAACCCTAATTCTAACCTTTGCCATGGTTCTCACTCGTAGCAAGAAGAAGGGGCCGAAATCTCAAACCCCTCCGTCGAAAATCGTGGCGAAAACTCAGACGCCTCTATCTAAGAATCAGGCGAAATCACAAAAGCCTCCGTTGACGAAGGCGAAAAAATCCCAAACTTTGACATTGAACAAGGTAGTGAAGTCCCAGAAGAAACCTCCATTGAAGAAGCAGAAGAAGGATGTTGTGGAGGAAGATCCTCGCGAAAATGATGAAGAAGTTTCCGATGCCTCTACGGACGTAGACTCAGAAGAGTTAGATGAATCCGATGATGGAGAGAAAGGGTCTAGTGGCTTTTTCTCTGATGATGACGGTGAAGAAAACGATGACGGTGAAGAACTCTTGGGTGATGACTTTCTGGAAGGTGGCGGCGATGAAGAAGGACATTCAGATTCGGATGTGGCTTCGAGCTCGGATTCTGATTCCGACGAAGGCGATATTCTGAAGGAATCTGAAGCTATTGATAGAGCAAAAGCAAAGGAGAAGGAAGAAGCTGACGCTGAACTGCTGGATTTCAACAAGGAAGTTGGACCTGATGAAGAATCTGAGCATGATGCGTTTCGGCTACCAACTGAAGAGGTACATATTCGTTCATGTGCATTGCTCTGTTTCTCTGGTTGTAGATTGGTATTTCTGGTTTTCTCTCGCTTATGCTTTCGTGGGAATGAGACAATATCTAACTGCTTTTGTTATCCTTCATTGTCCAGGAACTTGAAGAAGAAGCACGTGGACCACCAGATCTTCCTCTACTGCAGAGTAGAATAAAAGAGAGTCAGTAGCATTCCAAATTTTGTATCTTTATTACTGTTGAATGCTGGTGTGATGGTATTATCTCGGTTATTTCGGTGTTCTGTACAGATCGGGTTCTGAGTTTTAATGGTCATTTCATGTTTTCAGTTGTTAGAGCTTTGTCAAATTTTAACGTTTTGAGGCCAAAAGGATCCAGCAGGAAAGATTGCGTTGAACAGCTCAAAGCTGATCTTGCTTCTTATTATGGCTATAACAGTTTTCTTATTGGAGCTTTGTTTGAGGTTACTTCTCTAGTCTCTTTATCTTTGGTTTGAACTTCCATTTTAATAAACTATGGGTAGGATGTTGCCAATACTCTTAACTTATGGATGTTGAATTGGGATCTCTTGCAGCTGTTTCCTCCTGTTGAACTTATGGAAATAATTGAAGCCTTTGAAAAGCAAAGACCTACATCTATCCGGACAAACACACTTAAGGTGATCTTAATTGTGCTTTGCTGGGTTATAGCTTATGACTTTTGAGTTCTAGAATGTAATCGTGATGTTTGTTTTGTTTTAGACTCGAAGACGGGATCTTGCTGATGTGCTTTTGAACAGAGGAGTCAATCTAGACCCATTAAGCAAGTGGTCAAAAGTAATGATTTTGTTTTCTTAATTATTTTCTTGTATTGCTAGTCATATTTTATGATTGTTCCCTAGTAACATGCCATAAGTATTGTAGGTCGGACTTGTTATTTATGACTCACAAGTGCCAATCGGTGCTACTCCTGAATATTTAGCTGGTTACTACATGGTTAGTGATATTCTGACTCTTCTGTTCACCATTAATGGTTAGTGTAAAGTGTTTGCTTAAGTCTGGACTTGGTGAATCTGTAGCTTCAAGGTGCTAGTTCGTTTTTGCCAGTGATGGCCCTTGCCCCTCGAGAGAATGAGCGGATTGTGGATGTAGCGTAAGTTAACATCATCTATTAAGTTGTAGACGCAGCTGAGCTTTATTCTCATGTATTGTCATGTAAATTGTTTGAGCTGGTTGATTTGAAACAAACAAAAAAAAATTTGAGTGTCTGACTGTTTCGTTATGCATGATTTTGTAACAAGATTTTATACCCAATGCAGTGCTGCTCCTGGTGGTAAAACAACTTATGTTGCTGCTCTAATGAAAAATACAGGTATGCCTTCATTGGTTTCTTCTGCTTCTTATCCCCATATTCAAGTTAATTGTCTTAATGTTTATAATGATTATTTTGGTTTAAGTAAAGTTATAATGATGCTATAACCAGGCTTAATATATGCGAATGAGATGAAAGTACCTAGGCTCAAGTCTCTAACTGCCAATCTGCATCGCATGGGGGTCACAAATACCATAGTGTGTAACTATGATGGAAGAGAGGTTAGCTTCTTGAACATTCATTATTGTATTGATGACATAGAAACTCGAGATTGTTGAATTTCTGCTACCTGTTCACAAAACCCATAACATCTACCTGAGCTTACATCACTGGCATGGCATTATAAATTTTGATATGCTTTTAACTCTGTTGGATATGCAGCACAGTTGTTTTATTCCTTGCACTTCTTGTTTATTCTCTTTTATTCTTTTGCTTTCAGCTACCCACAGTGTTAGGTCATAACACGGTTGATAGAGTATTGTTGGATGCACCTTGCAGTGGGACTGGGGTAAGAAACTACGAGCTTAGTCTCTCTTAAGCCATAGTTAAGCCCTAGATCTTTATAACTAAATGTTCTCTGCTACCCCTACAGGTCATTTCGAAAGATGAATCAGTTAAAACCTCGAAATCTCTGGAGGAGATAAAGAAATTTGCTCACTTGCAAAAGGTAAGGTAGTACCTTTTTAGAAAAATTCAAATAATTCTCAGATAAATGAATATATAACCCTTTTTTAAACATGCAGCAACTTTTGCTAGCTGCTATTGATATGGTGGATGCCAATTCCAAAACCGGTGGATTCATTGTTTACTCAACATGTTCACTTATGGTTGCTGAGGTTGGTTAGCTGATATATTTTGCCTTATATATTTTTCTCCTTTGTTTTTGATGCATCCTCATAAATTGCGCAGAACGAAGCTGTCATTGACTATGCTCTCAAAAAGAGGAATGTCCAACTCGTGAAAACTGGACTCGATTTTGGCCAAGACGGGTAATGCACAAATTCTATCTGTAGAGATATGTAGGAGCATTACAATGATACGTCTAACGTCTCAAAATAATTGTCCTTGTCTTTATCAGATATAGAAGCTTTAGAGAACACCGGTTTCATCCATCTTTAAAGCAGACTAAACGTTTTTATCCTCATGTACACAACATGGACGGATTCTTTGTGGCAAAGGTTCTCACTTTTAACCTCTATAAAAAGATCTCAACCATGTCCTTGTCATTACTCTAATAGTTAATAAACCGAAATAGATAACCTACATATATCTGATATGCGCTTGTTGTTTCTTTGTACAGCTAAAGAAAATGAGCAACGCCAAACAATCTTCAGAGGATGATGATGAGGCGGTAGAAACTGTAGAACAAGCTTATGTCCCTAGTGATGATGATGATGATGAAGCTGAGGCAATGGAAGAGATGGAGAAGGCTTCTGTTCTCAAAGAGCAACCCAAGGAAACTAAAGAAAACAAGAAGGAGAGACTTGCAAAATCAAAGGAGGACAAAAGAGACAAGAAAGATAAGAAATCAAAATCTGAAAATCTTGTGGGTCTATCTAAAGTAAAGAAGCAAAAGAAGAAGAGATCTGAATGGAAGAAGGAAATTGCTCTAGCTAGGTAAGAAAGTTTTCTCACCTGTCATCAAAAACCATGAACAGAAAAGAAGAAAATGCTTTGGGCTGTCTTATATATTTTGCTTGACAATGTTTGAATACACACATTTGCAGGGAGGAGAAGAGAAGAGCCATGAGAGAGAAGTCGAAGGAGAAGCAGTGATTCAGTGATTTTGCATCAAACAGTATTATCTCTGCGCATGGGGAAGTTTAAGGTGCCATATATTGGCTTGATTTTTATTTTATTTATTCAGGAACTATTTATGTAACATTAAAAGCTAAAAACCAGAGACTTGACACTCTTTTGTGTCCATGGACAGATCTTATATGTCCACAAATTTTGTTTCAAAAATCTTTTTCTATAATTTAAAGATTGTGAAGTTTGTTTGTGTTCTTGAGCAGGTGAGCAGTGTCATTCACTAAGTTCTCATCTTTCTCACAGTAAAAAAATTAGGGTGGTAGTAACCGAAATACCGAACCAAATATTAATTTTAATATTTTGGAAACTAAAAAACCAAAAGCTTAACTAAAATCGAACTGATTTATATTGATTTTAGTGTAGTTGAACATCACCTGAAAGATACATCTAACTTAACTTTTATTACCAACTTAATATACAAATTTTTTTTCATTCCAACAAAAAGATACATCAACTAACTCTTAATAGATGCGATACGAAATTGTTTAAAGTGCATCAAGCTTATTATATATTCTTTTAGCATTTCTATTTGAAACCAAACTTAAACCCAAAACCAAACCAACCTAAAGTGCATCAAGCTGAACCAATTTAAAATCGAAGTAGAAACTGTATTATTTGTTGGTTATTTAGTTTCTGCAAGACCAAACTAAAATCAAATAGTAAAATCGTAGACAAACAATAAGATTGAAAGTCGAAAGGCTGTGAGTTTTTTTCAGTTTATTATCTTTATTTTTGCGTTTTTCAGAAAGTTGATTTAAAAAAAATTAGGGATTTGTCAGTGAGCTGTTGATTGGTTGTAAGTAGTTCGAGAGTAGAGAGATCTCTCTCGGAAGTGGGACTTGTGTTGGAGAACATGACAACCCATTCTTCATCTATCTCTGTCAGATCTTGTTTGGGGACCTCTCAATATTAATATTTGATTATTTATCCTTAACTTCTTCATCTTTTTTGGTGTCTTTTTAAAAAGTTTGCATTATTCAGCTCATATAAAAAAAATATTTCAAATATTCGAAAATCATTAAAAGTATCTAACTGTTCGATTATATGATTCATTCAATCAAATTTTTTTTTCTTGTATTATGATGATATGAATAATTCATTATATTTTGCTTACTTTAATAGTGATTTTATATTCGAAAGAACATTTATATTTGTCTGCTGTTCAAAAGAACATTTTTGTGTAGCGAAAAAGATGGGTAATGTTATAGCAAAAGAAGATATAATTAAATCAGGTGGACTATATCTTTTTTTTTAACATCAAACAAAATCATGTGGACTATGTTCTGCCATTTGGGTTGTACTAATGTCTAAAGCAGTGTGGATATAAACTATAATTAAACAGTGATTAACTTGATAATAATAATTAGTCGATATATGTTTTACAGTACCTACCACATAAGTAAATCGGAAAAATAAAAAATTACATGCAACTTTATAAAAGCACGCCCATCATAGGGAATTATTTTGGTTGACTTTAGTGAAAACATAATTTTACTCATTACAGAGTTAGCAACTATTAGGTAAACGAATTTGCATGAAGTTTGTAAAAATTATCGGTACTACACTAACAAAAAATTGCTAAACCGAAACTTAAAACTAAATTTTAAAATATAAAAAATAAACATTTTTGTCATTCAAACATGTAAAATTATTAATGGTGGTTGAATTATAGTAGACAAATTCTAAGTTTAACTCTAATCCTACATTTTGAGGGTAAATCATTATGAATTAGTTAACTTCTTTTAAACTTAAAACTCTAGTGTGTTAAATTTCATAATTAACCATTGGATACCGAAAATTAGTAAACAATAATTTGTTATTATTAATGTATTTTTCTATCCTAAAACATGGGATTCTGATGAGGAAAGATTGTGTCGCAATTGACGCAGTTATTGGATCTAAAGAGAATGAGGTTAAAAATGGATTATAGATTACTAAATGAACAAACTAAACCTACTTGTGTTTTTTTATGCTGAACAATCTTCTGTTTTGTCAACTTCCTGTTTAACCATTTCTAAAAACATTTTTTTCTGCTTGATCCTATGTGAAACAATTGTTCTTCGAATGTGTAAGGAAACTTAATATCGAAACAAATCAGAAATTTCTGAAAATTGCTTCAACCCTTCTTGGGAATCTATGAAACTCCCAAGTTTCCAACTTTATAAAATTACGACGGTGAAATAATTTATCCATAATTAGATAATACATAAAATTAATTCAGGTATGTATAATTAGCAATAATTTTTTATTGCCAATAAATTTCTGCGCATCTTTAATCTTTTTTTTTGTAAACTATAATAAATACAAGCATAAATGAATGGTAAGTCTAGTAAATGTTTCCAAAATTAAGATCATACAAATCTTATTTCAGTTTTTTTTTATCTCCAAAGTCCGAGAAACACTTTATTTTTTCCTTCTGAGACAGTTAATAGAAGATGTGGTAAGCGATAATTATCATACGAGACATATCAAGATTTACATTACGTAAAAAAAATTAATTAAAACTATTCATCTCTATGTTCTTCTTACTTATAATAAACTTGGTAAATAGAAATAATCTTTATCGTTTTTTTTAATTTTTAATTTTGTCCCTAAAAAGCCTCAACTATTACAGCTCACGAGAGCATCCTTGATGTAAACCTTTGTCTTCCATTTTGGAGAAAACAAAAATACATTGAAATAATTGAATCCCTCAAAAATATTAAAAAAAGTATTCAACTTTTTATTTGACCCAACTCTCTCTCTCTCTTCCCTCTTTTCATGGTGTAGACCCAACTCTCTCTCTCTCTCTCTTCTATCTCTCTCTCTGAACTCTCTCTTCTATCTATCCCCATTTCCATGGAAGCAATGAGATGTGTTCATTTCTCTCTCTCTCTCTACAGCGTTACATGAACAGTGACTGTTCTCTCTCTTTCCTTTTTCTTCATCTCTCTGCATAATTCTTCTGGAAAATAGGGTATCTCGTGATCTTTATCGCTCAAAAATCTTAACTTTCAGGTAACAATTTAATGGGATTTTTCCTCTCTCTCTAAAGCTCTTTGTCTTTTTTTTTTCCCTTTTCTTTTCTGGGTTTTATTCTCTGATTCTTGCTAGATCCAAAAGGCCTTTATTTGGCTGTTCTTATTTAACAAGATCTGTGTAACCCTGGAGAGAAAATAGAAAAACTCTACTTTTTGCATTGAAAAAGTTTCGATTAGGTTTATGCTGATTTTTGTTAGTTAAAACTGAACCAAAGAGAGCTTAAATAGGTTTATGCTAATTTTGATTCAATTGATTGTCAGTTAGATTTGAATTCAAGATCCATAACAGCTCAAAAATTCTTTCTCTATACGTTCTTGAGACTCAGCTTATCCATTTTGGGGGAAATACGATTTATAGAGCTTATTGGTGCATATTTAGTAAGATCTGTTATCATTGATCTCTTGATTTTCAATCTTCTCATGATATTTGTGTAACAAGCTTGCTTTAACTGGTGCTGTTGTTTTGTTTGATGACTAGATCAGGTCACTCTTTGATCGAATCTGCGGCAATATTGATTAGTAGAGTCAAGAAAAGTTACTTTAATCTCAGGGAAGAAAGATTGGTTTCTAAGAATCACAAGTCGAGCTTCCTCTTAAGTAATTTTTTTCCTCCATGGCCTCCAAAACTCCAGAGGGATCACTTACCAATTCCAGTCAAAGTATGTCAATCAACACTTTAGCAGATCAAGTATCTTCGAGTTTGTCATTTGCCGATCCAAGTAGTGACAGCAAAAATGGTAATAATAAGATGAGCGAGCAAGGTGAGAGCGGAAAGAGTAGTACATGTAGACCGAGCACAAGCAGTGATATAAGCGATGAGAGCACTTGTAGCAGCTTTAGTAGCAGCATCAACAAACCTCACAAGGCGAATGATGTGAGATGGGAAGCCATTCAAGCTGTTAGAACGAAACATGGTGGTTTGGGTTTGAACCATTTTAGGCTCTTGAAGAGGTTAGGATGTGGGGATATCGGAACTGTTCATCTCGCTGAGTTGAATGGAACAAGATGTTATTTTGCAATGAAGGTTATGGACAAAACCGCTTTGGCTAGTCGGAAAAAGCTTCTTAGAGCTCAGACCGAAAGAGAGATATTGCAGTGTCTTGATCACCCGTTTCTTCCGACATTGTACAGTCATTTTGAAACGGAGAAGTTCTCTTGTTTGGTTATGGAGTTTTGCCCTGGAGGTGATCTGCATACATTGAGACAGAGACAACCAGGGAAACGCTTCACCGAGCAAGCAGCAAAGTAAGAAAAAGTGCAAACTATTGTTCCTGCATTAAGCAGAAACTGTTCTTGTGTATACGTTCCTGCATTAACTTCTTTACTATTGTCAGGTTTTATGTAGCAGAGGTACTTCTCGCAATGGAGTATCTACACATGCTGGGAATAATTTACCGTGATCTGAAACCCGAGAATGTTCTTGTGAGAGATGATGGACATGTGATGCTTTCGGATTTCGATCTCTCCCTGAGATGTACTGTTAGCCTCTCGATAGTCAGATCAACCAATCTTGGAACCGAAGGCTTGTCAAAGAATTCAGTTTCTTGCTCGCAACAACCTGCTTGCATCCAGCAACCATCTTGCATCTCAATGGCTCCAACATCTTGCTTCGGTCCTCGGTTCTTCTCATCTAAATCTAAGAAAGATAAGAAAGCGAAAACTGATAACGGGAACCACCAAGTAACTCCGTTACCAGAACTTGTTGCAGAGCCCACAAGCGCCCGTTCAATGTCATTTGTTGGCACACACGAGTACTTAGCTCCAGAGATCATCAAAGGTGAAGGACATGGAAGCGCTGTTGATTGGTGGACTTTTGGGATCTTTCTTTATGAGTTATTGTTCGGTAAAACACCGTTTAAAGGGTCCGGAAATCGAGCTACACTCTTCAATGTCGTTGGTCAGCCTTTGAGATTCCCGGAATCTCCGGTTGTTAGCTTTGCAGCTAGGGATTTAATAAGGAGTTTGCTTGTGAAGGAGCCACAACATAGATTAGCTTATAAGCGTGGAGCAACAGAGATAAAACAACATCCTTTCTTTGAAGGAGTCAATTGGGCTTTGGTTCGGTGTGCCAGTCCACCCGAGATTCCTAAACCGGTTGATCTTGAACCGGTGAATTATACTCCTGCTGTACCGGCTGCTGCATCTACAAGCGTGAGATCTGATCAGAGCAGTTATCTTGAGTTTGATTTCTTCTGAAGGTCTTTTGCAAGAAACTGTCTCTCCAATTTGATGATTCTCTTATTGTTTCTTTGCAAATTCTGCAGAATCTGTTTAGTGTTTTTGAAAAATGTGTTTTTCGTTCTTTTCTTTTTTTTGGTCTTTTTTCTTTTCAAGTCCTGAACAAGTTCTGAGATTTGTATCATTCTTCAAAAATCTGAGACAGTCTCTGTACCATCTTCTTAAGTTAAATGTTATTAGACACGAACAACTGAGAATCCAAAAGCCATAAGCTCTTTGTTTTTCATGATCTTAACTCAAAACCAGAGATGTCTAATGTGGTTTGAACCGAAACTTATTGAAAAACAGTTGTTTCTTACGAAATGGGTATTATATATTATCAACAAATAGTTCTTACATAAAACCCTCCTCTTCTAACCCTATACAGACGAAGAGGAACAATCTAAACGCTGAGAAATAATCACCATTCCAAAGAAAAAAATATGTAACAAATTGTCACTTCAACTGTTTATAGCAGTTATAAGCAATAGCCACAGATGCAGCAGCACAAGCAACAGATAAAGCAGCATATGTATCTTCTTTCTCCCAATTCTCCAACCATGTTGACATTGCAGCACAAATCCTGAGTCCACAAGAAGATCCCTTCTCCCTGCTACTTACCAGAAAAGATGCATTTTTTACAGAGATTTCTTTTTCCGAGGTAATATTCACAGAGTGATTCTCCTCCAAACCGCAAGAGGAGTTCCCATTTTGTTGGCAACTATTACCATTAAGCTCTGAGACAGCTCGGGACTGGGAATCAAAACCGTTACTTTCTGATTCTTGAGTCACCTCCCCGTTGTTGATCTTTTCGCCATTTAGTTCTTGGAATCTTTGTTCTTGGCTATTCTTCTGGTCTTCTTCTAACAGACCCATTTCACCCCTGTAAAACAATCGATCAAGTGTTTAAACACCGACAAAATTTAGAGACTAGTCAAAATCAAGAACCTCTGATCATATATACCTCCAAAGGCGGTCAACAATTTCGCCTTTGTTAATATGTTGCTCCAACAGTTGAGGTACATCTTCTAGAGTCACAAACCCATACCTAAGAGACACGAATCACTTAAAACTCATAAAACGGATAAGATTTTTTCCCTTTGTTAATTTTCGAGACACCAATTCATTTTAAAAGGATTATGACCTCTTGACTGTTGCACACTCAATCATTTTTACTCCAAATGTTGGGATTTTTTTTGACTTACCAGTGTCCTGTGATTCTCTGGTTGATGTTTGATCCATAGATGATAACATCTCCAGTGTATTTGTGACCACCTATGTGAGAACAAGGGCTGACCGAAACTTTACCCCGAAGACCACACAGTTCAATTTCTTCTCTAAATCTACTAACCAGAGAAGGTCCACAAAGCCCACAACGCCGGTCTCGGGATCCATGACAACATACAAAGACATATGAGCCAGATAGAGATTCTGGATTTCCAGGCAACCACTCAACATCCTTTACAAGCACCTCTTCGACAAATGTATCGACATCAAAATGAGTCAACCTTCTGCAATATTTTGTTTGAAAATGTCAAAATGAGTTTATTTTTATCAAGAATCACCAAACACAATATCTACTGCGTACCTGTATCTGATCATATCGGGAAATATCAGAACATCTCCATTCGATGTCTCTGTTCCATCATGGCCCTCACATATTGTGAGTAGAGTCTGCAATTTAATGGACAAAAAAAAAAGCCTTCAGGAAGAAAAAATAAAAGAGAAAGCATAACTCATGGCAGATCATAAGAAGCAACATTGTAAAGTTAGCATCAACGACATTAGAATTGTGAATTGTGGAACCCATCTAAACACAAATCAACAAGTTTCAAAGTTGTAACAGAGGGAATCCCAAATGTCCTCAGCAGAAACGACTTCACAACTCATTGAGATCTTAGAAGCTCTTAGACTAGACAAAAACAAAAGAAAAATAAATCTCAGTGCCTTCACTCGGTCATATTGCAGATTAAAATCGTACCAGAAACCAAAACTGTAAATACTATGTACATTATCGAAACCTTTGTTAGGGAATTTACTTTAGGCTCCCCAAGTTACTTCAAATTACAGAAATGATCAGACCTAACTCCAGTTGAAATCACAGTAATTCCTGGATTAACATCACAAGGAGACCTAAATCCACTTGAATCACAGAAATTCTGGGATTTAAAATTCAATAGGACTAAAAAAAATCACCTCTTTCTTCATATCACTCTTCCTTGCCGATACGACGGAAGAGAGAAGCCTCGGTAACCGATCGAACTCCGACGCCTCGATCCTCGCTGGCCAAACGGAGGGTTTTTTGTAGCACAAGAAGACATGTCTCTCGTAGAACTGTACGGTCCCGGCGAGTTTCTCAGGTCCGAAATCGGCGTCGCTAATGCTCTCACTTTCGAAGCTTCCAGAGCGAGAGGTCGATTCGCCGAGAAAGCTGTCGAGATGGTTGGATACGGTGATGGGAGACGAGGACGATGGTGGGTTTCTAGTAAAGGTTAAAGGGTCGTCTAGATATCTTCCGCTTCCCATTGAATTAGACGGCCAGTTCGAATTTTTGGATGGAGATCGAAACTGAGTTTGGAGAAGAAGAAGAAGAAGAAGAAGAGAGTAAAAAAATTTCTTACTCAATCAAATAAGTATATTAATAATTTAATATCTTAGCACTGTAGTGTCGAACATCATTTGACATAATGACATATTTTTTTTTTGTCAACGACATAATGACATTTTCATTTTGTATTGTTAATTAACATAATAGAAACATAAGTTTGCTCATCATCTTTTAGAGTGAGAGGCCGATCTTTCTCTTTTTGTGTTTTCTGATCTTTGATTAGAGTTAGCTTTCGGTTTTATCCAGATTGTAGAACTCCATTTGGATTTTTTCTCTTCTTCTCTTTTATTAAAAGTATATTAATAAATTATTAAGAATATTCAAATATTACAAAGTCGGTGAAAAAATGTTAATATCTTTTAAATTAAGAACCAATGAAAAATGTTAAGATCTCAAGAATCAAAAATTCAAAAGAAAACGAAATTCCAAAATAAAGAGAGTAATAAAATAGAAATACATAATTTAATAAAAAATTGTTAAAATAATTTTAAAATTTTTATATCGCTAAACCAATGGCGATTTTTATAATTCTTTCTTAAAAAATTATTGGTAAATTAGAAAAAAGTTAGAAAATACGAAACTACAAAGCTCACAATTGGACGCCGGACAATACGAAACTACAAAGCTCACATGACGGACAATTATATCTAATATTTCTTAGAGTATATATCATTTTTGTCTACAGTTTTAAAATAATTATGTAATTTTTGACAATGTCCTATAAATCAAGTTTGACTGACAAATAAAAAAGAAAAAGGAGAACTGCGGATACGAAACCCACACACAAGATACAACGATTAGCAAGATTTTAAAGATCAACGACCGATAATTAAACTCATACATCTATCTTCAACCTAAAGAATCTAAAAAGTTTACATCCTCACAAGAGATCAGCCTCACAAGAACAATAAAATATATAAACAAAAAAACTTATTATTTCATCTAAACTAAAGGTTGTGGAAGAAGACAAACTTCAAAGATTCAACAAATCTCTTTTAAAAATTGTTTTCTAGATTATTTCCCTTTCAGTGACGTGGAAAGAACAAGGTCCATGATCTCTCTCTCTATAAAAACACTCTTTTTACTCATTATTCTGTACCATGCAGCAGGATCATCAAACACACTCTGCGGCAATGCCATCTCTGCAGATGAAAAGATATTGATAGTTCTAAATGTGTTGAAGAGTTGGGATATATGCTGCAGAACCTCACCAGGTTTGCCGGATCATCACAACTCTTCTCTCTAAAAGACGTCTTCATACTCGCCAAAGCATCCGTCGCTTTGATGTTCAGTCGGGCTCACTCCTCACTGTTGTTAAATATTACATTTGTTTTCAAACTTGTTTCTTTCTTCACCTTGCTGGACGTTGCTTTTGAATTATGATGATGACCAGTTTCTCAATCTCCTCCCTCTTGTGTTTGTCTCTCTACCTTTCTTCATTCGGAGCCTCACCAGTTTCTCAACCTTATCCATAACTTCTTCAGCTACAACACAAAGAGACAACCTAAATATAAACAATCTAAATAGCTTTGATCCAATTTACAGCAACAAACCAGTTTCTATCACATTACAGACCAAAAAGCTGCAACTGCCTCTGATCTCAAACCACAACCAACCTTCTATAG
Organism: Schrenkiella parvula; assembly: GCA_000218505.1. Classification (NCBI taxonomy): domain Eukaryota; kingdom Viridiplantae; phylum Streptophyta; class Magnoliopsida; order Brassicales; family Brassicaceae; genus Schrenkiella; species Schrenkiella parvula. The sequence continues at coordinate 9,266,457 of CM001192.1, read as the reverse complement.
CACACAACTTTCTCATTGTTCACACCAACAAAAGTTCTCACATCTTGAAAACAGAAATCATACATCAAAAGGGTTTCTCTCCAGGGAGATAAGAAGGAGAACCCCATTCCACTTGATTCTTCTTTCTATTAAAGATTCCACTTAGATTCGGCAAAACCACTTTCTTTGATACCACTGAAGTTTTCGTCTTCTCCAGTTTCTTGGGGATAGGTTTCTGTTTCGTAGCTTTGTAGTGATGTTGCGGTGATGATTCAGCGGACATCTTAGCCTCAGCTTCAGCAAGAATCCTCGATGCCGCTTCCTCTGCTTTCTTCTGATCTCTTTCCCTCCACCTCCTGAGTTCTCCTTCAACCGCTTTCTTCGCAGCATCAGCCATAGCTGCTTTCTTCAGTGCCTCTTGTGTTGCAGCCTTTAGCTTCTCAATCTCCTCTTGTGTCATCTCCAGCTTCTTCAGTGTCTCGTTTTCGCTAGCTCTCACTGCTTCTACTTGAGCCAATGCAGCCGCTACTTTCATATCCGCTAACTTATCGAATACCTCAGCTCTCTTGCTCAGTGACTTAAACTCCTCCTGAGACAGTGTGATGCTCTGAGCTCCAGACTCAGATGATGTGGAATTACGTGCAGCGTTGGTTTTTTCGGACATCAAATTTATCTGTTCAAGCGCCTTTGCCTCAGCAGCTTTTGCTTCTTCGACTTCATCTAGAGCGACCCTCAAATTCAGCTCTGTGTCTTCAAGAGCGAGATGCGCGGTTTCTGCTTCCTTCATTAACCCCTCGGCTTTGTTTCTCATTTCCTCAGCTTCTTGTCGAGCAGCTTCTGTCTCAGAAGATATCTGATTTAAGGTGGACATCATATCTTCCACAGCAGCCTTTGCTTTAGATTCCTCTGCTACACATTCTTCTAGCTCACTTTTACTTTTCCTGAGCTTCAAATGAAGATCTCCAGCCACAGATTCGATTTCAGCCTCTTTCGCTTCAACTTCACTGTGCTCCGACTTCACATTCTTCAGTTCTGCTTTAAGAGATTCCACTGACTTTTGCAAAAACTTCTCTTCTTCAACGAATTTTCCGAGTAAACCTTTTGCTTCGTTCAACTCCAAACTCACGCCATTAACGGAATCCATATCCGATGCTTTTGCAGTCTCCATTTGCTTCTGCAATTCATCAATCTCGTTATATGTCTCAGTCAACTGCACTTCAAGCTTTTTGGCAAATTCAGGGTCAAACTCATTCTTCAAAGCGAGCAATTTCTTAGCAGATTCTTCCATGCCAGCTTTATACGATTGCTTCAGGATCTCCTTCTCTGCAAATATCTCAGATTGTTCTTTCCTGGCTTGAGAACACGCAAGCTTTGTCTGTTCAACCGATTCATTAACAGCTGCAATTTCCTTTCTAAGCAACTCTATCTTCTCCGAGTAAACTTTAGTCACTTCCTTAGCTTCCTCTTCTTTGGCTAAAGCAACAGTCTTTGTTTCCGAAATCTCATTTGAAACCTGACGGATTTTTCTCAACTCTTGCTTCGCTGTATCAAGCTCCTTACATACCATCCCATACTGTTCGATATCCTGAGTGTGCGCATCACTACTAGACACAGAAACAGCCCCTGGTTTCGCTTCTTTGATTTGACTCTTAGCTGCTTCAGTTACTTTTTTCGCAGAATCTCTCGATTCATTTACAGCTTCAAGCTTACGATTAAGCTCATCAACAGTTCTCTTAGCCCACTCGAGCTCACTCAAAGCTTGCTCTCTGATTGTTTCTGCATTCTTAAGCTGTTCCTTTAACTTGTTCAACTCCTTCTGCGCCAAGTGAAGCTCTGTTTGCTTCACCAAAACTTTCTGCAAGTCACAACACAATTCAGATTTTTAAAAAACCTCTTAACTTATTCAAATTCTTTGTACATCAAACCAAAGCTGAAGAAGTTTACCTCAGCGGATTGAGGACTGGCTTTTCGAATGAGCGGCTTTTCAGCTGAAAAGGCAGCTTCACCAAAGAGATTAACCGCATCTTTAACTGATTGAAAAGGAGCGCTTGTGTCTATCTCTCCAACCTCCACAATCGGAGAAGACTCTGAAGAATCCCGACGTCCCTTCTTAGCAACCATTTTGCATTTTCTTTCTTTAAAAACTATAAAGCCACGAAGACAAAATAAACAAGACTCACCACCTAATAACACAGAAGAGAGAGAGAGAGAGAGACACACACACAGTTCTCTTTTGATTCAGTGACGATTCCATTAATGGGAAATTAAGCAATATCAACACGTAATAAACCAAAACCCTAACAACAGGTTATTAAAGGGAAAGATTAATAAAAGGTTAAAGATTTTCCCTTTTTTAGTTGATCTGCTCAAACCCAATCACTAAGAATCCGCATAGATCGTATTCATCAATAATCAAAGAGGCTAATCGAGAATATGAGAGCTTCTCCTCCACCTTTAAAGCCAACGGAGAAATCTCCCAAAAACAAGCGATGACCAAATAATCGAATTCGTACCTGATCTTTCCGGTCTGATATATATAGTTTTCTGAGTCGGAAGATGAAAATCCAGAAACGGGAAACCGAAGCCCGCCAAGAAACTCAAGGAAAGAATCAAAAGGAGCGATTTTTTTTTCTCAGGGAGAGAAAAGACGATCGAGACTAAGAAAATAAAACACGTTAATCAGAAAAAGGTATATCTCCAGTCTCGTCGCCTATGAAAAGGAAAGAGATGAAAGGGAAAAAAGAAAGATTTGAGCTTTGGAAGAGATGAAGTTTGAAATTCTTCTGTAATCAGAGCAAAGTCAGTGGCGAAGAGAGAGAAAGACAGAGAGGAGAGAGGGACAAGAAGGGGAAGTGTATTTGGTTGACAAATGGCAGCTTCTGGTTGGTCACAGGTAAACCTAATTGTTTATTTGGACGGCGATTAAATCTCTAATTTACTTTATTTAACTTTTTTTTTTGTGTTACCATAATTTCTCTTAAATATTCAATATAAAACTTATATAGTGCCCTCAAGAGTTAAGGCTATGTTATGAAAATATAAATCTAAAGTGAGCCAAAAAAAAGTTAGTAGCTAACATTATAATAACTCTAATTTAAAATACCGTTCAAAAGTAATTAACATTATAAATTATGTGCCATCATTAATATGCTATTGCCCAACCTATATAATTAAGAGAAAATACGTAAATTCAGAAAAGAAAAAAAAATTGCGTGGAGATTGATGGGCAAATAAAACTATTTGGCACGTGAGGAGACGACATGTAAGGCTAAAAAATAGATCTAATTATATACATTTTGTTATATATTATTGACTAGTCAGAATGGGCCAAGGCCTCCAAGGATGATCAGATTGACAATGATTTGTTCTTGTACTTATGTATAAATATATCACATTTAATACGAAAAAAATAAAAATAAGTATCCACCTCCTCGATCTTTTTATTATTTTCGTGACTTTATGCTATGTAGTTGAAAGCATTGTTGACGTCGGAAAATGCTTCCATCATCATATGGAGCCCAACGTCCCTCTTAATCCGGAAGAACACACATTTATCATCCTATTATATAATATATTTGTAATAATTTTAAAAATATTAATTATATTATCATTGTATGTTTTATTTTTGTTATTTTCCTCTTCCACATGTTTTCTCAAGCTTTACATGAATGAGCTTTTTATTCATCATCTAGTTTTTCCTTTTAATGGAAAAAACTGACAAAAAAAGTATCGATTAAGGGCTTTGCAAGAATCCAGCGTGAGCCCAGTAAAAGCCCATCATTATACCCCACTTCGTTCCATGTGATTTGGTTGTATCTTCTCTTCTGTATGCGATTGTGTAACAGGCAGCAACTAAATGCAACTTGAACAAAGAATTTGCCATTTTTATTCTATGGATCTTAAATGTTTTTCATGGCAGAGCAAGAGGAAAACACAAAATAGTTTGTTTAATGAAAAAGATCAACACAATAACTATATTTTTCTTTTGTTGGTCGAACAACATAATATATTATAAAATCAAGCAAAAAGATAGATTAAACCCAAAAACGACCCATACGAGAATCATTACATATAGACACAGTAACTGTGTTTTTTTTTTCTTTTTCTTTTCTTTCTGGTTTTCCAATAAAAGTGGCAACACGATTTTACAGCATTTTTTTAGAAGAACAAACAACTTCAAAGAAGAAGAAGAAATCATAATCGTGATATACTAAAGGGGGCTCCAAATCATCTTAGGAACTTTTTTTTTGTGGGTACTTTCAAGAAAGACAATAAAACATAAAAGAACATTGCTTTAGATGACTAAGCAACGAGACCTTTTCTTTGGGCGGCAAGCAGAGTGTCCGTCAAGAGTCCACAGCCGGAGATTGCATGCAGCAGAGCCATTTTTTCTGAAACCAAAAGAGCTCGAGATGTGTGACGATGGATCAAAATAGAGTAGATAAAGAGATAGAGAACACGAAGAAGAAGAAGAAGAAACTTACAGGCTGAGGTTTACTAGGATCTCCTCCTCCGGACTTAACATGGCCCTCGGTGGATTTACCGGGTGATCCGGGTTTGCCACCAGTCTTTTTCTCATCCCTAGCTTTGTTAAATATCACTGTGAAACCTTCTGCTGATGCTGGATCATTCACATCCCATTCACCAAACTTCGGCAAGGGACGACCTTTGTCCTGTTCATGTAAACACAAAATGGTGAAACTGATACATGAAAGAAGCAAGTTCAATACCAAACTCAATGTGTAACCCTTTTGTGCTAATTAGATGAAACTGATTGTCTGTTCACATGTTGTTAAGTGCATGACCTTTCTAAAATGAGTCTATATTCTAAACTTCTGAAAAGAAGAACGACATAGTAAGGGGTTACTTAGCCTTTCTCCACTGTAAGCAAGTCTCAGGTGGGAGCATACACAAAAGAGAAGAGACAAAGATAAAACAGAAAAAGCGTCACCAAGCAAATGCGAAATCAGGACTTAACTAATGAAAACATCAAGTATCAGGAAAAAGGTTTGTACAATAGCCCAAACTAATCAACTTTCCATTTTCTAGCAAACACTATACACCATATGTCAAAAATAGTACCAAAACTAACCATAAGAGAAATTCAAAAGTTCCTATCCACTCTATTATCATTTTGTTAGGTGAGAAGAAAGCGAAGTTTGAAACTAGTGAAATCAAATTTTGTCTCTAAATAAGCAAACAAATTCACAAGGAAAAAAGATCTTTTGCCTGTCCCTAAACACATGCCACACCATATTCATGCCCTCTTCACTATCAAATGAATCAAGAACGATCTGGGAAAATGATAAAGAGTTACCACGAGACAACTTCTCTGTATCAGAACTAATTGATCTCAAATCCAAAAGCAGAACCCTTAATCAAAATCTAAGCTAAAAGAGAAATCAATCCCTAAAAAGAACTCTTCCAAGTTGAAAAAATTATAAATCTAAGCTCAAATTCAGATTGAATAAAAGCCAAAAATCGAAACTTTAAAAGTGAAAACCGAGATCCAGGAAAAGGTTTATCAGAATAAAGACAATAGCTCATCAGAATCACAATATCACATCTATCTCGTGTCGAAGATGGCGACAAAATTGTTCGGCGGAAGGAACAAAAAAAAACAAAGACCCTCCGATCAAAATGAAACATAGCATCTAACTTACCAAATGAAACTAAATTCTCTAAACTTATCTAATCGAATTCGAATGTAAATTCTTCAAGGATAGTTCGAAATAATTCTTAAAAAGATGCGATTTTAACGTACCGACATGGCGTCTGCAGAAAGGAGGAAGATTTATCCCAAGAAAAATGGAAAAAACGATTCGGAGAAAAGGAGATGAAGCCGCCGAGAAAACCAAGGAAAGTGAGAGAAAAAAAGATGATCGAAGAAGAGAGAGAATTTGGGAAGAGAGACTTTTCTTTTTTTCTCTCTTTTTTTTTGCTTTGTTTCTTTCTTTCTATAATTTCTTTTTTTTGCTTCTTCTCTCTTTCTCTTTTATCTCTCTGCCTTCTCGGTGCGGTGTCTGTAACGGTTTATATAAACGGAGTTAGTCCCAGTGACATGACGTCTTTTGATTTATAAACGGAAAGATGAGCTGGCTAACGACTGTTAATTGAGAGCATATATGTTGGTTCAGACCGATGCAAAGCAAGTGACTTGCTGGCTCTGTTTTGTCTTGTAGCATTTATTTTTATATACTTTTAATTTATAATAACTCTCTTTATATTTTCAGAATAATAAGGATTATAATCGAAAGCTATTTGCCAAAGAACAAAATCGATTGGCTATTTTTTTTCTAAGATTAGTCGTAAAAGATGTCTGAAAGGGTTTTGTCCAAATAATGACACTAGTTGGTCTTTGTAATAGAATTAATCAAGTGGCCTATTTGTTTAGTGAAATATGATTACTTTATGTTAATTTTTATTATTTGACAAAATCATAATCTAAAATGTCATCCGCCATCACTAATCTACAAAATTATATCTTAAACCACTAGCAGTTTTAATGTTTTACCTTTTCTTTTTGTACATCTCTAGTTACATAAGTTATAACAATACACACTATACATATTTGATTAATATTATAGTTCTTTGTTGAATAATAGTTGCGACATGCATGTTTTTGTTTATTCCTGATGGGTGGCTGCAACCAATATTGATATAAACACAAATTAATATGAATGTAATACAAATTGTTAGAAGACTAACAGACAATCTACACATTGATAATGCATATAATAATAATAATAACATCTGTCTTACAGGCTCACGAGTGGTACTGCAAAATGGAACAAATCCAGTGATGCAATCTGACGAACTGTTAGATTCTGTCTGCATCCAGACCCATCAGACACCATCCCAACACAACAAACCAGTTTTTCTCTGTCTCCATTCCGACAATATTTACATCAGAAGATTCCTCAAATTAAAAACAGAGAAGAAGAACCTTTTGCTTCTTCTCATGGCTCTGAATTTCATCACCCATTTTCCCTGAATCATTATCTAAATGAGTCCAGACTGATTTACAGGTGAAGTTAGCACATGAGTTGCCAACACAGCTCCAGCTATTATTCAGAATTTGTTCCTCTTCCTGCTCTGTCTCTGTAAAGAGATGGAAAAAAAGTGTAAAGAAAGAACAAAGAAATCAAAATCTTTAACACAAGTGGAGTAAAGACAGCAGTTATAAACACACCTGGAGTTTAAAGAAACTCAATGAAGACTTTTGATCTTTTTCTTGGAAATGGTTTTTGAGTTGTATTTGTCAGGGAAAAGAGCCAGTGAAGACGACGCTTCACTGTCTTACTTGTCTTGTTCTGCGTAACAGCACAAGTTCAAGTGCTTGAGCTTCTGGAACTGGTTGGCACTCACATCAAGAAACTATCAATGGAAAAAAGAGAAAACAAAATTATAACTATGATTGCATACTTAATTGCTAATCAGAGAGGCGAAGAATGGCGTAAGATGCATACTGTGAATCAGACAAAGCACAGAGGCGAATAATGACGTAAGATGCATACTGTGAATCAGACAAAGCACATGGAGCTTTTTAGCTGGTTCCTCTAGATCATTGACCTTGCACATACGGCTCTTCACGGTGATAAGCTGGAATTTCACCTGGATAGCAAAAATCATAATCAATAAGAATCGTAATTAAGGATTCAAAAAGAGTAACAAACATAAGGATTTAGGACGAACTGTGTTACAGATATGATTTCCTTACGGAAGGATCATATGATTTACTCTTAAAGCTTTTTCTGATTTTATCCCTTCTTGTGACTCTGCAAGGCCTTCAGCGTCGCCATGACCATTGTCAAGGTTCTGTGTGAAACTTGAGATGAGCTAGAGGATGTTATAAATCCTCTTGCAAGTAAATCTTCCATGATAACATCAGTCCCTGAGAATGCGGTTCCTAGGGAAAGAATCCCACTAATGAGAGCTTTGTAAGTAGTCGCATTAGCTAAGAATCCATTTCGCTTCATCTCTTCATAGAGTTCAAATGCAACTACCATATCACCTTTAGCACACAGTCCAGTAATCAATACATTGTACGACACGAGATCAAGCTTCAGGCCACAGTTTCTCACGACGACTTTCAATTCCAGGGCCTTTGTAATGTCACCGTTCTTGCAAAACATGTGCATTAGAGTAGTGAAACTAGCAATAGTTGGAACCAATTTCTTTTTCAGCATGGAACGAAGAAGCAGGGTAGCTTCTTCAGCCTTACCGCATTTCGCAAGTGCTCTTACCATTGCACTCTCAGCTACATTAGCCGGATATGTCTTATGCGCTATCATCTCATCCTTCAGCGTAAATGCAGTCTTTATATCTCCCATTCTACAAAGACCGTTAAGCAGACCAATGTATTTGGTACAATCAGGAAATAAACCTAGCTTTGACATTCCATGCAAAACCATGCGAGATTCCTGGAATCTGTGGTTCCTGTTGAGGACACTTACAATGGAGTCATACGTATTTTTGTCAAGGGAGATTCCCAGTAAGGTCATGACATTAACTAGATCAAATGCCTTGCTGATCTCTCCATTTGCACAACACTTGGAGATTAGCATGTTGAACGTACTCCTGTCAACTTCAAAACCTCGGCATATGAATGCTTTCAAGATTTTAAGACCAATCTCCAACATGTTGGATTCACAAATCCCGAGAATAAGAGAATGGCATGTTAGCTTGTCAGGTAAAATGCCGTTCAGTATCATGGATCTATACAGCTGAAAGGTCGTTGATATATCTTTCCTCTTTGAATACCCATGCAAGAGGATATTGTAGGTAGTCAAACTAGGACCCCAGTTCTGGTTCCCCATTTCAGAGAGTAGGTCATTTGTCTTCTCAATTTTCCCCATCCTTGAGTAACCGTCAATCATTGCGTTTGTTGTGACTGCATCAGGGGCAAGGCCAAGTTTCTCCATTTGCTCCCGAAAATAAAAAGCCGCTTTCCACTGGCCAGCCTTGAACATACCATCCACGAAACAGGTAAATATCATCTCATTGGGAAGCAAATTACCTCGAACCTCAGCTTCCTTAGCAAAAAGAATTGCAATGACAGTCTTGCCCTTCCTACACAACCCAGAGATAAGACTGGTATATGTATAACTGTCAGGCAGAATGCTTCCCTCTACCATCTCACCAAAAAGAGACACAGCCTTGTCCAAGTTCCCTGATTTACACATCGCAGTGAGTAATGTGTTATACAATACAGTATCAACAGCTGAAGGAACATCATGGAGGCTTTTCAGAAACTTCTCTGCTTCTTTCAAATGCCCACCTTTGCATAATCCCTTGAGCAGACTACCATATGTGAAGAACGTTGGGTGATGACCTAATTTGGTCATCTCATCAAAAATAGAGAACGCTTTTAGCCCTTCACCCAAGCTTCCATACCCATTGACAAGACAATCAAAGCTAACTGCGTTAGGAAGAATACCATCACTTGTCATGCAATGCATAAATTCTTCCGCCTCACCCACTTTACCAGCTTTACATAGCGAGGCGACAAGAACATTGAACGTGAAATGGTCTGGAGTATGGCCCTGGAGGATCATAACTTCATAAATTCTTAAAGCTTCCTTTAAGCATCCCATCCTGCAATAATTGTATATCAGCGTTGAGTATATGATGCCATTTGGACTAAGACCAGCTCGGTAAATTCTACACACTATCTCCTTAGGAGTTCTAAACCTCCCCGCCTTGCAAAATCCATTTATAAGTGCGGAGTACGTGACAATATCAGGATCAATACCATCTTTGCTCATTTCATTAAGCATCTCAACTGCTTCATTCAATAACCCGTTCTTGCATAACCCATCAATCATTCCAGTGTATGTTATTAGCCCAACAGCGATCCCATTTCTCCTCATTCTCATGTAAAAGCCTCTCGCTAGATCAAACTCTGCATGCTTGCACAACCCATCTAAAAGTACCCCATAGCTAACTTTAGTAGGTATAAGGCCTTGCGCTTCCATCATATAAAACATCTTCAAAGCCTCTTTAAAGTTTCCCTCGCTCATGTGTCCATCAATCAAAGGATTGAAAGTAACATGATTGGCAGAAAGTCCAAAGGTTAACATCTCATCCAAAAGTCGACGAGCAATGAGAACCTTTCCTTCATGAGAAAAACCATTTATCAGCGTATTGTATGTGACTTCGTTGGGGTAAATCATCCTCTTCCTCATTTTTCTCAGCAACAAATAACCTTTGGTACTTCTACTGTTTCTGCACAAATCGTGGATAATCATATTATATGTACATACATCAGCGTCAACCCCTTTCGACCTCATGTGATCTATAAGCTCTATAGCAGCTTTAAACCTTCCCTTCTTACAATACCAACGGAGCACAGTATTGTATGTAACTATAGTCGGGGAATAACCACTCTTCTCCATCTTTTCCATGAGATAACGAGACTTTTTAAAGTTCCCTTCAGCGCAGAGCAGATTAATTAGTATATTGAAGGTAGCCACATCAGGACAAATCTTCCTGTTAAGCATTTCCTTCAAGAAAGACCAGACTGACGCATCCCCATCACTCTTTACAATGGAACCTAGCACTGCATTACAAGTATAAACAGAAGGGTTGAACCCGTAAAGTCCCATCAAGCGAAATATATCCAAAGAATCTTGAATCATTCCTTCTCTCATATACACTCGAATCAAGATGTCGAAAACAGCAGGGTTTGAATTGCAGAGCCGGTAAGTGGTCATCAAAGCACTAAAAACAAAGCTTGATTTATCACTCATCCAGCACAACTCCTTCAAGATGTGCCTTGCAGGGTCATACATTCTAGCTCTAACAAGTACATGCGCAGTAATACAAAACAACTGAAGAAGATGGTCAGGCTCCAAACCTGGCTGCTTAACCACCCATTTAAGGAACTTCAAAGCCAGCTTCCCATGAACTGGTCTAAGACGAGCTTGTCTATAATCCATGTGATTTAGAGATCCCCAACGGTCAATTGTAAGAATGTTATATATGCTCATCTCCATATCAAACCCTGTTTCGTAGAACCCAAAAAGTTCAAATCTTTAGCAAAATCCATCCAAAAGTATCAGGAAGAAAAAAAACAGTTTATGATTGGAAATTCAGCAAAAACCACCAAGATTTCACTACTACGGTTACAGAAGAATTAGAATCCTGTCACATCCTTAAGACGACTGTATAATTCATGATGAAAAAAGTAAAAGACATCTTGGTATCGTTTAATTTACACGAACATATCCATTTATCCCAGTTTACTTAGTCTGATTTCGTATATAAAGGATATATCACACATAAAAAAAAAAATCTCACCAGTGACACCATATGTTTCCTGAGAAGCATAATCATCTCGTTTCGACTGTTTCACAGCGCCGCAAGAAAACCCAACTCGAGAGAAACATCCGAACTTCCAAGGACTGAGACGCAATAGAGAGATTGCTCCATTTCTGTGAGAATATAAGTTCGAGAAACCGGACATGGCTTGGCTTCTTCGTCGCCGGTCAGTCCAATTCAAAACGTTTCTCCTCCTTTCGCCTCACTCTCGCTACCAGTGGAAAAAGCTGGAAACGTATTTGGCCCAAGACATATGAAGGCCCGTTATGTATCTAATGGGCTTATACCAATAAGCCCATACTGAACGTGTAAAATCAACACGTGGGTAATTCGACGTGATATCATAAAAGTGGGTCCCGAAACTAGAAAGATCTCGTGTTAACGGACGGCTGAGATTAAAACGGCAGGAGCGTAGGGTAGGTGAGATGTCGATGACGACTTTAAGTGTTGGCTTGTTCATTTAGGTGAAAGCAACTTCCGAGTCTCACGCGTGGCCTTTGCGATTTACTCCATTTTTCAGTTTTTTTTTTTAACTTCAGAAAATTATAAGAAAATAAAGAATTAATGTGAAAGCGAGAAGGAGAGAGTTAAAGGGAGAATCTCTAATTATGTAGAAACTTCCAGTTTCATGACTGTAAGTAATCACAGGACCATTTTCAGCTTAGTTTCTCTATCACCCACTATACCCAGTCTCCACCTTCTGTCACCGGCTGTAACCAGTAATCACATCTCTCCCACTATAAATCAGAGTCACACAGACCCACCGTCACTGCTTACTTATGCCGCACGTCACACTTCTTCTTCTTTCTTCTTCGTCTCGGAGAAGAAGATAAGAAAATGTTGACAGAAGAAAGAGAGCACAACCCGGGATTAGCAAAAAGATAGTTTTGCCCTTGTCGGGAGTGTGCTCTCTTTACTTCTGCCACCATCACCGTACAGATTGCGATGTCTGTGATCGTGTGAGCGTTAAGTGGTGTATATACATATTTTTTATAAATACTCTGATTGCCTCAACAAGGTTTCTTCAGTACCAAGGAACATAAGTAACTTGCTCATTTCTTTTTCTTTTTTTGACAACAACTTGGTGATTTCTTCATTCACAGTTTCTCTGTTTTCTTTCATCAGGCCACATACATGATTAACAACACCAAGACCTATAATTTTCGACATCTACGCATTCTTCATCATCTTGAAGCTAAGGTTTGTTCTGATTATTGCTCTGTAACACGCCACCATTTCAAAATACCCTGAAACTTTTTTTGTTTCTTTTAGTTATATGGACTATGAGATGGGTTATATGAAATGAGAAACCTTTAATGATCTTGAAATTGAGTTTTTCTCTGGGTGCTCTGTGAAACTAGATGAGCGTTTTGATCTGGATTCTGAGATGACGTTTAGATGAATTCAAAAACCTAATCGTTCAATATAAACTCATTGAACTAAAGGCCACACATTGTTACACAAATCAAAAGAAATCCAAACGAAAGAACTAAAAGAAATTCTAAGATACAACGTACACGATGCTGTCTCCTTCTTCATCTTCTGAAACAATATCATCAAGACTTAACCCACAAGAGAAAGACAGTGTAGGTTTCATCTTAGGCACCGGAGTAGGCTCAACCTCATTGTTCAGTATCTGAAGAACACGTCTCATAGATGGTCTCTCGTTACTATCTGGATGAGCACATTTAAGCCCAACGAGCAACAGCTTCTTCATCATTTCCTCATCAAACTCACCTTTCAATCTCTCATCCACAGCCTCTAGAACTCTTCCTTCACTGTGCAATCTCCAGACCCAATCCACTAGATTCACAGTCTTTTGACTCTCTGGTTCTTTATCTATTGGCCTTCTCCCACAAGCAACCTCTAGAATCACAACTCCGTAGCTAAAAGCATCTGTTTTCTCAGTCGCAGTCCCGTATTGGAGATACTCTGGTGCGAGATACCCCATCGTACCAGCGGTTAAGGTTGAGACAGGGCTTTTATCGTGCTCAGTGAGCCTAGCGAGACCGAAATCACCTAGCCTTGCGTTAAAGTTTATGTCAAGCATTATGTTGCTTGTCTTTATGTCTCTGTGAACCACTTGCTGCTCACATTCATGGTGAAGATAAGATAAAGCTGAAGCTAAACCAATCGCTATGTTCAGCCTATTGGACCAGTCAAGAGACACAGCTCCTGTTTCAGACTCTTGATACAGAATCTTATCAAGACTTCCATTAGGCATGAACTCATAAACGAGAAGCAATTCTCCCTTCTCGTTACACCAACCCTGCAGCTGAACAAGATTCTTGTGTCGCAAGCAAGCAATGATCGATAGCTCTGCAAGAAACTCCGTTTTGCCTTCGGTTGAGTTATGCCTCGATCTTTTCACAGCAGAGATCGTTCCAGATGAAACAAACATGGCTCTGTACACATTCCCAAATGCTCCCCTTCCGATGACTCTACTCGAGTGAAACCCTTTTGTAGCTGCGTAAAGTTCTCTGTAGCTAAACTGTCGTAGACCTGTGATTAGGTCCGTCTTAAGCTCCTTCTCTGCTTTCACGCCTTTCCATTTCTTCAACGTTAAGTATCCAAACACCAAGAGAGCTAAACAGAAGAAGATTGGACAAGAGATACCAAGTCCAATAGCGAGATTGTGTCTGTGACGCTTCTTCTTGCTAAGTATAGCCACAGGAACCACAGAACTATCTGAAACGTTGTGAGGATGATTAGATTTCGATCTCACCGGAAGAAACCCAGATGTCTTGAAGCTCCAATTCTCGATCAGATGAATCTCTGTGCTTCCTTCTGTCGAACCAGAGAAGCCTACATACATCTCACCGTTTAAGAAAGGGGAAAGATCAATGTTCACAGATAAAAGAGGCTTCTCTGGCTTCTTTGTGGTGGCTATCGCATCTGAGTAACTCAAGAACACGTTCAGTAAAGGCAAATCGTTCTTGTAATCTATCCAAGCAGTGATCGATTTCCCAGATTTCAGATCAATTTGAGACGAAACCATTGGATCCGAGGTCGCGATTGAGTTTAAACTATCGACGTCTAAGCCGACGTGATTACCGCTCGGATCGTTGAAATGAGGATCCAATTTGGTGTCGAATTCGATGGCGACGAAACGATTCTTCATCGGCTCAGAGGAATTGACGAGGCCCAAGAAGCCGCCGGGACTTCCTAAAGTATCGTTGTCGTGAGAGAGGAAGAAAGAGAGCCCGTCACCGAAGGAAGCTGGGTTTACGTTTTGGACGGAGAAGGAGAAGTGAGTTGAGAAAGACGCCGTGGTGTTCGAGTCTGGATCGTAGAAACGGATCGGTGTGTTGTAGATAACGGTACCGGAGCTCGTATCGGGAACGCCTAGCTCCCGCGTGAGTCCAACGACGCCGTTCCGGAGATGGGAATCGCCGAGGAAAGTGAGGTTTCGAATCGTAAAGGATTTGAAGGTGAAGTTGACGTTATCGGCAGATACAAAGATCGGTTTCGCCATGGAAATTGCTATCCATGCGAAAAAGAGAACAAGAAGCTTTCTTGAAGGAGACATTAGAGAGACAAAGAGAGAGAGAGGAGAGACTGGCACTGTGGTGGGAAAATGGGTTCGAATTGATATGAAGAAGAAAAGGGTATATTTGTAATTCTGGTGTGACAACGGTTATTAGTATGGAAGCATAACCCGACGTCGTATTTGGGTTCGTTAAGAGCCGGAAGAGCGGGTCGGGTGGGGCCTGATAAAATGGACGCAAAAATCAAAATTGACCGTTTTAATGGCATATCTAATGGCGCCACCACGTGCATACAATATGATGGAATGATATCTTTTACTTCATTTAAATCCATTATTTAACAATCTGTGTCTCTATTAATAATGACAACTCAATTTTTGACTCACCGACTATCGTTGACTGTTTACTGTTTAACTGCATTTAACTCGTTCTCTGATCGCAAATGTATCTCGGTAAACCTATTTTACAAGTTAATCAGCATTTTTTGCGTGTTGTGCAATAGTTATATTGAAATTAAAAATTAGTGAGAATTTGGTTATATTGAAAATGTACAAATCTCTTGCTTTCAGCACCTGGCTCTTTCCACTAGGAGAATCCACAGAAGCTAAGCATGTATATAACTATAAAATGGGAACTAGCCGTTGTGTATGAATGTGAACGTCAGTGGGATGACTAATTGATTATTACATTATACCCATACACTAACCCTTACAAAAGCAAAAAGGAATCTTGAGTGATTCGATAATGATAATAGGATCATTTGCTACAATACGTTAAGCACACCGAGAGTGTATTCACAAACTACTCTATGAATTTAAGCTGAAGCTACTAAGGTTTTTGTTCCTCATTTCCTGCAAAAAGAAAGGAACTTGAAAACACAGAGGTTTACTGTTTTACTGACTCTCAGAACCTGAGTTTGGCTCCTCGTCGTTTATGCTATTGGGATCGGAACTTTCGCGGCAAAAGAACTGCAAATATCGGGAAGAAGTTGTGGCAAAAGCTACGGAAGTTTTTATATATATGTTGAAGTGTAATCGAGAGACTTTACCTTGGGTTATATTGCGGAAGCTTTTCGCAGGGAAAGTAATATCGGAATCACGTTTTTGTTGGGAAAGGACTGTGAGAAGAATATTGCTCTTGCTGTGTAAACAAGAAGCTTTAGGGTAAACAAATGGTAATGACTAATGAGAATTGAACATTATAAGAATGAGTGAAGCAATTTAGAAACAAAACCTGGCCCAAGAAGGAACAAATTTGTGGTTCGACATGTTGTCATATTCGTCTTCCTCTTCATTTTCGTCGTCTGAGCATTTGTATGGAGAGATGTCGTAAGACTCTTCAGACATTTTCCCTTGATTGCTTATTACCTATAAGCACAAGTATTATCATGTGTTGAGATTCGTCTCATCTCTAAAGAACTCCAACTCTCTGAAACATGAGAAACTTGTACCTTGAAATCATCATCTCTAGAGGTTCTTGAAGCATTAGTATCGTCGCTGGAATTACTCTTGGATCTTACTTCAGGGATCCTAGTATTCGCCTGTCCTCGAGTTTTTTCAGCATTACTTTGGTCTTCTTTAAGTTCCTTCAGTGCTTTTATCTTCGCATCCTAAAATGTCATTGTTTTTATTTTATTTAGAAAAACTCCTACATCACATTAGTCAAACAAAGTTCTCAAGCACAAAACAAGAAGAGGAGTCTTACCATAGCTTGTCTTTTCAGAGCTTTTTCAGCTTGTAGTTTCTCATCAGCCTCTTTTTGTTGTCTCTGCATTTCTGCAACTCGCTGTCTTTTAGCTTCCTTCAATTTTTTGTCTTCCTCCCTCTGCCTCTTCCTATCCGCCATTTCAAACTCCTTCCTTTTCCTCTCTTCTTCTTTCTTTTTCTTCTCCATCTCCTGCTTCCAAGCCATTTCTGCTTCCTTTTTCTTTCGCTCTTCTTCTTTCTTTTTCTTCTCCATCTCCTGCTTTCTCAGATTTTCTTGTTCCAGCCTTGCCCGCTCAAGTTTCATAGCTTCTTTCTTCATCTTGCGGTCATTTTCTTTCTGTTCAGCAATCCGTTTTGAAGCCTCAGCAGCTTCTAGGGCCTTTACTTTGACATCCCTCTTGCCTAGGGAATCATAGATAGGCAATTAAACAAATAAGTAACTCCAGACGGTAAACTGATACCTCCGATTAATTCGAAATTTCAAATTCTTTCTACTGGATGAAGAAAACAATTACCTGTAATTAGTGCAGCTGCTGGTTTTTGCTGCTGCACAAGTGGAACGAACGAAGTGATGTTTGAAACAATGTTGTTGTGCCTAGGTTCTTTTTCTGGCAATCGCGGCCCAACAGTTGTCGAACTCGAGTTACAAGACAACTTAGCCTTACTGAACCTGCTACTAGGCGGTTTAACATTTCTTCCAGCGCCTGCTCCACCTTGATTCTCTTTACCTTTACCCGTGAATCTTCGGCTACCACCTTTCTGCCTTCCCGCTTTACTTTTGACACTGTTGTTGCACGTAGCAGAAAAGCTGAATGCAGTACTGACAGAATCTAGACTTTGTCTATCAACAGGAAGCTTGGCCTTAGAGATAGATGGAAGAAGTTTCATAGGGCCTTCATTCACATCAGCAAGAGGTTTCCTCTCTGCAGAGACATTCTCCCTTTCGGAATCAGATACTTCATTGACAGCTTCGGATATATCATCTATGTTTTCATTCTCTTCAGTTATGCAAGGAAGGTCCAGAACTGAACTTCCTCGCTTCTCCGAGCTCATAGACTTTGGGGTGTTGGTACATAAGTTTTCAGCCTCCTCATCTACGTTCTCATTCTCTTCGCTAATGCAAGGTAGGTCTGGTGTCTGGCTTCCCCGCTTCTCTGAACTGGAAGACTTTTGCAAACTTCTATACCACAACTTCCCAGTTGGAGACGTACGAGGATTCCTAGCATCAGCAGATGAGCCAGCACTAGAAAAAGGCAGACAGTCACTGGACACATTTCCTGTATAATCATGGTTAATCTCCAAGTTATTAAAGATAGAGCTACCCTCCAGATTATGACCGAAAAACATGCCATCAAACAGCTCAGTTGAAACAGACTGATCCAAGTCCAGTTTTCCATCGAACTTAAATGTTTTAGCCAGATGTAATGACGGAGTGGTCCTGCAAGCAGACTTGCGAATCTGCTCTATCATGGTTGCACTTTCTGCTGTAGTTCTTGGAAGTTGGAAGCTGTCATGTTTTATCTGGTTTTTGGAACCGCTTTGACTTTCATCATCGGTTTGGATTATAAAGCCCTCCAAAACAGGGGGGCTTCCATCGTCTGTGCCTGTCAAACCCAAGGGTGATAAACAAGGAGAACAATCTGAACCGCGGACAACGCAACTAGCAAATGGATGAGAGGTTTCTCCAACAAATGGCAAAAAGTCCATACTTGCTGTTTTTAATCCCTGATTTGGAGCAATATGACTCCTCTGTACACTTAGCTGTTCTGGTCTGAAGGAAAGCGAGGCAGGACTCATCAATCCAGCTTCCTTGAATAGGTAACCCTGTAAAATATACGTTTTCGATTAATAACACATCATACAGAACACGAGAAACTATTATGCAAACTAACAGCTTGAGCTGTACTGTAGTTTAATCTCTTGGTAGACAATTAATAGATTTATACCAACAAAGACATACAAAGACGAACAGGGATATGCTGAGACATTGATTAGGATTTCAATTTGGCCAACAATTTTTATGGTTAATAGCTTTATATACCCATGTGCAGCTTGAGAGGTGCTTGATACTACGGCACTTAAGTCTAGAAAGATATTTTCAGGTGAAGTATAACTGCCTATTTCCCTTTAGAGCAAGGAATGAAGATATATTTCTAAATTTAGCGGCTACACTTATTTTCAAGAGAAAAATATTACTATTCACAAGACATAAACTTAAGAAGAATGAGAAATGGAGCACATACCTCTTCAAATTGTAACTCAGCTGACGATGCAGATCCAATCATCTTTTGCAACTCAACTTCATAGTGATCTGAAGGTGCAGATCCAATTATCTTCTGTAACTCAACATCATAGTGATTGAGGTCGTGACATGCGGCTTCCTCACTATGATGTACTGTTTCCCTAACAGAATCTGAATCGAGAATGTCTCCCTACAATATATAAAAACCCATGATTCAAAAAAAAACATTTTAGTTACATTTGGAAGGACAGAGTGGTTTAAGACTAATATATTAAACTGACCCAAGACATAGGAAGAATATTCACCCCTGGGCTCGACGAAGGCTCTCTACTAGTTAGCTTGTCCAGGGTTCTTCTCCGCTTATTCTGCAGTTGGGAACCCTCCACAGAGGAACTAGAGCAGAAAAATTCATGCATAGAGCTCTCTTGACCATGATAATCACATGTTTCTGTACATGCTATATTTCTATTAATTGGGGGAACACCTTTGTCAGAGGATGTTCGCAGTTTAGGTCTCCTTTTCAATGCATCTATCTGACCAGTGAATGTATTTGACTCTGGAGGTTCATTCTCTCCCTCTCTTAAGCCAGCATGGCTTGCAGGCACCGTTTCTGATACCATTTCTTTCTTTAAGCCATTAGGATCCTTAATGTCATTCATCTCATTGTCTGCCGAGAGATTTACCTCAGAATCAGCGAGAGATGGAACATCCAACACCCTTGCGGCAGATGCTGGTGCTGGGACCTTCTCCATTGTATATTTTTGAAGACTATTCATTGGAATATCATCGAAGCTGCGTTCTCCATTATCATCAAAACAGGATGATTCAGGATCCACAAAAGCAGGGAGATCATGGGTTCTCAATGATGAATTTTCTGCTCTAACTTCAAGATGTTTGTCAGCCGATTGATGACCAGAGCCAACAGAAAGAGCATTATATTCATTTGCTGATACCTCATCAATGGCTGAGCTTCTTGGCCTACTTAATCTTCCATGGCATTGGTTACTCTCCGCTTTAGTCAATGAACCCTGTGGCTGCATCTTGGACCCACAACTAGAATGGTCAATCAAGTCTTCTAGAGTACCGCTTACTAGAAAATTATTTTCAACCACCACTGGCTCAACTACCCTGATTTCAGTTTGACTTAAACTCTTAGATTTTGAAGTACTGCTAATGTCAACTGATTCACCAGCGTTGTCTTCCTCCACTAATAAAGCTTCACCAGTAAGAGTAACGGGCTTCAACAATACACTTTCATCGTCTGATTGCATTACTGAGGGTCTCGACTGCAGTTCAACTGAAAAGGATTCAACAAATCCCAAAAGCTGGGTCTTGGATGTAGAGTCTTGGATTGCACCCGCAAATGTCGTCTCATCTGTGGATATGCCAGTTTGGCTGACCCCTCCAGCACTTGAACATCTGTTAGTGTCAACACATTCACCCTTTCCTTTTGATTGATCATCCCTGGTACTATCTTCAACCATAAAACCTTCAACATCAATAGTCGAAGGAATCAATGACTCCTTTACACATTCACCTTTTTCTTTAGATTGATCGTCGCTGGTGATATTTTCAACTACTAAACCTTCAACATCAATAGTAGAAGGAATCAGTGACTCTTTTACACCTTCACCCTTTTCATTTGATTGATCGTCGCCGGTAATATTTTCAACTACTGATCCTTCAACATCAATAGTAGAGGGAATCAGCGACTCCTTTACATAGCCTTCTTGCAGTAATGAAATTGAATGTCCTGGATCCACGTCAACTGCAGAAGACTCAACAGAACCTGAATGCTCGGTCTTGGATCTATTTCCTCGAGCATTACTACCTTCAACATCGATAGTAGAGGGCATCAGTGACTCTTTTACACCTTCACCCTTTTCTTTTGCTAGATCGTCGGTGGTAATATTTTCAACTACCAAACCTTCAACATCAATAGTCAAGGGAATCAGCGACTCCTTTACATCGCCATCTTGCAGTAATGAAATTGAATGTCTTGGCTCCAGGTCAACTGAAGAAAACTCAACAGAGCCTGAATGCTCAGTCTTGGATTTATTCTCTCGAGCAATACTGCTGGATCTTGTTTTGATTTCAGGCTGAAAGATGTTCGTCTCAGCATCTCTCACCATAGAAACTTCATTAGTGAGAGGTATTACATGGGGTAATTCTACTTCATGATCTACCCTGTGAGAGGGATTTGAATTTCTTGATGGAATATCACTCGAAAAGGAGTTACCAGACTTTAGATATTCCCTCTTGGAGCTATTTTGACTTGAGCTTTCGGATCTTGTACCTCCATCGAGATAAGCTGTTCCATTGCAATTTCTGCTTTGGGGATCATCTACTTGCTCATCTACTTTGACAGACTTTTGACCAATTGTCTCAATGGTCTGCAATACATTCATTTCATTCACATGACCAGACTCAAATAGAGATTCTGGTACAATAGAAGCATAATGATCCCCACTGGAAGATTTTTGCACCGAAAACACTTTCTGATGTGGGGTACAAGACTCTGTAGTTGCACTAAACTTAATACACTGATCCCCTCCTTTACCTTGAGAATTGATGTTCTCTACTTCGTCTGTACAACCTTCATCATTCTCATCATGCTTAAATAAATTTATTTCACTAGCACTTTCAGACCTTAAGGAAGCAATCTGAAGGCCGATATTTCCACTGGGAGAAGGTTTGAGCTCGTTTCTACAGTTTGAACGGCTTTTCGAAGCTTTGGCACTACTACGACGTTCCAAAGCCTTTTGACGTGACTTCGATCTCTGAATCTTATCAAGTGGTAATCCAGGGTCAAGGCAAGTGTTTAGCTCAGTTTCATCTTGACAATATTCAGGAGCTGATGCTTTCCACTGACGACCAGTAGTTGAGACGCTTTTGGAACCCATTTTCCCTTGGCTACGTCCAGGAGATGTAGCATCAAGACTATTTTCAACTCTCTGATTCTGAGTGTGTTCGGGAGACAGGCAACTTTGCTTCTCTTTGAAACCGGTTGAGACAATTTCTGGCAATCCCTCCTCCTCATGGATATCTCTAGGAGATGCAATATTAGCATCCTGCTCGTGAGAATGATTTGAAATGGGTTTGACTAAGTTGTGTGAGAAGTCGTGTTGTTGTTCTTCTTCAAGCAACTGCTGTCCTAAAGGGTTATTTACCACAGATGTCAGGTCTTGTCTTACTAAATTGTCAGCTAGAAAACGGACGGGCTGTTGATATGGAAAGAAACGGCCGCTAGGACAAATGATGGAAGGTCTAGATTGGGGAAATAGGAGTCCTGAGATAATCTCCTCTTTATTCAACTCTGTATACATAAAAACAAATATCAAAATAAGAACAGCGAACAGAAAATCTTCCCTTCAACCGTAATTGAAACAGATATAAAAGCTATGTAAAGTGAATACTAGTCTTAAGGAATACTTTAAGTCAATAGTTTCAACAAACTAGCCATTACTCATTCCCATGTAAAGAAACGAGAACACAATTCTGCAAAGAGGTCAGTAAAATGAAAGAGCTAACACTCTGATGAAATTCAGCCCAATCCCTAGTTTAGTAAATAGGGAACAACACGAGCGCCAAAAACCAATCACACCAAATTCAATACGAATTATGCTTATGAACCCTAACATATCAAA
This sequence comes from Schrenkiella parvula, assembly GCA_000218505.1. Classification (NCBI taxonomy): domain Eukaryota; kingdom Viridiplantae; phylum Streptophyta; class Magnoliopsida; order Brassicales; family Brassicaceae; genus Schrenkiella; species Schrenkiella parvula. The sequence goes on along the minus strand of CM001192.1, from coordinate 9,244,073 downwards.
TTATGCATATGAACCCGAACACCCTTTAGCATCTTTCAATCCTTCTATCACAGTAATTCGACATCAATCCTTTTCGCTTCAAGCATCAAACAACTTCGCAGCAATAAATTGAGCACTATGTCAGAAAATGGAGCAGTATATCAGAGTGAACCACTACCAGAAGTCTGGGAAGGAAGAGACGGAGACCAGAGCCACGATGGAGGAGAGACTCCAGCAAGTAGGCACTTGGAGGCTAAATGCTGGTCAAAGAGATCTACTTGTTGCTTGACCTGCTCGAAGATACGCCTCTTCCTCTCAAAGATCTGAGAGAAAAGATTCTCCATATTTGCATTCGTGGTCCCCCTCGGATTCTCCCTACCGGAAAACATCGCCGACGACCTACTCTCGAGATTAAGTGAGAGACTATTAGCGCGGATTTGAATTTCAAAATTTTGGGGATAAAGATTGATTCATTTTCGCTTTTTTTTATCGGGCTGTCCCTCAATGGACCTTTCATTTCATTTTCCCTTTAAAAATTATTTTTAACCAATATAAAATAAAACTCCACACAAACCCTCACTAACGGCAACACGGTGCGTTTTAACTCAAACCAGACGGTGTCGTAAATGTAACTTTTTATGCGACGCCGTTTCGAATTTTCGATCTATTGTTTTTCTTCGCCGTCGTCTTTTTTTTCTCTCTCTCTCCCTCTCCTGGGCATTCGCCGGAGTGATCGTCACAGACTCTTCGATCATCAGTTCCAATGGATGTCTCCTTACCAGTCGATAAATTATCTATTGGATCAAAACCTGAGTAAATTACAAAGCTTATTCTTGCTTTTTGACTTATTTTTGTCCCTTCAATTTTTCTCTCACTGAAAATTCCGATTTTGTAAATTTGACATAGTTGGTTACTTATGGTGAAGAGGTTTTCACCAAGATTCACTGTACATTTCTGAGTATGACTTCTTTTTTCGATCGTTTGTCTGTATCAGGGAAAAAACTTGTGTAGTGCTTGTGGCAACTGGGAGTTTCAATCCTCCAACTTTCATGCATTTACGCATGTTTGGTAAGCTTTTACTAGATCAGTTACTGAATTCGATTTTCCTATGTTCATCAATGGCATTTAAGATTCGACTAATGCAAGAAATTTCGAGGCATTGTGATCAGTGTATGACTCGTTTCAATGGGAAAATCCAACACTATTTATAGTCTAGAGTAGCTTAGATTATGTCTTGTTGCTTACTTGTCCAGTAAAATAATCCTAAAGTATCTGATTGTGTTTGGTTTGTATTCTTGGACTTATAAAACCAGTATGTGACAAGAAAGAACAGCAAAATTTAGAGGCTTCTGGATTATTCATGTTAAACCAAAGTTTTCCACAGTTGATGCTTGTCAATTGATCTTGCCACGACCTTTTCTTGAAATGTATATGTGCCCTTGTATTGAACTGGTGAGTTCTCTTTGTTGTGTTTAGAGCTGGCGAGAGATGCATTACACTCAGAGGGATTTCATGTTCTTGGAGGCTATATGTCCCCTGTAAATGATGCATACAAGAAGGAGGTATACTTTTGAGAATCTTAGTTTCTTTCAATAATAACTCTTGGTTTTCGTTGACAAAAGTCATGTTACGTGATGGAACTAAGAACTTCTTCTTTTTTAGCTCCCAAGGTTCTTCTATTTACTGTTTAATCTCCTTCAGAAATAATAATATCATCAGGTTTTGTGCAGGGACTTTTATCTGCTGACCATCGTTTAGAGATGTGTACTCTAGCCTGCAAAAGCTCCGACTTTATAATGGTTGATCCGTGGGAGGTACTCTTACTCTCTCTCTCCCCCTCAAAGGCTTTTGATAAGATTTCTTTAGAGGAACAAAGCCTTGTGTCCTTACAAAACCGTGAAAGCTGTTTCGACAGGCATCCCAAGACAGCTACCAACGAAGTTTGATGGTTTTATCACGAGTCAAGACTTTCCTTACAAGAAATCGACTTGTACCCGAGAGTAAGATAACTTCAAATATTGTCCTAAGTGGCCTTTTATCATCTTTCTATTCATAGTTTATCGCACTAACATTTTTGGCAATTGCTGGATCGTCTCAGTGGGGATCTGCTATATGTCATCATCATACGTGCTAGTTACTATGCCACTGACAAACTCAAATTTATAGTGTGTGGTTTCTAATGCTAGAATCTCTCAAACTCATGCTACTATGTGGCTCGGATTTACTGCAATCTTTCTGCACCCCCGGTGTTTGGATCCCTGAACAGGTAAACCAAGGCAGTATGGCAGCATATTATATACACCGAGATTTGTTTTACCGATTCTACTCACAGTTATGCTCTTTTTCAATATTCTGTTCTTGAAGGTAAAGGCTATTTGTCAAGACTATGGCATTGTGTGCATCCGTAGAGAAGGACAAGATGTTGAAAGTATGATCTTTGGGGACAGAATCTTATACGAAACCCGTGTAAGTATTACCGAGTTTCTGTTTCTGTTTCGCTGTATCAATCAGTCAATTTAATACGGTTTCTTTTGCAGGATAACATTAGAGTCGTCAACAATTTTGTTCCTAATCAGATTAGCTCAAGTAGATTAAGGTAGTGTGATGTTTATTTATCCTCCTTTAAAACTTTTCATTTACACTACAAAAAATGGCTTCTCTTGCTCATACTTCTGCTTCTTACAGGCAATGCATTTCGCGAGGATTATCGATTAAGTACTTGACCGAAGATGGAGTAATCGATTACATCAGACAACATCAACTTTACACTGAGCTCAGATGACAAAAAACTGAGACGATTATTACTTCACCTTCACCAGATCAATAATACTACACAACCCATTCAAATAATCGTTTGATAAACAGATGTAATCATGTCGATATATTTGCTGAGATCAGTATTTTGGGATTCTTATTTATCAAATTTCTGTATTACACATCCAAAGCTCCAACAAAGTGAAGAAAGAAACAAAAAGAGACGAGATATTCAACATGTAAACACCGAAGAATAAAAAGAAAAATCGTAAACACTCTTCTGTCTCTACCGTGTTTTTCTTTTCTCTTCAGAGCAGGTGATGTCTCTAATTCGAAACCCTAGATTCTTCTCTCTTCTCAAATGGGTATCACAAGTTTCTGTAGAAACACAGATTAAACCCTTTAGACCCCAGCTTTCTGGAATTGGGTTTCATCTTCGTCGTACCTTAAATCCTAGGTGTTTTGCCACCGTCGGCGCCGGCGAGAAATCGAGTGTTAGAACCCTAATGGAGAATCGGAGAAAGGCTCAGGTTGCGATGTTGGATTACTTCTATATCACGAGGGGATTGCAGTTTCTGGTCGCAGAGAGTATGAGTAAGAATGCGCCTCTTTTCAATGATAATCTTTTAGAGAAGTTGAATTGTGATACTGCTGATGCTGATGCTGATATCGCTCTATCGATCACTAGGTTTCTACGGTTTCATCCCATAAACGAATTTGAGCCTTTCTTCGAGAGTTTAGGCCTGAATCCATCAGAGTATAGTCATCTGCTCCCAAGTGACAAGATGTTCTTGGATGAAGATGCTTTTTTGCTTGAGAATTACAATACTTTTTGGATCTATGGGATTGGGCTCAAGGAGATGGGGAAGATCATTAAGGAAGCTAGGAAAGTTTTCGGGTACGAGCCCGGGGTTTTAGCTTCCAAGATTAAAGCTTTCGAGGATTTGGGATTGACAAAATCGTTGGTATCGAGAATTATCGTTTGTAGCCCGAGTATCCTGATTAGGAATGTTGAAGTGGCTAAGGTTTTAGAGATTCTGAAATCCATAGGAATTGGGGTTGGTTGGGTGAATGAGAAATTGTCAGAGGAGGAATCCTGTAACTGGAGCTCTATGCACAGGGTTTTAAGCTTGCTAAGAGATCTCTGTTTCAGTGATAATGAGCTATGTGAGTTAATCAAGAAGCACCCAAGACTAATTTTCGAGGATTCAGGAGAATGGACTCTATTTCTAGCTGGGTTTCAAACTAAGCTTGGGTCATCAAGAAGTGAACTCACTTCGTTTTTCCAGAAATTCCCGGAAATTGAGGTAAAGAAATGTGTGTTGAATCTAAGGCATTGCTTCTTGTTCCTGAACCAGATCAAGATGGAGTGTGATGAGATGGGTAAGATTTTCCGTTCTCACTCCTCTTGGCTTGTTGCATGTCCTTTGAAGAAAACCAGAACCTTACTTGATAGACTGAATGTTGGGACTAGGCGGCTTTGTCAAATCATCCAAGAAAACCCAGAAGAGATGAAAAAATGGACTAGGGGGCTAAAGATCCAGCCATTACCTAGTACCGGGGAAGAGGAAACGTCGAGATTAATGAAGACACAGTTCTTGATGAACCTTGGATATGAGGAGAACTCAAAGGAGATGGAGAGAGCGGTCAAGAAATTCCGTGGCAGAGGATCAGAACTCCAACAAAGATTCGATTTCCTTGTGAGTTTGGGTCTAAACGAGAAGGATGTCCGAAATATGGTGAATGCATTCCCTCAGATCCTATGTCAAACATCTGATCTCCTAAAAGCAAAGGTTAACTACATTGTCAACGAACTAGGTTATCCGATTTCGATTTTTGTGGCTTTCCCTTCGTGTCTAGTGTTTACTCTCCAGAGGATGAAGCTCAGATTAGGGATGATTCCGTTTCTGAAAGGCAAAGAAAAGGCTTTTAGCAGTTTGCTTGCATGCTCGGACCAACGTTTTGTGACTCACTATGTAAACCGCCATCCTGATGGGCCTAGACATTGGGAGGATTTGAAGAAACAGATTCTCTACGAGTAGATTCGCTACAACTAATTTCATTGATTCTTTGTGTCCAAGAGTAACAAGGTCCCCCAAGGCATGGAGATAAAAGATTCACCACAACAACACACTGAGCAACAAGTACGATGGCGACCCCCAAATTAATGTTCACTTCATATGTATTATTCACAGCGTCGACTTGGGGACCTTGAGGATATTGTTGTAGGCTGAATATTATGGGACTAGATTAGATTATCATTACCCCGAGTATCAGAGTTGGAGCAGCTAAGCTACTACAAGTCATGCTCATCCGTGGCTAGTTTTTACACTAATCTTTCTGCATTCTCAGTTTTTGGACCCGTGAGGAGGTAAACTAGTAGATTCCTAGACCATATATATGTAGTCTCTTAGAGCACCATTTGGAAATGCTGGTTCCTTGCTATATGAACCGGACTCTGTCTTTGATTCTACTCAATTCTATTTTGGTTTTGAGAAATCTCTAAAGAATAACATTGGTGTTCTTTCTTGACTGGATCAAAGATATGCTAGTCTTCTTCTTCTTTTTTTTTGCTTAGATTCGTGCCTTGTGTACTACGGTTTCAGTAATAAAGCGAAAGAGACATCAAAAACCCTAAACCCTCCCACGCCTCTTTCGTTTTGCCTCCAAAACAGCTAAGTGATGGTCCTTGCCTCCTCGTAAATTGAGCGCTGAGAGCTACAGAGTGCATTCAGACGAAGCAGGTGACGGAATATAATTTTTCGCATACAGAAAGCATTCTGTTAAAATATATGAACTTTTCACAAAAGTTCTGACAATTTTTGGATTATCTTATAACTTTTGTAATATTTTACATCCGATCAAATCGAATGCAAACCGAGTATGTCAAAGTTACAACAGCTACTACAAAAATTTCAGCAATACTGAACCGAACCGGAGCAATCTTATCTCCCAAAAATCTTGGCTAACTCTGGTTTACGAGAACCGAGTGTAGTAAAAAAAAACACAAAATTCACTCAGCCCTCAAAACGCCAATAACTTCGATATTCCCAATTTGCGGTTAGACTAGTGGTTGTTTATATACAAGAAGAGAGCTTTCTTTGTTCTTCTTCCTATGCCCTCGATTTTCGTTTCCCGGTTCTAGAACGTTTATGTGACGTTCCAGAACCCTCCAGCTTCCATTTGAGGTCTCCATTAGCAAGCAGAGATTGTTGACAATTGAAAGTCTTGAGACTGGTCACAGTCGCATACACAATGGCTTCACTTCTCGGCTCAGAAACCAATCTTCTCTCAACCACACCGCTTTGCCCGCAACTGGATTCTTCAACCGCTTTCTCTCTCAGGCTTTGTAGCACAGCCTCCTTGTCAATAATCTCTCCATGCTCTTCTGTTGAAACCTACATAAGTTTTTGTGAAAATGTTGTGAGTAAAATGCTCATAAGTCAATATAACAAAGCTTTTATCGACAGTATTAGTCTTAATTAACCTCAAATTCGAAGGGAATGCTGAGTTTGGTGGAGAGACAGTCACAACCGTCACTGTAGTTAACTGTCAAGAATATATCAAATGTTTCGGTTCGTATTGTTCTCCTGTATGAAAGATAATTAAGAGGGATGAATCTATTATAATGAGAAACAGTGCAAGGAATTGACTAATGAAGAAAGGTTTTTGTTACCTTTTCATGAAAAACGGCTGCGTATCGAGAACTGCATCTTTAAACTTCTGGTTATCTGAGAAAGATATCTGGTTCACAAATGAAAAGAATCAGAAACGCTCACACAATATCATTTTGGTATTGGTTTAGGAGATATAGGTTACCTCAACTGATTCGATGAACGGTAACTGAGAAGACAATCCGTGAACACTTGCAACACGCAGGGTCCAGTTAATGTACTTCTGATCTGTAACAGAAATGAAAACATGTGAGTGAAAGCTACGAAAGCTAATGAAAGTAAGATTCAGGATCATATTTCATAGCTACTACACCTCTGCTTAAGGTTTGAGCTAGGATTATCTGGAAAAGATCTATTCTGACATATGGAGGAATCTGCATGTTGAGAGATTCCATGACCCCTGCAACAACCTGCACATCAGAGGAATAATGAAGGAAAAATATCTCTAAGGCACAACTTGGGTACAGTTCTGAAGGTAATTTGCTACACACCACTTAGGTTTTGGCCACAATTTCACAAACTATATATATACATAAAGGTGAAATCTTACCTTATCAACGAAACCGTGAATCACTACGTTTGCTTTCTTGTCCTTTGGGGTTTTCTGCAACGACGAATATAATCAGTCAACAATTTCCGATGAAAACTACACAGTCCTTAAACACACATTCTTAAATATACATTGCAAAGAAAATATCAAGGCTTTATCGCGAATATTGTCCAGACAACCCATCATTTATTTACATGACACGTATAAGAGCTCACGCAGATGAACAAAAGAGATGGTTTACCTGAAGATTAACAATCACGATCTTGCCTCCACCCCTGAGACACTTAAGAGGCAAGTTGCAAGCAGGGGTTATCTGCAAACTGCACAAAGGAGTTAGGCTCATGAAACAAGCAAAATGCAAGATGATCCAGATTAGGCAGTTTAGTCACTTGTCACATGATCGAGACTGTTGAGAGATTCTAAACATGAGAGTTCTCATGAGTCATTAATTACCTGGTACCCAAACAGAGTACAAGATCAGCCATTTTGCAATGTTTCTCTGCAGGATCAATCTCTTTTGGAGGCAAAGCATCCTGTCATAGAAACAAATAAGCATAAGAGACCCAGAGAGATTGATTTTTAGCTACTTAAAAAGTCTTAAACTACATAATATATATACAAGAAAAAAGTAAAACCGGTGGACTATTGCATCAGAACTGATTATCGCCAATGACAAGGCATTTGTATTAGAACAGCAAAGAATATTCACCTCCCAATCTAAGACTGTATCTTTAAGTTTAGCACCACACTTTGCATTAGAGCATTTTCTTGATGTCTCTTTCAATCCAATAGTTTCCACCTCAAAATCACGCAGGTACCTTCAAACGTTCAGAAAGGCTGTTACCATTTATGGTCCAAGGACCATAGGGGTTAGAGAATGGCAGTGTAAGAGCACGGCAATATCATATATTTTGTCTTACTCTGCTCCACATGATGGGCACATCTCCATAAAAGAGTCCCCATGCAGTTCAGAGAGCTTCTCTCTTGGTATTCCAGATCGAAGGTGTAACCCATCCACATTCTAATATTTTTATGAGACAAGATCTTTTCAGCAATCAAGAACAGTCATTAAGTAAGACGAATGAGAGTGTATAAGAGAAGAAGAAGAGGAAGAAGAACAAATAGCAAGGCTGTAGGAGAAAAAAAGGTTACCTGACTGATGACAAATTTTAAAATGCCAGCTCTTTCTAATTCAACCAAAGCCATATGGGTCATGCTCGGCATGGCACGATGAAATGGCAGCGATGCTTTGGGTAAATCTTTGCCCTCGCGCTGAAACCAATAAACATTGAATCACAAGTGTTAAGTTACTATAGATGATGCTTCTAAAAAGACAGGTATATAGCCAGACAATTGAAAGAAAAGAAGTCAATCTAGGCAATGATGATAACAAGCCAATGTACAGACCAATCAATGAGAAAACTCGAAATCAAACCACCCAAGCCATATAGTCGAATAAAACAGAATTGACCTGTAACGTCCAAATTCCTTTAGGGCCTCGGAAGTCAGGTATACCACAAGAAGTTGAGATGCCTGCACCTGTAAAGACCACTAGATGCTTACTCTGCAAACACAAACGAGCTTCTTGAAGATACTGAAGAAACAACAGGCAACCAAAACGGAAAATATGCAAAAAGCAACCAATAGGAATATGAAAGCCTCGACAGATCAAGACCTTTTGAATCATCTTAGCAAGCTCTTCGATCTGCAAACAAAATCAGACAATCACCAACGTTAGCACAATAGCAGACAATAAAAAGCCAAATTTAAAGCTTAGATCTAGCAACCAGATCATATATCACACCTCATCTTCCAAACATTTGCCTTATCAATGCACAAACAGTAAAATTCTCAACGTATTTCGCATACAAATCAGCCACATTTTAACATAGCTCATCTTAAGATGCTTGTTATTACCCAGTGTCCATTCTTTAATTAACACAATGCAAGTCCACAAAAACAGGTACTTTAAAACATAAACTATATAACATGAATCATTAAAATACTCTTTATCCAACTCTTCAATAACTCTCACGAATATCCAAAAGACGAAGATAAAGCGTAAAGGCGTAAATCAAAAACTAAGACAGAACACACGAAAGATCAACTGTTCCGAAACAAAATCTAAGGTGATATGTGATCAATCTCGAAAACAACAATCACACGACGAGAAATTACATAGAATTTAGAGAAAAAAAATCGATTAAAACCCTCGAAAACCCACGGGAGAAGGAAACAAAAAAAACTAGAAACCCGAGAGAGACCTTGCATTGTAGAACATGAGATGGGTCGAAGAATTCAGCCATGCCCACTTGACCAACATCTTCGATGAAAGATAGTTTCTCTGCGTAACCTAAAGACATTTGATTTTTTTAGAAATATTTTCTCTTTTCTCGACAAGAACACCTTCCCTGCCTCTCGAATGTATTAAAAAGCAGAGAGATCTCTTAAAAGACTTTGGTCAGTGAGTTTAAGGAGAATACATTTTTTCGTTTACAAGAAAAAGAAAAATATTTAAAATATGGAATATTTTAGGACAATTCTCAAAATACCATACTTTCTTTTATTTACTTAATATACTCATTTTCTTGATAAGATTACCATCAAAATCCAAAAATTCACAGCCCTAAGGTATAAGAAACGTTACTAAAAGTTCAGGAAGAATTACTAAATAATTTGCGAATCTTTACTAAATTTTCAGCTATTAAAGTTTTCTATACTCTTCATGAACTTAAAGTTTGTGATATTTTAAAAGAAATCTGTTGTATTATGAATATAAACTTGTTTTATGGTAGTTAATAATTTTTCTCAAATTTATTTTCAGTGGCTAAACACAATATTGTAAAACACGAAACCATTAGTTGTGGGTTTGTCTGATACCACAGTTTGTATTAAGCAGGTTAAAATCTGGTTCAACCGAGCCGGTTTGAAATTAGCGGTCAAAACCAATTTGAATTCAGTTTGGTATATACTCGCCTAGGTTTGAATTTCATATAAATTTTACAAGAGATATGCAATATATTATCACTACGTGTAAGACTATTTAATCCCTAAATGTTAAAAATGTCAAAATACATCGACGAGAGATCGATCCAGTTTAACCCATTTGTTGGTGGCTAATTTTTCAACACATTCAGTAAATGCGATTATGGGAAGGAGTTTTCTTTTTTTGCCATTTGATGCATGAGATGACGTGAAACTGTGATTCTGTGAAGACTTTCTATTATTGCTTTTTCTTTTCTTTTTCTTTTTTTGTTGCCAAATGTACGTTCAATATTAATGTTATTATTAATGATTTTTTAAAAAAATATATGAATTAAAGATTTCAACAAATTAAAGAAATAAAAATTGTAAAAATGGAAAATAATTAGATGTGTCCAAGTAAACATATACAAATAAATATCAAAACTTTGATATTTTTAATAACAGAAAGACAGTCGTATTACGCCAACTAATCAAGCACGATGGCTTTAATAACGTTTGCTAGCAAGTACCAACTAAACTATATATGGCTCTTGTAGAAAACAAGTGGAGGAGTCAATTCAACATATAACTCAGTAACCTGAAATCTCCAAATCATGATTAACGTAGACTTTACAAGTATCTCACTTAACAACTCATAAAGAGGATCCAAACTATTTCCAAAGACATATACTCTCAAGTCAACCAACACTTCTCTAAAATAGCATAAACATCTGAAAATTTCGTATTAACAAAAAAAAACAGTAAGAGCTTTATTTCTTCAACGTAAAGCTAGGTCTTCGTAGTGACTATTTGAAGTCCATAGTTAATCTTTCCCATAACAAGAGATTCAAAGTTTTCACACTCATCTTGAAACTCATGTTACCCGTAACACATCTTCTTCTTTAGATGTGTTTGGTACAGCTATATAAATCCGTTTTAATTTGTCATTATTTGTCACTACATGACAACATTTTGTCTACATCCATTGAAAAGACGCAAACGTTTTCTCAAAAATTCTCCAACACTTACGACATGTGTTATGCCATGCGGCAGATAATACGAAACACAGGAACAAAAAAATCATCTGTTTTTATTATAAGTCTCTATCATCTATTCTCATCTCGCAAACCAAAGAGCAAACTCATCTTCTCTAGCTAAAGTCATCATGTTGTCTCTTCAAGCTTCTTGCTCAATTCCTCTTATTACCTTTTATTTATCACTTCTTAGCTTTGCTAATCTACACTTAGCTTCGGATTTAAACGTTTCTCTCTGCAGTCCTTACCCATGTAACCAACCGCCTCAACCACCTTCCTCTACAGGCTACTCTCCATACGGTAATCCTCCTCCACCGCCTCAACCGCCTTCCTCTACAGGCTACTCTCCTGCACCGCCGTCACAGTCTTCATCACCTCCATCGCCACGTTCTCACTGCCCTCCGGTTCCGACAGGCTGTTGCAACCAACCACCACCGTCTACTTATTATTCTCCTCCGTATCCTTACTTTTATACTCCTCCTTATCCTTACGGTACTATCGGCGGAGGAGAAAGTGGTGGCGGCCAAGGAGGAGGAACCGGAGCAGCGGTGGCTTACTATTCTTCTTCTTCCGTGCCGGTTTGTGTTTTGATGCTTGTGTTATCTTGTGCTCTTGTTCTGTTCTAGGGCATGCATAGGTTTAGATAACCACCTTCTTCTTCTTTTTTTCCTGTTATTATCTCATAATTTTTGTTGTATAATTTCGGAGTAAATTCGAATAAAAAATTTATACAGTATATTATCTCATCTTTGCTGTTCAAAACAATTTTACTCAGGATACCCAACTCGGTTTAGTTCGAACCGAAAAAAGACAACAAACCGATTCAAAATTATGACATCCATGTACAGTAAATGGTAATCACTTATTGATTTCATATAATACATGTAACATCATTCTCGGCAGTAAAAGATACCACTTCACAAGATATACACATCTTACTAGGGAAAAATAAACAATTACACATTTGACATAGACAAGTAAACCAGAAAAAGAGGCAACCATGAATCACTTATATGACCTTGTAAAAAACAGCAACTTTTTAAAGTTCCGAATTAAAGATAATTTGTAAAATGATCATATGTTATCAAACTAAAGCAAATGATATTTGGTTTTACTATTTCATAGAACCAATAATCTAAAAGCCAACGAAAAACTAAACCGATATCAAATCGAAAACCGGTTAGGAGACAATCGCAAACTCACAAATTTGCATATCTGGTAAAAGATCACAACCGTCCATGTCATTCTGGATTTCTCGGGTGAAAATCTATCAAGACTAATCAACGGTGGTGATGTGATCCTTAACAAGAAAAATCGAGAGAGAGATAAAAAAACAATTAATTACATGGACTTGAAAATTAAGAGAGAAAGTCGAGAGAAAGAATCATCACTCTACTCTGTTATCTTCTTCAGACTTCAGACGTTATCAGAGGCATGAATGGCTTCTCTTCCTTTCAACATTATCCCGATTAAACTTCCATATTCAGGATCAGCAAAACCTTCTAAACATCACGATGATCAAGCTCGTAATCCTTTATCCACATCTTACTTTCACCGAGTTTCGTCTCTATGTAAGAACGGTGAGATCAGAGAAGCTCTGAGTTTGGTTACGGAGATGGATTTCAGAAACGTACGGATTGGTCCCGAGATATACGGTGAAATCCTCCAGGGATGCGTTTACGAGAGAGATTTGAGCACCGGGCAGCAAATTCATGCTCGGATTTTGAAGAACGGCGATTTCTACGCCAGGAACGAGTACATCGAGACCAAACTGGTGATATTCTACGCGAAATGCGATGCTCTGGAAGTTGCTGAAGTTCTCTTCTCGAAATTGAAGGTTCGGAATGTGTTCTCCTGGGCAGCCATTATCGGTGTGAAATGCAGGATTGGACTCGTTGAAGGAGCTTTAATGGGTTTTATTGAGATGCTTGAAAATGGGATTTTTCCAGACAATTTTGTGGTTCCGAATGTTTGCAAGGCGTGTGGTGCGTTGCAGTGGAGTCGTTTTGGGAGAGGGGTTCATGGGTATGTGGCGAAAGCTGGTCTTCATGATTGTGTGTTTGTGGCTAGTAGTTTGGCTGATATGTACGGGAAATGCGGTGTTTTGGATGATGCGAGGAAGGTGTTTGATGAAATTCCTGAGAGAAATGTGGTTGCTTGGAATGCTTTGATGGTGGGTTATGTGCAAAATGGGATGAACGAGGAAGCGATTCAGCTTATGTCTAATATGAGGAAGGAAGGTGTCGAACCAACGCGAGTCACTGTCTCAACTTGCTTATCTGCTTCCGCCAATATGGGTGGGGTTCAAGAGGGAAAACAGTCTCATGCCATTGCCGTTGTAAATGGCTTAGAGCTGGATAATATCCTCGGAACATCCATTTTGAATTTCTATTGCAAAGTTGGTTTGATCGAGTATGCTGAGATGGTTTTTGATCGAATGATCGGAAAAGATGTGGTAACGTGGAATCTGCTTGTTTCCGGATATGTTCAACAAGGGCTAGTTGACGATGCTATCCGCATGTGCCAATTGATGAGACTAGAGAATCTGAAATTTGATTGTGTCACTTTATCGACATTAATGTCGGCAGCTGCACGTATTCAGAACTCGAAACTCGGGAAAGAGGTGCAGTGTTATTGCATTAGACACGGTCTTGAATCTGATATTGTTTTAGCCAGTACCGCGGTTGATATGTATGCCAAGTGTGGCAGCATTGTTGATGCTAGGAAAGTGTTTGATTCCACAGTACAAAAAGACTTGATACTGTGGAATACATTACTTGCAGCTTATGCAGAATCTGGCCTTAGCGGAGAGGCTTTGAGATTGTTTTATGAGATGCAGCTAGAAAGTGTACCACCAAATGTGATAACATGGAATTTGATCATTCTAAGTCTTCTCAGGAATGGTCGAGTAGATGAGGCAAAGGAAATGTTCTTGCAGATGCAATCTTCAGGCATAATTCCAACTATAGTCTCCTGGACGACTATGATGAATGGTTTGGTACAAAATGGTTGCAATGATAAGGCAATTCTATTTCTCAGAAAGATGCAAGAATCCGGGCTGAGACCAAATGTCTTTAGCATCACTGTCGCACTCTCTGCTTGTGCAAATCTAGCATCATCACATTTCGGAAGATCAATACACGGATACATCATAAGAAATCAGCAGTCCTCTTCTGTTTCGGTTGAAACTTCTTTGGTTGACATGTATGCTAAATGTGGAGATATAAACAAAGCAGAGAAGGTTTTTCAAAGAAAGTCATACAACGAGTTGCCTCTCTACAATGCCATGATCTCGGCATATGCACTATATGGTAACCTGAGAGAAGCAATTGCTCTATACAAAAGCTTGGAAGATATGGGCACTAAACCAGACAGCATAACATTCACAAGCCTCTTAGCTGGTTGTAACCACGCCGGGGATATTAACCAAGCTATCGAGATTTTCTCTGATATGATTGTAAAACATGGCATGAAACCATGTTTAGAACATTATGGAATAATGGTAGATCTTCTTGCATCAGCCGGAGAAACAGAAAAGGCCTTACGGTTAATCGAGGAAATGCCATACAAGCCAGATGCGCAAATGATCCAATCTTTGATTGCTACTTGCAACAAGCAGCACAAGACTGAGCTTGTGGAGTCCTTATCAAGGCAGTTGTTAGAATCAGAACCTAATAACTCTGGGAACTATGTGACGATATCGAATGCGTATGCAGTTGAAGGAAGTTGGGATGAAGTTGTGAAGATGAGAGAGATGATGAAAGTTAAAGGCTTGCAGAAAAAGCCTGGATGTAGTTGGATTCAGATTAAAGGAGAAGAAGAAGAAGTCCATGTGTTTGTTGCCAATGATAAGGCACATCTTAGGAACAATGAGATACGAAGGATCTTAGCATTGTTACTATACGATATGTGTTCCGATTCTAAATGATGTTCTGTGATGAAAATAATATAAATTTGAACAATTCACAATGACAACTGATTCTCACGAATTGAGAGAAGTGACAGGCGACAACAAACCGTTGCGTCAGATCTTCAGATAAATTAGTTTACTCCAGTTATGTTTTATTCAGGCCGACCGATTGTCGGTGGAGAATCTGAAAAGAAATCTGAACCATCCACGTGGTATGTATATACCGATTAATACCCATGGATTAATTCCTAAAAAACCACAAAATTGCCTAATCATCTCCGGTTATCGCTGACCGTAACGATCACGTTACATATATATGCGCTTCAACTTTTGCTTTTGTCACCGACACTGGCTGCACTTAAAGACTCCGGCTAATCAAGCTTTTTAAGGAGCAAAATAAAATGTTTGTTTACAAAATATTATTGAAAATATTTTACAAAATATTATTGAAAATATAACAACTTGAACTATAGGACATTTTTATTTTAATCATTTCAAAAATTAAACGAAGAAGAAGATTCTATGCTTGTGAAATGGTCTTAATATTTATCAGTAATGAGTTTCTGATGCCTTAATTTATGAAGAAGAGATACTCTTACCACGTGACATGTTTAATTGTCTTTTTTTTTGTTAATTTTGATATAAAAAAATAGATATATAATATTTTGTGTAAGTGTGTGTGTGTGTGTGTTTTAGTCTGAAAAGGTATTTCTATTTTCAGCAACCCTTACAAGTAACATCAACAACATCTTAATCACATGATAGTTGTGATCCACTAGAAATATCTCAACAAAGAAGAACAAATCTTAAAGATTGTTAGCAACTTAATCACATGATATTTGTGATTCACTAAAATATCCAAACACGATGAAATCAAATCATAAACATTGTTAGCCAAAATAAATGTGACATTTAAACACTATTAGATAAGTTGGGGGGCATGTGCCACCAATGAATTTATCAAGGCTTTAGAAGATCAAATGCATTGTCCCCATCTCTACTTGCCCCCACACATCTTCAGCTTCGATGTTCGATCTATATATGATTAGACTGATGTTTTAATTTATTAGTGTCTTCATATTAATTAAAGTCAATAACTCAAAAATCACATAAAAAATAGTCCTCTAAAAAGGTTTTCAATCATGTAATATTTTTTAAAATAGTAGGTGGAAGTGTGTGTGGACATGGTCATAATTCATAAACTTATTACAAAGCCTATAAGCTTAAATTCGCAATAAATATAATAAATAATGTCGAAATAAATATTTTTAAAAAATACTCAATGGCACAATAGTAATTTTGATCACAATACAAGTCCATTTAAGTAAACACGATCCTCATTTAGCTCAGAGCTCACTCCTGTCTGAAAAAATCCCCAAACTCCACTCATCAACTTCTCTCTTTCTCCACAGTATCAACAATGGCGAAGAAGATGAGAGAAGCAATCATCTCCTACATTCTCCCTATCCTCCTCCTCCTCCTCGCCGTCGAAACCCACGCGCATAACGTCACGCGCCTCCTAGCGAACCACCCTTCTTTCTCCTCCTTCAACCATTTCCTAACCCAAACTCACCTCGCCGACGAAATCAACCGGAGAACGACCATAACCGTCTGTGCCGTCGACAACGCCGCCATGTCCGCCTTAACATCCAAAGGCTACACAATCTCCACCCTCAAAAACATCCTCTCCCTCCACGTCCTCCTCGATTACTTCGGCGCCAAAAAACTCCACCAGATCCGCGACGGCTCTGCTCTCGCCGCTACTCTTTTCCAAGCCACCGGAGCTGCTCCTGGAACCACCGGATTCGTCAATATAACGGATCTGAGAGGCGGCAAGGTCGGTTTCGGTCCCGACGGCGGAGATCTGTCTTCCTTCTTCGTCAAATCCATAGAAGAAGTTCCCTACAACATCTCCGTCATCCAGATCAGCAGAGTCTTACCGTCGGACACCGCGTCGGCTCCAACTCCGGCTCCGGCGGAGATGAATATCACCGGAATAATGTCGGCTCATGGCTGTAAAGTTTTCGCCGAGACTCTTCTCTCTAACCCCGGTGCTTCAAAAACCTACCAGGTACTTACTAAACTCTGATTATTCTAATTAGTTTCAATATTTGTTAATTTTTCGTTTTCGAGTTAGAAAGTAATTATTCAATTAGATGCATGTCGTTGTGTAAATATAGAAAATTAATTATACAAAAAGACGCAAGTGTTTTTAACTCCTGATCATTACAATAAATTAAGTACTTTATTAGTTTTTCCGTTTTCTAGTTAGAAACAAGAAATAAATGCATGTGACCGTGTAAATGTAGAAATTAAAATTGAACAAATAGACTCAGATACTCACACTAATGAAAGCCTGACTAGTAACTAGTGTACTCCAATTAGAAAGAATAATTACTAGTATTAATTTGCGTTGTTTAATTCGAAATTAATTTTAATCAGACAAGATGCATGTGGTTGTTTGTTCTGTTGGCTTGTAGCCAATAGCCATTGGTTATGAAACAAAGTAGGTCAAAAGACAGAAGCTGTTGAAAGTGTTATTAGGTGACTAATGAGCAAATAATTAGTCAAATATATAGACTTATTACCTCAACTGTCGGAACATTATTATTTAGTTTTCCAATTATAAAAGGTGGCAATTATTTTTCCCACTGACTCACTTGCCAGTATACAGAACGGTAGCAATGTAGTAGACAAAAAGATCTTGAGAGATTTAAATGGGTTTTTTTGGATTGTGTTTATGTTGTAACAGGAGAGTGTAGAAGGAGGCATGACAGTGTTCTGTCCAGGAGATGACGCTATGAAAGCTTTCTTGCCCAAATTCAAGAACTTGACAGCTCCAAAGAAAGAAGATTTCCTCGATTTCCTCGCTGTCCCGACGTATTACTCAATGGCGATGCTCAAATCCAACAATGGTCCGATGAACACACTTGCGACAGATGGAGCCAACAAGTTCGAGCTCACTGTACAGAACGATGGAGAGAAAGTTACCCTCAAGACAAGGATCAACACTGTCCAACTCGTTGATACTCTCATCGACGAGCAGCCTTTGGCTATTTATGCGACAGATAAGGTTTTATTGCCTAGAGAGCTGTTTAAGGCTTCTGCTGTTGAAGCTCCGGCTCCTGCTCCGGCACCGGAGGACGGCGATGTCGCGGATTCTCCAAAGTCGGCTAAAGGGAAAGCCAAAGGGAAGAAGAAGGCTGCACCGTCGCCTGATGATTCCTTTGATGATTCGGATTCGCCTGCGGAAGGTCCTGATGGAGAGGCGGATGATGCGACTGCTGATGACGCCGGTGCGGTTAGGATCGTCGGAGGAGCTAAGGCTGGATTGGTGGTGAGCTTGCTCTGCTTGTTTGCTTCTTCTTGGCTTCTTTAGTTCACTTCTTGTTTCTTCTCTTCTTTGTTTTTTTTTTCGTCTTTATAGAATTTTGTTTTCTGGCTTTGAGGGAAAGTAAATGATGTTTATTTATTTCCCCTTATTATTGAGTTTTTTTTTTAATTTAAAGTTTGGTGGCCGAATTAAATTAGTCGGTGGTTTATTTTTTGTGTTTTTTCTTCACGTGTTTGTTTAGTTGATGATGTACTGAATGGTGTTTGGTTTGAGCATTAGTTTCTAGTTTATAGTTACTTCAGGTATTTGCCGTAATACTCCTACTTCTATATTGGTATATTTAAAAGGATTATAATACAAAATAATTTTAGATTCAATCAAACATAATTACGCAATAATAATGTAAATGAAAGCCCCTATAAAGTATAAAATGACCAAACTAAAGTTGCATACTTTTTCTATTTCACAAAATGATGTTTTGGCTGCGTATACGAAATTTAATTAACTTCACAAATTAGATTTATTATTTTCTTACATGAAACGTTAAACAATTCAACCAATACAAAAACATGTCATAACATTTCAAAAATCACTTAACAAAGAAATAATGTATACTGCAAGTCCTGGTAAGTAGTTTTTATGTATTTATAAAAAGAATCTGACGAAACCCAACTTTCAGTGACTTTTAAACACTTTTGGTAAAATTGGCAAAGAGCTATGCAAATGTTTTGTTTGGCTATAATGCTCTAACAATGACCAAAACAAGAAGAGAGAGGACAATACAAGATTTGGCTACAAAGCTGATGTATATATGTGTTCTAACAAGGTTGGTCATTTTGGCAACTAAGAACACCTACTGATGGATGTGTAGTCTTGAGAAGTGAAGCTGGTCGAGCTACCATACTCGACATTTTGGCATAGCTCGGAGAATCCTCGTTACCTGACGGTATAAAGAAAGCACCGTTAAGCATTTCATCTCCTTCTGATTTCCAATTCCATTCCTTCCATTCATCATCTCCATCAGTACTCTCTCGCTTTGTAACCTGCATATAGACCATGTGTGAATCGTTAGCTAGTTTGAAACGCTCTTACTATTGTCACTCCAACTTGTAACGTACCTCTTTTGTGAATTGATTATCCGAAGCTATGAAAACATTTCCTTGACTAAAGATGGTTGGATTAGCACTTCCACCGATCGCATACATCTTCCACTCTCTATATATATTATTCACAATGTGAAAATATCCATGCCTACACCTACACACATGCCATTATATTCATCATTACAATAAAATGTAAACGCACATATTAGTTTAACGTTTGTACATACTAAGTTGTGTTTTTTTACCTGGGCATTCGTTGGACAAGTCCTTGACCAAAGTAGTTAAAAGCTATCGTAACCCTCATATCTCGATCACCAGCAAACTCATCACTATGTCCCAAAAGCATGACTTCGTTATGATTCAACATGTAATTACTCGAAATCGTTATATCCGTTGAACCACTCACTGCATCGATCAGCCCATCGTAACACTTCTCTAACGTACAATGATCAATCCAGATATCTCGTGACCCGAATATCGATATTCCATCTCCATCCGAATAACCTCCCAACGACCGTTTAGCCGGAACACAATCGTGAATGTAAATATTGTTTATGATTATGTTACTTACTTTATAAAGTGTTAAACACGGTCCATAAGCTATTTGCACGTTATTTCCTCTACCGTCTATGGTTTTGTATGAAGTCACTTGAATATCTTCTTTTAGTTTTATTACCATGTCACGATCGAATATGATCCATAGAGGTTGATCTTGTGTTGCGGCGTAACGTAACGTACCTGGAGATGCGTTTAGAGGATCCTCATCTCCTGAATCTGTTACGGTGTAGAACTCTCCGGCTCTACCGCCTATTGAGTCGCGTCCGAATCCAACCGCACAATCCGCGAGGTTTTTGCGGTTGGACTTCCAGTTTTCGTCGCATCTCCAGCAATCGTCGATTGGATTTCCAGTTGCTGAGCAAGAAGCTGTTGAGTTTGATGTCTCTGATGTTGATAGTTCCCTTGCGGTTGGCGGTTTGGGAAACGCAGATACAAACGCTGAAGAAGCGTTTAAGAGAAACAAGAAAATCGTACATATAATTGACATTATTTGTTGTCTTGACACTATGAGCAGACGCTAAAATTATTCAATATATATATATATATATATGCAAGAGACATTAAAATAAATACGGAGGTAATTAAATTAGGTGAAAATTGAAAGAATTGGGTCCAACTCCAACACATGAAGACATTACGCCGTTTTATACTGGTGGTTTTCATATCTTTTTTATTTTTAAAGTATTATAAAAAAACAATAACAGAGGCTATTCAATTGTTAGTTTGTGTTGACAAAAAAAAACTTAGTTTGTTACTTCACTTAAGGAACTACGTGCCGTTTTGAAGGGTGTATAACACGTCGTGTAGTTTAGTCTCCGTGTCCTTAAACAGCACCGATTGTGTTGTTTATCAACCTTTCATCGAGTGTTTGGTTCCAGGCATCATTTAAGGACTGCGTGCCATTAGAATGGTCGAAAGACGAGAAACCGTTTATAGTGAGAATGCTGAAACAGCGTGGAGTTTAGTTTATTATCTTCTCATTCATTTGAGCAAAAGCAAAACTCTCTTTCGTTTTGTGTGAAGTGAAAAAAACACAGAGACAGAGCAATGGCAATATCTCATCTTCTTTCTCCATTACCATCTCTCACCTTCTTCCAAACCGGAAACCTAAAGCTAACCGGTCGTTCTTCTTCTCTCCCACTAAATCCTAATCCCCAATTCCCAAAACCTAGACTTTCAAGGGAAAGAGCTGCCACACTCGTCCTCCGATCCAAGGGGGACGATTCCGTCGACGCATCCGATCGGATAATCTCAGCCGTCTGTTACTTCTACCCGTTCTTCGATGGGATTCAGTACGGTAAATTCATCATCACGCAATATCAACCTTTCCAGATTCTCATCCAACCTTTGTTTCCCGCCATCAAGGCCTTCAAGAGTTTCCCTTTCAATGGCTTTCTCATCTTCATCACTCTCTACTTCGTCGTCGTCAGGAACCCTAATTTCAGCAGGTACGTTAGGTTCAACACGATGCAGGCGATTGTGCTCGACGTGCTCTTGATTTTCCCGGATTTGCTTGAGAGGAGCTTCAATCCCAGAGATGGGTTTGGTTTGGATGTGGTGATGAGTTTGGACAGCACAGTGTTCCTCTTCTTGCTTGTCTCTTTGATCTATGGATTCTCTGCTTGCTTATTTGGTCAGATCCCGAGGTTGCCCATTGTTGCTGATGCTGCTGATAGGCAAGTCCTTTGATTTGTTTAGCATCTGTTGAAGAATACTGCAGCAACAAGTAATATATATGTATGTACACCTCGTGTTTGGGATTTTCTCTGTATTGGATCTGTTTCTGATGATCGATATATAGTGTAACTTTTTGATCCATTGAACAACACTTTTCTCTTCCATGGAACTAGAACGTAAAAGAACAAGAGTTAACAAATGAAGAACAGAGAGAGGGAGAGATATCATATAACGATTTTTGATTTGATTATTTATCCTCATCACATATCTGAAAAAGCAATATGGTGAGGAAAGATCATTCCTGTAACAAAAGAAAATACACACGCCAATGGCTACTGTTGTTTACACATCTGCACTCATCTGCCTAATGAAAGGGACAAAGTTGTTCCAGTTCTCGACCCTAAAGATCTTCTCATTCATTCTGAAAAATGTAAAAGATCTTACAGTTTCCCCATTTGGTTGCACACAGTTCTCTCGTATTTGCCTTAGTCCCATCTGTTTGCAGAAATCATATATAAACGGTTAATAACCACCACTTTTTGACCTCACCGTGTTCGATTATAGATTGTGCACATCTCTCACCTCATCAAATCTTTCGCTTGTGTTTCTACCAGTCACTTGTACTGTCCTCTTCTTCGAAACATCGTGTATCTAGCATAAAAAAGGGATGATTGGCTCAATTGGAAGATTCTAGTGTTGCAGCGCAGTTAGAAAACAGAGACTAGACCACTTTCATGTGTGTCAATGACAGTAAACAGTGCGCTGACGCTGACCGGTCGAAATACAAACAACATACATAAAATCTTCATATGAACAGAATTGAATTTTAGATCGAAACATGAGGAAAGAAAGTACATTACCTGTCTAAGCAATCCTTCAGGGCTGCAAAGATACTTCTCAGGTGTTTCACTGTCCGCCATATCCAAGCAGCTGAAAAAGATACGAAGACTCATTTTGTTAGTAGCACCAAACTCATACAGCTTCTATGAATTATGTACACAGTAAAGAGAACTTAATCAGAAGGCTCTTACGGGATATGCAGCGCAGCACCATGGCGAGACAACACAGAAGCGACAGGATCATAACCATCCCTGAGTGCGGTGTTGTAATAACCTGCAGTTAGTTCAGCGGGGTGTGATGATGTCTTATACCACCAATAGATTCCACCAATTTTTGCAACCAACATTACAGAGCTTTTCTCCTCTTCCTGACGTCTTCGCAAAACATCAGCCGCCTTGGCAAGAATAGCATCAGCATGACAAATCAACTTCCCACTGTACCATTCCTATAACGAAAAGCAGTTCACTGTGTTATTTATAATCCAACCTACTGCGCTGAACACTACTCAGGATCATATTAATGCGGATACTGTAAAACTAGTGTGGCCAAAGATAATATGATACAAGAACATACTAGAAAGAAACGACCATAATCGGAGAGAAAACTATCATGGCCCTCCTCAAAGAAAGGAACCCCAGATGGAAAGCTATTATAGCAGCCGGCATTTGGAGGATCTCTGCTTCCCCATTGAGGTTTGCCTTCTTGAGATGCCACTACCATCAAGTCTTCCATCCTAACCAAGCAGGATAGCTCACAATCTGTAAATGTGATTCACAGGAACGTAATGACCTCGAATTAAATAATTACTCACATGTACTTGTCATGGCATTGAAATTCACCGATACCAGGGAAATTCCATCTCCCTCCTGAAGGATGTGCAGGATACCTGAAAGAAATACGTTGTAAACAACTTCTATCGTAGCTGTTGTGGCTTTATAATTGGTAATCTACCAAAAATCACAAGTACCTAAGCTCCCCCGAAGGACCAAGACCGATGCTTATTTCTTCAATCACGTTTCCCAAATATGGTTCAAAGTTTGTAGAGAAACTAAGCATAAAATCTGCATAGCATTGGACAGCAGTGCGACCACCAAACAAAGGAAGTTGATCGACTCCAAGTGTCAAATAGTCATTATTGGAGAACCCATTTTTATCACGATAGTATATATCCTTATTGATGTCTCCAATCTGGGAAAATTTGTATAAGAAAAAGCAACTGAGTGAAGGTAATTACGGGAGCAATAAGCAGACGCACAAGTTCCTACCAGTGACATCACTCCCAAAGACAATATAATCAAGCAAGTATCCAAAAATTTGTGGCATGAATCTAAAATTATCAAAGGATTTGCCAGGAAAAATAAAAAAAGCTATCAGATTTTTTCTCTTAAAAATAAATCCAGTAGGAAGAAGCAATATCCAAATTACCAAAGCCTTTGCTATGTCTATAACGTACAAATAACTAAACACCTGTAATCTTAACAATACAAACCTCTCGGATCCAGAGAGGAAGACTGATGCCTCCTTTTCCACTAAACAAGTGCATATTTGAATGAAAACAAAGAGCAACGTGTAACTTCAGGCCTGCCTCAGAAATCAGCCTGAAGAGCTCTTCGTACAATGACCATTTAAACTCAAGAGGACAGAAACGCTCGACAATCCCCCACCAAACCTCAACTGCGACTCCATGAACACCAGCTAACTTGAGTGCCTTAAGAGAAACAGTTAAAGCCTTGAGCCTGAAACGAGAACAGATAGAAACTTCAATGCAAAAAATTAAGGAACCAAAAGAACAAGTTACACTTGTCATATTCTGAAATGATATCATACTATATAGCAATGAAAAAAATAGTCTAGCTTTTTCACATATTTCATACCAACTAAGGTAATACAAATCGGGTACATTGGAAACATTTTCAGAAAACTACACCTTTTAATGATTGGGCACCCAGAAGCATCGATTCCAAATGTGTCAATCGGCATCATCACATATACAGGAACTTTCTTGTGCCTTGATGATACCAACACAAATGATCGTGATTTCTCTCGAGCATCCATGCTGTACCAACAAACACCTCGATTAGCGAATTCACTTTATCTCCAACCCAAACTTAATTCGCAGAAAGCCAATTTTTCCAGCCTTTCCCTAAATTGATTCCACTATAGAAACGTCCACGAACTAAGAAAATGTTCTTATTGCTCCCTTTTTCTCTTGAATTTTAACAGCGAGCGAGAAAGTAATACCTAAAGATTCGACTGTTCCCGGCGACGGAACTCCATTTCGTCATTAAGCGACTGCGTTTGAAAGGAGGAAACATAGAAACGTTTCGGAAAAAGTTTCGATTTCTCCTCGTTCTCTGCTCGAGTAAGCAAGATTTCAAAGAGAATCCTCCAGGATGGAAGAAATTACCGCCGGAAACTCCGCGACAGCCACAGCCAATTCCTCCAATCTTCGCCATTTACGTGTCGTGCCCCTCTCTCTTCTGCTTCGTCGGAGATATTTCTCTGATGGTTTTAGATGCGGAGGAAAAGAGACGGAGATGGAGTACTTGAAACGCAAAATTTTATTTCCTTTTTTTAACGACGCAAATTTTATTTGCTTTTCTTATTTTTATTTTCATTTTTTTCTATTAAAATATTAAATCAAGAAAATTATCAACTTTATGTTTCATCTTTCGCCCCTCTTCTTTTCTTTTGTTACCTTCCTTTTCTAGTTCTTGCCCATATATGTTTCAAAGCTTCTATAATTGACCCCTTAAGTATTTTACTTTTGCATTATACGCCTCTAAAGTTGATTGGAAAATAAGTATTCTTCATTTTATGAAATAACTCAGTGAAATTTCCATAAGTAAAATAACGTTTTACTTTTTAAAAAACTTAGTTTAATCAATGATTGAATTAGCAATAAATTTTATTTTCAAACTCGTGAACAATGCATGTTTGTATAATTGTATTCAATGTGTAACATGAGATGAAACTACACTGTTAGTGTAAATCTTATTATGCCCATTATAAAAGAATATAAAAACACGAGGACTTGAGTAGCATATACTCAGACTAGTGTACTTTCGAATTTTAGATTGGTAAAAATTTTACATTAATATTAAATTATCCATTGAATAACGCTTTTTGAACCGAATAAATAAATAAAAAAATCCACTGAATTTTACAAATTTGCTGACGTGGAAACATCTCGTCCCTTAGTGTAAATTATCCGTTCGAAACAGATCCCATGCTACTCGCTGTCTCGCTCCAATCACCAACTCTCCTTTACCAAATTTAGTGTGTTTTGAAGCTTTTTGGTACAAATAAAAAAAGCAATACTATACAAATAAAAAAATGTCTAACATTAAATATCATTATATAGTTATCTAACAATTGTAAAAGTTGTTAGATAATAATAATATAGTTCTCTAAAAGTTGTAACTAATTATCCTTGTTCTTATTTTTATCACCTTTTGGCTCAATCAACATTGCATATCAATGTGTCCAACATATTACTTTATATGAATGGATTCAATCAAACGTACGTGTAAAGATCAAACATTGCATATCAATGTGTCCAACATATTACTTTACGTATATATGTGGCTGCTCTCACGATTAAGTTTTTTTCATAATATGTCTAATAACAAGTGGGATGTTTTCAGTTATGCTAGCCATTTTAGTTTTTCTTGTTGTGTTCTTGAATGTACATTTCAGTGTTAGAACATAGGGCGCATAGGGTTTATTAGAATATATATAACTCGTGAACGTGCACACCATGCATGAATATGGTCGACTGAATCCTGATTTTATATATTGTCTATTTCGGAACTAATTAAAATAAGAAAACTTAAACTTTCCAAATCCAATTTTCTGTAGTTAACTTGAAACAAACTACTGCTTTTCAGTGTCTATGTAATATTTTGTACTGACTTACATAAATATAAATATTATACTCTCTGATATACATTTTTATATAGTTTATCCGAAACCATAAAATAATATAATACAAAAAATATATTAAAACTTATACACAACTCAATTCTATAAATTTTCGAGTAAAAATTATAGTAAGAAGAAAAATATTTATTATTAAAATATAATTCTTTTTATATTTTTTTCTGCAAAATCATTCTTTAAACTTATATAATCAAATCAACCACAAATGTCTCAATTGATAAAAAAAACCCAGAACATCTAATCTCTTTTTGTTAACAAAATTTTCATAAATATTACTTAAAATCATAACAAACTATTACTCTAGTTAAAAAAGCCTAACATGTATTACTCTAATAAAAAAAACTACTAAAATTCTATTGGTTATCAATATTATAAAAAGTATATTGTTACACGTATATCTATTTATAAAATATAATTAAAAATATACTCTTAAAATTGATGTCCTAATAAAGGACCCTGTGATGATAATTTTTGATATCTATTTTCCTTGTTGGCCCTTGCTATTGGCTCTGCTTTTGTGGGCTTTTATTTTTCTTTGGGTTTGTTTTCGTAAAGGAACTGAATGGGATACTTTGATGTCTTGTAATTTCTAAGTCGCCTCTTGTGACATCGATGTCATTTTTATGGAACGACGTCATAAATGGTAACTTTGGGAAAATCAAATTAGCTCAAATCATCAACGAATCTTTTTATCTTGATCATGGCCCTATTAATTATAAGGTTTTCCTTGATTTAGTGGCATAATACGATGATCTAGTCATCAAACTCGAACTTCAACTTTAATATTGCTTGGAAATAAGTAAAAATATCTGCATTGTTGCCATATTAGGAGAGGAGGTAATATTTTGAGTATAAACCATGTATATTTTCTTGCTTGTGTAATATATATAATCACAAAAAGAGGAACTCCATTGTTAAATCAAGAAACTTCAGAAAGTGGAGCTATCAACCTTCTACAAGGTATTTTACCTTCTTTTTATATCCGCTTTACTTTACATAAAATATATATGTGTGATTGTTCTATATAATTGCTATTTTATTATATGTCGTTTAGTGTAGTTGGATTTTTAATTATGTACAGAAAACTTGTAGGGTTCTGGTTATATATGCTGTCACTTTTTTAGGGTTTTAATCTCGTTGATTTAGCTCCACCATTGTCTAATTTTTAAGAAACATATAATTCAATTTGTGTTGGAAATGATAATCCTAGTGTTGATGAGAGTCGTGCTATGTTACATGACCTCTTAATCAAAATCAACATGGTTGTATATAAAACGTTTGTGATCACCAAATATATTTTTGTCCACTTGTATCTCGAATGATTGGTCAAACACTAAGATCTTCTCCACGTTAAGTTAATATTCTGTCCCTTTTATTCAAATTACAAGTTTTAGATTTTGTGTTTTTTCTTATTTACCTTTTATTTCAGAATCTGGATGGGTCGGAAGATGGTAAAGATGGCGAGGATAACGAACGAGAAGACGAGGATAACGACTTACAAGAAGAGGAAAGCATGTTTGTACAAGAAAGCCAATGAGTTCTCAACACTTTGTGGCGTAAAAACGTGTCTTATTGTGTATGGCCAAAGCAGAGCAGGGGACGAGAGGATCAATGATCCTGAGTTATGGCCGAGGGATGAGAGCAAAGTGAGAGAGATCATAAGCAAGTACAGAGACACTGCGTCGAGCAGCTGCACCAAAACTTACAGTGTACAAGAATGTTTAGAGAAAAGTAAAACCAAGGTGGAGAAAATGAAGTATTGTCCGTGGGACGAAAGGCTCGACAAGTGTTCTTTAAACGAGCTATATGCAGCTTTCGTGGTAGTAGGTAACAAGATTCAGGAAGCTGCGAATAGGAATCAGCACTTTCCTGACGCTTCTTGGTCGAATGACCAACTTAGTTTATTCGGTTATAATCAGCAATGTCTCGAGCAGCATCAGTTGTTTCCTTTGTCTACTATGGAGCAGAATGGGTTCACTTTTCTCCCTTTTCCTAACCAAATGACCTCAAATACAGCGGAAGTAGCTTCCTTCTCTAATGTGACAGAGCCGGAGATAGCTCAAGCCATGTTTTACGGGAGCTGTTCGGATGATCAATACGCTTCGGTGGTACAGAGGACAGCTTATATGGAGACAATGCAATGGGGTTTAGGGAACAGTGTGTTCAACAACGTGAAGACGTTCGCAGACTATCCCATGAGGTTCGGACAAGTTAATGACTTTGAGAATTCTGCTACAACTTCGATGTGAAAAATGTCATTTGTTATTTTGCTTTGGGTGTTGTTTGGTTTTCATGAATTTTGATAACTTTTTCTTTAATCAACTTTCAGATGGTTTGTGGATTGGTTATAAAAATGTTTTTATTCGTTTAGTAAGAAAGTTGGTTTTTATGAGCCTAAATATTATCGAAACAAATTTCAAAAGTTTAATAATGGTCAATTCAGAATATGAATTTGGTCCTTTTCGTGATCTTGCGTATTTGGTACTAAATTAATTAGCACAATTTTCGTATTCTCAATGTACTATAAAGTTGTTCAATTGTCACATGCTATTACTAGGACAGTGAGTTTCATAAAGTGCACCAACAAGACAAAAATTGATGTCTCCTCTCAACATCAAGAAACTATAGAGCCTGGTAATACCAAAAAAAAATCGTAGAAATAATGTGAAAAAATTACAGATCATTATATAAACCTACATAATGTTAGATTTTTCCCTATAGAACCAAAGTAACCCCTAAGATCAGTAATGCGCATAAGACATCGTGTTGAATGGATTTAGAAGCCGACTTGACTCCCGCAGGAGCCACGGCAGTCTCCGGCGCCAAGTTTGCCATCGCCGGTGCAGAACCACTTACTGGCCCACGTCCGTAAGGAAATATTTCAGGGGAATTAGCTGGTATGGATGGACTAAACGGAATACCAGGGCCTGTTACCGGCGCTACGACCGCGGGAGCATAGGCCGGGACTGGTGGCTGGTTCACTGGAGCAGTGGCAGGTGATACTATGGAGGCTGTGGGAGTCGTCGTCGGAGGGGAGATAGGAGGCTTCACTGGAACTGTCGTTGGAGAGGAAACAGGGGTTTTCGCCGCCGATGAGACAGGAGTCGTGTCGGAAGTCGGAGAGGAAGCAGGGGAAGTCGAAGGAGCAAAAAACAGGGGATTTCAATGGACTCGCAATTGTCCGCGAGGAAACGGGGGAAGTGGCCGGAGAGAAA
This sequence comes from Schrenkiella parvula, assembly GCA_000218505.1. Classification (NCBI taxonomy): domain Eukaryota; kingdom Viridiplantae; phylum Streptophyta; class Magnoliopsida; order Brassicales; family Brassicaceae; genus Schrenkiella; species Schrenkiella parvula. Next base: position 9,214,539 of record CM001192.1, on the reverse strand, counting down.
ATAGGAGATTTCAATGGGGTCCCACTTGACCGTGAAGTCGCTGGAGCAAAAACAGGGGATTCCGATGGAGTCGCAATTGTCGGAGGGATAACAGGGGAAGTCGCCGGGACAAAAACAGGAGATTTCACAGGAGTCGCAATGGTCCTAGAGGAAACAGGTGAAGTGGCTGGAACATAAACAGGGGACTTCAAGGGAGTTGCAGTGGTCGGAGAGGAAACAGGGGGATTCGCCGGCGTAAAAACAGGATGTTTCACTGGAGACGCAATGGTCCGAGAGGAAACAGGGGTTTTCGCCGGAGACTTAGAAGGTGTGGTCGGGAAATGTCCCGCTGGGGAGTTATGGATCGCTGGAGGAGGATGTAAAATGGGGATTTGAGGAAACGTAGGAGACTTCAACGGAGAAGAACCGCGATGTGATTTCGCAGGGGAGTGTATCGGAGGGCTGACCGGAGGAATGATAATCGGAGGGTGTTGTTTCTCGGCGAGAGTAGGCGATTGAACGGGTGCATTGTCGGCTTGTACATTACCAGTAATAAGTATTGAGAAGACAAAAGAAGAAAGAATAATAAACCGATGCATCATTTTCTTATAGGTTTCTGGGAAAAAAACAAAATTCAAATATGTCGAGTTTTTGATTCTCTGTTCTTAATAAATGAGTATTCTATAAGAAAGAGATATATAAGAAAAACGCGAAACGATGTGAGTTGTGATATCCGAAATATATGACCGTTGCAGGCGGTGGAGGCGCCTGTATGCTGACCGGCTGTAGGGAGTGAGGTAGCCGTTAACCGGAAGAGAGCAACCGGTTGGAACCGGTTTCTAGAAGACGACATGAAGTTTAATTAAGAGAAAATAAAACGACGTGACTTCGTTAAGTTTTCGAAAATCCAAAATTTGTCCTCCAAGTAAGCCCATTAAAAGGTGGCCCATTTCTATGATCATTAGAGTATTGCTCGTGGCCCATGAAATACACGGGTGATTAGACTTCCTTCTCGTGTTTTCTTTCATTTGGAAAGGCTTTAAAATGCGCCTTGCGCATGGTGTATGTTAGCGATACTAGTTGGATTCCACTTTAAGCTTCAGCGAGAAAATAAAATAAAATTTGTTTTAATTGTAAAGAGAATAATCAATAAGAAAATCCTAGAAATTTCACAAATCTCCCGGATTAGGGTTTTCTAGCGACAGGTCTTTCTCCGTTTCTAGCTTCGAGGGACAAAAATTCTGCAATCTCTTGTGCTCTTGAGATTGTTCTGTTCGAGTGGGCTTGCGGTATTCTGATTGAAAGAAAGGAGCTTTTTTTGGAAGAGTTCAAGATGGACGAGGGAGATGGGAGAGATCAGATGGATCAGTTCCATCCAAACGAGGCGATCTCTGCCGTCGCCGACGACGGTTTTATGGCGGAGGAAGAGGATGACGATTATGAGGATCTTTATAACGACGTTAATGTTGGAGAAGGATTTCTTCAGTCTGTGAGAAAGAGCGACGAAGCGGGATCAAGAAACGAGGAGAAGGAGAAGGTCAAAGCCGAGGGAGAAGAGAGGGATGAACCTGTTTTAGGGACATCCGAGGCTGAGGTCTCGATACCTGGTTTGGTTGGTGAGAGCGTTGCTATCAAAGCAGAAGCTGAATCAGAAGCAGGAGCAGGAGCAGGAGGAGGAGCAATTGGAACTAGTGTGGTAGTTGATTCTAGTGGATATGGAGCTCAAGAGCTTAAGATAAGCGATGTTAGCCAGCAGATACCTGGTGGAATTGTAGCTGGAACTGGAGGCGGGCTTAGAGTTGAGCTAGGTCAAGCTCCTAATCGAGGAATGGATGTCGAGGCTCCTAGAGGAAATAACATTTCTCAGGGTCTCTTGCCACCACCGCCTAGCTTGGGAAATAACGAGAATTTGGTGAGACCTGTAATGGGTAATGTTAATGGCGTGACTCCTCCTGGACCTGGTAGTAGCATGGTTGGGAACGGAGCCACTATCCATATGCCTGGTGTTCTTACTGGCGGGGGAACCGGTGGCGGAGGCGGTGGCGGAACTTTTCTTTTCGTTGGAGATTTGCATTGGTGGACAACTGATGCTGAACTTGAGGCAGAGCTGTGCAAGTATGGTGCAGTGAAGGAGGTTAAGTTCTTCGATGAGAAAGCTAGTGGTAAGTCGAAAGGGTATTGTCAAGTCGAGTTTTATGATCCTATGGCAGCTACGGCTTGTAAAGAAGGGATGAATGGGTATGCATTCAATGGTAGGCCTTGTGTTGTTGAGGTTGCCTCTCCGTATTCGGTTAAGAGAATGGGGGAGGCGCAGGTGAATAGGAGCCAACAGGCACAATCTCTACTTGCACAAGCTAAAAGAGGAGGCCCTGCTGATTCTCCGAGTAAACCCGTCGTGGCTGCCACCACCAACAACAACAACAACGCACTTGGCGGGAATTTTCAAGGTGGGGAAAATAGAGGATTTGGTAGAGGTAATTGGGGTAGAGGCAATGCTCAAGGAATGGGTGGCAGAGGACCAGGCGGTCAAATGAGAAATAGGCCGGGTGGGATGGGTGGAAGAGGTTTGATGGGTAATGGTGGAGGTGGGTTTGGTCAAGGAATGGGTACAGGGCCTCCTATGAATATGATGCATCCTCAATCAATGATGGGGCAAGGGTTTGAACAAGCTTTTGGTGGACCGATGGCGAGAATGGGAGGCTATGGAGGATTCCCTGGGGCTCCAGGTCCACCGTTTCCTGGGCTTTTGTCCTCGTTCCCTCCTGTAGGAGGAGTTGGTTTACCTGGAGTGGCACCTCACGTGAATCCAGCTTTTTTTGGAAGAGGGATGCCGATGAATGGAATGGGAATGATGCCTAATGCTGGTGTTGATGGAGGGCATAATATGGGAATGTGGGATCCTAATAGTGGGGGATGGGGTGGTGGTGAAGATTTGGGTGGTGGGAGAGCTGCGGAATCGAGTTATGGGGAGGAAGCTGCATCGGATCATCAGTATGGAGAGGTTAATCCCGATAGAGGGGCTCGTCCGAACCCCGTGAAGGAAAAAGAAAGAGCTTCAGAAAGAGAATGGTCTGGTTCATCTGATAGAAGGAATCGTGAGGATAAAGATGCTGGTTATGAAAGGGACATACCGAGGGAGAAAGAAGTTGGTCATGGTTATGATTTGCCAGAGAGAAGGCGCCGTGATGATAGAGACACCGGTCGTGAGCGTGAGAGGGAACATCATCATAAGGAGCGTGAACGCTCCAGGGATCGTGACAGGGAAAGGGACAGGGAGAGGGATCGTCATAGAGAAGAACGAGAAAGATATGGTGGTGATCATCGTAATAGACACAGGGACGAACCTGAGCATGATGATGAGTGGAACAGAGGTCGATCATCCAGAGGACACAGCAAATCACGGTTGTCCCGGGAGGATAACCATCGCTCAAGATCCAGGGATGCTGACTATGGGAAAAGAAGGCGGCTTACAACTGAATAGTTATCGGATAAAAGTAAGTAGTTGTATCTAATGGTACATACCTCATGTATCTTAAATTGTACCATTCTTTTTCATGTTTTACCTTAGACGTGGCTAATTACTTGTCTGGTTAGTTCTTAGGACTAAAAGTTAGCTGTCTGCATGTACATGGTATTGTCTCCTTGTCTAAAATTGTGTATGCTCTCTTAGAACAATGCTTTCGAGTTAATAATAATCCTTTTGGTGTATACTGGTGCCCTTTTCCTTCGCTGACTAAGGTTTCTGTTGTCTTTTAACTTCATTGCGTTATGGGTAGATTGACTTTGAGAGCTCCTGCAAAACTCTGAAGCCTTGTGGAGGAAGAAAAAGAGGAAGAAAGAAGACCTCAGGGAAAGTCAGACAAGAAGTCTCTCAGTGGTGAAATCTCTTCTTCAACTCAGCTTAGTTACATAGAAGTGGAAAAAAACTTGGCAAACGTTTGCCTTCTTTAAGTTCTAAGACACCTTACCTTTTGCCATTTTTATGTGAAACTTCTAAGACCAGTGTGTTGTGGTGATGTTATGGCCTTTCGGGTGTCCATCCATTTGTGTTTAGATGTTCTTACTTTTAACCGTTTCTGAATTTGTTGTGTAGTTGTATTATTTGCAGCCAAATAGTTAGCTTGGCCGGTGTTACTGATTTCGTTTCTCCATGTTTTAGCCATCTGAGTTGTATTGTATTGTATGTATTCATTGTATTTGTAAGTCCTCACATCTGCCTTAGGATCTACTTCAGAGGTCATGGATACATGACAAATGTAACAGCATGTGCATCCTTTGGGGATTGTGTTTTTGTGATTTCCGAAAGTGATGTAGTAGATCATATTTGTATTTTCTAATGTTGTAGAGGAAATCTGATAGCTCATTGTTCAAGTGTGTACATAATAGAAAGTCACATTTATTATCCACGTTGGTCTTTGGCTATGAACACATCCCATCTCTCATCAATGGCATATACATATCTTTCTTCCTTCATTAGCACTGGCCAAGTTCATTATTCCTTGTTCTTGCTGTTCACCTGAGACGTTGCTTCATTCGTTAGAATAGGTTACTTGTAGTTTGCTTTCTTGTTTTCTTGGATGAATTGGCCTTCTATATTTGCAATATCACTGTGGCATACTGGAGCTTGGTCTTTGTTTGATTGGAAAGGTCATTATTGTCAACATCAACGGTCTGCCTTACTCGTAGACCAAAATAAGACGGGTAAAGTAATAAAGTGCAGAGATAAGTTTGAACAAAATGTCTTGAAAAGGTAACCAAAAAATCAGAATGGTGTTTTTAAGTGGGGCATGAATCCTAAAGGACTTTATGTTAAATCGTATACACAAACAAAGCTGCTTATATGAAAAGTAAACTACTACTCATAAGCTTCTTCCTCTGACTACCAAAAGTAAATAAAAAATAAACTAAAGCCGGCTTATAGCACAAGTCGATACAAAAACAACCAACAAATTACGTTCTATATTTGCCGAATGACTGACAATAGGCAAATGGGGAGAGAGACCCTGGAAGATAAAATAGTAGCTAGACTACATTTATGTGCTTTGTGATCAGGCTTTAACCTCCTCTCCATCACCAGATCCTCCAGCATTCTCTTTCTCTTTCCCTTCTTCCTTTTTCTCAGCATCCTCTTCCCCTCCTTCCTCATCATCAGCTTCATCTGCTAGCTTAGTGAGCTCATCTTGGATCATAAGCTTTATCGATGATTTTTTTGAGGTGAGATCGAGTTTGAACATCTTAACTGAAAGACAGGTGAAAACAATGCTTGGTTACCCCCCCCAAAAAAAGACAAACTATATGCGACCATCAGTTAAGAAAAGAACTGCTAAAAACAATCTCATATGCTCATACCTAGTCGATTGAGGATGTCAGTGAACGTGGCCTGTCAAAAAATTGATAGAGCATTTGTTAGATATCCATCTTCTAAGCTCAATTACTGTAGTTTCATGAGAGATGTTTCATGGTTCAAATCCTCACCGTGTTAAAGTCCACTCTTTTCAAGATATCAACAATTGCATTTTTCAACTCTTCATCACTAGGCTCCTTGGTTTTGTCTTTCCCTTTTCCGCCTCTTTTTCCTATTAGCAGATAATAAATAAATAGGAGTAACAAACAAAGATAAAAGTGTCAGAAAAAAAGAGGCTACAATATAAGATCAAGGATTAAGATTTCCCAAGCTTTTGACAAGGCATGTATCAAATGTGCTTCATTCTTAGTGAAAGATTTTTTTCTGTAACGAGAACAATATATGACCAAACCTGGTTTTTCTTTTGATGCAGATTTTGAAGGAACCGAGGACTGTTCCTTGGTCGGTTTTTCAGTCTTCTTCCTCTTAGAGGATGATGCCTTTGGACTTGTATCACTGTCGTCATCACTCTTCTTTCGTTTTCCTGCTGAGCGCTTTTGAGTAACTTTCTTTGGTGGACTGGATTTCGTAGAGACTGCTGGTTTCTTGCTTCTTGATTTTACTGCTGCCGATTCTTTCTTTCCAGATGCTGTCCTAGAACCACGTTTCTTCTTTTTAGTTTCTTCCTCTGAGTCCTCCTCAGATTCAACTTTCTCATCGCTTTCAGAAGGCTGAGGTGCCTCATCATCCGATTTATCAGGAATCCCATTTTCATTCTCCTCCTCTTCAATTTTTTCTTCTTCCTCCAGCGCTTTCTCTTCTTCTTCTTCGTCCTCTTTCTCTTCTGTAGACTCATCATCAGAATGAGGTAAACTCTTTTTGTCAGTCTTTGTTGCTTCCTCAGTCTTTTTTTGGCTCTGCAAAATACACACAAAGAAAGCAATCAGATTTTAGGTACCTCGACCACACAAAAGGACAGAGGCCATAAGAAACAGCTACAAATGCATTTAACCGACACACACATTTTTTCCAGTTTCCAAGCTATTGAATAATACCTTTGCTGATCGTGAAGCTGAACTTCCAGCTGCATGTGAACTTTTCTTAGGAGTTCTTGTTCGCTTTGTGCCCTTTACAACAGAAACCAAAAAAAATTTGTTATAAGAACAAAAACATTTCAAGCTCAACTGCAGAAAAAAGCGTTTCGAACACTCAACTTACCTTCTCTTTCTCATAAACTGGAACATCAGTTGTCGCATAAGGTTTTTCCAAAAACTCAAACAGCTTTGCAACAATGTCTTCCTATATTTGAGGAAACTACCAGACAGTCAGTTGCCAAGTTGATTACATTGGAAGAAATACAGTGACATTAACCCCTAACAGTATGCCAATTCATTCGTGAAAAAAAAAACCCTTGAGGAACCAAAACTTCGAAATGAATAGCCAGAATAACCTTTTTTTTAGTAGCCTTGGCAACTGATATGTCAAAGAGATCGCAAAACTCCAGCAACTTTTCTTTGTTGCATTTGTCAAGCTTTTCTTTTACTTTATCTTTTGCCTTTTCCTGCCATATATCATTTGAGAAAAATTATGCAAGGAAAATGAGACGAGCATATGTAGAACAAGCCAAATGTGTTATCCCGCCCACCTCATCTCCATGCCATTTGTAACCAGAAAAGCGCAATATGTTTGCCTTGATCTGAGCAGCCTGTCAAAGCAAGAAATCGAGTCACACATATACATGATCAGCAGACTCCCAGTAATAGAACTACATTAGAATCTCCACAAGAATATGCATTGTCCAACGGGGTAGCAGAATATGAAAGGGTACAAAGAGATGCTCACTTTCCCTCTTCTCCCAGCAAACAGAATTGTATGTAGCTGCTTGAAAACTTCGTCAGACTTCTTCCTTGCTATCTTGTAAGCAACTGCAGAGAATCATACAACTTATCAACTTCATTTCAAGTGAACTAGCAGATGGTGCAAGTAAAATATTTAGAAAATATGGTCATGACAATCAACTTTAAATTCATGGCCATTCTTGGCAGCTCTAATCACTAAACGCAAAAGAATAACATCTCGCCGGAAGGACATAAAGCCAGAAAACGAAAATTTATACCTCAAAATATCAAGCTTACACATTTTAAATCTTAATTAGAAGTCAATACCACCCAGTACTGCAGCTTGCAGAAAACCTTTGATAAAAAAGAGAACCACAAACGGCATAGGAAACAACTATGTGCTCTAGCGAGCAATAATTCAGCTAAGCCAAAAAGAATGCTGAATATAGTGACAGATTAGGCTGAGAGAAACTTTAAAATGGCTATTTGAAATACGAACATACCATTGGGGATATCTTTGAGAGGGGTGCCTTTTCCCTGCAATATCCAAAAGCAAATCATAAACAGATCTAACAAATAATACATTATAAGATCAAACACAGGAAACTATTGGCCAACCTTTTCAACTTGAAATTCCTTCGAAGAATCTTTATCAACCACCGCGACAAGCCTTTCAACAGATTTTCGCTCACGGACAGGGCGGTCAGAGTAAGGAGTCTTAGGTTCAATATCCTTCTTTTCTTCTTCACTCTTCGTCTTCCCGCGAGCCTTCTCATTCTTCCCTTTCCCTCGCTTGCTAGACTTCTTGCTATCTTCATTTTCATCTTCCTCGTCAACATTGCCCTTTTCTTTTTCATCTTCTCTCTCATCCATGCTCTCTTCTTTTTCATCTTCCTTCTCATCCTTTATCTCCTCCTCTTTATCTTCATTCTCATCCTTGCTTTCATCTATATCATTTTCATCCTCACCCTTACTCTCTTCTTTTTCATCTTCCACTTTCGGCTCATCGACCTCAGCGTCTGCCTCCACTTCCCCTTCTTTGTTTGCTTCCTTAACTTCTTCTTCTTTGTTTGTTTCTTCCTCTTTCCCATCTTCAGCCAGTTCACCCACATTCGTTTCCTTTGGTGCCTCTTCTTCGTTACTTTTATCCCCCTTTTCAACCTCATTGCCATTGTCCCCCTTGACTCCACCGACCAACTTCTCCTTATTCCCTTCTTCATTTCCATTTAATTTCCCTCCATCTAGCTTCTCCTCCTTTGATTCTTTCTTAGTTCTATCTTGGCCTCCTTCAGTAGTATCTATCTTGTTCAACCCTTGATTTTCGGCACCTTTTGTGTCTTTTTTGTCATCAGACTCCATGGTTTCCTTCATCACAGTATCTTCCTCTGCAGCACCTCCAGAAACACCATCATCAGCTTCCAGCTTGCCATCTGTGTCTTCATCCATATTGTCAGCTTCTGGTTGTCCCTTATCTTCGTCCGTTTTAGCAGTCTCTGCTTGCTCCTTGTCTTCATTGGCATATTTCTCTTCTGTTTTCTCAGTCTCAGCTTTCTTTTCTTTCTCTGTAACCTCGGCCGCTTTATCTTCCGTCTCATTTTTTTCTTCATGTTGCTTGGTCTCATCATCTATCTCCATTTTCTCAGGTCCAGTACCCTCATCTTTCTTGTTCTTCTGTGTTTCTTTGCCACTAGCATTCTCCTCCGCCTGTTTTCCAGTGATTGCATCTGATGGCTTTTGAAGACAACTACTCCCGTTTGCTGTTGGCTCCATAGTGACTTTGGCATCTTCTTCCCCCATTGTTAACCCAGTCTTCAGCAGATCGTCAAAACAGAAACACGAGAAATCTGCGGAAAATATAAGTTCAGAATTAAAAACTTCCACAAAAGGGAGCAGATATATTTCTTGACACAATTCCTGAAAGAAAGTCATGCCAAAGAAGAGTTACATAACCCAGAACAGGTATCACCAGATGGATTCCAAATCCCACAAAGAAACTGAATGTGCAAAGAACCAACTCATAGCAATATGTAAACTTCATTGCATTCCAACTGAATAAACACTCAAATAGACTCTAAACCGAGGAATTTAAAAAGATTTTCAATTTTCAAAGGAAATAGGCACCCACTAAGTTATTAATAATTCGGATCAAATCTAAACAAAAAGGGTAACCAAAAGTTATCCTAAATTTGAATACTTTCTGGGAAAAAAGAAAAGAAAAAACATAGATTGAGATCCAAAACCACAACTACGACTGCAACTCATACAGAAATTCAGGTTACTCTCTCTTCAACCTTAAATTCGTACGCTACTCAGCTAAACTAGCACAAATTCGCAAATCAGAGAGAACGCAAACACAAACCCTAAACGCGCGACTTCAATAAGGAAGACAACTTTTCGAAAAGAAAAAAAAACACATGCGAATTCAGACGAAACTCGAAAGATTAAACGGTTAAAACCAAACAAAACAAGCTCACAGTGTTCAAAAGAGGCTCGGAAATGAGAAGACTTTGGAATCTCACCTCGCTCGCTATCCAAAGGGGCTCAAAGCACTGAAGTTTTTTTTGTTTTTTTTACTTTTTATTCCGTTCGAATCAGAACAAATACCAACGCTCCGATTTGTATAAGGATTCGGACGCAAAACCGGATTTTAAATACAGTTAATTGCCACGTCGGACGTGTGAGCTTAATGGACGGTTCAGATTTCGTGTTCAAATACTCTCATGGATCGGTGACTGTAGACAAACTCAACGTCCGATACAATAATTAAGAATCGGTGGAAATAAAATCTAGAGTTTAAGATTATCCCCACAAGATATATATAAATATTTTTCAATGAAGTCATGATCGATATTTAATAATGTAAAGTAATTTTTTAGTCTTACTTTCACAGTTTTTTCACGTACTTAACTAATTTTGATATTTTCTTATTTTTAAAAAGGGTTAGAACCCGATTTAACTAAATGACAATATTATAAATAGTTGGAAAAGAATAAAAATTTGAATACTAGCTGTCATATGCAAAAAAATATAAAAACAGATATACATTATATTTGTAACGAAATCAGACAAAATAACTGATAATTATAGTAACAAAAAAAAAGTTGAATACAACGGAATTTGATTACTTTTAAAAAAATAGATAAATTTCTAGTTTGATAAATAACCAAAACAAATTTATTTCTAAAAATAGCATTCATAAAATAAAAATAAATATTAAACATTTAATGATTATTGTTTTAAACACTAAAACAAAATCAAATTTTTGGACTTGTCTGAAAATTTGAAACATTTATTCAAATTAAATATTTATTAAACACACACATCATAAAATCTAAGTATGTTAAACTCAAAATATATTAACTATTATGAGCCATTGTTGTCCAAACTTTATCAATACTTTAGAATAACTACATGATGTATCATGGTAAGTGCAGGAAAAGACACTGAACTAAACAATATCTATTTGTTAATTAATGTCACAAATCTAACTTATTCCATAAATGTTTTTTTCTTTTATGTATTATCAAAACTGTAACCAAATGTTTGTTTGTTACAAGCACAAACTAACATTAAAGCATCTAAATCTAAAATAAATAAATTATAAAAAAAACATAAAATTAAAAAAAAGGAAATATTTATAAGAAAATTACTAAAGAATTTATATTCTCCATCACTGCCGAAAAACGATTTCACCACCATGAAGAGGAGTTTGCCATATTCTTTTTGCCAAATCTTTCCAAACCACATAAGTGACATCTTGAAAACAATAATAACTTAGATAGATGATAATTTAATATTTCGAAATAGATATGCTATTTATAAGAGCGGCACGATACCAAACTTTAATTTTTATAAGAGCGTTTAGGTATCTATTGCACCGATGAGCACAACCTCAAATGCTAATTAAATAAATAAATAAAAACTAATCACAAATTATCAAAACTCCAATATTCTCCCTTTGTACATTTGAAAAACAAAAATTAACAGCTGCCAAAAAAAAATTAACCATCGGAAACTTAATTTTTATTTGCTTCGTCTTTTAATAGATCCAATGGAAATATCAATCTCAATAAGATTATCTTCTTCCATATTTACATCATCTATCTCTTCTTCATCATCTTTATCAACCCTAATTCTCTGTCGACTCTTATTAATGTTCCTCATTGCCTCTATAGTCTCTGCTTCTTCATTCACAAGAGCAATCTCAATGAGACCATCCTCATCCTCCTCATCATCATTATCAGCATCATCATCATCGCCTTCTATTTGGGATCGTTCAGCCAAATAGAGTACTCTTGTCTTTTTCTTGAAGAATCTTAGGAAGAAAACAGAAGTAGAGATGAACAAGATTACGATAGTTACTAGGAGAGAAGAGAATCCATAAAGGCTTAAGAAACAGAGGAAAGCTACAAATGGAACCAGTGTTACAAGGAAAAACAACAATGGCGGATGTAAGAGAAAAGAGGACCAAGAAAAGAGCTTGTCTTCATCAGCTTTCTCCACCATTTTCTTCACTCCAAGGAAACTTGATTTAAGTAAAACAAAACAGAGCTAAAGAGAAGTTGAGAATGACTCGTTATCCATTGATGTTAATTCATGAATATCTGAGTTATATCTTATTTAAATCTTTAAACGAGTTTCGCTCAGTTTGGATCTGAGTTCTTGAAAAGTATCAGACAAATCTCAGAATAGAGAGAAGAAAGAGAGAGAGATATGCGAAAGTCAGAGGAATCAAACAAGAAAGCACTGTTTTCTTTTTTTTTCTCACTCTTTATAAATTACACCTGCAACAAACTTTCTCGAGAAAGGGAAGAGCATTGGTTTTTGCATGTATTCTGTATTTTTTTTTTTTAAATCTAGAAAAAGCTTGGGAATTTGGTAAATCCATGTGAAACCCACTAATTAAGGATGATTAGTTTATAAAAACTATCAAGAGTGATTTTATATATTAAAATATTTTTTTAATAAAATTTTTAACCTATCAAAAATACAAAGATATAAGAATTTTAATACAGAGAACCGAACCGGTCAAGTATGAGGGCATTTGTGTGTCGGTTTGGATGTTCGGTTAATTTTGATATTTTGATAACGAGTTATTTTTAAATGGATTTTTCAACTTCAGTTCATAATTTTGTATTTTATTTATTTTTTAAAAAAAATCAGAAACCAGGTTTAATTGGAATATGGGTCGAATATGGTTTAATATTTGTTTAGAAGTTACCCCTTCATAATAAGTTTGTCGATTTTTGGTTGTCAAATAGGATTTTGTCGATTTTATTCAACTAGGTGGCTAAAATAATTCAAGACATGAAATGATAATTCTTTTTTCTTATATATTTGTTTCAACTTTAACAAATTAAGGAGTTGTCACTTTATCTTTTCCAAACTTACCTTTTGTCTCATAGAAGAATCCATCATTTTTATTTTTATTTTGGTTTGGTTGAAAAGACCTCATCCATTATTCCGGTTGTTTGCAGTGGTAATCATGAGATGGTTAACTATACAATAACACAAAAAAATTAAAAATCACCCTAGAATTACTCCTTCCGCTTCCTGACACATATATATAGTAGTATATTTATAAAATAATAATGCCAAAACCATTATATTTTCTAAAAATTTGTCAAAAATACAATTTTAAAATACTACTTTCAAAAATATATATAACTAAATAATTAGTTGTAAAAATATAATTTATTTAGTGGAAATAATGAATTTATACTTTTAACAAATTTCTAACAAAAATCTTCAAAAATATTTTATTTACATAAATGATTTATGTTTGACGATATTAAAGCGAAAATTCATTTACAATAAACAAATTCTACGTAAATCGAACTATTTTTAGGTTTGAGTAAATTTTAATTTAAATTTGTCAATTTTTGAATCAAATTCTCCACTGTCCAAATTTATGAATCTTTATAAATTTGATGCAACTTTTATATTTTTATTGTTTGAGTTTTGTTTCTATTTTTGAAATTAGATTTCTCTTTTTTTAATTGAATATCATGTTTTAAACTAGAAATCAATTTTTTAACTGAGTTTATTTTATTATAATGGTTAAGCTAATATGGATGTTTATGTTGTTGTAGAGTTAAATGATATTTTGTGGTTTTCATTTTACAAACATAATTTGACTGTTTTAATTAAAACTATTTCAAGGATAATTTTGACCATTATTATAATAAATAGGATGTCAAGTTTTGTTTATAGCCAAAAATGTTAAAATTTTATTTTATTTATATACATTATGCAATTTTTCTTATGATAATTATGTAAAAGATATTATTATTTTTTGAGTTTATAATTGCTCAAAAGATATTATTATTTTTTTGCTTTCGTACGTCATCATCAAACCTAACCTTAACGTTTTGTAGTTTTAAAATTTAACTACTATTTCCTCTTCTTGATGTATGTACATATATATTTTTTCGTCTTGTGTATTGTTCCGTTGTTTTATCAATAAAAATTCAAAGATAGAAAAAGAGTTTATGGTATTTTTTTCGAAAATTTTAGTTTTAATGACTTCAATTGCAGTTAAGGTGGATATCAATTACTGTTTTCAACACATAATATTGTTAAACACGACGATTTCTAATCCTATTTTTGATTTTGCAGTTCTTCTGACTTACTCTTATTGTGCTTCAGTAAAATCATTAATGTGAAAAAATGATTTGATTGCTTTTATCTTAAAAATTAAAAATGGTGAAAACAACTATCTTTTTTTAAAAACCTTTGTAATTATGCCTTCAAATTGTCAACAAACATTAATGACGAAGAGATACGTGCCTAAATATCATCCGTCGATGTAGATTGCAAAAAAAAAAAAAAGATCCCAACACATTGCAATAACCGAATCTGGATCCGATCCGATTGAACCCCACCAACACCATCAATAGTTTTCCCCAGAAAAACAAAAAACCATCAATTCGTTCCAAACTCGACAATTTAGAGTTTTAGTATATAAATCCACGTTGGTCCTCCAAAAAGCTGAGAAATCAATTATTGTTGGTTGTTCGGAGAATCCATTGAACGTCGTTGTTCAATGGATACTTCTGTAACGCAGACGATGACTCTTTCTTCGGAAGAAGATGAAGAAGATGAGTGGGGTAAGTGAATTCGCCTTCTTTTGTTATCTCGTTTTCCCGGAAAGTCTTTGCGTTTCTCTTTCCCCATTGGCATTTGTTCATCTAAGCTGTGATGGAACAATGTCCGAGGTGGTTCTTCTTGATTCAATCTTCCGGCATTAAAACCCTAAATTCCATTTATTGGATTGTTCTAGATTTTCAGAGTTTCGAAAATTCGGAAGCTTTTGTTTTAAGCAGAAGTAAAAATCTCTGCTTTGTGATTCCGTTAAGATAACAAGAGCATCGTTCCAATTTCTGCATCTTGTTGTTTAATTGCAAACGTTGAGTCGATTGTTCTTTCTGGTGACAGACACTGATGGGTTTGTGATTCCAAGCTTGGAGATTGAACAAGACAAGGTTAATGATTCAGAAGTTGATACATCAAAACCTTCTTCCTCTAAAGTCAGTGATTGTGTTTCTTATGTATATAAAAAGATCAATAAAGGAGTTTCAATGGTGTTTAAAAATCTAAGCTCTCATTCTATATCTGTAGACTAAAGCTGAAGAAAACATCTACCTAGGACCACATGGAGCTCCTCCCTCGCAGCTACAAGATGGTAACACGTCGAGCCGCAAGCAGCGGTTTAAGCAGAAGCTGAAGGAAGCAGACCAGAAAATGAATGTGTCTGGTCGAGAAAACAAAATGGTCAACTTAAGAGAGCTTGTAGGCGGCGTCGAGAAAGGAACTAACATGTCAAAAGGTGTTTCAAGAGACTGGCTTGACCCACATTGTCATGAATCACAGTTCGAGAAACGTAAACATCTCTAATGTTCTGTTCTTTTCGTCTCCCTTTTGTAAACGTTTTGTATCAATCAAAAATACCAGAAATTTCAAAGCAATAAAACATTCATCATCCTTTGAGCGAATCAATCTTGAATTCTTGGTCAAGAGTACTCTTAAGAGGAAGGCAAACAAACCTGTATGGCTTTTAGTTTGGTCTGCAGTTTTTGGAGTTTGGTCCTAAGGAGCATAACTAACAACATTAATGGAAAAACAGAGCTCCATTATCAGATTTATAGCAAGATTCAGTTTAATTAGACAAAGTGTTCGTGTCAAACTGTACATACAAAACAGTCAAATAGTGAAAACTGTGGCATTACATCACAAACACAAACAGAAACAAACAAAATTTCCAAAAAACTACTCACTTTCCTTGCTTGTTGTTGTTGTTGTTGTTGTTGTTGTTATTGGTGCAGGTATAATAACTTAAAAAGATTCTGATGGTCTCCAGTAGATGATTATGACGGTGATAATGAATGCTTACCTTGACGACGTCTGGGCTAGAACGATGTCAGAAGTCGTCAGAGTTCCGGATTCATCGTAATCGAGTTGCTCAAACTCGTCCATTATCCCAGATATATCCTTCTCATCAATCTTCCCCATTTCTTTCAGTTTATATACGATAAACTCTGCAGCTCTGCAACACAAAAAAGGACAAAGATAAGAAGAAGAAGAAGGAGAAGAAGAAAAAGGAAGCATAAGAGAGAATATGTCTGATGTCTCACCCAACGACTCCATCTTCATCGAGATCAGCTGCTTCGAGATCATTGTTTGTGATTCTCCGTGTCAAAACCCATTTCACTAACTCCCTCTGTTTGGTTTCTGCATTTAGCTCAGCTACATAGAGGAAAAACTGAGCCAAACATATAGTGCTCGTCAAGATCCAAAACACAGCAAAAAGGCGTCCGGTTCCTGAGTTGAAGCTCTTATCGCCATAACCCAATGTAGTAACCGAAGAACAAACGCAGTAGAAAGCTTCGATAACCGGCATTTTCTCAAACGTTACAAGGAAAATCGTACCGGCAAGGAAGAGGACTACAAGGACAAGGAATGTAACGTAGCATTTGTATCTCAACTTATTAGTATGCAACTCCTTGAGAATGTCTGTTGGACCAAAGGTTTGACGCAAATGGAAAGCCCTAAAAAGCAAACTCTCTTGCTTCTCCACAAGATAATCTGCTGCTCGACTTAAAAGGTGACCCACGAGGACCATCCCCGAGAAGACAAAGGCACAAGCAAGTAGCCTTGAGGCAGAACTACTAGGGACAAGGTCACCGTATCCTACAGTTGTCATCGTTACAACACAGAAGTAGACGGCATCCAACACATCGTTGGTCTTATGACCAGAGATCTGGTTTCTCACGAGGTAGAAACAGAGAGTACCAATGGCTAGATATAAAACCAAGAAAATGATCACTCGCCTGAGGTTCGGGTTTAGATCCCTGAACATTGGATTTTTACTTGGATGAGGAGGCGGTTCGTCTATTTTGACATCACCATCGTTGTACATACAATCACCACGAGGAGCGCTTCTAGAGCGACGCAATCTTCTTTTTCTTGAAGAGGTTCTTGAGTTTAGGATGAAGTCTTGAGCCATGGGATCTAACTGCTCCTTTGGTAACAATGGATTACGAGCTGAATCGTTTGACATTTCTATAATCAAACCAAGTAATTATTGAGATTTGCAGTAATTTCTGAAATCTGCAGATCAATCAAATCTCTTGTCAGTTACCGAAGATGCAGACAACATAATAGAAACTGTGGGAGCTACATCAATTGTCAAATTGTGAACATTGAAACTGTAAAACAACCATGAGTCAGTACGAAACCTTAAAAGGGAATGAAACAAAAACCGATCCAAACATCGTGGATACAAAACTTATGCTAAAATAGACATCTTTTGTTCTAACATTTTTGCTTTGAGAAATCAACATACAGAGTGTCAAATTTGACCAAAGATGGAAACTTTCGAACAGAATCTGAGTTACAGCTACAGATTAAGACCATCAACAAAGAAAAGATTAAGTGGGAAGAGAGAAGACAGTAAAGAATATTCAGACACAGAGTCCGAAACTCAGAGGGAAGAAGAAAAATTGAGACTTACTCAAAGATCGATTAGAAAACCAAAAATCAGAAAAAGCGGTTTCCTCGGATCTCGCAATTGTTCTTCATTGATGATCTTCTCACAGTTGGCCAATTCTCTTCGGTGCTTTGCTTATAGTTTTTTTTCTGTTTTTTCATTTCCCTCTTCTATTTAATTTAATTTAGATTAATTTTACCTTTTCTACGAACGCAATCTCCTAATTATAATAAAACTCTTCATATCTTTAAATAATTTTTTATATATAAACTATAAATTCTAAAATACTTGGAGTGGAGAACAACATTTGTAAAAAGCTTTCGTTTTTTTTTCCACATAGAATTTGTTTTTCTTACTTTTCTAGTTGTAGCACTTACAGCCACAAAGTTACAAGCCAATAATAAAGTTCATACATAATTTATAGTTACATGCCGTCATGGGTGGTATACATCATAATATAATACTAATTAATGTCATTCCACCCTCTCGTAATCAATGATATAAACTACCCATTTTCAATTATTAATTAGTCATTTGATAATGCTGTACCACAACTTAGCTAACTTCATTATCTTAATGTATATCCTCCAAAGTTACTAAATTCTGTTGACCGTTGTAATTCTTCTAATAACTAGTCTGAGAAAAATATAAGATAAACTATAAGAACAAGTAAGAAGATATCGTTTGTGTTACTTAGTTGATTTGGGGTTACAAACTATGTGGTAAAACATATATTAGATAATGTGAACTTAAATGTTGAGCTAAAACCACATCTATAATGATGAACATGCTCTAACGGATATATATCGAATTTAGTTGCATTCCACATTTGTTGAGTGTATCGTAACAATGAACATTTGTTGAATGTAGTATTCATGTGATAGTTGTAGTATCATACGTCGATAGATCATGCACATTTTTAGAATGTAATACATGAAAGATGTTATTAATGCACATGAAAGATGTTATTAATGCACTCATGGCGATACAGATGTGTAAATTACATGCTTTAAAAATTCCCCATACACATAAATATAACACGGAACTTGATTACTAAGTGAATGACATATACGGTGAAGAAGAAAAGAAAAGAAACCTAAAGCTGATCAGGCCAGAGAAATGATTCAATTGCAAAGAGCCTTTTGTCTTCTAGAGATCCTTCGAAGGAGATTCCATATTGTTTGAGGAGCAAGTCAAGGCTGAGATCATCCATGGCTTCATAATCAGACTTGGAGTATTTAGGGTAGTGAAGAGGAACTTGAAACCCACTTGGGAATTCCTCTTTCTTCATCATCTTTATTTCGTTGCGGGTGCTTACACAGTTGCTGGTTTGATCAATATGGTTTGATGAGTAGCCAAAGATTTGAGTGAAAGCCGAGGTTAATAGCCATTTCATTTCCATCGTCTCTGGTTGGTTTTAAGAGTTTACCAAAAAGAAGAAAGGAGGCTTTGAAATCAAGAGATAAAGAGGAAAGGAGAAGAAGAAGCAATGATGAGAAGCTCAAACTCAAAAGCACAAGCTTGGAGAATTAGTTATAGTAAAGGCGGCCAAAAGACTTTGTATTTATATAGAGTGATGCACTTGGCTGCACCAGCATCGACCAATGATGGTACATGCACTGACTTTAACGTGGGCCAAAAGTTAAAACGGTTGGAGTATATTTGTGGCTTGGCGTGCAAGGAGGAGGAAGAAGAAGAATTAGGTGCAAGCATTTAATATATACATATATTAAAGAGGGAGGCCCATTTCTCAATTAAGACAATCGAATTATTTGGAGCCATGCATTCATATGAGTTTCGTGTTTGTGTGGTGGTGTTGATGATGTGTCTCTCTTTACAGTCTTTACATTATAGTTGAAAATATCTCTCCTTTGAGCAATGATCATGCATGGTCTTTTTTTTCTTCGATTTTTAGGTTTAGACTTATTCCGCAGATTTAAATTAATTAAATCAGAGTGTAGTTTGTTACCTAGGACTTTTATTGTCACAATGATCTTGGTATTGAATTACTTTGTTCGATCGCTAATTAGTAACTAATGACATGTTAAACATCAAACTTTTTTTAGATAAAATTCTATATATTTTTTAGCACTCAAACTTTTTTTATTATCCAATTTAATACTCAAACTAATTATTATTTTGTCTATTTTAATACATCACATTTTAATATTATATCTATTTAACACTCTCGGCCTAATGAAAACATAATGTCTATTATCTTTTTCTATTAAGTTTTTTTTTGTAATTTTTGTATTTATAGAAACTTATTCTTTTTTCAAATTTAATTTGATTTTGAAATTTTAAACAGAAATTATAATATTTTTATGTAATTAACTATTACTATTGTCTTAAATTTTGAAATAGATTCTTATTTTTATTATTCATGATAAATGATTTTTTTCCGTTAAATTGTAAAAGTTAAATGGATATATTTTGAAAATTGATGTATTAAAATGGACAAAATAATTAGTTAAAGTATTAAAATAGAATAAACAAAATTTAGCATTAATAAAAATTATCGAAATATAGTTCAGGTATCCTTATGGAATTTTCCCTTTGTTCTCTTCTATAAATTCATTGAAAAGGATTTATTTTAGAACTAGGTATGGGAAAACGAAAGTATATAATAAGATCAAATCTAGAAAAGTTTATTCAAAAGAAAAAAAAAGTGTTGGGCCTAAAGTTACTGCACTCCTTGTCCATATTAGTGAGCCACCCAGCAAAAGCCCTCTCCAATCCATGATCGTTTTATACTCTTCTAAACCTCAAGGCCACAATTTTTTTTTGTTGGCCGGCCATAATTTAGCACATGGTCATGTACAGTACCTATATCAAACCAGGCCATCTTTTTTTTTTTTTTTTTCTTCTTGTGAGTGAATTTCAGAGTACGAGAAGTAGATGTTATCATGTGTTTTCAGACTAAAGGGAACACATGGGACATATCAAGCAGAAGAGGTAGCAATAAGGTTTTTCTTTCACTGTAGCTGGTATGCTAAACAGTGGTTCCCATTCCCAACCATCTCGAATCCAAGTTTGCTTTATGGGTTTAGCAGAACCAATTTGAACAACCATTCTTCCAAGCACGCAGTTTGCATAAGAGAACAACATGTCCAGGGCGATTATTACAAGAGTTTTAAAAAAAAGAAGTATCAGAAACTAACATTAAATCGAGTGAAATAAACACCTGACTTATTGTGCTGTCAAAAGTAGGTACATTTTTCTGAATCACTTTTGAGTCTATTAATCAAAATGTTTTCAAGATTTCAGTGAAGACGATAAGAAGAAATTGCAGAAAACAAAAACAAGCTCTTTGATTTAATATGGATCACCAAGTAGAAGAATTCAGTTTCCACATACGAAGTTAACGATCAGCTTGAAGAGTCTTCTGCAGGCAAATCGAAACAACCATCGGACCAGCCAAGTCCCCCAGCGTGCAGCCTGCATTAAAGAAAAACCATACACATCAATCACTGTTCGAAAAAGCGAAATTTCCATCGAATTATTTCTGGTGTGGTTACATAAACCGGTGAACTTACCGATCCATTGACCCATGGAGGGACAGATGAGGCAAGAGCAGATGCCGGCTCCAATGGCAGCAAAAACTAAGGAAGCACCACATCGTACTGTGATACCCACAACTTTGTTTCCAAGATCCTTGGCTTGCTCTGATATCTCGACTTGTTCCTTTTCTTCTTCTTCGGGTTTAACATACCGGAACATGCATCTGTAGATTTCTATGCCTACTTGAACTGTCCATGATGCTGCAATTGCGAGGAAGTGACCTGCGTAACCACCGCCAATGACAGAATATATGTATATGTAAGCTTTAGGAGAGCAATGGTTCGTTTAAAAAAATGGCTGATCTGAGATAGAACGAGCTTTTGATGAGAAGGTCACGGATAGTAGAAAAACCAAGTATTTGTTATAAAACCTCTAAGAGTTGTCTGGCTGACTTTATAGATGTATACATGTGTGGGCCACCCTCTCCCAGCCTTGCGTAAAGTCGACTGAGGCACATCTGCATATACATATGTTTATTTATCCGCATGATCAGTTCACTGAGCTAATTCTGTTCTACTAACATCTATGTTATATTATAATCACAAGTTTGTTGTTGAGAAGCAAAGTAATAGAAGATGATGTTACCCTTTAGAAGTTTCCATGCCATACGCTGCGAGACATAACTTATAGCCAGCCTTTCAAGGACTCTCCGAGTGGTCACAACAGTGGTCTGGATCATATATATACCCGAAATTATAAGTTAAAATCATGACATCACGAAACAACCTTTGATGCGTATAGTTCAATTATAAACTTGCTAGCAAAATACTGCAGACGCTTGATACAACAAGAGAAAGATCTGGAAGTACTAACCTCACGGGCAATCTGCTTGACTGACTTTTTAAGAGGAACAATCAAGTCTGTGCGGCGTTCTTCAGGGGCATTGTTTAGGAAATCATCATCGTCATCTGAAGCCATTTTAGGCTCCAAAAGAGGCAAATAGAACATCAGGAGGGATCTCACTGTAGTCATCGCAAGTGCCCTGAACTCGAAGGCTGAGAAAAGTGGTTTTGGCTGGATACTGTAAACTTTAGAACTAGGAATGTATGTAGGCGATTGAAGCTGCAAAGCCTCCGCAGACATCTTTCGTATAGCAGCAAGGTAGTCATCATCTATTGCAGCTGCGGCATCACAATGCGCAACTCGAGGCTCGAAAGAACTGTAACATGCACAATTAGAGTCATTGATATGTTGAAGCTGAAACGTGCAATGAATATCACAACAGGACAATGAACAGAAGCAAAATAGTAGCAAAAAAAAAACCAATTACGCAAATAATGGAACCAGGAAGATACAAAAGACACATGAGTGAAATCTATCAAGAGATCTATATAGATTACATACAGAACTCGGGAAACCCTCGCACGACCTGTCATCAGAATCTATATCTGGGATTATCAACACAATCTTACGCACAATAACCTATTCAAACTGGATTGCAAAATATGATCTTCACTAGTAGTTGATATAGCTTTGGATTAGTGTATTCGATTAAAACCAAAAATCTGCAGCCTTTCTTATTCAATCGAGCGATAAAACAAAAGGAGCAAACTATTATCAGTAGTGAATTAGGCTTTAAATCAACCCTAAATCTAAAACTAGAAGAGATTCTACTTATCACTCAAATAACACTATTCATCACGATCCAGTCAAAACTGTGAAAGTCAATCCAAATCCAAACAGAGCATCAATACGTACCCGAAGAGAAACCTAGACGCGAAAGGAGCACTGGCGGCAGCAGAAACGGCGGCGGCAGAAGCGACGGCGGAGGCGGAAGACAGCGACGATGAGTGAAAACCGTGTTTGTTGTTAGATTTCTTCAGTAGATCTAACACTATAGCTATTCCCGCCATTACTACAAGGTTAAACGAATCTCTCGACGCCTCTCAATCGGGAAATGAAGAAGAAAGAGCAAATCTTCGCTTGCTTGAAATTAACTTGTTGTAGATTTTCTCATCCAGTTTCCTTTTATAAAAAAAAATAATTTTCTCGACAAAAAAGAAAGTAATGATTCTGAACGTTTATAAACTTCTGGGTTTCTCGGTGGTCAAAGAAAAGATAAAAAAAGAAAATATAGTTCTGTTGACTTTCCCTTTAAACATTCGTTTTATTTACAGTCGGCCCATTACAGGCCCACGAGATAATAACTAAATCGACCCAATATTTTCCTGATATTTTCGTTATTTCGTAGTAAATGCACATTTCTTTTGTTTCTTTCTCTTTCTTCAACAAGCAGCTGTTTTTTTTGCCAAACCCCTGTAACTTTGAGAGAGAAAGAGAGAGAGATCATCCATGGGAATACCCTATTTTCTTCAGGTTTACTTTTATCAGAACTCATTTGCTTCCTTTTCATCTCCGTTTTCCGGATTTTCCTTCTTCCAGTCTTCGAAATCGATCGTCCTTTTTGTGTTTTCGCCGCTATTTTGAGCTGTCTCATTCATCTTTTTCCTGAATAATTTGTTCCACGACGGAGTAAAACCTTAGGATCGGCAAAAATCATCTTCCTTCTCTTGTCTGAAATTTTGAGATGCCCATTTCGTCTTCGTCATGCTTCAGCTGATTACCGCAGTCAAAGTCGTATCTTGGTGTTTTGCGGCGCTCTCGAGCTTGGATCACTGTTTCCACGCCTTCGTCTCTGATCGTTCGGCAGATCTTCGGGACTTTCCTCTCACTGGGTTCTTCTCCGTTTTCTCTAATCCTAACTTCTTCTTCGTCCGGATTATCTAATTTCCCCAAGCTGAAAATTCACGGAGTCTTGGACGATTTAGCTGTTTGTAGGAAACGATCTTAGTCAGAGTTATGCATTAGAGTTTCCACGGCACAGGAGATTTAGTGGTATTGTTGGGTCTTTAGGGTATATGTGTTTGTAGGGGTTCTCACGGTCATTGTTATATATAAGATTGTTTTAACACTGGCAAGTTCCAGAGAAGTCTGGGTTGCTCGAGAACTTGATTTGAGGTAAAGACTATCATGAATATGAACTGGCATCGACGCCTGTTATCGTTCAGTAGTTAGTTCTTTATCTGATGTAAAGAGGGGTTCGGAGCGATTGATGCTGTCAGGACCATTATCGTATTGAAAAAATGTGTGAGAATGATCATCATTTTGTGGAGTGGAAAGAGCATTTTGTCTCACAGGAGCGAGGGAACCGTGTTGTTCATTACTTCCTGAAGGATTCTGAGGGTGAATCCATCCTAGCTGTGGTTGGAACTGAGAGAAGTGTTAGGCACATGTTCTACGTTGTCTCGGAGGATTTTGTGCGTATTTATGGTTCTGAGAATTCAATTCATGCTGGCTTCAAATGGAGGTCGAGGAGAGAGGTGGTCGACTGGCTCACTTCAATGTTGTCTAAACAAAATACACAAGGAAACTGGTCGAGTAAGCTCTTTATCTTGTACCATATGTTACAATTATTCTGTTTAGTGTGCAATTAACGAATTCTTTCTCTATGAGAGAGTTTCTTCCAACTTTATAACTTGTTTATTGTCAATTACAGAGTCACTAAAATGTGAATCGGGGGAATCTAATGGATCTCTTGAATTTACAAGCAATGGATTTACTGCTCAGCGGGGTCAAGCAACTGAAGAGGTGATGTCTTAGCTGCTAATTACTTTAGATAATAGTCACTGTATTTTTCTCTACTGTAATACTGATGGGAAAAACTCTCTCACAGGTTCCTCTTCCCATAAACTTGAGGGTTCACAATTGGGAGATTATGTGGTCAGGAACTTCCTGGATGTGTGGTAAACAGCTCAAACATTACCCATCATTTTGTAGGAATGGGACAACAATAGGGGTAAGTTAAAATTTTGGCATCAGAGAACTTATGAGTATCCATTTACTGGTGTTGCTCATGCATGCGTAGTTCGGTATATGTTGATTTTTCATCGTGTTTGCATCTCTTAAATTCTTGATCATGGATGGGACTCTTTGTACTCACTTGAAGTTGTATTTCTTCTTTTGGATTTTCAGGTTCAATCCTTTGTCTTTGTCATGAGTAAAGGGGATGACCGGTACGTTGCATATCTGGAGGATATGTATGAGGACAAGCGTGGCCTAAAAAAGGTCAAAGTAAGGTGGTTTCACTACACAAAAGAAGTGAAGGGTGTAGTTGCTCTCAAAAACTCACACCCAAAAGAGGTTTTCATCACCCCTCACTCTCAGGTCATTAGTGCAGAATGTGTTGATGGTCCTGCCACTGTTTTGACCCGTGAGCATTATGAGGAGTGTATAGCTTCTTTTCCTAATTCTTTATTGGCAAGGGTACACATGTGCTATCGGCAACTCAGGAACAACAAAATTAAACCTTTTGTCTTGAGTAAATTGCGTGGATATTTGGACCAACCGATAATGTCCTGCTTAAGTTCTATGGAGGCTGGTCCTGTAGATTGTCGGACGAATAAAGAGGAAGATGAACAATGGAGTGAGGGTGAGAATGTAATGGTTGGCGCTGAGAGGAGCAAGAAAAAACAAGCAAGAATGATGTCTGACCATCTGTTAACAACATATGAATCTTCATTTAAAAGACTCAAACTTGATGACTCGGGAAAAAAATATCCGTCCCCAGTTGATGCAAATAAACATCCTTGTTATAGTGGAGTGATTAAGGCTGATGCAAAAATAGAATTTCTGTGTCAAGATAGCGGTATTAGAGGCTGCTGGTTTAGGTGCACTGTCCTGGAAGTATCAAGGAAACAGGTAAAACTCCAGTATGATGATATAGAGGAGGAGGATGGATATGGAAACCTTGAGGTATATACTTGCTTCCACAGCCATTGGCTATTTAAATTTTGTTTTTGAAAGTTGTTTCTGTTACATTCTTTTTTTTGTCACCTAATTCGTTTTTTTTTCTTTCTCATTGTTTTGAGTAGGAATGGGTGCCGGCTTTGAAATCTGCTATGCCGGATAAGCTTGGTATGAGGTCGACAAACCGCCCAACAATCCGGCCTGCTCCTCCTGATGGTAAAGCAGCAGACTTTGATCCTACAATTGGTGAAGCTGTTGATGCGTGGTGGAATGATGGTTGGTGGGAAGGTGTTGTAATTGCCACTGACAAACTGAACGCTGAGGACTTGCAGATATATATCCCTGGTATGATTTAGTGTTTTCCTATTTTCATTTCCCTCTCACTAATTGCCTCCACTTTCTCCATCTTTCTTTTAGGGCTGACATGTGTTTTGTTGTCATGGTGTTAGGGGAGAGCTTATGCTTAACAGTAAACAGGAAGGATATTCGGATTTCCAGAGACTGGGTGGGAGACAGCTGGGTTGATATTGACCCTAAGCCCGAAATACTCTCTCTTTTATCGTCTGATATTAGCCCAGAAGCCAAGCTTTCCATGTGTTCCACTCTTGCGAAAGATGCCAAGGCAAAGTCCATTGCTATGCCAGATACTGTTGAGGAGGCAAAATCTAAAGTCGATAAACCTGACATTTCCTGTTTAGGAGAACAAAACAAAGAGCATAAAGATGATGGGGTTGTTAAGGAGGATGATGAAAGCAGACTTTCGAAAGAAGAGGATAAAGAGGTTGGAAGTAACCAAACTATTACCTTTGTCAACCATGAAAATACCGTGCAGGACCACAACGAAGATGATGTTAACGTTAATGATGAGAAGGCCCGCAAATCAGAATCAGTCTTCACCCTATCAAAAACTACTACCACGCTGGTGACTACATAAAGATGCTTTCTTGAGGTCATATATAATGATGGTAATTCTGGTACGTGCCACATCTTTGGAAGCTTTGATGTTTCTTTATGTATGTATATATTGACATAGTTTGCAGAAGAAGAAAAAAAGTGATTTCTGGGTTTGACTTGGTTGGTGCTGAGGAGAGACAAGTAGGTAAAGGTTGTATAGAAAATGGAAGAGGCATGATTTTGGTGGTTCATTTGTTTTAACCGATCTAAGAATAGGATTATTTAGGGACTTGGTTATGTTAGTTTTAAGCAATGTTGTTAGGAAAAACCAAAAAAAAAAAATCCATTTGTATTTTTCCTATTATCAAAAACTCCTTGTAAACCACTTTGTATCAGCTTGTAAGAAATCTGTATCTGAAAACAAATCTTTTATATCAGTTTCAAAACACGCAGATTCTATTTGCTCTCAGATTTAGTACTAATTACAAATTATGAAGTATAATTAGGCCAATCATCTCCTGTTACCTAAATGGACCTTTGTGAGCTTTTTTAAAAAACAAAAGGGTTTAGAGTCTCAGCCATTGATCTCCATATATGAACTCTCTCCCAAGAAAAGGCTTCACTTCATCTTGGGTAAGACTCTTCGACCACGGTACTCGACCTCTTCTCTCTGCTCCTCTTCCCCTGCAATTATATTCCCCGAACAGCACCTTACTGCAGAAACAAAAAAGAAGAAGAATAAAATCGTCTTCTTGTTGTTTTTCAGACAGAACAGCTTTAGTTTCGTAGCTGAGTTTTCAGTTTTCAAGATGGTTACCTGTGCCTGTCAGTGTCGTTCCAGTCATTCCAGCCCACAGGAGTGATGATATCATCTATGTAACAGTTTGAATAAACAGTTCTCGAGTAGTTTCCCCAAGCTCTTCCCAGGTAAACCTTCCCGGTTCCGCCGATGTCACAGTTCACAAATGAGAAACCGGTATCATCGTTCTCTTGGCTTCTATGGTGAGCAGCGATCGCACCAAATCTCTTTGCAGTTGAGCGGATATCACAGTCCTGGTAAAGCGACTTGGCGTTGCCAAAGATGAAATCGACATTCCCTTGGATGTGGCATTGGTAAAAGTAGTGAGATCCAGTTGCGTCATTAAGTGTGTCTTGTGATCCCAAGACCCTAACTCTATAGAACATTGCTTTGTCCCCTGTTATCCTTAGCGCCGCCGCTTGCTTCCCTCCCTCTCCCGGCTCTGCCACCACCGTGTTCTGCCCTCATTCCGAAAATCAGAAAGAAAGAAAAAATCAGAATCCATAACCCGAAAGATCACAAAGAAAAGATAAAGAGAGAGATGGTGTTAGGACCTCGAAAGTAATGCCAGTGGCGCAGAAGAAATCAGAGTCTATTGAAACCGTGGCGGTTCTGTAAGTGCCGAGCTCAGTACCGTTGCCATAGGGGTCTGAAGATTTATCGCTCCAACTAATGACTGTGTCTCGCGCGTAACTCTCATTACCTATGAAAGAGATGTACGGTTTTGTCCTCGGCACAGTCACCTTCTCCCTGCAACGACGAAGACATGAATGTGTAAAAAAACAAAAAAATACAGAGATTCTGAGAAACAGGGTATGATGACACAGACAGAGATTCTGCAAAAATAAAAAAATAAAAACAGAATTTTGGAAAAGATGCAGAGAGAGAACATAGACAGAGGAGAGAGTTTGTATTACAAAAACTACCCACGTAGCTGATGTGTAAGATTATCCCACTAACCCAAGAACTTAGCTTCAACTGCTTTTATAAAAAAAACAAAACAAAACGTTTCTAATTTTCTGCCTGAAACCAAAAGAAAAAAAGACGAGATCTTCGGAGAAAGAAAACCCCACACTCTCAAAGACGTTTCTCAAGACACACACACAAAAAAATTGTGATCGAAACACGGTTTTTGTCTTAAATCAGAATCTTTGATTTACCTGTAAATTCCAGGAAAAACGAAGATTTTAACTCTCTGTGAATTGGAATCAGGAACCATATCAACAGCTCCTTGAACTGTAACAGAGTCTCCTCGCCCTTTCTTATCAACCACAATCACTCTGCTAACGTTTCTAGCGTTTGCGTTTGAGGGCGCCAAATTACTTTTTTGGTTAACCAAATTATCGTTCACCTTAACGCTAAAACTCCTCTCTGTTCGAACATCTTCCATAACTCTCAAGTCTTCCCAACTTATGTAATTCCTCAACTCACTACCTTCATCATTTGTCTGCAACAATCTCGATGCTCCTAAACCCAACAGAACCCAGAAACAGAACAAGAAAACCGCGGAAATAAAGGCTTTGTCTTTCATGGAGAATGTCTCTGAAAAAAAAACTTGAAATCAGAAGAAGAAAACAAAAAAGTTAGTGTGGCTTCTTTTTCAAAGTTGTGGAGAAAAACGTTTTCAGGTTTTCTTTCTTTGTTTCTCTACCCTCTTTCGTGGGAGTGAGTTAAAGAAGAAAACTTGGCAAAGTTTACGTTTTTATTTTACCTTGAAGCTTTTTATTTTATTTTGGAGGTGAAAGGTCGTGTGAGGAAGATGGGTTTAATAAATACGAGGAGCCTCTCTTTGTTGTATTCTCTTCTTTAACTCTTAACTCCTTATGAGAAAACTCTATCATCTTCTTAATTAAAGAGATAAATCCTCAATTTTATTTTATAATATTTTGTAACTAACTTTGTTATAGTTTAGATTTTGTATTTATCTTCTTTCGGGATAATATTAATATATTTGTAACAATTGTAAGAATTAATTTATATAATTTTTATTGAAAACTAATGAATATATGTTTCTTTTTCTTTTTATATATTTGTGATAATGTTGTTTTTAATATATTATCTTGAATATATATATATATATATATATATATTATTAAGATAAGTTGAAATCTAATCGTGATTGCAATGGATTTGATTTGAATGTGATCACTAAGATTAAACTGTCATATGCTGGTAAAGGATAACCTTCTTTGATATCTATGATTTTGTGTTTATCTAGAGTAATATTTCTCCTAATTTATCCAACAAATAAAGGATTTTTAACATAAAAGCTAACACTATTTAAGTTTGTGTTTACCAATAAAATTTCAATTATATTATTCTAAAATCTTAGTTCCATAGCTATATTTTAGTTGATGATGACTTTATCAGAACTGAAACAGCTGTGTACTAAGTTTTAAAATATCAATGCATTTTTATTATTAGTATGAATATTGTGAAAAAAATACTTTATATGCAAATTAAGAAATTAATTGTGTCCTAAGTATTATTTATTTGTACTTAAGTGTGTGACATATCACATATTTTATTTTAAAAATATTATAAATGTAGAAAAACATTAATTGTATAACACTAGTTGCTTTGGAGTGGTACCACGTTACTATAATAGTCCAGTACTCCAGTTTACAGGTTGATTTTGGTTTGAATACTTTTCTATCGATTTAGAAAATAGAATAATCAGTACTTTGCTTTGGCACCAAAATAAAAAAATATAAAAGCTAAAGGAACTTATGGGAGAAATTAAGTACTTATGGAGCATGAGTATAATAAAACGGGAAAATACAAATAGTAAGATGGAGTTAGTGCAGGTTCTTATAGTAACTTAAAAAAAAGAAACTTTATTTGATTAGATTAACAATATTATCATCTTGTTCTTCGGTGAACAGAAAAGTTTAAATGAAAAGATGAAGGCAGATTAGAAGAGAATTAACTAGAGGTGTGTGATTAAAAAAGAATGAAACTGTAAACATGATTTTGGGGTTTGTCATTAATCTTAATCAATATTTAGAGTTACGTTTACTCATAAGAGTTACGTGTTCATACGCAATGCAAAGATGGTTTATTTGGGAAAATACGAGAATATCAGAGACCAGCTAATTTGACATATTTGTATCGAGTTAAGACATTACCTAAGTGGGCTTAAATCGTCCATATAGCTTCAGAATAAACGACGTCGCTTTAATGTTCATTAGTCATTAGACTCGTTACCGTTTTGACTAAGGTACACGTTTTGCTCTTGAGATGTGTCTTTCATGGGAGAGAGATAGATGTCTTTTACTTAGGGTCTTTAGTTAACTAGAGACTGATAAACCTCGAAATGTAATGTTTTCATGAAAATACTGTATTTAGCCCCCAAAAAGGGAAAAAAGAAAGATTATTTAACAAAGAGATTATCGAAGAAACTAAATACAATAGAAGTAAAGCACAATGAAACTCAATCTACATCACTTGAATCTTTCCGTCAAGTTCTGTTTGCACAAGGGACCAAACATAACAATAACTCTCTATAAGATCTTCGTAGTATGAACTATATATGAGGCCAAAAAAGAACACTACACAGAGACTGTCTCTCTTCTCCATGATTTACTAGAAAGAAGAGAAACCAAAAAAGAGTAAAACTTTACTACAAACAATTGCAGAACTTGAATTGTAGACAAAAAAAACATTGCGGAAACTCCCATCTGGTAAACAAAAATGTATTATGGCCTGTTGCCACGTAGGTCTCTCTGGATTTTTCTTTCCCTGTAAACGTTTCTATCTTGCAGAAACTGAGCATCCCGATTCACCAGAAGTTCATGGTCATTCACAGTTACTGCTTATGAACCTCCTTTACCGGATTTTGAAGCAATAAAGAAACTAAAATGTTGACTCGTTGTTGGTAATCAGGAACAAGAGATTTTCATCATCATCATCCTCATCCTCTCTTCTCATACTTGTTTGCAAACTCCTTCAGTAATAGTCTCTGACGAAAGGCGAGATACTTATCTACACTAGTTCCAGCCCATTGCTGACAAAAGCTTTCATCGTTTGGAACCAATGAGCTAAGAGGGAATGGCCCTTTACGCACTTTCTTTAACTCAACCAAGAAGCGGTGGCGCGGGCGTATCCTTTGATCCAAGGACAAGCTTAAGTACATTGGATATTTAGTCAAAATATGCACTTCATTCTTGAGCTCATTGACCAAATACATGTACTTAGGCTTCAAATTATCTTCTAGTGAGAGGGACAAAACCTGTTAAGGCGCATTTGAGAACTATTATGAGAGCAATCTTCTAAAGAAATTTAAGTTTGAAAACGAATCAATAATTCTACTAACCTGTGTAAGGCTAGTCAAGACTTTCAAAATATCAGAATTGCACATCCCAATGCTTCTAAGGAAATTGATCCTAGGCAAGAACCCGTCATCGATACTGTAGTGAAGAAGCTGCGGATGTTTCTTCACCATCTTCACTACACTGTCTCTAGGTGCTCCTAACTCCTTCGAGAGAAACATGTAACGAGTGTTCCACGTTATGTCGAGCCGCTGAATCAGAATCTGAGGGCTAAGTTGCACAACTTTGCCAACATCGTTTTCGTTTATCCCAACCTCTTCGATCAAATACCTTATCGTGGGTCTCAGCGAATTCTCGACACTGTAAGAGAACAGAGACGGAGTTACAGCAACTATCTGTCCTATTTTGGAATTGGGAATCCCAAGTCCCATCAGAAAGGAAATGTGAGCTTTGAGATTGTTCTCAACCGTGTATTGAAGTATCTGTGGTTGTCTCAAGAGCATCCTCTTGATATCTCTGTGTTTAACACCGACACTCAACAAGTAATCGAGTCTCTCTTGCGCTGATAACACATTAATCTGAAGGGATGGCATGTGTCTCTCGTACATTTGAACAAAGTGTGATTCTTTCAGACCAAATGTGCTCAAGTAATCCAGGAGCGGTACCCATTTTGGATCTATATCGATCTCTTCTGAGAGCCGAGGGTATAGTTTCTCGACATATTTCCTCGAGCTCACCTAACAAAATAAAGAAAAAAAACTAAGTTGCTTTCTCAACTCTTTCATTGTCTCCAGAAGAGAAATTTATTCAATCTTTTACCTTTCCCCGGCCATCTAAACGCCAAGTATCCTTCTCCATCTTCTTCTTCTTGTCAGAGGCATTTCGAGTAATGCCAATATCTAAGTCGTCTTCATCAGTGTCGCTTTCTTCCGGTTTTTCCCAATTTTTCACGATTTCCTTCTTCCCACCTTCACAAGCAACTCAGCATCTTAGCAATGAAATTCAAGTATTTTCCGCCGAAGCACATTCAAGTCAATCTCAAGCTCAATTATAACAGCTTTCAAGAATACACAAACCTTTCTTAGCGATGGTTTGCTTCTGTGACTTAGGTTTCTTCTTTTCATACTCTGCGACCTCTGCGAAGTCATCCTAAAGAAAACATGAAGGAAAAAGACCCCAAATTTCACTATAAATTTAACAAGTTTCACTAATCACACATCCTTGTACAGCCACAAACACCCAGAATTATGCTAAATTCCCCAACCACAAAGCTCAAATCACACATCTTTTACATCCTATAAGCTTGGGAATTCCAGAATTCCAACAATATCTGAAGAAAAAAATCGATGAAGAGGAAAGAAACTGACGTTGAGTAACCAGTCATCATCATCACTCTCATCATCTAGCTCTTCATCTTCATCACTGTCATACGGAGATAACGTTTGCCCATACCTCGACTTCTTCTTCGGGTTGATAATCTTCGGGTTAGAGTGTGCGTACGATACGACAAGCTCACCGATCTTTCTAGCTCCCCGTCTCGTCGCCGGCGAATCTTTGCCAGAGCCCAAAACAAAGAGAGGTGATTCCGACGGAAGAGTGAAGAGAATTGGTGGGTTTATAAGGGAGTACAATGAGAAACCCGCCATTTTCGGCAGGAAGAGGATAATGTAACTGAGAGATTATCCAATAAGGGCTATATCGAATATACCCTCTAAAACCCTAAATCCAATATTTTTGTTTTTATTCAAAGGTAAAAAAACTTTATTGAGCTTCACACAACGTCATTAATGGCGTTTTCTCGTTTCCCCAACCAAACGACGACGTTTCGATGCGTCAAAGATCTTTTATCCGTTGCTGCTTTTAAAGCCACATGATGACTTTTCGCATTCTTCTTGTGGTTGGCGCGAACCCGACCCGAAATCTGTTGACGTGGCCCGATTTAAACGGGTCGTTTCCGAAATATTTCCCGACCCCTCTGGAGAATTCGAAATCTGAGTCACGGTGGTGACAATGGAGGCTTCTTCTTCTTCTTCACTGTGTCGAATTCCCTCTCTGTGTACCGTTGGATCAAGACCTCGTCAGATGAAATCGACGGCTAGTTTCGTTTCTCCGGGAAAAGATAGAAGAAGCAGCCACGGTTTGATGATAAGTAATCGACGGCTCAGAACGCCGTCGGCTCTCGGTGAACTCGCTGACACGGTGGCGGAGACGGGCAAATCGGAGATTACGTGGCAAATTATAGTCGGAACTATCGGTAATTAAATTTATTGGTCGAATATATAATGTAATCAATTCAGTAAATCTAGTTATTATCCTAATTAATGGATCTTGCAGCTGGAGTCACCCCTTTCGTTGTTGCAGGTGTCGAATTCAGCAAAAGAATAGTATGTGACCAAAGATACTTATGTATATATACACACATGTACATACATTTGCTAATGGTCATTGTCATTGAGTTTTGGTTTCAGATGGCACAGAAGAAATGTGAAGAATGTGGAGGAACAGGACTTGTGTTTAGAGACAAAAAATACTTTCGTTGTCCAGAATGTGGTAAACTTTGATTTCTCTCTTTTCTTTCACATGTTGAGAAAACAATTAAGACAAGAAGCTTCAGTGGGATTCTGCATCTTGTTTGCAGGTGGGTTTCTTCCATGGCAGTCATGGAGAAGATTCTTTACAGGCTGATGATGATCTCTGCAATAATATAAATATGAAAGCAAGAGAAAAAAAGGATGAGATTCTCGATTACAATTAAAGATTTGTGTATTTTTACAACACATTTTGGGACAAAAAAAAGCAAATATGTTGGGGGATAGTTTAAAATCAAGACCAGTATCTGTCTCTCTCTCTCTATATATCTTAGTGTGTCATGATATACATACATATATATAATAGATTACAGAGAACAATTTTGTTCCATTCCTAACCTAAGAAGAATCAAGATAAAGAATGGAAGCAAAGAGCCTTCAGATTTTCCTTTTTTTTTAATTGTGTTAATTTGGTTGGCTTGTTGAGATCATCCTCCTCTAGGGACCAGATTGTATTCTCCCTATGTTATGCGGATACGGGTACGAGGATGACATGTCACCTGTTTGAGCCTCGTCTGCAGTTTCTCTCGAGCCATTATATTGATGATTCATGCTGGCGTTTAAGCTATTAGCATAACAAGATCCCATGGGAGGTCCATGAATAAACCTGAATCCAGCAGCTCCATTGGTTTGAGTTTCGTGTACAAATTCCGAACGTATATGTTGTTGTTGTTGCTGCTACTGCTGATGCTCGTTTGATGTATGGTCAGGACCGCCAGATGCTATTCCAACACCCAAGTTGACGCTGACTGTGTCGGTGGTCTCTTCTGGTCTGAATCTGGGTGCTGACAAGTCATGGTTATTGTTGTTGTTAGACCATGCCGTTGGTACATCATGATTATGTTTCCCTTCATATGTTGTTATAAAAGCTTTTGGATCGTGCGACGCTCTCTCCACATGTTTTCTCACTGGGCATCCAGTAGCCCGGCATTTGTAATAGCTCCTGCATTAACCCAATCAAAGATACATCAAAACTCCAATCATCATGTACATTAACACATTTGAGCAGAACCAGCTAGACCATCGAGATAGATGAGCATTTGATTTTCATGCTCTAACCAAAACTGTATGTAAAACAGAGTTTGACATATCGACATTATCTCCAACTAACAGAGACATCGACTCAATTAGTATAGCTCTAGTTCTTAGAATCATGCGTGTGAAAGTGTACTCCAGAAGAAAGCAAAAAGTTTGGTAATAAGTTTCTTGATTCTTTCGAAGTGCTCTGTACGAACCTGGGATTAGGGTTGCCTCTTACAACTTTCTGCCCGTATTTATGCCACCGATACCCATCATCCAATATGTCAACTTCACTCAGAGTTTGAACAACAACACGAGGCTCTCTTATGGCTTTCACAAGTGGAGTTATTTCCATTGCCCCATCCAACCTCCTGCATAAAAGTCACAAGAAAGCATCCAGTGTGGGTGTGTGTGTCACAACACATTTTCAAAGCAAGTAACCTGAAACCTTTGTTTTAATTCGAATACCTTCGTTTTGAGAATGGATCATTGTCGTCCACATCATCGTTGTTCCTATTTGACATTGGAACGTCTCCACCATCATCATTTGCAGAGACGGGAGATACACCTGGATTTCCGTTTTGCTCAATAGGAGGAGACAAGTTGTATAAGCTAGATCCTTTCTCTGTAGAGCATAAGGAACAAATGAAGCTGTACGATGTTGACAGAAAATTAGTACAAACGTGTCCTCTAGTTTTATGTATAGTTACCATCTCGGCCATCAAAAGAAGAATGTTTGTCCAGTCCTTCCTGCGCCGGCATAACAAGACCACCTGAGTTCAGGCGACTAGGTTGAGGTTTAGGATGGTCATGTGTTCCCTTATATAAAATGCAGATAATCTGCCCCTCGGGAGACCTATCGAATAGCTTTTTAACTTCACAACTAGGATGCGTGCATTTATAATAGCTCCTTGGAAATTCAATTCCTTTGACGCGCTTTTGACGAATTTTTCTCCAGTTATATCCATCATCAGCCAAGATCATTGGTGCACTTCCTCTGGAATCGTTTTGGGATGTCTGGACTGATTCATCTGGATCAGATCTCCCGGAGCCTGAAGGTATTGTCTGATGAGGAACAACAGTTTGTCGGCTTATCTCATTTGAGGAAGCTGCAACCTCAGCGGCTGAAGATGGTGACTGTTTAAAACTGTGGCCTTGGCTTTGAAATTGGAGTGGCGCTTCACTTCTATGCTTGTCTAGCTCTGCATAGAACTTGAAATCAATAAAGCTTCTTTAGACAACTACACACCAGCAACACCAAACAATGAACAAGACATCTATAACGGTAACCTATTACCATACTGGATGCAGGAGGTTTAAACTCAAATTCGCTGGAATTTTGGTCGTCCAAGATATTCTTATGGATTGTTCCTGCTGTATAGGAGCTTGAATTAGCGTGAAGTGCCTGAGGCTTGAACAATGAACCAGTAGTAGGGGAAGGAGGTTGTGCCTAAAATTAAAACAAGAAAACAGAAAAATGTCGCATTATTCAAACTCATCAGCAACACGAGAAAACAACATTAACAAAGCCGAATCACCTCCCAAGGCTCCAAAGAAAAGAGTCTAAAACGAATCAATCCAATAAGAAGAAGTTATATAAAAAATGTTAGCAAGAATGAAGAATCTGACGCCAAAGTTGTTAAAAAGAAAATAAGCAACAACAAGATCACTAGTTTTCTTTTTAAAGCACTTCCAAAAGATAAAGAAACAAATATGGAAACCGAATGTCAATATTTTTTCCTTTGTGGGAAAAAGCAAGCAGAAAGCATCTCACCAAATCATGAAACCCCCAAATTAAGAAACCCTAGAAATGATTCTCCACTGAGGAAACGACAAGTGAATAATATAACCAAAGCTCCAAGATTAAGTAAGATTCAGGACACTGGAACCGGCAAAATTGAACTGTGTGAAGAATCTGAATCGAAGCGACCAAAGAAAACAAACAGTGAATTGGATCGAATTTTTCACTCAAAAAAACCTCAGATCTTAGAATGCAGTGAGAATCGCCTCAAATTATATCTAAAAGAGAAGATACAGTTGTCTAAGAACACGAACACACTCACTAAGTAACCAACCTTGCTGTTGGAGAGAAGAACAGGAGAAACAGGAGGAACGGTGATGCAAGACGACCTTGACATCGGTAGTTTCGCCGGAGACATCAGCTTATACCTCGCCCCACCACCGCTGCAATCGACCGGGAAATCCTTCCGGTTAGAATCATCCGGGTCCATTTCTCAGACTAGAGAACGCGAATCCCAGAGGCTCGAATCGGAGAAGAAGCTTTGCTCTGTGTTAGTGAAGATTGTGAGTGAGGTGGCGAAAGAAGTTGACTTTCTTCTTCTTCTTCTTCTTCTTCTTCTTGATCTCTCATTTTCATTTTTTATTTATATATTTTGTCATCATTTGGTTTTACTTTATAATTATAAAAAGGAAATTGAGACCGGAGAATTGTTGAGCAGCTAATTATTTTGTAAATTTGGATAAAGATTTAATATTTAAGTTTTATTTCTGTCACCATAAAATTTTGTATTCATCAATCGACCAAAAACTAGGATCACTATCGAGTCACTCCAAGTTAAAGAACGGCGCACTGTCCTACACTGTAAACACAAAACGGCACGACATATTTTTCTTACCAATTTAGATGGAAGAAATATCCCTGCGAATTGTTTTTAGCATTCATCACTGATTATTAGAACGAAGAGTTTCAGCGCGCAATCAATGGAAGCTGAAGACGACGATGAAGATCACTCCGGCAACAATGGCCTCTTCGTACGTCTCCATTCATCTCTGTTTCCTTCTATGTATTGCACATTAATTGTATGATATTTCATTTCGTGACGGATGTATGTATATGTTTTTCTCCTTGATGCTACACTAAAACACATCAGTGATCCTCTTCAGTGGTTTAAGAATCTCCATGGTTGAAATTGGCTTTTGCCCACTATTGCAATTGAGGAACACAGACGTTAACCCCTTTTTCTGATTTTTTTAGTCTTTGTTAAACCGTACTTTATTCTAATGGTCTCTTCCTGTTTGCACAGGATGGTTATCCCCTTCATCATCCTCCTCTTCTGTCGTCTGAAGCTTCCGGTAATCATACATCGGAGAGTCCCAATGCCAAGAGGAAAGTTGAAAGCGTCTGTGGCTTCTTCTGCGTCATGAGAAAGATAACTCATAGGCACAACTCTTTTGATGATATGTCTCCGGATTTCGATTACACAGAGAAAGCTGATGGCAACGATACAAGAAATTTTCTGAGACCCGAAAATCTTATGGAAAATCCTAATGATATACTGGATGAGGGTATAACTGTAGACGGCGACTCCTGGTGCAGTGGCAGTGACACATACCTATCTGAATGTTCAGAATTTGATGTCATATCACAACATGATGTTGAAGACAAGGATTTGATTGATGAATCAAACGGGTCTAAATCTCTGTCTATATGCAACTCTCCTCTGGTTAGCAAGTTGTCTTCTGATGGGGCCACATCATCTGCAACTGAAGTTAGATATGGAGATGTAGTCAACGTGCAGGGATCTATGGAGAAAATGTGCAGCAATGATAACCTAATTCTGGTGAATAAAGACGATGAACCAATCCCGATCAGCAGTGTTCCTCCTGATGGTGGGTCAAGCAGCATATTGCCAGAAACTTGTTCACTTCACCAGACTGTCAGATGTTTAAATGAATACAACGCTCATGATGATAAGATTGGCCTTGGAATCTCTCCAATACCTTTAACGAAAACCCTTGAAGGACTGAGTAGGCCGTGGTCAGTCTGTGGCTCTGTAGCGGCAGTAAGAAACATACCTCTATTCGGAGATAGTTCAGGTGCTTGTAGTTCTTTGGATGGACAGTTATATGTGAATATAAGTACCTCTGAGGGCAGGGATGCAGAACTTTCTCAAACTCTATAGAAGAAGAAATTGATGGTGAAGTTGAGCTTTCCTTTTCTGACATTGATGCAATGGTAAAACTTGATTACTCTTGACACACAAGCCTGTCAAATTTTATCATTAAAATGCGTTTTATGATCTCTGACTTCACTTGGAAACATCTCCAGATACGCAAATTGAATCTGATCCCGGATTCAGATTCATGCTTAGATAGGGAAGGTAACTCAAACGGCTTTTGATGTCCAAACATGTTACTTGTTCACTTTGTTGCATCTACAAAGAATATTAGAAAAAAAAAACATTTACATGTATGTCTCTCTCAAAGCTATAGTTTCTCTCAAAAATGGCCCGCTTTATGATTTCTAGAACGGAACATGTCTAAGCATCCAAGACATACATTACTTGGACTGGAACACTGCACAAGGACTTCAGTTCGGAGAGGAATTATGTCTAAACGGGCAATAGCTGTCCTGCATTGTCGTCATTCAAAGCATTTTATTAGGAAACACGAGGTATGTAAGACCATTTATTTTCTACTGATCATGGAGCTTTCATGTCCTATCTAGTCCTCTTAGTTACATGGCACAAGCTCATTTGTCTGTCGAAGGTAATTA
Organism: Schrenkiella parvula; assembly: GCA_000218505.1. Taxonomy (NCBI): domain Eukaryota; kingdom Viridiplantae; phylum Streptophyta; class Magnoliopsida; order Brassicales; family Brassicaceae; genus Schrenkiella; species Schrenkiella parvula. Next base: position 9,174,995 of record CM001192.1, on the reverse strand, counting down.
TTGGGAGATCATCTAATGGCATGAATATTGACATCGACTTGAGTAAAGATGGTTACGGGAGCAAGATATCTCGGCGTCAGGTGATTCTCCTTTCCTTTCCCAAAGTTAAAATTGGTTCGCGGATCAAGATCTTAAATACCATAATTATATGTGCTATACTTTTCTTTCTCCATATTGTTTCCTAGGCATTGGTGAAGCTGGAGAGAAACGGATCGATCTCTCTAAAGAACCTTGGAACGCGATATATCCTTGTAAATGGGGAGAAGCTCAATACAGGACAGATTGTATCCCTCACATCATGTAGCTCAGTCGACGTAAGCACTAGATTATGCTTTGTTTGTGCTCGTTGGTGCATCTTTCTAGTAACTACAACTCCCCAAGTTGTGCAGATTAGAGGAGAAGTATTTTTGTTCAAGATTAACAAAGAAGCAGTGAGACAATTCTTGAAGAACAACACACGGAGAAACAGTGAGGACGACACCAAATTCAAATGGCGCGAATAGATTATCGTTAGTAACGAACCCATCACCATGATTTTAAACGTCCCACCTGGCTAAGGTTTATGAGTTTAGACACCTAACGCCAATGATTTGGAAGTTAGAACCTTTGCTTGTAATAGCTGCACGTTATCCCACCAACCTTGCTTCCCTATAAGGCTCTAATTACTTCTTTAAAGTGGTTTCTTTTTCCTTTTTACGTCAAGAACCAAGAATTTAATTCTAGATTTTGACAATCTGGTGTCAAATGGGTACGTCATGTTTAGAGACAACTAAAAAAGAATAATTTGTCTATGCATGACTTGTGAATCGGTAATGTCTAGTAATAATCTGAATTCACGAGTTGGTCTGCTTTTGGAATCTAAAGAGAAGAATCTAAAAGCTCTTCTTACATCTGAGTTTATGGTGGATGTTGATAGGGCCAACCACACCTCACTGTACAGTACTTGTCTTCACGCATTTGTCGGATGGACCATCACACACATGATAGAATTACATGTATATATATTAATACTGAGATATCTGTATATCAATATACAAATTCTTCCGTCTTTCAAGTGTCAGAACAACGTTCAGTAGATCTTGCTCCTCTCATCCAACGGTCCTTTTTCACTCCAAACTCTCTTCTTCTTCTTCTTCAGTCTGTCTCAGAAGCCAAACATGGCTTCTCTTCTTTCACTTCTTCTTCTTTTGCTCACTTTTTCTTTAGCAGAGTGCAAGACTTTCTCAGGTGACGTGGCAGCTCTTAAAGAGTTCAAGAACTCGGTCGATCCCAAATCGATGACTCCTGGCTCTTGCCTCAGTTCCTGGGATTTCTCCGTCGATCCCTGCGACGGTTTGTCCGGCGAGACATTCACTTGTGGTTTCCGCTGCGACTCCGTCGTTTCCGGATCGGGTCGGGTCACAGAGCTCAGTCTCGACCACGCCGGTTACTCCGGCTCCCTCTCCTCCGTCTCATTCGACTTTCCTTATCTTCAGGCCCTCGATCTCTCCGGAAACTACTTCTCCGGTCCACTTCCGGCCTCGCTCTCCAATCTCACCCGCCTCACCCGCCTCTACGTTTCGGGGAACTCCTTCTCAGGATCCGTACCCGATTCAATCGGGTCGATGCCGGTTCTGGAAGAGCTCCTCCTCGACAACAACCGCCTCGACGGCTCCATTCCGGCGAGTTTTAACGGTCTTTCCAGCCTTAAACGGCTAGAAATCCAGCTCAACAACATCTCCGGCGAATTCCCCGATCTGAGCTCGCTCAAGAACCTGAATTACCTCGACGCGAGTGCTAACCGGATCTCGGGTCGGGTCCCGTCATCGTTACCCGGTTCAGTAGTCCAAATCTCAATGCGAAACAACCTTATCGAAGGAACGATCCCAGAGAGCTTCAGAGATTTAGGCTCTCTTGAAGTTGTGGATCTTAGCCACAACAAACTCAGTGGCTCCATCCCATCATTCATCTTCACTCATCAAACTCTGCAACAGCTAACTCTCTCCTTCAACGGCTTCACCTCTTTAGATTCACCTCACTACTCACCCTTGGGTCTCCCCAGCGAGCTAATATCCGCGGATCTCAGCAACAACCAGATCCGAGGCCCATTACCTCTGTTCATAGGTCTATTACCAAAGCTCTCAGCTTTGTCGTTAGAGAAGAACAACTTCTTCGGTATGATTCCTACCCAGTACGTCTGGAAAACAGTATCGCCCGGATCCGATTTCGCCGGGTTTCAAAGGCTGTTACTTGGCGGCAATTTCTTAGTCGGAGTCGTACCGGGTCCTTTGATGACGCTCAAGCCTGGATCAGCGAACGTGCAGCTCGCCGGAAACTGCTTCTCCTGGTGTCCGGCGACGCTTTTCTTCTGCCGGGGCCAAGAACAGAGATCTCTTACGGAATGCAGAAAGTTTAGCCGTGTAATTCCTTGATTGCTTTACTTTTTTCTCTTTTTCTTTTTCCATGTCTTGAATCTTCCGGTCGGGTCGGATCTTTGCGTAATAGGGTCGGGTTTTCCGGCAATTGCTTAATCCAAAAGCCTTAAAAATGTGATTAAATTAATAAAAGTGACGTTGGGAGAGACGATGATATATATCTTATTGTATGAGCTAATGACAAGCTAATTTATAGTAGTAATAAGTACATAGATGCGTAATGTCCATATGCTTCTGGCCTTTACATATAATATACTATAATTCTTCGTTCGCTTCAGATAACAGAGGACTCCATTTGCATATGGACTTTTTGGACTCTAACAAGTAACAACCATTGGCGAGCAAAAAGAGTTTGCTTGGGCTTACCACTGTGGGCCCAATTAGTTGAAGCCTATATTATACGATAAACAAAAAGATATGAAGAAATGTTTGATTCTTTCTCTCCAAGGCACACACACACACTTCAAAACGGAAACACAAACAACTGAAACAATAAGTTATACAGGGGGTGTTCCGAGAATCGAACTCGGGACCTCTCGCACCCGAAGCGAGAATCATACCACTAGACCAAACACCCAACCTCATCTTGCAAAATTGTTAACTTCTTAGAATCATAGCAACAAGAATGTGCTTTCACCTGAGACAAGATTCTTAATTTCAATACAGCTTTATACATAATTGGGATTCCTCAAACTCGTTTCATATACGAATTTGAAAAACATTTGCATTTCTTTTATCATAATGCTCATTTTTAAATAAAAATATAAGAAAAACTTTGAAAGGTGAGGTAGTTGTACAAGTCTACCACGGGCATGCACATGTGACCTAATTGAATGACCTAATATAGAAGTTTGGTACCTCGTCGGTTGTGTGTCGACATAAGGTTTTTAACTACTTGTTGTTGACTACTATAGCATAGTTCTTAGAGAGCGATAAACATATTTTAACATAGTTGTGACACTCTTTTTTTCTACATCGTTTGATTTTATTTTGACAATAACTTATTTCTACGATTTTATATTGACAATTCGAACATAATCGGTTCATGATGTGTCAACCAATGATATCATATCCATAATGTGTGATTATGAGTACTTGTTGAGTGGATGGATATATTAAATGAACAATTTGCTCGCTGCCTCATCCTAAAAATCATATCATTTGCTTACTTTCTTTGATACATTAATATTTCTTAGAATTTAGTTCAATTAATCTATAATGTTCTTTGCCGTTGTGGGAATCAGCTTTCTTGCCACTTTTTAGTTGTCACGAATTTGAAGAAAGGGAGAAAAGGAGAAAAAAATAAATGCAAACATCATTATTATTCGTGTATTTCACTCCACTTCTCATTCAATTACAGGTTTTTTTTCGTCAACTTATTATTTCCTTAATCCCTTATATAAAAAATGTTTATAAGGAGATGTGAATATGTGATTATCGTAGTAAAAACATGAATTAGTGTTCATTACTTAAATAATAATTATTTTTAGATATCCATACTACCAATCAAATCAGTTGTAAATTATTATTATCTTGAAAATATTTCAATTATGAAAAGAAAATTAACATTTTATTTACTATAGAAAGAAAATAAAATAATCGACTATGTGGATCATATGCACCGGTTGAATGCGAACACTTCAAGTTAACTGTCTGTCTTCGTGTTTGCTGTCCGAATATCTATTGAAATATAAAGTTTACAAATTGCGCTTTACATCTGTCAAATTTTTTTATATGAGTTGAGAATGTTGGTCAATCACTTGGAAAATTAGTGTTCTTTATATGCTCTTCACTCACTCCATTTTACATATAATAATTATTTGTTTATGTTTTTTATACATATAAACAAAAAATGAAGTAAATATTCTTCAATGTCTTTTCTTGTTTCAAACTCTATAATTCTTTCTCTAATTAGTAAGTCATAGTCAAATGGTAAATATATTAAAATGGGAGTTTCAAATTGATACTGAAATTGCAAATGATTTTGCTTTGATGGAACAAAAACAAACTCAGATTAATTATTTTTAACAGATGTAAAGAGTGTATTTAATATAATATTTTGATAAGTTAGAAATATTGGATTTTTAATAAAGTTTTAGATAATTTTGGATGAGTTAGGAAATTTTCTATGATTTTAACTAAAAAAATATAGAATCTTATTTAAAACCATATAATTTAAATTTTTATATTTCTAACTAAAAAACGTCAAACATTTTCAAATCACAACAAAACTCATAAAATCTATTAGTTAAAATATGTTTAACAATTGTAGATTTTAGAGCACATTTTAAATAACAAATTCAATAATATTTTTTAAAAAATATATGTTTGAAAAACAGAAAATTTGTCATTTTAATTCAAATCACTTTAAATCGTAAATTGAATATATCCTCATAGTATTAATTAACTTGGAGTAGTTATCTGTTTCGCCAAGAATAATATCTGAAAACTCAGAATATATTAAAGAAATCAAAGAAACATACATATACCAAAAACATCAAATATACTCTTTGGAGAAAATATTTAGTAAGAAAAAAATGAAATTATTTGGTTTGTTCACATGCAAACAAATAACTATACATGCATTTGAAATAAATAGAAGCAAGATAACAAGTTGGACAAAACCTTTAAGATGAGAGTTAACGTGAACTGAAGAAGATAACAGCTTCAAAGTTCACATGCAGCTTTGCTCTTTTTGCAAACTATGTCACAGACATCACTTCGGCTATAAGCTTATAAGGCAGATACCACGTTATTCAGGCAAAGTCATTCGAAGTAAATGTACATTTGTTACGAAACGAAGCAAAATGCATAAACTACATCCGGATTATGCATAACTTTGATCTATTTATTTTTCTTACATAAAAATTCTTGTAGTACGTTTGCTTAAATAAAATACAAAATTTCAAAATATAATTATGTCTTTAACAAAATTGGGAGATTTAATTACAGAAATATCAAATATATTGTTTATTTTTTTGGTCAACATATTGTTTATTTTTATAATAATAGTATTTACGAAGCGTATATTTTACACACGAACTGAAAAATTTATAATTTTTTATAAAAATATATACACATTCATAAAATTTATATATTTAAATAAGAATTAAAATAAAATATTTAAAACTCGCCCTAGAAAAAAGGTTTGAACTGAATTGATATTTATCTAAAAACTGTTTTTTATACAAAAAAAATCTAGAAAGGATTTTAAAATATCATTTGTTAAATCTAACTTCATATATATAGATTCACTATAATCCTGTTTTAATACTAATCCAAAATTTTCAGTCATATACTCCATGTTATCACATAGATCTTTTTATGCCAAATTATGAGGGAAAAAAATTCCAACTGAATATTAAAGAATATGTTACCAGTTATTTTATCTTTCTAAATTCAATACTAATTTATAAGAAAGTCAAATATTCGTCCCGTGACTCTAGAGGCTGCCTTTACGCTTTGAAATATATAGAAATCTCCACAATTCTCTAAATCCATCGTGATCGTCCAAGTTACGAACAAAAATACTCCTGTTGAAGAAAAATAAAAAAAATAACGGTCTAGATCGTTTAGCGCTTCTCTCTTCACGCGCCGAAAGTTTGACTTTAATTCTGTAAAATCTACAAAATATATATAAATTATATTCTTATCCTAATTAGTAATTACTATAGATTTATGCGTTTTTTAAGTTTTGACACAAATTTGACCACAAAAGAAAGTTTTAACAAAAATCTATTTCAATTAGGGATAATTTTTTATTATCTATTATCAATGTTTTTTCTGTTAGACTGTTACCATCATTTAATAACTTAAAACTAAATGGTAATTTAAGTATAAAAATTAGACATCAACGACTTATTAAAAACCCTAAACTCAATTTTGAATATATTTTCAGGAGTCCAATTTCAGATACGCACAAACAAAAGTTTTTTTTTTCTTAACATCTGCACAAACAAAAGTATTTATATTTATTTTAAAAATCTTGACTATATATAAAAAAGATCGCCTACTATCTCTTCCGCTTCTTTCGTCTTCTTCAAAAGCTTCTCTAGTTTTACAACGCTCCCCTACGTTTGCTTCCTTTCACAAAGCGAAAGCGAAAAGCAACAACTGATTTTCGACTATTCATTCTCTCCGATTCAATCGATTTTGATGGTATCTTCTTCTTCAATCTCTCTATGTAGTTTTCACTGTTTCTGCTTCTGAAATTTTCGTCGCTGAGAGAGATTTTTGGGAATTTTTTTGATTTTTTTCCTATCTATGTCGGTTTTGATTTTGAGATTTCTTCGTATGTTAGGGTTCTTATGATTCCTGATTCGATTTGGCTCGATCTATGCGCCTAGGTTTTTTTCTCAGATTCTCATCCGTGGATTCTTCGATTTGATACTAATATCTCAGCTCTGAAATCGCTGATTCTATGATTTTGATTTCGAAAATTGTTTCTTCTATTTGGTTTAGCTTGCGTTTTCTTCTTTGTTCGTGTTAGATTTCAATTCGTGTACTGAAACCGTGAAAATATTTTGTTGCCGTTTTTGTGAATTCTGATTAGTCGCTTAATCAGAAATTCACTCTGTTTTTGCTAAACAGATGCCTCCTTGTGCGAGTTCCGATCCGTCAGATAACGACTCGGAGCCTTTCGTGGAAACAGATCCGACCGGTAGATACGGACGGTACAGTGAGCTATTAGGCTCAGGCGCCGTCAAAAAAGTCTATAGGGCCTTTGACCAAGAAGAAGGCATAGAAGTCGCGTGGAACCAAGTCAAGCTGAGATGTTTCTCCGACGACCAAGCCATGGTCGAGAGGCTTTACTCCGAGGTCAGGCTGCTTAAGAGCATGAAGAACAACAACATCATCACCTTGTACAAGGTGTGGAGAGACGAGAAGAACAACACTTTGAACTTCATCACCGAGATTTGTACCTCCGGGAACCTGAGAGAGTACCGGAAGAAGCACAGACACGTCTCCATGAGAGCTTTGAAGAAGTGGTCGAAGCAGATACTCAAAGGTTTGGATTATCTCCACACGCACGAGCCGTGCATCATCCACAGAGACCTCAACTGCAGCAACGTTTTCGTCAATGGGAACATCGGCCAGGTAATACATACACACAAACCTCATAAATCAAAAGTCGGTCTCTTTTAATTTTGATGGGTAAATGATTGTCGTGACTTGATTGACAAAACCAGGTCAAGATTGGTGATCTTGGTTTAGCTGCAATCGTGGGGAAGAACCATGTAGCTCACTCGATCCTCGGGACACCAGAGTTCATGGCTCCTGAGCTATACGAGGAGAATTACACGGAGATGGTTGACATTTACTCGTACGGGATGTGCGTTTTGGAGCTTGTTTCGCTCGAGATTCCATACAGCGAATGCGATAGCGTCGCCAAGATATACAAACGGGTGAGCAATGGAGTCAAACCAGAGGCTCTGAACAAAGTAAAGGATGTAGAAGCTAAGGCCTTTATTGAGAAATGCATTGCGCAACCCAATGCGAGACCTTCTGCAGCTGAGCTTCTTCGTGACCCATTCTTTGATGGGATAGTAGATGAAGAAGAAGAAGAAGAAGAAGAAAACCATGACAATAGTGATAATAGTGGAACTGGTCGTATTGTTTCTTGATGATGGATGATACATAAAGTGACCAGTTCGTTTGTTTGTCTTATGGTTTGAGTCTATTCTTTAGATTTCGAGAGGCATTGTTTCGTTCTTTTCCTTTCAATTCTTTTTCTTTTTAGTTTTAGTTTGTACATAAACTTTTGATTCCACATGGATATTACACAGCTTTTTCCTTTTAGTTCATATTAAGAGAAAGAGAGCGGCGAATCTGTAATTTTGACTAAATCGTTGAGAAAGTTTTGTAAATTCATACCGGTTTCTGAATTAATCTCTACATGCATCAGTATTTCTCGGAATCAGGTATTACTTAAAGATAATATTAATCTTATTTAGATTTACATAATTAAAATCTTATCTTTATTTTCTTCTTTGTTCCCTTTCCGTTTATATTTCTTTTAATTTATTGTTCAGCAGCTATGTATGTACACTTACACACGTCAATTAATTTAATAAAGTTTTAGGGCAGGTTTGTACTCTAACACACGTCATGTTTATTTGCAGCTGTTTCGTAGAATGAGAATGCTTTGACATTGGCATTCCCCACTAAACAATATATTTTGTGAGATAGTCAACGATTGTTATTTATATGACTAGTCAATACATTCTTAACTTTTGAAGCATGGAAAGTTATGTGTTGCCAACGGATGTGTGTGGATTGGTTATCAAATATGGATAAATTATTAGTTGTTGACCTAGTGCTTTAAATCTTGAAACCAAAATGTTTTATAATTTTGTACTAAGAGAAAATATGTTTTTTCTTGGAAGTATATAATTAACTTTTTGTCCTTCAAAATGTATAATATAGGTAGAATTGCGCATTCTACTAGATTTGGCTAGGAAATAGGTTATTTTATACTGCCATCCCTACATAAAATATCGGTTTTAATAGCAGTTTATAGTATTTTATGTATTACAGATTTTTTAAAGCGTTTTAAAATGATAAAACTTTTAAAAAATCTTACTTAACTTGTAATACCAAACACATGAAGATTATTTAAATCATAAATAACTTTTTTTAACTTTTTTAAAAAAAATATTCAGTTTTAGCACCAGGAGTAATTGGTAACATATAAATTTATTTTTCAAGTTTTTTTTGAAGGAATATATTCTAAATATCGATATTCAATCGAAACAAGCTTTTTGGTTTAAAAGTTTTTATAGACATCTAACGAAATATGTATTTCAGAGTTTAGATTTGTATTATATTCATCAAATATTTGTTTTACACCGCTGGTAAACAGAACAATTCAAATGAATCGTCTTAAACTTCAATCATATTATTGATAAATTATTATGTTTTGAATGGTTAACAGATCACAACCCTGATATCAGTAACTTATCTGATGTACTAATTAGGCACCCACAAGGCCACAAGTTCGAATAGCGACAGTAAATAGACTTAAACATGTTCATGTTTAAATCCCAAACCCACAAATATTATGGGCCTCAGCTTTGTACATAACTTTCTTGGTTACCGGATGATTGTTATCATTTCACATCGAAGTTTTATATATTTATTTTATTTTCCTTGTATATATTTATGTTTCTAAATTCTAACATCGATGGTATTTTCGTCCAATTAATGTATGAACAATAAAGTCAGAATAACAATAACGCTGAAGTTTTGAGTCAATAAAACAATCTAAAACTTTTTTGATAACAAAGTTTAAAGTGATGGCTTAACTGTTCCTTGTCTAATTTCAGTAACCAATTTAATTTTGTGTCCATCTCAAAACCATATATTATGTGTTTGAAATAGATATATAAATGTAGTTTACACAAGATAAAATAAAATAAAAAAATTCTATGCCTGTTCTTCTTTTGATTCCCTCTTGCAGGGACATCATTTCAATGTTGAATTTTTGATTATAAATTATATTTTGCATCACAATCATAAAACGATCAAAGCTGAACGGTGTGAGAATATGTGTGATGCATCATAACAAAATTAGGTAAGAAGGAAATCTTAAACAATCTCAAAAAAGTTGTTCTTTGCAAGTTGATAAAGCTTGCAACAATTTTAAAAAGAAGAAGAAGAAGAAATAAATATAAAAAGAGAAACGTTATTATAATATTAAAAAACGACAACTTTGCATGAAAATTAAAATTCCAAAAAGTTGTTGTCCTTCGCATAATCACACACCACCACCATCATGTTACACCAATAAAACAGTTCTTTCAATCTAGCATAATTATATAAAAATTTAAATAAATATCACTATGCATATTATTTATATAGCAACCACGAATTAACATAGGCTACACTCAAAAATTTCCATATTTATTTGTGATATTTTTTTACAAAACAAAATGTTAATTTTTAATGGAAATGCACTGTCATATCATAAACCCAAATTATTTTGAAAATTTCCTGATTTATTGACAACATATAATGATAATTTTAAAATATGGAAAATAATAAAAGTGAGTTGTCTATAAGACTAGTAATACCAAGAACTCCAAATGTTGCAAGAATTGATTATTCTTTGTTTTATAATGCATCCCTTTAGATACTCCATAAACATCATTATGCCAGAAATATCCTTTAGGCCAGACTCTGCCTAGACACAAGACAAGTTGTATTAAGGTCTCTATATTCTCCTTCCAGTGAACGATTAATTTTTTAATCATCCATTGATACTAAATAAAATCACTCATTATTATTTTAATATCATGATAGTTTTTTTACAGTTAAGTTTTTGTTTTGATTTCTAAAAAAAGGTTCGTTTCAGTTTCACTAAAGTTTTGAATTCGAGATGTCAAAATACGAGTCAGAATCTCTGACACCGTTTATATATAATTAAGGTGTCCAAATATTAAAACATTTGGCTGATTCATAATTATAATTACTCAGATACCATTTTCTAAAAATGACATAGAATGGTAATGTTAGAGAAACATTGTTCAGGAAAAACAAACCTGTTATTATGCTTTAGAGCTTGTAATGAAAAAATGATACTTAATGACTTTTAGTCATCGACTCATTTTAGTCTTGTTAGTATTGATTTTTTCGTAATACTCTGTTTAATCGGAAAGAGTTTTTTCTAAGGAAAAAATGCAAACAACTTTTACCAAAAAAAATTATAGAATGACAAGTCTTCTTCAGCAATATTTTAAGTGTTTTAAAAGTTGCTAAAATAAAATCTCAAAGTTTTGTATTGTTTATTTGAAAAATTAGGTCACATATACATGATATTATGGGTCTCCATGATAAGAATAGTTAATTCATATTTCAACAATAGATTAATATCAACTATCTCAATTGCATAAAGGTTAGGCTTAAATAATAAACATGCCTTGTTCTTTGTTTTTTTTGTAATTCAGTTATATTTCTCTATATTAAAATTTGAAAATTGTATAAAAATTATACAAAATGGAGGTCGTCATCATCTTCTGTCATTTCACTTTAGGACCTCTCTCTCTCTCTTACAAATCATCCCCCCAAAAAGATGCTTAAACCATAAGAAAGCCAAATCTCAAATCTTTTGCCCTAATATTATATGTTCTCTCTATTATTATTTTCTGATTACCAAAGAACTCTTCTTAATGGAATATTAAAGAAGACCATTTGCAGATATCAAAAGGAAAGGTTTTTAATAACCTTAAGAGAGAGAAACAAACGTGATAAGAGACGAACCCCTAGGCCCTAGAGAGAGAGAGAGAGAGAGAGAAGCTGTTCTTTATAGGATGAACAAAACATCCTCTGTTTCTCTATTCACATTTCCTCATCTGGGTCATCTCCAAAAATGGTGAAACTTTTTTCTTCTTTCTCAAAGTTCAAAATTTGTTTTTTTGTTTCCTTCTTTAATCTAGCGTTTAGTCATTGCGCTGCCCATTTTTTGTTTTTTTTTTCTACCGTTATTCTTCTTAATGATTTTTCCGTTTCTGGGTTTTTGGTTTTATGATTCCGATGATGCATTTTTCAGATTTGAAGATCACCCAATTTCGCTATTTGATCAGGACAACAAAAAGATCAGATTCCCTCTTAGATTTGCAGACAACAAAAGTATGTTCCACGTCTTTGATTCTTCGATTTCATCTGAGACAGACTCATCTCGCCCAAATCGACTGTTCTTTTTTTTGTGGGGATTAAAGTTGATTTTGTTTAAAAATTGTATAGCAGGAGCTAAGAGATGGAATCGGATCTGGGGAAGCTCTTCATTGGTGGGATTTCGTGGGACACAGATGAGGAAAGGCTAAGAGACTATTTTAGCAAGTATGGTGATGTGGTTGAAGCTGTGATCATGAGAGATCGTGCCACAGGACGTGCTCGTGGCTTCGGATTCATCGTCTTTGCAGATCCTTGTGTTGCAGAGAGAGTGATCATGGAGAAACACATCATCGATGGCCGCACGGTTAGTAAATACGAATCATCAAATCCCTCTTTTAACTTTCTGAATCCTGAGCAGACAATAAAAAAAGCTCAGATCTTGGGAGGATCTTCTAGGAAATGCACATTAGCTTACGAATCATCTGATTGGGAATTTCGCAAGTGGCAACAATGTTTTTAGACTTGTAAGAAGAATCAATCGCTATCTTTTTAATCGTTTTTCCAGGTTGAAGCGAAGAAGGCAGTGCCTCGAGATGATCAGCAGGTGCTGAAACGTCACGCCAGTCCTATACACCTTATGTCACCTGTCCATGGTGTTGGTGCTGGTGGTGGTGGCAGCAGGACAAAGAAGATCTTTGTAGGAGGTTTACCGTCTAGCATTACCGAGGCGGAATTCAAGAATTACTTTGATCAGTTTGGTCCAATTGCTGATGTTGTAGTAATGTATGATCATAACACGCAGAGGCCAAGAGGGTTTGGCTTCATCACTTTTGATTCAGATGATGCTGTTGATAGAGTTCTCCACAAGACCTTCCATGAGCTTAATGGGAAACTAGTTGAGGTCAAAAGAGCCGTTCCTAAGGAGGTTTCTCCTGTTTCTAACACCCGAAGCCCCCTTCCTGGAGGTGCTGGCTATGGTAGCAGCTACGGAGGCGGCTCTAATAGGATGTCTGCTAATAGCATTAGCTACTTCAACAACTTTGCTCCTGGTCCTGGTTATTATAACAATCCAGGCTCTGCTGGTGGCCGGTTTAGTCCTATTATTGGTAGCGGTAGAAATCCGGTTTCTGGTTACGGCCTCGGTTTGAATCATGAGTTGAGTTTGAATTTGAATCCAAGCTATGATGGAGCGACTTCTACATTTGCGTTTAACCGGATTCCTAACAATTCTTACTTAAATGGCGCTTCCCCAAATCGTTACAACTCTCCAATCGGGCACAACAGAACCGAATCTCCGTACAGTTCGAGCAACAGAGACTTGTGGGGTAATAGAACCGACCCTGCAGGTCCTGGTTGGAACTTGAATGTGTCGATGGGAAACAACAGAGGGAACTGGGGACTTCCTTCTTCTGCTGTTGGTAATGATAACAATAGTTATGGGAGAAACTTTGGGACGGGCACTGGACTTTCCGCGTCCCCATTCAACGGTTTTGAAGGTTCTTTAGGGGAATTGTACAGAGGCAGCTCGGTTTACAGCGACTCAACATGGCAGCAGCAACAGCAGCTACCACCTCAGTCTTCTCACGAGATAGACGCTTTGTCTCGCTCTTACGGTTATGACATTGACAATGTAGGTTCAGACCCATCTGCGAATGACTCAGAAGGTTACAGTGGAAGCTACAATGTTGGAAATAGACAAACTAATAGAGGTAACAACACTTTTAAGTTTGGTACATTTGATCGAGATAGAAATGTTCTGATCTGTGTTTTGTTTAGGTATTGCGGCATAGGTTATCAAAAACCAAGAAAAGGAGTTGAGAGATTTGTAGATTGAAAGCAACAAATATCAATTGCAGAGTTTGAAGAGGTTCTCATGACAAAGAAACCAACTTTGTTGATAACAGTGAGTCTCTGCCAAAAAAAAAATATAAGAACAGTTTTTGTTTTCTTACATAAAGATAAGATTGTAGCAGCCAAAGATACAACAAGATGAATGAAGATTTGCTTTCAAAGTTCTTCTCAAAAAACTTTTTTTTTCATAGAAATAACCAAACAAAGATCTTAGAATTTTCGATCAAGATTCTTCAGGGGTCTGTGCTCTGTTTTGTAATTTTAATTTTTGTTTTCTTTTTATTTTCCAATCGAATTGTTCATGGAAACCTTTTTTTTTCTTACATTTAGAATGGGAGAAAATATTGTGTAAGAGAGGGATATGACTATTTTGTTGCATATATCCCTTTAATGAGATCTATTTTCTTTGGTTTTTTATTTCTATGTTTATTATTTGTAGAAGAAAAAATTGTGAAACCTCTTTCTATGTTTAGAGCTTTCAGGTAAATAAACATTAATATCCCACACTTCATTAGAAAATAAATTTAAAATATATAATTACAGTAGAAACTTTGTAAAATAATATTCGCTAAATTAATAATTAAAATAAAATAACAATTTTTTTCGATTTTAAATTGAGCTGGTTCAAAATACACAATTTAGTAAAATAATAAGATAATAATTTTTTAATATAGTTTCATAAATATTATAAGTTAATAAATAGTATATAAACTTTTTATATAAATATGAAAGATCTAACTAAGATAATCTATTAAAATATAAATTTATTATTTTTGGCTTTTTTTAAAATTGATTTTTGTTTTTATCTCTGGTGTTGTTTTCTCAAAATGTATTTAACAATTGTGAAAAAAATGTAGACGTGATAATTGTTTTTTTACGTGCAACTGCTTCTACTGGTATCATTATCTCATCTTTAGGTTGGCTGATATATACTATGCTGGTCTTTTTAATGTGTTTGAGATTATATTTTGACTAATTTTTAGATAAAAACCTTTTCTCAAGTCATGCTTGTAAATTTTTTTGAGTTCATGCAGGATGATCTCTCTTGTACTAATATGACTTTTTTAAGTACTTGATATGTTATTATTGACTTTGTAATATTGATAAATAAAAACGTTGAATGCTGAACAAAGAAGAATAAAACCCAATTATCTTTAGTGTAAACAATGTTTTGTTCCTATTCCAAAAAGATATACATTAAATGAAAACTTCTTATTTTAAAAAAGGAATATTCTAGAAAATATTGCATTTAAATTAGTTATATATATCTCTATAAATTAATAACTCTATATAAATTAACAACTCTACAAATTAATAAAATATTAAAATATCAATATTATTAGTTTATAGAATTTTACTGTATATAAATAGAATAGACCGAAGTAAAAAATTGATAAACCGTAATAAAATGTTTCAGAATATGCATTAGACACTATGTTTCCGCAAATCACTTGTAACGAAAACAAACTGAACCGAACTAAATTAAGAAATACCAAACTGAATCAAAGAGTTATATATATCCAAACAATTAAAAAAATTCTTTTGGAGATTCAAATCAAACCAAAACCAAACTGAAAATCAATAACTACTTGAATACTCAAAATACAATTGGATATAGTAAATTATTAGTTATATTTGGATTTTAAAAAAACCAAAATATCTAAATTAAAATTTTAAAATACTAGTTATGTTTGGACCGAATAACCAAAATAACCAAAATTAACCGGATAATATTCGAAAAAATCGAATTACCTAAAACTATTTGAATATATTTGTCTAAAATTACCCAATTTATCTAATATTTCTATATAAATTACTTGATATTTTTATTCAAATTGTAGAATACCAAAAAATGAGTCACAACTGAATCGAGTCCAAAGTTTTTTGGGGGTGTTAACCAATTTCTAGCTTTACTATCCGAACCTAACTGAAAATCAAAAGTATCAAATCGAAACTGGTTCGAATTTTATAAATATCTGAAGGTTTATATATTTTCGAAATATCCAAAAACTAAAAAATCCCGATAGAATTGAACCGAGACCGTTCATGCCTAATAGACGCTGACACAGGTCCCACTAACGAAGCCTGTCCTAAACTTTTACGACTTTTTGGCCTCCTTTTACAAATCTTATAAACTAAAATTATATTTATAAAAAATTCTTATGTATTGCTCTCTCAATAGGTTTATTTTTCTTGTAAGATGATTCATATCCAAATCTTTTTTTTAATGATCTACAAACAAATTTCTTATAATAAGGCATTTGCGGATATGTTTCTTAATACATACCATATTCGAGATTGTTGTTGTGTAGTGTAATTAAATTTGCAAAGAAGTACCACAATAACCTAAAGAAAATAAAATTCTCCCTTTGAATTTGCAGAAACACCAATTGATTTTCCCACTTTACCTTTCTTCTTTTCTCTCTCTCTTGTCCAAAGATGGCGTCAGAGGCAGACCAAAGCTTCAAAGACCTTTCATGGTTTCTTCAAGCAATCAAAGACCCACATCAAAATTGCTTCAATCTTCAAACCCTTTCTTTCTCCACCTCCGGCAAAACCACGCATTGTCAGCTAGTAACAGATAACTCCATGAACATTAACGTCACCAGAGACAACCTCACTTCACTTTCCCAGATCTTCATCGAGCTGACGACATCTTTAGAGGCGAATGCATCTCTCAGGAACTTGGAATTCGAAGGAATCGCGTGGGAAATCGAGCTATTGCAGAGCCTTGGTTTGTTGCTGGACAACACCTCGAAGATAAAGCATCTCGCTTTCAGAAAGAACAGGTTCAGTGAGCAATGTCTGAGCGAGCTCTCAGGGATTTTGAAAAGAAACAGTTCGATGAAAGAGATTATGTTCTTAGAGTCAAGGATTGGATGCAGAGGAGCTACGCTTCTCGGGTCGGCTCTCCAAGTTAACGATTCATTAGAGGAATTGCAGATTTGGGAAGACTCAATTGGGTCAAATGGAGCAGAAGAGCTCTCGAAAATGATCGAAACAAACTCAAGTTTGAAACTTTTCTCCATATTCGACTCCAGTCCCGTCACTGCGACGCCATTGATATCTGCCGTTTTGGGTATGAACAGAGAAATGGAGGTTCACGTGTGGAGTGGAGATCACAAAAGAGACAGAAGCTCAAAGGTCGTTGAGTTCTTGCCTGAGAGCAACACTCTTAGGATCTACCAGATCGACATTTCTGGCTCTTGCAGAGTCGCTGCAGCACTGGGGATGAACACAACCGTGCGGTCTCTAGACATGACGGGGGCGACGCTGAATTCGCGGTGGGCGAAAGAGTTTCGCTGGGTACTTGAACAGAACAAGACTCTTAGAGAAGTGAGACTCTCGAAAACCGGTCTTAAAGACAAAGCAATTGTGTATGTTGCAGCTGGACTTTTTAAGAACAAGAGCTTGCATAGTTTGTATGTTGATGGAAATCGGTTCGGGAGCGTTGGCGTCGAGGATTTGCTTTGTCCATTGAGTAGATTTTCTGCTCTACAATTGCAAGCCAACATCACACTTAAGTCAGTCGTGTTTGGAGGTTCCAAGACAAAGATTGGAAGAGATGGACTCACCGCGATTTTAAAGATGGTGTCAACAAATGAGACTGTGGTTCATCTCGGGATTCACGACGACGCAAGCCTGGGACCTGATGATTTTGTACACATCTTCAAGGGCTTGCAGAAGAACGCGTCTTTAAGACGGTTATCGTTACAAGGCTGCAAAGGAGTAAGAGGAGATAGAGTATTGGACGCAATCACAGAGACATTGCAGATTAATCCATTGATTGAGGAAATTGATTTAGTGAGGACTCCGCTTCAAGATTCAGGGAAAGCTGATGAGATTTATCAGAAGCTGGGGCACAATGGTAGGAAAGTAGATGAAGCAGAGACGGATTCACTCAAGGATATGCCACTCACTGAGCCAAAGAGCATTAGAGCTTTCCTCTGTGGACAAGACTATGCAGGCAAGACAACGCTCTGCAACTCTATACTGCAAACTTTCTCTGCTTCCGGTTTTCCTTATGTGGAGAATGTGAGAACTTTGATGAACCCTGTGGAGCAAGCTGTTAAAACAGTTGGTGGGATGAAAATAAAGACATTCATGGAGGAGGAAACAAAGATCTCGATATGGAATCTTGCGGGGCAGCATGAGTTCTATGCTCTTCATGATCTTATGTTTCCGAGCCCATGTCTCTTCTTGATCATATTGAGCTTGTTTCGGAAACCGAGCAACAAAGAACCCAAAACACCAGCAGAAGTAGAAGGTGAGCTTCAATACTGGCTTAGATTCATTGTTTCCAACTCGAGAAAAGCGGTTCAACAATGCATGAAACCAAACGTCACAATTGTGCTCACGCACTCCGAAAAAATCAATCAGCAATCAGAAAGCTTTCAGGCAACTGTGGGTTCCATTCAGAGACTGAGAGATAAGTTTCAAGCCGTAGTGGATTTCTATCCGACTGTATTCACAGTTGATGCTAGATCATCTCCTTCGGTTAGTAAACTCACACATCATATTCGGATGACAAGCAAATCCATCCTTCAAAGAGTTCCTCGGGTTTATCAGCTTTGCAACGATATGACACAGCTCTTATCAGACTGGAGATCAGAGAATTCAAACAGACCTATTATGAGATGGAAAGCCTTTGGAGACCTTTGCCAATATAAAGTTCCTTCCCTAAGAATAAAGTCTCGCAGTGAGAATATTGAGATTGTGGAGACGAGAAGGCGAGCCGTAGCCACATGCCTTCACCAAATAGGAGAGGTAATTTACTTTGAGGAGTGGGGCTTTTTGATACTAGACTATGAATGGTTTTGTGGGGAGGTTCTTGCTCAGTTTATAAAGCTTGATGTAAGAAAGCAAAGCACCGGGGAAAGAAACGGTTTTGTCAGCAGGAAAGAGCTGGAGAAGATTTTGAAAAGTAGTTTGCAGAGTCCGATTCCAGGGATGACCTCAAAGGTACTTGAGCACTTGGATGTGTGTGACCTTGTGAGGATGATGAAGAAAGTAGAACTTTGCTATGAACAAGATCCTTCCAATCCAGATTCTTCATTGTTAGTCCCATCGATTCTCGAAGAAGGCAGAGGGAAGACCCAGAAATGGCAGATAAACACACACGATTGTGTTTATTCGGGCAGGCATCTCCAGTGCGACGATTCGAGTCACATGTTCCTCACGGCTGGGTTCTTCCCTCGTTTACAGGCAAGGGCTCAGTAAGATTCTCTGTTTCTTTCATCTCTTTAGAACTAAAACCTTACTGCTCGTTCATACTGCCTGCACAGGTGCATCTTCACAACAGAATCATGGAACTGAAGAACCAATACGGGGCTACTTATAGCCATGAGAAGTACCTCATCACTATAACGATCCAAGGCATTAATATTAGAGTAGAGCTTGGAGGACATTTGGGAGATCACATTGACATTCTTGCTTGTTCAACAAAGAGCTTGACAGAAACTTTGAGGCTCATTCACCAGCTAATCATTCCGGCTATCCAGAACAGCTGCCACGGCTTAATCCTCCTTGAGCATATCATAAGACCACAATGCGTCCAGGACTTAACTCCACCAAGATTCCGACAAAGTCAGTTTGTTTCCCTCCAGAGGCTAAAAGAAGCATTATCATCAGTTCCTGCAGAGACTATGTATGACTATCAACACACATGGGACTCTGTTCTAGATTCAGGTAAGACTGTTATGAGAGCTGGATTTGATTTAGCCCACGACCTCCTCTCTGATGATGATTTCAGAGAAGTATTGCAAAGAAGGTACCATGATCTACACAACTTAGCCCAAGAACTACATGTTCCCACAGAGGACAACCCCGAAGCAGAAAATCATGTACCGGTGACCAATGAGCTGGAAAAAGTCGATCCTAGCTTTGGTGGGATCGCTAAGGGTGTAGAAGCAGTACTTCAGAGGCTCAAGATTATCGAGCAAGAGATACGAGACCTGAAGCAAGAGATCCAAGGATTGAGATACTACGAGCACAGACTTCTTATCCAGCTTCATCACAAAGTAAACTACCTTGTCAACTACAATGTCCAGATGGATGAAAGAATAGTTCCAAACATGTTTTACTTCATCAGACCAGAAAACTATGGGAGAAGACTGATCACAGCAATGGTTCCTGGCATGGTTTCTCTAAGGATGCACATGTTATGTGAATTTAGACGGGAACTGCATGTTGTAGAAGATCAGCTTGGATGTGATGTGATGCAGATAGACAACCGAGCTGTGAAGTGCTTGGCTCCATACATGACAAACTTCATGAAACTGGTGACTTTTGCACTGAGGATAGGAGCAAACTGGGCAGCTGGGATGGGGCACATGATACCTGACTTAGGCCACGCAATCGCTCACCTAGCTAACCCATCTGTCATGGCTGGAGCGGCCGGAGCTGCAGGAGCCATGGGAGTGGCTGCTGCAATGGGTAGGAACCGAGGCAGAGATAGAGATATTCAGGAGCAAGAGCAAAGAGCAGCTCAACAGTGGCTCATCGATTACTTGAGGGAACAGAATTGCTCAACCGGGAGTGATATTGCAGAAAAATTTGGCCTGTGGCGAGTTAGATACATAGACGATGGGTCCATCGCCTGGATCTGCAAAAGGCATATGATTACCAGAGCCAATGTAGTGAGCCAAGTTCCCCTCTGATACTTGCTAGCTAACTACAAAAAAAACAAAAAAAATAGTACTTTAATTAGTCAAAACCATTTTCATTCTCTGTTACCGTTTGATGATCTTTACATCTTTACCAATTTTAGTGTTGGGTCCCTTGTCCCTATTACCCCAATGGGACAAAGACAGAAAAGCATCCTCTCAAGATCCTATGAAAAAGACACTTCAACTAACCAAAGAACATCCAAACATTTGTCCTCAAGATTTTTTCAGAAAGCTGAATCATTGGATCCCTTGCCTCTCTCTCCCCATCTATGGGACCTAATCTTGATGGTCACAAAGACAGTGGGTCCAGAGAGTGACAATCATACCACATGATGATTGTACGAATAATTAAGCAATCTTAGCATGATCACGATGCTTTAGAGATTCTTTTGGATGTTAAAACTCAGAAGGAAAAGAAATATGATTAGGCAGCATAAGTTCTTATAATGCGAATATAGTTCTAATAGTACAAAGGCTAGTGATACATAATAATAACTTCACCTCAACTAAAACATCAAGCTGACCAGATGGGAGATACATCACATAGTACATTATAAAATTACATCATTAGGAGATTAGTCTTTCTTCATTAGAAAAGTCTAGGAGTGACCTGCGTTCTTCCTCTGAACTTGGTAAAACAGATGCTCAGAAAAAAGGCCTGCTTCCGTAGAACACACGGGATCCGTTGTTGCTCTTTGGTGTTGGCAGCTTCTGAGAATCAGAGCTTGAATTCTCTGATTTTGTTGGGCTATCAATGTCCAGAGGAAGCTTCATCTTAGCCAGTGAATCAGTAAACTGTTGCATACTTTTCATGTACATGTCGACTATATCCTGTTGCACCACCTTTGACTCTGGCTCAACCCTCACACTGAGGATGGATTTCACAATCTTCTCCTCGGATGTCTCACCTGAAGCCTCGCTCTCTGACTCCTGGGAATCCGCTTTGGAGTTCACGAGAGAGAGATGATCATGGTTTGATGTTTCTGTGGCGGAGTGAGCTGAAGCGTGAGGAGAAGCAGCTCCATTTGTTGCATTGCTGCTGGCAGGTGAATCTTGCTTCAGTACAGAAGTGACAGAATTGGTTACATGATTCTCAGTATCAGTAGTAACCAAGCTGTCAGAAGTTTCTGAGTCGACAGTGGAACAGGAGATCCCAAAATACTCGGAAACCATCTTCTCGTTCTCATTCGCGACATTAGGATCTGGAAACTCTATCTTATCCAACTCATCCGGAACTGATTCAGACCCTTCTCGATTCTTGGTAGATTCGTCAACAGAAACAGATGAAGGCATAGTGGGAAAAGCCATTACTTCAGGGTAGGATCCATTGTAGGAGAGAGACAATTGAACAAAACCAGCTGGCGAATGGTACAGATCAGTAGAAGAAAGAGAGAACTCTTTCTCGAGTTTCCCATTCTTGAAGAGCAGTTCCGACATAGGAACCAGAGTAAAACCAAGCAGCTGGTCTTCGAGATAATTCTTCACCCTGCTCATCATGTAAACCTCACATTTGAGGGAAGTGTCCAAAACCCTGACATCAAGCTTAACCATGTCATCAAAAACCGGATTCCTCCCACCGCCATTGATGATTTTGGTCGACTCAGACTTTTCGGGATCACTTGTAAGGCAAAGCTTGGCATAAACGTCTTGCTTGTGGTATATACAAATGTTATGGATATCCCTTGCCTGATGCACATAAACCTCAAGAGTACCAACAAGGTCTTGCCGGCCACAACTGATGGAATCTTTTCCATTGGATTTGATGCCGTTTGATCGTTTTCCAGAGCTCTGCACAGAAGTTGAGTTCTCATTCTCGGACTCACCAATCTTGAATGGCGAAACAACAGATTGTGGGGAGTCCATTGCAAAACTAAGAAACAGTCCTGCAAAAATAAAGGCCAATTAGTATCAGTATATATATGAATGGCCTCATCTTTCTTGCCAACTTACACATAGACACGATTCTCAAAAGTGAACTATGTGTTCGTGATCAGTAGAAAACCAAGCAGAGCAACTTTTTCACCAAGCGATGGTGGTTGAATATAACTTTAGCATACAAAATGGCTGTTCCATAATTTCCATAGACATGCAAGCCAAAAAAATTTGTGCTTTGAATAACTACGTCGAACAGCCTCAAAAGATATAAGGACTGAACACTGAGAGAAGATGTTTATGGGAATCTCAGAGTTGGAAACTTGGAAGAGTTCTCCTTTAGGCTTTTAGCCCAAGCTAAGCAGAGCAGAGCTATACAGGAGAATTTCAAGAACAATGAAACGAACACTCTAGATTCTAACCCATAATAAAGTAGCTCGAAATTCACGATGACCCATCAATAATCGACACAGCCAAAATCCACAGATTAAGCTTAGATAACACATTTAACAAGGAAGAAATTTCGAAAACTAGAGTCATGTTGAGGTACAAGTCTTTAATTCAAACTCTAACCTAGTCAAACAATTCATGAGCGGTTTCATACAATAAAGCAATAGACTTTGTTTTAGAGACAACAACGGATGACCTAACTGAAAGTTTTAAACTTTCTTGCTCGATCCAATCAGATAAGAAAGCACAAACTCAATTCTGACACAGCTCGCACTCAACACAAACAAAGAAGGCGTGAATACTAAAAAACTTGCCTTAAATCCAGAACCAAGCTCTGATCCGCAACTGGAGAAACCAACGTAAGAAGAGAAGGCAGCTGATTTCTCTATCAGAGCAACCCAAAAAGAGAAACTTAAAACAGAGAAAAAGGAGAGTAAAAGACAAACTCGTAGTTGTAGTCGTGTAAGAAGATGATTGAAAGAGCAACAACAAGCATGTGAGTTACATAAGAAAGTTAGAAACCAACAAGACAATTTTCAAAGAGAGACTTAAATGCAAAACTGTTAGTAAGTTGAAAAAGGTTGGAAAATTCAGGGGTCGGCAGAAAGAGAGAGAGATAAGATTAGGGTTTTGCACAGTCACTTCAATGGCGGACCACTAAGGAAGTGGGGCATAGTCATATACACAAAATTCAACTGTTTCGGCTGTGAAGAAAAAAAGTAGATTGAAAGCTATAAGCTTTTTCATGACCATCAAAAAAAGAAAAAGATCGTAAAGCTTACAATAATACTTCACGCGGATGAAATCACTTGCAGAGTTGTTTTGAAGAAGGAAAGCTTTATGAGCTTTTGGCTGGCTGGCAAAAGCGTTAATGGAGTCTTTCTTGCTGTTGCTGGTTTTGTAAATTGGCAATATTATCGCAAAAACTAAAAAGAAGAAAAGATAGAAGAGAGAGCGTTTTCATTTCTTTTTTAATATTTTTTTTTCTATTCGAAGCTAATGGGCTTTGGGGCCCACTCGTCAGTTTCTAGCAAAGCATATCAAGTGATTCTCACATGATCTCTAATTATGTCTCTCTTTTTTTCTTCTCTAAATACAATTTCAAAACCAATATTAATAATATGATGATTATTTAAATAATTATGGAATTTCTGAATAAACAAGTGGACAAAAAGTGTAATCATTTTTTTTGCAACTATATCTACACACAAATATTATTATTCTTTGATAAATGAGTGGATAAGAATGCTTGAGTACACAGATTAAAGTTAGATATGAAATTAAAAAGTATGAAGTTTTCTGAAAATGTGTAGAACCCACAAGAAAGCTAAAATTATAAAAAGACCCAAAAAGTGCTTATTTTTAAAAATTTTGTATATTGTCATTATTCATGTGTAAATTAAATATCATTGTTTTTTTTCCTTTTTTCTTTGACAATTATTGGTTTTATATGTTTTCATGCCAAAATTTTCAAACTATAATTGCTGACATTGTAACATAAAAAAAAATGTCACTATCATCTCGATGCCCTACTCTTTCCTTTTAGTTGCTTAAAATCTTATATTCCATTTTATTAAGATACAAATCAACTTTTCTCCTAATTCCAAATTATTGTTTAATTATTCTCCCTCCTCAAAGATTTTTATCTATCTCAGAAAGAACAAAAAATCAACTCGTTACTTGCAATAATACAATTCGTTAGTATAATAAAACTGAAATTGAATTGTTCACTTTAACACACACACACACAAAAAAATTTTGATTTGTGCACGAACGGTAAATTTGTGTGTCAATCAACATGGGGAAAAAAATATTGACTGCTATTTAAAAAAATATTGACTGTATTTGGAATCCAGAAATAAATTCGAAAGTATAAAAGGCCATTTAGGTTACCAAAATAATACACCCATTTAAAGCCCACTTACTGAAAGCCCAATTCTAAAACGGCTTTGAGTGGGTTCCACATTGTTTTCTCTTTCTGTAAAAAACAAAAACAAAAAACAAATATCAAAAACAATATTTCGAATTACAACGGTCGAATCGATATTTCTCAAACATTCAAAAATCGCTTACCTTATCGTCTTCCTCTGTCTCTCTCACACTTAACGTTCACATTCTCTCTCTAAAAGACTACAGTTTCTCTATCTCTGTTTGGAAACAATGAAGTCTCCTGCGAAGATCGGAGAGAATCGATTCTTAGGAAACATTTCGACTTCTTCCATCCGAAATCTGCTTCCCAGATCCATCTACGCCAAGCAGAAATCTATCCAAAATCCACAAACCAAGAGTTTCAGATCCAACGACGAGAACGCGCCTCCTTGCGACTCAAATATACAAACTGCTCATAACCATCTTCAGTCGAAAAAAAAATCTCCTCAGAAAGTTTTTCCCTTCGCGACCCAGATTCTCCCCGAAGAACATACTCAGGTAGAGATTTATGACCTAAGCTTTGGATTTTACATAGCATCAACATGAGTATATGGTTCTATGGTTTAAAAATATATAAACTGTTTGATTCTGAAATTTGGTCCAAACACTTACTCTGAAGACAAAGAGTATACTGTTTCAAATTCTCCATCGAAGGTAAAAGTTATTGTCGGCACATTATAGTGAATTTTTCTGTTCAGTCTTTTAATTTCGATTGAATTTCAACAGTTTCAAGCCAGGAATGTGCTAGCCACAAGATCTAACTCAATGGCTAATGAGATCACAGAAGAAGATGACGAATTGGGTGACCAGATCCGTGAACTAAAGGTCTCACTTTCCGTCACATACGATTTAATAACTATCTTCGTAGCTCCAGAATGTTTCAGTTTATGCTCCTACCTATTATCTGTACATATCGGTTGTGTATTTGTTGTTTGTTTTCACATTGGCATTGTGTATAAATAATGTTGGTTTTTTGGTTTACAGGAGGAACTAATCAGAACCAAGTCTGATGGGTACAAACCTGATGGAAGCAAGAGTGGTTACTTTGTGAGGGAGAGCTTGAGTCAATTGAGAATGAGCATCAACAAATCTTTAGTCATGTCGTGTGATAACAAAGAAGATTTAGAAAAGGAAACAATGGATGATGACGTGATGGAATTGAATAAACATATTGAGAAGTTTCACACGTATTGTGATGCTGATGACTTGAGGGATTCAGTGCAATCCTCCTTTGCAAGTGCTTCGTGTTGTGAAGTAGAGTCAATGAGTGGAGATGAGATCTGTTCAGAAGATGTGGAGATGCACAAGCATCGGATTCACAAAGATTGCACCTTTGCTGAATCTGTGGGAAAAGGGATTTCAATCAGTTTACCTCATCAGACTCGTATTCTTGAAGAGCCAACTTTGTCAGAATCTCCAAAGATTAGGAATTTTAGGAAGAGCGTGGCTGTGTCGACAAAGTTTCAGGCAAGTGCTAGGAATGTAACCGAGAGCTCCAATATTGGAAACAAAAATGTCCAACAATTTAGCCCTTCTATGTCCAAGAAGCCTTTGAGTCCTACGGATTCTTTAGCTGCAAGTCTCCAGAGAGGACTGCAGATTATAGACTGTCACCAACGGAGCTCTTTATCAAACAGGTCTTCTGTCTCCTTCTCGTTTGGGCATCTGTCTCTGAAGCCTTGCGATGAAGCTGAGAATCTTAGAGCCTCGGTTAAATCGTTACAGGAAGATAGACCAAAAGGTGGATCATCGATTCTCCTCTGCCTTTCTTGCAGACAGAAACTTGACCAAGAAGCTGAAGTATGTCTGGAAAACCTGAGATGCATTTACCTTACTTTTAAGTGAGCTATTCGTATTGACAACTTATATCTTCTATTACCAGGGAGGATATAAGCCAACAGAAGCTTGCACGGACGAGATGCATCTCAAGAACATCTGCGCGGAGCAGGCTACCAAAATTGAGCAGCTAACTTGTCTGGTAAATATTTAATAAACTTCTGATGAGACTACTAAGTGTTAAAGGCTAAATCTGAGTTTTCTGACAATATGTTTAATAATTATTCAGTTAGACCGATACAAAAAGAACGCTGTGCAAGAGCCTAGTAAGGTAACCCAACATGTTACATTTCGAAACAGAAGCAAACCAGTGAATTTTTGTTCATTCCCTGGGTGTTCACAACTTTGACTATGCTTATCTGTTTGTGTAGCTAACCAAATCCGATAATAGAGGAGATGAAACAGAGGTCGTGAAGGAAACCTATGAGACAAACCAACTTAGTGAAGACTTTGGGAAGATTAGGATTGATCTCAGTGAAAAGGAAGCTCTTTTAAAGGAGATTGCAGAGCTTAAGAGCAAGCTGCAGCCTACTAAATCAACAGATAATCTGAGATCATCTTTGCTATTACGTTCCTTTCAAATGAGGAAAAGCACTGATCTAACCAAGAACGCTGAGAACAACAATGATGTCCTAGAGGAAGAACGTGAAAGGTGGACAGAAATGGAGAGCGAATGGATATCTTTGACAGATGATCTAAGAATGGATATTGATAGCCATCGTAGACACGCAGAGGATCTGGAGATGGAGCTAAAAAAAGAGAAAATGGCTACAGAGGAGTTAAATGACGCTCTTCGTAGAGCCATGCTGGGTCACAGTAGATTCATCGAGCAATACACAGAACTGCAGGAGAAGTATGATGAATTAGCTGAGAGGCATCATGTTACGATGGCAGGAATAGTTGATGTGAAGAAAGCAGCAGCTAAAGCTGCAGTGAAAGGTCGTCATGGGAAACGTTTTGCAAAAGCCTTTTCAGCTGAGCTTACTGCCATTAGAGCTGAGAAGGAGAAAGAAAGAGAGTTCCTGAAAAAGGAGAACAAAGGCCTTAAAATCCAGCTGCGAGATACCGCTGAAGCTGTCCAAGCTGCTGGAGAACTACTTATCAGACTCCGAGAAGCTGAACAATATGTACAATCCACTGAGGTAACTTTTATTTTCACCAAATAAAAAAAAGCCTTTTGACGACGTGAACTCTGCGTTGTAGGCATGAACCAAACCTCAAAAATACCTGAACTTTTGCTTGTGGTTGGCTCACTTGTGGATTCTAATGTTGGTTTGATATTGGATTCAAAAAACCATATTTCAGGAACGTTTCAGCTCAATTGAAGAAGAGAATGAGAAGTTAAAGAAGCAAATGGACAAGATAAGGAGTAAGCACAAAACAGAAATGAGCACAATGAAGCAATATCTTGCAGAAAGCAAATTACCAGGGTCTGCATTAGAGCCATGGTTCAAGGAGAACGAGGAGCATTTATCAGAACACAGAACCGGTTTGGTCATGGAGAATGAAGAACATGTACCAGAACACAAAACTGGTTTGGTCAGCTATGACGATTATGGAGACGATCAGGCATGGAGAGCTGAGTTTGGTGCCATATACCAAGACCATCAGTATTGATGATGATTCGATCATTTCATTTCAAGAACAATAACTTTTAATCAGTCCCTTTTGTTTCAGACAAGACCCATCTTGGGTCATCTCATCTTCTTATGTTGCCTAAACATTCTTTTTGCTGTTGTTGTCTTTACATCTTCCATAGTTGTATGGCCATTAGATGTGTAACTGATGAATCAGTTTTCTTTGTAATCTGAATATCATTAATTCGCTAAAACGATTCGCTATCTTCCTCTGTTTCTAAATTTTAGATTCAAAAGTTGAGCTATGGGAGATTCGGTATAACTAATCATACATAAGAAGTTGAGTACATTATATGCTAGACATCAATCATGTGAATGCATGCCTTCACGACCTTAACATTAAAAAGTTATAATCATAGTTATTTTAATCGCAAATTCTATCAAATATGAAGGATTATTGAGAGGATTATGCTCAAATCTATCTTTTTTTCGTCGTGCTCAATCTAATATTTTAGTTCGGATTTGCTTTCGTATTCAAAAATATGAACCGGACTGAAAAACCGAATAGTATAGGGTTAGAATTTTAAAATATATAAAATAGAGAGGCTTGTACACAAATACGAGGATTCTTGTCTACCGTCTAATAGGCTCTTCCTA
The DNA here is from genome assembly GCA_000218505.1 of Schrenkiella parvula. NCBI lineage: Eukaryota > Viridiplantae > Streptophyta > Magnoliopsida > Brassicales > Brassicaceae > Schrenkiella > Schrenkiella parvula. Next base: position 9,146,129 of record CM001192.1, on the reverse strand, counting down.
GGGACACAGTGACTCTATTTTGAGGCCTAACAAAGACCCATAAATACTGTTTGGCTACAGGTGGAAACGTAAACCAGAAGAAAATAAACTATATGATCTTGTTTTTTTTTTGTCAGTCAAGAAATAAAATTTTGAAGATTAGGTAGAAAAGCAAAACTATCTTCAGCTTCAAAGGCTTCAGCTATGGCGGCCGAGAATTCTTCAAGCGGTATAGACATCGACACAAGTCTCGATTCCGATTCAAACCATAACCCCAAAGCTAATGATTTGACCAATCACGACTCTTCCAAGGTATTGATAATCCCTTCTCCCGCCGTTTGTTTCGTCCGTTTCGCCGGAGATGCTGCTGGCGGCGCTGTCATGGGCTCTATATTCGGCTATGGTGATATTTCTCTTCCTTTCGTCATACTATGTCTTATGTCGAAATTTATCTGGTTTTCCCTTTTTAAAATTTTTTTTTGTGTGGATGATTCTCTGTTTTGCTTGCTCGAGAGTGAGATTTATTTGATCTCAAGCAGAATACTTTAGTTAAGAGTATTAGCGATCATAGGTATTCGAAAGGCCCAAGTATCTGATTTATTGTCCAAGTTTCTCTAAAACTCTAGACTTATGAGGTTCTACAATAGTGTGTGTAGTAGACTTCTTTAGCATAACTTTTTTATACAAGAACATTACTCAAGTTTATGATTCTTAATTTTCAGTTCAGTTAGCTTAGCTTTCTGCGTATGCATCATTAATTTTGGGCTCTGACGAATGGAGGAACAGCCAGATTACTTGAGTTAGGGACAACAAATGGTCTGTGTAGTCTTCATTGGTGTAACTTTTACACAAAAGAGCATTCTTCAAGTTTGTTTGACTTTTATGCAATCAATTTAGATTAGCTTTCTGTGTTGACTTTGTTACCGACTGGATTTGGTGACTAGAGAATCAGTTCATGTTCTTGTTTTCGTCTGATTGAACCATTATGTCTCACGGAAATAAGTTGGGGTTCAGGTTCTGGATTGTTTAAGAAGAAAGGGTTTAAGGGATCATTTGTGGATGCGGGTCAGTCTGCAAAGGTACCTAAATTTTCAAATCTTGTGGATTGAGTATGAGCTCTCCATGTGTGCTAATCATTCAGAAAGCCAACTGTATAATTGTGGTTTTCTTTATTAGACTTTTGCGGTTTTATCTGGAGTACACAGTTTGGTTGTTTGCCTTCTGAAGAAACTGCGAGGGAAAGATGATGGTGAGAGTTTCTCTCCTTCTTATCCGTACTCACTTCTACGATATAATATTTGCGCATACATGCAATTGAACTCTTAGCGCTTCTTTGCTTATATGTTAGCTTGATCTCTATTTTGCAGCCATCAACGTTGGAGTTGCTGGGTGCTGCACTGGTCTTGCTCTTAGTTTCCCCGGTAAGAACATAATATTTCTCGATTCGTATCCTCGAATTTGCAAGTATTTTATTTGGCACTATTCCTTTACAATTAAGATGATGAACCGTTTGAAGTTCATAGTGAAGTAAGAAAGATGCATAGCCGAGCTAACAACGCGTTATGATCGTGTGTGTTGCAGGTGCGCCACAAGCAATGCTACAAAGCTGTCTCACTTTTGGTGCCTTTTCTTTCATCCTTGAAGGACTCAACAAAAGGCAAACAGCTTTGGCTCACGTTGTTGCCTTGAGACATCAAAATAGAAGTCTCAAAGATGATTTACCACTCTCTTTGGCTCTCCCAATCCCTGAAGAAATCAAAGGAGCTTTCTCTTCTTTCTGCAACTCCTTAACAAAACCCAAGAAGCTCACATTTCCCCGCGCACGTTGATTTTTCTTTTTCGAACTTTTGTAGATGTTTGAAGCAGATGAAAATAGTTGTGCTCTTGACCCAATGAGAAAGAGAGATGTGTATTTTTTTGTTTTCATAACCAAGTTTCGTGGAATGAAATCCAGAACTAATTTTGCAAATCTCAATATCGTCTCAAATGGTAATTTGATCATTGGTATATCAAACATTAGGCCTTTTATAGTATTTTTAGATTTTGGTTCTTTTTCTGTAAATCTGAATTGATATTGTTGTATTTTAGCATATACAATTTTGGTTTTTTCTGTAAAACTAATTTTGGTTTTTTGTTGAAAATTTTATCTAAAATTTTGATCATTATGAATAATATATCTAAAGATATTTAAGGGTGTTTTTTTTGTTTTGAATTTCTTGGATATAAACAATATCATTGGAAATCGAATTCACATAGATTTTAATGGGTTTTTAAGTTCGATTCGGATGAATCATTTTGGTTTAATCCGATAATAAAACACCTCTCTGCTTCTTGCACTACTACTTAACTCTTGAAATGTCTGTGTTTAGACATATTTCAATGACCATAAGATGTGGAGATATTTGTGAAGGCAAATACAGTAACAAATCAAATTTGCAAAAGTTCTTCGATTTTATAAATGGTTTTGTATACAGATTCAACGTACAGACTACAACAATTAGTACTCGGATTTAATACCATTAATCTAGCTATTACTATATCGAAAAACAAAACAAAATTATATCCGGAAAAGTAATATATATTCTACAGTCCATTGAATCAAAACCAAACCAAACCCAACTCTTTAGGCTCTTTATAAACAGTCCTTTGGTTCTAACGAAAGTGCTTTGGAACAGTAGCTAACGACAATTGTGAAAAGACACACAAGTCATGGATCCTCCTTCTTCTTCTCAGATGGTCTCTCTTCTTTCTCTCATCATCATCTCATATCATCATCATCGTTATTATTATTTTCATCATTACTTCTTCTTCTTGTTTTCTTGCAGACTTGCGTTCTAAGGCTGGATACTCAGACTAGTGGATGGGACAAATCTATGCATAAGCTTTTTAAAGGCATTCGAGGTTCTTTTTTATAATCTATCTCATTTGTTTTATGTAGTTATACTTCCAAAGATCACAGTAATAGAATCAGTTAATTGAAACCAAAAGATTCAGAGACCGATTTTTTTTTGATATTACTTTGTTATTAGCTAATGATTTTGATATAAATTTCATTATCTCGTGAATTTGAAATGGTTACAAACCTTTTTTAAAAATCAAATTAAAAAGTGATGTAGCAATTTTACAGAAATGCATATTCTTTACTAGTTTTGTTCAACTAAAGAGATACTTTTTGAATAGTTTTAAAAGTTAGTTTATTTTTAAAAATTTCATAGTTGAATAAATATAGGTATATATGGTCACACTTAGAAGTGTTTTAATCACGAGATTCGATTTAAATAGTCAAATAATCATATTAAATTTACTATATTTTTGAATACTTTTTAACTGCTAATTGATTGATTTTCTTTTTGGGACGTGTGCATGATTATGAAACAGATGTGACATACACGATCGATGCGACGAGAGGATTAGCTTATCTCTCCGGCAAAACAAGCCCTGAGGTTGTTCTGAGGATCCGTAAAGCTAAGAAACATGCCGAGCTTATCCACATGGACTATGGCCACGTTAATCCTCCTCCCCTTAATCCTGCTAATCCCTTCGAAATCGTCCCTATCACTTTCAATAACCCAAATCCATGGCCACCGTCGCCGTATCTGTCGCCGATGTACCAGCCGACGGCTCCGACGACGCAGTATATGTACCACCGTCGCGATCCGTATATCGAACAACCACCTCCTGTGCCGTCTCCGTATTACTATTACCCGTACTACGCACCGGAGATGCTTTACTCTCCGCCGCCGCAGTTACCGACGCGAGACGGCGTCACCGACGAGCAACAGTGCCGGATCATGTGAAGAGAGTTTGGTCGGAGACGAAACATCGTATTGGTTTTGGTTTTGGTTTGGTAAAGTGGTTTTTTTACGCTTCACCAAATGTGTGTCTTAAAACAGGAGAGAAAATTACTCAAAGGTCGTCGACCAAAAAGATTTTTTTTTATCACATTTCTGATTAAAATTGAAATTTAGAAAGATATGATCACAATTGACCCAAAAAAAAAGGTATGTAAATCTGATCACAAAGGGATGATTGTATTACAGGAATGATCCAAAAAAATAGAAATGTAACATTGGAAATAAATAGATTACTGGAGTATTGTGTTTCAAAATGTCTACAAATGAGCCAAAGAAATAGAAACCAAAATCATGAAATTAACAGAAACGTGACTGACAAGGTAATAAAACAGAGTTGATGAGATGAGAAAGCTTTAGAAACATTGGTTAAAAGAAAACAAACGAACAAGTCAGGTTCCAACCTTTGATGAGATGAGATGAGAGCGTACGCAAACATATCGAAATGGGCATGAACAAGTCAGTTTCCAACCTTCTATGAGTACATTGAGGTTTGGGACAGTCTCGTCAGGGGCAAGTTGCTTTGCAATGTACAGCTTTATGGCAATGGTTCAAACCCGAACCAAAGTCAGCTTTATTGTGATGAGAATCAAACGAACGAATGGTTCAAACCCGAACCAAAGATCATACGAGCTTTGTGTTATATTCCGTCTTGAAAATGACATAGCCGGATTTGAGCAAGAGATGAGAAGAGGAGAAGTGGCTAATGGGGTGAACTGTTACATGAAGCAACACGGTGTTACCAAAGACCTCATCAAATCTTTGTTCCTCCACCCTCTTCCGCTTTGAATCAGCGCACGTATACTTGTGATTAGTTAGTCATGCTTGAACGGATATCAAAAGGGGATGTAGCTCAGATGGTAGAGCGCTCGCTTAGCATGCGAGAGGTACGGGGATCGATACCCCGCATCTCCAAATTTATCAATGTTTTACTCTCTTGCTTTTTTTTTGCAAATCACGTACAAATGTTTATATTATTTTTGTGGTTATAACCTATTTTCTATTAGTATTACGTAATTACCACATTCATTTTTGTTAGGAATATCTAATGTAGGTCATGAAATGCACGTATTACTAAAACCGGAATATCTTGGAATTTAGAAGATTATATCATTTTAAATAACGTATTTGCTAGACACTACATAAGATGTTACACTACTAGAGTAAAGTCATTATCACTTATCATTAAAATAGTCTGGTTTTTTATTATAAAAGTTCAAAGTTCAAAGACATTCTGAGAGCACTACTGAAGCTGGGTGCGAAGAAAATCCATATATCAAAAGACTTGATTAGCATTCCCGTAATATTGGTTAATTTTCGATGAAAATATAGTTTCGTTAATTTTCTTTTCAAAATCGTTGGAAATCTATTAGGAATTTTCGATGATATATCGAAGTACAATATAGTCCGTTGAATATTTCCAACAGATATAATATCATTTAATGTATCCGTTGAATTAATTATTTATTGCTGTTTGAAGTTTTAAAAATTCATTCAGATTCAGGACGTCTTTAGAAAATCTCCTATAAATATCCTTTTACCATTATTAGCGACATGCACAAATAACAAATATATAAAAATTATGTTTTCTAAATCGTTATGATTATTTTCGATCGTCTAAATCGTTATGATTATTTTCGATCGTGGATGGATAAACTTCTAACACATCCACCAATGAGTCAATTGACAAATGAGTCAATCCACAATCACTCTGTTCTCTAAAATACTTCACGTATCACTTTACATCCAAATATGGGGAAAGTTTAGAAAAAAATTGCAAGACTAGATAATTATAAATAAATAAAAAGCATCCCGTGGCCGATAAGGTTCGAACTCACGGGTCAAAAAGCATGTTTGGTACAATAAGCAATAACCAATTTACAGGACTTGACATCATTAACCTACCTAAAAACGAAGAAAAATAATAATACAAAAACATTCCGTGGCCGCTAAGGTTCGAACTCACGGGTCACCGGAGATTCGAACTCACTCGCTATTCCGATTCCACTTTTTTTTCAGCAGCCAAGACTCTTCATTATCTCCTTTACCTTCTCAATCACCGCCGTTGGATCCGCCCGTGAATTCGCAAGATGCATCGCATGATACTCCAAGCCTTTCCACTTAGCTATGAGCTCGAAATGAGGTCTCTGAAACTCGACACTTATTATCTCAAATATTGTTGTGTTTGGTGTTGCAGACACAATGTGTGTCAGTCCCGCTCCGTGAGCTCCTATGATCACTGACGCGTCTTGGATGGCTCGGACTTGATCTTTCATCGACATGTGTGCAAACAATCCATTCACAAGGTTAATTCCGCATTTCGTCAGGCCGGTGGAGCCAGATGCGACCCAGTGGTGCAACGAGTTGAACACTTCTTCCTCGTTGATGAGCCGAGACTGGACTTTACCACCGTGACGAGGGTGTGCTAAGTAATCTTCACGGCGGACAAAGAGAACATTGTGGACAGAAGGTGAGGAAGAAGACAGCGGTTTTTCTGGTGAGCGGTGTCTGTTGACGGGAAACCCAAAAGCTGATCTGATCATTTCGCCAAACTCTGATAGCCTCGCGGTTTTTTTATTGTCCGGGTTTTGCCAAAGATTATGAGCTGATTCTCCGTTGCAATCAATCTCTCGGGACAAGCCTTTGAAAAGCGTGGTTTCATATCCCAATGGTGAAAGAATCGCGTGTCGAAAACAAACCGGTTTACTGAAATTCTTTGCGTATCTGATTCCGGAAAATAAAGCTGTCCATGTTTCTTCTAGCTGAGTCTGCAAAACAGGTTCACAACATGGACATGAAACTTCTACTAAGCTCATTATTATTCATAAACGAAGTAAACTAAAACCATAAAACACAGGAAAATCAAAATCCTATAACCTAGAGTAACTACAAGTCTAAAGATAGTTGGGGCAAATGAAATGATATTTCTCTACTCATGGAGAAATCACGATCATGAACAAGAAGAGGACCGTACCGTGCAATGTCCATCAATGAAAACAACGTGTGGCCGATTAGGCAAACCGGTGACTCTAGAGGAAACATAAGCGCTGTACCAATCTGTCACGGTATGGAAGAGATTGGCATATTCGAATCGAGTGACAAGCAAAGTTGGTTCCTCCACCCACTGGGGACAAGCAAAAGCAAACCAAACATCAATCAACAAGAACATTACATATGTTTCAAGAAACACAACCTCATATGAAGTGTGAAAAGCTCAAATTCTCAATCTAAGCACAGAAAGATTTTCAATTTGTGATTCATTGCTGCATATGCTGAATAGATTTGATCTTCCAAATTCGTTCCAAGAAAAAACTTTCTAATTATCATATTTTTCAGTAAAACACAATCTAATTCATCAAGAATAGTTTACCATTAACAATTTTATTTAATCACAAGATCAATCAGAACAACAACAGTAAGATGCACAAACCTCTTCACAGACGAAATCTTCTGTGCCAACAGCACGAATCGAAGCTACCAAATCTCTCATCGTATGTCTATCTATACCACCTTCTTGAATATATTCATTCAGTATCTCGTCATTCACCAGCCGCCGCGAGACAATGGTGCCTCCTCCGCCAATGCGGCGGTTTCTCTTGAACCCTAACCGTGAAACCTCTTCCGCCACCTCAAACGCGCCTTCCCGGAACTCCGGTAGCTCATCCTCCTCTTTCCTCCCCATGACTTCCTCTAGCTTCTCACCTCCTTTCGACATTACGATCCGATCCGGGACCATTCTCAGATTCCTTCCCTCGCATATCGAGCTCTCTAGCGTCTCACTGTAAAAGCATCGAAACCAGCTTCCTTCTCCTCCTCCTTTGGAAACTTTCGGTCTAAGGAAGTCGACTCTCCGAGTGAATCCATTCCCGAAGTAGCCTTCGCAGGAGCGAGCGGGTAGATTCTTCTGCGGCGGCGTCCACGGAAGGTAAGAAGGTAAGATCGGCCACGGCTTCTGAATCGCCGACTCGTTGTTCACGGAGAGATGAAATCGCAGTGGGAAATGGGGATGTGGCTCCGGCGAAGACGACGATGAGGATGAGTGAAAAGCGAAGTAGATGCAGAGAAAGAGAGAGTTGAGAAGTAGCATGTAGAGGAATGTCTTCAGAATCCGTGGATTCCGTTTACTCATCTCTCTCGTTTCCTTGATTTGCGGATTTGAGATTAAAATTCTCTTCAGGCGTTGGAACTGAAAATTTCTATATTTAGATTTCCATAGATTTTCTCACTCGATGCTGAAGAAAAATCAAACGCCGAAGAAAGATTCAGTAGAAATCTTCACCGGCTGTTTCGCCGGAAAATTCTCCAAGGTCGAAGTAGACGTGAAGAAGAATCGGAATTTTGCAAAGGTGCCGATTTATTAAAGCAGAAAATTCCATGAATCCTCTCGCTCCCTCTCTGTTTTTTGGCACTTTGCTTTTTGACTAATCTATTTTATTGAACCAGACCAAAAAATAAACCGAACCGGAATAAATTAATTTCATACCCAAACTCAAATTAAACCGGAAATAAACTAAAACGTTCGCGAAACGTTTTCTTCTCTTTTTGCCAAACACGTTCAGTTACTTTTTAATTCCTGTCTCTCTAACGAAAATAATACATTTCCTACAAATAAAAAAATCTGCAATTTCTCTCTGTCTCGGTAAGCCTTGCTTAATCTTCTATTACTGTCTAATACTGAATTATTTTATTGCAGACTTATTATGAAGTAGATATCTTTGTTTAGGTTCATGTAAAGTTGTGTGCAACTATACTTTTTAGAAAAAGAAAAAATATATTCTTGAGAAATAAATCTGTTTATTTTTGTATTTAATCTGTTTTGCCACTCTGGAATGAATTTTTGAGTGAGGTAGAGATTATTCTCTGATTCAAAGTTATATAACTATTTTTAGATTTTGTAATTTCTTTTGTTTTTTTCTCCTAATATCGTCGGAATCTAACCTTTTTCATGTATGTAGTTTTCTTGTTTGATCCAGAAAATAATTGATTGTAGTTTTCTTATGTGTTTTAAGACCATTCTTTGATCTTGTTTTTTAGTTTTTATTTGCTTTTTTAGTGTTTAACTTTATCGATACGACTTAAAATGCATGTATTAATCTCAGAAAAACGAAAAGGAAAGTAAATACAGATTCTTCCTTTTCTTGTATAAAGACGTTTCTGTAATCCCTGAACGAGGGATTTAATGGGTTTTATTTTTATCCATTTTAATCTGCAAATTGATTTGTTAATAATCCTTTTTTATATGTTAACTTTATTAATGACGGTATCACGAAAAACAAACTTCCATTTTTTCGCATGGGAAAGTCAAGGGTTTTCTTTTGCTTGCGCTCTAAGTTTGTCAGATATTATATATACATAATTTTCAGAACGTAACAATCTTTACTCTTTTCTTGTTGTAGGTAAATCATTCACAGATCTTCTCGAGAAGAAGATCAAAAGGCAACAACACACAGGAGAAAGAAAAATCTTAAAAACCTGATTAAATGGATCGTTTTAACAGAAGATTTCTTCTGTTTCTATTGACTATACTTTTAGATTCTCCAATACTATGCCACAGTTGGGGATGGTTCTCTTCTTCTTCTTCTTCTGCAGAAAATATAGACTCTTCTTTCTCTCCGTCTATCAAATCCAATCCTGAGTTCTCCATAGAAGTTTTCAGTGACCAGAAGGCGGTTCAAGCCCTTGAAAACGCTAAAAACAAGCTTGTAGGTCCAAGTAGTTGCTGGCAAAATGCTTATGGTTACCTCATGTCTGGCTGCAAGAATATGGTTGCTACGGAAGAACAGAGGAAGAGATTTGCTTGGCATTTAAGCGATTGCTTCCAGAAAGAATCGGGAAGACCTGACTTTCCCACCTGTAATGATAGATCATCAATGATGAATTGCCTCAAGAAGCTTGATGATCATGAACATCAGATCTATCTCGAGTTCATGCTTGAGACTAACACCATCTGTCAACAATTACAGTAAGTTTTTAGTTTGTCTTGTCAAGCTTTTTTCTTTTTCGATTGCGTAATGGATTCTGAATTACTTTCTTTGGCAGGAGTCATGCATTGAAGAATGAAATACAGAGGCTTGTGAATGATTTGAAGAGAGCAGCTCAAAATACAGAAGAGAAACTGGATATCTTGGAGAGTAAATCCGATGATCTATTGCAGAGCACGAGCAGGATTCATGAGTCTCTAGGGTCAGTAGATGTTGTGGTTAAGAACGTGGCTCATACGACAAACACAATAGGAACTCAAATGAGTGGCGTGTCTCAACAAACCAACGAAATCTATCAAGAACAAAAGAGTATTACGGAGTCACAGCTAGCTTTAAGGGAAGGTCAAGAGAAGATGGGAGAAGCGATGAAAGCTGGAATGGAGATGTTCAACGATTCGGTGACTGACGTCAAGGAAGGTGTTGACAGGTTGAAAAACGATACAAAGCAAATCGGTGGGGAGATAAATTCACTTGGAGAAAAAATGACAAGAAAAATGAGTGCTTTGGAGAATCAAACCAGTGTCATCGGAACTATGACTAACAGTACGTTGGATAGACAACAGAAGCTTTTAGAAGGGCAAGAAGTGGCTATTGATAGTATTCAGTCTCTTAACCAGTTTCAGAGTGAGGCATTGCAAGAGAGTAGGAGTACATTGCAACGTTTTGTGGAATTTAGTCAGGATCAACAGGAAGATCTTGCAAAGCGGCAAGAACAGCTTCAACAAGTTCATGATCACCTGTTTGAGAATTCAAAATCAATGTTAGCAGCTCAGGTAAGTCACTTTTAACAAATCTTTTAAAGCAGCAGAAGGAAGAAGATCGCATAAAAACAAAATTGAACAATCTTTTTCTTTTTGCAGGAAGCGTTTGAGGCGAAACAAGCAAGCATGTTTGTAGCTTTGGATAAGCTATTTGCTTTGCACAATGCGATGCTGCTAGAGTCTCGGGTGATAAAAGCTTTCTTCATCTACTTCTTGTCGATCTTTGTCATCTACATGTTTACAAGTACAAAACAAACTTACATCATAAGGCCAAGGCTTTACATTGGTAAGAATTATACTCTGAATCTCTTTCTCATACCCTAATTATCATATACAAGTTATGAATACACTAGTTCATTAACAAATCTTTTTTTTTAATTTCGGTGCTGCAGGTTTGTGCGTTACCTTAGCATTAGAAGTGGCAAGTTTGCGTTTCGTGAATGACACAGAACACAGAGCATGGATTATAAACATTGTCAGGTCTTTATTTGCTGTTCTTGCTTCAGCTCAGCTTCTTCATGCTGCTTTTACATACAGGTAAAAATGATCAAATATGCTCAAAATGGATATGTTTTTGAACAAACCAAAACTCGGAAGCTGATCTTAATACTCTTTGACTGAAAATGCAGGGACTATGAAGTTCTTAACCACAATATACTCTTAAGATTAGTTGATAAGGTTAACAGCATGCAAAGCAAGGGAGATCTGTCTTGGGATGAAGATACGGAGAGCGAGGTAGATTGGAACTCTTGGATTGATACAGACTTAACGGATGATGATGACAATCTTGTAGATCCTGATTACACAATACCAGAACAGATTAAGGACACTCCGGGTTTCACTTCATCAATGGCAAATAGACTGTACAATCTTCGTCCGCGATAAACCAGTAAAGTTATGTGAAAGCAGATCAAAGCTATCTTGGTGTTTTCTTCAAAATTTTCTGGAAATGCTTCATGTTTATGTAATGTCTTGTAAGAGTTTCACATTGTCCACAAATGATAGATACTCAGCCATAGATCAAAACTGTAATCGTAATGCTATTTTATAATCTTTTGTTACAAAGCTTGAGACACATATGCTCCAAGAGCTTTCTTGACTACACGATGATACTTGGGGAAATAAACATTAACCAAGCATTTATCCCAAAACTCCATTTTTACATCTAATCCTAATTTTGCAGTAATTACCAAAATTATACAATCTCGTATGATCGATTACGTAAAACTAGAGAATGCAGATACACTCATCAGATTCAAGTTCCCGAATTCTTCTCCTTCATGGGAACGATACAAAAATTGTGTCAAAATTGAGTCCGAAATGCACATCCATAGCTTCTCCGTTACCCAGAAATATAAATGAATGTCGTCAAGATCAGAAGATCAGAAGATGGATGTATCAGGCGTGCTTGAAGAGCTTCATGCTAAGCCAATGAAAGTAGACAGCAACCATTATAACCGGTAGAGTCAAGGGGACCAAGAAGCAGTAGTACCTATCATTCTCCATTGCTTGGATTAAAGGATTCTGAGAGATGGGAAACAAACTCGAAGCGATGGCTGCGAAGACGAATCCGAAGAAGGAAATGGAACCAATGATCACGAAGAAATACCCCCAGAATAAATCTCTCGTCGTTGTTCCCGAAAGCTTCATTTCATCTGAGGATCTGAGAATCTGTCGTTTCAGTGTATTTTTTTTTTACTTTTTTTTTCCACAAAAACAGATATAAATTTCACCTATTTTGGGTTTTAGAATAAAGCCCATTTATTTTATGTGGCCTTTTAAATTTGAGTTGAATAAACTTTAAATTGATTTTCGACCAATTCTCAACGGATTTTAAAATAAAGAGTTTAGATGATTTTGCAAGTTATATAATAATAAATTCATCAAAAAAAATTTGTCTACATTATAAAAAAAATGAGAATCTTTAGATATAACAAGAATCTTTAGATTTTAAAATTTGACAACAGAAATGGTTAAAAATCTTTAGATATTGTAAAAACATACTTCCAGATTTAAACAGTTTTATGTATAAAAAAGAAGACAGAATCTCATAAATACTACAAAGCACACAAGACTTTTAAGAACATTACAGTGAATAATGTTACAACAGCAAATCCCCATGACACAAATTTACGTCCAAGAAATTTACCTTTTCTTTTTTTTTGTTCTGGCCAGAAATGAATGTTGTAAAAAAGATAACGAAGAATATCAACAAACAAAAACCCCAACAGAAACTCATCACTGCAGAGAATCCCAAGAACTGTTAGGAGGAAAAATATCTGAGGACTCAAGTCAATCTCACAAAGATATCCTACTAACGCGGGTGATCAGATCAATGTGATCACAAAGGTAGAAGAGAGGCGAGAACCATAGCGAATGCAGAGAGAAGAAGAGATAGAGCGACTCGCGTTTGTCCGTTAGGAGCTTTTTCATCGGTTGACAAGGGTCCAGGGCTGGTAGTTGGGGCTCTGGCTATGACCGGAGGTAGTGGTGGTTCAGTGACATCAGCATCTGTGAATACCGGGTTTGGTGCTTCGGCTGGAGGTAAAGAAATAGGACTCACAATGGTTAATAGCCCAGCTGGCTGAACCGGGATCATGTAAGGAGGCGGGTCTTTGCGGGTCAAGCACTGGTTCCCTGAGAAAGAACATGAAAAACAATCAAAATCTTGAAAACAAAAAAGCTTATGAGACATTCTTTTGGTTTTCACTTTACTTTTGTATCTCGCCGCTGTGAGAGGGAACTCAGTGATGGTTCCGTTGATACCAGCTCCAGTAACATGCGAGTTTATCTCCACGGTTGCATCGGAGAAGAAATCCCATGGCTGAGAAACAAACTCGTTCCGGAACAGTTCAACATAAACCGGAAGCTTAAACTTCTGTAGCCTCTCCACTAGATTGGTTTGTCCAGTGGTGAAACTTCGGCTGGTTGGGAAGACTGATGATTTCTTGACGACAACAGCGTCAGCGAATTTCTTAATGTCTTCGATTGCAGAGTCGAGGATATCGCGGATCTTTTCTTCCACTTGGTATACTATCTCGTACCGGCTCTGTTTCTTGAAGTCAACCAAGACCGAGCTGTTAGTTGACTGAATCATAACCTTTTTGGTTGTTGTTGTCGCGTTGCTGTAACCAGCTTCTTTGAGTGTATCGAGAACTGCTTTAACAACGTCGAGACCTTGCTTCTCTCTCAGGTACGCTGCATTCTGAAGGAAACAAAACATAGTCGTCGTAACCACTATGAACATCTCTTTTACTAATTACAGACAAAAATCTAAGTTAAAATGATACCTCCACGCTGATCAAAACACCAACTAGTGAGGTGGAGTCTTTAGCCAAGTTCAGGAAATCAGAAAGTGAAACAAGCTTCCCGGAACTTCTCTCCTTCGGGTTTCTTAACAGTTTGAAGTCCCTGTTGTAGGGGTTCGCAATAGCAGCTGCAAACGGATGAGGGAAAAAAAAAAGCTTACTTCATGACAATCCAATACATAAACCCGGTTTTGAGAAGACCGATTCCACTTATATTATCAAGTAAGGGCCATATGAACTGCAAGAAACAATATTCTGCATCTATTGGTAGTCTCTAAATAACTAGAAGTAGAAATAGAAGCTGTCAAGGAAACCCTGAAAGAAGCATCACGAAGCTATCCTAACAATGCATTTCGAGAACCTCTCTTTACTAAAGTCTTACTATCTTGTACAATAGGAGCATACGTGTGCAAGCACAACAATGCGTAGAGTAATTAGACTACTGAAAAAAGGAGACAAGACTTCCAAAGTTATACGGGATACTTACGTTTCAAGGTCTGAATCTCAGACCATGTCAAACTAAAGCTGTATAATCCAGCAAGAGAGCCGAGCTCAGGGACAGTTTCTGAACGGTTTCTGAAAGGACTTTGGACAACGTTCGTGCTCTCTCCAAGATCGATTGAGCTTAAACAAAACGGAATCCCGTCCGATGACATTTGAAGAGAACAATCGATGATATCAGCACCATCTTTGATAGCCTTTGAATAGGCCAAGTCAGTGCAGCCAGGGTAGTCTCCGCTTGCTCCATTTTTGGATATAACAAGAAAATCAACTGTGACATGAACCATATAGGATATGAAGGAAGCAATACCAAATACTCCTCTAGAAAGATCAGAAGTGATCAGAGCTGTAATTCTTTATTCTGGTTGTATCTACATATTTGCAGTACTTTTGTTTTTTATTTTTTGGGGTTGCTAACTCAACGGTAGAGTACTCGGCTTTTATAAGAAATGGTTCCAAGTACTCTGATTGATTATTTTTGAATTTTAATACAATACAGAAGAACTACCAAAGTTTATTGTGCCATGGTATTAGTATACACATATAATATAGCCCGCTAAAACGCATATGAGTAAGTCACATACCTTGTGTTGTAGCATTACTTCCAAGATGTGAGAAGCAGTCTAAAGAATAAGACAAAGTTAAAGGAAAGTTAAAATTGGTTTTACGAAGAACACATTGTGTGAAGTTCTGTAGTTTTCCAATAATATGTGATATGAAGACGTGACACAGAAGAAGACATTTACTTACCAACAGCCGAAGATGCAGTTAGTGGAAAATCAGATAGCACGCCATCCACGGAGAAATCCCCATTGTCCATAAAAGATAAGTACTCGGCTAATGGATCAAAACTGTAGTTGTATGCCATATCAAAGTCATTTGCAAAACCTGATGCATACACTTCTAACCCTGCTTTGTGAGCATCTTGAACAACGGATGTATGGGGAAGCAAGTATTGGTCCTCAAGCGACCATATGTAAGACTTGGGAACAAGAATGCCTGAGGCAAACGTCTTGACGAAAGTTAGGTTTCCCATGAGAGATCCATAGGTCTGATTAGTTGACACCTCAACATCATCTTTCTCGAGAAACCGGAACACAAACTTTGGCCCGTTCTTTCCAAAACGGCCACCGATATCCCGAAAGAAATTCACCTCAGGGGAAGAGAGATAGTCAATGATCACAGTTTTGGAAGCTGATAGTAGAAAGCTGCTCATGCTCAGATTGTGTTGTGCATAGAAAGCGTTGTGCTAAACAAAGACGAGCCGTGCTAGAGTGAGCTGAGATCTTTCACTACAACCAAAAAAAAAAAGGAAACAAACTTACTGACATAAGAATTACCTGAACATTTAACCAAAACCCCTCGGGTTTCAACTGCGTAGCAATATCTTGAACTGTTGAAATCGCGTATTGGTTGTTATCGAATGCCTCTGACCGTGATAATATTCCTCGGATCACTGCCACAGTTGGAAAAGACTTGTAAGGCAAAAAATACAAGCAAGTGACCACTGAATCAACAGCAGCAAGCAAATAGTATATAACATCAAAGTGTTGATTACACTTCTCCCAATTCGTAACTCTACTTAAAATCAAAATAGACATAATGGGATCAAATGTGGAGAAAATTTTAATCCTGAAACATATATAAACCAATAATTAACATATGGCATTGCTAGAACTAGAATCTAAATATCCAATACTCCAATAAACTAGAATGTGACACCCAAATTGTTCCTCCTAGTGACAAAGATCGAGTAGCAAAAAGACAAAACAAAACAAAAAAAATGGCAGGAAAGTGACTTTGAACTTACAGAAAACGCTTTTCAGATCCTTCAAGGTGAAATCAATGGTGAACCAATCCTGAGTAGGGACTCCATTAAGCAGGTAAGAATTCGTCCGTTTAGGGTAAGCATCTTGGATATTAGAAGCATTCATCATCTTCACATCAGGGAAGCAAATCCCAAATCCATCTTTGGTTAGTTGCACATCACACCACAGGACAGCATCGGGGACACTTGTCTGCGATACGAAACTGTAAGCATCAAGACTTGAATCTGGCAATAACCCAGAAAACCCACCACGAGCAATGATAAGAGGAGCATCTCCTACACACACACACACCAAAAAAAAGAGGTAATCAAGAAACGGATCAAACTTAGAAACAAAATCTGTGAAAACCTATTAATACTTGATCAAGTTTAACTTCGATTTTCCAAATCGAGAGTGAGAAAGAAAGCACAAGTCTGAGTTACTAGTTTCACTTCGTTTGATTTTCAATTGCACAGTGGAGATGAGGAAATAAAAGGAAGTTACCACTGAGTGTCTGCCATGGAGTTTTAGATCTTTGAGCAAGGAGATGACTAGTTAGCAACTGGATCAAAATGAGAGCAGAGAGTAGAAACTTGGAAGCTCGTAACCCAAGCATTGATGTACTATCTCGCATGTATGTTGTCATCGGTAAAGCTGAGTTATACCGGCGGCGACTTCACCAACTTCTTTCTTCTCGGAGACTGAACGAGATTTGCTGTGAGTGTGAGGGAGAAGAGAGAGAAGAAAAAGAGCTTTTTTTGGGTTTGTGGGATTCTTGTAATTTAAATGGGATAACAAAAGAAAAAGACCTTCCGACTTTTCATTTTGTGACATGTTGGTTTGACACACTTTCCACTTCAAAAAAAAACATCAAACTAAAAAAAAAGTTTAAATGTCTAATTAGCTGGCAACAAATAAAAATCACTTTTTTACAACACAAAATCTCTGTTTATATGTATGTCTTGTATAAATTAATATATTGCAGACAGAATCAATGTTGGGACTTGGGAGTAAATTGATCAACGGCCACTAGCCATCACAATATATAAACGTTCAAGTTTTTTTTAATCTGAAAAGATTAACTTTATTTGATTATTGTTAAAAATTCTGTTTTATTAATATATAAAATTGTTAAACTACTTGGAACATTTTGAAATAGTAAAAAAATATATGGTTTATTGGTACTTACAAGTTATGAAAAATTAAAATAGTTTTTGAACCGAAATTTAGTGGTTTTCTTATAAGTTTGATAGACATATTCTTTTTGTGTAAATTAAAAATAGTTATTGCTTTCTACATTTATTACGAACTACTTTTTAAATTATTACTTCGACCTACTTGTTTCCAAGACCAGCGTTACCATACACACATGCACACTAGTCTAATATGCATGCAATTCAAAGGTTCAACTTTGTCAATAGTTTTGTACAGTGTATTTTATATCCTTATCCGATCGTATATGATATCTTAAAAACAGTAAAATTTATATAGTATTTGATTGGATATCCGATCCATCCTATATCTTTATAAAATTAAATGAACATATTCGTAGGCATATATATATATATATCTGTTTTTTATTTACGTAATACAAAAGTTAGTATTTTACTGTTCTAATATGTAATGGTTTTGTTTTTCTGTAAACTCACGGTTATTTAAAGAAACTCAACTTATTAAAAATAACAGTGATGTTCTTGGACGAAAGTAAGGCGGGTCCCACAACATGGTCCTCATGGTCACACGTGACAATATTGGTCACTGAGTCATGACTCATGATATCATCCAACGACGAGCAAAAGAAACGGTCACGTGCCGCGTGCGTGGACCCATTCTTGCATGTAATCCAGACCAAACAACACTTTTGTAATGATAATCGTTTCTTTGTTCTTCTTGTAATTGGTTCGAGTTTTGTAAAATAAATACTGACTTTTCTGAGTTTTGTAAAATAAATACTGACTTTTCTGAGTTTTGTTAACATGATTAAGTTGACCATAGTTTGTAACTTAAAACCTGTTGTTTAAATAATTAAACATTTCTGCAAAAATAAACAAAATTATTACGTTAACATATTTTGGGCCTAAAAGCCCACAATATAGATTTAACCCCAAAAAGCCTAACAATTACTCAGTCTGATGACGTCGACATGACCACGTGTACGTTTAGCGCCACATGTAAGCACCGCCTTGTTTAGCGCAGTTTAAATCTCTCACTCTCTGACTCTGTCTCTCGTGCTCTGCGCCTGCTTTGGTTTGCGATTGGTGTGTTAGAATCGACCATCGACGAAGGCGAAAAAGGTTCTCCAAGATGGGTGTTGGGTTAACGGAGTTTTTCTCGATAAAACTAGCCACGGAGCATCCTCAGGTGATACCAATCTCGGTGTTCATCGCCATCCTCTGCCTCTGTTTGGTGATTGGACACTTGCTTGAAGAGAATCGATGGGTCAATGAATCCATTACCGCCATTTTAGTCGTAAGTTTCCTTCAAGCTTACGGGTTCTGTTTTAAGAACAACTTTGTCACTATATTGATTGTTTTGTTGGAAACAGGGAGCAGTTTCAGGAACGGTTATATTGCTTATTAGTAAAGGAAAAAGTTCTCACATTTTGGTGTTTGATGAAGAACTCTTCTTCATTTATCTTCTTCCTCCAATCATTTTCAATGCCGGGTTAGCTTGCTCTGGCTCTGGCTCTGTTACTATGCTCTGTTGAGATTCTGTACTTATCATATGGATACTGAGTGAAAGTTTTCTTTTTGGGTTTGTGACAGATTCCAGGTCAAGAAAAAGAAGTTTTTTCATAACTTCTTAACCATCATGTCGTTTGGGGTGATTGGAGTTTTCATCTCGACTGTCATTATTTCGTTTGGTAAAGTTTATTTATAATAATCAATCAATTGGATGATTTGTCGACCATGATTCAAGTTTTGATCCTATCTGAGTTGCTGCAATCTCTTTGTTCTTTATGTAATCTGACTCAGGCACTTGGTGGCTGTTTCCCAAGTTGGGATTTAAGGGATTAGGTGCTCGAGACTATCTTGGTGAGATCTATCGCTGAGCTTATATCGTCTTTCTTTTTTCTTTGTATGTGTTCATCAAACTATGTTTCTTTTTACCAGTTCTCAGTTTGCGAGTGAATGTTTTCTTTTCTTGATCCAGCTATCGGAACGATTTTCTCGTCAACTGACACTGTTTGCACGCTACAGGTTCTTGATTTATTCCGTGATTATCTTTCCTAAGATTGCTTCTTTTAAAGCTTGTTTTTGTATAAATTTTTGTTTTCTGTTTTTACATTGCATCATAACATTTACAGATTCTACATCAAGATGAAACTCCATTGCTATACAGCTTAGTCTTTGGAGAAGGAGTAGTGAATGATGCAACCTCAGTTGTACTCTTCAACGCCGTTCAAAAGATTCACTTTGAAAGCCTCAACGGTTGGACAGCATTGCGAGTATTAGGAAACTTTTTGTACCTCTTCTTCACAAGCACAATCCTCGGAATCGGTGTAAGCAATTGAATTGGCTTATATTTTCACTGTATTTGAAGCATATCAAGAACTCTCACTGTGAATTGCCTTGCAGGTGGGGCTAGTAACGTCTTTTCTCCTTAAAGCCTTGTATTTTGGAAGGTAAAAACTACACCAAACTTGCTACTTTTTCATCTCAACCTTAAGATTATTGCTGTCAGATTTTTTCAGTTGCATGCTTCAAATGTGCCTTTATATTGATTTCACTAATTATATGGTTGCTGACAGACACTCAACTACACGTGAACTCGCGATCATGGTCCTAATGGCTTACCTTTCATATATGTTGGCCGAGGTAATATCTCCATTACTGCAATGGAAAACTAATTCAGGCTCTGTTTTGACTCAAATGTAGTTACTTTCTTGCAGCTCTTCTCATTAAGTGGGATTCTCACTGTTTTCTTCTGTGGCGTTTTGATGTCGCATTATGCATCATATAACGTGACAGAGAGTTCAAGAATCACTTCCAGGCACTGTTTCAGACAACTTTTGTTTTTTTTCTCTCAAGTCCCAATAGCAGGAAATGCTTTTGTCTGACTGTCCATCTCTATTCTGCAGGCACGTATTTGCGATGATGTCCTTCATTGCGGAGACATTCATATTTCTATATGTTGGAACAGATGCCCTTGATCTTGCGAAGTGGAAGACAAGCAGCTTAAGGTATAGAGTAGAGAGTTTAGGGCGTTCTGTCAAATCAATAGGCATCATTGTGATACGGATATCGTCTTAGCTGCAATCTCTTCGATTATCTTAATGAAGCCTTATACCATTAATCTTCTTCGTGCAGCGTTGGGGGTACTTTGGGTGTCTCCAGTGTCATAACCGCATTAGTATTGCTCGGACGAGCAGCGTTTGTGTTTCCACTCTCAGTCTTGACTAATTTCATGAATAGAAACACTGAAAGAAACGAAACTATCACATTTAAACACCAGGTTTAGCCTTAAAACACTACATCTCGACTAAAAAGTCTTAAAATTACATGGTCTGAGAGGAGAAAAGTTGCTGTCTTGAATTGACCTCTGTATACTCTATAGGTGATTATTTGGTGGGCAGGGCTTATGCGAGGTGCTGTCTCAATTGCTCTGGCTTTCAAGCAGGTTTTTGCTCTTTGCACATTCATATAGTCTCTACGAAATTGCTTCTACGCTGGATTTGTAATGTTTTCACTATAATCTCATTTTGGTATATGTTTGATGTGCCAAGTTCACATACTCCGGTGTTACATTGGATCCTCTGAATGCTGCCATGGTCACCAACACTACCATCGTTGTCCTCTTTACTACACTGGTAAAACAAACATCACTTCTTTCCCTGGTATAGGGCCGTGCCCGTAGTTTTATGTGTAACGAATCGTAAGACTGTCTTCTTGTCATGTAACGAATCAGGTCTTTGGTTTCCTCACAAAGCCACTTGTGAACTATCTGCTTCCTCACGATGCAAGTCACAACAACGGGAATAGAGGTAAACAGACTGCGCCAGGTTCCCCAAAGGAAGATTCGACGCTTCCTCTTCTCTCCTTTGACGAGTCTGCTTCCACCAACTTCAACAGAGCTAAAGATAGTATCTCCCTTCTGATAGAACAACCTGTATACACCATCCACCGCTACTGGAGAAAGTTCGACGATACATACATGAGGCCGATCTTCGGTGGACCTCGTCGAGAAAATCAGCCTGAATGCTAGGTAAACCCTCCATTGTAACCACAAGTTACTCCTCAAATTTCAAAGCCAGAATTGTAAAATTACGTATTCATCTCATCATGATAGGACGACTCTTTGTATTTTTTGTTTGCAGCTTATGATTTGAGATGTCCGCGGGGAAGGCATGATGAGCTAGTTTTTTGGATACGCAAGAGAGTAGGATAGTCGATGTAGTGAAAAACAAGTATTCCGTCCTTTTCTTTAATGTATTGATGACAATGGTTCTTCTATATACACAAGGTGATCGAAGAACATTACAAGTTTGTGATTTATTTAGATAAAAAAAGAAGAAGATATATATTCAGAGACTTCAGATTAGTCGCAGGCTAAGATCAAGCAAAGTCTGCGGTAGAACGGTCTGTCTCGACCTCAGTTTTTCGAAGATGTGCATTACCGAAAGAACATGAAAATCAACGTAAGACTTTCCTTCTTTACTTAATAATCTCCGAATCCTACTAAGCTAGTGGTTTTCAATATATCTATGATACTTTGATTTACCTTGGCAAGCAGGAAAGATTGTTGTAGTTCCACATTTGCTCGGAAGAGCCTGGACTTTTGATGAGTTGGTCGCTAAGATGGGGAGATAAGTTTTGAACTCTGAAGATGCATTCGAGATTAGCAGCTTGGAGGACTATGCAGCATTGGTCGCCTGGAGGCGGCGTGTTGTTTCCGGTGATGGATATACGGTATTTTCCCAAGTTGTTTGTGTCGATGTTACATACAGAACTGCTCATAGTGCTTCCATCAACACCAGGGCGGCTAAAACAATCACCAGAGCTGCATATTTCACAAGGGTTCTGGTATTTTTCTTATCCGTTCTCTCTTTGATCTTCCTCTCTCGTGACTCCAGTACTCTACCTTGGAACCCTTAGATCTAATGAGCTTAATGTCACAAGTTAGTTCTAAGTGAAAGATAGAAAGAGTATGTGATGTGGGTCGTTGACTCTCTAGTGTCCTAGTCAAATGGTCTTGAGGTGAAATTTATTGGCCTCAATTTATCGTTTCATAGATTGAAATTGAATGAAAATATAATAAAATTGATTGTTATGATTTTGTATTTGTATTTGATTAAAGAAAAGGCGCTCTACACAGCTAATAACTAGATTTAATCACTAAGACAATATTAGAATTGAAAAGCTAATATTGAGATGATGTCATATAGTGTACATTTACTTCTCAACTAATGTTAACTACAAATGCCTCGTCTATTATTTTGTTCTTGTTTATCACATGTATGAATTTTTTGTTTTCAATTAAAGTTTTTAATTATCTTTTCCTAGTATTGTTTTATATTTGGAAGGTCGATTACAATGAGATCTGAACTTATGTGGGATTCACTATTTTCTTCTGTGGCGTTAACGTGTCGTGTTGTGCATTATATAGCAATGTTAATGCTAAGTGAACGTTAACAAAAGCGTGGGGTCATGGTTGTTTTTAGTCAAGTCGTCTTTCGAGTCCAAAATGTGTAAACAAACGGACAAATGTGGGAGACCTTATAAGTCTCCGGTTGCTGAATGATAGAACTTTGCGTATAGGTCAAGTGGTATAGTTTTATGTGTAAAGAAATATCAAAAGACTATTCTTGTCCTGTAACGACATGTCTTTGGCTTTGTGGACCATCTGCTTCCTCGTGATGAAAGTCACAACAGTAGAAACAGAGATAAACTCACTGGAGAAAGTTTCCTAACTTCTATTACAGCAAGTACGCAATCAGATATCAAACACAGAACTATGATTCATAATATCATGACAGGTGAACAGTTCTCTGTTTTTCGCAGTTGGTTCTCCTTGGGGAAAGCCATAACGAGTTTGTCTTCTTGGATAGTCGAGAACTTATAGTTTACCGTTTTCATTAATGTATAGAACATTGTTCGGAACAATCAAAATCATTGTAAATTCAGATACTTTAGATCTGAGAGTTTTTTAACATCTCAATTACTATATAAGATAATACCAATGGTAAATCTCCATCAAAGCAACACATGTCAAAAATCGTATTCGATTGTTTTATGTTCTTGGCTTAAACATCCTATGGTCTATGGATCTACTCCAAAACATGCAATCTCTATAGGATGTTCACTGGTTTTCTTCTGTGGCGTTTTAATGGTCGCATTATGCATCATACGTAACATGACAGAGAGTTCAAGCATGACTTGTTCCAGACGTTTTCTTTTTCTTTTCTTCAAGCCTCTTTCGCAAGAAAAGTGCTTGTCCGACTTCATCTATATGCTGCAGGCATTTGCGATGATGTATTTTTACTGGAGAGGCATTCATATTTTTCTATGTTGAAACAGAGACTCTTAATGTCACGAAGCATTTAAACTCCAAATGCTATATTTACACTACTTCTTTGACTAACCCATGCGGTTTCTGGATCTTTTCCATTTTTTTTTCAGTTTTAATTATGATTTTTGGTTTTTCTGCCGGGAAGAGGCATGACATGTTTGTTTTTGGATACTCAAGAAAGTAGAACACAATGGATTAAGCCAAAAGCAGTACTTTTATTGTTTTCATTAATGCATAGTACACGGTTCTTCGAAATAGAAAAGGTGACTGAAAATAATTGCAAAAGTTGGAGATTAATTATTCGAATAGAACACCAAAAGACATATTATAACTCAAGAGACTTAATATTCAGGTCGAGGCAAAGCATACGGCAGGCAGGCCTATGTCCACAGTCCAGCTCAGTTCTTCAATCTGCGTGTTAGAGAAAGAAGAAACAAAATAAATGTAAGACTCTCTCTCTTTACTCAAATAGTTTCCAATATTCTTAATGGTACTTTGATTCTTACCAAGGCAAACAGGAGGGATTGTTAACGCCACAGTTGGCCAGAAGAGCCTTGAGTTTCGATGGTTCGATCCCGGACCTGGAGACGTATGGGCAGAGACATTCAAGATTAGCAGCTTTGGCCACTGCGCAGCAGGCGGGTCCCGGAGGTGGCGGGCTGTTTCCAGTGACAGCTGGACGACATTTCTCCAAGTCGTTTGTGTCAATTTTACAAATCGGAAAGCTCTTAGCTTCTTCGATCATCATCGCGGCGGTTAAAACAATCGCAAGAGCTGCGATGAGGATATTGTTCTTACCCATTTTTTTGTTTTTTTATCTTTACTCTCTTTTCTCTCAACTCTGTTGTGAAACCCTTAAATCTAATGAGCTTCTTATATAGCGATATTAATGCTAAGTGAAAGTTAGTAAATTATGGAACGAGTCTTTTGCGTGGAAAATTTGTAAGCAAACGGACAAATTTGGGAGACCTTAGTTTCATGCATAAGTCTCCGGTTAAGAAATGCGTAGAATCATGGTTCTTTTTAGTCAAGTCGTCTATCGAGTCCAAAATATGTAAACAAACAGACAAAATGTGGTAGACCACAGTTGCATGCATAAGTCTCTGGTTGGAGACCTTTGCGTGACCCAGTGGGTCTTGGTCTTTGTATTTTGTTTTGCCCCACGTCAAGTCATAGGTTTTAAAACCAAAAAAAAAACGTAAGATTTTTATGAAGTATCTGCTTCCTCATGAAACAGAGGTAAATGCTTTTCCATTTTCATTAATATATAGAACAAGTTTTTTCTATATACACAAGGTATATCGAAAATCATTACAATTCTGTGATTTATTTGGATTACAACACAAAAAGAAAACATCGTAAATTTAGATACATCAGATCAGAGGCAGGACAAGATCCAGCAAACTCTGCAGCACCATAGAGACCCGTCTCTATCTTTAGTTCTTCAAGCTGCGCGAAGACAAAATGTAAGACTCTTTCCTTTTCTTACACTCTTTCCTTACTTTCAAGATCATAATAAACCAATAAATTCATGAATATTTCCATTTATTTATTTATTTGTTTACCTCGGCAACTAGGAGGGATTGTTGTAACGCCACATTTGGCTACAAGAGCCGTGACTTTTGATGGGTCAATTCCTAAGATTGGGAGATAAAACTTGAATCTGCAGAAGCATTCAAGATCAGCGGCTCGAACCACTACGCAGCACTCGTTGACCGGAGGAGGCGGGTCGTTTCCAGTGACGGCTGGACGACATTTCTGCATATCGTTTGTGTCGATTTTACAAATGGTAAAGCTTGTAGCTTCTTTCACCATTATTGCAGCGGTTAAAACCGTTGTAAGAACTGAAAATTGCGTAAGGGTTATGGTATTGTTCTTACCCATTTTCTCTCTTGTCCTCTCTCTCTATCTACTCTACTTGTGAAACCCTTTGAATCTTCGACAATGAGCTTGTTATATAGCAAAGTTTTTAATGCTAACTGAAAGGTAGTGGTAATTAAGAGCGTAACGTAAAGATATGTGTGAGTGATGTAATCATTCGGAGTCTTTTGAGTTGAGATGTGTGAAGATACAGACAAATGTGTGAAGGCTTTAGTTGCATTGCATGCCTAATATCCGGACTGTGAATGACACAAGATTTTTAACTCTTTGGGTGACGAATGTCGTCTTTTGTTTTGTTTCTTTTGACGAGTAATAAAATGATTTTCTTTTTTAATATGAATTTAGTAAGATTGAGATTTTGTATTTATAAAAGCTATAAATACATAACTAATATTTCGCTTGAAGTAATGATGTCTATGTTAGTAAGGCAGTTTCTTATTTAGATTTAAATTTAGATTTTTTTTTGGTGTCGGATTTAATAGCTTTTTATTAGGTAGCATGGAAGCTTTGACGGATGTCCGTTTGCTTTAGAATCTAAATCAGAAGTTATCAAAAACTTTCGAAAGCTCATAAATAAATAAAATATATAGAATTATTTTTATATGTTTCTCATTTTATAAAACGATAAGAGAACTTATAGTGAAGTATAGAGAACAAAATCACATATTGGAATTAATAGTAAAACTTGATCTTGTGCACAATAATTTTCGTTTGATTTCTAAAAAATATTGTTTAGAAAGACTATATTATTAATCATTTGTGAGATGTTAAAAGTGATTAATTTTTTTTATCAGTTAAACAATATTTAGTTTGCTGGTCTTTATTTGATCGATTTAACTGAGAATGAATATAATAATTTTGTTTTTATTTCGAATCATATGATTTTTAGTTATGAGTTGTGTAAAGATGCATTGAATTTGTTAATATGAGTTAATGTTTGATATATATGTGCGCGCATGTTTATACGTTTCTTACACGTAATTACTTCCTAAATTTTTAAAATATTTTTTTATGTTTTTATACGATTTTTTTCGTACCTATTGAGAGATCGATAAGAGATCGACCTCACCAAAAAAAATCAAAATGTTTTTTAGAAAAATACAATGAATATTTGAGAATGAACAATTAATATTTATTTAAATATTATATTTTCATATCAGTTTAGAAAACTATGTTGAATCAATCAGTATATAAATCTATACATTTTATACATTTATTTTTATAAGAGTCAAATAATAATTCTTCTTAAATATTTTCTTTTTCTTATTTTTATTATGGTATCAGAGTTAATATCCAAACCTTGTAGATCAAAGTTTATATTTCCTCTTAAAAAGCCATTTCTTATGATATTATTTTGATATTCATAACATGGTTACCGGTTTTGAACATGAATCTATGAATGAATTCATTCAATTTTGATATTTTTTTCACCTTCATGAATAGCATTTTTTTGTATTTAACTTTTGGTTCTCAGAAGTTATTACTTTTTTCGTAATCAAAATTTATTTATAGACATCACAACTGTGAGTTTTGTCCCTTACGACTTGAAGAACCCTACGAACATATATAAATGTCGATGATGACCGAATGAACGGGTGTTGCAACCGATTTGACCGTATAATCGCGTGTAAACGTCAATATGATGACATGACGGCATGGTATATTGCTGATATTTTTGAAGATTTGTTCAATCTCACATGTTTTATCATGTAAGATCTTGTTTGGGGTACTGAGAGATTGAGAAAAACTGACTGTATAAAAAAAATCAAGCAAGACTTAGAAAAATTTAAAAAGTAATTGAAAATAAAAAATTAACATATATTTTCATATTATATTTTCATATCACTATACAAATTTAAATATCTTATACATTTGTTCTTATGAAAATTAAATAAGAATATTTTCAAAACACTTTCATGTTCTTACTCTTATCAATTTATCAATATCCGCTTTGATTTCATGCATCTTAAATCTTTTTAAAGTTTAGACATGCTGTATCAGCAATTGTTATGGTAATCACAAGTACTCTTCGTATATTAGGTACTTAATTCAATTCAATGTTCTTATCTATTCTTTAACAAACGTAATATATTTTGTTCTTACTCTATGGATTGAATTATTCTTTTATTTTTCTTTGGAATATCGTTTTTTGGAAGTCTACAGAACTAAGATGTAAACTTTATTTCAATAACATAAAAAAAGAATTCAAAGCCACACAAGAATGAATATCTCTTAAAAACATAGGCTTACTTAACACAATGTTGACTACAAAATAATAGAAATTTTTTGTTCAAGTAGAATCATGGTCTTGATCTTACACATTATTTTCCCTTCAATCTATGACTATAACGATCATTTTTATTCTGTATTGAAAACGTAAAACATACTTGTCACAAAACAAAGATCAATTATCAGTAGCTTGATTTGGATCGTAATAAAACAAAGAAAATATTCAATTCAATATCACACTGACTTCCAAATACGTCTTTCTTAATATAGAAATGAAGTATTTATTACATCAATTTATATTGTAGGCCGTCGTGCATAGCACACATGGGGTTTGTAAATCTAACAAAGAAAAAAAAACACGTCGGTGGAGAACTGGAGAAGAGATCTTGTTTTTTTTTATCGCAAATAATATCCAGAAAAATATAAATATAAATGTTCCAAACTAACAAAGTTTTTGGTTCTTTGCCATAAATTTTTGGTCAATTAAGATTTCTTTGGAAACTAAATCAACAGTTAACAAAATAAATAGTATATGGTTGATGAAAAGCAACGAAAATATAGAAACATGGGTCCAAATGCAAAGAAAAAAATTAGTGGTCTCATTTAGAAATGACACCTAAAACAAGTCGTTATGGCGTGAGGTCCACCGTTTTATCCACTTGTCGGCATCATAGAGCGAGTATATAAATAAATAACCAAAAACCCTACTCGCGATTCGAGACGAAGAAAGCATTCAATTCTCTCTCCCTCCTCGTCCTCCTTTGCAAAATTGCTGTACAAACAACCATAAACTTTCTCTCTCCTTCTCGTCGCTTTGCTCTCACAGGAAGCAAATAACGATCCTCTCTCTCTCTCTCACTTGACCTAAACTTCTTCTTCTTCACATTGGTATCGATTCTCGTGATTTCGACTACTTCTACACGTTCACATTGCGAACCTATTTTTTCTAGGTGAAAGAGAAACAATATCATCGATAAATATACAAAGCGAACTTGGATTTTTCAAATCATTTAAGCCAGATACTAGACGCTAGTTTCGATATATTGGGTTCGTTTCCTCCTAGATTTCTGGATTTTGCGTAATCCGGAGTCATATCTATCTGTTAAACTGTTTGATTTATCCAGTTGAATCTTGTTGTATTGTTTTTGAATTTTGCTATTTTTGAAGTATGAATCTTTGGATCAGTTAAATAGAGTTTTTTTTGTTAATTTTCTTTCGTCTTTGAATTTTTTCCTTTTAATCCCATTTTTTTCCGATTTCTGAAGCTTACAGTGATCCTTTTGAAGGGAGATTGTTTCTACATTGGCTAGATTTCGAAGAGATTTTTTTTCTTCTTTTTCTTTCCAGATTCTCTTCCCCTTGGTTCCTGGGGAGATGTCTGGTTTCGTGGGTGTTATCGTTCCGGATCCATGGCTACAAAGTCAGCTTACACAAGTCGAACTTCGTAGTCTTAATTCCAAGGTTATAACTCCTCTCTTTTTTTTGTAATTATTGTTTCGTCCTTAGATACAATCTAAATCAAAGCTCGTTTTTTCATCTGGATATAAACTTTTGGGGTTTGTGTTTAGTTTGTGTCGTTGAAGAATCAGAGCGGTAAGGTTATATTAGAGGATCTTCCGCCTGTGTTGGTCAAGGTGAAGTCACTTAGCTCTGCATTTAAGGAGAAAGAAGTCAGAGAAATTTTGGCAGATTTGGGCTCTGATTATGCTAGCGATGATCTTGATTTCGAATCGTTTCTCAGGGTCAGTTTTTGATCTTTTCTTGCCTTGTGTTTGTGAATTGAATCTCGTAGATGGATGTGATGTGTGATGTGTGATGTGTAATGTGGTTTTCTGGATTGATTCAAGAAACAATTATTTTTTGCAGATATATATAAACCTGCGAGATAAAGCTGCTGATAAATCTGGTGGTGGTCATAAGCACTCATCTTCATTTCTTAAAGCCAGCACAACGACCCTCCATACCATAAACCAGTCAGAGAAGGGTTCTTTTGTTCATCACATCAACAGATATCTTGGGGACGACCCCTTTTTGATGCAGTTTCTTCCTTTAGACCCGGATTCGAATGATTTGTATGAACTTGTTAAAGATGGTGTACTTCTATGGTAATGCGGCAATTTCGAATTTCATCTTGACATTAGTAGATTTAGTTTCTGGGGTTTGACTTGATACTCTTTTTTACTTTTTTTCCCTTTTTGGCACAGTAAGTTTATAAATGTAGCAGTTCCTGGGACAATAGATGAACGAGCAATCAACACAAAAAGGGTACTTAACCCATGGGAGAGAAATGAGAATCACACGCTCTGTCTCAACTCTGCAAAAGCTGTTGGCTGCAGTGTGGTTAACATTGGGACACAGGACCTAGCTGAAGGACGAGTATGCTTTGCTTGCTTAGTTTTTTTCTTATATCGGTTGAGAGAGATATAGAAGATTCTGATCATGAAAGGTTTTTATTGTTTTTGCAGCCTCATCTGGTGCTTGGATTGATCTCACAACTCATAAAGGTCCACACGTGTTATCTATTTGCATCTTCCTTTGTGTTTATGCTTGATGATTTACTAACAAATGTTGGAAACTGCAGATTCAACTGCTCGCTGATCTTAATTTGAAGAAGATGCCACAGCTTGTTGAGTTGGTGGAGGACAGCGACGTAACAATAAAAAAATCTCTTTGTGAAGTTCTGACCAAAGTATATGTAATAGCAATAACGAGTTTCCGTCTGTTGCAGGATATAGAAGAACTGCTGAGATTACCCCCCGAGAAAGTCTTACTCAAATGGATGAACTTTCATCTCAAGAAAGGTGGTTACAAAAAAACCGTTGGGAATTTTTCTTCGGATCTGAAGGTATTTGGCTTTCCAATTAGCGATTCTAGGAACTACACTCCTTTCTGTCCCTTCAAAAGCTTCATTCGAGAGAATATAGATTCGCCAAGCGTTTTATAAAACATAACTCTCTCCAACACGCTGAAGCAATATCAGTATGAATAGGAATATATTTGGTACTTTTCCTTAATACTAATGGTCGAGATTGTTGATTGAATTTTCAGGATGCACAAGCCTATGCTTACCTTCTCAATGTTCTGGCACCCGAGCACTGCGATCCAGCTACTCTGAACGCAAAGGATGATCTTGAACGGGCTAACATGGTCCTTGAACACGCAGAGAGAATGAACTGCAAACGGTACTTGACTGCAGAAGAGATAGTTGAGGGGTCTTCGTATTTGAATCTTGCATTTGTGGCACAGATATTTCACGAAAGGTTGGTAACAGATCATATAAAATGGTAGTTTTTGTTCTCATCTCACTGCCTTTAACACTGGCTTCCATGTACCTGCTGCAGGAATGGCCTGAGTACTGATGGCAAGTTCTCCTTTGCGGAGATGATGACTGAGGATATACAGACTTGCAGAGATGAAAGATGCTACCGGCTATGGATTAACAGCCTCGGGATTGATAGTTATGTCAATAATGTGTTTGAAGATGTTAGAAACGGGTAAGCTTCTTCTGAAGACAGAGAGATGTTGTGGTTCGGGAAATACAAGAAATGCTTTTGGTCCTGAATTTATAAGAATATCTTCGTACTTATTTTTGATGCAGATGGATTCTTCTTGAAGTTGTTGACAAGGTCTATCCAGGCTCAGTTAACTGGAAGCATGCTTCAAAGCCACCGATTAAGATGCCGTTTAGGAAAGTAGAGAATTGCAATCAAGTTGTGAAGATCGGGAAAGAGATGAGATTCTCACTCGTTAATGTAGCTGGAAATGACATAGTTCAAGGGAATAAGAAGCTTATCCTCGGTAATTACTCCTAGTCAATATATAATTTTTCTTTTTCTTTGTCTTTTTCGAGAAGATGCTCTGTAGCCTTAGAAATTTTATAACAGTGTAGGTGTATACATATATATGTCTCAGGCTTCTTATGGCAGTTGATGAGAACCCATATGCTACAACTTCTCAAGAATCTTCGATCTCGGACACGAGGAAAAGACATGACTGACACAGATATCCTGAGCTGGGCAAACAGGAAAGTCAGAACCATGGGACGGAAATCACTGATTGAAAGCTTCAAGGTTCCATCTTTTTTTGCTTCCATCAAATCTAAAATAAATCCCCTGAAGAAGCTTTTGTTAAATCAAATCTCTCTTGCTAAACTTTGACAGGATAAGAGTCTGTCAAGCGGATTATTCTTCCTCGATCTACTATGGGCGGTTGAGCCAAGAGTTGTTAACTGGAATCTTGTCACCAAGGGTGAATCAGGTCCATTACTCTCTGTCTCTTCTCTGTTTTTAACCGAAATTCGCTTAACCGTTCTTTTTCGCTATTGAAACTGTTTCACAGACGACGAGAAGAGATTGAATGCTACATACATCGTCAGTGTAGCAAGAAAGCTCGGTTGTTCGGTTTTCTTGTTACCCGAAGATATCGTGGAGGTAAGAAACATTATCTAAATCTTACAAAACAGCAAACTTTGAGGTTTTTGATGTCTTCGATTTGTGGGGATTTGATGTTGCAATGCAGGTGAATCAAAAGATGATATTGATCTTAACGGCAAGTATAATGTATTGGAGTCTTCAGAAACAGTCATCATCGTCAGAGAGTTCGAGTTCGAGTTCTGATACGTCATCTACTCATAGCACAACCACGACGTGCACGAGCACTGATGCTTCACCAGCTCCATCTGTCACGGGAGAAGACGAAGTCTCTTCCTTAAACGGAGAAATCTCGAGCCTAACCATCGAAGAAGACAATGACGCAGACATTTTTTCCGATATCACCTCCGTCTCAGAGGAAGCAGCAATTGAATAGAGCGACAAGACTGAAATATATGGCCGGAACAGAGTTGGTTTGTAATAATTTCACATCTTCGCTGTCTGTATTAATAATAAAAATTATATCTTTTACATTATACAAAGGAAACATTTAAAGTAAAAAAAAGGAAACATTTGTGGAGTACATTAAAATGTACTGTTTTTCAATTTCTTCTTTAGTAAAAAGTATGTCATTTTGAAAAGAAAAGAGATATTTTAGAATACCTCCAATGGTTATGATACATAGTTATTGTTCGTTGGTGGGTCTCTCTATCTTTCTCTGCTGTGCCTCGCTCGAGCATCGAACACGTCTGATGTTGCACTTTAAGTGTCTTCACAGACGGGACGAGCTACAAGAGCAAGGCGCTTGAAGTTGTGCGTGATCTCATTTTAGCGCTTAAAATAGTGATATTTGTGACAGTTATATATCTGCATAATATTTGTATAAATATGATAATATATTAAGTATCTAAAATAATATTTGTATTAACATAGTCTTTCTTCAATCAAATAAATTTTAAGTAGTCTTAATTGTTATGCAACAAGTTTTGATCAAAGTATATAGAAAAGTGATTTTTGAAAATAAACAATCAGAATGTAGTAGTGATTCTAAAAAGAATAAAGCGCAATTTTTGACTGCTTCAATTAAAATTTGAAAAATTCATAGTTGGATATCACGGTTTCAACAGGTTTTTTTCACATGAGTCCGAAAAACTAGCAATGAGCAAAACACCCAATTCAAAACAATTCATTTTTTCTTACTTTTATGTACCAAATGTAATAACAGCTTATATTGTAACTTTATTTTTTCTTACATACAATCTATGCAATCAATGTTAAAAAAAAAGTTAAATTATGATTCTAAAAAAAAATCGGTTGATGCCCAATCTGCAAGTTTGCAGCTCTAGCTGATACCTCAATCGAATGTGATGATATCACATTGATTTTTCTAATGAAAAATCAAATTCAGAAAAATAAAAAAGAACCTGCTGATAAAAGAAAAGAATAGAAAAGTACGTATATTTTTGTCAACTAAAAGTACGTTATACTAAGGAATGGTAAGAATATATTATTCTTGGTTTTATTAGTAATTGTTTTCAGGAAACAACTAATTTACGGAAATTATCATTCGGTTTGACACCCAAACAGCAGCACACGTGCGCACACATGCGTGAATATAAAAAAGATATATAAAAAAAAAATTGTCTTCTCTTCTTTGGTTCGTATTGTGACGATACTTGCTTCTCTTTTGATTCGATTCCCTCGGTATCCAGAGAGAGAAAGACAGATAGAACAATTCTCAAAGGTTTTTGCTTCTCTTCTTCTTCTTCGTGATCGTTAATTCGTTTAGTTCTTCGATTCATTTGTCTCAATTTCTCATTTTTTCGGTGTACGAAACTTTGGGGACTTTTCTCTTTTTCAAAAAAAAATTATGGGTTTACGTCTTCTATAGTATCTTCTTCTTCCTTCTTCTGTTTCCTCGGGTTTTTGGGGCTTCTGTCTCAAGTTTATTCTTGGTCTCCTAAGACGAACCCTAATTCGAAATTTCGAAACTTCCGATTTGCTTTAGGGTTTAGGAGAAAGGTTTAATTTTGAAATTTCCCCTTTTTAAAGTTTTCCTGTCAAACATTAGTGTTCTCTCTTCGTTTCCATTTGGAGAATTAAGTGTCTTGGGATCGTTTGTGTCTCTAGGTCAGGGAATTTGGAATTGATGGCGTTCATTGACGATGACGAAGAGGAAGACTCTGTTCCTCAATCAGCCTCGAACTATTATTTTGAAGATGACGATAAGACACCTGTGTCTTTTGCGCGTCTGCCAATTCAATGGAGCGAGAAGGAGAAAGTGGATGGAAGTGGAGCTGGTTTGTACTTGCGAGGAACATCTGATGATGGTCTTTTGCCTCTGCATAAGCTTGTCAAGGCTTGGAGATTCGACCTTTCCAACTTCAGACCGGAGATCTCTGTTCTTACAAAGGAAAATATCTGGATTAAGCTTGAGAAGGCGAGGAAGAGCTATGTGGAATTGATAAGAACTCTTCTCGTTACCGTGCACTCCCTCCAGTTTCTTGGGAGGAACCCTCAAGCGTCTGATAAATCTCTCTGGGAGTATTTATCTAAGATTTTCAAGTGACTTTACTCTTTCTATAACTCTTTCCTTCTTCTCTTTCTGGTAATTGTGTCATTCTTTTGGTTTTAACACCTGTGGTTGGATGTTGTTTGTAGGGCATATGACGTGAAGCCATCACAGAATGATTTTGTTGATCACATTGATTTAATCGCTGAAGCAGTTAAAAGAGATGGAAAATTGGCGAAATCAAAGGTTAGGAAGGAGAATCTGCTGACTTTCGGTCTATGAAATGTTTGATTTAGACGAGGCTATCAAATCTCGTATAGGTGTTGTAGTTTCTTTTTCTTGAGTGTTTGTGATGCCCAAATCTGTTACCAAGAGTTTTATTCGCTTTTTGGCATGAATGTTTTCTGTATATGTTTCATCTTCTTACTGTGATTCTCTACTAATGTTGTGGAGTTTGTCTTTCTTGTGTGACTAGTTTATACCTGCATTTCTCGCAAAGAAACCTACCAAAAAGAGATTACATGACGAGGTTCGCTCTTTTTTCCAATTGCATACTCGTTTTCCTCATGTGCGTTTTTCCTTACTTTCACACGTTCTTAATTTCTGCTAAGAACTTGCTATTATTTATTAGGACAATCCAAAGGATGATTTCATAGTTTCAGATGACTCAACTGCATCTTCCAATGAAGATGAATTGGATGATGACGACGATGACTTTTTTGAGTCTGTGTGTGCAATTTGTGACAATGGTGGTGAGCTTTTGTGGTATGTTTCCTTGCTGGATATTGATCTTGTAGTTTGATTTTCCTGGAAGTTCTTTGCAGAACAATTCTTCCACCTTCTTCCATATTTGTTAAAATAAGGCATCGATTGTTTGTTCGTGTTTATGTTGGCTCTTTTTTTTCTTACGTATAGCTGTGTATTTTTTTCCAAATGGTCGACAGCCTTTAGCGTTTTATACAAATTTCATTGTTAATTTAAACTCAAGTGTACTTTCTGTTTTCATTTGACGTTTACATTTTTTTTGTTTCAAAAGTATTTAATGAAAAACTTAAAATGTTTAAACGATGTGAAACACGGAAACACGAATGCAGAAATTGGCGATTGTTTGAGACAATCCGGGCCTAAAAAGGTTTCCAAAGACCCACTAGTTTTGGTCTATGTTATGTGTTTTTATTTTACTAAACCAAAAGCTTGAGTCTTGTGTTCTGCTTTGTGCAGCTGTGAAGGAAGCTGCCTGAGATCATTCCATGCTACCAAAAAAGATGGTGAAGATTCACTTTGTGATTCTCTTGGCCTGACGAAGATGCAAGTGGAAGTATGTCATATATAATCTTATTAGCTCCGAATATATCTGAGCACCTTGATTTTCTTGTCCAATTAGCTAACCCATTTTGGTATGTTATGGTTATCCTGTTAAACTTTCGCCTGCCTTGAGTAGGCATGGAGTTAATGTTATTGTTTTTTATGGATACTTTTCCAGGCAATTCAGAAATACTATTGCCCAAACTGTGAGCATAAGATTCATTGTTGCTTTATTTGCAAGAAGCTTGGTACCTCTGATAACTCCACTGGCGCAGCAGAGGTATGGATTATTTATCTCTAATGTTGGATGCTGCTCAGAGGAGTTTTGTTGATAATGGTGACTGTCAACTAATTAGATGACATAATATTTTAATGTTCGTAGGTTTTCCAATGCGTGTCAGCCACCTGCGGCTACTTTTACCATCCTCATTGTGTCACAAAACGACTACGTGTAGGAAATAATGCAGAGGCTGAAGCACTAGAGAAACAAATCATTGCAGGAGAGTTTACATGCCCATTGCACAAATGCAGTGTCTGTAAAAATGGAGAGGTTAAGACTGACTCTAACTTGCATTTTGCTGTATGCCGGCGTTGTCCAAAGTCCTACCACAGAAAATGCCTGCCACGGTATACCTTCATTTAGTAGTCACTCATTTGTTTTGGCTACTCCAGAATTCTATTTGGATGATTGTCTTGTTGGTTTCTAGGGAAATTTCTTTCAAAGATATTGAGGACGAGGATATATTAACAAGTGCATGGGACGGTCTCTTGCACAACCGTGTACTAATATATTGCCAGTAAGATTTGTATGTTGTGTATCTTATGTGGCGTATCCAAATATATATTTACCTTGAGACACTTATTTTGAATGATTTCCTTTGCCTAGAGAACATGAGATAGATGAAGAGCTCATGACACCTGTTAGGGACCATGTTAAATTTCCTTTTACGGAGGAGAAGAAGGTTTTCACGACAGAGAAAAGAAAGATATTGGAATCACATGTGGGAAGAGACAAAGCGAGACCTAAGGTTAAAGACCTTGCCTCACGAGAAACATGTGGAAATGCTTCTGAAAAATCATTTCGAAGTTCGTCTTCTTCTTCAAAAGATGGTGTCTCGACAAAGAAGCATGGATTAGTTTCGCCCGTACCAGATCATTTGAGGAAACGAAAGGAAATTGAACCATCCAGAAATTCTAACTTCATGCCAAACAAATCCCAGAAGATGATGGAATATGGAGAGTCCCGTGAAGCTGGCAAGAAGAAAGTGGAAGTGAATGAACCACGGGAAGCTGGGAAAAAGAAGGTGGGAGTGAAAGAGGCACGCAAAGCTGATGATAAAAGCAAGGTTTCACTGGGTGAGAGGTTGTTTAATTTGTATGAACCTAACATAGTAAAACCTGACCGAGTGGTTCCAATCGACAGCAAACACAATAAGACCGACTTAGTCTCTTCCAAGGAGCCAGAAAGTGAAATCCCTACATTGGACACTGACTCTCAAAGGAGGTTAGATTTTCTTTTTTTTTGTTGTTTCTGATTTCAGTTTGATTTTTTTCCCCCTTAAAATATGTGTAGGACTTATTGTTTGTTAATTAGTTTGTATTCCAATGTATCTACTTTTGTCAATGTAGGCTCTTGGCGATAATGAAAAAGGCTAAGGAAGAAATAACTATGGATACTATATTACAGAATTTCAAAGGTCCATCTACGTATAGAAGCTCTGCGATGAATGTTCTGAACAAGATGGTCACTATGGGGAAGGTAGAGTGCTCAGTGCAGGTGAGCTAGAAAGATGAACCCGATCCCTATGTGGCTACTCTTAGTGCTTTATTAATCTTCAAACTTCATTTCAACAGGCTGTCAGAACAGCACTAAAAAAGCTTGAAGAAGGAGGAAACATTGAGGATGCGAAAGCAGTTTGTGGGCCAGAGGTTCTGAGCCAAATCTTCAAGTGGAAGGTCCTACGCTTAGCTTTTAGACATGGCAGCAGCTGTCTTTTGTAGATCCTTTCCTACTGTTTATGCAGTAGAAGAAAAGACATTTCTACATCATTTTTTTATTCTCTGCTTGCAACTAGTATTTTTTTGTTAAACCTCTAGATGTTTGTTTCTTTTGCTTCAGGATAAGTTCAAAGTTTATCTTGCTCCTTTTCTCCATGGTGCACGCTATTCCTCCTTTGGTCGTCATTTTACTAAAACCAGCAAACTTCAAGAGGTAATCAATCCTTTCAAAAGCATAATTTTATCTTACATCCTGCAAGGATGATCGGTTTACTCTTAAAACTTGAAGTCGACCACTGAAAGAAAAATTCTCAAGGAGAAATGATTTGTTAAATGTAGGCTGTTTGCATTAGCGAGTTGCTGAATCTGTCTTCTGTGAGGATTATTATGCTGTTAGCTTACTTTCTATCACCTGCATGACTAGTGCAAAGATATAGGTTTACACTCTTTCTATCTTCTGTATCTGAAACGTGATGCCTGGTCAGACCTTATTATTACTTTGCCATGCAGATTGTAGATAAGCTCCATTGGTATGCAGAAGATGGTGATATGGTAAGATTTGCTCACGAACGATATTTGTTAGGGTTTAGTTTTCTTGCTTTGTTTACATCTCTTAATTTTTTCGGAAGTACGATCTTGCTAATACAATGATCGCCTTTTTGTGCATAAACAATGATGTCTGTTTTCTGGTATCTCTTCCAACAGATTGTCGACTTTTGTTGTGGTGCTAATGACTTTAGCTGTCTGA
Source organism: Schrenkiella parvula (assembly GCA_000218505.1). Classification (NCBI taxonomy): domain Eukaryota; kingdom Viridiplantae; phylum Streptophyta; class Magnoliopsida; order Brassicales; family Brassicaceae; genus Schrenkiella; species Schrenkiella parvula. The sequence continues at coordinate 9,107,388 of CM001192.1, read as the reverse complement.
TGAAAGCGAAGCTTGATGAAACGGGCAAGAAATGTTCATATAAAAATTATGATCTTTTTCAAGCGAAGGTAAATGACTTGTACACCTGCTGTCGTCGTGAGTTGTTACTAGTCTTCTTGGATTACTCATTGAATTATTTCTTTTACTTTTAGAATGACTTCTGTTTTGAGAAAAGAGATTGGCTGACAGTAAGCAAAGAGGAGTTGCCACAAGGTCGAAGGCTGGTAAGATTTTGTTTTAATCTGAACTTTTCTTGTAAGCTCCTGTTTCCTCGAAATAGGTTGAGTAGTATCTGATTAGTTATATATTTGGCATTATGGATAGATTATGGGGCTAAATCCACCATTTGGGTTCAATGCTTCTCTTGCAAACGCGTTTGTAACTAAGGCTCTTGAGTTTCTCCCAAAGATTCTCATCCTCATTGTTCCTCCCGAGACTGAAAGGTTTTAGTTTCCATCTATCTCATCTGCTCCTGTGTACTAGTCAGAACACTAAAGTAACGACTCTTCTCTCTCTCGTTAAATGTGTCACTTTTCTCAACAGGTTAGATAAAAGGAAGTCATCTTATGTGCTTATATGGGAGGATGAGGAGCTCGTATCTGGAAAGGTAAATTATTTGCAATTGTTTGTTTACTCCCCCCCCCTCCCCCACTTGATTTTGTTTTCTGAGAGGCTGAGCCTTTCTTAAGTTTCAGTTAAAATTTGCTTCTTGTTTGCTCCCTTCAGTCATTTTACCTGCCTGGATCTGTCAATAACGAAGACAAGCAATTAGAAGACAGCTGGAATTTAGTTTCGCCGCCGCTTTCTCTCTGGAGTCATCCCGACTTTGCGGCCAAGCACAAGGAAATAGCAGAAAAGCATAATCATTTGTCTAGGGATGTTGGGAGCTCAAAGTTAAAGAAAATTGAAGAAGAAGCAGACGCATCTTTGCATCCACTTGGAGCTTCTGTTGGCATGTGTGATGGTAGTTCTATACTGAGAAATAGTCCCCTTGAAAATGCTGAGAGTTCTAGTTTGGAAAACGAAGATGTTCTTATGGGAATCGATGAAGTTGAGGTAGCTGATTGTGTTAATAACATTCTGCTCTCTGAGAAAATTGAAGCCCGGGAAACTGTAGCATGTGTAAATCATCAGCCAGATCACTTGTCAAGGAGAAGTCAGCTAGAAAAGGAGGAAAAGACCAAAGACTATTCCAGTAGGAAGCTTGGGAAGTCGGTGGATTGGAAGAGCAATGACTTGGAAGAGGCCCGAGGAGAGTTGAAAAGAAGACCGGGGAGCATCAAAGTAAATATCCCCGAGATGACATCTGATTGGCAGAGTCCTGTGAGGTCTTATTCAGATGATATATATGCTGTCTGCACATCAATTTGCAATACAGCACCACAAAGATCTCACGAGCCTATAGAAGCATCTTTGCCTGCAATAAGAAGGAAAAAGAGTAAGTTGGGAAAGGATATTAGAGAACCCGATAGTAAAGGGCAGGGCATTGGAAAACCTGAACAGATTCGAAATCGGCCAACGAGCTCTGTAAGATCTTCTAGAGAGGACATCTACACTGTTCGTCCATCATCAGCAAATACAGGTCAGAAACCATATGAAGCTTTTGAACACTCTTATGGTGCAAGTGTATCCCATTTTGATGATGGTCTTGCTGCTAAGTACGGTTTTGGTGGAAGCTACAGAATGCCTGATCCTCCTCTAATACCAGATGAGTTTCCATTGGCACCATCTCTGAGGAATGGTCGTAACGAGATGTTTGATTACCGAGGATACTCTGACCTCAATAGAGGGGTTGGTCCAAGAGAGTATCCGCAGCAGTACGAAGGGCACTTGGATCCCATGTTGGCACCTCCTCCTCCAAATCTGATGGACGGTTCATTCCCGTTGCAACAACGTTATTCGCCTCATTTTGATGAAATGAATTACCAGAGGATGAGCTCTTTCCCACCTCAGCCTCCAATGCAACCTAGTGGAGACAATTTCTATGATCCTCTTGGCTTTCCGCTGCAACCGCCACCACCGCCACCCGGAGACTTTGGGACGAGTCCAATGGGGTTTGCCCCTGGCCCGAACTACCCATATATTGGTAGATCTGGCGGTTGGCTTAACGATTAGACCAGCTCTCATTACCTTGTATTTGCAACATTAGTAGTTTGGTCGATCTTTTATCTCATTCTCTAAAGTCTAGGAAGACTAGAAGAACGAATAGTTTTTTCTCTTCCACTCATGTCTTGGTAGTGAGCCTTTTGGCTGTTTAATAATAAAATAAAAAAAGGAAAGCTTCCAATTAAACTTTGTCATATTTTTGTGGTCATACTTCGATGGGCCACGTCAATATCCGGTAATTGCACAGAATTAGTAAAGGACAGATCTGAGAAATGGAAGAAGAGTTGAGACACCTGAGCAAGGTATGGATCTCTGCCTTGATCTCCATCTGTTACTGTTATTTCATATCATCTAGAATCTCGAAAGGTGTTCTTCGTCTCATCTCCATTCTTCCAATCTGCATTCTGTTTCTTGTTCTTCCTCTGTTCCTCTCTTCTGTGCACTTTATCGGCATTTCAGCTCTTTTTTTCTCATGGCTCGCAAATTTCAAGCTTCTTCTCTTTGCTTTTGATCAAGGACCTTTGTATCCACTGCCCTCAAATCTTTACCGTTTCATCTGCTTTGCTTGTTTCCCCATCAAAATTAGACAAAACCCTTCTCCAAATGCCATCACAAATCGCCGTCATCGTAAGAATGATCCTATGCCTAACTGGGTTTTGGCTGCCAAAGTTTTGGTCTTTGGCGTCTTGTTACATGTTTATGAATACAGTGACAGTTTGCCTCGGTTTGCTGTTTTGGCTCTATATTTTCTCCATATTTACCTTGAGGTGGAACTTGTCTTGGTGTTTGTCGGGGCCGTGGTATCTACTCTTCTCGGCTGTGACATTGAGCCGGTTTTCAACGAGCCCTACCTAGCCACTTCTCTACAGGACTTCTGGAGCCGGAGATGGAACCTCATGGTTTCAGCTGTCCTACGCTCGACCATCCACATTCCGGTTCAGCGTTTTTCCACACGCTTTCTTAGTCCAAACACAGCTATGTTAGTCGGGGTCATGGCCTCTTTCCTTGTCTCGGGCTTGATGCACGAGTTGATCTACTTTTATGCAATCCGTCTGCCTCCAACTTGGGAGGTCACTTGTTTCTTTGTGTTGCACGGTGTTGCCACCAACACAGAGATAGCGGTGAAGAGAACATTGCGGTGGAAACCACCGCACCGGGCTGTTTCGCGTCTCGCGGTTCTGGCGTTTGTGAGCGTGACGGGCGTTTGGCTATTCCTCCCTCAACTTCTCAAAAACAATGTTCATGAGAGAGGGATTAGTGAATGTTTGATGGTTATTGACTTTGCCAAACGCCAGTTGTTTATTTCTTCTTCATGACCTTTTTTTTTTAATAATAACGACTATACTAATAGCAAAGCAACAGCAACCAAACTTCAAAATTCTCTTCAATGTGTTATATTTGGAAGTGTGAGACACTCAGTTCACTCACAAATTTTAACACGTTAGCTTTATTTGATAATTGAATTTGACAAAACTTTTTGCTCCTTTAGGTTTTAGTTTTCTCAATTGACTTGTGTGCTCCGACAAACACAAAAACAATCTCTCTTTTGATATAATCTTTATTACATCGATCTCTTAGATCGAATAGATGAGTCTTGGCTTCTTTATCTTTGCAATGAGAACATTTTCCTTTGATCTTTTAAGTGTTTATCTTATGCGTGTTTTCATTGCTTCGTTAACATTTTTATTCATGAAAAAAATATAATAAAGCAAAAGCCATGAAAGAAAAGAGTGCAGTCATCATCATCAGACTTTTTCCCTTCAAAAAATGTATTTCAATCATATATACTACTATCTTTGAGTTGGACGACACATAAAAAAATTATCTTTAAATACTTTTTCTTTTTTTTTATGATTATTCTGCTTGTTTCTAGTATATAATGAGTCATAACTCTAAACTATATACATGCTGTACATGTCTTGTAAAACGCAATGATCTCTGTATAATTCTTAAAAATGGTAACTAAAATCTATTTTTGAGAATGCCACGAAATTGCATTTCCACCATTCGTGAAAATATATCCACTTTGCAATCAGATAAATATCTAGTATATGTAAATTTAACTAGACTTTGAAGTTTTAAAAATAAAGTAATCTGAAATCAATTATAGTAATAGAATATATGTTTAATTCCGTTTATATTTGTGTATAGAAGATGAATTATATATTGTAAGTACATTAAAGGTAAAAGCTATATCTGAATATAATTTACAAGATATATAAACTCACTATTTTAGGACCAATTAGGATCCATTGTAACAACATCTGAAAAGTTTAATTTTAGAAATCTGAAGACATTTGTTCTTTCAAAAATTTTTATCCTAAAATAATTTATATATATTATATGTTTGTAATAACTTTTCAGATTTTTTTATGAAACAGAGTTCCTGAGAACATAACTTGAATCTCATTAATTTTTCATGAATTATAAAAATGTAAAGCCGCAATTTAAGTTATTCATGTTAAATATATAGAGTATTTTAAAATCATTGCATCAGTCAGATTATATTTTTCTTTAATAATTTGTAACAAACTATTTATATAATTCTTTTAAAACATTTTCATGTATATTTCTAAAATATATTTTTCATGCCATTTTTTTTGGAATTTGTTTGTATGTATTTTCAAAATATTTATTTTATGTGTAATTTCTAAATTATTTGGATAAAAATTGTAAAAAAAAATATTTGTGGTCAATAGACACATGTGATTATTTATTAGATATGTTATAAAATATAAAAATAATGTGCATAGATGATATATTATAATATATTTTTTGTGAATAGATGAGAGAGGGAGAATAAGTAAAGAGTGAATTTAACTTTTCATTCACTTCTTCTTAACATCTTGTTACGAAGGGTAACTTCTTACATAGGAACATAAAAATATTATATTAATATGGAGAATATTACACGATGGATAACTATGCATTTCGGTTTAGCTATCGATGATTTTTTTGTCGGCAATTTGTGTAGCTTTGGGTTTGATGGATAACTATGCATTTACAGCAAAATCTGTTTTTTTTTTTTGTCAACCAGCAAAATCTTTTTTCTTTTGTAAGAATTTAAAACAAAAGAGACTATGCCGACTAAGTTTACGTCAAATATCCGACGTAAGTCCTCTAAAATATAGTTCAACTATGCCGACTAAGTTTGTCTGGATTTGTCATTAGTTTGCCGTCATCTATAACTTTCATACAAACATTTCAATTTATTTGAATTTCTTTGATTTAATAATATCAAAATTATTAAATATAGATTTTTAAATACGAAAGATCGTCTAATAAGACCTGTTTCTTTTGTTTGACTAGAGACAATTCTTCAAAATTAATTGTTCAAATCCTTATATATGATTTAAAATCGTTATTTAATTGAGTATTACAAGATTTCACTTAAATTCATATCGATTATAAAGTCAGAAAAAATTCCCTTAATTGTTCATGAGAAACATGGATACTTAATGTGCATATGCATGTATAATAATCTCACACCCTCACGATGCTTAATATAGCAATAAAGTGAAAGTGGTGAAATTTATGAGCATTGGTCATTAATGGCTTGATTAATTCTTCCGTTAACATCCTCCAACATTGTGTTGGTGGATAATAATGACTGTTGGCTTTTAAAAATAATTATAAAAAACGTTTGCTACCAATTTATATAGTTACAAATTACTCAAAATCAAAAACTTATTCTCTCAAATATTTATCATTATGGTTACGGAAAGTTACGGATAATTTTTTTTGAAAAAAATTAAAAATTATAAAAGAAACAAAATTAATCTAAAAATTAGAATATATATATATAATAACTTTACAAAATTAAGATTTAAATAATATAATTAATACTAACAATCACCTATCATAATTTATGATTATAAAATTTTAAAACTAAAATTTTCTCGATCAATTTTATTTGATCATTAATATATACATGTAACAACTATATTTTTAAAAATTTAGCATTAATTTCTATACCAAAAAACTCTCCATTAAAATACATTTCATCTAAATTAAAAAAAATATTTTGTAAATATCTTTTTATTATTAATTATGTTGAACAAGTTATTTTTATTTTTATCATAATAGTATTGTTTTATTTTGTATAATGATATAAATGTGTTTATATTATTATTATATTGTTTAACTCAACCCGTCAATAGTACTCTATAAACACATCCGTTTTCAAATCCTAAATGGCGCACTTACCCATTAATTGCGCACTTACCCATAAACCCATTCACACCTTTTTATGAACTTAAAACAAATTATATATACATCTCTCTCTCTAGCACTAGTCACTAGTGTACCCTTGGTGTTCGTGTTGACATTTTTATGTTCTTGTGGATATTGTTTTATAAGTTGCATGCTGCACACAGTTAGGAACCCACAGAACCGAGAAGAGAGATATAGAGAGAGAGACAGAGGAATGGAAGAACAGTTGAGAAACTTAATCAAGGTTTGGATCTCTGCCTTCATCTCCATATCTTACTGTTACTACATCTCTTCAAAAATCTCCAAAGGTTTTCTTCGTCTCCTCTCTCTTCTTCCCGTCTTCATCATCTTTCTTCTTATTCCTCTCTTCCTCTCTTCTGTCCACTTATGCGTCATCTCAGCTTTTTTCCTCTCATGGCTCGCAAACTTCAAGCTCCTTCTCTTTGCTTTTGATCATGAACCTTTAAGCCCTGTTCCTCCAAGTCTCTCATGTTTCTTCTGCTTCGCTTGTTTCCCCATTAAAACCAAGCAAATACCTTCTTCAAATCGAATCCACAACAAACCTATTCTTAAATGGGTTCTTGCTTCCAAATTTATGATCTTTTCCTTCTTATTATATCTCTACCGTATCAATTATCATAACCGTTCACCTCGATTGGCTTTCTTGGCTATCTTCACCATCCATATCTACCTTGAGTCAGAATTTATCTTAGCCTTCGTCGGTGGCTTGCTCTCTTCGCTTCTTGGTTGTGAAATCGAACCGGTCTTCAATGAGCCTTACTTAGCTACTTCTTTGCAAGACTTCTGGAGTCGTAGATGGAACCTCATGGTCCCATCCGTTCTCCGTCCAACCGTTCACATCCCGGTTCAGCGATTTACCGCTCGGTTAATTGGTTCAGATCGGTCTTTTTATGCTGGAGTATTGGCCACGTTTACTGTCTCCGGGTTAATGCATGAGCTGATTTACTTTTACATAATCCGTAAAACTCCAACTTGGGAAGTCACTTGTTTCTTTATGTTGCATGGAGTTGTAACTTCTTTGGAGATAGCGGTGAAGAGGATGCGGTTGTGTCCACCGCCGCATCGAGCGGTCTCGGGTCTTGTGGTTTTGGCGTTTGTGTTTGTCACGGCTGGTTGGTTGTTTACCCCTCAAGTGCTGAGAAATAATGTGCATAAGAGAGTGATAAGTGAATGTTTGTTTGTTATAGACGTTGTTAAATTGCAAGTTGTTCGCATTTTAATGTAACGTTCATAATTTAAAGAAGCGTTTCTTGTTATCCTCATAGTTATTATCGATAAATGTTTAGACCACACACTTGGGACGTAGAGACAGGACAAAGCTGGAGCAATGAACTTTTGTCATGGCGTTACAAATTTGGACTCCGATAAAACAAAAAAAAAGATTTGGTTCTACTCAAATATATACCAAGAAATTAAAGCATATATATGGTGGTCTAGTAAGTTGATGACTCACCATGGTTTCAATTCATATTGGTTTGCATTTTTTTTTTCTTCTTTTTGGTTTCTTAATGAATATCATATGATATCATATATTATATATACCACATCAGAAGCCGTTTTTCAATAAAACCAAATCATTCTTTTTCCTAATCTCCTGGGATAGTTTGAAAATAGAGATTCTTACCATCAAAGTTGCAATAACAAATGTGTGTAGTTGTCAAAATCAAGTTTCTTCCAATTTTTCTATTCAGAACGTGGATGATTATTCCATTTTAAAAAAGTGAATATGTAATAACCAAACTAAAATTAAGTCAAAGCCGAGGTGAGATCTAGAGAGAGAGAGAGATGGAAGAAGAACTCAAGAGCTTGATCAAAGTATGGCTTTCTGCAATCATCTCAGTATCTTATTGTTACTACTTATCAACCAGAATCAAAGCTGGTGTTTTACGATTACTCTCTGTTCTTCCAGTTTGTGCTCTATTTCTTTTTCTTCCTTTGTTTTTATCCTCTGTTCACTTCTCTGAATCCGTAGCGTTTTTCCTCACATGGCTCGCCAATTTCAAACTCCTCCTCTTCGCCTTTGATAAAGGTCCTCTTTTCCCACTTCCTCAAAACCTCTCCCGATTCATCTACTTCACTTGCTTCCCCATCAAGCCTCAGCAAAACTCTGAATCTCAAAATCAGATCCCCAAATGGGTTTTCGCCATTAAAGTTGTCATCTTTGGTGTGTTGTTACATATGTATGATTACAAACAACACTTTTCTCCGACTGTTCTTTTGGTTCTATATTCTCTGCATATATATTTGGAGCTTGAGATTGTCTTAATGCTCGTCAAAGTTTTGGTCTTTGTCTCTCTTGGATGCGATCTTGAGCCACAGTCCAATGAGCCATACTTAGCCACTTCTCTTCAAGATTTCTGGGGTCGCCGGTGGAACCTCATGGTCACGGCGATCCTCCGGCCAGCCGTTTACGACCCGGTGCAGCGAATCGCCGAACGAAAATTGAGCTCTGATCAGGCTAGGTTTTTGGCGGTTTTGGCGACGTTCTTGGTCTCCGGTGCAGTTCACGAGCTCATCTTCTTTTATATTACCCGCGACATGCCTACAGGAGAAGTCACTTGGTTCTTTGTGTTACATGGAGTTTGCACGGCGGCGGAAGTAGCGGTGAAGAAGAGGACGTTTGTGCGGCGGTGGAAGATGAATCCGATGGTCTCACGACTGCTCACGGTAGGTTTTGTAGTAACGACGAGTGGTTGGTTGTTTTTCCCTCCACTTATAAGAAGTGGCATGTTCGAGAGACTCTCTAACGAAGCCTTGTTGTTCATTGATTTTGTCAAGCGCAAGGTTTTTACTTTTGGGTCATGATTCATGGATAAATGTGTTGTTCTGCAGTTGGATCAAGTTAAATTGTTTCGTAAATCACTATAGAAGTTGGATCAAGTTAGGACCTCTTTTGGATTTGGTCCAATGTTGATTATTTGGATTACTGACCAAACCGAAGTTTTGATTTCAATATTGTCCTATCTTGTCAACCAAACCGATTTTTTAATAATTTTGGAGGCATTAACACTTGTCTCACCACTTTATATATCGAATGAATCTAAAACAGTGAAATAGGACAAGAAGAAGAGAATAATTGCCGAGAGATAAGCTTATAAGTGAATTCTTAGACATAGGGAATATCAAATCCAAATAAATTGTTTTAGGGTTTCAAAGTCTATAGCTTGATTATCAATCATATTGGAATTTCCAGATAAAGCTAAAAAAATATGTATATTAAAAAAGTAAATTTATAGGAGATTTTTAGCATGATACAAAAATAATTATCAGACGTGAATCTTCGTAATTTCGACATGGATTTTTGTAAGACAATGTTTAGGTGAAATCGTGAAACGTGATTTTCATTGTCAATTGTAAAAATCATTCATGTAATAATTTTTATAATTTATAATAAAAATGATAAACAGTGTTAAAAAGAAAAATTAAAGAGAGATTCTGTGATTAGTCACTAGTGGGGGTTAGTAGTAATCAAATCATGGAATTATCTAGTTGTTGTTCATCAAATGATTAGTATATATATTTCTACACCACGTGTGGATTAGAGGCACCACAATAATTGATTTTACGAAGATGAGATGCACATAGGAAGCAGATAAGACTGTAATTTTTATAAGCTGTTGAAATTTTCTTACATTAGTCTCAATTAATTACTGTAATTACTTAGCACCCAAAATCATAGGTGTTTTTAAAATTACTCTATATAGGTGATTTAAGAAAAATGTTTTAATTTTGCTTTTCTAACTTTGTGCCTTCAAAAAATTAAAAAACTAGCCTTAGGCCCGAAATTCTAAACCATAATTCAAGATATTAAATTTTAAATTGCATATATCCGAAATCCAAGAATGGTTGATGGCAAAAAACAACAAAACAATAAATATCCGAAATTAGTTTTTAAGTTTGAAAAATGTACATTTTTTTCTTTTGACTCACCTGATTATTTCATGCAAAATAAAGTCAAAGTGATTGGAAAAGAAAAAGAAGATCCAAAAAAGAGATGGAGGAAGAACTCAAGAACTTCATGAAGGTTTGTGTTTCAGCAATAATCTCAATATGTTATTGTTACTACTTATCAACAAGATTCAAAGCTGGAGTTTTTCGATTACTCTCTGTTCTTCCTGTTTGTGTTCTGTTTCTTTTCCTTCCTCTGTTTTTCTCCTCTGTTCACTTCACTGGCTTCACTGCGTTTCCCCTCGCATGGCTCGCCAATTTCAAACTTATTCTCTTCTCCTTCGATAAAGGTCCTCTTTACCCGATCCCTCCTAATATCTCTCACTTCATCTGCTTCACTTGCTTCCCCATCAAGCGTCAACAAAACCCTAAATCTCAATTTCAACTGCCTAAATGGGTTTTTGCTATAAAGGTTGCCATCTTTGGTGTGTTGTTAAATATTTATGATTACAAACAGTATCTGTCTTCGAATGTGCTATTGCTTCTCTATTCTCTGCATATATACTTGGAGTTTGAGATTCTTTTAGCTCCCTTGAAAGTTATGCTTAGCATGACTCTTGGGTGCGACCTTGAGCCGCAATTCAACGAACCATACTTAGCCACCTCTCTTCAAGACTTCTGGGGTCGCCGATGGAACCTCATGGTCCCCGCGATCCTCCGGCCGGCCGTCTATGTTCCGGTGCGACGCATCACCGAACGGAAAATGAAGTCTGATCAGGCTCTGTTCTTGGGAGTTTTTGCCTCGTTCCTCGTCTCTGGTGCAGTTCACGAGCTGATCTTCTTCTATTTTACCCGTGAATCGCCTACCGGAGAAGTCACTTGGTTCTTTCTATTACACGGAGTTTGCACTGCCGCGGAAGTAGCGGCGAAGAGGACGAGCTTGGTGCGGCGGTGGAAGATGAGTCTGATGGTTTCACGGTTGCTCACGGTGGGGTTTGTGGTTATGACCGGTGGTAGGTTGTTTTTTCCTCCTCTTATAAGGAGTGGCATGATCGAGAGACTCTCTAACGAAGCCTTGTTGTCCATTGACTTCGTCACGCACAATTTTTTCGTATTTTTTTGGTGAATTTGCCATAAATCTTGGATTTGTGAGTTTCTATAGCTAAAGTATCAATCATCTTACATTTGCTGATTTTCTGAAGAAAATTAAATAGAGATTCTCTGATTATCGGGTTGGTAAATGTCAAATCGTGGTATCACCCACTCGGTTATCAAATGATTAATAATATATTTTTTTTGAAAAATTAAATTACAGATAAAAAGAACTATTTATTTTACGAATGATTTTTAAACCAACTACCAACTACCAACTACATTTTCTAAACATATATACATGACATGAAGGTGTAAGAGTTTTCATTACCACAAGATTATGTGTGAGAGACTAAAAATAGGAAATGGATATGATTATTGAGTTTACTTATGCATGAGGATGCTATTATATGACTTACTACTTTTGACCTTTATTAATGGAGCCAGACTAGGATTTGAAAAAAAAACATTCTTAAGGATGAAAATTTCTCTTGTAATAATTTTTTGGGGGTCAATTAATGGCAACTGATTTGTGATACAATTTTTTTCATTCATACATTTAAAATCAATTCTCTAGATTTTATAATTTTCAAGTTTTAAAGTTTTGATAATAGCTTTAATGTGTGTGGATTCTAAAAATCTCAGCAATATAGCTTGAATTTTGTGTTTAATAATTTACTCATGAAATGTCATTGGAATTCATTTCAAATGACTCTATATGCAACAAATTTTAAAGTCATTTAGTTTTGTTATTCTGGATTATAGTAGAGTATTTGAAAATTTAATTGAATAACACCAAACTTTAAAATCTTATAGGTAGGATTTACAAATAAAAGATCCAAAACACTGGATTTTAAAGTATAATGTAAAATTATTAATTGAATAACATTAGATTATGGTTGTATTTAAATTCTATTAAAATCAGTGATTAAATAATACTCGCTTAATAATTCGTCAATATTCCATCCCAAAAATATAAGTTTTTACGTTTCTTTTAAATTATAATTTTTGTAAGTAGTCACCTTTTAAATCCATCATTATATTAGAAAAAAAATCTTCAGCAACTTATTCATACATAAAATTACTATATTCATATTGAGAGAGTTTCCATCATATTCATACTTATTTTAAATTTCCATTCTGATATTTGTTTCATTTCATATAAATCTGGGAATGTTAACTTAGTCCAACAAGTAAGGAATAGGCTATCGAAATTAAATGAAAATTATGCAAATTGTTTTTCTAAAATTTGTTTTTTCAAAAATAATCTGAAATGAAGCGGCTTAGACCAAATGACCAAATCATAATCCTCATCCCATGGAGACATTTATCACTATTTGTTGGTTCGAGGTCTTTCAACCATGAACTACTCAACAACTACCCCTATACTTGATATTAATTCTCTTCTTTGTACGTACTTACATCTCACCCACTTTTATGTATTCGATGCTGCCACCATAAACAATCAACTAGTATAGCTTTACCATTACAAGACAAAAGAAAAAAAAACAACAACCAAGTTAAAAGATTGCTTAAAACTCATGAACACAACTCAAAGATCTGAGACAATGGAGGAAGAACTCAAAAGCTTGATCAAAGTTTGGGTTTCTGCAATAATCTCCATATCGTATTGTTACTACTTACCACCTATAATCAAATCTGGTGTTCCACGATTACTCTCTCTTAGTCCTGTCCTTGCTTTGTTTCTCATTCTTCCTCTGTTTTTCTCCTCTGTGCATCTATCATTAATCACAGCCTTTTTCCTCACATGGCTCGCCAATTTCAAACTCATCCTCTTCTCTTTCGATAAAGGTCCTCTGATCCCAGTTCCCGCAAATCTAGGCCACTTTTTTTGTTTCACTTGCTTCCCAATCAAAGCCCAACAAAACCCTAAATCTCAACAACATTTGCCCAAATTAGGTTTCGCCATTAAAGTTGCCCTCTTTGGTGTGCTATTACATTTTTATGGCTACAGACAGAATCTGTCTCCGACTTTGCTGTTGGGTCTCTATTTTGTGTATCTCTACTTAGAGATTGAGATCATTTTAACGTTTGTCAAAGTTGTGGTTTTTATGTTTCTTGGCTGTGACCTCGAACCACAGTCCAATAAACCATATTTAGCCACATCTCTTCAAGACTTCTGGGGTCGTCGGTGGAACCTCATGGTTCCAGCGATTCTCCGGCCAGCTGTTTACGCTCCAATGCGGCGAGTCTCTGAACGCAGAATGAGCTCCGGTTGGGCTCTGTTTCCCGGGATTTTAGCGGCGTTCATCGTCTCCGGATTGGTTCACGAACTGCTCTTCTTCTATTTAATTCGTGAGATGCCAACAGGGGAAGTTACTCTGTTCTTCGTGTTACAAGGCGTTTGCACTGCGGCGGAATTGGCCGTGAAGAAGAAGACGACGGTGATGCAACGGTGGCAGTTGAGTCCAGTTGTGTCGCGGCTGCTCACGGTGGGGTTTGTGTTTGTGACAGGTGGTTTGTTGTTTACACCTCAGCTAATAAGGAACGGCGTGATGGAGAGATACACATATGAAGCTTTATTGGTCGTTAATTTCGTTAAGCAGAAGTTCCTTGTTTTGTTGGGGATATTTGTAAACAGAAGAGAAATGTTATAATTAGTTGTTTATAATTAGAGATCAAAGAGTCAGAGATTTTTTCTTTTCTTGTTATGCAATCTTAACAAATATATTCAAATTGAGATCTAATGTATTCTTAGGTCTACAGGAGGTCTAAGAATATGATTACAAACAATATATATCTACCTCCTTTACACTGAGAGATTCTCCGACTTTCAGTGTATTTCCCAATATGGAAATGGCGAGTCAAGAGCTCCAAGTGGGATCTTGTCTTAGGGATCCGGTGTAGCTCAAGAGATTCTACACTTCTATTTGATGCACGAAAAGCCTACATGGGAGGTGAGTTGGTTCTTTGTGTTACATGGAGTTTGCACAGCGGCTAAAGTAACGGTGAAGAGGAAGAAGAAGTTGGTGCAACGGTGGTCGGTGAATCCGGCTGTATCTGTTGAACTGTAACCTTGTTAATGGGTTTTAACGAAGAGAAGTTATGTGGTTAAAGAGATTTTGTATTGATAATTGGCCTAAACCCAAAAATTACACGAAGAATAGGTCGTCGAGGATTGACGTCGACATATTCTGGAATAAGAAACTCGAGATCTAAAGCTATGAGGGATTTCGCTATTGTCCCTTTCTGTCTTTCTTTGCGGCTTGTGTCAGTTTGTGTCAGTTTGACAGTTTGGTTATGTTCGGTTCTGATAAAATGATAGCCATAATTTTAAATTATAGTTCTATAAAAAACAAACATGATATCAAATAATCGGGTTATATTATTTTGTTTTATTTTTCAAATTATTTGCTAAAAAATGAATTCATAATAAAACCATTTTTGCTTCTTCTTTAATATCTATTTTATTTTTGATAAATAAGTTTTGTAGTAGAATTTTTGAATAATATTTCAAATATTTTGAGATATTTTCTATTTTTATTATTTTAGAAAGATAATTTAGAATAAAGTTTATTAAATAAAAAAATAAAAGATATTTTATATTTTTGTTATTTTAGAAAAATAATTTAGAATAAAATTTATTAAATAAAAAAGAAAAGATATATATTTTTTATTTTAGAAAATAATTTTTATTATTAAAATTATTTATGTAAAAAAACTGTTGTGAAAATTAACATGAATGTGATATATAAGAAACTGATTTGTCAAATATAAGATATACGAGACAACAAAAATAAAAGACACGACATATGGTCCAAATAAACCCAGAAAGACTCTATTGGAATACCTTCCATATCTCATCATCACCTATGATTCGGGATCTTATATATATCCCACATAATGTCGATTGTCACATTTCTGGCAAGTAGATCGATGCGCTCATTTGTATAATAAAGTTGTACGCTATTATCGTTTTGTAGAAAAATATACGAAACCTTCTCAATTCTTTCTGTTTCTCTCTGAAACTCTTCAGACCCCAAAAAAAAAACAAAACAAAAAAAAAGTTGATTAAATGTCTCAAATGGACATTTCTACGAAAACGGACGAAGGAGGATGGAGAAGCAAGCCGTCGTTTATGACGTGGACAGCACGCGACGTCGTCTACGTGACGAGACACCATTGGATACCGTGTTTGCTCGCGGTCGGATTTTTGTTCGTCGTGTGCGTGGTCTACGATCCAGATGGTTCCGGCGACTTCTACGCCGTTCGATATTGGGTTTGTGGCTACGCGGTCTCTGCATAGCGTCTTGGCTTCTTCACCGGATCTTAACACCGTTTTGGCCGCTCTAAACTCGGTATGTCGTAAGAATTAATTTTAGTGAAATTTTTGATAGATGGCAATATCTGAAGGTGCGATTAAGAAAATAACAATAATGTGATTTGTTGCCATAAATAGTGTTATTTTCTTTGCAACTCCTAATTTTCTTTTCATTTAACTCTATGAAAAGTGTGCTTTTTTTTTCTTTTATAACATGTTATTTTGTTACGTAGATGTCTGACTTTCAACTGAACGTCATAAAATGTTAAATCAATATCTGAAATCGTCAACTTGTTACCTTCGTTTTTTAACAAATTAGATGCTTACATAAAAAAATACATGTTTTTTTTTTTTGAAGATTTCCGTTTTGTTATATAGACAGACTTCAATTTATTAAAGACCGCCTAAATAACTAAAACCCTAAGACCCAATCCGCTATTTATATAATAATTAGGCGTTCATATAAAAAAACATGTTTTATAGTCATTCCTGATAATTACTCAATTAATTTAGGAAAAAAATCTTTACTGCGTCACCTAATATTTTCTTTCTTTGTTTGTCATTTGAATCAGAATAGTCTAATAGATATGTATTCAACCAAATATTTCCAAAATTAGCAAATTGGAAAGTTGTTTAAAAAAAAAATTGATCACCCTTGTATTTCAAGAAACATTTGCAAATATTATAAATAATGAAAGCTGGATTTTCGAGTATTTTTATCAGAAAATTATGATCAAACTTCAGATATTTTCTTCTATTTTCCGAGTGTTTTTTTCCAGCTGGAGTTTGATACGACAATAGTCACAGTACAGTATTTCTTGTTTTTAATAGATAATTAGTAGTGTTGACAAAAAAAATATATAGTTAGTGGATAAAAAGGTAAAAACGTGATTTAATCTCTTTGTCACTTTACAAAGAAGTAGTATATGACAATATAGTATATTGGTGGGAGGGGACATGCAGGTGTTAGGAGTGATGCAAATAACGTATATTGCATGGACATGGTTAATAGAAGGACGGCCACGAGCCATCATCACGGCTTTATTCCTCTTCACTTGTCGTGGTGTTCTCGGTTACTCTACTCAGCTCCCTCTTTCACAGGTTCCGATCTACATATTGATATTCTAGTGAATTATACATGTATGTCATCTAGTTATATTGAGGTTGATTAGCTCTTCTATTGAGATAACTTAATTGTTCTGACTCTTGTTCACAGGAGTATCTAGGATCAGCAGTCGACTTCCCGCTAGGAAACATCTCCTTCTTCTTTTTCTTCTCGGGTCATGTCGCCGGCACGACCATCGCATCTTTGGACATGAGGAGAATGCAAAGGTTGAGACTTGCGATGGTTTTTGACATCCTCAATGTATTACAGTCGATCAGGTTGCTCGGGACGAGAGGTCACTACACGATCGATCTCGCGGTTGGAGTTGGCGCGGCTATTCTCTTTGACTCATTGGCTGGCAAGTATGAAGCCAATACTAGAAAGAGACAATTGTAGGCACTAGCTTCTGCTTGATTTCTAAAGACTAGTAAAATTAAATTTCTTTCTATGACATGTTTAGTTACTGTTGAATCTAGTCTACATGTTCATGGTCACATTGTATATGATGGTTATTTTTCATTTCTGATTACTCCATAGTTTGTGGTATGGGTTTGGTTAACCCCAGTTTGTTTAATTGTTTTGAATTGGTTAACTCTGAAGGTTGTAAACCATTGCCGTTTTATATTAAATTCTGCATTTTAACAAAAATCTCCTAAGTAGTATATTTTATTTAAAGATTAATTTGAACACAGCTGAATGATTTCGCGCATGTATATGATTTGATATACAGATTAGTTTATGAAATATCATAGTTTAAAGATATGAGTTGATGATATGGCAGTATAATTTTTTTAATTATTTTTTAAGACCATAAAAATATAAATATTATTAATTAATATAATTGTGTCAAAATATTATTTACAACTTTTTTTTGCATATTAATTTACCATGGGAGAAAGAGTTATAAAATAGCCTGCGTTTATTAAAAAATAGGAAAATAGTGTAGTTTTACTTTAAAAAAAAAAAATTCACAAATCAAAAACTTAGAACCTTTAAATTCAAAAATCTAAGCCTTAGGAACTAATAAATCATAAACCACTATTAAATCCTGACCCTTAACCCCTAAAACCTTTCGTAACCTTAAAGCGTAAACAAAATGGTTTCTTTTCTAATTTCAAAAGGGTTAAGTCTATTTTTTTTCATACAAAGACAATTTCAAAAATCTCATGCAAAAGCTACGTTAATGTTACTTAAACTTATTAGATGTGCATTATAAGACTAAACTGAACTTAGATTAATGTTGAAGCAGAAGCTAGTTCGTTCTCCGATTCTTCAATTATCTACCTGTAAAACCACATGCCTTAATTTAATTCCAATTGCTTATCATCCAAGTAAAAACCAAGTTCAAAGAAAATTGATGATTTCAAAAACTCAGCAACGCCAAACAAGAAAAGATCTAGGAGATGGAGGAAGAAGCCTTGTTGTTCAATGATTTCTTTAAGCGCAAGTTTTTGTTTTCATAGTGTACATAACCACGGAAACGTGGGATTTACGTTTCACAAACATATTCGTTAATAATCATTTTATTGCGTGGAATTATGGAATAAAATTCTAAACAACACTGAATTTTAGCCTATATTAGCAAATATAATATACTCATGAAACGTCATTCTACTATATTTGCAATCAGAACAATAGAATAAGTAACATAAATATTTATTACAAATTCTATTTTGAACTTTGAACTGTAAATATAACCTTCTAAACATGAAATATGAGCAACGACCAGATTTTGACAAACATGATAACATTTTTTTTTGTTTGGCAGTACCTTTTGAGTAAATGCTTCGTCGAAAAAAGATGAGAGTAGTAGGACCATAAGCCAAACAGCAACTGAATACACATTTTCGTGGATGTCAGAGTTCGAATTTTATTTTTGACACTTAAGTCACAAATTTGTAATTTTTATCGCATTACCGAACCTACTAGCAGATGATTTTGCAACCTTACTGAAATCATTGACTTGGCATTTGCGATGACATTATGGTATTGCATTTAATTTTCTTAAGAATGATCGGCACATAAGAACCAGCCTCGAATCAAGCTCAGAGATTGAAAAACAGCTGGAGAAACACAAAAAAAAGGAGATTTTGAGAGATGGACAAAGAACTCAAGACCTTGATCAAAGTATGGGTTTCAGCAATAATCTGCACATCTTACTTACAGTAAGAATCAAAGCTAGTGTCCCTAGATTACTCTTTGTTCTTCCCATTTGTGCTCTCATCTATCCAATTCTCTGACTCCATTTCTAGGTCGTTTATTAATATAGTAAATCATGTTGTTCAAAAACACGAATCCTGATCAAAGTCTAAGACTTTTGAGCTCGTTTAAACTTGTGCTATCGTATGTGGATCAGAAATTAAGTACCTTCTGCTCTTTTTTCTTACGGATTTGATTTCGCAAAGCGTAATTTGTTTTCTTTTCCCATCTTCGTTTTCTTCCTCGTCATCCTTTCAGTTACGTCCTCATCAAGAAACTTCTTAGATTACTTCTTCATCAAGTGACTCTTCATCATCAAGAAGAAGCCTTTTATTTAAGTTAATACTCACTGGATACCGTTAGTTGTCAATCATGTGATCCTTGTAAATAGGAGAGCGAACACGATACCTCTCTTTCTCATTTTCTCTTAGATTTCTCTGATTATTCAAGTAGAGACACGCTGATTTAAAACATGACTGATAAGAAAGAGACAGATCAGAACAAGCCCAAAAGACCGAACGTAGAAAGCAAACCTCTTGTACCTTCGTCATGCCCTATATTTCTTCTGATATTGAGTATCCATGCAATAATATCAACTAGGCGATTGCAAAAGATCATCATGGAAACACACAGTTTTTTTTTTTTCTGAAGACCGTGGAAGTTCGGAACCTTCAGACCATAACTTTTTCTAATACCCGGATTCAATTTTTGAAAATTTTGATTTAAAAAATAATATTTTGTACATACTAAAATAGGTTTGAACTCGATGTACAAAAAAATCAATCCCTTACATTATCATTAGGCCACCAACACTTTTGGTTCAAAAAAAACTTTGAGATGAAGAAAATAATATTTATCAATTTTAAACCATTGATATATCTAACGTCGAAATAAATTATTGTTTTTTTAAATGGTAAATTATAGTTTAAAGGAAATGATATAGTGTGTAAAATAGTTAGAATGATTTGTCTAAATTGTATACTATTTTATGTGGCATGAAATCCGATTCAAAGTCCTCCCCTATGATTTCAATTATAGTTTTTTTTTACCAATACTTTCAGTTGTAATTGAGAATCGTGTATGTGTTAAACGATAAAATAATACCTTTATTTTCATAAGTTCCAAAAAACAAACTTTGGATTCATTCCATCATTTTTTAGTCATCAGAAAAAATAATCTGATTGTGAAATATTGTTCTCATTTCTTTTTTTTTTCTGTATAGGACGATGATGAGGCAGATACTGTCGATTTCTGGACATTGAAAATAGGAAAAATGGATAGTATTACTCCAAATAAGTTAAAGGTATATATACTTGATCTCAACATGAACAAAATTGATTGCAGAATGTATCTATCTGCAAGAGTTGTAGATCATTGATTTTTTTTGTTCAACAAGGCTTCTGATTATGATCCAAAAAAGACAAGGCTTTTTGATTGCATATTATAGTTACTCATGGTGACCGCTTTGGCGTTTTTAGTTTGACTTCCTTGGTAAAGACTCTATTCAGCATTTTAAGGAACTTATGCCTGGTCTCACAGCCAAAGTCTTCCGCACATATAATGCATCCATCACATTGGATGAAATGGTATGTTGTCAATCTTTTTGCACCCTTTTTAAAAAGAAAATTGTATATGCTTTGCCATCTTAGTAGTACTTATTTCAAGTATCGGTTTGAAACCTAGTGATACAAGATAATAACATAAATTTATGGATTGTCATATTCTAATGATATAGATTTTGTTTTCCATTCTCTGGAGTTTTATCTTTCTTTTCCTTAAGCCGTCTACGATTGGATGTTATTACAGTTGAGTAAAGAAACCGGAGATGGAGATGTTCCTGAAAAACCGGTGGTTTATCAGCAAGCAAACAAGGAGGTAATGGGGATCAATCTCTCTTCTGTTTTCATAGATAATTAATAGATTGTTATCATCTAAACTTTTTGGTTATATCCTTAGGTCTCCATCATTTGTAACCATCAACGTACTGTCTCAAAATCTGACCGAGCACAAGTCGAGAGGCTAGCTGTGAAGATAGAAGAACTAAGGGTAAGATGAATTATAAGCAAATCCAAAAGCTTTGATCAAAACAGTTTCAACTTTCTCAGTCTCATTATCTTTGTATTTCTATGCAGGAGCAAATAAAAGAGCTGGATATCGATCTGGACAAGGCTAAGAAAGAAACTCCTGCAGATGAGTGGATGTCAGATTTTTGTATAATTGAGCCGATCGAAACGACTCACAGCAATGTTCCTCTTTCCACTGAGCCAGATACTCAACTGGCTGATATAACAGCCTCAAAAGTTCCCAAAGTTCTCACCTCAAGTTGAGCCTATTCTTACCCACATCCTATGAAAAATTAATCTAATACAATGATTCTCCAAGCTGTAACATGTCCCAAATGTCGTTGATTCTAACTCTTTTTCTGTTTTGGATGTGCAGATACTGAAGTGTGCATGGAGGAGAATGACTCAATGGATGTCGGTGAAAGGATTAACTCAGTGATGATAAGGGAACCACCTATAGGCCATTTTCTTCTAAAAACTATACGGTTTCAAGGCCATTTTTTTTTCTTCCTTCCTGTGACAGCACATGCATGCCTTAATTTTCTTCTGATATTCAGTATCCAGTCCACGCAAGAAGTCAACCTAGGCGATTGCAAAAACTCATCAACGAAAAAAACAAACAAACTTAGGGATAGAAGAAGTTATTTCTATTTTATATATTGATATTAGTGGTAAGTACGGATGGAATATTTATAATTTTTAAGGTATATGGATCCGTAATTTTGTTATCTGAAACCGATCTGAAACTTGAATATCCATGAAAAACCGGATATCTGAATCTGATCCGAGATAAACAAAAGATGTAAATCATGGTTATCTTATGTTTTACAAAAAAAAAGAGATAAGATGGTAAAGTGATGCAAAATTGTTTTTGGTTTTTAATTTTGAACAAAACTATATATTAACAGTTTTCGATTTTGTATTTTTTTACTTATAATTTTTGAAAATTTTCGATGAAAAATACTTATTAGTTGAAAATTGAAAAGTCTTAGAATAAATATTTTGCCAAATAAATGAGTTTTAAAATCTTCACTAGGTCTTATTATAATTGGACTTATTTTTAACTAAAATAAACATTATATAATACATCAACCGGGATCCGGATATCTGCCTTTAAAAATTTTATTACTAACATTCATAATTTTAATATTCGAATCCGGATCCAGATCTAGATATTCCGAATACCCAAATTTTTGGGTGGATCATATTGATAACGGATGGAAACTAGGATCGTTTTATTTTAAAGTTATAAATGTTAGTGTAAAGGAAATGATATTGTGTGTACAATAGTTAAAATTATTTGTCTAAATGTTATACTATTTTATCTGGCATGAAGTCCGATTCAAGTTCCACTATGATATCAGTTACAGTTGACAATTGTAGATGTCTTAGATGAAAATTAATACTTGATATTTTTCATAATTCAAAAAACTCAGTTTGGATTTCATTCTTTTCTTTCAGTAATTAGAAAGAAAAAAAAGATGATGAAATATTGTTTTTCTTTTCTAAGCCATGTATTACTTGGATTCTTTTCTTGTATCTTAAAATAGTTAAATTTCAAATATAATTATAATTTTTAAGTTATAAATACAAATAAATACTAAAACTAATGATTTCAAAATTTAGTTCAATATATAGTTTACCATTTAAATATAGACAAGATCTGAAATTGAAATATATATTATAACAATATCTAATATTATTTACTATTGATACATGTATCCAATGGGCAGTTGTATATTACATGTATCCAAAAAAGCATTATGCATAGCCAACTTTATAAATTACAAAAAAAAATCTTCTAAACATAAATATTTAAATGGACAGTTGGAAGAAGTCTTATTTTGCTTTTTCCTTTTGCTGGTTATTAAAAAAAACAGCTTCTTTAAGCTTTCCAAACATTTAATGAACTTCCCAAAACGGGATTTTATTCAGCTTACCCAAGTAAAGGTTGAGAGGAAAATAATCCCCATTCTCTAAGACGACGTCGTAGAAGTAGTAAAGTCAAGGGGTCAAGACCTGCTGACTCAAACGGAGTGTTTCGCTAACTTAGCCTCTACAACATAAAAACGGACAGAAATCAAGGCAGGTAAGACATCCGTGAGAAGTGTCCTGAGATTCAATTCAGCTTCATAGCCGATTTCATCGTGGCCGAAGGTAGTTGCATCAATTCGATTATCTACATGCATATTTTGAATTGAATTGAGTTCTCAATTTTACAAATTTCTGTTTGATTTCAAAGTTAGGGTTTCTCGTTCCATTTTGGGGATTTTGAGTTTTCAATTGTACAAATGAGCTTCAATTGTATCATTCTTTCCTCGTATCCAATTCATTTGATGTATCAAAACTTGTGAATTTTGACCTGATTTGAATTTATTTCTATGTTATGGGCTTTGATTAAGATGTTGCTTGTTCCCTTATTGTTTGATCGGACTGTTGAAATGTGTTGATGCATGTCTGGGTTTCTTTCTAAAGCGTGCCCAGATGAAGCTTTTGTTTCGAACCGAATCTCAACAGCTTCAAAAATAAATGTCAAGTCTGTATTACTTCAATTTTATTGCATTTATCGAAAATTAAATATCTTTCCATTTTTTTTCATATGTTGATCAGCAGTTGATTGTGGATAATTTGCCTTATTGGGTATGGCCACTGAGGCGTTTTCGAAACCTGTGGTACCAAATGGTCATGACGGGTACGACGATGATGATGAAGATGAAATGCCTTTGGTTTTCAAGAGAAACAGCAGTAATACATCATCATCTACCTCAAACCGTCCAAAGCCTAATAACGCTCAGAAAAACTCGGCTATCGGTTCCACCAAGTCTCCACCACCAATGAGGTCTCCTTTAACAAGCCCGAATAGATCAGCTTCGTCCGTCAGAAGTTCAATGATGAAACCATCGTTACAGTCATCTTCGTCTGTTCAGCGTTCGACAGTGAAGTCACCATTGCGGGGCGATAGATCCGTTGTTGCTAAGGAGAGGAACGGTTTTGGAAAAGCTCCTTCTGTGTCCAGAAATGATGATGACGATTCTGAGGATGATAAGCCCTTGAGTGCCAGGCTTAAAGCGGATTCAAATCATCTTTCCAAACAGCCGAGCTCTTCTGGGCGTGGTACCTCGCAGCTGCCAGTACAAAGGAGCAACATGAGGCCTCAGGGAGTGAATGACAACAGTACTAGAAAGCAAGATTCTGATGAGAAAGTTCCCACATCCTCGACGCCTCAGTCAAAGAACATGAGTGCATCAAGTAGCAAGCCTGTTCATAATGAACAGAGGAGACCTTTGGTTAGCAATATCAACCGTAATGGTTTAAAACCTAAGATTGAAGGGCAGAATTCTCAGGCACCTGCTAAGAGACCTCTTGAGATGGGAAGTTCTTCGAATCAATCTTCTATTAAAAGGCCTAAGCTGTCAGAGCCAGCTAGACCAGTGAAAATTGAGCAAGGCTCACGTAATGCAGCTACTCCAGATAGTAAAGGAAAGAATCTGGACGCATCAAAGCCGTTGAGAGTTAACCAGACAACTGTTAAAGAAGATAACTCAGATGGTGATGATCATGTCCCTATTGCCTCCAGGATGAGGTCAGATTCCTCAATTAATAAATCATCATCGGTGAAGCCAAATGCGAGTAAAATGATAGCTTCTTCTTCCAGACCGATAGCTAAGAAGCCCAACAAATGGGCGAAAGATTCTAAATATTCGAAATCTTCAAAATCATTACCTTCTGGAGATGGGCAAAAGAAATGGAAAACACTAGAGCACAATGGTGTTATTTTTCCACCTCCATATACATGTCATGGGGTTAAGATCTTATATCAGGGAAAGCCAGTTGACTTAACTCCTGAACAAGAAGAGGTCCTTCCTCTGGCCGATGATAGACCTTTTTTTTTGCTTACTTTCTGCAGTCGTTGACTTTCATTTCATTGGCCAATGTGTTTTTTATGCTTTTCTCATAGTTCATGAGTGGTGAGCTGATAATATCTTCATTTCTATCTGCAGGTTGCCACTATGTTTGCAGTGATGAGAGAAACGGAATATTTCAATAAACCAATGTTCAGAGAAAATTTCTGGAATGACTGGCGGAAACTACTTGGAAAAAACCATGTGATTAAGAATCTAGATGATTGTGATTTCAATCCCATATATGAATGGTATATGGGGGAGAAAGAGATAAAGAAACAAATGAGTACAGAAGTAAATAATCACTTTCTAATAAGACAAAAGCTCATCAGTATGATATCCTGATGAAGCTGTTGCTGACAAAATTACAATGCTAATGATGTGCAGGAGAAAAGGATTCTGAAAGAGGAGAAATTAAAGCAGGAAGAGAAATACATGTGGGCTGTTCTTGATGGTGTCAGAGAGAAGGTATTTTTGTCATTTTGTTAATATGAATCTATCTGTTGGGCTTCTCGAGGTTTGCCGACCATAACTTGCAACAACTGCAGGTTGGAAATTTCAGAGTTGAGCCCCCTGGGTTGTTTCGAGGTCGGGGTGAACATCCTAAGGTATGTTTTTCTGCATTGGTTCTTACATTATCCTTGATTTATATGTGTTCTGCTGGTGGGCTCTAGTCCACATCACATTTAAAACAGTTTTCTGCCTTGTTTCCAAACTTCCTTAGTTATTTCTCATTTTAGTAATTCTCTGTTCTGCATTGTTACTTTCTAGATGGGGAAACTGAAAAAGCGGATTCGTCCTTGTGATATTACAATCAACATCGGTAAAGAGGCGCCTATACCAGAATGCCCTATCCCTGGTGAAAGGTCTTTTTTTTTCCCTTCGAAAAAGCCACATATGTTGTTTTTTCTGTGACCTGATTTTGTGAGTGCTGTTTATGTGTTAGATGGAAAGAAGTTAAGCATGATAATACTGTCACCTGGCTTGCTTTCTGGAATGATCCTATCAATCCAAAAGAGTTCAAGTATGTATTCTTGGCAGCTAGCAGTGCGTTAAAGGGACTAAGCGACAAGGAGAAGTATGAGAAAGCGAGGAAGCTTAAGGTAATGAGTTTTTGATTCCGCTAAAGCTTTTGCGTAAACCATCATGCTTTCCCTCCTCTAATCAGCAAACTATCATTTGTTTGCAGGACCGTATAGGGCATATTAGAGCAGCATACACCAAAGATTTTTGTAATAAGGATGTAACAAAGCGGCAAATAGCGGTTGCTACATATCTTATCGATAAGCTAGCCCTTAGGGCTGGAAATGAGAAGGTAGTATAACAAGATACTTCTTCAATGAAACGGATCCTTTCTTTGTTCAGTATATCATCGTTTTTGGCTTATAAGGGATCCTTACTCCATAAAGCCTATTTTTTTATTAATGGAACTTGTTTCTATACTCCCAAGCAATTTTCTCCCATTTCCTTTCGTGGTCTTTATATTTGTCTTCTTATATAGGACGATGACGAGGCAGATACTGTTGGTTGCTGTACATTGAAAGTAGGAAACGTGGATTGTATTCCTCCAAATAAGTTAAAGGTATACACTTGATTTCAACATGTACAAAATTGACTGCAGAATGTATCTGCAAGAGTTCTAGAATGCCTGGCTTATTGAGGTTTTTGTTCAACAAGGCTTTGTAGTTGCATGTTATAGTTTCTCATGGTATCCGCTTTTTTGGCATTTCAGTTTGACTTCCTCGGTAAAGACTCTATTCAGTATGTAAACACAGTTGAGGTTGAGCCTCCTGTTTATAAGGCAATTGGACAGTTCCAAGCGGGTTAGTTAATGATGAATCGTTTATCTAACTTGATCTTTGGAAATTGGATAATTGACTGTAGGTTTTTTGTCTTCTATCCAGGAAAATCAAAAACCGATGATCTCTTTGATGAGCTAGATACTTCAAAACTCAATGCACATCTTAAGGAACTTATGCCTGGTCTCACTGCCAAAGTCTTCCGAACATATAATGCATCTATCACATTGGATGATATGGTATGTTGTCAATCTATTTGCATCCTTTGAAAAAGGTTGTACTTGCTTGGCCAACCTTAGTAATACTTACTTGATGTATCGATTTGAAACCTAGTGATACAAGGTGATAACGTAAATTTATCCATTGTCACATTCTAATGATATAGATTGTCTTTTCCATTCTCTGGAGTTATTTTTTCTCTTCCTTAAGCTGTTTTCGGTTGGATGTTGTGACAGTTGAGTAAAGAAACTAGAGACGGAGAGGTTCCTGAAAAAGTGGTGGTTTATCAACAAGCAAACAAGGAGGTAATGTGGATCAGTATCTCTTCTGTTTTCATAGATAATTAAGAGTTTGTTATCATCTAAATTGTTTGGTTATATCCTTAGGTCGCCATCATTTGTAACCATCAACGTACTGTCTCAAAATCTCACGGAGCACAAGTCGAGAAGCTGGCTGTGAAGATAGAAGAACTAAGGGTAGATAAATATAAACAAATCCAACAACTTTGATCAAAAAGATTTCAACTTTCTCTGTCTCATTATCTTTGTAATTCTATGCAGGAGCAAATAAAAGAGCTGGATATCGATCTCGACAGGGCTAAGAAAGGAAGAACGCCATTAATGGGCTCTGATGGAAAGAGAAAGAGGAATTTGACACCGGAAGCGTAATATTCAACCTTTCTTAACATGCACAAACCTTTACTTATATATCCCGTAAACATCCCTTTAAATAAACTTCTCTATGAACAGTTTGGAGAAGAAGATAATGCAAACGAATGGTAAGATCGAAAAGATGGAAAGAGACATGCAAACAAAGGAGGATATGAAAACCGTCGCATTGGGCACGTCTAAGATCAATTACATGGATCCTAGGATCAGCGTTGCATGGTGCAAACGACACGATGTACCCATTGAGAAGGTATATTAAAAAGCTTCAACAAGGTCACAGATTTGCAACACCTGAAAATTCTACTTATGTCTTATTATTTGTTTTCTATTGCAGATATTTAATAAGTCTCTTCTGGCTAAGTTTGCTTGGGCAATGGACGTTGATCCTGAGTTCAGATTCTGATTAAGCGTTCGCTGTGGCCAATTTCACCTAACCATTCACCATACAATTACAGAGAGATATAGAGAGAGTTCAAAAAAGAGTAGAAGAAAGAAACCAAGACCTGTAAAAGAGGTTTCTTCTCTCTTAATAGTAAAGTCAAAAGACTAATCTGTATGTTTTATAGAAAGAAAAAAAACAGCTACAATTTTTTACTCAATTAAATAATTCGTGTTTATAATAATATATTAGTACATAACAAAATAACATGTATAGAAAAAGTAACTTCTTTTGAGGGAAAAGTTTACAAAGTAGTTTTAATATTTTTTTATTGGTAAAGTAACTTAGTGGTAAGTAACAAATTTACCTTCAAATGGTTTAGTAATGTGTTATTTTATTCAGTAGCATTTTATTCTATCTAAATTATTTATTGAAATGCTATTTTACATGATGACATATTATTTAATTAAAAATGTAATAATTATGAGCATGTAGAAATAATAAATATTCAAGAAATTGAATTTTCTCTTTATCTGTTAATTGTATCACCAAAAATGTTTACTCAAATATGCTTCACAATTTAGCAAATTAATTATATCTTTCATGTTATAACTTTTAATTTTATAATGTATTTTGGCAATGTTGTCCAAAAAAAAAAAATTTCGCATAAAAAGTTTATGGCGGTCAGAGTAAAAAACTCTGGCGGTATACTTCAAAACCGGATTCATTGAAGTGGAAAAATGGAAAATTTGGCGCGACTTCATACGACGCCGTTAAGATAGGAAAACCCTGAAGCAGTAGACTCTCTAGCCTGTAGAGAGTCTCCCCATGCCTTAGTCTCTTCGGCGTCTGGAACGAGAGAAAACCACCATAGCACAAGTGAGAAGAGAGAAACGGAGGAGATAGGCTTCGCTCGACAGTTTCTTCAATCTCTGAAAGAAGGTAGCTTCTTCAATCCAACGTTTTCCCTCCGAAATTTGATTCGATTCAGCTCAATTTTCACCATTTCCCAGTTATATCACAAATTAGGGTTTCGTGTACGGAATTGGGGATTTGGGATCCCCACTGCACCGGATTCTTCAGTTTGTGTTGTTATCCGATTGTGTGTTCATATAATCGCGAAGTAGTCTCTTTTTAGTCTTACTTACGTAGAGAAGAGAAACATGCGCGTTAGTTAAATCCTTTGCAATGCGTGAACATATATATGTCAAAACGTTGTTTCATGGGTTCAAGGTTTCCCTCTCTATGAATCCCACTACTCTTTCTCTGTAGTAAAATCATAATGATGCTCGTTGTCATAATGGTGTTTGTCTGTCTTTCTTTTGGGAAGCTCTGACATTTCTTTGTGGTTTGCTTCTTCGTCAGGCGTTAGTCTTTGTCCTTGTCAACATTGTTCCATCGGAAATGCATACCGAAACTGTTTCAAAACCTGTGGTGGAGAATGGGTATGAAGACGATGATGATGATGACAAGCCTATAGTGTTCAAGAGGAGAAGTAGTGTTGCTTCTAATTCGAATCAACCAAAATCCAATCCTCAAAGAAGCAATGCAGTGTCTTCCACCAAGGTATCACCTATTAGATCTCCTGTGACTAGCCCAAATGGAACCACTCCTTCCAATAGAACTTCTGCAATGAAATCGTCGATGCCATCATCTTCTTCTAAAGCTTCACCAGCAAAGTCACCATTGCGGAATGATATGCCCTCTACTGTTAAAGATAGGAGTCAGTCACAGAAAGATCAGTCTGGATGTAAAAGAGAGCGTGAGGATTCCGAGGATAGTAGACCTTTAAGTTTAATACTATCTGGGAATTCCAGTCGGCCACATAAAGGGCAGACCCCTTTGCAGCATGTTTCTTCACCGCAGCCAGAGAAAAAGAGTAGTGGGGATCGACCTCTTGATAGAGCAAATAAAATCATAAAAGATGAGTCAGATGATGAAATTCCAATCTCGTCAATGTTGCAAAAGAAGATTGGTAGTGGGATGTCAGGTAGCAAAAAGGTCTCCAGTGATGAAAAGAAACCCTTGACGAAAAAGTTGCATCAGAATGGTTCTGCAGTTAAGAATGAAATGTCGAATTGTAAGGTCTCAGGTAAGAGACCTCTGGAGAAGAATAATTCTGCAGATGAATCTTCCTTGAAGAAGCTCAAGGTCTCAGCTTCAAGTACTTCAGTGAAAATGAAACAAGATTCTGTTAAAGCAGAGAGTTTAGCTGATAAGGGAAGGGTTTTGCTTTCACCTGAATCAAAGAGGGCTAAACAAGTATCTACCAGAGAAGATGGCACTGATGATGATGATGATGTTCCAATATCTAAGAGACTCAAAACAGCGTCCTCCAACAGTAAAATATCATCTACGAAGCCTAAAGCAGTAAAAGTAAATTCTAGTTCAACAGCTCCAAAGCCGAAAGTAACAAAAGTAGTTTCTCCTCCGTCCAGGACAATGAACAGAAACTCCAAGAAAGTAATAAAGGGTTCAACATATTCCTCGTCTTCGAAATCTTCACCTTCCTCTGGTGACGGGCAAAAGAAATGGACAACCTTGGTGCATAACGGTGTAATCTTTCCACCTTTATACAAGCCTCACGGCATCAAGATTTTGTACAAGGGGAAGCCAGTCGACCTAACAACTGAACAAGAAGAGGTTATCCTCTCGATCCATACCCTCAATCTTACGGATTATATACCTGTTTATAAGTGTTTTTCATATATCAATATCCATATGCTTTTCCGATGTCATTCCAACAAGGTATTATCTTCCATGCTGATGATATGTCGATGATATGTAGGTTGCAACAATGTTTGCAGTGATGCAAGAGACGGACTATTATCTTAAACCGCAATTTAGGGAGAATTTTTGGAATGACTGGCGAGCACTGCTTGGTAAGAAGCATGTGATACAGAAGTTAGATGATTGTGACTTCACTCCCATTTATGAGTGGCATTTGAAAGAGAAAGAGAAGAAGAAACAAATGAGCACAGAGGTAGTTGAAAAGAGAATTTTGTTTGTCTTACTTGGTTCTGTCAAGAATAGCTCCATCTTTAGTCCCCATTCATATTGCATTGGTATCGCAGACCTGGTTTTCTTAATGTTAATTTTTTTACCTTTTACAGGAGAAAAAAGCTTTGAAAGAAGAGAAACTGAAGCAAGAGGAGAAATATATGTGGGCTGTTGTTGACGGTGTCAAAGAGAAGGTAATTTTCCCCATAACGTTGTCACTGTACCAAGACAGAGTTCCTCATTCAGACTTCTGTTTATCTTTCAGGTTGGTAATTTCCGAGTTGAACCACCTGGGCTTTTCAGAGGCCGTGGAGAACATCCCAAGGTTATTTCTTTTTCTTAAAGACTTATTTCTGTGATCAACATACCTTGACGTTGTGTTTGAAAGGCTTCAGTTATGGCATGGTCTATTTTGTTTTCTCTTTCAAAACCTGTATACTGTCTGTTTTTTTCAGATGGGAAAATTAAAAAAGCGTATCCATCCATCTGATATCACCATGAATATCGGGAAAGGTGTTCCTATTCCAGAATGTCCGATCCCTGGTGAAAGGTCTTGTTTTTCTATACATGGTTTTCCTCCACAATATAAAAGCTTTATATAATGATATCTCTAAGCCATGAGAGATGTGACTCTGCAGATGGAAAGACGTAAAGCATGATAACACAGTCACCTGGCTAGCTTTCTGGAATGATCCTATTAACCCGAGAGAATTCAAGTATGTATTTTTGGCAGCTAGCAGTGCCTTGAAAGGGCAGAGCGATAAGGAGAAGTATGAGAAAGCCAGGAATCTTACGGTAGTCAGCTTTCTTTTTTTTGAAGCTTGTGCTTACGCTATTACTGCTTCTCCTTTTTAACAACAGTTTTTTGTTTTATGTTTTTTTTGCTGCAGCACCACATAGACAGTATAAGAGCAACTTACACCAAAAATTTTACATCTAAGGATGTTACAAAGAGGCAAATCGCCGTGGCTACTTATCTCATTGATAAATTGGCACTTAGGGCTGGAAATGAGAAGGTAAATTTTGATTTAGTATCTTGCAAATTGAAAAAGGAGATAGAACGCAAATGATTTCTAGTAAATACTTGATGTGTAAGCAGAAGGTTTTACAAAGAAATCTCATATATTTTTTCTTGATTTGTAGGATGATGATGAGGCCGACACTGTTGGTTGTTGTACATTAAAGGTTGGAAATGTGGAGTGTATTCCTCCTAATCAAATAAAGGTATTAAATCAAATAAGTTGTATACTTGTATGCTGCCGGTTTCATACAACGAGATTACACTAGTGAAATTGAATAATGTGTTTATGGGCAAAAAGACTTATTATCTCACACATTTCTCCCTTTCTTCATATGTATCCAGTTTGACTTTCTTGGTAAAGATTCAATCCGGTATGAGAACACAGTCGTGGTTGAGCCTCTTGTTTACAAGGCCATTGGACAGTTCCAGGCTGGTGAGATATGGACTTTACATTGTATTTCACAGGGTATATTTTTCGTGATTGAACCAAATAACTAGCTTTTTTTCTGTTCCATCCAGGAAAATCCAAAGAGGATGATCTTTTTGATGAGTTAGACACAAGTAAACTGAATGCTCATCTTAAGGAGCTTGTACCCGGTCTCACAGCTAAAGTATTCCGTACATATAATGCTTCCTTCACTTTGGATGAACAGGTATGTTAAAATCTTGGATCTTTTGGGTTTTGGGTTTACGCTGGAAGTATGTTGCTATACAATTTAGACATAATACTACAGTTTGGTCATAAGTTTCCTTCTTACGAGTATTCATATTTCTCCACTTCCCTTCAAATTTTCGCAACTATGTTCCGTTTTGATGTGTGTAAACAGTTGAATGAAGAGATGAAAGATGGCGATCTTAATCAGAAAGTTGTAGTTTATCAGCAAGCAAACAAGAAGGTAAAGGATTTCTTAGGGCGATTTTTAGTTCTGTGCATAACCCATGTGTCAGATTCATTAAATACTTACTGGTTCACACTCTTTCAGGTTGCCATAATCTGTAATCATCAGCGTGCTGTTTCAAAGTCACACAGTGCACAAATCGAAAAGTTGGATGCGAAATTAAAAGAACTCGAGGTATAGATTAAAATTGCATGTAAGCTTTTGATAACTTTTTGAAGTTCTCTGCTTTTCTTCTCTGTTCATGATATATGCCTTTTTGTTTCTTTGTTTTTTAATTCCGCAGAAGGGTCTTATAGAGCTCAAAACCAATCTCAAGCGGGCTAAAGAGGGAAAATCACCATTGGAAGGTTCCGATGGAAAGAAGACTAGAAACTTAGATCCAAACGCGTAACATAAACCTTCCCTCTTACTTGTGGATAGACTTCTCTAGATACCTTATTCGTCTTTAAGATGTACGCCCTGCCCTGTGAATGTTCTATTGCAGGTGGGAGAAGAAGATTGCTCAACAAGACGCTAAGATCAAGAAGATGGAACGAGACATGCATACAAAAGAGGACTTAAAAACCGTGGCGCTAGGCACGTCTAAGATCAATTACCTGGATCCTAGGATCACCGTCGCATGGTGCAAACGTCATGAAGTACCAATCGAAAAGGTAAAAAGCTTTCTTTAGAAACAAACATTC
This sequence comes from Schrenkiella parvula, assembly GCA_000218505.1. Lineage (NCBI taxonomy): Eukaryota > Viridiplantae > Streptophyta > Magnoliopsida > Brassicales > Brassicaceae > Schrenkiella > Schrenkiella parvula. The sequence continues at coordinate 9,073,850 of CM001192.1, read as the reverse complement.
AAGATGGTTCTCTTCTGAACAAAAAGAAAACAAAGTTTTTTTTCCTTACAGACTCAAATGTTGTTTATTGTTCTAGATATTCACCAAGTCTCTTCTGGAGAAATTCGCGTGGGCGATGGATGCAGAACCCGACTTCAGATTCTAGTTATTGCTGGAGGCGTAATTATAGAGAAGCTTTCTCAGTTGAAGCAAGGAAGCCATTGGAGAGCAAATGAGCTGAATAAGATAAGAGCAAAGAGAAAACCGGCCTTTCTATTCATCTCAATTCCTTTGTTTTTAGAATATTTTTTACCTCTGTGGGTAAAAACATTTCAAGCTGTTGTTTATTTTAATTATGTAGCTCTTTGTTTTTTACTATTTTTTACCATGACTTGAATGTTATGTTACTATTTAGATATTAAAGAAATAGAAAATTTAACCTACATAGTTTTCGTTTTTGCGTAAATTAATTAATTACTTATGACTTGTGAAAATTGTAGGTTTTTTCTTTCTTATAGATCATATAGAATTATAGACATGAAATTAGAGGCTTGTTCTTAAGTTTAATGTAATCTTAGCCCAAAAAAAGAGTTAACTAATAATTACTGTATTTGACTTTGACCTAAGATAAAGTTGGATTGGTCTATTTTACCCTCTCACAAAAAAAAGAATCTCGAACTCGGTCGGATCCAAATTCAGATCACCGGATTCGCACGAAGAAGACACCATCGTCCTCCTCCAAGAGGAGCTTTCATTTCAATCTCTGAGATCTCAGACACTTTCTCCTCTCGCCGTCCTAGGTTTTTATTTTTTTCGGATTGGATTGAGATCAAGTTGAGGTTATTGTACCCTAAAATCACGTGTAATTCTCGTCGCAGGAATTCTGTATCAGATCAGGATCAAACATGGGTTTCCTCATAACAACCCTAATCTTCGTCGTCGTTGGGATTATTGCTTCTCTGTGCGTTAGAATCTGCTGCAATAGAGGCCCCTCCACGAATCTGTATGTTCCTTCCTTTGCTGCCCTTCATTTCTTTTTGATATTTTTGATTTGATTTCTCAATGTTGGGGTAATACTTGTGCTTGGGTTATGGTTAGCTTGATTGATGCATCAATATTAGTGGCCAAATTAGATTACTTACCTAGAATTTGATGTCGTGTGAATGAATATCTCAATCTTTCTAGTGAAGATTGAATAGCTCGAATCAATAGTTTCTTACTCCTGGAATTGAGAATTGGAACTTGAAATATAATGATTCATTCAATTTTGAACAATCTCCAATTTCTTTGAATTTGGATCCTTGCTGTGATGATATCTGCAACAAACACGAGTAATGAAGAGAAAGTATTGCTTTCTTGTGCTCTGAAATTTGAGAATCTCTTATAAGTTTCCTTTACAGTTATTCTTTATTTTCCATCAAGCTTTAATCTTTGTTCGATCTGTCTTCCTTATTTCCTTTCTACTTTGCTTTGACTAGGGTTTTTGTAATCATGTCTTGCGTGTGGTAAATATCTAATCTTTGTTTGTCTGATTCAGGCTACACCTTACCTTGGTCATTACTGCAACGGTCTGCTGTTGGATGATGTAAGTTCAAGTTTAAGTTTGTGTTTGAAACCTGTTGTTGTTTCCTCTCCTTAATCCCTAAACCATCAAAAGAGATCAATCCTATCTAATCTGTTTACCTCCTTCATTTTCCTGTGAAATATAACAACAACATAAATGAAACAAAGTAATCAGCTGCTCTAGTAGTTGGAAACTAACATATACTAAACTCCTCAACATTGGTCTTTTACGTGTTCTGAATATCTAGTTTGATTCTATGTTGGTCACATCTTCTTACTTTTTGTCTCTTGACTATGGTAGGTGGGCAATTGTATATATTGCACAGATGAATCCTCTGATTGTCCCAATCCTAAGCGAAGGAGAGTAGACAAACAAAGAACCAAATGTCCTTCAAACTAGACAAACTTATGTGCGCGCAAAGTGAGTTATACCGGGTTGCTAGCTTCTGTTCGATCCTTTTGTATCTTCAATCTTTAAACGGTCCTTTTCTTGTTTGTAATTCTTTATCGTGGTGTGAGCAAATCTAAATCTTTTGACCTCTTTATTATTGAAATTTTCTTGTATTCACTTCTCATTATGTTCCCAAAACAGCTGAGATACTCAAAAGACTGTTGTTGTTGATGAAATAATGTCTTCACAGGGTAACACCTGACGAAATTATCGATTTTTGTATTCGTGCTTGATCCATATAATGGTTTCTGATGTTGCAATTTTCAATTTGTCGTATTTTTCTTTGATTTTATATCATAGCAGTTGCAATTTTCATACGAAACGGCGTCGTTGAGTGACTCTGAGCAAGTGAAATGAAAAAGGGTCCACTCGATCTCTATAGCTTTTTTTTGTGAGAGAAACCAATACTGAAGTGTTGATATTTTCTTCGTCGACACTAAAACCCTAAAAGAACCATTTTTTTGTTTTTTGTCTTTTGTTTATTATCACTCTTTCTTCTCTGAAATCAGAGAAAGTAAACAAAAATGGCGATTAGTCCGTTGGCGCAGCTTAATGAGCTAACGATTTCTTCCTCGTCTTCTTCGTTTCTTGCGAAATCGGTATCTCGTTCGTTGCATAGTAGCTGCGTCTGCGCGAGTACCAGAATCAGTAAATTCGGTGGCGGCTTCTCAAAACGAAGAAGCGATTTAAGGTCGAAGTCGATGAGGTTGAGATGCTCCTTCTCTCCTATGGAGTCTGCGAGGATTAAGGTGGTTGGTGTCGGCGGTGGCGGTAACAATGCCGTCAATCGGATGATTTCCAGCGGTTTACAGGTCACCATTTTCGATTTGATATCAAAATTTCCATTTTTTTTTGTTTGGTTGTTGTGTTTTAGTGAGTAATTGATTTCTCCTGTTTGACAGAGTGTTGACTTCTATGCGATAAACACGGACTCTCAAGCTCTGTTGCAGTCTTCTGCAGAGAACCCACTTCAAATTGGAGAGCTTCTAACTCGTGGCCTTGGTTAGTCTCTCAACAGAGAAGAAACGTTATTCTCATTTGTAATGATGTTTCGGCTCTCAAAGCTAATAAATTACTTGAGCGTAACAGGTACTGGCGGAAACCCGCTTCTGGGAGAACAAGCTGCAGAAGAATCAAAAGATGCAATTGCTAATGCTCTTAAAGGATCAGACCTTGTTTTCATAACTGCTGGTATGGGTGGTGGAACAGGGTCTGGTGCTGCACCTGTTGTAGCTCAGATATCAAAGGACGCCGGATATTTGACTGTTGGTGTTGTTACCTATCCGTTTAGCTTCGAAGGGCGTAAAAGATCTTTGCAGGTAATGTGTTGACACCGTTTCTTGTTGAATTGGTTTAATTCTTAAACTCTTTGTTATGGTATTGTGCCTAATTTCGTTTGATTCTCTAGGCACTGGAAGCCATTGAAAAGCTGCAGAAGAACGTTGATACGCTTATCGTGATTCCAAATGATCGTCTGCTAGACATTGCTGATGAACAGACACCTCTTCAGGACGCTTTTCTTCTTGCAGATGATGTTTTACGCCAAGGCGTACAAGGAATCTCAGATATTATTACTGTGAGTCTGTGTATATGTAAATGCTTAACAAGTTTTGGGCTGATGAATGCTCATTGATTGATCCCCAAAGAAAGATCCTGAGGAAACACTATCTATTGTTCTTTTTCAGATACCTGGATTGGTCAATGTAGATTTTGCGGATGTGAAGGCGGTTATGAAAGATTCTGGAACTGCAATGCTCGGGGTAGGTGTTTCTTCCAGCAAGAACCGAGCAGAAGAAGCAGCTGAACAAGCGACTTTGGCTCCATTGATTGGATCATCCATACAATCAGCTACTGGTGTCGTCTACAACATCACCGGTGGAAAAGACATTACTTTGCAGGAAGTGAACCGAGTATCTCAGGTGCGGGAATCTTGACCCTGTTTACTCAGCTTTGCTTCAATTGGGTATCTACCGTATTACACAATCCACAGTCTTGTCATGTTTTTAAGGGGTTTTGTGCAGGTGGTGACAAGTTTGGCAGACCCATCAGCCAACATCATATTTGGAGCTGTTGTGGATGATCGCTACAACGGAGAGATTCATGTCACGATAATCGCCACGGGCTTCTCTCAGTCTTTCCAGAAGACACTTCTGACTGATCCAAGAGCAGCTAAACTTCTTGACAAAATGGGATCATCAGGTCAACAAGAGAATAAAGGAATGCCTCAACCTCACCAGAAGCAGTCTCCTGCAACTATCTCCACCAAATCATATTCTCCCCGTAGACTTTTCTTCTAGTAATTTGTCTTTTTGCCTTTTTCGTGTTTAAGCATATTCCTTAATCAAAATGTAACCATCTTTAGGCTCAAATATCAATTACTTTTTTGAGTTCTCTCCAAATTGTCTAAATCAAAACTAACATATCAATCTCATATTATGCTAACCTAAGGCAAAACCCAAAAAGGTTTTTGGTTAACCAATTTTCCAGACATTCTAGCTGGACATGATTGGTCACAGAAACAATTTGGAATCAGCTGATGATCGATCAAGTAAAACAAAGTTATTTAGACACTCAAACCGAAGTCTGATCCTTTGCATTTGTTCAGTAACCGTACAGAAAAATTGATTTATGCGTAGGTGTTTGCTTCGGCGACATTTGGAAGATGACTCAGGCCACAAATGTGTACGCTAAACCAGTTTTCAGATTATTCTCTACAAAGAAATAAAGAATATTCCTTTCGCCGGCTGGATACATTTGCAATTCTGCTACAGAGATTTTAAAACTGATGCTTATTCTCCACACAGGCCTTTACTTTCTTACTTACTTTCAGAGATTCCTAACAATCTCAGGAAACAGATGAGTCTGTGAAGTTCCATTGAGACTCCTCTTTCACAAATTTTACTTTTTCTTTTTGTAAAAGTAGCATTACACACAAAGAAACAAAAGCTTTTCAGAAAACAGGATACTTTCAGACGGACCCTTTAAAACAAATGTAGATTCTTCTGTATATTACAATCTAAACACCCATGATTTGGGAAGTATTCTTGCTCTGCAATCACCAATTCTGAGTTCCAATTTCTTCTATTTTCACCGTCTTGCGTCTCACAGGAAATAATCAGGTGCAGGTTTCTTGGCTGGCGCTCCTCTCGATTCCTGCATCCATAAAGTTATTATTATCAGACAAATCAAGCCGGAAGTTGGAAAAGAAGTTGCATAGGTCTCAGGTTCTTACTTGTGGGGCTGCATCGAAGACTCGAAACTCCTTGTTTAGATTCTCATCAAGCTCTAGAATTGCGGCTACATTACCACATCTGAATCACATTCAAACAGATGTAACATGAACACTCAAGCCAATGAAAATAAGATCACAGGATTTAAGGTTCTGAGTACCTAAGAATTTACCTATAACAGTAATTTGGTGCAGACCAAACAGTGACTATCTGGTTATTGAACATCCATTTGTAACCGTCCATAACTAGCTGATGAGCTCGGCATATATAATCAATGTTGTTTGTGTGGTTGAAAGACGTTACAACGCTGCCGCCAAAAAGGAATCCGGCACCACGGGGACTCAACCCCCACCCATCCACAATATCTTCAGGATCAGACCATAGAAGATCACACATGGCACCATCATGTGGTACTTCTTGCTTTCGATCAATCGTCCTGATCTGCCAAAAGAAATGTACGGACGGACTAGTCAGTTATGTAATTATAGCTAAAACCTTTTGATTATATCAGCAGTTTGTCAACCTGGTCTAGAGTCATAATAGCTGGAGAGAGACCTCCATGAACACAAAATATCTTGTTCTCGACAAGAGCTGAAAGACTTCAAACATATAAAAGACAGGAACTCTTCGTTACAGTTAACGAAGATGTTATTATTATCACTGAGCTCCAAAACCCAAAGCCTTAAAAAGGGTGTGTACCTCAAGTAGTCAAAGATGTCTGTGCAGTATCTCCAGACATTTACGGAGCCATATTTACGCAGGCACTCGTCATAAAATCCATAAACCTACTAAAAGCAGAATCTTGAATAGTCTGAGAAAAAAATAAACACACGCATCAAAGTCTTCTATAAAGACTGAACTCACTCACCTGCGTAATTTGCCGGCTCTCATGGTTCCCTCTAATGAGAGTTATACGGTCTGGATATCTAACCTGAGAATATAAGAAAGTAACCAACTTGAGCGATTCTAGAAACCAATTTGGAGAGAACAACACTCTCCAAATAATTCGGACTTTTGGAACAAACCAAAGTAAAGGCTAATAATTAAATTACCTTGAGAGCTAGAAGAAGTAGGAATGTCTCAACTGAATAAAAACCTCGATCAACAAAATCACCAAGAAATAAATAATTCGTCTTAGGGCAATCACCCCCAACTTTGAAAAGCTCTTTAATGTCATAGAACTGTCCATGGATGTCACCACATATCTGTTCCAAGGAAACAGATTAAACAAAACAAAAATCCAAGTATAAATCGACTAGCGAAGACTTTCGTATGACAGAACCAAAGTGGTAACTACTCTTTTTCAGACCGCAATTGTACTCTCCAAGGAATCTTTAAACTTTAAAACATAAGCAATAAAGAAGTTTCATCAACTGGTTCCTAATAATTACCATTCCACTCAAAGGTTGTGCATCCCTAAAACATAGGAACCAAAATTTTGGCACATGATTTGAAAAACACAATATCTACTAAACCATCCATAAACATTTCTAATTTTACGAGACCAAACGCATTACAAATGTTCTAAGTCAAACTATGCCCGAAATATCTCAGAGCCCAATTTCAACTTCTTTCAGATTCCTCAGCTTACAAGTTACAAGCTTTTGACTTTTCATGGGCTCTTCTCTCTAAAAACTCGAATCTTCAAACATAAGTAGAGATGAGAAAAATAGGGTAATCAAAGACTACTACTTACAGTGACAGGAGCATCGACTCTTTGAACATTGCTCTCTTCAACCAGAATTTCAATAGCTTTGAGGCAAAGAGCTTTCACTTCCGATTCCTTCAAAGCTTCGCAGCGTTTAAGCTGCTCTATCTGCTGGTCTAGGTCTGACATTTTTTTTCTCTGGCACTTTCTCTTCTTCCTCTACCTCTTTCTTCACCAGATATCTCAAACAAATACAAAATAAAGAACCCTGATTCGATAACTAGAAAAAATTCAAAGATCCCTCGTCAAAATCTGGAGAAATAAAGCAAAAAATCGTGTTCTTCCCCAGGAGAGGCCTTTGCTCCTCTCCGAAGGGGTGGTGTTTTCCCCAACTCTCTTTTCCTTTCTCTTCTTCGCTCTGTTTTGATTATTTGTTTTGCATCCGGTCCCTCTATTTTCATGCAATTCCAAATTCGCCGCGAATGTTATCAGACTACATTCTCAGTCCAAATTCTTGATTTGGGCCCAATTCTACTAACTAATTGGCCCATACGTAACAAAAGTAACTAGGCTCAAATAGACTTGACCTCCAGATATATCCCACACGTGCCAAGAATTTGTGGATAAATTTTAATGGCTAAAATAAGTTAATTTGGTTGACAAACAAACATGTTAAAATGTTAAGTAAAGTGCAATCAGAAATGAAGTAGATTGCTTTGGTTGTATTTAAATTAAAGTTCTGAGTACAATGTTAGTTTAGTGAAAGAATCTTAGTTTTTGTGAAGTTGTTATGTGTTTACATGTATATAAGCAATGAAACTATGGTTGAAAACTAAAATGTTTAGAAGTATTAAAAGAAAAAAACAGTGTTTAAAATTTTTTTATAGGATACTAAATAGTGGTAATAAAATTGACTATATATGTTGTAAAGACAATATTTAGGTCAAAGTCAAAGGAAATAAAGCAAAAGTGTAAAGAGAATGTTGAGAATGGAAGAAAAGACTCTCTGCTTTCTTGACCTACAAAGACTTCATATATTTTTATTTTTTATTTTAAGTTGCAAAACACTTTGGAAAACCCCAGTTTTCTTAAAGTTTGGTGAGCATTTAATTTTCAGTTAAGAGTAAAAGACTTTTCTTAAGAAAATCGTAATGCGCAACAAGATAAGAAATACACAATATGTGGTCGATGTCTTCGGGTAAGAAACATATTTGTTTGTGTGTGTTAAATTGTGAGTTGTTCATGATATGATAAATCAACGTTTACAATCTTTGAAATGTTTTATATTAATGAAACATTTCAATAAATTGTCCAATAATCACATGCCGACATAGTCTAGTATACAGATTGATTCTTTTTTAGCATTTTTAAACATTACTTTCATTACTAATCGTCAAACGTTGATGTTAAATAGAGTAGTACAAGTTTAAACATTATTTTTTAGCATTTTTTAGCATTTTTTAGCATTTTTAGATTGTTTGAATGTCGATACTTCTTTACTACAAAAATATCGATCCAAAAGAGTTTTACATACTAAATCAACTGTTATATATATTTGAACTGTTCAAATATAATATACGATATGATTATATATGCTACTAAATATTTGTGTATGATTGATTATCTTATACAACAAGAAAATTCAAAGAACAAATAATAATAAAACAAGAAAAACTAATAAATAGCTTGAAGTTAATAAATGGCCTAGCCTCGGTTCTTCGATTAGTTTAACTTGGAAGCTAAACAACATATATATGCAAATTAAAGATTAAATTAATTAAAGCGCACATATTGGGGCCTAGTGTTACGTGAAATAGCGAGGATCACGGTAACTATATGTGAAAAGACTCGAAAACTATTAAGATAACAGACTTCCTGGTCTTCTGGTTATTAATCCATTTTGCTTTCCACTTTAGGGACACAATAAATAAATATATATATATATATATATACATATGTATATTTATGACCACCAAGTGTAGTTATTAAGTTATATAACACGTACAACGTTTAGCTTTCTCTAATTTAGATTTGTGTTTCAAAAGTTAGTTCAACTCTTCTCTAAAGTTATAGAAGACAAATATTATGGAGAAACAAAAAACAAGACAGAACTAATCTAGATAACCTAAATTATTCTAGATCCAGTCTCGAATCTTATATAATTGAAACCCCGAATTTGATCTAATTGACATTATAATATATATAAATATATATGATTGAAAAAACTAAATTTTATGCTATAGATGGTCTAAACTTGCAAACAAAAAATATTAGTATTTCAGGTAGTAGTTGTGGCAGAATTAGGTATACAAGAGAGACCATGATTTCATCTGAGAATTGTTAAATCATATTAACGGTAACTAGCGGTTAATTATGGTTACATGAGTATTTGCCTATTGTTTAGTAAAGAGGTTGAGTTTTAAATTAACTAACTTTAACTGATTTTTCTATATGCAGTTTAGTTATATTAATTTTAAATCATTCAGTTTCGTTCATGTTTCCGATCAATCTCATTTACGCTGATAATATAAATTAAAGATATCCTAAACATAACTTGTTTATTAAAATTTGTTTAATACGTATACTACTTTTTGAAAGTGTAAAATATTCTCTTTAACGCCATTGATGATTAAAGGTCTCTAAGACTAAGTCTTTAAATTGAAAAACAAAGGTATTTATGATAATTGATAGTAACCAGAAATTAATATTATATCAGTTAGGGAAACTATTCATGTATAGGAATATTAAATTCGTGACCAACTCGTATAATTGTGACACTCTCGTTACTTGAAAGTTTGTAGTCATTGATAAATCCAATCCCAATTAACTATACATCACATATCATTAGCCAATAATCTCTCCTCTTTCTTCTCATTACCCTTTTCTAGCTCATTTTATAATTGTTCAAATGTACTAAAAAATATAAATGAATTTGTTAAATAATTAGTTTTCTTGAGATAAGAGTACATAAAATAAGTATAGCTAGCAAGACGAAAAGATAATAGAAAACAGTAAAAACATCAAAAGTAAATGAAAGAAAATATCAAATGACTACGGATTTGGTGAAATATTAAGAATGACAACAGCCAAAAAATAAACAAAAAATGATGTTCAACAATGTTACACTTGGAGAATAGATAATTTTCTAACAAACATATCGTAAAAATTAAGATTAGTAAAAAAAATTCAAAATTTTATGAAATTTCTACACCTGTGAAAATTTTGGAAATGAAACATTAAATGTAGTGTTTCTCAGCATTACCAAACGAAAAAATGCATAGATTAGAATAGAAGTATAGAACAGTAGGACTTTCTTTTCACGACTCTTGTGGCATGCTAGAGAAAATTTAGTTGTTGGCTTTATATAAGATATATTGGACCCACTTGTATCTTCACTTCTTTTTTACCTTTTTGTTAATGATTCTTTCTTATCTTAACATCATATTACCTACGAATTTCATGCAATAGCTATCCATATATGTCTACTAACAACTGCCTTAACAAAGTGAGATTTTCCAATTTCTAAAAAGACACATTAATTATAATTCAATGGAATGACTAACGAACCCTTCAATTATCAATGAACATTAAACTAAAGATATGAAAATATTATTGTTTTTTTATTTTTGTTGCCAAGAGACTATTACTCTAACTATAAACACATACATCACAATATATCAAAAGACTATTACAATCTAACTAGCTGCAGGCTAAGCCCCTCTTAACCTCAAAGACCTCAAATCTACAAAACCTGTAATAAAATTTGGGATGAGAATTCAAACTTCTTATTTCTTAATATAGAGCATATTGTACATTAGGCTACAAAAAACATTTGATTATACATAGTCGGATAGTCCATTTGTTACTATATATCTTTTAGTAGCACTAGACTATAACACTTATGGGTAGGTATGCCAAGATTATGTTTGGTGGAAAATAAGAAAATAATAACATCTAGTTTTAGGATAGGGATGATGAAATGTATAGAAATGGACAGAGAGTTAAAACAAAACCGGCAACATGATGAAGAAACTACTCTCTTTTGTTATATTGCTTCACTCTCTCTGTTCCATTGGATTCTATGAATTTTCGGCGTCAATCTCGTGCCTTACCCACTCTTATTCCTACATATACTACTTTTACTCATGCATATAAGCGACAAAATAATCAATGTATACAATATAACGCTATAAATCAACTATTAATGAAGAGTTAACCCTTAAGAAAATGGAGACCTAAACCAGCCTAGGTGTCCATTTTGTTTTTAGAATCTGCCATGTAAGAACCTCAAGTTAATTACGGTTGGGTTGGTATATATTAGAATTGCTCGTAAATTTACGCTATCTAGTTTTACATTGCATTAACGTATATATATACTTGACCATTTCAAACACATAGAAGCTTGGTGTCAATAAAAGTTCGAAATTTAGAATGAGATCATCTAATCCACCATATTTTTGGGCTAGTTGATAGAGATTAGCTGACAATCGTTAGGACTTAGGACCAATACTTGGAACATGAATGATACGATATTGGATAGAAAAGCAATGGTTGAAGAATGTTTGAAACATGCATGAATCTAACGAAGATTGTATCATAGCTTGGATACTCCTAGTGTCCCCTCGGGTGGTATCATATGAAAACACATTCATTTTCCTTTTGATTTTTCTCATCATGAGTACTTAAAGCCAACCAATAAGTTCTTACTCTTAAGACTCATTAATTAATCCTAACCTTATAATGCTCTTGTTAATCTTATGATTAACAGTTACAATATTTCTTTTTTTCTGTGCCATATTTGTTTTATCACCATCATTTATCATATTCATTACAACATTTTAACATATTACAATATGATTAACTACCATCCAGTGACCTAATTATATGTTGAGAAATGATTTAATCACGAATCAACAAACAACAACCAAAGGTGTGATAACCTAGTGGTGTAAAAGGGGTTTGGTTCATGTCCAAGGTTAAACTTTCGTTTAATACGAAATCTTTTTGATTTTTAAACTGACATTTTGAAAGACTGATTCTATATATTAGATGGTTGTCCGAAATTTTTATGGGTTCTTTTTAAAAAAAAACAACGTTATATTTTTGTATTCACAACCGACAAGTCATACGGTATTCAAGATTGAATCCACGGCATGATATAAAAAACAACCATTCATTTGTCAAAAATGTTTCCACAACTTACAAAAAAACTAAACTAGATATCCTGTATTGATAAAACTTCATATATATCCAATAAACATGTCCATGAATAGAAATAAATTATTACTACAACTAACTAAAATAGAATTAAAAATAGCACTTATTTTCAAAAATTATATATTACCACGAAAGTTAAAAACACATTCTTTCTAATCTCGAAAATATTTGTATTTGATGACCAAAGTATTTTTGCTCTATATTTTAACTGCAGAAAGTAAAATTAATAAATTAAAATAAATACTTGTGTGTGTGTATATATATATATATATATACTAAATAACAGTTGCAATATTATACTTAACAGAAATGTCCGTTTTTAGATATTTTCATTTCAAATCGCAACCGCAAAAATACTTGAAAAATAATATCACATCAGATATTTACACAACTATACGTGTGTGTATATATATATTCTGCTACTCTTTACTCCAATTAGCCCTACAAGAAATGTGGTTGACAAAAAAGTAACCCACAGTTGCACAAAATGACAAACCATGTATATATAATATATCATGTGACACAAGTACACCACATAATTATATTTTGTTTTTTGTGAAACAAACATAATGATGCTTTGTTTTTGCATGAATAATCAGTATATACAATATATGTACGCAATGGCACATTTAATTATATGTTTCCCCATTCAACTAAATTCATACATCTATCATCTCATCTGTCATTGTCCTCTTTTTCTATAAATACGTGTCGTCTCTTTGAGCTTGTCTCATTCACAAAAACAAAGTGCAGAGAAAGATAGAGAGATAGAGAGAGGAGGGAAGAAGATAGAAAGAAAAGAAGAAGAAGAAGATAACTAGAGAAACAAAGATAGAAAGAGAATGGGCTCTAAGGGAGACAACGTTGCTGTATGTAACATGAAGCTCGAGAGACTTCTCAGCATGAAAGGTGGCAAAGGACAAGACAGCTATGCTAATAACTCTCAAGCTCAGGTATCTACATAATTTTTTCTTTAATTACTTATATTCCATTAAGAAAAATTCTAATAATTCGATTCTTTTGTATCTCGAGTAATAGTTTTGGAAATTTAAGAAGGAATATGCTTTAAGCAAGGGAGTGCCCAAGCTGAATATATTTTTTAACTAAAAATTTACACGATTTATTTCCGTTTTAGTTTTCTTTTATGGCTTCTTCGAAAATGCAGTTGATAAACCAAGATATCCTTTTCGATTTTTTTTTGGGTTTGATTTTTCCAATTGATTTAGGTTTTGCTTGTATTGATTTACAAATATAAATACAAAGGTTGAGACAGATAGAGACACGTGCATGGAAACGTATATATGTATACTAAATCACGAGAAAAAAAATATCCACAATTTAAATTTAAATTCCTGAAAGGTAAAAAAAAATATTTGAATATATGCAGGCAATGCATGCACGGTCCATGCTTCACCTATTAGAAGAAACACTTGACAACGTTCACCTAAACTCCTCCGCCAGCCCTTCACCGTTCACGGCGGTTGATCTCGGTTGTTCCTCCGGCGCAAACACCGTACACATAATCGATTTCATCGTCAAACACATCTCTAAGCGGTTTGATTCAGCTGGAATCGACCCGCCGGAGTTCACAGCTTTCTTCTCCGATCTCCCAAGCAATGATTTCAACACTCTTTTTCAACTTCTTCCACCTCTTGTCTCTAACTCTTGCATGGAGGAGTGCCTTGCTGCCGACGGAAATCGGTCCTACTTCGTCGCTGGTGTTCCCGGATCGTTTTACCGGAGACTTTTCCCGGCGAGAACCATTGACTTTTTCCACTCTGCCTTTTCTTTGCATTGGCTCTCTCAGGTATGCACACTCTACATAACGTAACATACGACATATAGCTCACTTTTAATTTACAATTGGCATGGTTTTAATATTAACCCGAAAATTTATTTATTTATTTATTTTTTAAATGTGACTATATTGGGTAGGTGCCAGAGAACGTGACGGATAGGAGATCGGCGGCGTACAATAGAGGGAGGGTGTTCATACACGGCGCCGGAGAGAAGATGGCGACGGCGTACAAACGGCAGTTTCAGGCGGACTTGGCGGAGTTTTTGAGGGCAAGAGCGGCGGAGGTTAAGAGAGGTGGGGCCATGTTCCTCGTTTGTCTCGGTCGTACCTCTGTGGACCCCACCGATCAGGGTGGTGCCGGTCTACTCTTCGGCACTCATTTTCAGGACGCTTGGGACGACCTTGTCCGCGAGGTACGACCTTTAATTAATTAAGTCTATCTCTAAAATACTTAATTACTCTCTCAACTCTAAATTTATACTATATTTTAACCCATTCCTTTTTTAGCTTTTATGAATAAAAGCTAGAAATCCGAAAATTACTAATTTATAACATTAGGATAGAACTCTACATTTGACCAATTTATTAAAATTTTATTTGGAATTGTCGCTAAGAAAATTACAGCAGCTTCTGACCAGAATATTTTAAACCTTCACTCGTAAAACCATTAGACCTAGTATAATTGTTTTATAGTATTATATAGAGTCGATTTTATCCACAAGTTTCTTGAAATTAAGTTTTTTTTTCTGACAAATATATATATTATTAAACCTAGGATACTAGTTTTGTATACAGGCTCAACTTTTATAAACAAATTTCTTGAGATTAAGTTTTTTTGACATAATTACATTTTCTTAATGATGTATTATATGTAAAAATACATATATTCACGAAACAGAAGCAAATGATGGTGGTGGCTTTAAGACCACCTTAGTACACACTCGTCATCACTCGTTAGAAATATAAATATAACAATTATTCCTACCCGTCCGATTGTCCTCTCATATGAATCTTTAACCATCCATTGCGACCATCACTTTATGCGTCGCCAAAAAATCGACATCATGATTCATGACCTTGTAGAGACAAAATCTGCAGGCCATATTATTCGACGACGACGGTAAGAAAAAAGAAGACACTCAAAAATATTCAAAATAATTGTTTATTAGCTTTCTAACATAATCATGAGAATCCGTTATATCAAATAGTCACTAGCAAAAAGTAAAGCTTACAGATGTTGACGTCATCATAAACCTATAGTCAGATATAAAAGTTAGTGTGGTGTCAAAGTGTACATATCTAATTTAATTTGTTACAAAATATTTCAGTACCTGTAAGACCTATAATATATATGTTTGATCTTATCATCTAATTATTCGAATATTTTGGTGACTAATGGTATACTAATTTTTTATGTTTAAAAACATGAATTCTCTATGTTCAAATAATTAAAGCATTTTTTCACGTTTTCAGGTGTTTGAAAAGTGATTTTATTATGTATTATAAATGTGTTCAAAATATAATAAAGGGATTATTAAATCTATTTAAACTCATATTTTTGCATTTTTATGATTGCTATGCGTTGAAGTGTTTTTGTTATATAATGTTCTGACTATTCTTCTATCTCACTATTTATCCGTACATACCAAGTAGCCCTTTTATGTTCAATCTAATCGCAATAGATGTTTCCAGTGACATTAGCTCAATGGTATTTTTATTGTTGTTAGGGTTTGGTAGCGGCAGAGAAGCGGGACGGATTCAATATTCCAGTGTACGCACCAAGCCTGCAAGATTTCAAGGAAGTAGTTGAAGCAGATGGCTCATTCTCCATTGAGAAGCTTGTAGTTTACAAAGGAGGAAGTCCGCTTGTGGTGAGCGAGCCGGACGATGCATCCGAGGTCGGTCGTGCTTTTGCTAGTAGTTGTCGGAGTGTGGCCGGGGTGCTCGTGGAAGCTCACATCGGCGAAGAGCTAAGCAACGAGTTGTTCTCAAGAGTTGAACGCCGAGCCACTAGCCATGCCAAAGATGTCTTGGTGAATTTGCAGTTCTTCCATATCGTCGCTTCTTTATCTTTTACTTAGTACCAAATTAAATGACAAAGGCTAATTAAAAGAAACGTCGTTCGTGTGCTTGTTTTAACTTTTTCTTTCTTTCTTAGAGCTTCTTTTGTCTTGTTTTGTATTTCTTCGCTTAATTGTCACGTAAACTAAGGTAGTTAGGTAAAGTCTTTGTTCTAAAGATCTTTATTACGAGGAAGTCTTTGTTACATTCTATGTCGGGTTACTAACCAAATCTCCCGAACGAAACTGAAATCATAACAAAAACAAGTTGGAAATTTAAATTAAAGTAAAACAATTCGATTCCACTATAATCCTTATATGCGTACGTAAGAGTTGAAAAGTCAGTGTTCAGATTCTCTCTTTAAGAATAAAAAAAAATTAGAATTTGTATTTTACCATTAATATTTCTATGGTTAACCAAAAATTTCTATATATTTCAGACACCAAAAATTCGAACGACATACAAGATCCATTGGGTCCACGGATCCATTCAAATCAGCTATAGAAAAGACAGGAGGATCAGAAAAAAAATAGGACAATTTACAAACACTACCAACATATATAAAAAGAATATAGCTGTATACGAAAATATATGTCTTATACATACTTGATGTCTAGCACTCTTCGTTGGCATCATAAAAAGATTATAGGATAATAGTTTTTCCTATGAATTAAGTTAAATGTTAAATGCCGAATCTGATATTTAGTAAGACATTTTATGAATTTTTGTGATACTTTTATTTGAATATAGTTTTTCGTTTACTTTGAATAAAGCTTTTAGCTGAATTTTTTTCCTCATAAAAAATCTATACTTAATTTTCTGTATCTTTGATTTGCAACTCGAGAACAAAAATGATAACTAAAACTGACTTCTCGGAAAAAAAATTGATTATAAGAAACCTATTTTTTAGTCATTTAATGTGATAACTAAAACTATTTTTGTCCTTTTTCTTGAAAACTTAAAAACAAAATTGTCTTGGTCTCATATTAAATTGCCGGTGAAAAAATACCCGTTAGTTTCTCTTTGTAAATTGTATATTCCAATCTCTTTCATAATTGTAATAGTCCAAACCAATATTAATAAAACAATGTATTAAAAAAAACACATACCTTTTTGCTTCATAATATAACTAGTATTGAATTACAAAGAACTAGTTCATAATTAAGTCTACTAGCGTTTCCTTTCGACTACAAAGAACCAAGATCATCATGCTCATCATCCAATAATGAACATTAGTACGTCTTGTACTCATTGATCTCGGTACGTTTCCTAGCGCAATAATCAAACAAGCTCCCGTCAAAACACCTCCTTACCGCTTCTTTAGATAAGAATCCTTCTTCGTCACTCGCTAACACATACAATACTCCCCATTCCGCCTTGCTCGCTAACCTACACACCAATCAATACACTCGTTCACAAACCGAAAATGGGTTAATAATTAAGGGAACATAACCACATTTGATCATTGTAATACTTGTATACCAGCCAAAAAAGTCAAAGGCATCGCGGTTTCCTTGAGTCATGTCCCATAGTTCTCCAAGACTCAACTTGTCTGGCATGGTCCTCGCGTATTTGCTGAACATCAACTCAAGATTCGCTGGAGTATACCTTCCACAATCACACACACACACATATAAAGCAAAAGCTCCTTGTATCGCATTTTTTATATATATAACACATGTTGCAGTTATGCAGTTATTTTACCTTCCTTCATTATCATATGTTTTAGAATCGCTTCCATGCTTTGCCTTGTGAATGTTGTGTATATATATAGGTAAGAACGGAGAGGGTAACCACCCCTGTTTCATTAATCTTAAACATATCAATCATAGCAATATCAGTACGTTAAGTTAAGTTAAACCTAGAATAGATACATCGACGGTACCGGGAGAGTAGCATAGCTAAGAGCTATGTGGATACCAGCAGCAAAGATAAGCGACGCAAATAAGTTGAAACCGAGTAACCTGAAACCTGGTGGAATTTAAATCGTATAAGCTGATATCTACATCATTCTTTATAGTGGTCAATGTGCAAATTTATTGAACTTACATATGTTTAAATATTCTTTCTAAATTAGAGTATCTAAATATATGCATTAAAAAGAGAAACTATAGAACAACTTTTTTTTGAATGAGGCTCTGTTCTAGTGCTCCAATCACACACGTTATAAAAGGTCATGTGTGTGTAGAGATTGAAGCATATGTTTACCATCGAAGGTTTCGGAGGGATAAATGATGCCATTATCATCCAAATCGAAGAAAGCGACATGTTGCTGAAGAACACTAAGGCCATTATGCCTATGCTCTGGTGTTCCATGTGGGTGCTCCATATCTGGTGCATGAAGTGCTCTTGGCAAATCTAATTCATAAAAATTTATTATGTGGTACCGTACAAGACACGCATCATGAACAAATAACGAGTGTTTGAATACGTATAGATGGGGGGGGTTATAAGGACAAGTACAAGGTTTAGGAAGTGTGTTATCCAAGTCACCACGAACACGACGGTGATAAGTCACCGGAGCGTAAGGAGCCACCGTCTTCATTGCGTCTCTCTCCATCATCTCTATCGTCGTCATTGCTCTCTTTATCTCTCTCTCCGTCTCTCTCTATCCAGCTATAGAAGAGAAATGAAGAATTAGGAGGAAGAAGAGATCGAAACAGTTCGATGCTCCGTGGCGGACATGCACGCGCGACAATGCCACTGTTTGCCATCTCTCCTAGTTTCACCTTTCACATGAGTCAAGGACACTTGTCATTTCAAAATGGGCATAACAAACAAACCAAACCAAACTGAACCGTAACAATGTTTTTACACTGAAAATGATCAAATCGAATAAACAATAATTACCATCAAACTAAATCTATAGTAAAATTACATAACCAAAATTAATGGAACTAGCGAAAACTTGACAAAATTACAGCATACCAAGCTCAAATACGATCTCAACTATAAACGTTCTTTTTAGCTGATTAGTGAGAAGAGAATTGGTGTTAGTGATTCTCTCGGTCTGTAGAATCTTCTCTTCGTTCCATAACGTAAAGCCGACATAATCAGTCACCAGCACAACGATCAATTTGCCAAAGATAATTATCGGAGCTTCGTACGATTTCTCCGATGAAGAAGATGATGACGCGCACACACAACGGATTAACCTGCTAGCATTTACAATTTAGCCCTTGATTTTTGGGACGTTATTCACATCTACCCTGAAAGCTTCTTAGTATTTTTATCTCTCTCCCACAAACTTCTTAAAAATTACAATTAACCCTCAGTTTACCTTCTCAAGAGAAACTTGTGATCTTGCCCAGGCTTACACATTTACTCCCGATAATCCCTTAGATAAGGTAAAAAAGGTGGCTTTTTTTTTAAGTCAAGATGATACCAACTATCAAAACAACACTAACAACACACACACATACACATTCTACTCTCAAATGTCTTTTTTTGTTTTTTCTTCTCTCAGGTGTTCATAGAACCCTCTCTCCCTAAAAACAACTCACAGAGGGAAAATACAGAACCTTTCCTCTCTTATCTTCACGGTGAAGCTGGAACTTGATCTGCAGCACCAGAAACCGGAGATGAGGAAGCTTCCTCTTTCGAAATGGCAACGTAGTTTGTAGGAGCAGCAGGCCTGTTGAGACTCTCCCTTCTCCCTCCTTCTTTTGCTATAGACCTGCTTCCGTTCTGGCTTGCATTCAAAGATAAACGTCGGTTTGGTGCTCCATTGGCTCCTCCGTTGTTAGCTCGTGCCCCCAATGGTTTCTTGGCACTGACCGGTCTTGCAGGGCTTGGCCTAGTGCTAAAGGCAGAGTCTTGCTCTGTGTGTGGCTGTTCTTGAACCTTCTTTTGCTCCTGTTCATTAAAACAAAAGACTTGAGTTTATTGTGTGACTGGCATTTTCGCCTTATCATAATCGAGTAGAAATGATGAACTTACCCTCAGCCTCCGTTTCTCCTCTTCTCGTTCTTGCCTAAGCATACCGTATTCATCTAACATAGCTAGCAGAGGAACACCGTCGTAGGCAAACGACATGCTGTGTTCCTCTTCCCAAGCTCGGGTCTTAGCGACCAATGTGTCAACCATGCCTTTAGCATAAAGACAAAGGTACCAATAAGACATGTATATAAGAGAAATTTGATTGCAAGTCTATCTTTTAGTTCTACACATACCGGGAATCTTGCTAACCAGAATCCTGGCTTTCTCAGCTCTCTTGAGATTCAAATGCGCGCCTCTGCTTGCACTGTACCTGTTCTGATCCTGTTCTCAGAAACCAAAAACATGAAAAAGCAGCTCAAGATCCAATTTAAAGTTAATATGTTATGATGTATCATAGTGTGTGATTGAGAAGAGATTATGCATTACCCGATTGTAGTCTTCTAGCCAGCTCTCTTCCTCACAAGCTGACATCCATTTCTCGACTCTGTCCAATATATCCTTTCTACTAAACGCTTCTTCTTTAGCCTTCGCAATCTGACTATCCATATCTGCCAATAACTCAGTAGGCTCAACGTTTCCAGAATCAATCAGTGACAAGATCCTCTCACGAGCAGATTCAGGATTTATTTCTACGTGAGCACGAGCGTATATCTCCTCAAGCTCAGATTGTTTCTTGAAAGCAATTTCCTTCATTCGGCTAGCTTTAAGCTGGTCAAGCCTATCCACTTCCACCTCGGCCTTCAAGAATTACATGAATCTTTTAGCAAAAGAGTAACTAATAAACATAGGAATATTGGTCAATGCAAGTATAAAATACCTGCTGGATCAGATCACGTGCAAGAGCACCTGGCATAGTGACCTCATCGACTGAAGCTGAAATGTTACAAGTAACATGATCAAAAAGCTCTCTTTCCTCATCAGGAGTATCCATCAGGTTCCATAGATCAATTAGCTGAGTAGCTAGCTCTTGAAGCTGAAAGGGGAAAAACAAATATTCATTAAAGAATCTCGTCATCTTAGCATGTTTGAGCTCAGATAATCTAAACAAGTTATGGATGCAGAGAGATTTGTCTTTACCTTTTGAAGTCTTTGCTTCTTATCATCTTTGAGAGTCAAGACGGTTTTAGCCAACCTTGAAAGCGTCTCATTGCTAATGCTCTTAGACTGGACACCGGTTTCTTCATCTAAGCTCGGATGAACTTCTGTGACAGTACTTAAGAAATCCAAACCAAGAACGGCGCATAGATCATGAACGGTACTCACAAACTCGAGCACCTTGTGCAGCCTGTCACTCTGCCAACACAAAAGCACGGTGGTAACATATCAATGCCAAATCTCGAGATGTCCCAACTAATGATTTTTTACCTTCTCTTTCTGGAGCTCTTGGAGTTGGCTCTGGAAATCGTCTAATTTCTTCAGCGACAAATCCGACTCATCGACTATGGGAACCTCATTGCTCAAACCACCAGCAATCTCTCCACATATCTTCTGGATTTGTGATTGCACGTCAGAGAACTCTCTGACTCTCTCCTCTTTCTGTTGCCACAGTTGTTCGAGAGCCGGTGCTATAGCAGCCAATTGTTCTTTAATCGTTCCAGAAGACTTATCCGGCTGCAACACCAGAAGAAACAAAACACAAATATCACTCACAAGAGACATCAATCACATAGTCCACTTCTAAACTTGGGACAAAAAAACTTACAATGCCAACAAGGCTTTTTTCTCCAAGAGACGTTATGAGGCTAGAAAGTTCGGCATTAGCATCTGACAAGGTCTGAAGAAGCTCCGCTCGGGATTTTGCAGCCTGCTCAACTTTTCTCTTGTAAACATCAAGACACTCTTGCTCAATCTGAAGAAGCAGTTTGTCTCGTTCCTCATCGTTCTCACCAACTTCGTCCCAGATTTCCTATAAAAAAGGTTCATAATAATGTTCACGTTACACAAGGTTGAGTAAGAGCCATGCAGCTTATATGAGGACGGTTGCGAGGTTTACCTGCAACTTTTGCAGTAAGGTACCACAAGTAATCTCCCCAAGAAGAGGACTTTCAGCATCTGTGACCGTCATTGTCACGAGATCAGAAGGTTTTCCTGCAGAAAACATCAAAACAGATACCAGTTAGAGACCACCATAACTAAACTAACTTCACAGTGATCAATGGAAATTGCTCAAAAGTGGTTGCATTACATCTTACTTATGCATCGAACTGCAATAAATCGAACTAAGAATATGAAGCTGGGAACAAAATAACTAACACCCGAAAAAACTCTTCTCAATCAAAGTTACAATCATTTTCGTGATCCAAAAACACCCCCTAATCACTCTAATCAAACATTTAACTCCACAGACCAAACATCCGAAAGAACACGATGAATCGGCTACAAAAGTCTTGAACTTCCGAAGCTCAAAACATTTTTTTTAAGCGTGACATAGAAAGCAAACCAAGTCAAGCTTAAGAATGCAAAACCTACAATCCGATCAAGCAGAAGTAGAGCACGGAAAGAAGAAGCAGATCTCTGTAAGAAAAACACGAACTTTGAGGGAATCGAACAGCATTGGTGATAAAACCAAAGCAATCAAAAACTAAAAGAAACGGACTAGAAAACATCAAATTGATCAAATCCAACAGTAAAAGGAAAAAAAGAAAAGAAGATTAAATTACCGAGATTGAATGATAATGGATTTGTAAGGGTTTTAAATGGGTTTCTCTCTCCACAACACACTTCTTCTTCTTCTCCTTCTTCTAGATCTGAGGTTCTGTGACAATATAAACTCACTGTTGAGAGTGAGAGAAAATCTTTTTAGCAACTGAAGGGGAAAAAAATCTATCTATGGATGGAGGTGGAAGAGAAGGAGAGGTGGTGTGGGACCCACACTTTGTAGTACGATAGAAACTCCAATTAAAAAAACACCGAAAATATTTCACCCCTAGTTTTCTGCTTTATTACAAACATGACACTATTTACAGACAGACGTTGTGTCTTCTACTCTTCCTTTGACTTAGGTGCTTTGCTTGTCTGAACACACAATACAAGTTACTTTTACCCTTTTTTTGATTCTCATAACTAAATAAAGGCTTCAATAATTGTTCTAACTAAATGTTTTCGATGAAAAATAATTCTTGTGATAAATGTTGAGTTTCGAATCATTTTTGAAAATTTTAATAAAAATTACTCGATAATTTATTAAAAAACAAAAATAACAATTTAATGATAAATTGCTGCAAATCATTGTTTGACGAATGTATAAAAAAAATCCTCAAAAAATTATTTGTTTTCAAATAGTTTTGTCATTGCTGGATAAGTTTAGACACAATGTTACAATCACTCTGTTAGATATGAACATATTTTTTTCTCCATTAATTAAAAAATGAAGCAAAGTTTATTGGTGATATTGACGATGGTTTTTTTTGCAAAATATTTGTCTAATTGCTATGAGAAGGTTAGTAAAAAGAATGCCACCAAATTTACATTCTATTGTAATAACATAAAGACAAACGCAAAAAAAAATAAAAAAAAATAGTAGAAGACATTCAGTTCATTGCAAATAATCCAAAACTGTTATAAGCCAGAATACCATATCCAAACACATCTTAAAGTGTGATTATATAAAGCGAAAATGTTATGTATAGTTAATAGCTCTATAAAAATTACAACCAAAATTGTTTAGTTATTATGTTTTAGAGACCATAAATCACAAAATTTAAAGTATCTATAGTCTATTTTTCTGTTTGATGTTATTTTATATATTATTACATAATTTATGATTTGAAAGGATAAACAGTTTATATTTATGTAAGTAACGAAGAATAGTCATCAATTTAGAAACTTTCTTGACAAATATAACATAAATACTTTTTCAAATAGAATTATAAATGTAGTTTTGAAACTCTCAAGTAAGAAACGTTGACATTTATGACAATACAATTTTTATATATAAAAAATGAAAAATTCTCAGTAGAATTGTCAAATGTGTATAAAACTGTTTTTTTTTTCAAAATTAGCAGTATCTCGACTTTATTCGTAAATAACTCATCAGACTAGTTAGAAATATAATTATTAATTGAGGAATTGGTGTTAGTATTGTCAAATGTGTATAAAATTGAGGAATTGGTGTTAGTAGATAGTGAAATTATACTAAAGTACTATAACTTGGTGAAACTTTCTTTTATTTTTTCATTTTTGAGTTTGAACATGGAGGATCACGAAGGGTGGTTTCGTAAATACAGGTGAGACAAGCAGCAAACGTGATGAGGTCAGAGGGAACGTTAATTAGTCAAGCGTCAAATACAATACAACCAAAGTAGAAAAGAAAAAAGAGGTGTGTGACAAAAAAAAACAAGTCATAGTCAATGTTAGTTGGCAAGTTAAATATGAAATCGACATAAATACTTATATCTATGCCATATACTGATAAAACACATAGATTATAAAATCAAAAAGTGAGCAAAAATAACAAAATAAAAAATGATGCTTTTAGAAATCATTTATTGCAACTACTGTATTAATACTAAAAACAATTGTCATATATAGTAAAAGTTTTATGTTATGACAAAGTAATCAAAATCTACAAAATCAAAAAGTACTGTTTTTAGAAATAATTTACTGCAACTATTAATCTTACAAAAAATCATCAAACATAGTAAAAGTTCTCTTCTTAGATGACAAAATAATCATAATTCCAAAACAAAAATGCTCATATTAAAAATACAGAACATGCCAATCAACATTACCTATGCTAATCAACGAGTAATGTATTGAATCTCAGCTCGTTCTTTCAACCATTCAAGCACTTTTGCGCCTTCTAAAATCTCTTGTACCTAACCACCAATTCAAGAAGAACCACACTCTTTCATTTATCTTATAGTTAAAGAAATGATAAGACTTCGATTCACGAGAAACTAACCTGATCTTTCACACGTTCCTCATCGTACTCTTGTTTATGTTTCTTGAATTCTGTGATCGAGTTCTCCACCTCTTTAACTAGTTCATCTGTTGAGAACTGCATTCAAGTTTTTTGACAATGTCTTGTTATTTTGTTCCTCTCTCTGAGACAAGATTATTAAGCATATTAAAATACCTCTAAGTTTTCGCGCTTGAAAATATCTCCAACAGCCAAATTCTGCTTGATTATGCTGGTAATGCTCTCTCTTTGAGTTTCTAGAAACTCATTTACTGCTTTTTGACTTGAAAGAGAAGCCAATTGTTCTTCGGTTAGCTTCATGTTTCCCTACAGCAGCATGTCATTGAACATTAAGAATCTGAGTGACAGTAAAAACAAAGTAAGAGGTAGAGAGATCAACAACAGTCATTGAAAACGCTTGCCTGAATCTCTAGAAGCCTAGCTCCATAAAACTGTCTTCCTTGTTCCTCAAATAAAGATTGAGGAATCTCTACTTCAACCATCTAAAAAAAATTAGAAGCAAAGAACAATATTTTCGATCACACAGCTCAACATTTTTACTTCTTCAAATACTTTATTGAATTTCATTGATAATGACCTTTCGTATCTGGTCAAGGATGGCGTTGTCTGTTGCTTGCTCCTTGGCTTCCTGTTCCATCTCTTGGCATCTTTTCATCAGCGTTTCTTCAACCTGTTTACTAGTTTCATTAGAGAATTACAGTGAGAGAACACAATTTCTTTTGTATAACTTGTTGAAACTTAACTCCCTGTGCTCATTACCTCCTTTAAAGTAGTGGATCCAGGGAGCAGCTTATCAGCAAGTGAATCATCTAATGTTGGTAAATCTCTGTAGAATAGTTCCTTACAGTCGACCTGAAGAAAACAGACGAGGTTTAGCTTATCCAAGTATGATCTCTTTGTTATCACTTTTTTCTTCATGTCTTTTATATGCAGAAGAACTCACAGTGAACTGAGCACGTTGGCCACGGAGATTTTCTTGTTTCCATGATTCAGGAAAAACAAGCGAGAATGACTTTGATTCGCCTGCTTGAATTCCTAAGATTGAATCAAGGAATCCAGGAAGTAATTTATTCCCTTCTTCTGTGTCAAAATGAAAACCTGTACGCATAACCACAAATCTCAGCATTCATTTGCAAACAGGAACAATAATTTCCATGGAGTATAAGATATGGCTCTCTTGAAATATAACAGTTCTAAAACCTTTGCTTTCAGCATCTGGAATCGCTTCACCCGTTGACCCGTCCTCATCTATAGTTGTAGCAGATATATCAACGACTGCAAAATCTCCCACCTGCAGGGTTTTAATATACAATGAATTGAGATTTTCTAGCAACGAAATCATCTTTGCAGAGTTAACCATGAACTAATGCAGCCAGCTTCATAACCAAGTAAAAACAAAAAAGCTTACACCTTTATCCTACTAAGCTATAGTGGCTTAACTGTATCGAGTTAAAAGAACGGGCCTTTTTATTTCACGAAAGAAAAACCGCGCTAGTTGCATAACAACAATACAAGGACATGCGAAGTTATGCATTCAATTACCTGTAGCCCTCGTTCAGTTACAATCTTTAATGCACCAAGGGACTTGTATTTCTGTCTAAGCTGTCTTTCACAAGCTTTTTTTGCGTCTATCTCATCGCCTAGTTCTACAACGATCTTCATATCTTTATACCCATTCTCAGCATTCCATCTCAGTTCAGGCACGACATCAACAACCACCTCGTAACTGAGGAACAGGATAAAAATCAGAAAACGTGTAAAGTTTGGTTAGCAAGCAGCATTAATAACCATTGTTTAGATTCTTGAATATGTGAAGATGTTAAACAAAAAACCTAAGAGTCTTGAGCTGGGAATAAGCCTTTTCCATCTCCGGAAAGCTGCTGACTATCTGTATCGAGTCTTTTAAAGCCTTTCCAGTCACCTACAAAGCCAAAATCTGATATGAAAAAACGTTCCAATACGAAAAAACGCCAGATTTAGATACATTAAAGGACTATGCATAATCAAACAAAGTTTTAACAGTCGAAATGTTACCGACTCCATGGCGTGAGGAAGTGTTCTCTTCAAGATAGATTCAACAGTTGCTCTCAAAACGTATTGCCTCCCAACGAAACCAACAATGATATTCTCTGGAACCCTCTTTCCAGGACGGAATCCAGGAACCTAATTGCATTAAAATCAAGTAAATCCAATTAAACAACAAGCATATCATTACATGGAACTGGTGTTTAGTTATAGTTTCTACATTGTCTGGATTTAAAGATGAAATGCAAGTTACCTTTGCCATTTTCATGAACTCGGTTAGGACTCTTTGGTAACAATCTTCACAGACAATTGCAGGGACTTCCACACTCAATTTAACCTAAAAATGAACATTACATACAATCTTAAGTCATCCCAAAACTCAGACCAAACTCAATGCCACGCATATTACAATAAAGAGACAAAAAAAGCTTGAAGTCTCACTTACACTTGAATTCGGCGCTTTCGTCTCGCTGACCTGGAGATTAGCGGGAAGCCGGTCTTCCTTTACGCTGGGTTCAACCGCCGGAGAGGCGGTTGACGCCGCTGATCGCCGAGCTCCACCACCGCCAAATTTATTGGAGACACAAGATAGCTCCAAAGGCTTGATTGGTTTCTTCAGCCTCCCGTCGAATTTTAACACAGAGCAACCACCACGAGAGAGGAACAAACTATCGGATTGGAAGAGACGACGAGAACCAAGACGTCGGGTCAAACATGAATGAAACGGATTTATCGTCGTCGTTAAGTTGATAACGCATAGCTCCATTTTCGCTCAGTCTCTCTCTCTCTTTAGCTTGGAGAAGAAATAGCGCCACTTCTTGGAGATAAAGCTGTGTAATTTACATATATATCCTTAAACAGATCTTGCTATAAAACGCTGCGTTTTATAGTCAGAGTAAATAAGCAGCAGATTGTTTAATAAAGTAACTATATTTTTTCTTTCCGGGGAGTGACAGTGAGAGAAAGAGAATTTTGCGGAGATGGAAGGCGTAGGGTCAAGATTAAGCCGGACGTCATCGAGATACAGTGGTCCGGCGGCGACGGCAGTTTTTAGCGGCCGTGTAAGGAAGTGGAAGAAGAAGTGGGTACGCGTCTCGACGTCATCCGTCGGCGTTTTCCGAGCATCTAAATCTAACGGTCGGAGCAGCAACAACAACAACAACAGTAACAGCAGCAATTCTCCACACCATCTGCTTCTCCATAAGTGGACCCCACTTTCCTCGGCGACGGTTACTGCCTCCGACGCCAACGGTTCTGGTGAGACGGAGGAGCCGCCGAAGCGAAGATTCAGATACGCTCCAGTAAGTTTATCCCCAAATTTGGAAAATCTATTTAGGGTTTCTTTTGTTGTCGTGTGGGATTAGTGTTAATGATTCCTTTTGAATTTTGCAGATTGCGATGCTTGAGCATAGAGAAAAAGTGGCTAGTAAGGATTCTGAAATTGAAGCTCTAGCGGAAGAGACTGACGAATTCGACACTGAATCTCCATTGCGTAAAGCCGTTGAGCTGGACATGAACATAACAGACACAGACCAAACTAAGGTAAAGCTTCAAATCAGCAAGTGATGAAAATGTCCAGTTTTGTTCATTTCTCTTGTTCATACTTGTTTCTTTTCTTTTTAACCTCCTCTGCAGGAAGCAAAAACTCGTCATTTGAAACTGGGACTGTGTCTGAATTCTGAAGGGACTGAAGAATGAAGAGAATCATATTATATTGGTATGAAGCAACAATAAAAGTTTCAGGTTTTGTATTGTTGTAGCTATGATGTCTCATAAATTAGCTTATTGTTGCCTTTTCTTTTATTGCACTTTGATCCTTCTGGATCTGTATGTAGTAGTGTGTCTCTAGTTAGAGGAAACTATATATATATATGTATGATGGCTCCATCAGAATCAAAGCATATCATCCGTGTGGATTTGATGTTCCATTTTATAACATAATGAAAAAAATTGAGAAAAGTTACAGAAGCAGGGCGTCCCTGAAAGTGCAGCAATGTGAAGCTAGTTTACGAGATCTTGTTCATCCAATGAATATGCGAAGATGATAGACAGAAAGAGCTATCAACTAGTATAAAATAACAAATTTCAGGAAGGTGTTAAAAGTTAAAACAAAGTTTAACTCTCTCGTTGTTTGAGTTTCTCAAGCTTCAGACTCTCTCTCGCTTTCTTGATTGTTCACAGCGCAAGTAACACCAACCTCAGCTGGTCTTATAACTCGATCAAACAACGTGTATCCCGACTGCAGATATGAAAACGAACCATTACCAGAAGGTTGCGAATTATGAAAGAGAATCCATAATATTGTGTGGATTTGCACAGGTTAGTATATACTTAGATTTATCAAAGCAAAAAAGAGAGCAAATCCTTTTATAATTTAGTACCTTAAGGACATGAGCAATTGTGCCTTCTGGCTTTGAAGCATCTGGGACTTGGAACACTGCGTTATGTCTGTTTGGATTAAACGGTTCATTTAAAGGATCTTCTTTCACCAAACCAGATTTCTTAAATACCTACAGTTATTCACATAATATCGCTTTCTCAGTAACAATCTAATTCTATCTTTTGTTTACCTTAATGAACATTTGTAACGAATGTTTTCTTACCTCTGCTAATTGTTTCTCAGTCATCTCCACTCCTTCTAAAAGGGTTTTCAACAGTGGAGTAGCGCCAGCCGAATCTTTTGAAGTGTCAATCTTCGAAAAACTTTCTTTCACAACCGAAGAAGCTCTTCCAAGATTATCCGCCACATCCAGAAGGCTTGTTGCAAAGTTCTGCAGCAGCAACAATTTCACAAATGCATTCAGTGCTGGATTATACATGAAGAAATATCAAGTTAATTCAAGAAGAAGAAGAAAAAAAAGGATTAGCGGAGAAGTAAACCTGTATGGCGAACTTTTTGGCGTTTTCAGCATTACGCTTTGTCCTGTCCATAAGATTCTCCATCTCTGCATAAGTTCGAAGAACTTTATCTTGCATTTCCTTTATGCTTTCCTGCTGAACCTTGACAAGATCTTCCTTCTCAACGACAAGCTTCACCAAATCGTCCCTTGACAAATCCTCAAAATCAGTCTCTGAATCTAAAAATCAGAGATCGCAATTCGTTCAGTAACTTATCAAACTTCTTTGTTCAGAATCAGACACAGTTATCTCTAATATTCTGAGCCAATCTCTGATCCTTTTGCCTCACATGTACCTTTCATCGCCTCCGCATCATCAGAAGCTTGGCTGGTCTCATTTTCCTTCGATTCAGCTGAGGAAGAGGAAAAAAAACTGAACCTTTGAAGGACATTCAAATCTAGAGTTGCATGGTTTAGGAGCGACACTGGAGCTGCCACAAGCTGCGAATATCA
The DNA here is from genome assembly GCA_000218505.1 of Schrenkiella parvula. Lineage (NCBI taxonomy): Eukaryota > Viridiplantae > Streptophyta > Magnoliopsida > Brassicales > Brassicaceae > Schrenkiella > Schrenkiella parvula. Next base: position 9,043,668 of record CM001192.1, on the reverse strand, counting down.
AAGGATCTAAATTTGAGTAAAGTCGCTGTTCAAGAGTGAGCTACATACAATAAGAAAGTTCCTAATTCTCTTCTCAGGTTGAAGATTCACAACGATTGCCACAAACCAGTTTGCATCCAATAACCTCAAGAAAAACCCATAAAAGAGCAATAAAAGCATTTACGTTCGGACATCTAACACCTAAACCGTGAGACCGTACTAAAGACGTCAAATTTCCAAACGAAAGAGTTGAGATTCGTTTGAAAAACCTTAAACCCTAGCAAAACCCAACGAGGAAAATAAGATTACCAAAATCAGCTTAAGAACCTAACCTTGTTGGGAGTTCCGTGGACGAGGGAGTGAAATCGGCCGGAAACAATCGGAATAATATGATTCCTGTTCGGAGTAGCGACGGAGGAGAGAGACGAGCGTAAGCCCGCGGAGCGAGAAACTCTTGATAAAACCCTAGGTAACGACATGACGGACGAAGACAAATGAACACAGAATCGAAACTTTTATTCAGAGAAAATGTGTTTATGTAGAAATCGTCGATAAAAAGGAGAATGGGGCAAAACGTTCTTGGGGAGGAAGTAAAATTGGTTTGGGGTTTTCCGATGGTTTATGTACATTTACGAAACTACCCGTACCGATTAAAGCAAATTCTTTTATTTAAATGGCGCTTTTTGCTTCTCCTTTTTCTATAATTTTCAGATTTCTATGTTTATTTCTCTCTATTTTAGGTCTATTGGTCTAACAGGACAAACCCACTGTTATAGTTAAAACTTAATAGCTATGTTTAAATAATGTGTTATTGATTCTATGATTTATTAACTCTAATTTAAATCACGTGTTATCCCTGTTATCAGTTTTTTTATGCTACTTTTTAATTAACATATATAACTAATTAGATTGGTGAAATCTGTATGAATGATATAAGATAGATAGCTGTACTCGATCAAAGGTATTTTATAAGACCTTTTGGCTCATGATCAAACTGGTTTTCATAGCGACAATTAAAATGACAAACAAAAATTACTAGTGCCATCGGTTCAACCAGTAAAACCAAACCTCGACTTTTAAAATCCATATTTTGAACACAACAAAAATAAAATAGCACCATCAAAAAAAAAGAAATGATAATACTTGTGACAGAATCACATAGTGCGGATCTCTCTCTCTCTCTCTACTCAAAGGTGTCATCATCGTCATCAGGGAGTGGCTGACTTGCTGCGGCTGCGAGCTCCGCCTCATGCCTACAAATACATAGAATGTTTAAGTTGAGGAAGAAACCGAACAGCAAAAACTTAGCAATGTAATCAGATAAAATGGGTTTAGAAAGCTTACTGTTGCTGAGCAGCCATGTCAATCTGGACTTCTGGGGGAGCAAGGGCAGGTGATTCCACAAAGTGAAGGTTAGGGTCACTGAAACAAGCAAAAACAACTTTATCAGCCTTTCTCATCTTTGTAGTTATCTCACAAAATTACATTTGAGGGTCAAAATTGTTCTTTACCCGGCCAGTTTTCTAGCAAGGTACAAGAATGGCTTCTCGAAATTGTAGTTGCTCTTGGCAGATATCTCGTAGTACTGGAGATTCTTCTTCCTGTGGAATGTCACCTGCTTGGCCTTCACTTGCCTGTTCTTCACATCAACTTTGTTCCCACAGAGAACGATTGGGATGTTTTCGCAGACCCTGCACGACATCACATTTCCATTAAGCAGTTTGCCACATACTACAACAAAGTACAGCTTCTGTGCGTTCATACCTGCAAAGATCACGGTGCCATGTCGGAACATTCTTGTATGTCAGACGTGCTGTGACATCAAACATGATGACGGCACATTGTCCATGGATGCTGCAACAAAAGAAAAACACACTTTAGTGTCAAACAAACTATTTTCAAGGATAACTTTATAATAACCTTTCGTGTCGCTAACTAAAATAATAGGAATAAGTATCTTATTCAGCTTCACATCAATAACCAAGCTATCAACACAGGAACACTATAAGATTATAGATTGTTCAAAACCAAAAGAATCTATATTGTGAATGGCACTAGAAGATTCTAGATTATTTATATAGAAATTAGCCAGGGCCCAGGTATAATCATAGAGGAGTATACTTACTAATATCCATCCCTTAGACCACCAAATTTCTCTTGTCCAGCAGTATCCCAACAGTAAAACCGGATCTTGCCACAGTTAGTGAAGAAATCTAAAGGGTGAACCTCAACACCGATAGTGGCTGCAATGCAAAAACAAGAAAACATCAGAATCCGTTAACTCGCAAGTAAAATCATTTACAATGTTTCGTATCAAAAGAGCTTTCATGTCTGCGCATAGAATCATTTGTAAAGTCCGTTCCTCAAAGAGGGAAGTACTTACGTTCATATTTCTTCTCAAACTCTCCAGTAAGATGTCTCTTTACAAATGTGGTTTTTCCTGTGTACATAATCAGAAGGTCAACAATATAAACAGATGCATTCCACCATTGTGGACAATCTCGTAACTTCGTAAGTGAACTGTAGGATCTAGATGGACAAACATCACAAACATATACTAAGCATGGCTAAGTAACAAAATCAAGCTCTACGCAGACAAACTATGTCGAACCAGCAAACTCTAAAATCGAGTTTCTAATCGGAATTGAGCTGCAAGATCTACATCAGTAATCAAGATTAAGCATTGATAAGTAACACAAAAGGTAATCTTGATGTTACCGAAGCGGAGACTAATCAAACTCTAGAAATCACGTTCCTGAAATTGAGCTAATCCTCTGTATCTTTTCTTCTAAACAAGAGAAGTTGAAGCTGGGATAGTACCTGTGCCTCCATCACCAACGATGACGAGCTTGAAGCTAGGGTAATCGACGGTTTGCTGGTTAGGTAAAGCCTGAGAACAAGTAAAAACGATGGAAAAATCAACAGATCACGCGAGATCGAAGAGAGTGTAAGAACCTAGAGATTAAGATAGGATCTGCAGAGGGAAAGCGATAAGCAAAAGCAAAAGGCAAGACGGAGATATATTTACCATCGATGAAACTGAAGCGGCGGAGATCGAAAAGAAGCGACTCGACGAGTATGTGAGAAGAAGACGGCGAGAGTGATAAGCGAGAGAGGGTTTTTAAACAGAGTTGTGAGACTTTTGGCCGCTTAGGATTGACGCAAATGCTCTAACCCGGTACTCCAGAACTGGATCCAGGTCCAGATCCAGATCCGAATCCAGGCCCAAAAAATCCTCCTGATCCATAGCCATTGGCCCCATGTCATTTGTTTTTTTCCTGAGCTGATTCGAGATGGACTATTCAGGTCCAGATCCGGATCCAGGCCCAAAAACCAATTATTTGTATTAGTTTTATTATGTTTCTTTCTGATTAAAAAAAAGACTATTCTCGATTATGTTTTGATTTCAATGTTTAATTTACAAATTTCAACATCCATGAAAAGTTATTTGTTTGATCAAAATACATGTCTCTTCTTCTAATAATTTGTCAAGAGGTTTACTCATTCTGTGTTTGAACCTCTGCAAATACTATAAACCGGTCTGGTGGTTAATTTAGCACATAATTGCTCCAATTCAATATCAGATTTCGAATTTGAGAATAAACAAAAAAACAAAAATACTTAAACCAAAAACTTATATTCAACGAACACATATTCGAGGATTGAGAGTTGAAGGATTAGCTTAATGATTTATCGTTTTTTCTTTTAATCCTGATTAATTAGATGACACGAAACTCTACCAGATTTGATTTCATGTATAAACGTCGTAGAGGTTTAACTTAAGAAGAAGAAAAAAACTGAGACTATATTATACGAAACCAACCAAATATACAATAATGAAAAACAAATCTACGCATATATAATCATATAATCAAATGACAAAACAATGTATTAAATAAATAACAAGAAAATGCTACTAAATTAATCCGCTTGATCCTTCTCCATTTCCATTTCAATGCCCTGTTGGAAACTCGCATTTTCCGTACTCTACAAACACGAAAAGAGCAACAAATAAACAAATTAATTTAATTTAAACTTCCGTTTAATACATCACAATTCAAATATACTTGTTTATTTACGTAAGAATCTAATAGTGGAAAATTTTATTTAAATAGCATTTTCTGTTGAACTTATCCCAACCTCCATAAATATTATCTAACCATCTTCCAATTATCTTACCCATTTCTTTCACGTATTTCACTAAAATATATAAAAGTTTCGTTAAGAGCAAGAATGTGAAAAAAAAGCTATATACGTAAACTAATTATTAATTAAAAATGAGAATTTTCGAGAGAGAAAAGGATTAGAGTACGTACTAGGAGGTTGCGATACAACGTACGCTGCCCCACCAAAGTCACACGTGCCAACACCACGTGCGTTCTTCTGATAGTAACTGTTGAACGCATAAGAAGCGTGGGCCTCTAACGATTCAGGATCGTAACACATGGCACCTGGTTGAATCGGACGGCAATCAGCGCCTCCTTGGCCGCAAGCGTAGTCGAGACCTTCCTGGAGCTTCTCCTTCGTCGTTTTCCCGTTCGCCACGCACCACGTCTGTCCCACGCGTGACGGCGATTTCACCGGAACCTTCTCCTTGCTATCGTCGACCGGCGTTGACTTAGCGGAGAACGAAACGTCGTACACTTTGTTCTCGTTCGGGTAAAACAACCCGTAGTTTCTCTCCGACGTGGGACCCGTTTTCTGGTTCTCGTTGAACAGAGCGAACAGATAGACGTTTAATGGCTCCTTTGGTTTTAACGGCGTTCCGTTTCCGGTTAACACTCTCTTCACTAACCCGCCGTTATAAGCCGCCGCGTTAGCCGAACTGGCGCCGATCTCATTCTCGTCTCCGGCAGAAGGCCAGCCCGTCTCCGTCACCACGAGCTTGACGTCGTTGAATCCCACGGCGTTCATAGCTGCGAAAACAGCATCGATTTGTGCGTCCAAGAGATTTTCGTACTTCAAACCGTTGCCGGAATCTACATTTCCGGCGTTCTCTTTGAAAATAGCGTACTCCAGCGAGATCTTATCTGCGTTAGCCGCGTAGGCGAAGAACGGGTAAGCATTCACCATGAGATGCGAAGACGTCTTGCGAATCAGATCCAACATCGGTTTAATCACTGGTTCGATTAAATCCGGTTTAAACGAACCAGCAGATGGTGGGTACGAATTCGCCAGTGCGCTCAAGGCAATCGGCGACGAGACCTGAATAGATTTGTCGAGATTAAACTTAACGAGAGAGCTCTGAACATTCTTCATAGCCGGAACGAGATATGTCGTCGTGTTCCTCGGATCGACGAACACTTCGTTCCCGACGGCGATCGCTTCGATATCAGTCGCCGGCATGTATTTCTTTACGTTTTCCTGAACCCAGTTGTCGGTGTAGCTCTGATCTGCGGCGGCGGCGGAGAGATTTTCGTTGGGGAGAGAGACGACGACTTTGATACCGGAGTTTGCAAGCGCGGTTAGTACGGACTTTTCAGTGTCGTAAAGCTTGACGCGATTGATTCCCTGGGATTTCAGAAGCTCAACAACTTTCTCCGGCGCCGGAAGATTGTTCGCAATCCGACCGTAGTTTACTCCGACCATTCCAGAATCTGTGAAGAAACAAAAACAAACAAACGAAGATAATCAGAATCCAACACGTGAAAATTCGACAGACACAGTCGTGAAGATATGATGATGAAGAAGCTTAAACCTGCATGCAAGGCTGAGAAGGAAGAGAGAATTAGGAGAGATAGAACGAAGAGAGTCATTGTTGCAGAGATTGAGAAATGTTTTGTTTCTCGGAGGAGCTAAAGCTGTTGTTTATATAGTAAGGGAGACGAAGGAGGTGGAGGGAGTGGTAGGACCCACGTGAGATATTGTGGATGGACTAATATTTTTATTTTTTTGACATTATGATGTTAATTTTTTTCAACTCCATTACTCGATGACGTGTGAAAGTAAATTATTAATTTTATTGTTTTTTTTTAATTCGCAAATTTGACCGTTTCAATCGTACTGATTGGATGCTGTACCAAATGTTATCAGATGGTGGGTACGTGCCAAAATTAGCATTCAATATTTTAGATTCTTTACTAATTTTACTGCAGCTTTCTTATAAAACGAATTGTAATCTTTCTTTAATCACGTTAGATCACATAGGTCTGACAAAAGCAAAATAATCTTTAATTTTTATATATTTATTATAAAAAAATTTTGAATTTAATAATGATATGACTGCACCGTAAATGAAAAAAAAACATTACAACCGTTGAGCCATATATAACATTACAACATTACAGTCAATATGATCAGTAATTATTTGGTCATTGAGCAAATTAACCATATAGTAAATAGATGGTATTAATAACTCGTTGACAACAGCTAATATATCCGTTAAAGTTATAATTATTAAATATGATGATCGGTGATGTGATGCATATAATGTAATTGTCAAAACATTTTCGTTAATTGTTGGAGTATTTTTACTATATAGTCAATTCATGTTAATGGAAAATTTGGTCTCGTCGTGAAATGAAGAATCTACAATTAGGCCACGTGGCATGTTTTTTTATCCTAAAATTTGAACGTTACAGCTGCTCAGATTTCTAACGTCTCTTTTTTTTTTGCTCCTTTGGATGTATTATATCAATAATTGCAATGAGACTGTATTTATAAATACTTAATATTAGTACACTGGTTTATTTACAAGTTCGATGTAACTTGTATTGGATTTGGCAACTTGGGGTCATGAACGCGTTTAGATGTGTCATGCGTGGGGAAAGAAAAATGAACCTTGTAGGTTAGCTAATCAAACACCTCAAATAATATTATTTTGTATAATAATGAATCAAGCTGAATGGTCCATATGTTTGGTGCCGTTCCAAAGAAATGTAGAGTTTAGTTGTACTATACAAGTTGAACACAACTGCTAGCTATTATGTGTTGATGAAATACACATTTTAAAAATATTAGTATGAATCTTGATAAGCAATTTTTACTTGACCTGTTTGATGATAAACCAAAAATAGTTTCATATTTTGAAATTGTAATATGATATCTTATGGATAAAATATCTTTTATATGGTTATGTGTTTTTGTGTTTTTGTGGTTGTACTTACTTCAATAAATACATTACAATATAGTTTTTTTGGATTAAGGAAGTAAACTTTACATTACTATATGTATTTATGGGTTTTGTCGACATCGTACGATATGTTTAGCGGAGGCTCCAGAGTCGGTAAGCTCATTTACACGGAGTTGAAAAAAATGAAACATTATGTTTATACAGAGAGGTGTCACTTTCATATTGACTTATATATAACTAGAATGAACTTATTTTAAATATGAACGTTAACTAATATAAATATATAAAATCATTATAATTTTCTTATCAACCAAGAAAAAGAAATCAATGTGGTAGGTCTCGCTTAAATGCTGTCTGTCCACAAAGTTGAGTTTTAGATAGGAATGTTAGCTGCTTGTCCTTTATGTTTACGCTATGATCAAAATTTGCTATTATATAATTAATGTAAATAAAAAAACTTTTGATGTCTATTATAGTGTCTGGCCGCAAATATTAGTCGTCACGAAACTTAGAGTATATAACCATTCACACAATACGAATTACAATTTCATGCGTGGATTAGGGCATCAATATAAAGTTATAATTTTATAATGACAACTGCCGTGAATTTTCCGAAAAATAAAGTTGTAGAAATATCAAGAACTTGATTGTTTTTTAAATACCAGAAACTTTAGGTTTAATCAGGATGTCTTACGAGTTTGGTAACAGTTCCCAAATTTATAGTAATCTTTTCTAAATGAGTTATTATATTTTGGTGGTAATTTCAAAACTAAATGTATATGGTACATTTTTACAAATTGTAATTACAACGCAAGTGGTGGTTACACGCTTTTGATTAGAAGAGTAATTAACCAACATGTGAGCCCATTTGCTATAGAATTAGCCCATTGTAAATGCTGGATTCAAAAACGACAGCGTCTCAGCTACTGATTCGATGTTCTCTCAGCCGTCAGATGATAGTCGACTAATGATTATCAACCGTTCGATAGAGACAAACAAGAATCCGATACGACCAAGTAGTGCTTTCAGTCTTATTTTTATTCTCTTCGAGACTCTCGCAACCCCTCACATTCTGCAATCGCGCGAATCTCACTCTCAGGGCTTCGTCTTTATCGCAGATCGGATTTTTTGTTTCCGTCGCCGGCCGGAGAATCTGATTAAAGAAAGATGTCTGCTACTCAGGAAGAAGACAAGAAGCCCGGAGACCAAGGAGGAGCTCACATCAATCTCAAAGTCAAGGGCCAGGTTTTGTCACTCTGTTCTCTTTCTCACTATTTTTTTTATCTTGTGAATTTCTGCCGATGCTTTATCTGTTAGCGTCGATTGTGTGTAATTGCTGTTTTCTTTTCTAGAGTTTTGGGTTTGTCGTGTAATTCAGTTTTGTAGATGCAGATTCGGGCTCTATCAGTAACATAGGGAGAGGGAGAAACTTTTAAAAGCATATCTCTACAAGAATCATTAGCAAAATTTCTGGAATTGTATTAGTACATCGATAAATTAGTAAGCTTGTGTATGTGTTTTGTCTACAGAGGCAGAGATTCTTGTGTAAGCGTGGCGTTAAGTGGCTTAAATTGAATTTTGAAATCAAATTAGAAATTTACACGACAGTTGTAAACATAAATTATAGCAATGGAGAACTTTTTCGTGCATACTAATCTTTTTTAATGGCCTAATGGGTGTATCATGGAGATAGTGCTTGTCTGTCTGTTTCTTTAGTAGTTTTCAAATCATTATGTTGTTGTGTTTATGCAAATTATGTCTTGAATTCTAATGAATACTTTTCGACCTTAAGCATGGGAGTGTTGAAGAGTTGTTGAGCATGGAGCATTTGTTTCTTGAAAGCTTTTCGTTTTTATGCAATTGTACTGTTGTGATCTTATGTGAGTATCAATTGTTAGGTATTTTCTAAATTTGGGTGCTTGGTTGGTTATAGTATAAGATTTTCTAAGACGAAAAGTTATTGAAGTAAGAATCATTAATCTTTGTCTTTTCGTGATTGGTGATACTTAGGATGGTAATGAAGTCTTCTTTAGGATCAAGAGGAGCACTCAGCTAAAGAAGCTGATGAACGCTTACTGCGACCGTCAATCTGTGGATTTCAACTCAATCGCTTTCTTGTTTGATGGGCGTCGTCTCCGTGGTGAACAGACGCCAGATGAGGTCAGTCACTCTCTCTTTAGCCAACTTTTAGTTTTTCGATCTGTATCATTTACTAAACCCAGAATCTCCACTTTTACAGCTTGAGATGGAGGATGGAGATGAGATCGATGCAATGCTCCATCAGACTGGTGGTGTTGCTAATGGCCTGTATCTGTTCTGCTTTTAGTCATCTATTTATGGTTTTCCTCAAGAGTGATATGACGGTGTGATATTATTGGATCCTATAATATTGATGGGCTTTAATGGGCTTTGCTAAGTAAAGAAGTAGTAGCTTAAGCTAAAAGCAACTTTTGTCAAGTTTGGTAATTAATAATAACTTGGTCTGCACGTTTGCTTGAATTCCAAATTTCTCGTGGCTTTATAAATAACTTTCTTCTCGTTTTACAAGGTTTTTTACCGTTTTCTCTGTACCCAAATGAATTAATAATAATGGCTGTATCTTCTTATTCCTCTTCGTCTTGGTCGGAGTTACTCCCGGAGCTTATAGACGCCGTATTCCACAGCCTAAATGATGCCGGAGACATCCTAAATGGTGGTTCTAAAGAAGCTAGGCATTAGCGACGATTTTGATTTCACAATGTATTTCGAGATTTACGAATTCATTTCAGAGACAAAAGAGTGGATTGGGGCGAGAAGCCCTCAAGGTAGATGTATATCAGTTTTAGCAGGTGAAGTCGGATCTAGAGGGTTCATCAAAGACAATTCCATTTATGGGTGTCTAGGATTAGGGCCGCTTAATCTGAGCGTTTTTGAATGGGAGCGTAAGACTGATGCATCTTAGGGCTCATAGTTTTTGTATTGCATAGTAGAGGTCCTGTTCGAGTTTTGATTCTTCTTATACATTACAGTACTCGTAGTAGATTTTGTAAGGGACGTTATGTAACATACAAAAGGTAACCAGACCAATGGATTTGAGATTGACAAAATGAGGGCAAACATACACAAGGATCCAATGTATACAAAAATATAAGAGGCACCAAATTCATTGCTACCAACATTTCTTATCGCGTCTAGATTACTTATGACTTCCCTTACACCTTAACGGGATCCTAAATTAAGGCGATTACAAATGCAAGTGGATCTTAAACGAAGTGATGGTTGAAGAGCTTACCATCTTGTGAAATATTCAAGACATGTTGGATGAGCCTGTTGCAGGGCCTGAGTGACTGACAACAACTGGCGGGCGCAGAGCTTTGTGGTTGGCTTCAGCTTCTTTACGAGCTTTGTACATCTCCTCTGTTTCAACAACAACCATCCTTTTAACCTGCACAGAGGGTATCACCAAAAAGAAAACACATTTTAAGTCAGTATCATGCTTGATAGAAGAATATGACAAAGGAGAATAGAGAAATTAAAAACAGAACCTGGTTAATCATTCCTCTAATGGATGAAGTGTTAGAATGCAAAACAGTGCGATGGCATCTGCGAAGTCCCATAGCCTCAAGTGTTCGCCTGTGAAGTTTCCTGGTTCCAGGGAGACCTCTCACTAAGGTTATGTACAAGCTCTGGCTCCATTCAATGGGCACTTGAGCTTTGAAAGCTCTAAAACCACTCATCCTTTTTTGTTTTCTTTGTAACTACAACTCTCTGTAACCATGAGAAATAATGACAAACAGAAAATTACAATATAGAAAAACTAAAGATACATCACAAAAACATGACCCAAACTTTTCCAGAATCATAACCATTTGGTAGCAGAGATAAATCAAGCAAGCAGCTTCAAATTTAAAGCAACGATTAAATCAAGCTAGTTACAAAAATTGGAGTCTCGTGTGCTAGTAAATTACTTAAATAGCAGAAACCAAAGCTACATCACACTACAGAAACATGAACTCCATTTTCCTCGAAACTATAACTGTAATTCACAGAGATCAATCAAGCGAAGCAATTATTACGAAAATACTAATCGAAGCAAAAATTGGAGCTTTTTTTTTGAGGAAACTACAAATGAGCTTCTTAACAAACCAATTTGAAACAATCCAAATCCAGAATAAAGTATAGAATGAAAACGACGGTACTTGGGTGAGAATTAAGAATCTCGAACATCATCAAGTTATCAACTTTTGGGTTTAGAAAACAGATCCAAACCAAAACACTGATTCCATAGTAAATACAAAAATTCACCGTAGAAATGTAAGCCTACCCACGCGAATAAAATAAATAAACGCATTCTCAACATGAATGTCATAGTGGGATCAGAAAAAAAAAGAATTCAGAAACAGAATCACGAATCAAAAACTAACCAGATCGATCACCTCAAAGAGAGAAGAAAAAAATGAGATATGAAAGAGGCAAATAGAGATTTAGGTTCGAATCGGAATCATAGAGATGGGTACCTGGGAGAAACAGAGGCGATAATTCCGATGAAAGAGCTCGTCGAGGAGTAGTCAAGACGGCGAACAGAGCTCGGAAAATCGCGCTAGGCCAAGGGTTTTAGGCTATTAGCAGAACAGTGGTGAAACGAGTACAATAGCCCAAGATCCAACTTTGGGCTTTCTGTGGGCCCATTAATCAATCATTCCTATAATATTTGGCCCCTACAAATCTTTCGATTTTTTTTTATCTTGAAAATAATATTCTGTATCGTATTTGATGAAACAATCAATTTCCATTTACTTTTATCATAAAAAAAAATTAATTGATAAAACGTATTTTTTATTTTACTGTAAAAATAACATACTTTATCCAAAACAAATTGTGAAAACAGTAATCTACTAAACAGAGTATTAAAAAGATGATCAAAATAATATTTTTTATCCTACAGAAGTATTTACAGTAAAAAAAGGTATTTACAGTAGCTAAAACAAAACTAGAAGAAAAAAATAATGAAATTAAGAAACAAGCAGATAGTAATAATTGACCCAAAAGAAAACGCAACATTGCGTCTATCCATATATACAAAAGCGCACATGACTATATTATTACATACAAACATAAGTCATAACAAGTGCAGATATGTCCTTGATCATGTTCCTTTAGACGTGTTAATAGGCAAACCATCGTCATGATGATGTCCCTTCTTCTGATAGACTCTTCTCTCTTCCTTCTCTTCAAACTCTTTTCTCACTTTCTCCATCTCCGCCTCGGAATCACCAGAGACGTTGGCCGCCACCGTTGCTCCGTCGTAAGCCTTCTCCACCGTCTGACTAGCAACACCTTGTCTCGTGAACTCCTCCGCCGTCGAAGGAGCTCTTCCTTCTTCCCTTCCTCCACTCGCACTCCCTCTCTACATGTTAGAGAAAACTCCCCCACGATTTAATATATATGTAGTTAGTTAATTATTTCATGAAAAATAAAGGATAGTTAAGAATATATACCTTAAGGTGAAGAGAGTAAAGACATGATGATCTTATATTTGGCTTGGTGATTAGTTTTGGGTTCATATAATTTCTCAACATTTTCTTTTTCTTTGAAGAGGTCTCTCACTTTTATTCTTTAGCTTAGATTGGATCAAACCATAGACGGTCTCTCGACTCTCTCCTACTCCTCATCAAGTGCCAATTGATATATAATGGTGTCTCACCAACGGGGTTATGATTATGACGCCACGTGTGTGTTACGTGTGTTAATTTAGTGGGCCGTTATCGTTAAAATTTTAATAGGCCTTGGGTCGAGCCCGCACACGACCTGAGGCCGGCGACGGAGTTCATTGCTAAGGTCGAATTATTTAAACTTGATATTTTTGTAAGGTTGAAAAGTATACCATATAAGGGATCGTGATAATAATTGTTCTCTTGATTAGTTAAGAAAGAAGCTAATATCTAGAGATGCTAATTTTGTATGTCTCCATTTGCAACATTGGCTAGCATGTGGTTGAGAGGTCTTTCTTTGTGTTCAAACCATTCCTTGGCATCCCATAATGCCTTTGGCACAATCCACACTTTTGTATTTACATCGTATATTAAAATTTAATAGTCGATATAAAAAATATTTAAAATTTAGTATCAAATTTTTTTTCGTAAAATTATTATTACTTCATTAACGAAAAAGCGTAAAACCGCACATACGAGAATGTGTTTGGTCCGCTCGAGGGTAGGGTGCATAGAAACAAAACAATACGCCGTTATGTGACACGTGGGCACATATTCAAGCATTAATAAAAACAGTCAACGTCTATCCCGTTGACCGACGTCGTCCTCTTTGCTGCTCCTCTAGGGTTCTACTATCCGTCTCTTAACATTTTCGCCGGGATGGAGGCGAGCGGTGGGGATTCGTCGGAAATCATCCGTCAATTGAATGAGTTAAAGCTCCAGAAGGCGGAAATTGAGCACCGTATATCATCTCTCGAAGCAAAGCTCCAAGAGACGGCGGCGGTTGAACGGTGCGCCGCCGTATCCAATGGTTGCTCTGTTCCAAAGGCGCCGGCGGCGATTGAACACGGGCTTGACCATGGGCTGTCTCCTGATCAGATTTACCGTTACAGTCGCCAGTTGTTACTCCCTTCGTTTGGTGTTGAAGGTACTTTGCTCAAACAGTCGAATTCAGTTCTTATTACGTTAAAGTTTCTGTTTCGAATTAATTTCAGTTTGAATTTAGCCAATAGGAAGAAAATCGAGATGGATGGTTCTGGTTTTTGTGACGAGAACTGTCTTTCTGGAGTCAGCTCTCTAGCTAGTGGCGATGGAGCTGAAAGATGAAAACTTTGCATTGTGTTTCTCTTGTTTCCCTTTGAATGATTTTATTACTTTTGTAGTTTTTTTAGTCTTGCATAGATAAATTTACTAATGTCTGACGAGGATGCCCACATCTTTATCCATGATCCTTGAAGCATATATAGAAATAATTATATTTGAGAAGTTTGACTGCATTTGTTACGATATCTACTATGAAGCTAGATTAAAGGAAAATCTGAACAATGTTTGTTGCTTCTGTGGATAGATTTTTCGGATTTACAAGGAAGAAAAGTCCATATATCCTGTGGAGTATAATGTTAAGGCGAAGTGAAATGTTGTGTGTATTGCCTCTGTGGATTATCTGCATTTGGTTAATACATGGTTTGCTTGTTTACTCTGCTAATGTATTTCTCAATTTGTTGACCCATTTTGTTCTATGTGTGTGTATGATTTTAGGGCAGTCAAATCTCTTGAAGTCTTCGGTATTAGTCATCGGAGCTGGAGGGCTAGGTTCACCTGCATTACTGTATCTCGCAGCTTGTGGTGTTGGTATGGTTTCAAACTCTTACCTCAAATCTATATCAATAGATTAAACTCTATATACCTTTTCTTTTTCTCAAGAAATGCTTCTCCCTTCATTATGACATGCTGTTCATCTTTTCGGCTGTATTCTTCTAGGTCGATTGGGTATTATAGATCACGATGTTGTAGAACTCAACAATATGCATAGGCAGGTACGAGTTGGGAAAATCTCCTCTAGCAGCTCTTTCTTTTTCTTGGCACTTTCTTTGCTACGGGAGGTGAGCAAAAGATACAACCATTTACTGATTTTCTTTCTCTTGGTTTTTATCATCATCCAGATAATACACACTGAAGCATTTATTGGTCACCCCAAAGTGAAATCTGCTGCTGCTGCTTGCCGCTCGTAAATTCAAACTCCCTCAGGATTAGTATGCTTTAGTATAGTATTGTCTTCCTCTGAGTCTCTCTCAAAGTCTCAATAAGGAATTATGACCACCTCCTTACTATTTTGGTCTAACCACTATGTCTTTTACTTTTTTTTTGCCAGGATAAACTCTACAATCAAAATTGATGAATATGTGGAAGCTCTTCGCACATCCAATGCTTTGGAAATCCTCAGCCAGTATCCTTAGATTATGTAAACATGCTATAGGAGGAAGTCTCAGTTTTCTGTATCTCTCCATTAGCCTTCCTCAAGTAGAGTATTGAATGATTATTTGCTTCCGTAACTGCCTAAATTAGATATGATATCGTAGTAGATGCAACCGACAATCCTCCAAGCCGTTACATGATCAGCGATTGTTGTGTTCTCTTAGGAAAGGTGAAGCATCTTATGATTTCTCTTTTATTTCCATCTTTATTCATAGTCATAGTCAGAAGTATTGACGCGTGCTTTGTATACAGCCTTTGGTGTCGGGTGCTGCGCTTGGAATGGAGGGACAGGTATGTGATATGACAAACAAAATTATCGTGTTACTCATTAGGTAGATGTTAAGCTACACATTAACACTAAGCTGTTATATTGATTCTTTTTTTCGTATACAAGCTTACGGTCTATAATCACAAAGGAGGCCCGTGCTACCGGTGTCTATTTCCCACTCCTCCACCGACAACAGCGTGCCAAAGATGTTCTGATAGCGGAGTTCTTGGAGTAGGTAAATGATGGCGGTTTTTCTTCTTCCTTTTTTTCTAACGCAAAACAAGTCTCCACAATTTCTTCATTCTTGAAAGGAATTTATGTTTTTCTCCCTCAGTTCCGGGTGCTATTGGTTGTCTACAAGCGCTAGAGACAGTTAAACTCGCGAGCATGGTGGGCGAACCACTCTCTGAACGGATGCTTCTTTTTGACGCTTTATCAGCAAGGATCCGCATTGTAAAGTTTTACTAATTTCCATTCTCTTCCTCCATAAACTCAATGGATGGTAAAAACTAATCAAGGCTAGTGTTTGCACAGGTCAAGATCAGAGGCAGGTCTGCCCAGTGTACAGTTTGTGGAGAAAATTCATCTTTCAATAAGCAGCAGTTCAAGGATTTTGACTATGAGGACTTCACCCAATTTCCTTTGTCTGCAGTATGGTTCTCTGTTTCTTTCTTTTCTCGCACCATTATTTGTTTTCAACAACAGTTTCATATATCTTTAACCTGGACTGGTTTGATCACAGCGCCCATTGAACCTACTTCCCGCAGAAGCAAGAATTAACAGCAAGGAGTTGAAAGAAATCCTTCAAAAGAAGGAACAACATGTTCTTCTCGATGTTCGACCTTCTCATCACTATAAGATTGTCTCTCTCCCGGATTCACTCAACATCCCTCTTGCGAACTTAGAGGCTCGGTTAAACGAGCTTACTTCAGCTCTGAAAGATAAGGAAGAGGGCCATGTTAACACCGGATCTTGCACAAATCCGAGCCTCTATGTTGTTTGCAGGCGCGGGAATGATTCACAGAGAGCTGTTCAATATCTTCGTGAATCGGGTTTCGATTCAGCTAAGGATATTATTGGAGGACTGGAAGCTTGGGCAGCCGATGTCAACCCCAACTTCCCCACCTACTAGAGGGGAATATTTTTTGCACGAAATTGGTAGAACCTATGCGCTCTATAAGTGAAAAAATGTATCACTAGTTATGTTATGTAAACCGTGTCTGAACTATATTGTTGTCATTCCTTAGATGTTTTGATCTTATTGTTTGATTCGACCATAAGAAGGTAAGTTCTAATTGATGTTATGATACCTTATCAAACCCGAGTCAAAACCCTGTCAGAATAACATGGTGAGTTTTCAATTTATGATACCTTGTAGTTTGATTTGATCATACCAAACAAAGGGTAGTGAATGATTCAATCTTCATAGCTGATAAATACTAAACAACATTCCACTTTTCAAAGAATACACATGGCCAAGAAGGGAACAAGACAAGTTTTTTATTGACGGAACAGTGAGACTCGATTAACTGTGAAAATAAATCATGAGAAGCAAAGGAAGGTTCATAGTTGCCTTGTGTAAATTTTCAGATTTGGTTTTTGAGGAAAGGAATAACAAGAGTTGATTTAGAGTTACTTCTTCTGGTTATCGTTGATATTGTTGTTCTCTTGGGACGCTTCTTCTTCTTGCTCGTTAAACCTACGTTTGAACTTGGCAATCTGACCAATGCTTTGAGCCATTTGACGCTTAGCTCCAAAGTGATAGACTTTGCCAACATGGTGGATTCTTGTCATCATCACGTGCATCAATCTACCACTCTGTGTCACATAAGAGATCCATTGCATCTGTGGGTGTATTCCCTTCTTCATTGTTCAACAACTCTTCAAAACCAAAAAACAAACCATTCCTCTTTTCAGTTTTTTGTTTAGATGCATCCATCTAGCCCTCAAAGCATTTAATGAATCTCCAAATAAACAAAGTAATATATGATCATTGTTAAGGCTTATCAAAGATTCATGACACAAGCAATGTCCATATGTAAAAGATTACAGAAATGTAATTACGAGGTGTTCTTCACTAGCGAGCTATTCATCTCAATCATGCTTTACCCTACAAGATTGGCTTAACGAGGATCTGCCATCTCTACCCTATAGCCACACAATGCAAAAAACAACCACAAAAGCTCAATTTGGATAAAAATCTCCATAGTAATAAACTGCTGATTTCTTATTGGCATTTTATCGAACACCTTCAACGCGTGTCGTTAGTCAGTACAAAGCCACACATTTTCGACGTCTTTAAAATCTACCACAACTCAGGAAACAGAATCAGGGTTTTTTCTTCATCGAGATCAGCGGGTTTAGCTTAAATCGAACGGGAAAGAAGAAAAAAGCAGAAAAAATAAACTTCAGGAGAACATCTAAAGAATGAAAAGTGAAAATTCAACCGAAGATGAAATGTGTAAATAGAGAGAGAGAGAGAGAGAGAGAGAGAGAGAGAGAGGATTCGAAGTAGAAGGAGTTTTGAAGAACAATAGAAGGAGTTTTGAAGAGGAATCCTTACCTGTGACCGATTCCTCGAAGCCTCAAACGGAGGAGACGGCGAGGTTATGAGATTAAAAGCTTCCAGTTTTGATTTTTGCCGACTATTTGGGGATTTAGGGATTTCACGAAAACGCGAAGAAGACGAACCGGCAGATACAGGTTACGCAGCGAAAAAAAAAATTGTCGGTTTATATGCGTTTACATGTTCGGATTGGTTCGGTTACGAGTTTGGTTATTGGATTTTAACCGAACCGATATTCGAATATAACACGACATAAGCCCCATTCGGATTTTTCTATGGAACCGACACCGATCAAAACCGAACCGATATCCGAAAATACCACGACATAAAACCCAATCGGATTTTTTAAAGGAACCGAACCCGATCCGAACCGAATATTTTGGATCAGGTTCGGGTTCGGGTTCAGTTACATATGTCCAGGCCTACCAGCTAGTATAGAAATTGCAATTACGCATGGGTTCGGTCCAAATTTTTCAGGTTTCGAAACCAAGTTTCTATAATTTATCACAACCCATAATTTTCTGATTTTTTTCGTTCTCGATTTTGAAAAGCCATTCTCGAAATTTATTTCTGCTTTGACTCGTGTTCCATCTGTTTTAAATTTTTGTTATCAGAACAATTGTTGAAAACTTCACTTAAAACATGGATTTTCCAAATTTTCAAAAAAGTTTAGAAGAAAAATTAAATATTCTTATAAACTAAAATGTAATCTAAAGATATTAGACATAGATGCACATGCTTTTATTTGTGAAGTAAAATGTACGTTCTCCATTCTTATTAGAGAAGCATGGAGAACGTACAGAAAAAAAAATAGAGACTTATCAAGAGTTATTGATACATACTTTTTTGTCAAGCTGCTGAAACAGGTTGGTGCAATCCATCGGAGTACATTGACGAATGATACAATGTATTATGATTGGTAGATGGTAATGGAGTCCACAAAAGTCCACTTTTGAAAAAGCTTTTAGAAGTCCTCAATTAGATACAGACTCTTTTTCCACTGAAGAGCAACAATGCACTCTAATGAAGCTACCATCCAACGAACTCTGCTTTTCAAGCTTTTCTTCTTCTTCACCACTATAATCGATTGCTTCGAAGATCATAGTTTTAACTTCTTTGAATCTCTCCTCTGACAAAGAGACTTCAGCGAGAAGACTCCATGCCTTCTCCTCTGAAGCTCCTTCGTAATCTTCTTTCCTCTTCAACACCATGTGACCACTCATCTCCCAAACCGCTGGATTCACTTGCGTATCCAACAGCTTCGAGCTAACTTCCTCTAAAGCCTGTTTTTCAGCATAACACTGCAAATAAAAAAAAATTCGTTAAAAGGGATAGAAAAACCATGAGACAGTCGAGTTTTTCTTTTTCTATGTTCTGAAGCTTTGACCTGAGGGAGAAGAAAGATCTGTTTTCCAGAATCAGAGATGAGAATGTTGAAAGGAATGTTGTTGTTCTGAAGGCAAACAGATGCGTCTGATACAGCATCAGAGAGATCTTTGATGGAGTTTCCACCTTCAAAGAGAAGACCTCTCACAGGGTAGTTCAAAAGCTTTGAGATTTTGACGCCGTTATTGGTGGTAGTGATCTTCAAGGAAGGAGCCTTCTCGATCGGGAATGGCATTCCCAAGTAGTAAGCCTGCTCCAAGAAAAAAATCACCATTACATATAAGGGTAAGCATTAAGTTATTTGGTTCACTTAAGTCATGTGGTTGGTTTTGAGAATCCGTAACCAAACCAAAACCGGTGACTTATTGGTTTGGTTCGATTCAGGGTTGGGCTTTACATACTTTTAGTTCCAAAAAAAACAAACACACCACAATAACTTTTTTAGTTAGTAACTAAATCTATATCTAACATCCATTGTTAACTAGCCTTAGTTCTATTTAGTTACGTTCGTAGCACTAGCTTCCGTTTTGGTTCAGTTCTAGTTTGGTAAGAATCAAGGAAACATCTTGCGTTGTATATAACTTATAAACTAATTTCGATTAAGTTTGGTTCGATTTACCTGAAAGTGAAGATGGTTGATGGTAGCAAATGCACCTAAACTGTTGTATCCAAGCCGGAAATACGGATTAGCGGCTTCAGCAGCCATTTGAAGAGCAAGCAAAAGGCTTTTGTGGTCAATCCTTTGAGGCAAGCAATCAAGAAGACGAGGAATCAGCAACACATGTCCATACTCAATCGGACTCACCTGTTTGTAAAGAAGTTTGAGTTTTATGTTTAGATAACTAATAAGCAAAAAGAAACAGACCCTTATAAGTAAAAGTTTCTTACATTGATTGCAACAACGCTTGGAGAATTGTCGGCGTCTAGAGGCATATTTGGGAAAAACTGGATTTCGCTATCGTCATTGTTAGCTTCAAACTGGAAAAGCAACTCTTCTTGACCAACTTTAGTGAAATTGAATTTCTTTCCATCAAATGGTTGAAGAACTTTATCAACACGGAACTCGGTTGGTCTCTTCTTAAGATGACGACCTTCGTTTAGCTGCGCGATGAAACCGTACTTCCCCAGTATAACCTATTACCAATTCACCACCAAACCATCAAACATGAACAATGTGAAAACAGAATCTTGAAAGTAAACGATCAACAGTTGTGAAATTGAAACTTGATTCTTTAGCTTAACCAAACACCTCAATAGATTTGATTCTTTACCTTGGTTTCACAGGCGGTAACATCGTAACGAAAGAGCCCTCTTTGGAACCGATCTTCCCACTAGAAAACAAAAGAATTGGATTACAATGCTCAGACTTGTAATCAAGCAACAGGAATCAATTAACGAAATTGAGCTTTTTTCATTACATTACCTCTCCAAGAACTAGTGATTCGAGGGAAGTCACAGGAGATTCTGTTTTTCTTCCGACGGATTTATCCACATTTTTGCATGTATACAAAGGAAGTCTCGCCCCTGAAAACAAACAAAGGTCAGATTTTTTGTTGACCAAAACTCAAACAAAGGTCAGATTTTTCAGCTCTAACATGCATGTACCATTGAGAAAACACTTGCTAAGACAATTCCGACCACACCCTCCGTCTTCTTCCGCCGTCTCATCTTTCTGGTAATTGGACACGACGGTAGGAACCCTTTTGATCTTCAACGACATTTTCCAAAGAGCAAACAAAAAGAACAAAACCAAAACTAAATCCTAAAAGAAGAAGGAAAAGAGGTTAATGGTGATAGTAGAACCGCCTCCGGCAAGGAAGAGGAGATCGGAAGGACTGCCGCCTTCAGACGGCAGAGCTCCACGTCCTCCGTGCGGCGAAGGATTAGTTACGATTAAAAAGCCCTTCCGTTGGCCATGACAGCTCAAAGGCCGTGACTTTATCTTGTGTATAGCCGTGATGAAATCACCTGTTACCCCGGAATTTTCCCAGATCAGACAGAAATTTCGCCGGAGAAGAAGAGGAGAAAAAAAACAAATTTGGAAAAAAATTGAAATTTCACAGAAAGGAAAGATTTTTCTATGTGGGTTTCATCACTCTTTTGAGATTTTTAGATAGATGAGTGAACCAGAAAAGAGAACAAGAATCACGTGTTGTGATTCGTCAGACAGAGAGAGATAGATTTGAAGTTGTGATTGGAACGTGTGGTTTTTTTGTGATGACGATAAAACCATTGTGTCCACGGGTTTTAGATCTCTTCTCAACTTCGTGGGGCTTTTGACCCGACTGTTACTTTCCGGGTTGACCCGCGGACTCGCATCCACCGGGAGCCGCCGTCTGGAGGGGGGGCTACTCAATGCCAGTCAGTTTATTGACTTTTTCGTGACGTCATCTATTTGACTATTTAGCTTACCTCTCACGTGTAAATTTCTTTCACCTAATAAAAATCTCTTATATATATATATGACTTATAAATTCGTTCGGTGTATCAAATTATAAGTATTTAATTTTGTTTTATGTCGCTTATTAATCTTTAGAAATCATATAACTTTTAGAGACGAGCTAAGGGAAAAGAGGATTTTATTATTTTATTTATGTATTTATTTATATTTATAAAAACATTATTGATGATATTGTTTTGAGTGTCTATAATGCACACTCTTGCATAGACTTAACAAAAATAACAGCAGTAGTACGGGAAACGAAACGAGGATGTTACATTTTGTTCGTAGACATTATAATTAGAAAATTGATTTTTTTTTAATAGTTACCCCTCAAACATTATGGGAATCCAAAAATACACACAACATTTTAATCAATTATATAAGTAATTAATTAACTGGACCGATCTTTTTTTTAATTAGAGTCCATGTAAATAAATCATATCGGTATAATTTTTACTTTCAGTTTTTTAAATTTAACGTTGGCGTGACGTAAATGAATGATTGAATCATCACCCGTAGTTACAGAGACCGTAGACGCAGAGCTCGCCTAGTTCGCAACGATGGTTACACTCACCGCAATGGCGTTTATCATAAGCCACGTAAACGCACTGACCACGACAACACGTTTGCCCGAACTTGCATTTGTTCTTACACGCACCGCAGTTTTTCTCGTCGGTTGATAAATCCATACACTTGTTTTGGCAACAAGCCATTGTAGAGTTTGCTCCGGTGCTGTAATAGCTGCTGCTGCAGATCTCTGGATCCTTGTGACAATGGTCAGCTGCATTTGGGTTACGGGCTTTAGGTCCTCGACCCTCGTCGACTTTTTGGACTAAGAACCGACTTGGTCTTGTCTTAACCGCTCCTGGCGGTGTAAGGTCCTTAAAAGGATCTCCAAGAGAAAACGTTTCCGTCGTGGTGGTGGTGGTGGTGATGATGGCGATTGTGATTGCAACTGTTAATGCAATTATCACGAGTATCTTCATGAATTGAGCCATTTTCTCTCGATCTATGAGTGTGTTTGGTGAGTTAAACAGAGCTGGAGAGATAGACAGATAGTTCTTCTTTCCTTCTTTGATTCCCTCTTCTTCTTCTTCTTTTGTTGTTTATGTGAATGTACAGAGAGAGAGAAGAGATTTGGAGGGAGATAGAAATAGAGATTGTGTTGTGAGAAATTGAGGAGATGGTGAACTTAGGGGTTTATAGTTGTGATCGAGACGAGTTGACGCGTGAAATGTGGTGAAAAGGTAAAGAAAAGTTTCAAGCGATGGATCTTTTTTTGTCAAGCGATGGATCTTTTATTTTATTTTCATTTAAGTTGAATACTAAACTATGGCCATATACATGCACATGCTTATTTGCTTACGTTGAGGTACACATACGCGTCTATAATAAAAATTAAAATAGGGTTACTTGGAGTAAAAACTTATGTCTGATATTAGAAATTAAAACACTATTATATTTTCGTACTAGTAATAATGTACCAATGTAGCTTTTGGAATATGTTGCTATAAGAAGTACTATCACTGGAATATATTGTTGAAATGATTTGTATTGATACTATAGAAAATAGTTGTCATATTCAATCAAGTTGGAAACCAAACTTTTTCTTTTTGGTCAAATAAAGAATAAAAAACTTTAAATAATTATATAATGTCAACATACAAAATATAACTAAAAAAAATATATAGAAAGGGGAAAATAGACATTTTCACGTTTGTATCCGTGACGAACCATGGCTAAGTCCATCTCTCGCCTCATGGGCCGGTACGAGACGATTAAGGCGAGATGCAAGGAGAAGCAAAGGCGTATATTTATTTCTTATTATTTTTTAAAAAGTTACTTATTGATTTTATTTGTCGTCAAAACCACGAACCACTGATCTATTTTTCTAAATTAAGCTATACATCTTCTAATAGACACTTGCTTTAACTTGAATTCTAAATTTCGAGCCTCGTATACGCCCAATCAACCACGAATATACACTTTTAATATAATGAAATCCCATTTTCACATTGTAATTTGTAACAATTAATAAAACATTAAAAGGAAGATTACGTAACCCAAAACTTAGAAAATAATGTTTTTTTTAAGAAGTAATAAAAAATATATCTCTCTTGAAATATATTTTCTTACATAAAAGATCTTAAATCAAACTTCAGTTGAGTATCTGCAGGATTGTGTATGATGTTTAATTAGCATTTAGGAAGAATTCAATCAATGCAATGATCAAACATATGGAGTGGTATTGGAGTCGTGATCTCCATTAATTAATATGTTTGTTAAGTGTATGTTTTTTGTACAAATATACAATTAAGATAAAGATATTGAATCAACTGTGTTTTAGTTATTAAATTTCAACATCGTAATTTATATTAATATAAATGCAAACCGGATCAGTCGGTAAACCAAACTAGTGAATTTGTGTGAATACAACGAAGTATCGAAGAAAAATATTGACTCATTAACCGATCAACGACGTCGACAAATATTAGATTCAGTGTTTGTTTATAGTTGAAGAAATACGTGGAGAGAGAGGTCAACATTTTGCTCCAATTTGTTAAAAAAAAATGTACAAACTTTACGTTTCAAAAGTCAACACCGTTCCGTTGTTGCGTATTGGTCATTTCCTGACCTATACGAAATCTACTGTTTCTATACGATATCTTTCTGTTGCATTAACTATTAAGCCACGCGCAAACTTCTTTTTACATTAAATAATTAATCTTTATACTTAGCATAATACCCTTCTAGTATTATTATCTTACATTTTATTTTTCCCTTCGAATATTTTTATTCATTGTTTTCGTTTGTTAACCAAACTCTATTGCAAGTGACCAGAAGGTCCATAACGTTTGTGTTATTTATAACATGTTCATTGGTTGTCACTCAGAACCTGTCTGGTTCTATGGTTATGGTTTGCTTTAGTTACATGCTAAAATATAACTGAAATTTTTCTCATTACTAGAGATTTATACATGTTAGCTACTATAAACTCTTACAGATCGTATAAGTGATGATCCACATTCTCCTAACAGAATGTTCAAAGAACCAATTTACTCTTTGTTGTATCATCAGCTTTTTGGGACTCCCACAACCTCTATACAAATAAGTACCAATTAATAATTTTTAATGGATTCTGGTAGATAAATGATGATGTTGAAATCCTAATACATAGATAATAGCTCTTCCTTCAAATGGTAACAATTTAGACGAAAAGAACAAAATAGATTGTTACTATTCATCATATTCATCATTCTGGTTATTAGATTACTTGTTCTGTGAACTTTTTTCTTCTTCACCAACGTTTAATCATCTTTTAAACTAAAAAAATACAAAAAAGAATTTGAAAACTCTCATCTAAAAAGTTTTTAATCAGGCAAATATTATTTAATATGTCTTTTTTCTTTCCGACAGCTGAAGATTTATAAAAAACTCTAAGATTATTGATATTTTTCATCCAAAAATATAAAATTTCAATGAATCTTAATTATACTATTTGTATATTAGTTTATAAAATTAAGTTGTTTTGATCCCTACAAATTTATGCATTTTGTATTTTTATTATTATTATAAGAGTCTAATAATTTTTAAACATTTTTTTATATTATAAATCTTTTCAATAGATCATAGTATTAGTGTTAAAATCTAAATCACGTGGATAAAAGTTTATATATCCTTCCCAAAAGAAAAAAGAGTTTGGTTTATGCCACTAATTTAATATGGGGTCGAAAATACAAAGATAAAAAAGACGTGGTTCGTTTCCCGGAAAGAATGCGCGCCGTTTGGTTTTTCTTTTTCATAAAAATGCACGTTGTTTTGTTGAAACAAACGTTTTCCTTCTTGTCAAACGGCAATTAAAAAGTAGTTAAACGACGTCATTTGAGTGACCAGATCTCTTTTGAAGCCATCACGAATCTATCCTCTTTGGGTCTATATCCGATTCCAATTTCACAGAGCCTTAAAGCTCTTCCGAAATCCCAAACTTTCGAGTTTTTGGCAAATCTCAGAATCATCCATGGATCTGGAGATTGTTGGTCGTCACGCTCTCTTTTTCGACGACGATTCGATGGCAACATTTGTCAACTCCCCGACGGCGCTCGTTGACTGGAACAGCCTTCTTATTGACCGGTACGATGTTCGTCACCTCCTCTCTTCTCTTCCTCCACCGCGTCCCAAGCGCCGCCGTTCGATTTCAGACGACCCTGACTTGGAACCGGACCTCGATCACGAGCGTTATCTTGATTTGCCGGCGGAATCTCCATCTCCGTCGTACGATGAGAGCGGTAAGGATGAGCAAGTTCCTAGAAATCTCCTTTTAGCTTTAGTCTATCTAATTGGCGGGTAGACCTGAGCTTACTTATGTTAGGGACATATAAAACATTCTAGAGGATGATAACGATTAATATTAGCTCCATGCTTGATTTGCTTTGCCTTCTCAAGATTGGATTTGTTTTAGCCTTTTCAATAAAAGATTTGAGTAACTAATTCGTGTTGAATATGTACATGTGTGTAGGTATAAAAGGTAAAGTGAAGAATTGGCAGAATCTAGCTTTAGACTTTATTATGAACTCCACATTCTCGTCTATGTATTTCTTATGGAAGATGAGTTCTGAAGCTACTGTTTCATATCCCAATAGAACCTTCTACGTCGCTGATTCTAAATTTCTAAGCACATTGGTTTATTGATTTCTTAGTCTTTGCTTGGTCTCCCTAACTAAGTGGACATCTTAGTTGAATGCTTGTTTAACAAAGTCCTAGGTTCCATGTTCTCTGGTTCTTCTGAGTTCTGATTATCACAATCAAATTGCTGCATTAAGTTCAGTTTAGGGAATAATTATTCTCATAGAGTATTTGTAGTTATCTTTGTGTTCCCTTTTGTTCTCTCTCTTGTTCTTTACTCTCCAGTTGGTATTCAGAAAATTGATCCTTTTTTTTCGCTTTTGCACCCCAGATATCAATGATGTTTCAGCAAGTACAAATGCCGATGGTCTTCGTGCTGTCCCCTATTCATACGGAAGCTCCAGTGATTTCAGTGACCAGAAAATTGCTGATATGGAATCTGGGTTTTACCCGCCTTTCCCCGTGCCAGATTATTTACTTCAACACCTGGTAAGTTACTGTTTTAGCAGACTGTTCCCTTTAGAGATATACGAGCTTTGGTCACTTATTTGGTACTTAACTGATATGGCCATGTAAACATCTGAAAGGTGCATATGTTATTCTAAGGACTACCATGTCTAAGTTTCAGATGCTCGGAGAAGAGATGGAGTTGTCTAAGGTTGTCATTCACAGCCACCTTGTTTCCTTTTGCTGCCATGACAAGGGGCAGTGCAGGTGGGATTAAGATGATAGAAATTCACGACTTACCAATAACCAAAAAATGAGTGCTCATCAGATGATGCATTTCTACATAGTTCTGATATTTGCAATTTTGTGGTTCTATACGCTTATGTGAGATTTCAGTATGTGTACCTGTGTGTTGCCAAAGGTTCATCAGGAGTTTTACATTACTGATTGTTTTTCCTGTACATTTTTCTCTCCCTTCTTTCAGCCCCCAACTGAGAAATTACATCAGATCATCGCAAAAACTTCAAGTTTTGTAAGCAAACATGGTGGGCAATCTGAAATTGTCTTGAGAGTCAAACAAGGGGGCAACCCAACATTTGGGTTCTTGATGCCAGACCATCATCTTCACCCTTACTTTAGGTTTCTTGTGGAACATCAAGAGCTTTTGACAGGAAAATCTTCTGGGGAAGATAAAAAAACTGAAGGTGGGAAGGATAGTGGAGCTTTGTCCTTGCTTGGTTTGGTTTATGGGACTGTAGAAGATGAAGATACTAAAGAAGAGTCAGCAAAGGACTGTAAAACATACGAGTCTGCTGAAGGTGATTATGGTGTTAAGGTAGCTGATTCCAGTGGACCTGATGTGTCAAAAGAAGCTGTAAAGATTGCTACAGAGAGAGATGCAGCCTCTAAGCATTCTCTTCCGACACATGATCAAGCACCTTTCGTAAAAAGAAATCCTTCTGTCAGCGCAGTGAATGTTGTAGGGATGAAGCAGATCAATACAGAAGATGATGCTACAGAAAAACTTCTGCCTTCTGATAGATTGCAATCTGCAATGCTGGCACAACCCAAGCTTGAAGTGCAGATTGTCGAGCCAGCTATTGAGATGAAAAGAGTGATTGATAAGATAGTAGACTTCATTCAAAAGAATGGGAAAGAACTTGAGGCTACTCTTGCTGCACAGGATGTTAAGTTCGGGATGTTTCCATTCTTACGTCCAGCTAGCTTATACCATGCATATTATCGGAAAATTCTCCAAGAAGCTGAAGAGGTACTTCTATTTCAAGTTCCTACATGTTCCTGCTGCAGATATGTGTGTTTTCATGTACTTTGAAACCTTGTGTTTTTAACGTTCACTAATAATATACACAACGGTGGTTTCATATGCAGTTAAGATCATGTGACAAGAGCAATATTACCAAAAAGGAAGACATGAAGCAAGAGAAGATGAGCAATGCTGTAAAAGATGACAAACCTGCTTCTGGGAGTGTCTTACCAGATGAGTCTGCCAAGAGAGAGAAACTAAAAATGGTTAGTGACAAACCAAAGATTGAGTTACAAAAAGAAAAATTCAAGCCTGTCGAACCGCAGATGAGGGTCACTGTAGATGCTGATACTGCTGCTGCTATTCTTCAAGCTGCCAGAAGAGGCATAAGCAATCCCCAGTTAGGGATGCTATCAGCCAAACCCTTGGATGAGACTTCTCAGAGCCTCGGGAATGATGGAAATAATACTTCATCCAAGTCCCCTAATTTGGCCAAATCTACAGGTCAACTGATTTCTGGCTCGGCAGCTGCTAGTGAAGCTGATCCTTGTGAAACAGGCTTGTCCAAGGAGCAGAAGTTGAAGGCAGAAAGATTGAAACGTGCAAAAATGTTTGTCGCCACGTTAAAACCCGGTGTCCAGGCAGCGCAACAAGCTGAACCATCGCGAAGCGTATCGGTTGAACCGTTGGACTCTGGGATTTCTCGATTAGGTTCTAATGCTGCGAGAG
Source organism: Schrenkiella parvula (assembly GCA_000218505.1). Taxonomy (NCBI): domain Eukaryota; kingdom Viridiplantae; phylum Streptophyta; class Magnoliopsida; order Brassicales; family Brassicaceae; genus Schrenkiella; species Schrenkiella parvula. Next base: position 9,014,945 of record CM001192.1, on the reverse strand, counting down.
GAAGAGAAGGTGGCTTACTTCCATCTGAAGCTGAGAGGAAACACGCAGATGATGGTAACGGTGAAAGGCGATCAAAGAGAAATTACCGTTCCAGATCACAGAGAGACGAAGATGATGAAATGGGAGAAGAAGAAGACGATGAAGAGAGCAGCGTGGAGGAAGTTACAGAAGAAACCACGACTGAGAAGAAACATTCAAGTAGAAAACGGCATGGTAGGCATAAGCATACGACTCGACACTCTTCCAAGGACAGACATTCACGGGACAAGCACAAGCATGAGCGCTCCACGGAAGATGAGTATCACAGTCGTTCGCGCCATAGGCACAAACACAGCAGATCTTCTGACAGGCATGAGCTATATGATTCCTCTGATAATGAGCGGGAGCACCGACATAGATCTAGTAAGCATAAGAGAGATGTTGATTATTCTAAGGACAAGCGTAGCCATCATCACAGATCAAGGAAGCATGATAAGCATCTTGATTCATCTGATGATGAGCATCACCGCCACCACCGACACAGATCCAGTAGACGCAAGCACGAGGACTCTTCAGACGATGAGCATGGTCATCGACACGAGTCTAGTAAACGTATAAAGAAAGATGAGAAAACAGTGGAAGAGGAGAGTGTTGCTAAGCCGGATCAGTCTGATCGTAAAGCTTGTCCAGAAGATAACATCCCGTACCCGCAAAACGAACCAAGTCAAGTTTCGGATGAGCTAAGAGCCAAGATCCGTGCCATGTTAGCTGATACATTGTAAGTTCCCATTTAATTCACTATCATATAAGTCCGTTTCTGGTATTTACTAGTATAGGGTTGATAATGTCGACAGGGTCTGATCGATTATCGGACTGGACTGGTGTTTGAGGTGAAATGGTCGGTGAACATCTAGAAGCATAAAAGCGATGCCTTTGTGTAAAGACCTGTCTCTTGAGATGCTTGGAAGTAGGGATGAAGTTAAGAGTGAGTTTCTCACTTTTGTTGTCAATGTCATAGTGCATTACTTGAAGCTTACCCTTATTGGACGGACCTTACTTAGCCCCTCTTCTCGATTGAAAAGGCAAATATTAAGAAAAACCTCCTTTTTGGGTTCGAATCTCTCTTTATAAAACTTTTATATCTTCTTAAATTTCATTGGTTGGTGCTTTGTTGGAGGGACCCTTTCTTTTTCTTTCAATTGTCGTAAACTCTCTCATACTTACCGAAAATATAAATGTCCACCCTTTTGCATAGTTCTCAACTTCTCATCATAAGTGCTAAAGAATCTTTGAATTAAAGGGACTACCTTCAAAACGATAAAAAAAGAAAAAGCTGTCTTAAGTATCTTCAGTGGTAAAATAAAAAGAAATAGTTTCAGAAATCAGTCATAGAGGAAGTATATTCCAGCAAAATGTAAAACAAAAAGAAGAAAAATGTTGAAACCCGTGATACTAATTAGGGTTAAAATTTGGTGGGGAATATTAATAACTTAGATTTTACTACTTTTTCCATTATTAAAGAAATTTGTTCTCACATTTTTTTCCATCATTAACAAATCTGTTTGTATAATAGGCTTTAAACACATGACACTCCCAACATATTTCAATTCTGCTAAAAATTTAAAAAATAATCGTACACATATAAATTGTTACTATATATTATACTTTCTTAAGTGCATGATGCTATGTCTACCACCATTCGATTATTAGCTAACGTATTTTTAATTTTGTTTGTTTCTAGTAAATGCAATAATCGTTCCTTTGTTTTGATAATAAAACTGTCACCGCCCCTTTTTAACGTGAAATTATAAAGTTTCTATTGGCGTATTTTGTTAGATTTACGAAATTCGTAATGACTTTGACCATCTTCTTTTTACATTTCCAACAAAATTGCAACGGAAAAAACATGCACCAAACTAATGATACAAAGTGGAATTAGCAAAATATGTAAAAGCATAAAAAAACAAACAAACGTCTGTTGAAGAAACATTACTAAAAACGCTATTAAAAACATAGCGTGATTTTACTTGTCACTTTTCACTTCACGCTTTCAAAACATTTTCTTTCTTTTAGACCCCAATCACATGTATGAAGCCGCGTTTGTTTTAGCCGTCCATTTCCCAAAAGCCAAAGAAACAAAAATTTGCAATTATTATTAAAGATCTCTAAGCTTATAATTCAAATAGAAATTTATATTAAAATAATTAAAATAAAGAAACCATCTGAATCCAACTGTATTCTCTAAGCAAAGTAGAGATGCGAATAAATTTTCCCAACACCTTCTTCTTTCTTTTATAAACCTTTATCCTTATAGAATCTTCTTACATAACCCCCAGCTTGCATTCCAACTAAAGACATTTAACATAATGAAAGCTCCACATTCACGTTTCAGTGTTTTCACACTGTTATTGCTACCATTTAACTTTAATAGCAGCAACCAAATCTTTATAAAGTTTTAAATGGACTAAGATGATACAGATATGGTCAATTTAGAACAACCGCAATATGGTTAAATATATACGAAACAAATTGTGCGTGTAAAAAATAGATCAGTGAACATTCTCAGAAAAAATATATTATTTGGAAAAAAAAATATTAGCTAACACCGTCTCAACAAAAAAAAATACTACCATATGATCGAAATATTTTTATTTTTATAATTTTTTATTAGAAAAGGTACATTTGTTTAAAGAAATCAGGTGAAAAAAGAAAAAATATTTAAAATTAATTATGTGTAGATATGTGATAAACATCTTGATTATACTAGAAAATTTAATACATCATATTATCCTAAACTTTATTTTCCACTTACAATTTTTATTAATAGGTATCAAAATATAGTAGAAGAAAACAAAATGCCACAGCAATAATTAACGGTTTAAGTACAATGGATTAGTCCCACGCTAATCCCGCACTTAACTTGTGCTTCCGCCACGTGGCCGCATCTTACTTTCTTTCTTTTTTTAATTAGTTTGTGCTTTTGTTTTCCTCTTATTGGTGGATTCGAAGTTACGGCGCCGTCCACTCTGGCGTCATGCCGTCAAAGCTGTCATCTACCAATCTCATTCCACCACGTGTCCTATATTCACACAAGACGCATCCACAATTTGCTCTGCCACAAAAAATGTTTTGAGAAATAAATAAAAGGGCCACAAAAAGTAAGAGCTCCACCAAATGTTTTTTTCTCATGTACACATATTATATAATACATTGGTGATAACAAAACTTATAAAATACAGTATAATTTTTGTTTTGACAACGTTTTTGGTTTTTTTATGATAAAAAATTAAAAACATAGAAGAACAATGACACTAGCTAGTATTGAGTTTTCGTAAAATAATTAATTTTGATATATGATAGTTTACACTTAAAAAAAATAGGTAACATGTATAAAATCATATATTCAAATATTGTTCGATTAAATCAGTTAAATGCATGGTTTTTTGTTTCTATTTTTACTAAATCCAAACTTAAATGCGATATTACAGAAAGAGATTATCTATGTTTCATAAATCCACCATAAATAGTATTTTAACGAATATTGATTGAATTTACTAGTTTAGTTTCTAAAACAAATACAAAAGTGTAGTGTATTAAACAAACAAAAACGTCATAAATCATTTCAACCACCGAGAATATGCAATACGTCACATATCTTACATAGTTAATTAACTTATAAACATAGATAGATCGATGCTGTATATAGCTGAATGACAAAAAAACATAAAATAAACCAAAAAAATAGGAATGTTATTTTCTTCTTTTTCTTTTCACAATACCATATTTATCAAACTTATCAATCATAAGTTCTTATCACAAACTTTTCACAACTAGAACATCAAGTTTATGTTTAGGCATATCTAATGGATAACTGATTAAAATTATGATGGGCAATGTCAATATTTTTGCCTTTGAATTATGTGCCATTTTACAAACCAAAAAAAAACAGTTTAACATTTCTACATGAGTTTTCTTTGACGTGAAAACAAATAAATGCAATGATCAAAATTTCTTTGGATCCTCTTTACCAACGTCAAAATGTAATAAACTAATGAGTAATTTTATAAAAATATATTTCCATATATTTAATTTTCGAATAATCGTTTCTACGATATTGGTATCTTATCGGTATATATGGTTTCGATCTTTGTTATATAATTGATGCTAATATTCTCAAGATCATGATTAAGTCATGGTTCTTTAATTTGTTTAACTTAACCAATGATCAAGTCATATTTTATTCCTTTTTAAGGACTCTCATTTTGAATTCGAACTTAAACGGCTGTATCAGATCTAAAGATAACAATAATCTAAAATTAAAAGTTGGAAGATAAGGTAAAGTTTTGGTGCATAATAATTGGAGGAGAAGAATAAAAATTAAAAGAATGTCATCTCTGTTCAGACTTTGAATTAAGACACCAAAACCCCATGCCAAAGTCATATACATTCACACATACATACAAATATACACAATTGTAACTTGTGTTGTTGTGTGTTGTGTGTTATGTGAGTGTATATATATAAATAAATCTACTTCATAACTCTTTGCTTAAAACATTTAAAACCTCTGAGATCTCTCTCTCTCTCTCTACAAGTTTATTTCTCTATCTATCTATCTCCTCTGTTTTTCTTGCTCTGTTCCAATGGAGGAACAAAACTGGATAAGAGGACCAATCATAGGCCGAGGTTCAACCGCTACTGTCTCACTAGCGATCACAAATTCCGGTGAATTCTTCGCCGTCAAATCCGCTGAGTTTTCTTCATCGGCGTTTTTGCAGAGAGAACAATCGATTCTGTCGAGTTTGAGCTCTCCTTACGTAGTCAAGTACATTGGGTCTAACACAACGACGGAGAACGAAAAACTGATTTATAATCTTCTGATGGAATATGTTTCCGGCGGGAGTATTCACGATTTGATCAAGAATTCCGGCGAGAAGTTGCCGGAGCCGGCGATTAGATCCTATACGCGTCAGATATTGAAAGGTCTGATGTATCTTCACGAGCGAGGGATTGTTCATTGCGATTTGAAGAGCCAGAATGTTATGATCGGAGGAGGAACTGCGAAGATCGCCGATTTGGGCTGCGCTAAAATGGAGGAAAATGGAAACTTGGAATTTTCCGGTACACCGGCGTTTATGTCACCGGAGGTTGCGCGTGGTGGAGAACAGAGTTTTCCGGCTGATGTATGGGCTTTGGGGTGTACGATGATAGAGATGACTACAGGTTTAAGTCCTTGGCCGGAGCTAAACGACGTGGTCGCTGCGATTTACAAGATTGGTTTCACCGGTGAGTCTCCGGTGATTCCGGAGTATTTATCGGAGAAAGGTAAAGACTTTTTGAGGAATTGTCTGATAAAAGATCCGAAACAGAGATGGACTGTTGAAGAATTGCTTCAACATCCGTTTCTCGACGAAGAAGACGAAGACGACCAATCTCAAATTCAATCTCGAAATTGTTTGAATTCTTCTTCTCCTAGTACTGTGTTGGATCAAGGTTTCTGGGATTTATGCGAAACAACGAGAAGTCAATTAATCCAAGCGGATCACGAAGACCCATTTGCAGATTCTTCGAGTTTCAGGGATTCTTCACCGGCGGATCGAATCAAGAAACTCGTCGGAGATGAGAATTCCGGCGAACCGGGATGGATGACGGCGGAGGATGGTTGGATTGAAGTTAGAGGCAACGAAATCGGAGAGGTAGAGAAACGTAACGAAGACGAAGTCGAAGATGAGCATTGCGTTGAAGCAACGTCATCGGAGGAAGACGAAGTGGGAGGACTTGAGAATTGGATCTGGGATCAAGAAGACAGCTTCTTCTTGGAATATTCTTCCACTACTGAGAACAACAACATTTTTTATTTTTACTCTAATAACTTCTTTGAAGAAGATAATATAATTCTATATTATGATCATCATGAAGATGGTATTGTACACAAAAGTAAAAAATTTATTGATTATAATAAGAAGAATCAGTTCTTTAGACATTTTACAATTTTGCAAAATTTTATTTAGTTTCCTCATCACAATCGACAACGTTACACCAAAAACTATAGTGGCATTTTCATTGACATTAAGAAAAAATGTTCTGTATATTTTAAATGATCTAAGGTTTGACGATGACAAAATAGACGATTATGTCATCACTTATGACTAGACATATGTTGCATGATTTGGTTTCACATTGAGCTCTCATTACATGGTCAAGTAAATTCTATTTAAAACAATGTCAACGAGATGATCATTTCATACTACTAAAATTACAATTTAGAAATATTAACATGCATGTTTGATCGTATAGTTTTGTTTTTCTAGACACAGACATATATAGTTGTTAAAAAATGGAAACGAGATGATGAAATCAACCTATAAAACAGTTACAATCGTGAGTTGAAAAAGTTAACACCTATAGCATTAACTGTCTAGTTTTGTTTAATTTTCAGATATACAAATAAATAATGTTTTAAGAACATAAAATATTGATGACCAATATTTGTAGTCACTCATTTGTGTTAATATCATTCAGTAGCATTAACTGAGTTCAAACCCAACTTAATGCATATTATAATTTATTGATAACTGTAAAAATACTTACTGATAACTTAAAAATATATAAATTAATAAATGATAAATCCAAGCTTGTTATTAGGTATTAGATCATTTGTAAGTTCCCACTCATTAATATATAAGTGTATAATTTATAGGGTTTATGGAATTTTTATTTTTGGGGGCAAGGTTTATAGGGTTTATGGAATCATATGTGATAATTAACTTGTAATTTTGAGACTTTGAAAGGTCGTAACTGGTAAGGAAAGTCGTCGTCGGTTGATATGTGTCTGGTAAGGAAGTTAAGTACGGAAACCACTCGATTGACTTTATACGAAGTCCAATTATATTAGTTTGGTCTAACATTTATTTATCTACGATTTTGTTTTGTATTTTAATATTCTTTTTGTGTTTACCAAAACCACATTCAAATGTGAAAGCATAAGACTTTTTTGGGGTCTACAACCAAAGTTGGCGTTTACTTTCTACACACTAAGCAAAGTTTGGTATTTCTTGACCAAGTTCATTCACGTTGACTTTCATCCCAATTCTCTATGTTATAAAATAATAATAACCCAAGTCGTCCCAAGTTAGCTTTTTCTTATTTCATTTATACGTTCGGAAAAAGTAGTTTTGTTGTTTTATAACTTGACTTTTAGTTAAACAAGGTATATGTAGTTCTTTAACCAATCTTTTTTCAATTATGATAATAATTTATTGAGTAACCATAAACTTCCAAGTCAAACTTGTTAATCTGATTTAAAATCATATTTGCTTTAAAAGATCGATACATAGATGTAATTAAGTCTATTTCCAAAGTTCAATTTATTTTCGATAGAAAACATTTTGCTATTTTGATTTTGAAATCAAAGATTTAACTGAAAAGTAATCACACATTTGATGCCTAACTATCTTAATCAAACACATAAAAAAACTATGTAAGAAAAGTAGGTTTAAGTGTCCCACTTAATGTCCAAAAGGTTGATGGTGAATCGGTAATGAAAGGATGACTCTATGTCGATGTCAAAATGACATCATGCATCAAAGTCAACAAATATCTTATTTTTATATATAGGAGAAAAAACTCAAAACATATCAAACATTTTTTTTAATTTATAAAAAGGGCTTGGTGACAACTATTAGTCATCATACAAGAACAAAAAACAAGCTTAACAGTGATATAGTTACGTACTTATATTGCCCTAATTCGACAAACTGACCAAATGATATCGAAATCGCTAACTTTTGATTGGTTAAGCTAGCTAGGTTTTTATGGATTATTGTCAACGTATTGTTAAATTTATATGAATCATTTTTTCTCCAACTACGATATTTACATCACCGTTGTAGACTTTTTAAAGATTAGTGATTAGTTTAGATTTCTATCCGATACAGTATCGTCAATCGCTTTTACCATATAAACACTTGTAATTTTCACCATTTCGTTGAAGCTTTTGGGCAATATAATTTACATCCAACGAAGACACAACCCCCTAATTTTAATGACTTTTTAATTTCTTTAAATTCATTAAAATAATAAGACCATCACACGAGACACCAATAAGTTTTTCAGATCAATTTGGAGAATTTGCAAATAACTTATATATATAATTTAAATGGTTGACTTTAGAAAAGGTGGAAGTGTTGTCGTTAGCACACACACTCACTTCACCAGAAATCATCTTTAGCCACCTTTAACAAAAATAATAGTTTTGCTCATGTTTTCATGTATTCCACTTGGATTGCATTGAGTGGGATGTATATAGAGCCTAAGCCCTTATCCATTTCAACAATTCGAAGCACTTTTTTGGCATATTATTAAATGAACAAAAGTTAGTACTTCTAAAAGAGAATTGGCAAATTTTATTTCTAACGAACCTATTATAGTATTTGGTTTTAATACTTAACTTACATGTATGTCATTATTGGCTTACACGCAAGACTCCAAAGAACCGTTATCGGTATGAGTGTGTTTGGTTTAACGAATTATCCTGATAAATTAATATCAATGCATGGCTTATATGCTCTGCCTTAATTCTTTCTTGTATACAAAGATGACATTAATACAATCCAAATATACTTAGATATTTCGATCTATGTTTATAATTTAAGTCCACAGATATAATAGATTATAGATTTGATATATATAAAAAATCACTGAGAAATCAAAATATTTGGTTTATACCGTGTTTTATCGTTTTTCATGAACCGGATATAATAAATTAATTTTGGTTACTAAAGAAGAACAGGATACCTCATTGTTTTTTTTTGTTCTTTTTTGCATATGGATGTAACTCGTATTCACATTATTAGTGTTCATAAAAGCATCTCATATAAAATATAGTTATACAAATAAGGATCTTTGCCAGCGATATTATTTTTTCAATAATCAGTTACCAAAACATCCACCACTAATTATTCTACACTAAAAACCTTTTCACGTTAATAATATATATGTAACTCCTTTATCTTTTATGTGTTTATAAATCTAGTGAAATTGTTTCAATTCATTATTTGTAAGATTTTAGTATCATGAACATTACGATGTGTAACTGATGACAAACAAAATTATAAAAATCTTAATCGTCAGACTTAATGATTGCATTACTTGTGTGATGACTGTATTAATCCATGGAAATGAAATCTTTTACCCAATAAAAATAAGTGGCATTATTTTGAGTCAAAACTGTAACATTTTGTTTAAACTGTATATAAATAAAAAAACTCAATACACCGATGCTTTCCCTGCACGGCAAAATCTCTTGGAACTATTATGAAATTCTAAAAAAAGTTTGATTTTTTCTTCTTCGAAGTATCATTCACAGATTGCAATATCTTTGCAATATCTGTAATAATTTTACCTGGAAACTGGTAAAAAGACAAAGAGACTTATCATCTCTTCTGGTCTCCGATCATTATTCATATGTCGAGAAGAAGCCTCTGAGGATCTTCCACAACATCCTTAATACGGCGCAAGAAATACACAGCCTCTCTTCCATCAATCAGCCTATGATCATAAGTCAGCGCGACATACATCATTGGCCTTGGTACTACGCTACCTCCCACAACCATTGGACGTTGCACAATTGAATGCATTCCAAGGATAGCAGACTACAAATGAGAAAATTGTTTTGTGTTAGTAAGGTAACAAAAACCGTTGGTTTGTTCGGTTTTTTAGTATTGTGAGGATCGAACCAAACCTGAGGAGGGTTGATGATAGGAGTGCTTATGAGACTTCCATAGACACCACCGTTAGATACTGTGAATGATCCCCCAGCCATCTCGTCGATTGATATGGTTCCTTCATTAGCCTTCTTAGCAAGAGAGTTTATCGTTTTCTCTATGTCAGCAAAGTTCATTTGGTCAGCGCCTCTTATGACTGGAACCACAAGACCCTGGAAATCGAAAGAAAGAATTAATCACTACTACCTCAAAAGCCTAAGTTGGTATTATATTCAATGTTTAGATATCTCTAATAAGTGAATTGTGGAAACAAACCTTAGAGGTACCAACAGCAATACTGATATCTACGTAGTCTCTGTAAATGATATCATCTCCATCGATAACTGCATTTACTACTGGTTGGTGCTGGAGGGCACTAACAGCAGCCTGAAACAAACAGTTAAAAAAGATTACTTTATCTGTAGAGTTCTGTTACGTCAATTATGTAGAGTTCTGATACGTTAAATAGTCCATGAAACTTTTCAAGCATACTTTGATGAAACCAGACATAAGCCCCAGCTTCACTCCGTGCTTTTCAAAAAATGCATCCTTGTATTGAGATCGGAGCTTCATCAGATTAGTCCTACGTAAGAAAGGAAAATTATGTTGGTTGATTTAACAGTTGTGTAAATAATTAGTGCACTAAGGGAATTACAAATTGATAAGAGACATCAACTTGGGGCTTTTAGCTGTAACTTACATATCAACTTCATTGAAAGTTGTAAGCAACGCAAAAGTGTTTTGAGAGTCTTTCAACCTAGTTGCCACACGTTTGCGAAGTCTTGTCATAGGAACCTGCAATGTTGTAAACAGCTTTTCTTTCACAGGGAAAAGGAACCGATATTTTATATATAAGTAAAGACTAAATGACACAGTTTGCATACCCGTCTTTCCCTATCCTTAGGAGGAAGCTGAGGTTCTTTAGCTGACTGTTTAGTAGGCGGTGGAGGTGATGGTGCCTTGGGTTTCTCTGCAACTTTAGTACTTTCAACTTTGGGCTTCTCGGCAGGAGGAGAAGGCTTGGCAGCAGGTTTCTCTGGTATCTTTTCTGAGGGTGCAACATGAGACACAGCATCTGCAGACTTTGAGATTATAGCTACCTTGTTTCCAGGTTCAACAGTATCTCCTTCCTTGACTAGAAACTGCATAAAAAGGAAAAAGTAATTAGGCATACAAACAAGGAGAAGAACCACAAGAACAATAAGCGACACAAATTTCTTACCTCTTGGATCACACCACTTGCTGGGCTAGCAATGTCTATTGTCACCTACAGCACAAACACAAGTATGAGGAAAGCTACACCAGAAACCTGCCAAACATCACTCAGAAAAAAAAGAAACATGGAGATAACATATCAAGTAATTGTTTGATACCTTGTCAGTTTCAATTTGTGCAATAGCCTCATCAGCCTCTACTCTGTCTCCCGGTTCTGCAAAAAAAGAGAAATATTAGAAGCATCAACAATAGGAATATTAGATACATACATACATCGGAAAAAAGGGAAAGATGATAACGCAAAGAAAAGCATACTCTTCAGAAAGTTGGCTAGGGTTCCATCTGTGATTGATTCACCCATGTGAGGCACAACAGCTTCCACGACATCTCCTTCAATGACATACAAAAAAGTGTCAAAATGCCTGGGGATACAAATTATAAAAACAAAGAGCAAACACTAATGGAGTAACACGTTTCATAAAAGTCTGAATCATAAATGTACTTAATATTGCTGATATGTATCATCTATCCAAACATTGGTGGTGCACTTATAAACTGTCAATTGGCTAAGCTACTCTGAGTTCCAAATATGGGAAACAAACGTAAAAACTCAAAATAACAGAATTATGTTCCGCTAGAGAAACCATACCACTATCGGATGAAAAAGGCCTGACCCATCTTTGCAGGGTTGTGCCTTGGTAGCTGCTGAAAACGGTCCTACACACATGAATATTAGATTTGTAAGGCTGGAAGTACAAGAAATGTGGGAGACCTATTTCTATGCATGAAATTGAGGTTCCTAACCTCAAGCATTCTGAACACCCTGGAAAGGACACAAATAAGAGAACAATTGTTAAATCAACGAGACTAAACTGGCAAAAGAATCACAACAACAAGGTTCCCTAATAAAAACCTGGACAAGAACGATGATGGAAGCTACGAGCATAGCTTCCACGAGGCACCAGAGTCTGTACAGTTCAAATAACACTTAATATAAATAGCTTGTTCATGGAGGAAACACGAAGGATCACAAATCTATAACTTGTTAAAAAAACATCCTAAGAAGATGAGTTCATGTATAGAGATGAATCAACTGATATGTCACCAAAATACAAAACAAAATCTGGATACAAATTACCAGACTGAATCAAGAATAAACGTACCTCTGTTGTTGAAACAGAATGAAAGCTTTGTGCAGACGCTGCAACACGAGATGCTTGCAGTGATTTCCCCAAGCCCTGAAAGAGAGAGATCAATCAAAACTATATCATATTCGGGAAAATCTAATCAAAACATCCGACGAATCTAAAACAAAAATGAAGACTAACCGAGGCAGAAGAGCCTCTACTGGAAGCTCTCCTTATGACAGCACGCAACATCATTGCACCGAATCTCTGTATTGTTTTAGAAAAGCAAATCAATAGTTGTCGGTGAGATTCAACATTTGTAATCGTAATAATCGCACAAACAGAAAAAACAACAAATGAAAATGGGAGATTTCTTCATCCCTAGACAAAAGTTTCTCAAAATCAGAAACCTCAAATCATGCCAAAGCCATTTGTCGAACTTTTTTTAAACCAAAAAAATTGCTCAGATTCGTAAAATCTCTCCGTTCACGTCTTTCAAGCAAAACCCAAAACCAAAAAATCAAGAAAAAGAGAAAGAGATTGAATCTAACCAAAGAAACAGAGAGAAACTTTCAGCGCCGAATGAGAAAGTTAGGGTTTGCAGAATTGAACGAGGGGAAAAGAGAGAGACGACTGCGAAAAGCATATGACTTTTCTGAGTTTTGAGCAATTCACAAGAATATGGCAAGTTCAGAGGATTGTTACACGTGTCGAGTTCCCTTTTCTGACTAAATGAATATATGCACATTAAAAATGAATATTTGACATGAAAAGAGAGAAAGCTCTAAAAGGCCGTCGTTTCAGTCCCAGCAACCGGCCCATGGGCCCAATATTACCCAAACAAATTGCTTAAGTCACATACTTTCAAACACAGAGAAGACTAAAAGATTTTCTAACTTTCACAATCTTATTCATTTTCATTTCATCAAATTTATGTTCCCCTCTGAAAAATGTTTTGAATGATATGAATTTACAATTACCAACTAACCAATTGATCAGCTTTTAATAACCTAAAACCCAGAACAAAAAAATATTGAGAAATGACTCGAAAGCCAGATGAAACAAATAAAATTAAATAAGAAAGATTCAGACAAGAGTCCCATTCTCAGGTCTAGGAGGTCTCTTTGCAAACAGAGACGACTTTCCATCAAAAAGACTAGAGAAAGATTGGCGCGGGCTCGGTTCGGTACTTTTCTGTTCAGTTTCTGATGGAACTCTTTTCTGGTTTCGTTCTTTACCACGGAAGATGAAACCGAGCCGCTTGAACCGCCGTTTTGTTTCGTTCCCCCCTGACGGCGAGTCCTCTGTCTGCTTCATTGATCTCAAGACTTCTTCTGGACGTAATAACATTGTTTCCACGGTTTCATAGACCTGTCATATAACCAAATTTTTAGTTTCTCTTTTCAATCTACAAATTAAATGGAATAAGAACGTATGATTAGTGATCATGATTGTTCATAACCACATGGCGTTTACATTTTTCATCTGTTAAAACGTTCGTAATTCTATTAAGGTGATAGCTTCATCAGTGTTTTGAGACTTTCCGATCATTTATACAAGGTTGTGAATATGTGCATGGTTATAGTACCTACCTGGCAGAGATCATCAAGCTTATCGGTCCATGCGCCTCCCTGGCAAATAGCGACTACATAATCCTTGCATTCGAAGAAAAGCTTTGACAAGTCATCGTTTGTCGCTACTACTGGCTCCAGCATCACAAATCCCAGGGCAACCTGTAAATGTTTGAACCAACATAATCGTGTCAAAATGTCTTTATAGCTAGTATCTTAATTGTATAATCAAAGACATCTGACAGAGACTAAGGAAAGAGCTAAAAAAGGAATAATGGTAATAACGTAGAGAGGAGATACAGTAGTAAATTAGGGATTACTATTTGAGTGATTGATGGAGAGATACAGTAGTTTTCCATCAATCACTCTTGTTATAAATTATGCATACTAATAGACGACTCTACTTCTAGACAAGGGACCTTACAAAAACAGAAAATAAAAGAAAGAATAATATGCTATTTGATGGGGAAAACTTACAAGAGAAACAAAAAGCTGCTCGAATAGTTCAGCAGCTGGAATGTCTTCCAAAGAATCCAAGATTCCTTCCCTGTTATAAGTTTAATGAGCGACGGGCAAGATCTCCATGAGTGATCAAATAAAGAATCCACTGTCTCTAAGATGACATAGTTATTGACACTTACACAGCTAAATCTTCATCAAAGAGGGGTGCTTGTTTAACAGCAGGGAGTGGTTTAGCTGTTTCCCACAGCTCGCGCCATAAATTACCTAATAAGACATAAGTTACAAAGAAAGTTGAGAGCAAGACTTGAAAGATTACCTATTATGGTTTAACCACAGAGAGAACTGAGACATGGGTAAATCGGGAGAGAAATAAAAAAAGGAGAAAAGGTCGAACCTTCTTTTTGCATCCGGATACTTAATTGACCTTGGAGGGGAGAAGGGTCATCTCCAGAAGAGGTATCATTTTCAGTCCAGTCTGGAGGAGAGTGCCATCTAACAAAATCTTCCAATATACAACCAGGATTTGCTGCCTAACAGATTTACAAATACAATAGAATTCATATCAGCAACAACTTTTTTTTCCCTTATATGAGGACTTATACTCCAAAGATCACATTACTAAGATTATTCTTAAATGTTCACCTTGAAAGCCTGCATATCAGACAAGAGTTGAGAACATCCAGCCCCCATGCTGAACCATAAGAAAGACAACAATCCAATCTATCAAGATAATTGGATATCTGAAAAATGTCTGAAATGTTAATGAATGAAATATACATTACTAAGCAAGATCAAACGTCTAATGTATCCCATCTAACTCTGTTCCTGGTCTTTTAATTGACAACTCAGGATCGAGTGATTAAGTTTTACAACCCATAGAAAATATATTGCGGTGGCATTATAAAACTAGATGGAGCAATCAATTGTACTCACCTCCCTGTCCGCAATACTAGTTCCTCTGTTTCTTTAATAAGATCTTCTGTCAACAATGGACCCTCCTACATGGATATAGATAAACATGAGGACTTACGAGATCGAGAAGTTAAGATCTTCTGTAACTACAGTTTTTTCAACTATGACGGAAGTTACAAACCTGTGTTATTGGGGCATACACAGGTTCACCAGTTTCCAACATTGTTAAGTTTTCAACTTGGTGGTGGATGCCTAAGCGGAGTATGAGTTCTCCGGTGTTATTTTTAGCATACAAAAGAGAAACTGGAGAACCCATCGCTTCCGAAATGCCTGATTCTTCATTGGCTGGACTGGCTTGGCTCATTACAGCATCTAATGCTTCAGAAGCAGCTAAGCAGCGCGCTTTCCTGGCAAGACAGCAGTTTATAACCTGTAACCATTGGTGAAGTAGGCAACTTTTTAAATCTGGATTCTCGCCCAGAGGTACCCATGGTATGTGTTTCTCTTCATTCCAAAATCTCCTCAACTGCACATGTAGATAATTTAAGAGAGGTTATCAAATAGCTACAGTATGTCACATTTTGTTGCAGTGACTTATGCAAGGAACATACACTAACAGAGTGAACTATCCACTAATCTTAACTCATACGCAAATCATACTAGAAGTGTGAAGAGGGATATTTTAAAGCCAAAGATATGCAACACAATAACTTACTTCATCAACAACCCTGCACCAGAACAATGCCATTCTCCTTGGTGTTGTAAAACTTCCAATTACTTCAGCAAGCTTAACAACAAAGCTACCAGGGGGAGCCGCATGAAGATCTTTTGCGAAAGATGCTCTGTTGGTAGGAGACTCCAAATCAGAGACAATCATTCTGATGAGGAAGTTACTATCTGTAAAAATTTGCCAAAATTAAAAACAGTGGGAAAATAAATAGCAGTAACTGGAATATAGTTTGATGAAGAAAACATTCCCCATGTAAGGCAAACCTACCAACATTAAACAAGGCATTTATTAGAGAAACAAGTTTTTCCTCATCTCCTGATTCAAAATCAAGCTTGTCATCTTTTTCACCAAGGACCAGCGATTTCACGGCAGAGAGGCTCAAGGCCCCCCTCTCCCTCACTGGTGATGAACTTCCAGATGATGCAACAAAGTCTTTCACAGTCTTAGCCCTTTTTCCGGCTCTGGAAAAAAAAGAAGCCATACGGACATAAAAAGAAAGAAGAGCGAGACATAGCAATATGCTTTAGCCAGAGAATACAGACAAATTTGTAAACACATACTTCAGCCTTAAGGATTATTACAAATTCAAACCTCAGGAGTACAATTGACTCTTTTGAAAACTTTTAGCCAAAAACTACATGAAAAGAAAAAACGAAAGATTTAAACAGTGGTAAAACTTATGTATCAGACTCACTCGATGGCTACAGCCAGCTGCTTCACAATGGATGCCCGAGGAATACTGTTCACATCAACAGCATTTAGAGATTCTACCAAGTAACCAACATCAGATGCCTAGAAATTGCCATTAGAATAAAATTTAATCATCTAAACTGGAAAAGCAAACATGCTTCGGCAATGGCCATAGCAACAAAAATGATCTGAAAAGGTAGACCATTAATACCTTGGCTTCTTGATCTTGCTTTGCTTTAAGAATGAACAAATTCTCGTCGTAGAAAGGTGCAGCCATGGTTGAATCCTCAACCTTCTCTTTATCTTCGACTTCTTTCCTCCCAATTCTTAAGTTTTTCAGTTTATTTTGCCACTCTTGCTTTTTCCTAATATGTGCGGTTCTCCATCCCTGAGGCTTCACTTCATTCTCCTCCTGTGCCCAACATTTCAAATTAGCAGAAACTAAAAAATGTATCTGTGCACAATAATCACACAGCATTCCACTTCATCATGAAATACGAAAGCTCCAAGAAAAGCTGAAATTTTTTGTTTTGCTATACACTATACAGCTCTTTAACAGTTTCCAAATGGTTCAAGTAAACTGCTTTTTCTTCACACTATCCCAGAAAAAAAAACATATTTATCTTCTGCAATTTTCTTACCGGGGTGAGCAAGGAAGTGACTAGCTTACGAATTACTACTTTTCAAACCCAAAATTCAAATACATGTCACAAATAATCTTCACATTATTTGATATTCTTTTTCTTTTCATTTTCCGCAGCAGATTTTTTTTTCTATTATTCCGTAGCCCAAGATGATTCCATAATTGTTATCTGTGCAATAATCTTACCTTAGTGTCATTCTCATTCCTCGTCGTCTGCTGCTCCTCCTCTTCACCGATTCCAATTATAGAAGAAAAAAAACACTCGAGTAAATCAAATGAACACAAAAAACAACAAGAACACCGAAATAGATTTGAATTTGACTCCAGAAAGAAAAGAAATAGAACTGAATTTTGACACGAGAGGTAACCCAAAATAGAATTTGATTCAATCAAAACGAGAAAAAGGATTTAAACTGGAGAAAAGAGATAAAATCAGAGGTCGAGCGATAAGCGTCTACGCATCAGTCAAATTTTAGTAAATGGAAATTAGGAAAAAATTAATAAATAAAACTAAGGGTTAATTGAAGCGGAAGCTACGGGAAGAAAGAGGGAGAGAGAGAGAAAATACCTCGATCGGATTTGAGATCAGTGAAGACGCGCTCCGCTTTAGCGGCGGCGGAACTGAAGGCGGTTCTAGCTTTGGAGACGAAGGACGGCGGCGCCGCATCCATTATCGTGCGCACCTGTAAGGTGCGCAAGTTAAGAAGTTGCGCCTTGTCAACGCTACGGCATTGAAAGCTTGAGGAAAGTGAGAAGACGAAGAATGTGAAAATCAATCAACGAAAGAGATTCTAAGGAATACGCTAATAGAGAAAGCAGACGAATTTACGAAGACACTTGTAAATATTTAAATGTTTTTCCTCTTTTTTTTTCTAGATTTAGTAACCAAACAAATGAGATAGATTAATGTTTTTTGCAATATGCAGTTTATGGTATATAATTTAATATGGAGAGATTGACCAATCCAGATCGTCGCAGAGGATAAAACAATTTTGATAAATCTTAGCTTTATCAACAAAACAAAAACAAATTTATTTTCTTCTATGATTCGAATTCGTATTCAAAAAATTTGGATAAAGCAGATAAGTTTCTACATACTGTTTCATAGATATTTTCCTTAATGAAGCAGATGATTTCTATCCTATATATTCCTTTACATGGTTTATATAATTTTTTTGCTGTTTTCTTGTCAAAAAAATCATTTTTCTAATGTTGAAATGGGCCAATTTTGTAGAAATTCAACAATTCGGGTAAAGTTGTATGTTTTTTTGAGTTGGTAAAGTCAACGGCTAAAGTTGAATTTTTTTTGTTTCTAGCTCCTATGGTGTTTCGATATGTTCAAAAAGGAGTTGTTTTGGAATATTGATTACATAGAACCTTCAATTATTCATTGTTTTAGTTTATCGATTATATCTTAACTAATGATGGTTAACATGAAGCAATTAATTGTGTTTTGGAGTTAAGTTAAACATTAATAAGTCATTAACAGATCGCGGGGATAGCTCAGTTGGGAGAGCGTCAGACTGAAGATCTGAAGGTCGCGTGTTCGATCCACGCTCACCGCATAATTAAAACTTGTTTTTTTCATAATATAAATAGTTTCTGAGTAAATTATTATTAGCTGTTAAGTCAATAAATCCATTTCCCCAAGACATTTACGTCTCATTTACTCTGGCAAAAGAAATTCAAGATGTCGAAAGTGACAAATATATCTATATTTAATGACATTTAGTTGACCGATAACATTTAATTTTTAATATCATTTAATTACATATTGTAATGGCTTGCAAGTCACGATATTTAATTATCTAAATATCATGACTCATGACTCATCGTGGTCTGACATCCCATACATTACCAATTTTTCCATTTAAATAAAAGAACAAAAAAACAAAATTATGCAAGAGAAAAACAAAAAAAACTAAAAGATATAGTTTCTTGCGTTTTGGAGACGTACATTCTCTAAACCGGGAGTAATGTTCCCGTAACAACTGCTAAATCGGGAAATAAATACAACGTAGAGTAAACAGAAGAAGATCGGTGAGGAACCATGTGCTGTTGTGCTGTAATGAAGTCTTTTATGTTTGCACTTGCGATTAGTAGTAACTCATCGTTAGGGATCTTGTGTTGGCTCGAATTTATTTCTGTTTCAGGTTATGATAGAATCGGATTATGAAATTTTGACTTATAATATCATGATTTTTCAAAGTTTAGTTTTGGTCCGAACAATTCTTGCGAACGGAAAGACAAGCCAACGAAGCTCCGGTTTTAAAGTCTTGTAACTTGGTTTTGGCGTGTGTGATAAGTAACCGAATGACCAAATATATATAATTTTGGATTTTTAGCTCCATAATCCATAAATTACAAACAAACAGGTTTAGTAAATAAATACAAACAAAAAGGTTTAGTACATATTACAAATCAAGTTTTCAAATCCTTTTTTATTTTACAGTAATCAGAACGAAATACCACACAAATACATAAATTCCTTTGAAAAAGAAAAAAAAAGTCTCTAAATTTCATTTGTCTACGTGATTATATATGTAAAACAACGACGCGCTGATCATGGAGCGACCAACTGAGAGAGCCTTAAAGGAAACATGTATTGTGAATGATCAGTAGACATGAGATCGACGATAACACGAGAACCAGCTTCTGTGGGATGACCGTAGTAATCCCAGAAGAAATATTTTGTTCTGTCTGAACAAAACCTCGCGATCGGAAGACAAGGAATCTCCGCGTTTAATGTCCCAAGTCCACAACACGCCGATGTCGCGTCAGCTAAACCTGAATTTAGAAAACAACAGCGTTTTGTTTTCTCTATGTTTTGTGAGAAATCATGAACCCTCAACTCAAACTAATTAGCAATGAATATATTGGTTTATATTTGTTCTATAACCGAACCGAACCCAAACTAAAATGTGAATGTCAAAGCCTAGTTTAATCTTTCCATATAGGATCCTAACAGAATTAAAAAAAAAGTCCGGTTCACATCTCATCATTGCAACATATATATGAACTTTCATTGAGTTCGGTTATTTACCCCTAATTTCATGAATCCTGATAACCACATTTGATATCCAAAATAAACGTATTTTCTCAACGTACCGTAACGGGCAGGGTCAGAGTTAATATCTTGCATGGACTTAAAGATATCAAAGTAAGAGTAAGTCATCGAGCTTTGCAACTCTTCTTTGAGTTGTTGCAACATCTTTATTAGAGCTTCGTTGTACAAAGAGGCAAACATGTCTGCCTCTTCATTGCATTCATGGATCGTCGAGTTCTTATCTCTTTTCTGAGGTGCGCAACCAAGTTGTGGTACCCCGATTATTAATAGTCTAGGCGTTCCAGTCTCGTGAATTTTCTGTCAATATAACTTCCTCGTATTAATTTAGTCGTATGACCCATATCTATAATAACCAAGAAGGAAATAACATATTTAGTTTTTTTTTCTTTACCTTCAAATACTCTTTGAATTTATCGGCTATAGATTGCATATACTGTTGAGGGCTACTCTTTTGTCGTAGTTCCATGGATCCATAATAATCCAAAACATCGTTGCTGCCTATGATCATAACGAATAAAGATTTGGATATGTGAACCTGCGCTTTCGATGATCCAAGCTTTGTCGTGAGTTCTTGATGAATAGAGAGCCAATGGTCGAGTTGCTGTGACAAAGGGATAGCTTGTCCCTGAGATATTTAAGTAAACCAATTAACAAAGTAAGGGGACATATAGCTAAGTTGGAGAAGAGTGCGTATTGAAGATCTAAAGGGTTATGTGGTCGATCTATGGTCACTGCAATTTTTGTTTTGGTTTTATTTTCAGCTTAACTAAACTACACTTGATAATGTCAATATTATATTTCATTCTTTACTAGGAGAATTTTAAAATAATTTTAATAAACCATGGAAAAAAATATAAAACTTACATTAGTTTGGTCATTGCTATTAAAGATTCCGGCACCGGCGGAAGCAAAACTAACCCCTGTCACAGCGGCGGCCTCTTTCGCATTCTTACTTAGTAATAGTGAGAGATACGGCGGCGGTAACGGTAAACCAAATTTCTCAGCTAATCAAGAAATAAACTTATATTAAAATTAATTCAAGAATATTACTCAAATCAAAATGTTGTTTTTGGAATATCGTAACAACAATTTCGAACTGTATATACTGCAACTAATTGTTACAATACTACGTGTAATTTTTAATGTTCAACGTCTAACCATTTTTTAAAAACTATTTGAGTGAATATATTTAATTTTAATGGATACAAAAAAAATGACAATGAACAAAAAAAAACTCACCGATAATATCGGCGGCATTTTTGCCGTTACAGAATCTTCCGGTGGGAATATTGTTAGGAAAATCGATGCCATTAGGTGGATAAGTAGCTTTTCTTAAAGAAAATGGTAAGTAATTATTGTTTCCGGCATCAACCAATGAATCTCCGAAAACATATACTCCTGGAATCGAAGCCAATGTTGCTGCTTCTAAGCCGGGAATTGAATCGAACCGGATTAAACCAAGGAACAGAAGAAAGACGGTAAGGACCGATGTGTTCTTCGCCGGCATCTTTCTTTATTTTCAGGCTCCGATGCTTTTGGAGTTGTAAGAGAGATGCACAACTCTATGTGGTTTATATAGAGGGAGGAGATATATGTAAGTTAGTATGATGAATCTTGTTTTACAAAATTAATGAAATATAATTAAGATTGATAATGTGAAGAGAGGAACATATAAAAATGAAGAAGAGGAAGCTTCTTTTGTTGTCATTGCTTCATGGTATGTATCTTGCAACTGTTTACGTATAGCAATTTCATTTTATTACAATGAACTGCACCCGAAACATTAGGCTGTGTTAGGATCAAAATTAAGCATGCACGTGGATTTTTAGGTATGCGTAATGATTCTCTCTTTGTCGCATTGTGATTAGCTAATACCTAATAACTAAAAATTACTCCTAACATCGTGGAATGACATATAACGACATAGTTTAATATAATGATTTTTTTTTGTTGTCAGTTTATAACTGATGTTCAAATTAAAAAGCGGACGTCATTTATTTAACATCAATACATTAGCTTTTATTTTAAGTTAATTATTGATGAGTTTTTGATGATTATTTTACCTTTTATAAAAAAATTGTTATAATAAATTTATAATTCAGCAAAAATATAAAAAGTTATGATTTTTCCATAACATATATTTCATATACCTATCGACAATTCTATACATCAGACAACAAATCTTTTTGTATATACTTATTATCTTTTAACCACAAATTTATTTTGTTCAGATAGGCTAATTAGTGTTCCAAATTATTTTTTTCATAGATTTGTTTTTTTTGCCACATATTTACTTAATCTTGATAGATTTGATAAGTTTTCCATTGATTTATTTTTTAACCATAAGTTTACTTAATTCTAACAAATTTAATTAGTTTTTCATAAATATATTTTTTTGCATAAATTAATTTAATTTTGATAAACTTAACTAGTTTACTAACTCAGAGTCGTTGACCAGATATTTATTTGACAAAACTTAATTATTGTCAATCAAATTTATTTTTTTTACCACAAATTTGTTTCTTTGTGACCACAAATTTACTTATTTCTGACTAAACTGAATTAAACCGTCCTTGCTAAATCAAACCAAACCATACCGGCTTAACCGAACCAAGCCATGTGAATTGGACCGAACTGGACAGTAAATTACTAAAATCAACAAATGAATAATACTTACAAATCAAATCTAACGAAATGTATATTAATTAAAGGTTTGTTACATTTAGGACTCTTCTCCTTCATTTCGTTTTTTTTTATATAAAAACAGTCATATTAATTTAGTTTTTGGTAAATGGATGTGTCACAAAACAAATGGTTGTTTGGTGTTGATAAAAAGAGAGACAAAATTTATAAATTTAAAAAGAAATTTAATAAAAAAATATTTCGTAATTTGTAAAAATTTGTTGGATTGTATGTCTTATTATTAGTGCTAATTTGAAAAATTTTCTTTTAAAAGGTTTACAAAAAAATGATAACAATATTCATTTTGATGTTCAACATCATCCTGCTCACTTATTTTTGTTCTGTTCGCTTGTTTACAGTTACAACAATTTCACATAAATTTATCGGATGTTAAAATCCACTATTTAAAAAAACATATTCTATAAATTCAAGTAGATAAATGTACAAACACGTACACAATCATGAAAACTCAATTATTCAGCAGTTGACTAAATGATCAGCTGACCAAATGATTAATTTCGTTTTTCTTTTGTCAACCGAATGATTAAACACTTCTATATACCATTAGAGAAGACCTTCGTATATAAATCAATGCAAACTGGAGACCCATATTTTGGGGGATTTGTGCATGTTACTATTTGAAGAAAAATTAACTAATATATGTATTAAGGAATGACATTCTTTTTCTTTTCTTTCAAGACTACAAGATATAATGATTATGAATAAAGACATACTTGTGTGTTTGGTTAAAATCTATCGCTCCGTCATTCCATAAATTACCATTAACACATTTGAATTATATGTGACGGTTATATATTTTACAAATAAAAAGACAATTTGATATAACGATAACTTTAAAAAGTAATAATGTAGAACTGATGCAGAGAAAACCTAAAGTTTATTATTCCCTCTGTTTCTAAAAAAGTTTATTTTCTATTTTTTTTCATTTGTTTCTTAATTTTCTAGATTTCTTATGAATTCTTTTATTAATAAATGTCGATTAATTATAAAATTCAAGAGATAATTATCAAACATATTTGGATTTATTGAACTACTTTTTTCATGATTATGAGAAAGTGTTTGGAGTAAGAATATTGTGAATTTATATCTAAACATTAATTTTTCAAAATTTGTGTGAAAACTCTCAAAAATCATTCTTTTAGATTCAGAGGAATATCAAATAAAATATTACATGATTTCTTATTTTTGTTTGGTACTTTGTTAAAGTTTTTCTTAAATGTTTTTTGTGGGTTCATAATAATGTAAAATGTTGAGAAAGTTACAAATGTGTTTTTTTGAAACTTAAATAAAATAAAATAAAATCTAGACGGGTATATGTAAAAATATTATAGAAATAAAGCTGAATAATTTACCGGTCAAGTTCATCTGCTTGCGAATTTGGCTCGACTACAAAAATACCTGAAATGAGAAAAGCATATATCTTCTTCTCTTCTTCAACGTCTGGTTCTTACAAAGATGATTTCTAACTAGTCCAAACCTGGTTTGATGTTAATGCACAAAGATGACTGTCTTCTCGTTAGTATAATCACTGCACAGTTTTTTATGTTTCTGTCAGATTATCAGTGCCATATACATTAAACTATGATATTATAAAGAACAGTCATCTTTGTGTCTTTGTGTATTAAAAGCACTAAAGACGTGTATTAACAGCAATAAATTTGCATAAAAAGCTATCAAAAGGAATAAAGACGTGATTCAAAGAACTGCGTATTAGTATGGCTTATATTTGGAATTAGTAGATTAGTAGATGGTGCATGCATGCGTTGGATGATCCTTTTGCATTCGCAAACTAGGAAATGCAACAAAGCCGCGAACAAGGTGGCTCATCATTCCTATGCTTTTCAATCTTTTGATTTATGATTAAGTACTAATGTATCAATGTGGTTACAACCACTTGTTGAGGCTGATAAACCGGGGTATAAAGTTACATTTATATTGTTTTGGAACTTTAAAAACTTAGAGAAACACTATTAAATTAATAAAATGTATTTCATTGCTGACAGATTTAGCTCGTATTCTTGATTACAAGTCAAGTCTCCAAAATATATATCTATTTGATGACCTAATATTTCGAAAACGAAGCCGTAGTGATCAAGAAGAGACCAGTTGAGTGAGAGTTAGAGGAGATGAGTATTGTGAATCATCAGATAACATAAGATCGACGATGGTTCGTGCAGCAGCTTCCGTGGGATGACCGTAGCGATCCCAGAAGAGATATTTGGTTCTGTCTGAACATAACTTTGACGTGGGAAAACAAGGAGACCCCGCGTTTAAATCCCCACTTCCACAACATGCTGATGTCACATCGTCAAAACCTGAAATCAGAAAGCGACAACGTGTAAGTTCGATCTTGTTTGCATATGTCTTCTTTTGTTTTTTTTTAACGAATATCACCATTTTGGTTTGGTACGTGGATCATGCGTGCCCCCTTAATTTTCATAATGATTCCACTTTGGAACTTTCGGTTGCTTGATAAAATTCATAAGTTTATTATTCAAAAGTTCTTTTTTCAGAATTATTATTATTCAAATAATCCTTTAAAAAGTGATGAAAATAAAAAGGGTTTGTAAGTAAAATAAGTGGAAATTTTTCTTTCCAATTTTTCAGTTATACATTTTTTAATTTGGTTCACGTCTCAAAATTGCGGTATATATTGGTTTGGTTAGGTTCGATTGTTTATCACTAGTTTTCATTAGTCGTGATAACAAAAATTTAAGACCCGAAAATACACAAATTCTCGACGTACCGTAACGGGCAGGGTTGGTGATAATGTCATGGACGGACTTGAAGTTATCAAAGTAAGAGTAAGTCATTGAGCTTTGCAACTCTTGTTTAAGTTGTTGCAGCATCTTTACTAGAGCTTCGTTGTACAAAGAGCACCACGAGTTAGCCTCTTGGTCGCATTCATGGATCGTCGAGTTCTTCGCTCTTTTTCCAGGTGTGCAACCAATCTGTGCTACACCAATTACTAGGAATCTACGTGCTCCAGAATCGTGAACTCTCTGTTAATACAATTTCATTCTCAATTAAAAATCTTTTGTAGGAAATATATAATTTGTATAAAACCAAATGACACACTGTTATATTCAAACCCTTTTTGATTTACCTTCAATTGCTCTTTGAGTTTATCAGCCATTGCTTGTGTATATTGTTGAGGATTGGTCTTTTGTCGAAGTTTGAACGATCCAAAATAGTCGAAAAGATCGTTGCTTCCTATTACCACGACGAATAGAGACTTGGCTAGGTGGATTTGTGCTTGGGATGGTTCAAGCTGATTCGTTAGTTCTTTCTGAATGTCTAGCCAATCGTTAACTTGGTGTGGTAAAGGAATAGATTGTCTCTGCATATAAATAACAGACAAGTGAAAAGTCAATAACAAATAGCGGGGATAGCTCAGTTGGGAGAGCGTCAGACTGAAGATCTGAAGGTCGCGTGTTCGATCCACGCTCACCGCATCTATTTTTATTTATAATTTTAAAAAAAATATATTTCCTATTTAATTAAATTGTGAAAATAAATTATTCATTTCCCCTAGTCAATGGTGATCTAGATGATGTGCATGACATCTACTGGCTAACTTTCCATTCGAAATTAAAGCTGACAAAGTAATCAATACGTTTTCTTTTTTGGCTAAAAGGAATCAAAACTTTTTTTAGTGATTTTCTATTAATTTTAATATATAATGGACGAGAATATAAACAACTTACAAGTGTTTGGTCGGAACCGCTGAAGATGCCGGCTCCGCCGGAAGCAAAATTCACACCGGTCACGGCGGAAGATTCTAACTTTTTCTCTTTAAATGGGCCTTTCAGTGAAAGATACGGTGGCGGTAACGGTAATCCAAATTTCTCAGCTAATCAACCCAAAAAAAAAAAATTTAATTGCATCAATCTCGAATGATATACTTATTGACAAAAACTAACTGTTACAACTATGAACTACGTGTAATTTACTTTTATATAGTTATGCGTGAACATATCTAATATTAGTGGCTAGCACGTCAAGCTATCTAAATCAAAAAGTGTCAACCAATCATGGCCTGACATAACATACGACCAGTAATAATATTATTTCATAACAAAAAAAATATGAGACCGGAGAATAAAAAAAAACACACTCACCGATAGCATCGGCGGCGTTTTTGCCGTTACAGAATCTTCCGGTGGATTTTTTTGCCGGGAAAATCGACTCCATTGCGAGGATAATTAGCTTTGGATATGGAAATTGCTAAGTAGTTATTGTTTCCGGCATCAACCAACGAATCTCCGAACACGTAGACTCCCGGAATCGAAGCTAATTCTCCGGTCGCTGCTTCTAAACCGGGAAATGAATTGAACCGAAGTAAACCGAGGAAGATTAGAAAGATGGTGACGGTGAGGGACGGTGTTTTATTCGTCGGCATGTTCTTCTTTTCTTGTTTCCCCGACGAACTCTTTAAATTTTGGTGTTTGTTTCTCCGAGGCTTTTGGAGTTGTTAAAGAGATGAGAAGCTTAGTGTGGTTTATATAGAGAGAAGAGAACATGTGAATGAAATATCTACAAAATTAGAAGAAAAAAATATTATAAAGATTGATAATGTGAAAAGAGAAAAATATAAAAATGACAGAAGAAGCAGCTTCTTATGTTGTCCTTGTCAGACAGATCATGTCACTCCATGGTATTTTCTGCGACTGTTATGGCAATTTCATATTGTTACACAGTACATTGCATCGAAAACATGTATTTTTGACTAGTTAGATATATCACTAGGTTTGGATATGAAATATTTAATCTCTTACATATAATTCTAATTTTAGCATATCTGTAAAAGACAACCATTTTGTGGTGAACCTCATATACTACTTATAAATTACTGTTGCCCTTTATTTAGGTAGATAAAATGTATAAAAATTTAAGTTCTAGTTATAAAATAACATCCGCTTTTCTTTTTTAATAATCTTGAAGTTCTAGGTCTAGTTATATATATATATATATCTTTTATATGCTGGGATCAATTTTTGGTAAATAATTTCTTTAATTTTCAGTTTATCTGGTTTTGACCAATATTAACTCAAGCCAACGTTGGTAATACTCGCTTCTTTTCAAACTATAAAATGTTGTTATTTTTTACATAATTTTTATAACTTATATATATTATGCATTAGATGAGAATCGAATATAGAAAAAGATAATAACGGATTTAATATTTTATTAGCAAATAAAACTTATTATGGAAAGCATCGTTAAAATTTAATTTTTTTTTAAATATTTTTCTGTATATGACTCATATTTCTACTTATTTAATAATTTATTTTTCATAATTTTGTATATTGATTTTGTATTATTCATATAATTAATAAACAGTTTTAGTCGGAAAAAAAATATTTTATGCATAATTTTTACTTTATTTCTTATTTTACCTCTACTATTTTTAGTTTAAAATAAAAAAATATTAATCATTAGTTTCAATAAATATTATGCTAAATAATTTGTAAACATTTGTAGAAAAAAACTCACAAAAATTCTAATAATCTGAAACGCAGTATACAGAACTGTGAGAAATTAATTTTTACTTGTAAAGGGTAATAATTATTTTACTAGTATCACCCTACATAATTATCATTTATCATGCGAAACAAACTTTTCACACAAAAAAAAATCATACGAAATTATTATGATGTGTTCGTATAATAAAGGTAGTGTTTTTAGACGAAATGTTGTAAAAGCAGATTCGATCCGATTTGTAATCATCGTGAGATACATGATCATTTTCAATTATTTTCTTTTGCTTAACTAGTCTAACTTCTTTTTTTCTTCTTTTTTTTTAATTTTTCAATCATTCCAAGCCACTATATTAATATATATTTATGGATGTTCTTTCTTGCACTAAAGTGGTGATGTGCAGTTTATTTGAGTCCATACAATCCTTTCCTCTCCATCATCTTCTGTCTCCATTATCTTACGAGTCAGCCAAAATCGACGAGTGACGCGTCTAACGAGTAATAAATTATATAAAAATAAAACTTATGAGACACAAAAACCTAACTCTAACCCGATTTAACATATAACTGTCTATAGTTAAAAACACTAACAGTAGATATTTATTGTAAAGATAAACCTATACTACAGTAGATTATTAGCATATATTAACTTGAAAATCATATTCTCACATAATATAGTTCTCCATGTATATTATATTAAAATGATTTTTTTTTTGGTTATTCATGTCGAAAACGAGTTAGTTTCCATGATTTGAGGTGTAGTGGGAATGTGGAATCGTTATTGACGTAATTTACGACTTTTACGTTATTGTTCAGTACTTATACTAACAAAGCTTTCAGATTTTCTTATATACTTAAAAGAAAGAATCCATTATAACCACAATTAAAGCTACTTCAATCTGAAGGACAAATAATTTTCACAATTAAGGATACTTCATTTATTGCAATTTCAGTTTGAAAAAAAGCCATTGACTCACTAGTCTTTCACAAGACTAATTAATAACCTCATAAAATCATGAGACAAAGGAGTATAAATGATAATCATTTTATTCATTTTTATCTTTAATAATCGGAATAGACAGATGCTATACTGAATTCGATAATAATCATCGCGACATGTAAAAATAGGTTAACCAACACGATTTTTATCGTTAATAGTATCATTTTTAATGCAATTTTTGCTTATTATCATAATCTAATGAAAATTTATTGATGTGTTACAGTCATTTGTCTTCCTTTTTTTTTCCTTCCGCACCGATCATTGTGTTTTATATACTTTAAGCTTAAATAGATAAGCCTTTGCTTTAAAAACAAAAACTCTAAATAGAAAACAAGTCTCTGTATTTTGTTGTAGGTGGTCACTGTCAGTTTGTCATCGTGTCATCTAAGCTAATCCCCACTACGCAGAATTGCAGAGATTGCGAGAAAATGGCATAAATTATTTGATTGCATTCACATAAGTAAATACAACAGAAATATCAAACATGTCGACAAAAAAAGAAAAAACAAGAAACATAAACATACATACATACCGCATATCGAGTAGATTTGAATATTTCTAATAATATAACATGCGAGAACAACAAAAAAATGATGGATTTCACGGTTAAAAACAAAAATATATCTTATTTTTAGTTCACGATTTAATCAAAAAATAATTTTTTACGTAATTGATAAAAGATTAATCCAATAATATTGTAATATCAAAAAAATTTAGCATTCGATAAATATTTTGATCGATACAAGTATTTTGTTTATATGAATTATTCTTATACTCGGGAATGCCTTATATATATATATATTTTTTTTTTCCAATGATTTTATAAATATAAAATATTTTATAATTTTTGTATGTAAATATCAAACTTCTTTGATGTTTTTACCATTTATATTCTATAATATTGTTATGATTAGTTTAACTATTTTTATTGAATATCAACTGGTGTTAATTTCAATGTAAAAAAAATAATATATGATTAATATTTTTTCTACACATTTCACTAAACATATCTTATTTGACCGAACCATTCTTCTATGATATCCAGCTAGAGGGTTTTACTTTTATTATATAGAGCTGGTTATCGTTTCGAGTACTGTTTAATTCATTCGTGTACACACTACTATGCTAGGTTAATAAATACACGCTATATATCTAATCATCAAACATAAGTTTTATTATATTTTATCAATAATTTATGTTTAAAACACTAATTTTATTTCACCGGTGCTGATAGTTAAGAAAACAATAGGAGACGAAAGATTTTAAAACACCCATTGCTAGAGAATTTGTTAAGTTGTGTTAACGATTCAGGTTTATGGTTTAAGGTAAAAGAAAACGAAGTTGAGATCTGTTTGATGTCTTATGTCTTGTAATATTCCATAATCTTCTATTTTAATTTAAATCTCTGATTTTATTGATTAGATGAGTTCCAAGGCATCTGATTGTACCAGCAAATATTGAATACAAATCCGCCGTCTAATTAGCTGCCACCTTCTTCTTAAGCATTTCACAATCAGTGTGTCTCGTCTGATTTTTAGGGATTTGATTAGGTCTTAGATATCAAATATATATCATAAACCACTGCAACTAAATCATATATATATATATATATCCGTGAATCAAGTTTCACACTATTTATATTTCAGTTTAATGTTGGTTTATTTATTTTGTCAAAACATATCAATTTTTTAGGAAGATATATTTATTAATATATTATTTTTGTATGATAACATTTTTTTAAAATATTATTATTTACTATTCGGTTTTTAAAGTATTATTATTTTTTAAAATTTTATAACTTACAAATTTATAAATATTTATAAAACATATTTATAAGAGTATTTTATGAAATTTAATAAAGAAAAATTTATTTTTTAAAGTTTATAACAAGTTTATAAATTTTTAGAAATATATTTTATAAACTCTTATAAATCTATTTTTTTATAAACGTTTATAAACACTATATTTTTACCAAATAAAAATATTATAAAAATTAATATCATAAAGTGATATTTTTAAAATAAACAACTACAAATTTTATTGGTTTTTCAAATTATTTGTAAACCTTCATAATTGCAATTAATCAACACATCAATTTAGTTTCTGACACTGGATAACATAATTTGGTACTCTAACCTAAACTAATTCCTAACATTCCAACACTATATTACAGAACACTGAACGTTTGTGGCATTATCTAGATAAACTATTAGCTAACAAAATTATCAATTATTTTTTATATAGTTTGAAGGTAACGTAGATTTTTTATTTGATAGATAATAATTTTCTATGATGAGTGTAGTTGTCTAGTAACCCATTCACCTGATTTTTTAATAGATTTAAAACGTGATAATATTTTTACTAGCCAAATAAAAATGGTTAAAATAATTCTGCGTTTAAAAAGAACTGTTCCTTCACCTAAACCACATTATTTCTCTCCTTAAGCAGAAACCGTAGACCACTACCAGTATTATTACTATATAAGTTCAACCAATTATAATATCTATACATCTACACGTAACACACAAATATGCAAATTACTACTGCCTACCTGTACTGTTATCTAAAAGTGATTAAATTACCATATTCTGGCAATAATTAATACATCCATGAGTCAACATATTAATTAACAGATCGATATATAATATAAATAAATATGAAAATAATATATAAGGTGGTGGCGTGGGAAAAAGATTCACCGTAAAACGTGGGATTGTTAATAGCGTCATCTCATATCAGTTGGTTTTAAACTTTTCTGATTCGGATCTAATCAGTTCTAACTAGTAACTTGAACCAAACTTATATGTGATAGATTAAGGGCATCCTAAAACTATAGTTTTTTTTATTTCGTTTTAGTTGTAGCTTTATCAACGACGTTGAAGATTATACAAATGATTAATCTGATACATCCGTAAATGCAACTAACAAATATATCTATTCAGTTGATTTAGTCGGGTACATTCTACTAACATATGAAAGCTGTAACTTTTCTGATTGTTTCTACCATAAAATATACTATATGGTATTATAAGCTATACGCAAAAATAATAGTTAGAAAAATAAATTGTTATTATTTTATTTGAAGATGAAATCTGAATTTTTTTTTAAAGATTGTTTCTTTGTCGGTTTAAAAAAATCCAAACTATAAAATAAATATTTGCATTTGATTTTTCTGCTTTGATTTAGCAATTTTTTTTATTTTGATTAAATTTGTGTTTAATTAAGTCTCAATAAAAAAATAAAAATGATAATTGTGTTTATTTGGTTTATTTTGATTAAAATGCGTTAAACTTTTTGGAAAAATAATTTAGTCAAACGAACTGATCATCAATTGCTCAATTAAAATATTTTATTGTATTTAAACATGAATAAATTCAATAAATTGAAATTCGATTATTCATCTATTTAAACCAATTACTAGATCTATGTGCAGTTTTAAACATTTTAATCATCCATAAAATTTTGACTTTTAATCGATAGTTTTTTAGATTTTTATTTGTTAAAACACATTTATCCCTAAATCACCTTTTAAATAATGTTTAAATATTGATTAATTTTTAAAAACTTTAACATTGGGTCAATGATTATATGATTTAATATACTGAGAAGCAATGTTTAAAGGACTTTTATATTTTTTTAATATTTATAAGAACTTTAATAGTGATTATATGATTTAATATACAAATATAGTAAAAATAGTTATTTCTATTATTTTCATAATTTTACCGTGTAATCTTTACCTTACCATGTCACATCTTTCTTTGAATCATGTCATTATTTTTTTGTCAGAATGAATTTTATGATGATCCAAAAGCATTCTCTCTAAAATCATTTGGCAAATAATGTGTAGGAGATTAGTTAATTTGTTTAGATGATTGGACGAGGAATTTCGGTTAGTCAATTTCAAGGTTTGGTTATAGTCTGGATAATAGCTGATTTAGTGTCTTTGGTCATCTCCTTTGTGGGCTTTATCTTGTTGTCAAATTAAAGCTTCAAATATAATCTTTAAAACCGGCCCATTAAGTTTGGAGATACATGCATTCCATAGTGCGTACATTTTTTAAAATCTCATTATCCATTCCATAAGTTAATTTGGAGATACATGCATTTAATATTTGAAAATTAAATGTAAGCTTTAAGCCTTTAATGATTTGATAACCCTAATACGATCAAAAGTTTGATAATCTGTCAATTCAAATGCCACATTCTCTTACAGAAGATAATCTACAATAGTTCGTTTTTTTATTGCGAATTTGATATTCCAATCAGTTATGGTTAGTTACCATTTAAATATTTTATATACTCCAAAAAATATTATGGGCTTTGCCTTGTGACTTTTGAGATTAAAAAAACACTATATAGCTAAGAATTGAGTTTGAAATGTGTGAGGGTCTAATTTTATAAATAATTCATTTTTTAATGTCTCCAATTCAATTTTTTTTTGGTATAAAGTATTATTTTTTTGTACTGAGACATATTATAAACAGAAGATTTCTTTTAGTCTAAAAAAGAGAAATGGGTTTGAAATCTAATTTCATTTCGGTTAATTTATTTAAGTTAAAAATGTTTTTGTTGATATGCAATAAATTATGTTGCTAAAGGTCAAAAGGTAACGCATAATGTTCTGATGATTGTGAGCCCCCACTAATATTATCTTCTTCCTCCGTTCCTCGCACGCAGCAGCTACTCGCTATTTCTGAATTGTTAGATTCTCTCGATATAATCTAATTGGAAGGCCTGGTTTTAGTTCAAATTCTAAAACGCAAATCTCTATAGTATTAATTATAAAATATGTTAGAAATATTACAAAATAATAAAAATAACTAATGAATTAAAAATAACGAAACACTCTATACAGGTATACAACAATAAATAATTATAATAAAATCAACAAAAAATCTAAAAACATTAATTTATGACATTAAATTTTTAAATAATTAGATTTTAGAAAATTTTAGAATTTAAATTTTTTTAAAATATATATTAAATTAAAAATTTTAGTAATATTTTTAAAATGATTGCAGCAAAAAAAATTATTTAAATATATATAAATTACACAAAATATACATAAGTATTTCAGCTACTTTATTTAAAGCCGTTTGCAGTTTGTGCATAGCACACGCGCTTCGTGGCGCATTTCCAAATAATTTAGGGGCATTTCAACATCTTTCTCGAACTGTTATATATCTTGTCATAACATATTTGTCCACTAAAGAGTCCTTCGAATTTTTGTTTTTAACGTAAAACCAAAAAATGTGTTGTTTTGCATAACATATTTTAGGAGAGTCGGCCCTGATGTTGGAAGGACTGCAAGCTATAAATAAAAAAATGAGTTGTTTTACATGTTTTTTTCAAAATCAGGGCCGATTTACTTTATAAAATCTTTGTATGTAAATAAGAGTTAGAAGCTCGTGCTTACTTTGTTTGGCCTCATATCGGCCCTCTATTTCAGTTCCTTTTATTTAAAGATGCTGTCCACCATAGTAAGAAGTGATGTAGTTGCTGTAAATCAATGTAGAAATATGATCGGTGTGTTATTATTTTATGTAATACACTAATACTAATAGAAGTAAATTTTAGTAAATGCATGTAGTCAAAATATTGAATGAATTAAAACTACAAAACCAGTAATTATATATGTCTTTTTGAGTAATTAAAACGATAACGTGATTAAGCGGAAACGATGGGAAACTAGAAATCTGTTAATCTGTTTGGATAGCTAGATAACAAATTACTTTATATATGTATTTTTGTTTTGTTGATTCACGGTTTCATGCCAAACACAAGAATTTAACAATGTTTCTCTTAAAAATCTTTTTATTTTTCAACATCACAAAAGCTGAATAAGACAAAAAAAATCAAAAAATTAAAAACCTAAAATAATCATAAACTGCATAGTTATTTTTTAGAGCAATTAAGTAGGAGCGAAAGTGTTCTTCATTATTTTATCTTCTTTTTTAACTGGTAAACTTTTTTCACACGTTAAGATGTATTTTTTTCCTATACTAAACCCTTTAAATATCTACTTCTATCTTTTTTTTAAAGTATATATGTATATCTATAACATGCCTATGTTGAGTTGCTGATGGCATGAATAAGCTCTATGATATTATAAGCTGGAAAATTCATTGGGAAGGTTTTTAATAAAAAACTCAAAAGTTTGTATGGTTGTCCACGTGATTATTTGATGAATTTCATAGACATATCTTTCGAGTTTCATAAATCTGTTAATGTCAATTTGATGAACGACGTACAAGTCTAGTCACCTTCATCCTCTAAACGTCGATGAACTCTTTTAATATATTCACCATAGTATACATCTTCAATTATAACGGACTTATGTCTTAATTTGGCTCTAAATTTAAGACTACCATACCAACATACACACGTTTTATCAAACTCTATTTTCGTTATTGTATTATTATTTTTGATCTTTTCTTGTTCAACACTAATAGGTACGTAGGTACGTGAATTGATCGTGTCACAACAACTAGAAAATGTGACCACAATGAACAAGATCACTGTGCTATATAATAGATTTTCAGTAGATGATAACTTTGCTATAATAAACACAATCCTTGGTTAAATAACATAATAACCAAATCCAAATTTTAGTTTTAACCTCTTAAAAATATTAAAATTTAAACGAAAATAACAATTACACCTTAGGACAAGGTAATACATAAAGATTAGCAGTTAGCGTTCTCCATAAATTAGATTTAATTATATTTATTTCATACCATTATAGCAATTTGCCTATGAACTTCTCATACACATTGGGAGAATATTTTCTAATAAAAGTGGTTAGGCTGTACATTTTGTCAAAAAGGATGGGACAAAAATAAGTGACACTTTTGAAATGAGCGTCGTGTCAAATTTGTGTTCGCAGATTCGCACAACTCCAAGTTGCACTCACTCTCTCTTTGTTTATTTTGTCGTAGTTGCACATTCTCTTAACTCTTAAGTCTAATGTTTTTTTTTCTTTCAATATCTTATTATCTTTTATGGCATAATTTCTCATATATTGCTATGTTTTTCTTTCACAAATTGCTATACTTCGTCACGATATATACTTTCGTACTGTTAACTGTTAAGGGCATTTTACTACTTTGTGTGGTCAGAACAAAAACTACAACGTACTGAGAAAATATTTTCCGACAATCAATTAAAAAAGCATAATCACACACATTTTTTTACAATTCAAATCTTGTACTTCGGCATAAATGTTACATTTATAATAATAATAAATGATCCTATTCGTTCGAGTACTTTTTTTTTGTCGTCATTAGTTAGATTACTTAATTAAATGAATTCATTAATTTTTTACAAAGGAAAATAGTTTACCAAATAATTAATCTCATAATTAAACACAAGAGCCTACTGTACAACGACGTGTCTCAGCTTAATGAGAAATAGATGACGTGGAAAATATCATATATATAGAATAAATTGTAACTAAAGAATTAACTAGCCGGGCAACGGGCAGTAGCTAACGTCGTCTACTGACGCCGTTTACTTGGCCCAGGATTTAAACTTCAAAGAATCAATCATTTTGGAATACATCAGTATTCCGAACCTACGGTTCAGACTCAGGTTCGGTGACCAACATTTCTTCATTTTCTTCTTTCTCTCTCCTACCCGGAAAGAAAAAAAGAAGAGAGAGAGAGTAAAAAAAATAGAAAGTTGCAGAGACCTTAGCTGTAGAGAGAGAGACAGAGGGATTTTTGGGTGTTTACTGAGTTCGATAGAGAAGGTCGAAATGAGTCAGATCGCGAGGCGACGGAGGAAAGGGCGTCCGTCGAAGGCAGATCTGGCTCGGCGTAGGAGTTCGTCGCCTGGTGAATCGGGATATGAGCTCCGGCGAGGTCAAAGGCGGCGGAATGTGAGGTACAACTTCGATTTTGACGATTACTTCGACGAGGATGAAGAAGAAGAGGAGGAAGAGCTAGAAGAAGATGTGGAAGAGGAGAGGAGGAGGCAGAAGAAAATGAAGCAAGTCCTCAAGCTGAACCAGAGCCGAGCCAGAGCCGACCCTCCGGCGAAGAGCCGAGGCCGGGCGGCGGCGCGTGGTAGACACGCATCGGACTATGAACGAGGAGAAGAAGAAGAAGAAGAAGATAAGGATGAAGCAGACGGAGAGAAGGAAGATGATTATGAGGATGGGGAAGACGCGATTGAAAAGAGGCAAGTGAAGAAGAGAAAATTTAACCGCGTCGAGGACGAAGATGGGAAGGATTACGTCGAGGAAGAAGAAGATCACGCAGATTCCGATGAAGACAATCATAAGGTATGTACGGAAACCCTAGAAATTTTGTTCAAAACTCTTCTTCTTCTTCTTCTTCTTCTCTCTGTGTATATATATAGGTTTCTCTCTCCCTCTGGTTCTTCCTTGTAATGGGGAGTGTTGTTGGGGATGTGGGAGATAATTAAACTGTCGGGTCAACTGTCAAAAACTAACTTATGCTGTCTCAGTCTCACTCCTCTCTCTCTCTCTTCCCACAGAATCTTCATCACGCTTCCACCTTTCTCTCTCCATGCCCACATCTCTCTCTCTCTCCTTCTTATCTTTTGCTTTCTCTGTCAATCATTCTTGTTTTTGGTCTGACATTGGCTTGATTCAAGAGGACTTCTTAAAGGCATTTTTGAGGTTTCTGATATGTTTCTTTCTCCTCTGTGTTTTTTTGTCAGGAAAGGAAGAGAAGCGCTTCTGCCTCTGGTATGAATTTACTGTCTTACTTTGTATTGAGCTTTGTTTATATCATATTTGATTAATCTTCATCTGATTTGGTTTTCCATTCTTGTTGATTAGGGACTCAGTGTGGTCATTCTTCAGAAACAACACCAATCCTCGATAAGAAGGCGATGGAGTTGATCCTTGACAAACTTCAGAAGTACACAACTTGAATCCTCTTTTCTTTTCTGTTATGTGCTGAGATTGCCTGACTATATTGTTTAGCTTATCTTACTTGATTTTTGTTTTTCCAACAGGAAAGACATCTATGGTGTGTATGCAGAACCAGTTGATCCTGAAGAGGTAATGGTTGTTCCCTGTAGTTTTTTTCTTGACTGGGCAAAATCTTAGGAATCTGTTTCCGGCAATTGGAGTTGTAAGTTGTCTTTTATCTGATCATTTTTTTTTGGGTTTGTTCCTGCAGCTTCCTGATTACCATGATATAATAGAGCATCCCATGGATTTTTCCACAGTGAGGAAGAAGCTTGCAAATGGATCATATACTACATTGGAAGAGCTTGAGGTGGGTGATAAATTTTGTCTCTCAATTTGTACAAGACTTATGGTGGAGTACTTTTACATGATGAACTGGTTTTGTAGCATTTCTGGATATGTTTTTTTGTAGAATTAACATTGCTCCAGTGTATTTGCTAGGATATGCTTTATTAAATCCATCATCTATACAGCCGCTTGACCTCCTTTGCTAAGCTGGTTTTGGAATTGTATTTCTTGACTGCAGAGCGATGTCTTATTGATTTGCTCAAACGCCATGCAATACAATACCTCAGACACTGTGTACTATAAACAGGTAAATGGTTTCTTCATTTTCTCACACCAATCTTCTTTTTTTTGCAAATTAGTTTCTACTTTCTGCTTGCCGGCATTTTGAACTTGCTTTCTGTATTAAATTACTTCTACCAGGCAAGGACTATTCAGGAAATGGGGAAGAGGAAGTTCGAGAAGGCAAGAATTAAGATTAAACGTGCTGAAAAAGAGCTTAAAACAGATGAAAAGTTAAAACCTGGCAGCTCTGGGAAGAAGCAAGTGAGACAGCCTTTCGGTCGGAATGGTCTTCTAGAGCCCGTTGGTTCTGATTTCTCTTCTGGTGCGAACCTTGCTAGTGGAGGAGCTTCCCAAAACGAGCTTGTTTCAACTCAAACCGGTGGGCATGAAAAGCACAGTTATGTGGATGTGCTTTCCGAGGGAAACACATCTTTAGTAGACAATCTGGAGAAAGCAGAAGATTTATCATCCGGTATGATTCTTTGTTGTAGATTCTGAGAGTAAAGGCTCTTGTCTTATTCTTCTCTCTCCAAGAAGAATTTATCTTTCCTTGTTTTAAAGACAATTTGGTTTGTTTTTCCATTTTCTCCTCCTGTAGGAAAAGGTCTCCTTGGCAAGTGTGGGAGGAAGCTCTCGGTTGTTGAGGAAGACCGACGTGCAACTTATGGCAATTCTGATCAGCAGGTCGATAGATCGGACTCCATATTCACAACATTTGAGAGTGAAATCAAGCAGTTTGTTGCTGTACGTGATAATCATTGTGTCCAGTCTCATTATGCTATGTTCAGTCTCTTTTATGATTGCTTAACCTTCTTGACTAAAATCTATTTCCCTTATCATCAGGTAGGGCTTCATGCAGAATATGCATATGGCAGGAGCCTTGCACGTTTTGCTGCGACTCTAGGACCCATTGCATGGAAAAGAGCTTCTCAGCGAATCGAACAAGCACTACCTGCAGACTTTAAGTTTGGTCGGGGATGGGTTGGAGAATACGAGCCGCTTCCTACACCAGTACTTCTATTTGAAACCTGCACGCCTAAAGAACCACCTAAAGAAGCATCTGTATTTTCGAAGCCACAGTCAAAAGCTGCTGCAAAGAAAAAGAGTGAGACACTGTTCAAGACTCCTGAACCTGCAAAGGAACAGCAGGGTAATAGACCAGTTCGAGATGGAAACCCTGCATTCCCGTTTCCAACATCTGTTGCAGCTGTGTCAGAAGATAGTCCATCTTTTGTTGCTAATCAAGTAGGAAACCTAAAATCTATGAGCCAGCATGAATATCGAGATCCTTCTCCGGTAGATTTCGTCAAGCCTCAATATAGGATTTCTCAGCAAGTCGAACTGAATTTACCACCACCAGCAGAACAGACCAGTTCCGGTTCTGCTTGTGTTTCGGAAAACCGAAGCTTTGGAAAATCAGATACAATGGCATCAAGCAGGTCATCAAGTGACATGATGAGGAACATGACTCCTACAAATTCTGAACATTACAAGCACCAGATGACTACTATCGGTATTTTCCCTGGTGGGTTGAGTAATGGCGGAGTCTCGACCAGTGTGAACAACAGAATGTTTGAAATATCTTTTGATCCTGCTAATGAAATGAAACGAGCATTAGCAAAAGGTTTACAACAACAACCCATGAGACAACAGAGTCAAATCCACAGCGAACAAGCACAATTGATGAGAAACTTCGAAGAAAAGGCTAGGGCACAGCACAACACCAATGCACCACCAGATGTCCCATCATCACAATCCAGAAGAAGTGAAGATTCGAGCAATGCTTCTGTAGCAGCAGCACGAGCATGGATGTCGATAGGAGCTGGAGGGAATAATAATAATAAGCAAACATTTGAAAGTCCTAGTATTCCGAAAAGCAGCCAGATTTCTGCAGAGTCATTGTATAATCCATCAAGGGAACAACTCCACCAGCAAGCTTTTAAACAGAGAGGCCCCGAAGGGATACAGTTCCATCCTCAAAGAAATGGTTTCCCTTTCCAGGCATTTGTGCACCAGCCGGTTCACGGGATGATGAACGGAGGATCCCAACCATTTCAGAACAACAGACCACCAAATGTTTTCCCTCAGATGCGCCCTTCAACGTCTGATTTCACAAGATTCCATGTCCAGTCCCCATGGCAAGGTGTTACTCCACATGCCCAGTTAAAGCAGGGACAAGAGAATCTCAATCTCCCACCAGATTTGAACATTGGAGTCCATTCGCCTGATTCTCCTGCAAAACAATCATCTGGTGTTCGAGTCGATTCCCAACAGCCTGATTTGGCGCTACAGCTCTAAATATTAGTTAAAATCCAATGATCGTTTAGTGATTTATTATTAGATTTCAAAATCTACATTGGATTTTAATGGATTTGGAAGTGTTTTAAGTTAGAAATACGAAGAATCAAAATCCGTAGGTAAATCTTGTTGTTGTTTTAAAATTCACGTCTTATTTTTTTTCCACATGTATCATTTGTAGGATGAGTAGAAAAAGTTTCTCCACAAGCCAGCCTCATATTTGATTATTGTGTTGAAATCGAAAGCTTTCAAATTGGATTAATTGCACAATAGTAAAATCACAAATTAAAATACTATTGAGTTTTACGGTTAAATTCTGATAATGTTTGCCACCAATCCATTCAAACTGATAGTTGTTTTATGAAGAAAAAATGATATTCACTTATTTGAAAGTTGAAACATTGACCAATCCTGTAAAAATAAGCTGTTTTCTACAATTTTTCAATGCTAATTATGTAAAAATAATCCTGAGTTTTTTTACTAAACATGTATTAGTAAAGACAGTTCACGTTGAATGTAATGATATCATATGCACATTAGCGCGTAACAAATGTCATTTGCCTCAAATAGAAAGACAGAAGTGAAAAAAAACAACCAATCTTGTGAGTTGTCTAAGAAGACTTTGTGTTTGTGTCCAGAGAAACAAACACTGTCAAATTTTATCTCTCTCCTCTTTTTTATTTATATATCTTTCATTTCTTGTTTTTTCCGTTGTAATTTTACACCGTAAATTACCAAAGTTACCTCTTTCTCTTCTTTTGTTGCTTTTTTTTTCCTCTTTGTTACCATTTTGTCACACAGTAAATAAAAGAGGATTCATAAAAAATATTTTTACGATGGCCATTCTTGGGGGGTGAAAATGACTCTGTGGGTCTCACCTTTCTCAAATCCCCCCAGAAAAGCCATCATTGGTCCAATTGAGAAACATATACAAACTCTGTTTTTAAAATCTTTCAGTTCCTTTTCTTGAGACGAATTTGAAAAAGGGAACACAAGAGTGAAAGCTATTATGATCTTGTACGGAGGAGGAGCAGGGAAAGACGGTGGATCGACCAATCACATATCAGACGGAGGAGGAGGAGGAGTGGTACTGAAGAAAGGGCCATGGACGGCGGCGGAAGATGAGATACTTGCGGCGTACG
This sequence comes from Schrenkiella parvula, assembly GCA_000218505.1. Lineage (NCBI taxonomy): Eukaryota > Viridiplantae > Streptophyta > Magnoliopsida > Brassicales > Brassicaceae > Schrenkiella > Schrenkiella parvula. The sequence goes on along the minus strand of CM001192.1, from coordinate 8,972,648 downwards.
TTAGAGAGAACGGTGAAGGAAATTGGAACGCCGTTCAGAAAAACACGGGCTTGGCTCGTTGCGGCAAAAGCTGCCGTCTCCGTTGGGCCAATCATCTCCGGCCTAATCTCAAAAAAAGGCTCTTTCACCGGCGACGAAGAACGTCTCATTATCCAGCTTCATGCTCAGCTTGGTAACAAATGGGCTCGCATGGCCGCTCAGGTACAAAACAACTAATCTATATTTATAGACTAGTTGTTTTGTCATTCAAACAAAAACTAATCTTTTTTTTGCAATTTTGGTTTAAATAGTTACCGGGAAGAACAGATAACGAGATCAAGAACTATTGGAACACGAGGTTGAAACGCCTTCAACGCCAAGGACTTCCTCTTTATCCTCCAGATATCATCCCTAACCATCAACTCCATCCACATCCACATCCTCATCATCAACATAACCATCATCATCAACAACATCAACATCAACATCAACATCAACATCAACATCAACATCAACATCAACATCAACATCAACATCAACATCAACATCAACATCAACAAATGTATTTTCAACCACAATCTTCGCAACCTAACACACCATCATCTTCGCCTCTTCCATCTCCAACACCAGCAAACGCAAATCCTTCATCATCTTTCACTTTCCATACCACAAACGCATCAACCGCTGATCTCCTCCATCCTCTAAGCCCTCACACTCCAACCACACCGCAAACTCCTTCTCAACTCTCTTCCACACCGCTTCCACCGCCACTTTCCTCTCCTTTATCTTCCCCTCGAAACAACCAATACCCGACTCTTCCTCTTTTCGCCCTCCCACGTTCGCAAACCAACAACAATAACAATCACGCGAACTTCACTTTCCCTAGACCTCCACCTCTCCTCCAACCGCCTTCATCTCTCCTTGCCAAACGCTACAACAATGCTAACACTCCTCTCAATTGCATCAACCGCGTCTCAACCGCACCATTTTCCCCTGTTTCAAGAGACTCTTACACTTCCTTTCTAACAGTACCTTACTCTTCCTCCACTGCTCCAACCGCTCAGACCGCTACTTACCATAACACTAACAACAACTACTCTTCCTCTCCTTCCTTCTCTTTAAATCCTTCACCTTCTTCTTACCCTGCAGCAACTTCTTCCCCGAGATTTCTTCACTCCCATTACACTCCTAATTCTTCTTCCACCTCCTTTCATACCAACCCGGTTTACTCCATGAAACAAGAGCTCCCTTCAAACCAAATCCCCCAGATAGGTGCCTTTAGTAATGTCAACAACTTCACAGACAATGAGAAACACAACAGTACCAGTCATCACAGACGAAGTATTAGCTGCAGCCTCTTAGAGGATGTCCTTGAAGAGGCCGAGGCTCTAGCCGGTGGAGGCGGAGGCCGACCTCCAAAACGGAGACAACTCACAGCTTCTCCTCCAAACCACCACCACCACCACAACAACAACAATGACAACTTCTTCTCGGTTAGTTTCGGACAATATGATTCTTCTGAAAACATATGTTCCTTACAAGGTAAACTAAAACCGCTTGAAAAGATAGAAATCCAAACTACACTTCTCTCTGGGTGAAATTTTAAAAGTTTTTGTCTGAAACACAGATTTGAAATCAAAGGAAGAAGAGTCTCTTCAGATGAACACAATGCAAGAGGACATAGCCAAGCTTCTTGACTGGGGAAGTGATAGTGGAGAGATCTCTAATGGGCAATCATCTGTTGTCACTGACGACAATCTTGTTCTTGATGTTCATCAGTTCGCTTCACTATTCACGGCTGACTCTACAGCCGCTGCAACCGCAGCAAACGACGAACACAACAACAATAATAACAATAATTGCTCATGGGACGACTTGCATGGAATCAGCTAGAAAAAGTACGTAAAGAATCTAGCGGACCAAGATCAATTACTAACGAAGAACAGAGTTCTTGATCTTTGATTGTATTGTTCATTAAAAAAATTTACTTGTATTTGTTGCAAATCGTTCGGTTTACAGTTTAATGCTATTTTATCCATTACTTAATTTTGTAATTATGGATACGTTCATGTATTATTCTCCAAACTCCATATTCTTCATTACTTTCCTTAGATTTCTGCCAATGATAAATATACCATACGAAGAACAAGGCACGTTTATAATATCTTAATCAAAACCTTTTACAAAAAGGAATCTTTTTATAGAAAAATTGAAAAATAAATACTCGTAGAATTCAGCATAAACAAGAAATAAAACAAACAAATTCAGAATCTTTAAAATACTAGATTCTTTATGATCACTGACCATCTTTGTTCTTGATGTTCATCGATTGTATTTAAGATTATGATTATGGGATACGTTTATGATTTCTTCACAAAATAAAGATTAAAATTATTTCAACAACAAAGAAGCTTTGAGATCCAACGTTTATGTTTACTTCCATATAAACTCAACCATTTGCCAAAAGCAGTTACAAATCAATATAAGACGAGACTTATCAGTCTGTCTGAACATAAGGGAAGACTTTATCGGATAGCACCGGTCATATTAGCACCACCGAGGTTAGCCCCTTCCAAGTGCTGCTACGTAATCATATCGCAAGGATTAACCATTTTAAGCTCAAAAACATGAAGAGTAAGTCGAAGAAGTATCATTTTTGGACCTACCGCTTCTCGAAGATTCACATGCCTCAAGTAAGCTCGTTGAAGGTTTGCTCCTTTGAGGTTGGCATTACTCAACTTTGCACCCTATACCAGATAATATGTGTTAAGCATTCATTTAGGAGCCACATATCACTACTTGTCTCATCACAGCTCATCCAGATAGTTAGTACAAACTGAATACATGCTCTAGTCTGGCGTTAATTGTCAAGTAAAAGAATTTGCTTACCTTCAAGTTTGCACCTTCTAGATTTGCTCCTTCTAAGTTGGCATTTGTAAGGTCTGCATTCTGATAGGCAAGAAAGAGAATCAAACATTATCACTCGGGAATTGGCATAAGCAATTGAAAACCTCTACCATGGAGAAAAGTCTACGCTAAATTTCAACACAGACCACTTAACGCACCTGCAAGTGTGCAGAGCGGAGATCTGCACCACAGAAGCTACAGTCCACTAAGCAGGCATCTACAGTACAAAAGTCGGAGCTTTTTTAGTCAAATTATGTTTATAATGTAAAATCTCATTTCATAACAGTCTGGAAGATCATCAACAAGCAAACTAAGCTTATATATGCACCTTGCAAATTGGCACTCTGAAGACTTGTACCAGCTAACAACGCTCCTCTAAGATTTGCGCCAGTAAACTCACACCTTTTTTAGGAAGGAAAGAATTTGGATCTTTAAGTCAGTGTTATCAAGTACAAATGATCTAATAATCTGATGGGATCTCTGAAAAATTCCTTACTCGCGCAAAATAGCATTGTGAAAGATGGAGCCCTCAGCATCAGCATCCTGTTTCAATTGAGGATTTTAGTAGTAATTCAGCAGATATGATTAAGCAGAAGATCTTCAAGAAAACTGCCATGATATGATGATAATATTCTTCTCCCAAGTAGCAGAAAAAAAGTTGAGACAGCATATTTACCCGAAATTTGGCTAATTGAAGATTTGTACGAGAGAAGAACGCATTCCTAAGACAAGCATAGCTGAAATCCACAAGGGATAGATCCTGCATTATTCAAAGACGAACATGCAGACTGTAAATACTGTATAGTTATTTCTAGACTCTAATTTAAGACGATAACATGTTGACAGAAAAAAATGACACTCACTAAGATAGCAGATGTGTATCCCAATCGAAAGAATCAAATAAGTATGTTCTTAGAAATGTAACCGAAAATTCTTTTTAAAAATTCCAGGTTAAAACAACAAGAATCAGTTAGTGATATACGTCTAATTAATTTTCCTCCACAGAAGTTTATCAAGAACACAAAAATTATCTCTGAAACAACTGATTTGGGAATCAGAACTGCAGTGAGTTCAAGTCAGCTACAGCTACAAGCATTTGAGATTAAGAAATAATACCAGTTTAGAAAGATCAATTCCACAAAGATTAACCCCTCGGAACCTGACTCTCTCCGATTGTATACATTTGATAATATCCACACGCGTTAGTTCAGCTTCTACTTCACCAGTTTCTTTCCTTGAAGCTTTTATTATTTCTTTCAGCCCCTGAAGTAGGAACAGAAGGCAAGTGTTTTACATCTCCATCAAAAACTAGTCATGTACTCCACAGAAAGTAAAACTCCAGTTACCAGCTAAACAATATGATAAAAGAAAAGTTAAGCTTACTAGAAGCTGATAGTAGTCTGCTTCCCGCAAAAGTTCAGAACAATCAGGATCTGACAGACTGGGAGCAATGCCATCACGCAGCCAATTCAAGATATGTCGGAAGTACTTTCCATCCCTGTCTATGAATACATATCCCTGCAACAATTAAATTCAGTGGATACAGTTTGTCACAAGTGCATATATGCATGGTCAGACCACAACCTTTGTAAATTGATTTTTGCATTTCAAAACATTTCTTCAAGTGGGTAGCTAAATTGAGAGTCTCTTTACATAACTAAAATTTGGTTTATCATGAAATGAAGGCTAGTTGATCCAATGATCAACTATATCACTCAGTGAAGACTATACGTATGCGGGTTCTGAAATGGCACAATCCTACAAACAAGTATTGGGCTGCAATTCAAGTAACGTAGAATGCAAATAATACCGTTTTGGATTCCTCGCACATTGCATGTCGACCACTAAACATGGCTGCGAGCATTGAGTCTGGCTCACGGTTAGTCAAAGTATCAATGGTAGTACAGAATTTCTTTCCACCTGCATGCACACGAACACTTCTTAAATGTTTTGAAAAAGAGCTACGCCTCTTGAGAGAGAAAAAAGAAGAAGAAGGTTATTTCACTCTGAAGATGGTTGAGGAAGCAAAGCATTATCTATAAAGAGAAAACAACACAGCTCTGGCCTTGTATGATCAACCCAATATACATTTGATGTTTACAGCAGAAATTAAAGAGATAAATGAAACATAAAACGAAAAAAAAGGAGAAAATTTGCTGAACTTGAGCATGCACCATCTCAATTACAGGACCAAGTAGAATACTTGTCACACGATTTGCAAAACATAGCCGCAACATTTAGTAAATTCGTCTTCCAAAAAAAAAAACAATCGCTCTAATAAAGTGATGCGTAAGGAATCGGATTGCAAGTTAAGATGGATGAAAGTTTTACCAATGTTAAGTCGAACCATGGAAGACAAGTCAGAAGTCGTCCCCATAAGATAGATAGAATAGAACCCAGAACCAGTGATTCCTAAAAGTCGATACCTTTGAAATATACACTACTTGGGTCTTGGACCTGGAACATTGAACACACAACTCGCCCGATTTAAAAAGCAGACTAATCTACTTTGGTCAAGTTTTCTACAAAAGAAGGGGAATTTGAGATCGACACAAAAGAGAGAAGAAGGTACGTTTTAGAAATGAAATCACTATTGGTCTAAAGAGTAAAATCAAAGAAGCTACTTGTGAGGACTTGATGATGATGATGATGATGCCTAAAGAGAATCTCGCATCTATGCGGCCTAGTTATATTGCAAATACCAGAAACTCAATTTCATTCAGGAAATCCTGACAAGTTAAGAATTTTGATTTTTCCTTCTTCTTTGATTTGGTCGAGATGTCAACTTTGTTCCGACTATTTCATGAATTTCCTCCTGTTAGGAAACTAGATGGGCTTTCATGGATAGGATGAAAGCCCAGTAAGATTATTATAACTCATAAATAGTTGCAAATTCACTCTCTTTTTTTTTGTGAAAAGACTTTTCTATTAATTTTGTTTTTTTTTGTGTTTTTGATTTAACATACATTGATTTTTTTTAAACCAAATAAAAAACAACCAAACCCGCCTTAAACCGGACTCCAAAAGGCTCGGTTTGTTAGATCTGACTCGATTTATATATGTGTCTGTTTATCCTTAACTATATAGAACTCTATACATATTTTTATATTAAAAAATTATAATCCTGACATATAAACCCTAAACTCTAAAATTATTGTTTCAAGTTTCTATAAATCAGATACAAAATTCATGACCAACCTGTCAGATTTTGTTTCCTTTCCAAATGTATCATAATGTTTTTTTCTAAAACAAGATCCTGTTTTTTAGCAAATAATCCATATTTCTTGATCATGACGTGATCAAGGCATGTTTCTTGGGAGACAAGAAACTGTTTCGGGACGATGTGTTCAAGTTCGAGTATGGGATCAGGAGGTACAAGAGCGATCATGATTATGTGTTAATCGAGATTTCCTTACCAAGAAGGAAAACGAATCTGCCTCGACCTGAAGAGCTTCGTGGTCTGGAGGAAACAAACCATTAAGGATCATTTACGGTCGTTAACTCGTTAAGGTTACTAAAGCTTCTCTTCGTTATTGATATGCACCATAAGAATAAACCCAAATCTCTCTTGAACGATGGTTAATTAGATCTTATGATCGATCTTAGATACTTTTCTCTCTAGTGTTGTGCGATTGCGAATATATAGGTATACTGTATCTAAAAGGTTATTATTACCTAACCTGATGTAGTGAACGTCGATACTTCCACGTTCCTTTGTGCACTTGCTATTGGTCTAATGCTCATGATTGATCAAGTAACAACCTTTAAAACCAATTCTATCTCTCTCTCTGATGAATTACCTTAGTAAGTAACCATGAATCACCTTGTTTTGAAACTTTCAGATCGAAAAACATGATAAGATAATTGGAATATGTGTTGATGATCCTAACTTCTATTACTATGGATATATCAAAGAGTTTAATTTCGTCCTCATCATCTAGAAATCCAACGTTCCTTCGAAGACTGTCCCACAAAATCACATTTCATTTTTTAGTTTTTACGTAACACAAATCTTTTAGAAAAGAAGAACATGAATACGACATTAGACCTAGAAGCCTTCATTCCAAACTGCCATGAACGCCATTAAGTTTCTTTTAGCGTTAGGGTTTTATCCGACGTTTACTTAGAGTTACTATTTTTAATTTATTCAGAGTATTTTGATAATTTTTAGTTTCATAAAAATATGAAGTAGCTTTCAAAATAAAAAAAATTTGAAAAAATTTGATTAATTTCCCTCTTTAATACTTTTCGCATTGTAATTTGAGTTTAGCTAAATACATATTGCCTAGTGGCTATAATCAAAAGTCATCCCCAAAAAAAGTCTTTCTTAATTTGGGGTATGGCTATAATTAAGCTAGCTTGATATAACACTTTTTGGCCATTACCTTTTGTCATTATCGATTAACGAGATTTATTTGTATACAAACATTTGAATAACAAAAACAACAACTGGAAAAGAAAAAAAAGGTAAAATAAAATCATATTAATTTGAGAAGAAAGTTAAAGAAAAACACCCAAATATCCGCGAACATTGAGATAAAATTGACTCCAAAGCTCCAAATACGACGATTTAATAATAACTAATTAAGCATTAATATTGGTTTGAGAATCAAAAGGAGGATCAAAGAGACTAAAAGCTCTATAAGCAGAAATGACAGAGAGAAACAAGAAAGAGAAGAGAACAAAGACATGAAGCCCCAAAGCAATTGTGAGTCTCGAACAAAAGTGTGGATAAGAAGAACACACTTCACTCCATGTCACTATTTTGTCTCCTTTGTTAAGTAAATACACTATCTCTGTTGCTCCTGCTACTGATGTTGTCATCAAATAAGCTAAAACCTTCACACACACACAAAATTATTCACTCATATGAGAAATGGAATACTAGATTGGATTAATGATTAAGAGAGAAAAAAAAGAGAAGAGAAATTAGATTTAAGAAAGAAAAAAACCTGGTCAGGGATAAAGAAGAGCCAAGCTTTGGAGACTAAACATGTGACCCATGAAGATATAGTTGAGAGCAGAGCATAAATACCACATATCGCACTAACACAAACCATATATCTACAAATAGCATAATCAATTAGTCTAGATTATTACTAACTAAACAATAATTATAAAATTGCTTAATAGTCAAAAGTGAAAGAAATTAAAGAGTATACTTGAGACCCATGATGGAGTTGTAGTCAAGATTGCCATAGTCAGGATTAGATTGGTGGTTAGTGACAGTTAACCAGATGGTTGCAACACTGAGAGGAACCACACTTAGCCTCAGACATGAATCTATGAGCTTCAAAGACATAGGAGCTTGTGGTTGCTCTTTTGAAGAACTGCTTCTCTCTACTTGTCTAGTGTCGTTGTTGTCTCTCATCTCTGGTTGTATCTCAAAATCAAATGTTCTTCTTCTTTTTCTTCAGGGAGAAAGAAATCTAAGAAGAAAAGTATGTTGAATCCAAGTTGGGTTCCTCAGTTAGTTTATCATTCTTTTATTTATATATATATATATAGAAATGTGTGTTTGTGGTCACATGACAAATAAGAACAAATCATACAAGATACAAAAAAGGTTAATCTCCTTTTCATGATTGTTAACCTTATGAAACCGCGTGGAAAGAAAAGTAAGAAGACAAGAAAACATACAAATGTATTCAGGATTAAGCATCCTCTCTATTCACATTGTATTAAAGTTTTTTCATCATATATTTTTTTGAAATTTATAAATATATAAGAAAAAGTATACTAAAAACAATTATAAAACAGTACAATTTTCATATATTTTAAGAAATTAATCCATTATTAAACCGGAATAAAAAGTTTATACTATAATATTTTGGTACGTTTTAATAGCATTTTAGAACTAACATATGAGCCGAATGAATATATATATATAAAAAAAGTAATTTCAATTCTTTAATATTGAATATATTTTTGCTTTTTTTCTGCAGAGAGTGCCACCGAAAATCTAGTAGTGGGAGGAGGAACAGAGAGGACACAAGTGCGGTGGTTGTTGGGAGCGAGAGAGATAGACATCTGGCTTTGCCTTGCTAGGCTTCATATGAATCATTATTTTTGGATTAATATTTGTATACTTGAGATACAATAAAGTAGACAGTTTTGCGGTGTTACCATTTTTTTATATTATGCCTTGTAATTTTTTTTATTATAACCACATTTTCAACCAACGTTATGATCTGCAAGCCCATAGCTTATTAATTAAAACTTGATTGGTAATGACATTTTTATTTGTTTTGGGACATAAAGTGATGACACTAGTATTAGTCAAGGTGATGTCACATCATAGTTCAAAGAATTTTCATATGCGTAACAACTCTCACTGATCGAGACTCGAGAGATTAGGGGATCCGCATTTCATTTTTGTTTTCAAAAATTCGGATGAGTTTGGTCTGAGACAGAAATTTCAATATCAAAAACAAATCGTCCTTTTATCTTGTTTCTGTTTGAGTTTGAAAATACAGAATTGGAAAATCGCAAGTAATTAATTGTTTGTATCGTTTAGTTTTAGTTTGGTTCTGTTTAGTATGGTTTATTTCAATTTGTGGCCTTTTTTTTACTAAATATACACTGGTGTTACCATTAAAAAAGTGAGTACGTATTATTTTTACCTTGGTGTTCTCGAATTAGTTTTTTTTCTTTCTCTTTTATGTTTTTTTGGGTAAAACACTGTAGCTTATATGGTTTATCATCAACGTATATTCGTAAGCATCTTGATTTGAATCTTATAACCCATCAGATTTTTGATCCCACCAAAACAACAAAAGTCATCAGACGGTCGGGAGTTTAGGTATGGAGACATGGAAGAAACCTGTGAGACATGGAGAAGAGTTTGTTCTGTCTGCAGCGGCGTGCGGGGCGATTATACTTGAAGGTGGAAATAAATAGGGATGAAACTGATAAATTGAGAAGTTAGTCTCAATGTGGGGAAAAAAACAAGGGGTTTTGGAAAAATGTAGAAAAGAAAGGGCGCAATAATGAAAATAATAGAAGAGATGAAGAATTTTGCAATGAGAGTTGGAATGCTTTGAAGAAGAGAAAGTAAGAGTTATGTATGTATGGTCTTATTGATATCTCTTGGGTCTTGGAGATATAGTAACGTGCATCAACCTCAAATCTGTTAATACTTTACTGCAAGTACTTGTTGATTTCATATTTCTCCCAAATGATTTCACCTGTTAGATCTAAAAAAGAATACATCAATGTAAGCTAAACAATCTTGGTCTATTTCAAGGTTTTCTTCATCATATAGCCTATGTCGATTTCAATCTAACAAGAGACATAGAGATGTGCAGTCTCTTTATGCATATCATTAAACTATTTGAGTATTGACGAATCTTCCAAAACAGCTAGATCATCTAAGAATTAGATAGACGGATCATTTAAGAACTTGCATCTTAAATCCAAAACAATTCTCATACAAGATTTGAATTGAATGATGACAACACAAACTATCTACTGAGGTGAATCTATGAGTCAATCCAAATTGGAAATATCAAACCCAACAAAAATGTAAATCTTCAATTATATGATGAAAGACACGCACAATTTATTGGAAATTCAATGATTTTTATATATGTAATTAAGTTTTACGAGTATTGAACATTTTCCCCCAATAGCATCCGAGATTACAGAATAGGAAAAACAATGTACAAAGTAAAATAGAGAAACAAATTTAGATTAAATCAATGAGCAATTAAATCACTACTCAACACACTGCTGTTTCCGCCATTAGATTCAATCACTGAGTTCATAGGATTGTTCAAATTCACCATCATCATCGACGATACGGATCTAGCAGCGGCTAATTTCTTCCTCTGATAATTATACGGACCATAGATCTTTCTCAGAAGATGTGGTACCTGGTCTATCGTCAGATTTCTCGCCGCCACCGCAGTTTCTGCTTCAGCTGCTTCAGCATCGGAGTTCTGAGAAGGGGACGGCGGATCGATTGGGTGCGTTAGGGAGCGAGGTATGAGAGAAGTAGATCTAGCGTTGATTCTCGAGTTTCGGATCTGAGCAAGCGCGCCTGGCTTCAAGTAGCGGTTGAATCCGTCGTTTCTTCTCACCGGAGATCTAGAAATATCTTTCATGGCTTCGATTCGGCTAAACGCTTGGTTACGTACGGAAGAGATGGAGAGAGAATATGGAAGATCTGTGATCGAAAGTTAGGGATCTAAGGATGATTTTGTAATGGAGGAAGAGGGGCGGGAAAATCGGCGGTAGAGATTAGAGGTGTGAGAGGCAAAGATGAGTCTATTAGGGTTTTGAAAAGTCATGAGGAGCGGGAGTTTTTTTTGGATAGTCACGTGGTTTTGACACGTTTCACCTCCTCGTCACGTGATGTTTTTTTTTCCTCCTTTCTTTTTTAAATTTTAAATTTTAATTTTTTTTCTTTTCCGGCGGACGTGTCTTCTTCGACTTCACTATATTCCAAAAACCGGGTCGGATCTTTGACCGTCGAGGTTTCTGGTACATTGCTGACGTAGGATCCACCTGTGGGTTTATTAGCGAACCTTTCATCTCTGTGGGACCCATCGGTGGAGGCTTCGCATGATAGTAATTATTCGCTGCTTCTCATACCACACGTGAACCTTCCAACTTGCTCTCCAGTAAATAATTAGATATATACACGTGTCTTCTCTTGTAGCTATAGATATATCAGCGGCTATGATCTAACCGCCTACATACCATTACACTCCTTTATTCCACCGTTGTTTAATTGCCACCGTTGTTTTACGTCTCTAATGGCGGTTTCAGTCTGCTTTATATTCCACTAATTTTCTTGGGAATAATTCACAGTTTCTCTCTTTCTCACAACTCTTAACTCTGATTTTAAAAATTGAAACTTGCTAAACACTATGGACACTAGAATCGGATCAATCGACGCGTGTAGCCCGACTACCGACGATATCGGCGGTCCTCCAAATGGCGGCGTCTCCACCGTTCAGAACTCTAGTCCAGCTCACTCCACCACTGTCAGCCCCTGCGACGCGACTCTTGGTCGTTACCTAGCAAAACGCCTCGTCGAGATCGGCGTTACCGATGTTTTTTCCGTTCCGGGAGATTTCAACCTGACGCTTCTTGATCATCTGATCGCCGAGCCAAACCTCAATCTGATCGGCTGCTGCAACGAGCTCAACGCTGGTTACGCCGCGGATGGTTACGCTAGATCGCGCGGCGTCGGAGCGTGCGTCGTTACGTTCACCGTCGGTGGATTGAGCGTCCTGAACGCGATCGCTGGCGCTTACAGCGAGAATCTGCCTCTGATTTGCATCGTCGGTGGTCCAAACTCAAACGATTACGGTACCAACAGGGTTCTTCACCATACAATTGGTTTACCTGATTTTAGTCAAGAGCTCAGGTGCTTTCAAGCTATTACTTGTTATCAAGCTGTGATCAACAACTTGGAAGAGGCGCACGAGCTCATTGATACGGCGATATCGACCGCGATAAAAGAAAGCAAACCTGTTTACATCAGTATCAGCTGCAACTTACCGGCGATTCCTCTTCCGACTTTCAGTCGCCATCCTGTTCCGTTCATGCTCGCACCGAAGGTGAGTAACCAGATGGGTTTAGATGCGGCGGTGGAGGCAGCTGCTGAGTTCTTGGACAAAGCTGTGAAACCAGTCCTCGTTGGTGGGCCAAAAATGAGGGTTGCGAAGGCCACGGATGCTTTTGTTGAGCTCGCTGATGCTTCTGGGTATGGTCTTGCTGTGATGCCATCTGCTAAGGGACAAGTACCGGAGCACCACAAGCATTTCATAGGGACGTATTGGGGAGCTGTAAGCACAGCTTTTTGTGCTGAGATTGTTGAATCTGCGGATGCTTATTTGTTTGCAGGTCCTATTTTCAACGATTACAGTTCTGTGGGATACTCTTTGCTTCTCAAGAAGGAGAAAGCAATCATTGTGCAGCCTGATCGGGTTACTATCGGTAACGGACCTGCATTCGGGTGTGTTTTGATGAAGGATTTTCTTAGCAAATTAGCTAAACGGATTAAGCATAACAACACTGCCTATGAGAATTACCACAGAATCTTTGTCCCTGAAGGAAAGCCTTTGAGAGATAGCCCTAAGGAGCCTTTGAGAGTTAATGTGCTGTTCCAACACATTCAGAATCTGCTCTCTTCTGAAACTGCTGTGGTTGCTGAGACCGGAGATTCCTGGTTCAATTGTCAGAAGCTGAAGCTCCCTGAAGGATGCGGTTACGAATTCCAAATGCAATATGGATCAATTGGTTGGTCGGTGGGTGCTACTCTCGGCTATGCTCAAGCCGTACCAAACAAGCGTATCATTGCTTGTATTGGGGACGGTAGCTTCCAGGTTACCGCACAGGATGTATCAACGATGATTCGGTGTGGGCAAAAGACCATAATCTTCCTTATCAACAACGGAGGTTACACCATCGAGGTCGAGATTCATGATGGTCCTTACAATGTCATAAAGAACTGGAACTACACAGCTTTAGTCGATGCTATTCACAACGGGGAAGGTAAATGCTGGACTGCGAAAGTGAGGTGTGAGGAGGAGCTTGTGCAAGCGATTAACACGGCGACAAATGAAGAAAAGGAGAGCTTCTGTTTCATTGAAGTGATAGTGCATAAAGATGATACAAGCAAGGAGCTTTTGGAGTGGGGATCTAGAGTCTCTGCTGCTAACAGTCGTCCCCCAAATCCTCAGTAGAGTTCAGAGTTGCCCTCAGCTTATATATTTCCAATTTAGGCTTTATTGAAAAGTAGTTTGTATCCTATTCTCATCCATTTGGATGGAAAAAACAGGGGGAGCCCCTTTTGAGGATGAACACTTCGAATGCAAAAATAAATTTTGGATGGACATAGTTTACTCGGCTTCATGTATTTCTCACCTTTCCTAGATTCATCAGAGTTTTGGTGTTTGGATTACGGTTTGGTTTGTGTGTTATTATTGTCTTTTAACAAGGCATCTTAAGCAAAGTTTATATACTAAATTGTTATTATATAATATATGCATTCAAATTTATTTTTAATTAGTTAACAAAAGAATAAACTAAAAATTTAAAATTGACATGTATATAAAGAAGAATCACAAAAACTAGAAACAAATTATCTTCAATAGATAGAACTAATTTAATAAACTATTATGGAAAACTAATAGAAAATAAATTATTAAAATTCATATTAAAAAGGAATAACTACAAAAAAAAACAAGATCATGATATTTGACACTAAATAATGGAAAAAAAACTTGGTGGAACGTGGGAGCATAGAGCAACATTGACAAAAAATTAACTAAGTATGCTATATTTACGTCATCAAGATTGTGTTACAAACAAACAAAAAAGTTATAAAACTAGCATGGGGCACATGTCCCACCTTCTAACCAAGTAGATCTACCCCTGCTAGTTACATAGGTTCTATGTTAAGATTGACAGGAAGAGCTTTTAGCAAATTCTGTTTCTGTTGTTCAATTTTGATGTGTGCATTACACTGTTTAATAGCAACTTGAAACTAGTATTATATGAACTTGAACCAAGGAGAAACATAAAACGTTTAAAGAGAAACAAAAACAAAACGTTTTCTTTTCTTCAAACGAAAGTATCGAACAATTTGCAATAAGACGGTCTCTTCTTCTGTCAGACAGCAACCAACAGCTATCGAATTTGAGTTCTCTGATTTCGGAAATTAAATATTTATGAAGTTACGTCACGAATATTCTAGCAAATTGCTGACGTAGGACCCACTTGTGGCTCTCCATCTTTTCTTATTTCCTTCTTATCAATTTAATGGGCCCCAGAGAGTTGCGCGTTTATTGTAAGCGAGGGAGCAATTATTCTCTGCCTCTCACACCAATTATTCTAAACGTGGACCTTCCAACTTGGTCACCAAATAGCACTGATCCATACACGTGTCTAAATCGAATGATATATCTGCGGCTACGATTTAACCGACTTAAAACGTAGAAGGAAAAAAAAGCCCTATAAGTACACACCTATCCTCTCCTTCCTTCTTCATCAATTGAAAAAACAGAAGCCAAAAAGACTTACGATCGTCTTCTTCCCTCCCACACCTTCAGGTACCATCTCGACTTTCGATTTTTTTTTCTCTTTTGCATTTCCTAGTTTTGATTTCTCAGCTTTGATTGATTTCCCACGAACTTTTCATTCGATTATCACGGTTTCGTTTGTTTATGAGTCGGTGTCCCATTTCTAGCGATCCTGTCGTCTTAACACGAATAGATTTACTTGATTCTTAGGGTTTGAATCGATTTCCATGAGACTAGTTCCGTTCTTCTTTTAATTTCTGGTTTGGATAATCTCTTCTAGAATTGTAATTGGTCAATTTGGGGTGTGGATGGAGAATCGAATTCCAAATAGAAGATCTAGCTAGGATCATAGATTTCTTATCTTATAATCATCTGTGGTCATATTGTATTTGATTTTATGAGCTAAATTGATGTTCTTGTGTGTGTTCTATCGAATACCTTAGATTTATTTAGCAATCAAGCTCTGTTCTGGATTTTGTGTATTGTTGATGGAGTGGAGAATTTGGTTCCTCAATTATGATTATTTTTGTAAGTCATGATACTATATTGTTTGATTGGAGTCTAAACATTGTTTTGATTTGTTTGTGCAGAGAAAAAACAACTTACGCGACCCGTCGTTTTACGTTCCAAGTAACCAAGTTTACATGGTTGAGCTAGACATCCAGATCCCATCAGCATTCGACCCTTTTGCAGAAGCCCAAGATACAGATGCACCAGGGACCAAAGAGTACATCCACGTCCGGATCCAGCAGAGGAATGGGAAAAAGAGCTTGACGACTGTTCAAGGTCTCAAGAAAGATTACAGCTACGAGAAGATTCTCAAGGATCTCAAGAAGGACTTTTGCTGCAACGGGAACGTTGTGCAGGACAAGGAGCTAGGCAAGATCATTCAGCTTCAGGGTGATCAGAGGAAGAAAGTGTCTCAGTTCTTGATCCAGACTAGGATTGCTAAGAAGGATCAGATCAAGATCCACGGGTTCTAAGATCGAATTCGAAGTGTGGATCGTTTTATGTTTCTCTCTTCCTGTGTGCTAATAACCGGACCCCGTGTGTGTCTGTGATCATTAGGAGTTCTTAAAAGGTTGTTTGGTTTTTTTTTTCTTTTCTTAACTTGAAGCTTTGGTTTTCTTGTTGTTGATTGAAGGTGTGGGATATTATGACTTTTGCAATGATAAATCTTTCGATTGTTCTATTCATTCATCCCTCCTTACTTAGTTATTTGCTCAAGACAAAAAAAAAAGATCCGAAAATTAGAAATCCGAAATAGAGAAAGGGACTTCACGGCCTTCACCTCAAAAAAAAAATAAAATAAAAAGAACTAAACACACACACGTCTTGGGAAAAATCTAAATTTTATATGTTTTTGTTATCGTATGGTTGAAAATTTATGGAGAATAAATCTTCCAACAAGAGATACTAACAAAAACTAAATATACTTTAAGGGTACAGTGAAAGATATCTTTCTTCATTTGACGAGTCAATCTCAAACTAAACCGAAATTTATTTCTCGGTTAGTACATTTTTTCTCGTATTACCCAATTTTTTTGCAAAGATAAGTCTAATATTATGCAGCAGCGAATGGGCTTTTAAAAAAAAATTCCTTTTTTTCCGTAATGTTATAATACAAACAATGGGGTTACTGTATATTATTACTTCGTGAAAGTTGAATACACGTGTTTTTCACGTGACCTCTCAAAAAGAAGTATATGTATGTAATGTGTAAAGAACCAACACAAAAGCAAATAAATATCTTTAAGCAAAGATATTATCTAAAAGCCCAAAACTAAAACAAACCATTAATCTCTTCGACAGACAAGGGTTTTGCACCAAATCCACAAATCTTTTCCGTAATTAAAATTCTGGCCCTCTTTTTCCTCTCAAATGTTTTTTTTTGCCCTTTTGACTCGTTGTTAATGCCACAGGAAGAAAGCTGAAGAAACGGAGAAGAAAATTCGCAGGTTTGTCTCTTTTTGTCTTGTATGTGTGTTTACACAGAAATTGACGGAAAAGTTTGTAGCTGTTGTCTCATGGGTCCTTGTTCTTTTGGTTATTTTTGGTAATAATACTTTGCTATGTGTTTCTCTTCACTCGATTTTTTTTTTGAAATCCGAGAGATAAATTGTTTGTGGGTTCTTATATGTTTCGATTCTAAGGCTCCTGAGAAATTGCGAATTTTGTTGATTTGTAAGTGATTAGTGGTCTGATTTTTTTATATAATTTGTATTTAGGAGTCCCGATTTAGGGGTTAAACATGGTTGCATGTTCGATAAGAGAATATAAACCGGAAATAGTAGTGGATCTCATCTGCATAAATCTCAAGTTTTTAGTAAAATGTGTATAGTAACACTTCACTTTCTCTGATTGTGAAAATATATTTTAGAAACCCAGAAAATGGGTTTAGTGTTGATGTTTGGACTTTCACAATTTTTAAATCTTTTTTTTTGTTCTTTTGGTTTTGGGAACATTTTGTGTAGAACGTTGTATATTAACTCCTCCAACTTTCTGTGATGATCTCTGTTGTTGTTCTGTGTGTATTGATGATTCTCACTTCCATTGCATATTTACTGTTTCAGAGGGAAGTTCCAGAGAGTTTAACATTAACTAGTGCATTTATCTAAGAGTAGAAATGCTTCAAGAAATGGAGAAGGAAAGCCATGAGGAGAACAACCACACTATCTCAGGAGATTTCATGGCCAAACGTAAACGAGGCCGCCCGAGAAAACACATGAAGCTAGACTCGAGCGAACAGTCTCTTGGTCCTCTTCCAGGGTTTGCCAGGAGTCACCAGCAGTCTCGCCTGAGGGACGTCGATGAAGCTATGGTTGGACAACATGTTAGTGGCGTGATTGAGGCAACGTTTGATGCCGGGTTCTTGCTTTCTGTTAAGATTGGGAATTCAGATAGCATGCTTAGAGGTGTGGTGTTCAAGCCCGGTCACTGTGATCCTGTATCGGTTGATAACGATATTGCTCCTGATGTTCCAATGATAAGAAGAAACAGCGACGTGCTGCATCATCGCAGATCGGCTGAAGGAGGACGGAAATCTAGATTCCGTGAGAAGCGTGGTGCTAGAGCATTGGTTCCTGTCCCGATTCAGCCGGCTCTTCCAACAATGCCCAACCATCTTTTGGTTCCTGTCGTGCAGAATGGCAGCGGGCGGCTCCCTGTCCACCACAGTCATATGCAGACCGAGACCGAAACTCAAGTGAGTGGAGCTAGTAACGGCAAACCATTTGAAACGCTGCTTGCACAAGTGATGAAGGAAGGTCAAGTCCATACCGCTTCACAGTTCGCTGAAGCCGAGTCAGAGGAGCAGGCTCTGTCTATTGAGCCGTTGCAGGCGATACACCCCGTCCATCCAGTACAAATGCCAAAACCTATGCCGAGTTATGGACGAGGCAAGATGACAGAACTTCTTCAGGTAAAAAAAAACATATATATTATCCAACGCTTACTTATGTTTTTCTCTATAAAGATTCATGTTTGATTTGTCTTAGGCCGTGCAGGAGAATGTGAGAGAGACCCAATTTTCTCAAGGACAATGATTATCTGGAGATTCTTGGTGCAAATCCTTAAGAGCTTAAAGTCTGATTCAGTCTCATTGTAATCAGAAATAGGAAAACAGAATCTAACTATTGTCTAGCTTAAAGATGTCAGGAAAATTTACGATGATTCGTTATGTAATGTCTCATAACTACTTTTCATTTAGCTAATTGCTGTATATCAATAAGATAAAACACAATCTAAAACCACTGATCAAAACTTTTTATAATAGCCTTATTTTTAAGGTGGGAGCAAAGGATCGTGTTCTAAAAAACGTTTTTGACGGTTGTTTAGGCTAAACTGTAAAAATTCTTATTTTAAATTGTCTACAACATCATAATATTATAATAATAAAATAGTATAAAGTTTATTATTTATAAATCAGAATAACTCATATATTATGTTGTAAAGTCACCATAATAAATAACATAAATTTTATTACTGATTTATCATAATATTTATTTCTTAATATAGTAATGTGTATTCAATGTATTGTTTTGTTTTGTAAATGGTTGGATCGTTTAAATAATAGTCTACATTCTTATTAAGCATTTTAGGCATAAAGCGTTGGATCTTTATTTTGTAAATGCTTAGATCGTTTAAATTGTTTTTAAGCATTTTAGGCATTAAAAAGTAAAAAGATTTATGACTCACATACAC
The DNA here is from genome assembly GCA_000218505.1 of Schrenkiella parvula. Classification (NCBI taxonomy): domain Eukaryota; kingdom Viridiplantae; phylum Streptophyta; class Magnoliopsida; order Brassicales; family Brassicaceae; genus Schrenkiella; species Schrenkiella parvula. Next base: position 8,953,524 of record CM001192.1, on the reverse strand, counting down.
AAATGAATGCATCGTTATTGTTCCTTAATTCATCTGAATTGGGCTTAAACTAGTATTGGTTGTAATCAACAGTTTTTTGTAATAAAATAAAACAATTTAAAGAGAAATTTATATGTTAATCGACTGAAATTGGCGTGAATTAAGAAAAAAAGTTAAACCCATATCAAAAAATTTGATTTCATTACAAAATTTGTGACCACAAAGATTTTTGTTATCTATGACTTATTTTTCTTCAAATAGAATCCATAAAAAATATGGGATGCAATTTTTTTTCTTATATAGTTTACATTATTCCACAAAACGGGAAGCAATTTTTTTTTCTGGTTTAATTAATATCATAGAAAATATCAAGATGTATTTGAGAATTTTCTATTATTTGTCTTGAGGGAAAATAAATAAAAGCCTATCAGTTGGGCTCTTATTTGTCTTTATTGGGCCTAAATTAGTCTTGTTTGATCATCAACAAACTTTTTGTCAAAGTTTTTTTGAAGAAAAAAGGAAAAAAGGTGAAAATAATCGTCATCGTTAAACCCTTCAAATTCTGTTGGCTGTGATACTAAAACCCTAATTTTTCTACGGTTCCTGCAAATTCTAGCCTCTCGAACTCGTAAAAAGCTTCTCTTTCTCTTGCTCCGCTCTCGTGTTTTTGTAAAAATGGGAAGACCTAAGACTAGGGGAATGAAGAAGCAGATGCGTCTCGACGAAGTCGAAGAAATCAATCTTCTGAACCAGTGGATCGAATCTCAGAAACCCGATTCAGGATCCAATCCACTCGCTTTTGGTCCTCTTCCCAAGGACGCGAAGATCGGAAAGCTCGAAGACGGCACCGTTTTCTCGCGTTACGCCGGCGTCAGGAGGTTCGATCAGCTACCCATATCGGACAAAACGAAAAGGGGATTGAAAGAGGCGAAATACGTAGATATGACAGATGTCCAGAGAGCGGCTTTGCCTCACGCTTTATGTGGAAGAGATATTCTCGGTGCGGCGAGAACTGGGTCTGGCAAAACTCTGGCCTTTGTTATTCCGGTGAGCTTCAGATACTTTCGGATTGGGAAAAGTCGTAAGATGTTTGTGTAGCTCTGTCTCTCGTTCATGTTATGGTGAAAAGTAGAGATCTTTGTGTAGCTCTATCTTTGTGTCTCTGTCTCTCGTTCATGTTATGGTGAAAAGTAGAGTTCCAGAAATTGATTCTGATTGCGTACTATGGTTGTATTTCAGATCCTGGAGAAGCTTCACAGGGAAAGATGGAGTCCTGAAGATGGAGTGGGATGTATAATCATATCTCCAACAAGGGAATTGGCAGCTCAAACTTTCAATGTGTTGAATAAAGTAGGAAAGTTTCATAACTTCAGTGCTGGACTCTTAATTGGTGGTCGTGAAGGAGTTGATGTTGAGAAGGAGCGAGTTAATGAGATGAATATATTGGTATGTGCTCCTGGTAGGCTTCTTCAGCACATGGATGAGACTCCAAACTTCGAGTGTTCAAATCTCAAGGTACTGATGAGCCTAATTTGTTTGAGCTTTAAGTTCATGTTTTCACTATCTCTAATTTTAAAGTAAAATATGGTTGAAGGGGATAATTTTTGGGCATTTTATGTTGTTCAGTCCATTATTATCTTTTTGGCTGACACCGAGGATAAGATAGGAAAGATGATAGCAGATGACTTTCTCCGACAAGTTTAGAACATTAGAATGGTTGGTATAAGGATATTGTAGAACCAGTAAATGGGCATTCCCCTGTCTCCGTTTATGTTTTTTTTCTGCTAGATTTCTTTTGTCTTTTGATTTCAAAATCCATAATAGATGTCTCTTTTGCTGCAGATTCTGATTTTAGATGAGGCCGACCGTGTTCTTGATTCTGCATTTAAAGGACAGTTGGATCCTATAATCTCACAGTTGCCTAAGCACAGGCAAACTTTGCTTTTCTCTGCGACCCAAACAAAGAAAGTAAAGGATCTAGCAAGGCTCAGTTTGAGAGATCCTGAGTACATCAGTGTACATGAAGAGTCTGTTACAGCTACCCCAACTAGCTTAATGCAGACTGTGATGATTGTCCCAGTTGAAAATAAATTAGACATGTTATGGAGCTTTATCAAAACCCATCTTAATTCCAGGATTCTTGTTTTTCTATCCACCAAGAAACAGGTACAATATTAACTTGAATATAGTCTTGTTGACTTTTATTCTGCTAGTTTTTTCCTATCTTGAGGTTGATGAAGAAATCACTGTCTTGGTAGGTTAAATTTGTTCATGAAGCATTCAACAAGCTCCGGCCTGGAATACCTTTGAAGAGCCTTCATGGAAAAATGAGTCAGGAGAAAAGGATGGGAGTGTACTCTCAGTTCATTGAGAGACAATCAGTTCTCTTCTGTACCGATGTTCTTGCCAGAGGTCTTGATTTTGATAAGGCCGTGGACTGGGTTGTTCAGGTAATAATCATCATTCACAATTGCAAAAGTTTCTGATTTTTTGGTGCTTTAGTGTGATGTCATCATACTTATTATGTTATAGGTGGATTGTCCTGAAGATGTAGCTTCTTATATTCACCGAGTTGGCCGTACAGCTCGTTTCAATACTTCAGGGAAGTCGCTCCTCTTTCTGACACCTTCCGAGGAAAAAAATGGTTGAGAGATTACAAGATGCTAGAATTCCTGTAAAACTCATCAAGGTAGTAGATCCCATCCTCAAATTTTCTTGAGTTTCCTATGGTCTGTGGTAGAAAAGCTTGCTCGGGTTTTGACTTGGAAGGATTTTGTTCACACAGGCAAACAGTGAAAAGTTGCAGGAGGTTTCTAGACTCTTGGCTGCTTTGTTAGTCAAGTTTCCAGATCTCCAAGCTGTTGCTCAGAGAGCCTTCATCACTTATCTGAGGTCAATTCACAAAAGAAGAGATAAGGAGATTTTTGACGTGACAAAGCTGTCGGTCGAGAACTTCTCTGCTTCACTTGGTCTACCATTCACTCCTAGAATCCGATTCGCAAACCTCAAAACGAAGAAAAAAGGAGTCTTTCAGAGTTCAATCACTCTGGAACCCGAGAATGATCAGGATAATGAAGCACCTCCGGTTGTAAAAAAAGATCTTCTTGGCGAAGATTTAGAGGAAGAGGATTTTGCTCTCAGGCCACATGAAGAGAGCAAGGAAGGAGGAAAATCAAAGAAGGACGAAGAAGTTCCCATGTATGGTTTTCACATACCATGTACTATTTCTGCATTTGTTCAATCCAGTCTTTCACGCTGTTTATGTTAAATAAAATTCCTGTTGAGTTTCAGGCCAGGAACTCGGGTCTCGAAAAACAAGAAGCTGAAGATCAGTCAGCATAGACCAAGTGGGACCAGGGTTAAGTTTGATGAGGAAGGCAATCCAGTGGCTCCCTTAGCAATAGTAGCTGCCACAACGGAGACTGACGTAGCCCTTGATGAAGGTAAAGCAACATGAACCTCAAGTTATATCATATCTCTATCATTCTGTTCCCACAAACTAGCAACGAATCAGTTTTTATAATGCATATGGACTTGGTTCTTGATTTTCTTGTAGAGGCAAGGAATGATTACTATAAGAAAGTAGGAGATCAACTGAGGAAAGTGGATCGTGAGGACAAGAAAGTGGAGAGGGAAAAGAGGAGGGAAAAGAGAATGAAAGAAAAAATTAAGAGGAAGAAAGGATCCATGGAGGAGGAAGAAGATGATGATGAAGAAGAAGAAGAAGAAGGCCACGAAGGCTCTGGATCATCAGAAGAAGAAACAGGAAGAAAACACAAAAGAGCAAAGAAATCCTACTTTGATGGTAATGGTGATGAAGATCAAGAAAGGGAGGGAGGAAAAATCAACACAGATGCGATCTCCATAGCTGAGCTTGAAGAAATGGCTCTCGAACTGATAACGCAGTCATGAAATCTTATGTAGGAAACATTTTCCTCTCTAGGCTCGGTCCGTTTGCTGATTCTGCGGAAGATGCATTCATTTTCTGAACAAGGTGATAGTTTCCAACAAGTTTTGTCTGTGCCTTGTGATTAAATTATGTTCAAACAAACAAACAATCATTTATATAAACCCTTACTGGCTTGACAGTCAAATTAGCTTCTAATCAAATGTTGTGAAAGAGTTAGCAGGTCAAACCCTTGATTGCAAAAGAAACTGTCTACAAGAAAAGATTTGCCCTTCCTTTCCTGCAATTCACAAAATAAAAGCCATCCTTTGGTTACAATGTTTAGACCTCAAAACCGTCGCTTCTTTCTAGACTATACTTCGAGTTTGATTTGCAAAGAAGAAGAAAATGTTTTTTAGCTAGTGCAATTTTGCGCTTTAGTTTTGTCTTCTGTGAGACGAAAGATTTTCATTTTAGTTTCTTTTTGTATTATCGAATATAAGACATTTTACTTTTTACTAGTATAATCAAGATAACATATAATAAGATTCGAATCGCTTAACTTGTAAAGTCTAAGAAGTTTTGTATAGATTCTTGTTTCTCACCCTTGACTCCTTTACAACTTTAATTTCGACTGCATCAAAAACCAAATCATTTATTTTGTCATGCAAATCTTGATTATCCATTCATATGTCAAAACTCATTTGTTTTTTGACAAAAAAATTTAAAACAGATAAGAGTTTCAAAATTCACTAAAACAATATGTTCATAGCAAATCCAACAGTAACTCACACGCAAAATAAAACCACACCAAATAAAAAGACAAGAGCATCTTAACCTAAAGTCCTATCAAGACTCAACAACTCATATTTTGTCCATTGTCCAAGACACTTATAGAGAGAAAGCTGGTGCTCATCATTCACTGCATTGGAATAAGAAAAATGTCAGAAGAGCGAAAGAAAATCTTCTTCACATGTGGTTAATCTTAGAAAAAGGATTGTTACGTTGGTATAATTGAGTTACCTGCCGTTGCTGCTGATAGTTGCCATAGCCAGTGTAACCGCCGCCATAGTACGCATTAGGATCCTGAGGACGAGGAGGTGCATAGCCATATGGTTCATAGCCTTGTGGCTGTGGAGGGTATCCATAGTATCCACCACCATTCCATTGGGCTTGATCAGGCTGTGACTATAAAGCTTAATGTTATGATTTTGCATATTTGACAAACTAAGGGAGAGAGATAAAATAGGTAAAAAGCAAACCTGCTTGTTTGGGCTACGTCCCCATGAAAGACGGATGCTTTGTCCACCTAACTGTGTTCCATTTAACATCGAGAGTGCATGCTCCGCAGACGCCCTGAAGCAAGACAAAGATATAAGGAAGTGTGTAACACAAGAATGAAACAGATATGCCTTTATGGCGAATGGCTCAAGTGATAATTATACCTGTTGGCATATTGAACGAATCCACAACGCTTTCCTGGAGGTATTTTCACATGAATTAGTTCTCCAAATTGACCAAAAACTGACTTCAATTCATCGTCTGTAACACTAGCATCCAGAGCACCAACAAATATCTGAAAGTAGAACGCATCAGGCTTTCATTCTAAGCCAAAAAAAACATCACACTAAATATTCTGAGGAAAATAAAGCAAATTAACTACTCACTGTTGTGTTATTTGGATCGCTTTCTCCAGGATTTCCTCCCTGGGTGTCCTGATACATTGCTGCAAAAACAGATGATAAAAGGCCAAAGACTCTATTATATTGCATAAAGCACTCAATGTGAAACAACTATAAGGAAACTAAACTGAATAATAACAGATGTTAACTTAGACAATGCTTGCAAAGATTATTCACAACAAAACTTCAGAAGATACAACCAGAGAAACCAAACAAAATACAGTTCAAAGATCATGATCAAGAGAGTCTGAAGTTATTTGATTATCGATATACAAATTGATGACACATATCAAACGGTAAGTGTCTAGGACTCAACACTTAAGCATAGAATAATTGGAGTAAAAATCTTCACCTACACCCAAATTCCTTCCAGGTTTGATCTACTTGGGGACCTATGCTTTGGCAAGGTTTAAGAGTTTAAATTCAGAAAAGAAAGTAATCTGGAAAGAAAAGAAAAAACGCTTGCAGCACTGTCTACTTAGAGCAGAAGAATTAACTTGCAGGAAAGGCTCAAAATAAAAGAAGGGGAAAGTAATGAGCGCCGGAATATGAAACGAATTCATTTGAAGGTAAAAGGCTCTAAATCAAATACTCTAAGTTGATAAGTAAAAAACTGTAGGCTGATAAAGCCACTTTGTATTTAACTTTTCTGAAAACATAGCCAACTGACCTAAATGAGGCCACGCAATAAGGTGGAATCATTTTCAGCTGAAATCAGTTCCAGGCTCCCCCAAAGAGAGCCACTTGTTCTCCTGCTTTAAGACAACATGAGTTGATCTTTATAAGTTTTTGGATGCTTTACCATATCAAAATTCATTTTAAGTGCAGAAAGGCGAAAAAACGGAAGGAAACAAAGAGCAGATAAATTCTCTTAATCCCTGGGCACCAACTGAAAGAACAAGCTTAGGAAACAAAAAGATCGGAAAATCGAATACATCCAGAAAAGAAAGGCAATCAATTATTATGCTAAACAAAAAATCTACTCAAGCCACCAACATACAGAATGCACACGATTCCTCGATATAAAAGCATACCTGGTTGCATTGCAAGAGGCTTCTTGTTGGCAGCCGGACCAATACGCATAGGCCTGGTCGAGCAGTACTGACCGTTCATTTCTCCCATGGCACGCATCTGCTCACTTTCATCCGCAAACCTGACAAAACCATATCCTTTTGACCGTCCAGTGGTCCTGTCAGTCACAACTTTTGCCCCCTTGACAGACGAATAGACACTCGTAAACGTTTCCGTGAGCATGTAGTCGGTGACCTCAGGAGCCAGGTCGCCTACAAATATCGTGTAGTCAGCCCCTTCAGCTTGGCGTCTCTCTCCAGCCCCAGCCTGAGCCCAGTTCAGCCTGAAGGTCTGTTCAGTGCTAGGCATTTGAGCACCGTTGTAAGTCTGCAATACCCGCTCAGCTGTAGCATGGTTGGCAAACTCAATGAATCCATAACCCTCACACTGTCCGGTCTGCTTATTGCGAATGACTTTAGCCGATTGAGCCTGAAAGTACAAATAAAAACAACATTCATTAAACCATAGGAATCAACAAAAGAATCAAGATTTCCACCGTTATGCTCATTCCCTAATCGATATAAGTTATAAAGACTATAACTTTGTAAGAGAAGATATTCTTATTTTTACATATGAGCGCATGTTAAAGACTACCTCGCCAGTCTGACCAAAGATGCTCATGATGTAGTTTTCGTCCATCCATGGCTGCAAGTCACCGATCCACAACGAGCGGATCTCACTATCGGACCCTGGATTCTGAGATCCACCTCCGTAGAGCTGTTGCTGCTGATGTTGACCAGGTAACGGCGCCGACTGCTGGTTCCATCCAGCCGGCGGCTGACCTTGTTGCTGCTGTTGCTGTTGCATCAACATCCACGACTGCTGCTGCTGCTGGTAAGCTTGCTGGTCTGGTGGTACCTGACCTGCTCCGGAGGCGTTTGGCGGTGGCTGCTGCATCATGGCGACGGGAGAAAGAAAACCTAAAAAAGGGGGATTTGTCGCTAATGCAAAAAGGAATTATCTTGGGGAAGACAAGAAGAACGAAACGGTACGCACGTAATATATGTCTCGCTTACTTCATTTATATTAAGATACAGACTGTATATCGTAGCGTGGGCTTTATTTGGGCTGAAGTCTTATAACATTCAGCCTAGCCCATTAGTTGTTATACTGAAACTGATATAACCGGTTAGGTTATTGAACCGGCGAGTAATCGATTTTTACTCTATATGACATATGATATCTCATATGCCCCTTTCTTTTAATCTCAAATCCCAAAAAAGACACTCTAAAAATTTTTTTAAAAATTATTTATTTTTAATTCCAAAATAAGTATTTTAACTTTCTACTCTAGCCAATTTAAGCAAATTGCATCTTATAACTGAGTTTTACCCACCCATCCAATTCTATTGGATTTGACCCGAATTTCAAAATCTTTAAAACTAAAATCGAAACGCTATTTCGTACTCTCATTTTTTACTTGATGAATACTTGTATTACTAGTAAAACTAGATTGATTTTTATTTGTTTTTAAATTCGTAATACTAGTATTACTAGTAAAACTATGTTGATTTTTATTATTTTTTAAATGTGTAGTATTGATATTACTAGTAAAACTTTGTTGAACACAAATAATCCGAAGCTTCGAATTTGCAGTGACTGCTTATCAACCTCGTTTATTAACTTAGTCAACTCCTCGTCGATACCATGAACCCAAATTTTTTGAATGTGTAATCCATCATTCTCCCATATAAAATTACAAAAATTCATAAATTTGTCTAAAGAGAGAGAAAGAAAAGTTAAATGAATGAGGAAGAAAGAAAAGTGAAATGAAAGAGAAGAAATTTTAAAAAGAATTGGTGAAAATTTTAATTTTGAGCGGAATCCGCCAAAAATTTGGTGAAAATTTTGAATTTTGAGAAATTTTGAAATTTTTGCGCTCATTTTTGTACATAGTTATCCAGAAGATATCAGTTGTACAAGAATTACAAATAGTTGTACTTTATGTGTTTTTCATTTTAATTAGTATTACTTCATTTTAAAATTGTCTTTTGTAGTTTTATAGTTGATTTAATTAAATTAACATATTAGTCTGAGTGTTCTATGCATTAATATATTGTAAAACGATATTTTTGTACAATTTTCATCCTAAGTTGGTTATAATTTACAAAGTAACCTTAAAACTATAAGGAGTATGTCGTGAAGATTCTCAAATAATAAACCAATATGATATAGTTTTGTATTTTCTAATTAATACACATTTATACTATTTATTTGTGAAGTTTATAATACCATTTAAATCTGTTTGGTTTAAAAAAAACACACCAAGTTAAAATTAAATTTTCTCATTAATATTAGTTTTACCCATTACACTAATTTTACTAGTAATATCAGTTCTACATAGTTGTCCTATGCGTTTTGCGTTTTTCAAAAAAATGCGTCAAGCTCTGCGTTTTTAAAAAAATGTGTTTGCAGTTTTTTTTCTTTTTAATTTTTAAGTAAGGGTAATTTTGTTTTTACATAATTCATTAATGAGTTGAGGAGTATATATATTTTTAAGAGGCATAAAAGATTAAAAATATTTGATAAAGAGCTTTTGAGATGATGGCTCTATGACATATAGCAACATTATGTTAATGTCCTAAGGTTAGTCTTTCATCTTTAGCTCAGACGACAAAATGAATAGTAAATCGATACTGTAAAATTAGTTTGATCAGTTACCGAAGAAACAAAATTTGGACTGGTTTTATGTTAGTCTCAATTTGGTTAACTCGGTTTGGTTTGGTTGGACCCATCCGTGTTTTATCTAGGAACATACAAATCAACACAAAAAGTTGTTGAATCTATGCGTAATTCTTGATTCAGACATGAATTCAGGTAAACACTTGTTGTATAAATGATGAAGTTTTGGTTTACAATTGGATTTGTTCAGGTCACAGGATCACTGTTCTTAGATCAAAGTTTCACAGAGTAACAACGTCTTCTTTTGTGTTCCTCTTCCCTCTCCAGAGTATGATCTGCTCATCTTTGAACAAAATAGGAACACATGGAACCAAATCCTGCAATATGGATCACATCATCAAGATCAATAATCGTAACTAATCTGACAGATAAGACAAGTAGACCCATTTAGAGTTTATACCTTAAGCTTCACACCTACTCGTTTGCAATCACTCATCCCAACATGTGTGCAGTCTAGTCTCACAATCTCTTCTGTTTCAAATTCTTCCCTCACTCTTCCCACCACGTTAACATAGACACCATTCCTAGCTGAATCAAATACAAAATGCCAATGGAAATAAGGAAAAACCGGAAAAACGAGTCTGAGATAGACCAAAATAGTCATTGCGACAAATGTATGACTTACTAAGTTTCATTAGAGCAGGCGAATGAAGCCCGCGATTTCTCATCTCTTTGGTCTCTTCAAATGTTAACCCATCGGCGACATTCTTTACAAGTCTTGGGTATATTGGTGGATAAGGCTTCCATAACATGATTGGTATGATGGGACGACTCTGCGGATCATAATTCCTGCCTCGGTACAAAACTAGGATGTTTATGTGCCTGTATACAATCTTTCCACCGGATTTTTCCTGTCAAGAACACAACAACTAGTAAGATCATTGGGAGTACTTTTGAAATTAATTTAACTGAAAGAAGAAGAAAAAAGAGAGCCTTGTTCTTGAGAATCTAATTAACAGACCTCGAGGTGGAAACATATGTTGTCCATGTCAAGAGTTGGTACTCCCAAGCATTTAATCCTCACTGCCTCAGCTTTCTTCCAATGGTTGTGAATGTCATCTATCATATTGTGAGTGACTCCGCCTTTCCCTAATACACCATAACAACAACAGTAAGACTCTTCACTCATTGATTCTCTAAATTCTAAACGAATCCAATCACTTGAGGTATGTTCAGTGTATCATCAATCTCAAATTTGATTACGAAAGACCTCGACACTTAAGAATGAAGGTATCACAAAATCAGGATTAAACAAGCTGCATAATCCTCAGTCCTCGCCCGATGATTCACACAAATCTACAGATCAAGGATGACCGAATAAACTATGAACAGAAGTCCTTAATTCTGAAGCTGAACGATTCATCAAACAAGTTCATCATCTTCAATTGTTAAGCCTTCTACTTTGCAATTATCTATAGACCAAAAGTCTTTACAGAAAGAAACTAAATTCAAAGCTTAAAGCTTTAGCATAAAACAGATTCGTTGTTTCAACTAAAAAGAAGATCAATGTGAACTATTTGGTTTGAGGAAGAAGTTTAATAATACCAAGATTAATCTGCCGTGAACAATCACTATGACGATACTTTTCAACAATTTCACTCACTTCCTCCTCCGTCAAAGGCTCGCCGAGAACCTTCTCTCTCTCTTCCGCCCATTGCCTCTGGTCAGTCTCCGGAGAAGCCGGAGCAGAAATCCCCGTCCAGTTCCGGTCCAAACGACCCGGTCCGAATGGAGAAAACCGTTTCGGTTCACGAAATCCAATTGGGTCAATAGCCGGGTTGGTTTCTGAATACGAGTACCTGAAATCGAATGGGAGGTCTGAAGTAACCGGCGCCGTCGGGTTATTTATCGGCTCCGACGACTGATCCTGCTGGGTTTTCTTCTTCTTCTTCTTCTCCTTTGGAGGTTTAGTGGGTTTGGAGAGAGGCGAAAATGGTGGATCATAGTAATCTGTAGACAGAAATCGAGCTCGGAGATTAAACAACAACAAATACGAATCTTTAGCCTCTTTCGCTAGAGCTAAGCTTCTGCGAATTGAAAGCATTCGGAAAAGAAACAATTTTTGAGCTTTTCTGACTAAACGCTTCTCGTAGGGTCAATTTGAAAGCCAGCAAAAGTTTTGAACACGAACATATACTTTCCGCATAGTTTACATTTTGGCCCAGAATTATGACTTTTTCCACGGATCATACCCAATATTTTATCGCAGTAATCATTCCCCCAATCATTTTAATAAATTACCAAAATAGACAAACTTTCGCATAACTATCAAAAACCGGAGCCAATTTAAGAATCTCCTTCTTTCAGGTTACATGTTACAACAGCAGTCATTGGCTTTCAGAGAATTTTTTCAAAGTTCTCATCTTTATATCTTCTTTGATCTTCAACCATGGATTCAAAAACATCCAACATATTATCCAAACCTTCAGGATCTTCACCGATCTCTTTCATCGCGTATACAATACTCTCTATTGTCGACAAATATCCCGCTCTTGGCTGTCTCCTAACTTCTCTGTACAAACTTGTACCTTCAATTTCCAGCTTCACATGGCTACACAAAAGCTTCAGCCACGGATTCTCAAGGTACATCCTTCTTGCCTTCGACCACGTCCCATCAAGAACAATCAGATTTCTTAGCTTTAAGTCTCTCTCTTTAAGATCACTGATTTTCAAGGATTCTTCGCTCGGGAACAACAAAGCTGATCCAGGAGGAACCTCAAGCTCAAATTCTCGCTTCCCTTCCGAGAACTTTGTTACCACAAACCCTTTTGCCAAGACATCCATGGCGGCAGGAGAAGCCAATATTTGATCAAAACTAGGATCATCCACATGGGCTTCGAGCAGAGAATGTGAGACTTTGTGGATAACACCTCGTTTGTTCATAGAGATTATGATTAAATCTTCTGATCTACTTTCTTCTTCACAAGAACCTATCTTCTCCGTAACCCCACAAGAAATTTCAGCCGAATGTTGAGAAAATTTCGAACTTTCAGCAAGTTTCAAGCTTCCATGATCAACAAGCACAGCCTTCTTCTCAGATTCAAAGTTATCCAGATTGGCACTACCTACCTTTGAGCTATCATCAAGTTCCAAGGAGACTTCATTCTCTACCCTATAATCAGAATCCAAAGAATTCGTGACAAACTTGCTGCAACTCGATCCAATAACCCTGATTACGAACTCAGCCTCGTCATGTACATCGAAAACGGTGGTGACACTAACATTTTTAAGCCCTAATCTAGCGATTCGAGTTGAATTAAGAGCGTGTTTTCTCTCGAGACTGTGCTGCAGGATAGTAACACTCACCTGATTATCCAGACAAGGAGATCGCATCCGGTTGCAGAGGCAGAGCTGGGTGGGTTTAGCGCAGGAAGGGCAAGTGGGTCGCTTAGCCTGCGACTCCATTTTTAGGGTTTTTGAAACCCTCAAGCCTCTCTGACACCGTATACAATCGGCGATGTTACTTCGAGACAGGATCAGCTGAGACCGGGCCACCACATGGCCCATCATCTGTCCTGATGAAAGCACACACATTAGGAAGCAATCGAAAGTTCCAATCTTTGCTACTACAGTACTACTTTAAGAGGATGATGAGATTAAAATCCAGATAAGCCAAACTAAACCGAATTGAAGATACACTTATGCTAAAATTAAAATTAAGCTTAGTTTGATGAATTGTGTTGCTTTTTAGATGAGAAATGTTCAAAATATTAATCTTTTAATTACTATTTTGTGTATCATATAATCCAAACAATTACATAATGTGTAGTTTCAGGAGGCTACAAACCTGAGCAAAATATTTACAAACATATTAACTAAAAGTTGTAAGTTTTCATTACAACGGTATTACATAAACATTTTCCTAACAAACGGACATCTGATGAAAGAAAACAGTTGAACATCACTGGTTCTAGCAGTTTTCTGGTCTGTTATACTTTGGAGGCAGAGATGGACATTGTTCATTCATATGCGAGTATGGTTCCATAGTGTTGTAACCAGGAAGTTCCATTCTGTACTTCCCAAGTATCTGACAGTAAGGAAGCTTCACGTTGTCATTATCATTGCACCATTTAGGAAGACGACTTGCATTGTTTTCAAAGAAGTTGAGCATGTAAGCATCCTTGATCTGCATAATTGAAATTATGACAACACGGTAACACGAGCTTGCGAGTAGGAAGGAAACCAGAGACTATGTATTGGTTCTTACGGTGAATTCTGTGACTTGAACAGAATTAGCCAATGAGCCGAATAGGCCAGCTTCTTTGTACATTTCGAGGATGAAAGCAATGCACGAGGTTGATTTACCATCACTGTATATCCAATTGTCTTGTTCGGGTATAGCCAGTAATTTATCAAAAGAAGATCCACGCTTCTCTACTTCAACCAGTATATCAGAAAGATCAAGACCCTGCAATTTCGAAGATGTTAGAGAAGGACAAGGAACAAAGTCAAAAGTATAGAAACAGAGAAAAATGCAGAATCATACACACAAATCAAAAGGTAAAAAAAGTGTAATATTAGGACCATTTCAAATGAGCTTAAGCACTGAAGCAAAAACTATTATCTATGAATCATTAATATGTTTAGCAATTAGTGATTACAAGAAGGAAAATAGAACTAAAAAGGTCACTTATCAATGAAGGAGTGAGAGATCAAAAGGTATGAAAGAAAAAAGAACACAAATTTTGATACCTCTGTTCCCAGTCGCTTGTTCAAGGCTTCATTCCACATATTAGCAGCATAATCAGGCTGCATATTGCTCCAAACAGTCATGAAAGAGGCAACCTGAACGAAAAACAGAGAAGCTCAAATATAATTCCAATTAGGAAGTGTAGCATTCATCAAGAAAACCTACGAGATGAGCATCTAGAGGAGGCGGGTAGTTTTCAGTAACGGTATCGATCCAGCTAAAAATCAAGTTGTGATAACCATATGGTTTGCCCTCCATGCTGCGACCATATTCCCACGCAGCAGTAACGTTGAATTTAGCACGAACATCCGGATGCAAAGGTAGCAACGCAATCTGAGGATTTGAGTCATCCTTTGTTTGTTCAAATTCCCACCACTCCTCCCATGGTAATATTGCAATTACATCTTCTCCCTATGATAAAAAAAACAACCTTCAACAAAAGAAGTCTTATTGTAGTTAGAATTTAACTATAAGGCAACACTCTGAAGTTTTCTTACCTTCTCATTTTCATTCCCCGACTCACCGACCCATAGTTTTCCTTCGGAGTCTCTCAAGCAGACAGCAGAATGACCAGCATATGCCCCGCTCACCCACTTTTCAAGGGTCTCGAAACCACCCCACCGTCCACGGATCTTCGAAATAGCTAGTAGATCACCAGACTGGATTTGATCAGTTGTAACGTTTGTCACCCATGGTTCAGGACGAGCTTCAAATTTAGCCCCCATATGCTTCTCAAGAAACGCGAGATTAGAGCTCTCCCCCCAACCGGTATTGGTAAAGAGAGGAAAAACATCCCACAGTGCTTGAAGTGTTCCTAACATCCCAGCGTGCATAAGGAATATCGAAACTCCCTTATTCTTAACCTGATACAATAAGTACCCAAAAACGCATCAAACAAAGGCACTGATATTAGATATAAATGGAGAAACCAAAAGACATAGAAACGGAATTTGAACAAAAGAAAACAACCATCTTACATATTCATACTCGGCTAACCCATCCCATTCCGCGAATTCCACAGTGTGCGCCCGTGAAATGAAGTACCACGTCCATGTCACGCGATATGGAGTTGCAAAGACATAAAGATCCATGCAAGTCCAACTATGCGCCTTATCCGCCTTCATAAGCACAAAACAAAAGATATAGCTTAGGATTTATCAATTACAAACAGTTTCTCTCATCACCTATAAAAGTAAGAAACAACAGAACTAACGATTCTAGATAAGAATCAACAAAACAAACCATCTTTGAAAAATGAAGTCTTACACAATAGACTCAGCAACATAGAAATCACCTTCGTTTAACATCTACCACATAAGATTCTCATGAAACTCGATTAAACCCAAACTCGAGTAAGAATTGGGAGGCTTCCCACTAGAGAAAGAAGGTCAGATACAAATTGCAAGTGTTCTAATTTTCCAGGATCCCAAAATTTCTAGCAATTGAGATGTAATTGTAAACTTCCAATAGTCCAAATAGAAGAAAGCCTCATAAACACTCACAGACGAAACACAAATAAGCAACAGAACGATCATAGTGCACGAAGGAAACAAAATCAATTGAGTTTCTTATTCAATTTCCATTTCACCTTAATATGAAGCGTGCCTCCACCAAACTCGCTACCGGACTTGTTATGGAACTCCAACCAAGCCGTGTTCTCATAGAAACAAGCACCTTTCCACTTGACGGCATCGTTATCTGAACTCGCTGTTCCGATGAAAGTAGGAAGCAGATCGGCGGCGCCGTAAAGAGAGTTGAGAATCGGCCACGAGACTTGCCTCGGCAAATGCGGAAGCAAGTCACGAGGGTGAAACGGCGATTTCAAAGATTCCGCGGTTGAAACTATTAGAATCAGAACGGCGATGGCGAACAGAGAAGAAAGCGTAAGAGACGATGAGGAAGATGAAGACGCCATGTCCGTTTTGCGTTTCAGCGTCTCTCCACGATATTAAATAAATTTAGTTATATATAAAAGAAAAAAACAAATATCGCTTGCAAAATGCTCTCATGTTTCCACGGAACCATTTTTAAAAATATATATATTTCCCTTTTCTTTGAAGAAATTTCAATAGTCTCATTTACCTAAATAGCAATATTTTATTCTTGGCATAAAAGCACAGTTCTCATATATTTAACAACAGTACCATTTCTGTTTGTTAAAAAATCTCTACATTTTATGAAACGATCCTATATTTTGTTTTCTATTTTTAAACAATCTATATTCGAATTAAATATATTTTTATAGTAATTAGTTATAACCTTATTATACACATTTATTGTTTTGTTAGTAGCAAATAGAAAATAATATATTTATATTGCAGATAAATTATTTGTAGTGCATAAAAGGAAGATGAATATTTTATGGATGATCACCTGAAAAATATATGTTACCAGGTGACTAGGTTTGGAAGTATGGTTTAAAATTTATGGGATCTGACCCTTTGGATCCGCCGTGGAGTGGATGTGGGTCTGAACATTTTTTTTTATTAATTTGCAGGACAGGTATGGATCGTTTTAATATACTACAAGACGGGTACGGGTTACGATTTTGTTAAAAACAGGTTTGCGGATACCCGCATTTAAAATTTTTTGTCGTTTTTTTATGTTTAAATGATGTATCGTTTTGATATTTTAGGTGAGAACTGTATGTTGTTTTTATGTTTTAGACCAAAATGTATGTCGTCTACTCATTTTTCTGATTTTTAAAATTTTTGCGGGTTACCTACCTTATCCGCGAGATCCGCAATATTTTTGCAGGGCGAATGCAGGTATTGGGTTTTCAGTTAAGCGGGTCTAGCGGATAAATTGTGAACAAAAAATTTTAATCCAAACCTGCGGCTGGACATATCTGATCCGCAACTCAATCCTAGAAATAACTCCAAAATCACCGATCTCAAACACAACTAACTCTAATCGATATTATTTAAACTAATGGACTGTATATGAAATAAATCCTATCTATGAGAAAACACATAACTTTATATTATTTAAGCTTTATCATCAATCCAACTTAAAATCATTTATTTAATACTCTTTTAGTTGTTTTAAGGTTGTCTTTAAAAAACAAAGCATACATATGGAGTAAGTTCCATTCGGGACGTCTTTGCCTCTTGAAAGGTTTTGCACATACATTTGAGGATGCCACTTAGTTGGGTGTGATGTCAATTATAGTAACATCACATGATGACTCATGACACTCAGCTCACGTATCAACGTAGTTAGATTGTGGTAGTGGACTATGCTCAACCCAAAATTAGCGACAACATTATGGGACTAGCGACCACCAAAACTGGTTTATGAACCGACATATTCCAATAAGGGTACAACTACTTCGGTGAATGCAAAGTGCCAAAGTATCTAAATATCAATTTTGCTAAAAAGTAACTTATTTTTATTTGTATTTTGTTTTATTATCAATTTTGTTTATCGAAAGTATTAATTTGTTGCAACTTTTTCACAAATATTTATATTTAAATTATAAAAATAATCATTACATATTTATATTTATACTTTTACATTATAAAAAATTATTAATAACAAGCCATTTATTCACTAAATCGTTGCTAAATTGTCAATGATTGTTTCATACTCAAGATTATAGTAACATCTTAAAGTTCAAAAGGAATATACAACATCTCGCTTTTTCATTTTTTTGTTTGTATAAAAAATAGTTATTTCTTGTATTATGTGGAAATGATAACATATTTTTACAATTCAATCATTTCACATAAATTCTTTGAATGACTTTAAAACTAATATATATCCAAATCTTAAATTTACTATCATGAATTTGAGCATGTGGTTTTAAAGTTGGATGGATAACTGATTGATTATTGTTTTTTTTATGTCTCCACATTTGAATAAAGAAGTTATTTTTATTCTTTTTGAAAAGATTTCTATAACGATTTGGAATTAGTTTGATTCCATTGAAAAAAAATTAAACTTACGGATAAAAAGTTTAACTAAATTTTGATAATTTTCTAGGTTATCACCGGATGGTACAAAAATAAAAATACGATTACATCATCCAAGTAATTTTAATATATTAATAGCAACACTTATTTCATACCGTATAAACTCAACCCGCAACAATAAACGACATAATCTACAACACATTGTACAAAGATTCACAATAGATAAAAAGATAATCTAGTGTACACCATAACATAAAGAATCACGAGAATTTCACTTCGAATGCTATCATCTAATTAGCGTACATCCTTGAAGTATGTTCTCGCGTGTAACTTTATACGATTCGTCACTATAAATATACTCCCAAATTTTTCTTTTTTTCCTAAAAAGACGTATATTCAAAGCAACAAAATTCAAATCTGTTACGTAGGCACTGCTGATTAACGCTATGTCCATGGTTACACATTCTAGCAGATTTGATTATAGACTCTTACACTGAACCAAACCGGAATTATGACAAACCGAACTTCTATTCTTCATAACATCATCTAAACCGAACAAAAATTTCAAATACACACGCTTTAGTGTAAAAGATTCAAGTAACTAGAAAAAAACTTTGCAAATTTCAGCAGAGACTATAGAAGCATAACTAACATAAGCAAATATTTATTTGTTGTAAAAATGTGGACTATTTCGATTCTTGATACATATACCAGAGATCTCATCCGAACAAGATTCGTTCTTCATGTACATAAAATATTTTCGGTTTAAATATAGTGTAATATATAATTTGATTATGATTAAAAGTTAATCCTGTTTTAAGGTCGTTTTAGTGAATAAGAACAATTGAATCCGACTTAAATGTAACATGTAAGATTCGAAAGATAAAGTGTGGCTGTATACAGTATTTAGTATAGAACAACTTTCCACTGTGTCTGATGTTTGTCAATTTCAAAGCCTTTAAGGATTCAAAAACTGATGCCAAAAAATCCAAAAACTCTGATCTATAACTTTTCTTTCAAAAGAGATCCAAAAAAAAAAAATTCTATGAGAAACTATCTCTGCTCTCTGGCCTATGAAGCTGATACTCCTGTAGCTTCCTTGGGTATCAAGAAAAGAAACAATACCGGTATATAAGTACAAAACACTTGAATGGCTAAGCCCACAAACATATTCTCAAAGGACCCTGAAGAGATTCCCAGAAGTGAAGCCAATCCTGCTCCCATGAACGACCCAACTGTGTTACCAAGGTTGTTTATAGACATAAACAACGCAAAGAGTGTTCCTTCAATCCCAGGAGGACATAGACGACCAGACAAAATCAAAAACGGCATGAATCTGCAATTGAGCCAAAGCATGCTTATGAGTTTACAATTTTTGAAGGAATATTTAATAAAGAAGAAAGCAACAACGTACTTGAGTTGATTGATGGCATCAGCTAGAGCTGACCCGAAGAGCACCAGTGTCTTGTCTGATACTCCATAACCCACATTAGTTCTAGATACTAGAACCATATCGAGGATTATCGTTATGGACAGCCCGATGTGAGCAAACCTGTGATTATTTAATTGTTGATTAGATCACTTGAAGAAGGAAATCTTGAGATGCAACGAAGTCTTGATGTTTGTAGGAAATATTTAGGACTTACAAGAGAGACTTGCGTAGAGTCATATTTGTCAGATAGCGGTTGTAGGTAAAGGTTCCAAGCATGAGACCTAACCAACCAACAACACGGGCAGTACCAAGAAAAGAAGCGTCCAATTGCAAGACCTCGGTTTGGTAATAGAACATAACGGTAGAGAGATTTGGCACAGTGATATGCGCAATGAAAAACCACGCCATTGGTCTGCAAACCCAGAGAAAAGTAAAATAAGAAAGAAACACTTCAAGAACTTTCTAAAGAAACTAATCAAGAAAGGGTGTGTTACCTCAAAATTATCGGTTGCTTGAACGCACGGCATAATTCAAAAGCGGCTGCTTTCAGTGACTGGAGCAACTTTGAAGCTAAAGTCTTTGATTGCTTCTTCTGTGTCTCAGACTTTCGATTGGAAGCTCCTGTTCTACCTTTCTTCTGCCCTTTCCTTCGTCTTCTTGTGTTGGACTTCTTTGTGTCTCGATAGTTATCATTGCTCAACTTGCTCTTCTCTTCGAACTCGTTTGAATCCAGCAACTCAGGCAACGGTTCGTTGCTAGCAGGAATTTCTTCAACCAGAGCACATGATAGTAGCTGCAACGCAGGTAGTACCGTGAAAAGGAGGAATATTGTTTCTATCTTCAAGTTGTTCAATGCATAGCCTCCTAAAAGACTACCACATATTCCACCCACAGCCATAGCAAACCATGAGACAGACTGGAGATCTCCCGCAAACGAGGCTCTGATAAACAAATTAAAAGGAAAACTCAACTAGTGAATAAGAATTCCGTTTTTCCAGATAAATTCACTCACCAAACTGAAGAACATAGAATCTTACTTTTCAATTCTTACTGCCTCAGCTATCATGGCATCTATCACAACATCGGCCATGGCTGATCCAAGATTTTGTATGGTCAAGAAAATCATCAGATACAGACTGGAACTTCGCAAGGTTGAATCTAGACCGAGCAAGAGCCATGGCACAAGAGAGAGCACAGTCGATATCACCAAATACGGTGTCCTCTTTTTCCCTCCGATCGGGATACAATCTGATATGATTCTACCAAAATCAAAGAGAGAAGAACATGTCATTATAACTCTCACTGCCATTTAGCTTGATTTATGATAAAGACTTTGAGCCAACACTATTTCATACCCGTATAATGGTTTTACGCTCCATGGAAAGAAGGCTACAGAAAAGACAAACTGAGACGCTGATGGTGATAACTGAAGCCTGTCTTTGAGCTGGTACGAAACAGCTGTCCACACGAACGATCTAAATCCCTATATATATACAAAAACCAACAAATCAATTTGAGTATCATGCAATGCATTTTCTAGAGCTAATCCTAAGTTTCTACAGGATTAATTCACCAATAACATGTGATTAAGCAAAAATATCTCAACAAATGTGCAACGATCGTCGAATTGTCTAACCAAAAGCTATTGTAGTAAACACACAAAAGTCTAAGAAAACAGAGGAAAACGCAATGAAAATTTGATCCAATAACATGTCGAAGCTTCCAATTCAAAAACATTCGTAAAATCAGAATCGCATTTCATTTACGAGATTACGATTTGGTGTAATTAAAAAGACAACGGAATAATGGACTCTCTCTGCTTATTAATAATCCGGAACGAGAAATCAATCACCATTTCTGTTTTGGTGTAACGAGAAACGCCATTTTCAGATTGAATTACCGGAAAAAAATACAGAGATTGAAGCAGAGAAAGGAGACCTGAGTGAAGTAAATGAGGCAAACGAGCCACAGAAACGCGACGCCAAACGCGGATCGCAGCTGCTTCAACCAATGTATCATCTTATTGCAGAATTATAAGAAACAGCTTCTTCGGATCATCAAATCTCCTGTATCTTCTTCTTTCTCGGGAAAATTTTGATCTCTATTCCTTAAAACCAAATTTTCTTTCCCAGATTTATGGCTTCCTCGTCCCGACATTTCAACATTTCTGTTGACTGACGCAAAGAATGACGATAGGGATATTTTCGTCTTTTCCTTCAACAAAACGACTCAGGCCTGTGACACGTTGTTGAACCTATAATATTAAGACACGTCATCGGTAGGACCCATTCAACATCGACTGTTCTTTTATCTCTCTCTCACCGCCTTGTGAGACTACTCTTCCTTTGACTATTGACAAAAGACTTCATTTCTCAGTATTCTTCATAATCAGACAAACTTCATATCCTTTAAGCCAAAACACTCGACGGATCTATCTAAAGAGCTGCTCCAATATTAACATTATACAAAAATTCATATTTCATAGTATTCTTCCTATTATGACTACAAGTTTACACAACTTACAAAGACTTTAAAATGTATAAAGGCTCTTTGAATCAGCAATATGAAGGTGCGTATTGGGGTCGATACACAAACGGTTTCACGGCATGAAAGTATCCGGAAGGGCGGTTATAAGCGAATTTGATCCCGGTATTGGCCTGGTTTAGGTGGTTGCAAGGAGTGTGGAAGCTGCTTATGGGTCTTGCAAGGCAAGCGTCCCAACGTTCGCTCTCTGGCATTGTCTCTGCTACTGTGTAGACACCTTTTGAGTTTGTGAAAGCTTGGTAGTTCACAACTTCTCCAGATTTCGTTATGCAGAGTACCGCAACCTCAGCTCCTGCATATATATACACACACAAAAAAAAGATTAAACAAGTGAACAACAACAAAAAACAACTCGAAAAAATGCATGTTATTGATCCTCCAATTGGAAAAGACAATCTAAACTAGGAGAAAGATGATATGTCTTCACCTTCAAAGTAAACACATAGAGCCGAATGGCTTCCTAAGGCAAACATTAAATGAGACATATCACAGTCATTTCCATTACCAATTTCAGCAATTCCACAATCTTGACACTTAGACAAGACAATTTGGAACGAAATACAAGGATGAATATCGTAACTACTAAGTTCCGAGGAGACACAAGAGATTACACAATCCATAATCGCTTATTCTACTTTATTAATGTAACGAAGAAACCAAATATGAATGAGAAATCTTGACAAGCTTTTGACATCGAAGCCTAAAATAATCTGCAAAAGATGTAGACTGACACTCAGTAGAGATATCAACCATTTGCTCGAGAAAGAAGAACAAACAATACCAATAAGTTTCAGGCTATAACGTGGCTAATAGACTAATCCGTAAACCAAAAAATGTTCTTCGTGTCCATAAATTTACAATTAAACATTGCACTAAATAGGTACATACACACCAATTTGATGTGTGAGAAACAACTGCTATTGAAATAAAAAGTGATCATTCTGGACTAATCCACTAGAACAACAGAAATCAAAATCCAGAGTTCTATACTTTACATTCGCAAAAAAATCAGACTTGGTTCGTTTTCCCCAACAATCTAACACTAAAACTCTGTCTAAAGAGAATTCATGAGGAAGAAATAGAGACTAGCCTTCAAGAACATGATCTTCTGGTCCGATTGAAGAATCGGCACAGACATCGCACACAACTCTGCCGCGAATCTCGCCAGTCCACGCGTCGACACCAGAAGCTTCGAAGATAGCAATCACCACGAACAAACCCATCACGAGTTTACTCATCAGCGAATCCATGAATGCGGAAAGGTCTAATCTTTTCTTTTTCTCTTCGCGCTTCTCCCTGAGACAAAAGGGCTTGGAACAAAACTTGTTACTGACATGGCCGGAGCCACACACCTACTTCAACATTTTGTCGGTTGTTCTCAAACGGCAGCGTTTAGTTAACTTTTTATATCATCTTTGATACAATTGAAAACTTAAGGCTAAATCTGTGATAACTCAAAGAGTTTAAGACCTTTAATATAATTTGCATAATTGTCTCTTTGCTCCCAAAAAGTAAAACATTATTACTTGCTGAGTCCAATTAAAATCATTGGAGCAATCAAACTCTATAGTCTACACTGTAAATAAGGAACGTTGTGCGTTGACTAGTTGCTGCTTCAATTAATCCGTCACGCTTCACAAGAAAACTCAGATTTCAAAACTAATCAAAAGACCAAAGATTTGGTTTTTTTTCTTTCTTTCTCCCTTCGTATAACCTAATGTTCAATGCGGGTTCTAATTCCAATTCCATCGCTAAGTTCTAAAAGTTCTGAAATTTAAGAGAAATAGGTTTAGCCTTCTGCTCGTTTGATCGATTTGAATCGGTAAAGTTTTTTTTTTGTGCGATTCCATTGTTTGGTGATCTGTTTGAGATTGTTGGCTAGGGATCTTTTAAATTAGAGGAATTTGTGTTTGTTTCTTCTTATGAGACTTATCTGGAAACTTTGATGAGCTTTTTGACCCATTTTTCTGGATTTACTTCTTTGTTGTCGAATGTGACTAGTCAGGTTTTAGAATCCAAGAATGTCGTTCTCATTATTGTTTTACTTTCAAATCACTTGTCACTAGGCTTTCGTTTTCCTCTTTTCCTCCCTTATTCTCTCTGTAATTCTTGTGACTCTCTCTTGCTTTTGATTGATAGAGAGATTGATTTTGATGGTAAAGTTGAATCTTTTTGTGTGACGACATTGCATCGCTTCAATGGTGTGCTCCAAGTTCATATTCAATTGTGTCTTGTCTCTGTAAATACTAAATAGTTTGGATGCGTTTCTTCCCATCTTATTAGTATGGGTAGAGTTTTTTTTTCTGTTGGATGTAAATCATTCTTTTCTTTTACATTAAAGCATTTGATATGGCTTGAAACTTGTATATACATGTAGTGTTTTTTGAAAGTCAAGAGTTTAGTTGTGGTGCAGTACACAATTGGTTTCTTCCTGTAGATTGTGCTTGCAAATATCTTGTGAAGAGCTTTGCAGCATCGACCTGCACATTTCGCAACTGGTGCTGTCTATGGAATTTTCAGTTCCCTCTTTCTGCTTCAAAGTTTGCTAAGTCAGAAACTTGAGATCATAAATCTCTCTGCACAATTGAAAAGTGGCTATATTTGATTTCTGATTTTTTCTATTATATGGTAAGGTTACTAATTCTTCTAGATTGATGCATTGTTTGCATATTCAGGTTTGTTTTCAGACCCGTGAAGCCGAACAAAGCTCTAGAAGTTATCCTCTAAGAGAGAGCCGGAGGGGGCGAAAGAAAACAAACAGAACTCATAATGGTTCAGAAGGTTGAACTGGTCAGAGGTGGTGGAGGATCCATAAAAATAGGAGCAACAGGAACAGTTGCAACTCTAATGACTCGAGAGCTAGACTCCATGAAACAACCTTCCCCTCAAACTCCCACATCAAGACCCATTAGAACGACAATCCCTGTCTCAGTAGACTGTGGCACTTCTTCTTCAACTCCAAGAAGACATAAAGCAAGAAAATCATCAGATGAAGCTAGCAGCAGCAGCAGCAACAACAACAATAATATTAGCAATATAAGAACACCAAAGGGTCACAATGCCAAAAGCACTCATCAGCTTACAATGCTTGGCTCTGATGATGTTAGAACACCAAAAGGTCACAATACCAAAAGCACTCATCAGCTTCCAATGCTTGGCTCTGATACTGTATCGTTGCAAGGAACCCCACGAAGAGAGAAGAGAATGAACATTGTGGATATTGTAGATGTGAAATGCGGGAATCCAGATCGAGCTTGGGCTAATCCGATAACTAGTAGACTGAAGAAGCTTGGCTTCTCTAAACTCAATGAGAGCATTGTTTAAAAAAAGCTCTGCAGACTTTGATCTGGTACTCTGGCACATCCGATTTGGTATAAACCGGTTTAAACCAAATCAGGATGTGATATTTCTTTGTCAAACCAACAATGTAATTGTAAACGGAGCTTTTGGTCATTACGTTCATTTAGTTTTGGCATCTTTCTTTACCCCCACAGTACATAAAAGACAGATGCCTTACATCTTTATTCGAAATTCCTAAAGATTATGTTTTATTTATTTCGTTTTTCCTCTTTTTCTTTATCTAGAAAATCGATTTGTCAACCCTGGATTGAATGCTTTTTATTTTATTTTAATAAAAGTAGTATTAGCTATCATTTACTTATAGATTTTCTTCCTTCACCAACACATAAAAGTCAAGGATAATAACGCCAAATGACTCAATTTTGGCTAGTTATTTACAGAAACTATCTTTTCTAAATTATACCCAAAAAAACTAGCAATAAATTAGGTTAATTTGATAAAAATGTCTCTGTTTGATTTTGGAGACATTTATCATTTTATATGATGAAAAACAGTAAGCTATTTTTAGATCTTTAAGATACTATTCTATGGAACGAAGTCTAGCTACGTTAAAGACATTGCTATTATCTTTGTCCTTTACAATTTCCGATTATGATCATATTTTTTGTCTTCTTAAAAACAAGAAAATATAGAAGAAATGAAATAGATTTGGTTAGTTAGGAGCCGCCACATCATTGGTTAAACTTCAATGTTCGGTAACAAACACCTGTCATCATGAGTTTCATAGAGTTTGTTCAAGTTTCTTTTGATGTGCATCCACGTGGTCCAACACATCAACTGGTTTTTTCTATTTATCTATTTTTTTTATAAAAAAATACATTTAAAGAATTATTTAAAATGCCTTAATGGTAACCAAAACAAAACCTTTGTAATGCAGTTTTTTCGGCTTTAAGGCGTTCAATTTGTCTTAATTAAACATAAACTTTGTTTAGAAATTAAAAGAAAATTGTTAACAGTTGTTGAGATTCTACAATACGGTATAGAATAGCTAACACTATGTGATGTTAGACTCCACCAACAAATAAATAATAGTCTAATATTATCAACTAAACATATAATGAAAAAGTATAAAAACTTGGGTGGTTCTAGTGGTTAGACCATTATCTATATGTTTATAAATATTGATACACCCATCTTTTAGTCTATACAACTCCGCATAAAGACTAAAAAATTACAACTCTTCACATTTTTTAACTATCATCTACACCAAGTTTCTGATTGAAGATAAAGATTCCATATCGACAGCGAACACTAACGTCTAAGAAAATCATATAATACAAAAGCTTTGATATATGATGGTTTCGAAATACGTAAGAGAGATCTCATCCAACTCGATTTGGTTTTGTTTTAAAAAGAATTTATGTATCGACGGATAATAAGCATGAAAAATAAAACATTAGTTAAATAGAGAAAATATATATTGCTGAATGATGACTAAAATCTACAAGTGTTGTAAAAAAGAAGAAACGAGAGGGACAAGCCAACGAGTTATTCCTTTTGTTGCGTGTCTTTTAAATGCCTAATTTAGGAACTACAGAGCTATGTCAAATATTTAGATTCAATTGATTTTTGATAGTCTATAATTATTTTACGAATTGATTTATGTCGTTGTATCCATTATTGGTGTATAAACGATATGCATCTAAATAGAATTAATGTTAACAAGATTATTAGTAAATTAATAGATTAATACGTTTTCGTGATGATTCATGAAATAAAAAGTTATTAAAAATGGTATAACTTCAAAATGTACGATTGACATTTATATAGTTCAACATAAACTTTGTTATTTTCAACTCTTAACATAATTTTATATCGATTAATAAAAAAACTGAGAATATTAAGAAAAAGAAAATAAAAGAATTGAACCCCTTTTAAAAGATTAACCCATTAATAAAGCATAAAATAATGAATATATGTGACATAGATCGAACCAACTGGAACTACATTGACACTACACCGCACATAATTGTTTACTTGTATCATTCTTTAAGAAACTACTTTAAAAAAAGATTACAAACAAAAAGACAACAAAGGTCAGGGACTTTGAGCTCTTATCGTCACGATTGCGTTGGTTTTATGGAGTGTCGGTGTTTGTAGTAGCTTATGATGTTGTTGTCTTTGAACTTAAACTAGTTCCCTATTTGTATTTGGTTCTATTAGAATTTTTTGGCCTTTGGTTCAATTTCGATGTCACCACTTTCTATAGAAAATATCGTGGATGAATATTGTTTCAGTTTTAGAATTGAGGATTGATTAGTTAGTGTCTCTCTTTCGTATAATATGTTATTTCCCTTATTTAGGCTTTGTTTTTTTCTTTGAAGAATTTAGCTAAACTTTTTAGATATTAGATGACAAAAGAAAAAGAAAACAATTTTTTTTGTTTCCTTCAACAAAACGCTTCTCAAGATTCTCGTGCTTTGTGTTTTCAAATGGAGTTACTATTTAGTTTATCCTCTCCAATAGTCAATTGTGTGCGTTACTTATTCGGTTAATCCATTTATAATTTTTTTTTTTTCCTTTTCTTAGAAAGTATTCCATTTTATAATTAATTAGGTGTATACCGTATATTTTGATTACTAACTCCTTTCGTAATGGTCTAAATAAAAATAGTATAATCGTATACGCATTATCTTAATAGATTTATATTTTACTTAGTGTATACCGTATTTGATTATTATATTTTCTTAATAAGCTTAATAAATTTCGTATAATGGTTCTACGATAAAACACGATCGGAAAATATTTTAAATACAAAATATAGATGAATAAATATATATATTTTTTACTTTAGATGAATAAATAATCAAATAACAACAAACGATACTACCATATAAATTTAATTTAGATGAATAATCAAATGTTGAAAGAAGAAGATTAATAATAAAATAATAACTAGTGAGGTGTAGTGACACGTACACTTTGGGTTTACTCCATGGGAGCTCTTCAATTTGACGATATTATCCTTCCATAGCAAAGTGCCAAGAACTAAAAGCCTAAAGACAAAAACACATCTACGAGGGGTACTTTCGGTATTTTATGAGACGACGGGTCAACTACCAATTCATATAACCGATAACTTCCAATTACACAGTAACAGCAAACGAAGAGACATATTAGAAAAAAAGGAAAGAACAAAAAACAGAGATGTGAGCTTGTGTTTTGTGATTTGCGAACGCCAAAAAGATCACATCTCTCTGTTTCAATGGCCGAGAAAGTCCATGAGACCGCCGGAAAGATGACACCTTTCTGCCGGAAAATCGTTCACATGAACGTAAAGTGGAGAATCATCGATAAAGTATCTATATTTGGAGATTTCTTTAGGTTTCTATGGAGAAAAATCGTATCTTGCTCAAGTATCATAGAGAAACCTATATGTTACCGGCGAGTAGCTCACCGGATTTCTTCCACCGCCGGAGAGATCTTCGACGGCGACGAAACCGGATTCGAACCTACTGTCTCCGGTAGAGGGTTAAGTTCAAGTTCGGATGCAGATTTGGTTAGTCTCAAGATCAGCTTATTAGGCGATTGTCAAACAGGGAAGACTACTTTTGTAGTAAGTATGATGAAACTTGTGTTAATAATTAATTAAGATTTTTATTATATTAGATAATTGATTAATTCTCTCATATGTTTTTTTCTTTTCTTTCTAAAGATAAAATATGTTGGAGATGAGAATCAAGGGTTCTTGGAGCTGTCGGGATTAAATTTGATGGACAAAACGTTTTATGTTCAAGGAGTCACGATTTCGTTTAGCATTTGGGATGTAGGAGGTAAGTCAAATTAATACTAATTAATCAAATAAAAACAATAGAGTTTAGTGTATATTGGTTGTTAATTATGATATAATTATTGTAGGTGATGAAAAGAGGTCAAAAGATCATATACCGATTGCTTGTAAAGATTCAGTAGCAATCTTGTTCATGTTTGATCTAACAAGTCGATCTACTCTTAACAGGTTTGTAATTTTTGTTTTTTCCTTCTTTATTATATTTTTTTTGGTTACTAATTCTCTTCCTTTATTAAATTTTGATTATTTTTTTTCCTTTTCTTTTGGCAGTGTCTTTGGGTGGTATAGCCAGGCAAGAAAATGGAACAAGGTACGTAACGTTTTTTATATCTAAGTTTTAGCAATAAAATAAAACATTCATATCAACAATTTTGTTGATTAGATCCTTTGTCTATCTATTTCTGTTTTTGATGAATTTTCTTTCCTTAGTTTAGCCGTTTAATTTAGAAAGTAAAGAAACCAAAATCAATTTGAGTTGTTCTATATATCTTCTTCAATGTCAATTTATTCGATTTTTTATAACAAAATGTAAATTTGGAGGATTTTCCTTTTTTTCTTTTTGACTTTCTATACTTGGAGGATTTTCAAAAATATCAATTATTTTCCTTCTTTAGTGTTTACAGTTTTTTGGATTCAGAAAATTTGATTCGATTGTTTGGTTTAGTTTATGGACTTTATTAGTTGAATGTTTGATACTTTATACAAAAGTATATTATAAAGTTGGAATCTGATTCCTATAAAATACTTTTCTTAAATAAAATTGTTTTTTTCTTTTATCAGACGGCAATTCCGATTCTAATAGGAACAAAATTCGATGATTTCGTCCGGCTCCCACCCAATCTACAGTGGACAATTGTCACTCAGGTATACCAATTATATAACTTAATCATAACATATATAATCATTTAAAACAATTTCATTATATTTTACGTTTTCATGATGATTTCAACAATTTGGTTTTATTTGCTGATAAGTATATATAATTAATGATGGTTTATTTGATTATATGAAATGACTAGGCGAGAGCATACGCGAAGGTGATGAAGGCGTCATTGTTCTTTTCAAGTGCGACACATAACATAAATGTGAACAAAATCTTCAAATTCATTTTGGCTAAACTTTTTAATTTGCCTTGGAAGATCGACAGAAATTTGACCTTAGGTGAACCTATTATCGACTACGATTCCTAAGCTAATGATTTTTTATTTATATTACTTTTAATCGTTTGTCATGTTTGTACATAAATTCTTACTAAAAGAGTTGAAAGAAAATATAAAGAGAAATAGTTGAAAGAAAATACCGTTAGTTTGTCTATTTTCATGTCGATTGTAAAACGATATGATTATTCTAGTTTAGTGGCATATTAGTATATTCTTAATCTTCTTTTAATTATTATAATGAAATAGATTTTGTAAAAGAAAATGCGTTTTAAGAAAATACTTGAGCTGAAGACTAATGAGGCAGGACAAAAACTCAAAACTGACTTAGTGTAGTATAAATCTCAAATTTGCTCGAAGGTATACAAATTCTAATGCATAAATACAATGTGTGGACCGTTGCATTTATGAAAAGTATAAAACCGTAAAAGACAAAACTCCTCTGGTTTCTTCTTTTTTTGTTTCGTAAGGGAAAAAAACAAAAATAAAAATAAAGGAAAATAATGTGAAAAAAAAAAGTTACTATTATTTCAACGGCTCTAACTGAATTTCACTCCTCCCTCCATTTCTACCTTCTTCATCATCTTTATCTCTGAAACCTCCTCTTGAGTCTATTAGATCAATCGAATCATCTTCTTCAACATTCCCCAAAACCCAATTCCCTCTGCTCAGATTCCTCGCTCTTCTTCTTCCTCGTTCCCTGTACTCCAAATACGCAACAGTGACCACACCGAGGAAGACCCATAACCCGAGGGCCCAGTTAAGCCCGTCAACGTTTTCAGCTCCATTCCGTTCTCCCAAATGTTTCATTCCCGTGAAAAGCGCGACAACTCCAATCACAACAGCTGACTGTCCGACGATCGAGTGAGAATACTCCCAGATTAATCGCTTCGAAGAGATAAATTCTCCTTGAGCGGGTTTCGCAGGCCTTAGCCAAGCGTTCACGGGCTGAGCGCAAGCCAAAACTATGGCTGTGAAACCAATCTTGACGTGAGATGAACTGAAGCTGAAACCGTTAAGTTCAGCTACTGCAAAGAGGAGGCCGAGGAAGACAATGGCTAGTCCTGAACATTGAAGATACATATGAATCTTGAACCAGCCATCGCCTTTGATGTGTTTCAGGTATCTAGCAGATAATATCCCACCGGGAAGCAGGATTCCCCAAGCAAGGAACATCATGAATCCATGAACGCCCAAGACCGGTCTGAGATCTTGTTCCGCTTCTGCGGATCCACGCGTTAACATAACACGGACAGGTCTCTGACTTGTAACCGAGTGCATGTTTCTCTCAGTCAACTGACCATCTGTCCACTTAGCACCCATTGCCCATATCACTTTAAGAGGAGTTGTGGGATCGATCATATTCTTACATTCGGGTCTTTCTCGATGGCTGCATGACGGTTTTAAGGGACGGGTAAACTCCAGCGTGATGATCCCCTCTTCGGATTTGCACCTCACGTATGTCATATTTTCGATCGTGGGCTGCACAGAGGAAGCAGACTCCCCATCAATCCAGTAAGTATTTACATGCCCTGTTCCGTTTCTATCAAACCAACCAACATAAGCAAAACTATTTGCCATTTCGCTACCAAAACCAATTGCAAGATACCCGCTTTTCTTCTCGCCACGAGCTGCAATCGATATTGAATCCCCTACTATGGTCCAAAAGAACTTAACTTGCTGATCATCTAAATTAACACTGTTGTTGTACATATCCGAAAGTCCCCCGTCAACAACCTGAACCTTCCAACCCATTTTCTCTTGAAAAATCGAGTGATAGTAGAGTTGGTCAGGGGTATTTCTATTAGGAGCCCAAACCAGCTCTAACGGACTCGACAGTACTCCATGGGTTTCTTGTCCACCCGCATAGATCGTCTCAGTTCTGTTCCTTAGAGAAGCATTCCCACCAAGAAAATCTGAAGTTATGTAGAAAGAAACGTCGTGTCCTGCTTCTATTGAAAACTTCACAGGAACCCCTCTTTCCACTCTCAAAACTGGTGCCTCTTTCTTGTTAATATACAGCACCTTCGAAGGGTTTGGAGGGTTAGGATAATGCACAGATGGCCCAGCCGTGACAACAAGAGGTGCGTTGGCATCAGCAATGATCACACCTTGATCATACTTGTTGTCTGCATCCAATGGTCCCAAACATTCATCCACATGATCCAAAAGACTAAGCGAAAAATGCCCATAGTTTTCTGATTCCACACCGCCATGATTCTCGGGTAGATAATACGGATTAATAATATCTGGTGGTTTTATCACCCCAAGTGCCCAAATAACTGTAAGGTTTTCAGTTGGATTCACAGGAAAATCAAACTTATTATCACTATCATTCAACGGTCTCCTATACCTAACAAAAGAAACTCCATCTATCCTATGACCGTAAAGCAGTTTAGTGTTATTCACCGAAGAACCAACTGCATCAGATCCTTCATACACAGTGTCAGGACAAACACCAGAAGCAAAACCATTCCTGACAGAGCATACACTCGACTTTGTGATGTAAAAATCATCAGCAAAAGGGAAGCCATCCTCTCTAATCCCAGTAACCACAACATCAGCATTCAACATCAGGTTTGAGGTAGAGTTCGGTTTAGCCCAACCAAACGCCATGTAGTTCAGTAAACCAGTTGTAGCCTCTAGACCAATATCTACATAACCTTCATCTGCATTCAAGCTCCACCTGAGCCTATACTTGTCCGAAAGCTTCTTGCAATTATCAAACATGGTAGGAGCCTTAAAGGGGTCGCTGTTATTAAATTTCCCGGGAGAAATATCTTTGCTCTCTGAAGGAGGTGATTCACCTTTTGGAGAAGACGAATCTGGCTCTGTAGCGTTTTTGAGCAGAACATGCCCAAAATCAGAAGCAGTAGGTAAATCCCAAACCGAAACCACTCCTAATCTATCCCAAGTAACATTACTCAGCAAATGAACAATGAAAGATTCGTTATTGAATGTTTGATTAAGCTTCTGATCAGAGATCACGAAGCCATTATCAGTCATATTCTCGAAATCAGAAGTCATTGCACCCCACCAATGAACATCAGAACCAGAGAGCATATCGAAACGAGAAACCCTAAACGAACAATCATCAACAACGGTGAAAACCCCACGAAGCTGGTGTTGCAACATCTTGAACTCGGACTCATACCCGATCAAAGAGCTCGAATTTGAGCATCCTTGTCCGTTTACGAAGACGAAGAGGAAGAAACCCAACACGAGAGACCCTAGAAAAACGGGTCTTTGATCGCACATGGTTGGGGAAAATTTTACTCAGAAATACAACCAAACCCAGATCTGCAAACACAGCATATAATCAACTCGCGGAAGCTTCTGATCTGAAAATAAAAACCAAGCAGATCACAAATCGCAATCAAACTTTAGATTTTAACCAAGTCGGGCAAGAGCACGATCAGACGAAATGTGGAGATTACCTCAGATTTGATATACGGATCTTCGATAACATGAATGGATCCCACAGATTTGAGGAGAGATCCGTGCTTCCGAGAGAAATTCTCGATTCCAATCTGAGAGAGGTTTCGTAGAATTAAGTTTCCGGCATCAGATTTCGTTTTTCCGATAACCAGAACAACTTTTTAAGGATCTTTCTCGCAAAAATGCTTTCGCTTGTACCAAGAAGAGACGGCAAAAGCTTATGAGTTATGAGAAGATTTAAATTGGCTAAATGTCACTATAGATTTTGTGATTTTAAGTGATTTACTCCACTTAAAACAAAAAAAATAATATGTTATTTAGATGACAAGGAACTCGGTCCAAAATCTATTTTTCGTTTCAAAAATATTTCGAAATCAAAAACTCTAAAAAAATAAAGTAAAAATATGATTCTGAAAATTTTAATTTAAAAACGATATAAAAACATTTTAAAAACGTAATAACTGATGTGAAAATTTGTTTTTGCAATCGATTATTGTCCTAATTTAAACTTTAATCTTGAAAATTAAAACCTACAAATACATAAGAATACGATGAAAAGAGTTGAGCTATAAATAAGCTGTACTGTTTTTATATATCAATTTTATTTCTGATGACGTTAATATGATTTTTTTGGGATCAAATGTTAATATGATTTTGAAGTTTAGTGTTTTATTATATAGTTTTAATATTCATATATATAATATTTATAAAACGTATTTTGATGCTTCGACAAATAAAAATAACTTCCTTTGCATTGGTCTCAAACACCACGTTTCAAAAACCCAGCTTATTCATACATGTACTCCATAGAAATTGAAATGTCATTTTTTTGAAAAAATATATTCATTTGACAAAACTGTATATACATAAAAAACAACATACTTAAAATAAATATTTATAGTTTGAACGAACGAAGTCAAAACAAAACAAAACAATTGACATCAATTCGAACAAAACTGTCAGTGATATAGTATGGCCAATATATATTTATCGGAATGAATCTTCTTGATTGCCAAGGAAACATGATAATAAAGACACTTCAAGCTTGAGTTTGATCGCCAAGAACATGATCAGATAGATCATTATCACATTCTTTGTGATAAACAAAACCAAAAACTAAAAGAAATTAAGCAAAAAGAATAACTAAATCTTTAATATATGTTAGAAGAGATCAAATTGTATATAATATCATAAAGATATTACTCGAAACATTTATTATTATCTTTGGTTCACATAGATGACCAAGTCCTCATTTTTCATGAGGCTCTTATTCATACAACAAACAAACCGAAGCAAACTTAACCGGATTCAAACTGGAACATCCATTCGTAAAGTTGATAAACCAAACTCGAAAGCATCACTAAATAGGACAAATTTAACCCGTTAGTGAAGAGTCTTGATTGTGCACACGAACCTGAACATGCTTCGAACTTCGCTGCAACATTTCGGCTCCTGCATATGCAAACATCTTCTGTCTTTCGTCCAACCCATACAGCACATGTAGTTCAACTCTTTCCAACACAGGCTCACGCTCATTAAGTCCGGACCGAATCAAATACTTCACCACATTTAACTCATTCAGGCTACCAACAAAGTTCCTAACCACCACGGCTTTAAGTGTCTTTCTCACACAATTATATGTTATGTTTTGCATCCAATATGTTTTTGGATCGATGCCAGCATATGACGGAGCCGTC
Organism: Schrenkiella parvula; assembly: GCA_000218505.1. Classification (NCBI taxonomy): domain Eukaryota; kingdom Viridiplantae; phylum Streptophyta; class Magnoliopsida; order Brassicales; family Brassicaceae; genus Schrenkiella; species Schrenkiella parvula. The sequence goes on along the minus strand of CM001192.1, from coordinate 8,918,202 downwards.
TGCGAAATATGAAATCATTGTCGTGTTGGCTAATATATACAGTAACGTATAATTCATTTTTTGAGGAAATATAAATATACAATTAAAAAAAGATAAAGAAATAAACTTACCACGATGGAGCTTGGAGGAAGCATATCGAAAGTGAGTGTTTCCAAGTCCGGGAGATTCTTGAGAAGAAGCCTAATTCCAATGAACTCTTTCGGATGCAACTTCGTTTTCAGTACTAAATTTTGTGTTTTCACCGGACTTAGCAAGTAGGGATGCTCAGAGTATTGAATCAACTTACATAAGAAAAGAGAGAGAGAAAAAAACACATATTAGAATCAAAATTACATACTAAAACATTCAATTTATACCCCAATTTAATGGAATTCCTTGTAGGTTATAGCTCTATATTCACTATTAATATCATACCGCGAGCAAAGCATATTATAAATGATTTTAATAGACTTCATTAAAGGTAAGGAAGGAAATATTATGTTCAAATCGCAAATAGTGTGATACGCACTTAACCTAATAAATTTCAAAAACTACTAATACCTGATCTGTTCATACATCTCTCCATACATACTTTCTTTTCACTAGGCAACAATGACTACCACATCGTGAAGAATTCAAAAGTTTCCAAGAACCATTTAAATCGAACCTGCATGTACTGAGTGACCTAATGTGAAAATGTAATGTAAATCTGAGACATATATATTTATATACCTGAAGTAGATATTGCCAGACAGTTAAGGTCCGAGCCGGTGGAAAACTATTAAGGAGAAAACAGAGAAATGCTGAGTCTTCTGTTGTGTCCGCCATCGATGGATCATATTCACCCAATACCCAAAAATCCAAGTAAACTTCTTTCATGATCGTATTAATGCTCTCGAATTCAAGACAGCAAATATCTCCAGAGTACCTGAAGACGTCTAGTCTAGGCAGGTCCAAGAAGGAAGAAGGAATGGCAGGGAAAATGCAGTTCTCAATGGCAAGTTCTCTCATATTCCCGACTATCCTCATCACACCAAGTAACAAACAATCATTGATACTGAGACTCTCAAGCCTAGAAGAAACTGATAGCAAAGATTCGAGATTTGACAATGTCATCCAGCCGAAAGAGAGGGTTTTAGTATCCCTGTGTTTGAGAATCTCCACGGTTCAAAGTTCAGGCACGCGCAAACTTTCAGTGACTCGAGAGTCGTTAGACTATAAACGCTTTCGGGGACTTCGAAAACTACATTACTCTGCTCATTAGGCATTATTACGTCATGAAAGGTTCTCCAAGCCGGGTGTGAGACGTCAAGAACTAAGTTCTTGACCTTTTTCCTGACGGCGAACGCGATCCAGGACTTGATCTCATCCAAGTAATCCTCAGGGTTTGAGATGGAAATCTCGAAACTATCGATGGGTTGATCATCGATTCTAGCGACACATCCATGCACATAATCAACAAAGGAAACCCTAGCATGAATCCTAAGGTTTCCATTGACAGAGGGGCTCACGAAGTCGGATTCCTTGAAAGCAACATTCCTTGTCTCACGATAAAGATGCCTCCACCGTTTGGACAGAACGCTCGTCTTAACACAGTCTTTGAAAGGCAAGCACGAAATGATGAGGACAAGAAGCACATCCGGTAGATTCGATAAGATGTCTTGTTGAGCACTCGAACCCATTGTTGTAAGAAAAATGTGAAAATTTCGAAACAAGAGATGTATCTGCGGATATAATATGAAATGGCTTAGAGGCTACAAAGAGTCTTTAATTTCTCTTCTATATATGTTATATACTTTGCCATTTGTAGGTTTTGGTAAGCCGAGTCAAATAAGAGGCGTATGCATCATAAAACTTCCATAACCATAATTGTCTTAATAGTCTTATCAAAATAATAAAAGTTCCATAACTGGTATGCCTCATATAGACACTTAGAAAGTTACTCAAAAAATGATGCTGACTAAATCACCCACTTGTATGGAATAAAATTTTAGTTTTGGTTTCCTAAATCAACAAAAATCTAGTAAATAAATAAAAAGGGGTCTGTCATATCTAAATTCTTATTACTGTTTTATTTTGAGTTTTCAACAATGATATTTACATTAAAATATATGCTTTAGGTTAAGTGGCATACTTTATCCCTTAATTAATCGACCTAGATACTTATGCCGATAATAATTAAAACAATTATATGCTTTAAAAGTACTAGATTGTTTTATCATTGTTTAAATGAAAAATACACGTAAAATAGATATAATATATATTATCATCGATATAACATATATCCTCTACCTTAAGGTACTTTTGGTTCAAGTTAAGTTTGTGACTTTGTTCTTGCTTCAGAACCAAACCGAAGCTAAAACAGTTCTGTATCATCCAATCGAACAAGTATATTCAGTTATAATGCTGTAAACCCTTTCACCTAACCAAACAAACCGAGTAACTTATAAAATAGCCACACCAATGATAGAGGGATGAGAGTTTAGGATTGGAAGAATATTGTATTGATTTTCATAAGAATGAATGTATACACTCATATATTCACAATCTCACCTTTGATCATATGGATCATCTAATCCTTTTATAACCAATTCAAACTAAAAACAAAACTAAAAAAAACAAGCAGAAAAAGTTTAAGACCGAGATTAAAACTTGAAAAAAATGGTTCCGTTCAAGCGTTGTGTAGAGTAATGCGTAAGCGGCGGGTCGAACCTTGCCGGATATTCTGCAGAGCCATCTCGACAAGAGGCCTCTGATCTTCGTCCAAATAAAGGTCAAGCCGTTTCATCACAAGCCCGTACTTAATCAGGTACTTGACTAGTTGTAACTCGTACAAGCTCCCACTAAAACCCTTCACCTCAACCGCCTTGAGCGTCTTTTCCAAACACTCGTGCGTTGTTTGATTTCGCCAATACGTATCTGCGTTAAACTCCCTTGATACTAAAACCTTCTGCAGCATATCAGAAAAACCAATATTGATTCATATCTTGGATTGTTTACATTTGTAACGAGATGCTTGCATGTACATATGAAGTACCTTCATTGGTCTTGCCGGAACAATTTGGAAAGTGACAGATTCTAAGACCTTGCAGTTATCGATCATGAGGCTTATACCCATGAACTCATGTGGGTGAAGATTCGTCTTCATCACCAAATGTCGTGTTCCGGAAGGAGACAGTTTATGTTCGTCATGTGGGATCATCTTTTCAAAACAACAAAATAAGCAGAGTCATAAACAATTGCGATGTCATCATCCCTAGCTATAATGGCATAAGAAGCGTTTAAGATTTGCAAGAAATGTACCTGAAGGAGAAAAGAACAAATTTTTAGGGTTTTAGCAGATGAGATTCCATTGAGGAGATTACGAAGAATTACTTCGGTTCCATCATCATGTTTCGTCTCTAGCCCGAAATCCAAGTACGCTTCTTGCATCCTCTCGTTAACTCTATGGAAGTTAAAGAAAGGAGTTTTCCCTGAAAACTTAAAGATCACTACCTTAGGCAGATCTAGTGTGCAATAAGACGTAGAGAAGTCGCAATTCTCAAACACCAATTCTTTTAACTGGCTCAGCGTGATCAGAACTTCATCATCAAAGCTCACACAGTTTGTGAATCTCAGACTCTCAAGCAAAGGAAAGTTTGACAGCAAGATTGTGAGACCTTCGAGCTCGAGTTTACCAATGGCGAGGCTTCTTAGCGCTCTCGATTTCTTGAACTCTAACGAGTTGACGTAACACGTACTTATCTTTAGTGATTCGATTGTTGTTTGATCGTAAACGCAATGGGGCAAACGGACCACGAAGTTCAGATCGTCTATCTCAGAATCAGGGTCTGAGAAATCAAGAACAAGGACCTTGACATGTTTGGAAACTACGAACTCGACCAGAGACGTGACTGATTCTTGGTAATAGTATGGGGTGGGGAAATGAAGTTCGAATCTGTTGATGAACATACCGAGGAATCTCGAGATCCATAGGTGCACACAAAGAACAAAGGGAGATCCCTTGTACATTGTGACATCAACATCTGCCGCAGAGAGATTCAAAAATTCGGATTCTCTGAAGACGATGTCCTTCGTTTCACGATACAGATTCCTCCAACGCCTCGCGACAAGGCTCGTCTGTGCAGCTTTCTTGAAGGGCAAGAAACCGATTATGTGAATCAGAACTTCAGGAGGTAAATCCGATATCGATGTCTCCATTAGAATAATGCGACGAGAGAAGGTGGACATTGTAATTCGAGGTTTCAGAGAACGCTCTGTTTTCTTGTTTCTTTTCACCTTTTAGTGCCTCTCTTCTGCTTTTCGTTTACAATAACAATTTGTTCAACTGTTTGGTAGAGAGATTTAACAGATTTATAATGCCAAGGAAATAGAATATAGAATTATTCAAGAAGAGTTACATAACGTCCAATTGGAATATCTCTTTTTGGATTGCCTAGGTAACAAGATACTCAAGACACTTCAAGCTTGAGTTTGATCTTCGAGAACATGATGAGATGCTCACTCTGGTCAGAGATGTTTGTTTGCGATGTTTGTGTGGTTTAATAATGCTTTTGATAACAACTTCATGGAAGCGAAAGAAAAGGAGTATTGATGAAAACACATTCCAGAGTTTCCATTTACTACTGGAGTGAATATATTTGGGGGACAAGCTGCAAATTATGTTGTTGTTGGGGAATCAATGAAACCAATCTATGTGATGTTTAAGTTGGAAAATTACATAAAATACAATAATATATATATATATATATCTTTGGTTGCATGTGGAGGATCTTTGGCTAATGGCTACTATGTGCAGATTTGGATTTCGAAAGAAAACGAAAAGAAGAAAGCAAAGACACAGAAGCTGAATCTCATGGGGAAGGGTAACAGATTTGGCATCTTGGATCATTTGTAAGTGAAGAGCCTTTTGGCTGTAGGGTAACATATTTTTTTGTAGATAATGCCAAAAACACAAATATTTGGAGAAAATTCAACTTATGAACGAGACAAAGAATATCAATTAATTATTTACAATTTTTGTAACAAGAAAACCTGTACATGTATCAATTCAAGCAAGCTAAGGATGCACCAAAAGCAACAAAAAAGAAATGATTGGATTTAATAGAAATTCTAAGTGAAATTTTGCAAATACATATTCATACTACACATTCCTTGTGCTAAACAAATCCAAAAGCGAATACGATAAAAAAAAATGAAATCAAGCAGGAAAAACAATAACTAAATCTTTAATTTAAAGTAAAAGAGATCAAAATGTAAATAAATTATGATTATCTTTGGTTCACAGAGATGACCAAGTCCTCATTTTTCATGAGGTTCTTATTCATAAAACAAACAAACCGAAACAAACTTAAACCGGGTTCAAACAGGAATATCCATCCTTAAGGATAATAAACCAAAGTCGAAAACATCACTAAATGGAACAAACAGAACCCGATAGTGAAGAGTCTTGAAACGTTCACCTTTTCAGGAATAGTGCACAAGAAACTTGAACATGCTCCGAACTTCGCTGCAACATTTCGGCTCCTGCATATGCAAACATCTGTTGATTTTCGTCCGACCCATACGGCACATAAAGCTCAACTCTTTCCAACACAGGCTCACGCTCATCAAGTCCGGACCGAATCAAATACTTCACCACATTCAACTCGTTCGGGCTACCAACAAAGTTCCTAACCACCACGGCTTTAAGTGTCTTTCTCACACAGTTATATGTTATGTTTTGCATCCAATATGTTTTTGGATCGATGCCAGCATATGTCGAAGCCGCCTGCGAAATATGAAATCATTGTCGTGTGGTTTAATAATATGAAGAGATCCATATATACATATAGTAATATATAATTCATTTTTGAGGATACATTAAAAACAAAAACTTACCACGATGGAGCTTGGAGGAAGCATATCAAAAGTGAGTGTTTCCAAGTTCGGGCAATTGTTGAGAAGGAGCCTAATTCCATTGAAATCTTTTGGATGCAACGTTGTTTTCAGCACCAAGTGTTGTGTTTTCACCGGACGAAGCAAATGCGTCGGTTGGTCAGATCTTTGAATCACCTTCCATACGAAAAGCAAAAAAGAAACACACACACACACCCAAATTTATCGTAATACTTTTAGGGTATGCCTCTATATCGAGTAGGTCATCACTACTAGTATCATACCGTGAACAAAACATCGTAAAAATGACTTAGTTTAAAGGAAAGAATATTGTCTCATGAATGAAATTTTTGTTCAGATCGCAAATAGTGTGACACACACTTAACCTAATAAATTTCAAAACCTACTAATAGCTAATCTGTTTATACAACATCTACATGCTTCGACATACTCTATTTTCACTAGGCAATAGTTACTACCACACCACGAAGGATTCAAATTTTCCAAGAACTTATACTGAATGACCTAATGTGAAAATGTAATGTGAATCTTAGACATATAATTATACCTGCAGGAAATGCGGGCTGACCGTTAAGCTCCTTGTGGAACGAAGATCGTTAAGGAGATCACAGAGAACTCCTGCTTCTTCGTTGGTTGAGTCCTCCAATTCATCATGTTCACACAAAACCGCAAAATCCAAGTGAACTTCTTTTATGACTGTATTGATTCTCTCGAACTCAAGGTAGCAAATATCTCCTGCGTACTTGAAAACGTCTACTCTAGGCAGGTTGAAGATACAACCAAGGAAAGGGAAGTGACAGTTCTTAGCGGAAAATTCTCTCATATTCCCGGCTATCTTAATGACATCAATTCCCCAACAATCATTGATACTAAGACTCTCAAGCCTAGTAGACTCTAGTAGCAAAGATCCGAGATTTGTCAGTCTCATCCAGCCGAAAGAGAGGCTTTTGAAGTTCCCTGGGTTCCAGAATCTCGAGGGGTCAAACTTCAGGCACGCGGAAACTTTCAATGACTCCAGAGACGTTAGCATGTAAACGATTTGGGGGACTTCAACAACGAAAACAAGACTCTCATGACGTGTTACATCATGAAAGGTTCGCCAAAGCGGGTGTGAGAAGTCAAGAACTAAGTTCTTAACCCTTTTTCGGCAGGCGAACTCGATGAGGGCCCGAATCTGATCCAAGAAAGTCACCGGGTTCGAGATAGAAATCTCAAAGCTATCGATGGGTTGGTCATGGATTCTATCGACCCATCGACACATATAATCAACAAAGGCCCCCCTAGCATAAATCCTGCGTTGTCCGAAGAGAGAGGGCCTCACGAAGTCGGATTCCCTGAAAGCAACGTTCTTTGTCTCTCGATAGAGATACCTCCACCGCTTGGACAGAATGCTTGTCTTAACACAATCTTTGAAATGCAAGCAAGATATTACAAGGATGAGAAGAGCATCTGGGAGATTTCATAATCTGTCTGGTTGATCACTGGCATCCATTGGTGCAAGAGAAATGTCAAGAGTTGCGTCTGCGGATATAATCTGAAATGGCTTAGTCAGATGGTTTTTTTTAAAATATGAAATGGTTTTTTATCGAAAAAAGAAATATAGTCTGTAATGGTTTAGAGACCACATAGTGTGTTTCTCTTCTATATATGTATATATTAATTTCCATGTTAGGTTTTATGAACCTAGTCAAATAAGATACATATATTCCATAAGTGGTATTCCTCTTATAGACACTTACGAGAGTTACTCAAAAAGGATGATGACTCATCCACTTTGACCTTATCACTTACCTCCCGACAAGAACACTTCGACAATTTTTATTGGACAATTATATTTCTTTTTTTTTCTAATTTTAATTCAAGCGCGTGGAATAGCCCGTTTAAGTTTTTTTTCCCCCCCAAAGCGAACGATGTCGTTTTGACTCTAGACAACGGTGCTAGGCTAGTAGGCTTCCGTCGAGACTCCATTGCCTAGATTAGATTTTATCATCTGTTCGTCGACTTGTATCGATGCTGCTGTTTTAGGAATCCTATTTATCATTTTCTCTTGGATTTATTACCAACTTATACTTGTTCAGACACGATTATGAGTTTTCATTTGTGGGTTTTACCTTTTTGTTTTGTTTTGTTTCTCTGTAATGAAAATGATGTTTTCTATGTGTGTAGGTGGTGACTTGAAGAGCCGTGAAAATATTGGCTCCGGTGATCATTTTGATGTTTACTCCGGCGAATTGACAACCCTTGACGGCTGTCTTCACTCCTGTTCCACACAGATCTTTGATTCCGACGATTCCACGTAAGCTCAGTTTCTCTTCTTTCAACTTTTTCATTTCACCATCGTTATCTTCTGAATACGCAAACACGATGCACATGAGGGATTTAGCTGCCATGGATTGAATAATCTGCTCGAATTGAATCTTAGTGTTCTTCTTCTATGACTATCGAGGATTGTAGTCTTGAAGGGTTGTTGGTTAGTCATGTTTTGTGTTCTTCACCTCTCTTAAATCACGTTACATATATAGAGATTTGTTTGTTGGTTAGTCATACTTGTCTTTATAAGGCAATCGTTATTCATCTTCTTCTTCCTCCGAATGAGGCATCATTTGTTATTATGTGAAACTTGTAGAACGTCCATGCCGATGACTGAGATGATAAACCTAAAGCAAGATCACTATGGAAACGGAATGAAGTGGAGGAGACGAAGCTTTCATACTCAAGAGGACAAGGAATAGATGAACGGTTTAGCTGGTCGATTTCCATTCAATCCAAACCCGACAGCTTTGTTCTTAAAAGAAGCTGAATCTCCTTTACAATAACTTGAACTGGCTTTGAAACGGAAGAGTGCAACCTAGAGTTTCTTTCTTTCCAGAAAGAATAGACCAAAGCATGAATGATCAACTTGATGATTGTATCCGAATGAGATCATACCTCATTTGAGTATCTGCATTAAAAAAAAAGAGATGTGATCTGCTCTCAGAATGTTATGAGCATAACAAGCATTCACTTGGAACGTTACGTCTCCAAAATCTCAAACGATCTAGTACTTAGACTTCCTCGGATCACTACAAACGTACTATGAGGACTATTACGAAGTAGGTTCATATGAACCCATCAAACTTGATTTTCTGTCCCCATCGTTAGTTGGCAAGGCCATTTTAACATTACTATAACAACTTGAATGAGTGCACAATACATGAGTTCTATATTTTTCAGGTGCTACCATATTTAATGCAGTATTCTCTCGTTGGTGACTATGATGCAACATTTGAGCGCACCAATGCTGAGCTCAAACTCAATTTCTTTTTCTTTTCTTAAATTCTGAATGTACTAATTCTTAGTTGACAACACAATCTCCTAGTGTAAAGATGAATTAATAAATCCATTCATGAAACATCTTAATTGAGGAAATTTTTTTTTGAATCTTTAGATGCAACGAATGATTAATTATATAGTAATGATATGTCCAATTTTCTAGGTCACAAATAACCTTCTTAATTAATATATAAAGAGTAATTTAAAGTCAATATTGAGTTGAATGGGAGTTATAACATACCATCTAATATTATATTTGGAAAACAATTTTTTGATAGTAAAAATTGGATACGGGTCAAGACGTGTCGGGCTTACTCAAGTGTCTCCCGAACCGTGTAAAATGGTCGCCTATTACACGGCTCACTAACTCTGCCTACGGTGAAAATACTTTTTTGATTAAAAATTAATTGAGCGGATGATTAGAAAATTAATTTTAGTGAATTAATTAATTTTGTTAAAAAGTATGTTTTTCATTTAAGAAAAAAATGTACAGAAAAAATTCTAACTTATGATTTTTTTTTATATAAATAGAAGCATGAATAAACATATTGTTCGTACTACCAAAAAATTCACCAAGATTATTAATTCAATACTTACAACGCATATGGGCTTACTGCATATTCTTGGGCTTAATTTTTTATTCCTTTAAGAATCTAAGATACTCCAAGTTGGGTATGTTATTTATCCAACCGTTATATTTAGTTTGAATCATGTAAAAGAATCACCTTTTCAAAAGCAAAGTTTAGAAAATCCTGAAGAAAGAAAAAGAGAATGAAAGCTAAAGCCAAACCAATGTCATGGTTGGTGAAAGCCCACAATCGGTAAGTAGAGACACAAATTTAGAGAAAGTTTTGGGAGAACAGTCAATTTCTATTTCAATAATAGATCTTCAGCTACATTTACTATATGTACTAAAACATATTAAAAAAATTAAAATGTATATTTCAACTTATCACATACATTAATGACTGTTGACCCTAACTCTATAACTTGGCCAATTATCAATAATAACATAGCTTTGACGAATTATTTTGAATTATTTTGAATTAATAAAATTAAAATAATACTATTTTATTTTATTCATTACATGAAATAAAATCTGCATTTAACTTTAGTATATAACAATGGAGATCAAATCCTCGGAACAATAACTTAATTCATACGAGGTTCAATCACATTGATAAATCGAACGAGTGAATTTTTTCTTTATGTCTTAATATCATAGATTATTAAACTAGAAAAAAACTAAGCTATAATTCAAATCAAATTCAATCTCGTATTCTAGTTACCGATCCAATCCAAAATCACCGAATTAAAATATATAATTAAAGTTTTTTATTTATTTTGGATATGTTTTCAGTATATTTTGTGAATGTAGACTTAAATCTAGATTATGGAGCACAATTTAAATTGAACAATATTAACTATAGTAATTTATAATAATTGGAAAAAAATAACAAAGGGAAAAAAGTATTCTAATGTAAAAGATAAGGGTAGGTGATGGCTCATTTGAATATGTTTCAAAACCATGTGTTAAAAAATCTAATCCCATCTTCTTCGTCCTACCAACTTACTTTTTTTTTGGTAAAAGACTTATTTGGTATCAACCTAATACGTATTGATTATTTGTTTTTGTGGTCAGAAATCTGACCAATTTGTCTGTTTTTTTTTTTCCTAAAGAATCTATAAAAACCCTTACTTTGTAATGATTTTCAAAGAGGAGAAATATATTGACTGAGAGAGATTCAGTAATGGCAGCCTCAGGCACCGTTGCTACTTTCAGAACCTCCGTTTCTTCAGCTCCTTCGTCATCGTCTTCCTCTTCTCAATTGACCCATTTGAAATCGTCCTCCAAAGTTCTCAAATTTACTCCTCTGCCAGCGTATCGCTCAAGGTCATCATTCTCCGTCTCCTGCACTATCGCCAAGGACCCAGCTGTTCTCATGGCCGCCGGATCTGACTCGACCCTGTGGCAACGACCCGATTCGTTCGGTCGGTTCGGGAAGTTTGGTGGGAAGTATGTCCCTGAAACGCTAATGCACGCTCTCTCGGAGCTCGAATCGGCTTTTCATTCTCTCGCCACCGACGATGATTTCCAGGTTTGTGGACTCAATTTCTTACACCTTGTTCTTCGTGATTGTAATAGAAATGAAATATTTTGCGTTGTGGGTCGTTGGGATTATAGCGTTGTCGTTTTCAGATTGAGATATAGTTTGGATCTTGTCGACGCAGAACAAAATTTACAGATAAAATTGGTAGAACGGAATACAATTAGGAATCTTGCTTTGCTGGTCTTATTCGCTGATTATATGTCTGATATAAGTCTTCTGTATGTTTGTGTCAATGAATCTTGTTAGAGAGAGCTGGCAGGGATCTTGAAGGACTATGTGGGTCGAGAAAGCCCTCTGTATTTTGCAGAGAGGCTTACAGAGCATTATCGGCGTGAAAATGGCGAAGGGCCCCTTATATACTTGAAGAGAGAAGACCTGAACCACACAGGAGCTCACAAGATCAACAATGCTGTGGCTCAGGCTCTTCTCGCCAAGCGTTTGGGGAAGAAGAGGATTATCGCTGAGACAGGAGCTGGTCAACATGGTGTGGCTACAGCCACCGTGTGTGCCCGTTTTGGTCTGCAGTGCATTATCTATATGGGAGCTCAAGATATGGAGAGACAAGCACTTAATGTGTTCAGGATGCGACTTCTTGGTGCCGAGGTGATGCTTAAGATTCATCTCGTTGATTGGCCATCTCTTTTTAAATGCGACAACCGTTGTTTCTGAACCCTTTTTGTTCGGGTTTCTGGTGTTACAGGTAAGAGGAGTTCACTCTGGAACAGCAACATTAAAGGACGCTACATCCGAAGCGATAAGAGATTGGGTGACCAATGTTGAGACTACCCATTACATATTGGGGTCTGTGGCGGGTCCTCATCCTTACCCGATGATGGTCAGAGACTTTCATGCCGTGATTGGTAAAGAAACGAGGAGACAAGCCATGGAGAAATGGGGTGGGAAGCCGGATGTCTTGGTGGCTTGTGTTGGTGGTGGTTCAAATGCCATGGGACTCTTCCATGAGTTTGTGGATGACAAAGAGGTCCGAATGATTGGTGTGGAAGCTGCGGGATTCGGACTGGACAGTGGCAAACACGCTGCTACACTAACAAAAGGAGATGTTGGTGTTCTCCATGGAGCTATGAGTTACTTGCTGCAAGATGATGATGGTCAAATCATTGAACCTCACTCCATCAGTGCAGGGTAAGAGATATTCCCTATTCAGAGCTGCTAGCCATCATAAGTATTCTATTCTGGTTTGGTGATGGTTGCATGATCACGGTTTGGATTTTTCTTACAGATTGGACTACCCTGGAGTTGGACCGGAGCACAGTTTCCTTAAAGACATGGGACGGGCTGAATACTATAGCGTAACCGATGACGAAGCGCTTGAAGGTATGTATAAATGCATAGTCTTTTGTTCTGTATTCTAAAATCTGTTCTTTATTTTATATCTTACATTCTGTGTTCCCTTTGATTTATAACTTGTAGCGTTCAAGAGAGCATCACGGTTAGAGGGAATAATCCCTGCACTCGAGACCTCCCACGCGCTGGCTCACCTCGAGAAGCTATGTCCTACGTTACCGGACGGAACGAGAGTCGTCTTGAACTTCAGTGGAAGAGGAGATAAAGATGTTCAGACGGTGGCTAAATATCTTGAAGTTTGAAAAGTACGAAAAAACCTTTTGTTTGTTTTTTTAATTTTCAGACAGTGAAATGTTTTTGTACTTGTAATCTTTTAGTACTTCTCCGGTCGGGGGGTTTCCAAAATATATGGAAACAGAAAAGGACTACGAAGAGAAAAAGATATGAATGAATAAATTGTATTACCAATAAACAAAATATTTCGTAGCTCGACTGAAACTGTTCTTCAGTTTATTGTCTACTTTGTGTTTTCAACTTAAACCCACTTTTACATATACAAAGCATGATATATTTCATATTTCAGGAAACTGTTCTTCAGTTTGATAGAGAAAATGGTGGATACAAGGGGGAGAATTATAAACAAGACATGATCATATTGTGCTTGTCCGGTTCGAGAATTATAAACAAGATTATGATTTCTTTCTTCTCATTTGTACTATCTGAACACCTGCCAAAAGTTTGATCAAATTATGTTAAATTAGAGATCAAGTTCGTCACTGTTGTCCTTCCTTCGACCGTTAATTAAATCCACAAGTTGTTGAGAATCTCCTAATACAATAACCCATTTACTCCATAGAGTTTGGAGAGCGTGAAGTAGGCTGAAACCTTTTAATTCAAGAGGATTGACAGTTTTGGATAAGTGAGAGAATCTCACTGTCACAAATCTTCCTTCCGTGTCATAAACGATCCAACTTGATCCCACCGGTGCATTTAAACAAAACAATAAAAGTAAAAAGAGCAAAACCGGTCCTCAACTTAAGCAAAGCAAATATGAACTTAAGGTTTTTATAAGTTAAAACGTCTATTTTTAAAAAAGTATAAGACACTTCTAAACTGAGTCAAGTCGTGTTGGAGTGGTGTGTAGCAATATTCCCGTATTATTACTGTCCGTTAGAGTTGCATTTATCCATTCCAAAGCATCGTCTTTCACTTTCATAGACTTCCAAAGACGCCAGATTAGTTGAAAAAAACAGAGTTCATTGATCAACTGTTAAGGCCTGAGACGTGTTTAATAATAACATAGTATTTAGATTATCTCCAAGACATCCGGATAGATGTTAGAGAAGAAGAAAAAAACAATCATCTATCACTTACGTTGATTAAAATCAACAAATTCATTCTTTTTAATGAACAAGCCGATCGAAGAAGACGTCTTTGACATTTAACCTAGTTTAACCAATTATAGTTATAAGATTTAATCTCAAATTTCATACGTGATGCTATTGCTACATTAGAAAAAGGTCCAATAGTTGGAGACATATATATTCGCATATTTACTAAAACAAAAAAAAAGAGTTGGTGACTTTGATAAATAAATAAATTAGAGAATTGCAAATTCCAATATAGAGAATCTTCTTTTAGTATATTCTTCACTGAACCTATCTCTGCCTCTTCTGAAAACCCAAGAGACAATCTCTCTTTCTACCTCTGCCACTGAACCAAATCTAATGCCTCTGTTTTATTCCCAAGCATCAACATTACTTTATCTAATGTAATAAAATTCATACAAATAATTATTCTTTGGATTTTTTGCTTAGACAATATTCCTTACAAATGAAAAATATGTTCCTTATAGTGAGTAAATCCATACTTAGTGTCTGTATAAACGAGATTAATTTTGAAAATATTCTCTATATATATTTTGAAATAGTTGTCTCCTTGTTGAAGAGAGTTTAGGGGGATGTCTTATTATGAAGGGGCCAATTTGTATTTCCCAGTTTAGTTACAAAGATTCAGTAATCTTCTCATTCCCCCAAATTCAAACACTTCAATCCAAAAAAGCTCAATTTAAAACACTGCCTAACGCACTAAACATTGTTGTCTCCTTTCTCATCATTTCTTCATTATTGTGGACAAATATCTACATTAAGCCCTTTTCCCGGGTTTTAACCGAAATCACGAGCTCAACATCCGACTGGAACACTCCATCCCTTGCCCGATCAAAGCTTTGCCTGCACGACAAGAGAATTATATTACTCCACAAGTAAACCAAACCAAAAAACTAAGATGGTTCTTGATAATGTCATCATGTGGCTGTGAAGTAAGCCAAGAGACGCTTATTTATCATATTACATATGGATAACAGGGGTATATTGGGCACTTAAAGATGTGTGTGTTGTGTGGTTTACCTGGGAATACAAGAAGGTTCCGAGGATAGCAATGGCAGCTCCAAGAGCGTTAACGGGCTGGACTGGAGTGCGGAAGATAATGATGGAGGAGACGATGACTGAGATACGCTTCATGGTGTTGCCGACACTAAACGTCAAGGGAGAGATTTGGTCTAAAGACATGTAAGACACTTGGTTGTAGAGATGATAGAACACACTCTGCGCAGCCAGCCACCTACAATTTTGGTAGAAAACAAAAATATGAATCAGGTAAGCGAATAAGATGGATTCATTGGCCTAATCACGAAAAGACCCAAAGGACTTTTAATGATTTGGCTGAAAACAAGAATTTTGAAAGATAAAAACAAGAACTTGACAAGTGGGTCTTTTTCATAACGGATTCTAGGAACATGACAAGGCTACATCTAACAGGACAAAATGTCGAACTGATACTTTGAGTATAAAAGAGTTCATAAGGGTTTTTAGAGGGAAATTACCCGACAAACTGAGGTCCAATGTCGGAGAGAGCCTTTTGCCAGCCATCGATCCACATCTGAGGTCCTTCAACCGCAATTGCAAAGGGCGTGAGGATCAAGAGTGATAACATGGAGAGACAAGCGTAGTAGTTCATTCCGCTCACGGACTTTCCCTTCATTCCCTTCTTCGAGAAGATGTTACGGAAGACGAAAGCCAAGTTCGAAATCATCGCTCCCATGAAACCTGAGAGCAGAAACAGTAAAGATTTTGGAAGGAAAAATCATTTTAGATCTCAATCCCAATTATGCAACGGCTTATAGAAGCTAGCTTTCAAAAATCACGAAGACAAAACAACGGATACACGAACATTGGAGTGTATGGAATATTTATTACCAATCATGTTGAAGTTAAGCTCAGTAAGTGCAGAGAGAGCACAACCACCGATGATCGGAATGAGGGACAGGTAAACCGAAGTAGGAAAGGTTTCACCCAAAATGAACCTCGAGACAAGAACGCTAAACGCTGGTTCACCACTCTTGATGATGTGAGTGAACGAAACCGCAACCTTTGACATACTCACCGTTGCAGCCACATGACCAATCGTGTGTGCCACAGCAACCTTCGAGCAATTCAACAAAAACAACTTTTAGTAAAACAAAAATATAAAAAAGTTTAATACTTTACTAGAAGCTAAAAGTACAACATTCAGATTTCAAATCCTCATATTTTTGACTCTTGAATTCTCATAATTTTAGCTATGAAATTTCAGAAATTATAACAATAACATAATTCAGCAGCTTAATGAACAAACACAGCCAAAGGAACACATCACTTTCTTTTCTCTCTCTCTCCATCAGTTTTATCAGGAAGCAAACAAAACTATGCATATCGCTCAGGTAACAAAAAAACAACAAAATATTCCTGCAATATCTGCATCAATTTGACCATAAACCTCAACACCCATCATCGTAAACATCGATATCTAACCTAAATTTTCCATCTTTTTCATCTCTAAGCAAAAACCCACCAAACTTTTTTTTCCCACCAACCCACTTACCGGAAAAAGAGTTTTCCAGAAATCGAAATCGGTTTTCGGAGTCTCGACGATCCCAAAAGCCCAAGAGATTAGCATCATCAACGAACCGGCGGCGAGAGAGAGCGTCGAGGTCAGCCATGGATAAGGGTAAGCGTTCAAGACCTTCTTGTTGTAGATGTTGAAGACAACGTTCAAAGCCCACCAAGTAGCGAAGTAAATTCCGATCTTCAGTTTCTTCGCCGCCTCCGATTTCGTTTCCACCGCCGCATCGATCGGCTGAAGCTCCGATTTATCGGCTTCATAGGCCTCGCATCTCACCACCGGAGACTTTACCCTCAGAGAAGAGAGATGAAGCGGCTTCGAGACGGCTAAAAGGGTGAGTTTTGGAAGCTCCGTCGATGGAAACGAGAGAGAAACAGGAGATCTTAGGAGTGAGGAAGAAGAGTTTCTCCGCAAAAGAGGATTGGAGAATCCGATCTTAGCGCTGAGAGTCTGCTTCGCCGATAAAACCATCGCCGGAATAAAAGAGAAAAAGGAAAAAACTTTTTCGTCGAATTAAAAAAATTAAAAATATCAAAAAAAGCTCGATCACGGAGAACTTAGTCAGTAGCAAGAGAATCGCTCAAGCCTTTGACCTGGAATCTAAACCGCAGAAGAATTCAAATAAAGAGAGAGATCTTAACACAATTGGATGATCTTCTTCGTAATGTTTATAGAGAAAGAGAAGTAAAAAAAAACTATGCAGCATATAAGTATAGTATATGCGCTTATAAGATCGGAAGAGAACGCGATTGTCTTTTTATTTTCTTTATTTTTTCCTACTTTTTAAAGGCAATTGTTATTTGTTGACAATTGTAGAAGTAAATTATTATTTATTTTTCACCGAGACTAGGAAACTGTGTTTCAAATAGGTTTCTCTCTATTCGAGTTTAGGTTTAAATTTCAGTCTCTTTTTTCTTTTTGGTTTTAAGTTTATGAGTGTTCCATTGAAAATTAAGATAAAGTGATAAATCAAACTATAAGAAAACTAAATCTACAACTTAAAACAATTTCTAATTTGATAACGAGAAAACCAGATTTGATATCATTTAAATTTAAATTCAAATTTTGCTTGTAATTAAATATTTAAATAGTTATCGATTAAAAGGATGTTTTGGTTTATGTATTTTGGAAAAATTTTAATGACTAAAAAATCAAAAAATTTACTAAATTTTAAAAAAATTTCAGATTATTTAAAAATCTGTCAACAAATTTTGTAGATTAGTATTAATTTTTTAACTGAAAGATAATTTGAACTTTTGTTTAGTTTATTTTCAAATATTGCATAAGATTTTTGTTATTGTGTTTGTTATTATCTACTATCTTCTTATTGATTTTTTATATTTTCTAAATTATCTACACAGTTCATGTGTTATAATTATTCTACACATTCTCCAAAAATACATGTACACTATAGATTCTTAACTTTTTTATCTTTAAATATTTTTTACACTATATAAATTACTATTTTTTTTTCATTGTATATTTTGGCTCTCTATTGTTTTTCATATACTTTGTGGTTCATTTATTAATGGAAGATGTAATAATTTAGTAAGTAGATTTTGTTAATGAAACGATGTAATATCAGTAAACCAATACCATAAAATTTTAAAATAATGTCAGAAGAAATTATTTTCATCTTATTTGAATAATTCAAAAAAATTATTGATTTTACATAATCATGAATCCAATAACTCTAGATTTTTAAAGATTTTACACTACTTTTTACAAATTTATAAACTAATAACTCTAGATTTTAACATAGTTTTGAAAAATTTGATTGAATAACACTAGAATCTTGATAAAATTCAAATTTGTATAACTCTTCCTAAATTTAAAAATAGTTTATAAATAGAGGAGGAAGAAGCCGAAAAGAAAGGTCGACATGTAAACAAGGTCGACACATGAGAGAAAGATTATGTAATGGTCGGACCCAAGAAAAATTTATAATCCGACTCTTTTTAGGTGTCACGATTCATGAATATTCATCCAAACACATGATAAATAAGAGTTTCGATACGTAGAAGAAACTCTTCACTCAACCTTCCACTCATTTTCTCAATACACCACTCTCAATTGAACGTATCTAACTTAGAACATCTTATTTTTATATTTGGTGTAAGGAAATGCTTACACGTAATATTTTAACTTCATTCAAAAAAAAAGTCAATGGTTGTTGGACGTAGCAACTCAAAAAGTTTGCAAAACTTTAAAGAAAGTTACTTTGCTTTGATAAGTAGACATTGCATCGGGTTCTCAGAAATTAGAACCAACTAACGAAGAGTGATCGCAAATTCAATTTCACTACTTTTCACACGAGTAATGTAAATGTCAATCGCTCCAACAAAAGAAGTAAATATATACTATCTAATAAGTTTGAACTTTCGTAATAAAAGCTTATTATTTAATCGAAATTTATATCTTAAATCTAAAACTTTGAAATTCGAAAACTACTCCAGCCGAAACTAGATCAACCATCGGGATTGGTCACCATCGACAAGAGTGTTTCCATGTGGCATGATACATGCTAGAATTGTCGATACAATGTTACACAACTTGCCAAGTCGAAGCCCATTAAGCCCACCAATTTGCCAAGTCGAAGCCCACTAAGCCCACCAATTTGATTATGCTCTGCTTTAATCATGGGCTCATAACACTTAGTGCTTTGATTTTTATACTGACTTTAGTCAACTTTGTTTTTTATTCGTTTTTAAGTTCTTTTTGTTTGTTTCTGGTAAGGTTTTTAAAGTTTTAATAATAAACTTTTAGATAATAAAGATTTTTTTTTGTGGATACGGCTTAACATCCTAATTCTGATCATTGGGTTTGACCTTTCTGATAAATCATAATCATGTTTAGCTTAACAACTTGAGAATATTTGGTGGCTCACATGCGGATGCCATAGCATGTGCATTTTCATTTTCCCTATACACGTCAAGCGGCATATTGCTATACGTGTCTATTTGCAATTTCACTTTAACTTCTCTTTATTTGGTCTAAACTTCAAATGTTTCAATTGAAAAAAAAATGTTTTGATGGTTGATTTACTAATTTTGAGCAGAAACCTCTCAACTTTCACATGATAGAACATAATATCGCCAAATCGATAAAACTAGAATTACATCTTTATATATGATTGTTTTCTTTTCTCTCAATAACATATATTATACAGATTTTAATCAAGAATAGACGCAGTCAGGACATTAATAAAAACTACCAAGTTATACTTCCTATTCTCATAAATTTGTATGAAAAGCTGATAACTATTTAATCAATTTTTGCTTTTTTCTGACTCTTTAACTTCAAATACGTTTGGATAACTCACGTAATCATAAAAATAAAATAAAAATCTGTAACATATATATATATATATATATATATATATATATATATTATATATATATATATTATATATATAGTTTCAGCTTAAGTTAAAGGATATCACAAAGTAGAAGTTCGAGATGAAAAATGTATATTCTTCTGGTTTGATTTATTGTATAAAATGGGAAGATGCTACGACATCACGGATCCCTAAAAGTATATCAATTTGGAAATCTCAGCTCATGCAATAGTAGAAAAAGTTTTTGTGAATCCTCGGCGTAGAAAGCACGTACTGATATCCTGTATAAAACCAAAGAAACAATAGACAGAACAAAACGTGAAAGAAAGAGGGAGAAAACATTTCCTTATGGAGACAATTCGGTAGATCAGTTCAAACTACTTAAGCTAGTTAGATTTGGTAGATAGGAGTATGGTTCAAGCATGCAACTTTCAGATACTCATTTCTCACGTGGCTCGCTATCCAAAACCGTCTTAACAACGAGAGATCAGATGAAGAGTTGGAATATCGGACAATTGATTGCTGACTATGTAGGGAGCGCAGAAGAAACGAGAAGTCATATATATGTTTTGTAAACTTGCAAATACTCTTTTGAGGTATGGCTGTAGCTCACACTCAAACGTACGATTGGGGCCAACTTGTAACACTTCTCACCTCAGATCAAGATCGTATTTCACTCTTTCTACTAAAGATATGTATCCCAAGCGTCTATATACCATCTTTAGTGAGAACGAAATGGTAGAAGACATGGTGAACCCGAGTCACCAATACCAATTCTAATCAACTTTACTGACAAGAATGTCTTAAATCGAATAAGCTCCATTCAAACTATGAGAGACAGCAGTTTAGACGAAGTAACGTGTATGTGCTTCAACTAAATAATCGCTTAAAGATGCAAGCAAAAGCTCTCCAAGAAAAAACAGGCAAAGGCCATCAAAGTAATACTCTAATTTTTTCCATTTTTTTCTTGTAGTAGCATTTAAACTTAGCTATTAGAATTTGGAAAAAAGTAATTCTTGTAAATAAGTTTTTTTCGGTGAATAAAATTTTACATTTACATTCAAAAGAAAAAAAGTATACATAATTGTTTTCATATGAAAGATAAGTTTTCAGAAAAAAAAATTAAAATTTGTAGAAAATTAAGTGTTTTAGTTGGTAAAAAAGAAAGTTAAAAGTCAAAACTGTATATATATATATATACCGAATAAGGTGTAATTTTATTGGCTGAACTGAAAAGATAAAAAATATATTTTTTATATTCTGTATTTAAATTATTTTTGTCATTTTCTCCTGTAAATATTTTTTGTTTGTTGATCGAACAATCTAAGATTTTAAAAAGTAAATTTGTGAGTTTGGATACTATCTATACTTCACACCAAAAAAATATAAATAAAACAGGTTTCTAGTTTTTTTAATGGATAATGTTTTAATAGTATAAATAAACCATGTATGGCATATATGTTGTTTCAAGTTGATGAAAAATATAATCGTCAAGATTTTTTTATTATTGTGATTTGTTAATCTCTCATAATTTTTAAATATATATAATTTTTATAAATACCGTTGTTTATTTTTATTTTTAAAAATAAAAATTTTAATAACATTTATAAAAAAAATATTTTTAAAACATATTGATAGGAAGTTATAAAAATGTTATAAAATTTATAAAACCTTATAATATTTTTTATAAGCTCTTGTAAAATATATTTAATAAATTTTATAAAGCTTTACAAAAATGTTTTATAAACTCTTATAAATACAAAATCTATGATATTTATAAAAAATAATATTTTCTGAAAATAAAAAGTAGTCAGTGATTTGAAAAGTTGATATATCTTAAAAAATTTCCATTGTAAATACAATCATTTATACTTTGTTAATTTAATTTTTTTTTATCAAATATTGGTACTTCCGTAGTTGCACAAAAAAAGGTATACACCTAAATTGGCTCTGCTATCAATCGTACGGTTATTAATCAAGGAAATACTGATCAAGTGAAAGCTATTTTTCTTTTCACGGTACTGAAAGTATGTTAATGATGCAACACAAATTATTTTAATTGGAATTATACAAAGCATTGACCTATCTGGTTTTTTTTCGGAAGTACAAAGTAATATTCCTTTGATCGCTATTTATTAAATTTTGTAGCTTTAATTGGAACCCACTAATTCTCTGGTGCCACATTGATTTAATCTGAAAATAGTTTATTCTTTTTCCTCAACATTAAATATTTCTAACAATATCATCTAAATAAAATTCTATATGTTATATTCTAAACATAATAGATAGAATAAGGTATACAAAATTATTGTTGAACACGGATTTTATATATTAAAAAATTGTTAAAATAAATTATGATTAATAGATATTTTATCAATAAAAATATTAATTGAATGATTACAAAGAAATTAGATCGTTATAAAAATGAGTTAATTTAGAAAAATAATACAATTTTAACAAAATTTGACAATTTTTTAGAACTTGTGTTAAAGTTGTAATTATTTTTTTGACAATTTTTTATTTATATATATTTTTTAAATATGCTTTTTTAGTTTGGTTAAATTTTTCTTTTTCTTGTCAAAATTTTATTTTATTGTCGATCTTTTCTTTTTAACAAATTAAAATATAATTACAGAATACTAAACAAGCTAATCTTAATTTAAAAATATTTTTTTAAAAGGAGATTGCATCTCATCTCCAACAAATTTTTGAGACACTAATTTATCTGTCTGTACTAATGCAGTTGTTGTGTTATTACTCTCACCTAAACTTGACAGAATAAATGTAATGAGCTAAGAAACTTAAATTTTATATAGATCAGATCATTATTTTTATAATTTTCCACATTGTCATTTAAAAAAATGATCATACTATCATAATCTTACAAAATTTAAGTGTTACAGAATATATAAATGATTTTGTAACTGAATATCTAATATTTATTAATGTATATAATTTCAGTGGTAAAGGATAAATACTAACTTGTCATTGGCCGGTCACACGTTACTAGTCGTGTAAAGCTATAGGTAATATAATTTCAACAGCTAACATATAATATATTTTTGTGTGTGTAATGACTTACATATAGTACATAACCCGAAGAAATAACAATTTAAAACCAAAAAGAGAAATAATATTTATTAGAATAAATAATTAATCCCTAAGTTCGGCATCTCAATGAGAAAATAAATTCATTTTAATTGAAATAAAATCTTTGCAAGATCTTCTATTGACGTATGCCAAGGAGTTTTACAAAGTCAATGATATTTAGATTATTAAACTGAAAGTTGACAAATTCTAAAACTTCTTTGATGGTTTAGTTTATAACTTTATTATTTGCCTAACTATCCTGTAAATTGTAGTGTTCATTTTTTTGAGTTCTAGGATATTATTCTCACCCTGTCTTCTATGATCAATACCTTATAGCTTGCAAATACAGTGTTGCGTACTTCAAAAAAAATAGTGCTCGCCTAATCAGAAAATTGACACTTTACTCCAATTTTTAAAGTACCTATTCACTGATCGGCCTTGGTAAATTGATTTTTCCCAATCAAAATCCAGATTAAGTTTCTAAGATACATAGAAAGAGCCAAAAATTTTCTTTATTGGTTACAATTGTCAACCACGATTAAATTTACAGTAAAAAACTCAAATTTTGGCAAATACTTGCATAGTGAATTATTAGCTTTTAGAGTATTAAGATTGATTCAGTAGTTGAAGATTTACTATGTAGACATGTCAAAATCTTGAATTTTTTAAACTGTAACTTTATTTAAAAAAATCCAAAAGTAAACGTTGCAATGTAACCCTTAAAAAGAAATTTAGGTATTCACATGCACAAAAATAAAAGTTTTGGACAGAAGTGGCCACAAAGACAATTAGGATGTCGGGTGCAACGTAGGATTGATCATTTTGCTCTAGGTTTCTTTTTATTTTAGGTCTCATAACTTCATACATTAATAATCGCATATATTTTTGAGTGAATTTGTGGAATAACCAAAAAACCAAACTCAAATAAAAAAAGGATTTTAAAAGATTATATTAAGTGTATTATTCTACATAGAATAGAATGCTAACAAGTTGTATATAGAATGAAGAATACTTATTAATATTTAGAAAACTATTTACGAAGAATTATATATCTACTTTAAATCTTAAATCATGATATATGCAAACAAACATATATGCAGCGGTTGAAGTTTGAAAAACAAACACAATATTAAAAAATACATAAGTAAATTCAAGTAAGTGAGTACTATTTTAGATAGAAATTAATAGAATTGATATCCAATATAGAACAATTAGGGATGTTAAAATAGGTTTAAGTTTAGTGGGTTTTAAATGGGTATATGTTATGAATAAATGCCCATTTAAACCTATTTATCAGAATTCTATTTATGGGTTTTAATTGGGCAATGCTTTTAAAACTCATTACCTAAAAAAGTTTTACTAAAAATTAAATGGGGACCCGATAAACTCGTTTAACTTTTTTCTGATGCTATTGTTTCTCGTAATTAAATTATTCTGAAATCTATTAAATAAAAAGCAGATAATATTATACATGGTTTTAAATGGGTTTAAATGGGTTTAATTGGGTAAGAGTATTTTTATAGGGTCTAAAAAAGTAATCCTAATAGACCCCAAAAATTAAAAGGATAAAAATAGGTTTAAGGTCTATTAGGGTATGTGTTTAAATGGGGTGGATTTACCCATTATAACATCCCTAAGAACAATATATTCTTATTTGGATTTGTTTAAAAATATGTGTTTTAGAAAATTTAAACTATGATATGTATAGAAAAAAATCTATACTTCACTTAGATCAAAAGTATTAATAGTTTTTTTTTAATAAAAAACCCATATAAAAATAAAATGAAAAGGAGTAGAGGGGAAAAAAAAAAGATGAAGCCATGTAATCACCAAGGACATTTTAGAATATATTTTAGTTTATACATAGTATATTCTAACCAATTTTTGTTATGGTTATATGTTTAATTTTTAATATTTTATAGTTATTGTGCCAAAATGCCCTATAGTTTATGCTCTCACATCCATATATATTTTTCCCGTTTAATCAAATTTTTTTATTTTGTTTGACGTTTGAACGAAAAGGTCTCCAAAAAAATTTAACTGCATCAGCATGACAACATTCGATATTCTTCTCTTAAATCATGAACCATGCTCTTCATCTCATTAATTACTATATTGTCAACAGTAAACATATATTTCAAATAAACAAACTATTTAAAATTCGTCTACCTGTACCGTACGAATAAATAATTTATTAGTACGAATATATAATTTAGTAGTACGATCACATATATATATATTTATGTTTAATAATGTGAAACCGGCGCATTTGCTGGTTGATTTATTCGTAATCCAGATGTTAGTAAATTGATTATTCAATTGCGGGTTTCTAATCGACCAACCAAGTGGATAAAGAAGAGAACAATTTAATTAGGAATCTAATGATATTTCAGTCCACTCGATCCATTAACTTATATACTTAATAGGAAACAATGAAAATGCGACGTACTATACTTGGCATCTAGAACAATGCTTGAAATATCCAACAAATTTGGAAAAAAATGTCATTGAATAAAAATTTCAGAAATCTCCTTTGTTTTGTCAAGAATTTTAAGAAATCTTTGAATTTAGCATCTCATGGAACAGATTTAATACGCCATATGTACATATAATTGAACATTATAACACACTTGTGTAAGTAAAATCATTATATTAAACTCCCAAGCCTAAACAACACTACCATGGTCCATTGTTGCTCGTCAGCACTTCTACCACTTCATCAATAACGATGCATCTTAAAAGGAAAAATATTTTAAAATAAAAAACTATAGCATCTTCATGTATAACATTCTTATCAGCAGTTCTAACTTTTTTCTTTCAAAAAGCATTATCATAGGACATATTTATAAAACGTTTTTGAATGTTCTTGAAATATTTTGACACTGTTGAATTGTATTTTTTAACAATAAAAGTGCAGTGAATAGCTTAGAAGTCTCTTGCTAAAAAATTCTTTGGAGTATGATATATTTTGTGCTACAATTAAAAGAAAATTTAAAAATTAAATCTGATTTTGTAAAAGTTAAGAGTGTAATACATAATTTCCTAGTTAGATTAAAATTAGGTTTTGTCAATCATAGTTAGAACCTCAAAATTAGATTTTTCGTTTGTCCAAGAGATAGATATGGACCAAATTTTAACATCATTTTTTGTTTGTTAACAAGATAACAATTGTTTGACTAAAATTTGTAGTTTACTAGTTGGTTTGTATTAGTGTTATCTAATATTGGTTCAAGTTTAGTACAATGTATATTATTAAATTATTCATAAAAAAAATAACAAACGCTTAGAAAAACTTGCTAACCACAACGATGGACATCATCCAATTTTATTTCAGAAGTTGTTTACAAAATTACTATTTTATGATATAACTAGAAAAGGTGGACAAAAATTCTAAAAGTTACAGTCCAAAAAGTCTTTTTACTCAGCTAAAACATCTGCACGTCGATTGAAAATCTGAAACACACTTACATGGAATTTGAACTTTAAAATTAGAAGTGTTTCAATATATGATCCCAACTAATTTACAATAACCTTCAGAAATTACTTTGCACTGCCAAATTTAATCCACTACACTCAGCAGTTTAGATGTCGTTTGAAACTGCTAGCCATTTCTACTTTCTAATATTTATATGGAGCATAATGTGACACATCTTCCTCCAGTCGTCACATATCAGACGCAAACATTATTATTAATTATTTAAGTATATATCGGCTTCGCTATGTCGAATAACCTCTTTAATATATGTATATATTAATATACATTATAATATAATTAAGGATAATTCACCAAACAATTATTCGATAAAGAAGATAAAGTAATCATAGAGTAGTTCGATGGAAAATACTAGTCCAAAAACTTAGAACCTAGAGCCGAGCACCTCTATATATAAATATACAGTCTATATTAATTAAACATATTACATATTGGTTTAAGAAATAAGGTTTTTTTATATGTAAAATTATCATACCTTTTAACTACTTAGAAAACATTTGGAAGAACTGAAAAATACTGTCAAGCGATTCAATCATAATTCTACATCATATTTTCTAAAATCTTTGTGAATAGAATTTCTTTATATTATTGCAAAAAAAAATGGTATGCTGATGTTACAACATTTTAAATAGTTCGAATATTACTAATTTATATTATTGAAAAAAATCACAATTTAAGCTCGGCTTTAGCATTGTACTTTGTTTAATTCTTAATTCTTGTTAAAATTTGCAGAACTAACAGTATTAAATTGGTTTGAACATTTCAAACTAACTTTTATTCCAACCAATTAGAGAAAAGAACAGATAAAGCGACCCCACAATCCAAGATTCCAAACAAACATTCCCATCATTGACAGCAAAATAAAATTCGTAAGAATATATATTTATATATACGGTTTATTCATTGTAAACTACTCTATGCTTTTTTCTTTAAGTATTTCTCAAAACCTCTGCTATGTATATAATCAACCCTCACGCATGTTTCATCTGTTGCTACCAGATAACAAAATCAAAACCAAAGAAAAAAACTCCTTTTCTTCTTTCTCATCCAAAGTACACATGGAGAGTTCAATGAACAGTGCTTTCATTAGGAGCAAGCATCAAACGACGACGTTTTCAAGCGACCAAACTCCGGAGGAAAGTAGCTGGACGATGTACTTCGAAGATTTCTTCGAGGCTTCTTCAAGTATTGTCGACGTCGGAGATTTCAGCTCTTCCTCCGTCTCCGATGCAATGTCTTTCGTGGAGACTAAGAGGACCCTCCACGTGTCGAAACAAGAAGGGTTTAGTTCTCCAAACAAATTCGACATCAAGAGGACAAGAAGTAGAGAGATCCCTTTTGGTCGTCATTATGATCTTGAAGACACTGCCTCTTCTCCTTCTCGCAGCCCCAACGTAAGAGTCTCTCTCTCTATATATATTCAAGCTATTTATGTATGATTTTAAGAGCAAAATGATGATATTGACCAAAACAAAAATAAACAGCAAATGATGATAATCTAGTGGTTATCGTCGTGTTGATCATAACCAATGACCGATTTCTACAATACAAACTGTTTTGGTAAAAAAAAATGACTTCATCGTTGAAACTCTATAAGAACAGTAAGATATAAAATATAAGAAATTAGGTATGTCATACATACTGTATCATTTTTTTTAAAAGCATTCTTCGTATAACTACGAAAATATTTTTCTTCTTTATTTTGGTCTTTTTTGATATTTGTCCAAGAACGTTACTATAGATTCTTTCCTCTTAGTTTTGCACAAAACAGTCGAGTTTGGTAATATTAAAGTAAATGTGTCATGTTACTGATATTTATAATATATTCGTCACATATATGCTGATTATATATTTTATAAGACATCGATAAGGTTAGGCGCCAATAAGAGCCAATAAATTAATTAGAATTTTGGCTTTTGACTCATAATTGAAATGTATTTAAAAATAATAATCCAACAACTTGATCTAACAACCCGTGCCATTTTTTAAGTTCCTATTTTGAGATAGATGAATATAATATTCACCTTTAACAAGTCAAATGTACCTTAATTAATTGGGTCCATAAATAATTAAACTGTATCAAACTACTAACAAATTTTGCAATATTCTTTTGTTCGTTTTATAGGTCTATAGCATGATGAACTCATTGGACAAAAACACGAGATACGGGGGTGGCGTTGTTAGTGAAGACACAAATAATGTAAGAAACACGTTAACCATAATTTAACTTTGTGTATTTTTCTTTAAAAAAATTAACTTTGTATAGTTAAAGTTAAAGTCTATCAAACATATGTTATACTAATTATTTTCGATATCTCACAATAATTTACCATACGGTAATTTTACATAGGTGAAAGGAGAGAGTGCAGTGCATAATCAAGGTGGATTATCAGTAGACTTGAAGCAAAAAGGACTTTGTTTAGTTCCTATGTCTATGGTCACCAACTTTCTTGGTTAATTATTCATAAATCTTTATTCATTTTTTTAAAATTGATATCCAATAATTTTTTTCCTATTAGAATATTATTGTTTTATAGTTTTTTCCAATCATGTGGAATATATGTTATCCACTTAATTGGTAAATATACGCATGTGTAACAAATTACATGTTGCGTGTGAGTTGTATGGATATTCCTAATATATACTATTGGAATATATTTATTTTCAATATTGAATTATAATCCTTCGTACCGTAGATCGGTTTTTGCTATCTACTACAGTATTGACTAATATCAACCAACATATAACACCGTACGTCACATAGTTGTTTCTCTTGTAAAAACAAAGAACAATGAGTACACATAAATTTAGCAAAATTCGTAATCTTTCCAATTGTTTGTTGAAAATTGTCTAGACAATATACCAAAATACTTAACCTATTAATTAGAATTACTCAGCACTTCGCGGTTTCTAATAACAAGATACACACGTTTATCACTCAAACTTTATGACTAGAAAATTTAGGATTTGTTTCTCTCAATTCCTTCATTTACCTAAGAACAGAACATATAAATCACACATGTTCCAACACATGGAACTGTGTTTCAACGAACAAACTCTCGGACTCTCCCTTATAGAAATGAGAAAGCGTAACTAACTAAGCTCCTGTTTCTTTCTGAAAATTATAGCTAATTAACGATAACAAAGACTATTTTTGATACATCTATACATATAAATATTCTTGATTCCTCTTCCAAAACTAACAAAATTCTATCTATTAGTCTCATTTTCGAAAGAAATCGATATTTTCTGTTTTTCATCAAAAAAAAAGGAACTGCATTAACTAATAGAGATAGTTTTAAAAATGTCGGCAAAACTGTTCACTAATTTTATATAGATCTTTCTAGATACATGCATATATATAAAATGGTCATATGTTTTTTGGAACATTAATATTCGAATTATTGATCTGAACTAAATCACATAGAATAACTTTATTTTGACATAATTTTAAATATAAATGAGAAAATTTATCATTTGTCAGAGGATTCAGTTATATGTGTGCATTCCACTTTTTTGAAAAATGTTGGTTTATATAAAAAAATACACTTTATCACCCAAATTAAAATTTTAAGTTTCGAATATAGATAATTATAAAAAAGATTTTTTTGTTATATAAATGCATAATAGTCCAATCACTCTCAAATTCTGAACGATATAAATATAAGTTATTTATTGGTGTATTTTTCATAATTTATTAAGGAAAATCTAAAAAAATAATGTAGTCACTATATATCATTGAAAATTTAATTTGCTTTAAAAATCTTCAATGAGATTTTCACAATAAATTGATTGATGTTTACTATAAATTGAATAAGATTTTCACATTCATCTCTCATAAGCACATTATAGTATTAAATGTGGTCAGCTTTAAATACAAATTTTCTTGTTGAAAAAGGTAATTTTGTTGGGACCCTATTTTGTTCTTACCAATCAAATTCATCTTATTCTTGTGTATATACAATTCTTTAGATTTTAAATTTCTATCGTGTTAACATTACAAAATTTAAACAAAAATGTTTAACTAGATATAGCTAATTAACTACATTGTTATCAATGGATTAGTTCATCCTTTTGTGTATACCTTTGTTAAAATGTTGACGATTAGTTGTTTTTTGACATATTAAATAGTTATAATATTAAAAATATATTTGTTTTGATTATGGACATCATAAATGGAGAGAGAACACTTTAGTAATACCATGATTTTGCTATATGATTCTCAATTGAAAAGCATTTAATTCTAACAACGCATGTTTAAGATACGCAGATTCATAGAATATATGTCTGTTTGAACAACTATTAAATAGTTTCAATATTTTGTGTAAGTGAAAATCTCCTTAGCCTCTCTATAAAGTACCATTTCATTTGTCGTCAAAATAAAAAATAGTAAGTAGATTTTCCAAATTCTCTAATATCTAAGTTTTCCATATTTCGAAGTTAATTAGTGTAATATAAAAACATTTTCTTTCCGGTTTAGTTTACTTTCTCTTACAGATTTTCAATACAAACAAGAAGAGAAGTGACTATACTTCAAAAGGGATCGAAGATGCAGACATTGGGTTTAATGGCGATGATAGCCGTCTATGTATGTTTAATAGTCTTATTATGTTTTGGAGCATATGTAAGTTGTATATACTTTTGTCAAAATGATGATGATTCGTAATCGTAATTATAAATTATTCAACGATGTTTAATGTTTCTCTTTTTTTTTGTCTACGATCATATTTTTAATTAATTTTGTGTTATGATTTATATGTTTAGTAGTTTATAATAACTTTTATTGTCAATAGTAACTTTTAACGAAAATTCTACTATTTTGGTCAACAAGCCTTAGGATTTGATTATAGAAGAGGCTTGGAACCACACCCGTAACGTTAAACCTATTCTTTTAATTCGATTAACATAGTATTCTTCTACGAAAAGAAAAAAAAGAATCGAAATTAATTTTTGGTGTAAACCAAACCAAACCGACTCAAATAAAACAAAAACCGAAATCAATTATGGGTTTGGCCTAACATTCTACCGTACGTCAACGAACGCAACTCTCTCTCTCTCTCTCTCGTTTTCTAAAAATGGATTAGAAGATAATTAAAGATGGATCAACGAGCTTGACCAACGATCCCAGCTCATATTAACCATCAAAAATCATTGCTTCTCCTAAGACCACCCAATTAAAAAAGGAATTGGAAAAAAAATGTAAAGGGGAAAGAGGATTAGGAAACAAATGATTAGGTAGTAAATTAAAAATATTGCAAACCCAAGAAGAAAAGTTCTTGTCTTTGATCTTTTCTTTTAATCTTCAAAACTGGACCCCTCTTAAGATCTCAATTTGGTTTTCTTGTCTTCTTTGTTTCTCCAAATTCGACAAAGAGAGAATCGATATTTTGAGAGGGTGCCAGTTTTTTTTGTTTTTCCTTCTCCAATCTTGTTTCCTGGGTTCGGTGTAGAAAAAAACTTGTTTTTCTAACTTTTTGTTTCTCCTTTCTCAGTTAATTTTTGTTTTTCCCGGGAAAGTTTTCATTTTTATTTTTTGGGGTGATTGAAAAAGTTCCATAAATGTGGGGAGCCGCCGCAGAACCAGCAGATTCTTATTACCAGATTCGTCCTGAGTGCACCGATGTCCCCAATACCAGATTCAAGATCAAAGTATGTCTCTTTACGTTATATCAACTAGATTGGCCATTGCAATTCCTTCTGAATTTCAGTTTTCTTTTTGTTTACGTCGCTCAAAAGTCGTTCTCTTGTGTTGTTTTGGATTCTTGTTTCTCCCATACAATGAATGTTTAAGCTGAATTTGTGAACATTGGGTTATCATTATTTGGCGTGATTTCTCCTTGGATTTGGATACCATTGCTAGCTATTATCATGAAGAGAACATTATTACTTATCATGCAAATGCCATGTTTATGTCTTTTCTGATGGGGATTATTAATCTGAGTGCTCTTTAATTAAGTTTGTAATCTCATAATTGTGTTTAGGGAAAAGCAGATTCCTCATTGGATTTGTAGATTTTGTTTGCCATTGTTAGGTTTATATATGTGGGAGGTGGATTATGTGTTATTATTAATTGTATTGATGTGATCAAACAAGAGAAGATAGCATTACTAGTTATGTGCTTAATAGGTTCTGGTAAACACTAATGCTATGTTATTGATCTTTGTGCTGCTTTAGGTTCACGGATTTAGTAGTGATCTTTGCTTAGTAGAATCACATGATTATGTTAAGAGAATGGCAGAGTCTACTATATTGCTGACAATATCTGTCTTTTTCTTTGATTTCGTTTGTGCAGCCTGGTAAAACTCTAAGTGTGAGAAAATGGCATGCTGCATTTACACAGGAAGGGTTCCTCGATATTGGCAAGACTCTAAATCGAATCCAACGAGGGGTAAGTCTCAAAACATTGTTTGCAAAAGACTGCAACATTAACTAAGTTTGTTCTGATTATGCAAAGATCACTTGTATACCCCCACCAATGCCTATCATTCCAAATCCGTTTGCTTGCTTTCTTGACTGGTTCTAGGGGATCCATCCATCGATTAGAGGAGAAGTCTGGGAATTCTTACTCGGTTGTTATGATCCAAAGAGCACATTTGAAGAAAGAGAGCAAATCCGACAACGTAGAAGGTAAATTTTTTCACCCATATATACAAGAATATTAGATTCATCAGCGATTCTATTGGTCTTGCATTCTCTTTGCTGCTATATCTCTTTTTATTTTGAAGAATCGGTATTTCCCTTTCAGATTGCAGTATGCTTCTTGGAAGCAGGAATGTAAACAAATGTTTCCAGTCATTGGAAGTGGTGGATTCATTACCGCACCTGTAATTACCGAAAAGGGTCAACCCATTTACGATCCTCTTGTACTACAAGAAACAAATTTAGGTAAAAAATGTGTATCTTTTTGCTTAAGGAAATAGTAGAACGTCATAATTTGGTTAACTAAGCATTTTAAGTATTATCGTAGATGAAAATTCTGATTTTTTCAAAGAGCTTGCAAGCCGAGGACCTTTGGACAAGAAAGTTATCCAATGGATGCTGACACTTCACCAGATAGGTATGTGATCACGCGTCTTAGGGTCTCAACAGAAACTAAGTCTTGAGAGAAATAATTCGATTATATCAATCGATTAACTTGAGTAAATTCTATTTTTCAGGTCTTGATGTAAACCGCACGGATAGGACTTTAGTATTTTATGAGAAAAAGGAAAATTTGTCTAGGCTCTGGGATATTCTAGCTCTTTACGCTTGGATAGACAACGACGTTGGGTATTGCCAAGGTAAAGCCTTCAAATTCAGAGAACAAATGCAGTGTAAATGGTTCAAGCCCTGAACAGTCGGTTGATTCTTAGGTTTCTCTTTATCTACTGTTTCGTCTGAGCAGGAATGAGTGATCTTTGTTCCCCTATGATTATGCTTCTTGAAGATGAAGCTGATGCTTTTTGGTGTTTCGAACGATTGATGCGACGATTGGTATTTTATCTCTGTGTTTTATGTTTCATATATGTTTGTCTTGACTCTCTGTCATCAGATTATATTAAATATTTTTCTTTCCTTTCGAAATGGAAAGCGAGGAAATTTCCGGAGCACGGGAAGATCAGTTGGAGTTGAAGCACAGCTTACTCATTTGGCTTCAATCACTCAGATTATCGACCCCAAACTTCACCATCACTTAGGTATCTACAAAAGCTTTCTCACCTCACTTGTCGCATAGAATCGTCGTAATTGGTTGAGCGAGTGAGATCTTGAAAGAAAATTTGGTTCTTGAAATGCAGAGAAATTGGGTGGAGGTGACTATCTCTTTGCGATTCGGATGATAATGGTTCAGTTCCGGAGAGAATTCTCTTTTTGCGACTCCTTGTACCTTTGGGAGGTAATGGTTCTCTTCGTCTATTTATAAACTCAAAAACATTTTTCTTGGACAGGACACTAATAAAGACAGATAATTCCTTTTTGGCAGATGATGTGGGCACTAGAGTATGACCCGGAAATGTATTCTCTGTACGAGGAGCCGCAATTCGAGGGAGAGAAAACTGAAGGTTCCTCCAAAGGTAAACCAAAGTCGATAAACCAATGTGGGAAATATGAAAGAGAGAACATGAAGAACGGTGGAAAAAGCGCAGAAGGTCCTTTGCCTATTTCGGTTTTCTTAGTGGCTAGTGTTTTGAAAGACAAGAGTTCTAAGCTAATGACCGAAGCTCGAGGACTTGATGATGTTGTTAAGGTAATGCAGAGAGATCTCAGGGGTTTTGTCTCTTTAACAGCTTCCGTTTTTAATGAATAAACTTCTCAATGATCATTGTGTTTTGCACAGATCTTAAACGACATAACCGGAAACTTGGATGCTAAAAAGGCCTGTTCTGGCGCAATGAAACTACACAAGAAGTATCTTAAAAAGGTTTACTTATAAATTTTTTCCTTCTCTCTTAGATTTGTTTGTCATAAGTTCTACTGAGGAAGTCTTTTGGCTTTGTATCTGATCCTTCTTTTAAGTCATTCTAATCGTTTTGCTTTTTGTTATTTCAGGCCAAGAAATAGCATTGGAGAAGATTCATGAGTAGTGTTTTCGTATGTTCTTTTTACATATTTTATAACTCACAAAATCCGGCGACAAAAAGTTACTGGTCAGAGATTTACAATTACTTGGGTGGCAAGCATTGCTTTAAAAGAAAAAACCATGGAGCCCTAATTTACACAACGGACGACAACTTTTCGTTGTCAAGTGTTCATACAATCCATGTTGTAATATTGATGTAACTAACCATGTGTTTTCTTTTTTTTTGTATTACCTAAACAAAAGGAAAAGGTAAAAGCACAAAAAAATTCTATCTTCCTCCTGGGTTTCAAACTCCATTGTTGTATTTATAAGTCAGTTTATGTAAATAAAGATGCATTCTCTGTTATTCACTCGTTTACTCAAGTCCCAGAGGCCTATCATTTTCATCTATGCAAAAAAACAAAATATATCTATGTACTACCTGTCTCTTCAGGGCTATAATGGTTCTGGTTTTGGCTCTGTTTCTGGTTATGATGACTAATCTGGTCTAAGTACTTTGGTAAGACCGAAGAATGTCCTAGACTTCATCGACAATTTTTTCATCGAGATTTCGGTTTCTTTCATCACTTTTATTTACCTTTGGAATTAGCTGCTGGGCATTGCCATCAATCGACCAGTCCTTGTGGCAGCTCGTCCTCTTTCTTTGGAGAATCCTAGTCTTGAGCTAAGGATAGTGTCGAAAACAATAATGGTGGTAGTGGTACTTAAGCAAGAATCAGAACGAGATCAAGTCGATCACAGTTTAATGTTTACTTAGAACGCAAGGAGGAAGAAAGAAAGTGAGAGAGAACACACATACCGAATGAACATAATTAACGCAAATTTTACACCGAAGAAACGTTTTCATTGAGAAAGAAACAAAGAAACAAAGACATCGGGAAGTTGAAAACATAGATAGTCACTTAAAAGTCTTAAAACACCTAAACTCCTCCTTTATTGCAACTCCTTCCACATCAGAAGGATCAAGGGAAATTTTTACGTAAGTTAAAAACATCGTCTTTAAGCATCTACGGTTTCAGCTGAATCAGCAGCAGCTAAGACCAGCTCTGGGCTTAGGTCTCCAACATAGGTTCCGTCCAAAGCGTTGGGCTGTCCCAAGGCTTTAAGAGCGAGCTGTCCTGCCTTCTGTCCAGATATCATCATAGCTCCGAATGTTGGTCCCTGCATCAAAAATTCACTCAGGAGTTTGATCTTACAATTGTGGATACTGAATCATATTTTGGTCAATGAAAATTAAAACAAACTCACCATTCTTGGTGCGCCGTCGATCTCAGCAACTTCCATACCGGTCACAATCATACCGGGAACAACCTCTCTGGTCAATCTCACAATCGCGTCTTCAGCTGTGTTCATGTCGAGAGCTTTCATCCCGGGAACATGGTCGATCAACCCGATGCTCTTCAACCTCTTCACACCGGTGGCTCCAAATGGACCGTCGTGGCCGCATGAGCTCACGACAATTTTGGCCTCCATGACGTTAGGGTCCATGCAAGACTGTGTGTCGTGGTTCATCGACACAAGAGCCCAGTTAGTCACCACACCAGCGACTCTGTTTCCTTTGACAATCAGATCCTCGGCGGCCACAGCATTGAAGAGCTTCACGTTGGGACGAGCCAAGAGCTTGCTCATGATGGTGGATGTGAACAGAGCAGCATGCTTGACCACCACGTAGTTGTCTTGCTCATCGTAGGCTACACCAATCTCGTCAAGGAACAAGTGAGCTGGTTTGCGCACGATCTGTCAAACACGTATACACAATACTATTCAGTCTAGTACTCATGACCTTCCATGAACACAACAACAAATTCATCGAAATTTAGTTAAATCTAATCCTAATCTGACATCAACATTCTCAATGAGTTTATCAGTCTCTGTCGTAAATTTTTAATCTCCAGAATCATAAAGTTAATCAACTGATCTCACATGCAACTCATCTAAAACCTCAAATACGACATAACTAGCTCTTAACAGAGAGATAGAGAGAGAGTTAGGATAAAACATTACCATGGCAGAGAAAAGCTGACCACCGAGCCACGCGCCACCGCCGGGACTGACAGATTGTTCGATGATTGCGACCTGAACATTAGGGTTCTTACTGATCTCGTAAGCGCATGATAAACCTGCGGATCCAGCACCAACGACGACGACGTCAGTCTCGGCGTAAGTGATCATATCAGTCATGTACCTCCTCGTCATCTCGCGGGACACGATCGATTCCTTGATGGGATCGAAAGTGAAGGCGTTGAGATCGTAAGCAGCGGTGGCGCGAACGGAGACGGCGGAAACAGATCGTGGTTTGAGACCGACGGAGACAGGAGCGGCGGAGATGGATGAGCCATGGAAAGAGGAATCAAAAAGCCTCTGTGGCTTGGTGGAAGAGAGAGAGAGAGTAGAAGTAATGGCCGCCATTTTCTGAGGGAGGCTTTGGAGTGATGATGGTGAAGTGAAACTGTGGTGGTTGTTTGAGTATTTAAATTAAGAAGAAGCAGAAAAAAAAATCTGGAGAGTGATTGACACGTCAGAGATAAGGAATGAAGGGTCACCGAATTTTGCTTTTTTTTATATATAATAAAATAGTTTGTGTATTTATTGTGATCATTTAATTTTGCCATCAATAGAAACATTGGAAAGTAACGATCTCGATCCTTCACGGTTCTAAATGAAAAAGTCATTTGATTAATATGAGAAATTAGCATAAATCCCGTGGGGGTGGGGTTCAATTTCTTTTTAATTAATATTACGTAAACATAATTTCATTTTTAAATTTTTTTTCTATGTAGACATACGGTAGAACAGAAACAATTATTATAAAATATATAAAATAAGGTCGTCAAAAAAATGAACAAAATTCAATATATCATCTTTGGTTATACATATTACTAAATTAAGAGAAACTTATTCAATTTGATTACCCGACTAAGAAAATAATATTTGTTTGCTAGAAAAGATGAAATATTGCAATCAGTATTGCCAAAATAAGAAGTTTAAGTAGGAGTTTTAAAAAAAATAAAAAATAAAATTCAGTTCCTGGTAATAAAATATCTCGAAGCTTTTGTCTTGAAGTATATGTAACCATTTGCAGTGAGTGTGTGGTGACACGAACACAAGAAAGTGGAATATCTTTGTACAATAGTGATGGATTTGGACTTTACTAGTGAAAAAGACAGTTCATTACTATGGTGTCCAATTTAAAAATAATTATTATTTATTATTATTATATCAATATGTTTTTGTATTTACATATTATGAAAGGCATGTTCTTTTTGGTCATAGAATCTTTTCTTTTTCTTCTTGTGGACCAAAATAAAATCTGCAATTCAATAGCTAAAATCTGCAATTCATAACTTCAGGTTGTTGCTTGTATAATTTAAAAAGAATAATAACAAGAGCTGAAATTATAATATAAGCAGTATGTTCCTGAAATTCAAATGCATTATCTGTTCCCTCCATGCCATAGGATTATATAAAACAAAGTAAATTAGAGAGAGTAATTTTTTTTTAAAACTCAACATTGAGAAATAAAAAATATTTGTAGTAACATCCTTCACACAACCTGAATCTTGCCAACAACGCTGCGTCCATGATCTTTCTCTCTGTCAAACTTTGTAACAAAAAAAGAAGAAGAGACAAACAACTTTATTGCAAATGGCGTATCCAAACATATTGCGAGAAGTATGTATATAAATATTCTGAAATTTTATCTAGATTGTTTTTCAATATATCTTTATACTAAAATATGAATTTTTTTATTTTAACGAACATAAAAAATAGAATTATTAAACCTTCGTA
The DNA here is from genome assembly GCA_000218505.1 of Schrenkiella parvula. Lineage (NCBI taxonomy): Eukaryota > Viridiplantae > Streptophyta > Magnoliopsida > Brassicales > Brassicaceae > Schrenkiella > Schrenkiella parvula. Next base: position 8,879,389 of record CM001192.1, on the reverse strand, counting down.
ACAACATATTTCCTTAAATTATTTGGTACATTTAAAAAGTAAAGAATGACAAAGGTTTCAGTAGCAAAAATATCCCACATACGGATATCCTACCGATCTCCTTGCTAGAAGCGGAAAACTGGCATACGACAAACCAAAAAGAGAGCGAAGAGGAGATGGCTGCTCCCCAACCGCAGGACGATCCCGATATACCCCCAGAGACAGAACACAGACTCACCTGCGAAGTCGATGCGTCGTGGGTGGATCATGGACAGACAAATTAATAGAATAGAATGAGTCCTAAATGAAGTCCGAAGAGAGTACTCTATTGGATCAAAAGCGTGTAAACGGTGCTTCTCTTCACTCGATACAGAAATAGAAGGCTTCATATGAGCTATGTCCTGCCTGCAGAACATGCGGATCATATCAGTTCAATTTGAGACAGACTATTTAGACCTACTTAAAATGATTGAATGAATGGTCTCTTTTAATTCAGAACTAGAAACCTTCCATAATCTTAGAGCATCTCTAATAGTGAGACCCACATGTGGGTCTCTAAACATTTTTTTAGTAATTTTTTTTCAAATTAGATATCCACCATTATTTTTTTTCCATTGGTAGAACCTGCAATGGAGAAAACCTGCAAATCCACACGAACAATCTCTTAGTTAAACCATGGAGAGAAAAAAAACAAACACGAGAATATCACATTTGTGTGGGGGAGAGGAGGATTCAAACAAAATTCACCGTATTTCACCTTTTTTTCCATGACGCAGACTTCAATTGTTATCTTCCGATCAACACATGCTCCTTCTTCCACCCTCATCTTCACTCACTCGATATTATCTTACACGGCGCACACGTTCTCTTCTCTCTATCTTGAATCAGGGATTCCTAAAAACACAATGGAAAAAAAATCGCTTGATGTATCAAAGAAGAACAAGACAGTTTTCTTTTTCCTGCAATCACAAATTGACACGTTAGAATTTCTAGAGATTTTCAAAATCTCTTTAATAAGAGACGTTTCTTCTTCTTTTTTTATTTTAACTCATTTATTTCTTTATTTTTTAATTTAAGAAACTCTTTTAAAAACTTCTAAAATATACTAATGGAGCTGCTCTTAGAAACTATTTTGAGATCCAAAGACTGTCGTTAATTCTCCATCTATGTGCGGATACACTAGCAAAAAATGTTCGCATAAGAGATTCTCTTTTTCCATGTAAGTCATAACTCGCCGATAATAAACATTTTCTCAGAGATGAATCGATCTCACTAATCTTAAACTAATATATAGCGGTAGTTGATAACAAGTTCTGATATTATCTTGATCTTCTTATAAAGAACAAAAATCAAAACCAAATATATATATAATCTTGGTATATCTCTCTTTTTTTATTTTTATTAAAGCAATGTTGGTCTCAAAACCTAAACTTTTAAGCAAGAAACAGGGTATGACTCCCAATCCTCTCTGGATAAAAATCTACTACAGAGTTACAAGATCTTTTAGATTATATATACTAGCTACCGAAAAAAAATCTGAAGCTGTGATGTATATTAGGATTGTTGTTGAAATACACAATTTATAATTTACATATACTCCCAAAAAAAAAAGTCGGATCGAGTATGCATGGTGTTGCAGTGCAAAGACTCATCTCGATCATTCACTTGACACCTTGCACATATGTTTCGAAACTTTCGTAACACCTAATCCAAACAAAACTCTCATGCATGTTTTGTCCAATGTGCTTACACACCATCTCATGCTTATTACACGTAATGCCATGCAAAACTCTTTCCCCTTCCATAAATAAACTCTTTTCACTTCAATTCAGTTCAATTCACTTCATCATCATCGGTAACCAAAAACCTCAAAAACTCACACAAAATGGCTAAGCTTTTTCTCGTTTTCGCAACTCTTGCCCTCTTCGTCCTCCTAGCCAACGCTTCCATCTACCGCACGGTCGTTGAGTTCGACGAAGAAGATGGCCTCAGCAACCAAATGGGCCCACGACAAGGTAAGTGCCAGAGGGAGTTTATGCAGCATCAGCAGCTGAGAGCTTGCAAGCAATGGATCCGCGAGCGAGCTCAACAAGGAAGAATCGGATATGAAGCTGATGACTTTGAGCTCACTCTTGATGTTGGTCTTGAGGATGATGAGAACCAAATGCCTCAACATCACCAACCAGCTCTTAGAATGTGTTGTAACGAGCTACGACAAGTAGACAAGATGTGTGTGTGCCCTACACTGAAACAGGCGGTTCAACAAGTTGGATTCCAGGGAACGCATGGACCACAACAGGTGCAACACATGTTTAGGACTGCTAGGAACTTGCCTAACATCTGCAACATCCCTGCAGTAGGATCGTGCCAGTTCAGGGCAACTCCTTACTAAAGATCACGAAGAGGACAAGTTTTTATAAAGCGTGTGCGTACATATGGTGGTTTTGTTGATGATAATAAAAAGTCTCACTACTGTGGCGTGTACGTGTTTATATCGTAAAAATGTTATGTACTGTTTGAGTTAAAGAGTTTTAGTGGCAATATTACACCTTGTAGTGTAATGTAATTTGCCTACTCCTTCAATAAAGAGTTTCTCTTGGGTACTGATAATCTTTAGCATCACACTCTATTGGTTCTCATATTTGTGTTGTAAGCAATTATTGAGATTGATGATATAAGCTGATACATGTAACGTACCTGTAGGGGATTATGATAAGATCCACATGACTTCTGTATTTGATTGAGACTTGGGCATAGCTAGTTCTTAAAGTACACACAACTTTATATATGCGGCTTGACATTGTTGGTACCAACCACAGGCAATCATGCTTAGACACAAGACAGAGATTTATTCCTTCTCTTCGTTGCAGATACTTGAACACAGAACCCAAAACTCTACATTAATATATATCCAAAACGAAAATGGACAGAGAAACTAGGGACATGAAGTGAAAGACTTCAAGCTCAACAAAGAGAAACATGAAGTTAAAGGATAGGCAGACCAACAATAAGCACTCATCAAACAGAAACATCACTGAAAAACAAAATGAAGATCAGTTTCTCGCCTCAGCTCGATTGACGGAAGCTATTTTCTCGGCTCCAGGAACGAGAAAAGGAGTCAAAGAGGAAGGAGAGCTCCTTAGTGGGCCCTAACATGGGCTTAATTATTAACTCCACTTTTCGGGTCAGTTTGCTGAGCTAGTGATTGGTTTACCAAATCTATATTAAACCGAGTTGAACCAAATTAGTTTTTTTTAACCAATAATCTAATTTAAAAAAAAAATAGAAAACAAAAGTCAAATTCTTCATCTAATTAATTAAGAATAGCGCACGTCACGGAAAAATAAAAAGGACTGGCGCATGTCCTACTAATTTTGGTGGATTTGATTGGTTTAGCATTTAGGGTTGAATGAGAAATTTTAAAATAAGCTAAAAGTTGGTTTAAACTCGGTTCGTAAATACAATAGTCAGTGGAAAGTAGAAACTCCTACAAAAAAACTCTAACGAGTTCAATTAATACTAGTCGATTTGTTAGAATCGGCCTAAGGCGATGAAAGTTTTTGGACTTGCACTTTAGTCCGCACCAATCGAGTAATGCGATTAAGATATGTCCGTAATACAACTTAAAAAGAGAGATGTTTTATAGCTTACGATAGATATCATGATTACAGTAGAAGATTACAATCTTCTTAAAGTTAACACGCACACACAAAAACATCAATCTTTGAACACAACGAAGACATTAAAATATGATAATAAAAACTCAGAGAACAAACAATCGGAAGATGGAAGTACATACATTGTTAGAAGACGAAAGACAAGGCACCAACCAAAGCGGTGGCGATAAACTGAGGATAGGCAGAGAAAGTGGCAGCCCCTACAGCCGGAGTAGGGGATTGAGGTCCATGTGGCCCGGGAGCATGAGCGTGGTCATGATCGTGGTCATGGTTGTGGTCATGATCGTGGTTATGTGGTGCGGGAGCATGAGCATGGTCATGATCGTGATCATGTTTATGTGGTGCAGGAGCATGAGCGTGGTCATGATCGTGGTCATGTTTATGTGGTGCGGGAGCATGAGCGTGGTCATGGTCATGGTCGTGACCGTGGTCATGTGTATGTGGTGCGGGAACATGAGCGTGGTCATGTTTATGTGGTGCGGGAGCATGAGAGTGCTCATGATCGTGGTCATGCGTATGTGGTGCAGGGGCATGAGCGTGGTCATGATCGTGGTCATGATTATGTGGTGCGGGAGCATGCACATGGTCATGGTCTGGCGTAGGAGCATTAGGTAATTCATCGTCACCGACATTTTTATGTGGCGCAGGAGCAGGAGCATCATGGTGGTGTCCGTCGTGCGACTCGGCAACCATGATCAAGACGGCCAAGACAATGCAGAGGAAGACAAAGCGGATCAAAGAACTTGTTGCTGCCATTTGAATTCTTCTTTGGTTTCTTTCTTTGTTGTTCTCTGTAGGATCTATCAACAAAGAGGATTGTGGATTGAATTTATAGAGAGGGAGGTTGCATAAAAATGGTTGGTGAATTTGAAAGTCTATGCATAAGAAAGAGTCTTGGTATTGACACGATCATTTTGATTTGTCATTACTACATGCTGTTTTTTTTTTGTCAACATAATATCATGCTGTTTGATTGGATTTTTGATTCTTTTAAAAAGAAAAAAATATATCAAAAAGAAAAGACAGAGATGTGAACATGGGGATGTGTCTGAAGTTGTTAGTATTTTTTTTCTTTTTTTTTGTCAACGGTGTATGAATTTGGTAGTAAACACCTTTTTAGATGTTCGTTTATGTCTTGTAACAAATGTTAATTCGTCCCCTAACCAAAAATTGACGAACACGATTGAACACTAGCACTCTTACCAGCAAGGAAACAAAGTGGATAAATTAGCCTATTTGTGATCAGCTAGTCTCGATTGGTTATCTTGCTCCAGATCACAAGAAAGACCTATAGTGTTTTCAATGCTCTAGGCAAAAGATTATCAACATGTCGCTGCTGTTATTGAAAACTGTTTGGATGCTTGTCTTGGGGCCATTACTGTTGCAAATACAAATGGAAAATTATCATACAGGCTCATCATTCTATCGTAAGACCTGGATTCACACCTTCTTTTTAAATCTTCCGAATCATGCTCTTTCGTATTTCTTTCTCTTTTTTTCCTCTGTTAACAGTAATACCCATGCCCACTCTTCTTCCTTTCTTTTTAAAAACTAAGGATTAGCCCGCATAAAATATATTTATTTATATTATGTATTTTTTTGTATTAGTGGTATTTCTTTTAGTTATTTTATTAAATACCTTTTTCTAGAATATAAAGTTTGAGTTGTTTTTTTTTTGAAAATGCTTAATTGTTTCTTAATTATTTTTTTTCAAATATAACCAATTTTTTTTAAATAGAATCTAATAAAATAAGGACACATTAAATTATTTCAAGTCCGGTTTTAGTTTTGAACTCATAACTTATTGCACTATATTTTGAATACATTGTTATCTCGCTTCTGATTTAAATGACATGTTGATGGGATATAAATTTAATTTTTTTTCTTCAGTTGTACCATGAAACTTCATATATTTCTTCTTCTTTTATATTTTCTATGCATAGATACAAAATATGTGAGACAACAAACTGCAAAACAAAATATCTATGAAACAAAAAAATAACTTTTTAACTTTAAAATAATAATAATAAAATAAACTAATAAAGTCAAAATTTTAAATGTCGAGATTATATCAATAAAATCGTTTACATATATAAATTATTTCATATATTGTATATTTTATATATAACTATACTACTATATATTACTCTATTTAATCAATTTTTTATTTATTCGGTTTGATCGGTTTACAACCGAACCATATTCGTATACTATAGTTTCTAAAAAAAAGTAAACAACATTTATACGGTTTATACGGTATAACTAAAATTATACCACATCTTCTATTTCGGTTCGTTCGGTTTGGTTTTACCGGACTGAACACTCATAGTCAAAACCATAACATTTTATTAATTTATCGAAATATTAATTTATAAAAGGTTAATTGGATCAAAAATTTAATTTAAAACCAGAAAATTCTATTAATTTACCAAATGTTAATTTATTGAATATTGATTTATACTCCAAATATTTATTTTAGAAGCCAGTTGTGCTATGACTAATTGATTAATAACCTTTAAACCCCAAAATTTGAGCTTTCATTAACATGTACTCATTCTTTGACCATTACACGATCACATCTAACTGTAAGAAAATAATCACTCAAACTCATCCCACTATCTACATTATTACAAACTTACACATCACAATCATATTTTAATATAATCTCTCCGAATCAAACAAGTAACACCATCCACATTCAAACTTTTATCATTTTCATAACTCGTATTATCAAATTACACTAAGAAGAGAAAACCAAAATTAACCCACCCCAAAAAAGAAACTAATAAAATTTGACAATTCAAAATTAGTTGTGATTAGGAGGAGACTGCAGATTAAACATAGCTTTAGCAGTCATCTCCCTTTCGAATCTCCAAATGTAATTCAACCCAACAAGAAGCTATGTACGGTCCTTCAGTCCCATAGAGATGGCTTTCTCCACCCGCAAGACATTGTATATCACGAGATTTAAACCGAAGATGTCCATCTCTTGTAATAACAGTAACCCACAAGTACCGAGAGTCCCTGAAAAGAGGCAATACGATTTAGAGTAGAAAACAGTAACTTTAAATTACATATGGGAATGAAAGTCAGCAACATGCAACAATTCTCATTGAACATTTTGGATTAGCGTTTCGTTGTCATTAGAGTGTATCACTTAACCAACACTAAGAACAAGCATAACATTAGTGCTAAACTATTGTTGGTTTTAGCCAAAACTTGTAGCTAACTCAACGATTACAAAATCTATGGATCAACAGAACAGAGATTGCAGAATCTATTGTTGGTGTAAAGTCAACCGTCTTTATTAATCGTCTCCGCAGTAGCCGTTGGATTGTTGAGGTAACTTTTCATAATCTGGTGACCACGTATGCAGATTTCATCGGAGCCACCATCACTTTACACCTTTGTATCAGCTCCAAAAGCAGTAACAAAAACGTTTTGAGATGAAAACACAGGTGCCCATCCTCCTCCTGGGTATTCGTTACTCCTCCGTCAAACGAATGTTGCGGATAGAAAATCCTCACAGAGCGAAAGTTCTCTGCATATACATATCGACGTTGGCATCATTTTCTTTCTCACCGTCCGCAAGGACTTTCTATTTGTGGCTTTTCTTCTTACTCCATCATGCTAGATTTATATCTTATTTTATTTTATTTACACCAGGGAATCAAAATAGTCGGTGATTAGAGAAGTCAAATAAATTTATATTATGTCTCTTTGATTTTAGATATATTTATGTTTAATCAATTTATAAAAAGATTTAATAGTTTTTTTTAAATATGTCTCTTTGATTTTAAAAAAATATTTATGTTTAATCAATTAATACAAAGATTTAATTAATGTTTTTTAAATGCTGACATGTCAATAAAAGGTGTGCTGGGATGTCAAAGTTTTATAAGACTCAAACCCAGTTGTTATATAATAGATAGCCAGACAGATAATATATATATTGATAATGTAATTTAGATTTGTTTGGTTTAATTATTGGTATAACCAATAAAACCAGACATTCCACATTTAAAAAAAAAGGATTTAAATAGGGAAAGAGACGTGGAAGGTGAGTCTCTTCTCTGTAGTAAATACAAAGACGATACGTAAAAGAGATCTTAATCCTTTTTCTTCATTTTAAAAAATATATAAATAAGAAAAGAAAAAAATCATTTATGAAGTTTGAAACAGCTTTCGTCTCTTAGGTCTTCGCTCTCTTATCCTAAAAATCTTTTACGCCCTTTCTTGCTTCTAAACGTTTCCAAAGTCTTAATCAGATTCTTGTTTCGTGACACGCTAAATTCCCTTTTTCTGGGTTTTTAAATCGCGTTTTTCCAATTTTGAAATTCTTTCTCAATTTTACCTCTCGATTCCAGCCAAACACACAAAAGTTATTGCTTCATTTGTTCGTTTTTTTCTTCTTCTTCTTGTTTTAGGTATATACATCATCTTCTTCTTTAGCGGTTCAGCTCAAGTATTTTCAGTTTGATCGCTGATTCTTTTTTCTGGGTGTTGCAAATATTCAATTTTTTTTCCTTTCCCTTTTGTTTCTCTGATCAAAGCTTCGATTGTGTTTTGGTGGTTTTTTTGCTTCGGGACAACTTGAAGAAGAAGCAAATTTCGAGTTTGCGTGTATTTTGTTTCTCATATTAGATTCCATAAGAAAAAATTCTGAAGGAATTTGTTTCAGTTTTAAATTGGAATTGGAATTATAATACTCTCCCTTTTTCTCGGAGATTCCACCGTGAAAGATTTTGTTGGAAAGAAAAAAATCTCAGGCGTAGACATTTTCGAGAAAGTTGTTTGATTGAAGAGGCTAACGATCAAGGCTAGATAGTGAAAGAGTTCAGGATTATGAGGAAGAACGGCGACGGTTCTCAGAAGACGGCGACTTCCGACGGAGTTATGTCGCGATCAGCTCGGAGCTCGTTTCGTGCTTTGTCTAACTGCCTTCGGGTGATTTCCTCTGGTGCTTCCACGGTTGCTCGCTCCGCCGCATCCGCCGCTTCTTCAGCCGTTAACCGGGACGTTGAATCTCTTCACGATCAGGTAAAAGTTGCTTCATTTGGAAACAAAATTGGCATATGCTGAATAGATCAAATTGATGAACTTTCTTTGCGGTATTAATCGAAGTTAAGAACTTGATAAAACTTGCCGCTTCTTGGGGGAAAAACTTGCTTATGTTTCTCTTTAGCTTGATACCTTAAAAGATCGACCTTTAGGTTGTGGAGTGTTAAAAATCTTGTGTTACGATATTGGGAAGTTTTTTGAGGAGTTGGATGTTTTTTTGATGCAAAAGGTACTATGGGCGGGGTTTGATAAGCTAGAGAAAGAGGATGGTAATACTCGAAGGGTTCTTCTACTAGCATTTCAGTCTGGATTTCAAATTTGGGATGTTGAAGAAACAGAGAACGTCCATGTCATAGTTTCTACGCATGATGGACAAGCATCCTTTATGCAAATGCTACCAAGCCCGATGATCTCGGAGGATTTATACGATAGGTTTTCTGAGAGCCGTCCGCTTTTGGCTGTGTGTGGTGACAGTTCTTGGGAAGAAAATTCAAATAGACAGAGCATTTCTGACAACCCCGGAATTGAAACCGTAGTTCCTACAAATGTGCATGTCTACTCGTTAAATTCTCAGTCTTATGTGCATACCTTGAAATTCCGGTCTGTTATCTACACCATTAGGTGCAGTTCTCGGATTGTTGCTGTGCTACAAGCCGCTCAGGTTCGAATTGTCATATTGTGTCAATATTGTTTCCTGTGATTTGTCTGTTCTGAAACTAATAGGGGCCACATTTGACTGTGCAGATACATTGCTATGATGCTAAAACATTGGAAAAGGAATACATGATTGTCACTAACTCCATCTCATATGGCTCCTTGGGTGTTGGATATGGTTCTCTTGCAGTTGGTCCACGATGGATTGCTTATAGTGGAAGTCGTATTGCCGACTCAAGTTCCACACATTTCACTTCAGAACTTATCACACTGTCATCATCACCAAGTGTTGCTCAATTTGCAAGAGAATCAAGCAGGCAGATCGCTTCTGGGATTGTGACTCTTGGAGACAAAGGGTACAGGTCATTCTCTAGGTACTGCTCAGAGGTTCTCCCCAATCCGTATATTCCTGGTTTGAAAGGCATTGGAGTTGCTAATGACAATGTGCCAGACGCAGATAGCATAGGAATGGTATACTCCAAATCCTCCTCAATTTGTTTTGATCTCAAGTTGATTTTCCATTGATCTCTGCTTTATACTTATACGTGGTGGTGTGTGCAGGTAATAATCAAAGATATCATAAGCAAAAGCGTCATAGCGCAGTTTAAGGCACACAAGAGTCCAATTTCAGCTTTGGCCTTTGATCCAAGCGGCATGCTTTTGGTGACTGCTTCGATTCAGGGACACAATATTAATGTCTTTAGAATAATGCCGAGAACCTCTACAAGTAGTGATGCGACCGCAGCGTCTTTTGTGCATCTGTTCAGGCTCCAGCGTGGTTTTACTAATGCAGTAAGTAAAGCCCATTACTTTCGCATATTGAAAAATATGACGTTTTTCATTAACACTAGTGAGATTTTTCAGGTGATACAAGACATCAGTTTCAGCAATGATAGCAGTTTGATAGTGATTAGCTCTTCAAGAGGGACAAGTCATCTGTTTGAGATTGATCCCGAGGGAGAGGAGAATTCTCCGGTTCCTCTATCAGCGGTTAGTAGGATAAGAAGCGGAAACATCAGCGGATGGATGGGAACAATGAGCGGTGCTGCAGCTGCAGCAGCTGGAATGGTTGGAGGCTCTCTTCCGGGTGCAACTGCATCAACTTTCTGTAACTGTGTTGAACAGAATAAGAACAGTCTGTATGGTTCTGCTTCTGAAAATAGCTCCAAGAGTAATCTTCTAGTTTTTGCTCCTTCTGGATGTATGACACAGTATGCATTAAAGGCGAACCCAGTTGGGGATGGTCATGAGACTGCGATGCTGACGGGGTCTGGTTTTGAGTCTGGTTCAGAGACTGAAGGAAAAATAGCGGTTGACCCAATACGAAGGTGGTCCATGATCCAAAACCAATCTAGAAGAGAGATGCAAGATCACCACAGTGACATATATGGAGGTGGAACAACTTCGGATTCTAAAAGTAAAGTGTTTCCTGAGATTGTTAGAAAGCAGAGTGCTGATGAATCTTGGAAAGTAACTAAGAAAGGAAAGGTCCGTGTGGAGGATAAGCATCAGCTGTACATATCTGAAGCAGAATTAGACATGTATCAACCGTCTCATCTACCGTTATGGGAAAGGCGAAACGTAAAATTTCCTTCTTCTTTTTTTTTCTTGAGAGAGAGAATGATCTGCAAACTCGTGGATGTCTCTGATACTTTGTATTTTGCACAAAACAGTTTAGGTTTCAAGAGTTGGTGTTGGATCTGGATGAAGAGAGTAGCGGTGGAGGAGGGGAGATGGAGATGGAAGGAATCCAAACTCGAGCGATTGAAGCAAGAACAAGAGATTTGGTTCCACTCTGGGGTTATCACCACTCTCCAAAATCGCAACAAGTGATGAAAGAGTGAGTTTTCTTAATCTGATTATGCTCTACATTTGGGCTTTTCTCTTTGGTCTTTGTCACACTTTATTGACACTAATATTATGGCACAGATCATCGCAGAGTCCAAGGAACACTACACAAGGTGATCAAGTGGCTCCTCTAGAGGGCCATGGAACTCATGGAACAGAGACCAAGCTCGGAGTTGTACATAGCAAGGAAGAGAACTTGAGATCAGAAGACGAGAGCGTGAGATCTGAAGAAGATACCTCAATATCAGACGAAGAGACCCAAAGCAAGCCTGTAAATAATGAAGAAGGTATTGCAGAGGAGAAGACCCATAAGGATGAAGAGGAGTTGGATTAGAAGAAGGTGATGTTGTTATTGATTTCTTTTGTTTTTCAAGTTCAACAACAGAATAACAAAACTAACTGTGGAAAATTGTATAGAAAAGAAAAAGAAAATTGACATACATGTTAGGTGTAAATAGCAGTTTACTGTTCTTTAGTTAAGGATCATCATTGGCCCCATTGTATTGATTCATGAATTATATCTTAGGATGTAAACAAAAGGGAAACAGAAAGGTTGAGAGGAAAATGCAGAGTTCTCCAATGTCATGCGTGTAAACAGCTTTTCCTTCTTCGTCTATCTTGAACACCATTAAAGTTCTTTTTTTTCATTTCCACCGTACCACTTAACCAAGAAAGTTTCACTGCTGGTTCTTGATTCCACCAAGTGCTGGCTCGTACAACGCGAATGCAAAAGCTCCCACTTGGTCTTGGTCAGCTCGGGAAAGTTTTGAAATCGCAACCTCTGAAACTTGGGTTTGTGATTTTCTGTGGGGAGATCTCATGATCCAATAAGGTATTCGAAACATCTCATGTTTCTTTGAAAGCATGACACGGGAGAAAAAGAAGCAGGAGTGATGTTGATACACTCGGAGTTTACTGTAAGCTGCTCTGCAAAAGCTGAGTTGAGATCCCAAGAAACTTGACAGCCACGACACAGTCTTCATCCACAGGAGAAGATGATGATATGGCCACGTCGGTGACAATTTGTGTGTCTGGCAACGAGGCAGAGTTACATATGTTGTATGTAAATGTGAATACATCTCCAAAAGGAACAAGAAGGGGTTTGAAGAAAGGGAGATAAGAAGCCATTAGAGAGAAGAAGACGAGATGATCATGGGAAAATGCCAAACTGCAATAGCTTATATATTCAACTATTATGCATTATTAATTAGTCTCTACTTGATTTGCAATTTTTCTCGTTAACAACTAACACGATCATTTTTTATTATTATTTTTTCTCAGAAATTAGAATGGAATTCTATTTATTAAATCTAGTAGTATCAAAACTTATTCCTACCACCTATGCCATGTTGAGTAAAACATATTCCTATATTCAAGATAATGTTTTTTTAATGGAAGTTATGAAAATATATTTTGTGAAAATAATATATATATATATATCATTCAAACTGCATATGTTACGAAAAAAATATAGAATATATATATATATATATATCTTTGACATTTACTTTATTTAATCGTATATATTATATGATTGACTTATACGATTTTATGTCTAAAGGTAGAATTCCGTGTCTACATTTCAAATTGTGTATTTTATATGACCAAATGATACTTAATTTATAAGATTATATGGATAAGCAATAAACTTTAAATTATTTTATGATCTCTACACTTGATTTGTCTTTCCATTGTACCATTATAATATTAAAAAAAACATGAATTGAGCTTCTGAATCTGATGTCAAAAACTTGAAAACTTAAATACTTAACCTGAACACGAACGGGTAACTGAACACCTAGACTTAGTCATACCTCGATATAGGATACAGTTCCTTTTCCGTTGATATTCAGTGTGGGAACAGATAAATGTGGTAGATTATTGACACTTGCTATAAGCTAATATATAGTTTAGACTTAAGAGCCTTTGATGAAAAGTACAGGTTTGGTTTAAGTTTTTTTAACTAGTAGACCCTGAAACTAGTGGACCCGAAAAGGAGAAGAAGTAATTAAAATTGGAGTGATGACTTTATGCAAGGTCATGTATAAACCGAGAAATGGTCAAAATTTTCATTATTACATATAAAATAAAAATTTGACGAAGAGACTAGAGAGTATGGTTGACTTTAGAGAGTAGTATATAAAGGAACTAGTAAGAGGATGAATAAAACTAACTTAGAACAACATAAACAAATTAGTCTATATCTCAAAGAGATCCAAAGACCAAAGATTCATTTGGAGGAACTAAAAATGGCTCCACAAAATTTCATCATATATGACATGACTAGTTTTCCTCAGCTAGCAGAAGAGAGTCTCTCTATGTTGGAAGAAACATACGAGGGAACGGTATTGCACCTAGCCACGAAGCTAGGGTACGAGGTATATGCAAAGAAGATAATCGAGCTCTATCCTTCCTTAATCAGTTCCACTAACTCCAAAGGTGACACTCCTCTTCATTTTGCTGCTACCTTGGAACACAAAAGCATCTTGATTTGGATGTTAGAGTCCATTGAATTGCATAATGCATTCGAGAAGAAAAATCCAAAAGTTACAGATATGATGAATGAGGATGGCTTGAGTCCTCTGCACTGTGCGGCAATGAAGGGCTCGGTTGAAATCCTTAGGGAATTTCTCAATATGGTTCCTTCTTCTTTCTACTCAGTCACATTAGAAAAGAACGAAACTGTGTTTCACATAGCTGCGAGATACAAGAACAACAAAGCTTTCATCTTCATGGCAAAGAGTGACAACATAAGCCAACTTCTCTACCAGCTCGACGTAGAGGGCAACACTGTCCTTCACGTTGCCGCCTCTGTTGGCTCTATTAACGTGAGTTTTCTCTTTCTCCCTCTTCTTTCTCTTCTTTCATGAAAAGTGTTATATATGATTGGAGAACTTAAAATATATGTGTGGTTTTGTTGTTGTTTTCCTCATTTGATTAATTAGATACCATTTGGATATATTACAGCTGGTTAAATATATAATTGAGGAAACAAAAATACAAGTCACAACCAAGAACAAGAAGGGTTTTCTAGCGGTTGACCTTCTCAACAAAGATGATGGAGACTTCCTTGAGCTATCTACCGCTCTGATGTGTGGTCCGGAAATAATAATTGATGAACTCCCTTCATGTCCTAGAGAAACGGGAGCTTTAAACAAACAAGTATCCAATGACTTGGAGAAGCGCCAGATGGAGATTCTAAGAGTCGAAATCGATCCAAAGAAACAGTTTGAGATGCAACTAGAGGCTTTGCAAAGCGCTAGGAACATTCTCACCATCGTCGCCGTCTTGATTGCATCCGTTACTTTCACATGCGGTCTAAACCCACCTGGTGGTGTCCATGAAGAAGGAAAGTCCATAGGAAAATCAACCGTGGGAAAAAACTTAGCTTTCATTATCTTCTCGATAAGCAATAGCATCGCATTGTTTACATCAGTGAGTATGGTCACTCTTCTGGTAAGCATTATACCTTACAGGGAAGATTCACTTTTGAAGTTCTTGGTTATAACTCACTGGATGATGTGGGTGGCTGTAGCAGCCATGGCAAGTGCTTATGTCTCCGCGGTATCTTTAACTTTACCTCATCTTGGAGAAACCAATTGGTTAGTCTACGTTAATATTGCTATAGCTAGCTTGACGTTAGGCGGTATGTTTGTTTACCTACGGTTTAAGCTGGCTAAATGCGTGTTAAGGAAGGTTATGCTTCTTAAATGCTTGTCTACAACGACAGGATGCAAGAATGGGTTCTTAGACATGGCAGCCAATATCAATAAAGGCTATTACAGTTATTGAATCTCACTCTATTTATTTTATGTAAAATTTAAGCAACCTTTACGTAGATTCTTGTTATTTTTCATTTCCTTGTCGTGGTCTTTTAGAGTTCCTTATTTAGTTTCATTTAGTTTTTCTTTTTCAACATTATTTTTTGTTACTGTTGTAATTAAATTTGTTATTTTTTTATTTACACTAATAAATTCAAAATTATAAAAATGATAACGAATTCATAAAGGATTAATAAGTAAAAAACTATAAAATTAATCAATAAAGTTATATTTTCTCGAAAAAATTATTCTGCAAAAAAAAACGAACACGTGGAAACCTCATAATATCGGTTTTGTATTTTTCGAATACTCCTACATGTTTACGTTAGTATACCAAAAAAAAAACATATTATTCTACTCACCAAAATAAAAACAAAACAATACTGAAAATAAAATAATAATGACATTGTAGTAATATATTATACAATAAATCGTAACCAAACGTGTGATATGGTTTTTTCATACGTTATGATGTTTTTTTATAGTCATCTTTGCTACTTTTTTTATTATAGCGTCATAGTGTCACCAACTATATTTAAATTCACATAATGCATGTTTTTTTATCCTAAAAATAAGTATTAGACATAATTTAAGAATTTTTCATGCAATATGTTAGATTTGTATCTTATCAAGGCCGTAGATCTATACGGCCAAAAGGTTACCATAACTAGCAGAAATTGAAGCGTGCAAAACTTACAAAGGAAAATGCAAAAAGGCTAAAAGTAAAAATCTAAAAAGACTTCTTGTTTTGGGTGGGGGTAAGATAGAATAACTTACCAAAAAAAAGGATCGATATCGAAATTAGAGAAGAAATTAGTCCTCAAAAAGTAAATTCTGAAGTTGAAGCTACAATGTCTTTGTTCAAAGACTTTATTTAGAGGTAAAGCTATGTCTTGTAACCACCAAACAGCTCCTTTTCATCTACACTCTCCATTCTTTTAAAACATCTGTGTTGCCTTGCTTTGACTTGTCTTTCTCTCTCCAACTTCTACATAAAGCCAAATCCTAACTCCAAATCTCCAAACCGAACCGACCCATACCAAAACGTACCAAATAGAAGTCTGGTTTACGGATAATCGAACAACGATATGTCTAACTACCGTGATATTTATACCATTCCGGTTTAGAATCATAAATAAATCCTGAAATTCAATTAATTCGAATACTTAATCGAATGGTAAACCGGAAAAAATAAACCGAAGCTTTTCACGTAAATACAAAAAGAAAACCCATCACATTTAAACCGTAGTCTTTCTACTTCTATCAAAGTTCTAACAAACACACATCTCCTTTTCTTTCACATGAAACATCAGATACGATCTGCCATTAATAACCTAAACACAAAGCAAGGTTAGGTAAATGACATAGACCCTTTTGAATAATCATACAATACATAACAACGTAAAGATCCATTTTCCCTCTTCGGACATCCATCTCCTTTCAGACAAACCCACATTCAGAACAAAAAGAAAAAGAGGCAAAACAGAGACATAAACAGAAACAGAGAGATGCAATTGCATATATCTCCGAGCTTGAGACATGTGACGGTGGTCACTGGGAAAGGATTGAGAGAGTTCATAAAAGTGAAGGTGGGTTCTCGAAGATTCTCGTATCAAATGATGTTTTATTCTCTGCTCTTCTTTACTTTTCTTCTCCGGTTCGTCTTCGTTCTCTCCACCGTTGATACTATCGACGGCGATCCTTCTCCTTGCTCCTCTCTTGGTAAGTTGTTCACTTGTTCTTGTCCCCACGTTTTTATGAAAACTCTATACTTTGTTGCTCATTTCGTCACAATTTCTGAAGGTTCAAATATATAAATGCGAATTTATTCTACGATTTAGTGTGTTCTTGAATCATTTTATTTAAGATACACGAAGTCAAGCTAATAAACAAATGTAGTTATAGGAAAATGAACATATCCTCAAGTTCATGTAAGAGAATATTCTAAACGAAAATATTGATTTGTATCTAGAGATTTACGCCCAAAAGTGAATAATATAAGAACTGGTCGGTTTGTTTCAGGTTTTAGTTTGTAGTGTAATGGTCGAGCTTGAATTAAATATATATACAAAGTTTATTTTTTGTCTTTTTAATTAACAGCTTGTTTGGGAAAAAGATTAAAGCCAAAGCTTTTAGGAAGAAGGATTGAGACTGATGTAAGTTCTCTCTAACTTCAGATTTAGACTCTTGAGCATATTTACCTTTACTGTGTAGTTAAAAGGTTAAATTTCTTTGGTTATTTATCTAGAATGTTCCAGAAGCTATGTACCAAGTTTTGGAACAGCCTTTAAGTGAACAAGAGCTAAAAGGAAGATCAGATATACCTCAAACACTTCAAGATTTCATGTCTGAAGTCAAAAGAAGCAAATCAGACGCAAAGGAATTTGCTCAGAAGCTTAAAGAAATGGTGACATTGATGGAACAGAGAACAAGAACGGCTAAGATCCAAGAGTATTTATACCGACATGTCGCATCAAGCAGCATACCTAAACAACTTCACTGTTTAGCTCTTAAACTAGCCAATGAACATTCGATAAACGCAGCCGCACGTCTCCAGCTTCCAGAAGCCGAGCTAGTTCCGACATTAGTCGACAACAACTACTTTCACTTTGTCTTGGCTTCAGACAATATTCTTGCAGCCTCGGTCGTGGCTAAGTCTTTGGTTCAGAACTCTTTAAGACCTCATAAGATCGTCCTTCACATAATAACTGATAGGAAAACTTATTTCCCAATGCAAGCTTGGTTCTCATTGCATCCTCTGTCTCCAGCAATAATTGAGGTTAAGGCTTTGCATCATTTCGATTGGTTATCGAAAGGGAAAGTTCCGGTTTTGGAAGCTATGGAGAAAGATCAGAGAGTAAGATCTCAATTCAGAGGCGGATCATCGGTTATTGTCGCTAGTAACAACGAAAATCCGGTTGTTGTTGCTGCTAAGTTACAAGCTCTTAGCCCTAAATACAACTCCTTGATGAATCACATCCGTATTCATCTCCCAGAGGTAAGTTCCGTGATTAGGAAAATACTACATTATTTTTTGTAATGCCTAAACAATCTTTCATTTCTGCAGCTGTTTCCGAGCCTAAACAAGGTTGTGTTTCTAGACGATGACATTGTGATCCAAACTGATCTTTCACCACTTTGGGACATTGACATGGATGGTAAAGTTAATGGAGCAGTGGAGACATGTAGAGGAGAAGACAAGTTTGTGATGTCAAAGAAGTTCAAGAGTTACCTCAATTTCTCAAACCCAATAATTGCCAGAAACTTTGACCCAGAGGAATGCGCTTGGGCTTACGGGATGAATGTTTTCGATCTTGCGGCTTGGAGAAGGACTAACATAAGCTCCACTTACTATCATTGGCTCGACGAGGTAAATCAAAACCACTAACCAGCCAACGAACACTATCAAACACTAGTCAACTTAACTCAGCTCATTTTCATGTATATGTTGCAGAACTTAAAGTTAGACCTGAGTTTGTGGCAGCTGGGAACTTTGCCTCCCGGGTTGATAGCTTTCCACGGCCATGTCCAGACCATAGATCCGTTCTGGCATATGCTTGGTCTCGGATACCAAGAGACCACAAGCTTTTCTGATGCTGAAAGTGCAGCTGTTGTTCATTACAATGGGAGAGCTAAGCCTTGGCTTGATATAGCATTTCCTCATCTACGTCCTCTTTGGGCCAAGTATCTTGATTCCTCTGACAGGTTCATCAAGAGCTGTCACATTAGAGCATCATAATAATCATATATCAAAACTTAATTCATACGTTGGCTAAAAACCCAGAGAAGAGATTCACAGATCACTTCATAGGAGCAAACTTTTCGGCAATGGAGTTTTTACTTCACTGGTCAAGTTTCCCTCTTCCAGATCATGTTTTGCTGTCTCTACTGTTTCTAATTTTTTGTACTTTCAAACTCATGGCGAGGAAGTAAAAACTCATTCTATGTATTAATGTAAGAAACCATAATGTGATAGATAATCTGCCAAACTCTACTTAAATTTACATGTGAATAGATAACATTGCGCCACGCAATTGGAGTTTACAATGTCATATCATTGTTCAACATATAACAGTTATACGACGATAACACGATAAAAACAAAAGCAACGATAAGACTAAGAAAGCCGAGAAAGAGGAGAGCAAAACAAATGGACTTTTTTTCAGCGGAAGCAAGAAGCAACCAGTTGATGATTTTCTTGAGTTTTCTTTTTCTCCCAGACTCCCAGTTAAGCAACTGGTGGACGAAGGACATGATCCTGAGAAGTATCCACTGAAGCAGGAGGCATGAACTGCCACATGGCAACTCCTGGGTAACTGATGACTGGCACCATTTTGTTTCCGGGAGCTTGGCCTTGCGCAGAGGCAAAAGCAGTTGGCATCATAGGTGGGGCTGGGAAAAAGCTTGGTTGAGGAGCATTCATGGCTTTCAGCTGTTGCTCCAGCTTCTCTTTCTCCGTCTTCAGCCTTTGCTTCTCATCTCGCAGCTCGTTTTTCTCGGTCTGATCGAGATCACAAGGAAACTAGTAAGCATTCAATGATTTTATACTAAGAAAGGAGGTTACAAATCGCAGAAAATTTCACCTTTAACTCTTTGATTTTGTCCTGAAGACTTGAATTGGAGTCCTTCAACTTCTGGGCCTCGCCGCGTAGCTGTGACACCATGCGGACAGCATCGACCAGGATTGCAGCCTTATCTGTCTTGGGAGGATTTCCAGGCTCCAAAATTACACCCAATTCCATAAACCTGTTATTCATTTTGCAAAGCAATGAATTTCGATTCCTACATGAGAAAAGAGAAGAAAATACAAAATTGATAAGGTTACTTGTCATTCAGCCTGTCTCGGCGCTGCTTCTCTCTACATGCTTTCGAGCTCGTGGCAGAGGATGATTCACATCTCGCCCTGAGAAAAGTAAGGACCAGGATTACTTTTTTTTATCCTCTTATAAAGCCAAAAATATTTCAAGAGAACGAACACAGATCCCAAAAAAGTTTACCAATGAACCGATTTCTCAAAGTTTAAAATTCCAGAAGTTGCTAGAGTTTAGTGGTTCAGTCAGTCTTTTGAATAAAGGTGGGAGTGCGACAGGTGGAGTACACCAGAAGAAGCCTTACCTCTTTTTGGACCCAGGTTCCTTGCTGGCTTCTGAGTTTCCAGCCGAGCCATCAACCCCCACGCTGAACCAACAAGAAAATCATCAAAGCAACTAAGTTATTAGTTCAATGCAAGCAGTCCAAGGGAATTACCAGAAATCATTCTAACACTTATCTATATCCAAAAACAAAAGCTCTGAAAATTGGTATTCAACCATGCAACAACGTATAACAGCTCACTTCCAAGGAAGAAGATTTTCTAAGAAATACTGACATCGTAAGGTCAAACTAGCCACTCAGATAGAAAGGCCCTATCCAAAAAAGGAATCTGATTCCCGCCTAACAAAGTGATAGATCAATCGATTCCCGTATCGAAAAACATGTCAGAAGTGCACTAAATCATGCCAGGCACAGACACAGTTGACTTTTGATAAACAAACACAATACCTCTCCTGAAGACTTAATGTCATTTACCAACTTTAGTAAGGATATCTCACCAGCTAAAGAACCGAATTTTAAAACTTAAAAAGTATTTGCCGATGATAAAGAACTAAGAATAGGGTCTCAGTTTCTTCTCTATAACCTACTCAAACGATCCCACAAGCTTCAACTTAGCCAATCAAAACTCTATAAGTATCATTTCTTCTGAAATCCTACGGAAAAAAAAAAACATTTTTTGGCCGAATATGCCAATATGTGGGCAAATAATTAGGCTTTCCTTGATCAACTTGAGCTTTAAAGCACTACACACTGGCATGTCAGTACTAACCAGAAGAAATTTTTCGAGCAATCACACAAAGATGAAGAAACTGATTTTCTCCCAAATCAATTCTGAAGTTATTAAAAACAGATCCAAACCCTAATTGAAGGACTTAGAGAGCAAAAGGGAAGAGCTAGTTTAAGAAACCTGGAGTTCGAAGAAACGCCGATAGGTTGCTGCACCGGCCAAGAGAAACCTGAGCCTTGGATGGTGAAACTTCCGTAGTCGGCATCGATCAGGTCGCAAATCCAATTAGCGTTTTCGGGAGACACCATCTCCTGAAACTCCACCGGTGAAAAAGAGATATACGGTGAGTTTATTTATCACTCCCGTGGAAATTAAACCTTCCCGGCGGCGATCAGCGAGATCCTGTTCGTAAAGAGGGAAATTTAGCCAAAGCGATTTCTGCCGTTAATTTTTTTTCTTTGTTGGTCGAAGGAAACGTAGAAGAAGAAAAACTGTTGGAGGAGACGAGTTGTGGAATCTTGGAATCCAGAGATTAGAGTTGTTTTCACGCGCAGACTTCTTATCTTTTGGGCTTTCAAGGCCCATACATAATAACCAATGATTTTTTTATAGATTATTTTAATTCATACCTTGTATATTATAATTCCCATAATTTTATGAGTTACATCATCATATTTATTAAAACAAACATCTAATTATTATTTTTTATTTTTCTTAAATCAATATTTTCAAAGCTTAGGCCTCCCAACAGGATATCATTCACTTGGTAACATCTAAGACTTTTTTAAAAAAGGAAGAAAAAATAATGTCCAGCTTAAGCTTCAAAACTTTTATAAAACTGCATACATTTTGGTTAAGAAAATAGATAAGCTCCTCTATAAAAAAATAGCAGTTCTGTGAAAGAAATATGAAGTAGAAAATAGGAATCATGTTCAATAAAATTAAGTTTTAGGTTTCTGATATGTGAGGAGCAATAAACTCTAAAATTTACCTATCATTATTTAGTTGCAGTATTCTAAAACGCATCATGATCTCTTTATGCAGTAGATAAATGTCTAACATCTAAACATCTATGTGGGAGTCTATACGTAATCTACGCAGAATCTATGCGGTTAAAATAATATATATATATATATATATATATATATAAGGTTAAGTATAATAGATTAAACATGTATATGTTTTAGTTTCAAAAAAAAATATCGTCTCAAATATTAAATTTAATAAAATTTTATGTAGTATACCAAAATATAGTTTAAAATATATAAATAAATTACGATGAGAAGTAAACACAAAAAATTATAATCCTAGAAATATAAAGTAAATAAATGTATAGTGTCTATACTTATCGGTATTATACAAATAAGTTTAGTTTAGTAGGTTTGAATTTTAAAGATTAAAAATAAATAGCATTTGAAATTAAAAATCTTAATTTATATAATATATGTAACTACAATAATTTTGATTTTTAAAAAAAAAGAATTAATGCTTAAAATCAATCTATTTTGTGTCTAAATCGTATAAACTTTGCATAAACCATTTTAGACATTATTCATTTATATATAGTTTAAATTACCATATAATGGAAAAACAAAACGTCTGATTATCATATATCATCTAGACCGCGTTTTAAAACACTTAACTAATTTAATTTTATATTTACATACTAGTGTGTTGCTTATTTTTATTTAGATTTAACAAATTTAATTGATAAAGTATTTCTGATCAGGTTGGTTGGATTTGGACTGAAATTATTCGAGAATATTTTGGTCGTGATCTAGGAGATCTTGTTCTTCTGCTTCCTACCATATATACATGAAAATTGCATCAGAATTCGTATAACAAAGGAAGTCCAAAAACACTCTTTATTTTTTTTGTTAAAGAAGTCCAAAATATTCGTATGAAAGTTTGTATATGTAGCCGATAGGGTCAGTGCGGTGTTTTTCTAAGTAAAAATTTCAAACGAGAGTCAATCGGTTGATTTATAACGATATGATCAAAGAAGCAAGCACTCCAACGATATATAACTTAATTTTTTTTACGTATTGGTATTCATTTGATAAGTACAGTACATATTATATACAAAAAAAAATCTTGTTTTAGGGTAACATCAATATTTTAACTATTCAACTAGCGTTGCAAATAATAATTATATTTGTTAGTGTCAACTTGTTAAAATATAAATATAAGATTCCCATTGACATCTCAGGTTCATATCCAAAACTTTACAATATAGAGGGGTAATATAATTAAGATTTAAGAATGGTTGATTTCTAAAAAGAAATGGGTATATGAGAATCTTTTAGGAAAGAAAAAAAAATACAAAATTCCTCCACGTAGCACCTCTTCTGTTTTGTTTTCTTAAAAAAAAACTATTTAATACTCTATTTATACGCGTATATGAGCTTTTCTCATTCGAGTAAAATTTTGTATAAATGTATCAAGAAGAAGAAGTCAACTTATTTTCTTCCAAAAAATATAAGGAAAAGCCAAATTGTTAAATAGACTTATCAACTACTGATTAGGGATATCCATCGTTACACCATGGGTATATTCTCTGAATATATTATACTAATTAATTTCCAAATTATTATATATGTTCATGGTCCTTCTCTTCTTGTTATCTTATATATTATATAGTATATATACACACAATTTTTTATCAAATACAAAGTAATTACACAGGAGATGATTGTCTTCTTCTTGTTATAAGGTTCTCGCTTCTAACTACTATTATGTAAAGAAACCACAATATATATATATACATGAAAGCTAGTAATGTTAAGCATGAAGTACAAAAATTATTTACATCCTAGTATTTATACAATATAAAAATGTGAATTTGTGACTTGTAAATAAACTAAAGAAAATTTATCATCCAGCTAATCCAACTGAAATTAGTTTGATTAATAATGTATGCAGAAGTGACGTTATGTATCAACTTGATTATCTACGATCCTTTACAAAGAAAAAAAGAAGATTATCTTTGATAAATATTCAATATTCTGAATCAAATGTTAATACTATCCGAATGTTATACTATATTTTAAAATTTGACTTATTCTTTTCACAAGATCCGTGGATCGGTGGAGGCATGAACTCTGCCATGGTTCCAGATGTTTCTTAGATTACCTTATCTACTAGTAAAATGAATTCAATTGGAGTTGACTATATTACACAATAATTTATATTTCTAATTGTGTGTTAATACTATTACAAAAGTAATAAGATTTATTGAATTTTATTTTTCTTGATCAAGACTGATAGTTTAGTGGTTTGTGGTAATGTCATCCAATATCACCGTATAGATTCGAGTTAGCTTAATATAAATTATTAAATTGTTGAAAAAAAATTATTGAATTTTTAGTGAAATTATTATTATTTTTGGTCTAAATGTTAAATTATGCCAACTTTTTGTTTTAGGTGAATTAAATATATATATATATATATATATATATAATAAGGAACATCCAAAATACTCAAGTTTTATGGTGTTTTATGTGATAATAATGATATAGTAAAAGAAAATTTCCAAAATGATAAGGCTTTGTTTTAACGAATCATTTTTTGTAAACATGGAAAATGTATGTTGACAATGGTAGGGACATAAGCAAAATCATTTTAAAAGAATGGTACATTTTCATGCATGAATTAGAATGATTTGGTCAGTTTATTTTCAACAGTAAAAGTATATTAATGTTCAACTATCACTTTTGAGATCACTATC
The DNA here is from genome assembly GCA_000218505.1 of Schrenkiella parvula. Taxonomy (NCBI): domain Eukaryota; kingdom Viridiplantae; phylum Streptophyta; class Magnoliopsida; order Brassicales; family Brassicaceae; genus Schrenkiella; species Schrenkiella parvula. Next base: position 8,854,801 of record CM001192.1, on the reverse strand, counting down.
AATTTTGCTTTTTCTCTTAAATAAATTTGACACACCAATACTACATACAAATCTAGTGATAACACCGACACAACTACCTTACAAACAAGTTGAATTGTTTCTACATAATCCACAATACAATTTTTATAACAATCAGAAAAAAAACTTTAATTTATTTATTCAAGTGAATTTTGTTAATCAATGAAGTACTTTGTTCCTAATTAAATTCTAGATTTAGTCTCGAGTCCCAGTTCAATGAAGATCTAGTTATATCAAACTTTTGACTAATCACGATCATAGACTTCTACACCAGGTTAAGTAATCAATGACAAAAGAGAAATTAATATTTTGAATCCAAGAAAAAAAATTAATATGAATCCAAACACAAGTAAAAATCCTACTGATCCAGAAGAAATAAAATATTACAGAAACAACAGATATGTAAAATGCTAAAACCAAACTATACAGATTACAACAAAAGGTCATTGTGTTTCCCGTTAGAATCATCCCTTCCTTCATCGAGTGCGTGTGACCATATTTTAAGTACAGACATTCATATAATTAACTTAGAAAATGATGCTTCAGCTTCAGACTTCAAATTCATCTTCTCTCTTTTTGTCATCCAAGGCTTAAACGATCCAATGGTTTGATGTTAGTCTGCCTACGCGGAGTTCCGATCTCACAAGCATTCACTCTCGCTGCGAATCTAAGCGAGGAGAGAGACTCACCAGTTGAAGAAGATTCCGGTGCAATGTTAACAAACATTAGAGTCTTTGAGTCACCGCCTAAACAAGGCTGAAATTACAAATGAAACATAGTCTCAGCATGAGAAAAAGAAACAGAATCTTCTGATAATCTGTGTGTTTGTGACGTAGTTAGTACCTGGAGAAGATAAGTCAGCTTCGAGTTTCGGAATGGAACATGATCTTCTTTTTTCGCTAAGGCGAAAATGACATCACCAAGAGACGACAAGCTTTTGTTGATTGCCTAAAGAAAGAAAGAAGGAATTTTTTTTGATAAGCTAAAATTGCAAGAAAGACCATGATCTTGTTTTTATGTTTATAAAAGTACTTACTTGAGTTTCTTTGAGTCTATCTCCGGTTGATCCACTCTTCGATAAACGCTCACTCCCCGCAAGATCAATCAGGTTCAAGACCCCTTGTACTTGTTGCTCAGTGCTCTGTAAGAAGAAGAAAAAGCAGTTAGGTTTATTAGACAAAAACAGAAATCAAGCTCTATAAGAAAGAAAGCCACTTTGGTTAATAAATACCTCGTTGACACCGGAGATTCTTAGTGTGAAAACAAAATGGCTTCTTGATGATTGCTCGTTCATCTGAGTCTTCCCGACCGATCTAAATCAGAAAAGAAGAAAACTTTAGGAAACCAAAAAATCTTGATGGCCAAGTTATTCATAAATCCTTGGTTTGGAGTTATTTGCAGTGGGTTTTACTTTTAGCTATTCACCTGTTACGAGCAGCGTGATCTAAGAGGAATGAAACCTCTCGGGAGCTCTTAACATCCAAAATAGTAAGCTCAGCAACATGTGTGTTCCCATGAGCATCATGTTTAATAGCATGTTTCTGTGGAGAAACGCCACTGTCTGTTCTTACAGCTTCTTTGTTTGTCGACAAGAGATCACGGATCGTTTCATTGTAAATTTCCAACATAGAAACCTATACATATGATACAAGACTAGGAAAGTCACATATCGATTCTAACCAAAAGGATGTATCTTACTTAGTGCTACATAAAAGAGGAGATAGAAAAATACCTGCAATTCGTATTTCCAACCTTGAGATCGAAGAGACTGCCTCGTTTCAAATATTTGCTCCAAACATCGCGGGATCAGTCCTTTTTCCTCGAGATTTCCTGGCTTACCCATCATTGTGTAAGTTTTTCCCGAACCGGTTTGTCCATATGCAAAAATGCACACCTGCAAAATGAATTAATATCAGCTTTAACTAATCCAGCAAACAGCAGAACGCATAAGCATTTCCATATATTCGTTACCTTGTAACCATCGAGAGCACTCTGAACAAGTTGAGAAATCTCCATGAAAACGTCTTCTTGTGATGTATTAGGCACAAAAACCTTATCAAATGTGAACGAATGCTTTTGCGCTGTCCATAGCAAAAACACAACCAATGTTAAATTTGTGTCACTTCCGCAAGAACCACTTTTGTGCAGAGGATTTAGTTTCATACCATTTTGCATCAAGTCAATACCGCGACCAAGTTGTTCTAGAGATGCTGGGTAAGAAATGGTTTTTCCCTCATCACCATTATTCTCTCCCGGTATTAGAGGTCTAACTCTACAGAACACACGTATGTTGCCTTTCAGTTCCTGCAAGATGAGAAAAAACCGTGATCAGGCAAGCATACAAAAAAATAGAAGAAAACAAATGTGCCAGAGATTAGTTCAGCGGATCATACAAGAATAGTATTGTGCAACTTCTTCCGTAGTTTTTCTCCTTCAACGAGTTTAAGCTCCGCTTCTTCTACGCGACTTTTCAGCTCGATAATGGTTTGCTTCTGGTCTTCAAACTCGTTCATTTTCTCAAAGGTAGATAGATCAGACATCTAAACCACAAACAATCAAGAAAGGTATCAAAAAATTAGAACTTGTAAAACCTAATATATTCATTTGTTATGTGTAACTCAAGAATGTGATGAAACCTGCAGTCTCCTATCAGAAGATACTAGTCGATCTTGCAACTCTCGTATCTGGCTACTCTGGGAAGCACACGTGGTCTGGACCAAAAAATTTACATCGTCTTAACAAAAAATAATCTGCAATAGATTTCTGCAAGGAATTATGAAAGGATAGGAAACCTCGAGCTCGGTTATGGTGTCTTTGAAGTCATTGTACTTGGTCGCCTCGGTTTGTAAGGTTTTTAATTCCAATAGATGGTGATCACGGTCATCTTTAGCCTGTTGAAGCTCAACCTTGAGACTCGCAATTTCGTTTACCAATTCAGCTTTCTGCTTCAAGATATCATCTTGCGAGGCCTAGCAAAAAAAAAACAAAGACACCTTATCAAATTCTGATGACTACAAACATTTACCATCATTGTCCAAATAAAAAGAGCATCTATCACCTTAGAAGCAGCTAGCTGATCCTGCAATGCTGAAAATTGACCCTTTAAGTTGCCAATATTTTCAACAATGGCAGTCCGTTCTCTCTCGCCGCGTTTTATAGTTTCATGAGCTTCATCAAGATCACCTTGTAGCTTGCTGTTATACAGCTGCAAGCTTGAGTTATACTCTTGCAACAGTTTGTACATGTCATTTACCGATTGTATCTGAACAAAACCCACCAAATTTAGTCAAAATTAGGTGACAGCAATTTAACATTTTTGGATCCTTTTTGAGTTTCCTCACCCTCTGATTAGCCGTTTGAAGCTCTCCTTGTGCTTTTCCTAGCTCTTCTGTGAGACCAGCTTGTGCCTTTTCAACAGCAAGTCTTGCTTCTTTCTCTTTTCCTAGAGAATCATTCGCGGCCTAAAGCAGAATGCATCGAGTTAAAACCGTCAAATATGTATTAGACACAAGTATTTAAACGAGAAACTAGTCGCTTCTTACCAACTTCTCCGTTTGTTCCTTGGCAAGTTGAACTTGAACAGATTCAAAATTCTTCCTCAGTTCCTCAATTATCATATTCAGCTCCTCTTCTTTGTTTTTCAAGCTAACCTCTGTCATCAAATTGCAATAAAAGTTAAAATCCCAAAGCTCCGAACGAAAAACTTCAACAGCTAAATTCTACTTTACAAACGCACCCATATCAGCACAATGCTTCTCATTCAGTTCCAACGCGTTCTTCAACTTCTCTTGCTCAAAAGCATAATCCAACTCGAGTTCTTGAAACCATCTAATGCAAAGTCTAAGTCTTTTTATATAATCCATCATATTCTCGCATCTCTCCTGCAAGATCAACCACCAAGAAAAACATTCAAATTCAAGCTATAACGAATTCGAACCAAAAAGAGTCTCTCCCAAAAGAACCAAACACATAAACAAAAGTTTTTAATGCATGTCAAACATGCAAAACTATTTTGGTCCGACAAATTGTCTTATTACAATCAAATCTTCTTCAAGAACAAACAGATCCAACGAGATAAGCCAGTACGCTAATCTTCTTCAATAACAAACAGATCCAACAAGATAAGCCAGTACGCTAACTGATATTAAACTAGAGATTCTACCACAAAGGATCAACACATATAACAAAGTCTTGAATGCTAAAGGTCCCACAAATTGTCGTATAAGTTTTAACAATCAAATCTTCAAAAAAAACAATGGATCCAACAGAAAAGCCAGTAAAACTACTTAAAATTCAAAACCTCTTTACTCAAGATTCAACAACTTAATCTCTTTGTTAACTAGAACCCTAATTGACAAGCTTATTCATGACCACAACACAGTCAAATTAAAACATCAGTCATATTATCAAACACTTCATACACATTAGACTCAATATTACCCCATCAAGAGTTAGATTACACAGGAAGAATCTTAGATTCTGGTTGAAAAAGACAAGTTGGTCTATTTAATGAGGTGCAAAAAAGTAGAAACCTTGTAGTTGAACTTGCTCTTGTACTTGATTCGCTCATTAAGAAGAGCTTCAACGTCTTCTCTTGTGAACTCAACCGGACCATATTCAGATCCCGCCGTGCTCGCCGGAGCACTATTCGACGTCAGATCTTTTGACCCATTTGCCACAGGAAAAGCTGACCGGATTCTTCCATTGTTTGCCATCGCCCCCACCATAACAAGGAAAAATTGTTCTCTTCTTGTTACTTAATTACTTCAAATTTCTCTCTTCTCTGCCAATCAAAGCATAAACCTGCAAAAAATTGTAGAGATCTTTAGAAATAAAGAAAAATGAGAAATTGAGTAAAAGATTAAATGAGGGAAAAGGAAGGAAACCCGTGAAGATGAAGGTTTAAATTAGTAACTAAAACATTGATTTGAACAAAAAAAACACCACATTTTCAGAAGAGATAAAAAACTAAAGATTGAAACTTTAGGAGACAAGAATCAAAAAGTAAAGAAACCCACTGATGTTAAAAAAATGAATGTGGATTTCAGAGAAAGAACAAAACATAAAAACATGCCCAGATTTGTGAGAACTATTGTGAGTGGAAGAACACGAAATGTTAAAAAGAGGACCTTTGGCATTTAAGAGGGCTTGTGTCCTCTATACAAAAAGGACTTGGGTTTAGAAATGGAGGCACGTTTCAGTTTTGTTCCTCTCGTCTTTGGCTGCTGTGGCTACTTCTTTTCTATATTTGTTGTTTGAATGTTCAAAGAGAGAGAAACGAGAGATGAGAGAGATGAACGTGGGGCCGTTGATTGGATCTGAAGTCACCGTGCTAATACAATCACAGCCGTTGCTTTATTAAGCAGCAAAGAAGAATTGGAAAAAAAAATGTTTAGGACCAAGGGCAGTGGGGGTCAGGTCAGTGGACTTATTATGACTTTAATCCTTCTACCAAAAAAATTAGTTAATTCTGAATGCTCGAAAAAACAAAATTCTAAACAACCTTTAAATCACATGTTTTTAAAAATTTAAGAAAATAAAAACCATGTTTTTACAAATAATTCATTCATAAAAACCATTTAGTTTCTTTCTCTGAGTACACCACAGTTTTTTTTAAGTTGCACAATTGAAATCTTCAACATTGTAAGAAAAATAAAACTTATAAATGAGAATTTGTATCATTTGATAATGCTTTTTATTTTTTTGGAATCTTTCTTGTTTGGTTTCAAACAAAGATGTATCGGTAATCTCATATATTTAATATAGGAAATTAAAATAAACTAATTACGATTAAATATTTTGATAAACAAAAAATTAAGAAAAGCTAACAATAACGTGTCGGTAAAATGTGATACGTCAGCATTTTTAGACAAGAGATTCCTTTCAGAAAAAAATCGATACTATATAATACCGAAATTACCCTTAGTATCACTCCAAAGATTGCACAAAGCAGTCACGTTTGTGGTTTGAAAAGGTATGGGCTAAAATTGTCCGAATGAAAAATTGTCTTTTGTCGTTTAATTCTTAGATTCTGTCTCGTACCCTGACGAGATGTCAAATTTCATGTGAAAAAAGAAATATGTAAAAACTCTAATGGCGGTTGAAGTATCGTCGTTGATGTGGTGGTTTGTGAAATTGACGTAATTGAATATTAAACAGTCAATTAAAACGACTTGTGAGATACATTTTTGTTGGATAAATCATTTTAATATAACTTTGGGATTCAAGAACCAAAAATAAGGTAAAATGTATATCTCTTTATAGTCGCGATTCAAAACCAAAAAAAATGTTAAATTTTTCTTTTTTATGTTTAGTGAATGGTGACATAGATAGAGATTAGAGACATTTTAGTGTGTTCACAATACAAAGAAGAGACATTTAGTGCATTTGAGACGCACTAATCATTTTTCAACTTTATACACTCTAATTATATTCCTAAACCGGATCATGGAATACACACACACACACACAAAAAATAACATTTCTTTAATCTGTTTGATTCCATATGATTATCCAGATATAATAATATATATGTCTGGATAAAGCACATACTACTTTATGCAAAGGTGACTAATAGGGAGATGCAAAGATCATGCCAAATCTGAAATAGTCAAACTATATCATATAAATTAGAATAAACTATATCATATAAATTAGAATAAACTATATCATATAAATTAGAATAAACTATTATCATAAAATGTATTAGACTATGGTTTTTTTGTATAAATCGTGGCGTCGAATATCAAGTTGAACAAGTCGGACTCCAAGTTCGCAAACTGGTATATTATATATAATAAAAAATGCATTTTGCAGTTTATATTTATAATATTTATGATTTGTGGTCTGCATGTAGCTTATATTTGAAATTTGATTGTTCGACGAAGTGGTCTCCATTGGATTTTCGATTGATTAATTAAGAAAATACAGCTTTTATTGAATTATTATTTTTTGCTAATATGAATATACATCTAATTATTATTATTTTTTAAACAAGTTATTTGAACTCCGAAACCTATATTGGATCGTTGTCTTAATTGATGATATTAGAGGCGTATTATTTAATATAGCTGTGACTGAAAATTATGCAACCAGATTGTTGGTAAGAACTAAAATATTATTTCCTACGTCGTAAACATATTTTTTAATCTCATGAGCAAGAAGACATGTTGTATATTTAATCTATTTTCTCCTTAGTTTAAGAATATGTTTCATTTAATTTTAGCACTTGCATTGCGTCAAATGGGTGTCAAGTATCATTCCTTTTTTCTTTGCAACTTTATTGAAACGTGAATTAGTTCATCGGAGACTTCAGCGTTAAGCCATAATTTTTTACTCCCACTCATCTAACTGAATCAAATTATATACTAAAACCAATTTGGACTTCTATACAATGTTAATTTCAGATTATATCTTACAGAATCTAAAATGAACCAATAAAATTTATAACATCATATTATAGTTAACGATCTACTATTATTTACAACATACTACGCATAATAATTTATATAAACAGGCAATCCAATCTATCCGATATAAAACATTTTGAAAACAGAAAATCTATCTATTGTCTGAAATTTTTTATATACTTTTAAAAATGTTAAATGAGGTATAGGTATAGTTGTAATATGTTGAGAAATTGCAAGATGATGGCTATTGCATTTTTTTTTCTTGGTATAAAATTTTCTATATAAAAATAGATGTTGAGGAAATGCACCAAACACTTCACATGAAGAAAAGGTTGTTGCCAAATCTATTTTCAATTTATGGTCGAGAGCTCCAAAGTTTTTATCTAAAGTCATGTTCTCACATCAAACTTAAACCTACTTCCTCGGTTAAAAGAATAGTTTAATACTGTTCTGTTATATACTTAATTTGTTCCACTAACACACTCTGAAAACCATTAAAGAAAAGACAAATTACCAAACTAGTTTTTTTCATTTTCCATTCGAAACATTTTAAAATCGAGGAAAAAGTGTTTTGATATCTCCTAAAACTTAATTAATACATTGTATGGACATTTCAGTCTCATTCTATTGAAAAGGAAGAAATTAAAATGTATAGTAATCATCATCTAAACCTATTTTTAAGAACACCAATGGACATATATGCTTTTGCCAGTTGTGTGTGTATACGGGGAAAAGATATTCGTGGAGCATATTCAAAAATAGTAATGATCAAAACCATAATAAAACTGACATTTAATACCAAAAAAAATTCATTTTCTTTAATAAAACAATATGAGACAATAATTCGTATGGATTTTGGTTTATGTTCAACCGAGAATGAAAAATGCCGATGAATATTTGAATATGGCCACATTTTTGTGGAAACAAAGGATTCAGTACATGATGGGAACTGCTTCTATTGGTGATGGAAAAGTAACGTCTACTACGTATAAACTAAAATTTACAAATAATAATTTTCAACAAATTTTTAATATATATATAGAGTGAGAAGTTTAGAATCCAATGATACTACATTAATGTTGTCTAACCAAAAGAGAAATGTAGTTTGCAACATATGTAGTTCCAGGATGTTTGTGCCAATTCGGATATATTGGTGATTGACTATTCTATCTATTAAGAATTAATGTGTCCTAACTCCTAAGCATAATCTGATTTTAATTGTTATGTTTTGTCTAGATTGATAAACTTTACCTGTATGTACCCGTTTTAAACTTAGATGGATATTTAGTGTTTATGTATTGTAGCTCTTTAGCTTCGGCAAAAATAAAATTCAATATGTTTGATATAATGATTAGTTTTTTAAAAACTAAGTTTGTTATGAATGTACATGGTGACAACAACTAAATTAGTAAATGGCCAAAAAGAGATCCAGTAATATAATACGTATTGAAAGATCCTCTGATTTAAAAATAAATAAAATAATACTGATTTACTTTTATTCTTTTTGCAAAGATTAAGATTTTCATGCAAAAATAATAGTTTTGGGATATATGAAAAGATTATTTGATTTCATTTGAAATTGGGCTAAATATTATTGCCTTTGATGGGTCATGACTGGGCTCAGGTTGGGCTTATTTATTCAGGTAAATACCCTTTTCGCTTAATAAAATCATTCGCATGTCATTTCATACCTAGAAAACTTTCATCTACTGCAATTTCCATATATACGAAAAAAACTCTATGAACTTGTTTAATTCCAGTAAATGATTTGTCTATAATCGATATAATCACTGTAAAATATAATATTTTACGATCAAATATAGTATACGCATGTATATATATCATTCATAATCTTTGTGTGTCCACCACAGAAAATCATTACATATATCATTTATATAACTAAGAAAAAACCTAAACTTAATACTTATCAACGGGCAAGGACATATCAGATTAAAACTTGTTCTTAGAATTAATCTTGGGGATTTTGATCTCTAAGAAAGAGTGGTCGTCTTTGTTGGAGAGGAAAACTTCAGAGTTTTTGTGGTCGGCGTCGCCGGGAAGCTCGAGACGGCGAACGTAGCCGTATTCCCACCACCGACCGCTTCTCCAGTCGGTGTTTGCAGGCGTTTTCTTGTTGCTGTTCCATTGGCCACTAATCTCCATCACCTTGTCATTAACGTCCACGTACACCTGCACATTGTTTTTTCCCACCACTAACAGCCAAGTGCCAAAAGTTTTATCAGTTTTTTTTTCTTTCTTGAAACCCTTAAGAAAAGGATTACTTCACGTAATTTTACTTTTTTTGTAATTACTATTTCGATATCCTCCAAATCAGTCCTAACTGTAGTAGTGTTTAATTGCGACTTTGGCTCATTTTCTTAATTCTTAAATACAGAACTGGCTCTGGATTAAAACTCATAAAACACGACGTCAAAATTTATATTAAGAACATAAAAATTTTGTAATATATTGTTTAAATGCGTTTTTGGCTCATTTTCTTAATTCCTTAGAGTTTTAAGATAGCTGTTTTGGTTCAAATTATCCTTCTTTTTAAAAAAAAAAAATGTTATGGATTCACTTTTTTACATTTTCGACTCAGTTTGTAATCAATTTCGATTTTTATTTTATATAGAATAAGTTTTAATTCGGAGTTAGATCATTTTTTTGATTCGTATCAATCTAATCTATTCGACCATATTGCTTTGTCAATGATCTAATAAAACATTATTTATTTATTTTTTCTTGTTCAAGCTAAAAACAAAGAAAACAAAGAGGAAAAATGTGGCGTAAGAAAGACGTACGAACCGGGGAGATCAGATTTAAGGACATAAGCTTGGTCAGTTTGAGACCAATCGACTCTACACTGTCCGAAGCTCCTGAAGGCGTCCAGCAAAAACTCCGACTCAAAGTCCCATAAGGGAAACGCATCCGACGGATCAAAGTACTTCCCGAACAAAAAGGGGCTGAAAAGAGATCCCTCGCCGAACACAGCCTTCTCCGAGCTTCCTCCGCCGCTCAAGAACCTTCGGAAAACTTCCTCGCCGAGCGGCACGCTCCACTTTCCCGGCGTCTTGTCGTCGGTGTGGATCTCTAGTTTGAGGCTCCCACTACGACTCGTCATGACAGAAAGAGAGAGAATGAGACGAATAAGAAAAAGGAAAGTGTGTGTGTGTGGGAGAGTTTTGGAATCAAGGTTTTGTTCTTTATAGTATGAGTTTTGATATAGCTAATAAAAAAAGTGATGCAAAAAGCTTACTAAAAAGAATTTGCAGTAAGGGATGGATCCAGAAGTAAATTATACTGAGATAAGAAAAAAAGAGAGAATAATACATATTACTATTTCATAACCAAACAATTATATATAATTGAAGCAGTACATTACTGGAGTTACTGGAGGCAATACACTTTATTCATTACATGATCCTAATTATTGAAAAACTATTACGATAATATCAGGTTTAAAATCAACATGGCTTTTAGCTAGATGTGGAATAATTTAAAAAGTAGTATGAAGACATTAATGAAAGTTTGACAGGTCATGATATTTGAAAATAGAATGAAATCAATCAAAATTTGTAACTTAGCGGTTTATACTTGTGTCATTTAGTATTATCGTCTGAATTTTTGAATCTAATTTTATTTAATATGTATTATTGAATTGGAAAAAAAAATAGAATGAAATCAGAACTTAGAGATAAAAGCTTTGGACAAATTGAATGACACAATAAAAAAACCAGGTCCAGATTACAGGTTAAACTTTCAAAACTAACTAAAAAAATGGTTTCCACGAAAGAAATCAATAGTTAAATGACCTAGAAAATATCATTTCTTTATTAGAGAACATCCCAAGATAATCGTGGTAAACACACTATTTTATTCTACTTGTTATAAAACAGGAATCGCTTTATATTTGATGCATTTTTAATCTTTTGTTGTTAAAGTATTTTTAATTGTTCTGTGTAGTGTTTAGTGTGTCAGGAGATCATGCATGTTATAACACACACACAAAAAATATCAAAGACGTATCTTGTTGATGAATGGAATGTTTAGGTGAAGGTATATTTGTAGCATATTTAAATATCATTATTACTTAGAGTGACATGATAGGTCAAAAGTCAGATTAAAGAAGAGAAAATATACGATGATAATGGAAAATATTGGGGGCTCAAAATTAGTTAATGAATGATGATAATAAGGGAATAAGTTGGGAAATATTCTCCTTTCATTGTGACAATACTTTAGCGTGGCTAAAGTAAAGAAACGAATATGTTCTCTTGACGTAGAAATTGCTCGAAGGGTCACAATGAAATGTGTCCTAAAAGATTATATTTGCTTTGAGCCATACCATTTTTATTCTTCATCTTTTACTGAAAGATGATATTTCATATATATATATATATATATATATATACTACCTACGCCATGATTACAAATATTAATTATACCCTAGCCCATGATTCAAATATTAATGATATAAATATATTTTCTTGTGTATCATATATTTTTGTTTAAATTCGGATGAAGGCATGATGAATCTGTAAGGTAAAATAAAAGAAAATCAAAATGGAGACAAATATTATTTGTATAGGATCTCTTAAAAAACAATACAACTTTGTAGATCTATTTATGTAAGGCCCAAAACACAATATTATTAGGACTATAGGTAAGCATAACATTGTTTTTGTTAAGTTGCACTGTCTCATACTAATTTTCGTAGTTATTTTCGAAGTAAAAAAAAATACTCACTTTAACAAAAATCTCTAATTACAATCAATTTGTTTTTATGATGATAGTATAATAGTTGAAGATTCGCCTTTCGAACTTAGGTAACTTAGGTTTGGATTCAAATTTTTTCGTCCTGCAATCTCAACAATTGTTTGTCAATGTCAACACCTTCAATACCAAAACAGTTAAATTTTCTATAAGTTCCAAAGGTTAGTATTTTCTTATAAGTATTTTAGTTTTCAGGGTTTGTAGCTTTTGTTAATTAAGGACACAAACAAAATTGGAAGTATTAATTTGTATACTCTGTTAAAAACACTACAAGATATATATATGTAGCTCTTTCAAATGTTAAAACATTAAAAAAGATCAGTCAAATATAAGTATGTGGGTGTTTTATATATACCGACCCAACCCAGATATAATATCTATGTGATGTAACTATTTCAAACGTTAAACATATTCAAAGAAAACATGTAACATTTAATTGTCTTTTTTTGTCAAAGTAATATCTGATTATCTCATAAATGATTTGGCACTACTTTTTGTTGTATTGACAAGTATTATACTGGTATATCTTTCTTTTTTAAGGAAAAGAGTATATTTTTTTCATGATGGTCTTACAAAAACATATTACAAGAAAATATACTTTTCATTTGTTTTTTTAACTTATTCTTATAATGATATGATGATATAAAGATGGAAAAGAGTGATTGACCTTGACCTTCAAGGAGGCCGAGTCGCCAAAAATGTGATGGGAAGTGCGAATCTGAAGTAAAAAAGAAGAAAATAAATATTGACTAAACAGAAAACTTAAAAAGTATTAGCATTTTTTTGGTATCAACAAAACTATTGTATTTATTGTGATTTTATTATTTAGTATGAAATCAATAACTACCACCTTTTCAAAGCAAAGAAAAAAAACAGAACCATCGGTCACAATAATTTGTAGCTTTTTCCTACAAAAGAAAAATTCTCTAATAGTGCATTATGGCAAAATATAGTAAATTTTGGTAGCCAAAGATTAGTAAATACATATGTAAATCTGTTCAATTTAGATCTAATTAGCTTAAACTTAACATATATAGATGTAAATGCTAGAGTTTAAGCAAATATAGGTTGCGGTTTCAAATGATCTATACGATTAATCCAACAATTAAAAACAAAAACGTTTACAAATGTATATATATATGGTTGTTTGATTAGCAGATGTATTAATAGTTAAATAGTTATTTAATTATGATAAAATATAAAGTCATTAGTTCACCATAAAAAATAATATATATATATAATATAATATTTACTTTATTTCTTAATTTTTAGTTTGCATAATATATATGATCTAAATGGAGAAACTTTTTTTTAGAGATTAAGATTATATTTGAAAAAATGTAGAATATATATTTTAATGATTGAATTTTTTTTATCAAAAATGTATTTTGTTCAAAAATTTTATAAATATGAATTTATGATATATAATTATTAATTAGATGTAATTATAATATCCAAATTTATTATATACGTTTTAATTTAAATAAATTATTTTATCATTAGTTTTAAATTATTTTATACAACTATTTGCAACCACAAAACGCTTCAAAAAAAAGAAAATTTTAATTTTAAAAATAGAAAATAATATGAAATGATAGAAAACGGTTATTATCAAATGCTAATAGTTATTTATATCCGCGTTTGTAAGTTTGAACTAGCAGAAAAAAACTAATCACCCTTCATACAAGCCCATTTGAACGCGTTTGAGTTTCTCCGTTTCAATGATAAGTGACAAAAGATAGTTTCGTATGAAAGAAAAAGAAAAACAAAAACAAAGATAAATTCTTTAACATTTTTTTCTTAGAAAAGCAAGGAGATAGGTGTGAAAGGAATAGCGTAAATATTGCAACAGATCGAGATTCGAGACAATTGGAATATGTCTTTATTTGTTTTTAACTCTTTGCTTTCCCAAGAAATTTGACTACTTAGAGATGGTCCATGCATCATGCATGCATATCTCGTCATATCTTCCACAATGCTTGATTAAACGGGGAATCAATTATTTGTCATCATAATTTAGAGTTCATTTGTTTCTACTAATATATTATATCATTGATATTGATTGGGTATTTTAGTCACTGTAAAAAATAATATTTGATGAAAAAAATATTATATCATGGTATCGGTCATTATTTATTTATATATATTATTAAGTTATTTTGTAATCATAGTTTAGAGTTTATTTGTTTCTAATAATATATTGTATCATCATATCGGTCATTATTTATATATATATAGATATCTTATTAAGTTATTTTTGTAATCAACTTTAATTTTTATTTTAATCAAAATTAACATAATAAATATTAAAAAAGAATTAAGAAGAGAATTACAAATATGTTTACAATAAATAATATTTATAAACTAATAATAATATAATTAGATCATCTGAGAATATGTTTTTATTCTAAATTTTGATGTTATGTTTAAAATAATATAACATTGGTGATTAAATTATGTAGGTCATTTAATCCAAAGCGGACATGACCAAATTGATGAAATCAAATTTTTCAGTTGTGCTTAGTTTTCAACTCATAAACGATTTATTAAATTTTAAGAGATTATTGGTTTAGTTCATTTGTATACCTTTAAATCAATTCATACTTTAATTTACCTTTTTCTAATTTTTCCGAAATAATATATACAAAAGTATGTATAATTCATATATGTTCATAAGCTTTCAAAATATTACCGAATTAGTTTGTTTATACGACTCAAACCATTTAACACTTCATCTATTTTTCTTAATTTTTTTCTCAAATAACATATATTAAATTAGACAGAATCTTACGAAAATATATTTACAAACTAAAAAAATATAATTAAAAAAACTTATACGATCTTAGTTAAACTGAAACCAAAAAATAATTGTAATTCAATTAAAAAAAGTGTATGAAATCTATTATACATACAAAATAAATAATCGATAGAAAATTATATATCTGAATTCACATGTTTAATTAAAATGACAACATAAAATTATTTAAAATTTTATTTATTTATTTCTCAAATATATAAATTAAAAAAAATTAAAACTTATATGAATGTGAGAATCACTTAATTCATTATTAACTCTCGTAAAACAGCTATTTTTTAGTTACCTTCTTTTTTTATTCTTACATTGAGATATTAAATTAAATCACGAAACAAATAATCCAATATATTAATAACTCTGCGTAATTTTCGCGTGTTTGAGTTTTGGGGAAAAAGGAGGGACAATTTTGACAAACACAAATGAACTCGAAAGAATTGTATGAAGCTTGAGAGCTAATTTCTCCGTGATTTTTTCTCGTCGACTTTTTTCGAGAAGAAAAAAAAGGTTGAAACTTTTTTGGTCTCTCTGGTCAAAATTTTGGTTTGGTTGAGCGCACCAACGACAATCGCATTAAACTTTTTGTCAATTTGGATCTGGCCACAATCATTAGCACCAACTCTTCTCCTTTTGTGCTGGCATTTGTTTTCTCTTAACGCGTATTGATCTGGTGGCATTGTTGAAGCTTTATTGAATTGGTCTCGTTCAGGGAAATTGCATCGAAGTCAGCTCCAAAATTCTAGAAATCGATCAGGGTTGTTGAATTTTTGTTTTAAAGTTTCGATCTTGATCGAATTTAAGCATAAGGGTCTACATTTTTTAAAAAAGAAGCTTTACGATTATATTGGGGAATTTGATTTGAGAGCATTAGTCTTTTGATTACGCCAGTGTTGCTGGATTCTTGGGAGTATCTGATGAAATGAGAAGCAATAGATATGCTTGGACTGATTCGAGGAGGAATGGTTAAACAGAATTGGGCTCGTTTGGTTTTCTGGTTGATTTTGCTTTCTGGGTTCTTCGTGATAAGCTTGGAAGATAAATCAGAAAAAGATGAGACTTTTCTTAGTCAATTCATGGCTCCATCAACAGGGAAGGTCAATGAACACATGGTAAATGTTACCCTTTTGCTTTTCAAGCTCGTTTGATTCTTAACATCATAACTAACTGTCATGTATGACGGGATTTATCTGTTAGGGTTTAAAATAGTATACTTTTCAGGAAGAGTTGAAGGGCATTGCCTGTTTCTTGCTTAAAGTTAGGTTTTAGAGACTAAGTTTGCATTTTTGGTTTTGATTCATAATCCCTGGAGGAATGTAGATTGTCTGAGAAAGAGAAACAATATCATTACTAAACATTTGTTCGTGTGTCTTGCCTATATAAAGTCTATGGTTTTCGAATGTGTCAGTCATGTAATATTGTCAACACACGGTTTAATCAATGGGTAATATTTTGTGAGCATTTTGTTGCTGCCATAGTTTTTGGTTAATGCTCGTCAATCTCTTGGGTTTGTTTCGTAGGAGATTCTCATGTTCTGCTTGTATCAAATTGAACTAAAGCTCCTGATTTTTAGCCTGAAGTATGTGATTCTGAATAGCAATCAATCAGTAGCTAAATTAATGGAAATGAAGAAATATGGGTTGGTTAGATAATTGATTGTGAGAGAATAAAGGGAATGCTGACAGTTTTCCAAATTTACTAGTCATGAGTTTCTCTATATAATAAGCTCTTGCAAGAGCAGTAGGGATATGGGGTTTTGTTTTTGAACCAAATGGGGCAAGAGTCACGTCTCGTCTTTTGGGAGGACGTTGGTCTGGACGTGGGTCTGGCCTGTGTTGGAAAGAGCGGAGCTTTACGTGCCGAATGTGATGAAGAAAAGTCAAAATCCTCTGTAGCAAGTTCCAACATCCTTTGACTTCGTCCATCACATTGCGGCACATAGAGGTCCACCCTTTCCAATACAGGTCCAGGCTCTTTCTTGTAAAATAGTTTCAAGCCTCAGTTTCTCATTCTCCATATGTAGCGATGTTCATTTTTTTTGGTAGCTAGTATTTATAATCTAGAAGATTTTGTAGCACTGTAGTAAGACTTTATTCAGAGAGAGTTGCGAGTATTAGCCTGTTTCTTGCTGAAAGTTTAGGTTTTAGATGCTAAGATTGTATTTTTGGTTTTGATTCGTGCTAGCTATTAAGAAGGTAAAGATTATATACTTCTTGCAAAATAGTTTTGGACCCCCCCCCATTTGAAGTCATGCTTGGATTTGTAGGTGGCTGTCTCTTAGTTAATGATATGCTTAATTTTTTTTGGGGTAGGTTATAAAGTTGTTTATCTCTTGTGTTTGTGCAATGTTTGACAGGTAGAAACATCATGGGCGCAGCGTTGTTGGCAAGATTCAGAATGTTTGAAGGAAGCTGTTGCAGTATTCAATTTATGTTTTCCAGGATCAAAGGATAATTGGGAGCTATTTGGTTTGAAGCATTCCCATCTGAAGCAGACTCTTCTTGAGTGTATCCAAGAAAAAGCAAAACTGAATGGTCATAACGTCAAGTATCTCGAGCTCTTATCATCTACGCTTGATACTCCGAGGAGAAGTCTAGCTTCTAGACCTGTCTCTTCCCGTTCTCCTTCCCCTTCCCCTTCGCCTTCCCGCCCTCCTAAGCGTAGTCGAGGCAGACCTACTCGGTTAAGATCCCCACCTCCAAGATCCCCACCTCCGCGGAATTCATTTTCTCCACCGTCAAGATCTCCACCTCTTCCTTCTCCTGCTAAGAAAAACGGTTCTAAAAATTCAACTTCTGGAACCGCTTCAACTGCGAAACGAAAAGAGGAACATCAAAAAACAATCATCATCGCGGTTGTTGTGACTGCCGTTTCTACGTTTTTGTTTGCTGCATTGTTCTTCTTATGTTGCACCAGGGTTTGTGGAAATGGTTCAGGACGCAAGAAAAACGATGAGCGGCCTCTTCTCAGTTTAAGCAGTAGCGACTACTCTGTTGGTAATAATATTTCCACTTTCTAATCTAACATAAATTTTTCTTGAGAATTTAAAGATCAAAATACTTTTTATGTTTCCAGGTTCCTCCGTCAACTATGGTGGTTCTGTCAAAGGAGATAAGCTGGGTCATCAATCCTTTAACATTTACTCAAACCAAGGAAAGATGGCGTCTTTCGATGGGAGTAATTCTGACAATTCGGATTCATTAGAAGAAAGACTGTCACATGAAGGAATGCGTAATAATAGTATTAGCAATCACGGGATTCCGCCTCTGAAGCCTCCACCTGGAAGAACATCTTCTGCGCTTTCGGGGAAGCCTCCTTCTGGAAAAGTGGAGCCTCTTCCACCAGAACCACCCAAATTTTTAAAGGTGTCCTCAAATAAGGCTTCTGCACCTTCACCGCCAGCTGCAGCACCACCAATGCCATCTTCTGCTGGTCCTCCACGACCACCTCCTCCAGCTCCTCCACCTGGTTCTGGTGGGCCCAAGCCACCACCTCCTCCTGGTGCCCCTGGACTAAAAGGACCACGTCCACCTCCACCAATGAGCTTGGGTCCGAAAGCTCCCCGATTATCTTCTGGAGCAAAGGCATCAGATGATGATGCTCCCAAAACCAAGCTGAAGCCATTTTTCTGGGATAAAGTGCAAGCAAATCCAGAACATTCAATGGTTTGGAATGATATCAGATCAGGATCCTTCCAGTAAGTCATAGATTTGGATTTTTTAGCGTCTAATTCCTCTTAAAGTTTAGTACTTTGGCGTAGCTTCTGAATAAAACTTTTTTTTATAATGCTTTTCCAGGTTCAATGAAGAGATGATAGAGTCGTTATTTGGATATGCAGCTGCAGACAAGAATAAAAACGAAAAGAAGGGATCCTCTGGACAAGCTGCTTTACCTCAGTTTGTTCAGATTCTTGAACCAAAGAAAGGACAAAATCTATCGATTCTCCTGCGTGCTTTGAATGCGACAACTGAAGAAGTGTGTGATGCACTTCGTGAAGGTAAACCTTTTTCTTTCTATTTTTCCTATTTGGGTGGTGTTCTCCAATGTGTTCTTCAACATAATCCTCGTTGAATCAGGAAATGAGCTTCCTGTAGAATTCATTCAGACGCTGTTGAAGATGGCACCAACACCAGAAGAAGAACTAAAGCTTAGATTATACTGTGGTGAAATAGCTCAACTGGGATCAGCTGAACGATTCCTGAAAGCGGTAGTTGATATCCCTTTCGCTTTCAAGCGTCTAGAGGCACTTTTATTTATGTGTTCACTCTATGAAGAAATGGCCTTTGTAAAAGAATCGTTTCAAACATTAGAGGTACGTTTCTTAATCTTTAAAAAAAAGTTATGTTCTGAAAGAACAGATTTAAAGTTTATTTAGTCTTTCTCGAGAATCTCTCTCTTTTCCAATTCTTGCTGATATTTAGCTTCCTCTTGCTTCTTCTCTGTTCTAAATGCATCTTCTTTGGTGTATATGGAAGGTTGCTTGTAAAGAACTGAGGGGAAGTCGGCTATTCCTGAAGCTCCTAGAGGCGGTTCTTAAGACCGGAAATCGAATGAACGATGGTACATTTAGGGGTGGTGCTCAAGCTTTCAAGCTGGACACTCTTTTGAAATTAGCAGATGTGAAGGGAACTGATGGGAAAACAACTCTTCTCCATTTTGTTGTGCAAGAGATAATTAGAACTGAAGGAAGGAGAGCTGCACGTACTATCAGAGAGAGCCAAAGCTTCTCTAGTGTCAAAACAGAGGATCTAATGGCAGAGGAAACCTCTGAAGAGATGGAAGAGAATTACCGCAATCTTGGACTTCAAAAAGTTTCAGGCTTGAGTAGTGAGCTTGAACATGTGAAGAAATCAGCAAACATCGATGCTGATAGTTTGACAGGTACTGTTCTTAAAATGGGTCACGCGTTGTCGAAAGCTAGAGACTTTGTCAACTCAGAGATGAAGAGTTCAGGAGAGGAAAGTGGGTTTCGTGAAGCCCTTGAGGATTTCATTCAAAATGCTGAAGGAAGCATCATGTCGATTCTCGGGGAAGAGAAGAGAATAATGGCTTTGGTGAAAAGTACAGGGGACTATTTCCATGGGAAAGCAGGAAAAGATGAAGGGTTGCGTTTGTTTGTGATTGTGCGTGATTTCTTGATAATCTTAGATAAATCCTGCAAAGAAGTCAGAGAGGCACGAGGAAAACCAGTAAAGATGGCAAGAAAACAGGGTTCAACAGCCTCAGCTTCTTCCGAAACTCCAAGACAACCACCTTCATTAGATCCTAGACAGAAGCTGTTTCCAGCTATTACAGAGAGACGCATGGATCAGTCTAGTTCAGATTCAGACTAAAAAAGCTACAGTCTTGGTATTTATTACATGTTAGGACAAATCCTCTGCGTTTTTGCTGAGAGCTTATGATGGGAGTGGAATGGCATTAACTTGCAGAGATGTCAGGTTTTAGTAACTGATGATCAGAGAAACAATCACAAAAGAGCATTTCAGGTAAAAAGCTAGAGAGTCGTTGACTTCGCTTTCACTGACATTTTCAGCCTTAGTTCTAGTGACACACATTTTCATTTCTTCTTGCTGATACTTGTTAACCGTAGAAGAGAGTAGTCCTTTTGTAATATTACCATCAATTACATTCTATGTTCATTTTGTATTGAAACCAAAGCAACCCGACTTTTGAATAAGAAAAATGGCTAGTTTCTTTTTGCAGAAAGCTCAATGATTTCTTATTTTCATTGATTTGTAAAAAGTAAATGATTTCATAGTTTATGATCATATTTGCAGAGAATCTTGTGCTCATTTTAGTAACATACTTTCATATATGCACACAAACTAAAAACAAGCTGTCAAAGCAATAGAAACAAAGCCCTAGGCCCCTACTAAACAAAGGAGAAATATGTGATCTAGCTAATACTCGTTTATTTGATCTTAAAGCCAAACAGAGAAAGATAGTCAGAGGGAGACATGTCCTATGTCTTATGTTAAGAAGACCTAATCTTCCTGAGGCTTCGAGGGTCCAGACTTCTTGGGGAGAAGGAGATTGTGGATATTGGGCATCACTCCTCCATTGGCAATGGTAACATCTCCAAGAAGTTTGCTTAGCTCCTCATCATTTCTCACAGCGAGCTGGATGTGACGAGGAACGATACGGGTCTTCTTGTTGTCTCTAGCTGCATTTCCAGCGAGCTCAAGAACCTGAAAGAGATTGAACAGACAAGTCTCAGTCTCAACGAAGACACGACTAGTTTACATGCACACAATTTCGGAAAACCCTTTTATGATGACACGATCAAAACTACCCAAATTTCAGGACTTTCACAAATCAAATCACTTTCCATAATAGTCAAAATTGAGACTCTTGTGATCTCGATTATCATATCTAAAATAACCAAACAAACCCAAAACCAGCTTCAATCAAGGAAACTAACAAATGAATCTAAACGCCGATTTAAACCAAATTGAGGATATAGATAAGCCAAGTTACCAATTACAGAAATTACTGACATTTCCCAATTTCGCATGTCATATTTGTACAGAAGAACCCTAGATTGGCCATAGATCTCGAGAAACCAAATCACGAAAAAACAGAGACGGAACCGATAAAAGTAGGAAACGGAATGAGAAAATGAAGGAAGACGGGTATTCACCTCGGCGGCTAGATACTCGAGGACGGCGGCGAGGTAAACCGGAGCACCAGCTCCGACACGTTCGGCGTATTTACCGGCTTTGAGGAATCGAGCGATACGACCCACCGGGAATTGAAGACCAGCTTTGCTGCTCCGAGATGTAGCTTTCTTTGCCGCACCGGATCCGAGAGTTTTTCCACGACCTGCCATTTTTCAACAAACCAAAGAGCTTTTCTAGCAAAACTTAATGGCGAAAAAAGGAACGAAATTGAGAATTCTCTTGAACGAAGTAACAAGAGGATCGTGGGAGATAACGAACCTCATGAGTTTTTTTATATATACCGATGACAAAATAAGTGATTGACCAATAAGAATAGAGTACGCGGATCAAAGCTTTTAAACCGTCGATTGTAATTAGATGAAAGGCTGCGATCTGAAAGTGTTTTTCCCACCGCTTGACTTTTTTTGTTTGTTTATTTTGAACTCATACCAATAAGACGAGGGAATTTCCAAAATTGCAAAATAACTTCAATTTATATTCCCTTCGATATCTATTATGGGCTGCATACCGGAAATGACAAAGTTAATAGGCCGATAATGGGCCTAGAATATAATAAACCCAACTTTAGTCTCACGAGAACAGGCCGCTTAGAAAATATTTCAATTAATTTTTGACAATGTTCAAAAAATCGGCTTAAACTAGGCGGTCAAATATACACAGTCGAAACGATTTTACTAAAATTGGTAGAAAAAATCGGAAATCTGGTTTAGGCGGTCTGGTTCAACAAAAATCGGCAAAAATCTATAAATATAATATAATGTAATAATTTTTAACGTCTAGGCCCCGCCTAAGTCCCGACTAGTCGTTTTAGGCGTTATGCTCCTATCGACCACCTAGGTACCGCCTAGCGATTTTTTGAACATTAACTTTTGATAATTACCCAGCAAAATTTTTCAGTATACCAACAATATAATATACACACTAGGCGATTCTTAAACGTAGTATGTCGCTGATTTTTTTTTTATAAAATATATCAAATTTTGTTGTACGTACATCACCGTTGTTATTTTTGAATCATGAATATTCTATACGGTCCGTCTAATCACTATATTACCTTGATGAATTTACTAATCATACAAAAAAATATCGTTGGATTACTAAAAACAACATTCTAGATAAGTGTTTACGTAAATAAACGAATATATAAAATAAAAAAGTTTATGTATATCAATTGTTTGTCGGCTATATCAATATATGTCTTCAATTATAACAGTATCATATAAACAATATGATTGGCTACTGTCTTTTTTTTTGTCAACGATTGGTTACTGTCAATACCTTAAACTATAAGAATAACACATAAAGGTGTATTTAATATAAGATTTGAGGTAATTTGTGTTTAAATGACAAATTCTATGTTATTTAAATATGAATTTTAAAAGATCTGGTAAAATCCAATGTTATTAAACTTATGATTTTAAAATGTACTCTAAAATTTATTGTTATTATAAATATTTTAACTAGTGGATTTTAGGATATTAGTTGTGATTTGAAAGTGTTTTGATGGAGTTTGTTGGTTGAAAATATAAAAAAATCTAAATCATATGGTTTTAGATAGGATTATATAATGTTTTAATTAAAATCACACAAAATTTTCTAATTCACCAAAAATTACCTAAAAACTCATTAAAAATAAATTATTTCAATATTTCTTAAATACTAAATTGAATATATCCCTCATAGTTTACAATTTTCTATGATATCCTCATTATAAGAAAAAAAAGAAAATATAAAAGCGTTCCCATTTTCTATTTCAGCAACATTTATGAACCCAAGTAATAAGAAATTGGGGCAGACCAGTCAATGTGGTGTGGTCGAAATGATGGTCCTGTTGGTTAGGGTTTAGGACAAAATTGGGAAACCCAGAAGGACAAAGATCTATCAATATGCTTCAAAAATTCAATTTTATAATTTAATGTCTTCCTTTTGAATTCAATAAGGCTATAACGACACCCACACCTACCTTCACCTCTCACCCTACTTCAATATCTAATCTTTACGATATCTACAAACAACATTAAATGCACTTTGATCCTTGAGTACATGTTTTAAAACCTTATGATGTAAATAAGTAACAGTGTTACTTCATTACGGAAGAAGAGTGAGTGTATAATTAGTGTATTGCATGGCTTTTATGTAATCTTTGCGGTTTTAGTTTTGTTCTAAACACAAAAATCTCGTGTCTCATTCGTTCATGAAACTGTATCTGCATGTATAGATTGATGTTTTGTTATATGTTCTAAATGTTAATACGTATAACTATTGTTATTAATTCATTAGAGTTATCAAAAGTTGTGTAGTATATCAATAAAGAGAGTAAATTGATTACTATCTTCCAAGAATTGTCAGAATGCTTCATTTGTTGCCCTTCTGGTTTTTAAAAAAAAGTGAATTGACAGATGCAAGCGGAAAGAAATCAATGTTCATTTTTCATTTCAATTTTTAGATGCTATTGATTAGTAACTATCATTTAGTTGTCACTAAACAACAATTTGTCATCATTACTAGGATTATAACTTATTTATCAATAGTGAATGATCACAATATGAATAAAATTTGTATTATAGCAGCCGGTTAAGGTAGATTGATATTATCATTCAATATTACTATCTGAGTTCAAATATAATTTTAATTTGTATTATTAATTTGTAAAAAAAGAATGATCATTATTTTAATTCGATTAACTTCTGAAGCTTATATAATTTAAAATTTAAAAATCCATTTAGAATCAACTCTAATCAGTGTTGGACAGTGTTTAGATTAGTCAAATATGATATTTTGTTTATTTTATACCTTGACGATTAATCTTCGATCTAATCCGTAGAATCTCACAGTTAAAAAATATCGTAGAAATAAAAAAATTTAATGTGAAGCTGCCCACACACAATCTCATTGATTGACGTTTGTATTAATTACTGTAATTAAATTTTGGAAGTGTGATTAAAGAAAAAAACTCAAGATACTCTTCACGGTAAACTAACGTAATTATGCGAAAAAGATTGTGGATGTATCTATTTGGAACCAAAATTATTGCAAGTACTTATTAGAGTTTAAAAGAGGTTATGAATAATAATATTAACTGCTACCAGTTAATGCAAGTTCATGAAACTCATCATGTATATACATTTTAAAAAAATTGTATAAAATGAGTTTACTATTTAACGATCTTGATCCATAACGTGAAGTGTTTTTACACTTATAGATTCAGAAAACGGTAAATGAAGGAAATATTCTCTCGTGTTATCTATTTACATCGATGAGTTGAGGCAATTATAGACCTCTTTAGATTCATATGGACGTACATGCCTACTTATAAAAATAAAACATTTTTATTATATTACCTATTAATTTTTTTATATATTGTTTTTTAGACTATCTCATTTAATTGAGTTAAAATAAGAGAAAGTCACATTTAATAAATCAACTGTATCTTCGGAAGACGAAAAATAAAAACATATTCACTTGCCTGTTTTGCTTCTTCTTCCTTAATTTTTTTTTATATTTAAAATATCAGTAGCAAAAAAAAAATCCCAAAAATCTGAGAAGAAGATAGAGAGAGAGAAAGGGAGATTACAAACAACAATGGATGATTCAAGCACAAGAAGCCAAAAGAAGAAGAAGAAGCTTCAGAGAGACAACAACAAAACCATTAATCCAAAGAACAAGAAGAACATCCCAACTGTTTGGTTTTCACTCAAGAAATCTCTCCACTGTAAATCCGAACCATCTGATGTCCACGACCCTAAATCAACAAAACAGCTTACCACAATCTCCACCAAGAGAATCTCCGGCGTTTACTCCACCGGAGTCGCAGCCGGATGCGGCGGTGGTTTATCGGGATGTTCGAGATCGATAGCGAATCTCAAAGACGTAATCCATGGAAGCAAACGTCATTTCGAGAAACCGCCTATAAGTAGTCCTCGTTCTATTGGAAGCAATGAGTTTCTCAATCCCATAACTCACGAGGTTATACTCAGTAACTCCACCTGCGAGCTTAAGATCACCGGTGTGGGAGACATGGCTTCACCCGCCGGAGCAACGGAATCTGGTGGCGGAGGAGGAGGAGGAGGAAATGGTCGGTCGACGACTTTTGTGGGGATGTTGAGGCCGGGAACGCCGATGCATTATCTGAATCATTCAGCTTCTTACCGGAGCCAAGCGTCGTCGACAACTACGGCGAGAAAGGGCTCGTTTGCTTTGTCGGAGAGAGACGGAAGAGGAGAAGGAGAAGGGTTAGGGTTTCACACAAACAGGAGAGTTTCTCTGGAGAAGAACAGAGATTCCGCCACTAATGGAGGCAATTCCTCTGTCTCTTGTCATAAATGTGGTGAACAGTTCAATAAACTCGAAGCTGCAGAAGCTCATCATCTCTCCAAACATGCCGGTAAACCATTCAAAATTTCGAAACTTTCACCATTAAAATTATGCAATTAGGGAACATAAAGTTTTCAACTTTAGGAAAGTTTTTCCCAAATTTCGGTTTTCATCATCTAATGATGCAATTGGGTTTTTAAAAAAAGTCTCAACTTTATATAAAAATTTCCCCAAATTGCAGTGAGGGAGCTCTTAAAAAAGTCGGAACTTCACCAATGAAATTTATGTAATCAGCTTTTCAAAGCAAAAAGTGTTCAACTTTAGCTAAATGTTCCCCACTTCTCAGATTTCGAGATATGCATTTAGGTCTATAAAGTTCTCAACTTTATCAAATTGCAGTGACGGAGCTCGTAGAAGGCGACTCGTCAAGAAAAATCGTGGAGATAATCTGCAGAACGAGCTGGTTAAAATCAGAGAATCAATGTGGGAGAATCGACCGTGTCTTGAAAGTGCACAATATGCAGAAAACACTAGCTAGATTCGAGGAATACAGAGAGACGGTGAAGATCAGAGCGAGCAAACTCCAGAAGAAGCATCCGAGATGTCTCGCCGACGGTAACGAGCTGCTCAGATTCCACGGCACAACCGTAGCTTGCGGTTTAGGGATAAACGGGTCGACGAGTCTCTGCACGGCGGAGAAATGCTGCGTCTGCCGGATAATACGGAACGGGTTCTCGGCGAAACGGGAGAAGAATAACGGGATTGGCGTTTTCACGGCGTCGACGAGTGGGAGAGCGTTTGAGTCGATTTTGGTCAACGACGGAGATGTTGATCGGACGGTGAGGAAAGTGTTGATTGTGTGTCGGGTTATCGCCGGGAGAGTTCATCGTCCGGTGGAGAATGCGGAAGAGATGAATGGGTTGATGAGTGGGTTTGATTCTTTGGCCGGAAAAGTTGGGTTGTATACAAATGTGGAGGAGCTTTATTTGCTTAATCCGAGAGCTTTGCTTCCTTGCTTTGTGGTAATTTGCAAAACCTAAAAAAAAATTAGTATTTTTTTGTTATTATTTGTTGATAAATTTGTGTATCGTATAATGAGAATCGAAATCAATAGAATTTGAAATCTAGGTTTTGATCGTTACTAGTTTTTACTTTTTACCAACTTGTTTCAAATTTTAAATTTTGTTTTCAAGGTGAATTTGAGATTTAAGTTTGATTCCTTTTGACAAGTTTAGTTCTGAGTTTTTAATTATTTTTATTTAGAGAGACAAAAAATATTCTTTTTTGTTCATATTATGTTTAGATAAATTTGTATTTTTTAGTGTATTATATTGACGTGAAAATCAGTGGTTATGGCAAAGTGTGTCAGAGTAAGAATTTAGTTTCACGGGTGGCCTGTTGGTAAAAGTGCTACTAAATGCCATTTTTTCATTCAGTAAAAAGTTCTTACAAAAAAAACAAAATAAAATAATGAAAACCTTTTAACAAATAAATATATAAGTAAATAAACATGAGAGAACCCTATTTTTTTGGCCGAGGAGAAACCTTTTCAAAAGTTTAAGAAATGAATGTTAATTTGATTCTTTGGTTGAATGTTCATTGTTCAATATGGAACATTTATGTTTGTGTAAATGTTTTGATTTTTATAACTCCTTAAGTTTTTATCCTAGATATCATTAATACAGCACTAATAATCCATAATATATGTAGTTCATATAGTGTACTCAGACGACCCAAAAAACAATTTCGTTTTGTTGTGCTTCAAAATTTTGTTTGGAACCATCCCGTTTTAGTCCTAGATTACGTACAACATCGTTTTATATTAAAGACATGGCAAACAAGAACAAAAAATAACATTAATGATAATTAGGCATTTTGCTAAAACGAATAAAATAAAGTGATGGTCCATACTATATTACTCAATAGTATTCATAATATCAGCGAAGACAAAGCTTACGTCAAAGGTGACGACAAAATTCTATCCCATGCAAAAATTTATTTTGGAGCTTTTAATAGTTCTATCTGCAAAAGCCAACCACTCATCAATATCCGCTGAGAAAGAAAAAAAATCTGAATCTGGTAGCCCAATGATAACCCAAGTTTCAAATCTTGAAATTTCGAATTTTGAAAAGAAACCTATATTTGACATTTTATATATATATATATATATCTTGGGTTCAATATATTTGTGTATTACATTTTGATAATTACCAGTTGTTTGTTTGTTATTTTTGTAACAAGGATTAATTATCAGTTATTTTTTTGTTAACAAAATAAAACAGTTGATTTTTGTTCAAGAGGGAGCATAATCACAATTAGTGAAGATGAATCATGGATATCAGAATAATTTTTTTCTTTTTTCGTTTCATTTTTTACAGTGTATACACATATATGTATGTATGATCGTATATATGAGAACGAATGACAATAACAACGAGGTCATGAAATGGACAGTGTATCTATCTCAACCGAAGTAACGGTGGGATCATACCACATGACGTCTTGTATATGTACATACCTTGTAATTAATTATCTTCACTCGACAACAATCTATGTCGTCATTTTCGAATCTCTTATATAACTAGTTCTTCTACGCTCGAAGTATGTCAAATATACAATATTTCAATATTTGATGTAATGTTTATTGTTTAGTTGCTTTTTGAGATATATTTTTTGCTACGTAGCTAGGGCAAAATATAAGGTTAATCATCTAGCTTACAACTACCGTGTGTCCCTAATCAGGTATTTATGAAGAAATGCAGATAATTCTGTTCGAATACCAATTACCAAATACAACATCATTAATACTAAAACAAGTTGTTATTGAATATAATTTAAAAAATTTATGAATAATGTTTTTTTTCCAATGGTCTACATATCATGTTAAACTTTTGGGAAAAATCTTGAATTTAGAATATTCGTGACTGTTGTAAAATTCAAAAATGTTTAACATGACAATAATTACTTTTCTATTGTATATATAAAAAAAAATTTGATTAAGAAATTAAAAAATCATTGATACATGGTTGGATAATAGAGACAATATGTTTTCTGCATGGTGTACCGTTTTAATGGTTTGCTTCTTTCAAGAACCGAAAGAATAACGATGCCACAAATGTGGTGTCACAATTTTCATCTTACTAATAATACATTTTCTATTATCACTTACTATTCTTTATCCACAAATTTTATTTTTTCTTATTTTATTATTCATCTTAAAATATACCATTTTAAGCAAGAATCGATGATTATGAAAATTACTTGATTCTTCCACAAGAAATTGGGAAATCCGTAGTTCTAGTAACAATAATTACCAATCATTGCAGTTTATCATGAAGTACTTCGATACAACTGTTGTATATAAAAAATGTTAGGCGCTAGTCCAATGTCCAAACTCTTTTTTGTTTCTATCCAATTTCTAAGTCAAATACAAATATCTAAATGATCTTCTTAAAAAACTTTGTAATGAGAATGGGACGTTTAGTTTATCTAATTTAGAAATTAGATATCGTAACTAGAATGGAGAAGAAGAACATCTCTAATGGTATCTAGAGT
The DNA here is from genome assembly GCA_000218505.1 of Schrenkiella parvula. NCBI lineage: Eukaryota > Viridiplantae > Streptophyta > Magnoliopsida > Brassicales > Brassicaceae > Schrenkiella > Schrenkiella parvula. The sequence continues at coordinate 8,825,243 of CM001192.1, read as the reverse complement.
TTTTGCATGAAAAAATGATTAGCTTCATGTTGTTGGCTTCTCCCTTATTGGGCTTTGTTACTGTGTATATCACGGCTAGGTATAGGGAAGACACCGACTTTATCATATATATCGATTGTACAAAGTTATCGAATGCACATTCTCCTTATTTGACACTTGATACAATGACCAGAACGTAATCCTCTCTTAATGCTCGAAGTATGTGAAATGTACATAAGTTTATTTTTACATGAAAATTGGTTTTGATAAGTAGCATTTAAATAATATCGTATATAGTTTAATATACAGTTTAAACCTGACCCGTAAACTGAGGGTTCGTGGTTTAACTGTCTGATTGGTCGGTCTAATCCGTTTAAGAACATTGATTGGTAACATTAGAGAAGCACGAAGATCACACCAGCTTGAAGACGATGATATTTCATAACCAACAAAAGTTGTAAGCCAGTTTTTTGTTTGCAAGTGTCTTGATTAGAAAAATAAATAAATAATATTCAGAGTTCTCACTCTAAGCTCAAGATATTTTAATTAGCATTCTAATTTACACTTATCTTTTGATTCACTGATTCTAGATTGGTGAGAAGCCGTCTCAGTGTTTTTCTTTTAGGAAGCCACCTTAGAACATCTTTAGTCGGAGTTCTTACAAAGTTTCTTAATAATAAAAATAATGAAAAAATTTTAAAAAATAGAAAAAATGATGAGAAAATTTTTTTAAATGAGAACTTTTAGAACCCCATAAAAAAACTCTCAGAGCATCTCCATTAGTTAGATACTTACTAAGTATCTAACTAATAAAATAATAATATATTTATAATTAATTTAAGTTGAGAAACTCATCAAATTTTGTTGCTAAAGTTCTAAAGGTATCTGAAAATCTCTCAAATGAGATACGGTTCTTAACTTCCTTCAATAAAAATCTATTTTTTGATTTATTTTTAATTATTTCAAAGTTTGGAAAGCCATCCTCATACTCCCAATGGAATTGGAGTTGCTCTTCAAGCAGATGCCATTTTTTTCATTGGTTTAATTCATTGCAAAAATTTAAATTTTGATTATTTATTTAAATTATACTAAAATAATAATTTTTTATTATTAAAAAATTCTTATTGAATATCTCACCAATCGAGATGTTTTTAGAGCACATCCATCACCTGTCTCTACCAAAATATTTGATATTTAAAAAAAAAGGAAAATAAAAAAGAGAGAACAAAAACGTTTCTAGTTTAGACACTTCAAAATACGTTTCTGACACTATTATAAGTTTTGTTTTTAAATGCTCTTATGTTTTTTTCCGTCAGAAATAAAAAGATAAAATAAAAAGATTTAATACTTAGAAAAAAAACTATATATAAACCACCTTTAACACTTCAAACAGCACGTTTTTGTTGACTTGACTTATTCAGTGGACACGAGTTGGTTAATTGAAATTATTGATGTATCAACTACGTGGTCTTAACCGGTTATGGCTGGGTCACTTATAGTTGGTGGTTTTTGGGTCAACTGGTCTGATAGTCCGGTCTATTAAAACAAGTTTATTGGTGAAATTCATATATGAATCTCTAAATATTATTTAATAATATTTTATTAAGAAACTGTGTCTTAAATCTGTTAAATAAGAGACTTTCTTCCGATCTCTCCAATCTCTCTAATTTAAAATCATTTAGTTTCTTCTTTTTTTTAATTTTAAAAATTCTTTAAAAACTTGTAAAAGACCCCAATGGAATTACTTTTAATTACGTTTAAGAACCCAATATAAATTACATAACCTTCGCAACGGTATTTGATTATATATAAAATAAATAATATCCACACTTCTCACTAATTCAGTAAACAGAATACAAATGATTTTATTAGTAATATATATCGAGTTCTAAGGATATGATTCGTTGAAGAACTAAGAGATCGGGTAGTTACGGATTTTTGAAAAACCAATAGACGCAATACTCAAGACAAGTTATGTAACTATTCTTTTGTATCCTAGCGTGGACTCACTGATTGATGACTCATTTGAGTGGTCATGATTAAGTCAATTACTCAGAAAAAAACATGTAACTATAACACAATAAACTTGACGAAAGACAATGCTTCGACTAGTTCTTTCCTGAATTGGTCCTTAGAATTATTTTTTTCTTTGTTTGCAAGTATGGATCCAAGATTGGCTTGGGTTACTCAATCGGGTAGTGTTAATGCTTTATATTCTCTTCTTCAAAAGGATCCATGTATTCTTCATAAGGTCGATGTTTTACCTTTTATCCACACACCTTTCCATAAAGCTTCATCTACGGGGAAGATAGATTTCGCACAAGAGCTAGTCAAGTTTGATCCCAGTCTTGTTCGTATTCGTGGTAGATGAGGTATTTGCTTCAAAAATCTTAATTCTTGTTTTTGTTCGATGAATTTTTTTGCTAATAAGGTATTCAAATATTTTAGTTTTATCTTATAAGGACAGGTATGACGCCATTGTATCTTGCGGCGAACGAAGGTGACGTCGATCTTCTTACAGAGTTTCTCCTGGTATTTCCTGAGAGTATTAGAGATGCGAATGTAAATGGAGAAACTGCTTTACACATTACGTTTATAAACGATAGACACGAGGAGCTCAAAGTTCTGAGAGGGTGCATACAAAGAATGCGCAAAAGTGATGCTTCATCCACCGAGATTCACGTCCTGAACAAACGTGATCGTGAAGGCAACACGGCCTTGCACTTAGCGGCATGCAAGAACAATCACCAGGCATGTTCTTACCCTTTTCTTAACTTTTAACATACTACAGTATCAATAAATCTTAACTATTAGTATAGACCTTAAATTCACACACTCTCATCTTCTTTAACTTGTGTTGTTCGAGTTGTCTAATAAATGCTTGTCTATATATACAGGCAGTAAAACAGCTGTTAAAATGCATGTCACTGAACCGGAACATCCAGAACAAAAGTGGTATGACGGCCCTTGATGTCTTACGAGCTAATGGACCTCACATGAACAAAGAGACAGATAAGCTCATACAAAAATCGGGTGGTAAGAGCGCGATTTCTCTATCCAAAGTTAAAAAAACGTCTGTCTTCCTAAGCACACCGGTCACATTCTGGGAATATAGCTCTACGGGAATGGCACGTTATAGGAGTCGCATGTCAGACGGAACACGGAACTCTCTTCTAGTAATAACAGCTCTGATAATCACAGCTACTTATCAGACAGCGGCCCAACCGCAAGATAAAGACAGACTAGACAAACTAAGTGTGAAAGAAATCATATTAGAGATCGTGCTACTATGGGGATTCAGTTCTATAGCCTTCTTCTCAGCTATTGCCTTGACGTTTATACTCTTACCAGTTGGTAAAGCATATACTTGGTGGTATATCTTCATATCAGGGCCTCTCGTCTGTTCTTATGCAATTTCAGTGTACCTGAAGTATGATATTTCAGGTATATTCTTAGTCATGTATCTGATGGTTGTATTCGAATTTCTCATATATCTACTTATATTCTACGTGAAGTGGAAGCGGACTACGCAGAAGAAAGTACTAAAACCTAAAAGCAAGCTGATTTCTGAAGGCTTAAATACCGTTGTTTAGCCACTTGAAGTGTTTGTAGATTCTTGGTTCCCTGTAAAACGTTGATTATTAGAAACATATTCCGTAGGTTTGTACGTTCACTCACTTTGCAAAAAGATGTTTATGTCGTCGAAATTTTACATTTTTATCTTAAAAGGGATTCAAATACAACCAATACATAGGTCCATTAGTCTACCAATCAAAAGTGCAATGAAGAAGAGATAAGTGAGATGCTAAGGTGCGGAGGTAACTGCAACTTGGGATGTTTCTTTACTCTTTGCCTCCTTAAGTTGCTTCCACTTCTCAATAGTGTCGATAAGTTCCCCTGTTTTAATCAGATATCTTACCTTCTGTCCATCTTCAAGGACCTTGTGACCCACTCGGCTTACTACCTCCTTTTCTTTCGAATACAGCATCACATTTGAGCTGTGGATCGGTGCTTCGATCTATAAAAAAGTAAAACATTTTGTACAATCTTCAATCACCACTCGAATTTTGACAAAGACAAAGTGACGGGAGCTACATAATATGGTTCCAGTTTTGCATATAAACGAAAGAGAGAGTCATGTCTCATGTGAGTGGACTGACCTTAACAATTTGGCCAGGTTCTCCCTCTTCTCTGCTCTTCATGTGTTTCGTCTTGAGATTTATATCTTTGATCACTATGGTGCTGTTGTGGGTAAAGATCTTAGTGACTTCTCCAATTTTACCCTTGTCCCGTCCAGATATTACTTTGACCGTATCTCCAAACTTGACATGCATTTTGTGCAGAACTGGTAGACTGTTTGGTTTGCATTTTTTCCGTTCCCAACGCTTAAGCTGAAAGGAAAAACGTAACAATCACAACATACGAACAAGTAATCCTGCTGATAGGTTTAGGAATCAAGGAATGAGACTCAACATGCTTTTGGTTCTCATGCATAAAATCCAAAGTTCCGTATCCCGAAAGGTTGACACATGGTTTCTTTTGGTTCAAAGCTACTATCTTAACGGATACATGCAAACTGGGAAACCAAAAGTATGAGTTAACGGATCTTGCTTACTAACCTTTGCAAAAACAAGACATGGGTTCTCAGCGGGCTTGACCTGCAATGAGTACAAAAGATAAGTGGAGTAATGAGGAACCATTCAAATGCAGTCATTTTTCACTCAACATGAAAGCATCAAGCAAAAATGAAACACCATTCTTTTCAATATGTTCCAGCAAAATCAACCTAATATGCAAACGAAAAACCATAACCACAAGGCTAATGAAATCATAGATTCCAAAAGGGTTACCATCCAATCGATCAAAAGAGCACAAAAAACTTGAGATGTTTAGTTAGAACATAGAAGTTTAGATGCATCGCCAAGCCAAGTCTAGATAAACAGAATTCCATTGAGAAAATGTCAAAATTATGGTATTTGGGTTCTCATAACTTCATTTCAATTCAGTACCAACACGAAAAGACATAAAAAAAATGCACATTCTTCAATCCATTGTCCACTAAACATAATTCATAGCGCAGAAACACAGAAATAAACAACACAGAACAATGTTTCAATTTTACCACTCGTTTAAGAGATATTTCTTCAAATGGGCATAAAAATTTCTAATACCAAAATCAAACAAATGAAATTAATCCACAGGTCCAATACCAAAATCAAAATAAAACCCGTACAGCTACAGGTTCAAGCTAAACGTGGAAATGATTTTGATTTACCATTCCATTAGCCATTAGCGAATGGATAACAACGTACCCAAGTGAAGAAAAGAATCTAAACGGCTAATAACGAGAGATTAGAGCCAGAAGTTCGAAAATCGGAGTTACCGGAGAAGCGACGGAGAGGGAAGTCGGGGAGAGGAGACGCTGGCCGAGGAAGGAGGAGTTGGAGGATATAGAAAGAGAAGTAAAAGAGCTCTGAAGAGCAGACATGGTCGCCATTTTCCAACTTTGTTCTTGCTCTGCAACTTTTGCTGAGAAGTCGAAAGAGAGCTCTGAAGAGCTAACACAGTTTGTTTATTCTTCGTCCTATCCGTTCGACTGAAGGCGATAAAACGTGAAGGCGATAAAACGTGGATAACGATTATCGCTGGACTTTCAAACGACATCGTTTCAGAGATCGTAATTAACTGAACGAATGGGTTTTTAATGGGCTTAAGCTGGGTTAGGGTTAAATATTGTCTTCTTCATTTTTTTGTGCAAACGGGCTAAATATGGTCTAATACCCACAAACATATATTTAAGGTTTTGGTTTATGTTTTTACTCATTTTATTCTCAAGTTTTCGATTTTTTAGTTCTCCAAAGAGTACAGAAAGTTGCTTCGTACAATCAAAGACACTAGTAGTATTTGGGTTTTCTCTAAAAAACCAAACACCCACAAAATCGGATAAAAAATGTATCCATGACCAAATATTTCAAATAGACAAAATGTATAACCAAATATTACATGGTTCTCCGTTTTTTAAACGTTGAACTCGTTTTACAATAAAACAACAAAAAAAAATTCATTCACAAAAGAAAGATATAGACAACTTCCTATAAACCAAATTGCAGTTAACATCAACATCAGTGTATTCCTCCTAACAAAATCTACAAATCATCCTAAATACCTCCCAAAAATAAATAAAATCCAATTAAAAAAACATATATATTATAATTATAAACTTAAGACTTTGTTTCAGCAACACATCACTAGTCTTCAAGTGTGCTGTCAATGGAATGATCTCTCCTATGATTTTCCGACCGAATTGATCTGTTTCCGGTCTGCTCACCACTAGACTCCACCGTAGGAGGATGCGGAGAAGGCGAAGGAGACTTCTTCTGACGTTTTCTCGAATGTCTCACCTTAATGACACGGGTCAAAACCTGCACAACATCCCTCATGTTGGGACGCTTCCTCGGTGCACGAGAGATGCATTTATAAGCAAAAGCCGCAACTTCATTCACTTCTTGTAAATCAAACCTCCCATCTAATTTCGAATCCACAATCTCTTCCCATCCAACCTTTTCTTCTGCATTCATGGCCGCCTATTACAAAATATGTTGGTCTTTAATGTAATTCTTGAAAGAAACAATGTGGAAATTTAGGATCGGGTTGGTTTTGTTAGTTTTTTCTTACCAGCTCAACATATTCCATTAGACCTTGTTGAGGATTTCTTCCGGCTATAAGCTCAAAAAGCAAAACTCCGAAACCATAAACATCGCTTTTCTTGGTGAATGTTCTTGTGGAAATATACTCTGGATCGAGATAACCAAACGTTCCTCTGATGTTAGCAGCATGTTTGTCCACCATTTCTTCTCTAGACAGGCCAAAGTCAGCAACCTGAAGTTAAAAAGACAATCACAATGAGTAAACTTGAGGTAATGAGCTCTCAAGTGGGACAAAGAAGATATTTACCCGAGCTCGCATTGATTGATCCAACAAAATGTTGGAAGATTTGATATCTCTGTGGATTACAGGAGGAACAGCCTGGGGCAAAAATTGAATATAGCATGGCTTTTGATGTTGTATTTCTTAAGAGATGCATTAAAGATGGTGGATGGTTTTCAGCAATTAGCTTACCCCATCATGAAGATACTCTAGACCGCGTGCCACGTCTAAAGCAATATATACTCTCAAATCCCAGCTCAGCGGTTCATGTTTTTCGCCTATGTCAACAAAGCATCTTAGTGTGTTTCAAATTTGCATGAAAGCTCATCAAAACTGGTGAATTCCAAACCATGCTAGATAATAGAGGTGAGTGACTATAGCGAATAGTTCTAGATTGCTTTCATTTACTAGCAAACAGGTTAATATATTATCTAGAGTAGTTGCTTACTGTACAAGTGAGAAGCCAAGCTCCCTTTACTCATGTAAACATATATAAGCATGTGTTGGCCTTTCTCTGCACAATAGCCAACCAAGTTCACTAGGTTACGGTGATGCAACCTTCCCAATAACATAACCTGAAAAAAAAACAGACGGGTGAGCGAGTTTAGCAATAAACTGAAGAAGACCCTAAGAATTATGGATGTTACTGGCCTGGTTTATATATCACAACTTCTGGATTGAGTAATAGAGATTTCACAAAACCTGAGTATAAGCATACTCAAGCATTCCTAATGTTACTTCTTACTCATGATTCCCAAACTTATTCTTTGGAGTTGAACGACATAAATAATCATCAATCACATTTCATAGATAAATGTTTACCTCTGTCTGAAACTCTTTTTCGCCCTGTTTAGAATCAGTGGCGAGAACTTTCACAGCAACAGTCTCACCGGTGGACATATGAGCTTTGTAGACAGGTCCAAATGCTCCTTGGCCTATCAAAGTAGTGAAATTACATGTTGCTTTCTGCAAATCCCTGAGTCAACCACCAAGGAACATATGCTCAAATCGATATGTAAGACCAAGAATGCAAGATATCTCATATCCGTCAAGATTCAACATAAAAACTAATTAAACTTTCTTACAGGAGAAGTCTAATCCCCATTAGTTAAGCGACAATAAACAAGAAAAACACCTTGCAAGGAAACTCTGATCAAGAACCTGAGATATTTTTAATTGAATTTTGAAAACCAGGATATTGTCAGGAAAGGAGACAAACCTGTAAGAATATTCCAAAATGCCAGAAGCAGAGATCACATTGCTCTTCTTGCTAAACCCTTCAAGCCAAACAGACCTCCCATTGCTCGAAGATTTCACAGGTGAGTCCGGACCAAGCGTCGAATCCGACATTATGTTGCAAGAATCAGCACCATTCTCTCTGATGGGAAGCGTTGCACTTCTTCTTGACCCACTGCTGACAATCTGAGATCTCTTTCTATGGTATCTAAAGCAGAACAACGCTGAAATAGCTAAAGCCACGCCAATTACCAAACCCAGTGAAATCCCAACGATCAAACCAAAGGATTCTCCTTCCATTTTCAATAATGTAATCAAGCTCCTAATGCCTCCAGCTCTTGTTACACGCCTCTGCAAGAAAAACAAATAATAAATGATCGAAGATTTGTTTAATGCCACAATGGAGAGACGAAGAGGAGGACAACAACTAATTTTCTCAAATAAGAAAATTAGCTAACGTTGACCATCAACTCTTCAACAAAAGCTTTGCGATAAAAATTCATATCATAGATTCAGCCAAATCAATTCGTATCTTCTGAATCGTATAATATAACTTAAGAAAAAAATATACATACCCCAAGAAGATGAGAGGTCAGATTTGACTACAAGTTTTAGCGAAATTCAGCTTCGGAGAGTTAAAGGTTTCTTAGTAAAATGCTTTACACTAGTTAGGAATTTTCTCGGGAAAATTTTGGAGAAACCAGCAAACGCATTAGATCCTTGATTGCAAACGAACAGGAGACAAGGAAGATGGATTTGAGAAATGAATCTCGAGAATCGGGCAACTTTTATAAACGCCGTTTGAAAACCTTTTGTTTATTCGTTTTTCTCTTTCCCTAAATTTCGTCGTTTAATTTTTCAACATTCGTCTTCTTTCTTGAGCAGCCAAGCAAACCCCAAATAAGACTTTCTCAACGACGATAACAACAGATAAATCGAATAAGATCCTTAGAAAAAAAAAGGAGAAACGAATTAACCTGTGGAAATATGTGGAAAAATGATTGAAAATTGGTGCATTTTACGAAGAAGACACGGTTACATTGTCTTTTCGAAATAAGAAGCTTGGAAGAGAGAAAGTTTGAAGAGAAAGGGAGAGAAAATTTTCCAGAGCTTTGCTTTGATTGCAGAGAAAAGAATCCAAGAGAGAAAGAGAGAGAGAGTGTGAGAAAAAGACTGAGCGAAAGAGAAAGAGAGAGGTTCTACTCCAAGCAAACGATAACAAAAAGAAACAAATTTAAGCTTCGTGACTTTTTTGTTTTTTTGTGGTAATTTGTAAGAAAAAAAGGTTATGGAAAATTCAAATATTTTTACAATATAGCAACAATGTCTCTGCTTCAAACTTAAAAGAACGAAACGGAAAAGCTACTCTTTTTTTTTTGTTCCTTTAATTATTGTTTTTCAATGAATGACGTTACTCTTTTAGAGACGAAAATAGAATTCGATAGATTTGAATATTTGATACTTTCGATGTAAATAGTTATATCCGTTGATTACATATTTCTAATTTATACTAATACATGTTACACTAATAATAAATGTACAAGCTCATGCATGGTAATAATATAAATATTTATCTACTAATTCTTGACTGACAACATTTTTTCTTTTTCCTTTTGTGTGTTTTGACAGCACACTGTTGACTCACATTTCAACTGTTGTGAAATAAAAATGTAAAAAAGATGTTGTAAGTTTCAGGTAGTGATAAAATATTTCATTATTTGTGCCAAAAAGAGAAGGTGTATATAAAATTAGTAAAAATTACTAAATAGAAAATGTAAATTGTGTTTTTGTCGTGTGCAGAATGGGTCCCACAAATATCGACGTGGTTATCATGATTGGATGAAATTATTCTTCTGGATTGTACATTCTCTATAGTTGGACTTTTTTTGTCTTTCCGTGACAAATTTTTTTACCTTCTCTATTTTCTTTATTATTTACATATCTCTTACCTGAAAAGAAGAAATAGCAATATATTACTGATAAAATAATAAAAATTTAACTGGTATGGTTGATTGAATACAACCTACTCTCTGTATTCTAAGTAATTGTCTATATATGTGTTTTATGCTAATTGTCAAATTTTAGTCTACTTTACAATTTTATTGAATCTTGTATAGCCAATATGCTTTTTTTTAGTTCATTGTTTAATATATTTTTTTTCTAAAAATATCGATAACGAAAACAACTGTTTTTGGTCAAAAAATATAGTGAAATAATCTTTCTTATTCTACAATGTTCACAATTTTATTAACAGAAATAAGGTAGAATTCAAATCTTTATAAATAATCTGATAAATTTGATGAGAGTAAACACACAAAAATGTTTAGAAAAAAATTATTATTAGACTTTCATGAAATTAAAAGTACAAAATATATAAATTTATATAGTGATTGATAAAATTAATTTTCTAAACTAATATAGAAATAATATATTAAATATAAGTGTGAGTTTTTAATTTTCAATCTATCTTTAGTCACTTTACTATGAACAAGTTGAACCAAAATCACGATCATTTAACCAACTCATAGAATTTCATGTATGAGGTTAAATAGTTTTATATATAAATGAAGAAATTAAATTTATCCGAATATCCGTTTTATCATATGAAAGTAGTTGAGAGTTTGAAGATTAATAGGTGAGAAGCTATATATGTGAAACTATAAGTCTATAACCAGTAGCAAGCAGTTACATTTATCCACCTAACTCACCTATAATGTGACATTAAGATTATTAGTTGGAGTTCATTTTCATCCAAAACATATAAAAAATTGTTCAACTAAAAATGTTGCCAAAGACAGAAAATATAATTGAAATCAATTCGAAATGACCGATCACCGACGAATTTATTGCTGATTTCTCCACACCATGCTTTAATGATTAAAAAAACAAACGGTAGGATTGATCCTCTTAATAAAAAAACAGTTTCAAAATAATTTGTGTTCGAAAAAAAAGTAATCCGTAGTTAGTTTTGAGTTAACTTAAACAATTTTTTCCCCATTTGTTAGCGAATCATTTACCAAAAAAATAGTATTGTATGAATTCAGTTTTTTTGTTTCTTTTATTGTAACCATTGACAAAATGTCAAGTTTAATGAATGAAGTTTAGACGTTAAAACACATCAACAAAACACTTTAAAATGCACATATTGTATTATACAGAGTGGCTTAAGCCAAGACAACCAAGAGAACACGTGAAGATCCGCCATGCTAAATGTATTTGACCACTTTATCTATATATAAAACATGTGAGAGTGATTCGTTTAACAATAATCGAATATTGTTATTTCATTGAGATTAATTATAATGTGTCTTAGCTTTAGATTATATGTTATTTTCACGTTGGCAGAAGAGAGAGCAGGAGCGCAACACAAATACTATAATTTTCTTCCTCTCTGTATTTATAATTTTCTATTTATTTCTAAACCCAAAGTCTTTTGAAAGACGACATTGTATTGAATATTAGCCAAATGACAAAAAGTGTTTGCTTCTTCATTTTACCAATTGTCACTAGCAAATAGGTTAGGACCGTTTTAGAAGAGGTGTTCAATTTTGCATTTGTACTTGATCCGTAATATAATTAACAACATTATCTATATTTTAACAGGTTTTTGTTAAAAAAAATAACACATTTCCATATGTTTTTTCCAACAATTTGCATATGCGGATTAGAACATAGATAATGTTGGGTTAATACATATAAAAAAGTGTATTTAATATAGAATTTGGAATGATTTATATTAAAATGATAAATCTTTTATTATTCAAACGTTGATTTTAAAAAATATTTTCAAATCTAGTGGTATTGAATTTGTGATTTTAAATGTAAAATCTAGTATTATTGTAAATATTTTAACTAGCAGATTTTAGGAGATTCGTTGTGATTTGAAAATATTTTGATGGAGTTTCAATGTTAAAATTATAAAAATCTAAATCATATGGTTTATGTAAAATTCTAGAATTGTATGATTTTATAAACTTTATAATTAACCCAAATTCATATAAAAACTCATTGAAGATCAAAACATTTCAATTTTTTTCCAAATATTAGATCTAATACTTTTGATTTTGAGCATGTCCATAATATATTTGAGCCAATCACTAATAGTGAAATATGTCTGTTTTTTATTTTTTTTCTGTATTATATATGAAATATTTCTTCGACCAATCATAACTATGGAATTAAAAAAAAGACATAAATGGTAAAGAAATGGTTGGGATGTATATGAAGGGAAGAAGAGTAAGACTTGAATTTGGGATGATGTGATGAATTTGATAACTTGAGAGCAAATATTCCTCAAGTTCAACGTTTACTTGTTCCACAGTCGCATGATCATGAAGCAAAGACATGTCTTCTCCACGTGCACGGTACAACCCCATGTTCTCATGTCTCCATATATATATATACATTCGCATAGTCGTACGCATATATAAAATGTATACCTGTTATAAGCATATACACCCAAATTTGGAGTTTCATTTGATTATACAAAGGAAAAAGATGATATACGACTACATGTGAGAATGTGACTAACGATGCAACAAACGCGTTAACGCCTTCGTAGTGTACGTAAACTAGGGTCGAGTTTAAGAACTTGAGTTAATTAAGGGACAGCCTTTTATTGGGCTTTGACAATTATTCTCGGCCCATAATCCGGCCACATTAAAAAAAAAAGTCATTCAATAGACTCTGCGTCTGTGACCATCTATCACCTTTGACGATAGGTTGAAGCACCTTATAGTATAACGAGTCTGTCTATTTTCACAAGATATTTTCTTAAGATAGCCATTTTGGTTCTGTACTAAGTGATGCATAGGACAAGCGGATAAACTGTACATTCAACATTTTTTGGATCAAAATATATACATTCAACATAGACAGACAAACTCTTTTTGTTTGGGATTCGCAAAATATATTTGTTGATATATGTTTATATATCTGTGACAGTAATTAATATCAAATAATTATATACATAAATTTAAATATGGTTTTAACAGAATGTGCACATGTTATCTCCAATAATAAATGCTACATCTCTTTATCAATATATTGTACATACAAACTTTACAAGAAACTTAATCTCAAAACATGAACGGAGTCGGTGAGAATGCCGGAATGACTGGTTCGAAAGCATTTCTCCTGCAAAACCGATAAGAAAGAAATAAAAATGTCAAAATAATAATTCATTATCTATTATTTTGCCGATTTTATTTACAAAATTTCTCATTAAGTTTATTTATACTAACTTCCATTATGACTCTTGTTTACTCGAATAAACATTAACATGCTGATGTTGACATCCCAACTATATGAAATCTTTATCCATAAAACATCATCTTAACTACCATAATTATCTTATAATCTTATCTTTAAAGACAAAAGTTACATTAAAAATATTATAATTTTATCATAGATACCCAAGCAGCTTATTAAGCTTGTTACATTCTTAACCTAATAGACTAAAATCCTATAATTTATTAAAATAAATTTATTTACGACTAAAATCCTATAATTTATTTTAATAAATTTATGATCATAAAAGCTATATCCTTGATCATATAAACCAAAAGATTCATGTGAATATAATAGATTTAAAAAAAATTGTAAAAAAATTCCTAATGATCATTCTCAAAGAACAAACCAAAAGTTCAAGAATTGCATGTTTACCCGAAATCGTCACTGCTGAAACGAACATGACCACCACCGGAGCGGGACGACGCGTCTCCGCCGCCACCTTCACTTTTCCGACGGACTTTCCTCTCTTCTTCTTCTTCCTTCTCGGACTTCTCCGTTATCGCCGGCTTGTGCTCCGAGATCACGCTGAGGGACGGTGTCCACTCCGCCGCTTGTCCCGGTTGACCCGCAACTCTAACGCGTTTCCGCCGCCTTCGCTGTTTCATTAGCGACTGCGTTTCGCCGGAAACAGAATCATCTGCGGATGCGGCGGATTGGTGGAACTGCTGCGAACCAAAGCAAGGCACGACGAGCTCCAACAAGAATTTCATAACCTACACAACACACCACACCTTATCCCTTCTCTTCCTTTATTCTTTTTTTTTAGTTTAAATGTTTGAATCTTTCAAAAATGGCTAATATTTTTAGATGGTTTCAAGAAATGTTTTAGAGAAAGTTATTGGAGTGGTGATTTCTCTTATCAAACAGAGGCAATTTATAGGAAAAAGTCAAGTCGAGAATGACTCACTTGATTATTACGTCGACATGTGATTTGTGGTATTATTACTAAACTACCCTTAACACCTTATCTTAAACCGGAATTGGTTACTTCTACGTTGAACTTAATAAAGTTCATGCAGGATAATTATGAAACGCTCGAAAATTAGTATTACTAGATTAGTTTTTTTTTTGTTAATAATTCAATAATATAAAAATATATTAAAATCTGAAATCATGTAAACATTTAGCTTGATTCTCTTTTGAAGTAGAATCATATTGTCGACGTGAATCACTTTTGTTTCCGTAACTACTAGTATTCCTAGTATACAAATATGCATTTTGGTTGTTATTGAGGATAGTTTTGGACCACTTATTAATGTTTTCCGAGATATTTCTTATTTTTCTATTCAGGAACAAATTATTTTTGTCACCTTACAAAGTATTGGTGGGTTGGTCTACTTTACGGGTTCAAAATACACATGAAGCAAATTCTAATTAATTGTAGTAAGATGTCTCTTTAATTTGAAGATATCTTACATAATTTTAAGCTTGGGATGAGTTTTGGATTTCGGTTTCGATTCTTTTGGGTGGTAGCTTCGTAGGAGAAGCTAAACCAACTAGAAACCAGATTATATATATATATATATATATATGATATATTTTTGTTGATTTTGTCTGGATCGGGTTAGCGTGGAAATCTTTTTCAATTCGATTGTTTTTGTGGCTTAATGTTAATTAATTAGTGAAATCGGATAATAAATTAAATATAAACCTAAACGTATTATTCTTAATATCTAATATTACTAACTAAAATAATTCAAATTCAATATCACTGATTCACTATCATTTTTTTGTTCCTTGGTGCATATTTTTAGTCTCAAGCACGTAATAAATTTTGATGATATGATGATACTATTATCTATATGCTCATGCGCTATTTATACGTGGCAATGAGAAAAACCTTATATAGCAAGAACTTAAAGTTAGACTCGTGGACATTATCTTAAAACAAAAAATTTAAAACTGCTGTAGATAAGAACTACATTAAATGGATCAGATCAGCTTCGTATCTCCTAGCGATATAGAAAGTGAAACGGTCCAACTTAATATATGTGTAACTAATTCATGAAACGAAAACAATTACATGTAAACCCTAATTCAACAACAGAGAACGACATATCCAAAATGCTGTCACGTTTGAAAGTAATCATACATGCGGCGTGACAAAAACGAAGATGACTCATCTCTTGTTAAAAAAATATACATTTTATACATGCTCTCCTTTTCATATTAATACGGCGACTTTATAATAAGATAGTTTTTAATAAATACTGGGAGTTAATCAGTTAGTTATGTTGCTACTTGCTAGGTGTCATGCGCCAATGTAATAGTAAGATATCTTGATTGAACATTGATACGAACCCACACGATTGACTAGAATAAGAGCCTAAGAAGACACGTGAGTTTATCGAATTTTCTCAAGATCATATTATGTGGTTAGGATTACGTCTTAGCTTAATTCTAAAGAGCGATAAGATCATCGTCTACCAAAACATGACTTGATTAGAAACTTTATCCGATATGAAAGAATCAAACTCAATTAGTTTGTGCAGTTAACTTTTTGACTTGTGCCGACTCCTTAAACTCGAAAGTTGGAAACAAAGGCAATTTGTACACGTTATGGTCGACATTCTATTTCACAACTACCATTTGCGTCGAAGGATTAGAGAATCAAACAACAAAAACATATCACTACCACCATTATAAGCCAAGTACACTCCAAAAATTATAGCTGAAATAGACATAAGAGAGAGTGTAAATGGGTCTCGTTTGCTTATGGACTAATATGGTGAGTTGTAAAATAGAATTGGTTGCATGAGAGAGAGGGAATTGTCTCACCAAACGTAATTGGACAGCGAAGGAATGTTATAAGTATGAACGGTATCTCTTTAGTTTTGTTTCCTTTTTTGTCTTTCTGACATTTATTGCATAAACTTATGTAAGCCATTCGTATTTTGATATTTTTTTGTTTTTGTTCGGTCCACATGTTATAAAAATGTTCGTGTAGATTCTAGACAGCTCCACGTGAAAATTTTGAGAACTTTATGTTGTTTTGTTGTGCCCAACGACTTATTCCGATTTGTTAAAATCATCATAAAATGTTTGCATTTGTTAAAATCATCATCTCAACAAATTATGAGTTAGTGATTGGCTAATAATGGCTAAGGACGTAACAGACCCATTGGGTTTCACGAAAAGTGTTCAATCAGTGTGGGTTCAAAGTTTTTCGGTTCACAAAAATAATTTTAAAATTTTAAAAGAATAATAATAATAACTAAATTAAAGCAAAGTATTGTTTGTTTGATGGATCAAAAATCAATAGACCAAACAGGATCAAGTTTCCCATGACTCTAAAGAGTAATCAATTTCATTTTTAAACCGGCCGATATAAAATATTTCCGGTTAGGATTATACCAATTTTAAAGATCTCTCTACGTAACATCTTAACCAATTGAAAGCACAAATAACCAAAAACAGATTGCCATCTCTTCCTTAGAGAGCTATTACTCTTAAGAATACTTGTCTTGTAAATGACAATTTTTGGATATTTCAAAAAATATAATTAGAAGTTTCTGAACTTCTCAAGGTACAAGACACTATTCCATCATAGTATATAATAGAATGAAGCATAACACTGATATAAAGATTCTTCAAAGACCAAACGCCCCAAGATTACATCAACAAGCTTGTTTCAATAGCGGTTACCATACGGAGGACGAGGCATGTTGTTCTGGGGTTGATATGACTGTGATTGCTCTCTTGGTCTTGCATATTCTGCGAATATGACCCAACCATCAAGAAACTGCAGAGAAACACAGAGAAGAGAATTAGCCATAGATGTAAGTATATAAAATAGATTTTGTTTACACATTTTGTATTTGAGAAATGAGTTTTAGAATTAGAATGAATATTATTATTACCTTCCCATCCATTCCAGCTATGCCTTTTGCAGAATCTTCTAAGGTAGCATATCGAACAAATCCAAACCCTTTCGAATATCCTGAGACTCTGTCTGTGACAACCTTGGCTATATAAACCAGTTTGAGAGAAAGGAATCGTTACAGTTAGTTCTCTGTTCGACTACAATTTTGATGCGCATAAATGGTCATAATAAGGACGTTTATTACCATCAGCAACTTCTCCAAACTGAGCAAAAGCTGTCCGCAGCCCGTCAGAAGTGGTGCGCTTACTAAGACCTGCAAAAAAATCAGGTGGCACAGTGATAATCGTTTAGACTCCAAAGTTTCAGCTTCATAAAACAAAGATAACATGACGAAAACAAACTTCAAGAAACTGAGACACAGCATCAGAACAGAATAGGACTCTTAGATCCACACAAAGATAGTAACCAGATTTAACATGTAAGTAAGTATAGAGGTGTGCTCTTATATCCTCGATACTAAACTTTACGATATTTAATGACCATAAACGCAAGTGATCGAAGTGATAAACAGAGGCTATGAAAGGAAACAAAGAAAACCCAAAAATGAGCTGCCTCTCAAAACTCATTGATACTAGTAAGAAGTGACAAAAATAAGAGCTTTCAAAAACCTAGAAACAGCCCACGGAAACAAAGCATCTGATACACATAGAATCATACTAGTACTCCCACAAAATGTTGACCGAAAATACTGTTCTTCTAAGACAAATGATCACGAAGGAACTTCAAAGAAGCTCACTTTCACTATTCCGATTGATTCCTAGGCGAAGCAATCGGAAGTACACATTTTGTTTTTCCTCAAATGAACAATTGAGAAACCACACAACTACTTGATCAAATTCTTCACACATATAAAGGCTTTGAATTGTGAACCAAGCAGGAATTAACTGAAGAGATTCATCTATGTTCATGATCTGACTCACTCCCAAGGATCGTTTTAAGCATCAAACAGAAACGCACAGAAGCTACGAGCGACGATAACCCAGAAATGAAAATTAGAGATAGAAAGAGGCGTGTTACCGGAGACGAAGAGATTGGTGCTTGGTTCCGCCTGAGGACGAGCCGGAGTTTCCGCACCAGCCTGTGGAGAAAGGAATGAGAACTTTGTTGCATTTGAACAGAACAGGCGTCTCAATCCAACCGGAGCCGCAGCCATTTCCGTCGCCGCTCTCGCTATTGCCGGAAGTCTCATAGCCATCGCCATAGATTCAGTTGACCGATCGGCGTATTGATCTTCTTCCGATTAACAAAAAAACAAAGGTTCTAACTTTGAGAGCTAAAACCCTAACGAAAAGCCGATCGATCGATTGATTCTACGAACAAGGGTTTTTGCAGAGAGAGAGGACCTAAAAAAAAGGTCCGAGACACAGCAATAGTATGACGAAATGACAATTATATCCCTTCATCAGTTCCAATTTACCATGCTAACTAGAAAGTAAACTTTCAGAATTACATATCTGAATTATTAAAAATGTTGAGAAAAAAAATAGACATGGTACTAATATGTGTCATTGTACTTGAATATTGAAACAAAAATATATTGAACTAGTTTAATGACAATTTATTATACATAACATATGTTAACATGTGAGTAAAAGCAAAAACATGAACATATAGATATGTTGAAAAGGCCTAGTTAATTTTCTATTAATTTATCTGCTTACTGATTTTTCCATTAATTTATCTACTCAACTAAAAATAAACTAGTTTATTGTTCAATTTGATCATCTTGTAGCTGGAGTTATAGAAAACATGAATCTCTACACAAAAATATACATAAAACATAGGAAACTAATTAAGTGAATCAATGTCTCACTAACAAAATTTACTCTTCTTAGAGTACACTATTAGTTTTTGGCAGAAGAAGTAAAAGAAACGTGTACAGTAGAAGAAAAGAAACAAATGTCAACACCAAAGAAGAGCCTTAAAAAAAAATCTTTTTGCTTTGCACTCTTCTGCTTTCTTCTTCAACTTTACAAACTAAAACTCCATTTTCTTGCCTTTAAATCTTTCGCTCACCAAACATTTTCATTCCTTCATCTCTCTCTGTCTCGCTATCTCTGCTCTTTTATTCATGCGAGCCAAAAAATGGAATCTTTCATGAGACACGTCCTGGTTCTGTATCTGTTCTTCGTCGTCTTCTTCTTCGGGACTCTTCATCAGGTTTCGTCAGAAACTATTAGCAGAGAGAGTTTCCCAGATGGGTTTGTGTTCGGGACAGCTTCTTCAGCTTACCAGGTGACATTCTTCTTCTTCTCCAAACTGATCCCAGAAAGATTCAAAAGATCAAGATTTTGATAAACTGCAACACTTTCTCGCAAGAAATCAGTTTGAAGGAGCTGTGAATGAAGGAAACAAAGGACAAAGCATATGGGATACTTTTACGAAGAAACCAGGTATCAAAGAAACAAAACCCAGAAAAAAAACCCAGATTTAAGTAAATTTAATCTCACTGTTCTTAATCGACACTGTCGACAGGAAAGATATTGGATTTCAGCAATGCGGATACTACGGTCGATCAATATCATAGATATCATGTAAGTTTTATCCGAAAAAGGAAATACTAGTTGACTTAAGCTTGAAGGTAAAAGTAGGGTTGCTTCTCCATAGAGCAACTTCGTCCAAACAAAACTGAGATAAGACGCAACAGGAAGTAAATGAGAGAATCACAGCGAAGCAAGAACCTTTAACTTTTCTGCATTTTTGCTTTCACAGAGTGATATAGACCTGATGAAAGATCTGAAAATGGATGCTTACAGATTCTCTATATCTTGGACAAGAATATTCCCTAGTAAGTCTGATCATTAAGTTGTGCGACGAGTAATGTAGTACCGAGTTTTGACGGTCTGTTAAACTTTGGTTTTTTAACAGATGGAACAGGGGAAGCAAACCCAGATGGACTTAAGTACTACAACAGTCTCATAGATACGCTTTTAGCCAAAGGAATCAAACCTTATGTGACATTATATCACTGGGATCTCCCACAAGCTTTAGAAGACAGATATGACGGATGGCTAAGCAGAGAAGTCGTGTACGTATATGATCTATGGATGAAAATGTGAAATCTTGATCATGAAGATAACAAAAGCTAACAAAAATGTGCAGGGATGATTTTGAGCGTTATGCATTTACCTGTTTCAAAGCATTCGGAGATAGAGTGAAGTACTGGATCACTTTCAATGAGCCACGCGGGTTATCGATGCAAGGCTATGACACGGGGATACAAGCTCCAGGGAGGTGCTCACTTCTGGGACATTGGTTCTGCAAGAAGGGGAAGTCATCGGTCGAACCATACGTTGTAGCTCATAACATTCTCTTGTCTCATGCTGCTGCTTACCACACCTACCAGAGACACTTCAAGGCAAGAAAACATAATAAAACATTATCAACTTATGATTCTTTGTCCAGAACCATAAAATATACGGATCTATGTGCAGGAGAAACAAGGTGGTCGAATCGGGATTTCTTTAGATGCAAAATGGTATGAGCCAATGTCTGATTGTGATGAGGACAGAGATGCAGCTCGTAGAGCAATGGATTTTGGGATTGGATGGTAGATATAAGATCCCTTTATCTTGATATTTTTAGGAAAAACAAAAAAATAGAAAAAGGAATAGAAGTGACAGGATGAGATTTAAATAAAATAGGTTTATGGATCCTCTAATCAATGGAGACTATCCAGCTTCAATGAAGAGTCTAGTGGAAGAGAGACTACCAAAGATAACACCAGAGATGTCTAAAATCATAAAAGGGGCATTTGATTTCCTTGGAATCAACCACTACACGACATTATACACGAGAAACGACAGAACTCGGATAAGGAAACTGATTTTACAAGATGCATCTTCTGATGCAGCCGTTATCACAAGCTGTAAGATCAGACACACCAATTCTCATATCATTTCTCATTACTGCTATAAAAAACAAAAGAAGTAAGCTCTGATGTTTCTACTCTCTGTTTGCTCTCTAATTGTTGTTGTAGCTTTTCGAGGAGGAGTACCTATAGGAGAAAGAGTATGTATTTCTCTGATAAAAGAAACCAAAGATGTTCACTAATCCTTACTGGTTATTCAAAGAAATTAAGCAATTATCTGATGAAGAAACTTACTTGATATCAGGCTGGATCAAGCTGGCTACACATTGTCCCATGGGGAATCAGGAAACTGACAGTGTATCTTAAAGACGTCTATGGAAACCCACCTGTATTCATCACAGAGAACGGTAAGGTATCTCAAAACCCAAAAATGTGATTCTCACAAATCATCAATACAAAAAAAAATCAGATTTTTAGCATCAAGGGTGATTGTAGGTATGGATGAGAAGAACAGCCCATTCATGGACATGGAGAAAGCATTACAAGATGACAAGAGGATTAGCTTCCACAGAGATTACCTCTCAAACTTATCAGCTGCCATTAGGTTACTTAACAAATCTAGTGAAACAACTTCAACCTGAAGAAACCAAGTTAAACTGTTTGATTGATTTGCAGGGACGATGAATGCGATGTAAGGGGATACTTCGTGTGGTCATTGCTCGACAACTGGGAATGGAACTCGGGTTACACAGTTCGGTTCGGGATCTACTATGTCGACTATAAGAACAATCTCACAAGGATTCCAAAAGCCTCAGCTCAATGGTTTCGAACCCTGCTTGATTCGGAAAGGATTGATCTTAGCTCTTCTTCATCAGATTCCAGCGAGCTTCTGCAAAAAGAGTACAAATTTCAAGAGAAATGAGAGATCAAATACAGGAATAGGGTAGG
Organism: Schrenkiella parvula; assembly: GCA_000218505.1. Taxonomy (NCBI): domain Eukaryota; kingdom Viridiplantae; phylum Streptophyta; class Magnoliopsida; order Brassicales; family Brassicaceae; genus Schrenkiella; species Schrenkiella parvula. The sequence goes on along the minus strand of CM001192.1, from coordinate 8,803,167 downwards.
AGTACATACGGATTTTTCATACAAAAAGCTCAATTTTTTTTCAGGATTTGTGAACACTCTGAGATGATTCAAGCAGAAATAGAGCTGAATCAAATATAATTCAAAAAAAAAATTCCCTTTTCCAAGTGAAATTAAAGCAATGCGATTGATGTTCTTTGCTTCATGTCAAGATCTTACCGTTGAAAACAACCCAGTCGATAAGCTTACGACAAGCCTCACCACATCTCTCGGAAGGAGAAGTCCGGAACGGTATCGTTTTAAAAACGCTGCTTGATTAAAAATTCTGCTTACCAAAAGTTTGAAGTATTAAATGTAACAGCAACAACTTACTAACGCCATTAGCTTCCCCTAATTTACATTTCAACAATCCATGAATGTTATTATGAATAAAGTTATATACTTATATAAGTGCTTGTCAATGATCTTACATCATACAAGTCTCAATACTGAACTAGCAGGATCAATATAAACAAGGAGAAAAATCAAGAAGTTAAATATAATTGTCAAATTGAATTCATAGTCAAAACCAACATTAACGAGCTTTATAGTGAAGGGACAACAAATGCAACACACGAAATACTCTCTTCTCCTCCTGGTTGCAACTTGGAAACTTGAACAACAATATGTGGTAATTAGCTATGATCTTACCAAATAATGGTGGGAGTGGAATATAAAAGCTTTCTAATTGTGGATGCATGAGAGAGTTCCTACAACAGTTTCTAAGTTAAATAGGCCACAATACATGTAAAGCTAAACTTGATCAAGAAGTCGATCAACGGTTGTGTAGGTGCATGTAGCAATGATTCTGCAGTTGTTGTCGATTTGATGTTCCCACGTTGATTCTCTTTCTCATGTGAGTGTGTACGTACGAAGAGAATAAATGATGATGATTTCATGGGCTTTTGCAAAACTCTCGTTGGCCCAATTAGTATTATGGTACATTTTTGTAAAGCAGGTTACATAACATCTCGTCTCTGTAAATTAATAAATGTCAATGCTGCAACGAAGACTAGCTTGAGAGAGCTTATAAAAGAAACACAACAGCTTTTCTTACGATTTCGCTCTCTCTCTCTTTTTTTGTTCTTCGGATCATATTTTGTAACAGTCTTTTTTCTCTCTAACCAATGTGGAAAATTGTTACTTCTGTTGCAAAAACACGTGTCTGAAAAGAAAATTTTTAGGCCCAACAAGACAACTTCAAGGGCACGTGTCTGATTGAGAGCATGATATAAAGCCCCGTCGCATGCTGGAGATTTCTACCGGAGATACAGCTACCTATGGCCAACGTCAAGGCATCATCACCACCACGATGCTTCCACATGTACCTCTGCTTTGCCTTCTGCAAGAGACTATTGAGAGAAACAAACAAGCCAGCTTCAAAACACCGGAACAATAAACTAGGGATTTGAAGATGGATCTAGTTACAGAACATTCCCCGGAACAATTTCTGAAGGAAACTCCAGCAATACTTATTATAAACCAAACCCAACTTAGAAAATCTCAAACAGCTGACTTTTTAATCAAAAGACAACTTCACCAAAGAACCGAAAATCCTCGGTAAAGTGAAGAAATTATAATCTATTGATTGAAAAATCAAGCAAAGATCGGTGAAGATAACAAGCTCATCCCCACTTACCCGGAATAAAACATCCCTGACATCGGAGAATTTGAAAAAAAAAACATCTTTTTAATAGTACAAAAAAGAATCGCCGAATGACAATTAATCTAATATGCTAATTAGATGCGTATTTTTTTTCCCACTAATAGATGAATGAAGATTAGTGACAAGACTACAAGATGATTAGAATAAATAATAGAACAACAAAAGGATCGTTTTATTTATGAGAAGATCCAAGACAGTTCAAAACCATTAGAAAAAACAAAAGAGTTTAAAAACCATAACGAAGAAGAAGAACGAGATCATAGTAGTTGTGTTTATCGCTATATCGGCAAATTTTAAAAACTGGATCTCAAGCACGTTTCATAACTACCAGGAAGATGACGCAAACAGCTAATCCAAACAGAGAAGTAGGGTCATTGAGCAACGTCTTCTTCTTCTTCTCTTTTCCATCCTCTGTAACAGATTCTGACCCGAACAAACCCCCGAAGTAGGACGAGACATTTTCCATCAACCGAATAGCTTTTAGCTTCATGTCTCGCAGAATCTCCAAGAGGTCGATCGGTTTTGCTTCACTATCTTCACTTTCAGTTGTGCTCGATTCTTCAGATTTGTCGTCATTATCAGCTTCAACCTGAGAGGAAGCAACTGCAAATGAAAAAAGGTTTCTGTCAAGTTGCTTTGTCATAAAACTCCGAAGGATTTACTAGTTCTGATGTAGTTTTTTTATTTCTTTACTGGTGTTGTTGGTCTCGAGAAACTTCATGAGATCCTTGTTTTCCATTACAGCACCCCACACCTTTGGGTCAGACGCAATGGAAGCAACAACAGACTGTAAAATGGGAAACAATTAGACTCTCAAACTTTTGTAAGTGCACAAATTAAACAACACATATGAAAGACTAGCACCAGTGAAGCTTTAACCAAAAGCAACGAACTTATATTACGTGTGTCAACACAAAAACCAAACAGAAGCAATCTGAGAGTTTTACCAAACAAGATGCAGAAACAATTTACCTGCGCAGCAGTGTTTTCACTCAGAAAAGAAAAAGCTTGAAGAGCAACTTGTGGAACAGCTGATTCAACAGCTCTGTTCTCAGAAGATTGAAAACTTGAGAGCATTCTCGAAACAGAACCACCTTCATTTGACCTTTCCATATACACCCTAACACATTTTCGGATGATCCACGAAACAACAATAGATAAACACAAGTGCATGTTAGTTGTATGTAGCTAAAAGATATAGGAACAACAAGTGTTTCAAAGTAACAAACTTTAATTTTCAATAATACACTCCCATCACTAAAATATTGTTTCTGGATCTCATATGGAGCACTTGTAAACAACACGAGAAAGAAGGAAATGGCCATAACTAAGATAAAAACTCAATCAAGATTACTCGAATTTAGAAAACAGAAGCCGAATCAAGCACATAATTCGAGTTTGAGAGTAAAAAAAAAGAAAAAAGTAAACGATTAATTTGAGGTAAAATCTTACATTTTAATTGCATCTTTGAGATCTTCGGTGGCTTCTTTAGCCTCCTGGAGAGAAGGAGGTTTGCTGAAAACAACCCTAGGAATCGTCGTCGGCTCCTCTTCGGCGAATTCCCAATCGTCCCAAACCGGTTTTTGCATAGCCATCGCGTCTTCTTCGGCGGACGGATGACTCACCGATGAGATCGAAGCAGAAACCGGCTTAGAATTGGCGGTGTTTCTGACGGTAAACTGATCATTTGCCGGAGGCGCCGCCGCCGCTGCGGGGAATCCGAGTCCTCCCGGACCTCCCCTGTATCCTCCTTTTGCGACTCCGATTCCAGCCACCTTCGCTGCCGTCGCCATAACTCTTCCTCCTCCCATGGTTGCAGACGACGAAGAGTCTCTCGATTTTCGGAGATTTCAGAAACTCTGTGATGATGATTGCGATCGATTGAAATGATTTTTGTAGATGGGAATGCCTTATCCATTAAGTTATAAAATGATGCCGACTATAAAATATTAATTAAACGTAATTAGTCTCAAATCTTAATCAAGATTCGCTTCATTACAATTTTCCGAGTTTTATCCGGTGTATAGCTTTAATGATCCAGAAAAAAAACTTTTATTTATTAATAAATTTTAAGGTTCTCTTCCGACTAAAAAAAACAAAAATTCAAGGTTCACTTTTTAATTTTCATTACAATCATCCAAAAAAAATTTGTTAACCGATTTTAAATTTCACTATTATACATGTGTGCGAAATAAAAATAAAAATAAAAAATAACAGGAAAATTTTGATATTTATATGTTTTAACTTTTGCTATAAAATCAATTTTTTAAAACTATTCACATATCCTTGACAACAAAAAAACCATTCAAATATCATTTATATATATTCACCCTCCTATATCGAAACTTTTTTATCATCAATTTTCTTTACTCTATTCAACTATCTTTACTTGTCAATTTTCTTTCAACTATTCAATTATCTTTACATACATATTTATTATCCTCTATTAGGAATTCAAATTGTAGTATCTACGTCTTTTTAATTCCCCACGTTATATTCAGTAGAGAGATGGAAATAACATCGATAGTATTTGTCTTCAGTTTTTTTTGGAAATTCTGTAATGATATACAATATGTACATATAGATATTAATTGATAGAATCATTTTAATTGTAGTTAATGGATACATACATGCCTGTATATCATCGTTTGTTTTGAAACTTTCGTATTGAATATTATATATAATTAGTTAGTTTTATTTGTATTTAGTCTATCCACAACACAAAAAACGTTTTCTTTCCATTTAGGTTATATTTACATCAACAACAAAAAAACTGATATTAATTTACATGATAATTCATAAAAAATCTAAATGATACAAAAAAAAACATAAAAATAAAATTTTAAATCTAATATTATATGGAATAAAATTTATAATAAAAATAATAAATATTATAAACAATTAATTAAAATATGAAGAAAAATTATAAACAAAATGTGTTACTATAAAAAAGTATATTTAATTAAAGTTGCTAATAAATTTAAATTGTAAACCCGTACAAAAGGCGGGATTATAAATCTAGTTACAAAAATCTATGGGATTGAGATCCCATGAATGTGGCATCGACTTAGGGAGGATTGGTGTCTGTTTCCGAGGGTTGTCTAAAACTTGGATCAGTTCTCTATTACTGTCGATAGACTTATGAGTAGTCATACCTTGTAATGCTAATTACGACCCAATCGTGAATAAAAGTAGCTTACTACACATAATAATGGAACTCAAACCAAAATGAAAGCTAATTTATGGAAACAAAAAAGAAGAAGAACCAATTAGATGGGGCAAGTTAGGAGGCGATCCGATGTAGAATTGTCTTTTCTTCCTGATCTTTTTTTCTACCAAGGTGTTGTAGTGACTTCTTCACTAACGCGATTTTGGTTATTCTTGTAGTTTTTTTGTCTTCAACTTTTAAATTCTCATAATCATTTTATGCTATTTAAGATCTTTTATAGAGTTCTAGTTTTTCAGTATGAATTTTTTGCTAAAGTTCCTCAAAATCAGCTCCTGGAATCATCCATTATTTCAAGAATTTTTTTATAATTTGCTCATAATGTGAATTTTTTTTATAATTTGCTCATAATGTGAAATTTTTTTATAATTTGCTCATAATAAAATTTTCATGAGCTATTTCAATTTCTGCATTTTTTTTTCTATCACGATAAAGCTCAATTAAGTATAATCTACTTTTGGTTTGAAATTGCTTAGAAAGGGTATTCAAAATAAAATGCTAGAAAAAATATTAGAGCTTTGACTTTTTCAAATCAGAGATTAGTAGAAAAACAACAAGAGATTTAAAAGAATTAAACGTACAAGCTTCATTTTGTACAGTAAACTATAAGTACTATGTGATTGGTTGACATATTAAAACTGTGTGTTCCTAGAATAGAACGAAAAATATGCTTCTCCAAGTCACAACTAAATCTTCAAGTTTTCTCTTTGACTTCTCATTCATGTCGTATGCAATATTTACCAGCTAAGTTTTAAAAATTTTTAAATTTATTGCGCTAATATCTACACTCTACCAGCTAAGTTAGCAAGAACAATACCCAAAACTGGTTTTTGAAACACATTCTTTCGATATCAAGGAAAACAAAATAAGGTCTCATTTGTGAGATTAATCCAAATTAATGTTCTTTTTGACAAAAATTTAGGTACGACCCTTCGTCAAGATTTCTCTTATTTCACCAAAATGAAAGCCTCACACCAATCTCTTGTTATAGTCCTAAGTTTTAGAAGTTAGTAGATTATATGTAAAAAATCTTATAAAATGAAACTTTGAGTTTTCCCAAAATCAGTTAAAAACCTTTTAAAGCCCAATGATGTGTGTTTATCGATAAGAATTAAATTAATTTACGATTGGAAACACCTTGTAAATATCAAGAAAACTACATAAACACACCAGTAGAAACCACTAACTAACTACCAAACTATACCCACTGGAAGATATAAGTAATATAATTAACAAATCATAGACGTTACTAACAAAACATCATCAATTTTAGTCAAAGATAATGAAGAAAACTATAAACTTAAAAAAAAGCATAGAATAGAACATTAGGATCCTCATCTGTTACAAGAACTCCTAAACAAAAATCTAACCTACTCATATGATTAGCATGCTAATTCTTCTGATTAGTGCATAATTGGAAAAAAAAAATTCAAAATGACAGTCGGTATCTCCACACTTCTTTTAAAATCTTAGAGCTTCAAATCCTCTATCTCTTCTCATCTTGTTCTTCAAAACGCCTGAAACAGAAATGAAAAGCTTTATGTATTTTTCCATTTATGGAAGTGAGTTATTTAAACCTAAAAAGAAAAGAGAACTGTATAGATTGTATAAAATATATGTTCACATGTTTTTGTATTCACATAATAATTTGGTGAAATAAAAATAAATGATCAAATTTGGTAAAAGATACTGATCGAATAAACTCCTTATTCGAATAAAATAACAAGAAAGCGAAAGAAGGAAAAGAAATGCTATGTCAGCAGTTATAGAGACAAGACTCATATTGAAACTGGCAAAGATATCAGACAATAAAATCCAAAAGAGTTTTCAAAGTCGTCGAGAAAGAGAAAAATAAAAACACACAATCTTAGCCCATGACTTCACTGTACGACTTATATTCCCATAGTTTACAAACTTTGGAAAACGAACTATTTCTGTAATTTAATTTTATAGTTTTCTATATTTGGAGAATTCGATTTTAAAAAATTACACCATTCTTTTTTTATGAACACTATATAGGAAAGTGATATTGATTTGAGATATATTTATATAATTGAAGGAATCAATTTATTTAGATTCTAACGATTATTAAAAGTTGAAACAATACAATAAAAACTAACATTGATGTTATTCGGAGTAGCTATTTTCTAGGGAAAAATATTAGTTGTTTGTAAATAAACACCAAGAACAGATCTGAAAAAATCTAAATATTTGAATTTTTGTTCTGTTTTCAAAATATTTGAATTTTTTTGGGCGATCAAAAATGAATTCAGTTGGGATACTATTAAAAGAAAAAAATTATCTCAGAATAAATCCGATCCTTCAGGAGACTTCAAAAACTTATATAAAATTTTTAATATTTCAAAACTTAAATTAGACCTAAATAAAATCCAATTACAATGAGTAATCTTCGAACCCAACCAATTATAGTTAAAACAATTAGCTAATATAATATAAAATGTCGAAGTTTATAAAACAAAATTATCTAGATTCTTCATAGTAAATTCAGATGATGAAAACTAAGACAAAGATTTTCAAATAACTATTTTAATTAACGATAACTATTAAAGAAATAATAAAAACGTTTAATTTTTTTTCGTTTATTGTTGTTGTACCTTGAGGTTTACACTTGGGAGGATCTTCAAAGAGAGAAAGTGAGAGTTGTTTATAAGCAACGCCGATATCGAATATAATGATGCCGGAATCAGGATTCTTGACGACGATATCTTTCACCGAAAGCCACAAAAAGAGCTCTAACTGCGACAATCCCTGTACTCCGACGAGGCTCCCGTAGCTCAGATTGGCTCTCACCACGGCGTCGAAATGCATTCTCGTCTCGAAGTTTGCTAGACACGGCGCCGCAAGGAAAACCTCGAGACGACCGTCGTCGTAAAGAGTGTAAGAGTCAACCTCTTGCGGTAATAGTCCCGCCGGGAGGCCTTTTGATCGAAGAACGTCGTGGATCGTCGGAGACGACGACGACGGCGAGGAGAGAGAGAGTGAGAGGAGGAGAATGGTGACGAGAAGGATCATACGGGAGATGAGTTTGTTCATAGCTTTTTCCACTGACTGAGATAGGGACAGAGAGAGATTTTTGTTTCAAACTCTTTTGTTTTTTACGGCGATGATTCAATTTTGTTGAGAGAGGATGTTAATTAAAGGAGGAAGGAGTGAATTTACTCATTTACCCTTGGTTGGTGAGTAAAAGTGGGGCCATGCATAATAGAAATGGTTAACGTGATTAAGATCATAAGTTTAGAAATTTCTTGAGAAAAAATGGAAATTATATAGTGATTAAAAGATAATTTAAGAAAAAAAATTCCATGTGGAGAATTATTAACAAAAGGGGTGGTTGGATACACCAAAACTAGCTTAGAAACATTAAGAACCGTGGAAAATTTTAAAAATAATAATGATTTATGTGTATAAAAGAATTCTGTATTAATAATTAAGTATACAAATTACAAATGTGTATTAACAACTAAGGCACCTATGAAGGTTCTTTAAGTTTCATTGATATTTTTTGAGAGAAGTGTATTTTCCACTAGAGTCATACGAGTTTTATCTATTTGGATTAGTTTATCATTATATTTGTTTAATTAATTAAAGAAAATTAGTTTTATTTTCTAATACTTTAAAATATTGAGCTAATAATATGAAGAACAAAAAAAAGCATGTGTATTAGGAATATAGATTACATATAGGGACGTGCTATGTACATAATTAACTTTGATTGTAGGGTAATTCAACACCTAATGAGTATAAATTAATACAGAATGCTTCATCATATGAGTTAAATATATATATATTTTTTTTCTCTTTTCCATTTGTTGGTGATGAAAGCTTCTTACTAAATACATGTTATCATAAGTACTTATCCATAGAGCAAATAATTAACAAAAAATAAAAGCATAATGCTGTATTTTTTACTATTGATTTATTTGCGTTTTTGACAAATCAAATGGTAAACACGAGTATACTATCAAATAATTTTGCAAAAAACTAGATCAAACAAAACTTTTTGGAATCATCACAAATTAAGAGACCTAGTTTTGATATACGTTTCTTATTAATGATACTGCAATAGCTGCTCACTAAAAATGTTAATTTTAACTGGTTTAGGAGTATAAAAGACGAAACAAATAAAATTAAATAAAAATAAGGCCAGTAATTACAATTGGCCATGAATTCTTTAAAAGGAAACTCGTTATGATATTTATATATAAAATTGACTAGAAACAATATTTGTCCTAATTTCAGTTAGAGAGCCTTTTTATAATTAACTATATTCAACGATAGTAGTGCCTTTTTCGTCTATAAGCAGTGCCACGCAAGCTCTGAATCATATAGAGCTTTGGCATGAAAAGAAACAAGTAACCGTTAAATTATTTTGGCAGTAAAAAAAAAGAGCTAATAAATATTTGAAATGTGATTAATTAAGATATAATAATTTGATTTTTATTAAGTCACAACAGAAGAGAGAGAGAATTACGAAATCTGCCACTGTGAGAGAGTCACGCGGTCCACAATACAGTAGGGCCCAGAATTAAGAAAATGATTACGTGAACCAATCCGGGACCGGAATTTTATTGACGGTTGCTAGATTTCTTACACGTGGATGTATGTGGGGTCAGTTTATACCGGTTACCTGAAGATGAGTTGTTACTTGGTTTCGTAGCGGTCGTTTGTTATGTGTATGACTGTGGGAGATGCAGCAGGTTACCGGTTGTTACATTGGCCCACGTGTGGCTCATGCAGCTTCACACGCGTGATACTTGTGATAACATTTGTTCTTTTCTTTTTTTAAAGTTTATTTGGATATATGTTTTTTCCGTTTTTGATTAGTCTGCTGGGTCCCCGTAATTATTGGGAGTTTTATTGGGAAAATTATAACGCACCTGTGATACACAAAGATAAAATTCAGTTATAACAGTGGGGCCTGTGTATTTTAGAAACTAATCTGTTCTTATATATTCGAAAAATTTGGACTTTTTTATCATCTATATTGACCCAACAACCATAATAAGTCCAACTATTGATTAGTGAGGAAAACATTATATTTTGATTTACCTAGCAAAATTATACTTCTTCCCCAAATATCTAGATATTATCAAGAAATATCATTTTATTCATCTTAATTTACCGTTACAGAATAAAATAAATGAAAATAGATTACAAGTTTTGCTTTTTTTATGATCAAAATTATATTTGTTGTTTTCAAAGAAATTTTAATTTCCTTGTTAGAAAAGATTTGAAAAACTCAAACAGGTTAATCCAAAATATTTATAATTTCCTTATTTAAAAAAACTCAATAATACTAAAAAATACAATGTGACACAACTATATATTGTTTGGAAAGACAAGAGTTAAATTTTTCAACCGGTTCTTTATTTTTTTTCAAAATTATATATAAAATTTCACTTTTCTATATTTTAACAAAATGTTGTTGATTTGAAGCCGTAAAGTGAATTTTAACCAAAAAAATATGTAAATGACGTATTTCGAATAGTTTTTAGTAATTAAAAAAAAACAAATTTTCGTCTATAATATTAAAAACAGATTGGATACAAGGTTAAATATTCTGTCAAAAATACTAAGATTTTTCAACAGAAATCCGATTTCTGTCGCTGAAATACAAAAATAAATAACCCCAAAAAGGAAGTTAAACTAGATAAGACAAACTTGACGATTTTCCGTTGCTGAAATAAAACGATCACAAACGAAAATCGAAGAACTCAACTACTAGTAAATTTGTGATGAACAAACTGTAACAATTTTACAGTAAATTTGGTAAATTATAAATATGTATTGGGCCATTCTCATCTAACCAATTACAATTTGTAGAGCTCGAATATAAATGTATTGGGCCATTCTTGTGGCCCAAAATAAAACCCACGACAGGTTCAGTTTCTCCTCGCACTGATCTTAGTGTTCCGCTAAAATCGAATCCCAATTCAGTTTACACTCCGGTGGTGCAAATTAGAGTTTTTCGATGGATCTTATACGCAACTCTTACGCCGATGACTCCGACGACGAACCTGAACTAGCGACCGATAAGCGGTTGGCATCTAGAATTTCCCCACCGTCGATTCCCTGGAAGCGCCCATATCCTGGACCGGAGGAGCGGCAGTACAAACCATCGCGTCGACCGAATCCTCTGTATGGTTCTTATTCCGATCCTCGAACCAGCTCTTCATCAGTCTCGGTTCCGATGACAGTTCCAGGTCGGTACGTTTCCAAGAGAGAGAGATCGCTTCTAGCCTCTCTTTCAACGGTTCCGAATCAAAATCAAGGCTCGGATTTGGTTCAGAACCCCTGCGTTAGCTCTCCTACTGGTACTTGCGATTACTCTTTGTCCTTACTTATCGATGTTAATCCGTGCTTTAGGATTTAGTGTTTTGGGTTAGCTTTTGTTCAAATTACTGTGTTCACCCTTGGATAATCAGCGTCATTAAGCTTTCTGCTTGTATTTGGGGTAAAACTTTGCTGTTATCTCCTGCTAATACGTATTAACCTTTCTTACGTATTAAGCTTTCTTTATCGCAGTTCTCGGGAGCATTTCAGATTCAGAAGTGCGCCACTATGTTACACATCGACCAAAAGGATCCTCATGTCGAACCGAAATGCCCTGTAGGATGTCAATTTCGTTAACCGGCCATACAAAGGCTGTTACTGCTATTGATTGGTCAACAAGTCATGGTATGTTCTTGTCGGGTCTCTACGTATTAGTGAAATTCTTAAACTTTATATTAGAGTTTGTGATTAACTTTCTTCTTGTTTGTTTATGTTATCTTCGATTTTAAATGTTAGTCAAACTCTTTGTATGATATGCTTAGGGCTTCTTTCTAGTCGCCAATCTTTGCTTATATCTCTTGCCAATATCCTTTGCCTCATTCATTTGTTTATTAGAGTTATTTTGCAGTTTATCTTCTTGCTTCTGCGGGGCTGGATGGTGCTGCTTACGTGTGGAATGTGTGGAGCAGCGATAAGAAGAGAATACGGGCTTTTCTCCATCACAATGCACCGGTTAAAGATGTGAAATGGTCAAAGGAAGGACTATCGCTGCTTTCTTGTGGATATGATTGCACGTCGAGACTGTTTGATGTTGAAAGAGGGGTAGAGACACAAACTTTTAAGGAGGATCAAGTTATTGGAGTTGTTAAGTTCCATCCCGATAACTTCAACCTGTTTCTTTCAGGAGGATCAAGGGGAAGTCTTAGATTATGGGACATTAGGAACAACAAAGTTGTGCATGAATATATCCGGGATCTTGGTCCAGTTCTTGATGTCGAGTTTATCTCGGGTGGGAAACGATTCATCTCCTCGAGTGATGTGTCAGGCAGGAATATAAGTGAGAATGCTGTTATAGTTTGGGATATTTCGAGAGAGGTTCCTCTATCTAACCAGGTCAGTTAATCACACTTTACTACGACACACCTGTAGTTATATCTAAGCTTCATTTTCTCCTGGTTTACTATTTAGCGGGCATTTTACTTTTTTTTTCAAAAACTATCCGTTTGCATGCCACTGAAGAAAATATACATTAGATGCTCGGAGAGTCAAGCTTAAACCTGAAATTGAAAATAAGTCGCATCTGTAATCACAATTAGAACATGCTTATATGTAAATGGCAATTTTGCTCTCTAGTTTTTCCTCTTTTGATTTCTTGGAGTTAGTTCCTTGAAATGTTTCTACTAGCTGCTTCATAGAGAAGCAAAGTAGTTCCAAGCTTATTATTCTCATTGTTACTAACTTCCTGACCACGCTAGTCCTATCTGGAAATGTCTTAGCAAAATTTTCAAGTCTGATCTATTTCAAGATGGTTAACTTGCAGAAGGTTGCTTTCACTTTTTCTGTAACCTCCTTCACATTGTTCTTTTTCTTTCTTTCACTCTGTAACATCTCATAGCTCACATTCGTCTGTAACTACGTCAATGACAACGATGATCAAACAGTAATTTGGACTTTCATTCTTGGATAGAAGACTCTATCACCAAGGATCTCTTAACATTAATGTTTTTTTTGTTGCTCTCAGGTCTATGCAGAAGCATACACATGCCCTTGCATCAAAATTCACCCGCAAGACCCAGTCTTCATCGCGCAATCACACGGGAACTACACAGCAATCTTCTCAACAAACCCGCCTTTCAAGCTCAACAAATACAAGAGATACGAAGGTCACTGGGTCTCAGGTTTCCCGGTCAAATGCAACTTCAGCCCGGACGGAGAGACATTAGTCTCTGGCTCATCTGATGGTTCCATATACATTTACGGATACAAATCCAGTGAGCTCATTAAGAAGCTCAAGGCCTATGAACATCCCTGCGTCGATGTTGCATACCACCCCGTTTTGCCTAACGTGGTCGCGTCTTGTAGCTGGAACGGACAAGTCTCTGTTTTTGAGTAATCACAGTGACTACACAATAGTTACTACCCATCAAATCTCAGGTTTACCATTGTTCAAGAAGCTAGGATGTGTAAGAAAATGAATAGAATGGGACATCAATGATACTAAAAACATCCCTGTGGATTTCGTCTAAGGTTACTGCATGATCAAGAGATTCCACAAAGAAAGAAAAAATCCTGATCAACTTCATCTTGTTTTAAGCTCTTTTTTTTCTTTTCTTATCATCTTAATTTTAATTAATAGATTTCATTATTGCAGAATATCTTAATATCTATGTGTGTATGTATTGAAGATAGCAGAATTTTGTGTTGGGTTTATTTTAAATTAACTTGAATGAGTTTTTGTAGTGTCAGAGTTTCTTTTAATTATTGTGTGAGCGTGAGACTTACTTACTGACACAACAAAAATGTTCTCTGATTTTCTCAGGGAACTAATGAAATTTCTTTCGACTCTTTTTTCTCTCTTTCTTTGGCTTTTACTGTCTAATCATATAGAAAGCTATCTCCAGTAGATCAGAAAAAATCAACAACAAAAATAAACTATGGTAGGATTTTTACAACTGAATATCATTATAAGATAACAAATAGTATGCATAAGTTAAAGTAACTCTGCTTTTAAATTATTATATTTTTATTATAAATTTCTGAAAATGTGACGTGAAAACATTTTAGAATTCAGTATTTCTTACTATGTTACTGACCGCCATAAATGTTAACATATATTTATTTCCTCACGAATATGCAAAACATAATGTTTGGTGCAATAACTTTTCATATTGATTTGTCGTCAAAAGATAATGGAAAATGTGTTGGATACAAACAAAAATTGGAACAAAAGGCATGAAATAAGTATTACCCAATCAATGTGGGCACACATTCAATAGTAAGAAAATGCTATAAAAACTATATTCATAGTGGTCACTAGAAAAATTAAAATATATAAACTAGTAAAATGAAAAATAATCTCAACTAACAATACATTAAAATAGTAGTCACAAAGTCACATAACTTCTGAAGGAAAAAAATTATGTTTTGGGGTAGAATTACACTAAACCATAAGGTTTCTCACCATATATCGTATATATATATAGATACGTGCATACATCTTTAAACCATTGGTATTATTTGTCTGAATTTTTGGTTTAGTGTATCAAAGTCCCTAATAAAAATTTGTAAAACATGCACATAAAAGGATAATGAAATGGTGAGAGTTGAGACATATACCTTTTCATGGGGAGTAATTGAAGAAAGTGGGATACCAAAAAATAAAGAAGTCTCCTTATCTTTCACACCCACTCACACATAAACCATATAAATATATTATTGACACAATAAAAGGGATCATGCATCTATGACAAAAACACACACCACAACTCAACATAAAGAGGAAACATTTATCTTTAGGAAAAACCCAATTTAGTAAACATATTCATTTTTTTATAAAAAAAGCAAGAAATTCTCCATCTTATCATTATTCATCACATTTTCTTCTTCTTCATCTTCCTCTTTGTCTTCTTGATCGCACTAAGTAGACAGCCAAACAGTTCATTTCCAAGACATTACTTGGTCCACAAACACAGACCCTTTAAAAGCTTAAAGGTTTTCCATTACGAAAGTTTGTCTTCAAAATTTTATAAGTTGTATTGAATGAATCTAATTATTACCTCATCTTCAATGTTGCAAGGTGTCTACCAATTATTCGAATGCTCAAACATTTTTTTAGCCTTTGAAAAAAAATATCCTCCTAAAGATATGTAATATATCATTTCTTGGAAGTCACATTTTCAAAAATGATGCGACTTTGTTAATGCCTTCTTGGACCTCATTGCTTAGCTTAGCAAAATCTCTCATATTAACATTTTACAGCAATTATATAAACATGACATCATTCTCAAAATCGAACTTCAAATTTTGTTGTTTGCTAAGTAATTGCATGATTATTTGGTTCGTTTTGACAAGTCCCGCCAATTTTTGAGACATTAAAATTCAAACGATCATCGATTCTTGAGATACTGAAAGATTTGTTTGTCAGATGGCATAAATTGTCAAAAACATAATCAATCTTTGACATATATGAAGTCTTTTCATATGCTCTTTGAAACAATAATTAATCTCATTGTCAAAGAATAAACACTCGAAAGTTCCACCGAAAACGACTTGTGCGTGATGTATGCGCATATAATTAAGTAGCTAGAACTATGCCCTAGTCCAACATTGATGTACTAAACAATAGTCAAATGTGATTTGATCCGATTTGTTTGCTGGTTTATTTTTCCACAATACTTTTAAAATTTTCATAGTCAAAACCCTTTTTCGCATATTTCATATGGTATATTTTCCCGTTTTTAGTAGATAATTCAATTGGAATTTTCCGGATTAGGGTCGAATATATGGGTCTACTATCCTTACTATATTCCTAACCTCACATTGAATACTTTAATATATCGTTTTGTGCAAACATATTTATGCAACCTATTTGCCTAGCTATTAAGCCTACATCTATACAACTCTATGTTTTCCACTTATGTCTTGAGTTTGTTCCCCACCTTCTTTGGTCTCCAACAAAAGATCTTCTCCTTTTTCTCTTTTACTTTCTTCTTTCTTGTATTATATAACAATCTTTCATTTTCTCTCAAATTAATAGAAAGGGCACTAACTATATCCAAGCTACAAAACTTCATTGCATCATCCATAATCTCACAATCTAAATTATTTTCCATGCCCTTAACCCCACATATCTAAAGTTTTTTCAATGATGCGACAAGAATCAGCACTATTATTGTTGCTAGGACTAACTCTGTCAAAGCCCTAGCAAAGTCACGTACTGTGGCATCGTGTAATTGTGTTATAATCATGCCTCCAGTAACCATCTTTTATCTATGATGGAAACAATGTTCAAGAATAATTGTGTGGCGATTAAAACCCTTATTGAAGTTTTGACTTTTAAACTGTTTATGTGTTTATGATATAAACAGTATAGATATTATACATATATACAGATATGTTGTGTAATAAACTTGCTGGTCTATAAATCATTCAAATCTAAAAACTTGATTGAAATTTCGGACTAAAAAGAAAGAATATAGCATAAATATCAAAATTAAAAAGTAAAGAAACTATCCTAACTAAAATAACTTAGAAGCATTCATATGAAATTAATGCTGCCACTTTTAAATTTACGATGAATATAATTTAGAAAATAACTTTTCTTTTAAAAAAATAGACTATAAGTTTTAATGGATAAGTGAAATAGAATACAAGAACCCCATGTAAATTGACGTGAATGACATGAAATTTGTGTTTTTATGTGACACTTACATTTACATGAATAAAATAAAAGATCCACTCCATATGTTTTTTAATCATAGACTTTTTGATTTTTTTTCACAAGTTCACCTTATTTTTATCAGTTGTTACTTAAATTATCTGTTTAGATAATTACAATAATGAGATAAAAATTAAGAAAAAAGAGTAATAACTACACTTAGAAAATTGAAAACATCTAGCTATTTGAAACAATTTTGTTTTAAAAAACAACATATATTAAAAAGAAATGGAAGGAGAATTTGTTTCCAAGGAAAAAGATATAAAGAGTACTTGTGGTCAAGCAAGTGTTCGATAAGTATATGGACCCCCCGGTTCGGGTTAATGGAGACATGAACCGATGGGCCTAAAAGTTCTTACGACTTAATTAAGTGTTAATTTATTTCATCACTTCTCATTGGATATTAACTTCATGGTCTCGAGACATTTTGACGCACCTTGTATTTATTTATAGATACTAGGGAGACTAATTAAACATCAAATTAGTTTTTTATTTGTTTCTCTAATTCGATTCTTATTCTTTCGCCTATCATAAAACAAAAAAAAGCATCATCTTGCCTGAAAGAAAAGGATTGCTTTAATATTCTTTTTTTTAAAATTCATTATAACAATTTCACTTTTGGACACTTTGTCTTAAACCGTATTGACATATTTTAAATTTTAGACATTCTTATTGCTATACCGCCACGCATAGAACCATCTATTTTTATTCTTGATATACTGCTTTTCTTCTCTCCTAGTGACCATACATAACCTGAATTGTTGAGTATAACTTATTTAATATGAAATATATTTTAAGTCTCGTAAATTTCTAAATAATTAAAATTAATTGATAATAAATAAATCAGCACTTATCCGTTATATATTATTGCATTTTATGTATTAACCAAATAACTGATTTTCTTTTTTATACAAAGTTTTCATTATTATTTATTATAATGTATCTTCTTGATGAGTAATTTTTTTTATATTGTCTTATAATTTCATGTACCTATAATTAGAAAAGGCTGTTCCACAATATTATTTAAGTATAAAATAAAAGACATAAAAATTGACTATTTTGAAGAAAAAAGGGTTCATCTCTAATATAGTGGAATATCTAGTATTACTATAAATTTACAGTGATACTATATTAATTATTTTATTTTAGAGTTAAAATAAAGTGGATTTGGAGAAGATTTTAATTTACTTTATAATAAAATCCTTAAAAGAAAAATAAATTGGGGTTGAAGATGCTATTAACACCTAAACTGGTTTTTAGAAACTGAATTATGCATATATAATATTAATAGCGTTGTTGGGTTATTATAAGATTTTGTAAGTATCTATCTTTTGAGGTTTAACTGTGCTATCTTTTTTTCGACCCATCTTGTCAAACTTTGTTGGATTCATATGAATGTTTATCTTTTCCGAAATTGCTAATCACCCGTGCTTTTCATCGTGCCACTAATTCCAAACCTAAGTCTAAGTCTACAATTCATGATAGTACGTAACGTAGTCAGTGTGATATTAATATAATATAAAATAGAAACTATTAACAAAATAATTAATACCAAATACTTTTAATATTTTAGTGAAATTAACTTGAAAAAGGTAAAATCGACACACTCATTTTTCTTATAGTAGTAGCATGTGATTTGTTTCCATACCATCCGTTTTTCTTCATTCAGTTCGTTGTGATATCAACTTTGTTATGTCATAAAGCGTCTTCCAAAATCATTCCGTCCTGCTATAATATTGTAAATGTAATATTTGCCCCCATACATAGAAAGTAGCAAGTTATAATATTGTAAATGTAATATGTGTTCATAATATTAAGATTTTCTGTCTAGGAATATTTTTTGTTAAGGAAAAAAGTTGATTTTATATATAATTTATAAAATGTTACATAGAAGACTTGTTAACCACCTTAGTGGATACACTTCTGATAAAAAAACAAAAAATTGGAAGGTCCACGTTTTGCCAAGATATGAGCATAAATACTATTTGATATTCCAACATGATGGAAAGAACACTTAACATAAAGACATGTCATGGACTGGCAGATGTTTCAACATTAATATATCTTTTTGTTTTCCTTAGTAAGATATCTATAAAGATTTTACCATCTTCTTCAAAACATAGTGATTCTAAACTCATATTCTATGCGTTGAGCATCGCAGTAAGTAACGAGATAATTTTCTGATGACTAGATGATGAGATAATTTTTGAAAATGAATAAAAGATGTCAAAGAGATACAATTGGTCACAAGTCATGTTATTTCCAAAGATATTAGATTGGTTTGGTGAAACATATCAATTTTATTCACCAAATGACGTGTTATAACCGGTTGCTAAACTTGTTAATTTATTAATGAAAAATAATATTCCACGAATCTGTTCACCAACTTTCATCATAAAAATGTTTCGATTTTACAGAGCTATAGTTATGCTATAATATATCATTTCATTGTGTGACTAAATACCAATCGGATTCAATATTGAGTCTCTGTACAATTTTTTAGTCATGCTATATAAAAAAGCTTCAGTTATATTAAATAATCTAAAAATATGTAAAACTGAGCCCAACGACCGATTAATCCCTATAGAAAATTGGTAACTGGTTTCACCGTTGAATGGTAATAAATATGTAATGTTTCCACAAAAGCACGTGGTGGAAGCTTGAATATATAAAGCTGAATTGTTTTCCCAACATTTGATCTCTTGATGAACTATTTTACTCACCCAACTGAATAGGATGAAACATTTTGATAGATAAGGACACATAGAGACCAATTATAACACTATTTGGAAATGTATACATTGTCCATTACAGCAAAACCTTTTTTATTTTACAGAAAATAGTAAAGATAGAAGACATGAAACTCAATTTGTCAAACCTTCCTTCAATCGCAGGAGGTTTTTATTTGCCCTAGTTTTAGTGGGTTTCTTTTAGTAGTTACCTCTCAAAAAAGTCAAGGATAAGGATAAAAGTAAACAGTACTTCTATATAATTTTGATGTATGCATGACCGAGCGATTTCAAGATAAATAATTGTCACGACAAGAGATAGAACTAAGATGTAGACATTAAGCTTTACATTACGACGATGATAGAAGTGGTGTGGTAGGTATAAGTGTGGTAAATATGGTAGGTACATTAGAAATGACATCATCAAAAAGATTGGATGGTAAATTTTATTTTGGAATAGATTATTTGTGTTAAAATGATGGTTACAAAAAATGCTTCAAATTAAGCATATTTATATACTAACGTTAATTTTATGAACATATTAACGTTCTTAAATATCACGGTATGAACCATAAAAAAAACAAATTATGCACTTATTTCGTGTTTGCGTGGTTTTACGGATTATCAGTAAACATTATAGATGATATAATAAAAAAAGATGAAGCATGGTGTAATGATAATGCATGACGAAGTGACGCATCGCATTGAAATCATGCTTTAAGAGAAAGTTTAAAAATCAAATCAAACCTTTATTTATTTGCTCGTGATTTTGTTTTTCACCTTTCCGTTCTTTATTGTCCTTCCCTTCGTTACCAAATTTTCAAAAGACAATCGATGTTATCCTTTATTTCAAAGGTGTATGTAGAATTTGTCCTTTCCTTTCGTTTCTTGCTCGTTTATAAGTGCCATTGTCTTTGTGCTAAGACCGTACGATCTCTTCGTACAACAGTCCAAAACATATTCATTGAACCCTGGTTTTTTCCAATTAAGATCCACCTCTCCCTTTGATGTTTCTAATTTTAACATTTTGTAGTATAGCTGGAGAGAATAAAACATGACCATACACTAAAAATCAAAAGTTTAAATGGTTAAATGGAAACAACTTAGGATTTTAACTTTAGCCTGCCAAAGTTTTTTGCTCAAAAAGAGTTTATGCCAATTAAACTATGCAATTTAATAAACAAGATGATTTTGACGAAAATAAATAATCAAATGGATGATATCTTTTAAGAAAAATATTTAAAAAAACCAAAAACAGTATAAATAACCACATCGATGTGTCGTAAAATTTTGAAGTAGTTGAATCAGTATATTTATGAGAATTTATACAAATACTATTTTTCATCGCAATTTTCAAAATTTATTGCACTCCTTATATAAGATATATCACACATATATGTATCTAGAGAAAAGAAGAAAACTTCATGATTTATGTCACTATATATAGATTCCATCTACATAAAAAGATGAGAAATAGAGATTTAAAACACAATCTCCAAAGCCCTTTTCGACTGTCAAAGATAAGCCACTTTCTTATGTGGTTTTTTTAATCTTCCCCTACCCAATCAATTTTCAGTCGTCTCTACTTTAATTTCTACTTATAATCTTAATTACATCCCTTATCTAATCTATTATATCATTTTAAACTCTTCATCAGACACGGTCCTGGCGTAACGTTACACACTTACATGTGTTTATAGATGATGCGTGGCTTTCAAAAAACTTGATGTGGAGTTGTAGTAGTATATATTCGTATGAAGTGATAATGGGGACTTATGTAAGATCATACCGTAGATACTATGGTATATATGAAAGACAGTGAATGATGAACAAACAAGATTGATAAATTCATAGCAAATCATTGGAAAATTAATCAAGTACATTTGCTGTAAAAAAAACATCAATGAAGAGTAACAGTGTTAAGATTTTATGTTTCTTTGGTTACTTCTATATTATTCGTAGATACATTATGCAATTTGTTTTTCTCCAATTAGTCTTGAGCATTTGTAGCTTTTACTACGTACATAGTATATAGTACAATAGTGTGTACATATTCATATGCATGCACATAAATAATTTTGAGGAGTCGGCAAGCATTTTGGAACGACCATAAATTTGTAATTTCCAAAACTGAAATTTTTATTGTCTACAAAAGATATTTTCATTCTATTCTGTATTGGATGGTTCGACAATTTGTCGAATAATTGACCTGCAAAAACATTATTTACTGAAAAACTTGCCCACTTTCATCACTTCTACAGTGAATCGGAAATTTGATGTGTACACAAGTAACAACTAGGGCTTTGAGTTTTGACTATATCTCACGGGATCGGAAAACAAGAAACAAGCAGGGACCACGTCATTGGTTAAAATGATTTAATTTGATATTAACGAAAATTTAATATAATTAAGTATAATTAATTAATTAACCCATATATCCTATGTGCTGTTCCCTGTAAGTAAACCATAAAGCCATCTTTCAACAATGAACCATCCACATGCACGTTGTGACACCATCATTATAAGTTATTCAAAAACCCACTAATTGAATAACATAAGTTAGCAGCTTTAGTTATATGTTCTCATTTTTCTTAGTTTAAAGGAAAATTAATTTGCATGTACGTACGTAAAGCAGATGAATAGATGTGTACGTATAAACAGATGACAACACACGTACATATTGTATAGTCTATAGCATATATATATATATAGTACGTCGTATAGATTTTGCTAGCTGTTTGTAATATGACGTGCAAAGTATATGATTAGGTTTAAGTCGAAGATTACATATGCATGGAGGAGAGTCACACGACTTTAACTATTTAACATCAAACACTTTACAAGATTTATGTTTTTCCGTCCTCCACCAAGATTGATAAGATATATCTCATCACTTGGTTCGGGTGACTTGACCTTTCACTATCATTGGGTCATTTATTTCATCTCAGCTTTCATGAGCATACTTGTTTCTTATGTATGTCATTCCAAAACTCATTTAGAAAAGAAAAAAAAACATTTCTATAAAATTGAATGAACAACAACAAAAAAAGAAAATACAAATTGATACATTTGGCAAAGATACAAAAGAAACATGTCAATAGTCAAAGATTTACATGATCTGTCGGTGCCTCCCAAAGCCTTTCCATATAATAACACATCAAGAACTCGTTTGTGTCGCGATGAAACGTATTGGAGTCAGAATCAGTAATTAAGAAATGGATTATATAATATATAAAAAGGTTAAGAAAACGCCTTCACACCACTCGAGATAATTATTAGCAAACGGACCTTAGCTTGGCCTCAACGATTACGGTCCTACCTTGCATCTCGGTGCACCCGTTACAACCTGATTTTCGGCCTTATCAGTGGGGAGCTCCCACGTGGCATTATCGGATGGTTCGTGTCAAAAACGATAAACACTCTTCTCCATAGTATTAATTTTTTGTTGTCACTATTCATCTATTTTAGCTCGTTCTATTTACTTTTCTTGGAATTGTCTAGTGAATTTACGGATCATACCCGGAAATAATGGAGATTTCGAGCCTAAAATCAGCAAACGAACATAAACAAAAAATACAAGATTGCTAACGTCATCTTGTGATGTTACATAGAAAATTTCCGTTACGAATTTTCACATCTTAAAATTCTTGGAATGCTTTTCGAATAGTATTATAAAGTTCAAAGTCATGTACGTATAGAAAAATCAAATCACAAGAATATAAAGTTGAACTACCTTCTTAGCCAAAAGAAAAGAAGTTTGACTAACTTGGAGGGGTTTGCTCTTTCTGTTAACTAATTTTATTTTACCTTAAGTATTTGACTGCTAAATACAAACACGGAAGTGACCCAAAAAAAAAAGAATACAAACAAGAATTTAAAGATTGTTACCAATTTTATTATAGTCGCGCGTCTACGCATATATTGATTTGTTAGGCACCGAGTTTAAACCTAATATATATAGTAGTCTCTTTCACTTATGTGCATTTATATTATAGTACTTAAATTAGCCCTCATTTGTTTTTGAAACCTGATATATTTATTTGAATGTATATTTTTAAAGCATTAATGGTTTACGTTTCTACCGAATTCGACTAAACATGTATTGATCATTAACAATTACAATATATATACTATCAGTGGCTTGAATTGATGTTGATTTTGGAAGATATCCCCCGATTAAACATTGTTGCTTGTCGAATAAAGTTTTTACTTGTCAACGAAAGAATATATCTACTTTTGGTGATAGGACACGTACTTTAAAAGTGTTCGTATAAATATATATATATATATATATAAACACATATAATGTTTGTTAATTTTTGTTGGGTTAAATGATTTCTGAAAATTCATAAACATATCGTATTTTATTTACGTCTGTCTATAATACACTTGCAGAGTTTCATTAATCCTTTATTTTTTTCATAGAATTGTTAATATACAATTTCTTAAGAATTAAAACAAAACCTATAAATTACCGTACGACGTTATCTTTATAGATCATTTCCGTAGTATCTTCTTCTAGAATTTTCTTGGATTATATATAATATAACATTCCAAAACAAACACGGAGAATTGAACTTAGATAAACAAGAATATAAACTAAAAAGCAGATGACACTTTGACGGGAATAATATCTTTGCTAAATACTACCATCTTGGTCTCGTATCTAGTTCTAGCTAATATCATAGGTCAAATATTAGTGTCCTCGATATGATCGATAACTCAGTAACAAAAACATTGAGTTTAAAATCTAAGGCGTTTGCTAATTCTTTTCTTTCTCAATTTCACAAATTTTAAAACCATCTAGAAGAAAACATAAGGTGTTCACACCCAACAAAATGTTGATTATTATACACTCATTTGATTTTCATGGATGATCAAAATTATAACAAATCCAGCAAAAAAGTCGGATGAAAATACACTACGTGAAGGCACCAAACTAGTAAGCATAACACCACGTACACGTGTCAACCAATAACAATGGAGTCCAGCTGTAATGGTCCCCACCTCTTCTTCTCGCCGCGATACATTGACCAAAAAACATCTCGAAATTGCGCGAGAAGTTCCAAGTGAACGCCGTTTTTTGTGTGTACCGGGAAACGGAAGATGATCGTGTAGCTTAGCCTTAGGGTCCTTTCGGGGAAGTTTGCTGCCGGTCATTTGTGGGACAACTCCGTTAGAAACTACTGCGGATTTACCGGATATTGCCGGTTTCTCCGTCCTGGTCAACCGGGTAAAATTCCCGTTATAATATCTGTGCCGTCCCTTTTGTATCCCTCGCAAGTTTACAAATGAAATCGAACTATTGTTTGTTAAAAAAAAATATGATAATATTTAGAAAATTGAAACCCAATTTAATTAGTGTAATCAACTAAATAGATGGAAATATAATAATATTTCTAACTATACATATACTTAAAAACATATGATAGGGATTAAATAATTATATATTATATTTGTAAGTTTTTCTTACTAAATCTATACTGAATTTAAACAAAGTGGTAATCAACGAATTATAAATGGATTTATTTGGTCTCAGTTTCTTATAAAAAAAAAACTTAAATTTATACCATGCTATGTAGTATCGCAATCAACAAATGGACCCAAAGAAACAACAAGTAAGTAGACATGATTTAATTTTTAACCGAGTTCTATAAAAGAAGTTTTGTATCTCGTTAATTTGTCCTCGAATTTATTTCATTCGACTTCAAAATTTACAACACTATCGAATTTCAATATAAGTCTTGACATAAAAACGGTATTATATTAGCACAACTATAGTTTACATGTTCCAGTTGCATGATCATTTCATTTAAGAGAATTATTTAAAGTTCAATGATGGTGAAAAAAAATATCGACCATCTAATGTATTTTATTAATTAGCTGAAAAGAAAGTGGGTGAATATTAGAGAGTACTTTATAGTTTGGATGTCCTTAAAATATTATACGAGTAACTTTTGAATTTTATTATTCAAGCCAATAGGAGTTATTGACCATTACGGAAAATAAAAAATAATAAATACGCTTTTTCGTAATCAAACGAAATATAAAAAATTAAATCAAATTAAACACGAATAGTAAGCCGTTCACTTAAATCCTGGTTAACATATTGTTAATTTACTATTATACCCTCTGACATCATCTACACCCCTCTTTCTCTTTCCCTCTATATATATTAACCCTTTCTCTTCCATTCTTCCTCACTCCCTTAAAGCTTTAAGAACAGAGCAAGCTATATCCACCATTCTCGTCTCTTCCATCAAATTCTCTCATTTTGATTCCTAAACCACACAAAAAAAGATGCCTGAGGCACCAAAGATGGCAGTTTTGGAGGTTTCTGATCAGATTCTCGCAGAGATGAACAAGAATAAGCTCCAATTCATCGAGGAAGTGACCTCTAACGCAGACGAAGTCCAGAGAAAGGTTCTTGAGGAGATCCTTTCACGCAATGCCGACGTGGAGTACCTCAAACGACACGGGCTCGACGGACGAACCGACCGCGAGACTTTCAAACACGTCATGCCTGTCGTAACCTATGAAGACATTCAGTCTGAGATCAACAGAATCGCTAATGGCGATAAGTCCCAAATCCTTTGTTCCAACCCCATCTCCGAGTTCCTCACCAGGTTTGTCCACTGTTGCTCTGTTTTTTTGTTCTTTTGCTCTGTTACATCACTTCGGCTAAGATTTAAGATTCGAATCTTTAATGGGCCAGTCTTGGGTTTCAATGGGTACTCAAAAAGGTTTTAACTTTCTCATCCGTTCACTGTTAAAATCTTTATAGAAGAAAAAAGAAAGAAAAAATTCTCAACTTTTCTTATTGGTTTACTTTTATCGAAATCATTGATATATACATATATACTTAGGTGGGTCAATATAAAAAAAAAAAAAATTGGAGACTAACATGGATTTTATGTTAATTGTGTCAACAGTTCTGGAACATCTGGTGGAGAGAGGAAAGTGATGCCAACAATTGAAGAGGAGTTAGATAGAAGATCACTTCTCTACAGTCTCTTGATGCCTGTGATGAACCAGTTTGTTCCTGGTCTTGACAAAGGCAAAGGAATGTATTTTCTGTTCATCAAGTCCGAATCCAAAACACCGGGTGGTCTCCCTGCTCGTCCTGTCTTAACCAGTTACTACAAATCCTCTCACTTCAAAAACAGACCCTTTGACCCTTACAGCAACTACACAAGCCCTAACCAAACCATCCTTTGTCCTGACTCTTACCAGAGCATGTACTCTCAAATGCTCTGTGGTTTATACCAGCACAAAGAGGTGCTTCGTGTTGGCGCTGTCTTTGCTTCTGGTTTCATCAGAGCCATCAAGTTTCTTGAGAAACATTGGCCTGAGCTAGCCCATGATATTAGAACCGGTACCCTGAATTCCGAGATAACCGATATTTCGGTTCGTGAGGCGGTCGGGGAGATTCTTAAACCGGACCCAAAGCTTGCGGATTTCGTCGAATCCGAATGCAAGAAGACCTCTTGGCAAGGGATCATCACTAGAATTTGGCCAAACACCAAGTATGTGGATGTGATTGTGACTGGGACCATGTCACAATATATTCCAACTTTGGATTATTACAGCAATGGTTTGCCTCTTGTTTGCACAATGTATGCTTCTTCGGAGTGTTACTTTGGTGTGAATCTCAAGCCACTCTGCAAACCAAGCGAGGTATCTTACACTCTCATACCAACCATGGCCTATTTCGAGTTCTTGCCAGTTCATAGGAACAATGGAGTCACTAGCTCAATCAGTCTTCCAAAAGCACTCACTGAGAAAGAACAGCAACAACTTGTTGATCTCGTTGATGTCAAGCTTGGTCAGGAGTATGAGCTTGTCGTCACCACCTATGCCGGTAAAAAAAAAGTTTTGATCTAAATATCTTTTATTGACTTTTTAACAAAAAAAATCGAATCTTGAATCTAATATGATTAAAACTTGCTTACAAAAGACTAAAAATATGTTGAATGTTGTGTTGTTTGTGATCTTCTTTGCAGGACTGTACAGATACAGAGTGGGTGATGTCCTCAGAGTGGATGGTTTCAAGAACAATGCGCCTCAATTCAGCTTCATATGCCGCAAGAACGTGGTCCTAAGCATTGATACAGACAAAACCGATGAGGTCGACCTTCAAAACGCAGTTAAAAACGGAGTAACACATCTTGTTCCGTTTGACGCCACTCTCTCCGAGTACACTAGCTATGCTGACACATCGTCTGTCCCAGGCCACTATGTCTTGTTCTGGGAGCTCTGCTTGAACAGTAATACGCTGATTCCTCCCTCGGTCTTCGAGGATTGTTGTTTAACCATAGAGGAATCACTAAACACTGTGTATAGACAAGGAAGGGTCTGCGACAAGTCCATTGGAGCGTTGGAGATAAAAGTAGTCGAGTCAGGGACTTTTGATAAGCTCATGGATTACGCGATAAGCCTAGGAGCATCGATCAATCAGTACAAGACACCGAGGTGTGTGAAGTTTGCTCCGATCATTGAGCTTTTAAACTCTAGGGTTGTCAAGAGTTACTTCAGCCCCAAGTGTCCAAAATGGATCCCTGGCCACAAGCCATGGGGAAGTAACTAAAGAGGAAACTTCGAGGAAAAAGAGAGGTTCTAGTCCCATTTGAACTGTTTTGTAATCAGCTGAATATCGAGAAAAGTGGTTAATCATTATGTCTGTCTGTCTAATTTTAATCTTAATCTTAATTTTGCCTTACTGTTTAATAATCATATGTACATAAGCAGCTTATGTTTCTTCTTTAATCCAATTTGTTTTTACGTTTTCTTCAATTAGAATGCCATATACATATCACGTATATGTATAATGTATGTAGATCCGACATTTTATGTTGTGTACGTAATATAATAATTTCCTGCATTTTCAAACAATTATATAACTCCAGCAAGTATTTTATCAATTTGATCCACAATAACGTCAGAAGTAGCAGAGATGAGTAAGAATTCTTCTTGCATTTTTATAGTTTAAAAAAAAAATAGATGCATTAATAGTTCACATATAAGATATAAATATACACATCATCTTGGAAGTAGCAATAAATAATATGACGATTCTTCTATTATTTTCAAAGTTAATTATAGTTAGCTAATATAATTAAATGATAAATTGTTTGTGGCGATTTTGAATTTTATCAAAACGATTGTTTAAACTTTAAGATTTTATTTAGTTAAAATTTGTTTTTCATTTGATATTGTATATAATATTGCTATTTGAAACAATTATATTTTAATAAAAGTATATTTAAACACTTAGTAATAGTTTTGAATATATTGATTTTCGTCATTTCTCCACCAACAAATTCATGAAGATATTAAAGCTATATATTTGAGAAGAATGATCACATCCACAATGTATTATTGCAACTATTTTGAAACCAAAAAAAATTCACAAATCATTTTCTTGGGCGACAAAGAGAATGACAATAAACTTCAATGATTTGGTAAACCAAAAATAAAAAATTTAGATGGCACAAACCGAGTGTCGGTTATTTGTTGGATTAATCACGTGGCCAATCCGACAATCGATCAAATATATACTAAACACGTGTGGCTAAAAATTTGTTGACTTTTGATTTTTGACCGACCCGATAAGGTAATCCCGCACGTGCGGTACATCAAAGCTTTGTTCCCTTTCTGGGCTTACATTGTGGCTCGGGTAGGCGATATCTTGGCCCAGTTGTACTGTAGAAGTAAATCGACATTATATGATATGTTCTGTATTTCACAATAGCATGATAAGTATAAATATTATTTATCAGAATATTATAACTACCAAAAATGCTCATCATGGGCTGTTTTAAATTTGGACAGTGGAAGATACATGTATGTATGTATAGTATACTTTATATACATTAATACATACAGTGACACGCAAACAACAAACATAACACTATGCAATGTTTGTGTCTGGTGACCACTATTTGCCAATATTACCATAATATACGTATTTTTTGTCGTAATTTGTAATAAATTTAGTAATCAAATTGGGTAGTCCACGGCCAATATAATTCAGTTTTTGCTATTCTTTCCGCTTATTGTGTGATGAATGTGGAAATTTAACTCTTGTAAAAAAAGTAAAAAAGAAAGGTAAATTATCCGAGTGTAATATAGTGTGGAGGTTTGTTTGACATGTTGTATATATATATATATATATATATATGTTTTTACTTTTTTGTTAAAGATTTCAATTTCAGTATATCGATTTCAGAAAACATGGTTAAGAAATCATTCATATTTTATTCAAAACAAGTAATACGAAAGAAATACTCAAAATTAACCAAGAACAATTAAAAAAATGTATACAAAGGGGCATCTTACTAAAATAAAAAATTTATAAAGTAGATACTTTAATTTCATGATTCATCAAACGACATGATACTTCATTTTCGGGTTATGCACATGCAACAACTTAAACCTAACATAGTGTGGCCACTCGTTCATGCAAATGAATGAAACTATATATGATGTGAACTTAATTTGTTACTATATTAACTGCTGTATCTGTTCCTTTCATGGATTGTCGGATATGTTATAATATTGGCTAAATTATGTAAAAGACCATGCCTTTAGGTTCTAGTCAGTCAGTCTCTGCGATGTTTTTCATTTAGATAATACAAAATAAATTAAAGTCCAAAATTATAAGCGGATAAACCAAAATGATCCCTCACGTTTGAATATTTTCAGTGGAATATCTATGCTACATTACCCTTAAAAGGTCCGTAAGTACTCCTCGCTCTGGAGTATATTGGAATCCATGTCCCATGACGCTCAAGCTTAACGAAACTTTACAGTTAAAAATTAAATTAATTCTAAAGATTCATTCTCCGGTTGATAATGAAAGAAAGAGTAAACAATTGAACATCTTAAAGTATACAAGTTACAAGTGCTTGGTACTGGACCACTGTAAGGGTTTTTTCGCCATGTTATATAATACAGTCTACAATAAGTAACAAAAAAAGAACAGTGTATAGGTGTAATGATGTATATATAAGTATGTGTTTGTGCTGGTTAAGATAATTTTCTTTAATATATCAACTTTTATTTTTTTAAGTTCGTATGATAATACGAGCTTTCCTCACGGGATTAACACTATAAAATATGGGTTTTAGTAAATATTAACTAAACACTAAAAAATATAATGCAAATCAGATAAAAATAACATAGTTAAACTATAGATGGATATTAGAAGGAAAAAATAACATTCATTCATGCATATCAAACAACATGTAAATACCATGAAGTTGAAATAAAAACTTATAAATTTTATTATGTTTAGTTAGAAAACTAAATCAGAAAGATGAGTAAATGTTAATTGATTAACAACTTTTTAGGATCGCCTCAAACCGTTTAACTCCATTTAATAAATAAAAAAACGTCTACTTTCAACGTTTAGGAAATAATCAACATCGTCTATAGATGCCTGATATCTAGGCATCATTTAAACGACCATTTTTTTAGAATACTGAAATTAAGATATATTAATTGAAATCCACGTATTATATAGTTCAGATTCACAAACAAAAAAATAACATTCTAAAAATCATGTTGTATATGAGTTAAAAAGTTTATATTGATTTGCTACGACATCTATTGGGAGAAGTATTAATTTTTTTACCTTTTCCACACATTCCACAATGATTTATATGTTATTTAGTTGAAAAATACTTTAAGAGAATTGGATGTGTTATTTACAAACATGTAGTTTTTACTCTATGCGTAAAGATAATAACTTTTTAAAAATTAATATTATTTTATTTGAAAGTGAAAATCTGATTTACAATTTAATTTATTTTTATTTTTTAGTCTTGAGCTTTACCGATTATTATAAATTTGAAATCATAAAAAAAACCATTTAAGATTTGGTTTTGTTTCCGCTACGATCAAAGAGATAAGAATGGGCTGGTTTCCTTATATTCTGCTAGATGAAAGAGACAGACAAGTTGAGAAGACCAACTCTTGGATCTTTACTTTGTGCTGTAACCAGAGGAGAGCTGCTCTCAGAAACATGAAGGGAGAACGAGTTAAGAAGTTCGAGAGTATTGTCTTCCTTATTTCTCTCAACCGCCTAGGGAGGAAGATGAGCTTGAACAGAGTAATCAGGTCAATATATCGTTCCCCTCTGACCCGCCTGTTGTGTCTGTATTCGACTGCGAGTTTGACAAGCTCAAGGAGTTTGCTGTTAAAAGGATTAAAGAGGAAGAGTTATCTACGGAGCAAAGAATGAATTCAAAGAGTTTTTCAAAGAGAGTGTTCGACAAGCGAGAGATGCTTAAAGGAAAGCGATTGAAGAAATGAGCCAAGATAGTAAGGAAGCCTTTGAAAAACATAAAGTTCTACACTCAGAATTCACCAGACTTCGCTAGAAACATGATGAAATCGCCGTTCATTAACAGATTCTACGGGAATGCTCATCAAGTCCTTTGATATGGACTCTTCAGAACCAAGATTAGCTTTACTGCTTTTGTATGCAAGCCAAGTGTGAACCAGTTTCGTATTCTAGAAATTCTTAAGCTCTTAGAATGAGTTTGTATTACCATTGAAGTTTTTCTTCATTTGACATTAACAAAATCTCATTCACTTCCTCGTCTTTGGTCATCCTGCTTAAGGAGAAGCGTAGTTCAACTCTAACTATAGGAGGAACCAAAAATACAACTTTACTATATGACGACGCATCTTTTGTTTGGAGTGCAACACAAGCACAAATCATACATATCAATACGTAAAACCAAGACAAGAATTATTGCTGTGAAATAATATCATGTAGTTTAAGATAATTAAACCCGAAAAAATCACAAAAGTGCCCAAAGAGAAAGAATATATGATTATATAAAAAAGCAGAACCAAACCGGTCTTGTTTTTGTTTCTTTCTTATTGATACCGTAATCTTTTTAAAGCTCTAAGCAGTAGATCCCTTGAGCTTCTTGGTGATGGTTGCAATGTACTTGCCTTGGTGAAATGCTTGCCCTAGCTCCAGCTCTGTTGGCTGCCTCGAACCATCTCCTGCAAATGTTCCAGCTCCATACGGGCTTCCACCTTTCACTTTCTCCATCTCGAACATTCCCGCACCAAATGTGTAACCGATCGGGACAAATACCATCCCGTGGTGAACCAGCTGAGTTATCGCCGTCAATCTATTGATTACCACAAAAACGTTTTCAAGATATACAAATATAGGCAAAAGATGATGTGAAGTGGTTGTTATTGATGATAACTTACGCGGTGGTTTCTTGGCCACCACCTTGAGAGCCAGTGCTGTAGAAGATACCAGCTGGTTTACCGGCGAGTGACTGAGTCCTCCAGAGTCCACCAGTTGCATCCAAGAAGGCTTTGAACTGAGCAGCCATCATACCAAACCGTGTTGGGAATCCAAAGACAAACCCATCAGCTTCAGTTAGCTCGTTGGGTGTGATGATTGGTGATTCACTTTTTGGTGGTGCGCTCATCTTAGAGAGTGCTTCTTCTGGAAGCGTCTCGGGTACCTGTTAAACAACAACAATTCATCAGGTTCAGTGATTCACATGGATTTTTATAGACAAGTCTAATCATATCTTGTTATTGTGAAGGATCGGCAGCAAGAATATCCTGAAAAAACCGAAAATCTTGAGAAGCAAAGTCCAGAAAACAAAAGCTGCCCTTTTAACCAAATCAAATCAGTGAATCAGTAAACGCGGAACCAGCTATACAACACAGACGAAATTTGTATCTCTTTGATACTGAGAACTTGCTAAGGAGATCATGAAACAAGAAGCTTAGAAATGGCAATGGTCTAAAGAATCTTTAAAGCTAATGTTAGAACGCCTTATCCATTCTTCCAGATAAACAAACTACTTTCACACTTAAATCCTAGTATCAAAGGACTTTGTAGCCACTTATATCATTCCTTAACATAGTAAAGTCACTTGTGCTTGTGAAAATTGAAAGCTACGACAGACAAAAGAGTTAGAGAATAAAGGTAGCAAGCTATTCACCTGCCATAGTTTGGCTTCAACGCCTTCAACAGAAGCAGCTCCTTTCCTTATTTCTTCAGCCAGCTTCTCCACATGACCATACATAGAGTAGTATCTGCAAATTGTCAAGAGACTTAAAAAGTCAACTTGAGATCAAACCCAACAAAGCAATTTACTAGCAGCTAAATCACAAATATTAACCCAAATTAAATCGAAAATAGGCGAATCTCTTCATCCCAGAAGCAGAGTTTCAACCCAAAATCATAAATCAAAACTATCATTCTGACTAGGTTGCAAAAATTCAGCAACCCTAGTGGACGAATCGATACAATCAGTGAACAGAGCAAAAGCAAGTGCCAGTAATGATAAAAACAAAGCAATTAAACATTGAAATATTCTTCGATTAACACTGGAAATAATCAAATCAAGTCACTACAGTTAATCAGAAAGAGAAGCATGAACAGATTAAGATTAGCTCGATAATCGTCCCGACAAAGAAAAACAAAAAAAAACAAAAGAGAAAGGAGTTTATACATACACGATATACACTTTGGTCGCCATTGAATTAGAATGTTTCGTTTCTCTGAAAAATCAAAAGCTTTACTTTATGAATTATTTTCCTAAAACCTCCTTTTGGATAAAGATGATATATGTGTTCAATGATCCGAAAATGCAGAAACCGTATTTATAGAGGTCGAAGATGATCTGGTTTTATTATTATTTTTCCTAATTTTTTTTTTCACAGAAAGTCTTTATTCCATTCCATCAACTTCAACACCCTAAATATTTGGTCAAATTAAATCTTACCCCATAGTTTTTTTCTTTCTGATAAATAACCACCTAATATTTATCTTTTAATCAGATCAATTAACTATTGACAAAAAAATTAAAAACGGATAGATTAACTTTTTTTTGGGTCAAATAGTATTAACTTTTGGTCACTTTTGCTAAAAACTACTTATAAAACAATATTGAAAAGAAAAGAAAAATTTGATTTAACTTTAGATAAAAATTATAATTAAATTTTCATAACCTCGGAACTTTATACATTAATTACTATTTTTATATTCGTATTTTTGGTAAAAACTATTGTAAACCACGAAATTATCATGTTATTCCCCTACTTTTTATTATGCTGATGATAGGTAGCAATTTAAAGAAACAAAACTAGTGGGGCAATTTTGAGTTTGGTTGATATTATAGGGAGAGTGTACGTGGTCAATTGAAAACGCCGTCGTTTGTCACCTGGCTTGGTATTGGACGGGGAAAAAGAAAGGTGGGGTTGGTGCGGGAAATTAAAAACTTTGGTTTTATTTTAAATTTTTAAATGATTAAAATAACATAATAATGATGATATGTTGCTGTCACGCTCATCATCATCATCATGTTCGTTTTGCCTCAATGCTATGTTTAATTTTTTTTTATTTACATTAGAAAGAGCTTTCTGCTTACTTGTTTTCTCTAGAATATGTCTTTTCTAAACAAGAATGATAGTGTTTATTATTCAAGTTTTATATGATTATATTACGAATCAATTTTACGCAATATGTTAGCTTGACTAAAATTATTAAACGTTTGCAAAAATCAATTGATTTTAATCCTAATGGTGTCCATGAATGTTTCTATTTAAACATAATTTACAGCTCTAATGTTCAGATCTTAAGTTTACATGTAGTGATAGTGACTAACATGTTTAATTTAATAGGACAACTAACATTGTTAAAGAGCATACCAATATTTTAAAATATTTAAATATTACTGCAAATTATTATAAATAATTATATATCGATCAAATCTAATTACATACATACACGATAAACAATTTTACAAAAAATTCCAAAACAAAACAAAATTTAGTGCAACACACAGTGTCACAGTCATATATATTAAAGGTAGGCAAAATTGCGATAATTGCTTTGCTTATAAGTTACAACACTAAAATTTTCGATAAATTTTATATTTATAATCCAAAAAAATTATATTATTTAGATACTGACCTCCAAAAATAATATAATTTTCTTTTAACCTCTTTACCAATAAACCTCAACTGTTTAAATCATTTAAAAAATATTTGTTTTCAAATAAACTAATTGTTTATACTTATATATACCGTTCAATGGTTTTTTTACCATACCAAATGCATAATCTTTCAACCCTCATTTTGTTGCATTAAATGGATAGTCATCACAATTCACAACCAATTTGAAATCATAACTTTTTTAGAATCTATCTATGAGATATTTGTGAAGAAGGATTGAGAAAAGAGAATAAGTCAACGAAATTGATCCGAGCCTCATGAAGACAACCAAGTAGGTGCTAAATTGACCAAGGGTAGGGTTAATAAATCTTGTCCGTCCGATTTTTGTATCGACGAAGACAGATTTAGCCATCTGATATCTTTCTCGACGGCTCTTGATCCAATCTATATTCCGACTTCAAGCCCCTTGCATCATCACTCTCGTCATTATTTATTCTTTGTTCTTTTTTTGACTTCTAAATTTCTTTAAAAAACGCCTAAAACTACGACTATGGAAATTAAAGAGTAAGACAGCATAAATTACTAGTATATGTTCTTTGACGATAGAGATATATATACTCTATAGGTGTCATACAATACAAGAATAGATAAACAAAGACGTGATTTTGACCGGTCAAGATTTTAATAGTTATGGATTTAACTTAACACTCGAGTATTTCATTTCAAATTCTTTGAAAAACGTCGACATATGTATGGATTGGTTTGGTTTAATTCTTGGGATGTTTTCTAAATTGCAGAGTTGTCATTAATTAAAAACCAATATCGTTATTGAAAATGATATCAAATACAACGATTATCTATAACGTCAACAAAACGATCTATAACATCTATATATATGGATCAAAGAGTACAACAGTACGTTAATACGCGATTTATTTAGAATTCGATTGTTTCATTCGTTATTTATGTTGTAGATGAATTATCCTAGACCCCTTAACATTTTAATATATGATTTTAAAGTCTAGGAACTTGGATGTAATGATTTTGAATATCCCTTGAAATTACAGAAACCTTCGTCGTAATCAAAAGGGGCGAAGTTCATCGACATTTCTTTCCAAGAACGATATAATATCCAAATAATCAAATTATATATATACAAAAGAAAAGAAAATATGATGTTAAGTTGTCAAAAAAAGAATGATGTTAAATCAGTTTAAGATAAAAAAGAAGAAAATGATAAAATGTCAAAGTTGGCTTGTGTTTTAAGGATGCTTCACTTTTTGACCCCATTACTTTTTATAATGTTCAATTGACCCCTAAATCAGCTCACATTTCGTGTAAACAAAGGAATCGGCTTTTTTATAGCTTTATTGACCAAAGTGTCGCTTAAGATACGTACATGCATGATTTGGTCTTTTTCGCAGGATCTCAGGAACTGCATGGCTACATGCATTAGCCTACATGATGAATCCCTCGCAAGGTGCAACCATATTTGCTTTATAAAAGAAAAATAACTAATGAAAAAGTAGAAATATGATCAGGTGGTTGAAAGTTGAAACTACACTCAGAACTCTAATAATTACATGTGGACTTTGATGACTGATGTGTTTAGACGTTTGTTACAAAAGGTTTTATTGTTTACCCTTCATATGTTGTTTTATATGCGGTTTTTTTATTTGTTTTTTCTTCTTTTTTTTGCTGGAAATCAAAAACAGATTATTGAAAAATAATATCGATTTTCTAAAGTTACTTCGATTTCAACTCGGATTTTACAAAATTTAAAGATTAATTTTTTTACGGGTAAAAACACTATAATCTATAGTGCTAGATCTATAACATATAAATCCAATGTAATCGCTAAATAATATTATATTTAAGATTCTAAATTTGAATATATATATATATATATACATATTTGTAAGTAGAATACGAAAGTTCATATAGAAATGGGAAATTACTTGATGTTATATGTTAAAAATATTTTAGTTGAATGTGTAAGATATAATCGACATATGTGTTTTGGGTTTAATTATAAATGATCAAATTCATATTATATAACAAAAATAAAAAGGTAGAGAGGAAGCATCATAAAACGTATACACACATTATATAAGAAACATCAAACAACAAGATTTGCCAAAACTAATAGTGGTTTTTTGTTACTGAATTTTTAGGTTGAATGTATAAGATATACCATATATGTGACATGTGTTTTTGGGTTTAATTATAGATGATGAAATTCATATTATATAACAAAAAGAAAAAGGTAGAGAGTAGAGAGGAAGCATCATAAAAGGCATACACACATATATATTACACATCAAACAACAAGACTTGCTTTGCCAAAACTACTAGTGGTTTTCTTTTGACATAAAAAATCTATTTTTTATCATAAAATTTGTTGAATTTATAATTTTAATTTTCTCCACTCTTTTATTTTTCTTTGACGGTAATTTATATATATTTATCAACTTTCACAAGTCGAAGCATAAACTAAACCATCCTAGGGGAAAAAAAATCATATTGAAGAACTCAATTAAATTTGCCTTTGCTATATTTTTTGTTTGTTCTCAGTAATATTCAATAACAGTTTTATAATATCCAACAATTTATACGAATTGCAACAATAATGGAAAGGGGAAAAATCAAAGAGAGCATTAGATAAAAAAGAGGAATTGGTTAAATAATTTTTTTTTTGAAAAATCAGTCAAAGTCTCTGGTGGAGGAAGAAGGTTTCCTGCAATCAATGCCGGTGCGTTCGATCACCAAACTCCTCCTCGATCGCCTCCGTGACAACACACCGTGACGCCTCCATCAAGTCAGGGCTAAGCCTAAACATAAGAACACAAAACTCCATCTGATTCAACGCACCGTCACGATTGAAATCCCCTTCGTCTATCATACACCGCACATCGTCGTCCGTCAGATCTCCGAGCCCAAGAACCGCCGACGCGTTTCGCCGCAAGCTCTCGAAAGTGATGACTCCTTTATCTCCGTCCACGAGGAGCTCGAATCCTTTGCAGAGCTCTTCGATTAGACCTTCTCCTCCGAGGTTTCCGGCCATCGCCGGGAAGAAATCGTGAAAATCTGGTTCTGGGTTTTGCTGGGTCGGTCTGGTTGAGGATTTAGGAGACGCCATTAGAGAAGAGAAAGTGAGTATTTTGAGAGATGGGTTTTGTGTTGTGAGGTTGATGATATCGGAAATGAGAGTGGATTTTTTATATAGAAAGGAAGAGAATTTGGGATTTCCGAGAAGGAACATCCATGGAAGCCAACTAAGCTACAGGTAATGGGAGAAGAAAGCTAAATTTTTTTTCTTTTGGTTTCTTCTTGGAAGGTCACATAAAGGGTTATTATTGTCTTTTTTGATTGAAGATGTGACTGTTCACACGGGAGGTTTGCAAAAAGTGTGAAAACGCGATGGCTAAATTCGTCTGTTTATTGGAAAATAAATAAAAAGTAGTTTAGCTTTGAATGTGAAGTTTCTGCGACTTTCTTAAGGCAAGTGGTGACATTTTGATTCCATTGACATTTTTGAGTTTCTTGTATAGTTTTGAATCACACTGAAAATACGCGACATTGGTCGGTTGGATTTTAGTTTCGTTGTGCGTACTGTGTAGAGTTTCATTATGGAAACGTTAAAGTAATGTTTTGATTTCCTAATTTAGGCATGCAACACCTCGATGGCTCTCAATTTGGCTATAGAGACATGAATCATGGAAATATGAACTTTGGTCAAGCTCATAACTAGACAATGCTACTAATACTGTCACGGTTATTGATTTTGCTCTCTTAATCGAACCCTTTCGTTGAATTTCCAGCAGTTGAATTTAAAAGTATTGAAGATAAGTTTGTCCGGAAAATATTTTTATTTTTTATTTTTTTGGGTCTAAACATCTCAATTCCAAAATGTTTCATGGATTAAAATCATTGAAAATTAGTTTGTCCGGAGTTTTTTTAAAATTATTTTTGGTTTTAAATATCTTATTTGTTTGTTGTTGAATTCTGAAAATTTTCTAAAGTTTTGAGAATCCATTGTTATTAGTTTGTGGATTTTTAAATTATATTCAAAATATTTTGTTATTCAAAAAATTTAGTTATCACTTATAAAAATTTATATAATATATTTGAGAAAACAAATATATATAAATCTATAAAATCAATAGCAATTTATATAATATATTTGATAAAAATATTTGTTAAATCTATTAAAGTTTTAAAATTCTCAAACTTTACACAAAATTTGTTTTTAATTACCCTTCTGTAGTTTCAAGAATGTTTTATGGATGATAATATAAAAGATACTTTCTCCAAAACTAACTCGAAGATAACATCAAATGTGATATTATAATGTTATATTTCTCTGTAAAAATACAAAACATAATAGTCATTTAACTAAGTGATAAAATGAATATATTTTATCTCTTCTTTTTGCGATTAAAAACTATTTAATATTTGGGATTTTTGTTTGTATTGTTACAGTACGTTAGATTTGAAAATGACATCTCAAAATTGATCTTATATTTTTAGAAGGAAATTTCATGGGTTAATTATTTCTCTTTTGCATTTTCCTCTTAAAACCAGTTATATGTATAACCGGATAAATAATAATTAAACAAAAACAAATCAGACCTTAAAGAAACATCTTTACCACTTGTTTTCGAGTTTTCTCTTGCCGATTTGCTCTACCGTATTCTCCCAATATTCTTTTTTAATTTGATTGATAATTTCATTAGAAACAATACTTTTCACCATTACAACAACATCATATTTTACCACAATCACAGCAATTGAGTTATTGTTCGTCGATGTAGGTAGGTTAGGTGAGAAAAGTCTCGAAAATAACAACACGTTCATAGTGACTTCTAGTGGATGGAGAAGGATTTATTTTTTCATTATTTATTTTGAGTGGGATTATAAATTATTAATCAAGATTTTTGTTGTCGCTTATTGGAAGGCATTAATATGTTAACATCTTTATTGAAACTTAAAAATATGGTGGACAGAATATTCCACTTGGTCTGCCCGTTCTATTGCATGCCTTTTATTTTTATTATTACTCTCCATAATTATCCAACCAAATCTCTTTCTCATTTCATTATCCATATTTTACACAAAATTTCAGCCCAATAATGCTTTTTTTTGTTCTTCATTATCAAACAAAATGAATACATGAACGAACCACAACACGTAAAATGAACCGGGTTCGTAGAAAGAACATTGAATCTTGATTAATCAATTCTAGTTAAATTATTTATTACGACCAACAAGATCAAGATTCAAATCAATTAATATATTTTTTCGTTCAGATCTTTCGGGACCGAACACATATTTATAAAAATATAATAAACTAATAAATTATATTCACAACACTTGCACATTTAAAATCAAAATAACA
Source organism: Schrenkiella parvula (assembly GCA_000218505.1). NCBI lineage: Eukaryota > Viridiplantae > Streptophyta > Magnoliopsida > Brassicales > Brassicaceae > Schrenkiella > Schrenkiella parvula. The sequence continues at coordinate 8,762,475 of CM001192.1, read as the reverse complement.
CTTAATTGTCATATACCGGTCTTTAACCAAGTTTAAAGAAGTTTAACCAAAACTATACTTTAGTCGATATACTCAATCGGTTGATATGCAAAGGCTAAAAACAAATAGAAGATGTAGAGATGTTTCATCATTTTTTTGTTCGTAGATGCTTAGATTCTGTTGTTGTTGTTAACTTGGTTTTGTGTTTTCTATATTGTAGAAGCACATCTATAAGTTTTCTATTAATAGTTGAGGTATTAAGTATGGAGAAGAACAAAAATAACGATGTCCAAATATTAATCCTCAAAATCACACAAATAATATGAAGAGCACAATATTTACATATTTGTTTTATGATTGACATAATAACAGAGTTTCTGTTTCTGTCGAAACGGTTCTAATGTTCTGACATGCCTTAAAATTACCAAAACAAAACTCCTCTAAGGCCTCAAAGACAGGAACCAAGCACTCTTGCAAAGTCATCGACACGGCGTCGTTTAACTCTCTTATCAGTCTCTCATGCTTTTCTCTTTCTTGCGCCACACTCTCTCTCAAAGACAGCAATTCTGGTCCCATCATCTTCTCCGCAGCTGTCGTTCCCCAAAACTCCTCCATTTCCTTCGTCTCATCCTCAAGCTCCTTACGCAATCTCTCTGTTCTCATCCTCTGTTTCTCTTCCTCTATTTGCTTAAACCCTAAGTTTCGAAAACTCAGTTCCATTTCTTCAACAGCACTCAACACTTTGTTTTCATCCACATTCTTAATCTCTCTTAACCACTCGCTACAAATCCTAAATATCTCAGGAGCCTCTGTCTCGGTTTGGTCGTCCTCCATTATGTTTCGGTTTAGCCACTCGTTTAAGAGCCTAACGAAACCTCTATGTGCATCAATGTAGCCTCTCAAAGATTCTTTGAACCTTCGTATCTGTTGTTCTACCGTCTGCGTCGCTTTCCTCGAGCTCGATGCTTTTTCGACAATGTGAACGCAAGACTTGCTTCTCACGGTTGTCTGAAACTGCTTATGGTGACATTTCGCCAAGAATCTCCACATTTCTTTGAATGCGTTGATGATCTTAATCACCTGAAACGAAAGCTCTTCGTCTCTTATCTTATGAATTCTCATCGAAACTGATTCAACCGCTCGAACTGAAACATTAATCTTGGATAACTGAAGTTTAACCTCAGCTTCCGCCTCGTAAATCTCGCTCGATTCTGCTCCGTTTTGATCAAGGCTCTTCAGAATGTTGTACCCTTTGTCATACAAAACCCTAAGCTTTTCTTCGACAGTAACTTCTGAGTAGAGCTTCGTTTCCCACATATAAAGCTTCTCTAAAGTCATGGAAAGCGAAAGAGGGATTTTCTCTTCGCGTAAACCACGCCTTGACTGCAAAACACGAGTCGAATTCCTGGAACTACCAAGTACCCTTGAAGCAATATCCTTGATTTGGGATCCTAATGGTTGATGATGAACAACTTTACTCACTTCAAGCAACTCAGAGACTTCACTATAACTCGCAGCTTTCTTGCTTATACTATTGATCTTTTCTACTACATTCCTAAGATCAGTCAAGCCCGAACCAGATGATTCCGGAAAAGAAGAAGAAGAAGAAGGAGAAGCAGACTCATACACTTCATCACGAACCTCCTCATCTGATCTTGTCACTTCAGTAGCAATCTCTGCAGTTCTTTCAGTCTCTTGCACGCAAGCTTCATTACGATCCTGAGCCTGATCTGCAACTTGACCATTACAAGTGTTTGCTTCAACATTACTCTTATCAACTTCACCTACAACATTAGCAATTGAAGAGCTTTCTTCTTCAGTACAATTCATGTCCCTTGTATCAACTTCCCCTTCGACTTTAGCAATTGAAGAGCTTTCTTGAACATCCTTCTTCTTCGTCATTTTCTTCTTCTTATTCTTCTTTTGATTCTTCCTTATAAGACTATTATGATCAGTATCAGGTTCCAAATCAGGGATCCCTTCTCTCTCCCTAATTTCTCCCCATACATCACTCTCAGTATCATCTCTCTGATCCTCCGGTTCAGTAAAAACGAACTGCGTGTTATCCGCGAATTCGTACAAACCAAATATATCTTGACCAGGGAAACAGTTCTGCTGACTAATAGAAGGAAATGTCTCGGTGCCTCTCATCTCATCTTCTATCGGAGCACTCACGAATTCTTTCACAACAAACCCTAACCCTTCACTTGACTTCTCCACACCCTCTTGAACATTGTTACTTGAGCCGCAAGCTTGATCTTCGGACGAGGGTTTTGGCCGATTCTGATCCTCATTGTTGCTCTGAGATACATCACAGACTGAACAATCAGAATCAGAATCAGAAGCCAAATCCGAATCCGAGTCTGATTCAGAACAAACCAGCTCGCTACACGAATCATCGTCAGACGAATACGGAATCACGATCACATCTTTATGCACGAACTGGTTAAGAGCGTTAGTGAAATCCAAAAGAGAACGAAAGTAAAGAAGATGAGATTTCGACAAGTGATAACGAGCATCTCTCGCTGCTCTGATCAATTCCTTCCTCTCTTTACACAGATTCAATAACGGAGTGTTATGATCTCCCTTGGAGGCAACGATACCCATCAAAATCTCCAAAAATCGGATAAACCCTAATTCGATTTCTTCGCTTAAACTATAAAAATCTTCAGTGGATTGATTGAGTTGTTGTGCCCTTTTGCCGACATCGATAAAAAGTCTAAACCCTCTTTTGGCAGATGTTACGATTCGATGAACCCTAATTGAGAAATAAATGCGATTTTTTTGGTAGAATAAGGCGAAATATTATACATTTAATATATGTAATCGTGTTAAGCCGTGTTTGATTTCTTTTGGTAACGCTCATAAACAATATTTAGAAAATAAACAGAAGAAAAGGAAATTCAAAACAATTAAAGGAATTTTTTTTTACTGTAAATAAGAAAATACTACAATAATTGGCTACATATTTTTTTTTTCAGGCGTTACGATTGAGTTTAAGAGCTATTGATGGATCGTATAATTGATGATAACCATAAAGAGATTTAGGAATTTATCTTATGCAAGATAAGGCCAACAATACAACAATCAAAATATGGCTAATAAATTTCTGAATTCTAATCGAATTTAAAATTTGGTTTTTATGGTTTTGAAGTCTTTTTAAGTTTTGCCCATATTTTTGATACGAGTCATTTTTTGTGAATTATGTCTTCTGTCATAATTTTCATATGAATATGATTTGAAAATAGTCGTTTTTCAATGGAATAAGACCATTGTGAATATTTAGCGATAAGTCTGTTTCGAAAATTATGTGATGAATCTGTAGCAAATATTCTCATATGTATAGGATAAGTTTAATTTCAAAATTTGGACATTGCCTAAATTCTGCCTCTCAAAAATCTTCTAGAATGTTTTTTTTATTTTCTTTATTTACAGGTTTTATTAAATATAAATTGGACTTTGTCCAATATAGTTTTAAAATAAAATTATATCCAACAAATATTTTCCTCTTTTTTTTCTTATGTAAAATAATGTAATTTTAAATAGATAACACAATTAGCCTAGAAAAAAAGAACCATTCATTGGTAAGTTTTTGTTATGAAGATTTTTAATGCGAATGTATAAACTGCAACTTTTGACATATTGAAACAAGAAAGATTTCTGTGTATATACAAAATGATGCATATAACCTCGTCTAAGATTAGTCTACATTTATATTCTTGTTTAAGTGTGTGTGGATGAGAACATTATAACAATGCTTAGAAGAAGCCTCGTGTTCCATACAAAACATGTGTCACAATTTACTCCTTATTTTCCTTCATGTTTTCTCCCCAAGTTATATATTAAAATTTCTTAATAAATGCAAATTACAAGATAAATTATAGGTTAATTTGTCTTTTTAACCTGTTTTGCATTAGTCAGAAATAATTTTGTTATGTTTTGATGAAATAACCTATGAAGGACATCAATTATTAAAACATCAATTACAACTCTTCCCATCATATGATCAAATAATAGAAATTTTCAAATTTTTAATAATTTATTTTTCTTATCAAATTAAGATAAGATATTAATCAATAATATTTATATTAGACTGCCCACTATGAGTATAAATACATAATTTGATTCAACAGATAATTTTTTTTAAAAAAAATTGTAGGCCATTTTAGCCAGATGTTCTACTCTTACAATTTCTCATCAATCATGCTCGTTTTAAAAAATTAAAATCACTACATTTAAATATTTTTGCTACATTGTTGATGTGATTATTTTGTTATTAATAAAAATAGGATAAAAAAAGGAGAAGGAATATACGATTAAAAATTATTAATATGATATATAAATTTTCTTAATAATTAATATATGAAAGATCATATTTTATTAGATGTATACTAATTGTATTCAATTTTAAATCATTGTTTTCCACACAAAAACAACATAAAGATAGAGAAGTTGGCACAAAATGCTCCTATTCAACCGTTTCTTGTTATTTGTGTTAATTGTATACCTCTTGTTTGATTAGCCGAGTTATTTTAAATATTATATTTGTTGATAAAAAAAATATATTTATATTAAATTGTTTTCAGTATCTTTATCTTCTAAAAAATGGTTTTCTTTATAATAAACACATAGACAAAAGGTTAAAGATAAACTAGCCAGTTTTGCTAATTTCAGAAATATGATACATATTTCAGATTCGTTTAATTCTCAAAATGATCTAATATTCTAACTTGTAAACAAGTTGTAAACAAGATAAAGTTTACTTAGTTAAAAACAGCTAGAGTTTCAGAACTTATAAGATTCAACAGAAACTCTGGATGTCGCTTTTTTTTTGTCGGCAATAATCGACTCTGGATGTCGCTTTGCTTATTAAAATTGTTTTTTTTCTTAAATGTTCATAAAATCAAAATAGCGCTATTTTATCTATCAGAATCTCGTTTCTTAAAACATAATTATTATGTCCCCTGGAACATGAGAGACACAATATATAGTAACGAAGTTGACGAACGACATTTTGGTAGTTTTAGCACCATCCTTCAATTCAGGCTTGTTGTGTCTTTTTTTTTAGTTTATATAGTTGTAAACACGATTTCTTAGTTTTTCAGATATAATTTAAGAGCCTTACTGCGTTTAATCTGTTCATTTTATCTGTTCCTAAAAAGTTTTAAAGGTTGATACTTAATAGAATAACAATGATATTAAGTTCTTAAATTCACCCACATGTGTAAATTGGTTTTAAGTTGATCTAAGTACGTAGTTCAAGCCAACAATTAGTAGATGTGTATGTGTTTACCTTTGTTCTCGAGCCTCTACAAGGTCGTGATAGGTCCATTCTACATTTTCACTTTAAATAATTTTATAGACCAACTAAATTGGAACAATTCACGTGCCGAATCTTTCATCATCGAATTTGTTTGACCACTGTGACCAATCTATTAAAAATTGTAAACGTGTACCTTGTCATGATATTCGTATATAGTTCGATAGAAAATATCTCATCACTCGGTGAACTTTGCTTCAGAAATTAGAAAAATATCACAGTTGGCTGAGACTCATATTTTATATTGCAATTTGCATTTATTAAGAAATATTAATATATAACTTGGGAAGAAAACATGAAGGAAAATAAAGAGTAACTTGTGACACATGTTTGTATGGAACCTGAGGCTTCTTCTAAAGCATTGTTCTAAAGTTCTCATCCACACATATTTAACAGTAAAAAACAAAATCCTAAAACCCTAAACTCCTCCACTCACTATCTCCTTTTAAGGCATGTGGCTCTCAAATGAAGACTTTTTAAAAAAAAATATATGATTTATTTTCATATGACTTGACATCTATCATTTTTAATATTGGTCATGGTTTCGTGATAAGACTTTATTTATAGTGGAATCATAGAAAACGTAAGATTTCACTAGAGTAATTTCTTTTTAAGAGAAAACTATGGTACTTCGGTCCATCAATTAATTAGGTTATGTATTATGTATTTGATTCGTCATGCTTTCATAAAACATAAATCATTTTTTTCGAAAAAGGGTAAATTTGAGTTAGATAATGCTAAACCATTGCATTTTCACTAACCAATTAAGTAATGTATCATCCCTTTGATATTTAAACAGTCATTATTTTTCGATAAATAGGTTGTCTTGATCCAAGATCAGTAATCTCCGTCGAAGGCGTATAATCGATCCTTTCAAACAACCACACATATTTTTGTTCAATCTTTGTTTAATATTTGGACCAGAAGACTAAGATCAATTTTTGTTCTTAGAAAACTAAGTCAATCACTATTAAACGACCATAAATTTGGTATTTAACAATTCATTATACTGTTAATTAATTATCATTTACTTAAGTTAGTGATTTCTTATAGGTTTTTTGAAAATTAATTAAATTTACTCAAAAAATTTTTAGATAAATCGTTTGATCACCATCAAAACTAATATGTCAAATAGATTATTGATCGCAAATAAGCCCTGTCCCTAGATGTTCTCAAGCACGCATATTACTCCAGGTTTAATGTTTTCACGATCTCAATACCATTTAACCACTTCGAGTTTTCACACAAAATAAAGTTTTTGAGTTTTCACATATTTTATATTTTATAACTCTAACTTTGTTTACTAAATATAACGAAGATAAATTATGAGTTTAAAAAAAATTTATTGATAACTCGTCAGAATTGGAAGATTACAAAATATTAGGTCGTCTGTGAAAAATGTCAATCTAATCATGAGAATAAAAAACTAAAATTTAAAGTCGAAAAATTGGAAAACTTTAAAATCTTTTAAGTTTAACCGCAAATGAAAATTCTCCTCTGATAAATTTCGAAGGATTCTGTTTTTCATTTTCTTATTCAGATTAGAAATTTTTTCTATCTTTTTAGATACTTTCATTATCCTTTCGAATTAAGAAATTTATGTTTTTCAAAAAAAATTTAATCTTTTTATCTATTTAATTTTTTATCGATTTTAATGGACTCCATGATGGATAGATCTCAATTCAGGCTCAACTTTAAATGAAGATGAGAACTTGTCTACAATATTGATTTCGTCAATGTAATGAAAATCAAATTAGTGGTTGGAATTAGATTTAATTGTATAGAGAAAAGGCATTTAAATTTAGTAAATGAAAAAATATGGAAAGATAGTAGTGGTGATAAATGGGTAGGTTCTTCTGAACCATAATATGTTGATATTTTATCGTTAGTCAAACGAAATTAACGGATATTTAAATTCACTTCCTTTTTTTTCCAAAGCAAAATCGAAAACCTTATTCACACAAAATGCTTGGATCGGGGCGAACGAGAGGAATAATAATAATAAAAAAAGAGTGTGGAACCCAGTAAACGTGTAACTTGGTCCAGACACATCCCAGGTAGGGATCACGTGGCTGTTTGTGTCTTGGAGAACCTGATTCGTCCACGTCGGATTTATTAAGAATCTTTCATCTCCTCTTTGCGGGGCTGAGATCTCGCCACCTCATCCATACCGCAAAAAAATATCTGTTAGAGTATGTAACGTCTCATATATCGACACGTATAGTTAGCGCCCATTGGGCCTTTTGTTCCCGGTACATAGTTTCAGGACCAAGTAAATGTTTAAAAAATAATTAATTCTGTATAGCATTTAGTATTATTATTAGTACTTGATTAGTTTATATTCATCTCTCCTAAATTTAAGAATTCCAGGATAATACTCAGCCGCAGAACCTTAATCAATAATTTTAAAAATAATAATAATAATAGAACGGATATAATACCTACCCACAATTATCCACCATATAAGTTAGTTTGAACGAATCCTTAAAATTTGAGATATAAAATATAAAATATGTGAAAACTCGATTTTGTGATTAGCGAGAAAAACTCGATTTTGTGATTAACGAGAAAAACTCACAGAAAAACTCGTAGAATTTTAAATCACATAAAAACTCGCCACAAAATTCGCATACCTTATTGCTTTTTTTCTTTTTCTTTTTCCCTTTTTCGATTTTTTGCTCCCTTATTTCTGTCCGCAGAAGAAACACGAGAGGAGAGAGAAGAGAAGAAACAAAAAAGAAAATATCAAAAACTCAAAACTAAGCAAGCAAAAGAGAAAAAGCTAATTGCGAAGATGTGGAAGAAGAAGTGTGAGCTATGTAACTGTTTAGCGAGCTTGTTCTGTGAGTCAGACCAGGCTTGTTTATGCTGGGACTGTGACCGTAAGGTTCACGGAGCTAACTTTCTGGTGGCTAAACACACGCGCTGCCTTCTTTGTAGCACGTGCCAATTTCCCACGCCATGGAATGCCTCCGGTCTTTATCTCGGTCCGACTGTTTCCGCCTGCTACTCTTGTTTAGTTCATAAGAAAAACTCCGGCGCCGGCAATCTAATCGAAGAGATCGATTGTAACGGAGATCAGTTAAGAGAAGACGACGGCGCCGAATCTTGTGATGACGATGACGAAGGCGAAGAAGAAGCGGAGAATCAAGTGGTGCCATGGAATGCGGCGCAACAACCTCCGGTGATTAGTTCGTCGTCTTCGGTTAGCAGCGGCGATGAAGCTTTTTCCGGCGACGGAGGTTTGATGGTGAAAAGGACGCGACGGGATTTGGATCTTAACCGCTCATATGTATGAATCTTTCTCTCTGTCTCTTACATTTTTTTAAGATTTAATCAAAGAAATTTGAAAAAAAAAACTCAGAATCTGATATTTTTTATTTTTTTGGAAATGCAGGAGGAATCAGATGATGCGCGACCTTTGAAACGGTTATCGAGAGATGAAACCTCTCCAAGATCAACGGCTGTGATGAAACCAACTTTGAGATTAAACGGAGAGACAAAATCAAACGGCGGTGTCTGTCATATATCATCATCATCGTCATCATCGTCGTCTACGTCGTCTACTGTGGCTTTTAAAACCGCCAACAAAAGCAGAAATGTCAGCCGTTAATTCTATGCTTTACTCAGATTAGATTAAATCCTTACCGTTCATTGCTAACAAGACCTCTTTTAGTGAGTTGAGTTAGTTCCTTTAATGCTTAGTTTGCTTACATTTTCAAACAATCAATGTATTCGTTGAACCTTTTTGCTTAGAATGATGAAGTTTTTTTGTTTTTTATTTATAATTCACCTATTAATAAAATTATGTTGATTTTATTTGTTTAAGCTACTAGCATGATATCTGTAAAATCGAAAAAGTTTTTAAAAAAGTTCCTTGTGTGATTTAGTAAAAACAGGAGATATTATGATAACCATGAGAAGAAGGATTATCAATCAAAACCAAAATTTGTTAAGAAGTACCATGTTTTATATTTTCATTCGAATAAGTAGTATGTGTTGATTGGTGACAGGTGAAGTGTACATAACGTATAAATGTCGTTAGTTTTGTAACTTTGATTCTGCGACCACTAAAACAAGAAAAGAAAAAAAGTTGTGGATACACAAGAAGATATTAATTTCATTGGGTCCTCTATCATGTCTTTACCTGTAAACTGTGTTTGCAGGTGCACAAAATTAAAAAAAAAGTTTATATGTATCTTTATTAATTGGTCTATTTTTCAGTTTCAATTTTTTTTTACGTGGTTTTGTGATGGAGAAGAAGACCGAGTTTTTGGTATATTAATCGTACGGTAAACACGATTTAACAATTCTAAGAAAAAAAAACAATTAAAAGTAAATATTCATGGTCAGTTAGAGAATTGGACGGCGAGCATCGTCCACTAAATTATTTAAATAAATTAATGAAATCATGTGGTTCTCTTTCAAAGACCGATCCGGATCAATAACAGCGTGTAGTTTTTCTTTTCTTTTTGAAGTTATTGTTAGTAGTATATGAATAAATTTTTAATAGACAAGATCAATAACTTATTATAAAAATAGCGATATGGTAGTTTCAATATTAGGTTTTGAGTCGTTGGATAATTTATGGTTATGATGCCATTAACTCCACACTAACAAAAGAAACTATAAATAAGAATCAAACAAGTTTTACAAATTACCATTTAATAAAGGAATGGATTACGTATTAATTTCTCTTGTTGTTTCATTTCATAGTTCTTAATAAACTTCGAGTCAAATTTTCATCCTTGAGACTTGTCTAAAATCCAAGATGTCAAATCAAAACCATAAATCTATCAAGTCTTTATTTGATTTTAACAATAACTAAAGACAAATCTAATCTAAACAGACTCGACATTCACTCTCACACCGCAGGACAAACCTACACTATCGTACTTTATTGAAGATCATTATCCCTTTTCTTTCCTTACAGAAAAAACCTAAAAGGTTTTAGTAATCATACAAACTCCATGTTTAATACAGAAACCATTAAATGGAGAAGACAAGAGACTCCAAATAACCCTGAGAAATCCTTTAACATTGTCATAGCTAAAGATAGAACACACAAGCACTCTTCTTTCGACCATGCCGCCAAATCTCCTACTTGATTTGTGTACCTTTTCAATTCCAAAAACACGGAAAGAAAGAATAATCAACAAAAATACTAATGTTTCGATAAAAGCTCTAGAAGATGGTTGATGTTAGTTTTTATCTTTACCTGGATGATGTAAAGAGTGTGACCCTGACCAGACCAAAATAAGCGTTATTCATCTGTAATAGAAACACACGATACTGAGGAGCAATACATTATTGTTTGGTCTTTAGATCATAGAACCATATTTACTTGCATGTTTCGGAATAACCCTTTTCCACAAAAACCCATTTCAGGATTTGAAGATACACAAAGAAGAAACACTGAATAAACTAAGCAGATAAACTGTTGCTATGCATCATGCAGTTTAATGACGATAGCAGATGGATCCTTTAGCATTTTTACCTTACCATATGATACATTCAGATTCCTCATACTAATTCACTAGGTAGCTTCAATCTCGTATAATGTAAAGCAAAATGTTAAAGGACTACACCAATGACTGTTTTGCTGAAGAAGAAATCTACGGAACTCAGTATCTTATTTGACAATTCATCAGAAGGTAATGACAACCGTATTCTATCTACAAGTCCCCATGCTTTTCTAGAAATATCCCGCTACTATAACGTTTCCTAGTCTGGATCAGAGCAAAAAAAATAACTAAAATTTCTACTTACATTGAAGCTTCCTTTCAGATTTATGATTAGTGATATCAGCTTTACAGAGTAATGTCACTGTTTAATTTTCAATAAGTATATGTTATTGTTGTCATTTCCCATTTCAAGAATCATGGTAACTGGATAGCATGCTAACGCTAACTACAATCAATGTTGCCTCAAAGTAAACCCAACAGAGGAAGAAATAAAAGAGTCAAACGCACTTAGAAAGATTTATATTTCAAAGGCCAAAAGCAAGTTTCTTCGGGAATACTAGCCATTAGTAGGTAACAGAGTATTTTAATCTAACAAAATCTCTTATATTCGGAAAACTGATAAAAGGGCAAACATTGCAGAGAGCATCAAAAACAGAGTAGATAATGCAAGAAATAAAATAAATGTTGAAGCTTCCTTGCCTCACTTGCTGAGGAACAAGAATTTTCTGCTTAAATTACAGGAAATTAACCATAACCACCAAAATTATGATTTATGCTATACAGCTAACTTCAGAAAATCAAAGCATGAAGAAAGAGTCTCAGCAGATATGAAGAAGAGATGGAACCTGTACAAGTTAACATCACAATCCTCTAATTTTAGGTAAGCCAAGCAATCACAATGGACATAACTCAGCTCCATAAGGATCTATTTCACTAAATCGACAAAGTCAGCTTTATTCAGCTCTAGAAGGATCAACTATTCCTGCGTTTCCCATTTATGGCAACCTCTTACATATTCAAGTGATCACAAAACTCACAACACTCATTACTGATCCTAATCAAACATGTCACCGGAACATCCATAAAAACAAAATACGAAAGAAGCTTAATCACTAAAGCACAGAGATTAATTTTTTTTTTTTATTTTGAATTCTGACCTTTGATGTGTTCATGATGAGCAACATCTTCATCATCATCCACACCTGTCTTGACGGTAACAAAAGGCACAGGTGCGTCACGATCATCAGGGTATCTAACCACAACGACGGGACAAACACTGTGGTGAACACAGTAATCACTGACTGACCCAAGCTTGCCATCACTTCCCTTCTTCTCAGCACCAAACCCTCTGCTTCCCATAATCACAGCACTGAGACCAAGCCTCTCGATCTCAAGGCATAATCTCTCCCTCATATCATGATCCTTCACTATATGGATCTTATAAGGAAACCCACTCTCCTTCAACGGCTTCGCGAGATCCGCCACTTTGGATGAAGTGAAGGCATCAAAATCTTCCTGACTAGGCTGCTGCGATTGCGCCGATGGATCTTCAAGAGCAGGTTGGGTTTTGAGTGGGAGAGGTCCCCAATCGGCGCCGAATAGAACGGAGGTAGGGGAAACGTGAAGGAGGACAACGGCGTCTCCGGGACGGATGTAGTGATCTACAGCCCAACGGACGGCGAAAGCGCTCTCGTCGGAAAGATCGACGGCGACTCCAATCTTACGGCGAGCTCCAGCGGTGGGAGTTGGGGTTGCGGCGGAGGAGGGAGTGGAAGAGGAGTGGTGGTGGTGAGAGTGACGAGGGGAAGGAGGGTGGTGGATCTTGATGTTGGGAAGCTGAGGATGATCGGAATCTGGATTCATGATTTTGAGATGTTCTTTGATCGCCGGGCAGTGAATAAAGTTGAGGGAGTGCAAGCTGGTAGACTCCAGAATGGTATTAGATTTTTGTTTCGCAAATAAAAAGCTACTATAAATATATAAAATTGTAAGAACGCATAACAAGTGGACGTGCCGGAGTGGTTATCGGGCATGACTAGAAATCATGTGGGCTTTGCCCGCGCAGGTTCGAATCCTGCCGTTCACGTATTCAACACGAATGTGTTTTTTCTGTTCAGGAATATTTTATTTTTAAAATTATGCAATTGTCTGTCCCGTTGGTCATTTACGCCAACCCACAACGCCAAAAGCAATAAGTTATAATGCCACGCTGATTACTGAGTTTTAGTTACACATGTAAGGTCAAAGACTGGCTCATGTTATAAAACAAATATTTGGGTCAATGGTTCAAACACACATGATGGGTAAGATCATCTTCCTGTATCCCTTTTAGGCCAGTAGTATGACCACAACATTCAACTCAAGACCAGTTAGGGATTGAATGTTCAAATGATCTAATAGCTGAAAAAGAAAGACCATCTTAACCGGACATATAGACCTCACTATCAAAGGCGTGGATCATGTATAATAACCCTCTCACTCCGTAGACAGACATTGTCTTCTCTCTAATCGCTTCTCATCTCCTTGCTTCAACCCCGTCCTTGTTCTATCCTCGGCGCTGATCCATGTGGAAAACTCTTATCATTTTCAATGCTACTGAAAACGACTGCACTTTTTTTGAAAGGAATGTGCCTTTCGAATTCCTGAATAAAACGTAATGGTAACGGTTTGCTTCATCTCATGGCTGAGTAGCTACTGTTAAGGAAGATGGAAACATGCGTCTCCAAAACAATCTAATCCCATATGCATCGGACACAGATTCCAAACGCATCCCTCTGCCTTCTCTTGTAACTCTGTCTCATTGTCAAACCCAAATCGTCACCAGTGTTGCAATGTCGTCGTCTTTTCTAGAGGACGATAAGGCTGTGTTGTGGCTGTCAAGTTTTTGGGATTTCAGCTCAGCTTCTGTAGACCAGCCGCTTAGAGAAACTCCTCATCCGAGTGGACCAACATCAGAATCCAAAACACATGCTTCTACTCTTCCCCTGTCATGTTTTCTTAGAGAGATGGGATGTTCCCCATATCTGGAGGCCACCCCACCGAGTCGTGGGATCCCAAGTTTCGGAAGTCATGATCATGGGCTTCAACGATTTTTGGATTGTTATGACTTCGGCTTTCATTGGGCCGGATAGATTAAAGGTGAAGGATTAAAGCCCAAATTGATCTAGAACTTATTTTATTTACATTAATCCCCTCATCTCTTACGTTTATTAATACTTGAGCATTTTGATTTGGGATTAATGATGATAACTGTATTTGATTAACAATTTAACAAGAGAGAGTAGCTTTCTCGAATCTGCTTCACCTTCTTCCCCTCTGTTTCTTCTGATTACCCTTCTCTTTTTATGTTCTCAAGTTAAGACCGATTTTAGGATCTTATCAAAGATTCCGGCGTCGGCAATTTCCACTACTATTCAGATGGCGAACTATTTGGCTCAGTTCCAGACGATTAAGACTTCCTGCGATCGCGTCGTCGCCGCCGGTAAACTTCTCCGAATCTGGGTTTTCTTCCTCTAGCTTTACTGCATTGTACCTCTTCATCGATTAGGATCTGTGCTAGATTCTTCGTTTTGAAGTCTTTTGGAGCTTCAGAGATTAGAATATTGTTGCGAAGATTTCCCCTCATTTGATTTCATATTTGAGCTTTTAGAACATACTGAATCATCACTGTTACGGTTGTTTTATTTGGCTTCCGCGTTATACTGAGAGTTGATGCTTGACCAGTGATTGATTCCATGGATTATGCTTTTGTTTCTAATATCTAACTCTACTTGCTCATTAGTATCAAGACGTTTTCTCTTTTTGTTTCCTTTACCGGTGGATCTTACTTAGCTTCCCATTTATTACAGTTGAGGATGTGTGTGATCTGTGGCCTACAGTTAAAGGTTTGTTTGAAGAACATCAGCCATTGAAAAGAGCATTCTTGACAAACAAGACTCGAAATCCGGTGCTTGTTGAGAACTTGCCGGTTGAGTTTATATTAACTACAGACGCCAGACTTCGTAGTCGATTCCCGCAGGAGCAATATTTGTTCTGGTTTCGAGAACCATATGCAACTATAGTTCTTGTAACGTGTGAGGTACTTTTCTAGTTGTTATCGTGTTTTCGTTTCTCTGTGTCATTCTTTCGCAATGGCGACTGTTCACTTGCAAAAAAAAAACAAAGATGATGTTCTGTCTTCCTTTACTATATTGGTTATTTTTCCAATATCACTTATTTAGTTACGTTTTATCTTTGGCCTTGCAGGATCTTGATGAGTTTAAAAACATTCTTAAACCACGTCTGAAATTGATTGTTCAGAACGATGAGAGGGAATGGTTTATTGTATTTGTATCTAAGGCTCACCCAAGTAATGATCAAGCAACTAAATCTGTCAAGAAAGTTTATGCCAAGCTTGAAGTTGATTTCAGTTCGAAAAAGAGAGAAAGGTTAGGAATGCAGATTTCGCAGTGTTTTTTACTTCAATACATGTGACCTAGAACCAGCGTTACAACATCCCAGATTCTCAAAGAGGCTTGATTGCTCCTACTGAAATATAACTCTTACCATAAATAGACAAGGCTAAACAGTTGCACAATTGCACTAACTCATCTTTTTTTGCTAGATGCATAAACTAAACCCATTTAGCAGTACTCACTCATTGAAATGAAGTTCTGTAGATTCGTTACTTTACTTATGGGTAGACACTACTGCTCATTTTCATTTACTTGATCACATTTACTCAGTTTATATATGCCACACATGGTCTTCATATGATAATTTTTGCGATACTTTTAAGGTGCTGTAAGCTGGATATACATGGCCCCGACGCAAATTTTTGGGAGGATCTAGAATTAAAGATTACCGAGTGCATCAGGAATACCTTGGATAGGCGCGTTCAATTCTACGAGGATGAGATTCGCAAGCTCAGCGAGCAACGGTTTATGCCAATATGGAACTTTTGTAACTTTTTCATCCTGAAGGTTATCTCTCTTCTCAATTTCTGAAAGGAAAGCGAAATGTGGCTGCTATGCAGATGAATAAAATGGTTCAGAATCCTGTTTCTTCCTTTTCGTAATTTAATTTTAATACTGTTTTAGTAAAGTCTATCTGATGGAGACTTTAATGCCCCTTTAGTTATCGTCCATATAAGTATGAGAAGAATCCTCATCTGCTAAACTTAAAAATACCACCGTTGGTCCTTGCAGTCACATTTGATAAAAATTTTCTCATTTTCTTATAGTCATAATGTTCTATTCAATCTCAGGAAAGTTTGGCTTTCATATTTGAAATGGCTCATCTCCATGAAGATGCGTTACGTGAATATGATGAACTAGAGCTCTGCTATTTGGAAACAGGTTCTTTTCCTACCTCTCTCTCTCTCTCTTGCATATCCGTGGCAATAAAATATCCACGGTTTTGTATATTTGGTAGATTTATTACTATTCTGCATTTCACAAACCTGACATCTATCTTTATCGTTTAAAGCATTTGGAATCAGTTTCATCCAGCAGACTGATTTCTTTTTCCGAGCTTTTTCCTGAACAAATAATTTATCATGCATTAACTACGATGATGCAGTTAATATGCCTGGGAAACAGAGGGAATTTGGAGGATTCGACAGTGAAGATGACCAAGCTACGCTGCTGAAACCAGGAAGCAAACCATTGACACAGATTGTGCAAGATGATTCTTTTAGAGAATTTGAGTTTAGGCAGTATCTCTTTGCCTGTCAATCCAGGGTTGGTGTACACAAAAGCCATCATATTTATCACAGTGTCCTTTTCTGCTTTCATAATTGTAGCTTTACTTGTGTATCAACTTTTTCATTAGACTACCTGCATGTGGTTTTTTTTGCAGCTGTTGTTCAAGTTGAATCGTCCTTTTGAAGTTTCATCCAGGGGCTATTCTTTTGTTATCAGTTTTGCAAAGGCCTTGACCCTCCATGAGGTAGTATACACTGTTTCTAAAGAAACCTTGTTATCAAACCTCTAATTTGTTAATTTGACCCACCTTATTTTTCCTCATCTTTCTATATTTTCGTAGAGTGTACTGCCCTTCTGTATGCGGGAAGTCTGGGTAATTACTGCATGTTTAGCGCTGCTAGATGCAACTGCTTCTCATCACAATGATGGAGTTGTTGCACCTGATATTGAGAAGGAATTCTACCGTCTTCAGGGTGATCTCTATTCACTTTCACGGGTTAAGGTAGAAATCTGCTTGCTTTCAAAAGTCGGAGAATGAATACAACCCTTGTTTCTCAAATTGAATGGAGTTCCGTGTTACTAGATCTTTTGAGGTGATATTGCCTTTGTCTATGTAATAGTTTGTATGTGATGCTATACTAGTTACTTCATATCCAGACACTTAAAAAGTTGTTTTGTTGTGCATATGAATTTGATAAGACAGTCATTTTCAAGTATTTATACCATGCCTTCCTGTTCATGGCAGTTCATGAGACTTGGATATCTGATAGGATATGGAACAGACATAGAAAGAAGTCCGCTGAACAGGTACCGGTCTATTTCTGTTATAGCATGTAACTTGTTAATTAGAAGTATTCGTTCTCCAATGACTTCCTGTGGAGAAAGGGTTAACCAATTATTTACTTACAAACAAAGCAACTCTTTGTTGGCTTAATCAGTGTAGTAAATTCTACTCATTTTTTGGGCAGTGCTTGTCTCAGTATGCTGCCTTGGCCAAAACCGGCAGTCTGGCCATCTCTTCCACCAGATGCTTCCTCTGAGGTGCTTGAAAAAGAAAAGGTATAATCTACATATTCTGTATGGATGTGTTATCTGATAGCATTCTTATTGAAGCCAATCATGCTTTAGATTCAGGCTAATAATTAACTGTGCTTGCGTGTGGACACAGCCATTATTTTGTTTACCAGGGTGTTGAATGTAGTGTATGGGATCTAAGTCTTTGTGACTATATATACCATCTGGTTTTTTTGGGAATGCTTATCTCATAGTTTTGGTACAGGCTATTCTTCAAGCAACTTCAAGGACCAAGCACTTTGGTATTCAACGTAAACCTTTACCCCTTGAACCATCTGTCCTTCTACGTGTGGCTAACAGAAGAAGGGCTTCTCTTTCTACTGGAAATATTCCTGAAATATTTGATGGCCGCCCAGGTTTTACTGAAGGGTAATGAAAATTTACAAAAAATGTTCTTTTCTATTAGCTCCTATTGTTTTCAAATGTGTTAGCTCTTAATCTCAAATATTTTTGAAGTTTCCAGGAAGTATTGAAATCATCACTATTTATTACTCTTTGAGGAACTAAAATGATATGCTTATATATATTCCGACAGATCAGGTTTAGAAGCGTCTCCGAGAACACCTTCATCACTTAAAGTACAAGCAGCTCCCATGTCGAGAACAAATTCCTCACCTGGAAATTTTGAGAGTCCGCTAGATAGACCTATGAGACTTGCTGAAATATTTGTTGCAGCTGAGCATGCTCTGCGGCTTACCATTTCAGATCATGATTTGTTGAAGACATTGTCATCTATTCAGGATTTCGAGGTAGCATAACTGGAAAATTCAAATGTGCAAGCCATTTACATAATAACAATGAACCTTAGGATTTTGATGCTTCTCTTTCTTCTAGCTTCTCATGTATAAATTTTGTTGTGGCAGCATCAATATCTTAATCTGACCAAAGGTGCTGCCGAAAACTATCACCGTTCTTGGTGGAAGAGACATGGAGTCGTTCTTGATGGTGAAATTGCAGCTGTCTGCTTCAAGCACGGAAAGTATGATTTGGCTGCAAACTCGTATGAAAAAGTTTGTGCTCTTTATGCGGGTGAAGGATGGCAAGATCTATTGGCAGAAGTCTTACCCAGTTTAGCTGAGTGTCAAAAGATTCTTAATGATCAAGCTGGGTACATGTCATCTTGTGTTAGACTACTGTCGTTGGATAAGGGTTTATTCTCGTCCAAGGAGCGGCAAGCTTTTCAGTCCGAGGTCGTCAATCTTGCACATAGTGAAATGAAGAACCCAGTTCCCTTAGATGTGTCATCATTGATCACATTTTCTGGAAATACTGGCCCTCCACTTCAGTTGTGTGATGGAGACCCTGGGAATTTATCTGTTACTGTGTGGAGTGGCTTTCCTGATGATATCACCCTTGATTCGCTTAGTCTTACCTTGGTAGCGACCAATAACACTGACGAAGGCGGCCAGGTTTGCCTCCATTGGACATGAATGTTCTCGTCCTTTTCTATCAAAGTTTACGTTATAAGAACTATGTTATATGAATTGGATTTCAGGCTTTAAAGAGTTCCGCTGCAACTGCGCTAAAGCATGGAAGGAATAGTATCACTTTTCCTTTGCCTCCACAAAAACCTGGCTCCTATGTCTTGGGAGTCGTTACTGGCCAGATTGGGCGCTTGAGATTCAGGTCTCACAGCTTTTCAAAAGGTGGTCCTGCAGATAGTGATGATTTTATGAGTTATGAGAAGCCAACCAGACCTATCCTGAAGGTATACGATCTACCAATTTTAAGAAATTTATTACAGCTTGTGGAACAGTAGAAAATCATTAATTACATGCATGAGTAGTGATACTCTTATGAACATTTGTTTCCTTGATTGATTCAATAGACATCTTATTCTTTAGGTTTCCAAACCAAGAGCTCTGGTTGATCTTGCTGCAGCTGTATCTTCTGCACTACTTATAAATGAAGCCCAGTGGATTGGCATCATAGTACGTCCTATTAATTACTCATTGAAAGGCGCCATCTTGCACATTGAAACTGGTCCAGGGCTAAAGATTGAAGACTCACACGGCATTGAGATGGAGAGATACATGGAAACAGATTGTGATGCTGGGGCATCAAAAGCTGAAGTTTCTGTAGGAGATAGCCGTGTCTCTCCAATACGGGATTCAGAGGTACTTAATCTCTGCGATGGTAAAATAGTTTTTTCAGAATGGGCAAGCAATGTGAGTTCTATTTTATGGGTCCCTGTTCGTGCATTGAGTGAGAAGCTTGCCAGAGGGTCATCTTCAGGTTTGCAGCAATAAATATACTCCTCTGATTATTACATGTCTCCTGTCACATCCACTTCCCCATGAGCATATTTCTTTTCTGTTAACAGTCACTCCGCTGAAACAAGATATTTTAGAGGGAATGAGAACTGTAGCTCTGAAACTTGAATTTGGGGTGCACCATAACCAGATATTTGAGAGGTATTGTATTTATTTCTTATTATGACAAATCTTGATCATCTTTGTTCTTGTTTCAAATCAGAGTTTTGGCACCACAAAACAGTTCCTTTCCTCATCAGACTCCCCTCTGATTTTGTTATGTGAGCAGAACCATAGCTGCACATTTTACCGACCCTTTTGACGTGACTACAAGGGTGGCAAACAAATGCAATGATGGCACTTTGGTCTTGCAGGTAGCCAACTTGAGCTCTTTCAAATTGAAACTTTTTTATCCTTAACCTCTCAGTCCCTTCATTCTTATTTACCTCCACTCAAGGTTATTAATCAAGTAATTACTATTTACAGGTAATGCTACACTCCCTTGTCAAGGCCAACTTGATAATTCTTGATGCTTGGCTTGATCTTCAAGATGGATTTATTCATGGGAAAAGTGATGGAAGACCGGCTTCTACCTTCTTTCCGCTTGTTGTGTCTCCGGGGTCTAGAGCAGCAGTTGTGTTCAGTATATCCCTAGAGAAGACGATATCATCAGGTATTTCTATTCTTCTGAATAACTGTTAATATGACTCGGTTTCTTACTTTAGATTTTGCTTCTGGTCAAACACACTTTTAACTGATAAGGCCATCTGCAACTTGGAAGCTATTTTGATTCCAGAACAGTGCGCATGATATTATAGATTTGGCAAGAAAGTGTGATAAGAAAAATGTAACATGGAATATATAGGAAGATCTACTTGTAGAACGTGTTAAAACTCTTGAACCCTGACTTGTTCATTTCTACCATAACTCATTGATACAGTGGCAATTAGCATACAAAATGATATTTGCATACTAAAACAGAATTTTGTTTTTAAAGTGTATTCAACTGCGAACTAACTAATTGTTTGCACAACATAAGGAAAAGATTTGCAGCTACCAGAGAGCATTCTGAATATCAAATATGAAATCCATGGTGACAGAGCCGCTGGAGCACACAAACCAGTGGATGCAGATTACTCTGGAGCTGATTCTGAAAGGAGAGATTTGGTGTTCAAGAGTGCTATTGTTTTGCAGCGTCCAGTACTTGATCCTTGCCTTACAGTTGGATTTCTCCCCCTTCCTTCTGATGGTCTTCGGGTTGGGAAACTTATTACCATGCAGTGGAGAGTCGAAAGGCTTAAAGATCTCAAGGAAAGTGAAGCCGTTGAACAACATGTAAGTCATGTTTAAATTATATCATATTAATTTTCCGTATCAGTGTTATTTACTATAATCTTCAATCCACTTTTGGATAGTTAACGATATTCTTTAAAATATTGGCGTGTTCATCAACTGGTATTGTTTTATTTACACAAGGATGAGGTGTTATACGAAGTCAATGCAAATTCAGAGAATTGGATGATTGCGGGTAGGAAGAGAGGCTATGTATCTCTCTCAGAGGAGCAAGGTAAGTAATCTTTTTTCGTCTCACTTGTTTTGCTGCAAGAAAGACTTTGCATAGAAATGATAATATGTTGTTTCTTTTGTTGGCTGGTTAAAATATAACAGGTTCAAGAGTAGTAATCTCGATACTGTGTGTCCCACTAGTTGCGGGTTATGTCCGTCCTCCTCAGCTCGGTTTGCCAAACGTGGAAGAGGCAAATGTAAGGAGCAATCCACCCGGTCCTCACTTAGTGTGCGTCTTGCCTCCACTTCTCAGTTCTTCCTACTGCGTCCCTGTCAAGCAATGAAGGTGGTTCACCTTTAACTTTTCCACTCTCAACTCTTGAATTCCATTAGATTACTTGCTGCGATCAATAGTCAAGAAGAAATCTTTTATATTTGTATGTTTCTTTTATTTTATTTTTGTTGGTTTGCCATCAGAGAAAATATTAGAGAATTGAGGTCATGTGATCGTCAATGGGGGGTGATTTTTTCTTATATCTGAACCGTGTATATGCGGATTACTGAGTTGGTCCTTTGTGATCAACGAGTCTGTTTATTGTAAAATGTGTGTAGCAGATTTTGCTTGCATTTGTTCCTTCACTTTAGAAATGAAAAATCATCATTGACTATGAATTTAGTTTGACAATCATATTGATCGGCTTACTAGTTTTTTTTTTTGGCTGGAATTGTAATATTAGAACGAAAAAACGAGAGTTACAGCCAGACTAACTGGAAACATAACCTGAAAAATACGAGAAACAACAGCCGGCGAAGAAAATAATCTTCACGGAATTAAAACCCAAAAATGAGAAGCATAACAAAATCACAAAGACGGAATCCAAAAAGATAAAATATAGACACATATAAAAAGAAAGAACGAAAGGATCAAACCCTAACTAAAGAACTCTAAACTCTCTCACTACTAATTCGAAAATTCCTCTTTTACACTGAAAATGGGAAGAATAACATGAGCCGCGAGAAAAAACCTCGAATCCAATCAAAATTCGCAACAAGTAAATCGAAAGGAGTGAGAGAACAAAGACCCAAGAAGAAAACCTTTGAAAGCTGACTGGAAGAAAATGCCAAAATAAATCATCAGTCTTACACGCGGACACAGCAATTCTATGTTAACTACTTATAGGCTAGAAACCAGACACGTTTTTGCAAGAGAAAAAACGAAGGAGTAGACCACATTGATCGGCTTACCGGTTACACCCACTGAAACTTACCAATTATAACCATTGAAATGTCTTTCTGATCCTTAAACTTGTGCACAACTCAATTGTAACGTTGAGGTTAATATCCTGATAATGAATAAGTCAACTTGAAAAGTGAATTGTAATTTCAGTTTCTAATCGTGTTTGAATTCAAGTATCTGTAATTTTATTGAATTGGATTAGCCAATCAGTAATCACCTTTAGATTCTATTTAAACTGTCATGCAGAATCGATTTTCTATAATAATTTTGTAATATTCATTATTAATAATACATTTGATTTGTAGAAATGTTGTGATGTTGATATTAGAAAAAAAGAAAGGAGAGAGGAAGACAAAAGAGGATGAGAAAGTGAAAAGAAGATATCCACACACCTGGATTTTCGTTCTCAAATAGCATTTAATTTGTGGACCCAATCATTTATTAATTAACTCTTTCGTTTTTTTTTTGACACTCTCTACCAAAACACTATTGATTACACATTTAGATAATAACAATTAAGTGGAATCAGGTTGCTATAATTTAAAAAAGGTCAGGTAATAATATAAATCGTACTAAAAAGATTGGAATTACATAATCAAAAGCTTATTAATAAAATTAATTGGATGAGAATCAATAAATCGAGTAGTGACACTGACACTAACACTAGGTACTAACTAAGTAACTATCACTTCATTTCCAAGCAAACTAAAGTCTTCCACATAATCAACTGCCTAGATTTGGTATGCTCATCGCATTAATAACCCAACCTAATTTTCTAAGCTGGCTCGCATCATATTAAATCGTATTCGATACATTTAATAAAGAGAGAGTAAACCAATACTAATTATCCTCCAATAGACTCACTCTACAACCCTTAATTAGAAAATGAAAGGAAAAAAAAGTTAATCTCTTTTAAACGGCTAGGGTTAATTCAATCAAATTATGATTAATCTCGCAATATAATGTATGAACGTTAGCCACTAATCTAATCTTCGTATTCTTAAAGAAATTAAACTTACTTGATATTTAAAACATGGTTGTTTAGTCAAAAAAAAAACCGATTTATTTGTGTTTCTTAAGTTCTCCATAAATACATAAAATCTCTCTGTACTCTCTGCCGATCGATGAACATCTCTTATGTTTTGGCCGCATAGATTCTTTAATTAGAAAGAAAAAAAAGTTATAATTCCACGTCATTCAACATCTCCAATCTAAACGTACTTCTCCAGGGCCCACAAAATGCTGACTAGGCTTCTTAAACGAGACCATATGGCTCTTGACCATAAACGCAGTGACTCGCTTCGAAACCCTAATCTCCTCCATCCTCAGCTCCTGTAATCGCCGCACGTACTCCGGCACGTGCACAAGATCCCACACCACTCCTACGCCGCCGGGTTTCAACACTCTCACCGCTTCTCCTAACACTCTCGTCCTCTCCGCCGCCGCCTCCACCGTTTTCTGACCGTATTCTTTCCCGACGGTGTGGAGAAACACCGCGGAGACCACCACGTCGAAGTAGTTGTCACCGAACGGAAGCCTTCTTACGTCTCCTTCACGGCAAGTCACGTACTCTTGCACTCCTATATGTTACAAGCATTCTCCACAACATAAGGTTATATCGATTTACTAATTAAAGTATAAATTAAACACGTTTTAATTAAAAAATAATTGATGGATATAACATCAATTTTTGTATGAAAATGACTATAACAACAAAAAACAATATGTGTAATGAAACTATAAAGATTTAAAATCCAAAAAAAAGATGGATCTCTCTAAAAGATAATGACATGTATAAACTAATCGACAGTTTAATATCTGGTATTGCTACACACACACAAAAAAAAGTATATAGTTATCATTTTTAATGCTCAACTCTAATAAAATTTTGTTAATAGACTGTAAAGGCACGTATCATATACACATCTGTAACTGTACTTACTTAAAAACCGTTAATCACGCAATATAATAGTCGCTACTCGCAAAGTATACGAAAATAATATGTTGGTCAACGAGAAAGGACTTTGAAACGTTAAAACAAAAATAAAATGAGTCAAAAAGTCAACGAAAAAAAATTAAGTGAGACGCACCTTCGATGTGAGCCGTACGGAGAGTAGAGAGAGTAGTGGTCATGGATCGGTCTAACCCGACGACCCGACCCGAACTACCGGTTTTCTTCAGCTGCGTGGCCACCGCATTAAGGAGAACCCCTCGGCCGCAGCCGAGATCAAGCGCCGTCTTCACGCTCGACCAATCTCCCACCGATCCAACCATCCTCTGCGCCATCTCGTACCGGAGTGGCACGGCGGAGTAGAAAAAGTTAGCGGCGGCGAAGAACAAACAGACGGAAGATAGCGCCGTTACAGCTCCAAAGAATCCGGCGGAGAATCTAGCGGCGGAGGAGCTGGAGAAGAGGAAGGACTGGAGGAAGACGCAGATCGGGTTGAAGTAGAGGAAAAAGACGGCGGAGAGTAAGGAGAAAGCAACCGCGTTGAGGAGGAGGAAGAAGAGAGTGTGTTTCTGCTCGATCCCGTAAATCGCATAGATCTGAGCCCAATCTCTCATCCCGCTCGTTTTCCCCATTCTTTCTTTTATCAAATCCAAGATCGAAATCTCAAAATTTTCGAACAAGAACAAGAACAAGAAGACAGTTACAAAACAAAACAAAATCTGTTCAAAGACTGATGAAACACGAGAAAGAGCAAGAGAGAGAGAGAGATCCTTCTCTGACAGAATCCAAACCGTCAGATTTTTTTCACAGAGCAAATCACAGTGAAGCTTTCTTCACATAAATATGTATAAGTATGTATGTATATAATGATGTATGCTTTTTCATGTGGAGCTTCTATATATATAACTGACATATAGCGTCATGCATAACAGTAACACTGACGTATACTTATATGTGTGTGTATATTTGTTTTTGTATTCAACAGTCAAACTCAAAGTTTGTTTGTAGTATTTATTTTGCTTTTTAATGTGTATCTGTCCCTAATTTAATTTATTTAAAATTAATTAATGGCATTTTATCTAAATTTAGGCTATTTATTCGGTGAGTGACCACTCGTTCATGTTTTTTTTCTTTCCTACAATTTTAGCTTTAAATTTGAATTTAACTTGTTTGGTTTGGTGAGTATATTTTTTTCATAAGATATTTGAATTTTGAAGTGCCTTAGTTAAAGTGAACTCTCTTTTTTTTTCTTTTTTTGTCGTTTAATTAAAAAAAAAATCCAAACTTCTTTCGTTTCCCTTAATCATGCATGATTCATGATGATTATCATGCGTTAGCTTTTAACACTCTTTTTTTTTTAATATCTGTCTTCTTCTTTTTTTCGTTTGTTTATCGTACTTTTTTCCAACAATATTTCACCTTTATTCATTAAAACTTTTTTTTGTTCGCTAATATATTCATTTGTGTTCATATGATGACAAACTTATCACTGTTCGGTTACTCCATTCCTTTATGATTTTATGCTTATATGTTCAAATTCTATCATATACATTAAATTATTATTACAATATAAGCAGACTACAAACCATGAATCTAAAAAGTGCAGACTTCGTTATATGAGTTTAAAATTTGGTTTAAAAATCTAGCTAGGTGCAATACGTATATAATTTTATAATGGACATAGTTTTCACCTAAATAACACATTAAATCTTAGAATATCACATAAGTTGTATTTATGTGATTTAACTTTTGTGAACTTTCATGGCCATAATATTTAGAAAAACCAAATATCCTTTACTAGAAAGGAAAAAAAACAAAAAAAGAGTTGAATTTGTGGTGCCAGTGAAGGGAGTAGGCACATGCTAAGGTCATTTTAATATGTCGGAATCTGACTCCGACCCTTGCTTAGGCACATGGCAATTTATTATTATCACTTATTTACTTGTATAACGAAATTAACTTAAGTTTTTTTTTGTTTTATAAAGGCATTAACTTAATTTATCAATAGGTATTGTTAAAAATATATGTATATATATATATCAATAAGTATGATTCTCCATTCATCTTGTAAACTGTATATATATGTAAATTGGATGTTGAAAATTTGTTTGTCGATCTATTCTTTCTGTTAGTATTCCAATTTATGATAGTAATCGGTGATATATACATGTAAGAAATATAAAAGTTACAGATGAAAAATTTCGAGTCTGATAATCTAATTAAGTATGGTTAGTATAATTAGAAAATAATAATCAATTCCGGAACTTAGATATTGAGATGAAGGTATATGCATGTGTAATTATTTCTTGGATGTTCTAAAATTTGGGAAGACACATGTCATAATTTTATATATCATCAATTTAAACCTGTATCTGGGAAGATACGTCCAAATTATTTTATATAATGTATAGATATAGATATATGTTTTTTATATATAGTCATATGCTGCAATATATATATTATCATGATTTCTTCGGCAAGTAAATTACATTTTTCACAGTCGACAAGTTTCAATAATCTTATATAATAATTTTAGAAATGTTCTACTATTCTAAAATCAACATTATAGGTAAACTGTATATGAGACTATTTTCTGTAAGTCATATGCTTCTGTGTGATAGTTTCTTACCAATTTCGTTAATTTAGCTTATATTTTGTAGCATTTTATAAAATGTAGCTATGTATTATCATCATTCAACAAATTGAAAAGTTTAGATTTAATTACAAAAAAAAACAGAAAACGAAGAATTGAATTCATGAGAAAGAGATGTTTATCAACTAACCATTCATGCATCATTACTGACACTTTGGCACTCCTCTATCAGTAATAGAATTGAATTATTAGTAATTATGCACTTACAAAGATGAAGACACAATTGTGAATAATAAATGATATAATTTCTTCAATAAATGTGTGAGAAAAGCTTATCGAAGGTTGAATTTTTATGGATTTTAAAGAGAAAAAAATCTTCTAAATAGCATAAAATCCAAGCAATTGTCGGCAGAATCCAACTTTACTTTTGACCTTTAGACAACTACATACAAGTAGTAACTAAAAGCTACTTCTCTTAGGTTGCCAAACATGTCGGCTTAACCATCTTCAAGGCATTTTAGTTCGGTCTGATTTGATATTTTTTTTCATAACAATGACAAAAATGAATAAAATAGAGGAAAAGTTCTCTAAAAAAAATTGACAATCAAACAAAAGAAAAATGGTTGAAGAAAACCATTCAAAAATTTGATATGGGTCTATCCCAAAAACCGATTGTCGGCCCAATAAAGACAATCTATTAGCCCAAAAACAGACCACTAAATTTTGGGAATACGAAATTTGGATTTTGCTGGTCGATTTTTGACGAAATGAAATCCATTGTTTATCCACAATTTTAAAAAGCATAATGTTATTTTAGTGATGATCTACTTAAATATATAATTACATTCCATTAATAACGGTTTATAAAAGAAAACCATCATATATAATTAGCAAAAATCCGTTTTGAGTACGAGTTATCTTTTTATCAACAAAGAAAAACGTTTATGCATAATCCGCGTTTTGAAGGGAAAAAAATTACAGGTACGTGAGTTTTTATTACTACTTGTAGATAGATAAGAATAGTAAAATTCTTATTTTTACCGCTGCTTCCTTTACTATTTACTTTCTTCACGATTCACATTCACCCGCTTTGCAAATCGTAGTTTACCAATGACCTTTCTTTCCCCGACCTATATCCGAACCGGAAAATAAATTAAACCGAGTTAAAACCGCAATGTCTTTGAAACCCGAGTTAAAATCGTAGATTAGCTTTTCTACAAAACCGAACCAAATGGTTTTCAAATTTCAATTTTGGTTTCAATATTGCATAAACCGAAAACCGGATTGGGCCACCCTAGTCTAACCTATAGATGAAACACTTATGGAAAAAAAGTTCCATAGCTTATGCTAAGCTACAACTTGCAAAATCAAAACCAATGGAACTAAATGATGGAAGCAACCAAAATAACTAACAGTAACACCAAAGGGAATATGATTAGAATCGTGAAGAGGAGATTATAAGAGACACTTAGTTTCTTCTTTACCTTTGCTTTAAAACGTTGGCTCGATGATGCTGCAGCAGAGGAGGATCGTGGCTAAGCTTTTTCAGAGGCTGGAAGATTCCCAACTGGCATAAACAGCACCTATAATCTTCTCATGCAAAACTTCACCAGAACACGCTATGATTCCTCGGTCAAGCCCTTCCAAGTAAACTCCTTTTGAGAAGTCTAAGTTTCTCCCGCCCGCATCAGTCACCACACCACCAGCTTCTTCCACAATCACCACTCCAGCTGCGTGATCCCATATCTTCTCTTTGTAATTTGACTGTGCAAACTTCATAAACACTTCAGCATCTCCACGCGCAATCGCTGCATATTTCACCATGCTATACACTCGCATAGGCTGTTTTCTGCATAGTGGAAGAGAGAAGAAAGATTCGTCGGAATTGTAATTAGAGAGACTTCTGAAATAAAAGATAGAATAAACAACATTAGTTACCTAACTCCCATGCTATTGGCAAGTCCTGCCGTGAACAAGTGATTAGAGTTTGCTATCTCTACTGGCTCACAAACCGTAGCTAGAACAGGATCATCAACTGTTGAAACCTTAAGGAGCGTTGCAGATTCTGGGATTCCACCAGTGATTAATGGTTGCATCCACGCTTGACCACTTCCTCTCTTTGCATACATGACACATCCTTTCAATACTGACCCAGCCGCAGATTTTGTCGTCATGGTTTGGTTGCAACCGTTACTTAGGCATTCTTTCTTAAGCGGGTAATTAGGACAACCTAGTACCCCCAACAGAACTTTACCATTCTCTATCAGAGCCAAAGCAACAGCGTACTGATCCCCACGAACAAATCCTAATGTTCCATCGACGGGATCAAGCACCCAGTGCCTTCCCTGAGGACCTCCAATGGAATTGCATCGACCAATGGCCTTTAGAATATCAGTCGATCCCAATGGTTTATCTGGCTTTGGAAGCCCATATTCAAGAGCTTCAGACAAGGCTTCATTGACCGCATTCGAGACAGCTCCCAAAAGACCCAATGACTCAGCCTTGGAGAGGGACTCAGTGTCCTCTTCAGCAACAATCGAAAGGTTTTCATCACCAAAAACTTCAGCTAATACCCAGCTCACAATTGCTTGAACACCCCAATCTGCAAAGTGAACCAACAGAATCTAGAGTCACTAAAACGCAAAAAGTACATAATCTGTAGGCACCGGTATCTACGATCCTCACACTAAAACACGTACAATCTGGAATTTTGTTAGCTAACACAACACATTCTATACTCCAATCTTGAAAATAAAGGAGAGAACTTGGCAATGTCTCTAGCAGGAAACAAAATCAAGCAATAATGGATAACCTGTCACTTGTACACTACTACACTACAAATACAAAGAGAGAATCATTAGTTCAAGCTGATTAAAACAATATAATTGTTTAAAGTGATGAGACACTGCACCATTTCTTAATGTAAAGATTATCATCAAACAACATTAATTCAAGATAAACTGCATGTTTTTTTGTATGCATTCTGTTTCATCTTCAATGAACAAAAGGACAGAACAAGTAACTATGCTCAATTCGTGAAAACGATAAGCAAATCAAATTTTGTTTTTTTTTTTTGATTTTGCAGATATTGACATATTCCATTATTATCAACAAATTCGTTTTCAAAATTTATTAACCCAGAACCCAAACGGATCTCGAACTGCAATAAGCAACCATTCGAAATAACTGGATAAAAGAAACAAAAACCCAAAAATCGAACGTATAATCCTGAAAAACCCCATCACGATTAATAAAACGAAATTAAAGAAAAATAGGTGACGGAGAAACAAAACCTGCGACGGTGACAGGGGAATCATCATCCTTGGATTTAACGTGACCGCCGTTAGTGGAGGAAGGAAGATGAAGCTTCTCCTGAACTTTAACACAGAGAGAAGAAGCCAAGTGCACAACACGCACCGCCGTGTCCATCTCCATCGCTAAGAATTCCACCGCCATCGCCGGCGAAACCTTCTCTGGTCGAGAGGGAAAACTAAAGAATGGAGGAGGAGAAGATATCAAAACCTCAACTTTTTTTTTGTTTTTCACAAGCGCTCTCTCCACTGCATCTTCTCTCTTCTCCTTTAGCTTTTCGACTTTTTGTCACAAACTGATAATTTATTCATTTTTTTAACCTTTATTCTGTTTGTGACTTATTTACTTCTTTTTTTAATAAATAAATTCTCTTTGTGGCGTTAAAAATTAAATAATAATCTTACCTATTCAGGGATTAAAAAAAATTAAATACATGTTCCTCCTAGAATACAAATATTTATAGGGAGTTAGTTGTGATATTATATCACCATACCATTCTTCTGAATAAAGTATTTTTCATTTTCTGTTACTAAGTTTTCTTGATTGTATATTTTTTCTTTTTAGTTGTGATATTATAAAACCTTTTGTATTACTAGTTTAAGAAATATATATGATGGACTTATTAACATCATACAAAAGTAAACTATCTATTTACTTCTTTTGTAAACTATCTATTTACTTCTTTAATAATTAAGCAACCTATTTTGACGATTCTTCTAATAAAATGGTAACTGTATTCGGCAAGAATCGTATTGGGTATCTTTTTGGCATCTTACTGAATATTTTTTAGAGCATGCGAAACCAAGTCTAATTTTTTTCTCTATATACGGGGGAAAAAAAACTAAAACCATATGGTACAGAAGATGTATGGTTGAAAAATCTTAATACAATCAACACAACCATTACTTGAAGATAATAATTAAAAAGAAAAAGTCATAAAACTATTATGACTTTTCATGTTTGATAAATTTCAAAGAAATTAGATACTGTTTTTTATTTAATTAAGACAATTTGTACATTAAATGAGAAATATTCTTATGGTTACAACTTAGAAGAACGTGTAAGAGAATATGAACTATTGGGTGGGGTTTGTGCTTTGTAGACTTGTAGTTGAATGTAGTTAGGTGAATAAGGAACCCGTGGGGGAACACTTTGTAAAATAAGTTTTTCTTTTCATATATAAATTCTTAGTCTGTTTTTGAATCAGATATTCTATCTTTTTCATACTTGACCAGTATTTTTTTTTTTTTGGATAAACATAATGATAGCAGTTATGTGTTTTTTCCAAATAGATAAATATGGAATTGAAAAATTATCAAAAATATTCAAATTATCTGTTGGGATTTTTAAAAAAACTATTGATAAATTCTAAAGCTACTTAAAGTTATTCAATATTTTATAAAATCGTCCAAATTTTTTGTTAAAATATTAAATTTTTTTACAAAATTATCTAAAATATTATATTATAATATAATTCGTAATTATCTAATTAATATATGTTTGATACATATTTTAATTATCCCAACTTATTTATATTCGCCTATTAATGATTTATCTACGTATGTTTAAAACTTTTTGTAGAATTTAGTTTTTTATATTTTTCAGCATTTTTTGTTGGTTCAAAATTTGACTCTTCGTATTCTTATAATTTATGTGAAATATTTCGCATAATTTAACTTTTGGTTCAATATTTATTAAGGAAAGTGCATATATAAAGTAAACAAGCCGGAGAAAAATAAACGCATGGACGGCTTCGTTTCACTGTGCATAATAAAGATTGAATGAAGAGATGAAATCATGGAAATGTATTTAGACCGTACAGGTGGAACTGTGCGTAAATCAAATGCGGATAGGAAGCGCATGTGGGGACTGTATAATTATAATTAATTAACCAGCATGTGATTAAATCAACGAGAAGTATCATAAAATAGCATAAAATTAGTTTTGATTCCAAACATAGTATAAATTACTATTGTTATTTTCAGGACCAAAACTCGTTTCTGTTGATTTTGTTTATTTTGTTGGTTTTTAAAATTGTGGACAATAATAAGATGAGAAAAACGACAAAAAAGGATGAGAAACTGTATGTGTGAGCCCAATATCTCAATATATAAGTGAGCCCAATATTTTTTTTGTTGGGCCGAAGGAAAATTTATTTAGCCTTTGAAGCCCATATGTAATCCCAAAAAAATACTGTCGATTTGCATTGTATTTGGATCGAAGTCCCGGTATATGAATCGAATTCACTTTCGAAATGTTTTGGCCATGTCGGTAAAAAAAATAGTAAGTATGGTTTTATTGGCTAGATTGTAAGTCAAAATATATTTATGTGTTATGATTACAAGTTTGAATAGTTTATTTAGATAATTTTAAGGTAAAGTTGAAATAGACACGGTATCAAATACGAGGAAATACAGCTTTTCTCGTCTTTTTGAGTTTCATTGGTGGATTTAGTAATGTATATTTGCCCAATTGAATGATTTTTTTTTAAAAAAGGAAAACGATTTAAGAAAAAAAAGAGGAAAAATTAGACAACGATGACGTGGCTAGTGGTAACCAAAACCCCTAAAGACCAAACCCTGTGGAGTGCGGTGTAAAACTAAAATCAGTTTGCCCTAAATAATAAAACCCCAAATCGCTTCTCTTCACTAAACCGTAGCAATGAGGAGCTCATACAACGGCGGCGCAATGGGCGGACGTGCTGCCGGAACCGGCGGTGGCGGAAAATCGTCAGCTCCAGTTGACAAAGAAGTTGATTACGCTCAATACTTCTGCACATACTCTTTCCTCTACCACCAGAAAGACATGCTCTCCGATCGTGTCCGTATGGACGCCTACTTCAACGCCGTCTTCGAGAACAAACATCATTTTGCCGGCAAGGTAAACAAACCGGAAATCTTGGATCTGTACCACTTTTCTATATGTCATAGGTCTCTGTTTTTTTTTATAAAAAAATTTTGGCTACTTTTGTTGTTTTGGTGATGTTTATTAAAGACGGTCTTGGACGTTGGAACCGGGAGTGGGATTCTTGCGATTTGGTCAGCTCAAGCTGGTGCGAGGAAAGTGTATGCTGTGGAAGCTACTACAATGGCTGATCATGCTCGTGCTCTTGTCAAAGCCAATAATCTTGAACATATTGTTGAAGTGATACAAGGATCTGTCGAAGATATTTCACTACCAGAGAAAGGTATTATTATCAATTTAAAAAAGTTTCCCTTTTTTTCACTGCAAAAGGATGCTTATTTACAAGCTAAAGAGAGTAAGGAGCTACTGATTTTTCTGAAATAGCAAATTTGGTTTAGTGTTGAACATGTTTCTTTTGATATTTATTGTGGCCTGTAACGCATTAAGCTAATATCTACATATTCAATTTAATTTGGCAGTTGATGTAATTATCTCGGAGTGGATGGGATACTTCCTTCTGCGGGAGTCCATGTTCGATTCTGTGATATGCGCTCGTGACCGATGGTTAAAGCCGACTGGTGTCATGTAAGTGGTTTCTGTTATTTGAAAGATGCATCATGGTTAAACATCTTGATGGCATAAGACTTTCTTAGAATGGTATGAAAATGTCATGCATAAGTTGTGAGGTCATGTCGCTAACCATTATAAGCAAGTGGTCAAAGATTTGGTTTGATGTTGGTGCTGTGTTTAACTGAATAGGATTTGAAATTTGAATCCAATAGGTACCCTAGTCATGCTCGCATGTGGCTTGCACCCATCAAATCTAATATGGCAGATCGGAAGAAGAATGATCTTGATGGAGCAATGGCGGATTGGTACAACTTTTCAGATGAGATCAAAACCTACTACGGGGTTGATATGGGCGTTTTGACAAAACCTTTTGCTGAAGAGCAAGAAAAGTATTACATACAGGTAGGTGACTTTGAAACTCTTTTTGCTGCAAAAATTGATTAAACTTTTGATTTAAAAGCTAAGGTCCCTTGGTGACTGATGAGCAATTATCAAATTAACTCACAGACCCTGTGCTCTGTCATTTGAATGGGAAACTTATAAAATCTGCCATTGGTAAATCTATTTTTGCGCAGACGGCTATGTGGAATGACTTAAATCCACTTCAAGTTATAGGCACGCCTACGATTGTCAAAGAGATGGATTGTTTGACAGCCACTGTCAGTGAAATTGAGGAAGTCAGATCGAATGTATTGTCAGTCATCAATGTGCAGAACACAAGGCTATGTGGCTTTGGTGGATGGTTTGATGTTCAGTTCCGGGTTAGTTCATACAGATGGTTGTGGTGCATCAGTGTTGTGTGTAATGTTGAAAAAACTCTTATAGTTTGTTTTTTTTTGGTAACTAGGGGAGAAAAGAAGACCCTGCGCAGCAAGAAATCGAGTTAACCACAGCTCCAAGTGAACAGCATTGCACGCATTGGGGACAACAGGTACTTACTCACTCCCCCAATTCCTGCCATATGATGATTAAGGCTTCAAACTGAAAGAATTGTTATGATCTGAATGTGGCAGGTTTTCATTATGTCCAAACCTATAAACGTTGAGGAAGGTGATAATCTGAATCTTGGTTTGGTAATGAGCCGGTCGAAGGAAAATCACCGACTAATGGAGATCGAGCTTAACTGCGAGATAAAAGAGGCTTCTGGCAACCCTAAGGAGTCTTTCAAGAAGACTTATTTCATAGAATGATTTACACAGAAACTGGTGTAATGAGCTCTTTTCTATGGAGCTTGGTGGTTCTTGTATCCAATGCAATGCATGAACCCCAAATGTAATGTTTTATTTGTTTCCTTTCTTTTTATTCTGTAACGACCAATTGACATTGGTAACTAAAAACTGAGTCTTTGCAAGATTGTTTTAACAAGTTTTGATTGATTTTTATATGGGCAATTCTTGCTAGACTATTTTGGCCAATCGTTAAACAGATGAAGAGAAGCCACAAAAAAAAAAAATTGCAAAACATCTGGCGAAGATGTGGGATAAAGGATCATACAACACTCACTCAAAGGAAAAAAAGTTCACCAAGTTGAATTTACAAAAATCAAGAAATGGTTAGTCCAAAAAAACAAGAAAAGATGAGAATAGTCAGAGAAAAAGAAAAGAGTCGTTAGCCATATTTTCGTTTTTCTTCTTATTTTATTTTATTTTAAAATTTTTGCTGAAGAACGAAACGCGGCCTATCGGCTAAAGTCACGGTCTTGACGTGATTGACGGTCGCGACGTGACCAACGTTTCATTTCATTTTTTTTATCAACATTATCATTGTTTTTATATGTATCTTTGTTTCTATCTTTTTTAAACGGAATATTGCAATTCAATCATCTGGATTAGTATTTTCGATGGGTGACGATTCATATAGAATTTTGATAATGTTATAAGCGAATAATAAATTAGAAACACTTTTATCTTCTATAGAAATCTGATATAGGTTATTCGTGTTTCATATTTCTAAACTAGACACACTAATTTATATCATATATTCATATTGACTTTTAGTCTTTTAGAACAAATATTAGATGATATTTGGAAGTGGGTCGAACATGTTTTAAGTTTAGGTCAGAGCGAATTATTTTTAACTAAACAAATTAGATATTATGTAGTCTTTTCCCCGAAAATGACAAATTATCAGGTTTGTCCATAGAAGCTAACAACCACATAATTAAAAAGGAGATAGAACAAATCATATAGAAAACTTTGATTAAATATTTATTGATACAAATTAGGCGTCTAAATGCTAAATAATATCTCCGACATACTCTAGAATATATATATTTCGCCGATTGAAAATTTCCAATCAATTTATCCTACTGGAAGACGTTGGACCTTTGTCTAATCATCGAGTTTATACATAATTAATGAATCTTATAAAAAGTGAATTTTAATAATCACACTCTACAAATAATTTCAACGCGTTCATTTGAATATGATATGAATTTATTGTGCCTTGAAGGTCACATAAATTATAGAATTAATAAACCGAATATAATTAAAAATAATCTTGTAAGTTAATACATAGTCGTCTTCTAAATTCCAGCATTCGAACAATAATAAGTTTTGACAAAACAAAAAAAGAACAAGAATAAGTTCAAATTTTGTTAAGTAAATAAAAAAGATTCATCTGTAGGAATCATGTGGTATTTAGGTATGCATGTGCAAGCACATGGTGTGACCTAACGACTTCATCCTCTCCACTATCATATTCTTTTTTGTTTCGGATATATATTTAATTTATTCTGCTATGAATATAAATTTATGCATATGAGAATGAAATTTTCACGTTGTGCTATGTATGATTAGCAAATTCGCTAAATATACATAGAGACCTTATTTACTCCAACACATAACGATCAAGAAGAGAAAGTTACACGTTAATTAAACAGCATAGTCTTTTTTTTTTCATGTTTGAAATATGAGTTCGTTTAATAAAGTATGTGAAGAACATGTTTTTGAACTAGTCAAAACTATAAAATGGGCAAGTGAGCCCACCCCCCGCAATAAAATAAATATATACATAGTTTATATCAATATTCTAAGTAGTAACAGTGTGTAACGATGAAGTCATGAAAATAGAGATTATATGGTTTACCTTTATATGATTTATTTAGCTGCAAAACTATTATTCTTTTGGTATTAAATCTAGATATTTTAGGGTTGTTTTTGGTTTTCGTTTTTTTTTCCAAAATTTTTCTGACTATATAAGCATTTTATAATATCTTAATTTGTAACAAATGAAAAATCGTGTTGTTGCGTTGTGTATTCGTTCTGTGTGTGTAGCTTTTTCCGTTAAGACATAACGTCACCGTTTTGGTAAACGCAAATGCAATTGGAGAGAAACACCGTCGGTTACGGCGCCGTCATCTTCGTCTTTTCCAAAAAGCAGCGTTTATGGGCTCCACTTATATTCTTAATTTATTTATATCATATATTGATCAATATCCAATGTATTTATTTTTTTCTCAAAGGGTTCCTAACAAAATTTACTATATTGATATTACTGTCACATGCGGAAGTTGTTTTTTTTTTAAGATCCTGAGGAGTCTAAACTTTCAATTTTTGTATAAAATATATCTTTCATCAACTAAATTACGTAAACTTTGTGTAATTAGAACTCTTTCGAACTTCATTAATCAAAATTATACTTTTTGGATTGAAAATTAACTCATTTAATTCGCTTGGTTCAGAATCAAGTTGAAACCATAAATAGATGAGTGGAATTAATTAACTCATTCATTCATCCATAATAGATTAGTTGGGAACTTGGGTGGTTTGACCTATACTTTTAACAGTTATATAACTTGTAAGTTCTACTTTGTACCTCTGCTGCCAATTTATTAAAAGCTCTATATAAGATTTTAGTATATGCTAACAAATGCTATTTAATTACTTACTAGTTGAAACATATTTAAGACTACTTATTTTCATCATTAATGCATGCAAAACGATCCATCTCAGTATAGATAGGTTTCCACTAGCAACCATTTTTATTGACAAAAAAACATTGAAATCATATTTTGGTATACGAAATCTAACTTACTAACTTGCCCTAGTTGATATTGAATATCGTGACTCTGATATTAACAAGTGCCCTTTACATTTTTTTGGCATATCTATATACTATTGTTAGTTGTAGAATTTGTAAGTTGTTTTGTTAAAAATTGTTGTTCTAAATTTCTGTTTAAAAACTCATTATCAAAATGTGCTATATAAACCGTTGATGATAATGTAGTGTGTGAAAGCGACGTGTAAAACTTTATCATAATCACATAAATATGTAATTAGAAGTGTCTTACATGTATAAACCGGACATAAACTTAGATTGGTTGTAATTTTAAATATGTTTGATTGGTTATAATTTGGATCCAAACAAAAAATCAGACCAGACATAAACTTAGATTGAACATAATACAGTGAGATCCATATTGAATGATTATAAACTTTTTAAAATAAATCTGAATAACTTAGTCGGAGAGAATTGC
This sequence comes from Schrenkiella parvula, assembly GCA_000218505.1. Classification (NCBI taxonomy): domain Eukaryota; kingdom Viridiplantae; phylum Streptophyta; class Magnoliopsida; order Brassicales; family Brassicaceae; genus Schrenkiella; species Schrenkiella parvula. The sequence continues at coordinate 8,724,151 of CM001192.1, read as the reverse complement.
ATTATCAACACAATATGATTGAGAAGAGTTCCACAGAAAACAAAAAATTTTAAGGATCGAAACAAGAGGTGATGATAAATAGTGACCCACACAATACTACAACTATAGCCCAAAAGACATATACGTTTGCATATTCTTCTTATCTTTTAGACAAAGACCTTACAAAATAATCGAAATTAACAGCTAATACCCGCCGCGATTTGATGCAACTTCATCAGTACAACAGACAAAAAGAAAAAGTTAATTAATAATAATTATTAAACTTCAAACGCAAAAGAAGAACTAATCTTATTGTTATTCTTTAATCCTAGTCTATTTAATTAGTCTCTCTCTCACCTCTCTTTGTGTAGGCCCTTGTGAAGAAGGCCTCCATTTGAGTTGCTTCTCCTCTGTAAGATGACAGCCTAATCAAACCAGCCTGTAAAGAGCTATAGAGAGTAGAAATTTGCAGAAAGTACCACTTGAAAAGTCTCTGCCTTTTTCCTTTTTCTTTCTTTGCTCTCTATGGTTTGATTGATTCTTGTTCGTCCAAAACAGACATTCTTCAATTGGGTTTTCGCCATTTGAATCCAAACTCAAAGCTTTCAAAGCTTTCAAATTTTCTCATTCTTTTCTGTCTATTCATCTTCTTCAAGAGTTATCTCAAAATTAGCTCTTTCTTTCTTCCAACTGTGATTCTTTTTTGGCATTGAGGGGGGTTTGTAGTTTTCTTCGTTTTTATCGATTTGGGTTTTTAGGGTTCTTGCTAAAAATTGAAGATTTCTACAAAATGGTCTTCACAAAATCACTTCTTCTTCTTCTTTTGTTCCTTTCTTGTTATACTTCATCTGCCTTGTTCAATCCCCCAGATAATTATTTGATTTCTTGTGGCTCATCACGAAACATAACTTTCCAAGGTAGAACCTTTGTTCCAGATTCTCTCCACTCATCTCTCGTCCTCAAAATCGGAAACTCATCCGTAGCGACAAGCTCCAATTCGAGCAACCCTTCTCTCTCGATCTACCAAACAGCTCGTGTTTTCTCCGGTTTAGCTTCGTACAGATTCAAAATCACAGCACTGGGTCGGCATTGGATCCGTCTCCATTTCTCTCCAGTGAAGAACTCGACCTGGAACTTAAACTCTGCGTCAATCACAGTCACAACGGACGATTTCGTGCTCTTGAATAACTTCTCCTTCAAGAACCACAACGGTTCTTACATCTTCAAGGAGTACACAGTCAATGTCACTTCGGATTTCTTAACGCTAACTTTCATCCCTGCAAACGATTCCGTGGTGTTTGTCAACGCGATTGAAGTTATCTCTGTTCCGGATAGCCTTATCCCTGATCAAGCTTTGGCTTTAAACCCTTCGTCTCCTTTAAGTGGTCTCTCTCAGCTCGCGTTTGAAACAGTCTACAGACTGAACATGGGAGGACCACTATTGACTTCTGAAAACGACACTTTGGGGAGACGATGGGAAAACGATGCAGAGTATCTCCATGTGAACAGCTCTGTTCTTGTCGTAACAGCGAATCCTTCTTCGGTCAAGTACTCTGCTTCTGTTACGCAAGATACAGCTCCGAACATGGTTTATGCTACTGCTGATACAATGGGTGAAGCAAATGTTGCGAGTCCGAGTTTTAATGTGACTTGGGTACTCCCTGTAGATCCAGATTTCAGGTACTTTGTTCGTGTTCATTTCTGCGATATCCTGAGCCAAGCGTTGAACACGCTTGTCTTCAATCTTTATGTGAATGATGATCTTGCTCTTGGAAGTCTTGATCTCTCTACGTTGACTAATGGTCTTAAAGTTCCTTACTTTAAGGATTTTATCTCCAATGCTTCCGTTGAATCTTCCGGTGTGTTAACCGTTAGCGTTGGACCCGATTCGCAAGCCGATGTCACGAATGCGACTCTGAATGGGTTAGAGGTTTTGAAGATTAGTAATGAAGCTAAGAGCTTAAGCGGTGTTTCTTCTGTTAAGTCTCTTGTTCCTGGAGGATCAGATTCTGACAGGACGAAGAAAGCCGTGATCATCGGTTCTGCGGTTGGTGCGTTTGCCGCTGTTCTGCTGATTGCAGTTTGTTGCTATTGTTGTTTAGCTGCTTCGAGGAAGAAGCGGTCGACGAGTCCTCAAGAAGGCGGTAATGGACATCCATGGTTGCCTTTGCCTTTATATGGACTCTCTCAGACTCTTACCAAATCAACTGCTTCTCACAAGAGCAACACGGCGAGTTGCATTTCATTAGCCTCTACACATCTTGGCCGTTGCTTTATGTTCCAAGAAATCATGGATGCTACTAACAAATTCGATGAGAGCTCGTTGCTCGGTGTTGGCGGATTCGGCCGGGTTTACAAAGGAACTTTAGAAGACGGGACCAAAGTCGCTGTTAAAAGAGGAAACCCGAGATCAGAACAAGGTATGGCTGAGTTCAGAACCGAGATCGAGATGCTGTCCAAACTCAGACACCGGCATCTCGTCTCGCTAATTGGTTACTGCGACGAGAGATCAGAAATGATTCTGGTCTACGAGTACATGGCGAATGGACCATTGAGGAGTCATCTCTACGGAGCTGAACTTACTCCATTGTCATGGAAACAAAGACTCGAGATTTGCATCGGTGCAGCGAGAGGGTTACATTATCTACACACTGGCGCATCGCAGAGCATCATACACCGTGACGTGAAAACCACGAATATCTTACTCGACGAGAATCTAGTCGCTAAAGTCGCGGACTTCGGTCTCTCCAAAACCGGACCTTCGCTCGATCAAACACATGTGAGCACGGCAGTTAAAGGAAGCTTCGGTTATCTCGACCCGGAGTACTTCAGGAGACAGCAGTTAACCGAGAAATCCGACGTCTATTCGTTCGGGGTTGTTCTAATGGAAGTCCTCTGCTGTAGACCGGCTTTGAACCCGGTTTTGCCGAGGGAACAAGTGAACATAGCGGAATGGGCAATGGCCTGGCAGAAGAAGGGTCTGCTCGACCAGATCATGGACAGTAACTTGACCGGGAAAGTGAATCCGGCGTCCCTGAAGAAATTCGGAGAAACCGCAGAGAAATGTTTGGCGGAATACGGCGTGGATCGGCCGTCGATGGGAGATGTATTGTGGAATTTGGAGTACGCGTTGCAGCTAGAAGAAACATCATCGGCTTTAATGGAGCCTGATGATAATAGCACAAACCATATTCCTGGGATTCCAATGGCGCCAATGGAGCCGTTTGATAATAGTATGAGTATAATCGATAGAGGAGGAGTAAACTCAGGGACAGGGACTGATGATGATGCGGAAGATGCAACTACGAGTGCTGTGTTTTCGCAGCTTGTTCATCCTCGTGGAAGGTAGAAGAAGAAGATTAAAAAACTTTGCTGAAAATGCAGAGACAGACATTGTTTGTTTTGAAATTTACAGAAAGAAGAGAGATCTTTAAAAACTTTTTTTTGGGTTGGATCCAAAATTATTCATTCAGATGATTTATTTCGAATTTTTAAACGGGTGTAATTTGTTATGTAATATAGTGAGTACTGATGTTTTAAAGCAATCAAGAATCATAATGTGATTATATTTTAACTTTTCTCAAGCTTAATAAAAGTATATACAAACATTATGAAACTCATGTCTCATGTCTCAACTATTCTTTAATTACATTGCATAACTATATGTGGTAACGACGCGCTTTCACAATTCTGGGTACATACACGCGCGATACGTTTAAAAAATTACACGCGCGGTACGTTTTAAAAAATTACAAAAAATTATAAAAATGCGGTGAGCGTGGATCGAACACGCGACCTTCAGATCTTCAGTCTGACGCTCTCCCAACTGAGCTATCCCCGCTTTTGTTATTATTTAATTTATAAAGTATAGTAATTTCGTTCTTCTGCACTCTTCATGAATTTACTGATTTGGATTGAATTACGCAGTGGTTATTAGTATTGCATATCATTGAAAATGATTAGGTTAATACAAATTTAGAAAACATGGTGGATGAAACAATATAAAATACATTTGAATGTAGTAAAATAGCAAGTAAATATAACATTTTTCTTATCTTTACTTAAATATTATACTTTGTTTAATCTCCAGGAGAAGCTACTGCTCTCTGGCATTATTCTTATATAAGCCAAGCTTTATAAGATTTCTTTACTTCCTGCAGACGATTCCGTATCCAGAAGATGCTCCACGGGTACAATCCAAAGCTGCATACTCAATCTCTGACTTAACAGAATCAATCTCTGCATGTGTTTCAGGGAAAATGCAAGTTTTACAGTCCTTGGAGAGTAGAGAAGAGGTCTTGAAGCTGTCTTCACCACCAACTACGGGCATTGCGACTCCAGACTTGGCCGGATTCTGGAAATCAGGTTTATAGGTCCGTCCTAAGATTCCGTCGACGTTTGGTGAAAGGTTGAAGAATTTGAATTGAACTTCAAGATGTGCAAAACAGTCGTCTGATGGTACTTTGTAGCTGTGGATCCTGTCGTCTTCTTTTGTCACCGGAACCACATTGACCATGATCTCGGCTTTGTCTTTGATTGTCACGATCACGCTGTTTCTCATAGTCACTCTCTCGATCTTGATGTCCTTGTTTGGCGAATACCTGTTTTTAAAGAAAACATATATTAGTTTCAAGAATCTTGAAAAACATATGTATAACAGAGTTTTGTATCGAATACTAACCAGGTTGAGAGAGTTTCTTCTGGGACAGATAGATCTTGGCCATCGAAAGTGAACTTGAGATGGTCGATTTTGTAGTCCCATGTGGCGGTTTTCGCGGCTTCAAGAGAGAATTTGTGGGAGTTGAAAAGGAATCCGAGAGCTTGGATCCATGTGAAGTCTCTGGCACGACCAGCAGGTCTGTGGCCAATGAATCTACCATTGATCTGAAGGTCAGAGTCAGAGACGAGGCTGAATGCTTCGTTGCTCTTCCCATGGAAGTAGAACACAATGCCGTCTCCTCCAATGAACCTCGGATCATAACAAGCTGATCCAGGTCTGTTGCAATTCGGTTTTCGCACTATACGAAAAAACATATGATTCATTACTTGTAAAATGCAATAAAGAGTGCACAAAAACATGTGTGAAAAAACTTGTATAACAAGGAATCGAAAAAGCTTACTGCGGCATTGGGAATCGCAAGTGGGTCTGTCGCAATCGGCGTAGCAAACTTTGTTCTGGGAGTTCATATCGGTTGTGCTTGGACATTCCTCGGGGCACTGAATGTACTTGCGGTAACATCGAGAGTAAGGGTTGCTACAGTAAACTCCAGCTGCCTTGGCTTGCAAGAAACAAGTTGCAGCCACCAGAGAAACAACTAGCAAAAGGATTTTTGACATCTCCATCTTTGTGTCTTTTTCGTTTTTTGGTTAGAGGAGAGAGCTGATTGTGTTAGTGATGATGAGGGTTGCATTGTTGATTGTGAATTTATAGGAGTTAAAAGTCAAATGTTTGCTTAATAAAGGGACTATTATGTTAACTGATTATTGAGGTCCATGTTGTATTCTTGAGGGAATTGTGTGCCTTTGGACGAACTTCGCGGTGACACCATCAACAAATTGCACTTAACATTTTTTACTTCGTTTCGAGTAAAAGTATGGCTATTTCTCCAATTTAAGCATCGTTTAAGATTAATTTTGTCATGAAAACAACACTGTATAAAATATCTGAATATATAATTCTTAAAGGCAACAAAAGAAGTCATATACCTGCAAGAATTTGAATATAAACTATGAAATATGGATTATAAAATGTATAAGTGTTAGTCATAATTTGGAAAAAAATTTTGTAAAGAAATATTTGAAATTGGTGAAATCATATGGACATTGATAAAATGGCTGGTATTTTCGATTTTTTTAGAGAAATATTTCCGTAACCATTTTTATTTCACGAGCAAACAATACAAACATAAAGAAATTTGTACAAAATATTCGCGTTTAAATATTTATTAGATTAGATGGTACTATTATTATTAAAAAAAGAAATATTAGAATTTAGAAAATAAAATAGAATGATCCACAATTCTCGGTCCTCGTAAATAGAACAATTACAATATTTTGTTGAGCATGTGTTATATAGTATATGTGACTTGTTAGAATCTTTTGATGTTCGTTCACGGTGTTAATCTAGGAATTATTATTATATGTGGACCAACTTTTTCAGAAAAATCAAAGACTATATATGACTTAACACAAAAAAAAATATCATGTAACGGATTTAAAAATTCAGTCATTTTTCAACCTTGTATGTTTTTCTTTACCTGTGGCATTTCGTCCTAATCACATTGTAACAAAAAAAAAATCTATAGTAAAGTTATATTTTTTGTTTGTTTGTTTCACGCATACTCTTGCACAATGAGTTGTCTCATACAAGAGTATAAGTTTCTTGTACAATGAGTTTCAAAATTCTCGTGTACAATGAGTTTCAAAATATGCGATAAGTTTCTCTTATGTTATGGGTCAACTTTTATTTAATAAGAACTATTACACACTCAAATAAACTTTTTCTTTTAAAATTCACAAGATCTATTTTTGAATATAATACATATAACTTGACAAGACAAGAACTACTTTGAGTAACATGAATTTGCTAGAGAGTTTTTTTTTTAAAACCGGCCATATATATAGTACGCTTATAACTCCAGAAATCTCGTGAACTGTTATTCAAGAAAAGAGAAAAATTATAAAATTATTTGGACTATTAAAGTGACTTAGGATGAACATGCTCAAACTTGTGGAGAATAATTATATATTTTTGATACATCAATATTATATTGGTGAACATGCTCAAACTTGTGGAAAATATACATGAATGATGTATCACATGCTCAAACTTGTGGAAAATATTATATTGATGAATGATTCTGGTGGACATCTTATATTCAAGAAGAATAAAAGTGTTAATCGATCCCAAGGCCTTTGACGTAAATGAAACCATTGCAGCCAAGAATCAAATTAATCGATCCAAGGCCATTTTATATAAATTTCTCCTCAATATTAATGAAAATTTGAAAATACAATAGATAAGAAGCTTTGATGGGGCCTTTCACATTTATTAATCCACATTTACTCAAGCGCAAGCTGGGATGCCTTAGAACCTTTGGCCACACATTCTAACTCCTTCCACACATATGTTTCTCTGCAGATTCTGAGACACAGTGTTTCTGAAACTAGAGGATAGAGATGACATTTGTGTTAGTGAAAACACAATACAGAAAGGTAGTAAAACGGTTCCAAAGGAGGAACCACATACCAGTTTGAGCTGGAGAAGTCGAATCTTCAAGATGTGGGCATATATGCTTAGAAGCCTCTCCATAGATTCGTGTCTTACACGTTTGAGGCAGACCAAAGAGACATTGGGTGGATCGAAAAACCCAAATTCGCAAAAATCAAAACAAATGCGGTGAGCGTGGATCGAACACACGACTTTCAGATCTTCAGTCTGACGCTCTCCCAACTAAGCTATCCCCGCGATGACAACAAAATCCAACAAATATAATGTTATACAACAGACCCAAAACGGCATAACCCTATATCCAGGAGAAACCGATTGAAATATGTTTTGTGAAATCTTAATCAAATGCCTTAATAGAGTTTATTATTTTGTTTTCTTCATATTGGTGTGAGATTCTGCAACAATAGATCCAAATCTTATTTTTGAACATATCTATATATAGATATTATTCTTGCTCGCGAAGACATTGTAGGAGCTCTTCGTCGAAAAAGTTTAGGCAGCAATCCTTTTTTTTTCTGATACTTAAAATCCGACAACCAACTGAAATCAGTTTGGTTGGAAGACTTAACTCCGAGTCATGAAATGAAGTAAACTGATTATGTTGACCGACTCGCTACATATTTTGCATTTATTTGTGTTAGAGACGGGCTTCGCACCTCTTAATAAATCCGTTCGAGATAGATTTTCGGCCCAGTTAAAAAACGGCTTAAACCAACCTCGGTTTAAGACGATGCGAAAAAGGAAAATTTTCAAATTTGTCGAAGAGAAAAATTTCCAGATCTCTCGAGAAAAAAAGGAAGATTTCCAGATTTGTCGAAAATGAAGATTTTCAAATTAACGGAAGAGAAAATGAAAGAAGGATCCGACGATATCAAGAGAATTAGAAATACTGGTAAGTATAAATAGTGAGAGAAATCCTTCGAGAAATGAGATTGGATTTTGGCGAAAGCAGAGAGAAAACTTCAGTTGTTACCTTTGAACTCGTCATTTTCATAAGAACAGGTCGGCGATACTTTGACAAGTAATCTACGTTGAGAAAATCTCGTTAGATTATACTTCAAAAATTTGACTATACCATACTTATTTTCTCCAAACAAAAATCATAATGTTTCATCAAATTAGATGATACGTTTATTTGCAATATGCTATATTGAATATTAATAAATGAAAATATTCATCTTACAAGCTCTATCGTAAATGCAATATTGTTGTTACCTACAGTTTTCCAAGTCATTTTAACTTTTTAACCCTAAATAAGACATTAAGACTCATTTTTCATCATCTCTCTTTGTCATATTTGTTGAGTAAAATAAATTTTATTAGATGCTTATTGTGCAATCTGTATTGCCATGTCAATTAATGTATAATCTTTGTAGAAGTAGAAAGTAATATTGACACGTCAATATTAATCTAAAATAAATTAGGATATGTCGTAAAACCTATAAAAAAAAGTGGTTCTAGAATAAAATAAAAACACACTAATGAATGCCTCTAAAATTGACGACTAACGAATCAAAAAAGGAGGATCACCGTCTAAGCCTTCCGACCACGAGCTACGACGATGTCTTCGCGAGCAAGATCTTTGGAAGAAGTTTCATTTGATACTTGCTAAAAACTCCAATTGTTGATTTTAGCGATGTAATCCAAAAAACTATGCATGAATAACTGTTTTAATAAAATTTGGTTACCTACACTTTCAAAAATAGTTTAACCTTCTTTATTTCAAGCTTTAATTCATTTGATGTATAAGACTTTTTATAAAAATGTTTTCATCTCATCTTTCGCTATGTATGGTGCGTGCCGTGTGATGAATTTTTTTTCATCACATGTATTTTTAATTCCACAATGTGAAATAAAGATTGTTGGGTAGGGTGTTGAATTTGATTAAACAGTGGTTTAGAAGATAAAAATAGAATGAGTATTGAATTATTAGGTAGAATAAAGAGAATATGATGTAGAATGTTAAAAGAAAAGAAAAGAGAGTATTGAATAAATCAACCATTGTACATAGTCTAAAGCGCATTGGAGGGAGAAGTTACTTAAGTCAGTGATGAAAGGACCTTAATATTTCTCCTACATTTTGTTTTGCTTTTTGCCAATTTCCAATGCCAACGATTGGATTCTACAACTAATTCTACAAACAAAAGCCCAAGATGATTAAAATATGATAAAGTAGGGAGTTTATAGTTGTGAGTGACTAATGGAGTCCCTGAAGATATACCAGAGCTGGTGGTCTGGTGGTCCCGTATGGAGCCACATGACGACCCATGGTCATGTCAATGTCCGTGTTATCTCTTGTGACTCTGCTATTGAATGACGGGAAAGTGGTGCTTTGGACGCTGCTACCTTCGCCTCCTATAGACTCAACTGGATCACTAGAGATCCAAAGATTCTTATCATTTGGTAAGGCATTTTGTTACGAGCCAAAGTGGGCCGAGTTAGAAATGCCTTGGTAATGAGTTATAGGGCTTTTTCCAAAAGCCTTGTCAATGAGAATAGCTTGGCTCCGTCTTCTTCTGCTGCCTCTCTAACTCTTGGTCATTCTTGTGGGTTTCTTGATGACTGCATAGGGAATTAGCGTTTGGGAACATTTTCTTGCAGATGTTGCAAATAAGAACAATATTATCTCTCTATAGATATTTTTTCATCATACGGTTTACTGCTCGGAAAACATGTAATCATATATCAGGTCTCTTAGTGATCGTCCTTTCAGAGACAACCTCCTGTAGAAACTCTTGTGTCAGATTGTTCATTGTACTCTTCTCCTCCACGGCCACAACAATACTTTTGAGTTTCTATTCAGTTTTAGGTGCAGAAGAGTTTGGAGGAGACATAATAGCTTGGTTAACACTTTTTTTTGTAAAATTTTGGTCGGAGTTAGATTGATGTCTTATCTCTTTTGTGTTAGAGTCATCAAAAAGAAGATGATATTTAATGAGATGATTCATTATTGTTAGTTTAACTCTAAAGGTATAAAATCTCTGAGGGTAAATTGAAACTATACAAATTACTATGCATTTATAGCTTTCTTCAAAAGATTAGGTTTTTTTATCTAACTATCTTGAGTTTACTATTTATTTTTATTTTATTTTTCCCTAACATGATATTTAATGTGTAAAATATGTACCTATTTAATTTATATAAATCAATATATATTTTCTCATTCAAAATATGTCATATCTAAGTGTGAGTTTAGATTTGAGTTGTTTTCAAATGATCTTGATACTATTCGTTTTGGTAACATCCTCATTTCTGATATATGGTTGTGCATGTGGAAACTTTTAGAAATTAATTTGGCTATCTATATAACAAAAGTGTATTTATTTATCGGTCAATTATCTACTGAGAACTTCATAATTAACCGTGTCCAGAGTAAAGCATGTTTAAGTTTGAGAAATTTAAAGATGGATGACCTATCGAAAATTCATTTTTAGTTCTGTGAGAATGAATACAAAACATGAAGAAAAATCATGTGGTGATTACATGGTCAGTAAACAAATCTTTTGAGCCTTCCGAAATAACGCACCGGCTGACAGACGAAGGTGGGGTTCACTGTCCGAGAGATATTTGGGGACAACATGTGATGGTGATCAAGAGATATCTTGAATCTCTATGGATTCACTGTCCGAGAGAGATCTTGAATCTCTATGGATTCGACCCTTATATACTGCAATTGCTTTTCTCTGAATTTACAGAGAGCTTTAGAGAATTAACTTTGAGCATATTATTGACGTATCAAAAAGTCATTTATGATAATTTATAAATAAGAACAAAACATGAAAAAAGATCATGTGGTGATTACATGGTCAATAAACAAATCTATCAAATCTTCCAAAATTAAGCATGAGATCTATGGACCGAGAGAGGATGGGTCCATGAGTTGAGGGAAGATAGGATATTAGGGTTCACGGGCATGAGAGGGTGTGGAGACTGTGGATGGTGGCGGTTGGGATGTTACGAGTATTTGTTCAAAATAATATTTTTATATGAATATAAACCATATTTTTGTATAATTTGAAAAAAAATTACTCATTAAAATTTAAAAATATATGAAGATGATTATGCATGAAAGTATTACCAATTACTATAAAAATTAATTTACGATACTTTAAAAAGATAGCTTGTTTTCATTGTTAAAACGATAATCTTGAGTTCTATTTTTAATATAATGATGAATTGTTTCGTGTAATATATACATACATATATATTTATTAACTTATATATTGAAAATATAATAATAATTAATTAGCCAAGTAATCAATATACTATATTTTCTATTGTAAGGGAAATATGGTTATATTCATTGTAATGACAGCTTTGTCTTACTCAGCTTTACTACATTTGCTTTTTTTTCTTATCATAGCTAATTAAAACTCTCCTTAATAAAAATTTCCATTCTTTTCTGTTTCTTACTTTCTGTGTTCTTATTAGATAAAACTGTTGACAAGATAATATTATATAATAGTGCATGAATTTCAAAGAATAGCAGTTTATTCCTAAAATATATTTCAAAGTATATTTAGAAAATATAACATTTATACCATTTACGTCAAGTTTTTCTTTAATAACCCTATGAAACTATTAGCAAAAGACGTTAGTATTTCTCCTACTTTTTGTTTTTCTTTGTTTGTCAATTTTCCAAAGCAAATGATTGTAAATCTACGTACAATTTACAAGTAAACAGCCAGTAAAAAAAATTTGATCTTCTTTTCAATAAAGGATTTCAAGCAATTCATAGAATTTTTGGAACAGTTTTGAGATATAGGCATTGACAAAAAAATGGGTTAAGGGATTAATGAAAACAATAACTAAACGCAAAAGTAACATTTCAATCTTCAAAAATAACAAGGAAAATAAAGAAGAGAATTCAAAGAGAAGATTGAGGTGAGGAAAGACCTCAAATAGTTATGAAAAGATACTTCGAAAATGAAAACCAAATACCAAAACAATGCATAGAAAACTGAAAAATTCAAAGTGATAAAGATAAATCACGACCCCAGCTCTTAGCTTCAACTTCTTCCGGCTGATTATCATCATCATCATCTTCAAGCACCACATTTTTGTTTTTTGCGTTTGCGATGAGCTTCTTTGAGTAGCCAGAAAACGAAATATTCTCATCATTAGGAAGATTGGTTGTTGGAGGAGGAGGAAGATGACTAAGAGGAACATTTCTAGTGATTGAATCAAGCGGGTTATAACTGTAAAAATGATATCGAGACACAAGAGTACGCACTGGCATGTTCAGGTCCGTGATTCCTCCTCCATTGACTCCACCATTCATCGATGGGTAAACGCTGTTGTTAATGTTGCTGCCTCCTAAGGACTTAGAGTTGATGTTGATGTTGTTGTTGCTGCTGCTGCTGCTCCCTATAAGATTAGATTTACTAAAAGAGTGCTCAAAAGAAAAAGCATGTGGGTTATAACTGTAAAATGGTAAAAGACCTCTTAAAGAAGAACCAGTGCTAGTGTTCTCTGTCAAAGGACGGCATGGATTTGCAGGAACAACCATGGAGATTCCACCATTGAACAACGATGGGAAGTCACTGCTGCTAGCACCTCCTCTAGACTTAAAAGGACCAAAAGAGAGTCCAAGACGATTAAAATCTGATAAAGTAGGGAGGTTATTGTTGTGAGTGACTAAAGCAGTCCCTGGAGCCACAGGACGACCCACGGTCATGTCAATGTCTGTGTTATCTCTTGTGGCTCTGCTATTGAATGACGGAAAAGTGGTGCTTCGGACGCTGCTACCCTCGCCTCTTATGGACTCAACTGGATCACGAAAGATCCAAAGATTCTTATCATTTTGTAAGGCATCTTGTGAAGACTCTCCAAACTGGACCGAGTTAGAAGTGCCTTGGTCAGACTTATAGGGCTTCTTCCAAAAGCTTTGTCTAGGAGAATTTCTTGGCTCCGTCCTCTTCAGCTGCCTCCTCAACTCTTGATCATGCTTGTGGGTTTCTTGATGACCGCATAAGGAATCAGCGTTTGGGAACCCTTTTTTGCAGATTTTGCAAATAGGGAGAAAATTATCCTTCGGTGGATAGTTTTTCAACATACTGTTTGCTGCTCGGACAACACGTAGTCCGATACTAGGCTTCTCAGTGATCGTCTTTTCAGAGCTAACCTCCTGTGGAGACCCTTGTGCCAGATTGTTCGTTGTTTTCTTTTTCTCCATGGCCACAACAATACTTTTGAGTTTCTGATCAGTTTTAGATGCGGAAGAGTTTGAAGGAGACATAGCTTGGTTAACTCTTTGTTTTATAAAATTTTGTTCAGAGTTAGAGTGCTGTCTTATCTCTTTTGTGTTAGATTCAGTGAAAAAAATAAGCTATTTATTGAGGATTCATTACTGTTTGTTTTACTCTTTAAGGTATAAAATCTCTCAGAGTCAATTGAAACCATGCAAACTACTATGCATTTAATGGTTTTTTATCTAATTATCTGGAGTTTTACTTTTTTTCTTTTCTTTTTAATTTCCTAACATGAAACGTCACATGCAAATAATACCTATTTAATTTATATAAATATATATATATATATATATATTTACTCATTCAAATACCTTATATTTATATGCCAAATTATAATATATATAATTGCGATGAATTCTATATATTTTTGAAATTAGGGTTTTTTTTCCTAATGATCTTGATTTTACTTATTTTTGTACATCTCAATTTTTGTACATAATGCTGTATAAGTAGAAATACTTAAAAGAGCTGATTTGACTATTTATTTCACCAAAATACAATTATTTACTTGTTCATTTATTTAGTAAAAATTTCAGCGTTAAATGTGTTTAAGGTGGATAAATTTATAGATGGATGGTCAATGGAGAAGTAATTTCTGGTACCATATGTGTGAGATAAAAATATGGGGAAAAGATTATGTGATGATTTGCAAGTTCAGTTAACAAATATTTCGAGACTTTTAAAATAACGCACCGGCTACTGGATAAGGGTGAAACTCACATGCCGAGAGAGCAGTATGGACAATTAACGGTTGCACCCGAGACGTTGCCAAGTGGTTTTAGAACCAAACACAGACGAGTGTGGAGTCATGTAGGCTCACACTATCAGGGATAACACATCTGGTGTATAACGAGGATGTTGCGTTCTATGAGTATAGGTGATTGTAGCATCCCGATTTTGGTATATGTTGGTGCATGTGGATATGTTTAAAAGAATTGATTTGACTACATTTATCACTAACATACACTTATATTCTCGGTCACTTGTCGACAAAAAATTCCAGAGTTAAGCGTTTTGAATTAGAGGAATTGAAGTTGGTAATATATCGGGAAATCATTTTTAATATTGTGTGAGTGAAAACAAAACATGGGAAAAGATCATGTGGTCATGGTAAGATAAAAAAAAGTGTTTCGTACTTTCCAAAATAGTGCATCCATCATCGGATAAATATGAAGTATATGAATCGAGAAAGCATAAGTCCACGCGCCGAACAGTGGCGTGATTATAAAGAATAGCGATCGGGACATTACAACTTTCTTCTAAATAATTATTTGTGAATATTTATCATAGTGTTTTGTGTAATCGGAAAATTTATTTACTATTCATATATATAAATATATCATATGTTGCATTATATAGACTATTAAACATAAAAATACTACGAACTATTTTAAAACCAATCAATGATATTTTAAATAAACTATGTGGTTTCAAAATGATTCTCTTAAATTATTCTTTTATGTAATATATACATACATATATAAATTTTATACATTTTTTATTAACTAATATATTGAAATATAATAACAGTTAATAAGCCAAGTAATCAAAATACTGAATTTGCCATTGTTATGGAAATACGGTGTTATTCCTTTCCTATACATTGTAGTGACACTCTCCAGTTGTCTTACTCAGCTTTACTAAATTTCCTTTTTTTATCATTGCTAAATAAAAAATTCTGCTTTCTCCTTAAAAATTTTTTTCCGTTGTTTTCTGTTTCTTACTTTCTATGCTTTTAATAGAAAAAAATGCTGACAGTAAATACAATATTAAATAATCGTGCATGAACTTCAAAAAATAGCAGTTAAAAATATATTTGAAAGTATATTTAGAAGATATCACATGTATACCGTTAACTTCAAGATATCACATATATATTTGAAGGTATATTTAGAAGATATCTATGAAACTATTGGCAAAAGAAGTTCCTATACATTTATCATCAATAAATATTGATTTATCACTACATTACATATTAATATATGGTTAATTAGGTGTTTAGGTATTTTTTCGTCTTTACTTCTGTAAAACAAGTGGTACGTAAAAATTCGAAAAATATTATAGAAAAATGTTTTTCGATGACTCTCTAATATTTTTTTTTATAAAATACATTTTTTTGAGGAAATGTGTTTCCAAGGTTTTTTGCGATGGCTTGTCATTTTCGACGTTCATTATTTTAAGCTTATAATTCATTTGATATGTGCGCTTCATATGGTGTGTGCCATGTAAATTGTCAAAAAGTATCATGACGGATGATGTCATGAGTTACATCACTAGTCAATGTTGAAAGACCTTTATATTTCTCCTACATTTTTGTGTTTGCTTTGTTTGTCAATTTTCAATGCAAGCGATTGCAGTCCTACATATGATTTATAAGTAAACAACAACAAAAAAAGGATTTGATGTTCTCTTCAAGAAAGGATTTTAAGCAAAATGTAGAATTTGTTTAACCTAAGAAAGATGAAATTTGCCTTTGAATATTTAGACTAAGATGAAGTTTGCCTAACTTTTGTAACAATCATGAGACAAGGACGCACTGGTATGTTCAGGTCCGTGATTCCTCCTCCAGTGACTCCACCATTCAACGATGGGTAAACACTGCTGTAATATTGCTGCCTTCTATGGATTTAGATGGCCCAAAAGAGAGCTCAAGTGATAACGAATTTTGTGATCTACTGTTATTGTTTTTGCTGTTGCAGCCTCCCATGGGATTAAATTGACCAAAAGAGTGCTTTAGCGAGAAATCATGTGGGTTATACCTGTAAAATGGTAAGGGGTCTCTTGAAGAAGAACCATAGTTAGTGTTCTCAGTGAAAGGACGTTATAGAGGCGCGGGAACAACCATGATGATTACACCATTGAACCAAGACTGGTAGTCACTGCTGCTAGCACCTCCTCTAGACGTAAAAAGACCAAAAGAGAGTCCAAAACGAAAAATATGATAAAGTAGGAAGGTTATAGTTGTGAGTGACTAATGGAATCCCTGAAGAAAAACCATATATGGTGTTCATTGTATAGAACCACGGGACGACCCATGGTCATGTCAATGTAAGTGTTATCTCTTGTGACTCTGCTATTGAATGACGAGAATTTGGTGCTTCGGACTCTGCTACCCTCGCCTCCTATGTATTCAATTGGATCACGAGAGATCCAAAATTTCTTATCATTTGGTAAGGCTTCTTGTGAAGACACGTCAAAATGGGCCTGAGTTAGAAGTGCCTCGGTAAGAGTTGTATGGCTTCTTCCAAAAGCCTTGTCCAGGACAATAACTTGTCGTCGTCCTCTTTAGCTGCCTCTCTAACTCTTAGTCATGTTTGTGGGTTTGTTGATGACCACATAGGGAATTAGCGTTTGAGAACATTTTCTTGTAGATTTTGCAAATAAGGACAAAATTAACTCTCGGTGGATAGTTTTTCATCATATTATTTGCTGCTCAGAAAACACGTAAGCCGGTACTAGACCTCTCAATATCTTCCTTTCAGACATAACCTCATGTGGAGACACTTGTCTCAGATTGTTCATTGTCCTCTTCTCCTCCACAGCAACAATAATACTTTTGAGTTTCTGATCAGTTTTAGGTGCGAAGGGTTTGAAAATGACAGATTGGTAAACACTTTGTTTTTAAAACTTTGGTCGGAGTTAGGGTGATGTCTTATCTATTTTATGTTAGATTCATGGAAAATAAGACGTTATTCATTGAGAGGATTCACTGTTGTTGATTTACCTCTTAAGATATAAAATCTCTGAGGGTAGATTGAAATCATACAAACTACTATGCATTTATAGTTTTCTTAAAAAAATATGGTTTTTTATCTAACTATCTTAAGTTTACTCTTTTTTTTTCATAACATGATATTTCATGTGTATAACTCAATATGAATATTTACTCTTAGATTTACGTGCGAGTTCATAATATAATTATATATTTGTTTTAAAATTAGGATTGTTTCTTTAATTATCTTATTTTAGCTCATTTTTGTATCATTTTGATTTTTTGTATGTAGTGCATATGTAGAGATGGTTACAAGAACTGATTTACTAACTATGTTATCAAAATACAATTATTTTTTCAGTCACTTGTTTAATGAAAACTCAAGCGTTGAACGTGTTTGACTTGGATAAATTTAAGGATGGTGACCAATCGAGAAGTCATTTCTGTTATCTTGTAAGTGAGGATAAAAAATGAGAAATATCACGTGGTGATTACAAGTTCAGCAAACAAGTTTCGATCTTTTCAAAATAACGTACCAACCATTATACAATGGTGTGATCCACATGACAAGAGAGGTGTGCGGACCATGGATGGTGGCACTCCAAACGTTACAAGTGGTATCAATACCGAAGCAGAGGAGCGTGCAGTCATATGAGTTCACACTGTCAGGAATGACAGGTTTGGTATGCAACAAGAACGTTGCATTCTATGAGTGAAGATGATTATAAAATCCTGATTTTTTATATATGGTTGTGCATGTGGATAGATTTTAAATAATTGATTTGACTATCTATGTCAGCAAAATGCACTTAGATTTGAGTTTCACTGGCATAGGATCTTCGATCAACCATGGGGCGCATTTGTTCTCGAGAGAACTCAAAAGTTAAGAGTGTTAGACTAGAGAAATTGAAGGATGAATGACCTATCATGAAATCATTGTCGAATAAGAATGAAATACGAGAAAAGATCACGTGATAATTCACGTCAAATTTTTCTTTTGTAACGCTGTGAAACTACTGGCAAAAAAATTTCCATCATACATTTGTTCTTGATAAATAATGACCTATTAGTCCATAAAGATAATATCAATATATGGTTTATTGGGTATTTAGGTACTTTTTCATCCTTGAGTAAGCAAGTATTCTAACATAACGAATAGACACGTGAAAGCCCAAAAGACCGATGTAAGGATGTTTTTAGTAACTTTAGGATGTTCAAGTCAGTAATTCAGAAGGAAGACTTCAAGAACGACACTGGAAACTAGAAAATATCGCATAGATTAAAATGAGGATGCAAGATTCAATGGTCCAAAAGAAAAGATGATATGTCGAATCTTGGATTTTTAGGTGGCTCTTTAGATATATAATAAAAAGGTAAAAAATGTAGGAGTTTATTGGGAAATGCATGAAATTAGCCGGAAAAGTGTGTCGAAATCTTGAAAATGAAGAGATATAACTGTGTGAATAGTTGTAAATTAATGGAAATAATAAGCAATAGAGAGAGAAAAATTGTATCTTTCTCTCATTAAAGAGATGATTCTATAATACAGAGTTTTATTTCTGTCGAAATAGAATGTCCGCTCATAAAGTTGTTATCCACACCGGATATTTGTCATCCATATTGACACGGTAAGACGCATTCGAATGCTTTTTACCCAACATTATTGGATCGCTGTGCTATTCTCCCAACAAATCATTTTTTTGTGCTCAGATTGTTGCAACCTTCTTTGTGCTCAAAATTCTTTTTTAAAATAATCAAATAAAAATAATATTCCTTTAAAACTCATTCATACTAGGAAGCAAAAAAAAACACTTGCATATAGCATTTGATTTTTATATAAAAATTAATGGATATTTTCTTAATATATTATTTTAATATTTTACATCATGAAAAATATATAATTTTTTTGGATAAAATATATTTAATACCGGAAATTCAGGATTCATTAACATATAAATTAACATAAAAAATTTTGATTTAGGTAAAGCTTTAATAAAAAAAAAGATTGAATCAGCATAAGGTTCCAATAAAGAGAAAGTATCACCGATATAAAAGCACAAATAAAGAAAAGATCCAAACTAATATGAAGTCCAAACGAAAATAAAAAAAAATTCAGACATAACAAATCATCATAATCTTAGTATTTGGAAAAACCTATAAATAGAGTAAAAAATCTTAAATAATACAAGTTTACAATTTACCTACTAAACTTGATTTAATATATATAACTAACTGACAAAAAAACAGTGAATCTCTTTTTTCCAATTACAATATAGAAATTAGGTTGAATTCATACTTTGCAATCATATGTAATTGTTTAAAGCATTGTCGAATGGTGGTGGGATTAGTTCGCATGACAACCAAAGTCATGTTAAATTTTGGGAATCGTTGAGATATTATAATTGTTTAAAGTGTTAATTTTGTTTTTCTTGGAACACAACATCAAATGAAATCTTACAAAATAAAGTATGTCCCAAAGCATAACAAAATAAACAAAGAAATTGGAATCAATACAACAACTCCAAA
The DNA here is from genome assembly GCA_000218505.1 of Schrenkiella parvula. Taxonomy (NCBI): domain Eukaryota; kingdom Viridiplantae; phylum Streptophyta; class Magnoliopsida; order Brassicales; family Brassicaceae; genus Schrenkiella; species Schrenkiella parvula. Next base: position 8,704,452 of record CM001192.1, on the reverse strand, counting down.
GTGGAAACAGACATAACAGATGAGATGGCCATGTGATTAGTTTCCACCCTTCTAATCTCTGTCTTATATGACGAAGAGTCAATCACTTAACCGGAAGACAAAAAAAGTCAAATAAACCGAGCAATGTTTGATAAGTCAAAATCAACCGATTAATATTGCAATGGTAAATAAAATAAGTTACATTCCGAAACTTTTCGTTAAAAAGAAAAAACTTTTGCATTTTGCAAGTTTTTAAACTTTCGTGTGTTTTCTTTCATATTGCAATTACAAGTGACTGAACTAAATGAAAAACAATATACATTAGATAGTCAAATTCATTCACAAAAAAAGATAACAAATAAAAATTCAAATAAATCTATTTATTATTTATTTTTTTAAAGAATTACATGATTTTAGTGTATATTTTAAAAACATTATGAAATTTTATCCAATAACCAATTACATCTTACCGTAATTTTCGTCAATGTTATTTTTAAAAAAACGGCCATCTAACAAATAAAGCCTTCGATAAAAGCAAAAAAAACATATATAATTTTTCAATTTATTAATAGAACAAAACCGAAAACGAAATCAAACCCGACAAAATTAAAATCTGAAATCGGAAAAAAGAAGTCAAAATCAAAACAAAACCGAATTGTAAACCATTCCTATAATCTGAACGGTCCAAAAGTATTGACCCCTCTTTGCTTTTCTCTCTCTTCTCTTGGTCTCTCGCTCTGAAAGAGCAAGAAACAGGATTTTTTTTGGTTAGAGGAAGAGGAGAGAGATTGAGAGAACGCTGAAGGCGGAAAAGACCGTTTTGACCTTGTCGTCTCCCCCGCAGATTTTTTTTTTCTTCAGCTCTTCTTCCTCTTAGCCGATTCTCCTCCGATTCTCCTCCGATTCTCCTCCTACTCTCCATATCCAGCATGAACGAGAAAGCCAACGTCTCTAAGGAGCTTAATGCCCGGCATAGAAAGGTCTCTCTCTCTCTCTCTATCCCTCTCGCTCGCAAATCTTCTCGAAATCTCAGATTGTTTTTGTTTTCTCCGAGCTTGCGGATTTGTAGTCATATAAGTTTCATTTTTGATTGCCAACGATCCATGATTAATCATGGATCCTGGACGAGTTTAATTCGATTGGATCTGTGGTTTAGTAGCTAGAGTTCTTCAATTTTTCGTCGATTTCCTGTAGTTATGTGTGGTTTTGAGATGTTATTATATCGTCGATCCTCCGTCTCCCGATCGTTTGAGCTAGCTTATTGTTTCATCAGTTGATCCATTTTGATTTGGCCTTAGAGGACAATAACTCATCACGATCGGCCTACTGAATTGTCCTACAGAAACATTTCTTCTCCTGATCACCACATAAAAGAGAGATGATCTCGTTAAGTGTGTGTGTTCTCTATAGAATTTCGTATTCTATTGCTTGATTTTGGAAGGATATTCATTTACATGTGGTAGCCTTTGAGTTACCTGCCGTGTTGAAACTAATGGTCCTAGTTGGGAGAGTTTTTGGGCTTGATGATGCATACGTGCATAGGCTTGAAGCAGCATGTCAGATCTTCGAAATTTTCGGTGTTCATCGATGAAACTTATCATGATGATTGTGGCTGCTTTGAGAAGTTTGATTCATTTTGGTTTGTTATACATGTCAATTCTGTGTGCTTTAAATATAATTCTTTGATATAGTCAATAATTTCATTGTGTAGCCTCTTACGAATTTTTGTTGATGTAGTCTATTGCTTGAATATTCCCTTGGTTTTTCTGTTGCTTATTTTGCAGATTCTTGAAGGGCTTCTTAAACATCCAGAGAACAGAGAATGTGCTGACTGCAAAACAAAGTATGGTTTTCTCGCATATGAGAATTGTCAGCATTATGCTGGTTAATTTATATATTTGGCTAATACTATATTCCATTTGCTTTGCAGAGGTCCAAGATGGGCTAGTGTTAATTTAGGTATCTTTATCTGCATGCAATGTTCTGGGATTCATAGGAGTCTCGGGGTACACATATCAAAGGTCGCCTCTCAGTTTCCTTTCCACACCTGTTTTCACGATGCTGCATTTCGACACAAAATCTCAGATCTTTGTTAGGTGTTCTTGTTATTATTAAACTCATTCCATTTGGCTCATTCTCTGCGGACTGTCAATTTTGTTTTCTATTAGTTTTTCATATTTGCAGTTTCATCTTGTAGTTCCATCTCAAGAATTACTTTTGTGTTCTGTAGCTGAGAAGTGAGAAGTCTGACTTGAATGCATCAAGTCTCTCTGCTTTTCTGTGATGCCACATCCCTAACTAGAATAACTGTCATTTATCCCGTTTCATAGATTATACGTGTACCTCTAACAAATCTGTGCAAAAGTACATGATGAAGTTGTGCCGTTGATTTCTTATATGAGCCGGGTCCTTTCTGGTGAAGTTGATGTTAACCTTAGAAGCATAAGCGACTTATTTGTTCTAGCGAAACATCTGAATTTTGGGCTCATATGTGTAGGTTCGATCTGCCACTCTGGACACATGGCTCCCCGAGCAGGTTGCATTTATTCAATGTAAGTGTCCTTCAAACTTAATTGTCTATAGGTGGCCCATTTTTATACAGGGGTAGTTTCTCCATGTAAAGTATATAATCTTTTATTTGCATGCAGCAATGGGAAACGAGAGAGCAAATACTTACTGGGAAGCTGAGCTACCCCCAAACTATGATAGAGTTGGAATTGAGAATTTCATACGTGCAAAGTATGTCTCTCTCTTTTCAATTTACAAACTCCTCAGTTAATATTGAATTGTTTTTCTCTTGCTATGCATATTGACATTTAACTAATTCTTGTGACATGACTTTTCTAGGTATGAAGAGAAGAGATGGGTTTCTAAAGGTGAAAAGGCTAAATCACCCCCAGGAGAGCAGGAACGGCGAAGATCTGTGGAGAGGACAGTGCCTGGATATGTGCATGGGCACAGTAGTAGTCCTGTAAATTTGTTTGAGGAGAAGAAAACTGTCCAAGCACCTAGAACAAGAAATAGTATTGCTGCAACGAGGATAAGTCTTCCCGTGCCTCCCCAAGGACCTGATCAGGTACCAAACATACTACCCAGACGATATGTGTTACTAAAGAAGTTAGTGCCATTACTTACTCATAATTATCAACTCCCCATGCCATGATCTTGTCTTATAACCTTAGGATATTAGAAGTAATGCATACGCTGTTGATATCAGACCTTGTATTGTTACATCTAAGAGACAACTGTGTTTCTACGGCCTCATAAATCGTTCAAAGCCTGAATTTTCTCAATCTTTCTAAAATTATCCAAAAGCCTGGTTTTTATGATTCTTGATGCTAAAAAATAAATAGGTCATAAAGCCACTGCAGAAAATAGAATCTGCAGCTGCTCCTGTGGAAGCAACGAAACCAGCAATAAATTTTGCTACTGACCTCTTCGACATGCTCTCGATGGATGAGCCGACTGCAAATACCTCAGAGGCAGCCCCTGCTGATGATAACTCGTGGGCTGGCTTTCAGTGTATGCATCTATCTAGTGCATGATCATGATCATTGTGGCACATTTTTCATATCCTTATAAACTTTATGTTACTCTTTCTTCTCAAGAAAATGCTTTAGATTAATATATTAATTTCTGAATCATATAATTGTAGCGGCTGGAAGTGGTCAAACGGCAGAGAGAAGTGTCACAGCAAAGCCTACTGAGAGCAGTTCTCCACCAGCTACTGGGATCGAGGATTTGTTTAAAGACACACCTACTTTAACAGCACAACAAGCACCACAGAAAGATGTTAAAGGCGATATCATGAGCCTGTTTGAGAAGGTAAAATTCTGAACTCAACTATATACTCTTCTCATATTTACTGCTTTGTTGGGTCCCCCTTTCTATTGATTCTCAGTTTTCCAAAATTGTCTTTTTGTATCGTTATTAAACTCGCAAGTTACATATATAGCGTGACTGATACTTCCAACAGAAAACGTATGTGTTGTGTCTTCTATCACTTACGCTGGTTCTTTCAACACTGGCCATTTGGAATTCCAGAGCAGAGTCAAGTGATATAGCTATTGTGTCTTCCATTTGTTTACAGTCGAATATGGTGTCGCCTTTTGCCATGCATCAGCACCAGGTTGCTATGCTTGCTCAGCAGCAAGCGCTTTACTTGGCTGCAGCAAAAGCCGCAGGTGGGACTCCAAACGGCGTGAATCAACAAGCTGCTGCTAATGCTCTTAACTTAGCATCTGCAAATTGGTCAAACACTAACTACCAGATCCCTGGAATGCCTAACCCAGGAGGTGGTCAAGCGGGAGGTCAAGCGGGAGGTCAAGCTGATCTCCAGAAACTTATGCAAGTAAATATCTCCCTCTTGCTTTTGTTTTAGCAAGATCTAAATTACCACCAAGTTCTTGCAAAATTCTCACCAATTCTTGTTCTCTTTTTTGTCACCGTAACTTTAGAACATGAACATGAACGCAAACATGAACATGAGACCCGCACAACCACAAGAGAACAACACTCTTCAATATCCAGTATCCAGGTATGTAAAAATAATACTGCTTTCTGGGTGTATCATCTATGAAGATAAGAAAAACAAAGAAGTAAACTGTATCTGTCTTATTCAACTTGCCTTCGCCTTTGAACATTATAGATTTAATGTACTCTGATATAACTGGACTTGTAAATAAGTGCTCTCTTGTTTTCATGGGCTCCCAAGATTTCCAATTTGAGACATCTTGCAAGTATAATGTCGGAAATAAGATCTGTTGGTTGTTTTTTTTGTTACTAATGCAGTTTCTACACAACGGCTCAAGCTAATCCCGCGACTAATGGTATGACCCCAAACTCAACCGGTAAGCCTCAGTCATCATCCTCGTCGACGCAACCAACGAGCACAACACCATCTTCTCGTTCAGGCAAAGACTTTGATTTCTCTTCCTTGATGGATGGAATGTTCACAAAACATTGATCAAGAGAGGGACTTTTCTCAATTACCTATCTTAAAATTTGTCTTAAACTTGAAAAACGAAAAAGATATATACACTCATCTCTGGACAGTTTTTCTATTAAACAATTTTTTCTTTGAAACTCTGTTGTAGTTTGGGCATTGATTTACTCGATTGCTGAAAGGGTAATAGATGCAATTCTTGAGAAGAAAGAAACGACATTTGTCCATCTGAATGTGATTGATTGTGTGTGAGCGCCAGAAAACGTAAATTGCTCTCATTCACATATTGTTTAATAGGTTTTTTTGAGATATAGCCTTACCACACTTAACACACCAAATTTAAACTTCCAAAAAATAACACAAATTATTGTATAAATATACTTACTTATCATAAAAAAATTACAAACAAAATTAAAACATTATGTTTGGGTTCACTATTTCCAATTTAGGGTGTAAATTCTTTATCAGGGTAATTTAGAGGTACTAGTTTGGAACTAAAACTTAAAAATTTGTTACTTTAGAGAACTGCTCTTTTTATTAGATTTATATATATATATATATAAAATAAAGAATCGATGTTATTGTCTTCATTTAACAATATTAGTTGATATTTCTGTAAAATCTCATTTCATACGTATTATCTGAACCAAAGTAAATATTCGTGTTAATTTTTAATTAATACCCAAATGCAACATAGAAATCTAGAATCAAACAAACATTTAATTTTTTTAGTTAGTTAGACCAAATTATATATAGGTATTGCGTAAAGTTTGATACGCACGAAAATTCTTTTTGGAATTAAACAAAAACAAACAAACGGTTCGAAAACTCCTTTCAAAGAAAAATATATACCTTTATTGGTAAGATCAATAAAGGCGACGTGTTGATGTTAAACTTGTTATGGACGGCTGCTCTAGCGTTTGAAAAGGTTTGAGTTTGGCATTGTTCGGGCTTTTGGTCAAGTGGCTTAAACCTCATTCTCCTCTCCTTCGACCTTCACCACAATTTTATTTTGTACCTCCCTCTCGCCAACCTTCGTTTACCTTTTTCTCTTTTGAGAGATGTCGTGAACCACTTCAATTGTAGATAAGATTTTGAAACATTAATGCTTTTTTATATATATTTAATCGGATGATCCGATTGTTTCTAATAAGACTACATCGAAATATTATATTGTGGATTATTTATCTCAGATTCAACGATTTAATACATCAAAGTATTATATTAAGTTCTAAACGAACTCCGGTTATCGAACTATGAGATCCATGAAATTCATCGGGTTACCACATTACATGTTCCGAATTTGAAATGTTTTTCAACTAATGTGAGAGAATAGCCGGATCTGTTTGGACATATGGTCCAAACCCCAATTTTCTACATAAATGTGGTTTTGTTTTTATAAAAATTTAGATTCAAATGAAATGTTGTAACGCTCTTACCACTTTTTTATGTTCTGACAAAAAATATTAATGTTTGATTTGATTACCATAAGATCTTATGATAGTTTAAAATCTTTAAAATGTTTGAAAAAAAATGTGATCATCTGTTCAAATCACACTTGATCATAGTAAGATCTTCTAGTCGTAAGTTGTATGTTGGATTTGTTAATGTTTTTTTTATTACATTATTGTCTCCTTACGTCTATCGACCTCGACGATCTAATGCAAATATAGTATGATAATCCAACACATGAGAACACGTCCGTTTTTAGGCTCAATTATACTTCTGGTTATTAAAAACAAAAATACAATGTCGGTCTTGTACCGTGCTTTGGACAGAAGTTTGATAAGTTCTAGTTTATGTATTTAAAATAACTAAGATCAATCAGTGTCAAGCATGAAAATACAAAAATGGTCGGTAGAATCTTGTTGTGCTTGTTGACCCGTAATGCGATATAAATATCTTTCATGGGTTCGAATTGTCAAATCAAATCTACTATTAGTATATGCGTACAAGAGTTATGCAAACAAAATTGAACGTTAGAATTGAGAATGAACGTATGCATCCATCTCAATTATTTTATTTGAGATCTGCATGTCCTTTTCTAAAGCATTATTCACATATATCATCATTATCATTCCCACTCTGAATTTCATCTATTAATTATATTTTACAATGTCAATTAAAATGGCCTACAATACCTAAAAATCACAACTCAACAGTAACCGCTTTTATTATTTTTTTATTTAAAAAAAAACCATTATTGATACTTTTTAAAAAAATTAAATAATGTACAGAACAAAAATGAAAAATGGTCAGAAAATTCAAGATTTCTGTTTTTTAAATCGACAGTGTTAAATTTATTGTATTATAGTAAAACTGTCTGTTAGTGAAATTATCGATAGAGTAATTTTTATAAACAAATAATTAATAAATGATTAAAAACAAAAACTCAACCCCGTATATCAAATTCTATAATCTTAATGCCATAAGTTAATTACATTTATTGTCAAATCTTTTTTGTAATGTTAGGTTAAAGTTTAACGTCAAACGAAAGCATCAAACCCAATTCACCACGTGTAACTCAGATAAACCTCCATCACCATAGCTTATATATAGGGCCCACTTGTGATTCTGTGAAAAGCCCACACAATAAGGACCACATTTTAAAATTTTATTTTCACCAATTTTTTTAATAATATATATATATACACACAGACCTCAGCTTCTTTTAGTAGATAAGAAGCACCGAAACTAACTTAAAGAAGCAAAGTTCCCGAGGCAAATGAGATCACTCACCATGCCTATTCTCCTCCCCACCTCTTCCTTTAAAACGACGGCCATCTTCGTCATCGCCGGCGTATTTTCTGTTGCGGCGGCGGCGAGTTTTACCGTGCCTTCAGTTTCGCATTTCGTTGCGTCTCGCTTCCCGATAATCTATGATAACACAGTCTTCCTCTTAAAGCCACCGTATCTTTACTTAGTCATCAACTGTATCATCGTCTCTATCGTCGCGACATCTAAGCTCACGCAGAAATCGTTTTCCAATATCGACGATTCGGATTTCTCCGAAGTAGTTACGCCGGTGACGGTAGTACCGGTACCTTCTGATATCGACACCGGTTATTTAAAGGCGGCTTCTGATTATACCGGATTTGTGGAGAACGATGCGACGGTTGATCCGACGGTGGAAGATGTCCAGAAATTTCCCGACGTCGTCGTCGATGGTAAGGTAATAGTCGATGATGTAGATGATCAACAGCCAAAACCGAGCAGCGATTCGCCGGAACCGGAGACGGAGAAGCCAAAACCAGAGAGAGATTCGCCGGAGATTTCGATTCTGAAGAATAAAAGGAAACCGCCGAGATTCAGTCAACAAAAGTCACTTAAAACTAGTCCAGAAGGTATATTCATTCACGAATCTCGGAAAATTCGAATTTCTGTGAGGGGCAATGGTAAATTAACAGTTTTCCGAATTTCCGGCAGGTTGTGGTGGAAATAAAAAGTCGGCCTTGGGAGTGTCAAAGCCACCGAGGAGGCAAGACACGCTGGAGACGACGTGGAAGAAGATAACGGAAGGACGCTCGACGCCGTTAACGAAGCACTTGACGAAATCAGACACGTGGCAAGAGAGGTCTCACGCGCTGAGCTCGTCGGAAGAGAGCGCCAAACAAAAAAAGAAGGAGAAGATGACCAAGTCCGAGAACTTTAATGACCTAAATACCCCTACGGAGGAGGAGTCATCACAGAAATCGCGGTTGAAGCGCGAGCCGTCACCGGGTCAGGAGGAGCTGAACCGGCGCGTGGAGGCGTTTATCAATAAGTTCAACGAAGAGATGAGGCTGCAACGACTAGAGTCTTTGGCCAAGTATAACGAAATGGTAAATGGAGGGACTCGTTTGTAATTATTGTGTGTTTTTTTCCTTTTAGCTGTCAATGAAAAGGACGGCACCGGAACCGGCACAGTCGCAAAAGTTGACTCCTTTTTATAACCACTAAGAGTTTCTTTTTTTTCTTTTTTTTCCAGGGAACAAATTTTAGAAATAATGTGTAGTTATGCCAAAAAAGAAAATGTGTACTTTGTATGTGTGTTTATGATTATTATGTTTCTACTTTCTAGTGGTCAAAAATCATATTAATTATGTGGTTTAAAATGAAGGATGTGAATAGTCTAGTGATCGAATCCACTGTTTGTTTGTTTTTGAAGATTTTAACATATAAACAATATTATTTATATACTATACACACACTTTGTTTTCTTTTGGCAGAAATGAATTGTATAATTTTTCTGCGTAAAAATATTTACATGACCATAGTAGCAGCAGGAAAAAGCCTATCCAAGAAAGTATACAAACCTCCTCCAAGTAGAAGAGCACCACTGGACAAGAAACATAGACAATTGAATCACAAATCTAATACATTAACAAAATCTGAAATCATTTAAGATTATATAATCATTTATGGGTTTAGAATGCGTCATACCTTATGGGGTTGATCCATGCAGAGACTTTTCGAAACGAAAGTAAGCTCTGCAGAAATTCAGGTAAATACGCAGATGCTTACTAATTCGTCACTACATTATCAAAACCTAAACGGCGACATTTGCAATTTACTATTTGTTGAGTAAAAAAGGAAAACACATGATACCTGTAAAGCTCCTGCGAACGAAGCAGCGAGGATGAGTGGAGCAACGTAACCTGTTGTATACGTTAGTAGTAAGCTTCCACCAATTACTGGATCCTGTGTCACAACGATTACATTATCTATTTCAGCTTTTTTTTTACTAACACTTGATAACAAAGTAGAAAACTTTACTAGCTCTCATATTCTAACCAAAGGACACAAAATTAAATTACCCTGGAAGTAGCTACATAGCCAAGAAGGGTGGCTAGAACTGGAGTACTACAAGGTGAGGCAGCAAGTGCAAATGTGAGACCGGCGAGATACGCTTGTACACCTGGTAAAACATTTTGTTACCAAAGTGTTAGAAACCACACGAAAAAAAAAACTCATAAAAGATTTTGGCTTGGGAGGATTACTAGATGGGAAGTTTGCTGCTGCAGCACGAGGGTCAAAGTTGTTAAAGAAAGATGGAAGCTGAATTTCGATTACCTGTAAGAGGAGAATAAAAGAGACTGTGTTGGACATGGAAACGCCAATAATGCTGAATGGAAAGTACTATTATAACAAAAGTACCTCAAGGAGATTGAGACCCATTACAATAGCCAGACCGGATGCAGCTACTGGTAGTCCTTGCCCTATTTGTCCATAGGCTTTTCCGGCGAAAGAGGCTACTATCCCAAGAAGTGCTAAGGTAGTTGCTAATCCCAGTGAGAAAGCAATTGCATCTCCAATAACCTAAGTGCATATAGAGCTGAAAGATTACTGAGAGCTATAGTGTGACTAAAAGTGATGTATTCTGATTAGGAATGAGTCTACCCTTCCTTCAAGTGAAATTTGATTTGTTTAAAAAAAACTCGACTTTAGCTTCTTTTAGGTTTTGATTTGAATACAATGAAAATGACCTAACTAACTCGTAACAACGAAAAAGATCTAATTAACACGTAACGCGATAGCTATCATCGAAATCTGATCTGAACAGCCACTAACCTGTGCTCTGCTTTTGCCAGACCCAAATGCACCTATATGTTACAGCCATATCAAGGACCAGTGAGGAATGAATTAGAACAAACTAAAATTCTAACAAAACTTGTGAGAAATGCATCATACCAATATAACCAAGTGTCAAAGGCAGAACACTGAGTGTACATGGAGAAAGACTTGTCACAAGTCCTGCCCCAAATATCACTGCCAAACTACAACCGAGATAAATCAGCAGGAGAGCCAAATGACTCAATGGTCAAACTCTCAGAAATGCTGTGCACTGAGAAAGAATCAGAGAAATAAACCTTGTTACACTGAGAGCTGATAGCTGATCCTGAACAGCTTCATTTGCTTGTTGGTTAGCTGAATACAAGAAGTTTCCAAGCGAATCTCCCAGGGTTCCTTCAGCCAAGATGTAGACGGAAGTGGCTTGATCCTGTCTTAATAGAAAATTAGTTTCTGATTTTACAAGCAAACTGCAAATACATAGTGGTCGAAAAAGACGAAGCATCTCAAGGCAGAAAAGCATAGGCACAAATTTGTTCCAAACAAAAATATTGAGTCTAAACCACCCCCCCCCCCCAACAAGGTCTAATATATATGGATACGCTGAATTTTTTTATCATTAGCTTTGCACCAATGAAAAACACTACCTTAGACATTCTCAGTAAATTATTCAGCTTAAGATGTGAAACGTAACTGAACAGAAACCAGCGAAGAGATCAGATAAGTGTGGAAACAATCTAAAAAAGATGATAGTCTATGATTACGCTTTACCAATACAATCATCTTCAAGTCTGCGGCCTTTGCTGAGCTAATAGTTACCAAGTTTGCCACTGGGAAACAAGATAAAGTTCGGACTCAGCATCATCAATACTGCTTTCTATTAGAGAAGCAATAGAAGGAAAAGGCAGCAAGCAAAAAAATCCAGTCGTTCGAAAGCAGAATGAGGCATATTTTGCTAGTTTTTCCAAACAGTTGCTCATAAAATACGCTTTTAAACACACTCGCATTCTTCTTTCAGACTACAATCTATAGAGTCAAGACTCACAGAATGGATACATGCCACAGAACAACGATTGGTCAAAATATCCAACCGAGTGCAGAAACTCAAAAGCAAATAGATATTAACAGATATAGATTTCTTAATCTTATCCGGTAGAATGATTGAACTTTTAAGAGAAATACTCGCTTTAGGAAGTGAGAAGAGAGTAACATTACCTCCGACTAAACCACTACTAAACATCGTAAGTTTAGCACATCTGCTTTCTTTCTTCTGTAAAGAAACAGCATCAGACCTTAAACTTCTCCCTCTCTGAAGCTCACAATGCTTAGAAACACGAACCCGCCTTTCCTCTGTAATCCACAGAGAAATAAAAAACAAAAAAATGACCAGTGGCTTAAAATTTCTGAGTTAACTTTCTTGGTGGTTCCCTAAATCTAGCCATTTCAAAACCAGTGCATGTTCTGAGTGTATGTAATAATTTGAGGTAACAAAGAGAATAAGAAGAAGAAGACGATAACTAACATGTGGTAGTTGGAAAATGGACAACGCAAACTTCCGCGACCCAATTTCAATTTCAATTTCAGTTTGAATCAATCCAATATCTTGATACGCAAACTGCAACACTAATTTTTTTACAAAAAAAAAAAAACTAAACGATAGATCATATTCGATCAAATAAAAGAGGAAAAATCCAATCCAGCTAAATTTCTCCAATTTTTTTCTTAAAACTTAAGAAAACGAATCAAAAGAGCAAACTCACCACAACAATGATTGATTCTGCAGCTCGAAAATCCACCGACGAAACCACCGGCGATGCATCGGTTCACGCTCAAATTCATGGCACTCGAGAGATAAACGGTCCTCTCGCTTCAGATTTTTTTTTTTTTATCTTTGTTCTATTTTTTTCGTTAGTGAAAACCTTTGTGCTTTGCTGCTAATGGGCTGAATCTTTTGAGCCATTAGGCCCACAATACTAACTATCTCTACTTCTATCAATGGAGAAATTTCATACTAATTGAGTTGTGGGACTATCTTTAATGGGCCGAAGATTGTGTTTAAACTACCTAACAAGTAACAACTTGAAAACGGTTTGATGATATTCTTTTAAGGTTTTCACTATATTTTTTTATTTTTTTTGTCACTTTTATTATTGTCATTGACAGCAAAAAAATATATTTTAAATTTTTAATGGTGAATATCATATCACGCAATGAGTGGGCTATTCAGTAAGTTTAAAAGCATAAACTCAATTGTCATTATCTATTTAGCTGATTTTACCAAACTTTGCTATAAAACCATATTTTCAAAAGACACTTTGGTCCACTTTAGGTTTATACTTTCTAGCAAACATCACTCGCACGTATTAAAAATAAAAGGTGTGGTCTACATCGATCCGTGGGGACATTTTTAAGATATGCATGGATTTTGGAGAGTGCCTTATCCAATAACAAAATTATATAAAATGAAACGATACAAATTACAATTACATGTTTCTTCCTTAATCAGATGTCGCTTCGAATTAAGAAGTTCAATAATTGTGATTTATTTGATATAAAGATTAAACGGCTATTTTTTTATCAAGCTAGGCAACTAATAGAAACGTTATAATCTTGAACTCAAATGAAGCATATGATAATAGCTATACCAAAATTCTAGTGAGCATATGTTGCGCATAACTCAATGCATAGTTTTCATTTAGAATATGATTTTACCTTGGAATCGTTCATTCTAGGACTGGGCAAACTACGAGGAACTAAAAAATTGGCATGAACTGAACCAAAACTACCTGATACCAAATTAAATTAAAAATTATAAATATCTGAATGATTTTTTATTTAAATTATTTTAGATATTCGAACTGAACTATAACCTAACCAAAAACCGAATGGTTATTTTGGGTACCCTAAATATAATGCATATTCAAAAATATTAATTATATTTAGGTTAAAATAACCAAAATACCGTAATTATATTTGTATTTTTATTTATGTTTAAACTAAAATACTCGAATTAATCTAAATTATCCAAATATTTTGATCCGAATTAACCAAAATTACATGGATTACTCGGTATTTTATCCAAATCACCCGAATTACTCGACATTTTTATCCAAGTTATCCGAATTTATCTAAAAAATCCAAATCGAACCGTAATCGAATGGAACCCGAACTTTTTTTAGTTACCAATCGGTTCCTAAAATCACTATCCGAGCCGACCCGAAAACCGAAGGAACCGAACCAGAATTACCCCAATTTTATATATATCCGAACGGTTCCTATATTTTTTATCTCCAAAAAATCTTAAATCCAAAAAATCCGAACCCAATCCAAATTGGAACCCGAATGCCTAGATCTAGTTCATTCTTTGAAATAATTGATCTCTTACAAACATTAGTGATGATTTTATTTTCGGATTTATATAATTACCATCAGAAATCTTTGGTCTTTTAGTGTTTTAGCGTAGTGGATCAATTGATAAGGCGTTAATGTATACTTACATGTTCATACATACTTTGAAATAGTCCAGTTAAAAACATATCTAATATAAAGTAGTGGGCAGTTTGGGGTTTTGCATTTGGCAATTTTTATTAAAGCAATAAAAACGATTGACGTTATAACAAATAGAACAAATCATTCGATAGAGAACGACTCAGATAAATGCATTTTCGTATTTTATCGCCTACTGTAACATGGTAGTTGAATACATATATTAGCTGACGAACTTGAATCTGTACTGTATTATAAGTAACACAGATGTCTATTCTACTTTCACTTCCACGATTTTGTCTTAAACAAACTTACTTCGTTCGTAAACACAATTAACGATGTACAATTATAGTTTATTACCGTTATTTTATATCGTATACTATATGGGAAAATCCTAGTCGTCAAACTAATAGTCTAAATTATGCAATTTGTAGTGGTTAAAAAATCACTCTCTAATTTGATATAATAAGATTAAATTATTAGACCACCAATTTTTTTCATATTTCACCAAAATAATACAATATACAGACTAGTGGCCACTTAATTGCATAGCACATATCCTAATCATAAACAGTACCAACAATCAAATTACGATATATATTAGTTAACCACTTCTACTATATTGTATTTGTACTTGCCATTCCACATAATCCGATCAATGTTTGTACAACACTCACATGCACTGATCACATATATCAATGCCGTACGGCTACAACTACCACAAGTCCGTAATGATTAAAAGTCTTAAATCCACTGGTAATTACGTTGCGATGAATATAATAGTTGCGCGATTTACGTTTTCTCACATACATACTTCGAACACGAGCACAACAATAACAAACACAAGGAGAAAAAGAAGAAGAGTGTCACTGACTTTAGGACAAAAGTATTGGGGTAGACATGAAGAGACATGAGTGTAAATGCGGACATTCCCTTGTCGATATGTCAGAAATTTTCATAAATTATGATTTTACTCTCATTCTCTCTCCATCATGCTCAATGATGCTAACCATTTATCTCATCGCATCGCATGTTCACATTTTTTTGTAAGGAAAATACACAAAAATGTATAAAACTGTCTATCGTTAGAAACAGTGAAATCTTAAAATGTTGAACAAAAAAAGTTTAACTGCTGTAATTATTTCTGGCTGATTAGTCTAACCAACCCCTAAATTAAGTAGGATTATATAATTGTTTAGAGGAAAAGAGTTGACAAACAAAATTTTAAAAGTCCTTGTTTGTAAAAGAATTTTAAAGTTTGACTTGTCTTTCATAAAATATCAGAATGCATCTATAAGAAGATGCATATTGATTGTTGCCATCGAGAGTTGGTAAGAAATTGTTGTATTTTAAAACTTCTACAAGTTGGAAAATGAAATTAAAAAAAATACAAATACATGCATATATCGGAATTAAAACGAAAACATTATTATCATGACACAAATACAACAAGCTAAACAAAGTGGTGGTTACTCAATTGCCGATTATATGAAAGGTTTGTTGATTCTATAAACTAAGAACTATTGAATCCATTCACCATACTGATTGATATTTAATGTGTCTCGACGTAATAACTTGATATGTAAACATAAGTACATGCCACATTGAAAACCACGAGTGTTGTGTAAATTATTAATCACGTACCTTAAGCGAACACATCTCATCATTGTCTTTTTTTGTTTTTTGATTATCTTCGTTTTGTTTTAGATATCGGGTGCAAACAAATCATTCACTTTTTTTTTAACATTGTGTTTAATGAAATAAAAATCTTAAAGTACTTATGGGTGCATATACTGATTACCCGCACATGAAAAGTTATTAAAAATAATCAAACATGCTAGTTTAGCTAGTATTAGTAGCCTTTTTGGTTTTAACCAAGTATTAGTAGTTATCATCCTGTACATACGTGGATTTATATCATATAGAGACCACACATTTTTACTAGACGTAGATTAAAAATTAAACTATCGTATATATGTATCTAATTTTTTACAAAAAAATTGTGGTTGGATCTACTTTACCTCAAATTAAAAGAACATGTAGTGAAAATTGATCAGTACTAGTACTGCAAACGATATGATTGCTCATTGTTGATTTAAGATTTCAATGCTAATTGCAATTAAAATATGTTATGATATCAATATTGTGCGACCCAAATTTTATATTCTAAATTATCTCTTATCATGTCTGTACAAGACTAAAAGCAACATTTCCACATACGAGTTTCCATCTTTTTAATAAAATTATTATTAATCTAGCTATACAATTTTCAATATTCTATGGCTACAAAACTAATTAGCCACTATTTTTTCATAAAGGAGAAGAAACAAAAAAAGAGAAGTGATAAACAATTCGTGGTATGATTAAGCTAATTGGGTGACAAATTAATGAAAAATAATGATCTGAAACATTAATTTGTGTAATTATTGTTGTAGCTTTCAAGCTACATAAAATGCGACACCTTATTTATTCAGCTGGATTATTGACTCGCTCTTACGCTTTTCAGCAAAGTGCTCTCTCATTGCAAGATTAGCGGAAGCCACGTTTACTTTGTTCATATTTAAATATACATTATATTATTTATATATTTATACGGTTGACCAGTCTTTATTGGCTCATCGAAGTAGAGGAACAATAGGAAAGTTTTACTTCGAAGAAAGAAAGATTGGTACACCGAGACTTATAGATTTTCACATAGTAGCATGAAATCCAAACTAAAAGTCTAAAACATAGAATTATACCTTTCTAAAATAGGTATTTTGTAGATAAACATTAGAAAATATAATTAGTGATACGTTTCAACATTATTTTTTATGCTTAAATACATTATCTGTTTTTAAAACCTAAATTTAATAACTCAATAGAAGAACAAAAAAAAACATAAAAGAAGGAAATAATACTTTAGCTTTTTTTTCTATTGATTGGTAAAATGATACAAAATCGTTTGAGAATGTTGTTTTGGTAAAATTAGGTTTTAGATATGATAACGTTAAACTATGAAATTAAAAGTTAGAATTTTTGTATATGCTTTAGATATTTTTTTAATATGTTATATATAAAGTAGTTTGCTATAACTAAATGATAAATGATCGATCTTATAATTTTTGTGAATATTCTATTTTAATAGATTATATTAGGACTTTTTTTTCCATAGTCGTTTTTTTACAGGTTTCTTAAACTAAAAAAAAGAAACTAATAGTATTTAGTTGGATAAAACTTTTCACTAGTTAAAAATTCATCAAATAAAATATTATTATTATTATTATTATTATTTTAGTAATTATAGTTAGAAATGCTTTTAATATCAGTTTTATGTCATAATCCATATAAAAATTGATGATATGGAGATGAAATATATAATAGAAGGTAACTCTAAATAAATTAGTAATATATATTTTATAGTCAATGGCAATCATTTAACACTTTATTGGACTGACGATCTATTTCTCCCTCGGAACTATCATATAACACTATGAATACCCAAAGTTTCGTTTCTAATACAGATCTCGTTAGCTTTAAAGTTCGAAACCTATTTCTCCTTAATTTGAAATATCGAAACCTAATTCCACACATATTTGAAATTCTCGGTTACGCGCTCAGGACCAATATAAAACCAGCTGCAACCGATACCAAACCGTTTAAAAACCGGTTTCGATGGAGATAGCCTGACCCAAATTAAACCCAAATAACTCTAAACCCGACCCAAAAATCAAGTTTACGTTATCTTCAGTTTTTTAAATTTTTTCTGGGTTTAGAGAGAAATAAGAACCCTAAAAATCGAATTGGGGGAAATTGATTTCTGGGTAAAATCGAGAGAGGAGGAATAAGGATAAGCAATATATCTAGAGATTCGAATGGATCTTCGTGCGCCCAGCTGGAAGAGTCTCAGGTGTGCCAAGGAGGGTTCGGGTTCAAGTTTAAGGTTCGGGTTTTGGGAGAAACCTAGAATTGGAGATTTTTTTGATTTTGCGATTTGGGGGAGATAGAGAGATATATTTAATTTCTTGGTTTAACCCATGTAAACGGATTGTAATCAGGTTAGAATCAGTTTTTAACGGTTTAATTTTGTTTTGGTTAATTAATTGTGGTTAAAGACTGATTGGTATATAGTAAACTTTATTATTTAAACTTTGTTATAAGAGAAAAAACATGTTATTCCTTAAATTGCATGAAATATAAATTTTAACATAACAAAGGTTTTGCCAAATTAAATTATAATGCCAAAAAATCCATTTTTATACTCCCAAAAGAATGTGTAAGTTTGTGGAGAAGAATCAAAAGGGTAGTTGTAGTTAAGAGACTTCAGGAGTTGCTAACGTGAGCGCCTTGATTGAGGGGTATTATCGTCAAATCCCCTTTAACAACAACAAACCCATTCTTCCTTCCAACGTGTCACGTTCTACAACTAAATACTTTTGACTTTTGTTATTTTGTGGATCTATTTCAATTTTAAATCTCCGTGGCAACGTCTATTCATGTTCACTAAATTAGTACATTTGTCTTTCCATTTTTAATTAATCTTAAGACTTTTCGTTTTTGTTGGTTTTAATGTTTAAGTTATATAAACTTATATAGACTGAGTTTGAAATTTGGAGACAAAAAATAAACAAAATAAATGACCACATTTTAAAAATAAAAAAGTAAGTGGACACACACATATTAACATGTAGATTATGGTTTTGTTTTGGAAAAATTAGTATATCAGTGTTATAAAATAAATAGATTTAAGTAGACAAAAGAACCACTATAAAACTTTTTACTGTCATTAATTAATTAGAGGATTAGTGTTTTAAATACATTGTTTTTTTCTTCTTCTCAACAAACCGCCTTAATTCATTATTAGGTGGAATTGTAGATTATTACATTGAATGATCAAAATCTATAGAGGAACAGTGAAAATATTACAAACTAATGATTTCCTTACAAAATTAACAAAAACTAACGCAATTTATATCAATTTTAAAATTAATATCAAATTAAAAAATATATTGTTTTAATATTTGTATGGTATAAAATTAAATTATAAAATAAAACTAATGATATGTATTCTTTTTAGTTAAGTGATAACTATTTTTGATCTTTTATCTATATAGTTTCATTTTAACTAAACTAAAAGTTGATAAATGATCCAATTAAAGTAATTAATTGGATAATTTCATCACTTAAAGATAAAATTTGAAGTGGTTATGTTAATTTCTAGGTTCCTAGTTAATGATTTGATATTCCCAGTTAATATGATATGGTAAAAGATCCAGTACCTTAATGGTAATTTGCTGAAAACACAGGGGTATATTCAAATGGGCGTTTATGATGAAGATGATAGCAACGTTATTTTTGCGACCAACGTTTTACGAATATATATAATTTTATTACTTTAAGTCATTAATATAATTCAAATTCGGACCCTTTTTTGTCTGAGCAAAGAAAAAAAAGACAAAAAAAATTTGAATTTTTTTTTTGTTGGTCGAAGAGAAAGAGGGGAAGAAGAACAGAGGATTTATTCATTACTCTTTTTTATCTTCTTCTCTCCAATAAAAAAGCAAAAGTTGCATCCTTTAGAGAGAAAAATTCTTCATCTTCTCAGAAGAAGGAAAATCTTAGGGTTTAAATTTTCTCAGGAAACAATTCGTTTTTCTTTCTATCAACAAACTAACCTGAGAGTCTCTCTGTCTTGTCTCCATTGACCTCGTAAGTTTCGCTCTTTCTTGCTTTCGGTTTTTTTTTGTTCCTTTCAAATCATTTTCTCTTCTTCGTTTGTGCAAAGATCAGGTTTTTATTGATTTCCCGTTTAGTCAGAATTGATGCTTTTCTTATTTTTTTCAACCTTTGTTTTTTATTTTTTTCAAATTTCTTACCAGAAATGGAGGAGCCTCGAGATTTTAATTTTTTTTTGCGTTTACAAATGTTGAGAGATTCTTCGCTGAATTTCTGATTTTTGTCTTTTCTAAGGTCTTTCCCAAGAAGCTCTCTTTGGTTTCGAGGAGGTATGCATGGTTAACGAGGCGTGGGATTTTTTGCTTCTGGCCTTCCGACGTTCCTCGTTCACTGCACCGATTTGAGAAATTAGGGTTTATGAAGCTCGGATTGCGTGAAATGCTTGTCAAATAAGACTCTGAACAAGGGATTTCTGATTTCTGGTGTTGGGTTTGTCGAATTTTGTCTTCTGGTGATACATTTTTTGGGTCTGATTTGAACAAAAAAAGAAGGAATGATGTTATCGGCGTCGCCGAACACACTAGCGAAAAGCTCGCTTGAGGAAATGCTCGAGTCTCTCCGTAAGAAAGACGAGTGCGAGCGGCCTATAGATATGCCCCCGGCTCTTCCTTCTCGGCCTAATTCCAGGGCTCGTCTTCCGTCGGCTCGCCGGTCGCTTCCGGCGAAGTTTAATGTTTGTAGTGTCATGGAAGATCAGAACGGGAGTGTTGCTTCTTCGCAGCCTGCGGCGGATACTGAACCGGAAAGGAAAGAGGAAGGGAAGAGGAAAGAGAAGGATTTAGGAGTTAAGAGGAACAGTTTCGGAAGCAAGAAGATGAGGACTGGTCATAGCTCAGAGTCTCCGTACGCGGCAGAGAAAGAGGAGGATGAAGGTGTGAAGATTAGTGCTGCTAAAGTTAGTCCGGTGGAGAACGCGGAGGAGCAGAAACCTGAGTGGAACGATAATGTTGAGTATTTCATTAAGAAGGTAAATTGATTATGCTGTCTCTTCGTTTCCTTTTTTTTGCTTGTGAAGTTGAATCATTTCCAAGGAAGATCATCTCAGATATTGAATTATAGTTAGGGTTGAGAGATCAGGAATGAGTCTTTTTAGTGGTGACTTGAGAAGTGAGATTTTGAAACTTTGTGATAAGAAGAGTCTGACCCTTGGAGGGTTTTGTGGAAGCATATAGAGATGAAGAGGCTGAATAAATAGATGGAGTATGTTTGTGCTTGGTAGATAGCTTGCTTAGGGGTATCGTACTTATGCTTAGTTTTTTCTAACCATGAAAAATTGAGATCTAGAACTTTGTTTTTGGGCACTTGTGGTTACTGTGTTTGTATTGTATTTCAGAAACTTCGAGTTTGGTGTCGGGTTGCAAATGGGCAGTGGCAACTGGGGAAGATACAGTCTACTTCTGCTGATACGTCGATTGTTATGTTGTCCACTCCAAATGTAAGACTTACTTTTTAATGTTGTTGCACTTTCCATATGATATTGAAGTGTTTCTGCGTTCTGACTATTGAGATCTTGTGATTTTTGTTGCTATCAAAGGTTGTGAAAGTGTCTACTGAAGAGCTTTTTCCTGCAAACCCAGATATATTGGAAGGTGTTGAAGACCTTATACAACTTAGCTATTTAAATGAACCATCTGTTCTTTATAACCTTCGTGTCAGATATTTGCAAGACGTGATCTATGTGAGTTCACTGAAAATCCCAAGTCTTCTGATTAGTTTCTCACATTTTTGTCAGCTCGTAACTTACGTTCATGTCTCCCTTTTTACAGAGTAAAGCAGGGCCGGTGTTGATTGCGGTCAATCCGTTCAAGAATGTCGAAATTTATGGAAATGATTTCATCTCAGCTTATCAGAAGAAGGCTGTGGATGCTCCTCATGTTTATGCTGTTGCGGATGCAGCTTATGACGAGATGATGAGAGGTGAGGAAATACATTTATAATACACCTTTTGTATATACATGATTCGGGAAATCCTAGTCAGGCTTCCGGTGAGTATCTGGCACTTATATTTTGAACATTTCTACATGCAGAAGAGAAGAACCAGTCTATTATTATAAGGTACGCGTCTTTTCACTCTGAAGTTGGTTTCCTTCTGAATGCTTTTGTATTGATAATCTGATTTTCGGATATTTACATCAACGGCAAATTGATTATTACTGTTCTGCAGCGGAGAAAGTGGAGCTGGGAAAACTGAGACTGCTAAATTTGCAATGCAGTATTTGGCAGCTCTTGGTGGAGGTAGCTGTGGAGTAGAGTATGAAATCCTGAAGACAACTTGCATACTTGAAGCTTTTGGGAATGCTAAAACATCAAGAAATGCTAACTCTAGCAGATTTGTGAGTTGTTTTTAATCCCCTTTTGTCCATTCCTTATTCCGTCAAGTTATTATTAATTTATCAACCATCAGCTTGACCCCATTTTGTAAATTGAGAATTTTTAATAGTGTATCTTAATGGCGCAGGGTAAACTCATAGAAATTCATTTTAGTGCATTGGGAAAGATATGTGGAGCCAAACTTGAAACTTGTGAGTATAATCTGAGCATCCATACGATTGTTTTTCATATTTTTTGGATTTGGAGCTCACTTGTTTCTTTTGTCTTTGTCTCCATGTTTTGCATAACTACTATTTGGTAAATGCACATAGTTCTGCTAGAGAAGGTAACTTTGTTTCCGTTGAGAATCTTTTTTCATCTGACTTTCGCTACTTAACCGTCGGTCACTAATTGGTAGTATCCTTTGACCAGTCAAGAGTGGTTCAGCTGTTCAATGGCGAAAGATCCTACCATATATTTTATGAGTTGTGTGCAGGTGCTTCACCCATTCTCAAAGGTAAACTGAGATCTCCAATATTTAATACTGTTATTTTAATTACTTGGCGGAAAATATCTTTCTTTAGAAATGCCTTGCTGAAGTAGAACACAGACAGGCGTAAAACATGCTCAATTTGTCCTTTGGCTAAACCATCATTTCAATGGTTTTGTTTGTAGAGAGGTTGAAGCTTAACACAGCAAGTGAGTATACCTACCTGAACCAGAGTGATTGCTTGACCATCGATGGTGTTGATGATGCTCAGAAATTTCACAAACTACTGGTAATCTTTTTGTTTTTCTTTCCTGTGCTTGCTACTGGTAATCTTTTTGTTTTTCTTTCCTGTGCTTGCTTCTGTTTCCATGGTTAAGATGCCAAATTTTGTTATGCTTTTTTTTTTCTCTGTCATTTCTTTACTTTTGTAGGAAGCTTTTGACATTGTTCAAATCCCTAAAGAGCATCAAGAGCGTGTATTTGCATTGCTTGCGGCGGTGTTATGGCTAGGGAATGTATCTTTCCGAGTTACTGACAATGAAAATCATGTAGAGGTGGTAGCGGATGAAGGTAGAACTACTGTCTTAATCCATACAAAAAAAATGTAACTTGGTGATGCTCGCTTATCACTTGGCTGCTATTTCTTACAGCTGTCACCAATGCCGCTATGTTAATGGGCTGCAACTCAGACGAGCTTATGGTGGTTTTGTCTACCCGTAAACTTCAAGCTGGTACGGACTGTATAGCTAAAAAACTGACACTGCGGCAGGTAATGTTTAATTATCGTCAGTGTTTAACATATAAATTCATATACATCGATCATAAGGTGATGTATGAGTTCTGTGCCGTTTTAATTGCAGGCAACCGACATGAGGGATGGAATAGCAAAGTTTATTTATGCAAGCCTTTTTGGCTGGCTTGTTGAGCAAATAAACATTGCACTGGAAGTCGGAAAATCACGGACGGGGAGATCTATAAGCATTCTTGATATATATGGGTTTGAATCTTTTAAGGTGAGCAGCACTCATATAACAATCTTTTATTGATCTCTATTCGTTTTGAAATCTTGCAATGATGATCTGTTTCTCCTTGGTTTCAGAACAATAGCTTCGAACAATTCTGTATAAACTATGCAAATGAAAGATTGCAGCAACACTTCAACCGGCATTTATTTAAACTTGAACAAGAGGTGATTTTTCTTTTGGTGTAAGTCATATGATAATGCGTGAGTTCTGCTTTACTGTTCAATTCAATATTATCTTCTCTGTTCAGGAATATGAAGAGGATGGAATTGATTGGACCAAGGTCGAATTTGAAGATAATCAAGAGTGCTTAGATCTAATTGAGAAGGTAATTAATGGCTGGTCACACTTGTATGCGCTTTCCATTTTACCTTTTCTCCAGAAGAAAAGTGATATATATTGATTCGCTCTACGCTATGAGGACATTTTTATCTGTTTCAAAAAAGTAATCTCGTGCATATGTTTGCGTGTGCAGAAACCCATTGGTTTGTTGTCCCTACTAGATGAGGAATCAAATTTCCCGAAAGCAACTGATTTGACCTTTGCTAACAAGCTCAAGCAACACTTGAAGACCAACTCTTGCTTCAAAGGAGAGAGAGGTCGAGCCTTTAGAGTGAATCATTATGCCGGAGAGGTCAGTGATGCCCTTAGTTCATAAACCAGACTCTGCATACTGGATATGCTTTATATGGATCTGATTCTATGCAGCTTTTCATGTACTTCTGGGGGTTTTCTTCGCATGATAATTTTTTGTTTACAGGTTCTCTATGATACAAATGGGTTTTTGGAAAAGAACAGGGATCCGTTGCCTACTGATCTTATCCATCTTTTATCATCATGCGACTGCCAGTTGCTGCAATTGTTTTCGACTAAAATGCGTGACAAATCTCAGAAACCGCTTATGTTATCTGACTCCACAAATCAAACTGTTGGGACGAAATTTAAGGTAAAAGAGGCTTGAGTTATGTAGTTTGTTCAGTTGCAATCTACCTCAAATCACATTGCATCCCTTTTGGTAATTATCTCTTACAGGGTCAACTTTTCAAGTTGATGAACACGTTAGAGAACACAAGTCCTCACTTCATTAGATGCATAAAGCCGAATACGAAGCAGCTTCCCAGAGTTTATGAAGAGGACCTCATCCTACAACAGCTTAGATGTTGTGGCGTGTTGGAGGTTGTTAGAATATCAAGATCTGGATATCCTACTCGTTTGACACATCAAGAGTTTGCAGGGAGATATGGGTTCCTATTAGCAGACAAAAAGGTCTCTCAGGATCCTCTGAGCGTATCAATCGCTGTTCTGAAACAGTATGATGTTCATCCTGAAATGTATCAAGTTGGCTATACAAAATTGTACCTACGAACTGGGCAAGTAAGTAATTCTTTACGTAGAGATGTAGAGGCTGTTTCTTGATCTTATCGATACAATTCTTATGCGCCTCATTTTTAAATTTCTATAGGTTGGTATCTTTGAAGATAGGAGAAAAAAAGTTCTTCAAGGCATTGTGGGCTTACAAAAGCATTTCCGTGGTCGCTTGTCTCGTGAATACGTCCAAAATATGAGAAACGGAGCATTGGTACTTCAGTCATATGTAAGAGGTGAAATTGCCCGAAGAATGTTTGACACTGAAGCAAAGATCCATACGGGTTCTGTTTCTGAAGCAAGCACAGGAGAGTTGACTGCAGTCATACACTTGCAATCTGGTAAAACCACTCTTTATCTTTTTGCTAAAGTAAAGATATTGGTCCTCAAATTTGGATAGGGATTTTCAGGCTCATCATTCACTTTTCTCTTTTGCAGCGGTTCGAGGATGGTTGGCTCGAAAACGATTCAACAGTATGCAAAGACAGAAAGAATTACTCATTGTAACGACAAAGTCAAAGAGGAAAGCGGGCAGGAGGATTTCTGAAGACAAGGTAGTTACTATTAAAAGAAAGATTGTCCACTTCTGAATCAAACATTATTACACTATAACTCTCTCTTGTTTGTGATGTATAGGATATGCCGCTGGAGCAGTTCCAAGTTCAACCACCAGCTATGTCTGATCTCCAGAAGCGGGTTTTGAAATCTGAAGCAGCTTTAGTGCAGAAGGAAGAAGAAAATATGGCATTGAGAGAGCAGCTGAGACAATTTGAGGAGAGATGGTCAGAGTATGAAATAAAGATGAAGTCAATGGAGGAAACTTGGCAAAAACAAATGTCATCGTTGCAGGTTAGTTCCTCATACTTGACTGATTCTTGACATAAACCGAAAATATAAGATTATGAAATGTTCCAACTTCGTATTTTGCCTTTTTTCTCAGATGAGTCTCGCGGCTGCTCGGAAGAGTCTAGCTGCAGAGAACATTACAGGTCAAGCAGGAGGAAGACAAGACACATCGATATCACCTTTCGGTTATGACTCGGAGGACACAATGTCTACTACTGGAACTCCCGGAGTAAGAACTCCCACAACTAAGTTCACCAATGGAAACACTCCAGAACTCAGAATCAGAGAGCTCAATGGAAGTTTGAACGCAGTCAATCATCTCGCAAGAGAGTTTGATCAAAGGAGACTCAATTTTGATGAAGATGCTAGAGCTATTGTGGAAGTGAAAGTTGATCCGCAGGCAACTCCAAACGGGCAGCAACAGCAACATCCAGAAGATGAATTTAAGAGACTGAAGCTAAGATTTGAGACGTGGAAGAAAGATTACAAAGCTAGATTAAGAGAGACTAAAGCAAGACTCCATAGAGTAGATGGTGATAAAAGTCGTCACCGGAAATGGTGGGGCAAAAGAGGCTAGGGATTTCCAGCATTCTCTTAGGTTTGTTGTATTAGTATCACAATCCCAAAATGTTAGATTGAGAGCATTGTAGATTCAGCTGAGAGACATGTAATTTTTTTGGAACTTCTGTGCATAGAAAATAGAGTTTTGTAATGTGAGAGGAACAAGAAATATTATGTTCATATCATTTCAAAGGATCACATCAAGACTTAAAAATCAAGCTCCAGGTACAAACTTTGTTGCGAAAGCCCAAGCATTGTTAGCAACCGGGCTATCAATATGGTCAAGGAGGTTCTCCAAAGGACCTTTTCCGGTAACAATGGCTTGAACAAAGAAGCCAAACATTGAGAACATAGCCAACCTTCCATTCTTGATCTCTTTCACCTTGAGCTCTGCAAAAGTAACTGGATCATCCGCGAGACCCAGCGGATCAAAATATTGCCCACCTGGGTACAAGTCATTGCCTTCGCCAACACCATCAAGACCGTTGATGCGGAAACCTTCAACTAATCCCATTAGGATAACTTGGAAGCCAAGTACGGCTAAAATGCTTTGGGCGTGGACTAGGTTTGGGTTGCCTAAGTAGTCCAAACCGCCTTCGGAGAAGATTTGTGAACCGGCTTTAAACCAGACTGGCTCTTTGAAGTCCACACGTACCCATTTCTGAAGAACTTCAGGGGTTATGCATCCTAATGCTCCCAACATGGCCCATCTTCCATGGATCACCTGTGAATGATGATTCGTGATTAGTGTTTACACAGTTGATTTTTGTTTTTTGTTTTGAGCGAGTGAGAGTTGGCGAATAACCTCAAGAGCTCTGTTTTTGGCAAAGGCTTCAGGGTCTGCCGATAAACCGGCGGTGTCCCAACCATAGTCGCCGGGAAACTCTCCGGTGAGGTAAGACGGAGTTTGGACGGAAAAGGGTCCTAAGTACTTCACTCTGTCTGGTCCGTACCAAAGATCATTCCCCTTCACATGTCAAATTTTAAAAGAAAATCAGACACAAACCCAACAACAAAGATGACACCTAAATTTAACAAGAGATTAAGATCAAAACGAAACAGACCATAGTGTATTTGGGAGATCCGAGAGAGACAACATCACGAAGAGGGTTAAAGGTGGAGCCTTTAGTCTGGCCAAGAAATGTTGTTGGGCTCAGAACACTGCTTGAGCTCGTGAATGTTGAAGCCATTGCTCTCTCTCGGATTGAGCGTTTTTTTTTCTCTGTGTTCTTGTTCTTTTTCTTTGCTATTTGGTGAAGAATTGATCTCAGGGAGTTTGACTTTTAAAGTAAGTGTTTTGTGGATGAGGATAGAGCAAGGAGAATCAGAGAAGGGATACAGATAGAGAGTGAGATGTTGGCGTTAGCCAATCAGGAAACAGCTTTGGATTTGAAGTATCTCTAACTCCATCTCTTTTTTTATCCATATTTCATTTGTCCTTTTGCCCATTAAGTTTTTTACTTTTTTACCCAAAAAAAAATTATTTTTCGAAGTATAGAAAACTCAAATGTGAATTATATTTTTTTATATATTATAAAGAATTTTGTTTTTAGAAAAAAATCAGTACTTTAACATCGAATATAATAAATTGCAGCTCTTGTAAAGAGAAATAGTTGATTAATAATGTAGGTCTTTATGAAAAAGAAAAAGGAGAAACATAAAATTTATCAACAAGTCTGAGTAAACGGTGACAAGTGCCAAACATTTAAAACAGCCTTTTTTGTAAAATTTGTTTCCATGTTTACTCCACAAATAAATTAGTAAAATATCCAAACTACTGTGTTTCATAAAAACTTGATTGGCAAGATTGCCGGTACTTCAATTAGGGTTTCTTTCTCGTTCGTTAAAAACATTAATTTCTATACAAGTCTGCTTTTCATCGGGCTCTCAAAGCTTCCTCTTGGGATCTCTTCTTATTTTCTCTAATGGCTTCTTTTTTTCCTTGACGCAAAAGCAAACTCTTCCTTGTTTTATCATGAGCGCTGAACCTTGTGGAACACGTCACGTGAAACTCATCATTACCAATATTAATAATAGCACCACTATTGATTTGGAAAAATGTTAACTATCGTGAGGACAGGGAATCTTGCGTCTCCCACGATCTAAACCCATAAGCATCGTATACAGATCCGAAACGCATTCCTAAGCCTTCTCTTATAGCTCTGCCTCACTGCCCAACGAAATCGTCACCAACGTGTGTATGTCCTCATCTTCTCCAGAGGATAATGAGAACTGTGTTGTGGTTGTGTTGTGGCTAAACTATCGTGAGAAGCTACAATTGTTAATCAATTCATATCATGGCTAATCCTAAGCCATTAAGCAACATATCCGTATTTCCATATCTTGCCTCTATATCTATATCAGAAACATTCATTTTACTATCTTTTATAGTGAAAACATGAAACAATGTATTTGTGAACTACGAGTTTCATGTTTTGAGATAAATTTTCTATATTTTGAGATTCATTTTTTTATATTTTAGGTGTTAAACATACAAAAAACAGTTCAAAATAAAATATCCATTTAGATGATATGTCAGATATGTTTACGGATGATTTTTGGATAAGTCGGAATGTACAAATATCGTACGTTGCTAAATAAGTGAAAACAAACACTATATTTCTTTTCTTAAACGTAGATGCTAATTCACTAGAAGAACAAAAATTCTAAAGCTTTTTAGATTGATTGTTGCTATTTTTTTTTAATTTCACGTAATTTGTCAATCTCGATTGTTATCGTTATCTCACGTACATCATAAAAACGAGAGTGATGTTAATTAGAAAATTTACATGATAGATAAACACACATATAAAAGTTAACTAGTTAATAATTTAGTTCTCGCGCACTTTAAAAAAAGTTAGATAGAAGTCTATGAGTTTGTTTTGTATAATAAATAGGTTGTAAGATAAAATCGTATAAGACAATTTAAAACAAAACTAAATGTGGTGAGCGTAGATCGAACACGTGACCTTCAAATCTTCAGTCTAACGCTCTCCCAACTGAGCTATCCCCGCTTGTTGTTTTTCTTGTTTAGCTTTTATATGTTAATCACATCGTTACATATTACTGATATAATCGTATAAGACAATTTAAAACAAAACATAATGCGGTGAGCGTGGATCGAACACGAGACCTTTAGATCTTCAATCCGACGCTCTCCCAACTGAGCTATCCCCGCTTGTCGTTTTTTTTATTTACCTTTTATATATTAATCATATCATTACATATTATTGATATTAACCAAACTAATAAATCTGATAAAATATATCTCTTTGTTCATCAACAACAAAACCTCAAAGAGCAAAAAAGAAAAAGTACACTACAAAATTCTCTGTACATCATACAACACTGTTTTTTAGCATCTGGTTTATCTTCTTCAGTTTCATTTCGCTTAAAAAGTCGCTTGAAAAAAAAGAAAAGAAATGAAGATTCGTGGTGAGCTGTGACATCTGAGCTCGGTACCATCCAAAGCGAATCTCGGTACATTACAAGATTTGTTGTGAGCTGTGAAGTCAAAGTTGGTTCAGTTTTAAGTTTTAGATGGTGATGATTCGGTACTATTTTCTCCCCAAAGCTTTATTAAGCAAGAGAACTGATTGCCTCATTCATCAACAACAAAACCTTAAAAGACCAAGAGAATAAGTACACTACAAAAATCACTGTACACATCTCACAACACTCTAGTATTTGGTTGCTCTTTTCAGCGTTATTTGGCTTGAAAAGAAGACAGGAAATAAAGCTTCGTTGTGAGCTGTGACGTCAGAGCTCAGGTTGATATGGATTTATCTTCTTAGAGCTCCATAGTTCCTTGTAACCTGCGTTTACAAATCATACTATTAAGTGAGCAAATATCATATAGCAAACAAGAAATTCAACTGGCTAACGAGTACTAAACAGCGAAGAATATGGAAAAGAGATGTTATTAACAAACCCGAGGCTGAGATCTGTTTAGCTTCCTTTCTAAGTCTTCATCATCTTCGTCCTCGTCATCGTCTTTGCTACTGAGCAGCCTATGAAGTGAAGAAGAGCTTTCGTTTTTTCTACCACGTTTTGATGTCCCAGAACCTCTACCCCTGCCTCTCTTAGTAGTAGCTTGTCTTTTACGTCCTTTGCCTCTAGTGTTTGCATCCTCCTTTAATTGATATAAAACAAGAATCATGATAGTAAAATGCATATTTACTCCAAAAGACAAACGAATAATGGTCTAAGGAATTGGCCATACCGAACTGCTGTCAATTTTGTTAAGATCTTCACGCTCTGCTTCTTCGCCTGAAGGAGAATCAACATCGTCTTCATCAATGGTGGAAGCACTTTTGAAGGAAGCTGAAGCAGATCTAATGAAAAACAGATCAGGGACACAACATTAGCTAGCTAGTGATGCCAATCGATGCCTTCCAGGTCCTGAATCCTACACTAAACTGGTTAAACGTGATGACAATAAGTTACCTTTGAGACTGGCGAAAACCAAGAGAACCATCAAGAGTGCTTTGCTTCATCGCACTTGAGGCCTTACCTCGGCCTCTTCCTCTGGTTGGGGCTTTAGCTCTACCACGAGATGTGTTACCAGTGGATGAACCTCTTCGTCCTCTAGTGGCAGGCACTGAACCAGAGATCTGAGCCGTGTCTTCATCATCACTGAATGAAGCATTCGCAATGCCACTGCTTCTTTTCGTCAAATTCTGTACCAATCTCAGGTAGAAAATAGCATTGTAAAAAAGCAACCGCATGACAGAGGTGAATGTAAAATCAGAAACTGCAAGTTAATTCTAAGAAGGAGAATATAAACCTCTGATGTCAATCCAGTGGATAGAAACTGTGAGGAACCACTGGGTCGAGTGGGCCTATCTTTCAAGCGTTCCTGCACAAACAATAATGCATATCAGGTCGATATTCTATTTCTTCCCACAATCTGCGAAAAAAGTAACTGAATTTAAATCTCCTTGCCTCTAAGCACTCTCCCACTTTAAGAATCAAATCGTCCTCCTCAAATTTCTGGGCATCTGAATCTTTTGCAAGTTTACCCTGCAAAAATGGGACAAGAATTTTCATAAAAACAACAATCACGACGTGCTACTTAGTAAAACTATATCCTACGCAGAACTTAGCTTTCAATGCTGAACGAAAAAAAAAGTATTTACACGAGTCTCTTGAAGATTGTACTGAACGCATGAGTAGAAAGCTAGTTTATCATCCTTGTTCACAAAATTGTGAAGAGCAACGTCAAGATCGTTAACTGGAAGGATCTCCATTTTCTGCAAAAGAGGATAGAGTATTCATCTCATTGTGTATTCAAGCACATCTGGTAACCTATTCAATCAAGTCTATATCATTCTTTGGTGAAGTTCTACAGAGGCTGAAGATAATAACACAAACATAAGGATAGAAGGTTGCAGGATGTACCAGGTTGCTTTCAGCTACTAACGCTTCTATATTTTGCTGGTTCAGTTCTTCTGGACGAAGCCGCTCAGAATCATCGATGTTGGCTGTGAAATGGAAGGTAGAAATATATGATAAATAAATCAGACTAGACAAGAACGCAACAACATGGACCAACAGTGCTACTCTAATGCCCGTACCTTCGCTGCGACCCTTCTTAGAAGCTTTGGAGAATATTAAAATGTCCTGGGGATTTGCAACCTAAAAGTGTTTGAGAATTTGACATAAGTTATTCAACATTCAAGATAGAATGGTGAACATCATATTATAGTAACTAACTTTTAGGTACCTTTCCCACATATTTCTGTCCAAACCTTTGAGGATTTATCGTCATAAATCCAGAGTAATCTACCTGAAAGATTGAACCACATCTCAGTCTTTCTTTCGTCATTGAATATTCTTATATAACAAATACAGTATGAGTTTGAGGCGATGGGTGTGCATGCACCAAATGCCAAAGCCTAGCCTCTACTTGTGTTGGACAATAAAAGTTTAATTATGTAAGTGTTGCTAGAACTTGCAGCAGTGTGAAAGAAACTTGGAAGCCCAAAACAAATTACCTTGATTCGAACCAATGGGAGCTTGATGTCTGATCTGTTAATAGCTTTTTTGCTGGCTTTCTCTATTAGATCTCTGACCTAACCATTTTGTAATTATTATTAGAGGCATTCAATGACTTGTTAAACCTAATCAAAAAGGAGGCAGGAGAATAACAAATATCCACATGAACTAGAGAAAAGTGAATAGTTACCACTTTATCCAAGTGTTCGAGAATTGAGTTTTGATCATTAGGATCAATATCACCCTCATCTTTTAAGACAATCTGCACTCTGAAAATATGTAAGCAAAGAAGTCTGCCACCGCATAACACATAGAGAAAAGGAATTTTACCTCTGTATACTCAAAAGGCCTCACAGATGTCAAAGGTATCTTCGTAGGACGATATTGGTTTCCCTGTAAGTCATATTATTGAAGTTACTTAGGCGTACATGCTTGATTAAAAAGAGAGCAAAAAACTATACTTGAAGCAAATAGATTAAGCAGTACGATCAAAGTGAATATGAAGTTTCAGATTGTTTCCTGAACCTTGATTTCTAAAAGAAGAACATGCTTTGGCTTTGATTCCCCATCAATCAGAGATGTTGCCACAGATGATCCTGGTTGTGTGATGTGGAAGCCCATTCCAGATACCTCCTTCAAAAATTTAAACGCTTTTAGCTCAGAGAGACAATGAACATTGTGCCTCACGCTTACATAAATGCAACAACTCCAAGAATCAAAATTTCAACGGACCTGGGGGTCGATAAGGCATTCATGCTCATGGCCCCACACAATGAAGTCCAGGAACCGTGGAAGAAAGTGCTCACTTATTGCATTTTTGGGGTTTGATTTCACCCTGCAAGTCATAGCATATGAGTACAAAAATCAAAATTTCTGATATAGTATCTATAATATAGCAGTGCAATGGGATCAACCTATTTTGATGAAGCACCAGAATGTTGAACCAGTCAGAAACATCACATCCTTCTTGAACTTCAGGCCTCATCCATTGGACAGCGTGTGGGGTCTGTAAAACCAATGAATATTAACACAATAAACAATTGTATAGCAAAAGGTGAGGATCCTCTGGATTACCTGAAACATTCTATTGAGACGTTCATCCCTGATATTTCCTAAACCATAGAGAGCCACGGTTGTTGAACCCTGAACATTAATTTGAATGTTAGTCCAACAAACCAGGAAGGAGGCAAGTGTCCAGGTTACAAATTCTTTGCGCCAACCTTCCTCATAAGTATAGGGTAGAGAGAAATCTGGCCAACACCTGAACCACCAAGAACCATCTTTCCAAAATAATTCACGAGGTTGCATGCTGAGAGAATATCAATTGCAGAAAGGTTGTCCTGTTGCCAGATGCGACACAAAAGAAAAACGAAATAAAATGCTAAGGAAAGAAGAAACTCAAGTTCACGAAATAATCCAGTTATATACATATTCAAATGAATTAGCATAATAAGATAATGAAGATGTAAGTTATGTACCACTCCAGCTGGATCATCGTGATTTCCATGGATACTAAACACGGGCAAGCCTACATTGAAGTGTGGATCCTCATAATTTACATGACCAAACCTGTAGCAAGAAAATAACGCTAAGAAATGAGGGATTAACCCACACCTTGACAAAGTGAAGTGTACAGGAGAGCACACAAGTCTATACGCATATTGAGTCAATGTGCCAATCCAGTTCATAATGATTCCTGATATAATTAGACTAATAGCGGAAGAGTTGAGTCTCACGCATTTTGAAAATTTACAGTCTGGTCGCTGACCACTTGAAACTGCACTGGTTTATCATTAAGGCAGTGGCGACGAAGAATCTCAATGGCTTTAACTAGCGTAGTTCTAGAGGGTTTATTCTCATGAAAAAGATCACCTCCAAGGAGTAAGAAGTCCACCTGTTTCAAGAGTGATAAAAGACGAAATGAAACCTTCTGAGAGTCTTTTCTCGCAATTGGTTAATTATTTTTTATTTCGTCAATTAGGCAAAACATGTATACTAGTCTAAGATTTGGAGATAGTTTATTTAAGATAATAAGTCATCTAGATGATCCAAAGTCAATGATCATACTGGAAACGGAAAAAAATCAATATCAGACCTGTTTCTCCTCTGCTATAGAACAAATTTCTTCAAAAGCCTTGAACGAATCGTGCCGCCTTATTTCATCCTTCTCCATGTAGCCCAAATGGCAATCAGTTGCAACAAGTATTCGAAGTGTATCACTCAAATCCTCCCTGTCAAGCATACACTGACACACTCAGTTCATGAAAACAAAAGTAACAACTGTAGCGATGCCAGCATTCTGTGCTGAGTGTGTATATTCACAACTTATATGAGTTGAGGAATGTTGAATTTCTGAACCAGTAACAGAATAAAGAATGTTTAACAGCATTAAGGTTGCATTTTTGGTTAATACTGAACATGGAAAGACAAAGTCTCAGTGAAGCTTTTCAGACTTCACTGCAGACTTTTCCTAGTCAGTGTCCATTAATCACAGCTGGTAGATACAGAACGACAAAAAAAAAGAAAAAAACATCTAGTTTGTTTCTGGTCCTGGTATATGTTCTCATCCTTGCATATAGCATAGTTAAACATATATAAATATCAAGAAAAAGAGCAAAAAAAGCAAATCCAAAAGCTCACCTAGACATGATGGCAAGTGCTTGCAGCTATGTAAACCTGAAAAAAACACCAAAACGGAAAATTTACATGATCTGGTCTCTTCTCCATAATGAAAAAAGAGTTAACAAATGGAAAAGAAAGGTAGACCTCAACAAGTTGTCAATGAAGAATCAAGCAACATATCATTAACTAAATCCACTTTTATTGAGATAATAAGACTAAAACATACGGATGTATGATAAAGGGGTCACTTTTTTTGGTGGTGTAACAGCAACGCACTTCTTAAACCCTAAAGACTGTGTACTTGATAAACCCTATATACAAAGATCGTCGTTCCTTTCCAAAAAATAACACTAGAACTCAATAAATCAGGTCCGACATTGATTCTATGCAAAAAAAAAACTAAGTAAAAGAGAACACCCCGAAAATCAAAATCACTCGGATTTGAAAGCGAAAAAAGTTACTTCAAAATGGCTAGGAAGAAAACAATCATACTTCAAAATGAAAGCTTTAATAGCTATCAATTAACGATTTTCTCCAAAAACCGGAAGCCATTAACCAATTTTAATCACTAGGACTGTTTCCAGAAATTTTATAATTTTTCTACTTCTCGAACTTTCTCAGCAGACTGGATATAGAACCCTAACCTTGTCTTCGAAAGGATTAAATTAAAGTGACGGAACTCCGGTGACCGGAAACAGAGAATCCGACGGAATGAAATCGAGGTTGAGAATCTGAGAGACAGAGTTGGATAGCTGGCGGGGAATTTCAAAGCAAGAGGCGAAAGAGAGAATGGACCAAATTAGGGAGACGATGACGGACAAACATACAAGTGTATTACATATATGGTCCTTTATAAGAAACTTAGTAGCCTGAAAACCCCAAATAGTTTAATATTAACAAAAAAGACCATAATATTTCTAAAGTGTTACAATCGGTTTGGTTCGGCTTACTATTTTTGGTTGTGGTTTTTTTGCAACCGAAACTGAGGCTCTGATTCGGGTTAAAGCTTTAGTGGCTGCTTTAATTTAATTTTAAGGTTTTAAAGTTATTTATTATAATCAAGTTTTATGTTCTTTACAGTTTTAAAAATTTACAAAAACTTCATAGTAAAACAACTGATTTTACTCCTATCATGGTTTGTTTATTATAAAGTCACTGACTTTATTACTTTTAAAGTCGTAGCTATTATTTAACAGTATAAATTTTGATAGATAAAAAAACAATTACAGTAACATCGTCAAAAAATCTTAAACAGTTAGGGACTCAGTCATATAAGCTTTGTCCAGCTTTGTCCAGCCTTCAGAAATGGCTTGTTGCTTTTGCCCATAAAAACTGCGTTGGTTTATAATTTTAGAAATAATTGGTTTTTATAAATTATTAAACTTTGTGTATACAGGCAGAGAGAGTTTTTAGTTTCATTTTTTTTATTTCTATATAAACAAAAACAAAAATGTAAAAACAAAATTGGATAATTAGTACAATGATAGAGAAATATTTATTTGTGTAACTATTTTCTTTC
This sequence comes from Schrenkiella parvula, assembly GCA_000218505.1. Taxonomy (NCBI): domain Eukaryota; kingdom Viridiplantae; phylum Streptophyta; class Magnoliopsida; order Brassicales; family Brassicaceae; genus Schrenkiella; species Schrenkiella parvula. The sequence goes on along the minus strand of CM001192.1, from coordinate 8,668,045 downwards.
TGCTTAAATTCTATCACATTTTAAAATTTACTAGTCTATTTCTATTTAAATTATATTGAAATTTTATCATTTACCTACTTATGTAATATTTATTTATTTTTATTCAAATTTAGTTTAATTTTTATTATTTAGTTACTTATATATTTTTTAAAAAATCTTAATTATTCTATTTTCATAAATCTATATTATTAGATTTATTTTTTTAATCATATTTGAATTTTTATTTTTGAATCGATAAATAAAATATAATTTATTTTTTATTTTTATTGTTTAATTTGTTTTTTGTATACATTGAAAATTGATCACAACTTCCAATCATGTTATTATTAATTTTGAAAACGAATATTTATATAATAACATTATCTCGTTTTCAGTAATTTTTTTTATATTTTTATATCATTTAAAATAATTTTTAACTATATATTTTAATCTATATGTTTTATTTTTTATTTTATTTTAGTGATTTGTAAATTGTTTTCCTTTTTATGTTAGCATATGTCAAATTTAATTGGAATAATTTTCCTATATATGTTAAAATACGATCGATTAAATGATATATATCAAAATTATATTAATTACTAATTTAAAAAACTAATTTTTATATGATAAAAAAATTTCGTTTTCAAATTGTGCCAGACCCACAAACAAAAAAATAGAAGGAAATTTACGATAATTCAGGGAACAAATATACGCCAAATAGAATACATGTCAACTGTTCAATTTTAAAAAATAATAAAATCTGTAAATTACAGCGAATATACAGAGAGCAAACGGTCTAAAATATAACGAAAGAGAGATAAGAGCGAGAAGAGAAATTGAGGTGGGGATACGTGAGAGAGTGATAGTTAGAATTGCCATATGCAAGAGTTGTACATATTATGAGAAATGACAAATGAATATGTTGGAACCTTGTGAACAAGGAAGCTCAAATCCAGAAAACTACTTAACAACCCAACAAAAATGAACATATCATGTGACTCTAGCCAAACACATAACTTCTACCTTCAACTTTTTTATGTTTGTTTATTGTTTCTCTATGCTGAAATAAACCTCATGTTTAATAATATGTGCCATCTCTCTCCTTAAAACTTAGAGTGGAAATTTTATAGGTATTCGACTATTCGTAATATTTATTTTCTATCAACTATAAAAAAATTTTATATTTGTGGAAAATATAAATTATAGAAATTTATAAATTAAAATTGAATAAAACGAATGTTTCATCGACAAATGAGTTTTTAGTAGATAACAAATAACAAAATACATCTTAGTTCATTTGGAGAAATTCCAGCGATGTATATCCAATGTTAAAACTATTATTCTATTCAAATTAACGTATCATTTAATATATATGCACGCATGCATGTATATAGTGCTTTATTCTCCGATTCATATTTTGTGACATTTGTTATTAGCTTTATACTACAATTCTGTTTTGTTTCAATTGTATTCAATTTCTTACTAATATAACGGGATCAATAATGCTGTCAAATATTATTGAATCGACAAGATTTATATAGTCGCCATCTAAATGTTTGTTTGCTTGTAGTAGTATATTACAAAAAGCTCGTGAAATAAGGAAAAAAAAAGTTCAAAATGTTTGATAGAAAAAAAAAACTTTGATGACGAAAGAAAGAAACAAACCTATTAATTTCTTCCAACGTTGTCAAATGACAGATTCGCCCCTCCGCCTCAATTTAGCGCTCATTTTTCATTTTAGCTGTTTAAATAATTGGTAAACACTAAACAGTAAACTCTATTAATGATCGAATTTTAGGCTTTACCTGATAATATTTAAATGACTACAAGCTTGTCTTTTGATTCCTCATTTTCCATGTTGAATATATCAATGTTACATGTTTGTTTGCATCTATAATTGCTAGTTACTAATTAACTACGTAGAAAAAGCATTTTAGAAAAACTTCTGCAGCATATTAAACTACTAATTTATTTATTTTTAATGTAATAAGTACGTATATAACCCATAAAATAACAAAAAAATCACAAGGGTATAATGGTAAATTGTGTAGTATCCTGTCATTTGTTCTCCAAGCTAAGCAAAAAATCATTTTTCTAAGGCAACGTATCTCTCTCCAAAACTTATTTCCATTGTAGAGCTTCGCATTAAGCTATTAACTTACCATCTCTCTCTCTCCCTCCATTTTTAATCTCCCTCTCTTGCATGCTTAGTACTTCCCATGGCCACAGAGCAAGATTTCACACGCGCCTCACACGACTCAAGCAGCGTAGGATATTACTCGGACGATGATTACACGGAGGAGGAGGAAGAAGAAGAAGAAGAAGAGATGGAAGAAATTGAGGAAGAGGAGGAAGAAGAAGAACAACAAGAAGAAGAAGGGGAGCCACGTGTGGGAATCACGTTCGGAGGAAGAAGAAACGGGTCATCGGGTAGTTATAATAAATGGATGATGTTGGGTCGAATACTTGACCCGAGATCCAAACTGGTTCAAGAATGGAACAGAGTCTTTCTCCTTGTGTGCGCGACGGGGCTTTTCGTGGACCCACTATTTCTCTACACCCTATCGGTGAACGACACGTGTATGTGTCTCCTCGTCGACGGTTGGCTCGCTCTCACCGTCACTGCCTTACGCTCCATGACCGATCTTTTGCACTTATGGAATATTTGGCTTCAGTTCAAGATTGCTCGCCGGTGGCCTTATCCCGGCGGAGATAGCGACGGCGATATTAACAAAGGAGATGGAACACGTGTCCGTACGGGTACGAGAGTTGCTCCACCTTACGTTAAGAAGAAAGGGTTCTTCTTCGATCTCTTCGTCATCTTACCATTGCCTCAGGTTAGTAAATCAATGTTTTATTCTTTTTAGTTACAAAAAAACAGTACTAAGAAGAAGCGTGTTATTTTTATTATGCAACTGCTTAATATGTAGTTAAATATGCATTAATTAATTATAAATCAAGTAGTTGTACTCTGAGATGATAGTTTCATTATATTACCAATATACTAAGTTAGTCGAGGCCGGTGATTAATTTTATATAGACACGTTTAATCGCTGCAACAAAGTTTATTATACAGAGTGACTAACATTAAATAGCAATTCTACTTTAACTAAGGTTGATTTCATGTGAGTTAATAATAAGTACAATTATCTAACATTTGTTTTAAAGACACAATCATAGTAATCAAATCTAGTACTGAACTAAAATTGACTAATCTAGGAAAACAATCTTATATCCAAATAATTATATGGTCTGAAACAACTCTAACTTAGTCTGACCTAATCATGTTCGTGTGTGGACCAAATGAAATAATACATATTCGCTTTAAATTTTATTTTCTGTATGGTACAGTTTTGTTTTTGTGTTAAATAATTTGATTATAAATTGTTTTTTTTAAACGAGAGCAGGTGGTGTTGTGGGTGGTGATACCTTCTCTTTTAAAGGGAGGCTCTGTGACTTTAGTTGTGTCAGTTTTGCTTATAGCATTCCTCTTCCAATATCTACCGAAAATATATCACTCCATTCGCCATCTCCGTGAAAATGCTACTCTCTCTGGCTACATCTTTGGCACCGTCTGGTGGGGAATTGCACTCAACATGATCGCTTATTTCGTCGCAGCCCATGTAAGTTTTCTTATACAATATATTTTTTATTGCTTAGTATATGTAAATTTTTGATACAACTAGTTTAAGCCTAGTTGTGAACTGCAATAGTCTCGTTATATGCTATCGTATTGAATATCTTTTCAGTAATATATAGATAACATATGTTATATTTTTTAAAGTGTTAATTAATAATATTTACTAATCTATGGAAAAAGTAGTGGTTTTCAGGTGCTAAATAATTATATTTTGTATGGTTTTGGTTTTAGGATTATATAAGATGTTGTACCTAAAATATTTTCACATGGACCTTTTCCATTGCCGTGGGAGACTTCTTTCGAAAATAAAATATATCAGAAAATGCCAACAAGAAAAGATTTGTTAGGAGGAAGGTATGATTTTATCAATCACTCAAGTCGCTATCAAATTACTTAATGAAATTAAACAAAACCTGCATTAGTTTTACGTATGATTGATTAGTCTAGGTTACAACAATAAATTATGCAATCATTAGTTTCTTTTTTTCAAATACATATTTCACGTTTTCACTTTATTTGTCCTTCAATGACTCATCAACTTTAATATAGTACGAGAATATCTTAGATCTTCCAAATAATTCATACTCAACTATCAATTAAGGTAAGTACGTAATAATCCACTAAATCTACCGAAATTGTTGTTACTGTTTAGTATTTACAATCATAATCTCTCACATATATGTTTTATGAACCACAGGCAGCAGGAGCATGTTGGTACTTGTTAGGAGTCCAAAGATCAGCGAAATGTCTTAAAGAACAATGTGAAATCACGATGGGATGCGACCTAAGGATGTTATCATGTAAGGAACCAGTATACTATGGCACGACCGAGATGATCCTTGACAGGGCTAGACTGGCTTGGGCACACAATCATCAAGCCCGATCCATTTGCTTAGATGTCAATACTAACTATACATATGGTGCTTATCAATGGACCATACAACTTGTGAGTAATGAAAGCCGATTGGAGAAAATCCTTTTCCCTATCTTTTGGGGTCTTATGACTCTCAGGTAATTCACATCTTAGCCATTTACACAACCTTTTAATACGTTTATATAGATTTACTAATACATTGATGGTATAAAAAGGTGTACTTAAACCTTTTTTTATCTTTAATTATTCAGCACGTTTGGGAATTTGGAGAGCACGACAGAGTGGTCGGAGGTTGTCTTCAATATAATAGTTCTAACAAGTGGTCTTCTTCTCGTTACCATGTTGATCGGTAACATCAAGGTACTCATAGATTAAGCAATGATATGATAACTAAGTTAATGAATTCTAATTTGTTCCTAATTTTAAAATGAAGGTATTTTTGCACGCAACAACTTCAAAGAAGCAAGCAATGCACCTGAAAATGAGGAACATAGAGTGGTGGATGAAGAAGAGACATTTACCATTAGGGTTTAGGCAACGAGTCCGTAACTACGAGCGGCAGAGATGGGCAGCTATGCGCGGTGTAGACGAGTGTGAGATGGTTAAAAACCTTTCAGAAGGTCTTAGGAGAGACATCAAATACCATCTTTGTTTAGACTTAGTCCGACAGGTGCAGATTAATTAATCATAGATTGACGAGAAAAAATAATATAGAAAGATGAAATTAATTTATAATTAATGATCATTGATGTGGATGAGTATTTGAATTTTTTTCAGGTTCCTTTGTTTCAACATATGGATGATTTGGTGCTTGAGAATATATGCGACCGTGTGAAGTCTCTCATTTTTACCAAAGGAGAAACCGTAAGTATCTTTTACCCAATTTAAGGATTATATATTTCAATTTCGTTAAGACATCTAGTTAAGAAAGCATCCAAATGTGATGGATTGTGCAATAACTTTGTGATTAAGTTCATTTAGATAGTCAAATACTAATTTATTCTCTAGAATGAAATACAAATTATGTTTAAATTCCATGCAAACTTTAATTTATGATAGAATTGATATTGAACAGTTGTGTTTTTTTTCCTTTCATTTATATAAATCTTAACCGGTTTCCAAAGCATCAAGCATTTTTTGTTGTAAACGTGGGATCCAAGAAATCTCTCAACGACGAACACAAAGTAAAAATGTTTGGAAATGCATGCAGATCCAGAAAGAAGGAGACGCAGTGCAGAGAATGCTGTTCGTAGTGAGAGGCCATCTTCAAAGTAGTCAGTTACTAAGAGACGGCGTCAAAAGCTGTTGCATGTTAGGTCCGGGCAATTTTAGCGGCGACGAGCTACTCTCTTGGTGTCTCCGACGACCCTTCGTGGAGAGACTACCGCCGTCGTCGTCAACGCTTGTAACGCTTGAAACCACGGAAGCGTTTGGACTCGACGCCGAAGACGTTAAGTACGTAACTCAACATTTTCGTTACACTTTTGTCAACGAGAAGGTCAAACGCAGTGCCCGCTATTATTCTCCTGGATGGCGGACTTGGGCCGCGGTTGCGGTTCAGCTTGCTTGGAGGAGGTACGTCTCACCCCATTTCTTGAATATATAGTCTCCTTCTTGAAAGTTAAAATCATTTGCCATTTTTTTTATACAAAAGTAAATTTATTTACGTAGAGAAAATGAGCTTTTAAAACATTTTTAATTTCTGTTTTCCAAAAATAGCACAACCACGTTTGCGATGTTTTTATGGAATTTTAGGATTTTGGGGAGAAAAAACAAAACTTAAAATAAACCGTAATTTGAGGATTTTTATTGAAAAACAAAACAAATTCAAAATTTGTTGGTTTAAATCGGAGTATTATGGGAATAGCTGTACATAACTAATTAAATGGTTCTTGTTGATATGATAGGTACAAGCATAGGTTAACGTTGACGTCACTATCGTTCATTAGGCCGAGGAGACCATTATCTAGATGTGCGTCACTAGGAGAAGATAAATTGAGGCTCTATACAGCAATCTTAACCTCTCCTAAACCCAATCCTGACGATTTCGATGATTATTAATTGATACTATTTTTATTATAACGATCTACTATTATTTTCTTCTTCAAAAATCGTATTATATTATTTGAACATGCTTATAACACGGAAAAAAAATTGTAAAGTGCATGAAAAAGTGAGAAAATAACACTAATAAATACAGTTTTACCTATAGACAAAAATAACTTTCACATGATCAATGGAATTTGGAGTAGGGCAAGTAATCTGAAAAGTTCTATTCTATGCTACCTAACAGCAAAAGACATAAAAGAAGGAAAATCAAATTGTAATATGCATGAAGAAGTGAGAAAAAATACTCTAATGACTGTGGAACAAAGATAATTCTTCATATGATAAGTCTTGACCTTGTTAGTGCTTATTGTTTTTTTTGTTTTTTTAGCTGAATTATATAAAGTATGTAAGGAATGTTCTTAGAAAATGTAAAAGGCTTGGGAGTCCAACGAACTGGGTGTAATAGTGGAAACTAGGTCACTTTCTTTAGTTTAATGATGCATTATAATATCACATAACAATCATAAACTAAAAAAAAAAAAACTGTAAGAAAGACTAACTTGTTTCCAAGAAGATGATGGAGTTGAGCGATATTCTCTTCCTCTTAAACCATAGCTTAAAACCACCAATATTTGTATTCTCTAATTTTAAAGCCACACATTTTTTGTTCTTATGGTAATAGATTTATAGGATTACAAACACTAAAAAATTCAAATAAAAAATATTGAAATTTGTTAATAAATGGGCTGAATCCAATTAAGTGGGCTTATTACAAATTATTAATAGTTTAGATCTCAAGCAATATAAGACGAACTAGGCTTTTTGTACAATCGCTGGTTCGGTTCTGTATACGTACCGGGATTTAGACAAAGCGGTTCGGTTCTCTGAGCGGTGACAAAAAGAGAGTTAGCTGAAAGATTCGCTGACCTGTCATGGACTTGTGCGACGTGTCACCCAACACTTCCTTCCTTTCAAAGCAATAACAAAATCCTCCAAAGGACAGAAACTTCAAAAAATTACAGCTTTTGCCACCACAAAGACCTAAAAGAATTATTTATTTAAAAGAAAAAATAGAGAAGAATTAGCTAAAGACATTTGTTGCCGCCTTTCTCTCTTCACCTCTAGCCTGTAAAATTGTTTCTTCCTTCTCCTCCAATATTTTAATGTTTCTCTGAACATTCTCGCATTTTCTTGGGGAAACATTTCTAAATCTTCTGATTTGTTTCTCCCTCCGACGATTCTTTTTTGTTTTTTGGTTTTGACGCTCACGGAGTACCTCTGCCGATTTTAATCGGAAGGCGAAGAGACGACGGGCAAAACTTTTTTTTTCCTCCGATGGCGCCTCGTCTTTTCGCCTGTTTTGGCGTCAAAGGATCCTCAACTTCCACCGCCGGAAAAGGAATCTCCGGTCATAACGCTGCCGTCGTTGCTGCGGATGTTCCCGCCGGTGACGGACCTGTTCTCGTTCAGCTCTTCTCTTCTCAGGGATGTAAGACTTCTCCGGAGGCTGAGATGCTCGTGTCCCGCCTCGGAAGTGGAGATTTCGACGGTCAGATCCGTCGTGAAGGTGGATCTGGTTCTCCGGCTATGGTTCTTGTTTTCCACGTTGATTATTGGGATTACTTGGGGTGGAAGGATCCTTACGGATCTAGCCAATGGACGGTTAGGCAAAAGGCTTACATCGAGGCTTTGAATCAAGACACGATGTTCACTCCACAGTTTGTGGTTCAAGGTCGTGTCCAGTTACTCGGCAATGAGGAAGAGACTCTGCTCAAGTCCATCGTCGAAGCTCCTAGGTTTCCTTCTCCGGCGTTTAGGGTGAGTAATTTCATAACATTACCATGTTAGGTTTAATAGATGAATTTGACGAATCGATGATAGAAGAAGCAATTTGGATGTTAGAATCCTCAGTTGTTATAGATGTAATGGCATAAATACCACATTATAGACTATAGTGGCGAATCGAATTCGGATTAGAATAAGTTTCTATGGAGTTTGTATAAACAAATCTTGCACTTATTTTTTTATGTCACAGATGTGTTAATGACTTAATGCTTGTAGGCTTGTAGCATAACAGAACACTATGTGTCAAAAGCATTACATCTTTGTGTGTATAATGTGTTCTTATTGCCAATCGGCTTTTGTCTGTCTCTACGATAAACATGAATTTAATTGTGGTCCAACTTTCTTATCATGGTTTTTGAGATAGGTTACGACTCAGCATCATAGAGAAGCTAGTAGTTGAATAGTTTTGTATGAAGTAAAAAACAGAATTGGTTAATGTGATTCAACACACTGATTAATTAACCTTTGTATGTGTGGTTTTAACTATATTGATCGGTGAACTTGTTACCGGTTTCTCTTACCAGGCCACATTCCAAAGACCAACCTCAGAAACCCTTCAAGTATCTCTCACAGGAGCTTTGAGGATGAAAGTGGACTCGAGCGGGATCGATATAATGGTGGCGCTATACGAGAACGGACTAGTGACTGATTGCCCTCGAGGAGAGAACTCAGGGAGAGTCTTGTCCAACGACTACGTTGTAAGAAAGGTAGAAAAGTTATGCAACGTTAAAGATTTAACGGCGAAGAAGACAGTGTCGGGGACGGCTCATTTCACGGTCTGGGATGGATTCAATAGTGCTAAATGTGGAGTCGCTGTTTTTCTACAGAACACATCTCTTCAAATTTTCGGTACGCAGAGCTTTCAATTGCCTGATGAGATTTGACAAAAAAAAAAAACAAACAAAAAGTCTGAACCTATTTATAAAAAAAAGAAAAAGAAAAAAAGACATTTGCCCTTTTTGTGTTCGTTCATCTTTGGTTTATTGGAGTTTGTGTGTACAGAAGGATATTTGTCACTCTCGTTTATAGGCATTTTGTTTTGTTACCTTTTCCATTTTTGTTATTCCCTGAGTTATGCTATCCCACTCGACTTTTTAGGATATAAAATTATAAAAATTTGGTTTTTATGGTGCAAGTGACTAACTCAATGTTGTCAACGAAATGTTTTCTAGTTCGATGATGTCAACTAAAAAAATAGTTTTAATTTAAAACTATAATCACGAAAGATTAGATCTGACAATAGTAGTTTGTGTTACGTTACCACTCGGACTTAAATCCGCTACATGTTTGAGAAAAGAACAAAAAAAAAACATGTCTTCTAGCAAAAGTTACTGAAACGTGTAGTGCAACCTTATCAACGCAAAGCAACCGAATTTAACCAAACCTGTCTAAGAACAATATATGGAGAATTACAAACAAAAAAAAAATACTGAGCAACGAACCATTTGAATATATACTTTGTTTTCTTATATGATTTCTTTTGTTATGATCAATCACATTTTCTTCTGAATTACGCAAAATATTACAACAGTCAGAACCGATGATTATCTTGGCCAAAGAGAAGTCCAATCATGCTAGAGATTGTGACGAATTAATTAGTATATATCGGCAGGTAAAGATGATTTCAAGAAATTCTGGGTCAGGAAGCTTTACGATTAAAGAAGCATCCACTAAAATTTTCATTGTCTTATTAATCTTGCTTACTATTCTTCACATTCAAAAATCCATAACAAAAAGAAAACGCAAAATTTTTGATGACATCTTTTAAATTCTCCATAATAACAACAGTAATTTGTAACTTTGATTTTGCGTTTTAAAAGATGTCTATTTTGCTTAGTATTCCTTATATTCTCCGCTATAAATACTCTTAACTTTGATTTGCTTAATTTGAATGTCTATTTTCTGAAAAACTACCATTCACATTTTTTTCTTAAGGTTTCTAAATATATTTTGTATGAGACGTCTTGAGTTTTATGATATTTAGTATTTTTTCTTCACTGATTTCTTATTTATTTTGATTGCTCATTATGATTATGGCAATAATCTTCATGGGTTTTTGTTCTTTGATCATGATTAGTTAGTAGTTATTTTAGGGGTTTTGGGTTAGGTAGGTTTGGGTGATTAGGTGATGATTTATGATCTTTAGGGCTTAGATTTACATTGGCCTTTACTTCTTTGATGATCTTGATATTTAATAACCTAGGCCAAGTTGATTTGAGATTAGGCTATTTCATGCCTGGAAGATGTTTAATGAAATGTCGGATTGAATCTTGTAAGTGATTTTTATAATTTGTGATTGCCAACGTGAGTTTATGACAATCACTTGACTAGTGTAAAAATTAATGTTATAGAAATAGATCAGTCTAAATTAGTGTTCATAAATCTAATAATTAATTTTGATTGATTGTATGAAGCATCGTGAAATAACATTTAGCCATCTGAATCGATTACTTCAACCGAGAGTTCGTTCTTTATCATCTGCTTGAATCATTAATTTAAATTCTTGTTTTTTTGCTTGTTTACTTTTCAATATCGTTTAGTCATGTTTGATTAAAAGTCTTTTTTTTGGTTAGTTTTGTATGTTTTTAGGTTGGTACTAACTTGTTACATCAAAAATCAAACTATATTCGCATAGATTAGGTGATTTTTTGCTTTCATAATCCATAAATTAATTTCAGCTGATCAACTCTCACAATGACATTCCGTTCACTTGCGGATTAAGTTAATTGCGGATTAAGTTGATTGAGGTTTACAGATTAAGTTACTTAGTAAACCTGATTATAAGCTTTGACATATAAAAATCCTTAGTATTATCATTTTTTGTTCTAATGAAAACCTCAAATAAATATTTAATCAGCGCAATAAATATTATGATCGAAACCTTCATGTCAGTTGAAACTCTGCTTAAAACCACACAAGTTTTGAAATTTAACCGTACAGCAAACATACTTTAGGATTTCTGTCTATAAAATTTTGTACTGTTAACAGCAATGTGCGTTTTAACAAAAGTTCATCAATATTTTTTTTCAGAATTTACAATTTTGAACAATAATTTCAATAGTAACTGTGGTATTGTGATGACTTATACAAGTTTAAAAACCTTTGTTAAATATATATTTGGTTATGAATCCATAAATATGTATATAATACGTGAGTTATAGGCCGTTGTCCTTTGAAATATAAAAGATGATTCAATATTGGTGTTCTGTTGTAGTATATTAGATTTTAAAAAAAATATATATATGTTTTGGTTTTTCAGTTTATAATTTTTTCTCGATCAAAGACCAGTTTTTGGTAATACTTACTAAAGCATAAGCTATCTTTTAAAAAAAACGTTTCTTTAGAATATTTATATACCTAAAGTAGTTCAGAAATTCAAACTAGAGTATAGAGTTTATCTACTACCTCTCTTCTTCTTCTTTTTAAATTAGACTTTTAAACTCTTCGATTTAAATATTAAATATATATAGTTTTGATAGAGTGACATATACTGTATTTTACATAATCCAATATGTAACAAAATATATACCCTTTTCATTAGCAAAGTCTAAGATTCTTACTCTGAGAAGGTCATACTTTATAAATTAGTTGTGAACTTTTTCTTTAATAAATTTAAAATTTACATCGGTCTTTATGCCTTCAAAAACAAAAGTGGATTATATTGGGTTAGGTAGAAATTAATGTGTTATGGGCCTTAATCTATATAGTGTATATGAGTAATGTCCCACATCGGAAGTTGAGAGGAATATTGAACAATATATAAGTAACTTGGGTCAATCCATTCATTGTCAATTGATTTTGAGTTGGAAGCCCATGAATCTTGAATGGAATCAGAGCTTGATCCACACATTCTTGTAATCCATCCCAAAAAGTAACCCGTGCTCCTGGATCCGAAATTGATGGTCTAGCGAGAGTAATGGCTAGAAGAACCATTATCTCGATGGGGAATATTGGGATTATGTAGAAATTAATGGGCTATTGGCCTTAATCGAGTGTGTGAATAATGTTCCACATCGAAAATTGTGAAGGATCTTAAACAATATATAAGTAACTTGGGCCAATTTACTTATTGTCAATTGATTTTAAGTTGAAAGCCCAGAAATCTTAACAGTTTTTAGATTCCAACAAATTTCCCCTTATAAACTTTAATGTGGTCTCTTTATAAAAAAAAAATCTCTTTGGGGCCAAGTCTTTTTATAAAATACAAAATCTTATTATTATACTTTTTTATAAAGTCCACGCGATGACTACTGTAGGCGTCTTACAACGAGATGGAAAATCATATAAATCCATTTTCGAGAATAGTAAATTTTGCTTGGGGCAGGTCGGCCAAGTTCTGTAACGAAATTATTGTCATTATTGCTAACACTGAATAGTTCAAATTTATGACGTCAGCAAAAATAGAAACGTTTATTGCTATGAAATCAAGAAAATTTGGCCAAGGTTTTGTTGTTAAATCTTATTTAATTATATTTTTATGTTCAACATAATCTAAAAAAATATACCAACCAAATATGAAAACAATGAAATAAGTTATTTATAGCGTATTTTTTCGTGTTAAATATGTTAAATATGTTTTTTTGGTGTTTTTGGTTAAATCATTAGATCTTTTTTTATAATTATTATTTAGTGCAGAAAAAATTAAATATAAACGAGCAAGGTTATATCAATCATTATTTTAGTTCAATCAATATTTTTTATACTTTTTCTTATTAAATGTATTTATCTTTTTGATCAAAATATACTTTAATCTTGCACTGAAAAAAATTATGCAAAAAAAATATTCATAGGAAAATATTATATAGCAATAATAGTTTCAATTTTAACAAAAAAAAAATTTAAATTTTGGGATGTCAACCATTGTTTTTTTTATTATTTCTAATTTACGAACTTTTTAACTTTTTATATGAAAAATTTAATATAAAATAAAAAATTTAAAGAATATTTTTCTGGAAAAAGCAAATGTTATCCTACATATCATATAAATGAAAACATGATGAATCATATGATGTTATAGTTGGACAATAACATACACTAGTACAAAGCCATAATACGATATATGGATTTTAGTGGGCACCTAAACGCGTGAGGTTCATGATGTTGTGATTATGGATCAAATATGTTATGGTATGTCACGGATTAAACTTTTTTTTGATCCACAAAACCAATACTGCAAAATCCGCAGAATAAAAATGTTATATCAGCATCCATCCTACTTGAATTTACGGGTTACCTGCAGTATCCGTAAATAATTAGTATAGATAAGTACATATTGAGAAATATAAATAATTTTTTATTAATTATTAAATATATTATATAATATTTCTACTAAAAATTAAATATGTATTTATAATCAATAATTAAAATAAATTTAGTCTATGAGTATCCAAAAACTCTTTATGTTGATCTGTATATGCCTTGTTTTGCAGTATATCGATCCACATTCACCCGTATACATTTGAACAATGTCGATTCGCTCCTGCTCCACGGTTAATCTATTGGATAAGGTCCCGTAAATAATAAATCAAATTCCCAACTCTAATTACCACATACGTAATTTATAATTGAACTATTGGGTTCAATTATTTGATAAAATTACCAGTATTTTGTCTTTATATCCATTCATATCATAAAAATTATCCTCATATATGTCATTGTTGGGAAACCTCACAATCATATCAAATCTAAGTAGATATGTAATGTTTAGCTAGTTAAAGTATAACATGAGAGAGACAGTATATATTATATTTACTAATTGAGTAGTTTTTTATTCTTTTAATCAGTGGGTTTTCTTTGGATTTTAGCTTTTATTTATATATGAAACTTTCTAGCATTTTAAAAATTAAAGATTATGCACATACTTATATGCTGGTATTTGATTTTTTTTTAATAGTGGTGATGAAAAAGAAATTGCAGAAAGATTTTTTTTTCACAATAAAAAATATTGTTTATATTTTATTATTCCGATCATTTTTCACTTATAATAGTAGATCGTATTCTTGAAAAAAAAAGTTCTTTTGAATATATATAGTATTAATAAATTGAGAAAGAAAGGACATGCAAGCCATGATGTAATGAAGTTGGAAAAATCTTAAATACTGTAAATGAAACCCAGATGAAGAAGAAAAGAAAATAAACTTTTATTTTTGAATTTAATTTCTAATGGAAAACTGAATGGAAGCTGGTAGCTGATTAACGAATTGACATATGAAAAGATTTTCAAAATTGATAGTTGATAGTTTGTAAGACTTGCATAGTTGATAGTTTGTAAGACTTGCAAAAATTGATAGTTTATTGTATGATAAGACTTGAATAATTGACAATTTTAGCAACAGCTAGAGTAAATAAAGAAATATAAAATTCGGCTTGACTAGTAATTTTTGAACATAACTGAGAGGACTAATAAATTTGAAACAAGGTCCCCTTGTGTTCGTCATAATTTTCTAACAGTGACCCATTGCTAAATGCTACTAAGAAGACAAATTATTGTGATACTCTTACATTTTAATATTTGGTTGTTGGGATTGTTGTAGATAAATCAGGCAATAACATAATCTACCAATAATCATCTCTAGTATTTCTTTTAGTTGTTTTTAACAACATTTGACCAGATTATCTGGATTTCTTGTCGTTTTACTAATGATCATTGTTATTTTTGTTTAATTAAGAAGTTTCGAGTCCATATATTTTTCAAAGCCATATTAACTTTTAATAGATTATTCCTCTTAATAGAAATCATCATAAGTAGTTTTACTAATTATCATAACGTCTTTACTAGGTTTGCAAATGAGAACAATACTGGCTCTTTCACATATCTCATTAATTATAAATCAATCTCTATGGTTATAAGAAAAAAACATTGTACAATTATTATTAATTAAACTTTTTGATCTTTCACTATCAACTATTAAAAAAGCTTTCTAAATTTTAATGGATCATATAACTAGGGACTATAAAAAAAGCTTTCTTAAGTATACTTGATCTAAATTTATAAATCGGGTTACTGAAACTTAGACCAGATTGAACCGTTGACTATATGGATATATAGTAGGTGACATACTATGGGAACATTATTGATGTGGTTGGAAAAAACTATTTTGTGGTACACTGCACTTACAAAATTAGAAAAGACATGTGTATGATATCATTATTTTGGAAAAATAACTATCATGATGAAGTTAAAAATATTTAATTTAATTACATATATTATCAAAGCTTTATTATATCTTTTTATAATTGGTCGTAAACATTTTTGAGCTAAGATGATTTTATGATAGATTACCTACTACAAACTGAAATTTAGTACTACGCAAATAAAGCAAAAGTACAAGAATAGTTTTGTGGTGATTTGTATGGCTAGCAGACAAATCTTTCGAGTTTTACAAAATAATATATTAGCCATTCGACGAAGGATAAATCAATGAACCAAAAATAGATTTAAAAGTCCAAGAACAGTGACGGTCGGGATATTACAACATGTCCACAAAATTTTAACATTATAAAATGCCCACAAAAATTGCTACTGACGACGAAGATGCACTACCTGTACCATCACATCTAATGACGGTGAAGTTTAGAAGGTCCTCGATCGTTAAGTGCTGTTTAACAGTTGTTCGAGTTTGCATATATTTACTAAATATGAGATGTGTTACCTCTCGGATTGAGAATATTTGTTTTAACACATCTTGCATGTACCCTATCTGATTTGTATTTTACTCCTTTTTTCAATGAAAATTTACATTTACTTGAAATCCATGATTCACAATTAGTAATATAATTTTTATTATGATAGTTCATCAAAATGAAAGTAAAAAATACACTTAATTTTACTCAAATACTATTATAAGAAGAGATTTGAAATTAATATTCAATTTAAATTCATTTATTTTCCAAATTAATAGTTCGTTGAAACATTATAGTACTATGTTGCAATAAAACTTAAATTGGAGGAATAATTTTTTTTTCCTGTCAATGTAATATTTCGTTTAACAACTTCAAAAGATAACTTGGATAAAACACCAAAAATCCATAACTTGTTCACATAATTTTAAATTTGTATACAAACACACATATGACTATTTAACTGAAATAGTAATACTTTTGTAGATTATAAATCAATTTTTAAAAAATTGGTGAAGTGTCTTGAATCATTCATATTTCAGACTGAAACCGAACTTCTGCAACCCAACTTATCCAGTGATGATACCCGGCGGCATTACTGTATTAATTAGCAAGTTAGCACTCACTCACTTTCAGACACATGTATATGTAATAATATACATATTATAGTGTCATTTATTACACGTGTATTTTGACCAGTAATATTGCTTGTTCTTTAAATATATGTTTTTTAATAGATTCATTTGGGTTGATTCCGATAAAAACGCACTTTGTTATATTATAGATTTTTTCTCTGTAGATCATCACACTGTATATCTTGAGTTTGGAATACATTATAACTAATGTATATTAGAATAATTGGATTGTCTGCTACTAGATTACCATACAAAATGTATTGACCAGTTTCAAATTTTTTACACAAATGTGATTTTTTTATTTATAAAAGTTCGAATCGAGAATAAAGCTTTGGAACATATTTCCAATATTTACCTATCACTAGACACTTTGAAAATATTTATATTGGTAAAAAAAACAGCATATCTTAGAGTTATATAATTGCTATATTCATAAACAGAAGATCTGTTTTCCACATAAGAAATTATATGAAACAAACAACATTATTTTGAAGAAATTGATTATGGGTAGAGATTTATTTATGCTCGTATAAACACTTTTTGTTAATATTATGAATATCTTTTTTTCTTTCTCAGAAAGGGAGAATTTCAGACCTTCAGCTAATACTAATCTATAAAAGTTTTGATTTAGGGAATAACACTATATACCAAAAGAGATTTGAACGTAGAACATAAGAAAACAATCCCTTATATTATCATTAGGCAAGTATATTTTTACAATATCATTTCTTATAAATTATTCTTAAGAAAAACATTATGGAAAATTCAAACTGAATTTCAACTAACTTCGTCGGATTTCAACATTCTAGCTCCTACTAAATTATAATGACACAATAGTTTCAATTTGTATAAGTAGAACTCACTTGAATTCCATAAGTTTTTTTACTATGTCTTCTTTCTGAATACATTTTCAATTGTTCTTTATGTAATAGGTAGAGAAAGAAAAAAGTTATACGACACTAAATTAAGTAATGCAGAGAAACAAGTAATATTTATATATACTTCTTTATAGTAGAGTTGGATAAAATATTATCCAAGATTGGATATGAGATCTGGTTTGAAAAATATAATATCTAAAGTTTTGCATCTGGATCCGCATAATCAAATTTTAAATATTTGGATCTAATTTTATATATAAATTTTCTAATATTCTATATATATTATATAATAAATTAAATATATTTTAAAATATTACAAAGCTAAAGTTTATATGTAATATTTGAAATTAATTGAACATTCATGACAAATATGTTTTAAAATGTTTAAAAAATAATATTTTTCTTATTTTATATTTTAACTTATTTATTAATTTGTTAAATTTCTAAATTTTAGCAAGTTTTAGCAGATCTGGATAGAATCTGAATATCCATAAATATTGGTGGATCTGGATCAAATAGTAGTTCTTCGAATTTGAAGCTAAATATATGAAATTTGTGGATATCTGATATATATGTGACATTTGCAGTATATATATATATATAATATTGGTAATTACGTAAATAAAGTTTATAATAAATTTATGTCTATGACTGAGAAGTAAACATTAAAGATGCACGCAACCTAGCTATCTTGCGTTTAATAATTAGAAGAAAAAAACCAGAGCTATCATGCAAACTGTTTGACGATTTGAGACAAAGAGACCAAAACAAATAGAAGCTTCCTCATTTATCTATCATACGTCCACATAAGCCGCTGAGATTTTGCCACGTATTCTCTCGCTCCTTCCGAATTAATTATATTAGGGTTAATACTTACTAAAGATGGTTTATTGGTTTAGTCTCATGCTTTTTGTTTGTTTGTTTTTTTGTTAACAGAAGTCTTAAAAACAAAAGTTACTCATTTTAGTTTTTTGTCAACATAATAAGCTGTTCGTTTCTGCATTTTTTTCTCCGTATATCATCAAGAAAAGACACGTATTTAGATATACGATGGAAGGGCGGTACCGAATCTGCTTGACTTGACTTTGTATATACGACATATATATATATATATTTCTATATACATGTACATGAAAAAACCATATTTTCTCTGTAATCAAGTTCTCATAGCTATTAGCTTCTTTATCTTTGTTTCTAGCTTTCTCGACATATATCATTTGAAAAGAGATGGGAAAATCTTCAAGCTCGGATGAAAGTGAAGTGAAGAAAGGGCCATGGACTCCAGAGGAAGACGAGAAGCTCGTTAGCTATATACAAACGCACGGTCCCGGAAAATGGCGAACCCTTCCCAAGAACGCAGGTAAATTCCTACCCCAATACATGAACATGAGTATGTACACATACGCACTTTTATACGTACAAAGGTAAAATGTGTTCTTGTGCTTACGTGTGTGGTTTAAAACTTACGAATAGTGACCAGCATCTTATATCATGTAGGTGGCAATGTAAACATAAAACGCAAGAAAACGTCCACGCAAACCGTAACTAAATCCTATAAGCTACGATGTTTTCTTGGGCTGTATGTTTACATTGCCACTTATGTTTAAATTTGCCAATAGTAATCATCAGCATGTTATATAATGTAAATGTCAACGTTAGTGTCTATATTTTGAACAATCATGGTTCTAATTCCATTTTCTTGGTGTACATCTCTTGAAAAGGTTTAAAAAGATGCGGGAAGAGTTGTCGATTGCGATGGACGAACTATCTAAGACCCGATATCAAGAGAGGAGAGTTCTCTCTTCAAGAGGAAGAGACCATCATTCAACTCCATCGTCTTCTTGGAAACAAGTTAGTCCTTCTTCAATTTGTTTCTTTTAATTTTAAGTTTATAAATGTTAAAGTGATTTTTGTGTGTATTTAAATATTGTTAAAATTAAATCAAGTGACCTAGTTTTCCACTACTACACCTACTTCGTTGGACTTCCATGTCTTGTTTTCTAAGAATACTACTTGCATATTTTATGTAATTCAACTAAAAGACAAAACATAAGCACTATACCAAAGTCAAATGTCTAAAGCTAAGCTTGCGATCTTCAACTCTTTACGCAGCTAATATCTTAGAAAGTCAAAACTTCTTACATGTCACTTCATTTTATTTTTAAAATCTAACTCGTATATTTCTCTTCTATGTGTAGATGGTCCGCTATTGCTATTCACTTGCCAGGAAGAACAGATAACGAGATAAAAAATTATTGGAACACACATATTAAAAAGAAACTTTTACGAATGGGGATTGATCCGGTGACTCACTGTCCCCGGATCAATCTTCTTCAACTCTCCTCGTTTCTCACATCATCTCTCTTCAAATCTATGTCGCAACCGATGAATACTCCATTTGATCTCACTACTTCAAGTATTAATCCCGAAATCTTGAATCACCTCACTGCCTCTCTCAACAGTGTTCAAACCGAATCATACCAACATCACCAACCAAACCAACAGCTTCAAAACGACCACCAAACCAGCTTCACTGAGTTGCTCAACTCTACACCACCGGTTCAATGGCAAAACAATGGAGAATACTTGGAAAATTACCTCAATTACACCGGTTCAGGTGACCAATCTTTTAACCAGGTCCCTCTAACCGGAAACTACGCATCAGCCTCATTTTCATCCGATGAGGTTAAAGACGGTGAGAACTTTAAGGCCGGGTGGAATTTCAGTTCATCGATGCTAGCGGGAACTTCGTCGAGCAGCTCAACGCCGTTGAATTCATCTTCCACGGTTTTTATCAATGGTGGAAGCGAAGATGATAAGGAGAGTTACGGTGGCGACATGTTGATGTTTCATCATCATCATGATCATGATAACAATGCTTTGAATCTATCATAGTATGTTACTTCTTATTCTTGATCCTGCTTGTTTTTATTTTTCTTTTCATGGGGGTTTGTAATTGTGTTAAATACGCTGTATTTTAAGAGCTTAGTCTACTATTATCTTGCTTTTTTAATGTTTTTTCTTCTAATAGTTGATAAACAAAAATTCAAAAAACTTTCCATTTGTTTACAATCAAAAGGTCAGAAGCTGGATATTTTAATGTAAAATTATATTCATCTAAAAAACATATTTGCCATCAATGCATCAGCTATTTTAAGAGGTTGAGGAAATTTGTACAATATTAGAATTCTTAAAACCAGACATGGATAATGTTGTACGATGCTTCATCGGATTGCAACCGTATCATAAGGCCATGATGATAAATATGTAAATGTGTAAAATTACATATACTTCGCATTTAAAAAGCTTAGAGTATCATTAATATATCTTCTTCTTGTTTATAAATTGGAAGATCTTTCCATTTGTTTCACTCGGGATAGGTTATCTAGTCGTACGCACTTTCCCGTACGCACACACATACACACACATATATTTACTTATTAATATATACAATATTGAATTTTGATACTTAAGAATTCATGTGGTGGACCAACCATGACATAATATTGATTATATGTAATTGGCCCTTTACTTATAAAAGGTTCGTTACCATTCTTTCAATTTAATTTAATATATAAGAAAAAAAGGAAATGATCAGCTTGTATTCCCTTGCATAATAAGTAATAATAATACAGCTAAAAGACAGTTTTTAATAGTAATAGATTAGACAGTTTTTATAGTCAACGTTGTGCAAGACACCAAACCCCAATTACAAACTGTTCATACGGTTTTACGAGACACCAGCTATTTTTTAATATCTACTACAACTAACGGAAGTTACGGAAGCATGTAATAGCTAGGTCCAGCAAGGTGCTATAACAATAGTAATGTAGCTTAGTATCCGTATTTGTTTTTCTTAATTGTGAAAAAGAAATACAAAGCCAATACTACTGTTAGTTAGGTAGGTTTTGAACGTCTATATACACATAATATAAACAAGTAGTAGCTAGATGCTACTTTGAAAATTCTGTAGTTGACTGAATGACATTTATGTACATGTACATAGCTGATATTGTATTTAATAATTTGGTGGTCCAGTCTAATTTCTTGGATCATTGAAAGATAAAATATGCCTAACCAAGTAAATTCATCGAACCTTGTAGCCATAAAATAAAATAAAATAATGAAACCAAATGAAAAAAACATATAATTCAATAATTTTTTTATATATGTTATTAATGATTTTCATTTTCAATTCATACTGAAGACTTTTAGAAATGTAAAAGATAGTTCAACATTTTTGTTATTTTCTTGGTTTCAAGTGCAAAAAATTCAAAGATGGACAATAGTTTATGTAAATTTTGTATCACGAGCTTGGTTATCCGAAATATTGTAACTTTTTTATATTATTGACAAAAAAATTAATTCATATAGTGTTAGCTGTAATAATTTTTTTATTTGGTTCTAGTTCAAAACAAAATATAAATTAATGGATTGATTCTTTTTTTTGTATATTATATCAAATTTTATTGTTCGGGATAAAATAGTATTCATAATTCGTTCTACAAAATTCTATATTAGCCGGAGATATATGCAATGGGTGGATAGCTGATGAGCATAGGGTAAAAAAATGAGGAGCAACTAGCTTGGGTCCCGGGAAAATCTCTCTGATGCGATCGTCTTTCTTTTAGGACAAGCATAAGATGAAGAAGGCTTAAGTATCCTGGAGGGAGTATGAATGATTTTTTTTCTTTAAAACTCTTTGATATCTAAGTTATACTCGTTCTACTGAGACTATTGATATGTTCAGGAAGTATGTGAGGCTTTAAGTGAGTAGCTACCTCTAAGGATCACAGCTCACATCTTCTTATAGAATGTTTAGGTCTTTCACAAATGCGAATGGAGTGGGATTGGAGCTCTCCCTTCGTATATTTTTTTAATGTTTGTGTTGGGTGTGAATGAACTTACCTTGCCTCCTCCAAAGTCTTTCTTTCATATTTATAGCGGATAATGCTTATAAAAATATTTCTAATTTTGATTTTCGTGTATGTATTTTTGGGTTTCAAGGTGGCTATACTCGAGTTGATTATGGACCCCTCCGTCGTAGATTTGCAGGATAGTGTCAAAAAATACATCCATTTTCGTCAGATTGGTAGGTTTTCAGATATAAGCCTTTCTAGTCACGAGATGTGGATTGACATACGTAAAATCAATTTCAACATTCATATTATCTTCGATGTATACTTCCGAACACATAACATATAAGTATTAATTTGATTAATTTTTTGAATATCCTTAATTTTCTTTAATACTTTTCTTTTATAAAACAACTCATATTTAGTTAAATTTTAACAAATTAGAAAATATTTTGATATTTTTATTTCCTACATAAAAATGAGAATACTATTAGTAAAAACTGTTATGTTTCAAAAATTCTAAAGAAATGTTCAAAATATTAATAAAAATAAAATGAATATTAGTTCAGAATTCAAAAAAAAAACTATAACAAATTTATAAATGAAAAACTCAGTTTGTGGGATAAAGAAAAGTCCAATTTAATATACTTTCACATGAATTTTCTCACTATATCCATAATCTCTAAGATTTCATTTTCTAGCAGCCACTATATATAGAGTGTGCCGAACAAATACCTAATTAATCTTTATATAAAGGTCGCATAAGTTTTCTTTAAATTTAAATCATTTGGACAAAAAAATATACAGTTGGATTTAAATTGGAATAACATATTTGTGTAACCTTCTCTAGAAAAAAAAAATACTTTTAAGCCGAATATGACAAAAGAAAAAAAAGAATAACATGTTACTTTTATAATAAACTACGCAGTACTGGTGAAAATAATGTGAACCATAAGAATGATCGATATTTTTAACACATCTACAGAAATAAAAAGACTTTTAGTAGATTTGCTATTGTATAGATTGCGTATACATATAACACTCGAACGGATAATTTAACACGGAGTGTTCGCTTTTATCGACATATATTATTTATAAAAATTAAAGACACCGAATTTGATTGTGGAACTGATATATTTTTTAATTTTATTGACAAAAAAAAGAAAGAAATTTCATATATGATGTAATAACAACAACTATATTTAGGAGTTTTAGGATGAATAAGTCCTTCCGAGAGAAGGCAAACACCATGTTTGTAAGACAACCTACACAATATCTATTGCAGTCTTGATCCACGAACTTATCGATAATACATTCTTGAACTTCTTTTACACAATTCGAAGGCGCAGCTTGCATTCTTATTCCCGTTGCAACTACCAGTCATCAAAATCAATTATTAGATAGGGATACAAAATTGTATATGTAACAGTCACTATACTTTTTGAAAAATATACATTAAAAACATATGCCAGAGAGAAAGATCACAAGAAATGACTGACATAGCAACAAGAGTGAATGTGACCATCAATTTGAAGGAACGCATTTTTATCTCTTTCTAATACTTAGTTTTACAACAAACCAAGATTGTATATTTCTAAGATATAGATTGATGTAACCAAGCATGTAAGTGATCTTCTAATTAATAATTACAGTTACATGACGCAGAACCGTAAATTTCTGTGAGTCAGTCTTATTTTTTTTCCCTTCCAGTTTTGTTGATATAATAAATGTAGATTTTTGACTAAAAGATAACTTCTTTGTTTGCTCAACAGAAGAATCTCATTTAAGAAAACAATTTAGCAATAATAGTATGACCAATTTAGAAGACACATACTAAGCATTAGCAAGTCTTTTCTATTCAAATTAAATTATTCTTTGCATTTAAGATCTTGGTAAATTTGATGAACTAGTCAAGCATGAAAGATAAGAACGAAATCGGAGAATATCGCTTTTCTACTAAGTTTTTGTGTTTTTTGTTTCCTCCAGAGAACGCATTGTGCATCTAAGACAATCCTTTTATAGTTCCAAACCCAATCCATATAAGAATAAAAAGGATATATTAATCCATATAAGAACAAAAAAAGAACAAAACCTTTTCGACCAGAAAACTCAACAATAGTGGATTTCAAACTTCGTTTGAAGTAAAAAAAAAAGAAAGAGAAATGATGGTAAGAACAAAAATTATGTTTTAAATTTTTGTTTGACATAAATATAGTTCAAAGAATTGTAAGTGGATATACGTATTTTATATAGCTCAAAAATCGAATATTTTATAGTATGATAAAAATGGGAAAATACCAATGATGTTTTGTAAGATTAGTAAATAATGATTTTGACTTTTTTTAAAATAGCGCATCGATCATCGGAAAAAAGTATAATTCAGACATCGAAGAAAACGTAAAAATCCACCGACGATAATAATTATAATGTTATAAGTGATATCAACACTGAATCGAAAAGAGTGAGGAATCATGTTGACTTATACTGCTAGAATGACTGTTTTGGTGTGTAACGAATATGAATGATTGTAAAACTAGATTTGATTATCTTTGTTTTTTCAAAAGAATGATAAATATCACTATTATTATGGGCTTTAGTTTTTACAACAACAATATATGGAAGAAGGGGGGATTCCAAAACTAACACAAGAACCCTCTCTGTATTTCTTATTCACACAAATCGCTTTGCACTCTTTGTCGCCAAATTTATCAGTGCAAGGATTGAAGCAAAGTGCAATCGAGGCCTCGTCCGGTGCAACACTACCTATTGGAAAAACCAAATTCGTTGATAAAATGCATATACACCAACACAAAACAAATATAACTATTAATGATATATATCATAACCATTTTTCATAAAATCAAATTTTCTGAAGAGATTTACAAAAACAAGGATTTTTTTTTTGATTTGAAGGGTTATTTTTGCTGATATCTATATCAATGTAAAAAAATATCCACAATAATGCAAATACAAAAAATAAAAATATATAAAAATACCGGGGACGATATCATTTGTTTGGCAATGAATGGAAGAAGCCACCATAAGAACAGTGAGGGTGAATACAATCAACTTCTTTGAGAAATTCATTTTTATAAAATTTGATTTCTTACACTCTTTCGAACGGTTTAACTGATTCTTGTTATGTTTTTTTCTTGCTTATTAGTTTGCAAGAATGTATGGAGTCTATTTATAAATACACGAACTTGTTTATGGTCATTACTCATGTTTATAACCATAATTTGTTTTTTTATTCATACCATTTAAGGGTAGGGCCAATTGACCACAAAATTTAGTGATATAATTATTGATTCTGAAGATGTCAAAAAAAAACATTATTGTGGTCAATAATAAAATATATGTTATTGGTTATTTCCTTAATTTATTTGGTTTTGTTAGGAATATATATTAGTTCTAACCAACAATATATCTACGCTACATTCAAATGTTCTACGTTACTATATTATAGTTATATATATTTTAGATCAATTTAGTAAGAACAAATTTTAAATTAAAAACATTATAACGACGATAATAAGTATTAATTAAAAATATCTTATTAAATCAGAAAAACGATCTATTTTCCCCCGAGAAGTATTGTATAACACCATTTAGAGCCCAAACTTAGACATCATTCCATATTTCTCCAATTACAAAGTTAAAGATCTAATTCCCTCCAAATTGAAAGTTTAAAATGTATTTCCCCATTGAATAATAGTTCGAAACGTAATAACACATAAATTTTGGTTTAAGTTAATTAATTGGTTAATAGTAAACTATTAACCACGTAATACCAACAATAAACTGTATATAAACTTGATTACACTAAACCAAACCCAATTATCACCTAATTAAACTAAACCAAACCTATTAAAACTAAACCGATCCCCAAATAAAATCCCCAAATCGAACCCATAACTTATCCTAAACCCAGAAACAAGAACCCTAATTTGATTTCAGAGGTGAAATCGAAAATCAGAGATCAGTGAGTCCGACCACGTGATGATCCAACCGAAGCTCCTGATATATTACTGGAGTTTGCAGACATCGCCGACCACCTACAAAATCATCACAACCATCGTTTTCCAAAATCACCAACATAGAGAACGAAAAAGACAAATGAGATTTTGAAAACTCTTCCCTACCTCAATACTTCAACTGGATTTGAGGAATTGCAGATTAAATCAACAGAAAAAGCAAAAATCGATTTTAGGGTTCTTAGTTTTTGAAATTTTCGAATTTGGAGATTTTTGGGGAATAACTGGGATTTGGCAACGGATATACGGGTTAGGTCGAATCGGGTTTGCTTACGGTTTAGTTTCGGGTTCAACGGTTTGGTATTTGATTTATACCACAAACCGTCGAACTATTATTCAATGGGGAAATACGTTTCGAACTTTCAATTTGGGGGAAATTAGATCTTTAACTTTGTAATTGGGAAAATATATAATGGGGTCTAAATTTGGACTTTAAATAATGTTATACAATACTTTTCGGAGGGAAATAGATCGTCTTTCTTATTAAATCAAGCATATGAAATACTAAAACCGATTATGCAAGAATATCTCACGGATGTCGTGGATATTCATTAAAATTTTAGTAAATTACAATAACGGTAATGAAAGTAAAAATCTAAAGAGGCCTTCTTCTTTTGAACCTTTCAGCAAATGGAAATTTAACCAAACAGCTTTTGGTTTATTCGAGTCAAAATTGATATTTTAAAAAACGAATAGGCAATCAAACTAATATTTTTTAGATTGCTGAATATAGTTGGATTGGGTTAAACCAGATTCGATGATATTAAAAACAATATATATATATATATATAAATGTACACTCTTTATAACTATAACTAAGATAGGTGATACAAAAATTTTATAAATTAATATAATTTATGTGTTTCAAATTAAATTTTTGATTCAATTAATTTCTGTATAAATTAATATCTCTCTAAGTTTTAAAAATATCATGGTTTTGATATTATTAATTTAGAAAGTTTTAGTCTAGTATTAGAATTGATCAATATATATCACATTAATATTTTAATAATTAATATTCATAGTACTTAACTGAAAGTATAACAATGATTAAAGAATTATTTTAATAGTTTTAAATCTAGAAACACCAAAAAATAAGAACAACATACTCAATCTTTATGAAAGAAAACAAAATATATATTGTTAATAGAAAAATAAAAAATTGTTCATGAATTTTTTTAAAATCTCATATTTTAGATAAATTTAGTTTAATGAAATTCAGTTTGGTAGTTAATTATTACTGGTTTCCGATCTATATCAGTCTTTAATCGGTTCAACTTTTTTGGGTTCTAAAGTTAACTTAATTCGAATGTCTCTTGGTCAAACCCGATTCGACCACCGGTCTGGTTTAGTTTTAAAAACACTGTCCAAAACTAATCAGTATTTGAAGAATTAATGAACAGAGTCAAACCTTAAACCAAAATCAACAAAATCACCACACATATCCTATAAATGTTTTACGACACTTGCTAAATTATTGGGGAAATGCCTACTTGTACGAGATTCCTTTGTTAGTAATCACTGAACAGTAATAACACATGATACAAAGGGTGAATGTGGAATAGCGGTAACGGGGTGAACGTATATTTATACACAAGGTTTTTTTCTTTTCAAATTAATGTAGTTTTTAGTTAATTTTAATTATATATCCACTAAATTTTAACATTTGTCCTCAAAAATTTTAATTAAATATCCACCAAAATTTCAAATTAATGTAGTTTTAAAAAAATTAATGCAGTTTTCACTTAACGAAGTAGGATAATTTCTCTCTTGAAACAAGACTATACATAAAAATTTAGATAGAAAAACAACTTTAACTTAAACATTGGAATTTAATCAAATGAAAAAATTACTTTTTTGGAGCAAAATGATTATATTATTATAAAAATCTAATATATCGAAAATGAAACTAGAGTGAACCAAATTATAAGAATAAAAATTCTACTAAAATGGAGAAAATTTGATATGATACATGTAATTAATACCATCATATAAACTAAAACGGTGCTAAGAATTCTTTTAATATATCAAGATATAATTTTTTTTGTTTCTAAAGTTGTGAAATTTTCTTAGAGTTCAATGATTTTATCAAAATATATATTGATAAATGCCATTTTTTGTTGCTAAATAGCAATCACAGTTACCTCATAATAAAGATATTGTTTTCAGAAAAAGAAAAATACAATAAAACACTAATGAATCAGTGGTTTGTTATTAGTTTTTTTCTTTTCAAATCCTCCGTTATTAGATTTAGCATTTATAAAAATTATTTTAAATTCAAGATTATTGAATTAATTATTTGTACAAGTTTATTAAAATCTCAGCTTATTGGAAATTAGTGATTTCATCATAAATATTTATCAAAAATGATTCTAAAAGATTTTTAAAAACATTATAGTTAAAAATTAATGAATATAGATACCCATAGATAATTTATAGTTAAAAAAATTCATATCAGATATTTATATGAAATTCTGAGTAAAGAAACGTATTTATTTATTAATTATAGATATTTAAAGGTGGAAAAAGGGAAAATACATTGATCAAAGAGAAGGAGGTGAAAGAATGATAGGGTTACAACAACAACGTTTATATAAAGGTTGTCTAGGAGGGAGATTTTCAGGATCAATGCAACTACCATCTTTATAAGCCAATCCTACACACATTTTGTTACATTCTTGATTCTGAAACGTTGCGTTACATCCCTCGTAACAAGTCGGAGGCACAGTTCTTGCGTTTATTCCTATTCCTACAATCATGCAAAGAAATTTAAAAGACCAAAAGTTTTGAAAACAGTACAGATTGAATATGTGATTAGTGTAACAATCGTAAAATATAAAGAGACATACCGGAGAAAACATCGTAGGAGATGGACACTGTAACCACGAGAGCGAATACGACCAACAGTTTTGAAGAAACCATTCTTTAAAAGTCTCTCCGGACACTCAATTTTTTTTTTGAAAACTAAAATAAGATTTGTCTTCCTTGTTAACATATAGTTTAACGTATATATTGACCAAAGAATGAAACGGTGATAAATTTATAGATGGAAAAAGATTTCATGACGATAACTTTTTGGCAAGTTCTTTCCTTTTTTGTTTTTGTTTCTTTTGGTGAAGATTTTATATTTAAAGAAGATCTTTTAGAGTCAACAATACTTAAAAGTTAAAACCATGTAGAAGCAAACCAGTTGTTGCGGTAATATATATTTTGTTTATGTTTATATCAAATGTAGATACGACATTTTTTTCATTAGTGTATGCATATTATGTGAATTTAATTAAAGATGCATAGCTAATATTTGCATATCTGATTTGTTTTATAAACACTTAAGTAATTAACTAATTCAATTAAAATTAAAATTTAACCCTTTGCTTTGGTGTAGTTGTCTCTATTTGGCTCCCTTGTTCGGGCTTCATCTAGCTTCGGATGAGTTTAGTCCCATGTCCGTTTTGATGTAAATCTTTGGCTTAAAATGTTCAATAAAATTAAAGATGACAAAAAGCATATATTGTTACTTTGGTTTAAGTTTAAGCATATAACGGTCAAAACTTTGGTTTAAGTTTTGACTACCGTTATACACACAGTCCGTTATACATATAAGAGTAATACCCTATCTCACGTTCATGTAAATTAGTATATACATCTTTTCTATGCCATTATAGAAATATTTAGTAATTTTCTGTTGTAATTTTAAATATTATATCCCCAAAAAGCTATTTTAATGTAATTTTCCCCCTATATTATAAAAATATCAATAAAATAGAATAGTATTTTTTCATATTAGCAATATATGAATTTATAGGAAAACAAATATATAAATATTAATTTTTGTTAACAACATGTATTCTACTTGATTCGAACCTTATTGATAACACAACAATGAAATAATACAAATTATTAGGAGTCTTAATCTATCAAAAACTACATGTTTGACAGGTGCTATTTTAATGAATTTCATGGATCATATAACAACCGCATTATTTTATTTTTGTAAAGCAAACACTTTACCATTATTAAAAACATAAAAAAAACAACAATACATTATTTGATTAGAGAGAATAAAGATTACATATTTAATTTACGAACAACAGCAACGATAGGTAGAAGTTTTAGGAGGAAGTCCTTCGGATAGAATGCAAAGACCTCTTTTATAAGATAAATCCACACAATAATCATAGCAGTCTTGATATAAGAAATCGTTAGAACACTCTCGATCACAAGTTGGAGGCTCAGCTTGCACAAAAATCCCAGTTTCAACTACGAATCATTTAAAAATAAATAATTAATTGACCATGAGAATGATCTATTTATATAATTGCTGAGTGTGTCCAAAGTGCTGAGACTATCCAAATTTTTTCTTTATAGTTTTGTTAATATAATAAATGTGGATTTCTTTATCGTTTTTACTAAATATTATTTTTTTTGTTTCGTCAACAAATTATCTTATTTAAGAAAAAGATCTCGTGATTCTTATTACTCAAATGAAGCTATATCTCATTTAAGAAAAAGATTTCAGTAAAAAAGCTACCATTTCTTTTCTATTATGATTTTGGTAAATTTGTGAACTAGTAAAACATAAAAGACAGAAAATTGCTTTGTTACTCAAACTTGTTTTTTTAAGCATATTTTATTAGTATAGTCCAAACCTTCTGCGTAAACGCTTATATTTATATTGTTTAAAATTAGATAATAAAAATTTTAAAAAAAATTATGTTGAAATATACATATGTATGTGTGTTTTTAAATAAGATAAATAAATAGCACATGGTAGAATTTAACCGATTAATAAACATATTCGCAATTAGAATGTTAAGAATTCTATCATACATCGAGATGTTATCAGAAATATTAACTCTCTACGATTAAATGTATTTAATTGCACGAAAATGGTAAACTTTTAGATTCAGAAATTTATTGGAAAATTAGAAAAATAAACATATACACATAAGTGCAAACCCACGCATTGCTTCTCATACCTGATTAAACTTTAAGCCATTGATACATACTGATATAGATGGATGTCTAATAGTTAGGTAAGTTTAAAATTGTTAATTATTCGCCATAAAATAAGCATGAATCAATCAATTTTTTACATGTGCTTTTCGTATTTTCGAGAGCAAACAAGCATCTGAAAATGGTTAAGTGTCTAGGCTGGTTAGTCGCAGTGTCTTTCTTTACATATGTAAAACTAAAATATTTATAATTATCTTAATCTATCAATTAAAATTAATTAATCTTCCACATAACTAATCGACCATATTAATCCATGTAAATGGTTTATCAAATTCTTTTAGCTGGATTTATCAAAATTGCGTTACGATTAAAACAAATTACAGCATCACGATCTTTTTTCAATGGAGTAAGAAACCAAGAAAATTAAAGAAAATTTAAAGATACGATAAACAAATTTTTAATTTGCAAATGGACATGACAGTAGTGCTGGGTGCTGTTAAGGCAAATTAGATTTTGATTGAAATAAAATTAAACGATCATCACCAGAACCTCACATATATATAAAAGAAAAATAAATAATAAATATTATTCATCGTTTAAATATTTTTGTTTAGTATTCAGTGGTTTAGGACAGTAATCATCTTCATAGGCTTAATTAACTAAACAGCTGTGTTATAAGAATCAACCCATGTGGTATGTCTGTGATTTTTATATTGAAACCTGCTCTACATATAGTTCTTTCTATTATTAGTCTCTTGATAATTACTTATAGTTCTTATTTTCCTTCTCTTTTAAAATATTTTAAAGAAGACCAGAAAAGCATTTATAATTTGTTAATTGCTACAAATGGATTCTGGGTTGTATTTTTTTGTTTTCATAATGCCAACTCTGTGTATAGAAAGCTTACAATATGAATGACTGTGATAAAAATACAACAAACGGTGGACAGTAAAAGAAGTTAGCTGATTCAAAATTTTCCTTTATATATTGTAATTATAGAATGTCAATATATAATATAGTTCACAAAAATAATATAATATATTGGTAATTTGTTAAACCCTCTATAAACTAATACTACTCGATAAACCATCTTATACTCACTACAAATATTTAACATAAATCGAATTTAAATTTAATGAATAACCAAACTGTTTTCATTATTTTCCCGTATACGTGTAATTAGAGGAAAGTCTTCAGTTACTGTTATGTCTATTTCATCGGTCACGTTTAGATGTGTTTTACTACTTTGACGATTTTAAATATAGCCTCACTGTTATGATTATTTTTCCTTCTTTTTATTCCTTCGATGACAATTTTTTTTTTAAAAAAGCTTTGTCCCTATATGCTTTGAACGTGTATTAATAATGTAATTTGTATTAAATACTATTGTTGTGTATCCAACTAATATTTTTAAGTAGATTTCTTGTTATTAGATTTCAGAAACAAAAACAAAAATTCTTGTTACTAGCTATCACTCACTTTTCAAATAATTACCACACAATTTTGAATAAGATTCGACCTAAGTAGAAATTATGATGTTTCTCATATCCAAAAAAACATTGTTATGGCTACAATTTTCATCTCTTCCCTTTTTGATTTGTTTCAATTCCATTTTCAACTGAAACAAGACTATTTGGAATAAAAAGAAGGAAAATAATTAAAAAAGGTTGAATATTTTTTCGAGATAATACTACTAAATCAGTCGAAATAACTGATAACCTAATAAATTAACTATAAGAATTAAGATATTATAAATATATCTTAAATTGTACAAACTGCAAGATATGCCATCACAACTTTGTTTCATTTGAATTAAAAAGGTATAGTTTTGTTCGCCTACTATTTTGTGTCCTTTCAGTCATATTTTCTCTCTACAATTTTAAATTTTTCAATCACAGAAAAGTGTTATATTTTTATTTTCTTTTGTAAAATTCTATCTAAAGTGAAACAAGAGTTTTCATTTTCTAATTTCTTACAGTTATATTCCCAACCTTGTTTGTTCACTCTTACTAATTGACTAAAAAAACAAAACAATGTTAATTCTGATGAAAAAGATATCTTTATATATAAATTTTAAGTCATTTCAATATTTCATTATGGTATCAGTCATATTAATTTCAATAATTTATGTCGAAATTTATTGGTAAGATTTGATATATCGTTTTCCTCTTCTGCGTACACCCAAATTGAAAGCTCTATGCCTCTCTACTTATGAAACAATAGCTATTTTTTTTAAATGAAACAATCGCTATTATTATTATTATTTATAATCATAAAAAAATAAAACATTAATACTGTCTAGCAGCATGTGCATATGCTTTCCATTATAGTTACTAGGCACGATTTCTGCAATAATTAAGACTAATAAAACATATTATATACAGCAAAGTAACATCCTAGTTATTCGATTAAACTACATCATTTTCCTTAAACAAAATTAATGAAATCCCTGAAACGATCATCATATTGTTGGGAAAAAATAAATAATCATATTTTTGTTAGCCATTTTTTATCTTATTTTTATGGTCAAGAGACATTTTTTTATCTAATTATCAAAAATTAGTAAAAACAATTCTTAAATTTAGCTACATTCATGCTACTACTGATCACATTAACTATATCAACTTCATTTATTTTACACTGATTCCATCGGTTTCTTAGTTTTGCTCTAATTGAACAATCAAACTTTAAACAATACACAGTAAAGATAATATTTTGATTCGAATTATGATTTTGATTAGTGAATAAACCGGTACGAATTAATAGATGATCGACCAAATGTGGAAAAAAGGGTGAGATATTGTTTCTAGCAAATTGTATATAAAAAATAAAAAAATTAAATTAAAATGAAAAAAAAGAAAAGAAAGAAAAAAAGATTGAATTAAATTAAAATGGTTGCGTTGCGGTGCGTCTTCTCCCTCTCTCTTTGGCAGGACAACAAACATTAAAACAGTTTTTCTCTCTCTCCTCTCTCCAAAAAGCCATTAATCCGATCTGACTCTCTACTCAACCTCCCATTGGCTGTGTTCGTTTGATTCTCGGAAACCCTAATTCCTCTACCTTCGAAGCGCTCAAAACCAGAACAAAGAAAAAGTCAAATTTCGCAACCGTGTCGGAGAGGGAGGAAGGAAGATGATGGTGCTGCTACAGTGATGATGAAGATGATGATGATGACCGGAAGATACGACGTCGCTAGATTTGGAGTGAGGAAGGAAGAAGAAGAAGAAGATAACGACGACTGTTTCTATGAGTCTCTCGATCGCGTTCTCTCTTCCTGTTCTTGTTCCACTTCCAACTCAGATTACGACTCCGACCCCAACATCTCCGATTCGATCCACGATCCGAATCCGTTTCCCCTCCCATCCGGTTTCGAGCTGTGGAAATCCGAGCCTGAATCTGTGTCTGAGAGGCGAATGAGGCTTTTACGCGGATTGGGACTGAGCAACGAGCCGGATCTCCCTCCGGCGAGCCATCTCCGGTCGAAGAGCCGCAGAAAAGGGATTTGTAGCTCTCATTTCGCCAGATCGGTTTCATCTGATGTCCTGGTCTCGAAGCATCACGGTAAATGCGTAGCCAGTGTTAACGGCGGCGG
Organism: Schrenkiella parvula; assembly: GCA_000218505.1. Taxonomy (NCBI): domain Eukaryota; kingdom Viridiplantae; phylum Streptophyta; class Magnoliopsida; order Brassicales; family Brassicaceae; genus Schrenkiella; species Schrenkiella parvula. Next base: position 8,633,087 of record CM001192.1, on the reverse strand, counting down.
GTTGAGATCAGATGTAGCAGAAAATGTCGATTCTGGTAAGTTTCGACAGCATACTGGATCTCGTTGTTCTTGCTCTTCTGTAAATATGCTCAGTGATCATCTTACTTGGAAGTCGCGTACGCGTAACAATGATAACAATGTGCTTATTGGTGGTGTTGATTTCATAAACAAAGAGCCCGTAGATACCTCCCTTAGGGGCATTGTTGAGAAACAGAGTTTGAATCATTCATCTCATGGGAATGGCAGAGATGTTGTTCTGGAGGAGCAAATGTGCACCATTAGGAATTTAGATACGGGGAAAGAGTTTGTGGTGAATGAAGTCAGAGAAGATGGAATGTTGGAGAAGTTGAAGGAGGTAGGTACTGATCGCCAGTTGACTCTGGAGGAGTTTGAGATGTGCGTTGGGACATCCCCGATCGTTCTCGAGCTGATGAGGAGGCAAAATGTTGAAGATGTTTGTAAAGACTCTGTGGATCTGAGTACCAACGTAAGTGGAAGCAGAGTTATTAAGCATAGACGGAGAGGGAGTTGGCTAAAGAGTATAAAGAATGTTGCTAGTAGTGTGACAGGGTACAAAGAGCGGCGCAGCACCGATGATAGAGATTCACCGTCCGAGAGAGGAGGTCAGAGATTTAGCTCTGCAACTGATGATAGCCGAGACATGTCGTTTCACGACCCTGAGAGAGTTAAGGTTAGGCAGTATGGAAAGTCATGTAAAGAGCTCACAGCACTTTTCAAGAGCCAAGAGATTCAAGCTCATAAAGGGTCGATTTGGAGCATTAAGTTCAGTTTGGATGGGAGGTATCTTGCTAGTGCTGGTGAGGATTGTGTTATTCATATTTGGAAGGTTGTTGAGTCAGATAAAAAGGGGGAACTCTTGTCGATGGATAAACAACAAGATGATGGAAGCATAAATTTGTTTCTTTTGACAAATGGATCACCAGAACCAGCTTCAATGTCTCCAAGGAGAAGAGGGAGAACATCTTTTAGCCGAAAATCAGTGAGCCTGGACAATGTTATGGTTCCAGAAACAGTCTTTGGTCTTTCAGAGAAACCCGTGTGTTCGTTTGTAGGGCATTTGGATGATGTGCTTGACCTTTCGTGGTCGAAATCTCAGGTTGGTACCATATCTGAGTATCCCATTTGTTGCTATTCCTAACCTTTTCTGTTTGTGTGGAGCAAAATTCTGTACAAATTTTGTTTAACTTGCTAGTGCTAAGTTTAGGCTTCCTGAATTGTTATGTGAGAATCTGCTTCGTTCAGCTATTCTTCTTTAAACAGATTGATTAATACTCAAGAGTTTGCTTTTCCATTGTATTTTGTTTCCAGCACCTGCTTTCCTCTTCAATGGACAAGACTGTTCGTCTATGGGATTTATCTAGCAAGACATGTTTGAAAGTCTTCTCACATAGTGACTACGGTGAGCGAGTATACCCTCTTATTTCCCATCAATTGCAGTGACACCATGATTTACTTTCGCTCTTAGTATCTAGGAAACTAAGCATACATTGCAAGGAGAATATATAAGTCGCTTTGAAGTGTCAACTCTGTTAATGGAAAGATTCGTATGTCAATATATTTGTCTTACCAAATCCCAGTCTCATCAAACCTCTCCATATGTAAATCCCTGGAACACAGGAAGAAGAGATAACAATCTCTACATCTATGTAACATAAGATTTTCTCTCATCTGGTTTTTGTTTCCTGGGCACAGTGACTTGCATCCAGTTTAATCCTGTGGACGACAATTACTTCATCAGTGGATCGTTGGATGCAAAAGTTCGCATATGGAGCATTCCTGATCATCAAGTTGTTGATTGGAATGATCTTCATGAGATGGTCACAGCTGCCTGCTATACACCGGATGGTCAGGTAAACCATAAAGTTTTTTCCAATTAACAAAGTGAGTTCGGGTAAAATTAAATCACACAGTATCGTAATGAAGCTATCTTGGTTTGTAAAGGGTGCACTGGTTGGTTCATACAAGGGGACTTGTTGCTTGTACAACACACATGGTATATGAGCTTATTAACCTTACTTATCTCTTTCTTAGAAGTCTAAAATTGTTTCTCCATCTTGTCTTTCGAACTTAATTTTATTTTTTATTTTGTTATTTAGATAACAAACTGCAGCAGAGAAAGGAAATCAATCTGAAGAACAGGAAAAAGAAATCTAATCACAAAAAAAATCACTGGTTTTCAGGTAAAGCTAAAACAACAAGTTAACAGCGTTCTTTGCTGTTTGACTTTCTTTTTTTTTTTTATACTTACATATGTTTGATGCTGTATTGGTTTATCTGACCAATCTCATGAACCAGTTTGTGGCGGGAAGTTCATCGGAAGTGCTTGTCACATCTGCAGATTCACGTACGCGGGTTGTTGATGGTGTTGACCTTGTTCACAAGTTTAAAGGTAAACAATAATAAGCTAAAAACTCTCTTCTTCGTACTTAGAACTCTGAAATTAGGTATTAGACTTTAATATCCATGGAATCGGTCTATCATCTTTAAAAGTCCCACATGACATAGGATTGGTGTTGTTCTTACACTTTTCTTGAAAGTAGATAAGCTCAACGTTTATATGTTTGTCTGTTTGGTCTTAAAAAGAAGCCAAGTTTTTAGCAAATTCCGGTTTGCAGGATTTCGCAACACAAATAGCCAAATCTCGGCCTCACTTACATCAAACGGGAAATTTTTAGTCTCAGCAAGCGAAGACTCCAATGTGTATGTATGGAACTACGACTCAGACTCTCGAGCTGGAAGAAGCAAACGTGTGACAGTCACAAACTCATACGAACACTTTTACTGTCGAGATGTCTCTGTGGCCGCACCATGGCCTGGCAAAATCAGTAACAACCAACGCAACAACAGCCCCGACGAGTCGCCTTTCACAGCCAATAACCCTCCAACACCTGTCAACGATCCCACCAACATTAAAACCGTCACCAACGGTATCATTTCGAGTGCCACAAACCGATACTTCTTCGACAGAATCTCAGCAACATGGCCAGAGGAGAAACTTTTGCTGGCTGCAAAGAACCGAGCACGAACAAGCCCTCGTGTGAGCGTGGACATGTCTAATGGACCGGCGACCCCCACAACCATGGAGAATAGGGGAGCAAGCCGAGCACGAACTAGCCCTCGTGTGAGCGTGGACATGTCTAACGGACCGGCGAACACAAAACCAAGTGCTTCGGCTTGGTCTATGGTGATTGTGACTGGCGGTTTACGAGGTGAAATCAGAACATTTCAAAATTTTGGATTACCGGTTCGTCTATGAAGCCGGGGAGAAAGTCTTTAGTAAATCAAAAAGCGCAAGACAAAGTGAATTGTTTACTTAGTAAAAACCATCTCTAGTCAAAAGTGTATAGATTAAGAGAAGGTTGGTTCTTCCACTAACTCTGTTTTCACCTCGCTTCTTTTATTTGTTTTTTTTTTAGTTTATTTGTTATCTCTAAAATTCAAATCTCTAGCAAATATATATATATATATATATATATAATTTTTTTATATAAGAGAATCAAACAGACGGAAAAAGAAAATTAATACACCACAATATCTCATGTCGTATTCGAGTTAAAGTTTCTGGACTTTGTCTTTGATGTTCGAACTCAATGAATATGGTATATTTTTTGTATTTTTCCCCATTACTTGCCTACCCATATATCTAAATACTTTGTATAAAAGATTGTTTATTCAATTGATCATTTCAATGAACAATGTTATCCAGAGATGAGAGTGTCCATAACAAGTCAGAGCATATTTTTGTTTCATAGCTCACAATCTCAATCCTCCCATACCCAAAGAGATGGGAGTCCCATGAAGTTTATAAGTAAAAATATCTACTGAGAGGAAATCTAATTGTCGAATTCTCATTGGCTGTAACAATATGACGTGGCAGAAACTTCCTCTAAAGATAATCTTATCCACACATATCCTCGGCAAAACATCCGTGGGGACCACCTTTCACTTGTCCCAACTCGTTTAGTGTGTGTATTATCTATATAAACCCACACAAGCACACACTTTTTATTAAAAAAAACATCACATTTACTTGTAACGTAACAATGTCACTTCAAGCTGCTTCTTTGGTCTCCTCTGCTCTCTCTGTCCGAAAAGATGTAATAAATTCGTTTTTTCTTTTATTATTCATCTCCTTTTTCTATGACATGTCTCGTGAATTAATTAGCATATTTTGGTTGCAGGGAAAATCAAATGCTTCATCATCATTCAAAGAGTCTAGTTTTTTTGGTGTTTCACTTTCTGACCAAATCAAAACTGAATTCGTCTCTTCTTCCTTGAGATGCAAGGTACATTTAAAAATAATCTCATTAGTTATAAATGTGTGACTCTTGTTCGATAAAAAAATGATGAAATTATTTCAATTAAGATTGTTTGCTTCTACTCTGCAGCGTGAACAAAACTTGAGGACTAAGGGAGCAATAATCCGAGCTCAAGCAATCGCGACTTCAACCCCATCAGTCACACGATCTTCCTTAGACCGCAAGAAAACCCTTAGAAAAGGAAACGTGGTCGTTACGGGAGCTTCCTCAGGGCTTGGTTTAGCAACGGCAAAAGCATTAGCCGAGACAGGTAAATGGCACGTGATAATGGCGTGCAGAGACTTCCTCAAGGCCGAGAGAGCAGCAAAGTCCGCAGGGATGTCTAAGGACAGCTACACGGTGATGCATTTGGACTTGGCATCTTTGGACAGCGTGAGGCAGTTCGTTGATAACTTCAGGCGAGCCGAGATGCCTCTCGACGTCTTGGTATGCAATGCTGCGATTTATCAGCCAACGGCTAATCAACCTACTTTCACTGCTGAAGGGTTTGAGCTTAGTGTTGGGACGAACCATTTGGGGCATTTTCTTCTCTCACGCTTGTTGATTGATGACTTGAAGAACTCTGATTATCCGTCGAAACGTCTCATCATTGTTGGATCCATAACTGGTATTAGCCTCATCGCAAGAGAATTTCTTTATGTACTCAATTACTACTTACTTTAAACCCTAAATTTTGAATTCCTAATAACGTTTTGTTTCTTCTTAAACAGGAAACACTAATACATTGGCGGGTAATGTACCTCCAAAGGCAAATCTCGGGGATTTAAGAGGACTAGCTGGCGGATTGAACGGACTAAACAGCTCGGCGATGATAGATGGAGGAGATTTCAACGGTGCAAAGGCGTATAAAGACAGTAAAGTCTGCAACATGTTGACAATGCAAGAGTTTCATAGGCGTTTCCATGAAGAAACTGGGATCACTTTCGCTTCCCTTTACCCCGGTTGTATCGCGACAACAGGTTTGTTCAGAGAGCATATTCCTCTCTTCCGTTCCCTCTTCCCTCCTTTCCAGAAATACATCACCAAAGGTTATGTCTCCGAGATAGAGGCTGGCAAAAGACTTGCTCAGGTGAGAAAATCAATCAAGACCTAACTTTCTTGTGACACAAGATTCCTTCAGATTCTAGCAGTACTTAACCAAGCTTTTATTTTTTGAAGGTGGTGAATGATCCGAGCTTGACGAAGTCAGGAGTGTACTGGAGCTGGAACAAGACCTCGGCTTCATTCGAGAATCAGTTGTCTCAAGAAGCTAGCAATGTCGAGAAGGCTCGTAGGGTTTGGGAAGTCAGCGAGAAGCTCGTAGGCTTAGCCTAAAAGTTGATCTGAGTCCCATCCTCTGTGTTTAAAGTTTTTAACCTTTTGTTTAGGTTTAAATAAGATGACAAATAAACATAAGAGGAGACATTAATGAAGCCTTTAACAACTTTGAGTTAGTGTGTTGGCTAATTCTACTTGTCGACAAACCAAATAAGCCTCTTTTTCATTTTAAGTTGTTGTCATGGACTAAAAATGGATTTAAAGGATTTAAATTTGAGCTTGCAATGTTCAGATGTCTTAATGTTATTTTTTCGAGGTTTATGAATAAAATAGTGATTTATTCTATTTGAATTTTTAAGAAACTGAGTACGTAAATGTTGACGTTTATAGATTTTCATCTATTCAAAAATAATAACCCCAACATTTTCATCTGTTTATGATTGCAAAGTATATGATTAGCAATTCATGTGTCTTCCACGTTTAATTGTATTATACGCAAGGTCACTTTGTTTTTTTATTAGAGACTGTGGAGTAAGGAAGATAAGATCGTGTTGCTTCATAAAGGCACTAACTAACCCCTAAGCAAGAACATTAAGGAACATATACAAAAAAAAAAAAGACTTAGCTAAACTACATAAAAATCAAGGCAAGTAAAGTATTTAATGTTGATATCCAAGTTGTGATATATAAACTCTCAGCTTTTAAACTATTGTAAGTTCTCAAAGAACTCAGACTCATTCCAACTTTTGTTGTTTTGTTGTCATCCAATCACAAGCAAATCACTTCAATATGATCCGCCGACTTAGAGAATCTTTCAGCTGATACTGTCAAAAGCTTGTTAAGAGACATGTTCTCACCTCTGCTCTTCAACTTTTCTTCATACCGGTGCTTGATCCTGCTATCAAGCTTGTATCCAAGAAACGCAGGGAAAGCCAGAAGCTCTTCGACTTCACGACCCATGTACTCGATCAAATACTCCAGTTTTTCCTCTAAAGAAGTATGGTTATACTGCAGGACTTGAGGATGCTTTGTGCTCATAGCTAGAATGTCTTCCAACGAAAGACCGTAACTCAAGTACAGCCCAATGACCCTCTGCATATTGTCAGAGCTTGTTCTGGTCACAGCTCCCATTGCAAACGCCAGTTCCTTTGTTCTATGCTTGTATCCAATCTTCACCAGAAACCCGAGTTTGTTTGAGAGGTTATCTTCGGATAGAGCTAGAAATAACGGCGCTTTACTCAAGAATTTGAACATGCCGGGAGAATCAAAGCCGCATTCTTTCAAAAACTCTACCCTGGGACGAAGTTTCCTCTCTTTACTGGTGCTGATCACATTAGGGAACACATGAACAATCTTAAACACTTGCTCACTCGTCAAGCCAGCAAAAGACTTGAGGAACTCAACGTGGCTGTTCATATGCTCAACGCTGTAACTCAAGATTGCAGGGAGTCTACGTAGCACGGTTCCAGTGGCGAAATCGTCTTCCCCACTAAGATTCCTGATGAATTCAACCCTAGGAATCAACTGAGTATCTAAGTCACTGTTGAGGATGACTGGCCGCCTAGCAATTATACCGATTCCACCAAAAGGTTCCAAGAAACTAATCAATCTCTCAATGTCTTCAATTGATTTCTGATACAGCAGCTTATTCAGGTATACTTTGCTCAACACATAAGAGATCTTTTCTTTTGGTATCCCATGGTGGATAAGCAACCTCACCTTCTGATTGAAACTAAGCAAGAAAGATATGTCTACCACAGTGAGTATACGCTCCACTATCTCAGGCTCAACCCTTCCTTCAAGTTCATCAACCAAAAATGTAATAACGAGATCCAATTCTTCTGAGGTCAATAAATTGGGACACTTTGCAATCAAACCCTGAAGCGCGAAGCCATCGATTTTCAGAGACTGAAGAGAAGCAACGCGAGCACCGATCTTATCCAAAGACGTCAACTTTACATCTGGGTTCTTCTCCAGGATCAGCTCCGTTTCTTCCTCTCTAAACCCGATACCTCGGAAAAACGAAAACAGAGTCTCTGCAAAGCAAACGAAAGGAGAGACTGATACAACGCACGACAAGTGTTTGCGAATATGCTTCAGAGAATATATGCATACAAATACAGGCAGAGAAGGATCAAATTCACCAACCCATTTGAATTCTGCCGTCAACCGGAGAGCTAAGGCAATTACATCGGAAAATAAGACCAGTTTCCCGGCGATCTAAGCAGCTGACAAGCAATGGTCGTAGCTCAGTCTTAAATGTAGAAGCAGGAGCAGGGAAGCTCCCATGGGAATAGAGAGATGTGACCGGCGGCAGATGAAACCGGAGACTAATCGGCGGTGAGAAGAGGGAAACGGAACAAGAGACGAGAGATAAGATCACCATAGCAATATCCAAAACCAAGGTTTCTGATTCAACGGTCGTATTTGATTCCAGCTGGGTTTTGATTGAAGGGTTTAACTTTGATATCCAAAGATGTACAAACACACTATTAATTAGTACAGGGCCTGGGCCGGAAATAACAAGTCCAATATCTTTAGCTAATTTATCATCACTAAATTGTTTTTTTTTATCTAGCTAAATTGTTTTTTTAGTCTATGATCTTTATCAGTAATAAAAATTGAAATAGATGAAAAAAAGATGAAAATATACAGGAGATTTATTACAGAAAATTTTTTTTTAATTGATTAATATAAAATTATGTACATCTTTAACTATCAAATAAAGCAGTTAGAATTTGAAGAGTTGGTTTTTAAGTACAACCAATCTTGATGCAAAGTTTATCATAAACATATAAATAAATAAAAAATTCTGATGCAAAAACTGATAATTCTTAACGTAAGTGCTATGATAGAAATTATAATTAGTGATAAAGATAACTAAACTTTTTTTAATGAAACATGAGAAAATCAATGGTTAAATATGAAAGACCCGTCAAATTTTTTCTTTGTTCTATAATATGTAGTGGAGAGATTTTAGTTGGAAATTTTTTTGGTCAAACGTGGATGAGTTAATAAGTCTTCCCAACAAAAAAAAAGTCTAAAAAAATAGATTTTGGTTTCACACACTTACAAAATAGAACATTAGGAACAAAATTTATATTCTCTATAACATAGCGTTACGGTACATAAATGTAAAAACTCACAAATTATAAACCCCACGAGTTAATTGAGGAAAGAAAAAAAATAAAACCCTTACAAGAAGTAATTTAGGAATTAGAATTGGTCCGAGATGGACGGTGGTCGTCGTTTCACACTCTCCGTCCACCATTTTGTTTCTCCCTCTCCTCTAAAAAGCAATGGCCTTTCAAGCTCCATCAATGGCTGTTTTTAGCTTCAGATTCAAATTCCAAATTCTATAATATTTTAACGTTTACAACAATAACCCTCTACGATATGTTTTTTCCTCTGCTTCTCACCACTCGTATCTCTTTCATAAATTTATCTGTCGTCTTCCTCTCACCGCCTCTCTCGTGATTTTTTATATTTATCCACAAAATTTAATCTTTTTAAAACCATACCCTTTTACTTGTTCCTCGATTCGAGTGTTCCTTCTTCTCCTTCTTCTTCTTCTTCTTTTGAAAGACTATGGCTTTGTTCGTGACCATTATCTTAGGGCTAGTCGCGGGATGGTTAGCTTTCGTTGTTGGATTGCTAATAGGATGGGCATGGAAACCGAGATGGGCTTCTTCTTCTAATAACCACAAAGTCAAATTACACTGTTCTGCTCCTAGATCTTTCGATTTGTCTTTACCAGCGTCTCCATCTCCTCGTTCTGCAACTTCTCCATTAAAGGGTTTTGGTTCAGCTCCTTGCCTAAAGGCTCTTGTTTGTGATACATGGACTATGGCTCTAAGGCAACAGAAAACGATTTCTCCTGTTTCTTCTTCATCATCATGTGATTCTTCTGAACATGTAGATGTAATTGCTGGGTAAGCTTAAATTTGAGGATGGTCTACTTCTGTCAAAAGAAGTTTTCTTTTTTGGTTAGTTTCTTCAAAATTTTTGTTTGTTTTTTTGTAGAGGGAAGAAAACAGAGGTGAGATTGCCTAACACTGTAACAGAGTTAGATTTGAGACATCTTGTTCAATTGGTTGAGAGGAAAGATGGTGGTCATGCTTGGATTCAGATGATGGATCGTTTTACTCCTGGTATGAGATATCAAGCTTGGTTAAGAGAACTTAAGGTAACACTTGTTCTTGGTTTTGAGAAAGAGAGGTTTCTCTTTTGGTCTTAATGGATGGGTTTCTCATAGCTTTTTTTTGTGTGTTTTCGTTGTTGCTTAGAATGGTCCTACTGAGTATAGAAGCAGAACTGTGTTTGAGGATGCAACTCCTGAGATTTTAAGAGATTTTTTCTGGGATGACGAGTTTAGACCAACTTGGGATACAATGCTTTCTAATTCCACAACTGTTGAGGAGTGTCCAAGTACTGGAACCATGATTGTTAGATGGATACGCAAGGTTGGTCTCTCTAGCTCACTTTTTGTGATGTTCGATTGCTTTCTGGTTGTGAATTTGTTTCTTGACTTCATCTTTTTATGTGTTGCAGTTCCCATTCTTCTGCAGTGATAGAGAGTATGTGATCGGTCGCAGGATATGGAACTGTGGGAAATCTTATTACTGTGTTACAAAGGTATGTACTAAGTTACAAAATGGAATCTGATACATTATGTCATTGGAGTGTAGACAAGAAAAGAGATTTGACTTAAATAGAGAAGAAGTAGAATGTGAGGATGATTGTGATTACGATATTAGTTTTGGTATTTGGTAGTGTAAGTCAAAGTCTATACAAGAGAACAGATTCAATCTTTTTGTGCATGTCATTCACATTCGCAAGAATCAGTTTTAAAAGATCGTCTCTTGTTCTTGCTTCAGGGAGTATCGGTTCCTTCTATACCGCGCAACAACAAACAAAAACGCGTGGAATCGTTCTACTCGAGCTGGTGCATTCGACCAGGTAAAAATCCACAATTCACCATTTTGAGATTAGCCAAGAGCCGAAATAACTTAACAAAAGTGAAACATTTTCTCCTTTATGCAGTGGAATCAAGAAGAGAAGATGGAGTAACAAGTGCTTGCGAAGTTCTTCTGTTTCACCACGAGGACATGGGGATACCGAGAGAGATCGCAAAGCTCGGAGTAAAACGAGGAATGTGGGGAGCAGTGAAGAAGATGGAACCCGGTTTACGCGCTTACCAAGAGCAAAGACTCTCAGGAGGAGGGTCCAAGCTTTCTCGGCCAGCTTTCATGGCTCAGATCAACACCAAAATCACGTCAGAACATCTCATTTCGCTCAGCAACGGCGCATCGCCTGTCACTGAAACTCCCGTTACATTGAAAGGAAATGGAGCTGCGAATTTAAAGAAACTGTTGATTATCGGTGGAGCTGTTGCGGTTGTCTGCACTTTGAGCGGAGGAGGTGGTTTTGTTCCTCCTGCGTTTCTTTTAGGGTTTGGGAAGAGGTTTGTTAATTGTGGAAGAAAACGTCAGCTCCAAGGAACAACAACAACAACAACAACAACAAGTCAGAGTCAAACTGCTTCTCCTTAGATTGAAATATAATCCAAGATTAGATAATTCAAGATTAGTATGTAGAGTTGGAATAAGCTGTTTTGATTAATCTTTATACAAAAGGAACTATTTTTTTGTACAAGTAATCAATAAAAGTTGAAAAAGTTTTAATCTTCATCAAAAAGGAAGAATTGTTTCGAAACAATGAACACCATCGAGCTCTGGAGCTATCCTCATCGGTTGGATCATCTTCTTCTTCTCAATCTTTTCATCGTCTGGTGAAACCGGAGCTCTCCCCGAGTTCTTCTGCTGCTCCGTCGCCGGCGACTGATTATCGCCGGAGCTCTGTTTCTGACCGCCTGGGAAATTCATCTTGAAGCCGTTGGATTCAGCGTAAAGAGCATCGATTGGGCTAAAAATCGACATCATCCTCGAATTGTGTTGCTGCTGGTTTGATCGAATCTCTTCAAGCTTTTGTGAAACTGGAAATGTTTGTTTCTTGACAAGAAGGAATGGTAAGTTTAAGTATATATAAATTGGAAACGAGAAGGAAAGCTAGAAGAGTCTAGAAAGAGTAAGAGAAGTTTGACAAGTTTTGAGTTTGATGAAGATTCAGTGAAACTAGTTTGGTCGGTGAACGAACAGAGTCCACGTGGATTGTATGTAAGTGTTTATTAATTGTATGTGATAAGATTTTTTGGACTTGATTCATTCAACAATATCTCATTATTTTATTTTTTTCTTTAATTAGATAATTTTGTTCCAAACAAAAAAAAAAAGAAACATATGTAAGATATATCAATAACCAGATCAAAGCATATTCTAAAACGAAATTCTTAACAAAACCATTATTAGACATCATAGTTTAGAAACAAAGGTGGTGAATTAGACTTACACATGATGAGAGCAATGTTTTATATATAAAATCAACATTAACTGTGAATTTAGATCTTCTTGAGCAACTCAATAAGGTAAACACCAAAAGCGTTGCAGACAACTTTGATGCCTTGGAAGCCTGATCCTTTAGCTAAAGCCTCGAACTCTTTCTCGGTCCGTTCTTTGCCTCCGGGATTGTGAGCCAACATAATGCAATCGACATGGACTACTTGTTTGGTCGCAAGGCTCGAGTCTGGTATCTCTGGAAGTATACACTCTGCTAATATCACTTTGCCATCCTCTGGAAGCGACTCGTAGCAGTTCTTCAAGAATTTCACGCAGTGTTCGTCGCTCCAATCGTGGCATATCCACTGTTACAACAATGGGAGATAATCGAACAAAAATGTTTTGAGATACTTTTTCTTGATCTGAATTACTTATAATGTCAAAATGTTTTCGGTATAAGAGCTTTGGCAATTACTAACCTTCATGAAAATAGCATCACCTTTAGGGACACTTACAAACATATCTCCTCCAACATGTTCAATACCTGTATTAAGTTTAGCAAGTAAACTCAATGTCTCAATCATATGTAAAAGAAAGTTTTTTTCTTGCGGAAACGTTATGAAAATGTAATATACATACCGGGATGAGAAGTAGCTTCTTCGATGACATGATGGAGATCAAAGTTGATGCCTTTAAGATTAGGATACTTAGAGACAATCATCTTGAGAGTAGCACCAATGCCACCACCAACATCAACCAAAGAAGTCAATCCCTCGAAACCCTTATAGGTCTCGAGAATCTTCTTCATGGTGATGGTTGAATGGTTAGACATTCCCTCGTTGAAGACCTTGTTGAATCTAAGGTCAGTCCCATGGTACTCGAACGCGCTCATTCCATAAGCTTTGTTAAATGGAATCCCACCATCAAGAATTGCATCTTTCAAATGGTACCTGAAACAAGTCTCGTTGGCATGAGTATGAGTTTAAGAGAACATACATACTCCTTAAGCTTAACCTAACCCTTCAACTTTTGGTTATCATTAATTAGGATGATCTATTTTGGAATTGATCTCAAGATTGAACTCTAGTTAATGATCAGGTTAGATCCACCTCAAGTTGATTTTAATTGACAAAGAGCCGCCGACATGCAAAGAGACCAGCCGGTTCGATTGAAGAAAACCAAAACCAAAACCTACACCAGAGGTTAGATAAGTTTCTATTTTCTTTTTTTTTGCTGCTTAATAATTAGAAGACCGATTATCTTCTTATTCTGTTCCTGTTCAATTTCCTTAAATTGTTACCAAGAACGATTACATCTTCTCTATTTAAAACCATGAACAAAAAAAAAGAAAACAGAGGATGTCGTTTTTTGAATCAACTAAAATTTTGCATTATATATTTTCTTCTTTTTAGTTGTATAGTTTTGGCACAGTAACAACCAAAAAAATCAATTACAGAGCTCCTTTAACCACTAAAAAAGTTTTTTTTTTTTGGGTAAAATAACCTCTGAAAAATTATGTAGTATAGTTTTTTAGTGGACAGTAGGTATAGAATACGTGTCAAACAAACATCAAATCGTCAGTTTTTGTCTGATTGTCTTTTGAAACTTTGTGGCCAACTCTCTTACCTTTACCTTTACTCAAGTGCAGTTTAATTATGACATTAACCAAGAACCATAACTTATGAAACAACATTATGAAAAAACACAAGAATTTTCCAAAGTTGATTTACCACAAGATGTATTAAAAATCATATGATGATATTTTTTGGTAATATCGAAAAACTTACCAGCTTTCCATGAGAACCTTGTCTTGGTTCATAAGACAAAGAGCACCAATGGAGACACCATCTTCGTTCTTGGTCAAGTACTTGCAAACCGGACCAAGCCCGTAAATCCTCTCGACGCCGTCGCCGCCGGGAATAGTACGGTTAGAGCAGGTGAGGATGGAGTAAGACGTAAGAAGACGGAGGATACGGTCGAGCATGACCGGAGCTTCGGAGTTTTTGGTCCCAAGTTGAGAAGCAATCTCAGACGGAGACATCGGAGAAGAGTTCTTGGCCATGATCTCGAGAAGATCAAGGTCTAAAGCCGCTTTTAAAACCATTGGAAGAACGGAGGCGCTTGCTAGCTGCATGGCGAAGAGAGCGGCTTCGTCGTCGGTGACTTGTACCGGAGTTATCTGTGTCTCCGCCGTTGATCCCATTTTTCTTGAAATCTCTTGCTGTTTTTTTTCTTTTTCTTCTTTGGGGTTTTCTCTGTTTTGAGAGGATTGTGTGATGGGTGAGAAGTAGGAGGTTAAGAGGTTTATTTATATGGAAATATATTAAAAATAAGGTAGAGACGATTGGAATTTTTTAAATCAGTGTCTGATCTGGCTTAATTACTTGGTCCAATTGAAATAATGACCTATCAGCTTTTTTTTTGTATTTTGTCATATTATTAAGAGATCCTAATAGGCCAAGAAAAATTAAACATCTCTGAAGTAATACGTCCAAACAAATACGATCCCTTCCATAAAACAAAAATGGTAGCCTTTATTAAATCTAGATATTTCATTTATACCCTTCAAACATTAGAAACAATGATTCATTATTCTGAACTATATCGAATTCTTTGACAACATATATATTGCATATGTTAAACTTGCTGTAATGCTATGAAGTTAGGTATCAATAACAAGTGTGCCATTTTTTAGCGAGACCTAGCTGTACCTGACAATATTATGTACTGTTAAATTTTGTTTTCAATAAAAGCTGATGTATCTAATTAGATCAATCATAATTTTTTTTTAGGTTTGCGTCAGTCTATCATTTAATTTTTTTAAGAAAACAAATACCGCTAAATTTTTCAAGTGTGTGAGAATAATTTATAACCCATACTCTAAAATGTATGTAGGATAAATCATAATCCATGATAAATAAATCTAAAATACACCAAAGATGTGGTGGTATACCTGTAATACAAGGAGGTTAGTTTTTTTCTAATACTATAGAGTATTATTTTTAAATAGAAATTTTAAAGAATATATATTAAAAAAAATTATTGGTAATAAATTTGAAATTCTCACGATTTCAAAATATATATATTGTAACGCTTCAATTATATAACCTATATTGTAACGTTTCAATCGTTTTTCTTCGTGGGTATTTATGTCTTTTTTCCCGTGAAATTTTCACTGTTTCAAAATATATATATTTAAAAGATTTATACATACAAATGAACATGAAAACTCGTAACTCACGGAAAACTCATTTGGTATATAAAAAATATATTTATAAAGTAATTTTTTTCTACTGCTCAACCTGATTATTTACTAAAACGTGATTGGTTTCGCTAAACGCACTATTTAAAAACGTTTAATACGTAAATTGCGTTTAATACGATTTAAAAATGTTTAATACGTTTAATCCTCGTCCTTCATACCATACTTTCTAAACAATTTCACTATCTTAGTGATGTTTGTTTTTTGTTTGGTCTTCGATATACATATACGTAAACAATTTTCGTTTCGATATACACGTAAACATTTTGGAAGAACAACATTAAGTTAAAAATCTTTGATAATGTAGTAGACGAAGAAGAAGAAAAAAAGTAGTGAGTACGCAACAACGATGTAGACAGAACGATGGAGCAATTGTTTAATCTTAAAGTCCCAAATCATATAAGTTTATTGAACGATAATATATATTGGTGAGGTCTTTGACTCTATATCAACCAACCATGTAGCTACTGTCTAATTTACAATTCGAGTTTCCTACTTCCTCATCGGTCCATGTTTGTGTGCCGCTTGGTCTTTTAGTCAACTTTGAAAATTCCCTTTAATTGTCACTAGAGAAATTTGGAAAAACAATACCCTGCAGTCTAACAAATTAAAAAATTACAATACAGTTCCCAAAATAACACTGTATATTTGATCAATGTAATATGAAACTCGTCGTTTTGATTTGATTAAGATGATAGTATGATACTTATTATTACAAATGGTGTGCCGCGATTTATACTTGTAAAATTTTAGGTAATTTTCAAAGTTGACTAGTATAGAAAAAAATTTGAAAAAAAACCCTTTAGTTTAACAAATTAAAAAATTACAATACAGTTCCCAAAATAACACTGTATATTTGATAATGTGATATGAAACTCGTCGTTTTGATTTGATCCGATTTGATTTTAGGTTTTTAGTTTTGGGAAACTAATTGGGCCAAAATATGGGCTAATATTACTAAAGCAAAGGCCTTGCTAATTTCAAATTATCCTTCTAATCTCGATTTTTTTTTTTTTAAGTCTTCAGAAGTCAGAAAGTCTATTATTGTAGCTTCTTTTCTGTAAGTTCCCAAGTAAGATCAACGTTTGAACTCCCACTCTTTACTTTCGAACTCTGCGAGTTGGGAGAGAAAATGGAGACAAAGAAAGAAGAAGAGACTCCTCTCAGAGGCATATTATGTCTGAAAAACAGACAAGACATGAAGAGAATCGAGGACACAGAGGACTGCTTCATTCTCGATTTCGATCCTTTTGATTCTTTCGAGATTAAAAGGCTGTCCTTGTCCAGTGATGGAGATAAAGATTTAGCAATCATCAATGAGACAGGCCAAGTTTGAGTTTTGAAAGTGAGGGTTTAATTTATAGGTTTTATCTCTCATATTTTTCTTTTTGAAAATGTGATGGAATCTCATGAACAGGTGGCTTGTAGAGATTACCCACATCCAAGACATCTTTGCTTTAATTTTCCCTTTGCATCAACTCCTAAAGAAACCCATTGTCATCTGGTAATTACTTCTCTCTTATTTTCTTTTGAAGGATTAAAGAGAAAGAGAAGTATGAATTGGATTAACTTGGTGTTCAAGCCTCCTTTGCCTTTACATCTTTGAGTTGAATAGTACTAGATCAACATAATTATGGAAGACTATGTATTGACAATGCCTAACTAATTAGTATGAGATTGTTATGTGTGTCTGTGTGTGTATGTTCTCTTAGTGTTCGAAATGCATTTGCTCAGCTATATTGTTGCTAGCTAGAAAGATTCCAATATATTATGTGTGCGATGAAGATATTACAACATATGTCAAAGTTCAGAAAACAGGAAAACACAAAGCAATTTTTATAAAAGACCTAACTTTGAACTAGCAGCTTCTTTGACAAGTAAAGGGAGAATATTGCTCCCGTGTCCCAACTTGTAAGCTTCAATACCTCTTTAATCATATATATGAATGATAAGAGGATTTTTTTGTTTGTTCAGGGTATATAATTTTGTTCCAAACAAAAAAGAGAAAAGTACAATATAATGATGAACAGATGGCGGCAAACACTAACCATGATTAAACATCATAGTTAATAGTTTAAATCCCGAACAATAACATAAGTAAAATAATTAAGGTGGTGAAGTAGACGTAGACATGAGAGCATGTTTATTCATAAATATCATCATGAAGGGAGTTTTGGTTTTTCAGATCTTCTTGAGCAGCTCAATAAGGTAAACACCAAAGGCGTTGCAAACAACTTTGATGCCTTTAAAGCCTGATCCTTTGGCTAATGCCTCAAACTCTTTCTCGGTCCGTTCTTTGCCTCCAGGGTTGAGAGCCAGCATAATGCAGTCTGCATGGACGACTTGTTTGGTTGAGAGGCTTGAGTCTGGTTTCTCTGGAAGTATACACTCTGCTAATATCACTTTTCCATTCTCTGGAAGCGCCTCATAGCAATTTTTCAAGAATTTCACACAGTGTTCGTCGCTCCAATCATGGCATATCCACTGTTACAACAATTAGAAGAATCGAACGAGAATGATTTTTGATTTTCAATTCATTTGTGAACTTATAATTTCAAGAGCTTCAGTACTGGCTTCAGTCCATTAGTTACTAACCTTCATGAAAATGGCATCACCTTTAGGGACACTTACAAACATATCTCCTCCAACATGTTCAATACCTGTATTAATTTCAGCAACTAAACCCAATGTCTCAATCATATGTAAAAGAAACTCAGATTTTTTCGTGTGGAAATGTTAGGAAAATGTAATATACATACCGGGATGAGAAGTAGCTTCTTTGATGACATGAGGGAGATCAAAGTTGATGCCTTTAAGGTTAGGGTACTTAGAGACAATCATTTTGAGAGTAGCACCAATGCCACCACCAACATCAACCAAAGAAGTCAATCCCTCGAAACCCTTATAGGTCTCGAGAATCTTCTTCATGGTGATGGTTGAATGGTTAGACATTCCCTCGTTGAAGACCTTGTTGAATCTAAGGTCAGTCCCATGGTACTCGAAGGCGCTCATTCCATAAGCTTTGTTGAATGGAATCCCACCATCAAGAATTGCATCTTTCAAATGGTACCTGAAACAAGTCTCGTTGGCATGAGTTTAAGAACATAAACACTCTCCTTAAGCTTAACTAACCCTTCTATTTGATTTTATTTTCTTGCATGTTGCTCAATTATCCGAAGACCGATTCTCTTAATAAACTATTTCCTTATGTTGTTACTTAATAGAGGGAAGAATGAGTACGTCTTCCCTACACGAAGTGTTTCTTATACTCTTGATTGTGACCACATAATAATAGATAGAAAAAAGTGGCCACACTCTAAAAGCAAGTGATGGTACTGCCTCTATAAATGATAATCAAGCCAACATAGTTCAAGTACCCAGCGTACTTAATTTTATGCCTTTTTGTATCTGTTTGTTTATTTATATACTTTCTTCTCCTAAAATCATTTCTTAATATATTTGTTTTTCTTTTTAATTTTCTTTTCTTCTCCATTCTTTTAACCGTTGTTTCCCAATATTTCATGATCTTATATCTATTATTATTTCTTCTTATTTACATTAATATATATAAAACAATAAAAAATAAAAAATAATATATAAAAAATATATCAACATATGTACTAATTAATCCATGTATTTGATCAATTTTAGTTTTTTTAATAAAATTATATCTATAGTTTTGGAGTAGTTAACAAAAAAAAATTAAGTAGTCATCAAGGAAACAAAGACAAAAACAAAAATAAGTAAAAGACAGTTAAAAATGTAGGAATCAAGAGCCAAATTTTCAGAAGATTACCTTAAGCGTCTAAAATGACAGGACCGGTATAATTTTTTTGGCACAGTAACAAATCCATGTCGTTTTAATTTGTCTGTTTTTGTCTGATTGTCTTTGACATTTTATGGATCTTTCTTTGACCTTTAGCAACTAGGAAGCATAACTAATAAAACGACATTCTTAAATTGTGATTAATCCCAACTTGTTTCAGCATAACGTACTTATTCTTCTTTTTTGTTGTAATGTAACTCATATGATATTTAGCATAAGATATTAACAGAACTCATATGATACTTTTCAGTGTGGTGTCGTGAAAACTTACCAGCTTTCCATGAGGACCTTGTCATGGTTCATGAGACAAAGAGCAGCAATGGAGACACCATCTTCGTTCTTGGTCAAATATTTGCAAACCGGACCAAGCCCATAAATCCTCTCGACGCCGTCGCAGCCGCCGGGAAGTGTACGGACGGAGCAAGTGAGGACGGAGTAAGACGCAAGAAGACGGAGGATACGGTCGAGCATGACCGGAGCTTCAGGGTTTTTGGTCAGGAGATGGGAAGCAATCTCAGACGGAGACATGAGAGAAGAGTTCGTAGCCATGATCTCGAGAAGATTGAGCTCTATAGCCGATTTTAAAGCCATAGGGAGAACGGAGGCACTGACTAGCTGTATGGCGAAGAGAGCAGCTTCGTCGTCAGTGACTTGCGCCGGAGTTAACTGTGTCTCCGCCGTTGACCCCATTTTCGTGAGATTTTGGGATGCTTTGTCTTGGGTTTTCTATGTGTGATATGTGAGAAGTGGGGGTTTGAGAGGTCTATTATATAGGAAAAGTAAGAGACCCTAATAACCAACTCATGGGTTCGAACCCTTTTGAATAAATAATACTATTTATACTACATAAATATTTTAAAAGACTATCAAAATATATATAGAAAAAGAATTAGATGAATAGTCCAGATATTTAGATGAAACTAATAAGGAAAGGAGACTCTTGCATTATGAAATTAAGTTATTAGGTTTAAATTTCTTTAATTGTTTGAAAAATTAAATTAATATTAGTAGATTTCATAGAAGTGGGCCTGTTAAAAAATTCTTTTGGGCAATAGTTTGAGATTTAAAAATCGATGGGGGCAACAAAAATTCTTAGCATGGGGGTAATAATTTAAATCTTAAGAAAATAGCATTGGTTATAAGGTTTTGAGTGGGTGCACTTGCCACTTCTTTATTACATGTACATCCGCCATACAAAGTGGTAGCTAAAATATAAAACAATAAATGATATCAAAATACTAGAAGAACTACTACTTGTTACCTTTTTGTGATTAGTAACTATTTAAGTAATAAATCCATTACCGTAACAATAAAGAGCTACCAATCAGATCTATGTAGTTTACCGTAAAACGTTATTATGCCACGTGTTTTTCTCTAACAAAACATTTTTTTTTATCTTTGGTTACTATGGCTTGTTGTTCCTTATTTTCTAAGTTTTTACTACATTTAAGTGCAAGCTCCTAGAAACTTTCTCAAGTCTTTAATCCAATATTAATTTGGTGTAAATCAAAATTTGAATAAGTATTTGCTTTTCATTCGTAGCCTTACGATAGTAACTTTGGGAATGGTAGAGACTTTGGAATCAATTTGATATTTTGCTGTAAATTATCTTGTCGGACTTTAAATAGATGTAGTGATTCGAAAAAACAAGCAATGATTCAGTGATGCTATTTTACATAATATTGTAATTTTTTAAATCACGCATGACAAAAACATACACCAACAATTAACCTTTCAAAACTCCTTAAATATCTCTCTTTAGATCATAATTGTTTTGTCTTCATCTAGTTTGATATTAAGTGGATAAACAGTAAATTAATAAGTCCAAAACTTTACCTATTATTTGTTGTAGTAATAGACGCTTAGGTCCGTTCACCTAAGCTATTGTTTAAAACTAATGTTACATATATTTTGTTTTTTGGAGTTTCTCATACTGTTAAGTTTAAGTGTAGTTGGTAATTAGTAAAATCTCTTTTTATGTTTTAAATTTGAACTTGTAGTAATTGTTTTTCATTTGTTTGGTGCTCTTTTTTGCTTATTTTTAAACTAGAGTCGCTATAGTATTGATAAATATCTAAGGGTCGTTACTTCGATGACTACACGGGGGTGTATGGTCAGCCTAAACTCTCTCATCTACAAGTCTCATCCACAAGTCTTACCAACTCATGTTGAGTTATAGAAGAATAAGTAAAGTAGTGTTGTCCCATAGACCTAAATGGATTGTATCATAACTCGCTTATACATTCTTTATAAAAATATGAACATAATTATTCTATAAACTATGGGAATATTTGATTTTTTTGTATCAAAATTTATAATTTTCGTACTAATTTTGGCACACTATTAAAAGATCTATTAGATCCATTAAAATGTTTTATAAGTTTTTATAACTACACAATTTTCTTATAGTTTTTATATATGTCATAAAAAATAGGAAAATTTAGATAGCTTTACAAACAAAATTAAGATGGATTGTAGGTCCTTCGAATGATTTGAGTAAAAATGCGAGATTTGACAATGAAATATATGTTGGTTCATAACTTGTTTTAAAAATTTAATTTCTAATAGTAATCTAGTGATTGACTAAAGGTTTAATGTTTTATAACAAGTTTGTGTTCATTTTAAAAATAATATGGAGGGAAGATATTGCCTGAAACACACTTTTATCGGCCAAGCCACATGTCAACTTCGTGGACTGGCAATTCTGAGTTCGACCACTCTCTCTCTTATATCTTTGATACATCATCATCATATATATTTAATCAAATACTATTACAATGACAAAGCCGATCGACTTAAACTACTTGTAGCATATGCGATTGTGATGAACAACTCTACAAAGAATATATAACTTTACAAACAAATATATTCTGACGCTATGAATGACGGATATACATGCACCATGTCCATTGTAGATAACCCGCCCCATAATAAAAATTATCATGACAGACTATTTCACATGAATAATTCGAAAAAATTCTAATTATATTAACATAAAAATACCATCTATTAACTACAAATTAGAAGGGTGGATAGTATATTTTATAAACAAAAAACTAATAAGAGATACAATTTTCTTTACAGAAAAATAATTATTAGAACCAACAACCTGATTTTTATGACCAAAAATAACAGTATTTATCAAAATAATTGGTTTTTTGGCCAATTTTAGCTTTCCATGGGCTTAAAGAAACCTCTTTTTATAGAAAAGGTTATATAATAAGATATCATGAGTATTATATTTCAGGAATATGTGGATAATAAATATGACTTTTGATGAAATTATCAGAAAATATAATTTATTTTATAATTGAAATTTTTTTAAAAACATTTTATAGGGTTTGAATTTAAATGACACCATACAAAAAATACTAATACAAATAATTAGACTACATGTCTTAATAGAAAAGTTTCAACCTTCCAAATTTATGAAGCAGCCTCCATTAATCAATTTTATACCCGCAAAGGAAAGTGAATGGGATGGGTGACAGAGAGATAACCAAAGTACTAAGACAACGACCAACACGTCCTCGTCCTTTAATGGAATGGAGTTCACAACTCCTACCTACTACCATTGCATCATCACTCATGATCAAAGAACTTTCACTATCAGTCTATCACTATAAAAATAAGTAAAATAGGTACTTTTATTGTTGTCAATTGAATACCTCCTTTGCTTATACGGTTTGGTATTCAAAGATGATCCATCACTCTATAACGGGTAAATCATTCAACAAGCTCGACTTTATTTTGATCAGATTATGCTTCCAAACAACAATTTACAATAATATATAAAAGGAGAGAAATGTTCGTAGACATCATAAGAGCTGGTTCTCACGAGCTGATCGACTCTCTTGAGTCTTGCCAAATCGAAAAGACCATCAAAAATGGATTGTTTCACTCTAATAGACAAACTCGCACAAATTAGAAGGTTTGGTACGTAGATGGTTTGATGTATGGTGTGTGACGTTTGTTATAGGATACAATTGAATCACCTGATATTATTCTATATGTACGTTTAATTAGCTCGTTTTTAGGCTTTCTGTAGCAATATCCATCATATGTACTTTTTGTTAATCAATACATTTGAACGTTTAAACAAAAAGACACACACATATATATATATAAGTCTAAAGAACTTTTACTATCCCTTTGGAATTGGTATAATTTAGGATTTTTCCTCACATCATGATTATTATGGTACTTGTAATTAACATATAGATTTGGCTGCATACAGTTACTGTGGTCTCAAGTCATAACAACAAACGTGTAGGTTCTATTATCCTTTTTTCCAAAAAAAAGAAAGAAATGGTATCTATTAGATACTTTTTCTCTAAACATTTACGATCTAAGTGTAATATATAGGATAATACATGTTATTTGCATTTTTTTCTTTGAACATTATGTTATTTTTTAAATTATTTTTACCGAAAAAATTATGGTATTTGCATGTTAACACTACTAAATCCAATAACTCGTAATTACAGTTCATTTAGGTGCCATGGCAATATATGCTTAAACTTTTCCTTTGGATGTCATCTGGTAACTTTATTCACCTCTACACTAGACGATTTGCATTATAAGAGGCTCCTGAAGAAACAAACCACATAACTAAAAATGATTTTGATAATTTTCTGAAATTTCAATCCCTAAGCTATTCAAAAACAGTCACATGGGAAAAACCAAAAAATGTTGTAATGGGCCTGTTATTGGGTGATCTTTTTTTCTAGGCCCGTTGACTATTGACTTTTTATACTGTCTCTCTCAAAAGAAAAAATATTGTAATCTCTTCTCTTAAATGCAAATCTCCGATTGGGTCAACATAAAAGTGTATCCGCGACTTTCGGTTCATTAACAATTAGTAATTTTTTATGTTGTTCTTCAATAGTTATATCACAATTATATTTCACTGTCACATGGAATACAGTCATACAGAAGCCAAATCTTCCAACATTGTATTCCATATTTTATATAATATGTGTTTAGTTTTATTTAATTTTTAACCTGTTTAACATTTAAAAATCTATACGTTTTAGTTTCTATACGTTAATTAACAGAACATCTAATAACACGATTTTGTCTTTTTGTTAATTAGGAAAAATAAACTTAAGTAAACAATTATGTCGAAATATATTGAGTTTTTTTTTTGTGTGTGATGCATGTATTATGAAATCTCAAATAATTCATGTATAATAAATAATGTTAAATCTATAAATGTTTCAAAATTCTCTCAACTTAATATCTTACATTACTCTTTATTCTAAAAGTCTATATTTGTTTTCAGACAATAATATGATAATTTGATATGGTGATGCAACTTAAATGGAAAGCTGGTCTTCAGAAGCAACTGTCAATGGTTTGTATCAATTACAATTATTATGGGTTGGTATTGATCATGCAGGTAGATAGGACCTTCAATAAATTTCTTTCAATTCAACAAACTTGCATAATCATTGGAAAAAAACTTGCATAATCAAATCAATAATAATTGTAAATGTTTAGAAAATGGTAAGAATTATTACCGACTAAGACGGGAAGGAAAACGATGCAATCGAATTGATTATACAATAGTAAAGTCTCCTTCACGTCTACAATGACGAGTAATAATATAAACTTGAGGTTTTTTTTAAAAAGGTTTTAAAAATATTAGTCTGGTCGTTTTCTGAAGTCTCAAGTTGAGATGAGTTGTAAAGATTTTGCTTTTCAAGATGAGTTGTAAAGAAAGAGCTAAACAAAATGTTGTAATTTTTGAAGGTCTTAGTTAATTAAACCGTAATTATAAAAAATATAGTGTGTTTAGTTTAATAATTGTAATACAGTTGGGAGTTCTAATGACAATAGGAGGATCCACACATGCCGGCCGACGCAATGACGCGTCTTGCGAACGCACAATCTCGAGTAAACCGTTGCTTTCAGATTACTACTGTTCATACACCTTGCCTTGCTGCATCATTACTTATATTCTTTCTCTACTTACTATGTGTTAAAAAAAACATAAGATTTGAAACTGACTTTAAAAGTTAATGTCGTTTGAACATAGTAAGGGTCAAAGATCCAAAATTTGTATTTAAGCAAAAGTCTCTATTGTTTGAAAATTAAATATTTGACACAAAGTGTATAAACTTTTCATATATAGGAATATTGTCAGCTATGATTATGATACGAATTTAATATCTTAGCACTTATTATAATTATCCTGTAATTTTATTTAGATGATTTGTTTTATCTCTCTAATGCTATGCACTTTTGCGCAATTAATTGGGCTCCTTTTCATCAATTATATATCTGACCAACTTTGTCTTTGTCTTTGTCTTTGTCTTTGTCTCTGTCTCCATTTCTTCTACACATATCTTTACATCTATGTATCTATATACATATGATCCTCTGTGTATTACTATTTATATATCAATAATTGTAAAAGGTTTTCGAATCAAGATTTTAATAACTTGTATTATGGTAGTAAGACATGCATGACTGACTCTTGTCTAGCATCAAGTAGACAACAATACACTTTTTTACTTTCAAAAATCCCACAAAACAACATACAACAACCCATAATATGTCGTCGTTTAGCAAAAATAATGAGTCCACATGTGCATGTATGTATAGCGTTGGTGTTTACTAGTAATCTAGTATATTTGTTAAAGATCTAAAGTTTTGAGTTATGCTATTATATATGTGAGATTAGCCAATACGAAATTTTTATACGCTTTGGATCTTCAAGATTTGAAATCAATAACGAATACAACTGATGAATGTTTTCGACATCTCTTCATGTTTCGCTCATCAGACCAATCAACTTCAATGATTTAAATCTTTTAAGCTTGGATTTTTTCAAACGCAAATAAAAACATATGACAGAGAGAGAAAGAGGCATTTCACATCCAGACAAAATACACATATAATTCACATATACTTATACAAAGTAAAATGCAGATAATTACTTTTATGCCAACAAGTACCTATAAATTTAATTATCATTTTTTTGTTCAGAAAAGGGCTTTCTTATAATTATTATTGTTCATGCATCATCATGCATGCAGGTGGATAAGTTGACTACTTATCAGTCTTCTGCATGAGCCACATGGCTCTTAGGTTTGTTTGCTGCAATTAACATCCCTATAGAACATGATACGACAGCACACAGAGAAGTCAGAAAAATGATGGCATCTCAAGAGAAGCATATATTTGTTTTCCATCACACACTAGTCTTTCGTTAATACGTGATATAATGAATGTAGATCCGTAACGGGATTGTATAAATGAATTACGAATCATATAAAATGTGAATTATGTTATGTGGATTGTTTTAGTTATCATGTGACTTCGTGTTACAAATTCGAAGTATAATTCCGCCAAAAAAAGTAAAAAAAGAGATCGCGATTTTTACTTTCGCTCACAATTTAAAAAGTTTGCAAAATCAAACACTCCCATAATAATTAAAGTGGTAGCGGATTAGTGATTTTCACTTGAGGATGAGTTACCATGTAGGTCCAGTGTAAAATTATTTAAAAAATCAATTCAGCTCAAATGTGGAATTTTTTAAGTATTTTTATTTCGTTAGTATTATGTTTTAAATCTATTAACTATACTTAGAAAAAATTATTTGGATGTTAAAAGTTTGGATCACCTCATAGTTATATATATCAAAAAAACTCCCACAATTAAGAAAATTCAGTGAACTTTATTTTTTTTTTGGGTGCAAACGGTTCTTCATTTGAAATAAACATTTGATTCTATTACGTTTTCTGTAGCTTCGGAAGCTGTGTAAATATTAGTAGTATTATAGTAACACTTGGCTAAGAAATTTGATATTGGCGTATATTATACACAATTGTCGATTAATTATATAAGTCGTTGAACGTTCAGAGTTTTGAACCAAAAAACTTTTTAATTACTCCGTAATTATCAACTTGGATACTTCATTCACACTTGTATATGTTTTGTTAATAAGTAGAAATATTACTAAACAATTTACTGAGCAAATGTTCTTCTTCTCTAATTCTTGACGTGAGCAATGACTACATCTTCTTCATTACCATAAAACATAATTAGTAAAGATTATAGATCGTGTAACAAAATCATCTCTAAAAGTTAATTAGATACGGATTTACAAAAGCTCTCAAAAACGCAGAGAGAAAGAGACGACGACGACGATGACGACGAGACACTCGGTAAAAATCTCAGCCGCTTCTCATGAAAGAGAAATCAGAAGTCGACGAGATGAGAAGAGAAATCTGGGATCGTTGAAGAAGGAGCGGGAAGGAGGAAACCGCCGATTCTTAAGGCGTTTCTGTCGCCGGTACGCCGTGGAAGAATCCCGGCGGTGAGTTTAGCGAGAGCCGTCGTGTACTCCACAAGTAACCCAGTTATAATCACTACTGAGATCATTTTTATTATTTTCTCTCTTGGATCTGCAAATTTCTACACTCTTTGAAGTTTATCTTTCTTTTTTTAATATGCGAAGAAAGATTGAGTAGTGAAGAAGATGAGAGACTCGCTTGTGTTTATATAGGCGACCCATTAAGGCATTACTCACTTTCAGAACAGACAGAGAGAGAAAGAGACAATATATTATTATTTTTTTGGTTTTTTTAAAGTTTTTTTCTTCTGGTTTTCTCTTTTTTAATCACCTGCTTCTCACGCGTACGGTGTAAAACAAAATCAAGTTGGAATTTAAAAAGGGATAAAATATTGGTTTAACATAGGATATTTTTTTTTAGAAGAAAATTAATCATTTCAAAAGTTACACCTGTAGCAATAAATAAATTGTGCTATCATTGATATTTTCACATTGAAAACTTCAATATTTATGATACATCTGTTTTTTTTAATATAAATAACCAGAGAGATATATACGTATATCTTGATTTTTTTTGTTTGTTCGCCATACGCATAGCTGGATTCATCAGAATTTGTTGATTATTCAATAATGTAGATCTATATAAATAAACATACGTTATCTATTAATGTTTGTTTAGTACTGCACAAAGTAGATGCATGTCATCTCATAATTCATTTGTCTGATCCGTGATTAGCAACTTAGCATGAATCTCATTCATATATATAACAACCGCGTAAGTTTGACAAGATATAAACCCTAAATAAAAAAAACTCTAACTGAAACAGTAATAAAATAGTATTCACTTTATTTCAGGATAACTAAATAGAAAAAATCGTATTGAAAAATATTAAAACAAAATTTAAAAACTAATGATTTGTATTGAAAAATCATAAGATATTTCTAAGAAATGGTATAACATATTAGGTTCACAATTTAATTTTTCTGTCAAGAAGTCTACAGTTTAATCAGATTTAATTATATTTGTAGTTACATGATGTAACTTAATTATATCTATGGTAGTACTAAATATATAAGACTATAATTGGACAAAGAGTTACGATATTAATATTAATATTAATATTATATATATACGTTTTTATGGGTCGAACTATATATATATATTTGTGTGTGTGTTTGTGTCAAATTTATCCATATAGTTTTTGGGATTACTAACCACAATGGATTTAGAAGTTTTGAGCTTAACGATCGGCTTGATTAAAATTAACAAGGTATCTTT
The DNA here is from genome assembly GCA_000218505.1 of Schrenkiella parvula. Taxonomy (NCBI): domain Eukaryota; kingdom Viridiplantae; phylum Streptophyta; class Magnoliopsida; order Brassicales; family Brassicaceae; genus Schrenkiella; species Schrenkiella parvula. The sequence continues at coordinate 8,604,426 of CM001192.1, read as the reverse complement.
TTATGTAGTTGTATATGAACATCAAATACTTTATGTCGATTCTTGTTGGCGATGATACGGATCGGAGTAGTAGTTAGTGGCTTATTAAATGGTGTGTGTATAACTTGCCACGTTCACATGTTGCCCTAATGTTACATCATCGTCAGATTCATCACATTTAATTAATAGATTTGCAGCCGAGATGAGTTGTGAATTTGTAAAGAAAAAAAGTTAGAGAAATAAAATAAGTAGAATAAAGATGAATCTTAGAGACTAATTCATAAGATTCAAGCTTAACGTACGTGATAATCTATAGAGATGAATCTTAAAACTTGATACTTTTTTACTTTAAAAAAGTAGCAGAATACACTTAGTTAGGAACCATTTAAATTCGATATGGTTAATGGCAAAAGCAAGTCAATTACAATACCATTAGTACGTGATTTAGTATTGCCAGATATGTTATTATATTAACCTTAGGTACATGGTTGTACGTAGTATCTACCAAAATAATGTCTCTAGAATATAAGTTTATTTTGATTTTGTCTCCTGCAGAAAATCAAAGAGTAGACTTTGAAATTACAAAATTGGTAAAATAAGATTATTAGAGATCTCTTTGAGATCCCTTACGTGAGGGCCATTATTATCAATTAGATGTGCATGGGTCCGTCATCTCTACCTTACACTTTTAAAAATTGGATACTTGATTGCCTCGCCTTTTCCGCCTCCTATTTAGTAGCTGTATTTTTTAAAAAAATATATATTTGGTTTTTTCTTTTGTCAACAATTATTTGGTTACCTTAAAGCAATATTAGATTTTTTAAAAATTTGTAATTGGCGAAATTATTAACCAATTTTTAATACGCTATTAAAGTGAACTACTAACTTAAAGTCACTTTAACTTTGATGAAGCTAGCTAGATAATTTTTTTAGTATTTGTAGTCATTTGTATTATTGTATCAGTATTCAAATTCAAAATTTAATAATATATTGAATATGTTGTTGTCAAAAAAATACATAATCCACACTATTAACAACAATGTTTTTTAACTGTACTTCTTATATGTTTTCTGTTTTTTTTGGGGGGGGGGATTATGTACTTCGTAGATATAGTGTGATTTATTCAAACTAAAAATTATTTATTTATCGATTGTTATAGTATAAAAATCACGTCTATTGACAGCCCAAGCGTTCACATCTTGGGACAAATAAATATTAGTATATTACTCTGATATAATAATATATCTTCTTTCTGGAGCGGTGTAAACTTACATAAACTGCAGAAACGTACTTTAAAATAACATTATAATAATTTTTGTTTTAATTTTGTATAAAAATTTAAAATAAAAACACGAATTATTATATAAAAATACTAGTTTACCCCCAAATAAATACAAAAATAAAATTAAGATATTATGTTTGAGTTTTCCTTTTCTAATTTAAGGTTTAGATTTCCTTTGAAAATTTTTTGAATCATTTTTAGATTAAATTTGTATTATTATTGGAAAACTAATTAGTGTTGTTATGTTTAGAACAAACACTTAAATATAATATATTGTTGTAGAGAATTGTCCTATTTTAAATGGAATCAATCTTAAGTCAATTCCATATATTCAACTTACAAAAGTCGGACAGAGGCTAATCAAATATATATTGTCCTTCATAATAAAACAAAAGGGGTCCTTTCATAAATTAAATCGGCTCATCTAATAGTTACAGTGATTAATTGACTAAGTAACAATAATCAATAAATAAATAATACAAAAGCACTTTTCATTGGCTAATCAACTAGTAACATACTTAGCCAACCAAAACAAAATCAGTAAATATGATGGATGTATACAAAATCATGCCAAACATTATATTATACGCAAATGAAAAAATCGGAAATTACAGTATTGATAATATATGTAGATTTATGGGTGGCTTTCGTGTCTCACTGTTATCAATAATGGAGAGCTTATTAATTGTACGTACGTGTCTACATGTTCTATAAAAGATATGGAGAAGATTTTTCTCAACCCCCCCATCCAAAGAATATGTGGACTTTCTTGATTAGGCCAACTTAAAGCTTCAATTCGAAGATTTAATGTTACTAAATTGACAGATCCAATGCGAGTCACGTGATCGGAGTGATTATCGAACTACGTGATTAATCTTGGTTTAGAAGGGATTGGATCTTGATTAAACCAAAAGTAGTGTTGTAAAAGGCTTTAGAGTTTTGATTCTCTTCTAACTTCTGATCAAGTGGATTTGTGATAGATCCTTGTTAACGGGCATGAACTTGAAAATATAGAATTAGAAAAGTTTGATTGTCATGAAATTACATGTTATGGAAGGATTTAAAAATAATACCTTATGCATTTTATACTATTATTAAATTATTACATTTTTAATAAAATTTCAACTACTCTTAAGCTAAGTTTAATTGCTTGCGATAATATAGTTGCACAAGATAAACAGTTGTTGAACTCGATCGTCGTGTTATGCATACTGTTGAACTCTATCGTCGTATTAAACTATAATTTTAACTATGTCTAAGCTTATATTAAATTAGATATTTTAACTATATTATTGTTTTACAATCATAGAACTGCAGAAGATGAACTGCATGTTGTTTAGCTCGATCGTCGTATTATACCTTTTTGTTTTTTTCCTAAGCTATGGCACATAAGAGACTATTTTGTAAAGACCATAATGACTTTGGGCAGGGGTCACATACTCACATGTGTCATCACTTTTGTTTTGCTAAATGCCAATTTCTTTCTTGAAACTCTTCGACGAGCTTTGGATCTTATGTGAGTGCAATGTAAGACAGTCAGTCATCTTTTATGTTATCCAAATCTTTTTGTTTAGTAAAAAGACAAATTAGATTTTATAAAAAATACAAAAGAAAACTTTTCTTTTGCATAAATTAAAAGACTAGCTAGATGCTGCTTTTTTTTTCCCCACCGACTCTTGCCTATGTTTGATCATTGTTTTTGCTTTATCTGCAAAGTCAAATTTAAAATAATTTTTATACACAACTGTTTTTGTTTTTTTCTTTATTATTTTATTGAATATTTTTGTTTTGTCCTCTTTTTATATCAGCAAAGGTCATTTTATTTACTTATTGTTATCGAAAAGCTTTTCCTGAATTTTTTTTCTCGATATCAAAAAATTAAACGGCATTGTTTTTATGGACTCTTGACCATATGAGACACATAACTTTCCACAATACTCTAATCTTGATTTATAAAAGTTAAAAAATTGTTTTCATAAGAAGAATAATTTGTTTCGTGAAGATAACTAAGCAAGAGACTTGGACATAAGCTGTCGTTCTTCTTTATCTCTTTCACAGGGGTTCCTCCATTCGACAATTGGTAAACCATGGAAACTTGGTTTCATTTTGATGGTCTTTTAAAACAAATTATTGTGATCTAATTTTATAATTTTTGTAATTATATACATGATTATATATTTAATTAATAACTTTTTTGTTTGTTCGGTTTGATTGGTTTATTAAAAACCATCGAATATTTATATATGTTATATAGTATAATGATTTGGATTGGTTTGATTAAACACCTTATATATGTTATATAGTATAATAAGACAAATGAACCGAATGCAGAAAACCGATTTCTTCATTTTGATACCGATTCCTAAATAGAACCGGGTACTCTTTGTAGATAGGCAAAATTCTCACCGGTTCTTTACCTTCTGACCCGGTTTCACCTTCTCGGGTCCAACCAAGAGTTTTAGAACCTTTTCGGCGTACTCGTGTTCGTGTAGCTTGAATCGTTCATAGTTGGTAGATCCAAACTGAACAAAAACTAAAAAATCTAAACCGGTTTGTAAGCTCTTAAACCGAATTCAAAAGTAAACCGTGTAGGTGAAAGCGGCGCCGTTTCTTTCCCAATCGAGAATCTATCTGTTCACTCTCTTTCGAGCTTTCGCAGTGAAGAAAGAGTAGGCATGGAGAATCTCACGGCGCAGTTTCTCCACAAGCTCTCTCCTCCGCGGTGGAATTCGAGCACAAGGTTTCTCACTTCCGTAACCTACTCGAGACCTAAACACGTTACCACCTTATCCTCTTCCCTCCGCCGCTCGTTGCCGTTGTCTCTCGATTGTTTCGCCGAAGACCCGACGCAGTCCACTTCCCTTCTATCCGATAGCAGCCACCACCACCACCACCAAAACCATCACCAATTTCTCAACTCATTGCTGCGGCGACTTGGCCGTCCTGGCTCGTGTCCTCTACGGCTGCTTGAGGAGGATGGAGACTGGAGCAAAAACCATTTCTGGGCAGTGATACGATTTCTCCGTCACTCCTCAAGAATCCACGAGCTTCTTCCTGTAAATTTGATATTTCATCTTCTATATAGTCACGAAACGTGAGAATCACATGAAGAAGCTTTTTTTTTTACTATTTAATTTCAGGTGTTTGATGCGTGGAAGAAGCTAGAGCGTTCGCGAATAAGCGAGGCTAATTATGAGAAGATTATAAGGTTTTTATGTGCGGAAAGATTGATGAATGAAGCGATTCGAGCTTTCGAAGGAATGATCGATGATCATGAGCTAAGCCCGTCTTTGGAAACCTACAATTCAATCATCCATGGTTATGCTGATGATGGCAAGTTTGAGTTAGCAATGCTCTACTTGAATCAGATGAAAGATAATGGTCTGTTACCGCAAACCGAAACATACGACGGCTTGATTGAAGCATATGGTAAATGGCAAATGTATGATGAGATTGTTTTGTGCCTCAAGAGAATGGAATCTGATGGTTGTGTGCGTGACCATGTTACTTATAATCTACTCGTACGCGAGTTTGCCCGAGGAGGGTTGCTTAAGAGAATGGAGCAAATGTATCAGAGCTTGATGTCGAGGAAGATGACTCTGGAGCCTTGTACATTGGTGTCCATGCTTGAAGCTTATGCAGAGTTTGGGGTATTCGAAAAGATGGAGGAGACATATGACAAGATTCTAAGGTTTGGAATTTCTATGGATGAGGATTTAGTTAGGAAATTAGCTAGTGTTTACATTGATAACCTCATGTTCTCGAGACTCGATGATTTGGGCCGTGGCATTCGTAGGACCAATCTGGCTTGGTGTCTCAGGCTTCTATGCCATGCCCGTCTTGTGAGTCGAAAAGGTTTAGATTATGTTGTTAAAGAGATGGAAGAAGCGAGAGTTCCTTGGAGTACAACTTCTGTCAATATCGTCCTTTTAGCTTACTCAAAGGTGGGGGATTTCAAGAGCATTGAACTGTTACTCTCCAAGCTACGGAAGAAACATGTGAAACTTGATCTTGTGAGTGTAGGAATTGTATTTGACTTGAGCGAAGCTGGGTTCGATGGTACTGGAGTTTTTATGAGCTGGAAAAAGATTGGGTTTCTTGATAAGCCTGTTGAAATGAAGACTGACCCTTTGGTTCATGCTGCTTTTGGAGAAGGGCAGTTTCTTAGAAGCTGCAAAGAAGTGAGGAAGCAGAGAGACGAAGAATCGAAGTCATGGAGTTACCAGTATCTAATGGAAGTCGTGATAAAGAATCAGAAAACTGAATCTTAGTATGTAAATTTCAACCTATACAAACACTAGACTGTATGTAGAGAGACTAACAGTTGTGACCACCGCCCTGTCATCTTCTCTTAAGACTGCTGTTCTTAACGATGTTTGCTTTACACGGTGTTGTATTAGTAAAGACCATTCCTTCATGTTGATAAGAGCTTGGAGAATTGTTCCAATTCATCGAGAATCTGTTTCTTCTTTTTGGTGTATGTTTAGCTTCCACTTGTGTGTCCAAACAAGATAGTTGTAGACTTCACCACTATCGGTATATCAAAATTAAGTGGCATTGTTTTTATGAGTCAGACAAGTTGCACCTATCATGTTGGACACATTACTTAACACAACACTTTTTTATTTTGATTTGTCTAAGTTAGAAAATTGTTTTCATAAGAACATTAATTTTATTTGTGAAGGTAAAGTAAGTAAGAGACTTTACATCTAAGCTTTGTCTTTTCTTCCTCAGTATCCAGACTTAGTTTGATTTTGATGATCTTGTATATACATCTCAGCTAAGGCAGCAAACGATGCTGATCCAATGGGAAGAACATTCTCGTCGAGGAAGAAATAAGGCGAATGAACTGAATGCACAGAACCGATTTCTTCATTTTTGATACCGATTGATAAATAGTAACCGGGTATTTTTTGTTGATAGAAGGCAAAATCCTCACCGACCATCACCTTCTGACCCTGTTTCACCTTCTCGGGTCCAACCAAGAGTTTCAGAACCTTGTCAGCGTGCTCGTGTAGCTTGTGATCGTTCACAGTTGCCGGATACATAGGATGATCATCTTCATGCATGTCTATATCCACTTCGCATCTATGTACTTCAGCTTGTTCTTCAACCACCTGTTACCAAAATCAAGTTAGCTCTGTCTTGAAAATCGAACTGAAGATAGATAACATGTCATTGTTAACTATAGCAATGGACTGTCCCATGAAAGATTAGAAGAACAGAGTAACAAGATAGTTGGGAATAAAAGGCTGAAAATGATCATCAGAGAATATATGAGATCATGATCCATACTGGAAACCAAATTTTAGGTTTCTTCTCTGCATCGGATATTCAGAGGTTGTTTGAAACCGTGTACCTACCTCTTTAAACCTGTGCCTCAACCAGTTCATGCCATCGGTTGTAAGACTTCTCAAAGTTCCCCCAAATTTTACATACGGCGGAATCACATCAAAATCAGAAGCGCCGCTTTTCATAAATGTAACAGACAGCACCTAAAACCAAAAAGACAAGTAACTTTTAGTATCAGACGACTTAAGGATTGGTCTTGCAAAAAGTGAGATCTAAATGCATAAACGACCGTTAGATCTATGTACTAGAGAAGTATACAACATACGTAGCTTAAGAGAGGATCAGCTTCTCTGGAGATTATAAGTTGCAATGCTAATATGGTAGACGATGCAGCCAAAACTGGATCAACGCAAGAATGGGTCTCCGAAGAAGAAGAAGCCGGTAAGTTTCCACTCATTCTTACACTGAAAATGCTTGTGGATGCCATAGCAGGACCCGAGATTGTTGCTACTTCTCCTGTAGGTAAGTTGGTATGAACATGCATCCCAAATATTGCTTCAGATTCACCCAAAGCAGCCTCTTCTATCATTTGAAAAGCACCGGCACCACCTTCTTCTGCCGGTTGGAAAAGAAGCCTTACTGTTCCCTTTTTGATTTAGGAAGAATAATTTCTCATTCAAAAAAAACCTAAAAAGACATAAAGAAGACTAAACCTCTTCTATAACCAAAGCAAACATTGTTACAGCGGCAACATTTGCCAAACACACCAGGGACGTTTCCAATTACTAAGATTTCAGAGCATGAACACTACAGAAAATGCAAGATTCATACTTTGGTTGCAGACAACAAACCAATATATGACCAAATACTTCATATATAACAACAAATTTACTTCAACCAAACCAGAGAATGAAGAAAGAAAAGCTTACATTGAGCTTATGTCCGCGTTTGCTAAGCAATTTGGCAGCTCCAAGGAGCATAGTGGTGTGTGCATCATGCCCACAAGCATGCATTTTGCCGTCGATTTTGCTCTTATGATCCCACTCAACCAGTTCCTGCATCGCAGCATTCGATTTATAGAATCTGACAAATCCAGAGAAATCAAAAGATAAAAAAGAGAGAGAAGGAGAAATCGAGTTTACTTGCAAGGGGAGTGCGTCCATGTCGGCCCGGAGCGCAACAACCGGAGGAGAACCCGACCCGATTTGAGCTACGATTCCGGTTTTCGCGACCGGGTAAGAGTACGAGACTCCTAATTCGTCAAGCTCGCGACGAATCAAGGCACTGGTCTCGTGTAACTCGTAAAGGAGTTCTGGGTTTTCATGAATTCGTCTTCTCACGGAAACCAACCAGTCTTTATCACCCTGAGCTTCGGTTAGCAGAAGACGCGGATACTCTTCTTGATCTCCATGGACGGAAGCGATAACAAGGAACATCGGAAGAAGAAGAAGTAGAAGAGTCGTGGATTGTGCAATCGAGCAACTAGTCATCTCAACAATTTGGGATCAACGAAACCCCAAAAAAAAGCTGCGGCCGGAAAAATCGCCGGAATCTGATTTTGAAAGGAGACGACTTTAGCAAAAGCAGAAAAGTCACCAATCGAAAGCTTTCGTTTGGATAGAGATCACCTGACGACTGACGTCACGCACTGAATCTTTACATTTTATTGGTCTTTTTGTTATTATTTTATCCGAAATTATTTATTTATTTTCTCCTATTTTTTTGGGCGGCAGCATTAATCTTTGTGTTTGGATAAATTTTTTAAATGGTGATATGGCATTACTCGTCTTGTTTTTTTAAAGATTATTAATTAATGTGTATCATATTTTTTTTAAAGTTAAAACACGAAAGATCATACTGAGAATCGTGTGTTATGAACTTATGAAGAATTAATCTCTTGAATATTTTCTTAAATAATTTTTGCTGATTTCACGAGTATAATTTTGAACTTATGAAGAATTAATCTCTTCTTAAATAAATTTTGCAAAATCCAAAACACGAAACAAATTAATTAAAGATCTATATATATCTATATATACATATAGTCACGGTAGGTGTGTGGTTTGACTATGGTGTGTGGTTTGACTATGCTATGAAAGATTGATTTTAGGTAAAAAAAGGAGAATGCGGAAATATCGGGCTATTATTGGAAATACAAATTATCAGGAGATTCTTTTTGATTCTACAAAATCCAACGAAAATTTTGCATTTTATACTTGTTCCTTTGTTGTTAAGTTATGGTGTTACGAAAAAAATATTTTGTTGCTCCTACTATCTCTTTAGGGTTTTTCATGCGATATAGGTCTCTTAGAGATTTTGGAGTTTTTCTTAGTCGATCAAAGAATCAACAATATGTCTCTGACTCACAATCTTTTACTAGAACCAGAATCCAAAAGGCAAAAGATCGAAAAAGCTTCTGATAATAATTCTAATTCGTCTAATTGTAGTCACTTCTTCGTTCGTTACGGAATATGTTGCAACTGTAGATCGACGGTGGGGAAACTCGAAGGCCGAGCGTTCGACTATCTTATCGACGGGTTACAATTAAGCCATGAAGCAGTTGTGTTTACAAAGCGACTCACTACACAAGTCACTTGTCTCATCGACAAGAAGCTTCACTTGGTACTTGACTTGGACCACACGCTTCTCCACACCATCATGGTTTCAGAGCTTTCCGAAGAAGAAAAGTATCTAATCGGAGAATCAGATTCAAGGGAAGATCTATGGAGGTTTAACGGAGGCTACTCAAGCGAGTTTTTGATAAAGCTTAGACCTTTTGTTCGCAAGTTTCTTAAAGAAGCCAACGAGATGTTCTGCATGTATGTTTACACGATGGGTGGTCGCAGTTACGCGGAAACCGTGTTGAAACTGATTGATCCAGAGAAAGTATACTTTGGAAATCGAGTCATAACCAAAAAGGAGAGTCCGCATATGAAGACGCTTGACCTTGTGTTGGTTGATGAGTGTAGAGTTGTGATTGTGGATGATACTCCTCAGGTCTGGCCACATCATAAGAGTAACTTGTTGGAGATAACCAAGTACAATTATTTCGGAGACATGAGAGTGGAGTACTCAAAATCTTATGCAGAGGAGAAGAGAGACGAGAGTTACAAGGATGGATCGTTGGCGAATGTTTTGAAAGTTCTCAAGGAAGTTTACGAAGGATTTTTCAGCGGCAGAGTGGAGACAGAGTTCGATATTAGTTCAAAGGATGTGAGGCTGTTACTGCATGATCTCTGCGTACCACAATGTGTCTAATTCAAAGGATTGTGATCCGGTTTTACTTTTGTAGTTTCTGTGTGAAATTGAACAATCTGTATCAAATCCATTTATCTTTTTTCATATCTGTAACGGATTTGGAGCTTTTAGAAGGATTGTATTCACTAAATTTACACAAGTGTAGTAAAAAAAGGTGATTTGCTCAAATTTTGATCTTATCTTGTATGGTTCACTAGTTCACCAAATTCACCAAAATCATAATAGAAAACAAATGATAGGTTAACTTGAATATATAAGAAGATTTGCTAATGTTATGATTTAGAGAGTGATGAATTCGTTCGCCTATACGAAAGGACTAACAAGGAAGAAACCAGTGAGACTGAGATTAACCTAAAACCATAAACCAATGTAGCTTAGTTTAACAAAAAGTGTATATGAATATGGTTAGTGTCCGAATCATTTGTTGATCAATCTATGAACTTTGGAATAGTGAATAATTTCTACTGATTTCATTTCTTATCTAACAATCTCTTTACAGAGGTATGCTTTAAAAGTTTTTAATTATCAAAAATATGAACAAAAAAAAGGGGCAAAGTAATGAAGAAAGAAAAAGAGTTGCAAAGCTGCTTCTTAAATATCTACTACAACATTTCTTTTTACATGAAAGCTTCCATATTTGGTTTACATGTTTTGTACACAGTATAATGTATAAGACCATTGTGTTGTGTCCTTTCTCTCTTCTTCCCTCAACAGAAAAACCGCAGGGTGAGAATGGTCAGGGCCGTCTAGTCATTAAGCTTCCCGGCCAATGGAAATGGGCAAAGTCTTGGTTCTGTTTCTAGAGGAGGGGGACACAAAAACTCAGAGGTCTCTACAATGGAAGAAGCTAAAGGCTTGTTGTTGAGTGTTTTGTCATGAAACTAATTGAGAGCAAGGCATTCTTATGGGAGAGAATACAACGGTTAGCCTCGCATGATCTGAGAGAGAGTAATTTTCTGGCCACACTCCTTTCTCCACTTCAGGAGGAAACAATACTGCGTTCTTGACGCTAAAACCAACGGTTTGTTCTTGGTTACCTTTTGCTTCTCCGTCCGCTGCATCTCTCTGTTCTGACCAGGTCTGGTTCCATATTCTTTGCTGCAATGAGTTACGTTAGCAAGTGAGCAACACGTGTGATGCTATTGCAAAAGCAAGGGGTTTATATCCTATTGAGCATTACCAAATCTCGAACTTCTTAATCTAGATGTTCATGAGTGATATTCGTGTTCAGCTAATTGTAACTCAAACTACTGTCAAATAGCTTATGAATTATCTATCATGAACAAGTTATAGAGAAAAGAGTGTCATGAAGAAACATTACCTGAAACTCCTTGTAATCTAAAAGACCATTTCCATCAATGTCAGCTTGAATCCACAGATCTTTAATCTCCTTTGTAGTGAGTCCATTGCAATGACCCGTTAGATTAAGCTATATAGAGAAAGAGAAAACTCTGTAAATATTCAGCTGAATAAGGCAGTCTTAGGAATGCTTAAATTGCATTACAGGTTCTATGTACCTGCCGAAGAGTCTCACAGAAGCCCATGAATGTAATGTGGTCACCATCATTGTCGGTTTTCAGAAAGGCAAAAGCATCTTCAGCTGTTAGTGAAGCTCTTCTCAGTAGATACTGCAAATCAAAATACTTAGATGTTAAAGGAGAAGCTAGAAAATAAAACTGTCCCACGAAATCACTTAGACAAGAATCAGCAGTATCCTCTAATTTCATGGTAACCTCTGTTACAAGATCAACAAGTAATTCCCTTTTTTGGATATTAAGGAGATATATAGCACTTTAGACAGTGAAATGCACCAAAAGATGAAAACTTGTGATAGAAGAAAATTGAGGAGCGTCTCACCCTAAACATGCCAAACACAGCCTCACTCCAACTTGTTTTTAGAAGCTTTCTATACCGATTTGGATTTAGAAGCCATATGAAATCGACAGCGCATATGTTACCCCGGTGATTCCTGTGGCTTACCCACTGTAAAACCAAAGACGACAACAGTTTCAGAATCTTAATCACCAATTTAAAACATCAGAAAAATCTACAGCATACCCAAAAGTATTCTCCATATGAAGAAAGACAGTGACCTTGTGAGCATCTGAATCTGTGTACCGATGAGCAGTGTCGTAAGACGACACAAAACCCTGTGACCTGAGAAACTTGTAGACATGTCCTCGCTTACTTCCGTTCCAATCTCTGCCACAAAGACAAAATGGAGAAAAATTTCAGTACTGTTCTCTAGATGTAAATTTTAAAAATTCAGACTAAGTAGTTACCCGCAAAGTATAATAGGCATTGGACTGAGATTGACTTCCTTCTGATACGATTCTACATACTGAAGAATCTTATATACCTGTCAAAACAAAAACTTGTTCAGAAAGATGCAAATCATCAAAATGACTTAAGATTTAATATTAAAAAATTCTTACCTGCTGCAATCTTACTATGGACAGTGTTGAATCATGAGGAAACAGCAAATGAGTGTTGACGATCAAAACTTCTTGATGAGCATCGTACTGAGAGTAAGGAGGAACTAATTCTACATGTAGCAACTGCGCGACTCGGTCACCACAGTCGTTGAAAAGCAAATCCCTCGAGTTCACAACTCTAAAATAGTCCTTATGAACAGCCGTAAGCAGACCTATTAACAATCAAAAAACAGAGAAGAAACGGATTGAAACTTCTATCGATTTTTTATCTTCCTTGGCACATCCATGAAACAGAGCCAATACGATTCAGAAAATTGAAAGAAACAATTTGCTCTTCGTTTTCTGTGAAAGAGAAAGTCTTACCATCACCACGATTGTTGGTACGGCCAAGCTTGTAACTGAGATAACCAGCGTCTCCAAGTCTCTTCTCGTACAAATTCACAAGCTCTTCGTTGCCTACCCAAAACTCCTAAATCAATCAACAACATAAGAACACAGAAGTCAAAAAAACAATTCGAACATCGTCTAATCTATGAACAGAGAAAAAGGGTCGAACAACCTGCAAACATATAATCGAAGACCTCTCGTAAAGTAACCAATCGAGGATTCTGTGATTCCTTCCCAGCCAATACGCTCGATTATCGCTTTCGCGGATGCTTTGATCCTGCATTGATCACACCCAAAACATATAAACAAAACAAAAAAACCCAAAAATTGAAAAGCGTTGATGAGAATGAAGAAAAACCTTTTGAGAGAGGCGTTTGTAGATCGGAGCAAGGATGTTGAAAGTAGTACAAGATATACAAGGTTGCTGGTGCTGGTCTCTAATGGAGGAAGAGATTGCATAGCTTCCTATCTTCGATATTCTCCCCTTCATTTTCTCTCAAAAACCGCCGGGAAAATATTTACAGAACGAAAAACAAAATCTCCGGCGGTAAAAAATCAAAAAAGGAGAGAAGAGAAGAAAAACACGAGGAAGACGAAGAAGAAGAAGAAAGAAAGAAGACGAATCTCGAAGAAAACGTCGCGACCGCCCTGAACTTCCTCTGGTTCTCTCTCGCCTTTCGTTTTTTTTTATTATCGATTAAAACCCAAAAATCAAAAAAAAACCTCCCAAAATTAGAAACTTTAACGAAAAAATCAAGGCTTTAGGCTATTTTAGATATTTTTTTTCTCTCTTCTCTGTTAAAAAGCTTCGTCTTCTTCTTCTTCCTCATGAACATATAATATACAAACGTGCGTGTGCATGTATTTATGGTGGCGAAGCACTCTGCTATGATATGTATGGTCGAATTGTAATCTTTGTTATATAACGAATAATTTAATGACGTTGAAAAATAAAATATTTTATTTCCCTAATTTGTTCGTTTGGTCAAGGAAAAATAATATTTTTACGTGTACTCTCTCCTTTTTGCCTTTTGGAAATTGTTTATTTAATTTGTTTTTTCTCTTTTTATTTAATGATGATGAATATTTTGCTTTCGATCGAGGGCACGATCAATGGGCCGCCCATATTTATTCCTTTCGGCTTTTTCATGAATTTGAAATACGATTTTTTATTAATAAGTTTTATTATTGTAGTAAAGTCTGCACTTTATTTTTTATTTTATTTTCATGAGGAGGAGACAATTAGACAAAATGATTATACGTTGTAGCGGTTCTTGTCGCAAATCTTGGTTTAAGGATTTTTAAATTGATGACGGTTTTGTACCGGTTTATAGAACAGTTGAAGTTGCTACCACTACATACACTAGTAGCTAGTTTAGTGACGGATTAAGTGAGAAGACGACACATTTTAATTTGTTAGTCTTTCTTTATGTATAAGTATGTTTTCTTTTTAAATGAGAAATACCCTAAATTTATTTACTTTTTTGATGAGCAGATTATCTTGAAGATCTAGTTGATAGTGAAAGTGTTTGTCTCTATTCCTAAGATTTATTTGTGTAACAATCTCTATATTGAGAATACTTTCTTAGGTTCATTTAATAAATTGTAATGGTAATTTTAAAATTAGCGGATTAACCGGACCGAACCAATCGATTTTTAGAAAATTTATCGAAATTAACTAAAACAGTTACTGTTTGATCATCGGCTATTTTAATTATTTTGAATTTTATTGAAATTAACCCAAAGTTTTGAATTCGAATTAAAATTGGTTAAATTTAGATGAATTCGGTTAGTTTGATTTTTTGGTTTTGTATTTTTAATATATTTTGACTTTATTTGGTATAATTTGATCTAATTCAGAATAATTCGGTTAAAAATTAAAACAAAAAAAAATTCAGTTAACCGCTTCGGTTCGGTTCAGTTATAAATCCCACGTATTTAAAAGTATTATAATTACTTTGCTATCTGAAGTGCTTGTTTGTTTATATATGCTAAGGTTTTACGAACTTAGGAAACCACGAGTAAACAGTATTTTTCTTAAAAAAAAATATTCAACCGACCAGCTAAACATAGTTGATTATTCATAATCCTAATGATTATGATGTACGTGTTATACAAGTCATATACATAGCTTAATTAGAACGATGCTAAGAACAAAAAAAAAGATTACTTCTGACCTAGTTACGTTCTAAACACGTAACAATAAACACACACTTTATTGCTAGATATGGATGAAACTGATATTTCTCAGACAAAACAATGACCGATCAATTCAAAGTTAGCAAAAGATATATATGCATAAGAAACCTACATTACATGTAGAAACAAACAATGTCCTTTGATAAGACTTAAAGAATTGTTTGGTTATGCATTTGGCCGAAAGCTTCATAAAGCGACTTGAAAATCAACCGACACCTTTAGGTGTCTTTGCTGCTTCGTAGTCTTCATGGGTCAATTATTCTCCCTTTGTGCTTTCATTTGCATTATTTTCCAAATTTTGTATAACATGACTCTTGTATCTCTTTTCATACAGCTGATTTGATTGTTTAACATATTCAGCGACGATCATAATTACCACTAAATAGTTAACATATGTTGTTCATTCATCATTATTTTTTTGAACATTAATTTATCATATTTCTTTCCATAGCAAAAATATCGCAAATTAGTGGCTAAATATCTTCATAAAAAAGAGACCATATTTCTTCTGTTTGTTACTTGAATGTTTTAATCTTGTTTCACAAAAGTGGTATGTTATAGTTTTAATGCTGAATTTTAAATAAAACTCTATTTTTAATTTTAATGTATTAATTAGAAAAATAAATATATTTAATATATAAACGAAAGATAAAAAAAATTTTAATTAATTTTTAGTATGTGTGAAAAACTCTAAAATAAAATTTTAAAATTATATTTTTGTTTTCAAATTTTGTTTACTAACTATAAATCTAAATACAGATTAGCACAGTATATACCTTGTTCAGAGCATAGGCAAATGAAGCTATAGCGTCCAACCTTAATATCTTTGGTCAAAAATTTTGAAGAAATATAATGTTGTTAAATTTTTTTGTACATTAACTACGAAACAGAGTGAAAAAGGGCACACTTCTGTTTGCAACTACATTTTTCTTTACTCATCTATTTTACAAAAAAAAAACATATTATTTTTACATATATAAATTGACACCCAAATGAATGTATAAAAGAAAATGTTGTAATTCCAAATAAAAGTAAAGCTGCATTGAAGCCACTGGCTATGGTAAGAGTTCAGCGTACAAAAACAAAAAAGAAAGGTTAGAGTTCCGTGTTGTCAAAGGTTCAAGAAAAAAGATAGTATCGTATTCTAATTCTCCATATTAAAAAGCATAATATTATTATATTGTTACTCCCTTATAATTATGATATTATCCAAATGATGAAACCGCGCTTAACTGAACGTTGAAAATGCAATAACGTTTTATAATTGTATCTTCAAAACATTCAACTAGTCCCACTAATGCTTTGGACCAGGAAGGAATATGAATATCATAGTTCTTGAATGCAAGGAGCAAAGAAGCAACACATCAAACTCACTATCTGGGTGGATATAAATCTTTTTAGGATTAGGCCACTCTTGTGGTTGTGGTTGGGTATCAGTCTTTTAGAGGTCACTCTTGTGGACCTTAAGAATCTGATAGAAAACTAGGAACAAAAAAGAAAGACTTCAAATTTCTTACAATAGTAAGGACCAAACATGGTAAGCCTGTTATCAAATACAAAGATGTACTTAGTTTGTGAAATGTCCAAACAAACTGGATCACGATTCTAAGAAACCAGTTCTTGAATAAAATAAGATTTATCATGAATTATTATAATTATTCAACTTTCTTTTTCTAGTCAAAAACAATTTGGTCGACATGGTGGATATGCAGTTTCTATTACATTTATTTTGAGTCATCGTATATTGAGAAGGGAATAACTCTACACTTATAACTTGTTTGTATCTAAACGGAGAAATTTATAAATAAAAAAAAGAATCAGGAGTGGTCTTCTTCACTTTGGTTGCTTCCAATTGGGGAGAAAAATGTACATAAGCATCATCCAAAACTTGAAACCGAACTAATATAACTTCACAGCTCACAACGAAGCTTCATATATATATTTTTTTTCTTTTCCATCGACCTCTCAAGCGAAATAAACGATAAAGAAGAGAAACCAAATACTAAAAAGTGTATTTGACTTACTTTTTTTACCAGTCAAAATCTATTTGGTTTACAATGTGTGGATACACAAAACATTTTTTTTTGGAGCCAGATACTCTCTATCAAAGGGGGATAAAAAGTTTACATTTGTAAACAGATAATGTAAACAAAAGAATCAGAAGTCAGAAGTCAGAAAGCACAATTCAAAGACTGAACTACTTTTCGATTCTAGATCGAATAATGATTTCGGTCAAACCGAAACAAAATTTGATGAAGAGTACAAAAACCGGCATGAATCACACAGCAAACGGAGGCATACAAGTAACTACAAAGTAGTCATCTAGACATAATAAACACATACATAGACGGATACAATTATGTACAGCTGCAAAAGATGATGGAGAAGAGCGTCTTTTACCTCCGCTAATAATGAATCCACGTTCCTCTCTGAATTTTATGATGAAGAATCTATGGCTTCGACTTGTTGTCGAGCAAGGTACTTCTCTCTTCTCTCCTTCTGGTAGATGATATAATAAACTCAAGTGAATAAAAGAATCGAGTCCATGGAGAAAGGAAGTAAACAAAAAAAGAGCAAACTAAAGATCTTAGATCTTCTATATAATTTACATATTACCCATTCGTCTATGACAAGACCCTCCCCGACCACGCGAGGCCCTGTCTCTGGTGGAGGCTTCTTTCTTACTTCAACAGCAGCTTCAGCTTCATCCAATTGACGTTTCAGTTTCTCCAGTGCCTGGTAATTAGATTGTAACCCGAAAAATTCAAACTAAGAAGATTTATACTGTATGTGGTCTTATCAGCAAGAAAATCTACTTAAAGCTTACAGCACTTGGCAGGTCTGCATCAAGAAAAATGACCCGAAGAACCTGCTCCACTGTTACTTGATCCTTTTGCTCATCAAACTGCACGATAAACACCAGAGAATAAATCACCTAAAACTCTCTGAGACGGAAATGACTTATCCTTTGACAACTTATTTAGCAATTGCATTGCATTATCCTACAAGAGTCATGTAACTTACGAATATATTTTAAGATTGAAAATAATGCTTTCAGATTTCTATATCATCTGATAGAGTAAGAAAGGAGCAACATAACATACCAACTCAGGCACATATTCTACTCCCCGTTTCACTTTCAGACTCATGATCTTAAACTTAACCTTGCTCTTCTGGTTTAACTGCTGTTTCTCATTGTTCTCAGGGTGTTCCACGAACTTGAACACTGCATTGTGAACGTTCACAAGAAGCAGTGAATCAGAGGCTGTATAAACTAGTTGGAGTAAACAAACCAAAGAAGACATTTTGCTTCCCACAAATCTGATTACCAGTTGCAAAGACGCTCTCTCCTGGAGCCAAAACTCCACCAGGAGGACGCATGTAACAACTTTTAGGTGCAGTTGTTTGGAACTAGACAAAGGAAAGACACTGTGACTTATTAGATGAAATATACCACAACTGTACCATCTTAACTACAGACATAAACAAGTCAACAAAAAGTCAACTTCTCTGCTATAATTAGCGTAGTTTGCTTAACTTGTTCCCAAAAAAATGTACCAAATGCGACAATCAAGAGCAAAGTTATGTCAATGATACATACCTTAAATGCAGTATGAGATTTGCTAGTATTTTTCAGCTTGATTGCGCTTCGCACTTGTTTACCAGGTTCATCTGAAAACACAAACCACAATTCTAATTCCGTTCTCTAAAAATGGAATTCAAAGTCGTGAAAGACGACACAATCATGCCACAAAATCTGGATTACGTTTCAATTCGTAAATCCGTAGCTCCTAAAGATCCTATGTTCATATAACTTCGATCTCTAACTATAAAAAACAAGCTGAGCCAAAATCAATCGATTTCAGAGAAACGAAACTATTTGAAGAAATCAGGCTAACTAAAATCGAAGAAGACGTACAAGGGAAATACAGATAGCTGGAAGGATCTAGTCGGAGACGACGGCGAGCCGGAAGAATTGATCTCGCAACGGAAGAGACCGTCAAGGCGGAAGACGGCTTGGGAGCACCGGAGACATTCGTGTTCCGATGTCCATGGCGGCTATGGTAATTTTGGCTTGGGTTCTGAGTTGAGGACGGAGAAGAAGAGGTTGTGGTGCTTCTCCTCTGCCAGAACGGGCATAGTCTGAAGAACTTCTTCTTCTCCGGCGCACTCGGATTCTGACGGTCAGTGATAACCATCGGGAATTAAATCAATTTCCGGTGACCGGAGAACAGTGATAATCTCTTTCTCTCTGTATAGGAAGAGAGTCAAATGATGTGAATTTCAATTTTGGCAATAAGAATCGACAAAAATGGCGTTTTGTGTTGGAATTTTACGTCTGCCTGCGTGCGTCTGCGAGAGAGTCACGAGTTTTTTTTTATAAAGCGGATTTGAGATGATTTTAGAGTTTTTTTTAAGTTTCAGTGAAGTCCGTGCAAATGTTAGTTGGTACCTCTCTGCGTGTGAAAACGAGTTTGACAAACAAAAAGTCTTTACCAAAGGGCTGTGTTTTTGGGTTTGGCATTTATACAATGGAATTGAAAATCGGTGAGTGGTTGTTGTTGTGAATTAATTTTTTATTCCTTGCGTTGTAATTGGTTGGTAACCACTATTTTTTGTTTTTTTTGCATTTTATTTAATAGTCAGAGTATTTGTTTGGTAAGTTAAATTAGTACGCATGTACGATGTGACTAATAGTTCATTATTTATGTAGAGCCAATCTAGGATAATCGAAATTCTATCGAAAAAAATCTTTATTTTATTTTGTATAGTTATAAAACTATATATAAAAACTAAGATAAATAATATAAACTAGATCAATATAAAAAAACGAAATTTTTATTTATATAAGATTACATTTTATTTACTATCAATTTATATAAAATTTTAATTATTATATATATTTTTCAGATAAAATTATGTATTTATAATTTTTCGTGTTCATGTATATAATTGATTTTTATGAGAATTAATTTGAGTTCGGCACATAAAAAACTGATTTTTCAAATAATATTATAAAAATGAAATATATTTTTTATAAATTAAATATAATAAAAATTAAAAAATATATTTTTTGTAAGAAGAAATTTTATCAAAATTATAACTATATAAAACTTGTTATTTGGAGCTCCAAGAGTCGCCATGTCAGCAAAAAATACTCTTCAGGTGCTGCCACGTGTCATCTACTAAAAAAATTGGTCAGAAACCAGAAAAAAGTTGGGCCCAAATATACTAAAATCGTTGGAAAAATCGTTGGGCCATGTTTTTTTCAGATCCAGTTTTTTTAACTAATCTCTACACTTTTTTTTCCCAAATTGTTCACCTCATCCAATAATCAACCGTAAACCATTTAAAATTAGTTTATGCATTTTTTTTTCAGATCCAGTATTTTCCTCAACTAACCTCTAAACTCTTTTTTCTCAAATTGTTCACCTCTTTCAATAATCAACTGTAAACCATTTCAAATATAGAACAAAGATATTTGGTTCAAACTCACACCAATCGCAAGTTTTTAACCATTTTGGTTACAAATGTGAATCCAAAAATAAGAAAAGGTACGTACATATTAATCTTAAATTCATAAATGTATTATGTAACGCAATTAACTTTGCTAACGCATATTTTGGAATAATGAAGATAAATTAGTACTACACTCGATCCTAAGCGCTAGATTTTACTTTGACAACTTCATTCCGGCAATAAAAAAGTATCAAAAAAAAATGGGAAGACTTTTTCAGAGCACAAATGAGAATACACACCTCTTCGAGAAAAAAAGCTATATGAATGACATTTTAGTTTTTATTACACAATCTTCAAATTAGTAGTCTAAAATTTTTAATACATTCTAAAAAAATTTCATCAGTCAAGTTATTTTCAATTTTTCTCACTTAAATTTCAAACAAAACTATATGTTTATCAGCTATCGATTTAATTCAACAAAATAAGACGAACTAATATAAAACGAATAACCAAATTTACAATAATATGTATAAAACAAATTAGGCAAAAACTTTTTCAAAATTATAAAAAAAATTATATATCTCATCCGCGTGTAGCGCGGAAAAGAAACTAGTGTTTTATGAAAATTGGCATTTAAAAATGTACAAAAGCCTCGTCCTCTGGCGACGTAGTTACTGAAACTAAACCTTTTAGTCTTCTGCATCGCACCTAGAAGCCATTGTAGCTGAAGTAGGAACTATAATTCTTTTCACTTGGGAAAGCTTATATCCATATTTTAGCTTTTTTCATTTTCAAAACTAGAAAACAGATCTAAACTCTAATTTCCCAAAGGGATATCACTAGATTTGGTCTTGATGTTGGCTTTTGTTCTCTCACAACTTTATTTCAATATCAAACTCTTTGTTCGTTTTTTGTTTTTTTTTTGTTTTCTCTTTTTGGTTGCTATTGTCGAGAGTCTAATGGCACCAGGAAGAGGTTGCGAGCAGTTTTAGAGCTGGAGAAGAAGAACGGTGGATAAAGGATACGCATGTGACATTCTTTTCTTAACATCAACACATGTCGTAATCTTATTATTATCAACACATGTCCATAATAAAAAGTTGAAGATTAATGAATCATGTAAGTGTCTTTTGTTTTACTTTGGCTTCAAGCCAATAGACAGTCGCGATAAGCACTCCCACCAATTATCGAAATTAGTTTAAGAAAAAAAAGGCCCAGGCGACTTTTTTGTTTGTTTTGCCACTTCTCCAAGTATTGTTCATGTGTATATAAGTTGTACGTATAGCACGTCGAATGAAAGGAAAATTTTCAAATTAAAAGCAAAAAAGAAAAAAGGATTTAAAGAGGGTTTTTGTTTGGCTTCTCCTTCTCCAATTTGTCGACTTAGTTACACACACAGAGCTACAAGATGAACCAAATCATCCGTTCAAGATCCGTCGCTAACACCGCCGTAAGGTCCCTCGGCTACCTCCGTCAATCTTCCGCACTTCTTCAGTCTCCACTACTCTCCGGCGCCACCGTTACCGCCACCACTACCCCCATCCGTCACTTCAACTCTGCCGGTCATGCTTTCAACAGGTAATTTTAAGCTTAATGTTTTCGTTTACGCTGCGTGATTGAGATTCAGATTTCAGTAGGAATCTGATTTGGTTGGTGATATGTTTTGTTTTTCTTCTTCTTGTATAGCTACCAAATTAAGCCGCCGACGAACTGGGGAATCCGGATTGTGCCGGAGAAGAAGGCGTGCGTGATTGAGCGGTTTGGTAAATATGTCAAGACATTGGAGTCGGGGATTCACTTCCTTGTTCCCGGTGTTGATCGTATCGCTTATGTTCATTCCCTCAAGGAGGAAGCGATTCCGATTGGTAATCAGACGGCGATTACCAAGGATAACGTCAGCATCCACATCGATGGTGTTCTATACGTCAAGGTTTATCTTCATTTCTTTGATTTGCTTTCTCTGTTTCAGATCTGTGTTGTGTTTTTCGTTGATATGGGTTTTGTTTGCAGATTGTGAATGCACATCTGGCCTCCTATGGCGTTGAGAATCCGATCTACGCTGTTGTACAGTTGGCTCAAACAACTATGCGTAGTGAACTCGGGAAGATTACTCTTGACAAGACGTTTGAGGAACGAGACACCCTGAATGAAAAGATTGTGGTCCGTTTTCTTTGCTTGGCTGCTTAGTTTCATATCGAAAACTAGGGATTTTTCGATGTCATGGTCAGTGATGTTAATGTGAATTTTTAGTGGGTGTTGTTATATTAGTACCTAAGATTGCAGTTGAGATTGTTTAGCTTTGTTGTTCTTCTAGTCATTGGTCGGACTAGTTTGAGTTTAGTTTTTGTAAATTTCAGCTGGGAATGCATTATACTTCGTAGTTTTTGTATTGGATATCACAAGCATAGTTTTGAGACGGAATCATTTTTGCAGGAAGCCATCAATGTTGCTGCACAACATTGGGGTCTTCAGTGCCTTCGTTATGAGATAAGTGAGTGATTTTTCTGTTTGACTCTTTTGATGGTGTTAGCTGGGTACCCCTTTTTGCCTATTACTGAATACATGTGTTGTGTATCCAGGGGATATCATGCCTCCTAATGGAGTGAAGGTTGCTATGGAAATGCAAGCAGAAGCTGAACGTAGAAAGAGAGCACAGATTCTTGAATCTGAAGGTAAATTTGCATTGCTTTTCCTTGCAATTGAACAGTGTGCTTGCTACAGCTCAGATCGTTCAAATTTTTGGTTAAGAAATACAGAATAAAGCCTGCTCGATTTGTTTCTGATAATCTGTTTTACCAACTTGAATAGGAGAACGCCAAGCCCATATCAACATCGCTGATGGTAAGAAAAGTTCTGTAATCTTGGAATCAGAAGCTGCAAAGATAAACCAAGTCAATCGAGCATCAGGTTAGTATTAACTATATAGTAAGCATGAACGCATCATAATAAGATGTCAAGCCATTCTTTAATCTGTTTCATAACAAACATCTTATTTTATATTGCTTTTCAGGTGAGGCAGAAGCAATATTAGCTAGAGCACAAGCAACAGCCAAGGGGCTGGCCATGTTATCTCAATCCCTCAAGGAAACTGGTGGAGTGGAGGTGAGTACATGAGGTTAAACAGCGATTTCTTAACATGATTCCCACAATTTTGAGCTTAATGAATTAACCTGATTACTTAGGTGTTAATACGAATTGCACAAATTGTTAGTCCGTCTATTGCTACTTAACTTGATCCTTCAAATGTAGTTTGGTTTCACACCTGCAGCTAGTGCATTGAGGCATCTAACCTGTTATCCCATAATGATTCTCTCTAGAATCTAAATTAAGATTTCTGTGGCTTATTAGACTTTGCAAATGTTGAGTTTTAGTTAAACTTGTTCTGGTTTCCAAATTGAGTGAACTCATGCTTAATCGTGGTGCAAAATGCAGGCTGCGAGTTTGAGAGTTGCGGAGCAATACATTCATGCTTTTGGGAACATTGCTAAGGAGGTAAACATTTATGAAACACAAACATACGTCCTCCCTTGGGTATTAACCTAATAGAGTAATTAATTTTGTCGTCTTGTTAGGGTACAACGATGCTGCTTCCGAGTTCTGCTGCAAATCCTGCTAACATGATCGCTCAAGCTTTGACAATGTACAAAAGCCTCGTCCCCAATGGTGGTATCCAGGAAACTTCAGCAGTGGAATCCTCTGACGGAGCTTCTAAAGCGGAATAGAAGCCCGAAACTGTGGTAGAAGAATTAGGAACAATTCAAATTCTTTTGACCTGGGAACAACCTTTTAGCATGATATGAGAAACAATTATCTTACCTTAATATCAAAATTCTAATTTCTGAAAGGAGATTTTGTACCGATTTGGTCATATAATATTGTTTTTTTTCATTCTTTTACACCTTCATTTCAACTGCATTGCTTACCATTAACCATCCAACTCTTGTTCTGTTTTTTTTTTTGTTCTTTCTTGTTTCTATTTGGTTGCTATTGTCGAGTGTGTAATGGCACAAGGAGAGCTTGTGACAAGTTTTTGGGGCTGGAGAAGAAACTGTGGCTAAAACGTAAACGTAGAAGAAGAACGGTGTAGAATAAGGTTTAGGTTTGTTATCCTGTTGAATAGGTCGTTGACAGAGAAGAGCCTCAAAGAATCTATGGTGACATGAAAATTTAGTTTTTTTCTTTTCTTGAAATAGCTTTGTCTTGGGTGTCCGTAAAACCACTATATATATCTCTTTATTGTCTTCTCCTACATTTGCTCAGCCTCTAATAAGGAAGAAAACAGTTTTGGCTTTTTAAAAAGGAACAGAAAAAGGAGTTTCATTTTTTGGCTCCACAGTTCTTCCCATTGTAATTTGTTTGTTTGTCTTTGTTTCAAACCGATTCTTTCATCATGGGAGGCTGTGCGAGCAAACCTAAGGAGTCTGATATCCTTGAAACCTCTGCCACGACTGAAAACGCTGTCGTCGAGTCCAAGAACGTCGAATCCGAAGCCGTGTCTCAGGTTTTGTTGATCAATATCATTTGGTTTCTGAACGAAATAGCTAATGTTTTGGGTGAAAGATGTGTAATTACTTTTGTTCCTTTTCTTCTTCCCTGGTGATTTGCAGGAGAAGGCAGATGAAGTTGTTGCAGAGAAGAAGGAAGAGTCTGCTGTAGATGGAGCAGAGACACAGAAGGAAGCTGAACCAGCTAAACCGGCTGAGGCTGAGGCTGAGGTAGCCAAGCCTGTCGAGGCTGAGGCAGCCAAGCCTGTCGAGGCTGAGGCAGCCAAGCCTGCCGAGGCTGAGCCAGCTCCAGAGGCTGTGAAGACAGAAGAAACTCAAGAAGCTGCCGTTGAAGCTGTTGATGAGAAAGCTTCTGGTGAGACTGAGCCACCAAAACAAGAGGAGGCTGCACCAG
This sequence comes from Schrenkiella parvula, assembly GCA_000218505.1. Classification (NCBI taxonomy): domain Eukaryota; kingdom Viridiplantae; phylum Streptophyta; class Magnoliopsida; order Brassicales; family Brassicaceae; genus Schrenkiella; species Schrenkiella parvula. The sequence goes on along the minus strand of CM001192.1, from coordinate 8,579,235 downwards.
CCAATGACACCAAAACCAATGAGGAGCCTCTTGTAACTCTTTAATTCTCAAATCCATTCTCTCAAATCTCAATTCGTTGTAATCAACTCTGTAATTTGTATGTTTCTCACCACTGTTGTATTGCTATTGTTGCCACACGTACCTAAACAATAGACTTGTTGTGATTTGTGTGATCTCCTCAAAATATCTATCACATTGTGATTCTTCTTTATGTGATTCTCAGTTTCAAACTAAGTAAAGTTGGGGTTTTGGGCTCGGTTTTATATTTTTATTCACATTATTCATCTAAAAACATCATAACCTATAAATTATTTCCCGTTTTGTAAAGATGATAAGGTTCTATATATACAGTATGACGAAAACTGGGAATTTGGGTTCTCTTGATTGAAAGTGGTTTGTTATAATTCTTCCCAGAAATCAAAAGGGACAAAAAAAATTGCAGACTTTATCGATAGCATTCTGCAACTGTTCCTTAGTGGTTAGAAGAAACTCTATCGGAAACAGAAACAGTGTTAATCTTAGTTTAATCTCTTATTCCTCCTCCTTGTCGTCTTCATCTTCTTCTGGTCGGACTCTTGTTTGCCGATCAAAGTCCAAATCTCAAACCGATAGCTTAAGAGTGCTTGAATGGGACAAAGTCTGCGATGTCGTCGCTTCTTTTGCTCGTACTTCCTTAGGTCGCGAAGCTACAAAGGTTTGTTTTTTCAAAAATTTCTGTCCGTAGCCGTAGGTTCTCCGCTTTCAACTCACATGGACATTGCTGGTTTCAGAAAAAGCTTTGGTCTCTTGACCAGAATTTCGATGAAAGTTTGAAGCTTTTGGATGAAACAGAGGCCGCCATTAAAATGCTTCAACATGGTTCCTTCTGTCTTGACCTCTCCAGCATTCATATCTCCCTGGTAATTTATCCACATCCTCAATCCCTAAAGTAATAATCATTATCTTTATCAATTTAGTAGTTTTGATGTAATACTGATTTGAGTGAAGGTTGAATTGGGTATTCGTCATGCTCGGAGGAGGATATCTTTGCGAGCAGACCAAGCACTTGAGGTGGCTTCTCTTCTTCGATTCTTCGAAACGTTGCAGCTTGATCTGAAAGCTGCCATTAAGCAAGACGGTGATTGGTACAAACAGTTTATGCCTCTATCTGAAATGGTATTTGCATTTTTTTCTCCAAAATTTGCTACTTTTTTAAGTCCAACACTGTGGTGGCCTCATATTCTCTCTCTATTTCGTTACCTGTCTTGCAGATAATGCAACCTGTGATAAATAGATCATTTGTTAAGTTGGTTGAACAAGTTATAGATGCTGATGGAACAATCAAAGATTCTGCGGTTTGTGCTTTCTTTCTCTCATTCTTTGACTAAGCCTTAAGAGGCACGATCCTTTTATGTTAACTCATCTTTATTTTTCAGAGTAGTGCCCTGAGATTATCACGCGAACGAGTGCGGACACTTGAAAGAAAGGTCAAGTGACTTTTCCTTTACAACCGTGAAATAAGTTGAAGATTTTATCTTAATTGTAGTTCTGAGAATATATCTTGCTTACAATACAACATCAATTGAGGAAGATAACATTTATAGTAAGATTGTCTGAAACCCTCCTATTGTCTCCTTTCAGCTGCAACAACTGTTGGATGCTATTATAAGGAGCCAAAAGGCTGAAGAATCTGTCATGGTAAGCATTTAACATGGCATAGGAGAAGGATCAATCTTCATTTCTGGAGTTGCCCATATTGATAAATTCAAAAGAAAATTCCAGGTAGCAGCTGAAATTGACGGAAGATGGTGTATACAAATGAGCTCGAATCAGCTAACTTCTGTTGATGGTCTTCTGCTTTCCAGGTAAAATTGAACTTATAGTTTTCAGTTAGCCGTAGAAGATTTCAATTATTCTTTTTGGAGTTAGCAAATCTGTCATTGATTTATTGAACTAAGAGTTCTTTATCATTGACCAAGTAATGCTTTTATCTTCCAATTCTATGTCTTGAAGGTAATATGTGTTACAGTGGTTCAGGTGGAGGGACTGCTGCGGAGCCAATAGCTGCCGTCTCTATGAACGATGAACTCCAAGATGCGAGAGCATCAGTTGCAAAGGCTGAGGCAGATATTCTTTCAATGTTAACTGAAAAGGTAATTCAATATTGATTTTTTCAAAAGTTGGAACTTTAGTTTTCCTTTGTACTGCTATCTTCATTGTTGACCTTTTTGTTCATTTTGATGCAAGCAATACAGATGCAAATGGATCTTGATCAAATCGAGGATGTGATGACATACTCAATTCAGCTGGATGTGGTAAGTATTACCAGCCATTTCTCCTTCCATGAAAACAAATTTCAGCAACATGAGCTTCCAAAATGGAGATCTTACAGTATGTTTTCCTTTTGTTCTTCTTTTTGTTAGATAAACGCTCGAGCAACTTATAGTCGTGCGTATGGTGGTGCACATCCTGATATATACTTACCACCTGAAAATGGGGTCGAATCTGAATCTTTGTCTGCTGGAGAACACTCACTGCAGAATAACTTCTCAAGTGAGGAATCGCTTCCTAGGAAAGACTGGTTGCTCTATCTACCTAGATGTTACCATCCTTTATTGCTTCACCAACACAAGAAACGCATAAGAAAGACGCGGGAGGCTGTAAAATATCATAAAACAGTAAGTTTCGGATGATCATTGATTAGATTGATGATGCGTTTTAGCTGAAGTTGATAAGTACATGGTTGATTTTTTCAGGCAGACACGGTATCGGGAGATCCCCCAATTCCATCTGATTTCCAGATCTCTAAGGGCACTAGAGTTTTGGTTATTACAGGTCCAAACACAGGAGGTAAAACCATTTGCTTGAAATCAGTTGGACTCGCTGCTATGATGGCAAAATCAGGTAAGCCATCTGTTACTTACAATTTCTTTGTTATTTGCTTCTGTAAATTAAAGCTACAGCAAATGATTGTAATGCTTTTTGTAGGTCTTTATGTTCTATCATCTGAATCTGCACGCTTACCTTGGTTTGACAACATTTATGCTGATATTGGTGATGAACAATCCTTGCTGCAGTCACTTTCTACCTTTTCGGGTCATTTGAAGCAAATTAGTGTAAGTCTATCTCTCTGTCGCTGTCAGGCCTTTCACCATTCAACAGATGTCTCCTTATCTCAGTGACGGCTCAAGACAGTTTATTCCTATGATAATGGACTCACTAAATCTTTCCACAACATGGTTTAATGGGCGTAGATATATATTATCAGTTTGATATAACTTTTTATCGGTTGGGTGTGATTCATTAAATCGGTTTGGAGGAAATTCTCACTCTTACTGGTTAACCTGCAGGAAATTATCTCGCATTCAACAAGCAGATCACTTGTGTTGTTAGATGAAGTAAGTTAAAAGATTATACATGATTGTCTAACTTTTTTGAAACCGAAAAACAGTGAGAAAGCCATTGTTTGGAGGTATCTGCTTTAAAGTGTTGTGCTATTAACAGGTTGGAGCAGGAACAAATCCGCTTGAAGGAGCTGCATTAGGGATGGCTATACTCGAATCTTTTGCAGAAAGCGGTTCTCTGCTCACGATGGCAACTACACATCACGGAGAGCTTAAGATGCTTAAATATAGGTTTTAATCTGCACCTGCCGTTAGTCTTGGATCATTTAAAGTTCTAAAGAGCATTATCAACTTTTTCTTTTTTCACATTTTTTGTAGCAATTCTGCCTTTGAGAATGCTTGCATGGAGTTTGATGACCTGAACTTAAAACCCACTTTCAAAATCTTGTGGGGAGTACCAGGTTTAGCTACATGCTCATCTAGATTTTCTGTGATCTCTTTTCTAACCCCTGAATTGGAATTGGAGCGATGATCTGTTTCCTTACCCCTGAATTTGAATGGGAGTGAATTTGTTTTACAGTAATAATGTTACATATTTAGCTACAGATTCATTTAGAATCTTTAGTGATCTATTTTCTTTCCCCTGAACTGGAATTAGAGTTATAATATGTTTCCCTAAACAAAGTCTGAAAATGATTGTCAGGTCGTTCAAATGCAATAAACATAGCCGAAAGATTGGGGCTTCCATATAATATCATCAATAGTGCTCGTGAACTATATGGCTCTGCAAGTGCTGAGATCAATGAGGTCATACTTGACATGGAACGGTACAAGCAAGAATATCAGAGGCTTCTAAACGAGTCACGTCGTTATATAAGGTAAGAATCTATGGTTTTCTCAAAGATTAAACAAGAAGAAACAAGAGTCAGGAGCTTGTATACTCTTATGAGCTTTATGTTCATGTTATCTCTTTTTGGTTATAGGTTCTCAAGAGAGCTTCATGAAAACCTACTTACAGCAGAAAGGAATATCAACGACCATGCTACTAGAGAAAGACTAAAGATGAGACAAGAACTAATTCAGGCTGGTTCGATGGCACGTTCGACACTTCGCAGAACATTACAACAGTTTCGTACATCTGCTGCACAATCTTCTCGGTCGAAGGTAGCTATGGAACTCCAAACAAAAGTTGAAACGACTAAGGATAGAGATAATGGAACTCATTCATCATCTGTGGTAGCCAGACGACCAATTTCTGGTATCTGAATAAGTTTAAGTGCCTTTGAAAGATACCGATTTATCTTGTTTTAGTCTTTGAAACTAGACCATGTTTTTGTGCTAACAGAAACTGCTGCGCAAAATGCAATTGAGAAGCTTCCTGAGGTCGGTAGCTCCGTGTTTGTTACTTCTCTTGGCAAAAGAGTGACTGTTTTGAAGGTAGAGCAGTCGAAGAAAGAGATCTTAGTTCAAGTAGGCATCATGAAGATGAAAGTGAAACTGGCTGATGTTGTGGTCTGAACCTCAATAGCACAATTACTGATCGATGTCTAAATCAACACGGGTATATTAGCTCTATTACAAAGGATATAACTAATGTTATTAAAAGAAACATTACTTATTGCATATATACTTGCTGTATGCTTCTCATGAAACATATGGTAAAGGTCTGTACAGATTGGGTATTGACAGTACACAAGGATTTTATGTATTATTTACTCTGACGTTCCTGTCTTTTTCTCTGTTTGCTCAACATTTGACTCGTTCATGCCTATGCGTGAGAAATGGGACTTGAGGCCAATCCAACATTGGTAGTAGTCGTGATCTAAGAAAGGAGACTCCAGAGCCCAATGGCAGACTCTAGGGATCAAGGCTGATTCGAACATGAAAGCCATTGTACCTGTGAGTTTAGAAGGAGCCATTGCATTTACACGAGCAATCGTCGCCTATAAAATCATTATGAGAATGCTTCAGATTTGAGTTATATTTTCGCCTTCAGTAGGTTAGATATGATCTCGGATGAAAAACGAAATCAAGCTTGTGATTGATGCTGCATAAGATGGATTGATACCTCGTATGTGGTTGTATCTGGACCATGCGGTGTCATACAACTGTGAAGACTTGCACCACCAGGGAGAAATCCATCGGCTTTGGCCTGCGAAAAGTGGAGTCAGCTTCTAGATTTCAGTAGGAGGAATAACACAAGCCAGCAAAAAATTTGCAGAAGCAGGAATATAAAGCATTTTACCTCATATGCACCGTAAATTAGGCCCATAAATTCACTCATGCAGTTACGATGATAGTACGGAGGTCGAAAAGTATGCTCAGCAACCAACCATCGAGGAGGGAATATGACAAAATCAAGTAAAGCCACACCAGGTTTATCTGTAGGTGCTGTAAGAACTGAGAGTATAACCCGCCAAAGAGCGATTTACATTGAATATCAGTAAGATAACACAATTCTAAGAAGAGCAACAACTAGATATAGATTTGATGCTACCTGTATTTACAGATGGATCTCCATGATCTACAAGGACAGTGTTGTATGGACAGAACTTCTGCAGGTCATACTGCAGATGGAAAATGATATCGTCAGAGTAAAATGAGTTAATTCTTCAAGAGCTGGGGCTCAACAAACACTGTATTAACCTTATAAGGCACGTAATTGCCATGCCAGGCAACCACATTGAATGGAGAGAAATCTTGTTTAGCAGTAAAGAGTTCACCGCCAAATTTCTGAACAATTGTGTATTCAGGCCGTAGTCCTTCCTCAAACCATGCCGTTGGTGCAAGAAAATCTCTTGGTGCAGCAAGACCATTGCCACCTTACCACATCCAACGACAAAGATTCTTATTAGGGATAATTTTTATTAACACAATCCGTGTTTGTTGAGTTTAAATCTAAAAGAACTAGAGTACCTATTGGTCCAAGATCAGGAAGCTGAAAATGAGAACCATAGATTTCAGCAACATAACCACGAGACTTTCCATCCAGTAGATCTATGGAGAAACGGAATCCTTGTGGTATGACAGCAATTTCACCAGGTGATACCAAAAGCCTTCCACACTCGGTTCCAATCCATAGCCCTAAACACCCATTCAATATATCAGAACAAAAGAAAACTAAAAGTTTATGATTCATCTTAATTCCTTCCCAAAAGATGAGCTTTATAGCAATGAATTTACCAAATCTTGTTGTATATATAAACAATTTGGAAGTAAGGCATGGGGACTAACTTACTTCCTGCCTGAGGAACTAACAAGAAGTCACCATCTGCGTTGCAAAATGCAGAGTCTTTCATTCCTTTGTTAGCCGTGTACCTTCAAAGAATAAGAATGCTCATTACTCATTTATCATTGATCTAGACCAAAGATATCAGACTATAATCAAAATCATTTAGCTCAATGGAAAGAAGAAGAAGAAACGAAATATATACATGTGAATTGCAAATCCATGGCGAAGAAACGAGCTTCCAGCTCCACAAATAGTGTATAACCCATCAATGAAATCAGTTGGCGAATCAGGAATATCCTCAGGCCTCCACCGTAGCTGAGTCGGATTCGTACGGCTGTTCGATGCATCGAATTCACTCACGAGCTTCTTATGAGCAGGAACTCGAGGCTTGAACGGTTCGTGTGTGACCGATGGCTTGATCCGATACAACCAACTTCAAAACAAAAAAATGATCACGAACTCGAAAGTCAAATTCGAGGGAGAAATTATCCAAAAAAATCCAATTGAAAATAGTATTGAAGCACAATAGTTGCTAAAAATGATGATGAATTAGAGGTGAAAAGAGTATAATAAGGGACCTTCGCTGATTAAGCTTGCGAGGGGAAGTGAAAGAGGTGCCGGAGATCTGCTCGGCGTAAAGACCGTAAGGACAAACAAGAGGACTGTTCTGATCTCGCGGCAGAGCTCCGGCGATCGCCTCCGACGAGAAGTGGTTACCGAAGCCTGATTGATAATCTAACTCTGGAAGCTTCTCTCCCATGGCTTCTTCTTCTTCTTCGTGGGAGGAGAGTGAAAGAGAGACGAAAACGATACAATGACACACATGCTTATAGTTATATTAACCGTGGGGGAGAGAGTGTTGCTGACGTGACATTTCGATCATAGGAGGAAAGAGACGACGTCTGATTTTAAAACTCCTTTTTCTAAAATTTATCCAGCGTGGCAGCTCATTTACGTTAACTTATCTATTAGTTGGGCTTATCCATAAATGGGCTTCCAAGAATCAGGCCCAGTTATAGTTTAACCAACCCATGAATGAATGGTGAAGCTAAGTTCATTAGACCCACATCGGAACAAGTAGTTGAAGTTGAGAGGTCTTGTTTAGGTATAAATAAAGAGGCTCTCTTTATCAAGCTTCTCATCTTTGCGCTTGGGGCAATGACGCAGCTAATGAGGTACTAACCGAGGCGCGTCTATTGCTGGTTGAAAACTATTTCCAAACCCCCTCTTGGGCCTGGGCTTGACTCTGGCCTTTGAGAATTTCTGGAAGGGCTCCCTTCGGGGTGAAGCCCTACAATACTCAGTTTAATATTAAACCGTTTTAATCTGGTTATATGTAAATCAATAAGCACACTTGGTTGGTTTCTAGTGTTGATCTTGCTTCCCAAGAAAACCTTTAAACAGCTTGAACCTCTTAATCTCTACCCAAATCTCTTTTTTTTTAACACCATCTCCATCTCCCACAAATAGAATAAGCCAATGCACAAGTACTTAGGTCATGCAAGGCAGACATCATCGTACGCGCATTTGTGTCAAACAGTCAAAACCATGACTATACTTTATGATCTGAACACCTTTTTTTATGTGTTGGTAAAAACAGGGATCGAACAATATGGGGCCGAATACAGCAACAATTTGTTGGTCTATATTGTCTAAGAATTTTTGTTTTCTCTCACATTGGTTGTGTAATTGTGTTAACACAAATGTGAATATGTGCGTTGTATTTTGTATTTAATGATGTTTTATTAATGATAGTTAATATATTAACGATGTGCGTGTTAATATTAGTTATTTCATAATAGTAGTTTTTTATTGTTTGTGAATATGTTTTACAAAATTTATGTCTAAATGTAAATTACTTTTTAGTATGTTTTACGTAATATACTATGAAATATTAGATTTGTTTTTCAAAGTTTTTGGGTAATTTTAGTCTACGGGTTTCACAATTGCAATTTAAAAGACATAATTTTTGGATAATTTGAAGCGAATTTTAATCTAAAATATAAATATACGGATCATAATTTTGTGCAATATCAATTTAGATTCAAAATATTTGTTTTCACCCATATATCACGGGTTAACTAATCTTAGATATAAATAAATTTAAATTTCAAAAAAAGATATATAAAATATATAAATATTATAATAAAAATAAGCTAATTTTCCTTAAATTAGATAAATACAAATATAAAGGATAAATTCAAAAATAAAGTAAATTTTCCTAAGATAATAGAAATAAAAATATTAAAGAATATATTCTAAATAAAGCAAATTTTCCTAAAATAAGATAAATACAAATACACTATAAATAATATATTCTAAATAAAGCAAATTTTCCTAAAATAAGATAAATACAAATACACTATAAATAATATATTCAAAAATAAGGCTACTTTTCCTAAAATAAGATAAATATATAAATAATATATTAAAAATAAAGCTAATTTTTCTAACTAAGAGAAATACAAATATGTTGACAAAAGAAAGATAAATACAAATATAGATATTATATTCAAAAATACAGCTAAATTTCCTAAAATAAGATATTTACAGGAGGAAGATACTTTATGTTACAGCTATGTCGATAGCACATAAGAATCCTACTCAGTATAGAGGAAGATTGTGATAATGGTCTTACGTTCGTCGAGATCGTTTCAAACTGAAAGTTATGAGTTTAAGAAATTGTGATATTTGAAAAGCTGAAAGTTAAAGTTATCACTATAAAGCTATTATATTTTATGGAAAATCTAATAAAAAATTGGAAACAAAAAGAAAAAAATAAATAAAGAGGAAACTTTCGATTGTAGCCTTGTAGGCTCAATCAACCGCCTCAAAAGTTATATATATATAACTTTCGATTCCTACTAATTCACATTCTAAGTTATTCTTTTGCACCACAACATCATGGAAGCTACTCCAGAGATTACATACCAAATCGAAAATAATCTTCAACTCCAAAAAATTGGCACAGTCGTAATTTACACAAATTTTGTCATTCCGGTTGATATAAATCCGATATTAACCCGATCTAGATTCTCATGTTCGTTATCTACGAAAGAATTTATCGAAGACGAAGAATCTCTTACAAAACAAGAACTCTATCACTTCTTGATAGAATCAAGAGTTGATGAGTGTGATGCTATCACACTAATGAAAACACTCATTCGAGTTGCCATTGAAATAACTTCCTCGGTTGAATATTTTTCACATTACGCTTTGTCAATGTGGCTGACCTTTGATGTAGTTGCTTCGAGTGAATCAAACCTGGATGACTCTCAAATCGACGAGGCGATTCGAGCCTCACTCGATAATTATGAGAGGATTGTCGGGTTTAAACCAGCTAGCAAGTTAGGAATAAAATCCTTGAGTAGGAGAATACACAAAAGAAAACGAAAGATCAGCTTAATTGCTGACAGTAAGACAAAACGAAATACCAACTCAATTGATGATCGGTGCATAATTTGTTTAGAGGAGTTCAAAACCGGACAAAAAATTGTGACTTTACCTTGTGGTCACGAATTTGACAATAGATGTATTGTTAGGTGGCTTAAGGTTAACCATATTTGTCCATTGTGTCGGTTTGAGTTACCGTGTAAAAATACTGCTGCTGTAATCTGAGTTTTTAACGGTTAGAAGTTACTACTAATCCTAAAAATCCAATGTTCTACTATTTCAATTTTTGTTCGATTTCGAGTTTTCAACATATAAAATATCAGTGATTCTCAATTAGGTGACTTTCCTTTGGTTTTTTCCGTATGTACGGATATAAATATTTATAAAATAATTAAATCATAAAAATTATTTAATATTTCGTTTATATATATATATGAAAATAAATAAATTATTGTTTTAAATAATTTTATATTGTGATTTTAATGAAACATGTGATTTCATATATAAAAATTCTGATCGGTTACCATCTTCTATTAAAAATTTTTTTGAAAGTAATGCATTTTGATTCTGAACAGCAACATGATCAATCCAATCAAAGATACATTATTAAGGGTTACAATTGACATGCATGCATAATGGAAGACATCAATAGTCACGACTTTACTCAATTTGCCAGTCAAATGATTACTATAAACAATCTTAAAACGTCATATATGAGACGAAAGAGAATTACGTCATAAGCCGAAATAAAAAACCGGCACGGTTTAATCGGGAGACCATTGCGTTTAAATAGAATCTCCGGTTTATAGAAATCGTCCCCATCTCTCTATACGTCTATTTTTGGAAATGGTTTAGAAATAAACCTTCATCAGTTTTGTAATTTAAATTATAATATTCATCTATTTATATATAAATTACTGCACTGACAGAGTTTTATTTCTAAATAGCTAAATAGCTTCATTCAAACTAAAGAAGCAAACAATTTAAAAGAGTAACATAACGAATGAATACTCTAAATTTCGTCCGAGGGTTACAGTTTGAGAGTCAAACGTTATGACACAACCTTCGAATTCAAAAACTTGTATTTTTTACACTTTACTTGCAATAACTCAACTTGTAGGCTTTTAACAATTAATTCGAGATTAAAAATAAATAAGTAGTTGACTTTAGGATTAACATGTGGCATTAATTTGTTTTAAAATGGGCCGCGTCTTCAAAGCCCATGACACACCACATTAAGTCCAGTTTTGTCTTTTAGTTTGCTGCAATACAATCACGTGTTTGCACTTACCACTTACCAGTCAGCTATACTTGCCCCAGTCACTTCGTTGGCTAATAGCCACCACGAGGAGCGACCCACCACTAATTTTTGGCTCGCGTATTTATTTATGTCCGAAACACGCATAAACATACGAATAAAAAAAAGACCGATAAATATATTTTTTGGTTTTATAGTATAAAAAAAACAAAACAATGAGTGATTTTAGATCGGATGGGTCGTCAAGCATGAGCATTGTGATGTATCCATGGTTAGCATTTGGTCACATGACTCCTTTTCTTCACCTCGCCAACAAGCTTGCAGAGAAAGGTCACAAGATCCTTTTCTTGCTTCCCAAGAAAGCTTTAAACCAGATGAAACCTCTTAACCTCTACCCAAATCTCATCACTTTCCACACCATCTCTATCCCTCAGGTCAAAGGGCTCCCTCCAGGTGCGGAGACCAACTCCGACGTCCCCTTTTATTTGACCCATTTGCTTGCAGTTGCAATGAACCAAACCCGACCAGAGGTCGAGACAATTCTGCGGACAAACAAACCGGACCTGGTCTTCTACGATTCCACTGATTGGATACCTGAGATTGCTAAACCGGTCGGTGCTAAAACTGTTTGCTTCAATATCGTGAGCGCTGCGTCAATCGCACTATCTCTCGTCCCTGCTGCGGAGCGAGATATCATTGATGGGAAGGAAATGTCAGCGGAGGAGTTAGCTAGGCCGCCTCTAGGTTACCCATCTTCAAAAGTCGTCTTGCTTGCGCACGAAGCAAAAAGCCTAAGCTTCGTATGGAGGAGGCATGAGGGGATTGGTTCGTTCTTCGACGGGAAAGTTACCGCAATGAAAAACTGCGACGCGATAGCTATAAGGACTTGCCATGAGACCGAAGGCAAATTCTGCGATTACATCGGAAACCAATACAACAGACCGGTTTACCTAACCGGACCGGTACTCCCTGGATCTGAACCGAATCAGCCTTCCTTAGAACCTCGATGGGCGGATTGGTTAGCCAAATTCAGTCCTGGTTCTGTTGTGTTCTGCGCTTTTGGTAGCCAACCCGTTGTAGACAAGATTGATCAGTTTCAAGAACTCTGTTTAGGGCTTGAATCAACCGGTTTACCATTTTTAGTAGCGATTAAGCCTCCTTCGGGTGTGTCAACGGTGGAGGAAGCGTTGCCAGAAGGATTCGAAGAGCGGGTTCAAGGACGTGGCGTTGTATACGGTGGTTGGATTCAGCAACCCTTGGTGTTGAACCATCCTTCAGTGGGATGTTTCGTTAGCCATTGCGGGTTTGGGTCAATGTGGGAGTCTTTGATGAGTGATTGTCAGGTCGTTTTGGTGCCACAGCACGGTGAACAGATATTGAACGCGAGGCTGATGACAAAGGAGATGGAGGTGGCGGTGGAAGTTGAGAGGGAAGAGAATGGGTGGTTTTCGCGGCGGAGCTTGGAGACTGCTGTGAAGAGTTTGATGGATGAAGGTAGTGAGGTTGGTGAGAAAGTGAGGAAGAATCATGAGAAGTGGAGATCTGTTTTGACTGACTCTGGTTTTGCTGATGGTTATATTAGCAAGTTTGAGCAGAACTTAATTGATCTTGTGAAGTCATAAATGATCATTTCAAACCTTCGGATTTGGTTCGGTTCATTTCGGTTTAGTTTAGTTTCTTTTGGATTGAGATCGATTTGTTAAGTATGCTGCATTGCATGATCTTGCAATTCCCATAAGATTAGGGAATTATTCCCGGAAGCTAATTAATGTATTTTATTATCTTCTTTTTTTTTGTAAATTATGCCATAGATTAGTGGATAATATCCGGAAATTAATTAGAAAATGGAAATCACAGATTCTAAACAGCTGAAACAGATATTAAACGAAACTAAAGGTTTGGCATATTCGTAACAAACTTGAATCGTTCAACTCATAGGACTACTCTCCTTAACTTCAGGTCATCTACATCTGAAAATGTTATTAACAAAAAACATATATAAGAACTTCAAGAACAGGATTACAAGAAAAATAGAGGAACATAAACAGAAATGGGATCAAAGTTTCATGCATTTATGTTCCCATGGTTTGGTTTTGGTCACATGACTGCATTTTTGCATCTGGCTAACAAACTAGCAGAGAAAGGGCACAGAATTACTTTCTTGCTTCCCAAGAACGCTTTGAAGCAACTCGAACCTCTCAATCTGTTCCCAAATTGCATCGTCTTTCACACTCTTACCATCCCTTCCGTCGATGGCCTCCCTGCTGGCGCCGAGACAACCGCGGATATCCCGATTTCCTTAGGGAGTTTCCTCGCTATAGCTATGGACCGGACGCGTGGTCAAGTGGAAGAAGCGGTTTCTATTGGTAAACCTGATCTGATTTTCTTCGATTTTGCTCACTGGATTCCGGAAATAGCTAGAGAGTTTGTAGCCAAGAGTGTGAACTTCGTAACGATTTCAGCAGCATGTGTAGCTATCTCATTTGTCCCTGGTCGGAGTCCAGATGACTTAGCTGTTCCCCCGCAGGGATATCCTTCTTCCAAGGTGTTGCTTCGCGGACAAGAAACCAACTGCTTGTCGTTCCTCTCTTTTCCGTTTGGTGATGGAATTACGTTTTACGAACGGATCATGACAGGACTTACGAGCTGCGATGTCATTTCGATAAGGACTTGCCAAGAAATGGAAGGAAAATTCTGCCATTTTATCGAAAGCCAATTCCAAAGAAAAGTTCTCTTGACAGGTCCAATGCTTCCTGAACCGGACAATACTAAACCACTAGAAGATAAATGGCGTCATTGGCTGAGCAAGTTCGAACCAGGATCAGTAATATATTGTGCATTGGGCAGCCAAATCATTCTTGAAAAGGACCAATTTCAAGAACTCTGTTTGGGAATGGAGCTGACAGGTTTACCATTTCTTGTAGCTGTAAAGCCACCAAAAGGCGCATCAACAATCCAAGAAGCCTTACCAGAAGGGTACGAAGAGCGAGTCAAGGGACGTGGAGTGGTTTGGGGAGAATGGGTGCAGCAACCATTGATATTAGCTCATCCATCAATAGGCTGTTTCGTGAGCCATTGCGGGTTCGGGTCAATGTGGGAGTCTCTAGTGAATGATTGCCAAATAGTGTTCATTCCACATTTGGGTGAACAAATATTCAACACAAGACTGATGAGCGAGGAACTAGAGGTCTCGGTGGAGGTGAAAAGAGAGGAAACAGGTTGGTTTTCGAAGGAGAGCTTAAGCGGTGCGGTCAAATCTGTGATGGTGAAAGACAGCGAGCTGGGGAACCTAGTGAGGAGGAACCATGCCAAATGGAAGAAGTCTTTGGTTAGTTCTGGAATCATCAGTGGTTATGTCAATAAGTATGTAGACGCATTGGAGAAACTAGTCTAGAGAGACAAAACATGAAATAAATTACTTTCTAAGGAAACTTGGTTAGTCACAATACCGTCATATATGGTTATAATTCGATTCAACCAAACGAATCGGCCGATAAGATCTCCTAAATTTACTGGCCCATATGTCGGATCGTGCAACCAATGTAGAAAGAGATAACACTCAAAGCATATAAAAACCTTTTTTTTCAAAAGAAAAAGCAAAAAAAAAAAATAGAACAAAACACTGAAAGGATATTATCAAATGGCAGATTTTGTCTTGGACAACTTGCTTCTTCAGCGTATTAAAATAGCTTTATCTTTGGGTTTTAGAAATATCAAACAGTTGAAAAAGATCAATGGAGAAGCCAGAGTTCAAGACAGTCCAAGAGGTGATTGCAACCGGCGAAGGACAACCGGGAAGATACCTCTACCCACCCAGCAGCGACGGTGGCGAAGGTCAATCTCTAAACGGTTTGGTGCCGGAGATGAATATTCCGGCCATTGATCTTAGTCTTCTCCTCTCTTCATCTGATGAAGGTCGAGGCATATCTATAAAATCCAAAACATACTAAGCCGACCAGCTTATCTTTCTGACGACCCAATTTACTTTTTCATCGCCGAGTTACTATGAGATTCTCCAAACTCCACATCATCTAAAATATTGTTTGAATACTTGATTGAATCCTACCATTAACAATTATTGGAATAAAATGCATAAAATCGCTTTTTCATTCCATTTATACCTTACATATCTACTTTTGGGGTTTTTTAACCAGAGTTTGATCCCATTTCATTCAGTATCTCTTCTTTGTTGGGTTAAATTTAAGGGGTCGGAATATTTGGGTCAAAATATCAAAAAAAAGAATAAATAGATATATATAAATATATATGTATATATATATAACTATTTGTAGCTGCTATCTCGCACATGCAATCCAGTACATTCCCACTGATAATTAAATATAAAAAAAACCTTCGTACTCTTTCGCAAGCACGTTCGTCACGCTAAATATATTAGGGGTATCCTTGGGAATTGGGAGGGAAGGACCATCTCAACCGCAGAAACTTCAACGCAAGTAAAGATGAAGAAGATGCTTATAATTTGAAACACAACAACAATTGATTGTTGTAGCTCTCTTTGACGATTTGTCTTTTGCTTCTGTTTGAACACTTGCAGAAAGAAAGGTCATAGGGTTACTGAGTTAGCTGAGAAAGGTCATAGGGTTACTTTCTTGCTCCCGAAGAAAGCTCAGAAACAGTTGGAACATCTTAACTTGTTCCCAGACAGTATCGTCTTTCACCCTCTTACTATTTTTCCTATAGATGGCCTCCCTCCTGGTGCTGAGACCGCCTCGGATATACCCGTCTCGTTGGTGAAGTTCTTGTCCGCGGCCATGGATCTGACACGCGGTCAGGTCGAAGCCGCCGTTCGTGCCTTGAGACCGGACCTGATCTTGTTCGACATTGCTCATTGGATTCCGGAAGTGGCCAAAGAGCATAGAGTCAAGAGTATGATGCACAACGTGATATCAGCTGCCTGTATAGCTCACGACCTTGTCCCTGGTGGTGAATTAGGAGTTCCTCCACCTGGTTATCCTTCATCAAAGGTGTTGTATCGTGGAGATGACGCTCACGCCTTGTTGTCCTTCTCCGCCTACTACAAGAGGTTTTATCATCGGGTCACCACAGGTCTTATGAATTGCGATTTCATTTCGATTAGGACATGCGAAGAAATCGAAGGTAAGTTCTGCGACTATATAGCGTGTCAATACCAGAAGAAGGTTCTCTTGACGGGTCCAATGCTTCCTGAGCCAGACAAAAGTAAAAAACTTGAAGATCAATGGAATCATTGGTTGAGCGGGTTTAAAGCGGGATCTGTAGTGTACTGTGCACTAGGTAGCCAAATCACCCTGGAGAGAAACCAATTCCAAGAACTCTGTTTAGGAATGGAGCTTACTGGTTTACCGTTTCTTGTAGCTGTAACGCCACCAAAAGGCGCAAAGACGATTAAAGAAGCGTTACCAGAAGGGTTCGAGGAGAGAGTGAAGGGTCGTGGAGTAGTTTGGGGAGAATGGGTGCAGCAACCATTGATATTGGCTCATCCATCAGTAGGCTGCTTTGTGAGCCATTGCGGGTTTGGATCAATGTGGGAATCTCTAATGAGTGATTGCCAAATAGTCTTGCTTCCATAGATCAAGTTCTCAACACGAGATTGATGACTGAGGAACTCGAGGTCTCTGCAGAGGTACGGAGAGATGAAACAGGATGGTTCTCAAAAGAAAGCCTGAGCGGTGCGATCATGTCTTCCATGGACAAAGGCAGTTAAGTAGGGAACAAAGTAAGAAGGAACCACGCCAAATTAAAGGAGATTTTGGTTAGTCCTGGATTATTAACCGGTTACAGCAGTAAATTTGTTGACACTTTGGAGAATCTAGTCAACGATACAAATCCACTGAGAAGCATTTGTAAAAAATAATATTACCATCATCTCTGATAATAAGAGTGTTATGCTGACATATCATGTCATTGCCATATTATTTCTAAACGTTTTTCTATAACTACATATATGCTTTCATTCTAATAAAATACAAATTAAAATATCAAACTAAACCTACACATTCAACTTTTCTATTATTTATTCTATAATTTTTTTAGAAAATCATTGGAGTTTAACCATATATAAAAATATTTTTATTCACCAAAAAAAACATCTATGATATTACTTAAGTTATTTACCTATTTTATTATGAAAATCATTTTTCATGTTGTTCAAATATTTTTTTATATAACTGCACTGAATTGTAAACTTGATGTAACATTATATATATATCATCAAATTATCACTGAATTGGATTTAACTTAAATAAATTCATATATTCAGAAAATGGTAATATAAAAGATCAACTCTTAAAGAATTTTTTTCCCTTAAGCTCTTTTAGAT
This sequence comes from Schrenkiella parvula, assembly GCA_000218505.1. Taxonomy (NCBI): domain Eukaryota; kingdom Viridiplantae; phylum Streptophyta; class Magnoliopsida; order Brassicales; family Brassicaceae; genus Schrenkiella; species Schrenkiella parvula. The sequence continues at coordinate 8,561,710 of CM001192.1, read as the reverse complement.
TATATTCTATTGAATATTTTATTGATTCTGACTCACAAACATATCAAATTTAAATAATCCCTATTAAAAATTACATAATAATTAATAGATATCTCACTCTATGTAGATGGCATGTTAATATTTAATCTCTAGTAAAATATTATATTTTTGTAACATCTATTTCAAATAGGTAGATCCAATATATGTATGCAAATTAACGAAAATAATAATTTATATGTATGAATAAATAAAAGTGAAAAATAACTGTATGAAAATGCTAAAATAAAATATAACAAGATCAAAACAACGTTATTTTTCTGCATTACAACAAAAATTAGATTATATATATACTATCTACTAGTATCCAATTAATATGTGTAAAAAATATCTAATAATAATATAAAATGACCAAAACATTAAATACAATAAGTTATATCACAAACAAAAATATAGTCTGCCAAATCCAGACCGAGTCCAGATATACAAAACGTTAAATTTAAAATATTGAAATCCAAAAGAAATGGATTAAATAAGACCAAACCCGAGCTGAGAGTCCATATATTTTGTCCAGTCCATATATTTTGTCCAGTCCTATATATTTTGTCCAGTCCTATATATGGCACATGGCATGCACATGCAATCCACCATTTACCCATCCGCCACAAATAAATAAACGTAAATCACCAATCAAGCACTAATAATTAATTTAATACTCTAACCCCTTATTAATAATTAACATTAAAAATAATAAACCTAAAGCATCCTTCACACATTGTCACAAGATAAATATACGGCTGCCCTTAGGAGGGAAAGAGCATCCCGCAAAAACTTCAAAGCAAAAAAAAAAAGATGCTTATGATTTGAAACACAACAACATTTTCTTCTTTTGGCTCTCTTTGAAGACTTTATACTCGTTTTTCTCTTCTTTGTTTCGAAAAGTTGGGAAAGAAAAATGGACCAAAAGTTCCATGCTTTTATGTTTCCATGGTTCGCTTTTGGTCATATGACTCCGTACTTGCATCTAGCTAACAAGTTAGCTGAGAAAGGTCATAGGGTTACTTTCTTGCTGCCTAAGAAAGCTCAGAAACAGTTAGAACATCTTAATTTGTTCCCAGACAGCATTGTCTTTCACCCTATTACTATTCCTCATGTTGATGGTCTCCCTGCTGGCGCCGAGACCCCCTCGGATATCCCCGTCACGTTGTGGACGTTCTTGTCCGCAGCCATGGATCTGACACGCGATCAGGTCGAAGCCGCGGTTCGTGCCTTGAGACCCGACCTGATCTTGTTCGATCTTGCTCAATGGATTCCAGAAGTGGCGAAAGAGCATAGAATCAAGAGTATGCTGTACAACGTGATATCAGCAACCTCTATAGCTCATGACCTTGTCCCTGGTGGTGAGTTAGGAGTGCCTCCACCTGGTTATCCTTCATCAAAGTTGTTGTTCCGCGGACACGATGCTCACGCCTTGTTGAACTTCTCCGTCTACTACAAGAGGTTTTATTATCGGCTTACCACAGGTCTTAAGAATTGTGATTTCATTTCGATTAGGACATGCCAAGAAATTGAAGGTAAATTTTGCGACTATATAGCGTGTCAATACCAGAAGAAGGTTCTCTTGACAGGTCCAATGCTTCCTGAGCCAGACAAGAGTAAAAAACTTGAAGATCGATGGAATCATTGGCTGAGCGGGTTTGGACCGGGATCTGTAGTGTACTGTGCACTAGGCAGCCAAATCACCCTGGAGAGAGACCAATTCCAAGAACTCTGTTTAGGAATGGAGCTCACTGGTTTACCGTTTCTTGTAGCAGTAACGCCACCAAAAGGCGCAAAGACGATTCAAGAAGCGTTACCAGAAGGGTTCGAGGAGAGAGTGAAGGATCGTGGAGTAGTTTGGGGAGAATGGGTGCAGCAACCATTGATATTGGCTCATCCATCCGTAGGCTGCTTTGTGAGCCATTGCGGATTCGGGTCAATGTGGGAGTCTCTGATGAGTGATTGCCAAATAGTCTTGCTTCCATATTTGGCTGATCAAGTCCTCAACACGAGATTGTTGACTGAGGAACTCGAGGTTTCGGTTGAAGTCAAAAGAGAAGAAACGGGATGGTTCTTGAAGGAGAGCTTGAATGATGCAATAACTTCTGTGATGGACAAAGATAGCGAGATCGGGAATGTGCTGAGGATGAACCACTCCAAGTTGAAGGAGGTTGTGGTTAGTCCTGGTTTATTAACTGGTTACACCGATAAATTTGTTGACACCTTGGAGAACCTACTCAAGGATACAAATGTTCAATGAACAACTTTACTTATAAGTACGTCGCAGCTGTTTCAAATAATGTAATAATACTCGTGCTAGACCACGAAGTAGTTGTGTTTGTTTATTTTGTGTGTGTGTTTTTTTTAAAATTCATCAACTCGTTTTCAGTTTACTCTCTATAATTCCTATGACACTTAACATATATCCATAACCAAAAAAAAAGAGTTATCTTTCAAATTACATAGAACAAAAAAGGGGGGAAAATGTTAAATAAATTTTGAGCTAACTTGATACTTTTTTTGATTTTCCACAGGTTTGTTTCTACTTTTTCTACTAACTTGATATAAATTTGGTGTTTTTCTATATTCGCGACTCGTCACATACATGGTACATTTCATCACGATTGACACATCATCTCAATACTTAATTAGTAAACTTTACAAGTTTCAACTAATGGCTTTACGCCAACACTAAACATACTTAGTTTGTTACCTAGACACGTGACTCACACGCCTCTTAATCTTGCACACGAAATCGTACAAGCTCTTACTAGCTTGACTATTATGCTAGATAAACTCTACTTACGGCTCTGCATAAAGAGACAATATGTAATCTTGTTTATACTCCATAAGAGTTACAGTTACGTATACATACAACTTTAACCTACCCTAGATTTCTATTAAATCTTTTTCAAATATTTATTTTTATCAAATATCCTGTAATTGCGTGTTTCAAAATCCACCTCAACGTCAGTCGAATCTATAGAGATTTAAGGTTACGTTTATTAAGAATCATAGAGAAGTTTATATACACAAGTGAGAAACACCTAACTAAAGTAAGTCTCAATGATAATAGAAGTCTAAATATACACTATACTTATTTAGCTAATACGCCTCTCAAGATGGAGGTTTTTTGAAGACTCCAATCTTGGAGCAAGCTTGATGAAAACATGACCGAGGAAGTGGCTTGGTTAAGGTGTCTGCCAGTTGATCTTGCGTGGAGACATGTGAGACGCGAAGCATTCCAGCTTGAACTTGATTTCGCACAAAATGATAGTATAGTGCAATATGTTTCATTCAAGAATGAAAAACCGGATTTGCACACAAGTAGGTGGCACCCACATTGTCACAATAAACTACCGGAGAACCTGGGAGATCAATCTTGAGCTCAATGAGCAAGGAATAGACCCATCGGACTTCAGCTGCTGTGTTTGCGACAGCTCGATACTCCGCCTCCGTGGAGGAACGAGCAACACCATTCTGTTTCTTAGAGGACCATGAGATGGGATTCTGTCCAAGATATAGTATATATCCATTTGTGGAGACAAAATCATCAGTATCACCTGTCCAATCAGCGTCGGAGAATGCGTGTAACACTATGATGCATATATAAATTTAACGAAACGATCTGTATTTGATCTGAAAAATGTGCTTTAATCATTTTTCTTACATTGCAATCGTTAAAAGCAGAATTTAGCGTTTTGAAAATGTTAAATTACAGGAGAAATAGTAAAAAGACATAAATTCATATTGATTGTTCCAAAATGAAAAATTGAAGATAATATTTGGAAGGGGTCATTCACGAATCAAAGCTTTGGGCCCCAAAGCCCAACTAACGGTTCTTTATGGACCTACTGTACTATTTAAAATAATGAATTGGGACTAACTGAAAATAAATAATCTGATTAATTAATTTAATAAGTAGTTGATTACAAGTATTTTTCGCAAATACATGCATGTATTCACGTGGTCTGGTCGTATCGTACCCACTAAACATTATCATCTAAACAAAATATTAAAAAAATAAAGTCTAATCTTTATTTTTCTTTTTTTTTTGGGACAATGCATCTTGTTTTACGAGTTCTTTCATTTTTCATTTTGGAGTTTACTTATCAGAGTCGTTAAGTTCTGTATATCATTTTCAAATACGCCCTTGTTGCTATTGTAAGACAACGATCTTTATACGAATTACGACCAAGTGTTGGGCCTTGACAGATTCTAATGTATCCAAGAAAATGGGCTTGTGCTTGCCCACCACTATAATTATAATAACATATTAGTAGTTGACATTTAACATGTATTTTTTTTCAATTCAGAGTAGATCTTATTATTAAGCTAATGTATATCAACGTTTATACAATACAAAGAAAAGAAAAAACACTATCTGTTTCTTTCTTTCTTTTTTGGCAAACTGTATCTGCCTTTTAAGCACATTTTGAGCATAACAAAATCAAATATCAACTATGAGTTCAGATTTGAGTCTTGGCATGTCTGAGATAAAAACATTTGATTCTTTTAAAAGCTTCTTCGATCGAAGATGCATCGGCCGCAAACGTTATCCTCAGCCAGTTCTTAAGTCCTACCGCAGTCCCTGCTCAGCCGCATGCTCAAATATATCAAGAAAGATTACTCTTGAAATGTAGAATCTGTTATTGGAGATTGAAGTAATATCCTTACCAGGAAGAAGGATGACTGATTCTTCTCTAGCTAGCTTGAAACAAAAGTCGATATCGTCGCTCACATCTTCGAGTAAAGAGAGATTCAACTTAACCTGAAATGTGGTGCATTAAGAACATTAAGAACATTTTCAAAAATGTGGTGCATTATTTCACAATTTTTCTATAGACTGACCATCATTGCCATGGATCCTTCTGGTCGATGCGAGGAATCAATGCAAGGAATCTCTTTGATCCAGTCATAGCACATATCCGAAGAGTTCTTCAACGAGTTCAACGTTTTCTTGAAGAATGATTCGTCCGTTTGTTCCAGAATCGTGGGAACTGCAGCCTAATGCAACACAATCAAGAACAATGTTGATGTCTTAATATCATCAGACACAATAGATGTTGATTCTGAATCTATGTAATATATATATACCTGAATAAATGTGGCTGGTCCACCAAGAATATCAAAGTATTTCTTAAACCGCTCGATAATCTGATCCAAAAATGAACATGTTTAAATCTGTATATGGCTTATTCTCACGCTCTATATATAAATCGATTTGGAATGAGATTGAAGCAATTACTAACCTTTGGGTCTTTAAAGGAGCCAGAAGGATCAGTGGTCACGAACCACCCAAGCCGCCAACCAGGAACTATCCATCTCTTTGATAAAGATCCAAGAGTTAGCACCGGAACAATAGATCCAAACACACCCATTGGTACAAACGGTTTGCTTCCAAAAGCAAGATGACCGTAAACTTCATCAGCAATCACGAGAAACCCGAGTTTTTTTGCCGTTTCCGCAATCTAAAACACAGTTTAAAGAAAAACACAAATTTGTATACTCAAATTCCCAAAGAACAAACAACACTGGTTCTGTTTCCTCGTATCAAACTTTAAAGCTAACCTTCATCAAATGCTGGTAACTATAGACATTCCCGCAAGGATTACCGGGGTTTATAACAACCAAAGCAACTGTGTTCTCGTCTGCAAGAGACTCGACAGCATCAAGATCGATCTCCCATCCGTTTTCTGGAAGAAGGTCGAAGTAGCGAACCTCGAGGTGTCTAAACTTAGCACAGAGTTCATAGATCGGGAAACCGGGTCTAGGGAGAAGTATATTGGCCCTTGGACGAGCCAACATTGCCAATGCTACATCGATTGCTTGCGTGCAACCCGATGTGACGAACACATCGTCCTGAGATAGTTTGTATGGAAGATCACGTGATAGATACTCTGCGATTGCCCTGTTTTATTAAACAAAAGTGTGAGACTTGATTTGCAAGTTATTTTTTTGGTTTATTTGGTCGAGTTAAACATACTGAATTGGGCATCCCTAGGCCATAACAGAACCACGTCTACGTTATATCTCCGGAATGTATTACCAAGCGAAGAGCCAAACAAAACAAAGTAAGCCAAAAAACTTATTTTATGACGTCAAAAAACAAAATCTCTTTCTTTTTTGTATAATGGTTTTTCAGTTACTTATAAACTGTCCAGATATTTTTACATTTTTGTCCAAAGTCTTTGTAAAATAATTATCAGGGTCTTTCTAAAATAATTACCAAGATCTTTGGACCCAAAAAAAAAATTTACCAAAGATCTTTCGTGTCCGAAGAAAACTAATATTAAATTATATAAAAAAACTTGACGGACGTGACGGAGGCGTTAGAACAAAAAAACAAAAAGACAGAGAGCGGAAAAGACGAAAATAACCTTCGAGTTTGGGGAAGACCAACGGTGGGAGCATAACCATGGAACTTATTAGAGAGAAGAGAATCTGAAACAGCTTGAAGTGAAACTTGCGTTGTACGGAAACACGAGTACAGTGTTGGGTCTCCCATTCCAAGCGATATAACTTTCTTTCCTTCTTCTTCCAATTCTGAGATGCTTTCCATCAGCAAACTCAGAATCCCTTTAATCGTGATTGTCGATCCTCCACTCTCCATCTTCTTCTTCTTCTTCTTCTTCTTCTTCTGGTTTAAGGTGCTTCTTGAATCTTTTTTACTACCCAAATTTGGATGTTTTGGTTTTAAGTCTCTCGGTGCACTCGCAAGAAGAGGGGATCTTGGTTTTGATGTGTGTTTGAGAGTGAGATTTGCCAGATTGGACAAAGGACATGAGAATACAAGTGTTGTTTAACTTTCCAACCACTCGTTTTTTGTCTTTGATGTAATATAATATAATATTATTAGTTGATGGTTTGAAATATATATAAATAACCCAAAATATTGGTTTCTATATTTCGAATAAGACAAGCATTTTATAAACTATACATTTCCCCCTTTTAAAACGTTTCATTATTCTGATTAAATATTTATAAGATTTTTTTCTTTGTCAAGAAATGCTTATAAGATTATCAAAAAAAATATATAAGAAATAAATTAATAGGTAGTGATGAAAATTTAATATATTTAATCATATTCTCTGTTTCGAAGCAAATAATTAGTGATTTAAAAAAAATAGATGATGAGAAAAATGATGCAGAGAAGATATCGAACCTTCTACCTACAACATTATTTAAAATTAGGTAAACAATCAACGAGGCTAATGAATTATTTTCCGAAAAATGCATGTTTGTCTTCATATTTAGAGGTATACTTTAATATTAATTGGAAGCTTGATTTTATATTAAAATTTTGTTTTGCATTATAAAATATGAGAGAAATTTGTTCAAACATTTAGATTGGCTAAAGTTTTTAGCAAAATTAGTAGATAACTTACAAAAATATCGCGGTCTTAGAGATAACAACCTAAACTAATACAACTTATTGTCACATGTTCAGCCCGTGGTCATCACTAATTCGTGTCCTTACATTAATAAAAATGTACATCTGACCGTTAGGAATAATTCAAATAAAAAACCTTAAAATTAAGAGAAATAGAACCTCATTATTATTATGGTAGATAAGATATGATACGATTATTTGAATTTATTATGGTTTAGACGAACGAAACTGATAAAATAGACACGTAGGATAAGACAAAGCATATGAAGATAAAACCAAAAACATATTGTGAAGATGAGATTACTTCGACCACACGTCTTTCAACTCTTTTACGTGTCGTACTTTTGGTTCGTAAGCTTCCATTTGTCTTCTCGCTCTCTTAATTACCAATTTACTCTTTGTTTTTTTTTTCCTTCATGAGAAAACTGAAATATTTTTCGCCATTTGTATTCGTCTCTCAGTCGCTATCCAAACCAATATTCTATATTTATCATTTATTTATTTCTATTTTTTTGATGAATTTCCAAAGTCATTTAAAGAATAAAGAGTTATTTACAAACAATGAAAGAATATAGGTGAAGAAAACATTGGGTTGGGGACTAGTAAACATAGTACAACTAATCTTGAAAAATTAACGATTCAGCTTTAATGTTTTGTAGCAGTTGTGGTCGCACTTCAAACCATTTCTGAAAGAAAACTTCGAACTTATGTGCATTTTGGTACTGAGTGAGACAATCCTGTTGCGGATTGTCGTCTCGACTAAGCGAATTAGGTGGGAGCAAGAGCCCCAACTTGTGCTATGACATCTCTGGTTGCTTTTTCTCTACATATCCTAAATCGTGGTTAGAGAATTCATATACGAATCAAGAACATAGTCCATCCTACAAAGATTATAATTTTCGAAAAGGATAGGTGGTAAGATCAATCTCGTTTTATTGCCTTGAAGGAAGTATTTACAAAGATCCAAGTGTATGAGCTTGAAGACCCCAAATCTTGATCTCACAATCTGAGAATCAAGCCATTCCAAAAACACAAGAGCGATAACGACGACTCGACTAAATGGGTCCTCTTATATACCGAGGCCCATTAACAGATTCAGCCTATTGACACTTAATGAACCTTATTATTTCCAAGGCCCAATTACAGACTCCGATTCACTACTGTACTCTATATAACGGCTCATTCTCGAACTCCTCTTCTTCGACCCTTGCGACTTCACGTTCCTCACCAGCTCTGTTCTGACTGTTCCTGCCCCTATAGACATAGCAGCGCAAAGGCATATCAATACCCCCCGTTTCGAGACTAAGCTTGCCCTCAAGCTGAAAAGATGGGTATTGCCGCTTGAGTTCTCGGACTCTTAACCACGAAGTTTCATGCTCCGACAATCCTTTCCATTTAACCAAAGTTTCCAAATGTCCTTGCTCATCGTATCGAGTGCCCAATATTTCTTCAGGTTCCACAACTAACTCGTCATCCGAAGATAAGGATGTAGGCAAAGCGATTGCGTGGTGGTCCTTGCCGATAACTGGTTTGAGTTGGGAAACGTGGAACACCAGGTGGATTTTCGAATTTGGCGGCAAGTGAAGTCTGTAAGCAACGACTCCAATATGTTCCAGAACCTCAAAAGGACCGTAATATCGTGCAGCCAGCTTCTGACAAATCCGGCGATTGACAGATTGTTGACGGTAAGGTCGTAGCTTCAAGTAAACCATCGATCTTACTGAAAACTCCAAATCTCTTCGATGTTTATCCACATTGTTCTTCATTAAGTCATGTGCTCGAATAAGATGATCGTGTATCTCAGATAGCATTCTGTCCCGTTCTTGAAGCATCTGATCTAGCTCAAAATTCTGAGTACTGCCTGTTTCATATTTCAACAACGTAGGAGGATCCCTGCCATAAACGATTTTGAATGGAGACGTTTGTGTTGCCGTATGATACGATGTATTGAACCACAACTCTGCCCAAGAGAGAAACTTAGCCCACGTTTTTGGGTGAGTGGAACATAAACACCTCAGATACGTTTCAAGCGTGCGGTTAGTGACTTCCGTCTGTGCATCGGATTGCGGATGAAATGTGGTACTGAAACGCAGCTTAGTTCCCGATGCTCTGAAACATTCTTTCCAGAATTTGCTCAAAAAAATCTTGTCCCTGTCTGAAATAATTGATTTTGGAAACCCATGTAATCTGATGACCTCTTGTATGAACTTGTTTGCCACCTCCAAAGCTGTGAAAGGGTGTTTAAGGCCCAAAAAATAACTGTATTTACTTAATCTGTCCACAACCACCAAAATGACATTGATTCCTTGAGACTTAGGTAAACCCTCAATAAAATCCATGTAAATGTCTTCCCAAATGCGGACTGGAGGGGCAATGGGCTGAAGTAACCCGGCTGGCGACAATGTGGAGTATTTGTGAGTTTGACATACCGTACACGCTGCCACGTATTCCTGAACCGTTTGTCTCATTTTCTGCCAATAAAACTGTGACTGAATTCTTTTTAACATTTTAAGTACTCCTGAATGTCCCCCAAATAAACTATCGTGATACTCCTGGAGAATGAGTGGAATGCATTGAGACTTAGAAGGAACAACCAAACCTCCTTTGTAATAGAGTCGACCATCGACCACGGTATACCCTTGTTTCGCTGCCTCTCCCAAACGAACCCTTGTCAAAGTCTCCTGAATGTCAGTATCATTATCAATCTCCTGAAACAAGTCTTGCAACTGAATAACCGAAGGAATCGTGACCGCCATTAAGTGGCGAGAATCTGATCCCACAGTAGGTGTAGGGATGCGTGAAAGTGCATCCGCAACCTTATTCTCGGCACCCACCTTGTATTCGATATCAAACTCGTACCCTAATATCCGGGTTAACCATCTTTGATAATCCAAGGTGATCTCACGTTGCTCCAAAAGATACTTAAGGCTCTGTTGGTCTGTTCTTACTATAAAACGACGTCCGAGTAAGTAATGCTTCCATTTCTGAATTGCCAACACAATTGCCATAAGTTCCCGTTCGTAAATCGGTTTTAACTGCTCTTTATCTGTCAGACCGTGGCTGAAAAAAGCAATAGAATGACGATCTTGCATTAAAACTGCTCCCAAACCGTAACCTGAAGCATCTGACTCCACAATGAAGACCTTTGATCATAGCCTGTTTCAATTGATCAAAAGCCGAATGTGCGATAGCGGACCATTCAAACTGATCTTTCTTCAACAATTCAGTCAGCGGTTTTGCTAAAAGTCCATAACGATGTACATATCTCCTGTAGTAACCTGTTAAACCCAAAAACCCGCGCAATTCTTTGACTGTTTTCGGAATAGGCCATTCCCTAACTGCCATGATCTTAACCGGATCAGTACCAACACCCTCATGCGATATGATATGGCCGAGATATTCAATCTTACGCTGACCAAAGCTGCATTTCTTTCTGTTAGCGAAAAGCTGATGAGTGAGTAACACTTCCAAAACACACTCCAAATGGCCTATATGATCTTTTAGAGAAGCGCTGAAAACCAATATGTCATCGAAGAACACCAAAACGAATTTGCGTAAGAAAGGCTTGAAAACTTCATTCATTAGGGCTTGAAAAGTTGCTGGAGCATTTGTTAAACCGAATGGCATGACTACAAATTCATAATGGCTATCATGTGTGCGAAAAGCAGTCTTCTCGATATCGGATTGCTTCATCCTTATTTGGTGATAACCCGACTTTAAATCCGGTTTAGAAAACCATTGGACCTTATGCAATTCATCGAGTAACTGATCAATCATTGGAATAGGGTATTTATCCAGAATAGTGGCTCTATTAACCGCACGATAGTCCACAAAAAAACGCCATAACTTGTCCTTCTTCTTCACAAGTAACACGGGGCTTGAGTACGGACTATGACTTGGTTGAACATAACCAGCATCAAGCATTTCTTTCACCAGCTTGTCCATTGCCTCTTTATGAGCGTGAGGGTATCTATAAGGTCTCACACTAATAGGCCCGGTACCCGGTAACAGATTTATGGCATGCTCTCTACCACGGACAGGAGGTAGTCCAATTGGCTCCTGAAAAACGGCTTGATATTTCTGTAATGTTTCTTCAATCTCCACCGGAAACTCAGACGTCTTACAATCCTTCTCGGCCAGAGCCGATGTCTTATAAGCATGTGCCTTTTGTAAAGACTTAAAAGATAATTTGAAAGCATGTAAAGAAGGGTCGCCCTTTAGAGTTACTGGCTGTCTCTCGTAAGCAAACGAAGGCTCATGGTTCTCCCAATCCATCACACACTTCCCTAACGTGCGCAACCATTGAGTGCCCAAAATCACGTCAGCTGTTCCCAACTCCAACACAATAAAGTCAGCTCTAAAAGACCGCCCCTGTAATGATATCTGAATGTTTCTGCACACACTATAGCCTGTCACCACAATTCATGTTCCCAAAGAAATATCCAAGTTCTGATTATTTTCAACTTGAAGGTGTGATTGGTGAGCCGCCCGTGGAGAAATGAAGTTGTGGGTCGCGCCGCTATCCAACATAACGACAATCTCATTTCTCCGAATCGTGCCTTTAATCTTGGTTGTGGTAGGGGAAGTCATCCCGAAAAAAGATTGTAAAGAGAGCTGCATCAACCCAGCCTCACTTCTATAATCTTCTTCGGTTTCTTCCTCCTCCGGGGAATCGATCACTTCCATCTGAATCCCATTCACCAAAGTCAGCACTTGTAATGCGTGGTTAGGATATGTATGCCTCCTGGACCATTTCTCGTCACATCTGAAACAGAGGCCAAGTCTCCTTTTTCTGCAATTTGGGCCTCCGACAACTTGAGTTGCTGTCGATGTTGTGGTGCCTGAATAGTTATATTAATCACGTGTGGAGCACTGTCGCGAAGCTACTTCATCTTCCATCCCGTATTAACAGGCTTGTAAGTCGTTGCAACTGGCCCTGGAGTGTTTCTATGCATGAGCTGCATTTCTTTTCTAACCACGTTATATAAAGAGCTTGTTTCCATTTGATATGCAGTTGCAATCATTTCCTCTCAGATCCACCGGCTTACACATATTAACCACTTCCCCCGCATTTCAGGTGTTAAACCATTCATGAAAATGCCCTCTAGTTGTCTGTCCGCAAGGCCAGAAACCTGTATCGACAAATCTTCGAATATATGTATATACTCGGCTACTGACCCGGTCTGCTTAACTGCGAAGAACGGTTGACTTGGATCCCGTAATTTCTCACGGCAGAACCGCGCAAGCAGTCTCTCTTTAAAATCCAACCAATTGACAAAAGGATGGCGATAAACCTCGCTGTTGAACCAACTCAAGACGTCACCACTCAAACTGATAGAAACCACATCAAGCTTCATCATCTCGGTATAACCACCTATACGGAAAAATCTTTCTGCCAAGGCCAACCAACCATACACATCTGAACCATCATATATCGGCAATTCCACACGCTTAAGCATACTATCACGCGATCCTACAACCACACTCTGATTTCCATTCTCATCATGCCTAAAGCTACGGATAGGTTCCCAGTTAGAGGGACTAACTTGGCGAGAAGACTGACTGAACTTCGGATTCGAGTTTTCTTTCGCTCCGTCACGCATCGATCCCGGCAAATTCTTCTGTAAGAACTCATACAAGGAAGCAAATTGCGAGTCGATCTTCTCCTCTATCGCCTCGATTTTCGACTGCGTGCGCTTCTCCAGCTCCACCTGAGCTGTAATCGTTGTCATCACCGTCTTGGAAAGAGAATCCAAAGTCACCGGCGGCGACGGTCGCGAATCGATGAGTGGCGGCGGCTACTTCTGCGTCGTCATCTTCTTTGCAAATCGCGATTGTCTTCTCCAGATCGTTCAACCGCACCAATTTGGTAAGATCAATCTTGTTTTATTGCCTTGAAGGAAGTATTTACAAAGATCCAAGCGTATGAGCTTGAAGACCCAAATCTTGATCTCACAATCTGAGAATCAAGTCATCCCAAAAACACAAGAGCGATAACAACGACTCGACTAAATGGGTCCTCTTATATACCGAGGCCCATTAACAGACTCAGTCTATTGACACTTAATCAATCTTGTTATTTTCAAGGCCCAATTACAGACTCCGACTCACTACTGTACTCTATCTAACGGCCCATTCTCGAACTCGACCCTTGCGACTTTACGTTCCTCACCAGCTCTGTTTTGACTGTTCATGCCTCTATAGACATAGCAGCGCAAAGACATATCAATAGGATTACAAGTTCAGAGTTACATTTATTCCTTATATCTTGTTGCATAATTATGTCTATACATTATGAAAGTGTAAAGGCAAGCAAAGAATACGTATTTTTCGGAATTTATTTCTTCACCGGAAAACATACAACGTTGAAAAGAATTTGGAGGTCACATGTTCGATATGCGTTGGGAGAGATAGAGTTAAATTACATAGTTTGTCTCGTTCATAAGGATATATGAGCCTATTGGCCCAGAATCTCCTAATCATTTAAAAAAAAAAGACTTTTGAATGATTCCTTTCTCCCTACTATACTAGAATTGTAGAACAAGCCATTGGGCCAGTGGAACAATTAATGGGTTTGATGACAGGGATATGATTTTGTAGAGTCCATTATGTATGAGCGCAGAAACATTAAACCATTTCGCCATTTCGGTCCATAATAGAAGCTAGATCCGGCGAGTCGTATATGTTTTTTCAACACATTTTTGTTTACACAAAAATAGAACTTACCTTAGACCTAATTCGTAATTGAAACATCATCTATTAAACAAACATTTTTATCTTACGAAGTAAACTATAGATAAGTACACCCAAATAAAGATATATTGCAACCCAAAGTAATTTTAGTACAAATACCGGTTAGCCTCCGATACTGGTTCTAGTTTTCTTCGAAATTTCTATAACAAATGAAAAATAAACCAATTTATTTGAAGTTCAAGAAAAGCATGCAATCTGACGACAACAAATATTTGAATGCAATCTTAAATCAAATAAATAAACAAGAGAAACGAGCACGAACTCGAGGTTATTCGACAGACAATAATCCAAGTAACTTCGATCCTGCTGCATTTTTTTCCGCTGGAGAAAGAGACGGCAATTCAAGAAAATAAAAGTAACAAAAAATAATATGGAAACTACGTAATGCTACGATCTGCGTACGTATGACATACTTACACATACACTTTCTTTAACAAATAAAACGTATACATTCTACTCGTATATATAAAATGTATGTATGGGGGTTGTACTTGTATATGGATTTTGAAGAGTGAAGACGTGTTGCACCGACTTGCAAAAGAAAAAAAAAAAAAGAGAGACGTTGCATCAATAGCTATGCGGTTTTAGGTGTAAGGCTATCAAAGGGGACCAAGAAAAAAACACACTAAAGAAGTGTATAGTAACAAACTAAAGGGTAAAAATGAAGTAAAAATCACAAACATTTCAACATATATATATATAGACATATATGTAAATATAGAATAACAATAACCATGAACATGGAAATATTTAGTTAGATAGCAAGAAATAGGCATTTTATTGTTCGTTTTTGACGAAAATGTCTCTTAACGTTATGATTTTGCTTGTATGTGAGGTGTTAAAAGCAGAGCTATCAGTATCATAGTATTTGAAACAATAATTTTTTGTCTCACTATACTAAAATTAAAAAGTTCTTATTCTTAATTATAAATGTATTATTTCTTTTATGGTCAGACCAAACGTATATAGTTTTCTATTTACAAAAAAATAATAATAATAACATACCATATTTTAGAAATATATACGTAATATATAATATAATATAACACTTAAAAAATGCTGAAATTTTGTTTAGAAGATAAAATAACTTTTGTCAATTCTTACGAAATTTAGACCATTCTTTACCACTGTGCCATTTGATTATTTGATAAAGTAAGTTCAAATGGGAGGTTATTTGGTCTTAAATTTATCAGAATATATATATAGTATAATCTAAATCAATATTAAGTTATACAATAGTCAGTATACATTCATATATTACAGAAAACCGAGTTGATGTAGTGATATAAAGCTATCTCACCTGCTACTTTCCTCACCTACTCTTCGACTGCTTGAGCTTGACCATCGAGGAAACAAATAATTTGGTTTTTGTTTTTTCGGAAAGACTATCTATCTGAAGTAAGATCTTCGAACCATAACTAATATGAATATGTTTTATTTATATATAAAAAATTGACCATATAGAAAAATTAAACATAGATTGGGCTATTAGTTTACTCATTTGCGTAGGTCACCACTCACCAAGGGAATTTATACTGTTGGCTAATACTGTGTTAACCCCCTGCATTTATTATGCTATCACTATTTATTATTTGTCTTTTTTACGTCAAATCTTTTATTATTGGCTTGTTCATTTGCTTTTGCAGTCATTAATTTAGTCCCATACCCTTTAAAATCAATTGAAGTTTTGTGATATTTAATGATAAAACAATAACATAAAATTTCTTACTGTGGGCAGATTTTTTCTATGAAAAAAGAACAATTCTAATTTGGCGTTTTCAACATTTGAAAGTCACGCTTCTTTTACTTGAACATCTAAAATATTGTTTTTATGTTTTTTGTTTTATAATATTCATAAACGAGAAACACATCTAATATCTCTAAATTCTTATTAAGTTCTTAGTTGATCGTTATTGTAATGTTTTATACATGTAAAACTGGAACCAACATTGCCTGCCTCTGCTATAGCTTTTGGTTATATTATTTTCTCCTAATATTTGTAGTATTTTGAGTGTATATATGTAAATGTAGGTTTTGATTTGTTTTCATTTTTTTATTAAAACATGAAAGAATCTTGTTAATTAGATTTAGTTACTGCCATTTGCTGATACGCCTAAACAGATATATAGATAGACCTACAATTTCTTGACAGTAATAATAAATATTGGGGAAATACTAGTAGCAGGTGTAATAGTCTTAGCATGTCTTTGATAATAATTAAAGGGGAAATTATTACTTTTACACACTTCATTATGTATTTTTCTTAATTACATTCATAATAACTCGAAACCACGTAAATATGGATATTCGAAGGACGATTTATTTGCTTTTCTTTCCTAATCTTTCCGAAAAGCAATTAAATAGTTTTTATAGAAAAACACAACAGATGTAAAGTCGACACGTGTTAGCTAATTGTAGACACAATTGATAATCAATTATATGGCCTGAGAGAACCGGCTCTCCTTCCTTATTCTGCGACATTTTGTGGTTCGCTTTGTCGACTGTTTGTACCATTTGATGGTGAAAGTTTGATTACTAAAGGCTTTACCGTTTTGTTTGAGCCCAATTACAAAAATACCATCTTTTTATAGCATTACTATAAAATACAAATTAGTTGTACAATCAATTGTTGATATGTGTTAAAATCGACTATATTTTATAGTCTTTATATAGTATAATGTGATTTTTCAAATAATAAACATTTAATTTAAATAATATCTTATTTCTATAAATTGTTTTGTAAAGAATAAAATAGATGAGGTCAAGTTGTATAATTTAATAAATAAAAAATATTAGCAATGAAATAAAATACAATATATTTAAAGTAATCGTTTTCAGAGGCAAATTATAGAGTTACTCTATTCTAGAACATTACATGTGTCGAGATTTTTTATTTCCTGGTAAATTTTCTTTTTTCCTTCAAGATTAAAACCTCTGTCTTTGTAGGAGATTTTGCAACCCTTTATTAAAATCATTGATTCAAGTAGTTTATAAATATGCATATTAAAAAGGTGTTGCTTATGCCACCAAATGAAATTGTGATGTATCTCGATCACTTCCATAAAACATGGTTTGTAAAAATTTAGAATTTATTAGCATTGGAAAACAATAGTAAACAAACAAAACAATTAAAAAGAGATACAAAACAACATAAAATTACCAATTATCTTGTAATTTTAATTTTATCTTGCTGACTTGAAGCCACAAAATAATTAAAAGCTTATCACAAGACCCCAAAAAAAATGGAAAACAAAATCAAGATAAAAAGAAGAGAGAGAGAGAGGTGAAAGGTGGAGAAGGTGGTGGCGTGTAGTAACGAAGTCTCTGTCAATTTTTTTGATAAATTAATCATGTACTGTGCTGACACTCCAAGATTTGAAACAGCCTTATCGATATAATATCCATTTTCTAATTTAAAAATAAAATAAAATGGAAACTCTTCGTTTTCCAATTAACTAGTGTATATATATATATGTCTAATAATGTAACCCTTACTATAACACTATTGCTTCGATTAGTCGTTGTATATCCAGTAAATAATAATGTATCCCAAAGGCATAGTAATAAAAAACAAAAATAAACACTTAGTAAAAATAAAAACGAAACAATCTGCATCTTCTCTTTTATTTTCATCACTGACAGAGAATACCACTGCACTTTTTCTCATGCACGCACGCATACTCAGATAACAACAAGAGCCCATTCCTCGTTTCTCTAATAATTTAATGGAGAAACAAATATTACGGACGCTTCATGATTAATTTTCATTATTTCGTTTCATAAAAAAACATTTCTCGAGTTTATGGAACAACATAATATATCGATAAACTCAAAAATATGATGTAATAATCTGCTTTGGCTTTGCTCTCTTTACTACAAGACAAGGCAATGCAGAGAAAACCACAGATTCCTATGAAAGAGTAGACGTACCTGTCTTTTTATTATTATCTCTACGACTTTTTATTTATTATCACTACAAAAAAAGTTCCCTCTATTTCGCCGTTTTTGATTTATCAAATCCCAATGTATTAAAAAAACCTAATAAACAAAATAAACAATATCCATCTACATTATAACCACGTCCCTCACTCAAACAAGAACCATCCATCCATTCTATTATATTTCTGTATCCTCCTCTTCAAAACATTTTGAGTCTCCTTAGGGTTTAATCTTTTTGTCCCAAAAAGTTTAAGATCTTTTCTTCATGGACATCCCGTATTACCACTATGACCACGGAGGAGACAGCCAATATCTTCCGCCGGGTTTCAGGTTTCATCCGACGGATGAAGAGCTCATCACTCATTACCTCCTCCGCAAGGTCCTCGACGGTTGCTTCTCAAGCCGTGCTATCGCAGAGGTTGATCTCAACAAGTGTGAGCCTTGGCAACTTCCCGGTAAGAGAAAACGAACCAACTTAACTTACTAACATATAGTTCTTGTAATTTTTCTTGAAGCTTTTGATTAATGAAACCACTCTCAATATCTTTTAGGGAAAGCGAAGATGGGAGAGAAGGAATGGTACTTTTTTAGCCTCCGTGACCGGAAATATCCAACGGGGCTTAGAACGAACAGAGCAACGGAGGCTGGTTACTGGAAAGCTACGGGAAAAGACAGAGAGATTTATAGTTCAAAGACTTGTGCACTTGTTGGGATGAAGAAGACTCTTGTCTTCTACAAAGGAAGAGCTCCTAAAGGAGAGAAGAGTAATTGGGTTATGCATGAATATCGTCTTGAAGGCAAATTCTCATACCATTTCATCTCCAGAAGTTCTAAGGTATTAATTAGTTCGAACCCTTTTCTTATCTCTTATTTATTTAATTATGATGTTTTGCTTCTTTTTATTATTTATTTATTCCAAGAATGTGACATAGTCGGTGACGTTGAGGTTTTATTTTGCTTTTTCTGCATTTAATATTAATGGCTGAAAAAGCATGGCTATTTATTAGGGTTATATAGTAAGAGCATCATGGATCACAAAATAGAAAAGATCTGCTGTTTTTATTTCTTGGGATTTCAATCATAATGGTGTTTTCCTAAAGCAAGATAATATTTTGAAATATTAATACATCCTACATTTGGAAAGCTCAATGCAAAACTTATATCCAATGTAAAAGCCACTTCATCTTGGTTTCTGACCTAAGTTATGATAAATTAAATTTCAGTAATTTTATTTTAATTAATTTAAATCAATGTTCCACATCCATTGCAATAACCAATGTACATTCCCACTCTGCATGCTTTTACACCATGGTTGTTTTTAATCATCACTCCTTATATCTCCAAAATCTAACATTGACTTTTCTCAATATTAATATTTAACTTTCTCACCAATTTCAATTTATTTCTTCAGGACGAATGGGTGATCTCTAGGGTTTTCAAGAAAACCGGTTTAGTGAATACCGGAGTCTCAGGAGGAGCAAGTGCTAGCGTAAGCAGCTGTACCGATGCTAAAAAGACGAAAATACCCTCAAACATATCCACAAACTACCGTGAGCAACCAGGCTCTCCTTCCTCCGTCTCACTCCCTCCTCTCCTTGACCCCACCACAACCCTCGGCTACACCGATAGCAGCTGCTCCTACGACAGCCGTAGCACCAACACAACCGTCACAGCCGCCGCAATAACCGAGCACGTGTCCTGTTTCTCCACTGCCACTACTACTACTGCCTTGGGCTTAGATGTTAACGTTGACTCATTCAACCATCTTCTACCGCCTGCGCCGCCTGGGTTTGACCCTTTTCCTCGTTTTGTCTCTAGAAACGTCTCGACTCTATCTAACTTTAGGTCGTTCCAAGAAAACTTCAATCACTTTCAATACTTTGGGTCGTCTTCTGCATCGACCATGACCCCCTCCGTTAATCTGCCTTCTTCACACGGTGGCACCGGGATGAACTACTGGCTGCAGACGACGGCAGAAGAGAACGAGACAAAGGCCGGTCTGCTTAATGGTGGACTTGATTGCGTATGGAATTACTAATCCAAAAAGAGGCGTTGACTAATAATTGTCTTTCCGTTAGGGTTTTTTTTTGTTTCTTGAATTCCTAGGATGGTTATGATATTTCTAAGTGTTTATCGAGGAGCCTAATAATGCCCCTAGTTTGATGTTTTCGTTTGATTATGTAGTTTTAAGTGTATCCGGGCGTGTTAGTATAAGATGCACAAGAAAAAGTGTTGTCTGGACTATTTAACGTGTGCAATGTAATGTCTATCATGATGTTGGTTTCATGGCTTCACAACTTTGATATTTGCCTATGACATTTGATAGTTATGAAATACTTTGTGTCAATCGTATATTACCCGACATTTTGGATTGAAGTAATCGGTCGCCTTTATGTACATTAATTTTCGTCTTGAAGCGCTATGGCAGATTTGATCTGGCGGTTATGCATAGGTTTCAAGAATCAAATTATTCCAAACTGCCGATATGAACAATATTAGTGGCCGATTCAGATGATTGCCATAATTAGCTAACTCATGTGGCTATAGTAATTTATGCACTTAAAGATGCTTGAACGTATACGTGTATGTAGTGTAGACTTGTTCGTTCTAGCTAATGTTGACTTATAAAGAAGACATGCTGCCAGATATATAACTTATCTCGGTTTAAAAGATCACTTGCACAAGATTTCAAGTTTTAAAACTAAGTATTTGTACTTATAACCTACTGGTTTAATCGGTTTATCAATCAAAACTGAAAATCAGTTTCAGTTAGGTGTTTTATCTTGCTATCTAACGACCAAAGACAACAATTTGGGGTTGAACTTAATTAATATAATACAACATGCATGCGCGTCTTGTTAATTTCTTCCAATAATTCAAATGCTTATTTGGACTACCCTCTTGCATTGTTTAACAATTAAAAAATTAAATAATCACAAAGAAGAAGTAGTTGCAATCAAGGATCTTGGAACGGGGATGATGACTATCATGCGCATGCTGACGAACGGACCACTCTCAAGTTCAGGTCTTGTACAACAGTCCACCTCACTTTCAGAAGGATGGCTTTCATGTTTCTATAATTAGAAAGAGACATAATTAATAATACCTCTGTTTATTACCATTATGCGTTTTCTATTTTCACGTGTGTATAGTATATATATACATGTATGTGTTTAACACCGTACCACCATCATCAACATCATTACCATCATCAATTATTGCTCTTTGTTGCATCACCAACCTATACTACCTAGTCCTAAGACAAACTCGTGGTCACAGACTCACATATACGTCTCGCTAAATGGCAAATTTTCATGATGCCAAGGGCTATGTATACATACGTATTCTTATTATTTTGAGCTTCCTATTACATTTTTATAAAGAATTTAATTGTTTGATGGAAAAAATATTATTTCGGGCAGAATATCTATAAACACGCTCCAAAAAGTTTTATTTATTATTTTTTAAAGGCAAATGGTCTTGGCTTTAAGATTGACCAACATAATGTTAAGAAAAAAATCAGCTAGGCCACACAAAAATTTACAAGTTTTATCTACAGGAAACTCAACAGCCTCACTTTTTTCACTTTAAATTAAACGAGAACGTTTTTTTCGTTTTTTTGCTTCGCAGCTGAATAACGACTAAAATTTAATTTTACTTTGCTTTTTCAGAAGACATCTGACTTTGTACGTCATTATGGCAACACCGATTACACCAAAAATTGAGTTATTCTGTGATCAAAGCGGCTGAAATTGTTGGAGAAGAACAAAACACAAGCTTTATATAAATTTTCAACTTCTAAGAATTTTAGTTCTTGCAGCGGATGAAGCGAACAAATATCTTCGAACCAAACCGTAATATTTGTACGACGGAAAACAATATGTTGTAGACCAAGTTTTTCTTTTTGTAAAACGAGTTTGCAGCGGACAAATTAACCAATTTAACAAAACAAGAAGCCTAACTGAATAATTTGGTGGAATATTCATTAGATACTTGTCTTTATTTAGAGCCTTGGTGTTACGTAATATTGCACGATTATTATAACAACAAATCTCTCATATATATATATATATATATATATATATGTATCATATTATGTTTGTGTTGGTGCAATGATATATGTGGTATCTGCATACATACAGAAATACTGCTTTAGCTACATAAAGAGGTATATATAAGGGTTGTTTTGTCGGACTAAAACCAATTTCAAGTATTTGTAATCTTCCCACCAAGAATATTCTCCAAATTTCTATTTATATCAAGCAATAATTACAAGAACCCTAAGTATTCAATTACAAGTACATGGAAATATGCATGTTTCGCAGCAAATGACAAAACCTGAGAAGGAAAAAAGATATTAAAGAAACAACTTCAAACTCCGACGATGATGATGGGTCCTTCTATGGTCGTGGTCCCAACAATATCGAACGCTCGATATCGTGACAAGTGGCGGATGCATAACCGTTGATGGACTTGGCCGGCGAAGTAACGGTCGCACGTGATACGAGCATGCATGCAGTGTGTGTATACGTACTAATGAGTGGAGAGAGTGGGCGTGGTGCATGGAAATGGCAATCCACGCGTCGTACGGGATCAGAACTTGGTTGGACGATGTATCATTCATGAATTTAAAGTTTCAGGGTATAGAATTAAATAATAAACGAGAAGAAACGATGGCAAGGTGAAATTGGGAGCAAAGTGAAAAAAGCTAGGGTTTGGACGTTTTCGTGAAGAAAGACAGCTGTGGCTGAGCATAGGGATATGAGTCTTGATGAATGGCTGATCATATATATGCATGCATATGTACTTGTTTCATATAGTACTTGAATGATTGCAAATAGTATGGTATCATTAAGTTTTGAGTATAGTATCATAAAGTTTTGATCAAAAATTTGTTTTCTTGTATTATTCTATTTTTTATAAGCATGGTATTTTCAAGGGGCCGTTATTAGTTTGAGAATTTAGGAAGAGTTATACATATTTTAAATTTACAAAGATTTTAGTGTTATTCAATTAAAATTTTTCAAAACTATATTAAAATTTAGTGTTATTAGTTTATAAATTTGTAATAAGTAGTGTAAAATCTTTAAAAATTTAGAATTATTTAATTCATGGTTCTATAAAATTAATAAAAGTTTTATGTTATTCAAACAAATGAAAATATTTTTTTCTGACATTATTTTAAAATTTCGTAGTATTGATTTACTGATTTTAATTATTTTTATTAACAAATCTACTTACCAAAGTATTGTACTTTGATCAAGTATTCTCAAAGTTTATTATCCATAATTTTTTTAAAGAAAAATTTAAACAGGTTTGATTTAAATATGAATGATAAATTCAAACTAAACACTACTACAAATGTTTCTACTAGCTAATTATACAACTTCATGATTCAATCATTGATAAATAATTTTAAAATAAATGAATCATAAAATATAAAACAAAAAAAAACAGAAAGCCAAAACATATAAAAAAAATAGTAATTTATAAAAAAAAATTTGAAAAAAATTGAGAATCAATTGTGTACATGCAAGTTTTTGGAGAAAATGTAAAAAATCAACAAGAAGATAGTAGATAACAACAAACACAATAATAACAATTTTATGCAATATTTGAAGATAAACTCTAAAAAAATTCATAATTATATTTTATAATTAAAGAATTCATAGTAATCTAAAAAATGTGTTGACAAGTTTTTAATAATCTGAAACTTTTTTAAAATTAAATAATTTTTTGATTTTTCAAGTCACTAGCTTTTTTTTAAATACAGAAAAACGGATAACATCCCCTAAAAATTGAGAGAGTTTGTAATGGATTTCAAAATAAGGTTAACCAGCCATGATACTGAAACCTTGCCCAAAAAAAGTTAGAATACAAGAGAGATGATTAGGACTTAGAGAGCCAAACTTACACCGGACCCATAAAGGGTTTCACTTCCTCTCTTTTTTTCCGACGTCTTTCATTTTCCGTTTTGATAAGATTGTGTCACATATGTAATAGTTTAATTTGTTGAAGATTACTATGTGATATATAAACATGTACATATATATTATATATATATATATATGTAAAGTAAACACACACATTGCTTTGATTAGTTAATGGGCGCATTATATTGTAGAATATTAGATAACAGTTTCTAGCCGTTAAACAAAACCGAAAAGATAAGGACATAAGGTGTAACAACGCAATACATGATTCAATATCTCTTTAAACTTTTTAGTAAGAAGGTGTTGAAATAGGAGTTATTCTTAAGAATAGTTTGCAGATATAAAAGATTAATCATTTCACTTAATTTCACTACAACATCGTTAATTTGAAGTTTTTTTTTCTTTGCCAAGAAATATCATTTCAAAACTTAGTTACTTACAACAAAAACCTCCATATAGTAAAAAAAAAATGACATAACTTGATTTTTTAAAATTAATATATTTATAATAATGTATTTTTTATTTGTACAGAAAGATCAGAACGATATTATCTTTGATGCAAAGTTATCGAAATTGTCGATGGCGTTCGAAATGGGACATCCGATAGATATAACATGAAGAAAAGTACAAGAAAAGCAACTTTAATTGATACTTTTCTAGGCAACCAAAAGTTTTAAACAGGCCCATTTGAGGCCCAGTATGTCACTTATAAGGCCTCTTAGTTCGTAAGTGACTGAGCAAAAAAAAGAGAAAAAGAAACAGAAACAGAGAAAGAGAGAGAGAGAGAGAGAGAGAAAGAGCAGTGAAGAAGAAGAAAGAGAATGGGAAGGATATTTACGGTGGAGCTTGAAGGAAGATCTTACAGATGCAGGTTTTGCAGAACCCATCTCGCTCTTCCCGATGATCTTATTTCTAAGGTACTTTTAATTGTCTCTTCTTTTAAAACTCAATAGTAGATATTTAAAAGTTCTCATCTTTCTTTCAAATTATCTCTTGAGGTTGTTGTTAGTTCGATTCCTATTTGTAGCTGTAGCTCCTTCGAAAATTCTTTCTCTTGGTGAATTTTGTGTGGAAACACTTATATACGTTTCTTGGTTTAGCTAGTTGGTCTTCATTTATCTCCAAATATATGAAATTTGTGATTGTTTGGGGGAATTGATGTAAATTGCAAAAGAAAATGAAGAAAAAGCTAGGATTGTTTTAGTTACTGATTTAAATTTGGGTTTATTTAAGCTACAAAGATTGAAGATTTTTTTAGATAAACTTATATTTTATGCCGAATTTATTATTAGAGTTAGTTTTACTTAGACACTTTGTGTTATTAGAAGAAGGTTTATCTTTAAAATATGGGACAATTGTAGCTTATTGTAAAATATTTGTTTAGCTTTGTTGTTTTGCTTTAAATATATACATTCGAAGTGTAAACCTTATTCTGAGTCTCTGACTCATCTTTTTTCGCAGTCTTTCCATTGCCGCAGAGGAAAGGCTTACCTCTTCAATCGTTCGTAAGTGTAAACTTATTATGTACTTGTTCTGTTTCTTAAGTGTCAAGCAGTAGAAAGTTGCACTTCTCTATATAACAATCCTAGGCTCTAGTATACTGTTGCCATCAGTTTTTATGTATACAATGCCAACAAATCGCTAGTACGATTGGCCAAATGTTTATGCAGTGTAAACTTATAGTTGAAACTGCCTTTGAGCTGTTACATTTTCTGAATCTTGCTGATTACTCAAAACTAGTCCTTTTTCTGCCTTTGTTCGATCTCTCCGCATCGATACCCTTTACATATGCAATGGGGTTGGATATATGCAGAACTGATCCCAGTGCTATATTTTGAATGTTTAGAGTGAACATAAGTATAGGCCCTTTAGAGGAAAGGATGATGCTATCGGGAATGCACACCGTTGCTGATATATTCTGCTGCTGCTGCGGACAGAATGTTGGCTGGAAATATGTAACTCTCACCTGACTCGCTCTTTCTCTTTAGTCTCACTTCTGCGTTTCTTGGGAGCTGTTACTCATTTTTTCATTGTTGCTTTCTTGTTTGTAGGAATCGGCACACGAGAAAGCTCAGAAGTACAAAGAAGGCAAATTTGTTCTGGAAAGGTAACGTCTCATCGTCTTAAGTTCTCTGGTCCACACAGTTTCAGTCATAAACTCGGTTTACTGCAATCCTTTTTTATTTTTTACAGAGGAAGGATCGTGGATGAAATGGATTTATCAACAGAGGTTTACATCGATACTCGAAGCGACACAGAAGATTCTTAAAATGTTAGTTTTAGATTCTTACCTTTTTTTTGTGTGTGTGGAATAATGTTTGTCAAGATCAGCGCTTGTTACTTGTGTAGTAATCTGTAGCATGAGTTTTATAGAAGATATGTCATGGAAATTGCTTTCGTCTGTAATATCTCAAAGTCTTTCAAAGACTTTCTTCATGGTCTCTTGGTTTACTTGTGTAGAAGAAACTTACCAAACAGCTTGTATAAGTGCTTTGATCAGTTAAATCAATAAAAGAAATTGCATTTGTTTTTTACAGTTTTATCTCAAATCCAAGCCAAATCATTCTAGCTATCAAACTCAGAAAGGTACAGAAACATCAAATATAGAATCTTTTTTTTGGTCAAGACAAAGAATAGAACTTTCTAAAAGCTTTTCTTCTACAATCATCATATACTGAATCGTTGACAAAAAAAATCATATATTGAATCTGGTTGAAACTTTATTGTTGTTGATAAGTCTTTTTTTTCTTACATAAAGTTTTTTCTTTTTCCTTTGTGATTTTTTAAAGAAAAAATTAAAAATAAAAGATAAATATTTAACACTTTGTCTATCTATACATTTTAGGAACAAATGCGAATTTTTTTTAAATTACTTTTTTCAAATATATTGAAGAACAATACATATATAAATAATAAAAAAATATGAGGATACTTAAACTCTAAAAAAATCATTTTCGAAAATTTTTTTGATAAAAGAAATTTTGATCTACGAAATTTAGAATTAACCTTCTGAATTTCAGAACGTGTATTCTACATACTACACATATTTTGCATAATTTATAACATATATTCTACACATTGTACATGTTCTAAAACATTTATAACATATTTCTGTTTTATGATTTTTAGAATGCTAATTTCTAAACAATTTAGATTCTAAACTTTCTCTTTGTTCTATGAAAATTAAGAAACACATTCTAACATTTAATTATGATCTAAAAATATTAGAAATTGTATTCTTAACTTTTTTTCCTATATTCTATAAAAGCTAGAAAATATACTCTACATAATTTATAACATCTAATAAAAATTTGGAAACAGAATCGCAACAAAAAGAAAAGAAAACCGCATATTTTATGTATTCTAGAATCATTAGAATGCATAATCAAATATTTAGAACACTGAAGAAACAGAAACTACTGAATATTTCAAATAGGTTCGTCTTTTTCAACCTACTGTGACGAGTTTTCTATAATTTTTCATAATTACCGTATTATTCATCATCTTTTGTTAACCAATATGACGCACATTTATATTAATTGTGGTGTATGGAGATTGATTGAACTATATCACTAATATTTATTTTGAATATTTTTGTAAAAAATTATAAATTGTGTATTCAAAGATATAATGAGATTAACAAAATAATTAAATTTAGATCACCAAAAATTTTTTAGAATGCATAGATGGAGAAAGTGATAAATATTTATCTTTTATTTTATATTTTTCTATTTTTTAAAGAGAAAGAAAAGAAACATCCTAATTAGGAAAATTTGAAAAGTTAAAGATTTCTTTTTTCCCCTTTCCTTAAATTGATAAATACAATCGATATAAAACAAGTGAAAGCCCATTAGTATCCGGAAGAGAAAGAAGAACAGTGCGTTTCTTAAATCTAACGATTCTTCAATATTGTTTTTGTCTTCGATACCCTTTTATTTGCAGGAAGAGATTTGGAGAAGAGAAAGCGATACATCGAGAGAGCAGAACAATGGGCAAATCTTCATTTTCCTCAAAGAAAATAAAACGCTCAAAAGAAGATCCTTCAAAGGTACTCTCTTTTTCCTGTGGCTTCGATTGAATGAGTTGTGATTTGTGACTTACCCATTGTCTCCGATATATACAAATTAGGTCAATGAGAACAAATATCGAGGCTTTTGATTTGATTTTATTAAAAAGTGTCGACCTTTAATTGCCTAACGAAGTTTGTCGAATCAGGGGTTTTTTGGTTGATGAGTTTCATGAATCATGTTTAGATTCCATTGGGTAACTACTTCATCTCTTTGAACTAATATTGTGCAGTTGCGGTCAGTGAAGAAGAAGAAGACGAAGAGAAGCAAATCAAAGAAGATTCGTCGGATTAAAGACTATTCAGATGAGAGTCAATCAAGCGGATCAGATTCTTCTTTGTATTCTTCTAGTTCGGAAGATGATTACAGGAGAAAGAAGCGCAGGTCTAAAGTGAGCAAGAAGAAGAGGTCACGAAAGAGGTATTCTAGTAGCGAGAGTGATGATGATGATGAAGATATTCGTCTTTTAAAGAAAAAGAATAGGTCTAAGCGGAAGGACGAACATGTAGGGACGAAGAAGAAGAAGAAGAGAGTTGTCTCGAGGAAGAGACGTAAGAGAGATTTAAGTTCAAGCTCCACTAGTAGTGATTCATGCTCAATTCGAGATAACCAGAGCGACGACGGCAGTGAGAGTGATGGAAAGAGAAGGACTAGGGAAAAAGGAAGACTTGGTAAGTTGAAGGATTCGCGGAGAAGAAGTAAAGATGAGTCAGAGGAAGACAGTGAACCTGATGAATGCTGGCAAGTGGAAGATGAAGTTATGACGGAGAAGAATAATTCTAGAAGGCTTAAATCGATTATTGTGGTATCATATAATTATGATAACGTTGAGAGAAAGGAGGACATGGTGGATGATGAATCTGATGAGAATATGATTGTGGATGATCAGAGAGATGGTGAAGCTACTCTCTCTTATCCTAGAACTGGTGCTAATGACAATGGACGTAAAATTGTTGGCTATGATGAATTCGAGGCATATAATAGTTCTGGAACTAACAAAGCTTCTCATCCAGACAATAGCTTGAAAGGTGATGACCTGGAAGCAATTCTAAAGAAAAGAGCTTTAGAGAACTTAAAAAGATTTCGTGGAGAGACCCAGAGGAATGGAATTGCAAGAAAAGAAGTGCCTTCTGTTTCAGAAGGAGAAACTCTGCGAAATGAATCTGAAAATTTTGAAGAGTCACAAGACCGCCGTCTCATGGAGCAGAGTCTCTGTGTTTCTGCGGGAAACAAAGATGTTGAAACTTCACAAAAGATTTTACAAGCTGTTATTGTCAAGGAATCTGGAACGGGGTTGGCTGATCTTGCCTCTCAACAGGATCAACAGTCTGGTGATGCTGCCAAGGTCAAGGCTACATCTGGAATTAGCTCTTGTACAACCAAACGGAAGTTGACTAGACCGGTATTAGGACAAGAAAGTTTAAATCTGGCTAGCAGGAAAGAAGCCGCTGGTTGTCAAGATGCTGAAGCAGAGAGCATCAGTGGCAAGAGTTGTCCAGAAAGTTCTTTAGCTCTGGCAACAAAGAATGGAGGTGAAAACATAGAACCAAGAAAAGTTATTAGCGCTACGTCTTCTTCTCATGCCGAGGCTGAGACATTAGATGTAAACAAAGGAGAGCCTCAGTCTGAACAGAAAGTTGAGACAAATGATGAATCAAAAGATGAGTCACAGTACGAAAAGAAAACGATGACTGTAATGAGGGGTGGAGAAATGGTTCAGGTAAAGTTCCTGCAATGCTTGAAATATTAGTTTCCTTGTAGTTTTTGTAAGTCGATTTGAGTCTCAGTTGATACTAAACTATTCAGTTTTTTTCTCTTGAACTTTTTTTTCAGGTGAGTTACAAGGTCTACATTCCTAAGAAGACTTCTTCTTTGGGAAGAAGACAACTGAAGAGGTGAAGGACGGCGTGAAGATAGTCTGTATCGACAGATTTTTGTATTTTTATTTTGTTTTGTGTAGAATCCAAATACAATGACTGTTTGAACAGTACTGGTTGACAAAACAAAATTTCAAATTATCATAGACTTCTGAATCTTTGAATACAACAATGAAGAGTACATTAAGTTGTACCCTCTTACACAACTGCACTACGCTGTCTATTTATTGTGTCATTCTTATATAACACTGAACAAGTGATTAGTTCTCAATCAACTCTTCCCTTTTTTTGGTACCGCTCATGCAAACCCAATCACCTATTGTGGCTACAGAAATGTCCTCCAAGAAGGGAGAGTACCGTTCTTTTACAGTTGGAAGCTGCAAAGGCGGCATTGAAAAAGTCAGTTTACAGTCTTGCAGGTAGCTTGCTTGCTATAACAATGCATGACTAATTGACTATTGTAATGAGAGATGATAGAGATGACTGTTTATGTACCTGTTCAGAGAGGATACCAGAAATGCCAATGGTTGCCCCAGGTTTCGCGAATGAAATGATATGATCAGCCAAATTCATAACCGGGTTCAAGAGTATGTTTGCAATGACCACATCAAACTGTTCTTTTCGCAGTGTTATCTCTTTTCCTGAGGAGCTATTATCACTTGGTGCAAGATGTAGCTCCAGTTTCTCCAAAGGAATGTTGTTCAGAGTTGCATTATGACTTGCAGATTTGATTGCTAGAGGATCAATATCAACACCAGCAGATGATGCAGCACCAAACTGCAAATTTCAAACGAGCCATACACAAAAGATACATGAAGATTTTGAAATAAGATGATTATGTTGTAATCATGGTTGTGAAAGACTGAGAAAAGGCTGTGGTGAGATTTTTTACCTTGAGGGCTGCGATTGCAAGTATTCCTGAACCAGTACCATAGTCGAGGAATGCTTCTCCACCTTTTATCAAACTTTGTAGAAGCAATAGACACAGCTTAGTAGTAGGATGTTCTCCAGTCCCAAATGCAAATCCAGGGTTCAGAATTATGTTTACCGCTTCTGCGACCTTGCAAAGAGTAGCGAAATAGTACTTTTACACACACATAAATTTATATATATCTCTCTGTATAAGCTGACATCGAAAGAGAGAGATCCATATTCTGAGTAGCTAGGACCGCTCTTTTTTATGTCAACTAAGGCAAAACAATAACGGGAGTCCAACTGGGTGCGACAGTTCTGTCATTATGATAAGATTGTTAAGATTGAACGATTTTATACATACAGGAGGAGATGTCCACTCAGGTACGATCCAAAGTCTCTCGGCGATTTCAACAGGCTGAAACAATTCCTGCAATATGAACCAAACGATATAGCTTCAAGTGGAATGTAGTCATCAAATCAAGCATTTCTGAGGACAACAATGCAAGTTCTCTTAAATGAAGCAGGACGTAAAGGATTTAGTGTAAATGCTCCCTCCTCTGTTAACTCAAGACTCACCTGGTTTTTGGTTATCCAGTCAAGTTCATCTCCCATTTCAACTTTGAATTTCGGTATCTCTTTCAAGCCTATGGAATTTGCAGCCTGTGAAATACAAATTTTCACCTCTTCGTGCACTGGAAATATTGATTCTATACATACCTGCAAATAAACACAAAGATTAAGACCACAGAACACAACCAATGACTGATGAGACTACAAGAAGACAGACAGATGAAGCTCTAAGAAACCAGAAACTAAAACATGTGAGAAGAAGACCCGTAGATTTTTCACCTCTTTCGAAGCAAGAGAAGACCCAGAAGCCACATCTTCGTCGTCGTCATCTTCGTTCTCTCCATCTACAGCTACTGAGCTCGCTCCAAAACACAGCAAAGCCTCTGAGAATGGATCCTAAGGAAACCCAAATGAAAAATAAACAAAATTTCAATCTCCTTATCCACTTGGGGTGCGTACGAGGGAGAGAATGAGAGGTACATACGACGACATGTTTTGGACAGTGGATACGAACTGAGAGGTACGGTGCAGCGAAAGACTCAGTAAAGCACGAAGATGAGGAAGATGTAGAGAGAGACGCAGAGATTGAAAACGATGATGGAGTAGAGCAAGCGAAGAAGCAGCGAGGTCTGACTCTGAGGATATGGCGGGAGAGATTGTTGCACGGAAACTGTTTGATGAAATTCCAAGCTGACATTTTTATATTTTTGTTATCTTTTTCCTTTTTTTCTTTCTCTCTTCAGTCGAATTTAAACGCTCTGAGAGAAAGAAAAAATGGAAAATTTTCCTACGAAGGAAAATCCTATAAATAGTCAAGAACAAAGGAAAAAGAATGGATAATCGAAGCTACAAGAAAAAAGGGTTTCTCTGCTAATCCTCTCTCGCTAAGCGTACCAGACTCTGTTTTCGACTCATGGCTCCAAGACTCCGGCTATCTCGACCTTCTTGACCACCGTACCACCGCCGCTTCCGCCGTCTCACCATCATCCTCCTCCTCCGTCGCCGCAGCTAAATCTCCTACGGCTATTGACGAGATCGGCTGCTTCGCTTCTCTCTCGAGTCAGCTCGTCGCTGTCTTGTCTCTTCGGACAATCAACCCTTTCTCGAAGCTGGCAGCCGATGATTTCGCCGGAGATACGCCGCCATGGACAACCTGTTTCTTCGGCGACTCTGACTCTTATTCGTTCCCGTCCTCTCCTCATCAAGCTAGAAACAGAGTCTATGAGAATGTCAAGCGATTCGCCAGGAATTACGCTATACTCTTCTTCGTCATCTTCACTTGCGAACTGTATGCATTTAGACGCTTACTCTCTCTGAATTCTCTATGGTTACGCAATTGCTTAATTAAGTTCACTAAAAAGTTTTTAAAGTTTCAGCCTTTTTGTAGCCAAATTGGATTAAAAATTCACTGAGAAAACTTAAAGTTTCAGCCTTTTTTAGCTAAAATAGATAAAAAATTCACTGAGAAAACTTAAAGTTTCAGCCTTTTTTAGCCAAGTTGGATTAATATTCACTGTGTTGTATATCCTGACATTGAGGTTTGTAGGTTTGAGATGCCATTAGCATTGCTAGGGTTTGTAACAAGCTATGCCTTTTGGGAGTCACTCAAATTCTGCATTGACAGATGGGAATCCAATCGCCGTCCGGTGATCCGAAAAATCTTAATCCGTATCGCACAATGCAGTAAGTAACCTTGTTGATATAGCCTAAGATGAAATTTATACTTAGTTGAGATATCTTCTCTTGATGTAATCTGTGTGTAAACGTATCATTTAACAGAATAGCTCGCTTGTTTTGCAGCGACCGTGAGTTTCTTGGGGTTTTTGAATGTTCAAATTGCTATTTTCTATGCTCTTGCGATAAGTTATACAAGTAATTATTCGGAAATTCGTATCTCATCTATCGTCTTAACGCCTTTTTTCTAACGAATTGGTGAATTGTGATGATGTTGTTTGCACACTTCTCTGTAGTTGTGATATTTCACGGCGGGTTCAGGAATCTCTCCCTTTCCGAGAAGCAATCTTGAGGAAGACAGAACCAAACATAATTAGAAGACTAAGATCTTCTAATTACTTTGAACGTGTCGATTTGAAATTATATAGCATTCTTACGTTTCTATTAATGATAACAGACCTAACATTGAGATTAGGGCTAGGCAAATTACCCGGAACTGAAAACCCGAACCGAACTGAACCGAAAATTATCCGATATGGAACCGAATTAGAAATCATAAATATCCGAATGGTTCTTTTTTAAAAATATTTTGGGTATCCGGACCGAACTCCGAAATTATCCAAATATTTTGATCTGAATTAACCAAAATTACCCGAATTACGGGTATTTTCATCTAAATTACCCTAATTATCTGATATTTTTATCCAAATTATCCGAATTTATCCGAAAAACCCGAACCGAACCGTAACCGAACCAGACCCGAATTTTTTTCCGGTTACCAGCCGGTTCCTAAAATCACTACCCGAACCGACCCGAAAACTGAAGAAACCGAACCGGAACCGACCCAAATTTTATAAATATCTGAACGGTTCCTATATTCAAAACCCAAAAAACCCGAAACCCGAAAAATCCGAACCGAACCCGAACGGGTACCCGAATGCCTAGGCCTAATTGAGATAACGAGTCATGTTTGGTTAAACAAGAAGAACAAACATTTGAAATCATTGAATGGTTATAGAGTAACAATCTTGCGTTTGAGAGAAGGTAACAGATTGAAAAATGAAAACTACATTTAACTGTAACGGAATGGACGTACGAAGATGTTTGCCTTGTCTGTCAAGAAATCGAAAAAGAATGATAAAAAGGTATCGTCTTGTGGATTCCTTTAGAAAATAAATTGTAAGCTTAAATAAAAGAACAATTGGAAACACAACCAAATGATCTGAGGTTTAGTCAAAAATCAAAGATAAATAATGGTGATCGGGCCATAGGAAGTTATAGTTATTAATTAAAGATAAATTGTGATTTGAGGGAACTATAACTTCCTAAAATATATTGTCACAGGTCAGCCACATTGACAAAGCATAATGTGAAAAATATTCAACTGAGGTTATTAAGATAATGACAAATAAATATCAATTTAATACCAAATAAATAATATAAAAAATATAAAATTAAAAAATTAAATCAAACTTCTTATTTTTCAGTTATTACTAGATCAATGTATTATTTAAAAGATTATCGGTTTTGTTCACTTATACAACGCTTAACCAATCTACATTTGAGTTTGTTTTGTCTAATAGTTTTCCAAGCTAATATATATATATATAATTTTACAGAAAACATATAATTAAATCTAAGACGAAGGAATCAAACTATATGCAATTAACAGAAATTTAAATATAATTTAATTATTTTGTAAACATTCATATGCATGAAGTTTCAAAAAAAAATTACAGGTTTGGTTTGTTTATGCAACTCCAAACCGACCAATACTTCAGTATTTTTCCTTATCTTTTTTTCTCTAAAACAAAAAAAATCAAATTATACATAACTTTACGAAAATATATCTACAAATCTAAGATAAAAACATCAAACTAAATATATTTTAGTCTAATTAGAACCAAGATCAATTATGATACAATTATGAAAAATATATGCAACCTAATATACCTAAAAATTGAATAAGCCGAGCAGAATTCTTATATCCGAAATCACATGTATGATTAAAATAACAATACAAAAATATTTAAAACAATAATACATCTATTTTTCATATATTGGAAAATCGAAATGCTAAACAACTTTTATGATTCAATTATTTTATATCCGTGCATGAGGGGAGAATCATCTAGTTAAGAATAATACATCGTCATTGATATCTTGTATGTGAAAACCTCGAAATCGAAAAAAAATTGAACTAGTAGAACACTGAATTATTAGGGTTAATAGTAACTTCTAACCTTTAAAAACTCAGATTACAGCATCAGTACTATCATGCAAAGCATCATCTTTACAGGGTAACTCGAACCGACACAATGGACAAACATGGTTAACCTTAAGCCACTTAACAATACATCTATTGTCAAAGTCGTGACCACAAGGTAAAGTCACAATTTTTCGTCCAGTTTTAAACTCCTCTAAACAAATTGTGCACCGGTCATCAATTGAGATAATATTTTGTTGTGTCTTACTGTCAGCAATTAAGCTGATCTTTCGTTTTCTTTTGTGTAGTCTCCTATTCAAAGATTTTATTCCTAACTTGCTAGCGGGTCTATATCCGATATTCCTCTCATAATTATCAAGTGACGCTTGAATCGCTTCTTCGATTTGGGAGTCCTCGAGGTTTGATTCATTCGCAGAAACTATATCAAGGGTTAGCCACATTGACAAAGCGTAATGTGAAGAATTTTCAACTGAGGAAGTTACTTCAGTGGCAACACGAATGAGTGTTTTCATTAGTGTGATAGCATCAAACTCATCCACTCTTGATTCTGTTAAAAAGTGATAGAGTTCTTGTTTCGTAGGAGATTCTTCGTCTTCGATAAATTCTTTCGTAGATAGCGAACATAAGAATTTAGACCGGGTTAATATCCGATCCATATTAACCGGTGTGATGAAATTTGTGTAGATTACGACTGTATCAATTTTGTGGGGTTGAGGATTATTTTCGATTTGGTATATAATCTTTGGAGTAGCTTCCATGATGTTGTGGTGCAAAAGAATAATTTAGAATGTGAATTAGGAATCGAAAGCTATATATATATAACTATTGAGGCGATGGATTGAGCCTATCTGTTATAGAGATCCGATAATATTTCTAGTTAGTTATAGTTTCCTCCCCTTTTTTCTTCTTTATTCCAATTATTTATTTGTTTCCATACTCTTCTATTCCTTTATCGCAAAGTTTCCTTTTTTTTCCTTTTTACTTTTTTTTGTTTCCAAATTTTTATTAGCTTTTTTTCCTCATTACCTATCTTTTATATTTATTATAATTTTAAAAATTATCGGTTCCGACCTGCATTCTAGTCTTTACCGATAAATAGCCTCAAAAGAGAACTTCTGAGCCAAGAGTTCCTGTCAAGATTCAGGACAGGCAGATGATCATTTTGTTAGGAGTATCCATTTATGATATTTGCAACTCATAACTTTCAGCTTGAAACTAATTAAACACTAGCCGTTTGAATAATGTTGCATTAGGAACTTATCAAAAACAGAAAGGCAAACGAAAAAGGGATGATAGATGGTGGCATTTCCTTTGATGAAAAAGATCTTGAGGATTAGGATTATAAGGATTAAGAAGTTCTAAAAGATACATCTGTAAATATCTTATTTTAGGGAAATTAGCTGTATTTTTTAATATAGTATTTATATTTTCATTTATCTTTTTTTCGTCAACATATTTGTATTTATCTTACTTAGGAAAATTAGCTTTATTTTTAATATATTATATTATATGTATCTTATTTTAGGAAAAATATCTTTATTTTTGAATATATTATTTATACTGTATTTGTATTTATCTTATTTTAGGGAAAGTATCTTTATTTTTGAATATATTATTTATACTGTATTTGTTTTTATCTTATTTTAGAAAATATTACTTTATTTTTAAATATATGCTCTATTTTTGTATTTCTATTATCTTAGTAAAATTTACTTTATTTTTGAATATATTCTTTATATTTTTATTTATTCAATTTAGGAAAATTAGCTTTATTTTATTACAATAAGGAAAATTAGCTTTATTTTATTATAATATTTATATTTATTTTTTATATATATCAATTTTTTGAAATTTAGTTTTATTTATCTACAAGATCGGGATCCACGTGATATGAGGCTGAAAATAAATATTTTAGATCTAAATTGATAATCCACGTAATTATGATATGTATATTTATATTTTATATTAAAATTCGGTCAAGCCATCTAAAAATATGTCTTTTTAACCGTAATTATTAAACCATTATCTAGAAATCTAAAATATTCAAAAACTGAACAATGAACAAGCAGAATAAACACAAATACTTTGCTAAAGATATTTTATAATAAAAAACTGAATTTGCGATATGCATTTGATCTGCATGATTTGCATTTGTTCTGCATCATCTGCATAATTTGCATGATCTGCATTATTTGATCTGCGATCATCATTCGAATTCCTAGTCAATGACTATACGTGCATAA
This sequence comes from Schrenkiella parvula, assembly GCA_000218505.1. Taxonomy (NCBI): domain Eukaryota; kingdom Viridiplantae; phylum Streptophyta; class Magnoliopsida; order Brassicales; family Brassicaceae; genus Schrenkiella; species Schrenkiella parvula. The sequence goes on along the minus strand of CM001192.1, from coordinate 8,524,104 downwards.
CGATGAAAATTTATTATTTCATTTAATTAAGAACATAATCATTAACCTATTTTCTAGTCTATTTGCATAACCATTTTAAAAAGTTATGTGCTTTCAATTCCAAAATTGAAGTTTCTTAATAATTTTATTTAATGGATGTGAGCGTGAGACGGCGCGTGGTGTTGAGAGAGGAAGAGGAGAGAGTGTCGCAGGCGGAGAAAGCACAGTCCCGCGATTCGTGCGGTTCGCTTTCCTCACGATAAGTGACGCACCGACTCACTGGTTACAACACGTGCGCACGTGACCCGCTCCTTTCTTTCTTGTTTGATCTTTTCTTTTTCTGAATTAATCTGATTAAATTAGTACATTCTGCTATTAATTATCTTATTTATCTAGACAGATCTCAGTGATTAGGTGGTCTATTTTAAAATGGTTGATAACTTTATCTCTAATTTGTCTATACAAATATTCTCTCTTTTGATTTTTAAAAGGACTTGGACTGTGTAAAACTTTAGTTATCATTAACTATAACATTTGTTCCTTGTGTACCTAGTCAAATGGTCATTATGCACTTACCTTTCTTTTTAGTTAAAAATTAAAATTTGATGTTTTTAATGAAACTATGTTCATAATTTCTTACAGCGTATGATACTAACTATGATTATTTGCATTTTGAATAATGTTTATTTTTTCAAGTGAATTTATGACTTTAACCACTTTTAAAATATTCTTATGTTACTAAACGTAATTCTTAATGCAATATAAGGACAGCCTTTCATTTGCTTTTGCATCCCCCTTTTTTTGTTAATAAGCATGTAAATATTGCATATGTATTTTGGAAACTTCTGGTCTTTTTTTCTTTTCTAATTTTCTCGTGTAAACGTAAGAATCGAGTCCTAAATATAATCAAATATGTAGTACCTCCAACAACAACAAAATACTAACAAACAATGCATAAGAAAATATCATCACAATAGATTACTAATTTTTTACATATTAATAAAGATTGTGCTAAGTCTTTGAGATACGAAACTTTTTTAAAGTTGAAATCTACGTAGCTAAGAAAAGTACTTTGTGAAAATGACCGTTTTTTTCAAAAAATATGGTTATATGATTAATCACATATACATATTACAACCTCTTATAAAAAATTATTATAGCTTTTATTATAAAATAAGGTTTTAAAAGTTAAGAACTATATTTTTAGTGAATAAACTTATTAACTAACCTGAATTTCAAATTAGCTGGAAAAATAATCTGAATAAATATTAAAATTACAATATGACATAGTTAAATGTTCTAAATTCCTGTTTCATGGAGATGAAGAAAAAAAGGAACAAGGTCCATATGTTTTTAAATGATTCTTTAGTTTTCAATTTTGAAGATTATTGTTTAGGATCCTTTTTAAATGTGTTAAGCAAGAATAAAATGTTTTACGCTACAATTTTTTTTGTTTGATGGTATCCAAAATTTGATGTGATGGGAACCAAATTTGAAATTGTTTTTAGTTGAAGTCAAATTTGAAACTTAATAAGGAGACATTTCATATAATTATTTTTAGCGATGGTTGAACTATCAAAACGCAAAACATGTTTTACGTTAACATGTCTCGGAAAGGGCGGGGAAGAAAAATGTAGTCAGGATTCAAGAGGTGTTTTCTACCAACTTGATGGATCATGGTATGACAATGAAAACATGAAAACCTTCAAAAATAATCAAAAATCAAATGTATTAGTTTATTTTGATCATTTTTATAGTTATAACCATTTAAATAATAAAAATTAAACTACCGAAATATTAGTTGTAACATATTTTTGTAATCAAATTTTAAAAATTTATGTTTTTAACTTTTTAATAAATTCTGTTTTTATAGATAAAGTTATTTAATACTTCATGTGATATATTCAAACAAGTATAAAATAGTCAAAACAAACAATCTTATATATAATATAACGTTTTTATATGTTGGACGAATTTTTATGTGTTAGATATTTCTTTTTGTTGATTCTATTAGATATATTTGGAGAATAAACATATATCGTGTATAGTTTATATATTATTGAGTTGATAGCCGATATAGAACATATTATAAATATAGTATAAATATCAATGTAGTGAACCTTTGATTATATAACATAAAAATAAAAGTACCCTTCCATATTTATAGATTCTTCTTTGTAATGTTCTTGATGATCTATTACTTTTTCATGTTTGTAACTTGGTTTCGAATAAGCTTTTTTTAAAAAGAAAAATAATCCGTTCGCATCTTAATAATTAAAATATAGGATTCCATGTTTAAAAACAAAAGTTCAAGAGTCATTTGGAATAATAAGAAGATGTCATCTCAAATATTTATTTTACGTCGAAGACAATTTGGGGTTTAGTCTGCTACTTGACTGAAGTATATACATAAACAAAAAGTTTAGAATTTTCAATATTTTGTTATTTTAAATTTAAACTTCTGCGATGAAATCATTTGTGAGATGGAGATGAAATGGTCCAACTTTATTTTCGATAGGATAAAACATCAGATTTGTCCTGGGTCGTAATTATGTGGAGGAAGAAGGGTAAAATAATAATTTAAGAAGAGATGGTAGTGAGTGATGAGAGGGGAAAACAAAAACAGAACCACTTTTGTCATCCCTCAATACCTACATTTGTCTTGCTAGCCAGAAAGAAGATAATACTTGTCCCCACCGTCTCAAATTTTCTATTTTCTATGTTTTTTTTCATTGACAAATATGCAATTTTTACAAATTTCTTTCATGTCTTAAATAAAAATATAAGAAAATATTTAACTAAATATTAATTATTTAGAGCCAACTCCAAACTAATCTTAGAGTTTGTTAAAAAGTGAGAATTTTCGCCATCTTTGAAACATTAATTCTGTATGTATAATATGTAATCTAATGGATGTATCACTATTTTTAAAAAAATTCATATGATAGGTGTTATTAACAAATAAATTAGTAACGTTTCATAATCGAATTCTAGACCCAAAAAAAAAAATTCTTGGTCAAGGTAGAGAAAATACTTTGATCCTAATTTTTAAGTCTAAAGCAATGGACCACCATAAATTTACTAACTAAAAAATTATTGAAAAATCGAAATATGAATTCATAAAACTTTCAGAATTTTTTTTTGTTGTCATCAAATAAAGATTATTAAAACTGAAAAAAACGTGTTAGAAAAATTTTACACTAAAACTTTAATAAATACAGGTGGACCAAATATTTATGAATGCAACCCGATAAGTGGAGATGACATTATGTATGAGTATGACCATCGTGATAACCTTAAAAGAAATAATATTTACGGATATTCCAATAAATAATTGATTATATATTCCCCTAAACGGCTAAACCCTAACTTGTCGCCGGGATTTCGATTAACATAATTCTGTTCACTAAAAGACTCGAAGCAAAAGAACAGTAGTGAGAGAAAGTAAGAGAGAGACGAGACTCTGTGGTTGACAAACTCTTTTACTCTCACAGAGAAAGATAACATATTTTCTTTTCATTTCTTTTCTTTTCAGTGGGTAGTTTTAAAATATTTGGGGAAAAAAGAGACTCTGTCTGAAGAAAGCTAAAGAGTTTAAAGACCTTAAAGAGTTGTGATGATTCTTAGCAAAAGAAGCTGTGTCTTTGGAGAATCCTGAAGGGTTATGTAGCGAGAGAGAGAAAAAGAAAAGAAAAAGAAAAGAGAGAAAGAGAGAGAGAGAGAGTAGAGACATGGTGGGCTCAGGAAGTGTAGGGGGAGATAGAAGCAAAGATGCTGTAGGAATGATGGCACTTCACGAAGCACTTAGAAGCGTCTGTCTTAATTCCGGCTGGATTTACTCTGTTTTCTGGACCATTCGTCCCCGACCGTACACACATCTCTCTCTCTCTCTCTCTTCTCTGCTCATCTATCTTTCTCTATCTATGTTTCTTTATCTTTGTTGTTCCTCTTTCTAATTTCAGGAGGGTCCGTGGTGGTAATGGCTGCAAGATTGGTGATGAAAGTGGGAGCTTGTGAGTTTTCTCTCTTTCTATCTTTCCTCTGCTTTAGACAGAAACAGAACAGCTCTGTTTGTTTTCCACTCAAGATCTCTTTCTGAAACAGTTTGTTTCTATTGTGTGATTTTAATTCTAAAGGATGTTGATGTGGGAAGATGGGTATTGTGGAGGAGGAGGAAGAAGTGAAGATCTTTGTCTGGAACCAGACATTGAAGGTGAAGATCTTGTCAGAAAAGCTTTCAGCAAGATGTCCATTCAGTTATATAATTATGGAGAAGGGTGGGTACTGGGTAGGTGGTTATATAAGTAATTATGGAGAAGATAATTAGATTATATAAACACACCCTAATCACTTCATAATTATGTACACACAAGTTATATTATCATCTTGTGAATCTTTTTGATATGGTATCTGCAGATTGATGGGTAAAGTTGCTTCTGATAAATGTCACAAATGGGTATTCAAAGAACCATCTGAATCTGAACCCAGTCTTGCTAATTACTGGCAGAGCTCTTTTGATGCTGTAAGTTCTCTCAATCTTCTTCTTTTTTTTCGTTGGTTAGATGAGGAATTTATGATCTTGATGGTTACCTTACACTTTAGCTTTTGGTTGTTCACAAATTTATTGCAGCTTCCTCCAGAATGGACCGACCAATTTGAATCAGGCATCCAGGTCAATAGTCAAACATCATTATTACATGTTTTTTTTTAGTTTTTCAAACTTTTATTACTGTTATTGATCTTACCTTAACACTGTTTAAATGATCAGACAATTGCTGTGATTCAAGCTGGACATGGTCTGTTACAGCTAGGTTCTTGCAAGATTGTGAGTTTTTTTTTCTCGTAGCTTTTTCAGTTTGGCTATACGGTGTGATCAATCATTGTTTTATACCTCCAGATTGCAGAAGATCTTCATTTTGTGCTGAGAATGAGGCAAATGTTTGAATCGATCGGTTATCGATCCGGTTTTTACCTTTCCCAGCTCTTCTCTTCAAACCGAACCGCTGGGACTCCATCTTCGTCCTCGGTTCCAAACCAGCAACCTCAGTCTCAGGCTTTTAACTGGGGATCACACTCTCCATTGTTACCTTCCCCTGGTTTTCAGAACCAAGTACCTGCATCAACAAGATTCGGTTTCCTTCAAGAGAGCAACGCTCCTCCTCCTCAGATGCTTCCTCCAATGGAAGAACACGAAGACGACATCAAATGGCCCAACGGTCTATCTTTGTTCAATGCCTTGACTGGCCGTGCAGACGAAGCTGGTAGACTTCTGTTTAACCACGAGCAGAACCCGATGAATCTCGAAAACCAGAACGAGTTCTTGAGCCTTGAAAGTCATCATAATCATCCTAACAAGTTTAGAAGAAGCTATACATTACCAGCAAGAATGGACTCTTCGTCATCATCAACCTCGCTCGATCAGCAACCACTAGAGTTCAGGAACAATTCCGGAAGCAATGCAGGAATGTTCCCTGACGTTATGGAGACGTTCTTGAGATGATTTGACAAGTTCAAGAATCAGGGTAAAAGACAGATACGAAAAGGCTTTTCAATGCTAGTTTTTTAAAGCTTAATCTGTTTAAGACTGTCCCTTTGTTTCTTTCTTGCATCTCCTCCTTGTTGTTGTTGTAACATATTTGTCTGATTGTTTCTACTTTTATGTCAAACTCTTTTAACATATTGAAGATACTTTATAAGCACATTATTGATGTGTTTGTCCTAAACATACGTAAACATTTTTCTCAGATTCAAGGCTGATTTTGCCCTTTAACAGTTCCCATCTCAGCCACAGTAACGTTCTCTTCACTCTCGTCCTCACCACCTGCAACCGTTGTTGCTGCATCCTCTGTTGCAGAAGCGTTTCCGCTCTCCTCCTTGGCTAATTCCGTGGCTCGTTTCAAGCCTTCTTTTGCAGTATCTGCAGCATAGCTGACTGAAACATCTGGAGCCTTAGTATCTGTACTTGTTCCCATAGCTTCTTGTCTCGCCTCGTTCATACTCGCAGATGACTCTCCTGCTCCATGGCTTCCCTGTAGAGAGTTTCTCTGAGTAACAGTACAACAACTGCATCAAAAAGGCAAAAGACGAGAACAAATGTTTACGATTCCTCTCTTACTTGAGCAGCGAAGTAACGAGAGGACTGAAGAGTGGTGTTGTTGTAGTGTCTCGGCGATGATCTGTAAATGTTTATGATTCCTCTCTTAGCAATAAACAAAGCCCTCATTTTTTTTTGTTACAAACATCACTACACAACTCTGTGTTACATATAACCCAACAGAAGTACTTAGGATCGAGTTAGTGTCCTGAGGAAAAACAGGTGGCTTGTCAGAGTGTATGAAACGTGTCATAAGGATTGTCACACGAGAAAAGTCTGATTCTTTTGCTGTGTTTGTATGTTGGATCAACGAAACGTTCATAATAGCTTTACATGTATACCCCAAGTTTCTCTAACCAAAACCAGTGATCTACATTCTTCATTTCATTCCAAAACTAAGGAACTAAGTAAGATCCTTACAAAGGACTTCATTGTTGTTGAACAGACTCTCTAGGAAAATCTTCAAGCCAAGCAACGACTTCTTCAATCAACGGTCTCCTTCTAGGGTCATGATCAATGCATTTGCACGCAATATCCAACATCTCCAAAACCGCTTTCTCGTTCACATTTTCGCGTATCGTCGCATCAATAAGCTCAGCTTCACGCTTGTCGGCCTTCATCTGAAACACCCGAGACACCAAGTCTCTGCAACTTTTCCCTTTACACACTTCCACTGGTCTACGACCTGTAACAAGCTCCAAAAGCACTACGCCGAAACTGTAAACATCTCCTCTACATGTCGCAATCAATGATTGGCTATACTCTGGAGGAATATAACCCAATGTCCCCACCAAATCAGTCGTGACGTGAGTATCGTATGGCCTAAGCAACCTCGCTAATCCGAAATCCGCGAGATGAGCTTCGAACTTCTCGTCTAACAGAATGTTAGATGATTTCACATCTCTGTGGATAACATTAGGTTCACAGACTTTATGCAAGTAAGCAAGCCCACGCGCCGAGCCTTGAGCTATCTTCAATCTCACATCCCATTTGAGAGTCATATTCCCGTCGACCCGCTCGTGCAGCCAATAATCCAAGCTTCCGTTCTCCATAAACGAGTAGATAAGCAGCCTATCGTTCCCGTGCTTGCAATAGCCTTGAAGAGAGACGAGATTCTTGTGTTCAGCTCGCGACAATGCTTCAACTTCCGCTTGGAACTCGCGTTCCATCTGCCCGCAGTCACCAGAAAGCCTCTTGACCGCTGCTTTTGAACCATCAGGTAGATTCGCTTTGTACACAAGACCAAACCCACCACATCCTATAATGTTCGCCTGACTGAAATTGTTTGTTGATTTCAGCAAATCCGCTACACTCAGATCTTTGCATCCACAGCTATGGAAAAGCACGATCTTTGATGACCCGGGAGCTTTAGGAACATCGCCGATCATTTCCTCATCAACATCATTGATTCGATCATCAGCATCTTTTCTTGAAATTCTTAGTAGAATAATAGTGAGAAGCAGAGCAATCCCCACGGCGAGACTTATGGTAAGTACAACAATGCTGCTTCTCCCGAATTTTCTGCCATTGTTATTACTATCTGAAGAGCCTTTCGGTGCCAACATATTACTCATAAGAACATCGCAAGGAGAATCAATTGCGCGACAGAGTCCCAAGTTTCCTTCAAAGCTCGAGTGCGGGAAGCTGTAGAACTGACCACCGGATGGAATGGCTCCAGTCAGACGGTTATTTGCAACGCTGAACCTCGACAAGAAAGTGAGACTCTGAAACGACAAAGGAATCGAACCGTAGAGATGATTGTAAGACAAATCAAGAAGCTCTAAATTGTCAAGCTCCGAAATTGAGTCAGGTATCGTCCCGGTGAAGTTGTTCCTGCTCAAATCCAGCATGTGAAGCTCTTTCAAATGTCCGATCTCCGGCAAGATTGTCCCGTTGAGTCGGTTATTGTTCAAATAGATAGATGGTGGGAATCTTGAAACTTGGTTGTACGGAAGACCACTCGAGCTCTTGTTCCGCTTTACGTACAGAGGAATTCCGGAAGAGTCGATCATCTGAGAATCGGTGCAGTTTAGATGGATTAGGCTCTTGACCTCGGTTATGGCTACCGGTATTTCTCCAGTTAAGGTATTGTTCGAAAAGTCTATATAGAACAAACTCTCCATCTGACCGATCCAACTGGGGATAGTTCCGTAAAAGTGATTCCAAGATAGATCAAGAACTTGCAGCTTCTTGCAACTCAACAGCCAGCTCGGAATTGGGCCTCTAAGACCACAGTTTCCAAGTGCTAAAATCGCGAGGTTGTTGAAACCGGTGACATCTCTTGGCACTTCCTCGCGCATAAAATTCTTTGAGAGAATAAGAGTCGAGAGATTTCTGCAATGTTGCAGCACACTCATTGCCTCTGACAAATCCACAAAGCTGTTGTTAGATAAGGAGAGGAACAAAAGAGACTTCAGATTCTTGAAGGTGTAGGGGATTTTGCCCCTGAACTCGTTTTTTGCCAAACTTAAGATCTTCATCTTGGGGCAATGGCCAAGGGATTCTGGAAGAAGTCCAGAGAAATGATTACTGGCGAGATCGAGCACACAAAGGTCGGGAAAGCCACTGAAGTTAACAGTGACAGAACCAGATAACGAGTTGTTCCTAAGGTCAAGCACCCGCAGTTTTGAGCACTGAGATAAGCTTAACGGAAATCTTCCCGAAAACTTGTTGGAGCTTAAGTCAAGGTGTTCCATTTGAGTGAGATTACCAAAAACATCTGGTATTACACCAGAAAACCGGTTCTCGGATATCAACAGAGACTTAAGACCATAGAGGTTACTCAACTTCTCGCTTAACTGTCCGGATAAGTAGTTTCCAGAGACTGATAGTTGCTCCAAGTCCTGGATCGAATAAAGAGAATTCGGAAGTTGGCCTGTCAATCTGTTTCCGTCAACATGGAGCCGCTTAATAGATTTGCTGCAATTGTACAATCTCTCCAGATTCCCCACCAAACGATTCATCGATAAATCAAGAACCTGAATCTCAGTTGATGAGCTGCAGAGATCAGGATGAATCTCACCTTCGAACAAATTGTTGCTTACGTTAAGCATCATAAGACCAGGAAACACTCCAACATCAGATAGATTCCCGGTCAGCAAATTGCTGGAAATGTTCAGCGACTGGATCAGCTTTAAACCGGACACCATTTTCGAAACTGGTCCTGATAACAAATTATGGCTCAAGTCAAGAACTTCAAGCTGCTGCAACTTGGAAATCTCCACCGGCAATGCGCCTTTGAGCTGATTAGCAGAGAGATCAAGTAATCGGAGCTCACTCAACTTGCCTAAAGAACCCGAAATCACACCTTCCAAACCCTTCCCAGACATAATTAACTTTGTAACTCGACCAGAAACATCACTCCCCTCGCAAAACACACCATCCCATTCGCAACAACTCGAATCTTTTAGCCAAGATTCAGTAACAGACCTGTTCCTCAACGCTCCTGCGAATTCCTGTAGCGCTGATAAATCGCTGGGATGACATGTAAGCGTAGGTTGGCTCACAGATGAACCAACAAAGAAGACCGCCAATAGGAGAATGATCACCATGACTAACAAATAGAGACAAGAGTCTTCTCTAGCCAGCTCAAAATTACAGCAATAGATTATATGCCATTTCCCAGATTTTTTTTTGCTTTTAGTCTCCAATAAAGACTACAACTTTCACAAGTGGTGTTAAGTTGGGGTTGAAAACTCACAGTCACATGCTCATGTCTCAAAAATGTCGAGCTTTCACAACTTGTGATTGAAGCAACATTGTGAAAGCAAATTGATATCAGCAACTCGTATCTTCCTGAAAATCGAATCCCAAGAAACAGGTATGAAATCAAAGCAGAAGAAACTAACAGACAAGACTCAAACTAGAAAAGCTCGATTTGTAATTAAAGAATAAACTAAATTGCTCACATCCCAAAAATCACCTCGAAAATCAAGGGATTCCCATACTATTCAAGACTTGTAACCTAAGCAAAAACAACCCAAAAGAAAAAAAAAACTCAGTCAGAGAGTAAAGTAATACCGTTAAGCAATTTTTGTCAATAAAACCCCTAAATTGCAAAGCTTTCCCTGATAAAGCTAAGAGCTTTCGAGCTCACAGGCGTCATTGAGACATTGAATGATCCGCGAAAGTATTTTTTTTTCTTGTTCTTTCAGGGAAACGATAACTCGGACGATTTTTTCTTTCGAGGGTTTATAATGTCTAATCTGCAAGTGCAGGTCTTTTTCGAGGCGAGACAGAAACAATCTAAAAAGCGAAAACAGAGTAGTTGGGTTTTCAAATTTGTCAATGTTTTAATTTCGAAATTGATTGGAGAAAAATAGTGGAGAAGAAAGACATTAGAAGATTTTGACAAAAAAAAAAACGGAAAAGGAAAGTTCTTTCGTTTTCTCAAGAACAGTGAGTGTTGCTATTACACTTTTTTTTTTCGTGACAGGTCTCGTCTCGTCTCATAAGTCTTTGTGTGCACATCCTTAACTTATTATTTTTAATGTTTCTTGTTTGATTACAAATTTTGTAATCGTGAATTAAAATTACTATTTAATATTTATGGACAAAATCCTGCACAACTATTTATTGCAGCAGCTCACAAGTTTATAATATATTCTAGGAATAATAAAACCTCACAGTTTGACTGTAATTCTATATTCATTGTAGTTTTAACAAATTTCACTTATTAAAATGGTTCAGAGAAAATATTATTTTAATTGAGTAAAAACATAATTTAAAATCCAGTAAAATATATAAATTTTCGAAAATATGATAAGCATATGAATGCAGACAAAGCCGTTGTCGTATGTTACAAATCTTGTACAAATTAGTGGGAAACAAACTATTTTTTTAGTTGGAACAAAGTCAACAAAAGTTTGTAGTTAGGTCAAAACTTTTTCTCACAGGCTTTCGTTTTCTTCTATAATTTGTCGCATTAAGGAAAATAATGGACAAAGGTTAATAGTTCCCAAATCATTCGATTATCCAATCATGTAGCTGATATTCATAAATTTCATATAGTAAAACAAAAATCAATACATTGTATCTAAACATACTTTTTAACTTCAATCAACAAGAAATATAACAACTGTTTCAAACCATTGATCTATTGTATTGTAATCGGACCTCTCGTGAAAGTTTTGTGAGTGACGCAATCTCATGGTTGTGTTACGATGCACGTGGCGCGAGGAGAGTGACGTTCCCTTAGAGCCGTGTGGGTTCGGTTTGGACTTTCTGGCCGGACGTCACGGGTCCGATGCCGTGAAAGAGGTGGAACCGTTGAGGTTCTTTGAAAAAGCCAGACGCACGGGTCCCACGTGACTTATACATTTTGACATTAATGGATTTTTGTTTTTTGGGATTCATTTTTTAAACATCTTTCTTTATCGATAACCTTTAGAACAAATTGTTATGGTCTCGAAAAAGTGCCTTGTAAATTACAAAATAGAGGCAAAATCATATACAACAATAGATTAAAGGGCGTAGAAGAAGTGTCCCTTTTGCCAATAAATCTTCAACTCGAATTTGTATTTTTTTTTGTGTGTGTGTTTAATTACACCCTCGATCTTGATATTGATACAACCATGCAATGCAAAGTGCTATAAGTAAGAATAAAATTTGAATAACACTATGAGGAAATTGAAAAGAGAAGACTCTTGATTGTACTTATATGTTGAAGTAATTTACCCAATAGTTTCGTATAGAATATGAAGTTACTACTGATAATTATTTATGGTAAAATAGTATTTTGTGAAGCTACAATCGAATTTCTACTACAATCTACAACATTTTCTATTCATATAATATAATATATGAATTAAAGTAATGTTTTGGGAGCATCGAAAATGGAGTGATATCTTTTGATAATGTATTGTATAGTCAACTGCTCACACACCGCAAATCACGTGAAGTCATCGAATCGTACGCCTATCGGCCTCCTACTTTGTTTGTTTTATAAGTCTTCTCTACGATCGAACCTCGAATCTATCGCACTTCAATCACTATTTTTTTTCATTAGTGTCAAAGTTAGTTTAAATTGTTTTAAACACCCTTCTTTGTCATCCTCTTCACACTATTTGGTGCACTTAACTAATCAACATGTACCTTTCAGACATAGCTAATATAATCTGGTTTGGCTATAGTACTACAAAGAGCTTAGAGAGAGATATAACAACTATAACTAGAGTCCATGTGTCTCAAAAACACTAGTCTAATTTGAAATCTTGTGAGATTTATGTTTATGTCGTAGAGGAACACAAAGACCCATATTCAGAAAGCAAAGATGACCATTGACCAGTTATGTGGATGGATCGTGACACGAACTGGAATTGCTTAGTGGTTTTGGGAAAGTACCGATGATTTATAAGTAATGTTATCCAGTTAAGACTAGAGGTTGCATGTCTCGTTTATATGTTGAAATATATGCAATTATTTGGAATATGAGATGTTAAATCGTGATGTTATCGGTTTGCATGCAGTTTGCAATGGATTGTAAGGATCTCATAGTTTTTTTTTTATCTTGTTATGATCGAGAATCGATATATTGATCAGTTTTTTGTTGCAGAACTGAAAGATTTTAGATTTTTTTGGATATTTTTTATTTTTTAGTTTTAGATACATATTAGAAATCATAAAATGCAGATTACTTTGCGAAAAGTGTAAAAACATGTTGCTTAAATTTGTCGGTTCCCAATTGGCTTTTTTAGAGGAAAATATTTTATCAAAAAATTAATAATTTGATGTTTTAGTTGTCAAACAAAAAAAAACAGAAACAAAAACAAAAATAAAAACAGATGACCAAGCTTGTCTTGTCTTTTCAACATGTCAATTAGATCTCGTACGTGTCTAAATTAGCCGAGTTCCAGAATTATACAAAATTGAACAAATATTGAAAAACCAACAGCATACAAATTTTGTTGGAAAAGTAAATAAATTTGTCTTATTTCCTTTCATCAACAAAGAGAACTATTGGGTCTCTATTACATCATCGTTTATAAAAAGCTCTCAAGTATGTTACACTGTTTATAACAAATAGGTTTAACAATAAGCATGTAATAAGCTAAACCGCAGAATATGAAACCAAGATGACTCCATCTACATATAATATGTTTAGAAGTTTCTACGAGAAATCTTCTCACATCAAATTTTTTGAATTCATCTCATATATTTAAAGATTTAAGAACATGTGTTATCTACGTCAAAAAAGAAGAAGAACATGTGTAATCTTTGTTAATTGACTTTAAAATAGAAACTCATAAACCTTACAAACTTAATACTCTAGAATTCAACTTGAAGATTATAATTCAAGATTTTAACCATTGAAACTTAACTCATAACAAATCTTGGAAAAATCTGATCGCTTTAATACTAATTGGTCAATCCAGTATCGTCACATGAAACAATAATGATATCATTAATCTTGGCCCATAGTCTAAGCCCAGCCCATAATGCTTGTTTGATACCATTAGGAATCAATTAGTTAAAAAACCTAAACTGTGTATAAAACGTGATATGTAGTATTATTATAAGGTATTGCAATTGATTAATTAATTAATTACTAGAGTTTACAAGAGAAATACTTCGACAAGGTCCCACAAAAAAAAAAACAGTTGGGCGGCCATCCACTTGGTTTGAAAGAGACTGAAGTGGAATCCAGCCATATGATATGATGATAGTACACATACAAATCCAAAATAATATATTTTTTTCAAATTATGATAATGATCAATTTTCTTCTCTTCATATTAATTCTACAAGTAATTATTATTATGCATGTGCATGAATATACGAAAAAAGAAATTGATACCATTTACACATTGTCACTCGAGTCCTTCCACTCCATAAACAATAATTGAATATAACGTTTATATGTTTATTGAGGAAACAACTTGTTATGTAATGGTTGGTCACTTGGTTCTATATAAATATGATTCGCTCATCTTAACGAAAACCCGAAGAAGCCATAATGATCGTGTGAATACGTGAAAAAAGCTATTAAAGAGTTGTTGATTTAGTTGTCACTAAATTCTAAAAGAGAGTGGCCACCGTCAGGACTCAGGACACTATCACTCCAGCCGAGCTTTAAGCTCGTGTGTCTCTGTGTATATGCGATTTTAAAAGAAAAATTGATATGAAAAAAAGTTTTAAAAAGAATTGGTTGGAGAATGATACTAAAATTTAAGGGAGTGGGACCAATGAAAGATCATTATTAGACGAGAAGAAAAAGACAGGATTGTTAAAGATATGTCAAAAAAGCACAGTAACAAGTAACCAAAAGAAAGCCCAATCAATTCTCTCTACTTTCATTAAAGCTTTAGGTTTTTAGGTAGTAATGTGTAATGTGTGTGTGAGGTTGTGAGATAAAGAGAAGAAGATAAGTGAGAGAGAGAGAGAGAAAGATGAAGTTCTTGTTCCAGTGTCCATGTTGCTCTTGCTTCTGCTTCTTGAAGCCAAAGCAGGGCAAACCAAAAGCTGTAGATTCAAAACCAAAGGAAGAGAAGAAAAAAGAGGAGAAGAAACAGGAGAAGAAAGAAGAGAAAAAAGAGGAAAAGAAAGAAGAAAAGAAAGAAGAGAAGAAAGAAACCAAAGCTGAGTAGGCCGAGTGAAAGATCTACTTTGAGAAAACGTAATTAATTATTCCATTTTTATTTTAATTTCTATGCTATATGATGATTATGGATGCGTAAGACTTCAATAACTTGTAATTTTTCTTGTTTAGTAACTTTTTTTTGGCCAATAATATGGTTTCATGTCTATTGATATCAATGTTGCTTGTTTGAAATTTACTCTTCTGAATATGTAAAAACTATGATTATTGTGTCTACGTATCATTGTCCTTAAATTTGGTGAAATTGAGGGTTTGCGTTCGTAATTAGAGTTGTTACTCCCAGTTTTGGTTTGGGATTTGATTCTTTTTGTTCTAACAAGTATATGTACCGAATCAAATCTGAAATCTAGCTCTTATTGGTTTAGGCAATAATTCACTAAAATTATTGCCATAAAAACAAAAAACAAAAAAGATGATTCTAATAATTTTCTACATCACTAAATTTTTTAGATTTTGTACACTAAAATTCATACTACATAACAATTATTGTGTCGGAAAGCGATACATGTATTTGTTTATTTAGTCCGAATACAGATGATTCCAATTTGTTCGCATATCAATTACCATATCACCGAAAATGATGGTCTTTCTAAGAGACAAATACTCTGTATATTATGTTATCGCCAATGTGATTTTTCTAACCATACTCCTTTGGTCTCAATGATGTTCACCTCCCAAACAATGTATGGTTGCGTCGAAACGTAATATATGACACTCATTTGATGAACATACAAAAAAATAAAAAAAATATTAGAATTACGCACGCAGATCTGTGGTCCGATGGTAAATAAGTATTGGGAATGCATTACAGCATTCTATTATGGATTCGAGTTTTTATGAAAACAAAAATCACATTTGTGTGAAAAATCTGAATTTGTATCTAAACAGTTTACCTATTAGTGCAGTAACATGCGATCTGACTATTTTCTAACATTAGACATAAAACATTTTAAATTCCAAACATGTAGTGTAATGGTTCGTTGGATCTCATGTATTTTATGATCTGCTGAACCGAGTTGTTTATTGAACCATTGAACCATGACATATTCCACACTGTAGCGCCTCAGTACATACCTACCACCTACCGAAATTGACTGGATCAACCGATTGGATATAAAAAAATGTTTTAGAATGCCATTGGATCAACCGATTGGATATAAAAAAATGTTTTAGAATGCCATTTCCGTCTGTGTTTGGGTTACATAACAGACTTTATCCATATGAATAACATGGTCTTAAAGTTAACTATAGTTGTTTCTTTGTCATGGATCTCCTAATTGTTCTATAACTATTGTTTATCACACAAGATTTTAATGGTAACATTCAGAATATTTTCCATTCTGAGTATTCGTTGTATAAATACTGGCCCAGTCCGAGAAAAAAATATTATTGGGCCTTTCTTATCCAACTCAATTTGGGCTTTACAAAAAGCATCTTTTAAATTTTTTTACGTAGCACAGAAAAAAAATGACTCATGTTTCCAAGATAACCAAATATTAATGTTTTCTTTTTTTGCTAAGGAAATATTTATATTATATTATTATATTATTAAATATTAATGTTTTCAGAGTAGAGTCCGATTCAGATTCTTCTAATTAGAAGAAGAAAAAAATCAATTTGAAAATTGAAAATCCACTTCGAAACTATTCAGTTTCAACTTTATAGATTTGATAAAAAACCACTGAAACCTGATCGGATGGTGTAGCCAAATCCATATAATCAGTAATTCACACTAATATAATCACACTAATAAAATTTAATCCATATAATCTTTAGGTTTAAATAAACAGCGATATGAAATCGAACAAAATATGGGGAAAAAACAACCCAATTTAAATCTTTTATTCAAAAGTAATGGATTGATATATAAAGTTGGTAAAAAATCAGCAATTCAATCACTTTGTTATGGAAAGTGAGTTAATACGTGAGTCAATTCTCACACGTCTAAACATAAATGCCTTTGATTTTCTTTGCAACGTTCAAAATCCTTATTACCTTACCAAAACTATTCCATTTTCATAAAAGAAAGAAATAAATTAATTACCTGTCACCAATTTTCGTTTTCCATTTTTGTAAAATTCGTCTATTCTCTCCATCAATTCCTAAACTTCTATATATTCGTTACGTAGCTTTTACTCTCTTTCACCACACACAATCACAGACACATAGACAAAAAAACCCTATTTTTCATTTCTCAGATCTCGCCGCTTCTTGAAAACCATGGTGGCGTTCATGAACAGTCTCTGTTTTTGTTTCGTCGTTCTTGCTTCTTTTGCAACTCTCTTCTCCGTCGTCGATGCACGGAGGTTTTACGTCGGAGGTAACGGCGCTTGGGTCATAAATCCACACGAGGGTTACAATACTTGGGCTGAAAGAAACCGTTTCCAAGTCAATGATACACTCTGTAAGATTCTTCTTTCTTTTGCTTAGGTTTTTAATTTTATCGATGGGGTTGTGAAATATAAAAGGTTGAATCTTTTGTAGATTTTAAGTATGCTAAAGGATTGGACTCTGTGCAACGAGTGATGAAAGAAGATTTCGATGGCTGCAACGTTATGAATCCGCTCCAGAAATTTGACAATGGAGAAGCTGAGGTTACTTTGAATCGATCTGGTCCTTTTTATTTCATCAGTGGTAATCAACATCACTGTTTGAAAGGTCAGAAGTTGATCGTCGTTGTCCTCGCCGTCAGAAATCACCCCAAGGTACCCATTTCTCCGGCCAAAGCTCCGTCGACTGCACAACCTCCAAAATCTCCTTCCCCTGTTTCTCCAGTTGCACCGGCCAAAGCTCCGTCGACTGCCCAACCTCCAAAATCTCACTCGCCTGTTTCTCCAGTTGCACCGGCCAAAGCTCCGTCGACTGCGCAACCTCCAAAATCTCACTCCCCTGTTTCTCCTGTAGCTCCGGCCAAAGCTCCGTCGACTGCACAACCTCCAAAAGCTCATTCCCCTGTTTCTCCAAATTCTCCGGCGAAAGCTCCATCAACGGTCCAACCTCCAAAATCACCTTCCCCTGTTTCTCCAACTGCACCGGCAAAATCTCCATCAACGGCACATACGCCTAAATCTCCTTCACCCATTTCTCCGGTGACTCCTCCGTCAACATCTCAGCCACCAAAATCCTCTGTTTCTCCATTCAAGCCTCCTACACCTTCGCCGTCAGCAAAATCTCCATCGCCGTCAGCTTCTTCTCCGACAAACTCTCCAACATCCTCGCCGTCGCCTGATCAGACTCCATCTCTATCGCCATCTCCTTCTGACTCAACTCCGGCCGCCGATAACATCAAGGCGCCGGCGCCAAGTCCCAAAAGTGCAGCAAGTGGTGTGGCCGTTACTTCTGTTTTGACCACTGTACTGAGTGTGGTTTTTACCGTTTTAATGTTCGCTTAAGCGTAAACATTTGGTTTTTTCATGTTTGATTGAGATTTCTTTTTTCTGTTGCTGAAGTTTTATAATTCGAGTTGCTACTCTTATCTGTTTATTATTTGCTATGAGTGTCGTTATTTTGCATTATTGGACTACTATTTTCGTTATTATTATCGCTATGTTGTTCTAATTAGCATTATATCATTCGACTGTTACTTGATTTTATTCATGTGTTCAAGTTAAGTTATCGCAGATATTTTAGAACCCCTAATTTTTACTTTTTACCCCTTAGTTCAACGATTGAATAAGATTAATTTACCCTTTGATTTAATAAAAAAATTGATCGACATTAGTGGAAACTAATATCCCATGTGATAAACAAATATTTAAAATATACTTACATAATATTTTTTCTTAAACACTGTTTAGAAATCAAAAGTGCAAATCTTTTTCTCATTAAAATGATTACTTAATACCTTTCTCAACTTCGACGGATATATAAGTTTAATTTTGGACTGGATTTTGAATATTGCGTTAGTTAATCCTTATTTTAATGCAATGAAAAGTTATATAAAAAATTTAAGTTTTGAAGATGCTAACTATTATTATTCCCATTTTGAAAAATGAATGCATACAAATTATTCAACTGCAAATGCTTAGAATTCAACGGCCAAATAAATGGTACTGACGTATTTCTATTTATAGCATAAACTACAAATTTGAAAACGAGTAGTGAAGGGTTTGGACAGACAATAATGCATATTTACATGATTTATAATCAAATAGAGCACATATTAAATTATCCCTACCAATCCTCCACGTAAATTCAGGACAACATCAAGTTCCTTCAAATAATAATTCATATGCTATCAAGTTTTTTAAAATAATAATTTAATAAGCTACCAAGTTCCTAAAAATAATAATTTGATATGGTATCAACTTCCTCAAAATAATAATTTCATATGCTATTTAATTACACCACGTCAATATCATATTATTAATATATAACACCAATGTGAGAAAGTCGTCGATCCCTTTTTGCGATTCTTGAGTTTATATGATAGGATATTGCTTAGGATGAGATAATCCTAACTTGTTTTCCACAAGAAGTTAAGACCAACAAGCTAAAAAACCTTGAAGTAACTATCCATCACTTTTTAAATAATTAGACAAGAGTTTGATATTATACTTATCTTATATTAATTAATAACAATATTGATACGTGTGAGGAACAAATCCACTTGTCAAAAACTAGTTTATGTTCGAGTCATAATGATGTACATAGAAAAGGTAAAGATCTTTAGTAATACCACAAATGAAAAAACACGTAATTAGGGAAATGTAAAGACACGAGTATTCAAAAGAGAATGGTTTGATTCGAGAAGACTATAGCTAAGTTGAAACTTGAAAGCATGAGAGACAGATCGTGACATGGAAAAAGAACAGTAGTTCACGTGGCAATACGAGACGAATCCGCCAAGTGTCCTCAAAAACAATATTTTTTTTTTGGAAATATAAAATTGACACTGGTTCAAGTGTATAATATCCGAGACTGAGCAAGTTATTGTGAAAACATATTTTCATCAATGAAGTACACAAACTCGATTCAAAATCCATCTATATAGATCTGGTGTCGATACACATACACTAGGATGTTTAAAAGAACCACCACTTCCTCTGCCGGTTTCCCTGAGACAAGAAACAGAGAAATCATAAGTTGATCCAAAAGGAGAAATATCAAAATTAGTCACAAGAATGATGTATTATAACAAATATAGCAGTGCAAATACATTTTAGTAATCAATTGCTACCTTTTGATTGTTCTTCTGCGACTTTAACAAGATGGGCTGTGGAAGAACAGCCATGCTTGAGTCTTTGATGAATGGTCTTACTTTCTCCTCCAACATTTCCTCCACCTACAAACCATAAGAGGATTAAACGGTATGCATTTAGAAAATTAAGAATCGAAACGATAACGAGTTGTGTCAAAATGTTCCTTTTGATTGACCTTCTCTTGACGCCATTTCACTTCCCATTGTGCATCCAAGATTTTGTCTGCGATTTCTCTTTGCGCATTGAGAAGAACGGTCTTCTCGTACAGTTTTGCCGGGTTTTTGAGATCCTCTTCACTCCAAGAGGAAGTATTCAATGGGAGATTCAGTTCCTGCACATATTCAGCAGTTAGTTCTGAACTGTACCCTTGGTCTCAGGAACACGAATAACAAAAACTATCGACTCTAAAACCAAAAAGAAGAAAGAGAGCTTACACCCCAATTCTGAGGACGAGGAGGTGGACTGAGCTTTGTGACTTCAGCCTCCAGTGCTTTCTTAGCCTTGTAAAAAGGTACATTTTTGACTATGACGGGGTCTTCCTGAGCACGGATAGGATCAATGGAGAATAAGGCCTGTAAAACCATGAGAACTAAACGGTGATTGCTAAACTTCTTCAGCTGACATATTCTGATCTAGTTCCCTAGATTTGTGTCCAATCCTTTTTAAAAACCACAAAGAGGTGATCTTACATCCTGCAAATATTCCCAGCCAGGGTTTCGTTTAGCCACCAAGTCCCGAAGTTGATCATATCGCATAGATTCCTGATCAGAGAAGACGTAAAACTTAACTATTATTGAAACTTAAAAGCTGAATTATTCAACAATTCGAGAGAGGCCCTTTTTGTTTACTGTTGTTACGCAGAAAGAAAATTTTCTATGATGCAAAGCCCTGAGCACATTAGTATCCTGCGAAAGTGCATATATCTAAAATTACCTAGCACATACTATCTAGATATGGAACAGATTCTGTATTGGCG
Source organism: Schrenkiella parvula (assembly GCA_000218505.1). Classification (NCBI taxonomy): domain Eukaryota; kingdom Viridiplantae; phylum Streptophyta; class Magnoliopsida; order Brassicales; family Brassicaceae; genus Schrenkiella; species Schrenkiella parvula. The sequence continues at coordinate 8,503,258 of CM001192.1, read as the reverse complement.
TAGCAACACCATCCCAAATGAGGATTAAGAAGATTCAACTTTCAGCTAAGAGTAGACTAAAGCTTCTACGGTATTCTTGGATTAAACCTCTAGAAGACCAGAACCTTCAAATGACAGTAAACTCTAAAGTACAACACTGGTGAATAAGTCATGCTGAAGGAGATCTATGTAGGGAACAAAGGAGGTGCTAACCTCGTATTGCAACCATATTTTCCTCTTGACATCTTCATCATAATCAAACCCACCCACAATCTGAGGCAAAGTGATCAACCAGAAATTTGCAATGCTGGGATCTTTCATGCTGTGAACAATGTGCTGAAGTAGAAAACATGAGTAATTAGACGAGGTAAACATAGCACGTTATTGGGTCTATAAATAGACTTTGTGGTGCTCACCTCATAGGGATAGTCCATCTTCCTCAGCACATTGTACGCTTTCCATGGAGGTTCCATGATCTGCAAAACGAAAGTCAAGTTCATTCGTTAGGTATTTAACAATTGATAGTTTTATGCCAGAAAAAGAGCTACCTCGCTTTGGTCTTTTAATACCTACGAAGTAGTAAATATAAATCCCACTGGGAATTTATGTAGATGATAAGCTGAGAAGAAGTAAAAGCAGATGCTAAACATACATCATCAGCTGAGATCCTGACTTGCAGCTTGTTTTTGCACTCGGGACAGCTCATTACTCCCTGCAGTATCAGTAGGTTTTCCATCAAATTATTGATGTAAAAACAGCCTATATCTTTCAATCTGAACACACAGACAAGCACCTTATTACATGGACATGAGATTAGCAGTACTTGAAAATTTGAGAGATATAAACCAAATGCTTATCAAATATAGCAGTAAATATCCGTAGCCTAGAGCAATAGCAGCGCAAATGAGCTTACTGTTCCATCACAAGCTTGGCAGTCTTTTGATGGCAAGGGTGCACTAAGGTTGATGGAGGAGGGCAGATGAACCAGCTCAGCTCGATTGTCAACTATGGCATCTGCGACACAATCTGCTGTTGGTTTCTCTCCACTACAAGAAAAGACAGTAAAGGAGACATCTTAAAATTCTTTCATATATGATAGAATACCACTTGGATAGCTTAAGAATTGTCAGATGGAAATACCGCCATTAACATACACTCTCTGAAACTGCTCATCTAAATTTCCTTACTTCCTTTCAAACTCGCTGGACACTAAATGGAATAAAGCACTAGTAAAAACAATTTTTTTACAGGTTATCTGGGTTCTTAAATCTGAGCACAACCATTAAGCAAAGTGAAATTCAAAACAAAACGGATGACCCCAGTTGTATATCTGTCAATCAGTCTACGCTTGCAAAACCATCATTGTAGGTAACAACGGAATGGTCAACTTCTCTTATGGGTTATAACTTTTAACATCTAAAATCGTTGCTGAGAAGCGGTAAGAACATTTGGTGGAGTCACCGAAGTGATAGATTCACTAATCCTCATGGATCCAAGTACTTGAAGCAATCAAAACTTGGGTTAGAAAGAGACAATCCCCACCTTCTTAAGTTGTAATCTTTAATCTGGTAATGAACATTCCCTGTTCCTTTGCACATGGTGCACCGTAATGCCTGCCACCCATTACAAGTTTTGCAATCCCTGACCAACAGAAAAATGTGTTCGGATTACTTCAAAACTTAGTGAGGATGAGATCAGCTGTAAGAAAAGTGGCATCTAAAATTTTCTCTGAACCCAGAATAAAGCTTCAATAACTAGGGCTGACTTCAAATATTGAAAACTGACCTTTGGCATATCACTTTCTTTCCCAAATCCAACGCAATGTCATAAGTTCCAAGCGTAGCAACCGCCTACAATCAGTGAAACTCAAATGATGAAAATTTTCAATAGAAAACAAGCCAATAAATAAGACATTTGCCAAATTTTGATTGAAAATGCAAACTTGAAGAACTCAGATAGAAATTCAGCTCACTCTAAGCGTACTCGCATTAAAGTTCAAAACTTTTAGCAAACAAAATGGAAAAAAATTGCTAACGAACACAATTTCACGGAAAAATCAAGCTTAAGACCGACAAGTAAACCAGACGAGAGCTAAAATGTCGAGTTATATAATAAACTGGGACCATAAATTTTCAGGAGGAAGAACAACTCACGAAAACAGAAAGATAAGATATTTTGGAGATGAATTCTGGGATGCCAAATCCGCGAGGTGCAGAGCCAGCTATGTCGAAGGCGAGAGTGAAAGGAGATAACACAACTTTGATTGGGAAGTCGAGAATGTCTATGACTTGTTGTCCATAACGAGTGGAGAATTGCTTGAACTGAGCATCAGCGAACTGTGTCACGTTCTGTATCAAACGACCTGGTCCTCTCGACATTGGAGAAGGAGAAGAAGAAGATAAGAGCTTTCTCCCACTCTCTCTGGTTTTACGAGGATGTTAGTTTTTTGTTCACAGAGGGTTCAAGAGTGGTTTTACACTATTCTTATCTCCAATGTGGATTAGACTTATTCTTAGCTACCAAACATATCCGTTTTCTTACAGGCTACATGCCGTTTCTAAGTGAGCGAAACGACGAGAAGTTTTAATTTGAGAAGATTAAATAGCTGATGGAAGCATATTTTTTACATACGTACAAATGTAATAAAATCTATAATTATTAACTCGCATAATTATAATATATTTTTATATTTTAGATTAAAAATTCGTGTTAAATTATCTAAAAATTATGTTTATAAACTGTAAATACAAAACTTATATAAATAATTAAAAAAATTAACTTAAATTATGTAAAAAATTTCAAAAATAATAAAAATGTTAGATTATAATTATTATCTCGAATGTACGTAGATTGGACTTATTCTTTACTGCCAAAAACATTTTCAATTAAAAAGTAGAAATACAAAATTGGATTAGCAAATTATTGAATTTAAGAGCAAGAAAAATGCTGTGCTTAAGATTGCAAACTTGACGCAAGTTTGGACCTTTTTAAAAATATATAAAATCAACGAAATTTAAGGGGAAGAGAAAAAGGAATCATATTCTCTGAAAGCAGCCAAGAGAAAGCTCGCTGAGAAAACCTGCGTTTCATTCCCCTGAAAAGCTCCAATCTTTCAATCTCTCTTGCTAAGCTCTGTACCTGGTTCCGAGAATCAATGGCGGTGGCTGCAGCGGCGATGACCGGATTTCCGCAGGCTTATCTGGAGAGTAAAGAGGTGAAGGAGACGAGTTCGCTGGTGACTGAGCTCTGCCGTCATTTTTACACTCAAGGTTGGGTATCTGGAACAGGCGGTAGCATAACGATGAAGGTTCACGATGCTTCAATCCCTAAACCGGGGCAACTCATCGTCATGTCTCCTTCAGGTTTCTCTACATCTCAATTCGCTTTTTTTCTCTGTGATTCCGATTTTGATTGGAATGTTCTTCGCTATTTGAACTTGTGAGGGGTTTCTTGTAAGAAACTGTATGTGCCTTTTCTCTAGTGAGCTTTGCTGGATTTGTTCTCGTGGTTTGTCAATTTGCTATCTGAATTATGCTTGTCGAAGTGTCTGTCTTCAGTGTTCAAACTTTATATGAGGTTTGTAATTCCGAGGGATGTGTTTGATTAGTTAACATCTCTGTTTCTAGAGATCATTTTGTGTATGTATGCTCATACAATCACTTTAGTAACACTCTTTCTGTGCACTATTGTTTTCTCTTTCGATGTTTAGAAGCGTTCTTAGTGCATTTGAATTGTTGGCAACTTAAAAATGCAAAGGATTGTATGTAAAGGGAAATCTCGCGATGTGTTTTTGAGTTTAATTTGCTTCACCGCTTGCTAATTTATTGCTGTGTGTTGAAGGTGTTCAAAAAGAGAGGATGCAACCTGAGGATATGTACATCTTATCTGCAAATGGATCCATCATATCTGCACCCTCTCCAAAGCCATACCCTAATAAGCCCCCCAAGTGTACTGATTGTGCTCCTCTTTTCATGAAGGTATGGTTTTTTCACCTTACAAGATAGTAAAACTGATTCTTTGTCTGGGATTTTCTGTGTATTTGGTTTGATTTACTTGGTCTGTTTTGATATGGTGAATGGTAATGGATATTTGTACTTTATCGTATGGTAGTTTCTTTGCTGAATGTACTTGAATTTCCATTGAAGTTTTGAGCAGCATTTACAGTTTTCAAGTTAATCTGTTTTCTGTTAAGAAGGATTTTTTTAGAGCATATGGTCATCATCCAAATAGGTTAAGAGCTTGTCGCTCTTTTTTAGTGGTATTTTTCCCTTCCTCGTATTTAGAATGGCAAATACGTTGATTGCTAATGACTGTTAGATTGCAATAAAAAAAAAAAGTGCAGAACAGGCGGCTTTCTTTGGGGAAACGCTTGCGAAAACTCGGTTACAAGGTAAAACTTGTCCAATCTGAGAAATAATCCCCTCTTTGGGTGTCTCAGTGGGTTTCTTCGACCCATAGAACCTCCACTACGTTGCACGTGTAGAAATGGATTCAGTCAAGTGTTAGAACAAATTCAATGGCTCAGTCAAGGGTAGAGTTCTATTGATGTTTACACAGAAAATATTGAAAATGGATATTTGGTTGTAAAATTCTTTCTACTTCTTAAAGAACCACTTTTAGAAAAGCTAAAAATTGTTTTCTTGCGTTCAGTTGAACAGTGCGATTGTGGAATCATTGCTTGTAATGTCTATACGTACATATGATTTGCATGTATGTAAAGAAAAAACTATTGTTGCTTCAGTAACTTGTGTTTCAACAAGTTGTATGTGGTCTGCGTTAATGCTATTTGTTTTCAAGCAAGTAAAAATTTCATTCTTTTAACAGAGTTTCATAGTTTAGTATCTCAGTTTTTGCCCTACCAAATTGTCTTGCTCTGTTTATTTGATTTTCCATTTCATTCATACGTGCAATCTCTAGTAACAGTGAGATAATTTACATTAAAATTCTTAGCATTGACATTGTTATAGTTTCTTACGCTTGGTGATGAACTCTTATGAGGTATTGTTTAACGTTTTGGAGCAGGCATATCAGATGCGAAATGCTGGAGCTGTTATTCATAGTCATGGCATGGAATCTTGTCTTGTTACGATGCTTAATCCACAAGCCAAAGAATTTCGTGTAAGCCTGAATGTTAGACATTCAAAAGTTCCTAAATATCAGTTAAAACTTTGGATCTTAATGTTTCTTCATATCTGACATGTCTTTAGATAACTCACATGGAGATGATTAAAGGGATTCAAGGTCACGGATACTATGACGAGCTCGTTGTCCCAATCATAGAGAACACAGCTTATGAGAATGAACTAACAGATTCACTCACCAAAGCTGTATGTCTATATATACTGAGGACGTTTGTATTGATTATATGCATCAAAAGAATGATTCTAATTAGTTTTATACGACATATTTTACTCCCATTTTCAGATAGAAGCCTATCCGAAGGCAACAGCAGTGTTGGTACGCAATCACGGAGTTTACATTTGGGGTGATTCTTGGATCCATGCTAAGACACAGGTTTGTGAAAATTACTTCAAATTTTGATTGAAAGTTGAGAAACTAACAATAAGTTTTATATGGTTTTCTGTATGTTACATTCACATATGGTTTGCTATTTAAAAACTTTTGTGCTTAATTCCAGGCTGAATGTTATCATTATCTGTTCGATGCTGCCATCAAGCTTCATCAACTGGGTCTGGATTCTGCTACCCCAGACCACGGGCCTATTCAAAGGCCCATACACTCACAGAATCAAATTTCCACAAAGTTATCTGTAAAATCCGGAGTCAAGGATTCACAAAACCAAATCGAATCACCTCGGGTAAAAAGTCTATGATTTCTATCGTCTTACATGTTACATCCGGAGTCAAGGATTATACTCTTTTTGGTTGCACAGGGATGCATTGTTCTCGACATTGAAGGAACAACTACGCCCATAACATTTGTCACAGATGTTCTATTTCCCTATGCTCGTGAAAACGTTGGAAAGCATTTGAATTTGACGTACGACACAGCAGAAACCCAAGAGGATATTAAGTTGTTGCGGTCTCAGGTAATAACAAATTATTATCCTCTCTCTACAAACTTTCTTTATTGTCTTATCATCTCGTCTCCTAAACAAGTGACCAAAGTTCATCCCTGGTATTTGTTGCAGGTTGAAGAAGACTTGAGACAGGGTTTAACCAGCGCTGTTCCTATACCTCATGCTGATGAAGGAAAAGAACAGGTCATCGCCGCTATGGTCTCTAATGTAGAGGCAATGATAAAAGCCGATAGAAAGATCACTGCTTTAAAGGAATTGCAAGTGAGAAAAAAAAATAAGTTTCCGCCTTTTTTTGTTCTCTTTTGTTGATTTAGATAATGTCTGATATGTGTATATGATGTTTTTCTTATGCAGGGTCACATATGGCAAACAGGTTTTGAATGTAATGAACTGAAATCTGTGGTTTTTGAGGATGTAGCAGACGCTTTAGAGAAATGGCATTCTTCCGGAATTAAGGTTTGTTCATGTAGCTTTTAGAGAAATGGCTTCTTTGTTTCACAGGTCTAATATTTTGATGTGAATAGGTTTACATATATTCTAGTGGTAGTCGATTAGCGCAAAGGCTTCTCTTTGGGAACACAAACTATGGAGATCTGAGAAAGTATTTATCTGGCTTTTTCGACACTACAATCGGGTATATAAAAGATCTCTCACTTCCATTTCAATAGAAGATGATCCAACGGCTGCAAATCTCATTCGTTTCTTGGCTGCAGAAACAAGAAAGAAAGCCGGAGTTACAAGGAGATTACAGAAACATTGGGAGTGGATGATCCTTCGGAGATTCTTTTTGTGACGGATGTTTATCAAGAAGCTACAGCTGCACAAGCCGCAGGTAAACAACATGCACAGAGCTCTCCAAATGCTATTTTACTTCAAGCCAATTAGAGATTCTGTTTAAAGGAACTGACTTTTTGTGGGTTTCTCAATTTCGGTGAAAGGTCTGGAGGCGATTATATCGATTCGACCTGGAAACGCTTCCCTACCAGAGAATCACGGGTTCAAGACTATTACATCGTTCTCTCAAATCTAGAGTTCCTCTATGTGTGTTTCCGTTGGAGTTGGACTTGATTTGAGCAGTTACACAATAAAAAGACTTGATAATAAATCTAAACTTTAGTTCATGCATATGAGTTAATGTCTTGTAACAATTGGGACAATTCTTCCCCTATGGAACACATTTTTATAATTAAATATTATAAAATAATATTTTCACTTTTCTGAAAAAAATCTTTTTAGAATTACACAAAGATATAAAGATAATTTTTATTTTTATATAATTTTTATTTATATGTGCTATGCTCACATTAACTTTTACAAAGCAAACTACAAAGACATTTTTAATGAATTAAAACTATCACTGCTAATCAGCTAACTACCATTTTTAAAATTTCATCTTTATTATTTTTCTAAATTAATAATTTTTCAATTTTTTAAATAACAGAAAATAATGATATTTTATTACATTTTATTATAATAATATCAAAAGTTTATTTTAAAAAATTAATATTTATATTTTAGTTTTCTATAATGATTAATATATTCTTTTTATTTTTCACTATTTTTTGTGGAAAAAATATATATTATGATTTATTTTAATTAAAATAAATGCTAAAAGTAATTTCAGATATTAATTAAAAAGAATGAATGGAATTATATTGAAATTTATTTCAAATCGGTTAAAGAAAAGAGAAGGACCTAAAGAATTTTTATGTATACTTATACATATTCATGAGAGTAATCTCAAATCTAATTTTTTTTCCTTTTGAATCCAAAGTTAAAAATTTAATGGTAAAAAACCAGGGTAAAATTAAATGGTAGGTAGAAATTTACCCATATTAACTTAGGAAATGACTTATTGGAAGTTCAATTTATATAATATTAGTTGATTTTAAGAGTTGAGAGATTTTATAAAAAATTTGTTATATTTGTATATTTAGAAAATCTATTAAAATATTTTATTATAAGATTTGAAGAATCCAAAGGATATAGATAGTATTATGAAATTTTGGTTTTATGATTAAATTGTTTAAAATTAAACTTTCAATAACACAAGATTTTAATAGAATCATAAAAAAGCAAACTTTTTGAACACTAATTATGTATATACTTATATGATAGGCTGCTCACATTTTATTAGTGGCTAGTAATGGAGAAGTTTAACGTGGTCTTGATTTAGATGACATTATAGAGAAAAAAAAACATATAAGTAGTTCGGTCGCATATATAAAAAGCGTATATCAAAATATCGAAATTTTCAGATAATGTGAGAAATGGTAGCAAATTCAAAGTGGAGTTGCTTGTAATTTGAAGCAAAGATGATTCGCCTTTTGCTTGGTTTTCAACTCTCATCATAACGGACTACTTATTTCGTCTTTTACTTTCTTTTACTCTTTCCCTCCACCTTCTATTTTATTTTAATTCGTTTTCATTCAAAGATTTTTTTTTTGTCCTTTCAAGTCAAAAGACAAAGCAACAGAAGAACAGTATTAACGTATAGCTATTTCTTTTCTTTTTCTTTAAGAAAAAAGAAAACGAAAGATAATAAACAGAAGAAGAGAAAGTCCAAAGAAATGTAGTAAAAAGACCAAACGTGCCTCCATGATTACTCCATCAATTTCAAAGTCATCACATCGAAATGGTCCATACTACGTGTTGAACCTGGTCATAAATCTCTTTCAAGACTCAAGAGTCTCTATTTCATATTGTCTCTTTGAAACTTTCCACTATTATTAGGGATATTACAATATTTTCATACTACTAGTCAAACTTCCGATCAATACTTATTGACAAAGACCATTCGATCCACTCATGTTTTCCAATCGCAACCATCTAAACTTTGATTGTTTATATCTAAATTTTGGCATAAAACAGGTTTTTAGGAATATTAAGTCTATATCATAAATTCGAGCATAGACATGGATATATTCTTTATATTCGATCTCGAGAATGAGTGGCACACGTTGAACTATACCCTCATATATCCATATGAACACAACTCTAAGCGATCTTTTCATTAAAAACAAAGAATAATAAGTCTTAAATCAGTATCATGATTCATGAATATATCTACCTTCCAATTACATAAATTGCTACGGATTATTGAGATTAAAAGTGAATATATCAACCGCATAAACTTTACAGTCACTCCATTACTAAGAACTTATATATTTTCGTTGTAGTTAAACAAAATCCGAGAATATATTTAATTTAATATCATATATAGAATGTGAACATTGGTGGGTCGTCGTCGGGATTTATGGATTCCTCGGAGAAGTAACCGGAAAAAGAGGAAGAAGCAGTGGCTGAGAGTCTCTAGGAGTTGAAATTGGAGAAGGATGAAGATAAAAGCCTTTTTCAGCAATGGCTTTGTCTTCTTCAGATGAGCTCCCTAAAGACAAAGGCGATGACTTGTTGAAGGGGTCATCGTTGCTTCTCAGTGGCGTAACGGGACTGTTTAGCCCTAGCTTCGGGAAATCTAGCATGCTTGGAGACAGAAGAACATTATCTGATGAGGTGTTCCTCGGAGAGAATCTTGGGCTTTGACGACTATTGTTTCCGCTTGAGAACATCAACCTCTGGGAATTTTGAAGCCTTAAAGTATTGATCATTAGATCATTCTTAGCAAACATGTTGTTATTGTTTTGTCTTCTTTCGTAGAGCTTGAAGCTGTTGGTTTTCTTGATGGGTGGGATTGAGAAACCTCCTTTGTTGTTGTTCACGGGAGAAGGATCTTCGTGGTGTTTTTCGGTGGTGGAATCTGTGGAGGAGCCAGTGAGCATCTGAACAACTTGTTTGAAAGTGGAAGTGTCTGCTTGAACAAATGTTGTTGGATATGGATTTGAGAGATGTTGATGCTGGTCTTGATGATGATGATGATGAGTAGATCTTGTCTGAGGCTGAAACCTAGGAGATGAGATTATGGGAGGGGGGTTTTGCATGATTTGTTCTGGTTTTGAAGACATGGATGATGTTGAGACCTCCATTAATGATATGTCTCTGCGTGTATATGAGGGAAAGAGAGAGAGAGAGAGAGAGGAGAATGATTGAAGGAGAAGAAGAAGAAGAGTGGAAGTTGCTGATGTGAATAATGTGTAATGTTGTTTAGTTTTGTCGTGCGACGACAATTAAAAAGACTTTAAAAAGTGAGGTGTCATGGACCCATCTCATTCTTTCTCTTCCTCTTAAAACCTTTTTTTCTTTTTGAGAAATTAAAAAAATATCTAAAAAACCTAATTTGTTAGATTCGTGTTCCGAAGACTCTGTACATCATACATCTAACATCATCATCATTTCTCTTAACGAATCATCAAGTGTTTGAAAATATATGTCACAGAGATATATATTTTGGAAAATATATGTCACAGAGATATATATTTTGGAAAATATATGTCACAGATATATATTTTCCAAAATATATATCTCTTTCTCTAATCATTTCTTCTTTAATCTTATCCATCTTTATTTGTGTTATCCATGTAAGGTAATGTATATCATGGAAATAGATAAGATATCAAACTCTTTTTTGGTTGATTTTTGATGACTGTTGATCAGAAATCCAACTTTGTCTTTCAATGTTGACATTGCTGACACTAGTTTTCTAAATTTCTATAACATCTTTATTTTGTTATAATTTTTTTAACTCACGTAAGTGTTCAAGGGAAATTTTGACAGATATTTTTGTTCACATGTAAGAGAACTAATTTCATATTTAACGTTGTTAGTTTTTTAATAAGATGAACAAGTATGTATATTCATCTAATTCACTCTTGTATATACTGTAAAAAATTTGCAGTTAAATATATAAACCAAAACATATATAATTTTTATTAACAATTTATACTATATAAAACAGTTTGCTAAAATAATAATAGCGAACATGTAATCCGTAAATCATCTTAAAATTCAAAAATATAGTAGATTTAACCACCATTTTGATGATCATAGATCTTTTGATGATCATAGATCTTTTGAATCTTTTAAAGATTTTTTGAATCTTTTAAATTGATTAAGATCATCTTTTTATTATGAATTGACTCATTTAATTCTCGATTTACATATTATTGAGTTCAAGTTAATAAATATGAACTCATATATTAATTGACACAAGTCAAGTTAAATCATTTGATTTAAGTTGAACTAACTTAATTTGAAATTTATTTTGACACGTTAATATATTTTAATATGATCAACTAATATAAATTTTATTAATTTATAATACATTAATTGTTTTATCAAATTAAAATAATTATTATTTTTTTCACTATGAAATTTAACTAAAAACCTGATTAAACTAAACTTTTATATTTGATGGAACAACCCGTAGATGATCACAATTATTAAAATATCAATTATAATTCACTCCACCATATAATTAATATACACTTATTTTTAATTTTTTTTATATTTATCAAATTAAAATAATTATTATAATATCTATATTATGAATTTTATTTAAATTTTTTATTAAGCCGATAAAGCCTTTTAAATGTAAACATCAACTAAGTCTGCTCTTGCAGGTTTTCATCTTTTATAAAACATATGCAGAAAAATATGAACACCTTTTTGGTATAAAAATTATGTAGAAAATATATAATGATTAAAATTGCTTTAATTTTAATGATATATATTGTAAATAATATGTAAAGTTAATATTATATATTAAGAAGAGTATAGATTTACTAACAACTGACCAAGTTATCACGTTTAGATTGACATCAAAATTTTGTTGTCCAACTAAGATCACCACGATTATAACTAATAATCTCGATATATAGTAGTGTACGTAATAGATTTTGATAAATGGTGTAAACTAATGATGGGTTAAATTTTTTTAATATATTGTCAAATTGTTTTTTTCTTGATTATGTATATACTTTAAATCATAGCGGTGCATTCATAAGCTATCATCTATCATACAAGTATTTCAGCATCAACATATTCAAACTTAGAACACTGAAATTGAAGTAGAAAATTCATGCAGACCTATTTTGGGATATTTATAAAGAATAGTATATTAAAGAATATCAAATCTTCAAAAACTATGGTGATTTAACTGTTTATTGGAATTTGATGACGCCAAACAACATGATAGGAGAATAATTGATAGAGGTAGAAGAACAAATATTGGGAATTTTCTTTTTAGAATCTATATTCATATACTCAATGTTAACAATGCAATGTTCTTAATTTTCTTGACATGCTTATGTTTGTTCTCTTTTCATCAAACAGAAATTTTAACTATTATGTTCTTCTTACATGTTTAATTTAAGCAATTTATAACTACCATTTCTATCAACACTCGTTAGAAAATTATTTCAGTCTCCAATTATATATGATTTATTTGTCTAAAATAACCGGATAAGATCTAAATGTCTATGATCTACGACCCTACATGAGACTTTGATATATTTTTTGTCTTCTAAATATTCATGTAGCATATGATCTCAAATACATGAACTTGTAATATTTGGAATTATTCAATTTAAAAGACTTGTTTGAAACATAACATTATTCTTGGTTCCCTCGTTGGGCTGCGTGTAGTTTATTCATTGGCGTTAAGTTTACTCGAGTCTTCTGATTCTTGGTTTAATTAGCTCTGAAGAACCGGTTTTCTTGAAAAGATTTGTGGGTGATAACCGGTTCATCAATGCTAGCTTTAGTGTTGATATTTAACTAGTTAGTTTCCTCTCCTGTTTTATTATCGTATTATTTCTCTCGTTTAAACTTGTGATTCTTTTTTTCTAAGTTTTGTTTCTGGAGATTTCTTTTTATTTCCATCATAATTTTAATATTATTCAGATCACAGAAAAAAGGAACATCAACATTGTATCTAGAGAAATGCCAAACAAAAAAAAATCAATTAACTACTAAATTTATGTAAGACCAACATCAAATTATAAAAAAAAACTGCAAAGTAATTTTTCATATAATTAAAAATCTGCAACCTAATTTTGAAATTAACAGATTTGTATTACTGATTTGATCTCATTTACATAAAATTGATATACACAATGATTTATGTTCATAAAATTCTTCAAATTTAAGAAAATGAATATAATTAAATTTATTTAAATTTGTGATGAAAATGTTCATTATCATCACCGTAACTATAACCATCAACACTACTGTTATTACCAATTCGCTATGATGGCAAGGTAGTGATGGTGGTAGTAATAATAAAAAATTAACAATGTTTTTTTGCTAAACTCAAATTAACAATGTTATATTTATTGTCTTCTATAACTTACATATACACTACCATGTTTGTTTATTAATAATAACACGATGATGATAATAATACATACTACTATTTTTTTTACAGATTACTATAAATTATGGATATATAGATTATGTTGCTTGTTAGATTGCAAGATTTTAATCTATATTTTGTAGTTTTTGTCATATGGAGGATTATTTTGCATTTTTCCCCTTGTATCTATTCGTTTTTGATTATTTTGTACTTCTATGATTTCCACTTATATAAACCCACTTGGTTTCTTACCCAAAAAGGAATATCAATAATAGTTCGTTATAACGTGTATGAATAAGCATAATTTTTGTTTGACAAGACGTTGTACTAAATGATTTTTAATTATTTCAATTTTTACGAGATTACATAAAGGTCAATTTTTTGAAATTATATTGTACTTAAAGGTTTTAATATCAAGTTACCAATAGAAAATGCAGTACAAATATTCTCTAACAAAGATTTAAAATAAACAGAAAACCTATTTAAGTTCGAATATGTTCTCGTTATTGTGAGTTACAGCAACATTTACACAAACTAGTGTGAGCACATGAGGAAACAAGATTAAAAAACGGAGACCGTATCCAATTCTATAATTATTTTTTACTTATTTTAGTGTCAATAGAAAAACATCAAAAATTAAGAAGCCAGAAAAAAAAAGAATAAGATAAAAGTAAGAATTGTGGGGACTCGAATTCCAATTGGTGAAAATTGTCGTCCCTCCATGAAGGATCAAATTCTTTCAAACTTCAAATCATTAGTGTCTTCTAGAACCCAAGTGGTTAAAGATTCCCTCTTATTGCAAGCATATATACATATATCGATCTTATTATATAGAAAATTAAGGAAAACAAACTCTTCTTAAAATTAAACCTACTTACAAAGAACTACTATTGGTAGATAAGTAGCTTATACTAGCAAAAGCCAAGGCTATATGTCTCTAAACCTATCCACATATGATTTTAAACAATTAATAATATCATTCTACATCAACATTCAAAATTAAGAAATTTACCAAATTTTAAAATTATATTACTAATATGTAAGAAATAAATACATATCTTTTACACTAAAAACATAAAAAAAAATCAATACATATTTTTTTTCAAACATTATCTTGTAAAAAAATATATTTTTTAATAAAAACGTAAAACAATTCTCATTATAATATTATTATGTAAATCTATCTCTTATAATTTTCGATTCAGTATTAAATAAACATTAATTTTCGATAATATAAAAAACCAAATTGTAAAACAAGGGTGATGATGAATCTAATGATTTGAAGTAAATTAATGGTATTTTTGTATGATACTCATTAGTTATATGATATTTATTATTCATTATTAATAATCAATATATTTTTTAGATTTACAGTGCTATAATTTTCTGAATACTATATTAAAATTTAAATGAATTGATTTATTGGTCATTTTAAAATTTCAAAAATTAAAATATTTTAAGGACTGCTAATGCACAGGGGTCTTAAAAAACTCCAAATATAACGTGGGTTAAAAAATTTAGTCACAATAATCAAAAGTGCACCAAATTATAATCTTACGTACTAAATATGTGTATACACACATGCAAGTGCAGCATGTATGGATAACGGAATAACAATCAAAAATGTTTCTTCTGCTTTTCCATTGAAAATTTGAGATGATAGGTTCACCATTTGAAATTTTTGTATTTATATGTCACCAGTCGAAACTACAATCCATTTTATCTGGTCGTGTGGTAACAAAGAAAATAAATTTACTCGTAATCCTTACATATAGTGTCATGTATTTCAATACATTTATTACATATAGAAAAAAAATCTGCACGGCTACAGATTAATCAAGAGATATGGATAGATATTGAATAAAGAAACTTAGAGAAGACAAAAAAAAAGAAAAAAAACTGCCTAAATGGCTTCGATCAAAATCCATAATTTTCGGCTTTAGATAGACAAATCTATCTAATTATTAGTATGGTAGGGAAAGAAAAAAAACATAAATTATTATTTTGGAACGTGCTTCTCAATTGTTCATCTTTTCCTTAATGGTCTCACTCGCACCTTGTGCCTTCTGCTTCATCTGCTGTCCAGTCTACATTTTGGTTCCAAATTAAAATAATAATAATAATTCATTACTCTGATCGAATTCTCATAAATACATAATTGTTTCACCCAAAAAGAAAAAGTATTGAAGAATAAAGAAAATAAAATGGACCTCTTGAATAGATTCCTTGGCAGATTGGGCAGCATTAGAGGCCTTGTCCACTAGGTTACTTGCTTTCTCCTACAACAATTTAGTTACTTCTGATTAATGTTAATTATTAATCTAAACCCAAATCTTTTTTTTTGTCAACAAATCTAAGAAATACTTATAGACAAAACCTGGGTTTGGCCTTTAGCTTGGCCAGCGTTGAAGCTCATGCTCTGACTGTTGTTAGACATTTTCTTATCTTCTTCAAAAACAAATATGGATTCTTATAAACTTTTAAGCTTTTGTTTTTGTGACTTGTGAGGAAAGAGCATTACGAGTAGATGGTTTATATACTTGTGGGGTCCTCTGTTGTTACTTCCACGTGGATTTCTGTGATTGGGTGTCTGTTTAGACTTAAACACGTGGCTTTTTAACCTTAGTACTCTCCGGTCGGACTGGGGAGGTTTTGACCACGAGACACGCAAATCTGTTGTAGACTTATTCCAGTGTCCTAATAATATAGGTCTGTTTATCAAATTTTTTTTTCATTCTTTTTTTTCGTATTACATCTTAAAACTCACGTTGATAATTGTATAATAGATCTCAAACCATACTCAATCAGTGGATGCTAAGTATCTACTTATATATAAGTGTATAGGTTGACTTTTTACAAAAAGCTGACGACTTTTAGAGCTTATCCTCAAAACAAAACCGAACAAAAAAAAAGTTTCCAAGCTACAAAAACTAAGCACACAAGGGTGGCTTTTCGCTTCTTTTCTAACTTTTCTGTTGGTTCCCAGTTTTGCATTATGATCTAGAGAGTGTAGTAGTAGTAACCAAGCATGAGAAGCACCAGAACCACAAGAGCAGCAGGAATTGCCCAAACCAAGTAATTACTCGACTTCTTACGCTTCAGGCTTGGCCTTGGTAGAGGAGTTTCTATTCCCC
Source organism: Schrenkiella parvula (assembly GCA_000218505.1). Lineage (NCBI taxonomy): Eukaryota > Viridiplantae > Streptophyta > Magnoliopsida > Brassicales > Brassicaceae > Schrenkiella > Schrenkiella parvula. The sequence continues at coordinate 8,486,856 of CM001192.1, read as the reverse complement.
TTTTGTGAATCCTATTCCTTACGTGTTTCTTCCCCTTTGAGACTTTTACTTCTTTGGGTTTCTCTATTTCTTGATTTTCAACCTCGTCTTTATATGGTTCAGAAACTTCTGGAACTTCCTCAGGCTCTACAGTGTCGTCTTCAGCTTTCTTCTTTGCTTTTCTCTCACGTTCCTGAAAGACCAAGACGAAGATGTCATCCTCCAAATAATTATTATACGACGAATGAACAATGAATAGGTATTTTAGGATATCAAGTACCTTTTCCTTCTTCTCAGCTTCCTTTTGAGCTCTTATAGCTGCTTTTGCTGCAGACTTTTCCTCCTGTTTCTGTTTCCTTTCCATGGCTTGTTTGGCTTTCGCAATCTCTTCTTGCCTTCTCATCTCTTTAACCGTTGCTTCATCAACCACTTTTGACTCTTCCTTTTGCGGTTTTCCAAGTCCATATACTTCATCATCATCAAAGTTGGGCTTAGCCACCTTTGCTTTTACAGTATCTTTAGCTTTGTTTCCAGATTCTTTCTGGCGAGCACTAACATCTGGCTTTGGGGCAGAAACTGGATCTTCCTTAGGCTGTTGTGTTCTAGCTTTAGGCACAACCTCTGTTTCAGAAGGCATTGGCTTTGCCGAGGGCTCTGGAGCAATCAGAGGCTTCTCTTCATGGTTCCTCATACGACCATCTCGGCTTAGCTGCCTAGCGTCCAGTGACGGCAAGAGTCTCTTTTCATATTCTTCTTTGAACTTCTTGTCACTGCACCAGAGAGACATAAATTTCTCACCCTGAGAAAAGACAAAAGAACCAAAAATGCAAACTATAAGACCGAATACGCAAAAATGCAAATTACAGAGAAGCATTAGTTTGTTATCAAAGATCAAACCTCAGTTTGAGAGAGCGCCTCAAGTTCTTTTACTTTATTTTGTGCAGCCAAGTCTCTAGCTTTGTTGAACACAGCACGGCTTTGGTAAAAGTTTGCATTCTGTAGAATCACACAAGAATTGAGAAATGCACACTTTCTTGAACAAGTCAGTTTCAAAAAGACAATGACAGGAAGTTCAAATACCTTCTCTTCATGCTGCTTCCTTGTCTCTTTTATGTTTGAATAAGTTTTGTTCCTCTTCGCAGTCAAAATCTTCAGCTCATTCTCCAGCACTTGAATCTCGTCTTTTGAAGCTTTAATCTTTTCACTCAGCTCATTAATCCTTGCTGAGATCGCTTGCCGCTCCTTCTTTACTCCATCTAAACCAGATCCCATTGACTAGGAAACATCACAAAAGCATATGAAAGAAGTTCTTTCTACTTCGTGGCTGAGAGACCCTACAAACTTAAATTACAGTCTGCTTACCTTAACTTGTTCTTGGATATCTTCTTTATCCCCCAAAGACTCCTTGATCTTGGCTCTCAATGCGGCATTAGCAATGACCTTATCTCTCGTCCCCTCAAGTTTTCTGATCTCTTTGAGAAGCTGCTTCTCCTCATTTAACGTATTGCTTTCGTGTTGAATCTGATATTCCAAGCCGCGTATCTTCATTTTCACCAAGACAGGAGAATTAGCAACCAGAAGAACCGACTGAAACATAAATACTATCAACATTGAGAAGTAGGATCATAGTACCATATCATTCAGTTCTTGCTCAGACGAACAGATACCAGGCCCACGAGTCCCACCCTCACTGCCCCTCAACTTCCCAAGTGCCTGCTGCAATGGCTCCATTTGTTTCCTCTTCTCATCGAACATGTTATTGTATCCCTTACGCTCAGATTTCAACGGCTCCAGAAGATTGAACAACTCAGATTTCTCGGCCTAAGCAACACACAACATCACAAGTACCAAACCCATAGTTTTAGTATTTCTTCTGCCACTGAGAATAAGTTTCAAAACATACCCTCTTAGCTTTCAACTTGTCGAAAACTCCAGCTCGAGCAAGGTTCAACTTCTGATGCTCTTGCTCAAGCTGATCAAGCGGAGCTTTGATTTTCGGGTCATCATACGAGCGTTGTTTGACAAAGTAGAAAGCTAGTCGCTTCTTCTCTGCAGGCCAATCTTCAGAGACATCTTTAGGACCGTCAGTTTTGGATACGTTTCTGTTAGTCTCTTCAACTTTGCTTGGCTCATCGTGTGAACCAAACTTGATCGAGACTTTATCTCCTTTCCCGTTCTGCTCTGGTTTGCCCTCCAATGCCGTTGGAGCAACCTCGAATCCGTCAGAGTTTCCGACCATTGCTATCAACCTCACGAAACAGAGGATCCTGATATGCCCGATATAACATATAAAACGTTTAGTGTTCGTACGATTTCATCAAAAGCAAGAAACTTGAAGATCGCAAAGAAACTCAATCCTCGAAAAGACGATCAGGGTAAGAGCAGAATCGCGATTTGCAATCATAGAGAAGAAGAATTCGAAGTATATATGAAGACGAGAAAAGTTACGCAGATTAAACCGAAGTCATCTCTCGCAAGTCAAATGGCAAGAAAACTAAACAGACGATGAAGAAACAGAACAAAACCCTCCAGAAACAGAAATTAAAAGATCAGCAATCACCCAAAATGGAAGAAAAGTAGAAGAAGATCAAGAAGCTACATAAAGCTATATTGCGAGAAAGAAGAAAGAGATAAATCGGGTAAAGAACAAGAAATGCTTAGATTACCGTGAAAGGGTAAAGGGAGAGAGAGAGAGATCTGAAGAAGATAATATAGAAGAAGAGCCTTTTAAAGAAAAAGATTCAATACGAAATTCTGGAGATAAATGGAATCAAAAATCTTGAGTTCTTCACGTATCTCTCTTTAAACTTTTTACTGAAGAGGACGACCACTAAAAAGTCCATATACTTTTTACACTAAAGAGATATTTTTTGTTAATTTCATTTATTAGTGCCACATCTACTAATTCAATTAAATAAAAATTGGGATATGAATGGTCTTAATTTATTTTATTGAAAAGAAGATAACCCAAAAAAGAGAATACTACATACTTTTTTTCACTGAAGAGATATTTTTCGTTAATGTCATTTAATTATAATTTATAAGTGGCACATCTCTGTGGTAATTGGTAAATAATACACAAATCGAATAAAATTATATGAATACCCCTTTTTTTGTCTTTCGTCTGGTTCTGCTTAAATTAATCGAATTAAACATTTTTTATTATTAATGCATATATCTTGTTAAATAATAATTTTTTTGATATATACTAACTTTATAATTTCGGTTTAGTATTAATGAAATTGGTCATCGTTAAAAAAATAGAGTTATTTAACAAGACTTGGTACTCTATTTTTTGTGAAAATTAAAAAAAACTATAGCTGATTAATCCTTTATTTCATTAAACCAGTTATGACCATATTACTAAGCCGGTTAACTTTTACAATTAAAAGATAAATTAGACACTTTTACAATTAAGGATGAAATGGTTACACCAGTTGAAGCTAAAAGCAGAGATATATGTTCTAATATTGTTCTCGGCATGGACATGACAATTGCTATGGTTTTGTGAAGAGCAGTATAGTTTCTGTAATTTGGGACATTTATTTATGTTCATTCTATTAAATTAATTGTTGTAGTAAATTTTTTCTTCTTTTCACAATCTAAAAAGCTTAACTATTTTTCATGAGCTGACCTCTTTGGTGAATAATGATTATCCGAAAACAAAAAGTAGTATCTTTAGGGCTCTAGGAGATGAAAGTTTTTTTTCTTATCATGTTACAAAAGCTCGATACTTGGAAGTTGGAACACAGTTTAGGAACAAGATCTAGAACATGTAGTAGCTTAAACCGAAAACTCCAAATTACATGGGAACGTCTGGATCCAACCTTCTCTGAATAGCAGCTGCACCCTGCCGTGTATTAAGACGAAACCAAAAACGTTACATTAGCAACGAGTTCGAAAAATGAAACTGACAATGAAGCGAAAAACAGAGCCTTTGTATCAAACCTCCATGTCCCCAATCTTGTATAGGTAGACCATTTCTTCCTTTAGCCGAGCTTGCTCTTTCATAGCTTGAGCCTGCCATTGGATGATAATCAACGTAAGATTTGTGCAAGTACATAGATTAATGGCAAAGGAAACAGTGAGGTTTCATAGAAGAAACTGACCATTCCGCCTTCCATTGATCGCTTTAGAGCTATAACTTCTTCTTCCTTCTGCTTCTCGCGTGCTTCCTGCATCTCTTGCCTGAAAACAAGCACAAAAAGGTATGCCTTATAAGCAAACTCACCCCCAATATTACATGACTGCTGATGTAAAGTAAGAATTTTTGGTTACCGGCGTTGTTCCTCGTCATTAAACACAGTACGTTCACTTTGCCCAGCTTTCTTCAAACCTTTTTTCACCTCTTTTTCCAACTTACGTCTATAGTAACCATCAATGTCATAGTATCTGCAAATTTCAAATAGATACCAAATGAACAACTAATTTCGACCATCATAACAACCATTCAACAGCAATTACGCATATTGAATCCACAACAAAAGAAGCTTACTTTTTTGAGGTAAATGTACCAGTATTGTGATCCTCCATAAAACTGTGGAAGAATCAATCAATTGCACAACATTTTATCAGAAACCAAAACGAGCTTCATATATGAACATAAACTCTGGAGATAAGTCAAGGTACATACTCTTTAAACATTTTCTTCTCTTCCCAAGGTGGCAAGCTTTCTAAGTTAACCTATTGGAAACCAAAATCAATAAAAAACAGGGCTAAGTTTTAAATTAATCGATTTGAAAACCAAAGCAAAGTAAGATCACATAAGGTTACGGAGTAGAAAAATTTACCTCTTTTACTTCAAGCAACCATGCTGTGAACTCTGGTCGTTTATTCCTACATATATGAGTAATCAACAACTTCAATATCTAATTTTTTCCAAAAACAGCAAACACAAGTATACATAATCAACAACATTCTCGACTTGAATCTCCACAAAGACTCAACATTTGTAGAACAAAAATCACATCCACCAGTATCTATCTATCTACCTCCATGTTATAGCCCAAGATTTTCCAAAAAGACAGAATCTTCACATATATGAGTAAATAACAACTTCAATAACTAATTGTATATCAAAAACAGCAAACACAAGAATATTAATCTCCACAAAGACTCAACAATGTAGAACTAAAATCACATCAACGAGTATCTGAATCTATTAAGCTGAATGTAATAGCTCAAAATATTTCAAAAAAAGACAGAAACTTTACCACATATCAGTTTCTCTGATGACTCCATACTTTCCCCATGATTCAGTGACGGCTCCTTTCTTCCCTTTATCAGATTTCTTCTCCTTCTTCTTCTTCTTCTTTTCCTTTCTCTTCCTATCTCCATCAACTCCTTTCTCCTTCCTCCTCTTCTTCTTCTTCTCTTTCTCTCGCTTCCTTCTCTTCCTCTCTCTCTCCTCTCTTTCCCTTCTCTTCCTTTTCCTTCTCCTCCGCTCATCTTCACTCTCACTCTCCTCAGAATCCGAATATTCCGATGAATACTCCGACTCAGATTCAGATTCCGAATCCGAGCTACTACTAGATTCGTCACGGTGTCTCCTGCTTCGTCTACTCCGACATTTCCTTTTCCCTCTCGCTTTTCTTCTTCTACTTCGCTCTTCCTTTTCCGATTCGGAGTCGCTACGACTTTCCAAACCCGAACCAGAATCAGACTCTCTGCCGTCTTTTGATTTCCTCTTAGATTCACGGCGAGTCACATCTTCTTCTTCGCCGGACTCCTTTTCGACACCGCTCGATTTCTCCCGGGATGATTTTCTTCTGTAGTCTCTATCCTCAACGTCCCCTTTCGCGCTCTCCAGCTGAGAACCGTCGCGGTCTCTTCCCATCTCACTAAATCGCCGGCGAGCTATCTCGACCCTAAATCGAAGGCGTAATTAAAACGTTTAAAATATTAAAGCAATGCAAATTGGGCCTGTGCTTGATAAAAAGCATAGTATTCAAAATTTTAATATTGTCGTAGACAAAGGCCCATTAATAATTCTGAAAATATAGCAAATTTTTATGCTTTAGTTCTAAATTTAGCATTATTAAATTAAATTTCCACTAATAACATAAATTTTAATTATCAAAATAAAAATTTCTTTCGTAAAGAACAAAAATATAAATTTTATATTTGAAATGTCAAAATAATGTTTTAATTTTTCTTGTAACTGATTTAAGGGAAATAAGTATTTTTTCTTACAATTATTTAGGGGATAAAGACTTGTTTAAAAACTAAAGAGTAATTTATTCTTGATATTTGAGAAATACATTTCCTTAGTTTTATTATTTGAAAACTGCTCTTTCTAAGATATTAATATGCTAAATTATCTTCATAACTCTATATATATATATGAAGATAATATATATATATCTCTAATCTACCACTTTATGCCCTTTAATTTCATTTTTTTCTATACTTTATACTACGAGACATAATTACACAATTTTTACTGAAATGTGTACACTTTTGGTGATTATAAAAGTTATCTCATGACTGAATTTGGCAAACAAAGCACTAGCTTTTCTATAAACAGCAACACCGAACTATATGCTATCAAGTTCTTTGAGCATCAGTAAAATCTGAAGAAGTTTATTTCCATAGGGACAACATAATAAATCATAGAACTTTATGAGAACCAAACACTCATAAACTAACTTTTGTTCATTTTAACTAGTTCAAATGTGGTATAGTTCAGAATACTTATACTTTAGGAGCTTTCTGTTTTTGCTGTAAATGCTATAAAAACCAACGTATTTCATTGAATAAGATTGATAAGTTTTCAGCATCAAATACAAACGAGCATTTGATCTTTCAATCGTAACCTTCTTCTTCGGTTTATAATTGTTGACCTTCTTCCTATTAACAAACTTCTTCTTCTCCCTCTCTAATGGTTTCACATAAAGCTCTTCATACAAGTAATTTATGAAGTCGCCTCTACTCATATGAATGAGTTCTCTAGATTTCTTCGCACTTTGGAATGGGATGACCATATTTGGACCGCAAGTAGTCGCATATCCCTACGGCTTCATCCGACTTGTTCTCTCGTACGCATTTGTGAATTTTCGTGAAGATAGTGCCGAGTTCTGATTTTTGTCTCATCACTCCCCTTTGGTTTTGAGTGAGACACTTGACAGTCATCGGAAATGCTTTACGTGACAGCGTTGGGAAGGAAGATGAAGAAAATAATGTCACTCTACTGGCCAGACGATGAAGAAAGCAAAGAGAGAAAATACTAATTTCAGTCTTTTCATATCTATGTTTCTCTTCTTTCAAATGCTTGCGGTTAGGACTTAGGAACTAATGTCCAATTATCCTTTTGTTTTTGTCTTTTATGATATATATGTTATATATATATATATATATATGTTTTTCTTATAGTATGAATGTTAAGAACGTTATATGTATCATTTTTATATAGAGAACGAAATCAGATTGCTGATCTTCCACTACAAAAAAAATAGATATCGTTACTATTTTTTTGGTCACAATATATTAATATTTCGCCACAACATAATTATTGTGATAAAAATGATACGAATTACAAAAATGTCACAATAAAATAGTCATAAATCTACTTTAGTCTCAAAAACGTCACAAATGTTGTGACGATAAACTATGGTAACAATTTGTCACAATTTGTGACATGTGATACTATTTAAACGTTACAAAAATGACACAATTCGTGACTAACTATAGTTACAAATTGGCCACAGATTGTAACAAATAAATGTCACACATCTATCACATGTTATTACCATATTTTAGTCACCAATACGTTAAGACAAAAAAAAACGGCACATATGTGTCACAGTTAGTGACTAAATTAGAGTCACACAATGGTCACTATATTTTTTTAGTTGTGACATTTTTTCCAACTGAATACGTAACAATTTGTTATGAATCTGCTAAAATGAAAAAACTTAATAATTTAGTGACAAACTATTACCAATTTTTAATTCACTGTAATTACTATATATATAATTACAAAAAAAAATCTAAAATAAAAAAATCAAACGATAAATAAAAAATACTTACTTAGAAATTAGAAGCAAACATCCACAATAAAATATTTCATCAAAAACAAAGGAAATCGACAAACACAATATAAAATACAAACTTAACAATACTGAAGATAAATATAAACCAGAATAACTAAATTTCATGGAAAGCATGGTAATGTTGGTTGTGGAGCTGGGAACTAGAAATTTTGACTTACTAAGGTCTCAACAATCTTCTCCATAGATTCAAGCCTTTTCTAAAAATTCAGTTTCTCTTCACGGCTTTGGTTCAGCTCTGTTTCCATCTCTTGCACCCTTTGTGTTAACATATCCGCTTCTTCAATAGGTTGTGCTGCATTCGAAGAAGCTTCAGCAGCTAGTAAAACCTGATTATCCAGAGCTCCAAGTACAAAAATATTGTCTTGTTTAGATAATTCAGTCATAACCTAGAAAAAACACAATATACATGAATAAAAACCTAAAAACAAAAAATAGTATACACACATGACTAACCTAACAATATAAAGTTTATTTACCGATCAGTTTTAAAGTTAAAGTTTTACCTTGACATAAATTTCATTTTTTTACGTTGATCAAGATTTTCAGCTGTCACATTCTCTTCAACAGCATTTTCGAGCTGTTCCAAGCGTTCTTGTATATGCATTTCATAAGTTTATGCAACCAATCGGGCTCGTTGATCGACATAAGTTTCATCGGCCTCATTATTTGCTTCCTGAAAATGGAACAGTCAAATAAAGTAAAAGAATACAATAAAAGTCTGACGATTAAAAACTAACAATTTAAAATTAATAATGAAACAACATATCCATTACCAAAATATCTTGAACTCTAGCATAAGAGCAAGAACCATCTAGAATGTGGACCTAAACCATTGCGATCAGACAACTTTGAAGCACATGTTTTCTTGCTATTTGCTTTTGTTTGTGGTGTTATCTATATATATATATATATATATATATATATATATATATATATATATCAACGTATTTGTATTATATATTAAATTTACTCCTGAGAAGTTGAAGTTGAAGTTGACGTTGAAGTTGAAATTGAAGCTTCATCTCCTCCTTCCCTTCTCCCGCAGCCTTTCCCTTTTGCACGAAATTCATTGTTTACTCAATTTATTATATAAACTTTAAAATTTTATAGACATATATATGTGCATTATTTATCTCTAATTTAGTTATCTTTATCCATCACTGCTTTGTCTATCCTAGCATAGATTTGTCATCCTTATCAACAATTCTCGGTAAGCAAATAAATTTTGAACGAACTTCCAAAACCTGTTCATAGTGATTTTTTTTCTTTCTTCTTTTTTTTGTGTGTTTTTCTATAGTTTTTTCTCTCTTTTTTTCTTTCTTGTCCTTGCAGACTAATGTCTGTGTGCTATATCTCTATTTTATAATCTAATTAGTTTCCTCAAAAGTATTGATGAAGCTTATACATTTTGATTCATACCAGTTTTTGCATGGATGAACTAAACGCATTTTACTTTATGATGAATTATTAGTTTATTTTTAAGCAAAATAAAAGAAAAATATATGAAAAGAATTACTTATATATTGCACTTGTTTGTTTGGTTTTTAGGTTTGAAATATTTTTATTAATATATACTTTACTTTTCTAAATCAAATTAATACTTTATGCACTACAATAATGACACCTCAATATATGTGAATTAAGTACTTTAATTTTATTCAAAATTTCAACCGTCTTGGTTAATATTTTAATATTTCAAAACAACCATTCTTTTTTCAGAAAAAATACATGTATACTTATATGTTTTTGGTACATTTTGAGTTAGAAAAACGTAATACATGCAATTAAAACAAACAAACAAAATAAAATGCATGTGGTCATAATATTCTAAAAAGGAAATATTATGTAGTTACGGTTATTCACTTATTCTTTATTTTATTTTAAAATTTTAAGAAATTAAAAACAAATTTCTAACAAGTTAATTTCACCAACAACTGTGTTTCAAAGTCTATCATCCGCATTACTATTTTATTATCATCAACTTTTTTTTTCTATTGTTATTTTCGTTATGTCCGACATATATGTTTATCAAAAATGTTACATAAAGCCAAAACAAAAAAAATTGTTTAATTCAGATTATTGGAATCATCTTGAACAAATTATAATTAGAAAAAATATGAAGATTTAGTCAAGATTAACAAACAGATCAAAAGACTTAGATAAATAAAAATAATCATATAATCGAGTTAGATGAGCTGAGTTAGCTAAACTATTAACTAAACCAGTTAGACGGCCAATTAAACAAGCTGAACAAGTTAGTGTCTGGACAAAATTAATTGGTATTTGAGCTACTTAGATGGACCGGACAGGAAATATAATTAGATTGTTTGTCCAAATTATATCATGTAAAAGTTATTATCAATGTTTACACTCATCATCTAGCCATTTTCAATTTTATAATGAAATGATTCAATTTTATTTGGGTATTCACTATTGTAAAAGAAAAATCTTATTATCTTAAAATTATGTCATAACTAGTGTAGGGAGATGAACATTTTATTAAGCTAATGGATACAGAAACAAAGCATTTCCGGAAGTAGCAGGAAACCTACTTAGATCATATTCGCGGCTGCTTCTCTTACTAATATCGTAAACACCAAAGCCATAGCTAACGTAATATATAGAGTTAGGCTTGAGTCCAGGAAACTTGCTTGCCTCTAAACAGAATGGCTCATTCTCGCCAATGAAAATGCAAACATCTCCAATGTTTTCTGTGTAGTTTGCGATTATTCTTCTTTCTTGGTGTTTACCCTCATCTTCTATCTTGAACACCATGAATCGCTTGGTTTTTTCATATATTCTATCTATGTTCCTGTCTCTACATAGCTCGACATACCTGCAGAGCAGAGTAAAGAATACAAAAATTTATTGTTACTTATTACCTAAAGAACTCTAGCTATTCTAGTTACATGGATTTGTTGTGTGTGTTACCATTGAACAATGAAACGTTCGCCAGAAGACGACTCCGCAATATAATCACACCGGAAACATGAAGCCAGTATCTCCCACTCGTACTGTGGCATCAAAGGGAAGTTCTCAAACTGTAACTTGAGAAAGTTGGGCTTCTTGTTATTGTTTTTGAGATCCAAAGCAGCCATGTAGGCACATCCACTAGTGAGGAGGTGAAACATCTGGTGTTTCCGAGAATAAACCACTTGAGAGTCCATGTCGTAGGAGAAAGGAATGTCGATGATGGTCCACTCGGAATCTCGATGAGGCATACAGTAACAAAGTTCAGATCCAAAGAAGGTGACACTCACTACATAATCTTCGTCTTGGTTGGGAAAAGAAGTTGACAAGGAAGCATTTCTGGCCACTTGCGAATGATAAAAGAGGTGATCAGTAAATGGAGGCAGAGCAATGGTTTTGTGAGATGACTCTGAGGACCAAGGGTTAAACACTTGGCTGAGATGTACGGTGGAATCACGGGCGGACAAAAAAACAGCCCAGCCACGTGAACTTCCAAGAAGTTGACATTCTTCTGACAACACGTTTGGGAACTTCTTGTCAGCAATCTTGACGATTCTTTCACTCCTCGGATTGAATACCCAGTAAGTTGTAATAAGGTTTTCTTCACCATTTGAAGATTCATCATGGTCAATAATATAATGGACCAACATGTAGGTGGTTTCTCGTGGAGATGTGGAGAAACGGGCCTTGTCCCTTTCTCCAACCTGTGATTGATTGTGACAAAGAATTTCAAAAGCAGAAAAGGATACATACTGATGTAAAGGTGGAAAGACCACTTAAAATGGGTTTTGTTGATAGCCAAACTTACAGAGAATTTTGCAACTAGGTCGAAAAGCAGAGACATTTCTTACTCTAAAGCTTTGTTTACACGCCCATCTATTAACCATAGGCCTACTATATCTTATATATTATTATGTAAAATTGATGTGCTGGCTTGTGATGTCCTTGTGATGTCCTTGTTTAATTGTATTGTGACATATTACAGATTTTTATCCATAGCTGATCATATCAATTTTTAGAAAAAAAAATCACACATATATATATATTACTTCAAAAGTTTATTATTTAAAACAAATTCTAAAAAAAAATCATATTTGGTTAGTTAGTTTTCAATGTTATACTTTAATTTGTAGCATTTTTCTTTTTTCAGATAGTTCTACTTATCTATATGTTTTTTTTAATATTTTCATAATTATTCTTTTCTGTTGATTTTTTGCTATTACTAGATATTTTGCTTGGAAAACAAGTCTATATTATAGGTGAATGTGAGTGTGAATATATAAAGACATGAGATCAGGATCTTATGGTTAAAAATTTGGAAGTGAGTTGGAACTCGGAAGAGTTTAGAGTTGCTTCTTGGACAAGAATGTCTCTTGTTTTCAATCAATTCGCAGAACTCTATGTAAGTTTTTTTACTAGTCGCTATCAACAAAATCTAAAGTGTTTTGCTCTGTTTCCTTTGTGATAATTTTCTAGTTTCCAGGTTGAAGAAGATAACAAGGGTCGCTTCTTCTTCTCTCCATGTCCACAGAAGCAAACCCCGTATATGGTACTTGAAGGTGACAAAGTAGGAGAGTCTTGTTCAGAAGCGGGAAAAATTGTTATGAAATTCAAGTTAGTCGATTTGAGTAAGGAGGAGATGATCGAGGTTACACACAAGACATTTCCAAAGTTGTTGTACGAAGAGTCACGAGTAATTGGAAGCACGCGTGGTTGGACAGCTTTTATGAGCAAACATGATGGAACCGTCCATCTAAGCAACGTGTTCAATCTGGCGTCGTCAAGAGTCATTACTCTGCCTTCACTTTGTGATCCTATGCGTCTTAGATCCAGTGCAATCATGAATCTCTCCATATCTTCTCCTCCTGACCAAGATGATGGTTATGTAGTGTTCGTCAAGTTGTTAGGCCATAACCTCTATTACTGTAGGCCTAATCAGGACTCCCAATGGATTAAAATCGATATTCAAGGATCCCATGTAAACTTATGTGATGTCATTTATTCCCCTAGAAACCAAATGTTGTTCCTGGTGATAATAGGAGCAAGTTTCTTGCTTTCTTTTGATGTCCACATGAAGAAAAGGTATACGAGGTTGCATTTGAGAAACTTACCAAAGATGCCACAGTCCGAGTGGGAGTTGTTGGCTTCGTGTTGCAAGAGGGAGCACATGGTTGAGTCGTCTGGTGGCAAATGTTTCATAGTGAGACGGTACGTACGACAATTGAATAAACTAAGTTAACTAATTACGACAATAAGTAACAAACAACACTCGTGCAGGTATGTGGAGACGTATGACAAAGGGGACAAAGAGATTATATACAACAAAACCAAGAGATTCATGGTGTTTATGCTAGATAAAAAAGTGAGAGATGGAGAAATTACCGCTAGATACACTCAAGACATTGGAGATCTCTGCATTTTCTTTGGCACCAATGAAACATTTTGTGTGGAGGCAAGCAAGTATCATGGACTTAAGCCTAACTCAATATATTACATCGGCTATGGCCTCGGTGTTTACGATATCGGTTCTGGACAGTTCCATCATTTTACTCCATATATGCCTCTCAATTGGCCTCTTTGTCTCTTACCCATCTTATCTAATCCTCATCTTTAATTTGAATCTTAGTTAACTTGTAGAATCAGACTCTTATAATATCTTTTGAATTGTATACTTCATTGACTTCATTCAGCTTTTTCTTCAAACTTATAATCATGTAATCACATTTTTGAACTTATAATCATGTAATCACATTTTTTAAACTTATAATCATGTAATCACATTTTTTAAACTTATAATCATGTAATCACATTTTTAAACTTATAATCATGTAATCACATTTTTAAACTTATAATCATGTAATCACTTGAGACTTTGTTAAAACAAAAACAAAATAATTTAAATTTAAAATTAATAACCAATTCATTCAATAACATTATATAATTTTAGATTCTACTCAAAACTGATGGTAAATTTTTAATTTGTTACAACAGCATTAGATCTGTTTTTACCAAATTATAATTTTACACTGAAAGTCTCTGTATCCGAAGCAGAAGCTTTCTGGTTCCAATTGCCACCAATGGAAATACTTCTTAGTAGCTCCAACTGATTTCAGCATGGCCGGACGTTTCATGCTTCGACTTATTCTTCCGTCGTCTTTTCTTCGAACTTGTTTCTTTTTCCTCTTCATCCACTATCTTCTTCTTGCTCTTATTCTTCTTCTTCTTCCGAGAAGACTCCTTACCAGGAGTGTCTACTAGTTCTGGAGTAATGTCTCCATTCACAGTATCCCCTCTTGGGAAGGATCCTTCCTCGTCTTCTTCGAGTTGCCAATTGCAGAAAAGCCCGCCGTTGCTTTTCCCGTTAGCAGACATTGGCAATGGCTCTCCTGCTCCGGGGAGCAAGCTGTTGAAAGTGACATCCCCGTTTTTCCCACCTTTGCGTTCTGACAGAATCCGGTCTGGTCTGATTATTGTGCCTAGAATGCTTCGGTTCGGTCCTAAAGCTAGAATAGCTTTCGTATTTGTTAAAGTAGACAAGGCCATTGCAAATGCTGATCGAATCTGTAAGAAGAACCCGTCTTTAATGAGCTATCCACATTGTTAAAAGAATATACTTTACTAATAAATTAGAGAAGTGGACAGAACCTGAAAGTAGTTGAAGGAGTTTTTGCCAATGTCATTCTCTGGTGTCTGGTTATCCAAAGAAAACAAAAGAACCAAGTTAATCTTTTCTATGTCTGCTACACATTCTAACGCTTGTGTTTATTATACAAAACCAAAGCTCGAAAGTTGACCTGTGGATCCTCGATGGAGATGAGCCCTGGCCGGGCTGTGTTCAGGAAACTGGACAGACAAAAACGAAGAGGACAAAGATAAAGTCTCCAAAAGATACAAAAGGTAAAGGTAGATTTTTCAGGGAGTTTAGATTAGCCAATAAAGATGAGAATCAAGTAAATAAATACTCCAATGTCTGTTTAGTTAGTTACCCTTTGTTGCACTTTGAAAAGAAAGAACCTCCCTTTTTGCAAGATACACCGACATCTGCCGTGTTTAATTTTCGCCCGTAAAAGTCAAAGAATTTAACCTACAATAAGGAAAAGACGAAAAAAGTTTTTAGCCAACAAATGAAGCCAAATACAACCAAAAGCTTCAAGTCGCAATGACAAAAACATACCAAGAGAACTCCCAAGTTATGCTCTGGTGGGCTCCGACCATCTTTGAGGTACTGTTTCAATAAAGAAACAAAGGTCCAAAATAAGTCCAATGTAGAGATTTTTCTCTTTTTTTCGGAAAGTGGAAGATCTCGTAATGTGAAATTCAAGTAACCACTTTTACCTTGAGAAATGCAATGAGCATTGCAAGAAGTGCATATGAACCAATTCCACCACTATACACCTGCAAAAGATATTTAAAGACAATTTATTGGATGTTTGGGACTGTGAAGAAGGATGATATATATAAAAGAAACAGCAGACTTTCTCCAGACCTCATTGAGTTCTCTCTGCTGTAGAAATACTTTCAGAATTAGACACAATGGTCGTATAGGAGGCAATCTTAATACAGCATCCTGAAAGATAATAAGAGATTTCTAGTGAGATTACACAGAATCGACATGATAAGCTGGTAAAAAATAGTATTCAGCTAAAATTCACAAAATTTATGAGTAACAAGACTAGATCCATGGGTGGACTTTAGAGAATTAGAAACATACAATCACAAACCTGTATAAACTCAGCTGCCTTTGGTCCATTCTCCATATCAAAACTGCGAAGCCAATGCCAAACTTAATACTTCATTCTAACTAAATCAACATAATACATTCAAAAAGTCATATGTGTGTGTATATATTTTCTGCAATTACAGGAGCTTTCTTATCAAGCAGAAACCACGAAGCTTTTGTGGAGGATATTTACTCGGCTATTTATTCAAAGCAGACTCGTCCTGAAATGGAAGCTAGTAGGTATAGAGGAAAATAATAACCTTAGATCAAACGAAATACTGCTTTTCTTCTCGACAAACTTTATAATTGGTACACGAGCCTTAGCAATCACCTGCACAATCAGAGAGCTAATTCTGAGAAACGTTCCCTCTGGGATACTGGCATGTTATAAAAGAAATTCAAAAGATACCAGAATATTCTTTGCAATCCCCCTTTGCGACAATGCTCTGGAGAGTGCTTTTAGACCTAGTTGAGGGTTTGTGATACCTGATTCCAAAATGACCACCTTTACATACAGCCAAAAGGAAAAAAAGATTTAGACATCTCTTCAAACACAAAACTTTACAGGAAAATAAGTTTGAGGTAACAAAACAGTACTGTCTGACATATAGGGTCTAAGGCCATTGTTGAGTTACATCAATCTTCCTCATTCTTGTTTAACTGTTATCACAGTATCAATCAAACAAAAAGATGCGAAAGATTAACACTTACATCGATATCACTTGTTGGAAGATAAAGGCCCGTCCTGTATGATCCGAAAACTTCTACCTGCAACAGAGAATAAGCAAAGAATTAGAGATTACACTTTTGAATTAAACGATACTCAGAGAGAAATCTTGAGGTTTTTATAAGGCTATATACCTTGCAATTAGGCCAGATATATTGGATAACACTTCTAACACTATCCATTGCTGCATCACGCTGAGCTTTCTCCTCTTGAGTTGGTAACAGAAACTCGCAGAAATCTACTATCTCTGCAACATCAAGATTGAAAGAGAGAATCGTTCAACACCAAAAGAGAATCAATGAAGCATTGGGATCTTAGAACAGCTATTCTCATTACCTTTATGCAATTGAAGCATTGGGATCTTAGAACAGCTGTTCTCGTTAAACCAGTTACTCTCTAATCTGGGTTCCTCAGCTGCTTTATCTTTCTTCCTCTTTTTGCTCTTCTTTGACGTCACAACCGGCGTCACAAATTCGCCGCCGTTCTCATTCTCTCCGGCGTCGACGTCGAGTGAGAAGAAATCCACCGTATCTGATTCCACCGCCGTTGTATCGACGGTTAAATCAGAAATCTCGTTGCGGAAAACAGAATAATTGTGAGAATCGTCATGTGCTACCGGAGACTGATTCAACGGCGGAGATTGATTCGATTCTGAGAAATAAAGTGGAGTAATAGCATCGTATACGACAGCAGGAGCTTCAATCTTAGCTTCAGTCTCCATTGGAGATTGACGGAAGCTGAATCTTGGGTTTAGGGTTTCGACGCCTCCGTGGAGGATGCAAAGGCAAAAAAAATGTCCGAAAAGAGGAAGAAAACACGGGGAAACAAAATTTTAAAAAAGGAAAAAAATAAGGTTCTCTGCATAAAACGAGAAGACCGAACCGGCAAACCGGTGACATAACCAATTATACCAGCAAAATGTTTTGCTAAACTAGCAAACCAAACGAAATTTAGATCCAAAATTAATCATGTCCAGATTCAAATAAAAACCATATTACTACACTTTGTTCATTATGACCTCCAAATGTTGATAGACGTCGTCTCAATTCTTCCATATTAACTCTAGAACTCCAAGAATTGAATATTAAATTTGAAAACCGAAACTTTATAGTGAAATTTTGGTCAACTTAGTTGAAATTTTGAGGCGAGAGAATGATGCACTAAATTTAAATTCTCAAGAGCTTCTTGAAGAGTTATAGACATGGTACTTGAAATCAAAATCCGCCATTTTGAATTTGTAGCTCGTTTTTTTTTAGTATAAAGTTTCAGTTTAAAGAAGAAAGCAAGAGAGAGATATTGAGGTTTTCATTAATATAATTAGTTTGGTTTTATACTAATAAAAAAAAATATATGTTGGCACATGTAGCTTGTTATACCTGTTTCATTGAGACATCTCGGAGCTAAAGAGGACATTATGTTTTCTACTGAAATTACTCCTACAAACTCATATTCCTCTAAATCAATTCTCAGAACCGTGACTCAGTTTATCTTAGTAAGTATGTATATATTATTGTCTTCTCACTGGCAATGAAGATGATCTCGAGAGTGGTTCCATTCTTAGCTCCGGGGTCGTTACTGAAGAAATGGAGACACAAGGTCGAAGAAGAGGTGTTCCAACTCTACTTGAAGATTCATTAGGTACAGAATCAGAAGCAGAAGCAGTTCGAGGTTGGATTGGCTGCAACTCAAGCTCAATACCTTGTTGTTGTTGTTGTTGCGGATAAGTTTCAGCAACATCAAGCACTTGATGGTCATATTCTTCGATAGATGCAACCGTGCTTGTTTCAGTTCTAACAGTCGAATCATCGCCGTAATAACCGTGTCTTCTTTTCTTTCTGGTGGCTTTTCCCCAACCGTGAATCGTGTCTCTTATCCTCTGAGGTATCAGAGCAGCTTTATAGTTCGTTCCCATCTAAAAATCAAACAGATGAACCAATCCATTATTTTCTCTATGCAGTTTCCGAGAATTATCCATAGTTGAAAGCTTCGATGGACTTTCTTAATTACCTGAGCGACCAATGCATATAGTGGCAGTGTGCTGTAGCTGCATAGAAACTGTCCAGCAAACCTACAAAGAGGAAAATCAATTACATGAGACAAATGTGCAACAGCCTTGAGGCTACATTGGGAAGGAAAAAAATGGTTTCATTACCCTAACATAAGTCGGAAGTAAACAAGGAGATGATTCTTAAGGAAGCAAGAGTTGTAACCAAACTGCCACTGAAGAAAAATTCAAGAACATATGTATTGTAAGTTCAAACACCAATTTATAAGCCTGCAAAAGATCAATCCAATGTATAGTTCATTTGTCATACCCAGAACCAGAAGAACGAAGCCAGTTCAAAAGAATTCTGTTGGAAATGGAAATCAAATAGCCGTAAGTTTTACCAAGACAAAGAAAAGGCGGTTCGAGGAGAAGGACGTTAAGTAAAGTAGTTTTCAGACCTGGAATAGAATGAAGTGGATAAGGGACAAGAGTAGTTCTGGTTTATTGAACCAGAAAAGCTCATCCCGAGGCCTCAACTTCACTCCGGAAGTATACTCTGTTAAACCAGCATTCTCCAATGCCAAAGTTGCTATTACGTGTTGTAACTTAGCACCAACCAGAAGAACAAGCTGATAAAATGAGAATGAGAATTTACTAAATTGTGATACAAACACAATACAAGGAAGGGAGAATGATGAAAACGTATTTCTTACAGTTACAGGAATGATTGCTATCCAGAAATAGAGATTTGATCCTGCAGTATTAAGAGGCAATATTAAAAACTAAATCCTATTAATATGAAGATTCCTCACAATTGAACTAAAGGAAAACATAAATGATCATCTGTTTAGTCATTACCTTTTATGTTAAAGAGCATGAAAGCAACTACAAACCCCCAAAGCGGCCCACTGCAGAAGATCATTGAAGCAAAATTCTTCAGTCAATAATCAATGCATCCATTTGTGTAATATGTATCTACAAGATAAGGTAGCTCACGTTACACCAACGATCCTTTGGAACTCTTCCTCCATAGAACGAATCATGTAGCTATGAAAATCATACTTCAACGTGAGGTGGTGATTCTGCTCATAAAAAAGAAAGAAAAACGGAAACAGTACCAATTATATATAGTTGTAACGATATTGTCATTCATGTGTAGTTGAAAACGAAAGTGGAAAGAGCAAACATTCACATGACATAACAGCACTCACCACAATGAATCCCTTCCGCAGAGTAAGATAGTCAGAACGAACAACAGAATGTCCGAATTGCCTGAAGAAACATGTCTGCAAGCATACAAAAACGGAAGACATCTCAGTCTATTTGAACACATAATTCAAACAATATCTACTCCATTGATTCCAAAAACTATCAACTTAGCTTGATGAACATATACCATTCTAAAAGAACTATAGTAATCCGGTTTATTCCAATCATTAGTTGTAGAGAAACCGCAAAACAATAGTTTGATCTAAACAATGATTTGAAAATAAACGAGATGCATATTTAAAGTTGTCTTCATATTTTCTAGAGAAAGGAGGAGAAAACCTACAACCCATATAAGCAATCTATTCCTGGCCAGAGGAGCAGATGTATGACACTGAACAAAAGTTGTTTGCCTTCGAAATACTTTTTCCCGTACCACAGCTGCCACACAAATATAAACAAATAATCGGTCTTATCTCACTTGAGTAATGGACTTTTACTGAACAAGCAAAGCATTGAACCACATCAATGAACAAACTGAGCATAATGCTAAGGAAGCTTGTTAACAGCAATTCATCTGTGCTCTTAATTTTTATAATGGAGCAGACTTAATCTTTCATGCTCACCAGTCAAGCAATCATGTCGATCCATTTGAGCTACATCTTCCCAGATCCTCCAACTATGAATCTAGATAAGTTAAGCAGGCCATTCAAAAGTTATTAATAACAGAGGATCTTCTCAGATCAAAACAGAGAAGACAGCACACATATCAAACACACTGAAATTTCATATAAAAGGATTCATGGAGAAGCTAGAAATTCAGCTGAGAAGAGATACTACCTTCACGATTGCAAGGAGCATGGTCAAGCAGCTGTAAGTAACATGAGTAACCGCCATTATAAAGATGAAGCGATGCAACTGTTCCAGGCCTTCGTATGAAACAAACGGCTCATGCCCCTGCGATATTGAATATAGTCTCTAAGAAATGACCAGCAGATTCTAAATGCTAAATGCTAAAGAGTTCAACAAGTTAGAAAAAAAAACCTCGCTGCAATTAGCATGGTGAATGCCTTCCAACCTTCTCCTAAAGATGTTGAGAAACAAGGATTTCGTTAACATATTCCGCTGGACAGATGATTCGTTTTCGAGCTCCTCATCAATCTCAGATCGTGTACAAGGAAAAAATCTGTCGTTGTAGAAACTTGAAGGGACACATATGTTGGCTATTGTACTAGATGTAGCTGTTAGAAGAAGTGATATGAAGCCAAGCAGCATCAATTCTGAAAAGGAAAAAAAAAATTACGAAACCATACACTCACACACACAATAAGGATTATTTTTAGAAGTTTTTAGTTAATGAAAATCAAACCTTCTTTCATCTTCTCCAATGCAGCAAACATAGGCTTCCTCTTTGTCTTCCTCAACCACTATGCCAAAAAAAACAGAAGTTACAAAGCGATTAGAAAAGGTTCAGGATCATGAGACAAATGATGATTTAAATGGAGGCTACTCACCGCGCTAAGGCGATAAATGGAACGCTCAACGATCAAAGAAACAACGACGAAGACAGTCAACACTATAGCAACAGACCAAGTAGGTGACAACGCCAAAGATCTCTCATTTGACTCTGCTTCGTTCTCTTCTCCTTCTCCCATTTCTTAAATCGGAGTCTTCACACTCGGAAACAAGTTCCTCTCAAAGCCCCCAAATTCCAGCGGATTTTGATGGAAAGTCTCAATTTTGGAAACAAAAATCACATTCCTTTGATTCTAAAAGTTTCAACTCCTAACCCCTAAAAAACCCATCGAGCGTTCTCGGAGAAATAACAATCGGAATCTGATTAGCTTAAGAAAAAACTGAGATTCTTACTTCGACCGAAACCCAGAAAGTTTAAGAATTTTTCAGGTAAGCGTCGAGAAGAAATCTAAAAATGCTTCATCAAACTTCTCATAGTAAGTAAAATCGTTTTTTTTTTGGGGGGGAACATTTAGCCGACCAAAGTAAAATAAATAATAAATGTTGACGAGAAAAAAATAGTTTAAAAAAAATAAAAAGGAACAAAAAAGGCAGAGGGAAGAAGATTCGACAGATACCGAAAACAACCTTCTTCTCACATGATTTGATACTCTTCACTTTTCACTCATGTGGGACCCATTTACTTCCTTGTCTTCTTCTTTCGGTCTCGTATTCATCTTTGGTTCGATTTTTTTTTCTGATAAACTATTGTAGAAGTTTATTAAGTAAATGTATGTAACTATTTTTTTAAAACAGGGGTATGCTGAATATAATTTATTTGTTTTAAACACTTACCAACAAGGCTATTTAGAATGAAATAAGATATAGCACTCGTTTTATATTTTTCGCAAATGAAAAAAGTAGGTATAGGTAAAAAAACTGAACTTGAAATTTAAATAACCTGAATCGTATTGTAAAGCTGATTGACTAATAATGACGATTGAATAAGCAGTCCAGCTCTACAAGAAACTTAGCTGGAAGCTACCTAAAGGCAATAAATGCATCGGAATTTGGAATATAAGGTCTTGAAATTCCCGATTTTTTTTTCTTTTTTCCTAATTTCTCAAACGCCAAATTTTTAACAATTCTATTTAGTAAAGTGACGTAATCGCTTGCATGCACGATCGGCGAGAACGTGCGATTTCCGATGAAAATAGTAAGAAAAAGCGAAAATCCGCAAGAGATTTCGAAGAGGGCTCCACATTAGTCTTATTTCTAGTTTAAGCCATGCGTGTGCGTTCGTGCATCATGCCAACAAAAACTGAAAATCAATGAGTTTTCCTATTTTTCCAAAAATATTTTGAAAAAATGTAAAAGTAATACTTGTGAAAAACTCGTGATTACGTGACCTTGTAACCAAATAACTGAATTACTACAAAACCAAAGGTTTCATGCATTTGTGCAGAGATAAATCTCATCATTAAATCTTTGAAGGAGATATGTTATCAGAAGAATAATGTATACTAACTATGATAAAGTAACTCTCCTAATCGAAGGAGACTCGTGATCATTGAGAGAATATATATTGAATATTGCTTATGAAAAATCTTTAGAATCAGAAGTCTTGGCAATGTCAATTAACTTTGATCTATGCGATAGCCAAAAACAAGTTTAGATGATATATAATTAATACTTTATATTGGCCTCGCATCTCTCATCTTTTCAACAGCTAAGGGCATGCACAAGCACAACTTTTACTTATTTATCAATAAGATTGAATAGAGTTACATAGCTACTTTAGGTGGAGCAGATGACTTAGACAAGACAACCATCTTGTCCTTTATCTTATAAATATTTGGATCCTACTTTAAATGCAAAGACACAAAGACTTACCCATTAATGTTTTGCAAACCATCTATCAACCAATCTTCTCTGGTGGATTAAGCATCTTTTTCAAAGGCATTATGCAAGTGCTCCACAAACCTCTAAAAGTTTATCAGGCCTTGTTGTAAGCGTTGAGAAATTGTGCTTTATAAAAATTGAGGAAGATTTGGCATCAGCCTAAGTCAGCTACATATTCTCTATCTATGTCTGCTTCTGTGCACCGAAAAACTATAGTATTGTTGTTGTTGAAGTATAGTTCGTTGATACAAAGAATCTAGAGCAAAATCGAATTTTTGACAACAAAATACCTATTTTTAATGATCTGTTAAATCCAGTTTTATAGGAATAACATATTTTTAGCGTGGATCATTTATATTACCAAAGAGATGCATAAAGATAATTAACTTGTGTCATCGTGTGGAGCGTTTCTTGGGAAAAACACTGTAAAAGAAATACAAATAGCATATAGCTTATGGTATAATCACTACTTTAATATAAAAAATAAAAACTTATGAGTAAAAGCTTGGAGGTTTGGAATAGTATGCACTTTAAGCTTTTCTATATATCCAAGTTTGGTATGGATAAAACACATATAATGTCATTAAAAACAAAAGTAAAAGAAAAAGGAAACTCAAACTTGGATCTCTTCTTTCATGCAGATAATCATACGTTTTCGGGAACATAATCTCTCTTAAACTCCAATTTTAAAGTAACACCAACTCTGCTATCAACTTGAGCGATGATCTCATATCCTTCTTTGGGACAAAACAGGATCTTCGCATCTTCTTTTCATGGTAGGCTGCAATGTATGAAATATAGAAGAAACTTAAAAAAAACAAATGAAATGCTTCATATCTTTGATCACGGCAACCAGACATGGCCAGCTTTCTCCATTAACTAGGGTTCTCCTCTAATTAGGATTAATCAACGATGAGGATCTCATTCCCAGACTAAGTGGGTTTCTATTTTATTTACTTACGTCGGGTTTTTTTGTGGGTTTTATGTATCCTATGTGAGTTTTTTTTTGTTAATAGGTGACGCTTGTTCGTTCTCTTGGATTCAATATACAAAAAAACAAAACCCAAAAGAGCTTCAAACACGTTATGTCCGGAACTTCAAATATTTTTTCTTGTTTGAATCAACATTTAAGGGTACAAGGACCATATATCGTTACTAAGAGAAAGAGGTACATATAGTTATTGGGCGAATTATACAATTGCCCAGTGCCCACATTTGGGGCCGGTTTACAACGGGTCAACAGTATCTATAGTTATTGGGGGAAAGTATACTTTATTATGGTGTCTAAAATACAGAAATTTGTCTAAGTTTGTTGGTCCATTTTTTTTATTATATTTATATCTGAATATATATATTCTCCATTCTATGGGAGATCAAGCACATGTATTAGGTCCAAAAAAATTAATTACAGGTATATATATGACGTTTCAGAATTTGGATATATATAACGTTTCGTGATATTATATGTTCATATATGATGACATTTCAAAATTTGTATACAATGTTCCGTGATATTCTACGTTTGACGTCGTATAGATTGTATAAGCAAATGACAAGAGATGAAGAAAAGTAATGGCCTCCAAGCATAAGTTTCCGAATGATTTCGTATACACCTAATACGGTAATCAACATCATTACGTATTGGCCAATGTTCCTCTAAGTTACCGAATCATCTCATAATTAGCGTACGAGTCTTTTCCCAAATTTGTGTCTTGCTTCTCACAATTACACTTACGTACGAAGTTGGTAAAATATTATACATTTGTAACATCCATATTCAGAATCTCACCATTCTTGTACACAACTTTGAATAAAGAAATCTAACGATCGTGGTCTCTTGTGGTACTTGATAAGGAGGTAACACGTGGGGTTCGGCTCAAATGTTTCATATGTTGTGCTTGCATTCAAATAGATTGCACATTCCGAGATTAGTCCGAGTTTTGGCTCGGGCTCGTATTCAATGTCATGGTCTTAATTCTCAATTGGAATATCTTATATTATATTATATTTACTATTAATTAGTTTTAAATTGAAAATTCATTAAACTTAACATTGTATCAAAATTCGAAAACACATCCCTAACCAAAATAGATCATATCCAAAAGAATCTTATCAACTCATTCAGTGAAATGAGATCTTAAATGATGTACATATGGGTAAATTCATTTATCCTCGATTAATTTTGAGTTAAGAAAACCGAACAATCTAACATATTCAAGAAGAAAATTTTAATCTTTTACTTAAAAATACTTCTAAAAATACATATAGTTGATAGATTGTCAATTATGCCAATCATGCATTGATCTCACGCAATAGTCAAAACAACATATATATACTTTATACCTAATTTATGCTAAAGAAAGTTATATTATCCCATGTATATATATTTTAACTCTTATGGATATAATAATATAATTCACCCACATTAGCTAGCTAATACATGCTTAGGATACATATATTGCTGTCAAAACTCACAAGATATGATGATCTCCAAACAAAAAGCCTTTAATTAATTATTCAACGAACTTTCACTTTCTTTTTTGAAGCAGTCAACTTTCACAATCAAAACGAGACAAAGACGCACGAGAAGACATATTAAAACATGTACCAAACGCAAGGGACGATTTTAATATCACGTGGCTTTTGACCAACCGCGTTAATTAGCAGCAAGCTGTACAAATCTGAAACCAAATCTCTGGCCATATATAGCCCGTATTTCAATTTTGTTAGTTAAGTGTGTGTCTTCATAAAAGAAACAAAAGTAAAGCCAAGTGTGTATTATTAACTAAATAGAACCAATCTTTCATTTTCTTCAACCAACACAATATTTCACGTACTCTTGATAGCTTATTCTGCTTCTTATGTTTCTATTGTTCATTTAGATTCAATAATGTCATTCTTACAAAGCTTTTAGACATGAAACCACAATAGATAACTAGTGAGTCGATTATACATGAGACTAATCAAAGATTGCGTTTTGTAGGAT
Source organism: Schrenkiella parvula (assembly GCA_000218505.1). Taxonomy (NCBI): domain Eukaryota; kingdom Viridiplantae; phylum Streptophyta; class Magnoliopsida; order Brassicales; family Brassicaceae; genus Schrenkiella; species Schrenkiella parvula. The sequence continues at coordinate 8,460,873 of CM001192.1, read as the reverse complement.
TATACGTGAGGCCCAAATTGCAGATGATATATACGTGGTAAAAAAAACATGTGTACTGATTCAAGTTCTTCAACCTAAGAAATACATAATCTTAACACATTACCTTGAATAAATCCATTAAGTTCGAACGTTTAAATCTTAATTTATGTTACATGCATTCCATGAAAAGATGAATCTATACATCACTTGGTTAGCAAGAATCCTTTTGTAGGAGAAACTGAATCTTTGTGCCTGAGTTCTACTGGAGAATGATTATAAAATTTGATAAATTGACGACTTTTAACAAATATCATCAAATAAATCTCTATTCTTGATTATGAACTGAAAATCAAGATTTAACAACATATGAACCTTTGTGACATTGGTCTTACGGCATCTTTCACCAAAATAAATTATACAACGTTTTGTTTTGAATATGTTTAAGTAAATTCTAACAAACAAAAAAGTAGCAAAACTAATGATGATTAGTTTTGATCATCCAAAAATCCTCTGAAAAGTTTCAAAATATCAACAAAAGTAACCATACCAATCAAACAACCATCTTCATCAATCACCCACACATAACTCACCCTGTGAGCAATCGCTTGTATCATCACCGCCATTAACGAGCTTTTCCGATTGCACACTATCGCCACTGACTTCCTCGCCATCCTCGCCGCGCTACTCACCGACCTCCCGTACGACTTCGTCCTCCCCGCCGGAGATTCTTCATCCGACGAAGAAGATCCCGACGACGACGACAAGGAATCGACGAGTGAGATCAAACCCACCATCCCTTTCTCTTCAAGACGATTCCTTACCACTCTTACGAGACTCTCCGGCGGACCACTACCGTCGATGTACGACATTAGATGGCCGGCGGAGAGTGTAGCAACCGCTGCTGCGGCGGATTCGTCGCAACAAGCGAGTGTCATCGGCGAAATCTCGCCGATTAGAGCCATACGTGGATCTTCTTGATCGCATTCACCGTCTACAACCGCGACGGAGATATTGTCGGCGATGGCGCGAGAGATGGCGGTAACGGCAGAGGCGGCGGAGGAGTAGTAATCGACGGCGAGGATAGTGTGTGTGCTGTTGATTACGCCGAGATCGGAGACAGAGAACGACGGTAAAGGAGAGAAGACGCTGATGGAATCGAGAAGGAATCGGATTATGTCTTCTTGTGTGATCCAGCAGTATTGACGGCTGTTCTTGTGGGTCGTTGTGGTGGTGAGTGAAACGACAGCGTTTCGCATCAAAAGCTTTTGTTGTCTTCTCTTCGTGATTGGTTTTGTCTGAATCGGGACAATCAGATTCTGTGCTCCTCCGATGATCAGATCGATAGCTTCAATTAACCTGAAAGATCAAATTTTTAATCTCAACGAAACCAAAAAAATATTTGAAAATTAAGGAACATAACGTCTGGATCTTGATGTATTATCACATACTTGCAGGAAGATTGGACATGGACGACGATGGGACGAGATTTGGGAAGAAGAACAGAGACAGAAGCGTCGAAAGCAGAGGAAAGAGACAAAACATTGTTGTCAAATTTAGATAGGTAACAGATCACATCAGCCATACAGATCTTACCCAAACACTCGCAGTCACACTTGTTGTCGTCATCATTGGTTTCATCGTGATTACATCTCCAGACGCTGAGGAAAGGTTCATCGGAGGATTTGAGGGCAACGATGGCGTCAGCAACGGTGGCTGTGACGTCGGAGAGACACCAGAGCGGTGGTTTGCCGATGCAGAGGTCGGATACCTCGTGAGACAAAAGGGTTATTGCCATACAAGAAAAAAAGTTTCAAGACAGAATGAAAATTTTGGTTTCGCAAGGAAAATGTGAATGAGAAAAGAGAGGAGAGAAGAGAGTTTATTTATTTATAAAGAAGAAGAAGAGATGGGTACGGTGTAAGTACATACACAGAAAACTCTGTTAAGGCTACTTGGTCTATGATTGTGTGTACAGATAGATTTTTTACCTTTTTGTGTTGTTGTGATGTGTTCATTACAGATAGATTCTTTTTACCATACTGTTTGGAATTTTAATTAAATATTTACATGTTCTGAGTCTGCTGACCAAGAACATTAGTGTTTTATTTTGTTTGTTTATTTATTAAATCGTTGTATCTTAGAAAAAAAATCTCTACATTTTAGAAATGCTTGAATCTTCAAAAAGTTTGCACTAACATAACTAATCTTAAAAATAAAATTGCATATTCTGGATACTGAATACAAGATTAGTACAAGCATATCAATCTCTTATTCAACAATAGATTCCACCATTATTGAATTTATTAGATTTTTTGTCTTGTTTCAAAAAAAAAAAATTAGTCTAATTTGTCACACGACTTCCTTATCTCTCAAGTCATATCTAAATTAATGGTGAGAATGAAACGAATAAAGAAATAAAAATGTGTGAAATAATCGTATATTTCCATTCAATCTTCTACATTGTACAGAATATTCTATTATTTTCCATTTTCCTGAAAAACAGCTATTAACATCCTTATTTACAAAAGGAACAGAAAAGTTATAAAACCTAAGAAGGAAACAACTAGTTGAGAAAATTGCGTTTGGTAACAAATATTTTTTTATTTCGAAATTCAAATTGGTCACCAAAAGGTCAAGAAGTATTTAAATTAAGAGGAAATTTGAAAAAATACCTTCAAATGAGATTATAATTTTAAAAATACTTAAAAATACACTTGTTTATAAGTGCAATGACTAATTATCCAATTTTAATATATAATTAAACTAATATCTAAATTAATAATTTTAATAAAAAACAGAAAAGAACTATATGTTTGGAAAAGAAAATGTTATTCAAAGACAATAAATGTATCATTGACTATAAAAGTAGCAAAAGCTCGACTAGTTCCACTCGCTGCCTACATTATAAAATTACTTTTTTCGCTTTGGTTCAATTTTAGATAGCGTGAATTTTTGTACAGGATGCGAGACATTTAAACATCAATAAGAAGACAAAACTCTCATATGTTTACCAAACTAACTCACTGAGCATCAGCGAAACCAAGTTTGAGTCTCAACACAATATATGTTCGAGGGGCAGGTCAAATGCTCCCAATGTTATAAATTTAATAATATGATGGCCTATGGCTTGTTGATAGGTGTGGTCTAACAACTTGTAAGAATAGATTAAAAGGTCCATATTTGATAGTTATGTCTATACAAAAGATAATAAATATATATACTTTTCGAAAGGTACGATAATGAAAGATCTATATGATATATCTCATACGTTTCCATGATCCATACTATTGGTCGAAACTCGAAAGTCACGATGTAATCAACTTCTTATAGTATATGTATATTTATGTGACTGCGATATTTTGGTTAAAGAAAATGCAAAAGGGATCAACTTTTGTCGCTTTTAGTCATATCTCTATGTAAAACTCTTTTAGATTTTAATGTTACTAAACTCAAACAAGCTGTCATCGATTAGAACATCTTGTCCTACGCTTGTGACACGTTCTTAAGCGCTAATTACACTTTAGGTATATACAATATCTAAATTATTTGGAAAATTTTCAGTATAATTCTAAGAGTATCAAACTAGAAGGAAAAAACGTGAATGTCTTCAATAACGTTTTAGTCCCAACTGGCCATTGACTTGTAAAACGAATCCATCTTTGGTCAACGTTATTGAATGTCTCTTTAGTTCCGTTATACTGATTTTACTGCAATAGTACAACTGTTATAAAACATAAATGGATAGGAAAGTCTTTAAATCTAAGAACTCAAAATCATGAGTTCCTAAGATGAAATTTGGTTGAGGAAAATTTGAAAACTTCAAGATGAAACCCTAATGACTCTTTCTATACGAAGATCTAGGACATTGATTGCAATGTAACATAAGAGTTATAATACTGGAATTTAAAATCGATCTCTCGAATGTAAGATTATTAAACCGTGATTTCTGTGTAATCAAAATCGTGTCAATGTTATAATTTAAAAAACATTTATTTATGTCTAATTTTTTTCTATTATTTTGAACATCACTTAAGTTCAATTTTATAAAAGAAATTGTGAAATCATTTTAAAATTTTAAATTGTAATTTGATGTTATTTATATTGTACAAGTTTCAAAAATGTATTTTATTTCTATGTAAAGCCTGCAAAAGCTGAACACTAAATACAAAAAAAAGAAAAATGTATACACAATTAGATAAATAATAAAAAAGTTATGCCAACATTTTTGTAAATTTTCTTTTATGGATTTTTTTATAAAATATTGCATATGGTTTCTTTAAACATAGGCACGATGCTGAATCTGTAGAATCTGGATTGCGTTGTTTCAAAAGCTTTACCAGCAATCCAATCATTCGTCTTAATAGAATTGGGATTGTGTACATAAAGATGATAATCACTATCGCTTTTTAATATTTTGAGTTCCTTTTAAAATCCAAATTAAGAGTTTATATATGATATGATTTTAAGTTGCTTTTTCTCAAGTAAATCGTGATATCAATGAAGATAGTAACATTGAAATGATTCATTTGCTAAAGTGAATGAAATTTTGAAGAATAAATTTTTTATTAATAAAAAATTTGTATTTTTATATGTCTTCTAATTTGAACCTTTTGGAGATTAAATTAATTTCTGCCAAATTTTTATGATGTAAAATCTCTAAGGGAAATTGAACTTAGTAACAATTTTTTTAAAATAATTAGCTGAATAACAAAAAAAACAGTTTGGACATAATATTCTTGATTTACATAGTTTAAAAAACCAAAACGACTGTGCGGCCACAACTTCATTATTTCTTATTATCTCTCTCTTTTTCTATTCTTTGTTAAATATTTTTTCCTTCAGCTCAATTTATTTTCTTTTCGTATCTTTACAAATATTATTTGGAATTCCAATAGAGAAAACATAGATTTTTTTCTTTCACATACATAATTTTAATTTTTCAAGACAAATACATATATTTGAAAATAATAAGTAAGTAATTTAAAAAAATCTATCATTATTATACTTCAAATAATATCAAAATTTTATGTAAAAAACATATTATATACTTACTCTTACTCTTTAAAAAATAATAGAAATGCATAAAATTTGAGTTTAAAATTGATGAACTTGGGTTGTTATATATATATAATGTAATTATGCTATATTTTTTTCCATGCTTAATTTAAATATGGTATACAGAATGACCAGTAGTATATAACATAAGTCATATACTTAAAGCTATATAGCACAATGAAAAGATAATAGAATAAAATCATCTACTTTTTTAGTCTTGATTGTTAAGTTTTAATGAACGAAAATAGAAGATATATGTGTCTATCACAAGTTGTTTTTATTTGCAACTACAAACAAAATTGAAAAAACTAATAATGTAAATGTAACTGATACATTATGTTAATAAAAATAATATAATATATAACTAAGATATCATACTATTATATTTGTTGTCATTTAAATATATATTTTATAGTGGTTAAAGTGGTCCAAGTGCATTATTTATTAGTTTGCTAAATACATAAATAGCATAACTATATTCTTAATTTTAATATTGATTTTGGTTTCTCACCAAATTGACCCTAGTTTCAAATAGATTTTATTGTGTGAGCTGAAACATGTTAAAATACAAAAAAAAAAGCTAACCAATATGGGTGGCCTTGTACTCCCAAAACAAGTTTGTAACTCCTGCCAACTTTTCTCTTGTCATGTCGTTTGAACTTTGAGGTAAAAAAGCAAAACACGTTTTCTTGCTTTTAGAACCTTAAAAGGTCGTACGTCACGGAACAAATTGGCCAAGTTTTGCTTCGCTTTTTTTGTTTCTTTTATTATTGAAAGTTGGCACAGTTTTGTAATATCTCGTTTTGTGTTATGCTTGATTCTTGTAACTTGTAAGTTAGTTAATTTTAGAGAGGTAAGTGGCATCATATCTATTTGTTTAAGTGCATGCATGATATTTTTAATACTATTAATATGACATAAAATACAACTGCAACTTGCAAGTAGAGCCAATTATTTTTTGTTTTATTGAGAAAAAAAACGTGGTGTCATGGAGGAGATTTTAACAACTTCTCTTGGCAGAGCCAAAATATTGTGTATTATACAAGACATAATATCCGACAACTTCTCTAATAATTAATTTGTTTCAAGATTATTAAATCTGTAATTCTCCAAATTTATATTGAGTTTATAGAACTACGTAACTAAAATTAAGATTAGTTTAATATTATTTTAGCAATCTCTAAATTGTGGTTTGGGCAGCTACATTGTTGAAAAAACAAAAATCATCTCGTACTGAAATTATGTTTTTTTTAAATGGTTTTACAAAAGATGCACGTAGTAACATTTGACAGAAACTTAAAATTAAAATATTAGTGTAGATGATCAAACCTAGAGCAACCATGATACATGGAACGTAACTCTTGTACAATTGAATTTAGTAGAATCTTAGTGTGTAGGTTGTCTTTTGTCTCGCACCATTAGGTCATCTTAGAGGGTTAATTAAAACTTATACTTGTTGGGGATGGGCCGCGAACTCCGGTCCAAGATGGCCCAGATCAAAACTTTCATCAGAGGGCCCAATTAAGATAATATCAACCTCAACCGAGAAAGCAGCCCGTTTAGATCTTCGATCGGTCGACGAAAGAGTTGGCAGCATGACCGAAGTAACAATTTTATTACTGTAGTTCGGTCGCCGGAATAGATACGAAGTCTATCAACACGAAACCAAGACGTGCCGACACCTGGACGAATAGTTCGAGCTGCTCCCACTCAACGAGGATGATGAACAGAGTCGGTACCTCGTCTATAAAAAGAAGAAAAAAGAGTGATAAAAGGACGCTTCATCAAACCTAAAATCTCGACTTAAACACTGTTCCAATCGTAACTTGTATCACTATTCCAACCTTGTACTATACCCCCTCAAACAATACTGAGCCATCAAATCTAAAAGTTCCAAACCACTATCATCTTGTGTTAGTGACTGTGTTTAGAGAACGATATTCCTTTGTTAGTGTTGATGAAAATGTCTTCTAGCATGGATGAGTATGGATGGTCGAGTATTGCAGAAGATATTAAAGATTAATATCCAACGTTAAGGACAGAGCAAATATGAGACTGACCAAATTTAAAGGGCTAATAGAGAATCGATTAAGGCAACAAAAGCTACAAATTGGCTTTTGACAATCAGAACGAGTTCTACTTAAATCAACCCATGAGTGGTTTTTGTTAAGTCAAAGCTAAGTTTATTAGACCCACATCGGAACAAATAGTGAAGTTGAGAGGTCTTGTTTAGGTATAATAAAGAGGCTCTCTTAAACAAGTCTCTCATCTTTGCGCTTGGGGCAATGACGCAGCTAATGAGGTACTAACCGAGGCGCGTCTATTGCTGGTTGAAAACTATTTCCAAACCCCCTCTTGGGCCTGGGCTTGACCCACGGCCTTTGAGAATTTCTGGAAGGGTTCCCTTTTTGGGTAAAGCCCTACAATACTCAGTTTAATATTAAACCGGTTTAATCCGGTTATATGTAAATCAATAAGCACACTTGGTTGGTTTTTAGTGTTGATCTTGCTTCCCAAGATAACCCTTAACCAGCTTGAACCTCTTAATCTCTACCCAAATCTCATTTTGTTAACACCATCTCCATCTTTCACAAATAGAATAAGCCAATGCACAAGTACTTAGGCATGAGCCTTAAAGTAATTTATGACACATAGAAAAGGATTCGTAATAAATTTTAATCTTGCTCCAACATGGCAAAGGATTAACAATTTGATTGGGCTTTAACGATCTATAAAGCCACGATCTCGATATATCAAATACATTACTCTGGAACAATGAAGAAACTGGACAGCGCTCACTGAGTTGAATCACGGAGCCGTGCAGTAAAGACAAAGCGAACTATTCTTTCGTCTTTTACTAAAGAATACCGTGTCTTCTCTACTCTTAAGCGGCATACGCCTATTTTTGGAAGGGTTTTGTTTTATTAACAAATCCCCCAATCAATTCTTGAGTTTGAAATTGTATAATAAATTCAATGTTAAAACGTTTTATGAAACATTTGAAGATATGAATGTTTCTGTCCGTATGCGTTGTTCCACGTTTATCATTAATTCTTTAGCAGGATCATGTCAGAAGTATTGGATTTGTCTTTGTTCATCTACTATTCGATCATCTGGTAAGGGTCAATTAACAGTTAATTATTAAGGTATAATCATTTCAAGTATTTCACTTATGGGTTTGTCTTTTGTCCCACGCCACAGGATCATCTTGGAAAGGAATATTTGAAGCTTAACAAACCCCACCAAAAGTAGAAGTTCAAAAAAAAACTTGAAGTTTCAGACCAGCTATGTTCTAACCCACAAGCTAGAATGCAGAATCATGATTTTGAAACAAGTTTGTGATCTTTTACAGTCATTATAAAAATTATGTAATATAAGTTTAATCCGGTTTTATTGGTCTAAAATATTTTATATCTTTTACAGAACAATATATGTTTATATACTGAACAATTTATGTTTGTTTTAATATTTTCTTAATCAAATTGAGAACTTTTCTATAAATATAACTACAGATTTTAAAAATCAAAATAGGGTAATTCATCCATTTAATCCGTCAATCATTGTTTAAGTTTATTTTAATGTTTATATAATCAAAATGGGTTATGTCATATCTTTAATCGTTTTTTTCAATGATCAAAGTTCGTTTAATCAAATTAGAATAATTTTTTTTATCTGTCTCTTTAACCCATTTTTTTATATATTTGTTTAGTTAACAGCTACAAATAAGCCAACTCGCAACTATTTAACTCAAAATTTGTTTCTCATGCTAAGCTAAGCCAATCTATAGGCTAAAAAAAGGAGAAAATAAGTTATTATGATAGGTCTTGGCTCAACCGTCCAGTTTACACAAATTGTCTACTTCTCAATCGTTGCTACAACGTGGCTAAAATCATTCAAAACCCGTATGTTTTAATATAGAGAAAACTCCCACTTCGCTACTTTGGATACAAAACTTGTTGAATATATAGCTCAGAGAAGGCAATGAGGTCACGACCTTACTTGAACAAGATCTAAACCCTGAATCCTTGATTTCTATGGAGACAGGCCCTAAACTCTGGCGGATGATTCATGACCGTGCGATCAGAGCGTGATTATCGGCCACGATCAGGAACTTGGACCTTGGCTAGCCTCGGCGTCAATAAGCTAGTACTGGTGCACATAATCACGCGACTAGAACCGCTACGAGAAGAGTTTGAATTCTACTTTCCATTTCGCCAACGTACTTCTTCTTTTGGTGTATATTTGAGATGGTCTTGATTGTATAAGAAGAATTAAACTATTCATAGTGTAGAATTATTGAATATAGACTATATAGTGAGTTTACTGAGAGAGTTACAATTTTAAATTCGCCTGTAATTACAGACCATGGAAGTCTTACACTTTACAATCAGAGTAACTTAACTTGTAGGTTTTGCTAATGAAATCAAATAAATTAGCGATGCAATGAAGATTCCAAGTTGCAGAAACGTTCATTTAGCTTCGCAACTAGTCTGGTTCACATCATGCTGCCCCATTGGGTTGGCCCCCCAAAAAAGGCAAATCCACAAATTATATAAATATGAAAGGAATATCTATAACCTAATTTACTTAGCCCATTTTTCTCTTCAGGACTTTACTTAAGTTGAAACTAGGGAACTTAATGTCGAAGTCCATACTAATCTTCAAAACATTTTGGATATTTTTTTGTTATTTAAAGAATTTATGGTTACAAGTTCATTCCTTCAACTAAATCAAATAAATTATGAAAAACACATGCTAGTAGCAATTAAACATATCGAATATTACATATTGGCAAACTCCGATCGAGACAAATTTACTTTGGATTTACTTAAATATTTTTTTTCGTAAACTGAATAACTTAACATATAAACAGTGTGAAAATAGGTTGGTTTACTGATTTTTTAATGCGGGTAAGACTTTCTTTGGCTCAAAATTTCGTTAATGTACTATATTATTTTTGTACATTTTCTAAAGTTTCAACCTGTCCGGATGTATAGGTTGCACTTAAAGTCTCCTAAACAACCATACAGCCACTAACATTACTTTCATATATCTCTTCTGCTAATTAAAATACAAAAAAATGTTGAATCTATGTGGGAAAAATCAACAAAAAGTGACTTTTAGACCCAACGAAGGAAAAGCATGGTCTCTTTTTCCCACTTCATTGTTTGATTAATTAAGTCCAAAGCAAGAACATCATGATGATGAGCAATTTTGAAAGTATTTTTAAAGAAGTGAAGAAAATTATAAATGGCACACTACCAAAGTCCATGGGGTCGTTTTTATAAGATTAATTTATTCATGAACCAAAACGCATATACTATAACAAATGCTTCATATATATATTATAATTAATAAAAACTATATTATCTTGCATTTTTTTCACTTCTCCTTTTTGTCAACTTCTGAGCACTAGAGGTCCCGACGCTTTTATCACACAATAATGTGCATTGAGAATTGAAAAATAGATAGTAGAAGAGGCTGAAACTTAATAACGATTCTAGAGCTATTTTTATATGATCGTGTTTTTGATAAAACGTACTTCTAAGGGTATTTTACAAGAGTGAATCCTATAATAAAGTATGGTTCCTCCAAGATCCATTACTTTTTAATATACGAATAATCTGTTCTACTTATAGACTCCAAATCATTACAATTCTATCTAATAGAGTAATAGAAACCTTTATTAAAAATGCAATTGTGACATCTAAAGAAATTTGGATGCATACACGAGTTGCTCTATCTTTCCTTAGCGTAAAAGGAACGGCTACATAAAGATACAAAAAGCCACCATGAAATGATTGAGATGCTTCCACGGTTTTTATTTCCTTCTTTTTCTCTCTATAAATTAAAATTTTTCTCCTCTGAAAAAGGCAAATTATTGATTCCTCATGTCTTCTATGACATTAACACATTCAGACAATTTTTCTAGTCTACTTATCCGATCGTAGTCTTTTATCTTCAATTTACATAGCACAATCTGCTAAATCTTAATTTGAATGATGATACTGAATTATACCATTAAAATCCACTAAAACTTTGGTTAATCTCCGATCGGACTCATAATAACCATTAAAAAAATTATATTTATATTTAGGAAAAGTAGACTAAGAGATACATAAATAAAGATACTGTACGATACATTTCTCGAGTATGATATTCTTTTTGATTCATATAATAAAATAGGTATTATCCAATTATATAAAACATATGTGAAAAAGCTGCTTTTGTGGAAGGAAAAAAATCTAAGCTTTTCATAGGATGAAACTTTTAAAAGCAATTTAGAGGTGTTGATTCTTGTACTTGTATTAGTTTTCTAATATATGATTTTAAAATAAGAAAATAATACGTGGCTTGTCTCATGTAAATACTACAAACCGACAAGGAGAGCTTATAACGGTTTATTCCGACGAAAGGATCTTCGGACCCGTGGTTCATTCACATATACCGTAAGACTCGTGCTCTTCTTTGGTTTTTCCGTCAGCTCGTGCCCTTCTTGTGTATATTCATGTGAATAAGAATCTACTCACTTATATAGTTTCCAAAAACTATTGTATGATAAATTATTTAAACAAACACTAAATTATTCAGTAAAGAAAACGCGACAAAATGATCGATGCTAATGGATTAGATATCTAACATATATCGGTCTTATACTTGTTTCTACAACTCTTAGCTTCGGTCTTTTATGGATTTATATATGTGTTTCTTTTCATGACGTTTTGTCTTTTAACTTTGCATGATCTCACAAAACTTACCATGCATAAATCCAAAAAAGTAAAATTACCAGGCACGTATACAATATTCAAGAACCCTAGTCGTTTGAAATTTAAGAAAAACACAAAGTGTGCAAGAAAAAAGAAAAACAGAATTCTTGACGTTTTAAAGTCCCACGAGGTGTTGTCTTGCATTGATAATTTGGTGTTTCCCTTAACTAATCAAGCATGTTTAATAATATAAGTATATAAAACGTTCACGCAAATATATTAAAAAGGAAAAAGACAGCAAGAAAACAAAAGTCCATTAATCGTTAATCTAACGGTCACTATTTTCACACCTTCACAACTCACAAGCAACATCTAAGTCAAAAAAGCATTTTTAAAGACAAAGATAATTGCCGCTTAAGTGCTTATAGCTTTCTACTTCCAATACTTCTCTCTTTATTAACCCTTCACCTTCTCTCCTTCTTTCTTCATTCTTCTTCTTCTTCATCTTCTTCTTCATCTTCATCTTCTTCTTCTCTCTATCTCCAAATGTCTCAAATCTCCATAACTTCTCCAAAACATTGCGCCAAGAAAGGAGGGATTAACATCAACAACCGTCGCAAGAAACTCTTTTTCACATTCTCAACTTTCTTCAGCGGTCTTCTCCTCATCATCTTCCTCATTTGGCTCATCCTCCATCCCGCGAAACCCGAATTCTCCCTCACGGAAGCTGATATCTACACCCTCAATCTCTCCTCCTCAGGCACTCATCTCCTCAACTCCTCAATCCAGCTCACTCTCTTCTCCAAAAACCCTAACAAAAAAGTCGGAATCTACTATGACAAGCTACTCATATACGCAGCATACAGAGGACAACAAATAACATCGGAGGCTTCTCTAACGCCTTTTTATCAATCCTACGAAGAAATAAATCTCTTGACAGCGTTTCTTCAAGGGACCGAGCTACCCGTTGCTCAGTCCTTTGGTTATCAAATCGGTCGAGATCGGTCAGCCGGTAAAGTAATCATCGGTATGAAGATGGACGGGAAGCTACGGTGGAAGATCGGGACATTTGTCTCTGGTGCATACCGGTTTAATGTGGATTGTGTTGCAATGGTGGCTTTTGGACCGAACATGACCACGGCTCCATTAGCTTCAATACAAGGGACTCGTTGCTCTACAGCTATATGAGATATAGTGAATAATCAACCATAGATACATACTATAGTTTCTTTCATTTACGCTTAATCGTTCCTTCTTTTAAACACTATGTGTTGATGATGCTTTTGTGTTGGTCATTATTACTACTTGGTAAAGCTAAATGAATCTGTTTATATATAAAAGAACTACATAGTTGTACTCTTTGACGATGTATACTAACAAAGACAGAGCATATATTTGGTTAAAGGCAGAGGAGAATTAAAAACGGCTATACACGATAAAAAAAGGTAAAGGAGAGGAAAATAGGAAGAAGCAATGTTTTTGCCCTATTGGACAAGCAATTCACCTGATTATTTTCCCCACTTTTCTTCAATAATGCATGGTGGTTGCATCTTTTTCAAGCTCTACGCATAAAGATTTGAGATATCTTGGTACATATATTGTGTGTGTTTCTTGAAATCCATTTACTTATTATTTTTGTTTTAATGTTTTACTCTACTTTTGGGAAGAATAAAGCCCCTTTTTCCTCTAGAAGTTTCTATGTTTCCAACAGATACGAGGAAGCAGATCAAGAGATTCATGGATTCATCAAGACTCGTATATCCAAGAATATTGCAATTGAAAGAAGTGTTCTTGCAAGAATAGATTCGTTATGTTTTTTAATATATATTTTTTTTGCGGCAACCTTTCTAACAACTACACAACAATTTATTAAAAAAAAATTGAATGAGACAGAATCAATGAAAAGCAGAGCATAAATAATATACTGTTTCAGCTGAAACAGAGGAGAAAGAATGATGTTAAAGTCTACAAATGCATAATAATTAATTTGTGCTGATATAGAGTCAAAGACAAAGTAAACGGAATTGACTATGACAATGTAACAGAACAAAAAGCTCTCTGTTTCTCAGATTGAGATTGCGTTTAATACATATAGGTGCTAAACCAAGGGTAATATTGGTAATACTGCTGATAATACTGCTGATAATACTGATAGTAATACCCGCTCCTGAATATAAAAAAACGAAAAAACTTTATATTAGTTTCATGTTAATATCATAAAATTGATACTAAAAAAGAAAAAATAATTACCACACAATTTCTAGAAACTATGATTGATGTTATCCATAAAAAAGAGAATTGACAAGTAGGGTTCTACATAGACAAGTGGACCTACAGACAAGAATAAAAATTATAAGGAAGAAGTATAACTGCAAATAACTTTATCGAATCAGAGTAAAATTGAGACTAAACCGTTTTGGTTTGATTGGCTATTGTGAACCCTACATCAAGATAAGCAAGTTTGCAACTGGCATTTTGTCCGTTTATAATAGGATTAGGATCATCGCAAGTTCTTGTTGCAGATTCAGCTTCTCTAAACGTGACCTGAGAATATTAACTCAAACTCATGGTTTAAAAGAAGTTTCTATCAATAATTATTCAACATGTTACAATCTTGTTAGATACTTACGTAACCAAAGCACTTTAATCGTCTTCTTGTTCTATCACAAAAAACATTAGCATGCAATTTCTCCAAATTGTTCGAAGTAACTCCTTAGACTTTCGGCTATTGTGATCCAAGGCAAATCTGTCACATATAATTTTGTTTCTATATCGTTTGGGAGAGATATGTCAAAAGAATCTATAATATAAGAAAATTCGTAAAAGAGATTTGTGAAGTTAATAAGTACATAATCTCATTATAAAAGCAAATAGGTAAAACATCATTGTTCAATATCCTAAATCTAGTAAGATAAATTTTATTTAAACTCTGATAAATAGGTATCCATCTATTTTGAATCTGCGAAATTTCCGTATTAAATTGGCGGATTTTGGGTTTAAATTTTCAACCGAATTTAAGGTACCCTATGAATTTTTACCCATCATTAACAATTCTAGTGATAATGACTAGCAACAGTTATATTTGTTACTAATGCTCATTTTGTTATTGCTAGATTTAAAATGCATTATTGAAAAAATCAGCATCTAAAAATTTGTGGTTGGTGGCTTTGATTTGCCACATGGCATTTGGTCATTGGTCAATATAGTTAATATGTGTGAAATTCTTGAACCGAATCAAAATTTTCAAATTTAAATCAAAAATTTTAAATGTAGATTTGAACCGAATCAAAATTTTCAAATTCAAATCAAAATTTTAAATATGGATTTGAATCGAACTATAAAATAATCTAATAGATTAAAAAATATTAAATTATCCAAACCGAACTTAAAATTTATTAATTCTGATACATTTACCAAATTAACACAATTTATTTATATTTTTCATTAATTATTTAAAAACATATTCAAATTGTGCCAAGATACAATTAATCAATTAATTGTACCATGACATACGACAAAGTATTAGAGACAAGCCATATGTGTTGGATCACAAAGTCGGCCCAAAATTAATGTTTTGATGTGCGAGACCAACCCATTGATGTACACGTGTTAACATCTTCAAGACTAATTTTCTTTCGTTCATTAAGAATCTGTTACATTCCCACCAACTTTTGCACCATCCACTCCAAATTAAACACAAGTACACAACCCATACTTTTAGTAACTCCAGGCCTTTTAAAAAATATCCAAACGAATCCTCTTTGTGTTTATATATTTATATAATCACATGATAAAAAGGTGAATCTCACAGCTTGTCACTAAATCAGATGATCTACGTCCAAGAAACATACACAACGATGAGCTTGAAGCAAATCCTGGTGAATCTCTCCGATGCATGTTTGTGCATAAAACATCTTGAGAGTGAAGAGATTCAAGATTCTAAACAAGACATCAAGAAAGGATGCGTATGTCCCGAGGATGACTCGGTGTTTGAAGAGAAAGCTAGCGCAGGAGGAAGAAGAATCAAAGTGGTGATAACTAGGAAACAGCTGGATCGCTTGTTGGCGAAGCAAGTTTCATTGGAGCAGCTGGTTTTTGTGAATGAGAGAATGTTTCTCAGATCTTTCGACGATGATAAGTGGAAACCACGGCTTGAATCTATCCATGAAACACTTGAATTGTAAGGATTTGGTGTTTAGATGTTTCTTCGGACTTTTTGTTTGTGTTTGCAGCTGATGGTAATGTATATAAACAAACGTTTGTAATAAGTATGAATGTAAGTAAGGAATAAGAAAGTCGATTTGTACTTCAGTGTTGTTTTACTAAAAATAAGTTTACAGTGAATAGGCAAACAGAGCAAAACAGGGGAAACAGAGCAAGACAGACGAAACCATTTTTTTCAGCTTAATCCAAATATTCCAATGATCAATTGATGTTCACATGTGTCATTTTATAATTAATACTATGATAAAAGCTACATTAAACACAAGAATATCTGTTCATAACAAAAAAAAAAAAGTTGGAAATCAAAATCTGTGAAAAAATACAGAAAACAACAAAAAAACACCCAAAAAAAAATTAAGCGTAGTGTAAAAAATAATATCAGTGTTAAAAAAAATCATATAGGCTTTAAATTTATAATTTGAATTTGTTAATTAACTTAAATTATGTTATTTAATACTAAAAATTTCAGAAATTTGTTTCACACAAATTATTATATAATAAAATAATAATATAAGTTGTTTTTAAAAAGGTATATATATTATATACGGATCATTATCGAAAAAAATTCTAAATACGCATATATTTTTCTAAGTGTTTATCTCTTCCATACATGTGGTTTTCTTCGGAACATATCCTCCTGGTTTGTTTTTTCAATAATCCAGTACAAATATCCACTTGCTTCTCATCGGAATTATGAAAAGCTATCAAAGCTTATCTGTTTCATAACCAAATATCCTGAACCAAGTTCCTATACTCAAGCAAAATAATCACCTGAGTGAGTTGAAGCTATGGAACAAGAGTTAAATGCATAGGAGAGCACTGACACATGGACCATTGGCGTGTTTGTGCATAACTTGAATATAACAAGATATTCAAGTTTGTGATACAGAGATCAAGAACGGTTCTGTATGTTCCGACTTCCGAGGATGTGTAACACTGACCAATTTGTTTTTCGGTTTTATCCAAATATCTCAACTGATGGATCGATAAATCTTCCTTCTTATGTTTCTTTTTAAAAATAATATGATAAAAGCTACATCAAACACATGAATATTATTGTTTGTTTGAAGCACAAAAGTTTTGGAACTCAAAATATGTCTGAGAAAAAACACAGTAACAACAAAGAAAACTTCAAAACGCCTTGTTGCTTTCTTATTTCCAAAATGTCGCCTCTAAAGCATATTTCTTTTATGTTACTACTCCTAAATCAATCAATCAATCCTCAAATCTATTTCTTTTCGTACCATGATCCGCAGCAAGATCGCGTTTCTTCTTTTCCAGCTTCAAACTATCTTCATCTTGCACACAGTGATATATGAGCTCATGAGTCGACCATTTCTTTTTGAGAAAGCTATAAATCTGCTTAAGAGAATCATACTCCGAGGGCAGACTATCGAGTAACATACTTGCCACGACATTGTCAGGAACATGCATCCCGAGTTTCTTCATCTTAGCTGCAACGCTCATGGACCTCATAATTTACTCCCTAACATTCTCATCTGGTTCTTTCTTAAACGAGGAAAACTCGGCTAGCACCATATCCATCTCTGACCTCTCGTTTCTCGCATAGCATTTCTCAACCGCAGCTAAATACTGTTTGGCTGTTGTAACATCCTCAGGGACAATACCTCTGAACTTTTCCGGGATCCGGATTCTCATTATCATTATACTCATCCGATCGGAACGGTCCCAATGCTCGGTTTGATCAATGCGCTTTAAAGCATCAGGACGCTCTTCCCTGAGAGAAATATCAAGATCCATGAGGGCAAGCACAAGCAACAAATGTTCTTTCCATTCAGAAAAGTTGGACCCGCACCGTAAGGACCATACCCGTGAGGATCTTCACGATCCGACCCGATTACTCCTAAGCCCATTTGAATCAGGCCCATTTCATTGTGGCCCATTAAGTTGTTTCCTCCCATGGAAAGATCAAGCGAGTAAAGAGAGAGATTGCCATTGGAAGAAGATGCAGGTGTTGAAGTTGTACTCTGTTTTTCAGATGATCTTACTCCGTCGGACCAGATATCTATAAAATTCAAATACTTGTTTTCTTCCTCTTTTGTTGCTGATACATGCACGATCTCGCTTCCCCTGTTTTCAATTCAAAACAAAAACTAAAAACAATCAAAGACAGATCCACAGATTTAATGTTAAAAAGAAAAAAAAACAGAGTATGATTCTGAGACAAATTAAAAGAACAAGACCTGGATTCTATGTATTTTGGAAGGGATGATGAAACCTCTCTTTGCTCGACTATTCTGTCTTTTATGGAACTAAGAGATGGATTTTGAGGAACATTTAGAAGATCTCTGTTTTTCACGGAACCACCATTGTTACGAGGACGAGAATAAGGAAGTTCCACATGCTTTCTTGAACGAGGACGGCCTCTGTGTAAGTGTCTCTCACAGTATTTGTGATCAGAGACGACTTCTCTCGAGCACCTCCACTTTTTACCGTCTGTTCTCCGGCATCTTCCCGGCTCTAGATCTCCGGCAGCGTTTTTATTATGACAGGGAGGTGCATAGGATGATGAAGATGAGACAAGGAGATCGAAAGGAACGGGAATAGATGCGATCATGTACTTGTATATCATCGCTTGTCTCTCGAGCTCCTTCAATTGCGCGTTTGTGAAAGGGTAATAATAATAACAGCCCAAAACTCCGTTTCCTGCATCTGTTACAAATCATGAAAAAAAACATTCATTATGCTCTGTTTTCAATCTCTGTGTTGTGAATCAAATCAAAAGAACAGAAAAGAGAAGAGAGGTTGTTACAAGGAGCTATGACATGAGAATGAGCATGAGGATAAATCTCCATGTCTCTGAGACCAAAAGACGACTCTTTGTATTGTTGCTGATTCAAACTAAACAGAGAATCATTTCTACATGGAGTTGTTGTTCTGTCTGAAACTTTGAGAAAGTCCATGAGAGAGGTGTGAGATTTTAAAACTCTTGTAAAGAGTATGAAAAAAAATTCCCTTTATATCTTCATGAGAAGAGACTGAAGAACATGTAGCTTTTTGCAAAACAAAGAAAGTGAAGATCCGTTTTACTGAAGGTTGCAGGTTGTGTGGGCTATAAATTTGATGAGAAATGAAATAATGATTAAATGTTGCTTGCCTTAACTTTATATCATACTAATGTGACATATATATACATAGAGAGATATTGGGGTGGATGCAATGGATATGGAGTAGTGATGGGTTGCCGCCAAGATTGTCCTATACTATGCCTCCATGCTTCCGACATTTGGATCAATCCTTAAAAGACAGACCCATCTTGAGACCATTATCAATTAGGAAATGTAACGATCTAACGGCGGAGAAGTTTTCTCTTGAATCTAGTTAGTAGATTGATATAAAGTTTAGTTTGACAATATAAAGATAATTTATAAAATGGTTGGTTATTGGGAACGTTTTGTTCTAATGGATATGGAACACTTGAACTCATTCCATATGATAAATTTAGAGATGTTGTGGTGGACCAAAACCCTTCGGACTGTCCGGTTTAGTCTGAAAAGGTCCGTGGAACTAAACCTTCCACGGACCGGTTGTGCCAGGCCAAAACTATTATTCTAGTTTAGTGGTACTTGGCTGTTAAACGCAAACCAGCCCATAGATCCCATGGCCAACAAGGTTGATTAGTGTACTAGCTAGGGGAGCTCACAATCAATCATGTTCTATATACAGACAGAAGATGGATTGGTCGTAGCTAAACATGGTATATTAGATTAAGTCTAATATACAGTAATAAACAAATCCGTTTGGATCAAATTGCAGAAATATCTTTTCGTCTTTGTTGTGAACATGGAAAATTCTCAAAAGGAATCATTGATACGTTAAATGTAAGAAAAAAAGGGTTTAGATTGTGACAAGAGCACAGAAAGTGAAGTTGTTGGGTAGCCAAGTAACGAACGTCTTTCTGTTTGTCTCAAGCTTTGATTCCAAAGAAGCACAAAGCCACAAGACAAAATAAGATGGTGAAAGTTGATGTGGACTCTCTTCTTCAGGACCCATATCCCCATTTATTGTCCTTTTTTTTTATTCTGACTTCTCAGTCTCTTCCCATTTCAATATTGATGCTCTCTTCTTTCACATCCAATTAAAAGTTGAACCTTTTTTTTTAATTCATATGTTGTTGGCTCTGTAAAATGCACTTTATTTTAATTTTTTTCAAATAATGTCAATGCAGATAAAATCATCTATTATATAAGTATGATTGGATTCCATAATAGACATTTTTGTTGTGTTTTTTTTCTTTTTCCAAACAAACATCTTAGAGTTTAAATGTCTACATAAAATCTAAAACCTTAATATTTATGTTAACTTTTGCAACAGCTGCAAAACCAGTTGGACAATTCTTCATTCCATTTAAAGTTAGACTTACCAATTGCTACGTAGATGTGACACTAACCTTTCTATAATAAATCAATATCATTAAACAAAAACAAAAGATATTATATATACGATAAAACAATAAGAAATGTTGGATCTTTTTATAATTAAGTAGATATATGGGTGGATCCCAAAGTCTCATCCAACATTTACGTTTTCGAAAATGTTTTATTTTCTAGAAAGAGGAAAATGATGGAACAACAAAACCATCCACGAGTAAGTGTCGTATCGTATCTGTATAATTATGATGTATTAGGTGTATTCCAAATTTGAGGAGGTGTCGGGTGATAACGAAGCCACCATACCACCGCCAAGGAGACAAATACATTTCTCTCTCACATATCATCGTTATTTCTACTTTTCTTTTCATTTTATTTCACATCAGAATCTGTCACTAGCCAAACACCATGTGCTCTCGACATGTCTTTCCATTATGGTTTCTTCTTTCTTATCCCTTGTTTATTGTGTTTCTTTAATTATGTGAGTGAAACTAGGTTTAGTTTGTAAAAGCGATATATATATTGTATTGTCTAAGGAATGGTAATGAACTATAAAAAGATCTTTGTAATGGAGAAAATAACATATTCTTGTTGTTACCTTTGCTTAAAGCTCGGAACTTTACGATTTGCGAACGGTTCTTGGTGTGCATTTCCATTTACGTTTATATATTAGTATGTTTATATATTTTCTAGATAAATTCAAAACTTCAAATGTTGAATAAACAAAAAGAGAATCAAAACTTAAACCATTTAAGCAAGTTTTTTTTTGTTAATTGTAAACTTAAGCGCCAAAAGCAAAGAGAGAAAAAAAAAATATATATATATATATACTTGTGCCTGACGTTTGTCTTTGCATTTTGCAGACACTATTTTGTAAATGTTTTTAAAATATTTTTGTTCCTTATGTATAAATGTAAAAATTGTACTAACAGAGGTTATAGTCTAATTAGAGAGAATCAAAGTCGGTTTATACTAAAACAGGTAATTATACTTGGTTAGATAAAATGTAAACCGAATACAAATCTATCTATATAATGAGAGCAAATGTAGTTGTTCTCAATTAGATGAATAACAGTTCTTCGATTACTTTCTCTCATCTTAAGCTATCTCTTCTTCTATTAGAGTCTTGGTAGTATTAAAGTGTATTTATCTATTACATTTACTACTTTTACTATACCATGTAAGCTTTGCATAGTTGACCAAAAAGAAGAATATAGAAGCTCTCTAATTAATTTCACAAGACTCTCATTTTTTTTAGTTTGATGCAAAACCATAAATTTCAACCAAACCCGTGAGAGTCTGAGAGATATGGAACTTCTGTTCAACGAAATTGGGTCTTAACCCATCAAGACACTGGGTCTCATTATTTGTCTGTGCAGGAACGCTTGAAAGATAAGGTCCACTCGACCCAGTGGGTTCTTCACAGTTTTTATCCACTGGTTCAACATCAGAGTGAGAGGCCTCAAGTGCGATGAAACAAACCAGTCTTGAGGATTATATTCCTAGGAACCATGATGATCCAGCCCGAGTGGTACATGACTTACATCTACATGCTCTTGTTATGCAAACTCATTTGAATATATATGGTTTATATCGTGAATTTGAGTTTCTATTTTATTTTGACGTCGAGGGGGCTGTTAAAGATAGAGTCAAGTAGTATAACACTCTTGAAGCTCTTTTAGCCAAAGGAATTAAACAAACTTATGGGATTATATAATCGTTGTGATCTGTGTCCAGAAAACATGATCTTGTGACTTAAGCTTGTAAGAAAACTAAACAAAACGTCATCATCTTATGATTCTTTGTCAAAGATTAAAACGCAGGAGAAATAACGTGGTCGAATCGGATAGCTTAAGAGGCAAAATGGTATGAACCAATGTGTAACTGTGATGAGGACAAAGATGTAGCTCGTAGAGCTATGGATTTTGGGGAGATTTGTTCGGGTTAAGCCGACGATTCTCGAGGTTTTGGACTCAAATGTGTAACCGATCTCATTTATTCATTCAATAAATCTGTCTTACAAGTGTAGGATCGTGTTTGAAAAGTGATTGCAAAGGTTTCTGATAGCTGAACTCTATCAATTGTTGCGTCGGGAGCTCTCGATATCATCTATCGCAATGGTGCTGATTGAAAATTCCGTTATCATCGGCCTGAAGAGCAAGATTCTGGTGACTTAAGATCCAAAACAATAGATCGAAACATAAAAAAATTTCATGGCAAGTGTTACAGCAAGTTTCTATCGCTTGTAGACTACCTTAACTTCATTGTTTGATAACAGTAGTCATACAAGAACTTCCAAGTTATTCGTAAACACGAGAAGAAGAGCATCTCAACTCGACAACATCATCAGCAAGCAGAGAGTATCAATGTCTGAGAAAGATGCTAATCAGTTGTCTCAGCAAGCTGAGGAGCTTCACTTTGTCTCAAGCTTTCAAGAGTAGAGATCCTTCTATCCAGAGAGTCATGAAAAGCCTTTGCCTGTAAAAACAGAGTTCGCATCTACAGTCAATGGCCATGTTGGTATCCCAAGATATTTAAAGCTACAGAGGAAAATGCTGATATGGATATTAACAGTGATAACAGTCATTGCCTCACCATAACCAATTGACTGTTCTAATAATTCTCAAAAAACACTAATTCTAATGCATGTTCTAATAATGCAGACGCATAACGCATAGGTGTCTATCAAAGCTACAGAGCTGATATGTATATTCACAATGATGACCATTGTGCTTGAACTCTACCAGTACTCACCATTACCAATTGCTTGAAGGTTTTCTCGTGTTAGCAATTTAGCATTCTCAAGATTCACAGAGAACTAATTCTAAAGCATGATTTGATAATATAAATGTAGCATTAACGAATAGGTGGCTATGAAAATTCAAGCATGTCCATAATCTAACCAGTAGCTAAATGGCAACATAACCAGATACCCTAATTCTTATATGAATATCAAAATTGACTCATATTCACTTCTTCTACAATGGTTAACAAGCTGCATATGAAGCTGAATCGCAGAGAGACGAGATAATTTCATAAAAACAAGGGTAAAATAAATATATGAACCCTAGAGTGATCTCCGTATATCACCAATTTCTCAACTCCGTAGATCAAAAAATTCTCTCATTAACAAAATACGCTTAGGAAATGTATCGATTCAGGCTATTCGTAAAAAAAAATCTACGGTGATGTAACTCTGCCGAAGAGACAATCGAAAGAAATGGATCCGAAATAAGAGAAACAGAAATAGAATCGATTGCAAACCTGCTGAGAAATCGATTCGTGAGCGACTTTGTAATCCTTATAGAGAACAGATAGGCCGATAAAAGACGCAGTCGCAGCTCCGGCGAAGAACGAAGCTAATCTTACCCTCAACACGTATCCCATCTTCTTCCTCCTCTTCTCTCTCGTCTCTCCGAGATTCTACGAATTTTGCTTAAGAGACCAACTCCGAATGAACGTCATCGTTTTATGAATGGCTACTAAACGGCGTCGTTCTCGTTATTATCATCTGCTTACAAATTCCACACAGATTAATGACCTTTTGATTAGATCTTTTGAACATCTAAAGCCTACACATTATAAACTCATTTTTAACATGTGTCATTTAAAATATATATATATTTTATAAATATGTCAAAAACTAAAATTGAGCCAATAAATAAAAAATAAATAAGTTTTAAATTCACATTTGTATATATAATTATAATATAATAAAAAATTTAAAATAAAAGAAATACTTCTATTATTTATTATTTTCTAATTTTAAAAATATATCTATAACATAATTTTTTAATAAAATCTTTTAAAAAATATCATGTATAAATGTTTTTATAAAATAATTAGAGCCAAATATAGAATCATTTAGCTTAAAACATTTATAAGAATAAAATCAAATGTGTATTAAATAGAAATAAATAAAAATAAATCGATAAAATAAAAAAAAGTATATTACAAAAATAATTAAATTAAATTAAAAAACATATAAATGACTGATCGAAAGATGAATAAAAAAGAAGAAATAAAGTTCAAATGAAAAACTAGAGAAGAAAAAAACATATAATTTTCACCATATCAAATTGTAAACGCATAAAAGTATAGCTTTATCATATAATAAAATAAATATTCAAACAATTTTTTAATATAAAACAAACAAAGATTTATAAAACAAAAAATAAATATATACTAGATTTATATTAAAAATGATATAAATAGATAATAAAAAATATGTAAAATAAATAGAAAAATCAATATCATATTAAAAGGAAAACATCGAAAACTTAAAAGTTAATAAAAATATGTACCACCAAACAGAGAAAATAAAATATTAATATTATTATATTAATAAAAATACACACATCATAAATAAATAATAAATATAACAATAATTATTATTTAAATATAAAAATTAAAAAAAGCAATAAAAACTAAAAATAACACACAAATCTCTTCATGACCAGGGTAAAGATCCTAGTACCAACAAAGAGAAGAGCAATTACGAGTTTAGCGATGGGTCTGAATATCAAATGTAAACTGAACTTTTTTCTAAATAACAAATTTTAAAGTTCTACTATTCATTTTATCTTCAAGGAAACAAACCGAAATTCTGCTAAAATGTGAAACTAAACCAGTAAACCACAGGGATTGATGGGGCTTTGGTGACTTGGCCCAATAGGCCCAAGAGGACCAGAAACACGATCTTTTACTCTCAGTAGTAAGAAAATCATCAAATGATTGATTCTGTAATTTCAGAACTGTTGGGGTCTTTCTCTCGCTCGCTCGCAACTTTTGTTCGTATCTCCTTCGTCAAACATGTCCACCATTTTCGTTCCTTAAACCTTTCTTCAGCTATTCTCTTCTTCAATCGTGGGTTTTTATTCATCATCTCTGTCTGCGTTTAGCTAGAACTTTTCTAAGGTTGTATATACGCAGTAGGGTTTTATTTTTACTTATTTCTCCAATAAAACCCTAGTTTTTCGTAGTGGATCTTTGGTGGATTTTTTTCTAATGGAGACCGCTTCGAGCGTAGCCGCGACTCGTGGCGGTTCGCTTCAGAATCCGTCGTCGACTCCGTCAAGGAAAGAGTGGCGCGCCGTTTCGGATACACATAACTTTGGAAACGCCACAGACTATGTGGTATTGTGCTTTTTGCGACTTATTTACTTCTCAAAATCTATGTTTTGCTCGTATGATACTGTTTTATCTGTTCTCGGTGTCAATTACAGCTCATTTTTGTATATATCACTTTAACTCTGCTACTCTCTGTAGCGATGGCATTTTCGTCGTTTGTTTAGAATTTTGAGGCAAAATTTTGGTTTGCCTTTGTCAAATTTTGTTGCAGGGTTTGGAACAGTTAAAGCTGAACCAGACAGAGGAAAGAACCATATATGAGGTTAATTGCTTCTGTCTTGCAAATTTCCTTTCTTTCTTTGTGAACCTATTGGAGAGTGGAAACGACATTTTTGGTCGGGTTTCTTGTAGTGCAGAATGGAAGAGAGGCTGGTGATTTGGATTTCTACTCCATTACGATGGATGGTTCTTGTTCAGATGGTGAACTGTTGGAGCAGATTCGTACCGTTTCTAGACAAAAAGGAGAACTACAACAGCAGGAGATTGAGCTCCGAGCTCAGATGATGGCAATGGAAATCCAGAGAAACTTTGAGTCTCGGTCGGCAGAGTATGAGAATGCTGCAGCTAGAATGCAGGTTGGGTCTCATTTTATATAATATTGAAATATCTAGTAGCGCATTGTTCTTTTCTCCTTGATTGGTTTTGTATTTTATGGAGCACTTCAATGTTGTGTCAAAGATAAAGGAATGTTGTTTAACTTTTAGGAGCAACTTCGTGAGAAGGAGAGATCTATTCGGGAGATGGAGAGGAAGTTAGAAGAGAAAGACAGAGAACTGCATGCGATTAAGCTGGATAACGAAGCGGTATGTTGGTTTATATTTTGTTTTAAGGTGTCATTTAGGTATAAATTTATCTGAATGGTTTGATACTAAGTTTTTGTTGTACCAGGCCTGGGCGAAAGAGGGTCTACTGAGAGAACAAAACAAAGAACTTGCTACTCTCAGGTGCTTTTTATTCTTGAAACTCTTTTAACTTCGTTAAGGTCTTACACATTTTCCTTTCACAAATTACTTCGTGAGGAATCTTACATATTGGGGCCTTGACATGCACTAGATAATATGTTTTTGGAGTGTGGTTTTGGAATATGTAACAAGCTATATTTTTTCCTTTCTTAATATGCAGAAGGGAGCGTGATCACTCGGAAGCTGAGAGGTCCCAAAATATACATAAATTATCTGAACTTCAGGAGCATATTCAAGAGAAAGAGAGACAATACGCTGAATTGCAGGAACAGGTTAGTTTTCCCGAGCTTTTGTTACATGATCAAGTTGGATTTTGCAGTTATATCTCATTATCATGTTTGAAATTTTGAATACACTAATAGTAGTCCTTATCATTAATGGCTTGTAGAGTAGGATTGCTCAAGAAACTATCATGTACAAGGACGAGCAACTGAGAGAAGCACAAGGTTGGATTGCACGTGCCCAAGAGATGGATGCTTTACAATCATCTACAAATCACTCATTGCAGAATGAATTACGAGAACGTACTGAGCAATATAACCAGCTCTGGCTTGGTTGCCAAAGACAGGTTGGTTATCTTAAATATCTTCTAAAAATTTGTTTTTGTTTTTCTTGAGATGGTTCTACTTTTATCTTATATTGTTCCATCTCATTGAGATCAGTTTGCGGAGATGGAGAGATTGCATTCTCATAATGTACAACAGCTTCAGCTTCAGCTTGCCAATGTAAAGGATGGAGGTGGCTCGAAAACAAATTCTAACGGTGCCTCCCAGATTATCCAGAATAGCGGGAACCAAATCGAGGTACATTTTTTAGGCGCTAGATGCTAAAATTGTTAAGCAAAAGTGAAATAATTGAGTATTCAGTTTCGTGAGTTTTCTTTTGGTCAGTCAGTTTCAGTTTGATGCTGATTGTTCAGAATTTCTAAATCTTTTATGTTCCACATCATAGTCAGTCTGATGGCTTGTGCTTTTGACAACATAACAGTCCATGCTAAAGCACTTGAATTGGATCGTATCCTAACTGTGACTGTCTATTCTCTTTTGATTATCTGTAGAACAATCAAGCGGGTCAGATGACCCCTCTGGATTCTTTTGTCATGCGTCAAGAACAGATTCTTCAGCCTCGGGGACCTTCACCTCATGTTGCACAATCAGTGTTACTGCAGCAAAGGGTGTGAGATTAAAAAATGCATCTTTTTGTTTCACTTTATTAACAGTTAATGACCATATATAGTCTGTCGTACTTTCTTCGCAGGCTGTACCAGCTAGCTCACAGATGCCTATGCAGAATCATGTGCATCCATCTCAAGGTGTTCATGGCTTGGTAAGTTCTGATGCGAAGAGTGAATACCAAATTCATGCCAATGGACAGTCCCTTGCTCAAGGGTATCTGGATGTTCAAACTAGCCATGGAGCTCAATTCGTATCAACTACGCCATCGTCCTCTGTGAATGAACAGGTAGGGGGTGTTCTTGTTAATACATGTGATAATACTTGTTCAAAATGATACTATCTTAGAGACTACGCCTTAACAGGTAGTGGAATCTGGCAATGGATCCAATACCTCAGAGAATAGCTTTCAAGATATTTCTTCACAGTTCCGTGATGCACTAAGGCTAGATTTCAATTCCCTAAATCAGAAACCAGAGGTATGCACGTATTATCTACAAAATATTCGTTGCTTGTGGCTATTGAGAAAATATTCTGAATCTGTTTCCGATTTGATCTCTTTCTCCAGGAGGCTAATGGTCACGTTTCACCTGGTGAACAAAATGGTGCTAAATCCATCATGCCTGAAACTCTAGTCTCATCTGGCATAGCTGAGAAGAATTTAGAGAGTGCTCTTCTCGATGAAAGGTCGCTTTTGGCTTGCATCGTTCGTACTATACCAGCTGGTGGAAGAATCCGAATCAGTTCAACGGTGAGGGAAAAATACTCTTAAACCACAATGAGATTGAACAATTGAATTTGGAAGTGGTCTTTCTTATAACATCTGCGTAATGTTTCATTTACAGCTTCCAAATCGTTTGGGTAAAATGCTAGCGCCTCTGCACTGGCATGATTACAGGAAGAAGTATGGGAAGCTGGACGATTTTGTTGCTAACCATCTCGAGGTCTGTCTCATCCCAATTCCGAAACCGTTTATTGCCTCCTTTTGTCTCAAAAAATTGAAGTGTAAAACTGGTTTGGCTGCAGTTATTTGTGATAGAGGAAGACTACATTCAAGTTAGAGAAGGTGCACAAAAAATGGTAGCAGCTTCAGCTTCAGCAGCAGCGGCCAAAGTGGCTGCTGCAGCTTCATCATCTCCAAACTCAATGTATGTGGCCATGACTCCTATGGCTCAGTCTCAAGTATTAAAGAAGAATGACAAAACAGTCCAAAGAGGAAGACAGACCTCTGATTATATGGCGCCACGACAAAGAAAGCTCTGATCTTACTTACTTGTGGAGGTACAAGTCAAAGTGAAAAGGCATATAAGAGCGAGGCGTGACAATCTCTTATCTTATCTTATTTTTTCTAGTTTATTTTATTGTATTGGTGTCTGAAGTCGCCAATCCTGGATGCTAAAGTATACATTTGACTTTGGATTTTAGTAGTATCCGTCTGCTCAAAATCGACTGTCTTATTGATATTCTGAAAGGAACCAGCAAAATCTTAACGCCTGAGATCAATAGGTAAGTCCCTATTTATAAGCTCGTCCAGAGACAAAAACACCAAAGCTAATCCGAAAAAGTTTGAAAATTGCCAAAGGAGATTTCATGTCATCTTTTGTTGGATGAGAAACAAAGACATACCATTAGCTAATCGACCTTGAATCGATACAAAAACTTCTTTGATGATATATAAATGATAAACAAGTGTGACATCAAGATCATAAGCATATAGTTCTAGCTAGTCGCAGTTATGCTTTTGAAACAGTATTCCTATCCCTCAAAATCAATAATGTTTATATTTATTTACCAAGTGTTCTCATTGAAATTTAGAAACTCAAAATTATCATTGCTTTCAACTGTGATCTTAGCAATTAAAATTCAAAAATCCAAAACTATCATTATTAGCACTCAAGAATAAACTGATGTGCGTCTTCAAATTTGTGTTTACACATAACAAACACTTGCTGTCGGGCTTTTGGGCAACACAAACAATCTTACAAGTGACGACATTAAAATAATTGTGACATGACATTAAATTAATTGTAACATGAATGATTTCATTTATATACATTCATATCTTCGGCAAAATTCTTGAATATGGTAATAACTCATATACATAACCAGTAAAATAAACTATGTATATAATCTTAAATAAAAAGTTCAAAATAATAAAATTGCAAATGTAGAAAATCTTTCTAAATTAATTTAGAATATAAAGGATAGTAAATTTTTGTTTAAATTTGTATACTTTTTTTCAAAATTAATTGGAAGTGTGTTTTAACAAGTAAAAAACAAGATAATATTCATCAAAAATTTAAATTTCGTGTATATTAAATGTTTGAAATTACACTTAAATCTGATAATCGAATTTTCAGATTGTTGAGTTTACTCGAATTTAATCGCGATAAAATACATTGGTTAAACGATTTACAGTCGGTTTATTGGATTAATAAATAATTTTTTTATATTTTTATATATATTTACTATAAAAAACAAAAAACTAAAATTTATAAATTTAAATATACACATATTTAAAATAAATATAGTTATTAAATAAAAATATAATATGAAAAACTTTTTTACTTTTATAAAATTTTAAACTTATTTTTGACTAATATTTAACTAGACCTAAACAAAATCAAATTGAAATATTTGATAAACTTAATCGAAAAACAAGCAAATTACAAATAGTTACTTTCATGGTTTTATTGTTT
This sequence comes from Schrenkiella parvula, assembly GCA_000218505.1. Taxonomy (NCBI): domain Eukaryota; kingdom Viridiplantae; phylum Streptophyta; class Magnoliopsida; order Brassicales; family Brassicaceae; genus Schrenkiella; species Schrenkiella parvula. Next base: position 8,430,554 of record CM001192.1, on the reverse strand, counting down.
TCCAAATAAACTAAAAGCTAAAGAAATAATATCCAAAATATAGATCAGATTTTACTTTTAAATTAAAAAACATATTTAAGCAAAAATTATTTATGCAGGAAACATATTTACTCTACCACATGTCAAGTCCTCTTTTCTTTGATTGGTACATGATGCAGTATAGAACATTTAGACTTGCACGTTTGTGGTTATTGTCTGATTTTATAGTTTCTTTTGTGTGGGATTTAGCTTTGGATTTTTGGTCTTTGGCCGGCCTTATAAACAGGAACTAATAGCATTGTTTACCCTTACGTTTTGATTTGGCAATATAACCTAAAGAGCCAAAGCTAGTGCTCAACTTTTTTTTCAAAGTTTCTCACAATATTCATGGTTGTTTTAACCTTTTAATTGTTATTCTCAAAATTCAACGTTACCAATACAAGTACTTAGAGTATAAAGATTGGTTGCGGTATGATGCAAGAAATGATCGGTTGATCTGTTAGTCTAATCTAAGATCTCAGGTGATAATGATGAAAGGCGATAACTTTTTGCTGGCCCTTTTCGAAACTTTCATGGCCGATTCTAAGGAGGTCAAATCGAAGACAATCGATTTTGAGCATACAGATACTATTAGAATGGAAAAGAAGAAATCAAATGTATATTTTTAGCATCGAGGACACCAACAAAATTTAAATCGAAAACAAAAATAAGATAGGAGATTGTCACGCCTCGCTCTTATATGCCTTTTCACTTTGACTTATACCTCCACAAGAAAGTAAGATCAGAGCTTTCTTTGTTGTGGCGCCATATAATCAGAGGTCTGTCTTCCTCTTTGGACTGTTTTGTCATTCTTCTTTAACCCCTGAGATTGAGCCATAGGAGTCATAGCCACATACATTGAGTTTGGAGAAGATGAAGCTGCAGCTGCTGCTGCTGCCATTTGGGCCGCTGCTGCTGAAGCTGAAGCTGCTACCATTTTCTGTGCACCTGCTCTAACTTGAATGTAGTCTTCCTCTATCACAAATAACTGCAGCCAAAACCAGTTTTACACTTCAATTTTTTGAGATAAAAGGAGGCAATCAATGGTTTGGGAATTGGGATGAGACAGACCTCGAGATGGTTAGCAACGAAATCGTCCAGCTTCCCATACTTCTTCCTGTAATCATGCCAGTGCAGAGGCGCTAGCATTTTTCCCAGACGATTTGGAAGCTGTAAATGACATATTTAGCAGCGATGTTATATGAAAGACCGATACCAAATTCAATTTGTTCACTCTCATTGTGGTTACGACTCTCACCGTTGAACTGATTTGGATTCTTCCACCAGCTGGTATAGTGCGAATGATGCAAGCCAAAAGCGACCATTCATCGAGAAGAGCAACCTCTAAGTTCCTCTCAGATTTACCAGACGAGACTAGATTTTCACGCACAATGGATTCAGTACCATTTTGTTCACCAGGTGAAACCTGACCAGCCTCCTGGGAAAGAGATCAAATCGAAAACAGATTCAGAATGTTTTCCCTGTAGCCACAAACAAAGAAAAATTTCTGGATAATATGTGCAAACCTCAGGTTTCTGACTTAGGCCATTGGAATCTAGCCTTAACGCATCTCGGAACTCTGAAGAAATGTCTTGAAAGTTATTCTCTGACGTATTGGATCCATTGCCAGATTCCACTACCTGTTAAGGGGTACTCACTAAGATAGTATCGTTTGAACTAAGTATTACCACATGTAGTAACAAGAACATCCCCTACCTGTTTATTCACAAAGGACGATGGTGTAGTCGACCAGTATTGTGGTCCATGCCTAATTTGAACATCCAGATACCCTTGACCAGGGGACTGTCCATTGGCAGGCATTTGGTGTTCACTCTTCGCATTAGACCTTACCAAGGCATGAACATCTTGAGATGGATGCACATGATTCTGTTTAGGCATCTCTGAACTGGCTGGTACAGCCTGCGAAGAAAGCATGAAAGACTATATTTGGTCATTAACTGTTAATAAAGTGAAACAAAAAGATGCATTCTTTAATCTTACACCTTTTGCTGCGGTAACAATGATTCTGCAACATGAGGTGAAGGTCCGCGAGGAATCTCTTGTTGATGCATGACATAAGAGTGGAGAGGGGTCATCTGACCCGCTTGAAGGTACCCATGCGTCACAAGATCAACATCCTTTTTCTACGAATAATCACAAGAGAAGATTTCATTCCCAAGAATACAAGCCATCAGACTGAATATGATGTGGGACATGAAAGATCTAGAATTTTGAACAATCAGCATAAAACTAGACAGACATGTGAAGAAACAAAAATATATAGTAAAATATAACAGAACTATACGGGGCACAGCGAAAATTCTATTATATCACGTTCGCTTAACAATTTTAGCATCTAAGGCCTAAAATGTACCTCGCTTTGGTTCCCACTGTTCTGGATAATTTGGGAGGCACCATTGGAATTTGTTATCGAGCCACCTCCTTCCTTTAAATTGGCAAGCTCATGCTGAAGCTGTTGCACTGTATGCACATGCAATCTCTCCATCTCCGCAAACTGAACTCAATGAGACGGAACAATATAAGATAGGAGTAGAATCATCTCAGAGCAGAAAAAACAAATTTTGGAAGATAATCAGCTAACCAACCTGTCTTTGACAACCAAGCCATAGCTGGTTATATTGCTCAGTACGTTCTCGCAATTCAGCCTGCAAGGAGTGATTTGTAGATGATTGTAAAGAATCCATCTCTTGGGCACGGGCAATCCAACCTTGTGCTTCTCTCAGTTGCTCATCCTTGTACATGATTGTTTCCTGAGCAATCCTATTCTACAAGCCATTAAGGATGAGGACTCGGTTTTTAGTGTATTCAAAATTAAACATGATAATGAGATATAACTGCAACATCCATAACTTGATCATGTAACAAAAACACGGTAAAACTAACCTGCTCCTGCAATTCAGTGAGCTGTCTCTCTTTCTCTTGAATATGCTCCTGAAGTTCAGATATTTTATGTATATTTTGGGACCTTTCAGCTTCAGAGTGATCACGCTCCCTCCTGCAAACGAAGAAAGGAATAAATGCAGTCAGTTATATATTCTCTAACCTCAAGCCTAGTAGAATGTCTTATACAAGTAGAAGCCGAAGGCCCAAAATAATAATTTTAAAACAACACAAAAGTAGTCGATAAAAGGGTAACAGAAATGCCTCATTAAGTTTTATACAGAGAGAAAGGAGTTCCCAAGAATATAAATTCACCTGAAAGTGGCAAGTTCTTTGTTTTGTTCTCTTAGGATGCCTTCTTTAGCCCAGGCCTAGTAGCAGTACAAGGAGAATTCAGAAACAAATCATTCAGATTTATATCTGGTAATAGCCTAGGAATAATGTATAAACCAACATACCGCTTCATTATCCAACTTAATCGCATGAAGCTCTCTGTCTTTCTCTTCTAACTTCCTCTCCGCCTCTTGAATAGATCTCTCTTTCTCATGAAGTTGCTCCTAAAACATTTCAACAACATTCCTTTATTTTCCATGTAACATTGACGTTAATAATATATTAGGAGACTGAGCAGTGAAACTCAACCTGCATTCTAGCAGCAGCATTAGCATACTCTGTGAATTGAGATTCAAAGTTGCTACGGATTTGTCTTGCAATCATCTGGTCTCGAAGCTCAATTTCCAACTGCTGTAGTTCTCCCTTTTTCCTAGAAACGGTGAGAATTTTCTGCTCCAATAGCTCACCATTTGAAAAACCATCGGCCTCCCTTGCATTCTGCATTAGAAGAAAAGCCCACCACAAGGTCCTTTCCACTAAGAAACTTTACATATTCATATGAACTAAAAACCTAAATCCATTCATCTTCCACTGATTTAAACTAAGGTCAAAAAGAGCAGAAAAATCACAATGTGATCTATAGAAACAATTTAGCAATATAATGACAAAAGGAGAGCATTAATTCAAGTGCAAAGAAGAGATGAAACAGTGTCACACAATCAAAAACCCATTTTAAGTTTACCCATTTATGAGCATAAGAAAACATAACCCAGAAACATATAAGTTCCAGATTAAGCACATTACCACATAGTCTGTAGCGTCACCAACGTCATGAGAATCCGAAACGGCGCGCCACTTTTTCCTTGACTGATTCGGCGATGGATTCTGAAGGGAACCACCAAGAGTAGAGCCTGCGCTTGAAGCGGTCTCCATTATATAGAAACCCACCGAAGAGACTCTCCAACTCCACTACTACTGATCGCACTGGGAAAACTAGGGTTTATTTGAAAAAAATGAGTAAAAAAAAGGCCCTAGAGAATCTAGCTAAAGCGCAGACCGAGACGATGAATAAAATCCAAGAGAAAAGCTGAAGAAAAGGTTTTAACGAACGAAAATGGTGGATATGTTTGACGCAGGAGAGACGAGCAAAAGAAAATGCGAAAGAGACGACCCGAAATTTCTGAAATTGCAGAATCGATCATTTGGCAATTTACTACTCGTGAGATTAAAAATTTCTGTTCCCGGTCTTTTTGGGCTTATTAGGCCCATTTATATTTGACCCAATAATCCGGTTTGGTTTTAGTTTCTCTAGCAGAATTTCGGTTTACTTCGACGAAGATTTGTTTGGTCTGGATATGTAATCCAGTTTTAAGATAAGTTTATGTCCGTTAATTGGTTTGACTTGGTTATCGTAATTGGTTATCGTAATATCATAACGTTTTCATGATAGAAAAATGTTTTCATTAATTGACTCATATTTGAAATTGATCAAAAACTAAAAACAACACTGTATCAAAAATGAAAATTTTGTGCATAGCAAAATGTTTGAAATTAAATTTATTAATCGTATTATTCTAAAATACGCTAAACAGTTAGCTATCATATAATGTTTAGTTAGATGGATATACGAACGTTTATACATAATAGAATTGGTAGATACTTTTTTTGAAAAAAATATATAAATTATATTATCATATATTACTCTATATTGAATTATTAAATAAAATCTGCATTTGCAACTAATATAATTTATGCTTTTATAAATTAGAATAATTGAAAATATGAATAGCAAACACAAAGTAAGTCATACATAAAAATGGTATGTAATTATGGAGGTTGGTGATGAAGACTTTTTGTGTCTTCTTTTCTTTAATCTTGTGCTGGTAAACTGTAAGCAGTCACTTTCAATTAATTATGGACTTTCTTAACATTTAAACACCCAAATAAATAATTTATGGATTTTTAAAATTGGTCAAGTCAACTTGTGATTAAAATTTGTCAAGTTATTGAATAAAGAGAAAAGGAAAAAAATAAATTTCTTAATTGTTTTAAGGAAATCGTAATCAAGTCCATTTAGGTCTTGTATAACTCGATCTAAATCCGTTTAATTCTTTGTTTTAATGACGGCAAAATTATAGATTTATATCATGTGATTTGGATCACTTCTACAAAAACATTAGATTTTCCAAATCCTTACCGATATATGATTTTGTTGGATTTGTTACATACATATAAATACGAAAAAGCACTTGTTCTGTTTATACATTTTCTTTTCCTTCGACGAGATGTGTGTGTTAGACGATCGCTTTAATTAATCCTTCTTATGGAGTTATTTTGGGTCAATGCTAGTTTAAAATTCTTTTAGAAATTGTTGCGTTCTTGAATCTTTATATTCTTTGAATAAAGTGGAAGCAAGTCAAAATTTGATAATACCTGTATTTTATGAAATCTTAAAATACGTTTATCATAAATATTTGTTTCGTTCTTTCTTTTACAAAGCGTCACTTGTGTAGGTTTATAGTACATGATGATGGAGAATGATGAGAGAGAGAGATATATCATTTTCTCTTCTAAGATCATTGATCTTCCTTTGATCTTCAAATATGTGAATATATACCACAATTAGATATTCAGAACGACAATCCACTCCTTTCTCCAAAAAAAAAGAAAAAGTAAATCCACTGTGCTACACTTCTCAATCATGAATATTTCTACACTGTTCTTGATTTTTCTGTGTTAAGGGTTTGACGATATTTTACTATTTTAGGACGATTTATCTTCTTCTTTTAGTTTCAGAAATTTGTAGATCAATATTTTTTTTGGTATCGTGCCTCTATGATATGGTCTTGATGATATAGAAAATGCACCTCAGTTTTAGTGGAATCTTTTGGCTCGGTAATGGAATGCCAAAACCCTAAGCGTGTGCTTGAAGATTAGAGTAAATTTTTAATCTTGATGTTTAAATTCTAGTTTTTAGTAAGTGTTTGTTTGAATTCGGAGTAATGAATTTATGATCAGCCACTCAATCAATTATTCTTTGGTAGAGTCATTTTGAATCTAGTGTTTCATTTGGATTATCAGATCCCTAAACCTTAATCATAATCATAATGTTGAACATAAGGATATTTTTGTCTCAATATGATAGACCCTTGATGCTTAATGTAAACGTTGAATTCTCAAATTTTACTTAACTACACCAAATATAAACACAATAATATCTATTTTTACTCAAATTGATTTAGAATGTAATAGGCAGTTACTTAGAATTATCTATGAGATTTTACGAAAAACGTAGAAATAATCTAATACATTTTACAAATTTGGTTGTTTATAGAAAAAATAGAAAAAAACAAACCTAACTGAAATTTATGCTTGAAGAGAAAGGGAGATTTTTTCTGAATATTCGAAATATTTAACTTAAACAATTCTAACAAAAAAACTTTTTTTTAAGTATGAACCTATTAGATAGTGATACACATGTATAACTTTTAAACCTTCCTTATCTACAACTTTATTTTTTTCAATGAATCTTTGTTCATTTAGGACTACGTTCCGTCTATATTTTTCTTTGTGTTACCAATAACAATTGGATTTTGTTTATTCTCTTCGTTCCAACATTGAGTTTTGAGTTATATGTTTTTTATACATGTTTGTATTGAAATTACGAAAACTTCAAACTTTAGCATCGTATTTCCTTGTGGTCGAGCCTACAGTACATAATTCTTTTTTCTTCGAAGATCATGATGTGAGAGAGATATCATTTCCTCTTCTAAGATCATGATCTCTCTTTAATTTTCAAAACTGTGAATATATACCAAAATTAGGCATTCATAAAGAAAATCCACTTATTTCTCCACAAAAAAAAAGTTAAGGAAAATCCATTGTGCTATATTTCTCAGTCATGAATATCTTTTACACTGGTTTCGATTTTTCTTTGTTAAAGGTTTGACGATTTTGTATTATTTTTTGGTTGAGTCATTTTGAATCTAATGTTTCGTTCTATATCCATAGTTCTATGTTTTCATTTGGGTTATCAAATCCCTAAACCTTAATCATAATGTTGAACATCATGATATTTTTGTCTCAATATGATAAACATTCGGTGCTCAATGGAAGCGTCGGATTCTCAAAATTTACTTAACTACACCAAATGAAATAAGTAATGAAAGGGAAGACCCGTCCCCGGTCAACTTTTTTGGGTTTTGAGTGCGAAACTGTGTCAAACCTAAATACCCAAAAAACATTAGCTCTGTCTAATGTTTGTTTTTCGTGAAAAAAATACCAATTGAAGTGATAAACACGATAATGCATATTTTTACTTCAAATCCATTTAGAATTTAAGAACCAGTTATTTAGAGTTATTTCTAGAATTTTACGGAAAAATGTATAAATAATCTATTTTATCTTGCAAATTTTGTTGTTTATAGAAAAAAAAGCAAACCATAACCAAAATCAACTCTTGAAAACAAGAAAGTGTTTCGTCTCAATATTTTAAATACTTAACTGAAACAAATCTGACAAACAAAAATTTTCTCTTGAAATATTGGGAATAGGGATACACATGTCTAGTTTTTAAACCTTCCTTATCTAGAAATGAATATGTAACCAGTTTTTGCTCTCCCACTTCTCCAACACTCATCTTTGAGAGAGAGAGACGTGTTTTCCGGCGAAGATTTTGTTGTTTATAGTTCTGTATCTTCAGTTCGACGGATTAAATATTCCGATCTGTTCGGATTTTTTTCGGTCTTGTCGGGTTTATTTTGCTGTTTTCTTATTAGTTTTAGTTTTCTTCTCGATCCGATTTGGATCTCTATTAAACCATGCCCTTTGTTTCATCTTTTATTTTCAATTTTTTTATTCGACCTTCTTCACCAGTTTGTTTTTCCTCATGTGACTGAGAGTAAGAAGCCATTAAAATAGCATTTGGAGTCAAGTTTCTTTTGAGAAAGATAGATTAAGTTTTTGATTTAACTTTGTTTGAGTTGAAATAGATCAAGTAAAGCTCTTGCTTTAGGATCTAACCCTCTCTCTTTCTAAGTTACTTCTACCTTCCAATTGCTGGTGAAATTAAGTTCCTTTTATTCTATTGGTGGCATAGAAATAGGACTTCTTAATGGGTGATACACAAATAAGCTAATTGGGGAGATGAAAGCGATTGATTAAGCATCTGCGGAGACTAGTGTTTGAGGGGTTTAGACAGTGATGCTGGTGATTAAGCAACGGGTGACCAAGAATGAAATAGGCGTTAAAGACAAGCATCACCGGCGAGCAAATCTCACGGTGGAGGTCAACCGGCGAGCAAATCTCACGGTGGAAATCAACCGGCGATGCTATTGACTATCGCAGCGGTTAAGTTTCCAACGCTAAGATACAAGATGACCACGTGGTTTTATTTTACTACTATAACATGGAAACGTAAACGAAATCAAATAATCGGAACATAATTACTTATAGAGAAAATTTGAATTAATTCTTAGGTCACATTTAATGGCATCTTGGGCCTATTGGGCTTGACTTTTAGTTAGCCCATTGATGCATAACAATATAGAAAACGCCTTTCCGAACGAGTAAATATTATCATTATCATATTAATCAATTCGGAAGACAAATCATACATTTTTGCTTTTTTGGAACGTTGTACACATAAAAGAAAAGAAAGAAGATAATTTGTTTATAGTTAGCAGCTAAAAATTCCATAAAGTGCTTGAAGAATTTGGATAAGAGATTTACAAACTCCAAATATAATTGTAAATATAAAAATTACATGAGCAGCAAGTCAGCAACCCCCAAGTAACCGTAGAGGAACATCACTCACAACTCTCGAAACAGCAGTTTAGAGTAGCATCAGTCAAAACAGAACAAACTTGAAAGACTTTGGCATGATCCTCTGCTAGTGCTACTTCAATATTTAACTCTTCAATGAGCAGGAGGACACAAAGTTTCTCGAAAGTGGTCTCAGTGCATTGTCTTCATTTTCATCAATATCTAAGTGGAGTTTCCGGGAGCTCAGTTCCAAACTAGGAACCCAAAGTCTCTAATTGGCTTTGAGACTGGAATGACCCTGTTCCGTTTTCTTTACACCAACCATGTGTAGTCATAGTTAGGCTTTTCAAGGTCTTGTGAAACATGGTTTTATAACAAAACAAAAGATGATGACACAAAAAGGTATAAAAAGGGTAAGTAAAAACAAGAAGAACCATAAAGATCTTAGGAACTGTATAGATTTTGCCGCTGGGAATGGAACCTCTGGAAGTTGTGTGTTCTAATAAGTCCAGTCCTGAATCTAAACAGATTAAACATGGGCTTCCGGTCCTCCTTTTTTATAAAAATATTTCGGTTTTCAAATCAGAACCTGTCTTAAGTTTGATAGGATCGCAAGGTAGAAAAAAATGGTCGTTTTATATTTTTTTGAATTTAAAAAATAAACAAAAATGTATAAAATAAAAGTTACAAATTTTAAGTTTTGGTATTTTATGTGATAAATTTGGGTTTTAATTGGATTACTACAAAATTTAAAAAAAACTAAAAAAATAATGTTTGGAAAGTTGAACTCATGATCTTTTGTTAAGAGTTTTAAAACTTTTTACCAGTAGACTCTAAAAAATAATGTTGCAATTCAATTTGGGTTACAATTGTTTTCTATTTGACATTTATTTTAATATATGCATGGTTTATATAATAAGATTTCTCTAAACTTTATATTCTTGTCAACGCTATTAATTTGGACTCCCAATTGTTTACTATAAAGCTTTCTGATGCGTGATCATCAATGTGCAAACAACATAGTAGAGGAGCATCAATCACAACATAGTAGAGTGCATCCGATAGCCTTTTACATCAAACGTATATAAATAGAGGTCCTTCATGTCTACCAAGACAATCGAACATGGCAATACAATTTGGATTAAAATTGATATCTCTATATGGGCGACAAGTTTATTAAATTTATAAGTAAGTTTTTTGTTTTCGAGCAAAAGTAATCTCTTTATGTCTACTATAACAGCTTCCTCCAACTTGACGAAAACTTAAACCAGCCAAGAGCAAGCAAAAGAACATATTAATAAAGATCTAACTAATGCTAGAATAATTTGGGGGAAATAGTCATTAAATTCAAAATAAAATTGCTAACTGGTGATTATTACATGAGCAGCAACCATCAAGTATCATAAGAAATGTTCCTAAAATCAACCAGTTTTAGCGACAAAATTAACCTCAAAACGAAATGTCATTTTAGAGAACAAGGACTTGACAAGCGGTAGAGCATCTTGGCATTGCAAGAATTTTTTTAAGAAAATCACGCATTGCCCTTTTGGTATAGAGAATATTAAGCTTCAATTTCTCGAGGATTGTTGAATTCTTGATGAAGTATCTAACTAGCTCTACTTCTCCTTCAAACCTTGGGATCAAACGTTTCAATTCCACAAACTTGAGCGTTGATTTCAAACACGGAGGCACTGTTGAAAACGTCACATTTGGTTCTCTGTTCCTCATATTACTCGGGTCCCTTACCAATTCCTTGCAGAAACAAAAGAAAAACAAATTGAGTAGAGAGATAACACTAAATCTTTTCACAAGCAATATGTGTAAATCAAAGGGTGAAAAGCAATCCATTACCAATATGAGAGATTTTAGTTTTGGGCAGCTCGAAAGGACGGTGGGCAATATTTCAAGATCGGATTTACAGAATTTAGCAGTCAAACAAGATAGGTCACGGAACTGAAGCACCGGTCCCAATTCCGGCTTTCTAAAAATTCTCTGGTAAACGAAGTAAAATTAATTTTTTTTTAAAAAGGTTGGTTAGAAACTTTCTAATGGAAGAATATTCAAATGCTCAAATGTTAACATGTATACCTCCAAAATATCACTACTAATAGCAAGGCCTTTAAACCTTGGAATATCAGTGACGATACTGGAAATGAAGGCATTAGTGCAAGTCCCATGAGGATAGAGGAACTCAATATCTAGTTTGGTAGAGAAACCCAAATTGATGATCTTATAGTTCTTTGCTGCATAAATCCTAGTTTTCAAACACTGGAGTAGAGGTGCATCAATCACAATTGGTGTATACTCATTTATGTTGATTCTCTTTACCGTATTAGATCGCACTTGTATAGCCTTCTCACGATCATCCAACCTGAAAATGGTTAAATCTTCCAGAACTTGAGAACTTAAGATAATTTTCTCCACATTGGCCCCATTGAGATGTCTAATATGTTCTAAATGCAAGATCTTTAGGCAAGGTAAGGAAACAAACCCAGCATCAGCCCACACGAGCGAACAGAGTCGTAAGTGTACCAGTGTCTCGCAAGTATATATGCTTAGGGGTATCTTAACACCTGAATAAGGGCTATCGAAACAAACATCGATATGCTGAAGCCTACGCTTAGTCACATTATCCATCCATGGGGTGAGAAAAGACTTATTACCAGAACAATGAACACTTAACCGTAGTTTGTATATCCAAAATTTCTTTTGGCAATTAAGAAACCCTTCAGCGAAGTTCACAAAAGCATCCAAATTCGAGAATGCGGGAGAGTCCAAGTCCAATCTAGGAACACATTTCCAGAGAGTCATCCATCTGGTAGATAAAACGCTTGTTCTTACAGCATCCTTTGTCGGAAGATGAGCAAGTATGTTCCTTACCAAATGATCAGGTAATTGGCATATCCTGTTTTCCTGTGACACTTTGTCACAATTTTTTGTTCTTTTTTTCCGATCCATTACACAACTAATCTGCATCATCAAATTTAAGTCAAATGTAAATTGAAATACACAGAAACAACCATATAGTTTCGAATCTAACACGAAATAATACAGACACATGTGCTAGCTTGCTTCAAACAGATCTGGAAGTTCGGTCACAGATAAATTGCGACCTAACCTAGTCTAAATCATACGCTAAAGAGATAGAGAGATGGAAGCATTTAAAATCAAGGAACAGTAACGTACCGGAATGGAGTTTTAATTAGCGCGGAAGATTAAAACTCTTCGTCTTCCTCCACGGTCATGCTTTCTTTTTTCTTTATCAGATGATTGCTTGTGAGGTTTATATATGACGGAGGCTTGTAAAAGATAGGATGCTTTCGTGTGACAAGTGTGAGTTTAGGGTTATTATGCGAAATGGAAATGGAAACGTTGAAGGGATTGAATTGGAATAACTCGGTTTTTTCTACTCGAACCGGTAAATCGAGAAGATAAAACTCTTATCGGAAAGTTTGAGTATTTAAAATATTTTTAATCTATAATACAATATTTAAATAAAGTTAGTTAAGTTTAATTCAACTTAACTAGTCTGAACATTTTCTTTTGGTCAAATACGGGTTAATCGAATTGGAAAGTTTTAAATAACTTGCTGTTGTTACAAAAGCTTATTTATATGTTTATTCAAACCTTCCTGTTCTATCAAAGTTTTAAATTGTTTCAGTTTGAACTTTGATATGAAATAATGAGCTGCTACGGAAATTCAGACACCACGAAGGCAAAATAACAAAAGCTAATTTCCACCAAAGTCAAAATATATTTGGTAATTGGTGATTGCGTGAGAAGAGTACATAAGAAACATTAAACTGCAATATTTTTGCATGTGGCTCAAAGTCTAATAAGCCTCCTGAAATCAACCAATTTGACAAGACCAAAAGTAATCTCAAACGATATGTTCACAAAAATTTCTAATTTGACAAGTACAACTTCTAGTATAAAGAACAAGGATTTCACAGGCGCTAGAGCATCTTGGCATTACAAGGAGTTTTTCAAGGATGGAATACTTTGCCTTTTCTTTAAAGGTATCAAGCAGATTGTTAAAATCTTCAGGAAGTATATCTTACTACCTCTATTTCGATTTCATACTCTAAGATCCAACTTTTCCAATTCGACAAAGTTGAGCCTTGAGGGATGATACCAAACACCGATGCACTGTTGAAAACATCACATTTGGTTCTGTACTAGACATATGACGCATGGATCTTTGCTCAACCAATTTATGCAAAGAACAGAAGAAAACAGTTTGAGTAGATAGATGCATACAAGTTTTTCACAAACAATATTGGCTAATCAGAGGTTTTAGAGTTACCGATATACCAATTTGAGAGATTCTAGTTGGTTAGCTGTAATTAAATACTTCATAGACTGATGATATGTGTTATGAAAAAGAAAACCTGTTAATTTAGACAAGTATCAAATCAAAGCCAAAACAGAAATTGTAATTACACGAAAGCAAGTATTAAGAAGCATAAGAAAGATTAATGCATTGCTTGTTACGAACTAAAGAAAAATAACTTCACAAATGCTAGAGCAATTTGGTATTGCAAGGAGTTCCTGGAGAATGACATATTTTTCTTTTTTTTCCTATAAACAGTTCTCAAATATTAGACTCAATTTATTCAGAATTTTTATTTATCGTGTTGGTCACCGCACAACCCGGTTAGGACGATTGCGCGCTCTACCGCAACGGCCGAATCAATATTGAGAGCAATCAACAACTCGGCGCATTAAAGACCAGCCAAGACTAAGACCAAAACCGCACATTAAAGACCGACCAAAAACAAAACTAAAACCGCGACTGTAATATTCTTTAATCTCTTTTATTTTTCTTTATTTCTTTTGATTCAGAATAAAGTTTACCCCATAATTTTCTCTATTTATATGTTTTGTATTTCTCATTTCTAAAATTCTTCAGAAAATATCTTACTAGCTTTATTTCTCTTTCGTATCCTGATATTGGACTTTTCAATTCAACAAACTTAAATGATGATACCAAACATGGAGGCATGACGAAACAATAGACTCGCAACATCTAGTTTAAAGGTTGTATCCCTAAACACGCTTTCAATATGTTGGTTACTCACTTGGACCAACTGCCTACAAATTCTGGACTTTCTCGTTGCGAAATGAATGTCTCTCCCTTGTGTTGTACTTGTGGTATTCTTGAAGAAAACATGGATCATCTTTTTTCTCAAATGCCATTGCAGCGAGCAGCTTTGGAATATGATTACCCAAAGGTTGGGATATTCATCATTTGGTTTTCATACTTGGACGGCCTTCTTCATGTGGCTGGGCTCTAAGGATAGAATCTCATCACGGTCCCTTCGTCGTCTTGCGGCCCAATTGCCTATTTACTGCATATGGAAAGAAAGAAACACAGACTGCACAACAACATCAGCATCTCGCCCTCGGCAGCCTTTAAGCTAATCGACAGAAAAATCCGGGATGCAATTTTAGGCCGTAGAAAATGGAAGAATTTCGATGATCTAATGCAATAATGGCTTAGTAATGCCTAATGCCTAATGACGTCCCTCTCTTTGGAAGATAATAATGGTTAACTCCTGTTTTTTATCTTTTTTGGGCAAGATTACCATTCATCCTTCTAATTTTGTAACATGTTACAACCACTATCACTCTTAATGAAATTCACATGCATATTTGACAAAAGAAAAAACACGGAGGCACGGATGAAAACATCACCTTTGGTGACGATCAACCGATTCTAAACAAGTTGAGAGGGGTACAATCTTCACTAACAATATCATTAGAGAGGTTAAAGCTATTCATTACCAAGATGAGAGACTTTAGTTTTGGGCAGCTTGTAAGAATTGTTGGCAACATTTTCAGACCAAAGTTACAAAAGCTAGCGCTCAACTGGGATAGGTAACCAATTCATAGAGAGTAACACATAGCCCGGACACGCAACAAAACCGAGGCAGCGGTTCTACCATGGAGTATTGGTAGATGACCTGGAACCAAAGAGAAAAATATATAGAATGTGTGAGAAACTTTCATGATAGAAATTTTACATGTACAAAGACCTACATTGACATACATATATATACCTGAATAGTATTTGACATATTTTCATATCCTTGCGGGTGCTATTTCTCTTTGATGCAAAAGGCCAGAGAAATATCTAACTTGACATTGGAATCCTATTGGCTGTCGTATACCTTTATGATACGCTATCATTGATGCTCGAAAAGCGTAGTCGAGGATCCTCAATCACAAGTTCACAACTCCTGATACCAAATTATTGCCGTGACAACCGTATTCTTATGGTATCATTGGAATACTAATTATCTTCAAAATGCATAGTCTTCAAACAATGTAAAGAAACAAACTCGCCATCATCAAAGCTCACTAAAGCGAGGTTTAGGTATACAATTGTCGTTAGAAGGGGCATCTCATGATACTCAAGATCTTGACACTTCACATCTAGATGTTGGATCTCACGCTTAACTACAGAATCATCCATGATGTGATCATATAAGACGCATCATCTACACCATCGTCATTAACATAACTAGTGAACTTAATTTTGTTTATGCATGAAACCCTCTCTGAAATCAAAAACATGTCACCGAAACTCATGAAGGCATTGGAATCTTCGAATTTAGAGGATTAATTAATACCAACTCCAAATCAGGAACACAAAGCCAGAGACTTCTCCATGTGGTAGATAAAACACTTGTCCTAACAACTTCCTCTGTGGAAAGATGAGTAAGTATGTCGCATTTCAAAGGATTAGGTAACTGGCTAATCCTATCTTCCTTCAATCTCTGACTCGACCTTTCCATCTTCTACCAATAATGTGTTTTCTAAACTTTTCAGACAGAACAACGATCTACATAAAACAATTGAAAACGCGAGTTTTCAGATATAAATTTTGGATGCGTAATTATCACGGATACATAGCTTGCGACCAACACTAATGCGAGACTAGGGTTTTCAAGGTCTTAGGTAGATGATTTTACAAAGAAAATAAAACCAGCTGTTTCAGCCGACGGTGGAAATTTTTTCAAATATGAACTTTGATATTCGGGTTTGGGTCCATGGTTAGTTGGATAGTTAGCGCAGCTAAACCAATCAACAACTACTATTTATGTGAACATATCTTTAGTTTCCAATATTCTAAATTAGAGGTGGAGAAATTTTCGGAAATTTCTAACGTAAGATACTGTTACAGGGTGTCTTATATATATATTAATTTTCTTTTGAAACAGAATATAAAACCTTCCATTAGAAAACACGGTTTAGCCAAACTCCATATAAGAGCCGAGGATAAGTTTTGCGGCCGACGAGTTCACCGTTCTCACAAGATACATTACACGTAAAGAAAATTTCAGATTGGAAACTTGAAGCATCAATATTTTGTTTAAATCGGTTTAGATACGACATTAAGTTAGTATCCAAATCGATTCTATAAATATTTAAGTGGTTAATATTAAATATAATTTTGATTTGCCGTGTTTAACGCACTAATTAGTTGACAAAGTAAAATGTAATAATTAATTAAGGTCGATATAATTTGTGAAGATATCAATCAAAGTCAAACCACCATTGCTTTTTTGCTAATTTTAAGTAAGGTATGTTGAATTTTTCACTTTCGAAAAAAGAAATAAGAATATATTCGAGACACTTGGCGTGGTGGATGTAATCCTAACGAGGCAATTTCTCTAAGCAAAAGAACAACAAAAGTAACATGGTCCATGCCGAACCGCGTCAAAAAAATCAATTAAATAAACAAATTAAAGAAAGAAAATATATTCACATTCCTTTTTTCACAAAAATAATTTCAAATAATACGTTGTTCCAATCACAAATTGCAATTCGTAAAAGATAAGAAGAATCATTTACATTCATTGCTCTTTGTTTTTTTCATCATCATCACTAACTAAAGAACGAAAATTAAGCAAACTAAAGCAATCTGAAAAGAGACGTCAAACCAAACAATCAAACCAATACCAATTACAAGTCAAACCAAACCAACAAATCCAATCACAAATCTTCAGAAACATCGCAGATGGTTGTTGTGGTGGTGATTATGGTTGTTGTAGTGCTCGTTCTGTCGGAGACCGTGACTGTGACGGTGATGAGTCTCCTCGTCGATAATCTCCTGAACATGCTTAAACTCATCGACACGGCAAGGAATAGTAATCGGACCGGCGTGTTTGAATCCGTACTCTTCTTCAGCTTCTTTCAAGAGTCTCAAAAACAGAGGATGGCTCAAGAACATCAACGGAACCACGAATCTGTGTAAACCTTCTTCATCTCCTTCGTGTCCCACCATGATTGCAACACAGCCTTTCGGAACATGATGGTGGTTATGATGGAGTATGTGGAGATGCGGAACATGAAAGTGAAAGTTGAACACCATCTGCTTGCTCTGGCTCGTACTCTGTTTCTGATTTTCTTCAAAACCCATTAAAAAAGATCGAATCTTTCTTACCGAAAAACCTATCAAGAAGCACGACGATTGATTAAAAAGATCGACGACGGAGAAATCTTGTACAAAGAGGCGGGTTTGGGAGGTTTTTCGGCGAGGCTGATGTTAAAAGACAGCGATAGAAAAGGGCCAAGGATCGACGGCAGAGGAAATAATGAGAAGAAATAAAGAAAGAGATGAGTCGGTGAGAGATCTGGGGATGTTGCTCATGATAGGCTAAGCATATATGTTTATGAAGAAAAAAAAAGTTCTTTTGTTTTTTTTTGTGAGGAGTTTGTGAGGATTGTGGACAGGGAGATATAAGCGTATATATACGTAAAATACTGGTTTAGGGTTTTTGCGTCACGCGCACAACTGCGGAGGCTTTTTCTCCTATTTATTTTTGTTTTTTTAATTGATTAATGAGCTGGAATTGACGTGGTAAAAAAATTGCAGCGTGTGTTGGAGGGATTAGGGCTTACCGACTATGGAAACTTGTTTATTATTTTAATGGTAAAGTCCTTTTTTTTAAAAGGGATATATATTGAGGAAAAATTATAATATTGTTCGTATGTTTTCAACAATGTATATCTATTTTGATAAATGCAAAGCATATCTATTTTGGTACATTTTTTATTTATTTTTCATGATAATAAAAACGAATATAATTAACTTTTATAAATATATATATAGGAAAATTAATTAGGTGAAGTAGTTTATGATGTAGTGCGATTTGTAAGAAATTTTAAATTTACACACAAAAAGTTACATTGTTAATCTAAAAACATAATCAATTAATAAAAACATAATATTAATTACATAGATATATCGGTCAGATATGTATGTATATCTATATTCTTTTTAATATTAAAAAAAAAACACAATCATTTTACGTTTCAGTGGATCCAGCTATATCATAATGTTACTTTACATAATACTGTTAAAAATTGAAATCTAACTCCAAAAAAAAAATTAAAATAATAATTTAGAGATAAACATATCAATATCACGCAATGATTTTCCTTAAGATAGACAACAATTGACCGAACCTCAACTCTAAAAAAAAACTATTGTTGCAGCTGGAATTGACGTGGTAAAAAAATTGCAGCGTGTGTTGGAGGGATTAGGATTTACCGACTATGGAAGCTTGTTAATTATTTTAATTGTAAAGTCATTTTTTTAGGGATATATATTGGGGACAAATTATAATATTGTTTTCGTTTCGCAGTTTTTTGGCTGAAACATATGCTTTCAACAATATATATATATTTCGTTTCGTAGTTTTTTGGCTGATACGTATATTTTCAACAATATATATATTTTTTTGTCAACAATACGTATGCTTTCAACAATATATATATATATATAAATACAAAACATATCTATTTTGGCTAATTATTTTACCAGTCATTTTTTAATGAATAATAGTAATAATATTTAAATTGAATGATTTTACAAATTCATTCAATAAAAAAATTTAATTAAATTTATATTTTCTTTTGATAAATTTTTATTTATTTTTCATGATAAAAATTTTATAAAAATATATATAGGAAAAAATATTACGGTAAATAGTTTATGATGTAGTGCGATTTGTAAGAAATTTTAAATTTACACACAGAAAAAGTTACATTGTTAATCTAAAAACATAATCAACTAATAAAAACATAATATATCAGTCAGATATGTATGTATATCTATATTTTTCAATATTAAAAAAAAACACAATCATTTTACGTTTCAGTGGATCCAGCTATACCATAATGTTACTTTACATAATACTGTTAAAAATTGAAACATAACTAAAAAACAAAAATTAAAATAATAATTTAGAAATAAACATATCAATATCACGCAATGATTTTCCTTAAGATAGACAACAATTGCCCAACCTCAATCTCAAAAAAAACAAATATTGCTGCAGCGATAACATCTAAGGTTTGAGATAACGATTTTAACATTATTACCTTCTAAGCTAAGATAAAATCGTAATAATCAAAATTGGTTGCTTCTCTTATTTGATTCCCTTCGAAACTTCAAAAAGCCAACGACTCGGTATTCGATTGATAAAATAATATATACTTCAAAAACATTATTTTGGGATTTTCTTGAACATTATAGTTTAAAAAAAAAGATTTGAGATTGAAGTAATGTGTATTTTACTAGTTCATTGTTCATGACTGAAGGTAAATGGATAAACACGATTAAAAGTCAACCTATACAACCTAATCCGCTATTCGTTTTACGGTTTAGATAACTACAACCTATTAAATTATTATTATTCTTTTTCACAAAAAAAAAACTATGATCTAGTCCTAAATTCGTTTCCGTCATTCCAAGAGGTGCATGGGAAATTTCATCCCCCGTCATCAAATAAGTATCAATCTTTTTTTTTAATAATACGTAATCATTTTCGTTAGTTTTTGTATAATACGTTGACTTTATATAAATCTAAGAAGTCATATGGGATATAGAAAGCACAAACCTGTATATAAAATTCAAATATACCTAACGTGATAGATATAGATATATATGTAGGATCCGTTATTCCATTCGACAAGATGCTTTATTATTCCGATTGACCCAAAAATCATTCAATAGGCAATTGATATGCAAATATATAACAATGTTCAACAACCAGAAGAGTAGATATAAAATATTATAATTAAACCCATATAAGAAATAATAGTATAAGCACATATAAGATTTAGAAACAAAATAATTGGGTGCTGATGCTCAAACAAAGAACAACTATTTATTGGGTTTTAGGTAATACTCCATTAGAATTTGTCTAAACAAAAAATTGAAATTGAGTTAATGAAGAAGAAGAAAAAAAATGATTCCAAGTATCTAACATATTGAGAAAATTATGGCTTGATTATTTTCTCAATATGTGGCTTGAGGTTTGAGAATGCGAAGAGGTGGAAGGTATTATTGAAATTTTCAAAATTCCATTTTGAACCTTAGTGGTTACGGACTCTGCCACGTCGGCAAATATGGCCCCAAGAAACTATACATAAAATTTGTTGTCGTTTATTACACGTCAGCATAACCCGCGATGACGCTACCGCGTCAACACAAAATGACAAAAACGTCCTTTGCCGAGTAAGCGGATGGAACGACGCCGATAATTATATGTCCACTTTTTAGACGACACCTGTTACATACTACAGAGAAAACTCTATATATTTATAATGCTACAATATTTTATTAATTTATATAGTTAGTAATTTATGACATTATTATAAAACACAATTCAACAATAGATATACAAAAAATTTGTGAATATAAATAGTTACAAAAATTTAAATTTTATTTAAACAATAACTATTGAAAATATAATATAATTTAAAAATAAAAAACTCCGTGAAATATCACTTAAAATAGAAAAATACATACTGATTATAAATTTATAACATTAATAGGGTTATATGTTTGTATATAATTTTTTTAGAATATTATTTTATCATCGTATCAAATCAGGTAGATCCAATCCAAAACTGGAAAAGTTAATAATTTATCATATTTATTAATTTATAAAATATTTACTATAGATCTATTTGTGTAGCCGGTTTATCTTATTTATATACTATTTGGTTTTATGGAATTTGAACCATATTTAGTTCAATTATATTACGGTTTGAGTTTCGTTTTAGTGCAGTGAAAATTTTCTAAGCCACAATCTGAGACCGGGTTCGGTTTGTTCACGCCCGCTCGGTTTAGTGTGGTTTTGTTTCATCGTAATAAAATTATAGGAAGGTTCCAATGTTTGCGGACCAACCATCATGCCGGCACGATATTAGAAAAGACCATATGGATGACTAAGAGCCGTTAGATCACCAAGAAAGTTGGAATCATATGCTCTAGTCTTTTTTTTTTCCTTGTTCCTTCGTTCTTTAGTTTCTTTTTTTTTTGTTTTCTCAATACAAATGCGAACGACGACTTTTTTTATGAAAGAGACCGACCATACACGCCAAAGACGACATAATTAAACGCATTTTAAAACCAAGCATCGTTAGATTTTAAGATCATATAATGATGACTAGTTTACTCTTAACTACGACTTGACATTTGAATAAAATCTAATCACAATAAAATCACACTATTCAACCCGATATTCAACATAAAACAAATTTGTCTGTCTTGAATTGTAACGAAAACGAACAAAACATACATCAAATTGAACATGATAAAACTTAACTGATGAACGTTAATTGTTTTCATGATTTAACTTCTCCTGTAATCCTTGTTTTAATATTAATATATTAGTCTCTACAGTTATCTGAACATTGCTTTGGTTTCAACCAAAGATATGAAAGTCAACGGAACCGAACCAAATCAAATCAAACCAAACAAATTTTAGTTTATTTTTTCAATTTCTTTATAAACAAAACCGAATAAACAGAATAGCAACCCGCCCTTGCTAATTAAAAAAACATTAGCAGTGTTTTTTTGTTATCATTAAAAATTTATATGAACTAAAAGAACAAAAGAAAAATACAATGGTCGAATCATATTCGTACTGTAGTTAATAGAATATGACCAAAGCATACTCGAAGTTATGGGCCACATCTCACATGTTAAAAAAAGATTTGTCTTTCGAGTGGCTCAAATTGTCGTCCAAACATTTAAATTTATTCTTAAAGTTATTTGACTTAATAATCTATTTCAATTGATTATATAATTGCATGTCCAAAGAGAGGTTCTCCACTCGTACAATCTAAAGCTTTCAAGTTTCAACTACTCTGAGAATAATAAGCGAACAACATTTTCAATTTCTTTGCGTCCTCGAGTCGCCAATCAAATTAAACCTTTTTTATATATTACTACTACATAAAAACTATTTTTAACACCTGAAAGTGAAAACCTAAATTTAAAGTGAACATTGCTGTCGTTCTCTAGCGTTGATGATTAGAGTCACTAATCAAGACACGCATTAGCTCGAGTTATTCATTTATGAAGATTATTTGAAAACGTACTTTCTATTTATTTGCATCCTTGAGTCGCCAATAAAAGTATACTTCTTCTATATATTATATATTACTATATACTCTCTCTTTTTTTACGTCTAAAGATCTTTTATTGGTTGACAATGGACATTCATGGTATAAAACCCATGGGTGCATTAAAATCACACCATTTTTGCCAAAGAATCTGCACATTGATTTGACTTCCTTTGGCGATATGTAAATCGTATATCTGCAAATATTACTGCCTATCCGTTTGATTGTATTGACGTAATGTTGGAGTTTGAAATTTTCTGTCTCACCATTGTGTGTTCTAACAACATTTATTTTGTCACCTTTAAACAATATTTGAGTATATCCTATTACTTCTAATTCACATCCAAAAATTAGCTTAAAAATGGATGATTGCCACATACATATATATATTATTTATAAATCTTTTTTATTTTCGATGAGGGTGAAGTTTGTAGAATTGGACATCTACAAATAGATCATAATCTGAAAAATTGAAATTTTGGACTCTAATACTATATTAGTAATATTCTTAACTTATATCCAGATACTAGCTCAAAATTTGAGAATTGCTATATATATTGTCCATAAATCTCTCAATGTGGACTTTAATAATCTTAAAACTCCAACAAAATTGCATTGTCCATATCAATGCTGAGCAACATTCTACCACTTCGGTAATGTAATGTCCTTCAAATTATCCATTCCTCCTCTAAAAATGTTCCATTATTGCTTATGAGGAGGCAACATAGACCGATTCATCGATTCCTAATATGATGAGAGATATCATAATTGTATTTAGTCCATCTAAAAGGGGCATGGACCATATAAAAATTCTTTTATCACATGAAAGTGAAACCTAAATTTAAATTGCATATAGGTGTCGTTTCTTTAGCGTTGATGACGAGCTACTAATCAAGACATGCATTAGCTCGTCATGCTAAACTAATTTTTAATGTGTTCATACTATGCGTTTTATTTTTTTGTTAATTTCCATTTGACTATGCGTTTAAGTCTTATGAAAAAAGTCGGTGAAATTGATGCCAGCAATTTGGCGACGTGGATTAAATATATTTTATAGTTTTATTTATGTTTTCGATTTGGTCTTCTCAGAGTAATCATGCCATATTTCGTTTTCTTTATTCTGTTGTTGAACTTCAACTCATATAAAAACATGTATTTTAACATTTCTCTAACGTTACACGTACTTACTACTTAGTTTTACATTTTCTTTGATTATATATTATTCTTTTCGTGGGTAATGAGTTCTTCCAATATATATAATTCCTAATACTGTCAGTATATATTATTGGAGGTAAAAAGAATATGTACATTACACGCAATATTGTCGCTATCTATATATATGTTACAGACGTATCCACACCGGAGCTTAACCGCAAAAATAATCTCCTACCAATTTTTCAGACATTCCAGAAGGTATAATATGGGTCGTGAAGTGGACTTCTCGAGATGGGCTTATAGGCCCAACTTTTGACAATTCACACACCAACGGAAATCAAATGTTTAATACACATATTATATACATATAATATATATATATATATATTAACTTGAAAAGTTATGTTTATTGTTTTCTTGTTACACTTTGTTAGTCTTTGAAGATCACGTCCTAAAAAACAAGAAATGTAAGAAAATACATATCATATACATGTCATACAATTTACCAAAAGATCTATATTTATGTGGATTTTGGTTCGTGTTTATTGAGTTTTTATTTTTAAAATCTATATTTATATGGCTTGTGGATAGAGGCAAGCAATACTTTTTATTGTATTTACTTTATGTACATAATTCTCTAAATTGTATGATTGCTATTACATTTGAATAGAAACCTATGATTTCTTGTTCGCCAAATTAAATTTCAAAATGTTCACTGGAAAAAGCTTAGAGTTATCTTTAAAGACATCCACTTTTTTTTGGGCCACACACACTGAGAAAGGTTTTCAGAGCCTTCTTCATCACCCTTACTCTTCGAACCCTTTTTCAATGGCATTCACATTGTCCACCACAAAGACTTTCCTCACCAACATAAACTGCACAAACAATCCCTCGAACACATCCACCTTTAAGCCCCTCAAGCTCCCTCTTTTCTGGCCATGGCAAAAGGTAAACGCCGATACATGCACAACTATAATGAACATACACGTAACCAATGGTTTCTCTTTTAGATTGTAATTGGATGGATGATCTATGAATTAGGTAAAAATGGGTCCTTTGAGTGTTTCTCCGATGGGTTTTGGGACATGGGCTTGGGGCAATCAGCTTCTTTGGGGTTACCAGACTTCCATGGACGATCAGCTTCAACAAGCTTTCGAATTGGCTTTGGAAAACGGAATCAATTTGTTTGACACTGCAGATTCTTATGGTACTGGTAGGCTTAATGGCCAAAGTGAGAGACTTTTGGGGAAATTCATCAAAGAATCTCAAGGTCTGCTCTCTTTACTTTCCCTCAATCATCCTCGTTTGAGAAAAAAGGCGCTTAGTCTTACTGGTTCAAAGTTTCTGATTCATTAGATAATCTGAGAACTTTCCCTTAATCTGAATCCAAATTACATCCTGGAGCTGTCTGAGATGTTACTGTTGTGTTTGGTGATACAACCAACTAGTGATAGCGTTTAAGCTGATGATTTCTTATTACTAATGTCAGCCTTAACAGGGAAACAAAATGAAGTTGTGATAGCTACAAAGTTTGCAGCTTATCCATGGCGGTTAACTTCAGGACAGTTTGTGAATGCTTGCAGGTCTCTCTAAGTTTTGATTTTATCTCTCTTTTTGCTTCTGGTTTGTTGGAGACTGATGCTAAACTGGATGGTCTGTTCTTGTGTCAGAGCTTCTTTAGACCGGCTTCAGATAGACCAGCTTGGGATCGGACAGCTTCACTGGTCAACCGCAAACTACGCCCCTCTACAAGAAATTGCTCTCTGGGATGGTCTAGTGTCAATGTACGAGAAGGTTGCTTAGAAAATTTATACGGAACAACGAATTCTCTTCATTCAATGACCGGTAAGGCCTTAAGATTGACGGTGAGGTTCCTCTTTCTCAGGGACTAGTTCGAGCTGTTGGAGTCAGTAACTATGGACCTCAACAGCTTGTGAAGATTGATGATTACCTCAAAACCCGAGGGGTTCCGTTATGCTCTGCTCAGGTGCAGTTCTCATTGCTAAGCATGGGAAAAGAGCAACAAGAGATCAAGGGCGTATGCGACGAGCGTGGGATTCGTTTGATCTCTTATAGTCCTCTTGGTCTAGGAATGCTAACCGGGAAATATTCCTCTTCAAAACTTCCCACTGGTCCTCGGTTAAGTCTTTTCCAGGCTTATCAATTGCTCAAAGATCCATAAAAACAAACACTTGTTTCTTGTTTGTAACTATGGTTGAACACTTTTTTTAACAGATCCTTGCTGTTTCGTCAAATTCTTCCTGGATTAGAGCCTCTGCTTTTAGCACTGAGAGAGATTGCGGAAAAAAGAGGAAAGACTATGCCTCAGGTAAACTTTTAACTCCATATAAAGATTCTTATGAAGAAGAAATGTGATACTTTAAATGAGTTTGTAATCTGTTTTTGCAGGTTGCAATAAACTGGTGTATATGCAAAGGCACAGTGCCCATACCGGGTATAAAATCGGTTAGACATGTTGAGGATAATTTGGGTGCTATGGGATGGAGACTTACAAATGATGAACAGCTTCGGTTAGAATATGCAGCTCAAGAATCACCAAGGTCGATGATTCAGAACATTTTTCAGACAAGATGATAGGATAACATAAAATACTTATACATCTAGACCACAAATCAGAACAGTATGTATAAACATATTATGTAACCATTCATCAAACTATGATATTCAAAATTTACATCGATGGACATTATCGACATTGTTGCGAATGGAACATAAATTTTTTTATCGATCGTTGTGTTTTCTGATCATTGCAATTTCTGTATTTACATAGACATAACTTATCTTTCAAGCAACCAAGTGTTTGTCCCTAGAAAATAAATATTATTTTTTATACCTACAACTTGGCTACTAGTCTTGGAGTCTTCACTATCCAACGAACTTAATCTATCTCCTTTATTCAAATCTCATTAACTTCTCTTCTTTGTTAATCGAAAATATCATTTAAGAACAATTATAGTTCCAAGAACATGCAAGTAATACTTCCTAATCATTTAAATAAAATACCACTAGCACATTATTAGAATAATTCCTTTCCATATGCTTTGTAATTTAATACCAACTATATTCCATATATGGTTTATGATGACATACGCGGCTACATTAATTTAATAACATATCTTTGGCTTTATGTCAGTCAAAAAATAAAAAGCATAGTTATTTTCTCTTTATTCCGTTACACTTTAACGACTCACAAGTAACAACAAAATACAGAATAAACATCGGTAATATTAATCAATTTTTTTGCAGTCTTTGTTTATTTATAACTAGGCTAAAAAATAAGAATCTGCAGTTTTGGTTTGGCTTATATCAAGGTTTGATTTGACTCGGTCCATAAATATGTTTACTAATCAGTTATTAACTTGATCTATTTTATATGAGAACACATCAAATGAATCATTTTTTTTCTTTAGTCGAATGGTTTATTTAAGATTGTTTTTAAGCTCAACTTTGATATTGGACTAATAGTCTAAAGCATGAGTATACAATTGTATGCACGAAGCATTTTCTTAAGTTAGGCTTGCTATATAGAATTGTGAGTCTTGTGACATATTTTCAATATCCACCAAACAAAAACTATTCTTAAATAGAGTATTTTGTGTATATATACACACCACACCATACACTTATATAGTCATAGCCCATGGTGCTAATCTTAAGATTACCATTTGAGTAGACGTAGGTCCATTAGGTCAAACATTCTATGATTAGATTTGTTTTTTTGTTAGCAGAGATAATTTTTTTACTTGAAGATCTACAAAAATTAATCATGATTATGTTCCTTAAAAGCCGCGGTAAAGTTGAGAACGCAATGAAATCTTTAGCTTTTGACTTTTAACGGATACTCGACACGTGTCTTTTACTCTTTGGTCTTTCTCGATTTTGATATTTTTGTTTATCGCGTAAAAATCCACGAACGAAGACTAAAACCGAAACGACGACGTTGTATCACTAAATTCACCTACCGTATCGCGTGCAGATTTAAAAGCGCGTGAATTTTAAAGCGAACGCGCTAGTCCACGCGCCTAAAGTTAAGAAAAAAAAGACAAGAGCTGAAAGAGAAACAGCAAAGTGGTTAAGAGGGGCTTCAGTTGTTGTGTGCTTTAGCTTCTTTTTTTTTGTTCCTTCTTTCTTCTTTCTTCTTTCATCTTCTTTCATTTTTTCAGTTTCGGCGTGCTGAAGAAGACGCTTGACGAATCACAGTCACAGAGAGAGAAGGAGAGAGAGATTGGGGGAATATCCATCATTTTCTTAAACTCTCATGCCGGATTCCCACTGCCGTTTCTCAGACGGCGGAATCCTTCTTTCATATAATCACCGGCGGAGCTCCGGCGGTGATTCGCCGTCGCCGATACTTTGTATTGAAGAATGGCGTTGTGTCCAGTGAAAAGCTTTGTAGATCTCTAATGCAAGACGGAGGCTTTTCGATTATTTTTATTTGATTTCCTTTTTTTATTTATTTTTAGATTTAAGTTTTGTGGGAGAATCAGATGAAGGCGTTACGGCGAAGCCACACTTCAACGTCGTCGGGAAATTCTTCTTCTCCGTTACCATCTTCCACTTCGTTGCCATCTTCTTCTTCTTCTACTAATTCTACTTCACCTCCTTCGTCTAATTCTTCTTCTTCTTCGTCTTCCTCTTCGTCTTCGTCTTCTTCTTCTTCGTCGTGGATCCATCTCCGATCGGTTCTCTTTGTGGCTAATCCTTCGTCTCCATCTTCAGTAACTTCTTCCGATCGGTGAGTGTGTCCCAAGACCTTAGATTCGGAATATGTAGATTGGATCTTAAGATTCTCTTCTTCCACACTGATCCAATAATAGAGCTCCGAATTGAAAATGTTCACAGCTCGGGTCGTACCACAAATTCCGATCAAAAAGTTTCTTAATTTGTTCGGAATGTTTCTTTCATTTGCTGTCAGATTGATTTTAGCAACCAATGTTGGTGGCTTTTTGCTTGTGGGATCTTTTAAATTTGACTTCCGACTTGAATTTTCTGTGTAGAAGCCGACGGAAATCACCGTGGTCTCGCC
The DNA here is from genome assembly GCA_000218505.1 of Schrenkiella parvula. Classification (NCBI taxonomy): domain Eukaryota; kingdom Viridiplantae; phylum Streptophyta; class Magnoliopsida; order Brassicales; family Brassicaceae; genus Schrenkiella; species Schrenkiella parvula. Next base: position 8,401,906 of record CM001192.1, on the reverse strand, counting down.
GGAAAAGAAAATGGGCCTTGACGCCGCATCAATGGAAGAGTTTATTTACACCGGAGGGCAAACTCCGTGATGGTGGGGTTGGATTCCTGAAGAGAGTTAGAAGCAGAGTGAGTATTTGAACAAGCATGTGTCTTTGATTCTTACTTGTCTCGTTATGGCTCTGATATGCTTCTATTGTGTTCTGTAGGGTGTTGATCCAAGTATTCGTGCAGAAGTGTGGCTGTTCTTGCTCGGAGTGTGAGTATTTGCTATCGTTCGTCCTTGTGTCTTCTTGATTTTTCTTTCACTCTCTTGAGAATCTCTTATCTTTTGTGTATGGCAGCTATGATTTGAACAGTACTAGTGAAGAAAGGGAAGCGGTGAAAACTCAAAAAAGGTTAGAAAAGATCGATCTAGTTTGTTATATTATAGATATAGTCAAAGTTTGTATATATGTAGACAAATATATTCATTGGGATCTTTGAATGTAGGAAGGAGTATGAGAAACTACAGAGACGGTGCCAGATGCTTCTCAAGCGCGGCAATGGAAGTACCGATAATCTTGAGGAGCTTCCTTCTGAGGAGGCAAACGATCAATGTGTTAGATTTATGGATGATTTTAAGACCACCGGACAAATTACAAATCAAGATGTGGTCTCTGCTGTGAACACTGATTCTTCTGATACAGACTCTAGTGAAGACAATGAAGATGTTCAGCTTCTTCCGTCTTTTATATACAGCGATGAAAAGAAAGCGGAGGAGGATAACAATAATAATACTTCTGGAGAGAACAGTTCTCCTCCTGTAGTTGCTGCTAAGAGCCAAGTAGAAGTCGCTGTACACGAAGATTTCTCTACGTGGCAACGTATCATCAGGCTTGATGCTTTACGTGCGGATTCCGATTGGGCGACATACTCTTCATCTTCGACCGCAATCACAGAAAGCAAAGCTCGTGGTTTAGCTGAGTCTGTGGGTTTAAAAGACTATGATAACCTAGAAAGCTGCAGGCTTTACCATGCTGCACGGCTCGTTGCGATTCTTGAAGCATATGCTCTCTATGATCCTGAGATAGGCTACTGTCAAGGAATGAGCGATCTGTTATCACCCATCCTCGCTGTGATCTCAGAGGACCACGAGGCTTTCTGGTGCTTTGTGGGTTTCATGAAGAAAGCGAGGCATAACTTCAGGCTTGACGAAGCAGGGATCCAGAGACAGCTGGGTATTGTATCAAAGATCATCAAATCCAAAGACTCTCAGCTTTACAAACACTTGGAGAATCTCCAAGCCGAGGATTGTAGTTTCGTTTACAGGATGGTTCTCGTGATGTTTAGGAGGGAGCTGAGTTTTGAACAGACACTTTGTCTGTGGGAAGTGATGTGGGCTGACCAAGCCGCCATAAGAGCTGGAGTTGGGAAATCGCCATGGAGTAGAATCCGGCAGCAAGCACCGCCAACAGATGATCTGTTGCTGTATGCCATCGCGGCGTTAGTACTACGTAGGAAGCTGATCATACAGAAATACAGTAGTATGGATGAGATTGTGGAAGAGTGTAATAGCATGGCTGGTCAGCTTGATGTCTGGAAGCTTCTAGACGATGCGCATCACCTTGTCGTGACACTCCACGACAAGATCGAAACTCTTTCGCAATCTCTTAGCATTTGATGAAGTCTTTACTCAAAGCCAGAAATGAAGTGTTCTACTACCCAGAAGCCCTTGCACTCGTCTGGCTGCGTTTTCTCAAGGTTTAAGGTTATCGCGGTTTGGTTCTTACCGTTTTACTTGTCCCTCGCTTTTCTTTCTTCTTGTTTTCCTCGTTACACAGACAACACCATACGATCTATCTATCACGTTTATTGTAGTACTAATGAAAAGAACAAGACATTATCCTCTTGAAGAAAATGTAAGGGATGAGTCTGAAACTACTGTCCATTTTCCACAATTATATGGATCAATATAAGTTCAATTGCAGCAAGCCTGTTTCTTATTTCTACGTTTGGAGTATCTGAACATCGAACTGAAGCTTTTAAGCAACTTCAATTTGGACAAAAGAAGCACTCTTTTATTTGATCATCAAAGTTGAAAACATCTCAACCAACACAAAAAAGAGAATCAAATGACCACGACGAAGCTAGCAACACATTGATTATTAGTTCGTAGTAGTTTCAACAAGAATCATTTTAAGGACATAGATGCAGTCTAGGACCAAACAACAGTAACGTTCGCAAATACAGAGAGATCAGAAAGAGTTATCCAATGACAAGCAAAAAGCAAGCCTCTGCTCCTACTCTTTCTTGGTATATTGACGGACAACAAGAGCAAGACCCAAGATCAAGATTGGAACAAGGAACTGCAGAATCTTGATAATGAATTCCGGTGTCTTGTCTTGGTTGTACGCCGGTTGCAACGGTGCAACGTATGTCCTTGTTGCTGGAACACTAGAGGAATCAATCTCACCGATGTAGTACTTCTCCATCATGTCCCTTGCGGTGTCGCTGTGACCAACGTCTTCAAAATCATTTGTAGCATCTTTCCCTGCAACACCACGATAGAAACAGTCACCAAACAGATTCAACTGGGTCAGAGACAAACCAATGTTATATCGTTAAGATTTTTCCAAAACCTGTTGAGGACAACAAGACTTCATCGCCTCCAGGATGATCATCCATGAATGGGGTCACATCATACACCTGAACTCAAAGTAAAAGAACCAAACATCAAACATTAATGGACACTAGATCAGCTTGAAGAAGGCAAATCGGATCATAATCTAGCAGAAATCAATAACTAACTATCAGGAGTAGACACAAACCACGTTTCTTCAGTGTCAGTCATAATCAAAAAAGCAATCCACCAAAGAAACCATATGCTCAACCAGTGTAAATGTCACTAAATCGACATCTGATTTGCTTAAAAAAAGCACCAATAAAAAAACTGAAGATAGTGATTCTGAAATCGTGAGTGGCTTGATAGAAGCTTCGAAGTAGTAACAATTCTAGGGAAGTAACGACATGAAACCGGTAAATCTTTTGTTTATCTAGCTCTTAAAGATGAGGATCCAAGCTTTTACACAAACCAAAAGCGAAGAGAACTATGTGTCGTGTAATCAATCTAGACAGAGATTCTTCAGACAAAGACACGAGATCTACTAACCTTTCCAGAGATAATAAGCCAACAATCCTTGGTTTTGTTGTGCTGTGAAACTTCTTCGAAAGCTAGAACCTTCTTATCTGAAGCCATCTCTCCTTAAACTGCAAATAAGAACACATCAGAGCGAATCAAATCTACGATAATCCAGATTAGTAGAGAAAAACACAAACATGACAGATTCAAAATTGAAATTATCAGAACGCTGATGATGATGATGACGATCGTTAATAGTTTGCTTACGGATTTTCAAGAAAAAGTTGGGATCTTTCAGCTTTCAGATTCAGAATTTCGGTAGCTCCAACGCTCAAATCAGCAAAAAGACGGAAGAAAATGGGGTTCCTTACCTACTTAATTGTGTGTTCAACAACTTACTTGTATTAAAAAATGTACAAATACGAAACTACCCTTGATATTTTGGCTTGGTGTAGATAGATGACCAAGGGTAGTTTTGGTCAAGATGGGTTTTGACTTTTAAAGCAAAATCGAATTGGGCTGTGTGATCAAATAAAATTGAAATTTGTTCGGATCTTATTTATGGTCCACGCCGTACCAAGAAACTAGTGTCTCGCCCATGTCGTGTGGTTTCAGTGTATACGATTAGGAAATTAGGGAAAAAGGGAAAGAAATCTTAAATATTTTGTCAACATACATACTCGTGTAACGTTTTTGTTTTCACTAATTTGGAAATAGTCTTTTGATCCACACGTTCTTTCCATGCCAATTTTCATTACCTACTTATCAGTAGATTTGTGTGAAAACGAGACATTCTTTATTTAATTCTTTAATTGTTTATAGTATGATAGTTTTGATGCAATTATGCAATTAGAATTTCAGGATACAACCATACTTTAACTATTCTGCAATACTGTATTTTTATTATAACAATAAAAACTAAAAGAAAAAAGAAAAATATTAGGCAGAGATTTTTTTTCTTATGTCTTCGGAAAATGAAAAAAGCAAGAAAGTTTTCTTCATGTTTATGTTTATGTAGAGACATAATATTTAATTAATTTGAACTATTATTAAAAAAACATATGGAAGTTACAAAGTTTTAATTGATTATAACTCAGTTTTATAATTAAAAATATACTAATTATTTTAACTAATTCAACCACGTAGTGATCAACATATATAGTACAAAATTAGACATAATAAATATAGTTCCATAATTTACTGGGGAACGAGAAATTAATAAAAACCATTTGTAAGCTTTTGAATTCAATTACAGTGAAACCTGCTTCATCCAAAAGGTGACATTACTCTCACACCAAAGATGAACTTTGGCCATAAACAAAAACTTAAACACGTAGTGATTCTTTTTGTCCAAAATTTTAAATATAAACTCTATTTGCATGTAAATATGTTTAGTAGGAAACAAAAATTGGACCCTTATTTTCTTGTTTGTTTGTTGTTGTTGCAATTTAAAAATGTAAATGTGAACAATATATTTGAGATGTCTTTATTGTATAAACAATTACGATTTCCCTATATAAACCTCTCAAACTCTCTTTATTTCCGCAATCCCTAAACATCTCTTTGGCTATCTAACTCGTAAAACCTCTATATTGTATTTTCTTTAAACTTTAACTATTTACTCGGCATGAAGCTCATACAGATCGGAGGCTTCACTCCGGCCAAAGCAAGAATCGACGACGGCAAAATCCAAAGACCATCTCCACATATCAAACCGGAAGCAACCGCCGGTATCATTAAACCGGCTTTAACTCGATCCCTCATATTCCACACAAACACTATCAAGCTCCCAACACACATATCAATAGCAAAATACCCTCCGACAAGAAACGGAACAGCCATAGCCATCGGCAATGGGACCCACTTCCCAATCTTTTCCGGCGACAAATCTCTAACCAGATTCGCCGCCACCGCAAATGCGAAAAACCCATAGCAAAGCTGCAGACAATGCTCAGGCAAAGCAGAGAAACCTTCAACTCCAAGAATCGCCATGTTTCTGTAAACCAAAGCGTAGGGAGCTTTATACTCTCCCTCAGGGTTTCCAACATTGAAAGCTTTGTAAAACAAAAAGAAAGTGAGAGGAGCCACGATGCAACCGATCCCCGTCCCGATTGCTTGGCTCACAAGCATCGACCTCGGCGAAGTCAGTGTCAAATGTCCGGTCTTGAAATCGTGCATTAGGTCAGAAGAAATCGAGACGATTGATTTTATCAATCCGCATCCGACTAGCCCCGCGACTACACCGTTTTGTTTCCCGGCCATAGCAGCTAAAATGAACAATGCGACTTTACCATAGTTATAAGCCATGTTCATGTCTGTAAGTCCTGCTCCATAGGCGTTGCTGAAACCTAGCGATGGAGCTAACATGTAAGCTACGACAATGAAGTACCATTTGAGCTCGGGGAACATTAGAGGGATCGCGATGATCGAGACAACAGAGAAAGCTGCGTATCCAACTGCTGCAACCCATAAAGGAATGCTGTCTCTTACAAAGATCTCATCTCTTTTAAGATCTGCAATAGATTGTTTATCTTTCTCTGAATCTGCAACGATATATCTAAAATCAGATACGAAAAACTTAAGTATATGGTAAGGAATTTGATAGTTTTTGGTGTATATACTTACTAGATCTCCCAGAGTGGCGATTCTTTAACTTGGAGTATATGTTTCTTGCTGTGAACACAAGTATCTTGATGAAATGGTAAAGCCCGTCTCCGAGGATCAATGAGATAGATACAAACACCTGTTGAATTACAAAGAGATTATGAACAAAATTGCGTGGAAGAGAGAGCGAATTTGTTGTAGATTATTAGTTTTTTTTTGTTGGAACCTTGTAACCATTGAGACTCTTCATGCTGCTTTGAGGCAGAGTAGATGGGTACCAATCTCCGCTAAGACCTTTAATGAGAGGCCACATGATTCCCCAAGACACAATCGCGCCGAAAAGCAAAGATAAGTTGACAATGTGGGAACAGATCATTCCTGCTCCAATGTATGTCATGCTAAAGTCGAAGTAGAATCTGTGAAGTATTTCAAGATCATCAAGATTCTGTTTTGATCAGCTGAGATATGTACAGTACATCGAACTAAGAATAAAACTCACGAGTTCTTCCAAGCTTCTAATCCAAAAGTTGGGAACTGAATGAATCCGCACTCTGTACCACTAATTCCAGTGAAGAACCATTGAAAGAAAGCCCAGACAAAGCTAAACGAGAAATACTTCACAAACCCAGACACTTGCTTCCTGCATAGGAATAGAGAAAACAAATAGTTTTATTCAATACAGAAACTTAAGAAGCAACAGCGAAAGAGAGCAAGAGAATACGAAAAAATCGGGCTCATACTTGGCCATTTTATTGCCTTTGGAAGTGTGGAAACCGTTGATTAAAACTGCAGTAGCTGTTCCACTTGGATATGTCAGCTTGTAGTCTATGATCATTATCTGGTTGCCAAAACAAAAGCATAATGAAACTTAGCAAATCTAGACCCAAACCAGTTGCAGATGAAGATGCTGAGATACACCAAACCGCAAAGTTGTGACCTACCACAGCATCTGAAGCTGCAATTCAATGAAATAGTAAGCTTAAAGTATCTACCTTTCTTAGAGGAACCAATGCTAAAAGACCAACAAAGCAAGTAAAGAACAAGAAACCGGTCATCCAACCGATCCCAGGCTCTTTCGTGCTTCCTGGACTATTCCCTTCAGTGTGAGTTCCTGACTGTTCATAAGTCCTTGTGTTCAAACCAAGAAGGTACGAACCAAACCCACCTGAAAATCACATAAACACAAGCTGAAACAGCCGATCCAACCCAAAACAGCTGATTAAACATCATCAAAAAATTTGTCAAAAGTTCACCAAAATTACCTCCAACTGCAATGCTGTAACAAGCAACAGCACATGTTTGGACCACAGTGTTCTCTTGTTTAGTAAACGGTTTAGTCACAATCCCTGCCTTTGTGAGTAGCTTGGTCCAGCTTCTAAGGAAAACGAACGCTAAAAGTGCTGCAGAGACGTTTAGGTTGGGGACCAAACCTGTGGTTAAGTTTAGCTTCATCACGATCACACTGTAGATAGTACCAATGATCAAGCTTGCAACGATTCCTCTGAAAGTGATTTGACTCTTCCATGGAGGAATTGACTTGAAATCATCTGCTTCGTTTTGCGTCTCTTCCAAGTCATCTCTTTGTTCTCTCTCTATCTCATTTCTTGCATCTCTCTCCATCATCAAGGAGCTCCTCATTTTTTTTTTCCAGAAAAAAAAAACAGAGTTTCTTCTTCTTGTTTTTTTTTTTTTTCTGGTTTCGAAACTCTAAGAAAACCCCAAAAGACAGATTCTTTAGTATCACTTAAAAAAAACCGACTTTCTTACAGGAAGTGACGAGAGATTAAAAAAAGGTACCTCTTTTTTGGATCAATCCGATTCTGGGTATTTTAAACAGAGTCTATAGAACTTTTTCTTGCTTTCCACGCCCAAATTATCTGAAGCAGAAACAGTTACTTAGCCACACACAAAAAAGGTAAAGCTAGAGATTATTTTAATCTATAAAGCTAAACCATAGAATCAAATCAAATGACGCCAATGATCTCTTTTGCTCAGAGATCTTGTTTAAAAAGTCAATGACTTTGATTATACTCATGAATCTACCATTAATCTACAACAGTAACAAGACAAGTTTGTGATACAAACCCAATTTTTTTGTTCCGAAATTAAGTAGCTGAATCTGTAAAACACCAAACTAGATTTGTGTTCTCATTGGGGAAGACAGGAGAATGGAAAAAGAAAGAAAGAAACGTAACTTGTTAATGAAACAGGTACACACGAAAACCACACTCCCACATCCCAAAGAGATAAAGAAAAAACAAGACCAAAACATTAAATGCTTACACGAAACGAAGACCAAATAATAGTTTTTAAAAAATGGAGTTTTGGTGTTGTCGCAAAGTTATGTTGAAGCAGAGATGAAGAAGAAAGCTCTAAATCAAGAAGATTAATAAAGGGACCTTGGGTTCTTATGTACGCACGTTGACATCAGTACTACACAAAAGAAAAAAAAATAAAAGAAAAGTTTTTTTCATGTAGTACAATTAATCATTAAGGGACTAAACTTTTAAAAAGTTACGTAATCAGAAAGAATTTTCTTTTATTTAATAAAGAAGACTAAATAAATGTCACATACTAAAAATCAACTTTAAAAGCTTTTCAAATGCATGACTATTCAACCATGTGGTGTTGTGTGTGAAAAGACAAATTGTCAATAATTTCACATTAAAAAAAAAACAAGGCTTTTAGATGATGATGTTTACTAAAACAGTTAGACAAATATAATTAAAAATGATGTTTTAAGTTACTTAGATGTAAAAAATGAATGTATTTCTACTTTTAAAGATATATTTTCTAAATTTAATTTAAATCATGATAAGTCATTTCCCAAAAATATATTTTCTCTAGTTTTAATCATGATATCATTCGTTTAATGCATGAGAACCTAAATATAGTATCATACTTAACCCTTTTATAAAATACATGTTAACTCGATGAATCTGGTGGTATTCATGTGAAACTGAAAAGCTGTGATGGTTTTTATTCTTTATTTGACTGATAAAGCTGAGTTTATTTGTGAAAACCGAGATGACCGGTTCATGTTTTGCTGTGTTTAATACTTTAATTTATAAACAGGATGATGACATCTTTTCGCAAGTAAAAAATTATGTCATAAGAGCATCTTCATTTTAACAAAAATATCTGATAATAAAGTAAAAATAATAATAAAAAGAGAAAATGAGATAAAAATTCTCAAATAAAGTTTTTGGAAAACTCATAAGAACATCATAAAATACTTGTTTTTTATATATTGATTTAATTGTTTTCTAACTTCAAATTTAATTAAAATATTAAATTATTTTTAAATATTTATAATTTTTTGTTTGAGAAATTATTAGAATATTTAAGAGATGGAGATACTCTAAATATCTTTTATTTTCTTTTTTAACCCAAATGAAAAAAAATATTATCTTTTCTTTTGTTGACGGCATAGATTAGGGAAAACGACTTATTTCCCCCTCGGAAATATCATATAGCAATAGATAAACATAAACTTAGGGCCACATCCTGTATCTCCTCAAATTAGAAGTTAAACTCTTAATTCCATCCAATTTGAAAGATCGAAACGTATTTCCCCATGATGATTGGTTTGAATGGTTTGCGACCTTAGCCGAATACGAAGCCACTTAAACCAAATACCAAACCGGATAAAAACTCCGACCCGATATGAAATCCGCACCTCAGACCCGTAAAAAATTAGAAGATTAAGTTTTAATTGCTCAATGTCATGTATCTTTGTTTTAAACTTAGTTTTTTGCTGAAGTGGCATCTCTTAAGAGCCTCAAACTTAAACTTTTATATAGTAGTAATTCTCACAGCATTTAAGAAATTTGAAAGTTAGATATTTTTAAAATTTACATTTTAAAACATCAACGACATGCTATTAACTATTAAGTGTGAGAAAATCTGAAAAAAAATAATCAAATGTATGGTAGTATAAAAGGATTGATTTTTTTATACCCCAAATTCAAATATTTTTTAATACGAAATGGTATTTTTTAAATCAAAATTTGGAAAAATTAACTCTGAATATTGAAGAATATCGTAGGCCGATGGTGCGAACTCACACTACTTTAAAAAAGAAGAAACAAGAACAACCATACGACTTATCAACAATCTGAGTTTATTTTGGTTCGGTTAACTCGACCCATTTATCCACTAATTATGTCCTATACTTCCCACTATATGACCATGCCTATCTTCATAGCTAGACCTCGATAAATCACTATCTAATGATTGAAAATATGATCTTACCCAATTTTAGTTCATGTTTGATCAATTGACTCTTGTTCAGTCTACCGAATGTTTGTCTTGGGGATATTATATTGGACGTCCACATTTGTATTATAAGTTCACTTTCTGACAAACAATAAGCACCAAGCAAAGAGGATTTGGTATAAACTAGCACTTTCAGTTATTTCATCTATTCTAATTCCTATACACTTTTTTTGTTTGTTTTCACACGCCAATTATTGAAGAAGAAAACATTTTATTTTTATCTACTATTATGTGTATATAATTGATATTGTCACTATAGTAAAAAGTTTGAACTTACCATATATTAAAACCATGTAAAAAAGTAAATTAAGTAATTAAAGACCACTGTACCACTTTATCTTTTCACGATACAATACTTGTTTATAAATACAAGATAATGAAATTTTTAATCTAGCGGTTTGTGCTATTAACATCCAACGTCATCGTTTGAATTCAAATATTTAATATATATTATTAAATTGTTAACAAAAAAATAAAATAATAAAATAAATATAAAGTGATACAAAATATTATTTCAACTTGTTCGGTTTATTGAATCATCCCATTACAAATTAGAATCTTCTTTCGTTTTCATACATGTCCTATCTCTGTGTATTATAAAGCTTTTAGCGCTTGATCAAGAGAATCTAATGGCTTTACAATATTATGTAGTTAGGTGTAAAAGCGTTACCTAAAATCATTGCTCTTTCTCCCTTGACAGTACAATCGTAAATAGTCGCTTCTTGTGAACAATCTTGATATTCTAGTGGATAGTAATACATCCGCAGTTACGTGTATGCTTTAGTATAAAGCATTAAAATGGAATATTAGAATCCAAAAAGGAAAGTGACAAATGACAAGTGGAAGCCTGAAAAAAAATTGTTCTCTTTTTAGTTTCAAAGCTGTAGTGATCGAATAACGACAGGAGAACATTATACATATGGTATGAAACATGTAGTTAACTAAAAACAAGTGGGATAAATACTGTTAATGTAAAACATACGATTAATCAGTAACAAAATGGGGAATAATGATCATAATAATTGCGGTTGAATATCATTAAACAAAATTTAGTTAACTTTTTTACATATTATGATCGTATTTTTGGGTGAACTAATGTATTAAAATAATATTTTTTATCGAAACTGTTTTGTTTTTATGTTAGTTTTTGGAAAAACTGTCAGCATTTATTGCATACGAGGTTTAAGAACTAGTTTTAGGTGCTGATGTTTGTGGACAATGAAGATGAAGACTCAAGTTTTTAAGAATTGCAACAACAATTCAAATTTTCGAGTTTAAATGTTTGAGATGGATGTTTTTTCATCGAAGATTTCCTAGATTTGTTATGATGTGTATCTATCTTATCATATTTATTCATTTTTTGTTTCTGTTGTAATTTAGTGTTTTTGGTAATTTTTTTTGTTTTTCCGTTTCTTACATGTTATTTCTGTAAAATTTAACATTTTACAAAAAAAAACAAAACGATCTTTTAAAGCCAAGTATACTGTTCACGACTGACACCTCTTTACTTGTTCGTTGATCTCACGTTGTCTTTTAGATCTGCGTTCGTCTAACGCTCCCTCTCTCGGAAAGCCACGTGCGCTCGATTCTCAAAACCGAATCATTCTGAATTTCTGATGATCATTGATCACACTTTAGTGTTCGATACACTTTATCCATTTGCTAAGTTTTAAAGATAATATTCGATGTGTACACTTCAAAAAGGTTAGGACAAATTAAATAGCAAAAAGGGTTTTGTTGTAAGCGTACCTGCTTCTTGTGTATAGAACAAGTTTTATACAGTCAAAAGTATGTCTGGACAAAAATTAAGAAAATAATAGTTTTATATAAAACCATGCCTTCAACAAATACATAGACTAATGTTATAAGAATATAATTAGTGAATCTACGTACAAAATACTTAAAGTGTGTGGATCGTAGAGTATCTGTAAAATGCGAGTCATGAGTCTTTATTTTTGTCAACAAATACGATTTATGTTACTGAAAATATATCTCGATATATAATAATTATTCAAAGTATCAGTCAAGTAACTTCGCACTAAAATGGGATATTCAAATTTGAATAACAATAGAACTAGATGAACCAAAATACAAAATTGTTATTTAAATATACAAGAAAAGTCTTCGAGTCAATCAATCAATGTAGTTTGTTTGACATATTTCTGTTATAATGTGTGGCCATCAAAATTTTCATAACGAAGATATTTTTTTTCTTCGACGACTAGTCTACTACCGAGAGAATATGTTTATATCTAAACAGTTGACGAAATATTTTTATTCCAAGATTCCTAAAAAAAAAATTTATGTTGGGCTTTTTAGTAATTTTAATTGTACTTTTTCTGAATAAACACTTTGTACACTGTGACAAGTTAAATCGATAAGAAAACAAGCAATAGTAATGAAAACTGCCTGACACGCTTTCGCTAATTCGGCTGTCGTTAATCGCTATCTCAACTGAAACGGACAAAATTTAGTAAATTTAATATATATACGAAGTGGGCTTTCGAAATTTTAAACCCAATAGTAAAATACCAGAAAAGGCCTAGTGGGCCAGTCTGATACTAACGAAACGATGTTTCTGTCTTTGCCACCCAAAAACAAAAAACGATGTTTCTCTAAGGCTTTCTTCTTCTTTGCGTATTCTCCTCGACCCACAACACGCCCATCAAGGATTAGGGGTTTCCTTTGTTCTTTCGCTCTAATTCCCAAATCCTCTTTGAGCGAAGGGTTTGTGTTTGAAATTCCAAAAAAGGGTTATGAAGAGATCTTCAGGAAAGAAGGATTTAAGTTTCGTAGAGCAATTGATTCTGTACGTCGCAGGCGCTGCAATTAGTGGTTTCACTTTCTATGTGTTAGCCCATCAACTTGACCCCAATCGTGACGCTGCTAAAAAGGCGCTCAAGCATAAGAGAGAACTCTCCAAGCGTTTGGGTCGTCCTCTTATCCAGACCAATCAATACGAGGTAATGGGTCCTTCTCTAATGATTGAATTTAAGCATTGCACTTGAAATCTGAGGTAATCGAGTCACTTTTCTTAGGGATGTGAAGGAAATGTTGCTCATTTGTTCGTATATATACTTTTTTTTTGTTTGATGTGAACAAAAAAAACAGGATGTAATAGCTTGTGATGTTATAAACCCACGAAACATAGATGTGGAGTTTGATTCTATTGGAGGCTTGGAGTCAATCAAGCAGGCTTTGTATGAGCTTGTGATTCTACCATTGAAAAGACCTGAGCTTTTTGCTTATGGAAAGTTGCTTGGACCTCAAAAGGGTGTTTTGCTGTATGGTCCTCCTGGAACTGGGAAGACTATGCTTGCCAAGGCTATCGCGAAAGAATCGGAAGCTGTTTTCATCAATGTGAAGGTTTCGAATCTGATGAGCAAGTGGTTTGGTGATGCCCAGAAGCTAGGTAGGTGTAGATTAGCCTTCTTACTGCGTTTCGTTCTGTTGGTATTGTTACTGATTATATGAGTTGCTCTGTTTCTTTAGTGGCTGCTGTATTTAGTTTGGCAGAGAAACTCCAACCTGCGATTATTTTTATCGATGAAGTGGACAGCTTTCTTGGCCAGCGCCGTTCGACAGATAACGAAGCAATGGCAAATATGAAGACTGAGTTTATGGCTCTATGGGATGGATTCACTACAGACCGTGAGTTGATATTCTTGTCCTGTTTAACCATTGTAAAATACGTGCAATCTAAAAGTATGGTGTTTGTTTTATAGAGAATGCGAGGGTGATGGTTCTTGCTGCAACAAACAGACCTTCGGAGCTCGATGAAGCAATACTGAGGCGTTTTCCTCAGGCCTTTGAGATCGGGATGCCTGATCGCAAGGAGAGAGCTCAGATATTGGAAGTGGTTTTGAAAGGAGAGAGAGTCGAGCCAGGTATTGACTATGATTGTATAGCTCGCTTATGTGAAGACTATACCGGTTCGGATATCTTCGAACTCTGCAAAAAAGCAGCTTACTTCCCTATCAGAGAAATCCTAGAGGAGGAGAAAAAGGGCAGACAATTTTCGGTAAGTAGAGTAACCGTGTAGAAATGTCAATGTTTCCTTCCTCAACCTGATATCGCAGTACTAATGTTTTTCGAGTCGCCTGCATTTTTTCAGGTGCCTAGGCCATTGACACAGTTGGACTTGGAGAAGGTACTTGCTACCTCAAAGAAGACACAGGTTGCTGCAAGTGAGTACTCTGGTTTAAGCTCGCAAGCTTCAGTTTGGAGAAGCCCAAGGGATACCGACGAGGTACAAGCAGCTATAAATGGCATCTCAAAGCTTTTTGTCTCTCGGATTGTAAACCATCAGTCAGATTCTGAGGATTCAACTCAGCGTGATTGAGAAGGAGATTCGAAAATAGAAGCTTTTCACTGGAGTTTTTTTTGTATAGCCACAAAATGACAAAAGTATACTAAAGAAGTTGCACACTTTTTCAGATGTCTTAATTATGGGCATTTCTTCAAAACATCATTTTGTGATTCCTTGGGGCTGTTTTTTAGGAAATTACCACAATAAACGTTCTTACAACACTCTAAAATCTCTGAAAAGATTTAGAAACTTTTAAAATTTTGACCAAACTGACTATATAAGATTTATCAGATTGTTTAGTTTCAATGGTCTCATCTGGGCTTCGATGGGGTAATAACAATATAACTGGGCTTTTATAGTCAACTTGAGATAGAGTTTCATTTTTTTTTGGACAATTTTTGTTTTTTGTTTTCCTTTTTCCCTGACTCTGTCGATCGTCTTCAACCAAACTGTCAGATTCTTCGTCGATTTGATCGATTCTTCTCGTCTCTCTCTCCGGTTGAATTACGCCCTCGATTTCACCTCACAAAAGGTACATACTTTTTCAGTTTTCCAACTTTGTGGATCTCAGTTGATCTCGATCAAGTCTTGTTCTCATCGTTGTTGCATTACATGTGATTTGGTCTTTCCTTTGATTACTTTCGTACGAATTGAGATTAGGGTTTATTTCCATTCTCGATTGATCTTAACTTAATCGTGAGCCCGAATTCGAATCAACTCTAGCTTAAAAAAAACCCTTTTTGGTGTTTCAAGTTGGAAATGCTGCTGATTTTTGTTCCTTTTGTTGGATTCTTATGCTCTTGAACAGGTTATTGTAATAGGGATCGAGTCTTCTGATCATGGTTAGTGCTCGTAGTACTTGTTTATCTTCAATGTTTCCCTTCTTTGCTTGGGGTCTCGCTGCTTGTGTACTGAATGTCCAACACTTTTTTCGTATTAATATAACAGAATTATCTTCTTGGAGCTTTCAAGCCTGCGTGTAATATTTCAATCATATTTACTGATGGGAAAAATCGTAAACAGGTACACACATCCCTCTTTAGGTTTATCTATTTTGCTTCTCCTGTGTGATATATTAGCAGCCAACTAATATATTCATCGTTGTTCCCGGACTTAGATTACATGTTTTCTTATTGTCTTACTTGATCTCTGTTGTGCTAGGTTCCGATTAAGAAAGATAATGGACAAACGGTTATGAATCCACTTTTCGAGAGTCAAGAAACTATTGCTGGGAAGGTAACTTGGTTTTGTTGTGATCTCCTGCCATCAGGAGGTTTATGTTCAGGTTTTAGGGAATTGGTTTAAAGTAGTTTTTCCTTAACTCGTCTTTCTCAGGTTTGTATTGAACCATATCAAGGGAAAAAAGTGGAGCACAATGGTGTTAAAGTTGAGCTTCTTGGTCAAATAGGTGTGCAATTGCTGTCACTTATGTCGATTTTGTTTTCTGGCTTCGCACTCATTTCTTTGTATGCTTATTGATGAATTTTGTTTTTTTCCTGACAGAAATGTACTTTGACAGAGGAAACTTCTATGACTTCACTTCCTTGGGTGAGTCAGGGGTCTTTGATTTTGTTCAGTAGTCTCTTATTTATAAAAAGCTGATCGATCCTACTATCTTTGTGGTTCCCATTTCTAATTATCAGTGCGTGAGCTTGATGTACCTGGAGAAATATATGAAAAAAAGGCATACCCTTTTGAATTTTCGACCGTTGAGATGCCATATGAGACATACAATGGCGTTAATGTGCGGCTAAGGTAATATATCATAATCTTATTTGACATCAAATTGAAACATTTTTAAATTTTGCATATTGTAGTACATAATTTTTTGTTTTTGTCATCTTCAGGTATGTCCTCAAAGTAACAGTTACTCGTGGCTATGCTGGGAGCATCGTGGAATACCATGACTTTGTGGTATGTTTCTTCAGTTTTTTTGCTATGTCTTTGTGACACATAGTATTTAAGATAAACTTATAGCTTTTTCTTTCTTTTTATGAATTTGAAACAGGTCCGTAACTATTCTCCACAACCACCAATCAATAACAGCATCAAGGTGAGTCCAAACTCTCCCATTTCCACTCTCAGATTCCTAGTTCCTTAACGTTCTTGCTTTGGATACTGAATCCACTTCCTCTTAAAGCCTGTTTTACCTCCCGAGTTACATGACCTCTGCTCTTATTCTTATTCTTCCCACATTCTTATTAGCATTAGATACGCTTAATCCTTTGGACCCTTACCCGTTGTGCAGATGGAAGTTGGAATCGAGGACTGCCTGCATATTGAGTTTGAATACAATAAAAGCAAGTAAGACACATTTGTCTTCCACAATTTCAAGTTTGAGTGACAAGGAAGATTAAAAACAATTTGCTATGCTCTGGATGCAGGTATCACCTGAAAGATGTTATCCTTGGGAAGATATACTTTCTTCTGGTGAGAATCAAGATAAAGAATATGGATCTTGAGATCAGACGGCGAGAATCAACAGGAGCAGGAGCTAATACTCATGTGGAGACAGAAACATTAGCCAAATTTGAGTTAATGGATGGTGCTCCCGTCAGAGGTAATGCCCAAATAATTTCATATGTTCTTGACTCACTCAGACCATTTGCTAGTTTTGTAACCAAGGAAGTTGAAACATTGTGCAGGCGAATCGATACCTGTAAGACTGTTCTTGACACCATACGATCTGACACCAACGCATAAGAACATAAACAACAAATTCAGTGTTAAGTATTATCTGAATCTTGTGCTGGTGGACGAAGAGGATCGCCGTTACTTCAAGCAACAAGAAATCACGTTGTACAGGCTCAAAGAGGAGACATCTTGATGCTTACAAAAAGAAAAGAGAGATATGATAATTTCTCAGAACTTTGTAAAGCCTTTTTCTGTAAGACTTTTTTTTTTCTGTATGCAATTGGTTGGGGACCTGGAGTAATGAGGTTAAATCATGTAGTTTGTACGACTTATAATGTTGTTTGCTTTGTTTGGATTCATGTGATCTCCTCTTCTTTTATGTGTTTGCTCCTATAAATGTACTTGTATTTCTCTTATGCTAGAGATATCTGATTTACTGAAGAGAAATTAGGCCTCCTAACCAAAAAAAATTATATAATTAACTATGTAATCAGATGTGATATTTTTATAAAAATTATAATATGTACGATCCTAAAATTATATATTCATTAAATCTTGTAAATTTTAAAAAAAAACATAAATTTGTTTATATCTAATGAATATAATTTTTTTAATTTCATAAATTATGTTATTGATAAACAGTAGATATACATAGATTAGAACATCATATATATAATAGAATGACATGCATAATAAATAATATAATCCGCAAACCTGTTTTTTATTCTATCTAAAATTCTTCAAATTTTCAAATGAATTTTTTCTCAACGAACAAACTAATATGTTGTGTTCTTTGTTATTTGAACTTATAGATTATATTTTTTTGTTACGGTAAGAATAAAGATGAGAAGATAATGTTTTTGATTATGTGTTTTATTATGTGTTTTATATGGTTATATTTTTAATATAAAACCTAATATGATCATACAATAAATTGACCGTTCTCTCAAACTTTATAGTGGTATTTTCAAGCAATATTTTTTTTTTTTCGTAATATATGATAGAGTCAATTGGATAATATAAAACGAAATTTGTACTTCCGAAATTCAATCAACACTTTATTAGAGAAAAATAATATATATATATAAAGATCGTCATGCACTTGCACAAACAAAATCAGAAATGAATGCAAAGATAGGAACTGACTTTATAATCAACTACCCGTTTTGTGGAAATAATTTGACCAAATAATATTTTTTATTTGCTTTGAATTGTAAAATTTGATGATAAAAGAAAAATAAGCATTTATTTAGATAAGCTAATTATGTTTTTCGTATTATATTTGACTTTAGATATTAAAAATTGGAAACAAAATTTTATTATGGAAGAAATAATCTAATGCTTAAAAAACTACATCAATTCACAATCTTTTGTCTAAGTACATCCGCCCCTGCACACGTACTTATATCTATATATATATAGCCATGCAGTTCCAAATCAAACAATAAAACATTTCTTTGAGAGAAGAATCACTATGGTGTCATTATCACATTTTGCTGTCTTTTGCATCATCCTTGTTTCCTCTTTTGGCCTTCATGAATGTACAGTATGTTGTACATACATATAGTTAACCATCACCATATTCATCACTACTTACATTGTTATATTTTCTTTTTGTAGGTAAGAACATGGAGGAGGATCTTAAGGGAAACAAAATAATTATATTTCCTCCATCACCTTGCCATCGAGTACGTTGCAGCTTTAGCATTTTTTGGAATTGTCACTGCTGCAGAGGAAAAATAAAATATTGTTCACATAAGCTATCAGAATGTGAGAGAGAGTGTGTAAAATTTAACCCACCACTTTCGCCATAGAACTGAAAAACTTGTCTAAAGCGTTTAAATATACTTGAATCGTATTGTGTAGCCATATCTATTTCGTTTTTCTTTATCAGAATAATAAAAATATGTGATTCCGACAATTATATATGGTCATCGTATTTAAGTCATAATAACTTTCAAAACCCTACGGGAAAGAGACAACTCCAGAATTTTCAAGAACTCGCATGAATACAAAAGTAAAAATTCCACACAACTTAATGTAAACAAACAAAAGATTAATCTTTTGTAAAAAAGAAAAAACTTAAACTCTTTTTCTTATTAATGAATCTGGTGATGTTACCATGCCACAAATGAGTCATTTATAGTTTTTACATGTTTGATCACTTGATCCACGTTAAACAACATATATGATTAATCGAGCAATATGATGGAAAAGGGGTAGTCGGTCGTGATGACGAAGAACTAGTCGTGGACACTGATTAAGCTTCATATCTTCAGAGATTTGAGGAGGTCTAGGTTCATCTTCTGGAATGAATGGAGGGTCAAAGATTTACACAAACAATCAACCTTGATAGTTAATGAAAATTTGACCAAACCGGATAAGGAAGTGTCATTATTTCATATATATCTTCCTCTTCTAGTCTTTGGACGCCTTTAATCTTTTTAAAAGTTTCTACATGGGCTTGAGGCTTTTAACTATCAAAGAAATTCTAAGTCAACAGCATATCAATGTTGGTTCCATTAAATGGAAAAGAAAGTATCTGTCAGGTTGATTTGATGGCATTGGGCGGATCATGTTAGGCCTGGATCAGTTCTCTACTGTTACGAACTATTAAGAGGCTCAAAACTGTACATGATAAGGTGGCTTGGGTATGGACTGCTCCATACATGAGCTGTGGACTTCAATTCGGACATATACATGCTATTAAGTAAGGACTTTCGACCGTGCACTTGTGTCTTTGGTTCTGGGCTGATACAAGCTGGTCTTTCTAGATTCGTGACTCTCAAGACCCTTGAGTCTTAAAAAATTAGGCTTGGTCCAGTCTTGTGGCTCTTGGATTTGAATGAGCCTGAATTTTTGTTGAATACCTATTTGGTCTTTATAGCCGAAACTGTCTCAGATAATAAGTGAGTTGGAACACTTCTTGATTCGTTCCAGCACATGTGCTGCTTGTATTATTATTTTCATTTTCCGGTCGGATGGGCATGGTTTTGAGGTTTTCATCAATACTTTAATTTAATAGTTTTACACATTAAATGTGTCACTTCATCAATTATTAAAACTATTAAATTATAATGTAAAACTAAAGAATCAAAAATGTGTAAGAAAACAATTTATGTTATGAAAATATGACTAAACATACTCTATGAAACATATTACCAACATAGTAATGGAAAATGTGTTAATTGAAAGGTATACAGACAGGAGTTACACTAAACTGCTCTTAAGCACAAGCCTTTGGTCTAGAAAACAGGACAACCATGAACAATCACACCTTTAGCAGTTGGGCATTTAGCAACAGGACAACCTTCACCAGAATTTCCCCACCAATCAAGCGTAATGTCACTACGTTGCAACGCAAGAAACAAAAGCACAGACATAAATCCAGTTCCTGCATCCATCCCTCCGGACAGAACATAGTTGTATCTCTGCCACCATTCTCTTTTGTACTTAAACACGAAGTGTCCAAACACAAACGCCATAACGATCCAGCTCGTGAAGTTAACTGCAGTAGCAGGTGGCATTATAGCCGTGGCTCCAATCAGAACTGGCATGTGAATGTTTGAGATCCATTTCTTGTTTGGGAAGATTCTAGTGGCTAAGTAGACCAATAATGGAGCTATTGCACCTCCTAGGAAGAACCAGTTTATGTTTGAGTATTCTCCAAGATCACCAAACATTCTTCTTGGTCCGACAAGTCCCCATATTACTGATGCGTCGAAGAAGACTCGATCGGTTGGACATGTCCAATGACTTTCCGGTGGAAGGAGAGAAGTGTCGCAGAGGTTTGGGATACCGGCCATTAGCCACCAAGCTGTCAATGCGTAAACGAAGACTGCTACTAAAGTTCCCACAACCTGTACCATAAACATCGTTCTTGGTGGGATCTTCATGTAAGATCCAAGCTTCAAATCAGCAAGGAAAGTCAAAGACTGAGACATGCTGATGTATCCGTAAGTCTTGAAACATATGTTAGCAACAGGTCTCTCTGGATATGCATACCCAATGATGTATTCCGTGATAATATTCAAACCCGGAGCCTACAACGAAACAGAAACCAGGTTAAAACATCATAACTGGTTTTTCAATCCCAAATTAAATGTCTGTGATTCTCTCCTCTAACCTGGTTAGTAGTGGCCATGATCACACCAACGAGAGGAGTGAAGAAGATAGCTATCAAACAAGCCAGGAAAGCTCCCCACCAAGGAAGCTGAATCTGTGGCTTATAGTAAATACACATGAAGACAATAACTGCAATATTCACGGCGAAAATCGAAAGGAACCACCATAGAGGAACTTCTTTGTAATTCCTTTTCATGATTTTCGTATGTATATCCATTTTCTTGTTTTTACGGAGCGCTCCTCTTGTTTGATTCCAAAGATCTTTGCCGTTGAAAAGCAAGACATGGAAAATACTAGCAGTCAAGGTCGCGAAACCGAGCCCGTAAGTAACAGCAAAGAAAGTGCTCATGTGGACTGGTCCTGTCTCTGCGTAAGCCTTGTGATCAAGACGAAATTCGTCATTGATGATGCTCGTTACGTTGTATTCTTGACCGTTGGCTACAAAGAGTTTACCGGAGTAGATTGGGAAGGTTTTGGCGTTGAAGAGATCTAGAAAGTAGCATAGAGGTGTGATTACGTACATCAGAAGAAAAAACCCGACCGCTATATTTGCTGTGGCAAAGAATGGGCTAGCGAGTGGGCTTCCAAGGTAAGACGCGATGGTGGACCAGTCTAGACCAAAGGCACCAATACCTAGACCAGCTGACCCTGAGCCGAGCTCGTTTACTAAAATCGATTTAGGGCTAATCCAACATAACCAAGACACGGTGGTCAAGAGACTGAAGAGATAGCCGGGAAGAAGATAATATGAGAAGCTGGTGATTAGCGTGATAACGAAGAACTGGTTTCGAGTAACTCCCCATTTCGATTTTTTCTCTTTCTCGTGCAACGCTCTGTATATGATCAAAATCAGGGAGTCTTTAAATTTGGATGCTTAATCATAAAACATAACATCATTTCGAAGGAATCGTTATCGTTACCTAAAGAGAGACACTTGAACGAGATTGCTTGGCCACCACATCTCACCAGGCTCAACTAAATGTTTCCTATACAAACCAGCCCAACCAAATCCCAATACCTTGCATGGCAAGAAACATAACAAAAGCTCTGAGTTTTTTTTAGAAATCTTTAAACCTGTAAATTCAGTTGCAATAAAAAAAGAAGAAGCTAAAGCTATTAAGTGTTACCTGAGTTGTAATCATAACGAGTAAAGCAGGAAGGAAATCAAGTCTTCTCTTGTAATAAAGCTTAACGGCACTAAGAATATGACTAGCGTAGACAGATCCAGAGCCTGAGTTTGCGAATACGGTTATAAGAACATGTTCTTTGGTACTAAACGGACCAGGATTCATCGTGAAAGACCACCTCGTCCCTTCGAAGAATCTCCTTGTCGGAAGAACCCTAGCCATGAGATGACCAATGGGAACAACAGCAATCTGAGCCGAAACAGAGGAGATGGTCAAAGGATTGGTTCTGTACCAAAAGAACTGGTTGAGAAATGACAAGAGGACACAAGCGGTTATGCCCAAAACCCACATCCTAAATGTAACCGTCGGCGAAGTTGGATCGTCGGTTTTAGGCACCGTTAATTCCACTTGTGGAACGATACTTATTTCATCGTCGGCGTAAAAATCAGATTCCAACTCCGGATCCGAACTCGTCTCTGTGACGTCTCTCATTGGTCTTCACTGTTTTGTCTCTGTGCTATGCATAAAATAAAATAAACGGAACGTTAGGTGTTTGTGCTTAGGTGTTTATGTAATCGTTCTTAAGATTATCTTTCAAATATGCAAATGCACACACACTCACACTCATAAATATCAGATACATAGAGGAAATACCATTAAAGATTTTGAGATCCTGGTTGAATTTTATTTTCTTTTGGGTGCAGAACTATAATAGATTGGTTTGAATTCAATGTTTTGTATTGATTTTGGTATCATATCTTTAGTGATATTTCCATGAAAGGAAGTATGATACGGAATTACGGTTATATTCAAATCTGGCCTTTATTTTGTTGTTGATTACCATTGACTGTAAAAGATTGATTAAGGAAACTTATTTTCTGAACTTCGGAAGCAAAAAATGTTTCGTTTTGGTTAAGAAATCTGAAATCATCAAATTTCTCTGTGGCAAATGGTGAAATAAGCTGTAAAGACAATTGTATATATACGCTAGTTCTAAGTTCAAAAAATTGTGCCGATCCTATATTTCATTCACATGGAATTTTCTTCTATATTAAATACTGGTAAGAGAATCTCAAATATATGATTCTTGGTAAGGATTCCATCAAGAATTAAATATTGAAGATTCCATTCATAAGTTAGTCCTCATCGAAATGAACTCAACCGCAAATGGTTTATTTGGTTTCATTTTCTGTAAAACTAATAAAACTGAAAGAATTTTTTTTTAACGGAATTCAAATTGTCCATCTTTTGGAAAGATTCATACCATTAGTTGATGAAAATAAAAATACTTCACCATCCATTTTACTCAAGTTTTAAGAAGAAATTTAAATAAATACGGTGCTAAATATGTTAAAAACATAAACAAATTTTACTAATCCGAAAAAATGGTTTAAAAGAGTTATATATTATAGATGCTGCTGCAGCGTTCTATACAAAACAAATCCAACTAACTTATGTGACAAAAAAAAAACTAACTTCCCAACGATAAAAAAAAGGAGACCAAATTAATGATAAGGATAAGGTTTTGTACTTAATTATGAGAAGGTCAGAAAACGGGACATCCAGGCATTATAACGCCTTTAGCGGTAGGACAAGACGCGAGGCTACAGTTTGTGCTATCATCAGCGTTTCCCCACCAGGCCAATCCAATTCCTTTGCTTCCTAACGTGAGAAAAATCAATAACGTCATAAACGCTGTTCCCGCATCCAAACCGCCAGACAAAACGTAGTTGTACTTCTTCCA
Source organism: Schrenkiella parvula (assembly GCA_000218505.1). Lineage (NCBI taxonomy): Eukaryota > Viridiplantae > Streptophyta > Magnoliopsida > Brassicales > Brassicaceae > Schrenkiella > Schrenkiella parvula. The sequence continues at coordinate 8,377,986 of CM001192.1, read as the reverse complement.
CCACTCTCTCTTGTACTTAAACAAAAAGTGTCCGAAAATAAATGCCACAATGCACCAACTCGTGAAATTAACCGCCATTGCGGGTGGCATCATCGCGGTTGCGCCTAAAATAACGGGGAAATGTATCTTCGAGATCCATTTTTGAGATGGAAACGCTTTAGTCGCTAGCCAGACAAAGAAAGGAGCGATTGCCCCAACGAGGAAGAACCAGTTTATGGCTGAGTATTCTCCTAAGTCACCGAACATTCTACGTGGTCCGACAAGTCCCCAAATCACAGATGCATCGAAGAAGACACGGTCCATCGGACATGTCCATTCACTGTCGTGAGGAAGCAAAGATGTGTCACATAGATGAGGAATGTCTACCATTAACCACCAAGCAGTTCCTGTGTAGACTAACACAGCCACAAGCGTCCCAAGCACCTGAAGAAAATCTTGTGTTACTAACTATATCGTGTTTTAACGACTAATAAATGATATATATAGTGGTAATTAGTGACCTGTGCCATGAACATGCTTCTAGGAGGGATCTTCATGTAGAGACCAAGTTTAAAGTCTTGGATGAATGTGAGGGCCTGAGACATGCTGATGTATCCATACACTTTGAAGCACATGTTCGCAACTGGATATTCTGGATAGATGTATCCGATTACATATTCTGTGATGACATTCAAACCCGGTACCTAAAGCAATAGCTAGGAAACTTATTAATATAAGGTTGTTACTTACAAAAATAAAGAGCTCAACCTCTAAATAGTTAAATGATAATGACTCAGACAGAGATGAAATAGAAAATGAATTGCATAAGAATATTGATATGAAAAAAAAAAGGATGTGTGAATATTTTTCATGATTTTTGGTTGCATTTCAACAAAATTCAAAAGACAATTTCGTAAAATGCTGATTTGTTTCTATACTCTTATGTACTTTTTATGTATATACCTGATTAGTGGTGGCGGCGATAATACCGATAAGAGGAGTGAAGAAGATGGCAATGGCACAAGCTAGCAACACTCCCCACCAAGGTAGCTGCACGGTTGCATTGTAGTACACAGAGATGAACACGATGAGTGCAATGTTGAGTACGAGAATAACCAAAAACCACCACATAGGAACTTCTCTATAGTTTTTCTTCATGATTGTCGCGTGTATATCCATTTTCTTGTTCCTCTTGAAAGCTCCTCTTGTTTGCTTCCATAGATCCCTAAAATACAAAAGTGAATTATATATAATGATATGAGTTCGAAACTATTACCAAAGACTGGTCTCATATCTATGTAGACTGGTAAATTTACTACTAAGAGTGAAAATATTTGTAAGGGACTGGTTTGAGTTTAGTTACCTTCCATTGAAGAGTATAACATGGACAATAGTTGCGGACAAAGTTGCAAACCCAAGACCATAAGTAATAGCAAAGAAAGTGCTCATATGAATAGGACCTGTCTTTGCATAGATGGCTCTGTCGAGATGGAACTTGTTATCAATGATGCTCAAAACATCATAGGACGAGCCATTGCCCATGAAAAGCCCACTTGAGAAGATGGGATATGTTTTGGCACGATAAAGATTAAGCCAATAGCAAATCGGAGTGGCCATATACATGACAAACACAAAACCGATGGTTATATTGACGGTAGCGAAGATCGGACTAGCGAGTGGACTACCAAGGTAAGAGCCAATTGTAGCCCAATCAATACCAATTGCACCAATACCAAGACCTTGTTCACCTGAACCGAGTTGGTTAACCAAAACCGATTTCGGACTAAGCCAACATACCCATGAGATGGAAGTTATCATTGTGAATAGATAGCCAGGGAGAATGTAGTATGCGAAGCTAGTCACAAGGACTATGAGGAAGAATTGGCTTCGGGTCATGCCTCCCTTTTTCTTCTTTTCCTTCTCGTGCAAGGCACTGCAATGGTTAGTGAACTAATTAAGTAGTTGAAAGACTAATCATGAAGATGAGATTTCTATATATGTGTGATATATATATAGTATACCTGAACAGAGATACTTGAACAAGATTGCTTGGCCACCACATTTCACCTGGCTCAACAAGATGCTTACGGAATAGACCAGCCCACCCAAATCCAAGAAACTACAAAAGAGTTTTCATTGGTGACAAAGGTAAAGAAAATAATTCACCAAACAGTAGCAAATTTCTAAATGTAAAAACAATCGTCTCAAAATTTGTACAAGTAATCAGCACAAACTTCAAACCAACGCCAATAGTAATATTCTTGACTTGGACAAGAACTGAGTTTTAATAACTTTAGAAGCTGATAAAGTGTTACAAGTTTCTTAGTTTAGAAAATAACAAAAACAAAAACAAAAATCAGAAACATAATTCAAATATATATTATTTATTTTTTTGTTAATAATTCAATAATATGCATTAATCTGGATTCGTTGACATTAGATGTCATTAACACAAACCACTAGACTACAAATTATGGTCCATAATACGAATTTAAAAAAAAACACTTAATTCTTAACCAAATTAAAAAGTAAATATTCTTTTTCAAATCGGAGAATTGCATTCTTAAAGTAGAGCAGAGAAGTATCACTTACCTGAGTAGTGATCATGAGGAGAAAAGCCGGTAGAAAAGGAAGAGATTTCTTATAATAAAGCTTAATAGCACTAAGTATATGAGTCGCATAAACAGTTCCTGCTCCAGAGTTAGCGAAAATCGTGATCATAACATGTTCTTTGACATTAAAAGGACCAGGATTCATGTTAAACTCCCATCTTGATCCTTCCAAATAGTTTCTTTTCGGAAGCACTCGAGCCATCAAGTGACCAAGCGGCACGACCGCGATCTGAGCCGAGATTCCGGTAATGGTCAACGGCATCTTTCTGTACCAAAAAAACTGGTTTAGGAACGATAGTATGATACACGCGCCAAGACCTAAAACCCACATTCTAAATGTAAGAACCGGTAACGTTGGATCATCGGTTTTTGGAACGGTTAGCTCGACCTCCTCCACCACGCACCGGTCTAACTCATCGACCACTTCTTCTATTTCCATGGCTCCTGTCGAGTGCTCTACGATCTCGGCCATTGAAAAAGATCGGAGAGCTGTTTTTTTTTAGGTGATAAAGAAGGTTTGTGGGAGGTGTGGTTGAATCGTTTTTAAAGGTGAAATATGGATTTAGATTCTGTAAAGATTCTTGTTATTGAATCTAATCTAGTAATCATATATGTTTCCGTAAAATTCGATTTTTTTTTGCTAAGATATAGCTTAAACGTTAACATCGATTATTATCCAAAAAGATTAGGAAAAGATTGTCTTACAACAAATCAACGAAATAAATGCTTTCTCTAGAAGTCCTAAAGTTTAATCAATCAAACGTTGCTTTGCTCTTAAAATTTTATTTTTGAGAAATTAAAACTCGAGAAGCTCATCTACCAATCAATCCTATCTATGTTTTAAATAAGTTGTTGAGACTCTAGCTCTCCACATATGTTACGTCTTACCTGTTTATAGCCAACCTTGTAAAAAAAAAGATTTTGATGTGTAGCATTTTGTAATTGTTACTCTATCATATATATATATATATATATATATATGTTACTTCTATTATCATATATATATATATATATATATATATATCTTTCATGATTTATACGGTTATGATTGATCTATAGATTGTACACTTTCAAACATATCTTGAAAAACTGATAAATATATACTTGTAAAAGATTTATCTATTTGGGCATATTCTATATTTTATAAAGATTTATCTTTTAATGATTTAAGCCAATTTTCATATAGTTACTGTAACCGGTTTCATAGCATAATGATTGTAAAAGGCGGCTACGTTCATATAAACTTAAGTTTTTGAGCATGAGACCGTAAATATGTATCTAGATAAGCTTTAAACATGTCTCGAGAAAATGACATATACTATTAATACGTAAGACTTGCAATATCCACTTTCTAAACACACACAAAAAAAAAATTATATCGTCACCTCGCACAGCACAAAACAATATCTAGTAGCTTTTTGTTTAAATTGTCTCCTTTCCATGCAACAGTTGGCCATGGCAATGTGTTTGCAATTAGGAACCGTTTTTCACGAATTTAGATGGCTTCTTTTGGGCTTTAGTTGGGCCTGACATTCAGATATAAGCTTGTAATGTGTTTTATCAATTGGGCCATCTTCAATATAAATATGACGTAGTCGGATACTAAAATTTTGGACCGCTTTTTGCGCTATATTAATTCTTGTTAGTAAGAAATCTTAAAATCTGATCCAAATTGAATGTTTATTTGTTTTGAAATCAAAAAAATATATATTGGTCTGAAATCCGTTTTAATAATTACTAACTAAAAATATATTATGACTCAAATCATTTTGTAAAAATTAATGTATAGTTTATAGTTCTTTTTTTATCAACATTTCAAATAAAGATATGCAAAAGATTCTCAAATGTTATCCCCACATATGCCACAGGCGCACAGATTTAACCAACCAAAGTACAGACATTGACTTTTTCTTTTGTGTTTTTGGCTTTTCTTTTCTTCTCTTTTTTTTCTAAAATTTTTCACATATTATGAAGTGGGACCAAGAAAAGACAGTTGTTGCGACAATGCTTGAGATCGAGGAAGGAGAAGTTTTTTTTTGGGACAGCTAGATCGTGCCCACACGGTGACAGTGGTGGTCCTCTCCGCAGGCAGCAATTACTCTCTCATTTATTTCATAAAGACCCCAAATGGGTTTTAATTAAGAAGGACCAATGTCCAGCCCATAAGAGATGTGACCACTTCTCTTTTTTTTTTTTGGATCATATGAGAAAATTCTTTTAATAAAAAAACATGATCATAAAGAATGTTTGTTTACATTTTTTGGTGGTCGACAATGTCAATTTGAATGAAGAGGTTAGATGGGTTTAAGTGTTTATCTCGTACAGAATGAAATCATAATTGTTCATAATTGTTCAATCTCCTCTCCAGATGAAATCTTCTTCTCGTTTTCTCTATCGACCAATTGTTTGATTTTTATTTTAATGTTAGAATCGAATCAATTTGTAGGAGCAATTACGTTTTCTCGCTTTATAGGTGGAATTAATCATTGATGCCTTTTTTTTCATTGAAGACGAGTCTTGTGCATCGTATATAGTTAGGATAATTTTTCGATAGGCCATGATGAGTCTCTCTACGTGTATCGTGTATATACATCTATTGAACGGTCGTATTGATTAAAGTGTGAATAATTATAGTAAAAAATGAAGATCAAATAAAAGTGCTCCAACTTTTTTTTATTCAGTTTTAAAATATATTACCAAAAAATAGTTCTTTTATAGAGGAACATAGCTTAATTGAGGAATTGCTAAACCAAGCCTTAAAAAAAGGAATTGCTAAACCGAACTAGCCAAAACAACATGAGTTGGTGATATTAAATAAACTTCGACAAATGTAGATAGCGAATCAAAGTCTAATTAAGCTAAATTGTTGCTGAGATGTTGGTTTCTTTCTAGTTAGTATTACATGCCCACCTCATTTATTTTCGTAAACAGATTTTGCAAGTAACCTAACTAAAAAACATTTGTAATTTGACGAATTTTCCTATTTGCGAAAAACATATATATATATATATATAAATATCATATGTTATAGAAAAAACGTTTATAAGAACTGAAAAGTTCTATTATATCATAAAAAAGTAGACCAAATTCACTTATTTGTAAGACATTTTGTTTTAGTTTTTCTTTTTCTTTTTCTTTTTAGAAAGGGCTTTGTAAGACAGGTTTATTGCACATGAAACAACAAACCAAGACATATTAAAGCTCGTCATGCAACAAAAATTATATATAAATATCGTACAAATTAACTTGAATAATTCTTAATTTAGGCAGGTTGCTTGGTTCGAGAACAATCACAAATAAGGTAAGGCTCAAATTCCAAAGAGCAAAGTACAAAATATATCTGTCTTGAGTTCTTAAGTCGAGGTATGTCCTAATTAACACCTACCATCGATCGCAAGTCCATAACATCCCGTGGTCCTTCCACGTACTCTTTTCACTGCTCATGTATGGACCAAACCCTAGCTGGCTTTTCTCTTCTTTTCTTTTTCTCCATTTAATTTCCTTAATTTCAACAACTGTCTAGAGTTTTTGTCTTGTTGTCTTGGATTTTGAGTGATGTCTTAACAATTTTAATTTAAACCTAACTTTCATCAGTGCGAAAAAACCTCTTATTCCTGTTGTCTTGTATCTTAATTGAGTAATGTCTTAACATTTTGTATTCTAACCTAATTTCCATCAATGCGAGAATTTCTTAACAGTTTCAATCTTAACCTATCTTCCATCACAGACAATGGATTGATCTATAAACCTTTTCTTCAAATTCTACTCTACAATATTATGTGTTGCTCACCAAAATGCAGTAGCAAAACCGTCAATTTGTGCTGGTTTGCTCAATCAACTCCAACAAAAAACACCATATATGGGTTGAATTTGAACTTTCATACCAATCAACCTTAATAGTTTTCTTTTGTTAAAAAAAGTTTTTATTAGAAAAGCAAGGTAAATAAATTACATGGTTATGACTTTGTGGGTCATAAATATGATTAAGCAAACACTTAAGCTAACTTTTAGAGACACCGAAATTTAATAAGAATAGAGAAGGAGCTAAAGAATTAATCTGAATCGTTCATATAAGTTTAATTCTAATTAATTTTGATTGGTTGTTGAATAACCCAAAAACCCTAAAAATTGCAGCAATTTAGTTTTTCTTTACGTTATATAGAAAGAATGATTATCATTTCTAATTTTTCTAATTTTTCTAATCATACACATACGTAGTGTAGTAGAATCCTTACCAATACCCTGATGTGGTGGTGTTGGTCTATATCAAAATAGCACAGAAAAACCTAGAGAATTTGTAGACAAAAAAAAACAAATTGGAAAAATTAACTTAAGATATATATATATATATAAAGAAACTCAAGATTTCTTTCTTCTTACAAATTTTATTAACTCAAATAACTCAACTCTAAAACTGTATACGACTAAGCCCTACCAAAAATTAGGGTGTATTCAGATTAATTTGTTAATATAAGTTAGATAAGATCAATAGTTATAATTTACTAGAAATTTTAAGCTGGAAATAAATCGTGGCTAATCTATTTTAGACGCCAATCACCTCGAGGGAGTCGGGTCAAACAATTACACCTAGCGAGGTTTGGAAATAAATACTCAATTGTTCTTACAGCACAATCTACAGGGTTATTGTTCATTGGGAGTATTCATATTGACTTTGAATAAAGAAAATATATTAGGAAAAGTGACCTTGATTTTGCTGCATGAGAAGATTATAAGTACAAGTTTGTCATACATCTACTCAAAGCAACAGTGGTCCTTGGGATCATCATTATCTAATCAAGTAATCCCATCAAGCATGTATTTAACTTAGTATGATGACATCATTCAATATCGTCCATTAAAATAATCTCATTATATAAGCAAGATGAAAAAAAAATACAAAGGTGGAAGGAGTCTATTCGATGTTGTTGACCAAAGCTTAAGACTACGTGGCTCATTTTCTGTTTAACGTTCCAAGAATTGGAAATAAACCATATAGGTTATTAGCATATTGAAGTCAGAGAGCGGATTTTCTAAAGCTAGTTGAACATCATTTCTTTGTTTAATTGTTCTTAAAAGAATTACAAACACTATTTAACAAACAAGAGAATGAACAATACTATAATGAAAATCAAATTTTAATTTAATAGAAGAATGTTGTAGGAAAATAAAGGACACTTATAGAACACAAATGCTCGTTAACTTCCAACAACTAACCGGACAAACTTGTCGATCAGCTTCTTTAACTTAACCGGTTTCCTAATTACCAAATGACGGAAGAGGAGATTCAAATACGTTCTTATGTCTGATTTAAGGAGATTATGTGTTTTCAGCATTGAACTTCTAGAATTTTTTTTTTAAACTATTAAAACTAAATTACAATATTCAAAGTTTTATTTGGTATAAATCTCTGGGTACTGGAAATGTATTGGTGACCCGAAATAAATACATAATAAAATATTGAATATATATCTTTATGCATCTTTTAAATATTATATCCGATATTCTACAAAAAGACTATTACATATATAACCCATCATAATAATATAGTGATGATAAGAGCTAAATATACTACACATATATGATTGGTCGCAGACCCACAAAACACTGTTGATGTGCTTTTGTGAGGTCAGCATTTGTATGATTAGGTTCTCTGTATCCTTGTCTCCATTCAAAAGAAACAGATATCCAAATTTATAATCATAAAACCATCTTGTAACGTTGGATTTTTACTTCGATTTATAGTAATTACGAAAATTGGACTGATATATTTTATTTTTGATTTACGCTCAATTTGTTTTGGTTTGATCTAGTTATAATAATTCCCAAGTTTAGGTTTACGTGGTTCTACTTCCAAGATACATCGTCGTAAAAAGAAACAAAAAAAGAACTTCTAAGATACATCTCTAGGTATATATGTACGTATTCCATACAAATATCTACTGTGTCCACATCCCTGAAAAGAACACGTAAAGTAGTCACAAGTTATTATAGCATAACGATAACGATTTCATCTAATTACTTTTTTATATATAATTGTGCATGCGCGTAACAACCCACAATCACATGAAGCGTCTCGAACTCTGAGACGTTCCATCAAAAAGGGAGTCAATTAACAGCTGACCCAATTTACATAAATCATTCACATACTTGTCAACGTGGTCGTTATTTTTTCATTTACTATTATTTGTTTTTGGCCTTATTGCTATCCTAATTCCTACATATAATAATTGCTTTATCCTCTTTGACATCTAATGTTTAACAACTTATAGTCTTTATGTCCATATCATAAAGTTGATGTGTGGCATAACTATTATCAGCATAGAAACTAGTGAATCTCCATGTTACATCTCCCAAACTCCAAAGTCAACTTTGACTATCTAAATCACGAACACCGACACCCAAATACGCGTATGTATAAGATGCATACGTATCGTTAAATCTTCATTCACGAACAGCTAGATTCTACGGTCCATTGTAATTGTATTATCTAGTGTGGTCCAAATTATGTGGAATGTAGCCGTATAAGAGAAACTAAGATGCAATTTTTTTAAAGTCAATATCGCAAGTGAACACGTCGGTAGGTTTTAAACCACGCCGGGGAAAAGATAACATAACACGTATGCGCCTACGTTATCGTATACATGCATTCGTAATTTTGCACGTAAACAATAATTATGCGATGTCAAATAGTAATAATAATAATACTAATTATTATTATTATGCAATCTAAACGGTTTACATCCAATTCTATTTGTATGGCGACTACAATGTCTAGAATAGTCTAAATTTATTATATAAAGAACAAATCGTTAGAATTTATCATTATAGAATGTTAACGATCATTTGTTAAGTAAAATAAAGCATTATTCTTATCTTTTTTTTGAAGAAAATATAAAGCATTATTCTGCATATTAATTATCTGATAATTGTTATTTTTGAATTAATTTGAGTTGATTTTGGAAAACCTCATCATCCACTACAGTTAATTAACATATAGAACCGAACTAAACTAAAAACGAAATGAGAATCTTATTAATTCGCTTCAGATTCTCTTTAAAGTAATGAACAAACCCAAAATTTACAAATTGTATGTAGATTAGACAATATATTTTTATATTCCCAAAAAGGAAAATAAATGTGATAATAAATTATTGATCAAAGGAGAATCTAGATGTATAACTCTTTTGGTTCTTTTATTTGTTCATATAATTAACAGCAGACTGTCTTGTTGGTTTAGCAAAAGCACTAATACATGTATGAACCAATAATAAAAAATACGTATGCATGATCTAAATTATTTTCAGATATATTTGGGGCTTTGGTTTTTAAATGGATTATATTAAATATATATGTCTCCATGAATTTACATATTAACCAATCTTCCGGGTAGGGGTCGCATACTAGCATGACATGCTAATTTATAAATTACTGTCATTACTAAGGTTACTTAAAACTATAAAATTACGTCTATATGACGAACATATTTTAATTCATAATTACTAGTTAGATGATCTCTATAACTTATCTCTAGATAATTTAGAATATTCTTTTTTTCGTCTGCAAAAGAATATACCTGTTGTTTTTTATAAATATAACTATCATAAATCTAATGCGGTGGCGAAATAATTAAGCATTACTTAAATATTTTATTAGTTTTATTGAATATGTCGGCAGAGTGAATTACGGTTAATCACCCCTTGACTCATTTCATTTAAAACATTTTGAAGACCGAAACTCCGAACCATATACAATTTCATTAGGTCTTCAACTTTGATCGCAGCATTACTCTTTCTTCTATATATTTTGTTATAATGAATATATATAGATCCATATATCTATTGAGATCATCTATTATGATTTTTGTATCTCAATGTAAACATTGAAATAGAGTTTCATCTGAAGTATCAAAATGCCACATAAAATCCCTGACCATTGGAGCCAAAACTTACGACAAAATGTAAAGCGTTATAAGTTACTAGTTTTTTTTTGCATAGTTACTAGTTACTAATGATTTAACTATGGCTACTTTTTTTTATCAAAAATGTGTTTAATCATCTTTTAAATCTTAACTTATTACAAACAAAAAACAGTTTGGTATGAATTTTCCTAGAAATAGAAGACAAATTGGAAACTTCGATGAAACTACTCTATGATATCTTTATAAATCATAAGCGATGATCTTAATTAAATTTATTTTAGTTGTTCTAACGAAAAGAACCAAACTTTTAAAATGGATTAAAAAAGTGAAACTAAGTCTTGCAAGAACTATGATGAGGTAATAATGAAGCTGGTAAGGTTAGGAGAATCTGGATGGCTATGACGAACATGAAGAAAGAATATCAACGTTTCAACAACCAAAGCAAATGAAGTGGCCATTATATGAACCGTATCTTTTGGAAAAAAAAACGATTTTTTAACTCGATATACCAATATGCAAGCAAATATAATATCATAACTATAGAAATCCTATGACTATAAATATAATATAAGATCGGTGGTCGTGCGCTTTTATCTATAAACTAAACTGTTGTCTTTTTCTGCAATTTAAACTGCTATTTTGCAATTGAATTAATTATTTATAGCATACATAGCTGGCAAGCTACATCAGCACATTGTAGATGCTACATGTTATAACAATTCTTTTGTTACTTGGACATGAACGATTCTTTTTTACTTGTATACAAAACTCTCTTAATTTTGCAAGGAGGTAAGTTTTAGAGTTCGATGCGAGATAAGGTTGGATGAAAATTTTGATGACTATCATTTGGCAAACATGTTTCTTCGTTTACTAACAAGTAGATAAGCTCACAGTTTCCCTTAAATTGCTAGTAGACGATGAAATGCACATTGTAGTAAATGGATCAAGTTTTAAAGAGAATTAGGAAATTATTTACTAGCTAACTACGTATAAGAAATCCAAATTAATTCAAGCCATGACTTTTATGGTTTTGTTGAATTAAAAACAACAGTGACTCCAGGCAAACAACTAGATAACAAGTTAGAAGTACAAGACAATGAGCAACAAAACTAGACAATTAAAGTAGGTAAAAAGACAAACAAGAGTATATAAAAAAATATGAGAAAGCAATGAATCATGGACAAGACGATTGACTAGGACGCATTAGCCAATAATTTATCATGCAAGAACAATTACAAATCAAAAAATTCTAGAACATGATATTGATCATAAACAAGATTTATCTATTTCTACGGCACTAATCTGTTATTAATCGCCAATTAAACTAAATATATATCTGTAAATTACACAATCAACTAATGAACACAAACAAACAAATATATTTAATTCACTAATCATCATAACATCAATTTTCATTAGTTATGAAAGAAAACATATTTATAACTGGCACTAGCATTTCATGGCACTTATTGATCGACTATTTTGATTTGTCATGGTGATCGATCAATTAAGTCTGCTCCAAAGCTCATATGTTCTGCTAAATTCATGATCGGTTGGATCATCGGTTTAGGTAACTGACCAACTTGTGTTATCATCCATTTCCGATGCATTTTCAATTAATTTTACTAGATGCAATGATCGTGCCAAGTACCCAAATTCATTTTCAAAATGTTTAAACACACAATAAAAGACTTAACACGAAGAAAACTATTAGAAAAGAAAATGAAAAAAAAACTATTGAAACTAGATTCACCCTAAAAAAAGTACTAATAATAAAGTGAATAAACATTTCAATACATCTAATACCGTAAGAATCTTGGATGAAGATTAAAATAGTAGGAGGAGAAAACCAAGTTGCCCATAATGTGTTTACTATAATGATATGATGCATGTATAATAACATCATTATTATCAAGAAATCTTGAAGATCTTTAGTTTAACCAATATATAAGTAACTCAAAAACAAAGAGTCGAAATAAATAACTACAAAATATGTAAATAGGACAACATATATTCTCTTTACAATACAAGCCTGCTTGAATCCAGGTAACCTACCTTCCGCGACTATAGAGGTTGTATTTTATCACTACATTATAATTAATCATTGTATTATTAATTTCTACTTGTTTGATTTTGCTTAAATAGGAAGACATATATACTTTGCTCAGCCATGACGGCCTTCAGTAGCAAATGCTGTTTATCAAAATCAAATAAAAATATATATTTGAAAAAACTTACTATCTTGGTTAATATACGATATAATTCGTTTTAATTTTGTCGGGCTTATTTCTATTTGGACCATCTTATATCATCTATGTTTTTTTCCTTTTTGGCAGATCATTTACTTATGATAAATTCTTATCAGTAGATTATAATGGCAAAAACGAGTTCAATTATTTCCCGTTAGAATTTGATTTTCCATAAAAACGAATCATATGATTCATATATATATATATTACTATATATCTATCATTACTGATTTCTCATACTTTGATACCTGATATGATTAAAGGAACGTGAAACCAAAAGAAAAAGGTATACTATTTATTTTAATCTATTCTGTAATTATGACTTGAAGAGTAACACATATTCCATGTGTGCTGCCAAATGATTAATAACAGAGTAGTAAGAGCCAAATAAAAATAGAAATGAATTTAGAAAGAAGTATAATTTATTATGAAATGAATAATAATTAAGGCATCGAACAACTGGAAATTAAGATGTTAATGTGACAGATAATTGAGATCAAAAGGATTATAGTTCGAATCTGATCAGAGGCAAAGCGAATGGGGAACATGCCGCGTAGTCATCATGCAGATATGTGGGCTCCAACAAAGCATGTACCACCAGTATATTATATATATATATATATATAAATAAATAGTACAAAATAAAAAATAAAATCTACGCATAACGAATATTATTATTTGATTAGTAAATAATCAGAAGACGAGATTGATGGATGTAATTAAGAATCTATTTTTTGATGATGACTATCATTGTCCGTAGTAACCATGAAAAAAAAATTAATAGCAGATGAATATATAAGAACAATATATATCATCATTTTTCCATAAAAATGATTTCATAGAGAGGGAATTAGTGCTAATTGTTAATTAATTACTGATTAATTAGCACAGTGAGCAAAAAAAAGGATCAAAGAAAATGATAACAATGAATGTCAAATATACTCGTGTGGTTAATAAATTAATTACAGAATAATTAAGAAAAGAAATTACAATAAAGACATAGAGAGAGGTTAAATAAGGCAAAGCAAACGGTCACACAAAGATTCGTGCCTCTAAACTCTATTTCCCTTCTTCGGACAATCCATCTTCTTCCTAATTGTCTTTTTCTTCACAGATTTCAATAAAACCTTTGATCCTTCTTTTTTTTTGATATATACATAAAAAGTTTAAATAATAATTCATCTCTTGTACTCTTTTGCTTTTTAAATTCTCTCTGGTTTGGTCTCTTCACGTTAGAGAGATTTCACTTTGAATGGTCTCTGTGTTTTAAAACTCTCTACTAGTGCTACTTCTTCGGGATGTGTTTGTTCGAATTTCGAAGAAACCAAGTGAAGACGAACCAACCCACGTATGCAATTTTTTTATTTCTTTTGATGGATGATGCTCGTGCTTACGCATTTTTGTTGTGGATTTGTTTCGTAGGATCTAAAAATGAGATCTTTCACTTTCTACTGCTGATTCAGCTTCTCTGTGTGCTACTAATTTTTTTTTTTTGTGCTTTCGACCACATAAGTTGTTTGTGGAAATGCCTAAGAGAGAGAGAGAGAGAGACTAGATTCAATGGGTTTTTGGATTGAGATTGATGTTTAACTCTTTTGATTTTATTTGTGAACTCATTTTCTCGAACTCTGTGATTGCTTAGTTTGTAAACTTCTTTTTTAATATAATATTTTCTATTTTTTTTATATATAAAAGCCATTGTAGGTTGCTTGGTTGGAAGCAAAACTGGCAGTTGGGGAAATTCCACTTTTGAGAGAAGGAAGAAAAAAAAGTATTCTTTTTTAAGCTGGTGGGTTTCATGGATTGAAAGAAGGCTTAAGGAATCAATGGATAACTTGTTTCAAGAGGAAGATTTGCAATTCTTCGATGCCAAGGAAGAGGAGATGATGGCATCAAATCCAAGTGGTTTCGATTTTGATGTATGGAATGATTCACCTGGAAGTGTTGTGGATCGGCGGAGGAAGTTCTTGGAGTGGATGGGAGTCGAACAAGTTCTTGTTCAACCGAAGAATTCGGATGTTCAATCTGGTTTCGATGCAGCTCAAGAGAATTGTGTTGAAGCTGAGCAGAGGTCTGGTGGATTCAGCTGTTCTTCTAGTCAGGTTTCTTCTTCTGGTTCTGGTTCAAGCGTGGAAGTTTTCCAGGAGTTTTCGTCTCTGAGAGTGGATAAAAATGTGGGTGGATGCGATGTGACGAGAAGGCAAAGTTCCTCAATGGCATCAAGTTCTAATTCAAGATGTTGCAAGCTGAAGGAAACAGAGACGCAGAGCAATATCACCGGTCTAATCACGAGTTTCAAGAAGGGATGGTTAACGAGGCTGCGGTCTATGGGATGTACCGCGGATACAAAGGTCGAATCTGGTGGTAGAATCAGAGCTTCTTCTGGTTATAATGATGTGGTTTCAAGAGTTAAGGTCAAGCATTATAAGAAACAGGCGAAGGAGCTTTCAGCTCTTTATCAGAGTCAAGACATTAAAGCACACAATGGTTCCATCTTGGCAATGAAATTTAGCGGCGATGGGAAGTATCTTGCAAGCTCTGGTGAAGATGGGGCTGTGCGCGTGTGGCAAGTCATTGAGGATAAGAGATCTAGACTACGAAGGGATTGCCTTAACGAGATAAACCCTTCGTGTATGTACTTTGACGTAAATGATCTTTCCCAGTTGAAACCTGTTTTGTTGGATGAGGAGAAACCAAACAAGACGGCAGAAAGTTTCAGGAAAACATCTGATTCGGCCTGCGTCGTCTTCCCTCCTAAAGTTTTCCGGATAATGGAGAAACCGTTATATGAATTCCATGGCCACACGGGTGAAGTCTTGGACATCTCATGGTCAAAGGATAATGTAAGCTTTCGAATTCTTTTGCATTTTAATTAACTTGCAACCATTGCTTTAATGGAAGTAAGAAACTGAGGCATTTGTTATGTACTTTCATGGTGTAGTATCTTCTCTCAGCGTCAATGGATAAAACTGTTCGTCTATGGAAAGTCGGTAGCAACAATTGTCTTGGAGTTTTCGCTCACAATAGTTATGGTATGCTTCTTCTTCTTCTTGGTGAATACAGTTTTTATTTATCTCAGTTACTACATTGATCTGACATCATCTGTTGCCTGCAACTTTCGTTTTTTTGCAGTAACTTCTGTTCAGTTCAACCCTGTAAATGAGAATTACTTCATGAGTGGTTCAATTGATGGAAAAGTTCGAATCTGGAACATTTCTGGTTGCAATGTTGTTGATTGGGCCGATCTCAAAGACATTATATCCGCAGTGTGCTATCATCCGGATGGACAGGGAGGAATTATTGGTTCTCTGACCGGAAGTTGCAGATTCTTTAACATGTCTGGAGACTATTTAGAACTGGACTCTCAGATACATTTGCGTAGCAAAAAGAAGTCTTCAAATAAACGGATAACTGGTTTTCAGGTATTCATCACTCTTTTGTTTTCCCTGGTCCTGATGATTTGTTTACTTCTCTTGACATTGCAAGATGATAACAAATCGATATGCATGTTTTCGCCAGTTTTTACCGCAAGACCCGAGCAAAGTGCTGGTTGTTTCCGCGGATTCCAAAGTCAGAATTCTCCAAGGCAACAATGTCGTTAGAAAATACAAAGGTTTGTTGCTTCTTATGTGATGTAGCTTTAACTTTCATTTTCTGTCTCCTATCTTTATAATTAATTCTAAACTAAGCTCATCTCTGTTCTTTTTAATCTTCAGGGGTTTGCAAGACGAGAAGCCTCACATCAGCATCTCTCACGTCTAATGGAAAGCACATTGTTTCAGCTTGTGAGGACTCCAATGTATATATATGGAGCAACGGGGAGGAATCAGATTGGTCTTCCCAAACCAAAAAGATTCGATCTTTTGAACGTTTCTCCACTAATGCATCCGTCGCAACAACCTGGTGTGGATTCTCAGATCACAACACAACTCTCCCGTTTTCTTCACCCCATTGCTTATCTGTCAACGAAGGATTTGTCCCTGGATCAATTCCCAAAGGAAACGCGACGTGGCCAGAGGAAAACCTACCTGCGAACCCTCTTTCCTCGTCCGCTATGACTGCATCTCACTACAAGTTTCTCAAGTCCTCGTACCAGAGAGCAACTAGCTCTCTAGCTTGGGGTATGGTCATTGTCACAGGCGGTTGGGACGGACGGATCAGAACGTTTCAGAACTATGGCTTGCCTGTGACTTCAACTTGAAAAAGAAAAAAAAAGTTTCTTTTCCTAACTTGGGAAAACAAAATCAGATGCCGTTGTTCCTTTCTTGCTAGGCACAAGCACATGGTTCTTGCAGATCTTAAAGGCTATGGTAGGTCCAAAAAAACCAGATCCATTTCCTCAGATCTATGCTATTGTTCAATAGTCAAAAAGAAAGAGATTCAGAATGTGTTGAAAGTCCCTCCAGATTATGATCCTGTAGAAAATATTTCAAGAAGGGGTCAGTGAGAGATTCTCCATCGTTTTGATGTAGACGCAGGAGATGATAAGGAACAGATATTTCTCTTTTTGGCAGTAAGTGGCGGTTGGAGATGGTTTCAAAGAGTACGGATTTGTCTGAAAAATATTGACAGGCGATTGTGGGGTCTAAAGGAAGAGGCAAGTGATCATGTTAAAGGAGTGGTTGAAGGAGAAAGATGTTGATGTTACTTCCACAGAAAAGATCCTCCATGGAGATATATATCTCCTTGAGATCCCTTTTCTGTGGATTTTGATATGCAAAATAATAACATTTCTAACGGTACTCAAGGTTTTGTTTGTTCCCCCCCATTTGTTGATTTGGTGTAATTTGATTCTAACGTGTAGATTAGTTTTTTTTTAGCTTATTTAGATTTGATTTTTCCACTTATGTATGATTAGAGAAAAATCAATTGATTTGTACGGACCCTGTCCCTCCATCTCAGAGAGAGGCTCCGTGGCTATGTATTTGTACATTTTGTAACTTCTGTATACAGCAAGACCTTTTTAAAAAAAAATTAGTAAGATTTCAACTTTTACCTTTCAGATATTAACAAAATTTCCAAAATAATCACTATCTAAATATGTGGTCTTATTAATATCTGGCTGGATACTAAGTGACTTTCAAAGGAAAGTAAGGTGGTATATATGGAGCTAAAGCTTACCCAAAATTTGTAATTAGTCTATGTGTAAATTCTTCTGCTCTAACTTGACTTAGGCTATGACATGTATTGAAAATTTTGGGTTTTAATGGAGAAGTGTTTGAGAGTGATGCATAGGAGCTAATGAATCGTAGTAAGCAATTTTGCCCAATTAGTTATCGGCCCAATTATAAAACCCGGCCCAAACTCGTTATAGTCTCTGATCTGTCATGCCACGTCATAGGCATGATCCATAAACGAATGTGATAATATAACTCAACGGTTGTCCAAGTTCGTCAATGGCCATAAAACAAAATCTCAACACTCAATGGCTTCGCTTCCGGTTCACTTCGCCGGGAATAATCTCTCTACACCCTATTTCTCCGGCAGAATCCGCCGTGCCACCTTCACAGAGCCGAGATCTTTTGTAACTGTACATTGCTCCGGTCAGTGCCATAGATTTCGCTGCGTTCATTCGTTTTTTTCCTTCAGACTTTACTGCTACTTCTAGCTTTTGTGATTCTTCAAATTTCCAGAAATTTAAGTAGTTTCATGAATCTATAGCTTTATTGGATACTGAAACATCATCTGGGTACCAAACATTTGCTGTAAAACTTCGATGCTTTGATTCTCAGTAGTCTCTTATAGAGTAGGGAAGATTCGTATAGCTTTGTGAGGATCACTATTGTTATTTCTCAATAATACTGCTTTTAGGGAAGCCAAAGTAGTGAATGTGAAATGATGTTATGTTTTCTTTTTTTGCATTATGCTCTTTAGCTAGAGAAAATGGAGACGATGGTCATCAAGGATTCAAGAAGAGTTTGTTTCCAGTTAAGGAGCTTGGATGTATCGCTTGCGCCGTTATTTCTGCTTGCACTCTTACACTGGCTTCTCCTGTGATTGCTGCTAACCAGGTTCAGTGACATTATGTTTTCTTCTCTTTTTTGAACAATATTATGGTTTTAAGTGTATGCATAAGAACTTGGATGATCATGTTAAAATGTCTCAGTTTAGCTACAACCTTCCTTCCTTGGGTTAAGAATGTGTACTGTTTTTGGGATTTTGTTTTCTATATACTATTTATGCAATTAACCGAATTCTAAAGCTTACGAAATGGTTAAGACGGTTGATGGTTGAAATGTGTTATAGTTTCAAGAACTGAATCATTGTTATGTTTCAGAGACTTCCTCCGCTTTCGACAGATCCAAACCGGTGTGAACAAGCTTTTGTCGGTAACACGATAGGTCAAGCAAACGGGGTTTATGACAAGCCACTAGATCTTAGGTTCTGCGACTACACAAACGATCAATCTAATCTCAAAGGCAAGACTCTATCTGCAGCCTTGATGTCAGGTGCCAAGTTTGATGGTGCAGATATGACTGAAGTCGTTATGTCAAAGGCTTATGCCGTAGGAGCAAGCTTCAAGGGTAACTAACAACAGTCCTGTCTAGTATATTAAACGTAGAAATTTGTAAGCATATATGGGAACCAAAATGGTAAGGCTTTAATTTGATGTTGCAGGGGTGAATTTCTCGAATGCTGTTATCGATCGGGTGAATTTCGGGAAGTCAGATCTGAAAGGAGCTGTGTTCAGGAACACGGTGTTATCTGGTTCGACATTCGATGAGGCAAATCTGGAGGATGTGGTCTTTGAGGACACAATCATTGGTTACATAGACCTTCAGAAAATATGTAGAAACGTTACAATAAACGAAGAAGGAAGACTTGTGTTGGGTTGCAGATAGAGATGAGAGAAGGATTCGTTTTGATGTATTATAAACTGTAAGAATTGAGATTTGACACAAAGAACGTATGAACAAAGTACGTAAATGTTGATAGATAGGACTGAGGAGAGAGTTGTGAGGTTATATAATCAAGTCCTGTAAATTCTGTAACCAAACAAAGGCTTTTCTCTATTCTTCGATTATTTTCGTACACAATTGTTTGTTTATTTGTTAAGATTTATATGTATGTTTACGAAACATGTACGGAAGCAATTTGTATGTATTGTATACGGAAAGAGTACGTTTTATATAATCACACAATAGTAAATATCACAAAAGCGCATCTGGTGTAGTGGTATCATAGTACCCTCCCACGGTACTGACCAGGGTTCGATTCCCTGGATGCGCATATTTTTATAAGTTTTTCTTTCTTGATCTTTCTGCATTTTAGCTTAGTAGTAATTTATTTTGTGACATCGGCAGTACAGTCAGTTACGTTTCTTCATTTTTACTGTTAGTACATATGTCAATGCATAGAAAAAGACCTTAATTATTAGCAGTTAAAAGTTAAGAAGTTTTTTTTATATATTAAATGGTTGAGGTTGAAAACTTGAAATGATGAACCATGTAAAGTACGATATTCTAATTTCATTTTATTACGTGGCTATTGTACATATGTACATAGTATTATCGAGTTAAGTTAATGTTGGAATCCCATGAAGTTAAGCTAAGTTAAAACAGTGTCTGCAAATTTGCAAAACGTTTGATTAACTATTGGTAGGAAGTTGTACTAGCTAATCAAGTACTAGACATCCGAGTTTAGTAATATATCAAGGTGCTCAAAGTTTGTCAGACACTTAGTGTCTATCAATTGTTTAAACAATATAAATTAAGTAATATATTTATTTAATCGATAAATAAAGTGTGTTCGTGTTAAAAACAAAAAAAATTGAAATTATGTGAGTTTTTGGTTTTACTGGTCATCTCATGGAACTAAAAGTTCATGTTAATCTTCCTAAAGAAAATAAATAAAACTCCCCGAGTTGAAGTATTTTAATAAAAAATAGCCATAACACACTTTTATTTAATATCCGGTATAACATAGGATACAGACAATAATTAAGGACTATATATATGTCATTATATAAAATATGATGATAATAGTTAATTAATGATTTAGTATCTCGTCACTAGGTCCTCCTTTCACGAAGCGTTTCCGAAGAGTATTGTACACTGATCTCATCCTCAAACAAAATGTCAGAATAGGAGGACACCATACATACATACATACATTAATAAATATATATAGATATTAGTTCATATGCTTATGCTAATACATATATAGATAATTGTGTGATGAAATGATTCAAGGCTTGCCTCCAGGCCTCCTTCTTGGGTCGTGCTTAGGGTTAGGTCCTGCGTCGTCGTAGTCCGCTGTCGAGTGGGACATCAGCTTCCTGTGGCTCATGATCTTCTTCACTTCCATCTCCTCACTCTTTACAATTACAAAACCATATACAGTACATATATTATCATCACTATTTGGACATAAAAACAACATTTATTAACATTTATATCAAAATATAAGATACATTACCTTGTAAAGCATGAAACTCTCATGCATCTTTGCGCCTCCGAGATGGATAGAGCCTTCCACTATAGCCCAAAGAAAACATTGTATCAGCGGATTATACATTCTTTTTTCTTAAAGTAATCTATATACTTACAAAAGGAATTGAATTAGTGCAATATACAAACAAGTTAGGTAGTTAACTATATGTGTTTTAATATTGGAGAAACATTGGAAATAGTCTTGTATGGTGTTGGCGTGTTGCTCCACCAATACAATAGTGATGAATGGTGTTAATTTTCACTATTAAGCATTCGAAGAGAGGAATGTACAATGAAGACATATATATAATACCAAAAACTGATCTCGGACTATAATGGATTGGATTGCAAGGTCGATGAGTATATCTTTGTACAAACGTAAAGAAAGCAAGAAATTGAAAAAGATGGAATATGAATATATTTTACCTAATGAGGAAGAGCAAACAATGATCAGTATGAGGCAGAGGAGAGATAGGGGTTTGATCCTGAGAGGCATATTATGGTTTTTGATGAGTATTGTAAGATGGTTAATTTACTCTTTGTCCGTTTAGGGGAAGAAGGTAATTAATTAATGGAAAGTGAGGAGAAAATGCGTTTTTGATGTGAGAAGAGTGGAGAAGGCTAGTTTCCATTTTATAAACGGTCAAGTTTATGTGGTGGAAACTATTTTGGTTCATATAGAATATGGTCGTAATGATGATGATGATGACCATGACTAAGATGGTTGGTTCTGTTTATGATAATGAAAACATGTAAAAGCCCTTATCAAAATAACTTTTTGAAACAAAAAATATCACGTAAATATCGATGGTGTGAATATCATCAAAATGGTGATGATAGTAGTAAGAATAATGAGATGAAATGAGATGATATTGGGATAATGCGATGAACCCACAAACCCTAGAAAAAGCTAAAGAAAGTCAACTCAGCTGTTGATTGTGTTACGTCTCCCAAAAAGGACACTTAACGCTTACCTCTATTTATGCTTGTGGACAAACATGTATATTAACCAATAACCTCACCTTTTTTCTGCATGACATTGCTCAAAATTTCAAAGTTTATGTTTTACTTATCTTGTGATTATGTGTATTAGGCGTTGTTAGATGTGTTGTAGATAAAGACTTCGATGTATACCGGTTATTAAAACCAACATGGCTAGTTTTATTTTCCATGGGAGATCTTTTCTATTCTACAACAACGATCATGATATTTATTGAAATTTCTTAATATTTTATACAATGACGATGTGTCGTCTAAAACACATGCATGAAGCTAGCCACTCGAATTAAAATCTATTTTTCGTGGCTTATGATATGGTAGATGAATTAAAACCGCACTAGAATTTCTAAAACTTTTGCAGAACAAGCACAGTGGATATCGTGGATGACTTAAAACAAACTATAAATTTTAGAATTATTGCAGAAAATTTGCCAAAAGAATTGCAAAAGATAAAAATAAAAACAATCTGCAAAAAGATATATATTTTAGGGTGTAATGTTGTATTTTCAAACCTGTTGTAGAAACATTAGTTATTTGGCCAACTATTCAATCAATAAGCTATTAAAAAACATACATATGATCTTACAACCAAAAATTTAGACAGCCCAAAGGTTACTAACTGTAAATTTTATAAACCAAGTGAAGTGCAAACCATCCAATATTTGAATTATACCATTCGATAAGGTTTTTTATTTGGTTCGAATTCATAATGAAAAGCTTTTTGATCGATCGACCTAATTCATTAACTAAAAGTGGAAGTTCCTCTTGACCATCGAACTACGAAATCACCACCGAGATCATATCGTTCAAACCTTTTTTCATAATATATGTATATATGAAAAATATAGGTTTTATCATATCGTTCAATATAAGAATCCTATAAAACATTTTGGTCCTAATATATATATATATTAGGACCGAGAGTGTTTTAGTTAACCTTAGGCTCTTAGCTTCCAACTAAACTTGTCACTCTAAAATTACACTTATGGGTATAACTTTCACGTACAATACTACTTATTCATATAGAATTCTTTTATTTTTCCAATGTAATTTGGCTTTATACAATAGTACAACACCAATTCTTTTTAAATGAATTACCACAAAAGAAAAACCATTTTCATATGCAAATTTTAAAATCATTTAAACAATACCTGTTTCTCGAAATGAGAATCATAAGCCAAACTAAATAATAATGGTTTGGTTGGTGATCACAAACGAAAGATTTATGTTGCCAATCAAAAAAAAGATTCAAAACCGTTTGCAAATTAGATCATTTTCGAAGAAAATAAAATTGTAGATAGATACCTATTTTAGTCTGTTATATATAAAATTCAAATGATTTGCGCTGCTTAGTTTTCTATAATAACAGTTTTATCTTTTTCATTTTTTTTCATTTTTCATTTTTTTACCTCAGAAAATGGGTGTCGCTAATCAAATCAGTTTCTTCTTATAATATTATGTACTGCTTTATTCCAGACGCATATAAAAGATTTTAGATAAAAACCAATTTTCTTCCTTCTTTTATTGATAAAATATTCTTTACAAAATATCTGAGCCGGTTGGTTTCACACAATTTCCCATACAGCTGTAATGTATAATAGGTTCAATGGAGTGCTCATAAGTCAAATCTACTTATCGACGCAAAATTTCATTGAAATTTGCATTCTGCTAAAGATAATTGGGTCCATTATCCAAAAGTAAGATGGGATCATGCCAAACTCGTACGTAATTATTGTTAGTTTTGTTGATGTTAATGATTAATAACGAAAGAGAAAATTTATACCAAAGGGTACAATACTTTTCAAATAAAGGCCATACAAATACTCAAATTTGAAAACACTATCAAAGCAATATTTGATTTACAAGTTTTTTAACAATTTGTGACTGTTTAATTTTTTTAAAAAAATATCAAATTTCCGATACAGCTGTATATGAAACATAGATAATCATAGTAGTAATGCATATTAGATAATATATATCATATGTTAATTTTAAAATAGTTACAAAATTTGTAGCCGCTAATGTAAATTGTGCGATGATTAATTACATAAGTTTATTCAGCTGCTAGCAGAAAAAACAACACAATTGTAAAACTTGAGTTATGCAAGTAATTATGTTTTTGTAGAATGTTTAGGGCAGATTTCAAAATCCGTGGTACCAAAAACATAATATAATTAGATATAAAGAAAGAGAAATAGTGGAGCTAATACTTCCATTTCGGCCTTCACAACTTTATAAGAAGTCAACTAAGATTGAGACAGACATAGCGAGTGGCCTGCAAATGTATCAGAGAAGTGCATCTTTTTAAGTGACCCATTATAGTGAGAGACCACTATCTCCATAATCTAATTCTAAGATTTAGGTCTTGTCTTGTAATATTATGTATACTGACCTAATAATATCCACAATTATGTAGCATGTTGTCCATTCCTTAATTGTTTTTAGATTTTGATTATAACACATTAACAGAAAGATGTATATGATAGTTGTAAATTGACTACTTATAACATATTAAGAGATAGATGTATATGATAGTTATTATAACATATTAACAGATAGATGTATATGATAGTTGTAAATTTCTTGTCTCGTATGATTTTGACTATTAATTTCTGGTATAGAAAGTTGTAAATTCTTTTCTGTTTTTTCTTTTCTTGATTTTTCTCAATAGTCGAAAATAGCTCCTTAATTTTTCTATATTATTCTTTCTTTTAAAGAGAAAAAATATTAATATCATTGAATTTCAACCATGCATTATAATTTTATTCATTCATAGTTTCTTAGACTAACAATTAAAGATACTGCATGGGCACATATACAGACCACAGTGTTAAAAGATTGAATTATCGTTTATATATAATCTCTTAACACGGTATCTTGCTCTTCAGCTCCATCCACCGAAATAATTAAGTCTAACCCTTCAATGGTTTTTCTCGTTTTTGAATAAGTTACTCTTTAATTAAGCTTTAAAGTCAAAAGATTAAAGTTCTCAATAAAGAAAGGTTTTAAGTTTAAAGTCTTTAAGACATAAAGTACAAACGGAGACATTTAAAATTAATTGAGTATGAAGAAAATCGTCGCGTGACACATAAATGTGTTGTTGCTGTTTTGTTTTTTTTTGCGTATAAATTTTGCACACAGTGTTTTGACAATACAAAAGGCCCACTTCTAATTAATTACCACCAATCTTTTTCAACTCCAATCTATCCTCACGAGTGGCTTATCCTGTTCCTCTTGGATGTTTAGCTCTTTTTCTATGTTACTTAAGCTGTAAAGCCTGTAATGGAAAATTGAGTATTGTTCATTTGATTGACAGATAGATGAGTATGTCAACAAAATGAAATTAAAGATAGCAACAGATTTGTGCATTGACTTTGTTGACATTAGTTTATTATTAATATAATAATTCAATAGAAAAAGTTCGAATGATGTCAGAAAATGCTTTTGGACAAATACGTAAAAGTATAGAGACAAACTCGGTAGAGGATTTCTACCGAACACTAATGCTATAAACATACTAAAGTATATAATTTAAATCACAACATGAATGGTCGAGGTCGTTTCAAACATCAAAGTAAACATTTAAAGAATGTCTATATTAATACCAGTTTGGTATCAGTAGCATTTGGCGTTTGTTTAAAAGCGTTATCATTCGAAAGGGAATACAAATATAAACGCAAACAAACAATCAAAATTGGTATCATAAGCAGAGTGAGTTGTGACGTTCTTCTCCTTAACTTGGCTCTTTGAAAGAAGAACAAGGCAGGACGTTTTCCCCTGTTAACATGTGACCTTTCCCTCATAGTTCGAGCCAATCAATAATATTGGAACTTTAATGAATGAATATAACAGTTCCTTTATAAAATAGATGTGGACCTCTTTTGACCCTAAAGACATGACACCATATAATGTTCCTGTAATATAGAGCTTTAAGCTAACACACCAACTCTTGATAACTGCAAACAAAACACAGTACAGTATATGCAAAAACCCCTAAACTGCGTCAAAGAGAACATAGACATGTGAAACTTTTCTTATAAAAAAATAAAAATGTGAATATGCTTTTAACCAAACATACAAACCCCCAAAAGACAACTGACAAAATGATGATGCAAAGACTGCAACTAACCAAATAATAAGAAAGAAAAAAAAAAAATCAAGGGATTGTCCTCTAATAATGCCCTCCCCACTTGATAAAAACCCGAGACCATGCCCCTCAAGGGGTTGAAGCAGAAACATATGAGAGAAACGAAAAACAATTTTGCTGAATGTATTATGATAAATAGTTCGATGAAACCTTTTTCGGTATAACTTTGTCCCCAAAACCCACCAGAAAACGACTCCTCCTCCTACTCCGGGGCTTTCCTTCCCAGATAAAAGTTTTCGCCCGCGACTCCCTTCAGTTTCATTATTTACCCAAAACTCATCATTCCCCCATCCATGACTGACCCAGTAAATGCTGATGATGCAAATGAAACTGATGATGATGATGATGATGATGATGATGATGCTGATGTGACTCTCGGCTGTTGCAGCTCTACCCTCCCCGACTCAAACCCACCCAGAGATGCATGCAGACTTTACTAAAAAAGCAAAAGGACTTTTCATTTTTTTCCCCCCGTAAAGGCAAAGAAAGAGCCTTCAAACAGATATGGCACGGGTAATGGCATGCTTCGCCCATTCAGCTGCTTCTTTGATTGTGTGGTCATCAGAGGACAAACATTCGTTTAAGAACTCTTTACTCGACACTGACTGTTGTATCAAACCACCCACATGACTCCCTAGTGTATCCGCTAAGTCTCCTAAGACCCCAATCGCTGTCTTCATCACCACTTCGTCCCTGTCACACAAACATTTATCACACAACTAAACAACTGCTATGCTTTTATAACTAGTATATAATTTCAATTGGGTTGACAAAAAAAAAACTTACATGTCTTTCTCCATGTATATACTGTCCAAAAACTGGAGGATATGGGGTGCGAAAGGAATCAGGAGCTGGGTTTTGGGAGAGTTCTTGAACCCTTGGAATATGCCTGAATAAGCCTCGAGGATTCCATTTCTCAATGAGTTTGTGTACTCCGTCATTTCATCATCCGCTCCAGACGCGTGAGCAGATAATTCCGCTGCGCTCTGAAGCATCGGCATTGAATAATTGAGGTACTTCTCAAAGTTCTCCCCAATAGCAAGTGCTATGTCGCCAAAACAGGAGAATATCGGTGGCTTCACTGATCGGTGCAACTGGTTGCTCGACAAATCTTTCAGAAGCTGTGTCATAATCCCGTCGCAGTAAGGTAAAATATGTTCCTCCAATGCCCTGCAGACATCCCCAACAACACCCACAGTAACAGCACACACTTGGTATTCTTCAAAGTTTTGAAGACCCATTTCCAAGTACTTGTAAAACTCAGGCATGTACTTGGCAAAATCGGGACCTGCTGCATAAGCAAGAGCACCAATGGCAAGCATGGCTTCCTCGTGTGCAGTTGCACTTCTACAACCAAACACCCTCAGGAAAAGTCCCATCATTTGATCTGCATTCTGCATGAAAACATACTTGGTCGGTTCAGATCCTAATTTCTGTATGATGACCTGCAAGCATCCACATAAAAGTCCCTGAAGCTCGTTTTGTTTCTCCCTCTCGTCCGACGACAGCTTCTCTCCTTCCAAAGTGTTGTGAAGCTCCAGCATTATCACAGGTACTAATTGCAGAACCATGGTTGATGTTTCATCAGTCGAACACCTGACGACTTCATTCAAAGCCTCGTAGGCTGCAGTTCGCAAGCGTGATTCAGTTGCGTCCTCTCTGTGTGCAACAGCTAGAAGGGACTGAATAATTTCCTGGAAGAAGGGTGTTAATGGAGAATTGGGACCAATATCCTCATAACCTTGAGCGAGAAAATATAGAGCCCCACAAGCCTTCTCTGCAACATTAGGTGCATCTTTCATGGTCTGGATAAGTACTGTGATAATCTGCTGGCAGTTTGCCTGAGTAATTATGGGTGTCTCGATTGTCGAACCATGAAGGAACTCAAATATCCGACCAAGGGTCCATGCAGTTGTGTCTTTCACATGGTTGCTTGGGTCCTTCGTGAGAGCATTGAGCATAAATGTTAACGCTGCGTTAACAATTGTCATTAGCTTATCTGCAGAAGGGCCCTCCAAAATGGAACCAAATGCATAAGTTGCAGCTTCCCGCTCTCTCCAATCAGGTTTTGATATTTTCTCTTCGATGAAAGGCATGACATGAGGTACAATGTCATCTCCCACTGCCCTAGCAACCAAACCAAGGCATGTCCCACCAGCCATTGCGATATTCCAAGCCCCTTCGTCCAAATCCTGATCTTCTTCTTGCTTGAGAAGAGTCTCCAACAGTAGAGGCACAAGCGCAGGGAGGGCCTGCTTAGTGAAATAGAAACATGGAACATCAGAATCCCCAGTGAACTCACCACCATATTCTTCTAAGATATCAATCTCCTCGTCACAGATAGAGCTCCAGAATTCAATCGCCTGTAGAGCAACAGACTCGTCATCTTCTCTAACAGCCTTAGCAGTGATGTTGAATATATCTTGCATATAATGCGCCAACTTCTCATAGTATGTGGAAGCGATTGATACCAAACACTCAAAAGCCGCCTGCCTAATTTTCACCTCAGGGGAAAGGGTTGCTTCACACACGACTCTCATGATATAATCACGCTCCATGTCGTTGTTGAAATTTGCCTGGGCGAATCCCAAAGCCATGTATAACGCACGGGTTGCAGCAAGTCTGACATCATTATTTCCTTCAGCAGCATTCATGCCCTGAACAACAGCCGTGAGTATCTTATTTACATGCTCCTGTTCTACGACATCAGGTGACACTTCTTCACATAGGTATCCAAGAGTCTCCAAAGTGGCTTGCTTGACATGAGCTGGTAACTGGTGAATGTTCGAGAGAAGAGATCCGATTAGCTCGGGCCACTGGTTTTGTGGCAACTCAATACCTGCAACCTTAGCAATGACCTGGGATGCAGTTGAACGAACATCGGGTACAGGGGAGGAAAGTGTCTTCAACAAAAATGCTCTGATCTGAGACTTTGTTGACATGTCAAGAGACAGCCATCTCTGGACAAGCTCATATTTCCTGTGTTGTTCCTTAGCATCAAGAGCATTTTTTAGGACTAAACCAGCTAGTTTCCTGCTATCTACTGGCTTATCATCGTTCGAAAGCTCCCCAGCAAGGGACAACAAAAACCCCGCAAGGTTTTGCCCCTGAAACAGTTTGAGACTTTCTTCAGCATGCTTACGCACAGTTCCATCAATCGACTGAGCATTTATGAGCAACTGGGTAACTTCCATTGCCACAAGTTTATCTGCAATAGTAACATTCAACAGATCCGATTTAGGAAAAATAGAAAAGATCTTCCCTCTCGTACAGATTCCCAAAACAACAATTTAAATAAGATAGCTGTAATAGCATTAAATCTACTAAAAAAACACTTCAGAAACATAATAAAATACATCTAACAGCAACCCAGAAGATATCTTGATCTATCACACAAACAAAAGAAAAAAAAGAACAAGGTAGCAACTTTGGGAAAATCAGGAAAACTAAGACGTCCGAACAACTTTAGGTGAAAGCCAACAACATTGAAAGACTCAATAAAATCAAAACATGCCTACGAATCAGTCTAAGATCTAACTATTCCAACAAAAATCCTAAAATGCAAAAAAAAAAAATTAACTGAATCACTATCGCCGGCGCCTAAACTTGCAAGCGAAAACGCCACGGATCAAAAAAACATTAGAAGAAAAAAAGCCATGCCCCAGTTAAAAGACTATAGAAGTCGATTCAAATACTGAGGACCACACAGATCCGAAGACGGAATTGAAATTCAACAGACTAAGAAAACCAATGAAGCTAGTCACTAGAATAGATTAAAAAAATCAAAACCAAACTCCAAAGGCGAAACGAGTTCAAATCCTACAACTTTGGACAAATCGAAAACAAAAGTTTGAAATGGATGATTGAACGATTCGAGATCGAATCGCGAATTGGGAACTAATGAATCAGAGGATGGATCTAATTGAAGCATGTTCGATAGATTGAAGTGAATAAGCATACCTATAATCTCGGCGGCGCCGATCGGAAAAAAGCGGGAATCGGGGACTGAGAAGACAAACCCTAGAAGCCCAGAAGAAGGGAGAGAGAGAGAGAGAAAACAGTTTCCAGCGAAAAAGGGAAGAGAGAGAAAGAGAGGTGGTAAGAGAAAGAAGAATCGGATGTGAAGATGGACTTAAATTAAATATTAAAAATAATCTTTTTTATCATTCAAATCTTTTTTCGTGACGGCTATAACAATTTATGATAAATCTTATAAAATTCGAAATTTTGTTTTGATTCGGATAATTTTTAGGGTTTATTAAGTGTATCCTTATTTTTCTATATTACAAAATATATTTGTAATTACGCGAAAAAAATGTCATCTGGTGTGATTGTATCGTACATCGCGTGTTGGGTGGTCCTTATCTGACCCCACCTAAATACATGGCTTATTTAATCAACGGTCCAGATTGTTTAAGGTTTATGTTTTACAGTGAGATGCGAAGAAGCAGACTTTTCTTTTTTTTTGGGTCTTCCGCAGGAGAACAAAAGGTACAACAAAAAAATTAAAATAAAATGTTATAAGGACAATTAATTTAATAAGTAGTAATCAGCAAAATTATTTTACAGTATGATTACAAGAGCTGAAAAAAAACATGATGGCCCACAAGCCAGAGAGATAATTATATTAAACTTTTTAAGTTTGCTGTCAAAGAGAGAAAAAAAAAAACTTTTGAGCTTTATTGGGTTATTATGATGATCTCTATCTGGTTTCAATATAGTAACAAATAAAACAGTTACTATATGCAATGCATAGAATTTGAGGAACCAAAAGATTCTTGCTCAAACAGAAGCAAAGTAAGAACAAGGTAACATCAAAAAAAAAACATCTATGTTTTAAAAACACAATTTAGAGACTAAAAAACCTTAATCAGAATGCCTCTTCTCTCGCATCCAAGACCACTCTGATTCACAGAGATCAAAAGGCGAGTTTCCATCTTCATCTTTAATGGTTGTATCAGCTTTTTGCTTTACTAAAAACTCTGCAAGAGCTTCTCTTTCGCAAACAACGGCGTAGTGTAGAGAGGTTTGGCCTTCATTGTCCTACACAAAAACAAAGTTAGTCAGCCAAAGAAACACAAATCTGTAGTTGAATGATAGTATTGGGTTGGGGATTTTACTTTAGCATTAACATCGGCGTTCTTATCTACTAGAGCTTTAGCTACATTCAGGTGGCCACGGTCTATAGCCCAATGTAGCGGTGTCCGGCCTTCACTATCTGAAATTTCCAAGATGTGGAATCTGTGAAACTTCAAAGCAAAACGAAAACATTTGTGAGAATGATACAAGTAGAGACTAACTAACTAACCTCTCGCATTTACAGGTATGCCACTTTCTATGCATTTCAATAGATTCTCGACTTCTCCTTCTCTAGCAAAGGCGTGAATTGCATCAATCTTCCTGTAAAATGAAAAAAGAAAGAACAAGAATGAACAGAGCTTGCCGTAAAACTAAATGACATTAATAGCTAACTATTCAACTATAAATGGATTAAACTTAGCATGTGACTGATATGAAATATAATTCTCTCCATGAGGTGAGAATTATGATGTATACACAAAGTCCTTCTCTGATCGTGTCACGTACTAACCATATAGAGAACTCTGCAAAAGAGTTCTTGAACGGGGAAAAATGTTCAAAAATATCAGAATGTGTAGATAAATTGCTTAGAACCTTACAACTCATTTTCAGTATCTTCTTCGTACACCAATGAGCTAAAAACCGGTCCCATGGGTGCTCTAGATTTGGAGCCTGCAGCATCACCACTACGATTTCTTCTTTTCTAAACATCAGAACAAAGCAAACAATTGAAGAACCAAGTTAGTTTAAAGAATGGAAACAAATCAACCTTAAACAGTCCAATGAAATGAGAATAACAGAAGCGGTAATAGAAAAAAGTACCGAGCCACCTTCTACCCAAGCTGGGTACAAGTGAGTAACAAGCTCGATATACTTCTCCATTGCTTCCTCAGGAGGCATAGCACCCATTTTCTGCCATGCTTGCCTAAAACCAAAAAGATCATGAGAAGTCTCAGTTAATAAAATTACACTCCTAAATAAGATCGAATAGACCAAAATCTTCAACATAACCCATAGATGATAATCAATCAATACAACAGCAAAAGCAATCCTTTTTCCATACTTTCGCAATGCAAGATGCGAACTTGGTGACATCAAGATACAGCAATGATGAAGAAACATCAAGTAAACATGGTCAAGCAATCATCTTCACAGTCAATACAGTGAATCAGATCATCAATCAGAGCACACAGAGAGAAAACGAGTAAAATCAAGTGAGAAACAAACCACTTGGCACGAGCAGTCATTTTGAGAGCTGATGGTTGTGGAGCGGTACAAGGTCCTTCAGTAGCAATCTTATACAAACCGTAAAGCTGAAGTTGCAAATCGTTAGATACTTTCTGCGAAAGCCGATCCGATGCAGCAGCAGCCACAAAGGCCGTCGCAGCACTGAATGCTTCGTCAAGCTCTGTACTTTCAACACCTTCCCAATCGTCGTCTTCATCATCTTCATCGCCTCTCAAGCTTCCTTGCTCCGCCACGAGAGAATCCGTCTCACCGCCGATTCCGGTTGAAGATTCGACCCTGCGATAGTCGTTCTCCGATTGGTTCTCGTCGTGGTTGCGAGTGAGGGAGAGATTTTCGTCTTTAAAAGCGACGAGGATAGAGATTAGCTTAGCCAAAAGGTAAGCAAAGATCAAGCCAAAGATAACAGACTGAGCAAGCTGATACCAATCACCCATTTCCCAAAAAAAACCAACGAGATTCAAACACAATAAGCCGAAATCAGAGTAAAAGAACCCTATATTTCAATGAAGGGTCACAAGAACGCATCTCCAGAAACAAAAAGGAACCACCTTTTGCCCTGTTTTCACCGCCTCACTCAACACTTCGTTCTATAATTTTTCCCCTTTTTTCTCTTTCTGGGCTTTTTGTTTGAAGACAAGACGACAGAGAAGAATCACACGGAAAATAGAAAATGCCCAACACAACCTTAATTTGTTCGGTGATAAAAAAAAGTTTTACTTCTTTGTTTTTAGACCGACGACGGTAATAGTGTTTTTGGTCGTGTCACTAAGAATTTATGATGCAAGACTTGCAAGTCTTACGATTTCTTTATCAATGTTCAATTTTTTTAGTTCTTACACTTTCCACAATAACACGAAATAAACAAAGAGAGGAAAAGACAAAGAACCAGGAACTATGCATTACCAACCGTTCCTTAAATTCAAATCCACAAGCAGCCATAGAGAAAAACAAAAGGCCTTCAATTCCGAAAGCATTAACAAAAGAAAAGCTAACGAAACCCTACCAAGAAAAATGTACTTCATGTTTCATTATTACTATATGGACGATAATAGACAAAAGAAAAAAACACAACCTAAGCTTTTCCTTCAATTCTAAACCATAAAATTCCTCTTCTCCTCCTCTTTCCAATATCCTTTTCGTCTGCAACTCTTCTACCTTCATCATCTCTGCCATAAGTCAAGTCCTTTTCGCCTCCTGTTTCAAAAAGAGCAAAAATCTCTTCGTCTTCTCTCGACTTTTGCTTCAGATGTAAGGCCTTCTTTCTCTCAAGTCTTTCTAGAGTTGTCGTGCTTCATGAGGTTTTGTCCTACCTTTGCGTCTACTAGGTCGTCCTCGTTTTTGCTGAGGAATTTGTCGACCTGAGATGCAGCTTGACGTCCTTCTGAGATGGCCCAGACCACCAAAGACTGACCTCTCCGACAATCACCTGCTGCAAAAACACCTTCCACAGTTGTGGAGAACCGGCCATACTCTGCCTTAAAGTTCGACCTGTTGTCGCATTCGAGTCCTAGCTTCTCCGCAAGTGTCTGTAAAAACAAGAGCAAGCCAATGGTTAAAACTTTTGATCATCAGTGGCCACAATGTCGAAAGAGAAGAGGGCTACACAATGGGATCACTTACTGGCTCAGGTCCAAGGAATCCCATGGCCAAGAAAACAAGGTCCGCTTCAATTATTTCCTCGGAGCCTTCAATCTCCTTGAATTGGAACCTTCCGGTTTCATCCTTCTCCCAACTCAAACGCACAATTTCAAGACCTTTCACGTTTCCATTATCATCTCCAATGAAACGCTTGGTTAAAACCTCATAGGTTCTAGGGTCTTTTCCGAATTTGGTGGCAGCTTCCTGATGTCCGTAGTCAATACGGAATACACGAGGCCACTGTATTGACAATAGTACAAACCCCATTAAAATCAGCAATACTCAAACTTAATCAATAGTTCCTTGGTCAACGGATGCATAAATCTGATTGCGTGTAGGAGAAGTGAAACAAACCTGTGGCCATGGGTTTCCAGGAGCTCTCGTTGAAGGTGGCTGAGGAAGAAGCTCTAGATTTACAATATTAGTGCATCCATGGCGGATAGATGTTCCTATACAATCTGTGCCGGTATCACCTCCACCAATAACGACAACCTTCTTCCCCTTTGCAGAAATGTAATTACCATCTTGAAGATTGCTATCAAGTAAGCTTTTGGTGTTCGCATGAAGAAACTCCATGGCAAAGTGAACACCGGATAACTCACGACCAGGCACTGGAAGATCTCTGCAAAATTACCCCCCCAAAAATGTGTTAGTTATATCATTATAATCCGTTTCATATTCTAGTAACATAGATGAGAATTCATTACTGTTTAATACAAACAATTACCTTGGTTTTGTGGAACCAACAGCAAGAACGATTGCATCATTCTCCTCCTTCAGTCCATCTAGGGAGTAAGACGGGTCTTTTCCAATATTGGCATTGACCACAAAGTTGATACCTTCTTTGGTCATAAGATCAACCCGACGTTGAACTATGTCAATTTTGTCAGTCTTCATGTTCGGGACTCCATACATCATAAGCCCACCAATTCTGTCAGAGCGCTCATACACGGTTACCAAGTGGCCCATTTTGTTAAGCTGGTCGGCAGCAGCAAGTCCAGCAGGCCCACTTCCGATAATCGCAACTTTTTTCCTGCAAACCCAATAAGTAGCAGAAGAACGTGAATCCACCAAATGTAAACTCTACCTGAACATAAAGATAGAGACTTGCAACAGTGAAAGAAAAGATAGCTTGTTACGAGAACAGACTTAGACGCATACCCTGTTCTCTTGAGAGGAGGTCTTGGTACCATCCACCCTTCATCAAAGGCTTTATCTATAATGGCACATTCGATGCTTTTGATAGACACAGGGTTTTCAATTATTCCAAGAACACAAGAACCTTCACATGGTGCAGGGCATACTCGACCAGTAAATTCTGGAAAGTTGTTTGTCTCAAGTAGACGATTCAAAGCTTCTTGCCATCTGTTCTGGTAGACAAGTTCATTGAATTCAGGGATCTTGTTACCAAGGGGGCATCCAGAGTTCTCCTGTAAATTTAACAAAGATGAAAAAAGGTTGAGCATATCATGCCTGCAACACCTAGGTTCAGCTAGTTTTTACTCAATAATAAACTACGAGTCCTTAATGAGCTCCAAGGAGAAGACCTGGAAAGAACAGAAAAAGCATTTTAATATCTGAGGATATATATACCTGGTGGCAGAATGGAGTTCCACAGTCCATGCAACGAGCAGACTGAGTCTTAAGGAGCGGTCCAGGTTTTGATTCCTCCATGACTTCGTTCCAATCATTAAGACGAACATTGGGGTCCCTGTACTTAACTCCCTCTCGCTCATAAGCAATGAAACCACGATGTTTAACAGCATCATCTACTTTAGAAGGTTTCGTTGGAGCTTCAGCTGCAACTCCGTTACCTGACATCACCTCTTTTGAAGAGGTAGCTGCCATGTTCTTCAGCTCTGCAAAGGCGTCTTTCTCCTCGAGTTCTTTTTCCTCCATCTCGTCAGCTTCTTCAGAAGCACGCTCAATCGCTTGCTTGGAGACCTCCTCGTGCTTCATGGCTGACAAAACACGTTTGTAATCTCTTGGGAAAACTTTGACAAACTTCGGCAACAAATTCTCAAAGTCCGCAAGAACTTCTTGAGCAAGTTGGCTGTTTGTGTGTCGTTGATGTTGCTGGATCATCATTTTGAGCGTCATTTTGTCATCGTCATCTTCA
The DNA here is from genome assembly GCA_000218505.1 of Schrenkiella parvula. NCBI lineage: Eukaryota > Viridiplantae > Streptophyta > Magnoliopsida > Brassicales > Brassicaceae > Schrenkiella > Schrenkiella parvula. Next base: position 8,341,566 of record CM001192.1, on the reverse strand, counting down.
ACTTTGTCCAGATCAACCAGTTCATGGTTGCATCTCGTGTGAAACTTTCCATCCACATCAAGGACATAAGCAATACCACCACTCATACCAGCAGCAAAGTTTCTACCAGTCTTACCAAGCACCACAACAGTACCACCAGTCATGTACTCACAACCGTGATCACCAACACCTTCCACAACAGCTTTGGCACCAGAATTACGAACAGAGAATCTTTCAGCAGCCATCCCATTAAAGTAGGCTTCACCACTGGTGGCCCCGTAAAGTGCTACATTACCAATAACAATGTTTTCTTTTGGATCAAAACTGCTTCCTGTAGGAGGGTAGACAACAACTTTACCTCCGGAGAGCCCTTTTCCAACATAGTCGTTGCTATCACCCTCAAGTTCTAGTGTAATCCCAGGACACAAGAAAGCTCCAAGACTCTGCCCAGCACTTCCTGAAAACTTGATATGAATTGTATCCTTTGGTAGCCCAGCCAAGTGGTAGCGCTTGGTAACCTCATGGCTAAGCATAGTCCCAACCGCACGGTTAACATTGCAGATAGGAGTTTCAATGTACACCGGAAGAGATTTATCTAGAGCAGATTTAGATAATGCAATCAGCTCTTGATCCAGAGCCATGTCTAAGCCGTGATCTTGTTTCTGGACACAATACTGAGCAGCTCCAGGACGAATCTCAGCAGCGGGTCTGAGCAATAGAGAGAGATCAATGTTCTCTAGCTTATCATTGTTCTTGACAACTTCCCTGTCAAGTTCAAGCATATCTGCGCGACCAATCATTTCAGTTAGGGTACGGAAACCAAGTCCAGACATGATCTCCCTAACTTCCTCAGCAAGCATAAAGAAGAAATTAATAACATGTTCAGGCTCCCCAGCAAATTTTTCACGGAGAACTGGATCTTGAGTAGCAATTCCCACAGGGCAGGTGTTCTTGTGGCACTTTCGCATCATGATACACCCGAGTGTAATAAGGGGTGCAGTACTAAAACCAAACTCTTCTGCACCAAGAAGAGCAGCAACTGCAACATCTCTTCCAGTTTTCAGCTGGCCATCTGTCTGGAGAACAGTACGGCCACGAAGGTCATTAGCAACAAGTGTTTGGTGTGTCTCCGCTAGACCCAGTTCCCACGGAAGACCAGCATTTTTAATACCGGTCCAACGAGAGGCACCAGTACCTCCGTCATGACCAGCTATCAGAACATGGTCAGCGTGGCCCTTCACCACACCGCTAGCAATAACTCCAACACCAGCTTCCGATACTAGTTTAACACTAATACGAGCCCCAGGATTGGCATTCTACACAAGATAAAGAGTAAAAATATGTTACACAGAAATGTAAGGAATACAAAGGACAATGCTTCGAAAAGTAAGAATTATGAAAGCATAAATGGGAACCTTAAGATCGTGAATTAGTTGGGCAAGATCCTCGATAGAGTAAATGTCATGATGAGGAGGTGGGCTGATAAGCCCCACACCTGCGGTGGAATTTCTTGTGATGGCGATGTCTCCTATAACCTTGTGGCCAGGTAGCTCCCCACCTTCCCCAGGTTTGGCTCCCTGTATATCGTTAAAAAATAGTAGTTAGGAACTTGGACACTATATATAGATTCAACATTATCTGCATGAAAATAAAAAAATTCCAGTAGGAACATAGATGCAGCAGAAATTCAAAATGTGCAAAATGTACGAGAATGAGAGAACATTCTGTCAAGTCATATCCAAAAGTACCTGAGCCATCTTTATCTGCAGCTCATCAGCATTAGTAAGATAGTAGCTCGAAACACCAAATCTTCCACTAGCAATTTGTTTGATGGAACTTCTTTTAGGGTTCCTTGAACCATCTGGAAGAGGCTCCATACGGGATGGCAGTTCCCCTCCCTCACCTTAATAAGATCATAAAATGATGAGTTACTTTTGGTTTTTGGAAGAATACAGGAAACACAAAAATCATGAAAAAAAACAAATAATACCTGTATTTGACTTTCCTCCAAGTTTGTTCATGGCCATTGCAAGGGTTGTATGCGCCTCCAGTGATATTGATCCATAACTCATGGCGCCAGTGCAGAACCGCTTAACAATCTCACTAGCAGGCTCCACTTCGTCTAATGGAATTTTTACATCTGCTTCTTTGAACTTCATGAGCCCGCGCAAATTACTTTGCTTGTTCAATTCATTGATACGCTTTGAGTATTCCTTGTAGGCGGCCACACTGTTAGTCCGTGCTGCCTCTTGCAGTTTTGCAATTGCGAGAGGATCATTGAGATGAATCTCCCCATTTTTCCTCCAGTGATAGTTCCCAGGGTTGGAAAGTGCTGAGGCTTCTGCACTTCCAGGGGCAAAGCCACGGGCTGGGAAGGCCATCTCATGCAAAAGAAGTGCATCTCGTGCAAGCATCTCAAATGTTGCTCCCTCCACTCTGCTTGGGGTGCCCGCAAAACACTTCTCTATCACTTCAGACGAAAGCCCAAGAGCTTCAAATATCTGAGCACCCTTGTATGAGGCCAGGGTAGAAATTCCCATTTTAGCAAGAACCTTCATCATTCCATAGTTGCTTGCCTTGTAATACTTCTTGACCAGTTCTTCTTTGGAATGGAATTCCCCATTAGATTTGGGTGGTATCTTGCCATCAACCTGCAATCTATGGACGGCCTCTACAGCCAAATATGGGCAGATAGCGTCTGCTCCGAATCCGACAAGTGTGCAGAAATGATGCACTTCACGTGGTTCAGCAGATTCCACTACCAACCCAACTTGAGTGCGCGCAAGTGTCTTAACAAGGTGGTGATGAACAGCACCAATAGCCAAGAGAGAGCTCACAGCAACTCGCGTCGAAGAGAAAGCTACAAAGTCAAGACATTAAATAAGAGCATGGCAAAGAATAGTCAAAGATGGAAATATGCTTACAGGTCGTAGAGTCAGAGTTTATAAGGATGCCAAATGCTTACCTCGATCAGACAAAACCAGTAATGTGTAGCCCTCCTTTATCGCTTCATTTGCTTCAGCACAAATTCGGTCCAAGGTCGTCTCCAACCCTTTTGTACCTTGTTCTTTCGGATAAGTTATATCAAGAACTTTAGTCCGCCAGCCTCTGTAGTTCATTTTCTTGATTGCTTCCATCTCTTCGATGGTCAAAAGAGGACCTTTTAGGGAGAGTCGGTGACATTGCTCCTCAGATGTTTCAGTTAGATCACCTTCTGGGCCGATCATGCACTCCATTGAAGTAACAATTTTCTCACGGATAGGATCGATTGGAGGATTTGTTACTTGAGCAAACATTTGCTTGAAGTACTCAAAACATAATTTCTCTCTGTTTGACATTACAGCTAGAGGGGCATCATTTCCCATAGAACCAAGTGCTTCACTGCCATCTTTAGCCATCGGAAGCAGCAGCATTTCCAAGGCCTCAACTGTATAACTGCATTCACAGGTCAGAACAAAAAAAAACGTGAGACAAATTACATAGCAAAATATATCAATGCACTTCAGTAAGAAGAAAAGCAAACATACCCAAAGGCTTTTAGTGGAGACAACAAACCATGAATTCCCATGCTGTCCATTGAGTCGTCATTATTGGACGCCTAAGTTTCAAAGACAAGGGTTAGCTAACCTTAGTAAAGGAACTGAAAGTTCAATTGTAGGGGATTAGTTTTGTGACAGCCTACCAGTGCAACCCCAGAAATTAATGGGGCAATTCGTTCAGTCTCCGGAACTGACTTAATGATGTCTTTAAGTTCAATCTTTTGCCTTTTAAGCCATTCACCATAGGGTCTTGCCTGCGAATACTGTTGCTTCAAGGCATCATCATCAACAACAATATGCTTCTCAAAATCGACAAGAAGCATCATGCCCGGGTTAAGTCTTCCTTTCCTCATCACGTCTTCAGGTGGCACATCCACTACCCCAACTTCACTAGCCATGATAACCCTTCCACTGTGGGTTATGTAGAACCTACCAGGACGAAGTCCATTACGGTCCAATGTGGCACCCAAGTAGCGACCGTCAGTAACTGCAAAACATTCAATAGAGAGTTACATAAATTCTAAAGACCGCATGACAAAAGTGGGTGAGAAATCATGTACAACTTTAGAATAGTTATTACATGATATGAGAGCAGGCCCATCCCATGGCTCCATTAGGGCAGATAAGTATTCATAAAAGGATTTCCTGCTTGGATCTATGTTTTTGTCATTCTGCCATGCTTCAGGAATCATCATCATAACAGCCTCGGGAAGACTTCTGCCAGCTCGGACAAGAAGCTCAAGAACACCATCAAAAGCACCTAGCAAGGTCACCAAGAAATTGTGTCACAAGTCCATAATATCTGACCAAAGCATCGATCTAATGTACTTGCACAGATAACAGTAACTGAGATTAACAGTTACCTGAGTCAGAAGAGCTAACATCCACAATAGGTAGAAGCTTCTTCAACTCCTTCTTTGATAGTCCAAGTTCCTTGCACTTGAGCAGACCCTCACGTGCCCTCATCCTGTGTGGAACAAAAATTCATTAAAGAATGCAGTAATTGAAATGAACATGAGGCAGAATCAATCTATCAGGCACTTGCATACCAGAGCATTTTCATCACACAAATCGCTTGCAATATATACCAAAAATCCTGGTCACAACCCAAAACTTTTCTAGCTAAGGCACGAAAACAGGTTTTTTGAAGGCCCTACGTGAAAGCTTTAATATATGCTATCCCTTCCAACATACCAGTTCACGTTTCCCCTAAGCGTATTAATCTCCCCATTGTGGCCCAAAACACGCATCGGCTGAGCACGATCCCAGCTGGGAAATGTATTGGTAGAGAACCGAGAGTGAACCTGAACCATTAATCATTTAAAACCGAGCATAGTCAATGACTAGTCATTAAACAAAATAAATGAGTATGTATGCAACTGAAAACTTTTACCACTTAGTCTTAGACACAACTTCAAAGCCTCTAGTGGGGGGTCATGTTCTAATGACGCAGAATTGCTAACTACCTTAACCAGCAGAATTTTAGTCTTAATCACCGCATTGTGATAATTCAACCTAGATAAACTGATCGTACACATCAAGGCAACGAGTTTCGGACTCACTTGACAGTTTTTGATTTACCAACTCACCAGCATCCAAAATTAAAATACTTATCAAGGGTTTGGAGGAACTTAAGAGATCATTCAAACTTCAATGCCTCAGAAGTCATTCCTCAACCTCGCATCTCCTTGGTTACCCCCGTTGGTTCCCATGCTGTTTGTGGAGCATGGAGTCAGCATAAAAAAAGAGATAGTGAATAGAATATTTATTTACCAGGGCCATGTAGCTCGTAAACCTTTCACTCCCAAGATCCGCGTAGTAATAGTCCTTCAGCTGGTCAGGCTTCAGTTGTCCTTTGTAGACAACAGTCCTGCACAAGGAAAAACAATTCATTAGACCCATCAAAATTCCCGATGCCTGAAAGAAACATATAATTCTCAACTCAGATAACTACATACCTAGATGATAAAGAACAAATGTAGAAGTCCTTCATTGCACCATGTTCAAGGTTCAACGCTGCTCGGATAGCAACCATGGAAACCCTTCGAAGGATATACATCTGTCAAAGGTAACAATGCAAAATGTCATGAACACCATCTCTCTGAGAAAGAAAAATCTTAAATACCAGTGATTTTTAAATAAAACAATACCTGTTGCTCAAGGTCGACTTTCGATTTAGTTGTAGGAGTAAGGAAAACTTGCTCCATAATTGGCTCCGTCTGCAAAGCAGACTTCCCCAACCCAGAGTTATCGGTAGGAACTGATCTCCATCCAATAACTGAATGCCCAAGTGATTCAGCAACCTGAGCATGAAAGTAAAAAAATATCCATCAAGCTCATAATAAATTTCACTAATAAAGATTTAACAGCAACTGAAACACATAAAAGCATGGAAAAAAAAGAATCATGAAACTAACCTTGGTGAAAACATTTTTGCTTTCATCTCTCCTGGACTCAGCAGTTGGCAAGAAAAACATACCAACAGCATACTTTCCAGCGGGAGGAAGCACAAAGCCAAGCTCTTTAGCAGCCTGATACACATACAAAAAAAACAAAAAAAATCAATCACATCAAAAATCTCAAATTAATTTCAGAAATTACTAGAAAACAAAAAAAATATTAAATCCGATCAGATCTTTTAACATTTTCCTTATACATACAAACCAACTAACTACAAAAATCATTTTTGCATGGATAGTAAATTTTTAAAGAATATTACCTCTGCATAGAACTCATGAGGCATACCAACAAGAATCCCAGCGCCGTCACCAGTGTTGCTCTCACACCCACAAGCGCCTCTATGAGTCATCCGTATCAACATCTCCAATGAATCAGTCACCTAAATTAAATTGAATTCAAAATCAACAAATATATGTCATTAATCACATCAAATGAGAGATTTAATGATTAGTTCAATCACTTTTCGTAAGGAAAAAATAACGGTACCGTTTTGCGGCTGGTATCGCCGGACAACTCCGCGACGAAACCGACTCCACAAGAGTCTTTATCGAAGGAAGGATCATAGAGACCGAGAGGCTTCTCCGGAACACCGGAAAACGACGACTTAACCACCGTTTTGAGCTTCGGAGACCGTCCAGGACCGTCCGATCTCCAGAACTGGAGTGTCTCGGATCCGGATCTCCTCATCCGAGTACCCATGAAAGGCTTCTCCGGAGCCGCCGGTTTACTCACAGAGCACCGTGCAGTACATGCTCTTCTACGGCTGACGCCAGGCGCGACTGCCAATTGGGAAACGGCGGTGGGATTTTTCTTCAGAGATCGGACTGGAAACAACTGGTTGTTTCGGAGCTGCAGAACGGAGCTAGAAGAAGCTGCCGACATTTTTTTCCGACGGAATCAACAGTGAAATTTTATTTCTGGCTCAATATCAGATAGATTTGTTCTATTGAGAGAGAAAGTGAGGGAGAAAAAAACGGGAAATCGATTTAAAAGAAAATCGATCAGAGAGAAACAAATCAAACAAAATCTCAGCAGACAGATTCTCCCGGAAATAATCTTAATTAAAAAAGAAAAAATAACAGTCCCGGAGAGAAAAAGGCGTGCGACGGTGCGAGCGACGGAGCAAGGCGGCGGATGGTAGGTGGCGGCTAGAGAGTTTGTGAGAGTTTATACATATTTCAGTAGAGGAGACGTTTATATTTATAGAGGAGAGAGAGGGTAAAAATTTGTTCCGCTTTTTAGATAAAGAAATTTTATTCTTTTTTCATTATTTTTAATCCAATATATATATTCCGTCTGCTCTGTTATTGGTTGTTGTTATCTTACCTCATGAAACCATGAGAGAAATAATATAAAGTTTCATGTAGTCATATTATAATACATTTTCAATTTTCATTTCATAAATAAAGTAATATAATTTTGGATTTTTATTTGTTTTTTAATCAGCTTTTGATTTTATTTAAATCTTATATAATTATATATTATAAATTTTTAATAAAATGCATTATTAGTAAACTATATAGCTAACTTCCAGATCGTAATATTTAAAAAAGAAAATTCAATTTAGAACAGAAAACCTCTAACTAATTCATATTTTTATATATTTAACATTCAAAAATTGTCAGCAATGATGGTATTGTATATAAATTTTCCAAATGCATTGAAACGAAAATAACAATTAAAAATGAAATTAATTATTAATGGATAAATGCGACATTTCTAAATAAGTGTGGGGCTCAGTAGTGTATGAGGCACGAGAAAACCGCTTACTGTGGGTTCCACCGTAGAGGAATACTACCGTAGATGGCTACTTTAGACCTGAGTTTAGGGTTAACTACAACGACATTAATCGGCTACGAGCCTCCGCAAATACGCGGTTAAAGTTAAAAGAAAAATATATCTGGGGGTCAATATTGAGATCTGATATTTACCGGGGTTATAACGTAATTACCTAAATTTGCTAATTAGTGAGAGATTTATTTGCTAATTTGGTTGGTTTTCATAGTCAAGCTTCGGTTATAAATGTAAAAACTAGTAACGGAAAGTGGATCATTGTAATAGACATGTAATGTGACGTTATTGATGACGAATAATTTGTTTGAATTTGAACCGCACCAAGTTTATATTTTTTAATTTCCGTTTGCGGCCAACCGTAATAACCCATAAAAGAAATATAATCTATACGAAATAAATTAATCATTTTGAATAATTAAATTTTGGTTGTGAGAAACATTAATATAGTAGTCATTGGTAAAATATTTACTACCTATTCAAGACAACGTAGTTTTATATTTTCAAACTTTATGTTTAGTTTTTTACTTTTTTTAACCGCCTGACGTCTTTTACCGATTAGATTCTTTCTTTATATGATACATATGTGGACGTCACACGCCAGAATTAAACCGTCAAAAGCCTTAAAAAACAGAGTTATAGATTTGACTTTGAAATCTAATCAGAACAAAATCTGTCATTGAAGATATATAATTCGGGTTTGAGAGGAAACAAAAATTAAAAAATGCTGAGATAATATAATGCACATAAAACCAGTGAGGGCTGACGAGTCTATACAAATATTCAACATAGAACACAAATTATATATAATTTTTGATTAAAATATACATTTTATATTGTTATATACAAAATAAATTATGTAATTTACTGGTCTGCAAAATTGTGAATGACTAGAATACGTGTTTTTATGTGTGTTATATCAATATGCGGATCTGTAATAAGAAACGATTTAAACCAGAACATTTTAATGTTTTTAACAGGTTGTCAACTACATTTGTTGATTATACCTTTTTCATAAGTATGTGCTTAAAATTGAGTTATGTTATGTTACGTGCAACAGTGTAATTTTAGGAACACTTGTTAATTTTCTATTAGTTTTGTTATAACAAAAACAAATTGAATAAATTTACGTAAATTGATGGATTGGCTATCAAAAATAAAAAAAAATATCTAAACGTAAAATTCGGCTTTTACCATGAAGAAAATTCTCTCGGCATGTTTTCGACAATCCGTTTGAATTAATTTTCGCTGAATTTTTAGCATAATGTTTATTGATTGATTAATCTGATTATAAACAAGGTTAAATATAATGACATGTTTATTGCAACATTAACTAGATAGACGATACAATATGGAACATTTATTTCTAACAAAAAAAAATTATAACAAGTCTGCCACCAACCACATGTCATTAACATGTAAGGTAGGTAGAACAAATGGTGAAACTTCTACTAAATATAAAAAGAGGTGGCTAGTTAATATCTATAATTAATACTTAAAGAATAAGCGTTTCGAAATTCATTTATATCAAAACTGATAAAATATATATTATATACTATCTGTTTTCCAGAAAATCTATCAACCGCTACATTATTAGCATACAGTATCATGGGATTATATACTTCAAAAAGAGTTATTCATGAATCATAAACATACATAATTACTTTAATTTTTATTTTAAATAATCAGATATCTCATCCTCAAAATCCAAATTAATTATTAAAATTTATAAAAAAACAGATATTTTGCAGCTTAGAACATTTATAATAATAATTAATTAAACATAATTCAAATGGCATTTACAAAATGTAGAACTCTAGTCTCCGAACTTTATAATGTTAATATGTTATAAAGTAGGTATGTGGTTCTAAACCAAAAGAACCAAAATATTTAATTTTTTGTTCAACATTAGTTATGGATTGTGAATTGATCAGCAGATTTACAAAATTTATTTAGTATGGTTTGGTAATTGGTTAGTTCAATTTTTTTGCAGTTTATCATCAAATTATACCAAATCATATACAAAACTAACAAAAATTTAAACAAAACTATCGTAATTTGACCAAACAAAATAACTGAAATTGAACCGAAAACTGCAAATTTTGTCTTAATTTGACAATCAATTTTTTTAATCGAACTAACCGAAACCAAACCGATATAACCATGATTTTATTCAGTTTAATTTGGCAGACATTTTACAATCCGAAATAATTGAAAAACCGAGAAACCCAAACCGGAAAAACCAACCTAACCAAACGGGCATTCCTATTGTAAACAAACAAAAAAACACACACATTATGAGATAATACTAAAATGCATATATATGGCTAACCTGGTCCGGTCGAGGCTAAGAATCAAATTATCCGACAAGCTGTTGACGAAAGGACCAAAGAAGTTAGGCAAAGTCAGTCATGAAGAGAGAGTGCATAACTAAAACGGCCAATATGAATCTATATATCGTCGACCTGTCACGTTATGGCCAAAAAGATTTTTAGAAAGACAAATCATATGTGCCCATTCCTACGATTCTATCCACCTCATCACTCTTACTACATTCCACGACAACTTTTATGATGTCATTATTCTCAACTTTCTCCATTTTCTTTTTCGATTTTATTTTTTTACAGGTAAATAAATATAACAAAAGCAAAAAGGAGTATTATTAAATAATAAATAACGAAAAATCTCCATCGACTCGACATAACTGTTACGTTAAACACGCGCAAATTTGGCGGAAGGTAACGTTTTAAAATTAGAAAGGTTGTAAATTGGTAGAGAATAAAAAAGCTGTAAAGGATGTAATATATATTTCTACATTTTTATTATTCATTAATTAGTCACTTATCTAGTCCAGATATTCTTACAGAAAACAAAAAAATACTAAATAAAATTATAGATTTGAAAATTGTATGATACTTAGATATTAAAATTTTAGATTTTTGCCATTTAAAAAAAAACCATGTAGACTACATATATCATAAAAAACAATAGACTAAGTATAATAGGAAAAGTCACATCATGAATTATGCTTTCCGACTCTGACTATATTTCCAAAAGCAACTGAAATTATTTTTCTTTTCAAAAGGTAAAAGAAACGTGCGTATATTGATAGTTAAGTGGTTCTATTTGTTAGAACTAAAATTCACTAAAATTAAATAATTATTAAAAGTGCTTTTTTTTTGGTGAAGAGAAACATGAAAGGAAAAGGTAAAAGATGCAGAATTGTCTTCTTGCTTTTTTAAGGCGCCACAAAGCAGACAATTCGACGACATCGATACCACATTCTTACATTGAAGATTAATTCATACAATTTATATAAAAAGTATTTGCATCAAATGATAGAAAGTTACGTGCAAACTAAAAATTGCAATGCAAAGAAAATATGATTGTCTGCTTAACTTTTCGATAAAATTAGACTATATATTTTGAAATTTTTAAAGAAATATCATTTTCATGATAACATTTTAAAAATTACTAGTAAGTATTGTATATTTTCCAATATCAATTTTTATAAATATCATAAATTTTGGATTATAAAATACAAAAACAATTATAAAAATTTATAAAACATATTTACAAAAATTTATAAATATGTTATAAACTTCCAAACCTTACAATATTTTCTATAGAACCTTATAAAATTGTATGAAACATATTTTACAAAGTTTTATAAATATATCTATAATCATTTGCATGAAAAACATATATTTCTGAAAAACAGAATCTTATGTGCTACTTACTTGTATAGTTGAAACTTTCTTTTAGTCTCGTTTTTTTCTTTTTGTGCTAAAACTTGCACACCGAACTAATAGAAGTAACGTTTTAACACAAATATTTAATTTATAAATGCCCTTAAAGATTCAAGAAGAATACAATAACTAAACATTTTATTTTTCCCAGCATATTAGAAAAGCTTGTATGGTATGAGTCTGCTTTCCTACAAATTCAACTTTCACTAAATATAAAAATCGTGTATTGTTAGCTGGTTTTGTTGTATGGTATTTGCATAGCAATATGATTGAGGTCTTTTCAGTTCGGTCACAAACTTTTTATGTTGGACAACTTGAATCGGCCAAGATTGAGCTATATTTTTATTTTGGATAGCGTTCAGGTTCAATGCTAACCCGAACCATATAAAGATTAGAAAAGTATATATAATTTTTCAGATAAACATCACCTTTTTACAATTGGGAGAATATTGGATCGATTCACCATAGACCAGACGAAACATTACACATTCAAAAGGGAAATCACAATTAAAAAATCTAATATTATAGTTATAATTTATATTTTCCCTGATCTTATAATCAACCTTTGTTCATAAAAATAATTATCCACCATGTAGGAGTGAATCTGATGAGTTGTTCTTTTAATCTATTGTTTAAAACTTTAAAGATTCCAATTCCACTGAGACAAGGCCACACGGCCCCCACCACATATGCATCGTGATAATTGGTAAGCGGGTAGGCTTAATACACTAAACTATGTCTAATCATGTTACAAAAAAAGACTACTGTTTCTATTTTCTAATTTGTTTATCTTGAAAGTGGAAGGCACACTTAGAAGCCTTTTGATCAGTAGTATTGAATGTGAGTATAAATATAATTTATTTTATAAATTCTCTTATCATAAGCTCTATCAAACCAACTTTTCATTACTTGTTAATTGCATAGTCTTAATTTATTTTATGCTCTATCAAACCAATTTTCATTATTTGTTAATTGCGATAGTCTTAACTTATTTTATAAATTCTCTTATCATAAACTCTAACAAACCAATTTTTCGTTTGTATGAGATCGATAATCTATCTCAATGACATAAATACTTTTTTAAAAATATATATATACGGCGCCCATTCAATAATATTAAAGGTTTATGCGAAAAAAATATGTTGAAAACTCTAAATTTTTATACTAGTTAATAGTTTTAATAAAATCTATATATATAAAAAAAATTATATAATATAATATTGTTGTTTAGTGTAGGTTCTAAATTCTTATATAGGTTCTAAAAATTTATATATTGTTGTTTAATCACTTTCAATCTTATATAACATATTTATAGGTGAACAAAAAATCTGGACCATAATATTATTATATTTGAAGTTCAGAACTGGAACCGTTGCACCGATTGACCTCCTTATAAACCAACATTATATATATATATATATATAAATATTTCATCATATATAAATCAAATATGACTGAGAGTATTTTCAGAATTAATATGAATCTAGGTAAGTAATACATAATTACCCAAAATAAATCATATATGTTATAATTTATAACGAACATAATTAATTGTCGGTATCTAAAAGTAGTCACTTCAAATATATGAATAAGCTAGGAACTCAACAATTTTCAAATATGACTCCAGAGCAAGTAGAATTGAACAATATAGAAAGAGATATTATTTTAGTTTATTTTTCATTTTCGTTTTCTCTGTTTTTAATCATCCAATGGTTATGCGTTGTACCTATAGTAATACGCTTCCATGATTACGAGAAACAGATCATTGACCTGTAAAAATAAATACAAGCAATTAATTCATTTAGTAAGCTCTACAGATTACTTTAAAATTGTCATCGAAGCCCACGGAGCAATAAATAAGAAAAATAAATTATCATCCACAGAAAACTATGTGTTTGACCAAAATAATGAAATTAATTAATCTTTTTATCTGTTAAAAAAATAATTAAAATTTAGTTGAATAGTTTAATGCAGGAGTTTAGAAGTACTAAACCGTTGGTTGGGTTTGGAGCTATTAGCGAGCGTGGAAAGCACTGACCGTTTTTTTTTAAAATGTTTTGTTAAATAAATCCAATACAACTTCAAACTGTGATCAACTGTCATTTTGACGCTATGCATCGTCTCGTGCCGCACAAATTAATTTGTTTTATTTATTTTCTTTTGCTCGTTTTTTTTACATTATTTTATTCGAGTAATTATTCATTTATTTCATATGTTTAAAAGGCATAGAGGTCGGCTGAGATATATTGAAATGTACGAAACAAGTCGTTGCTTGAAATAGAAGTTTATAAAAACCTAGTGCACACTTTCAAATAGTTAAATAGCACTTTCTTTTACTTCCTCTTGTAAGTTGTCTAATTATTTAAACAACAGTAATTTTGACATTCTTAAAGATCTTACTTATCATTCATTTAAAATTCTAACACATAAAAGAGTAGTCCAGTTAAGGAAGACGAAGTTCGATTCAAAGCTGTAATAAGACATGGCGGAAAGTGGTTGACAAAACAGAATATATATAGTAATAAAAAATTAATATGAGATAGGTAAATAATATGGTGTTAATTTGGCTTTAAATGAAATATGGTGCTATACATATGCTTCTTCAAAAAAGGACATACATGTTCAAGATAAGATTGGATTTATAGTCAAAAGAGAATTAATGACCTCTCATGACTAGGAATATTAGAAGGAATATTAGAAGTAGTGTATCACATTTACATGTTGAATTCGAAGCGCTAAGTTGGACAATGAAATGTATGAATGCATTTCAATATACAAATGTATCAGATGAGACTATTTGGAGTTGGTAAAAATGGTTTTTGAAACACATGAATGACAAGTATTCTCAATTCATCTAGAAATTTTAGAGATATAAGATGTATTTTAACACTTTTGCATTTACTTAATTCCACGTACAAAAAATACAAAGGCGGATAAGCTAACAGGATTGCTCACACTAACTGTCTCTCATGGTTCATGAAAATATTATACCTCCAACATGGCTAACCCAAACGTTTTAGTTTTAATTAATTTTACATTATTGATAAAAAAAGATAGTAAGTAATATCAACTTAATACTCTCTTTTTGATTATAGACTATTTTCTTTTATCAATAAAACAGTTGTTTCATTTTAAGTGATGTTTTACATTGTCAAAACACAATATTATACTTTTAACTATTTACATTCTTTAGTCTTTTTTATTCTTAGTAAAATTGTTTTTAGCTAAACAATAAATAATGTTTTATGTATTAAAAAGAGGAGTACCAATTATGGTCGGTCATACTTTAACAGTGTTGTATTTGACTTGAAAAGATTAAGAGTATTATTTCATTTAGTTATAGCACTATACAAAAACAAATGAATCTAACAAAAAAAAAACAATATCCATCCAACAGACTTGCCGCTGTAATTTTCACGCTGTAATTTTTTTAGTATCTTTCCAGACCTTTTTGTTTGTTGGTAACTTTATGGACAATAGAACACAAACAAAACATACCAATCATATCACATCATTTTTCTTGTGGTTCAGTGCACCAAACAAATAAAACATAAACATCAGTATTATATATTTATTTCCGATCTCGTCTCTTTTTAATATTCAAATACAAAGAGATATTGGTCCAAAAATTTGATGATTTAAAAATATTGATCCAAAAGTTGATGATGATTTAAAAAACTTGTAAAACTCAATAATCTGACTATTCGTAAAAGATAGCAAATGCTCTTACATTGAAAACATGAGATGAATTTCTAATAAATCATAATATACTTCAAAACTTTGTGAATACATTATGGTATAGCGGTTAAAAAATATATCTAATTAAATGCGTGTATATGTTAAACCGAATCGAACCAAACAGAATTTAGAATCAAGCTCCTGTTTGGGATTGATATTGAGTTTTGAGAATTGGTAGTAACCGTTAGCCTAATACCCTATTAATTTTTATGAAAATTTTGAATCAAATTTATGATTCATTTGAATTATTTAATAATTAAGAAATTACAAATATCTTTTCCATTGATAGAAAACCGTTTAATTTGACTTTGCCATAATGGTGGATTCAACTTTAATTGTATGAATCAATGCAAACTTTTTTTTTGATATCATGGCATTTGGAAAAAAGGTTATAAGCCAACTTCTTCTTCCATATTGATACACATTCATACGATTAATACTAGCAATTTCATTTATTTTTGTTTGTTTGTGTCGTGTTTGAGTGTACAAATTTTACGGTTGTTAGTTTCTATTTTTGAATTTTGCAGAATAGTCAATCGTGTAGTTGTATATTGAGATTTTAATTGCATCAAATCGTCACACTACATGCAATAAAATAATTAAGAAAAAAATCTCTCTTTTTTGCATAAACCATTATTTATTCATCTGATATTAGTATCAATTAATGTAATTTTGATTATATATCTATAATTGTATAAAGTATTGTGAAAATTATGGTTCTCAATTATTATTTTTATTCCGTTTAAATCTTCTTTAATATTTTACTCATGAATTTAGCGATCAATTTTTTCCCTTTCTAATGAATTCAGTTTCTTCTTCTTAGCTACAAAATGTTATCCTCATTGAAGAACTTAAATTGGGTTATTGCGAGAGAAATATAGATCGAGCAAAACTTAAACGCATTTCTTCACTTAATTACAAGATTTTTATTTTTAAGAATTACAAGAAATAATCGAACATTAGTTAGAAAGACAACATAAGCAAAGTGGCGTTTCTTCATTTACTAGATTTAATAAATTAACAAGAAGTAATCGAGCATTGTTATAATTTATAAAGACAAGTAGACAATAGAAACAAATTGGCACTTGCATTTGCATAGATATATTTATATATACAAAGAAGAAAAGAGAAGAGAGACGCGACTTCTCGGAGCAGATTGAGGCCAACGAACAATTTGTGCGTCCATGTGCCTGCTTCACATGTGTGCGGCGTAATCAAAATACTACATCCTTATTCAATTAATTGTTAGGTTAACTTATGATTTTAAACGATCCTACACTATCATCAGGTTGAATAAATTATTATTCTCATCATTCACTTTCAAATATATATATATGTATATTTGTTAGTGGAGAGAGAGAAGTTGTTGATCCAAATCATTTAAGTCCAATGATTTTGTTAATTTTTTTGAGCTTGACTGTCACTAGGTGAATTTCAACTTGTTTACCTTCAAAACTTGGGCTCTAAAATTTATCCGGTTCTAGGTATATAAAATCACCAGCTTACAAATAATTTTTTTGTTCCTTTTAAGCATTTTATATAGAATACCAGTCATGGTAAAAGATAAGAGAAGCCAAACCAAATTCAAATAATCTAATTGGTGAGACTATGTGGCAATAGTTTTTTAGCAGTAAAAGATACTGTTCGTATGAATTAAAAGAAAAATTATTATTAGGTATCAATCCAAATTTTACATTGGGAATTTATACAAATATTATTTGACGTATAAGTAATATCTAACTTTCATTAGTTTGAGATTTTTTTCGAAGAAAATAGAGATTTTGCCACCTAACTTCAAAGTATATAGTTGGATATTATGCTACAAAAACCTACAATTACGAAAGATGAAATATAGTAGTAAAAAAATATCGATACAAAAACGATAGAGAAACTAATGATCACGTAAATTATGCGACTATAATCATGTTTTAATTATGTCTACATTCAAAACAGAAGGCAGATGCAAATGGTTCGAAACATTTTTCAGCTTTTATTTAAAAGTAAAATTTTCTTATTGTTTTTGTCCAGTCATGTTTTCACGTAGTACTTCAAATCCTTTCAAAATGACATAAACATTTCTTAACATAGATTCATAAATGGTATCAGAACAAGGCGAAAAGGGAGAAATAACCTTTTCCCACGTTTAGTGAAAGAGGAGGAGATCGAACCTTGGTCATGTACTCATGTCATTGTGTCGGGGATAGTGCAGACCATGATTTACAAGCCACTTGGAAATAAAACTGATCTTTTGATTTGTTTTTTTTTGTTTTTTGGAGTGAAAATGGGAGAGAGAAGAGTCAAATGTGGCCATTTGGATAGTTGAGGAGTCTTTGTATCAATCAACGGCCACACATTGCAAGAGTCTTTCACAGATTCTAAGGGTCAAAAGCTATATCTATAGGGCCCGGTCTTATAATTTAACTATATAAAAGTGCATTTCTTGGAACCTTATGTCTTACATTTTTGCCTCAGTTTTGTGTCTTAGTTCTTGTATTTTGTTATTTATACTACTAATATTTATATATTCTTTGTGCTTATGAATGCTTGAGATGCTATACACCAAATATTACTTTGAATATAAATATATATATATATATATATATAAATATTATTTTTTTACCTTACATATTTAGTATCCAACATTAGTGGTACGTGAACAGTCATGTATTAGGTTAAAGAAAAAATACTCATACACAAGAAACAAAGAAAAGTTAAAGATACCGTGTAAATTTTCTGAAAGAACATATTTTGCTATGATTAAATGATTAGAGTATCCACTATGGATAAAATAATACAAAACTATATTTGAATCAGATCACCAATTTAAATGATAGTTTTGTTTTACCATAAATGATTCGCTAATTTTATATTTGTTTACGTCGAACAAAAAATATTTATTTTTCTAAATATAAATTTAATTTTTTTTTCAGATGAACTCGTTAAAAATTGTATTGAACATATTTGGACAGGAACATAAAACTCTTTCTTGGTATTTTGGTATTTAGGTAATTTGAGGATGGAGAAGAGGTATTGTCTTTCTTTTTGATGACAACATCTATGATATAGCTATCAACAGAGAAAAACCGATCAAGTTATTGTATTACATCTATTTCAACTTAAAAATAAACATTTTAAAAAAACTCAAAATACTTAATATTCAACATATATATCATGCTTTAAAAAGTGTTTAAATTTTGATAAAATCCGTTAAAATAACTTCACAATCTTAAAAATCGATATACCTTTTAAATTGTACTAGAATACAAAAATTGTATATAATAATTTTTTATATCATGACAGACTATTATTAAAGTATCGTTTATTTCTAAAAAATGATTTAATATTTTTATATTTTACAGATGAGTTTGTTTTATAATTTTACTGCAAAACTTCTAGATTTCTTTATATTACAACCCTTTAAAATACACTATATTAGATAGATACATACAAATATATACAATAATATATAAGATATAAGATACTGTAGTGTAATTTCAATTTTGAAAATGTCAAACTTACAATTATTATATAACGGAAGTTGAAGCTACCATATTGTAATTCTTTCTTTGGGGAACAGTTCAGTTACTAACAAATATAGACCATACAACATATTAAGTTATTAGGTTAATATACCATATCATATATTTATGAATACATGTAGGAATTCTAATGTAATTGAAAAAAGTTGAAGGAAAAATATTAAAATTGGCAGAATCTCTTAAAATCAAGGAAATTAGTCATTTTGTTTGTTGACCAAAAAAATAATTTTAAGATTTTTTTCCTTTTCAGATCAGATTGTTAAAGATTTAGAGGTTAATTAAAATTTCGAGTTAGTTTTAGGTCTTAAGACTTAGTAAATATATAATAACCATTTTTTTGTATGTGAGTTATATGTTTTTAGGTTATTTTTTTATTTAAAAACGTAGAGTAAAACGAATTTCAGGTATTAGACCTTTTTGACATGAAAAAGGCCTGTCCCCTGGACCATGTTAGGTGGACTGCAACACGTGTTTCTTTCCTCTCGCTGGAAAAGACAAAACAGATTCTTCTTTTTGAAATATAGTATATGATATGCCTATCAAAATTAATTTTGATAGAACAATAAAAGATGTATAAAAAAACATTCAATAGAATGTAATAAGATGAGATATATTTTGAAATTTATGTTCAGATTCCATCCTAGTTAATATATATTTTATAAGTTTATAATGTCAATATGTAGCGATCGGGACCCAAAAAAATGGTCTCATGAAATCATTAAGAAAACTTATTTTTATGTTTATGAATGTCTATATATATCCACACATAAACTATGTTTTCTAAGGGAGAGACCACAACATACACAGATACTACAAAGGTTTAGTCCCAAAAAGAATGCTCATTGTTATATACATAAGAACCAAGGCAAGTGGCTATATAGACTTATGGTCCACGCTAGACCTTGTGAACAACAACGCCGAACCATTCACACACCTAAGTACAAGCAACCTACTGTCTATATACGTACCACACACAAGTTTGGACAAATCGAACATCTCCTGCGGAATCTGCTTTCTAACTTCTCCAATCACATTCCCAGGTGAATCTATACGATCATTCATGTTCATAGTTACTTCGATCTCTCCAGAGACGAGTTTTGCTACAGGAAGACTCGACGGAAACTCCTTGAAAGGCACGACTTTTTTCCACTTCTTGGTTTCTAGTTTCTCCACTAGGCCTTCTTCAGCATCTGGTTCTCCCATTGAGAACTTACCAATGTTCTTTTTCTCTTCTTTGAGGTAAAGTCTTTTTCCGGCTACTAGTCTGAATTGAGAGAGCGTTTGTAATTTACCCCTGGCTCCAGTTTTGTCGTGTGGCCAGTCTTTACTGGTTATGGCGGTGAAGCCTATGTCAGAAATAAAGGATAGTGAAGTGTTGTTCGCATTTGAAGCTCGGGTTATTGTTAAGTGAACATTGCCTATTAAGGCACGTGTGGAGGGCTGACGCAGAGTTAAACCAATGTGCTTTCCGGTCGAGTATAACAGACGCCATTTTCCCGGTAAAAGCTCCAACCAACACTGTGTTTAACCAAGAGATTAAAACCATGTTTTGTTCACTAATTAACACGCTTGAAGTGCGATAAATCAAAAGTTAAAGAAGCATGAGAGGCAGACATTCATACATTTGGTTTTGGACATGGGTTTAGCATCTCCATCAATTCAATGAAGTGGGCAAGTCTTTGGCGCTGCATTAGATTTTTGTTATTCCATTTAGTCTTTGAGGAGACTGAGCGGGTGAATAAAAGTTCAAACTTTTAAAGCTTATAGAAAACATCTCATATATACCTGAGGCATGCGGTAAATGTATTCTTCTGAAATCCTTACTGCGGTTGATCCAAGACCCCATCTGATGATATCCATTGATGGGGCAACACGCCATCTTGGTCCACATAAAAACGGATGCTTAAGAGCATCCAAGCAACTGCACCAAACCCCAATACATTTTGTTGATGTTGCGTCTTAGTTCGATAGTTGGTGATATTATTGTGCACTAGTGTTATATTACCTTATTCTTTTAGAAGGTCTTGTAGCAATCAATGAAGATAAAAGGTGCCAACCTGCTCCCCAGTTTCTATCAAGTATCTGAGAGCAAACCATGGGGTGATGATAAACAATATTAATCTCACAGCAGCAAAGTGAAATAACCAGCAACTATGCTCAGAGGTGCAAGATAGCACTTGGCTGAGAACTTACTTGAACTCCAGTATTTCCCATTTCTGAGTTTGTATTGAGCGTCGTCACAAAGAATTCACGTAGAGAGGAAGGATCATTCCCCTGAATACATGTTTAGAAGAATATATAACGGAGATCAACATCAAACTCATCTACGGATTATTACATCAGACAAACTCGGTAGCCCAGTTAATAATACCTTTGCAAGGAAAGACTTCAATTTCGCAAAGATTAATGGATCCATCAGTTCTTGAAGTACCATTTTTGCCATCATGAATCCAACACATCTTTTACCATGAAAAGGAAATGTAAAATTAGGCTGAGTAATGTAAACAGACAGACATTATGATTAGCATCTAATCTCAAAATACCTCATGTCAAATGCTATCATCATTTGACGTCTGTCCATGGTACTGTAAGCGCTGCTCGTACTTGGACCATCCCCGTAGAAGTCAGCTGCATTTCCGAGGATCCCTACCTATACTTGGAAATTAATTGACAGAACTAAGCAATAAGCTATCTTAATAATCAAACGTCACTATTGAAAGTATATACTAACCTTGATATGTCGATCCACAGGGCTAATATGCACATTTTCCAATCTCAGTTCTGTGTGAGCAAGACCATGGCTGTGCAAGTAATTAACCTTCAAGTTAAAGAACACCACAACAAAAAAAGATGTTAAGCAAATTATGACGAAAAGAGGTGACTATTCTGGTTGTTTTGAAGGACTCAATACATACTCCGATTAAAATATCCCTCATTAATGTACGGATTAGTCTTAACTGCCTTGAAACTGCAGGCCCTCCAGTTGTATCATCCCCTACTCTTCTAAAGGATTCTTCATCTAGTGCAAGGGTAGCTTCTAAAGTTGGAAGCCAATCAGATTGTTGAAGCCAGTGCCTAATCGAGAAACTCCCATGGCACTGCAAGAAGAGATAAAAATTAATAAATGGTAGATGAAACAGTATATCTGCAACATTCAGAGCATATTTATGGAAGCACGTACCCCATGTACGAGGGTAAATGAGTACGGATCATCGCTCAAGTTATTGGAGATATAACCGTGAACTTGCATCGAGTAAGAATGGTACAGAAGTCTACGCCGAACTAGCTTTTTCAATACCTGCAATAAGTAATACTATCGGTTACCATACTGAGAAGAGATACAATAAGCAACATAATAGATTGATGGCAATCCGAAAGAGAGGACGAACTTCAATGGCTCTTCTTCCCCTTCTTTGAGCGTGAGTGGTATTCAATTTCCGAAGGACAACTCCTTGGTTAAACAAAGGGCTGTGAAATTGAAGCACCACAGATGAAGCCCCTGAAATTCATCTTGAAATCTTGTAATACAATGAAGTAGAAACTGACCTATCTGGAACCTGAACTACAGCTTCAAACACAAGTTCATCGGCCTGCAAGAACGTAAACTCAATTAGTCTCATATGGAGTCAAACCCAAACCCAACAAAGGTAAATATACAAACACGACAATCAAAATAGGTAATATACCCGGCCGCCATGACCTATGCTAACACGATCAAGAATCTTGAAATCATTCCACTTGAACTGCATCACATGTGCTGAGTCATCCTCCACAGAAACCGAGTGGCTACTATTCTGAACATCCTCCTCCATCTCCACATTAGATGATGACGAAGATTTGAAGGAAGATGAACAACGAAGTTTCACAGGTTTAGCACTAAACAACGAACTTGTGGGCTGCCATAGACTACGGTTTCGTTTCAAACCAATGCTCGAGTTCCTAGCAGATTGCAAAACTTCCGAACTCCGCAGATTTGGAGTCGAACAAACACCACAAAGTGCCATCCGACCAAAAAACCTTTCTACATAAACTCAAAAGCGAAATGTTCAGATAGACACTTAAAAGTTTCAACTTTAGCAAGTAATTCACAAACAAAATCCAACACATTACATTACATAGAAGCATAACAAAGCTTGAAGTAAACTCAATCCTTCAACACCAATTCCAAAAAAAAATCAAAGAAAGGTCAATACTTTATATCCAAAACAATCTTTCAAAACAAAAAAAAACAATCATGAGCAATCATTATACTTAAAACGTTTCAAAATTTAGCAAGTATTAGACTTAATCGGCTACAATTATCGAATTAAAAAAAGCTTACCGCAAGAGGAAACCGATCAAACACAGAGAACGAGAGAGAGAGAGAGATCTGGAGACGACACGCAACTTCTTCACATTCAAAAAATGGATTTAGTTCCCAAATTTAAAGAGATTAAAAAAACGAAAGTCATATATAAAGACAGAGAAGCTCGTGAGAGTTGCGTGATGAAGTACGCCTGAGGCATCGCGCCTCGAGGTCGACCCGCGTCTTACGTCTGCCCATTGATTTTCCAACAAATATCTACTCTCATTGGGCCTTAACCATCTTAATGGGCCTTTGAGTCCAACTTTATAGGTTTAGGAGATGTTATTAAATACTATAATTTTATGTAATTGGATCTATTGTACATTCAGTTATTCAATTGTGTATTTGATAAAAATATATTAATATCCCTTGTTATTAAATTATGTATTTGATAGATGTAATTTGAAATACATTAAAAACACATGTTATTTTTTGATTTCGTTGGAATTCAGTTACCATGGATTTTAATGTAATCTTTTATCTAAAACAAGAGTAAACAAATATTAGACATTTTCATCTGTTTTTTCGTAAGGATTTCAATTTTTTTTCTCAGTCTTCATCAACATAAATGTCATATTGTCTTTATACTCATATTTTAAAAATAATGTATTTATGATTGCACTATTATTGGTTGTAGAAAAGTAATGTGATCTGTAAATTTATTTTTATTTTTGAAAATTTTCATAATATATTATTATAATTTAATTTTTAGAGTTTTTAATATGATCTGTAAATTGTTACCTAAATTTTCTTTTGGTTTGACTAAAAACAACATTTGTTACCTTTATTTTCTCTCTTTGATTCAACGATACTATATTTTTAATCATTCATTTTTATTTCAAACATATTCAAAAAAATTTCTATATAACGTGAAATGAACAAGCAAAGTAAACACACATATTTTATAAATTTTTTTGTATAAACTTGTAACTACAAAGAATTCCAACAAAGTCCATACTAATCAAAATATATTACAAGCATTTTCATTAAAATTTATTGTGTATTAAAAAATTCAATTAATATCTATTAAGGGGGTGTTATTGAATATTGTAATTTAATGGACTTGGATATATTGTAAATTTAGAGTAAAATCTAATGTTATTCAATTGTGTATTTTATAAAAATACATACTAATTAGTCAAAATATATTACAAACATTTCCATTAAAATCTATTGTATATTAAAAAATTTAATTAATATCTATTGAAAATATTTTCAATTACAATTACATTAAAATACATTAAATTCTCCAATCCAATAACACCCCCTAAAATACTTTCAATTAGAATTGTATTAAAATAGATTGAATTTTCCAATCCAATAAATTTTTTTGGATTGGGCTTTGTTCACTTCCTTATTGGGCTCCAGCTGTCGCCAGTTTTTGTTTCGCATGACGTGGCGACCAGTGACTGGATGGATGACTGAGCGTGAAAGAACCGAACCACTAACCATACCGAACCGGCGCAAGCGGAATTCGATCTCATGACCTCAGGGGCTAAAAACCGTAATAGTATCGAAGTTTAAAGGGTTATAACGTCATTTATATATTAATCCTTTAGTCTTCCCCTTGTCTGAAAGAAAAAACAGTTAATCGAGCGCAACACATTTTCTCGTTTTTCTTCTCTTAGAGCATCGAAAGGGCATTAAGGGCTCTCTCTTCCATATTTTTTATCCTCTATCTCCCGCTCCGTGGCTTTTTTGTAATTTCTCCATTTAAATCTCGCCGCCGGCCGTCGAATCGCCGGCGATCTGGATTCTTCGGCCGCCGTTTTTTTCTAATCCGCCTGGGGTTTTGTATTGTTGTCGCGACTTGCTTGTGTGAGATCAAATCCCCCGAAAACCTCGATTTAGGGTTTCCAGTTTAGACGATTTCGAAATCGAAGACGAATCCAGTTCTTTTTTCGTAGATTGGGGTTTTGTGATTGTGGTGGGTTTTGTTCATTTTGTGTGTGTTCGATTTTCCCCTCTTTTTCTGATTTCTTCCTTACTACTGTGTCGAGATGCCAAGGAGTACGAGGCACAAATCGAGCAAGCATAAGGATGCGAGGGACTACTCTGATTCGGAGAAAGAGTCGAGTTTGAAGGAGAGAAAGAGCAGCAAAGATGAGGGTAGTGCTAGGGTTTCGAAGGATTCTGGTTCTGGTGACAAACGGAAGCTTGATTCCAAGGAGTATTACGATTCGGTTAATGGCGAGTACTATGAAGAGTACACATCCTCCAAGCGTCGGAAAGGGAAAACTGGTGAGAGTGGTAATGATAGGTGGAGTGGTAAAGATGACGAGAAAGGGGACTCTTCGAAGAAGACCAAGGCGTCTAGTGAGAAGAGTAGGAGGAGAGAGGAAGGAGATGGTGAGGAGACGAAGAAGAGTAGTGGTAAAAGCGATGGTAAGCATAGAGAGTCTAGTAGAAGGGAAAGCAAAGAGCTTGACAAGGACAAGGATCGGGAAAAAGATAGGAAGTATAAAGAAAGCAAAAGTGAGAAACTTTATGATGGTGAAGATCACCATAAATCCAAGGTCGCCTCTGATAAAACTGGTAAGATATCTCGACCACCATCAAATGATCGTTTCGCAATCTAAATTGCCACTGAAACCGTACAGTGAATAGATTGTCTTTAATATGTCTTTGATGTTGCTTAAGAGATTTGTAATTCTATGGCAAAAACAGTTTTGGTTGTTGTCAGTCAAGAGAATCATGGGTCAAAAAACCAAGACCCATTTGTTTTCGCTTATTCTTTTTTATATGAATCAAAGTTCTTAGTGGAAGAGAAACTTACATGACTCCATTTCCTAATATCGGGAATCTAGAATCGTTGTATACTTAAGTGTAGTCTTTTGAAGCAACATTGCAATTAGCACTTGCCTGACTTATTCATCTTGCTTCTATTCTACTGCCTTTTCCCATATAAATGGAGTTAGTCCTGCTTTGCTTGATATTATATTCGAGGCTGCATGCAACTGGTCTAAAATATATGAAAAATTGCAAATATATTTGTACTTAGTTAGATTCCTCATATTCAATTGGTTAGTTTAGTAAGCTGCAAGAGGATTTTGTGCATTAGGTTTTGCTTATCTTTCCGTTTCTTTTGGATTTCAGAGTCAAAAGCTCAGGACCAGCTAAGGAGTCCAGGTACAGAAAATCATACTGAGAAGCGATCAAGGCGTAAGAGGGATGATCATGGTGTTGGAGACAAACATCAAGATAACAGTGATGATGTAGGTGATGACTACATTAAAGATGACTACACTAAAGATGGAAAGCAGAAGGTAGAGAAATCCAGAGATAAATACAGAGAAGATAAGGAAGAAGACATCAAACAGAAAGGTGAAAAGCAGAGAGATGGTCGACCTACTAAAGAGCATCCGAGATCTGATGAAAAGCTCCTCCGAGATGAAAGTAAAAAAAAATCTAAATTTCAGGATAATGACCATGGTCATGAGCCTGACAGTGAACTTGATGGGTATCATGACCGTGAACGCAATCGGGACTATGATAGAGAAAGTGACCGAAATGAACGGGATCGCGAAAGAGCTCGGGATCGTGATCGTGACTATGAGCGAGATAGGGAACGTGATAGGGATAGGGAACGTGATCGCGATCGTCGAGATTATGAGCACGATCGTTACCATGAAAGGGACTGGGACCGTGATAGGAGTAGAGATCGTGACAGGGATCATGATAGGGACAGGACCCATGACAGAGAAAAAGACCGAAGTCGTGACTATTATCATGATGGGAAACGAAGTAAAAGTGACCGGGAAAGGGATAATGATCGTGAAGTGTCACGTCTAGATGATCAAAGTGGGCGGTATAAGGACAGGAGGGAAGGGAGGAAGTCTCCAGATTATCAGGATTATCAGGAGGTCATCATGGGCAGTAGAAGTAGCAGGGCAGGGACTGATGGTGATGTAATAAAATCAGATCGTCAACCTTCCAGTTCGTTGGTTCAAGAAGAAAATGGGTATGATTTTTTCCTCTTACCATTTTTTGTTTTGTGATAGGGTGGCTGTGTACTTGGAACATTACATTTTTTTACTTGTCTATCCTAATGGTGATTTGGGCTGCTGCCTGAATTTCAGACTTATAGTTCTTCAGAAGCTTAAAGGTTGAGATTGATCAAAATTTTGTTATGGTGTTACAGGAATGTCGCAGATCAGATAACCAAAGCGGTCTCTTCCAGGGAGGCAGCAGAGCTGTCTGGAGGTTTGGAGAGAGGTACAAGACAGAAAAGGATGGAAGATGGTGTTTTGGGCGAGTTTCAGGGTGAAAGGTCGTCCGCCGCAAAAGCTTCACCCCGGCCCATGGTTGAAAGATCTCCCTCTTCGACAAGTCTTGACCGGAGATTCAATAATCGGAGTGGTTCAAGACGGAGTCTTGAGGTTGAAGAAACAGGCCATAGAAACAACGCTAGGGATTTTTCAGCACCTGAGGATGAAAGGCTTCTGGTAGATGAAACATCACAGGCAGAGTTATCCTTTCACAATAAAGTCAATCAAAATAATTCTTCTTTTCCTCCACGACCCGAATCTAGGAGTGGCATCAGTAGCCCTAGAGTGGGCCCTCGAGAAGATGATAACAGGGTCAATAGTGGTGGACGTTATAAGAGAGGGGTTGATGCAATGATGGGAAGAGGGCAAAGTAATGTTTGGAGGGGTGTCCCAAGCTGGCCATCTCCACTTCCGAATGGATTTATTCCATTTCAACATGTTCAACCTCATGGAGGTTTCCAAACTATGATGCCACAATTCCCGTCTCCATCTCTCTTTGGGGTGAGGCCTTCAATGGAAATGAACCATCCTGGAATCCCTTACCATATACCTGATGCTGAAAGGTTTTCTGGTCACATGCGTCCTCTCGGGTGGCAGAATATGATGGATGGCTCAGGCGCTTCTCACATGCATGGCTTTTTTGGGGATATGAGTAATAGCGTTTTCAGGGATGAATCGGACATGTATGGGGGATCTGAGTGGGACCATAACAGGCGGATGCATAGCCGGGGTTGGGAGTCTGGTGCAGATGAATGGAAAACTCGAAATGGAGATGCGAGCATGGAAGTCTCATCAATGTCTGTTAAAGATGATAACTCGGCTCAGGTTGCTGATGATGAGTCCCTTGGCGGCCAAACAAGTCACTCTGAGAATAACAGGGCTAAAAGCGTCGAAGCTGGGTCGAATCTAACATCTCCAGCTAAAGAACTGCACCCGAGTTCTAAAATTGATGTGGAAGTTGCTGCTGAAGAACCTGTTGCAGAAACAATTAATAAGAGTGAACATTATTGCCGGCATTATCTTTCAAAGCTAGATATTTCGGTAGAACTTGCAGATCCCGAGCTGCGTAAATGCATTAGCTTATTGATGGATGACGAATGTCAACCAATTGATGATGTTGCTGCTGTGTTTGTAAATCTCAAGGTAAAACCCCCTATCTTCAAACATCAACATCAATCATTCTAATTGTATGACTTAGAGACCCTTTTCTTACATCTCCATATTCTTTTCATGACAGGAAGGTGGGAAGAGAGTGCCAAAAAGCAACAGTAGTTCCTTGGCGACTCTTTCATTGTTTCCTTCTCAAAACAGTTCAGTGTTTCAGGTAAAGCACTAACACAAGGAAACTAATATTCTGGTATTAGCTCCTGAAAATTCTGCCGAGTCTTATGTCATCAATAATGTGATTCTTCCCACTTTCAGAAAGCAATGGACCTCTACAAGGAGCAAAGATTTGAGATGAAGGGTCTTCCAACTGTTGAAATTCACAGGCTTCCTCAAGCCTCTCCTTCCAATTTGGTTAAAGTCAATAAGAATGATATGCCTGATGAAATGAAAGAAAATAGTTCCATCGAGATAGTAGATGTTAAAATTGCGGACACATCCCAAAAGGAACAGCAAAAGGTGTGGTCACCTGTTGATGCCGAATTGGAGTTAGAATCACAAGACGAAAGATCTTCATCTCCCAACCCAGACAAGTCACCTGAGGTTCTAATTCCTGTGGCCTCAGATCACATTGAAGGTTACGAGGAAGATGCAAAGCCAGATGATGGAGCTGGTGTAGACCAAACAATGGAAACGGCTCCCGAACATGATGGAGTTAAAGAAGGCGATCCTGTAACCTTGACAATAGCTTCACCGGCTCTGGAGACTATGGGGGTTGATGAGGGGAAGGATTTGTCTGAAGACGAGAACATGGAAGAAGCAGAAGAGAAGAAGGAAGCTGAAGCTGAAGCTGATGATGGTTGTGGTAGTGGAGATGGAGGTGTAGTTGGGAATGTATCTCCGAAGGTAACGGAATCATTAGTTAATGAATCTGATGAGTCAGTAATAAGTCGGATACATCATTCACCTCAAAGTACACATTAAGACATTTCTATAATTCCATCTCCTTCCTGTTTTGTTTTTCTATCTTTTACTTCCAATGCTTTTCTCTTCTCAAAATCCATTGCTTATTTTCTTCTGTCCATTCTTTTGTGCCCTCTTTCCCATTTCGTGCCGAAAGAAATAATAAAACATTAAAGAAAAAAAAATGCTTTCATTTTTTTGCTTTTTTTATATTTTTTTGAGTAATTGAAACCCTAAAAGGGAAATTTTGAAGAGTTAGCTATACAGAAATGGCGAATGAGAAATAACTTAGCTACAAACCTCTCTAGTCTTTCTACCTACAAAACAAAAAATCTTGGTAGCTTATATAAATAACTGAAGAAGTGCCTTATTCGGATATCAAAAAAGAGGGGTCTATGTAAAAGGATTAATTTCATCAGCTTTAAGCTCCCTGAGATTTCTATTCAAGCGTTGGGGTTCTTGGGTTAGTGGTCAGGTTCTTGGCTTCTTCTTCGTCTTCGTATGCGTAAGAGCAGCTCCAACAAAGTTTCTCTAGTTCATGAATTTCCTGCAGTTGAGAGATTTGCATAGACATGGCACCTTGAATTCATCCGGCTCATCTGGATCAAACAAGTAATCATATCTGCCAAAACACACAAAATCATGTCATTTTAGTGAATGAGTCAACATGTGATGAGTTAATCGTGTAAATAGAGTGATATATATACGTTAACTCCTCTCCAGCAGGTACAGTGGTCTTGGCAATCAGAACAATTCGACTTTGGTCATCTCCTACGCTCATTATCCTTGCATAGCAATTTGGCATGCACTGCATCACACAACACACAAATTAAGTTTTGGACTCGAGTTTCTCTGTTGGCCATGATTCAACTTATGTACATGATTGCTTGCTTACCGAATGATTTATCAGTCGAGCGATATTCCCTTTTTCTGTAGCATCAACCACTACTTCCTCACTGATCTTAAACAGCTGCAACGAATTCAAAACAAACAAAGTTTCAAAAATATGTGCTCAAGCCATGTCAAGACTGTATCAAGAGAAATATCGGTTTCAACTCACATAGCAATCCTTCCCTTCCTTACGGTACCTTGCTTCCCTTAAGTCTGCAATGATTGCTCTCACTTGTTCCCCGCGGTATTCAAGAACCTGAAAAGAAAATACATTTCAGCACTTAGCACACCAGAGGAAAGGAAATAGATTTCCTCCATGGAAAAAATCTGTTCAGGTGGCTCTGCCTACCATTTCTCCTTCTTGAATATTTCTTCTCGCGAAAAGACCCCATCCATGTATCCCAGATCGACCAAAGCAGACCCGATCCATTTCTGTCCTCTGTACAAGATGAAACTCCTATGATGTTAATACATCGAGATACAACCACGTACTACAATCTCTTTCAAACATATGGGGAATGCTTACCTGCAAGTGGTGAAGCCGTTCCCTGAACGAGGAGAATGATTTGGGCTCTTCTGCTACATGCTACACATTATATTTAACAAAAAGACTCAGTGCCAAGGTGCGTTTCCTGGTGCACTATGCTTATTGGCACTACAGAAAACAAATTTGTTACCCTAAATGCGTTCAGAGTTTGGATCGCTGCTGAAGGATGATGACGTGGTCCTCCTGTGTGATGAGGAATACCTTCTTCTTCAGTTCTCTATAATCACAAGCACCCACATAATAAATTAGACTAATGAACAAAGATGATTTGAATTTATGCATATAGAGTTTTTGAAAATCATACAAATGTACCTTCTTGCTATTAACCTTTCTTTTAAATATTCGACAGCGAGCAGAAGAAAATGGATCAATTAGTATGGCATCCTCTGCAGGAGACTCTTCAACTTCTTCTCTGTTAGCTAAAATAAGCCTTGAACCCGTTCGCTTCTTGTTTTGAACAAGGCTTTTGGCAGAGAAGACCCCTGAAGGAGTTTGTATAATTAGCACAGTATCTGGATTCGGAGCCCTTCACCAAAAACAAGAGAGAAAACAAAAATTATAACCCAAAATCAGATCGCAAAGATTTTGCAAGCAATATAATGAGACCATTTACCTGTGATAAGCACAATATGACACCATCTTTGTTATCTGTCGACCATTTTTCTCCAAGCAGTGTAACTACATTCAAAATGTGCATCTATTACCAAACAAACTTATAATATCTTAGAGACTGAACGTAGTTTGCAACATAGTTCAAAGACAAAATGTTACAGCAATTTGATTCTGTACTAGTCAATCAGGGGAGTCACATAAAGAAAAGAACTTACGAAACGAGGATAAATCAGAAATAATATGGCTTACCTCCATTCTATATCCAGCTCGGGAAGCACACATGGCATGATAATAAGTAGAGCACTTGCAACACTGAGTGCATGAGCCATGTATTTGCTTGCATATCACACAAATCTGGAATTCATAAAATGTAGGAGAATAGTTTCTTACTTTTTAGTTTTCCACATAGTGAAACTTCAAAAAGGATAGGAACGAGTAACCATGAGAGCCAATCAAATGAAAGCAATAAGGTGTGTACCTTCACAAAATTACTAGATGGAATACTCAAAATCCCCAAAGCTGGTTCCATTTTTTCATCACTTGCAAAACATACTTCAGGCTGAAACCAAGCACATGTCACGTGAACCCACAGTGTCTCCACATCAGTTGGCTTCAATGCACCTCCTATTTATCAGTACACATCAGTTGGCAAAAGTTAGTTGACAGGCACCAATGCAGAATTCTCAATGAAAATGCCAATTTCGAAGGGGAATGCATTAGCTACAAATGCTCTCCAAGTAATATGCATAGGTGCCACCAAGTCTATCACCACGGTGAAGAACACCATTTACTGGTTCCAATAGTTGTAATAGACTAATAGTAGAAATAAGTAACACAAAATAGAAAGACATACCTTTTACAGGACAGAGGCAACACTCTCGTTTGATCTCAGGTGTCTCGCAGGCTTTGCAGACCCATGATGTGAAGTCATGAACGTTTCTCGTCCCATAGCATTCCTGATGAACTGCTATTTGACATCTGAGGACAATAAAGAACAGAAGAAACCATTTTCAGTGATACCGGATATTGCCTATAAGTCAGACATTTTTGATTCACAAGGTTTAGTTTATGTACGGAATAATGCTTTTACCCCACAATCTATGATATGTCAAAAAAATATTAGAGCAACTACGCCTTTTAAAAACAGCACCTGTTGCAGATAATGATCTTGTTGTAGTCCCAATCTTCAACCCATCTGCAAACTGCACATCGCTCGGTTGTCCACTTCACATTGACCGGCTCATACTTCTCTGCCAATAGTGA
This sequence comes from Schrenkiella parvula, assembly GCA_000218505.1. NCBI lineage: Eukaryota > Viridiplantae > Streptophyta > Magnoliopsida > Brassicales > Brassicaceae > Schrenkiella > Schrenkiella parvula. The sequence goes on along the minus strand of CM001192.1, from coordinate 8,308,778 downwards.
AAGAGCAAGCAAAAATAAGCAACGCCCAAAGCAGCAGAAATATTTTTTAGAGGTTTTAAGTTCAGAATTGCTTAATACCTCTAAGAAAAGAAAGCAACCTCTGCTTTCTCTGTTTTATAGAAGGTGCTTTAGGAGGTTTTACTGAGGTAGCATTTGCGTGGAACTCTGCTAATTTCAGCATCTGCAGTTTGGAGGAATATGGTAGTCAAGCTTTTTGCAATGATAGGAGAAATACAGAAGAAAGAGATTATATCCTCAATGGAAAATAAGAAAAAGTGTACACACCCATTCTTCTAGAGGCAGCTTAGAGCTTTTAACTTTAATGCTAGTCCTCCAATTTTTAGATTTTGAACCAGTATGCCTTTCCCATTCACTAAGTGCTTTCCTTTCAGGTCCACAAGATCCACACTTACATACGACTCTGTAATTAAACCAAACCGCATAAGAATACCTAAAAGTCTGAAGAAGCTAGAGGTTAAAAGGTCGTTTGCTTCGCCCTGTTCTGAGTAATTTACGAGGCACAAAAAGTGAAAATAAGGTGAAATAGAGATCACATGATGTCGGCTTACAAATGAAGACTTGGAAAATATATGCCTTCTACTCCCGAGCATACAACAATAACCTTGTCAGGAAGCACCATTGGAGCATTGTTTTTGCCAGGTCTATACCAGAAAACTCTCAAATTTAGAATCTGGTATTCACAATTCAATTTTGGTATAGGTAAACAAACACCAGTTGGAAGAAACCTACTTGGACTTTGAGTCTTGTTTTTCTGAATCTGATAGCTCAAAGTTAAATTTTGTTCTGCATGTGGGACAATAGTAATCTGTCTCCCCCAAATCCTTCAAATTATCAAATACAAATGATCTTAATACATGGAAGTAATTGGGAACAAGACAGGCTTGACAACGAGCAACATGAACATGTACCTTAAAATGCTTATGCGATATTCGATCACACGCTGTGTGAACCCAGACTTTACAACCATCACAACGCACCTAATTCACCAAATGTAATTAGACGGTAAAACTGCAAGAAATAGTTAGCTGATTCTACCCTACAATTATAACAGAATTTGTATGTGTTTTTACCCATCTCTGACTATTCGAGTGATTCCATGTCTTCTTGCATATACCACAAACCTGTTTTGGTTTTGTCAACTGCAACGACTATTAGTTGATTTCATTGAATTGAAACTGAACAAGAAGGACCATAGCAAAAACCTTACGTACCCTTGAACAAGGTTTACACAATAGTTGATCTCCGGGAATCAGAGCTTTCATTTTCTTTGCCATCTTAAACGAAAGGATCATTCCACATCCTACACAGGCTCTTGGATTTCTGTATTTCTTCAACATGTCCTGCAAATACATAAACTCAATCGGTATAACCATCAAAGAATAAACTATACATGCTCAAAAAAGGAACCCCAATGCAAGAGAAACTTGCCTGGCTTGGAGCAACGTGATCAAGATATTGGCTCGAGCCTGCAGCTTCTTGAATCCATCTGTAGACAGAATCATCAAAAGTCTGGTTACCAGCGGCCATGTGAATATCATGCATGAGTTTCTCTGTGAATCCTTGGTCTGCCAAAAGAGCTTCTTCAAGTGCCAACTGAAAATCCCCAGGGTTGCATCCACGCAGTTCGGACTGTTCTTGAAACCTAAGTACGAAGTAACTATTAAGCAAAGATATCCACATGCAAACAAACAACATCTTTTATTAGATTCTAGCGATGACCCACCTGTCTACATAATCCACAAAAGGGAAGATCATGCCCCTTCTCACCCATGCATAGTCCTGTTACATACTCAAGTTAACAACAGCCAATACTCCAACAAACAGCTTTTAGAATCAAACAAGAAGACAATATATATACCCTTTCGTTCTCTGTCCCAGAGTGACCAAAGAACATGACACATGCAGCATCAGGTATACACGAGCGCAAGACAAGCTCGGGCGCTTGCGTCATTGGATCGATAACAATAGCTGGCCAAAACGGCTCATTTCTCCCAGATTTACCCCAAACCAAATCACCAGAATAAAAATCCTCTGGCCCATAAATTCCCTCTTTCTTCGGACGTGCATCCTCTTCGATAAAACGTTGCTCGTGCAGAGAGGTAAGCGTAGTAGTGCGTGAACTACTCGTATTCTTCCTCATGTCAAAGCTATTACTACTATATCTTACAATCTCTTCACACTCATCCGCATCATCATCATCTCTCTCTTCACACAATGCATTACTATACCTATCGTTCCTATGAGTGAATTTACCTTCCTGCTCCCTGATTTTGAAACTACGGTGATTATTGCTAGCTTTGACTTTCTCCTTCCTGCAATCTTCAACCTCTTCCTCTCGTTCTTCTCCACTACTCTTGCTATCTTTCCTCCAATTCTCGATAACCGAGTCATTAAACCGTGAAGGGAGCACCTGCACTCGTCCCCTCGATGTCCTCACAAGCGGTGGCCGAGAAACATCAGACGTCCGATCCCTTCCACGACCAGGATCAGAGACTATTCTCTTTGACTTTGACTCAGACTCCAGCTCCACCTCAACGGGAGAACAAGAGACTTCCTTGCACCACGAAGCAGATAATCCATTTTTTCCGTTGAGTTTTCCCGGAACTATCCCAGCGGCGATCTCTCCGAGAAGATTGAGAGGGTAATAGTAACCACCAACACCACCATTGAAGCTCACCTTCCTCTTCTTCCGAGCTGCTCTACCTTCATCTTCCTCATTAGTCGAGTTGCTGCATCGTTTCAAACTCGGCATTCGAGTTTTCAATTTCCGTTTGATTATCATTGTTCTTGATTCTCCGGGAAAAAAACAAAACCAATTACTTCATCACATGTGTTTCACTAATTTCCAAAATTCCAGAAACTAAAAGGAAGCCCCTTTTCAGAAACCCTAATCTCTTCCCCCCAAAGTCTCGAACTTTTTATCGGTCTTTCAACGAACACTAATCCAACAGAAAAACCCTCCTTCGAGGTTGACCCACTATCTCTCTCAGATCACATACAACTGTAAAAGAATTTATTTATTTTTATGAGAAAGAAGAGAAATTTCCCAAAAACACGAAAGAACAGAGATATATAGAGAGAGAGAGATCTGTTCTCGAAAATCCTAACTTATCTTTCTCTAACTACAAACTATGAAGAACCCAGAAACAAAACAGAATGCGTAATTCGTTTTTGATTTTGGATAAGGAAAAAAAACCGGAATGCTGAATTTTGTTTAATCGAAAGACGATTTTTTGTTTTTTTTTTGGTTTCGGTGAGGAACTTTTAGAGAGAGAGAGCGTGACAGAGTTTAAGAGAGAGAGAGGACGACGACGAAGGGAGAGAAGAAAAAAAAAATGTATAAATTAAAGAAAATATTGGTTTCGTTCGGATGTGTGCACATTACCGGAGATTGATGTAATTAGGCTAACTTACGCTTATGCCTTTCTTCCTTCCTTCCTTCGTTTTCTTGTCTTCTGGTTTAGAGTTTAGATTTTGTTCTTGTTTTTGTTTATATTTCCTGTTTGGTTTCTCTCAATTTCAAAATCATTCTGTGTTTTTTTTCTCTCTCTGTTATTTGATGCTTTTTTAAATCTATAATAATTATAATCTCCAAGAACTATGGAACTGGAAGTTAGTAAGTGACATGGTACGATTTAACGACACTGTACTCGCGAGCTCTCTCTTGCTTTTTGTATTCTTAAAAGAAGTCAACTTTTTTTTGGGTAGGTTCAATTTTTTCTCGAATTCATATCTCAACTCTGCTTTTTAAGGTTTTTTCTTATTCGAGAGAAAATCCAAATCTTTGGGATCAGGTTCTCTGGAAATACAAAATTTGAGTGAAACAACAACAAAAAAACACTGAGATTATTTAATTCAGATTAATTTGGAAAAAAATGGATTTGTATAAAGGTAAGAGTAGTTTGACAACACCAAAAGAATGTTTATTTTGATATTGATGTGTCATGTGTTCACTGCATTTGTTATGTAGAGCATATATAGTAAAAGGCACCAAAACAGTTAACAGCAGATATATTCTTTAAAGTAGTCATTTAGCAAGAAACTTGTGCAATTTGTAAAGAAAGCAAGAAAAAAAACCACTGAGTAGTTGAAACAAACAAAAAACGTATGATGAGTAGTTAAAAGAAGAGAAGTATGGATTTTTAACAGAAAATCATTGACCTAGAATTTGATCTTCCACATGAAAGATGAAATTATCTTTCTTAAATTAGACACAAATGGTGTTTAATAAGTAGAAAAACTGAAATCCAGTCACTTATATAATTGATAAATTAATAACAATGATATATTAATAATTATTAATAGATAAAATTTATATAAATATAACTAAGAAAAATTTATTAAAATATGATTCTGTTTGATTATTTTTTTCAATTGATTTTAATTTTCTACAACATGTATGTTTAGAAAAAAAATTGTTTTAACCAAAAATTCAGTTATTAATAAACATGAAAAAAAGAAAAGTAGATCAATTTTGTTTATTCAATTTTAAATAAAATATAAAAATAAAATATTATGAACCTTTTTTATATAAATTTTGTACACCAAAAGAATAGAGAACTCAACAAGAACAATAATTGGAAAGTAGTAGAAGCAAAAATATGAGATTAGTAAAAGGAAAACTCAAAAACAAATATGGATTAAAAATAAATGTTTATATACCTTAAATTAAATTAAATTGTTGACTTAATTTGATAAATTAATAATATTATAAATCAATAAACTATTATAGTTCTAATATTATTAATTTATAGTTTTTTAATTATATTCATAATTTTATAGAGGTATTTTTCATAAAATAACAATTTGTCATTGGTGGATTTTTCTGGTTAACACCTGAAACCAATTTGGGGGTTGTCCCGATTGTCGTTGATTTCTCTCTTATAAACTCAAAATCGAATTTGAATATCCAAAGCATATGAAACCAACTAGAGTTTCTCTAAAATTAAAATTCAATAACGATCTGATTGGTTCTTTAGTGAACAGAAAAACTGTGTTGAGTAATTCCAACCTTAAACATGAAAAAGATATAATGAAGATGCAGTCTCTATATACTAAAGTTAAATATTATATCTTGTTGCGGTGCTTACAAGCAAAGAAACATCAATTACTTTTTATACCACATGATCTAATATAATTATATATATATATATATATATCTACATATCACACCACCATTACATGACTTCTATAGCTACAATTTCTTTCCATAATAAGCTTATTCAGAGAAACCCTTTATATACAAATTCTAATTGAAGGCTTAGAACATTTTAAGCTTATACATAGATTTATATATTAAAGAAAACTAGTTTCTAATGAGATGGGCCTCGTCTCCTTATTCTTCAAGTTTCTTTGTTTTTTGCTCAGTCCCATTCCTTTGAAACCAATCTATTTCCTCTCCTCTGTTTTCGCAAACCTTCCTCGGATCCTTGGTTGGCTATCTGCGAGAGCTTTCCTACAAGCATACTGAAACCAAACCAAACAACAACAAAAGAGATCTCTGAGTTACTTTGAGCTAAAATGATTCATTCTCAATCATTTAGAGGTTCCTTAAGTGTTTGAAGGATCTTTAAGTGTTTTGTTTGTATACCTTGATTTTACGCCCGAAGTTTCGCCTGCTCTTCTTGTTTCTGTACCGAGAAAGCTTCTCACGTCGATCCTCTGAAGTACAGCTCACAATGATCCTATCCAATGGAGATTGAAAATGACCAGTCCCGAGTTTCTGCTCATCAAAAACCAAAAAGGACACAACTTTGTTTCATATAGTTGATAATTCATCAAACAAAGTTTCACAAAACTCGCGCAAATGCGGATTTTCAAACCTGTATGTCGCCTTCACTAAAGGCTCGTCGCATCCCATAAACAGAACCAAAATCCAACTGAGAAAAAATCAGGGAAATTCTGAATCACAATAGCTTCTTGCTGTGCCTGTGACCAATCCATAGAGCTTAGATTCCCCGAGCTTACGCTCTTCTGCATATCCTGGTTCTCATCGATTGCCGTCACAACAGAGATGTTCTTGATGTCTAAAACATCAGAGAATGGAGACTCCATAGCTGATTTCATCATGAGATCTTGCTCACATTCATAAAAGGCTTCGTCAAGAAGCTGTTGACCACTCTGCAATGACCCGAGATCGAGATCAGGAAGCTCACAAAGCCCTTGTGAAGTGTCCTCGCCGCAGGAGATCATCGTTAAAGCAGCTGAGAGTGGATCAACGCCTAAAATTGGCTCTTCAAGAATTGGATCAGGAGCTTTAAATAGATCTCCTTCTTCTCCAATATCATACTCAGGTATGTTTGATGACTCAGCAAAAGCGTTGTTCTGCAAAGATCACAATCAAAAGTGAACATCAGAATCAAAGACCACAAACAAAACAGAACACAGTTCGAGACATTCAGACAGTATAAAGCACAGATCTTTTTGGAAGTGGATTCGTTCAAGAAAGGGTATAGAGAAAAGAAGGAATCTTTATTTCTTTAGTGGAGGATTGATCTGTGAGAAGAAAGAGCCAATGAAACAACTCAAACCCCATTTCTTGAAATCAAATTGGAAAAGAACAAGTCTTGAGGAACACGGAATCTCATGTTCCGGAAATCGTGGAATCTCAATGTGAAAAGAGCAATTCCCATTATCAAATCTCAACTCATAAAAGAAAAAAAGAAGGGCTTCTTTGGTTTTCCAAGAAAACTACTTTTTTCTCACGGGAAAAGAAAATTTTGGCTTTTTGCTGGTGAAGAAGATTCCATTTAATCAAAAAGATTCCGTTTTTCTTCTTTTCAAAGAAACAAAAAACCTAATTTTTTTCCCTACTCAACTTTCTCAGCAGCCAAAAAACACACTTGTGGTCAGGTCAGCGGAACAAAAATATCTCATCAAGTGGCCACAAAAAATAAATTTTCCCGAGAAAAAAAAATATATAATAGCAACTTAAGAGTTCACACCACAAAAATTTCCTCTGGAAAATCAACTTCACTAGTAGACAAATTCGCTTTTTCTTTCATCTCCTAAACACTCCAATTTTAACTCCAAAAACCAAAAAAAAGTGGAAAAAATAAGATTTAATAGCATCAAAAAGACAAAAACCATATCAGAATCTTTGTTGGAAAACCCAAAAACCTAGAAAACTAGTAATCAAAGAAAAATCACCACAAGTTCAAGAAAAAGAAAAAGAAGAAGATCTGAATTCAAATGCAGTGAGTGACCATAAAGAGTGAAAATGGAAAATTCAAACCATTTCATCATCGGAGAGCTTGTATGATTTGAAAAGGTCTTCAAACTGGTGAATATCTGGAGAACAATTTTGCATGTAACGGAGCATTAACCCAGAATCTGCATACATTTTGTGTTGTTCTTGCTCTTTGTGAGAGAAAAAACTAGAAGAAGGAAATGGGTTTTTTCAGAGAAGAGGAGGAGAAAGTGAAGGAACATAAGAAAGCCAAAAAAACAGAGGCCAAGTTGTGAATTTGAGAGGAACTCTGAGAGAAATAAAGTTTGGTACTTTGCTCTCTCCTCTTGCACCTTTTTATGACAGAGAAAGGCTTATTACATTTTATTTGGTGCTACTGTGGACACTATTAGAGTAAAAAAGCCCATAAGGCCATTACCATTATTTTATTTCAAATAAAATTTTATTTTTATTTTTTTCAGCATATTATATTAGAAAACAAAAAGGTGTCCAACTACAGATAAAAATGTCTCTTGTAGTGTAATTATTCCCTAGTTGTATATTTTTATATTTTATATAAGTTGTATTTGAGTGTTGCATCTTTATTACTTTTTAACTTCTAACTAATCATAGAGAATAAGTTCTGACTTAGTCAGTAGCATTGTGTAACGTTTTTATTGTTTTCATCAATATACTTAACATTTTCTCGGTTCAGTTTTATCTCGTGTCTAATGGTGGATTTACTGTTTTTAAAAACCCATAGATTTGTTGATTACCACGAACATTTTTTGTTTTACGTATTTTGTCGTCATATTCGAAACTATACTATTTTAACATGATGCATACAAATTAAAAAAACAAATGCATAATATTGATTATATGTTTTATTGGAAGTTGAAATTTTAATAATTGTTAAAAATTTTAGATTCTATTGTTATTGGTTTATGAATTTTAACATTGTTACTAAAATTTAACATTAATGGTTTAATGATATTTTAATTTATACAAAATCTATTGGTATTCAAAAAGTTTGGTTTTTAATAATTTTACGATTTTATCAAAATCTTGTGTTATTAGACCTTAAATTTTAAATAATTGAATTCAGAAAATAATATTTTCAGTATACTATCTATATCTTTTGGATTTTTAAAGTTATTATAATAAAAAATTTGAGAAATTTTTGAATGTACAAAACTCTTTACAATTATAACAAAACTCTTTATAAATTTAACAAATACTTTTCAACTCTTAAAATCAACCAACTTTATATAAATTCAACTCTCAATAATTTTTTTATTCCGTCTTCAATCTTATTTTTACGTTTTTTTTTGTTTGGTAGAAAAGCTTTCAATCTGATTTGAGTGTTAATTTATTTATCTTATAAAGAAAAAAAAGCTATGTGTAAGCATCCAATTAGAAAAGGTGACAAGAAGCATGACGACTTTACAAGTGAAATCCATAACAATGCTTCTTGTCAATTTATCAAATGTCTTTTTATATTCCATTTTTTTCCAATCATATGGTTCCTTTTCTTCTTATCAAAAAACACTATGACAACTGTACATATACGTATATATATTCTCAAACGCGTTTACAAATTTACATGCAAACAACATAAAAGAGTTTAAGAATTTTGGTGTTAAACCAAGTCACTGTGGTTACTAGTGGAATAGAGATAAATTAAGATTCAAAATTGACACAACTGATTTGATTTTTGTTTTAAAAAACCATGAAATTAACTAAGACTTTAAAATTATTTAAAAATATAAAAAATTATGAATAAAGAAATTTTGATTAATCAGTAAAGACAAAAAAAATGAAGATAGTGTTTGTAAATGGAGACTGGATTTTTCGTTTGTGTGTTCCATGTTGTTTCGATATCATACTTGAAGTTATCGTTCAAAAAAAAATACATGCACTAGTAAGTAACAAAAAGAAAAAAAAAAATAATAAGTAACTACTAAAACTAAAAAGAAAACCGCATGCAACAAACATAAATTAATGTGTTAATGTACGGTTACTTACTTTTCATTTTGAAAAAAATCAGAAAAAGTTGAAAAATATTACATAAACTATTCTTATTGAAGAATATAATTATAAAAAAAATCTGCTTTGGTCACTCAAGAGTGTTGTCAAAAATAGTTTAAAATTTATTAGTTATTATACTCTTATTATATTTATTACTGATATCATTCAAATTTTGTTAAGCTTTATACCTATTCCAGATTAACAACTCAAATCTCAAATGTAATTTGTTTTTAGAAAATACATCAACAAATAATATAATTAAGATTATGGAAAATAGTTTAAAATTTCTTTTGGTCACTCAGAGTGTTATAAAAAAAATTATTTTTATTAATTATTATACTCATATTATATTTATTACTGATATTATTAAAATTGTATTAAATTTTTATACCTATTCCAGATTAACAATTCAAATCCTATATGTATTTTTTTTCTGAGAAAACACATCAAAAAAATAGAAATCAACTTAAGATTACTTTGGGCAAAAGTTCTAATCATGTATCCATAATAATTAGCTGCAAATATTATCTCGTGAATCCCTTCTTTAAAATTTAAAGCCAAAGTCGTTGACGTCATATATTCTTACAAATTCAAACTAGATATAATTACACAGTAGTAATAAAAAGACAAAAGAATTATAGTAAACCATATGGGATTGAGATAGATAAGAATAAAGAATTGCTAAGTTGAAATAAACATTAAACAAGCGACTGATGTTGATTAGGTTAGATTTTTGTCAATCTTTGTTTTGCTTTAATTTTGGGATTATTAGACTTTTACATTGTTTGCTTTTGTAATCTAAACAGTAAGAGATTAAGAGTATAATTAACAAAATTAATTAATTAATATATTACGTTGGTACGGCTGCAACTTGCACAACCTGATTGTTACACATGTACAATTCAGTAATTTACACAGCGCACATGTTTGCATGGGCCCTATATTACTGTGCCTCTGCCACTTCCTCATTTACTTGTCCACGCTCGTGATTGAAGCGCGTGAATAAGATTCTCGTCAAAAAAATAGTAATAATATTTTTCTTTTACTTATTATCATATGATTTGTTTTGGTTATTAAATGGTCTAATAATTCTGTTATTTTTTTTGTGGGATCGAACAACAAAAATAATTTTGGTTGATAATTTCGATTGTTGGGACGGGGGGGGGATATACTGTTGCGGTAAAGAATTTACTGCTTTGGGTTCGACTGATGATTTAAAATCGAAAAATTAGTGGTAAAAGTAGCAAAATAGTATAAAATGTTAGAAAAAATGATAAAAATTATATAAAAACAAAACGTTTGATAAGATTTTAGATCATATTAATTATTTATTATTTTTTGTTGTTTATCACGGAAACAGTAGACAACATTTGTAAGAAATTACCACTATTTAAAAAAATATATAGTTCAAGATATATAATTAAATAAGAAATATAATTTTCATAAAAATAATAATAAAAAATTAACTACAAACTGATACATCAATTTATATTATATAATTTTCATACAATTCAGAATATTTTTAGAAATTTCTTCTTATAAAAATTTTAGTGCTGTTTTAATTTATTTTCTCAAAATTTTGTACTATATTTATTAATTTAGAAAGACGAAAAATAACGAAAAGGATTCAAAAACATTTTTTTGTTTTAAAAAAAAGGTAGAACTACAAAATTAATAGATTTCCATTTTAAAAGCAATGAAAATTGAGTTATACTTTATACACTAAATCTTTACTTTTGAATGAAAGGTCCTAATAAATGAACAATCAGATGTAAAACCAAGCACAATTTCAAATTAATTTGTCAAGCAAATAATAACCCCGTGCTGTGAAATACATAAATAAATTAATACTGAAATAACAGTGACCTAAAAACTAAAATAGATTAGGACTACTTATAGAGGTTAAACAAGTTTTATAAATATTTAATTGAATAGGTAGCCTCTGAATCAGTGTATCATATTCGAATCAGAGATACTTTTAAATGACACAATAACTCACTGAAGATAAAAGGCGACAGAGATATTTTTGTCTTTTGTTTTCTTATTTCCCGATGAAGGCCAAATTTGTTTTCTTGTTCTTTCGTCATGATCTTATTCATCACAACCATATGTGATGATAATTCACAATCAATCACTTATTAATATTATATATGTAAAAATTTAAACAATAAAAGATAACTTTAAAGGCATGTGCGAGTATCTACATGATCTACAATAATAATATTTTTGTTTCATTCGTTAACATAAAGTTATATGAATATATGATTGTAGTTCCTGGAGTCTAGGATTGCAGCTTAATGCTAATTAGGTTTCAAGGATTGAAAAATCATATGTTGTGTTACTTATGAACATCATTTTCCCCACTAATGAACACAATCGATATAGCAAATAGAAGCGGTAGAAATAACAAAACGAAAAAGTTATTCTCTTTGAATCATCAAAACGAGAACAATGAATAAATATTTGTAAGCCAATTACTTATAAGAAAGCTAAAACCCTAAAAACAACAAATATTAGCTAACTAATAAAGATAAGTATTCATAGAGATAAATATTCAAAAGAACATTGAAGATAGTCCAATATCTCCTTGCATCAGTTTGTAATAATTATTTTAAAATTAAAAAATTTAGTAATTATATTATTTTGTAATTACACGTTTACGCCAACGGATACATGTGTCTCGATAAATTGTTGTCTATATACGAAAAATAGTGAAGGTAAAAAAAAAATATTTTCATTTACCAACATTTTTTTGTATATGGTCATTGATGGGTCGGTTGTTTAACATTATAGGTCCTCGTAGATATATTGATATGAATATATCTTTGCATGCTGTAAGTACTTCAGTAACGAGATCTCGGAGAAGGAAAAGATATCGAACAGAAGCATTGAATAAAATCGAAGATGAGATTGAAAACATAATAATGGAAGAAAGATAAACCGGGGAGACATCCACCTACAAAGGAGTTTAGTAGACACATTCAAAACAAAGTTCACAACAAAAAACACATGATCGAACTGATCCGGATTGCAATGCTAAAAACAGAGTGGTACAAAAGAATGTGGTTCAAACACACTATTCCAAAATACTCATAATTATTTGCAATTAAGAATCGTTTATCAACGAGTGATGAGATGAGGAGTTGGAATGCATGACAGATGAAGATTGCATCTTTTGTGAATGTATACATGAGACGAGAAATCATCTGTTTTTTCATGTGCATTCTCATCGTAAATATAGGAAAATCTTGTCGGGAGATTCCTCAACAAGTTACTATAATTCAAACCCTGATAGATTGCAGCAATTTCAGATATGGTATGTTTTCCAAATAACCACGCAAACACCCATTGCCGATCCTACATTGATCAAATTCATCGATAAACAAATACAAAACCGCATAAGCTTAATTCAAAAAATAATAATCTAATTCTCAAAACAATTTGTAAACGTTTTTTTTATAAATATTAATTTAACATTTATAACGTTGGACTATCATTTTTTTACAAAAGAAATGATCATATCGTGAATTAGCTAGTTTAAATTATTAAACTAACTTACACTAATTTTCTCAAATATCTAAAATTTAAAGTATACTTTAGGTAAATTATTTTTTTATAGCAATTAAAATATTAAAGAAAATGTGAATGAAACATATTTTCTAACATTAATGAAAAACGGTCTTCTCAATTTCTATAAGAAAAATCTCACTGTAACACAAAATTAAAATATATATGTTCTTTTTTCACAAAATAATCAAACATCATTTTTTTTAGATAATTCACATTCACTCGCATACACGTATTTATGTGATGGTTGTAGTTTGCAACATAGAAACCCGAAACTATCGAATAGTTAGATGTCTTTGTTAATATTTGAGAACAATGTTTTGAACAAGTGTAACGACTTAACTTATATTCTTTATTTCAGGATTTCTCTAGTTCCACCCTATTTGGCTTTGAAAAATTGAACCAAATTTTATATTTATTTTCTGAGTTCATAATTTTTAAAAATTTTATATCTACATTGATCTATAAAGCATGCTTTAGCCTTATTTATTCAAAATTATAAGTTCAAATTGTTTTTTGAGTTTGGGGATTCATACTTCTCTTCCTTAAAAGATAAATCAAATTTCTAATTCTGCCTAGTTTAAAATTCATCTTCGATATTAAATATGCCTTTTTGTAGTGTAATATTTTTTATTTAACCTTAATGTGCTACGCAGGTAAGATTATATTTTATCTTATCTATATGTTTTATGAAGTTTACACGTGTTTTTTACTTTACTTATTTGTTATAAAAAGTGTAGAATATGTCATCGGTCTTATTTTAATGTTATACGAATTTTAGAATATGTATTTTGTATTATTTAAATATTTTATGAATTTTTAAATGTATTGTCTACTTAGTATAAGTAATAACATTACTAGTATTGTCGGTTCTGGATATAGATAGTATTTTTTGAATCCGTATCCAGTTTTAGATATTTTAAAATTATAAGATTTTAAATCTGTATTAATTCCTAATTTATAAATTATGAATTAATTATTTATTATATATTATTTTGATAGGAATGTAACCTCTTCTTTGTTATCCTTTTGTATATTTTCAGTAATTTTCCTGCTTTAACATTTTCTTTGTAATTTTCAATAGTTGTTCTTCCTCCTTAGAAAACAAAAGAGAAATGAAAGAAATCTTTATATAAAAAAATATATTTAACTTTTATGTCGCACAATAAATTATTATATCTCCCAGTGTTTCATTGAATTGATATGAAAATAATTATTAGAGATAACTTGAGAAGAAGATATGTGTTTTGCATATTAAGTTTGTGGACTATGAAGATTCGATGTCTAGTGAATTTTTATTTGGGTTTTACAAGGTTTACTTTATAGACGAATAGTTTAGAGTACTTAATACATAAGGCTGCTCTCAAATTTTTGTAATATTTGTTGATAATAATAATCGTTCACTTTATATTCATATTTATAATGAAAGAATTAAACGCAATTCAGATGTGTGCCTGTCTGTGTGCATTTGGAGGTATCCACGCGCATACACGTTCACCCAAAAGTGGTAATATATTCGTTCAAAGCAGTCTATACATCTACTTTAGAAGATACTAGTATAGTATATAAATTACAAATCATGAGCTAATTATGAACTCTAAACTTAACTAAAACACCCGAATTCCAAAAAAAGTAACCTTCAGACACTTTATCTGAAATATATGTTTATTTTAGAAACATTAGAAAGAATGAATGACTTGGATCGATTTGAACCTAGCCATTGATTATATATAAAATCGAACATAAGAATATGTTATTTTATTTTTAAAAAATTCAATATAATTTTACAGTTTATTTTTATTAATAATTTAATAATACACAATAAAATAGATTTAAATCCAAATAGTGATATTTGATAATTTTAATATAAACCACTAAATTACAAATTCTGATCAATTTTTTAGTTAACTAAGTATATTTTATATAGATAAAATTATATGATAAATAACCGATAAAAATATATCAATAAATATATGTTAGTGCTAAATAAAAAATAAATAATATTTTTTTGTGGGAATCAGAAAGACTATACAACAAATTTCTTACGAGCTTTTAAAAATAAGATTCCATGGGTTACATTAGTTCTGAAAGCTTTGTAGAATCCTTTGTGTTTTGTTTTTGTCTCTAACCAATGCATTTACGATGTAATGGACAAAAGATCCAATAGCTTTCATTTCAATCAAGTGATGGGAGAATCTCAACGCTAAAGTTGATTGATTAAACTATTTCACAATGAGAATTTGCAGCTGCAAAGATCAAATTCTCTTACCTTTTTATTGTCATCGATTTAATTATTTTTGTCAACACAACAAATTGTTCTTAAACTGAAAATATAGATATTGTATTAATTTTTTTTTAAAGCAAAATTTGAAAAGAAACAAAAACAAAAAAGGAAGAAACACAAAACCCTAAAGAAGCATTTTTTTTTTCTCTCTTCGCAATCAAGAGAGGTCCTAGTTTTAGTGCTTCCCCTAGAAGAAAAAGCAAACAATCATATGAAAGTTGAATTTTGTGAGAATAAAGGCAAAGTTCAACACTATATAACCTTAACATTCCCTATTCTGGAAATAAATTTATAAGAAATTAGAAAAAATCTGTAGAAAAAGCTTAAAAGTTCATGGCAGATATGACCTCCATGCCTAGCCACTCACTTTCCAGTTTCCAACCTTTTTCGTGTTCATATTGTCTATAGTTATGAAACTGATCAGATATCTTTTTAAAATCATAAGAAATTTATAAATAGTTAAAATGTCACAAATATATAAATATAACGAATATAATTTTTATTTATTTGATACACATATATTAGTATCAGACAAAGAAGCAAATATAATTTATTAACGAAGAGACGTTACACATTATAATAAGGTAAAAATGAATGGAGACTACTTTTGTGGTATGATACACAACTAGTATTGCTGTTATTTCATTTTATAAACTCGTTATATATATATATATATATATATATTTGGAAAAAAATATTATGTGACAATTCAATATTAATTCTTGAGGTCCTTACAGTCTGATAGTAAATTCAAAATCACTATAGAGGTGTATTTCACATATATACCCAACAATTCTAGTTTTCAATAGTGGATTTTGGTTACCCGGTTTATCCAAAGATCAATTTGTAAGAAGATTATTGTAGAAGAAATGCTAATTTCTTGGTAAAAAAATGCTTATTCTAGAACTAATCGAATATGATAACAAACCACATATATATAATTTTCTTAAAAACACAATAACTACCCACTAGTTCTATAAAGCACTCAAAAGGAAGAAGAGAAGAGAAAAATACAACACAAAGATCAATGATGCTTCTCCCTTGTCACTAAGTTAATTATACAGTGTTCAAAGCCCAAAACAAGTTTTACCTCCTTGTAAGCACCTTTTTGCAAAAAATGGTTCTTATTTAGTTGTTGTTGCTTCTGTTGTTCTTGTTTTTTTAGCTTCCATATAATCACTTACTAATTTAAGCAAACATTTTAACCCAAGAAAATAGAATTTGATATATATATATATATATATATATATATTTATCTTAATTATGTTTGCATAAATTTGTTCATACAAAATATTATCTTATATCTTATTGAATTCTATTATATTTTGAACCAGTCCAAACCAAAATCGAAAAATTGAAACTTTTTATTAATTTATCATATTTGATAATTTATTGAATATTTGTTTATAAATTTATCATATTTGATAATTTATTGAATATTTGTTTATGAATTTATCATATTTGATCGCAATTTAGTAGTTTTGTGATCATCTAAATGTCATAGAAATTAACTAATTAATTATAAAATGATCTTGAATGAACTTAAGCAAGTAGTTAGACGAATTAGCTCAATGATGTAGGATTCAAAATTCAGCATAGCTTAAAACGTGAGAAGAAAATGATTTACACTATATAAAACCGTTACATTTACACTCAATAATTTGTGTTCATACCTGATAGAATTTGGAGCAAAAGGTTGAACTTTCTGTAAGAAATGTAACTTTTAATAATTTACGCTTTATTATAACTATGATGTGATTAAAGGTTGTAATCAACCTATATATCAGTACAATATATTTTAGTTCAGTGGCCTCATTGCACATTAGTGCCAATTGTGTCATCATCAATATTGGTGACTGCTAAAATTCACATGGCAAATCGAATTGGGCTATATTCATATCCAACAAAAAATATTAAAAGGAGATTAAGATTGATGGATCTAACTAAAGGGAGAGTTGTAAGATTGGTTTATAATCTGACGGATAATTAACAATAAGATTCGTTTGGTGTACACTGCGTTTGTCTCTTTCAAATAATTGATGAATGTCGACAAAACCATATATAGCCAATTAGCCTCCAGCCACTATATTTCATGCTTACACTAAAACGATCTGAAATGTCTCTCCCATTTCAGCCACTTGAAAAATTCTATCCATGGCTGAAGCCAAACAAATTGTACAAAACCAATGTGATTAGTACGTCGAACATACAAAACAAACACAACGATACAACGTGGTTTAAAAACATGATCACAACACATAACTTTGCAAATAATGTACCGCTCCAACCGCAAGATCGAATCAACACTCGTAGCCTAAAATCTTGAAGCAAATTGTACACATGTACTGTCAACAATGAGAGGAGAGAATCTTTTGCTTTCAAAAATGAAAGCATTTACTCAAACGAAGGACGTTGGGTTTGCGTTTACGTAATTAGATTGATGGGTTTTATGATTCCTTATGTGAAGTTGAAGAAAGAAGGTTGTAGAGCAACAACAACACCGTGGACCACATTCCCAACTAAACCGGGCTGGACCACAAATGTGTCACGTGGTCCCGGTTTTATCTTTTTACCGAAAACGGCAGGTTCATGAAAGTGTGTCACCACACGGACACGTGACAAAGACGAATCGCACTAGAGAGGACTTAATCGAACAGTAAAAGTACAACGATACCAAATTTTGTCCGGTTAGATAAAACCGGATTTGTAAACAGTTTCAATCAACAAAAAACCAAGAGAACCGTTGAGCTCAGTTACGTAACCAAACATGTCTATTTTAGAGATGAAACTACGCCTTGGAGTAGACAAAAAAACCAGTTAAAAGGAACAAGCTTTTAAAAGATGCAACGGAAAGAAAAAAAACTGGTGAAGATGCAGAACACGAGCATCAGTTTATCTTTGCGTTTGAGAAGTCCATCTCTGGATGCTGTGTGTCAAAAATCAAAAAGAAGAAAACCGTTCAGTGTAATTAAAAAAAAACAATGTGATCAGAATCGAAGATACATATGTTTTAAGGATGGTTTTTTACCTGAGTCATGAATTTCTTGAGAATGTCTTGCTTCTGTAGCTCGTCGCTTGTTGGAAGACCCATCTGCTTTTGCCTTTGGTCAAACTACAGATAACAAAAAAAACAAAAAGAAAAAAACACATTAGTGTCACAATGGCAATAAACAAAAGCTGATTCGAGAAACTTGTATGGATTCTAAAAATGACACGTACCATCATTTTCTCAACAGTCGAGCGAGTTTCTGGGTCGAGATCAGCTAATTTACTGTTCTCTGGTTCAACTTTCTGAGTATCGATTTCAGGTTCACCTTTCACACAGCATTTCCACCACTCCATCTGATCTTGCTTAGTCAACAGAATCGAAATCATCTTTTGATCCTCTGCAAAGTACCATTGAGAGATTTATATAACAATAAGCACTCTTGTTTACCAACCAAGAAGTTAAAATCTCTTGTACATTGTTCACTCGGGATTTAGGCATATACCGATATTCCAGTAGCAGTCATCAGGCTTCACAGGTCGGTAGAGTTCTCCCTATAATTATCGAATGTTTGCAAATTTTAGCAGAAGAGGATTTGGGATGGCACTTGAATACTTTATGATTAAAAAAAATAGCAGATGAACTTACATCGATGATTGGATCCTGGCCTTTGATGCCAAGCTTGAGACGGTTCTTCTTAATTTCACATACAATGGACCGTGCTTTAGTGCCACTAGGCACTGGAATGTTAACTGTGACCTCCTGGAGAGTCTGGACCCATGAGTAGTTCTCAAGATCAGTTCCATTACCTTTGTTAGGAACTGCAAAGAAAAAGACACAAAATTAACTCCAAAGAACAAGAGAATAGCAGGAGAATAGCAAAAATGATAATCAAGAATAACATTTACGGTTTTTTGCTTTCACAAGAGAGACATCAAGTTATAGAACTCAAAATCTTATAAAACAGTTGATGTTGAACTATGGTGCTAGTTTAACACTGATGATGCTTGATACCTTCGAAGAACAAGTATCGAATAAACATTTCACTAATTCAAACTAGATAAACTCCTCTCCAAGATCATAGCTCTTTTATACAAGTTGAACCAAGGATGATATAACACATGATCAATACCAATAAATGACAAAAGTGAACAAAACTCCCTCCGTTTCTTTTCCTGAAATCAGCCTATTCGAGTTCTAGTTTCACAGTTTCTTCATCAGTATCAACCAAAGTCACAATCATAAGAATCTAATACCAGATTTGCTAGTTTCAAGATTCAAGTTCATCAAAGTTAATCAAAAGAAAACGACTCGATGATTACCAACGGGACCAGATTCTTGTTTCTTTTCCTCCTTAGGCTTCTCCACTTCCATAGGCTCTGAGCTCGAAGCAGCCATAGTCGGCTTCACACTCTCTTTCTCCACAGGCTTCTTCTCAACAGGCTTCACACTCTCCTTCTCAGCTTT
Source organism: Schrenkiella parvula (assembly GCA_000218505.1). Taxonomy (NCBI): domain Eukaryota; kingdom Viridiplantae; phylum Streptophyta; class Magnoliopsida; order Brassicales; family Brassicaceae; genus Schrenkiella; species Schrenkiella parvula. Next base: position 8,289,257 of record CM001192.1, on the reverse strand, counting down.
CTTCTTCGCTTTCCTCAACAGGCTTTCCTTCGCCGCCCTAACCGTGGCGGCGATCTCCTCCTCCGCGGAGGGTTTCTTCAGAAAATCGCTCTGTTCGCCAAGAAAGTCGAACACTTTCTCCAAAAAACCTAATGGGTTCGAAGAATCGAACGTCGCCCTGAACGGCAACATCGAGGGTCGGCTGCTGCTTTCCTCTTCAACCTCGGAGATGATCGCCATGGGGGTTTTTCTTTTTAGGGTTTTGCGCTACTTGACGGAGGAGACCAAAGGTTTGCGAGACAAAGAAGGGAGACTAAATTCGATTTTCTTTTACAGATGAATTTCTTCAATTTTCCATCGAGAGGGTTCGAGAAGTAGTTTAATCGAGCTTTTTTTACTTCACAGCTAACAATTAGAGAAATGAAAGATTAAGAAATGCATTTAAAATGAGGAAAAAAATATTAGTTTGCACTTTTTATGTAAAAGTTTTTTTTTGTAACTACTGTAAAAGTGTTAGATTATATTCATAATTTCTGTACTCTTCTTAGATCATATGTATTGGCAAATTATAAAATTATAATTTTTTGGTAAATGATTATCAGTTTTCATATTTTTAGCTACAAATATTATTTTCAAAAAATATATACATTTACAGTTTAGGGAATCATAAAAAAATAATATACCAGCACGTTTGAAGTTTGGGCTAAACTTTGTTATGGACTGATATGTCTACAACGACCAAACCAGAAGAGCCCAATAAGCCCCAATAAGGCCCAATAAACATAATTGTATTTTTTACTTTTGTATAATGTAAAAGAAAAAAATCCATTTCTATCCCATGGATTTTTTTACTCTAATCAGGTCGTTGTTCACTACCTAAAAATTGTGATTAAAAAAAAACAGTTAAAACTGGAAATAAATATTCCAACTTTGTGTTTTTACATTTCGGAAGCGCGATACAAATAAATTTGTAGATGTGTTAGCACCTAAAGCTCTTATAAATTTATATATATGGTTTTTGTATCATACTTGTTTAATTTTTATACAGACAATTGTATATAATGACTATATCTCCGATCATTAATAAAGAATAATTATTTTTTTTAAAAACGAATTAAAACTATATACATATCTCATATATTACTTACTAAGTTTTTTTAAAGAAAATCATAAAATGAGAACTTGTAAAAAGTATATTTACAAAAGGCCATATAGTTAGAAGTTAGAACTTGGAGGTAAATAAAAAACAAGCAAAAAAACAAAAAAGCGAAGGCATGCAATAATGCAAGAGGCTCCCACCAAGACCATATACTACAAATTTAAAGTGCAACTGATATTAAATGCTTAGCATAAGAATGAGTAATAAGATGCAACCACCAAATCAATCTTTCGTACGATCTCACGGTGACCAAAAGATGAGAATGGCAATGACAACCATAAATTACATCAGATTTTCAATTCCAACGGAAATTTTTTACCTTTTGGACAGATTCTGTAATTAGTTAAGTAACTAACCGCATGGTCTTTGTTTGCTATGCGCAAAAATTACAAAGAAAGTTATTTACCTTTATAACAGATTCTGTAATTAGATAAGTAAATAACCATATGTTATTTGTTTTTGTTGGACAAAGATTATAGTCGATCAAAACTTTTTTTTTTAACTGGGCCATAATTTTTTCTAATATCCAAACTTTACTTTTAAATATTTTGATTTAAAAAATAAATTTACATCCTAAAAATAATTTGAAACCCTCTTGCATTGTTTACTAGACCATCAATTCTTTGGTAACCGTTGATCAAATTACTCTCTCATTTATGTTTTTATCGTAATAAAGAAAGTTATGAACCAAAATTTCAATATGAACAAAATATACAGTAAATTAAAAGGAAATCACTTTTACCACTTTTTTTTACCACATATTGCTTGAAGTTGGTAAAAATAGTGACAAAACCTGTGCAATAATCTGTTTTCTCAGTTTATTTGAAAGAACTTCAACAATATAAATAATATTTTATTATTTTCGATCTGATCTTCGTCTTTCGGACAAACAATATATTAGCAGATAAATTAGGAATGAATACTATTCTGTAATTATTATATTTGAATCATATCGTTTTTATTTTGTTATTGATTATCAGAATCATCTAATTTATTTTAGTTAATGATATTTTATTGACAAAAAAATATATAACATACTGTATTTTCGATATTAAATCATGAAAATGGTTAATTCATAATCGGAGTGGTTGGTCGTTGCCAATAACTCTATTCATTGAGCGATGAAGGCAGGTTTGTGGTTCCCGTAAAAGAGGTAAGAAAAAGTTCACACCATGCATTAACTAATTTAAAGGAGTTGTCTAAAGCTTCAAAATTAAATGTGTAATAGTATTTTATAGTTGCAGAGAATAAATAGTTGTAATTAAAAAAGATACAGTAAAGATTTTAAAGAAGAGGAAAATGTATTATTGTTACTATTTTCTTTTTACAAGAAGGAGAAGAAAATGTTTTGTCCGTTTATGCAGATATTTAGCTATTAGCAATACATTGTACTATATTATATATTGATTGACATCAACTCCACTTTCCGTATTTTTGTAACATAGAAGAGCATTATTATTTGAATGAATGTCCAAGAGGATGGTCAGAGCAATTTCCATATTTGGTAATATAATATTTTATTAGAGTTTACGTAAAAAGGGAACATTAAATGAATTATTATCACAAAGATAAGTTTCAAATAAATTTGATCTCTGATCAATATGGTTGGCCCAAATAAATTAAACAGTACCTACTCATACATTCGTGGCGTTGGAGAGATCAATGGTTACTGTTTTGTTTTTTCTTCTGATAAAAGCTACAGACCAATGTTTATTACGTACATCGGTATAAAAATGGTGAAGCATAATAGAATTAATTAAGGACATAAGCCGAAGAGAGAAAAGGAATTAAGGAAAGTTAATTAATAACGATTTACCTAATAGGAAAATTAATTGATAGTCAAAACCTTACCGCAGCTGCAAGAATCTACGATGGAATGTAATTACTTACCGTATACTATTATATTTTAATTATATTTTCTTATATCTTTTATAATCGTTTTTCTTTCTGCTTCATTTTTTTGGATAAATTTTCTGCATAATCTTTTATATGAAGAACTTAGATTAAAATTACATTTTATATATACACAGTTAACCATATTCTTTATCGAAAATCTAAGAGGCTACATATACAAGCTTTTTTTCCCTTAAGCCTATTCATTTATTAATTAACAATATGGTATTGAAAAATAATAATTATAGGACTCTCAAGTGTAAATTCGGACCTCTTTAATTCAACTCGGACTATATTTCCTGACCAATAAATACTGAGAATCATTTAGATTAAGCTGAAATGGAAGAATAATTCTAACATAAATACATGGTGTCAGGGACACAAGAAAAGAGAAAAGAATTGTAGCATAATTAAATTCTGATAGTGAATGAAGTTAGTATAGTGGGTAGAGTATTCATTAAAATTCTCGTATTCCTAGGATTTCAGTTACCACTGCAATATTTGCAAAACAGTAACAATAACAAATACTAGTAACAAATTTTGAGATTACTTTTAATTTGGGTATTATTCAGTGAAAAAAACAGGTTATATATGCGTAGTATAATACTAATACATAAAATAATATGACCATCAGAAGTTGTGTGACACATATATCCACTTTGATCAACCAAAAAAAAAGAATACACACATCCACATGATGTAGTAGCTAGGTTAACCAAAGCCAAAGGGACCACGAGTCTTCAGCTAAAACCTTTTAACTCATTTATATATAGAGAATAGAGTATAAAGTGACTTTGAGTGAACAAAAGAAAACAAAAACCCACAAAAGTTGGTAAGAGCCACAAATAGGTCAAAGAATGGGTGGAGAGAAGAACACGGCGAGGGAGACGGTGGAGGAGGAGCCGCTCAGCCCATGCTCGCGGCTGTTCAATTCGCCGGATTTTAACTGTGCGATAATCGTCACAATGGGATGCAAAGTCAAAGGAAACCCACCGGCCATCATCGAGGGTCTTAAACACACCCTCGCTAATCACCCTCGCTTCTCCAGCATTTTAGTAAGTTTAAACACACATGTATAGTATTTATATGAACACACAATATATTCATCATCGTTAGAAAAAAGAGTTCACGATTGTGTACACGTATACACACACACACACCTCAATTAAAAATGGAACGGAGTTACAGAAGAAAATGAATAAAAAAAAAGTCATAAGATTCATACATCACTACTTGGTTCAGAACATTTAAACACTAAACACCTTTTCTCTTACCCTATTTGTATCATTAAAGATATAGCATTCTCTTAATTAAGAGTCATTAGTTATTGTAATCAGACTGAAAATGGTCAAACAAGCCTCTATAAATATCTTTTTTTTTTGCAATATATTAATCATAGAAAAGGAAAATATAAAATCATGGGTTTATAGGCTTATTTATATATATATATAATTTTTGTTTTTGGTACGAATTCAGGAGATGAAAAATGGGAAGAAAGGGAAGCCGAGTTGGGTCCGGACAAAAGTTAGAGTAGAAGAGCATGTGATTGTTCCTGATATTGATCCCGACATTAAAAATCCTGATCAGTATCTTGAAGACTATATCTCTATGTTAACCACTGTTCCTATGGATTTGTCTAAACCATTATGGGAAATTCACGTACTCTGCCTCAAAACATCAAACGCTGAGTCCATTGGCATTCTCAAGATCCATCATTCTTTGGGTGATGGAATGTCTCTCATGTCTCTTTTCCTCGCTTGCACCCGTAAAACATCAGACCCTGAGGCTTTGCCGACTGTCGCAGTTCAGAAAAAACAATTTGGACCGAGCTGCTACAGCGGTTTTTTCAACAAGATTTGGTGGTTATTTGTAGGGCTATGGTTCATCCTAAGATTGGTCTGTAACACTTTCGTTGATGTCTTAATGTTTGCTCTAACAATTTGTTTCTTGAGGGATACGGAGACACCTCTCTTGGCGAAATCTGGTAGTGAACTTAAACCTAAGAGGTTCGTCCATCGGATTATCAGTTTCGACGATGTTAAGCTGGTGAAAAACGCAATGAATATGGTATATTTGTTTTATTTTCTAATTAATTTGAAGAATCTCTTGAATTGTGTATATATCATCACTGACATGTTGACCTTTTATTCTATTTTGTTAGACGGTAAACGATGTTCTTCTTGGAGTAACGCAAGCCGGACTTTCGCGGTATCTTAGCCGGAGATATGGTAAAAGTTTGTTTTTTTATATGATATTGTTATTACAGTAATTTAGTTTTCACACTCATCTAGTAAAGCTCTTGCCATATGTTTACAATATAGATCAAGAAGCAACACCGAAATCAAAAAAGTCAATGAGGAAAATCCGACTTCGTTCAGCCATTATGATTAACTTGAGACCAAACACAGGAATTGAGGTATATAAATGTATACTAATCTTTGAAATTTATTACTTAGAGAAGCTGATTGTGTGGTTTCATTATTGTTCAATGATACAATATAGGCTCTAGCGGATATGATGGCCAAGAAATCCAAATGCAGATGGGGAAATCTCTTCGGTTACATCCTCCTACCATTCTCCGTCGGGCTTGAGACTGACCCTCTAGAATACCTACGCCGAGCTAAAGTCACGGTGGACCGCAAAAAACACTCCCTCGAGGCTGTGTTCTCTATGGCGTTCTTTAAATTGATACTAAAAGTACTTGGTCTCAAGGTGAAATCTAACTTCCTAATATACATAAGGTTCACCGAGATCATGTTTTGTTTATTTAGTAGTGGACATGAATGTTATCTAATGGAGAACCAAATTGAAAATACAGGCAAGTGTAGTTCTTGTAAGGAAAGTGATTCATAGCACAACATTGACATTCTCAAATGTCATCGGTCCAAAGGAAGAAATAACCTTTCATGGCCACCCGTTATCTTATATCGCTCCTAGTGTTTTTGGCCATCCACATGTAAGTGTGTTCATATATATATATATATATACATAGACAATTAATTATATGTGTGTGGAATTAATTTGCTTAATTGTCGTGTTTTCTAATTATGTTTCTGTATGTGTGTGAAGGCTCTTACTCTACATTTCCAGAGTTATGCGAACAAGGTCATAATATCAGTAACGGCCGATCCAACAGTTATTCATGACCCTCACAAGATGTGTGATGATTTAGTGGAGTCTCTCAAGTTGATTAAATCCTCTGTCATAGAAAGAGGGTTATATGAGATGGAGGTTTAACTAAAGCTCTTCTGCTATGTCACAATATCGTATCATTCGTTTCTTATATGTACTACGCTTCCTCAACGTTATTAAGCTATAGATATATAGCAACTACATATATTATATATCGATATAAAAATTTGTAAGACATTCAGTTTATATTAAGCTGATTGTTGACTTTGGTTAAAATAATTACTTCGAAATGATAACTTTGGAGCGATATAAGAGATTGAAAGGCCATGGAAACTGATTTCTTCCTTTGGACCATTGACGTTTGAAATGAATGCCATTGTGTTTAATAATAATATTTTGAAGAATACTGCTCCTATCTACAATGAAAAGTCTTATGTAAGTTTCTCCTAGCAGAAAAAAATTTGAGTACACTTGATCATGTTCTATACCTTTGCACCAAACACATTGCGAATGAACGTCATAATCGAATAAAGTATAGGGGCATGAAGAGAGTTCTTCTTTCGATCCATCGTGGATTTAGCTTTTGATAGGTACACCAATGGATCGGTTTCTAAACCAATGGACAATGGTAAAACAACTATGTTTATATGGTTTCCCTATCTGCATTTCGAATCTATTGCCATCATATCTGCCAATGGCTTCATTCAAAATAATTGTAATTTTTCCCCCCAAATTTTAAACGAGGGTATATACAGTTTATGTAAAAGTGCATTTTTCTAACATAGATTCCAATTTTCAATCTTAGGTTTACCAAAATACCTGCACGAACTCGTATATTACTTGGAATATTATTTAGACGTGGTGTTGATTTTCCACCATCCTCATTCGTTCGAATGTTGAGAATTTCTTAAGTTTATTTTGTTGAGTTTGCATTTAAATTAATAGATAATTTAATTTACACTGTGTTTCACTTCCTCCAAAGTGTTCCAATCACTTAAAATATCTATTTTGTCAAAAAAAGAATTAAAAGTGTTTCAGAGTGTAAACCACTATTAAATTAACTTTAAAATTAAGAAAATAAACAAATAAATTTTAAATTAGACCTAAATTGATATCATCCTTTTCTATCACCGTGACTTTAATCGTAATTGAAATATGAGAGTGAAATTCCTATAATTTTAGTCCCTCAAAAATAAAATATATGTGTTATAGAAGTTTAAGAAAAATCAAAAAATTTAACCTTTATTTTTTAATGTTTTAACGTTTAAATTGTGAATTTTTCTATAAATATTAAAAAATCATAATATTTCTATAAATTTAACGTTTAATTTGTAATGTTTCCTATAATTTTAGTCCATCAAAAATGAAATATATGCGTTATAAAAATTTAAGACAAATTCAAAAATCTGGCCTTTATTTTTTAATGTTTTAACGTTTAAATATAACACACCACACAAATGATGTCACACAAACATATACCAAATTTCCACACAAACCAATTTGGTTCAATGATGCGATTCAACAAATGGGTCACTTTTACTAGAAAGAGTGTCTTTTATAGCTTCCAAAGACTCTTCCATTTCATCACAAAGACTCTGAGGATCTGGTATGACCTTTGGATCCACCCCCATCGAAATAGTCATCTTGTCTGCATAACTTATGAAATGTATCGCCAATGCCTACCAAACACAAACAACTCTTCATGATTTCTATCAATTACAAACTTATCATTTCAGTTTATCTACCGACAAAAAGAAAAACGTACTTGTGAATGTCCGTTTCCATAGGTGCTTAGAGCGATGTAAGCGATCTGATTGCCGTGTAAACTTACTTCTTCCACTGGACCAACGATGTTTGAAAAGAATGTCGTGGTGTTCGACACTGATCGTTTAAAAAATACTGCTCCTACCTACAAAAACATAGAGTGTCATATATAATGTCTCTCACAGTGAAAACAAGAAGCAACAAACTTTAGAGTTCACTTATCACAATATATACCTCCGGTCCGAAACTTTTTATGATGAACCCTTGATTTGAGTAAAGCAGAGAAGCCGCAAGAGAGTGCTTTTTTCGATCCATTGTGGATTTAGTCTTTGATAGATGAACCAATGGATCGGTTTCTAAACTAATGGAGAGCGGAAAATGAACAATGCTATCATAGTTTCCCCATCTGCATTTCGAACCTTTGACCAGCATATCGGCCACAGGCTTCACGCAATTGTGTTTGAGTAAGTTAAGGATTAAAGTCTTTTCAACTAATGTTTGATGTAATAAGTGGTTATCTAACCTGAATTCCAATCTCCTGTCTTAGATTTATTGCAATACCTGCTCGAAGTCGTATTCTACCTGGAAGATTGTTCTGATCCGATGTCGATATTCCACCCTCAACATCTGTGTTGCCTGCCTTATTTGTCAAGAAACAACACACACACACATATACAAAAACATTATATATAGTTCAAATGCATCATATACATATATATATTGATAAAGGGATGCTACCATATCGTCGGTTTAGATAGCGAGAAAGAGCGGCTTGTGTAACTCCAAGTAGGACATCATTGATAGTCTAGCCACACACACAAGATGAGTAAGAAAAAACAATAAGAGAAAACTCACATATCATTCATAACCTAAAAAATCGTACCATATTCGTAACGTTTTTTATAAGCTTAATATCAGCCAGTGAGATAGTTCGGTGATAAAATCTCTTTTGGTTATTCTTGACACCACCGTGCTCTTTGAGTGGTGTCTTTGTATCCTTCAAGAACAATACAGTCGCCGAGAACTGCAAAAGATCTACAATTGTATTCCAAATCAATCTCACTGCATCATAAATCGTCAACATTGACCTTAGAAAGTATCTTTTGTTTCTAAGGCTCTGTGGCAACAAATGTTGACGCCGTTTCATGGCAGGAATGGTAGGAAACGCCTCGAGATCTGATGTTTTTCGGGTACACGCCACCAAGACGGACATCAAGGACATTCCATCTCCCAAAGAATGGTGACATCTCATTACGCCGACCGCTTCTGCATCAGATGTTTTGACGTTGAGTATATGAATGTCCCACAGTGGTCTTGATCTATCGAAAGGAATCATGGATAGACGTGAGACATAGTCATCGACAAAGCTTTCTCCCTTTTCTTTCATCTCTCGGGGGGTCTATGTCTGGTGCATGTACATGTTCTTCTACATTGACTTCGGTCTTAATCCATCTTGCACCATTATCTGACTTTAAAGTTTTTACACAATATTCATACAAAACGTTAAATCCTAAAGTATAATTTGTGTAGTTGTATAAAATATGTTTGTGTAGCAATTACCAGTTTACTAGAGAAACGATGATGCTTGTAAACGTTATGCTTCAAGTCATCGAAAATGACGTCAGGATCAATCTTCGTTTTGAAACCGATCATCGTGATAATGCAACTATCTATGCTCGGCGATTGAAATAGACGCGCCATCGGGCTTAGAGGCTCCTCCGCTACTACTTTCTCCTTCGACATCTTCCCCTTTCGGTTTATTCTTTTACTTATCTATTTTGTTCTCCATGTTCCAGTTTTATTCATTGAAATCTATATAACTAATCACTCTAATAATTGTTGATTAAAGATTCGATTATAATGCATACATTAACACACGTAATGCATATGGTAAACAGTTTATCATATTATTTTCTTATACTATTTTATCGATTGATTCCATCTAACAGGTGTCTTCCATGTGACATAGTTTTAAGATTTATGTATATATAGACCAACTTCTTTTTTTATTAATAAAACCAGCTATAAATAGATCATATAATCTCGAGCTGCAAATATAATATCAAAATTAGAAGAGTTATCTTTTTTTTTAACAGTGCAAGAGATTTATTTAAAGTAAAGAGGTGAAAAACAGAGCACTGATAGTTTGGAAAAAGAAAAAAACAAGATTTAAAAAACCAAAACACAAACCCGTTAACCATCTTGGTTCTCCTGCTGCGAGACATTTTTATCAGTAGTTTAAATACTAATCGAATTTTGAAAAAAAACTTTTGAATATATATTTTCGAATTTTTTTTTATTATCATTAAAGTACATGCACATTGAAGATGCAGACTTTGCGAGCTGTCAGTCGTAAGAAGATGATGCATCACACAAATCATCAAGAGGCAAATGACTTTAGAATATTTTTATTAATTTTAGAATATGGTTGAGGCCAAGTGACTTTTTTTTTTATTAAGAGCTGGTAAAACTTTGCAATTGTGATACTATATCGCTAGAAAACTAATTTTCATGCAATTGTTAAATGCAAGAACATCAATAATTAGTTCAACTTTCAAATTGTCGTTTCTTTTTTTGTAAAGAGAGTAAAACCTGACTCCATATCTTTCGAAACTAAGGTTTAAATATGAACTTCAAAGTTATAAAGAAAAACCAAATTTTTTTTATGGAACCATCGCTTCTCTCCGTCAACCACAACATGCTACGTGGAAAAACGTAGAAGAAACGGACAAAAACATAACTTCCGAGCAATAAACATGTCCACATGAATTGTTTTATAGCGGTTGACAAAAAAAAAATTGTTTCATACTCCCTCCCTTCCAAATTAAATGTGGTTCTAACACTTTTCACACAAATTAAAAAATAAGGTAAAATTTTTTTATACCTTTATGCTATCTCTGTAATTACATTAATGTTTATTTTGTTTTACTTTTCTATAATTATAAAGCATACAATTATTTATATCATTCATCTTTTAGGAACCCTTCGAAATCGCCGTCGGGAGGCTCCTCCCGTCGGTAATCACCTTCGAAATCGCCGTCGGGAGGGACAGAATCGGGAAAAGAATGATCGAATTCAGGAACCTCGTGCCACTCAACAACCGACATTGCTTATATCGCGTCGAATCGATATTTTCTGGGTTGAAATTTTTAGGGTTCTAAGAGATAAAAATTTGGGGATTTTTGATTTTAGGGTTTTGATTTAGGATTTGGAGATTTTGTATTAGGAGATCGGTTATGTTTAATTTTTGGTTTACCCAGTTCAAACGGGTTGTAATTGGGGTTTAATTGGGTTTTAATCGGTTTAATTACGGTTTTAGCAAATTAAACTTCGTTCGGTCAACAGTAAACCGTGTATAATCTTGGTTTGAGTGGGTTTACGTTTCGATCTTTCAAATGATGGGGAAATACGTTTCGATCTTTCAAATTGGGTGGAATTAAGAGTTTAACTTATAATTTAGAGAGATACAAGATGTGGCTCTAAGTTTATGTTTATTTATTGCTATATGATACTTCCAAAGGGGAAATAGGTCGTTTTCCATTTCTGTAATCTATTGTAGAGTTAACCAAAACGTGATAAAGAAAAAAAAAAGCACCGACACCGGTTAGGTGAGCAAGAAGCTCGTTGAAAGTAACAAAAAAAATTATCCACTATTGAGATCCTTGTAAATTATAACATTCCAAAAGCACCAAATTGTTCATAGTAAATTGACTTTTACGATTATATTATAAGGTATTTTTGCTATAATGACATAAAAAATAGAATTTAATGATGCGGTCGTTAGAGAAGATGTTACCAAATAATTTATAGAGCATCATGCTCAAGTAACACTCGTACTTACACATTTATGACTAATACACAACACACTCAAAGTTAGAGCCATCGACAAATTTTGTTTGTTAGTGGTCCTTTTGAATCAATTAACATCACTAAAATATTTACAGCTATTAGGCATAACATATATTTCAACATTGACACACAAAAATATATAAATATATATATATAGATATATAGTTTTATAATTTAACACATGTCATTTTATGATATGGTAAGCTTCATCTATAACAATATTTATAAAGCCTTCCACATCATCTTTGTCCCCTTAACAAACTTCTTAACTTCTGTGTAAACCCAAAAGAAAAAAGAAAAAATTAGCACAATGGGTTACGATAGGCTGGAACGATCAGGCTCGGCAACAGTCCCGAACCAGAAAGACCCTGCCACGTCACTCCCGGAGCTACAGAAGAAAACTAAGACGAAGCTGATTCTCTTCACTTTAGCGCTACTGGTTGTTGTAGTAGTCTGCTTCGGTATCTTTGCCGGCATTCGAGCCGTAGGTTCGAATGGACACGAGCCGAAACTCACCCATAAACCGACCAGGGAAATCTCCCGAACCTGTAGCAAAGCCCAGTACCCGAACCTCTGCATCGACACGCTTCTGGATTTTCCGGGATCTATAACCGCCGACGAGCAAGAGCTCATCCACATCTCTTTCAACGCAACGCTTCAGAGTTTCAGCAAAGCGCTTTATTCATCGTCGACGATCTCGTACATTCAGATGCCACCACGTGTACGGTCAGCTTATGATTCTTGCCTTGAGCTGCTCGATGACTCAGTCGACGCGCTCTCACGTGCTCTCTCCTCCGTCGCCGTCATCTCTTCCACCTCCGGTAACGATGAGTCTCATTCCGACGTGATGACGTGGCTTAGCTCTGCGATGACTAACCACGACACTTGTACGGAGGGATTCGGCGAAGTCGGTGACGGCGGAGCAGGAGTGAAGGATCAAGTGATCGGAGCGGTGAAGGATTTGTCGGAGATGGTGAGCAACTGCTTGGCGATATTCTCCGGCAACGTCCAAGATTTAAATGGAGTTCCGGTGGTGAACAATAGGAAGTTGCTTGGCACAGAAGAAACAGAGGAGTTTCCTGATTGGTTGAAGAGAGGAGACAGAGAGCTTCTCGGTACTCCGGCGACGGCGATTCAGGTGGATATCACGGTGTCAAAAGACGGTAACGGCACGTTTAAGACAATCGCAGAGGCGATCAAGAAAGCGCCGGAGCATAGTAGCCGTCGATTCGTCATCTACGTCAAATCAGGAAGGTACGAAGAAGAAAACCTCAAGGTTGGGAGGAAAAAAACAAACTTGATGTTCATCGGGGACGGCAAGGGTAAAACGGTCATAACCGGTGGAAAAAGCATCGCCGATGACCTCACTACTTTTCACACCGCCACGTTTGGTAGAAACAAAAAAAGCATCGAAATTTGAATTCTCTTTTTAGAATGACTATTGATTTACATTTTTCTTCCATCTTAACTGATTGATGTAGCGGCGACTGGAGCTGGATTTATAGTGAGAGACATGACGTTTGAGAATTACGCCGGACCGGCTAAGCACCAGGCCGTGGCACTACGTGTCGGCGGAGACCATGCGGTGGTTTACCGTTGCAACATTATCGGTTACCAAGACGCTCTCTACGTACATTCTAACCGACAGTTTTTCCGCGAATGCGATATCTATGGAACGGTTGATTTTATATTCGGAAACGCCGCTGTGATCTTACAAAGTTGTAACATCTATGCGCGTAAACCGATGCCTCAGCAGAAAATCACAATCACGGCTCAGAACCGGAAAGACCCGAACCAGAACACGGGGATCTCGATTCACGCTTGTAAGCTACTAGCTACGGCGGATCTTGAAGCCTCTAAAGGTAGTTATCCGACGTATCTCGGCCGTCCGTGGAAGCTATACTCTAGAGTTGTTTACATGATGTCGGATATGGGAGACCACATTGACCCAAGAGGATGGTTGGAGTGGAACGGTCCATTTGCATTGGACACGTTGTACTACGGTGAGTATATGAACCGAGGGGCGGGATCAGGTATGGGTCAACGAGTAAAGTGGCCTGGTTACCACGTTATTACTTCGACGGTTGAGGCAAGTAAGTTCACGGTGGCTCAGTTCATTTCCGGTTCGTCGTGGCTGCCATCCACTGGTGTGGCCTTCGTCTCCGGGTTGTCACAATAGGCTGTCTCAGCCTTGTATGTAAGTAATATACGAAAGATTTTATATACAAGCTCAAGATTTATGTTTCTTTTTAACTTTTAAGTGTACTTATTATATGACAGGACATCTTCTTGAATGAAATAAAGATTTATGACATAAATATTCTTTCACCTCTTTGCTCAGATAGTAAAATGAAACATATATTTTCAGAGCATATATGTTAATCCTGACTCTTAATAAGCATAGAGCTCTCAAGTGTGACAAAAGTAAATCTCATAAAACAAATCAAAGGAGATTTCACAGAGGAGATGGGATTAAGATACAGTAATGGAAAGATGGGTTATTGCGTAAAAGTTACATCATCATTTATCAATGTGCAAAGTGTGCATCCTTGAGTTTTTTTAAACTTATGATCCAACTTTGTTCTTTTCATTTATGTACAAAGAACGATAACGTTACGCATACAGAGATACATTTACCAGATGTTCTGGATGATGATGGTGATACATTACATACTGGCTACAACTGACGGAATCTCCGCTTCCACCTCCATTTCTCCTTCAGGTCCCTCCTTGGTCGTCTGCAACAATTTAGCAGACGCACTTCAGATAATCCAGTTATCAAACTAACCATACAGTTGTAATTCAGTAAACTAAAACCGGGATTGCTCTCTTTGATTACTGTGGTATGCAATTACCTGAGGAGAATCATTGGATTTGGTTTCAGAGAGATACTGACCCAATGCTCCTTTACCGCGGAGAATCTTAGCTACAGAGCCTCTACGCCCTTCTCCTTCAACTGCTTCTTCATCCACCACAACCGCCTCTATCATATCGTTGCCTGTACTCTCGTCTGGAATCTGAGGAAAAAAAAATATTATAGTTCATGTAGATGTACAAGAGTCTGCAGCAGATTCAACGATGTGGGTTTGTAAGTAATAGGAGGTAAGTGGTAAGTAATAAGAAGTTAAACTTACCTCGTACATAGACTCCATAAGGATGCTTTCTAAAAGAGCTCTTAAGCCACGAGCACCTGTGTTTTTCGTTATTGCTTTTCTAGCTATTTGCCGCAGCGCGGTTTCCGTGAAATGCAGCTCTACCTGAAGAAAAAAGAGATGGGAGATTAGTCTCAAGATTTTGAGCAGAGAGAGCGAGAAAGAGCGAGAGGAAAGTAGTTTACACTATTCATCTGGTACATCTTTTTGTATTGCTTTCCAAGTGCGTTCTTGGGCTCCGTCAGCACCTGCATCCATTAATATTATTTGCCTATTCTATGAACATGATTGAGTAATGCGAGAATCACCTCAAACGTCACATATTTATGTCGACCATGTTACCTGCATAAGTTGGTTCTCAGTCAAAGCAGACAAACTGACGAGAACAGGAAATCTTCCAACAAATTCAGGTATTAAACCATAAGCAATCAGGTCACTGCTTTCCACCTGCCAACACCGAACATCTCATTATAAACTTCAATACAAACGAAGAATCCCCCAAACATGAGACAAAACTGAACTATCATTTGCTGGGTAAAGAGATGATAAAACCTACAGTTTCCATCAGGTTTGATGCAACAGCGGCATTTGTAACACCACCCGCCCTCATGTTAGCACGTACAGGAGCACCAAACCCTATGGAAGAATCATGGCGCCTGGAAAAAATACATTCAGTTACCTTCTAAAGGTAATTTGACGAGATAACAACAAAGGAAGATAATTTTGGGATTTGTTCACTAGTCATACCTCTCTGAAATCGTCTTTTCGATGTCTACAAAAGCACCACCACATATGAAGAGTATATCCTTTGTGTCTATCTGCAGACAGTCAACAAGGACGCGGGTAAGAAACAGACGCAACGGAGGAGGCACCTTAATTAACTCTAGAAAAAAAACTAGAAGCCATGTCTATTTAAATTTTGATCCCCCAACACTTTAATCATCATGCAAAGAACATTAAATTGGAAAAAGCTATCATATCTGCATTAAAATTTCTTATGACCTTAGTCTCGACCCATATGCAAGATAAAAGAAACACAGATGCATAGCTTTTGTTATTCGTAAGGTGCAAGCCAAAATATAAAGAGTAGCGTAGAGCACAACAGACCTGGATATTGTCTCCTCTAGGGTGCTTCCTTGCACCCTTCTCAGGTACATTAACAATCTATTACCAGAAATAGGGAGTTAGAAACTGGGTATAACTACGAAAAGAATGACTGAGATCTTAGTTAGTAGAGCTCTCAAAGCAAATAGTACATGACTTAAACTGCAAACTTACTGTTCCTTCCAGCATTTTTAGCAATGCTTGTTGGACACCCTCTCCTGACACATCTCTGCTGATGTTAAGGCTTTCGGCCTGGCAACCAAAAAGGTCCAAAGAACAAAATTTATCTAAGAAGCACAGAAAATAAAAGTCAAGTTTTCCAAACTACACGAGGAAAATGTTTTTAGTTCTAACCTTTTTTGTTATCTTGTCGACTTCATCGATGTAAACAATCCCCTGTTGTGCAGCTGCAACATTATAATCTGCAACCTGGAGAGGGATTTGAAAATTCACGCATTACAAAAAAAATTACTAATAGCGAAATTGATTATAATAGTATACAAATAAAAATGTTTGGGTTTTAGAAGCTTACTGTGAGAAGTTTGTATAATATAGACTCGACGTCCTCTCCAACATAACCAGCCTGACAAATTATTTCATTTCCGATCAAAAAATGAATGTCACAGATTGGTCATGACAGAAAGCGCATGCACCCAACAGACTAAAAGAAAGACGAGAATTGCCTGAGTCAGTGTGGTTGCATCCGCGATGACAAAAGGAACATTCACAAACCGTGCCAAGGTTTTCGCAAGTAGTGTCTTCCCTGTGCTTGAAGAAAAATACCAAAACAGATGAGGTGAGACGGTTGAATTTGAAGTTTCACACCCAGGCTAGATTGAAATGATAGCTGTATTATATCAGTGTATCAGGCTCGTGTTTTCTTCTTATTTTTTTTTTTTGCATATTGGGGTCAGAAAATTACCTGACCCAGTTGGTCCCATCAGGAGAATATTACTCTTCTCCAGTTCTACCATATCATCATCAGCTGGTTTTGCTGCGGTGCTATCAGTTTCTCCCGTGGACCTAGCTTCCCAACATTTTAAGCAAACGTGGAATCACAAAGAAACAAACAAATGTAAATTAACGTGCATGCAAAACTACAATATTCCCAGGTAAAGTAATACATACTGCCAGGATTTACCAAATCACAGGATATGTTTATTTATGCTTAGGTAATAAGCTGTACTATACAAGAGAGACTAATTTCTAATCAAAAAGAAAGTATATCAAAACATTGCATTCAGGTAAACATAAGAGAGTAAACTAACCGTTTCTGTAATGATTCGTAATATATCCTCTTGTAGTGATTGTAAACTGCCACTGAAAGCACCTGCATACACGGGATGACGAGAAAGTGCATTAAACACTAAAAAAACATTTCCCATGTCTAAAAGGAATCGAACCACGTATAATTCAAGTATTCAACTTTGAGCAAAAGTATGGAAAGTAATAATGAGGAGCAACTTGTTGCCCACCGTAAAGAATGCGTACAAAATTGAACAAGGAATTAAACGTTGGAAGCAGTGCACACCTAAAAATCCAGCATCAGGTAACTAATATTTAGTGTTGGTTTCTGAAAAAAATATGTAACTTTCTAATTACAATCCAACTAGAAACTAATCTCTGAATAGGCAGTTGTGGTTATGAAGTTGAGGTTGGCACCATCCAAAGCCTAAAGCATCACAGAAATCTTTGCCGCAAATGATCATCCACAAGCAAACCAATATAGAACTGAATCATCAGCAAATCAGATGTTTGGAAATCATAATTGAGCTACTCTTATCATGGACAAAACCATATAGAAACATGCAAATTCAAGAACCAGACTGCAGATAATGATGGGAAGCTTGGTGCACACTGTCCCGGATGCATAAAAAACTAAGCTAGTAAGGAATTAAACATTGGAGACAGTGGAACAAAACCTAAAAAGCCATCATCAGATGACTACTATCCAGTCTTGTTTGAAAAAAATGAGTTTATTTAGAGAAATTGTGATAGAGAAAATGATCCAACTAGATACTAAGCTCCGAAAGGGCGATTGTCACTGCTAAGGTGCGGTTAGCACCATTTAAAGCTTAAAGCATCACAGAAATGTTTAGCCAATATAGAACCGTATCATTAGCAAATCAAATGTATGAGAAATTGGAATTGAGCTAACTTTATTTTCAAACAACTATCTATTAAGTAAACTAAACGAAAGCCATTTCACATCAAATACTAACAACACCAAAGCATCATCATTTCACCTTCTTAGCTCTCTCCTGACCAATCACGAACTTGTTCAAACCTTTACAAATCTCCTTTGGCGTCGGAAAACTAGGCCCAAGATTGGATCCACCCCAACAATCTTCTTTCGAACTCGACCCTGTTCCATTACCAGCACCGGGACTGCTTCCACCACCACCATCACCACCACCACCACCGCCACGACCGAGATTAACGCTGGACCCATTAACCCTAACGGAAACTCCTTCTCCCGGAGGCTGCCACAGATCCGGTGGGTCTCCTTGAGAGCTCCGAATAGCAGAGTTAACACCGTTCAGCTTCTCCGCACAATTCGTAGCATAACCCTTGCTCGGATTCCGTCTCTCTCCTCGATTGTCCAGGAAGCTCGTGCCCATAGGCTTGAGCGACGCGATTTTATTGGAGAATTTGTTTGATGGGTCATCGATTTTGTTACGGTGATTGCACTGAGGACTCGCTGTTCGAGCGGTGTGGACACGGTTGAAGATGAAGTACCTAAACTGAGAGAGAGTGAGAGAAGCGGTTTCTCTCGAAGTGTTTGACCTCAAAGCCGCGGCCATGGCGGTTTCACAGGAAAATCGACGGGAGGGGAATCAGAAAAAAAGCTATCAGCAATTGATTAACATAATACGATCGAAGATGAAATGAAGTTTTTTTATGTAAGAAATGAAGGAAAGACTGAAACTTTTGTAGAGGGTTTTCGATTGATGACGCAATTATTTATCAATTTCGAGAGAGAGAGAGAGAGAGATGATGATGATGAAGTTGTTAAACACACGGAAAGGATGAGCTTTGAAGAAACGTAAATTCGAAAGGGAAGGAAAAGGGGAAAAAGAGAGAATATCTATTTCATCTTCTGGTAAGAGTTTGACGAGAGCATTGATGGCCCATGGTTTTTGAAACGTCGTCGTCTATGTTCGTTTTAGCAGATTTTACAACCGCAGGATATAAACACACACGGTCTTGTGCAATAACTACCATGGACATAACAAAAACTAAGATGTTGTCAAAAATGAAATAGAAAAAATAGAACAATCAAGAGTTGGACTGCCATGTTTACTTCAGTAATAGGGTTTTGGGTTAATCAATAGACTTTTAATCGGCAAAAAAAAAACTAGTAACGTTAGATATCAAAACGAGCAGAAGCTAGATCATTTGGCTTGCATTAGAGTTAGCAAAGTCAAGTTACTATGAAATCATCAAAGAGCTAACGAAGTCTACCACAAAAGAGACTTTACAACGAGTTTGATTGGATCTTTCAAAAATTAGGTTTAGATGATTATTAACTTTATATGTTTTAATGTTCAAAATATTTAAATGCTGATTCATGCATATGCAAGAAAAATTTAACTTTATAATTAGTTACACCTAAAATCAGAGAAGTAATAGAGGTTTGGTGATTGAAAATGAAAAAAAGTGATTGAGATAAAATCATAAAAATCTCTCTTCTTCTTCTTCCCAACGGCACTCTCTTTAATCTCTCCGATTTTCCGATCTCTAGTTCCAATTTTCTCAAGTAGTTTGATCGGAAAGAACCAGAATCTTAGGCGGTAGGAGTGACCTCGCCGAATCGTGTCACCGGAACATCAGATCCGACGACACATTCCTAATCGTTTTTTTTGACGAATCAGTGGATCCAGGAACTTCCGATTTTCTGGAGATTTTGATTACTGAACTTTGATCTAAGGAGAAGGCATTTGCGTTTTTGTTGTGAATTTGATTAAAGAGATCTGATTTTGGATCTGTTTCCCTCGCGCTTCAATAAAATGGCGAGGAAAGGGTCGAGTATCAGATTATCGAGCTCGAGGATATCGTCACTTTTGCTCTCCATGTTCGCTACTTTCGCTTCGTTCTATGTAGCAGGCCGGTTAGTTCTTAATCTGCAAATTTTCAATCGGTAAAACAAATACTTGTGTTTCCTGTAATGTGCGATCGTTTTTAAACTGTGCTCTCGTCTTTTGTGTTTGAGATAGTCTATGGCAAGAATCACAAACTAGGGTTCATCTAATCAAGGAGCTCGACAGGGTAACTGGACAGGTCGGTTTACTAGAATGTGGTCGTTTACTAGAATTCCCATTAGGTTATGCTCCAAATTAGACCAGAAGGAGTTAATTTGATTTGATATTTTCTTGAATTGTAGTTTCTGTCGTTGAACGTACTAATGTACTTGGAATGCTTATGCTGTTCTTCTATGGGCTCTCTTTCAGGGAAAATCTGCCATATCTGTGGATGATACTTTGAAGATCATAGCTTGCAGGTAAATATGGTGCTTTGTACAATTTTGCTTTCCTTTGAATTTTCTTTTTAGTCTTCATGGACTGTAGAACGTAGAGTTTTCTTTCTAGGGAACAGAAGAAGACACTAGCAGCTCTTGAGATGGAACTAAGTGCAGCCAGGCAAGAAGGTTTTGTTCCAAAACATACTGATGGAACCGAAGCCAAGAAAAGACCACTAGTGGTAATTGGGATAATGACAACTTTGGGTAACAAGAAGAAAAGAGACGCCGTCCGTCAAGCATGGATGGGGACAGGTAAGGTTTCTCCTTATCATGTTTTAGTGAGATACTGTCTATTATTTGCAAATGTTGTAATGAAATTTTCTTTTGAGTGGTCTACTGAGATTGCGTAGAATATTTGATTCAGTTCGTATTTTCTTCTTCTTATTTAATAAGCTTATTATTGTATTTTGAGCTTAAAAGTATTCCTTTTTTGTATGCAGGTGCATCATTAAAAAAAAGTGAAACGGAAAAGGGTGTGATTGCACGATTTGTTATTGGAAGAAGGTTTGTATTCGGTTTAAAACTCTTTGATTTATCTATTTATGTAATGGTGTTAGACAGTACTGGAATCTTGTTTTGAAACGTTATTTTTGTGTTTGCGTAGCGCAAATAAAGGAGATAGCATGGACAAAAGCATTGACGCCGAAAACAGTCAAACTGATGACTTCATTATTCTTGTATGTGATTTTGGACTAGTTCAAAATTGTTACCTCGAGCATTCATTTATTAGCTCACCTTTGTTAGTCTGAGAAGCTTGCGTATTTAACGTTTGGCAGGATGATGTAGTTGAGGCACCTGAGGAAGCTTCTAAGAAAGTAAAGCTGTTCTTTGCCTATGCTGCAGATAGGTGGGATGCACAGTTTTATGCAAAGGCCAACGACAATATCTATGTAAATATAGGTAAGTTAGTAACAGAAAGAGATTGTTTTACAGCTGAAATCTTTGGCTGTTTGGTTGATTGTGAATGTCATTCTTCTTGGGCTACCAAATGATCTTAGTTAAATATATAATGAGTATTCAAAACTCTTACACTATCCAAATAGACGCAAAATCTCTTGGTATGGTGATTAAATAGGGATAAATTGAGAAGCTCACAGTTAGAACTATATTTAGGTTGTGAACACAGTGTTTGATGTTCTTATGCATTTTTTTCTTGCCTCTTTAAAAGTCTTTTAATTCCTTCTTTGGTGAAATTTCTATGATCAAAGAGTTTCCATGTAAGCATTTGATGACATTACAATGGCTATGAATGTAACTTATCCGATGCAGATTCTCTCGGAAGTACACTTGCTGCCCAGCTGGAGAACCCACGGGCTTATATCGGTTGCATGAAATCAGGCGAAGTTTTCTCAGAACCGTGAGTTTGAGCTTAGAAACCCAACACCACTACGACCAAAAAGGATCTAAGGAATATTATTAGTCTTAACTTTAAGGTTGGCTTTTCTGGCAGGAACCACAAATGGTATGAACCAGAATGGTGGAAATTCGGTGACAAGAAAGCGTAAGTTAAACAATCAGAACAATGCCAGATCACAGAATAATAACTCTCGTACTTCCAAAGCATTAGTATCATTTCTTCTATGTGGAAAAGAATCACCTGTTCTTGTTTTATTTATCTCACAGATACTTCCGGCATGCTTATGGGGAGATGTACGTTATAACACATGCATTGGCTAGATTTGTATCGATCAATAGGTCAGTTTTGACTCTCAACTACACCCAGAGGCGCATAATCTTTTATATATTCACACAGAGAAATAAAACTGAAACGAGATCGTGTGTTGTTTGTTTTGTATGATGATGATGGGATGGTGACAGAGACATTCTTCATTCGTATGCTCATGATGACGTCAGCACGGGCTCATGGTTCGTGGGACTTGATGTCAAACATGTAGACGAAGGAAAGCTTTGCTGTTCCGCTTGGTCCTCAGGTATATATGACTTATCATCTTCTACTGAACATTTACTCTTATCTATTTCACTAGTTTTCAGTGTGAAAAATGTTGGATACATATTATTTTGACATATATCTAATTTCTTCCATACGTTACAGAAGCTATATGCGCAGGAGTGTAGTAGTAGGATCAAATTTACAGTGACGAATTCAAGAGTGAGGCTTTGCTGCTTATAGAGAAGCACACATAACATATTTGTCTGAAAAAGGCTAATTGCACAAGTCTCTATGTACCTTAAACTTTACCATTTTATAACATCTTACCCTTTGTGGGTTATGGCATGAGTCATTGCATTGTGCAAAGTGTATGTTTTGGATGTGGGCAATTTTACTTATCAAAAACACATCTCTAATCATCAGTTGCTTTTAAATGGAAGCAGTGAAATAGATCTTTTCACTGACGAGTTTTTTTTATCCCACAAAACAAAATCATCCATTTACACAAGTTAAAAAGACCAATATCTATACTTTCTCAATCTTTATGGTTATCAAATTTGAGGTTTACTTATAAACTATAGAACAATATTTGAAAGCCTGTTCAAGAAGAACCATGGAGCAAATGTGCCAATGCTTTCTCAGTGTCGTTCTCAAACATGAAGAGAGCTTCTGCAACAGCGTTTGTTGGGAACCCCATCTCCCGTATCGCTGTGAATCCATTTGCAAATTCCTGAACCTGAAACACGTGAAAAGAATCTGTAATTAGATTCTCCCTTAGGGAAAGAAGATGTGAAAGAAGCAATCTCTAAGCAATCTCTAAAGTTTAGCTGATAGTTGATCTCATATATTTGATTAATGTTACCACTAATTAGAATGTACATAGCTATTAGCTAATAAATGAATAGAATGTATATAAGGAAGTAAGGTAAAGCACCTTTGTGGGATTATCACCATAGTTTGCAACTGCAATGTTGACAGCTTCTCGGTTGAGCCCAGACGCAGCATATTTCATCACTAAAGGATCTACACCCTGCATTCGAATCCCTTATTAATGATAATTAGAGCTTGCACAAATCTACGGATCATAATGCATAATCTAATCTTCACCATATTCTCATCCAGTAGTATACAAAACAACATCATTTCTCTTAGTTACATTCATAGATGAACCACACTTGTTCTTACTAGAGAACATATTGATACTATACTTTGGTGCCATTAATAACCTCGGCTGAACTCTAAACAAAGCTTCCATAGAGCAAATCTTAATAGAATTGAAGGAGTCTTACCATCGAAGGTGCCGGTTCTGGAAATCTAGCCGGTGGAGGATTCTCGGACCCAAATTTGCTCCACTCTGGGTTTTCTTTCTCTGCCTCCGCAAGGACTTTCCTTTCGAGACCGAAATCGAACTGAAAGCTGCTCCGAGGAATATCTCCAACTCGAGGCAACAATTGAGGCTGAAACATTGCAATTACAGTCCATGAGAATGTCTGTCTTAACACTACTTCAAATCTTTAATCCCATAGTAAAAGATATAGCAGTGGAAATTTTGAACATAATCATTCATATCTGAACCTAAACTCTCTTGAAAAAACGTTTTTTTTCTTCTTCTTCTCGAGTTATTACAGACTTAAGATCGAGCAGTGGAAATTTGAACATATCTGAATCTAAATTCGACAGAGAAAAGTACTAAATCTCTCACCGGTGGAGTAATCCGATACTCAGGCTTCAGAGTCACCTTGATTCCTAATCCAGCTACCAAAAAAAAACAAATCAACGAGCATCAGCTACAAATCGTATAAAGCAATTCGCCCAAAACCTAACTCAGAAATCAAAATACGCTAAGAAGTCTCCATTCGAGATCAGACCAGACTTACATGAAGACGAAGAAGAAGCAGGGAACGGAGAAGAGTTATGTTGAAACGACGAGTTTCTCTCCAGAGGAGGGAAGAACGGTTGGCCGTGGCCGCTTTGTTGGCCGATCTTCGGGTATCCCGGAGGTCCGTACATAGAGTGGCTAGATGCTGAGGAAGGAGACGTCGAGGCCGGTCCGTACATAGGTCGGCCGTAGGAAGGGCCAGACTTGTTCCTGAAGTCGTAATCCATTGTTTCTCTAGTTTGAAGAATTTACAGAGAAGATACGCACTTGAATGAAATCAGCGACGAAAGAAGAAGTCTCGAAGGGATGAGATCTGTTTGGATATAAGGATA
Organism: Schrenkiella parvula; assembly: GCA_000218505.1. NCBI lineage: Eukaryota > Viridiplantae > Streptophyta > Magnoliopsida > Brassicales > Brassicaceae > Schrenkiella > Schrenkiella parvula. The sequence goes on along the minus strand of CM001192.1, from coordinate 8,264,601 downwards.
AGTGTATCACTTCTTCATATCAAATAAAAATATTCCATCAATTTTCTTCTCATATCAAATCTAAATGTCTTAAAATACGATATTATCACTTGTCGATTCAAAATAATTTTATATTAAATAAAAAATAAAATATATAATTCACAAAAAAAATTAATGATAAAAATATTACTTTAAATAAAATATTTTTCTATATAGTTTATTTTTGACTTCAAAACATTTTTTTATATAAACAAACCAAAATTTTGATACAAAATATTTCTTCTTTTATTTTACTAGGTTTTATATACCTTATCCTAGTCTAAAATTATTCTTATTTTTTATTTTTCAAAATATTTTACAAAAATTTAAATTTAACTAATAAAATTATAATTGCTTGATGCAATTTTTGAAAAAAATTAAATTTATGAAATCGATTATAACTCTTTCTTTCTCTTATACAGAAATTCATATCACTTGTGCATAATATCATGTTTTAAAAAGATACAAGTTCAAAAATAACCATAAATTATAATTTTTGTCCTCTGTTTAATTATAAAACTCAAATGGTTTAATGAAACACAAACAAAAAGAAATGCGAAAAAATCTGATAGTTTTTCAGTCTTACGCCGTTTCGAAAGTGTTTTCCAGCCCTATTGTATTCCCACATGTCAATCAGTTCTTCGTGGACCGATCAAGGACCAGTTAGTGGATTTGGATGTATTATGAGGGATAATCAGAGAGACTACACCAATGGAGTTAAAGCGTGTTGACGGAATCCATTGATATTTCATGAATGAAGAGATGGATGGACTCATTTGGGCTATGTCATGTCTATGTGATATACGTATTGCATCGATTCGATTTGAGACAAACTGCTCAGATTTACTCAAAATGACTGAGATCCCGTTCGAATGATTTTATTTCAATTTGGAAGTAGATTACTATTATAACTTTATGTAAATCACATCGAACCACTAAATTTTATCTATTTGGATAAACATTTTATCGATTAACCTTGATTTAATATATAAAGTTAGTTGACAAAAAAAATAGTTTGATTAAAAACAAAAGTGTTTTGGTAGAATCCTTTCAATCTAAAACTAGGATGGACAAAAAATTTGTCCCACCTAATCTTGGCCCGTTCCATCCCATTTTAATTCTAAATTTTTGTTCCATAAAAAATGAATTCTCCTAGTTGTAGGATAAAAACTTTTGGTTAAGAATATGAAAAGACAGGAGTGGAAATACCCAAAATCCCAATCAAAGCAATTTATATGTTGAATGATACTATATAAATATCTTTTATATACTTAATAGTTTTCTATTATTTTATAATTATTATATTTATTTTTTGGAATTTTTGTTTTATTTACGTCAAAAAATAGTTATTATATTAGCTTTGTTCAAAACTTCAATTTCGTTCTAATACTTTGAACAATAGAGTTTTAAACAGAAACATTATCTCGAGTCAACGAATAAAACATGAAATATGTCTTTTTCCTCTGATCTCATTGATTCTATATCGAGTTTGTGAATGTGGGGGTGGGTAGATGGAAGAGAGAGACCAATAAGCATGAACCATGAACTTCCTTTTTTCTAACTTCAACTGCTAAAAATAAAAACAAGACTTAGGTTTACATACTGAACATCAATTGTTCAAAAGTTGAAAATTATTGTGGAAAAACACCCAAAAAAGTAACAAAAATTTGAAACGTTTAGAGTTGCTTTCACCGCAATTATCTCTAGCAAACAAAAAACAAAAACAGAGACAGAGTTGTTAAGCCTCAAGTCAACAACTCGCCGAACCTAACATTAACCTAAAGCAACCCACTTTCGTTTATAAAACAGATAAAATAAATTTTTAACCTAGATTATCTATATAGCCCACAAAAGTCAATAATTGTAAACTTATTATATACACCTCTTCATCTTCACATCCCATTATAACATCACTTTACCCTTAAACTCAGGTTTTTCTCCACCAGAAAAAAGAAATGAAGAGTCAAGTTGTAATCAAATGGGTTTTAGTACTCTTGGGAGTAATCTTCTGCATAGAAGCAGAGACAATCAAAGAAGATAAACACACGCTTCTTCAATTCGTTAGCAACATCAGTCACTCTCATTCACTCAACTGGTCACCAACTCTTTCCATATGTACAAAATGGACTGGTGTTACGTGCGACTCAGATCATTCCAGTGTCGTCGGTCTTCATTTAGTAGCCATGGGTCTTCGTGGGCATGTCGAGCTAAGCAATATAGCCAGGTTAACTCATCTTCAGTTTCTCTTTCTTAGTTCTAACAACATTTCTGGACCTTTTCCTCCAAGTTTACAAGGTTTGAAGAACTTGACCGAGCTTAAACTTGACTTCAACGAGTTTTCTGGTCCTGTGCCTTGTGATTTTTTGTCTTGGGAGCGTCTACGAGTTCTAGATCTCTCTAATAATCGGTTTGATGGTAGTATCCCATCTTCAGTTGAGAAGCTAACTCAGTTACACTCTCTGAATCTTGCGAACAACAAGTTTTCGGGTGAGATTCCGAATTTACATGTTCCGGGTCTGAAGCTGCTCGACTTAGCTCACAACAATCTGAGAGGAACCGTACCCCAGTCGTTGCAGAGATTTCCGCTCTCAGCATTTGTCGGAAACAATGTTTCCTCCAGAAAGCTGGCTCCTGTTCATTCATCATCAAGCAAACACACGAAACACCACAACCATGCAGTTCTTGTCATAGCACTAAGTGCATGTTTTGCGCTACTAGCTCTGCTCGCTATCTTATTGGTAATCATCCATAATAGAGAAGAGAAAAGAAGATCTACAAAGGAAAAACCAAGCAAGAAGAGGAAGGATTCAGATCCAAACCTGGGTGAAGGAGAAAACAAGATTGTGTTTTTTGAAGGAAAGAATCTTGTCTTTGACCTAGAAGACTTGTTGAGAGCTTCTGCAGAAGTTTTAGGGAAGGGCCCTTTCGGAACAACCTACAAAGTTGATCTCGAGGACTCAGGGACCATCATTGTGAAAAGGATCAAGGAAGTGTGTGTGCCTCAGCGAGAATTCGAGCAGCAAATCGAACATCTTGGCAACATCAAGCATGAGAATGTTACCATTTTAAGAGGATATTTCTACTCTAAAGATGAGAAGCTCGTTGTTTATGATTACTACGAACATGGAAGTCTTTCGACATTACTACACGGTATGTTGATAATGCCAACATTAAATTTAGTAACTAAGTTAGCCTGTGGTATCATTGCCTTGCACTATTTTTCAGCATATATCCTACATAACTAAGTTAGTCTATGTGTGCGTCTGTATGCATGTTACCATTCAGGTCAGAGATGTCTCACGAATCGGAAACCTCTAGATTGGGAAACTAGATTGAATATGGTGTATGGTACAGCAAGAGGAATAGCTCATATCCACTCACAAAGCGGAGGCAAACTAGTCCATGGGAACATAAAATCCTCAAACATTTTCCTCAATGCGAAAGGATATGGCTGTATCTCCGGAGCAGGAATGGCCACGCTGATGCATTCACTACCCCGACATGCATTTGGCTATCGTGCACCAGAGATAGCAGACACAAGAAAGGCGACTCAACCGTCAGATGTGTATAGCTTTGGTGTCTTGATATTCGAGGTACTAACAGGAAAATCAGAAGTGGCTAACCTGGTGAGGTGGGTGAACTCGGTGGTTAGAGAGGAATGGACGGGAGAGGTGTTTGATGAAGAGCTTCTGAGGTGTACCCAGGTGGAGGAAGAGATGGTAGAGATGCTACAGGTTGGTATGGTTTGCACGGCAAGATTACCAGAAAAAAGACCAAACATGGTTGAGGTAGTGAGAATGGTGGAAGAGATAAGACCAGAGAAGCTAGCCAGCGGATACAGATCAGAGGTTTCCACAGGCTCAACTCCAATTGGAAGTCTATCAGGATCGCCGTATATACTGTGAGAAAGACTATTCATCTTTCCTTTATTCATTTGACCATTAAGAGAAGGGTTTTTAATATTTCAGTTCAGTCTATGAAAAGGGGGTTAGTGATTGATGTTATTGATCTGTCAATTTCTAGCAAGACCAGAAAAGGAACTCAAGTCATATATAAATTTTGTAGAAGATACACTTCTCCATATAAAAATTACATAGTTTTTATCTAAGGAAGAACAGAAAACATGATGAAACAGAATATAATAAACAACATACCGCCCTGATTTCAGCTTTTTAGTAGCCAAAAGGAAAGAATTCATTCACACTCGAAAAAGGTCATTCTAGTGCTCCCACCAAAGTTTATGAACAGCGAGGAAAGTTGAGATGTAGTCACTTCCACTTAAATCTGGTCTTGATACCCCCTGAAAGGAATAGTAGTGCTTGATGAGCGAAGAAAACAAACACAAACTTAGATTCAAAATGTGTGTTCAAAATTTTATTCATTCACACCTTCAGCTTCCTCAAATGAAACTTCCTTTACTAATGAGGCGGAAGCATTGTACTCAAACCTGGAATGAGCAGAAGGGGAAACCATTATCAGTGTAACACACAAACTGCTCAAATAACCAATAGCTGAGTTTTATTATATGGGCAATACAACATCTCAGTTTTTTACGGAATATTACAGTGATTACCATTTGATAAAAGCTTCTATCGAAACTAGAATCTGTCATCTAACAATATTTGAAAAAATACCCTTGTGTTTGTGTATTTAGTTGCAATCATTTGTATTTTGAGAGGACCAATCTCAGTAGTTATCTCCTAAAAGTGTTAGTAATGGCCAAGTCAAGCAAGAAACAGAGCACGCTAAGTTTCAGTGACTAAAAAGAACAATTATCAGTTCTTAGGTAGAGAAGAGCTGTAGTTCCAATTTGTCAGGAAATGAGATAAAAATAAAAAACTTTCTTGGGCATGGGAGTTTGAATATTTACATGATGAAACAGAGGGACAAACAAAATTGCGGTCCAGTTACCTGTTAGAGAGAAGCACTTCAAGTTCATAGTCAGATGCACTTTTAGTAACATCTACCATGACCTGAACAAGTTCAGTCTTTCGAGTGCTGGCCATGAATAGATCATATTCTGTGGGAATAATGACAGCGAAGAAGTTATCGCTCAATTTGCTCAAACACATCTTTTCTACTGCAGCCAGGGCAATTCGCCGGGTCATAGCTTCGGTCTCGGGATCAATCAGATAGATAGCAAAGTCTGTGAGTATAAAAATACGCCTTTTCATCTTCCCAGAGCCGGTGAACTTCAAAACTTTATCAGCGAAAAGAATCGACGTGTCACCTACATACAATTAACAGCAGCTTTCTGAGCATCATTACAAAGTGACATTGCAACTCCATCTCAACCACAAAAACCGATGTAACAACTGTGAAATGACAAAACGTAAAGATGATATCCCTCACTAACCTCCCAATTAAAGCATTAGTCTTTTAATGGCTACGATTTGTTTAAGCTTGAAAGGAATGGGAAGCTATACAGAAACTAGCAATCCAGTAGATCACACAAAATACAATGTAAAGCTGATTTAACAACAACTCTCAAACTTTCGATGCGATCAAGGAAATTTAACATTGCTACATGCATTACTGCATCTAAAAGAGTAAATATACATCTATCGATCATTGATAAGTAAATTTCTGAACCATAAATTTCAAAATTCAAGACCAATGATGTGAATAGCTCTAAAACTAGATCCGATTTATGAAACATATCGACCAAACTAGTTCAAATTCAAAATTTTCACGAGTCAAAAACCCAAAATTGGAGCAACCTAACCTTGTTTCTCCAAAATACGCATCAATCCAGGACGAGAGGACACGTGAAGATAGTCACCACGGTGCTCTCTATAACGAGACGCTTTCCTCCTGACTTTACATCCCGCGAAAGGCTCCGGAGTCCCTCCATCTTCCTCCCCAACACCACGACCTTCATCTCCGCCGTCAAAATCAGGTGGCGGAGATTCTTCGCCGTCGAACTTCGGCCGCCTTTGATCCTTGAACCGGTCCATTTCTCGCGGCGGCGATGACTCGGAATCGGTTCGCTGTTCTCTCAGATTCTGCCTTTGAGAAAGAAAAAAAATCTCGCAAGTGGGAAAGCGAAGACGTGGCTTCTAATGATTCGTCCAATCTAAAAGATAAGATCTCAGCCGTTCGATTACATGACTTTTAAAATCGACGTCGGTTAAATACCCACTTGATGATATTTAAATTTTAATTATAAAAACCGCCGCGTCGTTTGGTCCAGCGAATAAGAAGAGTTAAAAAAAGTGAGACCACTAGTCAAAGAAAGTAATATATCCTCACGCTATTTATCGTGGACGTGACCACAGAGAATCGTTACTTGTTCCTCTTTCGTCCACCACCCTTTCTCTCTTCCTTCTTTTTCCCCTAAGTCTTCGTTCTTCTTCTCCTCCTAAATCACGAGAAGAAAAAGGCGAAAACCTCGCCGAATCGGAGATACGCGAAACCAAAGGTATATATTTTTATTTTCTGGGTTAAACTTTGGATCTCTTGGTTATATAATTGTTACGGATTTTTAGGCTTTTTAATCCGTTTGGAATCTTTGTTTTTTGGTTTAGATCGTAGGTTTTGGATATGGCGTCGAAGCGGATCTTGAAGGAATTGAAGGATCTGCAGAAGGATCCACCCACGTCATGTAGCGCAGGTCCTTCTTTTTTTTTTTTGGATTCAGAGATTTATTCTAATCACGAAAGAGTTATGTATTCTCTGAGCTGGTGTTGATGGATTGGTTTTTTTATATGGGTTTTGATCGTTCTTCTCCTTTGATTTGTGTGTTTATGTGATGTTTGGTTTCGATCTGAAGCTTAGTGCTTGACTTAACTCATGAATGATATATAAACCTAGCTCGTTTTTTATCTGTACTTTATGGGATCTTGTTAACTTGCGACTTTTTTTTTTCTGGCTGGAACGAAATTGGTATGTTTCGTTTGTGATTTCTCTGGTGTAGATCTTGTAATTCTGAGTCTCATAACGTATTCATTGTGTTACTTTCTGGAATCTGGTGAATACTTAAAAAAGCTTATATCTTTGTTTCAAAGACCTTGTGCTTGTGCGGTCTGATATTGAGTTTATAAATTCTTGATTTTGGTTTTTGTTTTGCAGGCCCTGTTGCGGAAGACATGTTTCATTGGCAGGCAACGATAATGGGTCCTTCAGACAGTCCTTATGCTGGAGGCGTTTTCCTTGTAACCATCCATTTCCCTCCAGATTACCCATTCAAACCTCCTAAGGTAATTCCATTTTTTTTTTTTGATAATTGCTATTGAAGTCTGTTTTGCTGAAGCTTGTAATGTTCTTGCTTTGTGGTTGCTTTATTATCTCATTGTTTCTTCCACATGGTGTGACGAAATATCTAGGTGGCCTTTAGGACGAAGGTATTCCACCCCAACATTAACAGCAACGGAAGCATTTGCCTTGACATCTTGAAAGAGCAATGGAGTCCTGCACTCACCATCTCCAAGGTTTGGTTTTTCGTAACTTTTGAACCCGCTGTATGAAACAGTCTTCACACGCAATTACCTACTCATGTCAAACATGATTTTGCCTTGATTCCTGTGAATCTTTCACTCATTTAGGATGCAAATGGGTTCTTTTCAGTTATCTGCTCCTCTCTTCTCGTCTTTCTCATTAGAAATGATAAGATTGAGCTGTTTCTTAAGTCATTGAAGTTTCAGACTCATGTAACATGAAAATAGTTTTCAACTATCTGGTCCTCTTTTGCTCATGTTTTCCTAATAGAAGTGATAACATTGAGGATTAATAGCACTGAATTAATAGCACTGAGGATGGAAAATGGTTTGTTTCAATTTCTAACTACGATTTTGCAATGACAGGTGCTGTTATCGATCTGTTCTTTGTTAACCGATCCAAACCCGGATGATCCTTTGGTGCCCGAGATAGCTCATATGTACAAGACTGACAAGAACAAGTATGAGTCCACTGCACGGAGCTGGACTCAGAAGTATGCCATGGGGTGAAAGGAAAATCCCAAATCTACTAAATTATCTCTTTATGAAAAAATCTGCCGTAATTTCTATGTATGATTCAATAGACATCTCTTTGTGTCTTTTAAAAATTCTGAAGACATGACCAAATGAAGCGGGTCTTGTTTGTTTAAAACTAAAAAAAACATCTTTGTGAAACTCGAAACTGAAAATCTTGCCGGTGTTTGGTCTTGTGGTGGAACTATGATTTGAATGCTTTTGCTGTGTGATGAAGAGCCACCAATTGTTCAATTGAACCGACTACCATTTAAAGACTTCAATTCAACTCAGGGCCCTTAACAGTTAAAAGAAAAAACATTTTAAACCAAGAAAGGTTTTGTTTTCTTTGTCATCAGTCTCAGTAGAAGATATTGAAGCTTAAAAATTTTGGAGAAGATTCATAAACGAGGTAACATGCGGCTTCGTATCCAAATTTTCTGAATACTTGGATTCTTTGCAGGCGATTGATCAGAGAGTCGATTGTCGACAAATGAGAGAGGCTCCTTTTTTTCTTTTACACAATCGATTTACACAAGTAGCTATAGAGTTTGAGGTTAAGAGGCCTCAGAAATGTTTAAAACACCTCCAAGGTTTAGGAATTAGGGTTTAGATGGATTTTACTTCACCCCCAAGTTCACGACTTTGACATTTAGGGTATGCGTTATTTGCAATATGGTTTAATTTAGGTTGATAGGAGTTAGGTTTTCTACTCCGTTGGCTCTTTCCATTGATCCCAATTCTACTTTTCTGTATGTTTTTTTGTTGTTCCAACTCGATTTGACAGAAGCGGAGAGTTTAGGGTTTAGGTTTTCATTTTGTTTAGTTATAAAATTGTGTAATTTTCTTGGTTTAAATAGATTTGGTTCTAAGTTAATTCCATATTTTTTTATTTGCCATGTTAGCCTCAGTTAAAAAAAGTGTAAACGTTGGATCATCTACTACACACCCGTAACAAACTGTCAATTGGAAGACAATTGGTCTTCCCTCTTCAATTACCAAGATTTGAACAATTTTGAATTTTATAGTTTCTAGTTCCCATTTTTTCTTTACTTTATATTTTCTTTTCAATTTTATAGTTTCTGTTTTGAAAAATCAATATTTTTTGTCACTTTTAGAATCTAAATAATTGATAGAATATTATAATGATTTCAAATGAATTTCTATTGACACATGTCACGTTGAAATTTAGTAAATATAATTATCTTTTGATATTCAATGTTAACAATATCCACCTTTACAGAAAAAAATATATCTTATTGTCGTTTTTAAAAACAATTAAGTTACACCAAAACATTGACTTATGATTCAAAACATATATAACACATATAAATCATATAAAAATATATTGCTTCGAAATATCCTTGGGCTGAGACTCCAAGAGATTTAAACCCGAATTTCTAAAAATTGGTGTCGACTGAAATAAATTAAATAAATATCGGTGTTCTATGTTGCAAAATTGCTAAGTAATTGCAATAAACTAATATCGCACGGTTAAAGAGACATTACAAAATGAACAACTCGTCGTCAAAAATGTCGGCTGCATTAACTTCCCTACTTGGTTTCTTCTTTCCTAAAACTAGTAAATTCATTTAATTTCACTCAACAAAACCAAATTTAGTTCTATTGTGCAACCAAGTAGACCAAAAAACAAAATGGCATTATGTTCATGTTCTTTTTTTGTTGTCACTAAAATTATATTATAAAATTAATCAAATATTACATCATATCGAAATCTTAGCTAGAAAGATTACGAAAAACAAAATGACAAAGAAATTTTTTTTCTGGAACCAACATAGTCTGGAACCAAATAAAAATATAACATACTGAATAATAATAGTAAGTCAAAAAAATTTAATAAAAGATCTATGAAGCATAAAAACCAAATTTGTACCACAAAACTTCAACTAATCCGAAAAAATCTTTAAAAATTGAACCCGGTATGAAAAACACGAGCCAGAATCAAAATCCTTATGCCACCATTTCCAGCAAACGAAAGAGTTGAACGACTTGACTGGAGCAATGTTCATGTTCATAATATTAGTTTTTTTCCATCGATTATATTATCAAAAATATAATCTTTGATCTTGCTAAATGATAATCAATCAAATAAAATCTAATTACTTAGAACATATACTATCATGACAAATAATTTTATAATTGATTTTATGATAATAATTATTTTTGTAATACACTGATCCATAATCGATTATTTTTTCTACACTATATTCGGACACTTTTAATTCATAATACACCAAAATGTTTTCGTATTCAATAATATTTGTTTATTACTGCTATATTATTAGTCTCTTTAGTTAATAATGGTTACAATTAAGTTTATCTTTTTTGATTAAAAACTTTTTCTTTGGATAAAAAAATAAATTCATTTACTATAGTAAGCTTTTCGTTTTGTGTTTTTTTTTGTTAAGCTTTGTAATGTACTTGTTTGTGAAAACTAAAACTTTTATTTTTTTATTTTTTTAGTAGAACTTTTACTTGTATTTCGTTGAAACATCAATAAGATCATATATACTATATTGGTTTGGGCTTACCGAGGTCTATATTCCGAATGGTTTTATTGTTTCCACAACTCAAGCACTAACTCAAAACATTTAAATGAAATTGTCCAAAATACTTATACTTTTTTTAATAAACTGATTTTAATTTTTTTTTTTGCAATTACAAATTATATAATTGAACTCATGGTGGACCACTAGCCACATGGAAATAGCAGCACCACAGAAGGTCTTTCTTTCCTTTGGGGTTTCATTAGAGTTTGCATTGAATAATTTTGTCTTTACTTCATAATTCTTCATTTGTAAAAGTAATTACTATGTTGCATTGCATTATTATAAAATTACTATGTTGCATTGCATTATTATAAAATAATATTCACCATTCCGTTTTTAAATTCTCACGTAACGTCATTATACAAAAGAAGACATCTTGTTAATTAATATCTTTTATAATTCCTATAGAAAAAATGTTTTCACTGTTAAATCCCACTAGTGATTAGTTTTGTATAGTAATGAAATATCGTTTTGTAATGATGAATTTTATATTAGTTTTTAACCCACACCGTAAGTTTTCTTTCATGTAGCAAAATACAGAAAATAATTTTAAAATTAACACAAAAAAATCAGCTTTTAAGAAAAAGGCAAAAATGAAAAAATGGAATCTCTTACACGGTCACTTCGAAGATGAAGCGCTTTAAATAAAAATACGTTGTCTAAAGAATCTAAACATAGTTTTTACTTTTCTATATGACAATCGAATTTTCTTATAATTATTTAATTTTTCCGAACATGCAAAACCTGATATTTGAAAGTTGAAAACTATATAAAGTAATATATAAAAATTCCAACTATACGTGTCAGTGATTGGACTAATGATAAGAGTCTCCATAACTTGGATAATAAAACTATTTTCTTAATGTTAAGAGAGAGAGGTCGTGCTTAGAAGAGCATGGTCCTGAAAACCAGGTTTATTAAAAATAATTTAAAACTTATGTTTAATTATAATTAAGTCTGGAATAAAGAAGATACAGCCTGAGATTTAGACAGTCTTCTAACACTAATCTCTCTTTTTGTTTCTAGTGAAACATAGAATCATAAGCTTGGTGGCCTCCACTAATTAATGCCATTAATGACGGTTAATTAATGTTAGTTATTACTATTAGTTAAGTTATTCGTTGAAAGATAATGTCGAAACAAAAAAGACCGTTACCTTGTTTATAAATCTAAAAGAGCTGTTTTGAAAATTATTAAGTACTCATATTTTTTATTCGTTAATTAGTATCTCATTTTTTTTGTTCAAAGCTGAAACAGTCGAAGAAACCACCACACATGCTAAAAGATTCTGTAAAACATGTTATTATACAACAGCTTGTTAACAAAGATAAATTTATAAACTATGATTAACACTTTTGTATCTTTTGAAAGATTGCCATGTATTTGATTTTTTCATGAAAAATGATATCATATATATGCTTCTCTAATTAAAATTGTCATCACATTTTCTAAAAGAATATCAAATTATTATTGTCATTATATAATTTACAATGTATTAAGCGGGGAAAAAAGTCAGAACTTTTTAGCGTAATTTCGTGTTAAAGATTAAAATGGTCTCCCGGAAGAAATATAAAGTCTTCAAATGATTTAGCATAGTTTATTCTGTTGGCTTGCATGTTGAAAGGCAAACAAAAGAAGATGGTTTCACAATAATTCACCCATTATTAGGGCTTTTCTTATCAAAGAGAAAACAAATTTAATAAACTGATTCACCATATTCCATAAAAACTTTCACACAAAATAAAAACCTAGTTTAGTTTCAAATTAAAAACAAAAAAACATAGCCGTTGACAAAATTCTTAACTTCTTTTTGTGTGTAATTTTTGTTTTATATTCAAAGCTGAGATTGTAAAAACGTGTCTAAGAAACTGTGACTAGAAAAAAAAAGATTAGTACAAGTAGTTATCTTTATATCGCTAATGAAAAGTTTGATGTTGAGCCAAAAGATAAAATAACAAAAAAAGCACGAAAAGCTTATGTTTCTCACAAGTATTGTGTTCTTTTTTTCATCTTCACAAGTATCGTGTTTGTAGGAATGTTATTGGTGAATTATTTGCACATGCTAATTAAATTTAAATATTAATAGTTTTTGGTTATTCTATTTTTATGAATATTTTTTTGTGTTTTACCGATTTGACGATTTTATTTCACTCAAAATTATTTTGTTATACGGTATGTGGAAGTTTTTTTATAGTTTACTAGTTCACTAAAAAATTTATTGGTTTTACAACCATGTCAAAGGTTTTGATTCATAGAAAGAAAAAATTATGCAAGAGTAATTAAAACCTTACAAAGCAGATACTCAATTTGAAGTAAAAATACAAGTATAATTCTAATTTATGCATGCATTATGAGGTCTTAAACAAAGTCTATGCCAAGAATCAGACACCAGTAAATCGCAAATTAACGACTAATTAATGTATCAGAATCATTAGGAAATTTGATAATTTCACTAATTATCCGGTATGCGACTCCTGGTATGATTAAAGGTGCCAATGCTTAGATTATGATCACACGGCTCTGCTATGTCAGATGATCACACGTGGCAGAATCGAAACCGTTAGTGGAGTGAGTTGCGAAGTTGTCGCACGTGTGACTATTATGAGAGTATGGAGGACTGAGAGAGTGTCTAGTCAACAAACAGTCTCTAATTAAAATTGTCTCACAATTTAGTTCTATTTTATCTACTTTTTTTGGCTTAATGCCCTTTTATACTTTCCAAGTATTATTTTTATTTTTTTGGTGAAAATATAATTAAGATAACAGACATCTAGAATAATTATTTCAGTTTCCACTCAAGATAATTATCTTTTCGATTCAGATCCACAGTTTAATTAATCAAATATTATCTCTGTTTCAAATTGTATGCTCTTGAGATTTTTCAAAACATGTTCTCTCTTTTTGGTGTGTAATATTTATTTTAGTTCTTAATTTACTTTGCTAAACTTGCCTTTTAATTAAAAAAAGAAAATTTAGTCATAATTAATACAAACCAACATATAATTTAATTGTAAATAAAATTTTAATATAGGTAAAAAAATTAATGCGCGTAATAATTTAAAAAAAGAAATATAAATCATAAAAAATAATATACTAATTAAAAAATCTAATAAAATTGATATGTTAACAATCCGGTAGATTTCATTTTTGATATTATAATTTGACAAAAAAAGAAATAATTAACGAATAATATAAATATATAATATTATATTCTTATATACCATATAGCGTATATTTTCAATGATCGTAACTTTTATCTAGTACTACTTTTATATCATAATTTTCATAGAGCCACTTGAAAAGAAAATTAAATAATTTTATATCCATCAAGATAAATTAAGATAATCAAATTATATATGTAGCATGTAGATTATGGGAGTTGTGATAATAAGTAAAGAATAATAATAAGACCAACATCGCTTGCTTATAAACCAAGACTGTTATTGAGAATGACTTGAGTGCTACTTTACGAACCATTATCTTACGTCGACTCCAAGAAATATATTCACACACATTCTCTACCTAATTAACATTGGAAAACTCGAGGCTCTGACGTATTGTTAATATGTTTTTTTTCTTAACGTTTTTTTTTTGCTAAACCAACACTATATTTTTTAATATGATTCTTTTCTTTATATTACAGGAAACGAAATTTGCTAAAAAATATAAGAAAATTACTGTACTTTGATGAATCACGTCAACTTTTTAGTATTTTCAGGGTGAATTAGTCGAAGATTCATTTGCAGGGTTAGTATAAAAGATATAGCCTTAAAAAAAATATCTCAACCCTAAAGAAGTAACTCTAAATAACCAAAAATCATATATCATATGGTTTCTATATATAGAAATATACAATGGAATGATATACAAAGACATATAAGGAATTTTATATTGTGGTCTATAAGAATATTTAATTCTTATTTTTGAGAAAATTAAATCAGTTTGAAAAACTCAAAACATGACATAATCACTAAAATTATAAGTTTTTTAAAAAAATTGAAAAAAATATGATGAAAAAAAATATTTAACAATAAAAAATACAAAAAGAAAGAAAAGGAAAGAAAAAAGTTTCAGAAAAGTACGTATACCACTGAATGCAAAACAAAAATTAATATAGATTATATAGAAAATATCACAGCCTACAAATATTTTCTAGTTTTGTTTTTTTAATCTAGTTAGGTTTTATGTGTATTGTTTATAATGTCCCATATTTCTGTAAATTACTATATTTAAGTTCATTCTTTCAATATATATTGTATGTTGGTAAAGCTTCATTGTCCGTATTTTATCCTATAGTACCGGAAATAGACTCGAACTCATACACATGAGGTGCCAACATAGTAGACTTTACTATTTTAGCCAAGAAAGTAAAATTTTAGCATCTTATAATATCCTTAACTAGCATCACTAATATTCAAACAATTTTTTTAAATACCCAAACATATTGTCCCAATATCTCAATCGTGTATGTCTTCAATCAGGGACAGAGATCAGATTCTTTGATCGCTTGCATCAAGCTATAATATTTTAATAAATTTTGGTTTGTTGGGTTTTGTTTTGCTACACACCGAAAACGATTATATTGTAATTCGGTTTAAGTTCATGGATTTTTAAAATATTGAACCAAAAAGTTTAAAATAAATTCTGATTGAATTCTCGTTATGGGTATTTTTGGATTGGTTTAGTTATGTGGGCTTGGAGTTTTTTTTTTTATCACCCCTATTAATCTTGGCAAAGTTAATAAAACGCTGTCACAAACTCGTTGAAGATGACTAAAACGGTAACTTTATAAAACAAACAAAAAAAGTGAAACGGTAATAATTAAGTAAGGTTATGAATATAATATGTAAAAAAAAAGATATTGTACTAATATATGTGATAACTGAGATAGGGACTAGGGAGATATTTGACAGTTTTACGAATATTCAAATATAGTCATGACAAATAACAAGGTGTGTCTTTCTCTAGTCTTTTTATTTGGCCATGAAAATTCGAGCTTATGCTTTTGATTACGCTCTACACAATTACCGACGTACATGTATCCATTTCATATAATTTTAATCACATAATTAATGGTAATAAACTTCTGTGTTTTGAGACGTGGCCCATCTTTCTAGAATGGATCTTTGTCCCTAATTTTATCTTTGTTTTCTTATATTATATCCATTACTTAATATATCTGAATTCCTAGTCTTCTTTTCAATTCATAGTTGAGTTTTTCAATCTATAAATGTAAACATATGGAGTGAAAAAACTTATTACAGGTTGAGCTTAAATTATGAGAGCCGGTTCAACATTGTTATAGGCTTCTAAAAATTAATCCTTTAAACTTATTTTTCTAAATTTTATATTAAAATTAAGTTTTAAAAAGTTTTTGAATAATGTTTTTATAAATTTTTTATGAAGAATATCTGTAAACATATGAAACATTTTATGGGCTCTTTCCAATTTAAAATTTTGAATACTTTTTGGTTTTAAAAATATACCTTATATTATCTCCAACGATCTTACTGTTTTTAGAGCTTGGTTCTGGTTTATATTATCTCCAATGTACAATCAGAACCAAGAGTTATGAACTTTGCAAATGAAGAAAGCGAACTCAACGCCACAAGTTCGATTGGGAGAAAATATAACTTTTAATTATTACAGGACAAGTTCGATAATTATCATATTTGGAAATTATCATAACAGCAAGAATAATTCAATCATCATAATTAGAAAGTTCGAATCTACTAAACAATTAGTAAAAAAACAGATATATGCGATGCATTGTGTTAATTACGGGTCAAAACCTTGGTGTGAACGTTTACTTGTGACATACAAAATAAGAAAGTTGTAAATTTATATGTTTATGAGTGTACATATATCTTATATAATCTACCAAATCTAAAAGCAAATATATTGTGATGTTTCAAATTGCAGCATATTTTACTCGAATTTTTGGAGCACTGAGATTTTCTGATAAGATGTTGCACAATTATGTCCTAGATTTCTTACCGACTTTAAATGACGCAAGAGACCGATCGTGCGAAGCACGATTTCATATAACGATATATATAATTTAAAATTTGCTCTTGAGACATTGATTAAGCTTTTATTAACTAAAAAGGGGTAATTCTTTAAGCTTGATACTTGTGGTCTTGACATGTGATGTGTGTAATCACAATTTAATGGTACGTCTTTAACGGTTTCTGCTCAATTACAAAGGAAATAACTCAATCAACTTCATCTTTTTTTCCTTTTTACCGGAGTCTTGCCTCTGAAGACATCTGTGACCAAGGTTGACTAAAACCACATTTAAAAGGGCTCAAATTTTGTGAAATAAAGACATTAAGAGTAACACATTTAACCCTTAAACCAACAGTACTTAGTTAATCAACTTCAGTTTTCTATCGTTAAACCATTATGCCATTTAAAAAAGGAGTTGTAGAAGAAATTGGACCTTACTGAATGAAACAATCCTCATATTAATAGAAAGCATTGAGATGTATTAATTTTAATTTGTGATATTAACTTGATTATGATCATAATTATATTAGTGCGATAATATAATTATTAGTCGTAAACATGACTAGAATTTTAAAATAATAAATAATTTTTTTTTAAAAGTGTTTAAGAACGTGATGTATTATAACAAAAAAAAATTATCAAGAATTGTTGGATAAAAAATGCCAAGGTATTAATTTTCATCCCCACATTTGAAAATAACTCCTAAAACCATAATCTCTATACCAAAATTAAGATTATGTTTTATAAAAGTTAACAAAAGAATTTAATTTCAAATCCTATATTATACACCTTAAAAACTAAATTCCAAACTAGAAAATATAAACTATAAACTCAAATTAAAAATAATGATAATAAACTCCAAAAACAATAGTATATTTTCTTAATATTGGGAAAAATTAGTCTATGTTTTCAATTAAAATTTTTTAAAAATTTCTTAATTGTTCCATATAAAAAAAATGCTTCCCGCCTCGTTATTTCACGCGGTAGAAATCCACTTCTAATATATAATGTCACCTAACTTATTCTGTCTAATTTGTGTCGCATTCTAAAATCGTTTTTATATTAATAACGCTTTAAATGTCATGATTCGGAGTGCATCAGCAAATATTACAAATCAAAACCATCAATAGATCGTTTTGCGGCCGATGAAAACTGATGTGTGTAAATATATATCTACTAGTTCTTGAGACGCTTACTCGCTACTCTTCAATGAAAATGGCTCCAAAATATTCGGTTTTTCTTAGTCACTATTATATCGTTTGAGTAAAGTTAAATATATGAGAGTTAAACCCATTGTTCGGACACGAGTCTCAGGAGAATGTATGGCCATGCAAAGGTCTTGTCTTACTTCTTTTTTGTAGGTCTTATCTTACTTGAAGCAATCATACTAGGAACTTTAATCCATTTGCCTTGCACGAATCGATCTATATGTTCGAAATTTCTACTTGATATATATTAGGACCGATTATTCTTTGATAAACTCATCTCCGAATTTAGAATAAAGCAATCACTTATCTTTCAAATGTCTTATGAACTTTCATCATTGGTCAAACCCTTTCTTGTCTAAATTTTTTTTTACCACATTTCACCTCTCTATACCCCCTTTATAATAGCTAGTGTTAAATATTCTGATTAATACAGTTTATTAACCTTACGGTAAATGGCACTACTTGGCATGGACACTAATAATTTTAATAATTTCATGATCCTTCCAACGTCAAAAAAGACGTAATTCACGGTTAAAGATGATTTATTGCTTTATTTATCCGAAAAAATATTTAATCTCTTACAAACCTCATTTTCTAATCACCGTTTTTGAGAGAAAACAATCTTGGTGCTGAAATCAATAATTATCATCTTTAAGGAATTTAGACACGAAGTGGTTTCAAATATCAAAATTATAGTTTAGAAACGTTACATATATCTGAATAATTCACACTATACTATTTCGCGGTGACTTTTAAATTTTCTTCGGATGAGTCATATTGGACAATATTTTCAACCCAATAATTGAAAGAATATAAATGGATCCAATCATTATTTTATTTTTTTACGATATTAGTCACTTATTGAAAAGAAATAAACCCATGCATCAATGCATTTACGTATGTTTACATATATGTGTGTGTAGAAAATGCTTACATGCATATAATCCGGAAGAATCTTTGAGGATCTTGGACTTGATGAGCAATGAATTATATTCTCCAGTCTTGACTAATTTTACCAAACACCAAGTGGATGTTTACATTAATTATGACTTGGAGCTTTAACTTAATCAACTACTTTTGAAATATTCATACAATTAATCCTTCGTCTCTTTTGTTCTTTCTATTTTACCGTGTACGAAACTATATATATCATTATGTAAAAAAAAATGGAACGATTGTTAGAGAGCAACAGATTAATTTTTCGAATGTGACATTACTAATGCGTTGAGATAATTAATCATATGGTTGGAAAACGTGATAACAAGAAACAAATTAATCTTAAGTACGTAATTTTTTGTGTTTATCGATGAATGCCAAGTGAGATTCAGTTTGTCTAAATTTCCTTGTATTTACTTAATTGTCGTTTTAATCGACACAAATAAAAATGTATAATATGTAATCATATAAATTTTATATTAATGTTAGTAAATGCGATTATTGGTCACTTGGCTCAATGGAGGAGAACACTGCACTAAACCTTGGGGTTTGTCTTTGCCAATCCAAAGGATTCTTCATGTCTCTCTCTCTTCTCACATTGGATCTTCAAACATTTTCTTCTTCTTTCTCTTCTCCTCACGCGTTCCCACGCGCCTCTGTTTTTTTCTTTTTCATTTTTTTGTGGTTTTCAATTATAATTACCAAATATATGAAACTTCAACCTTAATAATATATACGAGAAGTGGACGGCTTCGTCGGACCATGATAATTTAGGATGAATATGACTGACTTAGACAATTAAGGATGTGACAAATGACTTCGATTTTTTACATCCCATCCTCTAAAATTATATTATTCAGCAAAGATGGTTGATCAAGAGTTAATATTTGATACACATAATTCGTTTTTCTGTTTTTTAGTAGTAATATATATTTTTTTTCTCTCAGCACCATATATTCATATATCATACATGTTTAAATCCGGATGGTACAATTATTTATCTATAAATATAAAAAATTATAGTCTTTAAAAAAGTGTTGTGGAAATTTACTTTAAAGTTAGAATGTCTAATCAAGAACATTAAATTTATATGAATCTAAAATATCACAGTGAATTATATTACATTCAGTGACTAATCGAAACTTGTTGAGTTCTTCACCTTAACTTGGCCAATTGATGGAAATTATCATGTGTTCCTTTATATACATAAAAAAAAAAAAATCTCGCTCGACTATAAGAAAATTATCATGGATTGTAGTAAAATATTTTTGATCTTTGATCAATTTCAAACACAATTAATAGAGAATTTTCCCCATATAATGGTGACGCTATTCGCCATTCACAGTTGTTTTGTTCAAATATCTATTTCAATTTAGTTTTCTTTCTTTTTAGAATATGACCTTAGAATACGCCTATTTGCCTCTCCAATCATTTGGAAAAAAATCATTAATTACCTTCTTTTCCAACCATGCAGGCATGTACGTAGTATTTGGTTTCGAAGTTGAACATTTACTATATATGACTTCATTTTCTTGCTTAGTGATGCGATTATGGTTTTAAATCTTGTGATGATTTATTATGTTTATGTATTTTTGAATACAATAATTTAAATGAAAAATATTAAATAGAATCATGTGGGATAAATAGTACAATAAAAATATATTATGTGTGTTTTAGATCAAATATTTTAGAGTTATTATAAATTTGATATGCTTATAGCAACATTATGTAGTATTTTATGTATATAATAATAATAAAAATTTGAATACGCACTAAACAAAATTAATTATCTTCTAAAAAATTACATAACTTCTTATTATTATATATATGTTGTAATTCAAAATAAAAATTAAATATAAATGCAATTTATAAATACATTACAAATACTGATGGTTATAAATTTAAGAAAATTTTAACAAACATTATCGAGTCATGCAGTTTATTCATTCATAGGTTGTAGGAAAACTAGCTTCTCTAGTGCAAGTACAATGTTTAAAGTTATGTCTTAAACTCTAGCTATCTTAGATAAGAATCAAACAGATAATTTAAATACTTTAGATACTACCCAGTAAATCTCTATGAGTAGAAATACATTAAGTTGTCGCAAACATGTAAATCTTATAACAAGTATGAGATTGTGATAAAAAAAAAATTCAGATCAAATATAAAATAGGTTAAAAAAACTTGTTCTTAAATCTTTATGTTTAGAAATGAACAGAACAAATGTTGATAATGTAGAATTAATAGTACAAAAAAATGAATATAATTAAACTTGAATAGTAAATGTAATCTTTTAACAAGAGTATAAGAGTTATTGATTTTTTAATTTTGGGTAATCAATTTTTAAAAACAAATATTGTATGGACCCGTGAAATTTTAACTCGTACAAGATATGTCAGACTTTTGAAGTGTTGTTTTTTACTTTTAAAGTAAGAACCGCACCAACAATAAGCATAAGCACACCTAAAGGCTAAAGAGGGCCATTACAACGACAATCCTCGATGGCAACATGCCAACATGCCAACATGCCAACATGCCAACATGCCAAACGGTTCTTTTAGAAACCGCACCGTCACGTCCGTGAATTTGATATTGCTCACGGCCTAAACATTTGATATTCTTCTTGTACACTTTCTGCATCATTTTTGTCCAGTCTACTCCATCTTTATTATCAATTTATTTTACCGTATTATCAGCTTATTTGAACTAAAACAGTAGCAAAATTCAGCTATTTTGTTTTGGGTCGTTTTAAAATTTATAGAATATTATAAGGGATGTTGTTTCCTCGGTTTCGATTTTTTTAAACTATTATTTCAGTAATTTGCAGCAAAAAAACATGCATTTGTTGGTGATCAAACGTCATGAACATACACACTAAATAAAGAAATGAATAATGTGTTTCCTTAATATTTCAAGATTTTCGTACGGAAAGTGATGGATCAAAGTGTCACATTCAACACCGATTAAAGTGTAATGAAAGTAAAATCAAATTCTTACAAAAAAATACGAAACATGAAGACAAAAAGAAAATATACATATTAAAAGTCTAAAAATCCGCTTTACTTCCATGTAGCCAGAATATAAAGTTATATAAAATTTTAAACTTGTAAGTTTCTATTTAATGTGGACGAACATATACATTCTGAAAAAAATTATAACAGATAGCAAAATACAGTAATTTTTTAAATGAAAAGAAAAACATAACGATTAGAAAGCTATAAAAAATTTGAAGGGATATTTAAAACAAAATGAATTACAGAAGGGGCGCGTGAGGATGCATCTACTCTGTGGTCAAAGCTATCTCACTCTTTAGATTTTAGGACCCACTTCATGCTTCATATTGCCTACGTCCCTTTTTCTCTTTTACGTTTTTTTTGGTATTGTTGTTATACAATGTTTTTACCTTTTAGTGCAAAACAAAATTAAAAAACATTTATATAAAACATTTTTTTGTCAGAGTATGCTATATAAATTTCTGATAATAAGAAATAAATTTTCGAGAGTCAAATTGAAAATTAATAAATAAAAAAATTGATTATCGATCTTTTTTTATTGATATATACTTTTCAGAAAAAAGTTTTACCATGACATTTTAAAGCTTTTATAGCTTTACATTTAACAAAATAAAAATTAAAACAGTTTTTATATTGTGTACTAACACAATCTCTAAACAAATAACCAGTGTAGAGGTAATTAATTAGGTTGCATGTACAACAAAAATTACTAGAAAAAAGCTAGGCTGATAGCTGATCAACTTTTTCGTATTACCAAATATTATTTCATATTACAAACCTTTTTCAAAAACATTTTTTTTATTGTATATAACTTACACATGCACTACCTTACACGTACACTCAGAAAATTTATCATGGTTATAATACGGTGGTGACACCATAATAAACTATGAAATTAAAACCCATCAACATATAATTATCTTGGTAATTGATTTATTAGCTGAAAAATGAAAACTAGTCCACGAAACCATATAAATGGATATGAAATCTGAAAAAAAAAACTCATTAACAAAGATTTATAAAAATGATCAGTTGAGTTATAATGCTAATGGTAATAGGACCTACAATGATGATCAGACTTTTGATGTTTCAAAGCATATTTGTAAATACGTGATAAATATGTGAAAAATCGTGAATATGGAAGAAACTGCTTAATTACAGAGAGACAAAGTTTTAGATGTCATGAAATTTTTCTTAAAAACATAAAGATATTATTTGTAAAAAAACAAATGATTGTTAGATTTGCAGAAAACATTTTACGATCGAATGTAGGCATTATTCCACATTGAAGAACTCATATCTAATTCTTGATTTAATTTTCGACACTCTTAATTGTTATGTCACTAACAGAAAAACCGGGATTGACTTCTAGTAGTTAGTCATTTGTTGCTTTCGGCTGGTTCGAGCTTGGTGGACTTCTAATTTTTCATCATTTTCTTTTAAATCCAATGTTTTACATTTTAATTAATCATATAATAACTGAGTTTGCCCCTAAGAAACACTCTACTTTTTTTATATGTATAAGATTATAACACTATTGTGATATTCCATGATATACATAATAGTTAGATATCTAGATATCAAAATAAAAATTATTAACATGTTACTTTAACGTTTGACTCTATGTATTATTAATTATTAAAAGTTATAATTTTGTAATATTTATCTAAAAAGATGAAGTAGTTTAAATTCGATATCCCTATGCACAATAAATTCATAGCATTTTAGCAACTCAAGACATACTTTTTCACAAATTAAACAATGCAGGTTTGTGATTAGTGAAAGAAATTTAATTAAAAAATACTCAACTTTCTAAACCATTTTATAACTTTATAAAATTTCTTTTAACAATTTAAATTCTCAAATTTTAAAGAAAAAACTTATTTGGCGTTAGAAACTTAAAGAAACTCTTTAAGCCAAAGGATACATTACAATTGTTGAAATTGATAGATTTATAGATTATCTGAATCATAAAAACTACCTTACAATAGTATCTAATATATCATTCATTCACCTTTAATAAAATTACTAATGTATTGTGGCAATTAAGTCTAACAGTTTTCTGTATCAAAAATACATTACTAGTATTTCATAAACGTAGTTCAAGGGGACATAATCAGTCCACGTCACATATTAACTAAATTTCGTTACTAGCTTGTTCGGGTCTTTATATTGTTCATTATCTTTTGAAGCAAGCTTCAATCAATAACTCAGTTTTGAGAAAAAAGTTGTTACAAAACGTAAAAAAATAAGCCATAGTAAATGTATGACAGTTTTGTTCTCCTAATGCTTTTCGGTGATAAAATTTGAAACTATATTGGATTTAATTTGAAACTATAAAATTTGAAACTATATAGAATTTAATCGTTGTTTTCTTTTTTTTTTAAAATAAAATCATGGTTTTCTCTTTTTTTTAACCGTAAGCATTTTAGGCCAAAACCCAAATTAAGTCTAGTCCATACAACTTTAGGTATTTTATTTCAAATAAATTATCTGCCGATATATGACCATCTATAATCATGGTTTTTAAACAATATTTGGTTTTGCAAAAACTATTTGGTGAATGTCTAATAGAATGATAGTATACTATTTACATATTTATTGCATTCGGTGCAATAGTATCACTCTACTTACATTAAATTGTGAATTAAACCCATGAAATTCATAAATATTATTATCATTAAAATCATCTAGAAGCTAAAAAAACAATACCAAAACTCATTGCATCAAGCAAAAAAAAACAAAAAGAAGATTTTTTTCAATTCTTTAAAATTAGGAACAGCTTTAATTTTCAAAATCCAAGTATAACCACGAAAACCAAACGTAAAATATTTTTTTTGAAAAAAAAGAATTGAAATTGACGATTGCTTAAAAGAAAAAATACTTGAGAAGCGCGTAAAAGACACGAAGAGTGAGGAGTGGTCGAAGAGCGCGTGAGGGAACAAAGAGTACAGAAAAAAGCCTAGAGACGTACCACACCGAATTATAAATGGCGGCAAATCCTAGGTTGCTCGCCACGTTACTTCTAGCTGTAAAATGGTAAGATTTTTTTTTTAGCAATCATATAGTATTTTTTTTCAATAGATATTTTCCTCCAAATTGATGTAAATAGATAGAAATAAATACACACTTTCCTAATTAAAAATGTATACTTCCAAAAATAAATTTATTTGATTTGTGGTTTAAGGAAAAACTATAATCAACATTCTACAATACAACGTATTCAAAATTTGAAAATAGGATTTGATTGAAAATTTCTTCTTTTAATTTTTTTAACAGTTGGAGGAGAGACTCATTTTAAGTAAAAAACATTAGTACGTGACAAGTTGGAAAATTTTAAAAATTATAAAAGGACGAAATCACCCTCTATAATCATCATTAATTACTCATACATGTCGGTCAAAGCTAGTGGAGTGATAACAACTAGTAAAAACAGATTTAAATATAAAATAAAAAAAAACTTGTTGTTGAGAAGAAGAAGTAATTTGTTATTATTATTTATTATTGTCAAAATTACTGATAAAAAGTGAAATTTAAAAAAAAAAACCGGGACCGGGTATCTTGGGGGTCACGTGACATGAATCGCGAAGTTCTAGACTGAAAGCCACGCGCTGACTCAGCACATACGATAGGCAACAAGAAGCGGCCAAATATGTAATATTGCCACGTGTCACCATGCAACTTGCTCTCATGAATGCGGCGTCCCGTATTTTAAAAAACTATTCGTATTCCGAAACTACCCCTTGATTTTGACGAGTAATATCGGAAATGGCACTGGTGGAGAGCGGAAAAAAAGAAACGTTAAATAATAATAACAAAATATAATGTTTATTATTAAAATAATTACGGCTAAAAACTCTCTCTCTCTCTCTCCGAATAGATCCTATAAATGAGGATTTTAAGAGTGAGCTTGAGAAGGTCTTCTTCACACACTTAGCAAATCGGTAAAATCACTGTGTTTCAAAACACGTTTTCTCTCTCTCACCCACCAAATCAGAAAATCTTCGATTTTTTCTTCTCACCTTTTTAAAAAAACTTGATTTTAAATTTCTCACAAGTTTTTTTTTTGTTCCTCCTTTTTTTGATTCTCTCGAAAGTCTCTTCTCAACAAACCCAGAAGCTTTCCGTGATTCGCAAGTTCTTCTTCCTTTTATAATCCCTTTCTTTTGATTCTGATGCGAATATAGAGTGAAAAAAAGAAGAGAGTAATTGTTTAAAGTTTCATCGATGGACGAATACATGGATTTTCGACCATTGAAGTACACAGAGCACAAATCATCAGTCACTAAATACACCAAAAAGTCACCGGAAAAAATTATCTCCGGCGAAACTCGACCTGACTCAGTGAGAATCGTTCGCGTCTCTGTGACCGATCCTGACGCAACTGACTCGTCAAGTGACGAAGAAGAAGACTTCCTCTTTCCTCGCCGGCGAGTCAAGAGATTCGTTAACGAGATCAAAGTCGAGCCAGGCTGCAACAACGTCAATATCACCGGAGTTTCTATGAAAGAAAGGAAGAGACTTTCCGATGAAACTCAATCTCCGGCGTCGAACCGTCATCGTCCTCTCAAAGTCTCAGTCTCCTCCGGCCGAAATGGGAGGAAGTTCCGCGGCGTTAGACAACGGCCGTGGGGGAAATGGGCGGCGGAGATTCGAGATCCGGAGCAACGTCGGAGGATTTGGCTCGGAACTTTCGAGACGGCGGAGGAAGCCGCTGTGGTTTATGATAACGCCGCTATTAGACTCCGTGGTCCGGATGCTCAAACCAATTTCTCCATACCGCCTCAATCTCAAGATGATGAAGAAAAAGAAGAAGAAGAATCAGAACCGGAACAACCGGTTATTGACAAACCGGAAAGCCATATTACAACAACAACAACATCGAGTTCCGAATCAACGGAAGATTTTCAACATCTTTCTTCTCCTACATCGGTTCTCAATCTCCGATCATCCGAAGAAATGCAACAAATACAACAACCGTTTAAATCAGCTAAACCGAAACCGGAAATTTCAGAAACACCGTGGTGGCATAACGGGTTTAGTACCGGTTCAGGTGAATCCGACGATTCATTTCCGTTGGATACTCCGTTTCTCGACAACTATTTCAACGAATCTCCACCGGAGATTTCAATATTTGATCAACCAATGGGTCAAGTGTTTTCGGAAAATGATGATATCTTCAATGATATGTTCTTGGATGGTGAAAATATGATGATGAACATTGACGATGAGCTTACTTCTTCAAGTATCAAAGATATTGGTTCAATGTTCAGTGATTTTGATGATTCGTTGATATCAGATCTATTAGTCGTTTAATGTCATGACCAAGAAGAAGCTAAGAGAGAAAACAAACCATGAGCAAAAGTATCTCTGGTGCGACTGAAAAATTTTGATATTTTTTTTTGTTTTTAATTTATTTAATGAGCATTTTAAGATTTTAATAATTTAGTTTTGTCAGGAGCTTGTAAAACAGTTTTGGAGAAATAGTGGAAAAATAGTTAATGAGTTTTGTTCTTATTTATTAATTAAATGTGTTATTAGTTGCACGAACGTGTTTAATATTTTAAGTCATATTTATAGCATTTGCATTTATTTAGTTTGTTAATTATTAAATTTAGAAAAAGCCAAAGTGGCATTCTCTTTGTGAATGTCATACTATGAGGCGCAAATTACGGTCGTGGCCAGTGAACTGAAGAGGCTTTTCGGTTTGGTCTGATTTATGTTTTCCTTCACGCTTTCACCATAAGAGAAGAGGTGTTGAGTTTTCACTTTTTTACTTTTTATGTTGGTAAAAATATTAACTCATGGAAATGTGTATATGCGATTTTCATATAGTAAGGATTTTAATATTCTTTGATAAATTGGGAAAAATTCGAAAAAACCAATTACTCTAATATTTATGTGTTAATATATACATATATATATAACTTTAATTTAATTGCAATTCAAAAAAATATCATTTTCTACTTTGTTTTTCTAAACAACTTATTAAAATCCTCTAATCAAAACATCATCATAAATTTGTGTTTCTTTTTTCTTCCTAAGAAAACTAGAAAAGGTCCATTATCTTTTAATAACCTTTTCTAATAAATTTTAAGACTGTAAATTATAAACATAAAATAGAACTGATAAATAAAAATAAATGGGATAAGATGCATAAGATAAAAAAAATGGAATAGATTCATCCCTTTCATTCTTCATCAAAATTGCAGAATGATTTTTCTCTTTGAATTTCTTTTTTTTCTTCGTACAATTGATGATATGACATTCCATTCAATTCAAAGTAAATGGTAAAAATATTATAGGCTCTATGTGAATAATAAATTTCATATGATTTTATTTCACAAAGTAGCAATAGAATTGTAACCTAAAAATTTCTTTAAAGTATTAAAATTGTTCTAAATATAAATTGTTCTAAATATATTTTTAAAAAATTTAGGTAATAATTTTTGTTTTGGATAGATTTTCATTTCATATTACTAAATGGTCGATTTTATTGAATCAAAGTGGAGAGAAAATCCAACTTCATTCTCATCTTTCAATAACCAGCTTTTTTGAGGTGAAGCACCTCGTTAAGCAGAAATTATATATAATCTGCTAATGTTTTGCTTTATTGTTGAATAATAGAAAGGTAAATGCAGTCATGAAATAATATCAAGTTTAAAATGGTTTATGGAAAGACAAATGTGGGTTGTCTTTTTGAAGATTCTCTGGTATTTAAATTGATGTAGTAGCTATATGTCTAATTAATTTGATAGTATGAAAGAGAGAAATTAAAGCATTACAAAATGTTACCAAAAATAGTTCAAGCTATGAATAAAGATAAAAACCAAAATAACACTTTAACAAGAAAGAAAAAGAAGAATGTTGTAAGAAAAATAAAAAAAAGAAAAAAAAAAGAAACCTTTGAATGGAGGTATATTAATGAAACCTTTTGCAGAAATACAAATTTTTGTTAGCTTTGTTCAATTTTACTTTTGTAGAATAAACCCTTTAAATGTCTATTGTAATTATTTTTGCACCAAAAAGAATCTTCGTTTATTAAAAGAATTCAAACAGATATCTCATGTTAATACAATAAATGTCTTGTTTTACTAATCTTTCAAAATATTTTTGATTTCATTTTGTAGTTTTTTTTTTGTCAGTCAGTTTTTATTAAATCCCAGCATGGATAAACATTCAGATTGTAAGTAGAGTTTAAGTCCACCAATCATATTTCTAAATACAGTTAAACTCAATCGTTTTTATTAACAAATGAGATCACGATTAATAATAAAATAACACATGTATATCGAATGATCAATATAGAGAAAGCATTACCAACCAATTTTGCCATCACGAAAATCTCACAAGGTAAAATTCAGATAATTTAACTAAAATCCATCAAGATTTGACCATTTTCTCTAAAAATTCTACTTTAAAACTCTTTAGCATATCACATTATATGGCAAATCGATCAATTTTTTGCACTTCCACAAGGAATCTCTTTCCGACCACCTTAAAGTTCAAGACACTTCACAACACAACCTACATCAAACACCCATGACTACCTATGGAAGAGCGAAGACATCATTACTCCATGTATGAAAAAAATAAAGCGTATAACAAAGATGAAAAATTCCTTCATGGTCACCGAATCTTGGTCCCTTCGTGAAATCGAAAAACTTGAAACTTCAAGGAAAAAACCAGTTCTACAAAGTAACATGAAAAAACACAACACAAACCTTACAAATAAGCAAATAAGATCCGAATTAATTAAAAAATTGCAACAAAATTGTTCGGAAAAGGAAATATATCTCTCTAAATGATTAGAGAGAAGTAAAAGAGAACTCCTCTCTTTCCCGTCTTGTAAGAATTCATCTTTTAGATATCGCTATTTTAATCTTTTTATTTAATATGTTTTAGCTTTATTTGTTAGTTAAAAATAATTTAATTTCTATGATTTTTCTTATAAAATCTGCAAATGATATCTTGCAAAATAATTTTTATTTTTTATGAATTCCAAAAATATTTAGGCCTGCATATCTAACAGTATATTATTTATTTTACAATTTTGGAAGCATATAATTTGTTATTTGTGAAAAAATAATTAACAGAAAATAATTATTTTATTTTCAGACGAGTGTATCTGTTATAAAAAAAGTCATCTAACAAGGAAACATAACATAAACGAAGAAGTGGACATACAAATTACAAAGCACAAAGATACAAGTTATCCTATTGTAGACAACGCTTTTAGACAGAAAAATTTGAATGGCTGCATTGGTGAGTGCGTAGAGATCATTATCAGTATGAAGAGCACTGATTGGAGACAACCATGATTCAAGAAAAGTAAATATTTATGAATTTTGTAAGAGTTTAAAATTGATTCGTGTGATACAGAAAACCTATCTCGATCGTTAAATTTGTGTATCTTTCCATTCAGAGTTTGATGTGAACATGTTGTGATAAGTTTGATAGAAACTAGATCATAGTAACTTTGAAGCAAAAGTGATCGGTTGCAAACGCATAGAGTCAAGTCATATCAATGTTGTCTTAATTGTTTTTAGAATGATCGTCGTCATCTACTTCACAAAAAGAACTAATTTCAGCTGCCATTAATATCAACATTGATCTTTATACCATTTCTAAAATTGAGTATTATAATATGTGTAACGTGCTGACCGCCATCGTGATTTCACGGTCGTTTTCGATATGTGAATTTTATATTTTTTCCGACAACTGATGAATTATTTTGGAAGATTAGAAAAACATGTTTATTAGTCTTACAATTACTATATTTTTTTTTTCACTCATACGGTACTAGAGATTACTACATGACAAGTCACTCATCATCAAATTGTTCTAGTTTAAATACGTTTAATTTTAAAATTATCTATTTAATAGGACGAAAATATAAATATATTTTTGTAACGTAAGTAGTCAAAACAATTTTTTTAAACTCTCCACATATATCACGATCTTCTAAAAAATGATATTTTACTATACATCGCAGAATAACCGAAAAGAAAACCCAATATTTATATCACAACAACTCAAGTCGGAGTATCATAGGATATATGCAGTAAATAAAAAACATAGTCCTAACGTTAAGAAGCGTCAACCACTAGCCGTAAAACGATATTGGGAGGACACAAATGGACAATGCTGAATTGGAGATAAATAGAGTTAAGAGGGAATTGCTCTCCTGAATCTATATAAATGTTTTCATTAACATATCATATGATGTTACTGAAGTTACTAGTAGTAGTCTGGAGTCTAGACTATTCCGTAATTGGTCTGTATGTCAGTATCATGTCGTACGTAGACCCATAGTGCATAGACGAACTATTTCTAACAGCATTCTAAATTTAGGTTCGACCATCATGTATCGCATTATGCCTAACTACATAAAATATCAATAATATATCAATTATAAAAGTGATTGAGTTTTATAACTCTTTATTTTGTCTGAACTATCTTTTAACTTTATTTTGTCTGAACTATCTTCGAAATTAATGCAGCAAACGAAGATTTTGGACGTCGCTTTTTTCGTCCGTCGTGTTGGCTTCTTGCCGGTTGGTACATTTCTTAAAGACACAATAACGAGTGAAAAGTATAAAATTTTTATTTGAAAATTTGGTCAATGTCGGAGAAAAGTAGGTGACGTTCAAAATATAAATTTACGTGGACAAAAGTTAAGCACACACATAGACCTTAAATATTATATCACATTGAATACGATCTGTATTTATATATTTTTTTTCTCTCCACATACGTTTTTTTTAATATAAATTTTAAAATACTGATAGATTTGGTTTTATAAAAAGAGAGTAATTAAATGTTTTTGGCTTTCGCTTTTGTGACGTGAAAGGACATTGTCCCAAGATGATTTCAATAAGGTTACCACTTGGTCTGTTATCGCCGAGACAGAGACATCATACGTACACCTTATTCGTTTCCAATAATAGTTATCATATTGTTCTTTTATTCGATTACATAGAAAACACACGTAGAAGTATAGTTTAGCTACGTTTATTTTATTCAATAACATAATTACACTGCTTTTATTATTTTATATTATACCTATTTTATATTGGAGTTCACCGCTCCACCCATAAGCCTTTTATTTCGAATGATCACACCATCATTACCCACATGAAAGAAATAAAAATATACATAATCTATCGTTGATTGTAATATCTATCAAAATATTTCGTCTAATCACATTGGGTTATCTCTGTTGGTCAAAAATGAAAACTGATTTCTATCAGATTAACACATAATTAACATGGTGATCGTTAATCTTCATATTAGGTTGTATTTACATTCAAACAAGTGTATCAATTTTATAACAGTCAACCGTGTGGGAAGAACTAGTTCAAGTATTGAATTATATATATATATTATTGTTTTATATGCAAACAAAAATTATAATATCTTGGCCGATTGACTGATCCGTGAAATTTTTTAATTTATAATTTTTTAAAAAGAATATATATTGGTTTAGTGATATGATATTTTTTTTAAAAAATTAGTAATTAAATAATTTTTAAAATAATTTTAGTAATTATCTTTATATTTTATTTTATTTTAATTGTATTGTCAATTTAAGTTTATTTTATTTTATTTTAATTATATTGTCAATTTATTTTATTTAAGTTTGACCGTAAAATATTTTAGTCAATGACTATTCTGGTTTTTAAGAAAAACTTGTCAACATTTATAATTATTTTAGATTTCACTTAACATCTAGGTAATTTGGATTAAAAGTTATAACTATTGGACTCTGACAAAAAAAATAAAGCTGTGTCCTTCAAGAAATTTAAAATTTTCCACCAGTATCCATATTTACCAAATGAAAGAATGTTTTGAAGTTATACCATGTAACAGTGATGATTATTTCCATTGATCTTGAATTAAAACTAACATATCCATAAACGAGTGATTATGGCTGTGCTTATGTTTGTAATTCGATAATATATATAAATCCATACATGCACACATAATATATTTATATGTATGATGCATGCTTGATAAGGATATCTTAAATTAGTGATAATTCAAGTATATTATATAACATGGGAAGCTAAGGATCATGATGTCTCTCTACTCACGTGAGTTCGTGTTTGTTACATTCAATATTTTTTTTTCCTTTTCGTACCATTTTCAATATGTATATACATATATAATTCTCCTTTTTGGAGTATCGAAAAAGTCACCCATATGCAAGTTGGTTAGTAAAATTTTCTTAACAAAATTTCCTACACTTTGAGGTAACTTTTTTCTTTATCTTTTCACCTTTAAAATTACTTTTGAGACAATTTTAAGCTTTAAGTTTTAACCCTCTTTATGTAATTATTTTTGCTTATAACCATTTTTATGACTGTGGCTTCTCGTCCACAGTCCAAGACTCAAAATTAAACCAACCGGATTAGGTGTAAACACAACAACACACTCTAGTTTCTGAAGATCTGAACTTCGAATCGAAACAGGAAATACTGGAAAATATATATTATATATTTCAAAAATATTTTACATGATGATAATTTTTTTTATTCAATCAGAAACAACCCACAAATGTACAAATAAAAAAAAAAGACTCAGAAAAACACACTAATGAAACTTGCAAATGAACAGAGATTTGCTAATGGACAGAGATTGGTCAAAGACTTTAAACCGAACTTATTTGTTGGCATGATGAGTAGCAACACCTAGACCCCTACCTCATTGACCCACTTTGTAAGCTTTTGTAGCATTTGATATATGTGCGGAATAGAGCAAACAATTATAACATATATAGTAAACAATTGTTTCAAGCTGATAAAATATAAAACATAATAAAAAAAACAGTGAACTTAACGAACTTACAATCACTTCATATTAAAGCGTATGTAGCTCAAGTGAGTTGGAGAGAACTATTCTTGTTTTGCTGTATACGTATTTAAATACGGTAGTATATATTCAAAGAAGTATGGTTTAATTCTTATTTCTTAACACCATTAAAACATGTCTCCATCATTATGATGTTAGTTTACGATAAAAACAAGAAAATATTTTCTATAATCTTTAATTAATTTTAGAATTTAAGGACACATTTAGACATTGACAAGCGTGAATGCCCCAACTGAGCTGGCCTCTTAGCTAGGCAGGCTTATATAACCCTGCAAAAGAGGCTCACATTTTGTCATTTTTTGTCACACTAAAGTTTTATACAAAATCCAAAAACATTTATTTTAGATGATTTATTTTCTAATAATTTAAATATATATATGTAATAAATATATGTTCTGACCGCATAGTTCCATCAGAAATAGACAATAAACTCATCGACCATCTAACTTTTTTTAATATAATTTATATATCTTCCTGTATAGTATATACATATACACATCTGCTAATTTATGTCATTTCCAAAGTAAAAAAAAACACTTGTGTATGTGAAACTAAAATATGAGAATTGTCTTCCATGTCTAGTACGTATTTTACCACTTTTTTTACTCCTAATTTTATTGAGCTGAAATTATAACAAATTAAATAGAATACACTTTTCTTTTTCTACACTTTTTTGTTTATTAATTCTTCTTTGTCTAGTACATAGTTCCAAAATAATATGCTAACGTAGAATCACGCATATGAATATTAGAAAGAAAAAATCACTACACAGAAATTACAATTTAAATATGACTTTTTTGTCTTAGCTTGGAGGTCACAGAGCCGCCTTGCTAGTTGCTAGTACAGAAGCTGAGGCTATAAATTAAAACTTTTCTTTTCAATTTCATTTCTAAATTCAGCTAATCTGTTTTTTACCTGATTTACGAAAAAAAAGCTGAACTCACGCCTCTTCATGTATGCTCAGGTAATATTTTTGCCAAAATTACACTTTTAGTTTATGATTTACGAGCATGGTCCAACTTTTGACTTGCGACAAATTGCTTAACGGATCGGATGTAGAAAAATTTTGGTCTAACAGTTAATTATTTTGCGCCATTCTTTTTTTGTCTACTTTTCAAAATTCTCTAATATTTTCTCAATTCTATTAACATTTTTTAAATTTCTAAAAAAACTGTGAAAAGAATGTGGAATGATCTAGATGATCAATTCCACCACAGTAGATCAAATTAATGTCAACCATCCATTATATAAATGATTTTTTTATATGTAAATGATAAAATCTCTTATTTGTAATCATCTAACTTTCCAAGCAAATATAATAAAAAGTTCAATAATTTCTCTTTCAAAAAACGTCATTTCTCTCTGAACATTAAAATTCAATTTATAAGCTGATTTAACAACTGTGAAGAGCGAAATATATACTCAAATCACAGAAATTTAGTTCACAAATAATGTTTCCGTGACAAAATGCTCCATAGAATGCTTGATTAAAAAAAGGAAGCAAGGGACAAATTAAATAGAGGTTTTTCAATAAAAAAAAACTCTTCCAATATATAAAAAAACTAGAAATTAAATCACTAATACGAAAATTACAGTTTATTATAAAGAAAAATGTAATCACGTAAACCATAATATAAAACCCATAAATTAGTTTCGCTAGAACTTAAACATAAGCTTTTTCATAAACCGAACAAACCAAATCTAGCTAGGATACTATACATATCTAGTAAAATGTTGTTTTGCTTTTGTCCTAATTGAACTGAGCCGCAATCTAGTCTTCGTGTGCATGGGAAATCACACTAATTTGGTCTAACGAAAAAATATTGCAGCTTTTCACATGAATTTTGCATGTCTATTTTTTTTAAATGATTTTCTCTATTTTCTCAACGGTCAAAAAATAAAAATAAATTTTTATAAAAATAAATAAATTCCCACGATTTAATAGGTTATAACGAACTAACAGGCTACAACAATGACTATAGAGGCTATATACACAAGCAAGATCGTATTGTTTCTTTCTTTTGGCAGATATTGCAAGAAAAAATAATCACAATAATATAAGCAATTAGGTTTATTTTTTCATTTTCTTTCCTCAAGTGGGTAAAATTATAGCCGCAATTCATAATATCATTTCATTTTTTTTTTGTTACGAATTATTTTGGGTTTGAAGCTGTCATATATGGTCGGTCCCCTATCGATTCTCTCTTCTTTTATCATAACTTCGTATCTACATTTTTCTGTATTTCAAGATCTTTCTTCTAAATTTTGTTTTACCTTATTGAGAGATTTGTATATCTTTGTACAGTAACCCTATATGTTCTCTTCTGCCTTTTTCTTTGGTCGGTAAAATATGTATAAAACGTTGTAAATACTAAAATAGTATATATATTACATGTATGACACACTTGACAATGAGAAACGTTGACTAATCAAGCCAGTTAGAACGAATGTTGTAGTGACACGTGGCATGCTCTGAAACCGTGGATTTTGGTTACTCTGCACCAAATCACGGTTTCTGATATAGAAAGTAATCACACAATGGCTCTAGTTTTAAATTTGGTTGGTCGACACATGAACGTGGGTCCATATTCTGAAATAGAAAGCTTTGAAACGTAAATCCACAATATGTATCTTGTTCTTACAAATTACACACTCATGAATTTGGATAACAATTATTTAAAGTTCTGCCTAATATTACTGCATCGTAAAACCTGAATGGTTTCAGTTAAGAAAAAACTTAAACATTGACCTCAAACTGAAAAAATCCAATAAATTTATCAATCATAAAATTAAAACATAAACCAAAATGTTAAACTAAACCCAAAAAATACTAGAGAATATTGTTTAAATAGTCTGTTTGCGATTCAAACAATCTTAATTTTTTATTCGGTTCATAGTTTTTATTTTTGGTATATTCCTAAAATCTTGAAATAAAAATGGGAATGATCTTTCAATTTCAGTTGATCGAATTCGAAAATGTGATGTTTCAAAAATCGGAAGAAGATAAAATTGATTGAAATCGCAAACACAATACTACTTCAACAAATTTCTTCTATTCAGGGTTTTACATATAAAAATGAAAAACAAAACAAGCCAAGATGAGAATGATCAAGATAGCAAAACACACTACCTTGTTTGGTTTTGATGGCTCCACGAGTTCTGTCTAATTCTAATAGCTTTATGTCCTAGTTCAGAACAATTCTCATGTCCATCTTTTCTTTTCTCGATCTTCCGACCTTTAATCAGTTATATGTTAATATAAGTCAAAATTTGCTTTCGACAACAAACTCAAATGTCTTTCTTTCACTAGTGATAATCCTACAAAAATAATACTAGAAACTTATTTCCAAAAAAAATCACATAGAATATCTTTTCACTTTATAAATTATTAAAAATATAATAAAATGAATTTTGATTTTATGTATTTATATGAACAATATATGTTATGTGGTTTTAGTTAATACGGAAATTTGTTTTCTTTATTAAACATAAGATAGTTGAGTTCGTTTTAAAGGATCAAATTTGCATTTTATAAATCCTAAACTTGTTATTAGAAAAACTATGAAATGAATTTTAATTTTATGTGTTTATGTCAACCATATGTGTTATATGAGTTTAAACACAGACAGTAAACCAACAAGATCATTAATACAATATTACGCAAAAAAAAGAATCATTAATACAAATCACTACTACACAACTACTTTATGATTTTTTTTTACTATTTCGTTAAATAAAAAAAAAGAATGTTGAGAGACAAAGAAAGTACAAAGGTCACGTGATGTGATTATGGGCCCTGCAGTTTATAGTGCACAGTCACATGATTCTAAGTAAAATTAAAAGCCCATCTGTTCAGAACGACGTGTCCAATTTTACCATCCACGTCAGTACTTACGTTCGTTATATAACGAAACGTGGCGCGAAGCTTTTTGTTTTTTCCTAAAATGGAAAATTAAAATAAATACTTTATGGTTATTATTAGTGGAAGTATGGGTTCCAACTATAGCTGTTCAGTGCTTAAAAAAGGCATCTGATGAGTTCATAAAGATATTTACTTTATAATTTTATGTATAATAAGTTCACATTTTAAAGCAACTATATGTCTTATGATTTCTCTGAATTTTATAAACTCATATAATTAACTTTCTGCCATTTGTTAAATCATTTTATCTGGCACTTATGAAACACGCGGTGAATCGAACTTTGGTAACCAATATTTGAAATACATCTCTGCCAAATGAAATAGTGAAATCAAGAAAAAGAATGTGGAAGTAAAACGTTGCATGTGGCAATAGATAGTATAAACCGCGAGAATACAATAAATCTTTAGAATGAAAAACAATGGTTTGCACATATTTGATAGCCATGGAATGAATCTAAAGTAAGAAAAAAAAAGAAGATGTTAATAGATGAGCAATCTTTATTTTCGGCTTTACGAATGTATAGTGCAAAATAGTTTTTAAAAAATCATTTATGAGCTGAGAAACTAGGGTTTGAGGTTTTCCACTATGGTTGGCCACTATAGGTATATTAAATAACAAAAATACTTAAGTCTGCATGGCTTTTGATAGTTAATATGCAATTTTCTAAGGATTATCCAACAAATCAAATATATTTTTTTAATTATATATATGTATTGTTAAATGGTTTAAAAATAATTATGTCCTTACACAGTTATAAACTGAAATAGATATGTGAAAAGTTACTTCTAAAAAAACTAGCTTATAATCTATGGTCCACCATAATTGATTTGGTATGCATTTAAAAATATTGTTTATTGTTACAATTTAATCATTCAAATACGTCAAGATTTACACTGTTTCTTACCCAAAATTTTACAAAAGAAGAAAGATATGAAAGAATATATTATGTGACCGATCTGTTAATAAATATTTAGAAGTGGCAAAACACTTTCTACCCGTTACATCAGCTTTTGTCGTATCATTATGAAGCAACTTGGCTATTTCGTAATTATTAGTTGGTCTAACCCTTCTCGTTTTGATCCATAATCGACATTTGATAGTGAATATCTGATCATATTATATTCGATCATCCCATTTTATAAACGATACACGAGCGCTCATTTTCTTATCTTCTTGAACGAGTTAAATACATGACTAAAAATGATAAAAACACAACTATGATTAGGTTGTGGGATTACAAGTATGACTTTGGTTATCATTGCTCTTTGTTGTCTTAGTATGACTAGTTAACATACTTTTTCACTTGTTATAAGAAAAAGTTCAAGTTTCAAATCGTAAATTTAGAGAGAACGAAAGTCACCAAATTCACATATTAGATCTTATTTGTGAAGTGACAGATTGACCAAGCGAGAACGTGATTTGATAGTTTTTTTTTGTCTTTTTTATCAATTACATAATCTACAAAATCATATGTTATATGGTTATTCAATTTTATCAATTAGGTTACGCTTTTTTATTTGTACAAATTTCAATAATCTATCATCAACTAACACGTTTAGATAAATAAATAATATAACAATTAAAAAAATTATATTGCATATCTGCGTTAATGAATATTTTCGCTAAAACATCCCTACACATATTTGCAGCTCTATTTCGATAAATAAATTTAATATCTGAGAATATTACATTTAATTTCAAAATTTATCGTGAAATCTTCATATTTCGGTTTTTATCATTAATTTTACGGTTTATGTTAAATGTTATCTCTTTAAAATTTAATTTTTTGAATTTATATTATCTTCTAGATTTATATTATCTTCAACTATTTGTTATTATGTAATATTATATAGTCTAAATGTGAAAAAGTATATTGTTTGCGACTTTGACCATCTTAAACAAAAAAAATATTGGGTTGACCTATTTTGACAGGAAACCCGGGGTGACATTTCCCATAATGCGAACCGGGACCTACAAAGGGCCAAACCAATATTTGCATAATCCATTTTATTTGTCTAATCACATTGAAAAACATATGTTTACAAAACGAGAAAAAAGGCAGCACACAAGCATAGAAAGGAAAACAAGAAAACATGTATAACGTTAAGTGTTGAGAAAAAGTGATGTGAACAAAAGAAAAAAATAAAATAAAAAAGAGAGACAAAACAGATGTTAAGAAAAGGATTTTTGCTATATTCACATTAAAGCTTCCTTCATCATATACCAACTGTAGTCTCATTATACTCATCTCTTTTTATCATCTTGATACCTTTATCCTCCTGCTTTATCTTTGCTTTGTTCACATCACAGTTCACATATATAAAACCAAAAACAAATCACTTAGTTATTGTCAGGACCAGCATTGGACATAACCCATTAACCCAAAAAAACCTTGAAATTGATCTTCAATTTTTTTTAAAAAAAACTTGTTTATAATAAGTAAATCTCAGTAAGAAACTCTTTTTAAGGAACTTTTTTAAAAATATTCAATCTTTTACAGGCCTAATCAATAACAAAACATATTTATAAAATAATTTAAAAACTTTTTTTTTCCCATCCATGATTTTTACGTTTTTCTTCGTCTTCACCATCATGGATCATCTTTCTTCTTTCATCATCGATTTTGAAACACATGTCCCTATATTCATTTTATTTTTAGCCTCTATTATTATAGTATCGGCTCTGATTATTGTTAGGAATACTTTATATATATAATGGATGTTTGAATTTTGTAGAAAAATTGCTAGTAATTTCGGAACAAATGTTATACAACTAAACATAACAAATCAGTATCTTTTTCTCCACTCGACTACAAAAACTGTAGACTATAATTTTCTGAATTCGTAATTTCGTATATCCGTCTTAAAACACAGCATGAGAGTAAAAGTAAATGGGCCGAAATGGATCAAACTAGGTCTGTATAGTTTTGGAATATAGATGAGCCCAATACATACGTTAATGTTCACTACGCCTCAATATGAGAATTTGCCACTATAGAAGAGAAAGACACAAAACCTTGATGATTACAAAAAGCATAACCAGGTCAACACTTGAGATGAACAAAATAAAACACGCAAAGCTAAACACATTTTTTTTTCTTTCGTCAACAACACACAAATCTTAAACGAAAGTAACTGAAAAATATAAAAGGAGAAGAAAGGAACAATATTTGCATACGAAAAAAGACACAGAAGCTCAGCTCAGAAAATTCCAACGTTTGCCTCCAAACTCTTATCCTTTCGCTCATTAAATCGAAACCTGGAAGATCATATGAGAACAATAACTATCTCTCCTCTTCTTAGTTTTCACTTTTTTTTGTCTTTTATTCCTCTGCTGCAAAACAAAATGCATCTGAGTATCACGTGTAGACAAGTTTGATCCCTGGTCTTTACCCACGAGCCATCATCACGTCCAAGTGGTCCAAGCTTATGTCAGATGAAGACATCTCTCTTCTGTATGTTTTCCTCTGTTGGTTTTTGTAGAATCTGTCTTCTTTCTTCTGTAGATGATGTTCACTAGCAACCACTTGGTGAAGATGTAGCATAGCAACCATGCTTATGGCGAATATAGCAGTGTTTCCTAGTACTCCTTTCACATGGTTGAAACCAAGTGCTCTTTTGGCAAACCCGAAAGTGCATGCAAAGGCGTTGATTACAAAGTTTGACTTGTTCCCGTCAGAAGGAGTAGAGTTTGGTCCGGTTGGGTTAGTTGAGGAAGTGTAAAGGTGATTGGGCGAAACGAAATGAGTTGCGCTTTTAATGCTCCCAACAAATGCAAGTGCTTCCTCTAGAACTCCATAGTTCTTGCCATGGTGTTCAGCCAATCTCATTGCCAGTAATATCCTACTCTGTTCAAGCCGAGCAACTGCTACATCTCTCTCTGTTCGTTGCTGTGTATGTATCGTCTGCAGAGAGAAGAGAAAGAAGTTTTACATATAGACAAATCAGATTTCAGGATTAGGTGGTAAACTGCACCTAATGAAACTGAACAGACCTCTCTATGAGTGGAAAAGAGAAAAGATATATTATAGCAATTCTTCCATAGATGAAAACATGCTCTCATAATCTTGTTTTTTTGGTCTAGATGACAAATACGCAAGTGTCCATAAGGTGATGCGAAATGGATTCTACTACACTCTCACATCTCTACTTCTTCTGATCTTACATAAGAATTTAAGCATATGCGATGCATATACCAGCCCCCTGAACTTAGATTTAGCTGTCATTTCAACACCTTCCCACATGAACTAAAGCTTTGAATCCATGAAGAAAGAGTGTGAACAGACAATGCTCAGAACCACATCGTATGGTGATCTTGAAGCGTCCAAAAGAATGAAAGCTATGCAACTTCTTATAGATAAAAAAGCAATTGGTCATTGTTATAAAAAAAAGTGGGAGAGTTTTAAGCCAATTACTGTTGCTCATAAATTTCATAACAATCTGATAATTACTATCTTGTTCAGAACCTAAATCCGTATCCGTAAACCCTAGCTAATGACTTACGAGTCCCAAAACCTAACACAGACATACCCAAATTTCAATTGTTACCCTTAATCGCCTCAAGTCAGCTTAACCATAAGCTGCTTTTTCAGCAAATAACAAGCATAAAGCTATTCATTAAGCAGAAGGATTTGCTTATAAATGTTCAGAAATGAGCTAAAAGCCTAACAAGCTATTTCACAACACTCTCGTCTCTCAATCTCGTTCATATCATGGAATCCAAATTCAACGTCGATACAAAGAATCCAAATCCGAGAGAAAACGACGAAAACTCACATGGAAAAACTCGAGTTGGTCTTCAAGGTTCTCAAGCGCGGTTCGGATTGCGTTAAGGCTCTTGGCCTCTTGAATCGTGGAGTCGTTATCGTCGACGGCGAATCCCTTGATGAAGACGTAACCCTGTCGCTTTTCTTCGCCGGAATTTAAACCCTGATGACTCTTCTTCTTCTCCGATCTCGGTGTTGGTTTAACGGATTTGAGGAAGTGAGACCGCGAAATCAAGTGAATCTCGTCGCTAAGCTTGTCGTGTAGATCCCAGATTTTCTCAAGAACTGCTTCGATTTCTTCAATCTCCATCTCTCCCATTTCATGACCAAAAAGAGAAAACACAAAAAAAAGAGGGAAAAAGCAAGAAAAGCCAAAAAAAAAACTTCTTCTTCTTCGGGAAAAATTCCAACTTTAATTGTGGACTGAATGAAATTAGCGCTCCGGTGAATTTGATTTCGGAAACGGGTCGGATCCAAACCGACCCGGAAACGATAAACAGTTTATCCGACACGGACTATGCACGTGTCACTAATCTTTAAGGTTTTCTTAATTGTTTGGGCCTTACGTAACTACTGAGGCCCAAACTTATCATCCGCGTTGATCTCTCACCTCAGCAATGCATCGAAGAGTCACTGTCGCACAACTGCCAAATGTAAAACACGTGGATTGTTATTAGCTGACGTGTCGAGTGTAGTTTTTGAGGGTTTAGAAAAAGATAACGGAACCCGTTTTGCCACAATCCGTTTTCTTATAAAAACTAAGGAAGAAAGTAAAAAAGGAAATACAAATAAAGAAGATCGCCCAAAAAAAAAAAAAGAAGAAGATCGAATAACTCTAAAAGATGACTGCATCAAACGATGGTGCTAGTTTCACCAACGTATCTGTAGAAGAGCACGTTAGCGTTTCTCAATCTAGTACGGGTGGACAGGTATATATACATTGTTGTTTTTCTACTGTGTATGCGTTTATTGACGAACCAAAGAACACACTAGTTTGTGTTACAAGAAGATGAAAGAATCTTAAAGGAAACTCAAATAAGACAAACCACTAGGAAACTACTTTTGTTAAGGAACGGGTTATTTAATAAACCATATAGGCATTTGTAAAAGTGGATGGCGAAGTCGGTCCTAACTTTTTAGTGGTCGTAAACCAAAAATAAATTTGGGATATTTTACAATATATTTTAAACTCATAAGTTTTTAAAAAATGAATTTTATCAATTTTATTTATTATACCAAAAATGTATTTTAAAGTTTTAACGGCTAAAATTATATTAATAAAAATGAGTTTCATACTTTGTTTTGTTTGGAATTGAACTAAAATAATTTATCTTCAACAAGAGTTACCAAGACATAGGTTTTGTAACAAGTAAGTCATAGGCTAGTGGTGGGTTCTTTGGCCTTCTTGTGTGTCCGATTTACGATGTGGGATAGAGACAAATGTTTCGGACACCTTGGGTTTAGAATTCTTTGATTAATCTTCTTAAAAAAAAGGGATATATGTTTCGATTTCTTTGTTTGTGTTAGAGTTTATGTTTATATTTAGAGCGTATTTTTTAAATTTTTTCCAAATGAGTTCATAAACTTTTAAGCGTTTTACTTTCTATTTGTAAATGTAAATGATAAAACGAACAAAATGAGAATCTTTTTTTATTTGCGTGTGGTATATGCGTTTGCCCTTTGCCCTTCCAAAGTATGTTATGAAAAAACTGAAATAGTTCATACTAAAACTCCATGTGACTTTTTCTTGAATGTACGTTGGGTATGTCCAAACCTTTTTGAAACAGTTTGTAGGTCCGACAGAAGACATTTCCACGGTGGCTAATGCACTTATCGGGAGGTCGACGACATTGACGGACGCTCTCAAAGCAGCATCCATTACCGTCGGCCATAAGCCGGTGGAAACCCCCGACTTAGCTGCTATTAAAGAGGTCGAAGCTAGAGCTACCGGAGGCGATATAGAAAGCGGCGGAAGTGTCACCGCCGTGGCCAATGAGGCCGTTGCTCGGAACAAAAAAGTAGGTGAAGAAGATGAGAAGAAGATTCATCTCCGTGACATTATGGCGGAGATTGATGTGAGGATAACGAAAGACAGATCAGTGACAAATGAAGACGCGGAAGCAGTGGTTCAGGCTGAGCTCGCTCACACTCCCAACCATGTTATTCCTGGAGGCGTCGCTGAGTCTGTCGCTGCAGCTTATAAATTAAATCGCAGCCCCTCTGCATGATATTAATTACTTTGCAATATGTATAAAACCATATGACATCTGCAGGTGCGTTTTTTTTTTCTCTGTGAAACGGTTTGTATTAGGTGTGGACAAATTATTTGGCACCAAAA
This sequence comes from Schrenkiella parvula, assembly GCA_000218505.1. Lineage (NCBI taxonomy): Eukaryota > Viridiplantae > Streptophyta > Magnoliopsida > Brassicales > Brassicaceae > Schrenkiella > Schrenkiella parvula. The sequence continues at coordinate 8,219,997 of CM001192.1, read as the reverse complement.
AATCGAACTATGTTTAATTTTTAATATGTTTGTATTAAAATTTTAAATTATCCAAAATCTATCTAAATATTTTTATTTAAATAAATTAAAATTATTTAAATTATTCAAGATTTTATTATTTAAATTTATCCAAAAAATTTGAACCGAATAGTAATCAAACTGAATTATATAGTTTTTGGTTATTATCTAATGTGATTATCCAAACTGATTTAAAAACCGAAAAAGTTAAATCAAAATCAATCTAAATTTTATAAATATTCGAACTGTTTTTATATTTTTATACTTGAAAAATTTGAAAGCCAAAAAATTCAAACCGAATATGAACAGATATTCTGGTATCCGTTTGTATGATGATTGATGGAGTTACCATTATTGTCTCGAATTGTTTCTTCCATTGGCGCCTTCACTTTTTAATACTCGCACAAACTTATGATCGACCGGATCAAGCTCGAGACAACTAGTGTGCACTAGTGAGAAGGTGGACTTAAGACATGGTACGTCGTTAAATAGAGGAGAAGCTAGAAAAGAGTGATTCAATAGTCAAGTCTTTATGTAGACTACATGCACTAATGTGGACTAAACACATGGTAGATATTTGTTACGATGAACTTTGTTCTTTTGAGAAAAAATAGTTGAGGGAGTCTACCCAAGTCAACTTTTTTTTTCTTCTAATATGCTAAATGTTTTAGAGAAAATTTTATATTATAAAAATATAAATTTTTGTTTTTAACACAATAAATATCTCCCGTCTTCCTAAATTTTAATTCTGTTTGTTTTTTATGATGAATTTGATTAAGATATCGGTAGATAGAAGACAAGGGAAGGTGATCGATGAGACTTGTAAATTTTTATATAAATTTTTAGCAGTATTTTTTGCTATTTTCTAATAACAATTCTAGCAATTATTATTCATTTCTCGTCATTTATGAAATTGACTCAAGAAAATAATGGTTTAACCTTACTTTTAAATTATAATAATTATTATATTTACTCGTTTTTTTGTTTATTATAGTTATGCTCTTTCATTAAACAAGAAGAAATAAAAGTACACGAATAATCCCACCAACAAAAACAGAACAAAGCAATAATATCCAAAACCTAACTATCTTTTGATTTTTCTAAAAGTCTCACGTCACAAGAACAAAAACAAAACAAAAAGGGTCAAAATAATTAAGAACACAAGACACTAGGAAACAAAACCATTGTGGAGGAAGAACAAATTGGAGGAACCATCAATGTTCAATGAATGAAATAAGTCAACGCCAAAGCCACCATCATTAGAACATACGCTATCCCCTGATCTATCGATGTTCCTGCCATAATTATAAAAAAAAATTAATCTTCTTTAAACCCAAAATATGAAATACTAATCGCAGATTCATCATATATTGTACCATCGCTGGTGGATGCGGGAGCTGGCGAAGGTGATTGTGCATGAGCAATCGGCAACAGAATCACGGAGATGATGATGAAGACGGCGAGAATCTCCGACGGAAATTTCAGGGACGCCATTCTTTTTCTTTATCTCCGGTGATTATTCCGGCGAGGGAATCTTTTTTTTCTTCTTCTTTTTGTTGAAATCAAGAAAAATGCCGATTGGTGAAAGAATATGGGAAGCTAAGATTCGATTAAATAGTAAAAGACATGCCTCAAGGAATGTGGGGTCCAGACAGCTTGGGACCCACCTGACACACAAATCCTCTCTGTCTTAAACTCTAATCACTCATTGTTTGGTGCGTTGTCTTTTTTTTATTTAGTTTTTAAATTTGAGATTTAACGAGAGAAACGGTTAATCATGTTCTGTTCTTAAGCTGTGTCTTAAAAGGATCAAATAAAAAGTGTATCTCCAGCCTGTTTCTTTTATACTTTCCTGCTTTTACAATTTTCCGTTTCAAAAATATTTTTTACTGTATCGGTGCCTAATTACAATTTGTTACTAGTAATAATTCGGTTTAGAGGGCTAAACCAAATTAAACATTTCTTCATCATAATAGTTTCGAATCTTATGTTTTAGTCATTATCAGAATCCAGATCATCTTTCTATTTACACACTAAAAGCAAATTCAGTCCCTAATTCAATTAGATTAATCTTTGGTTATCATCTCAAACCGTTCTAAAATTTTACAAGAAAATCAAACCTTTGAACTAGCTGTTGAGTTATAACATAACGAACATGTTTACCATAAGGTTTATGTTTTAGTCATGGAGATGGAGGAGCAGCGAAGAATTGATCTTCTCTGTTGTTGTAGATCTCGAAGAGTTGTTTCGAGTATCGGCATGCTAATTCTCTGCAAATCTCAACCGCGTTAAACCTGAAACTTTGCAATTCCTCAACCGATTTCTTCAAATCACCGAAGGGATCTCCATCTGTCAGAAACTCTCCTATGCAAGTGCCCCTAATCACATATAATTCAAGAACGTAAATCAAGAAAATGGTTAATAAACAGATCAAAAAGTGTTTCTTAGTTAATTGTTGTGGGTTCCTTATTTTATTTATACCTTTCGGCGTCAAACATGCTGAAACCGCGGCCATTAGAAACATAACTTGATCTTGTTGCCCTTTCACCTTCTGTTTGAAACCTGTACAGAACGCAAACTGCTCTCATACAAAGCTCGGGATCTTTGCCTAAAGCGGCCAACATATCTGCCTCGTACACCCATTTCTGTTCTCCGGGTTTCTTGTCCCTCCTCAATCTTGAAATGACATTAGCATAACCGATTTCTCCATCAGATTCCTCCTTCGGTACATACCCGTCGGTATCATCAGATTCCTCACTTATAGGATCATCAGATTCCTCACTTAAAGGCTCATCATCAACAATAAACCTATCCAAACTCTCGCTCTCTCGCTCTGACTCTTCTTCTGTCTCATCATCCTCAGCATTCCCGGTTATCGCGATTCCCACAAGTCTCTCTGTTGGATTTTGTTCACTTGAAGTAGAAATCTCTTCAAGAACTCTCTGTTTTCTCAGTCTTGAGGACACTCGACGCTGTCTCTTCAATCCCCCAGACCCATTCTCTCCTGTGCTCGGTGCATCAAACAAATCTAACATCTCATGGTTCTGTGATTTCAGGTTCTTGAGTATTGCAATCGGTGTGTTATCTTCATCATCATCATCATTCTCTGAATCGCTGGTAATAACTCGTTTCCTCTTACGACCAGGAAGAGGAGCGTTTGTGTTAACTTCACAAGCTTCCACATCTTCATCTTCATAATCCTCACCAATACTTGTCTCCTCTAAACCATCCTTACCATCAGATTCCTTCTCACTTCTCTCCTCTGTTTCACTATCAGCTAAATCAACCACATCAGTGGATTTGCGACCATGACCTTCAAATACCAACATCTTATTTACTCGTCTACGAGAAGACACATTATCTCTGTTTCTCCCTGATACATAGTCTTTAACCGGTGTGGTAATATAAGGTGAACCTACATGAAAGGAAAGAACTCATAAACATAAATGAAAGAACTCATAAACACAAATAACCGATCTATGATTCAATTTCTACAAACCTGAAATCTGATGATTAGCTAATCCTTCCCTACTGAAACCATCTTTGTACGCACTACAAGATTCAATTTTTTTCTTTCCTAATGGGAACTTGATACTAGCGAACTCCAATCCTAGCTTCACACTCTCATCCAATTCCAATTCTCCAACTCTAAATGCACCAATTTCATCAAACTTTCGAAACGTTTCCACAAGTTTCTCAAACTTTCTCTTCCATTCCTCGGCTTCCTTCTCAGCGACATGTTTCTCTGCCTCCAACGCTTTGTTCACCATCATCTGGTCTAATAACGAATCTTCCTCAGATTCTTTCAGATTCCTCAACTCTTGTTCCACTACTAACTTCTCAGATTCCAAATCCTTAAACCTCAATTCAAGTGATTCAAACTCTTTATTTCGATTCTGCATCTTTGATTCTAAATCAACGTAACTTTTTTCAACTTTCAAAACCCTTTCTTCTAATTCAAGACACCGACAGTTTCGCATCTCCTTCGTGATCCCCACTATTTCATCTTCCATCGAACTTACCTCCACAGATTCCACTTCTTAAAACTATAATTTTAAAACCCTAGAATCAACAAGTCTCCTGTAATAAGACAAACATAGACAGAGATCTTAAACGTACCGCCAAATATTTCAGAAACTCCGAAATTAGACAGAAAAATCACGAATTCATCGCGAAAATTTGTTTAGTAAAGAAAAAAAACACAGTAACGGACAATTTGTTCACAGGCCCTAATAAACTCGAGGCGGTGCCACGTACTGATCTCGACGCGTGTTTAGATGTGGCACGTGTGACGATTGTGATTCTAAGTGGGCTTAGCAATGGGGCTCAAAAGGTAATTTGTTTTCGGCCCATTTTAGAGTCAGGAGGCATTCAACGAAGGAATAAACAATTGTTGTTTCCTTTTGCTTTATAAGAAATAACTAGTTGATTACCCGCGATTACAGATGATCGTGACTTTTAATACAAAGGATCGTGACTTCTGATACAAAGGGTCGTGACTTTTGATATAAAAGGTCGTGATTTTTTATATAAAGAGTCATGACTTTTAATGTTCAATACAAAGGATCGTGAATTATTAAATTTCTTTTCTAGTTTTTCGATTTTTTTTATTAAAGGGCTGACACGTGTCAAGCAATAGGATGTTGACGTGTCAACCACTGGTGAATAGCAAACCCTGTTATTATAATATAGATTTATTTCTTTTTCTCAACTATCAATGATTGGATTGATTTTTTTTGTTTGATATGACTTGTTAGCTTGCATTAATCACAGAGGAAGAACTTGCATACTTGAGAAAGATGAAGAGTTAGAAATTCTCAAAGTGTCAATATGATTCCGGGAATGTTAGACTATGTTCATCTGCTTGCTTACTCATACATTCCTCCTCTTTTCTTACTAACAATCCAAAAATTTCTTTATTGTGGGGTGTTTGTATTCTCTGTCCGTTGAGGTATGTCCCTGCATCTAAAAACGAGATCGCTTGCTGTATCATTTTCATTCCTTTGTGTTGATCATTCTATAAGACCCTTTCTTCTAACTCAAGACACCGAAAGTTTTGCATCTCCTTACAAGACCCTTTCTCCTTACAAGAACTTTCTTCAGCTTACAAGACCCTTTCTTCTAACTCAAGACACCGAAAGTCTTGCATTTCCTTAATCCCCATGATGTCATCTTCCATCGAATTTACTTCCACATATTCCTCTTCTTGAAAGTATAATTTAAAACCCTAGCTAGAATCAACAAGTCTCCGTAGTTAAAAAAATCAAATGTAGACAGAAAAATTAAAATCAAAGGATTGACTCTATTAATAGTATTGTCTAAATGAGCTCATGTATGGCCATAAAAAGGATAAGTCAATTTATGTTTGGTCCAAGTTCTAGCCTGGTGGCATTGGATTCTCAATTGTTAATAGAACAGAAACCTCTGTAGCGTACAGAGAGTTTAAATGGAAACAAGACAAGAGAGTTACTGTATCGGTATAGGTCCACAATTTTAAGTTCAAGGAGCAGACATTCTTGTATGAGATTCTGCTCTTTGAGTTCACTTATTCTTGATTTTGTCTCTTCGAAGTTAAAAAAACTGATTGCTTTCTTTTACCCGTGAGTTAATTCCAAGTGAACTTTTGTATAATCTGACAACTCTAATGATTTCACTACCTCATTTGCACCAGTGGAGAGCAAAATAACAAAAACATTTACTTGTTTTGGCAACTAGGGGGACAAGTCAACAGTAGATTCGTTTTTTGTTCATGGGAACATTGCAATTTGGGTCATCATGCAAATTTTAAAGACAGGAAACACTAGTCTAGAAGGTGGAGACATGAAATGTAAACAGCGTTGAATGATTTAGGGTTGTACTTAACCAAATATTTGAAATGATCTGATTTTTGATAATTTTTAGAAGATTTTACCAACTTTGGGTGAGTTATCAGAAGTTGGTAGATTTGCTATTAGACTTTTCAAAAATATCACTCAAATCCATTCTTTTCTTTTACAGTAATATCAAATTTTGGGAATACAGAATCACTAAGCAAATTTTTATATAAACAAAATACGTGCCATATATATAAAACGATAAACAAACTTACAAGTAATTTATATAATGATTTCCTAATAAATTATTACTTTTGAACAAATTGTTTGATATTATTTATTATTTTATTTTTTTAATCGATAATACTTTGATGCGAAGTTCTCCTTATGGCTAACAAAAACAAAATTTCCGGCAATAATTCTGAATTTTCGACAATATGATCCAAAATCATTTAAATAAGTAGTTTACTCACATCTTCTGAAAGCTTTGTCTCCATTTACTTGTGTCAATATCCTGATGAGTTTCGGAAGTTCTATCAACGTCGTTTAAGAGAGTTCCTTTGCATACACTTGCTTTAAACATCCATTATGCATTAACAATTGCCTCAGCGATAAACCCCATGATTATGGGGCTTACAACTTAAAACAAATATTCTAATTCATGTCACATCGCTAAGAATCTGGTAGACTATAGACTGATGTGTAATGAAAAATTAAATTCTAGATAAAAATCTTTGAAATTAATCGGATAAAATAACCCATAAGCTTCCAAACGCTGTGACAATCCTATTTGGATAAAATTAAAGAATGGATCTTCAAAACCTAAATAACGTAAAAAAAAGTGCATATAATAAGGACATTACGCCGACGTGATGCCGATCACCGGCTATGACAACCCTTGAAAAGCAAAAATAATGATATAGAAAATGAAGAGAGACGAAAACAGTTAAAATTGGTATTACTAAAATGAAAAAATCAATTGTATTTTTAAATAATAAAATTCTGTAAAACACTTTAACATCATTTGTATTATAGATTTGAAGATATTATTTTCAAACCATCAATCAGTAATTTTAAATTTTAAGAGATATTTACAATATATAACTAATAACCCAAGACTGTATAGAGAACAATTCAAATTCATAAATGAAGATATTTTTCGTGTTAAATACATTTCAAAGATCACTACAAGAAAAAAATGTGCATTCTAACGGATTTATTAGTCGGCAATTCGTAGGAAATACATGTTCCGATCAATTACCAGCAAATGTGTTATCAACAAAAATTAGTCAATTTTCTGTTTCTTTCGAATTATGTTTATAATGGGAGTATGATAAGATCAAAAGTAATCCAGAACATCAAGAAGATAGTTTGGATTTAAAACCAACTTTAGAGAGAAAAACACATATGTTTAGAGGTGTTTAAACAAGTACTTATAGAGGAAAACAAATGTGGTAAATGATGGTCAATTTTTGTATGTTGACTTTTTGTTGTTCTAATGGTATCCTAAAACCAATGCATGTAGCTGCTGTATACCCTGTCCTTTTCTCCTCCATACTCAGATGCTTCTTTATTTGCGGTACGATTGATATGAATTCACTAAATTGAGCACACATTTTAGAATATAGTTCTAAATGACTTGAAACCACTTTTATTAGACATCTAACACAGTTTCCTATGTCGTATAAAAATATGAGCTTCAGAAGTAATCTTTAAGACCTTAATATGAGTTTATCTTTCACATGCATTTTCTGAATTCTGCATTTCAAGACTCTTTTCATCTTCTTTCGCTTCTTTTTTTCTTTCGTATCTTCCATACCAAGTCTTCAATCTTCCATAGTTCCAAAAGCACCTAAAAATAGACTCAAAGACTATGTAAATACATAGAATGCAACCTAATACTCTAAAATGCAAGACAATAAGAAACAAGACACACAAATATGAAACTTTGACTAATATATGACTAGGAAGGAAGATCCTGTGGATATGGCCTTGATAATTTGGAAAAAGTCACTTTCAATTTTTGAAACATTAATGTTTTAGCACATAATCACATATAATAGTGTCGATAAAAGAAATTACATATAATAACAAAATATTATAAAATTAGTTAACACCATAAAAATATCAGCTATCATAAAAATCAGTATCGACTATATAATCACAAATGACAAGAAAAATATGTGTATATGTTTTATTATTTTGTATTCATAAAATATGAATTCTCTATAGATTGTCTAGTTTTTATTTATTTTTTACTATTTAACTTTTAATATTTTTAACTTTAATTATTTTTTTTAAAGAATTTCTTTTTCAAATAATTGATATGTTTCTCAAACGAATCTTTTAAGACATAAGTAACAAATGCTCAATCTGCTTCAAATTGAATATCATTTTAGACTCCAATAATTTCTTTTAAAAATTATCCCTTAAATATGAGAAAAATAAATAAATATTGTTGAATTAGAATAGTTAAACAAGGGTAGAATTGAACATTTAACTCATTTTAATTAATTTGTGCAAGAAAATTCAAGATTTCAAAGTTAGAAGTACTACAAACATACTAATTTAAATTATTATATTAACACATGTCATAATTTAGATTGAAAATATAACATGTGTGAATTTCAAATACTATATATACGTCACTTTCACAGTCAACTATTATAAAATTCGGAGTGGGATAGACTAATAACATCTCGGTTACAGATCATATTTACAAATAATTACCATATATCTGGCTAGTTAATACATGCACGAGATTTACAAAATTATCAATTGAAGCATTCAACTTTAAATTTTTTCTTGTATTTGATTCTTCTAGTAGAGTAGAAAACAAAACAAGTTCAATGCATGCATCACTCCACAAAAAGGTGCATAACCATAACCACTCATTATGGTTTTAGTAGAAGATGGGGACATGGCATTCACTTGTGGGCTCTTCAAATCTAATTTGCAATCAAAAGTATCATGGGTCCCCACGTATTTGGGGAAGCCATTTCTTCTCCAAATCTAGCCGTCATTATTATTTCACCCAAACTCTTTATAAATCAAACACTATTTTTGAAAAATTAAATAAAATAAGAATTTCAAAAATATCACTTTCAAATATCAGTTTTCAAAAATACCATTATTTGTAATTTATTTTCAAAAATATTATTTTTATAAAAATTTAAACTTATAAAGATTTATAAAACATATTTATAAGATTAGTAATCATGTTATAAATTTTATAAAACCTTATAATATATTTATGTAATTTTATAAATTATAAACATGTTTTAAAAATCTTTATATATTCTAAATTTGTGAAACCGATAAAAAGTTGTATTTTTAAAATAGAAATCAAACAATAGTAATTATAAAAAAATATCATAAAAATGATATTTCTTAAAATCTATCTTAAATAAAATACTATTTAGGAGTAAGGATCAGTACCTATTTAACAAATCACCCTTTGATGAATGAAAGAGTATTATTTCTTGCTCTTTAATTCGTGGTCACACAAAATAGTACGTCGCCTTTATGAAACAAATTTTATGGACTGTCTCATGTCATTAATGTGTCTTACAAAAATAAACACTGGTAGAATTAATGTAAGATATAGTAGTTGAGAATCAATTGTGATGAGACTCCAAGGAGGAACTCTTGTTTGATATAAATCATGCATGGCATTTTTATCATGCACTAATATGGTTATTGGGTTTAGGTCCGTTCATTGCAACATTTAACGACTCTTAAGATATTAAAAAGATTTCTAATTGTACTTTATCTGCCAAGCCGAGATTCAGATATATAAATGACTAAGTTTGCACAAAACAAAATTGATTGACTGAAATGTAGAAAACAATATTTTTTTTGCAAATATGGCAATTATAGAGAACTATAATAAGCAGGAGAAAATTCTTCTAAGAGGATTGTGCTATTGATATTGTACTCTTATGTTAATACCTAACTTTCTTGAATTGTGGTTTTGGACTTTCAATTAAACTTCAAGTAGTATTTGGTCATTTTGGTGGACTTATATAGTTTTTTTCTTTGACTTTCCACTATATGTTAGTATGTTATTTGCTATTTATTAAAAGCTCCCTAAACCTCTTCCTACTACTTTTGTGAAAGTCACTATTTTCTAAAACAACTTTTGACACTTTAAAAAATAAGCAGATTGTTATACTACTGTCAATTGCTCTAAATCGAAAAAGAAAACAAAAATGAGCTAAGTTGTTTTTTAGGAAACCCATTCGTATTAGAAACATAATCATTACCTACGATATTTGTCTTTCATAGATGATGAAACTCATAATTTGTAATCATAATATGGCACATTGGGATGAGAGAGAGAGAGAGAGGAGAGAAAGAGCAATAAAGCGTTGCTCATGTATTTCGTGGTAAGAGTAAATGATATTTCAGATCTTCGTAGTGATTAAAGTTTGAGTAGGACCCATCTCATTCACCTCTTCAGCTACTTCTACATTTTTGTTTTTACTAGAATCGATTTTAATTTTTACCCAAATAAACAAATAGAAATAAAATGTCATCCTTCAAAAGCCTTAGATTCTACTTCAAGTACAAAACATTTGCTTGTTTATGTATATATTCACATTTTACCATTGATATGTAACAGAGATAGATATGCACATAGTTATATACAACCATATAGCTGTGTCCTATAGTGACTGCCGAATAACAGAGACGATAGACGTGTAGGCATGTAATACGTAGGTAGTGTGCAGGCAGAAATTAAGGAAATTAAATTTTTGTCATGCAATGTAATAAAGGCACATAGAAAGAGACAAATATGTAGTAGTATTAATTTTGTTAAAAAGTTTGAATTTTAAATGGCGAAAAGAAAAAAAGGTCATGGTTGGCTCCGAGATTCAAGTTTATATATAAACTTAAAACTTCAAGGTTGATATTCTTTTCTTGAAAAAAATTACATAGATAAATTTGTGTGTACATGTTATTGTTCTTTTGCTTATCTTTATGGTTCTTCATTATTTTTTAACATTTAAACAAAAAGAAAGAATCTTATCAACGCAAGCCCTTGATGTATCTCAAAGAACCATTTAATGCTCGATCGGAGCTAGGGTTTTAGAGCTGATTTTAGTTCAAAGCTAAAAACTTAGGGTTTGCTTTTTTCCTTGTATAAATCGACTATAGGATACAGTTGTAGCATTTAGCCATTTAGGGCATACTGTGTTTTGGTCCCCATTGCGACTCTTACTGTCAAAATGCACAACTACGTGAGTCGTCCAAATACACACATGCAAGCTCATATCCGTAATTTCATATACGCGTTTTTCTATAAAGACTACGTAATGTTTATATATAGGCGTTGTTATATAATGCATATGTGTTACGTTATCTGATGCGTTTTGTTGCTTTTTAACCAACGAGAAGAGTGTTATTTGAGTGGTACGATGATCTTAATTCGAGTCACAAATATTTTTAAACTGTAGTCTTGTTATATTTAGAAGACTACATGCCAAAAGACTTTTACCTAGAAAATATTAAACATTTGGAGCGAATTTTGAGTCGGTTGTATTCTCATAATTGAAGAGGTGATATAAGCCAAAGCCTCATAATTCCACCATGCACGGATATATAAAAAAAGATGGAACTACAAATTATCTGCTTAGTCCCAATATATATAATTTTATTACGTTCTTTTACATCATTAATTCATTATATATCCATCATATTCGTTGACAGTTTTTAAAATATTAGAGTTTTATAATAGAATCCTCCTACCTTTGTAAAGTTCTAATTTCTTTTAATATCAACCACAAAACCGGACCAATCCACGATCGACTAAAAGATCCATCTCGACAAATAGATAGTGATTTAAAACAAATTTGAAAGTATATGTAAATGTGAAAACATGGATGCATGTATGATGATGATAAGTGTGCATGTGGATGAATGAAGAAGTAAGAATCTCGGGCACGGAGAAGGCGTGTCCGATCATTGAAAGCCGCCCACCATCTTTATTGTAGTTGGTTTTCAAGTACTGATCTCTGCTCAACTTGCAGATACTTTGTTTCATGAACTTAACTCTCTTTGCTCTCTTTCTCATTCTCAAATTTTGTTTTTCTGATTAATTGCTTCAAAAGTCAATTATTATTTTTAAAGGAGCAATAATAAATTTCACCATTTATATATTCTTTTAGTCTCTCGATTTTTTGTTTGTTTGTTTTTGATTAGTAATTATCGACGCCGACTCATGACTCCTTAATTGAGACTACAGGAAGAATATAATCAACGTTTCGTTATATCATATGATATGAAATAAATTTATTTCAATCGCTTTTTTTTTGTCTTTTTGTCACAATGATGTCAAGAGCAACGGTGTTATAGATTGCTGATTTTGATTTAAGAAATAAATAGAGCAAGACAAAACTGTACGAATATTAAAAACATGTCATAGCTAGTCTCTGTATATATCCGTGTATATATATGAAATTAGAAAACATCATTGGGTCCGAGTCATATCTCAAACCAATATATCATGCATGCATGCATAATTGAACTTTAGTTACATTACTCTGTTTGATATACATATTGCTCATTAACATAGGAACCATCTCCTCTTCGGATTTTTGTTTGTTTCTAGAACATTGTGTTCATGTTGGTTGCTTAAAGTCGAAAAACCAAAATTACATTGTATATACCTTCAGGCCTGTGTATACCTTTAACCAGTGTGGAACTCATGACAGCTAATTTTTTGTATCAGTTCGAAATTTGATACATAGATCATAGTAGTTAAAACAAGAAGTAATTTTCATTATTTCAAGGCAGTTATTACATGGGATATATATTATCATTGCATTAGAAAGAAACATACATGATTTCCTTAATTGATGCTATTTCTCAATTATCGAACTCTGTTTGTTTTATATCTTTTAGCTCTATTAATTTGGGCTAGAAACAAAAACACAATTATAGTTCTAACAAAAAAAAGAAGATAATTATAGGAGAAGAGACCCGTTACTAAAAATACATGGTCAGGTAAACAATATCTGACAGCCAACACATTAACTTCAAACCTAACGTCTACCTGGTTTTGTCTTGGCTCCATCTTCTTAAATTTTTGCTTATTTTCTAAAACAATTTATTGGATTATTATCATTAATACATAGTATATACGGAAAACGTATATATATTCATGTAGAAAGCATTTCAAATTTTTTGAAAGGGAAAGTTCAAATGAAGGGTGACTCCTCAAGAATCAATTTGATTTTGAAGAGACAAATTGAGGCACGACTAGTATGACATCAAGTATTTATTGCCTTAGATCTATACCTTGTCTCTTATTTTCTTAAAAACAAATTGGTGTTCTCGATATATCAATTTAAAGATGAACTTACAAAAGAGGTGTATCTATATTGTATCTCATTTTGCTTAATATTACATATTATTCTAAAATTCGTGTTTTATTTTGGGTTGCTTTAAAAAGAAATTGAATTGGTATGTTATCTCATCACGTGTTTATAAAACATGATAGGAATCCATTTGAACCGAACTAACTTTTGGATAAACCGATAGGTTTATCAAATCTTTAAATTAAAATAATCAAACCAAACTAAGAATCCAAGTGAGATAACAAAAAAATAACACCTAAGAAGCCGAGTGGGTGTCGTTTCGAGTAATGAGTGAACAACTGAATAATGAAACGAAGAGGTATAAAAAAAATCATCTTGGTATGAAATTTTTGAATTTTGAAATGAAAGAATTTAAGTAAAATATATTAAAATAATAAAAAGAGCAAGTGTAAAAGGTGGAATATAAGGAGAATATGCACTAAAAGGTTTTGAAATATTAACATTGAATTAAAAAATAGAAATGATGGTCAAAACTTCCATTGTTCTCGTTTACATAGTATTTGTGAAAACGCTTATTTTTTTTTACATATTGTCTGTTATAATAAATCGGAGCTTTACCGTGATTAATAAATGCTTGTTGACAAGAAAAATTAAAAAGAAAATTAAAAAATGGCTATCACCAAAAGTCTAAAAGAAATATAAGTTGCCAAAATGCTAAAGCATAACTTGATTACATAGTTTATTTATGTTGACTGAAATTAGTGAAGGCCAAGTATACGCTAAGTGGAAATCAATAATTTATTGAGATGGACTAATATGCCTATATGTTTGAAAATACAAAAAGTATGTAAATTTGTATAGTTTATTTTTTTTTGTGAATAATTGATCCATAATGTGAATGTACAACATATCATTCAATTGATTGTCTCACGAGCGAGGGCGCTAAAATAAATGTGAATTCAGTAAATTTGAAATACCTTTTTCTTTCTCTCTTGTATATGTTTACTGGAAAACCGGGATTGGTCGGACCATTCGCAACCCATATATATACGTAAATTAAATACAAAAGAACGTACATGTCCGTGTTTGTGTGCATTACATGTTTGTGTACAAAAAAAAATTATACCGAGCTTGTGATTATTTGAAATTATACCCCCAAAAAAATTCCAGAAAAATCTTTCTTAAGGAATTTATGTATTTTTTCCCTTTGCATATATCTCTGTAATATAAAGTATACAATAAAACGTACCCTATATTTATGTATATTTATATCTAAAACATAAATGACATACACCAAAAAAACCTAGATTCTCCCCAAATTTCATCCAACGGCACAAACCGCATAATAAATAACCCTATCAAAATATAATAATAAATATTGAAATTTGATAGCGATAGTTTAGTCCTCGATGAATGCGAGTCCCTCATATTTACTCCTTTTGGCATCCGATCTTTCTATCTCTCTCTCCCAACTTGATATGTCTCTCTGCGTCTCTTTCTTTCTCTAAATCTTTCTTTTATTTTACTCTTCTTTTTTTTATATAGCCAACCATAAGACAAAGCTACGAACGAGGAAGAGAGAGAGAGAGAGATATTTCTAGTCACGATGCAGGAGATAATACCGGATTTTCTTGAAGAGTGTGAATTCGTCGACACTTCACTAGCCGGAGATGATCTATTTGCTATCTTAGAGAGTCTTGAAGGCGCCGGAGAGATATCTCCGTCGGCTGCTTCTACACCTAAAGATGGAACCACAAGTTCCAAAGAGTTAGTAAAGGATAAAATCTATGAAACTTCACGTTCAAAGAGGAATAAGAGGAAAAGACTAGAAACCGAGAAAGAAGAGGAAGAAGAAGAAGATGGAGAAGAAGAAGGAGAAGGAGAAGAAGATAATAAGCAAGATGGGCAACAAAAGATGTCTCATGTAACCGTGGAACGTAACAGGAGAAAGCAAATGAACGAGCACTTAACCGTTTTACGTTCTCTAATGCCTTGTTTCTACGTCAAACGGGTACATATTCAATACATCTATACATTTTCTTAGCCACTACTTTGGTATTTGAGCTGTCGTAGCGTCTGAGTTATTATTATTCTAAAACATTTGTTCAATTAATCTTTTTGGTATACCTAACTATCATATCCTTTCTTAGAAACATCAATTACAACAAAAGCACCATGTCTATGTTTTTTTAAGGAATAATGACAATTATAATGACATTTGGTCCCACTAATCATCTCTTTTTATTTTCTTTCATGTCACACTGTGATAGATATATTGTCCATATTGACTTATATTGTGTTTTCCTTTGATTATAATATAAGGGGGACCAAGCATCGATCATAGGAGGAGTTGTGGAATACATAAGCGAGCTACAACAAGTCCTTCAATCTTTAGAAGCCAAGAAACAACGTAAGACCTACGCGGAAGTACTAAGCCCGAGAGTAGTCCCTAGCCCTCGTCCTTCACCGCCTGTCCTAAGCCCTCGAAAGCCACCTCTTAGCCCGCGCCTCAACCACCACCAGATCCACCACCACCTCCTTCTCCCTCCCATAAGCCCTCGAACTCCTCAGCCCACAAGCCCATACCGGCCCCATCCGCCGCAACTACCACTAATCCCACAGCATCCTCTTCGTTCTTACAGCTCATTGGCCGCCTGCAGCAGCTTAGGGGACCCACCTCCATACTCTCCAGCTTCATCTTCTTCCTCTCCTTCAGTTAGTAGTAACCATGAGAGTAGTGTGATAAACGAGCTTGTTGCTAACTCAAAGTCGGCTTTGGCTGACGTGGAAGTTAAGTTCTCAGGAGCTAATGTGCTGCTAAAAACGGTGTCACATAAGATCCCTGGACAGGTTATGAAGATAATTGCTGCTCTTGAGGATTTGGCTCTCGAGATTCTTCAGGTTAATATTAACACCGTCGACGAAACCATGCTTAATTCTTTCACCATCAAGGTATGTACGAATAATCATCCTAATTAACTTTCACTGATTTTTTTGGTAATGCGTGTAATATATGGTGGGTGAAGAAATGGTAGGGTACAGTAATAAGTAGAATTATAAGAAAATCGGTGTAAGATGCATAATTCTTATCTACATTGTATATATACATAAATGCACACAAACCATAGGGTATGTCAGATATTGCTCACAAGCATACAAAACTAGACTGTTCTTTGTTTATATACTTTTACTTAAAAGCTTAATAGTATACCATTTGACTTATTTTTTTAAACCAAGGTGTGAGTTACACGTGTTCCTATATATATATGTTTTAAAATTCTTTCGTTATTCAATTCTATGTGAATATTGAAGAGTATCACAAATCTTCAAATTTGAAATGGAAACATATTATATATATATTGAAATTATATATATTTGACATTTATTTAAATAAGTCAAGTTGATGTTGTTTGCTGGTTTTGCTTATTGTGAAGACTTAGTTTCTAGTTTCTACATCCGATAAATGCATAAATTTTTCCAATAAGAATTGACATATTAATGGTTTTAAGTAATTGTTATTATAGGTTGATGATGATCTATATATCTCTCTCTCTCTATTGTTCTTGTGTTAGATTGGAATTGAGTGCCAACTAAGTGCAGAAGAATTGGCTCAACAAATCCAGCAAACATTCTGCTAATAAGATTAAATACATCTTCCACATAAACCCTAACGAGAGATCAGTACGTACTCACTTCTCTCCTTATTATCTTTAAACATTTCTACAAAATATATGGAGTTACTTTGAATAATATTGTTATTTGAGATTTAAAACGAATAGTAGTTAAGTATAACTAATATCAATGAGGTTTGAAAAGTTATCAGCTTTATATATAACAGCTTCGTCACATGTTTTTTCTATTTAAGTTTAGAATTAGAGTAACAGTACTCCTACCTTGTGTAACTCATTTTTTCTATTACATCGAGCATTGTAGCTGTAATTTCATATGAATGAACAATAGTGTATGAGTTTCTCATGAATCCTTTGTTTTTTTTTTACTAATATCGGGTATATATATTAAACGGACCAACATAATAGGACATCACTTTTATTATAATGGAGCTAAAAATTAGAGATGGACATTACATAGTTTTGGAGTAAATTAAAGTTATATATATATATATTTGAAGTTCTTAATTAACAATGTTCAATTACAGTTTATCTTTGCTTATCTTGTTTCGAAGTAAAATGATGTAAATGTATACATTATACCGTATATACATAAATGTCTGATTTTCGCATTGTTATCTGTAAAAAAATCAAAGTCTACATATCTTATGTAAGAAAAAAATATACCAACTGTACATTTATTTTATATTTAAGTAACCAATGTAAAAAAAACAAAGTTGCTGAAAAAAAAGAATAAAAGAAAGGCACAGCCACAAATTCAGAGTCATGCCTAGGAATAAATAAAAATTTAGAAGTGAACTTTTGAAATACGAAAAAAATAATCTAATAATCATAGTATTATTTCGAATTAGATATTTAGAACCATAAAATTGACAGGTTACAAATTTTAAGGGCGAAAAACAATAATATATAAATTCTAGATCATTTTGATGAAGCTCAAGATGAAAATGCCAATTGTGTGAAACCATCTTCAAGCTCTCGTTCCATCTAAGTGAAGCTCAAGATGAAAATCACAACAAACCGATCTCTTAACCACCTAACCAAAACTCACTTCTTGTTTTGCCTGATACATAATGGATAATCATTACTTGGGAATCCTAGTTATAATTCGTTTCGGATAAATTATCTAAAATTACATAACCAAAATAGCTACAATCCGAATCCACTCTCTACCCTTTTCAATAATAGCTACAAACGGCCCATTACTGGTGAACTAAGCTGTGAAAAACTGGACTTGGTCAGATATTTTCGGCCCATACATACTCTTATATTGAGCTAGTGATCTTAATGTTTATATTGGTAGTGTCTTAGTTATCTAATGGGCTCTACTAATTGAGACAGGATCTGGTACAATTTCTCTATTTTTAACTGGTGTTCTGACTTGTGTGAGTTTATGTGAAACGATATTAGATGGTCTTGTATGTTTGATAGTGTGGCTAGCGACGTCGATTAAGTATTGAATCACATTGCTAAAAAATTGAGCGAGTCAAGTGTTTAATTTGACTACTAAACAAACATGACTTATCTGTTTGATCCATGTTCCTGTAAAATCAGTTTCAGAAACAAAATGTCAGTTCTTTACAAATGAAATGGATGGCTTTTTTTGTTGCCTTTTTGATCAATAAGAAAGGAGAAGAATATTGTCCCAATTGCTAAACCAAAGGCAGGACAATGAAAAGCAAAAAAAAAAAAGAGGCAAAAAGCACAAGCTCTATGTTACGATAGAAGTGTTGTAAGAAAATCCAAAATAAGCTTATTCTAGCATTTTGCTAAGGACATAAAAGAGATAAAGAGGAAAAACTAAATGATTCCAAAATCAAATGTTTTCTCGAACAAATAAGAACAAAAAAACAATATCGGTCCCCTCGACAACATTTTTTGTAATTAGGAACGCATCATGATTATGATCAGAAGGAGATTCAAGCTGGAATGACATGGACGCTTAAAATTAGGTAAGTATCATAGACGTTCGGATATAAACAATATATAAATATTATAAAATTATACCATAACTGATTTGTTATATTGTGGATTATAACACACGTCAATATAATAATGTAAAGTTGACAAATAAAGTTCCTAACTGCTAATCAGGAATGTGTCTTTTTCCTTTTTTGAAGTTATTAAATTACGTATATTATTTTCTGTAATATATATATATATATGTTATTTTCTGTAATATAAAGCATGAAGTTTTGTAAATATTTTTAAAGTTTTTTCACAATATTTTACTCAATTATAAAATTTAAGAGGATGTATTCAATCTAGATTCTGAATGGTTTGAAAACATTTGGGTTTTTGATTTTTTTAGATGATTTTATGTAAATTAGAAAAGGTATTATGATCTTTATTAAACTATTTTAGAGTTTCTTTTTAAAATATTTCACTTTTTATATTTTTAACTAAAAGGCTTCATCTTAATATTTTAATATTATAAAACATTTCTAAATTCTACTGGTTAAAATATTTACAATAACAATAGATTTTAAAGTTCAATAACAAGAAATTTTAAAAATAAAATTTTGAAATAACACAAAATTTATCATCTTAGCATAAATAATTCCAAATTTCAATTTGAATGCACCCCTAAAATGTTTTTCTACTTTTTCTATGGTCAACGTTTTTAGAGGGATGTTATTAGATTATAGATTTTGATTTATTTTCTTTTTATTAAACCCTATATTTATTGAATCTGGAAATGATATCATTATGTTATAAGATAAATAATTCAAAATCTTCCATTATCCAACTTATAAATGAAAAATACCTGTTGTAAAAAAAATGGAAAATACCTTAACATTTTTATGTTGTTAGAATATAATAAAAATATATTTTTCTCCATTTCGGGAAATTTATGATGGTTTTCTGATTAAACATAAAAAATATAATTCCATGGTTTTATGTGATACTTTGGATTTTTTTTTCAATTTTAAGTGATACTTTGATTTTTATTTAAATACCTTCACAAAAATTTCTTTAAATTCCTCAAGGTTCATCTAAAATGTCATCACAACTTACATTCAAAATTTAAAATCGAGTGGCCCTTACAGTTTTTGTTACTAATTAAACTGATTGTAATGAACCACACCGATGAATAGTTGATTACTATTATGAAAAAAAACACAGCAAAAGAAACAAAAGACATGATAATTTCGTGAAGCTAAATAAAACTACAACTATACATATATATAGATTTGGTTTTTGGGGGTGGGGCAGAAAAAAAAAGGATAAAATATAATGACATTTCAAACTAAGAAGGATAAAAAGAGCAACGTGGACGGTGAGGTTTGGTCTTTTTATGTGAAGAAGATTGATGAAGTTGGCGTCGTTTCTCAGCAAAGCCATCACTGTTTCTCATTATCCAATATCTCTCTATCTCTTCTGCTTGTCTTCCTGGCACTCGTCCTGCTATTAAATCCCACCTAAAGCAAAAAGAAGAAGAAGAAGAAGAAGAAGAAGAAGAAGAAGAAGAAGAAGAAGAAGAAGAAGAAGAAGAAGAAGAAGAAGAAATTGTTACCTATCACCGACAAGTCTATGCATTCGACAGATGAGATCTTCTTCTTGTTCTGTCATATTGATAAACTCCCATTCGATACTGCTCACTTCTGCACATAGTTATATTCAGCCAATTAAAATCAAACAAATATTTAACTAAAGAAAAATAAATTGTTTTTGTTTTGTTTTGTTTTTTTGCTTATGACTAAAATTAGAAACTAATCTTGCTACGTTTTTTTAAATTACTTAGCACGAGGTGTTCAACTAATATAGAAGTGAACATATGCCTTGTTTTTTACAAGTGATCTCAAAAACAAATCACTAGGCCAAATCGGATCCTAGGAACTAAATTTAAAGTCGGAACAAAAAAAATGCTTTCAAGATGTGCAAAAGCATCTATATTTCTTGCTTCTACCCATGAAAAAATTACGCAAACAAGTAAAATTCGAGGTAGAAGAACAAATAAATAGGGAATAGTGAGAGACCTTCAGAGTCGTGGAGAGTGACTTTGTGTTGCTTACGACGGCGACGACGGTCGGTGTTATCCATTAATTCTAGAGCTAGTAAGAAGAAGGTAAATGAGATTTGTGGTTTAGTTGGAGAATGCAAGAAAAGAAGAATGTGGGAGGTGAGAGTTTATAGAGAGAAGAAGAAGAAGAAGAAGAAGAAGAGAGGAGGAGAGAGAGATGGAGAGGAGGAAGTGTCCAACGAACAGCCTTTGCAAACTAATAGTAAGAAAGTGTTGTGTGGTTTTGTTGACCTCTTAGCATTTGTGTAGACTTGTTGTTGACACTCTCATATACACATGGAGATAAACTATTTTATTGGGATTTGTAAGTATTTGAAATTATTCTCGTTTATCAAATAGTAACAACATTACTATTTCCATTATACGAATTTTCTATAAAAAAAATTATATAAAATTTATTCTCAATTTGGCAGGGCAAGTTCCACGATTTTATGGTAATTGGTTTTGTTTTTTCTTCTTTCTATTTCTAATTTTCCAAGTCCACTTTATTTTCTAAGAAATTCAATTTTTCTATAAAGCTACTAATTTTTCATGATTTCTCTTATGGGATTGGGCATAAAACCAAAACCAAACTGGTTTTTTTTGCTTTGATCTGAAAGATTACAATTATTTTTAATAAATATACCAAGACAAATCTAAACAGAACATGAATTTAATGCAATAGAACGAAGTAAAATTAAATTAAATAAAACAACTAAAACTTATTAAATACTAATAACCATTCACATACCAAAAATACATTTCAATATATTGAAAGCAAATAAAAAGTATAGTTGTTTTTAAATATTTTAGTAGAAATACCAAATCAAATATGAATCACAAAAATTTTAAATAGAACTGGAAAAAAATTTATTATACTTTAGATTTTTTTTCATAATCGGAAAATCCAAAACCCAACCGAACCAAAATAGAAAATCGAATAAAATTTTAATCATGGTTAACTAATTCAGTTTTTTTTAAACAAGAAAAATAATATTTTGCATAGTTCTTAAGAAAATCTTTACGAAGAATTTGGACAAAAAAATTTAAGCATACAATTTTACTTTTTGAAATTTGATCCCAAATTAAGATGAGTCATAGTAAAGTACTAACACAATAATTTTAATTCAAATTCTCAAATTTTTGGCATATATTGTAGCTTTAATTTGATCCCAAATTTTTGTTTCTACTTTTGGCATAAATTGTAGTTTTAAAATTTACCTTGACTTAGACAGAACATATGACGCAGTATGGCAACTCCTTCGCTGGCAGGGTACTGAAACCACTTACACAAGCCATTTAAAGTGAGTCTAGAGAAATTTAATCTCTCTCATACATGATCTAACTAAAACCCCTTGAACCTTTATATTTTTTTCCAGAAATTGAAAAAAATTCAAAATCTATCATAATGATTGAACCGGACCACTAAAACAACGTATTAAATTCGAATGAGAAACATCACATATAAATACGCTTTCCAATAAATTTTTGTAAAAAATACACTTTTCAATAAAGAATTATAGATAATTGATAAGAATAACTTAGAAAGAAATACAGAAAATGCAATAATCCGAAACTCGTCTGATTTTTTACGATAAAAAAAAATTTCTTTTTAAAACTAAATAAGAGTTCTTTGCATAATATATTTTTAGATATATAGTTTTTTTTCCATAACCATTTTTGGATAAATATCGTATAAAAAAATATTAAAAATATTGTTGTATAAAATATTTTTAATAAAGAGCCAATAAAAAGACTTTGTATTGCCTCAAAGTCCCGGAAAATCTTGCACCGGTTCTGTCGGTACAAATGGACAAAGATGTAATTAAGTTTGTAATATTTGATTTTACCATTTTTCTATGATTGGTATTGCCTCATATTTTTCTCCTAGATTGATATTAATCAAAAAAGCAGTCTGTATCTATTTCACTTTCCACTTTAAAATAAAAATATCTTTACATATTATTTATTTTCTGTTGTTGAACGAAATACCTTTACATAGTCCAAATTATAAGAGAGAAGAAAAATATTTAGTAGCTTTGAAATCCCCATAAAGAGAGCTACTAAACAATAGTTTTGGAGCTAATTAAGAAAATTATAAGAGAGAAGAAAAAAGGAACCGAATTGAAACATGGTTGCAGCCGATGGTAAGCCACTTCAACTAACATTCTGAGTCTTAAATGAACATATCTTTATCTTAACGTATATATGAGTCCACATGTAAGTGTAGGAGAGTCCCCATATATGTATATATAGTATTTTGTTAAATCTGGTTACTGAAATATCATTAAATCACCATTTTGGGTCAAAGATCATTAAAACACCATAGAGTAAAAGCTCGAATTAAATATAAGATATTGTTGACGACAAACAAACTAATCAAAAAACAAAATTTTGAAACTGTAGATATTTCATTGGTTAACAACATTGTTGACAACAGTAAAGGTGGGCCAATGAATGTTTCTGATGTTTTCGGTCGGAAAATGTAATATACGAAAAATTAGATTCACTTAGCCTCATCCATTAAACAAGGCATGACTTAATTTAGACTTAACTTAGAGTTAAGAGCCTAAGATTTTATACTTCGTCGGTTCTTTGAAGATTTACTTTGAATTTTTTATTAAAAATAATTAAAGTGTAATCATATATGCACCATGTTTTATATTAGGATATATTCTATATAAAATAATATTTTATTAAACACATATTTCGCAAGGCCACCATGTATCTGAAACATATTCCTTTCTTTTTCTTATCTAGTATCTTTCCTATTTTTAGGTTTACTCTTAAAACAAAAGTTAGTAATTTTAGTTAACAATCTATTCTAATATTTTAAGTTTTTCTCCAAAGATAAATTATGAAAGACTATCATATGTCCTCCTGAATTATGATAATACCTCATTTTTAAAAGATTGCACTACAATCAAATGACGATAGTTTAAAAGCTTTAATCTTACTCTACCTTATTTTTTAGGAAAATTTAGAAAAGTGACAAATTAACTCACTTATTTTCCTAATAAACATTTTTCAATTTTATCCACTTTTGGTCTATTTACCCTTAAATTAAATATAAATAATTTAAGATATATTTTTAAATTTTTTAAATTAAAAAATATAAAATATGTAAGAACCATCAGTTTCAATATACTTCACAATTGTTTTTGGAAAATCATTGTTAATTACCTTCTTTTTTTGTTCTACGACTTCTAGAATTCAAATTCTAGTTCTATGAATGAGTGGAATAGATGTTTTAATTTTTTATATATATCTAAAAAGCTAGATTTTAGGTTCCACCGGTTGTTTCGTGTTATACTTTACTGTAGAATGTGTTTTCTAAAATATGTTATGTATTCTACGAAATCATGAATATTTATTCTGAGATATTTTATATCTCCTACTGTGTCTTAAATACATATTCAAGCACTTTCTCTACTTTCTATTTTTTCTTGAGTAGACATTCTATCACAATCTATGTTATCTACAGATAGTATAATGCAAATTTTGCCGATTTTGTTTAAAATGTTTTCTTAAACCTAGGATATACAGTTAGTGAATATTCTTCATATTTTTCCAATTCTCTCTTCTTTCTCTACTTTTCACGACATCCTCTGTTTTCTTTCTTCTCAGTTTTTTTTATTCTCTTTTTTTGCTTTCTTCTTCTTTTATATTCTTCTCAATTTGGTCACCGGAGAAGAGTGGAAAAGGAAAGAGGGAAGAACAGGAAAGAGAGGAGAAGAGAAAAAGAGGAGAAGAGAAAAGAAGGAAGAAAAAAAGAGAAAAAAATATCAATTTTTTTTGAGTTTTAGGGGTTTTAAGAAATTCAAAACAATGTAAATAATTTTAAATTTTTGAATAAATTTTTTAATATTAATAGAGGATAAAATCGGATTTTAGTTAATCAAAGTATTAGTGAGGCAATCTTATATTAACAAAAGTTTATTAGGACAATAGATGAATTAACATTAGATACATTAGTGTAAATCAAAGTCTTTTTTCCAAATTTTCCTATTTTTATGACATTAGTGTAACATTAGATACATTAACCAATCATTCATTAAATGTTATTCATATGACAATAGAATCAGTTCGAGAGCATAACAATATTTCCTCAAAAAATGAAAAAGAAGGTGTCAACAAAAAAACTTTTATGCTCACAACCCTTAATTACGAAAGAAAAAGATGATGATTATTCAATATGTATAAACACTCTATAAAAATAGAATAACATCAATGTATTACAAATTAGTTGCAATATAAATTTGTTTTTTCTAAAAAAATAAATTTGAGATTTTTTAACAATTTTTAATGAATAAAACAACATTCACATCTTATAAAAAATAATTTATTTATTTATTTCTAAAGCAATATTAAAAATAAATAGAAGATATCATTTTCGATAACTGAAATCAAGTTTATTGGTAAAAGGAAAAACAGTCATATAACATATTTTAAAAAGATAACATATACCGGAGTACACGATATTACTCTATTTTTAGCAATAATTTTAACTACATCAATTAAATATAAAAAAAATTGAAAAAAATCATCATATATCTTTAATAAAATATTGCATAGCAAAATATATATTTTCGTTTTTGTGAATCAAGCCTCTCGGCTGTGTCTCACATCTCTTTTATAACATGATGTCAATCGTCACTTATGACCTAAGTACAAGACAATCTCACTTTATGATCTTCTGCCGACCAACAATCGTGGTGTCGTGATTTCACAACCCCTTATCAATGGTTTGAATTACGACGAATGGGCTATCAATTTTCGTATGGCACTTAGCTCATCCAAGTTATTTGTTTTTTTTTAATGGAAGTGTTTCCAAACCAATGGCATACTCCTCCTCATCTTGAAGATTGGACCGCAAAAACAATCATCTCATAGTTGGTTTGATCAAACAAACATTGACGCAAATTCTCGATCTTCTATTTCTACTCGTGAAGTCGCCAAAGACTTGTGTGACATCATCATGAAATGCTTCTCGATCAAAAGTGGGGTTCGTCTACAACAACTTCCAAATCCTTTAGCTACTTGCAAACAAAACTGTTCAACGGTGGATGATTATGTTGGCCGTCTAACAAATAACAATTAAGGCAGCAGGTAACAATATCATGTCCTATTATACTGTGTAATTTTCATTATAATAAACTAGGGGAGAAAAAAAAATGGAAACTTAGTTTATACATGATTATGGTTATGAAAGAGTAGTATAAACTTTGAGGGCAAACATCTATCTGACTTTCCAAACTCTGACTTCTACTAATTCATTTGTTAACTTTGACCATCTCATTCTTTGACCAAGCTTCGTAATGAAACCATAATGTATTCATACAAAATATGGTAAATTTTATAAAAATAAAATAAAAAGCTCAAGGGTAACTTTTCTAAAATAAATATTTTATAGTTACACTCTACATTTGATTTGCAGCACTTTACAAACGAACTGAAACCTAAACACCATAAGTTGTTTTCTAGGTTCTGTTTACAATGTTAGAAGGGTGACATTCAGCAAAGTACATATATCAACAATTTAAAATTGACCACACACAAGTGATTAAACCATTGTACAAAAACTATCCAATAAATGTTGTATATAAGAAATTTTTTTGTATCTAAATTATGCAAATCTGTGATTAAATGTGTAACATTTTCTCTATTATTATTTCTAGGAAATCTTATTCTATTTAGCAGTTGTATATTAACTTAGATCTCTAATGCTGTGCTAATAAAGAAAACCAAAACTTAGATATCCACAGGTAGGTGGAAGATATCGTGTCTGGTCCATTTCAATTAAACAATCCAGTCCACTCCTCCTACGATCAGATTTTTAGTTGAATTATCCGTAAGTCCATTCCTACAATACCTATCTATTAGTTTGGTCTTTTTTTGTTTTTTCTTTTGACTTATCTACTAAATGAAATCTAAAACACTAAATCAGATAAATACGTTTTTTTTCAATCAAAATAAAAAAATATTAATATTTTAGTAATTATCAAAAAATAATATTAATTACTTTCCAAACTTATTTTAATAAACGTATTTTGTTGAAGTTTAAATTTTTTTACTAAGTTAAAACACTCTCAGTGATTACAACGGAGTGTACAACTTTTATTACTGTAATAAGCGTCTTTTTTTATAATAAAAAGTATATGTCTACATCAGTCAAATTTTCAGATCTCTCCCACCACACAAAAATATAAATACAAAATTCTATACGATAATGTCCATAAATTAACAAGAAGCGACTGAATTGATCAATTTGATGGTACATGCAACAAAGGACCACATTTCAAATAGACTTGGATTCTAAGTGGAACCATACACTCTTCTCGAACATTCTATGTATAATTACAATATATGCTAAAATATCTCTGTCATCTACATTATAGTTTTTTTGGTTAACTTTTTTATAATATACGATAATTTCTAAATAGTCAAATCTAAGCTTGAAATTAAATTATAGTCATATAATTTTCAAAATATATAGACTAACTATTTCAAAGACGAATTTTAAAAATAATCTCAATCTTACAGGTGAATTATCATAAAAGTAGGTGATGACATCAGACACGAGATTAGTCCACAATTTTCATATAAGATAGAAATATGAACCCCGCGATAAAATAATTTCATATGACCGGATAATTCAACTTTATTAGATATAAATGGTACTTCAATTTTTGAGCCAACGATTTTTTTTCGTGAAATATTTGGAAAAGAAAACAAGAAAAAAGAAAAAGAAAAGAAAAGTAAATAGTATATGTCGGAGTGTTATACTATTTCCACACATGATGTTGATATAGAATTGGAAATGCTGCATCTATTCAATTCAATTTGATGCATGTTGTACTTCTACATCCAAAGTGTTTCCACATAGGTTGACACATAAACTATTGCTTTAAATCTTTTAGAATTATTGCTTTAAATCTTTTAGAATTTTTTTTTGAAAGTTACAGTCTAACTAGAAATCATAATCGACCTATTCTATAACCAAATAATATAAATATTTTTGTTAAAATTAATTATCATAAAATTACACACATTCTATATGAAAAGGAGCTAATCCACTTATCATTTGCCTAAAATATGTTGCGTACTTAAGAAAACAATCCACAAATAACGAAAGTTTTAGAAAAACCAACCACAACCCATCCTGTCATTTGACAGAATAATAAAAATATATACTGATTTCTCATGTTTCAATTTTTTTTATCAAGTTAGGACATTTGTAAATTATTTTGTATTATTGATAATAATATAATGAATACACTATTTATGTTTTGATAAAATTTACCTTACCCATTTGGGCCGGGTTTGATTGCGTTTGCATTGTACTGCAAGTTAACAACTAATTATCAGATTGATAACTTATTGTGTTTTTTTTAATTAGTAGAATGATATTGAATAGGTTATGAGGTGGCAAATATGGACACAAAGGAAGAGTGGAAGTCTTTGGTGCCATTTCCACTACCATCCCAACGACATAAGTAAGCCACCTGCTTACAAAAACATTATCACTCTTTCTTTATTTGGTTCAATAATTATAATACTATTCTATAAGCATTAATGCATGCATTATTGTGTTTTCTTGCATGCATTCAATATTGTTGACAATAAAGTATATATCTTATTAGAAAAAGGTATATTTATGCATGCAAATTATACGTGTACAAAAATATTAGAATAGTGTATTTTGTTTTTGGTTTTCTAATTCACCTAGAGAAATTGAAATATTTTCACTTCATTATCGTCCATTAGTTTTCTATTTTTTTGGGAATTTGATTTCTACAACTAACTGATGGTAATTTAGTGACGAATTCTTTTGTGGATTTAAGGCATAGTTCAATTCCTGCTAGATATACTCCCTTCTGTTTCTGAAAAATGATTTTTTTTTTAAGTTTTGTTTCAAAAATATGATGTTTTAGAATTTTAATGCATAATTGGTTAAACAACATCTATTTTATTCTTGTTTATTTTTTATTCATAAAATATAAATATAAATTATTAAAGTATAGTAGTAATAAATTAGGAAGATGAAATAAGTTTATGCAACAAATCGTTTACAGTGACAATAATAAGAACAAAAGGTTTCAATAGTCATTTCTAAAATTTTCTTAATATATATGAAAACACATAAACATTCATCTTTTATATCATTTATTTCTAAAATTCACGATTTGGATAAAATTCGCTGTTCGTTACTTTGTTTTTCCCTTACTACACATGAATTCAATGACTATCTTTTTGATTATTTTGTTCTGTTATTATAATATAATTATCATCCCAAAAAAACATTGAATAGTATTAAATCATATATATTTTTTCGAAAAAAATCATACTTGTTTGATAAAATAATATATATTCCAGCTAATTTAACCAGTAAATAATTTACACTGGTTAAATTGGTTGAAATACGTATAAATTGTAGATTGATTTTGTGATGTAAGAATAAACAAAAATTGAGATGTGAGCTAATGCTTATCCCTGATAGAGGACACTAGTTTCACATCCCACGTGTTGCTAACCCACCACAAAGCTAACTAAAAACTATGTTTAGATTTTTTGAGTTGAAGTTCCTTTAATCTATGTCCATTATTATCATTTTCTATTATATTTTCCATAATCGCTTAAACAAAACTACCTTCTTAAATTCGAGGTTTTGTAATTTAGTGCGATACAAACAAAATAATAAAATTATGTGTTCACGAATTGGATCAAACCTTTTTTTGAGTACTAGAATCGTCCCTTGTAGACGTTAACGTACCCCGTGAACCTTCACAATCTATTAAACGAAATCACATTTTTATAAATTCTATAATGAACATATACATAAGGTTATAATCCGATATATTAATTTGGTTTTATACGATATACTTTGCATATATATGCGTTTGTAATTTGTGGTGAAATAGTTGCTAATAGGTTGTTGAAACACATAATTTGTGTGATATATCATCTAATACTATGCGTGTTCTTCTTTTATAATAAACTAAATTTTGTGAAATTTGTATATATCAACAATTATTTAATCTCCACACACATCTAATTGTCTAAGAACGTCAAATATCCTGATGGTTGCAATATGTAATCCATCATCTTTACTATGTTTGTTTTTATTTCATAAAACTTCATCCGTATATGACGGACGAATGACGATTGTGTGTTATTCTAAACTTTTTTTTGTAATTGTGAGTGTGTTTGAATATTCAATAGATTTTTCTAAATTCAAGCTTACTCTCTATGAAATAACAAAGTTTAACACTCTCCATTATTGCGAACTTGTTAAAAAAAACTTTGAAAATAATTGTTAATAATATTAATCACATCAATATAATAATTTTCGGAATTAAAATGATAAAATTACCAAATGTCCCAAACTTGTGATCAAATTTAGAATGTCCCAAACTTGTGATTATTATTTTAAAATGAAACACCAAAGACATGTTATTATATATACAGACACACACATTATAGGCGTATAACTCTCCTACATCCCAACCATTCCATAATCTTTGTTCTTCTGTCCAATCAAAAATGGGTGATAAACTTCGATTATCCATCGGAATCTTGGGTAATTTGTTCTTTAATTTGTTTTTTGTGTAATATTATATTTTCTTAATCTATCCTATGCTCTGTTTCCAAATTTAGTTAATATATTTTTTTATTCCTTTAAACCATAAACAAATTTGTATGATTTTTTATTATTTAAAACTTATTTATGGACTCTCCACAGGAAACGGAGCTTCCTTGCTTCTCTATACAGCTCCAATGTACGTAGCAAAATCAAATAGACAACTTAATTTAAACTAACCAAGAAAGTAAACTATAACTATTTTTTTCTTTTTCTTAATTTGTATATGTAGATTAACATTTTCGAGAGTGTTTAAGAAGAAAAGCACAGAAGAATTCTCATGTTTTCCTTACGTTATGACACTCTTCAACTGTTTGATTTACACTTGGTACGGTTTACCGATTGTAAGTCATCTTTGGGAAAATTTTCCTCTTGTCACCATTAATGGACTCGGTATCCTTCTCGAATCAATCTTCATTTTCATATATTTCTTCTACGCGTCACCTAAAGAAAAGGTAACTCTATTCATTAGAATCATATGAAAAGTTTTCATTGGTATATATAAAATAAGTTAGTGATATTGATCCATGTAAACATTTGAATTAGATTAAGGTTGGTGTTATATTTGTTCCGGTGATCGTTGTGTTCGGGTTAACGACGGCGATCTCAGCTCTGGTGTTTGACGACCACCGCCACCGGAAATCATTCGTCGGAAGTGTTGGCCTCGTGGCTTCTATCTCCATGTATGGTTCTCCTCTTGTGGTTATGGTAAGCTTTATATATATATGCATCGTTGGAAATATCTATGTCACAAGACAAATTTTTCATTTTTCTACCACAATGTTCAAACAAAAACTCTTTTTAACTGATGTTGGTAGCTTAAGTTATGTATTAGTTAGAGATTAATACAAGAATATATATATTTATGGACCAAGCTAATTAATGTGAATGTGTGTGCAGAAAAAAGTGATAGAGACAAAAAGTGTGGAGTACATGCCGTTTTACTTGTCATTCTTCTCATTTCTTGCTAGCTCCCTTTGGATGGCTTATGGTTTACTAAGCCATGATCTCTTTCTTGCGGTTTGTTTTTCTCTACTTCACTTCCTAATTTCTCTAGTTTATTTTCTTAATTTGACATTTTAGTTTTAAAGAAAGTACATTACAATTGACATGTTTGTGTGAATATATAAATTGTTGATATTTTCATGTGCATGCATGGTTTTGATGATGGTATCGATTTGATTTTTTTTACAAATATTTAGTCACCTAATATGGTGGGAACTCCATTGGGGATTCTGCAACTTATCCTCTACGTTAAGTACAAGAACAAGAAGGAAGTACCAACAACAATGGTGATGAGCACATGGGATGATGAGAAGAACAAGAGCACACTTGAGGTTGTAGTTGACGTTGATCATGATGGTGATGGTGATGATAATGAGAAGAGTTTCAACAATGCATGTTAGTTAGTTTTCAAAGTCATCGACTTAATTTTCTTACCCAACAACTCCTTGTGAATCCAGAGATTCTAATGTAAACTTCATGGTCTCGTGAGTTTTGGCTTTCGCTACATGATGTTACATTTCTATTGTTGGTCTTGTGAATAAAGACAAGAAGAGTTTTTTGTTTTCGACGACAAAAGATCTATGTTCGACAAAATAGGCAAAAGATAAGAAAACCAAACATCAATCGATAGTATATTATGATATATAAGGTGCAGAATTATTGAGCATTCTTTTTTTTTTGGAAAATATATCCAAAGATTACGTGGGAATATTCACTATTTAATCCACATAAAACACCATCATCACTTTTTAGAAAACAATTTGTATTATTCCGACTTAAAGTTAAATATTGTATTATTCAATTCGCATTGAAGACTTATTTTATTTTTGGGCAATTGATCTCAATTTTTGTTTCTAATTTCTTTTATTAGTTAAACAGTGAAAGATACAACAAATCAATAATCTACACATGTGGCCAATTAAAACAAAGATACAATACATCATTTTTCATGAGTTTTTTTTTTTGCCAATTTATCGACTGCTTGATTCCTTTGTCTGTTCACATGATCCAAGGAGCAAAATCATCTAACAAATATTAATCAGGATCTTTTCTATATTTATACTTTCCTCCCTTCTATTAATGGTGATAGTTAATTCCAAGTTATATGCCTCAAATTGAACATGTCTATATCCTTTAGACCATATTATTGGCAATACATATAAAAAAATTGGTAGCTTCCACTTGGATGAGAAGTTACCGGGACTTATACGGCTTGACCCCGAACAAATATGAGTTTCCGTTTGATCTGTTAGTAGCCATCCGACCCCGATTGATGTTTCTTTAGACAAAAAAAACTATTATCGAAATTACATTTAAACTAATTGAAGTGGTGGTTTCCAGGCTATTCATGAAACCATCATCCACATTACTACTATTTTCACATTAACAGATTATTCATCTATAAATTTATCTATCAATTTTTTTCGAGTGTATTTTCTGATTTTATTTTGTTATACGTCTTTATCTTTCTTTGGCTACCTATCAGATTTTTAATATTTTTAATAATTGTTTTTTGAATTTTTTTTAAATATTACATTTTTGTTAATTTATTGTCATAGTTGATTTTTCTGGACAGGAAAATGAGTTACGGACTTATGGCAAGTTTTTGGATTCTCCAAATATTTCTGAAACTTTTGTTTATTTATTCGGATTTTTTTTGTTATTGCATTAGCTTTCTTTTTATAGAGATGTGTTTCCGGAGAAACTTGTTTTTCGTCAGCTTAGTTTTCAAGGTTATTTTTCTTTTATCCTCGGTTAAGAATTTCAAAAATATATTCCACTTCTCTATCTTTTTTAATGTGAATCTAATAATCCTTCACGTGAAAAAAAAATTCTATTTTCTGATTCCTCGTATCCGAAGAAACTAAGGGGGTGTTATTGGATTGAGGAATTGAAAGTATTTTAATATAATTGTAATTGAAATTATTTTAATAGATATTAGTTGAATTTTCTAATACACAATGGATTTTAATGGAAATGCTTGTAATATATTTTGACTAATAAGTATGGATTTTGATGGAATTCTTTGTAGTTACAAGTTTAAAGAAAAAAAATTGAAAAAAAATTATTATAAAATATCTTTAGCAAAATAAAAATACTAAAACTAAATTTCTAAATATTTTAAATAAAATAAAATTTTGTTAAATATTTTGCAATAAAAACTAATGATTAAAATATAGTATCTTTGAATCAAGAGAGAAAATCAAGGTAACAAATGTTATTTTTCGTAAAACAAAGAGAAAATCTAGATATTAATTTAGAGATCATATTAAAAACTCTAAAACTTAAATTATAATAATATATTGTGAAAATTTTTTAAAATTTGAACTTACACATCACATCACCTTATTTTCCTACAACTAATAATAGTGCAATCAAAAATACATTAATTTAAAAATGTGAGAACAAAGACAATATGACCTTGTTGTTAATGGTAAATACATTACTCATTATTTTTATTAGTAGTTAAAGTGTATTAAAGAAGAAAGAAAAAATAGATTAAAATTCTTCAAAAACAGATAAAAATGTCTAGTATTTGTTTACTCTTATTTTAGATAAAAGAATACTTTAAACTTTATGGTTACTCAAATCCAACAAAATCAAATAGATTTTGAATAACATGTGTTTTTAATGTATTTCAAATTACATCTACCAAATATATAACCAATAACAAATATTTTAATGTACTTTATCAAATACACAATTGAATAACACTGGATTTTACTCTAAATTTACAATACATTCAATTCCATTAAATTACAGTATCCAATAACACCTCATAAATATTTTTCGATGAAAATATATGGGCTTTGGGCCGGACTCTTATTCTCAGCCCAATAACGAAGACACTCTTAAAACAACGGCGTTTAAAGAAACCGCGATATAAAACGCAGTTTGGATTCCGCTTTTGCTCCTAATCCCTATCCCAGACTCTTCATTCGTCTCAATACACATCTTCTTCCCGAACGCGAAACCCTAATTTCTCTGCAGATTCTCAATCAGTGAGTTTCCCTGAGAGGATTTCTTCAGGTAACATGATTTCTCATGATTTTTCTTCTATCTTACTCCATTTCGTAGTATTATCTAAACTTCGCTGGTAAAACCATATCCGATAACTTATTTGATTTCTTCGTCTCGGTATTGATTCTTGATGGTTGTCATCAATTTGTTGAGATCCAAGGATTTTCCGATTCGTAATACATTTATTGTGTCAAAGTGCATCGAGTACTGTAACTTTTTTCGCCATTTTTATAATCTCTATTTTTTTTCTGCTTCTTTATGTTGATTTATAGCTCCAGGATCGCTAGACCAATGTCTTCCGTTTCAAGCCAGCCACAGTTTCGTTACACGCAGCCTCCTTCTAAGGTTCTTCATCTGAGAAACTTGCCTTGGGAGTGCACTGAGGACGAGTTAATTGAGCTCGGGAAGCCCTTTGGTACAGTCGTAAATACAAAGTGCAATGTCGGCGCCAATCGGAATCAAGCTTTCATTGAATTTGTAAGTGAGAGAGATTATGCTAAGAAGTTACTACAAGCTTTTTTCATTGTATTATGCAGCAGAACAAGTTTTCGGTTTGTAATGAAATTTTGCGTATTTGTTTCTTACCTTTCAGGAAGATTTAAACCAAGCTATACAGATGATTTCTTTCTACGCTTCTTCGTCGGAGCCTGCTCAAGTTCGAGGTAAAACTGTCTACCTCCAGTACTCCAACAGGCAAGAAATAGTGAATAACAAAACGACGGCGGATGTTGTGGGAAATGTTCTTCTGGTGACAATCGAAGGCGAGGATGCTCGCATGGTCAGCATTGATGTTTTGCATCTGGTAAGTAGATCAAGCACCCTTTTTTTTGGTTTTCGTTAGAAGAAGTAAACATATTGCTGAAAGATTGCTTTCGGAGACATTCTGATACATTAGGTTGTAGGTTTTGGAAACTTTCTTTTGACATGAATGTAAATGGATCAGCAGGGCCATGTCAAGGCAATATCTTCAGTGGCAGCCTAATGCATTAGGAGAAAGAGCACATGTGTGTTTGTTTCCTTTCTCCTTTCCCTGACACTGCCTCTCTCTTTTCCCTACTCTTTCTCCCTCACACTTCCCTTTTATCAAATACTCTAATAGGATATGTAAGATATGATCTGACATAGCTGTAGTTATTGTTTTTGTTAGATATGATAGGGTGCAGCTCTATCTGCACATCTTTTGTGATATAGAACTGTATCAAGGTTTGTGTGACAGTGATGAATTCGATCTAGAGGTTCATCAGCCTGCTAACCTAGTGAGAAGTATCTCGTTTCTAATATGATTTTTTGATATGTTGGAAGACATTTATTCTGCCTTCCAGAGAGTGGAAACCTGCATCAAACTTATCACGCCATATTATGTTGGTTTAATTTGCTATCCTAGCTTTTGTGAAGCTGTTCGAGTTTTATACCTAGAGTGTTAGCCCAAACTAAATTTGTCTTGGAATGTTTCTGAAGTGCAAAATAATGACAAATGCTCCACTGTAGTCTTTAATGTCGAGTGTCGACCCTTCTGGTTTTTGTTGTTGCTGTTCTAATTGCTGGTTTGCAATGTAGGTATTCTCAGCCTTTGGGTTTGTCCACAAGATTACTACTTTCGAGAAGACAGCTGGATATCAGGTATATTACCTTTCAATGGTTTTGTATTGTGATCTTTTCTAGCTGTAGTACTCATGTTGTTTATTGTCTGAATTTCTCTAGGCGCTTGTTCAATTTTCTGACGCGGAAACTGCGACCGCTGCAAAAACTGCCCTTGATGGAAGAAGCATCCCTAGGTGACAGTTGTATTAATTTTTTGACACGGTATTTAGTCCAACTGTGAAGGGCTATATAGTTTTATTGCGTTTAGGGACTGACATTTTGTCCACCTTCCAAGCGTCCATAGGATTTTCAGTCATCTGATGTCAGATTTGCTTAAGTCATGTATGGTGATGATAGCTGTAGAACCAAATTTGCTATTAGTCCTTTCATGTATGAACCTGGGAAATACTATAGTTTATAGGCATTGGTAGGTACTTAGAAAGTGGATAGTTTCTTTTTGAATGTGGGATTCCTATCAATATTTTGATGTTTATTTACAAACCATGCAGGCCTTGCATTATTACGTTTTGAATATATACATTAATTAAATTTAACGCATGCTGATCATTGGCGTGTCTTTCGTGCATCAGGTATCTACTCCCTGAGGAAGTAGACCAATGCTCTCTGAAAATCACATATTCAGCTCATACAGATTTGACTGTCAAATTTCAGAGCCATCGGAGCAGGTATGTCTATTCACATCGTGTGTTAAAAGTGTTTTGGTTTACTTGGTGATTGCCATGATTCTGTGAGCATATTAACTTAATTGTTTCTTCTATGATACGCAGGGACTATACTAATCCTTACCTTCCTGTTGCTCCGTCAGCCATTGATAGTACTGGTCAGGTAAGAAATTTGCAACCAGTCTCTTTCTTGAAAATGCATTTATGAATGAAAATCCGCTTGCGACTTTCTTGAACCTCTTGCTGGTGATGTGTACATATTACGAAGTGATGCATGAAAGTGCACATATCTTTTATTGTTCTACAACTAACGTGAAAGATCAATGTGTCATTCTTACTAGGTGGTTGTGGGTGTAGACGGGAAGAAGATGGAGCCTGAAAGTAATGTTCTTCTTGCATCCATTGAGAACATGCAGTATGCAGTAACCTTGGATGTTTTACAAATGGTAATACTCGCTAGACGGTGAATCTTCATTGATTCTTTTGTTCTGAAATATTAATCCTCTCATCCCCTCCCACCTTTTTTATTTTATTAACAAGTAGGTTTTTGCGGCATTTGGAGCTGTTCAAAAGATTGCAATGTTTGACAAGAACGGTGGGCTACAGGCATTGATTCAATACCCAGGTTAAACATCTTATATGAGAATGCTCTGTTTTTCATTGTCATTGTATCTGTAACAGCAAATTCTCAAATGACCTGGCGGATTTATTATTAGATGTTCAAACGGCTGTGGTGGCGAAGGGAGCATTGGAAGGGCATTGTATTTATGATGGTGGATTTTGTAAGCTACACATCACTTACTCACGCCACACCGATCTCAGCATAAAGGTAGTAGCTAGTTAGTATTTACTCTCTTTTAAGGTTTGAAGCCCTTTTTTTCAAACCCTAAGTAAAGATTTTTGGGTAATTGCAATTGCAGGTGAACAATGATCGAAGCAGAGACTACACAATGCCTAACCCGGCTGTTGCGATGGCTCAACAGCCCAACCAGAATCCATACGCGGGCAGTTCACAGCAATACCATCCAGCAGGTGCAAGCCACCAGCAGCAGCAACAGCAGCAGCCACAAGGTGGATGGGTCCAATCAGGAGGGCAAGGTCATAATCCCTACATGGGAGCACCGTCTTCTGGCTCGATGCATCAAGGTCCTAGTGGTCATATGCCGCCACATCATTATGGTGGTGGTCCTGGTCCAATGCATTAGGAAGAAAAAGAAGAGTCCCTTTTAAAAGTCGAAGACGAAGTTGTTTAATCGCTCTCTTACATTTCTCCTACCTCTTTTTTTTGTTTTGTTTTTGTTTCTGAACACTTGTACTTGTGTCCAAAGAGATCATTATAAAACCTTTCGGTATTATCATCATTTGGCCTCTCAAAAATGTTTTAGAATAACTTAATCTCTCTTATTGTTTCGTCTTTTATTGGTCAACATTTGAGAAAAAAATTGGGAATCTGGATAAGGTTTTTTTTACTCAATTAGCTCTGCAAATCAAATTTGCAATAGAGTGAAAAAAAAAGATAAAAAAAAAAATCAGAACTCAGAAGAAAGAAAGAGATAGAAGGATCTTGTGGCTCCCAAGTCTTCAAGTAAACTCTTTCTGTCTCTGAATAAAAGGAGTAAGAGAAGGAGGAAGAAGATAAAGGATATTCAAAAACCCTAACTAACTCCAATGTCTTCTTCCACTCTTCAAGCTTCTCTTCTCCTTCGTCCTCCTCTCCATACATCTTCCTTTAGACCTCATCGTCCTCTCTTGTCTTCTTCTTCTTCTTCTTCTTCTTCTTCTCCTCTACGTTTCAATCCTCAATCTCTTTCGAGTTTCTACCGTCTTTCTTCGATTGTTCTCAACTCTCGATTTCGTTCCCTTCCTTGCTCATTGCGCCAAGACAATGTCGCTTCCGATTCCGATTTGCTCCCCAAGGAGTCCCGGAACGAATATATCCACGGGGAGGTTACGGATTCAGCAGAGAGTAGATTGGTTTCGGATACGGAGGTTCCGGAATTAGAGACGAGCGATAGCGATATATTCATGGCTGGCGAGGGGACGAGTGAAGCCAGCCTTGCGGCGGAGATGAAAAGTGGAGGAGGAGAAGCGAAGGTTAGTAATGGAGTAACGGAGGGAGACAAGAAGAAGAGCAAGTTTCCGATTATGGTGATGCTTATGGGGCTATGGGCGGCTGTAAGGAGAGCCATGGAGAAGGTAATGGAATGGGAGTGGCTAAGCTGGTGGCCTTTCTCTCGGCAGGAGAAGCGTCTGGAGAAGCTCATCGCCGAGGCTGACGCCAATCCAAAGGACGCAGCTTTGCAGGGAGCTTTACTGGCTGAGCTCAACAAGCACATGTATGGATTTTCATCAAGCTCTGTTTGATAGTTTCCGTAATCGAGGAGTCAAAGTTTATGGTTGAATTCAATTGCTATTAATCGACTCTGTGTGGTGTGATGTCTTCTTTTTCTTCAGTCCTGAGGCTGTAGTTCAACGGTTCGAACAAAGGGAACACGCAGTGGACAGTAGAGGAGTTGCTGAATATATTCGAGCTCTTGTCATTACTAATGCTATTGCGGAGTATCTTCCTGACGAACAAACCGGGAAGCTGTCTAGTCTTCCCACACTGGTATTCTTACATTTCTGCTTGTACCATGACTATTTCTAGAATCTGTGGTGGTTATCTGTTTTATGGTGGTCTATATTTTAATCTCTGAATTTGATTCGCCTGCTGTTTCCTATTTGATTATACTTTGTATTTCTCAATAATTTTATTTTTGCCTCCAACTGAGACGAATACATCTCTGAGATATTGTGTTCGTAGTTGTCTTTCTTTCTAAATTATTGTTTCTGTATATGTGATAATCATTGGTTGATGTGCAGCTGCAAGAGCTGAAGCATCGTGCATCAGGCAATACAGACGAATCATTTGTGAACCCTGGTATATCTGAGAAGCAACCGTTGCATGTTACCATGGTAAGTTTTGTTTATATTGGGCATCTGGTGAGGTATACTTAAGTGTGGATTTTCATACGTTGAAAAGTGTTCCATATATCCTAAGTTCTTAACTCGCCTCTTTGCTTTGTTAGGTTAATCCGAAAGTTTCAAACAAATCAAGATTTGCACAAGAGCTTGTCTCTACGATCTTGTTCACAGTCGCTGTGGGATTAGTGTGGTATGTATCATCTATATTTTAGTTTATAATACATTAATTTAGAGGGAACGTGTGGAAATGTTGCTTCGTATGCATAGTTGAACTTGTTATTGCTTCTCCGGTTTGTTACTGTTGTTCCTGTTATAACGGAATTTCCTTGTGTAGGTTAATGGGTGCAGCTGCTCTGCAAAAGTATATTGGAAGCCTGGGAGGAATTGGAACTTCGGGTGTTGGTTCAAGTTCTTCATATTCCACAAAAGAGGTTAACAAAGAAATAACGCCAGAAAAGGTAGACTTTTGACTAAAGCTGAAGAACAATGTTCTGCACTGTTTACAAGGATTCTATAGTAGTTGAATTAGAGCTGTGAGGAAATTCTTAGCTTTAGTTAGTGTGACCAAACGTGTGGTAAGAGAGATATTGCAATTAGTTGCATTGCACGATACAATCTTTCTTACCTGAGACCATTGTTGTCTTTTTGAATCCTGGATCCTCTCTGTAATAATGCTTGTTTACCCAGTGAACATTTTAATAGTTCTGTTTATGTAGCATTTGAATGGAATGAATTTTGAAGAGCGGCTTATCTTATTCTGAAAAGTTAGCTTGCAAAATATTAATTGCATGATAGTATCCTTCTTACCTGAGATAAAAAAATTTGTTTGGATCCTGCATCCTCTGCATCAATGCTAATATACACAGTGAACATGTTAATAGTTCTGTTCATTTAGCATTTAAAGCCAATGAATTTCTAAGAGCAACGTCATTGTATCTTTTCCTGACAAGTGCGGTTGCTACAGAATGTCAAAACATTTAAGGATGTAAAGGGTTGTGATGATGCAAAACAAGAGCTTGAGGAGGTGGTAGAATATCTAAAAAATCCATCAAAGTTTACCCGCCTTGGAGGAAAATTGCCAAAGGTATAATCTCTTTATATTTGGTTATTAGATCTTCTTGATTGCATGTTACTTGGCACTTGGAATTTTTCCCGTCTTCTTAAAGTTATAATCTATTTACAGTTAGCATTTTGACTTGAGACATTTCTTAAAATGTTTGCGTTCAGGGAATACTTCTAACAGGGGCACCTGGTACTGGAAAGACATTGCTGGCTAAAGTAAATTCTCATATAGCCTTAAATTGTCGTCTCTTGTTGAATGGGGTTGTAATCAAATAGTTAAATATTTCATTTGTTTGTGTGCCTTTCAGTCACATCCCCACTTTTCAGAAAACTCCTATTAAGCTACCAATACTTTGATTGATTACAATTAACTGACACAGTATAAATTTTGAAGGCGATTGCTGGAGAAGCCGGGGTGCCCTTCTTCTATAGAGCTGGATCTGAATTTGAGGAGATGTGAGCCTTCTCCTAGTTGTCTTTCTCTGGCATATCTTTGAGCAGCACTATCGTTAACTACTTATTACTATCAGGTGGCTTCTTAGGTAGTGGATAATGACGTATGATATCATATTTTCCTTGATTGACAGGTTTGTTGGAGTAGGAGCTCGGCGTGTGAGATCCTTGTTTCAGGCAGCTAAGAAAAAGGTCTGACATAACCTGTCACTGCTATTTCAAAATAGTTATTTTTGTTAGTTTGGAAAGCCTCTTACCATGAGTCAAGTTTGTTTTGCTGACGATCATGTGTTACAGGCGCCCTGTATCATTTTCATTGATGAAATTGATGCGGTGGGGTCCACTAGAAAACAATGGGAAGGGCATACAAAGAAGACATTGCATCAACTACTTGTTGAAATGGATGGTTTTGAGCAGAATGAGGTAATTTTCGATGAGGGATAGTGTTCCATGTGATTACTTCCCCTAATCTAGTGCAGTATAATAGTACTTTGCTTCTTTTGTATTTTGCTCTGCAGGGAATAATAGTTATGGCTGCAACAAACTTGGCTGATATACTTGATCCTGCCCTGACAAGACCCGGTAGATTTGATAGGCATGTAAGTATTCAACTTCGTGTGAATCTTCTCTCTATTTATATTAGTACTAAAAATGAGAGTTCATGCTGGTTACTGGAAAATGAAGAAGTGATACCTTTTTTCCTCGTCTTGATAAACCCCTTTGTTTTTTGGATTTTGGGAATAATTTTGCACAATTGGTGTTCAATTGGTTTCCATTTGTATATTCACAAATAGAATCTAGATAGTTGTGTTGCTTTCTATGAAAATTGTTTTGGATTTTGCCAAAGAAATAGAAATTACTGACAGATTTGATTTTAGATTGTCGTCCCCAGTCCGGATGTCCGTGGACGCCAAGAGATTTTGGAACTCTACCTCCAAGGCAAACCTATGTCAGATGATGTGGATGTTAAAGCAATTGCTCGTGGAACTCCTGGATTCAATGGTGCTGGTGAGTATCGTAAATCTGTAACTGCATTTTGTCATTGAACTATGAAGATTCAATGACTCGCCACACTTTCCCCAATCTCACCAAAACAATTTCCAGATCTTGCAAACCTGGTAAATATTGCTGCAATAAAGGCAGCTGTTGACGGGGCTGAGAAGCTATCTTCTGAACAGT
Source organism: Schrenkiella parvula (assembly GCA_000218505.1). Lineage (NCBI taxonomy): Eukaryota > Viridiplantae > Streptophyta > Magnoliopsida > Brassicales > Brassicaceae > Schrenkiella > Schrenkiella parvula. Next base: position 8,177,624 of record CM001192.1, on the reverse strand, counting down.
TGGAATTTGCTAAGGACCGAATATTTATGGGCACAGAAAGGAAGACGATGTTTGTATCAGAGGACTCAAAAAAGGTATATCTAATAAGCAAGTATAGAAGTTTTTGGATGTGAAGCTCAAACATGTTGTGGCCTCTCACTTGCTTCTTTGCCTCTTTAGCTCACTGCCTACCATGAGAGTGGTCATGCTATTGTTGCTTTGAACACGGGAGGTGCGCACCCGATCCACAAAGCAACTATAATGCCACGTGGATCTGCGTTGGGAATGGTTACGCAGTTGCCTTCAAACGATGAAACATCAGTGAGCAAGAAGCAATTATTAGCTCGTCTTGATGTATGTATGGGAGGAAGAGTCGCAGAGGAGCTCATCTTTGGGCAGGACCATATCACCACTGGAGCAAGTAGCGATCTGTCCCAGGCCACAGAACTTGCCCAATATATGGTACTCTCCTGTTATGACCTTCCTATGACACGAAGATTGCTTTTTTTTTCCTGGTTTATCAAAAGAATTAGCCATTGGTTATATTAGTTTTCTGGACTGAGGTTTCAGGGAATCTGTCTTTGAGATTTTAGAAGTTAAGTTACAAGCTACCAGTCGACATATTTCCACTGTAGAGTTATAGTAATGCTTTTGGTTTAATATGGAAGGTATCGAGTTGTGGGATGAGTGAGGCAATAGGACCAGTTCATATAAAAGAAAGACCAAGTTCTGAAATGCAATCACGCATCGATGCAGAGGTAAGGACCCTCTTTATTTCATTTCTTCTAGTTAACTCGTTAAAATCCCACAAGTCTGATTATTCATCTGGCGGTGTTGATACTTATGGTCAGGTTGTGAAACTTCTTCGAGAGGCATACGAGCGAGTGAAATCTCTCTTGAAACGGGTTTGTTTGTGCAAAGTTTCCCGCTAATCACATTTTAAACTGTTTTAAGAAAAGTCTTATCTCACATTTTTATTCATGTGTGTTTTCACAGCATGAGAAGCAGCTACACACGTTAGCAAACGCACTTCTAGAGTATGAAACGCTAACCGCAGAGGACATAAAGCGTATTCTCCTTCCAAACCAAGAAGGAGAGAAGTTACAGGAGCAACAACAAGGAGACTTGGTATTGGCCTAGTCACATCATTCATTATCATAAACACACCTTTTTGGGTCAAAAAGGGAGGTTCTAAGCTTTTGTACAGATTAAATCTCCCATAGCTTAAAACAAAAGCCAAAAACAAAAAAACATCTCTCATAGTTTTTCTAGTACAACAAAAAAAAGAGGTGAAATTATTTATCTCATGTTATAAATTAATGTAGTTTTTATTTCATTAGCTTATTAGTTTCACTTCCACCTGGAACTTTTTTCCCCATTTGGATATTCTGTTCAAATTTTATGATAAAAAAATGTAAAAGAACATTGAATGAAATGTAATTGTAGTTTTTACTTTCTGTTCTGATTTTTTTTGAAGGTCAAAAAATCTTATTACAAGTTCTCTTCATTTACTTGTAATGATATTGAAACTGGAAGTATTGTTACATGTCCATGTGAGCTATTCGAATATTTAAAAGTTTCATCATACCAAATGGGCAAACGTATAATACACTCATGTACTGTTGTAATTACAATAAAAAAAATTATCTGTAAATAGAAAACACTTCGGAAGTGTACCTTTTTACAGCTAATGGAGCTAATGTGTGTTTCCTCGCTCACAAGTCAAGACAAAATCTAGAAAACTATACTATAAAAGATCCCTTTCCTTAATGGTCCTTGTGGAAATTTTCACATCCCACAAATGCTATTAGCTCACTAAATTTATAATGAAAACAAAAATAGAAAAAAAAAAAAGATGGTGTGACCTTTATGGGTGCAACTATAAAAGTGTTGTAAGAAAAGGGAAATAAAGAGTGGAACCCCATGATCACACTTTTAACATTTCTCTGCAAATTTTAAAAGATTCCTGCAAGTGGCAAAAGCCAAACTCCAAAATCATATTTTGGTTCTTTATAGAGAAGAAACCAAAAACATTCATAAGAAAAAGTTAAATAAAGAAACTTATTATGTAACGGTAAAATGATGATTATTATTTGTCTTGTCCATCCTCAAAGAGACTCTTCTCTTTTCCCTTTGAAAGCTTTCATCCACGGCAGCAAATCTCTCTTTGACTCCACATTTCATTAAGTTTCTACAATCTCTCTTTCTCTTTTCTCTTAGACTCTGTTCATGGAACCTATGTCTTGAACCGCAAGACGTTCGGAGATATCAGCTAAAGATTTAAGATTGCATTTGATTAGAGCCTCAACAAAGTAACAAGTCTCATCCTTTGTGTTCCCTTCTGGTACATCCACCACAAAAGACTCGATCACAAGCGTCCCTATTCTTCCTCCTTCTATCGTCTCAGGGTGAAGAGAGATGATTGAAGAATAGTTCTAATCACACAAAAGAAAAAAACAGAGAGACAATAATTAATCAGCTAAGCAAATGGGTTTTTTGAGACCTTGAACAAGACAATGAAACAACTTTTGATATTTAAAATGATGTGTGTGTACCTTGAGTCTGTGATCGCCACCAACGATCCTGATACTGAGAATATGCTCATTTTCATCGAGCAACTCCAATCTCTCAGTGCTTCTAGTTGCTGGTAATCCTGATTTCACATCAATTTCTCTTACTGTACCAATCTCCATGTTTCCTTTCACCACACATCTACTGATAAATGGTTTATATTTCTGTGGCTGATCGAATCTTCTCACAAGAGACCACACCTAAAACCAAACAGAAAAATCAAAACTTTTTTCAATCAGACCTCAAAAGTTTCTAAATTCGCATACAAATCCTCTTTTCCTCTATTGGGTTAGATTCATCATAAAGAATCATAATCAGTTTGGAGATTATCTAATCAAAATACGATATAGACCACATAACAACAACAAAAAGGAATCAAGCAGTAAGAGGATTCGATAAATGGAAGCTTCTAGCATCACAAAACCAATCGATTTCTCTTCATAATTAGCTTTCCTCGAACATGATAAGATCAACAATCAGTAAAATTAGATTAAAGACTTCACATTTCTGGATTCGATTAACTATAGGAAGAACCTATCGAGTCAAAACATAAGCACTACGACCTAATCAAAGAGGAGGAAGAAAAAAAAACAGAGCGCATGTCGGCATGTAGATGAAAGAAAGAGAGAGAAGAAGCTTACAATATGAACAGGAGCTTTGATGTGTTTAACAAGCGTAGAGCTACACTGATTCTCCACAAGCTCATGCTTATGGTGCCTTCTGATATACTCTCTTTGCGGATTCGTCTCCATCCCGTTAGCTTCCATCTTCTTCGTCTTCTTCTTCCTCCGACTAAGCCACGTTTCTGAATCTCTACACCGTCGCGTCAGATATGTCAGTCGCGTAGAGAGAGAGAAGTAGATGAGGAGGAGAATGTAAAGCACACAGACGAAAAAAGATAAGATCAAGCTTCTGAAGTTATCACTGCGGCGATTCGAGTCGTCGGAGATCTGATATCGGAGATAATTTTCCGGCTAGATCTTCCGATAGAAGCGTTAAGTTGAAGAAGGATAAAGATTTCAGTCGCCGTCTTTAGAAGGAGAGATAAAAGAAAAGAGAGAAGACTCCTTCCAACAAACTTTTCTTCTCTCTCTCTCTGTCTTAAATTGTTTTAAAAAAATTAATTAATTAAATAGACTCAGAGATTTAAAATAGTAAAAAAAAAGACACAGTGAAATTGATTGATTGGATAGTTTCTCCGAAGTTTTCACTACTCTCATTGGATTAGATTTTAAGGAGCTTCTTTTTATAATATCCCCTCCATTTTTAGATTATTTACAGAAATGCCATTCTTTGTCCATTTCTGGATTGTTATGTTTATTGACGATTATACCCCTCAAGTTTCTGCGGCTACTTTTTTGTTTTGTCTTTTTTCCTAAGCAAAGAAATTTGTAAGTGTGTTGTTAATTATTAGATGTTGATTGGTGGAACAAAAAAAAAACACGATTCTTATAGTATTGTTTTGGCCTATGAGCACTGACTCAATTAGTGAAAATTTTCTTTACTTTTTCCTTTTTATTTGGATTAAAAAAATAGATACTTAACTTTTGAAAATATAAAGTTACTAACTATTTACCTTATTTTACTTTGAAGTGTAAAAATTTTTTACCGTGCTATTATCGTGTTTTGATAGTAAAAAAAAAAGAAATCCTGTTTTGTTATTTATTCATTTTCTTATAATTAGTTATCTGTTATTCCAAAATTTTAAAGTTTTGGTTAACCACAATATAAATTTCAGATAGAATAACTCTATAATTATTTGGTGTTAAAACATATATATATCTATATATTTTTTCAATTTTCTTTTGGAAATTTTATTTGTTGGCAATAAGACAAAAGCAACAAAAACTAGAGAGAAAGTTAAAAAGTTAGGAAGTAATCTAAATGTACAACTAAAGATTTTTGTAAGCGAGTTCTCTTTAAAAGCATATCTGCCATTTTATGCTTGAATTCTTCAGTATAAATGATGAAAGTAGACGAATTTTCTGAGTTGTTTACCATGTGCAGAAGCTCCAAATTGTATTTTTGTTGGGGCATTTATATTTGTATTTTTGTACATAAACATAAAAATTAATTTGGCCATCTAAAGAAAGAGAACTATAAAAAATTATTTTCTCTTATATATTTGTTTTTTAATAGCGAATAAAAAACTAATTACAAAAAAACTGATTCGTAAGTATTATTTATGGGTTTTAGAAGTTTTGTTTTCTTACATCCAAGTGGTTATAAGTTAGAATAGTTTATTATTGTAAATGATCAAACAAAAAGTAATTAGGGTTTGCTTCACGTCCTTAACTTTTCCTTTCCTGACTCGAAGAGTCAATCTCGAGTGAGTGAATTGGCCCCCACGTGCTTTATCCAAACACTCTTTTAAAAATCACAAATATTTTTTATAACGTAATAAAGGTTTGGCTCTTATAAATCATATTTAGAAAAATGAAAAACTCATTTCCTAACTTTATAACGTGCCAAATGTATATTATCTCGAAAATACTACTACCTTAAAGATTATGTGCACAAATTACTATTCCATATATTTTTTTTTCTCTTTTGCAATTTTGAAATTGAGGTAGACACTAGCCGCCATGGCAAACAAAAGTAACTCAACATTATCCTCCTCGTCGATATTTAATTCAATCCCTCTAATGCTTTATAAAGTTGAACTAATAAATAAATCAATATATTGATCAGCTACTATATATTAATCCAAACAATCTGAATAAACTAAATAAACCAAAACATTAGTCATATCTAAATCGTATTAAATTCAAATTTTTTAAAACTAAATCAAACTAAAAAAATTACAACTGGTTTTTTTATGGTTTCAGTTTTTATCACCAATAAAATCAAAGAATTAAAAAATTAAGAAAAAAACAAATTGTAAACCAAATTTCTACATAAAAAGAGATTATTTTAATAAATTATTTATATTTGTTCATGTCATAAAAACCACATTGTATTATATTAAATAGGTACCTCAAACAATTGAAAAACCTAAACAAAAACAAACTCTCTTTTGGATAAATTTCTCAACTATCTGAGATAACTATAATAAACAAAATTATTTGTTTTTTAATGGTGAGAGATTAATGTGAGATACTAGAAATAGAGATGCTAAGATATTAAGGGCAAGAAGTACATAAGGTGTGATAAATATAAATAGTAAGTCCATTGATTGGATGTGTAAAAGGACAATCACCTTTGTAGAATGGGAATGTTTAGATTCACTTCATGCGTCGATATTAGTATAAATAGTGTGAAAACGACGACTTTCTATTATCTAAATAAACCTAATTAAAACAAAAACAAAAAATGGTGGACCAAAAACAAAGTTGTGGAAGAGATGAATAAAGAGAAACAAAAGAAAGGATTTATAAAGACAGAAGCGAGGATCATGTGGATCTATCTTCTTTTGACCATTTAGCATTTTAGCTAACTAAACGTGAACATCATCAATGTCTTATGTACAGAACAGATTTGAATGACTTTACTCATAAAGTCTAAAAGGTTAAAAACAAAAAGAAATTGTCTTTCAAACCACGAGTTGAGCTCAAATTCTAAATCTAGAAACGAATCATTCAACTTATAACCAAGTTTCTTAAACGATCCTCTGAGTACATACCAAATAGAAAAAAAGATTGTACATTACATCCCCAAAAGAAAAAAAAGTTTGAAATACTCGGCCAAGTTCACCAATATAGATAGTTTCTTGTGCCAAAAAAAATGGCCAATACTATCTGAGTCAGCCTTTGAAACAACGAAACAAGAACAAAATAAAAGATAAAAAAAAAAAAGACAAACCTGATTAGTCATGTGCACTAATGATACGCCATAAGAGATGATATGCTTCTTCCTCCATTGTACACTGTACTGATTGCTACTAGCTTCAAGACCCTCCTAATCTATATTAATACTCATTTCTTCCTTTGTAGGAGTTGAAATCTTCTCTTTTGCAGGTTCGTTTTTCTCAGTGTCCATTTTCGATGACTCTTTGGCCTCGGCGTTCTCTGAAAGAAACTCATAAGATGTTGCAGCCGGGTCTAGTTCCAGATAACCCTTTGGTGCATTAGCAGCTTCTTCCCCTGTGAGGATGTAGTGAGGCACTTGGTGTGAGAACCTAAACATCTCTTCCTTTGGGATCTTTCTCACATCGTTTTGATCTGTGCTTCTGCGGAAAACTGTCATGAATCCTTCAGCTTTGAGTAAGAAAGTCACGACTACACTTTGCTTGTCTTCAGTATAGTCATCAAGAACTTCCACCATGTCGTACTTGTGTGTGACTTCATCAGGAGTATTCTTGTCCCACTCAGGAGACCAGTTCCGATACAGTGCCCAAACTTGGCCCTTTTTGGGAAGAATGTGAAGGAGTCCTCTTGCACCTTTGGTGAAATGGACTTTATGAGAAAAGGCGTTTAGTGCATCTGTTGACTCGTATTTCCCTAGCCTAAAGTCCCCACACGATTTAGCAAAACCAGAGCCTATCCAGTCTACAGGACCAAATTCTCTGCAGCTTTTGGCATTGAGCCAGCTTATTCTCATCTTAAAGGGATTCAAAGAGATCACCTTCTGGATGCGGGCGTAGAAACGAGGCATTCCATCTTCATCATCATAAGCAGCCCAAATCTGGTCTTCTTGAAAACAATCTTCAGAACGGTCAAGATCAAAGTTGTGAAAGTCTGAATCTGGAACAACGATTGCATTCACTTCATCCTTATTTGGATATGAATCTTTGGACGTTTCCAAGACTGGCCCATTATTCTTTTCTACCTCCTTTTCTAGTGCCTTCATGTCCTCCACCATTTTTGAGACCATCTTCGGAATTCTCTTGAAAATGTTTGATTGTGCCTTGTTCATAAGCGCTTTTGTTATCTCACAAGGTAACAACATTCCTTGTATCTGAGAATGACGAGAGCCTATGGTGTTTAGCTTTTCATGATTTCCACTTGACCACTTGCCTGAAAAGGGACCAAACATATGCGAATCATCTACCTTCATCTTCTTAAAATTCCTCATATCAGAGTTTGTGAATCCTCTAGCAGCATCCTTTTCTTGTGACTCCCCAAACCCTCTTTTCAGTCTGTCTTGTGCTTGCTGAACCACATTTACACCTTGAGTTGTGGCGTTTCGGCTGTCAGGACCAGCCTTTCGTGATGGTGCAGGCTCTCTGCTAGAAGAAGTACCATATGTGCTCTTGTCTGTCGCTTGATTCTTGGAACTTCGGTGATGTTGGTTAGATGAGAGATTGGCTGGCTTCAAAACACTTGGAGGAATAGTTATTTCTGCTGCAAAGAAACCCTCTCTACAGTTTTTACAAAGCAAGGTCTTGTCAATGTAAACCCTTGGATACTCATATTGCGCCTTGCATTTGTTACACATTGTCCAGAAAGTACTACTCTCCTTCTTCTGATCCATGTTGGATCTATCCATACTCGAAGCTGGCTTAGTTCTAGCCTTACCACTCGAAACTACAGAGTCTCCTACATTTTCGAACCCACTCTGTGTTTGGAATCTTTGTTGAGGTCTAATCTGCCTCTTAATGTTATATGAGAATCTCCTAACATTGTCAGATAGTATACTCCAAGCTTCTGAAATCAGCTTAAACGCACCTTCTGCACCTTTACACTTGTTTTTATCCGGATGGAGCATAAGAGCTAATTTGCGGTATTGTTTCCTCACAACTTCATCAGCAGACAAAGGGTCGACACCAAGGATACCGTACCAATCAGCTTCTCCACAGATTCGTTTCTCCCCCGAGATATAAACATCAACCATCATCAACAATTCTTTCAGACCATCCATGTCAGGATATAAAGTTCGAGCCTTGTTGGCGAATTTTTTCGCACCATTGTAGTCCTTTTCTGTAACCTTTCTCTCAGCAATATCCATTGCCCTTTTCGCTTCATCCTTGTTGCATTCCATTTCCTAGAGAGCTTTACGATATACTGTCTTCTGGAAACTTCTCAGAATAGAGGACCTTCAATAGAATCGTCAAGAGCGTTTCGTACCTGCTTGAAGGAGAAAACGAAGGAGAAAACATAAGAATCGATTCAGAGAAGAAACTTTTACAGAAGCTTATGAGTCTTTAACATCTCAACATCCCAAAAATCTTAGATTTATTTCCTTTGACGGTTTAGTTCCTCTAATATGATATAAATGCATATCTAATCCAACTAAGTAAAACCACAAAACATGAATCATTAAAAGAAGAGAATCAATTAACCGGTCCAATTGCCTTACCGTAAGGAAAACCCGGTTCGACCCTCCTACTGTAACAATGCATTTAAAAGAAAAGAAAGAGAACCAATCATTTATAATAAGTCATGATATTATCATTCTGCTGAATACAAATTTGTGATATAACAGATGTATGAACAAACTCAGGAAGGTAAAATTTTGAAAATCTAATGCAATCAAGCATCTTAACAATAAGTGAAAATCAGATTTAATGAAGACCCTCAAAAGATCTAACAAGGTATTTAGTATTGATGGAGAACAAGTCTGAAACACAGAATCTCAAAGCTAAGACTTAATTACAATCACATATCTTCAACACCTAAACCCACAATTCACCAACCCACAAAAAGGTACAATCAAAATCCACAAAATTCTCAGCAGCATTTGAAATCTCCTAGCTACTACAAACCCAAAACAAACCCTAATCCATATCTTACACTAAAAACAAACAAACCAGTTCGAAACCCACAAAAATTCAAACGAATCTACACACAAAGCTATACAAGACCAACTGCCCAAATTCGCCATTTGAGAGAGCCTGGAGGTGTGATACAAACCCAACAATCGTAATTAATTTATTACTGTAAATTCGAAAACCTAGAATCTGTTTTCACTATAATAAGCAGAAAGGTAAAAAGGTAAAACCAAACAATAAGAAAAATAAACCATAAAAGTAGGAGAAACATACCAGTCCTTAGATCTCTACTCTGAAGATAAGAATATATTTGAATCAAGCAAATTTTTGCTATAAGACATTATTTGTGAGATACTTTTTACAAATTCTACTCAGATTTTTTTAAAGATCACCCTCAAATATATATTCATGGAAAAATAAATAATTTGGAATAGAAGAATGTATTAGGAAAATTTTTATTCAAAGGAGAAAATCACTATCCATTTTTGAATAACCATAGTTACTTCAACCATAGTTATTTAATCATGGTTTTTTAATCACAGTTATTTTAACAATGGTTATTTTAATTACAGTTATATTTTGATAATTAGAAATTAAGTGATTTAATCACAGTTACTTTTATCACAGTTATTTTAACCATGATTATAGTATCTGCAGTTATATTTTGAACTAGGTTAAGAATTATAGGTGGTTGGTTACATGTGAAAATATATTTCAATTTTAATGGTCAATAACTCACTCATACATGTTTTCAAATTTAAATATGGTGTTATCCCTAGTACATGCACCTTGGATACAACGGTTATCTGATATTCATCATCCTCAGACAATCATATTGTCATTAAGCAATACAAATACCTAAAAGTTTTATCTTTTCTAACAATTATCATTAGTTTTTCTAACTGAGAACCAGATGTAATGAAACCCCTCAAAAGAAAAGAAAGAGAACCAATCATTTTTCTAACAATGCGTTTTAAAAAAAAGACGAAAATCAATCGTTTTCAATAAGTTATTGCGCGCCATTCTGCTGAATACAAATTTGCGCGGTAACCCGAATGAATCTTACAAATGTATGAGAATCTTCAAGAAGGTAAAATCTTGATAATCTAGTGCAATGAAGCATCTTAACAATAACTGAGAACCATATTTAATGAAGATCCTCAAGAGACCTAACAAGGTAGTTCATATTGATGGAGAACAAATCTAAAACACAAAATATCAAAGCTAAGACTTAACTACAATCACATATCTCAAACTCTTAACAACAAAAGAAACCTAAACCACCAATCCACGAAAAGGCACAATCAAAATTCTCAGCATCATTTGAAATCTCCTAACCACTACGAACCCAACACAAACTCTAATCCACATCTTACACTAAAAACAAACAAACCAGCTCGATACCCACATAAATTCGAAGGGATCTACACATGAAACTGTACAAAATCTACTAGCCAAATTCGCCAGAGACGGGAGGTGAGATACAAACCAAACTATCATAATTCATTACTGCAAGTTTGAAAACGTAGAATATGTTTTCTCTATAATAACCAGAAAACTAAAAAGATACAACCAAACGATAAAAAAAACTATGAAAATATGAGAAACATACCGGTCGTTAGATCTCTAGTCTGAAGATAAGAATATATTTGAATCAAACAAGTTTTTGCTATAAGATACTCAATTGTGAGATATTTTTACAAACTCTATTCAGATTTTTTTTTTCTTTTGAGAACATCCTCAAATGTATGTTCATGGAAAAATGAATGATTTGGAATAGAAGAATGTATTAGGAAAATTTTTATTCAAAGGAAAAAATCACTACCCATTTTTAAATAACCATAGTTAGTTCAACAATGGTTACTTTAACCAAAGTTATTTAATCATGCTTATTTTAAGCACAGTTATTTTAACCACGGTTATTTTAATTACAGTTATATTTTGATTAAGATTAAAAAAATTAAGTGATTTAATCATAGTTACTTTAATCACAGTTATCTTAACCATGATTATATTAACTACAGTTATCTTTTGAACTAGGTTAAGAATTATAGGTGGTTTAATTTCAAAATATATTTTATTTTAAATGGTCTATAACTCACTCATACATATTGCAGTGAAAACATAAACATTTCGCATAGGAGAAAAATGATATGCATGAACACAACAACAATTCTATTCAGATAGTTATTGCACAACAAATGATATAGTCTAACAACTTTGACTACATAAAAAAAAGATCTAATGACCCTTTGTCGTAGTTCATGAGTAAACTGCAAATGTTTTTACAAATTTTCATATATGGGTGATGCCAAATGTCGTTATGTATATGTGTAGTAACGTACCAGTGTTGTTGAATATTTTTGTTGAATGAAGATAACGATAAAAGGTCAAAGAGTCATTTTGTTAAATTACCTTTTATAATTTGGATTCATGCAACCACTGACAAATAAAAGATACATACCATATATAACATCTAATGAAAACATACAGCTTTTTTACCATATAAGATAAATTTGATGAGATAAAATGTTCTGAAATTTCATCGAGTCAGATGTTTCCAATTAACTTTTGAATATTTATTTGCTTTTTAACGTTATATACCATAAACATCGTGACCACAACAATGTAATACTTAGCAACGACAAACACAGACGAACGAGGAAGGCAAAGAGATGGGAAGGAATTACAAAACATTTGTTTATTGGATCATAAGATAGAAAGCAGTGGGAGGAACAGAACAAATGGTGTTTTTTTTTCTGGTGTAAGAAGCACCAATAAACAAAATAGAGCAAAATGAATAGACAAAAATCGAGGAAGCGTCGTCGTCCTCAAGGCCAGGCATGTGCATATGCAACATCACAAAACCAAAACACAAATCCTCACACGTTACACGTAGCACACAAAACTACTAAAGAAATTTTATATTTATCTGTCTGTCTGCACATGTCTCAAGTTGGACCCCAACAGCATTCTTTCTCTCCCCTAGCTGCTAACCTACTCACCCGCTTTCTCACCCTTGATCTCTGGTTCGGCTTCCGGTTTCGGACCAGGTATAGCATCAGGAATCGATTCCATTTCAGCTTTGGGGCTTGATTCGGTTTCCGGTTCAGCATTTGGGTTTGAATGCGGTTCGAGTTCAGCTTTGGCGTTCAGTTCGGGCTCCGGTTCAGCCTCGGGGTTTGGTTCAGTTTTGAGAGATTCAGTCTTATCATGATGGAATTTAACAACAATGCACGTGATGTTGTCTGCGCTGCCACGAGTGAAGGCGGTGTCCGTTAACTTGCGGGCAGCTGCCTCGGGCTCCTCCTTGCTCTGAGCAACGGATACCGCATCCTGAATCCAAATGGAAAAAATAAAACATTTAAATTCCTGAACAATCGAGAAACAGTTACATGGGGAGGAATTTATCTGAGTCATACCTCATTTGGTACCACATCCCATAAACCGTCACTTGCAAGCACAAGAAACTCGGCCTCGTGATCTATCTCTAGATCCTGCAAAAGAAGCAGTGGAGCGTGTTCACAAAACCTCAGCACTCTAGGTTTTCACATGGTGATATTATGGACTAGGAAAACAACATAACACCCTCGGGGGACAGCATTATGCTGGAGTTAGAAGCGGTTACTTGTATCTCGGGTTCAGCAACAACAAATTGCTTCAGCATTCTGTTTCCAAATGCCCGGGACATTGCCAAGACTCCACCTACCCTCCATGTTCCTGACAAGGCAAATCCAGATGATATCACTTTAAACTTAGGCTGACAAAGAGATCCAGAGGAGAATACTTAAAGAGCAGGCCTCAAGAATAATGATTGTTTAAAGCATGAATAACCCGGCAGAAAGAATGCCTCCATAAGATGGTTTGTGGATCAGCGTTCCCTAGAAACTTAATAATAGTATGATGCCTAAAAGCACACAAAACAAACTAACAATGACATAGTATTCTCGTGAAGGAAAGAAATATCAAGCATCTTGAGTAGCCAGTGATCTAACTCAAACTCAGGAGGAAAATCTCTACAATCTTGCTATGTCATGTTCAAAACAAGCAACAAATTAGGGGGACACAAGAGAGGGATGGTTTCGTCTAATATCAGATTACCTGCCCACATGATAACACCACCAGCACTTTCAATTCGTTTTCTTTCATCGCTTCTATTTGGCTTATGGTCATCTGATAGCGCGATAGCTGCAGAACATAAAACAGTAAGTTTGAAAAGGGCGTCCTTATGAAAAGAAAACAACAAAGGCTTGTGACCAATCATAAGAATCTATTTAATATTTACTGGAGGTCAATATTCTCTACGAAATTGCATGATTCCGTTTCCCCAACTCATTTTTTGGTAGAAGCTCTCAGTTTATCTTTAAAGTGATATGCCACATTGTTTTAGATCACAACGAAATACTGACCTTTCCCAGCCTTAGAAACTATTGTCCTCGAGTCTCCAACATTTGCAACATACAAATGGTCCCCAACCAACACAGCAGCAGATGCTGTGGAGCCATCATCTCTGTAAGTATCCTTTTCCGACTCAAGGAATGCTACATCAGTTTGTTTATATGTTTCGCCTGCAAAATTCGTCAAGTTAGAAGGCGAACCGATGACTTGTAACAAGCAGTATTAGCTCATACTTCTGAGAATTATAACAAAAAAAATATAATGTCTAGATTTATAAAGCGCACTTAGTGCCAGCTTGGTGTCTGTCAAAAATTGCGGATGCGCCATAAGATTGTTAAAGAGGTGTTCCTTCAGGTACTCAGCAGCACGTGAACCACCATGACCTGTGATGATTAAGGATTCAGAAACTAGAAGAGGACAACTAAAGATCAAGTCAACAACCTATGATCTGCTTCTGAGTATAGTATGCACGCATATTGAGAGTTCAACTTTGCACTGCAGACTTTAATTTCCTAAATAGTCTACTAGGAAACCCAAGCAGTAGTCAGCATGTACAAGTACAGACTAATTAAGGCAATTCGCGATCCTTCTTAAAAATAAGGTAGGCATAGCATATATGGTATGGCTAGTTCTCTGAAACAAACAACCTAAATTAGCAAATGAAGCTGTAGTATGTTTTAGCTAAGCCATGTCTACGTAAAAACCAAACTTTCAGCACAGATCAAATATCTTCGACAATTCAATGCTAACACTTCCTTTTCGATATACCAGACGAAAAGAAAGACATAAAATAGAATCTAACCATCAAATATTCCAAACATGCAAACTGTTTGGCCGTCGATCTTGGAAGCTTTGACATCGTAGAAGTCTTCCATAGTAGACCTTTTCCCTCTGAAACTACAGTACCCACAGCTCAAGCTTCCATCATCACTGTCATTACACATAACCCTTTATTAAGGACCACTTGAAAACAATTATAAGGAGCAGAAAACAATACTATCAGCAGAAAACAATACTATCAGCAGAAAACAATACTATCATATTGGTCCAAAGCCACAGACGATTAAAGTATTGCCTACACAACAATATCAAGCTTCAATGTATAGTGGAAATCAGTTTCTTCTGTACATGTATATAACTCAAGAGCCCTATATTTGCTACATCAACTAAACCCATAATATAGACAAGAATATAACAAAATGAGATGTACTCACTTTTTCCATCCACCACCGATGTATCCGCCATCATCAACTTTCTCAGGCGGCATATCAACTACGGAAACTCGTTTCTCTCCGGTGGAAGAATCAACCATCATCTTTGCTGCACTGGTTCTAAATCCGAAACCTACACTCAAGGTCTTCTTAATATGACTAAACTGATGTCTTCCTTGAGTCAACACCCCAATACGACCAGCCTGAACAATGACACTCCTTATGAGGCTGCTGCATACCATCAGGCAGGTCTTACCTTAAAAACAGTTTCTCCAATGCAGGAGCTGTGTAGAGAAACCCAAAAAGAAAAGAAAAAAATCTGCATTAGTTAACTGTATCCCGAAAGATATGATTCCTAAAATCAGGAATCCAAGATACATAATAACATCCATAAAAAAAAGATTTGATTAGATTGGATATGAGCTACTTCAAACAATACAGAACACGATCATCGTCTACATATGAGCTAATATATCAGATCCTGGATCAATTCAATATAACAAACCCTATCTATACGTATAAGTTCAAAAAAAAAAAAGTTGAGCTGAACTATTTCTCAATCAAACTAGATCTTTGCGTATTCAGCGAATAAGATGATAGAATTTAACCAGCGGCTCACGAACAATGACGAAAACAAATTTAAAAGCGATCCAAATCTTAGTACCTAAAACAATCCGATTCATTCAAATTTCGAAAAAAACTAACAAGTAATCTTCTCGAATCGACTCCAAAAGGAAACACACAAAAAAACAATCAAATCAAGGATCTGTAGCACAGAACGGAATCTTAGGATTCTCAGAGCTCTGACAAAAAAATCGAATCGGATTTAAGAAGCAGATCGGGGAAAAAACAGGCGGCTGTACCACGGATCCGAATCTGAGAGTGGAAGAAACAAAATTTACTCCACGAATCAGCTTTTTGGAGCTTCCATGGAATCTGAGAGAATCCAAGAGAGAAGGAGATGGTGTGAGAGAGAGAAAGGAGCAGTGAGAGGATGGCACCGAACAGAAGCGGCAACGTGGCACTACTCATGCATCCACATTTTATATTCAGTAGGTTTTCTAAGGATTTTTTTTAACTCAACTAATCCACTTTTTTCTTTCTTAATTGCTAACTAATCATCTTTTTCATTTTGTATGATAAACCTAATTCGAATTTTCTACATATATACAATTTGAGCTAAAATAATATACTTAAAAATATATTTAATCCATATTCTTCTGTTTTTTTATTTCTATTACGTAAAATTTATTTTTAATTTTATTAAATTTATCAATATTATTTTATGTTATCTACTTCTTTCTGATGATGATGATTTGATTTTAGTCAATTTTATTCACAATTCAGAAGATGAAAACAACAAAATTTACACTCATTTTATATGTTTTCAAATATATAAAGTTGTAATTGTGGTTAAAACAGATTAAAACCGTTTCTTTTAACTGGCACATAAGTATCAGAATAGCTAGATGTGCATAACCATTAAAAAAAATAAGAAGTTATGTGTGTTTATCTTCTAACTTAGTTCTCTTTCAATTTTGTCATCCAGCTTTTTGATCCATTAATGTGATTCCTCTGTCGACACATAGAGACGATAATATTGTAGATTAATAAGTTGTTTGATTATTTTGTTAACTTAAACAAATATTTATTCCCAAGAAGTAAATTATTAATTAACAGGTTTTTTTAAAACAATAATTTTCAAAACCCAAATATCATAAGATATATGGAGCAAACACCATATATATGTATATATATATATATATATATATATATATGAGATAGATATATCACTAAGCAGTTTCGATTTTAAATGTATGTACATAATCCCAAGTTTAAGAGCTTGTAATATAAGTTATAAAAACTCTGAAAACACACAAAAGTATACTCTCAACCACTCTGTCTCACATGTGTACAGCTTGAAATGAACAAAACAACAGAAGATGCTACCAATAGGATATATGCATCAAAGTACCATAGGCAATGTAGTGCCAAGAGATTTTCCACCACAAGAGACGAAGGCCAAAATTTTCGTATTGGATTAGAGATATTGTATCACTTGTCCTTTATCAATTGGTAAAAGAGAAATAAAAAATATTACTTTTGAGGTACGTGAACATATACAAAGACGATTATTGAGTAAACTGTATTAGAACCCATAATTTTTTTAGTGCTATTTAAGGTAAGTTTCATATGAAACGTAAAAGCTACTTATTTCTAGTTCAAATTCGAAGAAGTATTGCCTTGATTTAATTTTAAGCGATACAACTTCCAAAAACTGAGTGATAAACCAATAATAGTATTTGTTTTTTTGTCGGCCAAAAAAAGAAAGAAACGATAGTATAGATTAGTTTATTACACAATTTCGTTTTGTTCAATACCTAGTCCAAAACTACAGTCTAAGCTTATAAGTTAGTGTGAAGTGTATTATATTCCGTTTAAATAATTATTCCAAAATAGATAAGTTTTTTTTATTTAGGGCGCAAGTAATTGTCACTCAAAATTAAAAGTAAAATGAATAAAATGTAATTAATAAAATAAAATTGCGAGAAATAATATGATGGATAGTTCCAGTAATAAATGAAACTAGAAGAATAAAGTAACTGGAAACTATTTTAGAAGTATAAATTTTTGGATATTTCATTTTCTTAATTAATTTTAAAATTTATATCTCTAATTTAATATGTAATGATTAAGTTGTATGCAACGATTAAATTGTCTTTTAGTTTATAATGAAAATCTATCATGTTCTACTTGTTCCTTCTTTTTTTCTGAGGTTGAATTATTATCAAAAATATTTTGGATTGTTCCTTTAGTTACGAGTGAAACTTTTATTTGAAAATCAAGAGGAATACACGAGTCAATTATATTCCATTCCTCTAAAATAGCAAACATTTGCAACCTTAATTTGGTGATTAACAAATTTTAACATCCATAATAAACTACTACTTTATCGAATTATCAATTTAAATATACAAAATAATGGAATGAAACGGTGCATATTAAAATATGAACAAGAGCATGAGTTTATTAAGTTCGATGCCCTCATATTGTCTACACAGAACTTAAACGTCTCATCAAAAACTTGTAGCTTTTAGAGGCAAAGGGAACGTGGCGTCTTGGATTTCAAATCAGAGAGATTTTCTCATGTTGCTTCCAAGAGAACGTAACCCTAATTATTCAACACAAACATGATTTTGATGAAGACTTCATAAGTTTGACCCAAAAAAGGAAAAAAAAGTATTACACATGCATAGTAAAGTTTCAATCACGCATCAGAAATCGTTGGTGTCGATCCAAGAAGCAGTCAATATAAAAGAAAGATAGAAACAAAATTAGATTCGTACGTAGTGTTTGCTTTTGACATGAAAGATCCGTTGATTACAAAAATCTTTTTGTTATAGTAATAATTTTATAGATGGGATGATAGTTGACCAGATTTTTTAGTTTGACTCATATCCTCCATATTCAAAGGTCTTACTAGTTTTGAATTCGATCGATGTTAATATTCTATTAGTATAATCAATTAAGAAAAGAGTTGACTTTGTTTTCAGAAATTTGTATTATGAAGTACGTTGTTCTATAGTTTGATGAAATCTGTATGTCTTGAGACTGGTCTCATGATCCGACGGCTAGGAAACGGAAATCGTAAGACAACCAACCGTACGAGAAGGGACACGAGACAGTCAACGGTCTCTATTCGCATTTAAATTAACAAATATCAATTAGCTTTATAAAACTTTTTTATTGTTTTAGTTTTAGTTTTTTGTGGTCAAACAAATTTTATTATAACACTTCACGGTTGGAAAACTGTGGAGCACAATATTTGGAAAAAGGAGAAGAATAAAGAGGAAGAGACCACGTGGGTTCGACAAATACTCACGGGCGATGTCTTGTAACATCGGTCTTTAGTTTCTTTGTTTTTTCATGGCTGATACACAAATAAAAGGGGAAGAATAGACTCGCATTTACAGTTTTTAAAAATATAAAAAAATTGTACCCCTCAAAACCAAGAACAAAGGAAAATTTAGAAGGAAGTTTTAATCTCAAAGTTTTAAATTTTGATCACGTTTATATGAGATTGAAGGAATGCTGCTGTGTTATATAGTTTAACAAAATACTCTAATATATAAAAATAAAACTAAGATCTAAATTTTAGTGACGGCTGAGTTTGATATAATTACGAATATCAATATTTATTCTATATTTTGATAAAATAAAAAAATAATGCTTACATTTTTTATTTTCATAAATTTTAAATAGATTTTTGATAAAAAAAATCATATCTTGGTAACTTTACTTGATGATTTTGTAACATCTCATTTTGTATGAAATTGATATTTAATAAAATGAGATGTTACAAAATTATTAAGTTAACTTTATCAAGATGTGGATTGTTGTTGAAACTGATTTAAAAATTTATTAAATATCTAATCTCTTTGATTAACTATTAAATTAATTTTATTAAAAATCAATTTTTTATCAAATATTACATTTTATTAAAAAATCAATTCTCCTAGAAAAAAAAATCAATTCTTTTTTATCAAATATTACATTTTATTTTACAAAGTTTGTTGGTCTAATAGTTATCATGACAACACATAAATGACATGTTCGTGTCATAGTATCCATTAAACCCATAAATTTTGTAAAGTTTTAAATTAAGGACAATAATCTGTCTCATCTCAAGTCGTTTCATTACACATAAGTTGATGTAGTATCCTCTGATATGAGTGTAATTGGAATAGTTTCTTATTAGATATATGGAACAATATTGTCACTTCTTCTTTCTTTTCTCCCGCTATGAAAGTAAACCTAATAAAGGTCAAAAAAATTGGTTTGATGGCATGCTAGTAAATGCAACTCAGTTCAAGAAATCAATTATGTCCATTCGCAAATTTCTTTTATAAATGAACCTAGTAGAAGATGTTCGAGTTTAACTTGGCATATCATTTAGGTCTTTCCAAGATCTTAGAAAACTAATAAGCTAGGTACTGAACTCCAAACTATCTTTCATTTTTTTTTTGTCGATCAATCTCTATAAATTAAATCAAGTTTGGCTGTTTAGATATACTTCATAGAGTAGTTTCAACCGATTCAGTGTGACTTACATGGGAAAAAACATAATCTGGAATCCGGACGCTTTTAACGATCCCGTCGATCCATATATTTAGTGATCTCGGGATAAAGAAGACATTACAGTCTATCTTTCATTTATGGAGAAAAATATATGTTGAGCTATTGAATATGTAGTACATAACTGATTGGTTTAATTTAGATTAAACAATGTGCATGAACAAACCTAGCCTACCTTGAACTTCAATGGAAAAAAAGTGCATCCATGCATGATTAGATTTAATGCATGAAAGCAAGCTCTAAAGTGAAAATTACGTTGTGCACTCAAGTCACATTTTTGCATTCTATGTTAAGTTTAAACTTGCCTAAACCTCATTAATTTTTTAATCAAGTAGGTTTTTTAGAAATCAGGTACATGTTTTTAAAGAAAATAAATTAATGAAAATCCACACCTTGAAGTTAAATATGTTTCTCATACATTATCATAGAAAAAAGTGATTAAAATTTTGTTATTCTGATATTCAGGTAATGTACAAATATATATATATCTGGAGATTACATAATTTTGATAGCATAACAAAACAGTATATATACATATGTGGAAAACAGAAAAAAATCTGAGCAATCAAAACGCATTAAGTAGAAAACATTCATGAATATATGATATATTACTTACCAAAGAAAACGTACATATGAATTGGTGTGAACTAAGTTACAACTCGACGATAAAACAAAGAGTTACAATTCGATTCAACAGAATAGTTAAAACTCAATTTAAAAATGATCGTACTAAAATTCACAGTCACTCAAAAGTTCTTTATGTTTTGGTCCCAAATCTTTAAATTATCACAGGAGTTGCAAAGGTATAAGTGTCTTTTTGGGATGACTTAAAAAATTCACAAAAACAGTGAAAAAATTAGAAAATTGCAAAGAAAGAAAGTCATATTTTTTTTAAGAAAAAAATAGCAAAGTCTGTGACTTTCGTGGAAACTCCTCCGTCCTCTCTGTCTTCTGATAAAGGCTTCGCTTTCATCATTCAGTATCTTCTTCTTCAATATTCATTATCAAACTTCTCCTCTCTCTCTCTATTTCTTCCTCTGGTATGTTTATTATCTTCTCTCTCTCTTTGTTTTATTTCTTCGTTTTTTTCTTCTGCTTTTGTGATCCCATCTTTTTCTTTCTCGCTGTTTCCGAGGAAAAACAAAACAAAGATTTGTATTTTTTTTCTTCTTTTGTTGGGTTTAAAACAGTGTTTTTCTTTGTTCATGTCCTCCTCAACTCACTTCGAATCTACTGGTTTTTAGGAAGCAAAAACACTTGTCCGTGTTCGGTTTGATTTCTACTTAGAAAAGAGTCTTCTTTCTTTTTTGTTTTTTCCTGTTTACTGGAATTATATTTGTCAAATTACTTTCGACTTGTTCATTACTCAAAAGTTTCAGTAGAAAAGTTTAGAAATTTGAGTCAAGTTTTGGCTGAATTGAAATTTATATTCACTCACTCATTTTTTCTTGGTGAATTTTATGGAATCAAGGTTTCCAATTTTCCTCAAATTTGGAAAAGAAGGTACACGAAGTTGTGCATCCATAAATCTTCATGAGAGGTGAAACCTCAGCGATTTGAAGTTTACTTTTTGTCTCACAACAATGAATTTCCGACAGGAGAAGTTTGTGAGGTCAGTGTTCCAACCCAGTTCGAGATGGAACCAAACCCAGTTCTTACATTTGTTGTCTCCTCGAATTCTAGGTCGTGGAGCTTTAATTTGATTGTTTCTTAACTTGTTGGATCAGGTTTCAGGACTGGAAGTCCGACAAGACTTCCGACGTGGAATATTCCGGGAGAAACGAGGTGCCAAATGGAATATTCCGGAGAATAATAAGCTCAATCTCCGACAAGTTTCACAGAAGCTTTGAATCAAGCTCCTCAAGGATCAAAATGTTCAGGAGATCTTACAAGTCTTACTCTTTTAAAGAAGCTGTTTCGAAAGGGATTGATTCCACTCACAAAATCCTTGACCCTCAAGGACCTTTCCTTCAGAGATGGAACAAGATCTTCGTTTTAGCTTGTATAATCGCTGTTTCGCTCGACCCTTTGTTCTTCTACGTGCCTGTGATCAATGACGCCAAGAAATGTCTTGGTCTTGACAGAAAAATGGAGATAACCGCTAGCGTTTTGCGCTCCTTCACCGATATCTTCTACGTTATTCACATAATTTTTCAGTTCCGTACTGGTTTCATCGCTCCTTCTTCTCGTGTTTTTGGGAGAGGTGTTCTTGTTGAGGACAAGCGAGAGATCGCTAGACGTTACTTGTCCTCGCATTTCATCATCGACATTCTTGCTGTTCTTCCGCTTCCACAGGTGATTGAATGGTTGTAATTTGTATTTCCAAGCCATTAGCTCAGTCGTTCTTAGAAGGAAACATTGTTTGAGTAACGTGAGTAATTGTTTCTTTTCTCAGCTGGTGATTTTGATTATCATTCCGCATATGAAAGGCTCACGGTCTTTGAACACGAAGAATTTGTTGAAATTCATTGTTTTCTTCCAATACATACCGAGGTTTATAAGAATCTATCCGCTCTACAAGGAAGTGACGAGAACCTCAGGCATACTTACTGAGACAGCTTGGGCCGGGGCTGCTTTCAATCTCTTCCTTTACATGCTTGCTAGTCATGTGAGTCTAATTTGTTCTAACTGTCCCAACTGGCTTTAGGATCAGAGCTTAAACATGTAATCTTTTGGTCAAAACCGGTGAATGTGCAGGTGTTTGGTGCTTTCTGGTATTTGTTCTCTATCGAGCGCGAAACTGTATGTTGGAAACAAGCTTGCAAGAGAAACAAGAACATCTGCAATATCACTTCGTTGTATTGTGACCATAAAGCTGCAGGAGGCAATGCTTTCCTCAATGAGTCTTGTCCGATTCAGAAACCAAATGCTACACTTTTCGACTTTGGGATATTCCTTGGCGCACTTCAATCGGGTGTAGTAGAATCTCAAGATTTCCCTCAGAAGTTCTTTTACTGTTTCTGGTGGGGTCTGCAAAACCTCAGGTATTGAACTGTAGCCACAAATTTTCGCCGTTAATCATGCACAAGAGAAACAACAATAAGTTCCTGAAATGTTTTCTTGATCCAGTTCACTCGGACAAAACCTTACAACAAGTTTATATATTTGGGAGATCTGTTTTGCGGTCTTCATTTCTATTTCCGGGCTGGTTTTGTTCTCGTTCTTGATCGGGAACATGCAGGTTAGTCTCATTTTATCAAAATGGCCATAGTGTTTGCAAAATTGATTGCTTATTGTTGTAAACTAAAATCGGCAGACGTACCTGCAATCGACAACCACAAGGTTGGAGGAGATGAGAGTAAAGAGAAGAGATGCAGAGCAATGGATGGCTCATCGTTTGCTCCCTGAGAATTTGAGGAAAAGAATCCGGCGATACGAGCAGTATAAATGGCAAGAGACAAGAGGTGTTGACGAAGAGAATCTTCTTAGTAATCTCCCTAAAGATCTTAGACGTGACATCAAACGCCATCTCTGTCTCGCCCTTCTCATGCGGGTAAAAAAAAAAATTTTCATTTCCTCTCTTTAACTTTGGGTTCCCATCTATTGTCAGTGTCACTCTTAACCGTACCATGTCTTTATCGGTTTAAGGTCCCGATGTTTGAGAAAATGGACGAACAGCTTCTTGATGCTCTATGTGACCGTTTGCAACCTGTGCTGTACACAGAGGAAAGCTACATCGTAAGGGAAGGAGATCCTGTAGATGAAATGCTCTTTATAATGCGTGGAAAGCTTCTAACAATGACAACAAATGGTGGAAGATCTGGTTTCTTTAATTCCGAGCATCTTGGAGCCGGTGATTTCTGTGGTGAAGAGCTTTTAACCTGGGCTTTAGACCCACACACATCCTCAAACCTCCCAATCTCAACAAGAACCGTTCGAGCTCTCGTGGAAGTTGAAGCCTTCGCACTTAAAGCTGATGACCTCAAGTTCGTAGCTTCCCAATTCAGACGTCTTCACAGCAAACAGCTGAGACATACTTTCAGGTTCTACTCGCAGCAATGGAGGACTTGGGCTGCTTGCTTCATACAAGCCGCTTGGAGAAGATACGTGAAAAAGAAACTTGAAGAGTCCCTTAAAGAAGAAGAGAATCGGTTGCAGGACGCTTTGGCTAAGGAAGCTTGTGGAAGTTCCCCGAGCCTCGGTGCCACAATGTACGCATCACGGTTTGCTGCAAATATCTTACGGACTATACGTAGGAGTGGGTCAGTACGGAAACCGAGGATGCCGGAACGAATGCCACCTATGCTACTTCAGAAACCGGCAGAACCAGATTTCAATAGTGATGATTAATTAGCATATATGTATATGAATGATTTTATTAACGAAAAACAAAAAAAAAACAATTCTTGAAAAGCCAAGTAGCTTGTAGAGCCAATATATAAAAATAGAAGTCTTTAGTATAAAGGAGTGAGCTTAGAGATACAAGCCTCCGATGATTTAATTATTCCTCTTTTAAAAGTTCTACAGAGTTTTATATGAGGGATAAAGTAAACCGTTAAGCGAAACAGAAGTCAAGAAGCCAGAAGTGAAGCCACTTCTCTTCGCAGGAATGTGGGCAAAGCGAAGGCTGCTCTGTGCATCTGTTTTGGAAGAAAGACAGATTCAGATTTTGTCCAAGTGAATCTATAGTAATCAATGGGGAAGTCAGAGTCGTGTTGAACTTACATCCGAGTTGTAGAACTTCATTTCTCTTTTATAGGTCATGGCACCGTCTATTTTCTCAATCGGGTTGATAGGGTTCTTGAAATCAACAGCTGGTCCATCCGTAGAGCACAAGACAAAACCAATCACACCGCTACAATAAAGATTTTTGTTCACTTCATATATTCTTTCCAGTGAGCCCACGAAATGTGATTAGAAGAAAACTACAGTTACCTTGGATATGTTGGGACGCTGCTCCATGCATATTGAACGTTTTTGAATGTTTGACGGCAAATCGAGATCATATCGTCAATAAGATGAGTATGGAGCCACATACTTTCCGCCATGTTGCAAAGAATTCCTCCAGGCTTCAACGCTCTAGCTAAAGTTTCAAAGAAAGGCTTCTCAACAAGCGCCTGAGCAGGACCTATGATTATATAGAGCGAAAAAATATGAGAGACCAAGTTCTGATACAGAATTTAAGGTAAAAACTCATCAACTACTACTCAGACTTCCAAAAGAGAATCATACCAACAGGATCTGAAGAGTCGACAATAATGGCATCATACTTCCCTTCAGGGGATTTACGTAGGAACTCAACAGCTGCCAGAAGAAAGTGATAATCAACACAGAGCAAATTTATGAAAGGGTTTTAAACTGGGAATAAGTAGAAGAACGCTTAATTACCATCACCAATGTGAAGTTGAACACGAGGATCCTCAAATCCGACTGCTAACTCAGGGAAGAACTTCTTAGACACCTACAAGACCAAATCACATTTTCTGAGATAGAGCATAACCTAAAATTGCTCATACTTATGATAGGCATAACTAGACTACTTACATCTATAACCATCTTGTCTATCTCACAAATGTCAATAACCTCAACAGAGCTATGCCGAGAAACCTCCCTGAGAACACCACCATCACCTCCACCAACAACCAGAACCTGTAAATATTTATAAAGCCAAAATCCAGCATTAAAAAAGTAACAAAAATGTATATGCTTGACAAGTCCTAGTCCAAGTTGAGCTGATCAATGTTCCAACGTTCTGGAATAATCAACATTGGCGAGAAAATCCATCTCATGAGATCAAAGAGCAACACGAGAACTAGAACAGGCAAGCACATTGTGTCCCATCAGATTCACCAAAAAGGGGAGCAATCATCACAAACTGTTTATACTTTTACTTCGATTACTTGCGAGATGCCACGAGATATAGGCAACCAGAGATTACAAAGTTTTAAGGGTGAGAAATTACATTTTTAGGTGAAGGTGTAGAGCATAGGGGCAGATGGGCTATCATCTCCTGATATGCAAATTCATCCTTTTCAGTCAGCTGTACAATACCGTCTAGAACTAGCACTTTCCCATAGGTAGCTGACTGCAAAAACAAAAAGAACAAAAAAGGTTATCCTAACGCATAAACATTAAAAACTACACAAATCAACACAGTTAGAAGCTGACAGATTTAGAAGACGATAAGAAAAGTCCAACAAAAAAGCTATTTCAGACCTCAAACACTAGGACTTCCTGATAGTCTGACTTGTCTTTGAACAGAACTTTCTCAACTTTCAATGAGTGTGCTTCTCCTACAATCAACACATACAACAGCATAGCTGGATAAGTCACATGTACAAGCACTCCCTAACATAAAAGCATAGCATATAAACCCAACCGAACCTCATACAAAGACAATCTTAAGGGAATAAGATACAGAAAAGTAACAAAAACAAGCCTATCAAGAAATGACCTACCTGGCCACATAGGGTTGTTGAAATAGACTGCTTTGCCTCTTTTCCCTGCATCCATGTAAGAACAAAAACCAAAAAATAAGACATATGTTCTGAGAAAATAGAGAAGCTTGACAAGAAAAGCAAAGTAATATGACCAGAGCGAGGGTGAGGTTCAGAGAACCATCCAGAAACAACAGTGGAGTGGCACTTAGCATCTTCCTCTGGTAAGCATGTCATGGCCTTGAGGCAACAAGAAGGTACAGTCGTCTCTGAACCATTCCCATTACTCGCCTTCCCATCCATAGTCTTCGGGCATGCCATACCTTTTACGCCGTCTACCTCCATAAACAATCCTTTTCTTCCCCAGCTCCAGCCTCTGTATACTGCACAAACAAAAGCAGCAGGCCAAAAATGAAGAATCAACACCACTCGAAGGGGCAGAAAAGCAAAACAATAGTAAGACTTAGAAAAACTAACAGCGTTTGAATTAGATTCAGCAAACTCTCAGGGCCAAAAACACTCGTCTGCAGAAAAGAGGCTAAAGGTTTTAACCCTAAAACCAGATTAAAGAAGAGGAAACCAAGGATAAGGAAGAATAGATTTAGCATTAATTAACGAATCTTTCAAACTGGAAAGTTAAACACTTTGCAGAGAACGGTTGCTTCGAATATAGAAGTATATAACTTTAGGAAATCAATCTACCAAAATCAAATAAAAAGGACGAAAATTCATATCGCGAAAGAAGATTTATTTTTCCCACCTAAATTTCTAGAGAAACCAGACAAACACAATTAGAGAGAAACAGTGAAATAGGGTTTCAGAAAACTCAGGGATCGTGTCAAAACCGGAACTTCTCAGGCAGCATCGACGAAACAGAAAAATCTAACCGGAAACAAAACTCTAGTAATCAAGATTCACCCACATCGGAACAATCAAAAACTCCGAGATCGTTCCAAATCAAACAAGAAAATGCAAAGGAGACAGAGAGCGAGAGAAAGATACCTGGTGGTTAACGACGGAGAAGAGAGAGACGAATCGGAAGCTAAACGTGATCGAAACAGTGAGCGGGAAAGATTTAACTAATTAAAAAACAAAAAGAGAAAGGAAGAGAGAATTTGTTCTTTCTCTTTTTAATTTTCTTTCGAATTTGGTCTCTTTCGGTGTTGTGTTTCTTCACTTCTCAGGCTCTTTTCTCTCTGTAAAGGTCTATTTGTCTTCCAAGAAGAACCCACGACAGACTTAAAAAACAACTTTTTCAACTTTTATTTTATTCTCGTGATGTAACTCTCTTTTTAACATTTTTTTGTTAATATTGTAATTCTATATAAAAATATTAAAATTACCGGTTTTTTAACATATAATATTTGACATACAAGTGATAATATAACAAGACCACTACTACACATTCGAAAATCGAAACCTTAAGAGATTAATCATTATGTGTTTGATTTGTTAATAAATAAGTATGCTGATATTTCTAATAAAGAGTATATAGCTATAGATTTCTCGTTTTCTGATAATAAACATAAGATAGTCAAATAAAGATTTGTTGATTACTTTATCTTATCCATGAAAAAATATATTATTATCTCTAAATTTACATTGCCTGAAAAATATAAAAAAAGACAAGGCTATTGTGAAATTAGGAATATGAGAGGTGAACCTAACATTGATTTCAGGAGAAAATAGTTATATTATGTTCATTGTCTGATCACAAATTTAATTGGTCTTGTAGTTGCAAAAAAGCATTTGAAGTTAGAGATTTATTTGATAAATTTTATATTAATAAATTTTATTGGAGTCTCTTGCAAGAGAAACTATATGATTCGAATTTTGTTTTTGGCAAAAACATATAGAAAACAGAATAACTAAAAACGAAATCAATTTTTTTTTACTTTAAAGAGGAAGAAATACATGTTAGGATTCTTATTGTAAAATGTTATTGCGATGTATTAAATTACTTTTTATGTGATGAAGATGTTTGGGCATATCTAAAGTTAATAGCTAACAACATTAAAATAATTGTTTTTTTCAAATATATTCATATTATACTTCCTAGATTACGAAAATGTTTATCACGCTACATGTTTGGTTTATCTACTGTTTATGCGCAGACATCCGAGAAATATTTACTAAGGTAAATTTTTGTATTTGTATCTAGTCTAACACAAATATTTTTGCAATAACATATGTATTTATCCAGTAATTGATTACGTTTCCAAATCCTCAACTACATATTAGTATAAGAACTGTTTTACATTTTTATCATGTTAAAAATAAATTAGGTGATTAGCGTTATGTTGTTGTCTTGTCAATTCCAAAAATCTTAGTGTTATTTTTCCTTGCACATTTTAAAATGTTTCACCAATAGAGGAATTGGTAGAAGAAAAGTCATTATTTAAAAGATATAAAATAAATTATTGTGAGACACGCGTCGTTAAGTCAATTACACATGTTGAATTTTTTTTGCAATTTTTCATCTTAACATTTTTTTAATAAAAGATGTCACATAAGAAAATAATCAAAATTGAAGAAGGGTCCCAAGAAGAACGAATGGGAAGATGTCGGTGTCATCTAGAAAACTAAAATTCTTTAGACACATTTTCATCGTTCAAGAATCTCCTCTTTCTTTTAATTCCATCTTTATCAAATTATTCCATTCATAAATCCAATTTTTGAAATTATTTCTTCTGAATAAGTTTTCATAATAATGTATTATTGGTGGACAGGTGCTGAAAAGTAAAGGAACAACGATGGTAATTTCTTTTTCTAATTCATCAATATAGAGTTTTGTTTTTTTAATTTGTTATAAAGAATCAGCTTTTTTTTTCTTTGTCAACTGGCATAGAATTAGGCTTTTGACCTTTTACATTATCTAACACCGTCCTCACTTCATTATCTTATACCCAGCAGTATCATATACAACATTTAATGTAAATTTGGGGAGGATCAATTATATGGCTATCTTAATTATTTTATAAGACTTGATAAGGCATTTAGTATAGTAGTTTGAATACGTATATTGACAATATGAAAACGGTTTATTAGGAGGTGAAAAAAAACGGTTTATTAGGATTTAGGACAAAAAGATGTTTTGTTAATGGACACACATAAACAAAAAAAGTTGGTATTTAGTTGTTGGGATCAATTTTATATGGACCTAAGGTACATGTTACTTCGAATCATCTAAAGCTTATCTAATCTGGAGAATATTGATCATATGCAAAAACTAATATGATCTGATCCGTTTTTTTTATCTATAGAGTCCACTTTTGTCCACTTTTGTCCAGTAATCGATGTGTTATATTAAAAAGTTCGAAAGATTTGCTTATTGATCATGCAGGCACCGGGTAATCTTTCTATGTCTTTTTTTCGCATTCATATGTTATATGAAATCACTTCAAAATAGGTCAGACGTTCTTGATTGTTCTAGTTAAAACACGTTTAACTCTAAAATTTTCTCTGGATAAATGACCGAAAAGATAATTGCATTTTGTTAACATAGGTAACCATATTAATTTTTCTAATCATTTATATCTGCACCACGATATATCAGAAATCAAAGTGTTACAATTTGCCACACCCCAATACTGTCATGAGTGTTGTGAATCTGGGAACGGAAGAGGTCCACCATCCTCTCAAGTTTGGCTACCAACTCTCCACCAATGATGAATGATAAAAAAGATCGAAGGAGAAAACCATCTTGCGAATAAGGTAGTGAATCTTCCTTCCTATAAATATAAAGGGATAACTCATCAAAGAAAAATATGACAAATGAAGGGATCGGCCCATAGAAATTGACCCGATCCAAAAAAGTGCAGGTAAGTGTTCTACTTACTCATATTTCACATCCAAATATCAATCACACATCCTAAGGGAGAGTTCCAACTCCACTCTCTTCGGACATGTCTACACGTATGCGGCTACCACAAACATATAACTATAGATGTTCCGATCTTTGGAAAAGACTTTTCACTCAACTCACATTCACTTTTCAAATACATTACTATCAATTACTACCAGAAAGTATTTGCGAGAAAAAAACATTTTATTTTATTTTCTGAAAACTTTTGAAATCATTTACTTGCATAGTCCATATGAAAGACTGCATTTCATTCCTTAGAGAAAGTATCCTTTACTTTAAACTTAACCAATAATATACATTGAACTCGACTCGAACCCAGACAATAACACTAGATGACACTAGCACAGAGCGCTATGTTACAAATCTTGGTCTCAATTACTTTAAATATTACTGACTAACACATAAACTATAAAATCTATAATTTTGATCAGAATACTAATATATATATATATATTTTTTTTTTTTCTTGTGCCCCACAACAATTGATTTGTTTTTTGGTATAGTTAATTACTTCGGCAAACGTTTTATAAAAACTTAAATCACATGTTTCAGATAAGTAAACAAATTACATCAAAAGATACCTAATTTTTTAATTTTCTTCTCCAACATTACCAATTTTTCATCTTTAATAAATAAAAGGTTAAAGTTAGTTTAAATAATTGTTGAACCATTTTCATTGCTGGATTATAAACGTTTGGTTCCCCTACTTTTTTCTAATATAGATTATTTCTAAATTTTTAGTCAAATATTTATTTTTGTGTTTGGCACATAGTCACTATATTATCCTTTTTTATGATAATTTTTCTATCCAATCTAGCATATTTTACACTACCTCATTCAACTATTTTCAGCCACCGATTTAATAAGAACACGATATGTTAATTGATATTTATGAATCATGTGGTTCATGCATAAAAAAAACTTATGTAAATATATAGTTCTATTAAATTATAAATTAATATTTATAGAAAACATTATGTAACTAAGGTAATAAACTAAAATATTACTCTAGTATTGTTTATTTTCACTTAAAGTTAAAATCTTATTAATGCTTATCTTCAATTTCTTATTGCATCAAAAATTCTTAGTATTGTATTTATATTTGTCATTTTCAAAATCCAAACTTGTAAAAAAGTTTAGATATGATGATTAATTTATATGTATATACTTTCAAATATATCGTACTAACATCTTAACATCAACATTAATAATTATCGGCATTGTTCTTAGACGTTTTAAACTTATGAATATATTATGTTTATATAAATATTCACGTATATCATTCATTTTGTTATGATCATAAGTTCTAGTTTGTTTATGTCACTTTTATTAACAAACTCATTTAAAATCTTTAATATAATATATTTTTAAGTTTTTTAAAAAGCAAAATATAGATTAAACATAATAATTTTTCTACAAAATTAATCAATATCTTTGCAAATTAATAAATTTTCAAATTTTCAACATTATTAATTTATATAAATTTTAAGGCATATAAGATTTTCAAACTAACCACATATATTGCTTAATATATGTTTATATTAGACTAATTACCAATGATTGTTTTCTGAACTTGACTAATACCAATGATTTTTTTTAACTCGACTAACTACCAATGTTGCAAAGAAAATAACACAAACAACTAGCTAAGAGTTTAAGTTCTCAGGCGGCAAAATCTGTTCAGGAGAGTTCCGACACACCGGACAAGTGCCGTTTAATTTCAGCCACTCGTCAATGCAATCGGCGTGAAAACAGTGTTGGCACGGTGGTATGGTCCTAAGCGTCTCCTTCGGCTCGTACTCTGATAGACAAATAGAACAAGTGACATCGTCTGTTTTGGGCAGCCGTTTACTTTCTCCCAATACTATTTTTGGATATGACTCTATCGTCGGCCCATCTAGGCCCATTATCATGATACTGGATTGAAAAGAATGGGCTTGAGTGTTATTGATCTCTGGGTGTGGAACGAGACGATGTCGTTTGATGCATGAGTTGATTTTGCTATAAACGAAACAGAATAGACCGAAGATGATTAACGTTCCTGGGATTCCGGCACCAACGGCTATTGCATAACGGGCTCTTCTTGAGATAGCTGAAAATTAGAAAATATTTTATTAGAGAAAAATTGCAAACATAAATTAAATATTATTTCTTACAAATAGACTAAGAAATATTTTATTCCTCATCATTTATCATATACTAAAACACAATTTAACCAGTAACAAAACAATATACATAATACAAATGATCAATATGCAAAAGACCAAATATTTTTTTATCTATCATAGTTAAGCTATTATGTGTATTGAAAAGTAAAAGGACATTACAGGAACAAAATGCAATTGGTTGACGAGAAGACTCTTAGTAAATGGGTAACAATTGAATGAGTTGACTAACAAGAAGTAGGCCAAGGTAAGGCAAATTAAAGTGGACAGAAGTCAAACACATCGGAGCTTTCATTATTATGGCCACGACCTTGTGTCCACCTTCTGATTATCTCACAACTTCTCATTCTTCGTATATATATATATATATATATATATATATATATTTTAGTAGTTCATTATTGATAGACATGTAAGAAATGATCAAAAGAAATTGTAACAATCACCACATCTAAAAGTGCAAATAAATGAAATATTATAGAGAAAAAATGAATAAAATTGACTATGCCTCTAGGTTCTAAAATAAATTTGCATTTCTCTAAATTTTATTGAATCCTACCAAATAAATGGATTACAATACCAATTCATAAAAGAATACGGTAAAAATAAATTAGAGGGAAAAACATAATTATTTTGAAATTGATAGCTACCATATTTTTTTTAGTTTATCTTGTAATTTTATAAGTGTTTAAATGTTCAAGAATAAAGAGTCAAAATTTTATTTATGTTAAAACCCGATTTATACAAGCTAACTTAATATTTTTAAATATAAGCGAAGATTTGTATATGATAAAACTAATATAAAGTAATAAATAATTTTACCGTGGTCGAATCTTTATATTTGTAATATCTATATATTTGATATCTATGTACATTTGACTTGTATCGTGGGTTTATTCACATTTTTATACTAGATTTATTTGTAGAAAATGATTATGCATGTATGTAGTGTACATACACGGTTTTGTATATATAATAGTATTATTATTTTACGTATTGATTCGTTAGTCAATACACGTGTTTGAATCATCAATTTAAACAATTAGAGCAGACAAAATATTTGGTCGTACACCTGTCGTTCTTCCAAATTTGTTTATATTCAATACAAATACATGATTCATTCAACACCATAATTCGTCATGGTCTACGTCAAAAAATTTATAATTTATTAATCGTCGTATTAGTTGTATTTTTGACTTTATATAAGGATTAAATCGTATCTTAAACTTCGAAAATTAAGACCGAAGATAATTAACCAATTTCAAATATCAAAAAATTTGAAAATAAGGGTGAAAAAAAAAGCAATAAATTACCTGGTTTATTAGCTCCAGAGCAAATGGTTTCACGAGAAGAGTTACTCTTAATCCCACACTTACCACCTCTAATCTCACACCGGCTACATCTCGGAACCCTCCAAGTGAGCCAGAGGTTATCACTCAATTCCGAATACGACACGGCTTGCTCATAAAACGGCCAACGAACCGGAACCTCAACGGTTTTCATTAACCGGCATGATTGAGACGACAGGTAGTCCATCACTCTAGGCGAAGCAGTCGCGAACACCGTGCTGTTTTCACCGCTCAGACACGTGATCGGATTTAACGGCCTGAAACGGAGATACTCGGAAGTAGGGCAGTTAAAAAACGTGAAACGACGTGCGTAAACGCCGGCAAACGGCGTCGCGGAGAGGTTTAGCGTCAAGATCCGTTTAGGAAGACAGTTGTTTACGTCGTTGATCCAAATCTCTTGAGCCGCGTAATCGATCATCTCGACGGTGAAGTCACCGGAAAACGGTAGAGCTACGGTGGTTTGGTTAACGCCGTTAGTGCCGCACGTCAACTCGAAGCCTTTGTCGTAACCGCAAGATTGTGACTGGTGGGATTTTAAACGGAAAGGGAAACGGATAATCGGATCGCCACGGCGACAAACGGCGTTAGTGCATGTTGTGGTGGTCGTAGTCGTCGGGATTAGTAGAGAGAGAAGCAAGAAAGAGAAAGATATTGTTTTTGTTGTAAAGTCCATTTTTTTTTCTTTCTTGAAGGTGGAGTTGGTTTGGTGTTGGAAACTAAAAGAAGTGATCACCAAATACTTTTATGTAATTGAGAGAATGGACCCATAATGTACGTAATCATTTTTTTTTCTTTGACGGCAGTGTGTACGTAATTATTTTAATACTATGATTATGGTATTTTAATTTAGTATTATACTGTCTATCATATTCACCACAAAAAAAGGAACTGATATATAATTACCGTAAAATCCAATGTTTGAGGGGTTAAAAAATGGAAAATTAAGTTATATAAGTGAGAGAAATACATTTTTTTTTGTTAAAAAATCATTTCAAAAGTCAGCTCTTTCTAAACAAGTAAGAAGAGTGTATGACTATGACCAAAACTCCAAAGACTTTATAGTGGAGACAGGCGAGATCAAAATAGTCAGAAAATGCTACATCATTCGATTTTTAAATATAACAATTAAGTCATTAAAAATGTTTCAACAATTAACGAAAAGTCAAATCACAGAATTTATTGTTAATGATTCCATAACGACATTGGACATCTTCTCCTTCTATAAGCTTTTCCAATGCATCAAGAGGAAGACCAATAAGCTCTATTGTTTTTTCCCAAACTTTGTTCGATGTTTCTACGTTTTGAGCTTCTTCTGAAGAATTTGCCGGTTGGCAACTTTGAGATATGAATGCACAAACGGATTTATTATCGTTTTTTTTTAACTTTTCACAGTATATTTGAATTTGAGGATCTGTTGCTGAAAAAAGTGAGCTCCTACAACCCTCTTGTGGTGAATAAATGAAGTAAGGCAAAATAGAGTAAAGATCCTGAATAAATTTGGGAAGATCTCTAGTCTACAAAAATAAATGTTAGATATGTTGAAATTTTAATATACAGTAAAATTTTAATGTTTCAACCATAATATTTTATTAATTTAATAATATATTAATCTATTTAAAGATTAATTGGATTAAAAACTTAATTCAAAACTATTTTTTTAATAATTTATCAAAATATTTATTTATCGAATCTTAATTTATAGAAATTAATGATATATTGCATTACCTTTTGTTACCTGCATCCCTAAATTAGGGTTCCAATTGCTTCGAATGTAATGTATGTTTATTTTTTCACCTTTATTTTTTTATACAAAACTTTATTACAAACACAAACGGAAATTTTTCTTATTTGCTTTTGACGTTTTATAATTAGCAATATAATTTGGTATTTATATGTTTAATTAAGACTGTGAGTTCATTTAAAAAATTAATATATAAGTTACACACAAAAATAAACGCAAACACAAACAAACTAGGTGTAATATATACTCACAACGTTTGTTTGGACAACGCTAGGTGATAAACAAACGACGCTAATGCCGGTTTCCCAAGGCAGTCTTTTAAATAGGACATTGTTAAACATAACCTGACATATGGAAAAGACCAAAGAGATTGCAACCCATTTTAGATTATAGAAACACTTTCAACTCAAACATTTTTTTTTGTATCTACAAATCTACCTGAGCGAGTTTACTACTCGAGTATCCAATCAAGGTCGAAAACTTTCGTTCACCCGAAACAACATTCAGATCATTCGGACAGACAAAACCAACATAATGCCTCTACGAAAAGAATAAGCATAATTTTATAGAGACATGAGCAATGAAGTATATATAAGTATACAACTATACATACATAGTATATCATTTTTTGATTGATGGTCTATTACAACAGAATTGACATTAATGATTTGACTTTGAGAAGCTCGGATGAGCGAAGGCAAAAGGAGTAGTGAAAGCAGAGCTGGAGCTAAATGGTTCACTTGCAAGTGCTGTTCATATCCATCTTTTGAGAATCTTTGTGCACCTACCAAAATCAACATGCAAACTAACCAATTTAGCTGTTTTTTTTTCTTCCCTTGTCAAAGATCCCAATGGTAGCAATAAATAGCATATGGATATTTGCGTGGAAAATAAGACAAATTAATAACCTTTTTTCCGTAAAAATTTAAACTTGAAACTTTTTTGGATATAATTACTGAAATTTTGAATAGTAAATACTATATAATGAAAATTAATCATAAGAATTGTATATGCATTCTAATTTTGGTTTAACATTTCTGTTTCGTGTTTTTTTGGTATGATTTGTAAACAATACAAGTTCACGTGAACATATGTGATGTCTTTTGCGTTTTTGCACAAGCAAAATTTTTCATTCGGTGTTATAATTTGTATCACCACTTTTATTTACATATTCACGTCTACAATTTGCTTCAAACACTTGTGAACGCGAAAAAAACATGGTTACATTTAATTAGTAATTGTGGTTGAGTTAATGCTTATGTTTTTGTATTTAATTATTTTTACTAAGCATCAGCGCCAACTGCCGACTCATGTGGACGGCCAGGGCGTGGGGCCGTCCAGGACCCAACTATTAGAATGGCCCAATTAAAAAAAACTCATAAAAAGTTCCTTTAATTTTTTTGGTTGAAACAAGATCTTAACAATCGAAAGTTTAAATAAGTTTAGTTGCAAAAAAAAAAATCATCATATACTCTCCATAATCGTGGGTAATATATTGTAACTTTTTTTTATCAACAATTTAATAATACACATTAAACTAAATTTAAATACAGATGATAATACTGAACATCATTATCACAAACCGTTAGGTTTCAAATCTTCGTCTATAACTTCTTTTTTTTCTAAAACCTTTTTTCATATTTATTTTGCATCCAAAAAATCAACATCTACATCCAAACTACTTTGACAAAACGAACGTTAATATTTGGATAAATGTATGTGAATAACCCTACTTTAGTGGCAGTACGCGGAAAACATGGCAATCCAAGTGCCATTTGATTGCAAAACAAAATTGTCATTCACTGTTCCAACTACACAATAAAACAATATTGACTGATAATAACACACTATAATATTGGAGAATCCAATCAAAAATAATTTTGTGGCCCATTATTAATTTTTGAAAAGAAAAAATTAGAGAGAACTGGTTTAGAAAGAGGTTTCAACTCTCTACTAAACATTCTATGTATATGCTATTAGCATGATCGGTCATAGGCATAGCCAAATGAGATATTGACATTGTTCTCTACATTTTAAGAAGTTGATATACATAGATTTTATGATCCTCAAATTGTAAAAAAAAATTATCAAGATTTATACCAAAATGTTTATAGCCTCCAAAATCTCAGGATCAGTTGTTGTAAAAGTTTGTAATGTCCTGGTTCACCTCATTTGTCTTTTTAAGGATTATCAATCCTAAACCTTTATTGTTCGATTTGGATATTTAGACACAGCATCCATATGCTACATATAGACACAGTATCTGAACGCAACATCTGGGTGATGTTCGTTTGTGTTTTCGGTTCATGCATCTACCTATTGTATCTTGATGCAGTTATGTTCGCTAGTGTTTTCGGTTCGTGCGTCTAGATATTGTATATGAATGCAATTATGTTTGTTTGTGTTTTGGTATTTGTATTTAGATACATTTAAAATGACCAAAAAGTTTTAATATACAAAAAAATATTTTTTTTGTGAATTAAATTACACTTTTGTGATTTATAAATTATATTTTTAACTAAATAACTACTAAATTATTTTTAATAAACTAAAAAAAAGTTATTTCACAAAATACTTAAATTTAAAAAATGAAATTGTTTTATAACATTCTAAATTTGTTTTACAAAAATAGTCCAGACTTTGTATTAAATTTCAAACTTAGAATTATGATAAGTTATTTTGTAGTTATTGAATCTAGAAAATTTATTTTAGACTTTTTACAATTCTGGATGAGTTTTGATGCATCTAGACTCTAAATTTAAACTCATCCAAAACATCCAAATTTTTTGGATGAATTTAAAAAATGTGTCAAGATACAGTATCCAGTTCACATGTCTAGATTTTGTAGTTGGCTAACCAAACGAACATCAACTTAAACCCATTCAAGTAAATGAGTTGGGATCTACCATCAACCCCATTTGGGTCCTTAAAGTTGGAGTATGAGCTTTAATGATGAATGGTGCAAAAGCATATGGCTTTGGGACCTCAACAATATATAATGGTAGCAACATAAAGTAAGAAGCTTAAAATACTTATATATATATATATATAAATAACAGCTAGAAAAATGTAAATAAAACAGATATAAAAAAAAACCTCCCATACAAAAACATGCCGGCATTGTTAATAAGAACATGCGAAGGGGCTAACCGTACGTTCCACGCATTGCTAAATCTGACGACGGAATCTAAAGAGAGAAGATCAAGTTCCATCACCTTGAGAAAAAAAAGCCTTAGTATAATTGTTAAAAGTTTGGATAATATGTACATAGTACACTAACGCTTATTGTCATTATATATTATTAATCCAGTCAATCAGAGAGGGATCCATCTCAACATTAAAAACCAAAAACAAGAATATAGAGAAGGATACATCTTAAAATTGAAAACCAAAAACAAGAATGTAGAGAAGGACCACTAGTAGTTCATGAACTATATCACTCTATATGTTTCACAATTAGTATCTGTTATCATTTGAATTAATGGCTATTATCATATATTCTATAAAGCTGATATATATAGGCATTAATAAGATTTTACCTGAATACTAAGTGGGAGTCCTTTACCACTAGTAGACCACTTGGTCTGCCATTGTTGAATTAGCTCATGAACCGCTTTTGTGTTCCTTACCGCCATAACAACATGAGCACCAGCCTCTGCAAGCTGCCTGAAAATTCACACAATAAGCAATATTTTACAAGATTCACACTACTCACAAAATAAATAAATAAAATTCAAAATTAACATCA
The DNA here is from genome assembly GCA_000218505.1 of Schrenkiella parvula. Lineage (NCBI taxonomy): Eukaryota > Viridiplantae > Streptophyta > Magnoliopsida > Brassicales > Brassicaceae > Schrenkiella > Schrenkiella parvula. The sequence goes on along the minus strand of CM001192.1, from coordinate 8,138,435 downwards.
AAAGCTAAAGGACAGTTTTGTTTTGAATTTGGGACCTAGCGGTCTCAGAGCCAATGCCACTAGTGGAGCCAGTGACAATGCAGGTTAAGTGGTTAAGAGGAGAAAGAGGAAATGAGTTTTGGACGTGAGAAGCCATTTTTTTATTCAAATATCATGAGTGTTTGATTATTTTAGTTTCAATAACTTATTTTTCAGTCATTGTAAGCATATCAATTGTAAAACCTCACAATGATTTTACAATTGTAACGTTAATGTAGTTTTATGTCATTTTTAACTTTAATTAGCTTATGTTATCTTTTTTTTTCATGAAATTTTTGTGGACAATAAAAAAAAGGGAATAATACGTTTTTTGAACAACAATCAAAGCCTCGTGTAACCTACAAAGAAAGCTTTGTCCTCTCTCATAAAAACCACATTAATTGCTGAAAATAAGTATGAAAGCTATTCGCTCAGACTGATCCTTCATCTTTTTTAGAATGTATAGTGTAGAAAAGAATGTATAGTGTAGTATAATGGAGCTTTGAGGTCAAGTTCTACAAGCTTCTAACAAAGTATAAAATGGAGAAAAGAAAAGAGTGAGATTTGTAAAGAAGCTATCACCATGTATTAGACTTGTGAGGGAAGAGTCAGTCTTTATGAGTCCCATAACGACATTGCACATCTTGTCCTTCTATAAGCCTCTCCAATGCATCCAGAGGAAGACCGATCAGCTCTATCGTCTTTTCCCACACTCTGTTTGCTGTTTCTACGTTGTGAGCTTCTTCAGAAGGCTTTGTGAGTTTGCAATCTTGAGATATGAATGGACAAATGGGTTTACCATCGGCTTTTAGCTTTTCACAATGCTCTGGAATCTGAGCGTCTGTCCCTGAGAAAAGTGAGCTTCTACAACCTTCTTGAGGCGAAAAGATGAAATAAGGTATCAGTGCGTATTGAACTTGAACAGATCTCGGCAGGTCCCTCGCCTGCATAATTGGATGTCAAAAAATTAATGTGATATACAATTCTGAGGAAAAAGCAGTGGAGTGGCACCAAAAGTAATACTCACAACATTTGTTAGGACAATCCCGGGGGATAAACAAACAACGCTAATGCGAGTTTCTAGAGGCAGCCTTTTGAGAAGAACATTGCTAAACATAACCTGACCAGATGAAATTGAAAGGAAATAGAAAGTGAAACCATTAGTTTCTGAGATCAAGAACCAAAGAACAAAAACAATATAGAATGCTGTTTCTGTCTTAAGTTCACCTGTGCTAGCTTGCTGCCCGAATATCCTACAAGGCTTGTATACTTTCGTCTACCAGATACCACATTCATGTCATCCGGGTCAACAAAACCAACATAGTGCATCTACCACACAAAAAAGTAAACCCAACAAACAATGATCTTCCATGAGATGGGAATACTGTGTACGACCATAGTCATTCGTATTTAGATTCAATTAAAGCAGAAATGCAGCAGAATTTCACAGAGATAAGCAAATGAAGTTAAACCTTTCGGTTTATTAAGGTTCTGTATACCCGAAAAATTCAAACTTCTCAACATACTGATGCCAGAGACATTACAAAACTAGATGAGAAAATTTAGCAGCTAGCCATTTAAGTGATGATGATACTTACAACAGAGTTCACATTAACGATCCGGCTCGGGGAACCTCGTTTAAGCGAGGGCAAAAGGAGTAGTGAAAGCAACGCTGGAGCTAAATGGTTCACTTGCATATGCTGTTCATATCCATCCTTTGAGAACTTCTGTTCCTCTGCACAAATCAAAGTGGCAAGCAACTTAGCTGGTTTTCCTCAACATGTATGCAGAAAATGTAGCAATCTGAAGGTCATTGATTAGAACAAAAAAAAAGCACTTCAGACAGTGCTAAAAACAAGAACAAGGAAACTAGCGGAAGAATTACTATATAAACATGCAAATTTCACCAATTGGGTCCATCAAGTTGAATTATATACAATGGTGAATGGTGGAAGAGTATGGCTTTGAGATCTCAATACTATAACAACATATTGTTGAGATGCAGACCAGTTAGCTCGTTAATAAAGCAGAGAAAGCTCAAAGCTTTACATATGAAATGCAAGAAAACCAACCTCCCATGGCAAATATTCCGGCATTGTTAATCAGAACATGCAAAGGTGCTAACCGAGCGTTCCACTCATTGCTAAATGCGACGACGGAATCCAGAGAAAGAAGATCAAGTTCCATCGCCTTCAGTAAAAGGAACACAGTATATGTATATCATTGTCATTAGCCATTTGGATGTTAAACAACATAAATTACAATTTCATTTTACAGTAAGGTGGGGAGTGCGCATTCAATTCTCTAATTACGAGTTAAAATCTTGTTAATTACACATCTTTCACTAGATTTAGTCCAAGCAACACATGCTAAATATAGATGTCACACTATAATAGTCAAATATGTGATCATCAGATACTTTTACCTCGATATTAAGTGGGAGGCCTTTACCAGACCAATCTTTCTGCCATTGTTGAATCAGCTCATGAGCTACCTTTATGTTCCTCACCGCCATTACAACATGAGCACCAGCTTCTGCAAGTTGCCTGTGATTTCGAAACAACAAGTAAAGATTTTCACACTCCTTTCACTAACACAATCACCATAACATCTATACTTAAAACTAAACATTGGAGAATTCGTCAAAAAATCAACCGCGAAATTGGGTTGTTGTACAAATCGGAAAAGATTAACCTAGCGGTTTCGCGGCCAATGCCGCTGGTGGAGCCAGTGACAATGCAGGTTAAGTGATTGAGTGGAGGAAGAGGAAGTGGGTTGTGCAAATGAGACGACATGAATCTCTGGAAGAGAAACTCGTGGAAAACGCAAGCCCATCCTCTTATCCATTCCATCCACCCCAAACCTTCCTTCTTCTTCTTATTCTTCGTCCTCCTTAACGACGTCGTCGTTTCGCTGCTCATCTTCTTCTTCTTCCCGAGATGAGACGAGACGAGACGAGAGAGATCTGTGACAAGACGCAGTTAGAGAGAAAAGACAAAAACAGTATTTGCGTGGAAAAAGCTTTGGATTAAGATTTAATTTATATTATTAATTTTAATATTTAATCCCCGCACACCTGGAACTTAGCTAAAACCACCTGGCCTTTTGTATAATTAACAAATAGTTTGCAGTTAAATGAGTTGCTTCAATAAAATGAATTAGATCTTTGACGTTTGAAAATAAAAGATATAAATATGTTCTAGAAGCTCAGACTCTGCTTGTATCTCTCTCTAAGCAAAGCTAGCCTTCTCCTAAACTTAAACTTCTCATTTTTCATCTCCAACTTCTCTAAAAAATGCACAATCTTCTGGAGAGTAATAATGAGCTCTTCAGCTGATGAACCAAACTCTTTCTCTTGGATCATCAACACCCTTTTCAGCAAACTGAGTACTTCTCCATCGTCTCTTCCTAATCTCGCCTGGATCGACACCAAACAGTCCAGCGCCTCACCTGCGTAGGGTTTGTCCAAAGAAGTCAGCTTTTCGCAATAGATACTTTGTTGGATCATAAACATTGGTTATGACGTTATGGAGAGAGGAAAGATCTATAATTCTATATACCAACTGGGAGAGAGTCTTTGCCAAATGCCTTCTCCCGGATTCGTAGAACCTTTAACGCTATTTGCTCGGCTTCCTCATCACGGCTCAGTTGAGAAAGAGTGACTGCAAGATTCAGCATTGGGAAGGTTATGGACTGATCCTCTGAACCAACCGACTTTTCCATGATGTCCAAACAAGTTCTCAGCAATCGCTCGGCCTCCACATAGTTCTTGGAGCGTGAATAAGATGCTGCAAGGTTCATAAGATGTGTAGCCATACTTGGGTGGTTCTTCCCTCTGTATCTCTCGTTTATTAGTAAGCATTCTTCTAGTAGCTCTCGTCCTTCATTTCCCCTGTGCACAGAGCCAAAATGAAACCGCAATATTAGTGGCTTAGTTGGAGTTCCTCAATCACAGGAAGGAGATTAGAGGGAAAAAAAACTTTACCTTCCAACAAAATGAAGCAGCTCAGCAAGATCTATCCTCATGTTTTCTAAGATAGCATTATCTATGGCCACATAATTTGACTCTTTGATGATTCGTAGAGCGTTCTTGTACAGATCTACCGCTTCATCTGCATCGCCTGTTGAGAAAACCCACCTTCTTCAACAAAATCTTTGGATTACCACAACAAGAGAGAATGATGAATGTATATATAACCAACCTTTAGTGCACTTTGCATTAGCAAGGGAACACATGGCCATGCCAACTCTTCCATCTTTCTCTCCGTATGTCTTCTTGTATATATTTAAAATCCTACAAGAAAGACGATGGAAAGACAATTTACCAAAGCCTCGCATAAATGTGTGAATAAGAAACTCAAAAAACTTTGACTAGACGAGTCCTTTCCAACATCGTACCTGGTAAAAGGAACTTCTGCCTCATCAGCTTTAACTTCTTTGAGCAAAAGTTTACCAAGTGAAAATAACGGCACCACTAGATCCTCACTTGCAGAGCCTCTATTCCGTTCCAAGATATTCACTATGCGCTCGTAAACGCCTATAGCTTTAGTGGCTTGTCCATATGAACTAAAACTCTTAGCCAACCCAAGTAATGGTGTGACAAGTAGAGTATTACATTCACCTAGCAGAGAAGTAATGTTGGTTAAGAACTAATGAAGGCAAGACGATCGCACATATACCAAACACGAGATTAGAAGATCATTACCGTATCTATTCTCTAATATACTAACAGCCCTTTGATGCGCGAGTAGAGCGTTTTCGAACATTCCTAGTGCTGAATACAGACTGCCAACATGCATAAGTACTGAATCCAAAAGAGGTTCAGAGTCCTTTAACTTATCGACAATCTTGCTTATCTGCATTTGTTAACTTCTTCTGTTTTAGACAACATAATCCGGTTAAAGAAGGATTTTTCTGATATCTGACCCAGACTCACCATATCAAGCAATGCCGGGACAGGTTTCAAGTCCCCAATAGCCATATACCCTAAGGCAACGATGTCGAGAACAGCAGCTTGTTCGATACCTTTCAAACCCGAATCCATATCTTCTTTCACAGCAACATAATTAGCTCGAAGAAGGTCCATTGCCTCTCTTTCCTTACCAATCTTAACCATAGCTTTGACTTCATTGAACAACTCTTGCAACTCCATCTCAAATTCCATCCCATTAACATTGCTGCTTGGAGTAGACCTTCACAGACAGAGAAAACTCACATAAAGTCTTCTTTCCGAGTTAAACAAAAACCAGTGATCAATCAATTTCTCACCTTTGAACTTCAGAAACACCGGAAGTAGCACGAATCTTCAGCTCCTTCGACGCGGTTTCTGAGGAAATTGAATCAAGTGGAGTTGATAAGAAATGGCGGGCGGGAATTAGGTAGAGCTTAGGTTTGCGTTTCTGGTTACGGAAACAAACACACTGCCACGTCGAATCTCTCGAGGAAAGACCCGACTGAGAGGTTAACTGACTCGCCCTGAAACACAAAACCGAAGTTCAGCAACACACAGAAGCCAAACTCTTTCGGAGACCCAAATTTAAACAGAGAGATATTGAGCTAACTCAAGTCTCATTGGATCAAACTTAAGCTACCTAACCGTAATTTGGTCCGTTTACATCAAAGCACGATAAAAAGGTACGAAACTCGGAAACTAAAAGGCTAAAGCTTTTCACAGACCAAAAAAAATCATCCTTCGAAGCGAAGGCAGAGAGAGAGAACGAATTATTTACCAGTTGGTGAGCAGAGTGGCCGAAGGGAGGAGAGAAATAGAAGACACCATTGATGAGAAAGAGAAAGTGAGGGAGTGTGATGCTCTTCGTTAAAAGATGGAAATCGTAGCCGCGGTTTCGCCGAGTAGCCGAGTCGCCGAGTAGAGAAGATAACGCCGGTGATCTATCAATAGTGACTGAGATGGCCCAAAATAATAGAATCTTACAATTTAGGCCCAAAGTTTCTAAATTGTGTAAAATCGTCACATTCGCATATGTGGCCTTCCTAATTAATTGCACAAAACCAAAACTTATTAGTTTCTTTCTGCTGGGCATACAAAATTCGAATCATGGTTTAAACTTAAACCGGATTACACCCGGGTTATACAACTACATGAAAAGGAAAGACAAATGAAGGAAAATGCAACTGATTTGTGTCGTCAAACTACAATGCTTTTCTGCAATTCCAGGGTACATGAAACAGACTCAACTAGAAAACTATCAATGTAAAGTTTCTAAGGTAGAAGAATTTAATGGCCACGGACTTTGACTTTGAGAATCCATTGAACAGTTCCTGGTGGCAAAGGAATAGTCTTGGGGAATTTCAAAGGAACCTCATACTCGCCAAAAGTTGTCAATGGCTCCGTAAGAGCCACATTGTCCAGATCAATCTTCACACAGAGCTGCCTCGCGACCTTGAAAAAATAAAAAAACCGACACAATAATTGATGATGATAAGACCTGCTCACAAAAGTTTACATATCACATAGTTTAAAGATGTTAAAAGGACGGAACAGTTTACCTCAGAGACTATTTCTTCTTTTGTCACAGGTGTTTGTACATCCGGTTTATCCTCCTTTGAGGAGCGATTTTTGAATTTTTCCTTGTCAATTAACTTCCTCAGTACCTGTTTAATCAAACAAATGGATCTCATAGAACTAAATCTGATAGCAAGTTCTTGAATATTCCACAAGAAACAAGAATGTTAAATGCTGAGAGTTTAGAGGATTAAGTAAAAGTTACCAAGTTGGCATTCGCCAGGCGCCTAGCGGCCTTTTCAAACTCTTTCGTCTGGACTTCAGAAGTTTTCTGAACCACCTTAACCTCTTCCTTTTCTTCATAATTTCGCATCTGAACAGATCCCATCACGAAATCAGATGACTAAAGAAAACGCATCTAACACCTTACCAAAATAATCTTAGTACCATAGCACTATCAAGCCATGACAAAAGTATATGCTTTACTCTTCACATCGAGAACAATACATCATCAAGTACACAACCTAAATACAACAAACAACAAGAGTAGAAAACAGCTAGGATTCTACAACCACCTAGCAGTATGGGTCATTTTCATGCTCATCCTAAGTTTAGAGCATATCTCAGAGAAGAAGGAAGTGTGAATTACCTTGCGTTGCTCTCGGATGAGATGAGCATACTTGTCAATGTTGGGCACAGCAAGCAGTTTGGGCATAAGGTGATTCCTGAAGTATCCAGGAGCTACCTTCACCGTCTCACCAGCTTTCCCAAGCTTCTCTATGCCCTAAAACACCATATCAGATGAAGAGGAAACACAAATAAAAAACAAACCCACCATCTATTTCAATTCAAATCCAACGAAATGTGAAGAAAAATTTGAACTTTGTTAACAGAAAATGCAAATCATATGATGACTTTCAGGATCAGTAAAACCCACTGTTGTAAGAATGACTTCCAATTTTCTGTATCGAACTCCTTGACAGGCGAAAAGGAGAGGATGATGGATCGCATTTTCGGATTTGTGGAAAGCTGTTCCTCTGGATACTACATGCCGAATCACGTTTCGGCTTTGCGCGACATGAGCCATTTTCTGGATTCAACGAGATTCTCTGCGACGGAAGACGAGAGATTCAACACTAATAGAGGCGAGAAAAACCCTAAAATACGACGGATACGAGAGAGAAAGAGAAGATATGGAAGAATCACCAGTGAAGCGGCAACGGTGAAAACGGCGACGGCGGTTCAGTACGATTCGACGTCTCCTTTTCAAGAAAGGGGAAATCGCAGGCGAGGTTTTAGCAGTGGGATTTTTTTGTAAAATAAGACAAGATTTAATTGTTTTTCACTCCCTAAACGTTTCTTGTTTTGCAAAATTAGCCCCTATCCCAATGACAAGCGTTTTCGTTTCTCTTAAACGACAACGCGTAAAAGGTTCTTCTTCGAATAACACTAATCTCTCTCGTTTAGGATTCAGAGGTTAAAAAAAAACAAAATCCTTGCTGTTTTTCATAAAACTGAAGAAACACCTCGCCGTTTCTTATCAATAGCTAAACGTTTTGTTGACGAGACGGTGATTTTTGTACGTACTCTCTCTATTTCATTGAACAAATATGCATGAAGATGAATGCAAGAAAGATCTTTTGTCCTAAGTGAGGAATTCGGATTAAACTTTGATGACTCTTCTGAGTTTCAAAACAACGGAAAATGGTAATAATAATAGACAACAGAGCATTAGAAACCAAAGAGTGAAATTACAAAAATCATTATCGCATCAATAAACAACCCCAAGAAACTAGTACGCAAATTCACTTTGTGTTTACACAAAACCTCACTTTGTTCTCTCTACTCTTTTCCAATATCAAGGAAGACCACTTCACATTTGGTAGAGCTTCTTGGGATGTTGAGGAGTTTCATAACCAAGTCATCTTTTGTTGAAGAATCATTACGCAAACGTAGAGTGAGTTTCTTGAGCATTACCGCTTTCTCCAAGATATACCTTACTAGGTTCATTTCTCCAAAAAGTCCTGTGAGTGGGACATTGAAATCAACAAACTCGAGAGACGATAGCAAACACTGAGGCGTAGTTGAAAAACTGATTTGATCCATCTCCTCCAACTTCAGTTCTTGAAAATCCTCACAATCGCTTTCCTAAAGAAATAAAGAGAGCGTTAAAAAAAACGCAACGAACAAAAGATGATAGAGATGAAAAAGAAAATGTATAGAGTTTGGAACATCACCAAGCTGAGGGATTTCAGATTTGGACAGCTCTCAAGAATGGTCGGTAACCATTTCAAATGGAAATTAAACTATGATTTTTTGTGCAACAAGAAAGAAAATGAACGTGTGTTAGAAGAAACGTTCATGATTGAAAATGTACATGTTCTATACAAGAATTGAAGATACGTATACCTCGAGAGTGAAATGAAGCCATACGGAAGCATGTGCAAATATCGTTATATCCCTGATCTTGGAAGTTCCAGAGATAGAACTGCGGAATCTATTTATGTTTGATAAAAGGTTCACTTCATCCAAATCTGCAAAACTGGCGTGAATATGAATAACTAACTTGACATTGGGATCCACATTGGTTATTGTAAAGCCTTCTGATAGCTCAGCATCGATGCTCAAAAAGCCTAGTCGAGGAGTATCAATCACAAATTCTGTGTTGCCGTCTTGTACAATGAGCTTCTTCAAGGACTTAGAGCGCACTCGAAAGACTGTTACATTTTCATTCAGACATGAGTTGATCTCCAACTCCTCAAGGACAGGGCAGGACGAGACAAGTCTCTCGAAAGTGGCCTCATTGAGATTCCAAATATAAGTTATGTGCATAGTCTTGAGACAAGGTAAGGAAACAGACTCAGAATCAGGCAAGACCGCCCGAAAGAGTTTTAAAGATACCAGTGTCTTACAGGAATAAAGGCTTAGGGGCATCTCATGAAAATAATTAGTCCTCTTGTAATAATTATAACCACCTTTTTCACACTTAACATGTAAATGTTTGATCTTACGCTTAACTGCAGCATCGACCCATGATGTGACATAAGACGTATGATCAACTATATTTTCATTTCGATCCACATATAACTCGACTTTGTCTACGCAGGAAGCCCTATTGGAACCGAAAAACCTGTCACCAAAACTCACAAAGGCATCTGAATCTAGAAAGTCTTGGTTATGTAATCGCACACTAGAAACACAGAGCCAGAGAGTCTTCCATCTGGTGGATACAACGCTTGTTCTTACAGCATCCTTTGTGGGAAGATGAGTAAGTATATGAGATATCAAATGATCAGGTAATTCGTTTATCCAATCTAAATCTTTCAACTTCGTAATCAACTCTTTTGATTTTCCTTCACCAACCATTTTTCTTCTGATTATTAAAACAATCACTATTGTCTGATCAGATGAAACACAAAAATTAACATTAGCTAGTCAAACTAGGGTTTTAAACAATCACTATTCTCTGCATAAACAAGATTCAAAAAGAAAAGTTTTAAAGAGATCGATAATCTGGATGGATGCCAAAGTAAGAAAAAAATCAGCAGTTGACCAGATGAAACACAACAATTAACAACATTAGCTAGTCAAACTAGGGTTTTTTTTTCCAGGTTTTGTTTTTGAAAAATGATTTAAGAAAACAAAAATTGTTTTAGGAAAGAAGAAGAACCAAGAAGAATGTATCTGAGGAAGAATGAAAACACTTGCCTGGGAATTTGGAATCAGTCGTCGAGATTGTGTTGCTGCATGGCTCTGAGGAAGATTGTAGATAATAGTTTTTTTTGTTTTTTCTGAGGTCAAAGATTGTAGTTAATAGCTAGATTATATCTCTGTGTGCATATATATATATATAATAGAGTGTGTTTCTTACACAAAAGCCCAATAATGGAACATGGCAAATCAATTTGGGCTAATCTATAATTTATTCAGAATAAAAGGAAGAAAACTTCACTGCTTACAAATTAGGCCCAAAGTTTCATTCAGACGCATTAATTCACATGCAAAAACTCTAAAAAAACTTTCTAGTCGAATCTAGTGTTCATACAAAATTTGAAGGACGTCAAGGGAAGCGCAGCGGTAAGCTTTTGTCTTAAAACGACAAGGTGTGTGTGCAAAGGTTTTAAAGATCGAAGAGCACTCTTCTCTTGTTTAGGAGGAAGCTTCAGGGTTGATATAACTACTTGATGTTTTAAACAAAACCACAGAAACAACCGCCGTTTCTTGACAACAACTATGTAAACGTTCTCTTCAAGCGTAAGAGACGTGGTTTTACTATGGATATGTCAAAATCTGGTTTTTATTTCTATTTTCATGCATCAAAATTAATGCTAACACGATATATTGAGTCATTAATGATTATAACTTATTAATGATTATTCTTTTGGGATTTTCACTTAGTTTACATGATTGAAAATGTACGTATGATATACGTGAATCATCACAACATTAAATAATGTTTAGATCTTCTAGAACTGGAGAGCATGAGCTAAATGTGGTCTCAAGGGGGATATTAACGTATTCAAAACGGATGATCTTCAGACAATGTAACGAAACAGACTCGGTACAAACCAAGGCGGCCACAAAGAGCCGTAAAGTGTGCCAGTGTCTCAGAGGTATACACGGCCCCAAGAGTATCTTTACTGCAACCTCGGTGAGGTATTGGCAATGAATACCACCAGTTCGGTCATCAAAAACGCCCACCAACTGCATAAAAATGTAACCGAAGTTTGCGTATCCATGAATCCCTGTGGATATCAAAGAACCTGTCAACGAACATCACAAAGGCATCGATGGTCGAGAATTTGCAGGAGTCTTAAGTCAAATCCAGGAACCAATTGCCAAAGACATCTCCATCTTCTTCTTCTTTTTCCTACTCTTTGGGCTCAGCCTCTTCCTCCACGGTTATGCCCTTTTTCACTGTAACAGATTATTTTCGTGTCATCTGTACTACACGACAAAGTATGACACCACCAGTTTGTTATTCAAATATCTCACTAACCCAATAGCAACTCACCGTTTCTTTCTAAATATGATGAGATTAGGCGGCTAATCTCTCCCCTGCAACTCAAATATGCGTGAACATGAAGATGGATGCAAAAAAAAAAGATCTTTGAGTCTTTAGCGATTACTTCGGAAGTTCGGATTAAACTTTGATGACTTATACGTTACAAACACAATGGAAAAGACTACTAATTAGACAACATAGAAACTTAAAAATGAAGTTCAAAACCTCTACCCGTTTGCTCACACTTCTACTGAAATTCTAATACTCAACAATTCATGCAAACTCCACACTTCTCAGATTTTTGTGATTGATTCCCTGCGTTAACCAATGACCCGGTCCAAGTTCAAGGTCCATCCTCTTGTACTGAACCAAAGAAGGAACAAAGGTCAGTCCTATAGATCAGTGATATTTGATACTTTTTATAGTTTGAAAAGAGAAAAACTTACTGCTCAAGATGAAGCCTTGAAGCAAGCTCTGTGCTCTCTCTGCCTGCTCTGGTGTACCCGAAATTCGAATGACATTCTGTGTTTCTTCCGGTCGGTCTTCAACTAAGGTTACACTAGCTCCAGACCACTGTGATCAAGTGGGAAAAACTGTAAGACAAGCGTTTTAAGATTTGATTTAAAGACGTGATTTGCAACCAATCTAGTTCCACCTCACTGATTTGTGCAAGCTTGTTTCTTGATTTCGTAACAAGCTTAGGGATAGCCTGGTCTGGTAAGACAACTTCGAGAGTGCTCCTAGTAACAAGTGGCACCGACATTCTAGAGGACAAAAAAACAGCAGAAAGGAGAGGTGTGAAACAAAGAGTTTTTGCCTTCTTGGGATATATTTTTTTGTCTACTGTTTCAGAAAGAATAAATTCCTAAATTTGGGAGTTTCTCTACCTGCTTGTGGTGACAGGAACCTCATCCCGGTGTTCACTTTCACTCGCCTACAAATTTCCAGGAGAAAAATATATGTAAATACAAGAACATTGAACCGTTAAGCTACCTTCAGAGTGTTCTATAATTGTGCATCAGCCAGATTGCAGTACTATGGTGTTTCCTTGTCATAACTGTCAATAAGTGTGAACCTAACTGATTATGAATTCATATGTATTGACAAGATTGTTGATGAGACAAAAACCTTATATTGTGGCGCGATTGTGAGTCCTTCACGGGATTGAGTTGTGTTATTTGATGAAGCTACCTCTATTACTCCTGCAACACCTTCAAGAGGGCCAGTTGTGGATGTGGAAGCTGGTGGTGTCTCCTTCTGAGAGAGCTCCTTGTACATATGACTCCTCAATCGCAAAGTTAATTCAATAAGTGCATCACGAGCTGCTCTGATCTCGCCAGCAATCTACACCCACATGACAATTCTCTTTTCAGACCAAAAGTAAGTTCTAAAATATGCCCGAGTCCTCAAAATTAGACAAACAAACCTGTACAACAACATCATTGATAGAAACACATCGCGGAATTTCTTCTCTTGCTATGATCTGTACGCTTGCTCCAGTTAATCGTGATATCTCAGATACTGATCCTGCTTTCCCTTCCAAACATACCGACTCTCTAGATGAGACAAGCAATCTCGTTTTTATAAGGTTATCTTGATCTGGAATAAGGTCTACGATCCGAGATTGAATGTGCAACAAAGCTTCTTGAGCAGGGAAAAACTGGTCATCAGGTGCCTAGGCAACGTAAAGAAAACAAACTTCAAGTTATTTCTTTTTTTTTGACAACAGAATTTTAAGTTAACAATAGTATATGTAAGAGATAATAACTGAAGAAGATCAAGGTATTAGAAATACCTCTTCTGAAGAAATGGTAATTATCTGTTCATCAGATCCAGCAACAGGGTCAGATACTCTCATGTCCACGCCAATGTCGTTCTGAAGCACATCTACTATTCCTTGTGATTCTCCAACAACCTTAACAATCTTGTCAACAGGGCAGAGAATCCGAAACACAAGCTCTTCGGTGTAGAAAGGCTGTGCATTCTCACCAACTGGAACTGCTGGAGCTTCCTCCGCATAGTTGGGTTGGCGAGAGCTGAAACTGTTATTCCTATAATTGCCATGATGAAACCTATCTGATGATTGTCTTCTTTGCTGTGGGATGTAATCATCCGCAGGTGAAAATGGCCGTTCTGGTGAATGTATACGCCCCTGGAAATGACTGCGATCACGATGTTGACTCTCTCTTAGACGCGATGATACAATAGCTAAAGCGTTTTTCACTGCACCAGCTTCGCCTACAATCTAAAGGAGGCAACACCACAACTCATAGGTAAGCAAAAACCGAAGAATACTTAAACATAACAAACAAGGACTACGGCTAGACATCAGTCACATCATTGTCAATGGAACTTTCACAAGGAAGAAACTCCTAGGGACGTTTCATATGAAATCTAAAACTAGAATCATCATTTCATATATGTTTTCAAGCTAATTCAACTATTTCAGTTTCTCAAAATTTGATGCAGAAGAGCAATCTTCAGACCTGAACAATCTCTTCAGACGGGGAAACACAACGAGGTAAGTTACTTTCTCTTGGCAGAATCCTAATATGGGTCTTAGTTTCGATCCTCATCTGCTCAATAATCTTCCCACCTTTACCCAACAAGCAACCCACATGAATCCTCGAAACCACTAGCCTCGTCACCACTCTCCCTCCTCCGGGTCTCACTCCACCGTAATCCTCCTCATCTTCCGGCGGCGGCGCTCCGCCATACCCAAACTGAGCTTCACTCTCCAAAATCCTGTCGTGAACACTGAACAACGCCTCCTGAGCAGGAGAGAAAGACGGCATTCTCCCGTCAGGATCACGGCGGCGGTTATCCGAAATCTCGATGATACGCTCGGCGTCTCCGGGAACTAGCTCGTGAACGTTAATCCACGCTCCGGTGTGTTGTCGTATCGACTTAATGATCGATCCCGATTTTCCAATAACGCCTCCTGCTTTGGCGTCGTGGCAGAGGACACGATAAGTCGTCGTTGCCATCGTTTCAGGGTGAGACTTCGATGGCCGGCCATTTCCTCCGCCGCCTACGCCGCCACGGTATCTATTATTCCCTCCTCCTCCGCCGCCGGCGCCAAAGTGATAGTTATTGTTGTAGCGAGGTTTAGACCTTCCCATGGAATCTCCATCATAGTCCTGGTCATAGTGATAATTCCTCTTCGATCTAGATCTCTCCATTAGACACACAATCGCAAAAACCCAAAAATCAAAGTCCAATCAACTGGCCATTAAATCATATTCGCCGCAAAAAAAGTCCCCAACTTTCAAGTCAAGAGACCCTAGAAGTAGAGTAATTAATTTACTTTCCTTTCCTTTCCTGGAAAATGAAGTAAAATTTTCCGTCAGTCTCTCGGCGAATAATCGGAGAAAGTCAGTGAGAATACCCAAAACCGGAGCAATGCAAAGAGTTCTTTTTTTTTCTGATTTTCTTGGGAGTTTTTGAAGTTAAGAGAGTAGAGAGAGAGAGACTCGTGCAGGGGTGGTGGTGGTGGTGTGAGCTTATTACGGTCTTGATCCTTGGCTAATACACCAAAACGTTGTCGTTGAGAGTATTTGATAGTCTGTGAGTGATGATGCTTCAAAGCCTTCTTCAATAATACGGTGTGGCTACTATATTTTTAGATGGAGAAGAAGCTCTCGCGGTTTCGATGGCGTGTAAGTTGCCTAAACAGTGTAGCTAAGTGGAGTTGAATCGTTGCCGGTTTATCAGCGTAACGCTTTTCTTGAACATTGTTTAAAAATGATATGTGCTCGCATAACGTATTTGATAGGTACTAAAAATGTATATTTTAAAAAAAAATGTATACTTTAGCATAAAAAAGTGTGATGATTAATACATAGCAAATAAAGTTAAAATGTGAATTAACATGGTGATATATAGTTAGTATATGCGAGTGTTTAATCTGGATTCTCCGATGACTTGAATTACAATTAGAAATCAGTTTAAAAACGTGAGAATTTTAAAAAATCATAAATGTATTTGTTTTTACACAAAATATTAGTTAGTACTCAACTAAAATCTAACCAATAAAAATATATTGCACGGTAGTCACAAAATATTAAAAAGTATTCCTTATAGTTTCACAATATAAGTTGTTTTAGTTAAAAATGTAGAATTAAAAAAAGCAAAAGTATCATTTAATATTTAAATTAAATATTTATTTAATCAATCATGAAATTTAAATATAATTTAACTAATCATGAAAAACCTGTAACATATAATTGATCATCCATTATCTAATAAATATAAAGGTTGCATAGAAATATAAAAACAACATATATTCTGAAACAAAAAAAAACTTTATAAAATAGCTTATACTGTGAAGTAGAGGGAGTATTAGTTATGCATAGAATTAGAAAAAAAAACATAAGGAAGTTAGTGTATTCTTATAATGTTACATATAACCAAGTTCTATTAAAAATCAAATATATGAAACAAAATCGGTACCTTAGTTATAATTTTTCTAAGACAGTAGCCACAAACTGGATCTAAAATCCTTTTGGTATAAAACTTAAGAAAATACAAAAGATTAGCAATCATTACACAAGTGTTCTATACTTTGTTAGATAGTTGTGTCATTTATACTTTTATATCCCTTATACACCGAATTAATATACGTACATCATCTCATTCAATTCATAAATTTTAACAGGTATAAGATCATATTCATTTTAGTGTAGATTAATATTTTATCTTCCATAAAAATATCAAATGAGGGTGACTGAATAATGACAAGATCGAACGAGAATGGATGAAGCAAGATGCACAATTGGTTTTAAGGGACTGTGACGACTCCATATGTGTTACTTTCGGAAACAAGAGCAACAAAACATGGGGAACAACTTTTATATCTTGGAGAACTTTCTTATTCTATTTTAAATGTGTGTTGATAATTCGAAAATTCATATATACTTGTAATGATAGTGTTTGTTTTTGTTATTGCACTTTTTTGGATGTACTATTTTTGTTCAGCAAGATGGTTTATTTGGATTTACTAATTAAGATGCTGAAAGGATTTCGAAATTTGCTAAAAGATGGTTTGGGAGATTGTGAAGGTTTTTTTAAAAAAATATTACTATTATGTTTTGAAATTATGATTTGCTTAATTATAGAAGAAAGGGATTGTTTTGAAAATATTACAATGCATGTATGTCTTTTTATTTAATAAAATACTACTAATTAACCATATTTTTGGGTAAACATACTAGTCGAATTTTATATAGTAGTATTTTCTTCTTTTATATAGAATATTTGTTTCCTTTTGGAAGAAAGAAAATATGGAATATGTACTAATTACCGTACTAACTTCTTTAATTTTCAAAATGATTTTGATGTTACATTTACTTGCAAAATATAAATGAATGTCTGTAAAAAAAAAAGCACACAGACACGTGCGATGACATATTATGGATTTTCTACCGGAAATGTATTTATTGATTAGCTTGGTATGTATCGTTGCTTTACGAAATTTGGATGGAGTGCAAGTGTGCAACAACAAGCTCCATGGCAACATCCATTGGTCTTTTGACTCCTTTTTGAAACATATAGACACAACCATTAAGAACAAGATCTCTTCATTGGTGACGAGTGAGTTTTCGGATTTTATGAAGTAACGATCGGTAAGAGTAACTATTACTACTTCACTACTGAACTTTCATCGTTTGGACAGCTTCAAACAACTATTTATTAGGTTTTCAACTCAGGGTTTTTACTACACCATCCAATACTTGTTTCACCTGGGTTTTTTTTGTGATTTAATGTGTTTGTAACTAAAGATTAGTTATTGTAAAACTATGGTAAACACTTTTGCTTTATTTGTTTAAATGTAATAAAAATTTGAAAAGCATATTCTTGAATTATTGAGATTATGTAGAGACTAATGGATTATGAGTTTTAATTTTTAAAGATTACATGAGTAACATCCCACATCGGAAGTTAGGAGGAACCTTGAGTATTATATAAAAGACTTAAGCCAATTTATTCGTTAATTTTAATCTCCATCTAATCCTATTATATATGTACGTTTTTCTTGACTTAACGCGGTATTTATATAAAATTCCTGCTATTTTTTTAAATAACATGCAAAAAGATATTTGATTAATTACTAGTCGCTTTAAATAGTTTTTTATATGAAACAAAATTATGTATGTTTTAATTTGGTTGAGGATTAATTTAGTGCTATGCTTTTTGTAGAATCCTGGTTTATATGTGTTGCTGAATGTTTCTCTTCAATTGAGGCCTGAACTTATATATCAAGAGTTATCCAAAGAAAAGAAGAAGAAAAAAATATTTTGCCATTGTGCATTGGGCTGCAAGCCCAAACAAAACAAATTTATGTTTGTGGTCTTTTGATTTTATTAATTAATTTTAACTTTAAAAATTTTAAAAAAATTGGTATAATGTAAAAATTAAAAAAGTTTATTTATAAGAGATCAAGAATTCACAACTTAGTTTTCTTTTTTGATTTGGGGCCACTTAATACTTGGAGCCAATTCTACATAGACGTATCGCTATAGTCACTCTGGTCAAGCTGTTTTATTTGTCTTCTATTAATGGATTAATTTTTATTTTTTTTTTAACTGGAAAATAAAGAAATTTGGAAATAAAAACCAGAAAGAAAGAATATTTCATAACAGTATGGAGGCGTATACGTGTGGGTGATCGAGAATACTGAGTCTAACTACCAATAAGAAAATAGTAAAAAATAGACTAACCTGTTATTACCAACTTATGTTATAATTTATATTAAATTGTTTAATGATCTATACACCAAGTTGGTTGCCAACACGACATCAATTTGCAATGACTTTTAAGTTAATCCATAATTTTATAATATGTGTTGTTATGTACATAAATTCCTTTTTTCAACATGTTTTTATCGATTATTCACTAGAATATGTTTAAGTTAATACAAGCGCTTAGAGATTATATCTCTGGTTTAATGCTCGTTTAATTTATTATATAGTTTGGTTATTAACTCTATCTGGTTTAGAGTCTTCTTAGTATCTCACCCTTTTTTGTATTTCATTCGACACTTGAAGTGATCAAGAAAACAAATTCCCAAACCTAAACCGATGTTTTTGAAAACTATACCGAATCTTAATTAGAACCGGGATTAATTAATAGTGTAATAGTAATCATCAGCTATTCCAACAAACCACCCAAAAGAAAAGTCTCTTAGGCCGATGCAAATTGGTTACTTTTCACACGTGCTATTTTTTCTAATACACAAATACTTGTCGTTTACAAAATTTTGACCATTGACTTTTCTAGAGATATTAGTATATTACCGGCCACCTAGTAGACCAATCCTACGTGGCAGTCCTTACCTCCACCCGCAACCAAACCGAACCAAACCACCAAATCCTTCGCCGTCCAAATATCTCTCTCTATAGAAGAATAAAAAAGTCCTTTCTTTTCTTTTCTTCAATCTTCTCTTCTCCTCTTCTTATTCCGGTTGCTGAATCCGAAATCCCACCCAGATTTCTGAGGAAGATAAGAGCGAAAAAACGATGCCGTATTGCGAGGTCGTGAAAGAACACGTCGACGCAGAAACGACGCTTAACAATGCCGGCGTCAAGATATTCTACAGAACGTACGGTCATGGTCCTATCAAAGCTCTTCTCATCATAGGTCTCTCTCTCGATTCTCTATTGATTTCCTGAGCAATTCCGAGCTCGATTTTTCAATTGGGTTTTTGATTAAATGCTCAATTTGTCTCCTTTTTTTGTTCAGGTTTAGCCGGAACCCATGAGTCGTGGAGACCTCAGATCAAGGGATTGACGGGAGCGGATAAACCCAACGACGAAGACGACAACGGAATCGTTTCCGATGATTCAGGAATCGGCCAAGGCATCGAGGTCTGCGCTTTCGACAATCGTGGTATGGGTCGAAGCTCCGTGCCTACCCACACATCTGAATACACGTGAGTCTCAATAGTGAAGAACCTAATTCTGTGCTTTTTCTGCTCTTAATATGCTTTTTTAACTTCGATTCAACAATTGTGGAATTGGTTTTGTTAGCTTCTTACTCAATTTGCTTTGGTTTGTGTCGCAGAACAACGATAATGGCAAAGGACTCAATTACTTTGTTGGATCATTTGGGATGGGAGAGAGCTCACATAATTGGGCATTCAATGGGTAATGTTTTTTTATTTGAGTTTTGATTATTTTTCCAAGCGTAATTGTTCGAGCTCAATGGTTGATACGTGAAGAAGGTTTTGTTTCTTCTTCTTATTGTTGTTCTTTTGGCTTTTTGATTAATAGGAGCAATGATAGCTTGCAAGTTAGCTGCAATGGTGCCCGAAAGGGTTGTTTCTCTGGCGTTGCTTAACGTTACAGGTGGAGGTTTCGAGTGTTTCCCCAAGGTACTTGAATGAAACACATGGCGCTGTTTCTTGAATCTTCTTCTTTGATAGCAGTGACTTTGTTCTTATGTGTTGAATCTCTTGGTTTCTTATATAAAGACAAGTATTTGTTCTTTTGTCATTGATTTCTCTGACAGATAATGTTTCACTTAGATACAAAGAAGAAACCAGAAATCTGATTTTAGCGTTTTATTTCCATGTGCTTCAGCTTGACCTCCTAACGCTTTCCATTGCGATTCGTTTCTGGTTGGCAAAGACCCCCAAACAAAGGGCAAAGGTTGATTTGGACACACATTATTCACAGGTAGGGATTTTCAGTGTCTTCTTTCGATGTGCTGAAATTCTATAAGAACAAAATTGACATAGAACAGTTGTTTATAGAATTGATGGTTGGAGTTTTGAATTCCATGTATTGTTGGAGGAATGTTCTGTTGCAATTGTCTTGCTTTGCAAAGTTGATGCTCTATTCTCTGTTGTGGTTATGAGCTCAGATGATTGCATTGGTTGAGAAATTGAATGATATATTAGTCTTGGAGAATTATGTTAAAGGAGTAATTTGGTGGCAAAATTTTATGTGTGAGGTATTACTCTCCAGTAGAAAATCGTGAGGATTGGGTTCTTATGCTGTTTACATATGCAGGATTTCCTAGAAGAACGCATAGGAACTAACACAAGACGGGATGTCTTATATGAGGTGAGCATACTGGTATAATGTGGAGAAATTGAGATATAGTCATATGACTAAATGATATGATCTTACGGAACTAATATTTGAGAGATGCAATGCAGCAATATGTTAAAGGAATATCAGAAACTGGAATGCAGTCAAAGCACGGGCTAGATGGCCAACTTAATGCTTGTTGGCTACATAAAATCACAAAACCAGAGATCGAACGGATCCGTTCAGCTGGATTTCTTGTCTCAGTCATTCATGGAAGGTGTGTGACACAGATGCAATTACGAGAAAATAATCTCGTGCTCACAAGTCGCGATCTAGTAAAGAATTCGTACCTATACACAACAGCTAATTTGAGTATGTGCTCGGTTTATATGCAGACATGACGTCATTGCTCAGATATGTCACGCAAGAAGACTGGCACAGAGGCTACATCCTGTTGCTAGAATGGTGGATCTTCATGGAGGTCATCTTGTAAGCCACGAGAGAACAGAAGAGGTACTTTTTTGTCTTATTTAGTCATATCTTAACTTCTCTGTCTCTCTTGCGTCTGATGTATACGAAGACTTGAACGCTAGTGGTCTTTTCCGTTCCTTAATCTCCTATAATCTGCAGTTAATGTGTGTGGATATCATACTCAGAATACCGCAACTTAACAGAAAAGATATCAGACCGAAAATAGAATCAGACAAATCTGAAAATAGGAATAAGTTGACTATGAATTTGATTTTGTTTAACGATTTAATCATATATGGCGAAAGGCTAAGCGAGTCTATTTGGAAGAACTCTCGACTGCTGTAGTAGCTGATCAACCATTGTAAGCTATCATATTGTTACCTAAACCTCGTCGTGAGTTATAATAGCAAACTTTAAAGATTACCAGGCTCTTGAGTTCTTGTAGGAAGAGCATTGCTATAATATGGTAGAGGGAACAAATATTTCTTGCTCTTGTCCGTATCTCTGTTTCCTCAGAACCTGGAAGAAAGGATTAACATACCTTACTCATCAATTTTCAGGTTAATAAATCTCTTCTCGAGTTAATCAAGGCGTCAGAAATGAAGAAACCACCAACTGATTGGACTAACCTCACCTTGGAAAATCCTGGTATAGAAATACACAGTTAATATTGTTTTAGACCAGTCTTCTTCTTCTTCTTCTTCGTGGAAGGTTGTTCTGAGACTAAGAACATCAACGTTCCATTGTTTTGCTTGCTCTGTTTTGTTTTCTTTCAGGTTATTTCAAGAGGAGAATAGCATTTATTAGAACCTCATCAGAAGGCAAGAATGCTGCCTCTCCATATTTCATAGTGGAAAAGTTTCATCGCTGTCTACTTTTCCTCTTCGGGCTTCTGGTTCTGGCATTTGAGTATGCAAGAAGAGCTTTCAGGGTCGTAAAACCCGTCAAAGTTGGGCCTTCTCTCACATAACAACAAACCACTTACGTTACAATTAGTCGACCAGTAAGCTCCTCACTGCCTAATTATGTCAAGACAGAAGAACTTTAGCAACTAGACTTATTCGCAGACTGGTATCTTTCAGCTTTCAACAGAGTTTTTATACAGGCAACGCGGCAATTCGTCAATAATCAAGCGTGGTTTTACATGGAAGAGATAATTTTGCTTCAAACCAAAGCTAGAGAATGAGGCACTGGTTTTACATGGAAGAGATAATACAAACTGTTGATATATACATGTGTAGAGAATCATTACAACGTCATTCCATGTCAAACATTTGTTCTATTCTACTACCTTTATCGAAATGTGATACTATGTAAAGAGAAAATAAAAATCTCAATTGAGACTTTACATGTTTTCTTGTGTACCTATTGAACATAACTGTTTCTCAAGTTTCTGCATAAAATTAGGAATGACAAGTCGTATAGGCTATGCTTATCATCTCTATAAAACATTAACTAAAACGCGTAAGATCATTTGATTCTAGAACAAGGATCATAACAGTAGAAACTATTCAATGCAATAGAAACTTTGGGTTTTGACTTTTGATTAAACATTCCAGGTTCCATGAACTTTCACCACGTATTTAATATATCAAATACATATATATGAAGATCTTAGTTTCAAGTCACAAAACAATCTTCATTCTAAGATCTTGAACAAAAACGAGCTAATTCTGAAACATATACAGAGAAGCAAACAAAGAGATGAGAAGAGGACATGCCTGGTACTTCTTCTGTCTGAAACCAAAGCTTAAAGATCATCTTTGGTGAATGATGTTGCGTAAATGAATTGTTTAATGTGCAGAACCAGAGAAAGAGCTTTGAGAGAGAGAACGAAGAGATAGCAAATTGAGTAGACGAGATTCTTGTGTGCTCAAAGTAATATTCCTTCATGCAAAATATTCCCATGGCATATACCCTTCACGAATCACGACCATTGTTAACGGGTAAAGGGTGCTTTCGTCAATTTATATCGTAATGAAAATTATTGGGTCGGAAGCCCATTAAGCCCGTTTTGCTGCTTCTCTGTTTTTTTTGTTCTTGTCGGAAAATAAGGTTTCAATTTTTTTTTTCGCTAAAACTTCCATTGACGAAAGGAAGGAAGCAGCAAAATAATGGCTGCGACTGTTCCTGCAATTGCTCCTTCCAACCAAACTTGGGATTTCAGCTGGTATGTTCAGTAAATTCTCTTACTTTTTCTTCTTAAATCATCTTCTCTGATTTGGGAATTTTTTTTTCAATTCTTCTCCCTTAGCGATTCATCTCTTAGTTTCCGGTTGTTCGTAATGTGTTTGCTCTGTTTCTGATGATAGCACGTACTGATTCGATTATTGAAATATTGGGTTTGGCACATTTGAAGGAATCTCTTTCATTTAGACTCCAAAGTTTCGATCTTTACCCACATAAACAGCAATACGACCTAGTTTTGGGGCTTGGCTTAGGTTTTTTAATTAGAGGATCACACTGTCATAGACTTTACAAAATTTGGTTTCTTTTCAATTGATTATATGTACAAAGTTTGAGGTTTTTTTTTTGCTAAATTTGCAGTAACTTGGATGTGAACTTTGAATCGGAAGAACATGCTTTGATTGCTTACACAGCATTGGCTGTTGATAAAGAGGTTTGTCATCTCCCTATTCACTTCCAACATACAATAAGATCTAACTTCCAACAAAAGTTATATGCTCTTTCCATTTCACTTACGTTAGAATGTTTATATGCTGTGACCAAATATTGCAGTTGCAGCCTGATAAAGTGAGAAGAGTTATGTCGGTATCAAACAACAAGCTTTCTGTGTGAGTTTCTCAAGTCCTTCATCATCCTATTGGATCGTTAAATCGATCAAGACTGATTCCAAAATAGACATCTTTCGGGTTCATATAGTTTTCGATTTCGCCTACTTCTTTACTAGTTTTTTGATCTTTTCTCACAACTTTACAGGCACTTTGAGGCAATAGAGGCAAGACTTCTTCGAGCATCCTTCTCTGCGTTTGTCGACGTTCTTACGCTGGCCACTAGAACAATTCAAGAATTTGGGCAAAAGTAAAACACCAATGTGAAAAAGAAGTTTTGATTCTTTCTCATTGCTCTTCAAGAAGTCAATTATTGTAGCCTTAATCAAACAATGTACTATTATGGTGTGACTGAATCTGAGAAGTGAAGAAAGATGATTACATTTAAAGCTTTTGAATTGACTACGTTTTTTACTTATATATTTTCATTTTCAAAGTGAATCATTATTAGCAAAGACTCATTAACTCTTGATATATTTCTCAGTCCCCCTTTCACATCAAATGTAACTATCTATAATCATAACATATAAACACATGCATCTTCTAATACGAAAACATAAAAACTCCATTCATTTAATATTGATTATTGATTTTCAGCAATTTAGATGTTATCTACTTTCATGCATTGACTTTGACTAGAGGACGAAGAAGAAGAAGATAATACATTCTTAGCATCATTAATGAAGCAACTAACCCACAATTCAGCCCCCATGATCACACAATTTATTAAAATCACACGGTAATCTCTTTTAATTAATGATTATACCCTTTGGGACTTGTAACTCCCATTACATTGCACACCATTCCCTAGAGACATTAAATATTTTTCTTACAGAGACTATATATGCCTTCTGTCATTACATTCTCCTCTGTTTTGTTGTTCTCTAAACTATTCTTCTCTGTTTCTGTCACTTACTCTTCTAAAAATGGCTCCTAGTTCTCTTCGTCAACTCGATTCTCTGAAAACTGAAAACCAGCATGATGCAGATTCGTTGTACGACATGCTCGAAAAGTAAGTTGGAAACCCTTGACTCGTATTCTTGCTAAACAAGTCATCTCTTGTTTATTAGGTTTTTTTTATGTATAACCGTTTTTTTCATCTACAGGTTGCCTCCGCTAGAGTCTCTGCTAGATACCGAAGATCTGAAACAAGATTCAGGGTTGCATTTTCAGTATGAGTACAATTGTTTTGAAGACTTCTTCGAAAACAGCGAAGTCAATAACACAATTTCATCTGATATTCTCATGTTGACTCAAGAACCCTACTTCTCGAGTGACTCCTTTTCACCGTTGGCTGTCCAAAATAACGATTGTCTCAGTTCCAACGAGAGACGCGAAAAGAGAACTCCGAAGAAGAAAAACACTAGGACAAAGAGACAGGACAAGTTGGAGATGTCCGAGATCAGAAAGTTCTTCGACAGACCAATCATGAAAGCGGCTAAAGAACTTAACGTTGGACTTACCGTGTTGAAGAAGCGTTGCAGAGAACTTGGAATCTACCGGTGGCCTCACCGGAAGCTCAAGAGTCTTAACTCTCTCATTAAGAACCTTAAGGTACTATAACGTTTGCTTATATGATTTAATTGCGTTTTAGGGTTTATTGCTTTCTTGGTTTTGAAAGGTTGATATGTTTTTGGTGACAGGGTGTTGGTATGGATGAAGAAGTGAAGAACTTGGAGGAACATAGGGTTCTTATAGAGCAAGAACCTGATGCTGAGCTAAGTGATGGAACCAAGAAGCTAAGGCAAGCTTGTTTCAAAGCTAATTATAAGAAAAGGAAATCACTTGCCAATGATGATTACTATTGAATTTATTTTAGTTTTCAATTTCTACAATTCTATTTCATGTCTTCATTTTATTTAGACTAATGATTTTTTTTTCTAGTGACACAATTGGTCAATCTAGAAGAGTACCTAGCGGTTTTTTTGGGGGGGGGGTCATAAGAATATCTAGGGATTATTCTTTAGGTTTTTAGAGCAATTTATATGACGTTTATCAATTTTGATGAATGAAATTAAGTTTGGTGAGTTGAATAAATTCGTATTAAACTTTGCAAATTTACAAATGGAGCAATATAATGATTGTATGGAAATGTGTGCTCCATTATTAAACTGAACAACTTTGACAAAAATTACACAAATGAGCAAAAAAGTCCATTATAGACAAAGATATACAATAAAAAACTTATTTTTGCTCCTTAAATGTTGATCTTTTCACATCGAGTAAAACAAAAAAAACTCTTTTTTAAAAAAGATGTTTGAAATGAATTTTCTTATCATAATAATATTTAATATTTTTTTGCAAGAATTGAGCTCTTTTTTATTTTATTTTTCCAGTCGAAAGCTCCTTTTAGTTTTTATAATCATCCCTACAAATTGATATTCTCATCTTTTCAATTCAGTCATTGTAAAAAATTTCTTATTTGCAATTAAAATTTTTTTATATACTTATAATAAAAAGTGAAATTCCTGATTTTCAATGTATTGTAATATAAGTTGTTTCCTTGACAGATTGTATATATAAATAAAGTATACACAAGAGAAGACTAATTAATTAGTATATCAGCTATAATTAGAAGAAAGTTAAGAGAGATTTAATATTTAAATAGTAGAAGAATTAATCCTTTACAGATTCTCTTGCTTACGCCTCCATGGAATCACTTGCTTAAACCCTTCGTAAACCCTTGCCTGCGTTTTAAAATATCGAATAATTGGGTTACACAATTACTTCTTCCTCATATCCCAAGCAAAAAAAGTATATATTTTTTTATAAAAATTATTATTTTTTAAGATTTTGACATTCCAATGAAAAGATAACTTTTTTTTTTATTATTTTCGGTTGCAAAAGTAAACATTCCAATGAAAAGATAATCGCAAATTACTACTTAGCTCTAAGTTAAATCAGAAATTGAAAAAAGGTTTTGAATTTCGTTAAAGATTATGTAACTTTTGAATATTTTTTTGCAGCTGATAAAAAAAAGTAAAACTTACCCAGAAATCTGACTTTGTTGCATGAGAGAGATTAAAAAGGCTTCCTTTCTTTTTAAGTCTGAAAAGTTTCACTTTTGTGCCGCCGTCGCCGGCGAAGTCACCTCCTCCCCCAGTCCAATCCCTCCGGCAATCGCAGCCACCGTCTCTATAACTTGAAAAGTCATATATGCCCTCGGACACATCTTTGCATTTCCCGAAACTTCCCCATCTACTAGACCCAAACAATCTCTTTTCTTTCGCCGGCGCCGGAACACCTCTCAACTCCCTGATTACAAACGCTGATCTCGGAAGCGAAAGTGAACGGCGACGTAAATCGTATGGACCGTCGAGAACAGTGGTCGGAGAAGGCTCATTCGCCGTAGACGATTTACAAGATTCTCCAGGCAAAAGCAGCCTCGGAGGAAGGTCTAAGCATCTCGCAACTCCTGTTTTGTCTCCGGTCTGATTCGATCTCGGTGGTTTTTTAACGAAAGAACGAGGCTTTCCCGGAGCTTCTTCCCATAGAAAAGGAATAGATCCGGCGATATTAACCGGCGGTGTAGCTAAGCCCGGAGTTTCATATGCTCTGTTCATTGGATATGAAAACAGAGGAAGCTTAGGGGTCGAACAGAACCGATCTTGATTATTAGCAAAACCCATTTTTTGTTGTTTTTTTGCTAATTAATGAAACCCAATATTGTTTTTTGACGTTATATGAAATGGGGTTGGGATTAAATAGGCGAAAAGGAAAACCTTTTTTGGAATTGGATTCATTTGAACAAGAAAAAGGAAAAGTTAAGGAGGATGAATAATGGGGAGAGAAGACATGAAGGTGAAGAAAAGAAAATATTTAAATGAATTGAATTGAATTTTAATTATAAATAAATAAATGAAAACGCTCCTCTCTTGTACTTCTTCTTCACGAGGGAAAGAATGGCGTTTTTGTTTTGATTATTATTGAAAACGACTTGTAAATTAAGTACCTTCACTCTCAACAATTCTAGAATAAATACAAATCCCCTAAATATATATGATAAATTTCAGGTTTTAGAGCCTTTTGATTTTCAGGTTTTATTGGTAGTTGGTGTTGTAAACTTCCGTTTCTAAATTTTTTATTTATTTATTTTTAGAACTTTGTTTCTGTAATATCAAAATTTTTCGTCGGTTATGGTATAATTTTATATATCCATCCATGTATTTTATTCAATATTGATTAATCAATATTAAAAAAATATATGATTTCGTCTATTAAGTTTTGTTTTTGGGAATATCAAATTTTTTTTGTCGGTTAGTTTATTATTATATGTATCCATCTATATATTTAATAATATATCTGATCTATTTTAGTAAATTAGTATTAAAGATGATAATTCAAAACTAAAAGTATAGTTACAAAAACGTTACATTTGATGGCTATTTCATAATTAGCAGTACACATGTTTTGTGTTAGGTAGTCTAATGTTTTGGAATTTGTAAAAGAAACAACACAAAATATATTGTTGGGTAAGAAAATAATAAAGGCAATCGCAATGGATGTTGACGAGGACGTGTTGATAGACAAACGGTCAATTTGGTTTAGGGTTTTAAAAAGTCAAAGGCAGCTCTTGTTTGTTCAATCACTCTCTTGCTCTCTCTTTGTCGTTGCATCAGTTATGTTTCTAGCGACTTTTTTTTGTGTGTGTGTAGAAATGAGTGTGAAGATTAATTAGTAGAATCATGCGAATCTCATACCTCTTTGCCTTCTCTTATATTCATATCTTTCATGCACATATATATATATATATATATATATTAATGTATAGTTACTTTATGTTTAACATGTTGAAACCGAAGTATATATGTTTGTTGAAGTATACATCGTAAATTACGCAAGTTTTTTTTGGGTGTGTTTCGTGTTCCGGTTCTCTTTATATTTAAATTGAAAGATAGATAGGTTTTTTTTCATAAAACTAAATCAAAATTGGTTGTTTTTTATTTAATCACGATTAATGATTTGCTTCTTAACCAAGAAGAATAAAAAACTCACTGAATGTCAAAGTCTTTTTTGGTGAATTTAAGGTCAAAACTTGCGTAATTTACGATGCTTATTCATTAAATCATGATTACAAGCAATCTAATATACTACTACAAAATTATCATATACGTACATCAATCTGGAAAGTGAAAATGACAGGAGTCGCATGTTTAGTGGAATATCTTTTTTTTTTCTTTTTTTTGTATTTCGGGTTTTATTTGGACACGGGATTATATTTTTAGGATTTGATCTATGTCAAAATTTTAAATTAAAAATCATTAGAGAAATGTGTTGTGTATAAAAGTTAGAATATTTTTTATTTTAATTTATATCACAAAAGTATAAATAAAAACTAATGAAAATAGAACTATGTAAATCATGGTGACTAGTAAATGAAGGACTATTTTGGAGAGAAAACAACTTGGAGATTATGGTTTAAATATTTCATTTTAATGACAAATTACATCTAACGTTTCACATGCTCTAAAAATTAACATAAGCTTTTGCTTCTGATTCTGACTTTCCATTATAAAAAGTATATATAATTTAAAAGTAAGTCACTTTAATTGGTAAGATGAGGATTGAGAACTGCTCTAATTTTTATAACATGTTAGGTTATGAGAATTGAGAGGCCACTCACATTAGTCAAATGTTACTTTCTTCTCTCAACTTTGATATAAGATAATACTTGATAGAGTATGAAATTCTATGTATCCGTTTGAGAAATAGAAAAAACACTAAAAGGGGATTTTATAAAGATAACCAAAAACGAAAGCCCTTTTATATTTTTGGCACTTGTATGCTTTTTAGTATTGTTGATTTTAACATAAAAGCAATTTGATTGCGTTTACGAAACGTGAAGTATTAAAATGTAATTTGTAAAGTGTAAAGAAAAGTACATATTTTAAAAAGTCATTTTAATATATATTTTTTCTGAGAAATTAGACTAAATAATTTTTTTTTTGCCGTCAAACTAAATAATTTTTTAAAATATAAATTTCAGACATAGATTTGTATATATTTAATTCTCCTTTCATGTTTATGGGTTCATAATATTTTTTGTTTAAATACAAAAACTTGGTTGGCTATTATCTCAATATTGCTAGAATAGGCGTCAATAGTAAAATTTATCAAATATCTATGTACTTAATTAAGAATTTTATAAATTATAGAATCTTATCTTAAGAAGAGGATAGTATATCAAGACCAAACATAGTAAGATTGAACAAGATAACAAGAGGCAAAGCAAAAACACATGCAAATGGTTTTTGTTATCACTTTCAAAAGCGACAGATACATCCAATTTAAGCCCCATCCTTTCCTTAGCCCATTCTCTAGTCCTTTTTATCTTCCTCTCTTTATAAATTTCTCTTGTGGCTTTTCAAATTAGCTAACCAATACCAAACCAAAGTTCTGATCTGTAAACCAAACCCTTAACCGGATTGAACATCTCTACTTAAATATATTAGAACATACATTTTGAGAAATTGACAGGGTTTCAGTAAAGATGATGGAACAATGTTTTGATGGAACAATGTTTCTGTATTAAGAAAAGAAAGCTGAAAGACGATTAAATTAACTAAGATTGTTGAAGTCAAAACACAACCAATCATCCCTGTATATATAAGTGAATTTCTATATACACAACCTAAAGTGTTCTCATTCACCTTACAAAAAGCTAAAAGAAGAATTGTAAATAATTTACACGTTTTGTAGCTTCTCATATTCGTTGCTCCATTTCACCCCGTCGTTTCAAATGTATAATTCCCTCACGGGCTAATGTCCCTTCAAGATCACCTATGGTTCGAGATATCCTAATCTCAAGCCCTCTTTGCACTTCCTGAAATAGACTTTTGATGCTTTCTGCAAAACGTTTTGGATCAAAGCTGCTACTAGAAGAGGAGGATTCAGTAGTGATTAATCCTACTAGAATCTCAACAAAGCCAGAGGCGATCTTTGATTGGATGTCCATCAGTTTCTGTCCTGTTGCCACTATGTATCTTTGCAGCTGAAATGTCTCATCTAAGAAATGCTCCAATGATGTCTTGGCCTCTCCATTTGTTTTATTTTTTCCGCCTATCTTCTCTGTATCATTCACATGCTATAGATAACGTTTTGAACAAAAAGAATGAGTTCATGTTAACAGAGACAGTAATGTAATGGATATGAGAAATGATTGCTTACCATTCTCTTGCACAAATCATCAATCTTCTCTTGAAGTGATTGATACCTAGTAACTTGTTTGTTGAGCAATGTAATGAGCAATAACAAAGCCCTTTTCCCGGTATCACTGCTGCTCTTGTCAATTTCTTGGTTCTCTTGCTTTCCGATATATCTTTCAAGCATCATCAGCTGTTGTCTCAGCCTTTTGATCTTGAATGAAACTCCAAGAGCATGAAGATCCATTCTCCAAGGTGGATTGCCTGTGCTTGATGGCTTTTCGAGGCTCTCACGGTCCTTACCATCTGCTTTTTCTCTTTTGGTAAGCTCATTCTCTGGTAAGAGACTCTCCTTTTCAGATTCTTCTTCAGCATCAGACTGAGCAGCCTTCAAAGTTAAATGTCTTAATTCATCAGGAGAGTATGATTCCCTTCCTTTCTCAGTCGCATTTTCCAGAGAAGCTTCCTTTGATTCAAATACTCTTTCTCGCTCTTCTCCTGCTTCTGCTTTTGTGTTCTTTGTTCCATACCTCGTACTGTTTTTGTGGGACATCAAGCTTTTTAGATGAGTCTTGAATTGTTGTTTCCTTAGGGAAATCGACTCTTCCCCTCTTTGACTTAACAGGCCTTCCCGTTTTGTGTTGTTGTGTCTCAAGTGTGACATGTTTTGGCTCAGTCCTTCAGTACAAGATCTCAATCGCTTTGATTCTAACTCAGAGTTCATTAGATGCAAACACATAGCTTCGACCTTTTCATCTTTTAGTTTCACATGCTCTGTAAATTCCCCTAGCTCTATCTCTTGCTTCTTCCCTATCACTCTAATACAAAAATCTTCCTCACCAAGACTCAAATTCTCACGCTTTTTTGCAATTCCACCGATTCCTTCAAAATGCACCAATGGAGATTCAGAATCAATCCAAAATTGAAACAGAAAAACTATGAATGAAACTCTAAGCTCTTTGAAAACTTACCTAATCCACTGAGATCACCAACAGAGTAGGAATCCATGATTTCTGGGACGACATCAGGATCTTTATTCCATTCCAGATGTTCAATGTGAGTAAAGGAACCAACACTGTTGGCTTTAGGCTTACTTGTGGCTTCGAAAGCAAACATGCTTCTTAGTGACCGTCTTTCGTGTTTTCTTGATTTTGAATTCGATCTCCAGTTCTTTGCTTCATCTTCATCTTGCTTCGTTTTAGCCTCCTTAAGCAATGTATGCATCTCGGTTATATCCAGCTTGGACTTCTTCAATATCACTGCCAAGATTCGATCTTTTTGTTCCAAATCTTTTCGCATCTTAACGATTTCTAATGATAAGTCTTCAAGTTCATGTCTTTTAGCATCCATTTGCTTATTTGCACGGCTCAATTCAGCTTCAAGTTGTCTCTGGCTAGAAGCAAGCTCAAGGAATGTCTTCTTTTGCCTCCATATCTCAGACGAATGCTCTTGCACATTTCTCTCTTGCGTTTCCCTCAAATCTTGAACTTCTTTTTCTGCCTTGACCAGCTTTTCCTCTAAATCTTGGCATTTACGCTTCTCTTCCTCTGTTTCCTTATCTTTGGATTGCACTAAACCTTCCTTTTCTTTTAATCTTTCTTGCAACTCCGATAAGCTTTTTCTCTTCCTCTTCTCCATGTTCCTCAGTTCCCTCATCAGAGCTTCAGTCTCCAGCCTTAAATTGTACTTCTCCTTCAACCAATTCTGTTTTTGAGATGCGATTATGCCAACTACCTTCTCGTTAGCTTTTGCATCTTCTTTTCTCACTTTCTTCAACTCTGTAATTTCGTGATTGGCATCCTCAAGCCTCTGAAGAAGCTTACACTTCTCTTCATCAAAGATTCTCCTAATCAGCAAACCGAAAATCATCATTTTGTTCCTCATCTCACATTGTTTCTCATCTCCCTTTGACATGGTGGTTACTCTTAAAAAAACCACAGAGCAACCACAACACAATAAATCTCCGAAGAGATGACTATATCTGAATCTCAAGATGCATCTTGCCTATTATCATCCATCTGACAAGATTAAGAAAGAAAAAAACGAAAAACTCTAATCAGAGCAAGTTCTGATAAAAAATTAATGTGAAACCTAATTTTTCAAAGCAAAGAATCAGAAGAACATCAAATGCAAGAACCAAAAAGGCTTAAAAAAACCAAAAGAGAGAAGAAAATAACCAGAGAAGATGCCTGAGATCTTACGCAAGGTCTAAACAAAGGTTGAGTGAAACTGCAAGTCTCAGCACAAGAAATCTGCAAGTACATGTGGTATGGCATGTTATATTGTTGGGTGGGAGTTACATAAGCTTTTCTTTTTTCTTTTTACAGATGGTAATGGCAGAGGAATAAAGTTTGGTGAATAAAAATATCTGACACACATGTAAAAACACTGTCAAAGAATCATGTAATATAAGATCATCCTTACAGATAGATAAAGCAAGAATTGTATGCTTCTCCTGGTTTTCTGTTAACACAAGGCCCCTAAATGTGTCCCCACTTGCTCTTACTTTTTCATTCCAATAATTTTTTTTTTCTTAACTTATCATATCTCACCATTGGTTGTCATAGAGAGCAAGATCAAACTAGATTCTTACTTCTTTAACTGTCACCAATAACTTAACAAGGTATTTATAGTAAAATCCATCTTACTTAACCAAGCAATTTAGAATCAGATTGTTACTAATTTTGTAGTTTTGAATAGAATCTTTGAGGTGGGGCAAATAGAAGAATCGACAGTAAGAAAAACTTTTTAAACTTAAAAGTTAAAAAGGGTACAGAGATAGAAAAAAGTGTTTTCTATGATTTGCTTAGGTAAATACTGTTTCTGCGACATAAATACTCTTCATCAAGCTGTTATGAATTGATTGATGATTTAGAAATAAAAGACTTATAAACCACAAATGTTTTTAGAGATATCTAAAAGTGGACCAAGTAAATTCAATCATTCCATTTCACTATCAACAATAACACCTTTTAGAGTTTACATAACAAATCGTGAACTTTTTCAACTTTTTTTTCTTTAATGGGCCTTCGTTGAGGCATTATTGCAAACAACTTGAGAACTATATCATTCACTTCACAAGAAAGAAACCACCAATCACATTCAAATGTATTCCAAATACCAAACTTTTTTTTAAATCCCAATCAAATAGTGGAAAGCAAAGAAACTTCCAATCCAAATGCATTCTTTTCCAAAATGAAATCGAAAACCATATAGAGAAAGAGAAGAAATTAGTGTAAGGATAAAGATTGAAGTACCTGTAAGCAAAGTGTTGAATCAGAGAAGAAGGATTCGTGAGGAAGAAAGGCATTGTTTAGATAAAAGGTCATCATGATGAAGAATACTACTTATAAGCAATACTAAGCTTCTCTCTCTCTCTCTCTCTCTTGGGATCTTCGTTCGAGAACCAATCAAGCTTTTCTTGTTTTCCCTTTTGATGAAATCTGTAAAGCTTGAAACTTTATTTGATAAAAAAATGATAGTATGGGATTTGAAGTAACATTTTACAGCAAAAAAAGAAAGACTTTTTCAGTTTTTTTTGTTTTGTTTGTTTCTTTTTGTTTTACAATCCTCACTATAGGTAGCTTTGGAATTTGGATGCTGCGCAGGCTGTCTTTCCTCTCTCTGTGAATAAGCTGCTCTTGAAGATTATTATTATTCACTAATTTGTTATGCGTTCTTTGACAATCTTCTACCATTTGCATAATTTTTCTACAACAATGTTATGTTTTATATACGTTGTCATCATTAACTTCATATTTTTTTTAAACATTACAATTATGAGCGGTTCCATGTTGCACCATATAAAATCATCTCATCTAACTTTGTTATTATTAATCTGACATAAATTATCATAAAATCATAATATTTAGAATTCGAATTCTAAATTTTTCTGATGTAGAAACCGTAATAAATTTTTTTATCAAAAACTGAATTAGTTATTTTTATTAGATCCAGTATCATGATTTTTACCGTTATTGAGTGATTAGAGTAATGTTTTTTTTATAATAATTATATTACAAATTATGGTAATCGACTTATGAAAATTTATCTAGACCGCGCTGAATATTTCTTGTAATTTTATCTTTATTAATCTGAAATAAATTGTAATATCTAAATTCGAAAACTAAATAAAATTTTAATCAACTAGGGTTTTCAGACACACTAATGAAATGTTGTGTAAAATCGATTTAATTATTTTTATTGGATCCAAACATCATGATTTTGTGAGCGGCAAGAAACGCATAACGTGCGGTTGTACGCTACATCCGCCCTCACCAGATTTTCAACATGATTCTTTTACAACTGGGTCGGTCAGATCTAACGGCTGATAATTTTTTCGATTTATCTTCTTCACTTAACGCGGCATGATCTCGTAAAGCTCTTCGCAGTCACATTTTCTTCTCCACTCGGTAATTTAACTAATTCGTCAGATTTCTATTGGATTAGTGGAACCCTAAAAAAAATTTCCCAGACTTCACCGATCCACTTCTCGAAGAAATTCGAATCCGGGGACTTTGTCCGTGATAATCCTTTGTTTCCTTTTGAGATATTATAATTTCGTTTGGTGATAGCTATGGAGGAGATGCCATTATCGGCGTTGTTCGAGCAAGCAAGGAAAATTCATCTGGCGGCTTCAGACTCTCGTGCCGAGCAGGTGGAAGCTTCTAACTTGATATATATGAATGAGATTAGGGTTTTTTTTAATCTGAAATGGCTAATTCCAAATCGCGAGTTTTACTGAATCATTTCTGTGGGGATGCTTTGGTTCTATATTTTTTTTGGGTTTGTTAGGATGTTGTGAAAAAAGGATGCGAGATGTTAGAGAAGTGCGAAGACATGGTCGGGAAGCTGGGGCTGTTCTCGTCTAACGAGACCAAAGAAGATATCAGCACGAACAATCTCAAATATCTTTTGGTAAATTTTCTATTTCCTCTTGTTTGGCTTTCTTAGTGATATGTTTCTGTTCTAGTTATTGTATTAGGTTAGTGTGGAGAGAGAGAGTGAGGAGGTGAAAAAACTAGAATCTTTTTAAAGATTAATACAAGTGAAAAAATGGTTGGAACGAATAGCTTTGGCCGCTTCTATTGCTTTTTAGCTACTGATATTCCAAATGTGGAGTCTGATGGGGTTGTATTAGTTTGTGTGTTTTGAGTTGACACATTGCTTTAAAGTGACGACGTATGTTTTCCTGTGATTATAGGTACCTTATTATCTCGCGGAGTTGACAGAGAAAATCATACAGGACGACCGGATTCCGATTGTCAAGGCTTCCTATGCAAAGTTGAAGGTAATTTTCATGCTGAGTGTTTGCAGCTTGTTCCATCCTTTTGATGCTAGTGCTAGTGCGAATGAGCATTTAAATTATTTATTTTTAGATTGAATTTATAGTCTTATATGTGTCTAGGAGTTCTTTTCTTTCTGTGAGGCAATGGAACTTGTTCCGGAAGAGGAGTTGGAGGCTTCTTCACGAGGAGGTTCTGCTCCACCTGCAGATCGAAGAGCTCTCAAGGTATATCCAGCCCCTTTTCTTTTGTTTCTATTCCAACGAGAACAAACTCTTATGTTTTCCGGATTTTGAACTTTATGTTGTGTCTTCATGATTATGATATTCTTTTAGATAGCTCGGTTCAGACGTCAAAAGGCTGCAGAGTCGAAGCTTCTTGAAATTAAAGAGAGGAAGGAGCGGCGTGGACGTTCAACTAAAGCTGCTGCCTTGTCTGCTCCGGTTGAGTCTGGAGAAGAAGATATTCCAGATGACGACAGCGAAGAAGAGAGAGATGTTCGTCCCCAGTTTTGCTATGCTCTGTGCTATTTTTAAATCAGTTTTCTGCTAACCCTTGTGTTGTATGGCTTTTCGTTGCAGGCGTGGCTCTCCACGATTAGCTTGGCTATTTGTAAGGTTTGTCTGAAAATCGTTCATTGAAATCCTATGGTTTCTCACGAAATGTGGCTTTATCTGATGGTTAAATTTTGTTGCAGGCTGTTGATTTGTTGGAAATGCTAAAGAGAGAAGAGGAAATGCTCTCTGCAATCAAGGAAAAACAGTTAAAGGTAAGTTACCTCCGTATTGCTTTCTTTACATGGTAATGACTCTTTGATAAGCATACAAACTAAGAAAATGTTGTTGTGGATCCCATGATCAGAATGGAGACGATGGGTTTTCTCGGGATGCTCTTGATGATCGCACAAAGAAAGCTGAAACATGGCACAGAGATGCTGCTGCGAGTGTACAGTACTCAAGACCAGCACAACCAATCACCTGTGCCACATTTGCACAAGATGTGATAGAAGGTAGAGCTTCAGTATCACAGGGTCACGAACACAAGCACCAACCTCTTATATTCGGTCCAGCAAGCATCGTGAATGGAGCTCTCTCTACAGAGAGAGAGAGGATGATAGCTCAGGTTTTCCAACCAAGTCACAGGTAAACTCAAAATCATACTTACCGCAAATCTTATACCCTTTTGAGATTTGCTTTTAAGAAAGAGTCGATTCAACTTCGGTTTGTAGGATGCCGACGATGAGCATAGAGGATGCTGGGTTAACAGAGATGAATATAATGAATGATTGGCAAGAGCAGACTAAAAAAGCCATTGAAGAAGCAAGCACCTCATGGTACAATGATAAACCTCTGAGAAGAAAGGAAGAAGACGATGAAGATGATGACGAAGATGAAGAAGCTGTGATGAAAGCTAGA
Source organism: Schrenkiella parvula (assembly GCA_000218505.1). Taxonomy (NCBI): domain Eukaryota; kingdom Viridiplantae; phylum Streptophyta; class Magnoliopsida; order Brassicales; family Brassicaceae; genus Schrenkiella; species Schrenkiella parvula. Next base: position 8,100,809 of record CM001192.1, on the reverse strand, counting down.
GCTTTCGATGATTGGAAGGACGATAATCCTCGTGGTGCAGGTAACAAGAAACTCACACCTTGTGGCTGAACCTGGGATTTAACACTTTCGCTCCCTCTTTTGTTTCTTATTTCTGAACCCTCGTCTTTCACTTTTTGTTTGTAATGTTATTATCTTTGTAATGTAAGCTGTCTGTTACAGATTTTACAGCATAAGATTATTTACTGGAATAACTTTCATTTTCATTTGTTTCTTTTTGGAATATTAATTTTGAATACGCCGACTTTAGATGCAATGTATATTTTTAGTAAAATATTAATGTGCGACTGGATCTGAAACCATCTTTCTTTGTCCTCCATTATTGTGCGACCCACGTTCAAAGCACAGCACACAACTTATGGAATATACAGCAAAAGAAAAACGAGAAAGAAAAGAGATATACAATACAACACACATGTTGCTTGTGAATGATAACTTCAAAGTACAATGAACATCACTAACATGTAAAGCCAGGATTCAACCTTACCTAGTTTCCTCCTGGAAACAACACTTTTTGTGATCTTAAAAAAAAATGAACAAGAAAAGAGAAAAAAAAAGATCAGATTCGATCCAGAAAACGAATTTACCCAGATGCACTTAGGCTTACGAGAAAAAAGAAAAAAAAATGAACTGATTTGTGCTGAAGTGAAGATGTCAATGATCAAATTTGATGCAGATTAAAAACAATATGAATTTTTGGAGATGTACACAGAGACTGATGATGATGATGATGATTACTTTACCCATCGATGCATTGAAACCCTTCACAAACCCAAAGCCAGATTCCGAATAGAATAGCACAGATGCAGAAATCGAACATCAACACCACCCAAACATGTTTCTTCCATATTTGTTTGGCCTTTTGCCTGTGATGATGATCTGTTAATAAACCATTTCTAAGTTCCTTGCGCGAGACTCCATTGTTCCCATTCCCACATAAATCCACATTCTTCTCTGACGTCTCCTTGATCATAGCAATGTCATCAGAACCTTCCCCTTTTGCTTCCGCGTGTAATCTCTTCTTCTTCTTCAACGCCTTTAATGGCTTCCCCAAAAGCGGCATCAACGAGGCTCTTCTTCCTTTAGATGAATCAATACTCGGGTTTCGACTATCCCTCGCAACGCTCCTCGGGGATCCAACCAAATCCATGTCTAATTCCAAATCCACATCAACAACACCAACGATCTCCGCGAAAACTGGATCGAGCTTCGCTTGGAGACAACGCGGAGCAGGATTAATCAAAGTTTCCGCATCCGATCCGCCGACTCTGATAAGATCTTCGATAGCTGATCTCAACCGATTCAAGACCCAGAAGGATTCCGGTTTCTCCATACCTTCATCCAAAATCGCGAAATACACGAACGAGTTATCGATTGCGAATGTGTACGTCTTCTTGTGAACTGTATGAGAGAACATTGAATGGTGTGGAGGTGTGTTCTCGATGCATCTCAAAGCTACATCTTCGATTCCTGGCTCTCCCTTTGAAGCGAACTCGGCGAGAACGACGGTTCCTTTCGCAATGCAAGTGTAGGATAATAGACTTGGATTCGAAATCATCCTTGATGGATTGATTCAATGGAGATTTAGCCAGAAAAATCAGGCGAAATTCAGAAAAAAAAACCCAGAATCGTTAGGTTTTCATTCGTTCGCAACAAAGGAAAATGCTGCGATCTCGATCGAATGAGAGGGATAAGATGATTTTTCTTTTATTCTCTCTCTAGAAATCATCAACTGTTTTCTCTTGCCTTATCTGTTCAACGAGATTTTTCTCTCTCTCTCTTTCTCTTCTCTCTAGGGTTTGCGGAATTTTCTAGGGAAAGAAACAGAAATGGAAGAAGAGATCCATTATTGGAGAAAACGAAACGGAAAGGAAGAAAGATATATACAGAATATAATTATACACACTGACTTACTTTGTGAAAACCACCATCGAAAACTTCATATTTACAAATATACCCCCAAGCTTCCACAGCCTTGATACTAGGCAATACACGTGGAATAATGGACCAACTAGCCCATTCACGTGCTCGGGTAACGCCACGTAGCAAATGCTTTACCACTTTTGGATCGGGTCACCCGACTCGTGCTTATATCCGATCCAATGTGATTCAATAAAGCCCAAAACGGAGCCCATGTTTTACTTTGTTACTACTGTTCGCGCGTGATTTCACACTGAGATCTTGTAGAGCGCGTGAGAAACGTCGCTTAAATTAAAAACATAGCGAAGAAACGCAAACCCGTTTGGACCCCAATCAAGAGATGGATCAACCCGACCCGAAAAATGCCTCCGGGCTGATCCTCTCCGCCACTGAACCGATGCGATCGTTTCTCACGTTGGCCTCCGGTGATCTTCGTCTCTCCGGAGAACTCAGAGATATTGCTTCTGATTTGCGATCGAGGAACACCGTTCCTTACAAATTGCTCCGCGCTATATGGACAGAATCCGATCCTTCGACCAGACCGGACTTGTTGAGACTTTTCTCCGGCTCCGATTTCGTCTTCACCAGTCCCAAACCTCGAGAAAAGGTACGTGGAGCTCGAGTTCTACTTCAAATCCTCAAACCAAAAAAAATTCTGCATCAAATCCTCTTTCGATCTGTCTTTCTGGGGATTTCGTATTGTTATTCGTGTTTGATTATAGCATCAGGCTCACTCAGGATAGAATCTGGAGAAATTTGACCTAATTAGATTTTATTTCTGCTCCCTAAGTTGGTAGTAGTAGTTGCCATAGAAGCAGGTCATTTAAATGATACTCATGTCTGGTTCATGGAACATTTGTAGTTATCCTTGGTGAAGATGATCACAATTGTGTTTTGCTTGATTCCAAATATGCATTTCTGTTTGGTTTATGGGAATAATCGAGCATGATCGAGGAGACGATCGTTACTCCTAATGTTGAATGTACTCGAGGATACTTGTGGTTTCATTTTTTTGAAGTGTTTCGTAACTATGATTATATCTCTTCATGTGTTGCCATTTCCTTGTGAGTTTACGTTTAATTTCATCTGTTTTTTTCCTTCTCTTGGTAGAGTGAAGAACTGAAACTGAGATTGCTTAAGCTGAGAGAAATAGCAGAGAGAAAGGAGTATGCTGAGCTTGTTAAAGATATAACACCGAGGAAACAAGTCGAAGAGCCTTTCTCGTCTTACAAAGACCAGCTCGGTTTTGGTAAACCATTTCGCTTTGTTCTAGATAACTTTTTCTTGGAATAGTATTACAGCAGTCACTGAAGATCTTGTTTATCTTGCAAACTCGTTTCTATAGGTTTACACGTTGGTCTTACCATGTTCACTGGATATTTGGTTGGATACGCTTCTTTCAGAGCTTTGTTTAACCGCAACCCCGCTCTGGTATGTTTTCGTGTGTGTCTCTCATTTCTTTCTGGGAAAATTCTGGAAACTTATCATGTTTAAGTGGATTATTGAATCATTGGGTGTTTTGGATTTCAGAGTGCTGCTGGTGGGATTCTTGGACTAGTTTTGGCGATGCTTGTGGAAACGCTTCTGTTTATAATCAAAACATCTAAAGATGATCAGATTCAGACCTCTAAATCGTCATCATTCACTCCCACTACTAAGAAGAACCAATAGAACTTGTTTTTGCCTTCTGGTTCTCTGGTTCTACTGAGAAAAAGATGAAATTTGTAGAGATTTAGCTTGGATTCGTGTGTGCTATGATCGAATCCATCTAACCCAATTTTGGGAAATTTTGTACACGAACACAAAAATTTAAGTTTTGTCTAAAACAGTTGAAGTTCTTTTTCTTATGTATTAATCAATCTTATTCTCTGTTATGAAACAATTGAAGAAAGCCTTAATGAGATTTAGTTATACCTTCGCAGCTCCCCAAAGGATATCTTTACCAAGTCAAATTGTTCTTCATAAAGGATCTCGTAAGCAAAGTTTTATTTGGACTTATGTGTGTTTCTTTCCTTTCTCTTGCATAAACCGAAAGGCTAATAAAACTACGTACAACTAGTCTAAAAGTGCAGATCAACAATCGCTACTTCTATGGTGAACTTCTTTGTTTCAAGAGATATAAGTAGGGAGTGAATCGGTCTATATATAGAGATACAATCTTACGTTAAAGGAACTATTGTTCTGTCTGGTGTTTCAAATTCACGTCGGTCAGGTTCAATTCTATTTCGATAAGAAAAGCTTTGAGTTCTTGTTTGATCATTTGTGTTAATTTATTTGATCGTTTGTGTCAATTTAAACTATCGGAAGTCACTTCATTTGAACCTTTCTCTCCATACATGGAGTAAGATTGTTGTAATAAAAAAGAACCACACAAACACGAGTTAAATCATTAAAAATTTAACATTAAAACGTATTAGACCTTGAAGCTAATTAACTAGTTTAAATGTGTAGAGGAACAATCATTCTTGTTCTCAATTGTGTGTGGGGGAGTTGGGGACGATGCGTGCGCAGTTATCTTTGAGGAGAGGAGGGAAGAAAGGATTCAAAGGAAACATTTGGGGCCAACAGTTTGCATCTAAGGTTGAAAACGCCTTGCAACATGCAGCTTCAACATTTTCAAAATTTCCAGAGAAAATTGATTTGGAGATTTCGAGTACACATCCTTCAACGTTGAAGAGAGACGACCAACATTTTACAAGATCAACAGGTGCACCATATGGGAAAAGTCCTGGTACCATTGGCGGGTTTTGCATCTGAGCTACTCCATGAGTGACAAAAATGGCAGCACAAAGTGAAACAATAAAGAAGATTGAGACTACATTTTTGCTTCCCATCTTCTTATTTGTTAGTACTTTTAACCTTTTCCTTTATGTTTTGTTTTTGTTTTGGTTTATACTTGAAAGCTTGGATGGATTAAGATATGCGAAGAAACTTAGAATATATAAAGATGAGGATACAAGGTTTTATCAGATCAGTTTTAATCTTTGTTTCAAAATGTAACTCATGTTTAAGTTTAATGTATAATGTGTTACAGTTTCTTACATTAAGTTGAGTTGACTATATAACTATAGTATGTTTTTGCTTACGTTTTGAAACAGAAGATATGAAAGTTTATCTTGACCCACTGATTTTTGTTTTTTTATTTTTGTTTTAACCTAAACATGAATGGGCCTCAGGACGAGTGGTTTGAGAATCTGAGTAAGGTTGTAACATTTTACGGAAGTTTAGCACATGTTGATGCTCTTACGACATTAAAGACTTTGCAATATAAAGTTAAATAGAGTACCAAATCGTTGTATGTCATAATTTTTCTCGTTGTATTTGCAAGGCTGATGTAATGAAGAAAATGATAGGACCAGAAACAAGAAGTAACTGTCATGGTAAAAATAACTAGAAGTATGCACACTTAAGGTCTCTGCTGATTCCGTAGAAGAGGTCTCTGTGGTGGTTATATACATTCGTTCTAGAGGAGGCTTCATGCTCAACTTGAGCAGCTCAAGTATGATTATATGGACTATGGAGCAATAGATAACGCATAGGTTCTCTACAAGGCAGGCCGAAGTAAGATGATCTAACCATTGGTTCTCCAAATGCATATAAATTTTTACATTCACATGTCCACTTTTGAATTCAGAATTTTGTTGGTACATGCTATAATGACTCGCGAATTTAAAAACAAAAAAATGCTTTTTGGATCAAAGAAGCAAATGCATCATAGAATGGAAAACTACTGGAATAGCATAAGTATAGGTGCAAGAACAAAGATGTTCAAGAAACTCTCTCTTCTTCACGGTCCTCCGAGTATGGCGTTCTCTGTATCTTCTCGGCTCAATGCGTAGCTAAACCTTCTTTCCATGTCTCTCTCTAGACTTCCCGGTCCGCTTTTCAAGTACCTGTGTAACAAAGCAATCTGGTTAGTCCCAACTTGGTGGATTACACACAGGAATAATCTAAGAAATGGCAATGCATCGACTTAATGGGTTGATCGATCGAGTTGCAAACATTAATTTAGCTTTCTAAATCCCAATTCCTCCAAACGAAAATATCGAAACTTGTGCTAAGATATGTTTTCTAGATTGCACCAACAACATAGATCTTCTTGAGAGTAGCAACTAGCTAGTATAAATATGATAAACAAGGTCACAAGCAAGAACAATCAACTAACACATTCCGAATACCGAATGCACTTAGTAAGTACTTAACCATGCTATAATAGAATAGACTTCATCTTCACAACATTATCCAGAACAAGAATCCTCAATTTTTGAAACAAGCAAAACGACACATTCACAGACACTTTCACTAACTAAGGACCAGTCATGGAGAAGTCTTTGGATACTAAAAGATGAAGTTAAAATCAGTACTCTATGTATTTGCAGACTACTGAAGAACGAGAATACACATTCAATGTAAGAAATTGAATTCAAGGAACTCAATAAGACTAGAAAGCAATCAGTTTACCTTATGCAGAGATCTGTGACGTCGAGAGATAATTGTGCGTGCCAATCAGGTTTCTGAATCAACCAAACAGCTCTATCGTCTTTGCTTTGGTAAAACCCTAATTTCCTAAGCCACGCCTCGATGCAAGGTAGGCTATGCGAATACAGTGGCTTGTTCTTCTCCGGCAGCTTTTTCAGCCATTCGTCCTCCGTATCCGACACTTCCTCCGCTTCCGATGATTTTGAAGATACTAGGGTTAGGTTTTTCCTTCGAATTGAGGAAGAAGAAGATGAAGAAGCGTGACTACGCCATCTGGGCGAAAACGAGGCTGAAAAACTCGAAATGTGAAGAAATTTCGCAGGGTTTGATTGTGCACAGGGAAATAGAACACTTGATGGAATAAATTTGAACGTAGAGACACAGTTCATCATAAAAAAATTTCACCGAGAAAATTGCTAATTTTCCGGGAAAATTCGATCGAGGAGAGAATCTTAAATTTTGAACCAGAGGAACTTCTTCTTGTTCTATCTTCAATTTTAGCTACTCTGTATAAAATTTGCCACGTCACCAGATTGAATTTTACTTTTAGAGCTGGGCCTTCATTTTCCATTGTAAATGGGCTTATGGTCTTAAGAAAATTAAGGCCCAATAAATATTTAATATGATGACGTGGCAAAATATATTTCCCGCCAAAAACGATAAAACTCAAGTCGCTCCCTCCTCTCCTCTTCAACCATCAAATCTAAAATCGGAATCTCTCTTTTCTCTCTGTTTCATTTCAATGGCTGCAGATTTGTTATACGCCAAAACGCAGCGTATTTTGCTTCTGATAGATCTCAATCCGCTTCTGGTCACACCCAGTTCGGAGCAATACCTAGCCGTCGTAATCTCCGCCGCCGAGAAGCTTCTCTCGTTTCCTCCTCTCTCCACTTCTCTCTTCTCTTTCAAGTTCTTCATTTCTTCTTTATCTTCTCTCTTGTCTTCCTCGAAGCTCTCTGCACTCTCAATTTCATCTTCTAAACTTTCGTTTGACCTCCCTAGCCCTACACTCGTCTCGCTCAGACGCGCCCTCGACGCCGTTAAGCGATGCAAACTTCGATCTTCTTTCGCGGCGGCATCACCTCGCGGGGTTAACGTAGCGGCGTCCTTGCGACAGATTGTTTATGATTACGCTTGGGAGCCGGTGGTCCGAGATCCGGAGATAGGTATGATTCCTGGATTTACGGATGGTGGGTTCGATGTCGTCAGGTCGAATTTAGTCGTGATGCTTTCCCCAATTTCTGGGGATTTGAATTGGGTTTCTGAGTTTCTGGATGTTAAGACTTGTGATGAGTGTTTGAGCGAGTTTGATTTGTTCAAGTCAAAGTTAGGTGAGATTTTTGACTGTGTGAATGACTTATTTGATAACAGAGATATTCGCTTAAGCTGGATTGATGTTAAATCTGACAATAGCTTTGGTGAAAGAAACGAATTGGGATTAAAGTCTGGGTTTTTCGATAGTGGAATCAGAGAATTGGGTTGGGGACATTGTTCGACAGATTCAATTATTTATGGTTCCTCAATCGTTCCCTTTGGATTAATATATCCTACAATTGGTATTTGCCCAAAGCTATCTACTTGGCAAAAATTTACTGTTCAGGCCAGTCTCGAGATTGCAGATATTGATGGTAAACCTTTAGAATGCAAGTGCGGTGAGCTAGAGTTTTCTTCTTCTCAAATATCTAGTGGGAAGAGGTGTGATGAGTTCATCAACTTGTGTAGTGCACCTGAGGAACCTTATTCGAACTCTCTAATTGAACAGTTCTGCAATGGAAACACCAAACTCAGTATAAAAGCATTGAGGATGTCTGATGATCTTATCGAACTCAAGAGGTATACTTGTGATACTTTTGTTGTTCATGAAGTCTCCCAGGAATCTGACCAAGATCTGGAGCAGGAGAGTGGATTTTGGGCTGATCGGGTCCTTCAGATACTAGAGAAGGAGACGGGAGAAAAAGTAGTGAAAAGATCGTCTCCTGTTTGGCAGATCCTATTAAGTTATCTCTACAGGGAAGGTTACTCAGCTTTGGTATCTCTAACGAATAGTAATGGTAGTTGTTGGACAGGAATCCTCAAGCCCTTCACTTTCTCCTCGGGTTTAATCTGTATTTTTGACTATGAAGTCTCTCCTCAAACTGTGGATCATGAAGATAGCAGTAAGAAAGACAGCTGTAGCGAAAATAAAAGAAAACTAAGCAAAAAGATTCTGAACTCACTTCATGACATTAGCTGGGAGGATTTCTGCAGATCAGTGAAAGGTTATGGTCAAATAGATCTAGAGGATGTATATTTTTCCAAGTTTAGCAACTCGAAGAAATATAAGTTTCTGAAATGTTGGATGAAACAGATTAGGAAACCCAGAGGTTGCAGCTTATACGTTGCTAGTAGTTGCGATGCACCGGAGGACGTGGAAGCAGATCCAATTGAGAAAAAACACATCTCATCTGAAGATACAGAAAAGGCTATCTCTTTACCTGCATCTGAGGAGGAGATTGCTTTGAGTGGAAATCGTTTATCTGTAAGGCAGGAGACTGATACATCTGTTTATACATCAGAGTCATCAGAAATTTTCTTTGCTAGTCTTCCTAGTAAAATTAATCAAGGGATTGAGTGTGAGGAAATAGACTTGGCAGCTCTGGCAGAGCGGCTTGTCAAGTCCTGTCTCCTCCATTCCTCTCAAAGACTTGAGAAAGATTATAGCTGTGAGAGTGGAACCCTCTTGTTGGTCACGGAGGAGCTAACCAAGATGTTACTGAAAGAACCGAAAGATTTAGTTGCCAAGTTTAGAAAGAAACATTCATCATCCACGGCAAGTGAGCAGAAGTCTGATGAAGCTTCACCCGGTAGCATCATTAGAGAGTATCCTTTTTTCTGTTTGATTACACTACCCAACTAATTCTTATGCATTGATTTGGTGCCATTTACTGATGCTTTCTTTCATTTATCTAAGTAAACTGTTAGCAATATTGTTCTGTTTTCTTTAATTAGCTATAAGATATGAGCTGCAGATTCTTTTCCGAATGGAGATTCTAAGATCAGAGATAGGTTTGCCAAGTGAGGATTCTGTGACTCAGAAGTTTGCAAAACAGATTTGCATGCTTCTTGAGGCTATTCAGTGCAAGTTAGACAGTGGATTCTTTAGTGATTGGAGCCTTGATAAGTATGTAGACAAAATTATAAAAGCCAGGTATACATAATTCCATTCTCGGAAAGTATTGTAGTTTTGGGTTGTATTTGTATTCATGCTAACGCATTGCCCTTCTCAGGTATCATCATATTCTTGGAGAAGCTGTCAGCATGATTTATACAGAGATGGATCTGCTTATGTTCAGTGATGAGGATCTTGAAGATAGTTTCATGAACAATGAAGACAGTAGCCAATCAGGGAGAGAAAACATCCATAGCAATGTCAAGAGTCATCATCGTAGTCAAAGAAGTAAAGATGTTCCCAGTACGAGTAAGAAGAACTTGTTGCAGAAAGACACCAAGGAGTGCAGAGAAGCTAAGAAAGTGGTTGAAGCACAAGAAAGGAGGGAAAGGGCAAGAAGATTCTCGAGTTTCACAAGTTGGATGCCTGATCTCTGTAGAGTCTGGGCACCAAAACAATCGAAGAACTTTAAAGACAAAGCGGATCAACAAAAGAGAATGACCAAAAGGAAGAAAGAACAAAGATCAGTGGAATATGACAGGGTATGTGAGACACCAGTGACAACAGATAACAAACGAATGCGAACTGATGACAAAGATGAATACGAGTGTGGGAGTCTGCCTCGTAGTTCCGTACCAAAGGCTTTGTTTCAGGATGATTCTTAGGTAAACTCTTTCTCCTTTGTATATCTTATACACTTGAAACTGGAAATAAGGACTACATTCAAGTCCCACCTAAATGAAATGAAGCTTGAATTAAAAGTGGAAATGGGAATGAGCAGAGTTGTATTTGTTAGAATTTATGTAGCAAACAGGCAGGAAGTAATGCGAACCTTAATTGTAAATGGGATCTCATTGTGTTTGATGTTACAAAATCTTGTCAATACTAGATTGTTAGCAGAAGTATGCATGATTTGTGTTTCTCTGTTTCTTTTTGACAATTTCATTTTGAGATTTTTTTAAAAAAATCCTCAATTAATCGGATTAATTGATCTAAATGGCACCAACCAGAACTTCGCATTATCATACAGAATTCTCTATGGCAAAGCTCTATCCCAAGAACCGTGGGATTCGTGAGGCCGCCCGTTTCAGACTTTATACTTAGAATTTGGTCTTCATGTACTGATCCTTGATCCTTACACACTTAGTTGCATCTTCAGTTTTTGCAGTAACATTTTATTCAAGAGTACAACAATATAGGTGTGTATCTGAGGATTATAACACATTTATTACTCATCTAAATATCTGTCTCACAAACAACTAATGAGCTAACAATAACGTCTGCCAAAAACGCAATCGTAGAAAAGCAAACTGAATAAGATACAGTAAACAGCAAGTTTTAGAGTACACAAGGACGTGCAAGGAAAATTAACCGAAGCGGTTCTACAGATAAATAAAAAAAACACACTGACCAGGTGAGCTATTGCGACCCCTTCAGAGGCTTTACACCTTGCGGACTTGGATGTTATGAGTCGATTGAGATCGCCAGATTGGTTGCGACCCGCTCTGTACAATCGCTATTTCCTCTCCCTTCTTCACCATTCCTTGTTTCTGTTCATCCAAAAATTACCAATTTAAACTTTTTATCCCCACAACCAAAAAGGTCTACTGTATGTATATCTCATACAAATAGAGAACAGAAAGCTAAATGTAGTTTGTAACACAGTTTCTTTCTAAAAGATCCTTCATATTTACCAGTAGTGTAGCCAAAGCATTAGCGAAAGTGTCTTCTGCATCATCTGAGAATTCCATATATATGGGACATACACCTTGGTACAAGGCTAATCTTTGCTGTATTCTTTTCCTGCAGAGCAAAACCTCTACCGTGAGTTCCTAAAACAAACCAGTTGTCACAGTCATTTGGACTGAAACAATAAATATGGACTACTTACTCATTTGTGAAGGCATAGATTGTGCCGGAAGGGCGATAGTGACTTAGTAATATGGCCATGAAACCAGTTCTGGTGAAAACAACAGTTGAAGTTCCGAGTGTGTTTGACATCATGGTTGCATGGTATGCAAACATCTCACTCATATGGTTCTGTATAGATTTAACATCGTTCTTGTTAGTATGGATTAGATAGCAAAGTTAGAATAACCCTACATAAATACCCAAACGGTGCAGAGATAAAAAATAAATCATGAAAAGTCAGGCACAGCTTACCTTGAAGGCTTGACCAAGATTAGGTGGCATTTCACCACTAGTAGTAATGGTTGCTTCAGTTCGCAATGCAACTGTATGCATCACTCCAGCAGCTTTCAATGGGAACCTGATAGCAAGTAAAGTTCACTCTCGTGCATATAAACCTATAATGTTTTCCATTTCTACACCATTATAAGCAAAATCAGTAGATTGTATGAATATAATCTGCCACTTACTTTCCGTGAGCAGTTTCTCCTGAAAGCATCACTGCATCAGCACCTTCTCTAACAGCAATAGCAATATCTGAGACCTCCGCCCGGGTTGGAGTTGGATGAACTATCATACTCTCAAGCATATTAGTCGCAACAATAACAGCCTTTCCCATGCTACGACATAGGTTAATGATCTTCTCCTGTAGATCAATAAAATCAGAGTTTTAACTGCAAGAAAATTTTACAATGTTCTAATGCTGTGGGAAATGCAAAAGAAAACTCGTTGTTTGGTTTATCTTAAATGAGAAGCAAGCACAAACCTGAAGAATGGGGACTTCTTCAATCGGAAGCTCTGCACCAAGATCACCTCTTGCAACCATTGCCTGGAAGAAGTACACAAATCTTATTAAGCATCACATGCACATGAATCGTTCAATTAAGAAATATATACGACGGTAATACCAAAGTTATTGTCACCAAAATCCTCTAAATATCTTGTTTCACGAAAGATGACAGACTGTGAGGAATACAAGGCGGGACAGACAAATAAGGTTGATGGAAAAGATTACCCCATCTGATGCCGTGATAATGGAATGCAAGTTAGGTATGGAGTCTGCGCTTTCAATTTTGACTATCACGTGAATATCGGCACCACAACCTGCCAAATATTTGTAAGAAAAATATCACTATCAGAACAAAAACGAAGATTCACAGACAAAGCATTCACTTAGGCTAGGATAGGTTTCACGTAATTACCTTGAAGGTATTTCTTCAATTCATGTACCACTTGTGCATCTTTGACAAAAGAAACTGCATAAAAGTCAACTTTGTTCTCCACTCCAAACTTAATATCCTCCCAATCCTTCTCTGCAAGAAGCACATAATTACAACGAATAAGCATAAAAATGTACGACCTTTCAGACTTAATTATTTAACACTCCCAAAACAACAAGAAAAAGTGAAACAACAGGAAAGTCTTACCAGTTATTGAAGGTAATGTTGCACTTTTTCCTCGGACATTCAAGTGTCTCCTTGACTTAAGTTCTCCACCATCAACAACTTCACATTTGACAGAGTCTTTAGTCTTAGACTTCACCATAAACGACATCATACCACCTGAAACATAGGAATAGAGCCACCAACCATAGTGATTCCGGATACAATGGAGAAAATTAAGATAAACTAAAACAAAGGAAGTGCATTTTCCGCAGAATGAGATCCTTCCTAAAGAGAACTAACTCTGTTTATCTACATACCATCAACAAGGAGCATGTCACCGGCTTCCACGTCATTGACAAAATCATCATAGTTAACACTGACACAACTTGGTGTGCTGACTCCTCTCTCAATTGTAAAAGTAAACTCTTGACCGGGGTTTAGCATAATTGGTTGGGGTAAATCTCCACTCCTAACTTCTGGACCCTATGAACAATAAAACTGATCGTCAAAGAAGATATAGGGAAGTAAATTTCCGTCAATTAAAAAGATAAGTGACTGAGAAGATAAAACTTTGAATATATGGGAAATAAAAACAAACCTTGGTGTCAAGCATGATCGCGATGGTGTTATCTTTAGATTGTGCATTGTATTCTTTGACCAAATCAATAACCTTCTTATGCGAAGCATGATCCCCATGAGACATGTTCATCCGAGCAACATTCATCCCAGCTTCAGCCAGTTTCCATATCATTTCTCGTGTGTTGGTAGAAGGTCCAACGGTGCAAACGATCTTTGTCTTCCTCCTTACGGTCGGTTTCGACCACATCCCTACTGATGTGTCACTAAACTGCTGCATTTCCAACAACCGCTCGAGTTGCTCCTCTCTCTAATCCACATTGAATAAGAAAAAGTAAAAAAAATTATTCACTTCAGTAGTCACAGGAAAAGCACAACAAAAGACACCCAAGTGGACAAAACTGACACTTTAGCAACTCCGAAACCTCAGACAGCTAGAAAACCTCTGTCTCTACAAATAAATGTATTTATTTACAATTTTCTTCCCAAAAACTGTAACCACCTCACAAATTATCAATGCACATGGGCAATCTGAAAAATACAATGACGCAATCTTGTTTCATATTGAAACAGCTATATAGCTCGTCAAAACTTCTAACTAAACCGAAAACCATAGACTTTAGCTTTCTCACTCAATATCAAAGTGAAATGGATAGTTTGTGGTGAAATCAAATTGAAATGCTTCCTCATCTACTAAACTTGCAATCGAGAAAATGCAGTCACATTCATCAATTATTCTTGAGTACAAAAAAAAACATAAGCTCACATACGTTTGGAACATCCTCGGGAGACACTGGGATAACTTCAGTCTCGACACGAGCGGATCTCACAGTAGTATCAACCACTCTTCTGCTTCTCACGGAGACTCTTCCACTTTTCTTCGCTTCGTTTCCCAGAACCTTCACCGCAAAACTCGCCGGCTTCAGAAACTTATCCGATCTCGTAGACACAGATCCACCGTTGGGACACAACATCGAGCCTTGAATCGACCTAGTAGCAACAACCTGAGCCATTTTCGTTTCCGCCGAGAGTGATCAACGAATTCGAGAGGTAAGACGTTGCAGAAGATGGAGAGAGAGAGATGTCGAAAAGCTCAGACTCAGAGAGTAGTGAAGATTTGATTTCTCGGCGGAATTTACGAAGACGAAGAAAAGAAGAATTGCTTAGTTCGTATCGAAAGAGTGACAAATCATATAAAAGTAAGTTGGGAAAATTAAACAAGAAAAGGACACAAACGAATCCCAAAACGACGACGTATCAATTTGATACATATAGGCCGATTAAACCCATGCGCCCATTTACAAGCCCATTTACTTAGTTTAAACCTATGGGCCTAATGTGTGTTTTGTTTTTGACTTTTGAGGATTAAGAAATGGCGGGAAAATGTCTGGAACTATACGCGCCACAAAATCCCTAAATCACTGAGATTAGTGTGATACAGAAGCTGAGGATTTTTATTCATCTGTTCGATGTTTATGTTTTGATTCGAAGTTTTATCGTTCGCTATAGTCTTTTGTTTAATTTCTCTTTTTGTTCGAGTGGAAACCACAATCTGCGTAAGAAAATGGATACGGAGGAGAGAATCTCTACCAAAACCAAAAAGAAGATGGATTTGGAGGGTTTATCAGTAATCTGCAGCGATCTCGGTGAACCCGAGGAAGACGGCGACGGAAGAAGAATCGGGTACACCAAAAGTGACTACTGTCTCGGTAAATCAATCTAACTTGCCTCGCCGATGAATCTGATATGGGCACGATGAGTTTCAAAGTTTTAATTTGAATTTGTTCTATGGCGCAGATAATCTGAAAGACTTGCTGAGATTTTTGAGACGGGATGATCCTCAGAGCAGGGAAGTTTTCAAGCAGGTCTGTTCGTGGAATATAGTCTCAAAAGATTTGATTCCGATCATCGAGCATTACCAAGATGAACATAACTTAGTTTTAAATGCAGGTACTGTTCTTTTCTTTTCTTCATTTTGATTTTCTCACGTTAAATTGATGTAATTTTTTTCTGATGATGTTGAAATCTGATTTTTTAGTCAAGGTGTTGGTGTTTCTCACAATGCCTGTAGAGCCTGATTCAGATGATATTCCTCAGCAGATTGAGTATTTATGGGGCTTGAAGTCTGCCATTACTTTCAGTAACATTGTTGCAGTGGTTGTGTCTTTGCTAGAAACCCCTCTCGAGAACTTAGAATTGTAAGTCTTATTGGAAATTCATTTAGTTTCTTATCGTGTTAAGGTACTTGCTGTGTGGTGCAAACGTTTTTTCTAATCAGGTCTTATGCTTTCCAGAGACGAATTCAACGAGGAAGATTGGAAATTGGTTCAGCTTGTGCTCACTCTATTCAGGAATTTACTGGCTATCCATGATATTTCTCCGCTTCAAAAAACTGGAGAATCCACTTGTTACTTATTGTCGTTGAGAGATCAGTTTCTTGAACTCCTGTCCCGCGAAAACGTGATGGACATATTTCTTGTAATCACTCAGACTATCGAGTGTTCTGACAGTTTGTTGAGACATGACAACCTACTTCTGCTAGAAATCTATCACTATATTCTCTTGGGTCAAGACATGGAGCTCATTTCACAGGCTCCTGAGAAGGTCAGTGTTTCAACTGGATCAATAAGATTTCCCAGATTGAAACGAGTTTCTTGGGTATTTGATGCTGTGGTCGACGATTTTGTTTTGTCAGTTGGATCAAGGAAAAAAGGCTTCTGTTGACAGTTTGAAGAAATTAATGGAGGAGGAGGAAGCCAAAAGAAAGCTCGCAAGACTCAACAAAGTGAATCAGCGTCATTCACAATTTGGTGGGACATTTACCCGGGTTACCATGGTATTGTTTCTCATGATGATTCTTAAAAGGTGATGCCATGTAAAATACTTTGGTAATCTGAATGAGATCTTTTATAGGGTGGCACTAAAGCTGTACTAACGGGAATACCTTCTAATGAGGAGAGCACATTAAAGCCTCAGAAAGGTTGTGGAGCCACAGAAAAGATAGTTTGGGAACATGGACCAATGTCCGTGACAAATGACAACGTTTTGAAGCTGCTGTATGATTTCCTCAATCAGTTTATGTCAGGAGGATATAATGGTATGTGACATAACAAAGCAGCGACTTTTGTGTTTATACTTGGTTTTAATGACCCTGACTGATGCTGATTCCAGTGACCATATCTCTTAGTTTTGATGCAGTCGGTATGTGAAGATATAGAAAAGGAGCATCCCTCCATTCAAAATATCGACATTATTACTTTCTTCCAGGTTGCTCAGGCAGTCACTTCTTTTCAGTTTCACAAGTCTTTGGCTTTCATTGTGAGTAATGGAATATGTTTTTTTTTCCTTAGTTTATGCAATGCTTAATCTCCATGATCGTTTGGTTACTTGGCTTATTTTCTTTTTCAGCCAGTAACAGGAACAGCAGAAACTCCTGAACTTTCTACCGATCAGAATGCCGGGGGAAACTTTTCTAAGAGTGACATTTGTGCGCCGATTGCAGCAACAATGAATGACAGAATGTTTTTGCTAGTCATTTCAAAATGGCGTTATGCATTTGATGGTCTGAAGGAAACTAAAGATTTCAAGTTTCTATCTGCAGCAGGGTCTCTTGTAAAAACTATGGTATGCAATATACATGCTTCAAAGTCTTGCTGGCTTATTCCTAAGACTGCTTCTGGATGCCTATATATTTTTCTAAACGGTTTCTGTAGATATATGCATGTATCAGCGGTTTACCAGTAGGAGATATGAAAAAATTATTGTTGACTCCTTCTGCATTTTATTCAGCAATTAATAGCGGATACTCAGGGTCTGCATTGTTCACTTGTTTTCGTTGCAGCTTTGCTTGTTAGATCTGGTACTTAAATTGCTACCTGAAGACTCTAAAGAAGCTTTTACTGTCCGCATCTTGCTCTATAAGTTGTTTTACGACCAAACTGATCAAGGGATGTGTCAGTTCATCCTAAATCTGGTGAGAAGTTTTGACACGCACAAGCAACCTAAAAGGTTAGCCTCTGCTTCTCTTTCTTCTGATTTCAAAATCTTGAGGGCATGCAGTATCTTGCGCCATCAGTGATTTGTCAATTCTTGTAATGTGATATATATAATCGGTGAATCTTGCAACATATACATCATCGTGATTGAAAAGCTCATGTTAATGTTTCTTGCCAGTGAGCTTGGTGATCTGGTGGAAAGCATCCATACAATAGTAGGCCTTATGGAAAACCTTCAAGGGCGTGGAACTTTGAGGGTATGTAACTGCTTTGATATGTAACTTTGATTAGATGATATACGAATTATTAACATGTACGTCAAGGGTTAGTTATGCAAATTTTCAACCGAACATCTGTTTCATGCCCTAGGTTTCAAAAAAATCAAGAAAGGCGAGAAAGAAAAAAACATGGGAAATAAGGAGGCCACAATGCATGATCTGTCTGGAAATCATCCAAGTACATCAAACGAAGCTAGCACAGCGAAAGGCATATCGATGGTTAATACAACAGTTTCTAGTGAGGATGCACCAATGGATGTGCCTCCCAACAATCCAGGGGATTCCAACCTAGGAATTGAAGCCGATGAAACTCAACAAGCGCACAACGCGTCAAATCATGCCGTCGATGATATGTCTTGCGGCACTGACGATTCTTCTGATGGCGAAGAGCAAACTGGAACAGATGAAGTTGATTTTAAGGTTTCAACATTTATTTCTGCTTTTGCAAGCAACAGCATCATTCAAAACATATGCTGGTTGCTAAAGTTTTACAAAAGCAACCCAAAACAGACGAATCACCATGTAATAAGCATTTTGCGGAGGATTACAGAAGACTTGGAGCTCTCTCCCATGTTGTATCAGGTTAGTGTTTTAAATCACATTCCACAATTGATTAATTTCTTTTTATTATTGCAACCTTCTCACTTTTGTATTGGGTTAATTTTGCAGCTGTCACTGGTAATAACATTCCATACAATCCTTGATGAGCAGAAAGCTTGTCCCTGTAAAGACTATGAAAACATAGTTACCTTCCTGACAGATCTGGTTAGAAATATGTTGAAAAAAATGAAGTCACAGCCTCTCCTCTTTGTGGAAATTCTCTTCTCAAAGAGTCGCAAAGAATGCCACTACATAAATGCTGAATATATGTTGCATGAGCTTGGCCATCTAAGAAAACAAATGGGAAATCACGAAAAGGTCTCAGGAACTGAGGAAAATATTTCGCCATCGGACAAAGGATGGACCCACAGAAACATAGCAGATGCTCTAGGTGATGATGAAGCTGATGTTGTGATATCTTATGATCAAGGATTTCAAAAGTAAGAAAGGTTTTCATTTGATAGAAGAGAAACTTTCCCTTATGATAATTAGTCTATAGACCTTATGTTTATTGTTAGCTGAAGATACGGTTCATTTTTATCTGCTAATGGTTGGGCTTTTTGCTTGCTGCAGTGAGGACGATCACATTGTGGAAAATGAATCTGCAGGACCATCTAAAAGAAAGCGAAGACTTGTTCTTGACGCTGACATGGAGATAAAAATTAAAGAGCTATACGAAAGGTATGTTTTGTTCCATGTGTGGAGTAGTTACTGAAGAAAATAGCACAGAACATTCTGCCGAATGTCTGCTACTTCTTACTTTAGTAATATAAGCACTGATGCATGTTTTAGATTTCATAAACATTGATCCGTGGTTTAGATTTCATAAACATTGATTCATGGTTAGATATAGTAAGCATTGATACATGGTTTAGATTTTATAAGCATTGGAAGTTGTAAAACTCAGAATTTTGCATGTGAGCCAGGTACTTTACAGTTTGATTCAGTTGGTTGCTTATAATGAAATTGTTGCAGGTTCAAAGATGATAAAAATTGCAGCCGGCTTATTGCCGAAACTTTGGATCCTGATGGTGGAATTTCTGCTGCCCAAGTAACGAACAAGCTTAAGCAGCTAGGTCTAGACACAAGGAAAAGACTGCGGCGTGGTGATAGCTCTCTTGAAGCAAGTGAAGGGAAGAATGGAAATAATGATCCAGATCACTTAGAAGCAGCATCAGATCGGCAAGCTTCGTGAGTATCCCATAGAGTATAAAATTGCTGAACCTAACATATTTAGTTTTGGATTTTAATGACTCTCCTCTATTGCCTTTGAAACAGAAACACCAGAAAAAGAGTGAGTTCCTTTAGCAAAGAACAAGAAACACTTATTAAGGAACTATATGAGAAGTGAGTGTCAATTCCCCTCCTCTGACTAAACTCTTTCTGTGCAACAGTTTTATTGACTCTTGTTTATGTACAGGTTCAAGGACCAAAGACGCTGCTGTTATTTAATTGCCAAAGAATTAGGCTCCGAAAACACCACTGCCCAAGTTTCACGTAAACTAAAGCAACTCGGTCTACTTCTCCCTCGTCGTAAGAAGTCAGAAGCTGGCATGATGCTGCAAGATGATTCTTCACCAGATGAATCCGACAACGAAACATTACTAGCATTCAAGAAAAGGTAACTAAATGTTATAATAAGATGACTCTCATGAAGATCAAACTTGGTTTCTTGAACGATGCAAAATTGATCCTTGAGAGTTGTCTTTTGTAGGAAGAGCAGAAAAACACAAAAGATCGAGAAGCACACAAGACCAAGCAATGAGATCACTTCAGGAGGTTCTGAAGACAACGCACAAGGGTAAAACTCTCCACTCATTTTGTCTCATCCGATTTATAGACAAGATTAACTCAGAATCTGAGATTGATCTCAGGAGTAAGTCTCATAATTAAACTCACTCTTTGTGTAATTAGGAATGAAACTAGTTCATATGTGCCTACCAATAGCAACCAAGAGGACAATGATCAAAACTACCACACCCGACAAAGTAGAGAATCCCAAACAGATGTTCACATCAGTGAGAATGCTCCTTCGACTTCATCTCCAGAAGATTCAAACCTTTTATCAGATCATGAACTGGAGGATGATGAGTTGGCAGATTCCGGTGATGACTCTGAAGCTGGTGGTGCCTCCCTTACTCAAAGTCCGCTTAGTAGAAGAAAATTGAAGATGGTACTTGATGTTGACGACGAGGATGATTGAAGATAACAAGGCTCATCCATATCCTTGTTATTTTGATCGATTCCATATACAGACAGTCTTGTCTCCATCTTGAAGGGGTGAAATTAGGAAAATACTAGAGATACAATTTCCAGTAGTCACCCTTTGAGAAAGAGTTATATAATCCTTTGAGAAATAGTTGATTATGTTTATAGTCACCCCAAGTATGGGGAAAGTACCCAGTAGGGTTTGGTCTTTAGTTGGGTTCTTGAAGCTTTGGAATTGACCTAACATGGGACTTTGGGATTGCTTGGTAACCAAGTTTCTTCCTAACCAGGGCATAACTAATCTGAATTCCAAGTTTATTCTTAAAGGTTTTTGTTCATTGGCTTCAAGCTTTGTATGTATATTAGTCGATTACAGAGACTTTTACAATCAAAAGATTCAGATACACTGAACGAAGTAGTGAAAGCAATGAGTACATTCATATTTGATTTGGTCAAAAGTCTAGTAAAACCTTTTTGGTGGATTTCTAAAAGGCTGTGTTTGTTTTTTGAAAAAACCTTTTTGAAAAACCTTTTTGGTGACGATTTTTGAAAAAGCTGTATATTTAACTTTTTTTTCCATATGGCGTGTGAATACAAAAGGAGAAGATTATATTTGCCATATACGCATACAATATAGGAATCTAGACTATGTATTCGACAAAAGGAGAAAGACCTATTCAAACTTCGGTTTTTATTTTATTTTTTAATAGTTGGTCCATAGCATTTTTTGTATAAGTATTAGTACATAAGCAAATATATATCGAGTTACTGTTACACCGTTTGCAACATACTACGTATGATTCAATTTTTTTTTTTACGAACATTTTTTCTATTGTGTTCATAATTTTTGAAATTAATTTGTGGAGCTATGAGTACATGAAAAAAATACCTTCAATTTGTATAAAAATTAGGTTTTGTTCTAAACCTTAACACACCAAGTTTAAAATTTTGAAAGTAGCACCAATCATTGTTTGAAAATATTTGCTTAAACCTAAATGAATTACAAACAAAATTAAACATTATGTATGGGTTTCCCCTTTTCCAATTTAAAGTTTAGATTTCCCCATTGGAAAGAGATTTTTGTCATTTTAATATTTAATTAGTGATATTTTATTTGACATAATTAGTTCTATTAATAGAAAATTTGAAAAAATTTTGATATTTTTGGAATTAGCAAACTTTTGTCCTTTTGAAAATTACCTTCTATGAATATTTTGCTGCATATTTACACAAAATAACCGATGTGAAAATTAAAATATGGTGATGACATTTTTGAGGAATCAAAGTGAAGAATTGAATATAGTTCGATAAACAATAGATCGTTGTAATTACGTTCAAATTAAGAATTGTTTAGCAAAGTATATAAGGATTAAACACTTTATGAAACCTCAACGAACTGTTTGGTTTATATATTTATTTCAAATTCAACTTGAATATAGATATGGACCAAGTCTTCGTCTGAAAAGTTCAATTGAAAGACTTTTGTACAGATGTACAAAAGTAAAAGCGTTGAATATGGAAAATTTAGGTTGTCAAAACTACATTTAACGTTTTAAAACGATACTTCATTTTCTTCTTCTTCTTTTTTATTACGAGACTACATTTTTCTTATAAATTACCAAGAGCTGGTTTTACTGCAAGACTTGTGAAAGATCGAGCAGTAAGCTTAATGGCTACAAAGATATCAAATTCAGTAAAGCTTCTTCTGTCTTTGTTTCTTCTGCTTCTATTTGCCTCGTGTCAAGTTGGAGTCGCCGAGGCCAAACGTCACCAACGTTAGTATTTACATTCTCATTCGTTATTTTTCCCACTTTATAACAACATATTCTCAAATGTCTATATTTTATACGTCCACCTGTTTTCTTAATCTCTCAACTGTCAAGGTTCATATCCTTCAATAACGTGGATATCCTTCAATAACGTGGATATATGTCGATATGACCAATACTTGTACTGTAGCGGTTTGTACTGTAGCGGTTTGTGTTAGTATCATCTAGTATTACCATTTGGATTATGCGTATTTTAAAATTATTGACAAAAATATATCTATATAAATCTTCATATACATATTTTTTTATTGTATTTTCAATCGCGTTTTACATGTCGGTTATAAATACAAGGAGACGAAGCACAAAATTACAGTCTTTATTTGTATATTTACAATTTTAAAAGTAAAACGACTTATTTAAAAAAAACACAAAACAATATTTTTTCTATATGATATATGTTTTTTTGAAGAAACTAATTAATCATACAATTTCGTGCAGGTAACAAATTACAGTTACCTCCGATTTCTCGCGTTCTACATCAGATTTATGTACCGCCTTCTAAATCGGGCAAAGGAAAGGGCACATAACATAAGCCAAGTTCTGTTTTTCATAAGTATTTCAGAAGATCAGCTCAACGAATACGAAGATTATTAGGGCAAAAAAAAGAAGGGTCAAGATTATTGTCTCTCATACTAGTTGGACATTTTCTTGATAATGTTGGATTTTCTAATTATATAACATATTTCGTTGGAAATATGACTACGTAGTACGTTATAATGATAAATAAAAATAAAAATGACTATCTAGCTCTCTGTTTCCACAAGTTCTAGTTTTATTATAATGGTTTCATTGGACCAATCCCAATGAGAAGTTGAATAAAAATCAAAATTTGAGGAAACTCCCATATAAGC
The DNA here is from genome assembly GCA_000218505.1 of Schrenkiella parvula. Classification (NCBI taxonomy): domain Eukaryota; kingdom Viridiplantae; phylum Streptophyta; class Magnoliopsida; order Brassicales; family Brassicaceae; genus Schrenkiella; species Schrenkiella parvula. Next base: position 8,077,614 of record CM001192.1, on the reverse strand, counting down.
AATATGTATATTGCACTTATTTCATTGGACATCACTCTAACCCTGAAAAGTTTGAATTAGTCATGTTCTTGTTTTCGTAAATTACAGGACTGATTACATTATTCAGTTTAGAACTCATGTTTTGTCTAGTTAGACAATAAAGTTTCATTACCCCGTTCAATAACACCTTGCATTTTGTAACCAAACATGGTCAACGGCATTTTCCTGCTTACATGATCTCTACAATCTATGCATATGAATTAATGTTGATTCTTGCTTTCAAAATTTTGGGAGATAAGCCTTGGGATTGGAACACTCTAAGACCCATTGCTCACAAAAACTGACGAACCGTCCGATGTTGTTTTCTTTTCCCAAACTGACTGCAACCGGTTAAGCCTAAACACCATTGGCTCCACAGTCGATTCATCTATAAGAAATATGTGACCTTTATAGTCAGTCATCCACCTGAACGTGTGCCTCACCTAGCTAGGGCTAGAAGCCTAGAAGTACGTTGCATATGAAGAACGTTCCGAGTACGTGCAGATGAATCGAATACCTCTAGTGCAATTTTCTATGACATATAGAATAGACCATCCGAGTATAAGACGTTATCTGCATCCCTAAAGTTATGAATAAATCACATTGGGGAAGTCTTCATTTACCCATGTAGTTGCACCAGGATGCAATGTCCTGATTGTGACTGCTAAACTCAAGAAACCACTAAAACTGTTAAGTTTCTTGGACTTTGAGTTCAGTGAGTTGACCAAAATCTTTTATATATTATTGACTCAAAAACTTTATATATTATATGTTTGCATTGTCCCAAGTTTTTCTATAGCGATGGAAAATTTACCATTCAATATAAATATTTCATTCAAATGTGATCTCAAATGCAGTCTACACTACAGCTTACTCCAGTTGAAATGATTTTTGATTTCTCGATTAAAACTTCATTCATAACATAAAGACTTGAGAACTTTTTAGATGAGTCCAAATTCGAAAAACCAACAGCTATTCGGAACTACACATAATTTCTCTGTGCGATTTTTGTCTTAAAACCTTATTTTATTATTGTAAACTTTGTAAATTACTTATTTATCTTCAACCAAAACTGACAAATGAGAGGGTGTAACAGTGATGGACTACTCTTTAGTCTTTACTACTAGGAGTAGTCCACACACTGAACCAAGAGTCGGTGTGTCGAATTATTGACTATCTCACACCCTGCAATTGGAAGAAAGAGCTCGAGATGGTGGCAAAATCTTTGCTAATGGTTCACATTATTTCTCGAAGTTTACCCCTTTTGATGCATCTAATTTGGTAAAACATAGCATCTAGATTTTGCAGAATGAAGTCATTTTTTCTAAATCATTGCACTCACACAATTACGTATGTATGTCAGTGAGAACTGAATACTTTTTATGAATGGGATTATTTCGATTTTGTAAATATGTCCAGTGGCATTGGTTCGAGTACCGGTAGAAGCGTATTCAAACTTTAGTTCTGTTTGAGTCTTCTGTTTAAATATTATATAAAAAAATATTCCAAGTCCAAAGGTCCACTAACAATACACGAAATAGAACATGCATGCAACTAGTCATTTATAATTCATTTTGGTCAAGGTAAGCTAATAAAACCTTTTTTGTAGAATTCTAAAAAAGCTTTCTGGTCAGAATTATGAAAAGCTGTATATTTAACTGCTTTTGTTAGTGATTTTTCATATGGCGTGTGGATAAAAATGAAAAGAGTAAATTTACTAGATGCAAATGGTAAATCTTTATTGAAATCTAAATTATTTACACAACCAAAACAAAAAGACTAAATATTCCATCTTTGACTGTAATGATTCACAATTCAGTCTCTCTTTTTCTTCACTATCAGTCATTCAAACTTAGTCCATAGCATTTAGCCATTTACTAGTCTCTGTGTGTCTATGATCGCACTTTTTCTAGAATAAAGTTTACGTCGCTGATTGTTTTATATGTCGATATTTGATGGTAGAATTTTATATATTAATAATCCATAATGACGATATTTATAAAATTTAATTGATCAAAGTTCTACACTATTATTCTCAATTTATAAGGGTTACTTTATAATAAAAGATATAAAATTTAGTTATAGTCTTAGTTTTAGTATTAAGTTACTCTGTAAATAATGTGAAATTTATGGGAATGTAGCTTTTATATTGAATATGTGAATATTTTTTATTTTCGTAATTTGACAAATAAAGAAATTTACGTAAACGAGTAAAAGCAATTCGTCTTTACTCGAAAACTACCAAATCTTGTATCCCATAATCATCTCGTTGTTTTATCGTCTTGTTCATAAAACAATTGTCAGCAATACAATGCATCGCTTTTATGTATTTATATGTTTTCATATGCTAGTTTCGTCTGTTAGCCACGCGATTATATATTTCATAAAATTTTATAAGATTTGTCGATCGGTACGTACACCAATAAAAAAATTTCTCTGGCTTTTTTTATAATCTAGACGTGTGTAACATTTTACTTCATAGTACAGTTTTGAATTGAGATATATATATTGATAATCTCTTCTCTTAACTCGGTTTAAGTAATTCGTTTTAACACTTCCAAGCATACTAAAGATTTTTTTTTGTCTTTGAAGTCTGGTTTAGGTATTTTCTTTACGCATATATGCATTGTACACTCTTTAATCTAAAAACTAATTGATTAGGTTGTAAAAATAAGATTTGTTTACGTGATTTTTTCTATGTAAATTTTGTATTCCTAAATTAGTTGACCAAACAGTTCAATTAATATAGAGAAAAGACCAGAGATATAAAACTTTATTGTAAAAAACCATAATATATAAACCCTCTAGAGGAGATACTTATGTCTCAATGTTATTAATTATACCTCGTGTTATCATCAATAGACGACCAAAAAACATTCCCATCGAGATTTGAGAGATTGATATCATTAAATGCACTTGTCAAATACAATTAACAAAAACCTTATTTCGAGTATTTCAAACGTAACCCATAAAAAGACCATGCAAAATCGCCGAGAGATCAAACTTTGATGAGTCTCCACGTCACTTTCTATTTTCGGCTTTTGTCCCCTAAACTTTCGACAACATTCGTCTCGCACCCCGACACTTCCCGGGACCTATGTCTCCACCCCCTCTCTCTTTCTCTTCATCTCTCCCATTTCTATTTTTTGTTTCTTATTTATGAAAATGACTTTTTTATTATTTTAGTTTTCTTTCTTTACGTTCTTTTCTTTTTATTTCTAACTCGTGGTCCTCTTCATTCGCAATGCTCTTGAAATTTCATCTTAAAACGTAATACAGCTATTTTTATATGTGTTTCATACATAGTTTTTGTTTTCTTGTCTTCAAAATCAAATAATCCCATGAGATATGCGTCAACATGCATCGTTGTTTTTTTTAATGATTTATTAATATTCTTCAAAAAAAATGAAAAGAATCATCCGTCTGTGTTTTGATCAATATGATGCCACAATGTAATAAATAATTAAAACAACTTTGTATAAAATAGTAAACTAAAATAACAATAAAAAAGAGTAAAGGAGTGAAGGCAACAGCACATAATGAGAGGTTAGTATGGGCTCACAAACTCTTATGTTTCTTTTCTTTTCTTTTCCCTTTCCAATTATTAATATCTATTGTTTCTTACCAAACTAACCACATAATAAATATAATATACTACCGTTATAAAAATTAAAATATAATATATCTTTGCTTCTATATGTATGTATGTCCCTTCCTATATATATATATACACTGAAACATATGTTCTCAATTCAAACATTTTGTTACATTTTTTTTTGTCTCAAACAAAAAGCCTCTCAACACACTCAAGAACATATATATTCCACCCCAAAGAATTGAGAAAAAAAAGATAGTCAGCCATGGAAGAAAATCAACAAGAAGCTTCAATGCCACTAGTTCCCATAGACAGCTTCTCTTACAGTTGGTTAGTTAACTTTCCTTCTTTAGAAGGTTCCATTGATGATTATCATCAAACCTACGAAGATTCTTCATCTTCTTCTTCCTTCATCGAGATGGATCCAAGATTGCCTCCTTCTAGAAGATTCTTCGTCAACAAAGCCCATGAAAGTAGCTTCAAGTTCGATAACTTCGTCTCTTTCTCCGACGAAGATCACTCTTTAGTTCACGCCGACGAGCTTTTCCGTGACGGCTACGTCATGCCTTACCGATCAAAAGCCACGTCAGCAGCTACCGAGGAAGAATATGAACCGTTGGATATGAAAACGGAGAACAAGATGGAGACACGTGACATTAAGAACAAGTCTCCATCATCTTGTAGAAAGATGATGAGAGTATCGAAATGGGTTTTGTTGAAGTATCTTGATTTTTTGACGCCATTGTGTAAGAGATTAAAGAGATGTAGATCGGCTGGATCATCCGGAGGTGTCGGTATGGACACGAGGATCCGTGTAACGACGTTGTCTAGAAGCAGAGTTTATTCTGATGAAACGACATCGTCGCCAAGACTAAGTGTTGCAGATGATTATAATTGGAGAAGATCTTGTGACTCAGAGAGCTCCATTTACGAAGCCGTTCTTCATTGCAAGAAATCTTTTGGTACGTTATGGATATCATGTTCTGTTTAAGTTTATAATTTTGTAAATAAAATTTTGATTATTTGTGTTAACGGTTATTGTATAATTTTAACAGAGAAATGAGAATCAAGAATCCATGGAGAAGGAGCAGGAGCAGGTAGGAGTAGAGATGGAGAAGAATAAGCGAATTGCATTAACACGTTACACATGGAGTGAGAGAAAGAGAGAGAGCAACTTGTGATGTGTCTTTTTGTTGTTTCTCTTTCTTGAATTAAAGAGATTGATGTGATGATTCCATGTGAATGTGTCATCTGATGTGGATGATCAAGAATGTTTTTTTTTCTTTTTTTTTACATGAGTGGGCACATACATATCTATAGGTTATATGGGCAGCTAGCAGAATCAAGAAAATATTTTCAGATTTTCTTGGCTATTTTTCTCCATATATGTAAGTTATAATTGTTTCTTTTTATATATATGTAATCCTATAATGTGCCTGCCCATGTTTTACTTTCTGGTCCAAGTGTGTTTGAATATTCTTACTTTTTGTGCAAATTTTGTCTTTTCTTGTCCTAGAGATCATACGGGGATGTCATCATATATATGCATGATTGAACCCTTTTTCTTATCATAATTGTAACTCAAATCAATTAAATCTAACAAAGAGAAGGATTAAAGAGGAAGTTCCAAAATTATATCCAAAACTATAAATATATATCATAATTTTTTATCTTGGTTACTGTAAAATGAACACTGTCAATTAGTTTAGATTCTAGTATAAGATTTAAAATTTTAAAAATAATTTTTTCGTAGAAAAATGAAATTAAATTTACCACCGCACTTGTATGATATAGATGACTAACAAATAAATAATATAAATATCAAATCAGTATAAGAGAATCAAACAAAAACATAAATGGTTGAGATTTAATTTTGTGATTTCTGAAAAAGTGTAGGGTCAGTATTCATTAAGTGAAACTGTTGCTTTAACACAGAGTTTTTTCCCTCCAACACCAGAATAATTATGTCACTATGTGTTTCAATATACGTGTAAATGCAAGAAAATGCATATGAGAAAAGAAATTGTAATGATAAGTAGGCATGTCAATAAACTTTATGATTTTTATTCACAGTTAGATGAAACACTAACGAAGATTGAGAAGGCTGGGAGTTCTTGGACTTGGTCATTTACCAAAAGTCAATTTAGTTACAATTTACAAGTGAGTGTTTGCGTTTGAGACTCAGTAAACAAGATATGTTTTGTTTATTTAGCAAATGACAAAAGCAAATGTGGATGAAACGTATAACACAAAACAACACCTGCTTCCTTATTTTGTATTCACGTTTTCGTGTCTGAATTTTTAATTCTTTTTTCTCCATATTTGTATATGTATAAACATTGTTAAACATCTCTATTCACATTTCGACATACTTATATATCAATAAAATTCAACTAGTCCTACAATTTAGTCTACGCTTACATATAAAAAAAACACAAATAGAAAAATTTCCCTTTAAAAGAAATATATAAAAATTTGTCGAAAACTGTTTAAACCAAAACCATGGCCATTATAAATGGATCCGTCTCTTATATTTTGTTCAGTTTGATCTTCATCTAAGTTTACTCGAAAAATAATTAAGGGTGATCATAGAGAACAAATTAGTAAATAAAAAAGAATGTTTTTTGTAATTTTGTTGGGACATTTTTTGGTTTGACACATTGATTTAACTAATTTTATTTTCGTTTCAGCACATTTATACTTCTAAAAAAATTTTAGTACAAGATATTATAAGTAGGTAGATTTCGTGATCTATATATTCTTTCGTTTTGTATGATTGTGCTTGTCATTTATATAAAGCTTTAGCATTTTCTGTTGGATTAGTTTAAATACTGGACAATCTACAATCTATCACATGTTTAGATATACCATATGGTATATATACATATGCAAACATAAAGTGAGAATCTTTGAAGATTGATAACAGAATATTTAAGATTTTAATCCTTCATTTTTCTTTATAAAATCAGTAATCATGAACCAGTGGTTAAATCCAAAACTGAAAGAAGCTTGACGTTTATATCTAGAGTTCAAACTTAGTCTATGTCAAATATTGCAAAAATCCGAAATACGTCAAGGTCACGTTCAATATAGTGTGGACTCAATCGTATTATCTTTGATTTATACGTAAATTTAGATTAATTTTCAAAATCAGTAGAAAACCAAATAATATCGTAAATTAATGTCTACAATGGCCAATAAAACAACCACAAGAATATTTTGTGTATGGTAAAATTTGATCTTTCGCATTAACCCACATGGCGAATTATTTACACGTTCGAACAAACTATAGACCACCCATTTTCGATTTTGTTTGGTCTATTGTGTATGAGTACGTCATTTTTTGTATGATTTTGGATTTTCTTATAACAAGTTTAATGTATTAGCTGATTTTTTTTTTAACGTGAAACATCATTTGGGGAGGGTGTCAAAATTGAATCATCATTCTAAATTTACAGAAAAAATATTAATGTTGATTATTGTTTTTCACTTATATTTGTACATATTTATATATTTTGCTTCCCGATTTTTTTTTATGTTTTTGGTTAGTCATCAATTTTATGATATTCATATATCTACTTGAAAAGTTTTACTAATCATCAATTCAACCTCAAATATTTTTTTATTACATATATCATTTTCTTCTATCAATTAATGATTATTTTATATATAAAAGTAAAACTTAGCTTCTTATTGTTGACACCTTATTATTTGAGCCCAATAAAAAAATTAACATTCCATTATTAATTACATATAAATTTATTTGATTTGAATTTCACTATTAATTAGGTGAATAAGACGAATATAAAAACAAGTAAATATTTCAAAAAAATATTGATAGAAAAGGTTACAAAGATCATAATACAATATATAAAAAGAGATGCAAGAGAAAATTGATAGTACTGTTGAAGGTTTAAAAAAGTATTGGAACTTGGATGAATGATAAGAGTATGAAGAACAAGTAGAGATTTGAAAAACAAAAGATGTAGGAGATTAATATGGTTTTATAGATCAAAGGTTACACATTTGTTAATTCATTGTGTTAATCACGTTGGATTCGCATTTAAGTATAACCATATACTATGCTATATATTATCTATCGCATTTTAACTAAAGCTGCATAAATGTAGTCTATAATCCGGAGGGGGACAAACCTATGGTTTTGTGTTCAAGAGAAAATTAAGAAAGTGCCTTAAGTTCGAATCTATAGACTAAGGACCGATTTAAAGCAATTTACTTTTATAAAAACAAAATTACTGCCCATATCTTTGCAGCAACTTTGTAACAGAAGATTTGCCAATCCATATATAAATGGATTAAAAATTTATAGACCCTATAACAATTAGAGACAAGTAGATTCAAAACTAAAATATTTATTGAAAATATAGATATTTTAATGCTTGAAATTATTGTGTCAAAGGACATATTCACCCAAAAAGACAGGCAAAAAGATTTGCTTAGGCATCATTTTTCTTCTTTTATTATTCTGCAAATTTATAGGTCCTAGAAGATTTTGCGGGTACATGCACAGAGTGAGTTCATTGGTTACATTGCATCTAGATCCAAATCTTATAACCAAAAATATTATAAAAATCACAAAGCATTTACATAATTAATTTAATTTGTCTTGTAAAGCGATATAATGGTTTTGGAACGCTAGAAAAATAGCCATAATTACTTGTCCTTATGACTTATGATCCTATTCATAAAGCTACCATTTGAATCAAGTGTAGTGAGTTATATTGGTCGTTGTCGTCCTTTAATTTTCTAAAACAGGTTTGCGTTTTAATTAAACTTTTTTTGGAGGAGTTTTGGTTTCGATAGAAAGATGAATAGAATTTGATATAGAATTCTTTAATCAACCAAATAAAAAAAAATATAAAAAAAAAATTAATACTTGATAAGAACACATATTACCATAAAAAGTGAAGAAAAAAATATGAGAGCTCCAAGTGTGATTTGAAAGAATCAAAGAAGTTTCTTACTATCAAGATTTATACTTGCTCCAGCAAAAACCCATAGCTCTTATGACTAGCATATTGACAATCTAATATTCGATCTATTTTTCTTCATTTTTATACATAATCGTAAAAACATGGTGACAATTAATTTGTTTTCGATGGAAACCCACCCATTGATATTTCTTTCATTTCTCTTAAATTTGGCCTTCTCTTTTATGTTTTAAGTCATTTGACAATTGATTACTCATAGTTACATAAAAAAAATCACTTATGAAAGTTTACATATTTTTTTTGTTAATAAAAAAATAATCACTTATGAAATTTTACAAAATAAATAAAACTTGAATTGATGATATTTTTTGTTAACAAAAAAAACATAGTATTTTGCTTGATTATTATATAATTAAAATGATAATATTTTTTTTATCGTTTTGGCTATTATTAGAATAATGAGAATAAATATAAGAACAACTTTTGAACGGGTAAGTCTTTTCGCTTTACAAGAATTTACAATAATTGAAATTTATTAAAAAAATCTATGACAATCAGAATTTACGTTAATTATATTCATAATGGTAGATGTATCTTTAACATGCAGAAGAACTATGAACGACTTTTAAAGATTTTATGTAAGTTTATTTCAATTAATTCATAGACTCCATATCTTCTGAAAATTGAACCACAAACTTTCTCATATTATTTGGTTAACCGTTAAACTAAAAGTACAAAATAATAACATTTGAAACCACAAAAATTTGTTAGAAAAACTAAATGTGACATTGTAAAAGTATATACTAACAAAAGGACAACCAAAATATCTTTCTCGTCGATTTAAACCACTCCATAGTGGAGACAAATTCAAAATCAAGATGTCCCGAACATCACCTAGGATCTCTTATCCCTATACCGAATTATATCCGACAAAATGCAAATAGAGAGAAATTAGGCAACGAAACCGAAGCTTCGTGAAGATTAGCCGATGGAATAGTGGCACAAAAGACTTTGTTAAATTGAGAGAAATATAATTGGGTAAACGAAGAGGAAGAAACTATAATCTCACGTGCTAGTGCGACAAAACAAGGAGACATAGACAAGATATGTTCCAAGAAGATCCAAAGCGATCCTCGTGACACTGTTCCTATCTCCTATCTTCATTTCTTCTTATTTCATCTTTTTCTTCTTGGGGGACCAAAAACACTTAAACTTATATAAGGTCATTTTTCTTTTGTCATAAACTGTTGAGAGAGATGTACTTGATTGATTGTATATCTAAGTTTTCGGTATCGGTCATCAATTTTTTAACGCTCGATATGTTCATATGTAGATTTTCTTTACGTATGTTGTTGATTTGATATCTTAGCTCTAATCCTTAAAAAAAAAAAATTACGTAAGTAAAATTATATATGTAATTATTTTTAACCGCTCATCAAATCGTGATTAAAAAATTTGTTTATTCTAATTTTTTTGCAAGTTATCGATAAACAAGTCTTAAAAAATATATTGCTAAATGAGGCATGTTTAGAGATTTTAAAAAAAAGATTGTCGAAAAATGTTTAGCAATAGAAATTCCATTAGTAATAAACAGTTTATTGTAGTTTACACAATATTTTGAAGGGTGGCAAAAGATATTGGATTAACTATTGAGATTAATCTAGCGTGAATAGTCTCTAATAAAAACTAATGATCTAGAGACTTTAGAGAGATAACTCGTTAATGAATGTGAAAGAAGAATTAGTTCCACATCGAAAGAGTTTAGTATTTTTAGCATAATATTAATGAGGCATGTTTAGAGATTTAAGAAAAAAGACTGTTGCAAAATGTTTAGCGATGGATATTTCATTACTAATAAACAGTTTATTTTAGTTTACACCATATTTTGAACAATGGCAAAAGATGTTGGATTAACTTTTGAGATTAGTCTAGTGTTCGGTCTTGAGTCTAAGTAGACTAAGCATGGGTTTGCAGTTCTTTTTTTTTAATTATTTCGGCCCTTCAATTTATAAATGATTCTTTAGTTTAGTGGTAGAATTTTTGAAACTCTTAATAACAAATCATGAGTTCCACTTTCCAAAGATTATTTATTTTGGTTTTTTCTTAATTTTTTTAATAACTCAATTAAAACTCAAATTTATCACATAAAATACAAAAACATAAACTTTATAACTTTCATTTGATACATTTATGATTTATTTCTTAAGTTAAGAAAATATAAAGCTACTTTATTTTATCTAGTTTGCGGTCCTGTTAAATTTATGACCGGCTATGAGTCTAGCGCGAGTAACCTCTAATAAAAAATAATGATCTAAATACTCTAGAGAAATAAGTCGTTAATGAATATGAAAGAAGAATTAGTTCCATATCAAAAGAGTTTTAGCATAATATAAACTGGACCCGTATCGACAGATATCAGATCATTAAGGTCATTACTTTTGACCGGTCATAAGATGGAAAGCTAAAGACTTGATTAGTAACTCGTTTTAATCTTTTACACAGTTTAGGCGTTTTATAACTAGCTAGAAGTTGCATGGACATACGGAAGAAACGTCAAACTCGCAATGCTTCATTAAGTTGCATTCGTGTCTCAATCGAAGTTGGGCTATGTACACTATTGCACGTAACGTATTTGTTGCACTTGTGTGCCGCTTATCAATCTTCTGCCAACATGCATGTTCCCCACACACACGCCTATATGATATATGATTTCGTATTGTTTAGTTTTATATCATTCTACATCGAGTGGAACTCTGATTCATAACAAAGATTGTTTTCATTTTATTTTACTATATCATCTATATGATGTTTTCATTTAGATACATGTATCATAGACTGTTGTGAAAAAGACCGTTCATTAATGTCTAAATGTAAACGTCAAAACCGTAAACGTGGGAACTGAGGTGAGCGTGGCTAAATGTCTCATGATCATTTAAGTAAACCGAAGCGGAAGATTCAGTTTTTTTATCTATCATAATCCTTGTACCTATATATTTTTTCGATTTCTAAAGGGATTCGTATATGTAGTTGTAGATGATTAAAACGATATATATATATATATTTGATGATACTCCAACATAATAAAGAACTGAACCAGATTCGAAGTAGATGTTACTGGTCGTCGTGGAATGGTACCGTATGAGAAGGAACATCACAGCTAATCAAGTCACAGAATACACCAAATAATATTGTCTCAGATAAACATTGTTTTCTTGTAAAATTATATCAGACAGAAAGTAGCATCTACAACACTAGCCATACGTCGTCCGAATCATTAAGTAAATGACTTTTCATACAGTATATAGTAAATAAATAAACTGTCAGAAGATTTTCTTAAATCGGATCTTATAAATAAAAACTGGTCTAGAAATCGTAACCAATAAATAAATACTATGGTCGCCAATAATACATCTGATAAAACTTTGCCGACGTTGAACTCTAAAAACTACATATCTTTGGACAGAACCAAAAAAAAAAAATCAATTTTAGAAGGAACCAAATGTATGTGATGTTATAATTATGCCGATAAATCCCGACAAGAAAACATTAGAACTAGCTAGATCATCATTCATCACGTCATTGTACTTGAAAAGTTTATTAATTCCTAACCAAAAACATATTTTATTTTGTCAAACATCAAATGGATAATCTTTACTTAAAATGATGTAATATGTTGCTTACTGGTCAAGTCACGTTTTACTAACTTAAATATTAGCAAAAAAGATTGATGAGATTCAAATAATTAGCCAACAAAAACCATTATCTTAATTCTTGCCTTTTGTCGGGCGAGAATCAATTCGTTAACTTGTCATAATATTCGATTAAGAAACTTTATATATACATATATGTATATCTGTTCTCAGAAATTTACGTGACCTATGAACTGAAAAATTAATGTGCAAATGTATACATATATATAGTATATATATAAGTTTATTATTAGAGTGCAAAATTATGTAGACCAAAGGAATCGTTTTGAAAGGAGATGTGGATAAGATATTAATTAGTTTTGGCATATATTCTCCCAGACGAAATACATAATTTCCCTCATTTTCTCCGACTTTTTTGTAATCCGAGCATCATCTACACCAATTATTCAACGAAACATAGATAAGGATGTGACACCAATATATTGAAAAAAAAATGTAAGAGCTTGAGGCTGAGAAAGCATAATTGATTGTTTGAATAGTTTTATTGCATATATATATACTCGATTTTCTTTTTATTATAATCACTATATATATTTTAGAATTAATTATTTACTAACTGAATTTTCCCATACAGTATACGGATATTTTCATATTTGTCTCTAGCAATAGAAAATGAATTTACTGCAAAAACGTTAATAAAACAGGAAAATTTCTTTAACAAAAAAAACTAATTTCAAACAAAAAGTAACTCAATGATAAAAGATTATGTTCCTTTTTTGATACTGTTATCAATAAATACAAAACTTGAATCAAGAAAAGCCAATTTTTTTTAGTTTTTGTATAGTTTTTTTAGTTTTTTTTTGTTATCTGAAATTAGTAAAAAAATAAGGCAAAACAAAATCATATTGATTTGTATCTTTGAATTCAAATAGCATGTTTGATCAAAAAATAATAGGGATATATAATACAAATATAAACGTAATTAACTTTCAAAACAAATAAAATAATTATCGAAAATTTATGTAATTTATTAGTTTTATTTTGAGTTATGTGTAAACGCTGTGTATGTTGCTAAATATTTTTGACATATATAAATCTTGTAAAAATAAAAAATAAATAAAAAAAGAATAGTGAAAAACGTCCATAAATTTAATGTGTTCAAATTATAAATAATAAATAGTTTAAAGAGAAAAATTGTTTAACTGATCATCTAACCGTGTATAGCGCGAAAAACCATCTAGTATATATTTAAAAAATACAAGGATATTAAAAAAATTGTAAAAGATTAAATACTTTAAAAGAAGGTGTTCTAGAAAAAGTAATAAAATGGAAACATCAATATTTTAAAATTAAATCGATACTTCCTTCTTCATTTTTCTTCTTTTTCACCAATTCGGTAGTTCCTTAAATTCAGTTCTTATATTTTTGTTCTAAGCTCAATATGTTTTATTGTATATTTTGTTTACACCACTAAAGCCTTCTCATCACCGTTTGTGGATAAGAATTTATTGGGCTTAAAAAGGAAACCATTTGTGGCCCATATAAGGTACAATTCAAATTAATATTAATTATTATTTTCCACTACATTCCCCCAAAAACGAAAATTACGCAAAGGGGGAGAGAGAGAGTAGTACAGAGGGAAGGTCAAGCGACGACGAGAAAGAGGAACCAAAACGAAGGAAGAATCTACGGATTACTGTATACGAAATACGTATACAAATACGTATATTCGTACTCCTTTCTCTCAATGTATCGTTAGAGACAGTGATTCCCCAAAAAACAAAAAACCCTTTCGATTCCGGCAAAGAAGCATTTTCTGCGTCGCGAACCTAAGTCGTGAGTGTTTCTTTTTTCCCCAGCTGATTTTCCCGGGAAAGTTTGTGATTTCTTGGTAAATTGAGTATTTTATTGACATTTTCGGAATCTAGGTTTTTAGCGCCGGTGTTCTTTTTGTGTGAGATTCTCGCTGTATTTGTGTTTTTCCGGGTTTTCTCGTAATCGTAATCGTAAAATTGTAATCTCCTGTTGAACAAAAAATGGCAACTTGTTCCTTAAATTTAAAGTTGTAATCTTGGAATGTGATTAACAAATTAGTGTGTTACAGCGTTAAGTTTCCTTTGATAGTGTTGCAATCGCTTCTATCTTGAGCATAAAATTGTTGATTATAATTGAATTAGATCTCTTTCTTTCTTTGTTTTTAAACTTGGTTCGTTAAGATGATCTTGTTTTGGTGGTATATAAACTGACTTTACTTCTGTTTTGATTGTTCTGAAGATTCATAAACGGGTGCTTTATCTTGATTAGATAATGATTGAAGTTTGGTTTTGTGTAAGTTTCTGCAAATCAATGGTAACTATGAATGAAAACTAAATAAGATACTTCCGTTTCTGTTTTTTTCTTTCTCCAGAGGTCAATTGTTGATCAAGAAGAAGAGTTTGAAGTTGAAAAATCATGGAAATTCCAGAGAAGATGGACCAAACGAATCCAGGCTCGAGCTCATCTACTCCAACTAAGCGTAAAAGGGGTCGTCCTCGCAGAGATGAAGGCCAGACTCAGCAACAAGTGAAACCAGCTGTTGCTACCATTGATGAGAATCTGATAGGTCGTGCTGTTACTGGTGTGGTTGAAGGTTCTTTCGAGGCAGGATACTTTCTTAACGTGAAGGTTACTGACACGGAGAAGCAACTGAAAGGCATCGTTTTCTTACCTGGTAAAGTCATTCCAGTTACTCCAACAACTGATTTGTTTCCCCATGCTAAGATGTATGCCAGAGAAGATGTCCTAATTCCCTCTTCAAACCAACAAACTCCACCTCTGGGGAAGAAAAACGCTGGGAATCATAGTGATGAGTTTGGTTCTGAGCCTCAAACAGATAACTTGATCGCTGACAACAACCAATCTGCTACGCTGCTTAATAATTATCCAATGAGCGAGACAGGCATTGGTTCCAAGGCTATTGATGAGAGGAATCATCCTATGGATACAGAGATGAAAGATGTTGGTGGCTCTTCTGCTGACGAGAAACACACTGAACCTGAAGGCCAAACCCTCTCTCTGATGCCACAGTTTGCTAGTGATGATGTACCCAAAGAGGATCACTCTGTCCTGAGTTCTGAAGCTTGTGAAGCAAGTAAGGCAGCAGTTACAGTCACTACTACTTCACCTAAAGATTCATTTGCTAAAGGTTCTACTACTTTCGTTGATTTCTTTCCAGCACCTGAGACGAATCCAAAGCAAGCTACAGGATCCAGCTCTTTGAGCCTTGAACTCTTTCAGAATGAGACTAGGCAACCGGGAACTGAGGAGGAGAAATCTCCAAAAGATGCTGAAACTCGTGGACTCATGGAGGAAAAAACGGCTTCTCCCGTTGATGATGTGCCAGAGGAGCTTCAGCTAGAGCTTGGCAACAAGAAGATGAGTGCTTCTACCATTGCTACTGAAACCAATCCTGATCAGCCTGCTTCATCAAAGAGCGGGTTGTTGACGAATTTGTTGGAAGGAACAGAAGAAACAGCGAAAGAACCAGAAAAAACAGCGAAAGAACCAGAAGAAACTAATGCAGGTTCAGAGACTGGCTTCCCAGAGGCAGCAACACAAGTAGATGATAATGATTCTTGAGAAGTGGATTGCAACATCAAAGAAGCTGTTGGGGTAGTATTCAGAAGTGAGGAGCTTTTGTTTTCCTTCTTTTGGTTAGAAACTTAGAATAGTTAGCAAACTAATCGGGCTCTCTCTTCGTCTCTCTTTTGTGGCATTATGTTTTTGCTCTTTTGCCAACAGAAAAACACACTTTTGGCTAAATCTTTTTGCCTTAGGTTTTTTTCTCTTGACGTTTATGTAACTTTGGTGTTTCTTTCATAGTCCCATTTTCAGGAAGAAATTATCAAAATATGATGAAATGATCAAAATGTATATAGTGAGATAAATGTTAAATGATCATTTTAGATATGAAATTTTATTTTGGATTTTAGCTTTTCCAGCTGGTCTTTTTGTTATTCGACGCAGAGCTGACTTCGGGAAATCCCAAAAAATTAATAAGACTGCTAATGTTGGGTGCGAAGCCCATAAATTAAATAATTAACAGTCTGGTGCAAACATTTAAGTAGCTTGTGTTTATTGGTGAGGTATAGGATTCAAATTCTTCATTCTACAATTTCTTGGATTAAAAAAAATTTAGACGAAGTCGTTTAATATAGTGAAATTCAGAAGAATTCTAATGTAGATTTACTGCGATTTGATAAAATTTACTGTATTTTTAGATTTACTGCGATTTAATAGATTTTATGGTATTTTTAAAGCAGCGAGAATAAAACTGTAAAAAAAATCACTTAATGACTATTTTTTAGAAAAACAAACTATAGTAGATTTAGTCGTTTCTTGTTTTTTTGAAAAAATATTCAAATCTACCATCGAAAAGTCTAATACTGAGAATTTGGTGATAAAAAGAATCTTTTAAAAATCTAAGAGATATATATTATTCGTAAAAATAGTTATATACATTTAAATTTAAATAAATATATATATATTTATAAATTATAATTCTGAATGAATAAGATATATTCAGTCAACAAACATAATACACTAATAGTTGGTTTAAAAATATTTCATGTGGAATATTGATTTAAATTTTGTAAATTTATTTACGAAGCTATTAATTTAATGGTTTTGAAAAAAATATATTAGATAAATAATTCAAAAATATGCTTTATCAAAATATTATTTTTTATAAATTAATGGTCGTTAATATTTTCCTTTAAAAGTTATATATGTTCTAATTTCCAAAATTATCAAAATCAAAAAATTTCTCAAACTAAGGATTTTAGCATTTAGCAGCTATATAAGTTTTTCCTTTTATGTAGGGTATATTTTTGTGAGACATTTGAAACATAGAAAATGACAAGTCTTAGGTATTCTGATACAAATGACATCACACTTGTTGTCGAATACATAATGCAACTTTTAATTTGGCAATCTTAAATACTTCAGGTTGCATTAGACTCATGTAATGCATATTTTGCTTGCAAAAAGCTTTGCTTTACCAGCTCATTATACATCTTTCGACTAGTTTTATGGGTAAAAGGCACAACAACAACAAAACTATATTGGATTTTCAACTAAATGCCCCAAGATTAAACTTGCTTTGCAGATACCGAATGACACACTATCAACTTCGACTTACCCAACATGCCACGAGTTTGTTTCTAATGAAAATCGAATTCGAAACGGAATTTCTTTTAATACGCATTCGTCCTGCTTAACTACCGCTAATCCATAATTTATTATACATTGTACAAGTATTTTTTCTAATAAATATGAACAAAATTTTGACCACCACAAACCTAGTGTCACCGTTTAAGTTCGAACCAGTTTAATACATATTATTGAATTATTGATAAAGAAAAAAAACATAGATAAAATTTTCGTTCTACAAAAACAACAAAAGAAATTGAAGTCTATCAAATACTAATTTTTGAAAAAATTATTATCATTGTTTTCTTTCCTTGTTATGTGTTAGATCTACCATTTGTATCTTAATTATTTTTTAGTGGATCCCAATATATGTCGCCTTTAGGAAAGCATAACATATAAATAAAATGTTGAAAGAACAAAACAAAATAAGGGAAACCAATTAAAAAATGGTAGCTAGGTTCAAAACCAGGTAATGTTTGAGTTATGATTTGGACAAAGACAAAGACGTATCCCAAAAAGAAATGAGATCTCAAAGAGTGAGTTCTTACTGGTTAATTTGGCCCTTTGACGATATTCAAAAGTTAATACAATGAAAAATGTTTTGTTCTCCAAACCGTAGTTTGGTATTCGTCTTATTCTTTCTTTGTCTGATCACAACTCAATTTTTTTGGAAGTATATACTTGTAAAGTTTTAAAATTAGAAAATTCACTTGATAAAAAAATGATATTAAAAATGTTGATCTAGTTCAGAATTATTCACTGACGACATGCCAAAATTGTATAGATGAAAACCCCGGTAGACCAAACTCAAAATGTCTGCCAAAAAATAATTTAATCAAATGGTTTAAATTGATATTGAGTTTAATTATAAACAATAGTGACATTTTTTTGGAGATAAATAGTTATGGACCAATTTAGGGTTAAACATGATCTTTATATTATCTAAACATACAGTGACATAGAGAATTTCACATGGTAGTAATACAACTAAGAAGATTTTCAAAAACAATATAATGCCAGTTTAGTAGCCAATATTTTTTTAAAAGGTTTTTTAGTTGACACAACTTATTTGATTGTACACAATTCTATATCAGTGCAATCATAAACCACAATTATTTATGTAAAAAAATTATATTTGAAATATATTTAGATATAGAAAATATTATTAATGTCATGGAATAAAACTAAATCTTTTAATAGAAGTCGATTTCTTAGAGTCTTTTGATTTTAATTTTTGTTTTTGGTAAATAATTTTAAAATAGAAAATAAAGAAAAGACTAATTTTTATTTTCATTTTTGGCAACAACTAATTACTTAGTTAAAAAATCAAAATCTAGAAGGAAAAATAACTTGAAAACATTAATAAATTTTGGATGTGAAAACTTAAAAAGATGTTTAGGAAAAAATGGTTTATAGTGACACAGATGCAGTAGTATTTTCCTATTTGGTGAAAACGGTGTAACTTAGTAAGTATTAATGGCTAAAAAATACAATAACTAAAAATTTTAAATTTTAAATAATAAATTGAGAATTTATGGTTAAATTTGTGATGTGTGAGTCTGTGACAGGGATGGGAAAAAAAAAGAGAGGTTGCCAATGCCTTTCGTCTCCGACAGTCTCGTTACCTAGTCACTCTTCATTTTTCTTTGCTGAATAAGACTCTCATTCAGAGTTTCTTTTCAGAAGTTTTATTTTTATTCTAACCCTTAACACAAGCATTTGTAAACTTAGACGTTTACAGAAGAAAACCTTGAAATAAATAGATAAATATATATATTTTACCATAAAAACAAAAATTTTAGTTAATTATCGTAATTTTTAGTTAAAATGTCTATAAATAAATGATAACATTTTTAGGTTTAGAAAGGGTTTCTAAATTTTTTGTAAAGATTACTAAATCTCTAGACTCCTTCCTATATACTTTTAGCAACTTTTACTAAACCTAAACTTTGTGGTATTTTGAATTTTTGAGATTTTCATTATAATTTTGGGAAAAACATAAAATGTGGAACTTGAAAAAAAAACATAAAATGT
This sequence comes from Schrenkiella parvula, assembly GCA_000218505.1. NCBI lineage: Eukaryota > Viridiplantae > Streptophyta > Magnoliopsida > Brassicales > Brassicaceae > Schrenkiella > Schrenkiella parvula. Next base: position 8,058,175 of record CM001192.1, on the reverse strand, counting down.
GATATTAAAAAATTTTATAATAAAGACGTGACAAGGAGATGATGGCCTAACTTCTTAGTGGATTATATACCTTGCTAACTATTTATCCGAAGACAACTTAAAGTTGTTAAGCATTTTCTTATGTCAATAACAATTGAATCACTATAATTTCAAATGTACGGTGATACATTGTCATGACTTCAATGCATATTATTTATGATTTCTTGGTTGTTTTGCATTTTTTTTTGTATTTTTGGGAGTCCTTTTGGCATTTTATTTTGCATAATTTCATGTTCAATATATAAGATATTCCGTTTTATTCTCTATTCAACATCATTTTCTACATATATAAATGTTAACATGTAAACCAAAAATAAACATATGTATTCGTGTTTAAAACAATCAACATCCAAAAGAATTACGATTCAATAGACTGCAAAAAAAGGAAAATTGTAGACACAAAACTTGTACAAAAAGAAAATGATATGTGGATGAAAGATCAGAAAGCTGCTTTACCGAAAGAGACTCTGACTCAGTGGCCGAGAAGAAAGGTCGTATTGTGTGTCAATCAAAGTTAAAAGCTTGTTTTTGTGGTAAAGTTAATATTTTCTTAGATTGTTTGTCTCAGTCATATCGTACATCACATTTTTCCTAAAACAAATAGGTTTCAGACAAGAAGAAAAGAAACATGTATTGCTGATTTGGGAAATTATGTCACAAAGGCTGGAAAGACAATTTTTAATAAAGGCACGTCTAGATTTTTTTTTTTTTAATTTCAAACATAAACCACTTAACTTCATAAAAGATTACAACAAGGTTGTGTGTGTGTGTGTTTTTTTGTGTCAATCTACATAAAAATTGTTTATCCTTCTCAACTAAGCAAGGTCTAGGAATATGCAACTATAATTGACTTACCTATTATTCCCTTCACATAATAAAGTGAAAAAAATAACTCTAATCATGATATCGATAGTTTTAGAGGTTTGTGAACATGTGAAATCTCAAATCACTCAAATCCAAAAAAAAGAGTGTGTTTTTGCAAGAAATGAGATTCAACAATAACTTTTTGGTTTGGAGGATTCGAGGGTTGTTTTATCTATTCTGTGTATTATCACTTAATAAACCTTATTGCTTAAAAGAAACCAATTAGGAGATGAAAAAGAAAATAGTTGGTTGAACCTTTTTTCTGTTCTTATTTTCAACAGTTTTTTGGCATGTGATCATATATAAAGCTAAAAGATACCCACACACACACAAACATACAAAATCACAACTTTACATGTTTTAAAACTAAAAAAGATGCATAATATTTGACCGATGAATTCATAAGAAACCCAATTGTTAATATAACTGAAAGCAAATGAATTTGTGTCTCCCACTTGTCACAACAGACAAATTAAAATGGATTAGAAAGAAATATATAACATTGATCATACTACGTGTATCCCACTTGTACATATTTTCTAACTCAAAACAGGTTTTTAAATTGGGGAATGGCTGCAGCCTAACTATGTTTTACTTCGTGTAATCACTTCTTAAAAAAATTATATACACTACACTAAAAAGTGTTAAGGAAAACTATATATTATATTGGTTTTTCTATTTTGATAATATTTGGTGGAATTTAAGTTTATATTTTGCAACTAGGGAACTTAGCTATAATTAATTGAGTGGTGCTTTGAATTAGACAGAACACCAAGAAACATGCCAATTCATTAACAAAAATAAAAAAAATAATCGAAACATGCCAATTGTCATCCAGGTCAAGGCTAGTTTTCTCTTTGGCCACACATATTATACTGTGTAATACATTATAATATCATATACACTATGTGTAAAGCATATAATACAGCACAAACAAAATGAATGGTTCTCAATATTTCCACCGAGCTCGAATGAAAATCCTGAGTAATAAGCATTTTAATAAATTTAACTTTATCTTTTTGAGAAAACAATTTATTATTTAATAAGATAGTTTGTTGTTTATCATGCGTAATATAATAAGATAGTTTATTATTTAGAAAACGAAAGCATCTAATTTAGTGGTTCTGTTAATCATTAATTTTATAGTTATTGACCTAATTTTAAAAAGTTAATAGTGATTAGGTTTAATCATTAATATTTATATATACCTAATTTTATGTACGGAGGATTTAAAATGTAAGTATATAAAATCGAAACTCCACTATACATATTTTCTTGTGATGGATTATGTGAATGATTTTTTATAAAATCAATTTTGCATTTTGCTTTTAACACAATTACCAACATAAAAATGTGTAATTCAATCGCATTAGAAACAAGAATTTCAATCTAAAACGGCAAAATTTCAATCATTGCAAAATAGTTAATATGAACATGAATAAGTTATGGCTGTTGTGGCTGGTTAGACTAATATCCTTTTTAGCAGTTAATGTACTATTAAAAGTATATGTTTAGAAGTGCAATGATTTGGTATTATTCTTCTTCTTTTAGTGCTGTAATTTTTTTCCACAAGAGTAAATATATAAAAAAGATATTGTATTATTATTATATATATATATATTACTTTTTTATTTGACTCATTAATTGTTTTTTATAATTAAAGCCGCCTCTAAAATATGAAAATGGCGTGTAAAGCGATACATTGAGTTAGTAGTTTCTGAAGGAAACAACAAAAATATACAAAGTGGAATGATACAACTCCATCTCCATGTGCTGCCTTCTAAAGCAACTACACACGAATATTCTATATATATGCATCTCTCTCTTTGTGTGCATGTAAAATGTACATAATACTATTTTCAACGAAACGATCATCGTTCCATAGAGAGTTTGATGGATGATTATTAAGTTCAAGTGATGCCATTAGAAAGAACGATAAATGATAATATTGTAAGAGAACAATTTAATAACTAAAGAATGTTTCTTTTAAGACAAAAAATAAAACAATTGAAGAAGGTATTATACAAAGACAAATACAATTGTTGTTAAAAACTAAAAGTACTAACTAAATCTTGCCGCATGTTCAACAGGTGTAGCAAGTTAGCTGTCCCAAATATGTAAGTGGTCAGATTTCTCTGTACAAGAGATTTTGATTTTAGAGGGTAAATTTTATATTTTTCAGCTAGTTATGTCTCAGGGACGGAATAAAAATAAAATATTAATTTTCATTTCAAATCATTGCTAATTATGAACTTATTATATATATATATATATATATATATATATATATATATTGACAAAAAAGTGATTTGACATAAGAACTACACTAATCAGTTATTTTGTTAAGTCCAAATAAATAGATTTTATGAATTAATCAAAGACTTATAACATATCTTGTAAAATAAATATTACCAATTTAAATTTTTGAAACGTTTAAAGTTCCCCCACTATGTATGTAGACATTGTAATTGTAAGTAAGAAGTTTATATTTAATTTAAAGAGAAGATGTTTGGATCTTTTAACAAAAAGTAAAGCTAAGCGTGAAAAAGACCGAGCCGTTTGCGTTAGAGACTAAGGAATCTTATTAATATGAAGAGGGACCTCCGAAATCACATGCACATAAGATGATAGATTCTCTACAAAGAAAAGAGATTAGTTTTCCAAAAGAATATTCAAGATCCTACGATTAAGCAAGAATTTGACTTCACCGTCAAAACAAGAGATACTTATATAATACATAGCTACCATTCGAACACTAAATATCCTCGTATAAGCTAATTAAGGTTTTCAGTAAATTGAATAAAATGACCAGTTTCGAATCACATCTACTTTTGTATACTACACATGTTACACTATCTAGTAATAATAATTAGGTATAGAGGATCAAGAAATTAGCTTAGTCGTCTATGATAGTATCGTTACTATCTTATAGTTCGAATTCAAACTCATACGTTAATATTATTGTCGATAAAAAATAATTAATAGTCAATAACAAAAAAAAATTTAGTTTGGACCTAATTAATATTGCACAGATAATCTAAATATAGCAACTGATAATTATCTTTTAAATACATAGATATTATATAATTGATTTTACAAATTATCTTATCATATTGAGGAATCATTTACACCGCTGATTCTGCTATGCTGATTCTGCTAATTTCTTATAACCTTTTTTGGTAACAGTTAATTTTACTAATTTTGCATATTTTTTAACTATTAGTTTCATATATATGTTTTCAACAACTCCCATGTAAAGATATCAAATCGGGTTGTCTACATCTAAATAGTCTAATTCGCTACGGTTTTGATTTTTAGTTGGACAGTGCAGTCCAATTGGTTGCTGGTTGAGGTCCAAATTTCCATGTCCAAACTCGTCCCACCATATATATATGTATGTTTGACGATTCGGCCGGCAGGCAGCCAAAAAGATAAAAAATGTGTGACAGAAAAAATTGTTTATGTAAACTATTGTTTTTTGTGAAAGAAAATGTGTAAATATTATGTAACACGTTTTTTTTAATGTACTGAAGGTTTTGAACCTCCAAAAATCAAATTTCGTGGCTTAACTCTTATGTGATGATCGTACTCTGTTTATAAAACTCTCCGAACTTCAATTTATGATTAATCTATGTCTTCAGTACTTTCTATCTCAGCTGATTATACCAAACATGTGTAGTATCTTTTAGGATGACTTTACGCTTAGGCTAAAATTTAGAATTTTCTGAAGACAAATAACTATGTATTAATCAGAAAATTTCAAACTTTTTTTGTTTTATGTAATTTGCCTATGTCGCCCGTAAACCCATCACAAGTTAATCCGTTTTAGCCCATATCCATACGGTCTAAACCGCGAGATCCGCTTTTATTTAGACAAAGAAATATGTGTCCAAACCCGCATCACATTAGGTTCATTTAGATTTGGTCCGTGGGTTTTGGCCCGATTTGACATCTCTCACCTATGATAAACCATATTTTTGTACATCCCCTTATAGATCTAAGAACATTTTTTTTATATAAACAACCATAATAATTAGACTTCACTGGAACATCGCTCACATATAATAGAGATAGGAGACATGTACGAAGAAGTTCTAATTCGTCTTAGGATCCTTTTCATTCCACCAAAACATTTAAGATGGTTATGATCATTGTTAAGACATGTGTATAGACAGTATATATAGTGGTACACTATACATATGTCTTAACAATGATCGATCATAACCATCTCAAAGACACGATTTTATCATCCAATGTATGTGGTTTACTCAGAAACTCCTCACATGCATGACTTTAATTCACCACACAAGTATCGCTACATTCTTCTCACGCTTGGACCACATAAACACATATATACATCCGCACGATACATTATACCCCCATAATTATCTAGTTTCAATTACAATAGAAACTAAGAAATCTTTTAATATAAAAAAAATGGGCAGTAAATAGTGTAATGGTAATCGATTTGAGGGTAATGCGTAAACTTGCTATGCTTTGATCTTGATTCCTCTTTAGAGCAACTTAAGAATCTTAAAAATCCAATAACCGGAAGTAGCAGGTCGTATGGTAAGCCCTACGAAACTTCTAACTTACTTTATGTTTCAAGAAAAAGAGATGACCGACCAAAAAGGAGAAATTTTGATAGAGAGGAAAAAAAAGTTCAAGTATAAAAGACATGGAAAAATTTTAAAAAACCAAATTTTCCGGTTACCGGTTAAAGAAAGAAAAAGCTTTTCTTTCATTTTTTTTCTTCCACTACAGAAAACTTTAACTAATAATTTTTAAAAAGAAATTCTGGTTATATTTTTTATATAAAATTTTTAAATATTTTTGGATTATGAGATCGCCTTAAACATATTCATTATTGTCATTAAAAAAAACTAGATATTTTGTATATTTTATTATACTAAATAGGTAGATTTTATATTATTATATATGTAAAGGATTTATTAGATAATTTTATACAAAACTGTAATTTATCTAAAAGTATCTTTATATATAATAATAATAATAAATTCGTATAACGATCAAGAAATATACATAAATAGATTTTTTATGAGATCTCATAATAGAAATCTTTCCATCTGAGTTTGCTTTTTCCCGGGAAAGGGTTAACGTCCATAAGACTAACCCAAACGTCGCTATAAATAGAGATCCATCTTCTTCTTCTTCTTCTTCTCCATCGTCCACCTAAAATCTTATTTTACCCCAAACCCAAAAAAAAAAACTTTTCCTTTTTGAGACAAAACAAAGATCAACTCTGTTTTGTCTTTCCGAGGAATGCTCGTTGTGTTCCTCCTAGATCGTGTGATTTAGAACGAGGTTTTTGTTCTGATCAGTGAAAAAAAAAGATGGAGCAAAAGAGCGTATTGTTGTCAGCTTTAGGTGTTGGTGTTGGATTAGGGATTGGGTTGGCTTCGGGTCAGAGTTTAGGTAGATGGGCAAACGGGTCGGGTTCTGTAGAAGATGGACTCACCGGAGAACAGATTGAGCAAGAGTTGGTGAGACATATTGTTGATGGAAGAGAGAGTACTGTCACCTTCGATGAGTTTCCGTATTTCTTAAGGTAACTCAAAAAACAAAAGATAGATCTTATTTTTACTTTTTGTTCTTTGTGTTTCAAGATTTGTATGCTTTGATTATGATGCAGTTTTCTTGTCACTATGGAGCTATCTTTTAGCTCAATCAAAAAGATTCAAATGTTTTCTTAGAGATTTTCAGATCTATGGATCTTGTTAGATAAGAGTGTGCTTGAAAGATGCCAACTTGGCAAGTTGATTATAATTTACATCTTCCAGCTGTCAAAAAGATTGAATCTTTGGAAGAAAAAAGAAGATAACTTTTTTTATTTGTATTCTTTCAATATTGTAAGGATTTGATTTTTACCATTTCTTTTTTTTTTGGTGATGAAAGGATCTTAGAATCTCTGGGTATCTAGATTCAGAGAATGATAGAGATGTGAAATTCTGTGAATATAAAGTTTGCTTTTTTCTTTTTTCCAAAGAAAATATTTTGAAAAGGAGAAAAGAAAATGATGGAAAGTGGGGTAGGTTAGTTGCACAACAAGCATGTGGATGATTTGGCTATTGGAGACAGACAGAGAAATAGAAAGATTCTTACATGTGATTCTACTAATTTAGTTAATCCCTTTCATTATTATTATTAATTATTTTTTAATGCTGACACTGTTTATTGAATTCACTTCTCTATACTATTGAATCCAGTCTGTAAAAAATAGCAAGTTCTTGCATTGCCAAAGAATGTAATAAGTTTACATTCTAAACCTGCAAAGAAACTGCATCTTCCAAGTTATATGAATGTCTATTTTCATGTTCTTGATAATAACAAGATGAAGACAACTTTTACTCAACCAAAGATTGTGTTTTGTTTAATGGCAGCGAGAGAACTAGAGTATTGTTGACAAGTGCAGCTTATGTTCATCTAAAAGAGTTTGATATCTCGAAGCACACTCGGAATCTTGCACCTGCAAGTAAAGCCATTCTACTCTCCGGTCCTGCGGAGTTCTATCAGCAAATGCTTGCAAAAGCTTTGTCACATTACTTTGAATCAAAGCTATTGCTGTTAGATATAACTGATTTCTCTATTAAGGTAAATCAATCAATGCATAAAGCTTCTTTAAAAATATTTCCAATAAGAAACAGAGTAGCTCCTAAGACTTAAGCTTTGTCTATTATGAAACAGATACAAAGTAAATACGGATGCACCAAGAAGGAACCTGTAAGTTGATTCTAGTCCTATCTATGCTTTTTGTTATGCTGATGATTTCAGAGCAATGACTCTGTTTTTTCTTTTCTTTCATTGATGGTTTATAGTTTCACAAGAGGTCTATTTCTGAGTTAACATTAGACAAAATGTCGAGTTTGATGGGTTCCTTCTCTATGCTCTCTCAACGTGAAGTTGATCCAAGAGGTAGAAAACAACAACAAAGTTCTCTTACTTTTTTTGATCTTTCATTACTTCTTAATAGCATTATGTTTCCTTCTTCCACTAAAATGTTAAGAATTCTTGTGAAATATTAGGGACATTGCGTCGACACACCAGTGGAAATGATCTTAAATCAAGGTTTGTCTCTGTTTCCTCGCAGTCAGTTTTATCGAGTTTTCGTTGTCTTTGTGAGCTCACAGTTCATTTTAAACGCAGGAGCTTTGAAAGCTCAAATCTTCCTACAAAACACAAGAGAAATGCTTCTGCTGCTTCTGATATCAGTAGCTTATCTTCCCGCTCTTCGAGTTCTGTTTCAGGTTGGCTATTACTATATCTTCTTAGAACATTGTATTTAGCTTTAGATTCTTACCTCTCTTTTCTTCATATATGCCCTCTAGCTTCCAGCAGACGCAGCACAAATCTATGCTTCGACGAGAAACTCTTCCTGCAATCACTTCACAAGGTAAAAAATTAAACAAACCTTTTCTCAATTGTTTCAAGGATTTTTTTTCACAATTGTTGTCTTTCTCTGCAGGTCTTGGTCTCTGTATCCGAAAAAGATCCGCTAATAATATACCTCAGGGACGTTGAGAAGCTTCTTGAGTCAGAAAGATTCTACAAGTTGTTCCAAAGGCTCTTGAACAAGCTCTCTGGTCCTGTGTTGATTCTTGGCTCAAGAGTATTAGAACCCGAAGATGATTTCCAAGAAGTAGGCCAAGGGACTTCCGTTCTGTTTCCTTATAATATCGAAATCAGACCACCGGAGGATGAATCTCAGCTCACGAGCTGGAAAACTCGGTTAGAAGATGACATGAAGATGATTCAGTTTCGAGACAACAAGAACCACATAGTCGAGGTTCTTGCGGCTAACGATATCCAATGCGATGACTTAGCTTCGATATGCCATGTGGATACAATGTGTTTGAGCAACCATATTGAGGAGATTGTGGTTTCTGCAATCTCTTATCATTTGATACACACCAAAGAACTGGAATACAGAAACGGAAAGCTTGTTATATCTTCCAAAAGGTAAGTACTCGAACCGGTTTTATTTATTCGCAGGTTTGGCAGCTAGTTAAACTGATTCATTGATCTTCCACAACAGCTTGTCTCATGGACTAAGTATATTCCAAGAAGGCGGAAGCAGATCATTTGAAGACTCCGTGAAGCTAGACACGAACACTGACTCTAAAAGGAAAGGAGGAGAAGTGTGTTCGAAGAGCGAGTCGAAATCCGAATCATCTGCTCCTGAAAACAAAAACGAGCTGGAAAAATCTCTTCCTTCAAACAAGAATGACAATCCATTGCCTCCAAAAGCGCCTGAGGTTGTTCCTGATAATGAGTTTGAGAAGCGAATAAGACCAGAGGTTATACCAGCAAATGAGATTGGTGTGACATTTGCAGATATTGGTTCTTTAGACGAAACAAAAGATTCGCTTCAAGAACTTGTAATGCTTCCACTCCGAAGACCCGATCTCTTCAAAGGCGGTCTTCTCAAGCCATGTAGAGGAATCCTTCTATTTGGACCACCTGGTACTGGCAAAACAATGCTTGCAAAAGCAATTGCAAATGAAGCTGGGGCTAGTTTCATCAATGTCTCCATGTCTACAATCACTTCGAAATGGTTTGGAGAAGACGAGAAGAACGTGAGAGCTCTGTTTACTTTAGCAGCTAAAGTATCTCCAACGATTATATTTGTGGATGAAGTGGATAGTATGTTGGGACAAAGGACAAGAGTTGGAGAGCATGAAGCTATGAGGAAGATCAAGAATGAGTTTATGACGCATTGGGATGGACTAATGACGAAACCCGGTGAAAGGATTCTGGTTCTTGCAGCAACAAACAGACCTTTTGATCTTGATGAAGCTATCATTAGGAGGTTTGAGAGGAGGTACTATAGCAACTTTGGCAAAATACAAAAGCTCTGAATAATTCTTAATGATTAATTGTGACTGATTTTTTTCTTTGAGTTGGAAATAACAGAATAATGGTGGGACTTCCTTCGATAGAGAGCAGAGAGAAGATCTTGAGAACTTTGTTGTCGAAAGAGAAAACGGATAATCTTGATTTCCATGAGCTTGGACAGATGACAGAAGGCTACAGCGGAAGTGATCTCAAGGTTTTTGTCATCTCTAACCAGAACTCAAAAATCTTGTGTCGAATCATTGGAATTTGGAAACTGACTGTTTGTTAAACATATGTGCAACAGAACTTATGCATTACAGCTGCGTATAGACCGGTTAGAGAACTAATTCAGCAAGAAAGATTGAAAGATCAGGTAAAAAGAGTTCAAAACCCTCTATTGCCCTCTTTATCGATCGAGTTCTCTGCACATTTTGAAACTTTCTTGGTGGTTTTAGGAGAGGAAGAAGAGAGAAGAAGCAGGAAAAAGCACGGAAGAACCAAAAGAAGAAGAAGAAGCTTCTGAGGAGAGAGAGATTATTTTGAGACCTTTGAACATGGAAGACATGAGAAAAGCTAAAAACCAGGTCAAAGATCTTATCTTATATTGACAAGAAAACAAAACAAAACAAAAACTAACTAGATCGGTTGTGTTTTTGCAGGTAGCGGCGAGTTTTGCATCAGAAGGATCTGGAATGAATGAGCTGAAGCAATGGAATGATTTGTATGGAGAAGGAGGCTCAAGGAAAAAGGAACAGCTCACTTATTTCCTCTGAAAAATGCAAAACCCTAAAATTGTGAATGTATGTTTCTTGGCGCACAAGATCAAACAGTTCCGTTTGGGCTTTGGCAAATCCAAAACAAAGAGAGACTTCTTTTACTTGTTAGGCTATTCCATTTTTAGATCACCATTTTAGGTCCATCTTCTTTTTCTTTTTTGGGTTTTTAGAAATTTCCTCAAAACTGTCATTTATTTTTCCATGTTCATATTTATGTCATTGTGAATGTGTAGTTTATGCTTGTAGTAAACCAAATTAATAAGTTGACAAAAGAAGTAAACATATTAATATAAATATTTGCATGATTGGTCTTTGCTTTTAGTTAATGTATGTAGTAAACTTTCACTGCCTAATAAGTCTTGATTGGTATTCTGAAAATTGAAAGGAAAAAGAAAATTAAACATCCAAAAAAAAAGAGAAAACATAAAAATAAGGAAAAGACAACTCCATTACATATAGTATATGTTACACACCAAATATCATAGTTTTGTTTTTGGGTCTAACTATAAAAATATCTTTGGTTGTTGAACCTATTTTCCCTTGTTCTTGTCAACAAGAAATCTAAATTTCTATTTTAAGTTTGTGTTTCTTTTCTTTTTTTTATTACAAAAAACTACCAATCAAGACTCATAAGATAATGAAAGTTTTAAAGATGCTTATGTAATTGTAGAGCTTCATGATACAACAAAATAAATTGAAACAGATGTTACTTATCGATACATTAGGTTATTAGTTTTGTTCGTAAGATGTTGTAAAACACATTAGGTTATAAAAACATTTACAAGGCAGATAAGAATTAGAACTAATCGAAACAAAACTATTGTACTATACCGGTTCCGGTTTGATAACCATTTCTCAGAAAAAAAATCAGAATAAGTGATAGCACAAACAGAAACTTGGATAGATCACAAAACCTAGACGATGATTCCACAAAAATATATGAGGAGATACCAAAATCTAATGGTAGGAGAAGCCCTCTCGAACAATCATCTTTACCCTTTTGCTTGCAATGAACTAAGCTCCATTATAAATCTGGGTTACTCTCGATTACCCAAAAATCTCAAAGCTTTCATCGTCCGAGATACTCTCACCGCTTTTCGTCTTCTTCCCGAGTAAGTTTTTCTTTCAAGGTTCAAAATTCGAATTTGATGCATCTAGATTGTGGGTATTTTGGGTTTGTTTGATGTGATAATTTCTTACAGACTTTGATCTGAGAAGATTAGGGATGTTGTGTGTAAATTTTTGTTTATCTGTTGTGGCTGGATTCTTAGGGTTGATAAAATTGAAAAATCAAATAGGAAAGTTGGGAACTTTCAGCCACCCATGTAGCAGAGAATTTAGTCTAATTAGTGATTTGATCTTTCAATCGGTTAGCTTGATGCTTTGTCTTTGCATATACGATTTGCTAAAACCAAATGCTTTGTTGAAAAAAGGTAGAATGTTGGATCTTTCTTGCTGAAAATGAGCAGATAATTCAATCTTATGGTCTCTGTATCTGTTAAAGTCTAAACCAAAGTTGAGAACTTTCTGAGATTCTAGCCAAGCATGATGCAGAGGGTTAAGTCTAGTTGGGAATTGGTTCTTCCGATGGCTCTATTTTATGCTTCACTTGCGTCTGCATTTCACATTTTTCATTGTGAATTTGCGAAAGATTTTTCCGTTTGTTTTAAACGCTAGCTTGTTCTGTTTTCTTGAATATGAAATACGGGAGTTTAATCATGTAAACGTAAAGGCAAGCAGCGTGACATGAGATTACTCATCTAGTCTCTTAGATTCTTGATTTATCTTGCAGTTTGATGAAGTCTCTGTTTATCTTCTCAGGTCTAGTAAGACTATTACTACTACTAACAGTTTCAGATTCTGTATTTTCTTTTCTTTTCATGTAGTGTGAACACATCAGCTGCTCTTTCAGCCGCTAACCTTCTCTTAAAGAGCGTGGAAGCCGTGCTCCCCAAGCAGAAGAAGAATTTAGCCATTGGATATAGGTTTTTTTTCTCGTTGTCTTTCTGAAAACCTGTTCTTTAATAGCCCGAGATAATCCTTCACAACGTGCAAATCTTTTTTCTTTTTTCCAGATATACCTTCACTTCCACAAGATATCCTTATGCACATCTTCAGTTTCCTCGATGTATCTTCCTTACTTTCTTCATCTCAAGTCTCTCGGTACTACTTCCTCCTCTATATTTCCACATTGCGGATTCATTTTAAACTCTTCAACTTATCTGTTTTGTTTTGTAGCTCATGGAATCAAGCAGCGTCTGAAGACTCTCTGTGGCGATCACAATTTGACTTTCACTTCAATCACAAATTCTTGATTCATAGTCAGCTCGATATTGACTGGAGAAAAGCCTTTAAGAACACATATATCGGTAAGGGATTTTTTTTTGTCTACGGTCTTATCTTCTCGCGTTAAAGAAAACGCGTTCGCTAATTTGTAAAGAATGTGTGCTTTGTGTAACCTTGCAGCGGGTAAATCATCAAAGGTGTTAAGATCTGGTCGGGGATACTGCCGTTACTGTGACTCCATTGTTTGGCTCGACAACTTGAGATGTCCGAACAAACAATGTCGGTTGGAATCAGGCAACAAGCCACTCGACCTCTTGTCAACTCATCAGGTAAGCTTTTTACGGTTTTTGTTACTTCGTTTAGTCGTATTTTTGATACGTATGGAACAAGTTGTATACTCTGCTTTTGGTGGTTTTGTATTTTTCACAGATTGTTAACTATTTATTGGGGAGAATGAGTTCGTCTGATAAAAGTGAATCTTCAGAGGTTGTTAATTTCCAGTGGACACTGAGTTCGTCTGATGAAAGTGATTCAGACGATGAAGCCGTTCGTGGACTATGGGCTTATCCTCGGCTAGACTAGATTCGTAGTTTCACCAAAACATCATTTCTGTGTATACTTTGTTAATATCTTCATGTGCATGTTCATATTCATTCATATTCATAATTACTTGCAAAATTTCAATACAAAGAAAAGTTAACCCCTCTTGCTTGGGCTTGCGGCCCCTAATTGTTTGTGGAAAAAAAACAACTGTAAGCATATTTCAATAGTTTTTTGGTTTATGCCTTTATGGATATGTTCTTATGGTAAGAGTATTGTGTAACCCTAAAAGTCTCATGTTCCTTCTATACCTCCACCAAGTCCAAGCTATTATGTTTCTGATCGGTCATCATTCAAGAACCAATATATCTATTCTTATAATCCCCATAGTGTATGAGACAAATCTATACATTTTGATTAGAATCATATTGTATACATTTATTTAGGATCGTATTCTAGGGTTACCGCCAGTACCAGCTTAGAAAGGGGATAATTGGTGATATCCCCGGAGTCCAAACTCTGAATCTAATAATATTAGGGTCCAGATTTTCTTTTCATCTATATATATTACACATTATGTAAATTTAGATGATGATTAAACAACAATATATAAATTTTTAAACTTCATATAAAATTTAGAACTCATACTAAACAACAATAATGAATTATATAAGTTTTTCATGTGTATATTTTTTTATTAAAATTATTAGTTAGTATAAAATTTTTATAGGTTTCAAATTTTTTTTGCCTAGGAGTCCTTAATTTTATTGAAATTATCCGCTTATCAAATTTCTGACTGATTTTACTAAAAAATAAATAATAAATAAGAACTCTTCAAACACGACTTAAAAATCATAAAGAATAAAGAAAATTAAGCTTTAAAATAGAAAAAAACATTAAGCATGGGCTAGAAAGAAAAAAACAAAAAGAATTAATTCATCCTCTCTGACTCAAATCAAATACGAATAATGAGGTAAATTATATGCAAGTCTACGCAATGTTCATTATCTACATATAATAAATAACCTAATGATAGTTAGTCGTGGAAACCATTAACATTGAGTTTTCATTTTTATGAAGCACAGTATTTTTTTAAGGTAAGAGCTAAATATTAAATAATATCTTCAACTTCTCTTAATGTTATTAATTTATTTTCATCATCACCTTTTTATATCCCAATTCGTTCAACACCTAATAAACAATAATATTAGATGTCATGATGCATACACACATTCCATGACAATTGCGTGGATTTACTTATTCACGTATAGGCATATCTTTTTGTGTTATTCTATAAGTTATTTTTTAGGTATAAGCACTTTAGTCGGTATAGCTCAACACTATCCTTATAATCCTTGTTCTTTTTTTTTGTCACCAACGATTATATAGTTTAAATGTTAAACTCCAACCAAATATAAACCAAATTCTAAAAACAATTGTGTTTTAACTAATGGAACGAAATGAACGGAGTTATATTGGTTTTTTGGTTCACAACGTATGCTATATTGAAAACAACAATACCATGAAGAACTGTAGACTCTTAGAATTGGAACCGAATACAGAAAAACAAAGCTGGGAAAGAAGTAAAAAAGTATAAAACATAGTTAGGCTAATCAATAACTTATTAAAAACTAATGTTTTGTTTTTTAAAGTTATAAACAAACAAAGTGTTAAACAAAAAAAAGGTTATAAAGCAAACTATTCTTTAAACTTTAAAGTGAAAGAAGGTCGAAAATTTTGAAATTCACGAAAGAAATAGCTTTTCAAGTCAAATCTTTTGAGGTTAAAACCTTTGGTATACATAACATAAACACACAACACATGCAATAAAAAAAAACTTATTCTTTCAAAGTAGAGACAAAAGGAAAATTGAACTATGTAATGGGCCAAATATACTTTTGTCATGGAAAGAACACGAACTTATCTTTAAACACAAAAGCCAAAACGTCACAGAACTTATCTGTGGAGTAAATATTTATTTTTTTGTGTCTCATTCTTATTTATTAATTTCCGTGTTTCTTCGTTCTGACTTTTCTTTGCTATCTTGGATATGAGTTCATGGGAGGATCTGTCAATACTATCAAACAATTATAACCAAAACATGTTATTATGTTTTCATAATTATAGTTAATTATATTTGAAGGTTTTTACATTAATAAATTGGTAAAATTGTTGACAATTCTTGCATGATATTGATATTATCCTATTATTATTCAATATTTGGAAAAATATTCTTAATAGCATTATGTAGCTTTTCCGATAATATCATGTAAGATTCCATATATTATATATATCAGTATTGTATAATTTCTAAATGAAAAAGTAGTCAATGAAGTAATATGGACGAACATCGATTCTTAGCAAGATACTATTGTAGATTGAAATATGAATTATAAACTCAACTCTTTCAGTTTAACAACATCAAGGATCATGTTGACCGTAAAATAATAAAACTGTTTCAAAACTCTTTTACGAGTTACATGAGAAAGGGAATACAGAGTTTTGCAAAACTGCATCAGGAGGAGTATAAACTATTTAATTAAACTAGAGCATTAAGAAAAACATAAGTGCAAGCCAAATTTTGACAAAACTTAGCCATATAAATATCGCATAAAACAAGTCCGATTTTGGGGAAGACGTCATCGACATTCGTCACCGAACACCACTTAATCAAGAATACATGCAGTCAGTTTTGAATTCTTAACCAAAAATGATTAACCATCAAATAAAATCTAGACAAGGTCGCTGAAAAATGAACATTTACGAAAAAATAGAACTAACAAATATAGTTATAATATAAACTGAATTACTAACCAATAAAAATTGAAACGGAATTATTTTATTTTCATATGATTACAAAAAGAAGTTGGTGAATAGGCAGAATTAAATAAAAAATTGATGCAAATTATCTGAATGCATGGATATAGGCAAAATACAATTAAATACATCATCAATATAAGTTTTTATTATTTTACACAAAGTAATATGAATTTAAAACCAACAATTTTCAAGTTATCCAAAAAAACTTAATGACCACCACTAGACTTACTTCTTTTGTTTTTATTATTTTTGGTTAATGTACTTTTGTCCATATTATTGTGCTTAACTAAGTTTTTTCAATATTTTGTTCTCTTCGTATTTGTTTCATCTTTTTCCAAATATGATTCATTTTTTTCATTTTTGAGATGCAAGTATTGTTATTTGACAGCAAAAAAAACAAAATAAAGCACTTTAGCTTACAAAAGCTACTACGATATGTTTGTACTGTTACGGTTTATATAATGATAAATAAATGAAGACAATAGATGGAACAAATGTTTAGCCTGTGCATAAAAAAATATAATAAAGCAAAAGTAAAAAGAAAAAGAAAAATAAAAGAGAAAAAAAACAAAAGAAAAAAAGAAAGGAGCGGTAATAAAAAGTAGCGAGAAAGCTCAAAAAAAAAGAAAAACAATAATCTGTCTTTTTTTTTTCCTTCGCAAATGCCATTTTCATTTATCTTTTCTCTCCTCCCTTTACAAAAAAAAAGAAGATAAAACCCATTTCGAAAAGCTCACCTTCTCTTTCTTCTTCTTCCTTTAAAACCTTACTTGCCCATTCCCGTTGACAAAGCCAAGCTCTCTCTCTCTCTACTCTCTCTATTCTCTCTCTACTCTCTCTCTGTTCTGTCTCTACTCTCTCTCTAAATGGAAGCTCTTAGCTTTATGAAATTCTGGCTGACGAACACCAACGGCAATAAACCCCACCGTGAAATCAGAATCTCAGAATCCGCCGTCGTATCCTCCACCGCATTGGAAGATCCTGAAGTTGATCTCTGCGAAGGAGATGATTCCTTCTTCGAGCTCGAAATCTCTCTCTCCGATTTCTCCTTGAAGGAAAACAAAACCCCTGAAGCGAGAGAAGAGAAACAGACGACGTTCTCTGTCTCCAAGAGCAAAGTCCTCCCTTTTGTCGATATCACTTCGAAACCTCAATCTCCGATAACTCTCCTAAAATCCGGTCAACAGTTTCGTGCTTTCTCCTTCAAGAAGTCAAAACCCGTCGAGTTGGAAAAGTCAACGACGACGGAGAAGAAAGTAAACAACAGCAGAAGCCTCAACGTAAGGTTCAGAATCGAAGACGACGAGACAACAAGTTTCAGAAAAACGCCGAGCATTGCGAAGTCACAGGTGAAAGCCGACACGATGTTCTTCGACGCCTCTGTGTCCCCTGTTTCGTCTTCTTCTTCTTCCTCAAAGAGATTCTTTGATCTCATAAAGCCTTTATACAACAAAACAACAAGGAAACAGAGCATCAACAGTGTATCTTCATCTCCGGCGTCTTCACCGGCGGTGGCTAAGGAAAAACAGAGGAATAATATTCCGTCGGGGATTCGAAGCGTGAGGAGACAACTTGGAAAGAGCCGGTCGGCGTCTGCGGCTGTCGGAGGAATGTCTCCGGCGAAGAGACTCGACGAGTCTTTACAAGTGCAACAAGATGGGATTCAAAGTGCGATTCTCCATTGCAAGAAATCGTTTCACGGGTCGAGAGGTACGCAAATACAGATCTTTCCTTTTGTGTTTTTATTGATTTGGTTTGGGTTTCTCGTGAGTCTTAATGGATTTCTCTTTGTTTTCAGAATCTTCAATGTTATCGCGATCTACTAGTGAATCTTCCTCGCAAGAGAAACTCAGTACTTCGTCGTCTGAAGGTAAATTATAAATTCTGTTTATGGATGATTTTCTTTAGTTAAAAGGTAATTATGAAAAAAATTGCTAATTTTTTTTTTTTTGTAGATTCGTATTTGTTTTCAAGATTAGGAAGCGATTCAATGTCGGAGAAATCAATCGATAGCCTGACTTCAATCAAGGAACAGAGGGAGAAGATTAGCGATTAGTGTTTTTTCCTTTTTTGTAATAAGAAGAAAAATAAATATAGATCGCAGGATTTTTAGTTTCTTTTAAAAAAATAGTTTAAAATGACAATGATGATGGCAAAACAGAGAAATCTTGTTGCAGGATCAGCAAAGTCTCAGATTAGTGAAGGGTCTTGTTTTTGCCTTTGTATAGTGACGGATCATTATGTGATTCCTGACACCTAGAAAATTGAAAACAAAATATATAGTAAATATATATATTTATTACATATCTATGTCGTCTTCATTTGTCACACAGCTAAGCTCCCGATGTTTCAGTTTAAGAAATATTTACTCTTCAAATGTTTTCTGAAAAAAATATTACTCGTATCTGCAAATATGATTCCAAAAACTATAAATAATGTATACACAAATATGATTCCGAAGATTACTACAAAATAAGTACTCGTAATTTGTAAAAGAGATAAAAGTTATCAAAAGTAATAATATATATATATATACTACTAGTCTACTTCAAATGAATAATATATAGTTTGGGATCGGATACAAAGTTTTAGTATTCGCTCCTCGTATTCGTATCTACATATCTCAACCACTGTATGTATCCAATATTATCTTGAGTAAACAAATATTTGATGCCTCAAGATTAAAAGTAATATCAAACTAAACATCTTGAATAATTCGTCCACACCTAATTAAATATGCTATTTTAAGAAAATTGTAAAGTACTTTCTTGTGCTAGCAAATATTAATAAAAAGGTTAAAAGATTATATGGAAAAATTCTTCACTTGTGCATTTGGAAGTGACTTGACGACAGTCACTGGTCCATTACTTTTCTTCATTTTTATCTCTTTTTTTTCTTTCTGCTATTTCACTTTCCAAGAAAATATATATGAAATCTGATAGTGCTACTTCATCATCCTGACCTATGTTGTGTATCTATCAGAGACTGTTTTAACCTTTTAAGTTCTCACTATTCACAATATCACTTTTTAATGGAAAAAGAAACATCAATATTTATGGTTAAGTAATTAGATAGACTATTTGTACAATGATCTAATGGCGACGCTTAGTGAAATATTGATTTCCCGCATAATTTAAACAATTGATATGATATCAAACTATATTATATATTGACATGTTGCTAAAGATGTCCACTTATTTACAATTATGCTATTGAAATTATTTTGCAAATAAACAACTTTTAACGCACACACAAACACTTTTGCTCAATTTTGAAAGTTTCAGATTTTGGGCGGCAACAAAGTAGTTGATGGGCAACACGATATATGTTTTGCTTCTCTGAACTATATATAAACTACTGAAATAGACTTTTGAGTTCTGAGTCAACTGATATTTTATTGTTTGTTAAGTATTCGTTTCTTGACTAGAATTATATATTTTTGGACGAGTTAACAAACGACCAAGACGAGTGACATATATTTTAAAAATTATTGTTTTAAAGGATATTGATAAATCTTGCAAGTTTATAGGTTTCGGATCCCACCACAACAACCGACCATAGTCACCTAACAAAGTCCGAATACAAACTTTATAAAAGTCTAAAAACAAAAAATCATAATTTTGCTTTCTTCAAAACGTAAACAAGGGAGTCGAAAATAGTAGTTACCTAATTAATGGGTGTGAACAAAAATAAAACAGAGAACATGAGAAAGACAAGAGTTTACTAGGTTTGACAATGTGTCTAGTACTTGCTAAACATTTTATTGATTAAGATACTTTAAACAAACCATGTGTTAAATTTGTAAATAAAATTAGTAATTTTTTTATATTCATCGGATAGCAAATTTGTCAGAAATATTCGTTATTATTCGTTATATATTTTTTTATGTAGAAACTATGCTACCATGTTAGATTTCCATTTAGTAAAAAAATAAATTAGTCTACTTCAAAACATATTAGAGATTATTATAGAGATATTGTTTATCTCAATTTTTCGATTGACAATAGCAAGATATCATATCAGATAAACCTAAATCTTAGTTATGGATTATTTTATATGTTAAAAAGATCTTTTAAGTTATAAATTTTTTAATCTTCTGGTCGAGACATTTAAAAAAGTCTCCAATAGATCAAGAAAATATATATATATATTTCTAAAAATTTCCTAACAGTATAGTTTAATTGAAACAAGATTTATACAGATTTACACAGTCGTCCCCGCTTGACTGCTTGTCACAATGTCACCGCATACTTTATACGTTTTAGTATATGTTGTTCCAACATTTTAAGTTTTGTTTAAACAAATCTGACTTATTATTTTAATTCTAAAGTTAATTATGTAAAAACCATTTTCATAGAAAAATAGTGAATACGTCCGTTTCCGTTTAACTCTAAACATATTTTTTTTTCTATAGATACTACTAACAAATCTTAGAAAATACTATAATTTACTCATTCAGAGAAAGCAACAAAGAAAATAGAATGAGCCTTTAACAAAGACCACGTGGTTTTCGAAGCACATGCTCAAAAGAAAAAGCGTAAGAAGGCTCGCAGGTAAATGGGTCGTGCCACGAGACGAGCCATTAAACAATCGAAGCGGTCAAAAAGCTATAAAAGACCGAGATGGTCTTGATCAAAGTAGCACCTCCAATGGTAGTTTCTAACAAGTCTTTTACTAATAAAAATAAAAAATATAATAAAAAAGGAGGAAAGATGTAAGAAACAGTTTCTTAAATAAAAGATTTAAGAAACTTATTTAAGAAACTTATTTGCCACATGTCTTTCTTTGAATTATTAGTTTTAATTTTGACATAAATTTTTAATTACAAAGCTAAATTATCTTAAAATATTAATATTTCCTTTTTTTAGAGACTCTAAGAGACTCTTACCATTGGAGTTGCTCTTAACATTTTCATAACTTTTTTGTGATATAGATAGTTTGAACTAGTTGAACCAAAATAAAAAATAAAAAGATAGTTTGAACGTATATATTATTGAGTAACAATTAGGTGAATAATAAATGTGGATTTTTAAAATTTCAACAAGAGTGATGACATTTATTTATTTGGGGTTGTGTGAGAGAGAGATGCTTGTGGTGTAACACATCATTAGACAAAACATCTTTACGCGTTTCATAAATTTCTGCAATTTTCTCCACTTCAATTTGGCGTTCGTTACAAGTTCTGACCATCGTGTCATCTTCCATCTCCACTTATACTTTATTTATATTTTATTTTTTACGCCTCGTTACTTTAATTTCATTGTTGGAAGATTATGTATTTTAGGTTATCAATCGTTCAAGTTACAAGGAAACTGAATCGTGTATGGACCATATTAACTTGAGAAACATGTCAATAATTCTTACGTTAGTGTCAATACATTTTACAAAGTGATTTTAAGAAGTTTGATCTTCTTGATTCTTTCAAACGTTATGTAATATCTATTATCTTTTTCAAAAATAAAAGAGGAGAGAGAGATGGTGTGACATTGTTGACCTGAGAAGTTAGCCAGACTTAAAAGTGTTGGGCTAAAGTCTAGGCAGAGATGATAACCACTCAAATGAATATTTGACCTACTTCTCTCTTTTGTAACTTTTTTTTTATTTCTTTAAATTCATCTTCAATTCGCAAATTGTAAAAAGTACCAAGAAAGAGAATAGTTGAAGATTTCCGAATCTATTTGTTCTGATTTTTTGAGTTATTAAGTCTCTGTTTGTTGACGAAAATAGAAAAAAGAAAGGTCTATGTTTGATAGACTAACCATAAAAAAATCAATTGATTTATTTACTAGAAAAGACAATTCAATGCAATGAGAAAACCGTGAATATATTACATGTTCACCATTCGTTTATCTCTAGTATTTTCCTTAGGATAATTAAAGTGTCTTTCTCATATTTTTTCAAAACATTCTAATATTGACATATAGTTTCAGTGGATTTTTAAGTATGTGTAATTGGATAATCTATAATTGGGGAAATACTATATTGACATGATCCGATTAAAAAAGAGAATTTTTACTATAATTCTTTTTGTACATATTGGTCCATCATTAAAAAAAATATGTAACGCAAAAATATAAACCATGCATAGTTCATTAAATTTAGGTCACGAGAATAAGTGGCACAAAGCAGAGAGGACTAGAACATGTAGAATGAATAATAATAATAAATAGTATCTTGACCAAAAAACAAAAAAAATAAAAAAAATAAGATGATGAATTAAAATATACAACAACTACAAAATTTCAGTATCACACAACAATACTATCGAAATTTAGCTAGTTTCTGTGAGGATTTCGAAGAAACATTTGAGTAAAAATTATGCAAGGACAAGGACTCTGTCATAGTAAGTACGCAAATAACTACAAAGGTTAATGTAAATAGACTCAAATTCTCATGTCACGAACCCATTTAGATAAGGCAAGACGTATACTTTTATAGAAACTTAAATTGTGACACACACAATTAACTGAATTTACACACAGCCATATAGATCAGGAGATTCACCATATATATATATATCGATACTTATGGTATGAACTGAAATAGAAGACTGATTGTGCAACGATTGGGACAAAGATGGGAGCAGGGGACTTAATCACATCGTTAACCTCCGAGTCAATCATCATATCGATCACTATGGTTCTGGTATCATCTACTTGAGGATCAGTTTCAGATTGTAAACAACGGTTAACCTAGTGTGCTAATTGCCTTCACCTATTGCATATAGTAGGCCACCAAGCATATTCAACATTAACCATAGAGGTAAAATCTTTTTTTATAACCTTTGGTGAAAAAGCTTTGCTTAATTCAACTGCGAACAATTTTTTTGCCTCACTCATGAGTATGTGATAAAAATCATGGTTTGTGAGGTACCATTTGAGAGACCAATTTTGAAACTATGTGGCTTATTCTTAGGATTACATACCAGATGATTTCTATATTTTGTTCTAGCTCTCATTTCAACTCCTTTGTTTTGTTAATTTTCAATAAGGAAATTTTAACTTTTGGATGAAAGAAATTCTCTTCTTTTGCACTATAGTTCACGTTTGTGCCATCTTATTCAGATTTCTTTTTCACAGTCTAATCTTCATGATTTGAATGTTATCTTCTCTGCTTGTCCCTTTATCTAGAAAGATTATATAAGGAAGTAAAATAAGTTAGAAAAACTCATAAATTCATGTATTAGCTCAAGCTTATATTCAGATGACCATTTCTTTTTACTAAAAACTAATAGGTAAACCGAGTAAGTATCTATCATAACTTCCACCAATATAACGAATTGCTATGAATACTACTACCATAGGTTTGTATCAACATTCTAATTATGCGAAACACAAAAATAGAATGTTGATTTTATTTAACAAATGAGTTTGCCTAAGATATTAAAAGCGAAGCTTCATTTGTAAAACAATAGATATAATATATATATATATAATGCTAAACATTAGCTAGACCTAGATACCTGAACCCAAAATCTCAATCCGAGTCTGGTGTAAAATATCTGATCCCGATTAAGTATGGTTCTAGAAAAATATCTGAATGAGGTTTAAGGCTAGGTATTTCGAATATCGAAAATATTCGATCTGAACCGAAACACGAACTAGTATCCCGAAAAACTCGAAATTAAACCTTTTTTTACATAATTTCAGATAATTCATATGTTTTGAGTATTTTTAGGGAGTTTGAATAGTTTTCATACCATATTTTTTGGTTAATTTAGATACTTTGAATAATTATGGATCATTTTAGATAAATTTTTAACAGGATTTTTGGATAATTCAGATACTTTCAGGTATTTTCATATACTTTTTATAGTTTTTTCCAGATTTTGGATAAATTTGTATATTGGATAAAATCCAATCCGAACCGATCCTGATCTAAAAATTAAAAATACCCAAATAAGACTTATGAGTCTGGTACCAAAAATCCGAAAAACTCGACCCGAATCCGAACGGGTATCTGAGCGCCTAGGCCTAAATTAGAAGATGGATAGGAGCTGAACGCTTATAATAACTAGTCGGAATATAATTAAAATTTAGGCGTTAAAAATTATTATATTAGATTTATAATTTAAAACTAAAATTTAAAAGCAAAATCAAAATAAATAAAAAATCAAAACAGAGACATGCAAATTGAAATTTTTTTTTATTTGGATCTCCACTTGGAAAAAACAATCAAATTAAACGATTATATAATCAAATTAACCTTAACTCTTTAAACTGCGTTCTAATATTTCTTTTTAAATTATTTTTCATTTAGTAAAACCAAATCATATTTAAGAAACTAACAAACTAATTAAAAAATTAAATCAAATAATCAACTGAATATTAAATTAGAAATTGAGGAATTTAACCGATTTTGGTCGAAACATATTGTCTACACCGAAATTTGTGATTTATCTTACCGATTTTAATAAAACTATATTATATGAACGCATCAAAACAGTGAATGTCTTAACGTAAGTATTTACTCCCAGTTATAACACGAGTTTATATTTCTTGAGATGCTTTCGAAGTAATAGTGTCGAGCATAAAACAAACTCAACGCGTGCACTGGATCAGCTTCACAACATTCTGTGCAAGAATCATACAACAAGATTCGCTCGAAACTCAAAAACCAAATAATCAACACTTCCATTTCTCTTTTGCTTTGTTTTTTTTTATATTATTTTTCTTCGTCTAAACAATAATCATCACCATCATGTCAATTAATACAGAAAAGTAAATAATGAGCACTATCAATATCATGTCGAGAACATTCCACCTCACAAGGAAGCAAGGAGCAATCGACGCCGAAGAACCATACACGTGGTAATGTTCAAGGGCCTCATAATAGGAAAAATACGTTGCACCTTAATTAGAAGAGACACTCACAGTTTTCTACTACATTGAACATAAACGAACTTCTTTTAAATCTAATTTAGTTGAGTTTCATAAGACTTTAAGTAGATTTGGTTGTCCCCTTCTTCTTAGATTTTCTTTAGATGCTAATGTTGGGGCCATGTCTCCGACCAATCAAGCTTAATAACGTTTTAAACTCTGTTTGTCCCGCCAAAAATTCTCAAAACTGTCTGTTTATGTATATGCACAATGCACACATTATCTGTATTTAGACATATTTGTGATCAATAGTTATATTTAATTAAGAAAGATGGCAGTTTGAGTCGAGGTTCTTTTCAATACTCGAGGTCTCTATGCTTATCATGGGATTTTGAATGCATTGCATGTGACTGTTTATGATTGAAATAATATCTTATTATATCTAATCATACAAAAAACTAAAAAATAGTATTTGTAATTTAACTATATTATAGATACTGCTGTCATTTTTTTAGTATTAATTTTTGGACGTGCATCATTATAATGACATCACTTTTCGAGAAAATGAATACGTAAAATCTTATAATGTTGTGAATAATAAAAATAGTTAAATCGTGTATTTAACATTTAAAATCGTCAATAAATGATGCACACTATATATGTTGATTTTGTAAAAGTTGTATTTTAAAACGTGTAATCACTAATTAAAACAATTCTAGAGTAGTGACTCAAATTCCATGGCGAGCGTTACTTCTGTCATGTTGAAAAGTTGTCGACATAATCGCAAAAGAATAAATAAAATTATGAAAATAAAATCAGATTAATACAAAGAATGTATCCATAAAATCATTGGAATGGAATCATGTTCAAGGAAACCTCGGAGGTAATTCATAAAACAAACTTAAAGTTGATGTTTGATTGTTTGGCTTTTGTCTCCTTGCAACGAAACATCATTTATTAATTTATACTAATTCATTTTATTAGTAATATCTTCACTTTTAATATGTTTCTCGTCTATTTATTTACGGGGATATAAACAAATTTCAGAAAGCCCATAATGTATAAGCCCATGTAAATTTCCAATCTTGTTTACTTGGGCCTCATAAGCGATATCCTCCATTTATTTCTTATACGCTATAAAGTTTTTTAAAGTTTGCCATTTATTATTTCCCATGCTATATAGTTTCATAAACCTTTAATAATATCGTAAGAAGTTGTACGTCAGTTTAGTCATGCAATACAAAATTTTGCTAGACTTGATTAAAACAAAATGTTCAAAAACAATATTTATGGTTTTCTACTGTCTTCTAGGTAACAATGACATGACATAATAAGTATTACATATAGCCATATTCAAAACAAAAAGTTATTACCGTTAGAGTGTAAATGCTGATATAAGAATTAGAATGCAGTTGAACCTTGGTCCAATTGGTTTACTTGGTAGTCAGAAATATAGGCGGTTTGATTAGCCTCTGACATTAATCGGAAGACATTCCAAACTTGGGACATGAAGTGTGTTAACCAATCCACTCTGTAGCATTTCGGTGCGTTCCTACCGTGGCCAACCAGATCAGCCAATAAAATCTATAAAAAAAAAAGAATGCAATAAGATATTAATTGAAGTCCCAAAATGAAACATATAGCATAAGTTCATAACCCAAGTAGAAGACTCGGATCAAAGTCAAGAAGATCCATCCAAAATAAATGACATAGTTAAACTTATGTAATCAAATTCAAAATTAATTATGAAGTGGATTGAAAGGTTATTCAAAGACAAAAAGTTAAATGTTTTGATCATAAATTGAGTCCATCTAAATAAATTTATTAAGTATTAAATTATACGAAATAAATAAAAATGTTAAACACGATTTTATTATATACAAAACATTTAAACGTTAAACGCGATTTTACTATATACAAAACATTTAAATTTGATATCTTAACTTTTTGGTTTTACAAGATATATATCAAAATGCTGTAAACAAAACTAAAACCGTTGATCAGCAGAAGACAATTGATTCCTATGTGCGTGCCAACATGATCTTAAGGCAGAGTTCACGGATCGGAGAATAATAATAGAGCAAAGTGTGATACTGATAAACAGTAGGCCCGTGACCTCGTTACAATCATTCTCCTTTGTATTTTTCTTCTATGTTTTGCATCGTTAATCACTGTATACACATGCATATATCCACACATATTTCACATATTTATTAAAGCTATTTATGTTTGCTAGCATATGAACTGACCAGATATTAAAAAAGTATATGTTTTGCAAGTTTTTTTGGTCCACATGTTTCAACTTTTAACTCGTTTTTGGCTTTATATTACTCTTTTTTTTTCTTTGGATCTTTTCATACTTATTTGTTAGTCGATTCTTTGGATATATCGCTCATTTTCTCTTTCTGTGAAACTAAAATGTATTCATTTACTTTCTTCTGTAGAAACTATGTTATTGTTACATTAATGCAGCCCCAACTTGAGGTTAACCCCAAAAGTAAATAAAGTTGAGATCTTAAGTTTTCAGCATTGCATTTTTGCGTAAGCTGTTGAATCCTTTTTTATGGAAGAATAACTAAAATATTCTTGATTAACTAATATAAAAATTATTTTAATAATCAACCAATTTTTTTGAAATTGTTTTAGTAATTATTTCTAAAAATATATATATGTATGTATATTATGACATGACTAATATAGTCAATAAACATCCGATCAAATTATGACAATATAGAAAAATTAACATGACTTTTGCGGAATGTTTAACTTTTGAAAAGGGGCCCCGTGAAGCTCAATTTTCATATACATCAAAGAAGGATAATCACAAAAGACTGCAAAAATCTAAAGCTGTACCTGAATTTTTATAAAAAATTGCAAACAATTTAAAATGAAAACGAAAAACTCAAAATGTAAAAGTTTTTTTGGTTTACAACACTAAACTCCAAAATATATAATCACAAAACCAAATAATAACTTATTATAAAAATCTCCTTCACTACACACTCTTCAACCTCTAACTCTTACAAGTTAAACCATAAATGGAAACTCATCCGTCGGAAACGAATGTCTACACACTAACCACCTCTTCAATCTCCTACGTCAAACCCCAAACCTCTCTTTCTCTCCTCCGCTTCGGCGCCACCGAGCCACCCTCCTTTATCCTCCGCAACATCACTCTCACCGCTCATCCCACTGAAATCCTCGCCGTCGTTGGCCCTTCCGGCGCCGGAAAATCAACTCTCCTCGATATTCTCGCCTCTAAAACCTCCCCAACCTCTGGCTCAATCCTCTTAAACTCCATTCCCATAAACCCTTCCTCTTATCGCAAAATCTCCTCTTATGTTCCTCAACATGACTCTTTTTTCCCTCTCCTCACCGTCTCTGAAACCTTCTCCTTCGCCGCTCGTCTCTTGCTCCCAAACCCATCAACAGTCTTTGAAACCGTAACATCTCTTCTCTCAGAACTTAATCTAACACACCTCTCAAATACAAGACTTGCGCAAGGCTTATCCGGTGGCGAAAGAAGAAGAGTGTCTATAGGTTTAAGCCTACTTCATGACCCTTGCTTTCTTCTCCTCGATGAACCCACTTCCGGTCTAGACAGTAAATCCGCTTTTGATGTTGTTCACATCCTCAAATCCATAGCTGTGTCAAGACAACGGACCGTGATCTTGTCCATCCACCAACCTAGCTTCAAGATTCTCTCTATCATTGATCGACTCTTACTTCTTTCAAAAGGAACAGTAGCTTACCATGGAACTCTTAATTCTCTCGAAGGTTTCTTGCTCTCCAAGGGATTCACCGTCCCTCCGCAGCTCAATTCTCTCGAATACGCCATGGAAGTACTTCAACAACTCCGTGAATCCGATGGAAACACCGACGTTATCACTCTCCCTTCGAGTGAAAACCGAAAACAGAGAGAAAAACAGAATATTGTTCGATATAGAAAATCAAGAATCACAGAGATATGGCTTCTTTCGAGAAGATTCTGGAAGATCATTTACCGGACAAGACAGCTGCTTCTGACCAATGCATTAGAAGCACTTGTAGTTGGTCTTGTCTTAGGAACTATCTACATCAACATCGGAATCGGCAAAGAAGGAATCGAGAAAAGATTCGGCCTTTTCGCCTTCACACTCACTTTTCTCCTCTCTTCAACAACCGAAACCCTCCCGATCTTCATCAACGAGCGTCCAATTCTTCTCAGAGAGACTTCCAGTGGAGTTTATAGACTATCCTCTCACATTCTTGCCAACACACTCGTTTTCTTGCCTTATTTGTTCGTTATCTCAATCATTTACTCTGCTTCGGTCTATTTCCTCGTTGGTCTCTGCCCCACGTGGCAAGCTTTTGGGTACTTCGTTCTGGTGATATGGATCATTGTCCTAATGGCGAATTCTTTTGTTCTCTTCTTGAGCTCTCTTGCCCCAAATTACATTGCAGGAACCTCTCTTGTGACGGTTCTTTTAGCGGCCTTCTTCTTGTTCTCTGGTTACTTCATTTCAAAGGAGAGTCTACCTAAGTATTGGCTTTTCATGTACTTCATCTCGATGTATAAGTATGCGTTGGATGCGCTTCTTATAAACGAGTACTCGTGTTTAGCTTCCAAGTGTTTGGTCTGGTATGAGGAAGCTCAAGGGAAGATCTGCGTCGTTAATGGAGGTGACGTGTTGGAGAAGAAAGGGCTTCATGAGAAACAGAGATGGTTTAATGTTTACGTTCTGTTAGGGTTCTTCGTACTTTATCGTGTGTTGTGTTTTCTTACTCTCCTTAGAAGGGTTTCAGGTTCCAAGAGGTAACCATTTTTTTTTCTTATCCTTAGTTACTCTTTTTTTTTGTAAATTTATTATTCATACTCATCAACCTTTGTTAATTTATAAACTTTCTCCATATCGATCAATTACATTTTTTTTTCGGGATGAATCATTCAATATATCCCTCTCTTTCCTTTCAATGGTTACTACATGTGTTTGCTATGTGGAGACATGTCACATACGTGAGATGAGAGGTCATATTTAACATTTTGCAGACCTGTCAATTGCATTTTTTGTTTTTTTGTTTCAATATAGTTTTTAAGAAAGATCTTGGGACAAAATTTGACTAATAATTATGTACGTACATGATATTTTGGTTCCTTTTTATCACAAGAAAACGAAATAAGTACCATAGCTTGACCCACCAACACTAGTTTAAATTACTATAGTTCTTATAAAGTAGTGGTTTTAGTAAAAAAATACTATTTTTCTCAAGGTACGTGATCGATTGTCATTAGATACTCTTAACCACCGTTGTTTATATTTGGAGACTGCGTATCACGAGCTTAGCCGCATTAAACTAAATGACATGTAGAGCTTCGGCTAGGATTTATGTGGGCACAAGTCTTAAATCGTGGCATGGAAGAGTCACTTTGGATAACTTCTTAGCTTGGGGACAAACTTTGGTCTTCACGGGTCTCCATCAGTATCGGGTGTAACCCAAAAAAATATTGGCTTTAGTTCCCAAATTTTTAAAAGTTCATATATTTATGTTTTATGGTCGCCAAATTGTAAGAAGAAAATTACATTAAAAGGTTTATAATTTCCAAAATTTGAAAGTCGGCCCTTGTCTTCATTTCCTTTCTCTTTTTTTAAAAAAAAAATGATTTCAATTTTTTCCTCCTTATTTTATGAATAAAATGAAAAAGATTTGACTGAAACAAAGATCCTAGTGATTTGTGTTACAATTTGGATTTAAATTTGGATTGTATTATACTACTAATGTGCAAGACTGAATTGTAGATAACAGCAAAAATGAATAATATTTGCGATATATATAACCTATCTCATTCAATGATCTTTTCTTTTTGAGAACATCTCTTTCACTAATCTTGTGCTAACATATCAAATAGTTTTAAAAGTCTAAACCAATTCGTAGAACTTGTATACATGTAAAATGTTTTTTTTTGGTAATTGTTCGGATAATTAGACAACAAAAATCGAATTTAAGAACACCGGAATTTGTTATTTACTATTATAGTTGAATTTTCCACGTATGGTTTTTCTTTTTGGGTCAAAAAATCTATTATTTGGAAAGTTGACATTGTTCATTTAGGTCACGTTGCCATCCAAAATTAAATGTTACTATTTTTCTTGCTTGTTTCGTTGAAATATAGTCCCAAGTACAATGTACATGCAAAACTGATAGATAGATACATATATACAAGTACATATGCATACAAAAATATTTGATTTAATATTTATAATATTGTGTTCACGGACTTGCTCTTTGTCTAGTCGCCCGTGAACGCCTACTGAAACCTACTGTGAAGTTTGTAACCAAACAATTTATTTGTTAAACAAACAAAAAGACTTTAAAGATGAACTCAACTGGTTTGGTATTATTTTTTTGTTTAATTTCAGTTAACAAGATTTTTATCAGAAAAAAACGTGATTCCAAACATGATTAGAGCTTAATCGAGGGCATGCGCTAGTTTGGATAAAGCTAGATGAAACCTAGATTTTGAGTTTTTGTTTTTATTGGTTCTCATTTTTTTAAAAGAAAAGGTATATATAAATAATTTTTAAATTGTTTTACAATACATAAAGAAATTTAAGAAAAAAATATAACTTATACAAAAAAACGGAACAAAGATAATAACAAAAATGAACAATTTGAATAAGTTGTCTATACTTTTGGTTTATGGGTGTTTTAAAAGTTATATAATTGGTATTTGATGTTCTGTTTTTTTTTATATTCTGTTTTGTGAAAGTAAAATATTGTGTAATCATATCTTCTCTATGTTATTGAATATAGTTTTTCAATTATTTTTTGTTTATAACTTCAGATATTTCAATACCGCTCATGAATATAAGTTATTTCATTTCAATATTAGCAAATCCTACTCTTTTTTTTGCTGGAATTAGAATGTATCTTACAATTTTCTGTATTTTTTATATTTTTTCACACATGCCTCATCAGTGAGTGAAGGGAATTGTGTAATGCTAGCTAAGCTTCGGGCCAATGGTTTGGAAAATCTTGCTCTGCAGCAACTTGATGGCATTATCCGCTGCAATGAAGATGGAACTGATCACTTTGTTGAGTCGATCATTTTGTCAACATGTGTACTGAAATTGTTTTTCAATATTTATAATAAATGTACTGAAATATTCTCTTTTGCTCTTTGATCATCTATTATAAATTAACTTATGAGACATTACAATTATCTTCAAGATTCATTGACTGATACGATTGAAGTATTTGAACCTATGATGATGGTAAGAGCTTAGTCTTTCAAAAGCCAAGTTTTTTTCATTTTCTTGGGTGTGACAAAAACAAGTTTTATTGCTTATACATATCTTACAGGATGTAGGTTGTAAACGATGGCCATAGTCACAATGCAGATCATTTTGTTTGCTTGCAGAAACTTATGAGATGCTGATTAGTCACTAAAACGATCATGATTGTTTCAAGCAATGAGACAAAAACGTCAACGGAATTAAAAGATCACTAACTCCACCTAGAGAATAAATGAAATTTTCTGAGAAAATAAGCTATATACAACTTGTGCATAGCAAAAACCATGACTAAAGATTAGTAATTGCTATAGCATATCTCTGTTGCAGATTTGCATTTTGTTGTTTGGCTTAGAGTCTTAGACGCTGCTTTCGGATTCTCCAAAGTTAACTAGGAGACATTCTCAGGATTCGTGAAAAAAAAAAAATATGAGTCATCCATCAAGAATCCATCACAATGATCAAGATTCAAAGAAGAATTAAGCAGAATCTTAGAGTTTATAATACTAATCACTAACAAATCCACTTTCATGTCACTACTCACCAAATAAGTTACCTAATTCTAAATTCTCATTTCCAAATCACAATTAACATTTACCAACCATTAACAAACGATTAGAAAACTAGTAGACGATTCAAAATTGAAGATAAATTATTGGCTAATAATGTACAGTTGCAGTATCTTAAAAATACTAATAATAACATTGGTTGTATTATATTCAGACATCTTCTGATGTTCATATTGCGTATATGAGTACTTGGGTTTTGTTTTTCTTCAAGCTCCAACTAAGGCCTTGTTCGTCAGGTCACCCAGATAGAGCAGTTGGGTAATCTATCTGGGTGATCTATCCAGATGAACCACCTCGATGAAAAACAAAAATTTGAAAAAAAATTTTTGAAAAAAGAATATCACCCAGATAGTTCAGCCAGATAGCTCACCCAGCTAGACTCACTCAAATAGCTCAGCCAGGATCACTCACATGCACTGTTTAGAAAATCACCGAGATAATCCATATGGGTGATGCTTTAAAACTTACTAAAGTAATATCAATTCTTACCTTGATCCAGGTGAGGTGATTCCCAGGTGAGTAAACCAACATGCCCTAAATCACACGCTCGGTGTCCAAGTGAAAACTTTTCAACAGCGATGTGACAATCAAAGTTTCGACCTTTTTCTATAAAACAAAAATGACGAGCAAAGTAGCAGCTTCTGCATTTCTCTCTCGTAGTAACGAACTGAGTAATCTTCAACAATCATGCATTCGGATTCTCTCCTTTTGCGAATCGAACTCATCGCGCATTGGTTTACACATCCACGGCACTGTAATCAAGCTTGGTCTTCTAGAGAATCTCGACTTATGCAACAATCTTTTGAGTCTTTACTTGAAAACCGATTGTATCTGGAATGCGCGTAAACTGTTCGATGAAATGCCGCAAAGAACAGTTTTTGCCTGGACAGTTATGATCTCTGCTTATACCAAGAGCCAAGAGTTTGCGTCAGCGCTTTCGTTGTACGAGGAAATGATGGCTTCGGGAACAGTTCCGAACGAGTTCACATTTTCCTCGGTGATAAGATCTTGTGCTGGTTTGAGAAACCTTAATTACGGAGCTCGGGTTCATGGTTGTGTTATGAAGACTGGGTTCGAGGGAAACGCAGTTATAGGAAGCAGCTTGACTGATTTGTATTCAAAGTGCGGGAAACTTAAGGAAGCTCGTGAACTGTTTAGTTCTCTTCAGAACGCTGCTGATACCGTCTCGTGGACGATGATGATATCTTCTTTAGTTGAAGCTCGTAAATGGAAAGAGGCGTTGCAGTTTTACTCTCAGATGGTTGAAGCTGGTGTTCCTGCTAATGAGTTCACTTTCGTTAAGCTTCTAGGTGCCTCTTCCTTTCTCGGTTTGGAGTTTGGTAAAATGATTCATAGCAACATAGTCGTTCGTGGAATTCCGCTGAATGTGGTATTGAAGACATCTCTAGTTGATTTCTACTCGAGGTTCGGTAGAATGGAAGATTCTTTAAGGGTATTGAATTCGACTGGTGAACGGGATGTGTTTCTTTGGACGTCTGTGGTATCAGGGTTTGTAAGAAATTTGAGAGCCAAGGAAGCTGTTGCTACATTTCTTGAGATGCGAGGTTTGGGTTATCGACCAAATAACTTCACATACTCTGCAATCTTGAGCTTGTGTTCCTTTGTCCAGTCGTTGGATTTAGGCAAGCAGATTCATTCACAGACAATTAAGGTCGGCTTGGAGGAGAGCATTGATGTCGGAAATGCACTTGTAGATATGTATATGAAGTGCTCGGCATCAGAAGTAGAAGCTTTGAGAGTCTTCAGAGCATTGATCTCACCAAACATCATCTCTTGGACAATGTTAATCGTAGGTCTTGTTGATCACGGGCTTGAACAAGATTGTTTTGGAGTGTTGACGGAGATGGTAAGACTAGGAGTAGAACCCAATTTTGTTACTCTATCTGGTGTACTCCGAGCCTGCAGCAAATTGAAATGTATAAGGCGGGTACGAGAGATCCATGGATATATACTCCGAAGAAGAAATTTAGAAAATGAAACCATAGCAGGGAATTCACTTGTCGATGCATATGCTAGCTCGGGTAAGATAAGTTACGCCTGGAACATGGCTAGGTCAATGGACAAGAGGGATAATATCACATACACAAGCTTGGTTACGAGGTTTAACGAGTTGGCCAAGCATGAAATGGCACTAAGTGTCATCAATCATATGTTTGGTGATGGAATCGGAATGGATCAGTTCAGCTTACCTGGGTTTATCTCAGCTTCAGCCAACCTGGGAGCTCTTGAAACTGGGAAACATCTTCATTGTTACTCCTTGAAATCAGGGTATTACAGCTCGGCTTCGGTTTCGAATAGTTTGATTGACATGTACGCTAAATGTGGTAGCTTGGAAGATGCAAAGAAAGTTTTTGAAGAAATAGCTAACCCTGATGCGGTTTCTTGGAACGGGTTGGTATCTGGCTTGGCATCAAATGGTTGTATTTCATCTGCTCTTTCCGCATTTGAGGAGATGAGGATGAAAGGAACCGAGCCCGATTCAGTAACTTTCCTGATATTGCTCTCTGCTTGTAGTAATGGAAGATTGACCGAGATGGGTCTTGAGTATTTCCGATCAATGAAGGAGATTCATAACCTTGAGCCACAGATAGAACACTATATTTATCTAGTTGATATCTTAGGTCGTGCTGGACGGCTACAGGAAGCAATAGAAATTATAGACACAATGCAGTTAAAACCAAATGCTTTGATCTTCAAAACATTGTTGAGAGGTTGTAGATACCATGGAAATATATCTTTAGGAGAAGATATGGCTAACAAAGGCTTAGCACTTGCACCATTTGATCCAGCCTTCTATATTCTTTTGGCAGACTTATACGAAGAATCTGGAAAACCAGAGTTGGCCCAAAAGACTCGAAATTTGATGAGCGAGAAAGGTTTGAATAAGAAGCTAGGCCAAAGCTCTGTGGAGGTTCTAGGAAAAGTTCACAGCTTTGTCAGTGAGGATGTTACTACAGTTGAGAAAGTGAATGGGATTTACGCGGAGATAGAATGGATAAAGAGTGAGATTGAAAGGTCAGGCTTTGCATACCGAGGTAGTAAAAACGCAAGCTATCACAGCGCGAAACAAGCTGCTGTGTTTGGTCTTCTATACACATCACCACAAACTCCGGTTCACGTTGTTAAGAACAAAATCCTGTGCAAGGACTGTCATGATTTCGTGTCCCTCGTGACCCAGTTAGTTGACAAGAATATAACTGTAAGAGATGGGAATCGGGTACATGTCTTTAAGAATGGTAAATGTTCTTGTAAAGGGGAAGAAACATCATTTGTATTATCATAGGTTTTTGAGAAGAATGATAAAACATTTATGAAATGAGTATGACATTGTTATAGTTTTGAAAATTATTACGCATGTTATTCAGAGGCTGAACCGTCTCTGAGACAACACTAGCCAAACAAAGCAACAAGTACACAAACAATGTAAAAAACTTGAAGTTACTCCTTCAACTGCGGATCAGTGGAACTAGCAGCCGGGATTTCTGTTTTGGACTCTGAAATTAGACCTTCAAGGGTTCTGTAGAAATCCTCAGGAAGAGGACCAGGTCGGTGCTGAGGAACGTGCTTTGGAATAGGTGCATCGTTCTCAATTACTTCACATTCGTAATCATCTGGAACACCCCAAGGGTCCCATTCTGCAAATGCAAACATGAAGTATTACAACTCCGTGGTGAAAAAAGTACTGTCAATGGGAAAACTCACAATAAACATTCTAGATCGTTGAAAAATGTGATCAGGCTCAAACGTAGGTACTTCTATAAAAGAATCACATATCATAAGAAGAAGAAAAAAGATCTCTAAAACCTCATTCGAAGGATTATGAGATTCCAAAGAGATTTATCACAAGCATTAACACTAATGTGCAGATAACTTCAAAGCAAGAACATGGCCACACCTATGTGACTCTGAAGCAAAAACCGTTCTAAGCTGAACTGAACTATGCAAACTTTCACCCATACGCCTAGGTTAGCAAACAATACAAAAAGCTCCACTTTTGCATTCCCTTACTTGCATTTCAGTGACCATTAACTCAATAGTTTCTTTCCACTAACTTGATAGCCAATAAAGAGGTCATCTTTGCAATGCTCTGTGTCCAGTTTTTGCTACCTAACGATCCACAAAGCCTCTAAAATTTAGATTCTCACTTCCCAAACCCATCTCTTGGAAACAAGCCAATCTATAGTCCAATTGCTCATTCTTTGTTCCCAAACCAGAAATGCAAAGTAAAATTCTAATTCCAAATCTCATTATGCATTCGCAAAATCGGAATAAAATAGCAAATGAATCGCATGATAATAAAGATATAAGAAAAGGGAAGAGCATATGGACCGATCATTTTTCCAATGAGCGTGAGCTCATCTTGTGCCTCTTCGATGAGCTCCTCGACTTGACCGCAACCAAGACGCTTCTCGATCGCCTCCCAGTCTTCTTCTTCCTTGCAGACATTGAGACGGTGGCGCGTGAATGATTCCACCGCTTTCCGGTATCCTTCATCCTCCGGCACGGCTTGGATCTCTTTTAGGGTTTTGCTGTAGAGATCAATCAGCACCGCTCTCGCGTTCGGTACAACGTCAAGCCCGACGATCCCTGTCGTCTGCTTCACATTAGCCAACAATGGCCGTCCGATTACCCGCAGGAACATCTCAACCGCTGGATCGCTCTCAGTCCTAACTCCGGCGAAATCTCAGAAGGTTTGTTGGTTTACAGTGTCAACTCCCACATTTTCAGATGGAGAAGAAAAGAAAACGAAAGCCAGATTCTTAAATGGGCCTACTTAGGTTTCACAGGCTTTTTAATAACTTGGAGTTTTCTTATCTTTTTCTTTATTAAGCTGATGACAATGGGCCTTGACTTTTAAGCATTTAATTAAATAAAAACACTTTAGATCGAATTTAACTATAGTAAGTAGTTTATTAAATATATAGATATACAGTATGTACAGGTATTTGCTATATGTGTTAATCGGGACCATATATATAAATATGGCCATCTCTTACGTTGGATATTTTCAAAAACGGAAGTCTTTTTATTTTTCTCAATTTATTTTCATTTTTTTGGGTACATTAAATGCTTGTTCACTAAAGTAATAAGAAAACTAATAAGATAAGAAGAGAGGTAACAACTTGCATGCCCATCTTTCGTCATGAGAATCTGGACCGACCATAATATATGATAATTTATAAATACATAGTTTTCTTATTAAAAAAAAATCGTAATAAGTATTTCGTCATAGCCTTATTTTAATTATACTAATAATAACGACCCTACTTTACTTAATTCCAGAGACGATTAATCACAGAACTTTTCTATTACGACAAAATAAAAACGAAAACCTCAAATAAAATATGTTTGACCGACGCTTCGGATTACGACAAAATAACATTTAAAAAAAACTTTATAATAAAAAATGGTTGACCATTTAATAGAAGCCAAAGGCACAAGTGGGACTAAAGACGCCAGATTTAGGGTCTTTGTCTCGTGAGATTAAAAGCTAGCCAAAACCGGAGTCGTAGTTTCCGGTCTGAACCGAATTAACTGTTTGTGTAGCCTAGCTTCTCACACTAAGCTAATATTTTAAATCTCGACATTAAATGAAAGCAAATGATATGATACAA
Source organism: Schrenkiella parvula (assembly GCA_000218505.1). NCBI lineage: Eukaryota > Viridiplantae > Streptophyta > Magnoliopsida > Brassicales > Brassicaceae > Schrenkiella > Schrenkiella parvula. The sequence goes on along the minus strand of CM001192.1, from coordinate 8,019,702 downwards.
TATTTTTTTTTCTTTTAGCATGGTTGTCGCTGCCAAAATATTTTTAACTAGGCCCTCACATTAAATTAGCTTAATTATTTATTCAAGATAAATTATTTCTTTATTAGTAACATTTAATCAGGTTTTACCTCTATTGTTAAAATATTAGCTTAAATTCCTTTCGTACAAGAAAAAATGTAAAATTCGGATTTATACAGTTTAAGCCAAGAGAAAATATTTGGTATATGCAATGTCAATTTTAATCGACACAGATTATTATTATCACATTTCTAATTTTGGCTATCAATCTAAACGAAGAACAAATGTAGACTACACTTTAGTCTTTTTGTCTTCTCTTTCTTTCTCTATTGTATTTTTTTTTAATAAACACAGTAAATGTCAAGTTTTAACAAAAAATAATGATTAAAAACTGACTTCTTGAAAAAAAAAAGAGATTATATTCGTCTTCCTCATCCTCCACCGTCCCCGGCGGATCCGGCGGACCAAGAGGGAAAGTTTCCAGCGAAGAACAAATCATCTCGATCTCTCACCGTGAAATTCGGTATTAAAAGATCATCAACGTCATCGTCTTCATCTTCTTCCTCTTCTTCTTCTTCTTCATCTAATTCTTCGTCTTCCATGTTGACTTCTTCGTCTCCGTTTGCTCCTTGAACGTCGTCGTTTTCTTTCAACGGTGTCGTTGGAGAAAGATGAATCTCTTCTTTTACGGTGTTTGACCCAGAAACTGTTTGACCCGAGGGGCGATCGGGTTTTGGAATCGGGTTAACGGGTTGAGATTTGTTGCGAGTACTACCGGCGAGTGAGTTCCGGTGAGTAGGACGAGGATGAGTGTGTTCTCCGGTGTAAGTAACGATGAAGATATTCGGATCCAAGTTGCTTCTTTCAACTTGTTTTCTTGCTAAACATCCTTTTGAGCTACTGCATCTATAGTAATTCCTGTTTTTTTTTGTGTGAAAAACAAAACAAGTATAATTAGTACATTTTCTCGAGAAAAATAAAAGAGAAAATTTTGAAGGAAAGGAGAAAAAGATTGAACCTTGGATAAGGAGAGCCTTTGATTGGTTTTTGACCGTATTTACGCCATGCCCACATATCAGAAGAGAGATTCTCTTGAGTTACATGACATATGGTTCTCTTTTGCTGATTCTTTCTGCTTAAATTAGAGCAACAAAACAAAGATCATTCATTAAAAAGAAAGAAACTTTGGAACTATGAAGAAATCAATGAATGAAATCAAACCTTTTTCTAGATCGAAGAGGAGTTTGTGATTGTTGTTGAAGAAGCTGATCACGTTGACCTCTAAAAACAAAGACAGAAGAAGAAGAAGGAATGGTTGTGGGAGGTGGGAAAACCCTAACACCAAGAGAAGGTTTCTGATCTTGTGATTCGATGAGTCCTTGTTCTTGTTTCATTAAGACTTTAGGAGCTGATGAAACTACAGGAGAAGGAAGAGGAAGAGGAGATGAAGACAACCAAGTAGTAGTAACAGGTAAAAAAGGTTTGCAAGAATCTTGTAGCTCGTTGCAAGAAGAAGACTCTCTCTCTCGGTCTCCACCGATGTGTGTGAACAGAGGAGGAAGATCTTGTTGCTTACAGTTTCCTCCTCCGTCATCACCACCACGAGAGCTTGTGTTTATAGTCGCGGTGGAGACAGAAGAGCTGCAGCTTCTAACGACGGCGAAGAGATCCCAATCCTCAGACATGATTGATGATCTTTGAATTAGGGGGTTTTGATCGATCTCTTTGGTTTTTGACTCTGTTGGTGAAGAGAGAGAGAAGGAGACAAACTGTGGCGTAAAGGACGGCGCTGACTTTTTCTTTGTCGAAAGAGAGAGAGAGAGAGTATGGAGAGATTGGGCAGTGTACGAGAGGAATCAATGGGTGGGAAGAGAGAGCACTTGACTTGCTATTGTTTTCAATTATTTATACATTTGACTCCAAACAACAACAACAACAAAAGTGAACATATGATGGGTTTTCATACTTCCTTTTACATATTTATACTCTTTTTTTTACACATACATTGTTTATACTATTTTAAAAATTCCTATAATATAGATGTTTTGTTTAATAAGTGTTGTTTAATGTTTTACCTCTTTTTTCTTTAAATTATTTGTGATCAAATTTTCAATATGGTGATAAGAACTATTTCAATAAATGAAATGATGTGATGTTGGAATAAAATGGAAGATAATGCGTTAGAACTTAGAGAAGAGATTAAATGTTGTAGCAAGAGAAGTATGATTAGTGATATTTAAACAGTTAGCCGTTTAAACAAAAATATTTTTAAAAACAATTTCATACAACCAAAAGTGATATAATATAGCTTTTTTTTGTTTACTTCTATAGAAAATGTGTGTGAATATAGGAAAATATATTCCCATGTCAATATTGACTCTTGAGGTATACACAATTATTAGTGTAAAAAAAGGTAAACAGAAGAAGTAATATTAAATTGTTTCAAGCGTAAATAAGAATCCAAGAATTAAATCGTTTAAAATTCGATTCGAGATCCCTCCTCACAAACGCATCGTACCACTGATTTTGTATGATTTAATTACAAGAAAAAAAGGTAGAAAAAGCATGGATACTCCTTCACACGTCTCATTTCATTAGGCAAAAAAACAAAAAAAAGAGAGACAATTGTAAATTCGTGTGCTAAAAATAAAATGGTAATGGTACGAATAATATTCGAACCAAACAATTATGCACTCGCATCACTTGTCACTCTCTCCTTTTGTTTTTCCTTTTGAAAAAAAAGAAAAATTATTATCTAAAAATCTCAATGACACAGAAGAGTTTTCCTAATTTCGTAGTGGAATTTAGATACAGATTCTTTTGCTCTCTCTCTCTTTCTATACATATTATCCCACAAAAGCTGCTTTTTCTTTGACTTTATAACCCAAGTCAAAAGTGGGGACCACCTTGTTTTGGCGTACACTAGCAGAAACAGCGCAAGATAGTCTTATGTTCCTCTTGTGTCTTCTATGCGATGAAACGCTCACACAGTTTTGATTCGTCTACACAAATGGGAAATGATTCTCTTTCTCTAAATCGTCCGTTGTTCGCACGCGCGTCTTGGCCGTGCGTTTTACGCCTCCCGCTACATAACATGTATTTTGTTTTTGGTGTTAATAATCCATATAGTTAAAAGAACACACACGATTGTTATAGATTATTTGTGTTTATGAGAAAATTAAATATCGAAACTCATTCTAATGAGAAGGTGAAACAACAGTCCACTTTGAATTTTGTGTTGAAGACTCTTAATATATTATTAAAAAATGGTTAAAATTACTAAATATACGGTGGTCTACTGGTGATATAAAGGGGTAGATTTTTGTGTGTTCCAAGTTCAAACTTCAGTTAGTATAGAGAATTATTTTTTGTATCAGAATAATTGACTTTAGAAAACAATTGTGGGCTAAAAGTTTGGAATTTATTAGGTCTTTAAAAAAAGCAAAATTTTAAAACATTATCTAACATTTGACATCATCTAAAAATTCGAGACTTCTAAAACTCATAAAAATTACTGTTGAATAGTGAAAAAATAAATACTACTAATTCTATTGAGATAAACTGCATAGTATAAAATTTTGCATTGCATGTCAATTTACATATTTGATAACAAACCACAAAATTTGAAATAAAAAAAATTCGGTTTCAACACCTTTGTTTAAATTTATATATAATTTTTTATTAAATTAATTTTATTTTTTAGCGATAAGCATTTTATCAAATTAAATTTTATATGGACAATACCAATAAAAACATCAGTTAAACTACATTTTATTTGTATACTGTTCTTCATTCATAGATGGCTTTTAAAAATAGTTAAATACATTTTCCAAAAACACCGAATTGTTTGTTTTAGCTTTTTTAGTAACGAATCACTTTACTAAGGAGTGAGAGATTTACCACAATTGATGTTTGTTTTATGTTTAATTTTGTTTCCTTGAACACAATTTTTTTTGGTATAGTATAATATATATAATATCATTTTTTCAATAAGTAAAGTGATTCGTAACGGCAGAGTCTTTTTAATGAGTTTGATTATATTATAATTTAATGATATCTAAAAATAGATATCGAAGACGAAATTAGCTTTTTTTCAGCCACGTCCCAGACAGTTTTCTATAAAAGCCATTATGATCAACAAGCCACTAAAAATAGTGCTTTCGCTTGTCCTTTCTAAATAACTAATGCTTTAACTCGAGGTTAAGAACAAAAATAAAGCTTTATCCTTTAACCTTTTATTTATGAGAAAAAAATCGTTATATATATCATATAAAGTACTGGCTTGCCAAATGACAAAAGCAAGTTTGCTATACCAATTTTAAGTTTCATTTGATTTTCAATATTAGAAAAATAGAACTTCAAATATATTCTACAATTTGATATTAAGGATACTTTTTTCTGAAATAAATATGATAAACAATCTCGGTTGATTATATCAATTTTACACAATCTACAATTTATGTAAGATTTAAACGACACTTGCAAATTTTTCTGATAGAGAGCTTCCAAATGAAAGAATCACTAATCAATATATATTCTATATAACACATCACAGTGCACCATTATGGTTTGATAGATCGATAATTAATGGAATCGATTTTAAAAACCAATAAGAGGAGGAGAATGGGTCCATACATGACACGTGAAGTAAACGACAACATGGGATGGATTCTTTGCTAATACCTAAACATGTTATTTTATTTATATGAAGTTAATATCACTCGAAATTTCATCGATCAATTCTTTCATTTTTTATTTTATTTATTCGATACAATTTTTGCTCCTCTTAAGAGATATTTTTTTTTCTTTTATGCTTTATATATCTTTTTGACGAAAAATGCTTTATTTACTTATCCAATTAAACTTTTGCCTATTATTTCATTAAAAAAAACTGTATCAAAAAAGTAGTCTACTGAACTTGCTGAATAGGTTGTAAAATATGTGTATTTTTTTCAGTAGCAGTGATAAAAAAATGGGAGAAAATTGAAGCAATATATACAAAAACATATCTTTTCTCTATTCGTCATCTATTGTTTGAAATGAAAATTTGTATTATCATGGTATCATAGTTTAAACTAATCCATGACGTGTATAAACGATCTAATCATACCGTGTTCTAATTTGATCATGATATCATAGGTTGTCTTTTTGATCACTTTCATGACTTGGTTATGTCGGTGTAGCAATTTCTGAATAAAACATATGAGGTGTTACATAAAAGACCACATAAATCTATTTCACAAAAATTGTTAAATTAGAGCTTAAACCTATTTAGATGTTATCTGCCGAAGAAATGAAGATGATTTAAAATATTAAAACGAGAGAGAAGTCTTAAGCATAAAAGATTTTTTTTAAAAACCAAAAAATAAATTAAGCAGAAATTAGAAAAGATGATTTTAACTAAAAAGAAATCGTTTATATCTTAATTTTTGTAAAAATATTGATATATGTATATATATAAATAAAGCTCAATAACTTTTTTAAAATGTGTGTGTTTTGAAATTTACCATTCTAATTATAAAATATAAGAGTTTTTCTCAAAACTTGTATGGTTTTAAAAAGTTTGTAAGAGACTAGATTTTTTGAGTACTAACTTATAATTTCACGATTTAATTTTTTTTAAAGTTACTGTTAAAAAATAATATAGTTAGAGAATGTTTGAAAAAAAATTATATTACTATAATTCTACATCATATCACAGTTTTCGCAATTTAAAGTCATGTTCTTACGAAAAATGACTATTTGTTACATTATAATATAATAATTGCATATGTTACAAAAATACAATGAACATTTCTTTTCAAATTATATTAATAAATCTTCAAAAATATTTGAAACATTACAAAGATTCAGCAAAAAATGTCAATATTTCCAGAATCGAAAGCTAAGAAAGATAAACAAAACTCCATAACAAAGAAACCATCAAAACTAAAATTAACACATGATTTAATTCAAAGCCGGAAATGGCGAAACAAACTAATAATAACACCACGAAGATAAAACCAAAACAAAACGATTAACAAAATAATAAAGACTAATGAATGACAAAGTAACTCCTATAATGACTACTTTATATTTGTTTTTGTTTTAATAATATTTTGTAATGCCATAGTTAATTATTTTTTATACAGTGTCACGCTTTCATATCACAAATAGGTAGCTACTTCAAGTACAACGTAACAAAGATATAATTTTCACTTTCACAATTTCATTAACTCATGGAAGAAACTTGATTAATTAAAAAATTAGTTATCTCATTTTGAATAGAAGTTATGGTAGTTAGCCAAATTAACCTTTATTTTTTTATTCAAACACACAAGTAAAAAGAAGATCATACGTTTTTACTATTGTTAATTTCGGATGCTATATATATATATATAATCCATAAGATCTTGCACTGTTATCTTCTTTCTCTCTAAAACATTATATAATTAACCCAACCAACATAGATCAATTTGTCTATGACGTTCGACAATGTGTTTTTGTCTTCCAATTACTTAGACAATTTTACAACAAAATCTTATCTAATTGGAATGACTTGACACTAAAACATCTTTTAACTCGACCTAAACAAATCTCTATCCCACTCAATAAAACACGTACGTTTCTAAGTCAGATGCAATGATCGGAAACTTAAGTTTTTCTTTCTTAGTTCTGTCCTTGTTTTTCTTGAATGTTACACCACACATATTCGTGTTTTATTTAAGCAAACTTGTTCTCATCAACAAATGCCGAAAGTTAGTTCCGTCCTCGTTCTTTGACTGCTACAATTACTTGGACGATCTCTTGTAACTATACTCATACAAGTCGTTCTGCCTTTTCTCTCTTTCCAAATTGTATACTAGGACAATACATTCATGTCTATCATATCTTCCAAATACCTACGTGACTCGTGCTTCAAATATCCATTTGATCGTTTATTTATGATTTTAAATCAACTCGTTGGGATTAACTATGTGTACTGCTGAGTGGTGTCATCAGGTGAGGCCAGGACCACTGGACGTCACATGCTCCCACACTTCTTATCCAATGCCAACGACAGGCTGAAACATGTGTTGGTCATGTGAGTGGGAAACAGGATAATTCCATCTGACTTTTTTTAGAAAGTCAACGACTCGAGTTGGATAATCAAGTCAAGTCCTATCCTCACTCTTGTTGGTCATAAACTCTCTTGCTTTCGTAATTCCTCACTGCTTTCCAATTTTTGTTGACTTTTAATTTGTTTCCACCTATAGACACGGAGCTGAAGTAATATAGTCCCATTCACTACTACAACATCATATTTTAGTTTATTTATGTAAAAGTAGGTTTAACTATCATAAACTTTTGATATGGATTCATTATATACATGTTGAATAATTCCATCAAAACAAAAAGATAAAATTTTTTTGTGGTGTAAACAATTTTTTTTTGGCTTTAATCCTTCTTTAACGTCCACCAAAGTATGAACATAATATAATTATTTTGTAAATAATAATTTTGATACTCAAATGTTTAAACCTATAAATTAATTTCGAATTAAAAACTCATAAAAATTAATATAGTATTTGAACCAATCTTTAAGTTATGTTATTTAAATATGTTATGTTGTCAATCTTTAAGTGATATTTAATCCAAAGTAGACCAGAAAAATTATTATTTTTTAAAAAATGTATTTCATATTTTTTATTAAAAATTTGATAAATCTTAAATAATTTAAAATGACAATGACCACTTCTCTAATTGCCAATAAAGTTTAAGTCGAAAAACCTATAATACTTAAATACATATGTATACTGTGATGTTGTCATTTTTTGCATATATATATGATCATATAGACAGCTAGAATTAATCATAATTTTTGAAAGTTCAAACTTTGTTAAATTTAGTCTTGCATACATTTAGTCGAACAAAAATGGTTTTCCTAAAAAAAAAGATTGTGACGCTTTTTTATGTTTAGTATTCAATTTTTTTTTAATTGTATTAGCTTAAAAATATGTGTAAAATTGTATTAATATTGTTAGACCATAATTCTTTAGTAAAAAAAAAGTTTAGCGGCTTAAAAATGTAACTATTATCATAAAAAATAAATTTGTTATCTTAAAAAACGGTAACAAAATAGTGGTTATAAGCCGTTATTTAACCTGTTTCTCGATTTATCAGACATTAATCATCAACTTTTTAACTTAACAAGTTTAACTGATTTGGTCTGACCCAACCAAATTTTAGCAGAGTTATGGATCCGATCCATTCTAATTCTAAATTATTTAAAACAAGAAAACGTACTTCCACTTTGACGAGGGTAAAAGAAATTGAAAACTCTTGCGATTTGCATGTTCAATCAGTAAAAGCTATCATATCATATTGCAAAAAATTCTAACTTTGACCAGTTTAGATGCTAAACATTATATTTTCTAAACGAAAGAAAAAGGAAACCATAGGTCAAATAGGGTTTGTGTGAATCAGGAGCACGTGCGCCAACGTATGTCACGTGACCAATTCTATAGGGTTGCAAACATAAATTGAACATCAAAATTCAAAAGAGTGGAAGAAGGACAATAGACAAATTCCAGAAAATATGATCCAATCAAAAAGGCATCACTCTTATTACAAGACATGACTACATTAGTTCCCACTATAATCATAACATCCACTGCTACACTACAGTACATTACCTATTCAGTTTACTACTAATAACAATAATTTGCTACAAATTTTAATATTATTGTTAAATGTAAAAATACGAAAGTAAAAATTCTAATATTACTAGGTAAAAACATTGAAACGAAGTTTTTTTTTTTGCTCATTCAAAGTTAAGCAAAGAAATTGGTTTATATATATCGTTCAAATTGAAAAGTTTAAATGGGAATAAAGAGAAATTTAAGCTTAAAATAGGTCTTTTCTCATCAAGGGGTCGGAATTAAAAAACTTCTTTGGACAATATTGAAGGATGTCCCTTAATGAAATAAAGAGAAGGTATAATACCAATAATATTCCATTTGTTATTCATTTTGCAACAAACTATCGAGAATATAACCCTTTCCGAGCACAAAAGGTTTCTTATCTATGATTACCAAAAAGAATATGGCTTCATTACATGTAATTTACATAAACCTTTACTTTTTTCCAAAAAAAAAATAAGACGAGAGAGAGAAAAAAAGAGGAATATATGCTTCTAGAAAGAAAACAAGGAATCAAATCCTCTTTCACTCTTACACATTTTCACTCTTCTTTTCTGTTTTTTTTCTTCTCAAAACACAAATTTACACATCTACAATAAAAATATAGAAATCCAAATACGAAAAGAGTCGTAAACGGATCCAAAAAGAATTTTTATCGAATAAGACGAATAAAAATATCCGAACACACTAAAAAAACTATAACTAAAAATAGGATTTGAATAAAAATAACAAAATATCATTATACTGTTCCAATTCCCTAAAACCGATTTCAAACCATATCACTAAAATTGATTTTCTTATTCAATAAAAGTTTATATATCACTAGTGATATCCCAAAAGCTATAGTAAATAAAAAGAGAAAAATAAGTTTTGATTAATGAGTTTTTATTTTTATTTATCTGAATTTTACGTCCCAAAATAATCGTGGGAACTAGGTCTACGATTTGGATTGCGCAGTGACCAGCGAGGGATTTGATTCTGGATTGTTGTCTTTTACATGCTACGAGAGGATCTAGAGATACCATGGCCATAATTAACTATCTTTTTGAGCTTGCATTTGCATTTAGGATTTATAAATAGTAATTCTAATATTATTGTTAAATGTAAAGTTACAAACGTTTGCGTTTTAAGCAATCATGACGACCTAAGAATGGTCAAAAAGATGTAGTTTCAAATATCCATATTCATTTATCTGTATTTAATCATTTACTTAATCACGTATGAAATCTAATTAAATGACAAATCCGAGCATCTAATTATGTTCTAATTTTTTAAAAATTACAGAAATCTCTATAATCAAAATTTTCTAAAATATTATTTATGGATTAATATATATATATAAAATAAAAAATTAGAAGAAATTTTTCAATAAACACTTACACACCATGGGTGAAAAAAATAGTTTTAGCTTGTTTCAGAAAAACGGGTAGAAGATAGAACTTAGAAAAAAGAGAACGTAATATTGGAGACATAAAAAAATATGTGGTTTTAATTTGGCAATGAGGCTAAATGATTATAAGATAAGATGTAAATAAAGGAAACATATAAAGATGAAATCTTATGATTTTTTGGACCACACCCACTATAATGTTTTATTCATATTTGATGTATCATCTTTCTATTTTTTTCTTGGAAGAAAAGACATCTAAAGGGAATGAAATGAGAGAGATGTTTGGTTAATGGTTATAGTTCCTTTCACTTGTCTTTTAAAAAGAGAGTTTTGGTTTTAATAGTTTGGTTTATGTCTAAAAGGAGAAACAAGCCAAAGAGAGAGTTTCAGTGATGATCCAATTCCAAACTCATTCTATGAATCAATTTGGTTGTCTCTAAAAGATGAATTCGCTAATATCTTTTTCTCCTTTCGGTACAAGTGATGGATGATAGAGAGAATCGACTAAAGGTTTTGGTCCTTACAAAGAGGGGCCATTAGATAAGAATATAATGACGTGATTGTCATTATCACGTGGTGTTTGATTGTGAAATCTTTCATGAACATGTTTTGATTTTTGTGGGTTTGGTTGGTTTCAAAAGAGAATGAGCCAAAGGATAGTTTCTAAAACCTTGGCCCCTCTCCTCAATTTGTTTCTTATGGGTTTGGCAAGCGACAACGATATAAGATCAACCTCAAACAACTTTTTTTTGGGTGTTATGATTATTTCATTTATACAATAAGACCCTTTTTTTTATCTTTTACAACTCGTAAATTCGAATAGAATCCCCATTGAAACAAAAAAAACGTAACATAAAATTTTTTTTTGAATATGTAAAATCAGAGTCCATTATTTTAAAGCTATACTAGGGTTGATTCCGCGCTACGCGCGGGTTATGTACATAAATTCTGGTTTTCTATGTCAGCTAGAATGTGACGTTTGTTTTGTAATTTCTGTAAATGATTAATTCTATTTTTATTGTTTATATCTATAATTTTTATTTCGTTTTATATATTTTATGTAATTGTAGAATAAAAAAATATTTATAGTTGTCTTCGTGTTTAAATAAAGAAAATTATGTAATTTTTAAAAGGATAACATCTTTGTGTGCATAAAAAATAAGCTACAACATATTTATCGCGAAAAAAGAAAAACATTCTCGGCCGAATTCATATCGCTTCCATTGGTTTTGCCCATGGTTTTTTTGCTGAGGTGGCACCTCTTAGGAGCCCCAAACTTAAACTTTTATATAGTAGTAATTTTTGACACATCAAATTTATGTTTGATAAAGAAAATTGACTAAAACACCATATCAAATTATATATGATATTAGCTTACTAGGTTGATTAAATGGTTAATTAAAATTTTTATAGGAGATTATCTAAAGTTTGATTTTCATAAAAAAAAACATTTTTTGAAGATTAATAGAGATAAATTTACAGAAATTTCATATATGGTGTAAGCAAAACTGTTTATCGTAGTCCCCCATCTTAAAGATATAACCAATTTTTGCGGAATAGATAAAACTTATCTTTATAATTATAATTTATAATAGAATAATACTAATACCACAAAAACACCATGTCAAACCATGTTGCACACACATATGTTGTGATGGACTAACCGGTCAGGTCTAGACTATTGGGCTTCTGTGTTTAACTTCGCGAGCTAATTTGCGGTAACCACCAAATACACATACAACTTAATAGGTTCATGTGCATGAACAATTTCATGTAATAGGTAATACAAAACGTGTTACATTCATAACAATAACAACTTTAAGATAAACTGTTGGCTTTTACTAAGCCTCAGATCAAAAAGCCAATAAAGAAGTATGGAGATACAAAACCGGTTTCTCAGTACAGAAACCAAACAAGTTGAAAGAGTTAAATATCTAAATAATAATATGATTGGTCTAATAAACAAAAAGTCCATAATGCTGTTTCCTTTTAACCCTTCCATAGCTTCAAAACTCTATCTTTCCCACCAGAGACTACTTTCTCACCATCTGGACTCCAATCCACCGCAAAGACCTATACCGAAAAACAAAAGGGTTGCAACATAAAGAGAGGAAAGAGATTGAAGTTCCGGTTAAAAGTCTAGCTTCAAAGGTGTTAATACCTCATCTGCATGACCAGGAAGATCTTGTTTTAACGTTTTCGTCCTAATTTCCCAAATCTGTGTGGAAGTAACAAACTTTCTGATTCAAAATCTGAAGAATATCTCCGCAAAGAGTAGGAGTGGCATTTCATCAAGTCCCGTCATACATTATACAAAAGTAAGTGTTTACCTTGAGAGTAGAGTCTTTACTGCCACTCAAAAGCAATCTACTGTCTGCGGACCAACTGACTTGATACACAGGCCCAACATGGCCCCGGAAAGCTGTAACGAATTGTCCTGTGATGCCGTTCCATAACCTAACAGATCTATCAAACGAAGCACTTGCAATCCATTTCCCATCAGGTGAGAAATAGACATGATTTACAAGCTGTTGATTGATCAATAAAGGTACAGAATTAGAAAGGGAACTAACCAACTAGATGCGAAAAGAGTGGAATTGTTAAGTAACTTACTTGTTGATGGCCGGTCAAACGCTTTTTAGGTTGTTTGCTAACAGATGGTTCCCAGAGGAACATAGTGAAATCATCAGAACCTGAGACTAATCTTTCAGGGGAATCCCCTTTTGTTTGGTTGTATCTTTCGAGAGCCTATAATAAGCAAAAGAAGTCAGTTCCAAAGAGAGAGATCAGCATCATGTTAAAAGGGAGAAACTGATCTCAAGTGTAGAGTGGAGTGAGAAGCTGTACCTTTTTCATTTCTTCGCTTGGAGGATATTGTCTTCCAGTGTGGTCAAAAGCTCCTGTTCGAAGGACATATTCTGTGCTCAATGCAAGAGAGTTAACCCAATGCCCATGCCCCTGAAGTAACAGAAGAAGCAGAGTACAATTGAGGTGGTTAAAAGTGATACTAAGTGAATCTGAACGAACTACAGTTCAAAAGATGCTGAACATGCGAAAATCACACAAGCCATTTAAAATACAATCAGGCCGGATTTAAATTAGCGCTGTAATATAAGATCTTAAGAGATAGTAGGCAGAAGATGAGTGCATCTAATACTAATGCAGAGGAAAAAATGATCAGAAAAAAATCCCTGATATAGCTAAAAGTTTACCTTCAATTCACGAATGAGCTTCCCATGAGTAGTCTCCCACATCTTTATCGTACAATCTTGGGAACTGCAAGAGAAGAACACAAGAATATGTACCTAAAAAGTGATAATTGAGCTTAAACATCGAGGCAAGGACCAAGTGGTAACTAAGATAAGGTTTAAACATTGAGGCACGGACCAAGTGATAACCAAGATAAAGAGAAGTTTCTTTCATTACTTGGTTATCAGATCTGAGACTAACCCAATACCGATGCTTGAATCATCTAAGGTATTAACTATAAACTACATTGAAATATTTGACAATACACATTAGACACCAGAACGACGAAAGCGGACAAGAAACATTTCACATATTAAAAACATACCCTGTATATATAATTCCGTCTCCGCCCCATTTCACACAAGTCACAGCAAGTGTGTGTCCACTGAGACAAATTAAAGTTTTCTTCAGTGTGACATCCCAAATCCTTGCATCCCCATCTTTGCTAGAAGTTACGAATCGACGGCAAGGAGAACTAAGGTGGACTGGTTCCCACGAGATACCAGTAATCCATTTCTTGTGACCCTACGAAAAAAATGTAAATATCAAAGGTAATCAGTAACAAACCAAAACATATGTTCATTCCACAAGATAAGCTATAGTAAGTATAAAAAAGACTTTACTGTAAGTGGATTGCCATCTAGTTCTCCTTTCTTCGGATTCCAACAACAGATTTCACCGGATTTACTGCCACTCACAAGATGCTTACCATCCGGAGACCAAGCAACTGAGAGAACCCAATTCTTGTGCCCTGAAAAAGATTAGAGGTAGTGTCATCAGGATGAACTATTATTAAGCATCTAAAGAACGACGGTGAGCAAAGTTTCAAACCTTTGCAAGTAAACAATGGAGTTTCAGTGTTGAGATCCCAAAGCCTGACAGTAGTATCACCTGAGCCACTCGCTAACTGCTTACCGTCAGGACTAAACGAAACACAAAGAACAGCTTCCGCGTGACCTACAATTTTAAACAAACCACAAATAAACTCAACTAACCAATTGACAAATAGTTAAATCTCCTAACTAGTTCAATTATGAAAATCAAATAAGAACAGAACAAGAACTATGATGACTTACCAGCAATTGTTTGTGAGCAACGGTTAACTGGACGAATTCGGAAAACAGCTTGTTGTTGATAAACTATTGTCAAAACCTTCTCCACAGACACTGAAGACAAACAGATTTGTAGGAACATCTATTAGAAACATAATTAGATTTTCATGGAGCCATAAGACGCACTAAACCAAGCTGATTCAATGAGTTTTTTTACCTTTGTTTTTCTCCAAGTAAGTTCCTACAGGTACAAGAAGCTCTTCGTCTGATACATAGAAACTGTAAGGCAACATCTCCTCCTGGATAATAATAATCAACCCATACGCAAAATTCAAAACCCGGTGCATAATATTTTGGTAATTAACGGAGTAAAAGCATAAAAATTTGCCAATCAGGATTCGCAAAGAAATCATCAATAAACACTAAAAAACAGAGGCGTCAAAAGTTTCTGCAAAATCATTTCTCTGAGCGAAAATTAGATTCGAAAGTGAAAGAAGATTGAATTTTTTTTGGTTAGTTACATTGTTGAGGAACTTGTTGACGAGCTGAGTAAGCTGTAAAGGACCAGCGCTCTGTGGAATATACATAGAAGAACCTAAATGAGTTCCTTCTGGGTCTGTTAACAGACACATCACCGTATTACTCATCCCTGCCTCGCCGGTCTGCATCATGTTTATCACGACGAGGAAGGAGTTTAGAGACCAAACTCCGACTTCGTGTTTGGCCGTTTAGAGAGAAAGAGGGAAGAGGAAAGACAAATTAGGTTTGTTATTCTTTTAATCGGACCCGAAGCTATTAGGGTTGGGCCAAAACCCAAAGTAAATTTTTAGTGATAATACATTATGGACCATCGCAAAAACTAAAAAAATATTATTTTGACAAAAAGGCAAATCGTAAAGATCGCCGTCTGTGGGGATCGAACCCACGGCCACGGGATTAAAAGTCACGCGCTCTACCACTGAGCTAAGACGGCACTTGATGTGTTGTTTCTCCTTATATCGACATATCGGTTTAGGGTAGCAAAATGATCAAAGAAGTGATTTGTTAGGAATGAAAACAATCTTTATATTGGTCGGAAGGAATTGAGGACTGAGACCATCTCAATCCATCACGGATTCTAACCAAGTTTCTCAAACTAAAAAATTAATAAAATATCAAAAAAGTATGAAAGAATATGAAAAAAGGTTCTCATAAACTCTTATTCGAGAACCCCATTAGAAACTTTTAAAACATGTGTCTCCTTGTTAATGATTCAATTTTTTTTCTAATATTAAAATTTAATTATAAAATTAAATTATATCATAATATTATATTTTATTGTTTAGAGACTTGTTTTGAGAAGGATGGAGATGTTCAGAAGTTGTCTTGAATGAAACAAAAAAATGGCTACTGAATAAATAAACATGAATTTAGCTCAAAATCAAAATGAACTAAAGGAATAAAAATTTAAGAATTAAAAAGAAAGTAAAAAGTTTTTAGTTTTTTCAGTTTTAGAATATTTTCAAGAATAACAATTTTGTGTCACCTTCGCATGTTATTCTTCTTGTTTTAGTTGTTTGAAGCTGTATTGACGTTTCTATTTACTCCACATATATTTCAGTTGATCGATCGTTTTAATCAAATCATTTTTTTTTCTGAAATTATTTTTTAGTCTACCTTAGAGTTGAATTCGAATTTACTCTTTTCCAGTTCCGAATTATCGTTTATTGAAATTTTTAATATGCTGTATAAAAATTAACATTGATATATTTTTCTCATCGTCTTTCGGGCATCGTTCCGAAATGCTAGGATCGTTCAATTCTTACTAGTGAATCTTAAAATTTTTTTGATGTTAGTTATTGGTTTGAATGATGTTAGCCTCGAAGAAAAAATTGGTTCAGCGAGATCTTCCCAGTTTTTTTTGTTGTTTTTTAATCAATTTTGAATAGTTACATATTTAGTTGTAGATAATCCACAGTTGCGACAATATTTAGATAGTTACAGAGTGATATATGGTTATGGTTGTGGCTAATAAGCCACATGATTTATATCTAATTCATAACTATTTAATCACATATAGCTACAGAAAAATTACAATTTGCATATTTTTATTTTGTGACTAATCCGTAGCTTCTTAGATAAGAAACATTAATTACATTGACATAAAACATCAATACTAATATTTCTATTTTCTTGGTTAACATTGACTTTTTCATATTTAAATTTACAAAATTAATATTAATTTAGAGATTTTACAAAATCAATACTAATTTAAAGATTTAATCTGAGCACATGGTAGTTTGTAAAAATACATCTAACAATTGGAGATATTTGAGAAATTAAATGAACATTTGCCAAGAAATTCCTCTAATTTTACAAAACCACCAGCTGTGGATGTCATGAGCTCGTATTTATAATGATGTTCAAGAAGATTTAAATATTTTATTATTCTCAATTAACAAAACGATCTCACTCAACTACACGCGATATGAATATGTGATATGGATGATCAATAAAAGTAATAAAATATGCTAATATGAAATTAAACAATACAACAAACAAGAACACATTCTTTATTTCTGAAGAAGATATGAAAATTCTAGTCCAAAAGACCAGAACACAGTGGTGCATGGAGCCCAAACCTATAACAACCTCAGATTGTTTTCTTAAACAAAAGAAAAAAACCTTAATAGACAAGTCACTTTTTTTCTTCATCGAACATTTCCGAACTTATGTTTGCCTGAAAATGATTGTGATTGCTCCTTTTGCGATACTTATCTCAAGTTTTGATAGGGATTCCTCGTACCTCTTGGTACTGTGGAACTCCATGTACTATTTGTTATTGTGGAGTTCCTCGTATTACTTGGTACTGTGGAAATCCATTTACCAAATGATATTGTGGAACTCCTCGTACCACTTGGTACTGCGGAAATCCCTGTACCAGATGATATTGTGGAACTCCTAATACCACTTGGTATTGTAGAAGTCCATGCACCAGATGATATTGTGGAACTCCTCGTACCACTTGGTATTGCGGAAGTCCCTGTACCAGTTGATGTTGTGGAACTCCATAAACTGCCTAAGCTCGTAATTGTTGGCAAGCCCCAGTAACCTTGCGCTTGTGTCGTTTCTCCTCTTCCTGCATCAGATTGGTTGAAACCAAAAATTAAGGTCAACAAAAGCAATACAAAAAGATAATGAGACAAAACTCCTACTTTCTCTCTCGATACGCTGTTTTTCCTCTCTTGATACGCTGCTTCTCCGCTCTCTCGATACGTTGCTTTTCCGTCTATCGATACGCAGCTTCTCCGCTCTCTCGATACGCTGCTTCTCCACTCTTTCGTTCTCAATACGCTGCTTCTCCGCTCTCTCGATACGCAGCTTCTCCGCTCTCTCTTGCTCGATACGCTGCATCTCTTCCTGTTCAATAGGTTGCCAGTTCTGACCGTGGAGTTGTCTTCCTTGATGCTGCTGTAATTGCAGGTTGTGGAATATTCCAACCAAAGACTCTTCCATATGCTGTTGCTTTGTCCATTTCCCACTGATATATTGGCTTTTTCTTTTCATTTCCTCTTGTGGACGTCTTGAGCTACCGGCATAGTATTGCGTATTACTGGGTGGCGCTTCTTCTACTTGATTAAAGTCGCTTCTCAACATATTTATCAATCCCCTTTAGTTTCTTCGTCATCTTAATGCTATTAACTTCTCCAATCACCTCTAGTTGGTCTTCTTCCTTGACCTCTACGGAAGTAACTCCTAACAACAACAAACATTATTTTATTTTTAGCCTAAGTAAATGATTTTATTTATCTCCGTATATAAACCATAGATTTGTGTTGGTGTACCTGAATACTTTCTTATAACTATGTTAGCTTTCCGTAAGATGCTTTCATCAAGAACTTTAAACTTGAATACAGCTATCGTCTGCAACTTAGCACTTCATGGTATAAGTAATCATTTATCATATATATATATATGTATATTCTGTGTATATTTCTGCAGAATTTCTACAGTAATCTGAATATTGCAAAAAACGAACCAGCGTTTTGGGAGTGTTAGAAGAACGATACGAGAATGAAGAGAAAACAGGCTTATGATCTTGCTCCACTTTTTGTTTTGAGTCGATCAAGTGACCCCTAACAACAACAACAAATATATTTATTATTGCTTCATTCGTTTAGCATAAACATAATATTATCCTGCCATAATTGACTTATTTGGTTTGTGTTGGTTTACCTGAAAACTTCCAGATAGCTTTCATAGCTTTCTGTTTGATTGCTTCATCAGAAACATTCCACTTGAATTCAACTGTCTCCCCCTGAAAAAATTAAGCAGTTCACAATATAAAGCAACAACTTTATATATATGTTTGCAGAATTCTAATTATCATATATGTATATATGCAGAATTATAACCATGGATAATATTAAATCATAAATTTTTTAATTGCTTACTATTCTGAAAATTGAAAAAAAAATGTAAAAAACAAAAACGAACCTGCATTTTCAGAAAATTTAGGAGAATGAAGAGAGATAACGTCAAGGAATATATACGATATTTTGTTTTTGGCTATTTGATATAATAACAATTAGGTATAGCCACTAGAAGTAGAAAAAGAGATAGTCAACCTCGTCGATCAAGACCAATACAAACAGTTTGAGTCTTGCTATACTGATAGATGTTAGAATAAATACAAGTTAAGTCTTTCTATTTAATAGATGTTAGAATCAAAACAAGCTGAGTCTTTCTATTTAATAGATGATTAATGAGAAGGTCTCTTACTTTAATGGCTTCAACTAATACCGTGTTTATAGTAAAATCTGCGATAATTGTTTGTGTTATCTCGATATTATATATAAAGAACAATTGTGGTCAAGACGTAATTTGTAAAGGATATACAAAAGAACCTCACAATTTAAGCCGCAAGTTCTGTTTGACATCCAACTGACCAAAAGCAGATCATTGTTTTTTTTTCTAAAAACCCTATTTAAGCCGTGGGTCCTAAAGGATCAACTCGTTTTTGAATCTTAGCCTCTGTCTGAAGCCTAAATTTTATGGCGCAAGTTTCGTTTTACTTCTAATAGATCGTAGTCTTTGTCCAAATAGCTGACCACATTTAGGCCTTGGGTCATAAAGGATCCGTCTTCGAGTCTTAGGCTCTGTATAAAGACTAAATATAAAGCCACATGTTCTGTTTTACTTCCAAAGAAGGGAAGAACGGATCCATATGAACACGTATCTTATTGTCTAGGAATTTTTTAAAGTCGTGGGTGCTCAAGGATATTTTTTCAAAGTTTTGTCTTTGTCTAAAGACTAAATTTTAAGCCTTGATTTCTAATGAACTAACATATTTTTTTTTTTAATGAATGTAAAATTTATTCAACCAAAACCTTTTTACAAAGAATGTGACTTTAGAGATAGGCAAAAATTGAAAGAATATTTTAAAAGAACGAATTTGTTGGGAAGAATGGTCGCCATCTCATCGCAAACCATGTCTCCATGGCTGTTTCATACTTTCTTATGCCCATAGCTCTGAGAAAAAAAGTTTGTTGCGGACTTGTTTGTCGATGTGTTTGACCAGTTGGTTTGATTGGATAGGGGTGTCTCCATGTCTCCGACCATTTCGTTCTTCCAGATGGAATACACCGTTAGGTGAAGAACATATCTGATCAGAAACATCCTTGTTTCGTCCACTGTCGGGTCGGTGATGAGCTTGAGAGCTCCCCTCCATTGGGTTGTGTATTTATTGCGGAGGAGATTCCGAGTAAGCGTGTTCCAAACTTCTTTGGAATATTGGCAGAGGAAGAATAAGTGATCACGTTTTTTCATTGGGGCGTTGCAGAGGATGCATGAGCTATCAGTTGTGTTTCAGACTGCCATTCTTTCTTCTGTCGAAAGCCGGTTATGAATTGCAAGCCATGTGATGAATGAATGTTTTGGTGTGGCGTTCGAGAACCAGACTCCTTTTTGCCATTCAACTGGTAAACGAATCTGGCGCACCAGCTTCCAGGTCGCTTTTGAGCTGAAAGTCATGGTGAAGGAACCACGGGATGTCATCCAAAGCCAAATATAATTGTCGTTGCTCAGACTTCTGTGTTTCAGATTAGCTCTCTGTTTCAATATTATTGAGCAGGGCAATTCTGTGTCGCCTGCATTCATGTGTACGGAGGACGTTGTCGACAGTAGATGTAATCGGAATGCCCAGGTCAATGCAACCTCGAAGACCCGTCTGATCTATTATCCTGCCAAGAGGAGACCAAACATCGTACCAAAAAGATATAGTGGTGACCACTCCGAACCTCTGTTTTTGCAAAACCCGAGGCTAGGACTCTGTATTTTAATAGCTTGCGCCAAATCTGGGAACCCAGAGATGTTGTCTTTTTTACCGCCCAAAAAGAACCTTTACGGACGAGATATTTATGGACCCAACTAACCCATAGGGACGAATTTGTTGAGAGGAGCCTCCAAATGAGTTTAAGGCAGCTAACTTTGTTAACTTCTGTTAAGTCCCTGAGGCCTAACCCTCCTTCTTCCTTAGGAATGCAGACATCCCGCCACGCTATTTTAGCGTTTTTCGTGTTCAAATATGGTCCCGACCATAGAAATGCTGCGCAAAGCTGGTCAATGTCCCGTATACAAGCTTTTGGCAGCCGAAATGCAGACATCCAGAAATTGGTAAGACTATGGATGACTGAACTGACAAGTTGGAGCTGACCTGCAAAAGAGAGGGATCTCGCAGTCCAGCAACGAATCCAGGAGCGTATTTTTTCAATCAACGGTGAGTAGTCTGCTGTGGTCATTTGCTTGGACAGGAGAGGAAGTCCCAAGTACCTTACGGGAAGGAGCCATGCGAGAATGGAAATTCGTTCAGGATGGCTGGAACTAACATAATTTTAAGGCTTGGTAACAATGTAGAAGATTGTGAAATTTTTTTTCTAATGAACTTAGTAGTTTATGAAGAAATAGATTGGATTGCAAAACTTGGGAGGGGATAATGAAATCGACCCAATTAAATTCAGAAAAATTTAACTATCGTTTCATTCGTCAACTTGTTCAATCCAGTGCTCTTCGAGCTGCAAATGTCTCTTCTGAAGATCAACTCGCCGATGCTCTCACAAAACCGTTATCACAAACGCGGTTTCAACCTCTGAATGACAAGATTGGCCTCTCTAACGGTGGGTCATCTTAGATGACGTATAGGAGATAAGATAAGATACTCATTATGGTAATCATACATTACAAAATATCCGATGCAATCTATATTTTTAGTTAAGTATATATCTGATGTAATCACTAGTTCCTAGAACTTTCTATGTGAAACAAAGCTGCTCTTGGTGAATGTCATGAGCTTGTCTTTATAATGATGTTCAAGAAGATTTAAATCTTTAATGAATTCTCAACTAACAAAACGATTTCACTCAACTACACTCGATATGGATGATCAATAAAAAAGTAACAAAATATGCTAATATGTAACTAAACAATACCACAAATAAGAACACATTATTTATTTTTGAAGAAGATATGAAAATTCTAGTCCAGAAGACAAGAACACGGTGGTGCATGGAGCTCACTCCTCTAGCCATCTCAGATTGTTTTTTTAAACAAAAGAAAAAAACCTTAATAAACAAGTGACTTTTTTTCTTCATCGAACATTTCAGAACTTATGTTTGCCGGAAAATGATTGTGGTTGCTCCATTCGTGGTACTTATCTCAAATTTTGATAGGGATTCCTCGTACCTCTTGGTACTGTGGAAGTCCCTGTACCAGATGATATTGAGGAACTCCTTGTACTACTTGGTCCTGCACCAGATGATATTGAGGAACTCCATGTACCACTTGGTCCTGTGGAAGTCCATGCACCATATGATGAGGAACTCCTTGTATTACTTGGTCCTCCACCAGATGATATTGAGGAACTCCGTGTACTACTTAGTCCTGTGGAAGTCCATGCACCAGATGATATTGAGGAACTCCTTGTACTACTTGGTCCTGTGGAAGTCCTTGTACCAGTTGATGTTGTGGAACTCCATAAACTGCCTAGGCTCGTCATTGTTGGCAAGCTCCAATAACTTTGCGCTTGTGTCGTTTCTCCTCTTCCTGCATCATATTGGTTTCAGGTTAACAAAAGCAATACAAAAAGATAATGAGACAAAACTTTACTATAGAAGCTGAGATGAAATTCTTGTCCATCAGTCCATGGAGCACATCAAACCAATCACCATCTCAACAAAGCCATCCCTTTAATAGAAACCTAATAAACTAGAAAAAGAAGAAAGAAAAAAGTTGTGTACTAGACCTTTTGCTTTTTCTCTTTCTTTCTCGATACGCTGCCTCTCCACTCTTTCTTTCTCGATACGCTGCCTCTCCACTCTTTCTTTCTCGATACGCTGCCTCTCCACTATTTCTTTCTCCATACGCAGCCTCTCTTCCTGTTCAATAGGTTGCCAATTCTGACCGTGGAGTTGTCCTCCCTGATGCTGCTGCCTAATTGCAGGTTGATAATTATACTGACCAAAGTTCTGTGCACCAAAGGCTCCTTCATATGCTATTGCTTTGCCTATAGCCTGCTGATTTATTGGCCTATTCACATTTGGTTTGTCAGCTTCAAGCTCACGGGCGCGTCGGAATGTACTTTTCGTTTTCGGGAACACTTGTGGAAGGCTTGAGCTACCGGCATGGTATTGCGTATTACTGGGTGGAGCTTCTTCCACAACTTGATCAAAGTCGCTTAGCTCAACATATTTATCAATCCCCTTTAGTTTCTTCGTCATTTCAATGCTATGAAATTCTCCAATCACCTCTAGTTGGTCTTCTTCCTTGACCTGCACGGAAGTAACTCCTAACAACAGCAAACATTATTTTTATTATATTTTTCTACCCTAAATAGATTAAATTATTCATCTCTGTATATAAACCATAGCTTTGTGTTGGTGTACCTGGAAACTCCCATATAACTATGTTAGCTTTCCTTAAGATTTTATCATCAAGAACTTGAAACCTGAATGTAGCTGTCGTCTGCAACTTAGCACTTCATAGTATAAGTAATCATTAATCATATATATGTATATTTCTGCAGACTTTCTACTGTAGATAAATATTAGACCATTGAAATTTTAATTGCTTGAAACTAATCTCAATATTGCAAAAAACGAACCAGGGTTTTGGGAGTGTTAGAAGAACGATTGGAGAATGAAGAGAAAACAGGCTTATGATCTTGCTTCACTATTTGTTTTGAGTCGATGAAGTCAATAGATTTGTCTATCTTCTGCAGTTTAATCCCCAAATCAGACTTACTAAAATCTCCCCTGATCTTTAGTTTGCCTTTTTCCTTGATGTCTACGAAATTAACTCCTAACAACAACAACAAATATATTTATTATTGCTTCATTCGTTTAGCCTAAACATAATATCATCCTGCCATAATTGACTTATTTGGTTTGTGTTGGTTTACCTGAAAACTTCCAGATAGCTTTCATAGCTTTCTGTTTGATTGCTTCATCAGAAACATTCCACTTGAATTCAACTGTCTTCCCCTGCAAAAATTAAGCAGTTCATAGTATAAAGCAACAACTTTTTATATATTTGCAAGATCTTAATTATCATATGTGTATATCTGCAGAATTCTAACCATGGATAATATATATTAAACCATAAAATTTTAATTGCTTAATACTATTCTAAAAATTGAAACAAAAACGAACCTGCATTTTCGGAAAATTTTAAGTGATTGAAGGAGAGTGAAGAGAGATAACGTCAAGGAATATGATTCGCTAACTTGCTCATAAATCTAAGCTTACTCGTTTATTTATACTATATTTTGTTTTTGGGTTATTGGATATAATAACGATTAGGTCCAGCCACTAGAAGTAAACAAAGAGAGTCAATTTCGTCGATCAAGACCAACATAAACAATTTGAGTCTTTCCATATTGACAGATGTTAGAATCACTACAAGTTGAGTCTTTCTATATAATAGAAGTTTAATGAGAAGGTCTTACGTTAATGGCTTCAACTAATACCGCGTTATAGTAAAATCTGCGATATTTGTTTGTCGTTGTCTCGATATTATAAATAAAATATTATAAATAAAGAACAATTGAGGCCAAGACGTAATTTGTAAAGGATATACGAAAGAACCTCACAAATTTCTTCTAAGCTAGGAGCCTAGGAAATGAGATATCCAGTTTGTTATATAATTAAATTCAGAAAAACTTAGACATCGAGATGTTTCTTATAATCGATTGTTGAAGGGAAAATTTAAGGGGGTGGAAAAAAATACCAAGAAAATAAAAGTATCTCAACAATCAATATTTACACATAGTAAATAATGAAAAAATCAGGATCGTTTTTTAAAAACAGAAGATTGAACGGTCTTTTAGAAATAAATAAAAACTAAAGGTTAAAGATCAAGAGGATGCATTTCATTTAAATGATTTCATTGAGTAAATGAGTTTTGTATTATATATTGAAAGTGTTTTACAAGAACAAGAGCAAGAACAAAGAAATGTAAGTAGTGTGTTACGGTCAAAATTTAGTTGTTTTTTCCTTATTCCTCCTATTGTTTTATAAAATGAGTATGTGATCGGAAAAACTAAAATCAAATAGATTATATACGTAGCGAAATAAATCAAATCTTAGACCTTAAAAATAAATGCTTGTTAGCTCAATGGTAGAGTGTGTAATTTTAAAACCATGGCCGTGGGGTTTAATTCCGCAGGCTTAAGGGGGGAGGGGAATATTGGATATAGAATTTGAGTGAAGTTTAATAATTTTAGAAGTTGATAATTTTTTTTTAAAAATTCAATAGGTTTAACAAATATGTTATGGATTAT
The DNA here is from genome assembly GCA_000218505.1 of Schrenkiella parvula. Lineage (NCBI taxonomy): Eukaryota > Viridiplantae > Streptophyta > Magnoliopsida > Brassicales > Brassicaceae > Schrenkiella > Schrenkiella parvula. Next base: position 7,994,520 of record CM001192.1, on the reverse strand, counting down.
CATCAATTTTTTTTTATAGATTATCATTGATTGTTATTGATTTTTATTTTTTTCTTCTTCTGAAATTTTCTCTCTAAAATTTTCTTAATAAGGCAATATATATGCTCTTGTAAAATATTTTATTTTGATATGAGAATTATGAATTTAATTTTTAAGAATGATGGGAGATACAATTTTTAATGGGACTTATAATTCTTCTTCGTATGTTTATGTCTTACAAGATATGAGTTAGAACATGTTTGCATGAGATGTTTCGTATAATGGCTTGTTGAAGAGAAGATTTAAGGGGGTGCAAACGAAAAAAATACCAAGAAAATTAAAATATCTCAACAATTAATTTTTATAAATAGTAAATAATAAAAAAGTCAAAATCGTTTTTGAAAACATAAGATTATATTACAACTATGTGCTATAAACAAAACCATTAATGTAACTATTTGTGCTAGTATCATCCAATATCATGAGTTCGGATTTAGTTCAATTAGTAATTTAGATCGATAGTGTTACAATAATAAAAACAAAAAAAATGTAAACATAAGAATAATATAGTGTGGTGTGGTCGAAATTTAGTTATTTTTTTCTTGTTTTTTTTCACTGGTTTTATATCCGAATTTGTGGTCGGAAAAACCAAACTCAAAATGTCAAATAGATTATACTTAGATCTTAGAGCTTAAAATGTTTATTAGCTCAGTGATAGAGTGCGTGACTTTTAATCCCGTGGCCATGGGGGTTTGATCCCCGCACATGTATTCTCTGTGGCTCTTTTGTCGGGTCAAAATAATTAATAGATTCATCTAATGCAGTCAGAGGTTATCAAACACCGTCTAATTTCCTTGTACTAGTGCATATTAGGGCTAGAAAAATTACCCAGAACCAAAAAATCAAACCTAACCGAACTGAAAACTATCCGATATCGAACCGAATTAGAAATCATAAATGTCCGAACGGTTCTTTTTTAAAAGTATTTTGGTTACCCAGACCGACCCGGAACCAAACCGAAAACCGAATAGTTATTTTGGATACCTGAAACATTATGCATATTCAAAAATATTAGTTATATTTATGTTAAAATAACCAACATATCTTAATTATATTTATAAATGTAATTTTTTTAAATATGTTTAAATTAAAACACTCGTATTAACCAAAATTATTCGAATATTTTGATCCGAATTAACCAAAATTACCCGAATTACTCGGTATTTTTATCCAAATCACCCGAATTATCCGATATTTTTACCCAAATGACCCGAACTTACCCGAAAAATCTGAACCAAACCGTAACCGAACAAGACCCGAATTTTTTTCCGGTTACCAGCCGAACCGGAACCAACCCGAATTTTATAAATACCGGAACGGTTCTTATATCTTTATACCCGAAAAAACCAAAACCCAAAAAATCCGAACCAAAACCGAACAGATACCCGAATGTCCCTGCCTAACTGCAAACTACATTTATATCTATGAATGGCTCAACTTTTTTACTACACAATTACAATTACGTACTTAACCTGTCGTATTCATACGTAATATAAAAACCAATCAAAGACAGTGGAGCATCACATACATGTTATAGCGTGTCTTAAAAATATCCTCGGAGTACCTGCAAATCTGAGAAGCTTTCAAGCATATAACTGAGCAAATCAATTAGTCTTTACTTCAAGTAAACGTCTGTAACTTAATTTGTGAATATCAAATTTAATCAATTACCGGAAAAAAGTTTAAAAAACCACATACCTGTGAATATAACAGAAATCTGCTACAGTTCAAATATTTGAAAGCGTCTTCAAGCACATGCCCTGTGGAAATTAAAGTTAATCTTTACTGAGCCTCTATGAATTTTGATGCTTACATCAGATATTTCTATTCAAAATCTTTGTTTTCAGGCCGTGATTACTGTTTTCCTTTTTTAACGGACCAAAAACCAATCCATAGTCTTTGTCCAAAGACCTTGTTTAAGCCGTGGGTCGTCAAGGATCCGTTTTGAAATCTTAGCCTCTGTCTAAAGACTATTTAAGCTGTGGGTTCTGTTTTACTTCCAATTAAACAGATCATTCTCTTTGTCCAAATACCTCATTTAATCCACAAGTTCTGTTTTATTCCCAACTAACCAAAAACAAATAATTGTCTTTGTCCAAAGACCTCACTTAAGCCGTGGATCGTCAAGGATCCTTTTTCGAATCTTAGCTTATGTCTAAAGACTATATTTTAAGCTGCAGGTTCTGTTTTACATCCAAAAAACTGACAGTCTTTATCCAAATACCTGACCTCATATAAGCCGTGGGTCGTAAAAGATCCGTTTTCGAATCTTAGCCTCTCTCTAAATTTTAAGCGCACGTTCCAACTAACCAAAAACAGATCACTGTCTTTGTCCAAAAGATCTCATTTTTAAGCCGTAGGTTGTAAAGGATCGGTTTCCGAATTTTAAGTGTCTGTCTAAAGACTAAATTTTAAGCTGCAGGTTCTGTTCAGATCATTGTCATTGTCATTGTCCAGGGACCTTATTTAAGCCGCAGTTTCTGTTTTACTCCCAGCTAACCGAAAACGGATCATTTTCTTTGTTGAAAATCCTCATTTAAGCCATGGGTCGTATTTTTTGAATCTTAAGCCTCTGTCTAAAGACTTACTTTCAAGCCGCAGGTTCTGTTTACTTCCAATAGATCATAGTCTTTGTCCTGACCTCATTTAAGCCGTGGGTTGTAAAGGATTACTTTTCGAATTTTAGCCTCTTTCTAAAGATTAATTTTTAAGCCGCAAGTTATGCTTTACATCCAACTGACCAAAAGCAGATCATTGTCATTGTCTAAAAACCCCGTTTAAATGTGGGTCCTAAAGAATCGACTCGTTTTGAATCTTAGCCTCTGTCTGAAGACTAAATTTTATGACGCAGGTTTCGTACTTCTAATAGATAGATAGTAGTCTTTGTCCAAATAGCTGACCACATTTAGGCCTTGGGTCATAAAGGATCCATCTTCGAGTCTTAAGCTCTGTATAAAGACTAAATATAAAGCCACATGTTCTGTTTTACTTCCAAAGAAGCGAAGAACGGATCCATACGAACACATATCTTATTGTCTAGGACTTTTTTAAAGCCGTGGGCGCTCAAAGATTTGTTTTCAAATTTTTGTCTTTGTCTAAAGACTAAATTTTAAGCCTTGATTTCTGGTTCCCGTTTAATAAACTGAAAACCAATTATTTTTAAGCCATAAGCCGTGGGTTATAACAGATAGATATCTTAGTCTTTATTGGTATCTTAGTCTTTCTCTGAAGAAACATTAAGCCGTGGGTTATAAAACAATACATATTGGCATCTTAGTCTTTCTCTGAAGACATTTTTAAGCCAATCCACTAGACAAAGACTTTCTTTAAGCCACGGGTTATTAAAGATCAATTTTTTTGAATCTTAGACTCTGTTTAAAGACAAATATATGAGCTGTGGTTTACATTTTCTTTCCAACAAACCGAAAATCGGATCCATACAGAATCGTTTTTCGAATCTCAGCCTCTGTCTAAGGACTAAACATTTAAGTCGTGAGTACAGTTTCCTTAGCAACGAATCAAAATCGGACCCAAAGTCTTGTCTTAATAATTTGTATAACCCGTGGGTACGTACTTTTAAGCCGTGGGTACAGTTTCCTTAAGCCGTGGGTACAGTTTCTGTTTAAGTTGTGGTACAATATACTTAACAATGAATCAAATCCAAGTCATAGTCTTTTGTCTATAGCCATCATTATAAGCCGTGGGTACAATTTTCATTCCAACTAACCAAAATCCAGTCTTTGTCTAAAGACTTTTCAATTTAAGCTGTGGGCCGTAAAAGATCTGTTTTCGGATTTTAGCATTTGTCTAAAGACTAAATATAAAGCCGTGGGTACAGTTTATGTCTCAATGAATCAAATTCTGACCCATTCTCTTGTCTTAATGCTTCATTCAGGCTGTGGGTACAATATACTCATCAAATGAATCAAGTCTGACTCATAGTCTTTTGTCTGTACAATGTTCCTTCCAACCAACCAAAAAAAGAAAGTCTTTGTCTAAAGACTTTTCAATTTAAACCGTGGGTTGGCTGTAAAAGATCAGTTTTTAGAGTTTTTAGCCTATGTCTAAAGACAAAATATAAAGCCGTAGGTCTTACATTCCATCATCAACCCCCTAGCATTCAAATCATAGCCATGCACTACCATACTAACCAATTCCGATCCAATTCATAAAGTTTTGCTAAGCCGATGATGGAGTAAGTTTCTTATTTACACAAGAAAGATCACTGTCATTGTCCAAGGACCTCATTTATGCCGACCTCATTTAAGCCGCAGGTTCTGTTTTACTCCCAACTAACCTGAAACATATCATTGTCTTTTCCCGAAGACTTCATTTAAGCCGTGGGTCGTCAAGGATTCGTTTTGGAATCTTAGTCTCTGTCTAAAGACTGTATTTTAAGCCGCATGTTATGTTTTACTTCCAACAAATCACAGTCTTTGTCAAAAGACCTAACCTCATATAAATTGTGGGTCCTCAAGGATCCGTTTTCAAATCTTAGCCTCTGTCTAAAGACTATATTTTAAGCCGCAGGTTCCAACTAACAAAAATCAAATCACAGTCTTTTTCCATAGACCTCATTTAAGCCGTGGGCTGTAAAGGATCGACTTTCAATCTTAAGCCTCTGTCTAGAGACTTAATTTTAAGCTGCAGCTTTTGTTCTACTTCCAACTAACTAAAAACAGATCATTGTCATTGTCCAAGGACCTAAATTAAGCCGCAAGTTCTGTTTTACTCCCAACTAACAAAAAGCAGATCATTTTCTTTGTCCAAAGACCTCATTTAAGCCTTAAGTCGTATTTTTTGAATCTTAAGCCTCTGCCTAAAGAATTAATTTCAAGCCGCAGGTTCTGTTTAACTCCAATAGATCATAGTTTTTGTCCAAAGACATTTAAGGCGTGGGTTAAAGTTCTGTTTTACATCCAACTAACCAAAAGCAGATCATTGTCTTTGTCTGAAGACCCTGTTTAAGCGGTGGGTCCTAAAGGATCACTCGTTTTCGAATCGTAGACTCTGTCTAAAGACTAAATTTTAAGCCGTAGGTTCTGTTTTACATCCAATAGATCATAGTCTTTTTCCATATACCTGATCACATTTAGGCCGTGGGTCATAAATGATCCGTCTTCGAGTCTTAGGCTCTGTCTAAAGACTAAATTTTAAGCTACAAGTTTTGTTTTACTTCCAAAGAAGCTAAGACCGGATCCATACAAAGACATATCTTATTGTCTAAGAATTTTTTAAAGCCATTGGTGCTCAAGGATTTGTTCTCAAACTTTTGTCTTTGTCTAAAGACTAAATTTTAAGCCGTGATTTCTGGTTCCCTCTTAACAAACCGAAAACCAGTTTTTTTAAGCCATAAGCCATGGGTTATATAACATATATGTATCTTAGTCTTTATTGGCATCTTAGTCTTTTTCTGAAGAAACTTTAAGCCGTGTGCTATAACATAACTCATATTGGCATCTTATTCTTTCTCTGAAGATATTTTAAGCCGTGGGTTCTATTCTCTTCTAATTCAAAGGAAAACCAATCCATTAGAAAAAGACTTTATTTAAGCCGCGGGTTATTAAAGATCGATTTTTGGAATCTTAGTCTCTGTCTAAAGACTAATTTATGAGCTATGGTTTATGTTTTCCTTCCAACAAACTGAAAGTCGGATCCATATAAGGTCGTTTTCGAATATAAGCTTCTGTCTAATGACTAAACATTTACGCCGTGGGTACAGTTTTCTTTTAAGCCATGGGTACAGTATACGAATCAAATCCGACTCAGTCTTTTGTCTATAGACTTCATTATAAGCCGTGGGTAATGTTTTCATTCCAACTAAACAAAAACAGATCCAGTCTTTGTCTAAAGACTTTTTTAAATGTAAGCCGTGGGTGTTAAAGGATCTGTTTTTGGATTTTAGCCTCTGACTAAAGACTAAATGTAAAGCTGTGGGTATAGTTTATGTCTCAATGAATCAAAATCCGACCCATTGTCTTGTCTAAGACTTCATTCAAGCTGTGGCTACAATATACTTATCAAATGAATCAAATCCAACTCATAGTCTTTTGTTTATAGACATCATTATAAGCCGTGGGTACAGTGTTCCTTCCAACCAACCAAAAACAGAAAGTCTCTGTCTAAAGACTAAATATAAAGCTGCGGGTCTTACATAGTCTCTCTCAATGTCTCAAAATCGGACCCATAGTCTTGTCTTAAGACTTCGTATAAGCCGTGGGTACAGTATACTTATCAATAAATCACATATGACTTACAGTCTCTATAGACTTCAATATAAGCCGTGGGTACAGTTTTCCTTCCAACTAACCAAAAACAGATCCCGTCCTTGTCTAACGACTTTCCGATTTAACTCGTGGGTCGTAAAGAATCTGTTTTTGGATTTTAGCCTCTGTCTAAAGACTAAATTTTAAGCCGTGGTACAGTTTATGTCTCAATGAATCAAAATCCAACTCATTGTCTTGCCTTAAGACTTCATTCAAGCCGTAGGTACAGTATACTTATCAAATGAATCAAATCCGACTCATAGTCGTTTGTCTAGAGACATCATCATAAACCGTGGGTACAGTGTTCATTCCAACCAACCAAAAAAAGAAACAGTGTTTGTCTAAAGACTTTTCAATTTAAGCTCTGGGTTGGTCCGTAAAAGACCAGCTTTAGAGTTTTTAGCCTCTGTCTAAAGACTAAATATAGAGCCGTGGGTCTTATATTCCATCAATCCCCTAGCATTCCAATCATAGCCATGCACTACCATACCAACCAATACTGATCCATATCATAAAGTTTTGCTAGGCCGATGATGGAGTAAATTTCTTATATACCCAAGAAAGAATCTGACAGAACACTATTAGTTGAGTGTTTGCGCATGATTTCTCTTGAGATTAGAAGTAAAACAAAATGATAAAGTAGTAAAAACGAATCCGAATTTCAAGAAACCTAAGTCAGTATCAAAAGCAAGCATAGATGAAAAAGTTACCTTGACGAGTCGTAGTAAGAAACCCCAAATAGATCGCTACAACAGGGCAAATCACCTTAAACCAATAGCTTCACGCAGAACCATGTATCCAAATTCCAAGCCGCTACAAAACAAAAAACAAAAATGAAAAAGAAACCCAACTTATTGCAAAGAAATTCAAACGAATCGAAAAGATTTCACGCGAAATCATTAAACATCCAAGCAGTTTGTGAAAACCCTAAAAAAACGACGAATGGTTTGTGGAATATAAAAGAAACTATACAAAAATTAAGTCGCCATCTTAGAGATTATTGAAGCTTTTGTTACCGTTATTACGAAATTACAAGTCGCCGGCGAAGAATCATCCATCGATCGAGAGACATGCGGTCAAGAGAGAAAAGTTGGGAGAAACAAAATTGTAAGAGAAACAAAAAACGTGTGATGACTGATTTATTAAGAAACGAAGCGTGTCCATGTCTTATAACGGCTCATTTTCAAAATAATCATTTTACAATAAGGATTTTTGTCGGCCAATTAAAATAAGTGGGCCAGTTATTTGTACTAGGCCCAATATTAAAAAACGTAAATTTTTTCTTTCTAACAGCGACGAATGATTTTTTGAAGAAAAAATGATGAGAACCCATTTTCATATCAAAGATTTTTGAGAAACCTATAAAAACTTTTTATGTAGAACACATGTTTTCTTATGAGTGATTTATAATTTTACAATTAAATTAAATAGTTAATAGATATTTAACAATAATAAAAAATAGTTGATGTAATACAAAAATGGTTATTAGATCACAATTTTTATTGTAAGTAACAGTGATGATATAAAAAATTTATCTATATATATATTTTTTTAACTTTTTGATGGTTATTACTATAACTAGCCCCATGATTCAGAACAGTTTCATGCACTTGAGGAGAAATTTTTTCACTATTCTATATAAAAAACATCTTAGATATTGTTTTTCCACTATTCACTGCAATTAATTCTTATAATTAATTTTTTCTTTGGATTTACGTAACTTTGGTAAAAATGGTAAACAACTTAAAAATAACGGTTCAAAATCTCTATTTGGGTGCCAACGATGATATAATCCAACTCCCAGTGCATGTGGTTGATTAAGTGGTAGCCAAAAATGAAGAATTAGGGTCAAGTTATCAAAGAAACAGAGTCCCCATCCAATTATTACAAACTTAACAAGGAATTGGGGTGAAGAAGGATTACATATGGACAATTGCTGATCGATTGCTCTTTCTCCAGAAATGGACTTCGCTCATGAATCCATAGATGCTGAATTTCAATCCCTTTTAGATTCAGATTCGATGAATTCCATTAGAATACATGAAAGGAATGTCACTGAAAATATTGCTTATGCAACGAGGTAGTTGATGGAGGTCGAGTATAACGAAGAAGCGGCAATATCAGTCGAGCTTTAACATGTGAGGTTGATTTATATAATCTAAAACATTATATATATGACACTAAATATTTATTGGGTTTTTTTTAACTTTTAATAATTTTAAATTTGTTTATTTTCTAAAAATTTTCTACATGTATTTTTTTAAAGATTTATCCAAAATTATCTTATAAATATATTTTTAATTTAAATTAGAAAACAATAAATACTATAAATATTTTTTTTATTTTAAATTTTTATTACATTGTAATCATATATACAAATATTGTGAGTTTGGAATCTATTTATTTTTATTTGTTGGTCTGATTTTAAAATTTTGATATATATTCATTATTTATAAAATATAATAAAAAAATTAGAAGAAGTGAAACATGTCAAAAATGATTACTGATGTGAACAGCCTAAATGGAGAAAAAATTAGCTAATTATATAATAGATTGAGAGATACACTAAATCTTTGGCATTGAGATTCGAGATACAACAATTAGATTACTACTGTCTTATTTTGTTTTGTTAGATATATAAATTTGATAAATTTGACATATCTAATAAATTAAACACGTGTTCATTGATAAGATTTAAATGGATGACTGAATCTATTGGTCTCTTTTGAAATATCAACATTTGTCCAGCTCAGTGATATAAAGATAATCAGGAAGAGAGTATTGGTGGCCGTTCCTCAAGTCCACTTGCTTCACCTGCGATGAGAATTCAACAAAATCCATAGTTTGACAACAAAACTGCATCTACATAACAAGTTGTATCAATGACACAACCCTAACAATAGGTTATTTCATTTAGAAGACAGATGTAACATATTCGCAAAGGAAACTTTGTTTTGAAAGAAAAAAAAAAGATTCACTACTTAGGAACGGCTGAGATAAGTCTCATGAACGAGTTGTGCAGTTAAGAGATCCACAGTACCCGAACCAACAGACTTGAAAACCGTTATTTCACTTGAACTCTTTCTCCCTTCTCTGTCTCCTTTTATCAACTCAACCAAATTCCCACAGATCTCATCTCTCTTAATCACTTCTCTCTCAAATGCCCCTACGAGCTCTCCCGCTTCTTCCAACGCGGTGTCGTTATCCACAAACACACTCCCTTTCTTTATCGCATCGTCGTCACATTCCTTCATTTCATGGCTAAATGATCCAACAAGGTCAAGATGTGTTCCGGGTTTCAAGAACTCACCTTTGACCAATGGAACGGTTGAGTTTGTTGCGCAGCTTATAATATCTCCCAGAGGGATAATCTCGTCTAACGAATCGTGGCTCTCGAATGAGATCTCGCTGTGTTGAGAATCCTTAGAGAGAGTTTCAGCTAAAACCTTAGCCTTTTGAGGAGTTCTGTTCCATATGATCACTCTCCTCAAGCTTGGTTTCGCTGCTAGATGGGATTTGATCAGGTGTGGTGCCAGAGCACCGGAACCAACCATGATCAGCACCTGACTATCGTCTCTAGCTAGGATTTTGGAGGCTAAGCCTGAAACAGAGGAAGTACGGTAAAGGGTTAAAATGGTACCGTCCATTGAAGCTAGGGTTTGTCCTGTTGTGGAGCTGAAGAGTGTGTAGGATCCATGGATGCCAGGTAAGTTTTGAGAGGAGTTATGAGGGAAATAGGTCACGAGCTTGACGCCCATGTAAGGGAGAGAAGGTGAAGATGACCAAGAAGGCATGAGGAGGAGAGAGGAAGGTGGTGAAACGGTGTAGTTTTGGCGGACAGGGCTTGTGATTGTTGAGGAATGTGTGGGAAGATTTGTCTGAAAGTGATTGATTAAGGATTCATGTGAGAGGATCGAAGGAAACAACTTGGCCGGAATGAAAACTGGGATTGAAGCCATTAGTCTTTTTGAGAGATCTGTTGATTTAAGGTTTGCGAAGGATACGATGGTTGTTTTAAGGAGGAGATACAGAGGGGAGAAGACGAACCCAGATTGGTCTTGTCTTTGTTTTGGTGAGTCACAAATGTCTAAATCAAAGGGCATTTTGGGGAAGGACTTAAAGATGAGATTTGTTTTATCCTTCTGCAGCTATCCACCAGTCATCATCATCTTCCTCGAAATTTTCCTGTGTGCCAACAAAAAGTCTTTCTTTTGATAAACTGGAGATAATAGACATCTTGAGTCAAGTCAAGAACATGACACCAATATCCATTTTAAAACTGTTTAGACTTGTTGTTCCTTGTATGAAAACCGGTAAAGTAAACTAACCAAGGTATGAGGTTCCAGTGTTTTGGGTTTGCTTTCAAGTTCATCTGCGACTTTAGCCGCTTCAAGCCACCATGAAACACTATCTGGATCGCATTCGTTATCAATGTAACATTCTCCGTCTGGGTCAACGTTATCACATAAATTCTGTGACTCTCCTTGATGGTAAACTATATCTTCAGGTAAGCAACTATCTGGAACGGGACGTATGGGAGATCTGTAATCTGCAGAATACAAGATTAAGGCAAGGCAAAAGGAACAAGATTCTGCTTACAGGATTGTTTTGCCACGAAAAGTTGAATATATTACACACTTCGACAATCTGGATCGTAGCATTTCTGATAATAGATCCCCCTTCTGATGTCAACAATGTACATCACTACAACAACAAAGTACATTTGTGTCAACCAAAGTTACTATGTTCTTAGATAGCTGAGAATACAGAGAATGTTCGAATTCATAATAGCGAAAAACGAATGAAAGCAGATGGTACCATGATTGCTTTTATGTTCCCTGCCAATTCGTTCGCAGAATCTATTTCTTGACATGCTGTACACAATCAGGCTATCTTCTGAAAACCAGTACCAGCACCTTATCTTACCTAAATATCACAGCATATATTTTTTTTAAGAAGATGAGCATTGCAATATCTTTACGACACAGAATGTTGCACAGATAAAATGAAACCTGAGACATTCCCGGTGGAAGCTATGGATTCTATGAATTGGTCCAGGAGCGGAAACGGGGACTTGCCCCCGAAGTATGATGTTGACATGTCACTTGTGTAAGCATCCAATTGGAATTTTTGAGCTTTCTGGTCTCTTACAATACTGTTACTGTTCACCTGCCATTTCCACAGAGTTGAGTTTAAAGGCATAAATATTTGTGGAATCTTCCTCAAGTATGTGCGGAAGGAAGATGCAGCTGGAAGCTAAAAGCACAAGTGCAAGGCAAAACTGATGAAGATTACCTCTGTGTCAAAGCAAAGTGTCTTCATACAGTCTGATTCCATCTTGCAAACCAGAAGCTTCTCACAGTCTGATGCCACGTTGCAGATTAAGGATGACATGAAGACATCTTGTTCACCCTATTCGTTTATCAGTCGTCTTGTTAGATACTGGATTTACAATGAACTGTTCTAGCAATACGAGAAATCGAGACAGCAACATGGAAAATGAGGTGAGAGCGAATTGAATGAAGGTGGACTTACCATATTCTTACATTTGAATCGTCCTGTAGGTAGAAGAAGCGATGTCTTTCCAGCTTTTGATGATAGTGCAAGACGGAAGCAACGGTTTCTAGAGTAAACAGCAGTATCCACAAAAAGTAGTGATGCCGAATCATTAGCCTCTTTGTGAACAAACAACTTGCGGAACCTTTCATCTTTTTCCTTTGCAGTTACTATCCGTGAGCATAGCTAAAGAAGCATCAAGATGAAAGTGAGCCAACCCCAACATAACTTCCCAACTTGCAACTAGGAAACCATGTTTTAGGAAATAAAAATGAAAGTATCGATTGACGCATACCTCTCCGACAAAAGAACCAACATGTGAGTTGTCCTTAAAGGCAAGCTTTGGAATGATGACAACTAAATGACGAGAGAACTTATCTGCATTTGAAATTTTAAAGAATTTTTCAGTCAAGAGAACCAACCTTCTTAAGCAGAAATATCTAAGGGAAACAATATTAAAATAACTAGCTCAGGGAATAGAGCTGAAGCAAAAAGTAACCAATTAGCTGCTGGTAGAACGTGTATATTACTGTACCTTTTGTTGAGGAATCAAGCTCTACTATCCAGTCCTCTTGTCCTTCAATAGCATATTTCTCATGCAATGCTTCTAAAATGACTGATATCAATATATCAACCATTTCATCCACATTTCTTTCTTCATTTACTTTCAGACTGAACTCCAAATCAAAGTACATATGGCATGGCAATCCCTGAGAAACCGTTGCAACCAAATGTGAATCAAAAAGTCAGACATGCATAATTGTTGCAAAATTGGAGGAAATACTCTTGTGAGAGCAATGCAGAACACATTGAAAGAGTTTACAGCCGCATAAGGGAATGAGTTTTAGATACCTCTTGAATCACTTCATAATGGTGTCGGCGCCTTGGATCCATAGATTTGTATCTAAGGTAGAAGAATAAAAATAAATTAAGCAATTCAGACTTAAGAGACGTGGTCCTGGCTTGCAACACTAAACGAATATTAAGAAAGTACGAAAAAGGAACCTCTTCCAGAATTCTTCATAAGTTGAAACCAGAAACCTTCTTTGGCCACTAAAATGATCTTGATAACTAAATATCCGCACATTCTCATGCCTCTTTTCAAACTTAATCGCTTCATCTTGCCGAGGGAATGTAGCCCAAACTCCTTTCCTAAGCAAAGCGAAGACCGTGCCATGATATACTACAGTTACAAACCTTCTAAAGATCGAAGAAGATATTCCAAGTAGAAATTTAAAAGCCAGGACTAGCTTATTCTTATAAACCTGGAGATTGCTTTCCTTTCTTCACTGGGATCGATACGTATCTCACGCAAGAGCCTTAACAAACTCAACGGTCTTTTCGGGGGAACGCCATTTGGAGACCCGTAAAATACAACGGGTGAAAACTGCCTCCCAACAGTCCTTTTAACATTCATGGAACCAGACTTGAGATATGACACCAGAAGACAATCAGAACTCAAATATCCACAACTATTTTAAAAACACAGCATACGAGTAAACATTCGGTTCATGATACATACAAGGGAGCCTAGACTGAGACTTCCGTCAATCTGGTTTTTTCCTTGTCCCTTCCCAGACAAAGAACTTGGCTGCAATTTCTTATAGCTCCCAGGAGAATCATTATCTTTTTTGCTCCGTTTCCTTTCTCTCATAGCAGAAGCTGAAAAATCCCACAGACCGATGGAAGTTTCACATTTCAAATTCGTAATTGCTGCTATACATTCGTTGATTTATACATTTCAAATTCGTAATTGCTGCTATACATTCGTTGATTTATACTATAAAGATCTCAAACTTTTAGTAACAGTTCCTCGTAGAGGACATGAGATTCAATTGGAAATTTGCAATTAAACCGGGTTTTTCAAATTCAACTTCGAGCAATCATAGAGAGAGTGGAGAGAAAAGCTCACCAGGCGGAGAAATTCCACACTTGAAACACTGGAACAATCGATCTACGTCGTCCATGGTGTTCACACTACGTTTCTTCGACATTTCTCCTCTTTTCTTCTCTTCTCACAAATTGAATATTTTTTTTTTGCCGTTTCACCCAAAAGAAACAAAAAAATAAGAGCCGTCAGAAGCAAAAAAATTTCGAATCAACGGCGCCGTGAAACGTAAGCGAAAGTCGTCATCCTGACACACGTGTCGATTACTTATTGGGAGCTATTGAGAGACGAAAGCACTTCTTTCCGTTTAAGGATTACAGCTAAACACACCTTGCCGTTCTACTAAGAAACGAATGGCACGATGTCGTGAAAACGAAACTGTTTCGTCTTCAGGAGAATGGATAAACGGAGACACGTTGCTGCTGGGTCAGAAAGGAGGAAGAAGCTTAGGAGCATTTCTCTGGAATATTTTGTTTATCTCGATAGTTGTAGATATAGTGTAGACGATGAACAGATACTTTTAAATTTTTGACATCACATCTAATTTGGTGTTCTTGCGAGTTATTTGGCAAATTAATGCACAAAATTTAGTATCTGTGTATCGTCTATCCTAACTAGAGTCACAGATGATTATTCCTTGGTTATACTTAGATTTTCCTCAATTTTTATGACTCTTCTGGTCAAATTTCTTGATGAGTCTTTTGTTTTCAAGATTTTGTTATATGGTATTAAAAAATCTGCCGGCCATGAATTTTTTTTATAAGGTTGATAGGAACGTTGTTAATTTTCTATTCGGTATGTATTTTCATGAAAAAGACAAATGAATAAATTTATTTGTTAGTGGGGAATAATCAGTTTCATAATAGAGGGTTTGTTAGCAGAAATCTAAAGAAGATAATATAATTGATTGATTATATAATATCTTGATTGATTGTTTATGTGCTTAGCTAATTTGTTGAATAAAAAGCAGCATTTGTGTCTTCTATTTGTTGGTGGAGTTGGCTTCTCTTAGTTTTTGTTCTTCTGATCTATTGTAAAGCCTCTCTTTAGGCTCCTTTTGGAGGTGATTTCTTGTTTGACCCCTTACAGATATTGTTAATTGTTGTAGTCACTTATATTGTTTGTTTGTTTCTTTGGTGAATCGGTCTCTATCTTATTGGTATTCATCAAGGTTTTAATACTTTCTCAGCTGCTCATTTGGATCTTATTCTGTTGTTCTATTAGCATTTCTGAAGATCCTAGAATAACTTAAAGTAGAACTTCCTGATGTCAATGATGATTTTTTGGTGGAAAGCACAAGAAGGTTGGGTGTTCTTTGGTTTTTTTCGAGCATAAGTGAATAGTTTCACTTGCTATGAATTGACAATGCGAGTTGTTGCATGTTATTCTGCTCACACCTTTGGTATAAGAATTGCACTCCATACTTGATTTGAAATATCGACTAAGTGAGTTTGAAATGCCCCCGTCGGTGTTCTTTTTGTATAAAAAGGTCAATTGATAATAAGTGGATTAACCCAAGTCACATATATATTATTTAAGGTTTTGCTCAACTTCCGCTATGGACATTACTCAAACACTCTTTATATATTAAGACTCATAGTCCATTAATATCTACATAATCTCAATATCGAACTCCATCGAAAACATGTACTTGCTGTCTTGGCCAACCTCAATTCATAAGACTTTCTGATATTTCTGTGTAATGTCAGGTCACTGGAGCATGATTAATTGACAATGAGTAGAGATAAAGTTGCATTTTGTGAGCCGATGACCATAATTTGATTGTAAGTGCCAAAGGTTCTTGCAAAATCGATTGTTTTCACCTTATGTAATGGCTGATCGCAGAATAAGATTACTTCTTTAATATACAATTTTGTATGGTGGTTCTTGGATTATGTTCTCCTGGTGTAGCAGTTAGTATTACTATGTCATCCTGGCTACTATTTAAGTTCCTATGATACTCAAACTCATTCTCTCTCTCTGTCTCAAAATTCATAGTCTTTACTTTCTAAAACACTTAAGAAAATGGCAGCAAATGATGTCCCTTGCTGTGAGACTATGTTCTGGTTTTACCTAATCGCATGTGTTGCTCTAGTTGCTTTCGCAGGTTTGATGTCAGGACTGACTCTTGGGCTCATGTCCCTTAGTCTGGTCGAGCTCGAGGTCATAATCAAAGCTGGTCAACCCAAGGAGCGCAAAAACGCTGGTCGGTTTCACGAATCCATTGACCTACTCATACTTTTTTACTTCATAGTTCAAACTAACACCATTCTTAAAAAATTGCAACACAATGGCCAGAAAAGATCCTGCCACTCGTTAAAAACCAGCATCTTCTACTGTGTACACTCCTCATAGGCAATGCTTTGGCAATGGAGGTATCAGACTTATGATCTTTGGATACAACTTACTTGTGTTGTGCACACTCTAGCTTTTTTAAACTTCTGATTCAGTATTTACTGACTAAAGTTTCTATTGCTAAAATCCAAAAGGCTCTACCGGTCTTTGTCGATTCTCTGCTTCCAGCTTGGGGTTCTGTTCTTATATCCGTGACTCTCATACTTGCATTTGGCGAGGTGAATCGAATTTAAATTAGCTTTTCTGTGCTGATCTGAACTTAAGGTTGTCCAAAATCTTACTGTTGTTTTGCCATTGTCCTAGATTATACCTCAAGCTGTATGCTCTCGATACGGGCTGAGCATTGGAGCAAAGCTATCGATTTTGGTTAGATTTATCGTCATAGTCTTCTTTCCGTTAGCTTATCCAATCAGCAAGGTGAATCACACAGCTTAAAATCAACTGAAATATATAACTAAGCAGAAATTGTTTCAAGTTTAAATAACACTTCAAAAATTTTCTTCTTTCAATGCTTCAGCTACTCGATTTGTTGCTTGGAAGAAGACATTCTACACTGTTTAGGCGAGCAGAGCTCAAGTCATTTGTGTTTATGCATGGAAACGAGGTTTTCTAAAGAACTTGAGATGTTTTTTTATTGTTTTGCCAACATGTAACCCGAATCCATGTCTTTTTCTTCTTCTTTCTCCATGTCCTTATTTCTGATAATTAGGCAGGAAAAGGCGGGGAACTAAGCCACGATGAAACAACAATCATATCAGGAGCTTTGGATATGTCTCAGAAGAGTGCCAAAGATGCAATGACACCAGTGTCCGAGATATTTTCACTCGATATAAACTCTAGGCTTGACGAGTATGTCCTTCTCTTAAAATTCCTCTTCATTCTGCTTTTCGACAATGTATATTCACTTCATTGTTATTGTTGTCCTCCTCTCTGGGCTTCATAGAAAGACAATGGGATTAATCGCGAGCGAAGGCCGTAGCCGAATCCCTATTTACTCTGTGAATCCAACTGTTATCATTGGATATATTCTGGTTAGTAAGCAACAAATCTATTACTTTGTAATCTTGATAAACGCCTTGCTTTATGAGATGAGTTTTGAATAGGTCAAGAACTTGATCAAAGTCCGTCCCGAAGATGAGACACCGATCATTGATCTCCCCGTAAGAAGAATGCCCAGGTATACATATGTAGACTCTTTAAACAAAATAATTAAACTGCTTTCAAAATCTGGACTGATTTGAAAAAGCTTATTGTTTCTCTTCAATAATTCTGCAAGCAGAGTGAATTTGAATTTACCACTTTACGACATCCTCAACATCTTCCAAACTGGTCGAAGCCACATGGCTGCTGTTGTCGTTGGGAGCAAGAAAACCAATACCAACACTCCTGTCCATGACAAGAATCTCAATGGTTAAGAGACTTGTATATATGAAAGAGCATAAAATCTGAAATTATATAAAGCTTTGAGACATGAATAACTATGTCCTTTTTCTTATTTTTCTTTTCAGGAACGGCTAATAAAGATGCCAACGTTGTTCTGACCATTCCTGTGATGAACTCAAGCGAAACACATCGCCATAGTCCAATCCAATACGCTGATAGTATTGCTGATGAAGATGAAGAAGTCATTGGGATTATAACTCTGGAAGATGTCATGGAGGAACTGATACAAGTACTCTACATTATTATATTATCATTACAAGTTTTTTATATTTGCTAACATAATAATTTGAAGTAACCAAGTTATTTACCCTTGAAAGGAAGAAATATTTGATGAGACGGACCAGTATGTCGAGCTTCATCAGAGGTATATAACCATTTGTCAATCATAGAACAGACTGCAACGTGCAGAATTTTTCACTAGACTTTGAATTTTTCACCTCTACAGGATAACAATAAACATGCCAACATCGGGAAATTCGAGACAACAATCGCCTGAAACTGCCACTTTGGCTTCGGAGCTGGCATCTGCTGTCTTGCCGTATCGCTCAAGTCCACTATCACCGAACATCATGATCTCTACGCTACTCAGGTCACCGATAACTTCACCTTACCGTCAGTCACCGTTTGTCCGGCCAACGCTTTACGCTTCTCCACCGGCACAAAATCCGTCAGTGCTATATGCGGACAGTAATGATCGTTATTACTCTATGTCTCCAAGTGGGGTACGTAACGTGAGCCTCAAGAGATTGTTATGAAGTGTCTTTCTTGCGCTGAAAGTTAATTTTCTATGGTCTTTGTTTGTTTTGTTGGCTTGCAGGTGTTGAGGAAATCGTATGTGAAGCTACCAAGATAAAATGGTTCATACAAATGGATGTTGTATCTGATAATAGAAAAATGTATTTAGGTGAACCAAAAATAACATTCCATAACTTTCAATACTCAGTGGGACTCTTATTATATGTAACGTATGTAAACAAAAAAAACGAATTTTATAAATTCTAGAATTTTCGTGGATGATCGATCAAATTCAACTACCTGCAATTAAAATAAACAGTTCCTCGAACAAAAATTTCACGACACAGTTTTTACTGTAACATACGGACATATGACAAACGATTCTATATATATATATATTTTTATAGACATAACTTTTTTCAATATTCAAGACTACGACGAACAGTTTTATCTATATCACTCTTAAATTTTCAATAAGTTTTGTATTTATAAATTTACAGAAATTGTTTTTTTTCTGAATATCAAATCCCAGACTTATGTAGAGACTTTTCAGCCCTTTCATTCAATGTTCTTAAAAAATTCAGAATTTTAAGAAAATATTCCAACAAATTCCCTTTTCTGTTTTTACGTATTATTTTCCGGGAAAGAAGGATAAATAGTAGAAAATGTGTGGCGAGGAAAATAATATCTCAATGATGAAAACAAAAGATGCCACCCACTCTCAAGACTAAATCATATAATACAATATATGTAGATAAGATAAATAATATAATATACAAATGAATACTTAAAAGAAAATAAAAACATTAGAAGAAGAACAAAAAAAAAGATGAGAGCTCTCTTGTGCTCACACCACTCACTACCATTACCATTTCTCTCAAGAACAGCTCCCAAAACCAAATCTCAAAATCCAAAAACCTTAGTCCCTAACAACAACAAAACCAGATATGAATCCACCAGGCTCCACGCGAGCCCTAAGGGGTTTCAATCTTCTAAAAGCTCTGAAAAACCTGGCCGGTCAGACCCGAACCCGGAAGACGATCCACCCATACCTCAAGAAGTGTTCGAGAGGATGATGAGGAGGATCGCTGTGTCTGTGGGGACACCATTGGGCTTGGGAGTGGCAATCTTGAAATTACTCGAGGTTTTGAAGGACAGAAACGTTTGGGATGTGCCTTTGTGGGTACCATTCTTGACCACGCTTGTGACCTTTGGTTCGTCGGCTCTTGGGATCGCTTATGGGAGCTTGTCCACAAACCTTGACCCGACCAAGACTAACTCTCTTTTCGGAGTCGAAGAGGCAAAGGAGAATTGGGTAGAGATGTGGAAAGAAGAGTAGTGTTGATGTTTTTTTTGCCTCTTGGCACTTGTGGGTACATAAATTAATCTGTAGTCCTCTCTTTTTGTAACCAAGAATGAGATACGTTTTTTTTATTGGTACGAAGATAAACAAGAAATATGACTATTTTGGTGAGTCTTTTCTGGCTGTCATATCCAAACGGTGGTGATAATTTGATTAAGGAAGATGGTAAATGAATTGATAGGCGTAACCGGAAGGGTCCAAAGTAGGAATATTTAAAACCGGATTTCAGTTTTGATTGGGTTTTTCCGGTCTTTAGATTTCTGGTTTTAGACTGATATGATTCAGTTTTCTATTATATGAACCGGTTTCAGTATAAGTTCCTTTTTTTTGCAGTCTGGTTTGAATTTGGTTTCAGATTTATGGGTATAGCATAGCATAACTCGGGCTGATTTGGTTTATATGGGTTTGGTTCGGTTGTTCAGATTTGAAAACTAATCTGAAAAATAACAAAAAATAAATAAATATTGTAACAGTTCAGAACTAGTGAAGATAGTGTATGAATAAATGAAATATCTAACATTTTCAATTTATTTTAACTCACACAAACAAATTTTATGTATAAAAAATATGAAGACAAACAAATTAGGAAAAAAGTGTTGGAGACAAGGAACATATTTGTTCCGCCTATTTGGTTTTCTTATTTTTTTTGAAGTTTTATAATTTTTGATGTTTACAAAAAAAAATGTCTCCACCCGATGGCCATATTAACACATTTACTATTCGTGAGGCTAATTTGCTTGATTGATTCTTTATAAAATATGATTTCTAATGAGACAAACATTCACTCTCCACGACTTGCAAGGGCAGACAAACATCACTAGTTCAAGTTGAGAATGTACTACTCGTGGTTTATTAATAAAAATACAACGAGATTATGAGATGGTAACATGTCTCTCCTAGAATTTACACCACAAATTCATTTAGGATTCATGTTCCCCTTTTTTTCCGTCAACAGGATTCATGTTCCTTTAAAGAGTTCATCTTTACCACAAAAGTTGTCCTTAGTTTGAGATTTATAGAGAGCACAAGCTGAAAAAAGGTGAAGATCGCATGTAGGATACAAATAGACGATATCAAACATTGCATTCAAAAATTTTAATGTGTTATATGTTGAAAAGGAATAGTTTTCTACGTTGGAAAGTTACTTAGGTGTATTAAGTTTATTATCAATTATTAACAATATATTCGGTAACAATTTGTTTTTTCTTAAGTTGACATGGTGTAATTTTCAAAAAAAAATGATATATTTAAGCTAATTTTACAAAATCCCTCAAGAAGACTTGGATATTCTGCCATCACCACGAGTCAAGAAACTCTACATCCTCGAAACTCACTCCACATGTGGAACCCCCAAGTCAATGTAGACTTTTTCATTTTCTTTTTATGTGTGTGAAAGATTACTTTTCGGATCTTGACTCTTTCTCATAGCCATATTAATTATATCACTCGCTAATTGGTTACATTTTTCTTTTTACGATCCAATGGATTATGCAAACGATCTAGATGCTCATATTGAAAAAGCGACAAAAAAATATATATATATATATATAGTTGAATATGTATCCAATGAATTGATATAACCAATCCCTCGCCACATATTGATTTAGTAATAAATGGTTTTCTTTTTGTGTGTGGTCAAGGTGATTAAAAGTAAATATTATAAAGCATAAAAGAAAAAGTCTACGTAAACAAAACCGCGAGAAAAAAATGATTACTATGTGATTAAATGTAAAATGTTAACAAAGCGTATATAGCATAAATTTCTCATACATAATTTTTTTTCCAAAATAACCTCATACGAAAAATATATATTACAGTAATCCAAAAATATATTTTCCCATGAAAACTAAGTGTTACATAACTAACATTATTTGAAACAAATCTAAAAAGATTACAGAATCGCACAAGTATTTGGTTCCTCCACAATTTTATAATGACCGTATGGTGGATATTGGTATGGAAACGGATAGCTCATTGGAACTGGATAGGCAACAATCTCGGCCGGTTTAGGTTTCTCCTGTTCAGGTTTTTTCTCAGATGGTTTGACAATTTCTACCGAAACGATCTCTGCGTTACATATCTTTTTTAGCTTCTTCACGAAAACCGGTATATCAACTTCTCCAATCACTGTCATTTTCCCGGTTTTATCATCTAGTGCTATCGAAGTAACCCCTAAAACAATTTAACAAATCATGAAAAATGTTAATATTCGCAACTTATAAAAAATAATTATCATCACATAATAAATTTTGAAATTTATAAAAATACCTGAAAACCTAGAAGCAGTCCCCCACACTTTCCTCCTGATTCTTTCATCTTGAACACTCAGTTGCAATACAGATTTCTGTTATTTCATAAGTTAATTTAAGATTTTTAAACATAAGTATGATTGATTAGTTTCTATATATAAAGATTAAATCAACCATCTGTAAATTGAATAATTATTTCAAGAAAGAAAAAATATGAAAAAGGACGTACCTGCGCTGTCATGGCTCAAGAAAACTGTAGAAAAGCTTCAGAAACTTCTGAAATATTTTATAAAAGAGAGAGAAGAGAGATAAGTTGAGATGTCGATGCTTCTTGATGACATTTGCAAGTTCTAAGAGATCTGCATTATATAGAAATTTCATAGGGATTTACGATGAAATTTAATATATGACCCACGCAAGTTTATCTATTTTTAAATGAAAAAAGCATTGCGATCGACCACAAAAAGAGTAAACGAGTCAATATCTATTAATTTCTTAATATTTCAGGAATTGTTTGAAAATTAAAAATAAATAATCAACGGTACAATACAAGGCAACGACTAAATCAAACGAAAGAAGTGTCACTACTCATAAGGTCGCGTCTACGACCTTATTGACCCTTTGGTCACGTAAGAACTTGTGTCGATTATTGTATAGATATCAATTTAAAACGAAAACCGAAATCGAAATCAAACTGAGATTGAGTTCATAATGGTTCTCTCTTATAAATTTTAAAGATGTTAGATTTTAATCTGTTTGTCCTTAGTTTGCTTTTTAATCATAAAAAGAAAAAACATAAACCCGGAACATACTGTATAGAAACATAACCATTTTTATATAACCATTTATAAAGAGAATGTTTGTTGGAGACCCTACGTAAAGATGCAAAATTGGAATAAATTTATGAAAGTTCGTCGATAGGAAATGTGGTTCTTTTTATAATATGTTAGATTCTTTATCTTTTTTTTGTGTGCAACATACTATTTATCTAAGTGTTCTTTGGTTTCGACTTGGTCACTAATATAGATTAAATTATTTTTTGTTTTATATGGCTGTGTTAAAATCGATTTTTATTCATATAATTGGGCGAACTGTCTTAATTGTAATACTTTGCTAGCCTGGCTTGGAACTAAAACAGTCGCAATATCTTGACTGGAAAAGTATAGTATGTAGTCATCCATGATTTGAGTTTTTTTTATTTATGAAATGTTAGCAATGGCAGACTGCAAGACAAAAAAAAACTTGTACGGATGAACATAAACTATAAAATGTCAATTTTTTGTATGTCTATATTGAATTTTTTTATTAAGTAATATATTCATGTAAAATATATAATAAAAAACGTAACTAAAAACACTATTTTTGTCATTTTTACTTTTATAGTAATGAAATTGTATAATACATAAATTTAAATAACAAAAAGCACAACATATCGTTTGGTGAGAAAATATTCATTTTTAAATCTGAAAAATTTTAGACTGAACATAGAAAACGATTGACGGGTCATACTATTTATTATGTATGTCATTATATTCTATATCTAATGTTTACGTATGATATTCTATTCTATGTATGTATATATAGAACATCAAACTGTTCATTAACAACACAATTTATCAAGTTAAGAAATATGTTAATTTAAAAAAGTATAAGTTATATTTGGTGTGAAAAAATTTATGTTTCTTTTTTTATAAAATTACAAAATTTAGTATATTAATAATTTAAGATTAATATAATAGAAAAGATGAAATAGTGTCAAACATTTATTATAAATAGAACAATACAAAACAGTATTTTATCCACAAAAGAAAATAATAGATGATGATGTAGTATTTTAAAGATAGAATCGTATATATTGTAATTTATACAAAAATATCACGCCTTTTTATTTTAGTTACATAGTTAATTATAAAAAAAATTTGTTACTAGGCCTAATTTCTCAACTGTAAAACATGAAATCCATCAATTTGTGTTAAACTGAGATTACAATATTCAATTAAGAAAAGTTAGAATTCAAAGTCTCGCTTGAAAAGAAATCTTGTGGAGGGAGTCGAGGGACCAACAAATGCAGTGGAAGGAATCGATAAAACTAAATGAGAAAATGAGGCATAAATAATAATGTTGGCTTGTGACCAATTATGCCAACTCCTATGTAATTGACACTACTTCAAGTTGAGCTTAGAGGGACAGGGAAGTTAGAGATACATCAAGTTTCTAGAGAGTTTATGTTTGAGAGAAAGAACAAGGGACTTCGTCGCTGAAACTTTCATCGAAGAATAATCAAAAGTTGAGAGTTGCTGAAAACAAAATTCACTAAAATTTGGAGCAAGATTGTGATATGATCTAAGTGTCGTGGACAGCACGCAGTAGACTATAGGATCCATCAAGTGGATAATTTTTTAGAAGACGATAGGGTATTCCAAAAAAAAATCTTAAGTTTTAATAAATTTTTAATTTGTTTTCTTACGCAATGATAGTGATGGAAAGTAATAATTAAAGGAAGTATTATTATTTTCATATGAATTGCATACCGACAAGTTAGAGTTATGACATATTGTACCGAAAAATTCTAGGCTCGAAAGACCACATCTGCTTGGACTAGGACCAGCGGTTCAAAGCTCCTCCGAACTCAAATCTCTAATATAATTTATAGAATATTTACGATAGTAATGATATTTTCAATACTCTTGTGTATCTTTATATACTTAACTCTTTAATGTTTTATATCAGAGTGATGTGTAAGAAAACGTCGCTCCACTTTTATCTTTGAATCGGGTATTTCACTTTATGTATAATATATTCAAATCTTACGTTGGATGAAAATATGTTAGTATTTAGATGGCGTTATAATATATGTGTTAAACTATGAGCTAGCCTAAAACCTATACAGCATTTTGGTCAATTAAGATTGTAGGATGGTGGTCTTGAAGTCAAAATCTGCTAAATAGTGTATAACAACATGCCCGATTGTTGACAATTGTTTATCTCATTCTCTAATTGTTGACAATTTTCTTTTTTTGTATATATAATCGAATGGATTACGTGAACGATTGAGATGCTGAAAAAGGATTTCAAAAGCGAATATTATTTAGTATAAGAGAAAAGTCTACGTGAATGAAACCGGGAGAAAAAAAATTGATTACTCTTATCATAAAGAAAATGATTTATTTTTTTCTTTTCAAAATAAGCTTAT
This sequence comes from Schrenkiella parvula, assembly GCA_000218505.1. Lineage (NCBI taxonomy): Eukaryota > Viridiplantae > Streptophyta > Magnoliopsida > Brassicales > Brassicaceae > Schrenkiella > Schrenkiella parvula. The sequence goes on along the minus strand of CM001192.1, from coordinate 7,969,433 downwards.
ACAAGAAATGTATATTACAGTAATCCAAAAAATACATTTTTCCATCAAAACTAAGTGTTACATAACTAAAATTAATTAAAAGAAATCTAGAAAAATTACATAATCACACAAATATTTGGTTCCTCCACCACAACTCTAGCATTCCCGTATGGTTGATAATAAGAATTTGCATAGGAAGAATGGTATTGGTACGGGTAGTTCAAATGTGTAACCGGCACGGAAACAACTTCGGCCGGTTTAGTTGGAGCTGGTTTTGCTGGTTCAGGCTTTTTCTCAGGTGGTTTAACATCTTCAACCGAAACAATCTCTGCATTACATATCTTTCTTAGCTTCGACACAATTCTTGATACATCAACTTCTCCAGTTACCGTCATTTTTCCGGTTTTGTCATCCATTGCTATAGAAATAACCCCTAAAACAATTTAACAAATCATGAAAAAATGTTAATATTCGCAACTTATTATAAATAATGATCATATAGTAAATTTTGAATCTTATAAAAATACCTGAAAACCGAGAAACGGTTGCCCATACTTTCTTCCTGATTCTTTCCTCGTGAACACTCAATTGCAACACAGATTTCTGTCATTTGAAACCCAATCAAGATCAGTATGGCTAATTGTATATTTAAGATTTTGAAAACGATAGATAAGTATGATTTGATAAGTTTATATATAACGATCAATCAACCATCAATAAATCATGTATATAAGTATTTATAGAGAGAAAATATAAGAATGAAAATACCTGCGCGGTCATGGCTCAAGAAACTATAGAAAAAGCTTCAGAAATTTCCGATATGTTTTTTCTAAGAGAGAAAATGAGGATATATTATAGGAGATGTCGATGTTTCTTGATGACAATTGCAAGTTCTAAGATTTCTATTATATAGAAATTTCATAGGAATCTACGAGGAACTTAATATATGACCCACAAAATTAACATTTTCTATTATTATATAACAAGAGCATTGCGAAAGACCACATAAAAGAAAGTAAACGGGTCAATATTTGGACTTATTACTAGCATTTGTTTTTTAGTATTTGGTTTAAAATTAAAAAGAAATGTAACGAGGCAACGACGAAAGCAACCGGAAGAAGTGTCACTACTCATCATTGACCTGGACACCGTTGATTTTTGACCCTATTGACCTATTAGATCATGTAAGAACTTGTCAAGCAAGTTCTCAAGATTTTTTTTTCTTGGAAAGTTCTACGACATGAAAAGGAAAACTGAGATTGAAATCGACGGTTCCTTTTTATAATTTTAAAGTTGGTGGATTTAAATTTATTTTTTCGTCCTTGGATTGCTTTTTAATCAAAAGAAAACATAAAATCCGGAAATGAAAAGCACATACATAAAAAAGGCCAATGAAATTCCCGATTTTCGTCTCTGTCCTTATTCTCTGTCTTCTAGTTTTTCCGTTTCCGGTCTCTTTTTTCGACAGACGATCTTTTCAACTTTTTAATTCGGTCTCCTCTTCGATCAGTTTTTCTTTGCCGGTGATTTCAGATCTGGATCCGCTTCTTTCCGGTTGGGGGGCTTATATCGAAGGTGGTTCGCCAATGGTATTTCACCGGTTAGGAAGGTTTTTTTTTCATGCTTGATATGCTCAAAGTTTAATATTCATGAACACTTAACCACAAGCTTACAAGCTTACGACATGTCATTGTAGTACTTGAGAGTCAATCCTCGAGGATTAAGAATTAAGACACTGAGAATACATGATAAGCCTATCAACTTCCATGACAATAGGTCTAGACTAATCAAATAATTAACATCAATTTCTATTGATAATCACAAGATAGGTATGCATTTGCTCAAGTCGTAATAGCCATCTAAACACCTTAATCATTAATTCTCATTGGCTAAGTATGCAAAGTGAATTTATAAGATTCATTCTATCATCTCATCAAACACTTTCAATGCATGAAATTGCCTAAGATCTAGATATTGATTAGCAAGGTCAAATCTAACATTGAACACATCAAATAAGCTAGGATTATTGTATACTAAGTCATAAGCTTCATAATCAACACACAATCAGCCTAATCTGCCTAACTCAAAAGCTCAAAAGGAAACTACTCACAACTCACCATGATAACAGAAATACCCATGATGATAATATGCATAATCAAGAGATAGAAATGATATTAACAAGAGAAGCAAAATAAATTAAAAAAAAGATTGGATAAAACTTTTAGAATCTCAAAATAGATTTTAGGTTTGCAAAGAAGCTAAAAGATTAAGATAAAATGTGATTCTCCCTAAAAACAGTAGGTCTAGAATGTATTTATAGATGGTTAAAATTGAGCTGTGTCGACCTTAATCAACTCAAATCTTGGACGACGTTAAGGACCGTGGCCTTGTCTCCACGTCGGTACGCTCAACCACCAGATCCCATGATGTTTTTTTCTCGCTTCAAAACACTATATCGCGGTTGTCGTAGCTCGCTGGATCAAGCCACCAAAATTTTTTAAAGAAAGATGGCAACCTTCGTAGACCGCTACGCTTGCCTGGTGGATAGTTTTTTTCTCTCGTAGCGGTTGCCTCTGCCTGCTATTCTGGACCGTCGAAATCTCATGGATTTTTCCTTCATTGCTCCACTTCTCCCTTTGATGTATCTTTTATGTTTCCAAGCTCAAAACTGATTTAAATTCTTCCAACTCTCCAAAATGGCCCCGCCAAAGCCTGTTATGCATAAATATACATATATACACACTTAATGATACCTAAATAAATGTTATAATCGAAAATGCTAAAAAAATAACTTAGTCCATCAAAATACAAAATATCAATGCTGAAATGTGGTGTCTGGGTTTCTGCGTCCTGCTTTTCTCGCTAGAGGACAGTTTATTGATTTGGATGGTTCAAAATTTGGTCTCCTTGAGCCCCGATTTTCAGTATTTCGCCGGTTTTGCTTGCTCTACCGTGGTGGTAAGCTCTGTATCAGCATTTTTTAATGGGTTTGGTGGCTTGTTTGGTTTCTTCACATCAGATTTGGAGCATGAGGACTTCTCCCTTCTAGAGTTTAGAGGCATTTTCATCGAGCTAATCCCATATTTCTCTCCTTGCGGCGGATCTTCTCGGCGCTTCATGTCTTCCTCCTTTGCTGGATTTGGCTTTGGCTTCGATAATTACTCATCCAGTTTAATCTCCTTTCTTATTGTCAAATAGTTCTCTGAACACTTATTTCATCTAATTCCGTCGGGGTAAGGGTTGCTCTTTCTTTGTCTTTGTGTTTTGTATTTTTTTTCTTTTGGGTCCGGTTGGTCTTCCATTCAGTTCATTTTTGGTCTCGAAGCTTGCAATCTCATGCTGCTTGTTCGATTAAATTTTGAAGGTTCTCAAGAGTGATTCGGGCTTGTTATTGCTTGGGTTTGACGCTACTGCTTTGGCTTTGGTTTTATACTAACACCCCATTAGTTCCTTTGCCAATCAAAAAATTAGCTCCATCTACTTCACGGTTTGAAGTCATTGATGATGGTAAGGCTACACTGCCTGTCATACTTACCAACGAAAGGGGAGTGTTGAGTAATTTGCTGAACAAAACACTAACCAATCACTAATATCAGTAACTAGTCTGGTTCTTCACCGTCTCCACTATCGGATTCTTCATCGTCTGTACTAACAGATCTCCCTTCTTAAGATGAAACTCCTTTTCAACCCATCGTTCCACAAAACGAAAAACTTGGTCGAGGCATGCAATCAAAGATCATAATACTCACCTCCAACCATATGTGTCACACTCTGGTCAACATGATACAAACCATGTTCTCGACTCAACTCACTCCAGATCTGTCTCTTCAAGTACATGTTTTTAGCTTCTCGCTAATTTTATCTATATTGATGGCTTCTCAAATAAACACACATATTGTCTTCACTCTTATCAGTTACACCTGTTTTGGGAACAGATAATTCTCCATGTTCTACTTACTCTCCTAACTTTCTTGTAGGTGGTACATGATGTTCAGAAAGATATATCATCTGACACAGGAGGATCAGTGGCAGAACTTCCGCCTTCACTTACCAAATGACCCATTCATTTATCAGCAGTGGTACATTTTGGCGCTTTCCGATGGATGGAACCATTTCAATCGTGAATAGTAATTCTACACGTAGTAGATGAAATGAACACAGTTCTAATAAATAGCTCTACATCTGGCACCGTTGGGTTAGGGGTCTCCTACAAAACAAAACCGTGCGTTGTAGGTGATAGGCTACGATTCGAAAGCTGGAAATTCCATGGTCTATGGCTACCTGACGTAATCATCTACTCACACTTGGTTAATAATCCATATGCAAAAGAGAGAGTATTTTTAGGTAGTTCGTCATATAGTATAAGCTTAATTTTAGGCTACAAAAAGAATATCGGGCTGATTATCCCAAGAATATTTAGCAGAAGTGATTGCTAGATGATTAAAAGTAAAAAAAAAATAACAAAGAGTATACAGCATACTTTTATCATAGAGAAGTTGATTTATATTTTTCAAAATAACCTCATAGAAGAATTTTATATTACAGCAACTAAAAAAATACATTTTTCCAGCAAAACTAAGTGTTACATAACTAACATTAATTGAAAGAATTATAGAAAAATTACATAATCACACAAGCATTTGGTTCCTCCACCACAACTCTAGCATTTCCATATGGCTGATAGTAAGAATTTGCATAGGAAGAATGATATTGGTATGGATGGTTCAGATGTGTAACCGGAAAGGCAACAACCTCGGCCGGTTTAGTTGAAGCCGGTTTTGCTGGTTCAGGTTTTTTCTCAGGTGGTTTAACAACTTCAACTGAAACGATATCTGCATTACATATCTTCCTTAGCTTCGACACGACTCTTGATATATCAACTTCTCCAGTTATGGTCATTTTCCCGGTTTTGTCATCCATTGCTATCGAAGTAACCCCTAAAACAATTTAACAAATCATGTAAAAATATTAATATTCGGAACTTATTAAAATTAATGATCATATAGTGAATTTTGAAACTTTTAAATATACCTGAAAACCGAGAAACGATTGCCCACACTTTCTTCCTGATTCTTTCTTCGTGAACACTCAATTGCAACACAAATTTCTGTTATTTAAAAACCGAGATCAGTACTTATTTAAGATTTTGAAAACGATAGATAAGTATGATTGATAAATATTATATATATATGTAAGTATGGTGTATAAATATAACGATCAATCAACCATACGTAAATTTAATATAATTATTTCATGAGAGAAAAACATGAAAGAAAAGACGTACCTGCGCAGTCATGGCTCAAGAAACTATAGAAAAAGCTTCTGAAATTTCCGATATATTTTTTCTAAGAGAGAGACTGAGAAGAAAGATAATATGAGATGTCGATGCTTCTTGATGACAATAGCAAGTTCTAAGATTTCTATTATATAGAAATCTTTTAGGAATCTACGAGGAAATTAATATATGACCCACAAAATTTTGTCTATTCTATAATAATAAGAACATTGCGAAGGACCACAAAAAAAAGTAAATGAGTCAATCTTTTGACTTATCACTAGCATTTGTTTTTTAGGATTTGGTTGAAACGTAAAATAAATGTAACGAGGCAACGACGAAAGCAACCGGAACAAGTGTCACTGCTTATCATTATTTGGCCAGCGTTTATTTTTTGACCCTAGTGAGTAGTGAGTATTGACCTGTTCGTTCACTTACGAACTTCTCAAGCAAGTTCTCTAGATTTTGTTGTTGGAGAAGTTGTACCATATCATAACAAAAATGAAATCGAATTCAAACTGAGATTCCCTTTTATAATTTTTAAAGATGTTGGATTAATTTTTATTTTTATTTTTTCTCCTTAGATTGCTTTTTACTCATAAGAAAACATAAATCTCCAACACGTATTACTTTAGTAACAATTATTAAATAAGTTTGTTATTTTTATAAATGATTAAATTAAATTTCTTTTTCAGAAACAATCATTATTAAATAGAAAATGTTTGTTGGAAGACCCATTGCAAAGACCCAATCCAAAATAAATCTAGGTGAGTTCGTTGATAGCAAGGGTGGTCTTTTTTATACCATGTTAGACTATTTATCTAATCTTTGATTTTGACTTAGTGGTTGATATAGAGTTATTGTGTTTATTTGGCTGTGTTGAAATCTGTTTCTTCTAGTCATTTAGTTTGGCGAAATGTCGTGTTCGGATAGCTGACAAGCTTGATTTGGAACCAGAGTTCTCACAGAAGCTAGAGTGGAAAAGTTCATTTAAGAAATTTAGTCGTCCATGAATTGAGTTTTCCTAAGGAAGTACTAGAAATCTTAGATTGCAACACAAGTAAGAAAATGATGAAATCTCGTACGGATGAATCTAGACTGTAGAACACCGACGGCACACCGGATTCGAGATTAAACGCCCAACCATATTGGATTAAGCCTTTGGCACTTTCCTTGAAGGTGGGCGTGACAAGTTGCAAGTTGCAAGTGGAATTAGTTTATATGTGAATGTTAGTAATATTTATGAGTAACAATAGGATTTGTTTTAGATCCAAGTCTTAGTAAATCTAGTTTAGTTATAAATATTAACAACGATTACTAAACTAGATTACGAAGCTGAAAATTCTATTAGTCTACGGCTACTTGACGTCATCACTTACTCACACTTGGTTATAATCTATACGTAAGAAAGATAATATTTTTGGAAAATTCGTCGTTCACATGGTTACTCCATATATTTCGAAACTTATATAGTATAAACTTAATCTTAGGCTATAAAAGGAATACTGATTACCCAAAGATTATTTAGCATAAGTGATTACTAAATGACTAAAAGTAAAAAAAAACCATCAAAGAGTATACAGCATTTTATCATAGAGAAACTGATTTTTTTTTAAAATAAGCTCATACAAGAAATGTATATTACAACAGTAACCCAAAAAATACATTCTTCCATCAAAACTAAGTGTTACATAACTAAAATTAATTGAAAGAAATCTAGAAAAATTACATAATCACAAAAGTATTTGGTTCCTCCACCACAACTCTAGCATTCCCTTATTATTGATAATAAGAATTTGCATAGGAAGAATGGTATTGGTACGGGTAGTTAAAATGTGGAACTGGAAAGGCAACAACTTCGGCGGGTTCAGGTGGAGCCGGTTTCGCTGGTTCAGGCTTTTTCTCAGGTGGTTTAATAACTTCAACCGAAACGATCTCTGCATTACATGTCTTCCTTAGTTTTGACACAATTCTTGATACATCAACTTCTCCAATTATGGTCATTTTTCCGGTTTTGTCATCCATTGCTATAGAAATAACCCCTAAAATAATTTAACAAATCGTAAAAAAATGTTAATATTCAAAACTTATTAAAAATAATGATCGTATAGTAAATTTTGAAATTTATAAAAATACCTGAAAACTGAGAAACGGTCGCCCATACTTTTTTCCTGATTCTTTCTTCTTGAACACTCAATTGCAACACAGATTTCTATCATTTGAAACCCAATCAAGATCAGTACGGCTAATTGCGTATTTAAGATTTTGAAAACAATAGATAAATATGATAAGTTTATATATAACGATCAATCAACCATCAGTAAATTAAATATAATAATTTCAGAAGAGAAAAATATATGAAAGACAAGACGTACCTGCGCAGTCATGGCTCAAGAAAAGTATAGAAAAGCTTCAGAAATTTCCGATATATTTTTTCTAGGAGAGAAAATGAGAGGATAGATTATATAAGATGTCCATGCTTCTCGATGACATCTATTATATAGAAATTTCATAGGAATCTACGAGGAACTTAATATGTGACCCACAAAATTAATTTTGTCTATTATTAAATAACAAGAGCATTGCGAAAGACCACAAGAAAAAGTAAACGAGTCAATGTTTGGACTTATTACTCGCATTTGTTTTTTAGGATTTGGTTTAAAATTTAAAAGAAATGTAACGAGGCAACGACGAAAGCAACCGGAAGAAGTGTCACTGCTCATCATTATTAGCTCCGCGTGTACGACTTACACAACGTTGATTTTTGTTTACCCTATTGAGTATTGACCTATTCGTTCACGTACGAACTTCTCAAGCAAGTTCTCTACATTTTGTTGTTGGAGAAGTTGTACCATATCAAAACCAAAATGAAATCGGAATCAAACTGAGATTGAACGGATCCCTTTTACAAATTTTAAAGATCTTGGATTAATTTGTTTTTTTGTTTTTTGTGGTTCTTGGATTACTTTTTACTCATAAGAAAACATAAATACGAAACAAACTACTGTATTTAGATTCTTGTTTTATATTACATTAGTAACAATTATAAAAAAAAATCTGTATTTTTCAAAATGATTAAATTAAACCCTTTAAAAGAAACAATCATTTATAAATAGAATATTTGTTGGCGACCTATTTGAAAGACCCAAAACTAGAAAAAAATTTAGGTGAGTTAGTTGATGGTAAGGACGGTCTTGTTTATACCATGTTGGACTATTTATCTAAGTGTTGAAACAGTTGGTTTCGAATTAGTCATTGATATAGAAAATCGTGGTGTTTCATTGGCTTTCTCTTCTTGTCATTTAATTTGGCGATATGTCGTGCTCGGAATAGCTGACTAGCTTGATTTGGAACCAGAAGCTAGAGTGGAACATGAATTGAGTTTTCTTAAGGAAACACTAGAAATCTCAGATTGCAAACACAAATAAGAAAAGGATCAAATCTCGTATGGATGAATTGCTAAACTGTTGAACGTGAATTTCATTAAAAGATTGTTTGGAGAATAAGAAAGACACATTCCTTAACTTCTTATAAAGACATATTCCGCAACAAGTAATGTCTTGTCCGAACAACACAGCGAACCAGTTGACTTTCAAGGCCCAATTCTTTATACAATAAGTAGACGGAGTCTGGTCATTTACGAGTTTTTGTTTATCTGTCTCTTTTGTACGTGCTTTCGGTCTATCCAAAACAAGAAAAACAGGAAAGAAAGCTGCTACAGTATTACAAAATCGTCACTTATGAATGTCATGAGCTTGTATTTATTATGATTCTCAAGAAAAATCGATTTTTTTAATTAACCGCTAACAACAAAACGATATCACTCAACTACCATAACTTGAATGATCAAGTCTTAAGGCAAACAAAAACAATAGAAAAGCAAAATTTAACAAATACCACAACAAATAAGAACACAAACTTCATTTTAGAAGAGGAGATAAATTTTCTAGTCCAGAACACGATAGTCCATGGACTCAAAACGTTTTATAATCAAAGTTTAATACTTAGAATATATAATTTATTGGCCGTTATTCCCTTTTTTTCCAATTGGTCGTGATTCCTTTTTCCGTGTTTGTGTTGAACCTTGGTCTTGCATGGATGTACTTGTTTGTCCGGTTCGTGGTGTTTGCGTGGATGCACTTGTTTCTCCGGTTCGTAGTGTTTGCGTGGATGCACTTGTATGTCCGGTTCGTAGTGTGTATATGGTGTTCCAAAAGCTTCCTGTGTTGCCTGTCGTGGTTGAACCTTGTGTCGTTCCTCCTCCTGCATCAGATGGTTAACACAAATCTTGTGGTTACTCAACAAAAACAATACCACAACAAATCTTTATTTTAGAAGATGAGATGAAATTCTAGTCCAAGAACATGGTAGTCCATGGAGCTCAAACCGATCACCACCTCAAAAATAAAATAAATAAATTGAAAAAACTCGAGAAAAGTATGATGTGTGTTCACAAGATGATACGTATATAAGCACCTGAGTTTTTTGCTAAACCTTGTTTCCTCTTCTCCTTCTCCTGCAAGATCTTCTTTTGTTTCATCTCTTCTTCCTTCATTGCTAAATCATGTTTCCTCTTCTTCTCCTTCTCCTGCAAGATCTTCTTTTGTTTCATCTCTTGTTCCTTCATTGCTAAATCTTGTTTCCTCTTCTTCTCCTTCTCCAGCAAGATCCTATTATTCTCTTCCCAGATCTTCTTTTGTTTCATATCTTCTTTCTTCAGCCATTCATTGCGGAGCCGTTCTTCTTCTTGAAACTTTTCTTTGTTTTTTTTCGATAATACTCTTTTTTATAGCTATAAAGAAGCCCAACCGCACCCACACCGATAGCTACCGCCTTCTCAGCTGCACCCGCACCGATAACTTTAGCCTTCTCAGCTGTACCCGCACCGATAACTTTGGCCTGCTCAGCCGCACCCGCACCGATAACTTTAGCCTGCTCAGCTGCACCCGCACCGATACCTTTTGTATGCTCCCACCATCCATATGCTTGCGATCCGGTGCGGTTTGAGCTGCTGGTATCATCGTTGGAAGGCTTACTCGGTTCTTGTATGTAAATAGGTCGTTTGCCTTCATCTTGCTGCTGGACCATCACTTCTGGCTCCATTACTCCATCTGGTCCAATCTTGATTGACTCAACAGATTCATCTATCTTCCTTAGCTCATTTTTCAATTCAAACGCACTAAATTGTCCCCTCACCTCTAGCTGATCTTCTCCTTCAACGTCTACCACCGAAGTAACTCCTAACAACAACAAAAATAACACTTAAATATATTAAACTTTTTACTTCTGTATAAACCGAATATTATGACATTATATTTGGTTTAATATAACCATAAACTTGTGTTGGTTTACCTGGAAATTCCCTGGCAACTTCCATAGCTATCTCTTTGATGTTTTCATCAAAAAATGTAAACTTGAATAAAACTACCTTCTGCAATTTAAATTAGCAGTTCATGGTATAAGCAATAATTCTTACCACCTAATATATATAAATTTAAGCCACTGAAATGTAAATATCTGGAGAAATGAAAAAAACGAACCTTCATTTTCGGAAAATAGAAAAGATTGAGAGTGAAGAGGGATAAGGAAAAGGAGGAATATGATTGCAACCTTGCAGCTTGCTCATAAAATCTCCGTTTATTTTATGTGATATTTTGTTTTTGACTAGTGAATATAATAACGACTAGTCAAGTCATCGGAGATAGAAAATGAAATAGGAAATTGTGTATGATTAAAAATCGGGACGAATAAAAACAATCTAAGTCTTTCTATATGATAAATGGTTAGATTCAAAAAATTTTGAGTCATTTTATATAATAGATGGTTAAAATAAACACAACTTGAGTCTTTTCTATATAATAGATGTCTAGAATAATAACAATTTGAGTCTTTCTATATAATAAGATGGTTAGAATGTGGCCGCGTCTTTTACTTTAATGACTTCAACTAATACCGTGTTATATGATATGAACTATATAACTCTCCAAAATATATAACTTTCTCCAAATTTAAAAATTAGAAAAACTTAGAAAATCGGGTTTGTCTTGTACAAAAAAAAATGAACGGCTTTTAAATAATTATCCAGTAATTTAGCTTTGGAAACACAATTGGAGGAATTTAATAAAAATTTGAAATAAAAATGGGAGAACATGGTTTTCAATATTTTAATTGTGAATGTTTACAAAAGTAAAAACAAATAATTTTAAGTAGAAAAGTAGTGTAAAGCCAAGTGTAGTGAAAGAGCAATTGAAGTCAAGACGTAAAGGATACAAGAAAGAACCTAACCATTTCTTCTAAGCTAGGAAATGAAATACACAGTTTATTAAAATCAATGCAGGGAGAAAAAAAATTATTCGTGTAATTTTGGGTATATTGAAAACCTACAATCTAATAAATTTACAACGTAAATTTGAATCTTGAAGAAAAAAACTTATAGTTACAAAACTTGCGTAGTAGAAATCTTAGATATATTGAAATTAATATATATCCAATATTTTCAGAACCGAATAACTATAAATATTGGCAAAATGGCGGTTATAAAAAGAATGGATGACTGTTTGATAAACCAGTAAATATACTTATATAATACACCGTGATTCTGATATTTACGGATAATGATACACTGAAAAAATCAAAATGTATCACTCTCACCAAAAACAATTTAGCCAAAAGGTTCTGTAAAAGTTGATTACTCCAATGGAGAATTACAAATATTTAAAGGAAAAATTACTTAAACTGAAAACAAAATAAGAAGTTGTCCCGAAAACAAAATGGATGTCAAGATAATGCATACATCCAACTCTTGGTTTTATTCATGACTTTAAAATGATTTTTGATACAAAATTTTGAAATAAATTTATTTTAGAAGCTGAGATGAAATTCCATTTTTCGTGTTTGTGCCAAGCTTTGGTCTTGTGTGGATGCACTCGCTTGTCCGGTTCATTAAAAAAATTGTGTAGACTTGTGTAAGGCCTTCTTTATCAGAAGGTTTAACACAAATCATAAGGTTAACAAAACAACAGATTGCCAATATGTAATAAACACCACAAGTCCACAACAAAAAGGACGAAAACTTTGATTTTTTAAAAGTGAGATGAAAAAAATTAGTCCAGAGCACGGTAGTCTATGCATATACTCAAACCGATCACCACCTCAAAATGAGATGAAAGTGAGGAAAGTTTCTTTATTCATTTCTACTTTCTTATCAAGTTCACATACTGTAATGCTCCAACCGTTTCTATCAATGGGTACTTATGTCTTCTCTCAACTCATGGATTCTACCGTTATCTGACGGTTAATACGTTAACTGAAAAAATTCAAAAAATTTGATATATTAACCCTACAATTACTATGTGATTTTTTCCATGTTTTATCTTTATTTACACGGTACCAAAAATCATTTTCTGATAGATCATTCATCTTTTGACTGCTTTAACTCAAACACGTTTAACTTTTGAATTTTCTCTGGAAAAATGAGAAAAAAAATAAATAAATTGTGATAATATAAGTAGCCAAATCAATTCTATTAAATCTCTTCATATACACTATCATATACCAGAAACCGGAATGTTAGTAGATAACTGATAGTGTAGTGCTTTAGTTGACCTTCCCCCTTGAACTGGACATCCTAACTAACTCCTAACACCAACCAAAACTATTGCTTTATTTCTTGTAGCCTACATAGGTTAAACATTTCTCATTTCTGTATAGTATGAACCATGGATTTGTATTGGTGTATCTGGAAACTCGCTGACAACTTTCATTGCTTTATGTTTGATGGTTATATCAAAAACTTTAAACTTGAATACAACTATATCTCCTGCAAATTAGCAGATTATGGTATAAGCAATAACTTTACCTAGAGTTAATATTATTAAGCCATGAAAGAATATCTTAAATATGTTATGAAAACTGAGAAAAAAACAAACCTTAATATTCGGAAAATAAAAAAGATTAGGGAGTGAAGAGAGATAACGTAAAGGAATATGATTGCAACCTCGCAGCTTGCTCATATACCTTTGCTTGGCCAGTATATTTATACAATGTTTTGTATTTAGCAAGAGAATATGCTAGCGGTTAATCAAGCCATCGGAGTTAGAAAATGGAGTAGTAATCAACAAAACGACATCAGTCAACTAAACAGAATATGTAAACAAACAGCACGAAATTATTACAAATAAGAAGACAAACTTTGTTTTACAAGACAAGTTCTCTGGTTCACAAGATGATACAATCATCCGAGTTTTTAGCTTGACCTGTTTTCCGACGAGGGTTTGATGTCGGAGGCTTGGTCACTTTTTTCGGTACAGGTTTCTTAACCGGATTGCGATTTTCCACCGGTTTTTTTTCCGGTCCAACGCCGATTATGTCAACATATTGATATATCTTCTTTAGTTTCTTCGTCATTACAATCTTATCAAATTTTCCCGTCACCTTTAGTTTACCTTTTTCTTTGACGTCTACCGAAGTAACCCCTAACAACAACAAACATTATTGCTAATTAACAAAACAAGTAACTAGAAATTAAAATATATACCATGCCATTATTTGGTTTAATATGACTATAGATCTGTGTTGGTGTACCTGGAAACTCGGAGACAACTTTTATAGCTTTTTGTTTGATTTTTTCATCAAGAACGTCCAACTTGAATACAACTATCTCCTGCAAATTAGCAGTTTATTGTATAAGCAATAGCTTTATCAAATATATATATATATGCTTGTATATTTCTGCAGAACTCGTACCGTAGATAATATTATGAAATTTTAACTTCTTAGAAAAATTAAAACTATTCTGAAAAAGAAAAAGAAAAACGAACCTGCATTTTCGGAAAATTAAAAACGATTGGAGAGTGAAGATAACGTAGAGGAATATATTTGATACGATGTAGCTTGCTGATAAACCTATGCTTCCCCCTGTATTTATATGATATTTATTCTTTAGCCAGTGAATATAATAACGAATTAACGATTAGGTCAAGCCATCGGAGCTAGAAAATGAATATAATCAATTTCGTACCATTGAATCTCGATGAATAAAACAACTTGGGTCTCTTACTCTAATGGCTTCAACTAACACCGTGTTATACTTATAATATATGCGATAGTTTTTATTTTATTTTTTGTCTTTCTCTCGATATATAATGTAAGAACAACTAAGTTGAGACGTACATATAAGAAAGAAGCTCATAATTTCAACGAACATGAAAAATGTAATTACATATGTACGATCCGACTTAATAATATTGAATTAAAAAAACATCTAATATTTTCTATGAGGAATAGTTCTAGAAAAAAATTGAAAGGAGGTGCAAAACGCCAATTGTCATGAAAATTAAATTGGCTTGGTGATTTTTTTGTGAATTAGACAATTCTGACTCGAATATTACAACAAAATAGATGATACAAGCGGATTATCTATTTATTGTTAACTATAAAACAAATAAGTAAACTTTTCTATAAAACAATTAACCGCTTTGGTTATTTAAATAAATTAACAATCATATATATTATGTCATTGCACTACAAGCCAATATCACAAACCCTTCAGAATGTCAACGGGCAAGCAGCCGTCGAGTCTAAATCATCCAGAAAATGTGTCGTCGGAATATTAACTTTTATTATATCTCTTAATCATAAGAGTTTTTTTTTCAATATTTATACGTCTGTGTATGTTTAAAATGTTCCCTGTATTATTATTAAAACTTAGTGTTGTTAATACGTGTTTCAGCTTCATATAACTGATAAAACAAAATTATGTTAGAGTATTAGTTTTTGGCTCGCACTTGGCAATCACTTGAAATCGTATTTAAACACATAAAAAGAGTTTAAATGGTCAAGCCGAAGCAGCGAATATCACTGCTTCGGCTAAAAATTTAAGTCTCAAAAAGAAGTGAATAGCATCATTAAAATGGAAAATATGTATCAAAGTCAAGTAGTAAATTCAGACTAACTCGGAATGAACAACCAAATCAAACTCAAAATCAACTTTAGGATGGACTAAAAAACATTCATAAGAGAAATTTTCTAAAACTTTGTCATCCCGTTAAGACCAAAAAAGTCCATTTAGCCTGATATGACCAAAAGGTCAACAGTCAGATTAAAAAATTAAAGAGACAGTCATATTTTGACATGAGTTTGGTGATTAATTCATCAAATTAAATTATCGTAATGAAAAAAAAAGACGTTACAAATTGGAGAACAGAATAAGAGAAAAAGACTGTAAAAGAAAGAGGTTTTGGATCAAGAAAAGAAGACTTCTCCAAAAACACACACCTATTTGATACTGTCATTGTACAAAACGGAACTATCTATTGTCTTAATTTCGAAATGGATACGTAGACAACTCAGATCCGAGTGTAAGTAGCGATTTCATAAGCACATTTTCTCTTATTTCTTGATTTCAGGTTGAACTTTTTTTGTTCATTATTGATTATTTTTTACTTCAGATTTAGTATAATTTGTACACCATTTCTTATCCTTTTTTCACATTGATCTCTAAAACCTTTCAATTTTCTGTTTCATAAATGATGAATTCAGTCTCTCAAATTATTCATATTTATAAATTCTGACAGTTATAATAGATTATTTTAGCTAAGACAAAATTTTTTTACGGTTTATAAAGACAACGTAAAAATATCAATGAACTAAGAAAATTTACTTGACGAAAATTCAAGGTTAACAAAAAAGTACCAAAAAAAAAACGAGAATACCAAAATTTAAATAGACACCATATAATTATTGCAAAACAAAGACATCAACAATTTTTCATACAATAAGATGAAAAATCAACATAATACAGTAGTAGTCGATAGAACTGATCAAACCAATCACGACCTCAAAATCGATTTCTTTAAAAGAAACCTATCTTCCAACCACGGAAAGATGAAGTCTTCTTCACTATTGGTTCAGGCTTCTTAACCGGATTCGGTTTTTGCTTCGAATCTCCATCTTGTTCAAGCGCAAGAATGTCAACATATTGATATATCTTCTTCAGCTTCTTCATCATTTCAAACTTGTCAAATTCTCCCGACACCTTTAGTTTACCTTTTTCCTTCACGTCTATCAAAGTAACTCCTAACAACAACAAAACTCTATTGCTTAGTATTAAATTACTTATATAAACCGGATGTCTTGGCATCAGTGGTTTACTTGGTTTCATATAAACCATTGATTTGTACATGTTGCTTGCTATACCTGGAAACTCACATACAACTTTCATAGCTCTCTGTTTGATTTTTTCGTCGAAAACGTCCAACTTGAATACAGCTTTGTCCTGTAAAGATTTATTTCAACGTTAATTTTTAACCATTTTGAAAATTTAAGTAGAACAAAAAAAGCAAAAGAAAACAAACCTGCATTTTCGGAAAATTATAAAATTTGGCAATTGAAGAGAAAGAGAGAGACGATGTAAAGGAATGTAGTTTCAACTTCGTGGCTTGCTCATAAACCTTTGCTTCCATGTATATATATTGTCTTTAGCTAGTGAAGCCAATGAAGCTAGACAATGAAATAATAGTCAATTTGGTACGACTAAAAATCATGGTGAATAAAAACAGTTTATGTCTTTCTATATAATAGATTGTTAAAATGTGTGGCTGCTCCTCTTTAGTGTAGTATTTCATAGCTTCAACTAACACCGTGTTATGATTTATATATGTGATATAATAAAAACCTCACAACTTCGTCGAAGGTATGAATTATCTATCCAATTTGGTATGATTAAATGCAGAAAAAAATAAAAATTAGAACGTTGATTTGTTATGCATACTAAATAATTAGAATATATTCAATAGAAAATTAAAGAGAGGTAAAAAAAAAAATTCAAACACTATTTGCGAAATTGTTTTTGGCAAAAAACTTGTGTTCATCTAGTTTTACATCTTCGGACATATATAAAGGCAACACAAGCTTCCCTATATTTCGTTTAGAATTATAATAGATATATGCAAAAAAATTGGTCTGAGTTTGTATCTCCCAATCATAATAATTTAAACGAAGTCATTTACCTCTGCTTTTCATGTTTTCAAATGTTCCCTGTATTAATAACATTTAGATGTTGATACGCGAGTTTCAGCTTCAGATAACTAATAAACTTTAACATTCATAACAGTATAAAAAAGCTTCCGAGAGTATCCACATGTCTTTCAAATAGTATGAAGATATCGTCTTTGACGACTCAAAATGTTAGTGAAGGTGATGAACGTCTTGGTCTTCGAGATTATAGTACTTTTGCTCTCTAAACGTTGTTGTTTAATTAGAGCTAAGACTAAAATTCTGCCGATAAGTAGCTAATCGAAAAATGCAAGTTCTTGGTCATGTGCAGTGGACCCGCAATGTCGTCTCTAGACCGGTCGTACTCGTACCCAAACTCGAAGCACTTAAAACGTTGCCTACTTACAACTTTATTTCGCCATAGTTGATAAAGTGCTTTCCATTATTCGTATTTTGTAGATGCATGCAGAAGATTCTATCAAGAGTCTCGAAAAAAATCTACATAAGCAAGTCTATTCTTTGCTCTCTCTCTTAGGATTCGTTAACGATCTTGATTTAACGAATTTCTCGTTCAGTTGTGGCTAAAACTATGGCTTAAGTAAACGCATACGAAGTTTGACTAATAGTCTCATCGATTTGTTATTATAACTTGCTATTTTTGAAAATATACGTTCAAAACTCTCAACGTTTTTTTAAAATAATTTTGTAAAAATAAAATATTAATTTAAAAAGTTATAATTAATTTTAGATAAATTTAATTAATTTGTAAACAGGAAATTCATATATATTGAATAATTTATCTGACCCACATAGTTTACGAAATATACATTCAAAACCTTAACATTTTTTTATATAATTTTTTAAAAATAATTAAAAAACTTTTTATTAGTTTTAGATAATTTTAATTAATTTACAAATATAATATTTATATATGTTGAATAATCTACCTGACCTACATAGTTTTTAGGGTTTTCTACCAAAATTATTTTCTAAATCGGTATTTTTTTACATTATTTTATTTATGAAAAAAATTATTACAAAATTAAAAATAATATACAATATAACCTTTATATGTGTTTTTTAAAAAAATACCATCATATACATTAGATTTTCAAAACTCTAAGTATGGATTTAGATTCCTCATTGTAAAAATTATTTTTTTCAAAAATTTTCAAAATTGATAGTAATAACGATAGGTTATATTGCATATTGCTTTGATTCACGTATTAGTTTGCAACTTTATTGAAAAGTGGTGATTTTGATAGTTTTTTCAGAAATCCTTGTTCTTTATTGAAGTAAGTTGTTTTGATATAAGTTAAAAATTCGAATTATAAAATTTCAAAAAAAAAAGAAAAAATCGAATTATTCTCGATCAAATACTTCCGTGATCGGATGACTCAAAATCATAGGCCTAAAATGGAGTAGACACATAAAAGAAAAAGCTTTATTAAAAAGGAAACTATATTTTTCCAAACACGTGGCACGTTATAATTAGGTCTACAGCAGTCGGCAAAGTGACCGACCTCAGACGATCACAAGAGTTTCATCGTGAGACACAAATGCGCCTATACATATATATAGTATACATATTGTCTCTGCCGTCTTCTTCTACATTTCTCTCTTTATACAGCTTTCAACGAACAAAAGTAGAAGTAGAAAAAAAACTTCAACAGAGCAAAGCAAAAAATCCCCAAAATTCTCTCCTCAATTTTTCATGGTCTCTAGAAATCCGAATCCTGCAGACGGATATTTCTTGGATCCGAACGGTATGACCGTTCCTGCTATCGGAACCTTCACTGCCGCCGTCTCCTCCTCTCCAACGACTTCTTCAACTGCCGTGGCTGTGGCGGATGCGACGGCGACTATTTCTTCCTCGGAGGATCTCAGCAAGAAGATTAGGAAGCCTTATACCATTACCAAGTCGAGGGAGAGCTGGACGGAACCCGAGCACGACAAATTCCTCGAAGCTCTTCAACTGTGAGTTAATCATTTTGAGCTCACCATTTCTCGTTGATGGCTATTTTCCTTTGAAATTTACCATTTGGAGCTTCGATTCGGCGGGAATTAGCAGCAAATTTGATGAATTAGGGTTTCGTAATTCGCGTGTTGGTTTCAGAATCCCGTGAACTTGCGTCGAGTTTCTAATCGGGTTTATGCGCCATATATGCTTCAGTAGATTCTGAATGTGCTTTGCTGAGCAGTGGAATTAGATTGTCCTTGGGACTTGGAATTGGAATTGAGGGTTGAATTAGGGCAGGATCGGATCAGGCGTCTGATAAGCATTGAAAAGGTCACAGTGTGCAAACATGGGAATGGCTATTTAGGTGTTGTGTAATAGCTAATGAAATTGGATGAGCCGATATTTATATGATCATCAGTAGCGCAACACGCGAAACAGGCATGGAATCAATGAATCTATTATGAAGAAGCAGCAACGGAACTCATTTGTGATGAGTGTCCAATGAAGACTATTTGAGATACATTGGTTAGAGAGAGTAATTGAAGTAGTAAGGTTGGTATATAGAGGGAAGGATCTTGGGTTAGTTCTATGGAGACTACGAATTGTTTTATCTTTCCAGACTTGATGATGATACTGTTCTATTGGATATTCTGTTGCATACAGTCTTATATGAGAATTGAACACATTATATATTTAGGTTGTTTGGTATTTGATCTAATATCCCTTATGCTTATGTTTTTATCATTTTAGGTTTGACAGAGACTGGAAGAAGATTGAAGCTTTTATTGGGTCAAAGACGGTGATTCAGGTGCAGTAAAAAAAGAGATAAATATCTTCTGAGCTCCTTTTATTTTTTTCCGCCTACTATAGTTGTTTGATGCCTCTGACTTCTTCTCTTGGGCCCTCAGTGTTATCTTGCGTTAGTGTTGTTTCCTCTCATTTGATATCTCCACAAAGTGTTCTTTTAAGATAACTTTATTGTCTGAACTATTAGGAGCAAGAGTGGCACATGCTTTTGTCACGGGTAACACTGATATTTAATAAAGTGTAATCTTTAGATTTTCTTGCATTAGAAAAGTGAGCCTATTAGACACTATTGTCGTTTCTTAATTGTATGGATTTCTTTGATATCACAGATACGAAGTCATGCTCAGAAGTATTTTCTGAAGGTACAAAAGAGTGGGACGGGTGAACATCTCCCTCCTCCTCGACCTAAAAGGAAAGCTTCTCATCCATATCCTCAGAAGGCTCACAAGAACGGTAAATTGGAAATTGCAGTGTTGTAATGTTGTTTGCATATTTAGAAACTATACCGATGCCTGTTTTACGGCATGTGCAGTTCAACCTCAAGTACCAGGGTCCTTGAAATCAACACCTGAACCAAATGACGCAAGTTATATGTTTAGGCCCGAGTCTTCTTCAATGCTGATGACTTCTCCAACCACTGCTTCTGCAGCGGCTCCGTGGACAAATAATGTGCAAACAATTAGCTTCACACCCCTCCCAAAAGGTTTTATTCTCATCTACAAGCAATCACTATTACTCTCTCCTAATAAAATCTCCTTTTCAAATTTTGCTAAATGAAGCATATTGTTCTTCAATGTTCTAATGGAAACAGCAGGAGCAGGAGCTAATAACAACTGTTCTAGTAGCTCTGAAAATACTCCAAGACCACGATCCAACAAGGACACGAATGAACAGGGAAATCTTGGACATTCATTAAGAGGTTAGCGTTGTTTCACCAGTCTCCTATTTATCTTTTGTGTGCCTTGTTTACAATTTTACCATTTTTTACTAACAGTTCCTTCTTCTTTGTTTCAGTTTTACCGGACTTTGCACAAGTATACAGCTTCATTGGAAGTGTTTTTGACCCATATGCGAGTAACCATCTACAAAAGCTGAAGAAGATGGACCCCATAGATGTGGAAACGGTACGATTCTTGTCTTTTCAGTGTTACATTAATCTTAATTGAAACCACATCAGTCCAATTGAACAAATGATAAAACCTAATCGTTGTTTTATATGTTTGCTCCCACCAAGCAGGTGCTACTATTGATGAGAAATCTATCCATCAATTTGTCTAGCCCAGATTTTGAGGATCATGTAAGTATCTTCCTTTACAAACTCCTAGGAAAATTTCACTAGAAACCCTATTTCAGAACTGACCTTAAAACTCCTGATGATTTCGAACAGAGACGGCTTCTTTCGTCTTATGATATCGGCTCTGAGACAGCAACTGATCATGGTGGAGTGAGTAAAACCTTAAATAAAGAACCACCTGAAATCTCTACTTAAAGTTAACCGAAGGAGAGAATTATGAAATGCCTCAGGTGAGCAAAACCCAGATTGGCTAGGTTTTTGTTTGTGCTTGTACATAAGAAGAAGATGAAGCTGACGTTGAGCGGCTTAGTTTTTGTTTGATATATACGTCTTTTGGATTATGGATGGTGTATGTACAGTCCGTTATCTTCAAGTTAAATTACCATTCGTCTTCTGTCTAAATTTTTTTTGAGCTTTTTGTTTAAACGTGTACGAGTCTCTCTGATGAGACCAAATATCGTAGACGTGTCTTAGCTTATATCCTTTTCCTTGCATTTCCTTTTAGTGAAAACATAAGATCAACAGAAATAAACATAAATTCTCTTTAATCAGGTGTAAACTTAAATTTAAGGATATGGTCTTACAAAACAGTACTCCATGTTCCTTGCCTTTCTAAAGATATTTTGACAAGTCTCTTTTGGCATGACACTGTTGAGGATCGATTGTAAACGTAATAGCGATTGATATTAATGGTTTTAATTTGAAAGAGATGGTTTAAGAAAAGTAGTGTAAATAGTAATAATAGTTTAGTGATATTTACTCAAGTAACACATACTTCGACTATTGCTTTATATTATTTTTTTCATCTAAATTCGTTAATATGGAATAGGATTTAACCCAATTTTATTAAGTATACCCATTCATAACATCTAACACCTATTATTACCGCTCGTTTTATTGCCCTATGATTATCTCTTTAATAACCAGAAAAAACCGGTTCGCGCCTAACCGCGTCAAATCCGATTCAACCGTCAATCAAATCAAACCCTTGATGAAATTGTGAATACATAGACGTAGATGATAGCTCGATCTTAAAGGCCCATATTTCATAATTCGCAGCCCATTACAAGCCCAAAACAAAGCGTATATAGTCATCGTCTTCTCAGATCCAGAAAAACCCTAGCTTATTACTCTCTCGAATTGTCCCTGCGTCTCTGCTTGAGGAAGCTCTTTCACCGATACAATGGTAACGCGTGAGCTCTGCTTTTGATCTATCGATCTGTTCTCATCAAATTTTGATGGTCCGTCAGGATCTTGTTTCGGTGAATATTAACCATTTTCTTCTTCCTTCTGCTTTCAGATTATCTCAGAGGAAAACCGCAGAGAAATCT
Source organism: Schrenkiella parvula (assembly GCA_000218505.1). Lineage (NCBI taxonomy): Eukaryota > Viridiplantae > Streptophyta > Magnoliopsida > Brassicales > Brassicaceae > Schrenkiella > Schrenkiella parvula. The sequence continues at coordinate 7,946,793 of CM001192.1, read as the reverse complement.
GCAAGTACCTTTTCAAAGGTTCGTGTTTTGTAAAATTTGTACCTATCTCTCTTCTTTGCTTGGATGTTTGTAGCATAATATTCAACCTTTTCGTGTAGGTGATATGAACATTGTGATTGAAGAATTAGTTTATCTAGTTCAGATTACGATTTTTGTAATGGTAGAAATCTGAAAATTCGCATTCGGGCTTCGAATACATTTGGTTAAATCCACTGCTGAAACTATAGTGTGTTCAAATTATAGGTTGATGATAGCGAATCAGAATTATGAGTTTGTATCATGAGGTTTACATGACCTCTTTTGCTAGCAGTCATGATGTTTGTTTTGCGTCCTTTAGCTGATTATTGTGTTGATGGATCATATTTATTTGGGTTTTTCAGAAGGAGTGTTGTTTGCGAAGAAGGATTTCAATCTCGCAAAGCACCCGTTGATTGAATCAGTACCCAACTTGCAAGTGATCAAGCTCATGCAGAGTTTCAAATCCAAGGAGTATGTTAGGGAGACATTCGCATGGATGCATTATTATTGGTTTCTGACCAACGAAGGGATTGAGTTCTTGAGAACTTATCTTAACCTTCCATCTGATGTTGTTCCCGCTACCTTGAAGAAGTCAGCCAAGCCTATTGGTCGTCCATTTGGTGGCCCACCTGGTGATCGCCCAAGGTGATTAACTCTTTGTTTAGATCATTACTTATGTGGCAAAGTCTTCTTCATTTGCTTTGCTGACAGTGTGTCGTATCTTGGTTTTTTCAGAGGACCTCGCTTTGAAGGAGGAGACCGTCCCAGGTTTGGTGACCGTGATGGGTACCGTGGAGGTCCTCGCGGTGGTGGTGAATTTGGAGGCGACAAGAGTGGAGCTCCAGCAGATTACCAGCCATCTTTCCAAGTAAATTCTGATTGCCCTTGCCTTTATTTGTTTCTTTGGCATAAAATTCATAAATTGTGGTGGTTTAGATGCTTTTAGGATATAACTCCTGAACCTGCTAAACCATTAACCTTTCAGCCTGTCATCCGAACTTTCTTCTCTTGATCAGTTTTAGTTACAACGAGTAGAAATCTGATATTTCACCAGTGTACTGTTTCAAAGTCTTGTAGTTGTATACTGTGATTTTACTCTCTTTGGTTGGTTGCCATTGTTTTAACATTCTTTTGTGGTTTGTTTCTCGTTTCGCAGGGAAGTGGTGGTAGGCCTGGTTTTGGCCGTGGTGCTGGAGGTTACAGCGCTGCTGCTCCATCTGGTTCAGGTCTCCCTTGAAAAAGGAAGGCTTTTTAGTTGACAGTAAGAGACCATCGAGGACTTGTTTCAGCTTTACATTTTGCTTTTGTAATGCAAATTCTGGAATTTTTCATCATATGAGTTCTGTTTTATCGTTGTAGCAAAAATGAAAAATTCAATCTTAAATTACGTTTCCCTGGACAAGACGATATGCCACTGGACAAATCAAATCGTCTGCATTCAATGATCTTATTGCGGTCCGTCTCTATTGCTTAACCTTGCCTAAACTTTATTCCTTGTACCAAGTTAGGAATTAGCTTTACTACAATTTTCACCCTCTCGTGCTTGTGTTGGTCCTTAGTGTCATATTCTGATTAGAAGGAATTTGAAATGTGTCAATGTGGAGAAAGCAAAGAGTACCAGAGCTTGAACAAGGACAGCTACTTAGCCGAATCTAGGATAATATTCACTTGAAAGAGAGACAAAACATGAACAAAGAAAAGCACAAACATACGAGAAAAAAAAATGACCTTGATACAAACCAAACCATCAAAAAGGAAAGTTCAAACGACCCTAATTAACACCAAGACCGAGAAGACATTAGAAATCTTAAAACTCTAATCGACCAGACATGTCAAGACCATAAGAGAGGCTTCTCCATCTCTTAGTCGACTTCCTCCATTTTGCTCTCTTCAGCAGCATCCTCCTCCAACGCAGGCATATCACCATCTTCCTCAACATTCTCATCTTCATCAATACTCAGACCCAGCTTCAACATCCTATGAATCCTAGCCGCAAACGTGTTTGGCTCATCAAGGCTGAATCCAGAGGTCAACAAAGCCGTCTCGAAGAGCAGCATCACCAGATCCTTCACAGACTTGTCGTTCTTGTCCACCTCAGCTCTCTTCCTCAACTCCTCCATGATTCCATTGTCTGGGTTAATCTCCATGGTCTTCTTGCTTGACATGTAACCCCCCATGCTGCTATCTCGCAGAGCCTGTGCCTTCATAATCCTCTCCATATTCGCACTCCATCCATATTCACCAGTCACAAGACAGCATGGAGAATCAACGATTCTGTCTGAGACCACGACCTTTTCAACCTTGTCACCAAGAATGTCCTTAATCGTCTTGCAGAGATTCTCGAAAGATTTCTTCTTCTCTTCCTTCTTTTTCTTCTCTTCTTCAGTCTCATCTTCAAGCTTCAATCCTTCCTTTGTTGCAGAGACCAGTTTCTTGCCATCGTATTCCTTCAACTGTCCAACAGCGTATTCATCAATCGCGTCCACCATGTAAAGCACTTCGTATCCTCTCTTCTTCAGCTTCTCTAAGAACGGAGAATTCTCCACAGCCTTTTTGCTTTCACCAGAGATGTAGAAAATATCCTTTTGACCTTCCTTCATCCTTGTGACGTAATCTTTCAAGCTTGTCATTTCATCACCACTCTTTGTCGAGTGATACCTTAGAAGGTCAGCAATCTTTGCCCTGTTCTGACTGTCCTCGTGGATACCCAATTTGAGGTTCTTGGAGAAAGCCTCGTAGAACTTGTTGTAGTCCTCTTTGTTCTCGGCAATCTCGTTGAACATCTCAATGCACTTCTTCACTAGATTCTTCCTGATCACCTTAAGGATCTTGTTCTGCTGAAGCGTTTCACGAGAGATGTTGAGTGGCAAGTCATCAGAGTCAACAACACCTTTCACAAAGCTGAGGTACTCTGGAATTAGCTCTTCACAGTTGTCCATAATAAACACCCTCCTGACATACAACTTGATGTTGTTCAACTTCTTCCTCGTGTCGAAGAGATCGAAAGGAGCTCTCTTCGGAACGAAGAGAATGGCCTTGAATTCGAGCTGACCCTCCACTGAGAAGTGCTTCACGGCAAGATGATCCTCCCAATCATTGGTCAAGCTCTTGTAGAAAGAAGCATACTCGTCTTTGGTGATCTCTTCAGGCTTTCTCAACCAAATCGGTTTCTGCTTGTTGACGAGTTCCCACTCGTGAGAGACTTCCTTGATTTTCTTCTTCTTTTTACCGTCCTTCTCCTTCTCCTCATCAACTTCTTCAACCACGCCTTCGTCTTCTTTCTTAGGTTCGTCCTCATCCTCATCGTCACTGATCTCCTTCTCGGTGGTTTTCTCGGTCCAAAGGTAGATCGGGTAACTGATGAACTCAGAGTGCTTCTTCACCAAGTCTTTGATTCTCCTCTCCTCCAAACATTCAAGCTGCAAGAATACACCTTCTTGTAAGAAGACACACGAAACATCCAAACAAAAACACATTCTTGAAACTCTTAAGGCTCAAATTCATTACCTGATCGTCCTTGAGGAAGAGGGTGATCTTGGTTCCTCTCCCCAGAGGTTCACCATCAACATCTCTTGTAACAGTGAAGGAACCACCAGCTTGAGACTCCCATACGTATTGTTCATCATCATTGTGCTTCGTGGTGACAATAACCTTCTCTGCAACAAGATAAGCAGAGTAGAAACCAACACCAAATTGACCAATCATGCTCACATCAGCACCAGCTTGGAGCGCTTCCATAAACTCCTTCGTTCCAGATCTTGCAATGGTTCCCAAGTTGTTCACCAGATCTGCAAGATGTTAAAGAATCAAACAACGGAACAAAGGCACCAAAACTGCAGCAAGAAGACAAAATCTATAGATTCGTTACCTGCTTTGGTCATGCCAACGCCACTGTCAATAATGGAGAGTGTCTTGTTGGCCTTGTCCGGGACGAGCCTGATGAAGAGCTCAGGCTGTCCATCGAGCTTGCTCTTATCGGTCAAGCTCTCAAATCGAATCTTGTCAAGAGCCTGCAAGAAAATCGACGTTCAGCGAATCAAAAATCCAGAAAACATGCAGGAAAGCAAGAAACAGAGGAATCGTAAAGGAGAGATTTTTTAGGGAAAGGAGAGATTTTTAAGGGAAAACATACATCAGAAGAGTTACTGATGAGCTCACGGAGGAAAATCTCTTTGTTACTGTAGAAAGTGTTGATGATCAAGCTAAGAAGCTGGTTAATCTCGGCTTGGAATGCAAAAGTCTCTGCATCAGCCATCTGTACTTCCGCCATCGCCAAACGATTCTATTCAACAACGCAAACGAAAATTGCAAGACAAAGTCAAGAACTTTTAGAGAGAGCGTTTTCGATGAGACTTGATGATTTTAGCCAAGTCACGAGAAGAGAGGAAACGAACAATGTTGTATTTATAAGTCTGGGGAATAAGTTCTAGTCTCTTCCTTAGAATGCGAGGAAACGAGGGGATTCTGGATTGTTCGATGAAATGCCGTCGTTTTAGCTGCATCCACATCCTCTTATTCGAAGAAAGAAACCGTTTTTTGTATCGTGTCTTTGTGAGCAACGACTTCCAGAAAGTTCTTTCTGTGTTTTTCGTGAGTCGTTTGGTCTTATGACCGGAGACGAAATCCGATTTAAGAAGCCGGTTCAATAATTTTTAATTTATATAATATACATTATCAAGAAAAAAATACTGGTTCGTAATTATAAAACTCAATTTCTCTATTTAATTCATTGCTAGATAGTGCAATTTCTCTTAAATTTTCTCATTTAATTATCTACTTCAGTTTAAATTAATTTATATCTCCCAAAATTTTAAAATAAAAAGGTCTTCAATACACATTTTTTTCATCTTTTTATTTCATAATAATAATAAAAAATAAAACTTAATTCTTTATAGATCATTTGGTTAGGTCTCAGTTTTGATCATATTCGGGGTTTGTCTCAAATTCAAATTTTGTGGAAATATACCATATTAATTATAATATAGATTTCGTATTAATATATATCATATTACATCGGTTTTTGTATCGGTTATTGCAGTTTAATTTACATTTGGATCCATTTATCCGGATTGAACACTACCAAATAAATAAACAAGAATAAAAATTCTTCTGAGTTGTGTCATCTATACAACCAAAAGCTATAGATTGAGTCTGAGTGACGTAAAAGATAGTCCAATTTATTTGAACACAACATTAGAAAAGAAAGTGGTACTCTTAGTCCAATGCCTGCCTCGGAAGTTATTTGGATGGAACGCTTTGAGCCCCTCATAAACACATAATGCTTAATTACTAATTAACTAATGCAATATGATAAATAAATAAATAATTGTATTTGGAAATAATTATGATTTTATCCTACAAATCATGATCAAGAAGAAGAAGTAGCCGTTATGTTTAAATATAAACCAACTCTCAGTTGTCCTTCACCAATAGTCATTACAAGAACACTTGCCACCTTCAAACCGATGAAACCGATTGTTATCTCTCACAATGATCACTCGTCCTGTACATACGGACATGAACTTGATCGCGTTATGGCAATCCCCACACACTCGCAGGTTCTTAATCACTCGGATTGGTCTATCAGCCGGAAACGTGATCAGCCCAAAAGCAATAGCTAACCTCTCGCTATGATACCTTATGGTTTGATTCTTCTCGTCTCCATCCACTTCTCTCAGAACAAAGCTCGTGTCTGCAACGTAACCCGCTTTCTCCATCTCTTCTCCTAACTCAGCTAGCTTCACATAGATCTCTTTGCTTCTCTCATGGCGTCTCTCTCCAGCTGCAAATGTATGAACCTTGTTCCTTTCTTCAACCCAACTTAGCCCTGTTTCCTTCTTCTCCCCTCGGTCTCGAAGCAATTTTCTAGCTTTGGCTGCGTCTTCGAATCTACCGTCAGCTGCATAAGCGTTGGATAACGAAATGTGCATACCGGAACTCACTGGTCCTAATTCAAAGACCTTGTCTGCTGCAAATGCTGCAAGTTCAATGTTCTTGTGGATTGTACAACCCGTTAGTAAAGCTCCCCATACGGATTCCGTCGGATCGATTGGCATATTCGTGATAACTTCGAGTGCTTCTTGTAGTTTACCAGCTCGTCCCAGCATATCCACCAAGGAAGCGTAATGCTTATCCGTCGGCTCGATTCTGTATTCTTTCATCAGATCAAAGTAGTATTTTCCTTCGTCGACTAGACCCGCATGGCTACAAGCATTGAGCACGTTCAGAAAAGTTATGAAATTTGGTTTCATTCCAGAGCGTTTCATCCGTTTGAACAACTCGATTACTTCTTGAGTGTGCGAGTGTTGCGCACAGGCCTTGAGCATTGCATTCCAAATCCCGAGATTCTTCACGGGGGTCTCGTGGAAAGCTTGATAAGCTCCTTCGAGAACACCACACTTTGAATACAACGAGACTAAAGAGCTTCCCACGAAGCTAGACGAATCGAAGCTGGACTTAATGCACAAACCCTGAATCTGCCTGCCTAACTCGAGGAGAGTCGAATTGGCGCAGACACTGATGACACTTGAAAACGAGTGATCATTGACATCGAGATCCTCAAACAAAGCTTCTTTAAACATCCACATAGCTTCCTCGTTCTCACCCATCTGAGCATACCCGTAAATCATCGCACTCCAAGTAACAACATTTCTGTGAGGCATTTCGTCGAACAGGTTCCTCGCATCAACAATCTCTCCACATTTCCCATACATATCAACCAGAGAACTCCCCACGAACACATCCGCCTCGTACCCAGTCTTCATCGAGAGACAGTGAAACGATCGGCCAATATCACAGCGATTCAGAATCGCACACGACTTTGTAGCTGACGGTAGAACACGATCATCAGGCCGAAGGTTTCCCGCCATCATTTTCCTGAGAAAGTCGAGGGACATCCATGGAAGCTCGTTCTGCGCGAAACAAGAGATGATGGAACTCCAAGTCGTAGCGCTCTTTTGCCGGGTTTCTTCGAAAGCTCGACGAGAATCCAGTGGAAGCTGTGATTTGGAGTAGAAGTTAATGACATTGTTAGCGATGAGAGGGATAAGAAAAAGGCCTGATTTGACGACATAGCCATGAAGCTGAAGCCCTTTAGAAGTCGATCTGGAGCGAGCTGAAGAAAGAAGAAGATCGTTAACTAGATGGTAATTGTGGCATGGAACGATGAAGAAAGCTGAAGAATCGTTTCCATGAGGAAGTTGATCGAGCATTTGGACCAGCTCGGCGAGAAACCAAACCTCTATTGGTTTAGTGTTTTGTATCCCTCTCAGTAGATTTTGATATGACCCATTAATTTGTTCGGCCCATTAGGCCCATTTATTTTAAAAATTTGTTTAAGCCTGCTTAAGTACAATAACTTAGCGAGCTTCTTCGTGTGGGATTCGCTGTTTTATCCTGTTTCTTGAAATCAGAAGAAAGCTCTTCGTGGCCGTGGACTGGGAGATACGGATGCATATCAAATGACTTGAGTTTATTGTTTGTTTCAAGATTCTTTGCATGGTTATGACTAAGTTGTATGTGTCCATTGCATTAATTATAGTTTATCTGTGACCACAATGAGGGACTAGTTTCACCGTTCCCCTAGTATTCACTCTTCATTGAAGGTAAAAGCATTTACACATCATATGAAAGATGGTTTGGGATTGGCATGATGGGAAAGTCTTGTTTGTGAGTGATTGATCAGTGGTTGATGATGACAAGCAAACTTTTTTTTTTATATACTCAATCGGCTGATTCGATTAGTTTTGGTAGAAACGCATCGATATGCTATAATGTGATATTTTTTCTGGTTCAACGGTTTAACTGACACTATGAATTTCGAACGGACGCGTCAACAGGTTATAAAATCTATGAAATCTAACGGACCACCACACTACGTGTCTTGAGCTAGAATGCGCCAGGCCGCATGTTACCAAACTACTAGAAAAACTGATTAGGCCCAAACCTAGACTTTTAACACAAATGTGATTTTTGTTTTCATGTAAGTTAGAATGACAAGCAAACTTGATGCACTAAGATACATAATTTTTTTCTATGCTTTGGGATTTTTGATTTAAGACTTCACTTGATTACATATATACAACTTCATGATGGAAATCAATGAGTAGACTATTGTCTCGATACTGTTGCTTTGTTATTTTGGGTTCTTGTATGTAGTGAAAAGAAAAATAAAAGAATGGTACGTTTCATAGTGAAAACAGTTTACCGCTAATGCGAATCCAACTTTTTGCAAACTAAATAGCCAGTGGTGATGGTTACAACTTAAAAACGTATATAACTTTTGAGAGCACTAATGGTGCACCTAAAAGTTAGTGAAATTGTCCATGGAAATAATTCACTGATTTTCATAGGTTTTTTGCTTGATTTTATGAATTTTGATTTCAATAGATTTAACTGGTTACTATCAAAGATTATGTGTATTCTATTGGGACTCATGTGAAGTTTCCAACATAGTTAATACAAAATTTAGTTGACAAGTTTTGTGGCGAAACCCAAGCATAGCTCAAAAGAGAACAAAAGAAAGCCCATGTATGATCAGTTTTCTTTATAGGTATTTTCCATAATTTTGGAACTACAAAGTTGTTTATCCTACTACATATTCTAGTTAAGATCCAAAGACACAACCATCATAACTAGGGTTTGTAACAGTTAATGTGCCGATATTGCCAAAAATAAAATTGCATGCTTCTGTGGTGCGACCATAGCTCTGATAATAAGCATTCATCACAAATGACGCATGATTTATCAGAGTATGGGACTAAAGCAGGATCCACCTGGTTGGATTGGTCTACAATCAATTCTTTGACTACATCCGAAATTTATATTAGCTTGTAGTTGCACATTCGTCGCGGTATTAGATGCTATGCACCATTGTGTGGAGCTCGCCACGGGAAGATGGTAGATCATGATGGATGATAGGAGGATGAAGATGAACATCAACAACGAAGACATTTTTACCTTTTCTTGAAAATGAAAAATTCAAATGATACTCAACGGAGTTATATTTACAATTTTTATGTGAGTATTATAATGTATATGTTTGATATATATGTATATTGTAGATTACACCGTTCTATTATAGCAAAAGATATAATAGAGTTGTACACACTAGTTAAAATCTTATGTTATAGAAGTGTTTACTCGATCACTAGATAGTCAAAGATTTTAAAATCTTTACAAAAATAGAAAGGAAAAGGTGGCTCAAAAATCTAGTTAGAATCTACATACATAGAATCACTCAAATATTTATATTAGAGTATATCTCTTTTTGTTGTTGGATATTAATTTTTTTTGGATGTTGGATATTAATTTGTTATACATTTATATGCATCGGGATCAAATTCAATATTTTCCCTTAAGAAGGGAAAAAAATCTGTCATGACCTTCTCTAATCTCACTAACCCTTTACTCTTGAAAATTCTAATTTTATCCTTAATAAATTCATTTACCTAATATTTTAATTTAAAACAAAATAAATAAATAAATTAAATCGAACAATCAGAACAAGCTCGAAATTAACTGTCTCTTACCTATATTCTTCTTCCTCTTTAACGTAAATCAACACAAGCAAACAAAAAAACAAAACAAAAAAGGAGATTAGTAAACAGAAAATTAAGGTTTGTTCTTTTCTCTCTCTTTTATGAATCCCATCATATTATTCTGGATCTGAGAGCAATTAATTGTTTCTTTACTTTTGATCCTCACATAATCTACCTTATATTTTAAGGTTAGTTTTAAAGTTTTTACCACATTATTATTGAAAACAAACTAACAACATATTTTTATACATGTTATGATATGAAAATCAGTGAAATATAGTTTATATACTTATTTGCGTAAGTACAACTCTAAATATTAATTAAAATATGGTATTCTTAGTTACAGATTTAAACTACCAAAATACAACTTTGTTACAATAGAGTACAACTGAAAACCTAGGTACAACCAAAATACAGTTTTCTTACGAGGCGAACGGCGGCGGCGACATTGGGCAGCGACGAGAAGATGGAAGAAGATGATGAAGAAAAGAGAATAAGATGAAGAAGAAGAAAATATGAAATCTTGGAGAGGAAGAGAGGAGGAGATGGTGGAGATGACGACAGTTTAGGAGATAATTTGTTGACGGTATTGTTTAAGTTAGAGAATAGAAATGAAATCCAATAGAAATTAAGGTTGAGTTAATGGATAGTTGGGTTACCCATCCAAAAACAAAAATAGGTTGGATCGTAATTAATGTATGCAGTCCAAAGCTAAAATCAAACTTTTAGAACGATCTCTCACTATGTGTTTTACTCTCTCACTCGTTTGTTTGCTCTTTCATTCGTTTGTTTGAGTTTGTGTTGTTCAAGAGCAAAGAATATACAGAGCATAAAGTAAATGACACACGAGATTTTTAACCCGATTCAACACATCAGTGTGATAATGCCTACGTCTGGGGCCGGATCAATCCTGGCAATATATTGATCAAAGATGATAAAAGTACAGCTCAGAAAACTCTCTAGAGCCATAACACGAAACTAGTTCTCAAGACGTTAAACCATAAACTCTTCGTCTGTTCAAAAAGAACGGTAATATATATATATATATATATATATATATATATATATATATATATATATATATATACTGAACATGAACACTCCATCGCAACCAGAGGGTTCACGACTATTCCTCCACTTCAAAACGCACTGCTTCACTTCAATGCAAACCGTATTGATCAAAGCGGAATAAACCATGTCAATCAATTCCAAACCGACATCAAACCCACATCTTTTGAAATTTGAATCACACAAGCTTCAGCTTCAACACACAATTTTATATTTTTAAAAAAATTATTAAAATTTTTAAAACATTAAAAAGGTCAAAATAGATTTTTTGGACCCCGTGAAGATCATCCTCCCTAGTCTTGGGCATGCACGTCGGGATAACAATTTTCGGCAAAACATTGATGTTCCACGTCATTTATCTTTTTGAGCGATGAAGAAATTGTTGAAGTGAAGAGCTGTAAACGCAAAAATAAGCTGTATTTGTGAGGTATTATGTTGCTTTGCAAGTATGTCGAAACATAAACTTTAGAAGAAAAAAAGGGTTTATTCACTTATTTGTACAAGACAATATTGAACATGTTGAAATGAAATCTATAACTCTAGGCTTTTAATGCCGATGTTCCCACACTGATAAAGAAAGGAGGTTGGTATTGGCATATTTGTATAGAGAGAAAGGAATAAAATACCACTGTGATTGAAGACAGTGTCTAAGTGGTAATGGAGTTACGCAGGTATCGAGGTTGATGGCAATCTCCAACCTCTGATATGCCTTGGTTATATGTTTGCCTTAAAGCGCCAATAATTTGTAACAATAGTGAGGATAAAAACAAAGGAACTATAGCTTTTACAGCTATAGTTTGCACGAATTTACAGTAGTTTTACTGTTGGAAAAGTACTCTTTTTGCCTTCAATAATTTTAGTAGATAGTCCCCACATGTAAGAGTTAAAGTTGGAAAACTCGCACTTTATGCGCATATAACAAACACGCCTCACTTGCAAACTGTGGAGGCCAAAGAAGAAAAAAGAGTTGAGGATGGAGAAAAGGGAAGAAGAAGGCAAGTCTCATGTGAAAAGAGGGTTGTGGAAACCTGAAGAAGACTTGATACTGAGAAGCTATATCGAGACTCACGGAGAAGGAAACTGGGCAGACATTTCTCGTAGATCCGGTCCGAACCCGAATTTACACATAGTTTAGTTTGTTTCGTTTCCTCCAAAAAACAGAAAGTTAAAGAGTTTGGTCTCTTCTTTGATTGTGTTCAGGATTGAAGAGAGGAGGCAAAAGCTGTAGGTTGAGATGGAAGAACTACTTAAGACCAAATATCAAAAGAGGAGGCATGTCACTCCAAGAACAAGACCTCATCATCCGCATGCATAAGCTTCTCGGCAACCGGTATTTCCTCTTTTTACCATTGATCCTCCTTCCCATCACTTGTAGATATTAACTACTTTTCTACCAGATGGTCGTTGATTGCTGGTCGCCTTCCGGGTCGGACTGATAACGAAGTCAAGAACTACTGGAATACCCATTTGAACAAGAAATCCAACTCCAGAAAACAGAATGCACCTGAATCAGTGGAAGCCACTCCGTGCATTGACATGCCAGTTATGCCCACAGAAGTGCGACGAAGCCATGGAGAAGGAGGAGACAGAGAAGAGTGCACTACCTGGATGGAGGAGACAAACTGCTTTGGCTATGACGTTCGCATAGGATCTCCCATGCCTCTCATTACTAATTACCCAGACACTCTTGCGTTTGACCCATGTTTTGCCTTCGCTGATTTCTTTCCTCTGCTTTAGGACTTTCCTGAATTTATCTCGAGGGATAAATTCTTGCATAGACTTTGTGAATCATATTTGCTTTAGTTATTCAATTGACACTGAGGTATGTAGTCTACGCAAGAATTAATCATGAATTGTAATAAGCCCTGATTCATTTAGGATCCTATTCTTTACCTTATCATCAACTCCAGTACAATACATGTACCTAACTATTTTTAGACTCCAGAGTTACCAAGTGAAGAAAACAAAAAGCATATGTCCATTGGATTAATAACTGCCCGTAAAAGAAATCCAAATTTTGGTAACAGGTCCTGACGAAGAAGGATAGTTGTAATACTTACAAAATATCATCGTCCTGAGGATATAAGATACCGTCATCAAGGGGTAGTGAAGGGGGGGTTCCTGGAGGGATACTAGCAGCGCCATTTTCACCAGCACATATGCAAAGTGCTTCAGCATCTCTGACCGTTGAATCGAGGTCAATATGCCCAGACAGCTCATTGATGAACTTTAAGAGAGTGTCGAAATCCATCTGTTCTCCCATTATCTTGCTGCGGCATCGCTTCAAGATCGCCACACAAACATACAGGTGAAGGTGTTCAGTGAGGTACTGGGTCCATAACACCTCCCATAGCTGCATTGTCTTCTCGTACTCAAACTCCCTGAGACATGTACATTGCCACCAGACTCAAATACAACACAGCCAAAGAAATGCCAATAACAATATTTCATTCTTGAAAATAAGAAACAATATTGGGCTCCTCAGCATTCAGATTTTCTAGTGTGATGGTTTCAAGTATATTCAAACTGAAAGAGGCAAAAAAGAAGAAACATACCTTTTAAACTGAATCAGGATCCAGCGGAAACAGAAGAAGTAATTCAAGCAGTCGTTCTGCTTAAAGTAATTATGCAGCGGGCTATCAAGCAACTCCACAAGCTGGGGGACAGTGAAAATGAAAAGACTCACGAGTCAGTCAGACCCCAAAATTGATGCTGCATGCTGATAGAAAGGAATAAATGCAAAATGTAAACAGTAGAGCTATTCTCGATAAAAAATTATAAACCTTTGAGAGTGCAAAGAGCTGAGTATGCATTCCATTCTGGTCACGGTTAAAGTTGGGTCCAAGGCGTTCCATCAATGCCACAAAACACCAAAAGGATTCTGATTCATCTTCCATCACGAACAAGATAGGAGACAGATAATCACTCATTCCCTAAAAGCCAGAAAAAACATTTGTCAGTTAAACCACACAGTGGGAATTCAAAGCAAAAAGCCAGAAATAAAAGTGTCACTCAACACAAAAGTAGGGAAACATAACAGTAAGGACACCACCAACTTGTAACTCAGTACCTGGCAGTAACCCAGGTCGAAATTGTAGAAGGAATAGGTCAACAAAATATCACGCATGCTATTGACATTCAGGTTGTCATCCCCTTCATAGTATTCAAATGCCCTATCAGTTCTTACCTACAGAAGAAGAAATAAACCAGGAATTTAGTTCGACAGGAATTTGATGAGTAGAGCACACCACATACATAAAACAGTATTCTCAAACTCCTCTTACCACATCTTTATCTATCAGCCCCTTCCTCTCCCGATATTTTGTGAACCTTTTTGCTTGTTCAGGGGAGATGCTCTGTCAAAAAGAATAAATGCTTGTTAAGCGTGCAACGAACATGAGAGAAATAAGCTACTCTAGGAACGCCTCAGTTCTATTTAACTACTAGCTCAGACATTGTCCTGCCAAGGAACTACATAGCCAATTAAGATCTCTAGAAAGATGTCAAATGATGATGAACAAACCTGCCACTGCTGTTTCAATGTTGCATATTCCATCCGTTTGACAGATCGAAGATATTCTCTCTCTGCATATGTTGAGTCATATGAATGATATCCCAAGAGAAAGGGCCAGACCTATTATTGTGATCCTACGTTATCGATCTGGATATAATAATTATGCAAAGCCTAAATTTGAATTTCATCCGAAATAGAAAAGTTGACCTCTCTTCGCAATTGGTGCTCAATGCCTCCATAGAAAACTCTCTCCCGAAGAGCTTTTGATTCCACAACTCGGCCTTCAGAATCCAAGAATGCTGTGAACTGCGAACCCAGAAAAAGTTTGAATTTAAACAAAAATGAAAAGAAAATAGAAAATTTATGCGTACACACTTAGCAAACTAAGAAGCAAAACATATTCTATACCAGGGTACTTAGTCGATCTTTTAAGACTTCTCTACCATTTAGTAAAAAGATGTAACTCAGCACCCAGAAGAATTTCCTCTCTAAAACTTTCCTAACATACGAAAATTGCAGAAATTGAAAGTGCTTACCTCTTTAGACCCCATTGGTGGCTGCCTTGGTTTTCCCCACACCAAACTCAACTTGTTAAACTGCAAAGGAGGAACAGTTATACGGCATAATCTATAACAAATTCATAAGTACGACTTTCACCCCACACATTTAAGATAAATGACAATCTATTCAAAGACGTTAGAAAACTAGACGCTGCATCATGGCGCAAAGGAAGGTCCACTATACGGATATAATTTCTACCAACATGCTAATGTTGATAACAAAAAAAAATGTTTCTCACCTCTAACGGATCAGCAGGGACATCAACGTCATTATAAATTTCTTCATCATTGAGATGCTCCTTTTCAGGATAACTAGGAGGGTTTTCATGATGTTTTTCCTCAGCTATATTTGTCAACTTTTCAGGATAACTATGCACGGGTTGGTTATTCCATCTCTTGTCAATGGAACCAAAGCCATTGTTTTCGGAAAACAACTGAGTGGTTGTTTCTCGAGCAAACTTAGTAACCAGAGAAAACTTCTCTAGAAGATGAATTGAAAGATCACGAGTCGGATCATGACTCTTGTGCTTTCTCAATCCATACTGAGAAACACTAGAAAGTCTGTTATCAAAACCTGCACTTGTTCTCCCTTGAAATTCATTAGACGATCCTCCGTCTAATGGGTATGTCGATTGTCCGCTTGCAACAGGCAGTGAACTTGGCAGCTCCAATGAAGAAAGAGTTCTCTGTCGGATATAAACATAAAATGTAATAGCCCATAAGATAATCCAAAATCATCACTTCACCCAACATGAGATGATTTGATATAAATACCTGCAAGGGACTCTGAAAATCATTCACAAGGAACACATTTGCATCTTCTGCCGACCTGTAAGACGGTAAGATTATGTAAGACTGTGTTATTTGTGGCATAATTATGTAACGACTCATCCAGTTCCATACGATGAAAAACTTTGGTAGTCCACAAATAATACGTAACAAGCACTGTTAAAGGCGTCTGAAAGTAACAATACATTGTGCATCCCTAAGCTACTTCGATAAAGTACCCAACAGACATAAAGGCATGCTTTACATAAATAAGTATCTCACATCAGGCACAAACCTTGCAAGAAAAACATGTTGCTTCACTATGGCTAGAAACTCCCTGACTCCTCCATTGTAGAAGTACAGAGGCGGAAATGCAAGTCCTGCAGGTCATTTTAAATGACAAACAGATTCTCGATAATTCGATTTGTAGAGAGGAGAAAAGAGAACCACATCCCGTTTACTAGTGTCAAAACCCACTAGGAAGACCACAGGTTTTACCAGTCATTTCACGGTCTACTTTTGCTAATTTGAGTTCCAAATATCTCAATTAGTGAGAGAAAAGATTACTTTAGTATTTGTTTATAAAACTAAAAGAGATATTTAAACCATTTCCATTACATTTGACGCAATTGATCACCCCAAACAGTGAATCAATATTTTCATTATGAACATATCTTAACAAAGCAGCAACAGTCAAAGGTTTTGGCTTACTTACCAGAAGACAGCACAACGATTACATACTGCCATCCGAGAGCAGGAGTGTGTCGCCTGATAGACCTCACTTCAGTGAATGGAACTGCTGTGATTGTATAAAGACTCCTATCTAGAAAATATAAAGAAACTAAAAACTAAGCTAAAGCATTTTCCTTAACACCAATATATACTAAATTTAGTTCCAACGAATCATGATTACCTTTCTCTGATAACTTCGCATTTGAGGTTTGTCCCTTGTACGGAATCCACGACTATAACCATCACAGATAAGGAAAAAGAATAATCAAATCCAATAATAAAGAAAATGGAAGCAGAATATTCTCTTAAGTAAGCAACTGAAATACAAAACTGTACATCAAGCAATCAATTTCGTCACCTTAATCCATACAAAAAAATCGAAGAAAGACTTCAGAAGGAAACAAATGTTATGATTACCAGGAAGAGAAGAGACTCTTGCTTAGTTAACTTCAATCTACCACTAATCCTTTCTGATGCGAACTGTGTGGGATGAATTGCGACATTATCCTTCAAATATATCAATTCAGCGCCTTCGTGTTCACTAGATGAACTTCTCTTCTCGCTGTCGCTCCGCATCATACTAGCCGATCCCTGAAACGAATCAGGAGAAATTGAAAACAAAATCAAACGATCAAATCCAAAACTTAAGAGATCGAATCAAATAGTAGAAACACGAAAGAGAACGAATCCAAAACTCTTAAGGAAGGCGGAGAAATCGATCGCGATTACGATTGGCTTTGTACAAAAAATTGCGATTGAGATTACGATTGACTTGCACAAAAATTACGAAAACAGAAAGTAAGAAAAAAGGAGGAGTCACAAACTTGCTGTTGAGAAGCAGCGTAATCGGCGTCGTCGGAGAGGTCATGTAGCTCCGATGCTTCCATACTCATGATTTCACGAGGAGAGATCGATTACCCTCGAGACGAAGTAAAAACAAAAAAGTGATAATAAAGAGAGCGTTAAGGAAACTACAGGCGCGTTGAGAATATTCTATTACGTGTGTTGTGTATCTCCTAAAATTCGCAGATAAAAAAGTTTTAATACAAACTAGAAAGAGTTGATTTGCAAACTAAACTCTCCTTTACTATCATTATTTTCTTTTTCCGACGCGTCTTCTTTTTTTATTTTATCAAAAATATTACGAAGGTTGTTTTATCGTTGTTGATTTAAAGTCAGCTTGAACCTATAATTTTTTTTTTGGTATTAGTTTTAAGATTTATAACAAAAAAGAAGAAGTTACAAATTATATGAACTAATATAATTACCAGCATGCCAGAGTAATTTGAGTTAACCGATGGTTTAAATTAAATTAAAATTCCAAAATTTTGCTCATAATCTTTTAGGATTTATAACAAGTCTTGATAATGCTACGTTTTATATGGTACTAAACCACATCTACTTTGTTATAGTTAGATATTTTGTTAATTGATTATAAATTGAACAATTAATGCAATAGTAATTTTCTCCTGTAACCTATTAATTTTTGGAATTTTATATAATTTTATTATTATTCATGTAATGTTTTTGAGAAGAATTAAAAATTGGATAATTTAATAACTACGAGATATAAAAAGAGTAAAAGTATTTTTGAGAGACAAAACTTTGAAAAGTCAACTATTATAATAGTTGAATGGTGATACTAGTTGAATTATATTCATAATTTGAATATTAATACATCTGTTTTTGATATATGACGAATTCCAGACTAATTTCATCTTATGTGTTCCGGTTTAATGTTTTTGCGTTTTAATTATTTGACATTTGGATTTGTTTCTTGCATGTTTTTGTTCATTAGTATGATCAAAAGTTTTGAGGCACTTCAAAGCCCAATTTGTGAAGCCCAACAAATCTTTAGCTCACAAACGCAAAAGGCCTAAAAAGTAGAGAAAACAAATTAGTTAGGCATATATTCTGACCACATGAAGCCCATTTTGAGAATCATTCCGAGCAAGAGCAAGACTTCACCCACGTGCCTTATGCAATTTACGTTGTCCACCGAGACGGCCCAGCCATTGCTGGCACGTGTTCAAGTATTCAACATTTCCTCGAAGCTTATATGCTTCCAAACGAGTTTCTGCACACCTGTGTTCTACACGGTACTTTCATGTGTCATTCAACGTTAGCACACTTCATTGAATCCATCTAATTACATGGTTCATACGTCATGTTTTGTTTTTTTACAAAAATTTTTAGACATCTCACCTATAAATCTTTTATATATAAACAAAGACCTTAATATTAAACATGATAGTGTGGTTTACACATTTAAATTATAGTTTAGTTAGAATCTGTTTCTACCGAATATTTTATAATTTGTATATAAACACTTGTATATCGTCCCTTTAGGATTAACAGAAATATTAATATAATTTTCATATTCTTTCAATGTTCATCTTCTTCACAAGAGTTTTAGTTTCTATTCAACATCAAATTCCAATCTACTAATATAATATTTAAATATATGTTTCCTTTGTTTGGACTCAAAACTGATTTTACATAAAAATAATCAATAATTTATATTATTATTAGATCATTACATTTTTTTAAGTACGATGTCATCCTTTTTAATTCTCAATCCTATCAAATATATATACATCATTTTATGGTTAATTTTATATCGCTGTATCCGTTTTTTCTTCACCACCATCTTAATTAAATGATTCATAAAAGTCTATAAAATTCTCCTAACTTTATCAATAGCCGCATAGATAGATATACTTGTAGTGTAGTTAAAGATTTCCCAAGTCACATATTTACACTGAGAAACTTAGAAGCTACCTTGTTTACTTTAGTTAAAGTATATGCAATCTGATGAAACAGATCGACCAATAAGGGTTCGTGACGCAGCGTATCTTTAGCTTATAATCTTTTAAGTTGTTGTTGGGATTATTAAGATTTTGTTTCATTTTCTTTTATCCAGACCTTTCAGTGAAAATTCTGTTTTGGGTTTTTAAAATGGTTCATCGTTTGTAAGAAGAACTCAGATTGAATAATATTCAGAGCTTTTTATATATTTTGTTTTTTCGACTAAGAGCTTTTATCTAGCTATTAATCCGAGAAATGAACCTAGAGAACTAACTATTACATGTTTTTGCTACGCAAGCGACATGTGGAAGATGGTGATAGTCGATAGAAGAAGAGGCCACGTGGAGTTAGTTAAGAGATGTGGGAGCAATTAAGTGTCGATGACGTGGGAAATAACGAAAATGGGCCATCACCTCTCGTGACCTCAAACTCAAAGCCACTACCGAATGTGCAAACTTTCCTTTCTTGTCTCATTTGTATCTGTTTTCATGTGGTCTGTTTTCTACCTAATTTAACAAAATGAGGTTATAATAACATAATTTGTTTATGTTAGATAAATGTTTGGAATAAAAAATCTATTAGGTAAGATAAATAACATAATAATAAAAACATATATTCTACACACACAAAAAAACAAGTTAAAACGCTAAAACATGATAAAAAAGTAAATAGTAAAAATATTAATTCATTTAATTCTTATTATTAATTTATATTTTCTGACATTAACCTAATAAATTAAAAAAATATGATTTTTTTTACACAACTATAGAAAGTTTAGCATTATTATTCTAAAGAAACAAAATTTCGTTTTTTAGAAAATTATTTTTAAAAGGTATAAAATGCTTTAATATGAATTATTTTGTATCTTTAAAAAGATCAAATTTATTCATTTTCATCAAGATTTCAATTTTATTATTTACAAATTGATTTTTGAAATATATTATTTTCCATTAATTTTTTAAAAAATATTAATTTAAAGTAACAAAAGAAAGATATATTTTTTAGATAGAAAAAAATCATCTTACCTGAATTTAAACATCAAACCCAAAAATAGAAACTTTTATTTTAGATATCTATTATAATAAATATTTACTATATGTCATATTCTAATTAATAAAATATAAATATTTTACGATCAGATATAGTTTTCATTTACACGTGTAAATTTAACTCTTGTAAAAACCAAAACAAAACAAAAAAACAAAAAGAGCACAGCCGGAAAAAAAACAAAAAAAACAAAATTGTGGCCTCTCTGCATTTAACTGTTGTCTCGGTAAGCTTGACCACACACAGCTTTCCCGTGTCTCTCTCTCTCTCTCTCTCCTTAAAGTTTCATAAACTTGTACGAGCTCCTTCTATGGCGGCAGGACTCTCATCAGTCGTCGTAACACTCAAACCACTCAACCGTTGCTCTATCTCCTCATCTAACTCTCGCCTCAATCATCACCCTATCTCCGCCGCCGTTTTCCCTTCGTCTCTCAGATTCAACGGCGTTAAACGCCGGAATATCTTCACCGTCTGTTTCGTCTTAGAAGAGAAGAAACAGAGCTCTCCCATGGACGACAGACCGGAAAGCACGAGCTCTCCCGACATCTTGACGACGTCGCGGCTTCTCAAGAAAGCTCAGAGGAAGGAATCGGAGAGACTCACTTATCTAATCGCTGCTGTAATGTCAAGCCTCGGTATTACTTCCATGGCAATCATGGCCGTTTATTACCGATTTTCATGGCAAATGAAGGTAAAAAACAAAACAAAAAATCATCAGAATTTGTAATCTTCTTTGTTTGAATTTCGAAATTAAGACTTTATTTTTGTTTCGACTTAGGGAGGTGAGGTTCCTGTATTAGAAATGTTTGGTACATTTGCTCTCTCCGTTGGTGCTGCCGTAAGTTCCAACTTCTTCCTCAATTCCGGTTCACTCTTTTTTTTTCTAATAACAAGGAGTAATTTGGGTCGGATCGGTTCGGTTTACTATATTTTTGGTGATCTCTTTCACTAAAAAAATGTTTGGATATAAAGGTTGGCATGGAGTTTTGGGCAAGATGGGCTCATAAAGCTCTTTGGCACGCTTCTTTATGGAATATGCATGAGGTAATTGAGTTTTGTTTTTTCCGGTTTACTGCTATAAAATCAAAACTTTGTGATTTTTAATCCGGTTTTTTGTTTGGGGTAGTCTCATCACAAACCTAGAGAAGGATCGTTTGAGTTAAACGATGTATTTGCCATAATAAACGCGGTTCCTGCGATTGGTCTTCTTTACTATGGATTCTTCAATAAAGGACTTGTTCCTGGTCTCTTCTTCGGTGCCGTAAGTCCTTCTTTCACATTCTTTTTATCTTCTTAGACAATATCCGAAACTTAAACAGGAAAAAGCAACTAGAAAATAAAAAGATAGAGCAGCAATTGTAATTTGTCGTTGACTCTTTAAACTTTATGTTAATTTTTCATTATTCTATCGAAACCGAAAGTTTGAAATTCTGTGGGTTTTCTCACCGCCAGAAAAACATGAAAGGTGGTTTACTTAATGTTGTTTATAGTAATTACTAAAAGAGTAATCTCTACGTAAATATTAATTAAGAGAAGATACTGTTGTCTCCGTATGTTTTAATTTAACACTTAGTCCTAATCACTGTTTTTGTTTGTTAATAATATAAAAAAATTAAAAGATTCAGATAACCAAATCAATCTCAAAATCTATTTATAACATAAATATAACGATTCTAAACAAACATTTCGTACTAATTTGTTCCAGTGTTTTAAATATTTTTTTTTATATCCATAAAAAAGATTTTGGTCTTAGATCTTCAATCTTTATTAGTTAAAAATTAACCTTTGCTAATATTTCTTTCAAGTCGGTTTTAAAAACATTGGTCGAAAATCACGAGTATTTAATATAACAAGCATGAAATTTCGTAACAATCTATATAAATTAGGTACAACTTACTATAATTTTGTTACTTATAATCTATTAAAATAAATTTTATTTAATCGTGTTATAAAAATGTTTTATAAAAATGTTTATAAAGGTTTATAGAGTTTATAACATGATTATTAATCTTATAAATATATTTTATAGACCTTATAAATTTAAATTTTACAAACGTTTATAAAAATAATATTTTTGAAAATAGACCACAAACAATAGTATATTTGAAAAATGATACCAGGTATTTTTGACAATTTTCCAATAAATATGATGATTGTAAACAAGCATTTCGTGCTAATTTATCCTAATATTTATAAAAAATAACTTTTTTATCAACCAAAATTTTTTGGTCTTTGATCTATAATCTTTATGAGTTAAAAATTAACATTTGCTAATATTTCTTTCAACTCGGTTTTAAAAACATTGGTTAAAAATCGAAAATTTTCCTTAAGAAAAATAGCGTTTAGCCACATTTGCATTTTAGGGTTAGGTGATTCTCTAACCGGACAGGTTTTATTGCGGGCAGGGACTGGGAATAACAGTGTTTGGAATCGCTTACATGTTCGTCCACGATGGACTTGTGCACAAGAGATTCCCTGTGGGTCCTATTGCTAATGTCCCTTACCTTCGAAAAGTCGGCGCCGCTCACCAGGTTTAATGCTACCATAATCCAACGGTGCAATTAAATTTTCGTAATTCCATAATTTCTAAAGATTTACAATATTTATTGAACAATAATTTGGTTTTTCAGCTACACCACACAGACAAATTCAAAGGTGTACCATACGGCTTGTTTCTTGGACCCATGGCAAGAATCTATAACCCCTTTAAAAATAATTTATTTGCATGTTATTTTTGTTAACACGTGAATTGATTTTTTATTTTTGTTAATTTGTATGGTTTTGGGAAATGGTGCAGGAAGTGGAAGAAGTGGGAGGAAAAGAAGAATTGGAGAAAGAAATAAGTCGGAGAATCAAATTATACAACAAGGGTTCCACCTCTTAATTGCTTTAAACTCAAGTTATATATTTTTATTCTTTTCTTAATCGGGTATGACTGATAGTTTTTTAGTAAATAAAAAAAGAATGAAATAGAAAAGAGTGGGGGCTAATTAGCCTTTTGAGTTACAAATTTGAAATGACTTAAGAAAATAGTGTATGAAGCTATGCTTCTAAGAATTTCTAAATGAAATGATTAATAATCTATTATGTAGGTTTGGAAGTATGCGACAACCTAAAGACCAATATTATAAAGTTTTAAATATTTCTACATAAGATTTTATACGTGGACAAATGGTACTTCTGTGTATGGTTCACTCCACCCACAAAAGATGAGAATTATAAGAACATGATGCGATTCTACCGGTTTATGTGATAAAACAGTATCTAAATACAAATACTGAACCAACATGAATCGGTTAAAGAAGAGAAGATTATAAGTTTATTGTTTTGATAATTAAATGAAAGACTCATCTTTAGTTCTATGAAACTTATTCCTATTTTCACACTGTGTCTTTGTTATTTTCCTCTTCCTTTCCTTATTATTGTTATTTTCCTCTTCCTTTCCTTATTCAACGCATGACCCAAACCCAATAGCTTGATTTGATTGCGAGATCCATGAGAATCCATTTTTTCACTTTAACATCTTTCTTGTTTTACTTTGGCGTGTCAAACAAGAAATCTATGTATAAAAATCTTAATGTATTATTTTTATTGAAAGTGATTTTCTGTATTTATACAAAGAGAGGAGAGCAATTAAAGGCTAATTTTCGTAACAATAAATGCCTAAATATACTATATACATATTTAGCTAATACGCCCCTTCAAGATGGAAGGTTCTTGAAAACTCTAATCTTGGAGCAAGCATGTTGAAAACGGAACCTTGGGAGTGGCTTCGTTAAAGTATCGGCAAGCTGATCATGAGTGGAAACATGTGACACGCGAAGCATTCCCGACTGAATTTGATTGCGGACAAAATGATAGTCTAGAGCAATGTGTTTCATACGAGAATGGAAGACGCGATTGGCACATAAGTATGTTGCGCCAATGTTGTCGCAGTAGACAACAGGAGCTACGAGAAGGTGAAGTTTAAGTTCTGTTAATAAAGAACAGATCCAACGTACCTCAGACGCCGTATTAGCAACTGCACGGTACTCTGCTTCCGTAGAGGATCGAGCAACCCCTTTCTGTTTCTTAGAGGACCATGAGATGGGATTACGTCCGATGTAAACAAGATATCCATTTGTAGAGACATAATCATCAGTATCTCCAGCCCAATCGGCGTCAGAGAATGCATGTACAGTAAGGGGAGATGTTTTATGAAACGTAATACCATGTGTTGGCGTGCCCGCAAGATATCGTAAAACTCTTTTGGCTGCTGTCCAATGTTCTTGAGTCGGTTGATGCATGAATTGAGACAGTCGATTAACCGCATATGATAAGTCAGGCCTTGTGAACGCGAGATATTGAAGACTACCAACAAGAGATCGATATTGTGAAGCATCAGTAAGAGGTGTACCAGCACGAAGGGTGAGTTTGGGTGATGACGCTAATGGTGTTTGTACTGGCTTGGCATCCAACATATTATACTTAGACAGGAGATCGGCAATGTATTTTCGTTGCATCAAGTGAAGTCCAGTGTCAGAGCGAGTAACTTCCACACCAAGAAAATAGTGAAGATCTGTTGGATCTTTTATAGAGAACCGGTTGGCAAGATTGTCGAGGACTAGTGAGATATGAGCGTCATTGTTGCCGGTGACTATGATATCATCAACATACACAAGTACATATGTGAGAATCGTACCATGAGATTGTATGAAGAGCGACGTATCAGCAAGAGATGATACAAACCCAGTGTCTTGAAGATATTGTTTGAGAGACATGTACCAGGTTCGGGGTGCTTGTTTAAGCCCGTAGATTGGCTTCCTAAGACGACATACAAATTAGGGTCGGTCACGATCAACAAAACCAGGCGGCTGGGACATGTATATTTCTTCAGTGAGCTGTCCTTGAAGAAAGGCGTTGTTAACATCAAGTTGTTTAAGAGGCCACGACTTCGTTGTTGCAACATGGAGCACAAGTCGAATAGTCGTCGTTTTGATCACGGGGCTGAACGTTTCTGCGTAGTCAAGACCATATGTTGGGTGTATCCCTTTGCTACGAGACGCGCTTTATATCTGTCAAGAGTTCCATTAGAGTGGTATTTGGTGGTGAAGACCCAACGACAACCCCACCAGATTTTGACAAGGCTGTGGTGGCACAAAATCCCACGTGTGATTGACAATATGAGCATCAAACTCAGATGAGGCAACTCCACGTCAATTAACATCTTTGAGAGCTTGACTAATCGTCGTTGGTTCCATGTTCTTCGTTGGAGGTCCTGCAACAGAGAAAGACAATTTCTTGATTGGTTTTGTTATATTATTTTTGGCCCGGGTTTGCATTTTGTGGGTATTTTGGTTCGGTGGTTGAGGAGGTGGGATGTCTATGCGATTTGTGTGGGATTCATGGGTTGTGTCACGGTTTAAAGGACTGGTTTGGGAAGGAGTGGGGTTATTTGTGGGTGACTGTGGCAGAGTTGATGTGGGCAACTCGCTTTGAAGAGGAGCAGTGGGCTCATGAGTGAGATTGTTTGGCTGGATCGTAGGTCGCGACCCATTATAATCTTGAGCAGTGGGCTCAGTAGTTTCTGGTGAAAGGAGAGACGGCAATACATGTGGTTGTGTAGCGGTAGGAGACAGCTGTGTCATTGGTGCAAGAGTAGCAGAGTGAAGGGCTGAGTACGGGGGTCCATCTTGAGCAGTCGAATGTAGTGTATGTGGAAGTGGGATCGGCATAACTGATGGTGCAGTGGTAGAGTTGTCTGAACTATCAATGGAGGTGGAAGTCAGAGGTGTCTGCCGGCAAAATGGGAACACAGTCTCTTCAAAACGCACATGGCGTGAGGTATATATGCGACATGTGGGTAGATGTAGACAGAAATATGCACTCTGCGTTAACGAATATCCAAGAAACATACACGGCAAGGAACGATCTTGTAGCTTATGACCGGCATACGGGCGTAACCATGGAAAGCATAAACATCCAAAAATCCGTAGTTTCTCATAGTTTGGTGACTGTTGGAACAAAACCTGGAACTGAGAGAGGCCAGATAGTACAGAAGTCGGCATACCATTAATGAGATATACCGAAGTAGCAAACGCATACGACCAATACGTCTTTGGAATGGAAGCCATGGACATAAGTGTGAGACCCGTTTCTACTATGTGGCGATGTTTCCTCTCTGAGAGACCATTGTGTTCAGGAGTATGTGGGGGTGACGTAAGATGTGAGATGCCATTGTACGCCAAATATTCACGCAACGCGATAAACTCGCCACCATTATCAGAGAACAAGGTGCCAATGCGGGTTTGAAAACGGTTCTCTACAAGGTATTTGAAGGCTATGAATGTGTTTTTGACATCAGATTTTCTTTTAAGTGGAAAAAGCCAAGTATAACGTGAATAATGGTAAATGAGAACAAGATAATATTTGTAGTGATCGATAGATAATAGTGGTGATGTCCATACATCAGTATAGATGTATTCAAGAGGTCTTTGAGAGACAATGGAAGATTGGGTGAAAGGAAGTTTATGACTTTTATTAATGAGGCAATCAGCACAAGACAAAGATTTGGTGTTTAGAGAAGAAACTGGAATTGAGAAAGTAGAGACAATAGAGTTTAAAATAGTAGACAATGGATGACCCAAGCGTGAGTGCCATGATTGAAGTCTTGTTTTTGGACCCGCAGATGATAGAAGTGCAACTGCTTGAGAGTGTTGTACATGCCATTCATATAGCTGATCTTTAGTTCGGCCTTAGAGTAATGGGACCCCCGTACTGAGATCCTTCACCTGAAACGAAGCCGGGAAGAATTCAACAGAGACGTTATTAGTATTGCACAACCGATATACATACACAAGGTTTTTCTGAACATTAGGAACACATAATATATTTTCCAGAGTCAATGGGCGAGTATGAGAAGGGACAGTAGTGGAACCCGTGTGAGAAATAGACAGATTTGACCCATCCGCAAGAAGCACATCATCACCCCCGTTGTAGGCTTGATGGAGTGAAAGATTATTGAGATCAGAGGTTATATGGTGCGTAGCACAAGAGTCCAACAGCCAATTGTTTGTGTTGCAAGGAGTAGCCGCCGCAAGATTGGCTCGAGGTTGCCATGGTCGAAACGGTGTCGATGGCATCTGATTGGTAGCCGCATTTAGAGACTGAAGATGTGGACATCTCTGTGCACTGTGTCCTTGGGTGTTGCAGAGTTGACATTTGCCCAAAGTAGGGTCGTGGAGAACGTGAGTCATGACGGTTCTGAGTCTGTTGGTGTTGTTGCTGCCATGGCAAGGATTGCTTATCATAGCGGTGGTTGTTGTTGTAGCGAGTTGAGTTGTTGTTGTTGTGATTGTTGTACGAAGAGTTTTTGTTGCTGTTCGTGTTGTGGGTGCGTTGTTGAATGTTGTTGGCAGAGGCAGGAATAGCAGTAACAGAGAGTGAATCAGCAGAACAGAGTAGCTTGGCTTCGTGATTAAGAAGACGTGAACTTCCGTAAGAGATGGAGGTGTATCTTTGCCTTCAATCTGATGCACAACTGACTTGTAGTCCTCGGGCAATCCTTCAAGAATAAGTTCAACAGAATCTTCATGGTCATAGAGCTTACCAAGAATGGCAAGCTGATCAAGTCGTGTGGTGATGCCTTGAACATACTCATCGATAGTCTTGGTTCCTTTGACAAAGTGTTTGAGTTGAGTCCTCAGCTGCTTGATGTGGCCGCGGCTTGGTTTGGCATAGGTAGAGGCTAGCGTGAACCAATCTAAGAGGCGGAGGTGGAGCGTGATACCACGGGTTGTAGTGCAATGGAGATAGCACCGAGCAGAGCATTATAGATAAGTCGATCTTGGCGAATCCATTTGGTGTGAGCGGGATTCGGTGTGGTCGTGTCTCCGTTGGTAACGGTGGCAGGAGGGGCAACAGTGGAGCCATCGAGATAACCTCCTAGACCATGTCCATCAAGAAAGGCCCGGACTTGGAGGCTCCACACAAGGTAGTTTGTGCTCGTGAGTTTGGAGACGTGAGACATGTTGATGCTAAGCACAGACTCAGCAGCTAGCGGGACCTGTTCTGCAGAGTTGTTTGGTGTTGCAGGCATTGGAGGCGATGAAGTTTTGTGAAAGAGAAGAAAGAAGAAAAAAAAGAAAGAAAAACTAGGTCTTTTAGAACGTATGCTCTGATACCATATAAAAATCGCAATGTCTTATTTTTATTGAAAGTGATTTTCTGTATTTATACAAAGAGAGGAGAGCAATTAAAGGCTAATATGAGTTAATCTATAAGAAACTGATTTCTCATATAATATTGTAGAGATTTGAATTTTTTTTAAATTGTAATTTTATTTAGTTTAAAATTTTCTGTAAAAATCTATTGCTCAAATTTAACCACAACTTTGATTTAGTGGGGTTTACTTTTTTTTGCTTAAAATCTTCTGTATAATTATTCAAAACTAATGATATTATTTTTCAAGCAGATAACAGTATAAAGTAATTCATCTTATACCCATCATATTTTATATGGAACATGACAACAACATGCATCAGTAGTACACAAACCATAATCATGGTCTTTACAAAATTCAGTGCAGGCTCTGTTTCCTCCATGTGAGCATGTTTCTGTTCCGGGGAAGCATTGAGCATCCATCTGATCTATTCCATATTTTATTTGTTAATAAAATTCATTAAATCAATATATTCATTAAAAAAAGATAAAAAATCATGTTCACAATTATAAAATTAGGATATAAGAATAAACCAGTACTTGGAATAATCGCCGTCTTTGTACGAGAATGAACACAAGATGTGATAAAGATGATAGTAAAAACAAATGTGATTACATTTTATATATATATATATATATATATATATATAATAACACAAATATACATTCAAAGTAATTTTCTTGGTCAAAGATGGAAAAGAATATATATTTTCACATTTATTTCTTGTAGTTATATAGTCAAAGAACGTTACCTAAAATGATATTATTACCTAATTTACGTTTGAATTGGTGATATAACAGTTTTATAGTAAAAATAGGTTACGTAGAATGATGAATTGGTGAGTTAAATATTTTATTTGTTTTATTTGGTTTTATTCCAATTTAAATTAACAAAAATTTAAATTTGATTTGATTTGGATTTGATTAGAATTTACTCAAATAAAAATTTTAAATATATATAAATAAATTTTTTAGCTTATATTAGATTTTATATATTATAAATATGTATATATAAATATATAATATTGTATTAAATTTTGGATTATTCGGTTTGTCTTGTTTAAGATAAACTAAATTAATGAAAAAACATATCTTGATTTATCCGTTAGTCTGACTGTTTGAGTGATTGTCAACTATTCGGTCAATACTAGTGATTACGTCTGAATAAGCTAATAATTCAAACACCTGATTATTTATTTTTCAGACTGATTAACGAATCTATAAAAAATTGAAACACCTAATAATTCACAAAAATTATTTTTTTTATTAATATTGATTGGATTTTTTTTGTTAAGACACAATTTACAATAAGTTTGAAGAATAGATATTTTTTTAGTCGACATTAGAACCTTTTAAAATTTCATGTCTTATTTGGTGCAAAATCACCGGATTGTTTTACGAATAAAAAAATATACACAATATCATGTTTTTAAAACAACCACGCAAAAAATAATTATGATAAAACAACATATGTTTAGGTGAAATTATAAACATATCGATTTTTATTCACTAATTTTTATTTAATGATTTTTCTTATCAATAATTCAGTTGTGGATAACCGGCTAATATGTTATGGTGATTTTCCGTTGAACTTCCATAGCTTAAAAAATTAGTCAGCAATTTATTTTATGGGTTTTAATATAGATCAATCCACACTTAATGTGTTGTTTCATCAAAATTTTAAAGAAACAAAGAGATCTCAGAAAACAAAAGAGAATGTTTTTAACCCAACCCTACGTGTCGAACTTATTTTCTTCAGATTTTTAAAATTTACTGCTCGAATTTAATCTAATAACTTCGATTTGGTAAAATTTATTTATTTCATTCTAAATTTCCAATACAAATATTTAAAACATATGAAAATAATGATATATTTTTTTCAAGCAGATATCATTGTATTTGATTAGAATATTTCATTTTGGACTTGGATCCATATCGTTCTATGAACTATAACAACAACATCCATACGCGTCAGTACACTCGCCAATTCTAAAACCCTTCTCATCACAAACTTGATTGCATGCTTTTTCCCCTCCAAAAAAACATGACTCTCTTGGATCGAAGCATTGAACATCTGGCAGTTTTTTTCCAGAAGCTAATAATAAAAAAATATTAAATCAATATGTATATTCATTAAAAAAATTGTCTCCATAATAAAACAATAGAATATAAGAATATACAAGTACCTATAGTATTAGCACTTGGTATACGAGAAACCACAGAAGATGTGATGAAAAAGATAGTGATAACAAATGTGACCAAATATTTCATGGTGATACTCATTTCTATGATATATTCTTAACTTTTTTTTTATAAGTTTTGCTTTATTTAAACTTATTATATATAGTAACTCATATATCCTTAAAGGGTAACTTTTTTGGTCAAAGATAGAAAAAGAGTCTTTAGTATGTTCCCTTTTAAATTTATAGTCAAAGAGCTGGAAAAAAAAATAGTCAAAGAAAAAAATGCAAAGACAATTTTCCTACCTAATTATGTTTAAATCTGAAAATGGTACTTATTGTCTTTAACATACTTAAATATGTAATTCGTTATCCATAGATAAAAAATTTTGAAATATTATTTGCAGATTTTAATGGTTGTAACTCGTGATTATTGATAAAGCTAGTGATATTCCATTTGCCTTGCAAAAAAGTATTCTTCTTTTACCTAAACTGAATTTTTTTTTCTAAAGACTGTCGTTACCTTTTTTTTCATGTGACTTTTTCTTAAAGATGATAGTCATCAAGTATTCCTCAGAGCTGACAAGAGGTGCTAATTTCTCAATTAGTCTAGATTTGGAATAGTTTACTCTTTATACATAGCTAATAAACAGTTAATTTAGGTCTTGACCATTTGATTCCATTTTCGGCATTCAGATCTTCGGTGCGGATTCGGATCAGTTATATTCGAATTCGGTTTTTCGGGTAGAAGAATTTAAGACCCATATATATATCCATAAGATTCTAGTTCGGTTTCAAGTCGGTTTGGATCTTAACTTTGAGAATCATAAAACCCAAAATTTATTGATTTCGGATTGGTTCAATCATTTGCCGACAGATCCAAAATATACAAAAAAAACCCTGAAAATCTGATTTTTTTTTCAAAAAAATATCCGAATTTCAAAAAAATATCCGAAATATGGAAAATATACCCATAACACCCGAAAATAAATAATATGGTTGATATTTTGGATTTTTTTTGTACCTAGTCGGTTTTCGGATAGGAAACGGATTCGAACCTATACCCACGGATCTCAGAATATAGGATCTAATGGGGTAAAATATATAGATCCCAACCCCATCTGAACCGGATTTTTAAATCAGTTTCAGTTCAGATCTTTGGGTCCAGATAAAATGTCCATGCCTAATTTGATTAGTAATATATTAAATATAAAGATTTATGATATTTAAAATATTCTGAAATATGTGTCACATTGCCAATAAGTTGGTAATAATAACCGAAGAACAATGTTTCACAAATTTATATATAGCTGATTCAATCAAGAATTTTAAAATATCATATATTTATAATATAAAATCGAATCATAGTATTTAGTTTTTTATTATTTAAAATGATTTTAATATTTTTATACAAAATATTTATCTATAATTTGTTAATTCTAAAATAAGATTAGTTAGAGCTAAATATCACTTTATAATTTAGATGAATAAATTAGGACAAGGTATAATTAGCTAAAGTGAATATTTTAGCATTACTACTTATTTTTGCTATATAATTAATTTAGTTTAACTCTATAATATTCCAGTTAAACTTGTGTGAATAGTTATGGGTATGATTAGAAAACGGTCTAAATCTTTAGCTTCCATGTAATACAGTAGTACAGAGTTAACAAATAATCTAGCCTCCTCTAAATAATCTAGCCTCCTTAGTTTTGAATTTGCTTAATCGGGATTGTTTTACGTGATGAAAATAAAATTAATTCTCTTTTTGTATTGATTAAGCAATCTCTTGATTTCTACAATTTCTTTTGCTTTTTTTATTATAAGGGCTTTTATATTGAATGCATGAGAAATAAAAGAATTTACAAATCCCACTGGGTTATAGTGTTTAGAGCAAATGTCCAACATATAAATTTGCCTATTTAGCGCATAAATATCCCAAAAAGAAGAGAGAACCAGGTTAAAACCATTAGGAGGATAGCCACATTTGAAACAGGCTAGAAGCGATAGCCGGATTTCTTTCCCTATAGTTTGTCACCCTGTTACGAATCTGCCTATCAATAAGGGAGCAAAGGACACCAGTACTTCTGTTACTTTGTCTATGAAAACGACCATTTCTTTCTGACCGAACCCAATAAATTATTGCCTGCCAACCCAAGAGAGTGAGTCTGGTAAGCAGGCTTCGAGCCGGAAGATTTTGTAGTTGAAGCAAAAAGGAGCTCCATTGACATAAAGGCTGAAGGTTACAAAGATGCGCTACAACCTGCCAGATTGACCAGCTGTAGCTCCACTAAAAAAAGAGATGATCTCTGCTTTCCAATGCTAGATTACAGAGCAAACATATCGGGTCCGTACTTAATCCCACTTTATCATCCTGTCCATAGTTGGACAAGGATATATCACAAACATCCAAGTCAAGAAGTTATGTTTTGGAATGCCTCCCACAGTCCAAACAATTTTTTCCCAAGTCACAGGTGGCAACTCTTCTTTCAATTTCATATACACAAGATCCGTGTTAAATCTCTTCATGACTATCCCATCAATCTCCCATTCCTGGTAGTCTGCCTCTTTGGATAAAAAGAGAGTAGTGATGAAGGATTGAAGATTAACCTGTTGTCCAGACTTTGCAAGCGGCAATATCCAATTTCCTTGTTGATGCAGGGAGCAGAGAAGAGAATATTGAGGAATGCCAAGATTGTAGTTCCTATTCCCCTGAAGATAACTCTCCAACTGACCAAAAGGAGACCAGTTGTCTGTCCAGAACCGACAAGTCCTGCCATTTCCCACTCGAAGCTTAATCCCTGGGTAAATATTGTCTCTTAATTTTAGTAGTTTAGCAGCCAGCCAGGAATGATCTCTTCGTGGTTTCATAGTCCAAAAATTGTTCAGTGATCCTTTTTTTACCTCTTGCACATACCAAGCAACCCACACAGATCCGGATTGGAAGAAAAGAAGCCATATAAGTTTCAGACAACAAGCTCTATTCCAAGTTGAAAGGTCATGGATACTCAACCCTCCTTCACTTTAATTTTTTTGTGACTATCTTCCCAGAAACTCTAGCTGTATGATGACCTTCAATATTGCCTAAGACTACAAAAAAAATGATATTGCTACAAAAAATTGTGACTAATTATTTTGTTAAAATATTGTGACAATTTACATATAAAATTGTGACAAAATTACTTAGTCATAAAAGTGTCACAATTTCGTCATAATCTTGTAACCAAATTAAAAATAACAAACTTTTGTCACTAATCATGACGTAAATGTTACAAAATACATAGTAACAAATATTGTTACAAAGTTACGACCAAATCTAGTAACAATATTTTTTTAATTTACATTAATTTTACATGTTGATATAAAATTTGAACTCCAAGAGACTCCAGTATTTTAGTTATTTATTTTTATATTTACGTATAATTGATTTACAACTTACACATATTAGTTTTGCAATTTGACGGAAAAAGTGGTATGTTTGAGAAAGTCTAAAATGAAATAAGGAGAGTAAGAAATTACTAATCTTAGTCGTCCAAAAGCTCCGATTGCTAAGGAAATATGTCATTTATTATTATTTTGCTAATATTACATAACTTACAAAAAAAATGTCTTGCCTTTACTTGTTTAATAAGAAAGTATTGGAAAATAAATAGAAAATGTGTACTAGATAATGATCTAGAAATGTGATTGGTGAATAAATCAGCACTCTTTGATAGGATTGTATCCATGTCATCCCATCCTCCTCTCCACCTTCATTCAACTTATCTCTCTCTCTCTTTTAATTATTCAGTTTTTCTAAAGCTACAAACCTTACGACCTCCAAGGCTAACAACATCCACAACAAGAGAGAGAACCAAGGAAAAACATAAAAAGATCTAAGCTTTGCTTTTTTTTTTGTGTTTCTCTCTTCATCTCTGCAAAATAAGAATCTTTATGTTTATCTTCTTCTATAATAACAAAACATAGGGTCTGATTTCATTAATGTTTATCTTCCTTTTTCCACATCTGATTCATGGGTTTTCATCAACTTCCAGAGCACATTGCGCAATATTTACGATCGTCATGAGCTTGTTCGTCAAGACCTTAGACGTTAGACAAAGAGAAAGTGCTCAAAGAAGCTTCACCCAGTGATAGTCTTCGCCAGCAATTTAGTTATTTTAGTTTATATTGATCTTTAGTATTGTTAAGTTTAAATGGTAATATTTATAAGGAGAAAGTGCAATATCACTTTTATTTTTCAGTGATTTCTACACTTTCAAGTGAGTATATAGGAAGCTGATTGGCTAAGGAGAAAATACATGAGATATTAGCTTGTGTTAGGCCTTTGGTGGGTTCATCTAGCTACTGAGAAGCTTTTATAAGATTTCTCTCATGATCACTCCAAAAGATTATTACTAGAACCAAACAGAACCAAGTTTGTAAATGAAAATAGTCCAGAAAAAACGAGTCGAGATAAAAAAAATTAGCTCTGAAAGGAAATGAAAAAGAAATGATTTTGGTTAAAACATCATATCAGCAGATCTAATTTAAATCTCAAAACTAAATTATTAGTTACAAAGCTTTTGTATCGATTCTTGTAAACTCTTTAACAAATTTTCTGATATAAAAATGCTTCTCAAGTAGAGATCTGTTAGCAGTGAAACTTATTTATCTACAATATCGTCAAAACCTTCAACAGTTGCCACTAAATGGATAATTTATATTTATATTTGTTAAAAGTGAAATATGTAATTAGTTTATACATAAGAGCAAGGGGTGTTTGTTTAAAAGTAATATAAAAATTGTGGCGCACTGCATTTAGAATCTAAATAGATCAATCAAAATAATTAAAATCTTGCTTTCTATGTTGTTTATAACGATAGAAATTGACAATTCCATATATAATTTTAATAATCAAATGCATTTGATATAAAATAGAAGAACTATAACGAATGATAGTTAAAACTTTACACTATTTCAGACTAAATCGATTATAGGGATCTTTTAAACTTCATGTTTTTTTTAATGGAAAAACACTGCATTGTTTATGTATGAAAATACACACAACAAAGTAAAAAATTGAATAAGTTATATATATTTAAGTGAAATTAAAAAAATACAGATAAACTTTTATTCATTTATCTCGACTTACTGATTTTCTTTATTAATATTTTCGTTAATCGATTTAAAATAGATCGTCATATATTTTATGAGAATTTTTCTTCAAACTTTCATACATAAAAAATTAGATAATAATTTATTTAATGGTTTGAAAATAGATCAATCCATACTTTCATCAAAATTCGGAAAAAAAAATTAAAACAAAAAGATTGATTTTAACCCAATCCTATTTGTCAAACTTAATTTCTTCAGATTTTTCAAATATACTGTTCTAATTTAATCTAACAACTTCGATTTGGTAAAATTTATTTATGTCATTCTAAATTTCCAATACAAATATTTAAAACATATAAAAACAATGATATATTTTTTTCAAGCATATATCATTATATTTGATTCGAATATTTTATTTTGGACTTGGACTCATATCGTTCTATGAACTATAACAACAACATCCATACACGTCAGTACACTCACCAATCCTAAAACCCTTCTCATCACAAACTCGATCGCATGCTTTTTCCCCTCCAAAAAAACATGAATCTATCGCTGGGAAGCATTGAACATCTGGCAGTTTTTTTCCATACGCTAAATGATAATAAAAAACATTAAATTAATATGTATATTTATTAAAGTGATAAAATCGTCTCCATAAGAATATACAAGTACCTATAGTATTAGCATTTGGTATACGAGAAATCACAGAAGATGTGATGAAAAGGATAGTGATAACAAATGTGACCAAATATTTCATGGTGATATTCATTTCTATGATATATTTTTAATTTTTTTTATAAGTTTTCTTTATTTAAACTTATTCTATATAGTAACTCAAATATCCTTAAAAGGTAACTTTTTTGGTCAAAGATGGAAAAGACAGTCTGTAATATGTTCCCTTTTAAATTTATAGTCAAAGAAAAAATGTAAAGACAATTTTCCTACCTAATTATGTTTAAATATGAGAAATGGTATTTATTGTTTTAAACATACTTAAATATGTGATTTTTTTTCATAGTTAAACAAATAATCTAGCCTCCTTGGTTTTGGATTTTCTTAATTGAGATTTGTTTACGTGGTGAAAATAAATCATGATTCTCTTTTTGTGTTGATTAAACTATGTCTTGATTTCTATAATCTCAAGTGAATACATAGGAAGTTGGCTAAGGAGAAAATGGATGAGATATTAGCTTGTGCTAGGCCTTTGGTTTTTTCGTCTAGCTAGTGAGAAGCTTTTAGAATATTTCTCTCATGATCACTCCAAAAAATATTTACTAGAACCAAACAGTGAAAGCAAACAGGTTTGTAAATGAAAGTAACCCAAGGAAAATGAGTCGAAATGAAAAAATAAATCTGAAGGAAGATGAGATATAAAAGATTTTAGTTAAAAGATCATATCAGCCGATCTAATTTAAATCACAAAACTAAATTATTAATTATAAAAAAATTATGTCTATCCTTGTAAACTTTCTGACTTTTAAATTATTATATAAAAAAGCCTTTCAAGTAAAAATCTTTTAGTAGTGAAACTTGTTTATCTATAGACTATAGTACCGTCAAAACCTTAAACGGTTGCCACTAAATTGATAATTTGTATATTTGTTTATTAAAAATGAAAATTTTATCTACCTACATTTATAACAAATTATAAAAGCCTAAAAAAATAGTGATATTTTTTAAAAATAATAGAATTCTATAAAACAAAAACATAATCAACTCAATTACTAGTTTGATATAAAAGAGAAGAACTAGAATGAATGATGGTTAACACTTTACATGAGTTTATAATTTTGTTAAATTGATGTTAGAGACTTTCCAAACTTTATGTCTTTTTTGTGTGTGGAAAACTGCATTTTTATGTATAAAACAATACACACACGTCAAAGCAAAAAATCGATTACACAATATATATTTATGTGAAATTATAAACAAATTGTTTTTCATTCATTTATCTTTACTTACTGATTTTTTATTAATAATTTCGTTGAAGGATTTAAAATAGAATGTCCTATATTTTATGGGAATTTTTCTTCAAACTTCCAAAATCCAGAGAAACAACAAGATCATAGAAAACAAAAAAAAAGTAGGTGAACCCTACTTGTCAAACTTATTTTCTTCGGATTTTTAAAATAAACTATTTGATAATCAAAACAACTACAATTTGGTAAAATTTATTTATTTCATTCTGAATTTCCAATATAGATATTCTAAACATATGAAAACAGTGATATTCTTTTTAAAGAAAATATCATTATGTTTGATTATAATATTTCATCTTAGACTTGGACTCGGACTCATATGGTTATATGAAATATAACAACAACATCCATATGCGTCAGTACATTCGCTAATTCTATAACCCTTTTCATCGCAAACTTGAGCGCATGCTTTTTCCTCTCCAAAAAAACATGACTCTATTGCAGGGAAGCATTGAACATCTGGCAGATTTTTTCCATAACCTAAATAATTTCAAAAATAACATTAAACTAATATGCATTTTCATTAGACGAGAATAAAATCGTCTCGATAATAAAATAATAGACTATAAGAATAAACAAGTACCTATAGTATTAGCACTTGGTGTACGAGAAATCACAGATGATATGATGAAAAACATAGTGATAACAAATGTGACCAAAGATTTCATGGTGATACTCGTTTCTATGATATATTTTTAATTTTTTTTTATAAGTTTTGGTTATAGACTGATTATATATAGTAACTCAAAGATATGTAAAATGTAGTTTCTTTGTCAAAGATGGAAAAAGACATAGTCTTTAATATGTTCCTTTTTAAATTTTTAGTTAAAGAAAAAAAATGCAAAGACAATTTTCCTAGCTAATTATGTTTAAATATGAGAAATGGTATTTATTGTTTTTAAACATACTTAAAAATGTAATTTATTTTCCATAGTTAATAATTGAAATGTTATTTGCAGATTGTAATGGTTATAACTCGTGATGATTGATAAAAAGTAGGAGATATTTCATTTGCTTTACAAAAGTATTCTTTTTTACCTAAACTGAATTAGTTTTTTTTTCTGAAAACAGTCGTTTCCTATTCATGTGACTTTTCAAATCACATATTAGTTAACGGTTAATTAATAATTATAAATTTTTGTGTCGATCCTTGTAAACTTCTTTGACTAAATTATTAACATATAAAAGCTTTTTTAAGGTAAAGATCTATTAGCATTGAAACTAGTATTTATAATATCGTCAAAACTTTAAACAGTTGCCACAAAATAGATAATTTGTATTTATGTTTGTTAAACATGAATATATAATTATTTTATACATAAGAGCAATCGGTGTTTGTCGAAAAGCAACATAAAAGTTGTGGTGCAATCCATTTAGAATCTAATTTGATCAATCAAAATAATTAAGTTCTTGCTTTCTATGTTGTATATAAGGATGCAAACTGAACAATCCATATATAAATTTAATAATCAAATGCATTTGATATAAAACAGAAGAATTAGAATGATTGATGGTTGGCACTTTACACGATTTCAGAATTTTTTAAAATCTACATTATAAACTTTTGAAATTTCATGTTTTTTTTTGTGGAAAAACACTGTAAAATTTTACGTATAAAAAGTTCACATATTTCAAAACAAAAAATCGATTAATCGACATATATTTAAGTAGAATTATAAATACATGAATTTTTATTAATTTCTTTTATTTAAGGGTTTTTCTTATTAATAATTCAGTTGAAATATTTAAAATGGACCGACTTATATGCTATAGGGATTTTTCATTAAACTTTTGGTCAGAAGAGTTTTTAAGACAGAAAATCGGTCAAAAAGATTACCAATCCGAGAGTTTCAGGAAATGGAGATCGAAAATTTCAGAAAGAAGAAAAATGCTAAATGTTTAGAGAGATGAAAAATTAAGATATCAAGTAGATATCATAATAAAAGTAAAAATAGGCAAATATCTTCCCCATTGAAGGGAGTGATCATTTTATAGAGTTTACATAGCTTGGACTAGTAATTTTGTATACCGGATCAGATCAGTGATTGTCATGTCGGGTTTTAGATCCGTAGAATGTGTCATGTCCAGTTACTCACACATTTTCTTTGGCAGCATCTATCAGGTGCTCGCAAAAACCTTCATGTATCTATGATCATCTTAGTGTATGGATTAGAAGCAGCGGATCAGATGCGGCATGAACATCCTCCATATTTTTATCTTCCCTAGTTTCCGCAAATTGTCACTTTCACCTATTACATGTTGAAAAAGATATTTATTGTGTGATCAGTTCATTGCAAGAGTTCATTGCAAGAGTTCATTGCAAGAGTTCATTGCAAGAGTTCATTGCAAGAGTTCATTGTAAGAGTTACGAGCATGTGTTTGAATATAATTCTATTATCGAATGGTGGGACAGTCATTAGTGTTGGCAGGTTTTATCCCATTTAAACTAAATACGTACTTGACCCGATTCACTCAATACCAAGATCAGGATATCGTGGATGTCTAACTGTTGACTGCTCCGCTCTGTTAATTTATGCGGACAACACCTTCCCACTCTTGCCTACTCTATATGACT
This sequence comes from Schrenkiella parvula, assembly GCA_000218505.1. Taxonomy (NCBI): domain Eukaryota; kingdom Viridiplantae; phylum Streptophyta; class Magnoliopsida; order Brassicales; family Brassicaceae; genus Schrenkiella; species Schrenkiella parvula. The sequence continues at coordinate 7,906,709 of CM001192.1, read as the reverse complement.
GGCACGAGTACAAGACCGGACAGTATGACATCTCTCTTCCTCACCATTGAGCCTCTAGCTCATCTTGTATCCAATAGCGTGGCCACACTAATGGAGAACATAAATCTAGAATCGAGTGGTCTAAACTTTGAATTCCAGTGCTATTGTTTGGTAAGATCCAGTTTTGACAGAGGAATCGTTCCTCCAAAAAAAGACATGAACGATATATGATGATACATGGACGTCCACGTGAAAAAGACAGATTTCTCCCAAACAATAATAATTGAAATGTAAATCTTACACATCTGATCACCACTAAATTATTTATAAAAATAGATAAAAAAACATACAAGATCAGTTTAGTTTTTAAAAATACTATATATTTTAAAAAACGGTTATGTTTATTTCTAGATTAAATTCAGTTTTTAAAAATTCATAATATATGAATTATAGGAAGAATAATAAATACACATATTTTTTACTTTAATATTATTTTAATACTTTGTTTAGTTTCAGTTATTTATATTATTTTCATAATAGTTTGTTATGTTATGTAATTCACTGCTATAAATTTAATGTTCTAACCTAAAACATGTTTTTCAAATTTAAGGATTAAAGATCAGAAATTTTGTACTGAGATTTATTATAAAATAATTAACCAACATTTATATAAGATCTAGTTTCAAACGATAAATATTTCTGCTTTATTCATCATATTAAGAAATTTGTTATTTTTAATTAAGATAATGACACATATAAATTTAAATAATATAATAAATATAATATTTTTATTTATAATTGTTATAGTTATGAATATTGATAGTTATATTTTTATTAAAATTACAAAATAAAAAATTGAAATGTTAAAAAAACGAAAACATAGAGAAAATAAAATAAAAGAAAAAGTAAAATAATATATATCTATATATAAACTACAAGATTCATAATGCATGAAATTAGAAGAATAACATTCAAGACCAAATATATTTATTATTTGTGACTGTATGTTAGAATTTTTATTTTTGAAGTAACAATTTTGAATTTAAAATTAATGGATTTGAAATTTTCGTCATTATTTTTTTTAATAAAAAAAACAAACAGATAATACCAATTTGGTTTAAAAAAATAAATATTTATAAAAATATTTTTTATTTATAAATTAAATCGTTCATTTGTGATCAATTACAAAAATAAATATTTATAAAATAACCAAATCATAGTAGTTGGTTAATATTTTGTTTTCACACATGTTTATAATTTTTTTATTTTATAAGTTTATTTATGAAAATTTAATAGGAAATATTTCAAGTATGCTGATTGAGATAACTTTTTTTTGTTTTTCTTCTAATTAAAAAAAACTTGGGTAATATTATACTAAATTACTATTCTTCAGATTTTATTTTTATTTCTTTTTTTCTTAATAAGTTTTCTTTCCTTCAAAACCGGTGGTTTTACGTTGACTAGTGACAGCCAGAAAATTATTGTGTTTAACCTTCTTTGGAGTTTGGAGTCGTCGAGATCGCGCTTGAGCTCCCGTAAGTTGCTTCCATGGATATTCTCTTAAACAGTTTTCATTCCAAGTAGTATGAACTTTCTGGGTTTGTCTTTCTATTCTCCCTAGCGGGTTTAGCTATGTGTCGAGATGTAAGCGAAGTAGGCGATTAGGCGTACTGATTGGTTATTACAGCTCAACGAAGAACCTAGGTTTTCTCTCGTAATTGAATTGTATTGATTATTGTGCAACTAGGATTCTGTCGCTTATAGTTCATCACACTTAGAGCGGACAATAATTTGAGTACACAGATCTTGCTCCCTTGAGTTACAGGTTTCTCTTTTTTTGGTGCTTTGTGGAATAACTGCAATTCTCATGTAGAAGCCTCTGTTTTCGATAGTGTTTGGACAATATAGAGAGTAGTAACTGAGTATTGTTAGATTGGGTTTATGCTTTTCTTTTGAGGCTTTTGATGACCAATTGTTCGTATGCCATTTTTTATTCGATGTAGAAGAATAGTTCGATTCTTGTCTAGCCCTTTGAGCATTGTTCTCATGTGTGTACACCACTGAAATCTTGAGAGGAAACTTGTTATACAGAAAGAAAGAAAAAAAAATGTCTTGTTCTAATGTTGAAGTTGCTTATTTGCAGGTAGATGCAGAATACATTCTTTAATATCTTGAGCTTCCTCGTCGTGTTTCGTGCAGAAAAAAGATCTTTTGATCTGTTTGTTTCTGCAGTTAAATGGTGACTACACTATCCTATAGCATTTTTTTTGGTATATCAGTATATGTGATATATCTTCAGTTATTTCGTTTTCAACTCAGTCAAATTTGGCTTTTTGTCTAGCTTGTCTGTTGAGGTTCAACTTATCTTGTATCTCTTCATTCCTCAGTTATCTTGTTTGCTGTTCTCTCTTATGTTACTTTGTATCATCTTCTAACTAGTTTTTTACATGCTTCAGGAGACCATTGGGTTTGTAGATGAAAAGAGCGAGAGCAGATTATATGTTGGAAACTTGGATCTTAGAATAAACGAGTAAGGAGAAAAAAAACACCTTGAAGCAAAGCTTATTATTATTGCCCTCCATAGATCAAAACTTTGTTTCAATACCATGTAATTTTCTATTCTTGATAGGGCTGCGTTGATAAAGATGTTTTCTCCATATGGGAAGATCATATCAGAAGACTTCCTTTGGCACACACGCGGGCCAAAGAAAGGAGAGCCACGCGGGTATGCTTTCATTCAATACAGCTGTAAAGAGGTAACTAATAATCTGTTTTTCCTGGTTTGTGAAGTTGCTTAGATGAGATTGTTTTAGGTAATGAGAAAAAATGGTTTATTCTTTTTGATTTTGATTGAGCAATCTCCTGATTTCTACAAACTAAAGTGAGTACACAGGAAGCTGAATGGGCTAAAGAGAAGATGCATGGGAGATTAGCTTGTGGTAGGCCTTTGGTGGTTCGTCTAGCTAGTGAGAAGCTTCTAGAAGATTCCTCTCATGATCACTCCAAAACGTTATTACCAGAAGCAAACAGAACGAGGTTTGCAAGTGGAAGCAGCTCAGGACATATGAGCCGAGATGAAAAAGTAGCTGCCATTAAGAACAAACTCAAAGCTTTGGAGGAAGATGGGAAACAACGAGATCCCAAGAAACAGAAGAGATAAAGAACCGATCTGAATACACAAACTTTGAGTCTCTTTTGAAAGAGAGTTTCAACATTTTTTTGTTTCAGTGTGAACGGAAAACAAATTGGCTGGTTCTTCGGTAAGAAACTAATTTCTGATGATATAATATAACTCAGTGTTGGTGTGGTTTGATTTGGTTTACTGGTTTAAGAAAATTTGATTTTAGGTTCGATTCGGGTCGTGTTAGTATGATATTTTAATTACAAAGTAAAAGTTGACGCACTTCGAACAAAAAAAAAAAAGTAAAAAGTTGACGCACTAATGGAGTCAACAAGTCCACTACTCTGTTTTAGTAACGATTCTCTCTCTCTCTCTCACACTCCCTTCACCAACTTCTCTCGTCGTAAAGCAGACACAGACGCGACATGGCGACGAGTTTGCCGTTTCTGAATGCGACCGGGATCTCACTGCCATCGTCGGGATTAATTCGCCGGCGATCGCACATTGTTTCACGCCAGGATCTTCCTGAATTCTCGTCTAAAGCAGTTTCTTCGCCGCGCCTTAGCTTCTCTCCTGCTTCTTCGTTGTCGCAATCGCGTAACGGAAGCGACGACAGGTTTCTTTCGCCGGGTTATTTACCGGAGGCATCCCCTCCGATCCGATCGGTGACAGTGAGATCGCAATTGAGTACGCCTCTCATTTCTCCCAACGATGAATGGGCAACTTGGACTGCTCTCTTCGCCACTGGTGCTTTCGGTCTCTGGTACGTCTTCACCTCTTCTTTCTCCGGCTATCAGTAAACTTCGATCGTTGGGTTTGATCCGAAAATTTGAAATGTTATGTTGCTTCTTCACATACATTTCGTGACCAATTTGATTTTTTTTTTCAACAATTTTAAATTTTTTTCGTTAGGTGAAGTTGATTTTGCTTTAAATGTTTATATCTGTAGAGAGAAAGGTTTTTAAAATGTGTCCATGGTGTGATTCTGAAATTACATTACTAGGTCGGAGAAGACAAAGATCGGAAGTGCGGTGAGCGGTGCGTTGGTGAGCACACTAATTGGGCTCGCGGCTAGTAATCTTGGGGTCATTTCTTCAGAAGCTCCTGCTTTTGCTGTAGTGCTGAACTTCCTGCTTCCTTTAGCTGTTCCTCTGCTGCTGTTTAGAGCTGATCTGCGCCGCGTGGTTCAGTCCACAGGAAAGCTTCTCTTGGCTTTCATGATTGGAACAGGTCCAGTTCATGTCTTGTTTCCCCTTCTTTTTTTGTTAGTACAAGCTTGTGGTCAGAAAGCTTGATCCTTTTGTATTCATGGTTTCGTAACAGTTGCGACAACGGTGGGTACAGCTTTGGCTTACTACCTAGTGCCAATGAGAGCGCTTGGTCCGGACAGTTGGAAGATTGCTGCTGCTCTCATGGGGAGGCATATCGGTGGAGGTAAAGTAACTTCCACTATATCTTCCAGTTCCTACAAGGGCCAATTTTGTTCCCTTTCTCTTATAGTGGCTTATAAGTCTGCGTTTTGATTGTTGTTTGTCTAGCCGTCAACTACGTTGCCATAGCCAATGCTCTCGGAGTTTCACCATCAGTGTTAGCTGCTGGACTGGCTGCTGATAACGTTATATGCGCTGTATATTTCACGTCATTGTTTGCTATAGGCTCCAAAATACCTGCCGAAGCTTTACCACCACCAACTAGTGGTAAGTCTGGATGTTGCTGTGATTTTCGTTTGATTTGGCTTCGTTTTAGAAGAACGGATCATGTCGACTCTGGCCAGTTTTTCACTATTCCGTGGATAAATTCAGTTTCTGAATTCTGACTTAGATGTTGCTCTGCCATGTACAGATGCAGAGAGAAACAAAGATACTGAAACTGAAAATAAAATTCCTGTGCTACTGATAGCAACTGGAATTGCTGTGTCATTAGCTATATGCAAGGCTGGGGCTTTGCTAACAAAGCATTTCGGGATTTCGGGCGGTAGCTTACCAGCCATAACCGCGGTGGTTGTTGTTTTGGCAACTGTCTTTCCCTCCCAGTTTGGTCGTCTTGCTCCATCCGGAGAAGCCATGGCTCTAATTCTTATGCAGGTGTGAGAGAGTCTTACACACTTCATTTTCAAGAGTCTTACAATCTTCCTGAAAAAAAGTATTAATCTACTTTTCTTTCAGGTGTTCTTCACTGTGATCGGTGCGAGCGGAAACATATGGACTGTGATAAACACGGCACCGAGCATATTCTTGTTTGCATTGATCCAAATTGGGACACATCTTGCTGTGATATTGGGCGTAGGGAAGCTGCTCAACGTCGAGCTAAGGTTGCTGCTTCTAGCATCAAATGCTAATGTCGGGGGACCTACGACTGCAGCTGGAATGGCGACGGCAAAGGGATGGAACTCTTTGATAGTTCCCGGGATTCTTGCTGGAATATTTGGTATCTCCATTGCAACCTTCCTTGGGATTGCATTTGGAGTGAAAGTCCTCAAGGTCATGTGAAGATGGTAATATGAGTACATTATGGATTTGAACTTTGCTCTTTGTCTCTCTCTCCTTCTTTGTCTCTGCGTGCTTCATTAACAAATAGAACAGTCTCTTCTCCAATCTCGATTATGTCGATTTTTGGCTGCAAATGCCAATAAAAATTTAGTGTTTGTGAATAGGTTTAAACAGGGAAGTAGGATTCTGATTGTTGTATTGACTTAGTTATCTTTATAGCAGTAACTGAATATTGATCGACTTAAAACGTCGTCGTTTCAAAACAATCTCGTATTAATGTTGGTCATGTGGAACAGGCGTTATATACTTATATCACTAGGGATAGAATTATAGGTGGATTTGCTCTTTGAATAGCCCTACGTAAAAGTTAAAGCAAAAAAGAAAGAAAGAATATAAAAGTAACCCAAACTCATACAAGAAGGAAAAAAAATGCAAGATTGCGCTTATAATGCTCATAAGGTCATTTTCATAATCTTAGCTTTAAGAAAAGTAACGTGACATTTGATTTTTTTTTTTTGGGTTAAAGTTTTAATGGCACTTCCTTATGGATGGATTGTGGAAGTGGCTTTCCGGATTAAAGGAGATAATCGAAAAGTTGTCTCAAATCACTTTTCGTATTGGATTTAAAAGAAAGGTAGAATCAGAATCCATTTCCTGTAATTATAGAAGAGGCTAATCATTTTTTTTGTAAAAGAAAAACAAAAATTATAAGTCCAGTCAAAGAGGTAAATAACATGCCATAATTAAGCTTGGGCATTCTATACTACCTTATCCGCCTTACAACAAAACTAATCATTTAGTTCTTTTATTTCATAAAAAAATATTTATTATTTGAGAATTTTTTACACATATTAAAAAATAATTAAAATTTTTATTTTACTTTTTATTCAGATACTAAATATATTTTTTCTTTTATTAATATATTAAAAAAATAATTGATTCAAAATTTTGCATTAAAAATATAAAATAATGCTATTTGTGAAAGAAGATTAAAATTTGAAATTGAGAAAGTGCTAATCAGAATAAAGACCTCTATGTTTGGTCAATATTTTCTCCTGACTCCAGCAAAGATAATTCCAGATGATTTATAACCATGTAAAACCATTTTTCTAATGCAAGAAAACTTCTAAAAGTATATAAAGTGTAATAAAACTCCACTCTCAAGTCTCTCACCATAACGTTACCTTACAGAAGGCAAGGACTCTTCATTCAGAACCACCACAAATACAATCTCTCACTCTCTCTTACTCTCTCTTACTCTCTAGACCAGTGGCTCTGCCATATGGTGACGTTCTTGACTGTAACTTGTATCCCCTCGCCATCACAAGAATCCTTTCTCCTGCGACTTTGCATTGTTCCTCACAAAAACACTCGTTCCTTCTCTTCTAAAGCAGTCTCTTCGCCTCTTCGCTCCTCTCCTTCTTTGCATTCATCTATGTTATGACGTCCTTGTAACAGAAGCCAGAGATTTCTCAGATCGGACTTACCCTCTCTGGTCTGATCGGTTATGGTGAGATCGCAGTTAAGCACGCCTCTCATTTCTCCCAACGATCAATGGGGAATGTGGACTGCACTATTTGCCACTGGATCATTCGGCCTCTGGTATGTCAACATTGTAACTTGTTATGAATCACGCGTTTGGAAATGAAATGGGACCTAAAGTAATATGTATCAATCCACTCATTGTCACTTGTTTTCTTTATGATTATCTTGGTTTAATGAAATCTTTACAGGGCAGAGAAAACAAAAATCGGAAGCGCGATGAGTGGTGCACTTGTGAGCACTCTAATAGGACTTGCAGCTAGCAATTTAGGAATCATTTCTTCAGAAGCTCATGCTTTCTCTGTAATGATGAATTTCTTGCTCCCATTAGCTGTTCCTATGCTTCTGTTTAGAGCAGATTTGCGCCGTGTGATCAGATCTACAGGAAAGCTTATTGTTTGCTTTAGCTTCTAAAATACCTGCTGAATCTTCACCACCACAAACAAGTGGTAAGCATACCTGCTAAAGTTGTGTTTTGATTTAGCATTAACCTTATAAGCATGATTATTTTTTTTCAATGGCAAGATGGTGTGATGATGAACCAAGGCAAAGACAAAATCTCTGTTATACAAATGGCTACAGGAATAGTTGTGTCATTAGCTATATGCAAAGTTGCAACTGTTTTCACAAAACATTTCGGTATTTCGGGTGGTAGCTTACCAGCAATTACTGCCATAGTTGTTGTTTTAGCAACTCTATTTCCTTCTCAATTCTACCATCTTGCTCCTGCTGGAGAAGCAATGGCTCTAGTTCTAATGCAGGTGAGATGTTGTGATTCAAGGGTTGTATATTTTCACCATATCAAATAGCAATCTAATTTGATGTAAAATATATGAAAAACAGGTGTTTTTTGCAGTGTTGGGAGCAAGTGGAAACATAAGGAGTGTAATAGAGACAGGACCAAGCATATTTATATTTGCTTTGTTACAAATAGTGATACATCTTGGGGTGTTACTAGGAATAGGGAAAGTGATGAAGATAGAGCTAAGGCTTTTGCTTCTTGCATCAAACGCTAATGTTGGAGGCCCTACGACTGCTGCCGGAATGGCGACAGAAAAAGGATGGAGCTCGTTGATAGTCCCCGGGATTCTTGTCGGAATATTTGGGATCGCCATTGCTACGTTTTTAGGGATTGCTTTTGGAGTTCAAGTCCTCAAGTTCATGTGCTGTTCAAGTTCTATGAATGTAAATCTTTTAGATGAGTTTATGTCACCAATACTAGTGGAATCCTTGTAAGTCTTTATCTCATTTGCTCTCTCTTTGCCCTCTCTGGCTTTGCACTTTTATTGGCAAAATCAAATTGAAATCCCAAAATGGTAAAAACTAAGAGTCTCTTATGTTATTTTGTTCTCATAACACTCTTTATTGTCGTTGTTGTTGTTGGAGAAACTAAGTACAAACTTCCTTTCCCTGAAGGTATTATAGTTCCTCCCTTCAAAGAACCTAGGCGATGACATTCTGTTTCTTGGAGATGACATGAAACCCATTTCTTGATATGCAAGAAACCGTTTTTGGAAAGGCAACATCACTCTTTCCATCATCTTCTCGTCTTCTCTAAACACAATTAGGAGGAGGAGATGATCTATTTTGACCATTCCACGAGACTGGAGAACGGTTTTTGGATCTCTACTCTGATTGCGGGTTTCGAGTTGATATTTCATCAAACTCAACATAATCTGTTCTTCTTTATGATTGATTAGTTTGTAATATCTTTAGAGCGCAGAGAAGACCAAAATCGGAAGTGCGATGAGTAGGTGCACTTGTGAGCACTCTAAAAGGACTTGCAGCAAGCAATTTAGGGACAATCTCTTCAGAAGCTCATGCTTTCTCTCTAATGATGAATTTTTTGCTCCCATTAGTTGTTCTTATGCTTTGTTTAGAGCAGATTTTTGCCGTGTGATCCAATCTACATGAAAACTTCTCTTTGTTTTTCTTATCGGATCATGTACAATACTCATATCACATCCACTTATCTACATGATCATTACTCTGCTTTTAATAACTCTGCTTGCTACAACGGTTCGCACAGTTTTGGCTTACATTTTGGTACCGATGAAATCGCTTATGATAGTTGGAAAATAGCAGTTGCTCTTACGAGAAGACATATCGGTCGAAATAACAAATAATCCATATAAACACACACATTTTGTGACCATAACGACATTGGACATGTAAGTTACCGGAATGCTCAATTGGCCATATCAATCGGGAGAAGAATCAACCAGCGGTATTATCACGAAGAAAGCTCGTAAATCTAATATATTGTATGATCTTTTTGTAATACCACCAAAGTGGCTTCTTAACTTTCTATACCAACCTTATATAGTTTAATAATATTAGACGTTTAAAAAAACAATAAGTTGAAAATTTTGCAATTTTGTGTGGAAACGACATTGCGATAGCGAAAGCTCTTGATGTTTCACTTCAGTGATTTCTGCTGATAGCAATATCTGCACTTTATATTTCATGACATTGTTTGCTTTAGCTTTTAAAATACCTGCTGAATCTTCACTACCACAAACAAGTGGTAAGAAGATCACGTAACTGTGATTGTATTATCAAAGATGTGTTTGATTCAGCATGATGTTTTTATATTTTATATTTTTATCTCGATTCTTTGTAGATAACTTCTTCAATCTAGAATTGATTCGTCATATTTTGATGTTACATTCATTTTACAACACGAGTTTATGTGTTTTAGTAGTATTTTGTTATTTTTTTTGTAAATTTTAATATCAACTAATTGTTATCAATAGTTTCGAGCTACAACCAACACCATTAGAATTTACGAATTCTATTTCAAAAATTTAACTATAGGAAAACAAATAACATACTTGACTTTGACTATGTTTAACAGAAGAAATACCATTTCTAATATCTAAACATAATTAAGTAAGAAAATTATTTTCTGTATTTTTTTTTGACTATAAATCTATAAAGAAAAAAATTGAAAACTATATTTTTTTCATCTTTGACCAAAAATATACCTTTTATGTGTATTTGAGTTATAATATATAGCCACTTTAAACGAAGAAAAACTTATAATATATTTTAAGAAAATATCAGAAAAATGAATATCATCAAGAAAACTTTAGTCACATTTGTTATCACCATTATTCTTATCATATATTTTGTTCCTTGTCGTACAACAGCTGCTAATACTCTACGTACTCCTTTATTTTTATACCCAACTCTTTAGTTATGGAGATGATTTTGTTTCTCTTTCAATAAATATACATATTGGTTTAATAACTTTTATATATTTATATATAGGTTATAGGCAGAAAGAAAAATGCTTTGGAGAAGAACAATCATGTTTTTGGGGAGGGGACAAAGCTTGCAATAGATTTTGCGAAGATCAAGATTATCAATATGGCGAGTGTACTCCAGCTTATGGATGTTGTTGTTACCTTCCATTTAATCAAATATGATGATATCTACTTCAAAAACATTATTATTTTCACATGTTTTGAATATTTATTTGAGAAAATTAAAATGAGATTAATAAAAATTTACCGAGTCGAAGTTATTCTAATTAAATTTGAGCAGTATTTTCTTAGAAGTTTATGGGTCATCATCAAACTTAGTTTTTTAGCTTAAAAAGAACTCTACAAACTCCATTCTATACGATTTTAAAAAATAGTTTATAAACCCGTATAAACTATACCATTAAAAGGAATCTCACAGTTGATTATTTTACTTGTTTATTTATAAAGAGTTTATAAATATTTATAAACCTTTATAAATGTTTATCGTCGTCTTTTTCAGAATCTGATCATCTTCTACAAAATTTTATTGTCTTCTCTATAATCAAAATTTTATAACGCAAAATTAAGAATCATATAGTCAAAAGAAAACTCAGCAACTACTTTAGTAAGCAAACTTTATTTATGTCACTTGATCCGAATTGGACATAACCAATTTTTTCTGTAATTTTGGTTATCTTTACGTGTTCAACCCATATCCGATCGATGAACTTTTAAAAAGTAACTGGTTTTGTTCAACTTCAAACAGATCCACACTTCAATTTTTTATAACTTTTCCAAAACAACATATATAAAAAAATTATATTATTTTACGTAAATACATTTATAAATTTAAGGAAAGAACCAAATTATATGCAATTAAAAAAATTAGACTGATTTTTGCATAGTTATAACCAAATACAATTGTGGTTCAGTTTTGAAGAATTGTTTCAATTCAATAAATCCAAAAATGATTAGATTTGAATTTTTATAGCTGAAACCACATGAATAATTAAAATAATAGCATAAAAAACAAATCTTCTAGTTTATTTTTCATACAAATAAACTATAAAACGATTTGAAACTTATAAACAAGTGAAAACGAGATATTAATCAATTATTATGATTTAGTTATTTTGTAAATATTCATACTTGTGCATAGACTTTCAAATGATTGCATGTTTGGTTTACTTATGTAACTCCGAACTGACTAACACTTCAATTATTTTCATAATTTCCTCTTCAAACAACATATATCAAATTATACAGAATTATATGAAAACTAAATTAAATATAATAAATAAAAATTGTGATTCAAATCAGAAGAATAGCTGCAATCCAATATACCCAAAAAATAAATAACAAAACTAATTAGATATTTATACTATAAATTAGATTCTAATTAAAATAATAACATAAAATTATTTTATTTACTCTTTATACATATAAATTAAAAAAAAATTAAAACATATAAATAAATGAAAGTAAAATACTAAACAATTTTTTTATGATTTAGTTAGCACCTTGTAAACAATAAATGAAAATCAACAATGACAAAAAAATGAAAATCGACAAGATTGTGTTATTATAATAATAAAAAAAATTATATAAATATGAATCGCAACATACTCAAAAAGGAATTTGCCATTTGAACTCTTCTATTATTCAATATTTCCTTTACAACAATAAAAATATAAGAAAGTTACGGGGTGAAGCGCACCCACACCTTCCTTACTAGACCCGCTCAGCAGAATCTTCTGGCACTTTTGGACCTCTTTAGTAAGACTTGGCAAAGATTGCAACTTCTTCTGCTGGAGTTCCGGTCATTAGGCATGTTTTGGTCCCTTGACTCTGCTCAAACGGGAAACACCGAATGGTTGCTCCGGTTTCTTCTTTTATCCTTTCCTCATCCGAGTCACTACCCGACCACGGACCTCTTGCCCATTTCCCTGAAGAAATTGCATCTTTGAGCTCATCGTATGCGGTCACATCAACAATGTTACTGCACAACCACATTAAAGACATGTGATGAGGAAGAATCGTTGTGTACGAAACTTGTGAACAAAATAAGATAACAATAAAAAGTACCTATCCCTGAATGATACCGCCTTTTCTAGAAGCGATGATTGGATCTCATCCAGCTTCTCTTTTACATACACCACTAATGTTGATGGATCCATTGATATTCCAAAAACTTTTCCTGCCTTTCCTGGTATATCCCTCCTCGATACAACAACACAGCTACTGGATACATCACGTGGACCAATTTCGATCCTTAGAGGGACTCCCTGAAAACCCAAGTTTTCAAAACGAATAAAAACTATCAGAGCTTAAAATATTATGAAGTCAGATTCTAGTGTTTTTCCAGGAGAGTAACGAACCTTCATCTCCCAAAAATTGAATTTCCATCCTGCGGTTTGTTGTTCTGTGTCATCAAGTTTAACTCTAACCCCAGCTGTTTGGAGAACTTCCTTCACTGATGATGCAGCACTGAGAACTCCTGTTTTCTCATTTTCCTTTTTCCAAATAGGTACAATTACTACCTTCAAAATATGAAAAAAAAAGATTCAATCTCAACTCTCGATTATCACTTCCAACCGAGTTACCGGAATATAACAAAACCTTTTTTGCTAACGAAAACAACTACTGTTCCTGATACCCCTGCAACAAATCCTCTTTAACTAACAAATGTAACTTCAGATACAAGCAAAGGAAACTGCCTAAGAAATTTTTAAACGAATAGAAGAAAAAACCTGTATTGGAGCTATCTTGGGAGGAAGCATGAGACCTTTGTCATCTCCGTGAGTCATGATAATGCCACCGACAAAACGTGTACTGACTGCCCATGATGTCTGCCACACATGTTGCCTTTCTCCATTCTCATCTTGGAACTGGCACGGTCATATATCTCATTTAACATTCTTCCATGATGAGTATCCAAAAAAAGATGTGTGACAAAACAACCTATAGATGGACCAGTCCTGTACCTGGGTTCCAAAGGCACGAGAGAAGTTCTGCCCTAAGTTGTGGCTGGTACCAGCCTGCAAAGCCTTCCGATCTCCCATCATAGCTTCAATCGTATAGGTTATGTCAGCACCAGCAAAAGTCTCTAATTTTGACTTTCGACCTGCAATAACAGGTATTGCAGTTTGCTCAAAAGCAAATTTGGTGTAGATGTCGATCATCTGTTTTGCCTGCAATAGAGCACTAAACATTCGTCACAGGAGAATACCACAAAAAGACTCCATAAGTTGACCACAACAAAATGGGGAACAAACCTCTTTTTCTGCCTCCTCAGGAGTGGCATGAGCAGTATGACCCTCTTGCCACAGAAATTCAAGAGTCCTAATAAATGGTTTTGTCCGCATCTCCCATCTAGTGACATTGGCCCACTAAACCGCAGAAAGAAGAAATTTAACCACCAGCAGTAATAAGTGCCAAATTTTAAAAATTATAAAACGAAGAAAGATAAACAATTTGGATGCCTGGTGACACCTGATTGACCATGAGAGGAAGATCACGATAGCTGTGAATCCACTGGGTAAACATGTGATTTACAATGGTTTCACTGGTAGGCCGAACCTGCCACAACCTCAACAAGATGAACAATCAAAGCCAAAACTTAGGTAATGAATTCTGACAGTTCTAGCTTTGTGGTGAAACATAGTAGAGCCGGAAAAATACCTACCACGAGGTTCTCTTCAAGTTCTTTTCCTCCTCCAACAGTGACAAGGGCTAGTTCAGGACTAAATCCCTCAACGTGTGAAGCTTCTTTTTCAATAAACGAGTACGGTATAAACTGCACAAAAGACCAAACCATCACTGAAACCCCAATGAGAATAGAGCAATGATGACAATATGAATGTATCATTATTTGCAAAAAGAAAAATATGGAATCAATACAATCACTTCATTACAAGTAAAAATTTCCTGCTTTGTGAACAAATATGCTTAAACCGCCATTGAAAAAATTATGACTCATGTAATGAGAAATCCCACCGCTTGCAGCTAAAGTGTCTAAGGATACCAAATGCCTTCCTTTCACCACGAAACTACTTAATTTCTAATTCATACAAACTCTATCCTAAATTTAACCGACTTAAGAAACTAAATCAGCTTAAGGTAATGTACCTGTGGGAAGTACATGTTGCTATGGCCAGTCTCTTTGAATTTCACATTCAAATACTCCTGCAATTAACAAGCACGACGAAATTGAATCGAGACAAAAGAGAACATTTTGGCAATAAAAACTAACTCTCAGTATTATTATGAAACCTGAATCGCTTCCCAGATCGCGTAACCGTACGGACGAATGACCATAGTACCACGAACCGGACCATAGTCAGCGAGTTCCGCACTGGCTATAACGTCCAGGTACCACGCATTGAAATCCTGCGAGCGAGGCGTGACGGCTTGGTCCGACCTGAGCCGCGCGACTTCCGACTTAGTCTCCGGCGAAGCAGTGCCACTCGGCGCCGTCGCGAATCCAGAAGCAGGTCTGTTCCGCAGACATACGGTTCGGCGAAGAGCTGCCGGATAACGAGTGGTGGCGGGAAACAGGAGGGATGTGAGAGAAGGGAGTCTCAGAGAAGCCACCATTTATCTCCTTTTAGAGAAGAGAGATTGTGCTTAAGGTCAGACTCAGAGGTTAAGTCTTCTCTTTGAGATGATGATGACTGAGAAAAGCGTCTCTCATTTGTTGTGGATAAAGCCCATCAATCTTTAGATAAGCCCAATAATCCCAATAAGCCCAATAAGCCCAATAAATGGTAATTTACTATTTTTGTATGACTCGTTCGTATGGCTTATTAATGGGTCTTTGGTGCATAGTATTGTTATTTCTTAAAATGGTAACGATGTTATTTCTTAAGAAATAACACTATTCACCAAAGAATACGATTAAGGTTGTGTAAATGGAAGCCAACAGCTATATTGCATCCTTAATTTGATTAAGTTCAAAAATTTTAATAAAATATGATGATGGTTCTAAGATTCCCAAACTCTTTTCGAAAACAAAAAAAAGAACAAATGTTTCATCTCTTTATAGTAAGAAAGCATATAACTTATAGTATGTCCATGGGCGGTTTTGAGCCGTATCTGAGTATGGTTTGATTGTTTGAAAGGGTTTGGGATTCATGTGTTGCGGCTAGCCAAAACCGAACTTTCCAAAGTTGGAACTGAGATACGTAATGTAACAAATAGCGAGTGGATTGAGATTATTACCAAATTTGGGAGAGGTCATGTTCAATGCCTTTAGTTTCACGTCTGATCTCAATCCACGTATTTATAAAATGTTTGGTTAGTAGATTGTGTTAAGGAGAGTTAAGAAGAAGAGATTAAAAGAATGAGGGAATAGCTTGACGTTGGTTGGTCCCATGCCTAATTTCTACAAAGAGCCACTGCCTAAGATTGAATTGAAGAAGGTTTGTTTCTTTGCTTTTCTTATGTGATCACACTTGTTCTAATTGTTGTTGTTGTTACCGTTGTATGGTCTATGAAAATGTTGCAGATAACCAACTACTCGTCCAAAATCTATAAAGCTAGAACGTAGAAAGAATAGCAGCGATGCAATAGGAGGTGAAGATTGTTCTCGTGTGACAAAACCAGAAGACTAATCATCATCTACTACTGAAGAAACCAATAAGAAAAGCTTGTTGAAAGTTGAGAGAAGTCAGGGAAGTCCAAAGAAAAGAAGAGAAGAAAGAAGAAGCAGAGAAAAGAAGAGAGGAACATAAGGCTTCTTTCGTGGCTACGAAACCCGAAGAGAAGACAGTTGAACCAGGCTGAGATATTGACAAGAAAGCTTTAAATTTCTAACAATCATTCAATAGTTGTTAAATCTAACACGTACACTTTTCTCTCTGCATATCTCCTACACAAAGTAACAATTCCACTCTCACTATAACATAACCTTACAAGAAAGCTACAAAGACTCCACTACAATCTCTCTCTCTCTCTCTCAAGACCAGAGGCTCTGCGACATGGTAACAACTCTCGTTGAATCATTTAGCTATTCTAATAGGACTTGCAGCTAGCAATTTATGAATCATTTCTTCATAAGCTCATGTTTTCTCTGTAATGATGAATTGCTTGCTCCCTTTAGCTGTTCATCTGCTTTTGTTTAGAGCAGATTTGCGTCATGTGATCCAATCTACTGGAAAATTTATCTTATCTGCTTTTTATAACTTTGCTTTCATCTAAACCCATATTGTGTTATGTTTATAACAAAAACAGTTGTTACAATGGTCGGCCCAGTTTTGGTTTACAATCTGGTATCGACAAAATCGTTTGGTTCTGATAACTGATAAATAGTGTTTGGTCTTATGGGAAGACAATGACTCTAGTTGTGATTCAATAGCTATATATTCTCACCATTTTGCATTATTTATATCAAATGGCAATTCAATTTGATGAAAGCATAATAGACATAGGACCAAGCAAATTTAGAAAATCATTTCTTGTTGGCAATCATTTCTCTAGAAAAGGAAACAAACAACTACTAACTAGAAACCTTAAAACCCTATGGAGGAAACAAAAGAGATATTATATAAGAAGAAAAAAGAAAAATAGGAAAACCTCTTTCACAAAAAAAAGCCAAAAACAAAAATATCAATAGAGTCATTGTATTCTTTCTCATCAACTGATGTTCTTAAAATAAAAATATCAAACAAGCAAAAAAACACTAATAAAAAAACCTAAAAAAGTCACTTTTGTTGTTGTTTACCATCATTGACCATTCTTCATCAAACCTGAACCATCATATATTATTATTGTCATCTTCGCTGGTCTCAAACTGTCTAGCTTGATGTTGTGTCATCTCAAACCTATTCACGCCAGTGTTCACTTCTACACCATCAAATCTTTTGTGGCGAAGAAATGGTCCAAAGTTACTGTTGTTGCTGTCAGAACTCAGTCTTTCCATAGAATTTTCAGCAACAAATCTATTCCCAGACCAAAACTTTCTTTCCTTGAAGCTATTATGATTCTCTCCATAATCGTTGTTCCTCCCATCGAAGAACCTCGGTGACGACATTCTGTTTCTTGGAGGTGGCATGAAACCCATTTCTTGATTAACAGGAAACCGATTTTGGAAAGGCAACTTCACTCTCTCCATAATCCCCTCGGCTGCTCTAAACCCACCAGGACAAGGAGATGATCTGTTTCGACCGTTCCGAGAGATTGGAGATCGACTTCTGGATCTTGAATCTGATTTTGTGTACTGAAATCTCCTGAAGACAGGAGTGTTACCTCTTCCTCTTCTAGTACCACTCATATGGTTGTGCATCTCACCGTGCGGGATCTTGAAATCACTATCCCTGTCATCTGGAAACCTTCTAGGTTGATAGCGGTATCTCCCATTTGAGAATGGTCTACGGACATAACCATTATGTCCTGATCCGAATCCAAGCCCTGACCCTGATTGGACAAAACTGTCCATTTTATATTGATCATCTACCATGCCTTTAGGCTGTGGACGCCAGAAACAGTGTCTTGAATCCCGCTTGTTAAAATATCTTCTCTTAGGACTCTTATTACGCATATGCATCCTTGATTTGTCACCTCTACCAACAAACTTATCTGGAAACATCTTGCGCAACTCTTCGTGACTATCAGGGCTGCAACAAAAGAATCACTACTCAATTGATAATGAACTACTAAAAATTGAATCGACTCAAGAAAAAGATGAACATGTGAAGAAAAACTTGCCTTTTCCTTTGCATGACGTCATGTGAAGGTAACTCCTTAAATGTTTTTGACACAAAATTTCTTGAAAGAGAAGTAGAGTTCATCTTCTTATGTGAATCATTCATGTTAACCACAACATCCTTCTCTATGTTACTTCTTTCAGTAGCCTTCCCAATTCTCAATGCATCATTAGATTCATACTCCATCTTGTTGTCATTACTTACAACCATAGAGTGGAATCTCTCATCTTCTGGCTGAGACCTGTAATCCACATGTTCAACCTTTTCAGTATCGCCCTCGTTTTCTTCCCAAGGCTCCCTTAACTCTCCATCTTCAAACTGAGAGTCATAACCAGATTGGTACTCCTTTCCATTTTTTGCAGCTACTTCAGCAATAGGTTTAGATGATGATGAAAACTTATCTTGCCAATATGATGCAGTCACCGCATCCATATGGTCCTTACTTCCGTTAGTAGGTTGGCTCTCTTTAGGGGCCATTGACTCTGTCATTTCTCCCTCTGCATCTCTTCTTGAGGCATCATCTTCTACATCACAAGGTTGACCCCAAACGTCCATTGAAACATTTAAATTCCAGTGTAGCCTAACATCTTTGGGGACTTCGTTGTTCTTTTTAGTGTGCTCATCCGCATGTGGTTTCTCTGACACCATGGTAGCTCCAATATCATGTGCTAAATTTTTACTTTCCCTTGCTACCATATTAGCTTTCGGTCTTCCAGCTGAGGATTCATCTAAAAGAGTGATAAGTTCGCTCTCTTTCCAGACCATTGACTTTGTGATTTCTCCCTTTGCATCTCTTCCTAAGACATCATCTTCTATATCACATGGTTGACCCCAAGCATCCATTGAAACATTTAAATGCCAGTGTAGCTTAACATCTTTGGAGCCTTCATGGTTCTTCGCAATGGCCTCATCGGCATGTGATTTCACTATGATGTGCTCTATACTCTGCTCATTAGCCAAATCATTGCACGAAGTTTCAACCGAAGATTTTTGAGGAACTAAGATATCCTTCTTGTCTTTCCCAACCTTATCACTGGTATCAACCGCAGTATATTTCTTGGAGACATCAGCAGTTCCAAACTGTGAATCGTTACCTTCAACATTGGTCAAAAAGGTAGAGACATCTTGTTGCTGGATAACATGTTCTTCAACTAGCAGACGGTCAGCATTTAGTGCAATATCATTGCTCATATCACTACTGCAAGCAGCATCAGCAAGTATCGCAATACCAGAAAAATCATAACCAGTGCAATCTTGTTTTTCATCACGGCCCTTTGATGTTTTTTTATCAACTAAATTTGGGTTTAACCTTGAAAAAGGCAAAGCATGGTTAATATACGCCTTAAGTTCTGAGCTTCCACGTTGACCATATAGCTTTTTTGGTGATAGAGGGGGAACCATAAATCTCCCTTTCTTTATTGGAAGATGCTCTACTCTTCCTGTGAAATGATGACCAAGCTGTCATCAACATAGAGAAAAATATCAAATATTAAAATAAACATAGTAACAATTAGGAAACAGAATTGTAAGTGTAAAAAAAACACACACATACCTTTTCAGACGCTGACTCTCCTGCTAATTTGTCTGATAAGCTCTTGTCTTCTATCTTCATACCTGAGGTTGCAACTCGTACAATAGATTTCTTGTTATGCATAGTCGAACTTCTGCTATCTTTAGCCACCATTTTCCAAGGAAGCTCATTGTCATTGGTACATTTAACCTCTTCAGGGTCCGTGCTTGTCATGCTTCAATGCACTCTCGTCGTTGAAAATTTCTTTCTCAAAATCTTTCCTTCACCTGCAAACAATAATCTTTCATTAACAAATCATAAAAGAAACAACAAAAGAGCATAACCAAGGGCTATTGCCTACTTCTATTATAGATTAATGGATTCACGATGTATATAATCATTCAAAGACTCTATAAGCTTTTATATAAAAAAAAAATCTTCCCAACTTTAATGAATGTTTTAACATGATCTTTTCGGCATTAAAAGAATAAAAATCTAGTCTTTATTTCAGTTTTAGTCTAGTTAAATCTGACTCAATATTCCCATATAAGAAGGAAAGATCCATCAACAAAATTTTTCATCTCCCAAGAAACAGAAACACATTGATATCATCGAGCCCTAAACATATCATATTAGGTTGTATATAGACGAGTCAAAGGGGCAAGGAAAGGATAAAGACAAGACTCAAATCTACTAGTTCATGCTAGGAATCTAGACCAAATGAGTGACCTCCCGAGGAGAATGAGTAAAGATAGTCATCTCTTGTCCCATGATCTATCATCAATTTTCAGAACAAATAAGATTGAATGTTGAAACGAGGCCCTAAGGAATCTGCCATGCCAAGGGACAAGAGATCTAATATTAAAATCTAATAAACAAAGTCTTACCTCTCTAAGTCTTTAAAGTCAATGGTTAAGAAAATAGAGTCATGGTTTAAAATTTCACCTTTATAATTTTTATTAGTTTAAAATTTCATATATTCAAATCTAATGCTCAAGATTGGATCAACTTTTCTACCTTGTGTGATAACTGATAAGTGATAATACTAATTACTCACAAATTGACTCAATATTAATCTTATGTCGTTCTAAAACTGATATCGCTGCCAGCAATAAATATTATAAAATCATAACACTGATAAATTATTTGAATACAAGTAAATATTTTTTTACCTTTATATTTGCGGTCTTTTGTGGTATTTTCTCTTCTTCAAAGCTTTCAAGAGCATCTAAAAGTTCAGAAAAAATGAAGTATCAACAATATTGAATTAATATTGTTGACATCATGCTCAATTGATCATGTCGAGAAGAAAAGTTTAATAAATAAAAAAGATTCAAAAGACTATTGAGAAAGAAATAGTATCTTACCAACTCATAAGCACTAATGTATGTATGTATGTGTATGTTGACCAGCCCCGTTTGAGCATTTATGTATATCTACATTTTGATTATAAGTCAAATATATAACATTGCATGCAAAAAGAAACAAATTGAATTTTGTCAAAAAAAAAGAAAGAAACAAATTGAAGATTACCAAATTTCAAAATGAAGTTGCTATAGTGAATGTAAGGTATATCAATCGATTAATAAGCTTCCATATTTTTGTTCTTTTTATATAAATAAATATTTTATCAAACGAAATAAAATTGTCAACTAAATAAAAAATAAATTATGTTTAGTCCTAAATACTCATGGAATACATTTGTAAATCTTAAGTTGGTCAAGATAAAGAAAGTTACAAAAAGTATTATTTCAAAGTTTTGGTTTTACTTTTTAATTCTTAATTTAAAATATATATGTATATATATTAATTTTATGTGTAATTATTTTCAGTTTTATTTTTTTTCCAATGTGTCACAATATAAATATATATATATATCAAAATATTATGTATTATGAAAACATCACCACGTGATAACCTAATATAAGATGCGTTTCAATAATGAGATAGATCATAATATATTTACTTTAACAGAAATTTTACCAATTATAAATTAACTTTTAAAAGAAAGTTCTAAAATTATTTAACACTCTTTATATTTCATAATAAGTGGCATTTATAATTTTTTATACATATTAAAAATATATATTCCTAAAAAAAAAGTTGGTTATTGCTATTTCTTATAAAATTTAAGGTTAAAAATTATATATTTAATATCAAAAATTTACATTGTAAATCTAAAATGACATCTGATTTAAAACCTAAAAAAACTTGTTGAAAGACAGTTAATTTGAAATGGTGGAAATACTGGAAAATATTGGAAACAAATCTAATATCTACCCAAATGAAGAAATAATACGGTCAACAAATTTTACAGGTTGCTGTAAAATATCTTCAAATAAACCAATTGACAAAGCATGTAGTCGGATCGTTTGTATTAAATTTCTGAAAAAAAAATTAACCACTGAAGTAAAAATATGAATATTAATTAAGTGTGACTTTGATCAAATTCATAAATATATATATATATATATGTCTGACAAACAAATCAAGTAATTTTTTTGTCAACAACAATAAAACTTTAAAACTAATTATGAGACCTAGAAAGGCGGTTCCAGTTTGACGTATAATGCGAAAAGCGGTTGGGAACGAATATACTTGCTAACTTATCTATTTTAGTATTTTTTTGCCAAGAAATTTTGACGATGTCAATCTTATCAAAAAACTCCTTACAGCGCTGAAATTCATCGAGATAAATTGAGAATGCTAGCCATTCATGAGGCTCAGCCACCATCTTCGTTAGCTCGGAAGATTTTGTTACGAATTGTTGCTGAAATACATGCATACACTCCATAGCACAAATCAGTGCTTCAAATTCAGCATGTAAAGGTGTACGAATCCCTTTTATATTCTTGTCCTCATGACACCCTCCAAGCCTTCATGGATACTAATCCCTCCTTATCCTGAGAATTTATTATCGTCCTGCCAAGAACCATCAACAAAACACCATGTTTCTACATGATACTTACTTGCATCTGGTATCGTGATTGTTATTGAGTCCCCTTGTGATACCCTATTGTTACCCAAATCGTTGAGCCTCATTCCATGTTAACTCGGACTCTGCCAGCCTAAGTATCTCCCTCGGATCGCGGTATATACTCTCATATAATTTGCCTTTTCTACTCTTCTATATATACCACAATATCCACGAAAATTGTGTGTTACAATTGTCTTTGGGGATTCTCCAAAATAAGAAATTCATATTAGATTAACCCCCGGATTGGACGGTATTTGTGATAACGCCCATATTTGTAAGGCTGGAGGGTATATGATGAATCAAATTAATTATCAACATAAATCAGGATATTTTTTTTATTAGAATTCAAAAAAGTATATTTGGGGAATAAGTGAAAATCAACACATAACAACCAAAGTAAAGCTTTGAGCATTGATTATTATCAGAAAACAGTTTTTTTTGTTGATGATATTTTCAAGTTCTTATACGAATTTTATACTTATATAATATGTTATGACCACTTATGTTCAATAGTATTTTTTTTATTGGTTGAAATATTTTTTTAGATACTAAACACTAATTTTATATATATGTATATAAATGGGGGAATTGTTTTTTTAACTTATTATTTGGTTTTAAATGCAAAACTAGACATTTTATTAAACATTTGATAAAAATAACACAAAATGATAGGAAAATTACAACTCTCTCTCTTATAACTAAACAAAAAACTGAAAAAAATAACATTTATAACCTTTTAAAGTGTGATAGAACAAACAAAGTCTACTTATAACTCTACTCTAAGTTACATCTTAAATTTAAATTATAAAAATTATGAAAATTAATTCAACAAAAATTTTGTATACGTAAATAAAACATAGAAAATTTTCATCTATATAAAATAAAATTTCATACAAATGAGTCAATTTAAAAGAATATAATATTTTATATAAGTTTTTATCTAAATATTCGGGGGTTTTAGTTTGGACAGACTTCACCCGCAGTATGTACGATGTAATGGTGTATCGTTCTTTCGTGGCGTATAAATAGTTTAGGGTAAAGTAGACTTCAAAATGAAATATGTGTAACCAAATTTTTCTAACTTAACCGAAAATGTATCCTTTGATATAAAAGAAAGTTACCACCATAGAAACTCTAATTTTGTTATACAAAATAAATCTTCATCTCTTTCTCCTCTTCCTCTCCGTCTTTCTCTCCTCTTTTGATGTGAGCCTTGACATTTGTCCATCGTTGTTATCGCAGTGGTACATCTTCGATTTAATTTCCGTAGTCATCTTTATTTGAGTCTTTTCAATTTATTTTCTATTGGATCCACACCAAATATACTATCAAGATCTGAATCTATAAACTTGTATTTTCCTATTTATTCACAATTTTCTTCTCTTATTGTTGCAGATATGAGTCTCATCTCTAGAAGAAGTACGTTTTGTCGTCCGTAATTTAGTTAATCTACAGAACAAGTAAATTTGGTACTTGTATTTTTAGTTCAGTTAAATTTGAGTACTTGTATTTTGATTCAGATGTCTAATACATTTTTGTAATGGTTTATTGTTTGATGGTAAAAATGGATGAGACGATACATCTACAGTCAACCATTAAGTATCTCTAAGAATAAATAAGAAGAGTTCATCGGCAGATTTCGTTTGTAAACTTCAAGTGAAACATGAAGTTGAAATTAATTGGTTACCTTACTGAAATATTAATATCGAATTATTTGGATTCTAATGTTTTTCCAAATATAGTATCGAGATCTGAATCAATTGTTGAACTTCCACCCTGCGGTTTTGGTTGTTTTGTGTCATCAAGTCTAACTCTTAACCCTAGCAGTTTTGGAGAACTTCTTTCATTGATGATGGAGTATGACCCTTTTGCCATAGAGATTCACTGGCCATTTATTAGGATTCCTTAAGTTGATCACAACAAAATGGGGAACAAACCTCTTTTTTCTGCATCCTCAGGAGTAAACAAGTGTTGAGGCGAATAGGAGGAATGTGAGAGAAGGGAGTCTCAGAGAAGCCACCATGAGATGGTGACTGAGAAAGCTTCTCTCATGCGTGGCTAAACCCATGAAACTTTAAAGGAATCTATAAGCCTAATAAACCTAATAAATGGTAATTTAATTAAAAAAATTATCATTCGTTGGTTTGATCTCTATGTGATCATCAATAACGTGTGCATTTGTGATAAAATTTCTCAAACTATTCAGACATGATTAGTTAACATATGCTGTTGCGGTGGGGGAATTGTTCACAACTAAAACCTCTAGTTTACTTATTTGCTAATGATTGTAAAAATGAAACTAAATTGAGCCCATTTAAAAAGCATGGCCCAATAGTTAAAATTCATAAGAAGCGTTTTGTAAAAACCTTATATTTCGTATTTTATGTTTTTGATTGTGGTTATCCACGATGATAATAGTTTTGTAAGTTGTTGCGAGTAGGAATGGTAACGAATTAAATATCTTAGAAATTCAAAAAAATTAGATTTAGATTTAGATCCAAAAAGTTATATGTGGATATTCCGATTGGATTCAAATCCGTCACAAATAGTTGAAAATAATTAAAATAAAATTATAAAATTATATAAAATAATTATAAATTAACATCCGAAAAAATAATAAACAACTATATCATATAAATTTTCTATAATCATTTTTATTAATATTTTGGAACATATTTGTTGTAGATATTAGAAAAGCATTTCACTTTTATAAATAAATCTTCGTTTTAGTGATATTGCAATATATTTTGTATTTTTTATATGAATGTTTTACATAAATCTTTTTAAATAGTATATATGAAAGTAAATCTAAATATCATGATCTTTAAATTTAATTATTCAATCTCAAAAATTTAAATGTATAAGGTTAATAATACTAGTTGACAAAAAAAGGTTAATAATACTAAGCAAATGTCTCGTATTGTAAAACATTCACTCACACACATGTCTCTTTTTTTGCTAAAAAGTTATTTTCTCAGGCTGAATAGTTAGATCATTTTCAGAATATCAAATAATAATTTAGAAAAAATAATAATAAAATTTTGGCGCTTATAATAAATGAAACATGGGATGATGGGAATATATCTTTTTCTGTGAAAGTGGAATGATGCGTGCACATTTTTTGAATATCATTTTGTACTTCTTATTTGTCATCGTAATATTTTTACTTATTTAAATTTATTTTTTGGTTAAATTTTGCACAAGCCCAAGTTATTGTTATTTTTAAAATCCAAGTATTTTACTATTATAATGTTTTTACGTCGATCCACATCAAAAATGTCTAAATTAAATTAAATTTAAAGCAACTAAATTTTTTTAAATAAATAACCGATCTACCTTTTATTGTTGGAGGAGGTATGAAAAACAAAATTTACATACCGACGAAAAAGAAAAGCCAAATCAATATTATCATTTTTAGCTCAAATTCCAAATATACAAATCAATGAGATGTCATATTAAACCGTTCTGTTACTAGCAACTATCTATTTGACTAGTTCACATCATCCTTCTTTCATTTATTCAAAATGGTGTTATAGGTTATATAATTATACTTAAATATATTTCCCTTTATATTGAATCTCAATAATCGACAAATTAAATATTCAATTAAACTAAACTCAAATATTCGTTTTGCAAAACATTTAAACTCATCTTCCGAGTAACTTCATTATTATTCCGTTTTTGTATGCTCTTCTATCACGTGTAAACTTCATTATTAAAATAAATAAATATTTTTTCCAAACTACCTCCATTGTTCTGTAATTTATTTAAAAACTACACCAAAACATAAAAGACTAAGTCGTATATATTTTATTTTTATTTTTAACTTCGTGGTCCAATAGAATACTTGGCCTACATAGTTGTATACATATGTGTAACGCATAAATACATAATACATGCATAACTCTCACACATCTTACATTTATTGCAAGCGTGTGTAAAGCCTTTTGTTACTTTCTTTTCTTCTAGGTTCACTCGTTCCTTCATATCAAGTGAAATATATGCCAACGTCAACTGCATAAGATGTGTGAGTTGTCATAAATAACCAAATAAATTGAACTTTTTCAGTTTTTTTTTAATTCTTCATTCAATTTTTCTAACGTAATGAATATAAACTTTAGCTCTTCATTTATTTCATATGAATGTATAATATAATGTCGTAATCGGGAAAGTTGGTTACATTACATCACAACTCACATATTACGACCTCATGAGATTTCCGAAGAATAATGAAAAATCCTTTTTTTCTTCCATTTATTATAAAACAATACTCTTATTAAACGCTAAATTTACTCGGTTGGAGTTATAGAAGATAGAAAACTTACGTTTTTGCTTGATTAGTATTAAATTTTATACCAAATTTGTACCAATAAATTGTGGCTCAGAATTATCTATATGATATTGTTGGCAAATATATAACCATTTTATCAAACATTACATATGGTATTTTTTTGTATGTTACAAAATTTAGCAAATGTAACATTAAAATGTTTTTTTGTTAATAATTCAATAATATATATTAAGTTTGACTCAAATCTACACGGTAATACTAGATGACAAGCGGATTTTTCTTTTTTATGTAACAAAAATTAGCAAGTATAACACTGAAATATTTTTTTCGACAATTCAATAATACATATTAAGTTGGACTCAAATCTACATGATAATATTAGATGAAAAACACAGACCGCTAGATTATAAATCTTGATCACAGCACTAAAGTGTTAACATAAAAAAACACATTAATGTTTCACTAACTAAACGTTTTTAATTTATTTTTTTGCAGATTTATAATAGTTATTTTATTTTTTTGTGCCAAAAAAAAATTGGCAAAAAATCTAACCATCCAATCAAACACTAAACACGGTTTTAAAGTTGCGTATACTAGAAGATCATCTTAATTAACCAACAAGTTACACGAAATTAATATATAAGAAGAAAGGTCATTCGAGAGATTATGCATATATTTAGCCGTAAACAGCTTGCACCAAACAATAATAATATTATCTTTTTCTAATGACAATGAGTTTACAAGTTTTGTATAAAGATGGATCGTTATAAGAGTTTCAATTAGAACAAAAAAATGTATAAAATAAGAACATCGAATCCCATGGGAAATGGACCCATCCAACGCCAACTTTTATTAGTGTTTAAATAATTGAACTATGAGGTCCATGACCTTAAAAGTCACCATATAATATTCCTATAATTTCCAAAATTAAAAAAGTGTTTTATTATATTCTCACCAACATATTCACTCACGTTAAAACTACCCATAATTCACACCCATAGATACCATATACTAATAATATATATACTCATAAATTCGTAAGTTTATTATATAAATATATTCAAAGATATTTATTTCTTAAATCGCAAGTAGTGATTTTGCTTCAATACAAAATTACAATGCTATGAGAATTATAAGTGTGTAAGGGATTTTTCATCATGTAGTTGTTTAATATATTGCTTTTAGAATCAAAAAATAAAAATATTGGTTCAATAAATAATTAGTAGGTATGATGTCTAAGAATCATTATTTGTCAAGTTGTTATTTGTGCTTCACCTGCGAGATTCTAGTACAAAAAATTCATCAGATATTAGCTTTTTAGGGCATAAATTCTATAATATCTTATTGATTGTAAAATATTCACAAGATATTACAATAATAAAAAATTAAATAACCGTAAGGTATTCCCTAAAACCAAATCACTCTTTCTTTTATTATTAGTAAAATATTAAAAAGTCCTTTTTCTTTATTACATAAGATCCTACCTTTCCTTTTTCTCCTCCGATCCTCCATTCTTTTTAATATTTAATACACTTTGAAATGGAAAATCACAATGATAGTAATATCAGAATATCCCGAAAATTAATAACAACAATAATGATATGGTAATAATAATAATAAGAAGAAGAAAAAAATTAAAAATAAAATATATAAAAAAGAGTGTGAAGTTAACGCCAAGCGGATGCGACAGCGAGTGTCCGTCCCATCCAACCAAAGCACACACCTCCGTTATCTTCCTTAACGGTAAAACCCGGGTGGACTCGGTTTCCGTTACTGAGTCGACTTTTCATCGACTCAGCTATCTTCTCACTCAGTGGCATTAACTCGAAACCGGCCATGCTCATCCGCATCCGCCATTTTCCGAACACCTCGCACCGCTCAATCCGTTCGATCCCTTCACACGCCACCACGTTTATTAGCTTCCGGCCGATCCCTTCCTCGACTTTGGCACGGTCCGAGTTAGAACTCGGGACTGTCGACTCGACCGAGTCAAGCAATGCACCGTAACACGCGCACGACTCGCTAACTCGGCCCAAAAACGGCGCGGTGTTGGAATTCATCTCTTGCTCCACAAGAGTCACCACGCGCGGCTTGAGTCCTTTTACGCGCCGGAGAAGCTCGTCTCTCGGATTCTCCGTGCATACGCTTTCGTCTGGGACACGGTAGAGCTTGAAAGCCAAGTTCACGGCTAAAGGCTCGTCGGGATCGCATCCGAGCGATTCACGGCTCAGGTCGCCGAGTCTTAAACTCGCCACCACATTAAACCTCACGGAGATACCGAGTCGATCACCGAGTTCGCTCAAACGATCCCCGACGGCTTTCAGCTTCTCCTCTCCACGGTCCCCGGCGACCGAAAATCCGTCGGTGTTATTTGTCACGGCAGTGATCTTAACCACCGGGGGATTCTTACCGCTCCGACGCGTGGAAAGCGCGTGGAGGAGGTTAACGTACTGTCCACCTTCACCAATTTCGAAATCGATGACGTGCATCAACATCCCCTCGTCGTCATTGTTACCGGCGGCGTCGAGAATGGCGAGGTTAGCCGCCATGAAACCGAGTTTGAAACAAGGAGACAGCTCGTAGAGCAATTGAGTGGAGATTAGGTGCTCCTTCCCATACAGTTCCGTCGCCGGAGAAGTGCTCTCCGCCGGTTTAATCCGCGACCGAAGCGCCGTCACCATGAAATCCACCAGCTTCTCCTCGGAGTTCCTCTTCTGATTCGGCGTCTGAGAAACACGCGCCAGGATTTCCGACGCAATCTCCGTCTTTCCTTCCGCGATCGCCGTCGCGATTTCCATTACCGTTTGCCTCGAACAAACCGGCGTCGTCGTCGAAGCTGTGGAAGGCGAAGAGGACGAGGAAGAAGAGCTCGGCGAAGAAGACGAAACCGGGTTCGGGTTCGGGTTCGGATTCGAATCCGGAGTCACGAGGCTCTGCATCCATTCGCTGTTCGAATGGGTGATAACAGAGACGTCATCATCTCCGCCTTGTGCGTCACTCTCGTCGTCATCGTCTAAAAGCTGTTTCTCAAGCTCCCTTAAACTATTCAGCATGCTCTCCGATTCCCCAACCCGGTTTACATTCTGAACCGGTTCAATACAGGGAACGCCGGCTAACGTCTGATTATCCGACTCGAATCCCATTCGGATCCCACCATATAATCCAAAATCCGGTTGCTGCTGCGTCTGAGACCGGAGATTTGGAAGAAACTGCGAGCCGTAACGCTGAGACGAACCACTGAACAAATTCATATCGTTAACGGACGTGAGATCGATCGTCGACGATTGAAGATTCTGGAAAGTTCTAGGCTTCACGGACCTTAGAAGAAACGCGTTAATAGCTGCTTGGTTATGAAACGACTGCTGTTGCTGATGCTGAAGTTGCTGCTGAGCCGCTTGAAAATCCGCTAAAGTCCGTTTTCCGGCGATATTTCCGCCGGGAATTCTGTTACCGATCTGATCAAGGAAAATTCCGGGAATCTGATTCCTATACGTCGGCTGAGAATTATTGTTACCGGAGTTTATGACGGTTCCTGGACCTCCAGGTGTAGATCTACCACTAACGCCGTAAAACTCCGGCCCACCACCACCGCCGGAAAATCCAGATGCCATTTATACTCTCCCTCAAAAGCTCAGAAAGAAAGAGACAGAGAGATCGGATTTTTGAAAAAAAAAGTTTACCGAGTTTCGATGAAACGCATGATAATATTAGAAAGAAAGAAAGAGAGATTAGATACTCTGAAGCGAATTAGAGAGAGAGAGAAAAAAGAGGAAGTTGCTTTCTCTTATGGCATTTTGAGTTGATAGTGACGAAAATATAAAAGGAAAGAGTAAAGGGGTTTAAAACCGTCCGATCAGATATTTAAATTTACTTTTTTACCCTTTAAGAAACAATCGTACGGTGAGGATGCGATGTTAAGACTCTCTCAAACACACCTGCATCTGTCTTGTTTCCACGGCAAATAGTTTTTTATTTATTATTTTTGTTCATTTCACCGTTTTCTAACTGAATGTTTTCTCTCTCCTCTGACATGTCATTTACGAAAACACGAGACTAACCTGATCTAACGACTACGATTATGACACGTGTCTTTTGATCGTGGTTCTGTGTCGTTGGATCAGTGTCTCTTACGTTATAAACTCTCTCTACTCTTGTGTTAAAAAAAACCGAGTTTGGTTTCATTCCAATACTTGGGGCTTGTGGATATCCTCTGTTTCCTTCTTTACTCTTTTTTTTTGGTGTAATTAATTAACAAGATTACCGGCTAATCTCGCCACGTGTCGGTCATTTACTTGCACTTGCGTATGAATCAAAAGAAAAATATTTAGTATTATTTTTGTTTTGACTCGGACAGGTTCTAGAATATTTTTGTTTACCGTAATTGAATTCGAGTTGTTTAATTACGTTTTAAAGTAATACCCATTTCGAAGAAAAAAACAAAACGATAACTGTTCTAGATTACGTTCGAGTAGTAATTTTTACAGTTTTTCTTTTATCGAAAGTAATTACAATTCTTACAGTTACGGTAACAAATATACTCTAGAATATTTTACGTAATTCTTTTCATTATAAAATATGCATTGAATCCAAAACTATTACAAAAGTAGCAAATGTGAGTTTATAGCTTTTGCTCCCAAAAAAAAAGTGAGTTTATAACTGATTTTTCCGATTGTTCCAAGCATTTCTTTTTTTGTCAAACACATCGTTTTCTTCTTAAGTTGTCTATTTATTAATTTGATATTTATTAAGTAAACCAAATTAATAAATATATTTTCAGAAGCTAATACATGTTTATCAAATCCCCGTGACGAAAAAAAAAGCTTGAAGTTTAAATAAAACCCTAAAAAATAGGAGGAAAAAAAAAACATGCCACTTGGGTTTCAATTCAAAGTGGTAGCACCAGATTTTCACATGCAAGTGCGATGTTTCCGTTTCGTACCATTCTTTTTTACCTCTTCCAATAAAACATGAACACTGTCATCATGCAACTTTATATAATTCTAGTAACTATACTATAAAAGTTTATGTATCTTTCTTACTTGTATATCATAATTAGTATTAACAGTATTAGACAAAATGGAATTATATATATATATATATATATATATATATATATATATATATATATATATATATATGCAACAAGATTCGAAACAGATACTAAAAGTGAACGATAAGTATAAAATTATGATGCCTATATATATTTGTCTTTGTTATTGTAATTTGTACAGAATTTATATTATGCCAGTTGCATAAATTAGTTTTAAAAGCTATTAGCACGAAATTTATGATGTTATGGTCATAATCAGGTTGATCTTTAAGAATAAAAGATCGCCAGCAATATTATAAATAAATTTATCACAATTTTTATCAAGCTCTTGTTCTTTTTTCAAACAATAATTGGTTTTATAATAGCCCTACCTTCCATAACTTTGCCAAAGTCTTAACAACATATATTTATACATGCATACAAAAGAAAATGGATATGGAAAAATTATAAAATAGGTTTCAAATATATATTGCCTATGAGAACAAGGGGCCCTCCAAACTTATAGAAGCAAATTGCTAACTTTAAACAACTAGTTGGCCCTATTGAAATTCTAAAGGCTGTTTATTTAAAAGTTTAAAGGACAAAAAATTAAGAAACAATGATAAAAATATGATTTATTGGGGACTAAAGTTAGATGTTTGTTCATGCACTTTTCTATGTTTGAACCATAAATCTTGGTTTGTATGTATCTACATGTTATAAATCCAAAATTAATTGCGGTACGTAATTGGATTTACATATTGTTACACATATTAACATTGTCGATATGCTATTGATTATACTATTTTTCAATCAATGTCTCAGAGATTTATTGAGGTCTTCTAATGCAGATATTATGTTGACACTTGACACATAGATTTTGCATATTTAATTCATAATTTGATATGGCTGATAATATATGATTTTTAAAGACGTTGTTTATTGCAATAAAGATATGATACGGTGTACATTAATAACTAATATCAAAGAAAATATGAAAATATTTCTCCAAAGAAAAAAGAATCAAAAAATAGATTTAAGCTTTTAGCTGTTACAAAAAATGCTAATTTCTTTTTGTAACAGCTCATTCATTTCGAAGAGTTGAAACAGTAAAACAATAAATATGTGTGTGTTATCTGAAGAAAAAAGAATAGGTGTTGACCAAAAAAATTAATAGAATTCGACAGCTTTTAATCTATTAATAACGAAAATTGTATTGTGTTTTTACATCAAACAATGATCTAAAGCTTTCCTGTAATTCTGAATTACTCGTATTAAAATATATATAATCACAACATAAAGTTTTTGACATTTCTTGATAGGTTGCGTGAAGGCAAAAACCTAATGAGTAAAAATTCGCTTAGCAACTATATCATCTAACATACTTTCCACCTTCGTTTTATATTTTATATTTTGACTACTTTGGTTTATTTCTTAAACAATTTATTAATTTAACATTGTGTGTTATATATGAATAGTTTGATCACCACGTGTCCTTGCCTAACTCGAATCTTCTCCACCACATATATTAATTATTAAGTTATTAACACAAATTCCGAGTTCGAACCATTTTTGTTTTGTTTAAAAGTAGTTCCAGCTTTATTAGTTGTATTTGTGAATAACGTAATCTTCTTCATGCATGTTAACTTAATATTGGTTGGTTAAGGAATGTAGATAAAAATATAATTATAATTTAAATATATGAGAGAAAAACATTTAAACATGTCAACTTTTGGTTAAAAAAAAACACGTAACAACACATTGTAATACATTTTTCTTCAGTTAATCCATTTCCGAACTTTAATCGTTTGGACTTTACAGTTTACAGTTGTTATTTGTACACGAAATATTCTACTTCTTTTTTTAATAAAAAATGGTTAATATATATATGATTGCTATATGAAATAGAATAGATAATATTTTGACTTTTAAAGCAAAAAAAAAAAGAATAGATAAAATTTTAAGGGTTAGAATACAGAAACACGAAAAGAAACTCAATAAATAAGTTGACCAGGTGAGGTTATTTTGGTAAAATGTTCGAAAAGCAAAAACGAAAAGAGTTGGTAGGTCCCTATTTGGTGCTAACCGGAAACTACCGGTTTTAATTGCTTTATTTTTCGGCTCTAAAGCGACTTATATAAAAACAAAGGTTTTAACTTTTAAATCAATAAAACTAATAAAATCTATGATTTCTCTTTTCTTCTTTCTTCACCATCATATCTTTAAAATGCCCGAAATTACGCTACAATATGTTTATAAAAAAATGTACTTAATAAAAATCATCAAAAATCTAAATTTCTTTTTGAATTTGATGTAAAAAAAAAAGAAAAACAAAATTTGAATTTGACATTAACGACTATAGTTTAAATGTTGCTTAATTTATGCCTGAAAATATAGTGAACACGATGATAACTTTAATTTCCTTAAAAAAGAAGAGATATTTATTACATGTTTTTTAATAGTCTTATAGTGAAGACCTTTTCTCGAATGTTAACATTTTCTTCTTTATACAAAACGAGAAGAGACTAATAAGTTTGAACGGTTATGCTTTGGAATTTATTAGGGTTAGTTCTCGTTCTCTTTCTAAATTTACCAAATTGTTAGTTTTCTCTGTAGAACAAATAATTGGTGAGCATGTTACATGTGTTAACCCAAAAAAGAAAATGTTATAAATGAAAACGATAAATAAATAAATAAGAAGGAAAATTAGGGCAACGAAAGCCACGCGCTTCTCGATGATGGAGTTGATAGAAGCTAACTGTCGCCACACGAAATCGACACATTTGCATTCATTTTTTTTTTTTGGATTTATTTTGAAGCAATTTTCTTTATTTTCTTTTCAGTGCTACAGCACAAAACCTATAACAGAGTAGCTATATGCTATGTGGAGCACCACATTTTTTGAAAAATTATTCTTTCAATTTCATATTTTAGAGTATTCTTAAATTTCTAAACTCCATTATAAGTGGATTTTAATTTTTAAATTCAAAATAATTTTCTAAATATTTTCTCAGGTAATTTTTCTTGTGCTCGTTTTTATTTATCAAGAAGCAGAAAAAAATGTATTCCACCAACATTGTCTTGATGTCTTTTGTTATACTCAAACTCGTAATTAACATTTTTGTTGTAATTTCGTTCTTTTGCGTGAGTGTCTGTGTTAGGAACACTTTTCTTTTTTCTTACTGGAAGAGGATTCAGTTTGTGGGCCTTTTTTGGTCAAAATTTTGTGGGCCTTAAGTGGGCCTATTTAAAGCTTATTTATTTCGCCAATACAGAAAACACAGCTTTTTATTTCTTTATGTGACGAAAACTAGTGAGCAATTTATCGGGAAAATGCTCAATTGATATTCTTCAAGTATATGCAACTGAAATATTTATTCACCAATTATCATGTGTACAGATTCAATTTCAAAACTAACGTTAGCTTTGTAAATTTAGATATAAAAAAATTAAAAACTTTAATCAAGAAAACAAAGATATTATTATTAATTTTTTTGAGTCTAGTTTTACAAAGTCAACAGAAACTTGAAAAATTTATTTGTCAATTTAAAAGTTAAAGAATTAATATGTTCTTTATATATAAAATTGGTGTTGGTGTAAAAAAAATTTAAACATATATTATTGAAGTTTATTTGTATCAAATTCAAAAAAAAGATCTTATAACAGTCAAGTACCATTGAACCGAAGAAATGAGTTAAAAACTATTCGATTTGGCAAAATAAATAAACTATATACAGCTATATAAAAATTTAATTGTGAATTTTGGTTGTTTCTTAGTTGTTCATGGGTGAAATATTCTGATGCATAAAAACTTAAAGAAAAGTATGATTGTCGATTTAAGAGTAAAACAGAGCAATGTGCAGCGGCATGGATTTCAAGAGATAGCAGTGGTTGCTATTTGGAAGCTAGTCAATCGAAAGGAAATCAGTGTGGACACCCATTAGAAGCAGAACTGCAAGCGTTATTGATGTCAATGCAACACCATTGGATACGAGGCTATAGGAAGGTAATTTTTGAAGGTGATAACAAATTGATTCCTTCACTTGTTAAAGAAGAGAAACTCCATTTTGCTCTGCATAATTGGATTCGAGATATTCGACTTTGGGCAAGGAAGTTTGAAGAAATATTGTTTACATGGATACCGAGAGCAGGAAATAAGATAGCCGATTGTCTAGCGAAGAACGACTTACCACCACGTTGTTCTTTTCAATTTCATTACTATGTTCCAGCTTGTATTACTACTCTTCTTCATGAAGATTACATTCAAATCAATTAATGATAAGCAGTTGTTAAAAAAAAACTTAAAGAAAAGTAGTTGATTTTGTAAATAGATCTTACCATCATGAAAATGCTTATTTAATTCATCAACTACTTGCAATTGACATGTTTATTTCACAATTATCGTGTCCGCAAATCAAATTTCAAAGTCAGCAATGACTTTACAATTTTAAATATGAAAAGTCAACGAAAACCAAGAAAATGGAGATATTAGCGTTCATTTTTCTAAATCCAATTTTTATAAAGTTAATACAAATTTGATGAATTAGGTTTTTAACTTAAAAGTTAGAGACTTAATCTGTAAAATTGCAACATTTGGAGGATAAAATGATTATTTTCAAAAATACAAAGATTTTTGTATAGAAATTAATGTTAATGTAAAAAAGTATAAACCTATATTATTAAAATTTATTCATAACAAATTTAAAAGTTGTCTTATAACACTAAAAAGTAATTGGTTATGAAAAAAATTATATATATAGCTATACTTAACTGATATAGTTTTATAGCTATATAAAGTATTATTTTTATATTTTACTAATAACGGTTTAATAATCTATACTAATTTGGGATAATTTTATTATTGTTATAAACAAACCTTAATAAGTTATGTTAATTTTAAAATATACGTGTCACTAAAACTATTGAATTTGGAAAAAAAAATCAAATGAATTATGTATACCTATAAAAGTATGACGGTAAGATCTAGTTAAAATATCAACTACTTTTCTTTAAATTTTACGCGTAGATTTTCACCTATAAACAATTAAAAACAATCAAGATTGTTTTATTAGTACCAAAAATACAAATAAAACTTTATATAGTTATAAAATTTATCAGTTAAGTTTTTATATAGCTATATAGTTTTTTTCCTTTCAAACCTAATAGTTTTTTAGTGTTATAAGACATTTTTTTAAGGTTGTTACAAATAAAAATAACATAGGGTTATATTGTGTTTACATTAACACCAATTCATATATATATATATATATATAAAACATATTATATTTTAGAAATAATCATTTAATTCTCAAAATTTTGCAATTTTATTCTCTAATCTTTAAGTTGACAAGTAAATTCTTTAAGTTTGTGTTGACTTTACAAAATCAGACTAAAAACAATTAACATTAACTTGGTTCATGTTGATTTTGTTCATACCTAAATTTATAAATCAACGCTACATTTAAGATTTAATCTATGCACATGCTAGTTGAAAAATAAATCTGCCAATTACAAATACATGAAAAATTAAATGAGCATTTTCCTTATATATCTAGCCAATAAAGTTATTTTACAATAATCAATATAATATAAATCTTTTTTTTAAATGACAGTATAACAACATTGAAAATGAGCTAAAGAAAGACATTATATATCTTTAGCCATTAACAAGTCGAAGAAAGAGGTAAATATACAAGAATTTAAAACTGGTCTCTTTAGAGTCTCCTTATATTACAGATCGGTTTTTTGGGAGCTCTAATGCTGTAAGCCTATAATTATAATTAATATATTCTTTTTTTGTTGTCGACCATACTATTAAGCCACAAATGGGTTAAAGATACAAGTGGATCAAAGTCATGCTTATAACTCATTTACCGAATAAAA
The DNA here is from genome assembly GCA_000218505.1 of Schrenkiella parvula. NCBI lineage: Eukaryota > Viridiplantae > Streptophyta > Magnoliopsida > Brassicales > Brassicaceae > Schrenkiella > Schrenkiella parvula. The sequence continues at coordinate 7,868,937 of CM001192.1, read as the reverse complement.
CAAAAGTTCAATTTAAAGCCCAACAGAAAAGAAGAAGATAAGGTTTGATTTTGCTCTGAACACGTATTTTCTACGTGGCTTCATCTGGATTATAGCATTGACACGTCGCAGGTTACTGATGTCACCAGCGAGAAGCTCCGCCACGCCAATAACTGAAAAAAAGATGCCGGAGAATACCAAGGCCCAGGTTGCCTCTTACGAATTGAAATCCATGAATCACGTGAAGATTCAACGGGATCTAATTCGCAACTCTTTGAATCCACTTGCTTCTCCTACCCTTGAGATCGCCGAAGCTTAGGAGGCAAATCTTCAGTTTAACCACACCTTGATCAAACTCTTCATTCTAAACGAAAACTTTGCTTCAAAAGCCTATCAGCAGGCTCCAATAATGGATTAGTAAAGACGTTACTCCGCCCGAAGGAAGAACCGAACAAACTTCTAAAAATGAGAAGATCGCTCAATCAAACAAGGGTAGAAGAGATGAAAACTAAACAAACATTAAAACAAAAGAAATCCGAACTCAGCCGGAAGGAACTATCTGATTAGATAAGAAATTAGTAAATCTGATAAACAGAAAGCAGATCCGAATCGATCAAAATCGATCGGAAATATTTACATCCAAACGGAAATATATTCAAGCACTCGTGATATGTTTTTCTTTGTAACATATGATTAATATATTTAGTTTTAAAGCTAGTCAAAAAGTCAGGGTGGCCGAGTGGTCTAAGGCGCCAGACTCAAGTTCTGGTCCTCGTGAGAGGGCGTGGGTTCAAATCCCACTTCTGACATTTTCTTTTTTTATTTTTCTTCTTAATACAGGTTTCGACAATGTTTTACAAAATATCCATTCAAGAACATGACTTTTAATTACAAAGCACCAAACTCCTTGTGTTGAGTAAATAGATCGGATTTACAACCAAATGTTATCAAAACCCAATATTCAATCTTTGGTGCCAGCTTTCGTATGTTTTTCCGTGTAATACTTTGAAGTTTAAACCAGATTAAGTATGAGTTTTGTTTAGTGACTTCTCAGTATCACTATTAACCAGATTATTGTTGATTGATTCCAAACTTGCATTGCATATGTTTGTTGAAAGATATGGTTTAAAAGAGAGGGTTTTGCTTCGGTTCAACTTGTGGCAAATGAAGATGCAGTTGTGTGGGCTATTTCTTGTAGCAGTCATAAAGTAGTACAAAAGGTGATTCAAAAGGCTGAGCTATGCGATTATTGACGAGGAACTCGAGTAACAAGGTGTAAGAACGTTACTTGAGCCAGAAAAAATAAAAAGATCTGTGTGAAAAAAAATCATATAAGCAAAAAAAAGTTTATAGAAGAAAAAAAGAAATTCGCTTGACGAAGAAAAAGAAAAACTACGTTAAGTATGCTTACAGAAACTTGAAGCACAATAAAGAAAAAGACGTTCTCTTACAAACTGTTTCGAGAGTTTAACTCATGATTATTTTATCTTGAAGAGTTCATGTTATATAAAAACGGTAATTCAAACTGTGGAAGACAAATTCTTGAACAATTCAATTCGAAAGGAACCTGATGCAGAGGAGCGAAAGGAAAGACTGATACAAAGGTCTTTGGTTCACTCACACAACCCTTAAATATAGATTTCTGACATAGTTGGCTTTTCATAATTGATTGACAACGGGAGATAACATGTGGAATTGAAACTCGGGACATAGAACAGACTGTTGCTTTGTGAACACGTGAAAGAAACACAGATCCACCTGTTTTTTTATTGCTATTATTCGTCGAAGGCATGGAATCGTTGGTCTTAAAACTGCTCGTCAGAGACTACTCCCAACAATGGGACAGACTAGTGCAGCTTTGACACCTTCTTCAGTTATGTGTTCAAATCCGCACTATACCATATATGGCGAAAGCGAAATAATCAAAGACATGGCCAAATGCCAATTCCAACCTCACGTTTAGTCACACTTATCGATAAGAATATCATGAATAGATTTATTTCAATCAGAGAAATAAGGAACGACCAGAACTTGTACCCTAGCGGTTTGTGTTATCCAATGTCACCATCTGGATTTAAACTCAGCCTATTATTGAATTATTGATAAGAAAAAAAACAGGGAACAAGGTTTAAAACTGATATTTTGTTACCTGCGTTTTTAGGCTTTCAGCAAAGGCTTTGCAGAATTTAGAGAGTACCGATTATCAGGTCTTGTTTAAGGTGCTAAACTACTAACTAGAGTCAGTTAGTTCCTTGGGTAAGTCTAGTTTAGCCCTAAATGTATTTGGAGACTGAAATTGAGTCCGTTGAGTCTTCGCATTGTTTTCATTCCGCTTCTCTAGATTGTGGGGACTTTGTATTCATGTATATCGAATAGACAAAGCGCGTAGCTATTCTAATGAGCTCTGTTCTTGAGTGAGTTACATTCTAGAGAAACTGCTAGTGAGTTTAATAGGAGCCAGAGTAATTGATAAAATACGCTCAACAATGTTTTTATGAGAATGTTACACATAATGTAAGTGCTTCTTTATCAAACACAAGACATAAAAGCATATATATATCACATCTTTCGCTTAATACAACAAACAAGAAGCCAAACTAAAGCAATCCGGTACGGTTTGGCCACACTGGTCCACAGTTCTACTGAGCTTTTGACTTGGACCACACACACCTAATACCTTTCTATGTAGCTGCAGCCTTTTGTTTCTTTGGCATGCGGTAACCACCGACAACACAGGCATGGTCACGCTCGAACGGCTCCAGAGTCACCTGTTCTGCTGGCCTAAACTGCTCTTGCTGCAGCTTCTTCACCTCGCTCTGGAACACTACTTCCGCTGGAACCGTAGAGTCAATACAGTTCGCCTGAACAGAGAAAGGACATAGTTTGATTACCAAAACGAAGTGATCTTTCTAAAATTCGATTTGATCTTGCCAGGAGAATCAGAGGAGGATGACAGTACTCACCTTGATTGAGATAACAAAGTGACCTCCAGTTTTGAGAAAAAATGAAGCGTTCAGTGCTACAATTCTTGCCTTCAAGATTTAGGCAAATAGGTTTCAATTAAAAAACATAAACAGAGAACCGAAAGAAGAACAAAGAGAAGCATCTGTAGTTTCATTGCAGATTTCTTGGAGCTAATTCTGTAAGCAACCTCAAAACCGCTACTACAAACGAGTCTCTAGCTTCAGTCACAACATAAAAAGTTCAAATCCTAGAACATGTAATGTTGAAAACTTCACTTAAGGAATTAAAAGAATTAAAAGAAAACCCATGTAGCAGAGAAAAGGAGAGTTTTTAGCAGAAGAACCATGGCTTTTATTGGGAGGGTAAAAACTAAAAAAAGGCTTTATTTTAAATGCATGTAAAAAATATAAAACTTGGGATTATAAGTTCAGAGCTTGTAAATTTGGTACGCGATCACAAAACAGCAAAAAAAAGTAAAAAGATCCAAAGAAGCATCAGAAACTTGGAGTTTGCAACACCCATAATGTTCTGAAGGGGAATCCAAGTAAACTCATCATCTGCCGGTTTCAGTGTACTGGTTTTTCTAAAAGCAAAAGATGCAATGCAATATAACTGTATAAAAGAGTCTTCGAACTTCATAGTAAGAAAAATAGAAGAACCAAACCTGATCTGGTTGAGCAACATCAGAGAATATGACATCAACCATGCCAACAAGCATTCTGTACTTAGCAGGGTGTCTAGCATCTTCAATAATAGGTATAACATTAGTTCTCTTCTTTGCCATGTTCACCAAATCTCTTCCACTTCTATGAGAAAACTCAACGGCATAAACACATCCCTCCTGACAATCAGAAAAGCAATAGAGCAAGGATATTGTCAAAAAACAGAGGACGAGAAACGATTTGAGAACTAATTAGCAGAAGGAAACCACCATGGATTAGCAGTAGGCTTTACTTACAGGGCCAACAATATCTGAGACATGAGAGACAGTGGTTCCAGAAGCAGCTCCAAGGTAAAGAACTTTGGCACCAGGTTTCTACAAGGTTTTTCAAAAGATCCATTCAAGAACATGACTTTCAATAACAAAAAAATCAAACTCTTTGTGTTGATGTGAATAGAGGGACTTACAATCCAAATATGATCAACGCCACCCAGAATTGCAGCAGCTAACTTAGAGCGGAAAGGGTTCCAAACTCTGTATTCAACCTTGGTTCCATCTTCATTCTGCAAAATCAAGCAGCTAAAACTATAAGAACAATCAACAACAAAAACTCTCTTTCTACCAAAGAGGGAAGATCAATACTCAAACTTTCAAGCACTCATGCGAGATCAAACCATCAACTTCTAATAAATCTAGTGAACACATCAGTCCTCAGGTTCCATACCTGAACAGAGATCCTCTTTTCATTGTAAACAGCTTCTCCAGGAACCAAATTCTTAGTGACAAGAGCATCCTCTTTACCCTTAGCAATAAACACTCCTGCGTGTCTGTGAGGCTCCACAATCACTTTGCTTCCTCCCTTCATTCCTCCACGTCCACCACGACCTCTGTCACCGCCGCGTCCACCACGGCCTCTGTCACCACCGCGTCCACCACGAGCTCTCATGGCACTTCCTCCACGGCCACCCCCAAAACCTCTTCCACCGCCTCCGCCTCGTCCACCTCTGAACCCTCCATCTCGTCCACCCCTGAATCCGCCGCCACCACGTCCTCCTAATAACCATATCCGTAAACCCACAAATTAAACCAACTGGAAGAAGAGAGTGTAAAATTGAAGCAGCGAAGACGCAAAAGAGTAATGAATAAAACCCTAAAAATCAATCAAACGATGGAAATGGCAACGAAACGAATTCAGATTTGACACAATCTCATGTTTTGAGTCGAACAGAGTTACTCTGGAGGCAGACAGAAGAAGAAAACTAATGACTTTTAGGGTTCTTACCTGTAAGTGGGGGTCTCATATTTGCTTAGATCGAGAGTGAAATGAGACGAAAGACGAGACAAGAAAGGCAAAGGAAAGAGATGAAGTGCGTGGTGGCTATTGTTGAAGCTCTGCGAGTGATTTTATACAAAACATTTATTTAGGGTTTATGCTTAATACTTTTGTAATATTTATTTATAAGCCCTTCTTTTATCTATACTTTGAATATTTTGATGTATTATACTTCTTCTCAATTTAACCTTAGTATGGTAACGATGGCTCCCAAATCAGGAAAAACACCACTGGTGATGATGAATGCCAAAGCGTTTGACAGTTTGTTGGTAAAGTCATTGGAGCTTCACAATGATTTCACCATTTTATTTTCGATTTCATTATATTCTATTCTCAAAATCAAAACCAAATTTTATATTATGCATAAAATATCTCAATATAAAATAAAAATTTAAGACTAGAAATATAACATAATAAGATAACCATATGCACATATCGATGATTAATTACTAGAACTATACAATCACCATAACATTATTTATAGTTAAAATTTTCTATATCAAGGACCATATATAATATTTCTAGTTAATTATTTGCAAGTATACACCTGCTAGGATATACTTGGCAACGTTAACTCCAATCCAAGATCTCGAGAAGAGATGATAGCATTTGGGAATAAAACTCTACTGGTCTCACGAACCATTGTATCGGTGGACACAATGTTTAATTTCGAGATGCCTAACGTGTGAATGTTAGACCGTTGAGAACTCGAAGTCTTGGAGCGTCTACATAGCTGAAAACAAATAAAAACATAGCTAAAACTTTGAGTGGTGACTTGGTTCACTAATATACATCACTATTGTTACATGTCCTTGTCTAAAATAACCAAATATATTACAATTGACATATCTAATATATAATGATTTAGTTAAGATTTTACAAAGGTAGATACGTCAGTTTCTTTTAAAAAAATTCATTCATTCATTTTTTTGCTTATCTTTTTCTTCTATTTTTATATTCATCTCCTTTTTCCAAATTATATCATATTCATCTTATTTTCTTCTATTTTCAGATTCATTTCCTTTTTCAAGATTGTATCATCTTCATCTTTATTATCTTCATTTCTTGCTACAAATCGAAGAATCAGTTTAAAAAATAATAATAATTAAATGTTTCTATATAACTTTCACAATTACTATCTTTTTAACATATATTTATCTTCATCTTCATTTGTTGCCACAATTCTATCCAAAACTTTTCTTATGGTTCCATTTGGCAATACTATCACTTTTGTCTATGGATGGTTCGTGGTTGGAATGTTCAAAATATGTGTGGAATGCACGTGTTGTCTCTTCTTCATTTTTCTTCCTCTTTTTATTTTTAGAACCGTAATTTTATCAATTATGATAGAAATACGAGCTCAGAATATCAGAAAAGTCAAACGTATACTCGAACATCAAACTTCTAAGTTGGTGAGTTTTCCTATTCACCTACTTATTTGTTATTATTTTTTGAATCTTATATATCAGAAACATATTTAAATAAAAAACCAAAAATAATTAATCAAAAATAAACTTGTGTATATACGCGGATAATCACCTAATATAAAATTAACAAATAGAAAAATACTAATCCTCACACCACACATCAGGCGAGAGAGAGGAAAGAGACCAAACCAAACACAAAAACCCCTTAAAGACAGGAAAGATCGTTGTTACTCGTCAAATATCATTTGCTATTGTCGACAAAAAAAAAACCATTAGCTATTTCTCTGCATAAGTTAAAAAAAGAAAAAAAGAAAAAAAGAAAAAAATGAGGGAAGAGAAAGAGAGAGGAGAGGATGTATTGTCATGGCCTTTAATCGAAGAGAAAGAGAAGAAAAATAGTGTGAAGGAAGAAGTGAAGAAGCAGCTATGGCTATCAGGTCCACTAATCGGCGTCAGTCTTCTTCAGTTTTCTCTTCAAGTCATCTCCATCATGTTCGTCGGCCATCTTGGCTCTCTTCCTCTCTCCGCCGCCTCCATCGCCACCTCTTTTGCCTCCGTCACCGGTTTTAGCTTCCTCGTTAGTTTTCTTCACTTTCACTTCACATATACATATCTCGTATTGACTTCTGCTTAAGCATGTATCTTCATTTCTTGAAATTTTATTATCGGAACTTAGGAATAAAAGGTATGATGAATCGTAAACTTGATTTTAATTCCTTTCTTATGCACTTTTTGGATTTTTTGTTTCTATCTTTAAACTATTTATATATCCCTAAAAAGAGAAATACTAATGATTTATACATCATTCATAATAAAAAAAACTATATAGTATTATGATGGACATATCAGGCCACCTTGTTGAATATCCAAGTTGCGTAAGCATCTTTTCTGCCACTCCTTTGTGATTTAATAACAAAAAATAAATAAATAAACCATTTTTGTCATTTTACGAAAAAAGTGAAAACGCCAAGCTAACAAAATCATCTTCAATGAGTTCACAATATTTTTTTTCCCATACTTAAACTTTAAACCCACCCTTCGAACATGTAAATGATGTCAAAAGATCAAATTTTAGTATTCAAGTGAAAGTTTACAGAATGTGCTCACCGGTTTACTTGTGGATCAAGAAAGATATAATGAATCACTTAATTTTTTTTAATTCTCCTCATGACCAGATGGGAACAGCAAGTGCGTTAGATACACTTTGTGGCCAATCGTATGGAGCAAAGATGTACGGAATGTTAGGGATACAAATGCAAAGAGCAATGTTTGTTCTTACACTACTCGCTGTTCCTCTCTCCATCATCTGGTTTAACACAGAGCATTTCCTCGTCTTCTTCGGACAAGACAAATCCATTGCTTCACTCGCTGGCTCCTATGCAACATTCATGATCCCAAGCATCTTCGCCTACGGTCTACTTCAATGTTTAAACAGGTTTTTGCAGGCACAAAACAATGTGTTTCCTGTGGTTTTCTTCTCTGGAATCACCACTTGTCTTCATGTCCTCCTTTGTTGGGTCTTGGTTTTGAAATCTGGTTTAGGATTTAAAGGAGCTGCTGTGGCTAACACTATCTCGTACTGGCTTAATGTCGTTCTCCTGTTCTGTTACGTCAAGCTATCTCCTTCTTGCTCACTGACTTGGACTGGTTTCTCTAAGGAGGCTCTCCGCAACATCCTCCCTTTTATGAGACTAGCTATTCCTTCTGCACTTATGGTCTGGTAAGTAACAAAAAAACATAGAAAAGGACTAGTCTTCTTCACACATTACTAGCAAATTTGATTTTTCTTTACTTTTGTAATGTTGTTTGAGTGCAGCTTAGAGATGTGGTCCTTTGAGCTTCTGGTTCTCTTAGCAGGTCTTCTTCCAAACCCGGTTCTTGAAACTTCTGTGCTCTCAATCTGGTAAGAAAAAAGCATATAATTGAAAATGTTTTTCCTAAAGCATATAGCTAAATTTAGTAAGAATACATGTGCAGCCTTAATACATCAGGAACAGTTTGGATGATCCCATTTGGTCTTAGTGGGGCTGCAAGGTAAACATTTATATATATAAACCAACTCATGTACCCTTTATATCAAACTTATTCTATAATTAAACCATATGTACCCTTTTAGCACGAGAATATCAAACGAGCTAGGAGCAGGTAATCCGAGAGTGGCTAAGCTTGCGGTGCGAGTGGTCATTTGCATAGCAATCGCAGAAAGTATAGTGATCGGATTGGTTTTGATTCTGATAAGAAACATATGGGGATTAGCTTACAGTAGTGAACCAGAAGTAGTCACTTACGTAGCCTCGATGATGCCGATTCTCGCCTTAGGCAATTTTCTAGACAGTCTTCAGTGTGTTCTCTCAGGTTACTTTTTCTTTGCTTTGCTTGCAAGTAAAGGCACTTTGTTAAGTTAGGGTTATCACTAATTATATTTGTTGATCTTTTTCGGGTTTAATAGGGGTAGCTAGAGGATGTGGATGGCAGAAGATAGGAGCATTTGTGAATCTTGGATCATACTATTTTGTTGGAGTACCTTCAGGCTTGTTACTTGGTTTTCACTTTCACGTTGGTGGTCGGGTAAATTAAAAATTAAATCAACTTATATTAAATTTCAAATGTAGTAAACAAATGAAGAATGTGTTGTAACCATGTTTTGATTTGAAGGGGCTTTGGCTTGGAATCATATGCGCACTCGTTGTTCAAGTTATATGTCTTTCACTCGTCACCATCTTTACAAATTGGGATGAAGAGGTGAGAAAAAGCTTTGTTGTTCACTATTTCTTTAGTGTTTTCGTCCTTACATATAATTAATGTTTGATAATTTTGTAAATTTTAATGGATAGGCCAAGAAAGCAACAATAAGAGTTGAGTCTTCTTCAGGTGTGAAGGATGCTATAATCGACAATGGGTCAACTGTCGTATTCTGAGAGCTATTGAGAGCTCAAATATAACTTTGGAGATCATTAATTATACATTTTGATTAATTTTCATTAAAAGAAAAAAATGTTTTTCTCATTTTATATTTTTTTTGTCAACAATTCAATGGCTTAGTCTTGGTGAACATGTATAAGAATTTAAGAATGAATGATTTGTCAATCATTGAAGAGTAGAATGATATCATCATTGGTCAAGCTTTACCTAATAAACGTCAATTTATTATCATTAAGAAGGAAACTAATTTGGAACATAAATACACAAATGAGTCACATATATTCTGATATTTTCAGTCCATCAAGATTGCACATACTTTCTGAGAATGCCCTGAGAGCTAATAGCTTTGTCTCTTTTGGCAGATCAAAAAAATCCCTTCGGAAGCTTCCCAATAGAGAGGCTTATGCATTTAACACTACAAGTCAAATTTTTGGTGCTTTCAATCTTGCCTTGGAGGAGTTGCAGCCGTGGTCTCTCTCGATGTAACTGCAACAACACAATGATCATAAGCAGTTTTGAAGAATGGTTTTAAGTATATAGAAGAAGATGAGAGAAATTCTTAAATTGTTGATGACATGCTAACCTTCAGGCTGGCTTTGTACTGTGGGTTCTACCGGTTCTTGAGTCTGCGTTTGATCCTCTGTTTGGCTTTTACCGGGAGACGAAGCTTTTAGCTGCTCTTCAGTGATCTTGAGGTAATCCTCAGTTGTGTAAGCTTTTGGTGATTGAGCATCATCTACTTTTTTCAAGAAAGTCTTACTTAAGCTTCACTAAACTCCATTCACGAATATGAATATGGAAAATAATAACATTCTAGTTACAGATTAGCCAATACATGAAATAGCTAATGGTCTAGACGAATCAAACTACGTTTTTCATGGCTCAATCAAATACCTAGCATGCTTCCTACGTTGGTAGTATATGCATATAGAGTACTCACTGGGGTCACTTTCAGTCACAGGATCTTCAGTGCTAGGAACTGAAGGCGGGGGAGGAGGAGGAGGACCAGGGTTCATTCTGTTCGGGTTGTACACATTTGGCGTTGAGATTTCATCGAGGCCAATTTCACGCTCAAGGGTGCTTTTGAAATCTCTTGAAACATCCTAAGAAAAAAAGACATGTAAGCAACCACCTCAAATTTTGTCCTGCGAGCCTCGAAATAAAAAAAAGAAACCTGTAGCTCTCTAATCGTGGGCTGAAATGCACGCAGGGTTTTTCCAAGAGTTCGAGCGACCTGCACAGATCATAGCAAGTAGAAAGTTTCTTCAAAGATCTGAAAACAACTCCTAAGGACTATCTGGAGGAGAAAGAGAGATATCTGGAGCTCTTTCTCTTCTCATTTCCAAAACTCAAAGACTCTCAAAATGCTCGGCACACGAGCCGCACGGCTACTGGAATTCCTAAGTTAAACAACAAAACTTGCTCCCAATTAAGAATTTAGATAAAGATTCCTGTTTCAATCCACAGAGATTCAAACTCAACTAAGCCAAAAGCTCATCCATATCTAACCTTATCTATAATTCAATGCTCCTATGATACACTATTCACAAGCTCCATAATCCCAAAACAGCTATGAATCAAAGTATCAAACTAATCATCAAGAAATCCACCGCACACACTCAAGACACTAACCTCAGCAAGGCCTTTAGGACCAAAGACTAACAAAGCGACAACACCAATAACCAAAGCCTCAGGTGCTCCAACGCCAAACAGAGATGCACGAATCACCATGCCCTTACTACATCTTCTCTTCTTCTCTGTAAAAAAACGCAAAAGAACAACCCAATTACACAAATAGAACATATTTTTTTACAAAAAGGAATCAATTTTGCGACGAGATAGAGAAATTCGACACCTGGGTTTGAAGATTTCGGCGAGATTGAGATGCCCATATGCTTTAGACCAATGTAAGGAGAGAAACGAGAAGGACCCAGGAGAGAAAACCATGAGGAGAGATTTGGTTTCGAAGCTTTGTAAGAAGATTGCAGAGGAGGAAAAGAGAGAAGGTGAGATTTTGTAATCGTTGGTGAACAAGAAGAAGAAGAAGAAGCTACAATCTGAAAGGCCATGGCCATGGGCAGCTTTGAAATTTTATTAGAGTTTTTGTGTGTAGCTTCGAAGAACCTAAGCCATAACTCACTTCCTCACCTTCATCACCAGTCCCATGTCCATTAGCTAGAAAAAATAAATAACGAGCAAAAAAAAAAGATAAAATGAAAATCTAAATTATCCTATGGGAAAGTCTGAATGAGAAAGTCGCAAACACAAAATTTTCTGATTTCTAAATTTTTTCGCAAGGAAAATGGGCCGTGAAGACGGAAGCATAATAAATATATGGGCCTATATTACGTTAGTCGGGTTTTAGCTGATTTGTAATTAAAATCCCTGATTGTCGAATCTACATATTTGAACCAAAAACACGAAACCGAAACGTTTCCTATTATCTTTATTCCATTTTTTCTTTTATTGTTTTGGTATTTAATCTCTGTATATTGATGTTCATAACATTTTTTTCATTTAAAAAATCATTAAATTAAAAAGTTTTTTTTTGTCTTCTTCTTCATTTTTACTAAGAATTACGTTATTAGTTGAATGGCTTTTCTTTTCCAAACATATGTCGTAGAAACTATTGATGTAATAAAAATTAAAGATAAATTTCAATTTTAGAAAATAACCAAATCTAAATTATATAGTAAATTATCTTAGTTATGTTTATATAATTTTTTATATAAAAATTATTAGTTTGTGATATTGGTGTAATCATATGTATTAATTTACATAAAGATTACATATATTTTTATTAACTTATTATCTTATCAAATTCTATTTCTCTTAAACTGGAAATCGGAAACAATTGTTTAATTATTTATCAAAAATTAATATATTAAATATCTATTGTACCATTATATTTTTATAGATTAATACTTCAAATTTTGCATACGTAATGATTTTTTATTTATGTGTAGCTATTTTCAAATATATCATAGTATCACCTTTAACTTCAACATTTACATTAAATATTGTAGACATCATTCTTATACATATTTTTTATAATATATTTTAAACTTATGAACATAAATCATTTTATATGGATATTCAAATATTTTATTAACATTCATGTTATTATATATTATCAATCATAATTATGTCATTTTTCTTAACATATTCATTAGAAAAATTATACAATATTATTTTAAAGAATTTTATTTTCTTAAAAAATATGGAATAAATACAATACTATTATTATTTTATAAATTAATCAATTTTCAAAATAACATTATTAATTTATAAAAGTTTTATTGTAAATCATAACTAATTCGGATAAATTCAGTTAGATTTGAGTTGATTATATAGTTAGCTAAACGATATCATTTTTTAGTAGATCGAAGATATAAAACTTGAAACTTTTTTTCGTATCTTTTCAATCAAATATAATATAGACGTTGCAAGACAAACTACCATATCCTGTGATAATCTTTCAAACAACAAAACATCAAAATCATCACATATATATGAAAAACATAACTAAGTACTCAAAAACTATCTTTATCTGAATTGTTTTTGTTTTCAAACATGACAAAAAGGTTTTGAGTATATGAGACTTTTATCATGTGCACATACACCAGAATAGTTTAAATGTAAACAATCCTAACCACGTAAGGAATTTAAGATTCGGGTAACTCTCAATAAAAATTGACAACATTTCCCATATAATCTTTGTGTGAATTATTAAACCTATGAAGATCAGAACGACAAGTTGCATGAAGTAGAGAGTATTGCTAATGGTAAGCTTCCTTTGATCAATACACAACCTATGAAGATTAGTTTTAAGAGCTTTCCACTAAGAACAATGTTGATCCACCGAGTAGCATGAGCAACATCAGGCTCATCCCATTCCCATACTTATTCCTACTTTAGCTCCCAAGACTGATTTTTTTAACTTTTGAAAAGTAAAAAGAACAAAAGAAAAAAATATAATTCATTTTCCTTAAGAGTTAAAAAAGGATGAAAAAAACAAAAAAAATGGAAAAGTTAAGAAAAGAAAGGTAAGGAGTGGCAGTCGTACACACGCACGAGAGTTGCTCAAAAAGCCATCACACACAACTCACCACACAAGATGGTGTGCGCACGTGCGCTTTTTTTTGTGCCCCAACTTTCTCCTTTTTATATATACATATAAAGTTGTTTTTTTACTCTATAAGTTATAATCATCCATTTTATAGTCAAATAAAACAATTTATTAACTCATAAAAACTGTAATAACAACTACGGATCAAAGAAAAAATATAATATTTTAGAAACAGTAGAAAAAAACTATAAATCGAAAATATATAAAAATTATATCAATTCAGATAACCAAATCGATATTATAAAATCTACATAAATTATAAATGATGATTAAATCAAATATTATGTACTAATTTATTTATTTTATATTATTTCTGCATGAAATTAAAATAATAGTAAATATGGTAAAATATTTTTTTCAAGTTAGATTTTTATGAAATAAAATAATCCTCCAACATTATAAAAGAGAAATATTAAAGTAACTAAAAATTGAGATGTGTCACATGGGACTTCCAATGATGAATCGGCTATAATATTATTACCTCACTTATTGATCGGTCCCCATAACATATGCATACATACGGCTTGGTCAACTCTTCGCACAGTCTAATATCTTCTTCTTTGACTATAATAATCCATTTTAATGATTTTTATTAGAACAGTAACTAATAAAACAAACTACATATAGAAACTAGGAAACGTTATTGAAGTTCTAAAAATACATGATTTTTTGTTCTTTCTTAATTTTTCCTTTTTAATCGAACAAATACGATTAAAATTATGTTGTTGTTATCAATAATTACAAAACAAATACTATTTATTGCTAATAACTAGTCACTAAAAGACTATAAAACGAACATGATTTAGTCGTTAATCGTCAACGACTATGAAAGCGAACATGGGCCAATGTCACACGATAAATAATTTATACTATAGTTTACTTAATAAAATTTAATCTAACTTTACCAAATTTATGTGAGTGATAATGATAATAAATGATATAATCATTTCACTTAAAAAAAAAAAAGAAGCGTTAGTGATGACGTGGCAAGAGCTCGTGGGAAATTGAATGAAAGCTGGACAAGATAACGACGGGAGAGAGAGTGGGACCCTTTCGGAGAGATAGGCGAGAGAGAGAGAGAGAGCGACTCTCAAATCTCATCATTATATTTGCTTTTGATTTATTTATTTTTTCTATTTTAATTTTCGTGTTTTGATTTTCTCGGGAAGATTAGTGATTTGCTTCTTCTCTCTGAGAGATCCAATTAGTAAATCTGGATGTTATTGTTGCTGAATCTGAGTCGAAGATGAGGACGAACGTGAATAACAGTGTTGAGACTGTGAACGCCGCCGCTACCGCTATCGTCACCGCCGAGTCTCGTGTACAGCCGTCGTCTGTGCAGGTACCACGAGCTTCTTCTTTTTAAATTTCTTTTGAGGTTGAAATGTGTTTATAGATCAGTATTGTTGCTTGCTTCCTTTTTTTTCGTGTTTCTAACGATAGATCGTGATTCTGAGATTTGGTACTTTTTCGTTTGATTGCTGTGAGGATTGATCTGTGCTTAGTGTGAATTTCGGGATTTTTGGTGTTTCGATTTGGTTTTAGAGGTTTTGAGCTGTAGAGGTTTCGAGATCGTCTTCTTATCTCGTTAACCTATCAGCTTACAAATTATTCATATTGCTTGATTTAGGAGATGGAAGGAAGAAGATTCTAAATTAGATCCAACTTTCTAATTTTGGTTCTATGTTTCTTCTTGAGGTTGATTCTTTTTGTTTCTCTACAGTTACAATTGTAGATCAGAGCTAAGATTTATGCAATCTGTGAGCTTAGCTTAGTTTAGGTAATTTGCTTTTTCTTCATTTTCATGACTTTGATGGTTATCTCTTACTTTATATTCTCGTAAAGGTAAAAACAGGAATTGTTTGCTTGATAAAGGAAATGTGTTTTTATTTCGCTTTTTCAATCTTATTGCGGATTGGCTTTACAAGCTCATTATAGCATTCATGATTAAAAGGTTAAAAGCATTGAATTTCTGTTCATGTTTAGTAATTTTCCACAGAATGTATAATTTCAACAAAAGCTTAGCTACAATGTCTTTTTAGGTAATTAGTGGAAGGAAACTATAAAAGGTCATGTGTTCTATGTAACTTTTTATTATAAACGCTTTACTTATAGGAGTTTTTGGTGAAACAGTAGTCCATGTCTCTGGAAATGGGATCAAGATTGTTTTTATTTGGGTACAACTTAATCTAATTTCATTTGTTTGACTTTACAGAAGAGAAGGTGGGGAAACTGCTGGAGCTTACACTCTTGTTTTGGAGCTCAAAAGAACAACAAACGGATTGGTAATGCCGTGCTTGTACCTGAACCGGTTGCTTCCGGAGTTCCCGTGACTTCAGGTCAGAACTCAGCCACTTCAACTTCGATTGTTCTTCCTTTCATAGCACCTCCTTCATCTCCAGCTTCATTTCTTCAGTCCGATCCTTCGTCGGTCTCTCATTCGCCTGTTGGTCCACTTTCTCTTACAAGCAATACATTCTCTCCTAAGGAACCTCAATCGGTCTTTGCCGTTGGACCGTATGCTAACGAAACTCAACCGGTAACTCCTCCAGTGTTCTCTGCCTTTATAACCGAACCATCCACTGCACCATTCACTCCACCTCCGGAATCATCAGTCCACATAACTACGCCTTCTTCCCCTGAAGTTCCCTTTGCTCAGTTGCTTACATCTTCGTTGGAGCTAACTCGGAGGGATAGCAGTGGGATGAATCAAAAGTTCTCATCGTCGCACTACGAGTTTCGGTCTAACCAGGTGTGTCCGGGGAGTCCTGGTGGGGGTAATCTAATCTCCCCTGGTTCAGTGGTTTCAAATTCCGGTACATCTTCTCCCTATCCTGGTAAATCACCCATGGTTGAGTTTCGAATCGGTGAGCCTCCAAAGTTCCTCGGTTTTGAGCATTTCACAGCTCGTAAATGGGGATCAAGGTTTGGTTCTGGATCAATCACGCCTGTTGGCCACGGCTCGGGGATGGGTTCAGGGGCACTGACGCCAAATGGTCCAGGGATGGTATCTGGAAATCTGACACCCAACAACACGGCATGGCCACTGACGAATCAGATCTCTGAGGTCGAGTCTCTGGCTAATTCGGATCATGGGTCTGAAGTCGTCGTGGCAGATCACAGAGTATCGTTTGAGTTAACAGGCGAAGATGTTGCACGTTGTCTTGCGAGCAAGCTTAATCGATCACATGACAGAATGAACAACAATGACCGGATTGAGACGGAGGAGAGAAGAAGCAGCTTCCAAAAGAGTGAAAGCATAGAGAAAGTGTCAGGAGATAGAGAGACCGAACAACAGAGAATGCATCAGCTCAGTTCCTCGTCGATTGGATCTAGCAAAGAGTTCAAATTCGATAACACGAAAGAAGAGAATATTGAGAAGGTCGCAGGAAACAGCTGGAGTTTCTTCCCGGGGTTACGATCTGGAGTCAGCTAACGAAATATCTTCTTCTACGTTACCAAAGACGATAAATAAATAAAAAAACTATAAACGAACCTTTGAACATGACTCAGTGAGATGGTGAAGAAAAGGTAAGAGATTGGGTTCTATTCTAACATCTATACACACTGAATAAATAAGCTAGTTAGCTTTCGTTTGCAGTTGTTGCAAGTACAACTTCTGTGCTGATGTAATTAGGCAACTTTGAAATATTCTTGGATCGGTCTTGTTACATTTCATGACGTTGAGATAGTCATAATGCGTTGTGAAATAAAAAATTTATTTGTTTTGTTATATAATAATTTCACAGAGTTAACTTACCGGAAGTGTTTGTAATGGTGAACAATTTTTCACTTTTGTTCTTTATAGCTGATCAATTTTATTTCGTCTAGCTGATTGATGAATTTTGAACCATATATTTTGGTTTATATCTTACGAACTCTAATAAAAACAAGAACTACAGAAACCGATTTCATCAAAAAAAAAAGTCTTTAGAAAAGAAACATATCCGGATCAGGATTAATACTAAAACCGGTCTGGACAGGACAATTTTAAACAAAAAGACGACAAAAGTTACGAGTATAAAACCGGCTTCAATTATCCTTGTTGGAGCTTTTTTTGGAACCTCTCAAGAGATAAACCGGAATCAGACAACCAAACTCCTAAATTCACATCTTAATCCTATGACCGAACCGGACTGATTAAACCAAAAAGAAAGAAGAAACAAAAGCTGGGATTGATCTAAACCGGAGTTAATTCTCCTTGTCGGAACCGTAATACCTCTTGAAAGCTCTCGGTAAATAAACCGGAATCAGAACACCGAAGAGATTAAACGACCAAATCCCTAAATTCACCGCCGCCAAAACTTTTCCGGCGTACATCCGCCGCGCCGAAACCTTCCCCGTCCCATATCCCGGAGATTCCCTTGAGAACTCGTTCATAATCCACTCCACAAGCGTTAGGATCCTCCTCGCGTTGTAAACGATCGGCACGAGGATCCGAGCCGGAGCAGAGAAGCCACACGTGGCGGCTAATCCCTCCATAAAAACCTGACTCGCCAAAAGGAACACGTGCGGTGCGGCGGCGCTCACGCCGCGTTTATCGTCCTCGATGAGTCCTTCGAAGATGTAGCAGATCGGAATTAAAAGCCCGACGACTCCCGCGGAAGCTACGTAGAGACGGAAAATCTTGTTGGTGGAGCTCGTGAGAGGAGCGTCGCGGTTTGGATTGTTGTGTGGAGGGAAGATTAGTTTGGCGAGGATGAAGAAGTAGATGAGCGTGAGGAGTGTGAATAGAAAATCTTCGATCGTTACGAGACCGCTTGCGGAGAGGACAACGATTACCGCGAGGATGTTTAGTTGGCGGAACGAGAAGAATCCGGCGGCTTTTCCGGCGAGTGTTGAGGTTTCTCCGGCGGCATGATGTTCCTCTTCTTTTGGTAAGGATATGTCGTTGTAAGTCGGACCGACACCTCCAGACATGGTTTTGGGTTTTGTGCTTTGTGTTTTGTTTTTTTCTTTTTCTCGAGAAAATGCGGTGAGAAAGTTTTTGGGTTGGAAGAGGAAAGATAAAGAGAGAGTGAAGAAGTGGACACGTGGCGGATGGAAGGAGCTTTGAATGGAAGAGGTTTAGAGACGTGGAGGATTCACAGAAATTGGTGTTTTTGTTGTCTATTGTCCTCCTCACGATTATTTTTGAATTTTAACTTCATATCAGGTTAACAATAAAAGAGGAAAATTATTTCTTAAATTGGATGAAGAATTCGTATTTATTTTGAGGGCCTTAGGATGGTGAAATGGGAAATCAATTTAGGTTACACAAAAATTTAAGGGTGTTCTTTTAAGTTTTAACTCGTTACTCTCTTTTAATTGTTAGATATATAATGAAAATTGATTAAATATTAATGAAAAAAATGTATCTAGAAAATTTTCCTGATTAAAGATTAAAGAAAAAAACATGTGTGAAATATTATTTATAATATTATTTTTTTATTTTTACGGATGTTTGTTTTTCACTTTTTTTTGAACTGTTATAAATTATTAAAGTACAAATTAGTAATTATATAATCAACCACGTGAATTGTTGTGTACTATGTAACATACCGATGTTGTTTGGTAACGTACCTTCTTTAGTCCGGCAAGTTTGTTATATTCAATTTCGGAATCTCCGATGATTTGTCTGATTTCGTCTGAGCATGTCATCATTCACAAACAGAGAAAAAAACTATATTGTTTTACATGTTTTTTTCAAAAAAAAAATTGATTTACTTTATAATTATTTTTATTTATAAATAAAAGCCACAAACCCATATTTATTTTGTTTGGGTTCATAACCAACCATAATAGCAAAAAGCATAAACGCCCACGTCAGCACTAAAGCCGTTGTCTCGACGAAAAAAGTTTTGCATTCGTCCACAGGCTCCGTCGCTGTAAACTTTCTTTTAAGAAAAATTTCGAGAAGATCATGGTGGTCGTTTCCATCGACCAAAGATCTCATCCGTTCGTTTATGATCGACAAAAGGAGACTGTCGATCTCTTTACCTAACACTTTGGCTTTAAGGGTTTGCTTGAAATCCAAAATGTCGCTAAATGGTACGCCTACGTAGCGATTTGAGCGGAAGAGAGCGAGTTGCATGGCTCTTAAAATGATATAGACAATGCCCACCACATGCCTCAAGTGTCTGCTTAAGGTATTCAAAGAATACTAAACTATGTTTTTTATTATATTATTCTGACTAAAGAAAGATAACATCTATATTTCGAATTAAACTCAAATTCGGAATATCAAGTAATTTTTTGTTTTTTAGTTATCTCGGACGAATTTATTCGGTTAACTTGTCTTCACAGAAATCTTTCTTACTACAAAAGACATTTTCAATTTCTGTTTTTTCCTCTCACAAATCTTAATCTCAACCAAACCGCAAACCTACTTCAACTTAAGTTTCCTTACTCTATCCTTAAACTCTTCCACTGCCTCCTTAGCCTTGATCATAGAGATATTTCTGATCTCATCAATCCTCAAGCTCGTTTGTTTCCTCAGCTCTTCTGCTTTTGACTTGGTTTTCGTTTTTATGTCTTTGGCTTTGTTGCTCATTCCATGAACTTGTTCTTTCAAAGCTGATATCAAAAGACTTATCTTCTCTATGATCAAGTATATAACTTCTCTGGATTTCTCTCCTACATCTTTCGCCATCTTCTTGAGCTTAGCAACCAGATTTTCAGCTCTTTTCATGGTTCCTTCGACGGAGTATTGCTTTCCCGCGTTCAGCCACGTAGACTCGGTTGTTGTCTGTTCCTGGAGGTCACTGTCAACAATCACTTTTAGGCCATACTTCTCCCAACGTCCTCTAGCTTCTTCTAGCACCTTTGCTTGTTCTCTTGCTCTTCTGGCTTCATCCTCAGCCCAATCCCTGCAAAAAGAAAATTTAACCGTAAATACCCTGAAGAGCAGACCTCTCTGAGTTTGAATTGTCACATTCTTATATAAAAATTTTTGCGTGTTTAACTAATCAACGTAAATGGCCTATGTTGTCAAACAATTATGAACTTTCTCCACCAATCCTCTCTTGTTTCTATCTAACTGCGTATAATTCATTTCTTGAATTAAGCTCTAATCATGCTCGTTTGTTTTTGCTTGACAAAGGAAAAAGAAACTTTGAGATGATGTTTTCTATACCTGGCTATGGATAAAGCGTTCCTTTCAACTTCAAGCTCATTTTGCAACCGGAATATCTCTTGTTTCTCATCATCCACTTGCTTTTGAAGTCTATCAAACCTCTCCTTCTCATACGACATCTCTGCCTTGTTATTCACAAGGCTCTGAAGTTGTTCCTCAAGCTCATTTCGTAACCTTGCAAGAGACTCCATTTCTGTTTCAATCGACGTGCGTTCTTTCTCCAATGCAAGAGTCTCCTCTTCTTTCTCAACTCTAAGGCTCGTCAGCTCAGACTTTGCTTCTTCAGCCAGTTTCTCCACTGCATCTACTACTTTTTTTCTCTTGAAAGCTCTTTCTCAAAGCTAGCGTTAATATCCTTCTCGACTTGAGCGACCAGTGCGTTATGGGCAGAAACCACATTTTCAGCCATAGCCTCTGCTTCGATACGAGCTAGCTCCTCACTAACCACTTCATAAGCTTCACCAATTGCAAGAGACACAGCTGTTTGGGCTTTCGTAACTGCTTTAGACGGCTGAAACATTCTGGTACGCCCTAGAGAGACACATGCCTTTCAAAAACCGAACTTGGTTGTGAAACGTTAGCGATATGATTACTTAAGAAGCAAAAATAGTACTCACCAAAGGTAAGTGCTGTTATTCCATGTTCTCCAGCAGATAAGTCAGCTATAAGGGCAGGCCATGCTTCTGGGTTTATTTTATCAATGTCAAGAAAACCAGAAAGTTGGTACAACTTCTGGAAAAAAGAAAAGTGCGTTGTGTAAGGTTTAGGACACTCCAACGGCTTAACGTGCCAAATGCGAAAGTTAGGAATAGACAGAGAACCTCGCTATCAGCTTCTGGGAGCTGTCTGAATTCCAAAGCCATCTTCCAGCTCAAAAGATCTTGACGTGAAAGAGGGCTGTAGAGAAAAAGAGATTGAGAAGAGTGTATATCACATAGCAATGGCTAGGGTTTTCTTTTTAGCTTATATGTTTGAATGAAACCAATAGCAGATCTACCTTTCTGGTGAGAACTTAAACTGACTGCTCTCAGAAGAAGGGATGTTGTGGTTAGAGAGTTTGCTTGAGATAAGTCCTGCCTCTGCCAAACCTATATTATCAAATGAGAAATGAAGAAAAGAGATTAAACATAACCTTCGCTGATTCAGCACCAATGTTAGAAAAGTTATATCGATCACCTTGAATGAATGGAAAATCAGGATCTTCAGGTGTGATATCGTCAAATGCAAGTTCAGTAACATTCTCTATGTACATGGCAGGATATACTTTTGATACTGAGTTCCTGTAACCGATGAAGGTGGTTTACAATTTGAGGCAGTGAAATATTTCACAATGTTTCAAGGAGAGAAAAAATTGATAGTTACATACCTCGATAAAGCATTGCTAGCAGAAACCATCCAACGAGCAAATTCACGGCGTGTACATAAATCATAAGGCCGAGCATCAGATTCAATAACCTGAAATTTAAATATCAGTTCTTACATATCAGAAAGTTGTTGCATTGCTAGATAGTTCAAAGCAATTTGAAAGTTAAAGAAGTACCTTTAAAGCTTGTAAAGCTGCAAACATTTGACTTTGAACTGGGTCCACAACTGTTGGAAAGATAGGTTTTAAGGGATTTACTTGCGGAACTGTGGAAGGAGCAGGTATTCCTGTATAGCAGCGGGCTTTCTGCTTCTCGTTTGGGATTTGAGAAGCATGTGTATCTACTCCATCAAACTCTTCCGGTGATGTGTATCTATTAGCTGGGCTTTCTGATGTTTTGTTCGCCTCGTGATCCTCTTTGCTCATAATTGCGGATTTTGACTCCACATCTATGTCATCCCGAGATAAAACGGGAGGATCTAAACTAACATCCATAAAAGGGAACGCTTGTTAAACATGCAAGCACATTGAGATGCAGGATCATGATGAAACTGAGAGTATACAGATGACATATATAAGAAGTTGATCAATAGATGGATTTCCAAACCAGCTGAGATGAAAATACAATAACCTAGGTCCATGTTGGCGTGTTATTTATTGTACAATCTATCAAACTTGATATATCGAAAGTCTAAAGATGAAGAGAAGTTAAAACGTCCATGTCCATACCTCTATAGCTTTCTTTGATATCTTGATCCATCGCATTGTTTCTCTCATGATCAGTTTCGCCGACTGGATCACTTGAACTTTCAGAAACCATGGTCACCATCACTTCTACTTTTGGTCCTAACGTTCACCATCATTTTTTGGGATCAACTACATTGTATAAATTTTCATGGCTAATCAGACGCTGAATGAAGATTAAAATACATACTTAAAACGTTTCGCTTGAAAGATAGAGCCGCGAAAGCTAGCCCAACGAAGAGAAACAATCCGGCCGCTCCAGATAGCAAGGTTCCTGAAATCAAATTCCTTCCAGAAATTCATCAATCCAAACCAAAAATTAGCTTAACTTGGGAAAGTGGAAATTAAAACCCGTTAGAGATAAGCAAAATTTCAAGTTTGCTTATTTTCATTTACACTCAGTAAAACTAATCTCTGAGACCAATATCGTTTTCCGAGAAACCCAGAGCAAGGTCGAAAGCAGAAAAGTCCGAACCTTTAAACCAATCGTCACCACGAGAATCGGCAGTGTTCTCATCGTCTCCCGAATCAGACCACCCACGAAAGCGATCCGACCCGTTCCTCTCGACCAAATCGCGACCCGATTCTGCATTCTCCGCGGTGCATGACATCCGGAGACGGGGACTGAGCTTCGTCACCTTCGCTCTCGCCGGAGCAGCTCTGAAGCTCCCGTAACTGAGGGCAATCCGGAGCTGGAGAGAGCTTGGCGTCCATGTCGCCGTCGCAGCCGCCATAATTCGGCAAAAAGTTCGGAAAATCGCATCAACTAATGACTTCTCCAGACGATTACATTTTCCTCTTCTTTGGTTCGATGCTTCATAAACGAGACAAGAAAAATGATACGAAACTTTCGTATAACTACGAAAATGGGCCTCGTATTCTGTAATACTTCCAACGTTTACCCACCTTAATTAGTTTATCAAGTTTAGCTATTCATCTTTGATATATCATAATAGCATATTTTATAAACTATTAAAATCCACGTCATAAGTATACGAAATAATTTTTAAAAATCAAACAATGATAATCTGATTATTTAGATTTTAAATTAAAATTTAAATTAAATTAACTAAAAATTATGTTTTGTAAATTAAATTATCTATTAATTTGAAAAAATTAAAATACATAATTAAAAATATTCAAAATTGATCTAGATTATCCAAAAACTTCAAATAATAATTTTTTTAATGAATAAAAAATTATAAAGCATATTTTAAAGATTATATTACTTAAAACAAAATATAATTGATAAATAAAAATAAATATTTTAGTGAACTTTATGTAAAAAAAAAAATTTGAAAAGCTAATCAAAAACGAATTAGACTAAGTAATAAGAGAAATAGAAGGTGGGCAAGGAAGCATAAAAACAAGCATCTGCCTCTTCCTCCTCTTTTATCTCTCGGTTTCTGGTTATTCAATCTTTTTAAAAATAGGGAAAACTATCTTTTGAATTTTTTCGAGAATGTTTTACCGAACGGTTTCTCAAGATCCGTTGAACCAAACTGTTATTTGATCTTTCGCTTGGTTTGAGTCAGCGTCTAAGCTTGCATCTAAATACATATCTTCTTCTGGTTCATCTAACAAGACAAAAGAATTTTCCCTAGTATAGGCGGGTGCAAGGACATTCTTACTCGAGTTTCGACCATACAAGGATCCTTTTGAACAACTACAACATCAGTAGTGAGAGATAGACTACCTTTAGAATGAGAGGCAGTGTATATTGGCATTCTGCCAATTGACATATCTACAATTTTTGTGACATCATTTGAGAAAGATGTAGTGATTGAGGTATCTTCTACGGCTGTTGTAACAACCTTTAAAAAATTTGTGGTTCCTGTTGAAGAAGATGGGAGTACTATACTTGGGTATACCAGTGAAGATGAATGGAGAAGAGGTCGGGGTAGTAGTTTCAGATGTTTGTGGGATAGTGGTGGAAATGTTTGTTACCTTTAGAGATTCAATGAACCCATCTCACATCAATAACTCGACATCTACCACTTATAGACAATTTTAAACAAGTTTCTTTTGAAGTCGATATCTGAATGCTAAGTACGGCCCGTAATAATAATCTATCTTCCAGAATATTTTAAAAAGCGTATGTATAAATAAGGATTAATTTTTATTTTCCCACCTAACCACTTTAGGCTGGGGGATAAGTCATGAAGAAGAAGTTATAAACACCTTTCCATACTTTATGTCTGGAGTACTTTACTAGCTCCTTATACTCATTCTGCCTAGCATTAAGTAGACTCGTCTAGGTCGAAGATAACACCAATAGGGCATGTGTCAGAGGCTAAAGCAACACAAGTAGCTAAAGTCTCACACGTAGAATCTTTTGGTTGTTGTCCAAAAGGAAGCAAACATTTTTTTTCTTTGTGACCAATCTGACCACACCTTTCACCTTGGTAGGTAGCCATGAGTACGCAATAGCTATTATGGAAATATTTCCTTCTTTATCATCTGCTGCGGAAATGGTTTATCTAGCTCGAGTTCCACAATTATCTTTGTTTCACCTAACATAGCGGGAGCTAACCATGGCTTGTTAGTTAACATAAGTTCACCTAAAGCTGATGCAATCCATTAGATCACAAGGACTGAATAGAGCTGGCTTGGAATGTGTTATGAATTTAGGTCGAATCAACAAAAAGAAAACCAAAAACTTTAAAGAGAAAATTATTAAAGTGAAATACCTGTTTGAAATTATTGTTTTATTAATTGTGTGAATAAATAATTTACAAACCCTTATCTCTATATATGTATAACTCCAAAATTTGATACCAAAAGAAAATTATAAAGTTTTATCTTTATAAATAAGAAACTAAGAAATTTTTTTAACCACAAATCCTAGGATATTTCTTTTTTAATAGAAGAGAAATATAAAATTATATATTTTGAGTATCATAAATCTATAGATTTTAAATCACCAAAAACAATAATATTTTTTTTAGACATCACCTTTATAATCTTAGTTTTTCTTCGAGAGTGTTTCTTCTTTTTTCTAGTATTGAAAGACATGGAGCAAATCTAAACAATGTATGAACTTCTTCATCAACATAGACTTAATCAATTTATAGAGTAGACAATATAATAATTTGGATGGATATCCTATATATATATTTTAAAATAATCATAGCTTTCAAATCACAAAAAATTATTAAAATATTTTCTAAATTATTTGTAATCCTTCAAAGAGATAATAAAACAATAATTTCACTTTGGTAATAAACCAGGTATTTATTATTTGTTTACATTGTTTACATTGTTTTATTTAAAACAGGTAATAAAACAGGTAATAAAACAGGTATTTATTTACATTGTTTTATTAATTGTGTGAATAAATAACAATAATTTCACTTTGATAATAAAGTGAAATAAAGTGAATTACCAATTTTCTCTTTGGTAACTACTACAATGTAATTGGTTTCTCAGAACATAACCACAGTGCTAGAGCCTCGGTGTGTATTGGCGGTACTGCATGTCTCTATGATGGTATCCATCTTTAAGTTTGAACAATACATATTTTAAGTCGCGAAAGGTACACACAACAAGAACAACTTAAGACAGGATTTTTAGATTTTAATACACAAATATTCTCTTATATATCAAGAGCTTATTTTATTAACTAGTGAATTACATGGAAATAAAGACCGGAATATATATCCAGAAAAAAATATTCCGATATTCGAAATATTAATAACAATACACATGTGTATACAATAAAATAAAAAGTCAAGAATTTAGTTTTTGATCTAAACTTCTTTATTTTTCTTGAAAAAATCTTCTTCAAAATTTCTGTATTTACGGTATTTAAATTGGTCGTACGATTAGAGGCAACCCGTAACCGGGTCTAAGAGAGAGCATATACTTCGGCGAATGGCGATAACCGGGCGAAACCGAGATCTCGAACCGGGACAAAACCAACGACAAGACAATCTTGTACTCCATGGTGGTCAAGTTCCGACCAATACACATTCTCCCTCCAAATCCAAACGGCATAAAACCCATCTTATTTTTACAACCACCGTGCAAATTGCCGTCGAATCTCTCCGGCTTAAATTCGTTAACGTCGTCTCCCCATAACTCAACGTCGTGGTGCATCGCCACCACGTCGATCCAAATGTTTGTACCGTTCGGAATCACTTGGCCGTTCACGTCAATGTCTCTCCGAGCTTGTCGTTGTGCGTTCGGCGCCGGTGGATATAGCCGGAGAACTTCGTTCATCACCCAACTCATCTGCATAAATGATTAGAAGTTGTATTCGTTAATAATATATAATGTTCAAGAGGTAAGTGATTTAATTAAGTATGATCACTTATGACAAGCGTGTCACACGTTTTAGTCATGGATAAAAACAAATAGAATCTTCTATTACAAATGGATATTGCCACGTGGGATAGGAGTTTCAGTATAGAGCTGAGGTGGCACGTCTATAATTGGTCAGCGCAGTCGTTGACTAGTTTTGGATCTAGAGAGGCAACGCGCCTCTATGCACACTATTTGATTTCTATGTGACCCTTGACTTTGACCACATTGATCAGATGTATATTAATGAAATTTAAATCTCTTACTTTTTTTTTTCGTGTGTGAAATCTTAAATTTGTTTATGTAAGATCAAGCTACAAAATATTCTAATCGTGCATTAAATAGTGTGAACATGCCAAACTGCACTAGATGTGAACGCGTTCAAATGTAGATATGATATAGTGTGTATCATGCATATAATTAACCACGTGGATTGTTGTGTACTATGTTTGGTAACGTACCTTTTTTAGTCCGGCAAGTTTGTTATACTCAATCTCGGAATCTCGGATGACTTGTCTTATCTCGTCCCTAAGCGTGTCTTGCCACTCGGGATGCATCGCAAGAAGCATGAACGTCCACGTTAGTGCTAAAGCAGTCGTCTCGTGGCCAGCGAAGAAGAATGTTTTGCATTCGTCTACAAGCTCCGTCGCAGTAAACTTCCCTTTATCGGCCTTAAGCAACATATCGAGAAGATCGTGGTGGTGGTGTTGGTCTCCGTTGACCAAAGATCTCTTCCGTTCGTTTATGATCGACAAAAGAAGACCATCGATCTCTTTGCCTAACTCCCTCACTTTAAGGGTTTGCTTGAAAGCCAAAATGTTGCTAAACGGCACCCCTACGTAGCGATTCGAGTTGAAGAGAGCGAATTGCACTGCTCTTAGGTTTTTAAGGACTTGAGTTCCATTTTCTCCTGTGACTCCGAAACTTGTTTTAGCAATTATCTCACCCGCTGTTCCTATAATCTCGTTCTCCATGTCGAACTCAAGGTTCCCTGAGTTAATCTTTACAGTCCATCGGTCCAACATGTTTGAGGTTGAATCCACCATCATATTTGTCATAGCCTATTATTTAAGACGATCAATAAAAAGTAATGAGAAAAGGATAAACATTCTCGTACGAAGCTTTTGAATAAGTCTTTATTATATGATTCAACACTATAAAGATCGTGAAATTTCTGTCATAGAAAAATGGGGGCTCATGCTTTTAGGAAACGACTATAAAGTCTAAATTGTTGAACTAGATTAGTCACCCTATTAATTTTCTATCTTTTAGACTCTTACCAATGTAAACGATTTGAAAAAAGAGAGTTTAATTTCTAAACTATATAGTATATACCTTAAGATTAAGAGGAGCAAATGCAGGAGTGATGATATGGCGATGGCGTGTCCAATCATCGCCTTCGACCATGACCAAACCGGTACCAAACATTGGCTCTCTGTCTTTCTTGAAAACATTTGGTTTTCCCCAACTCTTCCCCAACACACCTTTAGACATAACACTCAAGAATTCAGGATCCGCCACGTACACGAATGGCTCTATGCCTAGCCAGTACACAAACACTTTCCCTGCATTACATAACACAACCAATAATCTATGTTAGTATTGGTGCTTAATCTAAAACACATATTCAAATGTCTGTGGAAGTTAGATTTGAGAACTAAGAGTTATATTATATACCGTATTGTTGTTGCCAAAGAGCGAAATGTGGAAGCGCGGTGGAATGTATGTCATGGTTAATTATGGTGGAAAATTTGTTCT
Source organism: Schrenkiella parvula (assembly GCA_000218505.1). Taxonomy (NCBI): domain Eukaryota; kingdom Viridiplantae; phylum Streptophyta; class Magnoliopsida; order Brassicales; family Brassicaceae; genus Schrenkiella; species Schrenkiella parvula. The sequence continues at coordinate 7,840,241 of CM001192.1, read as the reverse complement.
TCTCTGCCATTACCAAGGCCGTCTTTAGCTTCTTCATATCGTTAAGGTTTCCTAATGGAAAACTAGGAGGTGGACCGAAAAATCCGTTTTCTCTAAGCTTCTTTTGAGCCCGAACCGGCGATAACCAGCAACGCAGAAAGAGCTTCAAGAACACAAGGCTAAGAACTACAACGAAAACATTGAAGAACACGTACCAAAGTCGAGACGCATCAAGAAACTGATCCATCTAGAATATGTAAGAAACTGATATATGTGTGTGTGTGATGTATTATCGTACGTGAAGACTGTTTATATGCGTAACTGATTTTTGGCTGTTGTATTGAGAATGTTTGCAGGTGACACATAAGAATCAAACCAAAATGAGGTATTTATAGATGTGTTCTAGGTTCGGGTGTAGAAGAATGTCAGACTTGGACCAAAGAAAGTCTCTTCTCTCTAATAATTTTATTATATTGTTGGCTTTTATTTTATGTTGTTAACATAACGTTTCTTTACCATTTTTTGGTCAAACATTATCGGCATTTAGCCTTCCTGTCTTTTTCCTTTTCGCCTCAGTGTTTTGTAGAGTTTTTATTTCGTTGTCTAGTTTCTCCGGCTGCTTTTTTGAATAACTGAAAGTGATATGAAATGTAATGGATGTTGTATTTTAATCCTTAAATGTAAAAAGTTACATAAAAATTACCTTTTTTTTTGTTTGTCAACAGAAAAATTATTTGTTTTTTCTTTCAACTGGATAAATTACATAGTTGACCAAAGAAAAAAATTAAATACTTAGGTTACATATCCTCATCTTATATTCCTTCGTTTTATTTTAATTAGCATTTAAAATCTCGCCGGACATTAAAATATCTACTACACCATTTTTAATATATATTCTATCATTTGATCTCTTATTAATATTTCGAAATAATAAAATTAGAAATAAAATTTTGGAAAAAGTTTTGCATTCAAAATATAACACAATACTTATTTTTAAAACAAAAAATAAATTTCAAACGATATAAATCTAAAACCAAAAATACATATAGCTACATTTTAAATACAAATTTTTTAATTTTAAAAAATATTTTAATCAAAACATTTTATTACTTAAATAATGTATTTTTAATTTTTTCTTTATTATATATGATTTATGTTTTTATCTTAAATGTTTTTATCTCACATTAATAGAAAGAATAACTAGAGAATTTTTTATAGGACTATATCATCTTTTATTTTAATTTAATTAATTAATTAATAAGCTAGTCTTTTTCCTTAAAGTGAACTTAAAATTCATCATTCTTTTGTTTTAAGTTTTTCCAGGAAATATCGCTTTTCATTCTTTGCTTTTCCAGGAAATTAACTTAGTTTTGTTGTTTGTGCAAGTTATATATATATATATATATCTGATACTAACAAAATTTTGAAAAGATCTTATGTGATTACTTTATTAAAATTTGTTAACATTTGCACTAACCCAAATCAAATATTAAAAAAATTATTTGTATTTATTAAATTATCAAATACTGATTCAACGAAGTTTTATCATGTCATGAAACGAAATTTTCGGTTTAACAAAAAGGTGGATCATAAATTTATTTACTTCAACTAAAAAGCAACATTTAAATTGTTGAATTAAGATACACAAAGCCGGTTAATAAATAGCAGAATCACTAATTGGTTTCTAGTTCCAAGCACAATATAAAAGCTACGCGTTCGATCACAATCAAGAGAGATTGTATTGTACATGTGAAATCTTTTACTTTTGGACCCACTATGTGAAATCGATCACTTTCACTACCTAACTGCTAATTGTAACAGTGACAAAAGTCTTGAAATGATCTAACAGTTTAATGTGAAACCCTTATGCGTCAATAGGTTAGCCCAAAAAAATATATCAGACGATCCATCAATTTATAAATTTATTTAGCACATCAATTATTCAATTTATCATATAAACCACGTACCATAGCTAGAGAGCAATATAGTCAAACGTTTCGCGTATGAACGAACGAGGAACACTTTTTTTTTATAATCACACGCGTAAAGCTCTTACGACTTGTGTGAGAAGAACACAAGACCTGACAAATACGAAATTAAGGTCCTCTTTAAACAGCTTTATCTATTATTATTTTATTATTTTATTATTTTATTATGTTTTACTCTTTAAGCACCCTTGTTTTTTATATACAACAAACAAATATCTTATTTTTTTGTTGGTTCGTAACGTAGCACAAGAAGTTGTGAAAAAACTAGTATCCATCAATTATTTGAAGGCTTTTTCAGTTCTCAACATAGTATATGCGTCCTCTCAAAAAAAACAACATAGTATATGCGTTATATGAGACAAAGCGATGTTATACTACGTTTTTTTTCGTAGATTTTAAATAAACATTTTAATCTGAATAAATGTACGTCTATTAAAATCCATTTAACTTCACATTTAAAGTGAGATTGCTATGTTAAAATTTATTTATTAAATAGAGTTTGGTGAAAATAAACAGAATTATGTTAAACTTATTTATATTTTTTTCTTATTTTAAATCAAAATGATGTTGTTTAAATTTAAATTTTAAATCAAAAGAACGGTATATTATTGAATTGTTGACAAAAAAATCAAAAGAACGTTATTTTTGAATTAATCAAATATTATTATTTTTTAAAACAAAAGTATATATAACTTAAATCAGCATATTTTTTTATGAGCGTTATTATTAAAAAAATATTAATATTTTCTTATCACAACATTTTTTCATAGCAGAAGTATTTACAAGTTCTCCAAACGATACATAAAGTCTATTTATATTGGTAATAATAATGTTTTGTTTACAATTAATTAATACCTTTAAAAATAATAAAATACTATAATCTAAAAATATGAACTTGTTGATATTGCTTTATGATTTGATTATATATACAAGGTGTGATCTTTCAAAGTTATATAAACTACCAAAATATTTTCTAAAATTTTATAAACTATTTAAATAACGATTAAACGTTCTATATGCTAGATGTTAGAGAATCTGCCAGTTTAACATTTTGTCAGCTTCTAATTAACGGACTAGCGATAGATTTCAATCGGCGACAATCATGTGACATAAATTGTCGTTACATTTAGATTCCAACCACATAAATCTCATGTGAATGGAACCACAAGTAGTTGTAAATTTGTTTGGTTTCTTTGAGGGCGTGTCTATGTTTATGGGTCCATCAGCCTTCAATCTCATGCATTCACTGTTTCCTCATTTATGATGTGAGCTTAAGCACCCAACTATATCCCCAGACTAAAGACTTAACATTCGATCTAAAACATTGTAACAATGTTAGGTTTGACTATATTCATTTATTTGTTATTTTGTATTTCGTCTGAAGTTTTGACTTTATTTAGAAACCTTCTTTTAAACAAACACTCCAAACTCAATTATAAAATTTGACATTTTCCAAAAACATCATTTTCTAATGCAATCATTTTAAGACATTTTTAGGACATGATTGTGTGGAAATAGAATTTTAACAATTCTAATTTTGGAACACTTCTATCAATTTCACATACTTTTGACTAACCAATTTAGGTCTTTAACGCAGCAGCTGGTTAGTATAACGCAATGAACTCGTTTAGTTCAAGAATGTGACAGAATCACCACACCCCTTTGAATTTTCTATATGTATATACATATATATATATACCGGTAATACATAAAAAGAGAACATACTATATATATATATATTGTAAATCGTTTTGAAAAACGATTGTTTATTAAATCATTTAACAACTAATAAAACCTTAGACTTAGTTGACAGAAAAAGCACGAAAACGATAAACATTTTTTAAACGATATCCTATTTAAAATAGGATAAGCATTGATTAATAAATAAAATATAAATAAATAATTCAATAGTTATCTTAATTACACGTAAACAAAATTTATCTTCATTATACATAATTCTCATGTAGAATCATGAGATCGTGTATTTACACGTGGAAAATATATCCCTTAAATACTGTAAAATAATAATAGAAAAAAGACATAGTTAACTAATTAATAGTGTTTTAATATAAAAATTATTTTTTGTGATATTTTTAGATTTTTTTATACATGTCATTTAACAATAGTTAAAATACTACATTAAAGAATTCGTGAAATTTTGAAAACCATAACAAAAAAACAGCCAGATGTACGTAGTATAAATAAAATGTGGTTATTCATTACAACGCATGTATTAAAAAAAAACAGAAGAACACATATACACAATGCAAACGACAAAGTTTTGGAATTGCATCACGCGTTACATATAACCCCAAATTCTGCAAAAATAGTACAGATCACTCGCAAGAAAGTTATTTATCTCGTGTGATTATATGTTATCACTTATCAAGGGCAATTGTGTAATTTGGTGCATGTTCAGAGAATCAAAAGCATATAGTTGGCGAATTTATAAGGGTTTCTGATTGTATTGTTATTTAATTCTCATCAAATCCGGATACAAGTCAAACTCGATAAGCTACAAATAAAAGCACACATATATAGCCATATTTAGTTATATAATATGCTTGTTTTAAAAACCATTATAACCAAAGTGTTAACATTTTTTAATCATTTTGGGTTTGGATATTCGATAGCATATATAAGTTGTGTACGTTGTCTCCTTCTACATTCGTTTGCCCACGTGCGTCATGTTACTAGGAGTTTTCATTCTATAAAACGGACATATGTAAATTATAGTTTAATTTATACTCCACATTTGTTACATTAGAAATGTAACATATCTATATTATAAAAATTGGGTTTTTTTAACCAGAGCGCGACACGTCAGCATCTGTATGTTTGACACGTATCGCACTTTTTATTAAAAAAAAAAAAATTTTTTCAAAAACACTGTTTTTATGATAAAAGTTTTTTAAAAATATTATTGTTTGTTATTTATTTTTAAGAATGTCATTTTCATAAGCTTTATAAAAACTCAAATGTATAAAGACTTATAAAATATATTTATAACAGTTTATATGTTATAAATTTTATGACCTTACAATTTTCTTTATGCTTATATAAAACCTAATTAATATATAGTTTTATAAACATGTTTAATTAAATTTATAAATCTAATAAATCTAATTTTCAGGATATTTATAATAATAGTATTTAGAAAATAAATAATAAAGAATAATATTTTTGAGAAGTAGTATTATTATAATGGTATTTTTAAAGTTTCTTTTTTTACAGCGTCACAACAAAATATAGGTTTCACAAGTCAATACGCAACCAATAGGAAATGATTTGTCTCCATTTGTCTTCACTTTCATGACTTAAAGAAACATGTTACTCGTTTGAATTGGCAAACTTTAAATCATCAGTGCTGACGCAACAACTCATTTGCTGGCATCCCTTCTTATGTCGTGTAAATTTTATTCGGTCAAATATTATCATATTTATATTATAAGAATTGGTTATTCATTTTTAGCTTGTTCAAATATCCTATATAAATTTTTTATATAGAAAATATACATACTTAAACTAAAAAATTGAAATAAATTTTTGTACATAAATAAAAAAAAGAACATTTTGAGGCTCACATCTATACTATTAATTCAGAATTATTCAGAAAAAACATTTAATCATACATTATATTAATGAAAACATTATTACAAGTAATCTTATTCATTTTACTAAAGATGATTTAGACTAAATATATACTTGAAAAATGCGGAACATAGTAAATGTCTTTACAAAAAAATATATATTATACACACAATTGCATATAATTAATTATTCATTCATTAATTACATAAAAATCATACAATATATTTATTTTCTCATATGTTTCTCATCTTATTCTTATTTTAAAAAAAAGTTCACATCATCTATGTAATAAAAAATCTAAATTTTACCTTTTGCATATGTTATGATTTGAATTTTTAAAAACGAACACAAATAATAATAAAAAAACCATGATAGTAGATAGCATGCCTTAAATGGCTTCTAAATTTTCAAAAATTTATCAGTGTGATTAATTTTTTTAGTTTAATATCTCAATTAGTTCATATGATATACATATTATAATAAATATTTTAATTTGATAAAATTAAAAAATTAATCTATTTTAATGGTTTGTTTTATCAAAACATGCAAGATATTTAGACCACTATAAAATGGGTTACCCTATTTTAATCATAAAAACATTAAAAATGAAAGTAAACCAATATGAGACAGTTTAAATAGACAAATTACCTTATTTCGACTCTCTATATTTGTAGTTATATTTATATAAAAGTAATTATAAATTCGATTATAAAAATATTAAAAACAAACATAGATTACTCAATGTATAAATCTATGTTGTTCAATCAATAAATATAAATATATTAGACTGATACAAGACGGGTAGAACTTACATCACATAGTTTTGTCAATCGGAGGAGATCTTGGTTCTGATTTTGGCTGTTCCCAATCGGAGGAGTTGAAAGATTGAGCAGCTGTTGGCGCTTGAGCATGTCTTCATCAATACCGCGAGTTTGGATCATAGTGTAACATGAATACTCTTTATGATCAGAGCGAATGGTTTGGATATCAAAGTGCAATGTCTGCTTTGAGTATAAGGTCATAGAAGCATGTGTTTCCAACTTTGCATGTAATATGTTTTTTTTTTTTTGCTTTTATTTTGCTAAATTCATTAGTAACTTGGTTGGTTTTGAAAGTATACATGGCCAAGCCCAAACCAATAAAGCCATGAGCAATGAAGTCATCATGTTGGTCCAAATGGCCCAAGACTTGAAGACCTGCAAGAAGATGTCTCTGCAACTAAAGAACAGGATAAAAACAGAGAAGAGAATGACGGCACACCCATGCTACGCAGACGAGACCAGACAAATCGTATTATGCAATAAATACGACTCTCTATTACCTATAGAGTGTAGCTAGATGATTGATATGTGGATAGAGATCCGTTAGTCATGTTAAGGATCGAGAATGTACCCTTTGTTATATAAAAAAGAAGAGTGTGTTGTATTGAACGCGAAGTGGAAAAGAAATCAAGTATCATCACTAATTCTCTTTTATTCAATGAAAATTCTGTAGAGGCAAAGAAGTTTGTATATCCTTGTAGAAATTATTGAGAATCGTCAACTATATATTGACATACCAAATCACATTAACACTTGTTGAATTAATTTCATTTGAGATACAAAAAAACATTTTTATATATTAGTCGTTTGATACGTTCTCGAAAATTTAGAAATGTAAAAACGAATAAAATGCATGTCTTAGTTCGAACCAATTCACTAGCATACCAAAGTATGACTTAAGCTGGATTGAATGGGCTAAATTCTCGCCATCTTTAAACCTCAAACGTTGTCGGAAATCGTACCATTGTGAGTTCATACTCGACATCTGACATTTGTATAATAATTTCTTGTCTCTATAATTTTTTTTTATTGGTCAGTTCAGTATAGAAAGAGTTGTCTCTTATTGGTGAAACGACACGATTAGATAGCTATATTAATTATAGTGAGACTTTTGTAAATCACTAACCACATTTAAACATACTGGACTGTTTGGGGACATGGAAATTACTTTTATTTGTCAAGGAAACATGGAATTTTTCAACTGTTTGAAAAAATCAACCAATACACATTAAATCTCCTAATTCTACATTCACACGTAACAAATAATTTGGCATCGTTTACACAGACGATCAAAATTTTAATGTTTGATGTTTAAGAAGGCGCTAGACAGACTTAGCGACGCTAAGTTAGCTACCACTTAAAACTCTTAATCGAAAGTTATATGTTTTTTAAGCGGTTCAATTTTTTTTTTCTAGCAGCGGTTTAACTGTTTATATTATGAATCAATATATCAGATATATTTTTTATATATATAGAGTATTATATGAATCTCATACTTCATAAATAATATATTTTAAATATTATAAATCTCAAATATTAATATAAATTTGAATTACACAAAAAATCAAAAATAATGTATTAACTGTCAAAATTAAACAATAAAAAGATATCATATACGTGAATTGATTCAGACAAAGAATATATTTTAAAAAACAATAATATGGAAATTAGACAAAAACATTCATTCAATCTATATAAAATAACATGTAAATTTTGATTTTCATGTATTTATGAATTTTAAACTTAAATTTTAGTTAATTAGTTAAAAAATTCAAAAAAAGATGAATAAACTATATTTTTGTTCGGTAGAACATGTTAATAGATAAAAAAGAAACAAATTACATATGTTTTGTCAAAAAAGGAATACGATATGGATAATAATAATTTTTTTGTATTCAATCTTCCTATATAAATGATAAACTATTTGTATTTCCTTTTTACAATATAATGTAATCAGATGTTACAAACAGAAAAAGCTGAACATAGTTGACTAATAATATTATAAGACCGTTTAGAACCGTTTAGAACCGTTTAGAACCATCTAAAACTACCTAAAATTTAACTTCGTTTTATATAAAAAAATTGTTTAATATCAAGCCTAGGAGATAATCATCACGGTTTATAGACGCTGCTTATATCACTTTTTAGAACACTTAAAGATTCATATCTATAAATAAAAAAAATTGCACAGGTAATGAAAATGGTAATATTTATAAGAGATTTTGATGAAAAAAAAATTCAAATATCGGTGTTACATTATGTAGATGTAGTCTCTAACTCAATCATAGAAAATCAAAACAGACAAAGACGCTTTGGAACTGATTCGATTTGTGGAACCATATTCCACGTGAATTTAACGTATACTAAAATATTACTCAACAACAGAATTTTGGATATATTCGAATAAAAAAAATATCTAAGTTATAAGGATGACTCGTGACTGTCCTTTCGTTGAGAAGTTTCTCTGTCGTTAGAAGTCTCTACCGTCAATTACGGGTTTCCATTTCACTTATAAGTTCCAAGAAAACTTTTGTTTGAAGTTTCATTTTAGCAAAAATGCGATTTAACTGTTAACATTATTAAACTACTTAGCACATATTTGCTCATTTATAATGTTTATATGTAAATAATTAAAAATTAGGAAGGTGATAAACGCACAAAATAAAAGCTCATGCACGACTTTATATAGACATATATGTATTTATTTCCTTGGTATGTATGTTTAAAATTTAGTAAAGAAGATCAAATAGTCTACTATAATTTTAGCAACAATGCGATTTAACTGTTAACATTATTAAACTACTTAACATATATTAAAAATTATGAAGGTGATAAACGAACAAAATAAAAGCTCAAGCACGACTTTATGTAGACTTATATATATTATGTATTGGTCTGTATGTTTAAAGTTTAGTAAAGAAGATTAAAATGGTCTACTATAATTATGACCCTAAGGGGAAGATGGAACTCTGCCAGAATTTAGGAAAAATGAGTCAATTAAGGTTTCACATCTCGACTTTTACTGCATAATCTTCGCCATTGACAACGGAATTATATTCGTCAAGCCCACTTTCCACGTTATTTACTTTTTTATTGAGATGGAAACAGAAGTTTCGATTACCTTTTGCAAAAATATGTTTGAAGCATATCTCCAAGACTCCAAACGTAATTTTTCTCTTTTTGTTCGCAACATAATGTTGTGTTTTTACAGTATATAATATGCATTATTTGGGGTTTGTAACTGAATGATAACATAACCACGACAATCTACACAAATTATTAGGCTATATGTTTTGTTCAAATTGTATTTTGTTTACATTAGGTAGTTAATATCTAAATAGTTGGTTCTGCCGTTCACCATATATAATTGTTTCATTCAAAAAAAATTGCAAGCCAAAGAACAAAAAGTTAAGACTCTTTTGCTATCTCTAAAAAAAAAATATGTTGTAAAATTTGTATTTTTTTTAAAAAAAAGATCACAAACTTTATTTGGTTTGTTTGTGTTCAGGGCCGACATGGCTGTAGCCTAATCTATAGATACGTTTAGATAGAACTAGTTAAATCTTTAGTTTAGAAGATCAAACAATATAATCATTGTCTTTAGAAAATAAAATGTATTGTAACATAGTTTTGCTATTGGTATTTTAAGTTTCACTTGATATGCAATGTATAAACCAACCAATTGTGAAAGTTCCTTGGTCTAGTGATTAACCAAAGGTGTAATAGTGCTTTACCGATTCTCATAAGAATGCGAATTATTGCAGATTATAAAAAACGTAATTTTAACGAAAATTTTCAGCATGGGGCATATGATATTGTTTGTTGTAATCCTATGTGTTAAGACTTTAAAGAGTAAATGCATCGACACTTACGTTCAAACGTATAGAATACTTTTGTTTTGTTACACCTAATTAATATAACTACGACTATACAGTGACTGCCATGTAAACACTCGTTGGTGATTCAATTGTCAACAGTATTGTTGTTACTCTTTGAAATTAAGGAAAAAGAAATATATAACATTTATTAAATTCCTAAGAAATATTAAAATTGATGTACCGATTTATCACCCGCTCTATAAATAGACCATTTGCTCCAACACATATAACATCACCCCAAAGAAAAATTCCTCTTCTTTTATATCTCTCTTTGTGTCTCCTCCACTTCACAACATGTCTCTGAAGACTGTCTTCGTTGTTTCTATGCTTCTCCTTGCCGTCTATTTGCAAACTACACTTGGTAAGTTTCTTGGCAAATTACTAATCATATATAGTTATTTATTTCTCACTTGTATATCATAAAGTATCTACAACTATACAAACTATATTCATAGTTTTAATCAAGATCACTTACAAGAAGTATATACGAATATATTTAAGATTGGAATTAATTTTGTAGGGCACGAGGTCAATTGCGAGAATCTTGACAAAGACACGTGTGCATTTGCGGTCTCGTCGACCGGAAAACGCTGCGTTTTGGAGAAGAGTATGAGGAGGAGTGGAATCGAGGTGTACACATGTCGATCATCGGAGATAGAAGCGGACAAGGTCACAAACATTATTGAATCAGACGAATGCATCAAAGCGTGTGGTCTAGACCGGAAATCTTTAGGTATATCTTCAGATGCATTATTGGAATCCCGGTTTACTCAGAAACTATGTTCGGTTAAATGCTTAACCCAATGCCCTAACGTCGTTGATCTCTTCTTCAACCTTGCTGCTGGCGAAGGTATGTTTTTGTGAGACCGGTTCGGTTAAAATTTACTTTTTTTTCTCTAAATAGATTTCGGTTTAATTTTGTATTTGTTTGGTTTATACGTTAGGAGTATATTTGCCAAAGCTATGTGAATCACAAGAAGGAAAATCAAGAAGAGCAATGTCGGAAATTAGGAGCTCGGGAATTGCGATGGACACTCTTGGACCTGTTGGACCGGTCAGGTTGGGCGAGATGGCACCAGAGCCGGCTACTTCAATGGACCACATGCCTTACGCGCCTGCACCTTCATCGTATTGATGATTAAGGCAAGCGAGTATAGAGAGAAGACGTACCATGTCATGAGACTCCGAAGAGAATAATCAAGAGCTTGTATGTTAAGTTTGATGGTTTTATTACATCGTTTAATGCTTTATGATTATGTACTAGTCTTGTATAAAACACACGGCGAGGCATAAGGAGACAGTGAAAGTTGTGCACGTTCTGGTGGAATTTATACTTGTAATATCATTTATTATATAGTCCAATAATGTGTTTGAACTTATTGATACCAAGATGATACTAAGACAGGTCAATATTAATTAATGTGTTTATATTCGACCATAAGGTCCATAACCGCCCCTAACCCCAAGTTTGGTTTTGTGGGTTAATTCAAATGTTTACCATTTAGACATTCAATGTATGGTGTCTAGTTTCTGTCGACAAAAGAAAGGTCTCTTTTCATCTCCCAAGCCCACAATTTTTTTCTTTCTTTTTTAAAAACATTATTAATTAATAGGTTTAATTCGGGTTTTGGTCAGATTTCAGTTTATAAAAATTAGCTACCATTTGAAACCATATCTACTAAATTTTGGTTCAGTTTGGATATTTTTGGTTTATTCGGATTTTAACCAAAAATCATAACTATATTTATTTTTCTTTATAAAATTTTGAGAATTTTCTACTATATAAAAGTAACAGTTTGGAGCTCCAGGTTCTGCGACGTCAATTAAAATCCTGTTCATCTAAATGCCACGTGGCATTACCACAAATTTGGGTCACTTACATGGGCTTCGTGTTGTTGATGTCAGTTTGGTTTTTTGGACTTTGAAAAAAAAAAAAGAATTGTTTGGGCAGCGAAAAGCCTAAGCCCACAAAGGAAATATCTAACTTCCCAAAAACCCTCCATTCTCTCCTTTTCATTCTAGCAGCCGCAAAAAAAAATCAGATATGTTCTTCGATCCCTCACCATCCGGAATCTGTGCATCGATCTCGCATAATATTCTTCCGCATGTCATCTTTGTGAGCAGGTTTGTATATGAATCTTCAAGTAAGCCCAAATCTAGCTTTAATTTCATACTTTCTAATGTTTATCACTTTTTTCGAATTCCTTTTTTCAAAAAAAACTGTGGTGGAAAAATGACTATCTAAACCAATGATACATGCCATTAGTTTTAAAAACAGGCCAGAAACTCAAAAAAACATTTGGACTACAAATCTATTAAAAACAATTGGACCACAAAAAAAAGCCACATCAATTCTTAAAAAAGGTTAACAAAATGTAAAAAGTTAAGATTACTAAAATAAATGTAACAAAATGTAAGCAAAAAAAATATTGTTATAATTTTTAACGCCTAGGTCCCGACTAGTCGTTCTAGGCGTTAGGCTCCTATCGACCGCTTAGCTACCGCCTATCGATATTTTGAACATTGGCCACACTTTAATTGACAAAGAAAACATAAATTTATGTACACAACCCACAGGATTATCCTTAGTTTAAGTTTATATGTTTACAAATTGGATTCACTAAAACATAATAATAATAATATCATTACTCTAATTTTTAAATAAATAAAATTTTATTAAAAATTAAATTGTCTGCATAAAAAGAAGAAAAATTAAATTTTATTATTATCTATAAAACCAAAAAAATAATAATATAACTTTTAACTTTAAACAAAACAAAAAAAAGTAATAAAATCAAAGTTTCAAATGTTAAGATTATATCAATAAAATCGTTTACATGTAGATTTTACCTATATTATATAGTTTATATATAACTATACTACTATATATCAATCATATCCGGTAAAAGCGAACCGAAGAAGATATTTTGTAGTTTTGTTTATACTGTATAAATTGTATGGATGTTATTTTTTTAGAAATTACGGTATACGGATATGATTTGGTTAGTTACATGATTAAATCAAACCAAATTTAATTACATGGTAATCAAACTTGATTACATGGTTTAATAGTAGCGTCAAACGCAATTGCTTTTTTTTTAACACTAAAAAAATCTTAAAGATTTGGATCCAGTTATGGTTGGGCCAGATAGAGCCAAGCCCGTTCCAAACAACACAACGTTCCCCTAGTAAGGAAGGAGTTTCTCGTCTCTCGACGAACAAAGTCTAGCTAGAAACCTCTCTCAGCGTCTTTCTTCCTCTTCACTGCCTCTATCGCCGCCGGTGGAATCAGTCGTCTTTCTCTGGATACAATAGTCGACGATGGTGAGCCAAAGGCAAAGACTTGCGCGGAAGCGGTACAAGGAAGCTCACCCAGACCAGTTTACAAAACCAGAACCGACGCCGCCAAAGGATCCCGATAAGAAGAAGAAGAAGAAGAGCTTGTTCAAGCGTAAGAAACCTGGGTCTTCTTCTGATAAACCCATGAGAAAAGGCTCCTCCACGAGGCATCCTCTCCGAGTTCCTGGTATGAAACCTGGGGAAGGCTGTTATATCTGCAAGTCCAAAACCCATATTGCTAAACTCTGCCCTGAAAAATCTGAGTGGGAGAAAAACAAGGTTTGCTTTGCTCTCTTCAGGATATGATTTATTATTTTAGAATTAGCTTCGATAGTTCCACTAGAAGCAATATAAGGATCAATTCTCGTGTTCACGTCTTGATGAGTAGGTTTTGGCAGCTCTTGTTTGAATCAATCAAGGGTTTAATTGACTTTAAAGATTTAATTTTTTTTGTTTCTCTGACAACATTGTGTGTGTTTTACCTCTCGTCATCAACCCTTTTCATAAGTTTGTCTACATCTCTTGATGGTTTTGACTCTGGGGTCAAGAAACTGAATTATGTATATTTTGGTTTATTAATGGTTTGTTCTGTTTCTCGAAGATATGCTTGCAATGCCGAAGGCGAGGGCATAGTCTTAAAAACTGTCCGGACAAGAACGATGAGAGCAGCTTCGAGAAGAAGCTGTGTTACAACTGTGGAGATACTGGCCATTCACTTTCCCATTGTCCTTATCCTTTGGAAGATGGTAAGTCGTGTCTATTTATTTTCTCTTGTCAGCTACTATGTGTCAAATTCGGATCTGGAAGATTATCTTTTATCCAATAAAGAAGATTTGAAAGAGAGTAGCATGAGTGTGATTGATTTGACCTCTCAATACAGTTATTTGACTGAGTGTCTCAAGTGTAGTTCTTGTTAATTAGGGAGTTTACAGTACTTGGCCATAAAATTGTAGTTGCGTCTCTACTATATTCGTTTGTTGTACTCGTCAAGTTTATATACAGTTGCTGTTTTGGTATATTTGTAGGTGGAACCAAATTCGCAAGTTGTTTCATATGTAAGGAAACCGGGCACATAAGTAAGAACTGCCCTCAAAACAAGCATGGAGTCTACCCAATGGTACAGTGCTCAAATCTTGATTTGATCCTTTTCGTTTTCCTCACACAGAATGACTTATGACATGTTCAGCAATAACTTTGATTGGTTTTCTTTTGCAGGGTGGGTGTTGTAAAGTATGCGGGAGTGTAGCGCATCTCGTCAAAGACTGCCCCGATAAACTTAACCGAGATTCAGCCCCAACAAAGCGTCCAAGTAACATTTTCTCTTAATACTCACCCTTTCAATTATCAAGCTTCTTCTTCGTGAACCTAGTCAATGTAGTTTCTCTTTCATTTAATGAAACCCCTGTCAAGTGGACAGTAAATGCTATTTCTTTGAACTTATAAAGACCGTAACTTTATCCCCCGCATGAAACAACAGGATTTGATGCTACACCAAGAGGAAAAGTCACTAAGTTCAGTGGTGACGATCTCGAGGACGATTTCTATGAAGAACCTAAAATCAGCAAGAAGATCAAGAGCTTTGATGATGCTACACCTGATGAATCAGACGAGAAGAGCATCCCGAAAAAGAAACAAGGTCCAAAGGTTGTCAATTTCTTAGGATGATACGAGAGGATCTTAACGGGTCGTCAATTTTGTAGGAAAGATCAATTTTTGTGTTCTCTATATACCTCCAGAGGCTTGTAAGGACGAAATTGCTTATTTAATGTTTCAGAACAATGTTAGCTAATGGAACCACACAGCCAATTCTGTTTCAGATAATCTCTAAACCGATCTAACCAACCGATAATCAAATGGTTTACACCGTAAAATCGATTTGTCAACCAAAAGGTAGACATAGTCCTTAATATGGATGGATAAGGATGCAAACATGCTAAAATTAGAGTAGAATAGTTGTCCGGAAATAAGGGGTGGTTAGGCGAATTTGAAGGATAGAGAGCACAAAACAAAGGAGGGATGCATTAATGGTTGTCCGAGTTCGTCTCGATTGGCCTATTCAAACCAAATTAAGAATCTCTTCGTCCCCAAAATTTTTCATTTCCCTTTTTCTTCATTCTTCATCTCTCCTCCCACAAAAGAGGACAAACAAAAAAAAAACACAAAAAGTCTCATCCTCTCTAATATCTTTGTTGTCTTAGGTTTACCTCCATCAACCAAACGCAATGGTATGCTCTCTCAATCTCTTGGTAGTAAAGTTGTGTTGTAGATGTTTGTTTGAACATTGTTTCTTGTCATGCCTCGATTCATTTTTGGCGTTTACATATTATACTTGTTTCTTTAAATAACATAAGTTGGCGTCTGAAAGACAAACCATAGCAATCTTGAATCCTTCTAGAATCTTGATTCATAGGTTATATGTAATCTTTTGTTTGAGTTTCTACCTTAAACTTGTATTTATATGAATTGGAAAGGCGAACGCGGCGTCAGGAATGGCGGTGGAAGACGAATGTAAGCTGAAGTTTTTGGAGCTAAAAGCGAAAAGAAACTATAGGTTCATAATATTCAGGATAGATGGACAACAAGTGGTGGTTGAAAAGCTGGGAAGTCCCGAGGAGAACTACGACGACTTCTCCAATTCCCTACCGGCCAACGAATGCCGCTACGCCGTCTATGACTTCGACTTCACCACTGCTGAGAATTGCCAGAAGAGCAAGATCTTCTTCATAGCATGGTAATACAATACCCTCATGAAACACTCACTTTTCTATGTTATAAAACATATGTTACAATTACTTTTTTCCCCTCAACAACATGCATTATGAGGATTTGAACATGTGTAGCACAAATCACAAGATTACATGTCATTGTTGCATGCTATGGAACTTATATATGGATTGATGCATGTATATGGTAGGTCACCGGATTCTTCGAGGGTGAGGATGAAGATGGTGTATGCGAGCTCAAAGGACAGGTTCAAGAGAGAATTGGATGGGATTCAGGTGGAGTTGCAAGCCACGGACCCGAGCGAGATGAGTCTTGACATCATCAAAAGTCGAGCTCTCTAGGTTCATATATGCCTGATATCTTGATTATCATATATCCATAAGTGTTCCATCCTTCATCATTCAAAGAACTTCTTCATGTTATGTAACTTTCTTGGTTTCGTTCATTCTTCTTCCTCTTGACTATTTTTTTTTTCTCTTTTTTATTTACATTTTAAATTGACATGGGTTTTATACTTTGGCTTGGAAAAAAAGCTTAAAACCATGTAGTTTCTCGTGTAATAGCTGCATACTTTCATTGGAAAATAAAATGTATAATTTGTCCATTGAAAGATTTATGACAAAATGTCAATATGTCCGAGTGGTTAAGGAGATAGACTTGAAATCTATTGGGCTTCGCCCGCGCAGGTTCGAACCCTGCTGTTGACGTCTTCATCCTTTTATTTTTCAGTTTTGACTAAACTTATGCTCGAGATCATAGAAGTTACAACTGATAGAAACTGGATGCTTAATTTACATGGCATTGACTTAGTATGTTAGTATTTCTTTTATGACATTTGTAGAAAACTATCATCTAAAGACGAGTCGCACTTTCTACAACATATGTAAACTCATTTAGAACATAGCTAACGACCATCGTGTTCGCATTATCTATATTGTATATTGTATACATAATGTACTTAACTTTTTTTTTGTTACAATATGTACACAATCCTTTACCATATTTATAAGCATATAACTATGACATGTATACGTTTTTTTTACAGAATGTGTAACTATACAACATCTATATGTATATAAATCCAGGTACAACATATAAAAAATAATCTACAAGTAAAATCATGTCAAATGTCAAAAGAAAAATATAAGTAAATCTTGGCCATCATGATTCTTTTCTCTTTTGAATTTCATACGTCTCCAGACTCATATTTTTTTTGTTGGCACTACTTCTACGATTTATAGAAATTGAATATTATATTAAAATGCATTTGACTTAGCATGTTAGCATTTCTTTATACAACTTGAACAAGAGTATGATCTAAAGAAGATAAACACTATTACAAAACGCATAAATCTTGAACATGTATAAAACTCAGCTATACTATAAGTTATAATCTATAACCTTATTCGTTGATTAGCGATAGTGATAACAATTAGTGATAGCCACTAATGTTATTCATTTGTTTTGATCACCGATCAGTCGCAATCAAAATTTTGGATCGCTGATTTTTTTAATAATTTAATTGAAATTTTTAAGATTAATTGTAATGAATAGTCGCACTAACATCAACAATTTATCTAATTTCTTAAAATAAATTTATTTAAATGAAGTCCAAATTTTAAACTAAATAAAGATATATAATAAAATTAGAAAAAGCTAAAATTAAAATTAGAACTAAACTAAGACGAAAATTAAAAACTATTATTTAAATATTTTATGGATATAGCCACTTCACATTTACAGTTTTGATCAAACAAATTGTTTGGTGACCTGATCAATTTTACAGTTAGAAGAAAACGAAAAAAACATGAAAAAAATAACACCTTACAAAAAAAGATACAGAAAATTTATTAATAAATAATATTGCAAAAAAAAAGAGAATATACAATAGGAAATGGAAAGCATTAATACATTTTTATCTCTTGGGCTCACTCCAAGTCTTGCCTTCGAAGAACTCGTTAAGCATTCGCTCAAGATCTTCAGGAGTGAACCTTATGTACTTCTGTGGGTTCTTACCACTTTCTATCATCGGCCTGAGACACAACGAAAAACAAAGCAACAACATTTTTTTTCACTGTCTTGAAGAACAAGAAACCAACACAAACTAATCTTAATCAAATCTGTTTAAGGGTGTTTTTGAATTGTATGTACCCGAAACGTTTGAGAAATGATCTGAACGCAGGTAAAAGAACTTCCGCAACAGCAAGCCTGAGAGATTCACGCAACTCGCTGTCCGGAACTGTCCATTGGCATTGTCTTTGGTGAAGCTCTTCAAACTGAGAATTGAAAGTCTTGAATCTGTCTTTTACTGATGCTCTTGATATATTCGAGTTCTCTACCGGACCGCTCCCACTCGACTGAACAGTTAGACACTGCAAAATCTGCAAGAAATGGCTGTTCAGAAAAATACTCTTTAGGCAATTTAGACATAAACCTGAAACGAGAAGTAATCAAACCTTTGCCCAGGAAACTCGCTTGTACTGATTTGCATGTTGCTGTACGATTCTTCGATGTATTTGAACCCAGTCATCACCCAACAAATCCTTTGCTTCTGACCTGTGAAAATGTAAATAAAGTTCAGGATTATGTTTAGGCTTTTGGTTCTGTATAAATATTGACCCGGAGAAGCAGAACAGAACCTCCTGACAGATCTCACAATGTAGTGAACATTGTTCATTAAGAATAGTTGTGTTAATGCTGCATCTTTGTACTGCTTAGATTTACCATCCAGATTGTTCTGTAAAGCATGCATGATCCTTGTTGTTACAGCTCCAAGTTCGGAATCAGGATCTTTACTGTCAAACTCTTGAAAAAGTAGCCTCAACGTCGATTGGTAACTGTTTCGAAATTTCAGAACTCACTGAGAAATCCAACAAGATTGAGATTTGCCGTTGGTATAAGTAAAGTTACTTACTCGAACAAGAACTTGACGTAGTTTATAACGTAGCTAGTAAGCGGATGTACGGTTCCATCCATAACCGCGGTTTTCGTAGCATCTTTTTCAACCGCTTCTTCGAAATCGGCAAATGTTTCTTGTGCTGTCTGAGCTAATCGCTTAGTCAGATTCAGCGCAGATTCTTTCATCTCGGTACAAGGTTTGCTTCCGAAGACCAATTCAATCTATGAAAATGAGAAGTGATTAGGTGCGCTAATACACATAATTTCCACTATGTGTGATGGTGTGGACAGTAAAACGTTACCTCGGGTTGAAGCTCCCTCATTATTTCATACATATCTAACAGAACAAACAGTTTCTCTGGTGATCTCTTGCTTTTAGCAATAGCCTCCCCAAAACTAAGCAGCACAGCGACACTATTTGCAGTGACTTCACCAAAACATTGATCCCTGAGTGACTCAACGCCGTCAAGTATTTGGTCGCAGATTTTCTTTTCCGCAGCAAATAACAGTTTCACCTGTCAGAAGCAAGCGCCGTGTAAATGAAGGAACAAGTCAAGATCTTTTTTAGGTATTATTGTTTTTCTTTGGAAGAGATTTTCGTACAGATATTCGCATGTAATGGATCCAATTCCCGATTTTGGCCTCTAGGACCTCCCATTGCATTCTCTGAACATCATCTTTGCTAAACCTCTCCACACCTAATTTCTTAAGGCTCTGCTCCAAGACTGCTGCACGCGTATCCCTGTTAAATTACAGGAAGTCGTATGGATCAGTATATAAACCACGAACAAATGCTGGAAACCGATCTTAAGATCTTCGTTTATCAACTCTAACATAGTATTTAATCCGATAGATGGCATAGAATTATGAAAAGAGTTTTGTTCCACCGTCTTCAAAGTGTGTTGAAGAAACTATAGCTGAAAAAGGTAAGGATAGAGTTACAAAATTAAGCAGAAGTTGGACCTGTAAGTTTTGAAAAGTTGTTGCTGATGACCAGCTTGAACCATCTGTTGGGCCAAGTCATGAAGCAGAGGAAGAACCCTCGGGGGAATGACTGTTGGGACTGTGAAAATTGCGTTTTCTAAGCTTTTCTGATGTGGATCATGATTCTTGCCGCCGCCACCTTCACCGTCTGTTGATGGTCGAAGATTGCTTGGAAGGCATTCGAAAAGGCGATCAGGTTCCATTGGCTTGCTAAAAAAAAATTCGAAAGAAAAAAAATCAAGTGTTAGAAATACTCCTTAGGCCTAGCCAAATCTGTGTATTCAAAATACAAACCTGTAGTTTTGCAGTATCTGTCTGAACTCATCCTCTAGCTTTGATAAAGCTTTAGAGAGCAAATTGTGAGCATGACTAATAACTCCACTTGCACTCTTAAACATCTTGTTGTTGCTGAAAAATTTGATAGTGCCTCTCAGTTGATCAATTGCTTCCAGATAGCTTTCAAGATCCTCGTGCGGTCCTCTCAATATTTTAGCTTCCGCCTGAAGAAACAAATATTGATCAATCTCGATTCAGATTAATCACTAATTCTTCCACAGTAAAAAAAAACGATCTTAGATTTAGCTGAAGACAAAACTCAGTAATATGTCATAACGTGACCTTCTAGCGAAAGAAGAGATTGAAAACAAATCTTAAACTGACAAGCTCTACTTTTGTGGTAAAATCAAGCTAGATTAACCATTACTAGAGGTGAAAGCTTCCCAGATATGCAAAATTTTAATACGGATTATTATTTATCTTACTCCTTTAATTCAAAAGAACCTCCTGAAGACCTTACGATAGAATGATTATCCAGACAAGAGCTTCAAACATAAACCTCTAAAAATCCATGTTGACATTGTAAAAGGTAAAAAATCAAGTTCAATAACCATAAATAAAGGAGAAACCATAGAAGACCCCTGATCCTAAAAGTAGATTCCTTTACATCTAACTGGAGGGAGTCCTAACCGAAGAAATTAGGGCTCACATCATCATAAAGCAGAAATTTGCTACAAGATGCATTCTCCATCAAATTTTCAGTTGTTGACAGAGAAAGGAGAATGTAACATCAGCAAGAGAGAAATGTTAGCATCAAACACCTTGAGACCCCTTAACAGAGCATAAAAGAACTTCATGAAACCTCAGGGGAAAAAAATGATTACTTGAAAGGCAAGGAAATAAAGGAGAAAGCTTGAAATGAAGAGTGTAAGAGAGAAGAGCAAAACCTTTCTAGTGAGATCAAATTGTTCCAATATAACCTCAGCTGATTTCAATGCCTTGTCGATATTCTCATGAGCTCTCCTTATAGAATGTGTTCTTATCTACACAAACACCAATCACAAAATTCAGACGAAATCAGCGAAATTAAAAGAAAAGAAAACGGCGTTAATCAATCTCTCCGAATCCAAAATCTAGTATCAATTTTCAACAATGGAAGACAAACAAAGATTAGATCTCAAAATCCCAGAAAAAAAAAGAACAAAAACAGAGAAGAAGGAAGAGACCTGAGTGGGTCGCATGGCGGTCTCAAGAGCGGAGAGACGGTGGTCGAAAGAGCCGAGGATTCCGACCATGTTATCGGTGATGGTCTGGCTTTTGTGTAGAGACTCCTTCATCAGACCTGCTCGCTCGGTTAGGGCTTCCATCGCCTGAGCCACACCCATTTTTTTCTCGGATTCTCTAGAGATCGAAGAAGGGAAAATGATATATCGAAGAAGAGATTGCGTGAAAATTTCGAAGAAACGTTTTGGGGATTTTGCAATTTGTACGTGTGGTTGTATAGTCGAGACGCTCTTCGAATTGGAGCCGAAACAATAATAAAATGGTTCATGCGATTTTTGCTTAGAGGAGAGCCTAGTCCCCCCCACCTTGCGCGATAGATTCGCTAGTTTCGTCTTTTTAGGTGATTTTGTGGGTCCCTTACTTGTTTTTATTTATTATTTTTTGTATTGTAAAATTGTGAAATAATAAATTCAGACACGGTTTGGTGACGGTGATTTTGGTTTTCATGAAACTATAAAATTCGATTTAACCGTAAAATTCTAAAAATCCAAAGTTTTGTATTGGTAAACTAATTGTGAGTGTTGGTTTTCAGTGTATGTATATCGAAGACTCTAAGTGAAGGAGAGGTTTTGATTTTATATTTAGAAGAGAAGAACCTTTTTTGGTTTCAGGAAAATGATCCGTTGGAGTTAAACCGGAATTTGATTGCTACTACTGTCAGATTGAAGCTCGGTGTGATTAAAGAGTTGTAACTGGAGTCTTGCAATAAAAACATAGAAGACAGAAGGTGCAATCTTACACGCAGTTTCGTACCTCATATGCTTTAACACCATAACAAACTGTTGGGAAGAACTTAATCCAAAGCATATATTTTATCCTTTTGACACAAACAAGGATTACATTACATCAAAATACATGAAAGTGACAAACAAAGACATCAACAGAAACATACACAAACATCATTCAGTAGCAAATCCCAAATCTCAGTTCCCAGATTCTTTAAAGTCCTTTCTGCACTGGCACAGCTCCGGTACTACCGCCTGTCTCTCCCAATCCGCTTTCACCGGAATCAGAAAACCCCTTAGTCCCTACATTTTAAACAAAACATTGAGTAAATCACAAGCAACAGACACACCAAAATCTTAATCAAACGCATTAACAAGGAGTCAAGGACGAGTTAGTTTTACCAATGGTGGAGCCAAGTGATTGAGAAGACTCTTCAACTGAAACTGGAGATTTCGGCTTCACCTCCTCGGTCGTACCACCGAGCCAATAATTGTATGCTCCTTTGATCCTCCCCACCATTCCTCCTCCTGCTGTCCCTTCCTCCTCGTGTTCTATCTCCTCCGGTAACTTTACGGAAGGGATCTTCTCCACGGCCACTTCCTCTTCCTTTGTCGTCGTTGTCTTCTTCTCTCCTCCTCCGAGATTAAGTTTCTCGGCGACCATCTCAGAAAAAGCTTTGTCTTCTTCTTCAGGTGTCAGCTTCTCCGCCAGAGAATCTCTAGTCGACACACCTTTGTCATCCTCTTGTTCTCTCTCCTCCGCTCCATATCCTCCGCCGGAGAGTGGCAATTTCGTCGTCTTAGGTGATGCAACATTTTCGTCTTGAGTAGTCAACTTCTCAGCAAAAGTTTCGCCAACCACGGGACTCTTGTGTTGCCCGCCCACGGTTTCGTCGGAGTAACCTAGGCTTGAAGCTACGGCGTTCTTCGTGGCTATAGCTTTGTCGGTTACGAACGACGTCGCTGAACCGACCATCTCAGTGTAGGTGCCGGGTCTTGGCTCTTGTGCCTCGTATCTTGTTTGCTCAGCTTGCGAATCGAAATCATCTCTCTCGTTAGGGCCCGAAAATTCTGGTGAGAATTGATCTTTAGTTCTCGTCGATAAGTCTCTTCCCAAACCAGTCTCTACTTTCACATCATCACTTTTCGCCGGAAAATTTTCGCCAAGTCCAGATTCTCCGCCAAGTCTCGTCGGCGAATCGTTGCCGATTGCAGATTCAAGCTCCTGTTCAAATTCATAGTTCTTCCCCAAAAAATCTTCCCTCCGCTCAGTTCCGGGTTCTCCAGCGCCGGTATCTTTGCCGATTCCAGATCCGATCGTCTGTTCGAATTCATGAAACTTCGCCGGAAAATCTTCCCTCGTCTCAGTTTCTGATTTTCCGCCAAATCTCGTCGGCGAATCGTTTCCGATTCCAGATTCGATCTTCTGATCAAAGTCATGGCTTTTCGCCGGAAAATCTTCCCTCGTCTCAGTTTCTGTTTTTCCGTAAAATCTCGTTGGCGAATCGTTGCAGATTCCAGATTCGATCTGCTGATCAAAGTCATGGTTTTTCGCCAGAAAATCTTCCCTCGTCTCAGCTTCTGTTTGCCCGTAAAATTTCGTCGGCGAATCGTTGCCGATACCAGATTCGATCTGCTGATCGAAGTCGTGGCTTTTCGCCGGAAGATCTTTTCCGAGCTCTGTTTCTGATTCTCCTCTGAATCTGGTCGGCGAATCCTTTCCGATTGCAGACTCGTACTCCAGCTCAGTACCTACTCCTGACTTCTGATCAAGAGACTCAGCAACCCCTAGATTAACCACAACAACAAACACGAGTTACAGATTCATAAAACCCTAGAAACACAGATCCTAAATCTCACGCAAAGTTCTTACCTTGTTGGGGGTGATAGGGGATCTTGGACTGATAAGTAGATTCACCACTCAGATCGTCCACCAATATTTTGGGCATCTCAGTATTGTTGACTTCCTGTTGACGACTGAGAGATTCATCTTCACCAGAAGCAGTCTTCACACCCTCTGTTGCTGCAGAGAGCAGAGACACGGGAGTGTTCAGTGGCGCGTGTTGAGTCTCTCTGCTATCTTCCCTTTCCGACACATCTGATGTTCTTACAGGATACGACGGTGCCTCGTGTTCGTAAGTAGCATCTCGTAATGGTTCAGGTTCAACACGTCTGGTGTCATCATAAGAAGAGACGGCAGTTAAATCCTTCGTCCCTGAAGGAATAATCTCCTCCGACGCCGGGACATTTGTCTCTCGGGGATGACTCAAAGACTCAGCTTCACTCGTTCTACAGTCTTTCACAGCGGAAGTTTCATTCACTGTGCATTACACAGATATAAAACCGTTAACATAACGGCGAGATCATAAAAAATGGAGGATAAAATTACAAAAGAAATTAACCTGGTGTGACGTGCTTCTCTGGCTCTGGCTTGTCATCTTCATCTTCTTCTTCTTCTTCGACCACCACATCGTGATCGTGCTCATTGCCATGTTTAGTAAGACTGTTCTTGAACTTCTTAGCTCTTGCCTTTACTTTCCCGAACATTTTAGATGCTCGACTCTCATGATGCTCTTCTTCCTCTGTATCCAAATCACAATAAATCAGACTAATCTAAAAGAAATGTTACAGAAAAAAACAAATTAAAAAAATCTACTTGTATACCTGGATGGCTAATTTTGATTGGATCCTCTGTTTTATCTTGACCAGAAGAAGGATGTGTCAAATCCATTTTCCAAAGCTATGTTTTCTCTTTTCCTAGTGAACCAAATAAAAAAAACTCTCTCTGTATCACTGAATCGTTCTCTTCGTCTTCTTCTCTGAGATTATCAGAAGAGTGGTTTAATAGAGAGACAGAGAGAACGATGAGTTATTATGACCGAACTAACCTCTGACAAATAATGCGTCCATTACCGTCTCTCCACGTGTCGGAGTTTTGCTGTCTAAGTGAGCTATGTCGGTATGATTTTTTAATCTTTTGTTCTTTCGATGTCGGCATGATCTTTATTTGGAAATTGGTAGATCGTCCTCATTCGAAACCGAAAGATGATCTTTTATGTCGGCTTGATATTTTTTTTATCTCATCTTAAGAAAAAGCCTCTCGAGAAAACTTCTATTATTAGTAAGGTCTACGTTCACTGGCCCATTATGTGTTTGTTTATTTCATATAAAGTATAAAATAAATGGCCCAGTGTTCTCATTCGAAACTTGAAGACAGCGTGAAACTAAAGCCGATCCACGTCTTGCAAAAGGTGAAATACATACTGCGTGATGTTTTGACAAGGAAAAACGGAAGATTGTTCGCATTCGAAATGAAGAGACGACATGTGGCAAGCTTTGCTTCGGTCTCTCTTCTCTTGTCGGATTATAGTCGGAGTGTGATGTTCCTTGCTCGATCAAAAATCATAGGCAATTCGTAGTAGCTTTTTTTTGTCTCCATTATTGTTTTCAATATCCGAAATCCTTTTTTAAAAATTCCAGTTTAAAAAGTAAATTTCTGTATCAAAACAAAATTAAATCTCAACAATAACAAAAAGACAGAAAACTTAATAAAAATTATGACGAAAGTTATGATAAAAAAGCACAAACACAAAAAAAATATATTTACTTACTCTCATAAAAATAATTTAATATAATGAATTTGTTTATAAGAATTTAAATTTAAAATTATTTTAAATTTAAATTTTTTAAAATGAAAAATATTTTGTTCGAAAAAATAAATAAGATTGCAAAACATAAATATTTAAAATGTAACATTTTATGAAAGAAATCTATAAAATATTTATAATGAATAATAAAATATTTATATTAATAATAGTTATAAATTAAATTAAAATTAAGATACAAGAATAAAAATATTTATTGGTATTTACTATTATTAATAAAAGTAATTTATTTTTTATATCAACTTATTTGCTAAGTGAATATCTGCATATAAAAATAGATCTGTTTTTTGCCATTTTATGTTTGATTTTTATTTTTATTTAAATATATATTTTATATATGAGATTCGGAAAATGGTAAATAATATAAAATTATTTCTATATTATTAAACGTTAGAAATTGTTTGTAATTTTTTATTAACCATGTATCTTTGTTTGTAATATTAAGAGTTCTCTAATTGTTTATACTTTAGAAATTAGATGGAAGAATGGCTAGACCACATCATCTGCTGCATCCTCTCCACCAGAAGCAGCTGCACCATCACCACCTCCTTTCTGTTGTTGCTGCTGTCTCTCGCCGGTCTCCTCAATGCTCTCAGAATGTTCCAGCACGCTCCATTCGCTCCTCCTCTTCCGAACCACGTGCTGCCATATGTTCTGAAGTTCCTCCATGCGTACCGGTTTGACTAGATAATCAACCGCACCGTGCATCACTCCCTTTAGAATCACACTCTTTGAATCATCTGCAGATATCACTGAGTGGAAAAAAATTCAGAAAACAAGGTCAGTAATTGAAACCATAATTGTTCGAGAATCTATAAAAAAGATTCAAACTTTCTCATTTAATAAAGAGAGATATATAACGTACTGATAACAGGTAAGTCTATCTCTAGACCAATATGTTCAAGGAGCTTGAAGCCGTCCATGTCAGGCATATGAACTTCGCTGATTACTATATCGAATCCATGTTTGTTCTTCCGGAGCAGAGACAATGCCATCTCTACTCCGTTGCATTTCGTTACTGAATGTCAGACAGAAAAAATACTCAGCCAAAAGTTTTGTAAATCCAAAGAGTAAAGAAAACAAAGACTCAAAACCAAACTCAGATCACAGAGAGACAGGACTGTTGAATCTTAACAAGGATCTCTTGAATTGACATGTAACTAAAACTCTCCAGTAAACAAAGTTCAACAACATCAGAGACTCGGATTTGGTTCCTTTTAAATCCTAAACTAGAATGTACAATGTACTCGGATTTGGCTTCTTATATACATTTCTATTCTTTAATTTAGCTCTTTATATATTAGTACATATAAATTTATATTTCTGTTTATAGGATTTGTGAGCATTATAGTTCACCACTACTGTTTTTTCTTCATTTTCTTTTAATTAGAAACAATTTTTTTTAATTTATACAAGTTTGTTTGAAACTTTGATTTCTGTTAAAATTTTAATATTTTTGTTTTTTGTAAAAAATTTGAATATTTTGGTTTTTTTGTAATATACTTCTATTTTTTACTGTTTGATATCAATATCGTTCAATGTTTTTTTAGTGTTTGAGTAATTTAAAAAAAATTCTGAATTTTGTTTTTGTTTTTGTTTGGATAGTTGTTCCAAGAATCCAACAGTTGCTTCGTTAATATAAAATTTAATTAGATGATAAATTTATATTAAAGTATCAATAGAAAATGTGTAAGAATGAGTTCTATTGCACTTTTACTCCCAAAAGCCACTTAGAGCATTTCCATGACTATGGTAAGAGGTTCTCATAAGTTCTCATTTGAGAACCTCTCAAACTATGTGTCATTTTGTTAATGGTTCATTTTCTTTGTCAATATTAAAATTTAATTATAGAATAAAATTATATTATAATATTATATTTTATTATTTTCTTTGTCAATATTAAAATTTAATTATAGAATAAAATTATATTATAATATTATATTTTATTGTTTAGAGACTTGATTTGAGAAAAGAGGTGCTCTTAACGGAAGAAGTTCTTAACTGAAAGCAAATATATTATTCTTTTTTTTTACACAAACAAAGATTACACCACATCAAAGTCGCAAACAAAACAAAACACACATACATTCAAAAGCACAACTCAAATCTCAGTTCCCAGACTCTTGAAGTCCCCTCTGCCCAGACAGAGCTCCACCGGAATCCGAAAACCCCGTAGTCCCTACCATTGCAACAAAACATAAAGTAACCACACTTTAATGTTAAAATACATTAAAATATATTCTAAACCACATAACAACGAGAGTAAGAAGTTTTACCAACGGTGGAGCCAAGCGACTGTGAAGACTTGTCAAAGGAATCTGAAGACTTTGGCTTCACTTCCTCCGTTGTACCACCGAGCCAAGAAGTGACCGCTCCTTGAAGCTTCCCCACCATTCCCTCTCCTCCTCCTACTTTCCCTTCCTCTGCGACCGCCTTACCATGTTCTCTTTCCTTTAATATCTGGTCCGAAGGAATCTTCTCCACCGTCACTTCCACTTCCTTTGTTGTCTTCGTCTTCTTCTCACCTCCTCCTCCGAGATGAAGTTTCTCGGCAATCACCTCTGATAATGCCTTGTCTTCTTCTCCTGGTCTCAGCTTCTCCACCAAGTAGTCTCTAGTCGATACACTTTTGTCTTCCACTTGCTGCTTCTCCTCTGCTCCCCTTCCACCTCCAGAGATGGGTAATTTCGTCATCACGGTTGATCCTGTTTCTTTGACCTTTTCGTAAACCGGAGTCAACTTCTCAGCAACAGTTCCCGCCACTTTCTGTCCATATCCCGTTGCAGATCTTGGAGTTGTTTCATCTCCAACGGCGCTTTGGTGTTGCCCTCCTCCGCCAACGCTTTCTCCGGAATAGCCTAGCTTTGATGCGACGGCGTTCTTCGCCGCTATAGCTTTGTCGGTTACAAACGAAGTCGCTGAACCTATCTTTTCTGCGTAGGTACTGGGTTTTAACTCATGTGTCACTTCAGCTTTCAAGTCAAGATCATCTCTCTCTTTCGGACGAGAGAGTTCCGGTGAGAACTGATCATGACTCCCTGTCGGTAACTCTCTTCCCAACCCAGTCCCTACTTTCACATCATCACTTCTCGCCGGAAGTTTTTTCTCCAGTCCAGCTCCTGATTCTTCGCCGTATCCATGACTTCCCTTCGCCGAATCCTTCCCGGTTCCAGAATCAGTCTTCAGACCTGATTCATGGCTTCTCGCCGGAAAATCTTCCCCTAGCCCAGCGATTGATCCACTGGCCAGTACCGTCGGTGAACTCTTGTCTATTCCAGAACCGATCTCATGGCTTCTTATCGGAAAATATTTCCCTTCCCAGCCTCCTGATTCCCCTGGAAATCCCGCCGGAGAATCCTTCTCGTTCTTCAGGCCAACTTCATGGCTTCTCGTCGGCAAGTCTCTTTCGAATCCTCCTCCTGATTTCTGATCATGTGACGCATCTGTCACTTTCATTCTACCGAGAGACTCAACAATCCTAGGTACTCCAGCTTCTCCACCTCCTAGTCAACAAGAGTTACAGTTATGTAAATACTAAGAACACGACCCTAAGGTTTCTAACTAAATCTCGTTGAATGTTCTTACCTTCATGAGTGAGATCAGTAACCTTGGACTGATAATTAGACACACCACTAAGATAACTCGACCCTCCTCCTGGAGCAGCTGGATCTTCCTCCAACCCTTTAGGCCTCTGGATATTGACTTTCCGTTGACCACCGAGATATTCATCTTCACCAGGAGCAAACGTCCTCGTCACGTCCTCTGTTGCGGATAACAGAGACGCAGGCGTGTGCATCGGCATCTGATGATCCTCTCTGCTCTCTTCTCTCTCCGACATGTCGAACACTCTAAGAGGATGAGACGGTGCATCTCGTCTCTCTTCCCTCTCCGACATATCCGTCACTCTTACTGGATGAGACGCTGCCTCGTGTCCATAGAAGGTATCCCGTAGTGGCTCAGGTTCAACGGGTTTGGTGTAATCGGAAGTGACGACAGGAAAAACCTTTGTCCCTGGTGGAATGATCTCTTCCGGTGCCGGAACATTAGCTTCTCCGGGATGACTCAGTGACTCGGGTTGACCCGTTACACCGCCTCTCACGGCGGATGATTCATACACTGTGCCATACAAATATAAAAACAGAGAAACCGTTATTGCCACAAAAACATAACCGCTTTTTGTTTTTTCCCCTAAGGAAAGGGACAAACCTGGTGCGCCGTGCACTTCTGGATCTTGCTCATCATATTCGTCATCTTCTTCGTCCACATCATGATCATGCTCATGACCCTGACCATGTTTAGTAAGACTGTTCTTGATCTTCTTAGCTTTTTCCTTCACTTTCTTCAACACTTTAGTTGCTCCCTTCTCATGATGCTCTTCTTCCTCTGTACCCAGATCACAAAAGATTTAGCCAAACCAAAGATTGAGTGGTTCTTGTATACAATCTTTCTTTGTATGCTCAGTTTAAAGTGAAGTGAAGAAAACTATTCTCAAATTTCTCTCTCGTTCTGTTATGATACCAAAACCTGAAATTACAACGCATATGTATATACCTGGATGGTGAATTCTTATTGGATCCTCTGCTTGATCATGACCATAAGGACGTGTCATCTGCGACTGCATATCCATTTTCCAAAGCTGTGTTTTCTTCTTCTTTTTTTCTCAATCAATCAAACCAAGCTCTCTCTGTTTCTGTGTGTTGTTTTTCTTCTGGCATTTCTCTGAGAAAGCACGAGGATGGTTTTTAATAGAGAGACTGATGAGAGAACGATGACATATGGCCGAAGCATCTCTCTTTGGTTTGTGACTCTTTACTTCTGTAGGATACTGACACGTGCCGCAAGTCCGTTTCGTCCTGCCACGTCTCAGAGCTTAGCTTTCTACGTGGCTATGTTGGCAAATAAATCTTTATCCTATCTTAAGAAGCCTTTCGACGTAACTTCGTTTATTGGCCGCTTAGTTTACGTATGCACTGTGTGCTGTTCTGAATAAAGTAAACGGCACGTCGTTCTTAGTCAGAATTTGAAGACGGTGTGAAACTAGAGTCGGTCCACGCTTTTCAAATTTCAAAAAACTATTTGAATTTCAACAGCGTGCTGTTTTGAAATTTAAAAAAACGACAGATCGTCCTTAATCCAAAGTAACAGACGACAGGTGGTGCACGTTGGTTCAGTCTCTTTACGATACTCTCTCTCTCCCTCGTTTCGAAATCGTCGGAGATTTCTTTATTTTAGTTCCTAAAACTGATCGGCGAAGAATTAAAGCGCCAATTTCAAATTCGTTCTCTTCTTCTTCATCTTCTCCGTCACAGTCTCACAACTAGAAGAGTACGATGCGAGGTCGATTTCTCAATATCGATTACTTCTCTACTCCACCATCTCAGGTATATGAAACCCTAGGCTTCCTCAACCTTCCGGCTCCTGATAATTTCCCGGCACCTCTCTTCCGCGACCGGGAAGATGAGCTTCTTCGGTTTAGACCTGTCGAAGAAATTTGTCTCCCGATCGAGAATTTGCCTATCGAAGCTGCGCTGTCGAAGTTCGTTTCCGACGTGGTTCCCCATCGCGTCAGCGTGGACTATAGAGCTTTCGAAATGGAAAACTCTTCCCTCGGAGACGAGCTTAAGTTTATCCTTGGGTGTCTAGATCCTCAGTACCTGGAGGTGAGAGTTTGAAATCACTCGATTGTTCGTTTCTGCTATTTCTCTGGAATCATGATATGAATCGGCTCATTTTCTGATGAATCTCGCTGTGTATATGACAGTTATTCTGTCGATGGTGCGTAAAATGGTTGTATATTTTTCTAATGGCATGGATAACTGTTTTCTCAGTTTCCAAATGTAGTAGTGTCCTCAATTAATTTCTGTACTAATGATTGTTTCTTTGCTCTCAACATTCATACGTGAGGTGGAAACTCTGCTAGCTTACAGTAATCTGACTGGAGTTTTAATAATCTAAGTTCTGATCTATCGCAGAAGAATGATGGTGATGGCATTGAGGAGAAAACTATAGTAGATTTTAACATTATTCAGTTGGAGACTCCAGAATTGGATTTCGAAATGGTATTTGCTCATTTGATGTAAACATGTACCAGTTCAATGGTTTATTTTTCGTTGCGATATGAAGTATCTTTTAATTCTAGGAGAAGAAGCTCTCATCCAAACTGGAGGATCTCCAATCTTTCTCTGAAGTTCTAGAGATCGAAAATGAGCCGGTAAATCCCTGGTTTATCCTGTTCTTCTTTGGTTCTGATTCTCCTTTCACAGAGGTCTTTAAGTAAACAGTTTCATGGAAAATTCTATAAAGCAGCATGCATGGACCATCATATCAACTTTCTGGACTGGTTAAGCTGATTCTGAGTTTACATCTCCAGTCAATATCTGATGTTAGCTAGTGTTCTTATATTGCAGGTTAAATTTGAGGAGTCTGATATTATCCTACAGAACTTAAATGACATCCAAGAAAAGATTTATTCTGTTGATTACATTTCTTCTGATTACTTCACAGAGAACAGCTCATCAGTAACAGAAGATGAATGCTTCTGCAAGACTCGACCATGGTTTAAAGATGCCAGATTTCCCCTTCTAGAAGTGGATGAAGGAAACTTGAGAAAACTATCAAGCTTATCTGTGCTTGATAAAGTATTTACTGTTCTTGAAACGATTGAACCCCAAGACATGAATGCAGGGAGCTCTCCCGTTATCAACTCTAAGGAGCTTATAGGCTCTAAAGATTATGATCTATTGGATATCCTCTCTACTGATTGCTATTCAAACAAGAGTGTCCAATCTGATATGGTACCAGAGCGTACATTTGCTGAAATAGATATAGTGAATATCCTGGAAATATCAAATTTTGAGGAAAACTTACGGATTGAAAAGGGAAAGGTGACTGATGATTATGATCTTACCATGGTCTCAGTAACTTTTGAGGAATTTCAGATCCTAGATGTTGAGATATCTGATGTTTTTGATACCTTCCTTAGTCTTCAAAAAGCCATTGAGCCAGATATATGCCCTGGAATGTTCAGCGAAGAGATGAACTTCAAGAATTTTGATGAGTTAGTTGTCAGTTCGGAACTTGCTTTCACAGATGATGCCTTCAAGTCTCTGCCTGTTCCTCTTTTATATGATTATGAGATGACAAGATCTCTTGAACTCATTTATGAGAATTTTTTGTCAAAGATCAAGCCTCAAGTCTTTCCTGCATCAAATGACATATACTTGCCCTGGAATCTTATTGAGGAGACCAAGCACAACCATGAATCCCCTTTCTCTGGTTATCCGTTTGAAGAAATAGTTACATGCAACATTGATTATAAGTTGGAATCTTTAGAAGGAGACAAATGGGTTTATGATTTCATTTTCTCTGAAGATGCTTTCTGCGAGCCACTTGTAGAGAGATGCAGTGAACCTTTCTATGGTATATCTACCTTTGCCGATCATCCTCCTGTAAATACTTCGCATGGGTTATTGGAAAATCCTTGTCCACAAACAGGAGCCGGGGATTGTGGAAGGGATGATAATGCTAAGAAGGCTGTGCTGTTGTTCAAATCAATGTCTGCTTTTGATGATTTAACTTTTTTCATGGATCCTCAGAAGGCTGTGATTGAAGAGAATCTTGAGTCAAGAGTCGAAGCTGCTAAGACTACCAACCATAAAGTTGTTTCTATAGACTCGAAGGCTTCATGTATATCTGGTGGCATGTACCCAAATCCGACAACTAAGGATATGATACTTCACAGTGTGCTCCCCTCTGAAAATATCCTGGCCCTTGTCAGGGACTTTGAGAAGAGCTATTTAACTCTTGCGAAGCATGAGTCAGAGTTGATGTCAACTTTCTCAGAAGATAAACTTAAGTTACTCAGCATTTCTAAAGGAAAGCTTATTGACTGCATAAGAAAATCAAATGTCCACAGAACACGGCTGGCGGATGATAAGACTTTCACGTTTGCATTACTACTTGCGATTAAACAGATGACATGGTATATATGTTTCTTCGGTATCCATGTGGCATATCTTTATCTTAGCAAGTTATGTCAGAGCTCATGGAACATGAAGCTAGGATTGCACGCCCTCTACTCATCAGTTGAAACAGAACACAAGTCAGTTGAGACAGACATCACAAGATCGCATCCATCCCTAGCTCTTATCCAGGGGATTTTAGATTCTAAATTTTCCAAGGGGAATTCCAAAGCACTACTTCTGGCTGAGAAAGTTTTTTGGTCCTCGCTGAAGAAGCTATTGATGTCCATGGGGTTATCTTACAATGAGTTCAACAGCGCCTCCCAGAGTGGAAATCAACCAAATGTTAGTGAAGACACAAAGTCTAAAAGCACAGAACTTGGATTCCTTCCGATTTCAGACTGTCTAATTATTTCTTACGAGTGAGTATTATTTCTTGCTACAATAATGACATTCCTTATTTAATGGCCATAGCCTTTGAATAGATTTTTATGGGAACTGGAAAGGGAACTAAATAATTGATGGATAACGGCTTCAGAAACATTTACAGTCTTTTAGCATGGTAATTATAAAAGATACCACTAAATGCTGTTCCTCCTGAACCTCTGACATATTATGATGCATCTGCTTACTTTTTGTTGGTCTTTGCATGCTAAAAAAACATAACAGAATTATATTCTTGTTTAACATCTCTTAATTCAGTTGTTGTTTGGGTGACTAGTTAAGCTAGCTAACTAATCCTTGCTTTTTTATGGTAGGCACATTTCTCCATCCTTTCCTCTGGAGAATTTCAGCGTCATTGTAGAATATGGAGGTCCAAATGCTTTCCCCATGTGTTCTTCTCCTTCGAATTTGGATTCCTTTCCTTACTTCCATTTTATAAAAGTAGAGCTGGATATGTCCAGTGCGTGCGGGCAACTCTCTGAAGGTGTTACAGTACCTTATAGTCTCAAAATGATAAATGTGAGCAGCAGTCAATTTTCAACCTTTTCCTAATAATAATTTTTTCATGAGCAGATGATCTTGATTGGTTTTGCGAGCCTGAAAATTATACAAGTTTAACATTAGTATGTACTATGTAACCTAAAGTTGTTGTTGTCTCTAAACTGGTATCCATAATACTTCTATAACTGCATATATTTTGAATTCTTTGTTTAAATGTACATGTTCCAGAATATGAATCAGTGTCCACGAACTTAGTATTGACCATTAATATCTGTTGTAGGGAGATGAATTTGAGACGGAAACTGGATGGTTGGAAGAAGTGTTGAACTTTGTTCCATTTGAAAGTGTGTGTCCTGCAGGATCGTCAGAAACTACAAAGGAATCTGAATTTGTCCCCCTGCATCAAGAATCTGGGAGAAAGAGTAATATAATTGAACAGGGAGTTCTCTCTGAACGGAGAGCTGTGATTGTTGTGAACACAAAAACTATTGACAAGGAGATGATCGTATCCAGAAGAAGTACATACCAGAAGGTGTTGGCCATGGAAAAAGAAGGAGTGCAAATTGTGGAGCGCGATTCAGATCTACCTGTGGACCTGATGCTAAGTCCTGCCATCTGCCTACTATGGTATGATTGCGGAAATCTTAGTAAGAAGTCAGCTGCAAGTTTCGGTGCTTCCTCAAGCTCTCTTTCATGGATTGGGGATATCGCAACCAATGTTTTGACGTCATTGAGTTTCAGTTTCAGCAGCTGCATTATGGTAAATTGCACTGAAATTTACCTGTCATTAATGTCTCTGCGATGGTTTCTTCTAAACTGGAGGGTGAGTCCACAACCTTTCATAAAGAATGCATGTTATTATTTTTCCTACAGGTTTTTGAGGGGGAACCCACCTGCCTAGCTACAGTAATGGACTCTTCTGATGAACTGTATGCAGCAGCTGGTAGCCTGGGAATCAATTTACAGATCTTTTGCTCATCGTCAGCAGGTTTAACTGATGAAATTATACTGAGGTGTATCAAATCTTCTGTTAAATCGTCCCAAGTCCATGTCAGAATGCCTGAGTCAGAATCTCTTGCAGAGTCATTTCTCACCAAATTTCCTTCCATGAATCCGCTTACAGCTCAAGTAATTCTGTCATCTGCCGGGTCACTTCTAGAGTTCATAAAGCTCCCACACAGTAGAAAAGTTCAAATGATGCAAAAGTATCATGTACCTGAAGAGAGTATTGAACTATTTAGTTCATTATGCAAATACGGTGCGAGGGAAGACTCCAAATCTGTAATGACTGACAGCTCTTCGTCTGTATCTTCTGGACCTGACTCAGATACACACCATTTCAGTGTCCATTCTGGTTCAAAAAGAAAACAGTACATTACTGGGAAAGATGAGATAGATATGGATGACTTGTTCCATTGTGCTCCTTCGGCAGAATTTGCTGATACGCAGCTTAAGCCTTCAGGGGATTTCCATCCTGATGATTCTTGGTCACCTAGAGATCATGAGATATTTCATTTTGACCCCGTCATTGAATTCTCCGATGCACCTCTCAAACCTTCTGGGATCATTAATCCTAATGACTCTTGGCCATCTAGAGATCCTGACAGGTTTGACAAGAAGTTAGGACCTGGTTCATCATCAAAGGACACGTTTTGGGAGAATGATTTTGGAGTGGAGGACAATCTTCCTGGATTTGAAAGTTGGAATTTCCCCGTTGCAGAGGAATTCATGAGTCAGAACAGAGGACATAAATTTCCTGTGATGGGAAAAATAAACTTGCGTGACACTAGAAATTCAGACTACAAAGGTGAAGTTATCGACATAGCTGATAACAAGTTTCTCCAGGAAGACTTGCCGCCTTCTCCTGGTTATAATAGGTATTCTCCAATGGTTTCTGATGTTGATGAAGACGACCTTCCAAGAAAATCAAAATTTGCAAGGAAGCTATCTTTCTCTGGACCTCTCCAGCCTAACTTCCCAAAAGCAGCTGAGATTAACTCGAGTTCTGAAAGATTAGCCACTGAGAGAGATTCCAGAGAAGTGTCCACTTCTTCTTTGCGTGGCTATGTTGATAACTTCCCAGCAAAACGCCAACGGACTCTTTTGGAGGAAGTTTTGACACGGAGATCTGCAGTTTCTACAACTGAGCTTCCATTTAGAGAAGAGATATCACATTTTGGTGGGTCTCAACTAGCAAACGCAATCCGTTCTCCAGATCCAGTACAAGGTTCTCCTTGGACGATCGAGTTTCTTAACCGAGTCCGGGAAAGAAGTAGAGAAAGGAAGCAGCAACAAGCTCTTCCTTCTTATCTCACTCCCTCTAATTTGGAAACTCGAGGGAACCTAAAGAAATCTAATATCAAGAGAAAGAGCCCTTCCATACTAGAGTTTTTTAAGTATAAAGGAGGCAACACTCTTAGGAGAACTCCAAAAGAGAAAAAGCAGAAGCGGTCAAAGAATTCTTCAGCCTCACCACAAAATGATAGATTTTACTCGCCTCTTAGATCATGGACGCCAATTGATAAGCGAGCAAAACAGGTTTTTGTTCCATATGATCCTATCTATATATGTGAGTTTTGTTCATTAACACCATTGTGTTTTTCTTTTCAGTCTCTATCTTACGCAGTGAATGGATCTGGAAGCCAAACAAAACTGGTATGGAAGTAGAGAAGCAAACACAACTATACAATTGGAAATTAAGCAAAAACCAATTAATAATTCAGCGTGGATGATCAAATGTGGAGGTTGGTATCTCAAAATCTTTATGTAAGCGTACTTTTTCACTTTTATGAAGATCATAATCAATGGACCATATACTTATGTAGTCTCTCTTAAAAGGAATTATAGGTTTGAAGTAATGGTGTTCTTTTAGGCAAATTCTCATTTTTTTTTCCCCAGATTCAGAAAATGCGTCTACACTTTTACATCCTCTTTAAGAGTGAGACACTTACAAAAAATCTTATAGGGACAAAATGCTTTTCAGAGAAAATATTGATTTCTTGAAAAGTTGAAATATAATGTTTTGATGAGAGAAAGGAATTCTATTAACAACACAACTTTCACAGTTATTTTCTTCTATGATGTTACAATAATAGTACTCGCATGCAACATACAAATACTAAAACTTCTTACCATTCTTGAGGTTTCTGACAGCCATCACAAGTTGTTGTCTTTCTCCTTCTACCTCTGCAAATCTCAGGCTAATCTCTGAATATCTCTCTTCCATTTCTTTCAACTCTCTCTCCATTGAACTGTTTTTGTTCTTACAATAAGCCAATTCGTCTGATAGCTTTGTTAGATTCTCCTCTTTGTGTCCGTTTTCCTGTGGCCTTGCCTTCATCCTGTTATTGTCGTTTTAAAAGTAAGTCAAATCTTCACAACCAAAAAATAGCATTTCAATTTAGTTAGTTTGTATGTGCATACCTTGCATCTAGGATTTTAGTCATGTCCTCTTCTTTTCTCCGGATATCGATTTTCAGGTTTGATACTTGTTTCCTCAGTTCTTCGTTCTCCATTTTTTCTTGAACAAAGCTGTTCTTTAGTTCATTGTACTGTAAGCTTAGCCCTTCTACTTCTGTCTTCAAATTCCGGAGCCTTGTCTCTTTTTCATCATTTGAAACCTTACTCAGCGTTAAATCTTTCTGCGCTGTCTTGGCTTCGTCTTTAGCCAAAGCAAACTTTCTCTCAAATTCATCTCTTTCTTTACTCCACTCTTGTATTATCTTCTCGGTTTCAGTAGCTGCTGCATTTGATTCGTCTCTCAGCTTTGTGAGCTTCAAGACCTCACCTTCAAGCATCTGGACTTTCATCGACAAAGCTTCGTTCTTCTCTTCCACGTTCTTCTTTAGTTCCTTCTGTTGTGTAATCTCGCTATGTGTTTTGTCTTGCATTTCTTCTAGATTTTTGTTCTGCAGACGAAGGTCGTTTGCTTCAGCCAATGTTTTTGTTGTCAGATTCTCATGCTCGCTCAGCTTCGATTCCATTTCTAGAGAAAGCCTCTTGCATTTTTCTTGAAGCCGCTCTGCTGATATAGCGTTTTTCCATCTTGTTTTCCTCAGATTCTCCTCTGCTTTTATGGCTCTTTGCTCTTGTTCAGTTTTTTCCCGCATCATTGCATCGAGATCTTCATCGAAAGCCCGTGCTTGATCCTCCAGTTCTTTCTTTAACTCTTTAACCTGACTCTCAAGCTCATTAACCGTAATTAAGCATTCCGAGTACTCCAGCGATTGCTGCTTCAATTTTCCTTCCAATATCTCTGTCTGAGATTCCAATTCTTCTATAATATCCTTCGAATCCGAGAACTTATCTTCAGCTTTTGAGCATTCTTGCCGCTCTAATTTTAAAGATGCATGTTTGTAATTTTCCTCCTTTAAGGACTCATATTCCCGAGTAAGATCATCCAAAAGAATCTCTTGTTCTTCGTTCTTTTTCTTGTAAGAGTCTAACTCCCAATCTAAATCTTCGATCTGTTGCTTCAGTGTATCTATCTCTTCATTATTATTGTGTCCAGAATCCACTTTCCTATCCTCCTCAAGCTTCTTAGTCTCCTCTAATAAGCTATTCAGAGAAGATATCTCATTCTTTTTCTCCTCTAACATCTCATTGAGATCTCTCACAGCAAGAATCAAATTGGAGTTTGACTCTTGTGTCCTCTGCAGCTGCAACTTAAGGTTACTCGTCAATTCCTTCTCACAACTCAGCTCATCTCTAATCTCCTCAATCATATTGCTCGAATCTTCGCTGATGCATCTCAATCTGCTTTCAGCATCAGCCTCGTCTCTACTTTTCTGCAACCTCAGCTTTTCACATTCTTCAACAGCTCCATCTCTTTCACCCTTGAGACTACTAACTTCCCGTGACAGTTCCTGTATCCGTTTGGTCTCCTTTATCGCCTGTTTCCTTAAAGACTGCTTTTCCAGCTCTGATAACTCTGATTGCCTCCTCATAGCTTCCAATTCCATCTTTAGCTTTTCAATAGGGTCACTTGAATCAGTACCAACAGCTCTTTGGAAACTGTTCTCGGGACTGTTTCTCGACTCGATGTAGCTTTCATCTGATGTTGAACTAGCTGACCAGTCTGTGTTTGATCTTCGATGCCCGTTTTTTATTGCAGGTACTGAGTTATGCCGTTGAGGTAAGCGTGCACTTCCATCCGAACCATCCATCCAACCCGATTCGCCAATGGAATCAAAAGAACCTCCTAGACCGACATTCTTAGTTGCGTTTACATCTAAGCTCCTTTCCTGCAAAACGATTTGATAACTATCACGACTTTCTCGATGGACTTCAAGACAGTTTAACTCTCTGAACCAAGAACCTTACATCTAAGTCATCATTGCTTGGTAGGCTTTTGAAGCTATCCTCCTTGGAAAATGTTCGATCCTTATTTTCTTCAATAAATCTGCAAAAGTTTGCAAGTCAAGAATCTCTTACAGAGTCATTTTAAAGAGTAGCTCTAAACAAAGAAGCCGAACTACAACACGCAAAAAAAAAATCTGCTGGTAATTGATACCGAAACCATTTTACCTTAAATCACTGGCTCCTTGGATCTTCTCTATTGTTACCTGCACGCACCAAGACACAAACATTTACTATAGTCTTTAAAAAAACTGTTTTTGTAAACCTTCTCATGCATTTCTCACATGTTTGCTCGGTTTAGATCTTGAGCATATCGTTGACAAAAAATCTTCTTACTCAGGCTTTAAAAGGAGAAGAGAAGAGTGATTACATTTAAGACAGCACCAGAGTTGGCAAATTTCAGAGGTAAGGAGACAGTTACTGGCTCTACTTCTGTAAGAAAATCTGCAAAATCAATGGAAGCTTCTCCTAGAAAACCCGATTTCGAAGAACCCTGAAACAAATTTTGACGAGAAAAGGGTCAAACAAGACTTTTTTTTTCAGAAGAAGAACTCGAAAGACGGAGATTGTTGAATTTACTCACTGTTGCAACGACGAAATGGTAAATCTTCTCTCGAATAATCCCAGTTTTTGGTTCTTTAATCAACTTCACTGAGACATAAATTGGATTCTCCCATGAACAGATCCCTTCTTTAACCTCAGCTTTCTCCAGCTTAAATGTCGGCTTCCCAACATCATCAGGAACCAATGAGATCATCAAAGCAGCTTTCTTCAGTTTTGGCACCTAAAGGTAACATTTTTGCTCATCAAAATCAAAACTTCACATTCACATTCAAACAAATCTTGAAACTTGAAGTGAGAATCAATGACAGATCTAGGACTGTAGTGAACACATTGTATGAATTTCCCAGAGGAAAAAAACATGAAAATCAGATTATTGGGCTTCCTGAGTTATTTAAGAGACAAAACACACCTGAGTTGCCTGAAACCGAAGCTTGAAGACAGCCTTGATCTTGTTCTTGTCGTTCCTCCATGACTTAAACATTATTCCTCGAAAGAAACCAACTTTTTACAAAACCTGCACCCCAGAATTGCTCAGATTCATATAAAAATAAGAACAAAAGATCCTTTCTAATTTGTATCAGTTTTCGAAGAATGTAGGAAGAAAAAAACAAAGGGAAACACAAAAACTGGTTTACAGTCTGTTACCACTTTCCTTGTAGAATATAAAGGTTGATTTGCTACACTTTTCAATATAAAACTTAATCAGTGAGTTATAAGTAGATTCCATCTAAAGCTTTTTTTTCTTTTTCTTACTGCTTTTATGGGTTGATTGAGTATGAAATTAACTTCTTTTATTGGTTTAATATTGAATTGAAAAGTGCTTTTCTTTATTATGCAGTAAGGCATATAACACAGTTGTTTACATGGGTCCTTAAATTTAATAGACACCACAACCTCCCTTTATTTTCTTGTGACTTCAAAAGTCTTTTTGAGTTTTAATCAAATGTGTATAGTATAAAGTTTCTTTGTATGGAAAATTATCTTCCAATTTAGGTCAGATGAAAGAGTAGGTTAGTGTTTTTTTTCATGTTGATAGGTTTAATAATTGGATTTACTTTAAAATAAGTAGTATTTTTTTGTTTGGAGTCTCTGATGTTTTTATTTGTTTTGGAGGCCAATAAATATTGTAGGGGAAAAAAAAATTCCATTAGATCTATTAGTATTAGTCTGTAATAAATGTCATTAGGTGGAAGGTTCAAGTCCCACACATGTAAATAAAAATTGATATCTAATAGGCCAAATTTTTTTTGGAGTTTTTGAGTTTGTTTTGTTTGTGATTAACCGTTACAAGGGTGAGGTAAAGAGGTTTAGTAGCTTCTAATTGTGAAATTATAAGTTGAGTAAACTAAACAAGTGATATTTTGTTTTTATTAATGCCACATTGCGACATTATTGATACTATTGGTGGCCCCAGAAAAACAAAGCAGTACCTTTTATCTGCATGACACATCCTCGTCATGATCCATCACGCATTATGTTATATACGTACAGCTGTCCACACTATAGAATATATGTATTGTATTAATAAGTAGAGATTTATTTTAAAAATATTTAATTTGTAAATATGCATTCATGCATCTCCTTGTATCAAATAAAAAAGCTCACTGATTTGATTCCATGATGTAGATCAGGGTGTTCATCCGGTAAAATCAATTTAACCGATCTAAACTAAATCAAAATAAAAAAATTTGGTTTATTAAATTATAACATATAAACTGTATAAATGTTATTTTTAAAAAGATCGTAATATATGGATATAACGATTTGATTATGAACTGATCAAACCAAATAAACTACAAAAATCGATTAACTAAAATTATAAACGAAGATCTAATCTTAATATTTGAAACTTTGATTTTAATAGTTTATTATTTTTTTTGTTTAAAATTTTTTTTTTATTTCATAAAATTTAGTTATAATATAATTTTTGTGCTAATAACTTTTTTTTTACTAAATACTATTCATTTAAAATAAGAGTAATGCTATAAATATTTTCTATAGTCAATTGGCTTCTAATCATACAAACTAAAATTCACAAAACTTAATTAGAAACTCTAAATACAATTATAGCTTTCGACTAAAATTTAATAAATAAAATCAAAAAATATCCAAACTAAACCGAACTAAAATATATAGTTTCAGTATAGTAGTTAATATTTATAAACCAAAAAAATCATACGAAAGTTTGAATTAAACACCAAAATTAGTTTCATTATTTCACTAAATTTGAAATATTATATAAATGGCTTTTTCTCGTACTGGTTCTATAATTTTGATTAAATCATAATTAAATCTGGTGTTCTTGAAATTGAATATCATTAGTTTAGTTAAACCTTATTGTCAAAGAAGGAAATCTGATATTCTTGAAATCGAACCAACTTATGGGAATTAAATGTTTTTGATTTTTCTAATTAAAAAGTCCGATTAGAGGCTGGCTTAGACGAATATAAAATGGTGCAAGTATTGGAAGCACATGAAAACATGTGCAACAAACACTGTCCCTCTCTTAAATGCACTCATTTTCTTTCTCCTTTTTTTTCTTTCTTTTATCTCATTTCTTAATATTTGGTAAGTCAACAAGTTTTTTCTAATATCCGGTCCTTAACTTTTTTGATTAGGTCCTGAACATATTCATTCAGTATCAATGTCCACCATTACTAATTAGGGTAGGCATATAACGAATATCCTGAATTTTGGT
Source organism: Schrenkiella parvula (assembly GCA_000218505.1). Classification (NCBI taxonomy): domain Eukaryota; kingdom Viridiplantae; phylum Streptophyta; class Magnoliopsida; order Brassicales; family Brassicaceae; genus Schrenkiella; species Schrenkiella parvula. Next base: position 7,796,563 of record CM001192.1, on the reverse strand, counting down.
AATAACAGTAATATGTTACATTTCTCTTGAATCAGTATTTTTCCATATGTATATGCTCTGCAATTCTCCAAATATATGTTATTCGGATATACGGTAAAAGTTAGATTTTTCATCGGAATTCTAATCCATAAAAAATCTAAAAAATATATACAAAAAATCACAAAAAACAAAATCTAACTCAGTAATAATAGCATTTCATAAAAATATATATATTATTTTCCTCTTTATTTTTAAATTTTATTAGTTAAATAATTAATTTAATTTTGAAAATTTACAAGATTCTAAAATAAAAATTATACAGTTTAACGAAACAACTATCTATTTATGAAAATTTCAGTATTTGTGATTTGTTTCGTTTTTAGTGGATATTGAATTTTAGTATTTATTTTGCTTTATAAAATTACGAATATCCAAACTTTTGGATCGCATAAAAACGGATAACAAATATAATCAAATTCGACGGATATTTTGTCCATATCTAAGAAATAATAGTTTAAAAAAGAGAATTAAGGATCATAACTTGTGTATGGAGAAAAGACATATTTTCATTTGGCCCCTTAGTTGTTAAGCTTTGTGACAAAATGTCAAATAATCCAAAAACAATTCAACCTTTAGAGAAACTTACTCAAATCATCCAAAAAATACAGAAAATTGCAAACTAATCTTTTCAATTTTTTAATCCAAATAATCATAATTCGTAGAATATAGGCAATTTATATTGCTATGAGTGGTAGATTTCTCTAAATCTCCACTAATTATACATACTTTATATAGCATGTGCAAGTTGTAAAATAGATACAATTATACTTGCAAGTTACAATAGTAAGATTTAAAATAATCAGGCCTAGACCCAGGCCCACTAAAAATTTAGATCATATGGGTTTATGGGCATCAAACAATTCGCTAAACCAATTAAATGGAACACGAACGATTCGATGAGTGGTGATTGTCGAGTATCAACGGCGAGAACAAAGTTCTCTTTTCTTCTACTTCTTCTTCCACTTAACTTCACAGTTTTTTTTTCTTTTCTTTCTAGGGTTTTGTTTGTGTAGTTGTGTTTTTCAGTTGCTACAACCTAACCATACATTATCATTTATATTGACCAAATAACCAACTACATCGTATAACAATGTAAAATATCATATATGTACATGATCACCTACTAATTATAAAATAGTCAACTATATAATGCGAAAATACATTTGTATATAGTCAACTATTGATTTTGAAAATGTTATTGTATTTTTCAAGTAAATGTTCATTACACTTTACTTGTTAAGAGTCTAAAAGAAGTTCATGTCGCATGGTCTAATAAGATCTATGATGTTAGGATCTCGAATATGATATAATTTTTAGGGATAATTTAAAGTTAATAAAGGATCATGGAGATATTGATTCCAAAGATAGATTTGCAGCTAACAACTCTAAAAATGAGTCAAATGTAACTATTACTTGTCTAACTAATCAACTATATTGCATATATAACCAATAATATGTCATGTATAATCAACTATATTGACCGGATAGTCAACTATATTAACCGGATAGTCAATTATATTGATCAAATAGTCAACTAGATTTTTCTATATCCCTACATAGAGCCTTAAACACCTTCACGTCGTCATCATTGGTGATTGATGCTGAATATATCATCTCCTCATCTAATATGACTATCCACTGTGGACATCTTTAGGACAAATCTATTGATTTGGTTCCACATATCTGAAACTTTTTTTTTATGGATTCATTTTGTCATTTACCAATAGGATATATATGTCATTTTCACCATCATTTTTATTATTTTACTCACATGCTACTTACCCAATAAACACGTCTATATGTAATATACACCTAATTAACTCTTTTTATAAACCAAAAACCTAAAAAAATGGGACCAAAATCGAACCAAAATTCGAAATGAACATTGTAATAAGTACAACTTTTAATATGTCACCTCTATTCTATTAAAATTTCCGGGCCTATACCCATCATACTTAGATGGATTTATGGGCATTAAACCATTTGCTAACCTAGTTAAATGTAATCTGAGCGAGAACAAAGCTCTGATAAAACATGAATCTTATCTTCTTCTTCCGCTCTTTCTCGATTTTCTTAGGCTTTTTGTCCGTCTCAGTTTCCAACATTTAAGGTTTTCTAGGTCTTCGTCTGTGTGGTTGTTTTATTTTCTCTTTCTTACACTTGCTACGACCTCCGATTAAAGTTGTAAGGTATGTACAAAATCAATGGACTGATTAACTCTTTGATCATTCTCAAGTTTCTGTTGTGGGGCATAACTCACATGATCAGCGCAAGACTGATGTAAACTTGAGGCAATGAGCTTTATAAAAAATAAAACTCAAGTATTCTCTCTATTCTGATCTTCTCTTGTAACCTGCAAACTTGAAAGTTTCAAGACTCGACTGCGATCAGAACGCGACTGTCAAATAACCTAAACTGATTCATGATCTCGTCTCTCTCCTTCTTAGGCATATCCTCATTCATTGACAAGATGGTAAAGTTGCCATATATACTCCTCAGCTTCTCGCTTAGCCAATCCACGTGTGTGGTGTGTCACAAAAGACCATCACGCTTCACAAGCTGATATTTGGTGCTGTGTTCTGACTCTGAGGTCTCTGATAAACAAGTGGGCTTAGCAGAGCCCGTAAACAGATCCAGTGGCATGCCTCGTAAATTTTCCATCCGTTGACCGGTTGGCACAACAACGTGCGGGGGTTAGTAGAGATGATAGATTGCTTCTACGTATTCCACGTGGCAACAATCCGGTGATCTATCAGATGTTCATCCAACGGTCAATAAAAACACACATTAAAGAATTAACGGCAAGGATCATGTCTGTGTTCTCAAAAGTCTTTTAAAACGGGTCCCACAAGATGGATAAAATCAAAAAAGCCTTTATCAATTGGACTTCTTCCCAAGAACCGAGTCAGGTTCTTTCTTGCTCGTTTCTCGGACATCTAAGATTTTTTAAAAAAGACCAACAAAACATGTCTGTCGTAATAAACGCGAGGACGGTGGCGTTTGCAGTACACGCTCTCGCCGTCGTCATGTCGGTGATGGTGCTTATATGGTCAATCAGTTACAGAGGTGGATTTGCGTGGGAAAGTACCAACAAAACTCTCATCTTCAATGTAAAAACTCTTTCTCTATCTCTCTGATTAATTTTGATGCTTTATACTATTTCATATTTTTACATCTTTATTCTAGCTTCATCCTGTTTTGACGCTCATCGGCTTAGTAATTCTCGGAGGAGAAGGTAACAAAACAATAAGAAATTTGGTAAACAGAAAAGAAGAAGATGATGTCTTCTTTAACTTTACGCAATCTAAAATTCACGTTTTGCTTTTGTCAAAAAAAAAAATAACAGCAATTATAAGTTACAAAACGTTTCCATTTGAGAAACGAGTGAACAAATCGATCCACCTTGTTCTCCACGCAACTGCTGTGATTCTTGGAATCGTGGGAATCTATGCAGCTTTCAAGCACCATAACGAGAAACACATCCCAAATCTCTATACCATCCATTCTTGGGTTGGTATTGGTGTTATTGTCCTTTACGCTCTCCAGGTAAGCTAATGAAAGAAAAAAAATTGAATCCAAGTAAATGGTGTTTGTTGATGATAATTGGCTTTTTTAAATTATTTTGCAGTGGCTGTACAGTTTTATAGTCTACTTCTTTCCAAGAGGTTCATCAACTCTTAGAAGCGAGTTTCTTCCGTGGCACGTTTTTCTCGGCGTCTTTGTTTACGTTCTTGCAGTTGGAAACTCGGTTTTAGGGTTTCTTGAAAAGCTTACTTTCTTGGAAAAATCAGGGCTTGACAAGTTTGGATCAGAAGCGTTTCTTGTCAACTTCATGGCTATTATCACTATTCTTTTTGGTACTTTTGTGCTACTAATTGTTTCCTCCGAGTCTCCTCCTTCTCCCGATGAAGAAGAAAACTATAGCTACTCAGCTATTTGACCTCTTTAATGTTACTAAGATTGTTTGTTTTAAACCTAATGCTGCGGTTTCTTCTCTCAGAAGTTTGCTAATAATGGTGTTGAAATTTTGATTTGTTTAGTTAATTGATTGATATAATAAAATGTCTTACTAACTCCAAACAATTGTTCAATCCAGATAGACCGATCAAGTCTGAAATTAAACCAAAATAACCGATCTCAAAATTAAACCAAAACTTAAATATGATAAAAACTAAAAAAAAGATATGAAATTTAATTATCTTTGAAAAACTAAAGATATATTTTGTTTGAGTGGAGATCGGTATAACTTGATTCGAAAGTTTCAGTATTAAGGAGTAATGATTTTATTAATAACTTTGGATTGAAATTTAAGATACAAAGGATCAACAATAATTTCTCTATAGTCTCTTTGCGGGAAAAATGGGATCATTTTTCTAACGAACGAAGTCTCCTATTTATAAGCTTCTTCGACTTAGTTCCTCGTAGATCGTCGCCTATAGCGTCGTATGTGATCATGAGTTCACCCGCTCCGTACGTGTTCTCCTGGTATTCGTCGTAATATGGTTGTTAGGTCGGTCTTGTGGCAGATGCATGATGATGGTTCGCTCGGACAGATCGGCATCTATTAGTTAGGTAATCATGAAGCCGAGAACCTAAGACTTCGCAGTTCTCCAACTACCCCGCATGTATATCATTTAATGCCTGTTAGAACCGATCTGATGGGCGATGAATGGGCTGCGTATAAACATCTCGTTATTTTGTGGCCTTGGACCGCATGGTTATTATTCTCGACTTCAAACCGGGCCAGATCGTACCGGCGAAGCCCACCTCCAACATATTTGATTAAAATCAAAATCTCGATTATAATTGAAACTTTACAAAACTGATCCATACTAGATTATACTTCATTTTAGTTTCTATTATTACTAAACCAAAAACTAAAGAAAATAATTAAATAAACAATCAAACCAAATGTGGATTAATCATTTCCACTTTGAGAAAGAAAAAGTCCATTACACAAAGGAAAGCTATATTATTCTTTCCCATCCCTTAAAGTTGTGTTTATGAATAAGAAACCCCCAAATATTTACTTCTTTTATTTTCAGTTTTTCCCCAAAAGTCTCCATTCGTTAACTTCCCACCTCAACCCTCTGTTTCTTTTCTTCTGCATACCCAAATGGAATATCTTCATCTTCAATCCTTCTCTTTCTCTTTCTCTATCGTTGTTTATATGTACAAACTATCATTATGATATGTTTTCTGAATAATCCAAGAAATAAAATAATAATGGTGAAGCTAACCATAATTGGGAGGGTTGAAGATGGATTGCCTCTAGCACAAGATCAAACCTATGTAAACCAACAAGACAACGTTAGTTTTTTGTTCTACAAGCAACAAGCCGAATTTGTTCTCAAACAAATCTCAAAAGACTCATTGTTATATCCAAAGATGATCATCTTGATCGATCATCATTCTTTCCAGTATCATTTCATATTAATTACCAATTTTTCTCCATCTTCTTTCTTCAGTTTCCAATTTACTCATTTTTAACCTATCTCATGTTTCGAAACTGTCAAGCTTCCTGGTGGAGAAGAAGATATGTTACATCGCGCTATCTGATTCTTCGTACCCAAGAAAGCTACTTTTTCATTACCTGCATGATCTTCAGAAGGAACTTGATAACTTCGACGAGACAACACTGATCCAAACAATCTCAAAACCCTATAGCTTCGTGAGGTTTAGTAAGATCATAGGGAGAATAAGGAAACAATATATGGATACGAGAACACAGGCTAATCTATCGAAGCTGAATGCTTTGCGGAAACAAGAACTTGATGTAGTCACTGAGCACTTGAATGATTTAATTCAAAGACGACAACTTTCAGGTACTTGTTCTTGACTTTTTTCCCCGGAAAGTTTTCGATCTTTTTTTTTCTCTTCAAACACTTTAGTTTTGTGATCTTCTTGTATTGCAAGAAACATCAGAATTAGCTTCTTTGGATCCTCGAATGTCTGTTTCAACCATTTGGTGCTCACCATATCTTCAGGTATATGGAAGTAATCTCATACATGGTTCATCAAATAAGGACTTAATTTGTCACATTTTCAATTCAATGTATTAAATTCGTGGCTTTGGTTATAGTTAATTATGTTTTCTACTTTATTCTATTGTAATTTTTGCAGGATATTGCGCTAAAATGGACACCCGTGACGATCATTATTCTCGTTATTCTTGTTCTTTACAAAGCAAGCTTGATTATGACAGATGATTATCTAATTTCAACCATGACATGATCAAGTACTATTTTCTTAATTCAAAGGCAAAAGAAAGAGTATTATATGCAAAATCCTATTATAGTTATCGCTACTCTTTAAAATAATTTGACTTTAAAATGTTGTTCAAGTAAGTCTACGACAATAGTAAAGTCTTTGGAGAAAGAAGAAGACAAACAAAGAAAAAGACAGGAACCAAATAAATAAAACTGATCACCATACAAATAATTATTCTGTCTGTATATACAGATTGTCGTGAAAAATATAAAACTAAAAAAGAAACAGTTATAAACAAAACACAAGCTTTTTCCAGAAGAACATTTCTTTGTTCATGTACCTAAAAATCCAGAAATAGTTTCTTGACTGTGACTTGTAACGCAAGTTACTCGTTTGTTTCCTCTTACAATCATATGATTTATATTTATTGTTCTTGATTTACATTACCTTTAGATGTAGCTTACGTCGCTGTTGATGAATAAATCCCCAGAAGAATAGTAATTTGTATACTCATGACCAGGCTGCTGAAACTCTGTACGGAACATGACATCATCTTCAAGCGAAGAGTAGCTGTTGTTAATCATCATCAGTTCGTCATTATCCATTCTATTTTGAGCTTGGTTAATGTGCATGGCATCTGTAAAAGCAGAGGAGTGATTGATGTGTGGATCTGAAGAACTGATCCACTCTGAGAAGAACAGCTTAGGCAAGTTGTTGTTGTTGTTTCCTATGCTTCCTTGTGATGGTGATAAAGATGGTTTTTCTGAAAGTTTCTGGAAGGAGATTACGTGATCTAGGGTTTCCAGGTTTCTTTTTCCGCAAGAAAGTAGTGAAGAAGAAGATTCTGTGAGGTTTGATCTCTGAGTTTTGAGTTGTGGTTGAGATTTGAGCCATCTCTTCTTCAGATATGAGTGCCAATAGTTCTTAATCTCGTTGTCTGTTCTTCCCGGTAAGTATTTCGCAATCCGTGACCACCTAATCAAACCCAAGATATAAAAACATAAATTTCTACTAAACTTTGTTTTTCACTAGGATTGAAACGTATAGCCTAATCATAATCAGGATTCTGATTCAAGAGTGTGCATGGCTGAGTTGTAAACGAAAAAAACATATAGTTTCCATTAGGTTTTTTTCTTACTTGTTACCCAAGGAAGAATGTAAAGCTAAGATGCTCTCTTCTTCTTCTGCACTAAACGTCCCTCTCTTTAAACCTGGTCTTAGGTAGTTAATCCACCTTAATCGGCAGCTTTTCCCATTCCTTTGCAATCCTGCCACAATAGTTTCATTTAGTCAGGGATGAGATTAAAGTAATGATGAGGATTAAGAGTCTAATCAAAGATTTTAAAGTTATGAAAAAAGAAGACCAGCTAGGATAGGAACAGTGGTCCAGCAAGCATGGCCTTGAGAGAGGATGAAACTCTTGAGCTTCTGGTCTTCTTCAGGTGACCATAACCCTTTCCTCTGTCTCTGCTTTGGTTTCTCTCCAGGTTTGGTCATCTTCCCCATATCTTAGTTTCTCTCTCAAGCTACCCTAATTAAGAGAAAACTTGTGTAAATATGATGTATGAGAGAGACATACAGGGAGAGAGTATATAAGAGCATAATTAACCAAAGATTTTTATTTGTTAAAGAGACAATAATTTGATAAATATAGATAGATAGACCATGATTTATTTTTTTCATTTAAACATCAACGCTGAAATAACGTTTTAATTAAACTAGAAAAGCCATAGTGTACAGACTTTTAGAAGGTGGTTAAATGGGGCTGCGTCGTATAATAAAGACACAGGACTTACATATATTTATGCAATATGAAGGGTCAAATGAAATAAACTGTTATACACGTGTAGATATATATGTGATGTGAGCATATGTGTAAGTATAGAAGGTAGCTATAGGAAGGACCGTGAGAAAAGTCTGGAGGAATATGTAAGCATGGGATTAGTTGTAAACCAATGTCACTTGGTTTAAACTAACGTATTAACTAAGATTTAAGACAAAGAGAGAAGAAGGAATCTTTGCTTGTTCTTGTTTTCATATATCTCTTGTTTTCTTCTTCTTGTTTTCTCTATAAAGAAATTCTTTCACACCTAACAAAATATAGTTATTGACAATATTGCAATCACAAGGAAACTTTTGTTACGGTGATAAGATGTTAGTATATATATATATAACCAAGTGGTTTTCGTCTGCTCATAACTTGACCATTTTGGAACCAATCATTTCTTGGTATAGTTTTCACATAAAGATTTCATTGAAGTTTAGTAACGTCAAAAAAATATATTTTAAAGGCCATTTTTCTAAGACCTTTGTTTAATTATAATTATTATTGGTTACTGGGATTATATAGAGATTAATGGACTATATGTCTTAATCTTTAGAAAATGTGTATAACGTTTCACATTTGAAGTTAGAAGAAATCTTAAATAGTATATAAAGAACTTGGATCAATCCACTAATTACCAGTTGATTATAAGTTGAAAGTTTATGAAACTTAACATGGGATCAGTAATTCGGTCCAAAAAATAGTTTGTGCTTTCGGACTCAAAATTGATGATCAATCGAGATTAATGGCAGGAAATATTGAAATTACGTAAAGATTAATAGATTATAGGTATTCCAATTCAAAACCAATTCACACTAAATGGATTGACTCAAATTTTTTATATATTATTTAAAATCTTTTTCAACTTAAAATGTGAGACGTTACACACATTATTTAGAAATTAATACCTAATCATAATAATTACTTTTAAATTAAAACACCTATATATAGTAAAAACAAAAAAGAGTACGATGATATCACTTGTCTCAATCTCTTTATACAAAAGCAAACTCAAAAACACTATCAATATCGTAGATTAGTGTCAGAAATTGACTATAAGTAATCTGACTCCGAATATATATATTAAAGTAAAAAGTGATCAAGACTTTTGTTATGTAAGAGTGAAACTAATGTAACTTGAGCAATTACACAAAACGAGTCATGTGGAGAGGGCGAAACTTAACGCTGACAAAACAATCTTTGTCTGGTTCAAACCAATGATTATAAAAGGAAACGAAACAATTAAATTAAAAAAATGTAAAGAATCATTCAATCTATTAAAAGGTATATCTTCGCTAAGCTTATCAAAAGCGACCATAACAGATTGGATTTGCCGTTTGCGAGGCCAAAAACACTTGGCAAATGGCAAATGTATATTTAATAATGGCTACTACATTTCTTTATATAATCAACATAAATTTTGTTTGTTAATATATCTATGTTATTAATTTTGGTAGGTGAGTCAACACATTCCTCCGATTTGCTGCAACGAAACTTTTAATATAACTATAGACAAGTATACAATACATTAAAAATTTACATATTTAATAAAAGTATACAAGTAGACCTTTCAATTTTCTTTTTTTGGACTTTACTGATGATAAAAGTATACAATACATTACAAAATTGACAAATAAGGTTTTTATTTTGAGGGAAAAATATTATGAATTTTCATGTGTAAACGGACCCAATGGGGTTTGCTGGCGTTTTCAAATTGAAATGCTTCCGTATTGTTCTGACTCTTACGATTTTTTTTTAATTGTTAATCTCCAAAGCCATGTTTGTTTATCTATATTTGCCTGAAGTAAGACTTGTCCGTTGTAGCCAAGAGTGATTTATTATGTGTTACGGTTGAGGCCATCGTCGTGACATCTTTTAGAGTCACGGCCCGTTGCAAAATTTTGTCCGGCCACTTTGCCCGATAGTGGTATATGGGCCGGGTTTCTTTTGGAGCTAAACACTATTACATTTCCAAAGTTTTTTTATATTTGTTACAAACTTTGTGTTTTGCTGATAGCTAGTAGCTACTTCATCAACTTGTCAAAAAACTGAATTAGAATAAAAATAAATTGGCTATTGGCCTCATCAAAAGAACCATAAAAATGGCTCAAGTGTAAATGAAATTTGTTAATTTATCCCTTAAAATCTGCAAGTATATATATGGAGGAAACTTATGCCAAAATTCAAATGGTACACCATGAAAAATAAGATTAATCTAGTCACATGTGCACAGTCAAGCCAAACTGAACACATATTTTGAGTTTTTGGTCTTATCTAAAGTTTGGTTAGTATTTTTTTATGCCAATTCCATAAACAAAATTTTTTATGATTTATCGTACAAATTTTTTGCACGGTCAAAATTGAAACCAAATCTTACACAAAAAAATTACATGTGTTTCCTTTTGCAGATTGAAACCGCTTATCTTTGGCTATATAAAAAGAAGCATTGTCCTCCTTACATATACAATTTCTCTCTTAGTCTTCTCCTTGGAAAATCTAACAATCTTTTTCTGTTAAAATAAGTGTGTTCGAGAATATATATTGTTCTAAGTTTGTAAATTCCGATTTTAGGCAAAATGGTCTCAAACTCATTGGATCTTAAGATTCAAAAATCCCACGGTACTGTCACATAATACGGACTATTTATTGAGTTAAAGAAAAATATCATATCTCGTATGTGCGTTTTATTGTTTTACGAAAATGCTTTCTAAAATCTCGTTTTGATCGTTTTGTTTTACGGTTTTCCATTGTCTCTTAGATAATTGTTTATACTTATTTATAATCGATATTTTTTAAATGGTTCCTACATTTAATCTATAACAAAAAGTATAAAACACTACATAACATATACCAATATATAATATCTTGAAACGTTTATATATCGTGCCAATGTGAAAGTTTGGATCAGATCCACTTGTTTATCATCAAAAAACTAATTCACACATGCGGATTCATCTCAGATCATTTAGTTCACTGCTTTTTTTTCCCGCTAAATCATTTAGTTCATTATTTTCAAGATAGGTTTCTAATATTTGTCATTTTGATATGCGCTTTCACGATTCAAAAGGAGAAAAGTAACCAAGCGTTAACCCAAAAAACTGAAAAAGTTAAGAGGTTGTTTCACTTATCTAGTGCAGTAAGTATTTTTTTATATTGATTTCACTTAATTGTTTATTGTTAAAAATCTTATATTTGATTTTAGGGTTTGAACTGAGAGTCGAATATATGTTTGGTCAAAAGTTTTTAAAATTGCATCGTTAGAGCAGCTCTATCCCTCAAGAAATTCTAATGAATCTCTCAACCATTTTTTTTATTAATACTTTCATATAAATTTATTATATAATTAATTTTTTTGTCAGCTATTATATAATTAATTCTTTAAAGAAAAAAAGTTAAACCATTAAAACAGTGACAGTTGTTTAAAGAGTATCTAAAAGAAATCTAATAGTTTATCAAATGAGAAACTGTCTATTTTTCACTTCAGCATTTTTTTTAAATTTTTTATTAGTTAGATAATCAGCTCCATCTCACAGATAAATGTGCTTTTAGAATCACACCGATAAACGAAAAGGTTCTTTATTTTCATCGACTATGGGTTGTGGTAGTTTAATTTAATTATTCAGCTTCATGATTCAAATATGATGTAATGTTTCTTCCTCTTGTTTAAATTTTGGACTATGTTTTAGTGGTTTTCAGTTGCATATCATCAAATGCAAACTGTATTTTTTTTATTTTTTTTTGGTAAAAGAAAAAAAAATGCAAACTGTACGAACGATCAAAGTATTTGTTGGTGTAGTCAAATTAGTCGTGGTATTTATTTTGATGTCATAAAATAATATAGATTTTCAAATTCTATTGATGTCGATAAAGCTTTTGTTTAACGATAGTAAAATATTATCGACACTTATAAAACCAACTGAAAAACAATTGGTAATGTAAATCATGAGTAGAAAATTATTGATCAGTTTCGTTTACTGGAGAAAATCTCTAAAACTCCATCGGATCCTCCAGCCACAAGTGTGCACCAATCTTCCTCCACTTGTCTCCAACACACACTACTCACAAACCGCCGGTCAGACTCAAACCGGTTCGCTTGACGTCCACCTAACCCACGCACCCAAACCGGTTCTACCCACCTCTTATCGTACACAAACACTTCATTGTTCTCCGACCCTGACACGACCAAACCACCGTGTCTCCAAACCGACAATCCAACAAAGTTCCGGCTATTAACATGCCCTCGGCACGTGCGAATCACGCGCCGTTCGTTAGCTAGATCCCACAGTTTCAGGCTCCCGTCGGTCGAACCCGTGACGACCGTGTGTTGATCCATGAAACGAGCATACGTCACCGTTCTGGTATGACCGTCTAACACGACGATCGGGTCAACGAGTCTTCTGATGTCGTACACGTAAGCATTCCGATCAGCACATCCGACGGCTAAGGAATGTCCACCGAACGGATCAAATTCTACGGAACAGACCGCCGCCGCTCCGCCTCCAGGCCTAACCGTTTCCTCCAAACCTCCGTTTCGCGGGTCCCACATTTGAACCGTACCGTCGTCGGATCCCGACGCGCCGATAACGGAACCTTTGTGGAGCGTGTAGTCCACGCTCCAAATCCTTCTCCCTCCATGCTCGTCTCTTTCGAAAACAGGCACTCCTTTCTCCACGTCGTACTCGGTGACCACTCCGTCGTAATCTCCAGACCCGATAACCCGACCGGATAAATCGGGTCTCCATTTGAGACTGCTCAGCTTAGCCGGCGTGCAGATACAGCTCTCCACGTGATCACGTGAAGATCCTAACAAAGAGGTTAAACGATACAATCTGATTTTTCTTGCGATGCCTCCTGTGGCTAAGAGTTCTCCACTCGGGTCAAACTCGATGGTTCCGATAGCATCGGATCCGGTGGATGCGGAGGAAACGACGGCGGAGAGAGAGAGATCCCAGTCGAATCTAGGAATGTTGTCTCTGTCCATGAGAGTAGGAGATGAGGAGGAGGAGGCCATGATTATTGGCCATCTATATGAAGAAGAAGAAGATGAAGAGAGATCGTTAATGGAGGATCTTCTGATGTTGTTGGGTATCTCGGAGCAGAGCAACGCCTCCATGTATGAGTTAAGACTCGTTTAAGTTAGATACACATGAGAAACTATTTAACATGTACATACATTACGTACTTGTGTTGTGTGTGTATATATATATATATAAGCTATAAAGTGGGGTTTGTTTATTTCTTGAAGAAAAAAGTGGTGTGAATTTAAAAGTAATTTAAATGCACATATAATTCATAATATATATAAGAAGAAGAAACCATGTATTACAATAATATTTTGATTTAAACCAAAAATCAAATAAATAGAATTTGCTATTTTCATGATAGATGCAACTTTTATTTTGTGTGGTTTTGAAGTAGAAACGTGCATTCATGTTCACGTCATTGGTACTTGTTGTTCATAGTTCCAACTATAATATTAATTAGGAATATTACATGGAGATATATGCAAATTATCTGCATTTATTTATTTATTTCTGTTCGAATAATCCAAAAACCTAATTCTATCAAAATAAGACTGCATATTTTAAACCTAATTATAATCTCGATCGTTCCTTATGTCAGAGCAATATGGTATGGGAGAACGTGGATACAACACTTTAAAAATAAAATTTTCAAATAATATTATAAAAATTTTAAAATTTTATTTTATTTTGTTTTAAAAAATAATTTAGAATAAACGTTATTAAATAAAATAAAACTAATAATAATTAATTATGATAATTCTAATTTATTAAAAGTATTTATATAATTGATATTTTTGAAAATTAGTGTTAGTACGACATATATGAAATTGATTTTTAAATGATGTTTTTAAATAATATTATAAAAATTTAGAGCAACTAGATAAAATGGTATGGGAAAAAGTACTATCAAATTGCAATATTTTGTTTTTTTTTGTTTTAAAAAAAAAGAATAAAAGGGATCAGCTAATGATGATATTTATGTTTTTGGGTGAAGAGAGAAATCGCATTAAAGAAGGGAGAAATGGAAACACGAGATTAGCTTTACGTTAGCGTTGGTTTGATATGAACCTCAAAAATTTGAAGCCTGTCCTAACGATTAGTTTGGTCGTCGTAGATCTCAACTCTTACGTACGTGGTTCATTTTTCAGCCTCTTTATTTCTTATTTTCAATATAATTGGTGTAGAAAATTAAAGTGTATGCAAAAAGCACACGTCGATCTAACATTTAGAGAATGCTATTGATATATAAATAAGTACATGTGCGTTGATATCTTGGTGCATGTTTGGCTTATTTTGACAATTTCAATATATCTCGAGACCTGACACTATCTTATCCCTAAGATATATTCATCATGACAGCTTGAAAATGGTATATATCTTAAGCCCATAAGTCTAGGTCCAAGTCATATGGAATGGATCGCTCAGAACCGTTTCAATCTTAAAAGTATATAACAAAAAATTTAGTTTAAACTCAACTACAAAAGATCACCATCTCTGCGAGTTCAGATTGTACCAATCTTGGCATACTTGTTCATGAACTTGTCCTCCCACTCTTGAAGAGCTTCTAGCTCAACGAGACCAAGGCCAGAGATATCCCAAGTCAAGTCTTTTTCCTCAAAGGACATCTTCGCAAGAGCTCAGCTTGCGACTATCCTTGCAAATAAAGCATATGGTCCTCTTGGTCCGTAGAACATCCTACAAAACCAATAAAAGTGGATACCTTTCATTATACAACACTTAATACACGAAAGAACCAGTCTAAGAGTATCATAAGAAGATGATCAATTGGTTGTGCTCCAATCCCGATATGTAAAAAACCTAACCAAAAGCTTTAATATGAGTTAAAAAGAGGTTTGGCGAAAAACACATCAAATCAAAAATAGCAATTAATAAACAAGGACATATTAATGCAGCTTCCATTGAATCTTTCTTTTGTATGAGGCAGACAAAAAGGATAAGTTTTTACAATATACCAAGGCAAAAGCTATAATACCAAGAAAAGTTTAGCCTAGAAAGAATCAAGATTGCAATTGTTACCACAAAATCATAGTATTAAAAACAAAAAATCATATCGAAAACTCTTACCACAAATTAAACTACTTTTTGGGAAATTATTAATTCTCAAATAACTTTATTTGGAGAAAGTTAAGAACTTTTTTTTCTTTTCAGATTTAAAAAGATTTCACCTGCTTTATGTTACATCATAGATGGTGTTTAATGGCCAAAAGAAGGGGTTTTTGAGGACCCCATAAGTGAACAAGAAGAAAGTAAACATTCTCTCTTCACTCTCTCCTCCAACTTCTGAGCAGTCCTCGTCGATGCAATCCAATTTGATTTCAAATCAATGCTTCTCAGTTACAAAGAATATACAAGAACTGGAACATCAGGCTATGTTTTCCTGATTCAACATGCAAGATTCATAAACCAGAAGCTTAACTAAACCATCTTTGGAATCTTGCAATGCAACACCTTCCGATTGATCAGTTTGTAATGCTTTATTAATCTGCAAACTTGGTTTTTGAGACAACAAAAAAAGATTATCTTTAGCACTTCAACATCACCAGAGATTCTACAATCCTTTTTGATAAAACTGGTCTCTATGACAAATCAGAGTAATCGCGGAAACGGAATCTACTCCTTCTTCACATCACTCTCAGCAGGAGCTTCATCATTCTTTTCCACAACCGTCGTCTCGGGCGTGACTACATGAGCGTCTCGGTCACTAGTCTCTGTTGCTTCTGAACTGGTCACTTTGACAGTACCAACCTTGGCGTACTTGCTCATGAACTTGTACTCCCAGTCTTGAAGTGCTTCTAGCTCAAAAGGACCAAGGCCAGAGATATCCCAAGTCAAGTCTTTCTCCTCAAAAGACATCTTAGCAAGAGCTCGGCTTGCGTCTTTGCCTGCAAACAAAGCATATGGTCCTCCTGGTCCATAGAACATCCTATAAACCAATAAAAATGGATACCCTTTCATTACAAACACAACACTTCATACAAGAAAAAACCAGTCTAAGAAAATGGTCAAACACAATATGTAAAAGCCCAACCAAAAGCTCGAAGATGAGTTATGAGTTTTGATAAAACATCCCAAAATCAATCTCCAGCAGACATTAACAACAAGATCATATTGCAGCTTCCTTTGGTTCTACAGGCAGTTTATCTAAATACAACAAAGAAGAAACCTTTCTCTTGTAAGAATTTAGAAAAGGTATACATTTTTACAATACGCCAAGCAAAACTCCAATTACCCAGAACAGTTAAGCCTAGAATTGAATCAAATTCGCAACTAGAACCACAAACAAAACTGAACAACTTTGAAAGTGAACAATTTTGAAAGTGAACAACTTTACGATTTCAAAGCGGAAAGATCAAAGTTCGCAAGTCCAAGCTCTTACAGGAACAAGACGAAACTAGGGAAAGGAGAAAAACAAATCTTTCACCTGCTTTGCGTTACATCATAGATCTGATGTTTGATGGCCATAAGAAGGGGCTTTTGAGGATCAGAGCCATCGTACTGCTTAAGCTCCTCCTCCGTGATCTCACCAACCTGAACAGACTTAGGAATCGGTGGCTCTTCCTCTGCCGCCGACGATCTAGCCCTCTGATGTCGGCGAGCATCATCGAACGGCGAAGCAAACCAGCCTGAGACGACTTGGTAAATGGCGAAGGCGAGAGCGAGGGCGGTGAAGAAGACCACCGGAGAGAGACCTGTGTAAGCATGTATTGCTTCCTTTAGAGTTTGCCATAGTAGTAGCGCCATGGTCGGGAGAGAAGATCAGCGTTGAAAAGGTTTTCTCACTTTTGTCCTTGTAAAGTCAGATTTATCTGCAAAATAACAAGAGAGTATTTGAGTTTTTTTTTACACTTTCACCCTTTCCTCCATCTCTGAAGTCTGATCAGTAAGTCTGTAAAATCTTTTGTTCGGAATTGCGCTAGACATAATACTTGCGGTTGTTCCGAACCTAGTGCAAAATCAATTAATCAAAAAATAATTAAATTTATTTTCAAGTTTTTATTTTATTTTAATATATATATATATATATATATTATTTTAAATAAACAATACCTGTAAAGTAGCGAATTTGACGTCTAATTAAAATATTTGAAAGGCTGCATTTTCTGGCTGCTCAAGTTTTTTTTCACTTTTGATATATATTTTTTGAAAAATAGACTACATATTTGTGCCAAAAAGTAACATATCAAGTAACCAATGTAAGATTTTCAATTTAAAATGAAAAAAAATTGTTTTTTTTGTTTTTTTTTGTCATCTATTTATTTTCTAAATTTCCAAATTGTTGACCGCATATATTGAAATCACTGGTTGAAAAAACGTCAAACACCGAACATCAAACCTCCAATTAAATAACCGCATAAACTGAAATCACGAGTTCAAAGTTGTTGAAATCTCAGTTGATGAAATAGTGGAAGCCTCCCTTTAATTCAGCGGTTTAACAAAAAAATAATTAATATTTTTACATTAAAAGTTTTGAGGTTTAATTTTTTTTAAAATGAAAATTTTAAAAAAATTAATGGGATTAATTTACAGAGAATAGTAGAGATCTTCATCAATGTGTGATGCATGTAAATTCAACTACTGTCAAATTTTACGAAGCATCATAATGCAAGTAATGTTGTTTTCAGGGTGTGATAGATGTCCAACTATCACGAAATCTTGTGGAAGATATAATTTTGTCTGTTAAAAAGTTGTTTTTGTAGTTGTTATCATAATATTTGTTATCTAAAATAAAATTTAGACGACAAAAAACGGTTGCTAAAATACATAAAACTTCAAATTAGAAGTATAAAATTTCTCCTGAAGCTGTTCTAAAAGCATTTTCGAAAAAGAAAACCTGAAAATAATGTTTTAAAATTTTATCCATTTTGAAAACAACTTCAAAGTTTCCAAATTTGAGGTTTAAATTTGAGGTTCCATCATCAAAATTTGAAGTCCTACGTTTAAGTGATTAACATTCTCAGATATATTATGTCCAAGTTCAAGAAGTAGAAAGTGATTTCAAGGTTTAGGGTAGAAGCGTAGTACCAGGTTATAGAGAATACATTAGATGAACTCATATGGCATAAGAGGCTTCTTCTCGATATCGAGATTAATACTTTTCAACCTATCATCATCCATTGTGATAATTAAGCAGCTATTCATATTGCATCTTACTCTCTCTTTTTGAATGAAGTAAGTATATTGAAATCGATTGTCTTCACATCTGTGAGAAAGTAAAACTTGGAATCCTCTCTCTAAATTATACAAAAATTTCTAATTAACTTACATATATCTTCACCAATGATGCATATTCAAAAGTGTGCAACCATATTAAAAACAAGGTCGGCTTAATTAATCTCCGCCAATTAAGTTTGAGGAGAAAAGTAAAAATTTTATTTTATCATATTATATAAGTAAAATAATTTTGAAAATTATCTTCATTAATATTTTATCTTTATAATGGTTAAAATGAAATATATTATCTTTATTGATATTTTATCCTAACAAAGAAAAAACAAAAACCAAAATCTGAGCAAAACATTTTCTATATATTTATATAAATCTAGTAATTGGTTTGGACTCATTTCTGACAGTAAAAAGAGAAAGGAATAAATACAATAACTGTAATATGAGATAAAAACGGATTGGAGCTCTTAAGCAAGAGAAGAGAGAAAATAGTCGCCGTTTGTCCAGAAGACTCGCGTGCTGTTGTTGGACTGAGTTTCGTTTGTCTCTCAAATCCAGGAATCACCATGGAAGCTCCACTACAACACGTGTAAAACCCTTTCCTTTCTTCTCCCCCATTAAACCTATTTTCTTATTCACCTTAGTGGAGACAGGACACAAATCACAATCAGACTAAAAAAAGGTTCCGTTTTTATTCTTCGTACATCCGAAATTGATGACGCTAGGTGTTGATTTCCGGTGAATTCTTGATGGGTTTTGGCATTTTGAGTTGAGAAACCATTCTGGGTTGTGGTAAATTTCTTCTGTGCGAATCCGGGAATCAAGAAAGAGTGTGTGCGTGTGTGTGCGTGAGAGAGAGAGAGAGGGAAGAGAGAGGAACGTGTTTTTCCGGTAACCGGAGCTAGGTTTTCAGGCGAGAAGAAATGGACGGAGAAGGGACCTCTGATGGTTTATCGGCTGAGAAGAAAGTGGAGATCAGAAGGAAGAACGGGAGAAAGGTGATTATTAGTTATAAACCCTTTTCTTTAATTTTGGTTTCTTTTTGTCATAAATCTTTCTTGGTTGTCTTCTGCATGTTTGGTTCTTGTTACTGAATGATTTTATTTTTAGCTCTTTTTGTGGAAATTGTAGTACCTTCAAGTGCCAAATGCTTTGACTCTCTCACTCTCAGTTTCTCATTTTACTATTCAAGGTGAAATCTTTTGTGCCGTTATAATGTTTTCTCCTGCATGCAATGCTTTATGGAAAGATAGGGACTATATCAAAAGAGAAAGAGGTTTAGTGAATACATTTTACTCAAGGGGTGTTTTCTTGTCTGAAAAATGATCTTTACAGGGTTAAAATTCATACAATTGGTGGTAATTTGATCGAAGCTTTGTAATGAAGCTACATTTTACTCCGTTGGTTTGTACCTGTAGTTATGTGGCTTTGAAAAAGCGATATATTTACTTGTGAATTGAATGGATATGCTGATTTCTAATGCCTCTTGTGTAAAGGAAGTATCTGCTTACTTTGCTGAGATAATTAGGGTGATAAGATTTTGTGACAATTAGTTTGGTTTGTAATGTTACCTTTCACAGCATCTTCAAGAGAAAACTGTACTCATAAGCTATAAATCCTTTTACTTCTTGATTTGCGCAATGAGAAGTTTGACAAGAATCACATTCACATTGTGAAAGGTCTGGTATCAGATTTTTCATGGAAAGGTCACAAGCACGGAATATCTGAGAGTTTTATGTGGTTTGTTTGTGTGGAAGCAATGGTATTTTGTTTTTTGCGATCCCTCAGATTTTAACATTTTATACATCTCTTAAAAAGAAAGTCTTTATGCTTAAATGATACAGGTTATAGTTGAGAAATCTGCAGCTGAAGGCTTACCTGAAGGATGGATCAAGAAGCTTGTAATATCAAACAGATCAGGCCGTAGAAATCGAAGAGATCCAGTTTGTACCCTCTACTCTTTTTCAGCCCTTTGTGTCTTTTGACATTTTCTCCTACAATTTGTTGCTCAATTCTTGAAAAAATTTCTTATGTGATTCTTGGGAACGCATGTTTTTTCCCTTGTGCAGTTCTTCATTGACCCTAAAAGTGAGTATATCTTCCAATCCTTCAAAGACGCATCAAGGTATGTAGAGACCGGCTGTATTGGACATTATGCACGTAAATTGAAGGAAAGTGATATCAAAGATGATGATTCCGGAAATGGGAAGAACGTCGTGAGTTACTTTCTCCTTTTTGTTTTTGTTAGCAAACAGGAAGATCTATAGCTGAATGGTTGATTTTTCTGTCTTTTTTTAATTAAATTTTTTCTTCATTCGGTTTTAGCTTCTTCTGGAGTCTGCGGAAGCTTTATTGGAAAAGGAGAAGAACATTAATATTTATGTCAGAAATAGTAAACGTAGAAGAAACTCATCTTCTTCTGATGAACATCTTGAGAATGGTAAGCAGAAATGCTATTTTTTCTTTCCTTTTGGGGGTTCTGATTTTGCCAGGTTATGAACATACTTGTACAGTGAGTAACGTTAAATGTCAAAATTCTATTATACTTGCAGGTAAAATGAATTCCGACTTGAGCAGTGTAACCTCACAAGTTCTTGAGGATTTGGGGAAGAAGAAAGATGTGAAAGATCCTATCGAGAAGCAGCCCATTGCAAAACGTGTTACTAGGAGCCAAAGTAAAGCAAGTAAGACTGAGGAAGATGTAGAAGTAAAAAGAAAAAGCTCGTCTTCATCAAATGCAAAATCAGAAGAAGGTAAGTAGATACCTGACGTAATTTTCCAACCTGAGTGCTGGCTGAGATAACAAAAGAATTTTGAGTGTCATATTTGTATTTGTAGATGGTGTAAAATACAGACTGAGGAGTGCCAGTTCACAAAATCCAGAGAAGAAATCTGTCATGAAGGACGGAGAGGTAAGAGATTCTCCTGAAAAGCGGATCACTAGGAGTAAGGCTATAGTGAAGAAAAATGAGTTAACTAATAGTGTAGCACGAAGAGCATCAAAACGATTAGCTGGTATTGAGCTTGAACCTACCCCTGAACTGAATACAAGAACCAAAGCTCAAAAAGTAGTACCTCCTGATGATGATGGCACAGCCGGAAAGTGCAAGCAACCTGTGAATCCTGTTGCTACCAGCGGATTGAAAAAGATGGATATACCTGTCACTAAGGAAGTAGCCAAAAGCTATAATACTGAACATTCATCTCCAAAACCAATTGTTTCTGCTTCTACAAGCATGAATCGTGTGAGTGCAGAATTAGAAATGCAGATAGAAAATATCAGTACACCAGTAGGTAGGAATGGCTCTGGAGACAAGAAGAAGATGAAGATGCCAATGATGATATCCGAGGTGGAACTGCATCCAGTTTTTCATCTTGATGGTTACAAGCAGTTGGAAGAAATGTCACCAGTGTCACCATTATCTCGTCAAACTTCTGCAACAAAGCGTGAGAAGACAGCAGCAGGCAAAAGATTGGGACGGTGGAGTCCAAAGACTAATAAAGTTACCAGTCCGAAAGCGACTGAGATCTCGGCTTGGAGATCATCAAATAAAGGAGAGCATCCGCAGCCTTCTGGTAACGGTAATGCCACTCAGAGGACAAATAAATTAAGCAACAACTCATTTGAATCGTCTATTGTTAGAGGCACATGCTCAGAAGTGATGGAGATGAATACCAACAGCGTCTCCTCCTCTGCATTTGACTCAACTCTTGCTGATCTTTGGAAAGATCCTTGCATTGCCTTTGCTATCAAAACACTGACGGGAGACTCACTGCATCTTCCCAACACCGCAGCAATCTCTTCTGATCCTAATAACAATTATGCCAAGCAAAAAGGAGACGCTTTTTTCTCAGAGACGCCTGAAAATGTTAACACAGGCTCTGCAAGACCAGATTTTTCGAGCGAATTACCGGGTGCGGATATCTGGAAAGACCCGTGCATCGACTTTGCCATAAAAACCCTGACGGGTGCAATCCCGATCGGGTTAGATGAACCAGTTGTAAAACCGAAATCCGAGTGGATCACGGTTACAGCATCATCAAGACAAGAACAGGAATGCAGTCAAAGTAGCAGCTGTGATAATTTAGTTCAACAGTGTAGTAACATGAAGAACAAGACCATGGT
Source organism: Schrenkiella parvula (assembly GCA_000218505.1). NCBI lineage: Eukaryota > Viridiplantae > Streptophyta > Magnoliopsida > Brassicales > Brassicaceae > Schrenkiella > Schrenkiella parvula. The sequence continues at coordinate 7,774,155 of CM001192.1, read as the reverse complement.
GAAATCTGGGAATCTAAGGTTTCCACAATCTTTCTCTAAGGACTAGGTGTTTTCTTTTTTTAGGAGTAGTCTGATGACGCCATGGGCTATAATGTAAGATTCCATGTGCAATGCCTCCCTCGTTGTGTGGCCATGTTCTGTAAATACATATAATTTAGTCTTGTGTATCGACAGAACCTGGAAAACACCACCCAATGATCTTGTTTCTTTTCTTCCTTTTATGTAGCAATGGATGCTTCTTCTTAAATATAGCTTCTTTGACTTAGCAGAATTAAGAATTTACTTTCAGAAATAATTGTGAGTAATCTCAAACGAGAAAAGAAAAAGCCCGCGAAAGATCTCGTGCTTTCCGCCAAAACGTATATGGTATATATTTATATACAGTGATAGATAGTATTCGAAGAAGACGAAGGAGAAGATGGAGATTCGAGTGAAGTGTGGGTGTGGAGAAGATGAGTGTAGTGAGTGGACGATCGTAGAACTCCAAGGCGTCGTCGAGACACAACCTTCGTTCCAAGGCTCTATTCAGAATCTCGAGATCGGTCGTCTCTGTCACTCCGATTCCTCCCAGGTTTTCTTTTAATTCACAATTCGACTTCTATTCCAATCGGAACTGTAATCGCCGGAGATTTGAGGATCTCGTCAATGATTATAGGAAACTTACACCTTCACGGTGGGTTACCATGAGCTCACGGGATCTAAGGTGACTCTGAAGAAGCCATTGTTGGTTTTAAAGAAGCTTCAAAAGCGTACGGATGATTTCTCAGAGAAAGAAACGGAACTAAAAGTTGTCGGGATTATAAGAACAAAAATCTTGTTTAAGACCAGACCTAAGCCTCTCTTTTCCGGTATAAGCTCTCTCTTTTCTGTTCTTGATTGCTTTCTGAAACTTTTAGCCTTTAATTTTGGTCTGATAGTTCTGAGGCACTTCTTTTTTCTTTCAGCAACAAATTAGGCTCCAAGTGCAAAATGGAACCTCTCGATTGCTTCTTACTTCTGCTTGCTTCCTCTCTTGTAAGCTAGAGAAAAGAGAAACTTATGTAGTCTCTGTTCTTTCTTTTCAATGTGTTGTAGACTCAAGAAACCTTATTACATCATTGTTTACAGTACAAGAGGGGAAATAATTAGATGCAACCATTACCTCAAATCTTAATTTGAATCATAACATTAGTAAGTATATAAAAGAAATATAATAAGGAGATTACTAGCCCTACTCATCATGTGATTTGATGCTAATCCAAAACAATGCAAGATTCTGGTATGTTCTTTTTATCTACAAATGGTTTTCTCAGGGAAAACTAGTTGATTTGAGAATTGAGTTTGTGAGTCCCTTTCATGTCTAGGAAGTTGGCACAGGAACATATCCAGCACGGGCTCTTAGTGTTTCTGTTCTTTTGCTTCTCTCCATCACTCCAACCAGCCATTCTATACTTTCCTTGATTCCTCGTCTGCTCAATAAAACATATAAAGCTTTAAGTTTCTCTACTGGGCTACAAGATTCATGTGTGTAGCTTAAGGCAGATTTTACTTACCCGTCATATCCAGAAACTGCTTCAAACATGTACACCCGTTCGTCCAACTTCTTTAGATCTAGGTATCGGTCCAGTTCCTCAGCCGATACAGCATTAGAAAGATCCTGTTCATTGTTTACCAGATTTAAGACTATCAGCAACGACATATCTTTCGAGAATTGAAGATAACAAATGAAGGCAATGCAATGTCCTACTTGCTTGTTTGCCAATATCAAAAGAGGTGCTCCTTGCAAATCCTCGTGCCGCAGGGCTTTCTCTGGTGGAAGGCAATTTATATTTTAGCTTTGGCTTCATAACGCTGTTTGGAGTCAACTTGCGTGTAGAATCTTACCTAATGCAGATTTTGAATCTTCAAAGCGGGATGGGCAAGCTGCATCGATCAAATATATCAATGCATGTGCTTCTTCATAATACTTCTCCCAAATCGAACGCAAACCAGGCTGCGATAAGGGAGAAAAGGCATAGTTATTTGATTAGACAGACTACCTCTTTCACAATCAGGGTTTGTAAATAGAAACAAATGACAGTTTTGAACAGGAATTTCAAGCAGTCTAGATAATTTTGTTTTTCTAGCTCCTTTCCCATACAATTAACTATATGCTTTATCAAATGATAAACATTTTGAGCTTTCTCTTGGTCCATCTAAGCCCATAGGAGGCAGCAACAATAACAATAGTGTTTACCATCGTTCAATGTGGGGGAGTCACTAGAGGAATAGCGGACCTGAACATGTGGGTTTTTGATATTGCCTAGTACAGGAAACACAGACCCGGACAAGGCTTTTTCATAAGGACCACATGCTCAATATGAGCAATAGTGGTACGAGGGTAAGGGATCTCTTGAAGAAGAGCTATAGCTCCGCGAAAGAGGGGTATGGAGTCGCCGAAGGAACCACGGTCATGTTCATGTCTGTGATCCTCTAGTGACTCCACCGTTAAACAATGGGTAAACGCTGTTGTTGTTGCTGCTGCTTTCTATGGGCTTAGAGGACCAAGAGAAAGCTCTTACTTGATTAGAAATTTCACATTCAGGGCTTGTAATAAAAAAAACAATAGTTTTCATCAATAAGAAACAATCTATATTGCAAGAAAGGCTCAAACACAATTACATATGTGACTGGAAAAATGAAGGCGAAGACGTTTCTAACTTACCTGACCTCCCAGATCCCAAAACACGATTTTAGCATTGGAGACTTCGATACGACCGATATTTAGCCCAACAGTAGGAACAATTCGATCGTGTGGAAGACCTTCTGAGATTGAGTATATAGTCTTCAACTTCTCCAAAAACGTCTAAACCATCCAAATACAAGCAATATACATTATAGATGAACCTTCAACACTATTCTTACACTTTTGGAAAACAAAAATTCAGATGCGAGGCTGAAGCTACAAACGGAAAAACATTACCGTCTTCCCAGCTTTGTCGATTCCAAGAATGAGCACATGGAACTCAGCCTTGCTGAACATGTAAGTCCACAGTCCATGCATCAGAGAAAACATCACGTCCACCTGCTTCGGATTCTTTAATTACTTCAATCTTCCCTTCCCTTCGCTTACACCGAAACAAAATCAAAAGCGGAGCTTATCATCAGCACCATTGTCGAGTGTCCGAGAGAGCCAGAACATAACTTGGCTTCCTTATCATAATTTCAGTAAGCATAACAGAAGAATCTACAAGTAATTCGAAAACTATTCTCAAACTCATTCCCGGATCTAATTCAGGATGTCAGAGAATCCACAATGCAATATCATATCTCTCCATGTCCTAACACAGTACACTACTGTTCATATACCAAATACCAAGCGACATCAAATTACCAAAACCACACAATTCGAGACCACTTTCAGATCACGAAGGGTTAGATCACAATCCAAGTCCCAATATCAACAGAGAAAGTAGATCTAGAAATGTCTAAAGGATCAAAGAAAAAAACAACACTTGAATCATTCGCATTCTCACAACATGAAGATCAGATTAGCCTTAGTAAGAGAAGAACTAGATCAATACAAGCTCCAAGAAACTGATAAAATCAGCAAAAAGATTCTTACCTTTTCCGTCGAATCGACAAAATGAAAAAGAAAATTCGTGAATCCTTACAGTTCTGAAGATCTCGAGAAGGACAAAGAAAGATCTCGTTTTTGCACTCAACTGTGTTTACGGTCTTCGATTTGATCGTTCCCCGTCCTCTTCAAAAACTTCTAAACCTGGAAATCCAAAACTACCCCTTACTCGGTCTTCATGCGCCTGATCCCGCCACGTGTTACAATATGAAATCGAACGGGTTTGTAAGGACTCCACGTGGCGAGATCTCGATGCTATTAAAGTCAAAGTCAGATAAACGGACGGCTTCTCTTACATCCTTTTTATTGGTCACTGTATCTCTAATCGTGTGTCTTCGTGCGCGGCTTCATAACGCCGAAAGGGTAAATTCGAGATTCCCAAAGCCCAGCCTAAAGAAAAAAATTTGCGATCGAGAAAAAAAAGGTTGCTGCTGGAGATTGAAGATGAGTGATCCAAAGAGGTAAGCGGATTTATTGTTTTCGTATTAGTTCGCGATTTATGATTGTTCAATGGATAGATTCGCAGTTTATCTCTCGTCGATTCTGAATTTGGTCTCAAATATGGGCTAGGGTTTCTTACAAATGTTTCTCGTTGTGGTATGGGCGAAGGATTGAGGAATGTGATAAGATTGTAGACAACCAGTTTGATTGAAAACTCAGCAAATCTGATAATTTTCGGAGATGTTTGCTTTGTAGTGTGTCGGATACTTGTTACTGCTTGAATTTGCAAATTTGCTTTTGCAATTTCTCATACAATGATTTTAACAGAGACACTGTTTTTGGTTTGTAGATGATTTTGATGACAGCTTCTTTGTTTCTCTCATTCTTTTCGATCGCCATATATTTTAAGTGATGTAGTAGGTTCTGTAATTCGTCGTGATAATCTCTTTTTTGCGAATCGAGGTCCTGTATTTAGTGGTGAAAACTGCTTCATTGTCTTTAAAGGTTTATGATTAGAGCTGTCTTTTATATTGTTCTGTATATTTCTTTGGAAAGTTAGCAGATTGGATTGTTTATTTGCTGGATTAGCCGGAAATAGAATACAAGAAGCTAAGCATGAAGTATGTTTCTCCTTCTCTGATTTCTCTTAAGCTTGTGTCGATAGTTTCATCATCTACTAGAGGTGAGCATGCTTGCTGAGTCAGAACGGTACCTTAGATGAGCTTAAATAAGATCTAATTTCAGAGCCAATGAGCTGTGTTACTTTTGTTGACGGATGAATATCTAATAGACATGAAGTTCTAAGCCTTCTATGGCGGTACTTGACAGATCTTTCTCTACTACTCCATTGAAAAGGAAATGGATGAGGGAGGTCTTATCTTAATGTTCATGGATTTTCATATTTCAGCAGAATTGTATACTGTAAGATTCTGGGAACTTTATCGTCTTTTGTGGAAGGCTCGATATTGACTTGTTCTGTAAAGAGTAATGACCTTTCACTCTTTCAGTAATGTAGTTTAGTTTCTCATGGGGTTGTTTCTATCATGCTGCTGAAAATTAGTCTCCCTTGTGCAGCATTAAAGGTGTTCATTTTTGTGGCAGGGGGCGTGTACAATGGGATGAAGCTAATATAGTGGAAATTGAATCTAACAAACCTGTTAGGCAGAAGATCACTGAACCAAAGACACCGTACCACCCGATGATTGATGATGATGGTTTGTCTGTTTCTCTTTATTTGGTTTCTGTTTGTATTTGCACAGATCTTCGGAAGAATGATACACATTCAAGGATATTTATATATGCTTATGAAAATTTTGCATATATTGTTGATATATATTTGTCATCATGTAAACATATATAAGAAATAGATTGCATGTCAAACCTAAAGCAGGTGTAAATAAAAATTATATGCTTTTAAAAGTATTCAGTTAGGAAGTTAGACGATTACTACTCTTTTCGGGGGAAACCTTGTACTTGCTATTGGTTGGTTTATGGAAAATCTGTCATTCTAGATGTAAGATTTAGTTTGAAGTAGTTCTGATAAATCCGTGAAACATAATTTGAAAATGCCTCTCTTTGGTGGTATTTTCTGATTGATTGTACCAGGTTCTCTTTCACCTAGAGGAAGAGCGTTTGACGAATGCGTTGATGATATGCAACGTGCAGAAGAACTGAGAAACGTTCTGAATGATGAAGCAGCTTCCTCCAGTAGAAATACTAGCCATGGGTCTGGTTCTGGTGGCTGGAGCTCGTCCGAGGATGAAGCAGATCCAATGGATCAAGATGATGAAGGTCCTCCTCAAAACCAAACCTATATCAACTGTCATGTTTGGATTCTTTTGTTTGATCATCTCCATATGTTTCTGTTTCTGTCCAAAACACAGATTTGGGAGGATCGAAAAATGAACGTTTCAATGAACACAGAAGAGTACATTACGATGAGTTTCGGAAGGTGAAGGAACTGAGGTCCTCAGGGTCGTTCTATGAAGAAGAAGAGGAAGAGGAAGATGGCGCAAAAGGCAGTAAAACAGAGGCATCAACCTCACGACACACTAAAGGCGTTAAAAAAGAGGTAGATGCAGCCACGGCAGTATCGGGGAAGTCATCTTCATCCTCGAGTTGATATGAACCTCTACTGTTCAATCAAATGTGTACTCTTGACCACGTTTTTACAGAGCTCTTTCTCAATTAATTTGGGTTTCTACACTAATTTAAACCTCTAAAAAGAAGGGAAAAAACGAGCAAAACCATCAAGATTCTGAAATTATGTTGTCTTTATAGGATTTTAATACAATTGCTTACAATCACTTTTATTCATCAATGTTCTCTTCAAAATTTTATCAATCCTGATTGTTTTGTGTTTCGTTTGGTCATTTCTGTATGATTGTGTTGTTTTCTTTCTATTATATTTTTCTATTCAACAGTAATTAGAAGAAAAAAGGAAAAAAAATGTTCTCTCTATGGTTGTCGTTTTTGCGCAAGTCTGTCTGTATAAATGTGGTTCAAATTGCACGATTACTGAGATATCATACGCAGTCGAACTTGATCTGTCACTCATCAATGGCGGACGAGAAAAGTCTAGAAATGTCGAAATTATCCTCTCAAATCTGCAAACAAATCTCCTCCGTCTTCTCTAACCGTACCGATCCTTATCCACCACCGTTAGATCTCCTCCTGACGGAGCTCACCGGAGTCTCCCGCCGCAGCGCTCGTGTCTTCCTCCACGGCGTCGGACGCGAAGGTCTAATGCTCAAAGCCTTCGCGATGCGTCTCTTTCACCTCGGTCTCTCCTCTCACCTCGTCTCCGACATGACCACACCTCCGATATCTTCTTCCGATCTCCTAATCGCCTCAGCCGGTCCCGGAGGATTCTCCACCGTCGATGCGATTTGCTCCGTCGCTAAATCGGCCGGTGCTAAGGTTCTCCTCCTCACTGCGCAACCGGAGACAGGTTCCTGTGTGAAACACGCGACGGCTGTGTGCTATGTCCCTGCGCAGACCATGGCGACTGACGACGGCGGAGACACGGCGGCGATGGGAGGAGAGAAACAGTTGTTGCCGATGGGAAGTTTATACGAAGGAGCGTTGTTCGTGTTGTTCGAGATGGTTGTTTACAAGTTGTGTGAGGTTTTGGGTGAGTCACCTGAGTCCGTACGTTCTCGCCACACCAATCTCGAGTAGCGCGTTGCGTTGTCTTGGCATTCCAGTTGAGAAATGCTTGCTGTTTTTCATTTAGGGTCATAAGGCCACGAGTTGTTTTGGCATTCCGGTTGTGAAATGCTTGCTGTTTTAGTTCGGGTCCTCTAAATAGTGCCATGTAAATATGTAATCTACGAATGCTTGTTGTTTCTAACTTTCACCGCTCTTGCATTATATCATATGCAATATTAATCCTGTTTATAGGTTTTCATTTTTAATTTTATGTTTTGATGTGTTTGTGTAACATAAAATGGGTTTGATTAGTTTGCACGTTGGGCCAGGCCTAAAAAAGATGGGTTTACAGCTAAACCATAAAAGCCCATTGGGTCTTTCACCAATTGGAAAGTAGGATTTTCGAAAAAGCAACAAACTATTGACTCTGTACTATGCCTGTTTTAGTTACATCATCTTCCACCAGTAGACTCGACGAACAGAGTAGCTAAAAAAGTAAAGAAGAGAGAGCGAGAACAATGCTCGACCTTCTTGGAACGTACAGGAATCTCATACTTCAAACCCTGTTATCTCTCTTCTTAACCCTAATCCTCTCATTTCTCAGAATCCCGGTCATCTTCCTCTACGGCCTCTGTACTTACATCCAACCGGAGAATCTCGGCCAGAACAACGCCGGGAGTGGTGTCAGAGCAGCGATTCGTCGTCCGTCTAGTGTCGACGATCCCAAACCTAATGGTGAAGTCAGGAGAAGAAACAGATCCAAGGATAAATCCGAATTCGACGAAAGCAATGCCCAGATCTTCCGGATTAAGCTCGACGAAGACCATCTCAGATCCCGGATGTATTTCACCGAGTACAATTCTCTCTTCGTTTTATCATTCTTAGCTCTTTCTTGCTTTCTTCTCCACAAGTACTTCTCCGTAGAAGATAGCCATGGCGTTTTAGGTAACGGATTGATGTTCCCGCTTGTTCTGGGTTTTGTGGCGCTGTGTAAGGTGTTCGTTGCTTTAGCTAAGATTTCGATCGAGAGATCTGCGTCGAAGAAATCTGAGAAGAAACTTAGCTTTATTTTTGGGGCTTTAGGATTTGTCTTCGGGATTATAATCAGTGCTGGTGTTTTCCCGAAAGGATTCGATTTCCAGTTAGGTTCCGTTGATGCCTTCTGCTGCATACTCATATCGTTCTCGATGGCTTGCCTCGCTGGGTTCCTTTACATGCCTGCAGGGAGAAGCGCGAGATCTTTTTGGGTTGGAACTGATCAGATTAGAAGTAATCTCTCGATCATATCTTGTGGATGGTTCGGTAGAATGATTCTGTATGCGAATTACATCGTATCGGTTTTCACTTCGTTGCTTTGGATCCATCCATTGGCAGAGATTCTTGTAAAAAGAGGCCACAATGCTGCAACTAGTAGTAGTAGTCACATTGGGGTGGTTGGTAATGTAGGCATGTCAAGTGCTGATTTCGGAAAGTTTCGGGTTCTGTGCTTGTTACTGTCGGGTTTACTACAAGCTATGGCTGTTCGTCCTAACCTTCAGATGTTTTTGAACGAAGCGGTTCTCTCATGGTACCAGAGATTACATGGAAGCAAAACTCCTGATTTGGATTTTAGCAGGGCGAAGATGTTTCTTCACAACCACTACTTATGCCTGGTTGCTTTGCAGTTTGTGGCACCATCGGTTCTTTTGATCATCTTCCTCGGCTTGTCTCAAATCGACCTGAGCTCATTTGCTGTATCTCAACTGGTATGTGGTTCTTTGCCTTGCAGCGATTTTGTTGCACAAGTGAGTTTATTGATGTCTTGGTGGGTTGTTTTTGTTTGGTCGTGTTTTACTTCTGCAAGTCTTGTCTTCTATCGTCGTGGTGTCTTGTATGTTTCTTAAGAGCTCTGAAGCTTTTTTCTCAGAATATTTTATGTATCAGAGGAAAATGCGAGGAACACAACAACAAAATCAGTTTTGCAAAATGTAGACTTTCGTCCATTTGTTTGTTTGTTCTACTTGCTACCATCTCAATTTTTACTGAACTTCTGTTGTCTCCTACACTCTCACAAATGTTTCAGAAAGAGAAACAAGAATAGCTCTTTAGAAATTTAGCTAAGCAGGTATACCAAGAGCGGCTTTGATCTTGTGAATGGTGCAAGCGATGAGGTTGTTAACAGTTTGAACAGATTCCATGTTGAGTTTTGCCGTCGGTTTGCTGTTCACTATGATCTGAAACCCTAGGGTCAGGAGACATCCTTTGCTTTCATGATTCACCAAACTTCCATTGGTACTGGTCTGATCAGACCATGATGATGATGATCCATCAGGCAAAATAGAGAACCCCGATGGAAGAAGTGCCATGTTGGCTGAGTCTCCACCGCTCATTACAATATTCATAGATGGGACATCTACAGGCGCATAAACCACAAGCGCACCAGAAGCATCATTCCATGTCTCTTGCAGGATTAGCATACTGCTCTCATTTTGATGCTTCCCCTGCAAATTGGAATTGGTCTAATCAGTAATCAAGAACAGAGATCAATTCGCAATTGAAATTTGTCGCTAATGTACTAAGATATTCACAATAGATTATGAACTCACAGCAGGGCTAAGGAGAGAGACGCATCTTCCTTCGTGTTGTCCTTTTGGGATGAGAAGCATGTTTTCCATTGAAGCACCATTAGCCAAAATATCCCACTGGTTTCTGCATTTACTATCACACAGGAACTCAAACAGTCTTTGTTGAGTCACCGGTAGCCACATAGACGTTGCAGCGCTCAAGACTATACCAGACGGCTGAAGGCTCTTCCGGGTCAGTATCCTTGTGTCCTGTCCCAGGTTCTCAGCAACAAGCTTGTCCCATTTGTGTATGGGCGATGCAGTTATGCCTGAATAGAAGTTACACTTCATACGCTGTGCGAGCGTTAGTGTACTCTTGGTGCCAGCAAGTGACAAACCTATCAGAAACAATAAAGAACGTAATCGTTTTTCTTGAATGACTCTTTCTTTTCATTCTCAAACATATGAAGATTCAAAAAGCAGAGAGGCAGAGATAGAGAGAGAGAGACCTGTGTGATCTTGAGAAGACAAAAGGGTCGTGTAGCTTTCACATTGTCTCTGCAAAGTTGCAAGCCACTTGGTTGCGCCTAACCCAACCGAAGAACTGAGCAACTGTTTGTAAAGTGGATGGATCTGATTCCTTTCATACTCTGAATGTTCTATCCACGTCACCTGTTGAAGTCTCTATTTGTTAAACCAAATGTAGTAACTAGTAACTAGTAACTAGTAACTAAGTAACCCATTTAACTAAGAAATGTGACATAGGAGATTCATTAATGCAAGATGAACAACATACCGAAGTTTTTGAAGTAAACAAAACAAGATAGTTTTGCATTAATTTTATATATAAGCCTGGAACTAGACCAGACAAGAAGCAAGGTTTGCCTTGAAAAGTGAAGCTTTTGGTTTGAGCTAATATTTTTATTTAAACAGAAAGAAGAATCTTTTAGAGTTTTGTGATAAGATATTCAGAAAGGCTTCAGGTTCTCAGGCTAATTGTCGACTCATTTGTTACTCTTCGATATAACAAATTCAATAAAGATTCACGCAGATCCAAGAGACAACTAATTCTCACACTTAGAAAAATATCCTAAAAGTAAAAAAGAGGAATTGAGAAGTTACCTTGGAGCAACCATTGCCTATATCTTGTATGATGCAGCCTGAGGGAAGCCTCCTAAAGCCATCATAAGACTTTAAGTTCTCATCTTCTTTGTTCATATCATAAGAAACATCAACGACTGCCCATAAACCATCTTCATGTTGCTTGCAGTATCTAAGAAACTTCACTTGTCTGATTGGAACTAGTGGAGAGATCACTTGAAACTCTGCTTCCATCTGTCCCAATAAAAGAATCATGAGTCACCAATGTGGTCAAAATATAAAAGTTTATGGTTCTTGAGGAACATACCAATTGAAGTGAGCCGTTTGTGGATCCACCACTACCGTTCGATATCACTTCAATGGTTGATGCAACAGCTACAATACACTCACACATTTCTGCCCACCGGTTCTGTAAAAACCAGCAAGATAAGTTAATTAGTGTGTATCAATAAAAGGCCAGTTTTTCGAATGTATACAAGATTCTCATACCGTGTCCATAAGAATTTCCACTAGAGTCAAGCTATTGATGAGAACAAAACCAGTTTCTTTTGAACCTTCAGCTATGAAACCAGGATGCTTACGACCCGTGAAAATGCTTCTATACTCGTCATGGTTCATCGACTCTTTCTCACTCTTTGAGCATTTTATCCATAAAGGATTGTCCAACTCCGCTAACTTAATCAACTCATCCATAGCCACCATAGCAAGATCCAAAAACATCGAGCTCTCACACATCAAAGTACCTCTGGTGAAACCATGTCTTGTAGAGAAATCCTGTGAGCCATTCCCACCAGTTGAAGGCTGCTCGAATGAAATAGAACCGCCAATGAATCTGTTTGCTAAAGCACAAAGCTTATCGAGCTCGTACTTAAGCTTAGCGTTCTCAATCCTAAGTTGCTGCTGCTCATATGAAACCTCATCAGGTATAACTGCTCCACCACAGTTGTTGCATATAGGATTTCTCATTGCCTCCTTAAGGACACCGTTTTCGACCCTCAGTTTTTCATTCTCTTGCCTGAGAATCGCATTCTCATGCCGCTCTAGTTGCGTCTGGTTAAGATAGAAAAACAACAACTTCTCCATCAAAATCACAGCTTTTCAAGTACTATATGATCATAGATTAGTAAATGAAGATAAATACCTTCATTTGGGTTCTTCTGTTCTGAAACCAGAACTTGATTTGCCTACTCTCCAAAGCAAGTTTGCTTCCAAGTTCAAGCCTTTGCTTCTCATTAGGATGAGGACACGCTTTGAAGAAGCTACACTCAAAAATAGCAAACGAAACACAAACTTTGGATCAATATAACGTTTGATGAATATGGGAAAGTTAGATGCTTTCGAAAACAGAGAACTCCTTACGATTCGAGCTCTTGAATCTGGTAAGAAGTGTGTCTACGGTACTTTGTCTTTTTCTTCTTCTTCTTAGGACGTTGTTCATCTTTATCATCACCACCAGACATTGCGTCAAAGCTATCACTCTCAAACTCATCATCTCTAAACCTCCGGAGAAAACTTGGATTTAAATCTCCTCTAGACATATCAAGATCAAGATCACCATTCATTTTCGCTTTCTGCAACACAAAAAACCAAGACAATAATCTAAGTTACAGAGTGAAAAAGAAACAAGACAAAGCCACCAATGGACAGAAGAACATACTGCAAGACTCGACATATTTGTATTGTCACTGTTTATACTATTCAAACCATCGAAACTCATCATCAAATACACACTACACGAAAGCTCTTCTCAGTTTCTCAGTGTCAAAGTCGCTTATTCGTCAGACTTTTCAATCAATACCCAGAAGATTTTCTGATGAGACTAGACAAGAAAAGTTCTCATCTTTATCAGTTTATATTAAGAGTGAGATCAGCAAATGAAAGAGAAAGGTGTTTCCTTTGTTACATATATACTTATAATATCATATGACTTGTCCCTTTTTTGGTTCAATCACTCAGCCTTAGGTTTTACCTTTCACCTTTTAATCCGATTTGTTCGAAGAATATCTTCAGAAAGGGCAAAAAAACAAAAAATCGAAGCCTAGTTTTACTCGGACCAAAAAACAAAAAAGCTTCGATTTTGACCAAATTGGTTACTTCTTTTGTCATTTTCCTTTCAAGACTTTGACAAATTAGAAACAAAAACGGCAACTTTTTCAAAAAGTCTTGAGCTAAAAGGCCTAAGAAGATCTAGTTTTGACTCCGAATCAATTTTAAAATATTTTTAACTATCGGTTACTGTAACGTAAAATATAAAAACAAAATTTTGAAGATTGACACAAATCGTGTAAGACTTTGGTCTTTTTTCTTGAAATGACAGTTTCAATGTCAAGAGAATTGCCAAATGCCAATTTTATTTATTTGCTTTGTTTATAATGTAAAAGACAGAGAGAGGAGCGCGTGGCCCGAGCTCGTGATGTCCGCCGAGCGGTTTTACCTCCACGCGCTAATATTGTTGTGAAGCCACACGCGCCGTTCAGGTAGACTGGTAGGGGTGTTTTAGTCATTTTAGCGCTGTGGGTTATATTTTTTTCTTCTTCTTGGGGATTTAAATTAAATTCGTGGAGAATATTTGAGATTGCAAAATGTTAGCCTCACATAAATTACATATAACACTAGTGTGCTTGATATTCGTTTTTCTTTCCTAAAGGTGTGTGATTGGACTAGATTGATTCGAATTTTGAATAAAAGTGTTGAATAAAACCACAACGATATTATAGTATTGTAAGCATCAAAGGGATGTTCCAAAAAAAAGAAGTTCGTTATCAAACATACATTGAAATGAGCCATTAAGATAAATGCATTTATACAACATTTGAAAAAATTGGAGTGTTTCAAACAAATTAAATTTTCTCAAAGCTTTTTCTTTTTTTTGGGGCAAAAGTCTAAAAACCTTCTCTGATGAGATTTTACAGCAATTTCCTTTTTTTTTGTAAATTTACTTTACTAATGTTACCACCAATTTTTGGGTTATAATGTTGGTTTGGGACCTCATAGACTAAAAGCCTGAAGAATTCATTTATTAACCATTTGAATAATTTATAATTTCACTTCAATATTATTCATTTTTTATTCCAAACCCATTGGTTTTACAGCGACTAATAGAAACAGAAAAAGAAAAACAACAACTTAAACTCAGAGGTTTTTATTCTTAGATATCTCATCTTCTTGATCGCTCTCCATGCTACTCCTGTTATTAGAAAAAAAAAGAAAAAATCGAGAGCTTAGTATAAGATATATGAACATAGCAAGTAATGTTTCAGACGTTATAGCATGCGCTTACATAGCTATAACAACGTCTAGATATTTCTTTCAGCTGCATGAAAGAGTAGGGATGTTGCAGCGAGTAGGGAGCCTAGAAGCAATGCGAATCGTGTTGCAAAGGCATTCGCTTGGCACTGCCTCAAGAGCAGTGCAACATTCGGCACTCGGGTTTGTCTTGTCGGCTCCAGGAACCACAAACTCACCACACACGTTCAATCCACTCAAGTGCGTATTGCAGCTCTGTCCATCCACCACCGTCGCCACCAAGACCAACACCACCATCACTGCCACCTTCATGATCGTGGCCAATGACGACTTGGAAGAGCTGGACGATGCTGCCATCTTCTTCTTCTTTAGCTTTTATTTGTTTTGAAAATATATGATTTTGAGAGTGTGACTATTCTTTGTTAAATCTATATAGGCCCTTATGGGTTTACTTATGTTTATATAGAGTCAAGGAGTGTTCGAACGATATATGATGAAGAGGGTTTAGGTTTATTATTCGTGAGCTACCTAACGAGAGACATCACGTTAAGCTGCACTTTTTGTGTGTGTGTGTGTGCGGGGGAGTGTAGATTATATGCATGCTTGTGATTCCTGAATGTTTTGTTATATATTAATTGATATATATATACATAAATATACTCATATACATACGATGTTCACCATAAGAAACGGGAGAAATAAATTTTATATATTTTTAGATTTTTAGTAATGTGATTTATATGAATAAGGGTGAGGAATGACCATAGCTTATAGTCGAATGGTTCAAGACTTGAAAAAAAGAGTCTGCGTACAGAAATTTTTTGAAAATGTGGGATTTTATGTATTCTTTGTTTGACATGAAATTGTATGGATTTTCGTAAGAATGCTAATTTGTATGTATATATATGTAGAGACTATTAAAATGGAGACCAACTAGCTGAGATAATTTCATCTATTATATGGTTTTATGATTGTACCATATGTAGTAATATGATGTTTAATTAAACAAGACTTGCTAAGTTTTTGTAGATAAAATTACTTATCAAATTGAATGATAGAAATATCCAGCTATATTTTTTTTACAGATATCAGTGCCAATCCATTCAATCGTTTTTCAGATATAGTTGAATCTGTAGATAATTCTCTATGAATTTTGAAAACAAAAAATACTTTCTACAAAAGTAATTGAAATAATAATGTTTAGTAATATATCTTAAACTTTGAATAACAGCCATTCATATTTTTCAATAAATTTAACAGCTTAACCATTTTTGTAACTTTTTTACAGCACTTCAATTTCTTTAATTCCATTAAAAAAAAGTCATATATATCTAGATGCATATCATGCTTTAGAAAAATTTCAAGGTATACAAAAAATTATGGAAAGATCGTAAAAATATTTAGTTATTTATATCTATATATATTACAATGTGGTGTCATATTGTCACTAATCGAACTTCTTTAGTCGTTAACCTATACATAATCCATGAAATAGAAAAATTATGATGGAGTTTTAATGATTATATATGAGTTGTACAAGTGATTTATATTGGCAAACGAGTGGAAAACATAAATTTATATTAATTTTTTTATGGTGATGCTATGTTCGTATTAATTTAAAGTACATAAACTAAAAAAATGGTAAAAATTTTAAAAAAAAATCAAATAATGGTTTAAAAAGTAAAAGAGTTATTAGAAAACTAATAATAATTAAAACTGTAAAAGTGATGCAGGTCATAATTTATTGATATAAACAAGATTTTCAATTAGTTTTTAGTTAAAAAGTCTTTACATAGAAAAATTATGGTGATATGCAAGACATTCAATATATTTCTTTTGATATACGCCCGAATTAATTTGAAGCACCTAAATTTAAAACATTACAAAATTATAGACTGGTTTTGAAAAATAAAAATAAGATTTATTAGGATAGTAGTAATAATTAATATTGTAAGACTGATTCAAGTTATACACTGAGATCATAATATCTTGTTACAAAAGAGATTTTGAATTATTTTTAGTTAATATTTGTTATATACATATCTTTCTATATATATAGTTAAAAAAATCTAAAATAAATAGATGCATATTGAACTGTTACATTTATTATAGCTTAATGCATTCAACTACCTAAGCTAAATTTATCTTTAATTTAAATCATAAATATATTACACAAGATTCTGATAATAAGTTTGTATCCATCTACTATCACAAATCTTCTAAGAAAATTCAACAGGTGTCTGAAACTTTTAAATTCATATAATCTATTATTGATATAGTAAGCTATTACCAAAAATAAGTCTCAAGAGAAAGCTATAAATTAGTGTTTAGAAAAAAAGATTCAAAGATAAGAAAGATCAAGGTGTGAATCCTCTAAGATTAACAGAAAAAAATCATAGCTGACGACCATTTCTAAGCCATTTTCTTCAACGTAAATTGATGTTTCTCGATCTCTACCTTACTTACTTAAATCATGTTTGTTTTTCAGTTTAAGAACAAACATGTTTTACTCAAATGTGGTTTATTCTTGATTTTGGTAGAATTTCATAAATTCATAAATTGATACATTTTTTTTGTCTTTCCTTCCATCTAAGCATATTTTATATATGATAAATTGATAATCAGACGTTGTATCACTAAATTTGATATTGTTTTAAAACATATTTTTCATCTTGTAGTGATTTCTCCACATATGGTTTGTCACTGTTTTTATCGATGTTCTCACTGTCCTCCACGGTTTTTTTGTCCGTACTGTCCTGTTCCGTATTTTCATCTTCGGTAAATATAAATGACTATATTCATAAACTCTTATGTTTGTTATTTGAAATTCTAAGAAAAAACACATATTTTTCATATAAAATTTGATGATTAATTTACCACAAATTTTTTTTATTTCTTATCAATATTAGACTAGTGGAGAATTTTCTGGCTATACCTATGGTAATAGTTCCCCTTCCCCAGACCGATATACGCTTAGACGTAGTTATTCAGATATTGGGTCAAGCAGTAGACACAATGATTCTGAAAATATGACTATGGAGGTATGCACAATATAAATTAAACTCAATATTTTTCATGTATATATACTAATATTTACTGATAGAATTTAAATTAGGGGCGGATTTGGACACAGTCAAATGAAACATGGGCATTTGACCCTTGTTATTATCTGTTTCCATTTAAAAAAAATTATATATATATCATATTTTGTAAAACAGTGTGCGATTATATCATTTATATTTTATTAAGTATAGCTTTTCAATTATTTTTTGTCTATAACCTCAGATATTTTAGAATCGTCTCTGAACCTACCACATTATATATATTCTTTTAGATGGACACTTATCATTACTTTTATTATGTGAATGAGCAGACAGTGAATGCATTCATAGAAACGGTGGAAGTCTTCAATACAAGATTACCTCAATGGAAAATTTCTCGAACTCATAAGTATGGAGAAAAACCTAAATTTAAGTGGTGGTGGCAAAAGAAAAAGAAGTTTGTCGCCGATGATTTTCAGTATGTTCATATCACTATATGTTCTTCATCTTGTTTACATCTATAGCTTGTTGGTCCTCATTTTTTATCTTTAAATTTTGTGTGTCATGTACTATATCATGATTAATCCATATAGGAATATTGTTAGTCTTGGTTGATATATTAGATGTATAAGTTTTGGTTTAGACCATGCTTTTAGATTTGGTTTGATTTGGTGTGGGTCACATTGTAGGTGTTCGATATGCCTACTCGACTATGAGAAGGGAGAGAAGATAATTACTTTGACACCATGTCATCATATCTATCATAAGGATTGCATTTCAGAGTGGTTGAAGAAAAACACGGTATGAACATAAAATTAAGTCCAAAAATTTATGTTGGTAGAATAGAAAGTTATATTTAAAATACATTAACATCTAAAATTTCTAATGAAATAATATATATTTGCTTATGCAGGTATGCTGTGTATGCAAACGTGAGGTTTATTGTTAAGGTGGTAAATTGTAATTTATCACTTGATAAAGACATGCATGAAAATAGAAGAATCATTATCCATGGTGGATTATTTTTGGTTTTATTTTTAATTTATTATCATATTATAATATGTTGTAAATGTGATCAATTAGTAACTATATAAAAAAAATTGTTATGCAGATGATAAGCACATGTTAGAAAAATAGCAAAATGTGCCGAAACAGACAAGTCAAAACTTTGAAACATAAAATGAAAATTGTAACAAAAATAATAGAAATTATGGCATAGATAAGCTTTTATATTTGTTGAATTAAAAAATTAAACGACTTGAAGCATTGATTTGTCAAATTAATCATATCTACACTTTCTCTGATAGACCAAAAGATATCAGACACTTTTCATGCTTCAACAAAACTCGCAATGTGTTTCTTTAAATCAATGAATTCTCTCACATTTACAATCATGTCCATTAAAGTGAAAAAGGCTAATATCTAATACTGTAATCTAAACATAGAGCCCCAAATTACCATAACTTTGACATCAATCAATCAATAGATTGCGAAGATAATATTAATATTGAAATAGTTAGTATAAAAATAAATCAAGTCTCTACTATTACGAGTCGGTTCAACAGTGAATACACTATCGTAACCAAAATGAGTTTTAAATTAGTAATAAATGGTAAACCTTGTTTGGTTTCCGATAAACACATCAAACATGGCACTTAAACAAAACAAAAAATTGATGGTGGGGAACCGTTAAATAATTTTATGTGATTTATAACTTATACATGAAAAAGGCAAAAAAAAATTAATTTGGTTATTTATATTATTAAAGTGTACTTATTTTTCGGTTATTTGTTCAGAAACAACTACTAATTTAGTGTGTTTAAGCTGGAAAAATTTAAGAATATATGATCTATTAGAAAATCATTACTGATTCCGTGTGAGTGAGGATAAAATACGAGAAAATTTTATGTGGTGATTGTAGAATGAGCAAACAAATCTTTCAAACCTCCTAAAAATAATGCACGGCCGTCGGACAAGCGTAGGGTCCACAGGCCAAAAAAGGACGTGGCCCACTAATGATGGTGGTCGGAGCGTTATACGTGGTATCAGACCAAACCCTTATGAGTGTAATCGTGTGAGTTCACACCGTCGGGGTGACAACTTTGGTGTGCAACGAGTACGTTGCATTCTTTTAGTTGGTGATGATTATAATATCCGGTTTATAAGATATGATAGTACATGAGGAGAAACTTAAAAGAATTGATTTGACTACATATGTCATCAACTTACACTTATCTTTTGATCATTTGTCTAGACAAAATTTTATAGTTAAACATGTTTGAGTTGGAGCAATTTAAATATGGATGGTCTATCAAAAATTTATTTCTGGTATGGTATGAGTAAAGAAAAATTATGAAAAATATAACCACTGATTGCAGATTCAGAAAACAATTTTTTTGAATTTCTTAAAAACAACGCAACAACCATCAGACGAGAATAAATTCCACGTGCAGAAAATAGACAATATATGACTTTGATTTTCTGACAAATACATGCTGTTCCTCGACATTCTCATTTTCTATATCATTCTTGATTTCAGCTGCTATGTTTTCCAAGTATTTTTGAATGTTTGGTACAAACACCACATCGATGTCGCTAATCTCATCATAAAAATAAAATAAAAAAGTATTCTGAAGCATCCCTTCGATTATGTACAACTCACCATCCTCCATAGATATGTCTTTCCTCCTTTTCTAATTTGTCCAACTGTATATTTTCCATCCAAGCTTTCTTAACAACTAAATCAGAAGCCTGCATCAAAGATTCAGTATGCAAATTTGTGAGTTCCAATTCCAAATGACCTATAAAAAGTTGCAGTTTTATCAGATCTATTTCAATTTAGACCATATATAAAATAATTGGATAATTTCTTTTAATAGTTTAAAAAATTTACACATATCACAACCTAATAAATAAAAAAATAAATTTTCTTAATTAATTGCATAAAATTTAAATAAATTTTTTTTCAAAAGGTATCATAATTCATTTCTCACTCTTTTTATTTCCTATATATGCTTTTTATTTCTTTCTAATTTTGATAATATTTTACATTGCAATCTAAAAAAATCTAAAATGGAAAGCAGTACCTTTGGGTTGTTTTAGTTAACTACAATCAATATTTTAAAAATTACTCACTAATAGTAATTATAATTTGAATACATGTAAATTAATTGTTTATCTTTGTATATTAACAAAAATCCATTTTTATATTACTATTAATTAATTTAACACACATAAAATCTATAAGTATTTATCAAAAGGTTTAAAACAAAAGAGAACTATATGGTGTAAATTAATGTTACAAATTTATAATTAATATAACCACAGAAACCACTCAGCTTCGGAGACAATATCTTGGGTATCTTCTTTTGCTACAAAACTCAGCAAAACACTAATGTCTAAATCCCTAGATCAATCGTCCATTGATGAAGCAATTGCATTAGGAATGGAGTTGCAGTTTGATGATTTATATCTAAAGATTGAAGACTCTGAAGATCTTGTGATGAAAATGAAACAAAAAGAAGGTCAAGCTAGTATATGGACATATGAATAATATATCAATTCTGTTTATATTCTTGGTTTCTTTTCACATGTTTCCATTTTGATGTTTGAATTATGTTTTACTAGATGAGTTTTCCTTTTTATATAAAAGTTTATACATAACTAAATATTATGATTTTTATTTTTATAATTCGAATTATTGGTTTCTGCATTGAAATTTTACAGAAGCATCTTTAATACGCAATGATGAAGAATATGCAAAGCTGTTGCAATTAGAGGAAGATGAACAATTGGCAAAAAATATGACATGGAAGGTACTTCATGTTTTTTAATTAATTTTTTTTGAATATTATTATTATGTGGTGTGTTTAGGAAAAATAATTAAAAAAAAAATATGTTGATAAGTAATAGATAAATGTATACATATATACAGAAAACCGGTTTGTGCATAAATTATATTAACATTGGTATAGATTTAATATATAGATAACTTTCACAACAAGTAATTCAAGCACATCTATGTTTTTTTTAAATTGCTCCCTCAATTTCAATTTATATTTTGTTTAATTTTTTTTCATATAAATAAAGGAAACTGTTAAATTTTAAATTTTATATTTATTTGACTAATAAAATTTATTATTTTTTATTAATTTAATTAGAGAAAAAAATAGTTCAATAAAAAAATTGTACTGAAATCATAAAAGGACATATATTTTATAGCAAAAATATTTCCTTTTTAAAATGATATATAATATGAAACAAAAAATATAATTTTTTGAATTCGAATTTTGTTACCGTTAGTTTGTAATAAAGATATTTATCATCTATTAATTGTGACTACGTGATACTTATATTAAAAACATTATATTTTGTGAATGATCTAAATAGCTTTGAAATTTTGTGATTAAAAATAAATTAATTATAATTAAGTTGTAACTTTTGACATTCATATGCTTATTAAATTTTTAATGTTCGTTGATGAAATTAATATCTTTAAATCAACAGTAATGATGTCTATTTGTATATTTTTTTGTTATCATAATTCTTCAATAGTAAATATAAAAATTAAATTTTGGTTTATATATTTTTTACTTAAGAAACTTATTATTCTTTAATAATTAATAAAATGACTAAAATTTGAAATTTTAAAAGAACCACATGATTGAATTGTATTACGCGCGATATATTCTCATGACTTTGCAATAAATTTAGATTTGCTATTGCTAACGTGTTTCTATGATATTTTTCTATATTTTCTTTGATATGCAGAGAATCCTCCAAACGTTCCTCAACCTGATGTTCCTTCGGTAATATCGACTTCATTTATAGATACACAAATTGCGTGTAATTTTTTTTTATATCAAAAGTATATACGGGTATTTTTTTGGTCCTATTTTCACTGCACCCACTATTTTATTGGCCACTATAGGATTCACATAATAGTTTCGGTTTCGATACATGATCCTTATATGATTTTATTTTTTTATTTTTTCTAATATAAGAATTTACATAAACATGTTCGTCATGTAAGTTTTATAACTTTTCACAAACTAATGACTTTTAATTAATTTTCAGACTAGTAGAGGAACAAGTGGCCCGAGCAACAGTGATAGGTCTCAGGATCAGACTATGCATGGTGATTTTGAGATTCAAGAATCAAATAGTTTAACTAATCAAACTGAGAACAACAATTCTCAAATTGAGTTAGGAGAATCGACCGAGGAAGGTAATAAAGAAGGATTGCCTGAAAATATAATCTCCGAACTACCGACTCATAAGTATGGTCGCAAAACTTGGTGGTGTCATAAGAAAACATTTGTTCCCGATAAAATTCAGTAAGATCATATAACTTTTATATCTTTAAATTATTTATGTACATGTGGATTTAGTTTATCGTCATTACAATACCAAGACTAATTTATGGAACTTATGCTTAGTCTTTGGGTAAACAATCATGTCCAGTTCGAATTTTTGTTTAATTTGACATGGATTTTTACTGTATAGGTGTTCTATATGTCTAATCGATTATGAGAAGGGAGATAAGATAACTATTTTACCATGCAAACATTCTTTCCACAAGGATTGTGTTTCAAATTGGTTAAAAGAAAACAAGGTATGGACCTAAGTCGAGTCTTAATATTTATTAAAATAAATGTTAGTGAAAGTTGCATATAAAACATATTCTTGTGTAAATATTCCTATGTAGATGAAATTAATTTTGTTGGTGCAGGTATGCTGTGAATGCCAAGCCGAGATCAATCCATAATGCTAATTCTCATGGGAAGGAAATGATTAACAATATAGTAAACTAGGGTTGATGTAATTTTCTGGTAATTTTGTGAGAATTTTAAGGCAATGATTAAAAGAAACATTTTGTTTTTATTTACACAGATTTAATTTAAAATTTTTTCACAATTATATATAAAAAAAAACAGAATAGCCTGATCAAGCATATAAGAAAGAGAAAATGAATTAAAAGAGATACATTAAACACATAATTGTCCCACTAAACTTGGTGACTTTTGCCAAAAGTTGACTATAATATCCCTTAATTTAATTTAAAAAAAATTAGAACAGCTTAATCAAGCATAGAATAAATATATCTCAAGTGGATTCACATAAACGATCAAAGAAACCATTATAGACTTCGATTGTTCAGAACAAACCATCTCTTTCAAGACATGACTTTAGATATCATCTCAAGCCCACAGTCTCTGTAGTTATACACACACAATGTCCAAGAAGGTATCCGGTAGAAGTATTAAACAAAATTGAAGAAAATATTGAAAACAAAGCCTAAAGAAATCAGGATGATTCAAATGTATCATAGTAGCAGTACTTGGAAAACAACTTCAAGAAAAAATTGACAACAAAAGGGACTTGGAATTTAAATCGGACAAAACAGCCAAACATGATTGGTACAAAGGCGTATGGTTCTCACACGCAACACTAAAGTATCTCTTCCTAGTATAATTCATTTGATAAAAGTTTCTCTATAACTGAAAGTGAAAACAAAGAAGCGCTTGAAGCCAAGGACCAAGGGGGATTCATCACTTTGATAGCTTTCATATCCAACGACCCATATCTAATTCTGACCATTACATCACACAGGTACACTAATTATTATTTTTTAATGGAAACAAAAGAAATTAAACACAATTTTGACCCAAAAAAATAAATTGAAAAAGGTAACATATTTGAACTATGGAGCATTCATGTATCTTGTCAAATTTAAGAACTATACAATCTACCACTAATTTTCTTGTCACAGAGTCTGTCACTAATTAAATAATTTAAATAAATATATAATAAATTAAAGTAAAAGAATTACAACATGTTGTCTTAAGAACATGATTAATTCAAAGATTATTTACTATTTACAAAAAACTTAATTATTATTTTTTGAAATTAACAAATGTCAATAACTTAGAAAGAAACATATAATATTATGGACAATAAACCATTTTCAAGCAATAAATAAAAGTCAACGTGGTTAATAAGGGGAATTAGCCCTGTACCATTTAAAATCTTTAGAGAAAGTGTGAATCTTTTGGAGCCAAAAAAATTCTTCAAATACATTTAATCACATAAATTCAAGAGGCGCATAAAGAAACTTTTTAAATTGATATGTAATCTTCTGGTACAGTCATTAATTACCATAGTATCTCGTAAGAGGAGGCTTCTTTCAAGTGATTATTTAAGGGATTGAGAGATAGATTAAGGTATGAATTATATTTTTTGTTGATTAAGAGAAAACATAAAGATCAATCATCGTCGAAAGCATCATCTATTTCTTTCAGATTCTCGACAAAATATCTATGCCTCGGCTTGAAAACCATTCATCTGTCGATGAAAATATTGCACTGTTCTTACAATATGGTTTATCCGAAGATTCAGAAAGAACGATTAATGATGATGTTATTGCTCGGGAGATTCAACAACAATATCAAAACAATTTGTTGTACGACGATGCTGCTATCGCTTTGGAGATTCAGCAACAAGAAGGTAAATAAATCATTTGTCGATATAGTTTTTTATTTTGACAAAAAAAGGTTTTTAGTTTTCAAAAGGAATTTTTGTTTTTTATGATTCCATTTGTATATGTTTTCAATTCTCACTTTCTATCTTATAAAACAGTGTGTGTACTCAAAAACCATCTCTTATTTACTGATTTAGAAAAAAACATATAAGTAATGATTTAATAATTAAGTTATGTAATTCTTGTCATACATATAACGAGAATCACATGTGTTGTAGATTATTTACATGATGATGAAGGATTGGCAAGAACGTTGCAAGACATAGAGGGTAATCTCGTTATGCTTCTATATACTAATACAAATCAAACAATATATATTTTTGTTGATAGAGATAATACACATCAAACAGTATATAATCTTTAAAATGTAAAACAAATAGATTATAGTAGAATTTTCAACTCTAATGTTCTCTAGATATACCTTAGAGGCTTTGATCAACATATTTAGGGAAAACAAATGATTCATAACACCATAAATGCTTGAATTAGTCTAATATATTTTGTAAAACTAAAATAATATGGAATAGATATTCTAAAACCAAAAAAGGGCTTACAAATTACTTCATGGTAATTCCAATTTTTTTAATTTATAAAAAGTCTAATTGGTAATAGAAACATCTAATTTTAATTGTTTTGCAGGTAATCTGCAGACATCTCTAAGCGATGATGAAAAACTTGCTAGATATTTGCAGCAGCAAGATGAATGTATGTATATACTTTTTTCACCTTTTTTTTCAACCACCTTATGTTTTAATTTTATAATTTCATCTATTTGACGAATAATTTTTGTCATTTTACGATTAAAATATCGTACCACGCTTACTATTTTGTGATCCTCGGACCCCAGCGGCAAATAGTGCGGACGATGATATACAAGGTATTAAATAACGAACTTGTAGATTGTATTACATCTAGCTATATTTACGTATGTGTTAGATAAGAATCTCCAACTAAGTTAGGATTTTAAGTTTCTATATATTTTTATTTAAATTTAATACTTAAGTTACTTTTAAAGACGATAAACAAAAAATTTTAAACGCAGAAATGTGAAATAGAAGCAATAGCATTATTGATGAATTGTATTTCCTCTTAAGTATTTTGCCACGACTTTGTTCTTACTTATTACGTTGACGCCTTTATATTTCTTTCAATCTGCAGTCAATCATTCGTACATACCTCAACGTGATGCTCCATCGGTAATAGTGACTTTTGCCAACTTCTGAAAATTTTAATTACTAAGAAAATGCTATATAAGTTTATTAAATTTAGATAAATTAACTTGCATGTCATTATTTCATCAAATTACCTATGAAAATACGCATAGTTTTATTTTATTTTTATTAATTTTAAACTGACAATCATATTATTGAAATAAAATTAATTATTGTATTGCAAAATATTTTTGCTATGTATTATATTCTAGACTAGTAGAGCATTTTCTCAGTATGACGATAATGATCACTTCTCGGGTCATCATACACATACTCGTACTTCTTCAAGTATCTCATCAATTAGTGACCAAAATGTTCCTGCCAATGAGAACATTGATCCCGCAAATATGACGTATGAGGTATGTACAATGCCAACTAAACGTTTTCATCCAAATATTTATATATATATATATATATGGTTTAACTAAGTTCTCGAAAATGAAACTTGTATATTAATATTTTCTTCTTCTTTTCATTTTGATGAACAGGAATTGAATGAGTTAGAAGAATCCATTGGAGCTGTCAGTAGAGGTTTATCGCAAATGAGGATCTCCCAATTGCCGACTCATAAGTATGGTACTAAAACCAAAACTTGTTGGTGGCAAATTAAGAAAAAGAAGTTTGTCGCCAATGATACTCAGTAAGATCATATCCCTACATCTTTTACCTTGTTTATAAGTTTTGAGTCCTCATTTGGATCTCTATTCATTACTATTCAATTGAATCCATGTAACTAATGGTTGTTGCTATCACATATAAGATATAGTTTAGGTCATGATACTAGCTATGGTTTGATTTGGTTTGGTTTGAGTATTATTATTATTATAGGTGTTCGATATGCTTAGTCGACTATGCAGAGGGTGATAAGATAACGACGTTGCCATGTGAACATATCTACCACAAGGATTGCATTTCACAATGGTTGAAACAAAACAATGTATGAACATAAACTCAGTCTGAATTTCTGTTTTAAATACGTGCACGTATCTATCATGTATTGTGTTTGGTACATGCAAAGAAACACACATTCTCGATTGAATATTCTAATGAATATAAATGTTAATTTTGTTTTTGCAGGTATGCTGCGTCTGCAAAGCAGAGGTTTAATCCATAATAATATCGTTGGACAATAACGTTTAGCAATCTATAATGTATGGGTTCAGTGTTTATTAAAAATTATAGTCCAATCATTCTCCCTAAAATTTGAAGCTTCTATCGTTAGAATTAGATAAAAATTCGTACCTATGCGTGAGTTTATATATATATATACCAAACATGTGTTTGGATTTTATTAAGTTCTAAACATTTTGTCATTTTTTATTGTTGGTATGGAATGATATAATAATGATGATTGTACTAATTGGCCATACTCTTTTTTTGTATGTAGTTATTAAGTTATTACAAAAATGGTCATCGTATATTTTTATAATAGATATCTATGACTTACTTATTAAAGATGATGGCTCGACATTGTCCACTGACTTGTCTCAGGAAGGATAACTTTTCTTACGTATCCTCATGACCGCAATTATATTGTTCAGTAGATCGAGTAGTAGAACAACAAGATCAAGGAGAAAGATGCTCAGTTTAAGCATGAGAGCATAAGAGAAATATGTTCCATTCGACCAATTGAAGCAAGATTACAACGACAACCCATCAAAAACTATCAACGTATATGACATTCATGCAAATGAAGTTCCTAGCAGATTTTCTGCCAATTGAATAGTTTGTTTTTTAAGTTTGAAAAGAATATTTTATTTATGTTTCATATTTTTATATTTCTGTTTTAAACAAAAAAATGAATCTCAATATATTAGTTTTCAGATTAGTTATATTTATTTGATTTTTTTCTCATTTAATAATTATAAAAATATTAAATATGTTTCAGAAACAAGTTCAGCTAGAAATCCATTTGAACAACACCTACAGAAAACAAAATAATTACTAACAAATTTTCAATAAAGAAGATTCCGGATCTAACTGTCAGATTTCTATTGATTTTTTATCATTAAATATTCGCCAAACTTTTTTGACTGTTGTTCTTTCGACAACAAAAAAAAAATTGAAGGGTCAAAATATATCAGAGAACTGTTATAAATGATCACTTCTGATGGTTTTTCGATCGGATTTGTTTTTATAATCCGATTCTTTTCTTATGATGTATTTCATAAAATGCGATCGATGAACTTCTATATATAAAATTATATTAATTTTTTTGTAATAGTTTATAAACTATATTTCTGAAGTTCTTCTTTTAGATACAGTAAGCATCTGGAGTTATGAAACTTATGAAGATGATAAACATAACTAAAGAGATATAGATCATTACTGATAGTCTTTACTATTTCTGTTTATTTTTATTTTTTTTTAATTTTATAATTTTATTAAAATTTTCAATTTGGATGAATCGGAGTAGCAGTACACGACGGCGACGTACCAAAATATTCTTTACTATTTCATAAATTGTAGATAGTGATATTCATCAAATGTTCTGAAAATGGTTTTTCTTTTAAAAGAGATAATAAAGCTTAGAATCTTAGTAAGATAATTTGGACTTGATCCATCAAGGATGAGTTGGTTGGATTTTGAAATAGGAAACTAAGAGCAGCTCCATCAGTGAAATATTTGAAATGGTTTCTAAACCAAATAAAAATAATATTTTAATAAAATATAATTATTTAGTTAAATCAAAATATTTAAAAAAACGGTTGAACCAATTGTAAAATGACAAATCGAAAGAAAGGTGTAATGAATATCTCAAAGTTTTACATTTAAACTTCTCTTTCCTATTTAATTTTCTTTTTTCTTTTTTTAATTGCTGAGATACGTATTTTTTTATACCGAGCTGCTCTAACAAGCGTCATCTACTCCATTTCTAATTTTCTTAAACAATTAAATATAATTTAAATTACTTGAATCAATATAAATTAATAATATTAATCGATCAAAGAGCATATTAATTGTATTTTTAATTGATTGTTAGATGTGCCGAGGTGTATAGCTTATGAAAAGCCAAAAGTCTACTTTTCATATAGAAGACTAAGAAGATACTATTGCATTTATTAAATATTTTCGTCGTGTGTTCGTGATCAAGAGATTACACACTAATAATGCTCCCTTGATCACGAACACACGACGAAAATTTATATGGCGTGCTAGTTATTTTATTAATTCATCTAATCAATGCCATTAGTTACCAAACAAAAAACTCACAATAAAAGCTTTACTTCTGACAAAATATAATCAATCTTTCAGTTTATATTTTTTCTCTTGACATAACATCTGAAGATGCAGCCGAACCAGGTAGACATTGATGAAGCCTTGGCGTTGTCTTTGTTGTATGATTGTTCCCAATCGACCATTAACGATGCAGTTACTGCAAGACAGATTCAAAAACAAGAAGAAGGTAAATGGTTATAAGGTTTGTTGTAATGAACCAATATCCAACCCTATTCGGTCTGGTTCGTTTATCCTCAGCCTTGATTCAGTCAGGCTATGATTTGGCCTTCTAAATTATAATTTAAACCTCCGATCTAACCAACGGTACAAACAATTAGCTCGGAATTAATCTGGTCCGTCTAACCTGTGACAAACCTTCAATCTCCCATAACATTTTTATATATATTTCTTTTTTTTATAGATCAACACATATTTTTAGTTTTATGAAGATGAGTATGTTTCACCACCTCCGTGATTTTCCGAGTCATCTTAATCGATAATATCTTGTTGAGAAAAAAAAATGAGTATGTTAAGTTTTATAGGTTTTCAATTAAAAATACAGTATAGTATTAGAAATTAATATTTAGGAAATTCATAAACTTTTTTTCGGTTTTGAGTTAATTTTTTGAATCTTTTACGTATTATTTTAGGTCTTTACGATATGAAATCTTAACAGAATTATTAATATAATTGTCTCTTATTAATTAATTTTAAAATTATCCAGATTGCTTGACGATTAGTTATAACGTTCATCTATTTTTGTTGTTACAAACTTATATAGAAGCATTTTTAATTGCTGATGAAGTGCTGGCAAAAGAATGGCAAGATATGGAAGGTAATTTTGTTATGCATGCTAAATCAAAATTACACTTTGTAAGTCTTTTTTTTTTACAACAATTACACGTTGTAAGTCAACGAATTAATTCACTGGTGTCATTGAGAGAACATGTTTTTTTTTGTCAACCTCAAACCGTCGTTTTCTTAATTAAATATTTTTATTTTCTTAATTAAATCTTACCCAAAATACTATAAAGTTGAATATTAATTTAAGTCACTTGAAAGTACAATAACTGCAAATTCATGTGAGATCTATCTATGCCATACTTTTGTAGCTCTGTATCTCAATCAAATTGTTTAAGTCTTCACAAAAGTTTTGCTAAATGTAGGTTCTCCTCATATCTCTCTAAGCGATGACGAAAAATATGCTAAATTGTTACAAGAAGAAGAATGTAAGTGTGTGTATATTTCT
This sequence comes from Schrenkiella parvula, assembly GCA_000218505.1. Classification (NCBI taxonomy): domain Eukaryota; kingdom Viridiplantae; phylum Streptophyta; class Magnoliopsida; order Brassicales; family Brassicaceae; genus Schrenkiella; species Schrenkiella parvula. Next base: position 7,743,819 of record CM001192.1, on the reverse strand, counting down.
TCTTATCGCTGTTTAATTTGTATTTTTTTGAAGAATACTATTTTTGTATATCAGTTACAAATGTTATACAATTTTATATGTTTTTGGTTAATGTATGTCTAAATTGATCCGTATTATCCCAAGATATGGCGAATCATGTTTCTTTAAACCAAATTACCCATCAATTCCAAGACCTAGAAGGTATTAAACGCATAACTCTCAACATTATATATAAATTGAGAAGTAATGTTGAAATAGTATAAATATGCATTTCATTTTTTAATCTATAGTCAATCGTTCGACCTCTCTTAACGGTGCTAGTTCCTCACATCAACAAAGTCATGTTGGAAGTTCCTCAAATCCTTCATCTCACAGTTTTCAATCTCTTCCTCCTAATAGGGATATTGATCCTGAGAATATGACTTATGAGGTACTCACACCATAACATCGATATTAATAGACTTTTTGTGATGGTATATAAAGGCATGATGAGCTAGTGAAAGAGCTTATATAAATGAGATGTTACACTTCTGGTTAGGAACTGAATGAACTAGGAGAATCAATCGGAGCGGTCAGCAAAGGATTGTCGAAGAGTAGAATCGATCAAATACCAACTCATAAGTTTCAAGACCGGACCTCATGGTTTGGAAAGAAAGTGTCTGGTTCCGGAAAAACTCAGTAAGATCTTAATTAATCTATGCTTTTTTCTCTTCTTTTATTGTTTGGTGTATGAAAATTTGAATAGTTTCTCTATCTATATTGGCTGACACTTTTAAATATTCTTATAAATATAATCTATATTTTATTTTACGTGAGGTAACTAATATATCTTTAACTAATACTATATCTCTTTTCAAGTCTCTGTTCTTTTAATTTTCCATGTGATATACCATACTTCATAGAAATAAAATAGAAAACCCGAAAATAATAAGACCCATTATTTTTGTGAAATAAAATTACAAAGAAACGCTTTATGTTCTAAATAAAGTAAATATTTTGATTTGTTAATTTTTTTGTATCATTTGGTTTGTTTTGTTTAATGGTTGTAGATTTATAATTTGCGGTTTACGTTGGGATTTTTAATTGGTTTGTATTGGTTTTGGGGATATTGAAGGTGTTCGATATGTCTTACCGAATTCGAGGGAGGAGATACGGTATCTACTTTGCCATGTACTCATATATATCATAAGGAATGCATTTCACGTTGGTTGGAAGAAAACAAGGTATGAACATAATTAAATTTAGACTATTTAGTCTACATCATTTTATATTTTTTATATTAAGTACTGAAAGATACGTACCTAAAACTAATAAGAACTACATTAAAAAATGTTATTATTTTGTATATGCAGATTTGCTGCGTTTGCACAGCGGAGGTTGGACCATAATGCTAATTAATGGCCGTTGGAGTTTTATGATTTAGAATTGAGTGGGTTAATAAAAAGTGACAACAAATAAAAAAAAAGTATTTAGGTAAATAATAATGGTTAGATTTATTGTTAGAAATAGTCAAAATATCTACGCAAAAATAATATATGGATAAAATTAAATTATGCTATTTTTAAACAAATTTAAGAAAATGTATTCATTTCTTTTTATTTTTGTTTATCGATAAACAAACATATATTTTCATAATTATATAGAACCCCAAAATAATAAATCATACAGTAATATGATGAGAATATAATTTCATAAGATAAAGCAGATGTTTACATAGAAAAATAGTATGATATTTTTCAGCACCTAAAATAGATAAGTAAACCGTATAAACATTTCATTAGATTTATGAAATGTCTATAATAAAAATGATATGAAAAAATACCAATTCTCTAACTATTAAATGAAACAGGTGAAATTGTCCAAAATGTCAAAAACAAAAACTACTATTCTTGACTTGGAACAAGAAAATACATTGTAGTTTACCCAACTGCTCATAATTTTTTTTATGGGTTTACGTACTTGTTTTATTAATGTAGCGGCTTTGTTGCAAATTGTTTTGAGAATTTATTATCTTCAAGTAAACTCAGATAATTTTTTACGTCAATAAAATTATTTCTTATAAAAAAAAGCATTCATCGAAAAATATTGAAGCTTGATTTTGGATCTCTGAAAGAAAACCAAATTGTTTTTAGAACAAATGTAATTTTGGATCGATGATCCAATTCTATTTTAAAAGTAAAATAACACAACTCCAAATAAAAGCTGTTAAAAAAAGAATTTAAAAAAAAAATCAATTATTCTAAATCCTCGTTTCGCTGGTGTGATATTTTTTAATATAATATGTAAGTTAGTGGTTTGAAATCTAGCTATTAAGATTTGACAGTTTTTAGTTTATTTTATTATTACTAGCTTAGACGTGGTTCATGTTAATCAATTAGATATTAAATATAACCAATGTTTCATTACTTTGATAAGCAAGGTGTCATCATTACAATCATCGTAGTAACGTTCATATTAAATATACCACTAATTTGCCTATTTGCCTACAACCATCTATCTCTTATGCCAAGAATCGTATAGTTTCTTTTTCAAAAACGTTTGTCTACTCGTATAGTTTTCATTTTACAAATGAAATTAAATTAATGGTCATCAACCATATACACTTTTTGTGAGTGGTTACATTTAACATCCGTGAATAAAAGATTTAACCATCCACAGAAAGAAGTCACCACGAGGGAGCTTCACGCTATATACGTGAATTTTAAAAATATTTAAGTATAATTTATTAAATATTTGACAAAATGATTAAGTCGAAATCTCGCCATGCTACTGGCAGAATGCGTTGGACACAAGCTCCCATCACTATTTTTAGATTTTTTGCACCCACTAGATCTCTATATATATATATATATACATTTTATGTTAATAATTTAATTTGTAAGGGAAAATAATTTTATCAGTATTTTAAAGTTAAATTAAATCTTATTTATGTAAGTATTTATGAGGACCAGGTGTTTTCGGAGTGAAGATCAAATCACTCACTTTTTATCATAAAATTATATGCATACTCTTTTTTAAAGAATAAAATTTATTTATAATATTAATAGATAATATTATTTATAACGTTAATAGATAATTAAATATAAATATTCATATATTTAATGTCCTTTACCGGTAACTAGGATGTGATATGATTAGCATCTTTCATGGGTACTAGTTTGTCACATGAAACCATACGCTTTGGATATATTCCATTTAAAATCCCCATAACATGTCTTTCTCTTTTCATTATTGTAAGTTTCACTTTTTCCCATTATTAAATTAGTAATCGGTCACTATAGTAACGATTTTCTCAATCCTAAACTAAGATAAAACTATAGACTATAACTCTTCTGAGTTATTGATAGATGATTTTTGTTTTTAAAAAAATTAAATTTTGAGATTTATTGTTATTGGTTTATAAATTTTAAAAATCTTAGTAAAAACTATTGTTATTCAAATTTTTGTTATGTATCATTGATTTTAAAATTCTATTAAAATCTTATATTATCAAGACAAGTATTTTCTACAATTTTACTCATATGACTCATTTTCAAAAAGATCATGTATATCCATGAAAATTCTAAAATGTATATAAAGCAAAAATACACACACACACACACAAACCTAATAAAAATAATCAATTTGACAAAACACTATCAAAAATAAAATAGTTACAATGCAAACCATATTATAACTCATATCTTGTAACACACAAAACATGAACTAGATAAAGAAAAGAAGAAAATTTACAATTCCCATTAATTTTTTATCTGTAATCATTCTTAAAGAATACATTTATAATTCTTGTAACATAATAAAATATTTAGATCTTTTACACGACATAATATCAACATTCAGTAATAATTTTTCATACATATAAATAATACATGTAATAACAAAATATTACTCTATGATTCAAATCAAAATATTTATTTATACATACAATAACAAAATAAACGCGTATACGAAATGTATAATGACGTGTGTATATATATAGCTGATGTATTTATTATACATATAGAATCTTTAGATAAGCTCGAGCTGTTTTGTTTAGTGAATAGGGAAAGTATTGGGTCCTCGACGGAATGTCATTTTCTCTTATCCAATTTCCTCGATCATATCAATAATTGGATGGCTTTCTTTCAACTATCATTTTTATTCTATTTCCAAACATATTTTTTTCTAATACCCATCAATTTTTATTGAGTACTATTTGGAAACTTTATCTAGATTCTATCCACATAATTCGAATATTTAAATGAAAAATAGAAAAATAGCTAATATAAATATACATAATCATATATTAAAGTGATATAATGGGGGTAATATTATGTATATATATAAATATGTATATATTTATAATTAATCATATATTAAAGTGATTTGGTAACTAATAATATCTTTCATTAGTGCTGCATATAGGTAGACCTTAAAAAAACAAGAAAAGTACTTATCTATAAGTCCAATATTAGATGAGATCGAATATTTCTTCCACTTGTGATATCATAATATTACGTGACCTATAGTTTATAAACTAAGTCATAGAGTACTAATCAACATTGTCCCCCTTGGACCAACACTTGCATGTATTATCATTCTTTTTCATTGCTAATTTCTTACGATGGTTCACATTTTAGGTTTGGATCAATTGCTTATCTCCGGCAAATATGGTGGTTAGAAGCCGTGGGAAATCTCAAATTCGAATTTGCACCTGGAAAATACAGTTTATTTTTCAAGATACAATTAGGCAAACCTTTGAGAAAGTGTGGGAGAAAAACATGTAATTTCGACCAAGTTCATGGTTGGAACATCAAACCGGCCAGGTTTCAACTGTCTACATCGGACGGCCAGTGCGCTATGTCGGAACGACATTTGGACGAATCAGGGAGGTGGGTTTATCATCATGTGGGTGACTTCGTCGTAGAGAATCAGAACACACCCCTTTGTGTCAAATTCTCTATGCTCCAGATAGATTGTACACATACCAAAGGTGGGTTATGTTTAGATTGTGTGATCATATGTCCATTTGAGTATAGGGGCAAATACACATATTTCGATTAATTTTTTTGAAAGGCTTTTGTTTTGATATGTTAGTGTGTAGGCAGATTTTTTTTGTTGTTGTAAATATATCTCTTTATATGTAAAATAAGTGATATAATATATGCAAAAATTGAAAGCCTTAAAAAAAAAGTGATATAATTTGCTGTACAAATTTCGATTAGTTTGATTATTGGATGTTTGAGATGTGAAGAACGCATTACAATTCTTATGTTTATTTATTTAGAAAGTTGTGGAACACAATTTTGGAGATTGATATTATGTCTCTTCATATCAATAACCAATTTTTAGATATTAGTGGATTTTATAAAGTTTATATATTTTATGCGGTTTCATAAAATATTTTTTAAAATCGTATAAATCATATAACATTTATAAACCTTTATAAATAACTAAGTAGAGTAACTGAATATGGGATTTAGATTAGTTGCATATTTTATATGGTTTTGTAAAGCATTTTTAAAAATTATTTAAATCATATAACATTTATAAACTCTTATAAATGACCAAGTAGAATAACCGAATGCGACATTTTTATTAATCGTATATTCTAAACGGTAGTATTATAAGGTAGCTTTTAAAATTGTATTATCATTATAAGTAACCAGTATATAAACTGAATAAACTGAATTTGAGATTCATATTAATCTATATTTCATATGGTTTTATAAATTAGTTTTCAACATTGTATAACATTTATAAAATTTTATAAATGGCTAATATGAATCTCATATTTGGTTTTATAATGTTTTATAAGGTTCTATCCTAAATTTTATAAAATGCATAGACCAATAAATTAACTCAGTTGTCTGCTTCAATCTTGTATATATACAATGACTAAGGATGGAGGGGTGAAACAAGTGGTGCACTTGATTTTTTTTTAACATTTAAGAAAGTATGAACAATTGTCTCTGTTAAATTTTTTTGATGAAGTTTGTTTTGTAGAATCCTTTAAATATTACTCAAGATATTATACGCTTTTGTGAAAAGAGAGACTCTGATATTTTATGAGGATATAAATGTGCTTTCTTTGATATGATTTTAAAAGTTACCTTATAAAATCGTGTATATACAGAATGTATAACAAAATTATAAGTAAACTTCACATCGAATATCTATTAAATGAATATGGCGATATCAAGTTAAAATATGAGATTGTCTCTTTCATTGGGTATTCATATTTTTACATGAATATGAGATTGTCTCTTTCATTGGGTATTGATCATAGATTTTATTTGGTTTTGGAAATTACCTTTGAAAATTGTATAAATAGTTTATAATAACATTTATAAACCCTTATGATGAAATGAACAAGTAAAAAACCAAATATTATATGATTTTGTAAGATACCTTTTAAAATGGTATAATATTTATAAACTTTATAAATGAACAAGTAAAGGAACCAAATTTGAAATTCCTATTAATTGTGTTCTTTAAAAAATATTTTAAATTTTTATAATCGTATAAATCGCGTGATATTCTTAAACCCTTATAAATTAAAAAGTATAGAAACCGAATATGAGATTCATATTAATCATATATTTTAAATGGTTTTGTAAATGTTTTTTTCTTTTTAACATCTCTTTCATTCATTTAGAAACCAAATAGTCTTCATGAAGACAGTTTGTAATACAGAGTGGTACATAAAAAACGATATAAAATGATTCTTTTTAAAAACATATAAATGTATGTTTATAAAGGTTTATAATTTTTATAAAATTGTATCACACGTAACTTAATGACTTATCCGCATTTTTAAAATTTGTTAATAAATGATACCAATTGTTGGTCATTCAAATCCGGAAGTTGTGATTTTTAAAGAACGAATCCATTAAATATATAAAATATTATGTTATATGTAAAACTAAACATTCTAACATATTATGCTATTATATATGTATATATATTAATACCATATATTGTATATATATTACTTTTATAATAAATCAGATTTATTATCTAAATAACTATCCATTTTTCATCTAAATAACTATCCATATTGATTCAACTATCCCAAAATTTTAAATGTTTTAACCTTTTAAAACGTTTCATATTTTAAAATTATTTTAATTATCTAAAAAAATAATATGGATTTTGGACATCTATTTTAAATTCTAAATATCTAAAAATTACTGGTCCTTGTGGCACATATGGCTCTATCCTAATCTTTTTTAATTAGATTATCACATCCTAATAACAGTTTTCTTCATCCTCTCTTTTAATGGGAGCTGGAAGTGTGCAACCCATTTTGTAATAAAATAATTATTTGAATTAATATTTTTAATTTTCTTTTGGTAAAAGTTTCTTTAATATGTTTATATAGTTTTCGAACTAAATCACTTACATAAGTTACTATAATAGTCTTTGTGGAAATATTGAACATTAAGTTTTTATTTTCTTTTAGAAATGAAATCTTGAGACAAATGTTCCTATGAAAAAATGAAGCAGGAGAAGACAGTCTCATAAGATTCTAGTTAATATCTTCAGTTTTGTTTTTTTCGGTTTTATCGAAAATAAGACTATTGAAAATGAATTATAATTTGGTTCGGTTTTGATGCATTGTTGGGATGTTTTTTTGACATATGTTTTTTTGTCAATGTTTTGGATATTTTTCCCGGTGAAGTAAGTTGCCAAAATGATAGGATCATAGATCACTGAAAAATTTTCAATGAGTACTATAATACGATATATTTACATGTTAAAATCGAATTAAAATTGATGAGAAATGACGGTTTAAAATGGCATCTTGAGAAGCATAAAGACACTGAAAGTTTGACTAAAAGTCAAAAATTTAATTTGTCCAATACACAAAGTTTAGATGATTTTTTTTAGTATACAAAAAGGAAAAACTTAAGAGTAAAATTTTAAAAAATATCGTAGTTGTATTCCGAGACTCAAAAATCGTGTAATATCTTCATAACGATTTATTGAGTTTAAGGATCGAGATCACTCCACGTTTTCTTCGTTTCCAAAATTTCGTTATTTTTTATTGTTTATACAAGTTCAATATCACACTTTTTGTATCTGAGTTTTACCAAAATTTCGGTTAGGTTTTCAGTTTGGCTTTAGCCAAAAATTTGAATTCAATATCAAATCAATGGTAATATAATGACTATAGGTTTATTTTGGATCAAGAGGGAGGGGTCAAGTCACTCCAAAATGTAGATACATATGTTAAGAGTCTTAAGAACCAAAAGAGAGTATATATTGAGTTGGAGCAAAGAGCGACGTTACGGTTGAGATTAGTGATTAATTATTATTTCTTGAAACATGATATTAAAACATGAAAACAACACTGTTAATTATTATTACACAAAGTAAGAAAGCTTAAGAAATTGATGTTGCCAGCTTTTCTTTATAAGGTTGGGTACGTTAACGGGCCGACGTTAACAACTGGGTCTGGCCTTAGTGGGCCTATCCTACTACGCAGAGGTTTCTTCGCGGAGTCATCAATGGGCGATACAGAAGCTCTCTTGTCTGTAAAGACATATCTGAGAGAGAAATGAGTATTCGAATTTGTAGTTTCCCGTTTCATCCAAGGTTCGCGCTGCAACCTAGCTCCCAAATCGCCGGGAGGTCTCTACGAATCTTCGCTCGTACGGAGAACGATTCTTCACGATCAAAGACATCCGATCAGCAACAACTCAATCTTTCCGTTCTTCGCTTCACTCTTGGTAATCTGTTCCTTATGTGTTTGCCTTTTTTGTCTCCGACTGTGATGAAAGTTTTGATTTTTGATAGAGATTCGGAAATGGGTTTTTGTGTCTGCGTTTTGTAGGGATTCCTGGGCTAGACGAATCTTATCTACCGAGGTGGATCGGGTACGGGTTTGGATCTCTTCTTCTTCTGAATCACTTTTCAGCTTCAGGTCCAATCAGCGAATCTCAGCTGGTAAATTATAGTAGCAATGGCGTAACTGTGTGTTTGCTTCTTGGAGCAATGCATGTGTATTTGATTTTTATCATTTTTTGTGGAATTGTTGGTGATAAGAGATCAGAGGCTTTGGGGTTGTCACTAGTTGCATTTTCCATAGCTTTACCTTACATTGGAAAATTCCTTAAGGTAATCATTTTTACATTGCGTATTGCTTTGTTTTTCGTCAAATCGTCAACACCCTTATATTTCTGCGTAGCCAAAATACGTAATGCTATTGGTTTTTAGGGTTCTGAAGCGGAGCAGAGAACTCTACCTGAAGAGGGAGAACAGGTTTTTGTGATATCATCAAATATTGGAGACTCTTTGAAGGAGGATTTAGCATGGGCGACATATGTTTTGCTGAGGAATACAAGTACCATAGCTGTGGTATAATATTCTGTCTTGAATAATGGTTTCATCATTGATCTAATCTCGTGTTTATTTGTGTTCATACTTCTCTGTTGTACTAAACAAGCTTGTTTTTTTCTGTTCTTCAGTTGATATCGGTTCAAGGTGAGCTTTGTGTTCGCGGGTACTGGAATTGTCCAGTTCAGATGTCAAAGGCTCAACTACATGATTGGTTCAAGAGAAAAGTAGATGAAACTGGCCTGGCTGATGTGAAAGAGACCCTTTATTTCCCTGAATATGCAGGTACTGTATTTTCTTCAATTACACAACCTTGAATTTTGTTTGGCTGTGTTGATCCATTGTATACCTGGATGCAAGAAGTTTCACTCTTTTAACTTTCGGTTTGATTTTAGGTTCTGCACTATCTTGGGATATTCTTCCCGATGGGACGCGTTCTCTTTTTGTGCAACCTCTGGTACGAAATGTAAATGAGTCGCAAGAAAGGGATGGGTTTTTGCTGGTTGCATCTACTGCTGGATATGCATATAGCGACAAAGATAGAGCCTGGATTGGAGCCATTGCTGAGAAATTCAGAGGTTAGATTGTTCCTATGTATCTAAACGGAATAAGTATTTGTTGCTTCTCCTTTTCTCTTTTTGTGTGTTTTGGTTAAGTTGATCATGTGTAGTCATATCTTTGACAAAATTTCCTCGTGGTATTTCTGCTTCGTTGCTGTTCCATCAAAAATATGAGAGGACTTGTACACATTCATAGCACTTAAGTAAGATTAGAGCCAAGTTTTTAGTTCCTTTTGCTAATTTATTAACGAGACTTTAGGATGCCATGATAATTGCTGCAAGACTACATGGCACTAGCAATATACAAACATACGTTTGAAGCGAGACTTGAAAACATATTGGTATCCATAACCAAAAGCATTGAATATCTTATTCTTCAGGCCCTTGGATAATGATTTGCTCAATTGAATATGTTAGGGCCTCACCATAAAAATGAATATCCGTATCATCAACTAAACTCTATGTTTAATATGTTTTTCTTCACATGACTTGCAGGATGACATGAGCTGTTCGTGAGAATATAAACTTTGACCCATGTGTTGATTGATGACTGGGGAAACACTTCAGTTCCTACAGGAATTTCTCGAGGCCATAAACCAGATTCTGTAAAACCAAAAGAGAATAAAACTGATAAGATAACTGTAAGACATCAGTGGACGGAGAATTCTCGCATGTCTCTTTGTTACCTTGAGGCGTACCACCTTTCTGATAGCGAGGAGTAGGCCAGGCATTAGGGACCTTACGTCAATTATGTCATGTTTAACAGTGTAAACCTGTGTCCAGCAGTTAAAGTCATAAGAATTCTTATGAGCTATAAAGCCTAAATTTTAAAATAGAGAATCCAATATTCCGTTTGATTTTGAAATAGATGGCAGTATTAAGGATTACATCTCCAGGACTTGAGAAGTAGACTTGCGTACTAGAAGGTAGTCCCGGTAGAACCATACTGTGAACACGAACCCCGTCTTCTCCGATTACTTGACCTCTTGCCTGGAAATATCAAGAAAACACAGCTCTGTTTATGTAGTATAATATGTACATGATCCTAACTGGCCCATCTTTGTTAGTCTTTCTGACAAATTTTCTGCAGTCTTATTCATGCTGTACCTGAATATCAGTTGAACTATCTTCTCTGTTGTAGATCTGACCAAGATTTGATATGTTGTTTGCAATTTGGGTTGCTTCTGGAGAAGGAAGATCCTGCATTTCATAGGTATCTTTTGACTCGCTTCTTGTGATATAATGTCAAAAGCTGCATATCAGTATCTGTCATAGCTGCTATCTATTATATGTACCTTGATTCATGCAAATGCTATGTATGTAAATGCTCTATATACCTTGGCATTCTCTATATGGTTCTTTCATAATTAGCCTCTTTGAAGTCCTATATGTCTTAATTAGTCTTGATCAACATTCCAAACTGTGTCAAGTTAAAGCCCAGGATTATATGAAATCTAAGTTAGTTTCTCTTTTGGTCATACCGTTGCATTAGGCCTTGACTCCACGATTTCTACGTTGTTGTAGTGGAAGGAAGCCATGATCACAGCCTGCTGGAGAAGTATGGATCCTATGGATAGAGTTGGTGCCACAAGACATCCCTATAACGCAAACCGTGGATAAATAAGACTAACCTAGGTCGTTTCTGGTCTAACAATTGTTGTTTCAAGATGAGCTCGACCTCACAAAGAAAGGAATCCTAACGAATTTGCTACGACTATCTCACCCTGTGCTCACCATGGTGGCCTTGTCACATAGTGCAGATAACGCAGATACTGTTTCTGGCTTCATCCGAGGTACATACACCACACTCTTCATCCCAAATGCCGTTGCCTGATAAATTAGAAATCGTTCAACACTGTTGATAATTCTCTGACTTTTCCATATTAGTGGGTATAAGGAGCTCGATAAAAAAAAGTTGTTAATCTGTTACCTGTTTTACATTCTCATACACTGTTGATGGGTCTGTAAAGTCGATCACAACTCCGACTTCTTTTCCCTACCAACAATTTTTTCTTAGGTTGTTCCGTAGAACTTAAAGCTGGTGGAAACAGGGAGAGAGAAAGTTTGGAAATAATGGAACCTGAGATATCGAGCCTAAGACCATTGTTAAATCACTCACTACTGGTAGTTCTAGAGGCTCCTCCATGTCACACAGCTAAAAGGACATTAAAGTTAGGGAATCGAGTCAATAGATAAATTAACCAGGTGGGAACAATATGTGTTTTAAGTTGTCACCAAGCCAATATCTTCGCCAACAAAATGGTTATCGACAGCACCAGCTAACTCCATTCCCCTGGCTTTAGTCACAGCAACTACAGCCGCTCTTCCTATTTCCTTTGCAGCTCCATTTATGATTACCTGATAGGGAAATTGATAGCGTTTCATCCCAAGCTGCATTGTATGGGAACTCCTGATGGTGATAATGATGTAAATTACCTTTATGTTGTTCTGTGAAGGTTGAGACGCGGAGCAGGAAAAGGAAGGCCTTGAGGGTTTGAGATGTTGTGATAGCTTGTAGATGTGGCAGTTCAGAGCTGCCATTGCTCTAACCTCGAGATAGCTTTTTTTTTCTTCTGGCTTTGATGTTGATAAGGGTTTCTGCATTTGGTCTCTCCTTCATTCAACCCATGTCGTTCTGAGGCTTATAGATGGATAAGGACTTTATGGTAGGTACATCGCTCTTTTGGTTCCACTTCACTACGGCCTTTTTTTAATTTAATTAGAAAATATCTTCAAAAAGAAGAAAAATATATGTTTTCTAATTGCCAGGATTTTTTTTCGACAACTGTATTTTGTGCGTAAATAAGAAATATCTAAATGGATAGAGACAAAGGAGGTAATTAAAAATATTATTTCCAACAAATTCCCCTAAAAAATAGCATATCTAATCTTATTTGTTAGTTTAGATAACTACGACTTCTTGCCCAAAACAAAATATATAACTATGATTTTTGCTAAATCACAGAAAGAAAAAAAAATTATGGGAAATACGGAATTAAAGAGCTTGGTCTCCAAGAAAGAGAGATACGAAACAGAGCTTGCGTTTTTAGGTTTTCCTTTCTCGAAGAAACAAAATTAGGGTTTCAACAAAGTCTCAATTTTCCTGCCGCATCTCAAACCTTTATCTCAGTCCAAATTCAGATTCTCCGTCTCTGACGGTACAGCCTTCTCGATCTCCAACGATCGTAAGAAACACGAGTTGGTGAAGTTCACAACATAAACCAGTTTGTCTCAAAGGTAATAACTCCATGGATCTCGTAAGATGGAAGTTTCTAAGGGTTATTGAACAACCACGATTCAACTTAGCTTCTCATTATGGATTTGAATCCTCTTTTCGAATATACCTTATCTCAATGTCTTTGCTAACAAGATTCAATTCTGTCACGTTCCGGCGAGTTCTTCATCGATTATGGTAATTACATGATTGATTCTAGCCTCTAACCTTTTTCTTATGTCTTAATACACATCAAATAGCTACTCTACATTCCATCACTGATTAGATTTGTGGTAATTGGTTCTAGAGTTCATACGAGGACAAAAGTTTATAATATCCAAAGAAAGTTGTTGGAATGATCAATCATATGATGATGTAACGGAATACATTGGAGATTTCTGAGCTTTTGTCGGCCTTTTTGGCCGTCATGCTTCCGGTTTGGAGTCTTGCTAACTGTCAAGCCGTATCTTTTGGCTTCATCACACTACTACAAGGTATGTTTTGATCTAATAGTTTTCTTATGTTGCAGTATTGGTATGATCTTATACTCTCAGTGTTTAGATATTTCACTTCGCGTTTGCATTATATTTATGCCATTGATTATTAGGTGGTTGGACTTGTTTGTCTCATGCTATGAGAGTATGCGTACTTCTTTGAGTAGTTTAGAATAGTGTGTGATCACTATTTAATTGAAAAGTGAAGGTAGTACGTTTCACAGTGAGTTCTACAAGAAAGCATGGTCGATCATCGGTAAAGATTTTACCACAGCCATACAATCGCTTTTTATAAAAGGTGTCTTACCAAATGACTCTCATTCTGTAAGCAATAAGAAGCAAAAGAGATGAAAGACTAATGTCCCATCTCATGTTTGAGAGTCATTTATAAAGGTGATATCAAAGATCTTTGCGAGCAGACTTAAACTTTTGCTACCTAAGTTCATAACTTAAAGCCAATTGGCTTTTGTCTTACTAGCTATCGAGCTAGTAAAAGACTAAAGATACGATCTCTCTGCATGGAGCATTGAAGATTGACATATTGAAGACTTTCGACTCTATTCAATAGAGTTTCTTACTAAATATGTTGCACGCTCTGAATTTTCATCTTTCATTCATTGGATCAATATGTACATCTCAACTGCATCATTCTCGATTCAGGTAAATGGGCAGTTAGTTCTCTCTCAGCATACTTGTTTGTCACATGCATGAATGTTCTGTATAAAGCAGTTATTGATTGGGGGAATGGTATCACTAAGTGCAAACATATAAGCCATGGATCTGGAGGTCTTTCCCACTTTTTGGACTGAGCACCCTTAGATTTAAGAGGAGCCAAATCACAGCCATTTTGCATTTGTTGTGCAGAGCACCTCTTTTCGCCACTAAGTCAGCCAGAGGCAATGCATCATTCAAAGCCCTCCATAAGAAATTTTTGATTTCAGGAGAGGTTTTGATAGACCAAATCTGCTTAAGAGGGTTTAAGGATGGATTTTGCGTTACCTCAGAGATTAGTAAGGCCTTGTCACGATGAAAGGCTATCTCATAACCAGATTTTACCGAGTATTCTCTTGACTTGGTGTGCTGCCATACCCTAAAATCATTTTGCGAGACCATATGCTTGATTTTTAAAATGGATAAGATGTCTTGAAATAGAAAATCTCCTGGAGAATTTCTCTGTTCCAGTTTCTGTTAGGTACGTCAATAAGCTCATTGACTTTCATATCAACATTGATGTTCGGATTCATGATCAAGGGACTTCTCATGCCATCATCACAAATCCGTTGATCCAGCCACACGTTCAATGACACTTTTTCCATCCAAAAGAAGATCTAGTACCTGTCTTGCTTCCAAAACAGAACCCTCTTGGAAATATCTGCTTTTTAACATCTTTGCCATCAAACTTTCCGGGTACATCAGTAATCTCCAAGCTTATTTAGCCAGCAAAACTTGGCTAAAATGTTGGATATCTCTAAATCCTAAGCCTTCCTGTTCTTTAGACCAACATATTTTTTCCCAGCTTACCCAATGTATCTTTTTTTATGTTCAAAGGCGTTCCACCAAAAATTTGCCGAGGTAATTTTCACACAAATATCTTGAGAGAGTTTAAAACAAGACATGTCATAGGCAAACATCGCCATTGCCACTGCTTTAAGGAGAATTTCCTTTCCTCCCATAGATAGAGTTCTTGCAAACCATCCCAAGAGTCTAGCTTTAAGCTTATCAAAGATGTGCGCTAGAATCATTCAGGTTTTCCAAAGTAGGTACCAGCTCCTCCTTTCTTAATGATTCATGTGATCACTTTTATTTGCTCACATAGAGTCCCATTAAGGGGCGGACTTGAGCACAGCCAAATGAAACATGGGCCTTGGACCCCCGTTTTTATAGGGGATTTTAAAAAAAATCTTTTTCCAAATGGTTTTACACCACATGAAAAAATAAGAATTTTGGATGCAAATTGGCAAAACATTGATCAGAGTTTAAAAGATTTTATTGTTGAAAAGGGTCTAATGGCAAGAATACATAAAGACTATGTGTTTCCAAATAATAATATGGGCAGACATTTTTCTCATAGATATTACAAAAGAGAGATGAAAGATGGAGATAAAAAAAGATCGAAATTGATTGCTTTATTCAAAAATATCAGACAAAGTCTATTGCTTTTGTTGTAAGTTGTTTGGTTTGGTCGAGAACAAGATGCAAGTCAGTTGTCAAATAAGGGGTTTCACGATTGGAGAAATATCAGGATAAGACTCAGTCAACATGAAACCAACCATTGTCACATTGTATGTATGAGTTAATGGATGGAATTAGCATTGAGATTGCGAAAGAATCAGAGCATTGATAAGTGTCTTCAAGAAGAGGTTAACAAAGAGAAACACCATTGGAGAGAAGTTTTGTTGAGACTATTTGCATTGGTGAAAAATCTTGCAAAACAGAATTTGGCATTTCATGGAAGAAAGGAAAAGATTGGTCAAGAAAATAATGGAATTTTTTTGAGTTTTATCTAAACGTTTGCAGAGTTTGATCCAGTCATGCGGGAGCATATCAGACGAACTCAAGAAGGTGAAACTCACTATCACTATTTAAGCTACAAAATCCAGAATGAGTTAATTTCTATGTTAGTATCTGAATTCAAGTTTATGATCATCAAAAAAATTCAAGAGGCAAAATATTTTTCGGTTATTCTTGATTGTACTTCTGATAAGAGCCATAAAGAACAAATGAGTCTTGTTATCAGATATGTGGATGTCTTCATGGCTTTGACAAAAGTGGAAGAAACCCTTATATTTCTGAATTGTTTTGTGAAACGTTGGCTGGTCTCAATTTAAAAATTGATGATGTAAGAGGGCAAAGCTATGACAATGGATCCAACATGAAAGGAAATCACAAAGGAGTACAAAGAAGATTGCTTGATATTAATTCAAGAGCGTTTTATACGCCATGCTGCTGCCACAGTCTTAATTTGACACTTTCATATATGGCTAAATCATCTACGTAAGCGATTTCATTCTTCGAGATCATCCAACGCCTCTATTGTTTTTTTCATCATCTACAACTAGGTGGGAGTTATTTAAAGAGACAGTAGGAGGTCTCACACTTAAACAATTATCAGAAACTCGTTGGGAAAATCGAGTTGAAAGTGTTAGAGCAATTAGATTACAGACTCCAAAAATAAGAGATGCTTTAGAGTATTTGGCAGCAAATTGTGATGATCCTTGAGCTCGCAGTGCTGCCGAAGCTCTCGCTACAAGTGAAACAGACGAAATTGGAGGATTTGAGTTTTTATTTGGTATGGTCATTTGGTATAATCTTTTATTTGCAGTAAATGCAGTGAGTAAGGCAATGCAGTCAGAAAATATTGATATTGAAGCTGCTCTTGTTCAGCTAAAGGGGTTAATGTCCTATCTTAAAAAGTATAGAGAAGCTGGGTTTGAAGAAGCAAAAGCAGAAGCTAAAACAATTGCAGAATCTATGGATATCGAGCCAGTATTTCCTGTGAAAAAAACGCATTATTAAAAGAAAAATGCGTTTTGATGAAGAGGCGGAGGAAGATGATGAAAGCATGTTACTTAGCGAAGAAGAGAAATTCAGAATCGATTTTTTATCAGAATTGTGGATCAAGCTATAATATCTCTTCAAGTGCGGTTTGAACAATTTGAAGATTACAAAAAAATATTTGGATTCTTGTTCAATCTGGAAAAGCTGAGAACAGTAGCTGATGATGGCTTAAAAACATCATGTATCAACCTTGAAACTTCTCTTAAACATAGAGAGCATTCAGACGTTGATAGAAATCATCTATTCCTTGAGATCAAAACTTTAAGAGAGTTTTTATCAAGCTGGATCACAAAGCCTATTGAAGTGTTAGATTTTATCCAAATACATGGAAGGCATATAGAGTGATGTTAACCATGCCAATTTCAGTTGCTTCGGCTGAAATGAGTTTTTCTAAGCTAAAATTAATCAAATCCTACTTATGGTCGACTATGTCAGAAGAAAGGTTAAATGGTTTGACTATATTATCTATTGAAAAAGTTATGGTTGAGAAGCTGTATTACCTAAGTTTGATGAATGATTTTGCTGGAAAAAAATGCAAGAAGAACAATTTTTCGGTAGTTTTATTATCAATTGCATATTGTTTTTGTTTTTGTTTCAGAGAAATTTGTGTATTCTTATATATTTTTAGATATCTAAAACCATTTGAACCAGTAGTCTATGTTTTTGATTTCGAAGTGTTTTAAAAGTTGCATCATTAATATTTAATGTTTTCTTTTTACTTTTTGTAAAAATAAAACAGCATACGATCATATCGTCTTGATATTAAATATATGCCTCCAATTAAGTTTTTGTCTATAACTTCAAATATTTCAAAACGGCCCTGATCCCATAGAGTCTAGCTTTTACAACATTTAACTTAACTTCTCTGTGTGTTTGTTTTTTGAAAATTATGTATTAACTACTAGTGCTGTCAACCAATTAAAAATGTCAACAAACACATTTGTTTCTAACTAAAACCCAACACATGTGTACAAAATTAAAATTAGCCTAGAGATTTTGGAAAAACATATACACAACCTACATCAGATCACCATGTCCTTTTTTGGTGTGCACAAATCTCACGTTTTTTTTCTTTCCTATCTTACTCATTGATTCTTCATCAAGTTTCAGCATCAATTTCTTCATCTTCTAAAGACCTGCAAAATTTAAATAATACAAGAGCAGTGGGACAAACACAATAATACTCTGAAGATGTTGTGTTTCAGTAGCTTCATTGATATTAACTCTAAAGATGTTGTTAATGCATACACTAGAAAGCGATAAAAAAAAGATGTATTAAAGATCACAAACCTACCATTATGAATACACATCCCTTTGGAAGATGGGCGGTAATCTTCGTATATCCAGTGTGACTTTGAACCTTCTCCGGCATCCGGGCTTAGCATACCTTTTAGCCACTCAATTCGAGCGATAAGTTCTTCCAAGTCACAAACTGCAGCTCCAATTGAATCTGACTCGTCGATATTTAGTCGGATCTCTCCATTGCCTTTGAATTTCTGTGTGGTTATCTCCGTCTTCTGCTGAGTGGCTCTCTCTGTCTTCTCCTGCGTGGCTTTCTCCGTCTTCTGCTGCGTTGCTATCTCTGTCTGCTCCTGCGTAGCTCTCTCCGTCTTCTGCTTCTTGGATCTCTCTGTTTGCTCTTTTTTAGTTTGGCAAACACCTGGAGTTACATGATCTAATGTAAAAATGAGTTAGATAGTCATTTCCACAATGTATAAAGGAAAACCAAATGAATTTGAAAACCAAACAACCATTGGAGAATAGAATCATCGTTATCTCTAACCTTCATTCTCCCGTTTCACGAGCCTAGCACATTGCCTTTTTCTCCCATTCTATAACATCAACACGTGATCAAACAGAATAAGCAAAATTGCAGTAAGGATACCGAAGTCCAACTAGGCATATTCATACATATTCAAGAACCAGAAGTTTTACAGTATAATCAAAAGAAACAAGAAACACAATCATAATAAACATAATCAATCATCTGCAAATATCATAATCTGAACTGACCAAAAAGAAAAGAGTTTATGAGATATTATTCCTTATAATCAAGTTAGTCCTTCACTCTTACAAAATCAACAAAGATCAAGGACAACTAAATCGAAAACTTAATTTAATGAGATATTAATTTAAATCGAAAACTTAATTCGGAACCAAAAACTTTTGTTAATAGACAGAGGTATTAATTTATCGAGTATTTAATTTATCGCTGTTATACTGTATAAAAATACAGACTAACCATAGTAGGCAAGATCCAACCATCTTTAAATGACCATTCCAATGATGGACGCAAGTCCTTGCTCAAAGCTTCATAAGTGTCTCCTTCACCACGTGGTGGAGGATGCAGTTCAACCTGCAAAACAAATCATTGGCAGTTACATTTAGTCACTTAAACAAAGAAAGAATTGGAAATCATCAATCAGATTTAACTGAAGAATTTAAACTCTTAAAATCATATGCACTTAACTTTCACAGCCTTTGTATCGTTACAACAACACAAAAGGCCAATGGAAAAATGCTGAATCATGGAACAAATAACTTCAGAACATCGATCTGTTTTGTATATACCTGTAATGGTTGATTTTTCTTCGTTGCCAAAACCGTTCCAGACCAGTAACAATCATCTTTATGCCAATCTACCAAGTCTCCTACTTTCCAAGAGCCATGAACGACTACAAGAGGTTCTTTGTCCCCCTCGAATTTATGGACTTTGCTTTCATGATAAACTGGTGGGTATGGAGGTCGAACCATTATCCACTCTTCCCCGCCATCTTCAAACCGTTGAAAGACTTGTGTTTCGTGTATCTCTAAACCATATTCAAATTTCAATTCACGCATAGCCATTACAACACATTGTCATGCTAATATGATAGGGAAATTTAAACCTATAACAAAAAAAACTATAATTAACAAAATAACCATATCTAGGGAATGGTTATAATATAGTATGTATAATGTATATTGATATCATTTTACCCTTGTGATATATACATGAATATTTGAATTTTTTTTAACAAATTTCAGAGTTTCGGTTGAAGATTAACTTCCGGTAAATCTCTTTCAACATTCAAAGCAACCCACTAAATCTATATAGATTTATGTAGTTAAGACATTTATGAACTAATATTCTTCTTAATAAAGTTTTCACTATTTTCAAATAGTCGTGCAACTACTGGTTCTCAAATATCAGTCTATTATATATTAAGTGATGTTAATTTAACTTTGTACATATAGTATAGACTCGTTGTTGGTGAAATATATATTCTATGGCATGTGTCTATATGGTTAAATTGTCTATTTTGTAGGTAAATTGTTAGTTTCATCTACTTCAATATTACATAGTTAGTTTCTTCAATACTGAGATCAATATAGTTATTTGGCCAATTCACCCTATATGATATTAGTTAAACAAACAAAAAAATATGCGTTGGAGGAGAAAACTCACCTTCTTCTTCATAATCAAGATACTCCAAGCTATAGTACAATTTTCCATCCACCGTGTATATATTTAATATCTAATGAAACCATTAAAAAACAGAAAACAAAGCTGTTAATATTATTGTTCAAATATGACAATGATGATAAAAATGATGTGTGATTCTTAATTTGGCTTAATGCATGCTTGTCTTCTTAATCTCTAATGAGAGTTCTAATATGGTATGATGCATCAATATATGATCACTGAGTTTTTAATTTGGGCATAAATCAAAGCTCGCAGATCGTTGCATTTGGGAAACTGCAAAAAGAGCATCTCAAATACATGGCAAGAGTTGCATAAGTTGAAATAGATGCATTCTCAAAGTGTGAGGAGATCGAAATTAAAGATCAACGACCCACAAAATTATAAGTCACAATTGCGTGCTCTAAAAAGACTACTTATGTCCACAGAGGCGAATACGGTTGAATTGAGTATGTCTCAATCCTATTTCCCAATGAAACTAGTACTACTTCAGCATCAATGTCTCAGTCTTAATTCTCAATAGAATAAGTCCTACTTGGGAGCTCCATGGCTTAAATCATGTACAAAAACAATCCTCAATTCAGCTACATTTTCCTCTTGCATCTTCTCTCAAGAGCTAGGTCGGAGCAAAAATATTCCCACCAAGAGCGCGTAGAATTACAAGCAAAACAACTTCATTTCCTTCGCAAAAAATATCAGGCCCAACATATATCCGAGTGAACAAGTTTTCAAGTATGTTGCTTGCCACCGAAGATGAGGGATTAGATGTTATGGAAGTCGAAAGAAAAATCAACCTTGAGGATATCCAAAACTCGAACTTGAGATGATGCTAGTCTAAAGAACAAGGATACTTTTGGGAGGGCGACAATGATAGAGATCACAAATAGCTGGATTTTGTTATTAATTTCTCTAACCTCAAGGACATGGTGTATTGCTTGTCACCAAAGATGGGGAATTGGACGTTATGGAATTAGCACAAAAAATCTATCTGGAAGATATCCAAAACTCGTGCTTCATATGATTATAGCCTCAAGGACAAGACTACTTTTGGAAGGACAACAGTAAAAGATAACAAAATTAGCTAATTTCGTTGCTAATTCTTACTAAAGTCATTTGGTCAATTTCCATTTCTACATTAGGGCTTATGATCAAAGAAAGAGTTTAGGGGATAGGAAAGGTAAGGAAGTTAGATGTGAGAATTTTTTCCATTGGACGGCATAGCCGTTGGACAAGGGTTTTGAATCCTTGTAAGGAGAATAAAGTCTCTGAGGAAGAGCTTGTACACATCGGGTACAAAGAGTCTAAGGTCCAAGGATGATAAAGATTGCTCAGGATTTGTTTTGTTTTTAGTTGAGTCCACAAACATAGTTGACAACAATTGGGATGCAGAATTTGATGATGGTACAAGGGTTAGTACATTTGTCGCCTTAAAGGAATCATGTTCTAAAAATGCAAGAATTTCAAAGCTTCATGATAGCTTGTTTACTTAACAATGTTTTAGAGAAGCTATAACTAGATGTGCATCAACATAAGAGAGAAAGATGCATTATCGAATGGTTCAAGTAAACTTTTTTGAGACAAAGAAAGAAAGACTCCTAAAAAAACAATATAGCTGTTATATTGTACTAGAAGCAAACTCTAAAGATTGATGCAACATATCAAATTTGCCTTAAATTAGCAATGTGAGTGTGTTTTAAAAGATCTCATGATTGTACTGGCTCTTAAAGGAAGCCTAGAGATTCTACATGTGGTGAAACAGATGTTCTTTTTCATAAGCTCATCCACTTCAGTCATTCACCTTGAGGAAAAAGTGAATTTCATAAGAATAATGATTTTAAATGCTCCAATACTTCAAATAACCAGTGGGAATATATATTTCAAAGATTACCCAATTATTTCCTTAAAGAAGTAGAGTCCTGCTAGATTACCTTGCATCGAAACCAAGCTCCACGATAGCCATCTTCAAAGGATCTTACTTCAATAGTTTGACCAACTTTAAATGGTAAGTTGGTTTGAGTCATTTTGTAGTTCAAGAACTACGCGCATAGTTAAAATTATACCACAAATTGAGTTAAGAATAGAGAATGATCCACCTTGAAATTATAATGCATTCAAAAACTACTGTTCTTTTTTTTAAAAGCCTAAAGAAAACATAGTGTTAATAACTATTAACATAAAAAAAAGAGAAAAATAAATGCTTAATTTTTTCAAAATTAAAAGAAATCAAAACCTTGAGTTAAAGACTGAAAGTTTGAAGGTTGGACTACATATTGGAATAGCTAAAATTTGGATGGTTGTATTAGTTGCGAATTTATTAGTGTACTAAAATCTATTTTTATTAGCAAAATCACTTTACTCTAAAGATAAACATCTTTGTGTACTAAAATCTATTTAAAACACTTATTATTCACACCATGAATATTTTGATTGAAATTTTATAAACAGTAGTTAGTTAAAAAGTTGTCAACTCCACAAATAGAGATTATTGTTTATATCAACAATATAGTCAAACACAACAAAAGCTAGTGTTTAACATATATCAAATCAAAACAAAATCTACTTTATAAAATCATTTGTTTATCCGTATAAAACTTTATTCCAATACAAATAGATAGTTGTTAAAAAAACAAAGAACAATGTTTTTTTGGTAGTTTGAGAACATTGCCAAATTTTGTTTATCTAATATTGTATTAGAACAAAGTTCTATACTAACAATCTATCTTAAAAGAATTTTTTGTTTAATAAATATAATGATTGAAACTTTATAAACAGCACTTAAAAAGTTGTTCTGCAAATAGATTATTTTTTATATCAACAATACAGTAGAACACAACAAAAACTAATGTTTAATATATATCAAATCAAAATGAAGCCTACTTTATAAAATTATATATTTGTCAGTATAAAACTTTGTTCCAATACAAATAGATAGTTGTTAAAAGAACAAAGAACAATCTTTTTTTGCTAGTTTGAGAACAGTACCAAACTTTTTTTATCTAATATTGTATTAGAACAAAGTTTTATACTAACAATTTATATTAAAAAATAGGCTTACCTCAAAGTTTCAAAACAAATTCAAGAAAACTGACCTACCAAAACCGAATCTGAGTAAGGGAACCCAGATCTGACCAAGGAAAACGAAATTTGAGGCGATGGAAACATAATGAGACTACTGTTCATCCAAAAAAATCGCAAAAGCAAAGTTGCAGAATATTATAAACACTTGTTCATCTTCGACCTTGAGAGCAGAGAAAAAAAAAAGAAACAGACCTGATTTGGCAGCAACGTTTCTTCAGATCTGAAACAAAAGGAGAGAAAAAAGTTGTTAACGGCGGCAGTTTAAGATAAAGGAAAAACCCTAATTTGGATATAAATATATATGTTGTCTAAAAGCTGAGATGGACTCCTTATTTGATGGGCTGACGGGCCCAATAACATTTGGTTCTCTGAATGTATGTAGCAAATTCTTTCCTTTCCTTACATTTCACATACACTTTTAATTAATACTCTAATAAATGTTGGGCCTTTTACAACAGAAGAAAACGATAGGGCTTTGGACCTATTTTTTTTTTCAATTTACGATTATAATAGTCTTATACTATTATTCAATGTTCCATTTCAAACTTGTGGCACAAAGTAAGTCTTGATGCCCATCTTTTTTTTAAAATTATTAGGAGGCAATCCTGATTTTTTGTTCACCTACTTGATTTTTTTAAAGTGAGAATATTGGTTGAATAGTCCACTCACCGAGTTTTGTAATAAACACATAATGTAATTATACAGATTAAACAAGAACAAAAAAATCATTATTTTAAAAGTTTATTTTGTCGATTAAGAATGGCAAAATAACCAAGTTAAATCTGAATCGAATTTCATTATAAATTTATTGTGTTATAATTTATATACGAAAATCATTAAAACTATCTCATTATTTTTAATTGAATATATAGAGATACATCTAAGTTATACTAAAAATTTATAATATTTTTTAATTTAAATTAAATTAGTAAATTTTATTTATTTTTTACTATAATTGATTATTCATCCAAAACTGAACCGAACATTAATATAAACGAAACAAAACAAATTATACAAAATTCGATTATGTTTAGAACCTATTTTTTTAAACCCAAATAACTCAGGAACCAATCTAAATACTCAGACCTAGTATCGATGTTAAAACAGATTCTTCTCAGACAAAGGCACATCATGCTACCCCTCGGCTATTAACAATGTCTTTAAACCGTTGGCCATAATGGTTTATGTTAGAGTATATTTTGTCATCTATATGACTATATCATAATGCTTGTGGGACTTGGGAAGACATAACTAAATGTTTTAATGATCATCTTGCTACATGTTGGTATAGAAGCCAAAGATACAACAGATCGATTGGGTGAGAATGTTTTGGACGATTCGATGACTGGCACATGAGTTTGTCGAGTGAGATAAGTACATGACACAGTTTTGTATATGTATGTATGTTGCTTTTGTAGCTAAGAAACAAAGAGCTTACTTTTTGGAATCAAGATCAATGGTTCTTATTGTATCTTTCACCTTTAATAATATTAGATATGGTTGTGTTTAGGAGTTAAGATGTTTTTATAAAGTGGCTTCTACCAACCGTTTCTGCTTTGTTTCTCTCTTTTGTCCACAATAGTCTCTTTTTCAAGTTTATTTCTACTAGTTTGTTCCCGCGCTACGCGCGGATGAGATATATAAGTTTTTTTAATAATTTGGAAATTTCTTTTGCCTAATTAGTTTTATACATATTATTATAAATTTGGTTATTTATCTGTATTAGTTTATCTTATTTTGCTGAATTAAATCGATAGAGGAGAAACATATAAATTTGTTTGAAATATAAGTGAGAGAAATTGAAAATAACTTGACTGATGAAAAATTTGTAGAATATATTAAAAATTTTAGACTACTAATTTCAAGATTGTGAAATAAAAACTAAAACGACATTCATGTAGCTTTTTTTTCTGGAAGAGGTTGTTTATTCTCATTTGTGTTCTGAAAAAGTCTTCCCATTTCTTTTTTGATATTTTTTTATTGTCGGAATAGATTTGTCAAAGTGAAATATGGTGTCTAGGGTCGAGTGTAGTACTAATTTCCCTGCATTATTCTAAAATATGCGTTAGCAATGTTCATTGCGTTACATAATAAATTTATGAATTTAAGATTAATATGTATGTTTTTTTCTTATTTTTGGATTCACATTTGTAATCAAAACAGTTAAGAACTTGCGATTTTTCATTCTCCAAAGGTGACGAAAGTGTCCCGCTTGTTTACTCATATAGTTAGCCTGATTATTTGAACCTAATAAATTTGGTATTTTAATAAATTATACGAAAGAGTTTTTATCTTTTTTAAAAAAATTGTTTCTACCTTTCTAGCAACAATCCGACCGTAATATTTGAATGATCTTTTGAGTTGTTTTCGTAATTTCCCTGTATAGACCGTAGTCTGCCTACGACATCTTTTTTTGCATAATTAGTTTTTTTGATAAATTTAAATGGTTATGAAATATATATATATATATTATAGTTTTATTATTTAGCTGCATAATATGAGAGAAAATTACAAAAATAATATAAATAATTATATTTTATATACACACATATAAAAGATTAAATTTTTTTTTTCCTTTTAGTGGTTTTTTTATTCAAATTAAATAGCCCAAATAGTGACCCATTAACATAAGATATGACACAGTTGAAGGAAAAATTTTTTATTGAGGTAGACAGCTTATGGAGCCCCAATCATAAACTATTATTAGTTATAATTTCCAAATTAGCGTTGATTCAGTGGTCATACATGTAATATGGAATGGCTCATATTACCTTTACTGTTAGTATAAAACTAAAATTATCTCAAACTGCATTTACGTTTATAAGTTAAATAATAATTTTTTTTATAATATATAATTTTTCTAGCCAACAAAATTGGTAAATTACTAATTAAAAAAAGAACCATTTGAATTTCGGAATTTTGTTACTGTTTCTAAAGAAATAATAGATAAAAACACTAAAAATTTATCTTTTCAATGATAAATTGTAAATAAATATGCAACTGCAAACATTTACAAAAATAGAAATTGAATAACAATATTGTCTTGACCTATATATAATTGATGATTCAAAAAAGTGACTATTTTATAATTAGTATTACTATAGTCAAAACATGTCAAAAGATGTTGAGGAAAGATCAATAGAAAAGATTTACTCATCATATTGTTTTATGGAACGTAAGAAAAAGGAAAGATCAATTCAAAATGTAAATTAGATTCCTCTAATCTAGAGATATGGCGCTAAGTGTTCAGCCTTGAGGATGATATTACCACGATTGATAAAAAAAGGCCCCAAAAAAAAACATTAACCTATCGTTATTGTTCTTATCTCCTTGTTGTTGTCATAGATTATTTCATTATTATTATGAAACACACATTATACACGCATTTGAAAATTTGACCTTTAGGATATATATAAAACGAGCTAGAACAGTAAATGAAAATGAACCAGGTCTTCCAGAAATCTTTATATAACGAAAAACTCATGTACCAATTATATAATACTATTTTTTCTTATAAACATAATAATTATATAAAATAATAAAATAAAATAATAATAATTGGTCGGTAAAACCTCTATACTACTCAACGGTGAGTTTTGTTTATATCAATGACAAAAATCAAGAATCATCATCACACAATGTGAAAGATTCCAATTGATATTAAATGTTGTTAATACATAATCAAATTACTAATCGATAAAATAAGGGGTTGATTAGGTAATCAGTAGTTAAGAAGGCAAATAAATGAAAAAGTCGAATAAATCCATAAATCCAAAGCACCGGCCAAAGGGCGCACCGTCAGCATCAGAACAAAACCATTCGGAACTCTCTGTGTGCGTGTGAGTCGCACGTGCCGCAAGTGTCGGTGGCTGCACGTTTCGATATAAATCACACTGACGACCCAAGAGACAGGATAAAAAGTACAAAGTCAAAAAAGCGATATTCTGTTTTTTTTTTGGAAATACTTTTTTATCATATTATTTACTTCTTTCTTATATCGAAATCTTCTTTACTACATTGTTTTTTCTTCTTTTGCTTTAGATATTTTAGTGGTGTAAAACAATACAACCGTGTTGTATTTACCATATTTCTTCGAACACTATTTTATCGTTTGTAATTGTGATTCGAGCATTCGTATATGAGAGGAAACATGAGTTTGGTCCTAAGTCACAGTTTGATAAAATGCCATTTAATTAATATGAGCCAAACGTTAAACCACAAATACTGTACCAAGTACATGTGGACGCCTCGGGTGTTAAAAGGATAGTCCTTTCATATACTTCAAAAAAAAAGATAGTCATTTCATATACTATCAAACGGTTTTTTTTTGTAGATTAGGATGTAACATGCAATACTTAGATTATCGTGTGGTGGCACGGTGATCTTGGCTCAAACGTTAAAAACGTAAATTCGATATAATCCGGACTTGATTTTACCGTATGTAAACACAATGTATAACCCATTAAATCATATATAATTCGGTTTATGTGTTTTGTTTGTGATAGTATAACGAGAAGCTCTTCGTCGAAAGACATGTTTATTTTCGGAATTAGTCAAACGATAACACCTAGAATAGAATACCATACAATACACACACACAAATAAAAAAACAATTTTATAAAGCTAACGGCCAAATTAAAATATTATTAATGTGTATGATAAAAAGTTACGAATAAATATATTTAGTAATTTCAATACAGAAACTGATAAAAAATAATAATAAAGGACCTAAACTCATTTCGGTTGGTTACATTATAGTAATCGGGACGTACGTGAGAAAGATGAATAGTGATCCCAGATGACTCGCCGTCGAACACGGGCATGTGTCGACTGATAAGAACCACATGATTGTGGTTGTGGTCTAGACCACTGCACAGTAAGTTCACGAGTCAATGATTGGATCCACTTGGAAGTTTTTCCCAAATTGTCATTAGCCACCACACGTGGACGACAGGACTAACTCATCTTATATATTGATCTGCCTGCACCTTGTCCTAGTCTAAAATATCCCTAATTCGTCATACATTTTGTTAATGTTAAATCATTACGTGGAGTGTATTTATTTTGAGACGGACTTGTTAAGTGTCTTTACCCTTAACAGAGAACTTTAGTTTTGTCTTTCTTTTTTTTCTTTATCTTTCGTTTTCCGAACTCTAGTCAATTGTTTGGCCATCGCGTTAGATTTCAAGTTGTGAACTTTCTTTTCTAAACATGTAAAAGATGAAAGTATGGGAGCTTCTGCTAAGTTTTCCAACGCCAAACTCATTGTCAATATGAATCTACAACAGTTTAGAGATGCAAGGAAAGATTTATCGAGCAGTTTGAAAAATAAAATAAAATAATCGGTAAAAAGCACTCAAATACTTTGGTCTATCCAGAAGATTCATACACGACGAGATAATCTCTTCATGGTTCGACATTTAACTATGAGTTATGTAATTTCTATGAGTTATGTCTTACGATAAATCTCAAAAGCAAATCTTGTCCGTAATTTTTGATGGTGATGAGAATTTATAAAGTACAGAAGAAGATTCCAATTTAAACGTTATCTTGATTTATAAAAATATTTTGATTTTATGTTTTATTTGGTAATACAATTATATTTAGAGTTATTCGGTTAAAATTTTATTTTTAAAATTATATTTGATTTGATAAAAACATATTGATAATTATTTAAATTCTGATTTATTTTGATATATACATTAGTTTTTAACCAGGCTCAAATATATG
Organism: Schrenkiella parvula; assembly: GCA_000218505.1. Taxonomy (NCBI): domain Eukaryota; kingdom Viridiplantae; phylum Streptophyta; class Magnoliopsida; order Brassicales; family Brassicaceae; genus Schrenkiella; species Schrenkiella parvula. The sequence continues at coordinate 7,714,422 of CM001192.1, read as the reverse complement.
TAGGTTTTTGCAAGTTTTGGGTTAGAGTGAGCCGGACCAGCCTTAATTGACATGCCTACACGTGAGATGCCCTATAGATATGCTTCTTCACGAAAATAATCGCTTAGAAAAATATATATGTGCTTAAGGTATATCCACTCGTACCTACTACCATACGAATACGATATTGACCCAAAGAAGTAGAAGTTAAAGCTAAAGTCATTAGCAAGATAATTATTACGTATTCTAATTTCCAAGATAATTAATTTTGTCACTTTGGAAAATATTGAAAAAAAAGAAATTATCGAATGAAAAAGGTCAAAGACAAAACAAAATATATTCCGCCAAAAAAATTATAAAATTATATTATATGTACACAACTAAAATGTATGTATATGAATGACATAATAAGTCACAGGCACAAGAGAGATGAATTAGCTGGCCACTCGTTATTATTCCTTTTTTTATATATAAATATTTAATATCTCCATTTTTTTTCTTTCCTCCAACGGGTTCTCTGAAACTAGAAACTCGAACAGAGAATCCGGATGCTTTTCTGAGATTCCACTCTTTCCTAATATACTCGTTTTCACAAACCGATTTTCTCGGGAAAACCAAAAAAAATCCATTTTTTTCACTTTCGATTGTCTTCCTGGAGAGAGGAAATCTGTGAAGTCAATTCAGATTCTTCTAATTTGGAGTTTTTTTTTCTTGCTTCTATTGAAGCTCAAAGAAGAAGAGAGAGAGAGAGAAGAGTTTATTTGGGTTTTGTGGATCAGAAAGGTCTCGGCTTTGATCTTTGTGGTACACGTGGCGAAATGGGTTTGGAGTTGTGTTGTTGATGATGTCCAAGTCCCAGATTTCGTGTAACATTCTTCTTCTGTCTCCAATGTCTTTGTCTTGTTTCTGATACTACTAATCTCTCAGAGTTGATCTTCAGATCCGTTGTTATTTTTCTTTGCCTTTGTCGGTTCAACAAAATTGAGAGAAAGAGACCGAAAAATTAAAAAAAAATGATGAAGATGATGAGGAACAAACCGACAAATCTTCCGGCGACGGCGACTAATGGCGGCAGAGTTTCTGGCAGCGGCGGTGGCGGCAGGGAGTCAGGCGGTCATGATTGGGAAATGAGACCCGGAGGAATGTTAGTTCAGAAACGAAACCCGGATTCGGATCCTGTCGGAGCTCCACCACCACCGATGATCAGAGTCAGAATCAAGTACGGTTCGGTCTACCATGAGATGAGTATTAGTCCTCAAGCTTCATTTGGTTAGTCTCTTTACATACCTTTCTCTCAAATTCATAAGAAAATTATCTGACTTTTGGGAATTAGAAGAGTCCATTTATGGAATATAGATTGATTATGTGTATGTGTGTGAATTTGAATCATTTTTTGTTTGTTTTGTTTGATACAGGGGAGCTAAAGAAGATGTTGAGTGAACCAACGGGTATACACCATCAAGATCAGAAGCTAATGTACAAAGACAAAGAGAGAGATTCGAAGGCCTTTCTTGACGTTTCGGGAGTGAAAGATAAATCCAAGATGGTGCTTATCGAAGACCCGATTAGCCAAGAGAAACGTCTTTTGGAGATGAGGAAGATTGCCAAAACCGAAAAGGCGTCTAAAGCTATCTCTGATATTAGCCTCGAAGTTGATAGGCTTGGCGGACGTGTAATGCCCGCCAAGCCCTTCTACTTACGTTTCTTGTTTGTTTTTCGATAAAATAATCGAAAGTGTTTTTGCGGTTTGTGTGTGTAGGTTTCGGCGTTTGAGATGGTTATTAAAAAAGGAGGGAAAATTGCAGAGAAAGATCTTATTACGGTGATTGAATTGTTGATGAATGAATTGATAAAGTTGGATGGGATTGTAGCTGAAGGAGATGTGAAGTTACAAAGAAAAATGCAGGTATGTAGTAATTAATCATCTCAGGACCGAAGACTTTCGCAATGTTCTTGAGTTAAGTTCTGCTCTAACATTTGCTTTCTACATATGTGTAGGTGAAGAGAGTGCAGAATTATGTCGAAACACTCGATGTTTTGAAGGTGAAGAACTCTATGGCTAATGGACAGCAGAAACAGTCAAGTGGTCAGAGACTTGCAACGATTCAAGAACATAGCAATGGACAGAGGCAAGATCAGAAACCAATACAATCGCTTATGGACATGCCGATAAACTACAAACAGAAGAAGCAAGAGATTGAGGAGGAGCCGAGAGATTCAGGATCAGGACCAAACCTGATGGATTCTTCTACTAAATGGGAAACATTCGATCATCATACCGCGACTCCATTGAGCTCAAGTACTGCAAATAATCACGCGATCCCGCCTAGGTTCAACTGGGAAAACTTTGATTGAAATATCATATTTGGTGAGACCTTTTTCTTTTCTGGTGTGGAGGTGTTTTTATAAGGCTTCTTCTTCTTCTTCATCTTTTGTTTCTTCCTTATCATCATGATTCTTTTGATGTACTTAGATTTTTGTGGGCGTTATGTTTCGTTCTGAAAAATAAACAGAGACGCTACTACAGAGAAGTGATTATGAAAAATCGTGATTCATGTATGTTTTCTTTCTTCTTCCTTACAATTACTTTTGTTGCAAGGGACTGAAACCTACTTGGTGAAAGAGAGAGTTTCTTTCTCTCTCTGTCGGTTGTTTTTTAATTAACTTTGAAGGATTCCAAAAGTAGATAATGTGTGGGTCTTCTAAGTCTTATTATCACTTCAGCTGAAAAAAAAAGTGAAATCTTTTTTCTTTTCGTCTTTTGTCAATAAGGACAATTTTAACTTTTTCTTTTATAGTGAGGCAAAATCGTATAATCCAAAGTGGGCCATTTGATTTTGATTTTGATTTTTTCACGAAAATGAGGTGAAAAAAGTCAAATCGAAGAATTTCATACAGAGCCAAAAAAAGTTTCCAAGTAGTTCTTTTTGTTTTAAAATTTGCCTTTCCGGTATGAGAACGCGTACATATACGGTTGATATACTCTCACTTTTACCAAATTTACTATAGTTTTTATATATCTTTGATATAAAAAATTGGTGTTTTAATGTTTCCTGTTGTTTTTAGCGTTTTCTAGAATTAAAAATTCTTTTTAGGTTGACAAAAAAAAAATTCTTTTTAGGTTATTTGAGCAAGAATAAAAAAGGCAAAACCAGCATTTTTAATATTGAACAATTTTGGAGCATTAAAAATTTGGTGGCATTCATTAAAGATTTTTCACCAATGAATTAAGTTTAAAAATTTGAGACAAAGTAAAACTGAGAATTATTTTAATTTAAATGTGGTTTCAAGAAATCTAACGGTACATGTCGATTAGCAAGTCGAAGTAAAGCAAATAGATCAACCGATTTTGAGAGAGGGTTGATAAATCCTTTCACTAACATATTAGACGATTCTAGCCAATGTACATGGAGATAAATCGATCCTAACAAGGATTCGATCGATCTCTATCCAATTTTTGTTAAATTTTCATATTTGTCCATATTCAATTTGATTTATAATAAAAATTTGTAGATGTTCTAAAACCATAAAAATACCCCTATTTACATTTTTTAAAAACATCCACAATCACAACAACTACATCAACCAAAATTTTTATTTTAAGTTTTTTTTCATTGATCAAACTCCAATAATCGATATTCTTAAGTTCGGTATTCCTTACAATTTATCGTTTTTTTGCTTCCAATTGGTTTTTAAAAACGATTTCAAATGTTTTAATCCGGGGTTTTTTAATATTTTTTATTTTTTATTTTTTTATTTGATAACACAATTTTCTCTAATGTTTTGTGTTATGAGTTTGAGTAGTTTCATAGTTAGATTTAGAATTTTTTTATGGGGTATTTAGGTTAATAGAATTAAGGGTTATATGTTCGTTTAGAGATTTTTAGTTCTAAGTCTAGATATTTTTCCAAAGTTTACTTTTAAAGCATGTTTCTACCTTGGTCACCTTGAAACTAATCCTACAGAGTTATAGTCACGACAGCTTTATCATATGAACTAACTTAATAAAGCTCGACATTATAACCTTCGTTGAGTTATATTGATTTGTGAACTTATCAAACCTACTTACATTGTGCTTTTTCTTGGATAATTTGGCTTTGAGAGTTAGCCAATTCGGTTGTTTAAACTTAAGTAGTTAGCACTACAAGAATATATTAATTACAATTTAGTGATTGAGTTCAAAATTTAGCTACTCACTAATCCTTGTTTGAAATCCTTTGCATGAATAACCTTTAATCCTTGTATAATTACAATTTTGTGATATTGTTAGGGTTAAAACTTAATTCACATCACCTGTCTACCAAAAGATGGCTTCTGCATAACCTCCGTGGACAATTGTTTCGACATTATAATAATAATGTAAATAAATTGTGGTATATTTTCAAAACATTCATTGAGAAGTGTGAATTTAGAAATTGAGAAGGTTTTCTTTGCAGGGGATCAAAATTCTCCGAGAGGTGGATGCAGGCAATGGACTGAGATCCCAACCAAAGATCTTAGTAGATATGAATGGAAGAGAGGCGATAGTTTTTGACATGAGGTTGGAGAACCTTCTAGTGGAACATGTGTGTGAGTGGTTATGTAATGGACATTGCAGTATTGAGATTATGTGGAGATTAATGGGTTATGGGTTTTAATTTCTAAAGAGTGTGTGAGCTATATTGAAAATTGTAAAAGACTTTGAGTAATATATAAGTGATTTGGGCCAATCCATTCATTGTCAATTGATTTTGAGTTGGAAGTCCAAAAAACTTAATATGGTATCAGAGTCCGATCACACACTCTTGTAATCCAGCTTAGAAGTGGCATGTGCTCCCGGATCCGAAATTGATAGTCTGGAGAGATTAATGGCTAGAAAAACCGTTATCTCAAGGGAGAGTATTGAGATTGGATAGAGATTAATGAGTTATTAGTCTTAATTTATAAAGAGTGTGTGAGTAATATCCCACATCAGAAGTTATGAGAGATTTTGAGTAATATATATATAAGTAACTTGGACCAATCCACTTATTACCAATTGATTTTGAGTTGGAAGCCCATAAAACTTAAAGCATCTACTTTACACAAAGTTGAAGCTATTCGCAAAAATCTCTTAATCAGTTCTTGCCTCTATCTCTCTCTTCATTTCATTAAAAGCAATGACGAGATATGTATAAGTTTAGTAGCTTGGATTGGGTGACCGAATTTGGAATAGCTGTAGGTCCTTAGATGGTCGACTACAACATGCATGCGTTCAGCAACAGTGATTTCTTGGTTGTGGCTAGGTATCTTCTGAGAGATCACATTTGTTGGGGGAGCATACTTGATACAGTCGAAGAAAAATGCTTCTCCGCACGAGTAACGTTTAATACATGATTGGCTTTTGTGGAACATTTTGCAAACTATACATATGATTTTGAGTTGACTAGGACCCGAGTAAAATCATTACATGTTTGTTGCTGTGGTTTACGGAGTGTTATATTATATATTTACCACTTTTTAGTATACTTAACGGTCGACTGATCACAGTCCATCGATCCATCATACCCCTTCGAGAAAAGTTAACTCGATTTTATTATAAGTTTTTTCTTAATCTATTTAGATTTACCATATCCAACCTAATTCACTATAAAACCACGATGGAAGCCAAAAATATCATAAGCCACCATAAATACATAGTTCCAAAATATCTCTTTGTTTCTTTAGATTTCTTCTAATTTTTTTTTGCTTTTATTCAATAAGAAAAAAATCTCGTTTTTTTGTACACTAAAATGTTATGAACTCTTTTTATATATTTACTAGATTAAATCCTGCATATATACATGGTTTTCAATTTAATACTTTATAGTGAAAAAAAAGTGGAAATGAAAAAATGAAAAACAAATTAAAATCATTCGTGAAAGTAAACAAAATAAGATTGAGAATATTTATACAAAATCATTAGAAAAACCTAAAAAGTAACAATTATTTATTTATTTTGATTCTCTTAATTTTTCATTTAATATTTTGTTTTAAATTAGATTTTATCATATGTTTTAATTAAATGTTATCATATGTTTCCAAATATAATTTTTATGTATATTTAAGTTATGTTACTTCTTATTAATTGATTATCATCTATCTATTTTTTAAAACATTGACTAATTGATTTTCCTTAATCTATTTGGATTAAATTTACTATGTTTTAAATCACATTCGGCTTTTATTTTTCGTTTTGAATCAACATCAAGAGACACAATATAATGTATCCACCAAAACTCAATTAATTGAGTTTCTTTTAGATGAAGTCAACTATATCTAGCCATCAAATGATCTACGGTCATGTTTAACAAAAGAATAATCTATAATCAGTGGAAAAAATCATGCCATATATATAGTTGACATAAAGTACAAATTATTGTGATTAAATTGTAGTAAAAAAAGGCACATACACCTAAAGAGTTATCTTCTCTTTAGTGGGATTTCTATATCCCTTCGTTATTCTGTTGCGGGTAATGTATATCCGGTTAAGAATATTGTAATATTTTTATAGGATAGTTGTAAACTTTTTATGGGTTAATTTTTTGATATAATTATATTATTGGCCGAAAAAAACAAAATATACCGAAAATCATATCGAACTCAAGATAGATGACAAATAATCGATGTAAGAAGATGAAAAAAGGGGAGAGATTAGTTATTATTGTGCAACTATACGGATGAAACATTTGTCACTTATAAGAAAACCATATATTCTACCATAATCAAGAATAACTCAAACTTCGTGACCTCTAAGCAGAATCATCATGGATGGGACCAAGTTACATATAATATAAGAATGGTACGAAACATGACTATTATATATATTTCCCCAAAAGATTTAACTTCAGTGGTTGTGGTATCTCCACGAGACACTCGACCAACTGGAGAATTGAGCTGTGGAGTGTGGACCAAACAGATAATCATCAAACGAAAATGCAAACACACTAAAAAAATCGATAGGAGCTAAAATAAATTGTCGACTGTCGGTAGAAGAGGACAGAACAAGTAGTTAGACGCAAGTATCAAAAAAAGTATCGCAATCAATAGTGAAGGCTTTTTTGTTTTGTTTTTTTCCAATAACTATAGCACCAGATTGATATTGATACAATCATCACGTGAATACCACAATATCAAAGAGTGTGGCCAATAGAAATTGACAAAAAAATGAAAACTAAAACCCGTTTAATTCATCAACACAATTTTTTGAAAAGTAGTGTGATTAATTTTTTTTTTGTAATTACATCTAAAGATGTCAATACATACAGTAAAACAAGCGCATGCGTCTTCCCCACATGTAGTGGGATCTCAAAAGCTTGTTCTTCAAATTCATTGAAAATAATAATCACAAACTATTAATTATATATGAAAATGTAAAGGATAGCTTTAGAGTTGAGGGAGAACTTTGATAACTATGGATATTGACATTACTGAAAAAGTAACTATCACTAAAAAAGAAAAGAACTAAATGAACAAATTGGCTTTTCTCTTACTGTTGACAAAAAAAAACAAATTAGCACTATATATTCTACAAGGCAAAAATGAATTGCATCGTTATTCTATCAATGAAAATTGAAATATTTGTTTGGAATATAGTGCCATTAGATACAAAGGAATGATAGTTGAAAAACACCAAAATATATTAAATGATAAAATGTACATATTGACTGTCTTTGTGTACATTCTGTTTCAATAGGATGTTACGTCCATATATATGAATGGAACTCTTATTATTGAATCCTATTTATTCATTTGACAAAAAAAAATATTAGAATCAAGATTAAGTTACTTGTTGTGGGGATTAATCGCCGTCTTAATGGCTTTATATAATTCCGGCTACAAATACTTATAGAATAACATGAAAGGAGACCCATTTGTCATACTTTTTTAATCACTAGGATAGGAGGATTAAAAAATCTTTATTAAGTTATATTCTAAATTTTGTGTTGCAATATTTTTTATTTGTTTGTTAATGTTACAATAATGTTTTGAACACAAGTAAGTGTTTATAAAATATTGGGAGGAGTCGCTTTTTTTTGGCAAGCCTATATTAAAATATAAACTTCAAGTCCAAACCCATTCCACCCAAAGAGTTGGTGAACAAGCGTGTGAGCTTCTGCTTTTAACAAGCCTATCTAAATTCAGACTAGTTTCATATCGTTTCCTCGTAAAGAAAAATATTTAATAAAATGCAGATGGATTTTTAATCTAAATCTAGAACTGGGTGATTATTATTTGTTTTTTATTCTTATTTATATTAAACTCCAATTAACCATACGCAGAAAAAGTTGTAGTTTGATTAAATTTATGGGCTTTCGACTTTGGGGATATTAACATTTTTTGTGGGCTCTTGACATAAGAGATATTTATATTTTTTGCCGGCTTTGTAATGTTCCAAAGTTCTTGAACGTTAATCAATATTATAGTTCCAACGGAAAAAAAAGTTGTAGTAGACAGAGTCAGAGAAATGGAAGCAAATATTGACTAGGTAAGTGAAGTTATATGGCTGCTCTTCTTCTAGTATTTTTTTGAGACAGAGAAGTGAATGCAAAGATAGTAACTCAAAAGGTCGCTTGAACCACTTAATTTTGTTATTGGTAAGACATCAATTTTGGCATTTACGAAGTTAGCGAAAAGTACCAAGTGCAGGTAAGCTAAAGATCCCAGCTTAAAATGTTGGTGGTTTGGGCTGGTATCCTCTATTTAGTCACAAATGAACCAAGATGGACTCGTTTAACAAATGGTAAAAGCCCACTAAAAACCAGTTCAAATTAGTGAAACATTATGTTTTTTTATCTATAAATACAAAATTCTCTCATTGAAGAAAGAAGATTTCTTTTATGAATTCCGGAAAAATCATTCTTAAAAAAAGCTAAAAGATTACATTCGATTGGATGACATGTTCAAAAATGCTGATAAAATCATTTAGTGCCCAAACCTAAAGTTTGTTTAGTTTTAGAGCTGTATAACTAGTGAAGACCGATCATTCACACCCCATGTATGATCCTAACACAAAAGAATGAGGGATGAATAATAACAATCTGAGAACATAAAAATTGTCGCTAATAAACTCACTCAACTAGTAACTGAAACAAAAACAAATTTGAGAGACATAGTTCATCTAACATAAAGAAAAGTCAGTTCCAATATGAGGATTAGAATTGTAAACTCATGTTGTTACTAAGAAAAACAGAAAATATGCAGATCATGGCCTACATGATGAGCAGAACTAGAAATCATTGAACAGCGTTATTCGAGTTTAAAGTAACTGGTGGAAGAAGCAACGCAGAGTAAGTACTTTGGTTTTGATGCGGTGAAGTAAAGAACAAAGCAAGAAAAAGAGAAGCACTGGTCTTATCAATGGCCTGGTGTGGTATTGGATTGAAAAAGAGCCCTTGTTTCATCTGTTTCTATAAGGACCTGAACCAACCGGTCTAAGAGATTCCTCAAAATCCAGTCGTCTCAGAGCATAATATACAGAAGGCAGTGGCTCCATCGCCACAATCGTGTTGATTGTATGACTATGCGATTGATTCACACCGATCAAAAACTCCATAAGGCCATCCTCTTGCTCTCTTGCTCCACAAGTACATTCACAGTGACACACCCTAGACGGTAGATAATATTTCAGCTCGTTCCACAACGTAATGAACCTTGTGAAATAAGTATTGATATTCATAGACCCTTGCTGCTTCCACTCCCGTAACTGCGACCTGATCTGATAAACCCTGAAGTTATCGTTCCTGTGGTACGTATCTTTGAGCCTTGACCACATTTCTTGAGCGTCTTGAGGTACATGATGCTTCTTCTGATATCATCTGATACAGAACTCGTAATCCACGACATCACCATGCTATTACAACAAGACCAGTCAGCAGATGTCTGATCATTTTCAGGCGGCTTGGGAATTGTTCCATCGACAAAGCCTAACTTGTTCATGACCCTCAAAGCTAAGGTATCGTTGAGATGTTAAGAGATCGTTGGGAGAGGAAAGAGAGAGAATGCAGACTATGCAGTGAGAGAGTTTGTATTTACAAAAAAATTAGGTTTTCTTTCTTCCGCGGGAAGGGACCGACTCCTGGAGAAAAACAGAAACTGTTTACATGGGCTTTTAAATGGGCCTTGACCTATAATCGTTTATTTTGAACTCTTGGGTTTAGTTTTGAAAACCGTTCAAGTGATGGCTTTTTAATAACGATTTTAATAAGAAAAGACCTGAAGATCCGGTCTAGGTTTTAATGGTTTTAAAAGACTTATGGATATATATATAACCATATAATAATTCAAGCTGAGAGTGTGAGAGTTAATTGTTCCACTTGATTTCACCTGCAAGAACATAATTCAAGTTCCGAAATAGATATTCCTGTTTCACTCATTTAAACTTTAAGTAGATCTCGATCTGAATATATGCTTTATTTTTCCAAAAATAAAAGAAAAAGAACAAATTGACTAAAACATATTACTAAAAACTATGGTTATTGATTTGGCCAAATTTCCACAAATTTTGTAGTGAGCAAGAGATAGTACACGTCCAACGAACAGTTGGTTAACTATTTTAAGTATGTAAGAAATTTGAGATGGTGTTTGCTGGCAGCAAATAGAAGGTAGTTGAAACGTTTGACATCACTTAAGATAGGTACGACGACTATCATAGCGTACCCATGGGCCGTAGACTATGGACCATGGTGCGTGACACTACTAGCAGCTATGTAAAGTTGAAACTTGCAATTTTCTTCGTATTTTACGTTATTATAACATGAAAACTGCTTAGATAAGGGGAAATTTATATCAAATATGTTAGAGATGTCGTTAAATTATCATCTGAATTTGAATCTTTATATATATTAACAAAACGGTCAAAATATTATTAATTTTTGAGTATTTGCATTTTATTGCAATAGATTACATAATATTTTAAGAAGCAACAATATAACTTAGGTTCAATCTTGGCAAGATTGGACTTAAGCCATTTTGACAATTATACTTTTATTATTTTACATATATATTTGGTATGATGTGTATATAGGTATAGAGACTTTCACGTTTGACATATTACTTTACATATATTTGAATATGTCAACGTGATATTTACGTCCAAAAAGAAAAAGTCTAATGCATGAGTATTGGGTCGCCGCATGCACACCGTACGTGATACGTCCTTTGATATAGATTTTTAATAACTATATAATCTAAGTCGGGAAATAAAATCTTAAATTAAAAATTAGTGACAACTGACCAGACCCTTTAACTTGCTATGTCTTTATCAGAATAATTACACATGTAGAAACATAATTAATAATCTCACTATATAAAACATCGAAAAAAAACATCAAAAAATGCATCGTAGACCCCTTTAGCTTGCTATCTTTATCAGAAGATGACAATCAATTATTAAAACCCTTTTAATAATCTACCTACATTAAATATCGAAATAAAGTTGCATCTGAGACTTCAGCTATTGGTTAATAACACATCTAATATAAGACTAATCCATTAAGTAATTAGGCTTAATTACAAGGAAACTGTCTCTCCAAATGAATCAAGAATCATCACATATTAACATTAATAAGATTCTACTCATATACAAATATTATGGTATGCGTATGTACGGCTTTTGGTCATTTCGATAGGACGAGCACTAAATTTGAATTAATAGCGACTGTTCAAACTGACCAAAAGACCAAAGTAAGCAATGGGAAGAACAGCAGAAGCCTTTTTCTTCGTTCCGCTGTCCTGTCTCCTTCAAGGCCACCACTTTCGATCTCCTCAACTTTGCGTTTAATAAATTATTCTTCCTTTGATTTAAAGGCTATTGGGCATTGTGATTATTTGAGTAGCTTTGACTTCAATAATTCGAGAAATCTAATAAGGGATATGAGGCTTATATATCTTATATTTTATAGAGTAGGGATCAACAACGGTGTAATATTATTCGTTTATATTAATATTCTCAGTAAACGGTGTGATGCTATACGAGGAAACGTGCGTAATCCGAGGAAATGTGTATATTCTATGCATTTATGATTCTGTTTTCGATTATAATATCAACTATAGTATAGAAAATTTATAACAACAAAAATGATATGATAATGTTAATAAAATATTAGTCAACTAGCACGCGCCTTTTCAGTAATACCCTTTCATCTAGAGCAAAAGCCTCAAAAGTATATCTAATTAGGCCAATTTGCATCAAATGGCCTCTAACAATTAGTCACAAAATTTATTGGATCCCCAAATTAGCAATTAATCATCACAACCCCATATATATGCTGCTTAATCATGATTATTAGGCTCTATTCATACATTTTTTTCTTTTGCTCTCAACACTATTTGCAAAAATGTATCTTGACGTTACCTCTTTCACCATCAAGGATTTTCAAGTTTGTTCAATACTGCTCCAAAGTTGGAAATGTCGAGGGTTGCCATCGATTATTGTCGTTTATGTATTGGTGAGCTCAATATTACATTGACTTAATTTGTGTAAAGAGGCTAATCGTGTAGCTTTTCTTGACATCATCCTGCTATTAAGCTCCTTTAGAATTCATATATTTTACGGGTTATAAGTCCATTCTCTTAGAAAATTTTAAATGTTTTACATCGACAGCAACCATGTGTGTAGTTGTGTTTTATATCCAAGTGTTTCTTATTTTGGATGTTGTGTTTTGTATAAATAAAAAAGGGACGTGTGTAAAATTTAAAAATAATTGCTTGTTGAATTAAGAAGCATACGTAATCATTGAAGACATTTCTCTTAAAATTTTAGAATGAATAACTACTTAATGCTAAAATCACAGTACTAGGTTTTACATAGCGATGAACTTAATCGTTCTTTCATACTCGATTCTCTACATGTCCTGTCGGTGCGCCGTTGTATTATTCCCCTCTCTTCCTCACCATTGTCACCATAGCTGCTTTTTTTTGTGTAGTGATAATCAAATCGTTGACATTGTCACATTTTCATGGTCATACTTTGTAAACTGGTATTGCATTATTTAAATACTATATATATATGTAAGTTAAATATGGTTAATTATAGAACTTTTTGGGTAAATTATTGGATAGGAGTCTACATTTTTAGTTCCATCGACAATAAATTACATATTTTATAACATATTTTGGTTTACAACTGTAACATTTTCTTACATGCAAGTTCATATTTTTTTTAAGTAATTTAGAGTATACGTTTACATTGATTGGGTCGCGTAGCTCTTCATGTACCATACTCTAGTTTACTTTGTCGTTTCCCATCCCCCAAGACTATGAAAATATTATTAAAACTTGATATAAGATTGAGTTTTTGCCCCGGCCTTTTGAGGTTGCTGTACAGTCAAAATATTATAAGAAGGATTCTTAATTAATCAAATTGGTAGCTTCGTTTTTAAATAATTATTTTTGGTGTGTTTCATAATCGCAGGTCGAGGAGACAGATTCTCCTGAATTTGGTTAATATAAGGTACGAATGCATGTGATTACATTGATATTAGTTTATTACTTTGTTTCATGATCGTATGATAGTTAAATATTATCATCTGTTTTTATCTCATGAACTTTAAATTATTGCTGGCACCATCAAATAATTTAGAAGGTCTATGTATGAATACTCTTAAATTTTCGACTCTCTCAATTACAGAAGGTAGACAAAAAGCAACTAGTTCGACCCCGACGAGACCAACTTAACTCTGAAATATTTTCCAATGTGTAACTTCATTGACATAGAAAAATGATAGTGTGGATATGGGAAAATTTTCGTTATAATTCTAATTAATCAAGTATGTTATATTTTGATTAATGTAGATAGTTTTTTAACATAATTATCATTATAATCATAAATTCGGTACAAAGTAATCCTCATGAAAGACATATACAAGGTGTAAAAAAAAAGATACAAGGTGATAGCTTCTAATACATTTCTGTTTTTTTAAATGTTCCTTAAAATCTCTTATATGCTTTTATACGATTCGAACTTGACATATGCGAATAGTTTAGACCATTTTCATCCGTTGATATCTCAAAAAAAATTGAATTATAAAAAAAAATATATATATTGAAAGAAAAAAAAGAATAGAAAAAAATAAGATCCGGTTTTCGAAAAAGGAATTTTGAGAACCTCCCCATAAACTATTTTGTCATTTGTACAACTATTATTGGTTCATATTTTTTATTTAATAAAAAATAGTTATATTACAAATAATAAAATTTAACTATTGAAATACTTTGTTTCTTACCCGATCGAAATGGCCTTAGATTTCAATAATGTGCATCCTATCTAGGTTTGGAATAGTGGTTCAAAACTCACGAGACCTGGCCCAATAGACCCGCCGCCTGACGAGTACGGGTCCAAAAATTGTTTTTTGTTAATTTGCGAGATGGATGTGGGTCGTCTTAATATACTGCGAGGCGGATGTAGGTTACGTTTTTTAAAATGTGGGTTTGTGGGTATTCGTGTTTAAAATGGTTTGTTGTGTTTTATGTTTAAATAGTGTGTCGTTTTGATATTGTAGATTAGAAATGTGTGTTGTTTTTATGTTTTAGAACAAAATATATGTCGTTTACCCATTTTTCTGATTTATTAAATTTTTGCGGTTACCCACGTTACCCACAGAATCCTCATTATTTTAGCAGGGCAAGTGTAGATTTTGTCTTTTCAGTTAATCATATCTAGCAGATAAATTGTGAACAACAAATTTTAACTCAAACTCGATAAAACAGGTCATGCAGAACAGATTTGACTCACAATCCAAACCTAATCCTATCATTCAAATCAAATCAAAGCTTTTTAATCCTACGTTGAGAGATATAAGGTTTATTATATTTAAAATATTAAGATATGTCAATCGATCTATTGATCCTCCCTCGTATATATTCATATTTTTATAAAGGAATGTTAACTTCAATAATGATTTAGCTGACGTGCATTAATGTCAAATATTCTGTAAACACGTGGAAATTTCAATAATAGAAAGCAGCTGGATGGATCATAAAATTGGCTCTTCACTAGGAGAAGTATGTACTCCTATCGCTAATAAATAAATTAGCAAACTAATTACAAACAAATAATGGAATTGTACGTTATAACTTATTTACTCAATCATGAGTGATTCTTGGCATTTTGTTTCCTAACCAAATCTTTCTCAGTCCTCGTAAGCTGCCACGTAAGGACAAAAGATGCTGCATTATTCCTTATTTTTGATTATATAATAGTATAAATGATAAATTAATGAATAATAATAACATATAGACTATAGTTCACTTATAAGATTTTATTTTAGCATTATTGTCTAAGAACTCCTGCTAATCTCTTCTTGACGTCGTAGTGTTCGTTTGTTTTATTAAATTAAAAGATACATGAAAAACTGAATTAACTGTATATACTATTTTAGTAAACTTGGCTCCTCTAAAATTTGACGATTAATTTTGAAGTGTAATTTTATTTTATTAAATCAAAAGATGCATGAAACAATGCATAACTTTACCATGTCATCTAGAAATAGATACATAATAGAATATATATCACAATGCCGTAAATAGTTATAATGAATCTTTTGTAACTATTTTTTACCGAATGTATGCCATAATACATAATGGAGGCACCAAATTGATAAGTTTGTCCTGAAAAAGTAAATAAACTTGAATAACACGTCGACATTTTGTTTAGTATATAGCGTAATGCAAACAATAATAAATATATTTGAAATGAAACTATAGTCTATATCACATAAGTGAATCTTCACTGAAGATAGTGTTTTCGTAAGAAATTAAACAAGTACAAATAAATTAATATATGGAACCTTTTGAAGTATCTCAAGTGAGTTTTTCCACTTTGGTTGTTTTGTAGAGACAATGCCCTTTGAATACTTAAAAGGGGATATTCCTACAAGTTATTTTACTATATTTAATGGATACGAATCTCTTTTTGATACAATATTATTATATAGTAAGATCAAATAACATATGTATTATTACATAAAATGAGTAGTGGTTAGTCTTTTGATAGATTGCACATTATTCAGGGGGATTGGGTCATCTATGAATCGGTATAAATTATGTTCGTTGTATACCAGCAGAAATTATATGTTTATCAAACAAAAACAATTTAAAAACATTGCGTTTCTCTCTTCGGGACACCCACCCCGTATGTTCCCTCATTGGAATTGCGGTCAACAATGATCTCTCTCAATAGTCAATATAACATCCAGGACATGCTCTATATGTAGCCGACTAAGCATTAAACGCTCGTATATTGAGAGATTGCCTTGCCATGGCCGAACACGCTTTCTCTCAACATAGACGGAGCGATATAAAACCTACCTAATTACACTAGATTTCTCCGTGTCGTATCACCACTCGAAAACATGTTGCAGTTTTTGGTCTTATCATATAGACCAACTAGTGAATCCAGTACATTAGTATATGAGTGTATTTGCACCCATTAAATTTTTATTTTATAATTTTTACATAAATAATTACAAGTTATTTCGAATAAATAGTTAAAAGTGTGCTCCTTGAATTTTTTTTTAAAAGAAGAGTTTGACTTCTTAATTCTTACTTTTAACCTTTTTTGTTAGCTTATAAACGATTGATTTGTCCGGTTAACAATTTTTATCCATCACTAATTTAGGGACTGAGTTATATATGTTAATATTTTCTTCAAATCTTTTCAATTAGGCTTTCCTCTGTTTAAGGGGATTTTCTCATTTTTTGAGATAGGAGAGGTTATTGTGTTTTCATTTTCTTGAATAATAAAATGTATAAAAATAGCTAATATTACTAGTTAATCTTATAAATAACTTGATAAGTATATTTTAATTAATTTGATATATAAAATTTAATCAATTTGATAAACAAAAAAATATGTTTTAGATTTGTTCCTAAGACCAACCTGATCTGACATGAATACTCAACACCCAATAACCAGACCTGAATCTGGTATTCTTCATAAGACTCTCATTCAAATCTAATGAAAGAAAAACAAGAATTGAGAACACAAACAAGTTTTGATAAGGCTTTTAGATCAAATTATGGTTCAATCAATTATTCATCAACTCATCAGCCACAACTTCGCATAAGACCTTAAAGAATAGAATGTTATCCGCTTTAAAAGCATCTTGATCAACCTAATGTGGAGTGATAATTTCTAAATTAGGCCAGGCCATAATCATATCCGATCAATCTCACCAACTAACCTTCAATGCTAGCTTTTTTATTACTTGATCTTTCAATTATTTGCTCTTTCTTTACTTAGAAAATTTTGCATTTATTTTGTAATTTTTTTCCACCTTGTTCTCCAAATTTCAGTCATCTATACAAAGCTCACATTCTCCTTATTCGTACTCAAATATTATTTGTAACGCTCCAACCGTCATCATATAGACTTATGTGCCTTCTCCTGGTCCGGAAACCTACCTTCATTCCATGGCTAGTACTTTTCCAAGAGACCCGAAAAACTTGTTTGAAGGCAGAATTCAATTTTCATTGGTTAAAGTTTGAAGGTTCAACAGATTTTAAGTGTATAACACTTGATGGTTCCATATAGGTCGCGCTGCTTCTTGGCCTTCTCAGTGGTAGGAATAGCGACAGACTTGTTGTCGAGGTGATCGAGAACTCGGAAAGTATGGCAGTGTGTTTCGGATTGTTCTCTCCGCACATGTTAGTTCTTTTTTTAGATCAAGGATAATTAGAATATACGCTTGAATGTAGTGGTAACCATAGCGAAACAAAAGAGAAAAACTAAAGAAATGGGAGAAAGAGAGGAAGAGAGGAAGAGAGGAAGAGAGTATTAGAGAGAAAACATAAAAAGACATGTATAGAGTTTGCAAATAGTTCGAAAAGAACCAATCAAACCCTTAATTAATCGATTTGGTCAAAATTTGAAAACATGAATTTTAAATCCAAGCATACACATTTGCAACGAAGAATCTCTCGAATGTTAAATCATTATCCTACACAAATTACATTAATCATATAATGATTTCATTCCAATTAAAGAAAAAAAGTTATCAATTAATCCGAAAGAAAGTCATATGAAACAGAGCAATATTCTATCACTCCTAGAGACCTCTTCCTTGACTCATTCCTCCTTAATGATTAACCCTCCCAACCTCCACATCTTCGCCTTCGCCGCGGCCGCGTCCGCCATCCACTGCTGTCAGCTCCCTAGCTCTTGCCGCCTCCAATTCCCAATTAGTCCTACATGTCGCCATCATCATACCAATCACACATGATATCTGCGCCGCGAGCATACCGAGCCAAAGTCCCTTGAATCCAAACCCAAACCAAAACGCTAGAACTATTCCCACTGGCATCCCAACCACGTAAAACGCCGCCATATTTATGTTAGCTCCGATCCTCGGCCTCGCCGACCCTCTGAGAATGCCGCATCCAGTCGTCTGAGGGCAGTTCCCAAGCTCGCAAAGGCCAACAATTGGCAGAGCCATCATAGTCAACTTGATGATATCCTCATCATTGGTGAAAAGCTTAGCCCATTTGTTTCTGACAGAGATGGTGAACGTGAGAGCTGTGAAGCCTAGGGCGATGCTGAGACCAAGTCCAACAATGGCGGCTCTTCTTGCTCTCTGTGGCCGGTTCGAACCCAGCTCGTTTCCCACCCGAGTGGAGACTCCGAAGCTCAACGAATGAGGGAAGATGTAAACAAGAGAAGTGATTTGGATGAGAATTCCCATTGAAGCAACGGTAGCTTTAGGGTTTATAAGAATCCCACAAAGCAAAATCATGATCTCATAGCACCACCACTCGAGGCAAACCGATACACAACTGGGTACTGCGAGACCGAGTAACTTCTTCCATTCTCTCACACTATCTTCATATGACTCCTCTGAAACCTCCTCCTCGTCATCCTCCTCGTCGTTACTTAGCTTTTCTTCGAAGAAAGTGATATAGATGAAGAGAGATGCAACAAGGTTGAAATTGGACACGACACCACTCAAGGCGATACCTTTAATCCCAAAACCGAGATACGACACGAGGAAGAACGTGATCGGCAAGTGGAGAACACTCGCGATCGCTGTGCAGATTGATAAAGGCAGAGTCTTTGATTGCGTCCTGAGATAAACTCTTAATGGGTGTAAGAAAGATTGAGCGATGAGATCTGGAACAGAGTAAAGCAAAAAGGTTTGAGCTTCGGACGCGAGACCCTTGTCCTGTTTCAACATTATCAGAATCTTCTCGATGTTGATCCAGAGAAGTGAAACAGGGAGAGATGTGAACAGGAGGAGGATGATTCCTCGCCGGATTGTAGCCCGGACGAAGTTATAGCGTTTGGCCCCGAAGGCTTGAGAGCAGATTGATTCGACGCCCATGGTTAAACCGGAGAAGAGAGAGTAACCGGTTATGTTGGCGAATGCGAGGGCGAGGGAGCCGCCGGGAAGAGGGGAGTCACCGAGACCGCCGAGGAAAAACAGAGAGACGAAGGAGCGCAGGTAGAGGAAGAGACCTGTGATGACCAACGGGAGAGAGATTTTGGCGATTGAGATTGCTTCATTTGCGAAGAGGGAGAGAGGAGCAGAGTAATTTTTAAGCAAATGCAGTTTCTCGTGATGAGAGATTCTTCGGAGTAAGGGTTTTGTAACTTCGTCTCTGACACGATTTGATTGACACATTCTTTCTTTTTGTTTTGTCAATATCTGTGAGAGAGAGGAAGATATAGAGAGAGAAAGGAAGAGAGAAGTACTTTTTTGGGTGTGAAGAAGATTGGTTAAGCATTGGCTTTATATAGAGAAAATGGTCAGTGGGTTTTAATATTATGATTACTCTTCCAATTTTGGTCATATGTTTTTCTAATTCTTAGTCAACAACTCACACACGTATTCTACTTAATTTTGAATCCGTATGAATACATGCATTCAATTCGGTTTGAATAAGTACACACGTGTGATTAACTAGATTTGAATCTGCACACACGTGTGATTAACTAGAATTGAATCCCCACACATGTTTTTTACTCAGTTTGATTCCGTCTGACGACACTTGGCTAACATTCATATGATTAGTAGATTTTAATCTTTAAATGGTAATTTTTTTAGAGAAATATTTTTCTTTCTTTATTTTCTCTTTTTTCCTATTCAAATTGAATTCACACATGTATTCCGTATGAATTTGTATAACAGCTAGATATGTATACATGTGTTATTGTGTTATTTTGGGAAAAAATACTATTACTTCTTTATTTTCTTAGTTTTTCCTATTTAGTTTGTATTCGTACATATCTATTCCGTTTTTATCTATATACATGTGTAATTAACTATATATGACTATATACGTATGTATTCCGTTTGGATATTTATACACGTGTAATTTGTTTCAGGTAGAGGAATACTTTTATTTCTTTATTTTCTTATTTTTTCTTATTCCGCTTGAATTCATACACATGTATTTCACTTGAATCTGTATACACGTATAATTAACTACCTTTCAATATATACATATATCATGTTTGGATATGTACACATATATAATTAACTGTATTTGTATTTATATATTTTCTATGCGATTTGAAATCAAATAGTGATACGTGGTAGCATACGTATAAAATTATACTACAAGCTCCAAATTTTATATTCTTAAAAATAATGTATATTGTTTATACAGTGATGTTTTTGTTTAGTTAAAATTTAAGTTTATTTAAATTAAAATTAAGAAATTCACATTCTTAAATATCCAGTTTTAATTACCAACTCAAAAAAAGTTGATTTTTTTTGTAATTTGTCTCGTTTAAGTGCCAATGTAAACTAGAAAAAAATTATATATATATAAGTGTCAAATTTTAATTATGGTTGGACATTTTGATAGGAGTTCATAACTTCAATACATGCATATCTCTTTGACAGTAAAATATAAGCATTAAAATTTACAAGGGAAAGATTATAGTTGTAATATATAAATGAATGGAACATTACAGTTTTCTATATATATTTCTACTAAATATTAGCATTTATTAAAAGAAAATATCATACACAAAAATGAAATAAAATATATATATTGTAAGAAACTTATTTCACCTTATAGTTTATTCCTCTGATTTTATTTTATTTGTTGTTTCTTGCAACATTGAACTTTTTAAAATATCTTTTAAATGGGAATCAGACTTCTTAGTTCCATCTTCCATAATTCTATTCTTATGCTCAGAATTATGATCTAAGATTACATTCTTTTTCTTGTCTAAAAAAATTTAAAATTTAAAATTTAATTCTAAATAATATCAACTTTAAGTGAAGCAAACATGTGCATCAAGAGATGATACTGAAATTGCTAAACTTAAAAGAAAGTTATATACCAAAAAAACGTATATAATTTATAATATATTCGCACACTTAAAGGAAATATATATATGAAAAGATACTAAGATTTACTAGTGTTGTTTAGATTAATTTTCAATTATAAAACTATATATATATATAAATGAAGACCAATATATCATATAAAAAATGATTGGTTTTATTGAATTCAGTAATCTGATATATATTTCTCCCAAAGCTCAAAACAGTTTATGTATATTTCTAATAGTCGACTAATAGTTGATGAATTTGAATATGATATTCTATTATAAAATTTTTTTAACAAATAGAAAATAATTTGCTTCATTTAGCTTGGCCATTATAATTGGAGGCATTTATAACTAATGGTTCGTTTCACTGATATTAATTTGATTACAAGTTTTATTCAAATTATAGTAGTACAGTCGTATTTGTTTGAGAAATTTTGTAAAAAAATCACTTTCATGATATTATTTTTCAAAACTACCACTGATTCATATCCATTTTCAAAATTACAATTTTTTATAAATGTCACCAATTCTAAAATTATAAGAAGTTTAAAAAAACATGTTTAGAAGGGTTTATAACATATGTTTTATAAATTTTTAGAAGAAATATTTTTAAGGTTTTATAAAGTTTATAACATGATTATAAATCTTATAATTATGTTTGATAAATCCTTATAAATTTAAAGTATTATTTTTAAAAATAAATAACAAATATTGGTATTTATGAAAAATAATATCATAAATGAATGTGGTAATTTTTAAATTCTCTCTATTTGTTTAGCGTATGTTTTTTCGTTTGGCCACGATATAAATCTGATTGTAATAACATATCATACATTTAGTTAGACAGTTGATTACTAACCAATGTAGACCGTACGCATTCGTCACATACAGTATCATTGTAATATTCTTAGTGATGATGACCTTTTAATTTGTAATTAACGTTCATACGCGCAAAGAGGATTAGCATATGATAGACGAGACCCGACTAAAAAAATGAAAGTACACAAAATTTAACTGTTCGTTATTCTCAATTTTCTTTGACCAAGATATGATTATAATTATAACTTAATTAACACGGAACATAGTAACAAACAAAAATAAAACATGGTCCGTGTCAAATTCTCATGTTTTAACATACCACTTGTACTTAGACGAGTGGGATATGAACCTATTCAACAGAAACTTCTTCGCTCTTTTTGTTTTCTTTCTTTTTTTGTTTTACAATCATTTCATGTTAATAAAATTGTATATGTCTAACTTTTCAAAGTCGTAAGTTTACACGCGGTGTGCCCCTTACGTTGAACTAGAGTCAAGAAGAAGTTGCCAAATGGAGTTTGGGGAGATATGACAGCTCAAAAAGCCAAAACAAAAGGTGTATTATAGCATTTTTGTGATGTTTTTCACAGAAATTTTGGTTCTTTATTTCTTCTAACTAGTTTTATTTTGGTAATTTAATCACTAAATTTTAGGATCATAAGATTTTTTTTTCTTTTTGCGGGAAAAAGGGAAATACAAGAGACTTATACAGAACAAAGAAAATTCTAATTAATAAAAAAGGAAGATGGAAGTTAGTTAATATCCAAAGTGGAATTGGCTGGTCGGACGTTGACCAGGCAAAACAGTGTTCAGGCAAAATAGTGTTCAACACCAAAGAAAAAAATGGAATTTTGTTTTGGGACCAAAAGCAATGAAAGGAAGATAACTTGCACTTTGAAACAAACAAAAAAAAAGAAACAAAAACATATTGCCACATTTCATATATATATATATATATATGAACTAACTGTTGACAAAAAAAAATATAAAAACTAACTTTACAAATTTATCCATGGCAAATGCTGTAGACTGATGTTTTCTTAATTATATTAAAGTAATTAGTAACAAACTCTAGTTATTGCTAAAATTATTATATCAATATATATTTTATAATATATAATGCTCTCGAGTTTTACATTATTTATCACTTTAACAATTAATTGACAAAAAATTATTTTAAAAGTTTAGATTTTGGTTGTATAATTATTTACTGTATTCTAGAACTATTCAGTTATAAATATTTTTAAATTATTATTGACGTAGAAATAATTAAAACTAAACTGATGT
This sequence comes from Schrenkiella parvula, assembly GCA_000218505.1. Lineage (NCBI taxonomy): Eukaryota > Viridiplantae > Streptophyta > Magnoliopsida > Brassicales > Brassicaceae > Schrenkiella > Schrenkiella parvula. The sequence continues at coordinate 7,691,063 of CM001192.1, read as the reverse complement.
AATATTTATAATATCTAAGAAATCTTATCTTTGATTTTTATTTAACCGTCTTTTGCTATAGTAATAAACCCTGTTAGGATTTAAGATTTGGAAAATAAACAAAAAAATCTCTATTTGAGAAACCTCTTATGAAAAAATCATTTATTGGTTTAGTGTCAAAATTGCATTTAACCCAAAAACATAAGGAATAATTTTCTGATTACTGTAGTTGTAACTCTGTTTGGAAGCTTAGAGTTTGTTATATTTACATTTTTTTGTGTGTTTCTCAAACCATTTCAATTGAGTTTATATGTGACAAAATATTTTGCGGAAGTATCTTTTTTATTGACCTCATGACACACACGTATATATAATGTATATTATTAGAAATAAGTAGAGAATATTAGAGTATGGATTTTAATCTCTAAAAAAGTGTATAGATCTCACATTATAAGATATTGAGAGAGACTTTGAATAGTATGTAAAAGACTTGGGTCAATCTATTTATTGTCAATTAGTTTTGAGTTGAAAACCTATTAAATTTAGCATGGTATCACAATCTGATCCACATACTATTATAATTCAGTCCAATAGTCCATACTTTCAGACCCGAAACTGATGATCTAGCGAGATTAATATCACCGTTATCTCGAGAAAGTATTAAAATTAGGTAGAAATTAATGGATTAATGATCTTAATCTTTAAAGAGTGTACAACGTCCTACACCGGAAATTGAAAAATACTTTAATTTCTACATAATTTCAATATACACAATTTCGGTTAATCATAAACTAACATAATAGGCTTGGGGTAAAACATGTGGTTTAAAACTTTCTTTCAAGATAGCTCATGTAAATCATAAATACACAACTTGCTAAATAAAAAATAAAACTGAACATTTTCTAAAACTTTAGTGAAGATGCCCGCTATTTAATATGTCAACAGTAGATCTATTGTATCTAGAAAGTATGTTTGTTTGTTTTTGTTTCTTAAACAAAACGAATTATATGTACAGATGTATACCTAAATGATGCAATTAATGATACTAATACAAACTAATAGGTTATACATTCTGGTCAAAAGTATGCTCCTTTTGTTTTAAATCTCTTGTATTAATCTGTTATATAGGACGTCAAAGAAGAATCACAACGGTTTAGCCACTCAGGATTACCAATACATGCAATTTTCTTCAAATGATTTTTGAGTTTTCTACCATTTAGATTTTCCTTTTCATTTATTTTTCTCTAACTTTCTCTTTTTTCACATTCAATAATTTCAGTGCTTACTAATTAATTGAGACACTATTTAAACAAAAACAAAACAAAACAAATCTGTACAAGCATTTTTAAATAATTTTGGAAAAACTATAAGAAAAAATTAAATAAGCATTTAACTTTAGCATTTTATATTAAACTTTTAGGATGGAAAAGGGAGGTGGTCATAGTAATCTTGTCCACTTGTCGTGCAAGTTTTTCTGCTGCACCTTTTTGTCCTTTATATTCTTTGTCTTCCTCTCTTGTTTTAGTCAAATTTATGAAACGCCTTTCGGTACGATCATCCTCCGAAAGTTCTGTACTAAAGAATCACACGTGTTGCCTCTTATCATGATAAATATAACCAATGAATCAAATGAAATATCAAAACAAAAGTAAATAATGATACAAGTGAAAAAAATAAAGGTCCATTTTTTTAATCTAAATTATGTTACGTTTTGGTTTACAAAATTTGTATGATATCAATACAATAAATCATAAGCTTAGTTTTCTACTTTTATTATATTTTATAAAATTTGGTGTTAAATAGAAGATATATAGATTTTTAACTCAAAACTAATTGGTAATAATTAAGTTTCAGCTAAATTTTTGAAATTATATATTTTTCGCATTTGATTCTGTATGGATTTGGTTCAATGAAAGAAAATAAAATCTCATAAGATATAAAAAAAAACAAATCATCAACATTTTTAGTTGTGTTCACTTAGATTTCCAAATTTGGTTCTACATCGATTTGGTTCAATGTAAGAAAACAAATCATCAACATTTTGATATCATAGTTGGATAACATTTCAATATTTATTAGGAAAACATGAAAGCTCGAAAAGGATAATATTATAACATTTTGACGTGTCAATGAGTAACAATTAGCTAGATTCGTCGGGTTCTTGGAGATAAAATGGTGACAAACTTCTCGTTCCCCTTTATCAATCCCGTCATTTTGTTGTTAATTAATCCATCTTTCCAGCTAAGGCATTATCTAATGAAGCTTTAATATTAGTTGTAAAACTTTGTAATCAATAATATTTTTATATATAATGTTTTCCTCCCTTTTCCGAATATAATCATCACTATAATAAGATCCTAATGTATATATAGTAGTATAATTATAATAGAAGAGACAAAAGAAATGTTTTTTAGTATAATTATAATAGAAGAGACAAAAGAAATGTTTTTTCTTTGTAGCCGAAATTTAAACAAAAAGAGTTTGTAAAAGTCAAAAGAAGGAAACGCTTTTTGTTGTTGGAGTAAAAGCAACAAAGATAGGAGTTGAAGCCAAGGGGGGATTCATCACCTTTGAGTCTTTGACGGCTTCCACATCCAACGGTCCACATTCCCCCACACTTCTCATTTTATTATTCCATTTCTTTTAACTTATTATACTTTATTATATACTCAAATGCAATCTAAGTTAGTCGGCAAAGTGGGATTAATCATAGTATTCAATTTGAAGCAGGGAAACATACAGTCTCCCCTTTCAAATTCTCTTTTATTTTACTTTAAATTTTAAAAGTTTTCAATTCAAATCTATGAAAAATTTCATTTGAAGGTTTTTCTGGTTTTTAGTATAAGATGTTAATTTCAAACTAAATATCATTTTAGAATCTCACATAACATAAGAAAAAAAGGAACTAAACTAATATATAAAAATTATTTATAGTCAATTAATTTTGAATTAAATCCATGAAATTTTAACAAGTTTTTTTAAAAAAAAATTTCGTTCGGAATTTCTTAAATATTGTGGATGGACCAGAAATTGTAGTCTAGTTTTTTGTGCTATTATCATCCAATGTCACCATATGAATTTGAATTTAACTTAATATGTATTATTGAATTGTTGATAAAAAAAATTATGGACGATTTGATGACATTAAACATATTTCATGAACATGGAAACGGATTGGTGAAAACAAATTAACAGTTGATGTAGCTATCACGAGATCCTTTAAAGATAGAATAGTAGATTGCGTTCAGTGCTTGGATTTTGCAAGGTGATGGATAGTAATGTTTGGGAGTTGCGTTTCTAGACTCTCATGTCTCAACAATTGAGACACTCTCTTTTTCGTAACTTTTTCTAGCAATTTTAGCCTAATAAGTAACCACTCTCCCACTCACTCTTTGCATCGCCTCTCACTTGTAGTAATGTTTCTGCCTAACTTTATATTCCCTCTTTTTCATCCTCATGTTTAGCTTTCCATCATACAAAATTATGAAATTAGTACATCCATAGTTTTTATTTTTATTTTCACCATATATTGGCGAAATTTAACCACCGGCAATTCTCAAAAATCACATGTTACATACAATGGTTTCAATTGTTTGTATGATCTTGATATACAACTTTCTATGTAAAAAAATAATAAAAAGAACTGCAACCTCTAGATTATGGAACACGGAAATGTAAACACAAGCATAACATTAATGACAATTAAGAAAAAAGAATTGCATTTGCCATTTTGTAGAAACATTTAATCAAACACTGAAGATATTTTTATATTTAAAATCTATAATGTTATTTAAGAAGTCGGTATTTTATGTATTGCATCAATTACATTTAATGAATTATAATTAGTATGACTAATTATCATTATTGTTTTCATTTTTTTTCTTTCCTTCAAAATAATTTTTAGTTGTTTTTTAAATAACAAAAAAGAGAATCTTTTTTTTCAAAAAAAATTCACTTTATATTTTAACTCATATAATTATTACATATATTATGATAATATCTAAATTTATTCTTTTTAAAAAAAACTTTCATTATTCTGTTTTTATATTTATATTTTGACTTATATAATAACTAATAATTATGTATATTGTTTAATATTATTTTTGTGATAATTTGAAATTATTTTTATGGTGTCTTAACAAAAAAAAATTCAAACAAAAGAACAAAAAAAATAATCTTTGTGAATAATTAAATTAAATAACGAAAAAAATATATTTTAATTTATTTATTAGCCCAAATGTATAAGTAACTAACAATGGTTTAGTCCAGTTATTCTATTGTGATTAACCTTGAACAGACTCAACAATTCAAACATCCGACTATATTTTTTCACTAGATATATTTAAAAAATTGAAAACAACATTGTTTATTCAATATATATTAAGTAACCACAATAAACCAAAATTTACTGCAATTTTATATAATCAATTCTTTTTATTCAGAATATATAATATAAACTAAGATTTTTATTTATATATATATTTACATTTATGATTAAAACCTAATTAAATATAAATCAAATCAGATTTAAAAAAAAGTTAATCCAAATGGGAAGAAAACTAAATAACAAATTATTTTTTTATGTTTTCAACTTTTTAAGTAATCGATAAAATTAAAAACAGAAAAAAAATTAAATAAAGTATGAACCATATTTTTTAAATAAATAAAATAATATTAATTTTAAAAAAATTATTTTCTGCAAATGGCTCAGAAGTCAAATAAGATTTGAGAGTTATACTCAAACGCAAACGATTGCGTTTGAGCTATTTTTAAAATATAAATATAATTGCTAAATCTTACAACTTCTGATTCCACCACCCGTACTACATCCCAAGCAATCGGGTCCATTTCGGGTAATGGGCCACTGGGCCGGGCCAGTGAGCCGGGCCACTACGATCCAAAAATAAAAGCTTTTCATTCTGTCGACTCTTTTATTGGACATATAAACTAACATAAAGCAATATTATATAGTGAGAAATTGTAATGCAAAGTGAAGTGCAACTTTTACCAAAATATAAGCAAATTCGAATGAGTCAACATAAAAATAAAAGTTTACAAAAAGACTTGAACAAAAGACCCAAAAGAACACTAAAAAGTAAGCATAACAAGGCAAAGACTTAACACAACAGCTACTCTGAGAGACATCAGCAAGGACTTCAGACAACAGCTACGCTGAGAGAGACATCATTTGTTGCTGGTCCGATACAAACAAGTCCAATCATTCTTCTGCTGGTGGCGAACGAGAGTGGCTGCTTCAGGTCAAAGCACAAAAGAAGTGTATGTTATTGATACCATTATAATGTAAAATCTAAATATAGTTTTGAGATGTTTACCTCTCGCGTATAGGGCTTTCTGCACCATCATATGCTCTTCCGGCTTCTTCTTCCATTATCTGTCCAGGGCTTTCGACTTGACCGTTCTCAGGGCTTGACTTTGACCTTGATCTCGACCTCTCCCTCCTCTTTTCATATGGAGGAGGGCTCCTGCTTTCACCACGTCCGTTTCTTGGACTTCGGTCCCTCACAGCTCCGTTCTCTGGGCTAGCCACCTTCTCCCTCCTACGGTCATCTCTCTTATAATCAGGGCTCGGCACCCTCTCCCTCCTGCGATCATCCCTCTTATAGTCTGGGCTAAGCCTGGCTCTCTTGTAAGGACTCGGGCTGCGTCTTCCTCTGCCATAATCAGGACTAGTCCTTTCCCTTCTGTGTGCAACCGGACTAGCACCTCGACCATAGTCAGGACTGCCTCTTTCTCTTCTGTACGGACTAGGTGACCGCCTTCTCCGGTCAGGAGACCTATCACGACGTCTTTCAGGACTGTATCCATTTCCTCTGGCATCATCATCTTTCATTGCATACTCCACTGAGATCACCTTATCCATCAGCTTACTGCAAAATAGGAAAACCCAGACAACGCGAGGTTGGAGCTGAAGCTAAGGAAAAGCATTTGAGACATATTAGTGTTGAAAAAAGGACGAAAAAATAAACCTCGAATTTGTAGCATCCAGCGCTCTGGTGGCATCTTCTTGCGACTCATATTGGATAAATGCAAAATTCCTTCTGATTCTAACGTTAACGATTTTTCCATATGGCTCAAAGTGTCTCTCCAAGTCCCGAGTCCTAGTACTCTCTGCATCGAAGTTGATCACAAACAGAGTCTTGGAAGGTCTCATGCCTGATGATGATCTCCTTGAGCCGCCTGATCTTGCAGCACCAGCACGCTCATTCTATACCAAGCATTGCATTTCATCAGCAAATTCATTCTCATAGTAAGTTTGAACATGATAACAAATTTTTTGTTTCTACCTTTGTCCACTCAACACGGAGCCTGCGTCCCTTACGTCCAAATTCATAGCGATCAAGCGCTCGAATGGCATCTTCAGCATCCTTTTCATCTTCCATATAGATAAAAGCAAACCCTGGGGAAAGAAACAAGAAGGCAGAAATCAAAACATAAGAACAAACAAAGAAATTAAACCAAGTTAAATAACCTCCCGCAAAAGGATTTCCAGCACGAAGACAGTCCTCCTTGACTTGGCAGCATCAAAAAAGCCTTTACACTACTGCGACAAATAAATTTTGAACATTCCCTATAGCCTATAAACTCTTCAAACTACAAGTAACTAGTGAAGCAGTTTACAGACCTTGCATTATGGAATTAATATGTCAAGGAACAACAACTGAAAACGAGGTGATCAGACGGACTCGTGAACAGAAACAGGGTGGTGCACACTCCATTTGATCTGCTGGCCTCTGCTACGAGAGGTTGGTATGAATCTACCAAAGAGGCATGTCCGATAGTACAAAAGTCATGAGGAAATGAAATGCAAGTAAGTCGGGGTATATGGGAAGGTAGTGCCATTGCAGATGGGGGACGACTCTTTAATGGCAGGAAATGGATTTTCCATATGGTCCATCAATGGCCTTGGTGGGAGAATGGGCATCCAAAGATCGAAAAAACAAATCCTGCGCCAAAGAAAATGTTGAGTATGGCGGTTTTACCCTAAAATTTACTTGATCTTTTTATCTTCTGAAGCATGCTCCTCAAGCCGGATGCTTCAAGTGCCTAGGCAGAGAGTGAAACCGGATGACTGGAAGAACCAATGGGCATACGTAGTGCCTCTACGCGTATGTGGGGATGAAGAGAACACACTTCGATAGGGTAATGACAACGGTGCCCCGGAGATTCTCATGGAATGAAGCTCATAAGTGGACTTTTATGAACTATGAATTTGAATTTTCGCTTGCTCATCGAATTATGTAGTGGTTTAAGAGACTTCTTTTTTCATTCCAAGTTAACCACAAAGAAGAGAAAATTAAAAAAGCGAAGAGCTAAGGCCTTACCAGCTTTCATATCAACCCTCTCGACCCTCCCGTACTTTCTGAAAAGCCGCTCAAGATCACCTTCACGAGCATCATACTCAAAGTTCCCGCAGAAGACAGGCCTCATGTTTCCTGCAGAGAACACCACAGAAACGATTTAAGGCTCCGGTGAACAACCTAAGCAAGAAAAGATACTTTTCCAAGGAGTTGACAATAACAGAGGACCGATTCACCAAAACAAACAATTAAACACACACTTCAAGAGAGAAGTAGTAACAACCATATGGGTCTGTTAATGAACACAACAGAAACCTAACCACAGCAAAATTTGAACAAATTTACTTCAAGATTCCAAATTAATACATCACATAACCCATAACATCTCATCTTAGTTAAACGAAAGGCACATATAATATGCATTCTTATTATTATAGCAGATGATAAAACCTCAGATCTGACATTAATCGTAAGAAATACAAAACCAAAACAAAGCAAGAAAAGCTATAAATTTCACAGCGAAACGCAAACAACAAGAATTCAAGGTAAAAGGAAATAGAAAATGAAGTAGATGTCGATCTTGATTTTGCAAAAAAAAGAAAAGAGAGAGACCAAATTGACCAAAAAGAGATCGAATCAAGAGATCTAGGGCTACATACAATAAACTATATTCCGATCTTTTACCTTAAACGAGCTGTCGAAAACCTTACCGGCCGTCAAAAAGTCGAAACCCTAGAACAAGCTCTCAGATATTTTTGCTTTCTTCGAATCTCAAGGAGATAATGAAAGTGAAACAGATGTCTCTATATATATTTATTTTATTTTGTTTTAATTTATTTATTAGAAGATATTTAAGTCGGCTTTTTTTTCTTTAATAACTAGGATCCGCTCTAAACTAAGCTTCTGAGTTTTGACAAAAAATTAAACATTAATAACCAATGTTAGCATTTAGCAAGTTGTTTGCGTAAGCATTTTTATAATTTGGGATTCTATAATATTTCACGAATATTCTCAGAAATTTTTTTATCTGTTATCACATAAAAAAGTTTTTAAAAAACATTGGGATATGAATCTAAAATGATGCTAACTCAAATTTTTTTTTTGTTAACTCACAATATTTTTTTATCCATTTATAAACTTATATATATCATAAAAATACAAATATAATATTATGGACATGTATATAGAGCTAATTAACTTTATCTTATAGAATAAAGATAATTCTTTCTTTTTTGCAATCATGAAGGGTTTTGGCTCATCATCATAAACTTGAGATACTGATCATATAACTCCCATAACAAGAACCCTAATATTGTATCTCTTGCGAGGCTCTTCAAGGCCATTTGAATCCAGCCGTTTGATGTAGTAGTACCACCGTCAGGTGAATCTCCTCTTCCCACCAAATCCCTAAACCGGAGATCACCAGAATCCGATACCAACGCGTAGATCACACCATTCATGTGTCCTTTTCCGATCACACCCACCACTGTTTTACACCCATTCACCGCCTTACTCCTCTTCAACGACCAAGCAAGATACTGCCATAGACAAAAAATGTCAACACAGTTTAGCAGTCTCAATACTTACCATTGGCATTCGATGTTTTCGGTTTGGTCCAGTTTGTTTTCTTTTAGGTATTGAGACCAAAGTAGGACATCATTCTTCGTTGATTGATTTTGTTCGGTTTCAGTTCGGCTTGTTCGGTATAAAAAATATTGTCAACATGAGGCTTAGAATATATTTCGGTTTAAGAAATTTGGGTTCACTAAGGTTTTGTTTTTAAACTTACTGTGTCTCTTTCGTATATTAGTGGCTGTAGGAGAGATGGGAATGAGAAGCTTAGCCGCTCGTAAAGCTGCAAACTTCCATTGCTTTCATCGTTCTCTTGTTCCTGTTGCAACGCATACACAACCACAAATTACACCTTATTCTTCTCGAAATGTTAAGGAAATTCAGGATGACGAAAGAGAACAAAACCTTAAGCTCGGCTGCGGATATACCAGATGACGATGTGATTGCCCGAGTCAAGGCCATCACCAGATTAATCTTCTCTGCCCATTTCAACGAGGTCCACGCCCTTTGAAGCTACAACGTTATCAGAGCTATGCCCATTGGTTTCAAATCCATATATACGTAACTAAAAAGGAGCATTTGGTTATAAATAACCGCATTGCATTACTGTTATTTCAATGGGACGGTCTCCAAGAACCAGCTGTGCACCAACTTCCTCGGATGCTTTCCGAGCAGCACGAAACTGCAAACAAACAGCAAGCAAAGTTTGATCAAGACAGTCTCACAAAGTCCCAAAAAACAACCATTGATGAGTTCTCAAGACTACTACCTCATCCCCGAAAGGTCGGTCAGCAACAGAAGATAATTTGGAAGAGAAAACCGCCAAGAGAAGTCGTAAAGCCAAAGCAGTTTGGCCTCCTACGATCAATCATCCCAACACACACACACACACATCAAAGGATCAATCATTCATCAACACTGAAGCCTGCAAAAAAACAAACTTAACTGAAAGAGGAAGGTGAAGCTTTTATTAGTTTACCTAAGTCTAAGCTCCGGCCAACAGCACCGAGAAAGCCAGTTCCGGTCAATGACAACACTCCGGATTTCAAGTTTTGGTCTTCCTCTCCGACACTAGAAGTGTACATAATCCCAGCTCTGCAACATCAACATTTAGACTCTGCAATGTGTTACTGTCAGCTACTTCTGTTCCCAACTACAAATCTAATTTCCCCTACTTTTCATCAATAGATCAACACAATAAGGTCTCAATCTATGCCAAAATCTATCCAATTTCCTCAAAATGCATCGTAAAAACAAAAAACTTCATCAATTTCAATCTCAACCTATCTGATTTCCCCAAAAGCATCGAACGTTTTTTGCAAGTGAATAAAGAAACCGACTTTCCTGCTACGGCAAAGCTCGACGGCGACATTATCTGGCTTCAGCGTGCGTACGACGCGCTCGACGTCGGCGGCAGACTCCGGCGAGATATGGGAAGTGCCAACGAGCCAAATCGACTCCGGCTCAACGAATTCCTTGCGCCAGGCCGGAGTCGGGCCGAAACTCTGCTTCTGGACCAGAACCAGCGTCCCGTTATCGGCGAGGTCGAGCAACTCAGGGAAAGTCCTTGCTATAGCGGCGCGTGACTCCGACGCGAGCTCGTTGCGGAAATCGAAGTCCGGAGGAGGAGCCTGGACGGAGGCTTTAATGGGTTTGTTGAAGAAAGGCTTTGAGTCGAGAGGCTTTGAAGTGAAGAAGGGAAAGGTGAGTGGATTCGAAAGGAGTTTCATCGGGATGAAACAGAGAGATGACCAAAGTTTTGAGATTTCTTGATCGCAATCGTATTTGTGTGAAAAAAAAATTGAAACTTTTGATGAAATTTTTTTTTGGTTTTAGATTTCATTTGGGTGGTTTGTGATTTACAGAGGATGACGAGAGTTTGCACGTTAATGGCCACTTATCTATGAAATCACAAGCATGGAAGCATTTAGTCAATTATTCAAAAACTCTAGTATACAATCATTTTGCAAATGTAAAATCCTAGCTTCGTAAATTTTTTATGTTTTGCAAATTTATCATTCATAATGTTTTAATGTTCTGGTTTTGATATGTTGTTAATCTAAAGATCAAACTTTCACATCATCGGTGGTCTTAGGATTGTTTAGTATTTCTATATAACTAACAATTCTTCATATTTATAGAGGTATCAGTTAAACAAAAAAGAAAAAATTAAACACATTTCTTTGATAACAACCAAGGATTCCCATTTGCGACCAGCTTATTGAGAGTATTTGTAGCAAGTTTAAACTCCATGAAACTCGCTCGAAAGCATGCAATACCATTTTGAATAGTTCTGCTAGGATTTACAATATCATGCAATATTCGATTCGATGGTTAGGATGACATGAACACAGATCATTAAACTACTAGTCTTGATCTAATATATAATATTTAACTGATTAATCATATTTTCATATATTTTAGATAGTATCTTTCCGAATGGTAGATCTGCTTCCTCTCACAGTTTTGTTTATAAAATATTTTAAAGCTTTTATATATTCTTTATTGCTAATATTTATTTTCTTAAAAATAAAAAGCAATTGTAAAAACATATTTTTAAAAAATTATAAGTTTCATTTAATATTTTTGACATAAACGAATAAAAAGTTATCTAGTTCTAATGTTTTATTAATCTAACCAAGAAAATCAAAAAAAGTCTAACAAATGAAATTGTAAAAATTTGACCGAATCATATGTAGTTTCAAAGATGTAAGAAGTATTTTGCTATTTTTGATGTCATTTTCATCTCAAAAAAATAACAACAAAATAGCATATACACTATCAAAAAATACACGACAACCGTCGTACATTATTCATATAGATTTTATATTACTCCATTGATTTTCTAAATCATCCTAAACGATAGTATTTTGTTGACAAAAAAACAGAATCATCATCAACTATCCATTAACCAGATTTCTAATCATTAAGATTTTATATTACTTCATTAGTTTTCTGAATTATCATGAACGATGGTATTTTGTTAACAAAAAAAAAACAAAATCATCGTCCACTATCCATTAACCAGATTTCTAATGGGTTTTAAAAAGGTTACTATTTGGATAGTACCAATTTTACATCACTCCTTTACTAAAACATTTGTTCACCAAACGTTTTTGTAGGTCGTTAAGACAGTTTTCGTAGCATAGGGCAGTTAGCACGTGATGGACAACAAACAAACACAGAAACAAAATAGGAACAAAACAAAAACATGTAAAGCAATTAGTCAGGTCGAAGAGCAAAGAAGCAAGAAAGGGGGAACCACTAGAAGCTCAAGGACCGGAAGTTGTCTTATGGTGAAATGTGACTTTTATTTAACGTTGGTACTATTGATACTATTGTTGTAGGGGCCTGCCCTTTTTCTAAAAACTAGTAATTACTCTATAGTTTATAATGTAGATGATACATTTAGGCTACTTGAAATCTTGTGTGTAACCCAACCATCAATGCAATATGCATATCTATTGAGCGTTTTGAATCTTCATAGAGATTAGTTTTATTGATTTATTTAGCTTTCGGTTTAAGAGATATCTATGAGAAAAGTAATGAGTTTAAATGAGTAACTATTTGTTTTGTCTAGCCTATATGACAGTTCTTTTTTTTTCATTAACATAATGTGGTAAGAATAAACATGTCAAGAAGTAGAATAATTTTTCAAAGGATATATGTGCTAAACCTAAACATGGTTAGTAAATATCTTCAATAAAAAAAGAAAGTTGACAATCCAAAAATTGGATGTTTAGTTTGTTTATGTTGACTATCTAAACGTTTGATGGTGACAAAACGGTTTAACTATACTATAATCAGTGTAGTTAAGAAGTTACACACGTTTAACAAATTTTAGAAATATGATTTGTCGCACTTTAAGTTTCTTCTTCTTAATTTTGTATATTAAAAACTAAACTTCCAAAAAAATATAGCTCACAAATGAATTTTTAAAAATTTATATATAATGAAACGAATCGTTAAATTATAACAACGTAAAATATATGAATACATAAAATTATTTAATTTTATCCATAATAGATGAATTAACACATGATTCAATAGTAATCCGATTCGGATTGGATCATATACACTTATAAAAATTAAAATATATGCAGATATTGGAGATGGATCGTATATGTGTGATATATGCTTTATTTAGTCGTTATATTTTTGAGTGATTTTGTGGACTGTAATTATGAAACAATAAAATATGAATAACAAGCTTACCATCGTGTAAAAATATAATTTTGTGGTATCTCATCGTGTGGGACATTCATTTACATAGACTCGTCGTCCTGACTAAGCTTGGCTGGCTTCCTTTAAGTGCTCACCATTACTCTCCATTAATACTATAATTTGACTTTTATATCTCTTTTTTTTTTGCCTTTTTGGTTCACATTAAATTAATTTTCTATGTATCGAGAAAAGGATGATAATTGGTTTTGATTAGTTTTAATTTTGTATTCAAATAAATGAAATCGCGCAGATTACGTGTTCAATTCGCAGCCTTACTTTAAAGTTATTTTGAGATCTTTGGCAAAAGTGGAAATAAATACCTTTTGGTACACAACTCATCAAGTGGAGTTGATACGGAAGAGTTCTTATTTGTTTAATTTCTTCCAAATTCTTTAATACTGGATTTGTAATACAATTTTGATTTTTAAATCTAAAAGTCATAAAAAAATTATTTGGTCAGTGACCTTTTTTTTTTGTTTAAGCTTCTTTGAATAATGACATGTGCTTGCTCCTGTTAGAAATCACCTCAACCACATTCAATCATTATTCACAGTTTTTTTGTTTCAACTCTTATAGTATTTGTATGAATCCACAACAAATTTAGAAAAAAAATATATTACAGTTTTCGAAAAAAAAGAAAATTTATCAAAACTTTAATACAATTATGGATTTTTTAATGTTTCATTCAACTGTTAAAATGCTTTTACAGGCTAAAAATATTATGGTTTTCAAAAAATCAAGTTATTAAGAACTTAAAAATAAAAAAATACGGAATAATTTTATTACTAAACTTTACAAAGTACTAAATAAATTTTTATGGTGATTATATAATTTAACTTTAATATGATTAGTTTTAATTTTGTTTGTTCATCTTATTCGTACCTTTTCCCATTGTATATACACCATTTGTACTATTATAACCATTGAAAGTACAAATATACATACTGCAAATATTTTTGTTTATTCGTAACGCGAAATTGTTTTAATGTCCCATCAATTCTCTACTGGTTTACTATGACTTTGTAACCTTAAAATATATTTTTGATATTTGAAATTTCCTATTCGTTTGGCTCAATAGATTATCCATAAGTCAAGCCACTAGAAGAACCTCTACTCAATTTGATATAAACGAATTTAAATGTATTTTTTTGTTATAATAATTACTGCTTATTTAAGTGGTTACTACGCAATCAAGAAGTGTTTAATTGACGATTTGGTCATCTTAAGTGGCTGTCTCTACATGGGGTTCACAAATCTACTTTTAATTGGCAAATCCTGGTTGACATTTTAAGCAATAAGTATACAAGTTAGAAAATTATGAATCTAATTTCGTCTAACGGTTGATACATTATTTTGAAATATTTGAAAGACTTGTTTAATGTCGTTGCAATTACTATATAATATTTTTCTATCATATAGTATTAGAAATCACTTATGATGTGTTATCCATCTTTAAATTATTAGAAATCAAACACAATTGATTTCAAAGTTTTCTTGAAATGAATAACGGAAAAAATAAATACACTTTAATAACATAGATAGTTACATCAATTTGTTGAATTTTTTTTAAGCATTACTAAATATTAAAAATTAGAATGTTACAATATCGGTTGTATTGGTCATAAAATAAAAAATAATTAATATGTCAAAACGAAAATGAGGTAAGAGGAAAATTGCAATTTCTCTTCATACGATCATTAACAAATATAATCTAAATCGTGTTTATGTGTAAACAAAAAAAAACGGAAGATCTTACGATTTGCCCACGGGTTTTCTCTCTCTCCTCCAAGGTCAAATAAATATAAATATATAAACACACATTGATACAAAAAAACAGAACACAGACACATTTTACTTAAGTTTGATAAACTCAAAAAGCTTCTTTGTGGTTTGTTATGTCGAACAGTAGTAATTCTCCGACCACCGGGAATAAACAACCGACGACGTTTCGTGTATCTTCAATTGCATTGCCTTCTTCTGATCATCAGTCTCCTCAATCTTCTCCAGGGTCATCTTCTTCCCCATCTCCGACGCCCAGACCTTCTCTCTCCACCGATGGATCATCTTCGACGAGGAAAACGGCGACCGGATTATCCGGCCGGCATTCATTTTTCAGGGGAATTCGGCTACGGAACGGAAAATGGGTATCGGAGATTCGAGAGCCGCGTAAAACGACGAGGATTTGGCTCGGGACTTATCCGGTGCCGGAGATGGCTGCCGCCGCTTACGACGTGGCGGCGTTAGCTCTTAAAGGCTCTGACGCCGTTTTGAATTTTCCTGGTTTGGCTTTGACTTATGTAGCTCCGGCTTCTAAGTCTGCCCCGGATATAAGAGCTGCCGCCGCGAGAGCCGCGGAGATGAAGCAACCGGATCCGGGTGGAGCTGAGAGAGTATTGGATCCGGTTCAACCCGGAAAGGAGGAGGAGGAGGAGCAAGAAGCAATGTCTTCTTCGTTGGAGTTTATGGACGAGGAAGCGATGTTGAATATGCCGACTTTGTTGACGGAGATGGCGGAAGGAATGTTGATGAGTCCGCCGAGAATGACAAATCTGACGATGGATGATTCGCCGGAGAATCATGAAGGAGATAATCTCTGGAGTTACAAATGATTCCATCGAAGCTTTCTTTTTCTTCTTCTTTTTTTCTGGTCGGATGAGTATTTTTTTTTTCGGGTTTCTATAATGGAAATTTTTAAAAAAGGTTATAAACTTATTATTATGATCTATCATTATTTTTGTTCAGAGATATGTTGCATACTAAATCGCTCTATGAACCCTATTTTTTCTCTTTTTTTACCATGTAATATGATTTATATGAGGAAAATATAATGACAGGATTAATATATAATTCTGGAAGATTGTTTTTCGTTTTTGTATAAAAGTTCTGCTTAGTTGTTCTGCTTTTTTGTTTAGTCAACTGTTTATGCTGCTTCTAATATATGTTTTAAGAAACAAAAAATATCAAATCTCTATAGAGCTGTTGCGTAAATGGAAATAATCGTCATGCTCTACTCTATTACACTCTTTATGATCATGTAAAAGCTACTCTCTAAAAGAGATCTGAAAGGTACCACCAAAACCTAGTGTCTATTATAAATTCATTATATTCCTCTTGTGTACTTGCGATGAAAACAATTTGTTTCATGTTTTGACGTTTTTAAAATGTAAATCCGCTATTTATTTTTAATCGTTTATAGGATATGAGTTGTATGTCAAATGAGTAATAGAATAAATCAATAGTTGTTAGTGAAGAATTGAGTTAAGTAACTGTTAGCAAAAAGAACTGAACTGAATAAAGTTTTCAAGGAAATAAGTATAAAATGCTGAAAAACCAGTAATAATATATCAATCATGTTTAGTTTTCTAGTGATATTTTTAACATGCTAATTGTATTTACTGAAATCATTTTTCAAAAACGTGAAAACATAAAAAAAAATTGAAAAATATTATAAATAGTAAAAAATAGAGAAAATACGTTTTCAAAACGTAAAAACATTAACATATATTGTACAAATCATGAAAAAGCAATAATAACACAAAATAATTCATGTCTAGTATTTGACTTAGATTTGACCTTTTTACACAAGATGATTAATATTTATTTATTTTTTTGCTAAAATATCAATATCTTGTTGAAGATGGAGTATTTGAGTATTGTCCCCCAATCAAACCCAAATAATTTCCCTCTCTCGGTTTAAATCCTAAACCATGAAAGTCTTAACCAGCTCAAAGCCGACGGGGAAAAAGTCTCTTTAGCAGACCCTCTAGTCGTGATGGAGGCTCTCAAACAAGAAACTCAAAATCTAAAGGCAAAAGGATAAACTTTTGTTAGCCAGTATATCCGCACATCCGTCGTCTTCCTCGCCGGACATGCTCGATAACAGTAATCAACACTCATACTTGCCCAGAGATACCATCTCTGAATCGCGTCCACGAGATCTAAGCAATCTCTCCATAAACACTCAATTGCGTACGCTAATTTCACTAGTGTCCAATGAGTTTGTTCTGTAATTCGATCGAGACCCTTTATCCAAAACCTTATCTTCCCCAGAAATCTCACTTCTTTTCCTTCTCCGATTCGAAATTCCGAAACCCTACTTTCGCTGGATTTCCTCGCCGTCGTCAATTTGCGATCAAATCATGTCTTAAAACAGCGTCTTCGTCTGAAATCGATATGGTAAGGAACAAAGAAGGTGTATTCGCTCCGAAGGAGAAGAAAGTAGTAGTCTTATGGGACCTCGACAACAAACCACCTCGCGGTCCACCTTACGAAGCAGCGACGGCTCTTCGACGAGTCGCGGAGAAACTCGGCCGAGTCGTCGAGATCTCCGCTTACGCGAATCGCCACGCTTTCATCCATTTACCTCACTGGGTCGTCGAGGAGCGGCGGTCGAGGAGGAATCTCGATTTCGCGGAGAGGAAAGGAGAGGTGACTCCGATCGAGCCTTACGTCTGCGGCGTATGCGGCCGGAAATGCAAAACTAATATCGATTTGAAAAAGCATTTCAAGCAGCTTCACGAGAGGGAGAGGCAGAAGAAAGTGAATCGTATGAGATCTCTAAAGGGGAAGAAACGGCAGAAGTTTAAAGAGCGTTACGTTTCGGGGAACGAGAAGTACAACGAGGCGGCGAGGAGGTTGCTTACGCCGAAAGTTGGATACGGGCTTGAAGCGGAGCTCCGACGAGCGGGGGTTTATGTGAAGACGGTGGAGGATAAACCACAGGCGGCGGATTGGGCGGTGAAGAGACAGATACAGCATTCGATGACACGCGGAATTGATTGGCTGGTTTTGGTTTCGGATGATAAAGATTTCTCCGATATGTTGAGGAAAGCAAGAGAGGCTGATCTCGGGACGGTGGTGGTGAGTGATCGGGACGGAGCGTTAGGACGGCAAGCTGATTTGTGGGTTCCTTGGATCGGAGTGCAGAATGGAGAGATCGGTGAGGCGGATTTGATGCCGGAGAAGAGACGGCGGTTTGATGAGGAGACGGAGGGGGAATCTGGTGGTGATGGGTTGTTTTCGTTGTCTTACGAAGAGAATGAGACGGCGGAGATGTCGGTGGAGAGTGATGGATTTGGGAGGTTTAATGTGTCTGCGTTTTCAGAAGATGAATGGGTGGAGGATGAAGAAGACGACTTTGCGTTGAGTGATAGTGATGAAGATAGTGACGATGAGCTCAGCTTCTGATTCATGGTGGTTGAGTTGCATATGTGAATGTTACAATCGGTTTACGAAATAAACCGGAAATTTGAGTTGAAAGAAGCTCTGGTTAATGCATTATTTTTGGAGCACAATCTTCTGAAGTCAAGAGTAGAACCATAAGCCAAGATATTATGCTTTTTGAAAACGAATGTAATGGTTTGACTCAATTTGGTTACGTTGGTTGTTGTAAGGTATTGAATCCGGGATTTGGACTGTATATTGCTCATATAAAGCTAAGTGACCCACTCTCACAAGTGGTGAGCAATCAGATTAACTCATGTCCATGATGTGGTCAAAATTCATAACTGTTTCAAAGAAATAGTCATTGATGCAAACTTCGTTAAAGAGTCGCACTATTTTGGTGTATTCGGTTTATACCGAACCAAAACCGAATAGAACCGAAAAACATAACTATTTTCTATGTTTCTACCCAAACCAAACACAAACCGATTTTCTCAATTTTTATGAATTTTCAGAAAAGCCAAAAGAAATCCAAACACCAAAAAATCCCAATCAGTGCCAAGTCTATTTCAGAAACTGTTAGTTAAACGATTTATCCCTCTTTAGTTTAAAATCCATTTGATTACATAACGAAATGAAACTCAGCCTCATCATGACACGTATACAAAATTTATCTGATCAAATGTATAATAGTTGACTAGTTTCTACTTTCAGTACAGAATAATCGGATATTAAAAAAGAAGATCCATATAGAATCCAAAAATATCCCAAAAATAAACAATACGGGTCCCACAAATGAAAAGCGCGTGAGTCAGAATTAAACAAAGAAACAAAAACAAAACACCAAACCGTGGCTTGACAGCGGACGCACCATCCCGCTTAACGTGGCTCCCTTCCCGAACCAAAGCGGAGAAGTTACGATCCAACTGTCGAAACCGTGTCCCCATGACGGCATCTTCAACATTTTTTAATTTTAAAGAACTAAAGTGTCTTTTTTGTCGTTTTCCTAAAACCGTCCCCTTTCCACGAACATAACAAAATTATATAAAAATAAAAATTAATTTTATATTATCAAAACAGTAATTTAGACTGAATCATCAAATAGCTGCACTACACAGTACACACATATACTCTAGACTAAGTAATGAAAAGACACGTGTCAGTCATAAGCCGTGGGACAGTTGTCGTTACCAGATACACCGTGTGTTTCCCCTTTTTTTAACACCTTATAAAAACAACAAATCTTCTTCTCTTTCTTTTTTATAATTAAAACACTTTTTAATATCCAAAAAGTTCCCTACATCTGAACAAAAAAACACACAAAGAAAGAGAAATTAAAACATCTTATCCAAAACAATCAAGACACTCACTCTCTGTTTTTTTGTTCCCTCGATGAATCCATTTTACAATGCTTTCTCAGACTCGTTCCTTTCGATTCCCGATCACAGATCTCCAGTTTCCGACAGCAGTGAGTGTTCGCCGAAGCTAGCTTCGAGCTGTCCGAAGAAAAGAGCAGGGAGGAAGAAGTTTCGTGAAACACGTCATCCTATTTACAGAGGAGTTCGTCAGAGAAACTCAGGGAAATGGGTTTGTGAAGTAAGAGAGCCTAACAAGAAATCGAGGATTTGGTTAGGAACTTTTCCGACGGTAGAAATGGCAGCTCGTGCTCACGACGTCGCTGCTTTAGCTCTCCGTGGCCGCTCCGCTTGTCTCAATTTCGCTGATTCGGCTTGGCGTCTTCGGATTCCGGAGTCTACTTGTCCTAAAGAAATTCAGAAAGCTGCGGCTGAGGCTGCAATGGCGTTTCAGAACGAGACGGAGACGGCGATGGCGACGAATGAGACTGTGGAGGGAGTGAAAACGACGGCGGAGACTGCGGGAGAGACGGTTGGGGAGAAGGCGGAGGAGCAGAGTGATGTGTTTTATATGGACGAAGAGGCAGTTTGGGGGATGCCGAGGTTTCTTGAGAATATGGCGGAGGGGATGCTTTTGCCGCCGCCGGAACTTGGCTGGAATCATAACGATTTGGAGGGAGATGCTGACATGTCACTTTGGAGTTTTTAGCGTTTGAATTTATCTTTTGATATTTTTATTATTTGTTAATTTTAAATAAGTTTTGGATATTTAGGATTGGTCCCAAAGTTCATTTACCTAATTTTTAATTGGTAGTACGGTAAGGAAAGAAAATGGAAAAAGAAAATACGAGTCTAATAAATCGTATTGTCTACTGTCCATTTTGTTAACCAAAAATAGAGTATCAAATTATATTCCTTTTGTGTTGTAATCTAAGCAACATATAATCAGAAGCGGATATGTAGAAACGAAAACGTTTGAAAACATAGAAGTGATTTCTACATAATATATTTACTGTGAATAGATTTTGATTGAGTTTTTTATGTAATATATTCACCATCTTACCGAATTTTCAAAATAGCATAATACAATATTCGTAATTCCATATGTTTGTGGATGAATCAGAAATATCTAAATCCAATTTCGAATAGATGAAATGGAAGAATATAATCAGATAATCGCTACGTCGGAGGTTGTTAATATAACTCAAGCTATAAACTCTCCTTAACTATTACATACTTTTCATTTTTTATATATCTTTATAATTTTTTCGGGCTAGCAGTTCTTCAGTTTTGTATAATTCGTCAAAGTTTTATCGGTTCTTTATAAATGATTTGGATCAAAATCTCTAGTTTTAGTATATCACTTTAGATTGTTTGGTCTAAATATACACGTAAACATTATATAATTGACTTCGGTTAATACTACAATATCGTATAAAATGTTATAAGCCAATTGTGTTAACCAAATCTACTTGCATTATACTGTTTTAGACATTTTCTACTGGAGAAACTTTCTCCTCACTAATTTTCTTCTTTAACTGTTCTTTTGATACGAAAAGTTTGGTTTCTTTCTTGGCTCGCCAAAAAAAAAACACTTTATTTGAGTGGATACAAACGCTTTCACGTAAGCTTTTATTATAGAACAGTCTAAAACACATCGGCTTGTTAGTTGATTTTTCACCCATAATCTTTATCGGTTTAACAGGGTTTGGTTATTTGTAGAGTTTGTCTATTTATTCAATAAATAAGACATTTTATCCAAATAATTAGCGTTGCAAAATGTTTTTGTTTTGGGAAATAGAACAGTCTCGCAAGTCCAGTGCTTTCTAGTTTCAACAATCTATCTTCAAATTGGAGGTACGGACGAATGGACAAGAACCGGTTTTAACCGAGAGCCATACCAACATACGAAAGCAACATTAAAGTAATTTTGTAAAATGAAAACATCCGAGGGGGTAATATGGTAACTGATTGACGTCAAGCTGACGCGACTCTGTCTCTCTCTTTCTCTACTACTTCGGTCCTCTCTCTTTCTCTACTACTTCGGTCCTCTCCAAGAAGATCCGAAGCTTATAAACACAAATCCTTTCTAAGGTTTTTTCTTTTCTTTCCACTATTATTACTTTCACATTCACAACACTCAAATTTTTCTTTCCTTTCACTTCCATATTTTTGATTATTAAGAAAAACCTACTTGTGTGCGTGAGAGAGAGATTGTTTCGTAATTTTTCTAGGGTTTTCTTCAATTTTGCCGCTTGATTTGATTTATGATAGGATTTTGAACAAATCCTGATCCGTTTCAATAAAACCCATTTATTGTAATCTAGAGAGAGAGAGAGAGAGTGAGGCGAATAAAATAGCCATGGATTTCGATTTGAAGGAAAGAAACAAGCGAGTCTTCAATCGACTCGGCGGCGGATCGACTCGTCCGGCGGCGGCAACGGACTCAAGGCAGCAGGTTTGTTTTCACTGGCGAGCGGGACGGTGCAATCGGAATCCTTGCCATTTTTTACACCGAGAATTACCGGGTCCAGTTCCGAGTCAGAGTCCGGGTCCGGGTCATACGAACAAAAGGATCGCTGATGAATCCGGGTTTGCGGGTCCGAGTCACCGAAGAGGACCTGGGTTTAATGGGAACTCTAGTAATAGCTGGGGGAGATTCGGCGGGAACAGGACCGTGACGAAGACGGAGAAAGTTTGCAACTTTTGGGTTGATGGGAAATGTACTTACGGCGATAAGTGTAGATACTTGCATTGCTGGAGCAAAGGAGATAGTTTCTCGCTCTTGACTCAGCTTGATGGGCATGAGAAGCTCGTGAGTGGGATTGCTTTGCCTCCAGGATCTGATAAGCTTTACACTGGGAGTAAAGATGAGACGATTCGTGTCTGGGATTGTGCTTCTGGACAGGTCTTGATTCGATTCTAGTTTTGTTTCGTAGGGCCTTGATGATTTGTTTATTGAATAATTATCATTGTTTGGTTTATATATAGTAGAGTGACTCAACAGGATGCAATTTGTACAAGTAGAGTAATGAGCATATTGTGTGAACCTATATTAGTGGAAATTGGTGTCTTAGTTATCGGATTAAGAAAGGAAGTGTCTACTTTTGGGGATCCTGATCGATTGTCCTCTCTAGCTTGTTTGTTAAATTGGGGAAGGAAGTGTGTGAATTTTGTTTTAAGATTTCCTCATTGCTCTTGATCTTTGATAGAATTGTTTTATTAGGATGTAGAGTGAATTAAGAGACTGCAATTTGTCAAATTTATTCACTAGGAAAAGAAACGTCGGATTGTTTCGATCCTGGACGAATGGATGTTCCTATTGCCCACTTTAGTTATCGTTTTCAGAAGCATGTTTCGTATTTGAGGAATGCTTTTCTGATCTTGCGAGAGACCGGTTTAAGTTAACTTATCCTGGATGCTGTTGTTTTCACCTTCGATTAGTACTCAATCTTGGTGGGGAAGTTGGCTGTGTGATTAGTCAAATTTATTCATTAGGAAAGGAAGTGTCTGATTGTTTCAGTTCTGATCATATTCTTCAAACCGATTGATGTTCTTCTGTCCTCTCTTACTAGAAAACCATGTGTTTTTTAATCAGTGAGCCCCAACTCACTTTCTCAGAAGCATATTTGTATTGAGGAATGCGTTTCTGAACCTGCGAGAGACTGTTTTAAGTTTCCTTATCATGGCTACTATTGTTTTCTCTTTCAATCAGTGTACTAACGTACTCAATCTTGGTGCGGAAGTTGGCTGTGTGATTAGTGAAGGCCCGTGGCTCTTGGTTGGCATGCCAAATCTTGTGAAGGTAAGTTCTGAGTATGATTTTCTTAGCATTGTCTTCCTTGACTGCCACAATACCAAGGAACCGCTTCTATTGCTCTATGCTTGTTGGCTTATAGTATTGTTGTTGATACAGGCTTGGAATATTGAAACCAATGCAGACCAGAGTCTCAGTGGACCTGTTGGCCAAGTGTATTCTCTTGTTGTGGGCACTGATCTACTCTTTGCAGGCACACAGGTGAAATTCCAAGTTTTTCTTGCTAAGATCTCCTCGATGAAACGTGTGTGTTATTGGCTATAAATATATCAGCTTTTTGGTTAAGTAAGTCATAAGTTCTTTACTTTCCGTGCAGGATGGTTCTATATTGGCATGGAGATACAATGCTGCCACTAACTGCTTTGAACCGGCGGCATCATTGACGGGCCACACACTTGCTGTTGTTACCTTATATGTAGGGGCCAATCGACTTTATTCCGGGTCCATGGACAAATCAATAAAAGTAAGTACTAGTATTATCTACTAAGTGTGAGTTTAAAGCTCCCATTGTTTGTGTTTGAGCTAGTCTTTTTGGTTTATGTGTTTGTAGGTTTGGAGCCTGGATAATCTTCAGTGCATACAAACGCTCACGGATCACACATCAGTGGTGATGTCTCTCATTTGCTGGGATCAGTTTCTTTTGTCTTGCTCATTGGATAACACGGTCAAGGTTAGGTTCATCCTAAACTATCTATCGGATAATCTTGTGAAACTTTTAATTTTCCCCTGTTGACGTATTTTTCTCTCTTTCTCGGCTCAGATATGGGCTGCAATTGAAGGTGGCAACTTGGAAGTTACATACACTCACAAAGAAGAACATGTATAGTTTCTCTTAAATGTGATATCCTCTCTTTTGGTCCTAATCTATCTTTAATGTAACTAACAACTTCTGGATATGTTGAAACTGGATTCAGGGAGTGCTAGCTTTATGTGGTGTACATGATGCTGAAGCCAAGCCAGTTTTGTTGTGCTCTTGCAATGACAGTACCTTGCGTCTCTACGACCTACCATCGTAAGTCTTGCAATACTTGTTTGTTTTCCGAATCTGCAATCCTTCCTTCTGTTTTCTGAAAGCTTAGGTTCATTTATTAGATTTACGGAGAGGGGTAAAATCTTTGCAAAGCAAGAGATACGGTCAATCCAGATAGGTCCAGGGGGGATTTTTTTTACGGGTGACGGAACGGGTCAAGTTAAAGTATGGCAATGGTCCAGTGCGCCAACCGCGGCTATGTCTTGAGGAAGTTTCAAATCTTGTCGGAGTTCTTTTCTACGATCTTCTTGTACCATTATATATGGGTCTATTGAGTTTTTTCTCTTTCTTACTGATGCCCTCCTCCTAGTTAAGGCCATGGTCTGATGAGCTTGGGCAAGCGGCCAAGATTGTGCCATGATAGGAGTTTTGAGGCAGAATTTGGGAGAATTTTGGTCCCTGTTTTGTCCAATTTCAGCACTCTCTGTCTTGTAATGCTTCGATTTGTATGCTCAGATTGTCATAATAAAGGATTTATCTATTCAAGAAAAGATTCAGAGTTGATGTACAGTAACTAGAGTGACGATACATTGACAAAGTTACAGAATCATTCTTATTACAGAAACCTTGGAAGGTTCTAAGAAAAGCAAAGATAATGGTTTTCACAGATTGAACATTACTTTGATAGCATTACTCCCACGAGCACTGGTTTCAAATGCATCTTCCACTTCCTTTTGAGAGAAACCGAATCTGTGAGTTATGAGTGGCTTTACATCAATCTTACCACTTGTAAGGAACTCAAGACACAAAGGCCACGTGTTCTTGTACCTGAACACACCTACCACATCTACCTCCCTGTCTCAAAACCAAAACAGGGTCATATGATAAGTTTCGAAGTTTGAAAGATTCTTCCTTTGATAGTCAAAAGAGGTTTACCTTGCAGCTGCAGGAGTGAGAGGGACAGTCATTACACCGTGACCCATTCCGACAAGGCAGACTTTTCCGCCACATTGAGTGGCTGCTAGTGCTGTCGACATGGTTTTGTTAAAACCCGCACAATCGAATGTCACATCTATGTTTGAACCCATAGCTTTCTGAATTTGTTCAACCTCAAAACCAACATCCTGCAAAAGTAAAAGGGAACAAGTTCTTAGCTTATACAATCAGATCATTGTTTCAGAAAGATTCACAAAGTTAATACTGTATGGACCTCTAAGCTTGTTGTCACTTTAACAATCCCGT
Organism: Schrenkiella parvula; assembly: GCA_000218505.1. Taxonomy (NCBI): domain Eukaryota; kingdom Viridiplantae; phylum Streptophyta; class Magnoliopsida; order Brassicales; family Brassicaceae; genus Schrenkiella; species Schrenkiella parvula. Next base: position 7,665,422 of record CM001192.1, on the reverse strand, counting down.
GCGCGCCGAGCTGTTTGGCTACGGATAAACGGTTATCATCAACATCGACAATAACAACTCTAGGCACACCGAAAGCCCGAGCAGCCAACATGGTGACAAGTCCAATAGGTCCAGCTCCCATTACCAATACGTTTGTTTCAGGACCAACCTCAGCTCGACGACAAGCATGTACACCAACACTTAGTGGCTCACACATTGCTCCTTCCTCCAAACTCACGTTCTCAGGCAGTTTGAAGCATAGATCCGCAGGGTGAACCACTTGGTTTGCTAGAGACCCGTGAACCGGTGGGGTTGCAAAAAACTTCATCTCCGGACAAAGATTGTATCTTCCTTCCTTGCAGAGATTGCATCTCCAGCAACTAATCCCAGGTTCAAGAGCCACACGGTCACCAACCACTAGATGCTTCACTTCTTCACCTACCTCTTCAATGATCCCAGCACATTCATGTCCAATCACCATCGGTTCTTTCACAATGAAATCCGCACATCTCATGGTCTTGTTTTGTAACATCAAAACCATTGTTAAGACCATAACAATCAAGTAATAAAGATTCTCTCTAATTAATATAAGTACCTTGAGGTAATGAACATCACTTCCACAAATACCAACTGCCTTCATCCTAACTCTCACATCATGAGGACCTAAGTATGATCGTAAATTTATCAGTTTCCAAGGCTTTAAACAAAAGGTTCACATGAAAATCCAATCAAATCCCATGAGAAGGCGAAGAATTGGCTTACCAACGGAAGGAAGAAGAAAAGGTTGGATCTTGAGAGTGTTTAGACCAACCAACCAAGCAGCCATGTTCTCTTCTTCCACCTTTGAGCCTTCTCCGAGAGACATTCCTCCTTTCCCCATAACTCTTCTCTGCAATTCTCAGCTCAAAGCACCTCTAGTGATCTCAGTTATTAGATTAAGGGAAAGAGAAACCAAACCCACCAGAGCCTTAAAGAATGATTAAGAAAATCAAAGGGTCAGCATCGAAATCTCCACTATATAAATAAATAAATACAGAAAAAATACATGAACCAGATAAATTGAAACGGTGGATGGCTTTTTCGAGATTTGGATAAACCCATATTGTTGGCTAGTCTTTGTCTACTTTCTTATCATAAATCTTCTTTACCATTCCAGGATGACCTCGTAATCCAAATATAGATATCCACTGAACAAGTTTCTCTAAATAGCATTACGTTTTCAAGACTTATGGTTTCTTATGTATAGGACTATATCAGATCAGGATGCTGATAAAGCCAGTGGCTATTTCAAGATTCAAGAACAAAAAGTAGTCTTTGAAGGCCAGGCAGACAAGTTCGTGACGAACAACATAACTATTATTTGATTATTAAGGAATTTTTTTTACTATAGCACAATTTGTCACCACTTCTTTCACTTTGGTGGCTTCATACAACATATATATCAAGGACCTGACTATGTTTATGGTGCCATATTTTGGTCCCAAAGCAAATGTGGTAACAACACAACGAAAATTGTAATCCGTGCATCTCAGATCTGTTGATGCAAGAGCTGTCTGGCTACAAAGAGGATCACACTTATTCCAAAGTTACTCAAGATCTGTCCAAGGAAATGAAGAATGCATTGCATGATCAAGGCTGGTAAACCTCGGGAAGACGAAGCCCTACACTAGCTGCAGATTTCCCAAGCACTCGTTTCATTTCTTCAGTTCTATCAACTGCAATGTTGTATGAGAACAACAGATCCTGCAATAACCAATTTACCTATCCATGTGAGACTAGACACGAGAAGCAACAAAAACCAAGTCTCTCTAATATGTAAAACAAGCCGTGTTTCTAATGACCAGTATCGTCATGCTTCCAAAGACAAAATGCCAATGTCATTAAGAAACATGAAATACTTTACCTTGTGAGAGTGAATGCTATTAAGAAGATAAGTGTAATTGCGGGCAAGGTTAATTTTCTCTCGGTTCGGTTCTGCGTGTGCGTTCTTCCGAAACTCCTGCTTTACAAAGTCTGTGAAATGAGCCTTGTGGTCTTCTTTCCCAACATGTTTTACCACTGCTTTAAGAAGGTCACGATACACTCTAGCAGCTAAAACAACTTCACCACTCATCTTCTTTATCCTTGAAAAACAAACATTTCGAAGGGAGACATAAACTTGAGTTTCGACTCCAAATTGACTTTCAAATTCCAAGTTCAGAACTTGGGAATTTTTCTTTCAGGAACCCTTTCCCTTAACAACTAATCTTAGGCCTCTGAAGCTAGCGTTGCAACAAATGCAGAATTGTTAATCGTTTAAACTAAACACGAATTGTATCTTCTCAGAGCATAAAAGCAAGCACAATCGTCTTTTCATGAACACAATACAAAACTTAACGAGTTTACAAGATCTCTTAAAAACAACGACCAAACCAATATCAACAGAGACGATGGAGCTAGAAGTTCAATTGTAAGACGTCGAATTAATCGTCTTGAAAATATTACATATTCCAGATTTGGGGAGGAGGAAGAAAAACCAAATATGCAAAAACCTTCGAATCAAAATCATGAGCAACACAATAAGTCAATACACAAAATGATAACCTTTTAGTCATCAATTAGATTAGAAAGTAGAACAAAAAACCATATCGAAGAAAAATTCGCACAATAATTAGATTCGGAGAAAGCGTACCAGCAGGTTCCGAGAGTAAAGCGAGGAGGAGAATGTCGCTGATTCTTCCGGCGATAAAATTTGTATGTAATCCCAATTGGTAGTGATGATTAACGTTCTCTGTAAGTTTCTGAGAGAAAAAAAGGGTTACGAAGGTGGAGTGAGGTCGAGATCAACGAACTCTCTGTGTTTGCGAGAGCTAGAAGACGAGAGAGGTGGATGAGAGAGAGTAAAAGTAACCTAAATCTTTAACCGGTCTAAACCGAATTTGGTCCGTAATGGGGAAGATGATAAGTTGGGCCGTCATATCCATGAATAAATTGGGCCGGAATATAGCTCATTTTGTATTGGACTGTCTGTTTTTCTCTTTCTTTTGTAACAGAAAAAAATGTTCCAACCTAAAAGAGATTTAGTTATGGGGATTAATACATTTATTTTCAAGACCAAGATTATGGGGATCAGCTCATTTTTGTATGGAATCTTTTAGTCTTGCAGCAGAAGCCAAAGCTTTGTTGATGGCTATTCAAAATGCTTGAAGTATGAGGCATTAATTATTTTGAAGGAGATTCTCAAATTTTGGTCAAAATTTTATGGAGTTTTCCAAAGATATTATGATTGCTAATCTAGTGAATGATACAAGATTTTGGAGTTAGAAGTTTTGCTTTTTTTGCTTTTTTTTCTTTTTAAAAGGGATGCCAATGTTGTTGTACATCTTCTAGTAAAGAATGACTCTTCCAACGTGAAAATATTTATCTACTAGTTTAACTTACACAAGCGTTATATTTCGATTTTATATTTTCATTATAATAAAGTTTTAATTTTTTTCGAAAAAGTGTAAAACACGACTAGAAAGTAAGAAGTTAAATAAATTTATTGGAATTATGTAGAGATTAATGTACTATGAACCTTAATCTCTAGAGAATGTGTGAGTAATGTCACACATCAGAAGTTGGGAGCGACCTTGAGCAATATATAAGTGACTTGGACTAATCCATTCATTACCAATTGGTTTTGAGTTGTAAGCCCAAAAATCTTAACATTAATATTAAAATTATATAGAGATCAATGGGATATGAGACTTAATCTCTAGAAAGTATGTGAGTAATGTCCCACCCATAAATTTTAACACAATTCTCTTAATTTATGTAATTTCAAGAATTAACTTGCAGTAATCTGCGGCGATCTTTAGTCACTATTGTCTTTAGTCAGTAATCGGTGGTTGTTCGTCAAATTCAAGTTGTGCTGCTGGATGTTTTTCTTCTTTCATCAGGTTATGTTTGATTCTTCTCATGCTCGAGAACAATAGTCTTTGCTAGTCCTAAGAGGAGCAAATGTTCTGTGTCAGAAGGATTGAGTTAAGTGGATTCCTTTTGGTTGATATTTTAATGTTTAGAAGAAGATTCATTCTGCTCATCCGGTAGTTTAACAGAAGGTGGTGATCTACAGTGTGTTGAAGGTTGAATTTTCGCGTCGGCGGAGAAAATTCAGCGACTTTCCAAAAACCTAACCTCTTCAATGAACACGTGTTTTTTTGGTGTCCTATTGTTTTATTTTGTTAGTTCACGTGTTGGACCATAATATAATGCTTTTCAATTCAGTTGTACGACTGTATTTGCGCTTTTGTGGGGTTTTCAAATTAATAAAAGAAGATGATCAAAAAAAAAATCCAATTCTCTTAGCACCAAAACAAGTCTTTGTCACAAAATAACACATGTGTGAAATTCATAAAAACAACATTTGAGAAAAATACTAAATTAATCTCAATAAAGAATAAGCTAATAAAATTTTTAAAAAAGTTTCGGAAAATCTTTTTTTTTCAAAATTTCTTTTTTCAATTTTTTTCTCTTCCAAAAAACATTGTAGGAACCATTTCCTAAAAGTATATAAATCATTCCTAAAATTTAGTATACCCTTCCTACAATTTTAAGGAACATATTTTTAGCCTTCCAAACATTGATTTATATATTTAATATATTATTTTAACATATTTATAACCATCTGTTTAAACATTTAAAATCATTTTATTTATATTAAACCCATTTTAAAATGTTTTTAAACTCTGAGGAACCCTTTCTAAAGAATATGTAAACTTTTTAAAAAAATTTAGTATACCCTTCTTAAAAATAAATACATTTCCTAAACTTATAAAAACATATACATTTCATAATTATTTAATATATCATTTTAACTTATTCATAGTCATATTTTTTTGTCAACTAGTTATCTTTTTAAAAGTTTAAAACAATTTTATGTATGTCAAAGCTCTTTTAAAAAATATGTAAATCATTCCTGAAAATTAGTATATTTTTTCTGAAATTTTAGGAACATCTTTTTAGTCTTCCGAATATTTTATGTTATTATTTTAATCTATTTATAATCATCTTGCTATCCGTTTAAAATCACTTTATGTATGTTAAAACAACTTTTAAATGTTTACTAAAGTTCTAAGAATTTTTTACTAAAGTTTTAGGAATAACTCTTTCCTAAAAGTATGTAAATCATTCCTAATAATTAGTATTTTCTTCTTAAAAATTTTTGAAAAATATTTTTATTCTTCCAAACATTTCATATATATATATATATATATAATATAATTTTGTATTATTTAAATAAAGTATAAGAATAAGAATACAATATAGTACTTTATTACAATTTAATATATATATATATATGTGACCAATATGATTTGTTTTCTTAAATATAGTATTTCTCTTACATTTCAAGTTCTTAGAAGTATTCAATATTTATGCAGATTTAAAAATGCAAAGATTACTAAAGATTTCATAGTACTGTACTATGATAAAGCCATTCGCCGTAATCTTAATGTTACGGAGAATCTATTTATAATAATAATGATACATATAAAATCGGTCGTTGTAAATCATGTTGTGGAAACACTTGCATCGTGGAAGTATTATTCGAAAAACTGGTTATCATAAATGTTAATAACTGAATTTGGTGGATGATATAAAACAGAAGACAAAAAAAAGATACTCAATATTAAAATCTCGCCTACCAAAATCCATCTATTAGCTCACAACAGGAAACCGAAAAGTAGGGCCATAATAAAAATGAGTGTTGCTCGAAGATCCTCGGTCTTTAGAACATACGTAGGCACATTAATTAATTCTGTAGATGTTGTTCCTACACAATTTTACTAGATGTGTTCATCTTACAGCCACTACTAACTCTATCACATAATTCATAAACCTTCCTCTGAATAGTTAATCAATTAATGACAATGTACATTTTCCACCAAAGGTTCAGTATTGGATTAAATACTACTAGATTAAATGTAAACAAATTTGTGGTCGGTCCACAGTTGGAGCTACCATCTTTCTATTATTAGTGACGGTTTATAATTTCATGAATCAAATTAACAAATTTAGCAAGTTACTTTTGCATAACTCATTAACTAGTATTTCTCTATTAACGACGGAAACTAGTTAATTAATTGCCAACTTCTCTTTTCTAAATGATAATAAAAATATGAAAGATTAGGGGTAGATAGCACTTTCTTAAGAATATTTTTATTTTTTCTCATATACAAAATTTACGAATATAATTTGTTCGGATGTGAATTTCAGATATACTGACATGAAATTAATTTATCTCACCCGAAATCAGATTTGGATTCTAAGAGCAGCTTCATCTTTTAAGATACTCTAATGAATATCTCAATTATTTTTTTATCAATATTTTAACATAAATTTATTATATGATTAATTCTTTAAAAAAGAAAAATTAAACCATTAAAACAGTGACAACTGTTTAGAAAATATGTAAGAGGTATCTAATAGTTTCTTATTTGAAAAATGGTCTTTCCCTCATTTTAACATTTTATTTTTCTCTAATTTTTTATTAGCTAGATATTTAGTTTCATCCTACCGATGGAGATGCTCTAAATGATAATTAGACTTGAAATCAAAAAGTAAACAAAAGCGTTTTGAAACAAAAGTGTTTTCCGATTAGTCTCCGATATTCAAGTCATAATTGACACGTGACTGGACGAGAATATTAATATGATGAAATTTAGTGAATAAGAAGGTTTCAACCAATCCGAGAAGGTTTTGATTGAGTCTGAGTATTTATAAGCATTTAGAATGAAATCCAAAGATGAATGTTTATCTGTGGAAGTTCTCCTTATCTCTTTTTCGTTCAAGGAAGATACTTATAGTCATACTTATTTTCGGATATAGATGTGCATATCTTCGGATCTATCCTTCATGTTCATGTCTTATTTGACTTAGAGAATAGATCATCACTCCAACAATACTCTCCGTCACGTTGTCATCAGAATTAGTATATACATCTAACTCCGTTAGTTTTAACCTACCATATATTGCAATAAAAAATATTAGGTTTCGCGCACTAAATACTCTTCTGAGTTCATATTTTGGCCGTTTATGGATCGCATAAATTGCTCCCCCAAAATAACTTATGGTAGTTAACTATAGTATTTCAAGTCTAAATGATGTAACATGAAAAATACTATAAAAATAAATCAACTGATTTGGAAAAAGTAATAATAACTATCAAAGTTGAACGTATATTGCTCTTAGAAAATTGCAAAAGTAGTTATAAATATTTTCATGCATCTCGATATTTATAGCTTGGTTGTTGCGAGAAGATCTTTGCATGTAGACAAAATAAATGTTGTCTTACTATTTTGATCTAATATTAATCAACTAGTTATAAAGTTGACATGTAGATTAAAACTATTAGTCAATCACATTTCGTTTTTGGGACTATTAGTTTAGCTGTATATATTACGCTTAACAAAAATTATAATTGCAAAGATTCAAATAATTAGTGACTAGAGCATACGAGAAACAAGAAAGTCCCCTTCTTCATTAAAAATAATACAAAGACTCTAAACTCTTTGTATGAATCTAGGGCCAATAAATAAGTGTTGGTGAACCATCAAAGCTTCCTCTCATAAAGATTAACGAAAAGAGGCTCATGCTTCATCTTATTATATAAACAACATCAAACCTACTCATTTTTTTGGCTCTGATCTAAATAATAAAGAATCAAACACATTCTTTCACTATAATGAGTTTTCAAATATTATGGCTATTTCGCATAATTCTCATCGTAACATTCATCTCCCGTGGCTCGTGCTATCCTGACCAAGGTATGATATTTGATTGTTTCTTTAAGTATCAATCATTCAATGTGTGACGATATAATATTTGGATTTTTGGTGTTAAACTTTAGTGAAATCTTTTTCTTTTTTCTGTTTTCTGTGAAGGTAATTATTATAGTTTTATGAAAGATGCAACGTTCGCACCAATGTTCGCTCGCTTCGACTACATAATCATCGGAGGAGGAACCGCCGGTTGCTCGTTAGCCGCAACGCTTTCTCAAAACGCTACCGTTTTGCTCCTAGAACGCGGCGGCTCGCCTTACGAGAACCCGTCGGCGACAGATATGGGAAACTTCGCCACAACGCTCTCAAACGTATCACCCAAATCGTGGTCGCAGCTTTTCATCTCCGAAGATGGCGTTTACAACACACGTGCGCGCGTCCTCGGTGGAGGCTCGGTGCTAAATGCTGGATTCTACACGCGTGCTCCGGATTACTACGTAAAGGAGGTTGAGTGGAACAGCGATGAAGTGGAAGCTGCTTACGAGTGGGTCGAGAAGAAAGTAGCGTTTAAACCGCCGATGTTGGGATGGCAAACGGCGTTGAAAGACGGTCTTTTGGAGGCTGGAGAGTTTCCGTACAATGGTTTCACGTACGATCATAACTACGGTACCAAGGTCGGCGGTACGATTTTTGATCGTGAAGGTCATAGACATACCGCGGCGAACCTGTTGGAGTATGCTAATCCGGACACGGTTGCTGTCTATTTGCACGCTACTGTTCACAAGATCCTTTTCACCACCAAAGGTATTTGATTGATCCACACTTTTTTGAACGTTGCGGTTTAGATTTGGTTTATATATATATGTCCACCTCTACGTTGGTTATGAAAACTGTGTCTTGGACAGGAAGGCCAAGGCCAAAAGCATATGGAGTGATCTTTCAAGACGCAAATGGAGTATTACACAAGGCAGAGCTGGCTAAAAACGCGATGAACGAGGTGATTTTGTCCGCGGGTGCCATGGGGAGCCCGCAACTGCTGATGCTGAGCGGAGTGGGTCCTATGGCTCATCTCGCGGCTCACGGGATTAAACCCGTGGTCTTAGATCATCCAATGGTCGGGCAAGGGATGGGAGATAATCCGATGAATGCCATCTTTATTCCTTCTCCTACGCCCGTGGAGGTTTCTCTAATACAAGTCGTTGGGATCACAAAGGTTGATAGTTACATCGAAGGAGCAAGTGGTGTAATCTTCTCTTATAGTTGGACTCGTAATTTTTTCAATGGTGTTTTGAATTATCTTAACGAGGTATAACAAATATAAACATATTTAACGTTATTACAATTTTGTTATTAACTATATGCTAATGTTTTTTTCCCTTTCATTATGTAAGATGCAGACAAGCCTTACTACTACATCCACATCACTCTCGACTCAATCAATCACAGATTTTTTCAAATCTATAGATCCGTTATTGAATGTGACCGCAAAAGCCGGTTTGATCCTCCAGAAAGTCGCTGGACCGGTCTCAAGAGGTCACTTGGAGCTTAAAAACACAAACCCAAATGATAATCCTTCAGTGAGATTTAACTACTATCAAGAGCCAGAGGATCTAGAGAAATGTGTTGAAGGGATGACCACTATCATTAAAGTGATTAACTCGAAGGCATTTTCAAAATTCAAGTACCCGGATGCGACCGTACAAGGCTTGCTCGATCTAATACTGAGCGTTCCCACTAATCTTAGGCCGCGGCACATAACCTCGGCGTTTAATTTAAAGCAGTTTTGCATCGACACTGTGATGACCATTTGGCATTACCATGGAGGTTGTCAAGTCGGAAGAGTGGTAGACAAGAATTACAAAGTCTTAGGCATTGATGGTTTAAGGGTTGTTGATGGATCAACATTTCTTAAGTCTCCGGGGACTAATCCTCAAGCTACGGTTATGATGCTTGGAAGGTAAATGCATAAACAAAATGAAGAAGTGATGCAAAACATATTGAACATGTGTGATCAAGAAAATGATTGTTTTGATTGTTATATGTAGGTATGTTGGATCAAAGATTATTCGAGAGAGGGAGGCTTTCCACAAAAGGAACGAAGAAACATGAGATATTACTTTTGAGATTTATTCTTAAGAATCATAAACTTGGAATTGTTTTAATCAATGTATGATGAACTAAAATTGTCTGAATGTGTACATCCGTCCATGTTCTGTTTCTAGAATGTATAATAATGGTGGAATATTTAAAATTCAAATAGTTTTTGTTCGTAGTATATGCTTTTTGATTTTAAACTTGCCTATTACACTTTCAAAGAAGTGGCTTGGAAAGTGAAGCATCTGCTATATATGTAAAATGGAGCATAAGTCTCTGAGCATATGCGGTTGCTCAAAATGGTTTATTCTTGGTTATATAAATTGCTTAAATGTTATTACAACAAAGTCTCAGGAGAAAATTGTTAGATGAAAGATATTAATTAGTAAAATGGGAATTCAACTTTGGCAAAGAAACTATAATGAGTGAGAGAATGCATGTTTCTCACAAGATTGCAGTTGAGTCTTTGCCAAAGGAGAGTTGCCCTTTTACTGTTTGATCTTTTGATTGTGTTCAGTGTAAATTTGGCAAATTTGCAAATCCTTCGTCACTGGTATTTGCTTCTACAAATCTTTCTTGCTTTTACTTCTTCTTTGGAATGCTTCTTTTATTATACTTTATGAACAGGCACAACCAGTACAGTATTTGTAATATTTGATAGGATCAAAACACATAATCTTTTTTTTTGTTATTATTATAACAGAGAAGTTAGGGATGCTGTTATAATTTCATATTAAAACTCCGTCAGTAAAATTAGCTCTAAAAACAAAAGTTAAGTAGATGTTTGGAAACTTTAAAATTAGTAGTACCCATAATGTCTTTTACTTCATTTCTCGAAAAGATAAATTAACATAAATATAAAATATTTTTTTTAAATAAAGACTATAAAATCCAAAAAAAATATAAATTTTTAAAAAGGAAAATCATAAAATCAATATAAAATTCATAATTTATAAATTAGCAAAATAAATATAAGTTTTTATATATTTTTTTCCTTCATTTGACATATAACAATATAATATGTTGATGTTAATTTTATATGTTTTTGTTTAATTTAATAGTTTCTTAAAAATTGTTATTGTGTTTTAAGATTAAATTTTAATTTAAAATCAATCTTTTTCAAATTTAAAGTTTACCTGTCTGAGTTTTTGCATTATATACATTATAAACTAATTATCAAACCTGTGAATAAAATTCAGTTTTACAAGATAAACATTTTGCTTTGGAGCAATTAATGTTTCACTAATTAGATTCAGTTTTAAGTTACATAAGATTTTAAATCTGAGTTAATTTAAAATTTTTAGTTACAGTTTATAAAACATAATTTCTAGATAAGTAAACACAAATTTTCCGTCTAGAATTGAATGATACATTTTATAATTTAAAGGGCTAACAATTTTAATACCTAAATACTTTTTTATCCGATCCATTGGGTCGCCATTACTATCAGTAGGTAAGACCAATAGAGACTTCATAAGAGACCATTTGAGCTGCAGATCGGCATGAATCTGTTTTGAAATAAAATTTAAACTGATTATAGTCTGCTCTAAAAGCAAGAATGAAGTGATTAAAGTCATTAGTGGCTCCTCTTACACCGAATAAAGGCACCAACTTTACCCAACAATATAACTTCACATTATATAAATTAAGAAGATGATTACTAATCATCTTAGTTAAAAGGATTAAATAATTGACAAAATCTATAAGAATATAATCAGTATTTTATTTGGATGATGAATAGAATATATTGGTCTCTTCTTAAATGATCGAATAGTCTTCATTCTTTTCCCCGTAAGCATTTCTCTCTCGAAGAATCTTCTGTCCCATGTACCTACACATACCACTCCAACAATCATATATGATCTAAGTCTATAACATGTCTTTATAGATCATTTTGTTTTTCTTGCATCTTACCTTCCGAGCATCATGACCGTGGCTTGGGGATTAGTCCCAGGAGATTTGAGAAACGTGGATCCATCGATGACCCTCAAACCATCAATGCCTAAGACTTTGTAATTCTTGTCGACCACTCTTCCAACTTGACAACCTCCATGGTAATGCCAAACAGTCATCACGGTGTCGATGCAATACTGCCTCAAGTTGAACATTGCGGTTTCATGCCTTGGCCTCAGATTGATGGGAAGACTCAGCATGAGATTGAGCAGCCCACGTGCGGTTGCATTGAAGTACTTGTAATTGAAGAATGCATTTGAATTGATCACTTCAATAATGGTTTTAAGTCCTTTAACACACTTCTCAAGATCTTCTGGCTCTTGGTAGTAGTTGAATGTCACAGAAGGGTTATCATCTGGATTTGTATTCCGCAGTTCTAAGTAACCTCTTGACAAAGGACCGGCAACTTTTTGGAAAATCAATCCATCGATTTCCATTACATTCACTCGAAGATCAACGGATTTGAAAAACTCTATGATTGATTGAGAGGAGAGGCTTGTCTGCACAATGTTTCACAAGTAAATAACATATAGTCTCATGATTAGATAATACAAATCTTTAACGTAATTTATATTGTACCTCCAAGAACCTACGTGTCAAGTTGAAAGAGAAACTCAAGCCACTAAAACCTTCAATGAAACTATCAAACTTCGTGATCCCAACGACCTGAGGGAGGGACAGTTCTACAGGTCGAGGAGAGGGGATGATAACACTGTTCATGGGATTATCTCCCATCCCTTGTCCAACCATGGGATGATCTAGAACCACAGGATTCACTCCATGAGCCTCAAGATGAGCTCTAGGACCCACACCACTGAGCATCAACAGCTGAGGGCTACCGAGGGCACCTGCTGACAAAATCACCTCGTTCATCCCGTTTTTCGCTAACTCTACCTTGTGGAACACTCCATCCACGTCTTGATATATAACTCCGTACGCCTTAGGTCTTTGGTCTCCTGTCCAAAACATGAGTTTTCATGCCAAAGTGTACTTGACGAGAATTAATATATATAAGTTATGAAAAATCAAATACCTTTAGTGGTGAAGAGGATCTTGTGCACAGTAGCGTGCAAGTAGACAACAATCGTGTCCGGATTAGCATACTCTAACAAATCCGCAGCCGAGTGTCTATGGCCAGCAGGATCGAAGATCGTACCGCCGAACTTCGTCCCGATAATATGATCGAAGGTGAAACCATTGTACGGTAACACACCAGCCTCCAAAAGCCCATCTTTCAATACAGATTGCCATTCTTTTACTTGTGGCTCGTACACAAGTTTCCTCTCGACCCACTCATAAGCAGCTTCCACTTCATCCATGTCCCACTCAGCCTCCTTATAGTAATACTCATCCGCACGTGAGTAAAACCCAGCGTTTAGCACCGAGTCGCCTCCGAGGACGCGCGCACGTATGTTGTAAACGCCGTCCTCGGAGATGAAAGGCTGCGACCACGAGTTTGGTGTGATGTTTAAGAGTGTGTTGGCGAAGTTATCGATGTCTGTGGCCGTCGGATTCTCGTAGGGAGATCCGCCACGTTCAAGAACCAAAACACTACTGTTTTGAGAGAGCGTTGCGGCTAATGCACAACCGGAGGTTCCGCCTCCGATGACTATGTAGTCGAAACGAGCATACCTTGGTGCTAATGTTGCATCTTTCATAAATCCGTAAAACCCTGCTTTTTACGAAAAAAAAAATAATAATTAGATTTAACCTAACAGCTTCAAATGTTATTGAACATGTCATCACACATTGAATATGCGTGGTCCATAAAGCTAAGATGTTACCTTTATGGGCATAACAAGTGCCACGTAGTATGAAAATTGTGACGAGAACAAAAGGAAAAATATGAAAACCCATTACAGTGTAAGATTATTATATTTGCTTTGTTCTATATCTTGTGGTGAAAAAAATAAAAAGACTAAACGTTTCATGCGCTTTATATACTCAGATGAAGTATGACTGTAATCTCTGTGACCGTCTTGTTTAAATTTGATAAGTTCCACAGTTTATGGGTGTTTTCGTATAACCAAACGATTTTGTACTGGATGAAGTATGCACTAAACTCCGGAAATTAAAGCCAACAATATAACTTTTACATCATATTAGAAAGATAATATAGTAATCTGAATTGAAAATATAAAATACTCTCGTTCCCGAACGAAATAACTGATGTACCGTGAAGTGCTCTTCTTTCTTTCGGGACTTGTACTATGTTTTCGTGTTTCAATTAGGATTTGTTTTTTCCTTTTCAGTTTATCTTACAACTTGGAGATCGAATAAATACTGAAAATATTATGTTTTCATTACACATGCTCTACCTAGTTTCTACACTTTAACTTGGAGTAGCTGTTATCTTATTCTGGAGAATTAATGATTACCACACGTCACGTTCATGTTTGATAAGCATCCTTGGGAATATTGTTATCTTAAATTAATAAGAGCATCTACATTAGTATTAGTAAGAAACCCACAAAAGTTTCTAAAAAATAAAAAATAATATTTTAATACAATTTAATTAAATAATTAAAATTTATTTTTTTAAATTTGAACCAATATAAACATGACATGTGGCTTGTGGGTTTTTTAATGAGTTTCTTAAAGTTCTCAAATAAGAAACTTATCTTGTTCTCTCACTTTCTTTTTCAATTTTTTTTCTTTTTTTTTATTATAAGAAATTTTTTCAAACCCCCCAATAGAACTGCTCTAAGTAGTTGGACTTTGCCGTATTCGCTTTAACATGATGTTTGATAAGCATCCTTATACGATTTTAGGACCACTTTACAGTTGGATCCAATTTCTAATTTGGTTTTTTTTTTCCCTTTCCGACTATTTTACTTATTTAATGCATCCAAATGCAATTAATTTACAAACGTGATGTTTATTAAAGATTTGATTGGTTTAAATGCGGTGGATGCGGATGCAGGAATTTATAAAAGCTGGAGGTTGCAGTTTCAAACGTTTTTAAGTGATTTATAAGAGTGGTGCAACATGTTTTGATATTTATGGTTAGTTGACTAATATATGCAATAGATGTTAAAAAATAATAATAATATCATTATATAGTTATATAAAAGATCAAAAATATATTATTATAAATAATAAAAATATTAATTCAATATAATTAGTAATGAAAACTTGTATTTAATACTGACGTTTATTTTTTTAAAATTTGGATGAAATATATAATTTCAATGGAGAAATTATTCCCTTTTTTGCAAGAAGTTGAAGAGAAATTGTTCTTTATATAGAAATTAATGTTAGATTTTGAAAATTTTACTCTTTATATAGTGAATAGAAGAAAAATTGATTGATATAATTTTGGTTTAAAGATTTTATAAATATAAAATAATGATAGGTGATTAGTGAATATTTACTAAAAAGTATCAAATTTAATCATATATTCATAACTATTATATCCAAATCTTACATTTTTAACTTATTATATAAATCAAAATTTTTAAATAAATTTGGTCTTTTTATTTTAAAAATAATATTTTTAATTACTTATCCGTAACAAACAAATTTTCATTTTAAGAGGTTTGTAGTAGCATAGAGTAGTAAAAAGCCTTTTTCGTAACTGTGTCAAACACTAACGGATACTACTATCGATAAACATAACACTTGTGCGTGGTAGCGGATAAACCGAAGAAAGGCACACCACCATTACCCAACAATATAACCTCACATATATCATATTAAAAAGATGAATACTAACCATCTTTTAAACTAAAAGGTAACTCATAATTGACAACATCAAGAATCTCTCTTTTTATTTGGACGATGAAAAGCATTTTTTGGTCTCATCTTTAATTATCGAATAGTATTCCTTCTTTTTCCCGGAAGCAACTCTTTCTCTGAGTATTTTCTGCCCCATGTACCTACACAAAATACTCCAACAATAACATCTTATTTAGGCTTATAACATACATATATGGATCATTTGGTGTTTTGGATTATACCTTCCGAGCATCATGACCGTGGCTTGGGGATTAGTCCCAGGAGATTTGAGAAACGTGGATCCATCGATGACCCTCAAACCATCAATGCCTAAGACTTTGTAATTCTTGTCGACCACTCTTCCAACTTGGCAACCTCCATGGTAATGCCATATAGTCATCACCGTGTCGATGCAAAACTGCGTCAAGTTGAACATTGCGGTCTCGTGCTTTGGCCTCAGATTGATGGGAAGACTCAGCATGAGATTGAGCAGCTCACGTGCAGTTGCATTCGGGTACCTGTAATTGGAGAATGCATTCGAATTTATCACTTCAATAATGGTTTTAAGTCCATTAACACACTTCTCAAGATCTTCTGGCTCTTGGTAATAGTTGAATGTCACAGAAGGGTTATCATCTGGATTCGTGTTCCGGAGTTCTAAGTGACCTCTCGAGACCGGACCGTCAACTTTATTGACGATCCAGCCATCCATTTTCACCACGTTCAGTCGAGGATCAATGGATTTGAAAAAGTCTTTGATTGATTGGGTGGAGAAGCTTGTCTGCACAATGTGTCATAATTAAAAACATATGTACGTTGTCTATCTAAGATAATAAGTTATAATACCTTCAGTGTATTTATATTGTACCTCGTTGAGAAGATTTAAAACACCTTCAAAGAACCTATGCGTCAAGTTATAAGAGAGACTCAGGCCACTAAAACCTTCAATGAAACTATCAAACTTGGTGATCCCAACGACCTTTATGAGGGACACTTCTACGGGTTGAGGAGAAGAGACGAAAACACTGTTCATCGGATTATCTCCCATCCCTTGTCCAACCATGGGATGATCTAGGATCACAGGATTCACTCCATGGGCCTCAAGATGATCCTTAGGACCCACACCGCTCAGCATCAACAACTGAGGGCTCCCGAGGGCACCGGCCGACAAAATCACCTCATTCATTTCGTTTTTCGACAACTCTGCCTTATGGAACACTCCATCCGCGTCTTGATATATCACTCCATACGCCTTAGGTCTTTGGTCTCCTGTCCAAAACATGAGATTACATATCTATGGACCAAAATATATATGAGTTAAGAAAAAAAAGGTGTTGACTAATAAATACCTGTAGTAGTAAAGAGAATCTTGTGAGCAATAGCGTGCAAGTAGACAACAATTGTGTCCGGATTAGCATACTCTAGCAAATCGGCTGCAGAGTGTCTATGGCCAGCAGGGTCGAAGATCGTACCGCCAATCTTCGTCCCGACGATATGATCGAACGTGAAACCGTTGTATGGTAACACACCAGCTTCCAAAAGGCCACCTTTAAATGCAGATTGCCATCCCATTACTTGTGGCTCGAACACAAGTTTCCTCTCGACCCACTCATAAGCAGCTTCCACTTCATCCTTCTCCCACTCAGCCTCCTCCACGTAAAACTCTTCCGCACGTGAGTAAAACCCAGCGTTCAGCACAGAGTCGCCACCTAGGACGCGCGCACGTGTGTTGTAAACGCCGTCCTCGGAGATGAAAGGCTGCGACCATGAGTTTGGTGTGATGTTAAACAGTGTGTTGGAGAAGTTTTCCATATCCGTGGCCGTCGGATTTTCGTAAGGAGAGCCACCACGTTCGAGAACCAAAACGCTGGCGTTTTGAGAGAGCGTTGTGGCTAATGCACAACCTGAGGTTCCTCCGCCAATGACTATGTAGTCGAAACGAGCATACGTTGGTGCCAATGTTGCATCTTTCATAAATCTGTAAAACTCTGCATTTACGAAAACAAATTCACGATATTTTAAACTCGTACTGACAATAAACAGTGTCAAATGTTACTGAACATGTCATGACACATTGAATATAAAAGAATATGAAGTCAAGATTGTACCTTTATTGGAATAACTACTACCAAGAGCTAGAAATGAGCTATGTAATATGAAAATTATGACGAGAACAAAAGGTAAAATATGAAAACCCATTACAGTGTAAGATTATATTTGATTTTTATTTTTTTATCTTGTGGAGGTTAGAACAAAAAGACTACACGTTTCATGCGCTTTATATACTAAGATGGAGGATGAGCCTCTTGTTCAAATTTGATTAGTTCCCTAGTTTATGGTTTTTTTCGTATAACCAAACGATTTGTACTGAGTAATGCACTAAACTCCACATCATATTAATTAGAAAGATGATAAGTAATTTTCTCCGAAAAGATAAATACACTCGTTCGCAAACAAAATAATTTAATTCACATCTTGAAGAAGACAAACTGATGTAGCGTGAAGTGCTCTTCTTTCTTTCATGACTTATAAACAATTGACTTTGGGACATCACAGAAAGGTACCAACTTCACCAAACAATATAACTTCACATCATATGTATAATATAAAAAAAAATATTTACTTTTATCACAAAATGTAAAATAAAAAATATCGAGACAAGAAGACAATTAATAAACCAACATCAATAACTACTCTAGTTCTTTGTAAATAACTAATGCAGCATTAAGTGCCCTTCTTTCCTTCGTGTTTTGTTAGGCAGTCTTCCTTTTTCATTTTGTTTTCTTCACCGTTTGTATTATATTTCGTTTCAATTTGTAAGGATTGGTGGCTTAGAGTTTGTTTTTGATGAATAATAATAGATACACAAAATTTCGTCTCCTCTCAAATCTTTCCATTTGTGTTTGTTGTAATGTCATGTGTACTAAATAATAAAACTATGGGTTAGAATTTAACTATAGTTGCGCAAGAATTGGGCCCTTATTAATTGAGGTCTAAAGAAAATTCAAAATTCAACTCTTTCCCTTGAGAGTTTCCTTTCTTTGAACAATGTATGCGAGTAACAATCCAATAACAAGACTTTTGAGCACCTCATGCTTCTTCCTGATTTCCGCGGAACAGCTCTCTCTCGAAAAATCTTCTGTCCCATGTAGCTAGACGTAGCACTCCAATTACAATATCTTTAAAATCACTATAAATGTTAATGATTCATTCGTTCTTTGATTGTTGCGCTTACTTCCCGAGCATCATGACCGTGGCTTAAGGATTAGTACCTGGAGACTTTAGAAATGTGGATCCACCAATGACCCTTAAAGTATCAATGCCTAAAACTTTGTAATTGTTGTCAACCCCTTTTTCCAACCAGTGCCGGGTTATAAAAGGGTCAATTAGTAGGACTATTCCAAGTTCCTACTCCAAATTTAATAATATTATGGTTCAAACTTTTTTTTCATCTATATATATTATATAAGATTTAAATTTGGATGATAATCAAACAACAATGTATAAGTTTTTTAAATTTATATAAGAATTTAGAACCTACACTAAATGGTAATAATATATTTTATAATTTTTTTCACTTATATAAATGTTTTATTCAAATTATTAGCTAGTATAATAATTTTAAGGGTTTTAAAACTTTTTTTGGTCCAAAAATCTTAATATTACTGAACCGATGCTGTTTCCAACTTGACAACCTCCTTGGTAATGATAAAAGGTCATCACGGTGTCGGTACAATACTGCTTCGGGCTGAATGTTGAGGTCACATGCCTCGGCCTCAGATTGGTGGGAAGGCCCAACATGAGACTGAGTAGGTCACGTGCGGTCACACCTGGGTATATGTACTTTGAGAAGGCCTTGGAGTTTATCACTTTAGTAATGGTGTTAAGCCCTTTAACATGTACTTGCCCAAACCATTAGGATGATCTAAGACAATTGGTTTAACCCCATGAGCCGCGAGATGAGCCATAGGACTCACACCGCTCAGCATCATGCGGCTGACAAGATTACTTCATTCATTTTATTATTTGCTAACTCTACTAAGTGGAACATTTCATTTTTGTTTTGAAATATCACTTGGTTCGCTTTTGGACTCTGGCTACCTATAATTTTTTTTTGTCATTTAATTTATATTATCAAACAATTTTTTTGTCAAGTAAATTAATTTAAATCATGTATTACTTGAAAGAGAAAATAAACAAATATATTTTTGTGTGTGTACTTGTTAAAATTGTAATTACTAATTTTTTCATATTTTAAAATTTCGTACAAATAAAATTAGGAAAAAGCGTAACTAAACTTAATAAACTTTTTTTACCAACAATAATTATGCAGCTTTAAGCGATAATAAACATATAAATATTATGAATTACTGAGTTTACATGTTTTCATTATCTACGAAATTTGTTATCACTCTGTCATCGTTGATCTTTCTAAACTGAGAAAAGATAGTAGTAAAAATGGTGCTATCGTGCAAGTGTCGAATCTATCTAAAATATATAATCTTGATATAAAATTTAAATTTACTGTACTCTTTAAACGAATTTGATAGCCAATTTTGATATAAAACTTAAGTTTATTGTATTCATTAAACGAATTAGTAGATTTCCCTCTCTTTCCCTGAACAAGATATATGATGCAAACTAAACTAAAACATATACTATAAGTGTTATCTTGAGAACCTATAAGTTTTTTTTGTAACTCTCGCTCATCTCAAATGGTATATCTTAGCATGTAAGCATTATAAGTAGCTAAGGAAACAAAAGTGAAAAAAAAAACACTTTCTTGACCACTAAAATCTTACGCGTTATAAAAAAGTAAACTCTTTTCAGTCTTTTGACTCTTTTCTTGATAATAATCATTAGTCCAGGCTGATTTGCTTCTGCTTTTCTTTTTCTCTAATAGTTTTGTGTAAATAAATAGAAAAAAATTCCATCACACCATATTTAAAAATTAAGTACAATCTCATATAATTATGTAACACCACCCGCAACAAAAGTTTAACGACAATTCATATCACTAAATTATCTGCAACAGATAAATGCAAAAATGACAAAATTATAATCGAAATGTAGTAAAGTAATGTTTCTATATTCTTACATTATTTCGATTATAAATTAGAAACATTACTTTACTATATGATAGGGTAAAAGACAAGAGAAACAAGCTTTCTTGTCTTAGGTGCACACTACTTTAGAACTTTAGACTTTAACGTATTTAACAAAAGCTAGGCTAATGAGTAAAATGACTTCACGATTACAAAACAAATCACTCTTTTGCAACAACATTAAAAAAAAAAAATGAACCGATCATCTTCCGGAGATTCACCACCACCAAACTGCCTTCATGGCTGTTTCTCAACGACACCATTCCATGGTGCCGCCACCTCCGAGCCACCACAAGATTCAACTCCTACCGTCACTTCCGCCACTCACCGCCGTAATTTCGCTCAAACCACCGCCTCCACCATTTTCCCGGACACCCATTTCACCGACACAAACTCTCTCCCTTCCCTTCAAGAATCCTTCTCCGATTTCATCCAAGCTTACCCCAATTACACCGACACTTACAAGATCGACCGTATCAGATCCGACCACTACTTTCACTTGAGTTTAACGCATTACACTTGTCTTGATTACATAGGAATTGGTTTATACTCTTACTCACAGTTACTAAACTATGACCCTTCCACTTACCAGATCTCTTCTTCCTTGTCTGAAAGTCCCTTCTTCAGTGTTTCTCCCAAGATTGGTAACCTCAAGGAGAAGCTTCTCAACGACGGAGGTCAAGAAACAGAGTTTGAGTACTGGATGAAGAGAAGAATCATGGGTTTTCTTAAAATCTCCGAAGAAGATTACTCGATGGTCTTCACCGCCAATAGAACTTCTGCTTTCAGACTCGTCGCCGACTCTTACCCATTCAACTCAAAACGGAAGCTTTTGACTGTTTACGACTACGAGAGCGAGGCTGTGGATGAAATTAACAGAGTGTCTGAGAAACGTGGAGCCAAAGTAGCTGCAGCGGAATTCTCATGGCCAATGCTGAAAATCTGTTCGTCCAAGCTGAGAAAGATGATCACTTCCGGAAAAAACGGAAGCAAGAAGAAGAAGAAGAAGAAGGGTATTTTCGTCTTTCCACTTCATTCTAGAGTTACGGGTTCTAGGTATCCGTATCTATGGATGAGTGTGGCGCAAGAAAACGGCTGGCATATTATGATCGATGCTTGCGGTTTGGGACCTAAGGATATGGATAGCTTCGGTCTTTCGATATATAATCCTGATTTCATTGTGTGTTCATTCTACAAAGTGTTCGGAGAGAACCCTTCCGGATTCGGGTGCTTGTTCGTCAAGAAATCCACCATTCCTGTTCTTGAATCTTCTACTGGTTCAGGTATGGTTAACCTTGTACCTACCGAAAATCCAATTTCATTACACGCCTTGGAAATTAACAGGGCGCAAAAAGAATCAGAAGAAGTAGATAGCTTTAGTTCTGGAATCGAATACAGAGGTCTAGATCATGTGGACTCACTTGGGTTGGTAGCAACAGGGAACAGATCAAGATGTTTGATCAATTGGCTGGTAAGTGCTCTCTACAAACTTAAACATTCTACAAGCAGTCGTCTCGTCAAAATCTACGGTCCAAAAGTAAATTTCAATCGAGGACCAGCGATTGCGTTCAACCTATTCGACCTAAAGGGAGAGAGAATCGAACCTTTTATCGTGCAGAAGCTAGCTGATTGCAGCAATATCTCACTCGGACAAGGGTTCTTGAAGAAAATCTTGTTCGAAGAGGAGTACGAAGAGGTGAAAGATAGAGTTCTTGAGAGGAGAAAGAACGAACCGGGGATCTCTGTCGTCAGTGCGGCATTAGGGTTTCTCGCGAATTTCGAAGATGTTTATAAGCTTTGGATTTTCATTGGTCGGTTTTTGGATTCAGAGTTTGTGGAGAAGGAGTGTGGGAGATGTGGAGTTCATGTTTTTGAGCACAAGAGCCGTGAAGTAGTGTAGTTTGTACTTGTAGCCTAGTTCTGGTTTGGATAACCAGTTTTGGTTATAAGTAGTAACTTTTAACCATGAACTCTACTCTGTTTGACCTTTTCCGTTTCTGTATACCATCTTCTTCTTTTTTAAAACTACAGTAAGTAAAAAAACAGAGATCAACTTAATATAAACAAAATCTTTTATAAAAAAAAGAAGGTAACCCCAACGATCCATATTTCACCAACTCGTTCGAAACTCAGTCCTCAACGCGGCCAGTCTACTAATGGAACCATGCCGCACTTCCTAATACGAGATAATATTGAAAGCGTCCATCCCTTGATACACTTAGCTACTTCTCGAGCTATACAGTTTGCACTCTGCTTCTCCAGTTCAACATAATAGCTACCAAACCAGTTCAACACATATTTTCAATAAAAACCAAAAAAAGAAACAAAAAACCAGTTTGATTTCATAAGGGCAGAAAGATAGATGACATCGAGGCCAAGGCCCAATAGGCCCATAATGTGTCGGCTGGCTCTATCCATGTGAATAAGGTGCGATGTGATCTACACCGTTGATTTGATATAGGACTATAAAATCAAAACGAGGATCATCTTGAGGGCCCCTCCTTCCATCTTTGTAGGGTTCGTGAAGAGGATAAGGTGCGGTGGGGACTTTCTACCTTTCCTAGGGTTTTTGCTCTTTTTTTTTCTTTTTCTTTTTTCTTAACTGTTCTTTAATGTACAAAAAGAAAAAATCAAAAGTGGTTTTAGGGCTCTTGTTCGTCTGTCAAATTTGGAGATAAATCAGTAAAATAATACGTTGACTCTTGTTTACAGAGAGAAACTCCAACTTGTTCTGTGAATATCTTTGGGCTCTTGTTAGTGAATTTATAGATTCGTTCACATTCAGGTTTTGGTAAATGGAATCGAATCAAGAAGGCAAAGCGGTAGGAGAGATTGACGAAAACCTTGTCCTCGGCAATAGCTCGAAAGTGACCATGGCCCATTTATCCGACCCGGATCCGGAAACCAACCCGGGTATGCTCATGAAAGAAGAAGAAGACGACCCAATAGCGCAACACGAAGTCGCGTTTTTGGAGCCGATGACGAATTCGGTCATCTTACAGAGCAAACCGGCTTCGAAGCGGCCGTCTAAGGACCGTCACACGAAAGTTGAAGGTCGTGGTCGGAGAATCCGAATGCCCGCCGCTTGCGCCGCCCGGATCTTTCAGTTGACCCGTGAGCTCGGTCACAAATCTGACGGAGAAACCATTCGGTGGCTTCTCGAGCGGTCAGAACCTGCGATAATCGAAGCAACCGGAACCGGAACCATACCGGCGATTGCTGTCTCCGTCAACGGAACGCTTAAGATTCCGACGGATTCACCGCCGCAGTTTGAGAGTGACGGCGGCTCCGGTGACTTATCGAGGAAACGGAGGAAGAGAAACTGCACGAGTGAGTTCGTGGATGTTAACGGTCAAGACAGCTCCATAACTTCTGGTCTGGCCCCGATAACGGCGTCGAATTACGGCGTTAACCTAATGAACGTCAATACGCAGCATTTCCTGCCGTTTTGGTCAACTGCGTTCGTCACTGGTGGGCCGAATCAAGGCCATATGTGGGCCATACCCACCGTCGCTGCTGCTCCTCCGTCGTTTCTGAACGTTAGCACTAGACCGCTCTCTAGTTACGTCTCAAACGCTTCGGACGCTGAACCGCAGATGGAAACAAACGGCGGTGGCGGCGCGACGCAAACGCTGAGGGATTTTTCGTTGGAGATTTATGATAAAAAAGAGCTTCAGTTTTTGGGTGGCTCAGGGAAGAACAACACATCTCCATCTTCATGTCACGAGACTTAATTGTTTTGTCTTGTTCTTAGGTCAGTTTTATTATTGAGCAAAAGACGTGTAAAAGAGTTGGTAGAACAATTAAGATATAAGTATTATAATTAGGTATTAATTTTAATTACTAAGATCCTTTTGAATGAATGATAGTCACGGGAGAGATGCACGTGTGTCTAGGAACGTGCACGAGCGTTCCCTATTCGTCTTGGGCTAGTCGTCATGACACGTTAACTCAGCTTTTTGTGAGTAGGTACCCTATTTAGGTAAAATAAACCTAACCACAATTGTGAAACCAATGCTGCTGTTCTAAAGAGGCCCAATCTTAAAATAATCTATACACTTAAGCTCATAGGCTACAATTCATTTTAAGACCAAGAGAAAACCGAAATAAAACCGCTAATACCTTCATCATTGTGCTCTTAAACACCAATTGTTAAGTATGTCTAGATATGGGTGAGAATTAGACTCAATGTGATGAGAACATTTTGAGTAGTAAGGATGATAAAGAGGAAGCGTTGCACGTATCTGTTGGACCACTTATAGAAATCACAAACCAAACAGTTAAAAGATGCATTTAAAGGATTGATTTATGAAGTTCTAGATAAATCACATCCATATTACATTGTTTCAAGTATATTTAATTAAAAATCAAACCAAAATCATATTAAACCATCCAATTTAGGTTATGTTTCATTTTATCAATTGAAAGCTAGAAATAAAAAAACCATGAAAATCAGATTGAAAAATTAAGAATGTTTAACCATTAGGTAAAAAAAATTATTTTATTTTTGTAATTTTACATTTAATAACCATTTTATCCAAAAAAAAAATTATACATATAGCGCATGAAAATTACCTTATAAGTAGTCATAATGTCTGCAACTTGCTCATTTGTTCCACAGAAAACCAGTTTTATAACTCCTTCATTTGATAGATTGCGCATGCAATGGTACCTTACCTCGATATGTTTGGTTCTCTGATGCATGACTGGGTTCCTTGACAATTTGATCGTTGAGCTGTTGTCACACATGATGTCAATACACTTTTCCTTTAAAACCTGCAACTTCTGCAACAGCCCTTTCAACCAAGTGCAGTGACACGCTGAAGATGTTGCTGCAACATACTCCGCCTCGGTGGAAGATAGAGTGACGATGTCTTGTTTTCTTAAGCTCCAACAGATTGCTGCTCCATTCAGCAAGAACACGTACCTAGAAGTATTCTTCCTATCAACCACATCTCGAGCATAATCACTATCTGTATAACCCAACAGATTCATGATAGTTGATCTTCCATAAAAGACTTCAAAGTCTAACGTACCCTTTAAATACCTAAGTACTCTCTTTGCAATCATCATGTTTTCTTCTCTTGGATCTGCCATGAAACGTGCTAGTAGACACATTACAAACATCAGATCAGGTCTTGTGACCGTAAGATATATTAGACACCCCACAAGTTGCTTATAGAGTGTTGCATCGACACTTTTGCTCTCCTCCTTTCTGATGATTGTTCCTAGAACAATGCGATTTCTGACGGAGTTACAATTCCACATATTGAACCTCTCCAGAACTTCCTTTGCGTATTTCTTCTGACATATATGTATCCCATTATGGCTTTGTTGAACTTCTACACCAAGGAAGAACTTCATTTTCCCCAAATCAGTCATCTCAAACTCCTTTTGCATTGATAACTTGAATTCCGCGCATAAGAGATCGTCATTGCCAGTGAAGATTAGATCATCAACATAGAGACTTACCACCAAGATCTTGTTTTCTGATTTCTTAAAAAACAGAGTGTGATCATAGCTACTTTTCTTAAATCATTCCTTCTTGAAATAGCCTTCGATTCGACTAAACCAAGCTCTTGGTGCCTGTTTTAAACCGTATAGTGCTTTTCTCAAACGATACACTTTGTCTTCCTCTCCTGCTCTGATAAATCCTTCAGGTTGATCGACATATACCTCCTCCTTCAATTCACTGTATAGAAAAGCACTTTTAACATCAAGTTGGTAAACGTACCACCCTTGTTGAGCAGCTACAGCTAGAAGGCTTCGTATTGTGTCCCATCGAGAAACTAAAGCAAAGACTTTTGTGTAGTCTACTCCTTGTGTTTGGGAGTACCCATTTGCACTTCTCTACCTTACCCTCTTCATTTAGTTTGGTTTTGTAAACCCATTTCACCCCAATTTTCTTCCCGTGAGGTGGCAGTGTGACTAGCTCCCACGTTTTGTTTTTTTTCAATTGACTGAATTTCCTTTTTCATAGGTTCTTTCCATTTCTCTTCCTTCTTAGCTTCGTAAAAATTCATGGGGCCATCATTTGAGATATAGAAAGCAAAATTGTTGAATACCTCTTTTTCTGTAGAAAGTACAAAATCCTGCATCCAAACAAGCTGTTTTCTTGCTCTTTTTGACTGGCCATCAGGTGCATTTTCTGTTTCTTCTTCCTCATGATTCTCTTCTTCATCAGACTCTTCTCCATCAGATTTTTCTCCTTCTTCTCCCCATGCTAAGACAGTTTCCTCTTGTGGCATCATATTCCAATCCCATTTAGCATTTTCTCCAAAAATGACATCTCTGCTAATCACAATTTTCTTTGTGATTGGGTCGTATCACCGGTATGCTTTACATTCATCACTAACCCCCAGCAGAATACACTTGTGATTGTGATCATCAAGTTTTATGCTCTTCTGCACTTGAATGTGGACATTAGCAACTGACCCAAAAACTCTGAAGTAATCGACTTTAGGCTTGATTCCTGTCCACCTTTCTTTTGGGACTTTATCTTTTACAGCTTTGGTAAAGTTTCGACTCAGCACATGAGCTGTCCATCTTGCTGCGTCAGGCCATAACAAACGTGGCATCTCCTTTTCACTTAGTAGACAGCGAACCATGGTCATGATCGTACGATTTCTTCTCTCTGCCACTCCATTTTGTTGAGGAGTGTAAGATGTGTTGTCAACTGTCTCTTTATGCCTTGATCTCTGCAAAACTTATTGAAACTTTCTGAAGTGAACTCTCCACCCTTGTCTATGTGTAGTCATCTTATGACGGTTTTTAGCTTCTTTTTCAACCACACTCTTAAATACTTTGAAGGTCTCAAAGGTTTCTGATTTTTCTGCAAGAAAATAAGTCCATGTTTTGCGAGAGAAATCATCAACAAGGACCAGCATATACCGTTTGCCACTGTTGGAGATTGGAGTGATTGGTCCACATAAGTCTGCATGGATCAGCTCTAATTTGTCGGTTGCTCTCCATTTGCTCTTCTTTGGAAACTTGTTTCTCTACTGTTTGCCTATATTGCAGACTGTGCAGACCTTGGTTTCATCTTTCAGACTTGGTAATCCCTTGACCATTTCCTTCTTCTTCATGTTTTGGATGGATCGGTTGTTCAAATGTCCAAAACGTTTATGCCACAGAAATTCCAAGTTGTCTTCCTCCATCTTGAGACAGTTTTCACTTACTGGTTTTTTCGTGGCATAAACCAGAAACATCCGATTCAATGTCATCTTCGTCTCCAGAATTAAACCCTTTTGACAATGAAAGATTTTGCACACACCCTTCTTGAACAACACTGTCAACTGTTTCTCCTGCAGTTGCCTAATACTCAAGAGATTATTAGAAAGGTTTGGAATATAGTAAACATCGCTTATGACTTGAGTGATGCTTTCTATTTCCACTCTGATCTTTCCTTTTTCGTGAACCGTCAACCTCGAATTGTTTCCCAAACGAACAGAGCGCGTAAAGGTTTCATCTAAATCAATGAACCATGACTTTTCTCCAGTCATATGGTTTGAGCAACCAGAGCCTAGAAACCATACCCCTTAATCTGCAGCGTTGTTCATGTCGACATGTGCCATTAGCAACAACTCCTCCTCTTCATCATGTTCTACATAGATTACCCCTTTCTCTTCACTTGTGCATTCAAACTGGTAATGACCTTGCTTTCCACACCGAAAACAATTGATGGTTGATCTGTTCACAAACGATATGCCCCTGCCTCGTCCGCTGTTTCCAAATCTTCCTCTATGCGAGTTCCATTTTCCTCTTCCTTGAACATTCCTTGGTTCATTTTCAACCTATAGAACCTGCTCCTCACTTCTTTTCTCAGTCACCTTCTTCTCATGAATTTGCAGCGATGCCTGCAGTTCATCAACACTAAGAGTATCCTGATCTTTTGACTCCTCGATGGAGCAAACAACAAAGTTAAAATTCTCAGTGAGACTCCTGAGAATCTTCTCCACTATTTTGACATCGTCAATAGACTCCCCACAATTCTTCATATCATTTGTTGTCTCCATGACACGAGCAAAATATTTTTCAACACTTTCTCCAATCTTCATTTCCAGAGTTTCAAACGTCCTTCTTAGCCTCTGAAGTTGTGCGTGTTTCACACGAGCATTCCCCTGATTTTTTACTTTCATCGACTCTCACAACTGCTTGGCCGTCTCCTTGTGAGTAATTGTTTTGAGAATCGATCTATCAATCGCCTGAAAGAGATAGTTATTGACCTTGAGATCTTTGAGGTTTGCTTCATCACGCTCCTTTTTTTGTGATGGAGTTGGTGCCTCAAGCTGTCTCAGATCTTCAAATCCAGGGTCGATAACGGTCCAATATTCTTTCGATCGAAGAAGGTTCTCCATAAGCAGGCTCCAATGATCGTAGTCTCCGTCAAACTTTAGTACTGCTGGTGTAGCGAAGCTACCAGATTCTGCCATTCTTAGTGTTTTTCCTCTCAAACACTCAGAGTGATTTGCTTTGATACCAGATAAAAGAACTAATGATTACTGAATATCAAAGACAATCTGTATTGAGATTAAATAGAGATTAATGGGCCATGGGTCTTAATCTCTAAAGAGTATGTGAGTAACTTCCCACATCGGAAGTTTGGAGGGACCTTGAATAACATATAAGAGACTTGGGCCCATAAATTTTAACATGGTATCAGAGCCCGATCCACATACTCTTGTAATCCGGCCCAAAAAGTGGCCCGTGCTCCTCGACCCCAAATTGATGGTCCGGCGAGATTAATGGCTAGAAAAGTCATTATCTCGAGGGGGAGTATTGAGATTAAATAGAGATTAATGGGCCATGAATCTTAATCTGTAAAGAGTATGTGAATAGTTCGTATGATTGAAAGAAGAAAGGACTATAGTTTTTATAAGAGTCTTACAACTACAAAAAAAATAAAGAGAGCAAATAACGGAAACAGATTTTTAGCAACATAAAATCTTATTCAAAAACCCTGTAACTTAGCTTTGACTTATTCAACTCTAGACTTCGTCAAACATCCAACAAAAATGTGGTAAGCTAAGCTATCCGATAGTATGTTTCGTTGATAAAGGTGAAGAGCTGCCAAGAACCAAACGGGTCTTTGGCATGGTACGAGCTCCAATCACTTGGATATAGTTTTAATGTACACTTCTTATTGTTGACAAAAAGAAAAAAAAATCTCTTATAATATATATGATAACTTCCTTAAGTGCTTGCAGTGCAGTACACGTGAGAAACAAAACAAAGGAGGCAGAAAGAAAGAAAAAAAATAGTACAACAAATCTTTCACCAACCGTACCGCTAAGCCAAGGCATTGAAACCAAACATTGATAGGCATAACTCAACACTATCCTACCCTTTTTGACCATCTTCTCTTTTAGTTCACTTCTTTATTCGTTTTTAATCTTACTCTATCCCCACACACACACATCATTATGCATATTTAATTCACCACCTCATCCTATGTTTGGCACGATCTCGATTCTAATCCGAAGTCTTTCGTCTTAGGTAAGTTTACACAAAAAAAATGAATTACATGTTTCTATCCAAAATTACTAGATTCAAAAATAATAATAATAATAGTAATAATAATAATAATAATATTGAATATAATTACCACTATCGTAAAAAAAATGATACATTAGAAACGTATATAGTAAACCAAAAAACTTTATGTATATAAAACTACTTTTTTCTCAACAAATATATAATTATGTACATACGATTCATATTAACTAGTATTATTTATTTTTATAAGTATTATAAAATTAATATTTTTCACTATAGCTCAATTTTGTTATTTATAGAAATACCATCTAACTAAACTCTTATTAAGCTTACAGTTTTTTTTATATATATGTTTTTTTCTCCTAAACTAGAGTGAATGAATTGTTATGAACTTATAATTTTATTTATTAACATATTAAATGTTACTTTTACTATAATATAGAAAGATTGCAAACGCTTAAAGGAGAGTTCACTTTTCAGCATATAGTTAATCATTTATATATGTCTATATAATTCACATAAATTAATATTATTTTAATTTAATAGATAAATAATTTATAATATTAACTGTAGTTTCCGATTTTTTTAATATAAGTCTAAGTTCCAAAATCCTTAATATGTAGCTTATTGTCTTAACTATATATTTATGTTATTGAATTTAAAATTAAATTAATTATATTTCATATTATAAAAACCAAAAAATAGAAAAATATAATTTCATATAACATTTTTTAGATGGGCCTAATCCATGCATTTTGTTAAAGGTTATTTTTCTTGTCATAAATTAATTTAACATCAATATTATTGAAGTTCGATGACAAGTACACCTTAAATTTACTCAATACATCAATTCAAAAATATTTAAACTATCGAAAATTGTTTACTAAATTAAATATGCAATTTAATATATATCATAAGCTCACATGTCAAAATCAAGTATAAAGAATCCGTTTGCTTTAAAGATAATCTAGACTTTTTTTTATAATAACGATATATATAAGATATATCTATGGTCATATATATCTATATATCTTTTCTTTATGTTTTCCAAAAGCAATATATGTTCTGTCCAGTTCGAGCACATACATATTCTAATCAAAGTACATCCTTAGACTTAAAGTACGATTTTTTAAGAGAAACCAAAAAATATGAATACCGGAATATATGCATGTTTGTTCCAAATAATTTGAGTAACTTTAAAGCATATGTATACGCATACACATTTTCTAAAATATTAGCCTCCTAATATTTGCTCTTATGTCTCTCCTTATATAAGCCAAATAGTCCCGCTTCTTCTTCATCATCAAATCCTCAAAACAACTCTAAGAACAAAGAGAAGCTTTTAAGGCCCTTAACACACAAAACCAAAAGATGGCATTCTCGAAGACACTCATTTTCGCAATGATCTTTACGGTTTTTGTGATAGTTAAGCCCTCAGAAGCTGCTCTTGATGCTCATTACTATGATCAATCGTGCCCCGTTGCAGAAAGACTCATACTTGAAACTGTTAAGAACGCTAGTTTGTATGATCCCAAAGTGCCAGCTCGTCTCCTAAGGATGTTCTTCCACGATTGCTTCATCAGGGTATACATATTCTTTGTTTAATCAAGATTGTTTCATTTTGAGTTTTGTGTAAATTGTTTTGTTGGGTTGTTGTTGCAGGGATGTGATGCGTCCATTCTACTTGATTCAACTCAGTCAACCCAAGCTGAGAAGGATGGTCCTCCAAACATCTCAGTACGTTCATTTTACGTCATCGAAGATGCTAAGAGAAAGCTCGAAAAGGTTTGTCCTCAAACTGTGTCTTGCGCTGACGTTATCGCCATAGCAGCCAGAGATGTTGTCACCATGGTGAGTCTTCTTTAAATAGACTGGTCCCTTTGAATTTCAATTCATTTACGGTTTAAACATTTTGGTTTGAGATCGGTTGGTTGATTGTCCACGCCTCATAGACTATTGTGAATTGCGTTCTAACTTGTAACCTTGTCTCTTGCAATATTTATCATTTCTTAGTCCGGTGGTCCGTACTGGAACGTACTAAAAGGGCGAAAAGACGGGACGGTTTCACGAGCCAACGAGACAATCAATCTCCCAGGACCAACGTTCAATGTTTCTCAACTGATCCAAAGCTTTGCAGCAAGAGGCTTGTCGGTGAAAGACATGGTTACACTCTCTGGCGGCCACACGATAGGATTTTCTCATTGTTCTTCTTTCGAGGCTCGTCTTCAAAACTTCAGCAAATTCCATGACGTTGATCCTTCGATGAACTTTGCATTTGCGCAAAGCCTGAAAAAGAAATGTCCGAGATCTAACAACAGAGGCAAGAACGCAGGGACTTTCTTGGACTCTACGACCTCGGTTTTCGACAATGATTACTACAAGCAGATTTTGTCCGGGAAAGGAGTGTTTGGCTCTGATCAGGCGCTTCTAGGAGATTACCGGACCAAGTGGATTGTTGAGACGTTTGCTCGAGACCAAAATGCCTTCTTCAGAGAGTTTGCAACTTCCATGGTGAAACTTGGAAACTTTGGTGTCAAGGAGACAGGACAAGTGAGAGTTAACTCTCGCTTCGTCAATTAAAACAAAACCCTACAGAACAAATGTTGCAAACGAGAGTTTTCTTATCTTTAAATTTGTTTTCATTTATATTTGATATTATAATAATGTGCAAATGTGACGTCCGATTTTAAACCATATATATAGTTCCCTAAGAGTTGCAGCGTTTGCTTAACATGTAAATTTGTTTGCTTCATTGAACTTACCATTATATTCACCACATGTGAGAAATTTAACATCAAACAGACATGGCAAAATGAGTCATGGCTTGTGATAAACGTTGAACCAGCGGAAACATGAAATTGATTCGGTTAAATAGTGATCTACATAAGCTTAATCAATGGTTCATAATGATGTGTGAAAGTTATCAATGTGAGAAACACAAAATACATAGAATTTGAATCAGTGTTCTTCATGCAAAAACAACATCAGAACGAAACACATACTTGACTCCCTTGGAGACATTTCTTCCTTCATGCAACATACACTTATCTCCATGGATGTGAAAGAGAGCCATACCTTCCACTGGAGCTACCTGCGATAATAAGCAAGTTTCTTTGATAATGGGTAAATTGAATACATAATGTAATTAAGACATAAAGAAACAAAACTACTTGGGAGTTACCTCAGCTACAATACTGTTTCTTGAACCATAAAAGACAGTTTCTCCACCTACTAAAGGCTCAGCTGAAGCAGAATCATTAGTCTTGCTTGAACTGCTCTTGGATTTTGATTTCGCGCTGCTACCGCTTAGATATATCAATAATGTGTAATACGTTCGCTTTCCATCTTCAAGATCAGCGCTTTCATCGATATGACGACCAAAATGCTGACCAGCACTGTACCTGAAAGATTAACAAAGGATCCTCTATCTTCACATTGTGACAAGAAGAACAGCAACCTATTCTTTTGCACATCTTCCCATAATCAAACCATTACAAGGAAACAAAGACTGAAACTTCAAAAGTGGGGAAAAAGTTTTGAGATATGAGTCAAAACCTGTAAAATCTAATGTTTGGATTCAAGCCAACAGCAACTTTCCTCCTAATCTTGATATCAGTAAACAAATCGGAAAGCCCGGATCGCCATAATGTATCAGCAAGGACAGGGTCGTTCACTGAGATTCGATGGTTATCTCTATAAGCTTCACCATAAGCTGGACCACGACTTCCTTGGTGAGTGAAACCGAGAGACTCTGCGATTTTTATAAAGCCCTTTGATTCATCAGAAGTGAGACAATTTTCCACCTGAAAATCATAAACCCAAATGTTAAAAACCTCTCAAGCAACTAATCTACACTTTGAAAATGTTATCAACAAATGTGTTCTATTACTTCAATTTGCACAAGCCAAGCTATTTAACAGAACCACTTAAACATCAAACCAAACCAAAGATTCGTATAAAGTTTTAATTTTTACATGAACTAAAGCTCTTTGTTGGTTGATCCTCGCCTAAAGATTCGGCTTTTCGCAGAAACTTCGAAGCAAAAAATTGATTTGCAATTCATATCTAATGGGTTTAACCTAGATTGACTCGAGCATATTGAGACAGAACAATACTTCATCAAGTTTCGATTTCAATAAGAAAATTGGTGTTTACAAGAACAATCCGCTCACAGAAAATAGATAAATCAGCTTTGGTGGATTTTGTGAAGAAGTTTACCGTGAAGAGATCAAGATTCTTCAGATAAGAGACACTGAGATTGGGTTTGGGTTTGATCTTCGGCCACTTGATTGTTGAAGCCAATTCTCCTTTGTCTTCCATCTTCGCGATTTTGCTTTTCTGGGGAGGATGTAAGATCAGTGAATTTAAATGTATTATATTCATTTTATTAAATTTAAGGGTTAAAATGGAATTTATAGAATCAACTAAACAAAGGTGATCAAATAAAATAAAATAGGGTATTACGTGTTCTCGAGATATGAACCTTAATGAGCAGATTCACCCAATTTGTTAGAGCCCAAGCCTATATATTAAGCCCAAGAAAGTTATGATATTGCAAAGTTGGGTTAACATTGGATCCAAATTGATTTATTAATCAATTAATCTATCTTTATTAAATTAATGATAAAAATATCACAATTTAGGTATTATATTAATATGTAGAGGTTTGACAGGTATTAATTTTATTGATTCAACTCTACTGTGAGATTGTCCAAAAATGAAGTCTGATCACTAAAAAACTCATTTTTCTTTTTAATATTAGACTATCAATATTTTAACAATTTTAAAAAATTGACCACTACTTGAAAAGTGTTAGAAGATTTTTTGAAGTTTTTAAAATATCTCCAAAGAAAATTGTTTCTCGTTTTTTTTGCTGTTTTTTTTTCAATTTGATATCACACGACAGAGATATTCTAAACAATTGGACAGTTTCGTAACGATCTTATGCGAAAAGAGCTAATGTTGTATCCAAATACATGTCAAAATTCGGATATTTTTTTTTGTAAGTTTGAATATGAATTCTCTTAAATTTTTGTGGTTTTTTTGTGTTTAGCATATGTGTAGATTAATAGTGTGGTGTCAAGAAGAGCTGATGAACATGGAAAATAACATTATCTAGCACAAGGCTTCGCACCATTAATATGATGGTGCACCATGAAGGCGCTTAAAGAGAGAACGTCAACAAATAACAACATCAAATACATTGTCTTTTAGTTGCTACGACCACTCCATTATAAAGCTTCACGTTGAGCAAAGTGATCTTGTTTAAAAATCTCTTCAACGTGATCCCATCATCCCTTAGATCAATGAAAATTCGAGCTTTATATAAAGAAGAGACGAAACAAATAAAAAACCATGTATGGTAGTCTTTCTCTTCAATATTGCTACATGGATTTGGCTTGGCTATGAACGACTATGAGATTCTTTGCATTCTCTAATCTACGTTAAATCCTCTTTTACTATAAGTTAGGCCAAAATATTCAGTTTTTCGGTTTGGTTTTTTTGGTTTTAGGAACATAGTTTTAATATACTTTGGTTCGGTTTGTGTTTGAGGCAAAAAACAATTTTGGACAATAATATTATGTGATCAAGTCCAAGGTCCAAAAAAATAAAAATACAATAACTGAAAACTAGCTTACTAGAATATAATATAGATAAAATGTTTCAAATTTATTGGATTCAAGGTCTAACAAACTTAAGCAAAACAAACAATTCAAACGTAAATGAAATATCTCAGCTAGGAATATCATATGATCGGAATCAAGGTCCAACAAAGCAAAAATCAATATGTTATAGACTCTTAAAGCCATTTACTAATAATGTCGCTCTTGACACCGATTCCACTGCTACTTGTATTGATATGATTGTTTAATTAATTCAAATCAATCAATTAATCATATATTTATCATAGTGGGACTTACTCCTGGTCCGTACTCTTTTATAGTCTAAAAAAAAAAGATGCTCATTTGAAAGATGAAGAATTAAACCATACAATTTTAAGTGAAAAAGTTATTAAAATTGATGCCTTTAAATTCTTATCAAACTTTTGGCACCTAAAGCCTTTGCTTCTTATAGGCTTTAACCAAAGGCAGCCTAGGACGGTTGATTAAAACTATTTTTGGTATTTTTGGTCAGCAACAATGCATGTAGATAGTGAAAAAGAATGTTGGCAACGAGCATAATTATTGGGCAAAAATACATACTACAAATAGACGGTTTAACTCGTTTATTTAGGTGTTAAATTCAAACATTTCTTGTAATCAAGAAGTTAATAAAAAAAGAGTGTTCTAATCTACCAATATCTATTAGTAATATGACTCTCCTAGAAATAACAAATTAAATGCATAAATGATACATGAATGAGAAGTAGAGTTTGCCTTGAAAATCTATGGTTTAGAAACCAAAAAAAAGTTTATAAACTTATATGTTATTGAATAAATAAAAAAATGTAAAATAAAGAAGGAACATCTCGAACTTTTGACCTTAAGAACGAACATTTCTAGCACTAACCAACTCTGCTAAAGAAAATTTTGAAAAAATAATCATTATTGCTTGAAGGACGAAAGCATGAGTTTGACCTGTTTCTATTCAGAACCTGTTCTGAGAAGTTATGTTGATAGAAAGTCACACGACGAAACAACAAAATCAAAAGAAGAAAGAAGACCATATTCTCTCATCACGGATTTAGATTTTGGACACAATACAAGTTACTTTATTCGACCTTTACTTATGTATCGACACATACTCTATTGATTTTTCTTTTAACATAATAGAGGAATATTACTTAACATATACAAATAACCGAGTAAAAGAGGAAAAAAAGAATCTTTGTAATCTACAAAAGACGAGGTCGCATTGCACTGAAGCTGACTATGATTTGGGGAAAGTGATAACATACGTGTCTTGATACAAATGGTTAACACTGCACGTAACCGTACGATCGTGTCGATCGAAGAACACTATTCTTTTCGATCTATTATTCTTATTATTCCACCCATTCTTGTCCCCAAAAAAAACAAAAAAACAAAAAAAGTAAAGTATTTCCATTTTTTAATAGTTTAATCTCTTTTTTTTTTCGTCAATAGTTTAATCTCTTATATTTCCCAAAATTATTTCAAAAAACGGTTCTTTCTAGTAAATTAACTATTTCTTCTGCTGTCGATTCTTAATTTTACCAAAAACAGATAAAGTCACAAATTTTTTTTATTCAGAAGCTCAGACTCAATTGTTTTTTTTTCTTTTTTAATCTTGTATTGGTTTCTCTGTTCTGTTATTTGATCAATTATTGATCCAACTAGCATCACCAATAGAAGAAAATAAAAACCTCTTCTATTCATTTTTTCTTCGTTTTCTCTAGAGTCCAATAAATCAGAACAAAACACAGAGGTAAAACACAGAGCATCATAAGATCTAGCTAGCTATAGGTTTTAACTTTCCACCAATTTTATGTTTCTGTTTTTTCTTTTTTTTTCTGCTAATAGTCATCATCTAATTTTTTTTTTTGTCGGTTGATTTTAATCTGGAAAATAATTATGTTCTTCGAGGTTTTTGAAGCGAATCTAGACAAATCTTTGTTTTGTCAGTTTCCTCACCTTGAATTCTAGCTTTTCAAGAAACCAGTTCTTGGTTTTGTCTGAATGAGATTTCATTTCGTCGCAAAGTCACTTAGCTTTAGTTAGGGTTTCAATCTGAATCTTGAAATCAATATCGCAGGAAGATGGTGAGAGGAAAGATCGAGATCAAGAAGATTGAGAACGTGACAAGCAGACAAGTCACTTTCTCAAAGCGAAGACGTGGTCTCTTTAAGAAGGCTCATGAGCTTTCGGTTCTATGCGACGCACAAGTCGCCGCCATTGTTTTCTCTCAAAGCGGAAGATTATACGAATTCTCTAGCTACGAGTAAGATTCTTTTATCTAATTATTTTTAAAATTTACTATATTTCCATTTTCAATTCTTTCTCTACATATATAGATTAATTGAGTGTCTAGAACTTCTGTAGTGAATAGTTCTATCTCTTTCTGGCAAATCGTACTAAAGATTTTGCAATATACAAGTTAAGATTTTGCTACCCAATTTCTGAATTTTCACAAACAAATGCGTTTTCATCACATTTTCATTTAACTTTAGTCCATTTTCAGTACGCTTGGAATTTATTTAATGAGCTAAATAAACTTAAGGATATCTTTCAATTGCAAAATTAAATGTTTGACAAAAGGGTTGTTCTTCAAGCACGAGCAAGTGGGTTAGGGTTTTTAAAAAAGAGTTTCGTGAACAGTGAACCTCGTACACCTTGGAACTTAAACTGATATCCACTTGACATTTTAATT
Organism: Schrenkiella parvula; assembly: GCA_000218505.1. NCBI lineage: Eukaryota > Viridiplantae > Streptophyta > Magnoliopsida > Brassicales > Brassicaceae > Schrenkiella > Schrenkiella parvula. Next base: position 7,627,009 of record CM001192.1, on the reverse strand, counting down.
AGTTAGAATATTCAATAAGGAATTACCGACAATATAACATTGTAAGAACATAAAATCATATATAGTATGCTTGGGAATATATTTGAAATTTTCTCCCCGGGATCTCAAAATTTTCTCTAGATTTTCTTTCATAAACATACAATTTTGTGCTAGTTCCAAATCCGATACATAGTTCGTGTTACCATCATTGTGCTGAAACCATCATTGAATATGTTGAACAGAAAAACTAATTCAGTTACATATAATGCTATCCATGTTAGATATCTAGGCTTATCTAATCTCTACTAACTATGTTTTTTAAAGTTTTCTCCAAATTTTCTATCATGAATTTGCAGAGCCAAACAAATGTTGATGCATAGACCAATTATTCATTGGATTTTGGTGATTACAAAAACAAATTCTATAGCATCTAATGCTATGCAAATTTGATATCTAATGTTATAAAAACCCCGATTGACAATTATGGTAGTCCGTACATGAATATTTAAATATTTAAATACCTTTTTGATAATAATATTCACACACACACACACACAAAAAAGAAGTCACACATAGTTTATCAGCCTCGTGAATGTCATCATCATCACTGATAAAGTAAGCATCTCTTGGTGAATTAACTTTTCAGCATGGAGAAGACAATAGAAAGATATGGAAAGTTTAGTAATGACTACTATGTGGCAGGGAGGCCTAAAGTAGAACTATACTTGCAGGTTCATTTTCTATATATGTGTATAACTATTCTTGATTTTAGTTTCTTCTTTATTTAACAACAATTGAAGTATTTTTACAATTTTTGTTGGGATACGCAGGAGCTGAAGAAGGAAATGGATATAATGGTGAAGAAGATTGATCTCCTTGAAGTTAATCAACGGTTTGTATCTCACAATATCTAGTACGGTATCTTATGCATTATGTATAATTATACTTAGTTAATTTGAATCCTAAAAACTACTGAAAATTTGTTATCTCGTGAATGCCATTATATATAAGGAAGCTGATGGGGAAAAGTTTAAGTTCGTGTTCAATGGCAGAACTTCAAGAGATAGGCACTCAGATTGAGAAAAGCCTTTATATTGTCAGATCAAGAAAGGTACAAAACACACATATGTACATGTTAATGATGTACTCTTGTCTTCAATAACTCCTAAGTGTCCATGATTCCCCGTTTCATTTACTCTCTAGGTTCCCTCTTGTTTTTGTTTTTTTGGCAAGGTAACGCCTCTAGGCTGGTTAAGCAAAATTTTGTAGTTATTCTAAAACCTCTCATTCGTCAATGAAATTAGCAGTATATATATATATATAAAATGTCTTAAATATTGGCTGACCTTGGTACGTAGGCTGAGTTATATGCAGATCAACTAAGGAAGCTAAACGAAAAGGTAGTTTTTCACCTAGTAACTTACATAGAAATTTTAATTTATAGGATCGTTTTATCTTCCATTTGATTTTTTTATCTATCTTTCTATATCGGATCTTAGGAGAGAGAGCTATTGGAGGAGAGAAGAAGGCTACGTGAAGAGGTAAATAAGTACACACACTCATCAAAGAATACATATAAACACACACTTACACATGCATGACATATAGTTTCTATCTCAAAGTTTTTAGCAAGAAGTTTAATACAAAAATTAGTTTTTTGTCATATAAACGCAAGTAAATAAATTTTGTGTAAATTAGAATTTTTTTTGTTTTTTAATACACATACATATGGCCCTATATATAGGAGGGTTTCAGTTTCATATAGAGCTTGAGTTTCACTAATTACTCACTCTTCTAGCTTGATCACATACTGTTCCTGTTGGCACTTGGCACTCTCATCATTTGCTCTAAACCTATGCTAGGGTATATGATTCCTTTATATATGAATCGTTCGTAATATATAGCTAACTCTCGTGGAATTATATTGTATCACAAACGCTGTTTTTTTTGTGGTTTGGTTGAATTAGTAATGTACAACAGTACATTATTAAGAAAAAAGGCAACAATAAGTCCTTGCCTCTTCCATGATCTTATTTCATACATGTGTTGAAGAATAACTTTATAGTCTATTTTCAGGAAGCTAGAGAAAGGTTGATGCAACCATTGCTGCCACTAATCTTACATAGTGGGACAGGTGAAGCTGAAGGTGGTTGCAGAACCAAACATTCATCAGAGGTCGAAACCGATCTTTTTATTGGATTACCCGTGGCTCGGCTATAACAATCTTACACGTTTCCTTAAATTGTTCATAGTTTTGTTACTTCGATTCAGTGTTTGTATACTAATGATAATTCCATAGCTTATAAATTTTTGAGTGTTTTGACAATCTATTAATAAATGAGTATAAAATGGAAAAATTTGACATGTATAAGTTGTCTTTTTTACTAAGCAAATGTCACGGCCCAATCATCCGGGTACATCATAGACCGGACCAATATTTTATTCCACAAACCATTTTTTGTTTATTTCATTTTTTTGGGTTTTTTCTTTGGACTGAGACTTATAGAAGAATAAGATACAAGAAAGGAGGATCTTTAGGATTGATGGTGGTCAATATCAATCCCTAAAGATCAGCCCCAATCATTGTAACATCCCACCAAATCCATCTCTTTTTTATGAGAATCATGTAATCAAGGTCATATCTTCAATATGGACCCTTGGATCATCCAAAGATCAAGTCTGTGACACAAAGCTGCCTAATCAACCAGAAGCTTTGCTTTGCATCAAAAAACAAGTCGAATGGGCCACAGTTGGAAACAAAGAAAAAACAAGTTGGGCCTTTTACAGCATACCAAGTCCATTGTCATTCAAAAGCATAATTTGACTTTACTTTGCAACGGTAATTAACATAGAAAGGATCCTTGAGAACAAAGATACTTTAGTAACATTTTCTTTTGGAAAAAATGCAGATTAAGAGCCATTGACATATTACATATACCATGCTCATTGGTCGAAAGAAAGGATTAGTCGACAAACTACTCTTTTATTTTGCCAGTACATATGTGGTCCATTGATAGACAAATCTTCAGAATTGTGTTATAACTTATCTCGACTTCAAACTTTTATGAAAAAAAAACTCACAGTTGTGTAGGAAATTTAGATATGGGTCTAATAGATCATAAAGTTTACCCAGGTAGTCCAGTAATAGATGATCCTTCTATCATTTACATTAGTCAGAAAAAAATCTAAACTCAAAACAGACAGTATGGTGGTCCGTTGGATCTCATAACCCGTTGACCCGAATCTGTTCGGAGTTCATGGTGTCTGTTAAACCATTGAATTGCGAAGAAACTCACATTATAGCACCGCGGTACATTTTTACGAGGATCAACCGGATCAGCCGATTAGATATATCAATAAAAATAAAAATAAACTAACCTTTTTTCTAAACTTAATCCTCTATAACGTGTCCAATTTTGTGTCGGTTTTATCTCAAAAAATCATGTAAACTTGTTTAGTTATCAAGATATTTTGCTGTTCTTGTTTGGTTTCAGTTAAATTGATCTCAATCTTGGATTAATGGGAAAGATGAAAATCCACGTAAATATATCTTATTAGATGCTCTTGTACGATGATATTGTCGCACCAATTGAAAACGGTGTCCAATTTTCCTTTTCACTTTCTATTATTTGTGGACCGTAGCAATGTCCGAATTCACTCCTAATATAGGAAGCTCATATTGGAGACTTTGCTAATGATGCGTAGGTGATGTTTGATCAGTTCTTTAGCAGTGGGGAAACCAAATGGCTCTCAACCTTGGCTAATAGTTCCACTTCCTAATGGAGACAATTGTCAGGGAGTGTTGACGTGTTATAATTATTCCCTTGATGCAATTTCCAATAATTATTTAACAAAACTAATTTAAGACTAACTCGACCAAAATATTTTTTCAAAGGTTTAAGGAAAGATAATTATGGGATAAATATTTCAATAGCTTTAGATATGAACTATGAAGATAATAGGAAGAAGTGGGTGTATATGTGTTTCAGATAGATTGTAATATATTAATAAACTGATCTTGCGTTTATGTAAATTTGAGTTTTTGGCTTAATTAGTGCCAAAAATTAATAGGTAAATTTGGTGATGCAATTGTATTGACAAAATGGACTTTCGATGACTACATGTTAACCAATGGATATATCATATATCTTAATAACCATGCTAATTAGTTCTCCAACAAAAAAAATAGGAATGATATTTTGATCCTCAACCAAAGCATAATACAAAGCCGTTACAAACACAACTTCAACATTCATATGAATTGAGACATCCTAATTTCGTAAACCTTAACTTATGATGATTTCGACATCCTTACGGCTTTTCAAATAACAAACTCATTAACTATCCATTAAATATAAAGCATTTTGTTTTGTCCGCTTATATTTTTATACATGATACATGAGATCTAAGATAAATTCGTATCTAGAAATAGGCCAAAGTAACTAGAGATAAATTTATACAAATAAATTCTCTCTAGACTATAAAGATATATATTAATATCTCCTAAATCAATCAAAATGTATCTACAGTCATGAATTAAATGAATACATGAATGCGAAGCAATGTTGATAGAGTCCCACGACAAAAACAGAAACAAAAGTAGAAAGACGACTTCACATTCCCCTTATCACATATTTAACTTTAGGACAAAATACAAGATACTTTTTCCACTTTTTCTTATGTTTCGACACATACTCTTATAGTTTTTCAAAACAGAAAAATCGAATATTACTAAACATAACAAAAAACCGAGTAAAAGAGTAAAAAGGAATCTTTGCCTAGTCTGTCGAAGACGAGGTCGCATGACACAAAGCTGACTGTGGTTTGGGGGAAAGTGAAAAACATATCTGTCATAATATAAATGGTTAACAGTGCACGTCATTGTGATATGATGTCGACACTATCGAAGAAAAAACTATTCTTTTTCAATGTATTCTTATTATATTCCATCCACTCTTTTCCCAAAAACAAATTATTTTCGTTTTCTAATGGCTTTCTTTTTTCTTTTTTGCTATTAGTTTAATCCCTTATATTTCCTAAAATTATTAAAAAATGTATATTAATTGTTTCTTATGCGATATTCTTGATTTTACCAAAAACAAAATAAAGTCAAGGATATCTCTTTAATCAGAACCTGGAAGTCACTTGTTTTTTTTGTTTTATGTTTTCTTTTAACAATAATTTCTCTGTTCTAGTTTTGATCAATTATATCCAACTAGCTCCATCACCAAAAGAAGAAAATGAAAATCTCTTTTCTTCTCTTTTTCTCTGTCCACTCAATACACAGGGTAAACACAGAGCATCATAAGATCTACCTGATGCCTCTTTATGAAAAATTTTTAGTTATAGGGGTTAACTTTTCCACCAATTTAATGTTTCTGTTTTTTTTCTTTAAATTCCTCATCTAAGAAAAGTAATTATGTCGGCTGATTTTCATCTGAAAAAAAATTATGTTCTTCGGGGTTTTTGAAGCAATCTAGACAAATCTGGTTTTGAATCTCCTCAGTTTCCTCACCTTGACTTCTACCTTTTCAAGAAACCATTTCTTGGTTTTGTCTGAAAGAGATTTCATTTCCCCTGAAAGTCACTTAGCTTTAGGTTAGGGTTTTGAATCTTAATCTTGAAATCAATATCGCAGGAAGATGGTGAGAGGAAAGATCGAGATCAAGAAGATCGAGAACGTGACAAGCAGACAAGTCACTTTCTCGAAGCGAAGGAGTGGTCTCTTTAAGAAGGCTCATGAGCTTTCGGTTCTATGCGACGCACAAGTCGCCGCCATTGTTCTCTCTCAGAGCGGAAGATTATACGAATTCTCTAGCTCCGAGTAAGATTTTTTCATCTAATATTTCAAAATTTACGAATGTCTAATTCCAGATCTTTTTCTACAAATAGATTAATTGAGTGCCTAGAAGTTCTGTAGTGAATAGTCTTATCTCTTTCTGGCCAAATCGTACCTAAAGATTTTGCAATATACGTACTACGTACAAGTTAAAGATCTGGCTCTTTTTTGTTTTCCTTTCTTTTTTTACTACCAGTTTTCTGACTTTTCCCAAAAATGCGTTTTTGTCACATTTTAATTAAATTTCTTCTTCTTTCAGTACCCGAGGAGTTTATTTAATAAGCTAAATAAACTTAAGGTTACCAATAAATTGCAAACTTAAAAACTCGGCCTAAAGGCTGGTCTTCAAGCACGAGTAAGTGGATTAGGGTTTTCAAAAAAGAGGTTTCTTGAACAGTGAACCTCGTATACCTTTGAACTTAAACTGATACCCACTTTTTCTTCTTTAAAATATCCAAAAAGAAATTTCCAACAATATAATTACATTGTAAGAGCAGAAAATTATATATACTCTTCATTAAAAAAATATTTGAAATTTCCTCCCGGCGGGGGATATCCCAAACTTTTCTTAAGATTTTTTTTATGAAAATCAAATTTGTGCTACTTGCATAGCCAATCAAATTTGGATAATGAACGATATACTACTTGTTAACATTTATATGTTTTGAAAATGTAATTCCGCTATTGTTTACTATTTATGAAGAGCAGTACATTTTGTAACATGAATTCGCTAATTTTAACTATACAAAACATTTATAAATCTTCACGTTTTTATAAAGTTTAAAATTTCACTATATGTCTGTGTTAAAAAGTATAACTAATTTTTTTGTATTAATTTACTAAAAATAAATTTTCAGTTTTTTTATGGTTATTCCACGAAAAATTTATCCAGTTCAGTTTTTTTTATTATCTATTATCTGACTATTTCAACTAATCTTGTATTGAAATGACATATCATTAATTTAGATATAACTTCACTCATCTGTTAATTAATATTTTGTGTTTAAATATTCATTTGTTTTAAGCTTTTATTTTCAAGTTTTCTCATTCTATTTATTCCGCTATTCCGTGATTCATCTATTCGGCTATTTTTAGCTATTTTATTATTCATTTGACATACCAAGTAAATCTATAATATTTTATCCAATGAATGTTATGATCATCAGTGGTAAAGGAAGAACCATAACTAACATAAAGGAAGCATCTCTTGTATATTATCTTTTCAGGACGGAGAAGACGATAGAAAGGTATGGCAAGTTTAGTAATGACTACTTTGTGCCAGGGAAGTCCCAAGTAGAACTATACTTGCAGGTTCCTTTTCTATAAATATATTCTTGATTTTAGTTTCTCCTTTAATTAAATAAGATTGAAATATACTAAAACACTCGGCATTTCTTTTGGGTGTGCAGGAGCTGAAGAAGGAAATGGATATTATGGTGAAGAAGATTGATATCCTCGAAGTTCATCAACGGTTCGTATCTCACTGTTTCTACGGTTTCTGTAAGCATTATATATGAACATACTTTATTTTAGTCCTGAAATCTACTGTGAATGCCACAATATATGAAGGAAGCTAATGGGACAAGGTTTGGGTTCATGTTCAGTGGCAGAACTTCAAGAGATAGAAACTCAGATTGAGAAAAGCCTTCGTGTTGTCAGATCAAGAAAGGTACAATTACAAAACACACACAAACACATATCAGAATAATAACTTCATTGGTTGATATTGGTACGTAGGGTGAGTTATATGTAAACCAACTAGAGAAGCTTAAAGAAAAGGTAGTTTTTCACTTAGTAACTTATATAGATATTTTCTTTTGTGGGATCGTATGTATACTCACTACGATTTTTTTATCGATCTTTCTTTATCTGGTTCTAGGAGAGAGAACTCTTGGACAAGAGAAGAAGGCTACGTGAAGAGGTAATAAGTACATACACTCATCACATGACACACATAAACACACACTTACACATGCAACTTATATAGTTTCTGTCTCAATGTTTAGCAACAACTTTAGACGTTTTTTCTTATCACAATTCTTTCGAGTTTAGTGCAATTAATTATTCGTCCAAACTATAGCTCATCTGGAAAAAAAAATGGATATAGTCTTGTGGTAGAGTAATATCGTCCGGCTTCAAGAGCTTTTGGAATATGATTTGCAAATAGAGTGATTTTTTTGGGAAAATCTATTAGTCCAGTAATTTTAAGGTTTCTACACCATATATATGGTTTGGCCTTTTTAGGAAATATAATTTCTACGGATTTATAGATGTAAAGTTATTTTCCAAAATACTACACCATATATATGGTTTGGTTTGGTTTCCAATGTTGCGGAGAATATTGTCTATTATTATAAATATAGTATATGTAGAAACATTTATCTTAAATACATGTGTTGCTGACAAAGTTACTTTTTGATCGATTGGTCATCATTTCTATTAGAATTAGTTTTTAAATTTATGATAATAATGTAATAGACAACAATAAAAAACTATTATTCATTAAAATATAGATCAAACCAAAAAAAATTATAACCGACGATTTTCTGATAACATTTCCATAGCAAAAAGATTTATACTCTAAACACCTTATTGAAATAAAAATGAAATAGAGAAAATAGATAGCTCATAGAGTTTTATTCAAATGCAAAAGATAAAAAGAAAGAGAGTTTATTTGTTGTCACCAAGATCAAGAGACTTTGTTAATATCATAAATATTTAGGAAATGGGAGAGTTGCACAATAGACAACTTCCAAAATTCTCTTACAATAGTTTTCACAAAATATATTTATATGACTACTTGCTAAGAACCCTAATTACATATGGATTTGATAAACATGGGTTTGTGGACTTTTGATGGGCTTTCAATGTGTGCTCTAATATTTTCTACTATAAAAAACCTAATTTTGAAAAAGCTTTCTTTTTACTCTTTTTGACACATATACGAATAACTTAAATATCAAAAATCAAAAATCAATTGCATCTAACATTATATTGGTATATATTTTTACCTCAAAAGAAATTGAAAATCAATTGCATTTTATTGCTTTTTAAATTTTAATTTTCTTCTAATTTTTGAATATTTCTTTTTGATTATATTTACACTGGCAATATGTTAAAAACTAAATGAACAATAATATATGTCAGGATCTTGTAAATTATAGTTATTCTATTTCTTTTTATTCATATTATTACATTGGCATATGTGATACACAGTTTTAAACTCTGTTAAACATTACAAGTGCACCACAACTATTATAGAAATTTAGGCTCAGTCAAGTGTCTACGAATCTTTTAGAATTAAATAGAGCTAAGACAGATGATTTGTTCTTACAAAATAAAACGAAAATAATTAAAGAATGATTTTTAAAAAAATTAATAAAGCAAGCGTTTGGTCAAGGACAATTCATAATAATTTCAAAGATAATGAACTAAACAATTATTCAGGAGACAAATAAGCTCAAGTTTTGGACTCAAACATCAATGTGTTAATCCACTGTCATGGATTTGGCTACTATATCCAAAAAGAACAAAAATGTCTAATAACATTCTTGTCGAAATCCCAAGCAAAACTGGGTCAAAATAAAGAGAAACAGAAGCTTTATTTTTGCGTCGCCAAACCGGTATGTCTAGTGTAGACCGATCGATCATGGATTGGATCAATCGATCAGAAAATCTTCTGAAAAACCTTCGAGAAAAGGATCGATCAACCCTTTGGTTAAACCGATTGTTTAACCTCTTGAACTGTCGATCTTTAAGGGAACGATCGATCAAAAAATTATATGTCCACCGCCGATGTTAGACCAATTGGTCTAAAGTAAGATCGATCGATCCATGTTCTTTCAGTGACCACATTTAACTCTTTTAAGTCTGTCCCTTATTCCTTACGTCTCAGATTTCATTCGAACGTATATTTTAACCTGAAAAACTCGAACAATAATGAAAATATTCAAAACAAATCGTTGAAAATATGGGTTAAAATGCGTTAAAAATGTAACATATCTCTATGTCACGATCTAAATTAATTATAATACATGTCATGATCTGATGAGATATAATTTTGCTACATGTCACATTTACGTTAGACACATATGAATATAAATAAAATATGTTTTTACTATGTACTACAGTTACTTCTATACTTGTTAGAGATTAAGGTTTCTACATTCTAATTTATAGAATAAGAAGGGTGAACATATTATATGAAATATCAGAGTTACCAATTCACATTTGATCCCTCTTAAGTTTTTGGGTATATCCAAAATTTCATATTTTTATGCGAGGCGACCTAGACGGACATAATATAAACAAATTGACAACATATATGTTATTTTTCTATAAAGCGTACAAAATTTCTCTTTTATCTAAAAATTTATAATTGTTTTGTTTGAAAATATTATTTTATAGATTTATTTACCATATAGATTTACCAATCTGTGTCCTCTAGATGATGAGTCTTTTGTCTGGTTTATCTTGATTTGAATCAATTTTTAAGGATCAGCTCTATTATCGGTGTTGGTTAACTTGGTTTATAAAATATCTCAAGTTTCATGAATTTCCGTTAGTACATGTTTGTATATATGTAATTATTTAATTTTTATCATAAAATATCTCATATATTTACCATTTCAAAGAAAATAAAAAAATTACCATTTGAAAGAAAGAAAAGAAGCATTAATGTGTTGTATAGTATTTTAGTAATAACTTATAATTTAGATATTACATATTTAATGAACAAAAGAAAAATATTTGAATTGTTTCTTAGCTTATACAGGATCATTTTTCTCTCATGACTTGTCAAGTAATGTACAAGGAATATTGTTAGAAAGGGCTTAAAAAGAAAAAGAACAAATCCATAAATTTATCTCCCCACGTTAGACCGGTTCATCCGGTCCGGTTTAAAGAAAAGTTGATTTTAATTACAATAGACATAGAAGTTCTTCTTTGTTTAACCTTTTCCCTTCTTGCAGCCAATTAAAGAAGGAAGATTCTTTCTATTCTTAAAGTAAAGATTAGACTTAGGTTTGTGGCTCCTCCGCCTAAGATCTTCCCCACAGTTTATGACATGAAAAAACTTAGGGGTTAGTTTTCCAAATCAAGAAACCAATTCTTGATTTTGACTTTCGGTTTCGTCTCTGTGATCTGTTTGTTTTTATCCATTTTCACCTTTAGTTAGGGTTTCCATCTCTTAGTACAGATCTCAATCGTGGGATTTGATTTTGTAAGAACAAGTTAAAATGGTGAGAGGGAAGATCGAGATCAAGAAGATAGAGAACACGACAAGCAGACAAGTCACCTTCTCTAAGCGAAGGAGTGGTCTCTTTAAGAAGGCACATGAGCTTTCTGTTCTTTGTGATGCTCAAGTAGCAGCTATGATCTTCTCTCAGAAAGGAAGATTATATGATTTCGCCAGTTCCGAGTAAGATTCTTTATTTCAGCTTGATTAACTATTATTACCCCAATCTATATACTATTTCGCAATACTTCTTATGATGTTGGATTTGTTGTCAAATTAGTACTTGTGTAGTTGAATATCTCTGACAAAATAGTACTGGAGATTTTTATTATACAGTTAGAAGATTTTGCTTTTTTTTTTGCATATAGCTAGTTGCAATTGTTACATTTCAATTTGTTTTATTTCTCCGACAAGTTTTTTGTTCGGTAAACAATTATTTTCCAGTTTTATCTTCCGGCTTTTTTTCCATAACTAGTTCAACTTGTGGGTTATCTTATGAATTTATTAGGGTTTTCAGAAGCAAAGTTTATTGGTTATTGAGCCTTAGTCTACGTTGGAACTCAAAGTGTCAAAGTAAAATTTTTAATCCAAAATGAATTTTTAATAGCAAGAACATAAATAAACTCAAACTATGTATATATGAGGAACAGCTCCAAGTGTTTTGCCCAAAGTATAAATTTGTCTAGATGATTCTTCAAGTGTGTTCAATTGATGCTTCCTATGCATATATGCATATATTCATATATCTTCAGACTAATCAAAACTCACAAGCTAATGATGAACCGCTAATGTCATGAGAATTCTCTTAGTATCCAGAAGACGATCAAGAGATACGCCGAATATAAGAGAGAGCACTTCGTTGCGGAAAGTCACCCCATTGAGCAATACGTACAGGTTTCTTTTCATAGACCAATTCCCTCTAATTGTTTACGTTTCATCAATCACTTACAAACCTTTTGCATTATGTCAAACTGAAGTTTAAAAAATACATCAGCCACATTTCATTTGATTGTTTTTGTCAAACTTGGTATAACCAGCTTGGGTATACAGGGACTAAAGAAGGAAATGGGACAATGGTGGAAAAGATTGAAATGCTTGAAGTTCATAACCGGTTTGTATCTCAGTTGCCATATATGTTTTCTACATTTTTATGATCGTATTGATTTTCAAGTGGTTCCTAAAGGAAGTGTGTTGATTTTGAAAATGTGGCTTTGTTAGGAAGTTGATGGGGCAAAATTTGGCTTTTTGTTCAGTGAAGGAACTTCAGGACATAGCCTTACAGATAGAGAAAAGTCTTCATATTGTTAGATCAAGAAAGGTAAGAGATAAGAAAAATGAAATGATATGTTTCTTTGGTTGTATGATCACTTACTTGACTTTTGGATCATGTGTTGGATTATTGGTAGGCTAAGCTATATGAAGATGAGGTAGAGAAACTAAAAGCCAAGGTTAAATAATTACAATTTGATTTTGTTTGGATTGCTTTGTCCTTTGCCCTGTAATATTTATTGATCTCTCTTCTTTGAAAATTAGGAGAGGGAGCTCAAGGACGACAGGGTCAGGCTTTGTGGAAGGGTATGTACTGTCTGGTCCATAACACTATTACTTATATGTGCATATATAGATATAGATTCATCAATACGTCAAAATTGATTTACACATTGTAACTTGAACCCATTTACACTCACAAATTCACTTTAACTTATCTGTTGAGAAAATTGTAATATATATATGACATATTATGCATTTGCTGTTTCTTTTGCCCAAAATAAAAAGTTTTGTTTTATGGTTAGTAACTTAATTTATATACGCGAGGGTTTGAGTAAATGATTATTTTTCTTTTATTTTTCACTACTTATTAATCCAAATCAAGAAAATAATTTATATTTACTCTTATATACTTCAGGTTGGAGAACGATCAATGGGGATGACATCAGGAAGCAAAGAGAAAGAGGATGTGGAAACTAATCTATTTATTGGACTTCCGAAGAGCCAACCATAACATTATTCTTGTTCTAGCTACTTATTATCTCAATTAATGTCTGTATATTTATAGTTTTTTTATTACCTTTCTTTATGTATAAACTCAAAATAATGTTTCAGATTACTCAAACGTTACTTTTTTAAAAATTGTTCTTCGTGTGAAAATATATATAACTGCGCTCGGTGTTAATAATTAATTGAGATCGACCGTCGGTGTCGCTACAATTGAAAAAGAAACAATTAAATTTGTTCTTAGTTATATAACTAATTAAATAATATATATATAACTCTTTTTATTACTAAAAGAACCGGATATGATCAATTTTGAACTTTTATTTTATTCCTCCCATTTTAAAGTAATAATAATTATAGTTATATATGTATTGGTATATCGTAAACTATTATTATAAAAAATTATATAAAAATATTCTTAAAAAACTATTTTGTAGATAATATACTATTGTAATTCATTTATTAAATCTGTTTATACGATAAATTGTAAAAAAATAAAATAAAAATTAATTATTTCTGTTTAGTTTTAAATTATAGAATTATTATTTTAGATGTAATTTTATATTATAAAACAATAATTTTTATAAATTTATTTCAAATGTGATCTTCAAAAAATTATACATAATAATAATTGAAGTTTGGAGCTCCTTAAAGGGTCCACGTCAGATTTTTTTTACCCAGATCTCTGCTACGTGTCATCTCCTCATTTAACTGGGCAGATTTTTGGGTGGGCTTAAGGGTTTAGCTTTCTTCATTGCTTCTTTCCCAAATGCTTACGTAATTTTTAAAACATGCATGCCTCCTCATCTTCAACATGCATGCTTAAAGACATATGTCGTGGGTAGACGATTCTTAATCCCAATCATTCTAACCAACCAATTTCTTCCTTTTTATTCTTCCATTTGTTTACCAACAGATTTACAAAAGAAAGTGATTACAAGTTTATTTGCAAAAAAAAGGAATCGATGAGGACTATAATATTCATAAAGACTATATTTTTTGGTTTTTTTAGTATTTAGTTGAAACCAACAGATTTCAATTACTGGTTTAAAGGTTTTGTGATTCTTTAGAAATTAGACATTAGTAAAGTTTTTTTAATTACTCTTACCTAAACTTAAATGTTATTTACACGGTTTTCTGCACCACCGTTTTACCCAAGATAAATAAACAATACATAACCAATAATTTAACAACAAAATTATTATATCCCCGTGCGTAGCGCAGATCCAAAAACTAGTTAACTACTAACAGTTTCATTTATTCGATTTATTTACAAAACATCTAAATTTTTTGTATTATTTAAATAATACACAATAGTTTGTGTATAAATCTGGTTCATTGTAATTATACACAATTTTTGTATTATTTAAGTAATACACAATAGTTTCACAATATAACAATGTAATTATACAATTCTGATTAAAAATGTGCTTAATCGACCTCATCCTCAAGAGTCGAAGAGAAAATATTTTTTTGTTGAATGAATATATACTTCATGACTAATTAATTTTTAAAAGAGATTAGTGGTCACTATAATATTTAACCAACTTACAATATCCCAAAATCATGTAGATGGATCATTTGTGGTCACTATAAACACCTTAAGTATCAAAAATATTTAACTCTTTCGAATATTGCCTCGAAATCTAGTCTCAGTTTTGACTTAAAATATTCTGTTTATTTTAAAAAATACATGTTTTTTTTTAATTTCATTTTCATTTTTCTATTTTTGTCAAGAAGGTATAAAATGTAATATATCATAAATGTAAATGGCCTAGGGGAATTACAAAATTAATTATACAATGGCCCAATTAATTTAATGCTTAATTAGTCGCAGCAAATCATCTCAGCCCAAGTATAAGAAACTTACAATCCGTATAGGCCCATAAATTAAAATCACCCTAATGACTCAGTTTTCGCTCCGACGTCGTTTCCGTCCCTCTTCTTTGAACAATCAATTCGCACGCCGTTTCTCGCACGAGCGCTTCTATGATATCCCGCTCAATCTCTGCGATGATCTCTTCTCTTTCTCTTTCTTCTTCTTCTTCAACCTTCTTCTTCTCTAGAAGATGATCGAATCCCATCGAATCGATCTCTCCTGGAATCATACAAAGCTTATAACTCGCGACAACGGAACAAAGCTCACCGATTAGCTCCGACCCATGATAGTTACGGCGTCGTTTCGTGGTTTCAGTCAGAATCTCGTTCGTTAGATCGAACAACAGCCTGCGATTGCATCGCAGAGACAATGATCCCGACTGGTTTTCTCCTGAATGCTCTAGTTCTCGGAAAATTGAAGGATCAAGAATTGTTTCAGAGGAAACGGGTGAGTCAGTGTTGTTGATTCCCGCGAGTTTCGCTATTCTTGTGATGTAGTCTTGTTGAGAATCGATTCTGATTCCTTCGGAAGTGATGGTGGAGGATGCATAAATGGTGACTGCGTCGTCTAATTTGTAATTCATCGCTCCGTGTGGACTATTCTCCTCGGTTTTGTTCATTGTACTGAAGCAAATCAATGCGTCTTCAATCGATTTGAGTCCTACGGTTTCGTTTATCTGTGGAATGTCAAACACGGCAAGTGGGTTTTATCAGAGCTTGAAATGTTTGTGTGTGTTGGAGAAAGAGATGAATATACCTATCAATTGTTTGTGTTAATGCTCCTAACCAGATTACCTGTTTCTGAGGAGGTTTTGTGGCAGAGATGTTGTCAAGATCAGCTGACTTTGGGGTTTTCTTGGATCTCTTCTTGTGTAAAGGATTACTATAAACCTTAGCTTTAGCGTCTGTTGATTCAGAGAAGAAAGCCTCTCGAAGCTTGATTCGAATCTCTGGTGTGTGAGAAGGCTTTATGGGACGTTGAGTGAACCTTGTTTCACACTCTGCCTTCTTGCATTGGTTGACGGGTCTTAGCTCCTTTTGTTTTACTCTTTTCTGGCTCTGTTTCTCGCCAGAGGCTTTTGACACGGAAACAAGGATCACCGTCTTTGGCTTCGGCTTTGGCTTTGGCTTCTGTGTGATTTGTTCTGGTCTGAAAGAAGATGAGGAATTAGTTTTGTGAATGGTGATTGCTTTGTTCTCTTTATCTGAAAATCTGGTTCTTGGTGAGCAAGAAACTGTTGTGTCTCTTCTAAGCTCACTAATATCGTGTAATGGTCTTGCTTCTCTGTTCTTCACCGAGTTTGTTATATCCAAACCGACGACTCTTCTGGTGACGACTCTCTCTTTGATTTGTTTCACAATCTGCCTCGCGTAACCCCTCGGACTCCGATTCTCATCTTGATCTTGTTGTTTCATCAATTTCAGCCTAGAACAGCCAAACTCTTCCTGCTTATTCTCTTTGTTCAGCTGAAGAGATAGGCGATGAAAGTCGAAATCAGATTTCCGAGCAGATGAGATTCTAGGGCTCTCCGGTAAAGATCTAGTCCCACCTAAGCGTGTGCTCTTCTTGGAAAGTGTATGGCTTATGAGACGACTTGATCCATAATGGGTCACTGTATGACGATTTGATACTGAATGATTCATGTCTGTTATATCAGGAAGAAGATCAAGACCCATTAGTCTAGCCACCAAGTTTGGTGTTTTACTGCCTGGTGAGTTGCAGATTTCTGACGAAGATGTGGAAGTATCAGTCGCAAGAGCTCTGAATCTTGAACTCGTTGTGCCTGTCTCTGTTCTCACTCGCATGCTTGCCTGTAATTTTCAAGCTCAATATCAGAAGATTAGCTCAACGAAACGCATCAAGACAAATTAGCAAATTCCATTTTAATTTGTGTTCACTTACAGGAATGTTTAAACTTTGTTTGTCCTTGTGGGTTGTTGATGGTGGAGACTCTTCTATTAATTTCAAGCCTGCAAATTTTCACAATAGTTACAACTCCTTTCTTGAGTATCCATCTCTCAAACTTGGCCACTTATCCTCAAAACTTAACAAATACATAAGAACAAAATACCTTTTGACCTTGAAGGAGAATCAATGGTGAGGTTATGATGATGAGAAGAAGGGAAGTAGAAATGTTGAAAATCAAAAAAGTGATAGAAAGCAGCCATGCATCCATTTGCTTTTCTCTTTGACTTAGAGAAAGAGATTGCTCCGACGCCGTCACCGCCGAGTCTGTGGCTGTCTCTTCCCATTTGTAGTAAGAAAAAAAAGCTTACACCTTTTTTCTTAAAGCTTAAACCTTTAACGCAGAGAAAAGGGACTGACAAATAAAGTTTAAGAAAAAAGAAGAATCAAGAACTCTGCAGCAGCAAAAATCCAAGGAATGGTTTCTTTTTTGTTCTCTGTTTGATGTTTCTTAAGTTGCTTTTTTCTTTCTGTTTTTACTAGTTCATGAGTTTTTTTACCGGACAAGAGATGTTGGAAGCAGGTCTCTCTCTCTCTGCAAATCTTTACTTCTTCTTCTTCTCTCTCTCTTTACATTGGGAATCGAACAGAGGATGGTGAAGAATATTTAATGTAACAGAAATGTTATTCAAATAATTACAGATAATGAAACTGTAGATAGTTAGTATAGTGTATTTATTAGATAACGATGGCCACGCATCTCTCTAGGAAGAGACAGCTTGAGTGTTTACATCTTTACATTATCATTATCCACCACACTTCATGTCCTCTCTTCTCTCTGTTCTCATTTTGAACTTTAAAAATATAAAACTTCTTAAACAAAAATAAATATATTTTTTGTGGGTATTTTAAAACTTGTGAACCATTTTATTCTTGAAAACATATTGGAGAAAATAACTAGTTTTTATTTGTGGCTTACGTAACAGAATATTCTCACCATATGTAAGCAGTTTGTTTCATGGTACCGAGATGGTTAGTTAGGTTAATGTACAATACATCACCACTATTTTTCAACTATTTGTAGACCTTCGATGTCTTTGTATTTTCTAGGATTTGTCTCGTCTTACTCTCTTATTTATCCATCTTTTGAGTTTTTTGGGTTGTTCCTTTTGTTTTCTTTGAGGCAAAAAAATTCTCTTACACTTATTTAGGTATAATATAATACTATGTTTTAGGCTATTTTACTACATACTTATATAAGAAAATCGAGATATCAATTCTTTTCATTGTACTAAACCATTAATTAATGATGTGTTGAGAGCGTTGACAATAATTAAAGCTGTGTCTAAATCGCTTTTAACATTTGAATTTTGTTTCCACGCTTTTAGAAATCGCATTATGTTTTCTAAAAGCTTTGCTTCAAGTCATAATAGAGATTTTTCTTTTTTGGAAATTGAACTTTTTTTTGTACACAGAAAAGTTGTGTCTGTTTTTAAATAGTCATTTAGCACAAAGTCACATGGTTTCTTAAGATTTGTTACTTTCTTCTTCTTATTTTTTTTGATGCAACAAGTGTACAACACTAGATCATTTGTTTCTTATACAATTAGTACTGTATTATCTAAATTTGTATTTTATACATATACATCTAGAGCAGCCCCACATTGCCTCTAATTTAAGAGTCAGTCAATGCTTTAATAATAAAATGTAGTAAAAAAAAGAGAACTTTCAGTTTTGTAACGACTAATCTCTTTCATGAGCAAAAGTGACGATTGTTTAGATTGTGAGTTACAAGAAAAGTTGAACATTTTCAATTTTTTTTGTAATTATAAATGTAAAGTTTCAAAGTTTGGAAATATCATGATAATTTTTTCTTAAGCAACGTTTTAATTATGAGTAGAATCATATTTGAGACTTTTCTTGTCTTGTATAAAAATGTTTAAGACGGTCTAATTGTTATCTATCGCAAGAACTAAAAAGTACAGGACAAATAGTTTTTTGCAGGTTTAATTTGTGCAAAGAAGAATACAACTTCAAATGTCAGATTCGATTTGTACAAGGGGTATGTATGCAGGAGGGGTTCACATGATGGATCTTGTAGATATAAAAAGGATAGTACAAAAAATTCTTATAGAAATCCAAACTATTTAGTTCGTATAGACAGATCAAACTGTCAATCTCTTATAGCTCTTACTCAAATGTAATTTCTGAAAAAGGCTCTCTAAGATTTCTTTATTTATTTTTGGTCTCTTGAGAGTGATTAAGAACGAGTTGAGCATGAGTTTTATTTATATGAAAAAATAGTCATGCCTAAATGCTTTAAGAAAGGCAAGAACTACGTTTTGGGATTGGTGGTCGCGTGCGGCCGTATGGACTACATTTGGCGGCCGGCCTTTCTACTTTTAGTTTTAGAGTATCGACCAAAACTCTCAGTCCGTAACTTTGAGCACGACGATATAAACTTTTCTTATCATTTTGTAACTGTGTGCATGCATCATCTTTGGTCCAAATAAACAAACCATCCTTCATGTTGTCCGTGATGGAGGCCATGATGATAGAGGTCTTGCATTGACTGTTGGATTGTTGACTGAATATTTTCTTCCATCGCATGCAAGAATGTTTGGCAAAGTTCAGCCTAGTCACCTGTTGGAGTCGTTGTCTCTTTGTTTTTTGTGTGACATTATGATTGAATCGAGGATTAGGGAAAATGAGTTTGTTTTTCATACGAAACTAACGGTGTGGTAACAACAGATTGTTCAAATTATCGTTGATTTTGCGGATACTGGTTGAAAAATTAATATTGATATTGTGAATACGAGAAATTAAATGTCCAAAAAAAGAAGGTGAGAATACTCTTTTATAAAACACCAAAAGTCTTTATCAATTATGTCTTTTTACCATACTCAAGACAGATTATAAAATAAAATAAAATAAAATAACTCAAAACCTTTTAGAATTTTAAAAATAAAATAAAATAATTTGCTTTCCAATAACTAACTGAAACTCTTGTCATGCTGAAAAATAAAGAGATAACGTCTTGTTAGCTACAATCTGACGAGTCAATTATTGTTATAATTTTTTTTCTCTGAAAATTTAATGTCATCTAATTTAAGTGTCAAAAAAATTTTCTACCTGCACGACGACAGTTTTTAAAAGATCATGTATCCAGCATGAGAAGCTTTAAAAATAAATTGAGGAGTTATTAGCTAAATCTCACGTGCGAAAAAACATAACTAATTTGAGTGTTGTTCTAGCCATGTTTATATCTATAGAACAAGATAAGTTTTGGCGCATGTACGTGAAATATAATTTTAAACATGTCCCGAGCATATTTGCTACACCACTAATTTGTTACAACGCAGTCAATATTTACTATAATCTACATGTAAGGCGCACTATGTTCATAATTAGGGTTTTAAGGATAAATCAAATCTATCGACCTCAGACAAGATCGAACGTATTAAAGAAGGTTTGAAAACGATAGTGATAGAAGCTGCCAATGGCTAAATTTCAAAAATTAAAACATCCAACTTGGAGAAGAGAAAGAGATGTTGTGAATAAGAGTCCTTCTGGGGTCAGATTCCATATAATAATGAAGATCGATAAGTCATTACACAACTACAGTCGAATCGAATAATGGGACCACTCTTACATTAAATAATGCATTGTTTAATTGTATAATATATAGTTTTGGAGGTTGTGGGGGCAAAGAAAGATTTGTCTTTTTGCTTTTAAAAAGTGTCCCAATAGTAGAAGGGTTGTTTTGTAGGAAAGTCAGTGTTTAGAGTATTGTCGAGGGCAAATCAAGATAAAAGTTTCTTCACTGTACTGCAGGTTTTGCGATGGTCCTATTGATCCCGCCACATTCGCGTTTCAATAACTTTTGAATAGATTATATTCCTCGTTTTTATGTTACAACAATAACAAAAAATTTGAAAGAATGCAGGACATCATCATTATTTATTTATTTTGCTTCCTCCCAAATATTAATTGATGCATGTTTGATTTGAAACCATATATAAGGGTAACGAAACATATATCTAAGACTTCCTCTAATAAAAAGGGCAAAATAATGCTTTAAGCCCTAATCTGGACCAGATAGCCGGACGGTAATCACTAATCCGGTCCGAGTCCATTGTTAAAACTCACAATTTAGAACATTTTCAACGGTTAAGTTTTTTTTGGAGTTTTGAATTATAATCTTAATTTTAAATTTAAATAATTTTTAAAAATTTGACCAGTAATTAAAGCATAAATGTCTATTTGGTATCTCATAGTTTTTGGAGTTCTCATAATTTTTTTCACTCATTCTTCTTATTTTAATTTTTTTTATTATTATTTAAAGATTTATTTAGAACTCCGGTTAGAGATGATCTTATAT
This sequence comes from Schrenkiella parvula, assembly GCA_000218505.1. Taxonomy (NCBI): domain Eukaryota; kingdom Viridiplantae; phylum Streptophyta; class Magnoliopsida; order Brassicales; family Brassicaceae; genus Schrenkiella; species Schrenkiella parvula. Next base: position 7,605,795 of record CM001192.1, on the reverse strand, counting down.
AACAAAATAAAGATGGTTTGATTTCGAAAGCTTTGATGAACCTAGATTGTTTGGTTTTGACCTTTTGGGGATAAATTTAGAGACAACCATTTTAGAGTTTGGCTGAGTTCGGTTCGGTGAGCCACATCAATGTTCGGCACCGTAAATTACCTCTGCAACTACAGTGCAGTTTTATGCCTTCGAGCTTCTTCTTTCAATTGTGTTTTCTAAAGTAATTAAGATAATCGTTTTGATGAGGAAACTTGTAATGGAGATAACTAAAGATTGATAATTGTAATGATTTGTTAGCTTATCTATGCCATTCACGATTTACTAATTACTATATGATCTTAGTGTTTTTCCGTTCCGTTTACATTGCTTTTTAGACATTATACCACTTTCTTGCTACACATCATTTTCTTAAAATATGGTATGGAGATTTTTATTTTGTTATTTATAAAACTTATATGAATCCAATCGTGGATCAATATACATATCAGTTTTTCTATTCAAAAGCCATTAATCTATTGATGCACTAATTGGATTCGATCGACCCGATGATTCGAAAAAAATTATGGATCTATTAACATTGTCATAAAATCCACAAAAATCCATCAAAAACAAAAAATTATTGAAAAGTTGCGAGATTTTTATTTTTATGAGATTTCAAATTGATGAGTCTAGAGAAAAAAAAGAAAGAAAAAAAACATTAAACAGCATGCAATGGAATAAAAAGGGTAGTTAGAGAAGATCAGACATTATAAATGAAACCATTATTGCATATGAGATGAAGACACGGCTAGGATCTTAAAACAGACAAAGACACATTTAAGATTTTTAACTACAAAACAAAAACTTGTTTCACTTATTAGAAAAAAAAAAATCTGAGTGACGTCATAACTGGGTCTCACTTATGGACTCCCCTGACACAGATCCGTCACAGTTTCAATTATTACTAGAAAAACATTATTATTTGATATACAAAGGAAGCATTGATAATTCACTGTTACTCTTTTGACCTTTTCATTTACAAACTTATCTTTCAATCTGATGAGATCAGTTTCAGTTATCTCTGGCTTTATTCAAAAATCGAAATAGTATGATTGCTAGTCATATGAAACTATTACCAATCAAACCCCAATCTAACATCTGTTACCCAATAACACAACATTAGAGACCTAAACTCAGGATGATGATTCAAAGACAGCAAATACGATTGAATGGTTTTTTTTTCCAGTAGCACATATGAGTAAAATAGAGGTCTCTGTAGCTACAGGTCTATTGATGTTAAAAGATGAATTGAACATACCTGGTAACAATATATGCGACGTAATTCTGATTGTGAAAAGTGGGATTTTGGATGTGTGTAATGTGTATATATATTTCAATTTTCAATTTCTACCATCCACATCAAATCCAGCACCTGTCCAACCTCCTCTGCCTTTGTTCATGATTCCAATTCCTCTTCCCTTTCCTTGAATCTGTGGTTTCTTTTTCGCCTTTGATTCTCCTTCAGTTGTTGCTGGTCTCTGTCCATGTTCTTTACCTCCCTCTTCCTTTCCATAGTTATTTTCTGGTTTTTCCGGGTGAGTCTGTCTAGCATTGGCTGCTGCTGGTGAGCTGTCGGCTATGGATTTAGTCTCCGGTTCATGGACCTAAATATGGAACACAATCAGAAATATTCGACATCTTTCATGTATCTGCTTATCATCAAGCAAATAGATTTGATAAGCACATTTGCAAAGTATTAGCCATGGTTAGAAACATACTCATGCAGGACTTATCCGGTGTCTCTATTGTTAGAATGAGTTGCATTAGGAGAAACATATGGAATACATAAGCTAGAAGGAGAGATTGCTTACTTGCTGAATAGAAGTAGATGATCTATTTGGATTCAGCGCTTCTAGTCTTCTTTTCAATTCCTCAAGTCTGGAATACTGAGTATTGCTGCTTTCTTGTACCTATGATTATAGTTTAGAAAAGATTTCCTTCAATGGTAGAAAAAGTAATTCCCAGAATCGGCTTTCGACGAAGATATGTACCAGACTGTTTAAATCTTCGCAAAGCCTCTGTTTTACTACTTCTTCATCCTTCACAACTTTTGATGCTGCTTCATATGCCTTAAAAAGACAAAGAACTTATATATAAGAAGCCCATTCAAATAAGAAGAGATGACTTGGGATTAATTAAGAATCTATAGACTTCAAAGGTCGGCTAAACAATCTCATGAACAGTTGAATGCCTATAGGTCACAACACGAGATGAAATGGAAAGTAAAACCAACGGGATTATAGAATCCCTAAGGGAAAAACCAGCAAACCGTTTATTTAGGCAGTGATTTTCGGAAGTAACTATGATTTATGAGACCATGATATCTGAAATATCAATTGATATGACTTGTTTCTGCTACTAGCGTCATAGCTAAAACTGGAAAATCTCTAGTTCTGCTATAGAGCACCAAACAGGCAGCAAAAAAAGCTCTCAGCCACCTAAAACTAACTCTATGCCGAGTGAGGCCAGATAAAACATGACACGGAAAAACATTAAGATACATTAATCAAGAGAGATAAACCTTTCTCGCTTCATCTTCTTTCAACTTTGCAGCATGGATCTTTTCAGTACAGGCTTCAATTTTCTTTCTCAAGTGTTCCAGTGCTTAAAATTCCGGAAAAAGAAGAAGAAGAGAGCTAAGTTAATCGGCAGCCGTACCACGAAGCAAACCGAAACAACTAAAAAAAAGCCAACCAACCTGCTTTCTTAGGTCCAGCAGTGAGTTTCATTTCCATTGTGAGGTTTCCAAATTCTCTTTCGACATCTCTTATTTTCGAATAGTTCTCCTCAATGTATCTAAAACACGATGACATAAAGAAGATCATCAAACGGAAGTTGCAAACACCTTCTCAATAAACAAAACTGAAGACGAGCTGAAGAAATAATTGTTCCAACTTCTCTTAAATCCCCCTAATACAGATTCTCTAGGAAACTAAGAGCATCTCTACCTCAGGTAAATTCAAACAGCACAAAGAGAAGAATGCAACATTGATAGAGATAACTCCATCACGTTGAGTACCAAAACCACTTAAAAGGAGAATCACAGATCCCAAGATGCACACTACATCACTTACTTCTTCAACTGAAGTTGCTCTTCCTCGATTATCTGGTTTGGAAAGAGAAGAGAAAAAAATCATCAACAACAACAAAAAAATCGCGTCCATCAAAATGAAATCACACGAACACTTGGTGGGGATGACACAGGAGAACACAAACATCCAGAGACTAACTACACATTACCTTCTCTGTGTAAGCAATAACAGGAGCTTCTCTTGCAAGTCCATCGGGACCGATCTCAGCCTTCAGTTTTGGATCCGAAGCCATCATCTCCTCCTTCTTCAACTTCAAAATTCGATCTATAAAATTGCTACGACTTCTTCTTCTTCCTCGAAATCAAAATTCTCCAGAAACTTTTAACAAATTTTCATCATCACACTGATTCACATTACGTGATTCGCGTGAGTTTCCATTTTCAGAGTCTGGATCGAGGAAAGTGATTGAGATCGTGAGAATTATCGTCCGGGATTTTGACGGCAAAACCAAAAGTTCAAAGTTCGTTAAATTATCACCAAAGACTCAACGTTTCCGTACTTAACGCCGTTAAAAAGGTACAATGTCCGTTTTACCCCAGCCTCTTTCCCAAACTTCTAAGTTTGACTTCAATGAATTTACGGAGGTGTCACGTGCTACTCACGTTCAGTTCAACATAATTACGTAAGAAATTGCGCACTACGGATACTCCTCGTAAACAGTAAACCGTAAACCGGTTTGACTTGTAATTAATGGTTCGCTTCGGTAATGTACGGAGGTGTCACGTGATACTCACGTTCTGTTCAACATAATTATCGGTGAGGGATACGCCTCCTAAACCGTAAACCGGTTTGACTACCAAATTAATGGTTCGCTTCGGGTAATGTATGCTCATGAGATTTGTCGTTTGCGATCCAAGAGAGTGCGTGTCATTCTCAGAATAAAAAACGGCAAGCAATTTAAAAGCACAAATATTGTTCCTTGTAGAACCTAACTTTATTAAGTCTTTAACATAAAAACCAGAACACCCCAATAATAAAAATTCCGGGAGATCAACAAACTAAAAAAAAAAACATTCTTGAGTTCCTACAAATTGGGAAAAAGATAAAGAGAAACGTAAAAAACACAAAAAAATACATTGAAACGCTTACGAATTGATCCACTCAAAAGAGACATTTTGAGTATTTTTTAGGAGCGAGAAGAAGAGAGAAGGTCTTGAACAGCATCCATGGTGGGCATCGCCGGAATCGCTCCTCTCTCTGTTACCGTAATGGCTCCGCAAGCGTTTGCGAAAAGAAGCGCCTCTCTTAGTTTGTTCTCATCCTGCAAATTTCACAAAAAGTATCTTAGTTTCAAAGCCACGGAAGGTAATGGAAGCAAAATGAAAGTGATACAAGTAAGTAAGTACATTGAGAATAGTGAGATCAGAAGCTAAGCTGTTCAATAGACCGCTAACGAATGCATCTCCTGCACCGGTTGTATCAACCGCCTTGACTTTTACTCCACCAACTCTACCTTTAAACTCCTACAAGATAATATAGCTACAAGAATAAGTACTCTGATATCTATTTGATACTGAAGACGAAATTCTAAAAAGACAAGCGAACCTGAGTGTAGTATCTACAGCCATTAGATCCTTCTGAGACAACAAGAAGCTTAAGATTGGGATGAAAGAGCTTTTGCAACACAACTTCATCATCGTAAGGATCATCACCACCAGTCAGGAATGTAATCTCGTCCTCGCTAATCTGAAAACTCTCAGACAAGACTTGTATGTCATTTTCAGTCCTATGAATGATCTGATCGTATCTACATTAATTTGGAGTGAGAAAGATCACACCTTTATGACATCTGCTAAATCCCAGATACTCATTATCTCTTTCCTTGCAGCTTCTTCCGATGGCCACAAAGGCAATCTCAAATTCGGGTCATATGACAATAGACTCCCTGAGGCTTTAGCGATTTTCATAGCTGCAAGCTGAGTCGAGCGGCAAGGTTCCTCGATCAAACTGATAGATCCGTAATGAAAGATCTTGGCCTGCAATGAAACAAAGGAAGCCATTGGACTAAGTCTCATGGAAAACGTGTATCAAAAGAGGCAAAAAAAATCTACCTTTTGGATAAGGTTCTTGTCAAGCTCAGATTCCAAGAGAAGCATATCAGCACTCGGGTGTCTGAAGAACAGAAACTCCCTTTCTCCATCAGCTCTTAGCGTAACAAAGGCGAGAGCAGTCCGTGCGTTGTGGTCGAATCTCAACCCAGAGTTATCGACATTGTTCAGTCTTAAAATATCCGCTAACATTCGTCCAAACTCATCATCACCAACCTGATTTTTTTTATACACAAAAATTTGAAACTAAGATTGGAATTTAAACAACAAGAGCCCTTTTCATTGGTTAATCATCAAACTGTAGAAACTGAGAACCTTTCCAACGAAAGCAGAAGAGCCACCGAGTCTAGAAACACCAACAGCTACATTTGCAGGTGCACCTCCTGGAGCTTTCTTGAAAGCTGGTGCTTCAGCGAGTGAAACACCTCCCACCGTTGGCACAAAATCGATCAACATTTCACCGAAACAGACAACGAGAGTCTCTGAATCTCCTGTGTCGATCGTCAGATTCTTGAGATTACCTATTACCAGTACCAAAGCAAAAGTCGAATTCTAAGAACCTTAAAATCAAACGAAAACATAAGATGAAAGACATGTCACGTATACAGATTCATTTAAGTCAGAACTAAAATCAGATTCCATACGCTATGCACCCGCAATAAGAAACGATATATATATATATATATATATATATATATATATATATATATATATATAATATATATATATATATATATATATATATATATATATATATATATATATGCAAACAGAGATCTATAGGACCAAAACCCAAGAAGATATATCATCAAAGATCAAAGCTTTAAAGGAGAAACAATCAAACCCAGAAACTAACTTCCATGGAAACCGAAAATCCAATTCGAATCCAGCTTAACAAAGATGATTCGACGGCGTCAGATCAAGAACAAACGAAGAGAGAAGCGGTGCAAGAAAAAAAGATTTCAAACTAACCTGAGATGGCGTTCTCACCCATTTTTTCGATGCCAGAGATTTTCAGATTCAAAAGACAAAACGGAAACAGAGGGATCTACAAGGAAACAGAGGGAAAAGAAATGGAGGAGTTTCCGAAGAGAGAGAGCGAGAAGAGAGGAAAAGATTTGAAAATTCGTGTGCTTTTTTTTTTTTCTTCTTTTTGTTGCTAATTGTTAGTAGAGATGAAGAGGCGAAGTTGGTTATGTACTAGTAAAAAATCATATAATGACGTCACCATAATTGTGAATATTCCGGTCTAATACAAACACACACACACACACTATGCAGCTCGTATGAGTGTTAAAAATATTATGGACCGACAAAAATAGATAAAAAAGGTTAAATTTTTTTCGTAAATGGAAGGATATAAATGTTAAAAAAAAAACAACGTGTTCTTCAAGTGAAACTTAATAGCTGAATTTATTAGCTTTTATTGTTATTTTTTTCCAAGTAAATGGATGGAATATTAGCTTTTATTATTTTTGAAATTGAATAGTTATTTAATACGATTAATATTTCTATAACCTATAATTATTATATATACTGAAAAAGTGAAAATTACGTGTTTATTTAGTGTGTGGCATGAAACATGATTTGAATGTTTTTCTATTTTCCCGTAAGCTACGATTAGAAAGAGTAAACCTCGTTCTTTGAATGATATTAACTTCCGTTCCTGATTTCTTTTTGTAGTTGTTGTTATGTCTTTGTTTATTTGCCTTTTATTAAATTTTCATGAAATCGTAAGAGATGACAATAAAATTTATAAGATATAGTTTACACGTCGATAGTTACTTTATTTAATTAATATCAACGAAAGCAACTCTTGGACCATACCAAAACAAAAAGAAATTTATTCTATTCACTTCCTTGCCATAGTTGACTTGCTGCAAAGTGAGATGAAGTGGCGAAGTTGGTGTGAGCGATGAGCCTGATTCCGGTTTATCACGGTTCAATCCTTCGGTTTACTCACTTGAGCTGAGTTTGGGTTTGGCCCAAGAAGAGCCCATGATGTAGGGGCTGTTAAATTCTTGACAGGCTTCGAAGAAGTATTCTATTGGATGGCTTATCATATTGGTCTAAACGGGCTAACCATGTTCAGAGTCAAAAAAATCATAGTTAAAATCCATCCTCTTCCTCTTAGGATTCTACCGTTTTTAGGCGTCGCTATTTTACCTGGATCCAGAAACACCAACCGGAACTGATCCAAAAAATTCAGTTCAAATTGGTTTTGATTCTATATAGTTTATTTCATTGGATTCTACGTTCTTATATCCGTGGGTATAAGTTCGAATCCGGTTTCTAGCTGAGAACTGATCGGATATCCGAAAAACCCGAAAATATTAATCACGTTAATTATTTTCGGATACATTTTCGATATTTTGGGTTTTTTTTCGGATTTCAGGTATGTTCTAAATATTTCATGTATATATGTTTTTTTAAATAAAACTGGGATTTCATGTATATTTTGAATATCTCGGGTAATAAATACTCGAACCGATTTGGAACAAAAAATTTTGGATATTTACAAGTTCTTAAAATTAAGAATCAAACTGATCCAGAATCGACCCAAAATCAAACCGAAAATTTATGGATATTTATAGGATCTAAAACTTCTCTACCCAAAAGATCCGAACTCGAAAAGAACCAACTCAAACCGAATCGAAGATTCTAATGCCAAGACCTATTCAGTTTTACATTTTTACATAAGTCAATAAATTTTATTTTATGCGTAATTTTTTTTTTGTTAACTTCCTTCATTATATAAATCAACTTTGGTTCATTGATCTGGTATCAAAGATAATATGTTCCCTAAACTGATGTGATTTATATGGGATGATATTATTCCTCTAACCCTTATCCGTTTGGTCAAAGTATCGGCGACCGGATTTTGAGACCGGAGAACGTGGATTAAATAAAATTCAATAAACGTTAATTTGAGGCTGAGGACAATTTTCACTTCCGTCTTGAAAACTGATCATTCCTCTGGGTTGTCAATAATCTTGATCAAAGTCGATCAGTCTATCTCCATACGAATGCAACGAATCTCTTTATCTCAAAAACAAGCCATGGCCCAGGTGGTCCGTCCAGTTCTGCGTGCAGCACTGTTAAGCTTCTCCTGCATCCATGTTGCCCTGTGATTTGTAGCTATATGGGATCCCTCAAAAACCAACCAAGACCACTAACCGACTCGTAATCGATCCACGAGGTGTCACTCTGACAGATGGGGATTTAACTGTTTGAAGGAGAACTTTCCGGATATTCCGGTCGATGGCCTCTTCCGAGTCTTCGTCTTCATCTTACGTAAAAAAATGATTTGTCTAACGCATTACACATTTTATCTTGCAGAGGACACAACACAAGTACCAAAATCTTATTCCACAAAAGAAAAAACCTTAGAATATACCATCGAATCTGTAGACAATCAGTCAATGACGTGGATCCCTTTTTGAAACTTGAAACCGAGAAGAATAAATAAAAATTAAATATATTCTTTTTAGATAAGCGAAGCAAGTTACATGTGGCAATCCTGGACTTGTAAATACAATCTTCACTTTCTCTCTTTTTCCTCTAGATCGTCCCCATCTCACTCCACTCTTTAACGGACACTTTACTGCGAATATCGATTCGCCGGAGCCAAAAAAGGAAAAATCAACAATGGCGTCCACCTGTGCGAGATTCGACACCGTGTTTCTGTTCTCTAGGTTCTCCGGCGCCGCTAAGTATTCGCCGTTTTGGCCGTCATCGTCTTCGCACTCTTCTCTCTTCTCTTCCGGAATTCACCTTAGAACCAAGCCGAATTCGCGTTTGCAATCGGTTATAGCATCATCTTCATCTTCGTCTTCTGGTGCTATCATCTCCGGAACTGAAAACATTGAGGTTATCTCTCTTCATCTGAATCCGTACGAATGCTGCGTTTTTTTTCTGAATTTCTAATTTGTTTTCTTCTTAATTTGTTTACAGATTAAATCGTTGCCGACGAAGCCCATCGAGGGGCAGAAGACTGGAACTAGCGGGCTCCGGAAGAAGGTACTTACTGAGTGATTGTTACCAATCGAATTTCTTCTTTCTCGAATTGTCAAGTATCGAAGTAACCTTGATTGCTTTCGATCTCTTCTTTTCCTCGTTTTTGAAAACGGAAGAAATCAAACGTACGTATTGGTTTAGAGGGTTTACACAGAAGTTTCAAGCATTTTTGTGATCATAGTATGTTACTGTTCGTACTCAGTGTCTTAACTATCCAAAGTTTGAAGAGACAAGTGTATTTATTAAGTAACAAACTTATAATACAAATCTCGAATTTTCGCTCCAATATGATAATTGAAGTTGCAAATTTTTGTTTTTATCAGTTTTTCCGTAGGGTTTGATGCTGACTGTTTGAGTTACATTCCTTTGGATATTTATGAATCCAGGTGAAAGTTTTCATGGAAGAGAATTATCTAGCCAACTGGATCCAGGTTCTGATTCGTAGTTCTAGTTTGATTGCAATATGGAGAAAGCAGTGGTCAATAGTTTTAATCGTTTTCTGTGGTCTAGGCATTGTTTAATTCATTGCCACCAGAGGACTATAAGAATGCGACATTGGTTTTAGGAGGTGATGGTCGTTACTTCAACAAAGAGGCTTCACAGGTTATTTTCAGTGCCTTGTACGTCCAAAAGTTACCTTACTCAACTCATTTCATTCTTGAAGCCGTATGCTTTTCTTACAGATCATAATCAAAATTGCTGCTGGGAACGGAGTTGGGAAAATTTTAGTTGGAAAGTAAGTTTCCGTGGCCATTTAAAGTTTCTTGGATGAAATACAATGTTGAAAGATTGGTCGGCCTAGCTATTGGTACCACCGTATTTACGAATGAAACTTTGGATCAAGTTATCCTTAATCTACAATGAAATTGTAGAGCTGATCTGCGAGTTCCTCTTTGTGTTTCTATTTTTCATGTCATAGAAATTCTCCACTTCTTTTACTTATCAATATAAAAACCAAATACTTTTAGGGAAGGCATTTTGTCAACACCAGCCGTTTCCGCTGTAATTAGGAAAAGAAAGGCAAGCTTTTCTATCTATATCTTCTTAAAAATTTCAAGATCATTCGTCTGTAACTCATAATTATAATTATTCTCACAGGCGAGTGGAGGATTTATTATGAGTGCAAGTCACAATCCTGGTGGACCTGAATACGACTGGGGTATCAAGGTGAGATATTAGTGACATGCCTTGCATATATTTTTATGTAATCTTATCTGATCTTTGTTAATTTCCAGTTCAACTACAGCAGTGGTCAGCCGGCTCCTGAATCCATTACTGACAAAATTTATGGAAATACACTTTCAGTAAGTATTTAGTCAAAGTTTGGTTGAGCTCTCTAGCTAAGTGTTCCCTTCATGATTAAATTGTGGCGTTTGCCAAGTTTTATTTATAATGATCTCGTTTCTGGTACACATTTTTAGATCTCTGAGATTAAGGTGGCACAGATTCCCGACATTGATCTTTCTAATCTTGGAATTACCAAACATGGGAAGTTCAGTGTGGAAGTTATAGATCCCGTTTCCGACTATTTGGAGCTTATGGAGGTAAGAATACTCACACACTTCTTTCATTCCTTTCTTATGATATTGATTATGTTAAATATTATATATGCCCATGGTATTTTGTGCAGGATGTGTTCGACTTTGATCTTATCAGAGGTCTTCTTTCAAGATCAGATTTTGGGTATGTTCTTCTTTCATCTAGAGCCAAATAGCCTAGATGCTTTTTATGTGTGTTGTTCCTATTATTTTCGCCTTCAGCCTGGTTGCAGAGTCCCTCAATGTGCTAAGAACCGAAACTAAGCCATGATTTGATTTTTTTCTTTTGTTTCTTTTCCTTGCCTTTAGGTTCATGTTTGATGCCATGCATGCTGTTACTGGTGCTTATGCAAAACCAATTTTTGTCGATAATCTTGGAGCCAAACCAGTATGTCTTGGAAATTAAGATGTATATTACATTTTGTTTTGGAACTTCTAGTCATTTCAGATGATTGATGTTAGCATGTTTTGTAGGATTCAATTTCCAACGGAGTTCCCCTAGAAGATTTTGGACATGGCCATCCAGATCCTAATTTGACGTAAGAAACAAACTAAGGAGACGTTTCACCATACACACTTAGTATCTAAATTCTACAAACTTTCTTACATATAGATATGCAAAGGATTTGGTGGATGTCATGTATCGTGGCGATGGACCTGATTTCGGAGCAGCAAGTGATGGTATGTTTGTGGACAGATTTCTTGCAAATGTTCTTCCTCTTTGAGCTTAAGAAACATCTGTCATGAATGTAATCACTATAGTAGTGCATTTTTCTGACAGGTGATGGTGACAGAAATATGGTTTTAGGAAACAATTTCTTTGTCACTCCTTCAGACTCTGTTGCTATCATCGCAGCCAATGCACAAGAAGCGATTCCATATTTCCGTGCTGGTCCTAAGGTGGGATTGCTTTGCATAAATTGCCTTTCGTTATGTTTTTTTAGATATAGTGTCATCTAAAGTTTATGGATGGTAATCTTATTTTTCAGGGGCTAGCACGTTCTATGCCAACAAGTGGTGCTCTTGATCGTGTTGCCGAGAAGTTGAAACTTCCTTTCTTCGAGGTCAACCATTTTTAGCCAACAGTGTATTTTCCAGCTTTGCAACCAAATAAAATTGTCAGGATAAATTTCTTGACAAAGTGACTTATATTTTCTAGGTTCCCACCGGTTGGAAGTTTTTTGGAAATCTAATGGATGCTGGAAAATTGTCAATCTGTGGAGAAGAGAGCTTTGGCACAGGTTCTGATCACATCCGTGAGAAGGATGGCATATGGTACTCTCTTCCTTAAACCTAATGCTCACTAGCAACTGGGTGAATATGCGAAAAACCCTACTTTTGACATGAATTCATGAAAATCGTGATGTAGTGTATAAAGTTTGTCTATGATAGTAGCTGTCTTGATGGCTTTGTATCATCCGACATTAGTTTAAGAATGGTGTTTATATCTATTTAGCATTGTATCATGGGATTTTTAAGAAACTTTATTACACCCGGATATCTGATACTCTACTCTAGTGAGTAAAAACTCTCAAAATTCTGTCCTGAATCTTCTTTTTTTTTTGGTGCAAGACCATATATTTTTTTTTCTATGGCAGGAATCTCCCCACAAATTACTTTATGATTTAGCTATAGACTCATTACTAATATTAAGGTGTCATTTGAAATTTTTCCCTACTCTGATTTCTTTATAAATTATGCTTGTCTTCACTGAAGTTGGTTTTATGCCTTTTCAATCCCATTCTGTGGTCTTGGATATACTACTCTGCTTTCACATTATAGGATGACTCTAACCTTAATTGACAGGGCTGTGTTGGCATGGCTTTCGATCCTAGCTCATCGCAACAAGGACAAGAAACCAGGGGAGAAGCTGGTGTCTGTTGCAGATGTTGTGAAAGAGTATTGGGCGACATATGGAAGGAACTTTTTTTCCAGATACGATTATGAAGTAAGATTGTGTATGATTTTTGTAACAGGTCTCTGAATAATTACTTTTCTTGTAAAAACGCCTCAGTTTCTTATGACTGTAATTAGGAATGTGAATCTGAAGGAGCCAATAAAATGATCGAGTATCTTAGAGATATCGTGTCTAAGAGCAAGGCCGGTGAAACTTATGGTTAGGTTCATCCCAGTCCATATCCTTTCCGTAGTTAATAACTTATTTCAATTGTTCATAACAACTTTCATCTCTCAGGAAACTATGTCCTCCAGTTTGCAGATGACTTTTCATATACGGACCCTGTAAGTCTGATAATAAATAATGTTGTAAATGATTCAACCATGCCTGTAGATGCTATATGCTGAGCAAATTTATATATTTCTGGATAGGTTGATGGAAGTGTTGCATCCAAGCAAGGTGTTCGATTTGTTTTCACGGATGGATCCAGAATCATATTTCGTTTATCCGTATGTTGTAGATTCTTTTTCTTTTCAAAAAAAAATAAATCAAATTTAGGGTTTCATATGAATAGAGTCTCATTGGCCCAGTCACAGTGACCTAATTTAGAATTTTTTTGTTCCAGGGAACTGGTTCAGCTGGTGCTACAGTTCGAATATACATTGAACAGTTTGAGCCAGACGTTTCAAAGCATGATGTGGATGCACAAATAGCTCTAAAACCTTTAATTGGTTAGTTCTTGTTTTGTTTCGGGAGACTTAAAGATGTCACAGTCATGACTTTAGTAATGATCTATCTCGTTGTCATGCTACAGATCTTGCATTGTCTGTATCAAAGCTGAAGGAGTTCACAGGGAGGGAGAAGCCCACTGTCATTACATGAAGAAAAAATTGTTCTGTGTCACATGGTCCTTCTGAAAGGCAAGTTGGGTTCCTGACTTCAGTTTTGTCTGCCATGTTTATTTATAAATTCCAGAGCAATGAAATGCTTATCTGTGTAATATATATATAACTTGAACCGTCTTTCTACATAAATAAAAGGATATATTTTCCTTCACTTGTCGTCGAGTCATGTTTTTCGATGATTCATGACTATGGGATAGAGTATGTCTTGGAAAACAAATGCTTACTGCAAGATATATGGTATGGAAATCAAAGTCCTTTAAGATTTATTTTCGTGGTCTATGTAATCATTTACCACCATCCGGACCACCTCACTTGATGCTATACGCACGGTCGTGTACCATTTGTGATGGGAATAGTCGTCTCTTATGCTGCTTATTATTGCATGCTTCACCTCAATTATTATCTCTTGCCTACTCCTCTTCATTGGTGTGTCCTTTTCTTCAGAGAAGACCAAGTGAATATTCAGTTACAGGTAAATAAGAAAGTAGAGAAGCTGCACTTTTTTTTTGGTCTATGTACTTGCAGGCTCCTTTAGCTGACAAGTTTCCATGATAGAGACTATCTCCCAATAGCCCTTCAAAGACCAGTCCATTTGCGGTACAAGTAAGACTTCTACTACTACTACTACACACACACACACACACCAAAATCAATTGTCTTGGATATTTTATTTTGAATCTTGAAAGAAGAAAAAAGTATGGAAGGGTTTAGTCTGGTGCTTTGCTGATAGGATAATGAACATAGGTATAAATGAAAATCATGTCTAGGTTTTTTCCCACATATATTTTTACACAGATTCTTGGTAACTAAAGATCTTTCCTTTTTTTCTTTCTCATCCTGTCTATTTCAATATCTGTTCGTTGCATAAACGCCTGGTCGCATTCATATATCCTAAACAGTGAGAGACATGCTTTTGGCGTTATTAGTGATAAAGTCATGTCTTTTTCTAGGGAAATCAAGAAACAAAGATCTATTCGAGATCATATCTGCTCCCTGATGTCTAGTGTCATCAGTTAAGTACTCTCTCTCTCTCTCTCCACTCAATAATGCCACAGGAGAAAAAAAGAAGGTAACCTTTTCAAAGTGGATAAACAGGAGAATGGAAAGGGAACTGTGTTGTGTGTCCTAGTTTGTAGGTGACGAACCAGATGTCGAAACGTAGTCCATTCTTAAGGTCCAACATTGTCGTGGGTCTATCAACATTGTAGTGATTTCTTCTCTTTTTAAAATTTAGAAAGATGGAAACTCAATTAAATACATATCTCCCTTGTTCCCCACCATCTTTTTATCTTCGTTTTGGTAGCCCACTTTGTTGTTAGATGTTCCTTTAAGCGTACAACAACTAACTGATCAGTCTCTGTTCTCCCTCGGATCTTGATCAATAGGTTCATCACAGAACATGAGTTTTGTTGGGGTTTGATCATAGAATATGAGTTTGTACGGAACCCTGAAGATGAAGAGGACCCTCTTTTGTTTGTTTTGTTTTCACTTTTGGAGATACCAACACTTAAACTGCAATTTTCTTGTTGTGTGTGATTAAGTTTTGGAGAAAGTTATGGTTTGATAGTGAGATTGTCATGTCAAAAGCAGAGTTTTTTTTATCGTTTAGTGAAGAGGAGGGACATTGTTTATTAGTTAGTGGCTTTATAAAGTAGAAAACACAAAGTGACAAGACAATAATGGGTTTGTTTGATTCCCATGGTTTTACTACACTCCTAAAGATTTTTTTTTTTTTTCTTCAGGTTTTTGTTTTTTCTTTCGTTCGTGCATGGAAAAAATTAAAAAGAAAATAAAAAAAATGGGTCGCTTTTACTATATCTTTGACCTCTCTTTTTCTTCCCATTCTACATCATTTGTTTTGGTTCCCTATTTATGTCAATTGTTTTATAATCATTTCGATTTGAATTCCGAGAATATAAATTGTACAGATCTCTCCACCCTAAAGAAGAATAAAGCAGTAAACAAGTGTACACTTAATTTCAAATACATCATCTTACTAACCACCTAACGCACCCCGTCCGTGTTGCTTCCCATTTGTTTTGGCCTTCGATGAAACATATCTCTCCACCTTGGTTACTCTATGCTTTGATTTTTTTTTTGTTAAATTGAAATATCTAAAAACTGATTCGAGATAATAAAAGATGTTAAAAATTAAAATTTGGAATTTTTATAATTTTTATAAATTCCAAAAAAAGAACAAAAACAGCTTATTAATTTAAAATTTATATTTATTGGAAAATTGTAGAGAATGACATTAACATAATAAGCACAATTTACTTTATTTTTTCTTTTCTAATATATTTTTAAAATGAATTATTACACTGATTATCTCAATTATTTTTTCTTAATTACCAGGAGATTCTCTGTCAAATTCCGTAAATTTTTTCATGTCTAAAACTACGACGTAATATTAATTTCGTTCTGAACGTTATGCGATTATGTTATATCTACGATTTGTCTTTTGAAAAATTATAGACGTATTTATTTGTCAAGAACAAATAAAATTTTGTACTTCTCTTTTCGTTGTTCAATAATGCTTCAAATCAAATTTAGTTTTTACTATGGACATCATTTGATATATTACAAGATTTTGTATCATACTGCGACTAGATTTTATAATAACGTCTTATTATTATACATACCCGTATATAACTAACTATAAGGGCTTGTTGTTACTATTATTGGTAAAACTTTGACTTTATTTTCATTTTTTGGTCAATGACTTTTTGAATGGATTTCGGGTTTATGGTCTTGATTCTACTAATTTAGATAGAAAAATGGCAATGTTTGTCAAAGATATGGTAGACTATATATTGGTACTGTAAAGATGTTGGTTGTTTTGTGTTTTGGATTCAAATCTTTTTAAAAACGGAGAATTATTTTGTAAACAGAAATATATAAAGGCTAACTCTAAATACTGAAGAAAGCTATTGATTGGCAAAAATTTGTAATATTGATAGAAAAAGACGTAATAGTTTTGGGGATGGCTCTAGAACGAGAAAGTGACCTCATTTGAAGAGTTGTTCAACAGATAATCAATTTAGACAAGTACCACTTCAATCTTTGTAACCAACGTGCATCTTGTCTTGTTGTCGCACTATCGAGTTGACATTATTGGTGTTTAAATCGTTATCACTTGTTAATATCCACATTACACAGTTACTTAAAAGATTTTCTTAAGATATATGAAATAAATTATTTTTCACTTATATGGGAACTCATTTTCTCATTGTCAATGAAATTGGTGACCGTATGAACAGCTTATCATTTGAAAAGTTACCCTAGTTGACTGATTTATTAATAATCCATATTAGGGTTGAGCACGGAAAATTTATAGTTAAGTTTTTTTTAGAACTACATGGTTAAGTTATCTATTACTCAACTCGTTCTTTGCTAGTAATAGTTTTTTTGTATCCCTGCCTGATTTGAAAAAATGGTCGAACAAAATTAAATGATAATTTTAAAAACAGATACATGTATGTTACGGGATATAACTTGTTATTCGAATCTAAATTTAAATACTTAGAGGTTAGTTAACATGCAAACTAACCATTATTTAAAAATAACATTCTGTACAGAGGAAATAAAATAAATATATTTATTAATACAAATGTACACTTAATTATTTTTATTTATTAATGTTTTTCCCTAAAACATATAGTTCTCTAAAAGGGATGGACTACTTAGCTTTTGATCCATTTATTGGTTGGACATACCCATGTGCGATGAGATGACTGGACTTTCTATTTTGAGATTGAACCAACACAAATCTTATGTCCCTTTCTTTATAAATATCAAAGAAACTTCTTTATATCATTTTTCTTTTCATATCCTTATTTTCTTGTCACCTTTGTTTTTTTTTCTTGATTACATCTAGGATCAATTTGCCTGACAACCATATTGAAAAAAACGATATGTTATATCTTTGCATACTTAAATATACTTGGTTATTATTCTATTTTATCACATAAGATATAAGATTCCAAAGTTTTTTTTGTTAACAAGATATCATTATTTAAGATAATTCGGTAACCAAGAATGCATAAGATTGTAAAGTTTATTTCTTTATTTTATATATATTTTATCTATATTTTTAATTTTAATCTAAGCAGAAAAAAATATTGTTTACCCTAAGTTAGCTTACGAAAATATGTAAAAACAGTGGATCAAGAAAAAAAAAAGATAATATCTTTCACTAGATTCAGATCCGCATGGATAATCCACATAATCCATATATTTATATTTTAGATTAAAATACACGTTAATTTATCCAAAAATTATAATTTTATACTACAATTGAACAGTTCGAAAATTTTCAAAAAACAAAAATTGAAAAAATTCAAAACTGACTTACATTACCTAAAAACAGAATTTTACATTAAAACATAATATATTTTACACATAATAAGGAACTAATATGAAATAAGTAATAGCAATACAATAAAACATACCTCATTATTATATTATCATTGAAAATCAACATTTATATATTTTGTTGCTACATAGTCAAACAAAGGTAGAAAAAGGTATGTAAAGATTATTATTTTTCTTCTACTTTATATATTTATTATAGTTCTTTTCACATTATGTTTAAATATAATTGATAGAAAAAATATAAACGTTAATAATTGATTGATGAGTTCTTTAATGTTATCTTATGATAAACTCTTTTAGAATTAGTAATTAATTTTATAATTTCTCTAAACAAATATATTTTTTAATTAAAAAACAATTGCAATTATAATCCTTTTCCTTTAAGGATTATTAATTTATTATATATGTTTTTAATGTGTTGAAATATGATATTTCTTTTTTGGTAATTTATTGTATATTTTTGTTCTATACTACTTTTTCTTTGTCAAAATTTAATCGATAAATTTGACACTTATCGCGATCATATTAATTACAAACTGAACTTTGAGAAACCAAACTTTATATCATCTTATTATATACAATCATTTTCTTTTATAGTTAGTAATTAATTGTATAACTTCTCTATAGAATTTTCTCTTTTTTTAGAAAAATACTAATTATAATTTTTTTAAGATTAATAATTTATCGTAAAATTTTTATATGTATCAAAATATGTTATCATTTTGGGGGTATTAATTTACTGTATACTTTCTTTTTCTTACATACTATTTCTTTTTATACATGGCAAAATTTGATCGATAGAATTAACATGTGTTACAAAAATAATAATTATTAACTTTGAGAAACCAAACTCTATATAATAAGATTCAAGAATTCATCAAACCAAATTTGGATTTACATGAACCAAGTAAAGTCCTAAATGGTATAATAGATGGTACCCATTGAAAGATTCTAACCAAGAAACATTTAAAAAGGAAATACAAACCTTTTCATTACTAACTTTCCCTATCATGATTCATATTTTGTGGAATGTCATAAGAGAAAAGAGTGAAGTGGCAAATGTGCTATTTGGATTTTATTGAATGTGCAAGAGTACTCATGCTTACACATAATTCCTTTCTTTGCAATGTAAAATGCAAACCTCCACATTCTCGTCTCCTCTCCTCTCCTTTCTGGACATAGGTCCCACCTCTCTTCACGTAACACTTCGTCTCCTCTTTGTCCTTTTTCCATGTCCTAATGGTTTCGAGTTGGGACAAATAAACACACGTGAGAAGATAATACTCTACTCGACTGATTCTGCCTTTCTCTCGCATCTATATTCAACTTTCTTCTTACACAGTTTCAATATCGACAAAATAAATCAACTTAACATAGTACCTCGAACCAGTTCAGCTTGGTTCTCGGTTCGGGTTTGGTTTACTTTTGATTTTTGAATAAAAAACAAAGAAATTAAATAATTAATGTTTATATATTTAAGCACACTCGAATATTTTGATTTATTTGTTTGGTTTATCTCGGTTAAATAAATTGAGTTTCACTCTAATTATAAAATATTTTAATTTTTTTTGTCAATAATTGAGAAATTTATAACAATTTGGATAAGAAACCGGTGGTCGAGATAACACCTTCTCTTGGCTAATGAATCATCCTTGCCCCTGAAAATAAATCGCATTATTTCCATAGGCCATCTATATGACAACCAACAATTTTGAACCAAATTGAATATCTTGAACAATCTCTAAATGGATGAACATGTGAAAAACCATTAATCC
Organism: Schrenkiella parvula; assembly: GCA_000218505.1. Lineage (NCBI taxonomy): Eukaryota > Viridiplantae > Streptophyta > Magnoliopsida > Brassicales > Brassicaceae > Schrenkiella > Schrenkiella parvula. Next base: position 7,586,119 of record CM001192.1, on the reverse strand, counting down.
CATATAATTAAGCATCTTTCCAATGTAATGACTTTGTTTCCACAATATTAAGAATCTTCCAAAGATCATGATCAATATTATCATATAATTTTTCAATTGTACTCTTCTAAAGATATCATAAGATTGATTGCTGTACAACTCCTTATTTACATGGGGGCCATTATCCCTTCCAGACGATAGAAAAGTAAAGAAGTAGTTAATATATTCAAGATAATTATATACTTACGAAATACCGTCTCAATTCCCTTCTGATTCCGGCGATCAGAATCGAATAATCAATGAGTTCTCCTCTTTCTTGAAGGTGTCATTAAAGCACGCCACCCGATCTCCTCTGTTTTCCATCAAAAATGGAAAATGATAGAGTGATTGGCCAGATAAACATAAAGCTTTACCTAATACACGAAAATACAATAAAAAAAATATTAATTAAACTGGAAAGTTTTTTATTTAAGTTAAATAATATCTGATTTGAAATCAATTATAGACACTAATACAATTAGAAGCCTACTTCTGGAGTTGATAAAAAAGTATTATGGTAAGATGTTTTGGTTTACACTTATTAATTTTCAAAATTGATGACAGCTTAAGGAATTAGGTAGAAAACATAAATGTTAGTAATATAACTAATCAAACTTCAAAGTCGAAATTGGTCGAGCCAACCATGAACGATTAGATGAGGAGATCCCGCAGATTGTGGGGTTGCAAACCGACCCCATATGTTACCATTTAAGTGTTATAAGACCAGCCCAAAATTATTACTTATGTTTGGATCCAAACACAGTTATAAGTCTCACATTTCCATTTTCTTTGAGATCCAATAGAAAATAGACAGCCAAGTTGAAAATTTTAAATTGAAAGTAAATAAAGTATGTGGAACTAAAACTTCTCCTAATACAGCCAAAACACAACCTCGGGAACCTCTTCCTCCTGCCAACTATAAAAACAGACACCACCAAAACAATCCACTGATTCCAATTACTTGTTTTTGCTTAAAACAATACAGTTTTTTTTGTGTGATTAAAATACCTTATTAGTTCCTATTCCCATGCAATTTGTTAGTTGGACTGAAGCCAAAGTTGATTCCAGAGGATGTATCTATACTGTTATATTTGTAGTGATCAAATATGAAGTTGTAGATAACAAAAGAAAATGAAAAGATTTTTGTCTTTAAGATATAATTTTTATAATCTTTCTTGATTAAATGGCCATACACACATTTGACAATTTTCATTACAATATTTATATGAAATGATTGCAAGATTCCGATAAGAATGTATAATATAAGATCAAGATTGAATCCAACATGCATGAATACCAAGCACATGAATACCAAGCACATGAACAAATACACATTTAAGTTAGGGATTAATTGTCGTCTAGTTTTATTTTGTCGTTTTGATTGTGACAAAAAAAAATCGAGTTCAATATATGCAATTTTGACACTACTATTATATTTACCTTATAAAAGAGATTAGTATGAAAATCCCATGTGGCAAATCCCTTCAATACAAAAAGCTGAAAAAAACTTTGGAACTAAATTATTATTATAAAGAAAATAAAAGAAAAACAAATGTACACTAACAAGACTTGAAAGCTTGCTTATATAAAGACTTAAAGGACCCTTTGTTCCCCCATCTCCTCAACAACGTTCACTCCCACTTTTCTTTTTCATACATTTTAACTCAGAACAAGACAAAACAAAAACTCTCCACAAAGAAAAAAAAATGGCGATAATTTGCACAACAACAACAACATCTCCTGCAGAGAAAGAACAAGAAACAAAACAAAATCTTGAAAACGATCAAACTCCTCCATTAATCTTTAACCCTTCTCTTCTTAACCTCCAATCTCAAATCCCAAACCAATTCATTTGGCCAGACGAAGATAAACCTTCCATTGACATTCCCGAGCTCAACGTCCCTTTCATCGATCTCTCGAGCCAAGACACAACTCTAGAGGCTTCTAGACTCATCTCAGAAGCTTGCACCAAACACGGTTTCTTTCTCGTCGTTAATCATGGAGTAAGCGAGTCGCTCATATCTGATGCTCACCGTTTCATGGAAAGTTTCTTTGACATGCCTCTCACCGGAAAACTAAGAGCTCATAGAAAACCTGGTGAGAGCTGTGGCTACGCCAGTAGCTTCACCGGAAGATTCTCCACCAAGCTCCCATGGAAGGAGACTCTCTCTTTCCGGTTTTCCAACGAAATCAGTGGATCAAGAACCGTTCAAGATTACTTTTCCGATACATTAGGACAAGAGTTTGAACAATTTGGGTACGTGTCCTAAACCAGAACAAAGAAACACAAAACAGAGCAAAAGACCAAATATGTCATTATGTCCTCTGTTTTCTAGTCTTACTTAAAAAATACCGGTTTCATGTACCGATATTATCAAACCGGAAATAAATTTGACCGGTTTTGTTAATGTTTTCTCCGGCTATGTTTACAGGAAGGTGTATCAAGACTACTGTGAAGCAATGAGCTCCCTTTCACTCAAGATCATGGAGCTTCTGGGGCTTAGTTTAGGCCTAAACCAAGACTATTTCAGAGAATTTTTCGAAGAGAATGATTCGATAATGAGGCTAAATCATTACCCTCGATGCCAAACACCAGATCTCACATTAGGTACAGGACCTCATTGTGATCCAAGCTCTTTGACTATCCTTCACCAAGACCATGTCAATGGTCTCCAAGTCTTTGTTGACAATCAATGGCGATCCATTCTCCCAAATCCTAAGGCTTTCGTCGTCAATATCGGTGACACTTTCATGGTATAATTAACCATCTAAAGAGTACATAAATACATTTTGGTTACTCGTACACAAATAGTTGATAAAATTTTGGTTTTTGTAGGCTCTATCGAACGGGATATTCAAGAGTTGTTTGCATAGAGCGGTTGTGAACAGAGAGAGCGCGAGGAAATCAATGGCGTTTTTCTTGTGTCCGAAGAAAGAAAAAGTTGTGAAGCCACCAAGTGGGATTTTGGAGAAGACGACGACACCAAGAAGATACCCTGACTTCACTTGGCCTATGTTCCTTGAGTTTACTCAAAAGCATTACAGAGCAGATGTCAATACTCTCGATTCCTTTTCACGTTGGATCATTACCAACAACAAGAATCCCATCTAAGAAACAAAACTACTATCGAAAATCTTTTGTCTTTCTTAGTTACTATGTGTCTTTTGTGCTCATGGTGAAATGCATTCACAAGGGTTTCAAAGTCTTTTTGTCACAAGGATTTCAAATTTCAAAAACGTTTGTATATTGTTCGAATCATTACCGTGTGGAATATGAATGATAAAAAAAGATCTTTGATAAGTTTAGATATTCATTTGAAATTTTTGCGACTAAACCATGTTCAATGTATTTTGAATATCAAATCAGGACATGTACGGGATAGAAAGATAACAAAAATAAATGAAGATTACTAAAGTTTTTAGTTTTATAATTTTATTTTAAATGAGATACAATGAAATGTCTCGTTGCCAAAGGAAGATTACATCGAAGACTAGTCTTAATTGAAATACATTGCCACGGGATTCATAAGCAAAATCTTACGGAAACGGAACGGGACTTTGGTCTAGTCCTACTTACGTGTCATGTTTGGGGATGGATTTGATTGGAGCAAATAGATAAAGAGTAAGAAAAATCCAAGAACAAAGTACACATCAAGTGTCATCATTAAGTAGTGAGTCCAACTTAAGATTGAAGACACAAAATTTGTGTATCATATACTTAAACATGTAGTGTAGCAAGAGTCATCAGAAAAAACAAAACACATGGGCCATCAAAACCTACCCAAGAATGTTCTCTTTCTTACAAACATAAGAACCAAAAACCCTTATAATGCTTTGAATCTTACCTGTTTGGTACCCTATACATCAATACGCAGACACCTTTGTATAGTGTTTGCACAATACACAACTAATTATTGAATTTCATTTCCATATTTCAATTTTTTCTCATTTATTTATTTATTTTTGGTGAAATTGTTTAATTCTTAACAAGTTATTGAGGAACATCTATCGATCTTTAAAATGAACGACTAAAATCATTGATAATTGATGTGTGAAAGAAAAACTGTATATTGTGCTGGAACTGTCAATTAACGTTGGATAAATGATTCGTCCACTCGAGAGTGAACTTGTGCAAGCTTGTGCGCATGTTCGGTGAAAGGTTCGTCCTTTAAGTAACACGGTCAAAAGACCATTTGAAGAACAATAATAGCTTTCTCTTTCCAAAGACTCTCAGATGTTTAAGTCAAAAGAATTGATGATGAATGATATATCATGATTTTTTTAGGTTTTTGACCATCATATAAGTCTTTTTTAATATTTTTAGAGTTTTTTTGAGCTTTATAGATTTAAATACGTTTGAATCTTATTTGGAGTTATTGAAATATTTTGGAGCCAAACAAGAGATGTTTTTAAAGAAATCAAATCGGAATTTAACCAGATGTTGATCAACACCGCGCACAAAAACATATCATTACACATGTTTTTAAAAAATCTTTGAAGAATTACAAATTAACTTAAAAATTATCTATTTGCAAATTAGTCATTTCCAGTTTTGACTATAAATTATTTTATTTTGTCATTCTTTAAGTCAAAACAACCGATGAAGTTTTGATCCTTGTCAATATGATCTAGTCCCCACTATTCTATTTGATAAGATTAAGAATGACTGTTGATATTTAGGCATAACATAACAGCTAAACTATAAGACAAGTAAGCCGAGTTAGAATTCTCCGGAAGAAGAAATGATCGAAAGAGACTATATCCATCCTCAATAGGATTATCAGTGTGTGTGGATGTCTTTGGGAAAATGGAGTAATATCCTCAGATTTATCTTCATCTCGCTCTATCCAAAATGAGTATTTATCAAGGTGTTTCCTGATCTTGCTTTGGGAACTGGGCTTTATATCTTCTGATCGGGTTATCCCAATCATAGAACCAAGAAGATTAATGGTTTGTGTGGTTTCAGCAGTAGTGAAGTAACAAAATTAAGGGTGTCGATTCATGCCGAGAACCAGCTTGCCATGATGTGGGTTAGGACACTAAGTTTAGATGCCTAAAAAAGCAAGTTTCACGGGTTAGTCCAATGTGGACAGCGGTTTCAAATTGATTTACTTCGAAATGAATGTGGGCCAAATTATGAATATAATAATTTGATAAGTACACTATATTTAAGTTTTAAAGATATATTTTCATATTAAATTTACATGATAAAATGAGCTTTTCAAATAAGTTAACTATAATCTATCATACTTTTATTTGATGATAATTAAAAATTAAATCTGAAAAATATTTTCTGTTCTATTAAAGAATTATACATGATTGTATTAAAATTTGAAATATAACCGCAAATTTCCTACTTATAAGATAGTACATGTTAGTGTTGATGATATTATAAAACTGCGGTTTTTCATGGATCAGTTCATCAAAACCCGTAATATATGATTTACGGGTAATTCATTGTAGTTGTATTTTATAAACTCTTATAAACATATTTTTATAATTTTTTATTAATTCAAAATTTATTATACTTATAAAAAATTATGTTTTTAAAAATAGGTATTAATTAGTGGTAATTTTAAAAAATGATATTATGAAAGTTTTTTTTTTAAAAAAAGTTATAGCTCGCTCTAATGAGAGTTTCACAAGTGGATACATGTTTCATTAACATACCAATGAGTCAATAACAACAGAAACTTATGATGATGAGCTTATAAATTCCATATACGTACAACGTATAATATAATTAATTTTATCTAACTAACGTCGATTAGTTTATAGTGCAAACAAAACTTATATAATTAAAATGACATTTAGATAAACAATAAAAAAGGGTTAGCTTACAAAAACTAATCTAAGAAATGAAAAAGATATAAAATATTTGTTGATAATAAAGACGATGAGAAGTCGAGAGGGAAAAGGACAAGAAGAACAGCTCCATTCTTATTTGTATTCGTAATCAAAATCCAAAACATCTTCGCATCACGTGCGTCTCTTTTGTTCTCTTTCTCTTCTTCAATCTTTATTACTTATTTTCCTCTAATTATTTTTTGGTTTAAGTAAAAAACAAACCAACAGATCTATCTCCGACGAGCTAAACGACAACGTTTGGGATTTTTGCATCATGCACATTAGCCCAACTGTTTTCTGATTCTACTTCTTCCCCCTAATAAACATTAATTGTGAACATGTTTTCAAAAATATTGTTCTTTCTTTTTTCTGCTTTTTATGTTAATGTATTTGTAATATTATCTCTGGTTGATACCATTGATCTTACAAGTTACGAGAACCCTATATGCATGAACCGTGGATCTATAATCGCACACCAACTAGAAACACGATCGAATTATAAAAAAGAAAAAATCTGAAAACTGGACATTTTCGTCCAATTAAGCCAAAATCTGAATGATACTTTTTTTTTATATGTGCAAATGTTTGCAACTCGGAACGGTAAGTTTAATACTTTTGTTAAGCAAAAACAAAAAAAATTAATAGGATGAATAAAAATGGAAGAAAAATAAGAGTTAAGAGTATAAAATGAGATGAATTAAGAACGTCCTCCACCCTTCTACTTATTACTTTACTATTTTGAGGAAAAAAATGTTTTGAAAGGAATTTATAAAAAAAATCATGATGGTTCGTAATTTTTTTTAAATATATAGAAGTAAATATGATTTTTTTTCAAACTCTTTTCCTAAAATAGCAAATAATGTATTATTGTATACTCCCTCTATTTCATAAGGAATGTCATTTTAGAGTTTTATCTTTGTTTTACAAAGAATGTCATTTTTTGCTTCTAATAAAAGCTTTTGAATAAAAATTCATTTTAATCCTATAATTTTAATATATCAATTAGAAAAAGAAATTTATTTAATGTATTAGTAAGGTGTAAAGTATAATTTTTTTATCAGATTTCTTAATATATGTGAAAAAATGTAGAACAACATTGTTTGTGAAACATAGGGAGAGTATTTGGTATAACTGAAAACTAAAAACATATCTTATTTACTATAACAACAAATAAAAAGGATTTAAAGGTACATTAATTGTTTCGACATGCATGACATTTTTTAAAAAAACTTTGGGATTGAAATTTAAATATCTGAAAGTTTACATTCGTATTAAATTATAAAAGGGTGATTACCAAAAAAAAAGGTGCATTAATCGATTTATGTACTTAATAGTTTTATCCCACATTATGGAGAAAGGAAGGGGGTAGGAAATGTTCTCATAAATGTCTAGGCTTTTGAGATTTTTCAAGGGCCTAAAAACAAATTCATTGGTGAGATCCATACATGGATCTCTAAACATTGTTTAGAAATATTTTTTTAAGAGACTGTTTCTTAAATCTCTTAAATAAGAGACTTCTCTACAATCTCTTTAATTTTAAGTTATTTATTTTATTTTCTTTTTAACTTATAAGATCCTTTAAAAACTTCTAAAAACACCAATGGAGTTGCTCTAAACTTTTAAAAAATTTATTAGGTTTAATTGGGTCTGATAGAAAACTTTTTAAAATTGTGTTTTGATACATTGCATTAGCAGATCTTGAGTTGCCAGTAGACGCCCAAAGCTTTATATTTGCGTAGATTTGATGTATGTGGTTGGCACTTGGTAAACAAATGTTGTTTTAAAATCCATCTATTTTAAAATATATACACATGATTAATCCGCCTTGAGCCACTATGTGTTCCACAAAAGCTATTTTTCGGGTTACCTTTGATCTGTAGTTAGGGTTATTATACCATTGGCAAGCACAATCTTACTAGTTACTAGTTATACACAGATGGTTCAATGATGCATAACCTGAGAGTAGTAAGTAACATTAGCTAGACACTACACTCTCCAAGAATGTAAGTCGGAAGAACTAGAATTGCTAGTAAGAAGAAGAAAAAAACTCTATCACATAGAGCTTTAATACATCCTAGAAATGACTAATAATCATGTAGGAAACTATCTCGACGAAGGAAGTTAATCGGTTAATCTGGATTAGACCAGCAAAGTGGTTGACATCCTTTATCATGAAATCTCTTTTAAGACAAAAAAAAAACATTGGGCTTCCTTACGAGCTTATGGGCTTTCTATATTACATGACTGGCCCACATAAGTAGGGATAATAAGCATTATGTTTTATGGTCATGAGTTGGGGCTGATATTATATAGAAAAAACATTTGATTTCTTGACTGACGAAAAGTAAAAATGTTATAATAATTAAAAAAAACAGATAAATTAAATACAAAAAAGAAGCTAAAGAATCAAATGTGGCGCAGGTGAATTGATAGAAAACAGCCGCCATTTTGCTCAGCCCAAGGTCTGTTTCTCCCGACAAACACCCTCACTTCTCATCAGTCACCAATCAAAAAACAAAAAATTAATAGTATAATATTTATAAAAAATTAGTTTATTCCTCCTTTTGTTTTCTTCATATCCAAAAATAAAAGCTTATAATAAAAAACTATGACGACAGAAAAAAACTTCATAATAATAAGCTACAATGGCTTCTATTTTTCATATATTATGAGTAAATTATCTCCAACGAAAAGTATTAGCTATTATTCGCTTCTCACAACTTACTACCATCTCTCGACATATTCGAAACGAAACATACTAGCAAAGCTAACCAAGTCACTCCAGTTTCAAAGCTCCCAAAGTTATTAAAAGGGACAAAAGTTGACTAGGATGATGGTCAAAACCTTTATATCACTTCTAGTTATAGGTTTCGAACGTTTCATATGTAAAGCAAAAAATATGGGTTTTAAATAAATAAAAAACGACTAATACGAAGATGTACTGGCAGATTGAACCTGGAGGTTCAGGAGATGGTGGAAGCAATCGGCTGCGGTCGGTCGGTTCTCTTGGTTCGGCTCCAAACACTTCCCTTGAAGTTCTCTCAACATCTTTGGCACATTACTCAACCCACAAGTCTTTATCATATAACCCACTCCCCACACATCCACTTTAACCGCATGCAATCCTCTCTCCATCTCCGGAGCGTGTTTCCCACGCTCCTCCTCCTCTTCCTCGGCCGCAGGGCGGTGCGGGTTTAGCTGCGGGGACTCAGCCGCTTGATCGAACCCGCAAACGAACCATTCGGCAGCCGATGTTGTTGCCTCCGTCTCCGCGCTTCTCATTACATTTTCCCATCGCATGTCACGATGCATGAACGAAAGGTCGTGGAGCGCAACGAGGGCTGTCGTCACACACATTAGAGACTCGATGAGCTGGTCGACGTTTCGAGGTTTGACTCTGACTCCACGTGGCTTAAAACTCAACGAGAGTTCCTTCTCGCTTGGCCTATCTAAGTGCTCCGCGTGTGGAACTCTTTGGGCGAGAAAATCGTAGATTCCTTTCACTCCGCTCCATTTTCTCTTGCTTGAGTAATACTTAGTCACCGTGTGAGGCGTCACTTCAGTCACATAATCTCCATGATCGATTCTCTCGAAGTCGTTGTAACATAAATGATTCACAGTGCACCGATCTGCAAGCAAAGGTAAAAGAGACGCGAGACGGTAACAAGGAACCAAGGCCTTGATTCGATCAGACGGTGACGAGACGTCGAATGAATAAAGATCAGTGCAGATCACTCGATCTTGCGAAGAACGGCTTAAACTGCAGAACGTTACAGTGAACCCTATTGCGTGATACCCAAGAATGTATGGAAGATCGTCGTACGACCAAAGTATCTTTTCGACCAATAGAGAAGGAGGATCAGCTGCACCTTCTCGTACCTTATCAGCCTCTTCTCCTCTCCATAATCCAAACCCGTTTACGAATCCCATCACGTTTGGCCACTGATTTTGAACGTTTTTAACACAAGAAGACGAATCCGGTTTCCGCAAAACCACCAATTCACAAAACTGTGAAACCATCCGGTTAACGCAGTCGTCCCAAAGTGGGATCAGCGAGTCTTTGCTGGAGATGACGAAACCGTTATTAGGGTTTAAGCGGGACATTATGGGGCTGATGATATCATATGTGATTGCTCTACAATCTAGTAGCTCCGTGGAGGAAGTGGAGAAGAAGAGCTCTTTCCCGGGCGGCAAGTCTTTGTAGACGTCTCGCCGGAGAGGAAACCGGAGATTTTCAGCCGGTGGTTCTTGAAGATACCGTGCGAGCTCAAATAAGTTCGGAAGATTTCCCGCCGGCACTCGCAAGTTACTCAAGCAATGCTCTGATGGGTCTTGGAACTCCAATGTTGATATTGCTGTATTAGCATTAGCTCACATGTCAATAATATAAACTTAACCTGCTTTGAAGGTATAAGGTTAGAAACAAATTTACATTTGTAAATGGGTTCGGAGTGTTGAAGCTGAGCTCGATCAAACAGACCTGCCATATTAACTGAACAAAAAAAAACATAAAATAAGATTATAAATCTGCATTTATTTTCCTCTATAATTTTGTATATCTATTATTGATCAAAAAGACATAAAATAAGATTATATATCTATTTTTGCCACATAAATTCGAAAAAAAGCAAAACAACTATATCAGCCTAAGACTAGAGAATTGCATTGATGATTTTCCCTCTGAAATTTTGGATATCTACCACTAAAGGTTTACTCTTTATTACATTTTCTTACTCTGTAAGATTACGAATATACATATGTGGGTGTTACCTGAAGGTGAAGGAGCAGACAATGACGTTGACGTTTTTCTTCCAAAGACCTTAAGATGTTGACCAGAAATGAATTTATCCAAAGAGAATCCTTTGAGAGGTCCATCTTCGAAAGATTCCATTGTACAAGCCACCATGGAATCATCCAAGTAGGTGAGTTCATCTGCATTCAAGAAACTCGAGCCACTAACCCTAATTCTCCCATAATCAACCTCTCCTTCTTCAGCCCACAAGTTAACCGATTCCTCCCAAGTGAACCGTATTTTCCCAATACGACGAAGGTCTTTTAGAGAGGAAGACGAAGAAGAAGAAGAAGGGATCGTCTCGCAAGAAGGATTGTAGTATAGTGATCTACTAGAGAATAAACCTGACCCTCTAGCTATGTTGTGTGAATACGGATATTGAGGATGATCATCTCCAACTATTGATAATGATAATCTCTTCCCTCTTCCTACAAAGTACATAATTAATTTTGCGCAAACATTATAGAAAGGATAACCAAAAATTAATTTTGTATATACCTTCAATCCTAATCAATAAGACCAGTAAACAAACGTACCAAGCAGAGGCAGTCAAAACAAATAACAAATCTACAAGAAAACATATGCAGTATAGTATATAATGTGACTATTAAATTACAAGCTTTCAGACAAGTCAACAATAATAATTAAATAAAAACGTTATGTAGAGGTAAATAAATGAGTTTTTACCGATGGAAGTGATACGGTTATTATTAATATCATCGTCTCTTGAAGTCATCAACGGTGGATGAAGAGGAGGAGGAAGCGTTTCAACAGACGGAGGTGTTAAGGTAACATCCACCGTAGCTCCGCCACTAACACTACGGCTAATAGTCGGAGCTCTGGTACGTGGACCCATGAAAAGAGCCAATTCTTGGTACACTTGTTCGTCGAAAGACGCGGGAAGTCGATGTTGTTTCCTCTCGTAAGGAGAGAGCCTGAAGTAACTCTTACCGAACTTCTCTCTGTCTCCTCCTTTCTCCCACTCGTTCACTTTCCTAAACTCACCAAGCATGTTGTCCCATTTCGTACCGGCGATCTTCGAATCCCGGTTTACACCGTGCTCGTTTAGGTACTCAGCTACTTCCCTGTCTTTCTCAGCCCTTGTTTTCCCTCTTCCCTCGCCCGAACCGGACCCGGTTCCAGACCCGGTTCCCTGTTTCTGGTACTGGATTCTCCAAGCTCTTGCTAGCAATAGCATCTCGTTTGGTTTCCACACGGGGCTCACGTATTTACCTTTTCTGAATTTATGTTGAAACGACTCGGGTTGTTGTTTCTCGGTGTTTGTAGCTTCTTGACCCGGCGGTGAAGATCCGGCGGTTTCGGTGGAAGAGGCGGCTACGACGGCGGTGGAAGGGGGCGGTGATGAAGGGATTGTGGCGGCCGTTGGTACGGTGGAAGGTGACGGCAAGGCTTTCCATTGAGGTGGAGAGAGACCACCGGAAGAGCTGAAACGTGGTCGTTTGGGGATAACCGGAGCTCCGGGGGATGAGACGGTGGGGATGAAGATCGGAGAAGGGAGGAAAGGTTGGTGTTGATGGTGCTGGTGGTGGAGGAGTGATGGGTTTGGTGTTTGGTGATCAAGTGAAGAATCTTTGGGTGAAGAGATTTGATTCGGTGATGGTTCTGTAGCATCTCCTTTTGTTGTCTCACCCATTTCAAGAAGCACTCAAAATAAAGAGTGAATTAAAAATAGCCCAAAATGAGTTTTTATTATTAAAAGAAAAGAGAGAGAGAGAGAGAAGGGAACAAGAAGAACCAGAGAAACGATTTTGTTTGATCTTTTGAGACTCAAAGCTGGTTTAGTTTCTTTGGTTTTTGGGGTTTATGAAGGGAGATGACTATTAGGGTTTTTAGCTTTTTGGTGGGTGCTGCTTTTTGCAGAAAAATGAAAACGAGTACTGATGTTACAACAGAAAAAAAGAAAAATTGAAACGAGTACTAAATACAAGATATTGTTTTGAATTTTTCAGTCTAACAAGATAAACCCTGTTTAAAGTACCCATATCTCTTTAACCAATTACACAGACCACCATGTTTCTATGATACTCGTTTTAACTCTGTTGTTGAATATTTTTGAAATACCTAATATATCACATGGTAAAGAAGAAATTCATTCATCACTCTCAAATAATTCACAGTATCTGTGATAATCTACGAGAAAATTAAGAAAATTCTACCAATTTATATAGAAATATCTTCATTCCTTTTTTTTCTAAAAATCGTAATGAACTTTTATTTTGACGAAGAATGCCGGATCAGTTTTAAATCTTTGATTGTTTGTTTTTATATTTTCACTAAATATATGTTATTTTTTTTCAAACGAGTCTGTAATTTAACTTTTTAAAACATTAATACAAGTCTTTTATATTTATACATTTAGAAACATATTTCCTGAAAATTGTAACTTTTTTTTATTTCAAAAACATGTAATTTTTCTCGTATAAATTTAAACGAAAAATTATGTTTAAACAGTCATCACTTAAATCTAAGTAACAAAAAAAGGTTTCAAAATGTTTAGATGAACTCAAACTCAAATATCTATGACTTACGATAGGTTAAGTTTGTTTCAAAAATTTGATGGACGTATTCAGGTAAACTGTGTTTGATGCAATTTGTTAAAATTATGTAGCACTTAATGTTATCAATATATGATGTATCCAGCTTATATATAAAAGTTGCTTATATCAGTAACCAAATACACATTTCCTCTCTCGCTTCCATTTTTTTTTATAAATTAACAACCTTATTCTATATATTACATATATAGGTCCTAATAAAATTTGAGTATTGTATGGATATTTATAGTCAGTAATCAACAAAAGTATAATTTGTTTTGAATATAAAAAGAGATGCCTGTGGAACCTGGCAATGAATAAAGCGCATCAGTTTTGGCTAAATATAACTACACAATATTTTCTTAACATTGATGTTTGATGTTTGATTTTGACAACTAGAAAAAGGTAAGAGAGTCCATCATCATTGTCCTTAAGACTGCAAACGCGGCGTAAGAATTCATTTCTCTGCTTTTATTATTTTGTTTTGACATATTACTATAATTTATCTTGTTCCATATTTTAATCTTGGATAATTTGTTTTTGTTTTCGTGAGTTTTAAATAGGAAAGAAACTAAGTAAAAACAGAAAAGAATAATTAATATCGGAGGAAAAAGGGACTGAGAGTGTGTGTTTGTGCGATAAAAGGGAGAGAGCAAGAGATGTGGACACATCGGTTCCATGCTTCTGCTCCATTGACTCTCATGCCAGTTTTGCCTTTTCCGAGTTCTTTTACACTTAAATTGTTTATTATTTTTTATCAAAATGTAGCATTACTAAATTTACTTGAAGTATTTAATATATTTTTTACCATAAATAGTTACAACATGTATCGTTTTAATCATAGATTGTGTTGTCCAGCTCAACCCCACTTACCAAAGCAAGTAAACTGAGCTCTCAACTTAGTGAGTTTAGGAACTGTTTATCAGTTCAAATATTTCATAAATTGATATTTACAAAAAATCAATTTCTTTAAAAAAATATGTTTAATTTCGTAATTTAAAATAGCAATAGAGAAAATAATAATTAATGTTGTCTAATATATATAGAGCATTGTCTATGATCCAAAAATTTTAATTACCCATTTTGAAATCCTTTTTTGTTGGTGATTAAATTGGCACAATGTGACATTGTTTGCTATTTCAAAACCCAATATTGTCACAAGGTTTGGTAATTGCGACGAAGGGTAAAATCAACTAGTCGAGGTTGAAGTTCGGATTGCGAAGATGAAATTAATGGTTATAACTTGCATATAATAATGCCTTGAGGGAAATGTTAATGGGGGTGAAAAATAGAGTACGATGTCTTAAACATTACAAACCGTTAAAAACACAGAAAAACAAGTGAAAAATGATGGGCACAATCACCAAACCATTAAAACTCATCTCTCTATGCTATAGCTCCAAATTTAAAATTTAAAACCCTAGCTTCTCTCTCTCTCTCTTCCTATACATGTTTCTCTCTCTCTCTAGGTCGGCTGCTGCTCACCTAATTAACAGACCATACACAAGCACCTTCTGTCATCACTTTCTTGTCATGAAACTTTCAATGTGTTTATGTGCATGAAATTAATTTATTGTTTCCCCAAAAGGACACATACACATGCTCATGCCTCATCAATGGAGGTAAAATTAGCTTTTCTTGTTTTAACATTTCTAGAAATGATTTGTCTTTATTTCCACATCTATTTATAGAGAGGCATCAGTTTTTTAGTTCTGTCTTCTCAAACCTCGATAGTGTTGTCACCATATCATTTTTCTTTTAATGATTTCCTTTCTATTTATTTGGGTTTAAATTAATACACATATTATAAACGGCATCTTAGAAAAGTAACGAAGGGCACAAAAGAAAGAAGAAGAAAAAGTGGTGGAGAAAATCTATATTGTCTGCTTTATGAAGAATATTCAATCATGACTATATAATATACATGCTTATAAAAAAATAACGTTAATAGCTAGTGTTTTTCTTTAGCCAAAAGAAAAAAGGCTAGAGTTTGCGTTGCCTCGCGCTTATATGCATATGAATTTATTATTTGTCACTATATACTACAGGCATTTTGGGATTCGGTGCTTTAACCGTAAGCTGTTCTTTTATTAGCTAGTGTGTGTTTATTCTGCAAGCCCCTCGACTTTGATCGTAATCCAAAGATCCTCCTCATCTTATAATACCTTCATTTGAGATCATGATTTTTCGAAACATAGATTCCATGTAAGAAAGGGAGAGAGAGCATAAAGAAATTTCTATCCTATTATACGGTTTGTGGATGGAGCAGCCAATAATAGTCGTCCC
Organism: Schrenkiella parvula; assembly: GCA_000218505.1. NCBI lineage: Eukaryota > Viridiplantae > Streptophyta > Magnoliopsida > Brassicales > Brassicaceae > Schrenkiella > Schrenkiella parvula. Next base: position 7,570,621 of record CM001192.1, on the reverse strand, counting down.
AGCTGTTATGAAAATGTGGAATAAAATAAAACAAATATGGTGCGCGACAAAATATAGTAGTAGCTATAAACAATATATATAAATATATACACTAGAATGGATAATATATTTATATATATATATATATATGTCTTTTTTTACGGGTCTAGAATTTTTTTATTTTGTTGGGTTACTATTCAGATTTTAATCTACATGTAAGACATGGAGCACAACAACGGTTCAAACACAAAACTGTTAAATTACATATTGCTGATTTTCAAAAAATAAAATTTCGCCACAAAATTTTTTGGTAATTTTTTTTGGGGTCAATTATGTATGTATATTAAATCAAATGTAGACGATAGATTATGAATATGTAAGAGTAGTTCCTACCAGCTTGGTATGACTTGCATAGAAAAAGTTAATATATTGTGCTCGAATATTTTTTGTAAGCATATATATACGTACGTTAAGTAAATGCGGAATAAAATAAATGCTACAAATTTTTATCCTATTACACGGTTTGTGGATGGAGCAGCCAATAGCAGTCGTCTCAGCCGTTATGAAAATGTGAAATAAAATAAAACAAATATGGTGCCCGACAAAATATAGTAGTTTCAATAGCTATAAACAATATATATATATACACTAGAATGAATAATATTTTTATATATATATCTTTTTTTATCGGTCTAGAGATTTTTATTTTGTTGTGTCACTATTCAGATTTTAATCTACATGTAAGACATGGAGCACAACAATGGTTCAAACACAATCTGTTAAACTATATATTGCTGATTTTGAGAAAATAAAATTTCACCATAAAATTTTTTGGTAATTTTTTTTATCCACTATCTCCATATATTAAATAGAATGTAGATTATGAACCCATGAGGGTAGTTATTACTAGCTCGGTATAATTTACATGAAAAAAATTGATATGTTGTGTTCAAACGCTTTTTGCGAGCACATCTGCATGCACGTTAAGTAAACGCGAAATAAAATAAATGCTACAAATTGCGAAGCTATCGTAGAGACTCTGATAGTTTCTGAGTTCTGCTATGAAAGCGGCCAAGTCCATAAAATTTTCTATCATCTTTAGCAAATTCGAATAATCCGTCTTAATGCGAATCGATGTGATACGTCGTTTTCATAGGCATGACATAGTCCAGAGAAATAGGAACTCAATAGCTAGATACTCCGGGACATGCAAAAGTTTCAAAGATGGTAACAGCCACCACTTTATTTTTTTGTCGTGTTAATGATATTAGTAGCAGCACATTATCATGCAGATCCGGAGGTTCCTTTGCCAACTTTGGATTTACGTGAAGATGATGTACTGTGTCATTCGATAACACTTATTTCCTATCTCTTGCTTGGTAAAATGTTTGGCAGGAGTGCAACGAGGAAAGACATAACGATGTCTACGAAGTACAAGTCTTACATTATACATGTCACATTCCCAATAGGATGGTATTGCTCCGATATCAAGACAATTGGCAGTTCCTCAACCATCTTCAACTATAGTTCCAAGCGAAATCTTTTATGCCCTTTTACTTTTTCTTTTACATAAACGAGAGTTTTAATGATTACTAAATTTGATAATTCAATAAAAAAACTAAAATATAATTACAAAGATAAAAAAGTTTCCTATAAATAAGATAGTTTAACTTTTCATACAACTAATATATATATATATATATATTAAATGTAAAATATATGTAAATATGCAAGTAGGGATGGATACGGATTTGATATCTGGAATTTTAAAAGTATCTGAATCTGGATCCAGATTTTTAAATCTCAGATATCCAATAAAAAACTGGATATTCGGATCCGATCCGAAACAAAGTTTTAAAACCATAAAAATTATATTTTTCATAAATACAAAAAATAAAATGATACAAAGTTGTTATATGTTTCTAATTTTTACCAAAATTAAAAGATGTTACTTTTGCAGTTTGACATATTATTTTAAAAATAATTGATGAAAAAACGTTTATGATTTGAATGTTAATTTTTTATAGTAGATATTTGTTAACTAAATAGATTTATATTTTACAATTATTATAGATTTTTAAAATTACCATTAGTCTTTATTATAACTCGGTCTATTTAAAACTAAAATAAGTGATATGTAATACATTATCTCGGATTTGGATATCCGTCTTTAAAAACAATTATTATCCAGAAACGCCGGATCCATAATTTTAGTATTTGGATCCGGATCTAAACATCTTGTAATCCGATTTTTCAAAACAAATCGAATCGGATAATAGATCGGATCTCGTAGCCCGGATAATGTGTCCCCCTCTAAAAGCAAGTAATGTTAGACTATGAGACAAAAACTTTAGACCTTAATAAGACTGCCATATCATTTTTTTGATTATTTTATCACTTATTTTGCTACAATTTACTTTTTTTAATTAAAAAAACTCGGACCTAATCTCATAGGTTTTGTTCATGAAGTAGACTATAGTAGATACCCTTGTTTAAAAACGCGGCCGCCTAGGCGAGTAATCGGCCGGCTAGGCGGTGATCGGTGAGGTGACATTGCGTTTTGCAGCTGATCGGAGAAGGTATATGGCAGCTCGATTAATCGCCGCTGAACCGATTTATTTTCAAAAATCGTTCTGTCTATGGGCAACTCAGCGTGGGCCAAACAAGAAGGCCCAATTTTTTAAAAAAATCTTTGTTTAATTGGGTTAAAATAAGAAAACCCAAATATTAAAAAAAATTCTGTAACTGGGCTAAAATGAAAAGACCCAATACGAAACAAAAAAAACACTGCAAAATTCTCTTTTCTCCCCGGCACTTGCTTCATCTTCTTGCAACAGAAAAGGAGTTTTTCAATCTGAAGAACAAAACCCTAATTGCTCAAATCGATCCTAAAATCTAGATCAAATCGACACCATCTTATAGTGAATTGAGTTCTTCCATCATTTCGTTTCTTTTGTTAAAGCGAATTCAAGGTAACAAAACTCCTCCATGTGTGTTTGCTTGCTCGATTAAATGATCCTGTTTCTTAGTCAATTCTTTGTCTTTTATTTGTTACTCAAGTAGAATGGATAATCCACCTATGGATACACATCTAAAGCGAAATTCAAATGATGTAGGATGGGCTTATGGCATATTCTGTGATGCAAGAGTTCTAGACAAAGTCAAATGCAAGCTTTGTGGGAAATCGTTTTCTGGTGGTGTATATAAGATGAAAGAGCACATTGGTCATGTAAAAGGAAACGTATTTGCTTGTCCTGTGTCTACTAAAGATGATCAAGAGAAGTGTAAGAAGGCGATAGTAGAAGCTAAGAACAAGAAATATAAGAAGAGGAAACATGAAGAAGCTTTGAGGGCAGAGGTTAATATTAGAAAGGACGACAACATTGAAGATTTAGAAAATGAGCTTGGAACTCTTAAAACTCCTCACTTCCAAGGTCCCATTGATCAATTTGCGACCTGCATCAATCCGGAAGCTTCTTTGGCTGCACAAGCACGACAACAGAGTATCCATGATGCTATTTCGAAGGAGAAAACACATGCTGTACACCAATATTGTGCTCGGTGGGTTTTTCAGTCGAGCATTCCATTCAACGCAATTGACAATGAGTCTTTTAGGTTATTCTGTGAAGCACTAGGACAGTTTGGACCTGGTTGGATGCCTCCAAGTCAGTATCAATTGAGAGAACCGCTGCTACATGAAGAAAAACAAAGGACAAAGGAAAAATTGAAGACTCTCGAAGATGAACGGGAGAGAGAAGGATGCTCGGTGATGACAAATGCATGGACAGATATGAAGAAAAGAAGCATCATGAATTCGTGTGTTAATTCAAGAAGTGGTACATGCTTTCTTTCTTCAATGGACACTTCTAAAGATTCTCACACGGGTGAGTTTATTTTCAGTTACGTTGACAAGTATATCGAAGAAATAGGAGCTGAGAAGGTTGTGCAAGTAGTTACTGATAATGCGACCAACAATGTAGCAGCTGCGAGGCTGCTTAAAGAGAAGAGACCAAGGATCTTTTGGACAGGATGTGCTGCTCATACCGTGGATTTGATGCTTGAGGGAATTTCTAAGCTGCCGGATTTTGCTAAAGTGATTGATCAAGCAAAGTCTGTCACCATCTTCCTATATGCTCATCATAAAACACTGTCCATGATGAGAACATATACAAAGAAGAGGGACATTGTGAGGCCAGGAGCAACAAGGTTTGCAACTTGTTTCTTGACTCTTAATAGTTTATATGAGAAGAAGGCACAATTAAAGAACATGTTTAACAGTGATGAATGGCATGAGTGTAAGCATTCGAAGTGTGTGAACGGTAAGCTTGCGGCTGAAATAGTTATGAGTTTTTCATTTTGGAGTAGTGTGATGGTAGTTTTGAAAGTTTTCAGTCATATGGTAAAAGTTCTAAGGTTGGCCGATGGAGAGAAGATATCTTCACTTGGGTTTATATATGGTGAGATTTTAGAAGCTAAGAACTCTATCAAGGAAGCTTCTGAACATTTGGAGAAGAATTACCAACCCATCTTTCGGATTATTGATGAGAAAATGAAAGGTATGTTGGATTCTCCTTTGCATATTGCAGCCTACTTCCTCAATCCATTTTACTTCTACAAAGAGCCTAGTATCCAATATGACTTGAAGGTTATGGAATGATTCATAGTTTGTGTAGAGACTTTCTATCATGGTTGTTTTTTAAAATAATTAAATTAATTAAAAAATTACGCCACGAGTATTCCCGATTTATTTCCGATTTTTCGATAACTCGCTAGGCCTTCATCTGACGCACGCATTCCGCCTAGCGTATTTCTGAACAAGGGTAGATACTACTTGTTATTTTCTTTAGTAACTGGTTTAAACGAACTTGCAAAATTTGTATATCCAGCAGTATCATATACAAGTGTTTTTGTGGTTGTACTTATTCAAATGATTTAATAGTTTATTAGTCTCAAATACTCTCTCAGTAAAACGTTTGATGATTCTTTTTCTTTTTTTAAAACGATATATTATATATGAAAAAACTGGTATATGGATCCGTTCGTCCATGCAGTGGTGGACTATTAGCTATATAAATGTGTATATGATTATTGTAGTATGTAATGTAGGATTCACCATGTGATGGTATTTTAGTGCTCTAGTTTGGGCTCAGAAAATACATTATTCACAATACAGGCCTCTAATTATGGCCTCTACTTATTTTGGGCCGAACCTTTTGCTACCTAGCTAAGATGGAACCAAATCAAATCCAAACTATATTAGAAAAGAAGAGTCGTAAATAAGTAAATGATAATGATGGTTTTATTCTTTATTTAAGTGTTACAAGATTAGTTTTACATGTGGGTTAGTTTTTTTTCAGAATCATTCGACCTCTGTTTAAAAAGCATTTCACCCAAAACTTATGTCGACACTGTTATTCTCAATAACTCTGTATAGCTTCTTATTCCATAGTCACATATTTTGAGTTGACTTACATTCCCCCATTGGATTTAATTATTCATAAACATATACGGTAAATTACACCAACAAATATATTCGAAAGCTGACCAATTACAAGCGGCTCTTTTTTTTTTAAGTAGTAATACATGCGGATATTTATATGTTTTACCAACTGATCATCATCATAAAAGGGGCCACATTCACACATACACATACAACTAGTTAAGTCTATGTCAAGCATATGTAAAAGCAAGATTATTTTCACTAATTAAGATTACGTTAGCTGTCTCAAAATCGTGCATGCTCTAGATAATAATAATACACCAACTGAATCTTTTCAAAACTTGATTATCGTTCAATTACAATTTCAAATCGTAAATTTCATATTTCTCAAGCTGAAAATAAGAATATCGTAAATTATAATAAATTGGTTGTTTTCCATTATGTGTTCAAATATGGGATCCGGCATAGAGATCGCTTTATGGTGTCACCAATGTAAAGGAACGATAAAATCAATAATATAATTTTAAACATATAGATAAAAATCGTCATTCACGTGAACTTTAGATTAAAAAAATGCGAAAATAATTTGTAAACAAACTTTTAAACCTTATTTTAATTTTAAAGTTTGGAGCTTTTATATATGGGTATATTTGATTCTCTTTATCTTGGGGGGTTTTCAGATACTGGTCGGAAAATTATTAATGACTCATCATCAGCAACTGATTTAAGTAATGATGTTAGACTTTCTTTATTGGAACATAATCAGATTTGAAGATCATAAATTCGTTGGACAGCATCTCTCCACTTAAACCACCAATAATAACAAAAGGTATATTAGGGAGATCTCAACCACTCGATCACTTGTATCTCTAATTGCTTAAACATTCGATTACTAATCTTTATTTAAATCGGATTTCTAATCTAAGAAGACTATTCAACGGAGGTGCAAAATATACCACAAGTTATGCATACATCAATATATATTGTGTAGTACACAAAAAAACATATATTTCTAAATATCCAAGTATTTATTATATGAAGAAAAGTGAAAATCAGAAAACTAGGAAATAAAAAAATTTAAATCGAATAAAGTTTCTAAAAAGTAGATAAGTAATTATAAAATAAAATCCGTACTATATAATGCATAATATTATTTAATATTTTTAAATATATAATCATATGATATACTTATTTATATCTATACTACTATACATATTTATATAATATATTTTGGCTTTACATATAAATTATATAAAAATTCATATTATTTAATAAATAAATTAATTTATTTAATTTACTTGAAAGGAAATTGAGAATGGCATCAGCGAATTGTTTATAATGCCAGATTCGTTTGCGGCTTTTTGGAGCTATAAGAATCTGAAGTGGTGGACAAATTACCACTTCAAATGCTACTTACATAATTCATAATTCACATGCAAAGAAAATATAACAAAAAATTCCAACAAACTATATACAATATACAAAAGAACCTATTAATCCTTTTAAACTCATTACTCAACCACTTATATATTACTCATTTCCAACCCTGAAAGTTCCATATAGATGATTTTAGCTCAAGAAAAAAATAGATGATTTAAACTAAAATAATCAGGATTTTAGTTCAAGAACAAAATAGATGATTTAAACCGAAAATTTAGACTATAAAATGGGAGCAAATAATTTTTAGTATTTCGGATTCAGAACTTTTGCAAGAACAAAAACAGAGAATTTTCAGTAGAAAACTAGAGTTTAGTTTAGTGCAGTCAAGGTTGTGTCTCTTTCTAATCTGTTCTCCCTCTTCTTTTTTTTTTTATAATTTGAAACCGTGTTACGTTTCTATATACTCTGGTTGATTTGGTAATAATTGCGTTTAATGTAGTGGATTCAACTGTTGTTAGTGTAAGTATTGAATTTCTCTTTTGAATGTTTCAAGTTTAACGTCTTAAGTTTGATTTTATTTTTCACTCTAATTGGTCTGAGTATGTTACCTGACTTCGATCTATGCATTCCTTTCGGGTGATACTTTTCATTTCTCTGTAGATGTATATTCGTTTTATGTCCTAATGAGTTTTAATTTATGGACTGGGATTATTTTCCAAGTAATGAAACTTAAGTCTCCAATTAGCTTTATCGTTCGGGAATGCTTGAAAAACGTTTTAATATCGATGGATGACTGTTCCATTAAGAAAATGTATTATGAAATTAGAGCACATCAATATAATTTCTGCTTTGCTGATGCGCTAGAAGAATTTTTTGATAGTCAAAAGATACTTGAAACTCATATATATAGAAGCATGAATGAAAACATAGAGTTGGCTAATTCAAATCTACACAATAATTCACTTCTGGCACAGAAGGGCCAAAAAAATAAAGTGATAGGGACCAAAAGATCATTCGATGAACAAATTCTTAAAATTTTCAGTACCCCCTTGTCCAATGTACCAAATCCTCAATTAGCTTCTGCTGCAACCAAGCTAAGTCGAAGGAAACGATGCTATTTACCTGTGGAATATATGAATTCATAAACATATATATACATGTTGGCACATAACAAAAAAGCATATAAACACAAAAACCCTAGAATAACTCAAAATATATAACCGTACCTCGACTTGTATAGTGTACATGAGCCTCTCATTGACTCGTGCGGTCAAAGAGCTAATGACACTAAGTCCTTGCTTGTGAAGAACCTCAAGAACTCTTGAGAGTGGCCAAGAATCGACACCTGATGCTGAGCTATTCACAACCACTTCAAGACCGCTCATGCACGGTTGCACTTTGACACTAGCTGGATCCGATCGACTAGACCCAGATCCAGATCCAGATCCAGTTTGACTACTAGGGCCCGAGCAACTCGGACTAATCTCTCTCTTCAGCTCGTCTCTTCTTGCGGCTAGATCTTTTATCCGTGTTTGCTTGTCTTTGATGAAATTGACTGCTCCATTTACATGATCTGACATCGCTCTCTTTCCCTGCTAAGAAAGAGACCTGTAAACCTGTAAAAACTAAAACCCTAGAAAACAAATATCTCCCATCAATGGATTTGAGAGGAAGCTAGGGACTTTGACTGAGTTTGTATGAGTAAATATTTGAACCTTGATGTATTGGAGAGGTAGCTGATTACGAAGAGAGGCAAAAAGGATGGCCATTTCTTGTCTTCTTTGCCTTTCGATGTTGCGATGGAGAAGAAGCTTCTCCTTCTTAGTTTCGACTCTTTCGCAAAGTATATGACTTTGGTGCCTTGGTCTTTTAGAATTATTACAAGAATCCATAGGTTGAGAGGTTTTGCAATGGCAGATCTCAGCAGGATTCGTGCTTCTCTCTTTTTTATTTTTAATTAACTTATCAGGTCTTATATACAGGAGGCTGCCCTTAAATAATTGGATCTGTCCTCTTTAATCATATTTCATCATATTTCATAGAATAAAGAAAAAAAAAAGATTTACACCAAATAATGCAGCCTCGGGAGTTGTTCTTTTTTTAGTCGTATGTATTGGCTTAATGTGCTAGTAGTTTCAGTATTTATTACACGTGACAAAACTTTATGTTTTGCATGTATAATGATTTTGTAAGTGTAAAGCTTTTATCAGAAACTATCAGATTTTTCTTACAAATTTTGTCATGTGGTATATTAGCGTGTGATTTATAAGATTTATAGGTGAAATGATATCGAAAGATGAGCTTAGCACACCAAGCACCAATTATGAAGGTGTTGAGAGTTGAAAAGCAAAGAATGATTATGTGTATTGGATCTAATGTTGGGAAGTATGTCTGGTCAATGGATATCAAGCAAGGGGAAAGAAGCCAAATGGTGATGAAGGTATTATAATCCAAATACATCATCAAAGGTATACAATTGTAAATATTTATTATAACCTGGTTTCAATAGCTCTATGACCATATCACCTGGCCAGCCAAAAAATCTGAGTTAGGAAGGTTTTGAGTTCGAGCACCGAATACATGGAGATATCTAAATTAAGAGACTATGGGTTTAGATCCAAATGTTTTGGTTACAATTATTTACTACCAAGTATGTGCCAAATTGTTTATGTGGTATTTATTAACAAGTGTGTGCCCAATTGTTTATATGGCTATTTAAAGGTTGATTGGTTTTTCATTGTAGTATATCTGAGTTGTAACTGTTGTTAACATTTGAAAATAATTACGAAAAACGTTTTCTACCGTCCAATACTGTTTTTGCTGTTACAATCGGCTGCAGGTGGGTAATTCAAAAAAATCAAATTAAAACAAAATTCGTTGAAAATCAGAATATATATATATATATATATATATATATATATATAATTTATATATATATAATATATATATATATATATATATATATATATATATACTGCTATCGAAAGTGGTATACTATAGAACTTTAACGGAAAAGCCAGAGAATTTTGTAACAAATTCTTGCCGTACCACTACCATATGTACATAAAAATGTACTCAAATGTTACAATCTCATAAAGAGATTATTTATAAAGGTGATGTGACCATATAAATAGTGTCGATAGTTTAACCAAACGTTTTTACGTAGTTTAAGCATGAGAGTCGTACGTATTGCATAATTATTAGTGTGGTGTTCTTTGTGTATTATGCATTTGATTATACAGTGATTAAAAGAACTATCACAATAATTCAAAGTCAAAATATTATAAAGATAAACAGTAAAACTGCCGTCAATGAAGACAAATTTAATAATGAGGATAAACTATAAATAGATAGGATGAGTGAAGTGTAGTGGAACAAGTTAAAAGATAAGACAGCTCAGATAAGTTTGGAACCAGATTCAAAGAGGAGACAAGGAAGATCCTACTTTCAAATAGATGGAAACCAGCTGTTTCTTTCTGTCTCAAAAATATCTCACTCTCATGCTCATGGATCCTACTTTTCAAGATTATTTCGAGCATGATAATTCAGTAATATTGAGTAATTTAGTAAAATTCACACGAAAAATAAGCAAAATCTACTATATTAATTGGGGGATAAAAAAATAGAAACAGTTGAAAGTAGAGTTAAAATGTCGAAGGTATAAAAAAAACGTGTATTTTTGTAATTTATCAACTCATTAAAAGAAAAAAAAACAGCAAAGTAATATTCAAAACACCGAACACAATCGGTAAAACCATTCAAATGCTGAGAACCACTTGATCAAAGTAACTTTTACAAAAATATTGCAACTATCTAATATATATACCATCTTTAAAGATAGAACTATGAAAGACTAATTTTTATATAATTATCGTTTAATTTCTGATTAATTTGATTCTACACTAAGCCTGGCTTAACCAAACGTGTTATGTCTAGCACAATTCTAAACCAGGGGCGTGTTAGCGTAAACACAAACACTTTATTTACGTTCACGATGAAAAAACAGTTTTATTGAATTTATATTGATAGATTCTGCGAATCGAAATGAACAAATATGAGAAAGTTCAAAAAAGAAAAACATTTATCTGGTGAAAAGATCCTAACTACAGATGCATTATTTTCTTTCTCATGCATTTAATACTTACAAGAAAAAAAAACTACATACGCAATCCAAAACATAAATATATAGTCGATTCATTTTTTGTGATAATTGCTTGATTCATCTCATTGATTTTGATTATCATTGCAATGATCATAATCAATTGTTTAAGAAGAGAAAAAACAGTTAATAATTTCAAGTATGAAGATGACATGTTAATCTGTTTTTATCTAGTCGGTCTAGTATGATTGAAAAATAAAAAGGGTCATTATGAAACCTCGAGAAAATGATGTAGAAATTATAGGCAATTTTTTGTTTTTAAAGTGTATGAAAATCGTTTTTTTCTCTTTTCTTTCTTGCAAAGTGTACCTATGGAGATCTTAAAGTACTTTAAATTAAGTAAATGGATGGAGAATTTAATAAACTGTCGTTTCTTATCATAAAATCGGGAGAATGCAACCAACTTCGAGGACGACCCTTAAAGCCGCATGTGGCCTCGATACTACTACATAATGTGGATCTTATTGAATATATAAATCCTATTATACAATTTGGATCATATCGTATAATTATAGTACATACTAACTCCGCTTACAAAAAAAAAGATTTTGTCGATCTACAAGCAACTAATCAAGCTAATCACATCCGATCCACATGGAATAGAAAAATACATACAAATAGATATGAAGTGAACACAACAAAACAATACAAGTACAAATAAACTACGTACTTATATAAGTCGTTTGTTTGACAAGTTATAGAGAAACCAACTCAACAACCATTTTACTTCAGTCTGGTTAATCTCTCTTCAAGTCCTGCTAAGTCAATCGGGGTCGTATCGTTGACCTGCAAATCAAAACAAGCCATATCGTTTTACTCTTAAACATATCATAACTTTTATGCATAGTGTCGTGTACAGCGGATGAGATTTATATTCCGTTAAAAAAGTATGGCATGAAGAAAATGACCCGAATACAAACTAAAACAATAAAAAAGTTTCATAAATCATTTAATAACGGTGTATTTTACTATACAGTAAAAACGCATGAAGGCTATGAATGTTTTCTTGAAACAAATACGAACATAGTAGTTATGATTTCTTCTTTTCAAATATTGGATGCTCAAGATAGAAAGAGTATAAATATATATACTTATAAACTTCTGGAATCTGATGGAAGTAGATCTGTGTAATATATACATCCTAGTGTTTTAGCATTTTATGATTACTATGACTTCAACAATTTTTCTTTGTGTTTCAATTGACATGTTATAAAATTGTGTTTATCTTTAAGTAAAACCACAACATGTAGGTTTTCATGAAAATAATAATATTAACTAAATACTAAAACGAAAACGGCAAAAAAATTCACTTTCATTTTGTCAAAGTATCAAATGAAAAACTAAAAATTTGTTCTGTTTGAAAAATTGGAAATAATCTTGTAACATGTAAATGCAAAGATTGAATCAGAGTAAGATACGTTTAATTACCTCAGCTTGTATGGTGTGAATCAGCCTATCATCAACAATAGAGGAGATGGAGCTAAGAAGGCAGAGACCATTTTCAGTAAGCACTTGAAGAACACTCGAAAACCGTGCTTGCCCACCAGTATAGTACCGGCTGCTAAAGCTTTGTCTCTCCATTTCTCTATGCATCATCTTCTCCATGTCGTTGTTATCAGTACTCACTCTCAGCTTCGTACAACGTCTTCTCTTCTCCCGACAATCGTCCATCTAAAATCTTTGATGGTCTTAATTAATAGTATTAGATTCCTTTAGAAGATTATCTTCTGGTGATGATGATTCTGAGACAGCAAGATCTGATCTCCTGGGATTTTGTGATCTGGGTTTGATCTTAATGTCTAGAAGAACAGCTCAGGGCTTTGATATAAAGTTGAAAAGTATTGCAGTCTTGAGGATTGAGCAAAATAATTAAATAAAAGATTGTTTTTTTCTAATAATATTATTTATTTGGAGAAGAAGATACGTTAGTTAGACGTATCAGAAAAAAGAAGGAAAATAATTAAAAGTACGTTTGTTGAGGTACGCTCGCGGTGTGATGTCTCATGTCTGTCTTCTATAATTATAAAATCAAATAGGATGTTCTCTTCCGAGATTCCATACTTTTTATTTGTTTATAACCATTATTTTCTTTTAAGTACTTCAATTTATACCAAGCTCTCAGAAATACAACTTTTTAGTTTTTGATGTACAAAAGCTTTTTTTTTTGTCAAATCATTAATCTTCTAGAGAAATATAGTCATCCAAATGGGAAAAACAAATTAACATAAATAATTGGAGTTGAATGATAATGAGTATTTTATGTCAATTTGTGCGCTTTGGTATTGTAAAGAAAACCTGAAATTAAGTAAGCAATATTAGCACACACTATAATTGAGGTCTTAAAAAAGATAAGATAAGCTTTATTACATAAAATCATTTTTGGGATAATATATATTGTATGCATCTAGGTTCTATCGTAGTATTATTATTATGGGCATTATCGCATCACATAGAGGATATATTTTCAGTTTTACCCAATTTGAATGTTTAACGTTCAACTTTATATTAAAAAGCTCATGTTCACTGATTATTGAAAAACAATAGTAGCTATATAGTAAAAAATCATCATCATTTATATAACATATATTTATTATTATTATTTAATTAGTGAAAAAATTGTGATTCAAAACTAACCTCCATTTTCTCTCCCCTCAACCAATACTTTCTCAATATCACCCTTCTCACATTTCAATATTTACAATATTGTCATTGTGTTTAATTTTTTTTTCTTTTCGAAAATGCCATGGACAAAACAGTCCTCATCTTCATCACTTATTTTCAAAAATACCATTAAATTCAATTTTCCCAACCACCATTAATAAGCAAAATCGAGCTCTAAATGCCTTACCAACCAGATTTGAGCTCACTTTTTGACTTATCAACCTCAATTTCCTCTATTTCCTACCCATTCATCCTAAAACTCAATAAATTTCTTTCTTAAAACTTCAAATTCGAAGTATCTTGTTAGCGCTCCCAAGAAACTCGGCGTGTGATTCATAGAAATTGGTTAAACTCGAAGTTATTTACACTTGAGGAACTCACAAACCGAATTGAGGTATTTTTCACATGATTTCCGCTTATTTTCAGATAGTTTTTCGAATCCGACTTCAACTGAGTTCTTCTGCAGTTTGCTAGTCAACACATAGGTTAGTTTTGCAATTGACCTTCTTAGAGTAGACTTCAGGTGAAGTCTGCTGTATTTACTTTAAAATAAAAAATATGTGGTAAACTTCAAAACGAAGTCTGCGTTGGAATCATGTTAGTTTTGCATTTGACCAAACCGATGACTTTGCACAAGAAGTCTGCGAATAAGGGAGATCAGTTTTGCAATTGACATAATTCATAGACTTGTCCTAGAAGTCTGATGAGGTTAGTTTAGGGGTTGACGAACAATGTCGAACATTGACCGGTAAAATATTTTAAAATCGCAGAGTTCATGCGAAGTCTATTAATTATCATAAAATAAGTAGACTTCGCGTGAAGTCTGCGATTTATTTTTATTCGACACTTTGGTTAACTCCAAAACTAACCCATCACCGACTTCGGGTACAGTATAACATACTTCACCTGAAGTCTACGATATAGCAGACTTCACCTGAAATCTACTCTGAGAAGGTCAATTGCAAAACTAACCCCTCACGAAGTCTACTTTTTAAAGCAGACTTCTCAGAAGTCTACTAAAACTTTTTTTGAAATGCAAAAATGACCTACCAATTTAACGAAGGCAGACTTCACCGAAGTCGGTATGGACCCAGATACTTCGGGTGAAGTCTGCGTTCGTTAAATTGCAATTGCAAAAATAACGTCACGATGTACTTTGTAGTGAATTTTGCGTGGTAGACTGCGTTTAGAAGTCTGCTATAGCCATTTTTAAAAAAAAATGCATTTCTGATAAACTTATAAATTATTTTTAAGTTTTTTTGGTTATTGGTGTAGTCATAGTTGATATGTTTGCTTTTTTATCGAGTTTACATATTTATTTGTTATTATTATGCCCAAATCACTTTTCTTAGTTAATCATGGACTTAGCTTATTATTGCACACTTCACATAAAAGTCTACCACATAAACTTCGCTACAAAGTCTGCGGTGTAGACGTCGTGCAGAAGGCTGCAGTAACCAGATTTTTTTTAAATGCATTTACGGTAGATTTATAAATTGAAATCAAATTGTTTTGTGGTTTACAGTTTGTTTTGGTTGCTAGTTGCTTTTGTTTGTGTTTTACATGTTCATATATGATAATTATGCTTAAATCAATTTTTATGTTTACTCATGCATTTAACTTATTCGTGTAGACTTCATGGTGAAGTATTCTAAGTAGACATTTGGGTGAAGTCTATTCTTCCGACTATTAATGACTGTTTTTATGTGTTTTCCTTGCATAGGATGGCTCAACTACCAGTTGTTTATGGAGAATGAGTTATGCAAAAAAATCATGGCTGTCTAAAAATTCATGGATAATAGCATATGAGGCAGAATATTTTTCTTAAGAGATGGATGTCTAAGAATTATGCTAGTGTATGCGTCATGTGTAGTAATAATCTAGTCGTTATGTAAAACTTTGTATCAAAAACACTTGAGCTCACATGTTTTATGCAAGGTAATCCGATGATACTTAGAGATAATTTTAGATAGGAGAGAAGTCTACTCGATAAGTCTACAGCGTAGACTTCAATGATAATTCTACTAAGCGTACAGAGGAAGCTTTGTATCAAAAATACTGGAGCTCACATGTTTTATGCAAGGTAATCCGACGATACTTATGGACAATTATAGATAGGAGAGAAGTCTACTCGAGAAGTCTACAAAGCAGACTTCAACGAGAAGTCTACTAAGCGTACAGAGGAAGGTTTGTATCGAAAACACTTGAGCTCACATGTTTTATACAAGGTAATTCGATGATACTTAGAGACAATTTTAGGTATGAGAGAAGTCTACTCGAAAAGTCTACAAAGCAGACTTTTAAGTTGAGATGACTTATGATATTGGATTTCGATATCACTTGAGATGATTTTTAAGTTTGAAAGAAGTCTGCGCGAGAAGTTTACATATCAAGCGTACATAAGAAGTTTTACGAAATAAGACACTTATATCACACTTTTATGCTATTGGATTTCAATACCACTTGAGATTATCTTTAACTTTGAAAGAAGTCTGTGCAAGAAGTCTATAGAATCGTACATATAAAGATTTGCAGAATAAGACACTTATATCACGCGTTTATGCTATTGGATTTCGATATCACTTGAGATGATTTTTAACTTTGAAAGAAGTCTGCACAAGAAGTCTACATAGTAGACTTCATTTAGATGTCTGGAATAATCACATTTGTTTTCTCATGGCAATTTGAGATAGTTGTACATATGATGTCTCATGTATAAGTCTACGAAAGAAGTCTATTAAACGCTTTTAGTACTTAAACACATCTTGTTTATGGAGTATGTTTGTTGAGTTCGATCTCTCATGAGCTTGTGAAATTACTTAATCTCATCTTGTTATTAATTACGTTGCTATTATGTTAGAATTTCATACTTCACTTGATGTCTACAAATGAAGTCTTCTAAAGAAGTCTTATTATTTACATTTAATTTTGGTTGAAGTCTACCCTTGAAGTCTGCCGAAGAAGTCTGTCAAAGAAGTCTGCCGAAGAAGTCTTCTTATTTACTTTTGGAGCTATTTAATAGTTGATTGTAGATATATCGCCCCATACATGTTTACCATCAAACAATAAATCATTACAAAATTGTATTAGACATTCGAATCAAAATATATATATCTAACATAATTAAAAATACAAGTAAATAACAGACAACAAAACTTACTTGTTTTATAGATGAGACTCAGATCTGCAACAATAAGAGAAGATATTGTGAATACACAGGAGAAGACAAAGGTATGTACTAAGATGTGGATACTATATTAGGTGTGGATCTAACAAAAATCAAATGAAATACTTAAATATAGATGACTGTGGATCAAAAGATGAGGAATTGGAAAGGAGAAGAAGACTGAGGGCTTACCGCTGCAACAATGGCGATGGAGGCGGCAAATGTTAAGGTCACATCAAAAGAGGAGAATACAAAGGTTTATACTCAGATCTGGACACCGTATTTGGTTTCTTCCCTGAGTTTTATCCATGATGAGTAGACTATTAAAAAAACATACATATATACACAAATGACTAAGAGAAAAATGGTCATTTAAATCCTCAAATATTGAAAATCGATATTTTATTTCTGAACTATCTAACTCGCAAAATAATTTCCCAACTATGTGTTTAATTATCAAAATTAAGCATTTTAAAAATCGACTTTAAATAGTAAACGGACGTCGTTAATCTAACTTCGCGAAGCTTATCTTCTTCAACCCTTTATGTCGTGTTCTTCCTCAAATATGAAAATGAAAAATCCTAAAACCGATTTCCAGAACCAATGTTCAAAGTTTAATCTTGTTGCCCTAATCCTCAATGTTTAATCCCAATGACCAAGACTTATATATCATAGTGATTTGCACTAATGTAATTCCCATCGTGTCATAAATTACAACCTGGCTTCAAAAAGATGTGTTAGGTGTTGGTTTGTGTAAATCTAATAAATTTTATTTTGGTTACAGATATTTCCCATGAATGTGAAAGTGTCAGCTGGGACCTTAGTCACTGTAACTAATTGGTTATTTGGTTGGATCGTAACTTATACTTTTAGTTTCATGCTACAATGGAATGCATCAGGTAAAATATGTAATTTATAATTAATACCATTACTATTATTATGAATAATTCGTTAATGGATGATTGATTGTCTTTTTTTTTCTTTTTCAAGGAATGTTTTTCATTTTCTCAATGATCTCCGCCTTTTCGATTGTTTTTATATATTTTCTGGTGCCGGAGACGAGAGGTCGATCACTTGAAGAAATTCAAGCATTGTTCTCCAACTCTGTACAATGATTTCGTTTTAGGTAAAATGATCATATTAATCGATTATTGTAATTGGGGAAAAATGATTATTGTGAATATGTGTGAGCTTGAATGAGATTTGTGTATGAATTGAATTTTGGATGGGAAAATGGCAACAATAAATTTGTATATTTACGGGTTAAAAAATATGCATGATTTGGCTAAATATGTAGAGAAAATATAGCTGTTTTCAAAACCCAACGTTTCATTTGTAATTAATTAAAAAAGAATGATTATCCGCTTTGAGTGAAAGAAACTGCGTATTCTTGATATCGTGGTCTCATATGTTGACAAAGAGACATAATAATTATCGATGTCTCCAGTATAAAACCAAAATCTGTAAGATGTATCCCGTATTAAGTTTAGATTTAATAACAAATAAACTTGTGTATATCAGTATTCGCATGGGTGATTCGTTGGTTTTGATTGCACAGACAAAAGTACAGAGTTTCGTCGCAATAAAATAATATAGTGCGGGTATCTTTTAGAGTTCTATGTGCTTATTATATTTCATTAACCATTGTTAATTTATTATAGAAGAGTATACAATATAATGCGGATCCGAGGCTGTACGGGAGCGTATTTCTGAAACTATTTTAAAAATTGAATTGTATTTTATTTGATTTTTATCTTTGATTATTTGAAATCTATTGGATTATTTGATTGTTTTAAAAATGCATGAATCTGAATGAATTTGCTTTCCTTGGTAGAAAGTGAGATTAAGTAGATCCGATTAATTATTTACAAGTAACTGAACTTGTATGATAGTTAATCAACAAGTTAGTGAAGTTGCTATTAAAAATGAAGTCTAATAAAAATAGGGAAAAGTGCCAATTTCGACCTAGATTTTTTTCATCGGGCTTTTTAAAATCTGAATTCATCACCAGTGCGTATTTCAATCTAAACGACATAAAAATTTAAATTTTGTATCCAAACTTAACGTCGTTATCCTTAAACCGATTTTGACTAACGAAGAGTTAGTCAACTGTTAACTCCAAAACTGTCAACTGTTAGCTTACACTCTCATTGATTTATTACGCGGAATTTATCTAATGTTTTACAGTATGTTGAGAGCATTTGTAGACAATTCTGAGTTTTGGTATTAAAATAAAAGAATAACAAAAAGTTTAAAGTAGTGAAAAAGCGTGAAAAAGAAAACATCAAATATTTCTCTTTACTGTTCAGTTATGCCCGTATGTTTAATTACATTATTGAATTTAGTTTCCCCAAACGTAAAATAAATTATTTGAATCAAGATTAGACATGCAACTATCTTAAATCTGCCATGTGAGTATGAATATGATAATTACATAATATTAAAAAAAAATTCAAATAATGAATCCAATATATTGTTAAAGAGTTGATATATATATCAAACCATGGAATATAATAGATCTATTGAATGTTTAAAATAAAATTTTACTTTATTAAGTATATATGAAACCACAGAATATTAATTTTTTTTCATTGAATAACAAGGAAAAGTTTTTTTGTAAAATACTAAATTCAAAAAAAAGGTGCGACTACCGATTTCTTTCTAGCTGCATTTATAAATAACAATATTTTTTTGTGCGAAATACAGATGATCCAATAGTTAACTAACAATCCCTTATAATTTGAGAATCATTTTTATAAAATAAAATCTATTTGACATGTTATTTACATTCATGCCAAGCTAATGTGTCAATACCAGAGAACCTCTCATAAAAGTGTAGAAAGATTTTTAAATTAATATAATATTTACATTTTATGTCACTTATATTAATTTTTGAAAAAATCCATTGTATTTTTATCAAGTATTAAACTAACCATTCACAAGATAAAGGAGAAATAAGCAAAACAAAAAAAACTTACCATAATCGATTATGTTCTCCCTCTTCCATTATTCTTGTTCAGATAATTTATATTAATTGGTTATAATTATTATATTCTTATTCATTTTTGCATCATATGTTTGTAAAAATTGAATCATTACATTATCTATATAAGAGAAAAACATACATATTTTTGGCGTATGTTATTATTAGTTTTTAAAATAAATATATGTTATTTAAATTGTTAGAAGTGGATGTGAAGATGAAATAGTGGCCCAAATTTTTTTATAAAAAGACCAAAATAATAAAAAAACCACAAGAGTAAAAAACATGCTTTATAAGAATCTAAGCTTCATTTTTCTATTCGGTTTAATCCATTTTTAATAAAATAATATGTTTAGAATTATTAAAAATATATTTAAATATTTTAAATTGATAAAATGAAAATAATATAAAACTTTTGACTTGGTAAAAATATTTATAATAATAGAAATATTATAACTTGATTGAAAAGTTACATGATATACTAACAGATTATAGATCCCATACAATAATTTTATGAAATTTTTAACGAAAAGTACAATAATTTTTATGACTAAAACTACAATAAATTTCTTTAATAATTACTTTAGTTATGCACAGATCTTACCTATAATAATTAAATAAAAAGTATATTAGAGAGATCTCAACTAGTCAATCTCCTGTATCACAAATTGCTTTAACAATGTCACACTCGCTAATTACTTTATAGTTATTAGTATTTATTTAAATAATATCTCTAATTTAAGAAGACTATTCAAAATAGATGTGGAAAGGCAAAGAAACCGAATTTATACGAAACTGTTTCATGTGCTTCTCGTAGAGCCGTAGAGAACAAAGAGGCAAAATATACACTGCAAGTTAGGGAAATTGCAAAACAAACCTCAGGAAATCTTTTTACACATAAACAACCCAAAACAAAATTAGGTGTTACCTAAACCCCAAATTTCCAATTTAGTGCAAATCAAACCCTAGATCCAATTTCCGTTAATCAGGACTTACTAAAACGACACCATTTTAGTTAGTAGTAAAGAATGTCGTTTTGAGTCTCCAACTAAAAAAAAATACTTGAAACCGTAAGAATTTAAATAAAAAAACATACAAATAGTTTTTACAAAAAAAGATTCTTTGGACTTTTTCTTTTTTTTTGCAAATTTCCCCTAACGTGGACTTTTAAATACGTTTAAACTACTAATGATGTTAAAATTCAACCTCCTCCTTTTTTTCTTTTAACAGTCCACGTCATCTTTTCTATTTGTCACCTAATAATTCAATACTCAATTCAACTTTTATATTTATAACAGCTTCACGTAATCAAATTCAACATTTTACCCACCATTTTTATTTTATATTCTTATTTTATTTTATAAAGTTTACCATAATTTTATAAATCTTTATAAAATATGTTAAAATTTCGTACGCTTTATAAATCTGTTTATAAGAATTTATAAATCTGTAAAATTCATCTATATTTATAACAAGAGTTTATTAAACAATAATTAAAAAATATAGTAGAAATTACTTTGTTTGTTCTGTATCCAAATGAAATTAATTAAAACTATATTTATAGAGTTTAAAAAAATTATGAATTTTGATACAAAAACGTAAAAATTATTTACTACATAAAAATCATTCTTAAATAGATAGAATGAGATGAAATTTTCAAAGTATTAATCACTAGTAAAAAGTAGACACATGATATTAGCTTGTTCAAAAAGTTTATTCAACTGAATTAAATCCATCTTTATCAACTATCTCGTTAGAAGCTTTTAACTGTTGAATTTTTCTTTTAACACCTCCAATATAGATGATCTAACACAATAGTTTCTTCTCACATTTAGTAAGGAATTCTGAAAACTGTTCCGCCTTTGCAAACTTATCTATCATATTTTTTTGAAGAATTTGTTTGTCGGCTTCGATCTTTCCTAACAATCTACGACCAATAATGTTAAGACTGATTTATTGTCTCGTAATGCAAGGGTTAAGAAATGTTTTGTTATCGTTTGTTAACACTTATGTGTCATATTTGGTTCTGTTTATTAGCGAGCGATGTAAATAACATTTTTATTTGATCAATGAAGAAGTGCTTTTGTTGCAAATAAGTAAAACTATACAAGTATTAAAAGACTGAGTATTATTGTAATGAAACTTTAGTCTTTATTAGCTATCGTCGGTGTATACATAAAAATTGGTCTTAAACATCGATTGATGACTATTCCATTAAGAAAATGTATTAAGAAATCAGGCTGCATCACTATTAATGCATGAATGAGAGCAGAGAATTGGCTAATTGGATCTACACGACTAGATCAACTTCACACAAAAATTATAAGATCGTCCGATGAACAAATTACGAGTAATATTTGAATTTTCAATACCCTTTAGACGAATGTAATAACTCCTCAATTAGCTTCTGCTGCAACCAAGTTAAGTTGAAGGAGACAAAGCTATATACCTGTCGTGATATATGTTCACACACATTAAATACGCATAAATACAAAAAGCCCTACAAATCACTCTAAATATGTAACCGTACCTTGACTTGTATAGTGTACATGAACCTCTCATTGACTCGTGCGGTTAAAGAGCTAATGACTTCAAGTCCTTGCTCGTGAAGAACCTCAAGAACCCTTGAGAGTGGCGAAGCCTCAACACCTGATACTGAGCTATTCACAACCACCTCGATGCCGCTCACGCACGGTTGCACCAAGATACTCGCTGAATCCGATCTACTTGATCCATTTCCAGATCCGGATCCGGTTTTACTACTATGGTCCGAAAAAATTGGACCAATCTCTCTCTTTAGCTCGTCTCTTCTTGCGGCTAGACCATGTATCCGGGTTTGCGTGTCCTTGATGAAACTTACTGCTCCGTTTACCTGATCTGACATTGCTCTCTTTCCCTGCGGAAGAACGAGAGCTATAAACCTTTAAAAACTAGAATCCTAGAAAACAAAATCTCCCATCAATGGATTTGAGAGGAAGCTTGGGAAGTTCAATGATTTTATATGAGTAGATATATGAACCTTGATGTATTGGAGAGGTAGGTGATTACGAAGAGAGGCAAAAAGGATGGCCATTTCTTGTCTTCTTTGCCGTTCGATGTTGCGATGGAGAAGCTTCTTCTCCGTCTTCGTTTCGTCTCTTTCCTGAGACATATAACTCTGGTGCCTTTTTTTAATAGGATTATTACAATGTTCCATGGATAGAGAGGTTTTGGCAATGGCAGATCTCAGTAGAGGTTAAAAATATTAGGTTTTATAGTAGACTGCCCTTAAAATGATTGGATCTGTCTTCTTCAATCTTTTTTCATAGAATAAAGAAAAAGAAAAGAAAGAAGACTAATACCACACAATGCAGCCTGGAGAGTTATTCTTTTCTTTAGTCGCATATTTTGGTTTAATGTACTAGTTTCACTATTTATCACACGTGATAAAACTTTATGCTTTGTGTGTATATAATCTTTTATAAAAGTTATGCTTTGTATGCATAACTTTTTATCAGAACTTTTAGTTATTTCATACAATCTTTTTCATGTAAGCGTGTGATTTATATAATTTATAAGTGGAGAGCATGTTAGTTTATTCATCCAAATGATCCACTTGGGGATCCACTTGGGGTGTAGTAAAGATGAGATTTAATGTTTGTTCAATATAATTTAATTTATCACATAGATGGATCACTGGTTGATTTTTTAAAACTCAGCTGAAATTTTAAAAAAGTCTTGATTTAGTTTCAGTAGAGCATCTCACTGCATCTTAACTTAGTTCGAAATAGTAAAATACAAAATGCTTTTTTAAAAAATTAAGAAAATCCTAAGCCTCTTCGTTTTTCACTTCTCTCTCGCACCGCTTTTTTCTCTCTCTGGTTTTCGCATTTTTCTACAGCGACTCACCCTCTTCCCGGCGACTGTCTCTCTTCGACGACTCACCCTCTCTCCGGCGACTCTCTTTTGGGACTCTCTCTATCTCCGAGCGAGTTTGTGCTTAAGTTTTTTTCTCCGGTGAATTACAAAACCCTAAATCACTTAATTTCACTCCTCTCTTTCCTCTTTCACATCTCTCTCCGGCGAGTCTGTCTGACGGTTCTCTCTCTCTCTTTCTCTCTCTGGCGAACTACAGAGGTAAACAAAATTTTTTTTTGGTTAATCTGCGAGGCGGTTGCGGGTCGTCAAAATATTTCGGGGGCAGATGTGGGTTACGTTCTTTTGGCCACGGGTCCCGCAGATACCGCATTTTAAAATTTGTGTCGTTTTTTATATTAAACTAGTGTGTCGTTTTGAAGAAATAAGATAGAAATGTGTGTTTTTTTTGTTTAAGCCGAAATGTGTGTCGTTTTGATGCGGCTAACCCTAAATTTAAAAAAAAAAATTTTGTGGATTACCCGCGGGTCCCATAAAATTTTTGCGGGGCGGGTGCGGGTCTTGCATTGTTAGATTCGTGGATCTGGCGGATAAATTCTGAGCAAAAAATTTTAACTCGTACCCGCAGCGGGGCGAGTCATGCAGGCGGTTTTTACCCGCAACACAGGCCTAATTGGAGCATTTTGGAGTCAAGCAAATGATTTGCCAAAAATATCAGATCGTTGAGCGATTTTGGACTTGATGTCGGTCGACACCGTACGCGAGACCAGCATTAAAAGATTTGCAAGAAATTGCACTATGGCCCAGAAGTTTTATTATTTACAAAATAGCTCCTCCGCGATTTTGACCTACTTATTTGTTATTTTAGTCATTGTTGAGGACCAAGTTTAATTTTATCAACTTTTTAGAGAGATTGAGATCTAGAGAGCTTTTGGGGAGACGATTCCAAACCATGTTCTTACCGAGAGAAGAATTTGAACCCCTTTGTATCTTTATTTCAATTTCTTAATTGCATGCTTCTTATTTCATGATGTTTGTTCCAATCACCATGTCTGAGTAGTTTGCTTGTTAGGATTAAGGTTAATTCGAAGGTAGAGAATGAATTGTTAGATTGAAATTGAATTTGTTAGGGTTATCAATAGAGTTCTTCATCTGGATTGCGTTTAAGGCTAGTTTTAGTTTGATCACCTAGAATCTAGATCTTAGGAGGATTGATTGATACAAAAGTATTATCGATCACTTGAACTATCTGCAAAGGAGTTCGGTTTAGAGATTTTGTGAACAATTGAACGTGAACTTTAATGCTTGTCTGATTTATTAAATTTGCAAAGAAATTTAGAATTCAAGGTTTAGACCTAGATAATTTCCACTGCGAAAGTTGGTTAATTTTATAATCGTGTTTCGAGTTCGAGAATAGATCTTCATTAAATTTCTAACAATTGTTTGATTTACAATTCTGATTTATCCGAGAAACACCGTAAGCCTAGTTTTCTCTCCCAATCGAATTTACTACATCTTTTTGTTGCTTTGTTCATTTTAATTATATTCATTATCATTTAGCTTAATTCATAACTACGATTTATTGTGCGATCTTGAGTCTCTGTGGATTCGACCTCTTTATACTACAATTGCAATGCTATGAATTTGCATAGTAGCTCTGGGGATTACTTTTGAGCATATCACTTCTCCTCTCTCTTTTCTTCTTATATCAGTAAAGCTCTTTTTTTAGAGCTCATAGATTTCGATTTCTCCTTTGTGTTTGGAGGTTTTTCTGTCTCTCGCTCACGGTTACACATGTGCTTGTTCTCGTTTTCAGAAAAGTGACCGTTAAAATCTGGTATGGGTTTTTTCTTCTCCTAGCGTTTTGGGATGTGCGTTGTTAAATTTGTGACACAAGAGATTGTTTTTTTGCGTTTTCTTTTTATTGTTATTGGATAATGGAACTTATGTATTTTACAATGTTTGCTTGTTTAATATCTCACTTATTTTTCAATGTTTTAACTTTCTATCTCTATTTTTATTTGATGAAATAGATTTTTTGTCTTGTTTTACTCCAAGTACTCTTTATCAGTTAGATTTGTGAAATGATTTGATTTGCCAAATTATGTTTCCTGACCAAGTAGTTGCAATTTGTGTCGCTAGAGAAGCCATATATTTTTCCAGGAAGAGTTTAATGATGATTTTGACTCATGGAACATAAGCTTTATTTTTTTATGTTCTTAGTTTGAGATTTTATGTAAGACATGTCGTATATTATGGTTTAAGAGTTTATGTAAGATATGTTTATTTGTTTTGCAGGATACATTTAGATTTCTATTTGAGGATGATGACACCGATTTGATATTAGGTGAGGAGGAAAGCATGTATGCTCTTATAGAAGAAACGTATGGAGAGATGAAAATTAGTACTGGCAGACAATTAGTGAGGATAAATAGACTCTGAGGTACAGTGCTATAAAAATTTATGCATGAACCAAGAAATGTTTGAGAGGTTATGTAAGATATTATCAGAAAACTATAAGTTAGAAGAATCTTGCCATATTCACCTTGAAGAGAGTGCTGCAATGTTCATATAGATGGTTCCACAAGATCTAACTATAAGGGTCATAACTGAGTGATATCAACATTCACTTGACACAGTGAAAAATAAGTTATATGAGGTTTTAAGTTGTCTCTTGAAATTTGCAACAGATATTGTGAAACCTACAAGGGATGAATTCGCAAGTGCTAATCTTGTTCTAGTAGATAATCTACAATAATGGTCTTATTTCAAAGATTGCGTTGGTGCCCTTGATGGTACTGATGTGCCAGTTTGTCCTCATCGGGGAATATTGAGCCATTTAAAGGTAGAAAAGCAGAAGCAACAATGAATATTTGCTATAAGAAATTTCAGTATGAAATTCATATATGCTTATGTCAGGGTTCCCAAGAGAGCACATGACACAAAGGTGCTAACATATTGTGCTATACAAGAAGCTTATTTTCCTTATCCTCCGTCTGAAAAGTACTACTTAGTCGACTCTGGTTACCTAACCAGAAATGGTTACTTAGGCCCTCATCGTAATACTAGACACCACTTAGATATGTTCAATAGAGGAGGGTCACCGAAAAATAGTAGGGAACTGTTTAATGGCAAGCATTCTAGTTTGAGATCAGTATTCGAGTTAACCTTTGTTGTATGGACGGCTAAATGGAGGATTTTAGGCTGGAAGCATCTCAAATATGAGTTGAAGAAATGGGTCAAGATTGTGACAGCAACAATGGCTCTCCATAATTCTATTCGGGATTCACAGCAGGAGGATTGTGATTTTGCAGATTGGGAAACGATGAAATTGTATGAACAATATGGTGATGAAGAAATGTGTGTTTTATTTTTGTTTCTTTGAGTTTTAAAAATATTTGTTTTCTTGGATATTATTGATCAATGTGTTTGTTTGTGTATCACAACATAGATTTGAGACATGTGTGTCTACTTTTTCTTTATTGAATTTTTTAGATATTTGTTTACCAAATCAATTTACAAAAGCAAATTTAGATTCTAATTTATAAATTTATATGAAAAATTTGACAAAAAAATATATTTATAAATGTAAAAAGTTTATTTTTGATCTATTTACTTGTAAATAAAATTTATACGAAGGATTAAAATTAAAAGTACTAATATCAAAAAAAATTAGATTATAAAACATATCTATTTTAATCATTTGTTTAGTAAACGCATCTAGATACAAATGTAAATTCATAAAAAAACATTAAAACAAATACAGTTTCATCCAAATGGTCCATCTAAATCTATAACCGAAAATATAAACAAATAACAGCTAGATAAATTATCCAGATACACCATTAAAAATGGGGTATTCAGATGGATCATGTGAGTAAGAAAACGAACATGTTAGATGATATCAAAAGATGAGGCTTAACACACCAAATACTAATTACTAAGGTGTTGACAGTCAATAAGCAAAGATGCTGCCTTGGATCTAAGGCTTAAAAGTGTTTCTGATCAAACCAACTGATATAAAGCAAGGAGAAAGAAGCCAATAATGATGGAGTTATTAGAATGCAAATGGACCCTCAAAGAGAAACAGTCCACTATTATACTGGTATACGCTGTTTTTTCTTAAAAAAAAGGACTTCTGATCAAAATATTATGGATTTATCTATTGTGATAGTGGATGAGCCAGTCAGCTAGTCGGCAGAATTTAAAATAGAAGCTTGAAAATAGATAAAGCTTGAACTAAAAAGTTTGTTGTTATATTGTGTGTGGTTTCTCTTAGTTTTGGTGGCAACAAGGGAACCATTATGCAAATAAGAACGTGTGTAGTATACCCAAATTCCATACATGTACTCAAATTATATAATCTAATTCAAGAGATTATTTATAGACCGGTGATGTGACCGAATGTATAGTATTGGATCGATCATGGATAGATATAGTGTCGAGTAATTATGAGAGCTATATTGCTGTCATAACCATTAGATTTTTTTTTTAAAAAGATTTCATTTATGTCAAAGTATTATAAAGACAAAACAGTAAAACTGCCGTCAAGGAAGACAAATTTAGTAAAACTGCCGTCAAAAAAAGACAAATTTAATAATGAGGATAGACTATAAATAGATAGGAAACATGAGATGGACAAGCTAAAAGATAAGACAGCTCAGAAAATGTTGGAAGCAGATTGAAAGAGGAGACAAGGACGATACACCTTTAGTGAATGCATACGGGATACTATATAACAAGCCCGACAAACCAATTGAATAAACTGGCCCAGTCAAAACTACAAATCTATAATGAAATCTGATTCACAAGAAAACATAGTCACAACTGTCAAAGTTGGCCCCATTACGACCACTAGAATTTGCTATTAGGCCCAATCACGAGGATCAACATAATGTTTAGATATTTTTTTGTTAATCACCAAATTTCTTGACCAAATCTGTGAGACTAATCTCCAAAGCCTACCATTGTGTGATTTTCGCATAAATCATCTAAGCGAAACTCGATGATTAGTTTTCATGAATTGACAAGATGAAGATATTCGACTATGTGCAATATAGAAGAGACTTTAGAATTGAGGAACAAAAGCTAAAACAGAGGATAAATCAGCTCAACACTAAACAAAGACAGTCTTGTCACTTGCGGAATGTAACTACAAAAACAAGATATCAAACAAATGTTCTAAATCAATAAATAATACCTGCAAAGTTCTAGTTTTTGTATAGTTCATAGTCAACACACTAAAACCATTACACATGTCTACAAAACTCTACTCTCAAAGAAACCACTCTATCGGCGTTGTTTCCTTCGTCTCTTGAACGGGAATTGGGACTGCGACGACCGTGAGAACTCTGTAGGCAGCTCCGGTGGGCTCATTGTTCCTGTAAGCATCCCTAAAACCTCTTTCATGGAAGGTCGTGAAACAGGAGATCTTTGCAGACACTGAAGAGCTACCTTAATGCACAAAACCGCTTGTTCTTGGTCCAAAAACTGCAACTTCTCATCAACCAGATCACCCAATCTCCCTCTTCTCGCAAGCTTCCGTGCCCATGACATGAGGTTCGCACGCTGTATAATCTCAGACGCGTGTCCTGTTACTTCCAGCGGACGCCGTCCTGAAACCAGGACTAACAACAAAACTCCGTAGCTATACACATCACACTTTTCAGACACATCATCTATGTTATTACCACTACACTCGGGCGCAATGTAACACATCGTCCCTCTCATGCTCGGCGTGCTACTGACTCCGCAACTTTTAGCTGAATCGTGACTGTTTTTGAGCCTTGCTCTCCATTGTTCACCGCTTAGCCCATCTAACCACCAGTCTATGCTACTACTTACACTGTTACTGCTACTACCTCTTCTTTTCTTCATGTACAATTCTTCATGAACACTCGTATCATCACTGTAAAACTCAGATTCCAAAGTTTTCTTCTTCTTCTTTCTCTTAGCTAATTCTTTCCGATACTCATCTTTCCACCATTGTCTCACCATCCTCCGCTTCTTCTTCTTCTTCTTATCCTCCTCATCCAGTGAAAGCCACCATTCTAGTCTCTTGCTACTCTTCTTCTTCTCCATCTTCTTACTCGACAAAGAAGCTGGTTCCGCGGTCTCAGCAATCCAATCGCTACTCGGTCTCTCCTTCTTCACCTCTGAGCCAATCCACTGCATCACATAATCCTTCACTCTACCTCCACCAACATTGCCTTCTTGCTTCCACCACCAATCTTTGCTCTCCATCTCTTTCCCATTTCGCTTCACCACATTATCAACCTCCGAAACACTGACTTTCTCCGCCATTTCTGGAGAAACAGAGACACTCGTCGTCGTCTCCGGTGATGTCAGAGGAACCTGCACCGTCTCCGGCGAAGCAATCACAGACCCAGGAACCTTATAAATACTTACCGGAGACTGATCAGTGAATCCAAAGTTAGATTCATCATACCCAGTCGTGTTAGTTATCACACTCTCTACATCTTCCACTACAGATCCGTTGCTCTCGAATCTAATCTCATCATTCTCCGGTGCTACTGTGACTACGACTTGATCTGATTTCAACCTCGCGAGACCGAAATCGGCGATTTTCGCAGAGAAGACACGATCCAGTAGTATATTGCTCGGTTTCAAATCGCCGTGAATCACAGGCGGACTCAAGCCGTGAAGGTGTTTAATCCCTTTTGCGATATCAGTCGCAACGAGGAACCGTCGTTTCCACTCCATGAGCTCAGGGGACCTACGGTGGAGAAGCGCGTCCTGGAGATTTCCGTTTTCCATGAACTCGTAGACGAGAATCAAACGTCGTCTCCGCCGTATTCGATCGTGAGAGAATCCGATAACGGAAACTACGTGAGGGGATTCAAGCTTACCGGCGAAGAAAAGCTCGTTCTGAAACTCTCGCTCTCCTTGAAGAGAACCTGAATCCATTACCTTAACGGCTACATTTCCACCGGAAGACTGAGGTAAGTTTCCACGGAATACGGTGCCGAATCCGCCTTGACCTAGCTTATTTTCCGGCGAGAAAGAGGCGGTGGCTCTGCGGAGAGAAGAGTAAGAGAACTCATGCAGCGGCGGTTTCTGAGGCGGCGAAGAGGAAGAGTCTAACGCCGCAGAGGATCGGCGTTTGCGGCTGAATTTGCAGAAACAGACGGAGAGAGTGATGAAGAGAGAGAAGCCAACGCCAGCGGCCGTAAACGGCGGGAAGATGCGAGTGGTCCTCTGATGGTGAGCTGACGACGGTTGATTCGCCGGTGCCTGCGACGGGATTGCTCGTGACGACATAGAAATTTGATTAGTCGAAAAATTTATGATTTTTTTAAAAAATTTTCCAACAACTAAATGTTTTTTTTCTTTGCGATTACATTCTCCAGATGAGGCAGTTACGAAATTTATGTGGTCACACAGTAGTTAATGACTTTTCTTACATTTAATGATTTTTTAATTACATCACGAAAAGACTATTATTAATGTTTGACAGTTGAGGCTTGACACTTTTTGACTTTTTACCAAAATAATTTTTATCAACATTACTCTAATGATTAAGTTACATATTATCACTTATATATTATGGTCAGGTGAAACTTTAAGTTTTCTTTTTCAACAATATAAAACGACTTGAATAACCAAATCCATCATTTAAAATTTAAACGAACAATATAAATATTACTAAACTCTGATGATAACTGATCAAATAAATCATAATTAACAAAAAGGCACTCTCGTCTTTGGGTCCGAGCAACTGCCATTGATATTTTTTTACCTACCATTATTCTTAGATGACAAATCAGACGTCTTATTTTATGGAAAAAATGGCAATAGTGAATTTAGAAAGTAATAATTATCTGTAAAAATAGTATTGCGAAATAAGAAAATTTAGAACACCTAACCATTTAAAACTGAGGGAGTACTTATGAGTATTAAAAGAATCACCATTTAAAAATAATTAGATTCTAGTTGACTTATCCCACTTATGCACCGCAGTATCTATAACTTTTTAAAAAAATCTGAAAATCCATAATTGATTAAATTATTAGATATTAAAAAAAATACTAATTTTTAATATATTATCATTTTGTCAAGTTAGAATAGTTATGATAATGTTTATATTTAAATTTTTTTAACTAAACATATTAATTTTTGTAAATTTAAGTGATAAAGTATGTTACGTTTTGCATACGAATGATATATATAAATCTAATAAATATAAAAACGAACATGAACAAAACATACAACCGGAATGAAAACTTTTAAATTTTGTTTTACGGAAAAATTTGTTAATTTGTTGATATCTTGTATAACGGAGAAGTAAAAGGGAAGACTTCAATTTTTTGGCACAAAAGTAATAAACAAGATTCTTGATTCTTACATTTTTTTGTGGTCCAAGACTCTTGAAACAAAACAAGACGTAGAGAAAAGCTACAAGGCCCACAAACACAATTATGATTCAAATAAAAGTGTGAAACAATCACTGAGACGATTTTGCTTCGGAAAGTGACTCAAAAAGAAAAGAACAAAAAGAAAAAAGAGAATTATTATAAGCTTCAAAGCACAATTCTTGGCATTCGTCAGGCTTGTTCAAGGCATAAACCATTAAACTACAA
This sequence comes from Schrenkiella parvula, assembly GCA_000218505.1. Lineage (NCBI taxonomy): Eukaryota > Viridiplantae > Streptophyta > Magnoliopsida > Brassicales > Brassicaceae > Schrenkiella > Schrenkiella parvula. The sequence goes on along the minus strand of CM001192.1, from coordinate 7,538,398 downwards.
GATCTAGTCTATTTTGTTTTACGTTTTGATGTGTTGTTTGGTTTAAATTCAAAAGCTAATTTGCACTTTGGAAAATAATGGTTTTATTCAAATAGTTTTAAAGAAACTAAACAACACATTGACGCCAATGTCTAGACCGCGTATGTTTAGTGCACACATGCCAACTAATTAACAAATAACTCCAAAATGGTCGCACAAAAGCACATAAAGTACAATTAGAGAACACACATTTTCAAAGTTAACTCTTATTTTATTGCTAAAACCACCATATAACCTTCTATAGCCCATGCTCAAAGTCCAAACCACTCTTTTTCTTCTTTCCACATTCGCCGTTGTTAATGTTTTCGTAACACCAATGGCCCAATTCATAGCAAACAAGCGCTAAACCCTAAATCTAAGGCTCATCGCTATATCAACATCTTATTCCTTGACTTTAACCTCTTAATCGCACGACAACTAAAAGCCGATCCATAACATTTCTATTGAGAGCTATTCTTAAGATCAATGACAATTACACTTATATTGTCACTGCTTTGTCTTCCCAAAGCCAACCGTGTAAGCAACGTTGCAGCCAATACACTCCTTGAAGGATTCTGTTCTGATGATCCTACTCCTCCATTGTCGTCTTCTTGAGCCATACTATTCAAATCAAGACCAGAGGGAGCATCTTCACGGAGACAAAACCTAGCTATGTCGCAAGCTAGCTGACTTGAAAGTACGTCCCAAAGGCCATCGCTCGCTAATATTAAACATTCATCTCCAAGTTCCCTTCTCATGAATGTTACTTCTGGTTCCCATGCGACCATTGGTTTTAGATACCTATCCCCTGCCCACATGGAGTGCAACACATCGTTAGGAACACTCTCCTAATATAAAACCTACAAAGCCAATCCTGAGAACTGAGTAATATTTACCTATTGCCCTCGACGTGGCTAGAATCCCTTCGACTCTAGCTCCATCCACTACCAAAACTCGACCACCTGCTGCTTCAATCCTCGCACGCTCGTCTGGTCTATCCGGCTGCATTAAACCCACACTTCACAACTTCAAACCAAAACACTCCAACGCTCTGGTAGGAGCTAAGACAGAGTATGCTACAACTTAACCAAACCAAACATTCGAATCAATAAAACCACCTTATGATCATTACTCAAAGGAACAGCTGTTCCATTTCGACACAACACCGCACGTGAGTCACCAGTATTGGCTACGACTATGTGCTCTTCCGTCAAAACCGCCGCGACCGCCGTGGAACCTGAAATCGCAGCCTCCCTCGGGTCGCAGTTGCAAAGAGACACGGTGGTCCCGCACACGCACGTGCTCGTTGCAAACTCTTCCATCCTCTCGAAGCTCCTCCTCATCACTCCCCGCCACTTCTTCTCCACGGCGTCGTTTTCTCTCTCTCTTTCCTCTTCTTCTAGCTTGCATTCTGATTGCTCCAGCTCCTCCTTCACCAACGTGTGCATCGTCCTGCTGCACAATGTTGACACCTGTTAAATTACCAAAACACTCCTCGTAAAATGATTCTTTGTCGTTTCAAGCTGTTAAATTACCAAAACGCCCCTGGTTAAATGATTCTTTGTCGTTTCAAGCGGTTAACATCGGAGAGTTTATTATTCCGATTGCTTTACCTGAGAACCGCCATGGCCATCGTATACAGCGAAGAAATGAACCGGGTTTTCCCGGTTAATCACCGGTTTACACAAATTCGGTTTAACGGTAACCGTATCTTCCATCTTACGGGATCGTCCCATCAACGAGACTATTCCGTACATCGGCTCGTCGTCTTTTTCTTCTCCTTTCCACACAGTTGTTTCCGGTTTACAGTAAGACGAAGCCGGAGACGGGAAGAAACCACTGATATCCGCCGGGAGACCTCCAATCTCCTGCGTCGTCGTACTCCGACGAGGCTGTTTCCTGACCGGAATGAAGGATGAGTAAATGGTTTCTTGCTCTGTCCGATCTCGATTCTTTGACGAGCTAGGCTCGCCGAAAACCGCCGCTTGCCTCCGCATCTCGATTCTCCGTCGACGGCGCTCACGGCATTTAGTCGGCGAAACGTCGTCTCTTCGTCCGGTGGAAATAGTTCTGTAGATTTCGGTCATCGAAGAAGTGTGATCCAGTAGTATTGTCGATGTAATGGCGTTTCGATGATCTCAACATCATCACCGTAGTATCAGTGAGCACCGCTTTATATACAAGGAGACAAGAGAGAAAGAGAGAAGAGACTCAGCTTTGAAAGTGAGAGCTTACGAGGAATAAGAGGACACGTGTCGGCTAGATAATGCATTCGCGTGTTAAGCTCAGGTGTTAAGTTGTTATCCACGTGGAGACGGCTTCGGGTTTTTATAAAACCATCCTGTTTTGTAATTCTTTATTATGAATTTGAACAGTAATTAATTGATGATTAAAAAAAGATTGAAATGCAAATTCATTTAAGTATTTTTATCAAACGGTGTTATGATATGTTAGACGCCGTAAACTAACCAATCTATGAGAGTTATAGAGATGGACAGTTTAAACTTTAAACTGTCATTAATATTTTAAATGATGATACTTAAAAGTAGTTATAATTTAACGAGACTTCCACAGAAAGAGTATCTTCCAGTAAACAACCTTTCGGATGAGAATTAATATGAAATACAAAATTTTGTTGCGAGTCAAATGATTGATATATGCATTAACAATTGCATAGTTTTGTTTTAAAAAATAATGATGATTAGCTGTAGAAATATCGATTTTGTCGGAAACTATGATATTTGCAAATAACCAATATACTAATCTTTATGCCGAGTTTCAAAATAAAATAATTTTACTATTTTATCGGATTTTGTTTTAGATTCAACTCATGATTTATATTGATTATTTTTTTATAAAATATTAATTACAAAGATTTTACTGTAAATAATCTGGATTGGAAGCTCTTGTACATTTTATCTAGATTTAAAATCTGGATCGGAATCGACCTAAAAATCCGGGTTGGATCAAATTCGGATTATATATTTTATCCCATTGAGCCGTATACTCTTAGACATGTGGATATATATTTTGATTCGATTATTTGAAATATTCAAATATATTAATTGTAATAGTTATTTTCAGGTATTAAAGATATATTTTTGGTATTTTAAAATTTTTTTGTTTATTTTCGGATATATTTATATTATTAAAAAAAATTGAATTATATTTTGGAGGTATTGGATATATTTTAGATATTTTGAATAATAAATATTCGAATCCACTTGGAACAAAAAAGTATTTTGGGTATTTATCAATTCTCAAAATTAAAAACTAAATAACTTAGAATCGAAAACACCGAATCTGAAATTGAAACTGAAGATCCCAATGCTAGACTTAAGGTGTTCTCTTCGTAAAATTACTCTACATTCTCCTTACTTATCATAAATTATTCTATTACATATGTGAAGTTAGTTGAAGTTATGATATGAAATCTGGAATAACATTGACTGATTGTTCCAAATCTCGAGTAATATTTATTTATGCAACTATTGATACATCATAAAGTTGGAGATATCGTCGGATCGTGGAATCTCAGTCGTCACTCTTCTTCGGTGCTACTACACATGGTCATCATCTACAACTTCTCGATTCCTCAGGTTGTGCGACTTGTACCGATTAAACACGTGGCATTGCTAATTAATTCTTTAATTGGTTTCCTACATATGAAGAAAGCGGCGATATATATATTTTATGCTACCAACAAATATATTTTTTTTAAAGAAATCATGTAATGCTTATTTCACCACTCAAACAGTAACCAATATCTACAATTTTCATAGAAATATTGAATTTAAAGTGGGTGTACCTGAAAAAAAATGTGGATCAATTTCAATAACCCAATATCTTAATAGTTAAACATATTGGTCTTCTAAGTTTATGTACGTAATAAATATTGTGAAGATGAGAAAAGAGGGTTGGTTTTCTTATGTTTTGGATTTATATTCTTTTAGTACAAATTAATTGTAGACATTCATATATTTATTTAGATTTGAATCATGTTTTTTGGATTTAGAATAAAAAAAATTATTTGAATATTTTAAAATCTAGACTAGATTATTTTCAGCTCCAGTCAGATTTGAATTGGTTTAAATAATTTATTTAAAATTCCGTTCTTATTCAAATATTTGTTAAAAAATAATTTGAATTAATTTTCAATTATCTAAAAATAACTATAGATAAAACTCGATTTCAGTATTTTTAATATAAACTATTCAAATTTATCAAAAAATATTTAAAAATATCTAAATTTCTTATAATCCAAAAATAACTAATATATTCTTTGTATAACTGTACTTTTATATAGTTAGGTTATTGTAAATATTATTATGGCTTATAATTTTGGATATGCATGATTCTGAACTGTTGACTCTACCATTTTTGATCTCGCAACTCTTCCCACAACCAACTCCATCATGTATATGAAAATCTCGTGGAGACTATTTTTGGTGAATTTTGTTGAGTCATGCATCGATCGGTCTTCTGGCCAACTGTCTCCTCTATCCATTTAGCAGTCACTTCATTTCCTACATATTAATAATTATATCATATTTAATAGAAGAATTTCGCTTCATCTAAAATATCCATATTTAAAAAAATATAAGAAAAATTGAAAATAAAAGATAAATATTTAATACTTTGTTCATCTATTCATTTTAAAAAATAATTTGGTGATCTAGGTTTAATAACTTTTTTAATCCTATTATAATCTTGAGTATACAAATTTCTAATAACAAAAAAAAAACATCTCAAAATTATTAATTATGGTTGATATATTTTAAACCCTTTTTTAGGCAAAATGTTTCAAATAAACTTCATACACCACAATTAACATTATTCTGCACTATATTGATTAACAATAACAAGCTTTTTTTACATGAAAAATTATAGAAAAATTGTCACAATAGATTGAGGAAGACGAAATCTATTCAAAATATTCAGATCCCATTGTTTACAATGTTTTAAATATTTTAGATTGTGCTTTCTAATTATTCTAAATACAAAAAATATTCGGTGTCCTTTTTTTGCGATTTTGTAACCATTTTTTAGATATTCTAAATTATTTAGATTGTACTTTTTATATTTTATAGAATATAATTCATGTATTTAAAAGAAACATAGAATTCATGTATTTATGATTATTTGGTTTCATTTGGTTAGTTTTAGATAACAGATTTATATTTAAATATAGTGTTGAACAAAAATTTAATATGATTAAAATGTTTTTTTTAGATATGTTATTTGTAACTATTTGGGTTACTTCGGTTTAGATTCGATTAATTTATTTAAATTTAAAACTAGTATCGTACAACAACTCAAACCTCGTATAAATTGTTCTGATATAACAATTATAAAAAAATTGTAACTCAGCTACCTAAAAATATAATTTAGAACATAAAACTTTTTTCAATAATTTTATACCCTATAATATTTATAAATTAATATTTGATATATTAAAAGTTAATAAATTAATATATTTTATGGATTTGAATAAGTTTTTTTGATATTAACAATCGTTGTATAAGTGAACAAAATGTTATAGTTTTCACAATATTAGTTATTGGGATTTTATTGTACAAAAAAACAAAATAAATTATATATATTTCTACTAATTCGGTCTTTTCATGCAATACTATTAGTTTTGGACATAGTTAACAATTTACAAACTTCAATTAAAAGAAGTATTAATTTTAGGGGGAAATGAGAAACTTATCTTAAAACATGTAATCCACGTGGTGGTGTAGCAGTTTTTTAAGCTGCAACTCACCGTCCAAGCCCCTGAATGGGAACTAAGAGGCAAGAGATCATAACCTAGACTTGCCGTCATTGCATCACACATCTCATTGTTTATTTTTTGGAATCTTTAAGATTATAGAAGCTACTCGAAGCTGCCTTTACTTATACTCTCATTTTCACTATCCACTTATTACAAACTTTGTCATAGTTATTACATGGAACTTGGTTCATAGGACAAATACCTTAGATTGAAACCTTTGTCGTCTTTCAAAACAACCTGAAACCTTTGATAAAACTATTTTTTATATATGTCAAAGCATATCTTCTTGATCTAGCTCCATACTTTATCGTCTCAAACCATGTAATAGAATAGATACCAAATCTAAAGTTTTGTTTTGAAGTTTTTAAAACATAATTTGGCATTGTTCTTTTAAGTATTATTTACTTTGCATTGTTTCTTTTTTATAGTGTTTTTGGCATGTTCTCTAAAACTTATAGGTAAGTATACAGTTTTGATCCGTCGTCTTGAACCGACTTTCTTGTTCCCAAGAGTCAATATTTTGAAAGGACAACCTGTAATGGAACATGTACGGCGCCTATATACAATACACTTAAGATTGTTAGTGCACAAGTCTTAGATATTTTTAAGCTTCACGATAATATCTCCATAAATTTATAATATTGATTATTACTTATTTTTTATGGATCTGTGCTGTTTTCTGGGGAAGGTTTATTCTTTCGAGTTAAAGGCCAATTTTCAACTTTTATAATAACCTTTGGTGGTTTTCAAAAGAAAGAAAAGTAATATCTTATTTTAATACTATAGAAACGATTTTAGCATCAGATTTTTTTTTTGAAATTAGTATGTCAAGGATATTTTTTTTATGGATCTGGTATCACAAGAGTCCATTTTTTTTACCTATACTAGCAAAGGCGAACGTAATTTTTTTCAAATATTTTTCACCTATACTGGAATCCATTTTTTTCACCTAAGAGAAAAAATGTAATATGGTATTATGATAAACTATTTGAACATGGGAACTATTTTTCAAATTATTATGCCATGAATCTTTAACTATTTTTTAAATTATTATGTCATGGATCTTTTTTTCTGGATCGGCGTCACAAAAATCTATTTTTTACGTTGTTTATACCGATCCGTCAAAAAATCGATATAATTGAATATAAATTGATCTCAATTGGGGATGTTCAATCTAATAAACCATTTACAAACGAACACAAATAAAAATGTAGTTTAGTTTTGATTATAACTTATAAACGTATGAATATTATTTATAGAAAAAACCGCAATACACAGATATAGTTTAGCAATAAACCGATCAAAACAAATAAACTAAAAAAAAGATTAATTATAATATAATAATATATTCTAGTATAATTATATGTAAATTATATAATATAAAAAATAATTTATGTATATAAATCTTAACATATGCAGTTTTGATTCTATTACTTTATTATTTTATTTAAAATTAAAAGTTATTTAGTATTTTTTCCATTTTATAAAAATTTTAAATAAAAAGAAGATTGTTTGTGCTAACAATTTGCTGTATTGTTTTGCTAAATTTATTTACACAATAATATTACATACATTAGTAATTTTGTTCTTATTTGCTATTGAAGAGAAATTATCGCAATTTTCAGTAGCTCTTTGTTTTGTTTATCAATAATTATTACAACTCAGTAGTTCAATAAAATATTTAAATATTTTATTTAAAACTCATTGTATTGATAATTTTTTATGGTTTACTGAATCTAATTTTTAACCATATAAATTAAAATTTACATAATTTCATTAAAATACTAAATTGAAAATTGGAATAAACCAAAATATAGAGTATCCAAACCGAACCAAATAAAAATAGATATGATTTTAATATTATAGCTATTTTTTATAAACTGAATCAAACCGGACCGAAATCCAAATTGAAAAAAATAATACTCGTATAACTTTATAAGTCCAAATTCATTGATGCTAGTATTTAAAAATTATGCATTGAGATCAATCAGCTTGAGCTTATAAAGTTACACCGGACATATATACATTGAATAATTGATCATCTAACATTACATTGTACAAGTGTACATTGAATAATTGATCATCTAACATTACATTGTACAACTGTACATTGAATAATTGCTCATCTAACATTACATTGTACAAGAGTACATTGATCTGAACATTACACAATCTTCATCGTTCACAAAAAGCACAACACATATATAAAACAGAGAAGGTGAGGTTATATAACGTTTCATTGTACAAGATAATCCCATAGAATATAATTGTCTATTCTATAAATATTTTTTTTAAAAGGGAAAATGGTTAAGAACCATGTACTTTTTAAGATTGTTCAATTAATATCCAAACTTTTTTAGAAATCATGTTCTTCTGAAAATTCTGTAAATACAAATATCAAACCTTGTTAAAAGCGTTTTGAAAGATAGTTTCAACTTTCAACGTTAGTTATGTCAAATGGTCGAAATGATATTTTAAATATGTCAATGTAGGATTGTGAGGGAGTTATAATAATGTATCTGCATTTTTTGTGCGAAAACACGAACTTGTGTTAAAATGTGACTTCCGCAAGAACATGATCTAACAATTTATAGCAGGTTTTAAAGCATTGGTTCTAGAGACGAGCTCATAATAACATGACGAATTTATTTGTGAAATTAAAACATTAGAGTTGCTTGAATAATGGTTTGTTCTCTACAGAGGCGGCAACCATGTGATTATAACCGGGCTACGAACTTTATGCGTCGCGCTCTTCCACAAAAGACCACCAAACTCAGGCCTCTTCATCCGCAGCTTCGTCCTGAAAGTAACAGTGTACGAAAGCTTCTGGTGTTTCGCTGTGAAGTTGAGTTTTGTGGGCTGGACAGTGACTGATGCGCCTTTGAAAGGAGATACAGAGACCTTGTAACTTGAAACGTGAGGACCAACATTGGTCATGGTTCTTCTAAGGGTCATAGCTTTGACATGTGTGTTCTCCGGGAACAAAGCTGAGATCGCCGGATAATTCAAGTTTCCAGGATTATTATTGGCAAGACTGTGTTTGCATGATCTGTTCGAATGCTTTGTGAAGACCTTGAGCTGTGAAGGACTTAAATCTTGAGTGCAGAGGAAATCGAGATAGTCCTGAGGTCCAATGTCGTAGACCAGACCAGGATCTATAGCTTTTAAAGGATCTATATGTCCAGCACCATGATCATAAGGCGATGAAGGAGCTGCTCCTGATGCATCCGATAGAGGCTTATACGTGTTGTCATGAACGTAAGCGGTTGTCATGAGAGCTGATTTGATAGCTGCCGGGCTCCAATCTGGATGTCTTGATCTGATCAAAGCAGCCACGCCGCTGACGTGAGGACATGACATTGAAGTTCCAGACAGTATATTGAACTTAACCCTCCTTCTATCGGATGACAAACTCGATGGCGCCATGTCTCCAGACCAAGCTGCAAGAATGTTCACTCCCGGAGCCAGCAAGTCCGGTTTCAAAATCTCCAGGGAGAGAAAGTTCGGTCCTCGCGAAGAGAATGCTGCTACAATGGGAGATGGTTTGATTCCAACTCTTGTACCAAGGATCTCTAGTGTCGCTGTGGCTCTTTTGCTCGTCATAGCGTACTCCTTGATGAATTTACCTTCTTTCTCTCCCACTGCAACCGCTGGAAGCAAATGAGAGTCTGCGACAAGCTCTTCACCGTTTGTCGCCGTGTTAGTTAAAATCATCCCGATTCCTCCTGCTCTTTTCACAACCTGACCCTTTTGCACTCTTGGAGTAACACCACGGTCGCATATCACGATCTTTCCCACCACGTTACGCCCGTCCAGAGCTCCGTCTAGACAGAAAGAGGTCGGATCAGGGCTACTTGCGTTCCTTCCTAAGTAAACCAGAGGATACTGTTTGTTTCGAGACAAAGCTGCTCTGCCTTTGTACAAAGAAACTCCTTTCAAGATTCTTTTAGTTCCTAGCTTCACTGTAGCTGGAAAGTCTCTGTCCATGGTACTTGCACCGACTGTTGTGATCCATGGAGAAACATTCGTGAGGCTGATTGGATCAGGACCACCATTACCGGCTGAACACGAAACGAAAACTCCCATCTCCATTGCTCCAAATGTTGCTATAGCCAAACTGTCACGGGAATAAGTTGAGATCCCACCACCTAACGATATAGAGAGAACATGAACTCCATCAGCAACTGCTTGGTCAACCGCTGACAAAATGTCTGAGCTGAAACATCCTCCCACCCAACAGACTTTATAAGCAGCGACTCTTGCCCTTGGAGCCATCCCTCGAGCCGTCCCATAAGCAAAACCAAGAAGATTTGCTCCTCTAACAGGTGATCCAGCTACTGTGGCTGCAGTGTGTGTCCCGTGACCGTCTTTGTCTCTTGGTGATCTGTATTCAAGCTCTTGGTCGATCTTCCCTGTTGCAGCCTCATAGCCTCTATAGAAAACTCTAGCACCGACGATTTTTCTATTGCAGTTACGTCTCAAGAACCCTCTTCCGGTTTCACAGGCTCCTCTCCAGGTAGAAGGAACAGGGGGCATGCTTGTGTCATTGAAGCTCTCACTCTCAGGCCAAATCCCAGTATCCAAAACACCAACCACCACATCATGGTCAGTGACTCTCTCAGCCCAAACTCTCTCACTCTCCTGTCTCTCTAACCCAAGAAACCTGGGACTTCTCGTAGTGTGAAGCTCGTACCTTGTCTCAGGAATCACAGCTACAACACCAGCTTCTTCCTCAAGCCTCTCTGCTTCTTCTTCGCTGAGACGAGCAGCTAATCCGTGAAACGCAGTCTGGTAAGTGTAGAGTATTCTGTTACCTTCTTCTTCTTCCTGCGATTTGGGATCCGTTACAGAGTCTATCTTGGAAGAGTACCATTGTAGGTGATTAGTGTAAGGTAAAGGCATGGCAGATTTGTCCATATGGACAACATAAGTCTTCTTCTGAGAGATTTGACCAGTTTCTGCTTGAAGAAACATGAGATTGATGGATAAGATGATGAAAAGAAAGCATTTTTGAAGTGGGTTTTTGTCAGCCATTGTTGGGAGCATAGACTGAGAGAATCAAGAAGCTTAAGGAGACTCTCTCTTTCTCTATCTATCTATCTATCTCTCTCTCTCTCTCTTTTTGGGAGAAGAAGAGATAAAAGAGTCGTTGTTACTTGGAGGAAGTAGTAATAAAGGTGAAGTAAGAGGTGGTTTCGTAGATGCTCTGTGAGCACAATTACTGAGAAGTGGTTGGTAATGGCAGAGAAGAGTAATCAATGAGCTCATGACTCCTTTTGCTACTTGTATATATGCATATAGTACCGTTAGGTTTCAGAATTTATGACTCATCTGCTCCAAATTTCGAATTTTTAATGCTTCTTAGTTAGTTTATATACATGTCTTTGTTGATTAATTGTTGTTGCATGCTTTACCGTCTGCTTTTGGTCTTAAACTGCCTTGTGTAAATTGAGGTTACATGTTAATCTTTAACTCACTTTCTGTGTTAAGCTAGTCTTGGACGTTGAGAGCATATTCTTGATTTTATCTCTTTCTCCTTTTCATTTTACGTAGAAAACAAAATAAGTCACATCAACCTTTTTGTTTTGCTTTGATATTGGTGAGGAGAGGGAATAAATCTAAAAACAAGTATTCAAAAACATAGAAAAGTATCTAATTGAAAAGTATTTTAAGACAAAAGTAATGTAAGATTCTCTTTCGTAGACTGAATCATTCGTACCTGTTTTAATATAAACGTAAACTGAAATTATTACCACAAAAGAAAACATAATGTGGAAATTAACAATGAATAATAACACCATTGAAAAAATTCTTAAACAAATAAACTGTCATAATAAAACTCACTTTGGTCTCCATATCAAAAAGAGTATTTGGCAAAAATGTAAAAGTTGACGATGAAAAACAACAATAATTCAATTTCACTATCTTTCGTTCTATGGGAATTGAATTTAGTGGGAAAGATCAGTGGTCAGCTCAACGGTCTATCACAACATTTATAAAACACAATTTAAAGCTCAAACGCAGATTGGCCCACTTTGTCTCTTTCTCTCTAAAAATATGCCCAAAGAAGAAGCAAGAAGTGGTTTCATCTAGATATTTGATATTTTCCATCGATTCATTAAATTGATTGCGATAATGAATTCAATATTCATAAACATAGACTTGTGTCAGACCACCTCATCTTGATATTTGATATTTGCATTTAACTTGTTCTAAACAATCTCATTAAAACAAGATCTAATTGCTGTATCTATGTCCAAAAATGTCAATTTAGACCAAAATATCCAATCATATTTCTCAATAGAAATCAATCATCTTTGACATTTAAATAGAAATAACGATAGTGACGTACTAACTTAATTATCATGCAAGTACTAACTTTATTATCACGCAAGATGATTAATTTGAAGAAACTTCCAAAGTATGAGTTCTATTATTTGTAAATTGCAATGTCTTTGTGTTACTGCTTCTTATTGCTTCGTAAGCAACAATATACTACATGGACCGAGCGAAACAACCTACGTACTCCACAGCGAATCTTACAGAAAGATCAAAGACATTAATCAAAAACCGGATATCAAGCATTTGTCTTTCCAACCCGATCCAAGCTTCAGCAATGCTGTAATGGTCGTTTGATACCTGAAACTAAGGCATCTCATCAGTTCATCCTCCACCAGTTCAACTTCCGCTTCAATTCTCTATTGTTGACTGATAATTGATATGGATAAACAAGTTTTTGAATATACTATTGTAATTTTAGGTCGAATCAACAATAAAAAAAATTAGAAAAAAAATTCAGATGAAATATACGTTTAGATTTACTGTTTTATTAATCGTATGAATAATTAAATTAAAAAAATATGTTTTCTATTTATTATGTTTTAAAACCCGATTTTTTCTATTTAAGAAAGGAAAAAAAAAGTTTCACATAAGATACTATACTAAATACAAAATTTTATTTTCCTAAACATTTAGCATGTTGTTTTCGTAAAGACCACCACATTTTTGGTTGAAATGTAATATTGACTATTTTTGGGATAATGACATTGTAGGATCCTCTTGGGTGCTTAGGAATTCTGAGGGGAAAGTTATTCTCCATAGTAGAAAATCCTCCTCCGGTGTACATATGAAAATGGAGGCTTCCTTGATTTCGTGGTCTTGGGCTGTTACGAGTATGGCTGACCTGCATTTTGATCGAGTGGTGTTTGCTGCAGGCGAAAAAAATATCATAGGTGTGATTACAAGACCGTAGGTTTTGCCATATTTTAGAGCTCAATTAAACTTCTTCAAGAATGTGGGGAAAAATCTCCTTTTGGAGAGTTTTGATAGAATTAGAAGAATGCAATCTTAGTGCTTTGTATATTGCTAGAAGTGTGACATTGCAGGATCGAAGATAATCATATGTTGCAGTGGTGTTTTCCCTTTGGCTCAAACCCCTGTTTCTGTCTCAATATATGGGTGACTTTGTGATTTTTGGCCTGCAAAGATGATTGTTTTGACTCCTCTATTCTTTTGGTTTGTCTAGCCTTGTATAAAACGCTTACCAATTTTTAATCAAAGTAATATTCATGGAAAAAACAATATTCATCTACTCGCTTTAAAAAACGTCTTACCATATTTATATTATTTTGTCACCTAAAAAAACATCAATTTCGAATTCATCTAATTTAAGAAGACCTATGGTAACTTTTAAAATTCAAATTGGGCTCTTTTATTTTGTTTTTGGGCTTCTACTTTTGTAATATTTACATTCTAGAACCATATATTTAAATTAATATTAATTAGAAAGAAAAATCACCGCGAAGTGATAATAAAATAATTTTTCAGAAAAAAAAGAAGATGATGAAAGAGAACGATTGTCTCAAACATTATTTTTGATTATTCATTCTTGAAAACAAAGTAAAATTCTTATATATTTCTGATTTTTTTTTGTTGTCAAATATGTGAATTTCATTTAGAATGATAGTGGTTGTAAAATGTTACAAAATTATAACGATGAATGGTAATCTTGCCCAAAAAAGATAAAAAACAAGAATTGACCATTAGTAATACCCAAAAAGAGGGATAGCATTAGACATTACATTTCAGGCACTAGTAAGCCATTGTTGCATTAGATGACTGAAGTTCTTCCGTTTTCTACGGCCTAAAAGTGATATTTCTGATTTACTTTTGCTTTAAAGATTGTTGGTAAGAGTATTGCATTTGAAGGGTTACTAGTAGAATAAAGAGGAAGCTCTGCTTGTGTGACAGCTCTCTCCGAGCTTCCCCAACTTTCATACACTTTGGGAGCTACTCGTTTCATGTTAGTGGAACATAGTTTCATTAAAATCTAATTTCCCAATCCTTTCATCATATTTGTTTGATTATGTTAATAGATTATTCAAATCATATCTTTTCCACTTTGAGCAAAGATGACTAATTAAACCGCAGAAAGCTAAACCACTTTCTTATAGAAATAATTTGTTTGGTCGAAACTGACGAAAATGAGAAGAAACAATAGTTTAAAATCTTTGCTTTCGAACATATGATTTTTATCTTTAATTGAATCATTAAATATTTGATATTGTATATTGTATTGTGTTCTGTAGGATAATCTTATTTTTTTTTAAAATGAATTTTATTATGTTTGATGTTTTGTTTTATATATATGCGTGTGTTTTTAACATGTATATGATTCTTTTTTAATTGCTTATTTGTTACTATACAATTCTGTTTTCACGTATTAGCCTTGGTATCTTTCTTCCTGCTTTGTTGAATCCATTTGTCATCAAGAATCTGATCATCTTTTGACCATCTCATTACACTCATCGTCTCTTCTCCATCACCTTCACTCAAAGCCATACCCACCTCCTTTACTCCCCTATCACTACCTCTCATCGTCCTATCCATTGAAGCATACCCTAAATCACTCCACACACGCTCATGGCTCAAACCTCTCTGCAACGCATCAATTACCTCTTTAGCTATCAATCTAACCCTAATACTCTCAGGGTGAATGTCAGGGAGGATTTTCCCTTTGTAAGCATTTTTTATATCCTCAAACAGGGTTTCCCCAAATCGCTTCTCCATGGATTTCGACAAGAGAACGAAATGTGTCCTCTTTGTGTAAGGAACCGTCTCTAAGTTCCCAAAATACAGAGTGCTCAGAACTCCGGTACCAATCAGCACCACCGTCTTAGGGTTTTGAGAAGGAATTGAGGAAAACCCAGAAAACTTAGCTGAGGGATTAGAAGACCCAGTTGGATTGATTCTCGAGGAAACATGTGATCGAGGAAAATTTTTCGGATCTATGTTACGTCGCAGGGATTCGAAGACAAGCTTGGTTCTTCGGTACCATGACATTGCTGGCAACGGAGCTTGAAAAAGCAATCAAAGGAATTCGAGGGGAAAGAACGAAGATTGGCTAAGAAACTTTCGGACGAAAGCTAAAGATTATTATAGAGGGAGATTTGGCGAAGATTCGAGAAAGGTGAAGAAGAATGTTGGATATTGCATTAAGAATCTTGAAGTGAATTGGAGAAGACAAGTTAGGAGGAAGAGACGTTAGAGATGAAGCTGAGAAATCATCTCATACGCGCCTTTCTCTTATAAATTAATATTTTTTTCATTTATTTTTAATTTCAAAAGTAATTATTTTACCTTTTTGCCCTAGCCAATTTGAGAAAATTACATCATATATTTGGATTTTACCTACCCACCCAATTTTATTAGATTTAACCCGAATTTTAAAATTTCTAAAGCTAAAATCGAAACGCTATTTCGTACTCTCATTTTTTATTTAATGAAATTTTGTTGATTATGTTAATTTTTATTTGTTTTTAAATTTGTAATACTGGTATTATTAATAAAAAATATTGATTTTTATTTGTTTTTCAATTCGTAATACTAGTATTACTAATAAAACTATGTTGATTACAAAAAAACCCATAAATTTGTCTAACGAGAGATAAATAAAAGTTAAATGAATGAGGAAGAAAGAAAAGTGAAAAGTGAAATGAAAGAGAAGGAATTTTAAAAAGAATTGGTGAAAATTTTAAATTTTGGACGGAATCTGCCAAAAATTTGGTGAAAATTTTGAATTTTGGAAAATTTTGAAATTTTGACACCCATTTTGTGCACTTAGTTATCCAGAAGATACTAGTTGTACTAGAATTACAAATAGTTGTATTTTGGGCGTTTTCCATTTTAATTAGTATTACTCTATTTTTAAATTGTTTTTTGTAGTTTTACAGTTGATTTAATTAGATTAACTTATTAGTCTGAGTGTTTTATGCATTAATATATTGTAAAACTATATTTTTATAAAATTTTCATCCTAAGTTGGTATTATTTAACAAAGTAACCTTAAAACTATGATGAGTATGTTGTAAAGATTTCCAAATAACAAATCAATATGATATAATTTTGTATTTTCTAATTAATACACATTTATACTATTTATTTGTGAAGTTTATAATACCATTTAAATCTGTTTGGTTTTAAAAAAACACATCAAGTTAAAATTATATTTCCTCATTAATACTAGTTTTATCAATTATACTAATTTTATTAGTAATATCACTTCTATATAGTTGTCCTATCACTAAATAATCAAATTCAATTCACTATATCCCTCCAGTTCACTATATCTCATATGAAAAACAAACATGAATTTTGAAGCTTACTGCAGCTCCACGGTCAAATAAACGATGGCGAGTGAGAGCTCGCGGCGGAAAAATAGGTCGAGAAGGCTGCCGGTGGAGATGAGTTCGAGTCGCCTCTTCCACGAGAAAAGAGAAAGGAGGCTGCCGGTGGAGAGGAGTTCGAGTTCGAGTCGCGTCGAACTTTGCATTTTGCGTTCTTCAAAACTGCGTTTGCAGTTTTTTTTTCTTTCTTTTTAATTTTTAAATAAAGGTAATTTTGTCTTTATATAATTCATTAATGAGTTGAGGGGCATAAAAGATTAAAGTCGTTTGTCTAGTTTTTTTTCTTTCTTTTTAATTTTAAATAAAGGTAATTTTGTCTTTATATAATTCATTAATGAGTTGAGGGGCATAAAAGATTAAAAATCTCTCATAAAAGGTTTTTGAGATGATGGCTCGATGAAGTTCACATAAAGAAAATGGAGAAGCTGATAATAACAAAAGGTTCTAAGGTGAGCTGGTTTAATTGATCACGTGTCTTTCACATGAATTTTCATCTTCATAAATGGGAGGATAATCCTCTGTGTTAGATATGGTTCATCGTCTTCTTCGGAGAAGCTCGAGAGAGAAAATCAGTAGACACAAAGAGAGATTCATAGGAAGATTAAACTATGGATGTATAGACTTAGGTTTATGGAGTTCTCTAGTTCATCTTTACTCTTCTGCACCTCTTCTTCTTTGTAAAGTTGGTTGACTTGTAACCGACGGTGAGAATCTTTGTGTATAACCAATCTGGAGGTGTTTTCCGGTCAGTCTATCAAATTTGGGGGTTGAAAGATCCCAACCGGACGTAGAGGTTTGTTAACACTGTGAACCAGGTCAATTTGCAGGGTTGTGATTTGATCGAGTCTTGATTCGTAGTTTTGGGAAGAATCGGGAGTATCAATTCTCAACAAGTGGTATCAGAGCCAAGGCTATTCGATTCAAGACTTCAATGACGATGGCGTGATCCCAATGTTACCGTTTATCTAAAGTAAAGTTGGATCATGATGGGCCGAGGATGAGATGTTGGGACTCTGCTAAAGACCAAGTTGCGCGGACAAAGGATAAGAGATGAGAAGGAATAATAGTTTGTTTTCACTTTCGAATAAATTTGTTAAAGTTGTATTTTGTCGTTTTCGAGAACTCTCTCTCTGCGACTTTCTTCACCGTCGTCGTCGTCTCCTTCGGGTACACGTCGCCGGTGAGTTTGTAATCGGCGTTTGCTGAACGTTGGGTTACTTGTTGGTTTCAGATTATAATAACGAATTTCTTTATCAAAGGTATCAGAGCTGCTACGTTTCTCGGATCGCGATGGAGACTCGTACGCAGGCTAAGCTCAAAGAAAAGGAGAACGAAGGATCAAAGATGGAGGAGCTTGAACAACATTTGTCTAAGCGTTTTGTCACTGAGATTGAGAGGGTTTCTTCGGAAATGAGTCTGAACCTCGCCGATGCGCGGGAATCTGTTCGTGGCTTGACAATGCTGAACGCCGCGTCGTCGAGTCAAGGCAGATCTTCGCCGATGTTGACGTCGTTACCCCATAATACGTCGGTGCATCAGGATCGAGGAAGAGGAAAACATGGGTCTGTACCACATTTCGCCGGAGCTACGAGACTTGCTAAAGTGGATTTTCCGCGCTTTAATGGCGAGCAAATGACGGAATGGCTAACGAAGGTGGAACAAGTTTTTCTGATGGATCACACGGCGGACGATTTGAAAGTGGATCTTGCTTTGATTCATTTCGATGGTGCTGCCGAAGCTTGGCATCAATCGATCCTGCAATCAGAAGAAATCGGACCTGAAATAATGTATGATTGGAGAGCTTATAAGCTTCTTTTGCAGGAAAGATTTGCAGAGGTTTTAGATGTCCAATCACGGAGCTGAAGATGCTGCGCGAGACTGATGGTATCGTTGAATATCACAGACAGTTTGAGCGTATTCGAAACAGAGTTCATCTTTCTGAAGCTTATCTCGTCAGTGCTTATCTAGCGGGGCTTCATAAGGAAACTCCGATGCATATTAGAATGTTTCAACCGACGACGGTGAGACAGTGTTTCGTTCTAGGTAGACTCTATGAACAGGCTCATCCAAGGAGATCTGGAAATGTGCAGGGGACGTCAACACCCAAGGCGACGTTTCAGAACAAAGCTTATTTTCCAGTAAAGAGGGACGGTGATATTAAAAATAACCCCTTGAACAATCGCGACAGACCCCGAGGTGTCAAACCTCAACAATTTCTTTCGCCGGAGGAGATGAGTTGAATGAGAGCAGCTGGGCTCTGTTATTATTGTGATGAAAAATACTCACCTGAGCATTTTCAACAACATAAGCACAAGCAATTGTTTACAATGGAGGTTATGGAAGAAGACGTGACTGAGTATACTGATTCTAGTGATTCTGACAGTGTGACGGTTGAAGAAGCAGTGCCACAAATTTCAGTGAGTGCAATTGAAGGAGTCACGGGGTTTCAGACTATGAAAGTTAAAGGGATGGCCGGAAAACGGGCAATTTATGCACTCTTTGATTCCGGATCAATTCACAACTTCATTGATCCAAAGATAGCAGCAAAGGTTGGTTGTAAACTTACAGCCATTGGAATGGTTCCGGTTGTAGTAGCAGATGGACGTCATGTGAGTGTGACAGCCAAGGTTGAACAATTTGAATGGAGTTTTCAGAACACTAATTTCAAAACAGATTGCTTGGTGCTTCCTTTAGGAGGTTGTGATATGGTGCTTGGTATACAGTGGTTATCCAAATGGGACCCATTACTTGGGATTTTCATGAGTTTACTATGTAGTTTAAGATGCCAAACAACAAAAAAGTGTTGCTCCACGGAGTTAAGAAAGGGTCAGTGAGGGAGATAAATGCTGCAAGGTTGAACAAATTTCAGGATGATGATTGTCAGCTGTCTATGTTATGGGCACAAAATGCAGAGGATTCTCCAGCCACTGAATTCTGTTGTCTCGCGCTTGCACCAGAAAACCTGCACATACCACCTGCAGTCGAGCAGTTACTTATCAAGTTTCAAGACTTATTTGAATTACCAACGGCTTTACCTCCATTCCAACCAAACCACAATAAAAAAATCCCGATTGCAGAAGGTTCTAATCTGGTGAATCAGAGACCTTATAGATACGCCATTTATCAGAAGAATGAGATTGACAAGATGGTTAAAGAGTTGTTAGAGGCGGGAACGATTCAACCAAGTTCAAGTGCATTTGCTTCACCAATAGTGTTGGTTAAAAAGAAAGAGGGAACATGGAGATTATGTGTTGATTACCGCGGGTTAAACAATCTTACAGTGAAAGATCGTTACCCGATACCATTGATAGAGGACTTAATGGATGAACTTGGAGGGTTGCGGGTTTATTGGAAGATCGATCTTTGTGCGGGTTATCATCAAGTCCGGATGGAACCTTCAGATGTTCACAAGACGGCGTTCAAAACACATAGTGGTCATTACGAATACTTGGTGATGCCTTTCGGCCTCACCAATGATTCGGTAACATTCCAAGGGTTGATGAACGATGTATTCAGACTGTTGCTACGTAAGTGCGTTCTCATCTTCTTTGACAATATTCTAGTATACAACGCTAATGAAAGTGATCATGTCACTCACTTAGCCATGGTTTTTGAGGAAATGAGACGGCATTGCTTGTTTGCTAAGCGTAGCAAATGCTCGTTTGTAACACCACGGGTGGAGTATTTGGGACATTACATACAAGGAGAAGGAGTGTCGACAGACCCGGTTAAGATTCAAGCTGTCCGGGATTGGCCTATTCCACAGAATTTGAAACAGCTTTGAGGATTCTTGGGGTTGGCAGGGTATTATAGGCAGTTTGTGAAGAATTTTGGAAGCATTGCTTACCCCCTTACTTCTCTCACAAAGAAAGACAGCTTCATATGGTCTGAGGAAGCAGAAGCTGCTTTTCATTTGTTGAAAGAAACACTTTGCACAACTCCGGTGTTAGCCCTACCCCGTTTTGATCTGCCTTTCATCGTGGAAACTAATGCAAGTGGAGCTGGGATAGGGGCTATTCTGATGCAGGAGAGTCATCCATTGGCTTATATTAGTCGGCAGTTGAAAGGCAAGCAGCTTCACTTGTCTATTTATGAGAAAGAGTTGCTGGCCGTTGTTTTCGCAGTTCAAAAATGGCGCCACTATCTCTTGAATGGCCATTTCATTATCAAAACCGATCAGCACAGTCTTAAGTACCTGCTTGAACAGAGGCTTAACACTCCAATTCAGCAGGAATGGCTGCCCAAGTGCTGGAATTTGATTATGAAATTCAATATCGTCAAGGGAAAGAGAATATCGCAGCGGACGCGTTGTCAAGGGTTGAGGGTGCATAAATCTTACATATGGCACTGTCGGTACTAGAATGTGACCTCTTGAAGCAAATTCAAGCAGCATATCCAGACGATTTTGCAATCTGTGCAATCATTGCAGCATTACAAGCGATCCGAAGGCTAAACCATCTTATTCCTGGACACAAGATATTCTCCGCCGGAAAAACAAAATCGTGGTTCCAAATGACACGGGTTTAAGGGAAAAGATACTCGAATGGCTGCATTGTGCGAGTAGTAGCGGGCATTCAGGGCGAGATGTCACTTATCAACGAGTACGGAATCTGTTTTACTGGAAGGGTCTCACAAAGGATGTGCAAGCTTATATACGAGGTTGCAATGTCTGTCAGAGGTGTAAGTATGACACTGCTGCATCACCAGGCTTACTTAATCCCCTACCTATTCCATCTGCAATCTGGACAGAATTATCTATGGATTTTATAGATGGACTACCTCCTTCGTTTGGCAAGACAATGATATTCGTGGTTGTGGATCGTCTGAGTAAGGCAGCTCATTTCATGGCTTTATCCCATCCTTACACAGCTTCGACAGTAACTCAAGCATTCCTGGACACTGTGTTCAAGCTTCACGGGTTTCCACAGTCAATTGTGAGTGACAGAGATCCGTTTTTCTCAGTGACTTTTGGCGAGAGTTGTTCCGCCTTCAAGGTGTTAGCCTCAAGTACTCCAGTGCGTATCATCCGCAGAGTGATGGACAGATGGAGGTCGTTAACCGATGTCTTGAAATGAACCTTCGGTGTATGTGTAGTGACAAACCACATTTGTGGAGCAAGTGGTTACCGCTCGCGGAATTCTGGTACAACAAGACCTACCACACCGCCATTCAAACTACACCTTCTGAGGCAGTCTATGGTCAGCCACCACCTCAACACCTGCCTTACTTACCGGGTGAGTCCAAAGTAGATGTGGTTGCTCGTACATTGGAAGAAAGGGATGAAATGGTTCTCGTGTTGCAATTTCATCTCTTACAGGCACAACATATGATGAAACAAATGGCTGATCAACACATGACAGAGAGATCGTTTAATGTGGGAGATTGGGTCTTTGTCAAATTACAACCGTATCGCCAAAACTCGGTGGTTCTGCGTTCTAATCAAAAACTGGCACCTAAGTATTATGGTCCTTATGAAATTATCGATCGCTGTGGAGCAGTTGCTTATAAGTTGCGGTTGCCGCCAAGTTCATTCGTCCATCCTGTTTTCCATGTGTCCCAATTGAAACTGGTTGTCGGTAATGTCATGACCTCTACCACATTACGAACACTGCTCAACGAGACAGAACTGAAGGTTCCGGAGTCGATTCTGGAGAGGAAGATGGTGAAGAGGCAAGGAAAGGCAGTCACCATGTTTTTAGTGAAATGGACTCATCGACCAAAGGATGAAGCTTCTTGGGAGCTTTTGTTTGAGTTACAGAGACGCTTCCCAGATTTTAAACCTTGAGGACAAGGTTCTTTCGGAGGGAGAGATTTGTTACCGTTTATCAAAAGAATAGTTGGATCGTGATGGGCCGAGGATGAGATGTTGGGCCTCTGCTAAAGACCAAGTTGCGCGGACGAAGGATAAAAGATGAGAAGGAGTAATAGTTTGTTTTCACTTTCGAATAAGTTTGTTAAAGTTGTATTTTGTCGTTTTTGAGAACTCTCTCTCTGCCATTTTCTTCACAGTCGTTGTCGTCTCCTTCGGGTACACATCGCCGGCGAGTTTGCAATCGGCTTTTGCTGAATGTTAGGTTACTTGTTGGTTTCAGATTAGAATAACGAAATTCTTTATCACCCAACAAAGAAGACGGTGTTGGTTATTGTTGAAGAAGCTCCAGTTGGAGAAAGAAAGATTTAATAAGAACGATTCAATCGGACTGAAAGATTTCGTGTTTTATGAAATCGAAGTAATCTTTAAGTTAAAGTTCTCCAATGGTCTGTGAGTTATACATCTATTATGGGCTCAGTTTCTATGACTCACAAGAAAATATGTTGATCATACATGGATAGTTTTAAGAGACTGAGGAAAGAACGATCGACATAATGTTCTCTTGATTTGCTATGAAGAAATTGGTACGAGGTTGATGTGACGTAAATCTCTTCTACAACGTCAGGTATTATAATCAGAAAAAGGTTCAATTATGTTTCAGAATTGTGTTATCAACTTCGAAGACTCAAATCGTTACAAATGGTTTGTTTCCGCTGCAGTTACAAATGTATTGTGTGATGCTTGTATAGTTTGTTTCTGGTCACTGTTGTCTGCATTAGAAAGATTGGAATTTTGTTAAATCACATGGATTGCATTCTGTCTTTGGAAACGATTGTCCAAGGTTATGGTCTCAGATTTTGCGCTGGACGTCTCAGTTTGCTTGAGTTAGATACAATGTGATTCTAGAATGCTTGAAAGAATGATAGTTGGCGGCACATGTGGATCTCAAGTCTAGGGGACGCCTTAGTATTTGGATTGGTATGTGTATTTGGTGCTATTTTAATATTGGTGAAGGTTTCATGATGCAAGATTAGAAAGTGTTGCAGATGGGTGAAGAAACAAGTTCAATATTTGTTGGTAATACGACAAGTTAGGGGGTATGAAAGAAAAAAAAATCAGTGTGGTTCAGATCTGAGAGGTTTTGATTAGAAGGAACAGTCTCATGAAGGGTTTAGATTCCTGTGAATCTAAGAAGTTTATGTTTTGATGGTCAAAGGGCAAAGGCAGATCATCATGGAGCTAGTTGTAGTCTAAGAAAAATTCAGAGGAGAATGAATAAAATTGCAGTGTTTGTTGTTTGTTTGTTTAATAGCACATATATGCTAAGTTGACAGATTAAGCTGAAACAACATATGGGTATTACTTCTCTGACATAAATCAGCCAAAGGTTCTTAAAAGTGATGGCAAAGAGTGTCATCAAGTCAAGAAGAAATCAGTTGGAGCAAAGCTAAGCTGTGATAAAAACCAGTGTTATATGAGCTTTAACGAGAAGCTCTTGTGGAGGTTGAAGTAACTGAGTCAAGCTCAGATTAAAGCTGTTGTGATACAAGAGAAGTTGTGTCTACACTTGGCTAGAAAAGATAGTAGACTCTTGGCGAAAGCTAGTGGTAAAATCAGTGTTGTAGAAACAGTTTTTTGGATCGAATTGTTTGTGGTTCTTATGATTCAAAGGACAAGAATGATGGATAAATTGGTCAAAGGGGAGCTCGTATATGAAAGACTCAAGAGTTAATGACTACACAGAAAGTTTCACATCATTACTCATGTATTGTTTTTATTTGGTAAGTCCTAAACATGTCAATCTATAAGAAATGTGAGATTTATGCATCTGAGAATGGTGAAGTCAAGTGATGATTGAAGAAGTCAGTAGTTCTTATATGTTAAGGGCAGAACGAGATGTTGTATTGAGTTGGGTGAGTTATGGCTATAACGGTTTACATCGTGTTAAATGTCTGTGTGATTAAGGCATTTTAATGTCTGATCAGTTTGGTGGATCAATATTATATGTGGAAGCTTCACACAGATTAGAGAGGTATTGTGATTTCCAAGTGTAAGGAACACGTTAAGTGGCTGTAGTACGAAATAACTTGAGTCTAGTGGCTAATAAAAGTTCAAGGAATGAACCATGTCTACACATCCAAAGTCTTAAGACTGATACGAAGATCCAAGTAAAAGGAAATGAAGCTGGGGTTAAAGTCAAGTGAGCTTCGAGATGGCTCTCATTCCAGGTGGAGCAGCTGATGTCATAGAGATTGTAATATATTCATAAGGGAACTGTTTTCTAGGTGGAGCTATATTCTCAGTAGGAATTTTGTATCATCAGATCAAGCAACAAAGAATTTTTTTGCTTGATGGACCAAAGAAGAGGTAAAATGGCTTAGGTGGCTGCATATTTTTTCTGTGTGTGAAAGTTTCTCAGGATTACCTCGTAATGGAATGAGCCTTGGGTGTGTGTCGAAAGTCTTCCTAATATTGGGTGTTAGGCGGCGTGTCCTGTTGGTTTAAACTGCGGTACATAAAAGTTCATAATAGATTTGCTGGAGGAGAAGTCAAAGGTCTTTTGATTTCTGGTCTGAGATGAAGATTGGGGAAGAAACAGTCTGAGGTCTGCACAAATCAAATTATGAGCAGCTCATGAAGGTAAATGGATGCAAGATTGCTGAAATATAAAGAGTTGCAGGTTTTGCATATATATAAAGAGATTGGTCTGAGATGAAGGCTACTGAAGTGATCTTTGTTATTTTCTCTATTGAGGAATATGTGATACATGAGCAGAGTTTGTTGGATTAATTCTCAAAGTAAATCACTTCAAGAAGGTATAAAACGTTTTGTGCATCTAGCATGAAGACATCTCATCTAAAGGCAAGTATTTGCAACTGGTATGGAGTCCTAGAAAGGGTAAAGAATGCAACAAGTTTCAGATTGCATTTGTGAGACAACAGTTTGTGCAATTATGAACTGTATGGTTGCATCAGGAAGAAGTCGAAAGTAATCTTCTCAAAAGATATACATTTGCAAAATGCAAGTACCAACGGTTTTGGTGGAGTATGCACACTGTTGAATGTGTTGCAGGTCTGTTTTTACAGCTAGAGAATACATCATGAGCTCGAGTTTTGATGTAAAAGAAGCTGTAAGGGAATATTTTATGAGCATCACAGGCTTTGATGATGAGAGATATGGTAAATTTATCAGAGCACCATGGATACTACTCGATCCTTGGGCCTCTTATCGATTCCTTCACTCAGCATTACAAACTGCGTTATAGTCACTCTTACTGAGAAAAATTATGTTCTTTGGAAATCTCAGTTTGAATCATTCTTATCTGGTCAAGGGCTTCTAGGTTTTGTCACAGGATCTCTCCCTCAACCTGCAAAAACCATTATCGTTCCAGGTATCAACGACACCTCCACTGAAGCAACAAATCCAGATTTTCAGACATGGTGTCAGCTAGATCAAGTTATTAAAGCTTGGTTGCTCGGCTCGTTCTCTGACGATCTTCTTAGCCTTACTATCAACACACGCACATCTCAAGAGGTATGGCTAGCTCTTGCCAAACATTTCACTCGCGTTTCTTCTTCTCGCCTATTTGAACTTCAACGCAAGCTACGAACTGTGAGTAAAAATGACAAGTCCATGGGTGATTATTTGAGAGATATTAAGCATCTTTGTGATCAGCTGGCTTCTGTTGGTTATCCAGTTAGCGAGCAAATGAAAATTTTTGCAGCTTTACATGGTTTAGGCAGGGATTATGAACCTATTAAAACAACAGTTGAATGAACTCTTGACAACCAACCTTCACCAACATTTGACGATGTCATACCTAAACTTTTGGGCTATGAAGACAGACTTCAATGTTACTTTACCGTTCCAGATGTAACCCCGCATCTAGCGTTTCACAAAACTCAAGCTAATCACTTCTCCAGATACAATCCCAACAGAGGAAGAGGACAGTTTAACAACCAGTTTGGAAGCTTCAGGGGAAGAGGTTCATTCTCCACACGGGGTCGTGGTTTTCACCAACAAATTTCATCTTACCATGGGTCTTCGGGTTCTTCTTCTGGTTCTGACCGTGGTGAGAGACCGATATGCCAAATCTGCGGAAAAGTTGGTCATCATGCTTTAAAGTGCTGGCATAGATTTGATAACAGTTATCAACATGAGGACATTCCATCTGCTCTTGCTGCTATGCGTATCACCGACGTCACAGACAGTTCTGGTCATGATTGGTACCCTGATTCCGGTGCCACAGCTCATGTGGCCAGCTCTCCCCACCATTTGCAGCGTGTTCAACCCTATCACGGCACTGATTCTGTCATGGTTGGCGATAGTAACTTTCTACCGATCACACATGCTGGCTCTACTGAGTTGCCTTCCTGATCAGGTACTTTACCACTACACGATGTTCTTTGTGTCCTGCGATTGCAAAATCTTTGTTATCTGTTTCAAGACTCACCACCGATTATCCTTGTTCTTTCAAATTTGATTGTGATGGTGTTCGTATTAAGGACAAGGAAACAAAGAAGCTGCTGACAATGGGAAGAAACCATGATGGTCTTTATGTTCAGGAGAATCCACAGTTTCAGGTCTTTTACTCCAACCGACAAGTCTCTACCTCTGATTAAGTCTGGCACCGTCGGCTTGTCCACCCTAATTCTGAGATTCTTCAGCAGTTATCCCACAAGCAAGCTATCTCCATCAACAAACGCACTAACCAGTTGTGTGAATCGTGCTGTTTAGGCAAAATCCAACGTTTACCGTTTTCTACTTCTAGTTTTACTGCTTCAAAACCTTTTGAGCGCCTTCATTGTGATCTTTGGGGACCTGCTCCAGTTATATCTGTTCAAGGATTTCGCTATTATGTAATCTTTGTTGACAATTATTCAAGATACTGATGGTTTTATCCTTTGAAGCAGAAATCAGAATTTGTGTCCACTTTCGTTAATTTTCAGAGACTTGTTGAAAATCAGTTCAACACCAAAATTGGTATTTTCCAGTGTGATGGAGGAGGAGAGTTCATAAACAAAACGTTTTTAAATCACCTTCAACTCTCTGGTATTCAACTTTTTATCTCTTGTCCCTATACGCCACAGCAAAATGGCTTAGCTGAACGCAAGCACAGACATTTGACTGAGCTGGGATTATCGATGCTGTTTCAAGGTAAACTTCCTCAAAAGTATTGGGTAGAAGCTTTGTTTATCTCCAACTTTCTTGGAAATCTGTTGCCATCCGCGGTTCTCTCTGATAAGAAAAGTCCACATGAAGTCTTGCTTGGTAAACCACCTGAGTATTCTGCCTTAAGAGTTTTTGGATGCGCCTGCTTTCCAACTTTAAGAGATTACACAGCAAATAAGTTTGATCCTCGTTCCCTCAAGTGTGTCTTCTTGGGATAAAATTCAAAATACAAAGGCTACCAGTGTCTATTTCCCCCTATAGGACGTGTATATGTTAGCCGCCATGTTGTCTTTGATGAATCCAGTTTTCCTTACCAAGATATCTACTCTCATCTTCACAAAAAGGAATCTCACACGCCTCTTATTGAAATTTGGCAACGCAGTTTTTTACTGTCTCTTGAGGCAAGCTCAACATCATCTGCAGTATCTCAATCATCACCTGCAGTATCACCTGCAATTCCTCTGTCCACTTGCTACACCTGAATATGCTGCTCCAATATCAGGCCCGCTGCTAATCTCCTCACCTGCAGCTCATAATACTTCAGATAATTTATTCACTGAGGCAGACTTTCCTCCTTTATCTGCAGATCATAATGTTTTGCAGAATGTTTCATCAAGTAACTCACATAGTACTTCATCCGCTTCAGCACCTATTGATGCAGAAACAGAGGTGACTACGAGTTCAGCTCTCGATACTCAAAACCAACCGTCTCATCCTATGAGCACTAGATCTAAGTCTGGTATTGTCAAGCCCAATCAGCGGTATGTTCTTTTAACTCACAGAATTACATATCCAGAGCCTAAAACCGTTACTTCTGCACTTAAGGATCCAGGCTGGAATTCAGCGATGACTGAGGAATACAACAACTGCTCTACAGTAAAAACATGGTCTTTAGTACCAGAAACTCCTGATATGAATATACTTGGCTGTAAGTGGGTGTTCAGAACGAAGCTACATGCTGATGGTACGCTTGACAAACTAAAAGCTCGTTTAGTTGCAAAAGGATTCAACCAAGAAGAAGGAATATATTATTTGGAAACTTACAGCCCCGTCGTTCGCACAGCCACTGTTCGACTAGTTCTTCATACAGCAACTGTTTTAAACTGGGAAATCAAGCAGATGGATGTCCAACATGCTTTCCTTCATGGAGACCTCACCGAAACTGTTTATATGACACAACCTGCAGGTTTTGTCGATACTTTTAAGCCATACCATGTGTGCCTTCTTCACAAATCACTCTATGGACTAAAACAGTCTCTTCGCGCGTGGTTTGACAAGTTCAGCACATATCTTCTCGAGTTTGGTTTTGCGTGCAGTCTCTGGGATCCTTCCTTGTTTGTCTGCTCCCGGGCTTCGGACATCATTATTTTGCTCCTTTATGTCGATGATATGGTGATCACAGAAAACAAATCCAATTTATTAACTACTTTCCTTCATGATCTAGGCCAACAATTTCGCATGAAGGACATGGGTCGTTTGCATTACTTCCTTGGTATTCAAGCTCAATTTCATCAAGAGGGGCTGTTTCTTTCGCAACAGAAGTATGCTGAGGACTTACTAGTTACTGCAGCAATGGATCGTTGTACCTCTGTAGCAACACCTCTGCCTCTCCAACTGAATCGAGCTGATGATGACTTATCACCATTTCCAAATCCGACATATTTTCTATGTTTGGCAGGAAAGCTTCAGTATCTCACACTCACAAGACCTGATATTCAATTCGCTGTCAACTTCGTATGTCAACGAATGCATGCGCCAACGGAATCAGATTTTCAGCTTCTTAATCGCATACTGCGATATGTCAAGGGTACAATCACCATGGGAATCTCCTTTAGCAAACATACAACATTCACATTGAGTGCATACAGTGACAGTGATTGGGCTGGCTGTAAGGCTACTCGACGGTCAACGGGAGGTTATTGTACTTTCCTGGGCAACAATATCATCTCCTGGTCGTCAAAGAAACAAGAAACTGTCGCCAAAAGCTCAACTGAAGCTGAGTATCGGTCTTTATCTGAAACAGCGTCCGAACTCATATGGATCAGTTTTGTTCTCAAAGAACTTGGTATTCCTCTGCATAACACTCCACAACTATACTGTGATAATCTATTTTCTGTCTACCTTACAGCTAACCCGGCTTACCACTCTCGGTCCAAGCATTTTGAAACTCATCACCATTATGTCCGAGAGAGAGTAGCACTTGGATCACTTCTTGTTCGTCATGTTCCTTCACATCTTCAGCTAGCAGATATCTTTACCAAATCACTCCCAACGGCTGCTTTCACTTCTCTGCGATGCAAACTTGGTGTAGACACACCACCAACACCAAGTTTGAGAGGGGCTATTAAGCAAGACAACACTCTGTTTCAAACTGAGTCTCTCCCTGCAAAACAACAGAAGGTATGGTTGCCCAAAACAGTTGAAACAGCTTCACAACCCACCGTCGAAATCAAGCCCAACACAGACCCATCTCCTCTGCAACGGCTATCTCGACATGAAGACAAAAACAGAGACAATGCGGCGACTGCAGTTCGTACGGAAAAGGTGTATGCGATCGAGACCGTGAATCGGTATGCAACATTAGCAGAAGACTAAGATCATGCCATCTGTCCTTTCCTCTTTAGGGTTCTCTCTTGCTAAGGGTTTATGTAGCGTAATATAAATAGATGCCTTGGTATCTTTCTTCCTGCTTTGTTGAATCCATTTGTCATCAAGAATCTGATCATCTTTCGACCATCTCATTCCACTCATCGTCTCTTCACCATCTCCTTCACTCAGAGCCATACCCACCTCCTTCACTCCCGTATCACTACCTCTCATCGTGCTATCCATCGAAGCATACCCTAAATCACTCCACACACGCTCATGGCTCAAACCTCTCTGCAACGCATCAATTACCTCTTTAGCTATCAATCTAACCCTAATGCTCTCAGGGTGAATGGCAGGGAGGATTTTCCCTTTGTAAGTTTTTTTAATCTGCTCAAACTGGGTTTCCCCAATTCGCTTCTCCATGGATTTCGACAAGAGAACGAAATGTGTCCTCTTTGTGTAAGGAACCGTCTCTAAGTTCCCAAAATACAGAGTGATCAGAACTCCGGTACCAACCAGCACCACCGTCCACACAATCTTAGGGTTTTGGGACCAACGTCTTGGTCCGCGTGGCTTGAAATGATGAACTTGGTAACGATCAACGTAGTAGTTTCTCTTGGCTTGGCTCAGAAACGGATTATACGCGATTCTGTTCGTTTTCTCGAGCGATGTCCATGATCGTAACCTTACTTCGCGAGAAGGAATTGAGGAAAACCCAGAAAACTTAGCTGAGGGATTAGAAGACCCAGTTGGATTGATTCTCGAGGAAACATGTGATCGAGGAAAATTCTTCGGATCTATGTTACGTCGCAGGGAGTCGAAGACAAGCTTGGTTCTTCGGTACCATGACATTGCTGGGAACGGAGCTTGAAGAAGCAATCAAAGGAATTCGAGGGGAAAGAACGAAGATTGGCGAAGAGACTTTCGGACGAAAGCTAAAGATTATAACAGAGGGAGATTTGGCGAAGATTCGAGAAAGGTGAAGAAGAAGAAAAGTAAATAAAGCTTGAGTCGTCGTCTCAGGGGAGGACGCCGCCGAGATGAGGAAACGGTGCGATTTCCAAAGTAACCGGATTAAAACCGGATAAAACCGGTTATTTGTTTTAACTAGCCGGTTTTGAGAATCAATCAAATAGTAAGTTGAGCATTGGCTTTTTTCCGGTTCAGTTTGTAAATTCGGTTCAAATTTGGGATCGGTCACGCCGGTTCCTCCTGCCTAAAACGTTATATTAGCTACTTCAAATACTTCAAAATTAGAAAACCAAATAATTACAAAAAAAGTATTGAATATTTGTCATATCATATTTTTGGAGTGAACTATAAGCTTCATTTGCTCAAGATTTTGCTATTTTTGACACTAGTAAAACAATTTCTCCCTCAAACTTTCAATTTATCTTAAGGTTTTGCAGATATCCTATTTAAATTGTTCTATTACGAGCACGTAAATAATTATTGTGAAACTAGTTGAATATAGTGATTGACCACAAATTATTTGATATGATGATATCAAAAAAATATTTTTAGGTTTATACAAAAAACTTAACCTCAACTTTGTTTCACATGATTCAATAGATGATATAATTTAGGACTGAGTACACATAAATACATTACCTCAAAGATTAATTAAGAGAAACTAATTAATGAAAAACAAAAAACAAAACTACTG
The DNA here is from genome assembly GCA_000218505.1 of Schrenkiella parvula. NCBI lineage: Eukaryota > Viridiplantae > Streptophyta > Magnoliopsida > Brassicales > Brassicaceae > Schrenkiella > Schrenkiella parvula. The sequence continues at coordinate 7,506,680 of CM001192.1, read as the reverse complement.
CTTCTTGAGAAGGAGAGGGCCAACGTTATCTCCATTAGCTTTGTTGTGCTTCACATGACTCCCATCACACAATGGAAATGTCCCCGACCTCCAACACCTACCATACATGAAATAATATTAATACATATACCGATTCATTCATTTTTTTCGATTGTAAGAAAACATATTTAGCAAAGTCTCATAAAAGATAGCTTTACGCTTTGATTGTTCGTGTTTGCATTTTATATGTTTGCATATGTTACAAATTAACCAACAAATTTAACCGTTTTATACAAATTTTGTTAATTATAAATGAAAATGTTTTACTTGGCTACTGTATTTACAATTTATAAATATAAATAATGCTTTATTCTTTTTTATTTGTCGTCATTGTTTCATTCAATAATGTAGATTTTCAAAGCAACGCAATTTGAAAGGAATGGCCCTAGCAAAAATATATTACTATCTAACTTGTGATCTTGTATGATGATTATTATACATATGATTCAAAACTTCAAATTCATAAGGAAGCAAAGTATGGTCTTATAATGTTTTGGAAAACATAAAAAACGAGAAACCTGCAATAGGGAGTTATGTTTTTGGAAAGCTCGGTGACGACGATGGAGTCAACCACCTTCTCTTCGTTCTTTCTGATCTCCGGATTGATTCCTCCTCCTCCGCCTTCTGCTTTCACCACCGCCATTCTCTGCTGCTTCCTCCCCGTTTCACCGGTGACTCGCCTCAATGGAAGCTGCCCGGTGTAGCATAGCCCTGCGCTAAACGTGCTCATGCTAATAACCATTGCTCTCTCTCTCTCTCTATGTGTGGCAGTGATTTAGTGAAGAGAGAAACAGAGATTTGTTTATGAAGAAAGAAACAAGATATGTGAAAGGTTAAGAGACGGAGAGCGTGTGGCCGTCACGCTCTCTCTACTAAACGACGTCATGAAGTGTGTGTATGAGATGTACGCCACTTAATCTGAACTGTGGGCTCAGTATAGTAGAAGAAAGAGCAATCATGTGGTCTCATCTCACATGCTAACTTCCCTACATTTACTAGCATAAGTCACTTTATTTTTCAATGCTAACTTTCCTACATAAACTAGCATAAGTTACTTTATTTTCTAATACAATGTAAAATGTGTTCAATTCGCATTCAAGGAAATAAGACGCATCAAAACAGCCTTCAAATGTGGTTTGCCACAAGTCCAACATAGACACAACTCATCTATATTCGGAAAGATTCAGCTTGTAGTTTGAAACATTATATAATAATTTCTACTTCATAAAAACAGGATGTATTCATTGCAAAATCGTTTTTGGTTTGAATATAATTTCACATTCATTTTTTTAAAAAAATATTTTTTAAAAAAAATGCATCATTTTTGTTAAATAGTTTGAAACACTTTATCAAACTGTTTTAAAATAATCTCATATCTGTAATAATTGTGGGCTTGGGAAATCACTATCAAGAAGAGCTGAGAGAAAGGATGAAGAAACTTTCCATTTGTCAACAATTCAATAATACGTATTAAGCTGTGATCAAACCCATACAATGACATTGGATGACATTAGCACAAACCGTTAGGTTACAAGTTCTGGTTTTTAATTCTTGTGATTGTCTTAAGAGCTTCTAAATTTTTTATTTGTTAAGAGCATATGTGTTCTTTTGCAACTTTTTGTATTCTTCTTCCCTACATTTACTAGCATAAGTCACTTTATTTTTCAATGCTAACTTTCCTACATAAACTAGCATAAGTTACTTTATTTTCTTTCAAACGCTTAAATAATTTTTAAAAGTGGCAAAAAAAAAGTTATAAATCAGAAAATACATAATTTAATATAAAAAAATCCACATACACTTAAATCATTCCATTTTAGATATAGGGAATAACAGTAAATTAGTATCCTCACTAAAACTCTAGTGTGAAAATTCAAGCCCACACTTAGACCACCTCCATTAGTGAAGATAGCTATTTGGGTTTTTAGTAATATAATCATAATATTTTTAATATAATTTAGTTATTTATTTAAATTTTAACTTTAAATAAAAAGTTGATCATTAATCGAAAGACATAAGCCAGCATTTATAATCATTTTATTTTGCGCTATCCACTCGGCATATATGTATAACATAAGTTTATTTATATTATGTGTATTTTTTGTTTATTAGTTGTATGTATATTGTCTATTGTATCGAATTTATGTTTTCTTAGAATAAAACGTTTGAATTTTTATTTTCAAAAATATTTAATTATTTCTTGAAAGGAAAAGGTTCTTGGCTTCTGCAACAGTGGAGAAATTAGAAATGACACTGAGTTGTGGTTCATAGCTCAGGAATCAGAGTCTCATGTTAGGGAAGGAATAGCCATTGATTCTGCTGCGTGTAAGAAAAATGGAAACCGCCAAAACCAAACTGGTTAAAATGCAACATTGATTTCTCTTTGAATAAAAAGAAAAGGCTGTTAGGGATGAGTTGGGTACTTAGAGATCATAATGGTTACACGATTGTGCATAGTAGAGATGCAGTAACAAATGTGAAGGATTTTGATGATGCCAAATTTCAAAGTGTATTGTGGGTGGTGAGAAGTATGAAAAGTCACAGGATCTCCAAAGTTATTTTCTCATCCGAAGCAAGTCATTTAATGGGTGCTTTGGCTAGACCAAATACTTGGTCTTCCTTCACGTATCAAACTGATGAAGTGACATCAGCTCTTGAAGGCATTAAGGAGGTTAAATGGGAGGTAGAATCTTCAAAGACGAATCGAGGTGCATATCTCATTGCTCAGAGCGTTTTTTTTGTAACTTTCTGCAATCTTATGTTGCTAGAGGATATCCTTTTTGGTTTTCTGAAATTTTTGAGGATGAGAGTGTTCTAACCTCTATTTAAGTGTCTTTTGTTGTTGTTTATTATGTTTGGTCGGGAGTAGGTGTTTGCTTCTGTTTTGTCTATCTCTTTGGTTTTGATAGGTGATTTTTTGGGTCCGATTGGTGATAGGAAAAATGTGTTCCCTTTTATTGTTGACCAACAGATTGATCATTGTTAATATAATTCACGAAATGACGAAAAAAAATTGTAGAACACATTTTTTAAATATTAGCAATTGCTTCATTCATAAAAACTTTAATCTCAAATACCCCTCTCACCTTTAGAGAATGCTGAAATATTTTTGTTATAAAAACATTTTATTTTTATTTTATTTTTAAATTAAAACGTGGGTAAAAACGAAAAATGTTTAATGAATCTTTTTATTTACAGGTCCAACCAAAATCGGACCAAAATTCTAATTTCAATTTTAAATCTAAACCGATTAAACCCGAACAAACCTAATTAAACCAAACAAACCTAAGTAAACCAAACAAACCTAATTTTTCCCTAAGTTAAGTCGTACATTTTCCCCTTTCTTCTTCTTCTTCTTCTTCTTCTTCTTCGTGGGACTTCTTCTTCCTGTCTTCTTCTTCTTGGTCTGTCTTCTGGTTCTTCTTCGTTGTCTTTCTTCCTATCTTCTGGTTCTTCTGGTTCTTCTTCGCCTCTTGTTGTTGTTGTTGATGTTGAAGCTGCTGTTGTTGTTCTTGATCTCTGATTTGAATTCTCTGAAATTCATGGATTTGTCTTTGAATCTCCGCTGGGTTTATACCGTGATCCGGTTGTATCACCTGTTGATTTGCGAACATCGGCGGGTCAAGCGCCGTCGGATCCTGAATCTGCTGAGGCACCATCACAGCTGATGGAGGCGGCGGAGCTGGAGCTACTGATTTCTCCGATCCAAACAAGAAATCGGCATTATTCGGAGGAGCGGTTACGGATTTCTCTGATTCAGGTTGGCTAGGGATTGGGTTCAGCGTTTCCCGTGCCGATTTGGTCGAACCTTCGGAGCCAAATCCGCCGGAAATGGGAGAAGACGGGAAGAGAAACAGACGCAACATAGGTAAGCTGGTTATCGTGCGGATGCAGCTGGATCATGCCGCCATAGCTGCAACTTGAAGCTGGAGTTACTGATTTCTCCGATCCAAACAAGAAATCGGAGGAAGAAGAGGCGGCTATTTAATATCTCGGATTTATGCTAAGCCTGTAGATGCCAAGACCAAGACAGACCAAAACAACTAAAGCTTGGTTGATATTATTTTGATGATCTTCATGAAACTGATGAAAAACTTTAACGTGAACTTTTCTTATTTTCTGGAATTTTTTTTGGGACTTGCTTTCTGTTACCGAGACATTTTTGTTATTTATATCATTGGTTTTCTTATGAACTCTAACAATGGTACCGAAAAGAGCAAATTCGTTTCTGGTAACGTGAGTGAAAGAAACTAATTATACGCCGACTAACCACAAAGTCTTACTACAAAACAATAATTGAGTTTGATGTTCTTAAATTATACAGAAACCGATATAGACTGTTTCCTTCATCTTTTTTGTTTCTTGTGTGGTTATAGCGTCTGATTTGTTCTTTTTGTAATAGTTCTTAATCAGATATTATTATGTTCCAAATTTTTCATTTTCTACTACTGAGTTGTTTTAGATATTACTAAGTGAAAAAAAAAGTTTTTTATTAGTAAAAAATTCAAAATAACATATTTTACAATGAAAAATGTATGCCGCCATTAATAAATAAATAATATATATATAAACATAATAGTACTGAAATTTATAATAATATTGCATTATACATAGTTATATTTTGGTAGATTTTAAGTTAATTTAGTTATACCATATGATCATTTCAAAATTTATAGTTGAACTTATCATTTATCATATTAGATACCTAAAATAAATTCACTATAATTCTATATAATAATATATTTTCAAATACATAATTTGGACATTTCACTTATCAATAAAACTATTATTGAGACATTAACCATATAAATAAAAAGTAGTTTTGAGAAAAATGTCAAGTTTTGTATTTAATTTTATTTTTTTATTTTTTTATTTATTTACATATTTTTTAGTTGTTTTGGTTATTAAATATGTTTTTGTTAGTGAAAATATGAGTGAAAATATTTAATTGAGAACGGAAAAATATTATTATTTTAATAAAAGGTAAAGTGGAGAAGTTTTTTAAGGAGAGATATTGAGAATTTTTTAACAGCCACAAGGACATTTAAAATTAAAGTCCCATTCATAGCGGATGTGCCATTTAAAAAATTTACGAATTAGGATAACACGGTAATTTTAACATTTGAGTTGACATTGTTCTCCCTTCAGCCCAATACATGGCCCATAATCATATCACATTGTCTCTTCTCTTTCGCTGCGCTTTGTTTTACCAATCCCGTGTCTCGAATCTTCTGAGGGTCAGACGATCTGAAAGCGCCGAAAGCTGTAGAAAATCAGTTTCGTGCTTCGAGTTTTCACTCACTCAAGGTAGTCACTTCGCGCTCTTAACTATATCAAATTGATGTCAATTTTTATACTTTTAGCTGATATTCAATGGTTATTGATCGAGAAGGATTTGAAGTTTAAGTAGTAGAAACAAGGAAGCCTAATTTTGACGAGATCACCTTGAGAACAGACGAAAGATCATTGCAGAGAGAGGAAGAGACAATGGAAGTAAGATCTGCAACGAAGCTTCAGTGCCAACGTATTGGCTGCAACGCCATGTTCACCGATGACGACAATCCAGACGGTTCTTGTCAGTTTCATGCTTCTGTACGTCTTCTTTTCCCATTTAATTGATTCTTTGCATTTGAAGAAGGACCTCTTCCGAATTGTTTGATTTTTATGATTTTGATAAATGGATTAGTCTTGAGCAGATGATATGGAAGCTGTGTCAATTAGATTTTTTTGACACATATCATATCGAGTCTAGAGAAGACAGCTTTTATTCTCTAATTGACAAATATAAAACTTTTGTTTGCTTGCAAAGTTTATTAAGCCCTTTGTCTGTACTTATTGAGCTTAGGAGAGTTTGTTCGAAGGAAAGTCCATGGAAGGTTAAATAGCACAATCAATGGAAGGAAGCAACTATAGAACGCATCAGTCTTTCGATCTATGCTTGTTGCATATGGAACTCTTCGTCTTTTACATTGCCCTCGTTATTATTGTGTTTTTCATTTTCATCTATGCTTGGAGATTTCATTGTATCTTTACATGTTCATTTTCATTTACCACTCTTTTCCGGTGTTGCTGGGGCTTGGCTTTTCACTGTCTACTGGTTTTTGATCAAGCAGGGAGTAAGTCAAATTTACTCTTTAAGTACTCTTTATTATGTTTCAAACTCACCTTCTCAGAGAATTAAAGCTAGAAATGCTCGTGCATGCAGCCATATTTTCACGACGGAATGAAAGAGTGGAGCTGCTGCAAGCAAAAAAGTCATGATTTCAGTTTGTTCTTGGCACTTCCAGGGTAGTAATATCCCATCATATAACCCATGTTTACTTGTTGTTGGTTTATCGCAGACACTGATACTTTTGTTTGTTCTTGCATTGAAGATGTAAAACAGGTAAACACACAACTGAGAAACCTATTCCGGCCAAACCGGCTCCAAGACGGCCTATCACGGTTCCTACTTCTTCTCCAGATGCCAATGCAGCAACAAAAGACTCTTGCTCTAGGTGCCGCCAAGGCTTCTTCTGTTCAGACCATGGTTGGTACCTTCACTCTCTCTCCGTTTTTCACGTTCGCTTCATGCTGGATGCAAAAAATCTCTATCTAACCTTGTGTACTTACCACAGGTTCCCAACCCAAAGAACAGAACAGGCAGACCCTGAACACACCAGTACTGGCGCAAGAAGAAAAGATTGAATCCGTACCACCACCTCCAATAAAAAAGGTTGTTATAGACATTAATCAACCGCAAGTCTGCAAAAACAAAGGATGTGGCAAAACATTCAAAGAGAGAGACAATCACGAGACCGCATGTAGCTATCATCCAAGTCCTCCGGTCTTCCACGACAGACTGAAAGGGGTTCGCAACTCCTTTCTTTTGCTCAAAACACTTTAACATGACCCTTCTTCAGCTTTTTCAGTTGTGTTGAGTATCAAATGTTTTTGTTTTTGTGCAGTGGAAATGCTGCGGTGTTCACGTGAAGGAGTTCGACGAGTTCATGGACATACCGCCTTGCACTAAAGGTTGGCACAGCAGCAGCCCCGATCAGGCGGTCTGATATATTCCTGTGATTGTCAATAGGAAGTTTAATCATCTTTTCAGATCCTTACTTGATTGATATGGAACATTTCAATCGATGAATACATGTAATGTTTAAAATGCTCATTGTACTTGTCTTGAATGCTTCCAAAAATATGTTATCTGGTTATGTTGGATGAAGTTTTGGATGTGTTTCAAGAAGTTTTGATTGTTGTTTTTGAAAACCTTGAGGATCTTTTCATTATTTCAGAAAAGAATAAAGGACTATTTTGCAAACTTTTCAAACGTGTAAGACAAAATTGCTAATATCCACTCCAGCAAAATTAATTTGCTAATTATCTCCACACTTCACACGTCGTATCTGTTTTCATCTTCTTTACTTCCAACGAACGGCTCGAATCTCTTCACGCCGGAGTAAACGTCTATCTCGCGGCGGAGCAGTTGGCGATGAGGCTGATAGTACCTCTCCGGGGAGTGGTCCAAGGCCGTGGAGGTCTCTTAGTCGGCTCTCTTATTCCTTGCTGTCTCTTCTACTTTTTCCAGCTTTACCTTAAACGACGCCGTTCTCCTCCTGACCATCCTCCTTCCGATTCTGACCCGACGGAACTACCGAGGACGCCGTCGCGGTCAAGTCTCTTCTCCCGCGGGAACTCGATCGGACGTGTTCGAGTCTCCTCTCGAGCGGTTCCTCTGGCGAAGCCTGCTGATTCGCCTTATTATATTGGGTTGGAGAGAGTCAAGACGGATCCTTACGATCGGATTAGTAATAAGGATGGGATTATCCAGCTTGGCCTGGCTGAGAGTACGGTGAGTTTTGAAAAATACGATGTTTTTTTTTCTTCTCTTTGTGATTTGGGTTTATCTGATTCATGGGAATTGCTTCTTTTTTTTGGGTGGATTTGTAGCTGTGCTTTGACTTGCTTCAGAAATGGATGTCTGAGAATTTGATGGAGTCGATGATGATGCAATCTGATGATGGTGAATTCGATATCAGTAGCATCGCCATGTATAAACCTTTCGAAGGGTTGCTGGAACTCAGAGTGGTAAGTGCAGATAAACTTAACATTTGTTAACTTTGTTTTTATTGATACACATTCCTTCCTAGAATCAAAAGAATGTTGGTTATGAATCAGAAACTTGTGTAGAGCTCTACTTTCTCATGTTTCATTTCTATTTTTGGAAATTGTCAGGCTTTTGCTGATTTCATGTCACGAATAATGGGAGGTAACGTGTCGTTTGACCCTTCAAACATGGTAATAACAGCCGGTGGGACTCCTGCCATTGAAGTATTGGCCTTCTGCTTAGCAGATCATGGAAATGCTTTTCTCATTCCCTCGCCATACTATCCAGGGTAATTTTCAGCATACTACTTTTTACCGTTTATATCTGGCCAAAGTGTTTGATTCTTCAAGCAGTCTCTCTATCCATGTGATATACTAAAGAAACTAGATTTACAGCTTTGACAGGGATATAAAATTCAGAACAGGGGTCGAACTAATACCAGTACACTGCCGTAGCTCCGACAATTTTACTGTGACGGTTTCTGCCTTGGAACAAGCTTTGAATCAAGCTAGAAAACGAGGAAGTAAGGTTTCTGGCATCCTATTTTCAAACCCGTCAAACCCCGTTGGAAACATACTATCAAGGGAGACCCTACATGCTATTTTGAGCTTTGCTCAAGCGAAGAACATACATGTTATCTCTGATGAAATATTCGCCGGTTCTGTCTACGGGGATAAAGAGTTTGTTAGCATGGCAGAGGTAGCTGGCTCGGGGGAATTCGATAAGAGTAGGGTTCATATCATCTACGGCTTGTCAAAAGATCTTTCAATTCCCGGTTTTAGAGCTGGAGTCATCTATTCCTTTCATGAAGACGTAGTAAATGCTGCGAAGAAGCTGATGAGATTTTCATCTGTGCCAGTTCCAGTCCAAAGGATACTTATCTCTCTGTTATCAGATACAAGATATATTGAGGAATACATTGCAGCCCACAGGCAAAGAATCAGAGAGAAGTATCTTCGGTTTGTCGAAGGTTTAAAGCAATTAGGAATTCCATGTGCTGAGAGTGGTGGCGGGTTGTATTGTTGGGTTGACATGAGTAGTTTGCTGACCTCTTACAGTGAGAAAGGCGAACTTGAGTTATTTGAGAAGCTATTGAGTGTTGCTAAGATTAATGCCACTCCAGGAACAGCCTGTTATTGTATAGAACCGGGTTGGTTCCGATGCTGTTTTACCGCCTTAGCCGATGAAGACATCCCAGTGATCATGGAACGGATCAGACTGCTTGCTGAATCATCCAGATCTTGAGGCTGAACCAGATTTTGGGTTAGTGAGCCATTGTTGTTTATCGATAGACATTCTTTTGGCAAGTTGTTAGAAGTTTGGAAGATAGGAAATAATTAGAAGATGTAACTTTATCGTTTTGCAGAAGAAAGAGTTTGGCATTCAATCTCGCCTCTATCTGTACAATACAAGTTTCTTCATCTATGAAAAGAGAACGATTTCCGAACTTTTCTGTTTCCGGATGCAAATCGTGAGGACCTTTTATAAGAGTTTTCTTCTATATGAGCTTGAGCCTTGGTTGGTATTTTTTCCACTCAAGTCCTTCTATCATTTTGATTCCCGGCACAAAGAGGCAGCAACTCTCAGCTCCATATTTTGTATATTCCTGCTAGTTTATCCAGGCAAGTGTCAACATTTCAGAATCTTTTTTTTTTGTCATTGAATTTAGCTATGAGCATGATATATAGTTATGGTGTATAAAGAAAATTGGGAGAAGATATTTGAGAGTTGTACCATGGAAGGATTGTGCTTTCTCATTTCAACAGCTCTTCTCATATAACTTCTCCTTCGGCTCATCATTATCAGCTCCCCCAGTGTCTGGGGCGTCCTCACAGGAAAGCCAATGTTCATATTATCAGAATCTGCAGTAAACTTCACTTTTTCATGCAACGGATGAATAGAAGCCTGAACATCCTCAGAAGCAGCAGCTTTGACCTTTTCCTGTGGAAGAAGACGTGGAAAGAGCTTTTCTAAGAATGAAGTTCCCACAAGGCTGGAAGCTCCTGTCATGTAACTGCTCGTACTGTCATCAGATTCATAAGCCGGCGATGTTGGCATTGAACTCGTCTCTCTATTCAGGTTGTCATCAAATTCTTCCACCGTAACCGCACCTGATACCGGCACAGAGCTGAAGGAATCACTGCTTGCGTCATCATAAGTATCGCTGCTGGTTTCAACCTCACCACCGTACATGGGAGGTGGTGGCAGTGGTTGATCCAACGGGTCAGGTAGGCTGGTGTCAACAAAGCAAGGGTATGGTTGTCCAGGAGTTTCTTCCCAATCGAATGGAACCGATGTAACCAGCTTAACTGGAACTGGAACCGGAGGTGGCAGTGGAGTAGTCATGGCGGTTTCCGATGGTGGTTGTGGAAGCTTAAGTGTGTCATTAGAGGAAGGAGGGACCGGTTTTCCAGGCATCTCTTCCCAACGGAAAGGAACAGATGTAACCAGTTTAACCGGAATTGGAACCGGAGGTGGTAATGGAGGAACCGCAACGGCGTCTGATGGTGGTTGTGGAAGCTTAGGTGGGTCATTCGAGGAAGAAGGTAGCGGATGTCCAGGGGTCTCTTCCCAACGGAAAGGAACCGACGTGACCAGCTTAACAGGGACTGGGATAGGTGGCGGAAGCGGCGGAGGAGAAGGCACGAAGGTGGCGAGTGAAGGTTGCCAGTTCTTCTTTGGGAAGCCAGGCCGTTCTTCCCAAATGAAAGGCACAGAAGGAGGCTGTCTCAATTGTTTTCGAGGTGAAGGCTCTGTTTCTTTGGGTTCCATTTGGGACATTTGATCGTCTCTTTTTACGTTTGGTCCAGTTTATTTATAGAGTTCAAACCCATTAAGTTAATGAGATGTTGTGTTTAGTAAGTCAAACCACTTTGGTTTGAAGCATGCGTTTATTGGATTAGAGCCAACTATTTTTATTGTCATGAAAATTCACCTAAACCATTTGGTGTCGTGTCGCCAAATTTATAGATTCATTTCATGCTGCTTTTTTTAATTTGTGTCATCATTTTTCTCTTCCACTTAATCTCACAATATAATCCATTAATCTTATCATCATTTCCTTTTTGTCAACTATATGAATGAACATAAGGGTTATGAGTCCCAACCAAATTTTGATTTCTCATTATCGGAGCACTATCTTTTTAGTTCCAGTCATTCAAACAAAAGTGTTTACTCCATATAAACAAACTTTTTAATGACAAGAAGGGACTCATATCTGGAACTAAAAATTGAAAAAAAACCCAAGATATCTGAGCACCAACCCATAAATTGAAGAAAATATTTGGGGTTTTTTTCTATTTTCAATACTTTAGGGTTTAATTGACATTTTCCGAACAAAAGGGGCTGTGAAGTGTAAACCAGAAAAAGTCTCTTTTTTTCTTTTTTGTTAACCCTAAAACGAATGAAAGACCTTTTTTAGCACAGTCGAAGTTGGAAGATCTTAAGATCTGCAGATATGGCGGACGAAGCAAACAGAACAGTAAGTAGTGTACCTCTCTACCTTCATTAGGTCGGCTCAATGTTCTTGCGATTAATACTCTTTTCTTTTGCGGAAGAAAGATAAATGGAAAATCCAAAAAATTGTTTAAATCTTATGTTTACAGGCTTTTCTAGAGATTCAAGCAAGCATGATCCAACTCACCGGGAAGCTGAAGCAGGTAAAATCATCTATCTTCCTCTATTTTGATTTTAGTTTTATCTTCTAACATTTTGGGTAAAAATGATTGTTGATTTCATTCACAAATGTTTGTTCGTTTTGAGAAATGTACAACATTTGGAACCAAATGGACCATTGTAAAAGTGTTTGCTTCGACTTTTGTTAATTCTTGAAATTGTGTGTCTTTTAGATATAATCACAGTAGTGACTTTTGAATTCGTTTATAATAGCGGTTTTTGAGTTGGATTCAGTGTTAGATTGTTATAACTTGTGGTATGAATATGATTCTGTGACACATCCGACTTTTAAGGCTCTTGTTACCATTGTAAAACCTCAATTTGCTTATGGTTTGTGTGAATATGATTCATTGTATCAACAAAAGGTAATCTTTTTATAAAAACATGGCAAAGTAATTATAGTTGTAATTTGGTTTCCTAGGTCCTGTCATGTGGTAATCAAACTGATATATATATATATATATATATATATGTGAAATGTGTATATACTACGGCTTTTTAGGTTCAGAATCAGATGCGCAACAAAGAGGGAGATAAGAAACGTGCTTTCTTGACCTTGGAGGAGTTACGGCCATTGCCTGAAGATACAAACACCTACAAGTCAATAGGCAAATTGATTCCCCCTTTCTCTGGTTTCATAAGCATATGTATAGCTTTTTCTTTTATATCGTTTATCGAGTCTAACTTTTGTTCTGTTTTTTGTTTTTCAGGAAGAACGTGAGTGGTTAACTTAATAGTCCCTCCAACTTAGGGGCATTTTGGAGAAGTTTCAAAGGCTGATTTATAGGTTTGCTTCGTTATATGGTTGAACAGGTTTCTTCTAGAGCCCAAGAGTGTACTAGAGGGTGAACAAGAGCAGAAACTCAAGGACAGTGAGGCTGCAATTGCTTCACTTCAGGTAACATCATTCTGATAGGTTGTACGGAGAGTTTGAAAGGATGGTTGTATATAACGTATTTGTGGTGGATGATGATTGTCAGACATCGAAGGAATACTTGGAGAAGCAGACCGCAGAGGTGGAGAACAACTTGAGGGAGCTGTTGCAGCAAGAACCGGGCATTGCTCGACAGATAATGTCCATGTCTATGTAACTTTTTGTATTATCCCCAACCCTTGAACAAATTGGTACACACAAATCTTAGTTTGGTTCTTGTTTATCAGAACGATGATCTATTTAAAGATTTTAACCTTCAAGTTTTTTTTATCAGATCAGACTTATTACAAACTCTCTGGTATTGATGTTACAAATAAACTGAGGTGTGTTACCAGAAGAACAAAATTAGATTTAGCCAATTCAAGTGAAGGTAAATTATAACCAATAAAACTTGTGTAGTCTACAAATCTTTATGGTTTGACTAACGACGTTAGGATTAATGTATATCATCTTTCATGATTCAGTTACAATAATTATGTCACACTGCCATTGCAAAATACGAATCCAAATCAGTAATCGCAAATTCATCTTAAGTTCAAGACACATTATTGAAGATTAGCAATCAAAATTTTTTAATCGCAAGTATCATCAAAAAAACATATGATTTATATTTGCTACAAACGTGTAGTCGAAAAAAGTTGTGCATGCTTTTTACCGATACAAATTATGTCATCGAATTTTAGCAATTTGCGAAAGACCGTCGTAAAATAATGTACAGTTTAGACGAATATGAAGTCACAAAAACATCCTATAAAACTGCAACGGTTTTATTAGTCTTGATATACAAAACATCATATAATTGAGAATTTTGAGATATAATCATATAGATATAAAAAATGAGACGAAATATCAAATGCACCTTTTTTTTTCTCATGCACCACTAGGGACTTTGTAAACTTTGACATCAAAACAAAAATGGTAACATCTCTATTTGTGGTCTATAATAGTGAATATAGAAAATATTTAAAAGAAATGATTTTGTTATGTATGTTACTAAAATGCATTTATATTTTCAGTCACGAAAGAACTTTTAACTTAAGTGTGATTGAGCTGAATCAAAATAAGAGACGAATAACTTATCACAAAACGATATCTAATATCGTGAGAATGAGGATAAAACACGAGAAAAGATCATCTGATGGCAGAATCAGTAAACAAATCTTTCGAGCCTCCTAAAATAAGGCATCGATCATAGGACGAGGTTAAAGTCCACGGGCCGAGAGTGGCATGCGGCCACAGACGATGGCGATCGGAGCGTTATATGTGGTATCAAAGCCAAATTGAGACGAGTGTGGAGTCATATGGTTTCACACCGCCGGGTGCAATGGAGTTATGGTGTGTAACGAGGACGTTGCTCTATGTGAGGGAGGTGATTGTAATATTATGATTTGTGGTATATAGTAATGCATATGGAGAAGGCTTAAAAGAATTTGATTTGGCATCTATATTACCAAAGTGCACTTACATTTTCAGTTATTTATCCAGAGAAAACTCTAAAGCTAAGCGTGCTTGAGTTGGAACAATTTATGGATGGATGACCTATTGAAAAGTGATTTCTATTATCGTGTGAATGAGGACAAAAAGATCACGTGGTGATTACTCGAGCCTCCCAAAATAATGCACCGGTCGTAAGACGAGGTTGGGGTGCATGGACCGAAAGTGGGTGTGCGGCCACAAATGGTGGCAGCCGGGTAGTTACATGTGGTATCAGAACCGATCCTAAACGAGTGTGGAGTCATGTGGGTTCATACCGTTGGGGATGACAGTTTTGTTGCGCACTAAAAATGTTTCGCTGTATAAATGGAAGTAATTGTAACATTCCAATTTCTGGTATATGGTGGATGTGGAGAAAGCCTATTAACATTAAAAAAACTTTAAAAAAAGTCTATCGTACAAATTGATTTATAATCAGATGATGAAGAACCTAGGAAATCTACTGGTACAAATTGACAACTCGTTATCTCAAATCACACAAATCTACTGCTAAATTGGCTAACTTTTAAGATTTGGAACCTTTGCAAAACCAACCGTACTATCAATTTGTATAATTTGAGATAAGGAGTTATTTTCCGATCAGAACTATTACGTAGTACAATATCTACGTGAAGATAGTCTCCAGAGGAAATCTTGGAACAAACCACTCAATTGGTGTATTTATATATATAGATGTGAATTTCAGATAGATAATGGTGTACGAAATAACCTAATTTTTGTAGTTCATGTATGAATTTGCACATCCGGATTGTAACCATTTGACATCATCCATGTATAAAAAACTCCAGTAATGTTTCTTTTTGGTAAAAACTTAGCGGACAAATCAAAAAGCATTTGGAACAATAAATGTCCAAAAGGGACACACATACACATATATCAAACCCCAACAAATACATTCATTCATGTACACTGATTTTACATTACCTTAAGATGTTCATTATCTCGGCTTCGACGTTTTTTAAAGAAAGAAGAATCAATTTAAGATTGATTGACGTAAAGGACGGGTACAAGTCCGGCCATCTTCCCGTCTCTGCCAGGCCGCTTCTTCTTTACCTGTCATAGTTTACAATAAGTTGATCTCAGTTAGGTTTGTTTAAAAGAAATAAAAAGCTCACAAGACTCGTGCGTTGTTTTCTTTTCTAAACTTACGTAAAACCAGCCATCAACTTCATATTCTATCTCCAATTCCTCTTCTGCCGTCAAGTTTAGCTGCAACAAAACCCCAAATGTGTTGAATCATACCCGATATTTCCATGAACAAGATTACCGTATAGACAACAATAAGGAACAGATAATATTGAAGAAGCCCAATGAAGGAAGCTTCGACTGAACCATATCCATATTTCGGAATCATGTAACTGGTCTTTTTTCAGAACATACCAAACAAAAAAAGGACAAAAGCAAAGCTTACCTCATCATCTCCTCCTGCGGTGAAGTCATAGAGCGCTGTTCCAAATCTTGTACCAGTAGATTTCCTAGGTTCGTCATCATCTGATTCATAACTTCGAGAACCAGACCCTGCTACAGGGTTCTCAAACGATTTACGACTTTGTGGCTCAGAATATGAGTAAGGTGGAGGAGGCTCTTCTCTAATCTGCAAAAGGAAAGAAGGTAGAATAAAGATTTATAAGCGCATATACATACATACAGACACAGAAAAAGGATATCAACTTACCGGGGAACCATAGCCTTCATATGTGGACTGGTATCGGCTTCCACCAGATTTTGCCTATTTGAGTTTGCATTTTCATACAAGTTAAAAATTAGCTGAGAGCTGGCATTGCATCCCATACAGGCACAGATAATTCAAAAAGTTCTTATGGTCATCTATACAGTTCAACCTTCTTTATGATTAATATGCTAATGAGCATGCCTTTTCCTTCTAAGACACAACTTGCATGCATATCATCATCATCTCTAATTGCTATTGTTTATGAAGAACAGACTTCACGAACATTTTTACAGATATTTGTACTTCCTCAATGAGAAACATAATTAGCTGTCATATTCTATGCAACTCATTGAACCAAAAATCCACCTGAGTGATGATATTCTAGCGCCATATCATTGTATAGATACAGGAAACTCTATGCCCTGCAACTGTTACAAATAGCATACTAGGTAATAAGAAGGGAATTAATGGAAGAATTTGTGTGTAGCCTACCGTTGCTTGTGAAGAAGGCTTTGAACTGAACAACGATGGGTAATTCATTCCACCAAAGTGCGAGGATATAGAGCTTTCCACTGAGCCCGTAGAATCCGGAGATGACGAACCTGATCTAGCATCTTCTTCCTGTAAACACCACAAAAGTCAATTATTCCAGTCATTTTGAATAAAGCCCTAAAGATGGATAAAGCTAACTGTATACCTCCAATTCGTTAGTTTCTAAAAGAGTCTTAGCCCACATGTCATCATAGCCAACCGAAGGTCTAGAGAAGACATTCTCCTCCTCAACATCTGGTGCATCTGTTCCGACTCCAGCAATGAATTCATTGACCTGACAAGTATTATATAGGTCTGAGATTCATTTGGAGACACAATAAAATAGGTACCGTCTATAATGCAATTATGTATGAATGAATTCTGCGAGATCATAATTTCACATGACCAGATTATTAGATGAATGGTTAACTACTATTCATGTGAATGCAAGCAGATTTGCCATCTACTTTTAATCGGAAAAGTCAATACCCAAACTTTTCATCACAATAACAGTAGTCCGAAGGAGACCCTATTATTGACCGCATTTAGACCAGTTCGGAACTAAGGCATGGTAGTGGATTGTCATGTGTAACGGTTTAGTAACGCTTCTCCAGAAACAATGATTTACTTTAACGGGTAATCCACGGAACTGTTCTTACTTTCTGATTTCCTGATCACACAATTTATTTTGCCACATATCCTTCATCTAAAAATAAGACGATTATATGAACAGTACACATACTAATCCTTTTTCTTAAGAAGTCAGATAAAAATGGCAACTGACCCTGCTCATTGCTGGGGCGTTGTTTCCAAGAAGACCATCATCACCAAGGTTTGCAGCCCAAGCATTCACCAGATCATCATCCAGACCACTGGAGTTTGAGGCAGCAGGGGCAGGCTGAGTGGACTCATAAATTAAGTCCGAAATACCAGTAGCAACAACAGTTGGATCGGTTGACCCAGAAGATGCCGTGATATTGTGCTTTGTGCGGTATATGTCAATGAGCTTTGCACTTCATAGGTTAGGAGGAAAAAAATAAAAATAAAAGAACATATCAGTGTTTTCATATAATACGGGAATAGAGACAGAATAGCACCAAACAAGATAAAGAAAACCGGGAAGGGGGGAGGGACACAAGCATGCAATGTATACAAGAAACGTCGACAGCAAGATCATCAAACATGAAATTAAGAATCAAGATTTCTGTTAATTAAAATGTTTATATATATTTAACATGGTTCTGAATTTTGTCAGAATGTGTGATCAAAGTGATGCTTCCTTCTTGTTTTATCAGGATTGAGGTTATTCACATACATGCAATGCAGTAAACCCTATTAAATTAGATAGGCATATGACACAAAAAGGTAACGCAAGAAGTCTCTCGGAGACAATAAAAAGTGTTTGGTGTTGTCCTATTACTGCTTCCCAGTGCTCTACGCAAGATTAGTGTCCTTAACTAAGTATCATGCATTAGAATGGGTAGGCTGTCGCTGATTGATAAAATGAATCAGAACTAAGAATGTACCTTATCGGACCCAGGGGTAAATACTTGGCTCTCGGAATATAGCAAAACAAGGAAACAAAATCTAGCAGCCTCTCATGGGTTTCGTAGAGTTTTTTCAGCTCCTCGTCCTTCCATTCTTTGTTTGCATTATCATGATTGCGTATTTCCCTTATCAAGGAAAAATCATATGTCAATCATAAAATCATATACAGGTTACATGCACGAAATACAAAGAAAAAAGGATCAGATTTCTTCCTTACTTGATTAATTCGTCTTGTCCTACATACATTTCATCCAGAACTTTTAACATCGGAGTTATTAAAACTCCAAGTCCTGTACCACTAACTCCTTGGTCTTCCCCATTACTCAGGTGCATTTCAGAAAGTTGAGACTGTACACCACCCTCCGCCAAGGTGTACAAAAACTCGTATATTTGCAGCCTGAAAGGTTCACCAGATCTAATGGCTATCGTAGTAAGAGCTTGAACTGCAACAATTCGGACCTGTGTATCCACAAAACATAAACACTTAGGCAGGAAATCCTAGAAGTAACACTCATATTAGTAGACTATCCTGAAAGCAAAATCGTGTTTGTGACTCCAACTGAAGTCCCAAGAAGAATATCAAATATGAGATGTAATGGAGTAACACAACTTCGCTAATTTCTACAACAGAAAGGTCTTTAAACAGTTAGTAAAGCTTAGATAAAAAAGAGAGACCAAACGAGATTATTTTAGTCAACTTTCACTAGTTTGTTCTTATAGTTTCTGGTCAGCCACAATTACTCCAGGTTTCAAATTCTGTTTCATGGTAGAAACAAAGAACTGCATGAAGCTAGCTAATTTTAATTCATCCACAGCCCCAAATCCCCACTTATAAGAAAAGGGTCTCAAAATATGGTCATCACTCTAGAGTGTAATCATGTAATCAAACGATTAAACAAATCAGCCACAGACAGAGAAAGGTCTACTGCATCTACCAGCCCAAAATGTTCCTAGATAAGGTTAAGGATCAAAGACCATTGCAAGACAATCAAGTCATCTATACAAATCGTCCAATTAGAATCAATAAAAATCAAATCAAAATATAGTGGTATACCTCCCAGCTACCACTAAACGCACACCTCTGGAGGCGAGTTAATGCACCGACTAGAGTAGGATTGCGAGAACTGGCAGCAGCAACCATTTTATCTGCATCCAACATCATAAGTGCAGTGCCTGGTGGAGTTGCAGATTCCCATGCATATTCTGAAGCGGCGTAATTTGCATTTTCTCCAAGGAACCATACCTGCCACAATTTTCGTTCTAACTTAATGTGTTAAAAACATTACCAAATGCATGTAAACCCTTCCGAGGAATGCTTACTGCGGCTTGCACCAATTTCTGCAGCGCCAGAGCCGATTTTGGATCTGATGCAGAGACCCTATCAACTGATGTCAGTCCTGACATGGATCCTGGCTGTGGAGGTGGTAAATCGAGTACTATCGTGACTGCTTCCAGAGCTGTGTGTTTCCCATCAGGACCAGCTCCAACAAGACATGTCTAGAAGTTGATCAATTAATAATTTATATCAAATACACTACTTAAGGTAACCAAAAATCATCAAAATATCCCGCAATACTTTAAGCTTTACAAGTTATTCATACAACTATTATCATCCAGATATATAGCTACCAAATATTAACAACAAGCATACAAACTTCAAGATCTTAAAATGTCCAGACACTGAAAATTTGAAACAGAGATATAGTACACAACGGATGTTAGCATACTAACTTTAAAATCACATTAGCAAGAAGAGAATACCTTCCAAAGCAGTTGTAAGACATCAGCGTCAATTTTCCCTGGAACTTTGGTAGCAAATATTCTGGCAATTTCGAGAAGAATAACAGCCATATCTGGAGTTGCCTGTGAAAGAAAAATAAATAAAGTTAATTAGAGAGAAGAAAACAGTTCACATTTCACTCGTCAACAAATTTGTTTAAGTTTGCCTTCAGTTTCAAATATGAAATTTCTCAACAGTCCCTAGGTGTAGAATTTCTGCCAAATACCTTGTTACAAAACCTAATAAATTAAAGAGATTCCCTACAAAAAAACATCCTACTTATAGGATTATTGACAAAAAAGAATAATTCAAAAATACATTGGAAAATCAGAAATAAGCTTAGACGTGGACTGCTTTTGTTTAGAGGAAGAGAAAGGGACCCCAAAGTTCACATACATTCAACCTGGAACTTAATAGGCTGTATAGCATACTCCAACTACAGCATGTCTTACTTTTCCAAGTAAATGTATTATTAATGTTCTGTTCTAATAATGTTTCAGGTCTTTTCTTCAACCGAGAATACCCATTTTCCAGGTCTCCATCGCGAAAGAAGAAAACATCGTACTTACCTTAAAGCGAGCATGCAGAGTAAGCAAAACATCATTAACTAAAGATGCAGGCCAAGCAGGATCAGAAAGCTCTGATGCAATGATTGACTTCAATTCATCCAATGATTCATGCGGACTTTGCATCCATATCAATGCTTTGATAACCATTGCCCGGACATATACACACTCGCATGCTACTGTTGTTCGAACCACCTCCATTAGTGAAGCCAGCAAACTTGCAATTGTCTCATTGCGACCAGGCCCTGCAGATATAGATGATGTTCTCCGTATTCCTGCAAAAGTCCAACAAATTAATGATAAAAATAAGGGTTTACGAGTAACCCGAGAGTGAAAGAAGGTAATTACAAAGTGATATAGGACAAGTTACAAATCAAAAGATGATAAGATACCCTACATATTTAAGTAATTAGGTAAAGGAATACCAAAACTGATAGGAGAAACATGATCCTTTCTATAGGTCTGAAGAGAAGACTGGTAACTCATCATATGATTTTATTAGAGCATTCAATTCACTCGTACTTTTAATGTTGTGACGATTTGAGGTATAACAAAATAGTCAGGTAATAATATTGATGCACCATCAGAGCATATATGCAATAACTGGACTTACAATTCCCGTTGGTGACCTTTAGCAGTATAATAAACCAATAAAATTCAACGAAATTCTTAAAAGACCGAAAGCTTGCATGAACTTTGATGCTCCATATAAAATTAGAAAGATATTTGTGCATCTGTTTTACATCTAACTAAACAAAAATAAAAACTAATAGAACAGTGGTTTTAGACTTCAGAGGAAAGCTTTAATATTACTATCTAAGTGTTATAAAGTAACTGGGATTTACTGTGGTTACTCTCAAGTCTTAAATAACCATGGCTTAAGTAGGTGGACTCTTTAGCCTCTATATGTCAGAGAGTTGGGGAATGGTTTATATAGAGATATTGGTGGTTTGTAAGAGGGAATGGATGTAAAATTCAGTCTACATCCTCTATCACAATCTTCAGGGTTTTGTAGTTCCAGTTCTGCCAGCTATAAAACAGATTTCTGTAATTCTTTTCGTAACAAAAACATGATTTTTACTTCATGTGACTTCAAGCTGAAGCTTAAGATAAATTGAAAATGTACCTTCTGGGTGAGAACTGTCATTGGTCTCAGCATCATCCAGAGCATCAGAAAATGCATTTATATGAACTGCTTCATCAATGTCCTGTAATCCCATAGCAAACGCTGCAGCCCTGCTCTTTCCCATTTCTTGCACAACCCTTGCTGCTGCATGAAGTACTGGTCTTGAGAAACTGCGAAACGAGCTCTCTAACCTGAAAGGACAGGATCAATTAGCGAAGTTCTTTTACAGGAAACACAAACATTACAGTTCAAAGCACCACTCTAGCGAGGAAAGGAAACAATAAGATCTGCAATTTTAAACACAGTCTTCCATCAAGCTAGGACTACCTTCTCATTACAAGCTTAATAAGGGGCTGTGGGCGCTTGGTTTTATTAGATTTATCCTTGGATGGCGCTTCTGGCAGCTTCAGGATCTCCCTGGTCAAGCGGTACCATCCACTAGCACGCTCATCCATCCTAAATGATGCAGTAAATTTTGGTCATTCAAAACCTAGAAAAGAATGAATCAAGAGAAAAGCAAATTCATAGAATCCATGCCTTTCGGTGTTATCGAATTTTCCCAGAAGGCACAAAATTGTCTCATAGCATACCCTTTCGCTTGGATCTAGTAGTAGCTGATAGAGAATTGAGTTGAACTGAGATCTAATATCAGGCCTCTCTGTAGGAAAATGGAAAGGAAACTACTAACTTATAAATCCTCAAAAGAAAAAACCTCCCATATGATCAGAGAAAATAACAACTAACGAGAACATGCAGTAGTGAGAGAAAGAGCTTGATATGCTTACCATCTAATGCTCGCGCTCTGGATACACTGTGACACAACCTAGCCAGGGCAACCCTAGCAAGCACATCATGCAAATGTAGGATATCTTGCAAAGCCCCTAATTTGGTGCAGAGAAGAAAGGTATATCAACGAACCCAAATTTGTTCTAACCTTATTGTATGATTATATTAGAGAGAGTTGGCTTGTGATTAGAATCAAGAGTACATCTAATGAGTGAATCAGTGCAGAATGCATTCAGAACTCGTGTTCCAGAGACTTCTTTATAATCAGAATAAGTAAACAAAAAATCACCAACCAACAAATTAACGTTAAGAGATTAGGCCTGGAAAGCATACCTGCTGGAGACGCAAGCTTTTCTGCAGCAGAAAGATCAGGAGACAGATCAAATTTTGAATGACAAACAATTATGTGTCTACACAGACATTAGGTGGCAAAAACAATATAAGGCGGAACTGACTCAATAACTTATTTACCTAATGTCATTGCTACTGTATAGGGGTCTCTTGCGGCTAACTCAGATAGAATTTCCAGCGAATGCCTCACCGCAACAGGATCAGCAAATGATACACTGCAAATAGTGTGGATACCAGAATAAGTTTTCAATCCACTGCATAATTAGGAAAACAATAAAATACCAATTGCTCCTGCGAAAAGCTGAAAACCCACCTAGACTAATTCCAATACTCTTCTCACTTCACTAGAAAGTAGAAAGACAACAAAAAAAATCCTTACCCCTGGGCTGCACGGTGCAGAAAAAGGGGATTTCCTGGATCAAGTGGAAGTCTTCTTAGTGCACTCATAGCAGCATACTGCAAGTTACTCCGAATGATCGACTAGTAAAAAAAAAAGGAGACAACGCTCAAGTTAATAGCAGCATATTAAAATGCACTTGTTAGAACCCTTAAACCTTTTACTGGAGAAACCTAAGAGTTGAGAAAGATACCTCCTTATCACCCCCTTTTGTCCCAAAGACGCCTTTCTTTCTTTTAGACGGAACATCAGCAACCTGAAAGCCACACAAAACATAATCAGTGCTTCTGCATGTAACTAGGAAATAATCCTTAGATTGAACCACTTTACTGATAAGAAAAGTAATAAGAATGCAAAAGTATAATAATTAATTGTATATGTAAGAGAAAGACGAAAAATATGGTTTCGCAAAGAATATAGAAACTGAACTTATCCAGGACTTATGGAAAATAAGCAAAGCATCTTGTTAAACAACAGAGAGCATTGGTAGTAAGACAAACCTTATCAAGCAGCCCAAATACAATCTCATACAATTTTGGCAAAAGCTCAGAATTTCCTGACGGTGAATATGTCAGAGCTTTTAAAGCTTGCAGTCGTCGGGCATGAACTGAAGAACAACAAATGATAAGGTTAGAAAATCATCTCCAGTCACATCAGAGAAGGAAGTTGCACGAAGATGCTACATAGTCGGAAATAAAGTTCTCACTACATGATGTCTAAGCTGTTAATTTCTATTTATGTCTTACATATTGGTTTTCACATCCATAACCACCAAATTATTGAACTCCACACAAAAACTGACACCACATCTACGTAACTACCGTTTACATCACTGCTCTCATTACTTTTAATCATGTCCATCAAAAGAAGATTATAAGGGTAGTGAGATATTTATCAAACACAATACCATTATAAAGATAGATGAGATTAGGACAGTCCTCATGACTCCAGTAACAACATTTCACGATAAGTCACTGACATGGCATTCATCCATTAAGGCAGAATTATATATATGAGAAACACTAAAGCCTCAAACCAAAACGTAAAACTCACATTCAACTTCCGAATTAGAAGCTTCCGATGTCAGCTGATTCACTATCCGAGGAACAACATCAGCTCTTGTGACTCCTCCACCAGCATCAATATCTGCTAGTGCATCCCAGTTAGGAGTGGGGATACCACCCCCTGGACTCATGCCCGTATCGGACAAAATTCTAGCTAAGTAATAATACACATAGCGTAGCACATTCCTGTCTTCACATTGCTGATTAAGCTGTATCAATCACAAGAGGAAAAGAATGATAAAAAAAACTGATGCATCTATCAGAAAGATAGTTTTCAAAACGCAAGTAGTTGAAGATTCATGAAATATTAATGGGTAAAGAACAATAAAAGCAAGTCTAATAGAATAAATCACTTTTAGATGCTCCCTTTTTTTTTGAACAAAAGATGCTCCATTATTAAGTTAAAACAAATAATACGAGGATTAC
Source organism: Schrenkiella parvula (assembly GCA_000218505.1). Classification (NCBI taxonomy): domain Eukaryota; kingdom Viridiplantae; phylum Streptophyta; class Magnoliopsida; order Brassicales; family Brassicaceae; genus Schrenkiella; species Schrenkiella parvula. Next base: position 7,482,199 of record CM001192.1, on the reverse strand, counting down.
AGTATTGATCTGACAATAATTATCGTCAAACCAGCAAACAGCGCCACATACCATAAGAAGAGATGGCGCCAGAGAAGGATCAACGGAGTTGTACACAGCAAGCTTAGGGAACACGTGATTCACTAGTTGTTTCTGGGAACTTTTCTGTTTACTCGTAGAGAAAAAAAAAAAAAAACCAAGAAAAGAAGAAACATTCAGATACTATTTTCGCCAGTAGAAGAGTGGTTTAAATGGCAGAGAATACGAGCAAAAAAACTTAACCTGATCCAAGGTGGCAGCTAATTCGTGAATGCTCCTTGCAAGTTGCGTATATGAAACTGGCTGTGAAGTCATTTCCAGCATAAATACTGTGTTAAACTACATCGAACAACAAGATAGAAGTGGATCTTGTTCCTCTACCTATTCACATTTTGTTTTCTGATAACATCGAACAACAACACAAAAGCAAGCATATTCTATTCCTCCAATCAATCTATAACCACAATCGGATATAATAAGCTTCCCACAGTTATCATTACGACTAAGGGAGTTGAAGCACACTGGAGAATGTGGAGAAGAACACAATCCAACAATTGGCACAGAATTTTCAAACAATAGATCGAACCAGAGAGAAAGAGAATCAGCAGCACCTTCTTTTTCTGTCTCTGCCTTTGCGGCATGATATTGGCCTTAACAGGATTTAGTGCAGCTTTGGCAACAGATATAGTGTCGCTCTGGATCTGCATCAAAGTGTTTCTCTTCGATTTCTTCTCTCCCAGCGTCGTCTTCGTCGACGTTGGATGGTGCAGATGCGAAGCCGCCGATGCGGCTGCGGGAGACGGCTGAGACGCCGTGGAAGATGCGGACGAAGAAGTAGATTGTGCAGGAACCGGGGTTGGGTCCGCCGAGATCAGATCCATCAGCGTCGTACCAGACGACTCCTGTAAAAAGAAAATTAGGAAATGGAATTAAGGTAACTTGGATTTCGAATCTTGGAGCGATAAAGCCTAAGGTGGAGATCCGGCGATGCTTACCGCCATAGCTAGTGGCGGATCGGAGGAGGATTATCGAAGAGGTTTTTCAGTGACGGGCGATGGAGAGAGATCGTGTAATGCGCACAGCACTTTCGGACCAGTTTTGCGACGAGCTCCGAGTCGAGCGCGGAAGCGAAAATAAGATATAAATGTTGGAGTATTTTGTAAATTGCAATAAGTGTAAAGTTTAAAAATCGAGATCTCTCCTTAACGTCGTCGTTTAGTTTAAAATTCCAATCATCGTTCGTCGCGATCTTGCAGAAACTCACTTGCGATATATGGGCCCAAATAGCTCTGGTGGATTGGATTTGGGCCTAAACCCTAGACATTTATTAAATACTTTTTTTTTCAACAATTATTTTTATTTTAAACACAATATAACTAGTATTATTTTACACATGAAACTATTGAAATATGATGAATCTTAAGAAATTATACACGAACTCATATCTTATGAGATTCAAGTAGATTAAACATGTTACTTCTCCATTATAAGCTGAAGTTATGGAATTCTTTCATGTTTTGCAAATTATATGGTATCAAAGTCTACATAATGTAAAGTTTGAAGATGATAACTTAGAGTTAACCAATATGCTTAATAAAAGGGATGAAAGTATATAGATTAGTGATATTTTGTTTGATATTCGGCATTGCATTACAAGCCTCTCGGAGTGCTCATTAAATCATGTTAACGAAAAAGAATTAAGCAGTTAATAAGATAGTAACGCAAACTTATGAAAATGATATATTGTATTCTATTTTCAATATCTAATTTTCGTGGATTGTTAATTTCTTGTATCATCCATTTACAATTAATTAGTATCATTTTTCAATTGATTAATCAATTTGAAATTTCATTCTAATCAAAATTAATAACAACGAAATGCAATTTCTAAAGATTATTATTTCGTCACAGTAGAATTTATGTGAAACAGTATTAGACATATATTTTTGTTTTCTTTTACAAAACCACAAAATCATCCACAAACATTGCTCTTGAAGAGTTATTATTATCTTGTTATTAGTTTTTCCGTTGTTAATAACTTGTGTAGAAGAAGTTATATATTCGATTATTTGAGTTTTGACAATCGAATAAGCTAAAGCTGACGAATTGTTCTATGTCATATCTCACCACCACAAAGAACCAAAATATTGATAAATAAAAACTCATTGATTCCAAGGAAATAACAAGACAATGAAGATTACTTTTACAATGAGTAACTATGATAACGTTAGTATATCTCCTACAATCACACTTGTAGCCTCTTTGTGAATTATGCTCTTGACATCTTCATCTTCTGCAACATCTTGTAGATTTGGTAAGACGATACCACGTCTTGACATATGGATCAAAAGAGTAAGGATTTAAATAGTTTGCTACAATACCCCTAAGTTGTTGGTTTAAATGATTACGATATGGTAGGAAATATTTATCAGTAGAATTGATAGAATAAATATAAAATAAAGTTGAGTGGAACTAAGAAAATAGAGAAATATATTATTCCTCCGATCCTAATGCTCCTTCAAAATAGTATATGAATATTTTTCTTCATTCTTTAGATTTTTTTAGTGGACTGATTAATATTTTTTTTATGGTTATACAGCTCAATTTTTATTAAATTAGTCCATTATACTATGATGAAAACAAATAACTTAGTTGACTCGATGAGTTGATCTGACTATTGATTAAATGATTAGCTAGTACTTTTTAATGTATAGTCAAAACAAATTTTAAAGGTAAAGTATTTTAGGTGCACTTGATATATTGGATATGTAATTTTATCTCTAGATTCACTTCATCAAAATATATTTTTTTGTCGTTTTAAATTTCGGCTCCCTCCAATTAAAGGAGTAAAGCAGACAGCTTTCTCTAGAAAATTCATACATTTCCACTTAAGCTCTCCAGAACAATTTTTAATATGGAAAACAATGACGAATAAATAAATTAAAAATCTCAAGAGCTTAACTAATTTTATTATATTTATTCATATGAACAAATGTAATTAAGAGTTTTAAAAAAATGTGGTTTGCTTAAGCTAAATTAGATGATTTTTTTTGTCAACAAATGTCACATCTTACTGTGACTAAAACAACTAATTATATGGTGTAAATGCTATATAATAGGACATGAGACGGTTGTATTCAAACACTTCGTTCTAATATATCTACCGTGATGTTGTGTTTTCACAAAATGTGCACTAGGTTGAAGACCATAAAATATATTTTGCATATCTGAAACTCTTCCAAATGGATCATTTTTTGATCATTTTTTATACTTTTATATCTAAATTTTAGGTATGATATATCCACAGTACAATTACAAATATATAGTGTACATGCTCTAGTTAATATATATTTTAAAGAAAATAGTTATACTTACAATAAAACTTCTATAAATTAATAACGTTAAAACCATAAAATCTTATTCATTTATCGAAATATTAATTTAAAAAATATCAATTAAATCAAAAACTTAATTTAAAACAAAAAAAATTGATTAATTTTCAAAATTATCAATTTATTATATATTAATTTATAAAAATTAGATTGTATTTTAGATAATCTAACCACCTGATAATATTCCATATATTTCCTTTAAACAATCTATTTATTTCAAAAAAAATGCTATGACTAATCAATTAATAAGCTCTAAATGAGATTTCATAGCATTAGCATGTACTCATTCTTTGACCATTACATCTAACTGTAAGAAAATAATTACTCAAATTCATTCCAATATCTACATTGTTACAAACTTACACATACATCACAATCATATTTTAATATAATTTCTCCCGAATCAAAAAAATAACACCACTCAAATTCATTTTATCATTTTCATAACTCGTATTATCAAATTACACCAAGAAGAAGAAACCAAAATTAACCCACCCAAAAAGAAACAAACAAAACTCTACAGTTAAAAAATTAGCTGTCATTAGGAGGAGATTGCAGATTAAACAGAGCTTTAGCAGTCATCTCCCTTTCGAATCTCCAAATGTAATTCAACCCAACAAGAAGCTCTGTAATGGCTGCTTCTGTCTTAACTTTATCCGCAAACACAAGTGTCTGAACTAGCATCACTCTGTTCTGACTATTCACCGCCGTCGCCATGTGTTGCTGCTCGAAGCTTCTCTCACTCTGCCACCTAATCATATTCTGCGCCAACGGTAACAACCATCGTAAGATCCGACCTAACGCTGCTTTCCACTCCGCCGCTAAGCCACCGTCCGTCGCCGTGAACCCAACTCCTTTTAATCTCGACCTGAGCGACGATCTCACGCTCGCCGGCAACATTGAGTACAGGTCGTCTCTCGCGTCCAGACCCACCAATTGTGGCTGCTTTATCATCTTCTCCATCACGACTATTAGATTTGCGTAGTGAAGCGCCACGCCGGATCCACCGAGAGTCGTCTCCGGCGGTTTCAAAAGTCTCGAGCTTTCTTCAAGAAACACAGAGGACGACGCTGTTTTGAGTCTCTCCTCGTCGTTCGGGCTCGGGTGGACGAGATTCATCGATGAAGAAGAAGAAGAGAGAGAGCGTGGGAGAAAAGACACGACGGTCGGGCCCACGTGGCAGCTGGATGCTGCGGCGGAGGAGAAGACGGATTTGAGTCTTGCGAGTGCGGTGAACACCGATCTGGCGAGAATTATCACGACAGTGTCGAAGCTTTTGTTCCACAGAGATCTGTCTTTCAAATACTTCACATGTTGTCTCTGCCTCTCAATCTTCTGCTGTAGATCCATCACTTTCATCGCATCCTTTTTGTTGTCGTTGTCGTCTTCTTCTTCGCATTCGATCCCAATCTGTAAACTGTGTTTTCTGAGGGAGTTTTCTAAAATCGTCATCTCTTCCATCTCTCTGTACAAAGCTGTCGTCACACTCACATATCTGCTTCCATTAACAAAAACAGAAACAATCTCAATCAATCTCTCTTTTTTAAACTCTGTTTTTGCTCTGTTTTCAAATGTTAAGTGTAAAGAAGTTTCGTTACCTTTCGATTTTCTTGTTCTTTGCTTCAGTATCTTTACAGCTCATGACCCAGCCATGAGGGTCACGACCCATGTCGGCGAACTCATGGAATAAGCGGTGGAAAGAGCGGAGGCTCGGGGTGGTGCAACGGCGGCTCAAGCGGGAAACAGAATCAGCGGTGTGAGCAAGACTATCGGCGAGCTCAGCACAGACGAGGCTGAGGTGGAAGGTTTCGTCGCCGGCGACGATCTTGGTAAGACCTTCTAAGGAGAGAGAGTGGTCTCGTAGACTAATGAGATTGGAGTCGGTGAGAGAGTGAGTGAGGTGGAGGAGTTTGGTCATGACACGTGACACCTCGAACGATAAAACTCCGACGGAAGAAGTAGTGGTGGTGGTGGTGGTGATCGGAGGAGATGATCGGCTTGGTCGACGAGAAATGGGTTTCGAGGAAATGGCGTTTTTGAGTTTTATTAGGAAAGTTTCGAGAGCCATTGGAGAGGCAAAAGCAAAGCTGAGTGAATGATTGATTTGAAGAAGTGAATGGGAGAGTGAGATTTGAGATATAATCTATAGTTTTCTTCTTCTAGGGGCATAAAAAAGTTGATATGTGAATGGCTCGTGGGGTGTTCAAGCCATCATTACAATTTAGGATTTTTTTTTTAATATTGGTATTCGAATTGTGAGATAATGTATTCTGATATTCGTTTACATTATTTAAATGATTGGAAGGAAAGGAATGTAAGATGTATATGTCAACTAGAGTCCTATTCACCAATTCTTATTCTATTCATTATCATTCTTCCATTATCTATATGTAAACACTAGACAGATACATATCTTGATTGGTGACCAATTTTTTTAAACCAGATTTGTTTGTTTTTAAATAGATATGTAGTCTTCTTTTGTCAAATTCAATACAAAAGATAGAATGAAGACATTAACTTTGTAAAAAAAAACCATGAAGAAAATCAAAAATTAAAATTTGGTTGTATAATCTTTGTGTGCGTATGTAAAAAATTCTAAGAATTTTCAATTACTTTTTATTTTATTTTTTATCAATTCATATTTTTTTTCATCTCCGAAGTTTCACTTTTTTCATCAAATTGCAGTTTTGTTTATTTTTTTTAGATTTACTCAAAATTTTGAGTTTGAAACTGATTCTTATAACATCAGTATATAAGTATATAAGGATCATCAAAACGCCTACCTACTTTATGATTCTATAAAAAGGAGTTTTCTATAAATTACCAAAACATTCTCTTGTGAGAGATTCAATTATATGAATATATAAATTTCTTTATTTTCCATATTTCTATGTTTCTTCTTACATCTTTTTCTTATCAGATCGAAACCGACTTCAAAATATAAGGAACGATATTAAAGTAGAGACGTTCCTTTACTAAGAACACTTTATGAATTAAACTGAAGTCGAAAATGAAGTAGAGTAAGCACATGAGGAGCAAACAAAGGCGTAACGAAGGGCATTAGCATAATGATAATGAAGGTTATAGTTTATTATATTAACGACAATAATAATTAAAATAAATTGGGGGATGCATGCGAATGCCAACCAATGGTAAGGCAAACATTTGTGAGGTAGAGAAGTATTGTCGTTATATTAAGAGGCAAAAACATCTTTCCCATGCCTCTATCATTTCTCTCTCATTTTTAGTCTTTTTAAAAATATAAATTCGAAAATCTTCCTTTATTTGGTACAAAAATCTATGATCTTATTATATATATACGGATTTGGATATTAATAGAAAGTTATTTCGGATGGTATACAAAAATTTAGATTTAAAAACCGATGCTAATAAATTAAAAAAATAAACTTGAAATTAACACATAGTTGGATGATAAACGAAATGAACGAGTTCACAATATATTTTTATACGCATAATTGTTATTATTAAGCAACGAGATTAAAGTTCTTAAAAATTTTATTAGAACTATACATAAAAAAATATTCCACTTATTTGTATATAGGAAAGCTGAAACACTGTTTTTATTTAGGACTTTGTTCTATTTAATATTTTTAGAACTATCAGAATCAAATAATATCTACATAAATCATTTTACAGTTAGTTTTTTAGAAGATGACTTTAGAAAAATTTAAACATTGTGTTATAAAGTAATTCGTAATTATTTGTCATTTTTTCTCAAATATAGATTGGATGTCTGGTTGTTCAATTTGTATTTGCTTCTGAAACCGTTCAATCTTTTTCGGCTCCTATTGTTAATGGTCTAATTGTATGTTTCTGACAGTTTTGATTCCAACATTTTATTAAGAGTCTAGGAACATAATTGATCTGTAATTATACATCTAGACGTTCATAAATCCATTATATATGTCTTTTAAACTACAGTTTATGCATCATTCACATTACAAAAAATTCATACGATTTGACGACGCATCCCTACGATGGCGTTTTCATCTGCTTTGACCCGCTATACGATTAGTAAGACCTTTATTTTTATGATCTCAAGTAATTTTGTCTGCCATATATATATATAAGTTTGTTGTATATATAAATTAACTACTACCTAAATTGTTGAAAGAAAAAATAATAGAAAAATGATGTTTTAAAACATGTTAAGTCTTATATCATAAGTATAATTTTTTTTATAGATTAATCAATAATTTTTTTATCCGAAGTTCCAGAATGATGGAAACAAAGCCTTCAATTGTAATTTTCTGTGCTCGGGAATAAATGTCTTTTGTGGATATGGCGCAGATAGAACCGTCGGTTGTAGATCTGGGTGTTGCAGAGAATTATTGTTCGTGAAGTTGTTCATCATAATCATACGTATTACACATAGTTTGATCATTATTAAATTTGTAATGAGATTAGATCAACTATCCATGATAAAACAAATATCGCTTTTTTATTTAGAATTAAATTAGATTTTGTGTATGTGCGAGATTTATATTTTGATATTTTATGACCAATGAAGAGAAAACAATCATTTGTTTCTATAAATATATATTATGTATTTAACATAAGATGCTATTATTTTATTTTTTTAAATTAAAAATAAACATAAAAAATAAGTTTTTTGGAAAATTAATGGATAAATTTTTTTATCCGAAATTCCAGAATGATACAAACAAAGCCTTCAACTGTGGTTTTCTGTGTTGTAAGATAGATGTCCCTTATAGATATGACACAGATAGAACCGTTCATTGTATATCCGGGTGTTGCATATAAATATTGTTCGTGAAGTTGTTCATCGTAATCTTACATATTACATATAGTTTAATCATACATTAAATTTGTAATAAAATTAGATCAAATATCCATAATTAAATAAACGACGTTTTTTCATTCAGAATTAGGTTAGATTTTGTGTATTGTGAGATTTCTATTTTGATATTTTATAACCAGTGAAGAGAAAAAAAACATTTATTTCTATAAAAAATATATATAATATAATTTATTATAATATAATTATTAGTTTATTTAAAAATATTAACGAATAAATACAAATAATAAATTTTTTTTAACTGGAGAAAGTCCTGATTTTCGGCTCGTAATCTCTCTAATATCAAAGAGGGTTTGAAACATGTACACAAGGAAATCAACCCTTTAGTATCTTTAGCAAAAAAATGTGATATTTTCTATTCTATTGATGTCAATATAATTCTTGTAGCATATACATTTATTAAATACATGTGTATTGTACATTAAAAGAGAAGTTATGAGAAAGAAGAAGAGAAATAGAGAGAGGAGTCCAATCACAAAGTGATCTATGAGAAAGGAGGCAAAAGAAGAAATCGCTGACTTGCAACAGTACACAGACGCAGCCACGCTGCTAAGCTTTTCACAAACATTCTCCTTCTGACTCCAATCATTTGTTTTTCAATTCTTCTTCTTCTTCAACTTTCAATTATAAAAAAAAAAGTAGTGTGAACCTTTTTTTTGTGTAAAAGGTAAATTTAAATCCACGACACTTAAAGGTGACACTATTTATTCGCCGTTAAAAAAATAACTGACAATAGGATGTGAAAAAGGTACATTGTTGTTGTTTTTTAATATCATATGAAAAAATTATACTCTTTGTGATGAACAAAATTTATTTTATATATACGACAAACCATTGTGAAAAGTATTACATAAATCTTACAGTTATGAATGTCATCATATATTCTTGAATTGTTTTGTTTTGTGGTTTAATCAAAGAACATGAAATAGAGATGGAAGTAACTTAAGGAGTCATGCAAGCTTATTTTTTCTATAACGTAAAAGCTTAGTTTATTATTTATATAAGTGTGGTTACTTCAACCGATTAACATTATAACAATACATTATGTTTGATTTAAGGTTAGATACGATGCTATGTTTAAGTAGAGAAAAACTCATTTATCTAACTCATGTTCTGATCCTCAATCTAGACAAGTATACGAATCAAGAGTCTAAACTTGTTTTTGAGAATTTCTTTTTCAAATTAAAGAGTAAAGAAAGTAGAAAATGATTGTGAAAATTAGATGTTTGTGGAGAAAAGTGACATGGTAAGAGACAAAGTCAGCCAATAATGGTGCATTTGAGCACTGTACAAAAGATAGAACAGAACTAACATTACAATTTACTTACTAAGTAGTGTCAAAATTTAGCAAACATGATTATAAATCTTGTTTTAAGTTCTTGTTGTTCTAATGGTGCTCTACATATTTTCATTGTTAAACATAAAAGACTCATTTGGCATCTTGATACCTCTATATCCTTTTTTGGGTGGTGAAACATTATCCAAAGTTAACAAAGTTCCACCAGGAAGTGGGTTTTTCCAAAACATTCTCAAATCAAATTTTAATAAACACTACAGATTCTCAAATAGACAAAGAGTAAAAGGTACAGATAAAGTAGTAAGTAAAATGCTGTTACTTTGGTAGACACTGGAAAGTGAACAAGATTGGGTGGTGGAAAGAGATAACATGTTACTATGATAATGTTTATTTTTATTCTATTTTGATTTAACAAGACTCATCTAATTTACTTTGTTGTACCAATTGGTTTATCTTTTTTTGAGTGTGGAGTGTAATGTATGTGCACGTGTCTACTCTTTGTGTGATGGACACAATTATCACTTCCTTATCAAGCTTGTCTATTTGCTCCTTTTCACCAACACTAAAAAAACTTTCTTTACCATTTTATAATCTCCAATTTTTTAAACTAACCCATTTGCAAATTATCTTTCAAATTTCTTTATTCTTTTTAAAGATTTTCATTGATAAACTAAATTCTAGAATACTCCAAAATTAAACAAAGTTGTAATTAAGATACTGTCCAGATCTAAGGTAGGATACAAAGTAGACATGAAACAAATAGAATGGAGAAAAATCTTTAACATAATCTAAATGGCACAAAACATCAAAGTTTACAGCATCTGTACAACATTAAGCAAGACTGTCTTTTTTTTTCCTTGTCGTCCATGGATGAACAACAACGCATTACGATCTGACCTTCACAAGAAGCTAGTTCCGACAGAGAGATCAACAAGATTCGTGAAAATCTGAGCTCGGGTCGTCCCAATTTGCTGACCAAGTTCATGCTGTTCCTCCAATGGAAGCATCTCGTAACTGCAAACATTTTTAAAACATATGAGGATCATCTGCGCCTATGATCATTCTATCATGCGACTTTCAAGTAACTATACTATGTTCTCCCTCTACTTTGAGGTTCTTTTGATCATATATGGCTGTTACTATTGGTTGAACATATAGAATGCGATAGAAAACTTACTGGCAGAGTAGCTCGCAGTCGATTATGCTGTCAGGCCCAGGTCGTCGAGCCTTCCCACTTGAGCGGAACTGACGGAAAGAGCGCGGGTTCAGACCCGCAACATGAGGAACAGCATCCAGTAGCTTTTTTTGGAGAGACTGTAACCTACGGAATGTGACCTCATCAAGTGGAGCAATGCAACCAAAACTGCCGTCTAGAGTACCAAATAATGAAGCATAGCGATTTTTTTTGTCCGCGCTAGGAGATTCAACCATCTGCAGACGCAGGAACTTTGTCACATGAGCACCAACGTGAAATTCTGCCCTTGAAAGAAGTTTCTGACCCTTCCAGCTCTCCAACATCTTTGGTGCAAAGTAGAATATCTGTTGGGGATCAGACAACGTCAATTTAAGAGTTACGGTAGTTTACAATATTCCATATACGAATAAGTAAGGCCTGATCCCATCACCCACACACTAACGGCGATAAAAGAGATGCTAAACTGGATATCTGTACAATTAAGTATATCTGTTGGGGACCAGTACATATAAGTAAGGCCTGATCCCATCATGTACACACTAAAAACGCGATAAGAGAGATGCTAACCTGGACATTCTTTTGCTGATCGGAGACAGCCAGGCTAAGCGTACTTCCATCAATTAAAAACTCTGAAGCTACACAATCGAGGGATCCGAAATCTTTGGCTAGTAAACTAAGTTGGGACCCTTGTTCCTTCCAACTAAGAAAGTATAAGCTTTTGTGAACATCTCCAAGGAGGATGAAACTCTTCACCTGCAAGTAAAGGAAAATTAACATGTGCAACAAAGCCAAATCACGCAGAAGAAAAGTGATCCTCAGAAGCAAGCCAAGTCAGTTCATTGAAGTTAGCTCACAAAACGTACAACATTCATGCTGACTACATAGAGCGGTGGAGCATCAAAAAAGGCAACACCATTTAATTCGGTGCCATTCCACTTGTGCAAAATCACTTTAGGACCAGATGATATTAGAAGATGACCCTGAATGGAGGCTACAGCTGATATAGCACCTTTTAGCTCCTTTGAGTAGACTTCAGTAACCTATTGAAAAGTGGCTTCAGAATAAATCCAAGATGAAAATGAATACAAAGAACAAGCTTTACTAGGTCGAGTTGTAGACCCAACAAAACACACCACATTCTGAGAATTATCCCCATTTCTTCCGAAAGAGAAAAGAAGCACACGGCCCCTTGCAGCAACATCCTCCCCTTGGACATAAGCAGTTCCAACAGCAAGAAGTGTTTCATTTTCCGTTGTGCTTGCATTCTGAAACACCCAAGTAGTAAGAAAATGAGCCTTAGTTATTGCAATTTAAACAAAGACATTATCAGATCGATCACTATATCTGATCCCAGCAATATTCTTCAATTATCATTTCATAAAGATAGAGAAGATAAATATTCTCCATGGAGGCAGAGAACAACATTATGACTTTAGGCGGGCTCAGTAGCTAACTTACAAGAAGTGTGACAACTCGCACAGTGAGTGCATGTTCTGAGCTCTGCATTGGAATAGTGGCTTTAGTTTCCCAGGGGCCACCAGATCTTTCTGGTTCTAAAATTCGGATTTCAAATTCCTCTACGGTGTATGTTCGTTGGAGATCATCAGAGCTCAGATTATGGTTGTCAATCTGCTGGCCAGCTTCTTGATCAACTAGTGAAGAAAGCACTTGATTCAATGGTTTGCTGACCTGCAAAAAAGAGAGAGCAATGATATTGATGTTGGTAATATAAAATATTAAATGTCAAACGTTGTGGATCAAATAAATAGACAGGTAATGCATAACAATGATATTGATGTTGATAATATAAAATATTAAATGTCAAACGTTGTGGATCAAATAAATAGACAGGTAATGCATAACTGGGACAGAACTTCCTTTCTTCTCAATAAATACGCACACATTGCATTCATTCAGGTGTTCAACTATCAAACAAAGCAAATAAGGAGGATCTACTAATATTGCTGCAGCCAAGTAAGTCAGCCAAAATCAGGTATATGTGATATTCATGAATGAAAATCAGAGAGGAATCCATTTTAATTTGGAGCTCTTGAGACCAATTTTTTCTGAAACTATGCTCTAGAAGGGGAAAATTGATAAATTTGAATTAAGAAAAAATCCCAGATAGCAGAAACGGGTAAAACTGGGACCTGAGCAACACAGATGCCACCTCACCAAGGGAACCAATGAAATAGATTTATATTTCCCTATCAATGTTGCCTGTGATGTCTAAATGCCTTGCTTCGTCCCATTTCAACCACAAAAGAGTTCCAAATTCATCCAATTCAACCAAAGAGATGCACTTCGGATTAGGTAGAACAATTTAGAACATATTATCATGTAGACATGCTCACCGGATATGATACTATCAGCGGGTAAAAGTTCTTCTCCGCGTAGTAAGTAACTTGGTGAGGCGTGGCCTTTAAAGGAATCTAGACAAAAATATCAGGCATTGACGTGATCAGTCAAATACTTACTACTTGCCATTAACCAACAGCATACAGCAACATTAAGCAAAGAATTCAAAAAAAGAAAAACCGAACTTACCTTTTGCACTGGCCAATAATTATCGTAGATTGATGCTGTAGGTAATTGGCATATCTTCAAAATCCCCTGTATATGTCAATATGAGATGATAGTCTAGATGCTACAATAAATAAGGACAGAAAAATAACAACATAAATGAAACATAGACACATTATTAAACCTGTGATGTAACATATATGAACCCGTGATTGCAATTTACATTGTGAAGAACAGTAAAGGCCACAATTGCTCCATCGCACAGCTGAAAAAGTGTGATAGCATGAGATGGAGGAACTCGCTCAAGAAACACTATACAAGCTTTGTAGCAATGTAAATTAAAAACTCCAAAAAATTGAAATCATAGCATTGTTAAAGTTCTTTTCGACACAAGAACACAAAAGTCTTAAGCGAGAGTATCATACCTGTGAATGAAATCTAAGTCGCTCTCTGAACAACATACACCACCCCGGCCTTGAGCCAGAAAGAAAAAACCCCTGGTGACCGCTAATATTCGTGAACATGGTAATTCTTTGAGCTGCAGCTCCATCTGAAGCCTCCTCTCTTGTAGAAGTGTCCAAGGGGATGCGTAGAAATTTCAGATTCCTAAGCTTAGAACTACCAGAGGAATTTAAAGCAGCAGGACTTTCTGAAGATACACTATTCTCTGCTTTGGTACCATCAACACCCTCAAATAGGTAAGCATGGTAACAAAGAATTGTGCCATCACCCAATACTGCAAAGAGAAATGGGCGTGTATGATGCCCAGACCATCTTTGCATAGCTAACTCAATGACCTTTGTTTTCATAATGTCTTCATTCCTTGCAGAAGCATTATCCTCAGAGTTTTTGTTGAGTTCATACCCTAACTCATGAATAGGCATATCAGAGAGGTGGCTTCTTCCAGACGCAAATTTATCAACAGAGAAAACACAATTGAAACTAGGCACATCATATATCTCAAGGGCACCACTTTCGTAACAGAGAACACAGTAAATGTCACCCTGATCATGAGCTCCACCATCAGCACTATCAACAGCCTCTCCAACTCCTGATGAAAGCCATGCATCAGTGCTAGCTTTCCTTAGCCATGGTTCTGGTCCTTTATCATGATACAAAGTACAGGCCGATACCTTCCTTTTGGAGCCTTCAAGTACGGATGGACTACTAATGGAAACTGTGCAAGTCGAAGGATCTGCAAATTCATTACACTTTCATATGAGACTACTTGAGTAAAACATTTCAAGATGCTCCTAAGACAATATATTACAAGGACCAACTATTGCAATAAGATATTCATCTTTCCATAACATACCTCCGACAAGCAGACGAATACTGTCATCTGTCATTCTAAGTAAAACATATGGATCAGCGATTGAAACAGATGACACAGTGGGATTTTCAGAACCAGAATTGGATTCTGAATTAAGAGCTCCAAAGCTTAATTCTTGATTCATAAAAGAACCATCCAGGATACGGGCACCATTCTCAAACACCTGGATTACCCGACGTCTGAATAAGAGAGGTCAGAAGTAATATAATACTATTTAGTATCTCTTCGAGATGTAGTAGAAGCAGTTCAATGACTCAAAAGAAGCCGTGGATAGAGCATAGGAGACAGCACATGGGGATAATGATTAAATAGATAATTGTATATGGAAAAAATGCTTCTATAACTAACACAGCTCACAAGATGCAGCAAAAACATAATATGGCAGCTTCTTACCTTCCAAATAGATTTCCAGCAGAAATTGTTCTCCCCTGAACATAATAGTCAACACTCTCGGTGACTTCTGTGAGAAGGTCAGCAGTTTCAAGTACCTGTAAAGCCAAACATTCAAGGTATTTCTATTGACAATAGGAGGATCTAATGAAATACGACCAAAGCATATAAGCAAAATATACCATTGTGCGAGTCTCCAAACTTATAATCAAATAGGCATGATATTCATCCTCATCAGCGGCCATTTTAGAAGAATCAACATTATGACCACAGGAGCTCTTGTGATAAACTGTCCATATTCCTTTGCAGCCTGGAAGTTCAACCTACGCCACATGAACATGCAAATTGAGTGCTTACGGACTCAAGAGACTAAGTCACATACAGTCATAGCGAGCATTACTAAGTAAGATCAGATACATCTCCCTTCTTCTACGGTGTGCTTCCCTTTTAACTTGCCGTTCGCACATAATAATTTTTACTTGTCTTTTTTACATCATTACTATACAGATAAATACTCCAGTGGAGGATAGTAATTGTGAAAATTATAAACCCGCAAGACTATCTTAATAGGCTAATACTGCCTTCTGTTCAGAGCTCACTTTTGCAATCTAATTTTGAAAGATACGTATATATGAAATCCTGTCAATACCATAGTAATGGGAGTAAGGGTTTAAACTAACAGATTGACAAACGGACATTTCCCCTTCTTCTCATATACCAGAAACAATTGGGATATAGGCATACCTCAGTAATCATTTCCGGTCTAATTGACTGCCGAAGAACACATAAAGAACCATTCTTCCCATGACCAGAACAGCACACCTAATGCCAAGATACAGATATTTAGTTTGGCGTTTAGAGTTTTCAGACAAATAAGAGGCAAACATATCGACACTAAAAGTTGTGGAACAAGGATTTCATTATCAAGGAAAAGTATACTTCAAAAATAAATGTCTCTGAATAACAACCCTGAGCATGTTATATTTTGTATAGAACATTTCCACGGCTAGTATTATATAAGAACTACTAAAGAAGCGGCTCACTAATTCATAGTTGCTCTGTTTGGAAATCCCAGTGGCGTTTGCATCAGCATTAATCCTTAAGCCATACGCAAAATCTTTCACTGGACCAACATTAACTAGTGAATCTCTCACTGCAAATGAAAATGATTTCTGCATTTATTGAAAAAGAAAAGATGAGAAACTTCATGGAAAGGAGAACATACGCTATCTAACTCTTCTTGACATAATAAATGCTGCAATTTTTGGAAAGGCGAACTCTTTTCACATACAGATATCGAAATGGAGAATGTTCCGCAAAAGAACCCGAAATTCATATAGTAAAGCCATCTAGTGGTAGAGAAGAAGTTGCTTCATTGAGCTTTTCCTAAGAAGATGACCCAACCTCAACAAGAATATTTCCCAAAACTTTAAATAAGGCAGAATATGCTACCTGTGCTGAATCAGAGTTATTTGGTGTCGAACCAAACAATGAAAGCTCCTCATTTCCAACTGTATCTTGAAAAGTATCAGAAGACATCCGCAGACGTTTTGCTTGATGACCCTCACCTTCAATGTCTTCATCCTGCATAAAATTAGGCAAGACAATTTTCAAGTTCTGGATAAGCATTTCAAAAAAAAGTTACCCTGACCAGCCTAAGAAAGATTGAACAATCACCTCATCCCTCAACCCAGGTAATGATGCTGCAGGCCCAGATCTACAGGAAAATTGCACCAGTAAACTGTCTCCCAAACGGCTACCTAAAAAGAAAAGGGAATTTCCAACACTAGTAATGTCCTGCAAGAAATTTGGTACTATCATCTTAGGGATTCTCTAACCGGACCAGTCCAAAATGACGCACAAATATGTTGAAAGAACATTGACTAACCGAAGCAAGCACAGAGGCTTTTGATTTGGAAAGATCAAGTCTCTGTACAGCACTTCAAGAAAGAAAGTAGCAGTCAGTTTCACATATTGTAAACAAAATAAGTTGCAGCCAGATTTACAAGCTTCCGCAGAAATTTAAAAGAAGATCAAAATATTACCGCCCATCATATATAAGAGTCAGCAGCAACAATTCCCCAGATTTTGTTGACAATAGGGCGACATCGTTAGATATCCAGGTTCCATGGGCAGCATCGAGTTCCACACTGAAATTTGATGCAGGCAGTTCTTGACTGAAAGAAATCAGACACACAAAGGAAAATAAATATGGTTAACAGTATAAACAGAGTTTTACAATTGCTGAACGTTGATTCTAAGCTATAGGATCCTAAGCTACAGGACTGAGGCAACAAGATTATATCCGTGAGCAGAAAGTAGATTTCGAAGAGAGGAGAGTTTGCGAGAAAACTGCACCTGCTATCAGCTGAGGAGGCATAATTGTTCAGTGCAAGAGCACAAGAGGCTGACTACAAGAAAATATGGCATCTCAGATGTTTAAGTAACTGTAGAACTTTATCTTCAATAAATAAAATGCCAAGTGATATCAAACTACCTGACTATGATAATGGATTGTATTTGCACACAACACAAGAACACCACCAATCGGAGATGGTACTGCAAGTAGTTTGTAGGCATCATGGGGCAGATTCTGGAAAATACCAAAAGAATGGGAATAAGTATGATTAGGACTAAAGTTTGCACAAGGAGATTTTTCAGTAGGTTTGATCGTTCTGCTTTGCATAAAATAGCTTGTTATTCTAGGAAGATTTTCCTAAGCCTTGGAGCATTCTAATCAACGAACAGATAGGAAAAGTCAGCATGCATATTTCTGATTTCTTAATAGTTGACTGATAAGCTTAGTCTTGTAACAACACTGAATATAAATAACCTTCTGATATGAGTTCAATTTCTGCTCTTAGCTTACAGTATAGATTTCTAAAGCAATTCAAATATTTGTCTTCTTGGTAAGCAATTTCTTTTTAAGATAAAAGAGGAAAAATCAAGAACATACAATAGCTGACCAGATGACTGGGTGTTGTTTTAGTGTCGTATTAATACTAAGCGCAGAAAGCTTGCAGGTATGGTGCTTCCAGGAAACTCGCCCAGCCCAAGTATGCTCTTCTTCCTGAAGGATGACAACTACAGGCTCAATATAACCTGGACAAGACACAAGATGCCAAAACAAATAATCAGAAGAAAAAGGACCACTTAATTTATTCACATTATGACTATTTGGAAAACCAGAATTTCTAAAAGTTCAAGCAGCCAGCTATGGATACAGCAAATCAACAATAAATTTGCTCTAATTTCAAACTGTCAACATGACGAGAAAGCGTCCTCTGCATAAAAGCGAGGAAATACACAAGTTGTTTGCTATCGGATTGCATCTAAAACCAACAAGTTAGTAGGCTAAACCCATTCAAGAAAACAGGATTCAGTGCAATTTTAAATGAAAACTGAACAGCTGATAAACAATCATCAGACTATATATTATGATTAACTATTGATTCAAAGATATAAGGAGAACTAAAAACCTTGCTAGCTAAACCTACCATGTAGAAAAACAAAATCTTTGACGTGTTTCATTTCCAGATCACGCAAGTTGATTATGTAAGATGATTCAACTCGAGCAGAAACTGTCCCTCCAGAACTGAACGCATCATCATCTCCAACTAGTCCAGAACCAACCTGGAAACCAACGCATAAAGCTCTTAAAAGAAAATAATGAAGGTTGAAAACTTATAGCAGATGAAGTAACAGTTAAAAAGTGGGTGATCCATCTTCATAAAGGGAGTTCTACTTAGCATATCACAAACTAAATTGAATATATGATCTTAAGTTAATCAAGGATGCCAAAAAAAAACCTGGGAAGCCTTGAGTATAATCATCTGCAAACCGTAAACAAGAACGCCGCCACACCTGCCTTGAGGATCCACTTTTACCAAGGGGCCTCTTGCAAAGGACTCTCTTCCTCTTTTCAGATGAAGCCAATCTGGACCCTCAAAACAGTGCATCGAGCTGAAAAGGAACCACATATCCATTAGTTTCTATTGACATCATATATAGGATCAAGCAAGCAAATGCAGTTGAGAACAGATACAGCTGAAACTAACACCGAATTCGTTTATTTGTAAATGAAAACCCACAAAAAGCAGAAGACTCTTACTTACTTCATTCGAAGGCCATGAATCGAATCATCAAACTCAAGAACCGAAATTTTTGCATCACGAAACGTCAGTACGATCGAATCTCTCCCCTTTGTAGAATTTCCGCCTCCCATAGGTAGCACCGCAACTGACTCAACGTTACCGTGCAACCTGTAATGGCAGACGAGCTCGAGAGAAACACCGGAGACTCCGTCCATGATGCCACCGCGCTTAGTAAGCTTGTGGTTCCTCGGCTCCTGACTAGTACTATTCCCTTCCTCTTGAACCCTAACCACGTAAACCTCAAGGATGTTGCCGGCGGTTATAACGACGTTAGGTACTGCGCCGATTCCACGCGTGGGAGCAGGCCAATCGGACTCAAGGTCATCGCCGGAAGCAATCGGAATCTGCATCGGCGTCGTCGTTGAATCGGAGATGGAGTGTGTGATGTACCCGGAGGCACAGTTCTCGATGCCGGTCGGCCAATGCATCATTTTAAAGGCCGCGAAACTCATCCTTTCACTACCGAATTTGGGATTCAGAGATTCGAGAATTTCACAAAGGAGCTGAAAAGAAAAAATTGAAATTGATTGTGGAGCGAAGCGACTGAGCAATTTAGGGTCCTGGAGCCAAACAGTTTATGAACAAAGAGAATCAATCTTTCTTAAACCCCCCCCACGGGTTTTTAATTTTAGTTTTGGTCAATGTTTTTAAACTCGAACCAACCCGGCTTCGACCGATTTGGATTTTCATCAAATCTATTTTCCTAAAGCATTTTCTATGGAAATAGATTTTCGTATAAAACAACTTTTAGATTCCTCATTTGAGCATGAATATGATGGGACTGAAACACAAAATTTGAAATTTATTTTCATATATGAATACATTATTGTATGGTGCATTCAATTCATGCTTGAAAATAGAGAAGAAATCTCTCGAATCTTCCAAAACAAATTCTTCAAATTTTATTCAAAACCTATCTAAATTATATAGTTATATTTAAATTAAACTATATGAAACTAGTTTTGGAAAACCTATTTAATCCATCATGCAATAGATTAAAATATTTTGTTTTCCAATGCCCGAAAAACATTGGTCCTAAAAGCACCAATTTATTTGAATCTTTTGGCGGATTTGAATCTTAAAAACATTGGTCATAAAAAGAGAAAATGGTTATTTAAATCCCCAAGTTTCTGTAGTTGACACTTTTATCCTCCAACTATCATATGCATATGATATATAATTAAATTTGTGTTGACTTTGTAAATTTAGTTATGATAAAAGTCAACGTTAACCTACAAAATGAAGATTCTAACATTGATTTTTCTGAATCCAATTTTGTAAAGTCAACGCAAAGTTAATGAATTAATTTGTCAATTTAAAAGTTTAAGAATTATTCTGTAAAATTGTAAAACTTGAGGAATTAGATGTTTATTTTCAAACCGTGCAGATTTATTTAAAAGAATAGATTTTTAAGTAAGAGACGAGTTATAAATTTTTCTGAACCTACAGAATCGGATCGAATTTACATAACTCACATGACAAATCGAGAAAATTGGTATGCAACTAGATTGTTTCATTGCATAAACTGAAACAAAAAAACATTTTCGTCGTTGGTTTGCTACTCGATCGGCCACATTTGAATCTGTTTTATGTTCAAGATTCTTGCAGAGGAGCTGATCACGTCCGAAGTTAATTTTAAAGAAAATTTAGATGGTCGCATGCTTTTATAATGATAATATCTCTTTATGTATTTTATGTTATTAAACACATACATATATGCTGTGTTTATAGTATTCAATTATGTGGAATAAAAAGAATAGTGAAAATGTATGTTTTCTTCTTTATAGAATGGAAAAATCAAAATTAAATAACTAAAAACACATCCGCGTGTATACGCGGGTAATCACCTAGTATGGATATAATATTTATGTTTATTTTTATTTTTTTTAATTTGAATGAAATCTTTTGTGGAGATTAATGTTAGATTTAAAAAATTTAGTTGTTAGATATAGATTAGTGATCGAAAAAAAATTTATTGAAAAAATTTTGGTTTAAGAATCTTATAAATATAGTTGAATATTAAATTAGAAAACATCAAATTTGGTTATACATTTCATAGTTATAATATTCAATATTAATTTTAAAGTTATTAAATATATTTTGATTTTAAATATTTTTTGTTTTTGTTTTAATATTGTTTAGTAATCCATTCGCAATTATCTGCAATTGCAAATGCTAGAAAAAGAGTTTTTGATTTTGAAAAAGAATATTTTGGTGATTGTTTTCCAACGTTAATTATTGCTACCATCCCCAAAAACTAGGGTTGTTTTAGTAATTCGGATGTAGAAGGTAGCGAATGTGTGACTTTTTTAATCGCAAAACTTGGATCATGCAAATTTTAGATAATTCGATTTTCAATTATATTTTGTAAATTTCGTAGTAATTGTTTCCACGCTTCTGAATCTCTGTTTCTCAAACTCCCAGATCCTCTCCATTAATTTTAATTCCTCTTCGATCTTCCTCGTCTAATTTCGTCTCTCAATGTAAGTTTACTTTGATTCCTTTTTCTCCATCGATCTCAAACTAGATCCGAATTTAACCAAAGAGATCGATCAAGTTTCACCTTCATGAACAAATCGTACAAATCGAAACTTTATTGTGATTAGCGGAAACCCAGTAATGAATCCGTCCATGGTTATCTCTGTTTATAGGTTGTATGCAGAAACACCATGACTTTAGCATCTCCTCGAGTTTCATCGATTTCGAGGACTGTGTATCCACGTAAAGTTTCTTCAATTGCATTTGGTATTGGTGGATTAGCTTCCTTCATCATTTTCGCTTATCTGCTTCTTTTCACGTATCCCATTGGTTCTTCGGTTACTGGGTATTTCTACGGAACTGAGACCACTCCACATGTGGAATTTCACCATAGTAGCGACATTCATACTTCTGATCCAAACCCATCTCCTGATTCTAGCTTAAACTCACCGCCATTGACACAAGATATAGAGGATAAGGTGCTTCCTTTCTCTTCGGATCCCAATGATTCTCAGGATTCCAAGGATTCTCCGGACTCGACCGATGTTAGATTAGGTGGAGAAACCAACTCAGGACGGTCTACGAATGCTTCCATGGATGTAGAAGCTACACAAGATTCAGTAGAAACAGGTATTGTTTCTTGAACTTAGTTTCTATTTATGTAACATCCTTGGTTTATGATAGCTTAAGTTTCTCAGATACCTTTTTTTTATCCAACATGCTTGGCCTCTTATTTGTTGTATAGCCAAATCATTGAAAAATAAGACAAATGCTACTAATTAATGATGTATTTGACTTAATTACACTAGGATCATTATTCTGGAATCTTAATTACGTTTTGGACTAAATAGATAAAGTTACTTTTTTTCTAATGTTTAACTGATTTGGATTTTTCCCCAATGTATTATCCTTCATGTCTTATCAGGATCTTAGCTTTTGCTTCCTTCATTGTAGTTTTTCTCTGATTGCTTTTGACCATTTTGCAGAATGTGATCTGTATCATGGTAACTGGTTTTATGATCCAATGGGACCATTGTATACGAACAACTCTTGCCCTCTTCTGACGCAGATGCAAAACTGCCAGGGCAATGGAAGACCTGACAAGGGCTATGAGAATTGGAGATGGAAACCGTCTCAGTGTGATCTTCCACGGTTTGATGCCAAGAAATTTCTCGAGCTAATGAGAGGCAAGACACTAGCTTTTATAGGCGATTCTGTAGCTCGTAATCAGATGGAGTCAATGATGTGCCTTCTTTGGCAGGCAAGTAGATTCTTCTACTTTGAGTCATTTATACGGAGCTTCTTCCTGCTTCAAGAGTTTCTTTTTCTTTTGTCTGTATTACTTAACTTCTATTGATGTTTTTTTTAGGTAGAAACACCGGTTAACCGTGGGAACCGAAAGATGCAGAGATGGCATTTCAGGTCATCATCAGTAATGATAGCTCGGATGTGGTCATCTTGGCTCGTCCATCAGTTCAACGAACCGTTTGGTTTTGCTCCACAAGGTGTAACCAAACTCAAGCTCGACCAACCCGATGAGCGCATAATCGAGGCTCTTCCGAAATTCGATGTGGTTGTACTTTCATCGGGTCACTGGTTTGCTAAACAGTCTGTCTACATTTTAAACGACGAGATTGTTGGAGGCCAATTATGGTGGCCAGACAAATCAAAACCGGCAAAGGTCAGCAATGTCGAAGCATTTGGGATCTCTGTAGAAACTATCCTGAAGGCAATGGCTAGACACCCTAACTACACGGGTTTGACCATCTTGCGGACTTGGTCGCCTGATCATTATGAGGGCGGTGCATGGAACACCGGTGGGTCGTGTACCGGTAAAGAAGAGCCGCTTTCTCCTGGGAAGTTAGTTAAAAATGGGTTCACGGAGATAATGCATGAGAAGCAAGCAACAGGGTTTCAACGAGCTGTAGGGGACGATGAGCTCGGAAATAGATCGAAGAAGCTGAAGCTAATGGATATTACTGAGGCTTTCGGGTATCGCCATGACGGTCATCCTGGTCCGTACAGAAGTCCTGACCCGAAAAAGATCACGAAACGTGGACCGGACGGTCAGCCTCCACCACAGGACTGCTTGCACTGGTGCATGCCGGGGCCAGTAGATACGTGGAACGAGATGGTGCTGGAGATTATAAGGAGAGATATGGAGGGTGGACGAAGTAGACCATAATCTTTTATCTCTTCCTTAGCAGCTTCTCCACCATGTCTGGTTTTGAGAAAAGCAGTATTGATAGAATTTAATGTAAGGAAGAAGAGCAAACTTACAACCTCTTTTAAGAAACTTTAGATTATGTGTGTTTTGATGATGTTCTAAAGTCCCTTGCTCTTAAAAATTTTCATGTGTTTTTTACCTGAATACAATAGACATCATTCCACTTGTAAAGCTTTGATGGTTAGCTTCTTTTGTGCTGCTAAAAGCCATATGAAACTCTGTTCTGGTTTTGATTGAAGAGTGTTACACAGAATTTCCTTTTTCTTCCTTAAGTTGCACAAAATGCAAATGGCCTCGTTCTTTTTTTGTCTTTATTTGTCAAAAGAAGAAGAAGACGGTGATCAAACAAAGAAAATTATTCAATTATATACAGGAGTCAAATGCCGGAGTTACAGGCGGCGCCGGAGTTGCGTTTCCCGCCTTTAGAGCCATTTTGATCATCCCAACCACTGTCGAAATTCGAAAACACAGTAAAGCGATCGAGTTTGGAGACTAAAAAGAAGGAGACGAGTAGTGATAAAGATTGTACCTTTTTTGGTTTTGCTTCTTGGTTTAGGCGGAGGCGAGGAGCCATGGCGGCGTTAACGGTGAGAAATCTCGGGGTTGAGAAGAGAGAAGTGAAGAGTTTCTTTTTCCCAGAAACTGAAAGGAAACATTTGATTTCGAACCCCGAAGAAGAGAATGTGAGAGCTTATGGTTTAGTTGCAGAGAAAACGTGGTGAAGCTACAAAGACAAGAAGAAGAAGACGCCATTGTTAAACAGTGAAATCAAGATAACTTTTTTTTCTTTGTTGTAAAAGTAAATTTTCATCTACCTACATAACAATATTTACTGCCCAATATTTTATTACTTTATTTCAGTTTATTTATTGTAAATCGATCTCAACCGTTCAAGTGAGCAAACAATCTTGACGGTTTAGATCAAGTTTTGTATTCTAAGCGCGATGCACTGGATCGTGACCTCAATTTTTTGAAATTCAAAAGTTCGAAAAAGAAAGGCCCAATTTAACGGACGGAAAATTCCTAATCTCTCTTGTCATCATCGTCATCATCATTCTCTGTCTCTCTCTCTCTTCTCTCTTCTCATCGACCTTTTACATCTTTTAACGGCTATATTTCTCTTTTCTCTCTTCTCTCTCTCTACAGAAACTTTCGATCTGGGTTTTCAAATTGTTCCTCTATTTCGAAAAAGTTTATCTGATCGATCTTCTTCAAATTTACTCGCAACAGTTTCTGTGTGACAGATCAAACTTCAAATTGATCAGTTTTGGAAAGTCGTCGATAAATCTCCAGTTTCAGGTAAGTGTTTCCCTCTCATTCTTCCTCGATTAATTAGAAATTGTTAGCTTCGGAATGTCGAAATCGATTACACATAGTTTGGGTGTTAAATCGATTTCAAGCTGAAACAATCGAAATTGAAATGCTTATTTCTTCAATTGGCTGATTTAGAAGTTCTTAAATGATGGGATTCGCTATCGAGTTTCCACTTTCCTTATTGCTATTTTGGGAATGGCGTAGTTAGGGTTTCCTTTTTTGTTCTCTGAACAGGCAGAAGCATTTCGAAATGGCAAGTGTGAAAAAAGATCCGATTCTTCAAGTAGAGACAACATGTGGATCTCTCCTATACGAACTTCAGGTTGGAGAGAGTCTTTATCTTTCATATCATATCTGTATCTTCTAATTTTTGTGTGCGTGTTATGTGGATTCCTTATGAGATCTTGTTTTGTTTGTTTCTTTAAATCAGATTATTTGGGATGAAGTTGGAGAAACTGAAACTGATAGAGATAAGATGTTGCTTGAGCTTGAACGTGAATGCTTGGAAGTATACAGAAGAAAAGTTGATCAAGCTAATCGATGTAGAGCTCAGCTAAGACAAGCTATTGCTGATGCTGAAGCAGAACTAGCCGCTATCTGTTCTGCAATGGGGGAGCGTCCTGTGCATATCAGACAGGTGCGTGTATATGATGAGGAATAAATAAAGATGGAAAATTGTTGCTTTTGTTGCAGAAACTTAGTCCATGCTTATGCAATTTTTCGACATTAACCTTTACTTTTTTGTATGTGTTTAGTCTGATCAAAGCGTTGGAAGTTTGAAACAAGAGCTTGGGACGATTCTTCCTGAATTGGAAGAGATGCAAAAGAGGAAAATCGAGAGAAGAAACCAGTTTGTAGTTGTCCTGGAAGAAATAGAGAATATCACTAATGATATCAAAGGTCAAGGAGAACGTGTTCACTCCAAACCATTCATCGATGAGACCGACTTGTCTATGAGAAAGCTTGAAGAATTACATTGCCATCTGCAATCACTTCAGAAGGAGAAGGTGAAATTTGATTTGAACTTGGCTTCTTCTTTTTTGTTTGGTTATTCCGACCATTTCGTTTATTTATCTTTGTGATGGTGTTTCACTCAGAGTGATCGTGTGGAGACGATACGGAAGCACCTGTGTATTCTGTATTCTCATTGTTCAGTACTTGGAATGGACTTCAATGAAGTTGTTGGCCAAGTGAATCCCACATTAACTGATCCAGAAGGACCAAGATGCTTAAGTGATCATACGATCGAGAACTTAGGTGCTGCAGTTCAAAAGCTGAGGGAGGTTAAGATACAGAGAATGCAGAAGGTAGTTGATAAATTACTTTGGCCAGTTACGTAGAACCTTTTCTTTGCTGTTGTTGCTCATAGTTACTTATTGAATTGATGAAGCTTCAAGATCTTGCAACAACCATGTTGGAGCTCTGGAATTTGATGGATACACCCATAGAAGAGCAGCAAGAGTATCAACATATTACTTGCAACATAGCTGCGTCAGAACATGAAATAACTGAAGCCAATAGTCTCTCTGAAGATTTCATTAAATATGTAAGCTGTGGTGAATATTTCATGGTTACATTTGTTTTATAACGCTATGACCAAGCTTATAACTTAAGTTAAGCTTTTTGATGTCCATGTCTGTAAACCGTAACAAGACTTCCGTTACCATATACAGGTTGAGGCAGAAGTTGTCCGATTGGACGAGGTAAAGGCAAGCAAAATGAAAGAACTTGTTCTGAAGAAGAGATCAGAGCTAGAGGAAATATGTAGGAAAACCCACATGTTACCAGTGTCAGACAGTGCTATAGATCAGACTATAGTGGCCATAGAATCTGGTATTGTGGATGCCACATTGGTCCTGGAGCATCTTGAGCAACATATATCTAAGATCAAAGAGGAAGCTTTAAGCAGGAAAGAGATACTTGAAAAGGTCGAGAAATGGTTATCTGCCTGTGATGAAGAAAGTTGGCTTGAAGAATACAACAGGGTTAGAGTCGGAATCACAGAAACGTTTTTTCAAGTATTCCAAGTCACAAAGCTCGTTAAATTTTCTGATATTTTCCGGGTTTTTTTTTCACTCTACAGGACGATAACCGATACAATGCTGGACGAGGAGCTCATCTTACTCTCAAGCGTGCTGAGAAAGCTCGTAATCTTGTTAACAAACTTCCAGGTAAGTTACTCCTTGTTAATCGATATAACATACATGTTTATACTCTGAATAAATGATGAAGGTAGTATCTTTTCATGTTCATTCATTCAGGAATGGTAGAAGCATTGGCCTCGAAGACTATAGTTTGGGAACAAGAGAAGGGGATTGAATTTCTCTATGATGGTGTATGACTTCTTTATAATATCTCTATTGGTTTCAGTTGACTTTGGTTTATTCTGTCATCGCTGACCATTTGTAAATCTCTTTTGTCCGTTCTAGATCCGTCTACTTTCCATGCTTGAGGAGTATAACTTACTCAGGCAGGAAAGAGAGGAAGAACACCGTCGCCAACGGGTATGTACTTCTCTTTGTTTCCGTCATAAACTTCTGGCCAATATTTTCTTCCTAATCTAACTCCATGTGATGCAACTGTTTTTCTACATATTAAAGGATCATAAGAAGCTCCAAGGCCAGCTCATAACAGAACAAGAGGCGCTTTACGGGTCAAGACCGAGCCCATCAAAACCAGTTGGTGGTAAAAAGGCTCCAAGAATGTCAACTGGTGGTGCAGCAACCAACCGAAGACTCTCCTTAGGAGCAGGAATGCATCAGACTCCAAAACCTAACAAGAAAGCAGATCACCGCCAGATCGATGGAGCTTTATCAACTGGTAAAGTTTTAAGTCTTACAGTAAAAATGTAACTAATGGATCATCGTAGTGTTGAGTAGTTTCTCTTAATTGCATTGATGAATGAAATTTTTTTATCCTCCTGCAGGAAGAAGAGGGCTTGATGTTGCTGGACTTCCTTCAAGGAAACAGTCAATGAATCCTTGTGAACAGTTACAATCACCATTAGTTCGCAAACCGTTCTCACCCATTTCAACCACGTTGGTTGCATCAAAGGCCAACATAACAACGCCACAGCAACTTCTTCCAAACCCGAAAAGCAATACAGTGAACGAAATATCGTCATTTGCAACTCCGGTCAAGAACAACAACAATATTAGGAATCTGGAAGAAGAGAAGATGATGATGATGATGATGCAAACACCAAAGAATGTAGGAGCAATGATACCGATCCCGTCGACACCAGCAACAATCTCTGTCCCGATGCAAACTGCACCAACACCACTCAACAACACCAATGCAAGATTGCTCCCTGAAAAGCCTGAAGTTGTTGAGTACTCCTTTGAGGAACGAAGACTCGCCTTCATGCTACAATCTGAGTCTTTGATCCACGTTTGATTTCAGTCTGTAATTTTTTTTTTTTTATAAACTCAAATTGATTGTGGTTTGGTTTGTATAAGGTCAATTATATGATTGGCTTTTCCTTTTAAAGTGATCGTTTTTTTACATGTATGGTTTCTTCGAGACTAGCAATCAAAGTTGTTTCGACTCCAAAGAGTCATTCTAGATAGACCTTCTGTGAAGTGGAGCTCTTGAGGAAAACTAGTCAACCTATTGTGTATTGACAACTTCGCATTTTCTAAATTCCCACAAAAGTTTTTCTTTTCCCTTTTATATTTCATTTTTAAAATTAATTTTTTAAATTTACCTTGATTTTACAAAATTTGACTTAAAAAAATCAACGCTTAAATTTTCGTTTTGTAGATTAATGTTGATTTTTTTATATTTAAATTTAAAAAATCAACGTAAAATTGGTGATTTATTATATACATACGATAATTAAAAATAAAATATTAATTACAAATAATTGAGAATTTAAATGGCCATTTTCTCTATCCTTAATAGTTTATTCATATTAAAAATTAGATTGTTTTTATAACTCTTCAAAAATAAATAAGTTTTGACATTAAAACCGAATGGCTCCAAAAATGAAATGTTAAAAGCAAAAATGATATGAACACAGTCCGTATTGTTTTAGCCTTAAACATATCGAACAAAGTGATTGGTCAATCCCATCATAAACAAAGCTTTTGATTGATCTTGAATTTTACTAAGTAGCATGGAAGCTTCCTTGGAAGTTCGCTTTCCACTTCAGAATCAGAAGCTCTTGGAATCTTTCAGAAACTCACTTCCTTAATGCTTCCGAACAAATTTAAAACTTCGCTTCCGTTTTAGAAGCTTATGTTTTTATTTTGAGAGCTTGCGTTTCCATTTTAAAAACCTGGTGTGGTAACTAAATATAAAATAAAAATTTATTTTTATATGTTTCTCATTTTATAAAAAAAAATTGAGATCTTATAGTGAAATATAGAGAAGAAGATCAAATGTAAGATGTTGGAATTCATAGTAAAACTTGATATTGTGCACAATAATTTTTGTCTTTTATTTATAAAAAGTTTTGCTTAGAAAGACTGTATTATTAATCATTTGGGAGATGTTGGAAGTGATTAATTTTGATTGTTGAATAATACTATTCCAATTTTTTTAGTTTGCTAGTCTTTATTTTTTTATTATAGAGTTTGAAGTGAGTTTATTTCATTGAATTAATTGAGAATGAGTAAGGTGATTCTGTTTTTTGAATCATATGGTTTCTTATTGTGAGTTCTGTAAAATTAATGCATTGAATTTGTTAATATAAGTTAATGATTAATATATATGTGTGTGTGGGGGTGCGCATGTGTGTTGTGTTGATATGTTTCCAATACGTATCCGTTTTTTTAATTGCTTCCATATTTCTATACGATTCCAGTTGTGCGTACTCATTTTTTATTTCATGCATCTTAGGAGAGTATATTCAATTTATAATTTGAAGTGATTTCGTATCAAAATGACAAATTCTCAGTTATTAAAATATGGATTTTAATACTATTTTGTGATTTGTATTGAACTTATAATTTTAAAGTATATTCTAAAATTCTCTGTTATTAGAAATATATTTAACTATTAGATTTTAAAAGATTTGATGTGATTTAAAGGTGTTTTAATGGAGTTTATTAACTAAAAATATTAAAATTCAAATCATATGATTTTAGATAGGATTCTAAAATGTTTTAATTAAAATCATAAAAAATTATAATTCGCTCAAAATCATCTAAAAACTCATTGAAATTAAATCTTTTCAACTCTTCCCAAATCCTAGATTCAACACTCCCCTTATATTTTTTATTCTTTTTTTGGCAAGTTTACTAAGCTTAGATCACTACTTACTTAAAACCTTAAATTGTTTCCATCTCATTGGTTCTTTTTTTATATATGTCCTCCTTTCTTACAGGAGTTTGTAAACAATGATAATTCATATTAACTACTAAAGATTTTGGCTGGCAAATAAAAAAAAAATCCTCAAACAGTTAATTCCTTAATGACATTGACATTTTAGCAACAAAATAAAAAACTTTCATGGATCTTCCTTAATGGTCTAAGGTTCCTTCTCATAATTCTCTACAAAAGATACAAGCCTAAATGTTCAACTTCATATGCAAAATTTAGAGAAAAAACGCTCCAAAAATAGTGCAAGAAGTGATTAGCAAAGCTAACACGATGCATTTGTTATTTTGTAGATGAGTTATGGATCTCTATAGAGCACATGATTGGAATTGGATGTGTGCTTCACAAAAAAATGTGAAGATGTTCTTCTGGCAACGACGTTTGGCTTCAATAAGGTAATATTCTGCATTACACTACTCTATCTCAGTCATCAAACAGATTATCAAGTAGCTCAAGACATGAGACATCAATCTATGGTGACATATACATTCAACAATTGATAGCTCTTAAGTCCCAACCATCATAATAAGTTCATGGCTAATAAGAAGAGAAGCAAATATTCATGTTTTTCAAGGAAACAAAAAAATATATATATATATATATATATCGAACAAACCAAAAAAATCTAATGAAAATTAAATTTAGTCTAACTAACCAAAATTAAAAAAAATATATATATATACTAAAATATCAATTAAAGAGAAGAAGATTCATTCTAAGTTTTTTATCTTCTCAAATTTTTTTTAATCATTGTCAAAAGTATCTAATTTAATCTCCATCCTAAAAAACTAAAATCCTACATCAATGTATGGAGAGTCATACCACTCTCCTAATGGCAGGGACAAGAGTCACCAAGACCAGAGAGATTTTGAAGTTGAGATTTGGATTGGTCAACGTGTTTTGGGTCAACGTGGGTAGACTGAAAAGAATAAACAAAATAGATATATGACATATAGTATGACTCAAACCTTTTTATTTTTCTCATTTTAATACGATGGAAATCTCAAAAACCAAGTCCAACTGTATATAATTAAAATTTTGCCCCTACTCATTTTATTAAATTAATTTTAGCTTTAGCTGTATCCCAAATTCCAAGACTGTTAGGAGTGGATTGTAATTTTTTGAAATTTTCTAATTAAGCCCATTATTACAATATTTTTGAAATTACTTTTTCTTTTCTTGTCTTTCTTCTCTCTCCTTTTTTTTCTCAATTTTTTAATTTATAAAATCATAATGTAATAATGTAATAAAAATATCCGCTCCTTCGATTTATTTATTTCCCATTTTACATATTTATTTCCTTTCCCATTTTCTGCCTCTCAAAACCCTAATTTCTCACATCTGTAAAGAAATTTCTCCTTAAACTTAACCCACCTGTAGAAAAAAAAAAGACAAAAAAAAAACTTCATTTTGCTGGTAATTACGAATGTTTTAGGAGAAATTCTTCTGAAATTAAGGTTCCGCCATTGAAGCTTTGATCTTTCTCTTCACTAAGTTTACTTATTTTCATTTTGAAAGACTTCAATCTTTCTCTTATCCCTTTTTTTTTTACTCTTCTGAATCTTACGTCCTCCGGATCTCTTTCCTCTTTTCTTTCTCTTGTCTGTACTTTAAAGTCTCTGTCTCAGAAGCTTGAATCTGTCGTGATCAGCAAGATTCGAGTGTCTTCTTAAGGTTCTCCTTAATTGTCGGAATCTCTCCTTACAGAATCTTCCGGATGGAGGAGAGAGAAGGAACCAACAACAACATCATAAGCAGTTTTGGTCTGAAACAGCATGTAGCTCCTCCTTCTAGTGGTGGTGTCTACCAGATGGACCCACCACGGTCCGAAAACCCTAACCCTTTTCCGGTGGGATTACCCAACACCGCCGCCGCATCCGCATCTGCCTCCGCCTTGGCGGCTAAAGCTTCTGAGAATGCTGCTCCTCCTTTCAGCTTAACAATGCCGGTGGAGAATTCGTCTTCTGAGTTGAAGAAGAAGAGAGGAAGACCGAGGAAGTATAATCCCGACGGTTCACTCGCCGTGACTCTCTCTCCGATGCCAATCTCCTCCTCCGTTCCGTTGACGACGGAGTTTGCTTCTCGGAAACGAGGACGAGGACGCGGAAGAGGAAGAGGACGAGGTCGAGGACGTGTAGAGCCACCCAACAACAACAATAACAACAGTTGGCTTAAGAATCCTCAGATGTTCGAATTCAACAACAATCCCCCTGGTTATATCTCAATCTCACAACTCTTGGATTATAGGAATCTCTGTACTGTCTTTGTCTCACAATTGTTCTGCTGTTGGAATGTAGGAATCTCTGTACATTTCCGTCTCTGTTAGAATCAATACATTGCTTTTAATGGATCTTTATGCTATATTGGATCTCTTTGTCTTTTGGTTTGACTTGCAAAAAAGTTGTACTAAGGACAAGGGTTTTGTCCAATAAAGCTAGTGTATGTTTGCGGTTTCAATCGGAAAGACGACATTTACTGTTCGGTAAACTGGAATATTCGAAAAAGGTTAAGCCTTCAGAGAAGGAGAAGGCCGTTTAGGGAAACTAGTAGGATTATTTGATGAGAGTGGCATAAGCACTGTGATTAGATGCGTGAGGAATTTGTAGTACTAAATCTAGTTGCATAAGGGTTTAACTTGGGACTGTTTGCTGTTTTGGTTTTAGCAATTTGTCCATTTGGGAAACAACTCAACTTTCCATCGTAAAATTGTTCTTTTTCTTTGTCAGATTTCAATCTTTTTTACCTTAATTGATATCTTTGATTCATTTGATGTTTACTTTGCAGTTGTAGGAACTGCAGAAGTGGTTGGTGCAAGTTTTACGCCTCATGTCCTCACAGTATATGCCGGCGAGGTATGTCCTCGATAATTCTCTTTACTTGTGATTTGCTGAATATTTGTAAGGATCAACAGATTATCTCTAGTAACCTTAATATTATAAGATTTTCTCTATGAGATGGTTCATCAAGCTTTGACTTTTGATAGATTCTCCTAGATTCGTCTGACTCTTTTTGGCACACTGGTTCGTAACAGGATGTGACGATGAAGATAATGACATTCTCTCAACAAGGCTCTCGTGCTATCTGCATTCTTTCAGCAAATGGTCCCATTTCCAATGTGACACTTCGTCAATCTACGACATCTGGTGGTACTCTCACTTATGAGGTCTGCTCTCTCTCCCTCTTTACTCTCCCTTAGATTCCTTTTAAACTTTTTTTTTACTAAAGTTTAGTTAAACAATTTGTGGTCAGGGTCATTTTGAGATTCTTTCTTTGACGGGTTCGTTTATACCAAGCGAGAGTGGAGGAACCCGAAGCAGAGCTGGAGGGATGAGTGTGTCTCTTGCAGGACCTGATGGTCGTGTATTTGGCGGTGGACTTGCTGGTCTCTTTATAGCTGCTGGTCCTGTTCAGGTAATAACTTATAGAACATGAGAGGTCTTGATCCTTCTATTGGACTCGAGTTTTTTCTTGCTTTGAACCACTGTTATCTATTTTTCAGGTGATGGTAGGGAGTTTTGTAGCGGGTCAGGAGGAATCTCAGCAGCAGCAGCAGCAGCAGCAACTGATGAAGAAGCAAAGAAGAGAAAGACTCGGGATCCCCATAACAACACAAGCTTCCAACATCTCATTTGGTGGCTCAGCAGAAGATCCAAAGGCTAGATACGGGCTCAACAAGCCTGTTGTTATTCAGGCACCACCCGTGTCTGCACCACCTGTATCCTTTACACATGAGCCAAGCACTAACGCAGTCCAAGGCTTCTACACAAACAACACTGCTAACCATATTAGGGATCTCTTCTCTTCTATCCCAGGAGAGGATGAAGAAGACGATGAGGAGGATTTAGAAGGTGAAGACGATGAAGAACTCGGAGGCCATAGCGAATCTGACACCGAGGTCCCAAGCTGATGATTGAGTGAGTGAATCCAACATTGATCGTTCTTGATCTTGACCTCCTTTTGCCTTTGGTGCCTTGAGATTCTTCAGAGTGTAATGTTTTTTTCTTTCCTCAAGATTTTAGTTGTTTTATTAAACAGAGATCTCTCACTAAAAAGTTAGGGCTTATTAGAGGATGTAATCTTTAGGGTTCTTTGACTTGTTTTATTTCTATTCCCAAGTGGTTGTTGTAGAATTTCAAAACTTAAGTGTGTGCAAACTCTCTTATTCAATCTACTCTTCAATGGCTTCACTTTAGAAATCAAATGACTTTTATTTGTTCATCTTTAGAGAATTTATCTGCATTTATTGACTTTTATTGTATTTAACTAACAAAAAAATGTTAAACGATCCTAATCTTCTTTATCTCTCTTCTTTTTTTAATCAAATAAAAATTTATTGAAGAGATGTAAATAATAAAAGATTTCTTTCTAAACTACCACAAAAGAAGTTTTTTTTTAGGTTTTTAGTATTTTTTTTTTGTTTCTTAAATCAGAAACATCTACACAATTTGATCTATACATCTGAAATTAAATTAGACTTTGGTAATGGAATCTTATTTTTCTAAATAAAAAGGTGTACTCATATTTGTTTTGTTAAACAAGTGAATGAATAAATTTTGTAGGTTGCTAACTACCACAAGTTGATTAAATTCAAACAAGTCTTCTTTTTACCAAGTATATGATTCTTGTTCGATAGAAGTTGCAATTTTCAAGTAAACAATTGAAATTTTTGATACTATCCTTAGTTGGCAAGTGTTTTAACATGATCTGTATAAATCAATTTGGTCTAACAAATCATATCATATTTTTCGGATTTATTCACCTATTAACTTTGTTTTTTTTCTTTAATTATTAATTTACGGATTTGATGATCTTTTTTCTCCTATCTGTGGAACAAACCATAAAAATAAATTGTAATTTCCACCAAACTATAACTACATCCGCACAAATTTATGCGACTCATGCATATTGTATTTTTATTTTTGTTTTATCCATTTTTTTCAATTTTGGTTGGTTGTAAGAGCTTAAGCTTAATTTAA
The DNA here is from genome assembly GCA_000218505.1 of Schrenkiella parvula. NCBI lineage: Eukaryota > Viridiplantae > Streptophyta > Magnoliopsida > Brassicales > Brassicaceae > Schrenkiella > Schrenkiella parvula. The sequence continues at coordinate 7,446,740 of CM001192.1, read as the reverse complement.
TTTTTTATTAATTGTAGAACTATGGATGCAAATTATTCACACAAATCCTTGTTGAATCGGATCAGAAAATATATGATATGTTTTCTGACTTGATTCTCTATGTGTTGGTATCAGTGTCATTTTGCTTTTTGTTTTCTTTTGTAATTTTGTTTTATAGCATATTTTCTCTTTGACTTATTAAAAATGTTAATCTTGATTTGATTTAATCTTGTATCAATAATTAGTTAATGTGATTTAAAAGAAGAGAATTACATTCACTTTGCCACACTAATATTGACTTGTGTTTTCCATTCATAGTTTTAAAAAAGCATTTCCATAATTACAAAAACAAAACTTTGATTAGTTTAAGAGATAATTACTATTAGTGTTTTCTGATTTCCATTGAGTATTAACTTTACGAATAAATTCTTCAACTCGTCTTCGAAGCAAACACTCAACTTCACTCTCATTCTCTACTTCCAAGCTCTCTTTCTTCCTCATTATTCTTCCTTTCTCATCCTTCTCTGAATAGTCTGAACCGGGTTTCAACACAGAAGACATTATCTGCAAACCGGGTTTGGAAGTCAACGATTGCTCAAAACTGGCCGGTTTAGAGGAGAGAACCGATTTAGATATCAGTCCGGGTTCTTGTAAACCAGGCTTCGACAGGAGACTAGAGTTAGAGACCAACACTGATTTCTCAAAACCGGGCTTGGAAGAGAGAACCGGTTCAGATATCAACACGGGTTTCTTAAAACCGGAAGATATCAACATGGATTTGGAAGAGAGAACCGAGTTAGATATCAAGATGGGATCCTTCGAACCGGGATTTGATTTGTCAAAGGAACACGGTTTAGAGTTTCCCAAGAGGATTAAGATGATGATGAAGTTACAGAAGAGGAACATGAATAAAGAATTGGAAGTAGTTTTGTTGACGAACTCCAAAACAGAATCTATCATCTTCGCAGTGAGAGAGATAGATAAGAAGAAGAAGAAGAAGAAGAAAAGTTGTTGTTTGTGTGAGAAAGAGACGGTTTTGGAGAGACCTTTAAAAAGAAGACGAGACTTCTTAGACAAGTAGATGATGACAACGACTGCTGAATAAAGTAGTTGAAAGTTTAGTTGATTAATGATAATTTAAACAAGTGATTAATAAAATTACCAAAGAAGAAACTCCTTGCCAGCTAAGTTGTAAGTCCTCCTAACACCTAAGTCTTTTAAGACACATGGGTCTTTGTTAATTTAAGTAATCATCACTACTTTTGTAATTAATTAAACTGACTGCCAAACCTTTCGAGAGAGAGAGTGTTTCAAACAATGAAATTACAAACTGTTCATTACACAGAGACTAAACAATTAGTTATGCCGAGAGACTAGACGAATGGTATTAGAAAAAGAAGTCAATGCTACTAATGGCCACTTTGATGATCTCGGTCAACCTCTTTATACTTGCTTCAAGACTTTTAAAAGCACAATTGAATTATTATTAAGTTAGAGATTTTTATAAGGAATAAAAATCTCAAATAATTCATAAAATGAGTGTTATCGGGGTGTCAAGGCGTTACGCACATCTATATCGGTATCGAAGATCCGAATATTAGTAATGTTTAAGGATTTGTAGAGATTGATAACTTCAGATGGAGGCGGGAGGTTGTCTCCGAGAAGACCGTAGTTTAAGCCAATGTTTGTTGCTGCATCTACAAAGCCACCATTGATGTTGTAGTTGAACATGAACGCCATGCACGAGAGCGTGAACAAGAACGACTTTTTAAGAATCCATAATGAAACGTATGTCTGCAAACCAGTAAGATAAATGTTATATTTTAAAGTCAAATGTATACAGTTCTTTTTATGTGCGAGATATTAGAAGATCGTACTTGTCTGAAGACGGAAACGAGAGAATCAAACCAAGGTCGTTAATACCTTTTTTTTGTGTTATGTTTTATTGTAATTTATAGGTGTTAGGTACATGCAATTTATATACGTAGTCGTTGAGATATGTTTCCTATTTTACTAGCACCACTAAAATAGTAAAACTTCTAGGTTTTATGAATAGATTACTAAACTTTTTGTCTCAATCTTTTTATTTTTGTTTTTTTGGCATTGTTTAGTTATCCATCAAATCTATTTACAAATTTTTGCTAATTTCATTTAATTTTCTATTTTTATTTTGTCTAACTCAACTACATTTTCATAAATAAACTAAATTAAATCTAGCAACGAATTTGAATTTTCTCTTCATTTTTTTCTTTTAGTGCTTATCAAAATTTGGATATTGTTCAATTTATCCATAATATTTATATTATAAAATCTAAAAAATATATTATATAATATTCTTACATATTTTACGTTTTATTCAACATATCATAATAACTATTTGATATAATTTATTTTATACATTTCTATAATATTGTTTACCAAATTTATTTAATATATTTAATTATTATTTATTTTACTATTTTTTAGAGTTGGCATGTGCTTCTCGATAAGTCCCAGTTTGTATACTTTTTCGTATCATTTTGCCTCTCAAACTAGAACTCTTTTAATATCATTTTGCTTCTTAATATCCTATTGTTGTCGTTCTTATTTTCTAATTTCTCATGCTGTAATTTGACATCCGGTTTTAATTATATAATTGGTTAAAAAATAATCTATGCAACGATTTCCAAGTGAGACCTATAAAATTTGAGAACTTTCACCACTCAATGAAAAAGCATGCTAGACTTGAAGACATTATTTAATATATTGGTATCTTTTGTAAAGGTCATGTTTAAAAAATGATTTATATAAATGATTTTTGAAAATACAAGCTAATTGAAAAAGAATTGTCATAGCATGTGCTTAAGTAAGTAAGCTTGAAAGATTTGCTTGGAAAAAAATGCTTAATGCAAGTATAAATGTATGATTTAGGTTTAAGTGCGATTTGTATGTGGAAGTAATGTGATTTAGGAGTGATGCGCTGTTCAAAATTAGGAATAATAATGCGAGTCGGGAGTGATGATATTATCTTTTCATTTTGCATTTACTTAATGTAACTCATGAAATGATATCCTTTTTTGTATATATATCATAACTAGTTGTTACATCTACTAATCTTAATTATGTTAATTGCTTATGATAAATCGATCACATTTTTTACTAACTTTGTGTATATTTAATTAAACATTCCTTTTTCAATTTTTTTCAATTTTTCTTGTTTTTTAAGCATTAGTAACATTTTTCTCATTTTTTTGTCCAACTTCCAGAATAAGGAATCCAAACTATGGGGATGCGTTACGAGCTGTCAGATAGTCTATCAGTGCTTTATTAAGTTTATTCGTGCGAACTATTTTTTATTGTAATTGGTCGATTTGTAATGGACAACGGTTAAAAAACTGTCTACGACCAATAAAGACCATATCCAGATATACATGTCCAAGCAAGCTTGAAAGATATTAAAATGGGTTGTAAATTAATATCATCTAAATTTTTGCATTAGAATAAAAAACATAAAAATGTCAAATTTTTATTTGTAAAAGAAAAAAATAATATTATGCTGTATGAAATATACATAACAAAATATCAAAATATAAATTATAATATTTCATATCTCATTTTTTAAAAGCAAACTGAGAGGGAAGCAGGAAGCTAATTTTAGAGGTTTGAAACACCTTTAATTTTCACTAATTGCCAAAAAAGTTTTGGCCAAATTCAATAGAATAAAAAAAATCGAAGGGATCCTGAAAAAGAGAAGTCGTCGTAGAATTGTAAACGAGAACAACTAGATTTTTTTTTAAAATTGTAAAATCCTATATTTTAAAGTTATTTGGTATGTTCATTTTACGTGTGGTCTAGTCCATTTTGTCTGTGAACAAGATTGGCCTTTAGCCCATTTAAATCATTTTTTTTGGCTTAGTTAAGACCCATTCGTTATAATTTTGAATTCTTATTCATACAATGTCTAACTATGATAAATCATCATGAACCAATATGGATACATAAGATCAACCCTTTAATTCTTACTAGTACTTCCTCTTCGTAATCCAAGTTATTAGAAACGAAAAAAGACCATTCGTTGGATATGCATTTGATTTAGACATCAAACTACTGAGTTTAACATATAAAATCTACCAATAATGAAACATATATTCATTTATCGTTTAAGAAAACTAGAAGAAAGAATCAAAGTCATCAATGGCGCACGTTGCTCAAGTTTTTTGATGCTCGTCTCCAGAAGCACAAGAGTTCAAAAGTACTTGGTTATTTTACATAATCCAGTAAAACAAAATTTTAAACACAAGTTGTAAAATTTTACCATGTCACTTAACTGTTTAACATCGATTTTTAAATTTTTTTATTTAAACTGTTTATACTATATATAACATCAATATTTTGAATATTTATTTCATCCAACGTTATAAAACTACAAAAAAAAATTCTGAAATAAAATTGTATATTTTAAATACAAATTAATACAAATTTTATTATTGTTTTAATTTTGAAATCCATGCTATACAATAACTATATATCATTAATAGAAATATCACCAACGAAACCGTAATCATAAAGGAAGCAAAATCCAACGAAGTCACATACCTCGAACTGCTAAAACATAATATAAACCATAATCAAAGAAAGCAAAACCAACAAATTTTCAATTCACAAGCCAAAGTGAATCTCCCTTCAGACATTGTCGCTGACCCGAGCACTAGCCGCCTCCATCAGACCGTTGCGTATCTGGTCGCTGATATCCCTCACGTGTCCTGGACCGTGCGGGAGAAACACTGTTGTGTTATTTGACGAGTTTCCAAGGTCCCTCATGGTGTCGAAGTACTGTGTGATCATGATCAAGTCCATCACTTCTTTGGATGATGTGCCTTCCACTTTGCTAGAGAAGTTCATTATGTTCTCCCTCAGTCCGTCCGTGATTGCTTGCCTCTGTCTAGCCACCCCTACACCGCCTAAATACTTGGCTTCGGCTTCTGCTTCTGCTCTTTTCACTTGGAGAATCTTCTCTGCTTCTCCTTTGTAAACACTTGCGAGCTGGAGCCTTTGTGCTGCATTTAAGTAGAATGTATATGAGCAAGTGTGAATTAACTTTCTGTAAGGTGATGAAAGCAAGTAACCAATCAAAATGAAATCTTTATAAGCATTCTAAAATAGTCATACAATCTGATAGGTATAAATCATTCTCTGCTTTGATATGTAGGAAAGCATGAAACACTAACTCCCCCGGTAATGAATAATCAAGTTTACCTGCATTGATTTCGTTCATGGCCTTGCGTACAGAAGGATCCGGAATAATGTCAACCATTAGAATGTGCTCAATGCTGTATCCATAAGCCCCCATCACCTGAAGAAACAATTCCAATCATGACCATTACAGAACTCACCACCAGTTTAAAATAATGTCATAACTTCTCTCTATGCAATCCAAATACATATACTTGATAATATTTCATTAGACTCAAATTCATACATTACTGAGCTCAAATGCAGGATTCTCAAAAATGATATCTATCTTACCATGAGGGAGAAAAGATCGAGAAAACACACATAGAGTCTCGATCAGAGCCGAGGAGTGAATCAAACATACCAATGAATGAGAAGATGAAGGAGGAACATCTTACCTTCTCGAGTTCTTCAAGAACAGACTTGGCAACTTCTCCCTTTTGTTCAAAAAGGGCGTCTAGCGTCATCATTGGGACCAAAGCTCTAACCACTTTGATTTGGAAACATTGAATAAATTAATAACTAAAGAGAGCTTATGAGAAACAAAAGAGAAAACAATCTAGAGAGAAAGCAAAAGTTACCATCAAATACATATGCTTGGATCTGCTCTCCTGGGTTTTGTAGCTCATAAAACGCATCATCAGCATTACTTTTAACCACACGATACTGAATCGAGCAAACCAGCTGCACAAACACATTATCCTGCAACAAAGATAAGAGATAAACAAAACCTGTTTACATCGATTTACATACATAGTAAACTAATTTCTTTTTGTAGTAATCTAAGTTCCTTCTCAGACGTATAAACAGTGATGGTAATTTCGATTGAAAACCTCAAGATCAATCACTACTCCTGCAAGACCAATTTAACAATCCTCTGCGAAATCGAACGAAACAGTAGAGACAAGAGACAAATTGGTGATCGCTCGCGAGGATGAAAATCAAACCTTAGTTTTGGTCTCGATTTTGACATCGAGAGATTTAATCCTGGTGGAGAGGACACCGGCGAGCCACTGACCGGCGATAGGGTTGAAGAAATGACATCCAGGCTCAGCTATATGCTCGAATCGGCCCCAACGTTCGACCACACCAACGCTCGCTTGATCGATGCAACCTCCGACGATGCAATTCGTATTCCCCATCTTTGCTACTTCAAGGTTTCGAGAAGAAGAAGAAGAGAAGCGAAGATTCAACTTTGAGACTTATTCGCGTTTATACGATTCGCTTCTATCGAAACAATGTTTATTATATGATGGGATCGGGACCATTCTTGTTACGGAAGATCTAAGCTTATTGCTGCTGTTCGATCAGGCGGTTGCAGAAAAATGAACGGCTAGGATTACTGAGCGATTAATTAGCTACAAAATGTCCACGTCACCAGTATCTTCCTTCTCTTTAGATATTTTCGATATATTTCATTTTCTCAACCTTTTCATAATATTTTAGAATTAATATAAGAGATAAAAGTTAATTTGACACTAATTTATTGTTTTATTACTAGATTAGTTCTAATTATATTTTAATTATTGATTTGGTTTTGATATATATTATGCTCTTAAATCCTTTGTTATTAAAAACTGTATTTACAAAAATGTCATTATAATAATTTTCAACTCAATAAAAAAACCCTAAAAGTTACGATTTTGCCATAAAACATATTTATTATATCGAAGAACACGAAGCAATAGATTTTGTTTCATAGATTTGTTTTTTTTTACCATAAATTTTCATATTTTTGACAAAGTTAATTAGTTTTTCATAAATTTGTTTCAAAAAAAATTACTTTTGTTTTCACAGGAGTATCAAGAAGAATATCAGCAGGAGTATAATCCATCAGAGACGCAAGGAACTATGTAAGAGAAGTATCATCTTCATGCTTTGCCTCGCCAGATTCTTGTCCCACCAACGTACTGATGCCAAGTTCCTCCCAACACCTAATAGAAAAAGGATTTTAGAACCAGTAACATTAATACAGAACTTCTGAATTTGGTGAAAGATCGGATTCGTATAAGGGAAATCAAAAATTGCTAGGCTATAACTAGCTTCTAGACCAAATTAGAAACCTCTAGGAAACCTAAAAAAGAAGGTCATGACACAATAATAACAAAAAAAAAATCAACATGTCGTCGTATCACCCATAAAAAGTTTTGGTTGCTATTACTTTACAAACGGTTTAAACCCTAAAAACTCTCGATACTGTTTCGGAGAAGAAAGCTTTTTCTTATCACCCAATATGCCAAAACACTAAAAATCTCCACCAATCTGCAAAACCGGTTAAGATCCTCTCGCTAAATTCGTTGACCGATGATAGCCTATATTTATCTTCCTGACCTCTCAACGTCTTAAGCTCATTTCAGGTATCTCTGATTCATTGGCTTCTTCCTTTGATCCGTCTTGAAGACAAACTAGTTGTGAAGTAAGATCCACTTGGATCTTGAATCATCTCATCATGAGCCCCTACAAAGGTCGTTTTCCTTTTTACTTTTATTCAAACACATTCTTCCATAAATTAGGTTACTTTTAGGGCACGGTAACACTTACACCTTTTTAAAAAGGTCATCTCATCGTGAGCCCCTACAAAATTAGTTGTGAAGTAAGCTCCACTTGGATCTTGAATCATCTCATCATGCTTCAACAACTTTGGCATTCAATGAAATGTGTTCATGATACAAAAGAGTAGTACTCAAGGTTAAACTGGAATCATCAATCGTGGAGAAGCTTCATAACTGGAATCAAGAGACTGAGTCAATTAACTACAACTGAAATCAAGCTCAGACAATTCTTTCGTTACTAACCTCGGCTTCAACGTCACTGAGTGCGGTGGCTATTTCTTCTCCCTTTCGATCTTATTATGTAGGATAAGCGATATGGTTACATTACAACAGTAGTAAACAGCATAGAAGACGAAAAGCCAAGTGTAATTCTGTAAAACATACCATAGCCACAAGCCTCTGGAAGGTAAGCCTATGTTGCTATGATTCAACAGCAGCCAATGCAGCAGTGGCTTCTTTACCAAGAAAGCTTTTCTTAGCTCTTGCATCTTCGCTTCCGTTAGTTGAAGCTTTGCCACGTTTTCTGGAATCGGAGTTTCTCTTACAAGAGCTTGCCTTCTAGAGACTTCCGTTGCCTGTTTTGCCTTTTGAATTAAATAACTCACATAACAGTATAGCCAACATCACCAAAGCACTGAGATTTATAAAAGAAAAAAGATTACATGTGTCTCTGCTTCTTGTCTAACGTTGAGCAAGATGACGCGCATCTTCAAGAGGAGAACCAGCAACCATAGCTCTAATTAAGATCCAAAACCTAAATGCATCTGAGAAACGAATGCCCCACTTCGAATCTCACAGCTTCGGTGCAATTATTCAAAGAATATATATACATCTTTTGAGCACTTTATGATCGCATTTGCACTATTTTTCCAAAATGACAAATGCAGACTCACTCTTCATGATTTGTATTATATGGCTGGTAGAAACTGAAAGCACAATCGGAGACATCAATGGCAAAAGTGCCATGTTAACCGCTGCATTAAGTGGCTCAGAGGATCTGCGGCCCGCATGTGGTTAGCAAGGCAGCTAATTAATGCTACCCGAATGGATGATCGATGTCCTTCATAACTTGAGCCAAGATTGGTACTGCTTCTTTTAACTCGTGTTTGCTTTAAATATTGTTCAAAATGCTTCGTTTGGTTCTTACATGTTTTGAAAATGAATGTCTGTCTCTCGTTCATGTTTGGTTCTTATATTAAGGTTGTATTACTTTCTTTTTTAATTATTTACATTAAAACAAAACTAAAACTGTCTTGATTAATTTTAGGAGTATTTTGCCATTGTTTCGTGGAATAGAACAATCAGAAATACAATATTCAGTGGATAAGGGTTGCATGAGTTCCCTTCTGCATTGCCTGGTGGTGCAAGGAAGAAGGCACTTCTATCCCATGTATACTAGATTGTATATTTCACAAGGTCAAGTTCTTCTTTTTGATTCGTTTTGTAAGAGTACTCATAAGAGACACGTTAGAGTAGCTCCATCGGTTAAGAAACTCTAACTAGTCTCTCAACCATTTTTTATTAATATTTTAACATAAATTTATTATATAATTATTTTTAACGACAAAAGAAAAATTAAACTACTAAAAAAATGACAGCTGTTTAGTAAGTATCTAAGAAGTATCTAATACTTTCTCAAATGAGAAACTGTCTCTCTCCTATTTCAACATTTTCTTTTTTTAATTTTTTATTAGCTAGATATTCAGTTTCATCCCACCGAAGGTTGCTGGAACTATGTGGTATGGTTCTGCAACTACTCCCATCGAATCAATTCCTTTTCATCCCCGAGGAACGCCAATTACTCGACTAATAGGTCTGCAACCATTTCGTTAATCGATACAAATTGTAATCCCGATCTCGCGGATATTTCTATTCCAGCAAATGATGACGAAAGGGCTTTCACTACCTCTGACTACTATTTCTCTTACCCGGAAAAGGCCTCTGAGATCCACATCTATGAATTGAAAGGTCCGAACGATCAACTCTTTCAATAGTCTCTGGCGTTCAGACGCTAGTTATTGAGCTCCCCTGGTCTCCTACGGGAGGCAGCAGTGGGGAATTTTCCGCAATGGACGAAAGCCTGACGGAGCAATGCCTTGATTCCAATAAGAGTTTAAAAGCAGAAAAATAGTTTGATTTATTAAGCAACCGCGCGAGCGGCGGTGGACGAAGCGGAAGCGAGAATGTCGGCTTGACCAATTGGGTAGATCAAGAAAACAGCAGTAGCAGCTGCAAAATGCGAAGATTACGCATTTCATTTCTGGTAGTCCTGAAAGGAGAAGGAAGGCTGGAATGCCGCCAGGCGTCTATTACGAAAAAAAAATGAAAAAGATAAAATAAAATAAGGATTTGTTCTTACATCTAAACAAAGTAGGCAAAATAGATTTTTTAGCCTCTCTGAATAATTCCCCCGGAAACAAGTTGTAAAGGAGGAGATACTGGCAAAAACCCACCCAAGATATAACCATATGTTTGATTTATTCATGATGTTTTACGATGCAAACAAATACCTTAAGTTATAAATTTTAAATAAATACTTTATGTTTTTTTTGGCTAAATATATGCATTTACCATTATAAGCTAAATATTACGGACTTGATTTTTTTTATTAAAACCATGCAGCCTTAACCTTTTTACACCATGTAAAAGGCTAAGTAAGCCTCATAAAAATAAAAAAAAACAACCCTCATAAGAAAAGCTAAATATAAAAAGAGAAAAGAAAACAATATTTGTTTCCTTATAAACTGATGGATTATACATGAAGAATTCTACCTCTATTTATATAAAAAAAATATTTTTAAAATGGACAATGATAGTTAAAACAATTCACAGGTGATCGAAAATTAAAAAAAAAGACAAAAGAAAATGTAAAAATTGGTGATTGTTTATGTAGGGAATGGAGATTAATCTAATTTGGTTAAAAATGACTTCTACGGATATAATATTTATTAAATATCGCAGAGATCTTCTGAAATCTTCTTTGCTAGTTATCTAGTCTATAATTCTTTTCAAAAATAATAAGAAAATAACTAAATAAAATGATAAACACTTGAGTCCGGTTCGATTATTTGATTGGCACAAAAAAGGCAGTGACATAATGATCCGTTAATTCTCGTTGACATGGATACCAAGTGTATGAAAACATTGTTTTTGTTAAAACACAGAATTATAATTTTTCTGGAAAATGATGTTTTTGTTATAGTTTGGATAAGTTTTGGTCGATTTCCTTCATCTATTAATAATTTTCCAAGTAAACGACCACTTAAGATCATGTGGTTACAAAGAGTGATCATCTAAAGGGAATATTACAGAGCGGATTGTGGCATTAATAGAAGAATAATATTAATGGAGAATTGTGTTGACCTACAATTGTGGCAAATAGAATAATATTAATATTACACAGCGGATTGTGGCAAATCAGATAAAACAAAAAGTTTGGTTTATTGTCCTATATTGGAAACAAAATGGAGAATTGTGTTGACCTACAATACCCGTTCAACAAGAATTCAGAGTTCTTATTACCATGACTTAAAGAGTTAGGCCAGTGAAAGATAAAAGTGTTTTGAAGTATAGAAATGAGAATGGCGGCAAATTCAAAAATGGAAGGCAGACTTGGAGAGAAATCTAAAAGAGCAAGAAGTTATGGGACCACAAAGATGCAGCCGTTGCAGTAGCAGGAAAAGCAAAAGCAACATCAGTTTTGTCGGGTATCAAAACAAGAAGACAACTCTGAGTTTTTCATTAATTCATCCGTACAAGGAAAAATATCTATCGTACGTATTTTTGAATCTAGGTTATATGTGGTCCTCCATATAAAAGGCTTTTCTTAATGTTGTTTAGAGGGTGTGACAAGAAAAACAGTAAGAGAGAAACCTAGAACAGAAGTATAAGCTTTGTAAGGGTTCTTGAGAGAAAAACAGGGAAAAGAAAACCAAAGAAGTCTTGTAAGGGGCTTAAGAGTGTGAGAATCTCTGTAATCAATTCTTGGTACTGATTTAGTGGATTCCGGGAGAGAGATCCCAGCCAGACGTAGCCTCCTCGTTAACGGAGGTGAATTGGGTAAACAGTTTCTTGTGCACCCTGTTTTTCTCTCTTTTGCTCTGTTCTGTTTCGTTTTCTTCTTCTTCCTGCATCTGTCTTCGAGCCTCAGTTACTGTCTTCATCTTTTCCCTTGGTATGTGTGTGTATGAACTCGATATATCATCATAAGGAGACGTCCTTAGGTGGTGTTTTCTTCACAAGTGTTGTATAAAACTCAACAAAACTAGAGACACAAAGTCAAAAACACAAATAACAAGAAAAATATACATGTAACTGACAACTAGGAAGTAATCATCTGTGTTTTAACTGAAACACAACATAAAATCAGGGATCTCACAGGAAAAGATGATCAATACTTCCTGGTTTCTATTATTCCCTTGTCGCAGGATCCATTCCGATCGAAGAGCTATCAGCAAAATAATATGGATGCTTCAAGTTCACACCATACTGCCAAACCGAGTTTATCCATTGGTTACTACTTAGGTATGCTTCTCAAATTTTTTGTTGTTGTTTCTGTAATACTGAATTAGCTCAATGCCGTTTTGAGAAGTTTGAATTATGGTTCACACTAACTGGTGAAATGTTAAGTTATCCAGGTCACGTTGATAATATTAGGTTCTTTGTGAGGATTTTTATATTAACTTCTTCCATTCAATTTGATCATGACTTAATTGGTTGAGTTTGTTAGAAACAATGAATTCCTGAAAATGTTTATTTTTTCGTTTCAAGATTTTAGGTTGGTTTTTTTCAAGTTTACTAGTTAGTTGTGTGGCCATGGAGTGTGAATAAACAAACAATCGACCAAAAGGAGAAAGTATCGTTAAGTTTAAGAGAATAAATCTTTACCAGTAGATCTCAATTCATAACATATAAGATGCAACATACTTCTCCAAGAAACTTTGATTTTAATTTCCCGGAGATAATTTGAACTTCCAATGACGAAGACAACGAAACGCTTCCTTTCAGTCAAAAGTGCAACTTTTAAAATAAGTCAATATTGTAATCTTAGTCTAGTTTGGATGGACCTATAAACATAATGTCACGAGAATTACGTGGTGGATACGTAAGGTCCAGAACCACTCGCATTCAAGAAGAGAGAAAACATAGGAACGAAGAAGAAGGTGACACGTGATGTTTATGAGTTCAGATATCAATCTGTCTTACTACGTCTTGGCCATTAAAATGTAAGTAGTAATGCAATAAATATAATTAGTGTTATTACGAGACTAATATAACTTTAGGGTTTACTTTTTGTAAAACCCAGTTATTCTCATAACAAGGAGAAATAACGTAGGGTTCGTCCTACGGCTTGTGGTTTAGAGTTGTTATGTTCGTCTATTTCTCTAATCTTAATTGTAAACCGTTAGTGAAAGAAATTTTCACACTGGAAATTAGAGAAATAATTAAACAATTAAAAATAAATAAAATATTAAGACCAATCTATTCGTGTTGCGAATTGTTTTGAGTTGAAGGTCGATTATAAGACAAAATTTTAACACATAGTCTTAGTTTTACGTATGTTATCAGTAAAAGCAGAGAGTCGTCAAATAATTGAAGAGGTTGTTGTTTCTGGAGACAAGTTTAGTGCGTTGCCCAACGAGTTGATCATACAGATTATGTTCCTTAATTCAACCACTTTTAAATTCTTTTTCAAAACGATGGAGTATTATCTGAACGAGTACAAGAACTATACTGATGATGAATGCGAAACCTTATTGACAAAATATTGATCTTTGCAGGTTTCTTGGAAAGTCACTGGAACTACACAAGACACATACATTTATTAGAACTTTTGTGTATAAGTCAGTCGAAAATCATCCTACTGGTGCAGATGTCAGAAAGTGGATCGCAAACGCAGCTGATCGATCATCTAATCATTTCTATTTCCTTGGTCACTTGGTATCGATTTCGATCCTTCAATCTTAAGGAGAAAGGGATGACATAGTCAAGAACTTAAAACCCGTCCGTAAAACATGGATTAGCAAGGTTAAGGAAAAAAACATGTTGATAGATAATTTCAGTCAAACAAAAGTTGACAAGCCTTTAAACATATAGGCACATAGTCTTAGTACTCCTTTAACATCTAATGTTTCTTAATTTCTAGACTTTGAGGGGAATGTCGCCACTTCTAGATGACCGGCGTTTGCTAGGATATACTTTGCCACGACTGGTTTCACCGATCCATTGGGTCATGCATTGTAATGGACACAATGTACCTGAGATGCACAACGTAGTCATTAGCGTTATAGACCGCTAGAGAAACAGGTAAACACACATAGATTAAGAAGATTGAATACTACATACCGACTTAAGCTTGACAAATCGAAGTCTTGGAGCGTCTTTGCGTATGCAGACAAGTAGATTCCACCACTCCTCAGAACATGTACACAGCTCTAGATGTTCAAGAAAGTTGAAGAAAGTGCATGCATAGTACGGAACCTGTAACAGAAGCGAACAAACAATTAGGGTTAGATCTTTTGACATTATTGGAGCTTAACTGAGTTCAGATTAACAAAAGCTTACGTTTGATGATTTGGGACACAAAGAGAGATGTCGGACTGAGGCAAGAGATCTTATTAGGCTCTGGGATTGAGCATAAACAACCTCGACATTGGCCTTGACCAGCTCCGGTATATTTGTAAACAGCAAATGGTTACTGTAACGGTCTCTAATGTTGAGGTACCTTAAAGAAGGAGCATTTATGACAAATCCATGAACACCCGCGGGTTGTGATCCCAAACGTAAATAACTGATGGATAAACTCTTCAAAGTGGGGACATTGATAGTGAAGATCTCCACATTGGAATATCCAGATCTTCTTATTACCAAATCTTGAAGAACCGGACAAATGCTTAGAAGCTTTTTAACAGATTCGTCGCCTGAGAACTTGACGGATAAAAGGCGAAGAGTTTTGAGGGACGACAAAGACGAAGAAGCACAAGGCGGAACATCCACGAGACGTAGCCTGCAGAGTGTCAAGGTTTCGAGGGTTCCACATGCATAGAAGCTACTCGGCAGTTCCAGTATTGTATAAAGTAACTCGATTCTCACCTCTCTCAAACCGCAAGAAACTGCTGGCTCAACCCAGTAGGTGATCGTTCTATCATACTCACGTGGGATAAGTTTGATATCCAAGTTCTTTAGAAGCTGAGGGTTAGTAAAAGCCAAAGCTCTGGGAACCCATCTGCCATGCGACCCGGAATTTTCTTTTTCACCAATCTTGAGTTTCGGCATCATCTTCCATAAAGACCGCCACCGTCGGGACAAGAGACTTGTTGCAGCTGCTTCCTTGAGAAAAAGTGACGACTGTATCTTTAAGAGCAGATCATCCGGCAACTCGCTGATAATGTCCATCCTATGATCTTCGTTACTATGAAGAAGGAGACATAATAGCACAAGTTTATGTTACCTTCATCAAAGTTTAAGCCAAAAAAATAAAAAGAATGAAAGAGGAGACCTACTAGCAGAAGATAATGAGTGAATAAGCAAAGGAATCAATACAAGAGGGACCTAATTTCCAAACATACTACACAAGACTTAAGGCTTCCAAATCAAAACCTAGACGAATTACGGACAACCAGATATATGTACACTCGACTAAATCCGACAGAGGCTTGTCCTTAAAATCAGTTTCTACTCTCTACACTAACAAACACTGAGGAAATCTGTAGAAAAACCCTAAGTTCCTCCCAAAAAAACCCTAAGTCAATCAGAAGCACAAGGTGCAAAACGTTTCAACCGAAAATGAAAATGATAGATCACCTTGAGCTGAACTGAAGAAGGGAAGGTAAAATCGAGCATTTGATAATCGTCTTCGTCCTTGTTCTTCGATTACATGATTAAATAGAGAAGATGGTTTTATGTTGATTTCATCACTAGTGGTCAAAAGCTTATCACTAGATTTTACGTGTCTCTCAGTGCTTTCTTTTGTCGATTTCTTACCTTTTTTGAAATCAAGAAAGAGTTATAAAAAGGAAAAAATCCTAAATTACAGCTCATCGCAATTTAATCCAGGTCAAATTTTGCTGTTTAATTTCTAAAATTATATTTCACTTCCTAAAAATCAATCCATATCATAGTGATATTTTCCAGTTGTCCTTATTTTTTAAATTTTTTTCTGAGATTTGAAAAAGATAAAACCTAGAAAAAAAAAGTGATTTAAGTAAGAATTGAGATTTATAGACCATGGGAACAACACATTCATATAATCAGTATGTTGGATCATTTATTCTGAAAATCTATCATTGGATTTATGATTGATGTGTTTTTTCTTTAGATGTTAGGCATGTTAAAACCGTGTTCTAGTGATCAGTTTTGTTTTCCTTCTCTTATTGGGTTTGAAATCTTCAATGACTAAGTTAAACATTTGTTTTGCTATGACTGTAAATCAAATAAAAATTTACATGAACTTTACGATCTCACTTGAACAATATGTTTTTCTTGTGTCAATGTTGCATGTTACGATGTTAAAATCGTTGGCCTTTGGAGAAATTTTTCATATTGTCTTATTCAGGTATTTGTGTGGTGTAATTATTTTGATGTATTTATGTATTTTACGATTCATATTATTTTTAAAATTTTATATGTAAGAAAAAGTGATATGTCAACATTTGCAATTATACAAGATTGCCGGAGGATATTCTTGTTGGTATTTTTTCTATGTATTAGGGGAGATTTCGGGCTACGCCCGAATTTTTTTTAAAAACAAATTTAAATACATATTTTAACATTCAGATAAGATAAATTTAAAATTTTTTAAGATTTAACACTTATTGATTTTTTAAATTCAAAAAGTATTCAGTAACACGTAAATATAAATTTTAGAGTTGAGTTATTGGATTTCCAATATCAAATAAAAATATATATAATACTCTTTCGAGAAATTTTTCATATTGTCTTATTCAGGTTTTTGTGGGGTGAATCTTGATTAGTAAATAACCATGTATTTATGTACTTTACGATTCATATTATTTTTAAAATTTTATATGTAAGAAAAAGTGATCTGTCAACATTTGCAATTATACAAGATTGCCGGAAGATACTTTTGTTGGTATCTTTTCTATGTACTATGGGAGATCCTACGCCCGGTTTTTTTTTAAAAAACTTTTTTAAATTAGGTAAACTATATATATTGTGTCCGTATTTTAACATTCAGATAAGATAAATTCAAAATTGTTAAGATTTAAAACTTATTGATTTTTTGAATCCAAAAATTATTCAGCAACACGTAAATATAAGTTTTAGAGTTGAGAGTTATTGGATTTCCAGTATCAAATAAAAAATATATAATAATTATGTTCACACATTTATGCTGAAAACATAACCTCGCAGCCGCCAACAGGAATAAAAAATTTGTAGTTAGTCAACATTTTATTATCAGTAGCTGCACCAACCAACCGTCGTATGTTTGATAATCTCACAAAGAGAAAATTTTGATATATACATAAGTTATAATCTTTATGAAGTGACTAACATCAAAACAATCCCGAAGAAATTTTTTTGTTACTTTGCCATATTTAAATCCTAAATTTTCATGTGGACATATAATTTGTTTTTCCATTCGCTTTTGCGGTTTTGTTTCTTTTTGCTAAACACTTAAACTCTTTGCCATCATCTGAGTTATTTATGACTATGTATTCTTTTATTTTAGTCAGTTTGGTTAATTCATAACTTCTGAATAATATGGTAATTAAAAAATGAGAAGATGATAACTCCAAGCAAAATATAAATAATACAAATAAATTATATCTTTAGTTAGACTTCCACGAAGCCTATTATGAAAATAATTGAAGATCAAAATAATTTAAAGAAAAACAAAATAAGAAAAAACAAACCGATTTGACGAACGAAATAAGTAAAGGTCTTGTCCATGATCTCTTTTAATTAAAGAGATAAAAGCTGTGATTTGTTTTTTAGTTTTTATTAGTTTTTAGTTTTTTTTAGATAAATTTTTTTGTTGAACTGGGCTAATATTTTCGCATGGAAAATGACCAACATTTTTTTTCTAGAGAAACCTGATAAACTGGCCCATTTTTTTCTATCTTGCCATATGACAGCTTCTGAAGAATATTTTTTTACTGACGTGGATGGCCTCTGGAGGCCCAATTAAAAATATTTTATTAGTATAATTTCATGTCTTTTGTCTTCTGAAGTTATATATAAAAGCTATTTATTTTTGTTTCATCCATAAGTTTTCCAAAGTGTCAGTTTGATAAGTAGAAATATTTTTGATGGAATAAATAGTACAAGTTGTCTTCATGGTATCATACCATGATGGGCATTCGAAAAAGACGACATATATTGCGATAAAAGAAGAAGCTCATTTCGACAAAACCAAAAAAAAGCTTCTTCTTTATGTAGAACCTTAATAAGTTAAAAAGCTCATTTTGCACCAATATTAATATCTTTATATCAAACACATACGTGCCCTCGATCTCTTCTTCTTTCATATGTGTCGACATGAAAACATATATTTCAAGTTATAATTATTTGTATTTTACAAATGGTTCATATCATAAATTATGATTTTTGAATTCATCAAATTTGTAAGAATTTTCGGATGAAGCTGCTTTCATTAACGCTTAATATTTTCACAAGATTGCTAAAGGTAGCAACGGTTCCAAAAATGATCGTAAATTGATGAAATGATATGCTCAAAAGTAATCCTTAGAGTTATTCGACAAATTCAGAGAACTGCAATCATAGTATAAAGGGGTCGAATCCACAGAGACTCAAGATCGCATAATAGATCGTAGTTTTGAAGTAAGCTAAACGATAATAAATTATTAAAATAAACAAAGTAACAAAAAGATGTAGTAATTCGATTGGGAGAAAGCTAGGCGTAGGAAGATTCCCAGGTAGATCTAAATTATATAATGAATCAATTGTAGAGCCATAGAGGGTTTAATTAAGAACCGGTTATGAACTCGAAACACAGTTGTAAAATTAACCAACTTTCGCTGCGGAAAATTTTCTGTCTAAATCTAGAATCTCAAATTTCTTTACAAATTCAACAATTCAAACAAGCATTAAAGTCCAGGTTTGATTGTTCACAAAATCTCTAAACCAAATTTCTTTGTGAATAGATATTTTGCTCATCTAAGATAGTTCAGGCAATTAATCACACTTTCGTGTCTACCAATCAACCTAAGTTTTGAATTTCAGGTCGTGAGTCTAGAATTAGCATTAAACACAATCCATATGAAGAATTTTATTGATAACCCTAACAAATTCAATTCCAATCTAACAATTCATCTTTTACCTTTGAAAAATCATAAACATAACAAGAAATTTACTCAGACATGATTAATGAAACAAAAATCATAATTGAAATAGAAAGCGTAAGAGAAACTAATAGAGAATTAAAAGGGGTTCGAATTCTTCTCTCGGGATGAACATGGTTGGGAATTGTCTCTCTAGATCTCAATTTCTCTAAAACTTGATAGAATCAAACGTAGGTCTAAACAATGACCCAAATAACTAATAAATAGGTTAAAATCACGAAAATGCTATTTTGAAAATAGAGAAAACTTTTGGGCCAATTTGTAATTTTTTAGAAATCTTTAAAAGAGGTGTTAGAACATGTGTGTCAGGTTGGTGTCGACCGACACCAAGTCCAGAATATACAAAACGACTTGATCTCTTCAGCAACATCTTTTGGTTGTCTCCAAAACCCTCCAATGTTTCTAAATAAGTTTCAAACGTTTATAAACCTGCAAAGACTCGAAAAAGCTCTAAAAATACTAAAAATATTATATATCAAAGACTTATATCATGGTCAAAAGCCCAGAAAAAACATGATATATTATGAAGAGATTGAGTGGCTGAGAAAAAATTATTAGATGCAATAGATTGTTTTGCAAGTGGTGATTGATGTTTTAGATGTGATGAAATCGTGGGAGAAATTGGACAAAAAGGTAGGAAAAAAACTGATTACCAATAAATTAACTTATTTAAATTACCGACTATTGAAAAATCTTAAAAAGTTTCAGAAATGTTTGTTAAGAGATATTCAAAACTAACTTTGACAAGAAATGCTTTATTCAAGTTTTAAAAAATGCACATGTCTTTCTAACAAACTAGTTTTTTCAAGTTTTGTTATGAGTTCGAAGAAATTATAAGTTGATGAAGAGAAATAAAAGCTGTCGAAGAGTAGCCAGCAGCAACAACCATCAACTAAGTGAGAAGTTTTCTTGGCCTTCGGCCCAAATGCTCGCCCAGTAAGTCCCAACCACGTCTATACAACTAAGCATCGGACGTACCAGTTTACCTAAGTTACAATTGCGACTTAATTTGACTCGATGAAACATTTGATAACACGAGTTCATGAACATGATCATAAACCATGTTCTAATACCATTTGTAACACTCCCAACATTCAATCTATAAATAAATCACTTGAAACTGCCACAATATGATACCCAAATCCAGTTCGACCAAAGTGCTAAAACAAATTTAGTACTCATACCAAACCGCCCTTGGCTATCATACCTCGACTTAGTTCAGATTTGTTCTGTGAAGGCAACACTGGTTTTTAACTTAATATTGACCATAACCAAAAAAAGAGGTATGGACGGATTTAAGAACAAACTTCAAAACTTAAAGACCAATAGGATAATTCAATAAGCATATAATTGATGTGTCATCACATGTACACGGAGCCTCTCAGTGCTTCATACACAGATGGATGGTTTTTTTGGGCCATGTCATGCCTACGCGAAAGGCGCATCACATCGATCCGCATTGAGACAGATCGCTCGGACTTGCTGAAGATGATAGAAAATCTCATAGACTGGCCCATCTTCAAAACGGAACTCGACGACTACTATATTCTCTACGATAGCTTTACAATTTGTAGTATTTATCTTATTCCGCTTTTATTCTGTGTTTATTTAATGTACGGTGGAGATGCGCTCGCAAAAAGCGTTTGAACACGATATATAGATTTTTCCTATGTAAGTCACACCGAACCAATAAGATACGCTTAATAAGATACGCTTTTATGGACTCGCAACCTACCGACTAAAATTGATTTAATATATGAAGATAGTTAAGAAAAAAAATGATGACTCATGTTGAGCAAATATCATAAGGAACATCGCGTCTTGCTGATGCAAACGAAAAAAATGATTCAAGGATATTAATAAGAACACAGTTTCAAACATTAAAAGGAAGGGGGAAAGCACATTTTCTTAACCCTAAACACAAGAAAAGGCGACTAACAAACCCTTCCTTGATTCCTAAGGTACATCATAAAACAATTGACCTCATTTGACTCTCAGAGACAGCTACTACAGTTTCCAAGCTCATGAACAACAGCTTCCACGGATGGTCTCTCAATGGGAGATTCATGAGTGCATAGCCACGCGATTCTTGCTAGTTTCGTGGCTTCATATTCAAAGAACTTTCCCTGAAGATTTGGATCAATGTAATCATGAAACCTACATGCTTCAGTTCCAAGCTTAACCAGATTTCTAACCTCCTGTTTCCCAGAGAGTATCTGAAAAACAAGAACCCCAAAAGCATAGACATCAGATTTCTCGGTGAACCGTCCTGTTGTGGTGTATTCTGGAGCGAGATATCCCATTGCTGCACAGTCTTTGACTGCAGAGAGAACAATGTCGTTTGTGAGAAGTGTGTGGAGACCGGAGTTTGAGATCAGCGGATTGTATCGCTGGTCGATCAGAACTTTCTCGGCTGAGATATTTTGGTGAACCAACGCCAGTTTGTTTCCTTTGTATGAATGTAGATAAGCAATCCCTAAACACACACACATCAAAAGCTTACATAAGAATCAAACAAAGGAAAATCAAGAACGCTGAGAAATTTGGAGAGGCATAAATAAAAACCATACCCTTTGCAATGCCTTTGGCAATGGATACTCTTGTGGACCAATCAAGAACATGTGCATCGCCATCTTTGAGATCGAGATAGCTCAGTAGATTTCCATTGGGAGCGAAATCATAGATGAGAAAGCATTCTCCACGTCCTCTTGAACAGCAGAAACCTCTAAGTCTTGCCAAGTTTTCATGTTTCAGAGATGCCAACATGTTGAGTCCTTTCAAGAACTCTGGCTCTTCGGATTTGCAACTGGTTTTACTAAATCGTTTAATCGCAACAGCAGAACCGTCTCTCAAGATTCCTTTGTAAGTTGCAGAAAAGTTGCTTCTTCCGAGCAGATTCACTTCAGAGAAATACTGAGAAGCGGTTTCAACCTCTTCTAGGTTGAATCGAAAGCTCTGGATAACTTCTTGAGCAAAGACACTGAGATTTCTATTGTCTGAAAGCGGATCCCAACCATTGGTATATTCAAGACTAGCCAAAGGAGAACCATTGTTCTTCCTAAAGCCTCCTCCAGTGTTGTAACGGGTTTCAGACATCTCATAAGCTGTTGAAAGCTTCTGTTTGCGTCTACGGTAATGTGTGAACAAGAGGATGCTAATGGCAGACAAGGCGATGGTCGAGACAACCAAACCGATCAAGATTGAACCTTGGTGAGAATTTGGAGGAGCATTACAGTCTGTTCCATTGCATGGTAACTGAAGATTAGCTGATTCCGGTATATCCCGGGATGGATATCCGGTCACGGTTGCACTATACGGTTTGGGTTCCTCAGGAGCTGTGCCATTGCAAGATTTCAAAGGCGAGAACTCAGCTCCACATAGCCCCAAGTTGTTCTCAAAAGCAAAACCTTCATTCAGTCTCTTCAGTACTGTCAAATTGGTACAACAGAGAAAGAAACATAAACTCCAATGAGTAACAACTGCACAAATACATAAAGTTTCTTTCGAAGATCATATAGTGTGCTTATTATCTTACAAGAATACTTTTTAATTTGCATTTCTAACAGTGAGGGAAATAGTATATTACCAGGAGGTACATTGCCAGAGAGAGAGTTGTTGCGTATATCCAGAACTCTAAGCAGAGGAGGGCCAGCTAATTTCCCAGGTACAGAACCAAACAGGTGATTGTAGCTCAAATCTAGCCGCTCTAGCGCATCTAAATCCCCTAAACTCGCGGGTATAGCACCTGTGAGTTTGTTAGACTGAAGAGCAAGAACACTAAGCTTCCTCAGTGAACCAAGCTCCCTTGGAATGCTTCCTGTCAAATTGTTGTAACAGAGCTGCAAAACTACACGACAATAGAGAAAAATAACAGAGAATGAGGACCAGATTGACAAAACCTGAAACAGGTTTCAAAGTTCAGTTTTGTGTTACTTTATATACACATACACTGGTTTAGAAGTGAGTTCTAGATTTAGAAACCTGGCCTTAGTACTAATTCAACTCCAAATTTAAAGCCTTTTAAAGTAATGCAATCAATTATCTAAATGAAGAAGATTACTCTAGAGAAGTACAAGTATCTTCAATTTAAGTCCGTATTAACTTGGGAGCAGTAAGCAGTTAATGGTTTAAATTTAAAGTTTGCTTTTTTTTTTGCAAGTAGCACAAAGTTCTTGACTATTCTTCCTTAAGAGTAAAGTTACAAAAAGAAAATTCACAAACAAAGGACATGAAAGGGACGTTTCAAAGACACATCATTTACGCATTAAATTCCAAAGAACAATCTTCTAACATTTCAAATAATTTCAAAACTTTTCTACACCCAGAAACAGTGAAGTGACTAAAACCCCCCAAAACAAGGAGCTCAGATATCAAGATTTGAATTCTGGATTTGAAATCTCCATTGAACATTGAATAATCTTGGGACAAGTTTTTTGCACAAACCAAGATCTATAGTGCCAAATTTAGATTAATTTGATTGAATGATGAAGTAATTAAATAATAAAAGAAAAAAAACCAACCTTGCAAGTTTTCCATCTTCCCAATGTGCGGAGGAATCTCCCCGGAGAGATTATTAACATTGAGATAAAGATCCGTGAGCTCCGACAAGTTACCGATTTCTCTAGGGATGTATCCGACAAGAGCATTGTAATGCAAGAACAAACCCGTCAAGTGTTTAAGCTCTGCAATGGCTGGAGAGAGTTTACCAGAAAGTCCTTTCCCTTGTAGAGATATATTGGAAACTTGTCCTTTCCAATCGCAACCAACGCCTTCAAAGTCCTTGCACAGATCTCCATTGATGCTCCATGAAACGAGATGTTTGCCTTCTGGGTCTAGCTCCATTTTAATGTCCATCAATGTCCGTAACTCGTCGGTGGGTACTGATCCGACCCGGTTGAAGAAAATGAGGAGAAGAGGAAGAAGAAGTTGCAGCACCATTTGTGTCGCCGCCATTTTCCTTGTTTTTGTTACTAGGGTTTGTTTCTTTTGAGCTCTAAGCTGCTTCAGAAGCTAAAGGAGATTGATTTCAGATTATTTACTTTTCTTTATCTCTTCTTATCTTTCATCGCTGTCGTTAAAGCTCGGTTTTTTAAGGGAGGAGAGAGAAGATAAAAGACAGAGATGTCGCATGCTTTGTCCATTCTCAGACAAAAAGATATTCGAAAGGAGTGTTGTGTTGTGTTCTCGTTTCGGAGAATCATCCAGAGATTGTTTTAAAGCTGATCGTCCAATCTTTTTGTAGTTAATATGGACCGTTGGATCTGTTGGGATTTGTGTTTGGTGTTTTTAGTTATGGTGAGTGGGTTTGTATGTGATCTTTTCTCGTTGATTGATATTGGTCAAGTAAAGTATCTCCCATTCTGATGACGAAACCATGCATGTTCTCTCTTTTTTTGTTTTCTTTTAATTCAAATTCTATTGTGGCATTCTATTTCAATCATGAATACTGTATTTATTATTCTAACCAGAAACAAATTATTTCAGAATTTATATCTATCACTAATGTAGTACTAGATAATCAATTGAGGTTAGATTCAGGATAAACGTATATAACGTCAAATATTATTTTTAAATTATTACTAAGAAAGTGAATAGTATTAAATTTTCAAAATTGTAAAAAAATAGTATAATGTTAAATTGATTCATGATGGTTTTGAAAAAATTTTCATCCGATTGAGAGAGGTCATGGTTAAAACATTTCCACTATAATTTCAATTATGGTCGACCAAAATAATCGTCTTAACATACAAAATATTTGGTTCTTTACACACTTTTAAGATTAGTGTAGATTTTGATCTATTATTCTAACATGTTCTCATTTGTTTGGTCTTGTTTATGTGGATGTCTTTACAATCTAAAGAGAAGCGAGAGTAAAAAGTGCTTAGCCGGCTTTTGTGGCTTCTTTTGTGGAAATTCAAATTACTTTCACATAATAATGAAACATTTGCTTTGATCCACCAATAAACAAAATAAAGAAATTTTTTGTTTAGTATTGTATTGATTTGTTAGAAATTATAAAAGAATGGTGGAACAAAGGAATATTTACCCCCACAAAACCAAAATTGTATTATTTTGTAATTTAGTTAATGTCTACAGAATCTCTACAAAATATATATAAAAATGAAAAGCAATATTCATTTGGTTCTGTCGGTTATTAGGATGGAGACAAACACAAATAGAAGAACCAGACTGAGTTTTATACAGATTTAGGACAACAAAACGAACGTACCAGTTTTTATTCAAGATTTGATTGATTTTTGTTTTCTTGAAGTTGTGAATTCTTCAAAAGAACTTTTATTCAAAAAATATTTGGAAATATATAGTCAAGTAACATTTGTAATAAACGCGTTCAAGCTCTTTAACTTCATAACTGGGCGTTTAACACAATATTATATAGAGATGTTTATATAATTAAACACTGTTTTAACTTTTATTACATAAAAGAACATTTTTAACTATTTAGACACTTTTATCACTATTCATTTTTCTTAAATCCTATTTTGCCCATAGTCAAAATCTGAAAATTCACGCTATTTTCTTTTTCTTACGACTGTTGACTTTTCTTCTTCTTTCTTTTCTTCGTTCCTTTTTTTTCTTCTTCTTCTTCTTTATCTTTTTTTTTTTTCCTCATTCTTCTTCTTGTCTCCTTATTCTTCTTGTTCTTCAGAATCAATTATACACACCACAACAAATCTTCTTCTAATTTGGATGTGTTTCTCCTTTACCAACTCATTTCGTCGATCTACAGCTATTGTTCATAATGTTTTACAAATTTTTGACTTTACAATGTTTAATTGTAATCTATCTTATGTTCTTCTTCTTCCTTCTCCTCTTCTTCTTCTCCTTCTTCATGTTTTTCTTATTTTTTTGTTTGGATTAGGATAAAAAGGTATAAAAAAAGTTATGAAAGATATAACATATTAATTGATTATGGTGAAGAAGATAAGTGAAAAAAGGATATTCAACCAAGATTTCGTGAAAACAAACATCTAATGATGATAAAAAGAGAAGAAAACAACATATAGTGATTGTGAAAGTCGAAGGCCAAAAGATGTATTTCAAGTGTTTGATAAAATGCCGTGGACAACATTCTGTGGATAACATACCGTGGACAACATACATTGGACAACATGCCGTGGACAACATACCGTGGACAACATGTTGTGGACGAGATATTGTTGACATCATGTTGTGACCCCGTGATTGAATTTAATGGACTAGGTGTTGTGAAAATCATATCGTATAACTTCTGGATTTAATAAAATAAGATGAAAGAAAAAAAATCGAAATTTTTGACATAGCAAAATATCGCACGCTTGAAATTGGAGAAAAAGAAAAAAAAGAAAAAGAGAAATAGAATTAGATAGTAAAACCGACTTTTCAGTCATTGCCTCAATAGTTTAAAGTGTGTTAAACTGTAATAAAAACTCAAAAAGTGTTTTTTGATATAATATTCTCTATTATATGGTACTTCTACTCTGCCATGAATTGGTTCATAACATGTTTAGTGACCGTGACTGGGAACAAAATGATTTGACAGAGAGATAGTAAAGAGATTTGATTCAACATTTGATCATTTAACATTTTAGTTAATAAATCTTAATGGGACTTAGCATATCTTGTTTTGACGTAGTACGAAGATTAGTAGGTCACTGGAGCATCTATGTTCACGCAGTATACTTTTCTACATAACATGCAAATCAAGAACAAATAATGATTCTTTTTATATAATGTTAACTTAATTACAGATTTGAAGAAAAGTCAGTACGATGAGTATGTAGTATGTACACTATTTGCTTAACCCTACCAAGGATTAAGAAATTTACCAATGAAACTGAGTGAATCTAAGTTATAATTTAAATGTTTAAATAGTATAAAGACCCAATGCTTTAGCAAAAAAGAACCACAACTAGCAAAATATCATGTTCAACAAAAACAAAATAAAAAAAAGATAACATATTTAGGAAGTAAATGCCAAGTCTGAACCTTGTAACAAAAAGAAGATAAGTCGGTGGAATTCAAAAGACAATTTGTAAATTAAACCAGATGCATCTAAGAATCAGCAATGGTGACCTCGACCTCAACACCAGGCTCAATGGTGATGGAAGTGATCTGCTTCACCACATCAGGAGAGCTGAAGAGATCGATCACACGCTTGTGTACACGGAGCTCAAATCTGTCCCATGTGTTGGTTCCTACAATACACAAAACAAAACATATTATTATTAAACATCTTAGTTTTGCAGAAAAGTATGATACTACAAAAACATGTTGGTTCCTACAATACATAAACCAAAACATAAACATCTAAGGTAACGTATAGCAATACAGAAACATGTGAAGTGTCAACAGAATCTAATACATTTCTAACTGCAAACCAAGTGACAAACTCAGAGCAAAGTCGGTTCTGAATCACATCTCAATCTAGCTATATCATAAATACAACTACTCTATACGAAATTCCGAAAAAAGAGAAGGGAGATTTGATTACTGACCTTCACCACAAGGAGCTTTTCTTGTGGTAATCTTCAGAACTTTCGTTGGCATCCTC
Source organism: Schrenkiella parvula (assembly GCA_000218505.1). Classification (NCBI taxonomy): domain Eukaryota; kingdom Viridiplantae; phylum Streptophyta; class Magnoliopsida; order Brassicales; family Brassicaceae; genus Schrenkiella; species Schrenkiella parvula. Next base: position 7,419,123 of record CM001192.1, on the reverse strand, counting down.
ACTGGTCCTTTAACTCTCAATCTCTTGTCTTTCGCTCCACGGACCAAGTCAGTGCACACTAACCATCAAAACACAACACATAGATAAGTAATGATGACTAATGTTTAACCATTTTAGGTTCCAGTGTTATACTAATGACTAAAACTAAATTCCAGTAAGCTACATATACATATTGCAGATAAACCCTTTGAAAGATCTAGCTGAAAGAAACAAACTTGATGGCTAAATAAAAAAACGAATCTCACCCTTCTCAAGGTTTTTGACATTCTTGGAGGAGAGAGTGATTCTAATCTTGTGAATCTGCTCTTGTGGCTCCTCAAATCCTGTCTTTCCTTGCTTCATCGGTGGTGGTGCGTACGCCATAGCTTTCTTAAGCTAAGATAATATATCCAAAACAAGCTTGTTAGATATCAAATCGAAGAAAACAAAACCCCTAAAAACCATAAAAACCTAGACGAAAACTAAATTTCAAAAACCATTTCCAAATAACAGTTCGATGACAAACAAGAAAACAGAGATTAGACTGTATAAAAGAGTATAAATCCGTAAATGAAAGTTCACCAGAGAAGAAAGAAGACACTAGCCGCTGAGTTGATGAAGAAACTGGGCGACGAACTTTGTGGGAGAGAGATGATTTTAGGTTATAACTAAGAGACACGGAAACTAGGTTTTTTCTTTTGTGTACTCGCTAATGGGCCTTTTAGATTAAATACTTGAGCCCATATTAGAGAGCATGATTTAGCCCAATACAAATTCGTTGTGGATTTTGATATAAATCTATAATAATACGTATATATGCGGAGAATTGGTATCTCCATCTACATATAATTTGCTGAGAAATGATAAGCAAAGTACATAAGTATACATTTTTCTATAAGAGAAAAATATACATACTCCGTACTGTAATTTGATTATTTGCATTCGAGTGGTGGACATCATAACTAATTATGTCGATGCAAAACATTTGATTTTCCTTGTCATAACATCTTTAAAACATATGATTTTGCTTGTCAAAACATTTGATTGCATCATGAGAACTTTCGAGGAACTTCAGCTCTCCATCTAGGGCTTTAGAGTAGAGCTGTTAAATGGTATGTCCACGTTCCGTTGGATTTGTTTATATGGGCTATTTTGTGTTATATGCTGTAATTTGTCGGTCCGTAATGGAAAATGCTCTAATAGACGTCAATAACCAATAAAAATTATGTCTAGATAAACTTACCCATTGGCAGTCCAGTTTAACATGATATTTACATTTTTACAAAAATGTAAATAAAGACATTAGAGTAAAAAACACAGAAATGTCAAAATCTTATTTATGGAAAAAAATAAAATAATAAATGTTAGGATATATGAAATCTATACATACGAAAATGTCAAAATATAGATTATAATATTTTGTCTTATGTTTAAAAACAAAACAAAGACGGAAGCATAAAGCTAATATCGGAGGCTTAGAACAGTTTTAATTTTTACTAATTACCAATAGATTTTGGCCTAATTAAAAAATGGTTAATTAGGTGTATAATAGGTTTAGATACACTAATTAGGTATATAACATGTATGTGAACAAAATTAGGTATCTAACACAATTAAGTGATGAAATGACATTTTTAATCTTAATGAATATTATCAGAATCTAAAATTAAATAATATTTTAATTTGTTTAAAATTCAAAAAATCAATAATTAAAATTAGTTGCTATAAATTAGGGATAAAGAAACAAAATAAAGCAATAAATCTAGGGTTTTTGGAAACTTTGCTCATTAACGTCATTTGTTTTTTTTCTGACCACCATCAAAATTTTTTGCTCAAAAAAATCTGCAAACTATATCAATGGTGAAGAAGACAACTACTTGTGTTAGTGAGATATGTTTGTATATTTTGGTTTTTGTTTTAATATTAATCATAGTCGGCTATGGAGAGCTGGTTGAGAAGGTGAAAATAAAGTTTCAGATCTGTGCAAATAGAAGAGTGGAATTGTCATATCGGTGTCCAAAATGGATGGTGATGTTAGATGAGGAGAATATACCTCCAACAGCGATTACTAATCATGATGACGTGAAGGTGTTTGAATCTCTGTGTAGTGACCTAGAGAGGTTTAACTTATGTGCCACAGTTTGTGAAAGTGAAGCTGTTGCATCTGGTGATTCGAGTGGTGGAGAATCTGCATGATTCATAAGTATAGTCAACTATTTTTTTATAGTCAATTGATAAAAATAGGTGAGTTTATTTTTAAAATTTAAAAATAAAGATAAAAATGGTAGATTATATAAGTAATGTGTCATTTACCTAAATTTAGTCTCATATATGCTATAGACTTAATTTGGTATGTTATACCTATTATAAAGCGTAATTTCCCTAAAAAAAATCTAAGAGAATCTGAAAAGAAAAAAATCGTAATATAAGACGTCATGGAGAAAGAAAATTAGTTTTTTTTTCTAAAATATAAAATTCTAGATTTTTAAGTTTTTGGGTTTGTCAATTATCTATGTTGTGTAGTCTATTTTGTTTGCGGATAAAATTGATCTTTAACTTATTTAGACCATATTATTTTTGGACGTGACCAAGACTCGTTTGTAATCATGTGGACTGGATTAGACCACAGACAGACTGACCAATTAAAAACTATACTTAAGAGTATTAATATAGAAAATGCAAAATCTAGAGAAATTTAGTGGATATTATACCAAATTTGAGACAAACTCAATTTGAGTCAAACTCAATTTGAGTCTTATTTAGATGTTGTCGAACCCTGAAATGGCCAGTTTTTGCCACAAAACTGGTTTTTCAAGATTTTATTTTTAAGTTTGACATAATGAATAATTGTTGTGATAGGAATGAGAAAACATATATTGGCTCGTAAAACTGGAAGTCAAGTTTTTTTGTTACAAACATTTTACAATAATTTTGTTAGTTAGATGATAATGTAGCAAATTTATTTAATCATTAATATAAATGTTTAACTATCATTTTTTTTATTAATTCGATAAGTGTGTATTTTATATACGTATATTGTTATGTATTATGAGGTATTGGTTTTATTAACTATGTTATACAAAGGGTATTTAATGGATTTTTAGTCAATTCATATGAAACTAAAACTGTACTAAATTGCTTGATCAGAAGATCAAACAAATTATTGTTCAAAATGTTATCTTTAAAATAAATATGTAGTGTTCCAGGTGGATTTTGAATTCTTTGTGTAATTAAATTTGTTTGTCTTTGGAGAGAAAAGTGCTTAACTTAGGGTTAATTAGCTTTGATTAAATTATGGAATTGACAGAACAATAAATCATAAATTATCAGTCATGTTTCGATATAGTATCCACTAAGATGGACATGTTGTTGAAATAAATTACCGTATTTTCACATACCATGAAAATGATTTCCCATGAATATTCTGAAAACTGTAATTTGAGAAACTGATTTGATAATCATTCCTAAGCTAGATTTGATGATCTTCCCTAACTTAGATGTCATGAGCAGCATATTTAGATTTGCTTAGGAGAAACTGTTGCACCTTCACAACTCCATTATAACATATGGTATCATGATATTTGTTATGTAAAAGATTATTCAACATTTAGAAAGCAAAGATAACATTAATCAAACGGGAAGGGAAGGATGAAGGTTGGAAAGCAAAACAAAATTTTTTATGATTATCAAAAAGAGATTTAGTATAAAAGTTAAAATGAAGAAGATTATAATCACTTATTCATTTTTCTTTTTTTCTTTTCCAAGATGGTAATGTTATTACAGTAATTTTAGACTATTATTGTGTCATCTCATCTAATTTATCTTGGATAAACTGAATTGGCTGAATTTTTACATCACATTGGTGTTTACCATATGTGCAAATTTTAAAAATTATATCATTTATGTTATTGTATTTCTTATTTAAAAAAGCATATTATTACTTATTAATTGATTTTTGAATTTTGACGGAGTGGTTAAAATATTGTAAATTTAATCGTCAAAAAATGACAAGAGGTTATTTGGTATCTATTGTTTAGTGAATGCTAGTGTGTTTAATTAAAATCCAAAAACAAAAATACTGTATAATTATTATAAAAAAATAGAGTTTGGATCGGTTGTGTAGATGCAAAATCTGGTCAAAATAGAAATTGAATGAATTGATAAATATTGGATAATATTTTTTTATTAGCTTTGAAAAATAGAATGTTAAAGTTTATAAAGTGTTAAACAATAAACAAAAATATATTTTCTGTTTGATAATTATGAGAATGTAGAGTATTTTATTACAAAATGGTGTATTTGCTAGGTTTTTGCATAAGAGGACTTTGCTTGTTGATCCTTCTCCTTTTGTTTATCTTTTTAAGGTTTTATTGTTATCAATTATGTCTGTTAATGTCCATTAACACCCATTGATGCATCCATTTCAATCTTTTTAACTTTTATAATGTTGATGCAAATTTGCAAAGCCATTAGCTAGTCGTGAATTGGTTCTTATTAAATTTCTAATTATCAGTTAAAAATATACTCTTTTAAGGAAATTTGGTATTAAAAAAACTAACTTGCAATAAAGTTTCTTATATATAGCATTATTTCATTTAAATTTATATTAATCTAAATCCAATTTTATCTCTCAATAATTTTAATTATTTTTTTTAAATTTTAAAAAGAAATTTAATAAAATTAAGTTAAATTAAATTAAAAAGGGTTTTAACAAAACCCGACAAAAGAATTTCTCATCATCTTTGTTTTGTCATCTCTTGTAAGTGAAAAATCTCACTGTCAGTATTTTGATTTTGATTTTCCTCCTCCTCCTTGTCCGCCTTTCTTCTTCTTTATATGAGCATTGTTCATTCTCCTACCAACCGTATGATAAATGTCTTACGTTGCTCCACTTTATGATTAAGAGCATTGGACGCGTCCTAGTACAATTATGTGGCGAAGAAATCTTCAGAGTTTCATTGATTTATTTTTTAGTTATAAATCTCTCAGCTATTACTCTTCTTTGATCGACTGAATCATTCACTTCAACATGCAGTTTCATTCTCTCCAACGTCATACTTAAGTTTATAGGGGCTTAAGGTAAATATAAAAAAATGGAACCCTTTTAATATATATTTTTACTAAAAAAGTATAATATAAAATTTAAATAAGATAAAAGAAAAGTGAAATAGCATAGAAGACGAAGAGATCTACAAACCAATGAAAAAAATAAGTACCAAAAAAATTAAAAGACATTGCTGATGAAAAAAGTAAAGACGAATTCAACAAAGCGGACGAAGAAGAAAAACTGACACAATCAATAAGAAAATTGATCAAAGAATAATTAGATCCATAATAGTTAAGAATATATAAAATAACATATCTAAAACTAATTGAGATATTTTTATTCCTTTTTGATTTGGAGATTAGATATTCTGTTTGTGATACATATTTCTTTTTCGATTTTGGAAAGTTAACAAAAAAAAATTAATTTTGCCGAAAAAAACGACATTTTAAGGATCCAACTTAAGTTGATGGTTTAGAAAATTAGTAACAACCATTGTGATACATTGAACTTTCGATAAATGGGAGCCCTAAAACTTTTATATATTTTGAAGGCTTGTAGCAAAAAGCCTTTTTCAACATATATAAAGCACGGCTTTGATTCTCTCTCACAAATTTGTTCACCAAAAGAAGAATCTGCTGATGAATTATATATATGACAACTTTTATGTATATATGACAACTTTTGTTGCAAACATGAGTAGTAATTGAATAAATTATCAGGATATATACTTATACATCTGCTGATGAATTAATAGTCTCTCAATTGTAAGTTTCCTAATAGTTTTCGGAAAAAATGCCTCTTAAATCGCGTACTTACATATTTGGACCGAATAAAACTCAGACTTTAGCGAAGATCATTTAAAGCATCAAATTATCGTTGACAATCAATTTTAATCGTATGCTTTAGTTGACGGGACCAAATTAGACACGTCGTTAAACTGCTTAACATAACAAATTAACGGGGTTTAATCTCCGTTTAATTCTTCAGTTACTCAAAACGACGTCGCATAGTTAAATCGCGAAAACCCCTAAAATTCCCAAATAACCATAAACCCATAAACACAATCCCTAATTCTCAAAAATCCACAAATCGATTAATTTATTCTGTTAATCAGTTTAACGACGTGTCTAATTTGGTCCCGTCAACTAAAGTATATGATTAAATTGATTGTCAACTATAACTTGATGCTTTAAATGGTCCTCGCAAAAATATAGGCTTTATTCGGTATAAATGTGTAAGTACGCAATTTAAGTGGCATTTTTCCCAATAGTTTTCCCATATTGGAAGCCTTTCACTATAGTATGTGTTTCACTGTACGACTTTTTTTCAGGTTACAATTATAGTTTCTTATTTTGTCTCTAACCTTTATTAGCAATGTATTGATGCTCAAGATCAGAATTATGTTTTTTTTTTGAATCGTGTTTTATGTGTATATGATGGCAATGAGGTGTTCTTTAGGATCAAGAGAAGCACTCAGCTGAAGAATGTGTGATATAAATCATGAATGGTTAAGGAGTAATAGGCATTAGGATTTGCATTCTTGTTTCTATAGTGACCATTGTCTTTAGAAAACTAATATGGTCATGAATGAAGGTTAAAACACATGTTTGGTTGATTTTTGGTATTGTTCGGTTGCTATTAGGATCCTAATATCCTATGATACTATTTGTGGATAATGGTGTTATTTAAACCTTTTGTCTAAATGACTAAATGTCTAAATCTGCTGAAGATGTAACTCGTAAACCTTATGTTTTGTCTCTTTAAATTCTGAAAATGGATTTGATAATGAAAAGCTCTTGGATATTAAATTGGGTAGCCACATGTAAATCCATTCAGCTTAATCTTAATACTCAACATGGCATATATATAATAATTAATCGGTACATAAACAAGTATCATTTTTTTTGTTATCTACTAAATAAGTAAATGAAAAATAATATACTTAAAAATAGTATTATATTCCAAATCTAATAATCTAGTTTAGTTTTTTTCATCAATAATAATCTTCACTTCTTATTGGCACGATTTTCATATACCACAAGTTACATATATATGCAATATCATCTTAACCAAGAAAAAGAATAGAACAAATGACTAAAATAGATTAAAGGGGTGGAATACAAAACAAACAAAAAAAAGAAACTTTCTCTGTAGGAAAAGGGAGAAAGAAAAATGTAAGCTGATATTGTGAATATTCAGTAATGTACATTCTAGATTTTTTAGCTTTGTAAACACATTACGCAAACTACAGATTCTACAACCCATATAAAGAAGAAAAAGCGTTGGAATTTATTCTACAGAAAATATAATATAGTGATTGTGATAGAATATGTATTGCAAACTTGGTAAAATACAGAAAATATATTCTAGCGAATTATAAAACATAAAAGAAATATTATAATTCATATTTTACAATTGATAGATTACAAAGGAAATTTTAAAATAATTTTTTTTGTTGATAAATTATAAAGCAAACAAAATAATACACATTTTACTTGATTGTACATATGAATTATGAAGTTTGTAGAATACGAATAAAAAATTTTTGAACATCAATTTAGAAAAATACATGTTCATATATTAACATGTGTGTTTCTTTCTCCTTTTTTTTGTACCTTAAAAATATTTAATTAGCAATATTTTAAAAAAGATAGGCATATTTTGATTAAAAAAGTTAGGGAAGGTGTAGAAGAACAATTTAACTTATAAACCTTGGCAAAGGGCTAAGGTTTATCTTCAAATATTAGTTGTTTTTTTTTTCTTTTTTCTCAAACGTCCCCTTTTTTGTTTAAACTTATGAACTTTGGCAAAATGATGGGCCTAATATTTGATAGCCTAATATTTGTTTAAACTTATGAACCTTGGCATTTTGTATTTATGTAATCTTTTTGGTTTTTATGGGCCAGATTCTGATGACAGAATTCAATACCAACAAATTGATAATATGGTTGGGCGTAGAACAAATTTGAAACAAATGTTGGATAATTTTAGGTTTATATTCATAAGGTTGTAAATAATTATACAAAAGAACGTGGTCACTATATATCATCTTAACTTAAAAACCCAATTGCTTTAAGTGTGAAAATTTGAAAATATTTCACTGTAAAGTAAGTCATTGCACGTTAAAAAATACAGTAATGAAACCAATTTAATGCAGGACGACATAAAATCGATAATGTGGCCTCACACCGTTCACCGGAGCGTACCTATCACGCGCTATATTGGCGATTCAAAAGGACTAAAGAAAGAAAAATTCCTGCAGATTTCACGCGACGTTTGTCTCTTTCACACTTCTCTATGACGTGTCATCATAAAACGAGGAGTCAATACTGCCAAGTCAGCATTAGATTCCACATATGTGCCACGTGTCGCCAGACTGGCGTCAGTAGTTGTCCTCCTGTATCACCGTAACGTCAATGTAGCAAATGGGACCCGCAATAAGCCAAGAAGAAAAAAACACTTTTAGTGGCCCACTTTCGGACCAGAGCTTTCAATCTCAGCTGTACGATTCTTTTACTGCTTTGCTGACTATATTTAATTTTTTATTTGGCTTTTTCTTATTTTTTATCATATATTTTACAAAAAAACAATTTGTATTTTTTAAGAAAATTTATTTTTAAGTGTTCACATCAATATACATTGACAAGAGAGCCGCGCAATTCGCTCCGCGATTGAGACGGGCCCATCCCTATTATCCTTCCCAGGTTTTTTTTTTTTCAATTTCTAGTTTTGTATTTTCTAATATTACAAATAATAAAACAACCACAGCTTTACAATGTATATTTTATTTATTTCACAAAATAATGTAAAACCACAATAAATAGTTTTTCTTACACGAATTTTTTATCATAAATTTGTTATTCCTTAATTTTAAAAAATTATACTATTTGGATTTCGAATCCTAAACCTAAAATTAGCAGTTTTAGTGGAATATATGCTGACGAGGACAAACGAACAGCTATATCCGATATTTCATTTTTTTTGGATTATCGGATTTTTTTTTTGGGTGATGTTTTAATGGTGAAAAGTAAAATATAAAAACGAAATTCTAAATATTCTCATCGAAACATTCAATTGCGAATTACGGCAAATAGTTAATATGTTTTTATGTGACACACCAACACCTCGTATGTATCATCCATGCTCATGTGTTCCCATTTTCTTACTTCTTATATATTTGAAGATTTGGTTAAAATATAATTTCGATTTGGAACTATAATAGATTATGTAGAAATCGTTTTTAGGTTTAGATATTTAGATCCTAAATTTTGTACTTTCATAGTGTACTATGTAGATTTTGATAAAAATAATAAGATTCTGAATTTGTAGTCGTGAAAATTTCTATTCACGTAATATTATTTCTTCAAAACTTACAGATTAATGATAGATAAAATAGTCTCTTGCATTACATATTTTAATCGATTGGGTTGGTTTAGCCTTAACCAGTTGTTTTGGTTTTGTATATCTATTTATAATTATTTTACAATGAATAACAAAATAAGTATTTTTAACCAATTATTTATGTCATATAGGAGATACATAGTATGTTCTTATCTAATCCATTGCTCTTTTGACCAATTTAAATTTATGTACTAATACATATAGGTGACTATAAAGCCTACATTGTACAAATTATATAAATGTGTAACCAACTTTCTCGATACTTATATAAACTTAAATATATCATTGATATTACATGAAACATAAGATTATTCGAATCCCAATCTATAAATTTGTGTTAGTACATGTATCCTACATGAAAAAAAAAATGCAAGCTATGTTTGACTCTCTCAATCTAATCAGACATGTTAAATGTATACATTTTGTGAAAAATCTCCAAATTTCTCGAAAATCTATAGTAACAACATATAGTTAAAGGTTTATAGCATAATTAAACATATTATATTTATGATGTACAAAAGATGAATTATTTTCGTTTGTTAAAAAAACTACTCAACTCTTAAGATTTAATGTTGATAAATCTTATTCTATTTTATTACGTCAGCTTATCCGCAATATATCTTTTTTTTCAACAGCATATAAAGATATGAGTAATTTAATATGTCATGAGTTAGGTCACAACGATATATAATTTCATCCCATTTCTACTTTTACACAATTGGTTTGAATAACTCTTCACAAAATACATTCTGTCTAAGTTAAGACACTCTAATAAGAAAAGATGTAATACGATACATACATACATTGTTATATACATTAAACTTAAGGTATTTTTGGAAACTTTCGTATTTGTTAATTGAAATATTCAGATGACAGCTAATAGATTTTTATTAACTCTGTTAAGGAGACAAAGATTAAAGAAAACAAAAAGTAATCTTGAAAACATAAAACATCTTTTTGAGTATAAAAACAAACCGCCAATTTAGTGATTAGTCTCTCCTTCACGAAACGATATTCCCTTATTCAATACTATTCTCTCAAGTGGCCCAAAGACGACAAAAAAAAATACACAATTTTCTTTTCGTAATTAAAATTTTAAAAATAAAAAAATTACAAATGATTTTCTCAAAACTCGTAGTGGTCCCTAATAATTAAAAAAAATGAAATAATTCTGAAAAGTAAGGTCCATATCCCGGAAAAAAGAAGCAGGTGAAGGTGAAATGTCATAATTACCCTTTTTAAAAACAACGAATAAGATTTTCCCGCGCAATGGGGAACTAAGACAATTAGGTGACGTCAGATTGAAAACAATCGGACGGTTTTGAACGACGCCGCTTGTCTTTTTTGTGGGTCCTATCTTGTCCACCTCACTTTTATCATTTACCACCTGTCCTCCACCATTACCCTCCATTCTCTTAAAATTCGAAACATTTTCTCAACTTGTAACCTTTTTATTTTCTTCTTCATATTATGAATTTTAATCGATTCTGTATAATCATTAACAACTTGATTAGTAGTAGACTATAAATTCGATGTTCATTACAAATTACAATACTTGATAACGAAACTTTGTTAGTATAGTTCAATAGTTTTAATATTTATAATACTTTTTATTAATCAAAAAAGTGGATCAGTAAATATCATAGACGAATTTTATTTTGAAACTGATTATTTAGACCTGATTAAAACGACGATAGTATATTTAAAACTACGATTATTAAAATTATTTAAGCCCTTAATATATCTATTTTTTAAACTCTCTTTTAAGCTATTTAATTAATATTCAGATGAAAAATATATATTTTTAAAAATTAAAACCAATGTAGTTTGAAATAAATAATCCTATATATACACACACTTGACACTCTATGTCTCTTCAGACAAGCCGGTCCACCAATTCAATTTTTTTTTTCTCTTCTCTCATTCCCAATTATTATTTACTTTCACCCAATCCCTAAAAAAAAACATGCATTTCATTCCGGTGATTCTCAGTCTCACCGTACTTACAGTGGTCTTAACATCACCGGCTCAGGTTATCGGATGGCGTCCATATCCGCCACAAAGCAACGGCTCCGATCAAATATTCGACGCTTCAAAGAAATTCGAAGGCTCATCGAATCTCGTCCGCCTCCGTTACCATATGGGCCCAGTCCTCACCAACAACATCACCGTCCATCCAATCTGGTACGGCACGTGGCAGAAATCGCAGAAGAAAATCATCCGCGAGTTCATCAACTCAATCTCAGCCGTCGGATCAAAACACCCTTCCGTCTCCGGTTGGTGGAAAACCGTACAGCTCTACACTGACCAAACCGGATCTAACATTACCGGTACGGTTCGTCTCGGAGAGGAGAAAAACGACCGGTTCTATTCCCACGGCAAATCCTTAACCCGGTTATCTATCCAATCCGTGATAAAATCCGCCGTCACTTCCAGATCTCGGCCGTTGCCGGTAAACCCCAAAAGCGGTCTCTATCTCCTCCTCACCGCCGACGACGTCTACGTTCAAGATTTCTGCGGCCAGGTTTGTGGGTTTCACTATTTCACATTCCCGTCGATTGTCGGATTCACGTTGCCGTACGCTTGGGTTGGAAACTCGGCGAAGTTTTGTCCCGGAGTTTGCGCTTATCCCTTCGCCGTGCCGGAGTTTATTCCGGGGATTAAACCGGTGAAATCGCCGAACGGTGACGTCGGTGTCGACGGGATGATAAGCGTGATCGCTCACGAGATTGCTGAGCTGGCGACGAATCCGTTGGTTAACGCTTGGTACGCAGGACCCGACCCGGTGGCTCCGGTGGAGATAGCGGATCTTTGCGAGGGTATTTATGGAACAGGAGGTGGTGGCTCGTACACAGGACAGATGTTGAACGATGATCGTGGTGCCACGTATAATGTTAACGGGATCAGACGGCGGTATTTGATCCAGTGGTTATGGAACCACGTGGTTAGTTACTGTACCGGACCAAATAAGCTTGATTAGTGAACGGTTTGGTTTAATTTGCGTTTTTATTTTGTATTTTGGGAAAAAGGGTAATTCTGTCTTTTCGCATTTGAGCTCGATAAGTGGGAAGAAGTGGATGATCTAAGAATGGGGTTTGTGTGTGGGAGAAAATTGTCGATGTGTCAATGCATAATTAAATTAGTTAATGATAGTTTTAAGTTTGTTAATTATGTGGAAAATTATGAAACAAAGTCAATCTTAATGCGAAATATATATTGGCTTTTTTATTTTGTATAAGGTTAATTTCAAATGCTGTCAATAATACTCGATAGTATTATTAAATTTTGCACGAATTTTAAACAAAACTTAAGCTATGATTGTTTACTTTAAGGATTTTGAAATTCAGCCTTTGCTGATGGATGATGAGTGATAATTGCAATTACAAACACTGATTAAATATTAATGATTAAGAGTTTTCAAAATGTTCCTGATAAAGTAGATTAGAGTTTTATTGTTTAGTTACTCTCACAGGGAAACTTAAGTTCATCATCTTGAACACTGATTGGGATGTTTAATACCAAATCAAGAACCTTTTTTTAAAATCATTAATGTATTGGTTTTTAAGTCAAGATATAAAAATTATTTACGTGTCACAAAATATGCTATTTGGAGTTATTGAGTTTGATATTTAAGTGTTAAGGGTCAAATTTATTTATAGTACGAATGTATTGGGAGATATTAAAAGAAATACAATATTTCTTATGATATAAGAAAAAAAGTGTAAGAAAACGAATTCAGAAGATAAAATAATAAAATGATGAAATGTAAAGAGATATTTTTGAGGAGTGAAGAAGGTAGGTGAAATATCCAAAACCTAACATAATTGTCCTTTTAATGTTTTTTTCTTTTGGTTATTTTTTTTTCATCAAAAATTATTTACCCTGATTTGAAACAATCTTATTAACATTTTTTATTTTGTTTTTCACTTAGGCAATCTTATTTCCCTTTTTTTTTACTTATGCAATCTTGGTTTATCTTTTTCTTTTGTAGCTTTTACTTAGGTAAACTTGTTTACTTTTTGTTTTTCACTTATACAATCTTGTTTTATTTATTGTTTTTTCACTTAGACAGTCTTGTATCAGAGAGGGGTCATTTTCATTAAACATTTACATGGTAAAAAGAAAAAACCCATTACAATTTACAGAGGACAGAAACAATACAGAAACTTTTACCAGTATTAGTAGACAAGTTGTCTGAGACAAACACTGAAGTATAAAAGAGGAAAAAAAATGTAAATGGAAAGCATCAGAAAGATGAAGAAATGACAAAAGTTATCATAACTTATATCTGTCAAAATCTCTTTTATGTTTTCTTTAGCATTGAATCTGCCACATATTTCATAAGTAATGATTTATGGGTGAGTTAGCTAAAGCTTAAGATTGACAATGTCTTTTATACTTAAACCTACACAAAGAGAATATAGTTTACATACTTTATAAACAATCTAAAATACAAAAACTATACAAAGTCAAAAAACAATTTCAAAAGTTAGAAGAAAAATCAAGCCTTGATACAAATTAAGGGTCAAAGGGAGTGAAGGCTACAACTAAATGTCCACAAGCTAGGTCAAGACTTTGAAATGAAGCTAAGTAGTAACAAAACAAAACAAAACAAAAGAAACATTTTATGAAAAATGGAAATGATGAGAAGAGAATCAATATCATGAAGATCAACATCAAAACAATGATCACAAATGAGCAAATCAATAGCACGGTGTTTTGTTAGTGGGAAGAAAATGGACTTAGCGGCGCCTCCTAAAAGGGTCCCAAACACTTGACTTTCACTACCAAATTCCGGTGACTCATTATTGTGTTGTGTTATTTATTTTACTAAAAGTTGTTTACTTTTAGACAAGAAGAAGACTTGGACTTAGTCACATTGCTCAAGTATTCTTTATTACAGACTCTTGTAGCCAAATGGGGCTAGTCTAGATTTAGCCTCTGTTTAAGAATGCAGATGTGACTCGATTAGGGATGAGAAAGAAAAAAAACGAAATCTACAAACTAAAACCATATGTAAACTTTATTTTAACTCTGTGTGATAGCAATATACAAACCGAAATAAAACCGAATCGAATAATCCAAAACCTCAAAACCTCAAAACCCGAATTCTGAAAAACTTGAAATGATCTCAATGCCGTTCCAACCTTATGTAAGTCATCAGTCTACGTATGACATCAGATACAAAAGAAAATGAATGGTTCTAAAGGATTAAGCCATTCTTGTACCTGGACTAGCAGATTTGGTACTAAATAGACCGGATCTACCTCTAATTTTTGTCCAAATCATAAAAGACCGGTACGTCCCGTACATGACTGGGCCAGGTCGACCAGTGGATATTTGGCCAACTGCAAAAGTCCTTAGTATCAATTAGGCGTGAGCTTTTTCTATATGTTTATGTTACAAGACATTACATGGCTTGACTATTGATTTTTGCTTAGGATAAAATGACAATGGCACCTGAATATCTTCAAACTGATTTTTTATATTACATAAACATCTCTGCATATACAATGACAAGGTCAGATCAATACACAAACTCCTCCTTTTGGATTGCATAATCAAATATGAAACCATCTTAAGAGTATCCATCCACTCAATCATGGGCTAGCTCGTGTATCCATGGTTGTTGTATTACTTCTCATCCTTGAGTTTCTCATTCTGTATGTACTTAAGAACTCCATACGCAGTTGTTCCAGCCACAAATAACCCAACCGAAGGAGTGAACACTGGATACACATACTTCACAAACAACTTATCCAACTCTTCGGGGAGGAAGCCTACAGAGCCAAAACGAACACAAGGAGATTTTACTAATTGTGTATCCCTCTCAATACATATTCAATTGGAAATCTCTTCTAAACTCTATTCTAAACAATTATATCTATCAGAGCAACACATCACTATCAGCCCTCTACTTCATCATCTATCACACACTGAAAAAGAAAACCTTTGACTAATCTGTCCAGTACCCACAAAAGCAACAGAGACCAAGCAACTGTTCGACGTGATAGAACACAAGCAAAATTGCAACAGCCTGAACTCAAACATAATCACATGATAAAAGGATAACACAACAACAAGAGAAGAAGGGAAAATCTCGGCTATAAAATTGTAGTCTATACACTTAGAAACATACGAGAGAAGCTTGTCAATTTGAGACCAGACTTCACTCTTCAATGATTTCTTCCAAGACTACTAAGAAGAGACACTGAAAAGTATTCACTTGATCATTCACCATCTCTCTACGTTAATCTTAGATTAAGATTTAACAACGCTCAGTTACGAAGCTAGAATCATAATTGCCAACATTTCTACCAATATACCCAAACCAAGCTATATGCAAATGCCCATTATTAGTATAATCTTCAACAGGCGTTTAGTTAAAATCTCTAGTAAAGGCAAGTACCTGAAGCAGCTAGCACAATCCCTTCGATGAGGATGACGCCACCAAGCCCAAGCCATGTAAGTAGAAACGCATTCTCGTTCCGTCTCAGCTCCTCTGCTTTTGCCGCTCCTTCTTCGCTAATGAACACCGGTTTCTCCACAGGAGGACGCCTAATCACCTCTCTCTTCCCTTTCCCTTTCTTAGCCGGAGAAGATGAAGGAGAGGAAGAAGACGGTGACCCGAATCCTACCCCGGAGGAGCTCGGTTTCCTGGATTGAGCCGGATCATCTGTTGTCTCGGTCTCGACTTGGGGATTTTGACATTTAATTGCGAATCTAGGGTTTCTGCTCGCGGAGAGACGATGAAGATGGTAGGGTCTCGATGAGAAGGAATACGAAGAGTAGATTTGTAGCGCCATTTTTGCCAGTTGATTTTGTTTTGGGGTTGGATAAATTATCCCGTCATGGAGGATATTGTTTCTTCTTCAGCCTAACTCTAAAACGTCGTCGCAATGTCATAAACTCGTTCAAAGTCGCAATGCTCACCGTTTCCTAAAAACTACATTCTGTTTTCGTTTCAGAAGACAAACTACACGTCATTTGAGGTGATTCAGTTCAATTTTTTGGTTCGGTTTTTCCTCCGTTTTGAATCAGATTTACCAAGGATTAGTTTATACAGTACAAGTTTCGGTTCGGATTCGGTTATTCCTTTATAAATTTTGTTCGGACTTTAATTCACTACTTTGGAATTTGGATGCCTATATCGTATTACATTTTCAAACCAAATCAAAATTAATTTTCGGTTCAGATATTGTCTGTTTGGTTTGGATCGGTTAAGCTGAATTGAATTAAGAAGTCAAAAAGGAAGAAACTCAATTCATTAGAGAGAACAAATGAAAGGAGTGGCTCTCTTTTGTTTCGCTACACCCAAGTCCGGGACAACTAAAGCTACAAATTGCCTGTGAGCGTTAGCTGTTATGCGCAGCTTAATTCATTTATAGTCTCAGCTCATTTAAAAGGCATGTGGTTGCAGGGATTATGCCTTCACCATGAACATTAATGATCTCTTTGCCTCCAAGATCCTTGAGCAGCTCAGCTGGATCTTTAGCTCCTCCATGTTTGAAGAACTTCTCTCTCAGCAATGTTCCTGTGCTTAACGAAAGCGGATCCTCTTCACATATTGATTGCCATACCGTTGACGCAAAGCACTTAGCGTACAAGTAGCTATAGTAACCTGCACATAGACACCAGAGTTGAGAAACATCAGCAAAAGAACACTTGTATGCATTTATGTAGAGAGAGATATATACATACCTGCTCCATAGTTAAGTAGGTGACTGAATCGGATATGCCAATGTGTTCCTTCGACATGGTTCCAGCTCGTGTGTTCCCGTTTCAGTTCAGCCACAAGTTGACTCACGTCTCTAGCTGTCTCTGGTTGTTCCCCGAATAGCATTTGGTCGATCAACGCATAAAACACCTACCAAAAAAACAAAAACCAAAAAGAAACTGAAGTTGATCTCTCTGTAACCCATCTTTTGTTCTCTCTCAAACCCATATTTGAGAGTTGAATCAATTAATCAGACCTGACGTTGCATTTCAGTTGCTGCAAACATGTTCCTTGCACCTTGTAATGAGTTCACCAACTTCTCGGGTATTACCTCACCAGTTGAGTAATGCCGGGCAAATCTCTTTAGGAGACGATAGTCCCATGCATAGTACCTGAGGGACGCATGAGCACATTCATTATGTACCACTAGAAGGTTTTACAACACAAAATTTGAAAAATATTTGAGTTGGGAATTATACTCACTCAAATAGATTTGAAGGCATTTCTGCTAAGTCAAGAGCCACCCGGGTACCGGAAAAATGTTGGTAATCCTGCAACACTTACAAAACAGAGCAATCAGCAAAGCTAGAAAGAAATTTGGGGGGGTCGTAATTAGCTTCCGTATTAATAAGTCTTTGTGCAACACCGTTCGCGAGAGCAGAGAATGCAGAGCATGGCCGAATTCGTGGAACAAAACTTCAACTTCAGAGTGATTAAGCTTCACGACTGATGAATCACGAGCTCGCGAAAAATTGCAAACAAGAGCCAAAACCTGCAGTAGGATCAGAGCAACACGCCGCGTGTAAGAATATGATATATATATGTTTTGGCCATGAGGCAGTTGTCATATATAGCCATACATTTAAAGTACTGAAAGAGAAAAAAAAGGAAATTTGATCAAGCTTACAGGAAGTTGGTATTCTGTCTCAGAAATCTTGCGTCCTCCTTTGATTGCAAAACTAGCGCACCCAGGGTACTTGCCTTTTCTTGAGTACAAGTCAAGGTAAATATACCCGAGATCACCCTGAAAAGGACAGTGGCATGTTTTGTGAGAACGAGGGAACAAAGATGGTGTGCTATGATAAAGATTGACAATGTACAAAGAACTATATTGTGTTTACATCTGCAAGATGTATACAAGGATTATCATAGTTTTGTGAGCAACATACCTCGTCAGGGTGATGGAGAGACATTTTAAGCACATCTGGGTGCCAGGATTCGCCTGGGGCCAGAGGAACAGTATGAAATGTTGCACCAAATAATGATTCAACAAGCACTTTTAGGCCTTCAATACACCCAGGCAGAGGAAAATACGATGCTACAACCTGTACAAGAAGAATAGTCCAATGGAGCATTGTAAGGCAAACCTTTGCAACAGTCTCTCTAGAGGGGGAAAAGATTCCAAAGGATCCCAAAAATGTTGAAAACAAAAGAAGATCAATAATAAGTGATCCACTGCAGGCCACTAGACAGTTCGTATATAGCAAAAACAACTTACAGCGGTGTCCACATCATTGACGGAGGATTTCATCATTGACGTATAGTAAGTTTCATCCCATGGCTCTAGTTCTGCTGATTTATCACCACATTTCTCTCTTTTAAAGTCTCTAATGGCAATGTATTCCTACGGAGATGGGAACTGATTATTAGAGCCATTACAATAACATCATCATAATGCCAGCTTTTGTAGATATAGCACGAAGGTTAGCTTACTTCGTCCGCCTTTGGTTTGATTGTCTTGCTCAGTTCTTGTAGGAACGATGTCACAACCTTCGGCGATTTTGCTAGGTTTGGCTCGACCATGAAGTCAGCGTAAGAATTACACCCCATCATCTGAGCAACAAAAAAAAAACTATAACAATAAGTAGGTGGAATCTTTTGACACCATTAAGGACTATACTATAGAGCATCATAAATAAATATACCTGGGCAAGCTCATGGCGTGAACCAATAAGCTTCTTAAGAACATCATGATTTGCGTGAGGTACAGAGTTCCCTTGAATATATACCATTTTTCTAACCTGAAAATAAAAGTATGAAAATGACAGTGGTCAGCATAAAAATGGATGTAGGTGCATAATAAATTCAACTTCAAAGCTCATTTCTCTGTTTCCCACCTCTATCCCTGAGGTTCGGGTGTCAGAAGAAGGATATTGAACAAAATGGGTAAAGTAGGCACCTCTTCTTCTGATGTCCATTGCAGAATGGAAGAAAGGGTTCGTGGATCAGTAGGTATTCGAAATCCCTTCTCTTTTGAGCTATGAACGGATCTTTTAGACCCTCTGAGGCTCCCTGAAGTGGATCGGTAGATAGGGCTGAGAAGATGATGCAGGTGTCGAGGGATGCGTGATACTGGAAATATATCAACATGTCCTGGATCATCAGCAATATTTTCGTTGAACCTGAATAGAGATCATTGTGATGTTAGCACTAAGAGCACAAAGCACCATGATAATTTCAGACTTTCAGTAAATTCGGTACGTGTATTTATGGGTACTCACTCACTGCAAAGCTGAAAAATGTTGGTTGTTAAGTTATTCACTTTATCTAGCTTCTCTGCAAAGAATAAAAGAAAGGAAATTAAAAAAAGCATTCAACATCGAGTACAACAGCCACATCACAAAGGTTTAAAAATCAACTGCAATAGATAACAAACCAGGGTCTAGATGAATGCCACCCCGTTTAAAGTCCATTCGGAGGTGATGCGCAGTCCTACTTGCTTCTTCGGTAAGCAAGTTGGAATCTTGCTCTGCTTTTTTGACCGCAGCATACAAAGTATGGTTTGTGTTAAGATGCTGTTAATCAACAACCCAAGAAAAAAAAAGTCACTGGAATAAGTTAAGAGGTTCAAAGAATAAACATCTGACTCAACTGTGTCTACTGACTCTAGATTTTATCCTCAATTTGAAAAACAAAATTAAGATTGCAGATCTTTTCAGACATCTGCGCATTCATATCTAAAGAAGAAATAAGGGTCCAAGATGACAAAAGGTAATTTTAACTATCATGTCTTGATTCTAGGCATTCCCAAGATTCAAATGCGTAAACTGAAGAAAGAAGGATCAAAGTTGAGCAAATCCTTGGTCACCTCACATGTAGATAGTCATTCATATCCATTGCTGCTTTATGAGCTGCCTCAACAAATTCCCTATTATACATATATGGAGCAAGTAATCCGGTTTAAGGAAAAATTTATAGAACATAATAAATCAAGTATTGAAGCTCAGAACTAGAGAGAATAACGACCTGTCAGGATGGGTTTGTCGACAGAGTTCAGCAGAGTCAACAACACAACAAACCTACAACATTCAGATTCAGAAAACAAAAATCACTACAAGAAACAAGGGAGCTCGTAGCAAGAATACTACGAAGAAAACCGCAGAAAGAACCTACCGTGTCGGAAATCTCATCCATGGCTTTAATAATCTCTGGAGACGAAGGCATTCCTGATATGTAGCTCACCAACTCTCCAGACCTAAGAAAAATGGTTCCAGAAACTTTCTTCAAGAACCAATTAACATCACAACACAGCACAATAACTCTCTGCCACAGTAGCCATAAAACCCAAATAAAGCTCTCTCCTCTCTAATGAGGATTAGACACATTATGGTTCATGATATGACTGAGCTATACAACACCATCCCATCAATTTCAATGGCAATCATTGACAAAGAGACTTCACTTCCACTCTAAAAAGCGAAAGTAATTCAAAGAGAACACCATATTGATTCATAACCATCCAAGTAGCTCACAAAAAAAAACAGACTAATCCGGAAAGATTCTTTACGGTAAAAATCATACCTTTCAATGGCATCAGCGACGAAAGGCTGAAACCCTTTGGCCGTCTTAAGATGATCGAAGCCGTAGAGACCGGTGGCTTCTCCAGCTTCGGCACTCCGGAAGTTTCGGATTATCCATCGAGTCGAACGGATATGCGGCCGCAACCGCCGCGTCAGCTTCCACATTCTCGGCTACTTTCTTGCGGCTTGTGACGGAGGAGCTCAGTTTAACGTTCAGGTTTTTGGTAGTGGACAAACAAAAGCACTATGCTGCCGTCAACTACGTGTTGTTTAAGATAACAAAAACCGGCATGGTGTTTGGTATGCGAACTGAAAAACCACGTGAGACGTTACCACGATGGAAGACTAGGAAGGTGTTATTCATTTATACCTAAAAAATCTGCAAAAATCTATAACTCTATCTAATTATCTACCAACATATAAATCTATTTTAATTATTAATCATCTTATTTTTGAATGTCTCACGACCTTTCAGTTTCAAGTGTGGGTTTTTTTGGATTTCACGGCTCTTTTGAATTGTTTCTTGAATGTATCTTATACTAAAATATTGATTTTATATTTTGGAAAACAAAAAAATAATTTTTTCTGATCCACAAAAAATATTTATCTTTGGATCATAGACAAAAAATGATAAAATTTTGAATGAATTTTTGTTTCCACCAATGAATAACCTCCAAATCGCTTTTGTAGAAGTAGAAAATTAGAGAATTCAGAAAATAATTTTATTTGAGCATCAAAACGAGGATATTCCTATTTTTGATTTGATTTAATATATATCTAATTATAAAATATTTAGATTTAATTTAATTTTAGTAAAAATTAAGTTTTTTTAAATAACAATTTTATTTATATTATATTTTAGTAAAAATTATACGTGAACAAATAAACAAAATATCTTTCTTTAAATCCATAACAATTGTCACTTTCTGAAAGCAACTCAAACTTAAATTCACTTTCTGACTTGAGCTTACGACTAGAATCCATAGTGAACAATTCAATAACACGTCGCGACTCATTTGGAATTTTTGTTGGTAAATGACCATTATCTATTAGTGGACTTTTACCACAAGGAAAACCCTAAACCACTCCCCCAATTCCAACTATGCATGCAGCATTACTATCAGATCAAATATCTCTTTTGACCAATAATTAATATATATATCTCGTTTATAATGTTTTACATCCGTTTCCACCAATTTGCTGATATTTTAATATGGACACAATTTCATATGTAATACATATATATGCATATCATATGTCATTTGTTTTATAAATTACCTTAATAGATTTCCAAACTTTTATAGTTTTTTTATTGACCTAAAGAAGATGAGATTATAAGTGCGAAGAGTTTTCGAACGAAATCCATAATTAAAGTATCAATATTTTGGTAAATCAGCTAATAGTAATCTCTTATTATATTTAGGCCGAGCTTCTATGCATTCTCAACGGTCGAGTCCCTATAACTCTTCTCTTTATCTGCACCAAGAATTGACATATTCAGTCCATATCATCAGAGAAACAATATAATCCTATGGATAAAGAAAAATAGAGAAGATGTCAATGGACTGATACTTCATGATCTTGAACATTTTATGTTTTAAAAAAGTCTTATATTTTCTTTACAAATGTAATTAGTTATCAATTTTGAAGAAATAACTTTGAAAGAAAAACACTTCACCGTTTCAAGTGTCTTTCTCGCTTAATGGACATGTGAGAACAAAGAGCATGCAAACAAGTGAATACAAAAAAATGGCGTATAAGTGTTGTGCAAATCAGCACGACAAAGATGAATGTTCATTTCGTCGATCCTATTCACAATCAGCCAATCCAATATTTGTTTCTCTCGATTGATTTACAGATTCCAGGCCATTCGCTTTGCAGATTCAGACTGTTTTTTTTAGAAAAACAGATGATTTCGGTTTTCGATTTGGTTTTTCTTGGATTAAGAATTTTCTTTTTTTAAAAAGGGCTAAGGTTTTTGCCAAATTGTCGAAGCCCATGGGCCTTCAGACAAGAAACATAACTGTTCTGTTCAAAGTGTTGTTGTCGGGAGGATATGAGGTCAAAAGTGTTCTTGTCGGGATAATATGGGACCTACCAGATACGTCTCTTATTTGACTACGTTCACAAAACCTAACATGGGAAGTGTACATATAAAAACCCAACCAGATTATATCCGCAGACACATCTCTTCTTTCGAAAAATTCTCAAAATTTCTCTTACAACCATGGATTCGACTGCTCAACCAGACAGAATATCTAATCTGCCAGATGTGGTTCTGGTCCTGATAATTTCCTTCTTACCTTTCAAGGACTGCGTTAGGACCAGTGGCCTTTCCAGGTCGTGGAGGCGTCTCTATCGTGAGACGAGGAATGTTGCTTTTAGGGAATTCGACTTCGTTAGCCCCTCTGTCTACCAACAACCCAGACTTTACACTAGGGGTTTGGCTGACTTTGTTTTTTATACGTCTAATTGGATCGCTAGACACAATGCTTATCCCATTGATAGTTTTGAGATATGTATCTCTGAACCCGAGATGTTCCTGAATCAGATCCAGGCCTTGATCGCGTTTGCCGTCGGAAAAAGAGTGAAGAAATTGGTTCTTGATTTCTCACACTGGACGTGGAAAACCTATGATGATGCAAAGCTTCTTGATTTGGTTATTGAGCTCCCCCAAAGCGTCTATAACCTAACGACTCTCGAGTCACTGAGGGTTTGTGCGTGCAAGAATTTTGACCCCTCTAGACTCGTAAACCCAGGGATATTCAAAAGCCTCTCTTTCGGTTGGATGAAACTGAAAGATATTAATCCTTTGCTGTCAAAGTCTTCTAGGCTTGACAGTCTAAGTATCAATGACTGTTGGGATCTTGAGTTCAGTAACATAGCCGGGAATATGAGAGAATTTTCCCTCGAGAATTGTAGATTGTTCTTAACATTGTCATTTGAGATGCCTAGAGTTGAAATCTTCAGGTACTCAGGAGCAGTTTTCAGCCTTCGTTTCGAGAAAATGAATACGTTCATAAAAGAAGTTCACTTGGATTTTGGAGCAATTGCTAGAGAGAATCAATCGAGCTACTCAACCTACTTAAAAAGCATAATTGCCTGTGATAACCTTAATCATCTTCCATCTTCTAGGACCTTGGTTGTCTCTCCGTATCTAATTGAGGTATGTATAAGTCTCAGATTTACATTAAATTCAGTATAGGTTCATTTATAATGGTTTTTGAATTTTCTTGAAATCTTCATGATGTGGTAGTAACTCTTGCTTAGTGAAGAGAAAGTATGTGGAAGATGTAAATGTTGTATAAAAATTAGGTATTAGTAGTTCTTTTGAAATTTATTAGGTTAAGTGTGTATCACACATTCACACTCTTTAAGTAACTTAAGATGATTTATTATTCGTGGTATGATATTAATGGTGACCTACTGAATATAGAGCTGATTAATTGGGGTATTGCGTAAGATTAATCGGTGTATATATTGAATGTTTTAGAATGTAACTTTGATTGTAACATGTGTTTTATTTTATTTTTCTTATGTAAGGTGATTCAAAGACCTAACGATCCGGATTTCCTTCGTCCAATGAAAACACAACACTTAGTGGTGAAAACGAAGTTGCATCCGAATGAGTTCAATGGAGTTTGGCTCTTTCTCAACAATTGCCCGGACTTGAAAACACTCACTTTCGATCTGCTTCCGCCAAGCTCCATCGTGGTAAGAACCAAGTCCTCAAAGATGAATTATACGTTAATTACTATATATTCATGGATCTCTTCATATGATTAAACAATACGAAAATGATTTCATATTTCGCAGACGGAGTCAAATGCTGGCAACGATCCAGCAACGTGTTGGATGCAGAACATAACATATACTTACATAAGAAAGACACTTAAAGTCTTCGTGGTTAGGAACTTTGTTGGTGGCCCGGACGAGTTAAATATGGTGAAGTGTTTGATTTGTTCCGGATGTGAGCGTGCGCCTGTGTTGAAAAGAGTTGAACTATACGTGGCGTATGGGTTGGACGAAAGTCAAAAGATGATTGCAAATGCAGGAGCCGAAATGTTGCAGCGAAGTTCGAAGCATGTTCAGGTTCTCGTGCACAATTCTTGAAAAGGTGATATTCTTCAAGACTCTTCACTAACGGGTTATGTTCCATTTAGTGATGTTTTCGAGTTTCGATTATCAACCTTAAGGATGGATGTTCCAGTTTGAATCCGGTTATGTTTGTTTCGGTTTGTTTGTTTTATGAGTTTGAAGAGCCTCGGAAAATTGAGGACTTGGTCATCTCAGTGAACCAAGGATACAATTTGATCTCTTTTTATTTAAATTAAAGACTTCGTTTGTTTTTCTTTTCTCGCTTTTGGTGCATTACTTGCAATTTATCTTTTGATTTCAATTTTGTTCTTGATAAGATTCAAAATCCTATATCTTCTTTATTACTTGTTGAACAATGTACAAAAACAACCTAGGGTTTGTTATAGTATTCCTCTCTCTCCTATAGCCAAAAGGCTCTTCACTTACAAATGGTCCAAGACGCCATAGTATCTATCATTAGCGCCCCCATGAAATTCAACTTGTCCTCTCGTATAAGAACATTCCAGCTTTCTCCATGTTGCCTCCTTCTTGCTTCTTTGTCTTTGCTTTGTTCTTTGTGTTTTCTTTCGAAATCCAAATGTGCACATATTGGTATGTAATAGCCAAAGATCCTTCAAATGATACCAAAGATCTTATTGCATTTGTATGTGATTTCACAACCCAGACCTCACAGAATGCAATAAGATCTCATAAACTGCACCTTGTCAAGCTGGTGTGGGTCTCAATACTAACCAAACATATTCACTCCAGCACTGAGTAGTTATGCTTCATCTCTTTGCCCTCAAGATGTTCGTGAAGTTCTTTTGCTCAATTCAAAACAAACATTGCACGCAAACAACTCTGACCACATTGAGCAACCTCATCATCTTCTCGAAAATCAAACTCAAGTGAAGTGTCTTGAGTATCTTATATCTTAAAATTTATATATAAAAAGACACATTTTTATTTTAATCTCTGATAAGTTTCCGATGATTTTTGTTTCAGGCATGCAAAATAGAAAACTGGAATCAAATGAGATTTTTTCTTGTAACTCAAATCTGACAATTCAAGATACTCTTCCGGAAGAATCAAATGGATCCAGCCGTTACTAGCCAATCCGGTTAAAAGGGAGAATTAAAAAAAATGGCGGAAAAATATATCGCAAGGACTTAGGGTTAGTCTGTACAATAATTAAACTGTGGAGGTAATTAACGCAAAGATAAATGAAGAATTCAATAATGGCGGAGGCACTAAAATCTGAGAATTACACGTACACTATATTGAAAGAGGAGTCGTCACAATGTCGCAAACCAAATCTGGAAGTCTGAATATTGAATGATTTGGTTTTTCTTCGATTGAGAATTTAAGAAAAAAACAAAACAAAAGAGGCTCAGGTGTTTGCCACATTGTCGAAGCCCATGGGCCTTGGGGCGAAAAACATAACTGTCATGTGTCAAGTGTTGTTGTCGGGATGGGTCATTGTCGACTTCCTTTTTGAGTAACTCTCCTAAGTGTCTGTCTAAATGGGGCCTACCAGTTATGGAAGTTTTATCAAGGGTTACGTCTCTTATTTGACTAGGGTCACAAAACCTAACATGGGAAGTGTGTATAAAAAACGAGAAAACGCTCTCTAAACCAACCAGATTATATCCGCAGACACATCTCTTCTCTCGAAAAATTCTCAACTTTTCTCTTGCAACAATGGGTTCGGGTGCTCACCGAGACAGAATCTCTAATCTGCCGGATGGGATTCTCCTCCTGATCATGTCGTTCTTACCCTTCAAAGATTGTGTTAGGACAAGTACCCTAGCCAAGTCGTGGAGGCATCTCTATCGCCAGACGAGGAATATTGCTTTTAAGGAATCCGACTTCGTGAACCCCTCTGTCTACGACGAGCCCATGCTTTATGCTAGGTCTAGGGTTTCCTTTGTTTGTTATATGTGTAGTTGGGTCGCTAGAGCCGATAATTATCCCGTTGATAGTTTTGAGATATGCCTCTCTGATCCCGAGGTTTTCTTGGACCCGATCCAGACCATGATTGAGTTCGCCGTCCGAAAAAGAGTGAAGAATTTGGTTCTTGATTTCTCACATTGCACTTGGAATACCTATGATGATGTAGATCTTGATTTGGTTGTTGAAGTCCCTGAAAGCGTCTACAACTTAACGACTCTTGAGTCAGTGACAGTTTGTGGGTGCAAGGATTTTGACCCCACTAGATTCGTAAACCCAGAGATATTCAAAAGCCTTTATTTCGGTTGGATGAGACTGACAAATCTTGAAGCTGTGCTGTCAAAGACTTCTAAGCTTGACAGTCTAACAATCAGTGGCTGTTTTGATATTGATTTTCGTAAGATAGCCGGGAATATGAGAGAATTTGTCTTTCAGTGTTCTAGGCTTGACATGTTCTTTTTTTGTTCCTTTGACTTGCCTAGAGTCAACGTCTTCAAGTACTCGGGAGAAGTTTTCAGCTTTGGACTCCCGAGAATGAACAAGTTCATTGAAGAAGTTGACTTGGATTTTGGGGAAATGGGCGAATATGATGAAGCCGACAACAATACCTACGAACATGGCATACTTCTCTGTGATCTCCTTAATCGTCTTCCACCTATGAGGACCTTAACTGTCTGCCGTTACCTACTTCAGGTACATATAATTAAGTCTAAGATTTACATTACATTTTCACATAAGGTTCATTTTATATGGTTCTTGGAACTTTTTGAATTCTTCGCAATGTGGTAGTAGTTGCTGCCTAACTAGTGAAGAGTAAGTATGTCGAAGATGTTGATTATCTATTAGTAGTTTTTGAAATCTAATAGGTTAAGTGTGTATCACACACACATTCACACCTGATCAAAATTTCTCCATTGGTGGAGACGATTTCTTTTCTTACCGTTAATTAAGTCTATTAAAGTCATTTTTAAGATGATTCATTCGTGATATGATACTAATAGTAACCTAGTGAACATAGAGCTATTCCCTAAAAGTAGTACGTTAACTTGTCGGTAATGTACTGTTGATTATAACATCTGTTTTTGTTTTTGTTTTCTTTAATTTCTTATGTAAGGTGATACAAAGACCTAAGTATCCGGATTTGCTTCGTGGAGTGAAAACACAACACTTAGTGCTGAAAACGAGGTTGCACCCGACTGAGTTCAATGGAATTTGGCTCCTTCTCAACAGTTGTCCGGACTTGGAAACACTCACTTTCGATCTGCGTCATCTAAGCCCCATCGCGGTACGACTTTTTCCTTTTATTTTTGTTAAATGTATATACAATGATGAATTATACGTTACTACATATTTAAGGATCTGTCAATATTATTAAACCAGACGACAATGATTTCATATTTCGCAGACATATTGGTCATATGCTGGTGTCTATTCACGAACATTTTGGATGCGAAACGTAACATATAACTATCTGAGGAATACACTTAAAGTCGTGGTGGTTAGGAACTTTCTTGGTGGCCCCAACGAGTTCTATATGGTGAAGTCTTTGATTCGGTGCGGACGTGGGCGCAATTTTGTGTTGGAAAGAGTTGAATTAAACGTGCCGTATGGTTTGGATGAAAATCAACAGATGATTGCAAATGCAGGAGCCGCAATGTTGCAGCGAATGTCGAGGCATGTTCAGGTTCTTGTGCACAATTCTTGAAAAGGTGATCTTCTTCAGAACTCTTCACTAACGGGTTGAGTATGTTCCATTTAGTGATGTTTTCGAGTTTCGATTATCAACCTTAAGGATGGATGTTCCAGTTTGGATCCGGTTATGTTTGTTTCGGTTTGTTTGTTTTATGAATTTGAAGAGCCTCGGAACAATGAGGACTTGGTCATCTCTGTGAACCAAGGATACAATTTGATCTCTTTTCATTTAAATTAAAGACTTCGTTTGTTTTTCTTTTCTCGCTTTTGGTGCATTACTTGCAATTTATCTTTTGATTTCAATTTTGTTCTTGATAAGATTCAAAATCCTATACCTCTTTATTACTTGTTGAACAATGCACAAAAACAACATAGGGTTTGTTATAGAATCCCTCTCTCTTCTATAGCCAAAATTAAAGGCTCTTCACTTACTAATGGTCAAAGGCTCTTATAATGAACAATGTACAAAAACAACCTAGGGTTAGTTATTGAACCCCTTTCTCTCCTGTAGCCAAAAGGCTCTTCACTTACAAATGGTCCAAGACGCCTAATCTGTTACCTTTCCCCTCAAGCTGGTGTTTTGGTCCCAATACTATCCAAACATATCACTCCAATGCTAAATGGTTATGCTTCATCTCTCTCTCCTGAAAATGTGCGTGAAACCCGGCAGATGAAACATGGTGTTCTTGCTGGAATGTGTTCCACTACTCCTTTTCTTTCGCTTGCATGAAATTGTTATACCAAACAAACATCGCACGCAAACAACTCTGACCACATTGAGAATCTTCATCATGTTCTCGAAAATCCAACTCAAGCTTGAAGTGTCTTGAGTATCCTGTTTATTTGGCAATCAAAAAGAGACATTCCAGTTAGACGCTATGTAGCTTTTCTTGCATAGCACTCTATATGTTCTATCAAAATACTTTTATTTTTAGTTTAAAATGAATTGTTTCTGAAAACGAGCTATTAGCCAGCCTACTAATTGTTATAGTCGAATTTGACACTCATGTGTCTTACAAATTAGTTTTTTGACATATTTATTTACAAAGATTAGAACCTTCACAATATGATCTCTTCTAAAGCACACTTTTTACCTAATAAGCTGTAGATATCATTAGTGGATTCATTTCACAATCCCTACGGAATAACTTATTTTACAAATCCATACTTATATTTTTCCCAAAGTAGATAATATATAAGTCTTGCGATACTGTAAGATTTTCTTTTACCACTAACATATTTGAAGATACAGTCTCAAATCAACATCTATAGTAAATGATCGATAACCCAATACTCGAGTTTAACTATTTAGGAAAGTTTGTTTTACATCACTGTCTTCTTAGTGTTTACCTCACCATCAATTATCCATCATAGTTAGTGGTAACAAAAAGTTGGAAAACAAAATTCATGGATATTATGAACTGTTGACCAATTTGCCGGTTGCGTTTACCAGCAAACGAGCATTGCGTCACTGAAGCTGTATGCTTGTAGAATTGACTCGTCAATCTTGAAGAACTCGATCGCGCTAAGAAGCTCCACTAATATCCGTTGGGTCCAGATTTGTAAAATCACTTTCTTGCTGCCCAAGTTACGCTTGAGAGTCTTAAATTCATAAACAATTTGAATCTTGGAGATGAAGTAGTATTCATCAGTGAAAACCAGAACCGATTAGGAGAAGTAGTCTTTGAAGCCTCGGATATACCAGAAGCAGTAGCAGCAATCTTCAGAGTATTAAGAAGAAGTTTCTTACTCGTACTTGAAGGGCTTAGTCCGTATGGTATGGTTTTGTTATTTGATATTAAGAGAATATGACCATCATCAATGTATAGTAAAACTATCATCATAAATTGTTATGACAATAAGTAAAAACAAAACACAAAATGGTTTTAGATTCTAGTTTTGTTATCTTTTCTTATAAGTGTGTTGTGTTGTGGAATAGTTGATGTGTGGTTGTATCTGGGGATTCATTACATCAAAACCATCATATAACAAGCAATGAAAGAGTTAAAAGATAGTCGCCTCCACATAAACTGTTTTTTGTTCATCGAAAATTGATATCGATTATTGTAATTTAAATTTTTTTATCATTATATCAGCAAATATAACACAAATTAAACTAATTTAAATCAAAGTATTCCAAAACAATTAAATATGGAACGATGACCTAAACATAGAGCGTGCAAGAATTTGTTGGAAAATCAAGCGTAAGACTATGCAACGAATCAGAAAAGAAACAGGACTCCGCCAAGACTTATATACGATTCTGCATTTGTTGTGTATAATGAACAAAACGTCAATCAACCTTTCTTATCAAAACTTAACTTACCAAATGATCAGTTTTTCGTTAACAAAAATGAAGGAATTAAGACTGTAGAACTACAATTTTTACGATATGACAAAACTGAATAATTTTTTATATAATTATAAAAATAAAAATGAAATTATAATAATCAATATTAAGTTCCGATAAAAAACAGATTTATGTGGAGACGAAACACTCATTCTTTAATTATTCAATTGTTCGTAGTGTGACAGTTTTTATGCGATTATAATCCCAGAATACAACGACATATCGACTATTTAAAAATACTTAAAATAGAAGCTAACGAAACTAGAATCTATTAATATAATCTCCACCCAAGAACCAAAACTATAAAAAACAAAAAATGATGAGGAATTGTTGTTTTTTTTAATTATTTTGCTCATAAGAATATATTTCAAATGAGTTGCACAAGTCTTATTTTTAACTTCAACAAATAAAACGTCCATAGTACCATAATGGAGATTTTAACTGATCTTGTTAACTATCATAATGAAATATTATTCTACCAAGAGAGCAAAAAAATATATTTTTTGACCAATTCAAACAAAATAATATATTTTAAAAGAAATTTGTGTTTTTATATTTTTTTAAACATTACAGATCAATATATATTTGATTTAAAAGAATAAATTAATGGACATAGTGTCCAATTAACAAATCCAAACCCAAATCCAAATTCAAATATCCAACATGGGATATTTGTTAAGTTTTATATCCAAATATCCAAATTTTAAAGCTTTACAAGCTTTCCAAATCACTAATTTAGGACCTCTATTTCTCATTCAAACCAATTCTGATTTTGACAAGTAAATACATTATCTCATCGTGCTCACGGTGATGACTACATCGTACCCAACATCCGGTGTCTTCGCCGGAAACTTACCTAAAAATGGTCTAAAACTAGTTTGTCAAAAACGAGGTCTGGCTTAGTTGAAAATAAGACTATGTGTCATCCCTATAAAAAAAATCAACCTTACTCTAGATATATGATATTCTCATAAGTTTGGGCCCTATTTTGCAATTTGTTAAAGAAGTTGGGCCATAACATTTAAAAGAAAAAAGTTTGATGAAAATTAAATGGAGCATGTGCAAATGCGCTATGGACGCACCAGAAGAACCATGCTTGTTATCTAGGCTCTAGTGCTGTTTCGGAATGGTTTAAAATATGCTATATATAATTGGCCGTAATTTGGCTTAATTAAATTTACTCTAATATCTTACACTATTATATAGTAAATAAAAGAAATTTATCGCATCCAATGAGGAGTCGTAATAATTCATTAACAACAATCTTATTTAATTTCAAACGTTAGCTAGTAACTTAGATTAGTAATAAGCGCCAAAGTATTACTAGTCGTCGTTGCAAGTTCCTCAACCACCTTCGTCACCTTCTTCTTAGTTTTTTTATTCACTTTCACCTCTTCGAACCCATCCGTACAAGTCCCTTCGTTGGTCAAAGCCGCGCTCACCCAAGTCCTAACGTTCGTTATATGCTCAGCCATATAGTCACCTTCTCGTAGAGTCTTCATCTCTGTGATCGCTTGCTTGAGCTCAACAATTGCGTCATCCATCTCCTCAAGGCAGTCCTTGAGGATAAGCGTCTCCCGTAACATTTTATTCTTTCGTCCGGCCGCAGATTTTTTAGACTTTATGAGAAGCTTTGAGACAAAGAAAGACGCTTTTTTTGCGGATTTCACGTTGAGTTTAAGCGCCGTGGTGCATAGCTTGATCGGGTCTGATTTGATGGCCGATGAGTAACAGGATAAGGACTTGTAGCATTTTTCTGGAGATGTTGTTGAATTGCATGCCGTTTTCACGAACATTTTGTGGTTTTGGTAGGAAGATGGTG
This sequence comes from Schrenkiella parvula, assembly GCA_000218505.1. NCBI lineage: Eukaryota > Viridiplantae > Streptophyta > Magnoliopsida > Brassicales > Brassicaceae > Schrenkiella > Schrenkiella parvula. The sequence goes on along the minus strand of CM001192.1, from coordinate 7,386,288 downwards.
GAGTGGCTGCTGTTTTTTGGATGTTTGTCCATGCGAGGAAAACGAAGACGAGCGTTAGAGAGTAGAGAAATCGCGACATGTTAATGACTTCCATTTTTGTTGTATTTTCTTTTACGGTTTGCCTTTCGGGTGTGAACAAATTTATATGGACGAGTTGTGAAACTATGTTGTATCTTTTGTGTATTATATATATACAACAGAACATATGCACATTCGGTTTTTAAATTGAAGGAAGGAACTGAATATATCTCTTTCTTTTTAAAAACGTAAAAATATGTTTCGGTTATATCGACCTATGTATGAGATGTATCATGTACGTATATATAAATATAATTAACGTATGGTTTTTTAATATGACAACAAAATTGTATTATGTATCAATATATGTATAACACGTCTGTTCGACACTTATTTCTTAAAAGATGGTCAAGAAATCGTATAATATATGATGGTCAACTCTCAATTATTCGAATTACATAGTTCCAGTACCTGTCGAATGGTTTTTTTTTCTTCCATAAAACAGTAAATATGATTATGTTTTTCTTCTTTTGCTATGGTTATTAATTTTAATGTTTCTGCTATAGTTAATTAGTGCGTACTCAACCGAACGATTAATCTAATTAAGGTCGGATTGTTATTATATCCGCATTCATCATTAACTCCTCTCAGTATCACCTAATTGTTCATTAAGGTATCATTACGAATATCAAACTGTTATCAATTTTAAAAGTCTAAATATTTTGTTACTAAACTGATTTTTATCATATTTCAGATAACAATCAAAACATTACAACGACATCCAAAACGTTTACATGTAAAAATTTCATTCACATTTGTTTCCAATTGGTTCCACTATCATTGTAAGTGTTTTATTTGTAAGTGTCTTCTTAGGGTGTGAAAAGAGAAAACTCTGTATATAAATAATTGTAGGAAGACTTAAATTGTTGGCAAAATAAAACTAAAGTATTATTACAAGTTAATTTAGTCCGGTATTTAAGCCTAAGGAAATGCGAGGTACGTGAGGAACATGCATTAGATCTCCTCTTTCTTAGGAATAACTTGTTACTATCAAACCTCTAATTATTCAAATAATTGATTATGATATGCAAATTGGCCTGTCATGCATTACTTTTGTATTGGTCGGCATTTTACAAATAACTTATTATTTGAAGCTACAATAAGCCTTATTGTAATATCACGAGTCTTTGATAAATCTATTTGGGAAAGTGAATTTCAAAATTGATGTTTCTCATTTGACAAGATCTAAAAATTCAAATAAGGAAAATGAATACCGGATATATTAAACAAAAAAAACTAAAAATAAATTATACATGTTATAAGAAGTTTAATATTATTTTTGTTTAAATACGGTTTCATGGCTTTTTAATATGATCCAAAATTTCAGAAAGAAGACAAAAATGTAAAAATGTTCACAGACAAACTCTTATCTATGACTCTATGTGTGGCGGTTGACGCAGCTACATTAATCATTAATAGAGTTTTTATAATGTTAATTGCGGATGCAATATATTTATTAACTTAATCATGAAAAACTATCTAATTTAAAAAATAAAAATAAACTATCTACTTCGTTGACAAAAAAACAAAGAACTATCTATTTCTTTTATTGAATCATTGATTACTTATAAGTTGTAACGTATAAAGAATGCGTTTTATAATTACATTATAACTAAGTTTTGGTTGACCTTTCAATACTTTATTCTATCATACTGAGTTTTTATTTATCGGTACTACACAATTAGAAAATCAACATAGCATTAGAGTCGTTTCAAACTATTTATGTGTAAATCTATATCAAAAATTAAATTTAACATAATATCTTTGAAAGAATAGAGAGCCTAATATATATAAATATTAACAAAAAAATTGAAAAGTATTCTTGAAATCAAAAGTCAATACGAATTTACCAATTAGAACTTAGAAGCAGATTTCAACCTTAAAGTTGACGGTCTATATTACAACTATAGAAACCCTAATTATCATAAAAATATATACTAATATTCTATCATTTAATTTATCAATTATAGACCGTCCCAATAATACTCACATAGTAACCGAAGAACATGTGATTATAGTGTGGCTTGCACATATAAACCTCGATTATCTTAAAAAGAAAAAGATAATACTTAAGAATATTGAAAAATCGTACATCGATAATATTGGAATATATATGGGAATTGGTAAGAGAACATTAACATAAGGAACATTTGTTGTTCTTGGCTGGAAAAACAACATGACCTTGAGTTTCATACAAGTCTCGCCCATTATTCTTCAATGATAATATTGTGGCCGGCCGACGAATTATTTTTTCCCTTTATTTTTCTTTGTGAATTAAATTGTAAAGCATGAACATATATAAGTGCGTAATTTATTAGATAATAATTGTACACTAATCTTAATTAAGAGAACAAGAAAAGAAAACTAAACTAGCTAGGGCATAAGATTAAATACCAAACAATGTTGCTTTTTTTTAGTAAAACCGTTTAAGAAGCTGATGTCCATAAAAAATAGACATACGTTTCAATGAAACAAAATCATAACCAATTAATCTACGGCTGTTTCAAACACAAATTTTTTTGTTTTTTTTGTTATTGCATGTGAGATTTAAGAAATTCTATGTTTATTAGGGATATTCTCGGATTACGCCCAGGTTTTTCACAGATTTTATATATCGTTTGTGATTAAATATATATAATTCAGAAGTGCCATATTACAAAAATGTATATCATATGACGAATCTGAATTATCAAGACTGAAAATTTTTTGTATTTTGAATATCCAAAACATACATTTATTAAGCCTTAGTTATGAATATAAGAAGTCCAAATGTTTGAATGTATTTAAAAGATGAAACAGATGAAACTAACACTCCAAATAAACATTGTCTGAATTTATTTTTTAAAAAAGTAAAGACATGGTCGAAAATGACAACAATGTTGAATGCAAAGACATTGCAGTGTAAGTTTTAAACTTTTTTTTGGGAGAACCAACATTCACTCAAAGATAAAGTGCTCGTTTTTTGTTACTGTTTTCTCCCACTTCACGCGGCACAGTTGTGGTGCTAGTGCTGTTGGTGTTGACCTTCTCATCGTTGCGAAAGCGGTCTTCAATGATGCGAAATACGGTAATTGTTTGGCGTGAAGCTGTAAAGTTAAACGAAGTCAGTTTCACCTGGAATTTACATGTTCGTCCGACAATGTCGAGTAAACATGGTGGCATTGCCATAGCGGAAACGTTTGCATCAATCTCAGCATCCTGCAAAGATACAAAAATATGGTTAGCAAACGTTTTACTATATGTAAAAGCGACTGTTATTCAACGTACCTCTGCCACCAAATCAGAAGCTTGTTTTCCAATCAATTTTACAGCCTCTTTGTCGAAGATAACAAACGTTGCCACACCGCCTTTAACATCACTGATGGTTGTTTCCAAGCAATACTTGTACATTTAGAGGAACAGTAGATGTATTGCATTAAAATGGACATAACATATGGGTATAAAACACTAACGCCTTACGTTAAGAAGCAAATGTGCTAAATTTTCAGAGGGAGACTAACCTGATTATACCCACATTAGGGGGTCGTTTGCACTTAGAATTGGTGTATAACAAAGTACTCTCACCCCTATCCATTTTTGACTGACAACTCGTACATGATATGAAATACCATCCGTAGTCTCCTACTACTTCCGTAATAGTTACAACACAAGTAAAGCTAGCCACCTAAAGATGTTGGTGCAGGTTACTTCCACGCTATTTCTAACATGTTTTAAGTTAGAGGAGATAGACAAACCTGTGGAGTTTCATTTGCCAGAAAAGTGTAAATCTCATTCAGAGTCACAGCTTCCGGTTTGGTCACCCCAACCTGCGAACTGTTTACAGCTACTGCATCTTCTCTATTTGCTTCAAACCTGTGAAGGATATGAGGACCATGCGACCGTGAAAACATGGAAATTGTACAAACAAAAAGAGCAGGTAAATATTTGAAGCCGTATAACAACGTGTGGAATATAAACAAAGGCAATAAGCATGTGACTGAAACATATGTGAATCCAAAATAATCCTAGCTTAGCTAAATATTTGAAGGCACATAGTCATCTTACTTTGACAGATAGGTTTTGGTGTGAGATGTGTCTGCGTTGAAGAATAAACGTGTTGCAGCAGTTGAGCTTAACGTAACAACACCTGCGGAAAGAGTAGCAAAACCTTATGTTCAAATCTCCTCAATAAAACTATACAAAAAAAATATTTAAGTTATTGACAAACCTCCTAAGGTTTTTGCATTCAAAGTGGTGATCAACACCACAATAGGTTTCTTCTCCTCCTCATTCCATCTACCTTGGAAAGCAGCTGCAATGTTCTTCCAAAGATAAACACGGGCAGTTTCTCCACTGCCAAAAAAAAATTTTAAGTACAATTTGAAGATAGTTATAAGTAATTTCATAATGCCATATAAAATTCTTAATCCGCTTACTCTTCCAGCTGCACATGGAGGAATACCATTTCCTTTGACCTTCCACCACCTGTTATTGGAGCTGCACCGAGTGGACTCTGCGACTGCAAATCTTCTCCATTAATTACCTGTATGTGGCCAATCAAATCTGAAATGAAAACAAAGCTTAAGTTACTAAAGAGAAGTCTACAAACAATTAGAAATAGTACTGCTATGTTAACTAAGGTTCCTAATTGTCCAAAACATAACCAAAGCATAGCCTAAAAGATACTTAATCATGTAAAGGCATGTTTGATTTTATCATTTATAAACCAACATAAATTTACGTACTTACCTACATATATACACTCAGATGGATGAAAAATTATTAAAAAGAGTAGAATAATATTGTGATTACCAAAAAGCTCTGTATGCATGTCTGCAATGTCGGTGAAATCTTGCAAATTCCTTAGCCTAAACTTCTCTGTTTCTATCGGAGGATGGCTTTCTGTATCCTCGACAAATAATGTTTGGTCTGTGAAGATAATCATGCTGTCATGGGAAGATACCTTATAGCTTGCTTTGCACGGCTTGATGATGAATTTACTCATCTTGTACACACTGTTGCCCTTCAACTTCTCCTTGAACCGAAAAGCGCGGTTCACTTATATGAAACCTTGCATTGTTGCCGAGTGTAGGGACATTAGATTGTGTGCCAAATAAAACTGACCAATGTAATTTGAGTAGAGTGGGTATATACTTACATTTGCGTCCATGAGGAGGACTTCAAGACCGATAAGTGTGTTCCCCCGCCCAGAAATGAAGCAGCCTTACAAACACATCGTCTTTGCAAAACTCTCCCTGCAAATCATCAAAAGTTTTATGAGATGCCATAGTCTAGTAATTTGAATGTAGGAGAATTGTGATTTCCGAGTTAGGAGAATTGTGTTATATGAGTAGAGGAAAAGAGAGTATATAATATACCTCGACGGTAAGTGTACAGCCGGCGTAATAAAGAGTTGTAATGCGGTATTGATGTTAGATTTAGGACGTGGGAATATGGACAATCATCAACGACATAATTAAATGTACTAATCTGGAAAACCAAAAGAAGTGAAACATCTTAGCGCCATTAAATTATTTAAATGGACATGTGATGGGCCCGAATTAAAGACACATAACGAAAACGTACCTAACGGTAGAGGATTGCCATAGTTTTTTTGTTGGCCCAGGTTGTAGACCCACTTCCAGAGACGGCCTTATCGCAGACCCTATTAGTAAGCCCACTAAGCACATAATCGTAACTGCGAAACGACTCCGGGTAAATAATATCCACAAAAGATACATTGGGCCTGACAGGGGTAAACAATAAATAAATAACTAAACATAATGAAACTTTAAATTACGCATGCTGCTGGGCCAAAATAACGGTCCAATTAAAAACGTACCTAACTGTATTGGGCTTTCGTAGGTTATGATGGGCCCGCTTTTGAATACTGTCCAGAAACCCAAACAGGCCCAACAGAAATCCACGAAGCCCACAAAGCCCGCTAACTTTCCCGTCAAGCGGCGGCGACGGTTGACCGGAGTTTCATGCGGAGAAATGCGAAGGACTGACGGGTTTTAGTGCCCAAGGCGGTTTGAAGACGAATTGGCATCGGAACGAAAAAAAAAAGGTTACTCAAAAAACTGTTTTACTTTAGATCCAAAGAATGGATAGTAGACAGAAGATAAACTGTAAAAAAAGGAGTTTAGATATTTACCTGAGAGCGATAATATACGAAGCAGGGATGGCGACGATGGTTTAGCAGTTTCTTCGCCGTGGTAAACTGCAAAACAAAAAGAAGTGAAACATCTTAGGGGATCAAATTATTAAATGGGCATATGATGGGCCCAAATTAAAGGCTCATAACAAAAATGTACCTAACAATAGATGGTTGACATAGTTATTGGACTTAAATCTGCAATCCAATAGTATATCACTGACCTGTGCTTATTGGGCTTCCTTATGATTTACTGAATCATTGTGTTTTCCGCTATCGACAGCCCAAACAGGCCCACCATGGATGGGCTAAGAAATTCTAAAAACAAAAATTAACATTAATGGACAAATGGGCTTTTTACTGGGTTTTAATTTGAACCGAAATTGATTTTTACGCACCTGATGATATTGAACCTTCACTAGTTTTGTGGACCAACAGTGTATGGATCTCTCAAAAGCCCATAACAAAGAGACGACATTCCTATCCACGAAGCCCATAAAGCCCACTAAGCACAGACTGCTTACGCAGTGCCATTGCCGGCGGCAAACCGGACGACCCCACCGGAAGCTGCGTCAGACCAGTGGTATTCAGTTTCGACATTGCTGATCCGAGGTAAAAGACCGAGTGTGAGGCAAAACCATTTGGAAATGAAAGATGAACTGGAGGTTAGGTAATCTGATACATAAAAAAAAGGATTGTAAAAACCCTAAATTAGATTGACGATATGCAAGAAAGAAATTACACTATTAGATCTTCACCTTAATGATAAATTAAAAAACGGGCTTAGAACTTCACCTTAATATGTTGGATTAGTCGGATTCGGGATTGAAGACTGTAACCGGCTTCTGGATATCTGCCGGTGGTTTTAGACGGCCACGAAATACAGCACTTGATCGCATCTTCTCTTCACCTTCGGGAGTTTCCCGAGCAGCCTCTTCGGTCGGCGCACAATTTTCTAATCTGAGAAATCAACAGCAGCATACAAAAGAAGACGAATCGGCTGAGTCGCACTGCGAGAAAGATGAACCGCCGCAGAGAGAAAACGAATGAAGACTTTAGGGTAACCTCGAAGGTCGTTGGGCCTAAGTGGTAAGTAAGTTTTGTTGGGCTTACTGGAATTTTTGGCCCATTTTTTAGGACGATGCCATGTGTCATCGCTGGAGAAATTTTTTTTGCCCATGTGGCACACCTGAGAAGTCTTAAGGAGTTACTTTTATTAGTTTTATATAGTTTGGAATTTGTTTTGGTCGGTTGATTTATCGTAATTTTGTTATTGGTCATGTATTTATACCCGTTTTTAAACTAAACCAGAATAAATGTAAAATAAAAAATATCTTATTTAATTTGAAATTAAACCTGTTGAATTCGAACATAAATTGATTTTTTTTGTAAAATAGAAAACAATCTTAACAAATTAGATTTTTCTCTTTTAATAATAAAACAAAACTGTCGTTTGAATGTTTACAATAAGTTTGTTTTCATACTAATATTGATCATTTGCTAACAAAAGCATTTTAAACTTGTAAGCTGTTCCAAATAAACGAACATCATATCATAATCAACCTAAGTTAACTAAAATAGTTTAACTAAATAGGTAATACTATTAGAAATCATAACTAAGATAATCAAATAGCATTATTTAATAAAGTAAAAACTGATAAACATTTAAAATTATCCAACAAAACACAGAACATAGGTCCGAACATGAGATGAAAATGAAAACAAGATGAAGGATAAGTAAAATAGAAACTCAAAGGATGAAATTAAAATCATTAATTCAGACGTGCACGTTTTTCACTGGATCCGCTACTTTCACCAGGAACATCAGCTTCAACTGTAGCCTTCGGAAATTCTTCCTCACCATCTGCAATACGGTCTTCGATAATGTGGGAGACAGTTATCATCTCCCGAGAGGCAGAGAAATTGAATGACGTCAACTTCATTTGGAACTTGCATATCCGGCCAGCAATTCCAAGAACACTTGCCGGAGTCACTGGATTGTCGTCTTCAACCTGCAATAACAACATAGTTATAAAACATTCATAACTATATCAAGTGGCGCAAAAGTACAGACTTACCTCCTTCACCAAGTCAGGGGCGAGACTACCAACTAGCTTTGTTGCTTCTTTGTCGAAGATGACAAAAGTTGCACTACCGCCCTCTGCATCTGTTACGACTGTTTTCAACCGATACCTACAATGGACGACAATGAATTAACATAGATTCAAAATGTTTTACGTTAAAAAGATTTATTTATGGTTCGCCTAAAAAACCTACCTTATAATGCCAACATTGTTAGGTCTTTTGCATCTGGAATTGTTGCATACCAATCTGGTCTCAGTTCTATCCATCTTAGACTGACAGCTAGTACACGATATAAAGAACTAGTCATACTCTTCAACGACTTCCTTAATTGTTGCAATATAAATAAAGCTAGCCACCTATGAAATTATAACAAAGTTACGGTACATACTAAACTAACTAATCAATTTAAGAAGAATTACACATACCTGTGGAGTTTCAGTAGACAAGAATTTATGGATCTCATCCAAACTTACAATTTCCGGCTTAGCTACAATGTTACAATTCATCATCTACATCTGCAAAAAGTAAAGAATTGGAAGATTAAGAAAAAGTTGTCATTATCTTAATCTTGAGTTTTTGCTGAGGAGGCACCCCTGAGAAACCTCAAACTATAACTTTTATATAGTATTTTTCATTTACAATTTTTCTTTTTCAAATTATAGATACAAATGTAAACCACAAACCATCGGAGAAGTTTACAACAAGCGATACGAGCTCGTGGCCCGATTGATATGAGATTACCGATCAAATCTTCATGAGATTTTGATCAAAACTTTTGTAATTCGCCTTCTATCATCAATAAAAGAGATCTGTTTTATATACTCTATAAACGAGCTGACTCAACAATCAATATGTGTCACTTACAAAACACATTTCACACGAACTGATTGAGTTTTCTCTTGTTAAATTCTAGAAGGTTTTGGCAAATACGAAGAAAGATAAGAGAATGATCGGAAGTATTAGGAGGAAAGAAAGCTGCAACTTCTACATTAGTTCTCTGTATTAGGACATACGAGTAAGAATTCAAATTGTCTGATTGGATAAATCTTCTTATCCACAAAGAACTGATAAATTTATCATGTTTCAGTTCTGTTTGCAAACGTAGATATTCCTTTTCTATTGGTATCACCTCATGATGAGAGTTGATGATTCTTGATAATGAGGACTCGCGAGACATGGTGGCTTTTGAGCATCTGCCGATATGCTTTGGTAACACTTGTTTTACCTGTTCGCATATGTGTACAAGTAAGAAAAACTTGAAACTTCTTTTCTGCTCACCAAAACTCTATGCTTCTCTCACATAGGAAGCTTATGTTCGAGTACTAAGTGATGGAGATACAGCTCTTGCATTTACGGACTCGGACATCCCTTTGATGGAATAAGATCTCAGTATTTTTAACATAAGCAAAATGTATTGCTATGTTGCTGGGATTATATACCGAAACAAAGTTTCTTCTGTTCCAAACTTCGAGCTCTTGTATCTTCTGTTCCAAACTTCGAGCTCTAGGCAATGACATTACCAAAAGCTAGATATTAGGTTCTACTACTTTGATGTTGTGTTCTGCAATCCTTCCTATGAGAACCTGGTCTCTATTCATGAATATGGCAGATCACTGACCTTTGTCATGCATTCTGGTAGGGCTTCTTCGTTGCTGATGGAGAAGGTCTTCCCCGTTCCTAGTTGACCAAGAAGCAAAACAGGCGAAATAAGATCCTCGACCTGTACTCTGATATTGGTATGGTGCATCGCTCTATCAATAATGTGGTTTAGATGATAAATTAAAATGTTTTAAGTAAAAAACGTTGTATAACTATTAATTTGGTGGAATATCTAAACGGTACAAAACTTCAAGTTTCTAAATGTCTTCATCATGTAGGAGAATCACACATAACAGTACCCAAATTCTCTTGTCTTCTCTATTCTGTCTTCGTAGGTGGAGACATATTATTGGCAAGCGAACCCGTAACGATGATTGCCAATATCTGCACCACCGCTCCTGCATTCAACCAAAAAAAAATATTTACAACTGGAGAATGTGAAACTCAAGTGGTATCCGGATGCACTCAATGAAGAACAAGAGACGAATCTTCAGGAAGTTTTACCTAATTGAGCACAGATGAACCCTAAGAGCTCAAGCTTCGCTGTTGTTCCCGAGCTATTCCGTTCCTACAACATTTATTGAGAGCCAGGTGATAGCATCAACACCAAGCTTAATTTTCATATTTGCTAAGATACTATTATTACCAGAATCACCCGAAGTTCACGACTAGGAAAGTATGATCCTTTTATACTTCGATCCTTTACATGAATTTCTAATTAAAAAATAGCTATAGGACTAATGATGCCAGGAAAAAAATGCTTACCTCCATTGTTAATCTGCTCCTAACAGCACAAAATACTGAAAGAACCATGACAACGGTAGATGCAGCCGTGTAGAGCCTCAAAAGATTTACTCTGCTGCGCCTGCAACCTTTTTTAACAGAAACAATAATAAAGTTAAAGAAACCAAAGTGAAAAAAACTGGTTTGTAAAATGTAGCAGAAGAGAAGGTTAACCTAAATCTCCTATGAATGAAGACACTAAGCCAATAGCAGCAGACGCAATTCCAAGTGTGTTCCGCTCCTCCTTTTTAGTTGTTGTCAAAAATGCACACGATAGTCCAATCAAATAAATCGCAGCCTGCAAACAAGAACCTGAAAGATCTGAGCTAAGAAGAGATCCATCTCCTAGATAATACCAAACTTTTCAACAAATGCTACACAACTTCAAGATCACTACAATCTCCAAATGACATCAAAGTTAAAGGCAAGAAATATTTTTTGAAAACTGAGTGTTTTGGTAGAGATTAGATTAGATACAGAATTGGCCAATTCTGAGATTGAGTGACAATTTATCGGAGATTGAGCTTAATTACAATTTGTTCAATTGTGAGAAATCTGATCACAAAAGAAACTTTAAATAGTGATTCACCAAACATGAATGAACAGTAACATTAGCAATGCATTACAAATCGGATTCAGGACCTAATCAAGCGAAAGAATCAAAGAGATTCAATTTCTCACAAAAGGAAAAACGAAAAAAAGTACCTGAACTAGGATCAAAAGACGGAGACGAGATTTCCCTTTAGTGACCTTCGTGTAACCTAACAATTGTCGAGAAATTGATTCGCATGGATTAAGAAAAATCGAGAAAAAAAGGGAATAGGAGACTTGGATTTTTGTGAAACTCACGAGAGTCAACGACCATCCGGTACGAGAAATCAGATCCATCGGTGCCACTGGGCCTACCCGCCGTCGGTTTCCTCTGTTGCATCTTCTCCGGTGGAAATTGGCACCGGTCAGTTAGTGATCGGCTGCGTCTGGCGTCGATCGGAGAGAGAAAGGGCGAGTGTGTGTGTGATAGGGTAACCGTCAACGAAGCTATTAGATTTTGTTGATCTATGGATGCGCTCTGAGGATTTAACCGAACCGAACAAAATCCTAAACCGAGCCAAACCGAAACAGTGTTTACTTTTAAAGTTTAGTAACAATTTTAGTATACCATAGAGTCCATTACTAAAACAAAAAATGTCCACTTTTAAACACGTTGTAATGTAAATTTTTGTTTTTTTAAAAGAATGTTAAATTATATTCAAACAAAAACATACTTGTTTATAATTAATTTATTATTTTATTTGTTACTTATTCCTTATTCAGTTTAAAAAATCAAGTGTTCAGCATTGTTAAAAATAAGTAATAAGTACATAATATAGATACTTACTAATACAACGAAAAATGATTTTTTTTATGAATCCAGATGTTAAACTTTTGCAGGTTTTTTGTGGATATTAAATTATCTACCAAAAATCAAACATTTTATATAGCAAGTTTTATCGGGTTATGTATTGGTAACAAAAAAGCTCAAGAACAAGAAGTTAATTATATACAACCTGTCTGTTGTGGAGAAAACAAAAATAATAATAAATTACGTTTTATTGGAATGTCCTCATGCTGGACGCTTTCAAATTCCATTCAGCTTTTCTTTTAAACAATCGGAAAAGAATCAGAGTTCTTAGATTTGTATTATATGTTCACTAGGCTTCTTTAAAATAATGCAAATATGTTTTTTTCAAAAATAATATGGTATTTTTAGAAAAATAAAAATAATAAAATAAATAATAATTTGGATCAGAATTTCAATGAAATCCTTAAGATGCAAAGATTAAATCGGTGTAACGGAATTAAGTGAGTTTACTGTCGCATACCAAATAGTTACTTCAAATATGGTTATTTCAACATAAACTACATTGACTTGAGAATGATGTTGACGATATATAGATGGTTTTTGGACTGATCAATTTTCATGTTAAAAACAATGCTTTTAGGAGTTAAATATCAAATACTGATTAATCATATCTTCATTCGGGTTATGGAGAATGTTCTCAATCGACAGATTGACTGTCAAACCTTTAAGACGAATAGCGCTAAATTGGTTTCAATCATTCAATTTCTAAAGGACTAGCCTGTATTTTCTAAGTTTTTAGATGAAAATTATTTTCTATGAATTGACTTTTTTATATTTTTATCTTTTTTTAAAAAAAATTCTTCGTTCTTTAAACTTACAAGTAGATTGTTTAGCTTTTATTTTTAAATTCATATTTTTAAAATTATTTTTATTTTTAATTGGGTAACCAATCAAAAAATCAGTTAGTCAATTTTAAATGAACGTCAAGTTGTTAAATTTAATTAAAAAAGAAAAAGAAGATACATTGGTATAAAGACTCCGAACTCGTGAGGCAAAACGAGAGCCCGTCTCAATAAAAGCCCATTGGTCCATTACTCCATTTTGATCCACGAGCCACAAAATTCAAATTCCTCTTCTTGTTAATATCTTTATGGACACTACTCACTAGGCACATACTCTATGATTCTTATTATGTTGTTTAAGTACGTTTATCAAAAACAAAAAACAAAAAAAACAAAAATCGAAAATCGAAAATCACAACTATATGAAATGATAAGCGGATGTTGCGGGGGATAATAATTGATAAAGCACAATTAAGTGCTTATCATTATTATTATTTTTCCCTAGAATCGTGCTTTGGTTAAGTCAACGACACTTTCTGTGTTCTGTCTTACAGATCCAATCCAAAACCACACTTTCCATTACATGTGGGTCTTGACGTTCACACAAAAACAGCTATTGGACTCTGCTATCGTCAATTACTAAAAGATATATTTATATTCCGTGATATATGCACTAGTTGTTTGCCAATAATTTTAGAAGTGAAATATGATATTTTGTCATAAAATAAGAAAGAAAGCCTGAGGAGATACGTACGTGAAATGTGGTGATTGCGTGAGAGTGTGTGCATGGACATCCCGAGGGATCACATGGCTCGTTTTTTGTATTATACATAATCTCTAAGTATTAAGTAGAGAAGACGAACATGCCATCTTTAATGGTTCATAAATAAAGTAGCTGTATAATTATTCGAATTGCATATATATAATAGAAACTCTATATACTAAATTTGTGTTATAAAAAGATTAAAACATATGTAAATAATTTGCGTAACGAATGACAAATTACTATCTGTATATAATCAAGCTATATTTAATGTTAATTACGGTTGAACCGCATCAAATCAATTTATTAATGTGGTGGGAGAAATGAATATAAACCGTTAGAGATGAGCTGCCCACCTTTATTTAAGATCTATTTCAGACTGAAGATCGGTCCATTGTGAAGAAGATTTAAATCGACTAAGATTTAAGTCGGCGAAAAAAATATTTATTTCGAAATGATAAACAAAGATAAATCCCGAATTAAAAAGAGAGAAGATCAAAAATATTTCTTGATAAGAAGAGGAAAAAGGAAGATGACTTCGGGTATAAATACACTGAAGATTTGCAAAAACAAATATCTGAAATTCACAAAAGAAACCGAGAGATTTAAGAGAAAACCCTAATCGCTTTTAGATCTTTAGCTTTCATATTTTTTTTAGTTCTACATTATCATCAACAATCTAATTTTCCTTGTTTTTTTAGTTCTAAAAAGTTATCAATAAAGAAATATTATTGATACTATCATTTTCTTATTCACTAAATAGCTTTAAAACTAGTGATTGATATTTTAGTAATATGACCAATCCAAATATTTAAAAGGTTGTTTATCACAATTTCACTATTGTCAAAACCTAATTCCGTTATAATTTGTTTTCTTACATAACATCACAAGAAGACAGTAGTTTAAATCCCCCTATAACATATACAATATCTTTATACTAAACAAATAGTAATACAATCCTTCACGCAAAAAGAAAACAGCTAAAGAATATAGAAGCGAAGATCTCTCGCTCAAGTCACAATATTAATGTTAATACTACCACAATATATAAATATAGATTTATAATAGATTAGAGTCATGTTCCTATTCTGAGTTTTCTCTAACATCTTTGATTTATATTCAATTCCACTATTTCAACTCAAAACCCACATCATCTAGCAAAACAAGAAACATGAATACAATGATGCACAAAATCTCTATTCCATCTTCACATTTACTATTGCTATTACTACTCTGCCTCTATCATCTCACCATCGTAGTGGATGGCAATTCCACGGCCGGTATTGACCAATGGTGCGACCAAACTCCTTACCCTGAACCATGCAAATGCTACTTCAAAAACCATAACGGTTTTCGACTTCCGACACAACTTTCCGATTTTCGAGTAATGCTTCTGGAAGCAGCCATGGATCGGGCCATATCTGCTCGGGACAAGCTGACTCTTTCCGGCCGGAACTGTACTGATTGCAAGAAACAAGCCGTTTTCACGGACTGCATTGAGCTATATGGAGACACTGTCCTGCAGCTAAACCGGACGCTACAGGGCATGTCTCTAAAAGCCGCCGGAGAAAGGTGCACCGACTTTGACGCTCAGACGTGGCTGAGTACCGCGCTTACAAACACAGAGACTTGCCGACGCGGTTCTTCTGATCTTAACGTCTCAGATTTCACAACACCGATCGTTTCAAACACCAAAATCTCCTACCTCATCAGCAACTGCTTAGCCGTCAACGGAGCCCTCTTGACCACCGGAAACAACGATACCACCACCGCTGATCCGAAGGGTTTTCCGACATGGGTTTCTCGTAAAGAGAGGAGACTTCTGCAATTGCAGTCGGCGCGTGCTGTCCGAGCTAACCTCGTGGTGGCCAAAGATCGATCGGGACATTTCAAGACGGTGCAAGCGGCTATTGACTTGGCTGGAAGGAGAAAGATGAAGTCAAGGAGGTTTATGATATACGTGAAGAGAGGGATATATCAAGAAAACATAAACGTACGTCTCAATAACGATAACATAATGTTGGTCGGAGATGGAATGAGATACACCATTATCACCGGAGGTCGTAGTGTTAGAGGAGGCTACACCACTTACAGTTCCGCCACTGCCGGTAAATTATTTATTCTTTTTTCTTTTAATCTATAGTATAGATTGGAACAACTATATCTTCAAATCTAAAAAATACCTACATGCGTAAATAAATATAGTTGAGGACACAAATAGAGTTGAAAAGTTTAGCAAAAAAAAATGGAATTGAAGATATGTGAATGTTAAATGGATGGTAATGTCAGTAAAAAAATGTGAGTATTTATGATAAGGAGTTATGTATAAATTATTGACACAACTTTCTAAGAACTAAAGACTAACAAAAAAAATCCGAATTTTTTAGATCTTGTAGTCATGCATCATTGTTTTGTACGATGTCTTTGTTCTTTGCATCAAGTTGTATAAAAGTAGTGTTGCTTCTAGTTATTTTTGTTCATTCAAGTGAGAGAATTTTTTGTTGAATATCATTTTAATCGTTTCATCTGACCATTAAAACTTGTTCACCAGAACAAAACCCAAATCCAAACTGAACTTAACTAAACTAAACTAGACCGAGCACAACGGCACAACCATAGTATATAACTACGGTTTGAGCTTCACCATAGAATTGTTCTGCGAAGAGTTTGCATTCTTTTATTATTTGACTAAATTGAGCGTGATCATGCAGGTATCGAGGGACTTCACTTCATAGCCAAAGGCATAACATTCCGGAACACAGCGGGTCCGGCTAAAGGCCAGGCCGTGGCACTCCGGTCATCTTCTGACCTCTCAATCTTCTACAGATGCGGGATCGAAGGATACCAAGACACACTGATGGTCCATTCCCAACGCCAATTTTACAAAGAGTGCTACATATACGGAACCATCGATTTCATCTTCGGAAATGCAGCCGTAGTTTTCCAAAACTGTCTTATCCTCCCTCGCCGGCCACTCAAAGGTCAAGCCAATGTAATAACCGCACAAGGTCGTGCTGATCCTTTCCAAAACACTGGGATCTCTATCCACAACTCAATGATCCTACCAGCTCCTGACCTAAGACCTGTGGTCCGTAGCGTCAAGACGTACTTGGGCCGGCCTTGGATGAAGTACTCCCGCACCGTGATTCTTAAGACGTATTTGGATAGTTTTGTGAGTCCGGTTGGGTGGTCTCCGTGGATTAGAGGTTCTAATTACGGTCTCAACACGCTGTTCTATGCGGAATATAAGAATATTGGACCAGCTTCGTCCACGAGGTGGCGTGTCCGTTGGAAAGGGTTTCATGTATTGAATAGAGCTTCTGATGCGTATCCTTTCACCGTTGGAAGATTTATCACCGGCGGTGCATGGCTCCCACGCACCGGCATACCCTTCACTTACGGACTCTAAAAGGCCGTATTTGGTTTATCATGCTTAAGTTACATTGATGTAAAAGTTTTACAATTCTTGAATATAATTCATTATGATTAGTGCTTACTATGAAAATGAAGTTTTAGCTATGGATGGACAAAGGATAATTTCTTACAGGAAATTGCGGAAACAAGAGTCAAACCATGTTTCGGATATTGCGAATCATGTCCTATTTTCATTATGGGCCTTTGTACATTTAATCTACCATTATCTTCCCATCTAAACCCAATGACATATTTTATGTTATCATTCAATAATAAAGGATAAGAAAGAGAATCGAGCTCAGCTGAAGAGAAATGGAAACCATGAAAGTGAGATCGAAGAGTTCAAAATAAATGGTCAAACATCGGATTGAAACCGCCGAATTATATGAAAAATACAGTTAAAAGAAAGTAATCATCTTAATAAGGTGAGCAAAATGCAAATACTGTGGTTATAAAAAGAAGCCTTCAAGAGAAGGAGAAAACAAATCTAATCCGGATAGTCTACGCTAATATTATTTCACCAAACTCGAATACTTATCATATAAACTTCTTCTAACGCTCAGATCTTTTTGTGTTTTTATAAAGATGGTTTTTATATGCAACCATTTTTTCTTCAATTAAATCACACATAATTTCGTCAAAACTCGCGCTTCTTTGCTCTCCGAACTAACCGGATTCTTAAACTCTTCATATTTACAAATATAAACAGTTGATCCCATCAACGTTTATAAAAAAAATTTTGGTATAGTACTAACTAAACCTAATTTTTTTAATATAATTCATCGGACTTTCCTTTTCAATAAATAAATAATAGATCATATGCTAGAGTACTACCTCTTTGATATATAAAGATACTTTATTCTCGATGAAACAGTTGTTTCCAATAATTTTAGAAGTGAAGAATGATGTTCTGTCATAAACTAAGAAAGAAAGCATAAGCAGGGTCGTACGAACAATGTGGTGATTGCGTGAGAGTGTGTGCATGGACACTCGAGGGCTCACATGGTTCAAGTTTTATATATTTCTAAGTATTAATTAGAGAAAACGAACATGCCATCTTTCTCGACAAGTTGAATGTTCATAATAAATTAAATTATATAATTATTCGAACTGCATAGAGTAAAAAATTATATAATGAAGCCCTAATTTATGTTTTAAATAGATGAAAAACATGTTTAATCAGTTGTATGACAAATGACAAGACCTTGTTAATTAATAGAAACCATTAAACTACCGTCTTGGTGATATTTTTAGTTTAAAAAAAAGTGGACAGGTTTTGCATTTATAAAGATTCGAGTCTAATAGTTAATAATGGTGGTTGAAGATATAAATGGTAGGAGCAACTAAGTGTTTGCTTAGGATGTTAATAATCATATTTAATACCTTCAAGTGACGAATTATTTTTAATTGTTGTTGGATTATTTTTAATGAATCCAAGATCTCGTACGGCGTTCTTCTAGCTATAGTTGCTGCAGATGGTTTATTGCCGGACCTATCGGTATTAGAAATCAGGAAATAGTATAATTGTTTAAGAAATAGTTTCTTTTATCTTATTCCTCTTACAATGATAACTTTTGTCAAATTAAGAATAAGTGATAATCTAAAGAAAAAATTTGATCTGGCATCTGTATATCAGTGAATTAAAAGACCATCCAATAAAACTACACCTCAAGATCATGACTTTGAATTGGGAAGAAAACTTAATGTATAGAATTAATGCTCGGAAAATCGTCAGAAACTAATTTTTTAACCGGAGTTCCGACGAATATATATATATGATCATAAAATTTTTAAGAACTAACTATTTTTATTTTTATGAAAATACCATTAATTTTTTTAAAAATTTTGTTTTCAATATTCTTTATATGTTTAACATCAAAAATCGCTCCTTTTACCATCCAAATATTATAACATCCAGATTGAAAACTCAGGACTCTCATCGAGGACTATGAATTAGCCAAAATCATTTTTTTAACAAGTATTAGTACCTCCTGAAAGTCCCCTAAAATAAATAATATCTTTACACTAATACTGATGGAATCGTCCACGCAATAACAAAACAGCGATCGAGCTTAACAATATAGACGCAAAGCCACAAAGGTAGATCTCACTCATGACCTCGCAATATAAATTTTGTTTGCTTGTTTGCTTTAATGTTAATACCACCACAATAGATAAATTATAGATTGGAGTTACGTTTCCACTCTCTAGTCTTTAACATTTTCTTTTGGATGACATTCAATTCCTCACACAAGAAGTACAACATCAGTTAACAAAGGAAGCAACATGAATATGATAATGCAAAAAATCTCTTTTCTATCAGTATTGCTACTCTGCCTCCATCTTCTCACCACCGTATCAGGCGGCAATACAACCAGCGACATTGACCAGTGGTGCAACCAAACTCCTTACCCTGATCCATGCAAATGCTACTTCAAAAACCATAATGGTTTTCGACTTCCCACACAACTTTCCGATTTTCGAGTAATGCTTCTGGAAGCAGCCATGGACCGGGCGGTATCCGCCAGGGACGAGTTGACTACTTCCGGCCGGAACTGTACTGATTGCAAGAAACAAGCCGTTCTGGCCGACTGCATAGACCTCTATGGAGACACCGTCCTACAGCTGAACCGAACGCTACAGGGCGTGTCTCCAAAAGCCGGTGAGGAAAAACGGTGCACCGACTTCGACGCTCAGACGTGGCTGAGCACCGCACTTACAAACACCGAGACCTGCCGACGCGGCTCATCAGATTTCAACGTCTCCGATTTCATCACACCAATCGTTTCAAACACCAAAATCTCCAACCTCATAAGCAACTGCTTAGCCGTCAACGGAGCCCTCTTGACGGCCGCAAACAATGGCACCACCACGGCTGATCCGAAGGGTTTTCCAACGTGGCTTTCTAGTAAAGAGAGAAGACTACTACAAGTGCAACCCGCACGTGCTGTCCGAGCTAACCTCGTGGTGGCCAAGGACGGATCGGGACATGTCACGACGGTGCAAGCGGCTATTGACTTGGCTGGACGGAGAAAGGCGAAGTCAAGAAGGTTTGTGATATACGTGAAGAGAGGGATATATCAAGAAAACATAAACGTACGTCTGAACAACGATAACATAATCTTGGTCGGAGATGGAATGAGATCCACCATAATCACCGGTGGTCGAAGTGTCAAAGGTGGTTACACCACTTACAATTCCGCCACTGCCGGTAAATAATTAATTCTTCTGTATATTATTTATTTAATCTTTAGTTAATGCATGGATTGGATCTAACAAGTTTCATGTCATTATATTAAAAATTATATCCATATATTTGGTTCGTAATTATTTATTAACATTACTTATAAATTAAAAATCGAAAAACGTAACCGTTGCTTTATTTCCCGCAAAATAAGTATGCGTTACCATTTAAAATTCTATTTTATTTTTCTCTCTCAGTATGGAACATTTGTCTAAATTGCGTGTGAACCAGGGATCGAGGGACTTCACTTCATAGCCAAAGGCTTAACATTCCGGAACACGGCAGGTCCGGCTAAGGGTCAGGCCGTGGCACTCCGGTCTTCCTCGGATCTCTCAATCTTCTACAAATGCTCAATTGAAGGATACCAAGACACATTGATGGTCCATTCCCAACGTCAGTTTTACCGTGACTGCTACATCTACGGGACAGTTGATTTCATCTTTGGGAACGCAGCCGCGGTTTTCCAAAACTGTCTCATCCTCCCTCGCCGTCCACTCAAAGGTCAAGCAAACGTAATAACCGCGCAAGGTCGTGCTGATCCGTTTCAGAACACGGGGATCACTATCCACAACTCAAGAATCCTACCGGCTCCTGATCTAAAACCGGTGATCCTTAGTGTTAAGACGTATATGGGCCGGCCTTGGATGAAGTACTCGCGCACCGTGGTTCTTCAGACATATTTGGATAGTTTTGTTAGTCCGTTCGGTTGGTCTCCATGGATTGAAGGCTCGGATTTCGGTTTAGACACACTGTTCTATGCGGAATATAAGAATACCGGACCAGCTTCGTCCACGAGATGGCGTGTTCGTTGGAAAGGGTTCCATGTGTTGAATAGAGCTTCCGATGTGTATCCTTTCACTGTTGGAAAATTCATTGCGGGTACTGCGTGGCTCCCAAGCACAGGCATACCCTTCACTTCCGGACTCTAAGTTCATGTCTGGTTTTTTTTGTTTTTCCTTTCTTCGTGCTTAAATTACAATGATATAAAATTTGATGACTCTGAATATAATTCCATTATGCTTATCATGAAATTAATGTCTTAAATATGGATGGACAAACGGGAAATTTCAGATAATTACATGTCAATATCATGTCCTAAATCACTTGAAGTACGGGAACGAAACCGAATCAAAAGTACATTACATATCTAGTTTTAAGGATTGCTTAAATGATAAGCCGATGCGAGGATAATTAATTGTAGAAGACCCATTGAAAAGAGAACATTTAGTTACAATGCTTTAGACACAAACCAACCCCCACGAACTAAAGTTGTTCCGAACCATGAGAAGTAAGAGATATGAGTACATAAAAAAACAATCAATGAAATCATAGAAGGAAGAAAAAAACAGAAAAGAGCCAACAATACAACCTAACCAATGGGAGATCAGAAATAACAGGCCAGAGAAGATTTTTGAATGGTGGAAGAGACTCAGCAAAATGCTGAAGCTGAGGCGAGCAGAACCATAACCAAGCTGAAAAATAGATTCAACTGTCCATTCAGTATTGATGTTGCAGAGCTATGGATTTGTTCCCTGTATAAAATCACCAAAGAGAAGAATGTCTAAGATCATCATCATTTAAAGTGATATGAGAGAAAAGGAGAGATCAGTGAAATTTCTAATGCTTACTTCTGCAAGCTCTTGAGAGCACCACAGTAAAGAACATTTTCAGGCGGACCCATTTCTGTGTTACCGTTTTCCTCGGGGTTTACTATTCGCATATAAGTTTCTTGGCCAAGATACCATCTGTCAAGATTCTCAACTCGGATGTTCCAAACTCCGACATTATCGAGGGAAATAAGTACAGCAGTCCATGCCCCTGGGTAAACCTGAAGCAAACGTCAAAAAAAAAACCAAATAAGTAATCTTGCTGAACAATATGGTCTTTACAAGAGACACAGATTGCAAATGTGAATCAACCTCGATCGTGCTTCGAGCTATTGCATCCCAGTTGTTATAAGAACCTTTTCTGTCTTCAGTCCAGTTACCAAAGTCCATCCTGGAATACCAGATTTTGAAATTCCATGTCAGAGAAATTAAGCTGATAAACAATGTAATAAATATCCCCAGGAGTGGCATGATTTTCTTACGCAACAACGTAGAACGAATATCCATCAACATGGAAGCTCTGGACTTTGGTGTCATTGTTCTGGAAGATAACTTGAATAAAGCCCTTGTATGTTGCGTTGATGATAGATCTGTCCAAACGTGGAGGTCTATTGTCAACAGGTCTGGCTGGGAAATCCAGCTTATAAACTCCTTTCAGTTTATGGTCGTCCGCAAGCCTCATGGGCGTGCTTGGATTAAGAAATGAAATCCCATTAAGCGTAGCACGAAGTGACCCATTGATTTTGGTTGGAGGCATACTCCTCAAGATGTATGTGCTTGTGATATTTATCTGTCCGTAGTGATATGATCCCTGCGGATTTGGACGAGGTCCACTCGCAGATGTGTTTTGCCTGCATATGAAAAGAGTCAGGGTTAAATTTACACGTCTACAGTTAAATATCCACTTGCTTGAAGAGATTTTGTAAACATACTTTATGGCCCTTTGTTGATTCATTACAGACCAAGGGTGAGAAACATCAGTTGCTGGAACTGGCAGAGGACCAGATGCCTGTCCTTTGGAATTGGAATAATGGAGAATTCCAACACCTGTGACTCTTTGCCACACTGTTTCATTCACAAATCTAGCACTCGCCACAATGTAGTAGTCACTTGAGGCGTTTTGGTCCATGGTGACCAAGAAAGAGTAAGACTGTCCCACATGAATATCGAAGTCGGTGAAGTTTGTTTGGGAGGTGTATCGACCCTCAGTTTCAACTAAGAGCAACTTGTGGTTCTGAATCCTGAAGTTCAGGCTTGTCGAGATACCAACATTGTGAACGCGGATCCTGTATGTTTTCCCTGCAACATGTAATCTCGTATGAAGCAAGACTGACAAATCTCAGAGCAATCTTTAAATTTCAATGCAAAACTTCATAAAACAGCACAAAGAACTGAAAATGGAGCTATAAAGCTCAGAAAATCCTAAAAGAAAATTCAATTAGGATGCAAATGGAAACAGAATGTAAAGCAAAGCCACAATGAAACTCTCAAAGAGGTTACCTGGATCAACATTAACGGTGTCATATGGAATTCCATCAGGTACACTGCTATTGTACTTGTAAGGACCCTTCCCATTGATGAGGACTCCATCCGGCATCCCAAGTTCGTTACCAGAGTCAAGCATACTCCTTAAAGCCTAAAAAGCACCAGCATTTCACTGATGTAAAGACGTTGGAACTTATAAGCAAAAGTGCATAAACATCAATAAATCCAAAGTGCACTTACTGTATGGTTCTGAGTATACCAATCACCAATCATAAAGCTGATTTCGCCATCAGGCTTAGGGAACGGGATAGAAATAAGTTCCCTGTTACTGATTATGATTGGACCAAAACCACCAGAAGCTCTCTGGAAGTTAATTGAGGGGAAGTAGAAAAAACTTCCAATCTGATCTTTCACTTGAAATTCATAAGTGAAGTTCCATTTCGGAGGAATGGGACAGTTTGTGCCAAGAACACCATCTTGCCACGAGTTACGCCGCATCTCAATGCCAGACCTTATCAAAATAACACAGAAAGAGGAAATGTCAGGAATAACAAGAAAGTCTATACTCTGTAGTGTTGAATCAAAGAACAAAAGAAGCTGAAAAAATCCTTAAAACCAAGTGATGAGAATGTTAAAGATGATCACCAAGTGAGTAGAAGAGGCTCATCCAAATGATTGAATACGTTAACATCAACATTGTAGTTTGTGGTAGCAGTAACCACAGGGCCTGGAAATTTCCCATTTACTGCTATAACCTGCAAGGAACAAATCCAAACAAATAGGGTTAAACAATGTGTATGCAACACCAAAGCTAGCAAAAGATTCAATACTAATTTTTCATAAACCCCAAATTCAACATCTAAAGATAAGAACTGTTCTTTGCGTTTGATCTAACAACAAGAGAATGAATAAGGTCAGACTCGCTAAAACCCAGTAAACATGCGTTAACTGCCCCTGAAGAATCGTATCTCAGATCTATTGTACCAACTACGGTACGAGTCTGAGTATAATCGAGGACTAAACTCACTATGAAACGCTTAGAAAAGGTTAGATTACAGCGAGAAGTTGTGTCAGAGAGCTAAAACCCCGAAATCACATGAAAAAAAAGCGAAAACGAAACCTGTTGAGGAACGCCGAGAGGAGAAGCAGTAATGTAAGAGAGTTCGAAAACGTAGGAGACGAAAGGATCTCCGGCGAGAGAAAGTCCAGAGAGAAGAGCGAAGGAGAAGACGAAAGCGAAAACAGAAAACCGCGAGAAGAAATTAGCCGCCGCCATTTTTATTTTTGGTTGGAAAGGAGGATTTTTCGTTGATCGTCCGCTACAGAAACGACATTATGGAGCCAAAATCGGAAAAAAACGATCGGAGAAGAAGAAGAAGACGAAAGGAAGGAGAAGATGAAGAGTGTGTAAAGTGTGTGTGTGTTGGGTTTTTGAAACTTCTTCTGACAACGAGGTGGAGAAAAATGAGGATTTTATTCTCTAATTAATTAATGTTACTATTTAATTAGGGACAGAGACAAACAAAAAAAGAAGAATAATGGATTTTTTTGGTAATCCCTAAAACGCGTTTTTAATTACTGGTTTACCTAATTAACCGTCTTAACCGGTTCGTCTAAATTGTAGTAATTATTTTGGATGCTGATTTATTGGTTTTGCAAAAAGTTAAATTGATTTGTGTCTATATATAAGTGGTTGTGAATTGGATACTTACTCAAAACACAATGATTCTCATTGATTTTGATTTACCCTTTTTGTTTTTCTTTTGATTATACCTACCATGTGTAACGATGATGAAATTGTTATTAGTTGAGTCAGCTTCCATAAGTGTAACGATTGATTAGTATTTTTGGTAGATACTTGCAGAATGAATATTTGGGATCTCTGATTATAATTTTTTTTCTTTATTTGGATATCTTTATAATTTTGATTTAGGAATTCTGAGAGGATTCTGCTTATTAAAACAAAAACTCACCCTAAACCTCACTCATATATACGAATAAGATATAACATCTATAAATTAATATACAATAAAACATATTTCAATAAATTAATAAAAATTTCGATTATAAATTAAATTTTTGATCTAACTAATCTTTCGATAAATTAATTTTTAAAATTAATAAATATCATAGTATTACTATTTTACTGTATATATATAATATTTTCTAATCTATAATTTGATATAAATTATATTTTCAAAAAATAATTCACCTGTTTTCTTTTGAAAAGTTAAGAGTTTGTAATTAAAACATAATATAAAAATTGGTTGATATTTGAAGTGCTACTTACAAATTTTAATAAGCATTTATTTTATTAATATTATTTTAAGTCATTATTAAAAAACGTAATTTTGTGTAGCTGTAAATTTTGTTTGAGGTAAAATAATAAAATCAGACTACAGTAAGTCAGTAACAGTACACCATCATTACATCTAACACTGGCTAAAAGTTACTGCTATAATTTTATTCATTGTAATCAATCTTTTAAATTGTTGCAAACACCAAACAAACATTATTGGTAGCAGCAACCAATAGTAATAATAATTATGTTTTCCTCAATTGCACAAGTTTCTGCGTCAGTTTGCTTTACTGCTTTGCTCATTCCTTTTATGTAATTAATTTTTTTCTTTTTTTCGTTACATTTTTGATTTTTCTGATCTTTCTAACGTTCACATGCGTTGCCATTGGGGCTACCGGTCGTCGTAAGGCCTAAACTACAAAGTAGAACACAGCCACACTAGTAACAAACCAAATCGCATATGTGTTAAGTGTAAACAAAGAGTCAAAGATACACTTTAAAAAGAAGATTGAAAAGCTTGAGTTTCTACATTTGAGCTTAGTTTTGATTCAATAGTTACCTTAAGCTTAGAAATAAGTTCTTAATTTAAAACTTTCCGGCTTCATAATCAGAGAAAAAAATAACTATTCATTTTCAAAATGTTAATTTATAACACAAAGTATATATAAATATGAACAAGTAAAGAAAATATGGTAAACTAACATAAGATGCTTTATGTTTGTACGTGAATATGACTGATGATATCTGTGTGAGAGCCTGAGAAGAGTAATCTTACGAATCTTAGTTTTCGTTTATTTAATTCATCAAGTCCCCATGCACACATCTATGACCTAACTTTACGTGGAGCGCACGTTTGAACAAATGCACATTTCTCCAACTCAACGTTTCAGTTCAAGGCACTGACTTGTAGCTCTATTGTCTTAAGTCTTAACCGGAGGCGAAGTGCCTGAAAACTTCACTTACAAACTATCAAAGGTGGCAGTGAATTTGAATCAAATGCGTCTCTTGTTCATACTTTCTTGAGATTCAAGGCATGCATCTTGCTGGTTAGTAAGGGTGACGATGAGGCTGGTGAAGGCAGAATGAGGATTAAATCTACAAGCACTGTGAACAAACCGAATGGCTCCGTTGTTATTTAGCTACTGCATACTGGTGCATATTAAATTTACATTTTTAACTGTGAATATGTATATATCCAAAAGTTGAAATAGAGGTGATTTTTAGCGAATTTGTGTTTGAATTTAAATCTCTATCATATAATTTTGAAAAGTCAGTTTCTTATATATTGAGCATAAGGTAATTTTTACGATTTTTACTTACAATAATTTTTATGATTTTCAATTACAGAGATATTGTTAACAAATTAAAATTCTTATAAATAATTACTTTTATTAAAAAATTTTTGCTTAAAATATTTTTTTTTCTAAATTTTACTCTAAATAATAGAATAGGAAAATCTTACTATATCTACATTTCTTTTTTCAACAAAAATTTTATTTTCCTTTTCTATCATTATTTTTGACTCAAATAATGATTAATATTAAAAAATCATCAATTTTAATTACAATTTTTTATTAACAAAAACAAATAATTAATATTAAAAAAATTCCAAAGAAATTATATAGTTAGATATTATTTAAAAAAAAAATCTGTTAATCGGGCTTTCGAATTGTTGAACCCCTTCCAATTTAATCACGGTAGAATATCTTGACTGAGTTTAAGGATTATTTAGATGGTTATACTAATAAATAAACTACAATAATCACCAGTTTAGTATATCTTAACCAAAACAAATTGGATAAACCAAAAATTACATAAATCTTATATATATAGTTTTATACATTCATAATATAAACTAAAATTGCTTTTCATATGTTTTAAATTTTTTTGACTAAAACCTAATTATATCCAAATCAAATCAATTTTTTAAACCATACATAAATAGAATCAAATAACAAATGTTTTAAGGTATTATTATTATTTTATGATAATCGGTAATTTCAAAAACTTGAAAAATATTCATGTTTCACCCTACATCACTGTCATATATTAATTACTAAATCATTGTCAGACTTTAAGCTTGACAAATATCTAGGTCAATCAACAAGTTCCATCCAACTTCTACAATCCTCTCTGCAATATTAGTTTAGCCCCCAATTTTTATTGAGAATGAGAACGGCATGTAACATTTTGCCGTGTAATGACAAACGTCGTTGCTTCACATAGAATAAAATAAAGAAAAAACAAAATGAGACCAATGATTTAAATTAATCTGAAGTTGAGTAACACCAGATAGAACCAGTTGTGCAAGATGAAAGAAGAATTTACAGTTGTAAGAGAAAACGAAGATGAGAGAATCATCGGAAAAAAGGATCTCCGGCGTATTTTAAGCCTTCATGTGATCTCTCCCTCCAACGCCGTTAAGTTAAAATCTCAACTGTATTGAAACAACTTAAAGAAAAAAACCAAGAACGAAAGAAAGAAAACTAAATGCTTTACTTTTGCATAATCTCTTTCTCCATTCTCTCTGTATAGCAATATATTAACGTCAGCCATTTTCTTCTACTTCTTCTTCTACTAACACATTGCTCTCTTCCATGTCCCCAATGATTTCAGAAACTCCATCACCTGTTACATAAAGTGCAGCACATGTCAAACTCATATGATCAAAACCGTAGCTTAAGTATAAATAAACTGAAACATAACCAAAATCATAACAAGTATTAAGTTAAGTGGTTAAGTTAGTTTACCTCAGATGGATCACGAAGCGAGTAAAAGGCATTGCTGTCTTTAGGCACAGCAGAGACTAATATACCATAACCGTGATTTGGTCCATCTCGTAATACCTGAACATTACTTGCATGTTAATGTCTTTATAGAATGTTTTGGAATTGAGTTTTGGAGCTTATATCAATAACAAACCTTAAATGCATCTTCATCTGTTCGATCATCCCCGACATAGATTGGAAGAACATCCTCGCAGTTGTTTAAGCCTGAAAAGTGCTTTGGTGTCAATGGCCAAACCAAGATTCAGAACAGAAGCAGAGGAGGAAAGATTTTCTAACATACCGAGAGATTCGAGCAGAAATGTCACAGCTTTCCCTTTGTCCCAGTCAATAACAGGACGTATCTCTAAAACCTTTTTAAGTAAGACAAACAAACCAAGAAACAAATATCAAAATCGAAACTCTGAAATTATTCAAACGTGTTCTGTTGAAACATATAAGAGATTCAGATGTTTTACCTTCCGACCATGTGTTAGCCGTAGCTTTGGATATGTTCTAATGACATCATCAACGCATTGTGCAACCAAAGCCCAGTTCTGTAAAAAGAAGAGGTTTTTATAAGAAAAGACTAAAGATTATTGGTTTACAAAAACCTAAACAGTGATTGAATTGAGAAAAACCAAACCTTTTCTTCTACATTGCGGTAATGCACTGAGATACAGAACTTGTTGTCTTCTACTTTTGCCCCTTTAATATCTTTTGTACTCTCCACAAGTGAACAAAGCACCTGAGAGGATAAATATCAAGAGTCAACAATCAAATATAATCTTGTTATATCTAAGCTAAGCTAGGCTATACTTTAGAAGATGTGTTTGAATTACCTTATCGATCATCGGTAAAAATTCGCTAGCTGGCTGGAATAGATTGACATCTTTCCCCTGAAAATTGCCAAAATCACATTTCAGGAATATGATGTATAAACAGATATTGCAGAAAACAAGAAAATAAACCTGTTCGTTAACTGATACAGTACGGCTGAGATGTTCGTGGTTTAAAGATTCTCCTGCAGGACTCATGATGTCCATACCGTGGCTTCCGGCATAATAAAGTTCACTCAATCTAACAAACTCGTAGACCTGAAGCAAAATTTGATTATTACAATAGGCAACACCAGAAAACGTTCTTGATGAAGAAGAAGATGAGATAAGTAAACATTACCTTATCACGGCTTCTTCCACTAATGATCGCAGTTGGGAAGTACTTGGCAACGTTTTGCACCGCAGTACGCATCTAAACATGTAGAACGACATAGACCAGATGATTGATAAGGAGGATGAAACACAAATTTAATTTGTTTTGGCATTTGAATTGAAATAAAGAGAAGTTTAAAGAAAAACTTACAGCACTTGACATGTAGGCGCAATCAGGTTCCTCAACTATAGGCGAAAGTGTCCCGTCATAATCGAGAAACAATGCTATCCTTTTGCCTTTTGCAAAACTCATGATTTTCTCAAAAGCAGTAAGAGCTGATGGATACTTGAGCTGCTAAAACAGGATTACAAGACAGAAAAGAAGAATATCAGATCATAACAACAGCGCGCAATGTTCAGTTAAAAAGTAAGAAGAGGGCAGTAAGGGACAGACCGTCCATTCGCGATAACTCATATCCGTAGCATCACTGCTTATGTTGTCTTTGTTAAGTACTGTTGGAGGAGGAGAAGAAGATTTCATTGCATCAAGCCAACCATTAGACTTAACATCATCAAGAATCCCGGTTTTCTTTCGGGGAACGGTTAGCAAGAGATTGTTGTTATGTGAGAGAGCCGTGGCTGCTGCTGATGAATAAGGTAGTCTACTCTGACGAATGGTTAATCTTGAATTGCTTATTGGTGGAGAGTCAGTCATTACAGGAGACGAGTGACCAGATTTTATGTCCATAACAAGACCAGATGTTAACAAAACTCTATAAAAATATCCCCAAGTTCCTCAAGGGATTGTGTAGAGACGAAGCTCTGCAAATTTGACTTTTCTACTCGATTCTTAACTCAATAAAGAATCCTCTTCCTCAAGGACCCTGAAGTGTAGATACCAAGAAGAAACAGAACCAGTTAAGACCAAAAGTTACTAAAGTGTGAAACTATAACTTATTCTGTTGCCTCAAGTTTTGAAAGCATTCTCTTAAAAGCTATAACAAGAGAACATTGGATACCAAAGCACCATATGGGCCTCAAGCTATTATCATAATGAGAAACAAACAAGGTTTTGTAACATTTCCTGTTTTGTTTTTTTTTTGTCCTGACAGTTGTTATGAAAGGGTAATCAAGAAAACACATTATTCATGAAATGATTTGACTTTAGAATAGAATTTTGCAAGAGTAACACCAGAGAAATCGCATTATGCAGATACAGAACCTCTTATATGGTGCTGCAACCAAAGAAACAAAATTGAGATTTTTTGTCCTCATAAGTGATACAGAAGATCTAATTTTGACCGACGTTTGAAGCTAAAGGATATAGAGCCAAAAATCAAAAATCAAAAACCTCACAATTCAAGAATTAGATACAAAAAATGGTTAGATTTCTCAAATACTTTCCTTTCTACAAAAACTTATACGTGTTATAGAGAAATAACTGTTGTAAACTACATTTCTACAGATACATATATATAAATAAAAAACAGAAAAATTTGAATAGCGTATTGCCAGAAATACATATAAGTACATCAAAATTTGTATGGTTTCGAAGAATACATTAATCTTTACCAAGTTTCGTAACACACTTGCAGGATACAGACAATTGAAAAGAAAAAACAAAAAACATGTTAAGACCCACCACTGTTTCAAATGGTGTTACGCGTAAAGCTTGACAAATCATTGTCACTCTCAACAAAATCCACCCACAGAACAAAGTACCAATTCCAAAAAAAAACCCAGAAGAAAAAAATAAAATTCATAAAAAACGAATCCGAGCTCATAACGAAGAACAGAGAAGGAAAAACACAGAGGAAGAAACTGTTAAATGTCTAATTTTTGCTTTAAAAAATAAATTCGAAGAGAAGACGAACCTTTGAGATAACAAATTCGTGAGAAAAATGCAGATACAGCTTCGAAACTGAAAGCAGAAACGACGGGAAGAAGAAAAGATTTTTAAAAGAGAGATTTTTTTTTCTCTCCTTCTCCAAAGTTTTTTTTTTCTCGCGGTTTCTCGGCAATCAAATAAGGGACACAGAAAATAAATGGGAAAGGAGAGAAAACAAAAGAAAGGTTTTAAGATTTGCCCAAAAGACGAACTGTGAATGTCTTTAAGTGCCCGAGAAAATCGCAGAAACTATCCCCAAGCAGATTTGCCTAAAAGCTAGACCATCTATAAACGACAATGGAAGCTCACCTAAAACTAGCATTTCATTCGCAGCTTCCCTAAAGAGATCTTCAGAAACCTTACCCAATTGAAGACCATCAGCTTCTGGATTTATAACATGCTGACTATTCTTCTGCGTAGCTAACCACACAATATACTCATTGCAAGACTGGAGATGCTTCTTCAAATTTGAGGTGCCTGATGATGTTGCACAACCCATTATCTTTCCACAGTAATGACAGTTGCACTTGTCATAATCGCTTTTTGTTCTTGTGAAGTGTTGCTATACAAATGATCTTGTTTTCTTCCTGACCTTTTTTGAACCTTTGTGTGAAGCTTTCCGTTTACCAGCTGTTGTATTAGGATTCAGAGTCTCTACTTCATCATCTGTCTCCTCAAGCATATCCTCAACAACAATATCTTCTCCTCCTTCTTCCATGTTTGCTGGATCCTGAGTAGAAGCCATCTGCAATAGTGCAATGCATCAATCAAAAACAGTAGAAATCGAAATCGGCAGAGTTCTAAAATTGGCAGAAATCGATTCAACCAGGATATGAAAATCGAAATCGATTCAAGCAGGAAATAAAAATCGATTCAAGCAGGAAATGAAACTCGTCTTCTGAAAATCGATGGAGAAGAAGCATACTTGTGATCGAATCATGGACGCAGTAGATGATACAGTCGGCGAAGATACGCGACGGCTTCTAGAAATGTGAGAATCCAGATTTGCGAGAGACGCCGTCGCAAATCGAGATGAATGGAAGACTCAAATTGTCGCGAGAAGAGAAAAAGCAAAAAAGACAAAACCAAAAAATTGACAAAAACCGTAATCCGAACCGGCGAATTTCTTTTAGGTTATAATGAATCGGGTAATCGGTTCTGCGTTTCGGATCCCGGGTAAAAACCGAAACCGAACCGATACCCGTGGATCCTTAGTACGAGATCCAATAGATATTTTATATATAACCAAAACCGAACCGAATCTGTTATTTCGGTTCGGTTTTGGTTCGGATTTTCGGTTCCGGTTTTTATGCCCAAGCATAAATTATCAATATAGTTGTTTTTAGCTATTCTAATGTATTATTTACTGAAAATACATTAAAACATTGATAGATTTTGGTTATAAATAAATTTTAATCGAGTTTCATTCCATGTCAATAGGTTTTTACTGATTTTTTTTTAACACTCGTTAGCTTAAACTTTGTAAATTTTGTATGAGTTGCTTAATTATTTCCATGTCAACAAATTTTGTATCATACTTGGAAGTAAATTTTTTCAAAAGCTTTTAGGTTGGCTATAATTAAGACTTAAACAAACAAAAAAAATGTATTTTGAAAGACTGTAATATCGGAATAATGGGGATTGACAAAAAATTTATGTTAAGGTTACATATTTTTGATTAAGCATGGACGTTGGAGTTTGGTTGGATTTTTCAAATTTTTGGATTTTCGGTACCCGACTCATAAGTCCCATTCTGGTATTTTAAATTTTTGGGTCGGAATTGGTTCGGGTTCAGATCATATCAGATTTTACCTGATATCCAAACTTATCAAAAAAATCTGAAAAAAACTATAAAAATATATGAAATATCCAAAAGTATTTGAATTACCCAAAAATCCCTAAAAAAATTTATCCAAATAATTCAGAATTACTCAAAAATATCTAAACTAACAAAAAAAATGGTACGAAAACTATCCAAACTTACTGAACATACTCAAAACATATGAATTACCCGAAGTTAAGTAAAAAAATACGAGTTTTTCAGGATAATAGTTCGGATTTCGGTTCGAATCGGTTATTACTTGATTTCAAAATACCTAGCTTTAAACCACATTAGAATATTTATTTAGAACCATACTTAATCGAGATCAGATATTTTAAGTCGGATTCAGATTCAGATTTCGGATTCAAGTATTTTTGTCCAGACCTATTTATGAACTAGAACTTTTAGGACTGGAGTGGCACAGACCTTGGACCGTCAAATATGTAAAAACTGAGTGGAACCAAATCAATATAGTTGACACCCTGAGATTTATGATTAAATTCTTTGTTTTAATCATAATATAAGTAAAAGAAATGGTTATAAGCTTGTGATCGATCTGGTGGTGCAATGATCGAAGTAAATTGGGTGCAGTTCGAGACGAAAGCCAATTCAATCATAATTGTGTTCATGGTTTTGTATTGTTAGCAATATATCTTGCTCGCAAATGTTTACATAAGTAGGTGTGGATGCAACCTTTAGGTTGATCGAAAAATTGATGTTTCCATTGACGTTTGGTGATTAATCATTATATGAGATGAAAGACAATAAGTGTTGACGATGTTAATTGTTTGTTTAACGATCTCCGTTTGTTTACAGGTTTAAAGCGCACCTTGTCGAACACATGGCAAAGTTTAACTTAAAAGTTCATTTGGTGTGATTTTATAAAATAATGTACAATTTGTCCATGATTACTTTTTTAAACGTTGGTGGATACGTTATGATTAAACATTTTTTTTATGTGGAGTTAAGAGGGACAATAGTAGAATAGTAAGAAATTGTATTTTAATAAATAATGTTATTTAATTGTTGGTTACATTTATAAATTCTAATATTGAATTTATTTTTTTGAGTTGACGTTAACATCACAACTAATCACGTAGTAGTGAAACGAGCATTGTTATTGTTTATTTATTTATTTTTTGAAGCCTTATATAATTTTTTATTTGTGGTCTCTTGCCATTCGTACCAAAATCCAAACACATGCGTACCGATTTGTCTTATTTTGTAATTATGTGTGTGAAAATACCAAAAACAATATTGCCTAATTTGTTACTTCCAATTACGTAAATCAAATAGTTCAAACCGCACTCAAAGGTAAGGTATTTCTCATTTTTATAGGAATTTCTGTACTGGAAACAATGGTATTTTATTGTAAGACATAGAGTGGAGGTTATAAGTATCTATACCGTAAAATAGATTTTCGATGAAATACAAAAGATATCTCCCCCGAACACAATTTAAAACTTTCATAGTAAAATGCTATCTCAAAAAGTTTATGTCTTGTTATCTTGTAAAAATAGAAATTTACTCTCCTGAGGCAATAGTATATATATATATAGTATTCAAGTCTTACACTTAATTTGAATTTAAGTGAGAATCTCAACAAGCTAAAGGTTCTGTCCATTCACCCACAAATATATGAATGCAACGCTGTGATCTAGAAGCTGTTTTATTATTTCAACTTAGCTGTAAAAATAAGCTGTTAAATTCAAGTTGTTTCCTTCTATTCATCAAGAAGAGATAAATTTCTCATTATAGGCACTGCTAAATCATATGTGATTATAGATACCACTGGTGTGAACACTTATAAGTGGTAATGAACACTACATAAAAGATAATGTTTTACGTTACTTATTTTATATATTTGTGTTACTTATAATTGATGCAAACAAAATTTACATTATTTACAAAAGATTATAACAATGATGTAAATATTTACATTATTTTTAAATTAATATTATGATTATATCAAATTTTTAAAAATAATTAAAAATTATTCATAATTTTATAAATATTTATAATGCTAATAATAATATCATTTAGCAAAAACTATTGTTATGGCAACACCTCACTAACTATTTAATAAGAAGAAGAAAAATGAATCTTACAGACATTAGACACTTACGGTCTAATATCCATATAAATGCTTCTCTAAATAATGTGAGACAAAATAAAAAATAGTGAATTACATTGATTTTTATTGATATAAAAATTTAAATAATTTTTCTAAGTTCTGTTAACCAAAATTTGTAACTAGATCATTATTTTGAGTGATGTGGATTCTTAGTTTTTCATATGTCTTATAAAAATGATGCAAAGTAATATATATTTGTATCAGTTTTATAGAACTAAAGTTAAATTAGTCAATAGTAATATCAATTATAATAACTAATGTTAAATCATATATTTTATATAATTTATTAATAATTAATTCAACATAATACTATTTACTTTTGTGATACTTTCTGAAGTTATTAAAATCACAAATATATATAATTTAATTTTGCTAGTGTCACTAACTTATTGACCGATGACGGGGCCACCACTGGCAGCCGGCAGCAATGAGGACAATTTAATGGATGTTGGTCAGTAATATTAGCTGTTGTCGGATTCATAAATGCAAATGTATACCTCTAATCATTCTTAATGCACTTGATTAGACTTAATTATGCATCATGGTAACACATTTTATTAATAATTAAAGTTCTAGAGAAATATGTTTTTGCTTCTCTAACCGGATACTTTCATATCGAGATTTAGATTAGTCCTAATAACAAATATCATATTTCATATATACAATTAGATTGTGGGTGAAAATATCTTATATATGTAAAATGTGAATATAAGCATATAGATAAAAGTGAAAAAATATAAAGCAATGACAAAATACAAGATACTTTTTGACAAATGAGTTAATTAATTTAAGAAAAAAGTAGCATTGTTTGGTTGAAAAAATTATGCATCTTTTTTTTTTAGATTATGCATATTCCCTTGCGAACAACGACCTAATAGTTTAAACAAGTATTAGATGTGGAGAAGTGTTGAAGAATAAGTAGAAGAAGAAACATGTGCGTGCATGGCACTCTTCGTCGGCTTATTATGTAACCTCGAACCTAACAAAAATGTCAGCCTCACATGTTCTCTTACCTTAGTATGCATGACGTTACACACTCCCGAACCCTGTCTTCGCGGAGGATTTATCTTACCGGTTAAGGTGTAGAAGCATGCTTCGTGATTTCGTTCTCATATATATTAGTGACTAATGGTATATGTATACTTTGCATTAAGTTTCAATGTTCTGATTTCACTATAAACCATTTTATTGCTTATGTAGAAATTAATAGGTTATGACTCATAACTTATGAATCTTAATCTTTAAAAGGTCTGTAGTATACCAAATCAGAAATTGAAAAAGATTTTGAATAATATATAAGAAATTCGGTCAATCCATTTATTGTCAATTAGTTTTTAGTTGATATTCTATAAATTTAACATGGTATAATTTCTGGATCCGTGACTAAATACATCAAACCCATAACATTGATTATAACGTATAAAAGACCAGCACGAACAGCAGCTGGTGCCAAATACAAACACAAACACAAGTAACATATTGATAAAAATGACGTG
Organism: Schrenkiella parvula; assembly: GCA_000218505.1. Taxonomy (NCBI): domain Eukaryota; kingdom Viridiplantae; phylum Streptophyta; class Magnoliopsida; order Brassicales; family Brassicaceae; genus Schrenkiella; species Schrenkiella parvula. Next base: position 7,349,355 of record CM001192.1, on the reverse strand, counting down.
AGGAGAGTTGTTTTTGGACCTTGCCTTAAGATATTGACAAGAATCGGATGAATCAGACAACATATCCTATTCACACGCATTCTTGTGAAGGCTTATTCTTAATATATTTAAAGCCCTGATAAGTTATTGTAGATATGTAAAACGTTTTATAACATCTGCGAAACTAAAGATAAAATAGTTTTGAGAAAAAGATATCTAAAATTCTTCTACAAAAAGTAAATAATATAAAGACAACGACGAATCAAGATTAAAAGATAAAAAAAACAATATGCATAGAGACCCTCCCAATTATCAAGATCCAAGCAATATAATAGTTGTGTCAATCATGTTCATAATTTCAAAAAAAAAGAAAATTTAGATTTCTTTTCTTTCTTGACATAACAAAAAATCGAATGTTAGAACTGTTTTTGTTCGGCCTTAGCTAAACTATTTTGGTGTTTGGCTATATACATTCTATTTGCCTTCTCATACGATATATATATATTTGCTTTTTCAGAATAGTCACAAATATATTTGTAAATGAACCAATATTGGTTGGGCTTTAGATGGACCCAGATCGTAAAAATTCGTGACGTAGCTAAAATAGATGGGTCTCTTTTGGGAAACTTACTGAAAATAGATATATTTTGTGTCAGCCGAAAAAAAAGAAAGATATATTTTGTGTCAGCTAGGAAACATGAACCTATACTTCAAAAAAAGAAATTCCACATTTGGAAACATATTAAGAAAATTGTTATGGACCTATTTACAATCTCACATACAAAAAAACTTCTAAAGTTGAAAAAACAAAAGAGAGAGAGGTCTCAGTTATGACGAGGAGGCCGAGTGGACGGCTTCGGATAATCTGCAACGAAGAGCGACGGCCGAGGATGGCCGTTCTCCTTTGCGCCTGGCACAAACCGCGAGACTCTAACCGGTTCTTTAGATGTCAAACCAGAGACAACATTTTGATCCTAAACCCGAACAAAAAACAAAAGAGAAGCTTTAGTTTTGAGAAGGTGAAAGACAGATTCCAGTAAGTTAAAAGCTGATGAATTTTGAAAATGTGGATGACGAACCTTAACAAGTGGAAACCGAGAATCCGTGACGTGAACATTGTCGAGGTGACGAGAATCAGTAAGATGCAAGAGAAGAAACAAGAGAAAGACTGAAGCAGCATTAACAGAGCTCATTGTGTCACGAACAAAAACGGTCACAAGGCTTTAACGATTATGAAGCTTAAAAGGACTTAAGTAGGTAGTAGTCACTATATAATGTGAGAAAGTTCACACATAAATATTTGAAAATTCCGAATCAAGAGAAAAAACATAGAATAAACAAGTGTTTTTCTTTTATCAATCCAGATGAATGTGCTGGAAAAGTTCATTGGAAAAGCCAAAGGTGAGTCAAAAAAGAGAGAATAAAATAAAATTACAAAAGGAAAAGGACATTTTAAACCTCGGTGAAAAACGAGTGATTTACTACTTCTTGTCTCTCAACACATCTCATTTGAACAATCTCCAAAACTTACCGACCACCACGGTAAAATACTCTATATAAAGAAAATGCAAGCTAGTTTCGATTTGTATCATTTTTGTTATATAATACTATGTGATATACTTAAGGCATTACTTTAATTACCTTAATGGTTTTTGTCTGCCTCGAGAATGGTTTTGGAGGTTGACGATGACTATTGTCTGCCTCTTTAACGGATTTAAGTAACACCACTTTTTGAGCTTTGACACAATCCACGAGACATCTTGTCTTCAAAAAGTGCTCTTGAATTGCCCAAATCCTGCATGTTTATAAACAAATAACACATGTTAGTTTACAAAGTAAAAGTGTTTCAAGAACCAAGAACCCAACATCTGGACCAAGAATGTTCCCTGAGAATGTCTTTCCTCTGTTCCAAGAAGCCATGAAACCTGCAAACTCAAGCTAAAGAAAACGGAACAGAGTAGACAGAGAGGAACCAGCTTTAAGGAAACAGTTGAGGAATTTATGACACCACAGAAAATCAATTGGATCAATAGCAATAATTCTCTAGTAAACTTCTTTTTGATATATTGTAATATTACACGTTCCCATACAAGTGGGGAGGTAACCTCAGTCCAAAAGCGCATTCACATAGACTGGTTACTACCTCCAGAGCACAACATCAGACTGCAACAGGATATTTTAATGGACTGCTAGGGCTCTGCAAATATCAGAGCTTTATCTATCCCACAAGAGCTACTCTACAGCCTCTTCCTCTTGCAAAGTCTGTTGCAACAACTCTTCTAAATGTGTGGTGGCGAGTACTTTTAAGACAAAAGCATCATCACATCCGGAGAAGATTGGTCACTGTTACAGCAATAGAATTTGTTCTTCGCAGGTCCTGCAAGAAAACGAGTCACAGTAGGTTTTATACATAATTTAGCATCTTGTTATATTCATCACTTAAATTCCCCACATGTGCAAACAAGTAAATAACCAATGCCATTAGGTTCAGGCAAATTAAATCCATCAGTTTCTTGATGAAAACTCTGCTTCACAGATACATATATGCAAACAATTTCATATTATTCGATGCAGAAAACTAACTAAATGACCTACCAATTCGACCAGAAATGACGCGTGTTCATCAAAGTATACAGAAATACGAACTGCATCAAATATTCACCTGGAAAATTAATTCATCAGGCACATGTGGAAGGACTTCCCTCACTGTCTCGGCCATAGATAATATACTTGCCATGTTTTCTGCACGAGAGACAGTTCTCAGACGCATTCCACCTGTTCTTCCACCAGCACCAGGAGGAACATATGTAGACGAATTTGATGCTTGCGAAGGTGGCCAAAGACCCCAAGAAGCATCGTCAAGTGCAGTCTGAGTATACCCTTCCCCAGCGGATGCAAGATGCCTCATCATCATCTGAACCCGCCACGGTCCAACGGATCTGGAGCCTGCAGAAGGACCCGCGACATCAACACCCTGATCTGACCATGTTCGCAACCAGCTTGGATCCAGTCCTGAGTTCCTATATGGCATGAGAAAAGGTGAGAACTCCTAATTCCGTTCGAGATGCCACTCTTTAAAAAGAAAATCCAAGGGGACAGAAGCTTGGTCCTCACAAAACCCAATAATTACTTGCTGCCGAAAAGAACTAAGTATAATTTTAAGACAACCGATAGCGAAGATGATGATGTTCATAAAACACATTGTTACTTTAAAGCCGCTAAGAAGAAGACTTCACAATGGAACAATGAACCCAACCTCCAAGGACCACTTCCAATAGAATTTGGAGTCTCTGTCGGAAATAACCCAGTGGTTTGTGCATACGCAGGATTGTTCCGTCTATCAATCTGACGGGCTAACTGTTCATTGCTTGAGACTTCTCCTCTGCTAGGATTCGTCTCACTTTCATTTCTTCCAACAAAAAGAGGCTTACGGCATGTAGGACAAGAGCAAACCCCATTTAAGCCTTGATCCAACCTGCCAGCATCAAAATATCGTCAAAATAACTCAAGATTGTTCACAGAATTGCAACAGCACCAAGCTGGTAGCATAAAGGAGCTAGCATACCATGATCGCAGGCATCCAAGATGAAAAATGTGGTTGCAGTGAAGTTTTTTTGCCTTAGCCATTGGTTCCTATCATTTGTAACGGAACCGAGTCTGGTGAGCTACTGAAAAATGCAAAGGCACCAATAACTATCTAACAGAAGCATACCCGGCATATAGCACATTCATCATCATATGCCTGTAACTCTTCTGAAGTTGCATCAGGAAGAGCTCCATGAAGAGCATCTAAAGCTGCTCTCTGTTTGATGTACCCTTTCGATCGATTCAAAATTTCCCTTAGCACGGCCTACCAAAATCAAACGGGAAAAACAAAAAAAGAAATAGACATTTAGATCTGTGCGTAGCAAGTAGGTTCTTCTACAAAGAAAGACGATTAAGAGACTTACACGTATGCTGAAAATCAAAACCATATTAACCAGATGAAAGGTCATTCCATGGAGCAACCAGATTTGCAAATAATGACCGAGGGCCATTACCAAGGTAGCCATATCTAGGAAGAAACCAAGATTCCGGTTGAGGAGGCCTTTCCATTCTAATAATGAGCCTATCGAAAGGGTAAGGGTTCAAGACAGTAATGTAAACGTCAAATAGGCCAAAAATATCCAAGAAAATGAATGACTGCAGAAAACATAATGACAATCATATGCCGAGAGAAGAAAAAACCTGCTATCATAGAATCAAGAAACTTCAAACTTTGGCAGTCCAAATTCGTGACTGAAACGTGGCCGATCCAGATATCAAGCAATTGAAACCCGTGAACCAACAATGCCTGCAAAATGATCCATTATGTGATTGATTAACCCTCTGTTTTGTTAGGCAGATTGCAAAAAAGGGCAACAGTAATAATGAATACAACTAACCTTAATCACGTACCTGCAAGGTCTCAAAAGCTATGCTGCATGGCTCAAAAAGCAACAACAAGTACAAAGAAAAACCAGTTCTATTGTACATCATTAGGGAAAGCTTTATCCTGCAAGATTGGCCAAAATTAACACTTTATTACTCGAAACATCCAAGACGAACAACAAGATCAGCCTTCAATCACTACAACAGAACATTAGACACAACATCTTCGCTGCTCATTATAAGAGTGCTAACATATGCGCCCTCATAACATACTAAAGCTCCTGCTTTGTACTAGAGCATAAAATTACACTTTTCACTAGAAATTTTGTGCATTAATCAGGTGCAGAGTATTCATAGACTTAGGTTACCTGTTTTGCCTCCTTTAAAATACAACAGTACCTAAACTTTCTTTAAGAAAATATGTCTGGTTCTAGAGATAGAAACTAGGAGGAAAACATTACATTCTTATTTTCAAAGAAACGAGTTGAAAAATCCACAACTGAACATTTAACATTATACCACAAATTTTGGGAAATACCCGAACAAATCAACAGCGAGAACTGTGAGCAGTGCTGAATACACACGAAAGTATGTCCAAGGTGTAGAAGAAGGACATGCATTCAATCGCTCAAGCTGATCTCTAGCCAAAGCTTGAAACATCTACACAGCATTTCAACAAGTTTAGGATGTCTAGAAAATAAGTCGAGAAAACCAATATCTCATGCAACATGTTTGCCATACCTTTAGAGTACAAAGAACAATCAACCAGATTGTCCATAGGACCCCCTGAAAAAATGTTGCTGGAACCACGAATGGCAGAAAAGCTCCCTAAAAACAGGAGTAATCAAAGACGGTTATTTACTAACATATAAAGGCACACATCTGCTGATGACTCAAATTACAGCAGAACAGGACAGATATGCCAATCGAAGAGGGTGTTAGATGGGTAGCGATTAAGATATTCACAAGGGAACGACACCAAAATACATTAACAAAAAAAATGTCTAACATAATGTGACTAACTGAGTGACAGAAAATGCGGTTTGGTTTCTGTTGCAATCTACTGTGTGTCGTCAAAGAAGAAAAAAGTACCTTGCAAATGATGTAACTGGCAAGTCTTTCCACCAGCCTTCTAGTTTCAACAGCATATGAATCTCCAAAAAAACAGAGCCTGCAGAAAATTTTAAGAGCTATTAGATCGTCACAGAAATGGTTGGAAAACGTCTCCCAAAAAAGCTAGTCTATTATTAGTTTATCACCCTACAAGTATGTGAATATCATCGAGGCGACAAATAGGTCGGAGCTGTCTCTACATGAGATTTTTCATTAAAAAACCATTTAACAAAACAAGACTTCTAACTCTTTTTCAGATCAGAAAAAATAAGCTTCAAACTAATTTAAAGCTGCTTCTGATAACCAAACTAAGAGCTGGAGATTGGATTTCGCCGAAACAAAATGAAGTGCTTTAGATATCTAATATAAGCAAGATAAAAAAAAAGTAAAAGTCACTAATTAAGGGAAAGCAGACAAAGAACACACAGTCTGCGAAAGCTAACCAACGCAAAACCGCTAAACTCAGACCTCAAAAGTAGAAAAAGGTCACACTAACTAACCTTGAGAGAAAGAACCACAAGAACGTAAGCACTGAGCACGAAACTTGCGAGCAAGGCAATTGTAGTGTGAGAACGCAGAAACAGCTCAAGGGCATCTTTAGAATCAGAAATGTTCTTGCTGATTTTCCCGTCAGCTATAAGTCTATCCAGAAACAACTCCGTCCAGACTTGTAACCCAATAAAGCTCAAAGCTGTTGTTACAACGGAAATGTATCTTATCACCATTAGGAAATATTAGCAGCTTCCTCACACTCAGAATTTTAGCCTCCAGAATCTCATTTAAATCAAATTTAGCACGACGTAACCTGCATCAACATGATTTTTGTACGAAGGCTAAGCAACCAAAATTCTAGTGTAGCAGACAACGAACCTTAGATTGAAATAAAAAAACGTTTTAAAGTTTTAAAGTTTAAACCTAAGCAATTACAATTTACAAACATGATCACGAAAGTTCAGAGTTTCGAGCAATTGAGAAACATGAAAATGAAAACACTAAGAAAATTCAATTTAACCACAGAAGAGAGAGAGATAGCTGAAACAGGGAAAGATACAACGATTCGAATCGAAGAGGAAGATGATGGATCTCGCAGAGAGGGAAAACGAAGAAGAAGAAGAACCTGATCAGGCAACGGATGTTTATTATCGATTTGAAAATTCTCTACAGCACCGGCAATTGCGTCCTCTCTCTCTCTCTCGGAAAAGTAAAAGACCTAAAAGTTGAGTAAATTAATTAAGAAATTGAATTAATACAAAAAAACGCAAAAATATCAAATTAGACCGCGGTAAAGTTATAAAAGCAACTTGATATCTCCAAAAACAAAATTAGAAAATATATTCAAAATTTATATCTCTTCAGAATTATAACATTAGAATTTACGGGAAAGAGAGAGAGAGAAAAATGGAGCAGATACATACAATTTTAATGGAGTTCATGCCCATTAACTAGAAGAAGAAACATTTTTTTTTGTCAATCTTATATTATTAAAGAACCCAAGCTTTACATAATTAATTACAAGGTTTTTGATATAAATCCAACAACTTTTAATTACAAAATTCAACAAATATTCAGATAAAATAACTTGCATGTTTGTCACGTGTCAATACACTTGTGGTGAAAAGTTAAGGGGTCTGAAACATCACCACCGCTAAATCCACCGGAACAACCATATTACGGTGAGACTTAACTATTTTTCCGGCGATTACAACCACCAAACTCCAACTTCTTATATAGTGATGACAACCTCAAACAACGCTCCACAAGGCCACTTTTGATCTCAAATTTGATTGAGAAATAAATTCTCATCTCCACAAAGTCATCTAACATCCGAACTTTCTGAATAAAATTTATATTACAGATGAGATCAAATTATACAGAAACGTAAACGAAAAGCTCCGTGAAAGTTGAAAACATGGGAAGAAACAACTCGTTCACTAAACTCACTCCATATTGTTGAGAGAGCAAAAACACACTAATCCACCTGAATGTGACGAACATTGTTACGCTCTTCTTCTTTCATTTTAGGAACCACCACTTTCAAAACGCCGTTTTTCATCTCCGCCTTTATCTCATCCGTCTTGTATACTTTCTCCGGCAATCCAATCCTGCTTGAAAACTTCCGTCCGTCGCCGGAAACACCTTCTTCCCCTTCCTCTGTTTTCTCTTCTCCTTTTATCACAAGCGTGTTATGTTCAACAGCCAGTTTCACATCTTCTCTGCTCAGCCCAGGCATATCGATCCTCAGGTGTAACGCGTCGTCTTTCTCTTTCACGTCCCAGCCACGTCTCACTCCCGAAGCTCCCATTCCACGTGTAGCTGATAACGAAGGGTTTTCGCCGAGCTGGTCCATGAAATTAAACACCTGGCTCAAGCTCCTCGTTGGTGTAAACGGAACGAAGATATCTGTGACATAAATTAAAACCAGAAATCAGATCCATAACGAGCATCAAGTAGACGATTCTTTCATAAGAATACTCAATTACTTAGTGGAAATTTTTTTTCAGATTTCAATCGCAGTCGTGTTAGATCCGGGAAAACTCTAAAGCGTGGTTGAAGAAGCCGTGGATGAGAGAAGAGAGAAGACGATTACCTGAGAAGAAATCATCGTCGCGGATTTTGACGGCGTTGGTGTTGAAGAGGCGAGAAGCAGCCGCCGGACGAACGGCACGGACGGATCGAGGGACGATGGTGGAGGAGAGAAGTCTCCTGAGAGCTACAGACGATGACGCCATTAATGAAGAAAAGAGAAGAAGCTAGAGTAAGCGAGTGATTAATCAAAGAGAAACTCGATCAGATATTTTTTTGAGCTCTTGAGCGAGAAGAAAAGCTGTTACAGAGAGGATTATATAGCAAAGGAGAAGAAGAAGAAGCTACTGGAGATTGAAAATGGTCGTTCTAAAGAAAGTAACTACTGCTTAAGGATGGTTCTAGAAGTAACGTACGTGGTTCCCAAGTAAAAAATGAAATTATATTCTCTATACGGCCCATTACGTTTGGGCCCAGATTTGTGAATTAAGGTTACTCTTCGGTTCGGTTTTCTGTAGATTTGTACCGATTGAAAACCAAATTTTATCTCGGTTTAGATTGATTTGGTTCAGTTTCTTCTTCGATGCCTATGCGAAAACAGAGATTCAGAGGATTTTCTTCTCTTCAAACATAATCGACTTCGAAGTTGAAGAGAGAGAGTGATTGAAGAACGGAGTTGATCCCTTGGGATCTGGGTAATTAAGTATGATGCTGGATCTGGGTCCGTTCTCAGATGAAAAGTTCGATGCGAAGCGGTGGGTTAACTCGTCGTGCCAAGCGCGTCACCCGCAGGACTCACTCGAGAAACACCTGGTGGATCTGGAAATGAAGCTCCAGATTGCCTCCGAGGAGATCGGAGCTTCTCTCGAGGAGCAGAGCGGAGGCGCTCTCCTCCGTGTCCCTCGTGCAACACGCGACGTCTTGCGGCTCCGTGATGATGCGGTGTCTCTGCGTAGTTCAGTTGCCGGAATCCTCCAGAAGCTCAAGAAGGTACGCATTGTGCTGACTCTTTGAATTCTCCGGTTATGCACTTTTTTTGGAGACTGAATCTGAGCTTTTGTTTACATCTCCCTAGCGAAAGTGTTATATTAGATTAGATCACAAGTTATTATGCATGAATCATGGGTAGTGTCATAAAGAAAGACGAGAGAGAAGAACATTTTACACTAGTTAGATGATAACTTCTTGAAGATGATCAGCTAAAACCAGAATTCTATCCACTTTCAATAATTTTAAGTTTGAAATTGGTACTTGAAGGCAGAAGGTTCTTCAGCAGATTGTATAGCTACTCTTGCTAGGGTGGACAATGTCAAACAGAGAATGGAGGCTGCCTACAAAACACTACAGGTCAGTATGCATAGTAATTTTGTGAATCCATCATGTAGACACTTGGTTTGATCTGCAATTGATACTCTTCCTTCTGGTATATGGATAGGATGCTGCTGGGTTAACTCAGTTAAGCTCGACGGTTGAGGATGTTTTTGCCAGTGGTGATCTTCCTCGTGCCGCAGAAACTCTTGCCAGCATGAGAAATTGTTTGTCTGCTGTTGGAGAGGTAGTACTAATACCAACTTGAGTAGTGTAACGGACTTTAGGCTTTTACAGTCACTCGCTCAACTCCGGTTTTGATCAACAGGTTGCAGAATTTGCTAATGTTAGAAAGCAACTGGAAGTTTTGGAGGATAGGCTGGAGGCGATGGTGCAGCCACGTCTTACTGATGCATTAACATATCACAAGGTTGGAATTCAGATACCTCGAAAACGAAAAAAATTTGGCTGTGGTTTTTGTTGCTATTATTGGACTGAAAAGCCTTTCCACAAATTTGGCAGGTTGATGTTGCCCAAGATTTGCGAGGAATCCTCATCCGGATTGGGAGATTCAAGTCTCTGGAGTTGCAATATTCCAAAGTCCGTCTAAAGCCAATAAAACAACTCTGGGATGATTTTGAAACTAAGCAAAAAGCCAACAAGCTTGCCAGTGAGAGAAGTGAAAGCCAAAGGTTGTCTAGTGCCGATGAGTTTCAGTTGACATCAACTCAGACATCCTTTGCCAGTTGGCTGCCAAGCTTTTACGATGAGTTGCTACTCTATCTTGAGCAGGAGTGGAAATGGTAATTGTTTATATTTTCTACATAACTAAATACTAGGCCTTCCAGTAACAATATGTCAGACCTTTATGCCCAATCATGTGATTTGCTTTCATGTTGTGTAGGTGTATAATTGCCTTCCCGGATGACTACATGGCTCTCGTCCCAAAGCTGTTGGTTGAGACCATGGGAGTACTCGGGGCTAGCTTTGTTTCTCGTCTAAACCTTGCAACAGGAGATGCTGTTCCTGAAACAAAAACACTCGCCAAAGGTTGGATATGATGTCAGTGCATACGATTATCAGATTTTCCTTCTTAATCTATTCCTTTTACCCAGATGGATTGGGATTGCTTCCTAGTTGGCTTTACTCTGCTATCCTCATGCTTGGCTAGATATAATAGTTCTAAGAGGAACAGTTTCTTCTGCCAAGATATGAGCTACTGTTTTCAGTCTTGTTTTGTTTGTTATTTGTCTGTATAATAGCCAACTTAATGAATCTGTCAATCTACTAGAGAGGATTGAAGAAATCTAAATTTTTTTTGTAAAACAATTTATTGAACCATTTCATTTGGTGATTGCAAATTTCCCAAACAATTAAGCATTATTTCATTTGTCTTACATTTGTATTGTGTAATGAGAAGAGTACTGACACTTTTGATGTTTTTCTTGAACAGGTGTGATGGATCTATTATCCGGAGACTTACCCAAGGGTATTAATATTCAGACCAAGCATCTTGAGGCCCTTATTGACCTGCACAATGTAACTGGGTCCTTTGCAAGAAATATTCAGCACCTGTTTGCCGAATCTGAAGTTAGGATCTTAATAGATACGCTGAAGGCCGTGTACTCACCTTTTGAATCGTTTAAGCAAAAGTAAGTTTTCATGTTGTGTAGTTCTCTATTCCACACGTCTGTCCATTTCTAGCATTTATGGATTGTCTCATTTTTCGATCTTTCTTCAAGACTGCTTGTGACATTATCATTGATCATTTTTTAGGTATGGGAAGATGGAACGTGCTATTTTGTCCTCTGAGATCGCAGTTGTAGATCTCAGAGGGGCCGTTACACGTGGTGTTGGAGCTCAAGGAATTGAACTCAGCGAAACGGTGCGTAGAATGGAAGAGTCTATTCCCCAAGTTGTTGTTCTTCTTGAAGCTGCGGTTGAGAGGTGTATCGGCTTCACTGGTGGCTCAGAGGCAGACGAGCTGATTCTTGCGCTAGACGACATTATGTTGCAGTATATCTCTATGCTTCAGGAAACACTCAAATCTTTGAGAGTTGTGTTTGGAGTGGATGGTACAGGTGATGGAGTAAGCTCAAAGAAAGAGGGAAGTGCAGAGAAAAGGGAGAGCTCTCGCAAGATGGACTTGACTTCAAATGAGGAATGGTCGATTGTCCAGGGAGCTCTGCAGATACTAACTGTAGCTGATTGTCTTACGAGCAGGTCGTCTGTATTTGAAGCTTCTTTGAGAGCCACTCTAGCTAGACTAAACTCCAGCTTGTCTATTTCATTATTTGGCACAAATTTGGATCAGAACCTGTCACATTTGACGACTGAACAAACAGCTGGGGATTTGTCTATGGCTGGACGAGCTTCCCTGGATGTAGCAGCTATTCGGTTGGTTGATGTGCCGGAGAAAGCTCACAAACTCCTAAACCTGTTGGAGCAGGTACTTGGAAAGCAGAGTCTTAACTATTAACTTGTAAAGATTCTCAATTTACTGTACAATATTCATGGCTATTGTTTCCTTTTTTCCTTTGCTTTGTTGCAGTCTAAAGATCCAAGGTTCCATGCACTGCCTTTGGCATCTCAGAGAGTCGCTACATTTGCTGATACAGTCAACGAACTTGTGTATGACATCCTCATATCAAAAGTCAGGCAACGACTTGGGGAAGTATCTGGCCTACCAATCTGGTCTTCAGTGGAGGAACAAACAGCTTTTCCTCTACCAAACTTCAGCTCATACCCTCAGTCTTATGTTACAAGTGTTGGAGAATATCTCCTTACTTTGCCTCAGCAGCTTGAGCCTCTAGCAGAAGGAATCTCAACCTACGGCGACTCAAACAACGAGGACGCACAGTTCTTTGCAACCGAGTGGATGTTCAAAGTAAGTCTAATTTACCTTCAGTCTCAACCTCGAATCGCAATAAACTAAGACCGTAAATGTTGAAACACACAACAGGTAGCAGAGGGCGCAACGGCTCTGTACATGGAGCAACTGAGAGGAATCCAATACATTTCAGACCGAGGAGCACAACAACTCTCTGTAGATATAGAGTATTTGAGCAATGTGCTTTCGGCTTTGTCCATGCCGATTCCCCCTGTTCTTGCAACTTTCCAGACGTGTTTGGCTACGCCGAGAGATCAGCTCAAAGATGTGATGAAATCAGAAGCTGGTAGCGAACTCGATTTCCCTACGGCTAATCTTGTCTGTAAAATGCGTCGTATTAGTTTCGATTAGTGTCCCAAATCTTTCTTTGAACTTGGAAGTCCAAACTCAAAACGTACTTTGGTGTCTACGAGACTAAAGCTAACAAATCAGTTCGGCCATTGTTATATTGTATTACGTTTGTGAAAGTTTTGATGCTATATAATAGTCCGATTTAAACGGTTTATTAGAATATACTATTGTTTACTCATATTGTATTACATTGATAGTTTTGATACAAATTGGACTAGAATAAAAATCAAATATTTCTGATGTAAACATAACATTTAAAAATCTGGAAGTTATATTTTTATTGGAAGTAAATTATATATTATGAATTAATGAACATTTAAATGTTAAAACGCTATATAATTAGTTGGACATCTGATTATATAGTGAATACAGTTTACGGTAGTCGACGCCCTTTTGCCAACAAGTTCGTGGCGAACGAAACCCTAATCATCACTCCTCCTGCACTTTTGTTTCGCCATCCTCTCGAATTTCTGCAACTCTTTATTCTTTCTCTTGATTCAGTTCGATTTCTTCAGATTCCACCATGGATGCTCAACGAGCTTTGTTAGACGAACTTATGGGCGCAGGTGAGTTTTCGAAGATCAATAATTTAGTTTCAACCTGAAATTGAACCCTCGAAAGCTTTATTTTCGGTTTTCATGTTTAGAATTTGGTGAGTTTTCCTTTTAATGAACCTGAATTCGATTTTGCAGCTCGTAATCTGACTGACGAAGAGAGAAGAGGTTTCAAGGAGATTAAGTGGGACGACAGAGAAGTCTGTGCATTCTATATGGTTAGATTTTGTCCTCATGACCTCTTCGTCAACACCAAAAGCGATCTTGGTTAGTCAATAGTCACTATTTGAAACTGCTGTTTCGCCTGAAAAGTTTTGCTATTATTATCCTTTAGATTCATTTTTTTTGTCGGTGGTGTTACCTTTTTCAGGACCATGCTCGAGAATTCATGATCCAAAGTTGAAAGAGAGGTGAGGCTCGATTGGAATCTCCATTATGTTTATTTGATTTGAGTATGACTTTTCCAAATCTGAATCGATTCTTGCAAGATAACTATGCCTCATTTGAATAATCAATTTGCTCAAATAAACCAATTACCGTAGTACTCTACTCTTAAAGCATTTGTGGCTTCCATTTTATTGGTTCTACTGGTTATCTTGCTTATTCATGGCCTTGAAAACAAAAACAAAAAGGATTCTTAATCGTTGCGGGTGTTTGTCCATCAATGTTCTCTGTAGAGGTTAAACTTAAGCCTACTTGAGAGCGCCTTTTTACACAATAATCTCAAAGAGGCTAATTTTGTGTTTTTGGCATGCTTGTTCCAGTTTTGAGAGCTCTCCGAGGCACGATTCCTATGTTCCTAAATTTGAGGCTGAGCTTGTTCAGTTTTGCGAGAAGTTGGTGCGTAATGCTTGCCCCTCCCATTACTTTTCACTAGAATTGGCGGTCTTCCCTACGCTAAGTTTTGGAATTGGTTACAGGTGAATGATCTTGACAGGAAGGTAAGGCGTGGACGAGAACGCCTTGCACAAGATATTGAGCCTCCTCCACCACCTTCTCTATCTGCAGAAAAAGCTGAACAGTTATCTGTTTTGGAGGAGAAGATTAAGAATCTTCTGGAACAAGTGGAAGCACTTGGTGAAGAAGGCAAAGTGGATGAAGCTGAAGCGCTAATGAGGAAGGTACTATTCTCTTACATGTTACCATGCTGTTTAGTTTTAAAGAAGCTCAGAAGTACTGAATTTCCAAGTTTTTGACTATCATAATGAATCTTGTAACATGGTGATATGCTTGGTTCCTCCCTATTTGCAGTTACATTCTATATGACACCTTTACTATGTAAATAAATCTTGTGAATTGGGCGCTTATATTTTGGCCACTCTTGCAGGTGGAAGCCCTTAATACGGAGAAGGCAGTGCTGTTACAACGACCAAATGACAAGGTACTAGCAATGGTACAGGAGAAGAAGATGGCACTGTGTGAGGTTTGTGGTTCATTCCTTGTGGCTAATGATGCTGTAGAAAGGACTCAGTCTCATGTCACTGGGAAGCAACATGTTGGCTACGGCATGGTCCGGGATTTTCTTTCTGAACAAAAAGTAAGTGTCTGAATGAATATTTTGAATCTTGCTTCATGCAAGTAGATATTCCCTGGAAGATGGGGATGCCGACGCTCTTTTTTTTTTAATTGCAGGCTGCTAAAGATAAAGGCAAGGAAGAAGAAAGGGTAGTCAGAGGAAAAGAAACAGATGATAAGAAGAAACCAAGGGACAAGGAAAGTGAGAATAAGAGGAGTGGTTCTAGTGATAGAGAAAGACACCGTGATCGGGATCGAGACAGAGATGGGGACAGACACAGAGACCGTGGTAGAAATCATAGAAAGCCTTATGACAGGAGATCCAGGAGTGGGAGAGAGGGTCGTGATCGAAGCAGGTCACGGTCTCCTCATGGAAGATCTGGTCACAGAAGGATGTCAAGAAGTCCCATTCGCCAGTACTAGTTTGAGATAATGTGTTGTCTCTATATATTGGGGCCAGGGACTTTGCAAACTCAATGAGGTAGAAATTGTGACATCCCCCTTCGTTTCATTAGCACGTGTGTTTCGTCTGTTTGGAACTTGTTGAAATTTTACGGGTGAAAATTGTCTTTTTACCGGTTCACACACAGCTATTCTAAGAGTTTGAGACCTTACCCAATCTCCGTCGGTTATTTGTTAAGAGGTCAAAAGCGTTGAGGTAGGTATAAATTTTTACATTTTTCATTGTATTGCTCGACGTTTGAGATGCTATAGCTTCCTCTTATTTTGGTACCCGTTTCTAGTTTTTTGATATGCCTTTCTGATATAAAGACTACAGAAATTCTGGAATATCGGGCTCAAATGACAGATACTATATACTGAGGTAACAAATATATGGCACAGAAGTCATCCTTACTAGAAGTTAGGTTCAGTGTTTAAAGTTTGTTTATTTTCTTCGAGTGTTCTCTGTCTGCACTTAAGTGTATACGCAGGAGGAACTGTAATCTTTGGCTTTTGGGTTAGGCATAACTGTTGCATTTCTTGGAATCTTTGGTTGCACAAAAAGAAAAAGAAAAAAGAGCCTTCAATGTACAAGGAGTCTCTGCAAATGCAGGACACAGACGGGAATGATATGCTCCATGATTGATATTATATTTGGTAAACTCGTACCCGCCCGTGAAGGACCATTCTATTGTATTCACTTTTTAGTTTAAAAAAATAAAAAAGGAACACCAAAGTTGCGATCTTTAAATCAGTCTTCATCTCTATGTATCAGGCACAATGGTCCATTTTGCAATAGATGCATCTCTTCTTCTTTATAGAAGAATCTATTGCCTACATTTCAACTGCACTTGAGCAATTCTGATAAATCAAACTAGATCATGTATTCACTCTGAACCAAACAACTTTTAGTTCAGTTCAGATGATATAACCTTGAAACATTCTCTGAGCTTGAAGTGTAACCAGGCATCCTGATTGTCATCAATCCGGAAAACTCGAGGTTCGAGCAGGCTTCCTTCGCTTGCACCGCATCCTGAGGATTCCACGCTGAATCGTCAGTGATAAATAAAATTATTCAATCATATATTTATATAGTGGGACAATTCTCTCTCTCTATCTAGGGTAATTCATATAATCACAATTTAACAAATTTACATTGTACATCATGTTCATTTGTATATATTGTTACTTTTTTAACTTATATTTACACCGAAAAAAATCAAACAAAATAAATAAATTATATAATAATAAAATAAACTTAATAAAATTTAGTTGAATAAGAAGAAAAAAATGTTCACTTCTAACTAATATATGTTAACGCACTCATAAATGGTTTTAGAAAACCATTAGATATTATTTTTAAATTAAATCTTAAGATCTCTTATATATTATGGATAATGTGGAACATCTTTTTTTTATTACGAAAGATCCACCCATGTTAAAATAAAGTATTAAATTAAAGATTCAACTTAAATTTTTTTTACTTTATACATATTTCTATCAATTTTTTTTTGTCAGATGGATGTCATCGGTAAAGATGACTCAAAATAATTACGTATAAAAATGGCAATTTTTAAAGTTAGATTCAGCCAAAAAATAAATGTTTAATATAAACCAAAAATTAATATATTAGTTCATCAGTAGTGAAAACTAAATAAAAAAGGCTTTCTCCTTTCTCTCACTTCTATCTTTTAGAGGGAGAACGAGTACTTTCATCTTTTTCACTGTAAATTCCGATTAATCGGACATAGTTTTCCCATCTATGGCGCCGTCTGGATCTCTAATTTTATTTTGTTTGATTTCATCTTCTTTCTTCTATCAAAATTGATGATTTTTCCAGTTAACCGTAAATAGTCTCTTCCGCGTGATTCTGATGTTTTCTTCCTTTTTATCAGTTATGCTTGTCTCTTTATCTTTGAGAGATTAAATATTTGCTTCTCTTGATGGGCCTATGCATTAGGATTAAGCAAAGTTTCTCTCTGGATAAAGATTCGAGTTTAGTTGATTTGGTGCATAATCAAGAGAGTTGAAATCTCCCTTGCAAGAGATGGCGTTTAGACGAAGGCTCTGTTGCTGAATCTCCTCAAGTTTCTTCACTGATTTATCTCCAGCGATTTGGATGAAGATTTCGTTCAAGGTCACGACGACCCTAGAAGAAAGGACATGCAAGTGGTTTACTAGTGAGAATTGCTATAATTTTGTGTTTGTTCATCAGAGTTACCAGATTTTGGTCTGCCAGAGTTTCTCGCCGGTGGCTGCAATCGGTACAATCCCGTCGAGCAACACGAAGAGGACACTATTAGATGTTTAGCTCTCTCTGTTTTTGTTTTATGTTGGGCTCGACTTGGGCTTCTGTATATTGTAATTCGGTTATATATTTCCATAAACCACTTATATTTCGTTGGTCAATGTGACTTTAATAGTATCATGGCTGACGAAAAAAAACCAAAGATTTTGTCAAAAAATATAAATAAATTGGGGCCAAATAGTTAGATTTCAGTGTAAATAAGATTTAAAATTATTTTTGTGTGTATATATTGTCGGAACCAAAAAATATTTAGTCATAAGGCTTTAAAATATGTTGGACCAGGGGTGAAGAAGAATAACTAATTTTTTATGTAAATTAGTTTTATTTCTGCGTTACGCGCGGTTTGTGTAAAAATTTGTTTGTTAGATTATGTGATTTTATTTTTTTCACTTTCATGAAATTGACGATTTTGTTTTTTTGAAAAAGTTTTAAATAAATAGAAGAACCATTTGATTGAGGCTCTTGTCATGAAATTGACGGTTTTGTTTTTTTCACTTTCATGAAATTGGTAATGTAAACATTTGGTTGTTAATTTTTATCGAGTTACAATTTGTGCATTTGCATGTAAAGTAACGCATTTTTTGTTGTTATTATTTTTTCAATAAAGTGAATAACCAGACATGTTAGTTATTTTGTTATTAATAGCAGCTTTTGATACATAATTTTGCAGGCTGTTAATTGTAATACTGCACAATTTTTTTTTATTTAACCACACAAGTACTATCTTAGGTAATGAAATATTTTGTTAAATCATAAAAGATAAACTTAATAGTTGTTCATTTTGTAATTTAAAAAAAACAGCTAAACAATATAGTTTTAATAAATAAATAAAGCTAATAATGAGAACACCAAAAAAAAGGATGTTTATACCACTAATTAAAAGAGATTTCTTCGTGCTCTAATTGGTCTTTGTAGAAGAGATTTTTTAATCTCATTTGTGCTGTGAAAAAGTCTTTTCATTTCTTCTTCAATACATTTTTATTTCCGGAATGGATTTGTCAAAGTAAAATCTAGTGCTTAGGATCGAGTCAATATTTTTGTTTTATTAATATGAAATTTCTTCAAGTTCGTTTGTTTGGAGACTGATAGAATGTGTTTAGGATTCTAAATTAAAAAAAAATTGATGTCATTGTTCGTAATCCAACGTAGTTAACTGCAAATAGCCAAAAACTTAATCAATATATTAAAATGTTTAATTAGGAAAGTTGTGTAGTTGTTATATCAAAAGTTTTTGACACTACTGAACGATAGTTGGAATAGAAAACCGTAATTTAATTTTTTTGTAATATTTGAACAATAATAGAAATAAAAACCATAACTCAATTCTTTTGAAAAGTTATTTGATATTTACAACCACTTTTTTGTTAGCGTCATCAAACGTAAAATATTTATAGCTTGCTGCAACATAATAAAAACTAAAAATATTATTAGACGTTTAAGATATCTTTATAAATATAAGATGTATTGAGTTCTTATGGCCGAACTATTGCAATTATGTTGCGAATGCCACAAATGTCTTCTGTATCCAAATAACTCGTGTTATATTATTTTTTTCTCCTTTTGACCATCTACAACCTATTAGCTTTATGAATCTTCCATTCTCTTCTTAATATTTCAGTAAATAATTTTATGTTCTTATTGCAATCATACTTTTTTTGTAAAGAGATATGTAGGTTATGGAGAGTATCTAACATCTAAATTTGTGAAAAAATGATGTAATGAGTTTGTGTGATAGCTTTAAGAGAGTTGGATCTAAAGATTGGACATGTAATAAAAGAGTGATTCAAAAATTTTTAAGTAATTGACATGTTTTTTAAGTAATTGACATGTGTTAACATTAGAGATATTTTTTTGTTGATGTAGCATAGCTTAAGAGCCCCAAATTGGGACTTTCAATAGTTATAATATAATTGTTTGTCAATAGGTGTGCGACTTTGTATTTATTTGAATTACAATAGATAACTACAAAATAAAAAAGAAATGAGACAATATAAATGTTTAACACTTTAAAGAGATGATTAATATGATTTTTGTTTGTTTTACTTTTTTCTCTGTATTTTACTATATAGTTAACAGTTAAAATGAGAAATTTTAAGAAATATAACTATTTTTATGACACCATTACTTAAAAAATACCATTTTTCTATCTATTCTTAAAGTTTGTTTTCTATAAAAATTATTAGTTTCAATTTATACGAGTTTATACAAAATTTATAATACAAGTTTTATAATGTTTTATAAAATTTTATAACAAATATCATAACCTTCTAGTATCATTTACAAATATTATTTTATAATCTCAGAATAATATTATCATTTATAAATATTATTTTATAATTTAAAAATAATAATATTATTTTTAGAACTTTTATTTTTAATATTTTTTTAAAAAAGTATTTTTTTAGAGATGCTATATAGGAATTGAGAGTATGTTATCAAATATTATGGATTTTATTTTGTATTTTTTTAAAAGATTGTTATTTTTTAAAAATAATTAATTTTTTTTAACGCAACTAACTTACAAGAAATTAAAACAATTAACAAAAACATTATTATTATTATTTTTATGTTAAATTTTTTTTTCTCTTAAAAACCATTAAAACTATATTTTCATATGACAAACTTTTCAAAATAAGACTAAATTTTTTCGCGCAAATACATTACCCAATAATCAAATATTTTAAATAACATAGATGACTTAAAAGGCAAACCCCTTAAGCATTACAACATTTTTAACTGAATAATTGGAAGACATCATACAGAGATTGTCTTTTGAAATGAAGAAACAAAAAACACTTTGATAAGAGAAGAAATGAAGAAAACAGAAAAATGCAAAAGATAAAATAATTCACGCGAAAACAATTTCCTTAGATTAAGCATCATCTATATGCTCTTTTGGAGTATCCATATGCTCTTTTGGAGTATCCATAAAGTCTTGATTTTCATTGAGACTTGGATCCATCTTCCAATTCGGATCAATGCTTTCGAAATACTCATACGGTCTCAGATTATACTTCTTGTTAAAGGCTTCGAGTTGCTGCGGGATTCCATCATAGAAATCATACAACGTTTGGCAGTTAAACTGAAAAGGCTCTTTCTGCTTTTGATTCTGATTCGAACTTTGCATCATATTGAACTCATGCAGTTTTTGAGGGATCTGAGCATGATATTCATAAAGATTTTGACTTTGCTTCATATGATTATCATACCAGCTTGGGGTAACATCAGGACGTGGAGGTACAGAAAGAGAAGACTCACCTTTCTCCCTAAGAGTTTCCTCACACACACCATCTTGTTCATCTTGTTCATCTGGTTTGGTGATGATGCTCTGATTCACCATCTTCTTCTTCTGGTTTCCTAGTGAGACCTCCTTAAACTTGGATGACAACTCTTGAACACCTTCATTTGGTGGCTTAGGGAACACGATCATACAAGATTTGACGTTGCAAAGCTTCATCAACTCATTGCATTTCTTCAATACTGGGCTCGTCCTCTTCTTGAATGTTGATTTCCTCGCTTTGTCATCTTCTATGAACGCCAGTTTCACCTTCTTCTTCATTTTTATTCTCATTGTCATTTTTGTGTGTGTGTTTGTTTTTGATGGCTTAAGGGTTATTTATATAGCAAAAGAGTGTGCTTTGTAAAAGAAAAATGATATTAAAAAATCTCATCAACTTTTTTATAGATAGAAATATTATTTCACGGAAGAATATACCGTGGATCTCACGGAATTTTACTAACGCGCGAATATGTTTTTTGAATTCAATTGCTAATTTGATTTTATACTACTAAAGAAAAATGTATATAACTTTTTTTTATAAAACCACATAATGACATACTATTTATTCAAAATATTTATGTTTAAGAAAAATAAAATATAAATTTATTTATATATATTGTTTTTTCAAATTATGATAAATGGAAGAAAAAATGAAAATCATTATCATAATTTAAAAAAAGAAAATAGATATACATATATGATATAAAATCTTACATGGTTGGAAAGTATGTTTTTTTTGTTTGTTTTTGTTGTCAACTGAACTCAACAAAATAAGAAAGTGTAATATGGGTAAATTCAATGTGTATTAATATGATTTCTTCCCCTTTTTTCTTTTTTCCTTTTTTCTTATCTAATACATGAACATAACTTTGTGTCATAAAAATGTATCTATATAATTAGATATTTTTTAATTTTAATATATAATCTGTATGCTAATATAGATATATTACTTTTTGGTCTTTTTTCTTTTTCTATATTTTGGGGGCATTGAGACTAATTACAGCTATTTATGTACTGTCAATCTCTAGTTGACAAAAAAAGAAAGTAAAAAAGGTAAAGTTACATTAAACATTTTCTTGATTGACTCAAACTATAGTCATTCATCCTTATCTACATCTATGTATAGCTGGTTGATTTTTTTTATTGTCAATTCAGTTTTTATTAAATGAAAGCCCATTTAAAAACAATACAAATGATGTTTAGGAAGCCCAATTTCTCACCATTTACATCTTTGATAAAACATAAGCTCAATTTATCATATCCAATTTAAAATAAAATAAATAAAAAAGAGCCATAGATCTTGTCCAAGTGACTTTTTTTATCCTTTTTATTTTAAATTGTATATGATAAATTGGGCTTATGTTTTATCAAAGTTGTAAATGCTGAGAAATTGAGCTTCCTAAACATTATTTGTATTGTTTTTATGGGTTTTTTCATTTAATAAAAATTAAACTGACAATAAAAAAATCGACCAGCTACACATAGATATAGATAAGAATGAATGACTATACGTCGATCCATGATCTACCACCGCTCCACTGGTGGACTCCAACGAAAACATCATTACAAGCTTTTTTCCTGAAATCACTGGCGCCTATCGATCGAGAAGCTTTGATAAAACATCAAACAAGGAAGCTTTTTCCATACGGAAGATAGAAATATGATAAAAGAAAAAACTACTCTCTTACAAAGAGAAGATCAAGCTCGCCGAAGAAGCATGAATGTGTCATGTGGAAAGAAAGAGAAACAAAGACAAAAAAAAACTAGATCCAAACATAATTATAAACTATGTCGGAATTATTAGATCCAATACAAAGATGGGAAGAGGAAGCTATTATACAAACAATAAACCGGAGGATTAGATTTGACTTGAAACCAAATTGAAAGTCATCTCTCTATAAAACGTAGAGATGAGAGAAGAAAGAGAGTTTTATTTGTAATTAGTACATTTAGATACGTTGTTTATGACGTGACAACAGAATTGTGGTCTAAACAAAAATTTTAGATTATTTTTGTTTTTTATTCTTAATAGAGTAATAGATCTCAATTTAAAACTTTGTTATATATAGAAATATTATTTCACCATTCGGTGGCGGAATGGACTGTGGCCTTACCAGAGCCTCAAAGTGTCGTCATCCAAAGGAGAAATCAGAACACAAGAGGGGAACCACCTCTATCAGGATGGCTCAAACGTAAATTTGATAGTAGTTATAGCATGCACATTTTTCATTGGATAAGTAAACTTCTTCTTTGTTGGTTAGATCATATTAACAGAGAAAAAACTATATTGCAGATGTTCTGTCAAAAAAAATATATGATATGGATAGTAATAATTTCTTGTGTTCAAGTTCTCCGGTATGGATGATAAACTATTTGTATTCATATTGTACAATATAGCATAGCATAATGATGTTATAAAAAAAAGTTAAGAAAAATTGGCAAATATAATTCAATTTTTGTCATTAATATATTTTAGTGATTAATTTTACGGAGATATTAGAATAGTATATTATATTTTTTTACGGTTTCACACTCTTTTTATTATAATAGAATTTTCATGCAATATTTTTCTTAACATCAATTCTTTTTCTTGAAATTTACTTTTTTTATTTGGCCAGTTCAGATTTCTTTTTTATTATCTTTCTTCTCAAATAATATTTTCACATTATTTTTTATCACGCGTCTATAAAACCAAAAACGTGTTTTATTACATTTATGTTTTTCGCATATACTACAACTGAACCGTACTATATTTCTAATATGTTTCTCCTACATTGCCAAATGCACTATTACAATTTTAAGCCTCAAGTATAAGTATACAAAATTTACATAAAAATTTAAAAACTAATTTTTAATTAATCCACTAAATCTCTAACTCTTTTGCTATACACTAGGTCCAATCCGAACATTCCATTAGGGTCTAACAAAATTTTGTATCATCATGTTAACTTGTAAGTTATAACCAACAAAAACAAAACTTGTAACCAATCAAATCAAAAATATAAAAGTTTGTACCGTCATCTCAACGTGTAACCAATCAAACTCAAAATTTATATTTTTAAAAGTTTAAACACGACATGTTTTTAAGCAAATGCAAAACAATCGAGGTTAACATGTTGATTATTTCCGTAACTGGGGGTGCTCAAACGGCACCGTTTTGTTGAAACGTAACTTATCGAGTTGGGTAAGTCAACGGGAGAGAAGAAGACCAATTTAGTCTTAACTCGTTTGGTAACAGTTTGGTTAAAAGCACAGAAACAGCCCAAAATCTCTCTCTATTCAATGTGATTAAACAAAAAAAAAAAAAAGGACCGACCATCGGAGCAAGAAGAAGAACCTTTAATCTTACTCGATTCCTTCATATGGTTTGTGATTTTCTGACTTCCTTTTTTCCCAATTCGGTTTTTGCTGATTTGATTTCTCATTGTTAAAATTTTGGATTTTCAGATGTCGGACGGAGGAGCACCATCAAGGTACGTGAAGTTGACGAAGGATCAAGCTCCGGTCGATGAGGTTAATCCCGGCGAACTCAATCAGCCGATTCAGGTTCCTCATGTGTGTTTCTCTCTCTCTTTCTCTATACTTATATATCTCTACTGATCTGATTTTACAATTACTACGCATCTCAAGTTTTTTCTGAGGACTATGGTTTTTTTCTTGGATTCAATTGTTATGATCGAGAATGTAACTTAAATTTTGTGATTTCCGCCATAGATCCGTGATTCGTGTTCATCAAGTGAACATTTTGATTTATGTTGTGTCTTTTCTTTTGGGGGGAGTGTTTCCTACTGCTGTTTCTGTCCGATTACATGCTCCGATCAGTGTTCTCGTGGTTGATTCTTATATCAATTTTTAATTTTTGTTTCCCAATCCGATCTTATTTATTTGGATCTGTGAAAGTTTATGCGGTCCGTCTGATTCTCTGCAAATAAATCTCTGCAGCTAAATGTTCACAAATGCAATGAGTGTGGCCAAGATTTGCCGGAGAATTTCGAAGCTCCTGCAGATGAGCCATGGACTACAGGAATATTCGGTTGCACTGAGGACATGAACAGTTGTAAGTTTTTGATCCTCGCTCTATAGAAAAGCTCCACAGAACTGTATAAAGAAAGCTATTATCAAGCGATTGATCGAGCTTAGTTTGACATCTTCAATGTTGTTATTGGCATAACTTACGTCCATGTCTTGAAATGTTTATACACACAGTTTGGCAGGGACTCTTTTGCCCAAGTGTTTTATTCGGACGTGTCTATGAAACTCTGAGTGACGAGGAAACCTCGTGCACCAAAGCATGTATTTGCCACTCAATTGTAGTAGAAGGCGGTCTTACAGTCGCATCCATAGCTGCTTGTGCTCCCGGTATAGATCCACATACAACGTTTCTTATGTGGGAAGGCTTGTTGTTTGTTTGGTGGATGTGTGGGATTTACACTGGAAACGTCAGGCAAACTCTACAGAGGAAATATCATCTCGAGGTAACTCACAAGTTTCGTAACATCTCAATGAATCATCTGCCTTTGTAGAACACAAGTGGTCGATAATTTGAAAATGTGTGTGTTTTTATGTTTGATCAAACAGAACTCTCCATGTGACCCATGTATGGTGCATTGTTGCCTCCATTTCTGTGCGGTTTGCCAAGAACACCGGGAGATGAAGAACCGTCTTTCGGACAACTTTGTGATGCCAATGACTGTGGTTAACCCGCCACCCGTTCAAGAGATGAGTGCCTCTAATGACAGAGACCACCAAGACTCTGTCCCGGTATCACACCATAGCTCCGATCTCGAGATGCGGCCATTGTAGTCTCAATGTTGCAACCAGATTCAAGGTCTTGTTTTTTGTTCGGTTTTGTATTGGACCTGATGCCTGGCTTAATATGTAAACCGACTTGGTTTCTTTTAAAACTCAAAGTAGATAGATTTTTGCAAAACATTATTCTCTTTTCTATTTATTATCATGATCCTTATCGCAAAATTAAGATTTTTTTAAAAGATCAGTATTTATCGCCAAAAATTAAAACTGATTTGAAATATTCTAGCTTCTTATTGATAAAATCTGTTTCTTGTGGATAGATATAAACAAATTTAAGAAGAATCGTTAAACGTTTTACATTATTTCTTTGAATTTTCGTAGGCATGTTTAAATAATGAATTACCAATATCTTTTCTTATAAGTAACGATAACTACAAAATTAGGTACGCAAAGTCTTTGATACAATCATACAAAGGATCATATCAATCTCTACAAGATGATCGGAAAACACGGTGGTTCGATCCCCGACGGTGGCTTACTTTCGTCAAAGGCGGAATCACGAGTTTCTGCATCGTTTTCAAGTCGACGGAAGGGTTTAGTTGATGCCGGAAAGAGTGATGTCTTCTACGGCGAAGATGACGTGGCAGATTTGATGTTTAGAGAAGAAGAAGAAGATATGGTGATGAGAGCTTATAGAAGCGACGAAGCTATGAGATCTCTCCAAAGAAGGACACCAAGGAGAAGAAGTTTCTTGTGTTTTGAATGTTTTGACTTTCTCAGACTTGTTTTCTGTAGGAATCGGAACTAATAATAACCCTAACATCTTGAAAATTTAGATATTACTAAATCTCTGACCCACAAATTTTCTTTCTCTTTTCTACCTTGACTTTTTAAGGAGTGAAATTTCAAATTTTTTGCTCTTTCGTTTAATCGAAATTTTTTTTCGGCTTTCGACCAATTTTGTTTCCGGCATAATTCACCCTTTCTTATTGTTATCTATTGCTGACTTTGCTTGGAGTTTTTTGTTTGTTTGTTTACCTTTCCTTCCGCTGATTTTAATGTAAACCGGATTTTCTTTAGTTTATCGGTTATGCATGTATCTTTTCTCATAAGAGCCATTCCTTCACTCTCCCTCTGTTGGGTCTCTAGTTTGAGCTTGTGAAGTTTCTCTTGGTGTCTAAAGTTTCATGTTTGAGTTTAATTCCAGTCGGTTTTGTTCATAAGCAGTAGATTCGGAGCTTTCAGGTTTTGGAAGCGTTCTGATTAAGGTTCTGATAGCTAGATCGATTGCAATTTTCTCAAATATCTTCTAGCGACTTTAAGAATTCGATTTATCAGTTCTGGCGCTTGAGTGGGAGGTTTGTTTACTGCTTATCCCAGTTTGAATGAAGTTTAGAGAGAACCGTGATGATTAAATCTCGGTATCAAGATCTGTGGAAGCGAATGCCCGACCAGACATCATCTCAAATACCCCTTCATCTAAAAGTAAATTCGAAAAAGACATAATTAATTATAATTTTTTTCATTTATTTTTAATTTGAAAAGTAAGTGTTTTACTTTCTCCCCTAACCAATTTGAAGAAATTACATCTAATACATAGATTTTACCCATCCATCCAATTCTATTGGATTTGACCCGGGTTTCAAAATTTTTATAACTAAAATAAAAAATATTCAACGCTATTTCTTACTCTAATTTTTACTTGGTGAAATTTTGTTGATTATTTTTTGTAAAACTGGTATTACTAGTAAAATTATGTTGATTTTTATTTGTTTTTAAATTCGTAATATTGATATTACTCGTAAGAATTTGTTGAACATAAATAGTCCGAAGCTTCGAATTTGCAGTGCCTGCTTTTCAATCTCGTTTCTTAACTTAGTCACCTCCTCCTCAACACCCTGAACCCAATATTTTCGAATGTGTAAGCCATCATTCTGCACATGAAGACATATAAAATTACAAAAAAAAACTATTAAATTTGTCAAACGAGAGAGAAAGAAACTTAAATGAATGATGAAGAAAGAAAAGTGAAAAGTGAAACGAAAGAGAAAGAATCTTAAAAAAAATTGGTGAAAATTTTGAATTTTAGGCAGAACTCGCCAAAAATTTCGTGAAATTTTTTGAAATTTGGGTGTCTTTTTTTGCACATAGTTATCCAGAGGATACTAAATGTATTAAAATTACAAATAGTTGTATTTTGGGTGTTTTCTATTTTAATTAGTATTACTCTATTTTAAAATTATTTTTTTGTAGTTTTGCAGTTGAATTAATTAGATTAACATATTAGTCTGAGTGTTCTATGAATTAATATGTTGTAAAACTATATTATTGTAAATGTCTCATCTAAGTTGGTTATAAGTTACAAAATCACCTTAAAACTATGAGTATGTTGTGCAGATTATTTGATAACAAATCAAAATAATAAAATTTTATACTTTTCTACTTATTATACATTTATAACATTTATTTGTGACGTTTACAATGCCAATCAGTCTATTCAGTAATGTCTGTTTGGTTTTGTGAAAAAAAAAATTCAAATCAAAATTATATTT
The DNA here is from genome assembly GCA_000218505.1 of Schrenkiella parvula. NCBI lineage: Eukaryota > Viridiplantae > Streptophyta > Magnoliopsida > Brassicales > Brassicaceae > Schrenkiella > Schrenkiella parvula. Next base: position 7,321,379 of record CM001192.1, on the reverse strand, counting down.
TCCAGTGATCAATTTTCATTAGTAATGTCAGTTTTACCAGTTATATGTTATTTCATTAGTAATACCATTTTTACCAGTTATACGTTTTTTAAAAACAGTCGATCCATATAAGCGTGGTTGAAAATTTATTGTGTGTAATCAGTTCAAATTTAATCTGTCATTTGCAAGTTGGAGAAAAATCAACTACTTTTATGTCGACAGTGGAGGAAATTGTGGTGATTAAGAACTTGACGCCGGAAGAAACGAGCTCCGTTAAGGTGTGAGATCGGGATGAAAGAGAGCGGATAGACTCGACGAAACCGAATAGCTGCATTTCATTTTTTTTCTGTGTTTCCTTTTTTTTCGCTTTTGCTTTTTTTTCTATTTAATTATAATTTTTAATTTTTAGTTTGGACAATTTCTTAATAGCACAAATTATTCCTTTAATGAGGGGTATAGAAAAATTGTTGAAGGATATAAGAGATTTAATTGTTTTTATTCTTTTGTGTTAAATAGAAAACTATTTTTGCGTTCTGTTTATATTTTTTTAGTACTGAAATTGTAGATTCTGCCGGTTTCTTTTTAGTAAAATATTAGAGTTTAAGTTTTCCGTAAAACTTTTGGACTTTGTTTCCAATTTATCCAATTTTATAATTTACCTTGTATCTTTCTTGTGGTTAATATAAGTAGTTTTCTCAAAAAAAAGATTTTTGAGATAATGGCTCACGCCGGACGGCGATAGTGTAGTGATAAAGCTTCATTTTCTTCGTCCTTGCCATGTGATAAGTTTTATTTTGTAAAGACGTGTGGGCTGATGTGTTACTTTATCGTATGTTGGATTTGGTATTGGACTCAAAACTTGGGTTTGTACTAAGCATTGCCCTGTTGGAAAAAGAAAACAAAAAAAGAACAACAAAAGTTTTCTTTTTATTATTATTATACATAACAGTAGAACATTGCAATACATAAGAGGGTTTTGAACATTGACTACAAATTTGTTATCAAGACAGATTTTACAACAGAGTAATAATGCCCCCAAGAAGAAGATAACTAAGAGTGTGTATACATCAAGAGCTTTAAGGGCATATAAGATGCATCCAAATAAATTATCTCTTCTTGAAGAATTTGCTGCCTCTCTTTCCAATACCGGCAGCTTCGAAGCTCGATGAGAGATGAGACCTCGTGTCTGGTCTCCACGTCAGTTCTTTGAGAAGGGAGAACAAAGACGAGAGCGCGGGTGAAATTTCGCTGTCTTTTATGTTCTTACATGACACTACTCTCATGCTCTCGAGCTCTTCCCAGTGCAGAATGACTGACTCTAAACCGCTTGTTGTTAGGACTGAGCATCCTTCCAAAGACAGAAACCTCACCCTCCTGCAAGTTAAAGGGATGATTAAAAGCCCATCTTTCACATCGGAGTAAAACTAGCTGAAGTGTTCATTATTGCAGGGCAAATCTTTTCAGGGTTTCGGAGGAAGCTGTTAGATTTATGTATCACAGTAAACAAACCAAAGCAAAAGCATTCAATGCTCTTCACAATCCATATTTAAGAAACTTCAGTAAAATAGCATGGCGGTATCTCCTATATGAACCATATCATGTGCAGCATCAATGCCAAGTTTAGGTTTTTCTGGGCTAATTACGTTAAACTACATGATCTTTGTCTCATAGAAGCTGTGTTTGACTCTTTACGCAGTTAATTGATGAGATCGTGATGTAAAAAGACCTTTAAAGGAGCAATAGAATACTATATCCTTTGGTCTTCAAAGTAACCATTTGAACAACAATGACCCATGAACTCAATAATGGAAGGGAAAAGATACCTGAAAGCGTTAGCCAAGCTGAAAGAATCATCATCCAATCCCCAGCAATCCTGAATATGAACCTTTGTTGCTCCGTCACACACCTTAAACAACGCTCTCATCCCGTCTTTATCATTCAAACAACACCTCTTGAGTTGTAAAATCTCCAGAGCCGGACAAGATTCCAACAACTTTTCCGGTCCAGGACTAGAGTCCATCTTTCTGCACGACGATACATTCAGCGTGTTTAAACTCCCAAAGTACGAAAGCGCAGCTATCCAACCATCATCCATTCTATGGTCACAAATAGTCAGCTCTTCAAGCACTTCACAACATTGCCCAATCGCTTTTATCCCATCAAAGCTACCTTCACAACCACTAAGCTCAAGTTTCACTAGTCTCTTACACCCTTGTGCTAATATCGTTAGACCTATATCAGACACCGATGAACTATACAGTCCTTCTACGCTTCCCACTAATCTCAAGGCTCTCAGATTCTCACAAGCAGCTATGCCACGCAAGAGATTATCATTGCACTTGTGCAATTCTAGCTCCTGCAAATCAGAACAGCCTTCAGCTAAACCGAGTAATCCCAACTCAGTAGCGTTAATCACTACGAGTTTGAGTAAATCACAGCTCCCTCTTCCTAAAACCCTAAGCCCTCTATCAACCATTTCACTGTGCAACAGATTCTCCTCAACGAAATCCCGATTCGACGAATCCGAAGATATATGAAACGAAAGCGACTTGTGGCAAAGCAAAATACCCGAGTTTCGCGGCGGATTCACACACGCGTTCGTTAAATCGACATTCGTGAGCTTGGGGAACCTAGAGACGAGCTTCCCAGACAAGAGAAAATCCCAATCGAGAACCTTCATAGTCCGTAGACGCCGTCCCTGGAGACTCAACCAGCGTTTGCATACGAGCGAAAAATCGTTGCTCTGTGATTCAGGAAGCTTCTGGAGGATTCTGAGGAGGAGAGAGTCGGACAAGAAGAGAGTTCGATCGACGTCGGAGAAGGAGAAATCGAAATCGGGGATTTGGGATTTGGACCTGGATCTTGGGGATTGAGCCTGAATGACGGCGGAGACTACTTCCTTGAAAGACGTCGTCGGATCGTTCAGCCATGAGCCGGTCCAGCTCGGGCGTCTCCTTCTCAGAGGCGATTTGGGACTCGTCGGCATCTTCTCCTTAAACGACATCGTCTTTTCGAAACTTCAATCGATTTCTTCTTCTCCTGCTTCCTCCACGTTGATGTCTCTCTGCTTCTTCTTAGTGACGATATTTTTCTCTCTCAGGTTATACGAACTGTTCCAACGGATACTTCGAAAGAGATGTCTTTGAAAGAACGAAAGATAGAGAGAAAGCGAAAGAGATTTCGAATTTCTTTTTTTCTTTTTTGGGGTAAAATGAAAAAAAAACAGGGTTAATGGCTATCACGGTGGGGATAAGAGTTGACTGTGAATGGACAAAGAAGTCTTGTGCACATCTCCGCTAAATCTGTATTTAATGGGTCCACTCCACTTTACTAATTATCCTTAAATATTGAATTATGATACTAAGTATCTCAACACTCCTAAATTGGTAATTAGCATATTCAAATACGTGATTTTTTTTTTAATATTAAATTGATTTATCCCATATTAGAGAGATATGTCGAACCTTAATTTCAGGTTTCCGACCCGTAAAGAAGGGCCATTTTAGATTATAAATGTTCCATATTTTACAATTTAAACCCCTATATTATTATTTTTTTTAAATTTGACTAGAGACACCAACTAAGTTAGAAGGTCTACAACAAATTCCTTTTTAACCAAACACAACACATTTACACAAACTTACACTCAACAATACAAAGATCCTATCCTAGGTGCCTTTGTAAGTTATATAAGTTATAACCTTCGTTTTCCCCATCTTTTGCCGGTGTCTAAACCAACAAGCCTCGATGAGGACTGGCCCGGTGATGGACCTTCTATACCAATGGACTCTGGAATGTCCAGATTCCCTTGCATAGGTTGCCCGTAAGATACTACCGACTGTTCTTCTGCATCGTCCACCTGATGCATCTCTAGCCTTGCTTTCGCAACCTGTAAGCAGTAACAATGCAGACTGTGTTAGACTGAAGATCTTACTTATTGGTTATTGCAATAACAGACAAAAGAGAGATCATTTGGTCTTTACTAGTTCAATGTGATGAATTGATCCACGCGCTTCAGCAAGTCTGCTCTGCATCTCATCCCATTTCTTCTTCCGGTGTTCTTCGTTCTCCATCTCGCTCCCTTTCTCGCCCAACTGCTGATACAAAGCTGTGATAACCAATAAAGTGTTATTCTCAGAGATTCGGACATACTACTCAATTCTTTTTCCACAAAACTTTGACAATGGACCTGTGAAGATGGATAGAACCCATAGCTGAGTTGGGATATCAGAGAGCTTCTTTGCAAGGGTAAGAGAGGAACGCAGGATCTCTCTGGCTTGTACGGTGTCGTGTAAGGAAAGAGCCAGATTTCCGAGGAGTGTCAAATACTGTGAAACTAGCTGCAGGTTACCCATATGAGTATGCGCGATCTGCAAACCTTTGGCAAGACGGTTTCTGCATTGGTATCATACATTACATTAGAGCACATGAATCATATCGTTCAAATACTAGGAATTTAGTGAATTTTCTTGATATAGTTCTTTCTATTCATCTGAACACAGTTTCGTATAATTACTTTTTCTGTTCATAAGAGACAAAAAATGGTAGGGGTCTCCACAGTTGAGACAAGTACCAATGCACAAGTATATACCTTGCTTCCTGTAGATCTTGTTGCTTCATCAACAGGAGACCGTAGGCAAAGAGAATACTAGCTTCTTCTCGAACACCAGATAGTGAATTCGTCATCCCATAGAGTGGTCCAATTAAATCAAGTGCCTATATGCAAATAAGAAGATTAAAAGAAGCGCTATAAAGTAAAGCAAGTATAAACATCATACCTTAGATGATGATTCAGCATCTCCGATAGTAAGGTAAGAAACAGCTGCAAAAGTTTGACACGTAGCTTGCATCGATTTACTCTCTGTCAGCTGAAATTTAATTGCACAAGAAAAATCACCATCGGCAGCAAACGGCAAATATGCTGAGTCAATATTAGATAGGCATATAGACACCTCATTCCAAAATTAAGCAAATATCTTCCATCTACATGAGGTTATAAAGTTTACTTTGGTCGCTGCGATACAATGGAAAGCAGCTTCATTGTAGCAACCAACAGAATGAGAATATTGCCCCCTGAGCATCTCAACCACACACTCAGAAGCTTGCAAAATCGTTGGAAATCGAGTAAGCAAATTTTTCATCTCAACCAGGGCCTGCACAATCGATATTTTTGGCAGTGTTAAAATTTCGTTCGAGAAAGCAGTATGCTCGAGAAGACAGCTAATATGACCTAATGCGAGGGGAACTAGAACGACTTTACATACAGAGTTGGTTAACGCAGATAAAAAAGCAGGCTCTATATCACAGTGATGTGGTGAAGGGAGGCAAAAACAAACATAGGAAAATAGAACCGATGATTTACCTCTTGTGCTTCGACATATTCAGATCGTGTAAGTTCCAAAGCCACTTTATTCTCAAGGAACTGCATCTGTAGCATAAGATAAACTCCAGACATCCAGATAGCCGTGTGCCGCAAATCAGCTTCTGCGGAGGGAGAGAGAGAAGAAAAAAAAAAGAGAATGTGAGCTTCATCAATACGAATCATTGCTTCAGCCAAGTGTAGTTACAACAGTGATGTAGATTAAACCTCTAACTTCATCAGTAATTCCAAGCTTGATCAGTTCATCTGCATAAAACATAGCAAAAACACAACATGTCATGCCATGAGATGGAACCCTAAGCTTCTTAGCTGCGTTCCTAAGAAGCAGAATGCTAATTCCTCATAGATGCCACATATACTAAGAGAATGGATCACTCATTAGTCATTAGACTGGTTCAATTCTAAGGACACTGAGCTTTTATTGATTTCAGAGAGACAAAAAAAGGAGAGTATCTAGTATGGTAGATAACAAAATCGTAGGAAGTAAATGGCAGTTATGGGAAGTAAAAGCAGATAAAACGGGAGGTTCGAGTTATAAGGACAAGAGAATAACCTTGAATGATCTGCATTCCAGACTCGATACGTTTTGAACACTCTTTAAAGAGTCCCTTTGGACGTCCCGATATGACAACCATAAGATGGACCAAAGCATAGATGGCACTTTTTGGTAACCACTCTCCATCAATTGGAGATGGTGAAAGCAGTAGCCTCTCGGTCCATGCACGATTTGTATTGCCAAAGAATGCGGGCTCCAGAGAGTTATCAGTGTTAGAAGATGGAGATAATGCGTTCACACGATCTTGGAGCTGAGATTGTCTGGCGGAGAGTGCTGCTCTTTCTCTGGAGGGAAGATCGTAACGGGAGAGACTATGATTCAACGAACCGAGCTCATCCTGTAGCTGCTGAACCTCCTGCATTTTATGCGAATGAGCATTTATGGCCTGGTCTAAGCGGTCGACATGATGCTGAGCGTTCTTATAATCACAGAGCCTGAGGCGATAGAAAACGTGCAGCATCTCATTGTAGAAGAACAAACCGGGGCAGCGCTCAGTCTACAAATGACAAAGAGGAATTAGTAGACTCGTGACAAACCAAGAAAGCAGAAGCTAAATGTAACATACCTTGTCTGAAGAAATGGTCTGCCAGATCTCATCGCATCGCTGAACAGCCTTTTCCACTGAATAATCATCGGTCCATTGCATGATATGAACGTGAAGCATAGAAGCTGTGAAGAACATCTGATTGCAACATAGAGCCACACACTTAACAACAAAGATCACCTGAAGTACCCCGAACGCAAAGAAGAAGAAGAAGAAGAAGAAGAAGAAGAAGAAGAAGAAGAAGAAGAAGAAGAAGAAGAAGAAGAAGAGAGTATGTACCTGGAGCTCAGGAAAACAAATGTGTGAAGCAGAGAGAAAACCAGACTCGAGGGCGGAGAGAGAAGAAGGGAAATCGGCTTGGATGATGAACGTGTTAGCGAGCTGAGAGTTGAAATTGCAAGACCAGAGGTAAGCAGAGACATCCTGAGGAACAGAAGATGCGAGCTCGAGAGCCTTGAGGAGAAGGTTGCGTTGAGGAGGGAATGAAGCAAGGAGGTGATAACAGTGGCTGAGCAAGCTATAAGTCCGGAATTTGAGATCGAAGGAGGAAGGAATAGACTTGAGGAGAAGAAGAGAGCGCTCGAGATGGGACTTGGCGTGGTTGACATTGTGAGAGTAACGGAGCAGAAGAGCAGAGACACGGAGTCGAGTCTTGACTTCAACGAGAGGAAGGAAAGAGATTTGGCTCTGGCAAATGGCTTCTAAGCACTTTATGGTTTTTCCGATCTCACCTAGCTTCTGGTGGTGATCCGCTAGTCCCCACAGACCTTCCGCCACTGCAGCACCTTCCATAGTTTTTGTTCGACCGGTGTTTCGAGTTTCAGAATCTCGGGTTACTTTTCTTTCAAGTAGGAAGCTTTATTCACTTGTACAATCTAAACCCAGGAACATCTGTACTTTGATTGCTGCGTGAATGGAGATCGGAGACGGTGGAATACCGCAAAGCCCTGACCTTTCTTCTCTCGACGATGAAGATCGAAAGTTCTCTCTCTCTCCCCTCATAAGATCCGACCCGCTGTGAAGATATCCAGGCCTGTTTGTTTTGGGTATTTAACTTGGGCCCAAGCCTAAATTTTGAAAATTATAACTTGTTTTCTTTTGGGACTTAATACGTCTAATTCAATAAAAGTAAAAAAGAAAAATACAAAGTTTCAAACATGACTTTATTTATTTTTTTTTTTCGACTTGAAATCTTTCATTTCATTGAACGGGAGAATTTACATTGTCTGCTATTAAAGCATGATCTAAACCCATTGGTTTGTAAACTGTGTTTGAGTAAAACTCTTCTGATTTCAGTTGAGCCAACAAATGAACAGATGTATTGCAATCTCGTTTTACAGCTTCAAATTCTAAATCACCTTTAAACTTCTCTCCACAAGCTTGTATGTCGTCACATAGATTTGAAATCGACCAGTTAACATGTGTACCACGGATGTTCTTGATTAACACAGAGCAATCACCTTCAAATATTATATTATCAAATCCCATAAAGTAGCAACTCCACATTGATATTAGAAGTGCTTTCGCCTCAACTTCCAAAGACGACACTGCAAGTCCAAGATTTGTGCATCCCTAATACTTTGCATCAGCATTTGAGTTTCGAAGAATCCATCCACCAGAGAGTCTACCTGTTAAGAGATTAAAAGCAGCGTCAAAATTACATTTATGTTTTCCAAATGGTGGACACTCCCAAAAAGTGGATGTCTGAGATGCAGGGGAAAAGGATGCAGGTATAGCTGTCACCATGTGTTGGTTCCATTGATGAGCCTCTTCTTTGGTTATCATTGTTACGACAGATGGGTCAATATGTTTTTGTTGAAAGATTAGCTTGTTTCTTGACTTCCAAATCTGCCACATTAGCCAAAAGGATAGTATTTTCTGATCCGGTAACATCTGATCAGACTCTGTTCCATTCAGTATTTGTTCGATATTCCTTTAAATGTCATGTGACGGTGACGATAAGAAAGGCAATGTCAGGAGCGATAATTGCCATGACAACATTGAATATGGACAACGGAAGAAGAAATGATTAATAGTTTCATCTTCCAACTTACACCGTGGGCAAAGAGGATCTAGCACAATCCCTCTGCTCTGTAATCTTGATCATGTTGCCAAAGCTTTGGACATAACTCTCCATAGGAAATGTTTAAGCTTTGGTTGTATTGCTCTTTTCCATATTAATTGTTTCAGGCTCACATTACCGTGTGGTGGAAGGAAAGAAGAGTTAATCTGATCATTGCTCATTGCTAGAACATACCCTGATCGAACAGAGTACTCCCCGTTTGAATTGTTTGACCATATGATCGAATCCTTTTTTGGATGTTGTGATAAGAAAATTTCTGTACTAAAGTTCGATAATGGATCGCCTTGCCGCAAACCACGTTGTGGTACAATATAACCATGTGGCTGTCCATTTATAAGCACTGAATATGTCACTGATTTTACGATCTCCATTATCCAATCCACCCAATTAGCTGAAAAACCGAAAGCTCTCATTGTTCTTTCCAAAAACTTCCACTCAACTCTGTCATATGCTTTACTAATGTCGGTTTTGATTGCCATATACGATTTCTACACTCGTGCTCTTGACTTGAGTGAGTGCATCAATTCATTTGCTATCAGAACATTATTTGTTGCCATCCGACCAAGAATGAAAGCAGCCTGAGATTCAGAAACAATCGAGTCCAACAAACCTTTCAGCCTAGAGACCAAAACCTTTGATATGATCTTGTGTGCAACATTGCAGAGACCAATGGGTTTGTACTCTGAAAATGTACTCGGGTTTGATACCTTTGGGATTAGACATAAATTTGTATGATTTAGTCCCTTTGGCATTTTTTTGGTTCTGAAAAAATCGCGTACCTCGGATCTTACATCTGAACCAACTATGTCCCAACATTCTTGGTAAAACCGAGCTGTAAAACCATCAGGTCCTCGACCCTTATCTGCTCCAATTGAGCAAACTGCTTCATATATTTCTTTGTCGGTAATCTCAGCTATCAAGAAAGCATTCATATCATCCATAACCTTTCTTTCAAAACCAGAAAACCTTTGATCATCTATTGGGTAATTTGCGCTTGAGTAAACTCCCTCAAAGAAAACCTCCGCATGATTACCCACATCTACATCTCCTCTCATGGTAACTCCATTTTCATCTTGAATTGATAAAATGGTATTACGTGAGTACCTTTGTTTTGTACTAGCGTGAAAAAAAGCTGTATTTCTGTCACCGCTCGCAAGCCATGTATTCCGGCTTTTTTGGCGCCAATAAGTTTCCTCGTCACGATATGCCTCTGCCAATTGGTTTCTTAAAACAGGGATATATCCTCTTAATCGTGAGCCCGAGATCATAGGTTTATCCAGATCTTCCTGTAATTCTTTGATTCTCCTCGCAGAATTAAGAGATGCAGAGCGTCTGCAATGTGCAAGAGACAGATGACATTCACGAATCCTCACTGTAATTGGAGATGTATGACTTAAGCGTGTAGAATTCCATCCCCTGCTTACAAAATCTTTAAAATCTGGATGTTGTAATAATCGTTTATCAAAACGAAACATCTTCCTTCTATGTCTAGAGTTAACCAATATCCGAGTTATTGTTGGACGATGATCAGAGCCTGTGAAGCCCATGAACTCTGTTTCAGAAGCCGGGAACTGTACCAACCATTCAGAATTTACTATCACTCTGTCAAGGCATTCCTCCACTACATGATTGTGTCTTGTTCCAACCCATGAAAATCTGTATCCAATTGATCTGAGATCTGAGAAATTACAAACAGTGTACAAGTTTCTGAAATCTCTGAAGCTCCATGAATCTCTTATCTGTCCGCCCTTTTTCTCTTCATTGGAAAAAATTTCATTAAAGTCACCCACTAATAGCCATGGAGGATCACGATTCCTTGATATATGTGCAATTCTATTCCACAAAGCTTTTCGGAATTGTTGAATTGGATGTCCATAAACACATGACAAATAGAACTCCAAACCATTGAATTTCACCAAAACATCAATAAACCTTACATCTTCTGAAACACTAATAACAGAAACAGCTTTCTTCCACATCAAAGCCAAGCCTCCGCCTCTACCAGAAGGAAGAACACAGATAACTGAATCATAACCTAAAGAAACAACAACATTCTTAACATAACTACTATTGTTCATCGTCTCCACTAAAAATAAAATGTCTGGAGCAAATTTGCGACACATCTTCGTCATTTTCGGTTTAGTCAGTGACTCTCCCTGACAGTTCCAGGAACCGATAATCATGGCACCGATGGGGGTACCGGGCCCTCCGCGCCTCCGTCTATTGGTTTGTTTACAGAATTCGAGCTCTGCAACTCAGTAGATCGTTCATGTTTCTTCGCAGGGCTCATCCCCTCATTCTTTTCCCTCTCAGTTGAAAGAGATAGTAGTTCCTCTGTTTCTGTCCGCTTTCTTTTTTGTACCGTAGGATCACGTTGCTTGGGTAAGGTTGTGCTTGTAGTTTCATCTTCTCTGCATTTTCCTTTTGCCTTTCTGAGTTGTTGGTACTTGAGTGTCTCCAACTCCTCTGTCGATACTGGATTTGTCGAACCCACACTACCACCTTCAGTATCGGCTTCCTTCCTCTGTTTGTGTATTGTCTCAGTGTTGTTGGGTGTGTCATTTTGTTCTTTATGTCCTGGATGCGTATCTTCATTATCATGGTTGTCATCAGGTCCCCCATCATCAAAGCCATCATCATCTCCAAAACCCATTTGGCAATCCTTCTTCTCATGGGTTAGAAGCCTACAAGTGTGATGGTGTGTGTCTGATCTGCATGGACAGAAATTACGCAATCATTCGTATTTGAAACGTATAATCGTATTTGATTCCTCCGTAAACTGGAAGTTCCATTGGAAGCGTAATGGATTGTCCACATTCCAAACATGACTTTATTTACAGGAAAAAAATGATACTATTATTTAGGGTATTAATCAGTGATCAAGTTTAAGCATTTGACCCTTGTTATTTTTTTTTAACATTTCACTTGACCCTTATTTTTTTTTATCATCAGAGACATCAATATTTATAATAAACGAATTTAGTATGAATTAAAGAATATAAATCATTTTCATTTCACCATTACAATTTATATATATATATAATTTGTTTTTGCCAAAAATGGTACTTATATATAAATCAACAATTTTCTTTTTGTCGAATATAAATCAATGATTATGAATACATATGTATCAAATCAAATACTATGATTTTGATTTTCTCAAGTGGTGTGGTAATTGGTCCCCACTCTAGACTCTAGTAGTAGAGTATAACCGCACGCGCGTGTGTCTCACCTTCAAAAACCACACGACACACAAAGCTTTTTTATTCACTACGGTTGATTTCATTTACTCTCATGTTTCATCACCGTCAAAAATCTCAAGAGTTTTTAAAATAGCCACGTGTCATAAACGTATTTGTGCCATTTTTTTATTTTCCTTGTACACGAGCACAGACAAACAAATCGCTCGAACGAGCACAGTTACATAGTTACAGGCGGTTTGAGGGCAAATATGTCAATTACTCCAACTTGGAGCGCAGGAAAAATCTCTCACGTGACATGCACACGCATACCAGGCACACACCATCACTTTCTCTCCGATATATAAACCTCTCTGTAGATTTTTTATTAAAAGCGACATTTCGAAGCTTGATTTTCCCTTTCGTCCTTCTTCTTCCTACGTCTTCCCCTAAAACCCTCTCTGCAGAGAATTTTATTTTTCTGGTGAGAAACAAAAAAACTGTTCAAATGTTTCTGGATTTATGTTTGTATTTTCCGATTCTCACTTTCGATTTTCATTTCGATGCTTTGATTTTCCGATTCTCACTTTCCCGTCGACTTCATGATTTTCCGATTCTCACTTTCCCGTCGACTTCATCTTCACTAGATCAGATTTACAATTTTAAGTTGCTGATTTTTTTTTTAAGGTGGAGAGGAGTGAAGCGGAGAGGATCATCGGGAGTAATAACCATGATTGTAAGCTTTCTCTCTATCTCCCTAGTGAGAAAAAAATCATCATCATCGCTCTAGTGATGATGTTGATACTGTTTCCTTTGTGTCTCCCACGCGCGCACCTGAGAACGCGTGTCTGTGTTTCTTGTTAACTCACACAGTCAGCTTTTTTTTTCCAAATATATTCTCCAGGCAGCAGCAACTGATTTTCTTTTGTATACTCGTGTGCAGGAAACGATGTTCGTGAAAAGGAATCCGATCAGAGGCATTTCCGCCGGCGTAAACTCTTCGCCGGCACCGCCTGTGAATGGTAAGAAACTGAAGCAAATTTTTATCTTCTCGCTTTCTCTTCAAACTCTGATTTTTTTTTTTGGTTACAGTTGCAATAGCGCACATTAGAGTCGGATCTTATTACGAAATCGACTCCTCGATTCTCCCTCAGAGATCGCCGGAGCAACTTAAAACGATCAGAATCGTCATGGTATCAACGGATTCTCTGTTTTTTTGGCCCATTAATTTGAGACCGATCTTGTTTTCTTCTTCTGCGTTTTTTTCTCTGGGTTTTAAGACTGATTTCTTCTTCTTTTTTCGCTCCGGGTTTTTTTTTTTTTGCAGGTGAGCAAAATCACGGGAAGCGACGTGTCTCTACGATACCCGAGCATATATTCACTGACATCGCATTTCGATTTCAGAGGTAGCAACATGATGAACCGGACTAAACCGGAGAATAAGAGTGGTGGTAGTCTTCTTCCCGTTTTGGACGAGAGCCATGCGGTTGCGGTGGAGCTAGCCGGAGAGTTGCTTTACAGAAGAATCCCACCTTACGAAGTTTCTGTGAATAGAAACTCGTGGGGTTTTTGGGTTTCTGCTGCTTCTTGCAGGAGCAACAATTTCTCACGTAGAGAAATGGTTTCTCAACCGGCGAACAACACTAGACTCTCTCGCGCGATTTCGCCGGACGGAAAGTGCTGGTCTGAGCTGAGATCGAGAGGGATGATCAAGTGGGGGAAGAGGTTGCGCGTGCGGTACCAGAGCCGACATATTGACTATAAGAAGATGAATAAGGATAATTCTAGACTGAAGGAGGAAGCGGACGAAGAACAGATCTGCAAGGAGGAGATGGAAGAAGATGATGCGAATGGAACAGAAGGCACTGATCATGGGCTGGAGAAGTATGCAAACGACGGAATCCGTAAGAGAAAGCTAATTGAATCGAGGGCTGAGAGACTCGCTAAGAGGGCCAAAGTATTTGATCAGAAGATAGAAAATCAAATCGTTGTTTATAAGAGGACATCAGGGAAGAAACTTATTGAGGAGATGGAGGAAGATGAAGGGAACGAAACAGAAGGCACTGATGATGGACCTGAGAAGGATGCAAATGATACCAGAAAGCCAATTGAATACAGGGCTGAGAGACTCGCTCAAAGGACGAAAGTATCTGAGCAAAAGAAGGAAAATCAAATAGTGGTTTATAAGAGGAGACCAGAGAAGAAATTTATTGACAGATGGTCTGTTGAGAGGTAAAGAGCAATTTTTTTTTTAACGAAATTGATGATCTCTGAATTTGGATTTGCACTTGATTCATCTGAATTTATCGTTAATTTTGGAATTTTGAAGGTACAAACTAGCTGAGAAGAACATGTTAAAAGTAATGAAGGAGAAAAATGCAGTGTTTGGTAACTCCATACTCAGGTCAGAGTTGAGGTCAGAAGCAAGGAAGCTGATTGGAGACACGGGTCTCTTGGACCATCTGCTTAAGCACATGGCAGGTAAAGTGGCTCCTGGAGGTCAAGATAGGTTTAGGAGAAGACACAATGCAGATGGAGCAATGGAGTATTGGTTGGAGAGTTCTGATTTGGTTAACATAAGGAAAGAAGCAGGAGTCGAAGATCCTTATTGGACACCTCCACCTGGTTGGAAGATTGGTGATAATCCTACTCAAGATCCTGTCTGCGCTGGAGAAATCCGTGAGATCAGAGAAGGATTAGCTAGCTTGAAAAGGTAGAAAAAGTAACATTTTTGGGTTGGTTATATATGATCATCTCTCTTTTGCTAATACTAAATCATTATTAGCTCATGACTGTCTTGGTCTTGGGCAGAGAGATGGAGAAACTCGCCTCAAAGAAATACGAGGAGGAGCTTGCGATCATGACTACACCTAATTCTTGTGTTACTAGTCAGAACGTAGACCATGATAATCTGATGACTCCAGCAAAGGTAAAGAGCTCAGAAACAAAAACTGATTTCTTCCTTGTGATATTGTTTAAAGTTACTTTTTGAACATCTCTGCTGCTTCGTCTCAGGAAATTTACGCTGATCTGCTGAAGAAGAAATACAAAATCGAGGACCAGCTAATGATAATTGCAGAAACCTTGCGCAAAATGGAGGTATACACATATTTATATCCCCATATTAAGTTTTAAACACACAAACACTCTTCTTGCTAGTTATAGCTGAACCATTACTCAAAAGTGAAATCTTCTAGGAAACTCCCTTGGCTAGTAGCCATGTAAAATGGGTCCATTTGGGATTATGTGATGAAAGATTTTCACAGTGTCCATGAGAAGCCACTTTGGTGATGATACATTTGTGTTTAATTATGGATGGATGCAAATGCAGGAAGACATGGGATGCCTTAAGAGAACAGTGGACGAGAACTATCCTAGAAAGCCAGACTCAACAGAGATGCCTTTGCTACTAGAGGACTCACCAAGAATGAATACAGTAGAAGGAGAAGTGAAGGAAGTGAACAAGGAGAACCAAATCACAGAGTCACCTCAAAAAGGCAAGAGAGATGATGTACAAGAAGAACGATCACCACTTTCACTTATAAACAACACTGGTTTCAGAATCTGCAGGCCCGTGGCGAGTTTCTCATGGCCCAAACTTCCTTCTCGTGCCGATGAGTTTGCTTCTTCGCCAAGTCATCGACCATCTACTACTGCACCTCATTGTCCAGTCAAGCCACTTGCAGCTAAGCGTCCTCTCGTTTTGCCTTTTCCATTCACCATCGGTTCCCAAGAAGCTCCCACGAATCTCTTCAACCTTTAAAGCTCACATCTAAAACTGATGCATCAGATCTCACTTCCCTTGCAAGTAAGCTCTATAAAACTACAAAGCAAGCAGATATTTACAAACTATCATTTATTATAGAATATAAAGTACGGGAGCCTTATTCTTATGGCAATAATTGGGAATTTTGAATCTTTTTTTCCCCTCTTTAATTTCTCTGATTGAGTATATATAGAGGGATGGATGTCTTGAATCGGCTTATATATATTATAGGAAAATATTTGGAAATTTGAAAACTGGGATCAGATGATTCTGTATTACTGAACAATTTCTATTATTGATACGGTTACAAAAACAAAGTTATTCAATTCGTAAGGCTTTTTTATTTTAAGTAATCCACTTTGTGCATCAATTATGTCCCACTGATGTGTATAAATTCTAGTTTGCGATTACAGGAGGCACAAACAAACTATAAAATATGAAAGTAATGTAGTAAATACATAGTTAGCTGATCCGGTCCGGTTCGGTTCTTTTTGTCATGGATATAATATACAGCCGTGGTTAACATGTGACATCCGCTGGTTAAAATCTTGGTCTTTCCGGTCCGGTGATTTTCTGACATTTCCGCAATAAACGCTCATCTCAATTTTTTTTTAAAAAAAGTGTATAAGCTTAACTTGTTTCATGTGATGAATTCTTAAAATCATTCTTAAACCATAAACCCTAAAGTATCTTGAGCAAGGGTTAAAACTTAAAAGAGCATGGGCCAAACTTCATGTCCTGATAAGCTAGCTTTGTATCACATTTTTAAAATCTCACAAGAATACAATTTTTATTTTTAGGCCCAAGTTACAAAACCATGCCCCGTTTCTGTTTTCCAATTAAGACCGAGCTTACTCTTGGTATGTCATGAGCACTAGGTCACTTGATTCCACTCTACTTCATATACTTATTTCACATGTTCTTCATATACTAATTAACGCCAATCTTTACAATTGCTTCCGATTTTGTCCACAAGTATCTTACAAGTGGTAATTCGTAAATTGAAATCATATAAATATATAATCTAAAACAGAATATGTTTTTATAATCCGGTGTATGATATCACATAGCTATGTAATTTGCAACCAAATTAATTTTTGTATTACTATATGTAAAATTTAAAAAAAATAGTTGGCAATGAGAAATAATTAAAAAACAAAGCAATGTTTTGTCAACAAACAAAGCAATTATATATTTTGTTTGCCAAATTGTCAGTACTAAAATTTGTGACGTTTTTAAAAATTTATTAGCCACTTGTTATTTTCTGTTTCAACATGTAAATTTTATACATAGCATGTACAAAATCAATTATATAGAAAGATTAATAAATCATATCTCAGTCTGATAGTCAATCACTTGTGCCCAAAGAAATTTGACGAAAAGGGTTTATAAATTACGGCCAGCACAGCATTTCCATCTCTCGATCTTATATTATAAGTTTTTTTTTTTTGCATTTCATCCATATTGTATAATCGTCGAGTTTAGTTTTATAAATTCAATAAATTAACAAATACTACAAAATAAAAAAATTAACAGGTTCTGAATCAAATTAGTGTAAAAATTAATAATAAAATAATAAAATAATAAAATAATAATTAATATTATATAAATTAAAATATAATTTCAGGGCTATTTATTCTTTATTTAAAATTAAATTTTTTTTAATACTTATCTTTAGTTTTAATTATTTCATTAAAAAAAATTAGTATCCTTTGTTTTTTCGCCATTTTCAATATGTAAAACTTATTAAAATGTTTAGATGTGATAACTAATTTCATATGCAACTACTAATACGAATTTTGACTTTAACATCAACATTAAAAATTACATATATTATTTTTTACACATGTCAATTTTATATGTTTTGAACTTATGAACATACATTACTTTTATATAGATATTCAAGTATGTTAACATTCATTTTATTGTGGCAGATATGATTAATCATAACTTCAAATTTTTTATATCATTTTTATTTACAAATTCATTTAAAAACTTGAATATAAAATTTTTTAAAATATATTTTTTTAAAATGGAGTAAATTTTTTTTAATATAAATTAATCTTTTTTTAAGTCCTAACCTTATTAATTTATATAGATTTGACTGTATCTGATATTATAAAACTTTTGTATGGTCGTCACATAATATACGCGACCATCATTTCTGTAGACAGAACTAGCCAACAAACTCAGCTGGCGAGTGCTCTCTACTGCAGGGCAAAGGATAAATGGTAATAGACGAATAGTTTCTAAAACATCCCACTTTGGTTTATGTTGAAATAGTGAACAAAAATAGTTCACATGCAAATAAGATATAAGTATGTTTTCATAATAGCATATACATATGTTCGTTTTCTGACTCTACAAACAGAATATGACTCTACAAACAGAATATGCAGCCATGATCGTTTTTTTTTTAAAAAAAAACTATAAATTCGCATTCAATATTCATTTTCTTAACAATAAGAATTAGAGTTTGAAAAGCAGATTAACAATAAGTACTACTATAATGTTTTGTTTTATTCTCGAGTTTATAATTTTTCGAGTTTATATGTTTCTATTTTCTATAAGATTTAGATTAGTAGGATATGTCAGTATTAGCAAATTT
Source organism: Schrenkiella parvula (assembly GCA_000218505.1). Classification (NCBI taxonomy): domain Eukaryota; kingdom Viridiplantae; phylum Streptophyta; class Magnoliopsida; order Brassicales; family Brassicaceae; genus Schrenkiella; species Schrenkiella parvula. Next base: position 7,303,284 of record CM001192.1, on the reverse strand, counting down.
TCAAAAAAAGAAAAAAAATAGAGACGTTAATTTTTGTAGGACTCGCAACCTAAAAATTCTTTTTCCACAAATCACTTAAATATATTTACAACAAATTAACTTTATCAGAATTACACATGATTCAGACACATCTTATTTAACCACAAACCAATTTTTAATATACATAAAGCATGAGATTATCACACTAACCTTCACATAAACTTTGTTACAGCAAAGTAAACCTAGAGAATATGCTATGCACTCAATCGAGTTGGAAATGTTATGGTTAGGCTTAGGATGCCAAAATGGATAAAAAAACTCGTTCAATTTAGCTCTAATCAGCATGAGCTAAAATATTTCATGAACCAACTCAACTTATTTTATTTAGTATATAAGCTTATATCTATTGTTTTGAATAATAATCACTTAAATCGTGAGGTAAATAAGTTACTTTGCTAACTTTCTTAAACAAACAATAAAGAGAATAATTAAAGTAATCCCGTAAAATCATTTAATTTACATGACAAAAATTAACTTTATGAGTGAGAGAGATGAAGACAGTTGACATGACAAAGGGAAAATGTGAAAAAAAAATTTGTTAATTGCCAGACTTTTGGAGTTTTTATCATGTAATTTTTTTTATTTATTAGTAGTATTTATAAAAAGAGTGTTATTTAAAACGTAATATATATATATATATATATATATATTTCCTTTATTAATGTACTATATCATGTTTCTATACTTTAAAATAAGTGTACTGCAAAAATAAATAAAATTCATATTTCTTTAAGATAAATGTACTTTGTTTAAGTTTTAGTTAATGATACAATGTATATTTCAATGTATATATATAAATTTATTTAATTTCAAATATTGAAAATATAATTATATTATTTAAATCTAAGAAAAACGTTTTAGCACGCAGGCTAACTCATGATTTATTAGAGCATCTTTATGTAACTCTTCAACTATTAAAGTCATTTATTTATCAAGTAAACATAACATAAAATGTCAACAGTTATACAATTAAAAGAATAAAGTTGGATGGAACAAGATATTCTTCTAGATTTTCACCATTTGTGATAAAAAAAATTATATATATATGGAAAATTAGTTCCACTTTTTTTTGGAGAACAAAAATTTTTTCTACGATCTTTCCACCCAAAACATGAACAAGGAATTTTTTTTTCTAATATTTTGCAAGAGAATGAGTAGAATTTCTTTATTCCTTCATATCTTTTGTTACATCTAACTAGTGATCTCTTATATTTATTCTATTGATCTCTCTAGTTGTATTCATTTTCACCCACAGTTTCAACTCATAAAAAAATTTGAGCTAAATTGAGTTAGTCCATGGACTAGTTTTGACATATTTCACTATAAATAAACTGTTATTTAATGTAGTATATGTTTTTTTCTCCTGTATGACCCATAATCTTTCAGTGTAATTGGACAAAATGGAGAAAATAGTTGACGATATAAAAAGAACAAAAGTAATTAGCAACCAAATCAGAAATTAGAGAAACAATTTGTTTAAGATTCTCGAGGATGACTAGTTCCATGTAGAGCAGACCAGCTAGCTGTAAGTGTTTGACCTTCTTATTTAATAACTATTGGAACTATATTTAAACTTGTTTTTATAATTCAGTTTTAGTTCATGTTCTCAATAAAACTCGAAGACAACTGTACGCTTTGCATTAACCATTTTATTTCGGCTGAGTTTGTGACAATTTTAAATTATGATTTGTGTGTCAAGGGGACAAATAAACAAAGTTTTGATTGCTTAAAAGACTTTATATCATAGTAATAACTACATCTTACTCAACATTGATAATATACATTTATAAGAAACAATGATTAAATATTTGTGTTATGTGACAAAATAATATTAGTGTACTAAAAACTGATTAAGATGTCTTTTAGGTGCTAGGCCACCACTCTTTTTGTTTTTTTCTAATAAACAAACATAATTCTTCTTTTTTACATTTTATCTAATATAAGCCAGATAATCCATCTAGGTCTAGATTTTATGTGCATAAACGTTTCTCAAATGTTATTCTGAAAGTTCTATAAAAGCAAATATTCATTTTTAAAACAATTTGTTTATAAATTCATCCGCAGTAAATTAGCAATAAATGTTTATTACTTATGTTTTATCTTATTTAACTCCTAAGACTTATGATTTTTTTAATAACTTTTTCCAATGTGATCGTTTTAATTAGGGTTAAAAATGTAACTTACAACCTACTTCTTGGTGACGACGGATTCTCATTTTCTCACGCAAGCAGTGTCTAACCATTTTTAAAGTCTTAATGTTTAAGAATTTTTCCCTAATTTTAGCGATAAATAAACCACTAAGTGGTCGAATAAGAATCTCGAGTTTTTAATCATTCATTCACACCTCTCTTTAAGACCAAACATCTTGAAATGTAGAAATAGTTGGAATAAAAAAGATGGTAGTTGGTTTTGATTATTGTAACGACGACAAAGATTAATCTAGAGTTTCTGAATATTATACGAAATAAATACTAGATTTATAGTATGTAAGAGTATTTCATCCAAAATATCTAAGAATTGTATAGTGGAAATATATTATAAACTTCTGAAAAAAAATATCTTTTAATTAATTAAACGGCGACCTCTATTCACACACACACACATATATATATATAGTTTTTGAATATTATACGAAATAAATACTAGATTTATAGTATGTAAGAGTACTTCAACCAAAATATATAAGAATCGTATAGTGGAAATATATTATAAGCTTCTATAAAAAATATCTTTTAATTAATCAAACGGCGACCTCTATTCACATATATATATATACACGAATAAAACATATTTGAAGAACCAAACGAGACTAAGTTGTATCACAAACATAAAAATGCAACAATCACAAACATAATCATTAATCATAATCATCATTTGAGGTTAATTAATGTCTTTGGAACTTCCGGTGTTTGACATCTCAAAGCCTCTAAGCGAGTCGTCGCTAACGTCACTACAAGATGCGTGTAAAGAGTGGGGTTTCTTCTACGTGATAAACCATGGCATCTCCGGCGATATGTATCATAAACTCCGGCGATTCTCCGGCGGAGTTTTCGAGCTCGGAGATGAGGAGAAGATGAAGATGGGTGCGTCTAATTACACTCCCCGTTTCATTGCATCTCCTTTCTTTGAGAGTCTCCGTGTCTCCGGTCCCGATTTCTACGCTTCGGCCAAGTCTTCCGTTGATGTTTTTTCCGACCAAGCTATGGATGAAGAGTTCAGGTATACATTAATAGTTTAATACAATTACATATATTATATAGTATGTGTAATAATATATAAAACATACGGATGCTTGTTGACATTTTCTTTCGCTACCCTTAATACGATGTCATTTAATGAGTTGAATTAAATTTAAAGTCGTTTCATATTTTGGAAATTGTAGAAACTAGAAACCAATTCTTTAAGCTACCTTCTCTAGTCTCAACTAATTTACATATAACCGAAGACGGTTTTGGATAGAACAAAATAAAACGTGAGCATTGGATCCTGTTTAAAAAACTATATATATATATATAATTTTTAATTTTTTTTAGAGTATATTTAAAAAAGTGGTTTATATTTTTGGTTTTAAAGTTTTTTAAAAGTTATGTCATTGGTTTTTGATGTCTTTTTTTTCATATTATATTCTATTTTTGTAAAATAAAATCATAGTTTAATTATGTCATCTTTATAGTATTAACTGTAGCCTTTTAATTATTTTTTATTTATAGATTCAGATATTTTAAAACCGCTCTTGCATGTAATCCACTAATTAGTATCATCTTTCTCGTTTTGATTACAAAGTGTTTACATTATTTGGCTTAGTGTATGCTACAGATATATGTTCATGCAAATTATTCTTTTTTCTCTAACATCAACTCATCATTAAGAAAAAACGAATTGCATCAATTAATAATCAGTAGAATGATTTTGTGATCGGATTGTCAAACAAAAGAGAAATCTGATTCCACTCGTATTAGTTACTCGTTATTTCATAAGTGGGCATTGCATCTATGCATTCTCTTTAAAGCATTTATTGCATGCACTAATATATTCTTCAAGTCTTGTATAACACATAAAGTACAAAAAGAGGTGAAAGTTAGAGATGTTGTGATGCTTTGAACTATCACAAATTGTTATCAGATTTATATATTTGAAACCAAGACCAAATTTGTTATTAATATGACTATAGTATTTTCTAATTAATTGTTTTTGTTTGTTTTTTCTTTGTTTATAAAGCGTGTTGATGAAAGAATACGGAGAAAAGATGACGGAACTATGCGAGAAAATAATGAAAGCCATACTCTCTAGCTTCGGAGACGATCTTCATCAAAAATATTACGAGTCTGAGTTTGGAAACTGCCATGGCTACTTCAGGATGAACAACTACACAATCCCTTTAGAACAAGATCATCAAGAAGACGATGTTGGTTTGATCGAAGGGCTAGGAATGCACACTGACATGAGCTGCATCACGATCGTTGATCAAGACGACATTGGAGGTCTTCAAGTCAGAACCAGAGATGGGATTGGTCTCATGGATATTAACCCTAAAGATGAAGCTTTGGTCGTCAACGTCGGAGATCTTTTACACGCTTGGACCAACGGACGGCTGAGATCGTCCCAACACAGAGTTGTGTTGAAACGACGTGGTTTCGTCGGTAACAGATTCTCCCTCGCTTTCTTCTGGTGCTTTGATGATGAGAAAGTCGTTTTTGCCCCTGATGAAGTTGTTGGAGGTTGTGAGGGTGTGAGGATATTTCGGTCATTTAAATGTGGGGATTATTTGAGGTTTAGGGAGAGTAATGAGAAAGGGAAGTTCGAGAAGGTTGGGCACACGGTTGAAGACTTTGCACAAATTGAAGACCGTAATTAAGTTTTTGTTTTTGATTAATTAATTAATAATCCTAATGTCGAAAACCATACAAAAGTACAGCTACTTGCGTTTTTGTTGTTTTGTATTTAGCTATCAAAATTCAAAACTCGAATCTACTCACAAAATTAAAAAAAAAATTAGATAAATAGTTTTTAATTTTTTTGGGTTTTCAACACAAAACCAATTGACAATAAATGGATTGGTCCAAATTATTTATATATTATTCAGGGTTTTTCGGATCCGAGAACATGGACCACCTATGTGCTGGATTACAAGAATGTTTGGATCAGACTCTAATACCGTGTTAAGTTTTCTGAACTTCTAAACTCAAAATCAATTGATAATGAATGGATTTACCCAAATCATTTATATATTGAGTAAAATCCCTCTTAACTTATGATGTGAGACATTATCGAACTTTTGATGTAAAACGTTATTCACATTGGTCATATATGCGAATGTTAATCCGATTCAGCTTAATACACGTATAGTTAGATATATCTTATCTCTGATATACCATAGTTTATAAAGTTTTTTGCATTTTATTATAAATTCTCCATTAGATATGCAAGATGATTTCTCTTCATGATTATAATGTGTAACATTTGACATTTAGTCAAATGTTAAATTTGTCAAGATTTCTGAACTTTCCACTTCCATATTTTATTCGATGACCAAGGGTGGGTTTACTATGTGTAAGAGAGTGCGATCATTTGCTACCAATGAATTTTAGTAAGCATATTTTAATTACATATGAAAATATATAATTTAATTGGTTAATAGAAATGCAGTTGATTACTTCTCTCGAAAAATAAGAATATTTATAGGAAAATTAAATGAAGGGTTAGGAGTATTGAGGCAGGCCACAAAGTTCTATAAACCATATAATAAGAAGAGCCGATGATAATAACTATATAAAGTTTGCATAATTAGAATGGACCGTTTCCTAATTGTGTTTAGCGTTTGTTTTTCTTAGCACATGCTTTATTTTATTTGAATGAAACACCTTTGTTTTAAGTCTATTTTAGTTATTACTAAATTGGATTAACTTGAGAATCATTCAGAATTGTTTTTGTACATTATGAAATTATCATATCAGATACACATTCGAAAATCCTCACTTTAGAAAATTAAACCACCCCCTATCACCAATTTGTTTCTATATTTATGTTCTTAATTATGGATAATCATCACTTTATTCGATTTTTTTCCTTTCATTTTTCTAATTTTTAATTTTATTTTTATTTGCATGTATAAAAAATATCATTCGATTCTATCACAATTTTTTTTATTTTACTTTTAATACTCAACTTTTTTATACATATAAAAGCATAGATCTGATATAAATTTAAAATTTTTTTTTGTTTTAACTTCTCTATATTTTTTTACTGTTACTACAAGTTGTAGCTTGAAAATAATCGCAAAGTAATTTTTGAAGATTTGGTGCTTGTTCAATCACTTTAAAACAGATGGAACATCCCCAATTACAACATTACATTGCAACGATTCACAATTATTAAAGCAATCTTCAACACAATTATGTTTACCTTTACTAAAAAAGGATGATAACTTTTGTGTCTATTTGTTAGCAAAAACGAGGAACTTCGATTATCAGTCTTTAAAGAACAATTCGGGCTAATAATGGGCCTAAGCCTGATATCGGCCCAATAGCGAAGCCGCCTCTGTAAAATCTCGAGTCTCGTTGTACTTTTGTCGTCTATCTCTCAATTGTTTCTTGACCTTCGATAAATCCCGTATGTTCGCGCTATCTTAAACCTACACATAGCCCTCTTCTCTGCCTCTCCTAGATCTGAAACCCTAATTATTGAGTTCGCCATGGATTCCGTGGAATTAAACAATTCCAATCCTTCTTCTCACACCCTAGATCATCCTCATTCCTCCGAAGCCGTAGGTAACACTGTTTCCTTCGCTTCGGATCACCCAAATCCTCAGACTTCGGCTCCTGAAGCTACCAACGGTTCTTCTGCTCCTGCGCCGGTTACTAATGGTTCGGCGACGAAGCCTGATTTCCTGCGCCCTTTGATATCGGAGAACGGCGTTAGCAAGACGCTAAGTGGTAACGAAAAGGATCAATCTGGTGGTGAGGAGGAGACCACAAGCAGGAGGAAGCGTCGGAGCAGGTGGGATCCTCCGCCTTCTGAGTCGGTTAATAACACTAGCGCCGAAGGTGGTGATTCCGGCACTGGGATCAAGAAACGTAAGTCGAGATGGGCAGATGATGAGCCGAAGCCGGTGATTCAGCTACCTGATTTCATGAAGGATTTCACGGGAGGTATCGAGTTTGATCCAGAGATTCAGGCTTTGAACAGTAGGTTACTTGAGATCAGTAGGATGCTTCAGTCTGGTATGGCTTTGGATGATAGACCGGAAGGACAGAGGTCTCCTTCTCCAGAGCCAATTTATGATAACATGGGAATTAGGATAAACACTAGGGAGTACAGAGCAAGGGAGAGGTTGAATAGAGAAAGACAAGAGATCATCTCTCAGATCATCAAAAAGAATCCGGCTTTTAAACCTCCTGCGGATTATAGGCCTCCCAAGCTCCAGAAGAAGCTTTTCATCCCGATGAAGGATTTTCCAGGGTACAATTTTATTGGTCTTATTATTGGTCCCAGGGGAAATACTCAGAAGAGAATGGAGAGGGAAACAGGTGCCAAAATTGTGATTCGGGGTAAAGGGTCTGTGAAAGAAGGTAGGCTTCAGCAAAAGAAGGATTTGAAATACGACCCTTCAGAAAACGAGGACTTGCATGTTTTAGTCGAGGCTGAGACTCAAGAAGCACTTGAAGCTGCTGCTGGTATGGTTGAGAAGCTCCTTCAACCTGTTGATGAGGTGCTGAACGAACACAAGAGGCAGCAGCTCAGGGAGCTTGCCACCTTGAATGGAACGATAAGGGATGAAGAATTTTGTAGGCTGTGTGGTGAGCCAGGGCATAGACAATACGCATGTCCTTCTCGTACAAATACTTTTAAAAGTGATGTTCTTTGCAAGATTTGCGGTGATGGTGGACACCCTACTATTGATTGTCCTGTGAAGGGTACTACTGGGAAGAAAATGGATGATGAATATCAGAACTTCTTGGCAGAGTTAGGAGGAACTGTCCCTGAATCTTCTCTCAAACAGAGTACTACTACTTTGGCTATTGGTCCGGGAAGTTCGGGAAGTAATCCTCCATGGGCTAATAATGGGGGGAGTGGGGCTAGTGCGCATCCTGGCTTAGGGTCAGTCCCGGCCAAACCCTCCAAAGAATATGACGAAACAAATCTGTACATTGGGTTTTTACCTACTATGCTTGAGGACGATGGTTTGATTAATCTGTTTTCACCCTTTGGTGAAATTGTGATGGCAAAGGTAATCAAGGACCGCCTGTCTGGTCTGAGCAGAGGCTATGGTTTTGTGAAGTACGCTGATGTCCAGATGGCTAATAGTGCTGTACAGGCAATGAATGGTTATCGCTTAGAAGGTAAAACACTTGCTGTCAGGATTGCTGGTAAACAGCCACCGCCTCCTGGACCCCCAGTACCTCAGCCACCAACTCAATCTTATCCTCCTCCAAACCAGACGCCTGGTGCCTATCCTTCGCAACAATATGCCGCTGGTGGGCAACTGCCAAATCCTTCGTACTCAACGGCTCCAGTTCCTTGGGGTCCTCCTGTTCCGTCCTATTCTCCATATGCTCCTCCACCTCCTCCTCCTGGTTCTTACCATCCTGTCCCTGGTCAACATATGCCTCCTTATGGAATGCACTACCCACCACCACCTCCTCCTCATGTGGCACAAGCGCCTCCACCTGGCACAGCTTCTAGTGAAAGCCAGCAAAGCTTCCCACCAGGGGTACAAGCAGACAATGGTGCTCCTGGTTCATCTGTGCCACCAAATGTCTATGGTAGCTCGGTTTCAGGTGTGCCTGGACAGCCTCCGTATATGAGTTATCCATCCTATTACAATTCTGTTCCACCTCCACCACCTCCAGCACCTGCCTCGTCTACCGATCATTCCCAAAGCATGGGTAACATGCCATGGGCCAGCAATCCTCCTGTGTCGTCATCTGATCACTCGCAAGGTCTAGGTAATGCACCATGGGCACCTAATTCTATGCCACCTTCTGCTGGATATTCACAGAGCATGGGGAACGTACCCTGGGCTCCCAAACCCCCAGTACAGCCACCTGCAGAGAATCCATCCGCTGTTGGAGATTCTGAGTATGAGAAGTTTATGGCTGAGATGAAGTAGCATGTGTGTTCTGAGGAGAAACTCCTTAGTGGAGAGGTAAGATGTCCTCATTTGATGTTCTTTTTGGTACTCCCTAAATGTTTTGATGTTAAAATGTAAAATTGAATCATATGGCTTTAGCATATGATAAAAAAGCTTCTCTTCCTCAAAATTTTCCTACGTTTCAAAAAATCTTTTCACCCAACATCATTCTGTAGTCTTGCAGTTGCAGGATAAATCAAGTCGAGCATGTTGTGTGATACTGCCTTTTTTTTTCTTGAAAGTTTTTTCTGCTTATATGTTTGATTTGACGTATTTCTCTGTTTATAATTTTGATAACTAGTTGATGTAGCTCATTAATCTTGGTCACTGGTGTGTTTGTGAGCAATCCCACAGCTAAAGGAGCATCTGTTCTGGTATCCGATTTCGAAACATAGAATTCGGGAGTTGGATGTTAAAATATTTGTCAATCTACCCTCCTTTTTTTTCACTACTCGTTTTGCTCGTTGTTTATTAAGTAACTCCTAATGTGTTTTCTATCCCATATGGGATGCATTTGTTTTCAGTTTTTTAATTTGACATGATCTAAATAGGTTCCAAAAGTTTGTCTCTGTTATTGTATACGGCTCATTAACACAAAACTTTGTTTTCTTCCTATTGTTTAATATTTTTCAGGTGTGATGTTCCTTGGAGCTCTTGTACCCTGATTTCTTACATCTTACTTGTTGGCAGTTTGGGACTCACATCTTAACCCCTTGCTATGCTGTTGTGAAATATGCAGAGATTCAGGCTGGAAGCTCCGAATTCATACAGTTGCACTTTCTGGAAGGCCATAAGATATTTATTCATGTTACTGATAATAACTGCTGCTCTTTTGTAGGACTATCTATATATGTCTCAGGGTTCATGTTTCATTTCATAATATTCATATTTACCGATGACCAGTGTTTTAAATCTGTCTTTGGCTCTTTCATTTGACTCACAATTTCTTATGTACCTCTTCAATTTGAGACTCCAGACTTTTGGTGGCATTGTAGTGTGAAACATATCTATTTTGATTCCTCTTGCTCTTGATGTTTTCTCTATTGTTATCTCATCTCTCGTGTGGATAGGGAATTAATCATCAGTTTCTCAGGAACATGAAGGCAGCAGGGTATGTTGAATTACAATGGGCATATTGATGCCGATACTTTTGATCGCTATTCTCCTCCTTGATCCAATCTTATATACTGTGATCTCTCTGATAGATATCTCTCAAGCTTCCATGTGACAGGTGTGAGTTCTGGCTAGTGATCATTAACCATTGTTCTTGTCCTCTGGCTAGTTCCTATGTCTGGGATTTTCTATCTTTTTTGACACAAAGCTTTTTAATAAGTTTGGGCGTAGAGGAGCTATAGTCAGTTTGATGAATGATGTGCATTAAGAAACGAAAGCTGTGTCTTGATTGTGTTGGATTAAACGTGGACTCATGGCTCACTGAAAACCATTTTGTTCAAGTGTGTGCTTACGTTAACGATTTTGGTAAGTGGTGTGATTTATTAAAACTAGGGGATGTTGGCATGGAGCGTATTCGTATGGAGGAAAGCATATCGGAACTCTCTGTCTGAGCTAATTCGTATGGAGGAAAGCATTGTTTTTATTTTTAATATCTGGAACAATAAATCTAAATTTTTATAGAGTTAACATGACATTCTGATATCTATTTTTTTTTAATATATAAATACTGGTCTAGGGAAGGCACGCATTTGAATATCTCGAATTTTAGGATATCCAAATGATTTTGCTATATTTGAAAATTTTGGATATTCGTGAAAAAAAATCTGATATTTGAAACTGATCTGAGATAAAATTTTAAAATTTTAAATGTTACGCAAAAAGATGAATTTATAAACTGATGTAAAATTATTTTAAATTTTTAATTTTTACTGAAACTAAAATTATAAATATTAATTAATATTTTTTACTTACAATTTTAATAATATCTGATGAAAAAATTTGTGTATTTAACATTACCAAGCTTTAAAGAATATTTTTTTAACTAAATAAATTTGAATATTAAAATTATTTTACACTTCTAAAATTACTATTAAATTTTGTTATAGATAGATTTGTTTAAATCTAAAATAAGCATTATAAAATACATAATCTGAATTTGGATATCTGCTTTTAAGTACTTTTATATTTCAGATCTGAATTTTAATATTTGGATTTAAGTTAGAATATCGGACATCTAATTTTTCTGAATAAATCGAATTCAATAAACATATCAAATTTTGGATCCAACATAATTTTTCGCCTATAATATTGGTTAAGGTTAATTACTTTTCGCGTAAAAGAAGTTATCCATAAATGTGGATAATATATATCAAATAATAGATTTCTAGATACAATGTTTTCGAAGATCATCACATAAAAATTATCAAAACAGCAAATAACACAACCATGCATCTGTATACAATTACAAATATTTGAATATATAGAATGAAATAGAATTGGCTAAGCTTAGATTAATCGATTCATTCGGCTAGATCCAAAGGCATGTCTAATAACATTAATAGTACATGTCGTTAGAAAATAAAAAAAAATCAAAAAAAATCTCAAGCTAATATATATATCCCAGGGCAGCTAAAACAGGATCGCAAGGTCCAGCCTTTGACACATTTTCGGTGGGGGAGGCCTAGTCTGATCTGAGAAGTCATAATTCAGTTCGGATTTATATATTAATTTAATTTTATAAGGAGATTTTCAGCATAGTGCATATAGAATCGTTAGGTGTGGATCTTCGTTACCGATATAATTGTCAGGCGTATATTTAAGGCGATAAAATTATCCATTGTAGAGTTGAAATAAATTTTATAGTTTGTAACTGAATAATAATTCAGTGTTAAAAAAAGTGAACATATATTAGTTATATTTTATTATAGATGTCATAGAAATTCTGATCAGTACAACAACAAGTTCTTCCAACTAAGATACTCACACGCTCGTAATGTCTAAAACATTGAAACACACATAACTGATCAAGTTCGGGAATATTTGGAAAACCGAAGGGTGGAAAACATATGCGTCGTGGAATATGAGGGTTCTTTGCTCCTTTTTTTGAATTACGATTTTCTGTAATACTAAATGGTGTACCTATATATAAAGAAACATTCAAAAAGAAAATATTGAATTGATATATATATATAATATTAAAAGTATCTGATTTACATGTTACGTATGAACAACTTGTAAACCACCTGGAGAGCTGATTGGAACAGATGTATGTGGTGGCATTTGAAGGTCCTCTGGTTAATTAGGAGATGGATATTCATTTCTTAAATTAGATTTTTGCATAATATCCGATGCATCTATAAAAACCAAAATAAAATATGAAATATTTTTTCTTGACAAAAAAATAAATGGTTAAAGTTATTGTACTATTAAAAGTATAAAATATACAAATTTGTATTTGTTTAATTGAAAATAAACTTACATGATGACGAGAAGACAAGAATTAAAAAAGTAAAAAACAAAACAATTATTTTCATTTTCTTATTTTTTACTATATTATAAAGGAAAAATAAATATTTTATTTGTTTTACAATCGTTTTTAATCTTTGTGATTTCGTCATATTTATATGTTTTCTTTATTTATGTTACAAAAAGTTAATGCTCTAGTTAACGTTTATTTTGTTGATGACATGAAGTTTACGTTTTTTTTTGTAAATGATAGTTCGAAAAATTATACTCTTTTATGGCCAGAAAAATTCATGATACCACTTTTAAAAATACCTTTGTTTTATTATCTATTTTAAAAATACAACTTTTATAAACAAATTTAAAAGGGTTATAAAACATATTTTAAAAACTTTATGAACATGTTATAAACTTTATAAAACCTTACAATATTTTTTATAAAACTTTATAAGATATATTTTATAAATTTTTATAAATAAGTTTTATAAACATGTTTATAACTTTAATAATTTTGAAATTTGTGATATTTATAAAAAATGGTATCATGAGAGTGATATTTCTTAAATTTTTTCAAAATTTGGATATTTTCGGTTGGATTAGATTGTCCAAATTGGACACCAAAGCCCTAATTACCGACAATCAACCAAACCAAAACCTTATTTACTTGTAAGGTTTGTCAAATAGGTCCCAAATTCTTTAAGTAAATGCCGAATTACCTTAAGTTTAAATCATTAATCATTTTTTTTGCTTAGCCCATTCCTAACCAGTGGAGAAAAGGTTCGCTCATGATTTACAAAAGTGCCATACTGACGTCTCCTTATCAAGTGTTTTCTCGAGACACAAATAAAAAAACTTTAGTTCACTAAAGTAATTATATCAATTATTAATTTAATACTAACACTTCACTTGCAATAATATTCTCTTCCTCCATGTTTTCTATCAAAATATTTACTGAAAACTTGATATATAATGTTAATTAGAAAAATATCTAAATCGTTCAGCGTGACAAAAAGTATAAAATATTCGTATCCAAAACTAAAATATTATAAATATTGTAATTTAATAAAAAAGAAAAGTCAAAATATTAATTCTATACTAGTGTGATTGTAAGGTTAAGATATTATAATTTTTAAGTGTATAAAAGTACTTAAAGTATTTTAGCTTGATGGTATTTTAAAAAACATTATAATGTTAATATATTGTATTTTAATTTGCTAAAAAGCTTAAAATATTATGTTAAAAATACTGTATGTGAAATTGATACAAGTACAAGCATCATACTTGAAATTTACTATGTATAACAAATAAACCATGTTTTTTAAAAGGTTGACTTCATTAAAATTACGGTACTTTGCAGGTTATTCCGCCAAAAACACGTAAAATATATTAGTCTGATGCCGGACTAGTAAATAGATCATACTAGGATTTGATCTATACTATGTGCGTGGTTATGCTTTTTTTTGAATTTATGATATTTTTGTAGGTTTTTTAATCTATTATAGATATGAGTAAGCCAAATTTTTCTTATGTCATATCCCTTCTCATTGCATGTTTTATCCGAAACAATTTATATACTTTAAAATTCTACAAATTTCATTTGAAACCTATCATCAAGTATGCAATTAAATTAAATTTAAATATATATAAACTATATGGCATTACTTTTTGAAATCCTATTTAACTTGTTTTGTAGTAGATTAAATATTTTATTATTTTATCCGTAATTAACTGCATATCTAAAACCACCAACCATAACTCCTATCATACCGTATTTTCTTAAATATTGATATATATATATATATTTTATTTTTTGTATTAAAATTTTATTATATAATTGTTTTATATCGTTTATATATCTATTATATGTGTTTAGATAAACTCTTTCTCCATTACCATGATTCTAAAAAATATTATTAGAACCTTTAGTTTAATACACATATTTTCAAAAGTTATTAATTTTTTTTGTGAATTTAATGCCATAAATATATATTTTTAGGTTTTTTTTCATCATAATTGGCTGTTAATTGATATCATAAATTCATGTTCTTAGACTTTTTGCTTATTTTTAGACCATTATTTGCAACTAAATAACCAATACATATATTTGTAATATATGCAATTGTAACTATCAGCTAACATTTTGCAATTATATTAACATACATAACATTTCATATCCAAATGAAATAATTATATGTAACCTTCCACACAAGGTGCGGGAACCTTGTAAAAATCTAAGCTTAAACATCTTATACCATTGTAGATGGTCACATATTAACTTATTCTTCAATAGGTTGCCTAGCTTCTTCAATGGATATTGTAGGTAGTTTGTGTCTGAGAACAACACGACACAATATGTTTATTTATAACCCTAAAATGGGGAATAATGCATATCGACCAACATATGATGAATCTGGATTAGATTACGAATATCACGAAAAAATTAAAATAAAAGGAGAAATATCGAATATATCAATTTTTCCAGTGTTTCAGGTGTGAAATTTCTCCATGTGGTGACCCTCTCTCACTCTTACTCTCTCAGCTTTTCATGCACCTTTACACCATCAAACTAGGATACATTAGGCTCTTCTTACTAAGATACATGTTTTAATCAACTAATATTATCTCTGGTGCGAGAGTAATGGTAAAAAAACATGGAGAGAAACCATTGCTGACGGCTAGACCTATCAAGATCATCGAAAAAAATGTCTGGAATCAAATCATTTGCATCCGAAATCTAGGAGATAATATCTACAAAAAATAATAATTGAGTGATCTATCATGAGACTTTTGTAAGCTTGTCTAAAACAACACTAGAAAGTTAATCTCTACTCTCTAAATTTAAACCTAATGCACTCATGTAATATTGCATTAAAAAACATAAGCATTCTATTGTAAAAAACTTTTTTTTGTTGTTTAATAATACTTTTTACCTTCAGTTTAATTTTTTTTTTTCTGAAAATAGCTTGATTGACAAGAAAAAGGCAAAACCTATATTAAGCCCATCTTACAGGCCCAACAATGCAATTAGCACATAATTACCCATTCAGATCTAGAAATCCTCATATGCTGTATATTCCTTCTTAAAACGACGATCTTTCAAATCACCGACGTTCTTACTACCAAATTCGGATTTGGGAACTTTTAATCTTGAAAGCTGAAGCAATAATTGAATTTATTTAGCTCGAGTAAGATGGATAGAGCTAGTTTTTCTGGTTTGGACGACGATTCCGGCAACAATGTGGATCGCCATTATGAATTGTCCGTTGCGAGCGAGTGTTTTTTCTTGGATCATGTCGGGGAAGTTTTGCTTTCTAGGAATCAAGATGGGTTGTCCTGAAAATGTTTGGATTCTTCAGATTGTGTAAGATTTTTCGATAATGGTATATGTTCATGCTTCCCGAGGTTAAGTAGACGACTGTTTTCGTTGACTATAGTCTTTATTCTCTTTCCAAATTCATCATATCCGCATAAATGATCGCTTTTTTATTTTTTATTAGCTGCGAGAAGCAAAATCAGTGGAGATTTTTCGTTCTTTACTGCTATGTAATAGATGAGAAAGTTGTTAAATTTAGGGTGAATGTGCCTTAGTGCCTAAGAGAGCCATTTTCGTGTTATACGTTGACAGGACGGAAGGATTTGTTTGGGAATTGGAAGTTCGGAGGATATTGGAACTCTGATCAGATTCTCTGATATTTATGTTGTGGAGTTTGCTAACTATGGCTTGTTACATAGTCCAAAGTCAGGCCTTGACCATGCCAAAGAATGTTTCCGGGAGCGTTTGTTAAATACTCAAGAGGTTTTGTTTCCAATCTTTTATCCCGTTTGTTGTTTTTCTTTTGGAGCTTACGGTGTAATGAATTCTGCTTTGATGTAGATGTATCGGTTCACTGTGCACGGATTTCAAAGTTCACCGAAGGAGCCTTGTCTTTGGAAACTTGCCGCATTCACTTTTGGGCATATGGACTTGCAGACGTACTAGAGCTGGATGGATCAGTTGAATTACTCTTAGATCAAGGAAGTTGAAAGACCGAGAAATCTGTTGGTAAATCTTTTTGTGTGTCAGGTTCTAGCATTTTGTTGCTCCCATTCTTATGAATGCTTTGACAGGTTTGCTTGCAACCTCTTTAGGTATTCGTCCATCCAAAAAGTGGCAAAGGAAGTGGCCACAAGATCTGGGAAACTGTTTCCAAGATTTTCATTCTCGCTAAAGTTAATATAAAGGTTTATTTTTTTATCACATCCCTAGCAGAAGGATCATCTAGTAATTATCTTTGTGAGAGTTGTTATGGTAGGGAATTTATGAGAAATGCTATTTATCATTTAATGTATTTGCTTCATTGTGGTTTATCAAGATCAATAGTTATTTATTGTTTATTTTGTAGCCATATTTTATATTGGTAGCAAATTAGTAGTGACGTATTTATTGTTTTAGTAGGTATTGCAGCATAACTTCCACAATATTTGCTATTTGAGATGTTGTTTGGCCATATTTTCGCAAAATGAGACTTTCTTTGTCTACAACATTGTGTAGTTTCTTGTGATACTATAACTCTCAATCTCTCATAGGAAAGACAGAAATGATTTTCTCACTGTGCGTACTATAACTCTTCTTAGTTTGATATTCATTTACCATTCAAATCAGGTGATTGTAACAGAACGAGCAGGACATGCATTTGATGTAATGGCATCTATCCAAAACAGAGAGCTCTATTCATATGATGGCATCATAGCTGTTGTAAGTTGTAAAACCTTTCAACAATAATTTTAGTGACTGATTCCCTAAGTGCATTTGTGAAATAATTTTGTGATGTGACACAACCTTTAATTCAATACATTTATGAGTTAAGATATGGTTTAATGAAAGATGATGAAGCTTCTCCACTCCTGATATCTGTTATCACATTTTCTTCCTCATGGGGCTTACTTGTGGATCATATATCTATTTTTCATTAAATGATTGTCACTTTTTTGATATCTTGAAGAAAATCGACCTATGTACAGGGTGGAGATGGTTTCTTAAACGAAATCCTTAATGGATATCTTTTGTCGAGACTCAAAGTCCCTCTTCCACCAAGTCCTTCAGATTCCTTTTATTATGTTCAAAGTAGAGGTAGCTCCTCAGTACCGGAATCAGGATATATAGTTCATGAGAATGACCAAAAGGAAAATTCTCCTCTTCTTCCTGATTCAGTTCAAGAGGTCATGAATTCCAGTATGTATTTCATCAACTTATCTCTTCTCTTTTCAAGTGCTGGGACTCTTAACTAGTTGTTCAATGGCTCATGTCGAGGTTAGCGGCTTTTGTTCTCTAGAAGACATTCAATTATATTGTCTGCTTCCATTCGTCAATTTTTACCCATTTCTTAGTAAATCCCTTTCTTTTTTATTTGTCTTGTTCCTTTTTGTTGACAATTTTGCAGGGATTGAAGATCCCGATCATCCCTTCAATGGTGAAAGGCCTAGATTCGGCCTCATCCCTGCAGGTTCAACTGATGCAATAGTTATATGGTAAGTTTTTTTTATTATCATATATTCAATGTAATCCTCCCATTAGCAAAGATTATCATGCGCCATATATAGCAAGATGTCTCATTTGTATCAGCAATTAATTGTAGTTGATTACCCAATAAAATAACAACTGGATATGCATTTTTAATTTCAACTGTGCGGTTTCTTTTTTTCTTCACCAAAATTTTTTTTGAAAGAATTGGTGTGTCTCATAAATTCAGGAATGTAAAAATTAGCTTAAAGTTTTAAACTACTGTTTGTGTTCTCGTGTTACAACACTACAGGAGCTCGTGATCCTATAATATCTGCGCTGCATATCATTCTAGGAAGCTCTTCCTTGATGCAATGCAGGTTGTGCGGTGGAAAACGGCATCAACCTCAACGATTGAACCTTACATTCGTTATGCAGCCTCGTTTGCTGGGTAAACGACCAAACCGTTTTAATGAGATGTTTTGCATTCCCTTTATAAAGAATGACCGTTATGTCATGAAGCTCTAGCTTTCATCCTTCACTTACAAGCCTGAAGCCTATCTTCTCATTGTTAGTGGCATTCTCGTTTGTCTAATAAATCGCCTCGACTATCTTCAACCATTTAGTGCATGTGATCTGAAGATCAATTGCTCTGATCTCTAACAGAGTTTCTGTATAATTGATTAGTTCAGATACGGGTTTTATGGTGATGTCATTTCAGAAAGTGAAAAGTATCGGTGGATGGGTCCCAAACGCTATGATTATGTTGGAACTAAAGTATTCTTGAACCACATGTATTTTCCCAATATATTGACCAAATTGCGGGCCATGATATGCTATACAGTAGTGAAATTTCCAATAAATGATCTATGTTAATTTTTCTTCAAAGGGAAGCACTGTTTGAGTTGTTGGTTTATAAGATCCTATGAGGCAGAGGTGATGTTCGAAGAAGCTGAACCAGAAGATGCTAAAGCTTCACCATACACGTGGAGTAAGACATGGCCATTTCGAAATACAACAAGATCAGAGAAAATACTATGTCGTGCAAAATGCAGCATTTGTAACAGTAAGGCGGAGGACGGGAATATTATACGCACAACACCTAACTCGTGTCCAGAAAAAACCAAGATAGTGTAGAACGAAAGGGCGGTTTCTGAGTATAGGTGCTGCGGCGATGTCAAACCAAAATGAAAGGGCCCCTGATGGTCTTGTCGTTGATGCATACCTCTCAGACGGTTTCCTTCATCTCATACTCGTCAAAGATTGTTCACGTCCCAAGTACTTATGGTAATGCCTTATCTTCTTGAGTGGGTCTTCCAATACATAGTCGATTGTCTTATATAGATACGCACAATACGTTTTGCTGCAAGAATAGTATAGCAACGTACTTGGTACATGACAATATTCTTTTCCTTTTGGATTTCTTTATGGTTGCAGGCACCTCACTGAGCTTGCGAAAAAAGGCGGGGAACCGTTGAACTTTGAATTTGTGGAATATCATAAGGTTAGGAAAGTATTTTGGTTTTCAAATCTTCATAACTTGGTTGGGTCGTGGTCTGTTTCTGATCTTGTCTACTCAAATGTATTGGAAATTTGCAGACACGAGGTTTTACGTTTACTTCAATTGGGGAAGGTCAGAGTGTGTGGAACTTGGATGGAGAGATCTTTGAGGCTCACCATTTATCAGCTCAAGTCTTGCGTGGTCTTATTCCTTTGTTTGCTTCTGGTCCCGAGGTGTAACAACATGCATATGAATGTCGTTTTTTCCATAGTGACCCAAGTGAAGCCTACCATAATATTTATCCAAAGAAATTCAATATTATGTAATGATCACATTATTTAGGTTGTGCAGTGGATAGTTTATAAATTTTTCTTGTTGATTGACATGTTTTATTAATTTAAAGGTCATGTATTTTATCCAAACTTTTAGAAAATGTAAAATAGTTTTTCTAGCTTTTAGAAATAGTGATATGAGATGATTTGATGTTTTAGGAATAACTCAAAACTGTTTTGTAAAATTTTAGTACTATCAGTACTATCCATATCAACTGAACCAGGGAAATTGCGGAAAATTAATGGAGAATACACGTAAAATATACAATCCGGCATAGAGGTGACAATGACTCTCACAGTCTTGCAAATCGACCAACTTAAGAATGACCTAATCTGTCACAAAACATGCTCGAAAAAATAGACCGTCATGAGTTCCTGGCTTTAACGTTTATTGAGAGGAACAATTGATTTGTGTGATGTTTTGCCACAAGATCATCTGAATACATGTGGATTTCAGCCGACCATAAGATCTCTGTATCCTTGTATGTAAACCGTGATTCCGTGAGGAGGAGGCTCTTTTTTCCTATGTTTTGGTCTCAACTCGATTTTCATATCTTGTTGCTTCTAGTTTTGTTTGGAGAACTAGTTTCTAATTTGGTCGTGTGTTTTGGATGTCAAGTGTTTTTAGGGATGGGTCGTGATAATCATCGCAAAATATTTGTATGATATGGTTCATGGATGATCCTCTAAAGGATTCAGTAGTTTCGTGGAGCGAGAGCGGGAACAGATTTGGTCCTATTCGACAACTAGGACCATAACCTAAAAGTTTGAAGCTTTGCTCATAAGCTCTCTACAACTTTCTGTTTTCAAAACATTGATTAATAACATCATGTTTTTAAGTCCATATCTTCATCCTTAATAATTTTGATGTGAAAGAGCGATATTAACAATTTTTAAAAGATGCTTAATTGAAGATTACAAGGTTATTAGATCGGATAAAGTTGTGTATCTAATTATATATATGTGTGAACAATGTATATTGAAGATTACGTGGTAAACAAGCAATTTTTTGTTTGTTTTATTCTTCTATTCTCAATTGATGAACTGAATATAGTGTTGATCCTTAGCATAGTTGTCTGGATCACCAACGATAACTAGTTCACAGTTGACACACCTTTAGAATGGACCGTACATGGTTTACTATTGGCCAAATTTTGTTTCTATGATAATTAAGTATACAAGAGGTTGCTAAGTCTAGTTCAGTGATCCTGTATCTGACTAATACCTAAAATGTCGACATAAATTCCAGTATGATAACATATGAAATTAATAGTCATATATTTGAATATCTATTAGAAAGAAAAAAAAATGAAGAACAAAACTAGAGGACAGATTCACGTATCATAGGGAAGACAAAAAGACGTGAGGACAAGATAGATCATGCGTGCAACTAAGGACACGCACATAATTATATTTTTTAATGATATTTTACAATTAATTTGTAAATTATAACGCCGCCAAAAACCAGGTGCAATTTGGAAATTCAGTACATTTTTCTTGAGGTAGACATGTCTAAGGAAATTTGGGATATGATTTTAACGGGAACATGAATTTCGGAATAGAAAAGATGTCTTATATATATATATTTTTTTTTATTAAAAATTTAGGACAAAAATGGGATTGAACGAGACGGGACGGGTTGGGAACAAGAATTCCCATTTTCTAAAAAGAAATCTGAAACTTAGCACACATGTATTCAATCTATTTTTTTCAATTAATCACACATATTCGAGTTATGAAATAAAAATATTGGACCAAATTCTATAAGAATTAAAATTTTTAAACAATCATAATTAATTCTAAATCAACTAATCATTAAATAAATTACATAAATATTTCAAATCAAAATAAACTTCATAATATACAATTTTAAAAAAATTGTCTTTGTTTTGTATCATTCTTCACCGGTCGTAAATTATTGTTCGTAGAGTTATATACAAAGAATAAAAAACAAACAAAATGTAATTAGAAAATAACAATATGGTCCAATGTAAAATAATTATATTTATCTTAATCGAAAATTTTAAAAAATTTTCAATTTTCATTTTCGTCATGTCCCGTTTTCAATAGGAAATTATAATCTTTCCCTCTATGAAAATGCAGAAACAAAATTGGACGAAAATTATGCCCATCCCTAAACTTTTCTTTTGCCATGCATGAAATTTTCTGAACTTTCTTATTTACTTTTTGAATTAATTCCTTTTCTAGTGAAAATATTCAGATTTTAAATCTTAAGTAGCTGGATAGAAAGAATGCTGTAAAATAAATAATCATACTAATAAGTTACAACGGTTCAAAATTAATACTAATAAGTTACACCGAGATACATGGATCAAGAGAGGTCGAACCGAACAAAGAAGAGTCGAAGCAAAAAAAAGGTATCTGGAGACCGCTCAAAAACTTGATTGAATAAGTTTTATCCAACATACAAACTCTAAGTGCACGGAAGTCACTTGTAGTAGCTAGGTAAACGGGGATTAAATCACAAGGAACGAGAATTAGCACACTAAAAATTTGAAAACTCTTTCTAAGCTAAAACTAAATGTTTTTGGTGCCGCCTCCATATTCTCCTTTTTTGCCTTCGACCTTTCTCGATCCCCGTAAATGAAGAATGGTTTGTTAATCAAACTATATTTGGAGAGCATATTAAAGAGGCTAGGGAAAGAAGTACATGTTGGTATCCACCACATTTAGCTTGTCTTAAGTGTAATTTCGATATTAGCTTCAGCAGTGGTAATGAACACACAGGACTAGGTTAGATCATTAGAGATCATTATTATGGCATACATGTTGGATCAGGAATGGCGAAAATAAAGGGGATAAACTCTGGTCTAGAAGTTGAAGCATCTGCATTTGTACAAGCTCTCCAAATCGTTTGGAGTAGGATATGGAGAAATGTGTTGTTTGAAAAAAAATAATTCAGAGCTTAACATGATGATTAATAAGTCGAATCAAAACATTGTGTTAGGAAATTTGTTGTTCGATATAAGATACTGCGTGTCTCTGTTACCAAGTTGTTCTTTGGACCACGTGAATCTGAAAAAGAATCAAGCAGCTAACATTCTTGCAAAGAAAGCATTTGATTATCAAGAATTTGTATTCGTATTTTGATGCACCGTCTATATGGCTGACACACTTACTGTACTCTTTTTCACCGTTTAATAATATAAGATGTTCCAAAAAAATCCTTGTGAGTTGTTTAGGTTTAGCTCCGTAGTAGAGTCATGTTTTTTGGTTCCATAATTAATCAAATTTCGATCTAGTTTTCTTGACACCTCGAGTAGGAACATACCAGTAGAAGTTTTGTTTTTAGATGTCTTGATGATTGGATGTCTTTTATCATTTCGTTAACAAAAGTGCGTTTGTCCGTAGAAAAAAAAAGTACTATGATGATAGGATGTGTCTATCCTTAAGTTTTTTTTATGTTTTTTTTATTCAACTATAAAACCACCTTTAACTGTGGTATCTACTTAAGAACTTTTGAATATCAGATACCCAAAAGTCATGTGTAGTTTAATTATTTACAAAAATATAAAATTTAATTATATAAACAAATTATATTAAAATATTAATATAAATAATTTAAGAACCTCTTCTAAACATTTTTACAGTTAGAGATGCTCTAACTATTGTGTTTTAATATTTTTTCTCTCATATACAATAGTAGTCTCTATTTAATCTCGATTACATTTTTCACAACTCATTGATGAAAAGATTCATAAAGCCTTGTGTTTGGAACGGCATGATCATTGGCATTACCAACTATGAAGGGATACATATCTATATGGTTTGTTGCATTAAGCATGCGACTTTCTCTTCCGAAATTTTTATTTCTTTATCTCTTCTTCGGACTTAACGGTGCATATATTTTTAGTACACATATAATCGAACAAAAAAAAATATTTATGTAAATAATGTATTAGTGTAACTGTTAACACCTTAGCATTAGTCTCATTTATCACATGAGCATAAGTAATGTATTGATGTATTTTAAGTAACATGAGACAATTAATAATAACATTATACCAACAGTCAAATGTGGTCACCAATGCTGTCATATTTCAAGTAGATAGATTAACAAATTTCAAATCATATGTTCCTTAAGATTGTTGAGGAATGCATAATTTTTTTTTAAATACTATACAAATATAATTTGTCTTTTTTTGGAGAATATGACCATGATTATATTAGTAAAGGAATAAAAGCCCTTAAAGTCAAAGAACACAATAATAGTTTAAAAGCGTCGACGTTAAAAAATAAGTAAAAGGCCTCTTCTCTGTCGCTTTGATAATGAAGGCAAAGTCTTACGTGAACAAGAGAGTAGTAAATATCATAGACATGACTTAGTTGTTTAGTTTTATAGTAATAGTAATAATAATTTAAGAAACTTTATAAGATTCTGGTTTATTCAAAGGACTTGGTTGTCTCCAAAATTAGGAGCACGAACGTGGCTGCTCTTTGCGTTGCCTCTGTGAGAATAGAACATTTCATTCGCTTATTCGACTTCAATATGTCAAATTGACAAAGAACGAAATCTTTCTTCTTCTGCCACAACTTCTCTCTCTCTCTCTCTCTCTCTTTGGATTTGAGTTTCTGTACAGCTTATAGCTACATCTTTTATTGATCAGGTAAGTCAAACCTTGTGATTCTTGTTTTTTTTCTTGTTTAATAGAGATAATGATCATGCTTGGCTTGATCGGTTTATTGTTTCCACGGTCTTTTGATGGTAAAGTTCAAAATGTTCATGAGCTCAAATAATAAAATGTGTTGAGAAAATGACTCAGAGTTGATAATAGATTTTGCAAATTGCCTCTGTCTATCTAAATTGACTTTAGAATGTGGCATAATGATGTCTAAGATTTTGAGTTTCGATTATTAGTGTATCAAAGCATCTCTTGATCGATGCACTCTCTTGTCTGAAATCAAGATCTTGTCAAAATGATACATTCTTCTTCAGAAATGTGAAATCAATTTGTCTAGTACTATCTTTTGCAGAGCTGCTCCTGAAATTCAAGCCTCCAAGCAAGTTCCACAAATGGACTTTTTTTTCAAGAGATCATTAACAGACCAGAAACCGGTGCTTGACCAGCTTCCTACGAGGACTACCTCTGATCTTTCTTCTACTTCTCAATCGCTGACCATTGCAGTAGCTATTAGTGGGAGCAACAAAAGCAAGAATGTAGTTAAGTGGGCGCTCAAAAAGTTTAGGTCCCAGGAATGTGTCGTTTTCAAGCTGATTTATGTCCATCCAAAGATTAACTCACTACCTACACCTTGTAAGTTCCATAAGATTTCTTCTTTGCCTAAGAATTTATGTGACTAGTTAAGATCTTGATACTGGTTTCTGTTTCCTTCTTAAGCTGGAAAAATTGTCTCTGTCTCCGAGGCACCAGAGGATGTGGCAGCTGCTTATAGACGACAAGTGATGGAAGAGACAAAAGAAACTCTTCTTAAACCTTACAAGAAGATGTGCGAGAGGAAAAAGGTTTCTTTCCTTCTTTTCTTTTGTCTTTCTTGTTCTTGCTTTATCAGCTATCTTATAGGTAAAGATCGTTTTGAATCTTCTTAATCAAAAGGTTGCAGTACAACTTCAAGTGCTTGAATCGAATAGTGTTGCAGTGGCGATAACTAGAGAGGTTAATCAACATTTGATCAGCAAGCTTGTCATTGGACGTTCATCTCATGTTGGCTTGTACGGGTATGGCTTGAAACATTGTTTTTTAGACTTGGTTATGTGATTGCTTAGAGTTGTATCCATTAAATATATGTGTTGAGACAACTCCAGGAATCATGATATTACCGCGAAGATATCAGCCTATGTATCAAACCTTTGTACAGTCTATGTTGTCTCAAAAGGAGTCTACATTCTTTCAAAGGAGAAGTCACTGTCAGATGCGGAGATGAATACAAATTTAGGAGATTCTGGTTGTGAGAGATCTGATACCTCTAGCTGTTCTTCTGGTTCAGGACATATCTCAGGTTCGGAGATTTTATCAACTTTGAAACCAGAGAAACTGATGTATGATTCATGAGTCTAATTTTTTCTTTTGTACATTCATTCTTTAGATGCAATGTCAAATGCACTCAAATCCAACTCTCTTTCTCTGTCCAAGAAGACATTGCAACATCTCCCGACAATAGTAAGAGGGGTTTCTGGTCGTATGGAATCTAGTTCTGCTGACTCAGATGAAACTAGAAGTGTGTCTTCGGATGCTGCAGAGGAAGTAAACAAGAGAAGTAGCCCTGAAACGTGGCGTACTGTTACTTGGAATCCTCCGTTAAGAGATTTTGATGAAAGAAAAGATGCTATGAGTTCTATGTCTAGCAACCGTGAATACGGAAATGTTACTCAAGGTGAAGAAGATCTCATAGACAACCAGGTAACATAAGTATCCATAAGATTGTTGTTCCTAACCCTCTTGTGAGATCGAAAGAATGATAGGTGTTTTCATTGATTTCAGGACACGCTTGGAGAGATTACAAAGTTGAGAGCTGAACTTAGACACGCTCAAGATATGTATGCTTTGGCTCAAGTAGAAACATTGGATGCTTCTCGCAAGGTCCGCTTGAAGAATCTCTATAAAATTTGGATAACTTGTTATTTGATGAAGCTTCTTAGCTTTTGGTTTGTGTGTGTACTAAATCTGCCCCCTTTATGGAATTAGCTAAATGAGCTTAACTTCGAAGAGCTAACGCTAAAAAGGCATGAAACGAAGGAGTTGGAAGAAAAAGAAACACACAAGTTTGAGCAGAAGAGAAGGGCAGAGAGAGAAGCTGCAAAAAGAAGAGAAGGAGAGATTAAAGCAGCTCGTGAAGCTAAAGACAAGGAGAAGAAGCTTCAAGGAAGTTCCTTAGTGGTTCCTAAGCTGCAATACCAAGAGTTCACTTGGGAAGAAATCACTACCGCAACTTCATCATTCTCTGAAGATCTAAAGATTGGAATGGGAGCTTACGGGGCTGTTTACAAATGCAAGTTGCATCATACAATCGCTGCTGTCAAAGTTTTGCATTCCGCTGAAAGTAATCTATCCAAGCAATTCGATCAAGAGGTACGTACACAACCAAAACTAGTTATTGTTTGAAAGTCTTCACCTTTAAAAAATTAACTATTTTTACTGGCCCTTAGCTCGAGATCTTGAGCAAGATCAGGCACCCACACTTGGTTCTCCTTTTAGGAGCATGCCCTGAGCGTGGAGCTCTAGTCTATGAGTACATGGAAAACGGTAGCTTGGACGATAGACTGTTCCAAGTAAACAATAGTCAACCAATCCCATGGTTCGTGCGGTTCAGAATCGCTTGGGAAGTCGCATCAGCGCTTGTTTTCCTCCACAAATCGAAACCGACACCAATCATTCACCGTGATCTGAAACCTGCCAATATCTTACTTGATCACAACTTTGTCAGCAAAGTAGGAGATGTAGGTCTCTCCACAATGATCCAAGTCGACCCATTATCAACCAAATTCACAATGTACAAACAGACAAGCCCTGTTGGAACATTATGCTATATCGATCCTGAATATCAACGAACCGGAATGTTATCCCCAAAATCAGACGTCTATGCTTTCGGAATGATCATTCTGCAGCTTCTTACTGCTCAGCCGGCTATAGCACTGACGTATACAGTAGAAATAGCCATGGAGAACAATGAAGATGATGAGTTAATACAGATTCTTGATAAAAAAGCAGGTGATTGGCCAATCGAAGAAACCCGAAAATTAGCCACTTTAGCCCTCCATTGTACAGAGCTCCGTGCTAAAGACAGGCCTGATCTGGAAAATCAGATTCTTCCAACATTGGAGATCTTGAAGAAGGTAGCTGATAAAGCAAGAAACTTGAGTTCCTCTGCGGCGAAGCAACCTCCAGTCCATTTCATCTGCCCACTACTTAAGGTACTAACTTATTCATTACGTCATCTGTTTACTTGCAAGAGACGTTAGGTTAGTTTAAAGAACAATATCGGTGTGTTGTGCTGTGTTTTGTAGGATGTGATGAAGGAGCCATGTGTTGCGGCTGATGGATACACTTATGACCGGCGAGCCATAGAAGAGTGGATGGAGGACCACCGTACGTCTCCGGTGACTGATTCTCCATTACAAAACATGAACCTTTTGCCCAATCATACTCTTTATGCAGCCATTGTCGAATGGAGACATCAAAATCAGTAAGCAAACAAAAGCGCGCGCTCCATTTTGGTGCCTCTTTCTGAAACTGCGTAGCGTTTTTACCATATATGAACGGCTTGATGTTCTCACAGCCTTTTTTCTTGACTTTTATTTATTTATTTCTTTCTTTGGTAACTGGCTTATCTTTCTTTTTGCGCTCTTTTTTTTATTTCGCTCAACATAATTTATTTTGTCTTGACTAAGAAGTAAACATATATATCCAGAGAACAAATTAAACATTCGAACATGTATATTTATATTTAAACAGTGTATATTGACTTTTGCCAAAAAGTGGGTAAGTTATGATACATAACTTGTATTTACAATAATTAATTAGGCTTATGAACACGTTATTGGATAAACAACTTCAAACTATCTAACAATCAATTCGCATTAACACTGTACTCCACGCGTAGCTTAGCGTGCGCACAAGTATCCGTATTTCATTGCTATTTGGTTTTATTATTAAAAGTTTGGATTAGGATCTTATTAAAATTTATAAGAGTTTGTGAAAATTTTGGTTTATTTTTTATAAGAATCTGTCAAAACACGTAGTTTGATTTTTGAATAAAATGTAATTATGAATTATTCTACGAACTTTTCATATAAAAAGCGAAAAAAAATATCAATTGTGGACCCTACTGCAATCTGCGAATATTCGGATCCACCCAATTGGATTTTATCTTTAGATCCGAACCCGGAAACGAAAAGCTGCTTCTTTTATACTAGCTTTTCACACACGTCACCGGCCACTCCTGTCATATCTCCATTGAAATTAAAAATTGAAGCTTTCTTCTTCCTTACGATATTCCATTAATACAACTTGAAACTATCCTTTTTATATTCCTTTTTCTTTGGATTTTGGATTTTTGTTTTTTCTGATTCCTTTCGCCGATTACTTTATATTCCCTCTTTGTTTAAACCCTAATTTGCTTCAGGTTTCTCAGAAATTTCTTCATTTGATTCCTTAAAGACCCAATTAAACTTTCAGAAAACCCCAAAAGTTCGTATTTTTCTTTCTGGGTTTTTGATTGATTCGATTTTCCGGTGATTTTCCGATGAAGATTTACGTGATTTTCCTTGTGGTTTCCTTGTTTTCCTCGGTGTTTTCCGACGAAACTTCCAACCCGTATACGTCGATTCTCGAGTACCCGTCGGAGATCGAGACCCGGCACAAGAAAGCAGATGACGACGAGGTCAATTTGCACTGCACTAGCTGGAGATTTGCGGCGGAGACCAACAATCTTGCGCCGTGGAGCACGATTCCGGTGGAGTGCGTCGATTACGTCAAGGACTATGTGTTGGGTAGAGGTTACGCCACCGATCTGGAGAGAGTCTCTGAAGAGGCTTCGATATTCGCGAGCAGCGTCGATTTCTCCGGCGACGGGAAAGATATTTGGATTTTCGACATCGACGAGACTCTCTTGTCCAATCTTCCGTATTACATCGACCATGGCTTTGGGTACACGTTTTCTCAATCTCTTTCCTTTTCAGTTTTCATCTCAAAACTTCGTTTGGTTTCTCAAATACAGAACAATTCGTTATAGCAATCTGATTTCATTATTACATTTGATGATGATGGAGCTTTGAATTTGGGAAATTTTTGCAGGCTGGAGCTATTTGATCACTCTGAGTTCGATAAATGGGTAGAGAGAGGAGTAGCACCAGCTATAGCACCAAGCTTGAAGCTTTATCAAAGAATTATAGATTTGGGGTACAAAGTTTTCTTGCTTACAGGGAGAAAAGAGAGCCACAGGCTTGTCACTGTTGAAAACCTCATCAATGCTGGTTTCCAGAACTGGGACAAGCTTATTCTCAGGTTTGAATAACCATACTTAGTCATAGATACGAATGTAGCACTTTGGTTTCAAGTATATATGTTTCTAAGTCATGCAATGTTGCGGAGACATATCATCATCAGTTTTGAACATCTTTTGCATTGTTTATTGTCCCATATCACTCTTTTGTGCATACTCTTAGACATTTCTTTCTTTGGCCTTGCAGATCTCCAGATGTACAGCACAAAATGGCGACTATATACAAATCTGAGAAGAGGGATGAGATGGTGAAAGAGGGATATAGGATTAGAGGCAATTCAGGTGATCAATGGAGTGATTTGTTGGGTTCCTCCATGTCTCAACGATCTTTCAAACTTGCAAATCCAATGTACTATATCCCCTGAAGAGTGAAGAGTGAAGTGTGAAGACAAGGGAGCTTTATTTGACAACTGCCTTTCACAACATTTTCTAAATTGTATAGACTTACTTAATCAAAGTGTTTTTAAAGGTCGATTGCCTCCACTTGTAATTTGTCAGCTATTAAATGTACTCTTGCCAGAGAATGCTCTGTTTCAGTAACACTTGTTTCGGCCAAAAGAAGAAGATATAGAGTTGATAGTAATCTTACTAACTTCCATCTTGTTTTAGAAATCTTCTTGAATTGTGGAAGCTAAGAAACCAGCAAGTTTTAAAGTTACCATATTTATCCATCTTAAACTATTTATCTACTTGCTAAGTTTAAAGAAGAGTTTCAACCCCATTTCCCTATAATGCGTCTTTTATGCTCAACGGTTTGACATAACTTTTCCAGACGACTGTTCCTTATTCTCTAAAAGATAGAGTTTCTATCTTGACTTCAACCGTTTTTCCACGGCAGTAAGATGCATTCGACCACCACAAAAGTTACCCGTACGAAAAATCCAAAATTTGGTCTCAAACAGATATTTTTTAATATTAAATAGTTTATAAGTTTATATACAAAATTAAGTTTGTTTGATATTTTTTATCATTTCTATTATATAGAATGGTTTATGCTTGATTAAATTATTTTTCAATAGAGATCTAAGTATATTTTTGATATAAATATAAAACAAAATATTTTTTCTTAAAAATTGTTTTTTTAGCCAAAACATAATAAAACAAACGGAGTATGAGAATTCTATTTCTAATTTTACAATAACAAGTTTCTACTTTCTATTTATTTATTGATGTTTTGATTTTTCTTTGCTTTATTCGTTTGAAATTTATGCGTAATCTTCATTTAAGAATTTAGAAAATAATATTTTCATCCTTTTTAATACAACGTTTTTTTCCAAAAAAATTTTTTCATGATATGTAAATTAACTAAATGAATATAAAGGTTAAATCCTTAGCAAGATGTATTTTTAAATTCGACAGATTTAGATCTTTCTTCTATGTGTCTTTTATATAATAAGATCTTGGTATTTGCTAAGGAAACATAATCCAAGGGACGAATATATCAATGGTAAAAAGGATCAAACTGAATAAAGAAGAATGGATGGAGAAAAACCTCATAACTAGAACAATGTTAACGAAACAGCCAATTTTATTGATCAAACTCGAAATACACAGCTCCAAGCGTATAAGCTTACAAGACCCGATTCCTCTTGATCACACAAATCGTGATGCAAGCCCAAGCCACAACAAACAATATTAATGCCTTGTAAACTATTTGGGTCTTTGTTATATACCCCAAGGCCCAGCACAGGCTCTTATTCCTAATTGGACTCGATTGGGTCTTTATTATAAACTCCAAGGCTCATTAACAAACTTGAGTTCTGCTAACTATGGTTCTTCCTCGCTTCTCTCTGTCGACTCTGGACAGAACCTTTGCTGTTACAGCTCTCTTACTCTCGACTGCTTCATGTTTAAACGTACGCACGTAAGGGCCTATCAATACCCCCGATTCAAACCCGAGCTTGCCCTCAAGCGAAAATGAAGGAAACTGATGCTTCATATCTATAACACGCATCCATGAATTCTCATGAGTAGGCAAACCACACCACTTGACTAACGCCTCCAAATGACCCTCATTATCGTAACGTGTTTGTATGAGTTCTTCTGGAAGACGCCGATAAACGAAGGAGTACATTATGTGGCGGAGTGGAAAGACGTGTTGTACCAAATTTCAGCCCAAGGAAGATACTTAGCCCATGTCTTAGGATGAGTCGATGAAAAACAACGAAGGAACGTCTTTAAGGTGCGATTAGTAACCTCCGTTTGGCCATCGGACTGTGGATGGAAGGCGGTACTGAATCTCAGTTTAGTACCCGACATGCGAAAACACTCTTTCCAAAAAGAACTTAGAAAAATCTTATCTCGGTCGGAAATTATTGATTTGGGATATCCATGCAATTTAACGATCTCTTGGACAAACTTTGTAGCCACTTCCAAGGCTGTGAAATGATGTTTAAGATCCAAGAAATGGTTGTATTTTCTTAATCTATCAATCACCACCAAAATTACGTTGATGCCTTGAGATTTAGGGAGTCCTTCAATGAAATCTATGGAGATGTCCTCCCAAATACGTACTGGAAGGCGTATTGGTTGGAGTAAACCCGCAGGAGCAAGTGTTGAGTATTTGTGTGTTTGACATACGGAACATGCTGCCACATACTGCTGCACTCGACTGCGCATCTTCGACCCATGAAACTGTGCCTGAATACGTTTCAGAGTTTTCAACACACCCGAGTGTCCGCCAAATAAACTGTCGTGATATTCCTGTAAATTCAACAAAATGAACCGAGAATTCGCAGGAATCACTAGGCGGCCTTTATAGAAAAGTCTTCCATCAACTATCGTATATCATGATTTAGGAGAAACCCTCGTTTGGACGTTGTTTAATGTTTTCTGAATATCCGTATCTTCGTCTATCTCCTGGTATAAATCACGTAGTTGTAATGCTGCTTGAACAGTCAAGGACATCAATAAAGAAGTCACTGAACTTGAAGAAGTATGTATAATGCGAGATAGACCATCTGCCACTTTATTCTCAGCTCCTACTTTATACTCAATATCGAATTCATACCCCAAAATGCGTGTTAACCAACGTTGATAATCCAGAGTTACTTCCCGTTGTTCCAACAAATACTTCAGACTTTGCTGATCCGTACGCACCACAAATCTTCGGTCCAAAAGGTAATGTTTCCATTTCTAAATAAACAAGACAATGGTCATAAGTTCTCTTTCATAAATGGGCTTCAGTTGCTCTTTTTCAGTCAATCCATGGCTAAAATAAGCAATCGAATGTATGTCCTGCATTAAAACCGCTCCCAAACCATAGCCGGAAGCATCTAATTCGACAATGAAAAGCTTGGTGAAATCTGGTAAGGCCGAAACCGGGGCTGAAATCATGGCTGCCTTAAGTGAATCAAAAGCTTCCTGAGCAGAATTTGACCATTCAAACTGATCTTTCTTGAGTAATTCAGTCAACGGTTTAGCCAATATCCCATAGTGATGCACAAATCGACGATAATATCTAGTGAGGCCCAAAAAACCTCGTAGTTCCTTAACCGTACGTGGAGTAGGCCATTGTTGCACTGCATAAATCTTTACCGGATCTGTAGCTACTCCTGCTGCTGAAATAACATGACCAAGATACTCAACTTGCTGTTGGCCGAAAGAACACTTCTTACGGTTGGCAAACAACTTGTGATTCACCAAAACTTGCAAGACTTGTTCTAAATGGCTGACATGGTCTTGTAGTGAAGAACTGTAGACCAATATATCATCAAAAAAGACCAGCACAAATTTGCGTAAAAAAGGCTTGAAGACTTCATTCATGAGAGACTGAAAAGTAGCTGGAGATTTCATTCCCAAAAACGAATTAAGAGACAACTGCATTAACTCCGCTTCCTCCATATTGTCGTCCTAATATACCTCCACACTATTCGGGTCAAGAACTTCCAACTCTAACCCATTTATTAGCGTCAAAACTTGGAGAGCATTGTTAGGACAAATATGACGTCGTGACCACTTCTCATCACACTTAAAAGCACAGTCCCAACCTTTTCTTTTCAGCAATCTGCGTCTCCGTAAGTTTAAGTTGCTGTCGGGGTAACGCGGGACCTTGTTGTCTTGAAAAAGATGTATCCGGTAATTGTTTCATCTTCCAGCCCGTACTAACTGGTTTATATGAAGTATAATCCTGTATGCGACTGCTGCATTTCCCTATGCACCACATTATACAACGAACTTGTCTCCATTTGATAGGCTGTTGATATCATTTCCCGTAAATCTGCCGGCTTACACATATTCACCACTTCTCTCATTTCCGGAGTCAACCCGTTCATAAAGATTCCCTCAAGTTTTCTATCTGTTAAGCCTGTCACTTGTAAAAAAAGATCCTCGAATCGATGAATGTACTCTGCAACTGGTCCATTTTGTTTAACTGCGAAGAATGGTTGGCTGGGGTCTCTTAACCTCTCTCTGCTGAATCGCGCAAGAAGCCGAACCTTGAAATCTTGCCAATCTGTAAACGGATGCCTATGCAGTTCACTGTTAAACCAACTCAACACATCACCACACAAGCTGACTGAAACCACATCGAGCTTCATGAGTTCATCATAACCACCAATACGGAAGTAACGCTCGGCTAGCGCAAGCCAACCATACATATCCGAACCATCAAAGATTGGGAGATCGACTCTTCTCAACATGCTCTCCCTATTACTGACAACAATATTCCGATTTGCACTGTCATCGTGCCTAAGACTATGGCCAGGTTCCAAGTTAGAAGGACTTACCTGATGAGAGTCGTGTGAGAGATTTGGATTAACGTTCTACTTCACCATCTCACGGTTTGCTGTGCCTTTC
Source organism: Schrenkiella parvula (assembly GCA_000218505.1). Taxonomy (NCBI): domain Eukaryota; kingdom Viridiplantae; phylum Streptophyta; class Magnoliopsida; order Brassicales; family Brassicaceae; genus Schrenkiella; species Schrenkiella parvula. The sequence goes on along the minus strand of CM001192.1, from coordinate 7,268,608 downwards.
TGCAAGAACTCATAAAGAGCAGCAAATTGCGAATCTAGTTTCTCCTCGATCGAATTCATCCTCGCTAAGTTCGTTTCTCGAGCTCCACCTGCGCGGTGATCGTCGTCATCATTGTCTTGGATAACGTCTCGAGCATGACTGGCGGATTTGGTCTCGATTCAATGATTGGGTGCAAAGACATCACATGCAATCGTCGCAATCGTCCGCTCCAGATTGCTCACACCGCACCAATTTGTTAAGAAAACAGTTAATTTTATTGATCAAACTCGAAATACACAGCCCCAAGCGTATAAGCTTGCAAGACCCAATTCCTCTTGTTCACACAAATCGTGATGCAAGCTCAAGCCACAACAAACAAGAATGTCTTGTAAACTATATGGGTCCTTGTTATATACCCCAAGGCCCAGCATAGATTCTTATTCCTAATTGGACTCGATTGGATCCTTGTTATAAACTCTAAGGCCCATTAACAAACTTGAGTTCTGCTAACTACGGTTCGTCCTGACTTCTTTCTGTCGACTTTGCACTGAACCTTTGCTGTTCCAACTCTTTTACTTTCGACTGCTTTTTCTTGTAAACGTACGCACGTAAGGGCCTATCAAACAAATAAAAAATCCGAATTAATTAATGAATTCAAGCATGAACCCTAGCTACAAGATCCTTCATTGCTCAATCGGCTTTTGTCTTGATGGTCGATTCCAAGGTTTGGAACGTAACATAACACAAACCTTCAAACACAACACAACACAACAGAGACGATGGCGAAGCCACTTTTGGTCAGAAATCTTAACACAAAAAGGCCCGGTTGTGTTTGGTGCTGAGCGCAAGTGTCGTTATGTGTTGTTGCGCCACAGAGAAAGTAGAACAAGAAGAGGACAACTTTGTCATCTAACGCAGCGCCAATCTCGAGTATGTTTCCTATAAGGGAAGGACGAAACTATAAACACAATGATGGTCACCAAAAATGGGAACACGATCATAAGATCAAGAATATTCTCTACATTCTTTAAGATTTTAACCAAAGACTCAATCATCAAACTGCTTTTTTTAGACAAGAAGGGTGTTCAGAAATACTGATAGAGTCCCTTTTTTTAATTGACTTTACTGAATAATTATTAATTACCATTTATCTTTCTGACAAATGTAATATTACCAAATCTTTTATGTAAAGCAAATTTAAAAACTTCTGAATAAATAAAAAATGTAAATTAATAACACCCAAAACGGAAAAAGGATACAAGGACCAAAAGTAGTTAAACCCAAAACTCTTCTTCTCTCATTCTCTTTTGTTAATGTCCACACTTTTTTTTCTACTTAAATAATGGTTTCTTGGTCTTCAATCTTGGAGCTGTTCGAGAAAGACATTACAGTTGTTCATGGTTCGGGCGTCAAGAAGGCCATGGTTCCATAGTTTCACCATAAACATTCTCCAGCACCTACACAAGTACTCACATTTAACAACAAAACCACTCTCCTCTCTGAAACACTTGTCAAGTTAAACTAAGGAGGAAATGAGAGTCAAATTACCAGCTCAAATGAGGTGTTCGAACCATGAGGGGTCCGTGTAGCCTCGAGAACGCCTCACATGCCCATGGAATGTGACCATCTGCTAATACTCTGCAAAGGGTGAAAAACCAGTGTCAAGTTAAAGCTTATCCTGAGATTATTTTTTAATGTTCAGTTTTTTTTACTAAAACAACTCGACATCAAATGTACTGAAAAGAGATAAGAAAAATATACCGCTGCTTCCTCACAAACGAGTTCCACATGTGCATCATCTGCTTCTCATCCTTAGTCACATCAACGAAATCGTCTAGCATCTAAAAGAAAGAAGAGTTTCAAATAGTAAAAAGACGAAAAATTATCCACTGTAAAATTATGAGGAATCAGACAAACTATATTAGAACCGAGAACAAACAGAAATGTTTTAGTTTTTTAGCAAGTGTTATATAAGCACGTTAATCTGGTTCTACTGTTCCATATCGGACCATGAGGCTTGCACACATATTTCCTTTTGATATATCTACCATACTATTTATAACAATGTTGATCATATAAAACATTGACTATCCCCAGTTTTCAATATTCATTTCCCTTTCACACAGCATATATCTACCAAACTACTGATCTTTATCTTGCACATCCGAATTAGATGAAAGTAAGCTAAAGCGGTGAACATTTTAAATTCTAATACATACCCTTCTATCTTCAAAATCTGCCACATCATCATCAACTTCATCTTCACTATCTCGGTCAGAAAGTACTTGTTCTAAAGCCATGGGCTGCGATAGTACACGTAGTAAAGTTCACAACCAATTGCAATCTTCATAAGCAAGGGAGCTAAAGAAGAAATGGATCACCTGAGCTCGATGAGAATGGAAGAACTGTCTCTTCTGAAGGAGGCTACGGCTGGAGACAAAACATTGAAAAATTCAGTCACATAATTTGGGTTGAGCAAGCTACTAGTAGTAAACAACTAGGCAGAACATCAAAGAAAACATACTTCCTCAAATCCGACCGTTCTATAGATAGCTTCCTCGTTTTTGCGAATTGCAACATCGTACTTCCAGATGCCGACTGCACATAATCTGGATCACCACATGATTGCACGTCTGCAGGACTCGTGCCAGGAGGAACTCTTTGACCAGACGACTCAGCACCCCCAATTCTTTCGCAATGCTTTCCAAGTGGTATTCGACTCTTCTCACTTCTAGCAGAATGAGCATCTGAAAATAAAAATTAAAAAGACAGGCTCTCATGACATGATGGCAAAAGAAGCCAATACTACAAATCCAAGTAAGATTCATTACAATTAAACACATACCATCAGTCTTATCTAGCACCTCGCAGCCTACTCCAAGACGATGCCCCTGCCTTGAGCTCCGTACTTGACTCTTTTGCCTCCTACGTCTGATTTTCTTTGAACTGTCATATATTTCGAATTTTCATGGTCTGTAAGACTGACAGCCAAATGCTAGTAAGATAAGTAAAGGCAGAATAATAGACCAGATAACTTACGAGAAAAAGAATGTTTGTTGCTTTGGGTCAACGCCTTCCTCATTAATCTGAGAATTTTTTTTTCTTAGGAACATTAACATTTAGAAAACTGTGCTAAGAGTGATCATCAAAATTGAAAAAAAATCACGAAGAAGTAGAATATACTATAGCAGCAACTGCTACAATAAGGTTTGACACTCCTATATAACTCAGGACTCTATTTTACAGTCTAGCTTTGTGGTCACAAAAGTTAAGCGCCACAGCAGAACAACTCATTGTGATTTTAATCTCTCCATGTAATTGAAGACAAAAGCAGAGATCATAGTGTGGCAAATAACAATGAAATTCCAGTTATGCTATTTAACCACAGGAACAACTCATTGAGGATATTAGGTTAGAAATTGAAATTGTCAAAGCCTAAAAGATCTACAGCAGAAAGCCTAATGGACATAAATTGAACAAATAAGATGCTCTAACCTCGGCGATCATTGTCTCACTCTTGAGAGACACATTTACAGCCTGATAGTCTTCGCTTACCTAAAACCCAAGTGGAGCAGATTAGTGGCAAAGGAAAAAAAATACTGAGCAATACCTAACTGAATTTTGAAGTTACAAACCCAAAACTCGAAATTGAAGAGATCATGGGTTGATGGCAAATGATATTTCAAGCCCTACATCATGATTGGGAACAAAAAAAAAGATTGCATCACTACAAAGAATAGGCACAACAGCTGTATCTTTGACTGAGAGGTATGAATGAAAATGGAAATGAAAGTCAACCTTGAAACTGGCACATTTTACTAAGCAGAATGGACACGAAAAGTCTTCAGTTACTGCAAGACACAAAACAAACAGAATCCAAAATGTTATTTGCAACGCGAAAGATGATACAAAATGTTATTTACCTACATAGGTTAGTGATTATACAAAATTACCTTCAGTCCTCTGCAATTTGTTGTTATAGTATCGGTAATTGAAAACTACATTCCGTGTTCTCAACCTATGCAATGAATGTAGCAGAGTGGTTTAGAGTCGACATGAAGAGATGGACATTACAAGTTGTAGGTAACACTTACAATTCAAGAAAATTGACAACTATAGATTAAGGGAGGTAGCAGACAGGCCAACAGAGTTTATACAATTGCAAAAAACATAATGAGATGAGGCAAGAAAAAGCTGAAAAGGGGTTGTAGACTAAACTGAAATTACCTGATAATTTGCAACAATGAAGAGGAAGAGATGTCATCATATGAAAATGAACTGTAAGGAGATTTTTCTGTTGTCCCAACTTCTTCTGCAGATATGGTGACTTGCACTTGCTGTGGTGAGCTCTTCAAACAAGAAGTACGAGAACTATAAGATACTATTAAATAATATTTTTTCAGAATAACGGATGAAAATATAGGAAAGTGTGCAAAGTTACCGAGGTGAGGGGATTGCTGGGAACCTGAATCGAGACACACTTTTCCTCACTCATAGACTTTAACTGCAGAAATGGACATGTTATTACAGTAATGTTTTCATTTAAATGGTGAAAATTGTAAACTAGCCAAAATCACATAAGCAATTGCTTTCAATTTACTTTTTCAAGTTATACGAAAGAAGTTATATCCAGAGTCCTCATTTCACTATAGGCACAAGAGTTTTCGAAAAGCGAAGAGCATCACCTACTTAAACAGTCTATTAAAAAACCGATTTAGGCAATATTACCTTTATGAAGCAAGGCTGCATTTCAACGAGAGAGACTGAGTCTACTCTCTGTCCCAAGTCCATGTTTGGAGACTTCTGCCACGATGCATAGAGAGATTGCAGAGGTATTTTGCTCCATAAGCAATGTCCTCCTATATTTCCTGCCAATAAAAAAAAACTCTCATGATGACAGATCTATAGAAGGAGCCTTTCAAGAACTCTTATAACTAGAGTCAAAGCATCCCTGAATCATTTTGCTATTGAACAGGACTGAGGTTTCTATATTTCCACGCTATGACATGGAAAGATATGGTACGTCCAAAAAGATACACCAGTTTTAATATTAAAATGGAAGTACCTGAATGGATCTTGCTTGAATCAATGCCAAATTGAGAATTTTGCGCACCAGCTACAAGAAAGAAAAATAATTTGATCAGTTTATCTGGATACTGTACATGTATGAATGTCTAGAAATAATTTTGTACAACAGTCAATTTTACTCACCAAAGCTGATAAATAAGATAGCGAGTGATCCTGATTTTGCCTCCAACGCAAGTCTGTTCATATCAGGGAGAAGAAAGTTGGCTTGGGCTTGACTAACTCCATCAGCCCCAGGGACGCCAGTTAGGATACATGCTCGACTGAACCTATATACTGCAGAATACTAAAATTTGAGAATTTCAAAAGAGAATGTTAGCGATGAATAGATAAGTTACAAATGACATCAGATAAAGATAAATCCAATTTTTTCTTGAGTTTTAAAGGCTTACCTCGGCGACAGGCTTAGGAGAAACAAGTCTTGCCAGCAAAATATATAGAGGGAACAGTTTCTGAGTTTGCACCCCAGCATCTATAGTGCCCGAAAGGAACACAGTCATTTGTATTCTGCACAGCCGCAAGATATTGATTACTATCCACCAGTGTGTAAAGTCTAACAACTTCTTCCCAAACATTTAGAAAGCATTAAGGTGCCGAATCATTTATTGAGGTATAGTCTAATAATAATCACACAAAACTAGTGGAGATTTGATCAGAAAGAAAAATTTTACCTCCTTTTATGTTTTGCTTCAATCTTATAATGCAAACATCTCTGAAGAAACAAGGGCTACACGAGAGAAGAAGAGAGGGAAATGGTTAGGATGGAGGTGCATACAAAATTACACACGCATATAACACTGCCATGTGAATTTTCTACGTCAAAAAGTAAACAAATGTTTGTGATATACCAGCTGAGCTATATCGTTACTCATAATTAATAATTATACACATTCCTCTAGGGAAAGGTGAGAGTTAAAGAAACACATACATTCCTAATAGCACGCCGCTGGACAATATTGTAGAGTTCTACAGGCTTGCAATACGCAGCCAAACTCTCTTCAGCAGCAATCTCCTCCTCTTCAGACATATGCACACGGGAGTCTTCATGGCACATCTGATCTGTGCTTCTTGAACAACTGCAAATCAAAAGTGTAAGAAACCAAAACAAAAAAACACAGAAGGAAGCTCATTACAGCATACTGTCAACTTTTGTACTAAAAGAATCCATAATCATACTCATTTAAAGTTGTCTCAATTTCACAATCCCTAGACATTATAGACAATTTGGAGGAAGATAGATGAAAAAGAAAAGCCTTAAGCTTTCAATCTAATGGGGGCGAAAATATAAATTATAAGTGAAAGAGAACATACGAAGAGGTTTCACGAGTTACGAGAGGAATGCCTGGCATTCTCGCTACGAGATCATCACAGAGACCATCACAGACTACAACCTGCGAAGAAAATAAAAGGGTCATCGTCAAAATTCCACAGCAGCAGCCATCAAAAGCAGACGATCAGCTACAAGCGATGGGTGAATTTGAAGAGTGACCTCGAAAATCCAGAAAAGTTATCAATCGTACTAAACCAAAGTTCCGGGATTGAGCTAATATGAAGAAAAACTTCGAAATTCTGAGGAGATTCAACGAATTGAAGGGAGAAGGTGAAGATTAAGAAATGGAGATGGAACAGTTAACCCAGAAAAAAAACCCTAATGTTCAAAATGATCTTGAAGCGAATACAGAAGAGCGAAAGGACAATAACAACTCGAGAAGAGTGCTTTGGAGCTAAAGAAATAAGTGTAAATAAATTCCAACTCTTCTTTTTTTTTTCCTACAATTTTAAGAAAATTGCGTAACCATTTGTTGTCTGAATCTTACCAAGTGCTCACGTGAAGACTTTGTTTACGGAACCACCGTATTACACTGTTACTATGAGACTTAATTAAAGTGTAAATTAACAGTACATACAAATTTTAATTGGATACCATTATAGATAATCGAAGCGCCTTACGTGAAAAAACAAAAATCTAATTTGGAGAATCAAACGAAATAACATATCTGTTTTTTTTTATCAACACTAAAAAAATATTAGCACAATTCAAATAATCAAATTGGTGGTATAGAATCAAAATTAACAAAAAAGAAATAAAAATGAACAATATATAACATATAAATACAAGTATTTTACCAACTTGTCCATTTGTTTGTGGATAGAGTAAGTAATATAATAAAGATGTTGAATAATTTCTTACATTTCTGAAACTCTTTTAAATAATTGAGAAAATAGACTAGTAGTAACCGTTCCAGATGCGGAATCGGTTTTAAAATTTGATATGGACGAGAAACAATGAGTGTAAACAAAAAGAAATTATATTGAGTGTGTATTGTGAAACCTAGGTTTTTACTATTTAGATTGTCATTCTAAGAAAGGTTGACGAGAAAATTTGTTATATCAAATCATAAATTCATTGTGTTAGTATTTTCTTTGGTATTGTTTAGATTTGGGCTCAGATGCATTGTTTCGATCTGATATATTATGAATAGTTTGATATGATTCCGATTATATCCAAAATTGAATTTTAATCAAATCTATCTTTCAAAAAATTCTATAAATTTTCCAATATATTTTTTTCTTTTTTGATTTAATTTTGATTTAGATTCGGTTTCTTTAAAAAATCTATCTAAATCATACGAAGATACGGTTTCATACTCCAATTGATTATTTTAGTTCATTTTGGATTAGAAAATCCTATTCTAGATTTGTCAAAAAAAAATCATATTAAAACTTAAAAATAAAAAGGCTTCTTTCAATAAAAAGCAAGTCTATAATTAAGATTTAAACGCATCGGGTGTAGATGTAGATTGGGAGTTTGCGGAAGTGGGTGGTTACAGTTGTAGAAGCGTTATTAATCGATTCATAGGACTAGTGCAATGGTAAGAAACATGTGTATTTGAGGGATACTTATGACTGGTTGACTAGCGGATGCAGAATTAAACAATAATTTAATAATATTATTAAATTATATTATTAAAAAATCAAAATCATATTATTATGATAAGAATATAAAAATAATTAGTTCAACCTAAATAATAAGTATATAACACTTATGTTTATTTTTAATTTTCTTTGGTTTAGATGAAAATTGATTTCAATGAAATTTTTTTGTTGTAGATATTAATGCTAGATATATAAATTTTAGTTGTTAATATATATATATATAGTCGAAAAGAATTATTGAGAGAATTTAGTTTAAAACTATTATAATTATAAAATTATGATAGATGATTAGTGAATACTAATTAGAAAATTATCAGACTTGTACATATATTTTGTAATTATAATATCTAAATCTTATTTTGATTTTGATTGATTTGGAATAATATAAAGTGGTAAAAACATTTTACATGATTGTTTTTAAACGTCAATACCATTAATATGTTTATGAGTGTTAGTCGAAGAATCGATGAATCTCTAAATTATAAACATAAAAAAAGCAGGAAATTTTATGTTTTTACAAGAAAATCCAATATGTTTCAAATACCACCGCTCGATGCTCCTCTTCAATCAATCTATCTCTAGGCTTGTCACTCTATTTTATTTTTATGAAAACATTTTTATATAAAACTTCTCCAATATAGTTTTGCGCAAGATCTAAAAATTAATGTAAATGTATATTGTCCCTTGTTTTTCCATTGCTAAAGATTTCCCATTTCTTGTAACGGCGTAAGTTAGCATTCTGTATTATCTGGCCGAGTAGTCGCTAACGTGGACGAGTAATATCCCCATCATCAACAATCAAGAGAAGTCGCAGAGGGTTTTTCGCTTTAGGGTTTTAGAATTTCGATCTTTCTCCACTCTTTCGATTTCTCAATCGGATTACTTCGTCTATAGAGTAAAAGCTACGAAGGGTTTTGTCCAAATGTTGCCCAGATTAGCTCGAGTTGTCACCCAAATCTCAAAGCTCCGATCTTTGAGCACAAATGGATCGGCGAAAAATCTCTCCTTTTTCTCACGCTATGGATACGCGTCTGTAGCTCCGGCGGATGATGCTCCACCGCAGAAGGATTTCCCCAGCAAATCTCCGGTATGATCCCAAATTGTAGCCTTTTTGTTTACCCAGTTAAGATCGCGTATTAAGAACTAAAGCTATTACTGGGTTCGTCAAAGTCTTTGATCGGCAAGGTCTATAAGCTGACTGCTTAGTTCTAGTGAGGATTCGAAGCTACGCAAAATGAGGGGCGTTTATAGAAATATCTGTTTGATGCCGATTGTTTCTAGGTTTATAGAATTTTACTCTGAGCATTAGCTGAATTTGGACTATGTTTGTAGTTTTGTTGCATTCATTTAGGCTTTACTTGTAAGCATTTACAACGGAGATGGACTTGGATTCATCTTTTTTTCTGGTGGATTGTCCATGACTATATTGATAAATCTTTTTGTGATTTTTAGATTCATGCTCTTTCTTCTACTGCTTCTGGATATTATGTGTCGTCTTTAATGAAAAGTGTTTGTTCTATGTTTGGCAGGTAAACTTGGATAAGATGTTTTGGTCAAAGCCGTGTTCATTGGCTCTGCCCAAAGACTCTCCTCTCAGAATTGATGAGCCAAGCTATGATGGGATTCGTCGGTTTATACTAAAGATGCTTCTGTTCTATAGCAAACAGAGCATATCTATCCGTGGGGCAAACGTTATCTACAAGCGAATCATTGCACAAGTCGACACACCTGCGATTTATGATGGTACTATTTGGTTTTCTAACACACAATAGGACGCTGAAGATATTCTTATTTTCTTTTCTGTATTTACTTTTTGTGCTTTGTCTCTACTGCAGTGTTCAACTTGGAGAAAACATTCAAAATAACATATTCGTTGCTTGTCCTTCATATGTGGCTTGTTTTACGCCGTTTGAAGGAAGAGGGAAAGGAAGGTGTTGATCTTGGTCAGTATGTGTATGAGATCTACAATCATAATGTGGAAGTCAGGGTATCTAAAGCTGGGGTACGTGCTAGACTTGGATTTGCTATACTATAGTTTCCAAGATATATCTTGTGTTCTTAAGATTCCTTAATAAAAAGATGGTCTTGATCTTTTTTGAAAGTGCAGGTTAACTTGCTTCTCTTGACATGGATGAAGGAATTGGAGAGAATATTTTATGGAAATGTTGTTGCCTATGATGCCGCACTACTTCCAGAAGCTAAACCAAATGATCTACAAATCATATTATGGAGGTAAAGCTTCTATAACGCTTTAGGCATTGAATTCACCAGAGATTACGCAAAAAAATAGCTCGGGTTGAATGTATATGTGTTATGGTAGCAGCCCTAGATATTGCATTTTCTCAGGATTTTTAATGGAATTGGATTGTAGGAACATATTTTCTGATGATGGAACAACAACACCTGATGAAACGGATTTAAAAGCAGCAAAGGCATGATTTTCCTCTCTCTGTCTCTTCCACAAACACACACACACACACACACACACACACACACAGACATACAAATTTAGACTTTGTGTACCGAAGTGTTTGAGACATTGCTTGTGTGTTTCAGGCAATGGCAAGATATGTCCGGAGAGAAGTTGGTTCTCTTTTGTTAACAGGTGCATATACTAACCTCCATTACCTTATAATGCTTTATCGATTGCAGCGTACAAATCGTTTTAGATTTATAGTAACCTAAGAAGCTGTAGTTGGCATGACTTATTCTGTTACTCGCATTTGCAGTTGAAATAGACATCCCTTTTGTATAATGTTCTGTTTTGTAATGCACAGATAAAGCGTCCATATTCTCCGGCAACTTCTCCTTCACCCCCTTGGAGAACAGAGCCTCAATGACTTGAAAGAGCTGTGGCGCTTTGCGAATCAATCTTTCATTTGTTTGTTTTTCTTCGGTTTTCTTACATCAACCATAGAAACCTACACAAGGGAACATGCGGGTTGTTAGCATCCGGATGATCACGAAAACATGGTGAAAATTAATAAGATCACTGAAGTATTTTATTTGCTTTCATTGTTACATTAATTGTCTTTTATATTTTATTATAAAGGAACTGACAAGATTTATACTTTGATTCTTATGAAAATAACTTAATTTTTGTAACTATATATGTTTTTCTGTTCCACATACTTTTAGATGATAAGATAACTTGAACAAAAAAAGCCTAAGAAGTTTTACAGTTCATATATAGTGAACTTGACGTTTGTTCCTATAAATTAATTTTTGTATCATAAGTATTTATTTTAGTTTTTATATTGATAATTTCTTTTCCAAAAAAAAAATTCAAAATTTTATTTATCATATACCAAAATTATTTCAAATATGCAGTCAAACATTTTAGTCAAACATTTTGGTCATACAGACACAGTCAAACATTTTTTAACATATAATTATATTTCTAAAAAACTTGCTCATTTTGTAATTCTATAAAGTTCATTTGTATTGTTCTTCCAAATTTTTCAAATCTATTAATATTCAATATACTAATAACTATTTTAAGAGAAATATAAATAAATACATATGGGTAAAGCAGCTTTTTCACTTGTTCTTCTAATCATCTTCTTTGTTATGTTTTCCTCAGGTATATACTTACTAAGATTTATTCATAAAAGTATATTCAATTGTTCTGGTCTAATTACTTTAGTGCCAACTAATGTAATTGATTGTGATGTTATTATTAATTAGGTACAATTTTATCTATACATTTTACTCATATCCATATCTATTAAATTTCAATTATTATATATTCTAATTTTTAGATTTTTTTATATTCATTAGCACATAACATAAATATTGAAGTTTTTTTGTTGATTTAGCTGATCAGAATAAGTATTGCGGTCGATTTATTGGATTGTGCTTGGCCATTCAAGATTGTGATAAAGCATGTAAATTTGTATTTGGGCCAGAAGCAGATGGTGTATGCGACTTCACCGGAACTGAAAGTTGTGCTTGCAGATATCCTTGTCCGACTAATAAACCTCCTATGTGATTTCTATAATGATTTGGAATCTCAACTTCTTCAAAATGTCTACACAAAAATAACAATTTAAAGAATATCAAAATTATAAGTGCTATGTTTCCTGTAATATTTTAGAACAATATACCAAATCTTAGATATCAATAAAAGTTATGCAAAATAATCTTGGTTATAAGAAATAGACTTTAAATAAATTTGAAATAAAATTAAATATTGTCTCACAAAATAAAATCATTATAAAATCCAAAAAATTACTTTCAAACCAATTAACAAAGATGATAATTGATTATGATGCAACGACTCATGTTATTATTACACGTTATGTTACAACACAAACGTTGAGAAAACAAAAAAAGTAGATCAAATGATTGATGAAAATTTGATGTGGAAATCGTTTTGTCTGATATTAATTTTAAGAAGCTTGTTGGTGTTTGGTGTTGTTGGTGGACTCAAATGCTATGTTGTCTATACTTGGTATCATGTAACTAGCTACCTACTTACCCAAGAAACTATGATCAAAAAACGTTTCTATCGATCTGTTTGTCTGATTTATGGAACTTTCTATATTTTCTTATAATTTTCCTTTTGTAGAGCGGTTTACAAACAGTGTTTATCGGTTTTGCCGAGGAGAACATTTCTTTCATTTATGGGGTTATAGTTTTATTTTACTTTTAAATCAAAATGGGATTTAGTTCTGAACTTCTGATTCTATGTTTCTATTTTAATGAGAAAAATAAAAATTAGGGTTTTACTTCATCTATAACTCTATCGAATACATTAACGAAATATTGCTAATAGTTATTTTGTTTGTGGAATAAACATTTATAAATGGTTTTAACATGGTTTTAAATATTAAAAAAATGATTCTAAATAAATTAAGATAATATATAAATTATATTTGAAATGTTATAAAAACTAAAAATATGTCATTAAAATTTTATGAAAATAAATTTATTTTTAGAAAGATTTATATATATTTATGAAATTTATTTTCAGTTTTTAAAAACATTTTAAAATAAATTTAACATTTAAAAAATTATTATAAATATATTAAAATAATATACTATATATATAATGTTTGAAAGACTAAAAATATGTTATTACAAACGGTAATTGAGTAAGTCTAAATGTTACTCTTAGATGCTAAGAATATACATAAATTACAAATTCATATAAAAAATTATTAAAATTTCTATTAATATTATTATTATTGATTTATTTATATATAAAAGTACAGGTATTTTCATTATTAAAATAAAAATTAAGTTTAAAAAATTCTAAAAAATATGCATTAATATAATAACCTATATTTTTTTAAAAAAATATGGTTTTAATAATTTAACAATTTTTAGTATTATTTAAGTAACTATCTCTTAATTTAATATAGATGCAATGAGCCAATGATTCAGGTTCTTATTATGTGTATAATCCTATGAATACTATTTTTTTTATATTTAAAAGCGTTCATCGGTTTTATTTCCCAGCGTGACGTGGAGGAATCGCATATCTTTAACCAAGTTGAAGGTAAACAAGACCATACACAGTCGACGTATGACACCGTACGTAGTTCTCAGATAACAAAACATATGAACCCACATATGTTATTATTACATGCACGTTACGTTATACAACCCAAACACAGAGAAAACAAAGAAAAGAGATCAAACCATGGATGACAATTTGATGTGGAAATTGTTTTGTCCGATATTTAAATTTTAAGAAGCTTGCTGTTGTTGTTGGTGGTGGACTCCAATGTTGTGCTGCCCATATTTGGTATCGTACCCTCTGGTTCCAAGCTTCATTCGAGCACTCTCTATCCTCTGATCCGATCCAGACCCCATCACGTGCCTAACCACATTTCCCATATTAAATATCCAATATTCAAACTCTTTCTATAAATAGCGTGCAGAACAAACTAGGGCTTTGAAAACGTACGTCACATTTTGTCTTTTGCTTCATATAGAAATTACCTGTAGAGCCAAGAGAAGGCGGTAATGGCAGCTATACCAAAGCCACCGGAGGCGAGGAAGCCGGTGATGATGAGAGCGACGGTGATCACCGCCGGGACCAAGACGGGGCTAAAGATAACAAGCAGAGGAGTGGCTACCGTGAGTGCTATCACTGTTCCGGCGAGTGTTAAGCCGGAAAGGACTAGGAGGGATCCACCGGCTGCAACCGCGGTCGCTGACTTCACCAACTGCCGGGACTTCGGGTGGTCTCTGTCTAGTGTACTAGCGTCTCGGATTATTATGTCTTTATGGGTTCTTGTTTGGTCCGCCATTGCTTCTTGTTATGATGATCTCTCCAACACAAAAAATGTAGAAATTAGCAGAGGGAGAGGAGATATTATATATATTGGATGAAAGCAATTGATGATATATGAATGCATGAGATGGGAAGAAATGTATGGTGGGTCCCTTCTGATTAAGCCGTTCCACGTGTTGGGAGTGTTTTCATGCAGCCGTTGCATGTGTTAAAGAGAGTAGAGTGGTGTCTGTTTCGCGACACGTACTTTTTGGACGTTTTGTGTTTTGAAGTCGACCTTTGTTGGCGTTAGAATAAGACCAAACGGAACACAAATGGATCGGGACATCATAGTTATGGGCTTAGTCTCCACTCTATAAGCAATTTTGGAAGCAATCTAACTTATAGCTAGCCCACAGGCCATAGAGAATAGTAGTAGCTCGTTTCCAGTAAGTGCAAAGGGCCTGAATGTTCAAAAATCGATACTTTTGACTGTCGTTGGATCTTCATAATTTATCCTATTAAATACCTTTAAAAAATTATCTTCATACTGTAAGTGTATTATCGCATATACATGTTTTAATGTATTATCTTCTTCTTATTTTTAATTAACGTAACCCTGTCCTTATCTTCATAATTTATCCTATTAAATACCTTAAGAAGGTTATCTTATTTAACGATCAAGAATAGTCGAATAAATAAAGTTGTTGTCTTTGCGTAGGAACTGTTATTGTAAGTGTTTTGTTTGGTTTTATGATTAATACGTAGAATGCTACGAAACCAGATCTCGTAAAAGTCTCGTAAGCATACTTTTATACTCTTATGGGAACCCATTATTAAATGTTGATCTACACCTAGACAAAATTTTCAAATCTTGACCACGAATAATGAATTTGATTGGAGATCTACCCAAAAGCATGCATACAGAAATTTCAAACTTTCATTGTCCCAAAATAGGCAAGTGGCTCCTTTACATAGCTCTACATTTCATAGCTTAGCCGCCATAAGAAACAAAAGTCAAAGTAACCAAATTGAGATTATAGGTTCAAAGAAATTAAAAAAAATATATACTCTTGCATCCACTTTCAAAACTATTATTAAACTTTGCCCACAAAAGTAAAATAAAATGTAAACTTTTCGAATTTCTCTAAAGAAAAACCATTTTTATATGTGTCTCCAATACTATGAACAAACCTGGAAGTAGACACTAGCATTAATGATGGGCCCTCTCACGACAAAGGACAAAAAATAAAAAAATCTTCACAAAATAATAATTAAGAGAGTCCACTTGACACATTCCAAAACAACAATAGAACTAAACAAGTCAAAAAAGTCTTATAAAGGATCCTTCCTCTCTCCAACCCAAGACGAAGCTAACTACGAAAGTTCTCACTCTCACTTCCCTCTTTTATATAACCTTCCCAATCTCAAAACTCAAATATCCAAAACAATCAAACCACCACAAACAAGACTACTTCTCCATCTATGGCTTCTTCACAACAAGACCAATCAGCTTTGGACCTCATAACTCAACACCTTCTTACCGATTTTCCTTCCTTAGAGACTTTCGTCTCTAGTATCCACCACTGCACCACCTCCTCTCTAAGCCAACGCAAGCCATCTCTTGCCACCATTGTAGTTCCCACTACTGCACCGGTAGTTCAAGAGGATGCTCAAAGGCATTACAGAGGCGTGAGACGAAGACCGTGGGGTAAGTATGCGGCTGAGATCAGAGACCCGAACAAGAAAGGTGTTCGTGTCTGGTTAGGTACTTTTGACACAGCCATGGAAGCTGCAAGAGGTTATGACAAGGCTGCTTTTAAACTACGAGGAAGCAAAGCCATTCTTAACTTCCCACTCGAAGCAGGCAAGCACGAGGATGACTCTGGAGACAACAACGACAGCAAGACAGTGGCTTTAAAAGCTAAGAGGAAGAGACAAGTAACGGAGGATGAAAACCATGTGAGAAACCTGAGTAGCCATAAAGCTGTGAAAAGGGAAGAGACGGAAGCTCAGGGTGAGGCTTGTCCATTAACACCGTCAAGTTGGATGGGGTTTTGGGACGGAGTAGACGGTAAAGGGATGGGACTATTCTCTGTGCCTCCGTTATCTCCTTATCCATCTCTTGGACACTCTCAAGTCTCAACTCGTGGTTAAGTAAGCCTCTGTGTGTCAAATTGGGAAAATTCCAACATTAGGTGACATCAGCAACTTTGGATTATATATCATCCACAAGCAAAACAAAAAGAAGACAATAATGACTGAACTTGTTGATCTTAAGGGTTGTATTCAAGATTCCTCATGGAGTGAATTAGATTCTAGATTGTAAATAATTTGCTATATTCATTCATTCATTCTTCTTGATGCAATTACTTCTACCCTTCCTTAAACGAGCTCAAGAGGATGATAGTTTTATTATAGAACAAAGAGGAAGTTTACTTACAAGACCATACTAAGAAGCCCTTCGAACAAAACGATGGCCACGAATCCAAGACTAGTGTCGCTGTCTAAAAGTACAGACACCCACATGCAGATGCACATTGCTTCAAACTTTCACCATCAAACAAAAAAAAAACTCAGCAGATAATCAAATAGACGGCAGCAAATAGTTTCTTAATGACTGACCCAATGGTCCTGCAAAGACAAGAAAAACTACTTTGGAAACTTCTAATTAAGCCATATACATCCTGCACAACATCAAACCAAGTGGGTCCTCGATCAACAACAGAGTTCCAACGTCAGATCCCTAAGCTTTTCCTTCTCTGTTCGACATCTGAAGTAGAAATCTCACATAAGAACGAATAAATATGGCAGACATTACCAATGCCTCGACTGCAGATACAGAATGCCCAAGACACATTGAGTTCAACATGATGATAAAGAAACAAAGCCATTCCTTTGTCGCCTGCTCCACTGGAGCTTCTGCCTCCAGATGTACATGATGCTAAGGTCGTAACATTTTACAACATGGTACGATTACCTTGATTATTCCAGGTCACCAAATCAAAGGAAACAACCAGAGGGGAGTATTGAAGATGTGAGTGTATTGATTGCATTTTAGTCCTTCGCCCTGAGTGTTAAGACGATGATTGCCAAGTGGCAACGCCAACTCAGTAGGAATTCTTTTAAGCAGAACGAATATATAGGCACTAAGCTTCCGTTTTAAGTAGGCTATCTTATACTATCAATTGCCAAATATCCATGAATACATGATACAATTGAATTGAACAAGATTTTCTTTGTTGCTAACAACACGTATCATGTGAATTGGTCATAATTGACGTCTTGCCACCTGCAATCACAGAGAAAATGAGATGATTTCATAGCCTAAACATCTACGTGACATATAAGTAACATATAAACGGCCAACTGGAAAACTGTTGCTTACCTATAAGAAACTTGAGTCCTTAGTTGTCGTATCCCAGACTCATGGGTGATGAAAATTTTGATTTAGGCATGGAAATGATCGATGATATGCTCTATGACATCTGCTCCTTCTATGTGCACATCTTCGTTTTTAACCTGTAAACGGCAAAAAACCAGGCAATTAGACTTCATGTTTTTACAAGAAAGTATTTGGAGATTAATCTTATCTGAATGAATTGACACCATGTTAATGTTCAAGCTCATAACAACGGAAAGATAAAACATCAAGAGAAGATACAATTAACACCCTTAAGAGGGAGGACAAACAAATGGTATATCTTAGGAGAATGGACCTGTATAACACTATGGGCAGCGAATCTCTGCCTGCTACTGTGAAAGCTAACATCAACTTTTTCCCATGAGACAGAGGAGAGGCCTTTGATCATTTCTTCTGCAAAATTGAAAAGACACTACGCTATTACAACATGAAAATATGAAACCAGAAGCTCTACATATGGTAGACCCACATATGAACTGTTTGTACTTAACACCAACTTCTTTTACTAGCTAATGGGATCTAAAGCATAAAATATAAAAAAATAAATAAGAGGAGTAGTGAGTAATAAGTTCTACAACAGAACTGATAAACTCCTAAACGGGCAGTGTGCAAGCTGACCTTCTATGTCGTTTGAATGAGTCTCGCCTTCTGGTATGTCCTCAGCATCACATGACTTACAGAGTTCTTCGTAAACAATATGAGGATACTTCTCGTTCAGAGAATCTTCCCACTGGAAAACAAGAATTATTCTATTAACAGAGACCCATCATATCAAAACCCTGAACCAAATGAAGTAATCTACTCAGAGTCAGATACCTTAGGCAATTCACTGTCACGTCGAATAGATGCCGTTCTCCAGCCAACAATGTCTATTCAGACCTAGTAAAGGAAAATAAAATGTAACTGCACATGCTAAAGAGCAAATTACTACAAGCAATACAGAGAGGATACGATCATGGCCGACATTTGAATAAACCACCCGCCTTTTGAAGGCACACAGTGCAGATCTGCAGTAGAGGAAAAACATATTCTAGTGAGAACATCATGGCGACAGGGTTAGGTGAACTAACTTGTGACAAATGAGGCGTAGACTGGCATACATGAAATGACAATCACCGGTATCTTCCACCATGCGTCGAAGCAAGGGTGGTTTTCCCTCTTCTTCATCTTTCAAGAAAAGGTGACGGCCTGTTCTTTTAAATATCCAGTGGATAATGAGACCTGCAACTTTCTCAAAGGAAGAGACACCAAAGAGAAACGGAACCTGGAAGCAAATGTTAAATTGTTATAAGCCCTTGAGGATAACATCCGGACGAAGAGAAATGGTATTCCAATCGAACAAACAAAGTACCATGGTTGAAGAAGGCAAGTGTCAGTTATTAATTTCTACATGTATGACTAATACATCATGGTGTAGAAAGTTGGGTAAAACAGAGTTCCAGTTTAGAAGTAGCTTTGTTAAGATATCACACAATCCATGTTTTGTTTGTATTTTGCATTCACCAAAATCATTTTATGCGATGAAAAGATGATTTAACAAAATAAGTAAACTACAATAAATGCACATAACAACAGTTACCTGTCTATTACCCATTGAACCCAAATGCGGTGTAGCTACAGTGATGAAATTCACAGCCTCTAAGCCACATATTGTGCCTCGAGAAGGCCCTTCGCTAGTGTCCCCTGTAGAGTCTTTCCGATCTTCCTGAATAGCTGGCTTGTACAACTTCCCAATTGCATATCTCGCAGCAAGCCCTCCCAAAGAATGTGCAACGAAGGAGATTTTACGGATATTTGGTCTTGTTTGAATAATTTCAAGGACCTGACGCATGCAAATAGTGTCTTTTTATCATGCATCTTAGCTAACATTAATGAAAGAGGAAGTATGTGGTGCTGCTCACCTCAGCTGCAAGACGTTCACCCATAACATCCACACCATCTAGAGTTAGCGCAGACGAATTTTTCTCACTACCTGCTTAAACGTCAAGATCATAAGAAGCAATATATTTCTACTCTCACCTAGCATCTAGCATTAGAATTTATGGATAGTCACCAGCAAAGACAGATCAAAAGAGGAGCAAAAAAGTAGAACAACACAACTTAATTAGTAGCCGAAAGATTAGGCAAAAAGGGACCACTACTTGTAATACACAGTTTATTTCTAAAAGAGGAAAGCAATTTACATTTCCATCAATACTTAGAAGAACCATTGAACAAAAGCAAGAAAACTTCTTACAGTGAACAAACACTTTGTCTGGCAGCATTTTGACGAATCGCTCGGCTCCAAACTTCCAATCGTCCGTACTGAAGAAGCATAATTAAGGATATTTACATTACAGTTATCGTCACAAAAATGTATACATAATTGATAAGAGCTATAAGAAATCAAGAACAATTCTCATTATTAACCTTCCCAAGATTCCATGGACCATAACAACAAGGTGATCGACGGAAGAAGTATCGGAATTTTTACAACTCCAAACGTCGAGACTTCCATCGACAGACTCCGCCGAGCAAACACCGTCCTCGTGATTCTCCATGAAGATCAAAAACAAACGAATCGATTTCGATCCAAGAAGCCAATTTCAGGATCCTCTCGTCAATTTGTGTGGATTGAGAGACGAGAAAGGAAAAAAAAATGGTGGGGCGTGGGAATTAGTAGAGGATAGGGTTTTATGCTAATAGTGGAAACTATGTGTGAAGTGGAAATGAAGAGAAGAAAAGAAAAGACTTTGCCAGAGAAAGAAAACGAAAATGTAACGTGGAAGAAAGGAATCGTGAAGAGGTCGGCTTCGCGATGAAGATGCCGACGTCCGGGAACCAGAAAAAAATATCTCTCTTCGACTTCTGTAAAAACAAAAACAAAAAGATAACTTTGACTTTGTTAAAACCGAAAAAAAGTCTTTGACTTTTACCGGTTACTTCCATAAGTTCCATATGCTTCTATTGATAGGTTGTTTATTGTTATGATTAATTTTTTTTTGTCGATAATATAAATGACGATTACGCAAATATCTGGTTGTAAGTTGTAACCAGAACTGTGCTAAATGTGTATTTATTTTATTTTTTAAAACGTAAAATATGTCTTTGAATAGACTCATACGTAAGTACAATATTGGCTTTATTCTTTTATTTTATAATATAAGTTATTTTGAAATTATTTGTTTATTTTAAAGAGATATTTATATGCAAAAACATTTTCTCACTTTTGTATTATACAATTAGACATGTTATTTGAGCATTTTTTCTCTTATTTCTCTATTTCACTTGTTTTTTCAATTTCCATTTCACCTTCCCATTTTATTTTTTTCAACTTTAAAACAAACCAGATCAAATCTGGTTATATCCCAACCATAGGATAGCAAAATAAAAAAAAATTTTAATCATTGAGTTAATCCATATCTACCAAAACAATCTCAATTACTGACTTTTTAAAGAATCTTTCTTCATCGACTGCTTAAATGTGTTTTATAGTTATATTGAGATTTGTACTTAGTGAAAGCTGTAAAAAGATTTTTATAGATTCATCTCTCTCATCACCATTGTAGAAGCGAGACAATAATCGACCATCGTTTTGTAATTGCCGACGAATGGTGTTCCTCAACCAGTGGGAAGTGGGATTCTGTTATCGATAAACAGCAAATGTCGAGAATTGTTCCCCTCACTATTATTATATCACTGTTGGAGCTTCAGACCAATGTACTCAAGAAAAACGTGCTTAACGAGTTCTTCATTAACGTCGATGTCGGAACCTCTGTTTCTCTAACTGAGCTCAATAAAAACCATGGAGGCTGCAGACTAGAGTTAGCAGAGGTTGTGGCCTTATGAAGAAGAGGACAATATAGTAATTTCATCATCTATTAAAAAAAAATGGACTACAAGTGAGAACATCATCGCACACTATCGACAGTACATATCCATTTGTACATTCTTCCAACGTACATCTTTTGTCAACCAAGTCCACTCGTCCACCTGGACATATGTACTATAAACAAGAAATATTGTTCACGTGGACGTGTTTCATCCTCCTCATCCAAACAATCTCTCCTCACATGCCTCTTACACCCTAGCTGGACGTTTGTATTTGTGGCTGATGAAAAATTTGATGTTCCACTGGTGTTCGATGAAATACTCAACTTGGATGTCGATGAGCATTGTTTTCTAACTTTGCTTTTTGTGCTTTTACATGGGTATTTTATACTATGTTAAGCTATATTATGAGATTATCATTATTCAGATATACAAGTACAAGCGTACTAATTTGTATTACCCATGTAAGTATGTACGTGTCTATATGTACCTTACTTCAAAGATACACATGTTATATATCCGACAGTCCACTAATTGTGGACGATAAAACATGTACTACTTTTTGTATCCATACGTTTTGTATCCATCATACTTGTCAATGCGGATAAGAACTACCATATTTGTTACCTGCATTATGTTGAGCTGTCTTACAAGACTTATCACTATACAATTGTACAAGTACAAATATACACACCGTCCTAATTTGTATTACATATGTACGTGTGTACATGTCTATGTGTACCATACCATTCAAAAAAATAATGTTAACAATAAAATGAGATACAAACAGTTGTCATCTAAACATTCGAATCCCTAAAATACAAAAGTACCACTCAATCTCTGTAAACATCCACGACATACTGCTTCCTGAATATATCCACAAGATCGTCCGTTTTGCCACTCATACCGCCGCATTGCCTGAGATGCTCAGACCCCTTATGCGCATCGAACCGGTGAGATTCACCTCCGCCGGTCGACCGTCTCGCGCTCCCGCCTGCCCCACGGTTCTCACCTCCGACCACTGTGTTTCTCTTCCACTCATGGCGTTTCTCTCACTTCTGATGACGGTTCGTTTCTCTCATTGCCAGCGACAGTTCGTTTCTCTCACTACCAGAGGTGGTTCGTTTCTCTCACTGCGGTGACGGTTCTTTTCTCTCACTTCCGGCGACGTTACGATTCTCTCACTGCCGGCAACGGTTCGTTTCTCTCACTACGGCGACGGTTCTTTTCTTTCACTTATCGCGACATTTCGATTCTCTCACTGCCGGCGACTCTTCGTTTTTTTTTTTACTTTTAGGATAAGAATTGTAAAAAAGAAATGAAAAAAGTTAAAAAGTGTGTTTTTTTGATCTAACAGCTAAAATTGAATGCCAGTTTTGTTAAATTTCAAATCAATGACTGAAATTGATTTGGCTTAAGTGATTTTATTTAAAAAATAAGATAACTAAATTAAATAGAAAAACAAAATTGGTTAAATAACTTTTTACACTTTTTCAACTTCTAATATGTCTAAATGTCAAAAAGTGCCTTTTTATTTTTTGCAAAGATTGTGTGGAAAGTTCAAAAATTTATAATTAACACTATTTTAAAATACAAGTTTCTTTTACATTTCTATACAACTCTTGTATCAATCATTAATTATTCTTGATCATTTTTCCCATGATTAATTAAATTATACATAATTTATGTAGTACTCTTACTTTTTTTTAATATCCGTCTTTGTAGGTAAAACCAACTTATATATTATGGAAAATTCTCATTCAGTTTGTTCAAGATCTTTCTAGTAACGGCTTCGCTTTGGCTTCAAGGTAGAAAATGTATTAGGATATTGTAATGTAGTAATCATACTTAAACCTCAATGGTACAGCACCATTGTACCAATATGGTCAGAAGCTCTTGTAGAGTATAACAAACGAAACATCAATTTGGTTTCTAGAATTGTTCAATAAATCGCTTTATATCACATATTTTCTCTCGAACCTAACAGTTTTTGATATTGAAAATATTGACGAAAAGCCAAATCTTGCAATGATCAAACATATTATCTTAAAGTTTTTGCAAATAAACTGCCTTGGTTACTAGAATGTTATAATCTCTAATTGTCTTGTTTGGTTATCAAAAATTCTCAGTGTTGGTTTAATACTGCCAAATTTTTATTGGTTTAATCATTTTCTTGTTGATAACTCGAAGTGCATTGAAATACTTACATCAAAGCGAGTTCAAATAATTCAAATTGATAATCTATTAATGGCTACTTAAATACTAAACATGACTACCATAACTATCTTAATTTCAATTGGTTTTGTGGGTCAGATTCAGAAGCTAAAACTGTTTTTACATCCTGATGCACATAGCATCATCAGATCAAGTGTTGGATTAGATTAATTGCTTCATCATTATCACCGATTAGTCTAAACTGAACATAAAACAAAGCTTTTAAAAACCATTTCTGGATTATAGATAATAAGGAGATGACTCAGTGATGGCTAGTGATTTTAGGTTCGATTCTGCCAGCAACTTTCTTCAGCTGTACTCAGAAGAGGGAGCTGTATATCCTCATCGTCATCTCCAAAATCGAAGATTTTAAAACCAAAATCAATATTTTTTTGGAGGAAAACAAACCAAAAACTCAAAAACAGATCGAATTTAGAAAAAGCGAAGGCTCAGTTCAGCGGGATTATCGACACAGAAACGAAATATTCCAAATTTAATGGAAGAAATCGACTCATTCCGGTCTGTTGAGCTTGAAATTTCCGAGTCGTCACTGCCTTCTTCTCGATTTTGTTTGAGAAATTATTATCGAAAAAAATAAAAACGACGATGATTGAAAAACCCGAGAAAAAGCTACAGGAGAAAGAGAAAACAACCCTAGAATGAAATTGATGATGATGATGAGACTTACGGCGATTGCTGTGTCATTATATAGTGAAAGGTAAATTAGGGTTTCGTTAGGTCTTCGGTGGAGAGTTTTTGTCCAGGCCCACTATCAATCAGCCCGTTATATTTTTAACCGAGAATGTTTTGGTTTAAATGCGGTTCAATTTAATTTTGTTTGGTTCTCTTTGGTTTAGTTTGGCTTGGAATTGAAATATTTGGTCTCTCTCTCTCTCTCTTATTGATTTACGGGAGATGGAAGCATTGAGAGGTTCTTATGGTGACTCTTCATCGGACTCCGATTCCGATGATCTTTCTCCGGCGGGTTACGTTTCGGGCGAGATTTCAACCTCTGGTAAGCACGAGAAGGAGTTGATTTCATTACCTCCTCCGCCGCTTTCGCTTCTCGATTCCATTGGATCAACAGGTGATGATGCTCACGAATTCTCAACTCTGATTGTTCTTCAATCTTATTCATACAAATTTCTCTCATCACGTTTTTAAAAATTTCTCTGAACATGGAAGGTTCTGTGGATTACTACTCGACGGAGCCTGGGTTTAGAGTAAGGAACTTTCCTCATGTCGATGGAAATTACGCCTTGCACGTTTACATCCCTGGTAATCGTTTTTTTTCAGAAATTTGAGCTTCATCATCCTTCATTTCGTCTTTATGTTCGAAAATGTATTGATGAATCATATCAACTCGTCTTTTAGTTTCTATACCTCTATTGCCCAAGAAGGAGATTGTCTGTTTTTTGAAGAGGGTTGCATCAGTTGTTCCTCATCTTCATTTGGTAGAAGCTGATGTTCCACTCAGCATTCTATGCAAGGATGAACAGAAGCTTGAGCATTCCTTGGGGAGAGAGTTTCACATAAGCTTGGGAAGAAGCGTTCCTTTACGTGTTCATCAGATTAACTCAGTGGTTTCTATGCTTCGCCAAAAACTTCAGTTACAGAAGAGGTTAAAGATCATTTGTTGTCTATCATTATGAACCAGTTTGATTGCATAACGATGGGATTTGTGAACTGTTTTCTGTTCTGTTTTCGATAGATATTGGATCGATTTTAATAGGTGGGAAGTCTTTGTGAATGACGACTGTACTCGGTCTTTCCTTTCTTTGGAAATCACCACTTCAGGACTATCCGAGGTATGCTGTACAACAAGAGTTACCTTCGATGTTCGCACTCAGTATATCGTGTTAGGTATTGCACTGATTCTCATGTCTTAATTCAGATATGTAAGCAAATTGACGCTGTTAATGAAGTTTACAAGCTTCACAATCTGCCAGAGTTCTACAAGGTCCATTTGCTTTTCTATATACTAGTATACAGTTATTAAGCTTGATGGTATTTTTACTGTTTAGCAAATGAAATTATGTTTCTCCAACACTTTCTGCTTCAATCTTTCCTTTAGGATCCGCGGCCGCATATATCCTTGGTCTGGGCGTTGGGTGATATTAGAACTTCCCTAAAAGGAGCTGTTGAGGGGGAACTAAGGAAGCTTAGAGCTGGTGGTTGCGTGCAGAATCGTATCTTCACTTCTAAGTTTTGTGGGATCGAATGTAAGATAGGAAACAAAACACACAAAATATGTAAACTTCCAGATGAATAACAACATCTTAGTTTCTCGGTGTTTGAAAAACGATCAGGTATGCATTTGTAACGAAATGGAAGAATGAGTTATCTGTTTTCTTGGGTATTCCACATCATTCATAATAACAATGGTTGTTTCTGGAAAAGGAAAGAACAGGTCCTTGTGATTGGGAAAAGATAGATATTGAATAGGCTTTTCTATCACAAAACCTCTCCATGAAATATTCTGCACTGAAACAAATCAATAAATTTTCTTTAACATGGAGTTCCAGAAATGACCCAGCATGCCAATAGGCTTTTCAAGCAACCTCATCAACCCCGGGGTGGTAGCAGCGAGGATGGATGTGATGAGAATGCAGTAAAGCTTGACAGAATCAGGTGCAATGCTGGTCATGGCCGTGTTGTGCGAGAAGTGCATAGCCATCATACATACCTGAAGCTGGAACCGCAGTGGGAACCCGAGGGTGAGAATGTTGAGCATAGAAAGTGATACCGAAAACCCAATTGTGTTAAAAAAACACAAACAAAGTGAAAGCAACTCCACTAAAGGTCCCCATAATAGACTGCCCTGCTATATGAGCTTGTTGATTTGATGTATTCACGCTCGTGCTGTTCTGGGAAACATCAGGTATGTAGCTATCTTGCCAGGTTCCACCTGGTGGAGTCAGGCTGGCCTGAAACGTCGCTGTGGCGACTAGTGAAGCCACCACCAGTAAAGCACTACGTGCCTCTGATGGTGAGTCTCTATACTTTTTGAAAGTGAAGTACTTAACAAGATCTTTGTGGCTTTGTGACTCCATTGCTCTCTCTTGGCATGTGGAAGTAGAAGTCGTTCTCTCGACATTAGTGGTACCAACGTCTCGCCCTCTTTGAGCTCCAGCTTCAATGAGTTTCTCATATATTTCTCTATCGCCAGCTTCGCTCGGAAACATAACCAGCAAATCGAGTGCAGAGAGACCCATCTTGTTCATAGCATTCACCTCAAATGTCCTTGACTCTTCTGGTATTGCCTGAACCAACACTTCAATTACCTGTAAGGTAAAGCAAAAACAGAATTTTTGGTCCTACTCTTAAGAACACTATCTAACCGCAACATGATTCTTCTTACCTGGCGATTTTTTCTCCAGGTCGCAAGATGAAGAGCCGTGTTACCCTCTTCATCTTTCTTGTACAACACTTCAATTTGATTCCTCTGTGTGATCAACTCAACAATGGCTATGACCGCCCCGATCTCTTGGTGCATAAGAGCAAGATGCAAAGCTGTTTGACCTTGAACCGTCTCGTCTTCTAGGCAATCAACACAGCTCGATACAATCTCTCTGATCACATCGATATGCGCTCTCATCGTTGCTACATGAAATGGAGTCTTTCCATCTCTACCTTTAAGCCGGCAAAGCTTATTATCGATTCCCAAAATTGATCTCACAGTCTCTACTTGGCCGGCTGCTGCAGCCGCATGAAGAGGGCTGAAACCATCTTTGTCCAAGTCAAAGACTGACTGATGCCGGAGAATCTTCTCGGCAACGACATACTCTTTACGGCTGGGATTAAAGGAGTTATGGAGAGGATCCGGCACGATCTCCTGCGGTAAATGAGTCTCAAATGCATTCATTTTGGTGATGATGCAGAAGAGAGAGAGAGAGAGAGAGAGAGAGAGAGAGAGAGAGAGATAGTAGTAGTAGTAGTAGTAGTAGAGAGAGAGAGAGAGAGAGAGAGAGAGAGAGAGAGAGAGAGAGAGAGAGAGAGGACGAATTTGAATATAGTATGAAGTTGTAACTATTCTATTACCTTTGACATTTGACTTTGTAGCATATGAAGAATTCCTTAAATGAAACAAATGGTTACAAGTGTCAATGATTTGCATTATATCTTTTGAATTGTAATTATTTAAATCCGGACTTTTGGAACCTGTGATATATCATCGTATGTTCAAATTCATATTAGCTCTGGACCAATAGAAATCAACAATTTTGAGTATGATATAATATATTTGGGGTATAAAAATCAAAAGACCAAGTCAGATCTTAGACGAATTGACTCATCTCCCCATCTTTTTCACATGATGGTGATTTGCATTATCGAACAGACAAAACTGTGCTTTTATTAAAAAATGAGTTTGTTAAAACAAGAATGTAATGCATTCATATGACTAAACCTACATGCAATTCACAAAGATATGGTATGGAGAAACTGTATTGAAACTAAAGCATAATAGGACTAATGGTCCATCCATATACACAAGAATCGGTGTCATTGAGACAATTTACGTATCTGTTTCAACACTGAGTTTGTGTGAACAAAGAAACACAATCTTGGTTTCGGCCGTAATGCCTTGGAAATGACCAAGCTTTAGTTAATGTACATTTCCATTAATCTTCTCCATTCTGCAACTTTCTCATTGCAATTAAGAAGATACAGTTTTTCTTTTTGTTATTGATGGGAAGAGAGTTAAAAGAAAACAGACACTTGAAAAGACTCCTAAATCCTATAAAACCACTTCAATCTCTCATGTTTTTCTGTGTGGATGAACCCTTTTCTTCCAGGGAACTTCATCAAAATCATGATCCATGATGCTAATACAGCTCTTGAAACTAAAGACCGGGAATTGCCTCCAAGTTATACTTTTCTTTAGCTTTTTCAGTTTCACTCTCTCGGCTCTCCGGCGTTTTCGGCTTCTCCAATGCATCTAGAGTCTGGAGATACATATAGGAAGAACTTTGACGGATTTTGCTGCTAGGATTGCTTATTTGACTAGCAAGAAACCGACGGATGAGCCCCCTCAGAAATGGAGCCAATGTATCGGGTTCATATTCTAGGTAGTACATAATTCCTCCCATACATCCACAGAATAGAGCCACCTGTTTTCATTGATTGTATTATAAAAAAAAGTCTTGAGTTCTATTGTTAAAGGTGAAGAAAGTTTGAAACAACAATTGTGGTTGAATTCTACCTCAGCGTTTTTAATATCGGGAAGAAGGTGGCGGTTGATAAGTATCTCCCACAGAGAATCTCCTGCTCGGGGAAGAACATATAGAGCAAGCTCAGAGCGTCTTGGTTTTTTCTCCAGCATAACCGAAAGGGCTGCTACACCACCCGCAAACCAATAAACGAGCTTGTGGTCCTTGGATGCAACTTTTCTATGGGCACATATGAAAGCCTAGTGCAAATGGGATATAAGTATATAGGCACATACATAGGACACTAACGGTGTAAGGTGAAATGTCAAAACCAGCTACCTGAAATATTCCAACAAAAGCAGACAGGAAGGAAGTCGATCGAACTGAATCTCTGATTGCATTCCAAGATGTCCGGTAAGGTGAAGCCATGAACTGAAAGTGTAGTAAGATGGCATCAGAAACTACATATTATGTCTGACTAAAGCATAAACAAGTAGGATTCTAAATGACTGAAACGGCACAGTTTGAAGGTACGCCTTACCTTTTGCAGATGTAGAACAACATATGGGACAAATGTCAGGGAGAAGTATAACGGAAATGTTTTCTTGAATGTAGCTGACATTGCATTAGCATTTTGGGCCAGGCATGAGTTAGTGCTTGGATGAATAGCTGAACAAGGGATGATGGAAGCAAACTCTTCCACCTTCACGTCACTGGCTTCGTTTTTACTAGAAATATAGGCTGATAAGGAGGCTACATCGATTGGACCACCTCTGCAGCATTCTCTTACAGCCTGGTAGACAGGCCTTGCAACTGGACCAGTCTTCTGAATAAATTCTCTATATGAGCTTGGCAAGGTTTCAGGGCGCATTATAAAGGCATACATAACCTGCACGCAACAGAATGAACTGATCATAACCACAACTCAAACAGATTGAAAATAACAAATATGGTAAACAAAGATTCTCTTTTCCACACAAAAACAAGACAATAGATGAGAAGAAAATATCACATAGATCTCTTCATTGTCTATACACTTACATGAACTTCTCCACTAGATTTTTAACTCTTCAGACTAGACTACTAGGACAAGAAAAAGAACGAAGAATCTCAATTACCTGGGAACAAGCAAGAGAAAAAAGTAGAGAATCTCCATGTCTCCAATGGCTTCCCCAAAGATGGAATTTGTTCTTTGACTTCGCGGAATTGTAAGCCGCCTGTTCACAAGATGAAAAATCAGACTCCCAAAAGTACATCTGTGTAGTGATATTACTCGTATGACAGACAGTTATATGACAATTAGATGCACCTGGCCTAATCTAGCCAAGAGGTACAGAGCAAGTGTGCGCCGCTGGTTGGAATCATCTAAAGCCAGGACAGACAAACCCGCAATTGAACCTGCTAAGACTCTGCTCCACCCTTAATCAAAGTCATAATAAGGAATATACTTTTCAAGCACTATGCACAAGCAAACAGCAGAAGCATATAAGAACAGGAGAATACAACAATACAAACATGAAATAAACAGAACAAACATAAAACAAAACATAAACTTACGAGTTCAATGGCGTCTCCCTCTTTCTCCATTTCCTCAAGCAGCATCTAAGTGCGTGATACGAGCCGGTAAAGCCACCAAAAAGTAGACCAATACGGCATGCTTCTTCCCTAACAATCAAATCTTTCTCCGAGACAAGTTGCTGCAATCATTGTTCATGTGTGAGTGAATCACATAGAACCAAGACTCTGAACATTATTAATAAAACTTGAATGGAGATCTAGGGAAACAAATTTTTTGACACATCCTATACAGGTAAAGGAAATATAGCATTTGAAGATTGTAACTTCTTTCAGCAGACCTAATACTGTTTGTTTTGACCTGAAAACCAAACATCTCACAAGTGTGGAAAATTAAGAATACAAGATGGCAATGCTTGAAAACAAGAACAAATTATAGAGCTTGTGTCAAAGATTTGAACACCTTAGCCACTTCATAGCAACATTTGAACCATTTCGGAACCGCCTCAAATTTTATGTCCAAGTCAATGACCCATTGGCCCTAGTTTCAAAAGAATTCGATCAAATGAAACGCTGAAGCAGAAGACTCGTAAGACTCTAAATTCTCTATAAAAGAAAAAAATCCATTGAAAACAGAAACCATGAAATTGCCACAAAACTCTATCTACCTCCTCGTTTTCTTTAGCTCACCTTCAGATCGAGAAGCGAGGAATAAGACTGCCCTCTGGCAAGCTTAAAAGCGCGAAGAAGGATTCCGATCCCAACTCTAACGCCATAGGAGAGGAGGAAGCTCTGACAGAGATTGCCGATGGCATTGGCGACGCAGGAGACGTCAGCGTGATCGCAGAGCTCGGCGTGAGATCCGCGGGCCGCCGAGCGCTGTCTACGCTGAAGCTCGGCCATGGCGTCGCGTAGCCTCTCTTCCGCCTCACGAAGCCGGCGCTCAGCCTCCGAGCTATCCTGGGACAAAGGAGAATTCAACGGAGGAGAAGAAGAAGAGGGATCCAAAGCCGGCTTGGAGAACGAAGAAGGCATCTTTGAATTGAAATCAGAGAAGCTAAAAAAAATGATACAAAGGATATGAAATTTCAGAAGAAGAAAAAAATGTTGGGAGTAGTGAGGAGGAAGAAGCGATGGGGATATGTAATGACACGTCATTATTTATTTTATTTTTCTTAATAAGAGAAAAATCCAAAGAAAAAATTGTTTTACACGAAAAAGGCTAAAAATGCAACTGGTTTCGTCTTGTCCAAACCAATACAATCTCGGACGCAAACTTATTATTATATTTTGTTGGAAGATGTGGTTTTGTAGGCGTCAATCAAACCGGGAGACATGATTAACCGGCAAACACTGGATTATTCAAGATTATTATTACATTATGCAATCATTAACCAGTCCAAACAAAGGATTAGAGAATACATAATGCAAACAAGACCTGAAATAGACGATGGATTGTCATCGGTAACCATAGAAACATATTTGGGTTAGGTAAAGATGGAACAAGACAATTAGTCGGAAAAGACTCAAATGTTCAATAACTCGATTCACGATCTACCCTCTATGCCTGAAACATTAGCAGAAAACACAACTTTGTAAGCTAAACTAATTGAAAGAAATCATCCATAAGCGATTATCTTCAGAATTCGGAATTTATTTGTTTTTCTTATTTTCTCGTTATGTTGGGATCTTTGCATATTTTAGCTGTTGATGCTGTAATTCAACTAAGTGAAATATAGTTTTATTTAGATGTAGAGTTCGAAACTTTTATATTAAAAAATCAGAATTCGTCAACAGAAAAAAGAGAGCTAAATATAAATCAAGAGTTAACTAAACCAATATTTAATGCATAGATCAAAAGAGTGGTTAAAAGTTTTAAAGGCAATAGTGATCCCGAATTCTGATGGAATGACCGGTAACACTTTTCAAGCATTTTGGAGAATCACTGGTCCACAAATTAGAAGTTAGGAAACTCTTCAAAATAGAATGGTTCCCGAAAATTTGAAATCATACACAAATATTTTCCATTCCAAAAAAGTTGAATCCAACTGTTATATGGGATATGTGGCAAATTAGTTTGTCCTCTATGACGTAAAAAATATATTTTTAAAATCCGATGCTCATAATTGAAGTGTTTTTTATTAGGTTTGGGCATTGTCGTACCTGTTTTTGTTTGAGTCGGTTCTTTCGGATTTCAGGTATCTTAGTTTTAGGTTATGTATTTTTGCGTAAATATAAGCATTTTGGATACACGAACTAAAATGTATTTTATTGTTCACTTTGGATTAAAAATATGAAATCTAAACCATATTCGATGGGATCCCAAAAAAGATTTGCCCAAATAACACGAATCTGAATGGAACCAAAAAAAACCAAACCCGAAAAAAGATAATTGAATTGAACTAATATTTTTTGGGTATTTGGATTACTACAAATATTATATACGACTAATATTTTTTTAGATATATACTTATATTTCAGATATTTTTTGGTATCTATTTGGTTTGATTTGGGTTTTTGGTTTCTGTTCTTCCATTATATCAGTTTAGGTCCTCTTGGAATATTTATAACATTTTAGTTTGGTTTGGTACCTCCTAAATCAAAAGTTATATGGAGAAACTTCTTTCTAAGAAATAAATTTTCAGAAGTCATCAATCATATTTGGTATGGAGGTGGTACATATTTGGGTTTACCTTCCATATGGCGCCTCCTTTCAGAAACGAAATCAAGCAATCAGAAACCTAGAAGTCATCAATCTCACCATGCGAAGATCAGTATCTGAGTTGCTTGATATTGAAAATGAATGTGGAGCTGGTACATATTTCAGTTTACCCGAGTGTTTTAGTGGTTCTAAGCAGAAGTTGTTAGAAGACTTTGGTTTGGCAAAACCTATATATGAACATAATAACATTTTTGGGTTATCGGTTAAACCCAAACTAAGACGAGTCTTTCGAAGTGATTAGAATTGGGTTTTACATTGACAATGACCACACACACCCCTAAGCGTTTAATCTATAAACCAAAGAGAAAGAAAAAAAAATGAAACGAAAGCTGCAAGATGACGACGACAACGACGCCGTAGAGAAGCCCGCCTCTTCTGCCATCGCCACTAGCATGAATACCACTGACATAGTTTTGCCGACGTCTCCGAAACTCTCACAGAAGCAGGACTACATCTTCCATGGAGGTTAGTAAAAACAAATACCAAAATCTCTACTTTCTCTATTTCTAACTAAGTTTTCTAGGTTTCTGATTGCTTGATTTCGTTTCTGAAGGGAGGCGCCATGTGAGACCGTACTACTTCGAATTCATCTCTCATGTAAGTTTTAATCTTTCTTAGGCATAAAGTCACATGGAGATTGAAATTGGAGAGATGTAGGTGAATAAACGGTGGACGGGGAAAACAATTGTGGATTTGTTCGCAGATGAGTTTAAAGGAAGACCTCGTGAATACTATGTATGTTGCTGCTCATGCTTTTAAATTCTGAAAGGAATTTGTAAATGTGGTTAAAAAGTTAGTGTTTTTGGATTTTGATTTACTTGCTCAACCATTGCAGGTTGGTGCAGTCAAAAGTGGAAGAATAAAAGTTGATGGAGAAACTGTACCAGTTTCATATATTGTGAGATCATCTCAAAAGATTACTCATTTCCTGCACAGGTTGTTCTTAAAGCTAACTTTTTTTTTATTCAGATGTTTGCATCTTAACTGGTTTTGCTGCTTTGCTATTTGAAGTAGCTCAGTTTTTGTGATTTATAATGTGTGAAAGGTTTTCAGGCATGAACCACCGGTGATGACTGATAATGTAGAGATCCTTATGAAAGAACCTGATGTAGTTACTGTCTGCAAACCAGCTTCTATTCCTGTGAGTACTCCGTTTCCTATTTCTCACTTTGTTGTGTGTTTGTTTGCTGGAGAATGTGTGAAAGATGTTTTGTTTCAAAAGGATTGAATCAGTCTCTAACAAAACTATAATCTGGTTCTCGTCTCGTTAGTACTATTTGAAGCGTTAGTATATATCAAACTTTTTGTGGATACAAAACTCACCTTGTATACATGTTTTATGACTCTGTGGTGTGTGATTGATCTTGTTTTTTCTTGTCTAGGTGCATCCATGTGGTCAATATCGTAAGAACACCGTTGTTGGAATCCTTGATGCTGAGCATGACCTAGGCCCTCTATTTCGTATCCAGCCAATAATATTAAACGAGTATACATAGTCTTAACATACCGTTTTTAAAATGATACAATACGAGCTATCCTTGCATCATTTCACAGCTATTCATAGATTAGACCGTTTGGTTTCTGGATTGCTCATCATAGCAAGAACTGCTGCAAAAGCTGATTTTTTCAGGCAACAGGTACTCGTAAAAGTTGGTCTCATTTTTTTGGCTATACCATAATTTATAAGATGCTCTTGGCTCTGGTAAATCAAAATGCCCTACTTAGTTCTTATCTTGGTTGTTTTAGATTGAGGGTGGAATGGTGAAGAAACGTTATATTGCAAAGGTCATTGGCGTGTTCCCAGAAGATGAGGTTTGAACCTTTTTTTTTACTCTATTGATTATTTGTGAACTGTTTCTAATTACCAACTTCATACAGTATCTTCATGTACACTTGGGACTTTTGATTTGAAAGTTTTATCTGAAGTAGCTACATGATTTTGATGTGTCAGAAAGTAGTTGACGCCAACATAGATTATAATGGCAGCGAAGGAAGAAGCACAGCAGAGGTAAAGCCACATTATGCCTCTAGATACAAACCATAAAGTCTTCCATTTCACACTTAAAAGTAAAATATCATAATGTGACGCAGGATGCTAATTCAAGTGGTGACGGTAAGAAGGTGAAAGGGAAGCCTGCGTGTACCAAGTTCACTAGAATTGATACGAATGGGACTCATAGCCTCGTCTTGTGTGAACCAGTGACAGGGCGAACTCATCAAGTAAGCAAGTGATTATACTATACAGCGGATATTACTAGCCACTATACTTAAAATAGTGGTCATAAAGCTTCACCCTTTAGATCGTTTTAGCCAAGAGGAGAGTAGATCGAGAGAGAGTTTGGCCTTTCCTTTGGGGTTTCTCATTTCGTTTTTTCGACTATTGTAGATACGAGTGCATCTACAATATACGGGGCATCCCATTGCGAATGACCCACTTTATCTCACTCAACATGTGGATAATCTTGAGACCAAGATTGCCAAAAGAATTGATGCGGGTGAGAGAAAGATGGTCTCCCCAAACGACTACGTGTATTCCAGTGAAGATTTCAGCATCGATCCGATGTGCACAAACTGCCCAAAGTTGATCCCACAAGGGTAAAAGATGATATAAACCACTATCGTGTTCTTATTGTATATTGAGCCAAATAGTATCTCATGTTTCTAAATTATGCAGGTACGAGGAGCATGACGAGGCTCTTTGGTTGCATTGCGTTCGATACTCTGGAACGGGATGGGAATACGAATGTCCTTATCCATCTTGGGCATCCCTTTAAGCCACACTTACTTGCCATTTCCAACATTTGTGGCAACTGTATTGTATACGAGTTCTACAATTATAACCGATTAGTTGATTCACTTGAAGAGTACCAAGTTGATTTACTCGATTCAAAGATTCTCTTATCTCACTCTCAAAACTTTATGAACTTTGCGCCATTTTCAACTGAAACTGCGTACAAAAAAGGAGGACCACTTTGGAATTGGATTAGAGAGCCTAAGCAGTAGCAAAAATACATTGCATATTAGATACGAAGCAACTTGTAGCCTAAGCAACTTAACATCATGTGTTGAGCCATGTAATCGCAAATTAATTTGATTTTTCACAAGGCTTTTCAAAAAAATAAACTTGTTCTTCTCCTCAAGTGTGGCCTCGATATGCTTGCTATGTTCATTTCTGGAATGCAAGGATCTGTCTATCAAATCCTTTGCTTACGCCGGACAAGCTTGATGTAAGATCTTCCACTGTTCTAAACCCAATCTGTGTCAAAAACCAAAACACAAGGAATGGAACATGAGGATCCGACTCCAAAATAAGATCAAAAACGAGGACAACATCACCACACAGATTGGTTATGCTGCACATAGTTTTGATCGATACTATGGATGACAGATTTTACAGATCAAGTAGGAATATCAACGAACTAAGGAAGCAAATTGAGTAGGAGTACCTTATCAAGAAGAATATCTTGGAAATGCTCTGGTCTTAAAACAATCGTTCGGTGGTTCATTGCAGTTGTCTGCAATCACAGAAGACAAACGCAGATTCAAACTATATACATAGCTAGCTTGGTGCACTACGAAACATTATAAATAATCTTTGTGTATATACACACCTCTGATACACGGCGATTCTTTTCATAAGATTTCCAAGGCTGAGGTTCCATTACAAAAATACCACCCTAAAAAGCAAAGCCAACAGTCAGTTAAGCATATTAAAAGCAAAAAAGAAAATGAGCACACTCACGTATAGTATAGTAGATTACCGGGTTAAGAAGACGCCAAATCTTTGAAAATAAGGTGATCAAACCATCATCTCCCCAGTTTAAATGAACCCATTTTGTCACACTCAAACTGCACAACAAAGAAACTTGTCATCAATGAATTGTTATCTTCAATTTCAGACTTAAGACAACCAAGACAGGAGAAGTTTTTATTTCAGCAAAAATGAGACATCCTTTTATAAAGGCTTAGTTACATAACCAGAAAAAGGCAAGGTTTTTCTTGACTATAGTTGAAAAATTTCACAAGCACTTAGAGGTATGAGCACTACTAAAAGATTGGGGACTGTTCTTTTGATTTCAATCCTCACAAAAGGCAGAGGCCAAACGTACGTACGAGTGAAAAAAGGGGCAAAAGGGAAAGAGATTACCATAGAATTGTATCATAGCGATTCTCGTCAAGGTTTCGGGTGTGGACAAAATTCTCTTTCTGAAATGACACAATCTGACACAGGTCCTTAGTTTCTGCGCTGCCTGTCTTTGCCTCGCCATTAGATAGAGAAATAGATTGCTCCTTGGAATCATGTACTACTCCATCTGCACCCCCTGAACTAGATTTCTTTACACCTGGCTTAGCGTAATTCTGCTTCCTAACAAAATTCCTAAGATGCCACTGAGCATCCGCAATGCGGCCTTCAATCAAAGAAAATCTAGTTCAACGCACAGGAACTGATGATTGCTTAAGCAAGGATAAAACTATGGAAGTTTCAAAAATACGTAGCAGGATAAAATATAAACTCAATTAAATCAAACAAAACTACAGACTTGAATGATAAATTCAGTTCTTATATGAAACCTTGGAAGATATTATGAAAACCAATAGTTCTTACTTGAATCAATATCAACTCCAAGAATGCTCTTGCAACCAAACTTATTAGCTGAAGAAAAAAGAAAAAAAAAATCGTCAGAGAACACAATTGCATAAAACTGTAGATGCTAGCAGCTTCAATCTATTACCAAAAGGAACAAAAAGATGTTAACAGAGAAAATTTAAGACTTTAACATAGCTAGAAAATCAATCTACTAAACTGCTCATTTACGATAATAAGTGAATCTTACTGTTAGTAGAAACCAAACAACGTATACTTCGAACCAAATCCTAGTTAGGATAACAAAAAGCCACATCTACAACAACAAATGGTTTATGATTATTGTAAAGCAGAAAATTTACCAATATGGATAGTCATAATCCCACTATTGCAGCCGATGTCAAGACAGTCCTTGCCTTGAAACCATTCTTTCTTCAATACTTTAAGCCGAGGATCCTCATCCATATCATTGCTAATCTAACACATTATATGTTTCGTCAAAAGAAAATCCAGAACCAGACAAACAAAACACCTTAAACATCAATAACGATGAGCAGACTACGAAGATATTGTGAAAAGATAGACTAACTCGGTAGCCATAGTAGTTCTTGTAGTTTCCGAATGGGTAAGACTCTTGGCTTTTCTTCTTCTTATTTGGATTACAATTCCCTTGTTGTTGTTGTTGCTTCTGCTTCTGATTCTCTTCATTAGTTACTACTAACTCAACATTCTTCTCATTGCTTCTACTTCTCTTCCTCTTCTTCTTCATATCGTTGTCCTGACCCATTGAGAAAACTGTGCGAGTGAACAAAGCCGACGAGATTAGGGTTTCTGTATTAACGCGATCAGCTCGAGGTTTGTAAACGAAACCAGACGATTCGTCTAAGAGGAGGTTCGAAGAAGCTAGCTAGAGAGGTTTTTCACTGAGAGTTCGACGAAGCGGCGGAGAGCGAGGAGGAAGAAGAAGCGTCGTTGAAAGGTTTATTATTAATCTTAAGTCGTAAAGGAGGTTTAACGAGTCTCTTGATTAAGAATTTTGGCTCCTTTTTGAGAGATTATATATCTTATAACCGATTTCTGTAAATACAGGTATTTAGCAAGAAATAAGTTAATAATAACATATATTGAAAACGAACGACATATGTTTATAAAAGAAGAAAAATGTAATATAATGTAACAATTTATAATGTAATATAATTCACAAGAGAAGCTTTCTGAAAAAGAATAGAGAGAAATAAACATTCTAAAAATGTTATGAGAACACTGTACAGAGCTTTAAAACTAGAAGAGTGTAAAAGGGAGGCAAACGAAAAAGGAGGAATTGAGAAACACAGCTACTAAAAGCTTACACTTCGCATATATAAATGGAAAGTAAGCAAAAAGGTCTCCTATGGCTTTTAGACGACGAAAACCTTAGTCTTCATCCTCGGTTTCTTCATCGTCATCCTCCTCATTGTTTCCCCCAAACCTCCAGCCATCATCCACGTTCTCTCTATCTTCCTCAGTCTCCTCGCTATCTTCTTCTTCTTCTTCTCTTTCTCCTTCAAACGTTTCTTTTACTTGCCATGGTTTTTTGGCGATCCTTACTTTAGCCGGTGAGGAGGTTGAGCCTTTCTTCCCAGCTTTGGCTGGTGGTGTCCTCATGTTTGGCTTAGCTCTGCTCTGTTGTTTATGTGTCTGGCTTTTCCCGTTACTAGCGTGTTTCCTGTAAAAATCTTGGTCACTCCCTTCTTCCAAGTCATGCTTGTTCGGCGTGGGGTTCTCTGCGTTCTCTTCTGGTAAATGCCCTGGATGCTCTCTCTTCAGGTGGAGCTTAAGCTTGTACTCATGTATGTAAGCTTTCTCACACCCTTCGTAAGGGCAGGCGTATGGACGTTCCAAAGACGCTGAGCCATAAACTGCTGCAGTTGTTTTGGGAGTCCTTGATACTTTCTCTGCAGGTGGGGTGTATTTAGGCGTCTCTCCAGCAGCATTCTGTTAGAACGATTGTAAATTGGGAGAAAGAGAGACAGATCAGTTCTAAGATGCTCACAAAGATGGATAAATAAGGGTGCAATCATTCTAGCTATGCATCAGTCACA
Source organism: Schrenkiella parvula (assembly GCA_000218505.1). Lineage (NCBI taxonomy): Eukaryota > Viridiplantae > Streptophyta > Magnoliopsida > Brassicales > Brassicaceae > Schrenkiella > Schrenkiella parvula. The sequence continues at coordinate 7,228,883 of CM001192.1, read as the reverse complement.
GTGCAATTTGAGTATTAACAGTGAACACTTCTGACACCAGAATCATCGAGTCTTAAGAACTGTTAGCTTCTGCCAATCTCAACCTATTAATAGAGTGCGGATACCACAAGAAGTTGTCAAAAATTCAAATCAAGCAACATAATATCATTTGGAGTTATATGCACCAGAAAGAAAGAGAGCATGGTTCCATCGAGTGAGATTACTGAAGCCTTAACAACATTTGTTGAGACAGACTAAACACAAGAGTATAAATAAAGGCACAACGGTTTCAAAAGCAACGCGATTTCCCCTACTAATAGATCCTGAAAAGGAGGGGGCTATCTTAAGTCTTAACACAAGAAACAAGTAATCTCAGGGAAAAAATATTGAATAAGTAATGAAACCTTTTCATGGTAGGCAGCAACATGGTTCTTTAGCTTGTATTCATGAGCATATCTCTTTCCACACCCAGAGTATGGACAGATGTGATAATTTTCTTGTGAATGAGTCTTCATGTGAGATCTGAGGTTAAAATCCAAGGAGAATGCCTGCATCCAATCATCTACAGAAAGTTAGTTACAGCGTAAGAACAGTCTGTTAAAGTCACTATAGTACCAAGTAACGCGTCAAAAGCCTAATTGCATTTTTATATCCACAAATTCGGGCAACGAGAGTTATAGGATCCATAACCTTTCCACAGCCTTCATAAGTGCATACAAAGTCCCTAGCCCCAGTATGAATGAGCCAGTGTCTCTTCAACTTTGAACTATCTAGAAATTTCTGTTACAGAACACAGAAGAAGAAGGTTGGGTCTCATTGAAAAAATCAAGAAAGTGAATATGTTAAAGCAGGCCGAGGTAAACACGTTTAAGGTTATTATTATTATTATTATTATTATTATTATACCTTTTCACATCCTGGGTAATCGCAAACATACTGCCTTTCTCCATGGATGTGGGAATGTTTTCTCAAGGCACTAACATCACAAAATGTCTTTCCACATCCTTCGTAACTGCAGAGAAATAAAACCTCCGTAGTAGGTTCTGGCTCAGGCTCTGGAACATCAGGCTCTTTCTCTTTTTCTTTCAGCCTCTTCATTGTTTCCTCTGTACCAACAAAGCAAAATGAGACTAGCACACACAATTATAATCTCAAAGAGAACAACAATAACCACACTTGAAAGTGGGTCAAGTATCAAGAACAATTATAATCTAGAGAACAACAATAAGCACAAACTGAATTATATAAGCACAAAGAAGAGAAAAGAGCAATAAGCAGAGTAAACTGAAAATAAGATAAAGCATTTGATCTCACCTGTGACCCATTTGCGAAGATAACACTTGCCACCTGTAGCAACAATGTCTTGTGGTACCCTGAAGAAAAGGACAACAATTTCATCGTCGATTATATATCTATAAAGGAAAAGCCCTAATCATGTGTTCGTTTCCATAATTTTGTTTGAATCAAATAGGTTTTCCGAAATTTTTACCACTCCTTGATCCACTTAACAGAAGGAGCCTTGGATTTGAGGATGGGGCGTCTTTCGAACGGATTATGATAAGGATAGTGCTGATGCTGCTCCATCGATTCCTCTGTCAAATTGTTGAGAACGATGAACTTTTGAATTGTTGTGGACAAATTCGGGGAAGATAATTAGGGTTTACTGGGGAAGAGAACGATAGAGAGAGACCTTAAGCAATAATTCCTTTTTTTTTCTTGATAATGGAGTCTCGGTTCGATTCGTTCTCTCTCTTTCAAAGTCGTCAAAAAAGAGAAAACAAGGTTTTAATGAGTCTCTTAACTAATTACTCTCTTCTATTTGCCACGTTATATTTTCATTAATAGATTTTTGTAAATGTAAAAAGTTACACTTAAATAAAATAAAGGAAATTGCGTTTTATAATACTAAAATAATATCAAATTCATTATATAATATGTATCTCGTTAAATTTAGGTAACTAACAATTTACCTACATAAATTACTATTTATATATTTTTATTTAAATGTTTAAATTTGTACTATTTTTTCAGAATTTAAAAACAGTTTTGAAATTTTAAAAAACAGTTTTCGAAATTAATTATTTATATTTTTTAATGTAGTTGTGTTAATTAGGTAAATAATAGATTTATATATACTAGTTAGGTACATAGCATATGTCAAATATAAAATAAGTATCTAACATAAATAGATGATAAAATGACTATTTTAACCTTAATGATATTTGTGAGAGTTAAATATTAAATAATAATTAAAAATAGTTTTTTCTGAAGATTGTGATTGGAAACGTTTCGCTCACAAAATAGGTGATGAAAATCTAACTAAGGATCCATTCATTGAAAGTGGAGAGGCTGGGGATTGTTCCCACAATTGGCGCCCCACCTATGTTAAATGAAAGTGTTTATAGTGGTAATTTTTAATAGCATAGTCAACTATATCTTCGCGAAATAGTTATCTATATTTGTATATATAGTCAGTTAATAGACATAGTCAACTATGTTTTCGCGAAATAGTTATATATGTTTGTATATATAGTCAAGTATTATGGACATATTTTGTATGATGTGTGTTGATGTGGTGACCTGCATAAATCAAGAGCAAATATATGTCATTTTTAATAGGATCAGAAAATAGTTAACTATACACAATATAGTCATATATAATTCACAATATAGTCAGCTATAATTCACAATATAGTCAGTATTGGCGTCCGTCTTATCCAACATTGCAGCCACTCCAAAGGACGCACCGCCTGTGTTAGATGAAAGTGTTTATGGTGATAATTTTAATAGCATAGTCAACTATGTCTTCGCGAAATAGTTATCTATGTTTGTATACATAGTTATTAGACATAGTCAACTATGTTTTCGCAAAATAGTTATCTATGTTTGTATATATAGTCAGCTATTATGGACTTATTTTGTATGATGTGTGTTGATGTGGTGACCTGCATAAATCAAGAGCAAATCGATGACACTTCTTAATAGGACCAGAAAATAGTTAACCATAGTTCTGGTGGCTGGGCGGAAGTTTCGGCGGCGGTCGTGAGAGCTATAGTTCCGGCGGCGGGCGTCAGAAACAATGGAGCTGCTAAGAAAGAAGGAGATCGAGAGGGAGAGAATGTGCAAGGTATGGCGGCGCTGCAGAGGTGTGGTATCGCCGAGACTACAGTTCCGACGGCGGACGTGATGGAGAAAGGATCTGCTGAGAATGAAGGAGATCTAGAGGGAGAGAACGGGCGAGGCATGGCGGCGCGGTAGAGGCGTCGTGTCGGCGAGACCATAGATCCGGTGGTCGCAAGTTCTCGCCAGAGACGTGGTGGTATTGAATCACCGGAGAGAGACTAGAACGTGAAAAAAATTAGGGTTAGTGTAAAAACAAGGTTTTAGAATTGTAAAAATAATTTACTTGGAAAAAATAGTTTAATAATTTCGAAAAAATTAAAACAGTCAAAAACTGTTTTTAAGAAATTAAAACAGTTTTAAATTAGGAAAAAATAGATAAATTTAATTTAAAATTAAAATAAAGGGTATAAATGGTAAATTACGTAAAAAAACTGTTAGTTACTTAAATTTAGTGGGATACATGCTATATAATGAATTTGATATCATTTTAATATTATAGAGTGCAATTTTCTTATGAATTATTGTTGACTATATTGTGAATTATAGTTGACTATATTGTGAATTATAGTTGACTATATTGTGAATTATATTGACTTATTTTATGTTCATATTAAAAAATATCATCTATTTGCTCCCGATTTATGCAGGTCACCACATCACCACACATCATACAAAATAAGTCCATAATAGCTGAATATACATATAACAACATAGATAACTATTTTGCGAAAAACTTAATTGACTATGTCTATTAACTGACAATATATACAAACATATATAACTTTTTCGCGAAGACATAGTTGACTATGCTATTAAAAATTACTATTAAAAACAATTATTATTTATATCTTTTTCTTCGAATGTTTAAATTTGTACAGTTTTTTTTCAAAATTTAAAAACAGTTTTGAAATTTTTAAAAACAGTTTTCGAAATTAATAATATTTTTTTAATGTAGTAAAATTTGTTACCATCCTAACAACTCTTTTTTCACAATCCCTATTTTTTTCCTTGGATATATATTTACCGTCACTACCCCTCTTCATCTCTTTTGCTATCTCCAGTGATTCAGTACATCGTCGTCGCCGGTGAGTTCCATCGACGGTAACACGACCCTGCCGCGCCGCCAGACCCTACCCCATTATCTCCGTGTTGATATCTTCCTTTCCCAATAGTTAGATTTTTTGTCAAGCCAGCCGCCAGATATCTAGCTCTCTCGCTCGTCGCCAGATCTGCCGCCCGACACCAAATCTACATACTTGCCGCTGGAACTCCCGCCCATAGGCCATATCTAACCCACAATCGACGGATCTCCCGCACCACCAATCGCACCACCGAGGGATCTGCCCGCCAGTCGCTGCCGTCTCTACCCTCGCCGCCAATCACTACCGTCGACGGATGTCAATGCTGACTATATTGTGAACTATAGCTGACTATATTGTGAATTATAGTTAACTATTTTATGTTCCTATTAAAAAAATGTTATATATTTGCTCCCGATTTATACAGGTCACCACATTACCAGACATCATACAAAATAAGTCCATAATAGCTGAATATATATAACAACATAGATAACTATTTGCGAAAACATAGTTGACTATGTCTATTAACTGACTATATATACAAACATAAATAACTATTTCGCGAAGACATAGTTGACTATGCTATTAAAAATTACCGCCATAAACATTTTAATCTAATACAAGTGGGGCGTTCCTTGAAGTGTCTGCAATGTTGGATAAAACAGACTATAATGCTGACTATATTGTGAATTATAACTGACTATATTGTGAAATATAGTTAAGTATTTTCTGGTCCTATTAAGAAATATCATCTATTTGCTCCTCATTATGCACGTCACCACATCAACGTAAATCGTACAAAATAGGTACATAATAGCTGACTATATATACCAAAATAGATAATTATTTTGCAAGAACATAGTTGACTATGTCTATTAACTCACTATATATACAAATATAGATAACTATTTCGGGCTGTGGAAAAAGATGGAAAAAAAGTGAATTCCAAAACCCTAAATATATTTCTTTAAGTGGTTTCCAAATTTCTAAATATTAGCAACAAATTTTATTAGTTATCTTATTTTAAAATTTTTTAATTATTATTTAATTTTAATTATCACATTTTTATTTAGGTCAAAATTGTCATTTTATCATCATTTTTGTTAATTTTATTTTGATACATGTTATCCATCTAATTAGTGTATCTAAACATATTATTCACCTGATTAACCCATAAAATAATACCCTTTTTCGATAAAATGTTTTTCTTTAAAAATTTATATTACTTATTTTCACTTCTCACTTTCACTTTTACATTATACAAAAAAATCTAAAACACAAATCACAAATATTTTTCTAAATTTCTTTTCTTTTTTTAGTATTAATATTATTATTATGTTATTATTTTTTTATTTTAATATTAATAATTTTTTTTACTAAAAAAAGATATTTAAATATATTTTTTTTGTTTTAAGATAAACATTATTTTAATAATCTCATTTTTTTTCTCAAAATTCAGTAATTTCTATACATTTCACTTTCAGTATTGTTTTAATAATATTTTCTAAATTAATAATCTTTTCCTTTGAAATTTTTTGATTTGGAAATTAGTATTACTCATTTTCATATTTCACTTTTCACATAATAATGTCGCAAAAAACCTAAAACCAAAGAAAATGGCAAAAAAAAGCATCAAATGTCTGAACCATAAATCAAGGGTAATTTGAACTTATAACAAAAAAAACTATAATTAAAAAAATACCCATAACAAAAGAATGGTTAGACTATAGTGTGTATAATATATATCAATTTCATGTTACCCTTGTGAATTATATAAATATGTTTTCCCCTTTTATCATAATGACTTTCAATCTCCTAAAAAACAACTATTCAAATTTTTAATTTACCTGTAAAAAACATAGTTTTCTGTATATATTAGGTTTTGAAAATTTTAAAAGAAACATATATTTCTATAAATTTTGATATGCAAGATTTCAAATTAATACCATTCTATATAAAACTTAACCCACTATATTCTATATGAAATGTAACTTTACTCTATTCTATATATCTGTAAGATAAATAGAACGATACATATAAATTTTATATATTTATCTAATCTTGCAAAATTCAGTCTGAAGTTGACCTCCGGTAAATCTCCCTCAATATACAAAACAACCCACTAAATCTACATAGACTTACGTAGATAGGACATTTATGACCTAATCTTTTTCCTAGTAGAATTTTCACTATTCTCAAATAGTCATGTAATTACTGATTCTCAAATATCAGTAAATGATGCTGTTAATTTTACTTTGTATCATCTAATATAGACTCATTGTTGATAAAAGATGTATTTGTTTATAGAGTTAAAATTGTCCGCTTTGTAGATAAATTATTAATTTTTTCTACTTTATTATTACATGGTTAGTTTCTTCAATATTGAGTTCAATATGCTTATTTGGCCAATTCACCATAAAAACAATTCTTACCCACACAAACCAGAAAAAAGAAACTGATAAAAATTTTAATAACTGGTTTTCAGTAATGAGGAGGTCATTCTCAATAGAAAGCTTTATGAGTTTTATGACTAGTGTTGAAAGACTCAAAAAAAAAAGAAAAGGAAATCAAAATGTTGCTCTTTTCTCATCGAATATTGTACAGAAAATCTAAACATAAATCTTAATCTTTTGCCTCTCCCTCTCTCTCTTCTGCCATAATATTCTTCAACCCATTTCTGTTTAATCGAAGCAACTTCAGTGCCCGATGAAGCAGGTTGATGATAATAGCCTTCCTTAAGCAAAAGGCAGCTGCTACTTTCAACACCAATTTGCTTTAATCAGTATGGTCTGTAGCGCATTGGCCGTCTGAACCTGGGAACTCTCCTGCACAAACCATAAACCATTCACGAAGTATGAACAATATTTCGAATATATAGACACTGACAAATGGATCCAACCGTTGCTAGTTTTGTTTAAAAGAGATGAGGCAGGGAAGTTTCTAGAACGTACCCATAAGCATACGGTGGATAAAATGGAGCTCCGGGCATGAATCCCCTCATCGGCCTAAAGGGGCGCCTTCCTCGGAACTGCCTCATTCCGGGGAAGTTAGTTCTCTTTGCAGATACCTGAAAATAGATTAAGCAAAGTATAAGAAAGACATGTCTTTAGCTATAAGAAAAGAAACTACATGTCATTGAACGAGTTTGCACCTTTATCTGACGACCATGTAGGTCTGACTCATTCAAAATAAGAGAATTCTGAACGGCTTCCATTTCCACAAATTCAACGTAGGCAAAACCTTTAGGCTGGCCAAACTTATCTGTCAGAATCGTAACCCTATTGACTGTTCCACAGGATTGGAAATGCTGCTGGACTTCCTCTGGAGTACATGCATAGTCGACCTAACATACGCAATCAAATTGTTACATAGGAAAACTAAAGAATCCTCAGGGACTAACGCTACTGATAAAAAACAAAGATGGGAGATAAAGGTTCTATGTATTTTTAGGGGGTAAGTAGTTAAGCAATCACAAACAACAATCAGCCTCCCAGTTTCATTGACACCCAACAACAATGAGAAACATGTAATATTTAATAGTGGAAGCCTTACATTGCCAACATATATTGAACGCGAATCCACTTCCTCCTTCTCAGCCGAACTAATAGCACTTGATGGATCTTCATTCATATGCAACAAAAAAGAAAGAGCATTCACCAAATTAGCTAAGGGTATTCTTGCCTAGAAGACTATAATCGTTTAAGCACCAAAACAAGAAACTACTAACGAATTTTCCTTCCCATACCCAAACTCCAAGAAAACTTCTTGAGAGATTCGTTGATTTACTAAAATGTATCATAATCAACAAGACATCCTCTCAAACTCATCTGTCAAAGACTGAAGCTGAAACCATATGCGCATAAAGAGTTCCGCCAAAGATTCTAAGTATCAGCACAAGTACAGATATGCAAAAACTTTGACAAGAACCCATAATCAACAAGGCTCTAAACCTAATCTGTCGAGATTCAAGGTCTATATGTGAATTCCATACAAGACATAATGAAGAAAGATTCTACACATTCAGCACAACTAAAGATAAGTACAAACCTTGACCAGCACCCATATCTTTCTCAGCTTTGGCTTGCATTTCACGCAAAGCCCCAGCTTCTTCCTCGATCTCCTTAATTCGTTTCTTCATGTCCTCTAAATCCTATCGAACCATAACAAGCAAAAAACAACAGACTAAATAAATACAGTAGGAAGCAAGGAAGGGTCAAATTAAATGAAAGTAAAGCCGGATCGAAGAAATCACAATACCCTAGAGCCAGAGCCTGGTTCAAGCTCCTCATCTCCGGCGGCGGCGCTTTCTTCTCCGCCGTGTTCTTCATACTCATCCGTCTCCATCTCTCCTTCTTCCTCCTCTGGGATCTCTCCACCGTACACCTCGTGCTCTTGCTCATCGTGCAGCGGCATCTTACCTCTCTTCTCTCTCTCTTATCTCTCTCACTCGGCGACTGTCGTAAAAGCGAGAAAACAGAAGTTTCGGAATTTTAGGGCTTGAAATCGGGAAAGGGGAAGAAGGTTTGTTTGTAATAAGAGATTTTCAAAAAGGGTAATTTTGGAATTATCAAAGTTTTTGAAACAGATTCACAAAAGTGGACAAACAATAAGTATTAAACCCAAAACTTCGTCGGTTGGATTGGACCTTACAATGGGCTTATTTAGATACATAAATTACAAAACATGACGTGTCAAATGGGTCCAATAGTGGGCCCCATTAATGATTACGTGGCACCTCACCCTTTTAACTCCGCAACGAAGTGTGGTCTTAAAACTCGTTTCTCCAAACCAAAAAAAATCTTATCTTTCTCCGTAAAACAGAGTCTCCGATGGCTGCCACGTCATCTCCGCCGTGTCATATCTCCGTCTCATTTCTCCGTCATCTTCCTCCTTGCACCACCGTCCAATTCTTCGGTTTCTCACCGACGATTGGTACCCAACGTAATCCGGGTCGGTTAACTATAACCCGGAATAATCTGGCGCAGGATTTTCTCGGGGATTTTGGAGCTCGTGACCCTTACCCGGAGGAGATAGCTAGCCAATTCGGAGACAAAGTGTTGGGGAACCAAAGCACTGAGCACAAGATTTTGATTCCTAACGCCTCTGTTCTCTCTCTCTCGCAGCTCCAATGCTCCCCTGTTTCGTCTTCTCAGGCTCCGTTATCCGCCGATGACGCCAAAACGCTCCTCCATAAGGTTAATTTTCTCACATACATATATAACCTTTTTACTATTTCTCTGTGTTGTAAAATGTTCGAAGTTTGATTTCACAAGTTCGTCGACTGATATCAATGTTTTGAATGGTTCATGGGTAAAGGACTAAACTTGAAATTTCAAAGCTTTTTCTTTCAGGACAAGCTTAGTTAGTTATCTATACAAGTCCACTCATTTTCATCTTCATTTTCATAGTCATAATCATGGGCTCTTGAGTCTTTTATGAGGGGGCAATTTAGAAATCCAAAACTCATACTTGTATCTAATTCCAATTTATAAAGTAGAGAACTTGACCAGATGAACCAAAATACTTCATTATCACGAGTGGTTTTATCAATGTTAATGATGGTCGTGGGGGAGTTTATTCTTCTTGTTGCTTATTGGTATTGAGACTTAGTTGATGAATCTAACGTTTTGCTTGTTAATAATAGTCAAGTAAAGTTGTTTGCCTTGTGTTCATTTAGTTTCTTCAAGTACTTTCTTCTGATCTTTCTCAAATCACAAGCATTGTGTACATAATATTAAATATCCTACTTTCTAATATACACCATGATTTGATTCACAGTGATCACATCAATGATGTGCTATCTCAATCTCTTATAATCATCATCTAAACGTTTCAGGTTTTGGGATGGAGTATAGTGGAAGATGTAGCCGGCGGTCTGAAAATAAGGTGCATGTGGAAGGTGAAGGATTTTGGGTGCGGCGTTGAACTCATAAACAGAATCCGTAATGTTGCTGAAGCTTCTGGTCATTACCCTTCTCTCCATTTAGAAAGTCCTACCCAAGTTCGAGCTGAACTATCTACCGCGTCCATTGGTATGTCAACATAAAAACAAACAAACATTCTCGTTCGTTTTGAGTTTTGAGTATATTGTTTCTTACAATGGTTTTGTTGTTGGTTATTGGATGTACAATACAGGAGGGTTGAGCATGAACGATTTCATAATGGCGGCCAAAATAGATGATATCAAGACTTCTGATCTTTCCCCTAGGAAAAGAGTTTGGGCATAACAAAGTTTGCTTTTTTTTTTTGTTCTTTCTCATTTCATAACATTTTTGTTTGATAATGTATAATGTACGTGATGTATTCTTCATTGTGTATGGTTGGTCTACATGTCAAGTTATGTAGAAGCTATGCATTCGTCAATCTTGGAAACCATTTTAGCATAGGAATTATATAGAGATCTAACATAATAAGAATCAAAGATGAAACACTAATGTGATTCATGACATAAAATGACTAATGATATTTATTCATAAATCAAATGTTGCGACATGTATTTGAGATTCATTCAGCAATATAAAGAAGCTGGTTTACTTGTCTGATTCTTAAACTCCAACAATGGACATTACTACAGATTAGATTTAAATCATTTATAATCGACTGAAAATATATGAAATGCAACATTATTATTAGATCACTGCTTTTGTTTTTCTATAATATTATAGGATTAACTTTGAAAATATAGATCTACATAACTACTTTCTATTCTTACAGTGCCGTGTGCAGTTAGCTTCCGCTTCCAAAAATGTTTTACAACAAGCTGGACCTATATTACCAAATTGATCCGTCATTATGAATTGAGAGATCTCTACAACGCATCATGGAATACTCATCAATGTTGACAATCATTTCGCTATGTCAGACATTCTTGGCATATCGGGACTCGATTGCAACGGAAATGGAATAAGAAACTGCGGTGGCTGAGCATTCACAGAAGCTGCAATACATATAATTAACCACTAGGAGAAAAAACACACTCTTGATGGACATGATGAATATATTGGGGATTATGCAACAAAAGAATGAGAAGATTTAGGAGTCCAGTAAATTATTTTTGTATGTTGGTTTTTGTTTGATGATGTTAAGTAATTGCCTAATTGGCTATATATGTAGTTGAGTTTATGGGGAAAATTTGAGTGCGGATATTAATTAATTTGGCGATATGTTTTTTTGGTCAATAATTTAATAATATGCATTAAACACATATTTCATACGATACGATGATATTGAATGACACTAACACAACAAATTCTGGTCCACAATACATATTTTATATTTTATGTACACAATTAATCAATTGTCGTATTCATTACGGGAAGAACAATAAAAACAATAAAAAACGTTTGACTATGTAGGAGTGCGACACATTGAACTTGACACTGATAGATAAGAGCATATTGTCTTCTTTCATATGGAGGTAATATTATTATGGTTGTCTTGGATTGAGTCGAATAAAAAAACTAAATGAGTGGAAATATTAATGTTAGCCAGATTAGTCAACATTTATATGTTTCCATGCAACAACAAGATGTTATTTGTCTTTTTCATCTCGATTTTCAGAAACTTTAGGATTAATGTTTTGTTAATAGAGTGAAATGATTACTATACAAACCCTTATCTATGCATTTATAACCCCAAAATCCTATACCAAAAAAATATATAGGAATTTGTTTTATTTATAAATAGGAAACTAAGGGAGAAGTATTTAATTAAAGAATTTAATTGATTGAATATCAAAGAACTAAAAAATTCTATTAAATATTTTTTAAAATTAAATGCTATTTGAAATGGGTCTGTAATTTTAGTGAATCATGTAAAAATAAAGCTATAGGTTTTAAATGAATTTGGTCAAAATATGACAGATTGTGATATAGGTTTTGAATTTGTATTTCAGATTAAAAGAAAAGCGGGTCAAATAAGATTCGCCCGCATGTTTTTTATTGAATCTATATATCTTTTGATTATTTTATCTTTAATGAATGTTTTTCGTTATGTTATTTCGTAAATATTTTTCAATGAAATATTTCATAATATACCACATAAAAAGAGTTTAAATGTTAAATGCATTTTTTAGTAGTATAAAGATGCTCGGTGTTCATATTAAGTTATATCGAACTATGTATTCATCATCGTCATGTAAATCATTTTAGCATCCGAATTATATCGAGATCTAACATAATAAGAATAAAAGATGAAACATTTACGAACGATACAAGATATTTGCATCAATCAAATGCTGCCGACATTTCTTTGAGTTTCATTCATCAATTAAAAGAAGCCAATCTATTTGTCTAATTCTTAAACCTCAACAATAGATATTATTATGGATTAGATTAAATCTTTAGAAGAATTTATGATGAGTGAAGTATAAGAAATGCAACATTAGTATTATTAGATCACTGCTTCCTCTTTTGGTTTTCTATAACATAACCCTTCAATGAAAAATAAAGTTTTACATAACTGTTTTCTATTCCTACAATTTGGTTGGAGGACCAGCAACTCTGGAGCACTGTCGCTTCAACATAGGAAGGAAAAACGGATTGAATGGAAGATTCGGTGTACAGTTGGCTTCCGCTTCAAGAAAAGCTTTACAACAAGTTGGACCTATGTTAAATTTCCAGTCATTAGTGATTGGGAGATCTCTGCAATGCATCCTGGAATATTTTGTCCTCCTTTTTGTCTACCACTTGCGCTTTTTCCCAAATAGCAGCTTCCGTTAACGCATGTTGAAGAGTGTCCTGGGGGTTCCTATCAGTATTGCTAAATAGCTTATCATTTCTGTCCTTCCAGATAAACCATAGTATCCATGGGAACTGCCGGTTGGGGCTGTTCCTTGGTAACCGGCAGAATAAATAGTCAAGGTTTGAGAAAACCGATTGAGCTGGGAAAATTCTTGTGTTTGATGGGACAAGCGAGAGTGCCCATACTTACCTTGCTGGATGGCATTCGAATAAAACATGATTGATCGTTTCTTCTTCTGCTCCACACCGTGCACAACGTGGGTCACAATTTATGCCTCTAGTCCGTAGGTTTTGAGCCACCGGCAATGTACCCGTTAACATTTGCCAGAGGAAATGTTTGAGTTTTGGGGGCATTGCACTTGCCACACAAAAGCCAGAAGAGGATTTATATCGGGCCCCATGCTTACATGGTTTTCCCTTATATCGAGATAGTGTATTTCCGTATGGTAACCTGATTTAACTGTGTATTTCCCTGTTTTCGTGAAGTGCCAACCGTAGGAATACGAGTTTGCCAAGCGACTTATAGGCATGGATAAAATCAATGATGAGTCTTCCGGGCAAACAACCGCTTGTATTAGGTGAGTGTTCCACATCCGAGTTAACGGATCAATTAAGTCCTTTACCATCAATGAGAGGTAGAGGTTAGGTGTTTTGCATGTTGCTGATCTCGGGCATTTGGATGGGATCCACGGATCGTTCCATACCGAAATAGATGATCCTATTCCTATCATTTTGATTAGTCCTTTGTTAACCAGAGATCTAACAGAGATAAGACTTCGCCATCCATAGGATGGAGAGTACGATATGCCTGAATTGAGTGCGTCCGAGTGACGAAAGTACCGTCCTTTGAAAACCCTTGAGAAAAGTATATTCGGCTCGTCAATTTGTCGCCATAGTTGTTTCGCCAACATGGCTGTATTAAATGCTTGAAGGTCCCTGAATCCCAGTCCTCCGATCCTTTTATCTCGACATAATTTATTCCAAGACATCCAATGCATTTCCCGTTGGGAATTACCTTTTCCCCACCAGAATTGTGCTACCACTGCTGTTAGTTTTTTCGTAATTGTTTTTGGTAACCGGACACAAGATATGACGTGATTTGGTAATGCCGTGGCAACCGATTTAATGAGGAATTCCTTCCCACCTTTCGTGAGGTATCTTGCCGTCCACCCATTGACCCTGTTATGTAGCCTATCTTGGAGGAAGCTGAAGATCTGTGTTTTCGCCTCTCCCAAACTCTCTGGGATCCCTAAATAGGTTCCCATGCCCCCAAGTGTTGAAATTCCAAGTATTGATTTTACCTCTTCTCTTGTAGAGTCACTTACTTTATGACTGAATTGTAAAGAAGATTTTTGGAAGTTTATCTGTTGACCAGAAGCCGCATCATAGTTCTGTAATATCCGTAATATAACCTCACATTCCACCTTGTCTGCTTTACAAAAAAAACTATCATCCGCAAAAAATAGGTGCGAAATAGGTGGGCTTGCTCTTGGTTCTTCCTTGCCGTTGGTCTGTGCGTTGGCTCCTCTTCCTGGTCTCATTTTCTAATTTCTTTTATTGCAGGGTTCGTTTGTGTTCGTCTTCCAAAAAGCTGTAGACACTGTTGGAGAAGAGGTTTTAAGAGCTGGCCTCGCTAGCAGTTGGTCATGGCATCAGTGATGAGTATTCCAGCTCGTTCGACTTGCTGGAGAAACCATTCATCATGTGTCTAAGTGTTCGGTATTGCTGTTTCATCCACTCGCGATACATCTGCTAGTTTTGAATTCGGTTATGGTTTTGTTGTTGTAGTTTCTTTTTAGCATTGCAGCTTTATTTTTTCTTTCTTCTTTGTATTATTTTGTACTGTTTGTCGAAAAATGAAGAGAGGTATAAAATTCAATATTTACATCGAAAAAAAGAATCAAACATAAAAAAATTTAGAACGCTACGAGATATTCATATGAAAATAAAAAGTAAAAATAAAATTTATGCATCAATCAAATGCTGCCAACATGTCTTTGTGCTTCATTTATCAAGTAAAAGAAGCCACTCTACTTGTTTGATTCTTAAAACCTCAAGAGTAGAGATTATTATGGATGAGATAAAACTTTAAAATATTTGATAATGTGTTTGAAATATAAGAAATAAAACAATATTATTATTAGATAAGTGCTTCCTCTTTTTTGTCTTTCTAAAACATAATCCTTAAGTGAAAAATAAAGTTTTACATAACTGCTTTCTATTCCTAGAGTTTGGTTGGAGGACCAGCAACTCTGGAGCACTGTTGCTTCAACATAGGAGGGAAAAACGGATTGAATGGAAGATTCGGTGTGCAGTTGGTTTCTGCTTCAAGAAAAGTTTTACAACAAGCTGGACCCATGTTAAATTTGGCGGTCATTATTGATTGAGAAATCTCTGCAATGCATCCTGAAATATTCATCAATGTTGACAAACATTTGGTTATGTCAGGCATTCCTGGTATACCAGGACTCGGTTGGAACGGAAATGGAAACGGAAGTGGAAGCGGAAACTGCGGTAACTGAGCATCTACGGAAGCTGCAATGCATATAGCCACTACGAGAAAAAGCATGCTCTTGATTGACATGGTGAATATATTGGGGATTATGCAATAAGAGAAGGGAAAGAGAAGACTTAGAAGTCCAATAAATGGTTTTTTTTAAGTTGGTTTTTGTTTGATGATGTTAAGTTATTGGCTGTGGCTAATTTATATGGAAAAACTGGAGAATGGGTACTAATTAGCTTAGTGAAACGTGTTATGAGTTACATTTTAATCAGTTGTTGTTTTCATTTGACTAAGGCAAATAAATACAGTAAAAAAAAGTTTGTATTTTGACCAGTTTTGCATTGTCATTAAGAGCACATTTATTTTCTTCCTACCAAAGTGACATTGGTTAGTTTTTCTAAACGTATCTTAAATCTTCTATTATAAAATATGGGGATGATTGTTAAGCAAAATATTCATGGGGTATTTTGTTCTACGTCTAGCTGTCTAGAAATATTTTCTAATATTATATAAAAAATCTCACGGTGTTTTCAACCATGAATCATTTTAGTTTCATAGAGAAATTCGTATTAAAATTTTTGTTTTGAATAGTTTTTTGTAAATATTTATAGTTTGGATAGATGCTAATTTATTACACTTATGTTTGTCATATTTTTGTTGGTCGTGATTTTGTAAAATATAGTGATATTAATCTTAAATAGAAAATCATTTAGTATGTTGTTCTATGTCTAATTCTGTAAATATTCAAATATCATATAAACAATCATTTGTTTATTTTAAATTTAGGTTTTAGGGTTATGTTTTCCTCCTTAGATTTTTAATTTAGAATTATGGTTGTTCTGAATTAGGTCAAATCAATAAGAAAAAAATACCTAAAAAGAAAACTAATTGAGGTGAAATATATATATTATTAATCATGTGAATGAGTAATATACAAATTTTTATCTGTGTATTTATAATCCTAAAACCTGATACCAAAAGAAAATGATAAGATTTTTTCCCGAATAGAAAATTAAAGGAGGGATATTTAATTAAAAATTTTGATTGAATATGAAAGAATTAAAAATTCTGTTAAATATCTTTCAAAATGAAAGGCTACTTGAAGTGGTCTGTAATTTTAGTAGATCATATAAAAATAAAACTGTAGGCTTTAAATTAAATGGGTCAAAATATAACTGATTTTGATGTAGGTTTTGAAAACGTGCTTTATATTAAAAAAGATTAAATGAAAAACATGTCAAATAAGATCTGCTTGCATGTTTTTATTGAATATATGTATATTTCTGATTATTTTATCTTTAATGTTTAATTTTTGTTATGTCGCAAATAGTTTTCCAATGAAATATTTCATAATATAACACATAAAAATATGTGTAATGCTAAATGTATTTCTCTTTTAATAGTATAAAGTTGCTCTGTTTTCATGTCAATTTATATATAAGCTATGTATTCATCATCATCATGGAAACCATTTTAACATCAGAATTATATCGAGATCTATCATAATAAGAATCAAACATCAGACGCTTGGTTCTTCCTTGTCGTTGGTTTGTGCATTGGCTCCTCTTCTAGGTCTCGTTTTCTGATTTCTTTTAGTGCAAGGTTCATTTGTGTTCAACTTCGTATAGGCCCTGCTGGAGAAGAGGTTTTGAGGGCTGGTCTCGCCAGCAATTGCTCTTGTCAATAATGATGAGGATTCCAGCTCGTTAGAGTTACAAGAGAAGCCATTCATCCTATGTCATTGCTGTTTCATCCATGTGCGATGCATCTGCTAGTTTTTTGTTCGGTTATGGTTTGTTGTTGTGGTTTCTTTTTAGCATTGCAGCTTCATTTTTATGTCTTCTTTGTATTATTTTTGTACTGTTTGTCGAAAAATAAAAATTGGTATAAAATTTAACATTTACGTTAAAAAAAATCAAACATAAAACAACATTTAAGAAGGCTACGAGATATGTAATGTGATTCGTATAAAAAAAGAGAGTAAAAATAAAATTCAACAATCAAAAACTGCCGACAAGTCTTTGAGCTTCATTTATCAATTAAAATAAACCACTGTACTTGTCTGATTTTTAAACTTCAACAGTAGAGATTATTATGGATGAGATTAAAACTTTAAAATATTTTATAATTGCGTGAAATATGAAAAATACAACATTAGTATTATTAGATAACTGCTTTTTGTTTTTGTCTTTCTATAAAATAACTTTGAAATGAAAAATAAAGCTTTACGTAAATGCTTTCTATTCCTACAATTTGGTTGGAGGACCAGCAACTCTAGAGCACTGTTGCTTCAACATAGGAAGGAAAAACGGATTGAATGGAAGATTTGGTGTGCAGTTGGCTTCTGCTTCAAAAAAAGCTTTACAACAAGCTGGACCCATGTTAAATTTGCCGGTCATTATTGATTGAGAGATCTCTGCAATGCATTCTGGAATATTAAGAAAAATCATGTGCATAGCACACTCACCCAAAAGGACACACCATCAAATCACAACAAATATAGACTGCCGGAGTTGGTCGCGGTCTATTCGCCATTGCCAAAAGCTCGATCTCTTAAGTCACTTAGGTCCAGCGGTTGGGTCAGCCAAACTTAGATAAATTTTAGGTAACACTCCTGTAAATACTCTTGGGCTGATCTGAGACCATGAGGTCGGCCAATTGGTAAAGGAGAGCTGAAAGAATGGTCGGTTTCCCGGAGAATGGAGAAATACTTCAACAAACAATCTCTAGAATTCGCATATGAACACTTCACTCTACTCGTCAAATAAGATGCACGGTCGGGTCACAAGGGGGACATAACGAAGGCAAGAGGTGTGACGGTTCAAGGTCCAACCTCGTGTCTTGTCTTAATAATTAAAAGCTTTATTTTTTACATATACGTTTTTATAATAATTTTTAAAAAATTAAAATTAAAATTTAGATTAAAGAGGGCCCAAAATATTCTGTATGTATATAATTTTTTCATTAAAATTTTTAGTATTACTCATAAAAATTTAGAAAACAAATTTAGTAAAAATCTCGGAAAATAAATTTGTTGCCCTAGAGTCCATAAAAATGTTGAACCCGACCTAAAACTTTTGATAGGGATTGTGGAAGATTTTGAGAAGATTAATAAAATCTTGATTGTTGCTGCTTTTTTTGATCCTCGTTGTAAAATGTGGTGCTCTGTTTTGAGAAAATATATGGACATGGTAACACAAAATGTGTAGAAGTAAAATGAGAAATTGTGAGTTTGTTGGGTAGGGTTTATGATGTGTAGAGTGCATCTTACAAAAAGTTTAGTCGAATCAGCTGAATCAGCCAAAGTTAGTGGTAATCTAAATGATTGCATAACAGTTTTTGATGCAAGTGTAGATGGATTAGATGACGGATTTGATCTAAATAATGTGGGGGTTGAAGAAAAGGAAGAAGAAGACCAGTTTAGAGAATGGGGTCAAATGACTTATGACAAAGGAAGCGTTAATAAATCATCAAATGAATTAGAGCTTTATCTGATGGAGAAGATCGACAATCCAAAAGCCAATAATATTAGTATTACATATGATGTTTTGAGTGAGTGAAAATTGAACGAAAAAAGTATCCAATTTTGGCAAGATTGGCAAAAGATGCTTTGGCGATTCTGGTTTCAACTGTTTAATCTGAATCAGCATTTAGTATTAGAGGTCGTATCTTGGATGAATACATGAGTTGCTTAACTTCTTCTTCTGTGGCAGAAACATTGATTTTAAGACAGAATTGGTAAAGATTTTCACCATAATATAACATAGGAGTAACAGTAAAATAAATGATGAAAAAGAATGCATTTATGGATAAAGTTACAAAAGGTATCTCAACTCTCAAACATCCCGTTTCCATCCCACATTTTTAATAGGACATGTTTTATACTCTCAAAATTTCTGTTTCCGAACTTTCCATAAAATTCCATCCGAAATTCTCTTTTGGCTACCCGTATGCATAATAGCAAATCTCAAACGGATATATATCTAATCCCAAAAGGATATAATTTTGACCCATATAGATGAGCCAAAAAAAATATTTATTATCATGTCCGCATATTAGGATTATTATGCGGGATGATGGTTAAAAGATTGGAAAAAAATATGATCAGGGTCTACAAGAGTAATGGGTGTCTCTTCTCATTGCCCAATTGGTTTTTAAATGGAACCCCATGAAGTAGTAGTGCTCGTATTGCTAGCTCTTATATACTAATCTCAATTTTTATTTCATATATAGCCTGCTTATACTCAAAGTGCACTTGTGTACATATATCTCCTACTTTCTAAACTTAAACCATGATTTAATTCACCGTGATAACTCTTATGAAGTACTATCTCTCAGTCTCTCTGATTGTTATGTAAACATTCGGTGCGGTGCTGAGCTCATAAATATGATATATAAGGTTGCTGAAGCTTCTGATCACTATACACTTCTCTCCATTTGGAACACCTTTTCCATTGGTATGACAAATAAACAAACATTCTAGTATGTCTCGAGTTTTGATGTCTGTTATTAGATGACCAATGCAGGAGTTTGAGCATGAACGATTTCTTAATAGCGGTAAGAATATGTGACATCTAGACTTCTGATCTTTCCATTATGAAAACATTTTGGTCATGACAAACTTTTTTTGTTGTTCGTTCTCATTTCATTTTTTTTGTAACGTTTTTTTGTTTGATGACATGTTATGTAATTTTGTAAGGTCGGTCCACATGTCAACTTATATATAAGCTGTGTATTTATCACCATCTTGGATAGCATTTGGCATAAGAAATATTGAGATCCACATGTTGGTTTATATTTATTCTTAATTATGTATGGTCGACAAAAGCTATGTATTCCTCATAATCTAATGTGTTTAAGAAATATGAAAGACAAATGATTTATTCATCAATAAAAGAATAGCCGCTCTACTTTGGATTATATGAAATACTTCGTATGTACTCTATATGGCGGTTTTATAGTGTATATACGGATATATAAGGTGAATCCTTTGATAAGACAATTGCATCTTCTATAAGATTACTATTTAACTTGTTAAATAAACGTCAGATCAATACCTCGACTCGATCTGGGTCATTAAGTAGTTTGTTTAAGTCCTTGAGATAAATGAATTTGCTGAAAAACTTAGTGACTATAGCTGATTCACAAAACGATCTTGCTGAAATATCTGCATCATAAGAAATAACATAGCTCTGATGCATCAAAATAATCTCCAGCAAAACCATACATGAGTAGAAGTATCCAACTTTCAATCGATTTAAAAGAAGACTAATGAATCAATAACATCTAATTCTCAGGAAAACATTTAGTTAAGTAATTGCTTACCGACGTTAAGAGACAACCTAAGCCTTTGGAAACATCCACAAACTCATCCCTGTTTCTCAAAGTAGGTCCCTAAAAGATCTCTCAACAGTTATATTTACAGTAATTAACATGCACGTGGACGACGACATTCATATATAGTATTGAGATGCTCCTTATAAAACTATCCAAATGCTTGATGTTGTTCTCACCGATTTGCCTTCTTAAAGATAAGAAATTTTGGATTTTTATTCTTAAAAAACCCAAGAGTCAAAAGCTATGCATAAACAAAACATTCAGTATAACATAAAGCAATACGGTGAATGTTTGTTCTATACACAGCTTCTGACTCTTGGTATATTTAAGAAAAATTCAAATTTCTTACGCTTAAGAAAGCAGATCCCTGAGAACATTATCAAGCGCTTTGATGGTTTCATATATATCTCAATACAATGAATGATATCTAAGTGCACTACCAATAAATCGAATTTTACTTTTTGGCAAAGAGGGATGCACTTGGAGATACGATCTGAGTTTTGAGTTTTGAGTTTAAATCCATTTTTATTATTATACTATGTGAGATACAACTTAGGTTACAATGTGTGACATTATAAAAAGACCTGTCAGGACAAGGGTGGGTGGTGTATTAGAGTTGTCAGTAATGAAGAAGCCATGCATGTAATAACGAAAAATGGTAGGTAAAGAGAATGCATGATTATGTATTTTCATTATAAAATAGGTTTATGGACAACGTACCAGAAATAAAAGCTCGGTTTCTGTTCCAATTCGTTTCACGATTGAAGATAAGAAAGAATGGAATCTCTGCATCATATTGCAATTATACGTTTCTGTATAATAATTTCTAAATCACTCTTATCGGAAGTATAGGTAAGAAAATCAAAATTAAGATATAAATAGTAAAACAAATTATAGTGTTAGGAGAATTAACATACAGACCCTAGCTGTTCAATATATATATGATTAGAATCATAAAATAATATTTATTTTCAATCGAGAATCAAATTCTATGGAAAATGAGTATCATCAGTTTAAATGAGGATCCACATCTCATACATGTTATTTCCTTGATAATTATCATCAATTTTACACATAGATTTATAGTAAAGGAGAGGCAACATAAGCCGAGCTATGGTTATAACTTCAGTTAATACTTTGTTGAGGAGAATAACCACATAATTGGGTGAGTCTTCTATCTCTGAAAACGTAGTGCTAAGAGACATGTCTTCTAATATTTCACTAAATTATGAAATTACAATGGTAAAGTAAGTGGAAACATGGGCAGAATAAGATTCATGCGAAGAAGATTGTTTATTGTTAGATGAAAGTATCAGGCGTGGGAACAAAAACTGCAGGAGTAATTTGTTTTAGTGGCTACATCAAGAGATGCAGTAGTGATAGTAGTATTAGTGGCAGATGACCCAACAGAAGTAGGTTCAATAATGATTGTGTTAGATGATGTAGTAGTAGCAGTAACACTCATAGCAGCAATAATAGTAGTTCCAGGAGTTGTAGTAGCGTCAAAATCCGTGTCTATGGCAAACAACATCAGAAGCAGTAGCCACATCAGTCATAGCAGCAAGAGTATTTGTGGGCTATGTTGCACCGGGACGGAAACCGCAAAACTAAAAATTTATAAGATACGGGTACGATATATATATATAAATGGTAACATATATGAATAAGATTGTCTAAGTATATACTCTAATTACAAAATTACCTAAGTAATACTCTAATGTAGTCCATTTTTAGTAGAACTAAATAATAATATGAATTATACGGAATTTTTTTGATAATAATATAGTATATGATGTGGTTTAAGTTAGAATACATAAGTATGTCTTAAACTCTCTTTTTTTTATTAAGTTGAAGATAAAATCGTAATTTTGTCGACTATCCAATCCTAACTACATATTCTAAACAAAAAAAACTTTTATACGATTTAAAAATTCTCAAAAAAGTATCTGGGACGTTTTGAAGCCCTCCCCGTGCTGTCCCTGTTCCATACAAGTCTCCAGTACGCTGTCCCTGTTCCAGACAAGTCTCCAGTACGTGAGACTGCTACAAAGAGGTGTACCCATGCTTCATAGTGTGGCAAGAGTACTAGTGGCTGAAGCAGTCATAGGGATAAGACCAGTTTGTAAGGCAGCACATGTGGTGTGATAGGTTCAAGTTTTAGAATTATAAATATCAACCAACTGAATCCGAAAGTGCATAGGATTTCATTGTAGGATCAAAGGGTCGGTTCACGGGAGATGACATTAACACACTAAGAATACATGAAAACACTTAAGCGAAGCTAAGAAGATATGTTTTTTTTGTTATAACTAGAGACAAACAACCTAAAGCCAAGCAAAATGCTTGTAGAAACAATAACCTATAGTCAATTAATTATGTGATACGAAGATTAAAAAATTAGACAAAGGACAACAGAAATGAGCAAAAGAGGTCACTCTTAATCTTAAAAGGTTTTGTGTTGAAAGTTAAAAAAAAATCGATGTTTGGTGTTATCAAATTCCAAATATTATGTATAGTTTTACCATTGAAGACATGTTCTCACTTTCATTTATACAACTTTCATTTATACAGTAAGTAAATAACTAAATATATTACACGAAACTTTTAATTCGATCTGACATGAATTTTTTTAGAAAAAAAATATTTCTAGATCTAATTATTTTGAACTAATTAATGATAAATAATATGTTTCTAGATTTGATTATCTAATTATTATAAAATAATTAATAATAAATTAGCAAATAAATAACTTCCTCTATATATATATAGTAGTGAATCAAAAACATTTTGGAAAAAAATATGTAAAAACATATGCAATAATTAATGATTCTAGATCTAAATATTTTAAAATAATTAAAAATAAATAACTTTATATATATATATAGTCAAAACTAAATTGTGGATGCTGAATAATTCACATATATTTTCAAAAAGTTTACTATAATTTTTTATGATATGTAGAAGTCTAAAATTTATCATTTAAAAATTTAAATTTTTTTCAATTGTTGACTACTTTGACCTATATTACAATAAATATTTAATTCAAATAAAAGAATAATTAGTATATATTTTATTAAAATTCCTACGCAAGCATACATCCTAATTTTATTTTTCAAAATAATATAACTATTTTGGCATGAGACAAATCAAATTTTCTAAATTACTTTTGATTTCCTTTCGTCTAGTTCAGTCATCAGGTTACTATATATGACAAACAGAAGGAATAAAAGGGTTCATATAATATTAGGAAAGAAAATATTTACTCTTGACCAAATCATAAAGTGGTCAAAATCGTTGATGTCATCAAACTCAATGTATTTTACTGTTTTTATTTGTGAGAATTGATTAGAAGCCTACACCACCTTTTTCTTATAAATTGGAGTACATTCAATTACTTTATTTCATCAAACAAATATCAACTTATACAACAAACCACATCTTGAACATCTAAATCTTCTTTTTCTCCTGTTGCATAATCTCAAAACATATTCATTATGTCGATTAAGAATGTGTATTTTCTCCTAGTGACAATATGCATTGCATCTTCTGTTAACGCTCAATCACCGCAGTTTCCATCTCCATTTCCGTTTCCCTTTCCGTTTCCGCTTCCATTTCAGCCATGTCCTGGTATGCCAGGATTTCCGTTTCCGCTTCCATTTCAACCAAGTCTTGGCATGCCAGGAATTCCCGGTATGAGCAAATGTTGGACAATATTGATGGATATGCCAGGATGCTTTGCAGAGATTAGATAATCCATCTTGACGGGTAAGTTTGGTAACATAGGTCCTGCTTGTTGTAAAGCTTTTTTAGATGTGGAAGCCAACTGCACACAAAATCTTCCATTCCCACCATTTTTCCCTCCTATGCTGAAGCAACAATGCTCCCGAACAGCCGGTCCTCCAACGACATTGTAGGATCAAAAATTGGTTACGTGAAATTTCAATTTCAATTCCAAAACTAGAAAAGGCAGTGATATCATAATAATAATGTGGCATTTCCGACATTTCAGTCAATTACTTACGAAATCTTTAAGCATTTAATCTATTTTGTAATAATGTCTATTATTGGATTTAAAGAATCAGACAAATAGAGCGGCTTCTTTTGATTGATGAATGAATATCAAAAACATGTCACAACATTTGGTTGATGAATAAACTATTCGTCCTTTTATATGTCCTACGAATCACGCATTATATATCTCGTAACGTTTGTAACAGTTGCATTGTTGGTCCTATTTATAATAGATGTCGATATTTCTTTTTTATGCCAAATGATTTCCAAGATAATGATGAATAAAAAATTAAGAACAAATCCCATATATTATAGATATATATAATTGGCTAATCGTCCCCGTTGTTACTCAATGTTATTGACCGAAGAGAACATGTATCTTTTGTTGAATATATTGAAAACTTTGTGATGCCAGAATCATTAGGTTCATTCATCCCCTGTATTCTCCGGTACATATGAAAAAAATAGAAATGCCATGATCTTCGACTTGTGCTATTTAGAGGACAAAAGAAGCAAAGCAGTGGCCTGAGGTAAATGTGTTATCTATTTCTGATGTTGATATGAGTAGTTATGCCTGAGGGCACCACCAATTTGGAACTACGATGGTCAAGACCAAGTGTGGGTATAGCTAAATGAAGGCCTGGACATTCGGGTCTTCAGTTCGGGTCCTAGTCTTTCGGATAGAAGATTTTTAGATCTGTATAGATATCCATAAAGTTTCGGTTCAGTTTCAGGTCGGTTCATTTAGATTCTAGATTGGTTCAGTTCTTAATTTTGAGAATCGGTAAATACCTAAAATTTTTGGTTTTGGACCGGTTCAAATATTTATTACCCGAAATATTCAAAATGTACTCGAAAATCCAAATTTTTTTTTATAAAAAATATACCCAAAATATCGAAGATATAAATGTTATATTCAAAAATACTAATATGATTAATATTTTCGGATCTTTGGAGTACCCATTCGGTTTTCGAATAGGAACCGGATCCGAACCTATATCCACATGTCTAAAAATGTAGGATCCAAAGGAGTAAAATATATAGATCTGAATCCAATCCGAACTAAAATTTTTGGATGGATTCTGGTTCGGATTTTCGGGTCTGGGTAAAATGCCAAGACCGCAAATGGAATATTCATTGTTTGTGGGTTAATGCCTCCGCCTTGAGTGATGTTGCGTGATCATTGTGTAGGTGTTGCATCACAACAGAGATTCCGTTACTCTCACTAACTGTCGAGTTTCTAATGTCTTGAAACGTATGTTGTGGGCTCTTCGTGGTTTGTGAGATATTCACATCACTCGAGAGAAGTTGGTCTGTGATAATATGATAGCAGTGTCCGTGGTATTACAAGTTGAGATTTTGTATGTATTTCATTTCCCTTGTTTGTTTCTCTCTGTTTTCGAGATGTTTAGTTTTTGATGCCTTTAATGATTGTGTCACTTTGGTTGTCTTAAAATAACGGAACTACAGTTGGGGGGAGAAAAGACTGGTTTCCGCTTATTCACTTACATTATCCAGTACGTTTTTATCTATTTTTCTAAGGTAGTTTACACAAAATTAAAATTCAAAAACATGCAATCTTGTGTAAGAACTTAATTATCTAATTTAATAAAAATAACTAAATGCAATTTTAGTATAGTGTGTGATTCATAAGACGTATAAAAGAACATGTGATTGTCTTTACCATTTCAAATAATAATCTCAAAAACATCACCAAAAATGCTGTGACATGTCTTTGAGATTCAATTTATAAAAAATTTAACTTTAATATGGACATTATAGTTTGAAATGGTAAAGATTTCATAATTGACTGAAATATAAGAAAGCGACATAATAATTATTATTATATAACTGCTTCTTTTTATTTTATTTTGTAAATATTACGGGATTAACCCTCACTTAAAAATTAAATTTTTACATAACTATTTTTTAATTTTATTATTTGGTTGGAACACCAGCAATTTGGGAGCATTTCTGCTTTAGCATAGGAGAAAAAAATGGATTAAATAGAAGTTTTGGCGTACAATTGGCTTCAGCTTCTAAATAAGCTTTACAACAGGCAGAACCTATGTTACCAAATTGACCGGTCATTATAGATTGAGTGATTTCAACAACACATCCTAGAACATTCATCAATGTAGACAAACATTTGGGCAGATCGGGTAAATTAGGCATACTGGAACTCTGTTGGAACGACAACAAAGATGAAAACTGTGGTACTTCAGCATTCACAGAATTTGCAATGCATATGACGGATAGAAGAAAATACACATTCATCATGGACATGATAAATATATTGAGAACTATTTGGCAATAGAAAACTTAATAAGTCCAATATATGGTTTTGTTAAGTTTTTTTCTGTTTGATGAAAATTAGTAATTGGCTATATGGTCCAATTTATTGGAAAAATAATGGAGTATGACTCATTAGCTTTGGCAATACATATTTGAGTTACTTTCTAATCAATTGTCGTTTAAAAATTGACAAAAATAATAATAATAAAAAAGAAGATAGGATCCTACAGTAATGAAGACCATTGAATTTTGTGATATCAAGCATTTTGACCACTTTGCAAATTTGGTCATTCAGTGGCTAAGGTCAATAGTATACTTTTTTATCTTTAGTAATTGTAACTGTTTTGTATTGGTCGGGGTTGTATCTTTTGGCTTTTTATTATTCTTAGAGATTTTAGATGTAACGTAATGGTTATAACTTAAAAAGGGCTTAAGCATTAAACCTACATCTTATTTAAGGGAAATTAGGCTGGATAACATAAATCTGGGCCATAATGAATTATATAACATATACAGCACATAATTTAGTAAACTAACACTTTTAGATGATTTACTATTTTTATCTTCACTACACAATATATAAGTTTCTTTAAAAATATATATATTTTTCACCTTTTTCATATTTTTTTCCATTCGACCCTTTTCGCTTTCTCTTTTTCTTCCCCTCCCGTAAGTTTCTTTTTTTGTTCTTTCCTCTTACTCTCCACAAAACCTCTCCGGCAGCGTCTGCAACTACTGAGCATCTACAACTACTGAGCCTCTCCATCTGGCGGAACTTTGCTCCTCCGATTGTCAATTACTGTCCCCTGCCACCCTGCCACTACCCCGATAAACCCTCGGCCCCGCCGCAAAACCCTTGCCCTGCCGCCAGCAATATCAGTTAGTGATGATTCTTATTAATTTGTTTAGTTCGTGTTCGTGTTCAATGTCGTCCGTTAGTTCGTGTTTAAATTCACACACATATTTAAATGCTTTTGTAAAACATTAATTAAGTTTGCTAAATTGGGTTTAATCATGTGCTAAATTTTGTTTAATCATCTATGTATGCTAGCTAATGTGCGTTCTGTACAGAAATTACAACATCACAATAAACATGTATCGCATATCCATAGTTCACTGTAGGTCGTTAATATAGTCTGTTATATAGTTGACGATATTGATGAATATAGTTCACTATTCCAAATGAAATAGTTCACTATACTTAAATAAATTGTTTTGTTTATAATATTGTTTTGATTATGTTGAAGAACTTACAACATAAGCAAAATTGATGTTGTAGGTCATCTCAGAACACATGAGCAAAATAAAAGAACTTACTTACCATGAAGAAGCCTAAGAAGATACCAACTCGAATTTTTCAAGCTGCTCAAACCTTATTTTCTTAATCTGAAAATTCTAGATGCATCAATCATCGATGCATAGACACGTCATGGACAGCTCCTGCTAATACAAAATCAATTCGACACATGCAAGAGTTGATCTTGCTGTTCGAAAATGAAATTTTTGTTGATTGCATGTATAATCATCTCCACTTTAAAAACATATTTGCTTCTCTAGACCCTTACAATGTACATTGAATTGCCTTCATAGTCAATCATATAGGACTCTGTGAATACTTAACCAAATTAACATCAATCATTAACACACAACTTACTAAATAGGTGAAAACATAGTTTTCTATATAGATAACCATAGTTGACTATTACGTGAAAGTATAACTGATTATGTCTACCAATAGTTCACTTTTACAGAAAATAGCGAACTATATGACTATTTAAACATTACAACCATAAACACTTTCATCTAACACTGGCGGTGCGTCCTTTTGAATGTCTGCAATGTTGGATAAGACAGACGTCAATGCTTCATCTCCACATTGTTGTAAGACACATGGTCTCGGCTTCTCTCAGAACATAGGTGACTATAAATGATAAAATACTAGAAAAACGAAAAAATCATATACAAACCTCTCTTCCACATGTATATGTCTTCTTCTCTATTGATTTGATATTTCTTCCCTTTTTCATTTTTTTTGAAATCAGCTTGAAAAAAAATAGATATATAAGATGCCCAAGACTTTTTCCTGAAACCCTAAATCCATTGGATAAACTTATCTGCCTTCAAAACTTTTCACATTTGGACTGTACTGATTTTTGCCATTAAAGAATAACTGTGTTTTTTTGTCATTCTTTCCTTTTGTTCATTTTATGTCCATTTGCAGATCTGTTTTTTTCTTATTTTTTCTGATATTTTTCTTTTTCCACAATATTTTTTTCACAGCTTTTTTTTTATTATAAATGGAGATACATCAGTCGTTTTATCTATCACGTTTGTTACTTTACTAAATTTTCTCCTACACATGCCACTCACCTAATATACATCTCTATGTGTAATATTCACCTAATTCACCATTTATTTAATTTCAAAAAAAAAGGCAACAAAAAAATAAAATTTAAGAAAATAAGGTCGTGAGTGCTTTTAAAAGGTTTTTTTAATTTAAAATCACTAAAGCTTGATTTGTTAAAATGTAGCCTTAAAGGCTTCACAAGAAAATGTTCAAACATCTTTACCAACCAAACAAATATAAGATTCTAATATTTTACGAATAGGACTGGGCAAAATATATATGAGATCTAAGAATCTGATCTATCTAGTAAGATAAATAGTCTTTCGATGGAGTTTCCAGATCCTGATAATTTGATTTAGAGATTAGGATAGTCGGAGAGCATGTTTTAAGTTCACAGACGTGTGCCCATATCGGTCGTGGAAAGAGAAGTTTAACCTCTTAGGGAGGTGGGTTCAGCACTAAAAGCTCTTTCTCTCTCCAACCTCTTAGCTTTAAACTAATTATCTTTACGGCTGTCCTTGTGGATTTAATCTTTTTAGACCTTGTCTTTTAACCAGACCTGAGATCCTGAACTGGAACCGATCCGAAGAATTCGGTTTGGATCAGATTAGGTTCTGCATATTTTACTACATTAGGTTCTCAATTTTCAATATGTGGGTATCAGTTCGAGTTCGGTTTCTATCCTAGAATCGATCATGTATTCAAAGATCCGAAAATATTAATCGTATTAGTTATTTTTTGGGTATTACGTGTGTATACTCGGTATTTCGAATATTTTTTTAAGTTTTCGAGTTTTGAATGTTTTCAATATTTTAGGTATATTGTTTTTAATTTTTTTTGGATTTTTGGATATATTTCTGGGTTTTTGGATATATGTTCGGGCTTTCGGTATATTTTGTATATTTTGAATAATGAATATTCGAACCGACCCGGAACAAAAAAGTTGGATATTTACCGGTTTTCAAAATTATGAACAAAACAGATCCAAAACCAAAATGAACCGCCATGAAACCGAATTGAAACTCTATAAATACTTATATGGATCCAAAACCCCCTATCCGAATGCCATGCCTAAATCTTTCTTGATAATGTTCTCTTCATTAGGAGACAATAAGAGTTCCGCCAGCACCTCAAAAACTTATATTTTCATCCAATTGTTATTCTCATCACTCAGGTGATGAATCTTAACCCTCTCCACAATATCCAAAATCATATATTGCAAAAACAAATTGCAAAGTCTCTATTGTTTACAGTGTTCAAGGCTAACTGATAATCTCTATACATACTCGATGGAAAATAACTAAGATAGATTCCCTTTCTACACCATGGTGATCGAATGTCCATTCTACTCCCATACATCACAGGTTCATCAAATCTTTATGTCCTCCTTCTTTCTCTTGGAGGATTAATTTTTAGTAAACATCTTGTGTTTCATTAATGGACGATGGGTTATCTCCAACCTTTTCGAGTGAAACCTAAGCTTTATTTATCTTCGTTATTGCTTTTTCTGTACCTTTTTTATTCAAGTGGTTCTTTTAAGTTATTTTGACAAGTGGTACTATTTCATTATATTTATTAATAATTATATTTATTTAATATTCTCAAAAATATGTTTACCATTTGATAGACGTAACACATTGCTTTTTAAATATAAGTAGAATTAGAAACCATTTTTAAGAATTTTAAAAATCGGAAAAGAGATCTGTTTTTACTCTTCAATTTTAAAATCAGACAAGATTAATGGTAATAAAAATTATGTGTTAAGTGGACTAATTTATTTATTTTTGACCAGACAATTAATATTAACTATAATGTATTTTTCTAGTTTTTAATATATTAAATTTAAATAGTCGAAGGACAAAAACATGTCTGGGATAGCAAACATGTCTGGAAAGAATAGTCAAATATCTTATTTTTAAAAGTTTATAAGTAACTAAATACAATTATTTATATATGTAAATAATCAAATTAAAATTTTAAATAATCAATCTCTAAAATAGTAGCATTATTAAATTTGTCTTTAAAATAGTAGTATAATTTAAATTTAGAAGGGTTTATAAACATATTTCTTAGATTTATAACCATGTTATAAATTTTATAAAATATATTTATAAACTTTTATAAACATGTTTTTATAAGTTTTTTATAAATTTAGAATTATGACACATATAAAAATTATATTTTTAAAAATAAACATCAATAGATCGTAATTTTAAAAAGTGGTATCATGAAAATTCTATTTTTTAAAATGTCTCTATTCTAGAAAAGAACTATTGCATAGAATTATCTCTAGTATATATATATAAATAATATATTGTTTTCGCATTTGAAGGACGAGAGATTAATATTAAAGTGCTCTAATTAAAAGTCTTGGGCATTGTGTAATTACAGTACGTAGCATAATTGCCTGAGTTAAGAAGGCTCACTTATCTAGCAAGAGAGTCTCTGTGTACTCGTTGCAGACACTAATCAATAATATTCAGTAACGCTTTGAGGAAAGATGATGGCAGTTGCAGTTACAGCCACTTCCTCGTCTCTCTCGTCGTGCTCTCTGTTTCCTTCTCAAGGTCTCTCCTTTTCTATCTTTCTTTCTTTCTTTCTCCCTCTCTCGCTCACTATGAAACACTTGGTTTTTACATGGGTTTTTATGTTGGTGAAGTTACAGGGCTAAACCGGGGAATGCAATGGAAAAGAAACGAAATGGTTGGTCTTTCAACTTATATTTTCTCCCATTGGAAGTTTGAATCAACAGATAAATTGTATACGGAATTATCAGCGAGTTATAGTTGAGGATATGGCCAAGGAACTATGCATATTTAGTGTTTGATGAAATGCTTATGTGAAACTTGAACTTGTTTTTGTTTTAATCTATCACTCTAGTCCAGTAGGGAATTAACTATTTCTGGACGACTTAAAAACACAATCTTTGGTTTCTCTTTTTATTTTTGTTTTACTTGCGCAGAGATGTTTCTCGAGAAAGGTGGCTGTTTCTGGTGTTATCACAGCGGGATTTGAGCTTAAGCCTCCTCCATATCCTCTTGTACGTTTTCTTGAACTAAATTATTAAGATTAGGAAATGAGTTGATTAAAAAGATTCAGCTTTTAGATTTGAATTTCGGGTTGATATATAAAATCAGATCATTGGCTTAGTTTATGAACATCCTGTGGTAAGAATACGGTAATGAGATAAGGCTTTAAAGGTCAACAGCGACTCTAATATGCTAGTTATGATGGAATGTTATGAATGTAAGAACAACAAAACTGTGAATCATACTTAAAAATTGCTGCTTTTGAACCAAATGGGAGATGTTGCTCACTCTCTCTGTCTTTGGACGTTTTGATCTATGGAAGGATGCTCTGGAACCGCATATGAGTCGGGAAACTCTTGATTATCACTGGGGCAAGCATCACAAAACTTATGTAGAGAACCTGAACAAGCAAATCGTAGGCACAGATCTAGATGGAATGTCATTAGAAGAGGTTGTGCTTCTCTCATACAACAAAGGCAATATGCTGCCTGCGTTTAACAACGCCGCACAGGTAATGCCAAATATTGCTTCTCCAGTTACTTCCACCGGTTTTCCTGGAAGAAGGAAACAATTTCTATCTACTAGAAAGATTTGTGAAAATTATACTGGATCCCATAAAGTACGCTGTATACATATAAGTAGAGCAGTATTGGTGTTGAAATTCTTCCAGATGATGTGGATATATTGCCCTAGATAGCTACACACACTAAGACGTGACAAGGAGTCACTTGGTTAAATGCATTGACATGATGCATGTTAGTTTGTTGTAACCTGTGTATTGGACCAACACGAATAATATTTAGGATAAACGGGTAACCCCGAACTTGTTCTTAATGTGTGACGGGTTCCTTTCTCGGACTCGGGGTTGGATGTTTATTGAGGTATATGAGGGGCTTTACAGGCATGGAACCACGAGTTCTTCTGGGAGTCTATACAACCTGGAGGTGGAGGAAAGCCAAGTGGAGATCTCCTCAGACTGATAGAGAGAGATTTCGGGTCTTTCGCTGACTTTTTAGAAAGGTTCAAGGCAGCTGCAGCCTCGAACTTTGGTTCAGGTTGGACATGGCTTGCATGTGAGTGTTTTTAACTCTGTTCCGTTTCCAATAGAGGGAAAATATGCAATACCCCAATTTGATTACTTAAGCGTGTGGGGATCAATTGATACAGACAAGGCGAATAGACTTGACGTTGCAAATGCCGTAAATCCTCTCCCAAAGGAGGAAGACAAGAAGCTTGTAATAGTAAAAACTCCCAATGCAGTAAATCCACTCGTATGGGATTATTCTGTAAGTGTCTAAACTTCCAAAATATAGATGAATCTTTCGTTGTTTGCTATTGATTTTGATTTCCTCACACCTTTTATGTGCAGCCACTTCTCACCATTGATACCTGGGAGGTATAATATAAGCTACTCATTCTCTCTCTCTCTCTGAGTTTCAGGTCAGAAAATTAGTTTCTTGGTCCTCCTGACTTACTTTTCTTTTTCCTCTTTGTGCAAAACAGCACGCTTACTATCTGGATTTTGAGGTACCATCAAAATGCCTGAATGATATTTCACTAAATTTTGAAAGCAGTGGTTCTTAATTCTCATTGTTGTTGTGTTTCTGCGCAGAACCGAAGAGCCGAATACATACATACCTACATGGAAAAGCTTGTGTCATGGGAAACTGTAGGCACAAGGCTAGAATCTGCAATAGCTCGAGCAGCCCAGAGAGAACAAGAAGGATCAGATACAGAAGATGAAGAGAATCCAGAGGAAGAGCCAGAGGTTTACTTAGATAGTGATATTGATGTATCTGAGGTTGACTAAAAAAACTGAGAATCAGTAGTAACATTTAGCATCTCAGTGAAATGTCAATTCCAGAGAGCAGAAAATTTTGCTTATTAAGCCCTAAATTCTAAATAAATTTTGAGATTGTTGTGGTTAAATGACTGCCTTAAAAACAAAAACCTTATGCTACATATTTACATTCCTCCTATATGGTCTTGTAATGAGTTACGAGGAGACCTGTGATTGGGCAAAGACAAGTATCTTTCTACAGATGGTGAATGTCTGTAAACCCTTTGTAGACCATATGGTATTTGGTGTTGTCCATGAATTGGAGGAGAGTACTCTCGAGGAAGTCTCTGTCCTTGACCCAGAGAGTGCCGCCTTGGAACTGGAGAGTAAGAATTTGGAGGCAGATGTTCATATGCAGATATACTTCTTCCTAATCCACCAGGTGGAACCATATATTCAGGGGATCTCCTGAGACTTGACCGATGAGGAAAACCAGATGACGGGCCAAGGTAACTACTCACGAGAGCTGATATTTCATCTCTATCTTCGTCTATGTGACTAGGAAAGCTTCGGTCATGGTATATAGGAGAATAAGATGAGGAAGCAGCTGGTGGCATTTCCATGTCTGACAACCTTGGACGTTTCATCTGTTGGTTATACAATCTCTTGGTAAGTACCGCTTCTTCCATTAAACGGATCGATCTTGCTTCCCCCTCCATCTGTTTGTCGAGCTGAAGAATGTCTTTCTCCAGCTTGACCATTTGCTCTTGGATCTGCCACCCTGGTACTTCTTTCGCAGGGTCTAACTTGTGAGCCTCCAAACACTGCATCACTGATAATAACGCAGCTAACTGCTTTTCGTTCACCTCTTTCTGTTAAGAGAATAAGAGCAAACAACCGTAAGAATCAGTATAGGAAAAAGAGTTCATGAAGGTAGCTAATGTGTAAAGAAGGGTTATACAAATGCCATTGGTGACTGGGCTTTCTGTTTTGCCCTCTCAAATGACTCCTTGCTCGTCCTTAGGAAGGAAGTTAGAATTGAAGAAGCTGAAAACCTATCCTCCATCCCAAAGGTATAAACCATCTCAAGAGCTTCAATATGTGTTCCACGCTTGATACTTGAATCAACTATACCTATGACCAATAGAATTTCGTGTTAGGACCGATCATTAAACCCTTTTCTCTGACATTGCTCAAGGCTTAATTTGTATGCAACAGCAAAGTCATATGCTTTTAACTTGTAAAATCAAAAACAATAGCACCTCGTTTGGTTCTGACAAACAACAATTTTGTGAATGTGCAGCTTTATTACTTCTCGTTGCACTCTTAAATGCCATGTTATTGCAGGGTACATATTATTCTACTCGCAAACAAAGATGGGAGCTTGATGCTGATACATTCTATTAACAAAAGAAACCACCTTTGTAACAGAAACTCATCGACTCAAGAAAGAGAATAGTACCTGACATCATAGGGACAAGAAAAGGTGAACGTTTTAGAGCAGCCGCAATCTCAGCAGTACCACTCTGCCGTATCAAATCCAACAAATCCATATTCTTAAGGTTTGAAGGAATGCCAAAACAAGCGATTAGCAGAATCAAACCCCTTGCGTCCATTGCCTCAGCTGCAGCTAATCCTCCTTCATTCATCAGTCTTCTCTTCCACGCAATAGCAGCCGCCTCAGCCTCATCCTTTGTCGAACGATCAATCTTAACCTTGGGCTTCTTCGCTTCATCAGGATCAAGCATTAGAAGATAACACTCCAGAATGAGAAGCGAAACATGTCTCGCAGGGATCATAGGCGAATCATTGGCAAATGCTTTGCGCCCTTGTAAGTAAAACTTCCCAATGCATTCCAACACGAACTTCGCTGGCTCCTTCGCCAGTTTCAAAGCTGCCGGAAGCTCTTCAATTAGCTTAGCTCGGTCGGAGATATTCGAGTACATGTATCTGCGTAGGCCTTTGCTGCACATCAACTCGCACAATCGTTCCGCTTCCACCTTATCCGACATCTCCGGTACTGACTCAGAAGTCTCTTTAAGCGATTGACACACAATCGCGGTGGTTGTTTCTCCAGGAGCATCGTTCTGCGGTGGAGGCGACAACTGCGATTGTAAGGAGGAAGAGGCCGCGGCGATGTCGACGATGCCTTTACTCTTGAGTTTGGATTCAATGGCGTTCTCGATATAATCCATGTGCTTCTGCAAGTCGTCGTAGTGGCGTTTGAAGACGTCCGCTGCAGCTGAAAACGCAGTTAAATCTTCGATAGATTTCAAAAACTGCGGATGCTTAGATTGCCCGATCGTGATTTCGATGTTTGTAGGCACGGTTTTGACAGTCGCCGGCAATTCTCCCTGTCGTTCAGACTGAGGTCGGTGGTGCAGCTGCGGAATCGTCGCCGATGACGGTTGCTCCTCCCTCATGGATGGATAATGGGCGTAAGGAATACCAGGGATCAGAGAACCATTACGGAAGGCCATGGGAATTGCAGACGAAGAAGAAGAAGAAGAAGAAGAAAGATTATTAATATTTTGTGTTTATTAAAGCCCTAATTTTGTTCCTCATCCTAAACAATTTTGACTACAAGTGAGAATAGTCGATGACGTCATACGGTTTTCTTTAAGAAATATTTACATCTAAAAACACTTTCCATCACATATATTACACAATTAGGCATTTATAACTATTGGAGTACTTTATCTATTATTTCCCATTATTTTATTAGTTGAAAATTCGCTTTTACTTTTTTGTTATTTCTCGAGCAACTATCGTCGCCTTTATTAATCTAATCCTAACCAGAATGAAATTCAACCATTGATTTTTTACTTCCAACAGTTGATTAGACTTATATCTATCAAACGAACCATAACTCTTAATTTTTTTACTGAAAATTACCTCAATCCTTAGGTATATGCAATAGATCTGTTGAAATTTGGACAAAGTTAAAGAGATAAAAAAAAATTTACACAGATTCATCTCCTTCATATTTCATGTTTCGTAGATCTCTCCATTCTTGTTCAAAAATATAATCTTCATCAAACTTTTAATTTTGTTCAAATTTAAGGCATGAATTCATATTAACTTGATATAAATCTCAGATTTGCATATAAAACAATAAGAAAGACAAGAAAAATCATGAAAACCAGAAAAAAAAAACTATGGAAACGGCGGATTAGGGTTAGCAGAAGTCGTGGTCTTATGAAGAAGAAGACAAAATAGTATTTTCATTATTCATAAAAAAGTGGACTTGAGAACATCAGCGCATATTATCCACGAGTACATGTCCACATGTACATTGTCTCAACGTACATCTTTTATCATTCAGGTCTATCAGTCCACATGGACATATGTACTCCAGCCAAGAAACACCGTTCACGTGGACATGTTTGTTCTCCTCATCCAAACTATCTCTTCCCACATGCTATTTCCACCTTTGCAGGATGTTTGCATCCGTGGCCGATGAAGAATTTGATGTTTCACCGTTGTTCGATGATACCCAATAATAGTATGTTGATACCCGACTTAGACGTGGATAAGGCTTCTTTTGTAACACTTCTTTTGTAATCATGCTTTTTATACTTTTATGTAGGTATTGCTCTCAAACACTTTGGTCATATAAATATACTCCTTTGAGACCTATGAGTCTATTTTCTCATTTGTCTTTTGCATAAATTTTTATATTGTTTAACAATTCAATCACACAACCAAAAATATACGCACATGTGACACTTCATTGCGCACAATAAGACCCCTTCATGTACCGATCCAACCACAATAAAACATTTGAATATAAGAATGTTCATTACATTGTCTAAACACATTCAATTCATTGTTTCACTTGTTTTACACCACCATATTACGTTCACGTCCATTTGTTCATCAAATTGTGTACACATGTTCTATGCACATATCCAGTATCTATAACCACATCGATCTCAATTCAGTCCATTGTACAATCACATGTACATATGTACACATATTTTGATCTGCTTTATTAACGTCCATGTATCCACCACATTACGTTCGTGTGTACACGTGATGCATTCTCACCATAAAATACAGTGTTTTGCCTATGGACTACTATGGTTGTTCTATGACGGAAATCCTCCTCTCCCACTCAAAACAAGTTCATGTTGTACAAACGAAAATAAAATTTCACAAAATATAAAACCAGCACAAGTTGAATTTTATATCAATTTAGCAATCCCAACTTTGTTCGGTAAACAACAACATAACTATCCATTTACCGTGTACATGTTTTACTATCAGTGCATATATTGTGTTCATATCCTCAACTCACACTATACCAGGAACCCGCACTACCTGAGGCAGCCTCAACTTTGAATTATGTTCATCGTTTTTCTTCCATTTTCGCTACCCATAGATTCACTCACTTCATCATCCCCTGACTCATTTTTCATGTCCACGTGGATTCGTCCATTGCGCATTTGGTCCACACCTAACTTCTCCGCATCCATCTTCATCGTTTCTCTTTCACCGACGTCCTACACAAAACACTTGTTATCCACACACTCGTATTAGCTCTTCATCCATCCACTAACATATGTTACATCTTCCTTACTTACCTCTTGCTTGGGATTTTCTTCCTCCATGTGTCTCATTATTTATCTCCACATCTACTCATCCAATGCACGTTGTGTCCACACGCTATCTTGTCCACGTAATCCTTCACTGTATTTTTATCACCACAATCCCACACAAAAAAACTTGTTATACACATCCTTACATTATCTCTATATCCATGCTAACATATGTTATATTTTCTTTACTTATCTCTTGGTTGAGATTTTCATATTTTGCATCATCTTTCATGTCTACATGGACCCGTCCATTGCACCGTCTATCCACACCTACATTTTCTACATCCTCTTTCACCGTATCTTTATCATCACCATCTTACACAAAAACTTGTTATCCATACACTTGAATTACCTCTCTATCCATCTGCTAATATTGGTTATATCTTGCTTAATTACCTCTTGGTTTGGAATTTTATTTCTTTTCACCGGAGCTTCTTCCAACTCAAACTCTACATCATTTGCATCACTATCTACCCTCCCCCACTCCACGGCTCGCACAGGTCTCAAGGTCAAAAAAATTGTGTATTAGTCTGTCGCAAACAATCTTTACGGCAGACTGGTGTTCCACACCGTCGGTCAAGAACTCCCTGCAATAGAAGGTTGTTGAGAGTTATACAACCAATCTCAATCAGTTTGCAAAACCCGACCCGCCTAGAACAAAAATCGTATTCGTTGTGTCAATTGTTAGTTTACCGGTCATCTCGATATTAGTATGTCGATTCTCTGCTTTCGCACTGGCTTCGTCGCACTCGAGTGAACTCTTTTGCAAAATCCACTACCACTGGCCTCAATTTCTTATTTCCTCGTTTTCTTTTTTCTTTTTTTTTACAGAGATAAATGTGAAAAAGTTAAAGATGAAAAGATAAAAAATGGTAAAAAAATGTGAGTTTTCGATAAAGTGGTTTTTAAATTTGAACATGTGGTTTAGATTGATCGATATTTTCCAAATTAAAAAAAATATATTAAATGATTCTTAACCATCAATACAGTTTAGTTTGAGGGCTGATTTGGTTTTCACACCTCAAAGTGTTTCAGTTGCAGAAAATGCATTTTAGTGAAATAAAATCTATAAAAATGTAAATATGTAAACCTCTTTTTTTTAAAAGATCTGATTTATTCATAATTTCAAATCGAGTACAAGAGTTTATACATCCATAATACATCAATGATGAGCAAATTCAAACATTTCAAACATACATTTACCACAAATTTATAACCAAATCTTAAAACATACATTTCAAATAAACATGTATTTAAATATTATTCTTTTTTGATTTTAGATTTGCAATCAACAGTCCTTGAACCACAAATTGAGTCACGAACATCACAATTGACATATATAACTTCTATTTCACATTGCAATATATGAAATAAAAGAATATTGCCTCATGTATGAATGTGTTCTATATATAACTTCTCTTTTTACTGAAATATTACATGTTCATGTTTTCATAAAAAAAATGTTTGTTTTCAAAATTCCAATACATGTTATTTATAGGAAAAAAAATCTATGTTTTTAAAATGAGATATAATGCTCATCTCTTCGTCCATGCAAAACTCAAACCAATTTAGAAAATTAAAGTATAATATATATAACTCGAGGAGTAACAAATACTTCATATTTTAATGTTAATACAATTACCTCACGCACTAATCACTATGTATCTTTATATATTATATATACAGGTTTGCAACAAGCAATTGAGATTCAAGTATAAGACGAGCGAGTATAACCAAAGAATCTTTATATACAATCTTCCAATGGTGAAAACTATGCGATTGATGTCTGGTCCGTAACTCGTACAGTGGAAGCATCTGGTTTGGTCCGAACCGATGGGTTTCCAGTATCATCGAGAACCACAAAAGCTGTGTCACCAGGCTTGAAGCTCCCAGCAAGAAAGGCTTCGCTGAGCGGATCTTCCACAATCTCTGTGACGGTTCTACGGAGTGGTCGTGCACCGTAGGCCGGATCATAGCCTTGTCTACATATAAGCTCCTTGACAGGTTCAGAAACTTCTAAACCGACTCCTAGTGCCACAAGCCTCGACTTCAAGTCTTGTAGCATCAGGTTTAAGATCTCCATCATCTGTAAAACCAGAGTTGAAAGATTGAATTTTATTAAATTCAAACTGTTTGGTTCCACTAAGTTTCGGTTTTTGGTTTAAGGTTGAGAGGTAGAGAAAATGACTAACCTGAGCCTTCTCGAGCTGTCGGAAAATGACGATTTCGTCTATCCGGTTCAACAGCTCTGGACGGAAATAGTTCTTGAGTTCTTCGACTACCAAAGCTTTCATTCCAGCGTAAGATGCTTCCTCTTCGTCATCATCGAGGATAAAACCTATTGACCCTTGTCTTCCCTTGGCAATGGCTGATGATCCGACATTAGAGGTCATTATGATCAGTGCGTTCTTAAAAGATACTCTCCTTCCCTGTAAACAAGGATTCCAGATAAAGAGAGCCAATATAAGGTTTATAAACATGGAAGAGTTTCAACTCCGTAGGTCTCTCGGAAAAAGCTAGAAAGCTCAGGCACCAGTAAATGTTTTAAAGTGTGTACATGGAACATCGAACCTGTGAATCAGTTAGATGGCCGTCTTCGAACAGCTGGAGAAGAATATTGAAGATATCCGGATGGGCTTTTTCTATCTCATCGAACAAAACCACTGTAAAAGGACGTCTCCTGATAGCTTCAGTAAGCATTCCACCTTCTTCAAAACCAACATATCCGGGAGGAGAGCCTATCAACTTGCTCACAGTATGACGCTCCATGTATTCACTCATGTCCAATCTCAGCATGGACTCCTCCTGCAATAACCAATGAAAAACTGGGGATGAAGAAATTGGTTCACCGACCACATCATGTGTCATCATCAGCATTACATTGTTAACGAAGCTGTACCGATCCGAAATAGTTTGCTGCTAGAGCTTTTGTGAGTTCGGTTTTTCCAACTCCAGTTGGTCCACAAAAAAGCATCGCGGCTATTGGACGATCAGGATCTTTTAAGCCAACTCGTGACCTCTTCACAGCTCTAGATATGGCAGCTACAGCCTCATCTTGACCAACAACTCTGCCTCTAAGCTGCTCTTCTAGACCCATAAGAAGATTTCTCTCATCTGCAGTGATCTGCTGAACAGGAATACCAGACCAAGCCGATGCGACAGCTGCAATATCATCAGGTCCCACCAGTATGGGCGACCTGAAAGCAGAACAAACTAATGTTATGGAGGTTCCTTCTTTAATCTTCTGAAAATACATTTTTGTAAATATGTAAAAGAAGAAAATCATACTCATCGTTGCCTGATGCAGGCGGCAGAGAAGACTCCTCAACTAGTTCAGCAGACTCATCTGCAATGGCATCAGCATCATCCTGGTTCTGCCTGCTTGATAGAACCTATTTACAGAACAATTATTGAAGCTGTTTAATAGGTAAATATTATCAACATCCAAGTGTATACCCGTAGGACGAATGTCTAGTCTTTTACCACTTCATGCATAGCCTGAACAGTTCTGATCTCTTGCCAGTAATCATCCGGTGGCTTCGAAAGGATACAGATTGCATCCTCCTTTTTCTTCCTGAAAGCTTCAATACGAGCTCTGCTTCCTGCCTCGTCAATGAGATCAATAGCTTTATCTGGAAGAAATCTATCCGCAATATATCTTGATGAAAGGTACACTGCAGCATCTATGGCCTCCATAGTATATTTGCAATTGTGATGGGCTTCATATTTTTCACGAAGGCCCAACAAAATCTTCACCGCATCTTCCTAAAATGTTGATACGATGAATATAGTAATAAGAAAATATATGTTGGTTGGTTGGTTGATATGATATAAAACACTGGCTTGAAAATAAACCTGGCTTGGCTCGTCAATCAATACTGGCTGGAATCTCCTTGCTAGTGCTTTGTCCTTCTCAAACTGACTCCTAAATTCATCAAGTGTTGTGGATGCAATGCACTGCAAATGGTTGATTGTTGATTAGTAGAGCTAGATTTAGCGCACCATATATAGCCAAGAAAAAAACATTTATTTTCATATTTGGCATATGTTTCAGCAAGACTTTTGCTTCTGTTCTATTTTCATATTGACTACTTCATCAAGCCAGAGGTGGAAACATTATTCAAATCACTGAGCATGACCCAAAGTGGTACACTTTCTCATACGAAGTTAAACACAAAATGATTCGTTCTGTATGCAAACCTGAAGTTCACCCCTTCCAAGTGAAGGTTTCAAGAGGTTAGCAATGTCAAGCCCAGACCCCTTGTTTCCTCTTCCGACTGTGCCAGACCCAATAAGAGTGTGCACTTCATCTATGAAGAGAATGACCTTACCTACAGGAAGCAAAAAAAGAGAGAAAAAAAGTGTGTTAGGAATGTGGCATGTTAACTTTACAGTCTTCCAGTTTTAATAATTTGAGATCAATAACCTGATTTTTTTACTTCGCTTATCAAAGCAGTGACGCGTGACTCCAGTTCTCCCCTTTCCTTTGCACCAGCCATTAGCAGTCCTATATCCAGGGACATGATGCGTTTCGTCTACATATAGCAACAAATAAAGCAGGTCAAGTACATGGTTGATCAACTTCAGATCAAATTGTCCCTTTGATTAGATGCAGGTGTGTACCAAGAGAAATCCAGGAGCATTTGCTTCTGCAATACTAATTGCTAGTCCTTCAGCAATCGCGGTCTTCCCAACGCCGGCTTCACCAAGAAGAATCGGGTTGTTTTTGGTTCTGCGGCAAAGTATCTGGATGACTCTTTGAACTTCTTTTTCCCTGCCAATAACAGGATCAATGAGGCCCTCACTAGCTCGTGCCGTAAGATCCACACAGAACTGTTCCAGTACACTTTTCGCTGTTGAGATACAAGTTCGGTCAAAAGGTTTTATCAGTGTCTCTCTTCTCAAACTCATAAGAAAGAACAAAGTGAATCTATTATCTATAGAAACATTACCTTTCGCTCTTCCAGTACTTCCAGGACCACCAATTCGACCATTAGGGGAAGCGTCAAAGTTCCCTTTAGAAGAAGGTGGTTCTCTTCCATCTTTGGCAATCTCTCCTTTAAGTCTGGTCAGTGCAGCTGCTGTGAGTAGATTCATATTTGCTCCCAATCTATATCACATGAACAAATCAAAAGGCAATCAGAAACAATTCACAGCAGCATAGCTTCTTTCAACATGTTCCAATTTTAGCATGTTCAACCGATTTTCAACCACAACTAAAGAGGAGTTTTTACCTCTTGAGGACTCTTCCGGCGCTACCGTCATCAACGGTGAAGAGTCCGACGGCGATATGCTCCGGAGCGATATACTGACACTCCAAAGTCCTGGAGTACTCGACGGCAGCTTCGAAGACACGCTTCGTACTGATGGAGAACGGCATGTCTGTGGACTTCGAGTACGAAGTAGACGATTCCTCCTGCTGTTTCGACAAATTGGAATCGGAATTAGCTTCGTCCCATATACTCCACACAGCTTCACGGGCCTTGTCTATGGTGATTCCGGATCCAAGGAACCCTTGAGGGTCACGATCCTCAGCGATAAGCCCCAGAAGAAGGTGCTGAGGGTAGACCATGTCTTTACCCAACGACTTAGCTTCCTTCTGTGAGAAGATTATAGCTCTGATCGCTCGTTCGGTGAACCGCTCGAATACCGCCGAAATCGGAGTGAATTTCTTCCGTTTCTTCGGCGGAAACCGGCGGAAGTTCGTCGGACTGGTGGAGAAGCGGTGGAT
Organism: Schrenkiella parvula; assembly: GCA_000218505.1. NCBI lineage: Eukaryota > Viridiplantae > Streptophyta > Magnoliopsida > Brassicales > Brassicaceae > Schrenkiella > Schrenkiella parvula. The sequence continues at coordinate 7,184,324 of CM001192.1, read as the reverse complement.
CGTCCGGTTGGAGAGAGAGATTCCGAGATACGAAGAAGCGAAAGAAGAAAGAGAAGAAGCGGCGAAGGAGGCAACTGGAGAAGAAGAAGAGTCAAAACGGTGGGTGGATGAAGAAGCAAGACGGCGAGAGTGAAGAGTTAGAGGTGAGGAAGTAGATAAAACCTCCATGATCGTCGTCGTCGGTGAGAAAATCTCCGGCGATGTTTCCCGATTTGTGCCAAAATGATAGAGAATTATTATTATTTAGGGGAAATTAGAAAAAAGGAAGCAAAGGGGAAGAAGCAAAAGCAAGGGATGGAGTAAGCTGACACGTCAAGGCAACGTTTAATTTTTTGTTTTTTTCTTTTTTGTTATTCGGTTATTTTGTGGATTCTTCAAATATATAAAGAGAGAAACTTCTAAACACTTTGACTCTAGCTTTCTAAGGGACTGTTTGGCTACAATTTAGTCACGTTTGCGTTTTGATAAGATTCTTTTCACTATTGTCTATTGTTTACTTGTAAGAGACGTAGGCATGTTTTTTTTTTCGTTTCTGAACAAAATTTTCAAAGTTGCAATTTAGAAATTCAAGTTGACAAACACAATTTTTTTTCTTTGTCGACCATAGCTCTTCATAACATTTATCAAAAACATTATCTATGTTTTTCTGATTTTAGTTCGATATAGAGGTAAAAGTTACTTCTTGCTGAATTTTATGACCTTAAAAATCTATTTTTTTTAAGAAAGTACTTTGAAAAAATCATAGAACTTTTTATACTATAAAATTAAACTTTTTAATTATTTAAGTATTTTAATTTTCTTCTAATATAATTTCTCATTAAAAAAATAATTATTTTATTTTTCTCATTTCTTCAAACAAAAGTATTTAGATTTATTTTTTATAATTTTTATAAATAAATTTATAAAAAAATCATATAAAATATTTAAAAATGGTATTGTCCTAAACCAAATTTTGAAATATATAAATATTTTTACAAAATAATTGTTATCTAAAGACTCTAAAAAAAATTAAACTGAAATTAGTTCGAATATGAATATTAGTTTAATGAGTTATATATTTTTTTTTGTAAGCTGTTTAATGAGTTATATAAAATATTTTATTTGGTTAGTTATTTACATGAGCCACGTATAAATAAAGATTTTGATACATTTTTTTTTTCTGGAAGACAGAGTAAATATAATTTGGTTTCACGTACTAAGTATCTGAAAGCATTTATTTATGACCCCATCGAGTCAACAAATGTTGAAAACGCAGAACGTGGAAAAACAAATTAGAGACCAAACGCAGCACATTGGTGCTAAAAGAAGAAGCTCAAGTTGCACACGGAAACAAAAAAAAAACGGTCCCTATTCAAAAATACAGAAAATAAAATTGTTACCCAAAATTAAAACTTATTGGCCTAACAGTGACAATTTAGGGTTCCTAATTGTCATCTCTTTAAACTGTTCGTTTCAAATATCTTTCCAATATTAGAAGAAAAGTAGAAGACAAATAAAAAGAGTCAATTTATTGGTTACCCAAATTGTATCCTCATGCATGTGAACTCACCAGCATTTGACGTACGGTGCAAGCAATAGTGTGTACTTTAAATAAAATTGTAATCAGTTTTCAGATTAAAGAAGTCAGTTTCAGTATTCAAAATCAGTTTTCGGATTTAAAAAAATAATATGAAAGGAGTTTGAATCTAGCTAGATATTAAAAAACCAACTTGGTTGTACTACCATTACACCACCACATTTTTGGTATGTTAGAACATCCTCGTTATAAATATGTAAGAAAACAAATTTAAAAACAATAAAATATAATTAATTAAATATTAAATGAGTATCTTAAAATTTGAGAACCTCATCAAATAAATTCTTACACAAACTTTACTTAGATGGGGTTCTCAAATTTTGTCTAAATGATATACACAAATTTTTTCAAACTTTATCTTAATGATATACACAAACTTGAAGTTATGATAATAATATCATTTATTGCAATAGAATAAATTTGAATAACATGTGAATCCATGCATGTTTATAAGTTCAAAATATATATAAAATAATAGTTAAAATAATGTTAAAGTTGAAATTGAAAATAGTACTACGATGTATTTGAAAGTAGTTACAAGTAAAAACAATCATCACATCTAATACTTTTTATAATTTTGGATCATATTGAAAAGATAAACATCACCCAAATTTTCTGATACAAGATGTAAAATTAATGATGAACATTAATAAGTAAAAAAATTAACATTGAAATAATATTTTATATATTATCTTAATTATATATTCATAAATTTATCAAATTATTAACTTATTAAATTATTGGAACCATATATTTACATGAGAGCTTCTAAAACATTATTATCTTATTATTTATCAAATTTTGTTAATTTTTACATCAGTTCTACTAGGAACTGACAAAATTTATTATCTTATGTTTACTAATTTTTCTAATATTAAGTTATAGAAACTTAACTTTATCTTGAATCTATAAATATAGTGGCTAAATACCCCCAACAAATCAGTGGCATCATTAGTTTTGGTCATCCTATTATATCTTTCATTAGACTTCATTATATGTGCTTTCTATATTAAATAATTGGTGTTGAAAAATATCTTATCAAATTTTAAGTTAATTGTGTTAATAAACAGTTTGATTCTAAAATGGCTGGTTCTGAAACATAAAAAAACATGGATGGAAGCTGTTAAAATGTGAATTTAAAGTTCGGAATAATTTCCTTAATCGCTGACTCTCTAGTATATGATCAGAATCACATGCTAATATACGTACATGGATGAATTATCTCTAATAAGCTACCATGTATTCATTTAGTCGAATCTCCATCTCATTTCTTGAGATCTCTCCATATTCACTTCAAACTCATCATATATATATATATAGATAGATATACCGAAACTCATTTAAAGTGAAACTAATCTTTGGACTCTTATTTCAGTTCGGATGGTAACATTGTCTAAGGCAACATTGTGAAGTAAGAACTATGGATTTCTTGTCTTTGTTTCATCTTCACCAACTCTTGCTATTTTTAACGTGTACTGTCATCACCATGGTTCTTTATTAGTAATCAAATGATATATTATCTAGGAGGAGGAGGATTTTCATGCATACATCACCACCAATTAATAGAAAAAGTCATGAACTATGATACAAGTTATGATAAATGTTAAGTTACAAGATTTATGATATTCATGAGATTGAGTTTTAGATTTCACGATTTAGGGTGCTGGATATGAAAAAAGTGAAACTTTAAACGAAGAAGAACAATATCCTTAAGTGTAAACATATACAAGTTAATCAAAAAGACAATCCTCTGAACCACTGGCATTCCCTCCTCTTTCCGGTTATTTTATCTCCTGTTTTGCAAATCTCATTCGGCTTTGACCCTAGTTATGTCAAAAACTTAAATGTCATGTGTTTTTTCACGCATCTAAATTATCAAAAATTTCGAGAAAGGTTTATTTCTTAAACCTAAAATGTTTATTTCTTAAACCTGAAATAATAAGAGGTTGTTGCGTTGTGTATTTGGTTTTTAAATTTTTTTTGCCAACAAAAACTAATTATAAAACTATAGTAAAGTACACAACCACACTGCAAGTATTATGTGACATGAATTGCCTACGATGGGTAAATGTGGGCACTATTTGCCAAAGTATCGGCCTTTTGATTTTTTACACGTGACACCCACACTTAGGTCTAGACATTCAGATCTTCGGTTTGGGTTTGGGTCAATTTTGTTCGGTTTCAGATCTTTTGGATTGAGATGTTTTAGACCCGTATAGGTATCTATGAAGTTTCGGTTCGATTTCAGGTCGGTTCTGGTTCAGTTCAGTTTTTAATTTTGAGAACCGATAAATATCCATATTTTTATATTTGTACATTGAAAACAAAGTAAATTAATATATTTGTATTTTAATAAAAAAAAACAAACCATAATACACAAATACTCATGAAACAAAACACTTGACCTGAATGCTAAATTGTTCATTCTAAATTGTTCACTTAAATACTAAATTCTTCATTAAATACATATTTGTCTCATTATTTTTCTTCCTCTTTTTTCTCATCCTCTTTCTCCTCTTCTTTCTCCTCTTCTTCCTCATTCTTCTCCTCAACAAACTCATCACCTGAAAACATGCAAAACAAGAATAAACTTAACAAATAACACATCACCAAAACTGATAATATAATTAAAAAAAATGATTCAAAACAGAACCAATTACCATTTTCGGAAATCCCTTTAACCAATTTCTTGCACAAATCAAAGCTTGGACGTTAGTAGGTAGGAGACAGCTCTATACTTGTTTAGCACTCGACTACCTATACTAAAAGATGATTCTGAAGCTACCGTTGTTATTGGAATACTAAGAACGTCACAAGCCATATTCGACAACTCTTTAAAACGACTCGAGTTATCTCTCCAATATGCTAAAACATTCAAATTTTTAAAAGCAACCATATCAAGCAATAGCTCATCTAAATATATGTCCAGAGGTGATTTTTCACAACCCCCAGCCTTTTGAGAGAAAAATGCATAAAATCCCTAAGCAAAATACACAAAAAAAAACAGATTAAACATCACAAAAAGCTAAAAACCATATTTCCACAACAAAAACCAGAACACTTACATTATATCCTGCTGGAATGTTTTCTTGCAATGTTTCTGCTTGTGAAGTTGTCACATCAGCATTGGTGTTTCTTTGGTTCTTGTTATAAGCTCCAAAAAGCTTATGCATCTTCGAACGCACATGAGCCAATCTGGATTTACTAGTACATCGATCTAAAATTGTGAAACAATACTCAAGAAAGGTAAATTTCAACCTCGGATCAAAAACCGCAGCAATTGCAAGGATATCGCTGTACTCTTCCCAGTATTTTTCAAATTTCAACTTCATAGTCTCCACCATTTCACAAATAGTAGGATCAGCAGAATTTTCATTAGCTCTCAACCAACACTCTATTTTCCAAACTTGCATAAAATACAAGTTTGCTGTAGGATATGATGAACCAGAAATCAAGTTGGTAATTTCAGAAAATGGCCTTAAAAACTCACATATCAATTCTCCTCTCCTCCACTCTAAATCAGATGGATAACTTGTATAACTCGTCTCAACATTGCAAGATTACCTAAGGCATCTCTAAACTTTATAGCTCTAGACAGCATGAGAAATGTAGAATTCCAGCGAGTACTTATATCTAAAACTAAACCTTCATTAACCTGCATTTTCAATGTTTCTACACAGTTTTGAAACATTATTTCCCTACTTTCTGATCCTTAAACAAACTTGACACTATCTCTGATTTTCTGCAACGCTCCACCAATCACTGCTAAACCATCTTGAAAAATAAGATTTAAGATGTGTGCTGAACATCTTATATGAAAAAATTTCCCATTGCAAACTAAATCTTTCTGTAATTGTCTCTTCATAATACTTTGCATGCTATCATTAGAAGAAGCGTTATCCACCGTCAGAGAAAATACTTTCTTATCTAATCCCCACTCTTTCAGCAACTCAATTAGTTTCTTAGCAATTACAATTCCAAAATGAGGAGGAGGAAAAGCAGTGAATGACAAAATTTTTGCTTTCAAATTCCAATCAGCATCTATGTAATGTGCTGTTAAACAGAGATAACCCTCAATGGTTATTGCCCGTCATAGATCAGTTGTCAAGCAAATCCTACTAGGAATCTCAATTAGGATTTTTCTAAGTTTCTGGTTCTCTTTCTCATAAATTTTTAAGACATCAGATGCTGCTGTATTTCTACTCCAGAACCGTACAGTAGAATTAGCATAAGAAAAAGCCATTCTAATCCTTTTATATTCGACAAACGAATATGGAAAATCATGCTCAATTATGGCCATTGCTATCATTTCACGGAATACCATCATATCCATCTTTCTAGAACTACTTCTAGGTGTATTTCTAGGGATTTTTGGACAGATATCCATACCATTTCTATGTAGATCCAAGCAGTAATGTTTTTTACAATAGTTGCATCTAATATCATTTTTTCCATCAGGTAGTTTTTCTCCAACTATTGTAAATTTTTCCAGCACCTAGAGATTCTACGGCTAGACTGAGGTCATTTTTGTGGTGTACCGTTTTCTTTCTCTGAACTCTCAAGAGGATTCATATCTTCATCCATCACATCATTCATATGATCCATTGCAATATCACTCAAACTGTTTTCATTATTTAAGTTTATAACAATAGGCTGATCCATTTTCCTGAAACCAAAATCAGAAACATTAGGCAAATAAAAGAATCAAATAAATCCAACAAATATTGACCAAATCCAACAAAGCATTGAGGGTTTAGGACTTAGAAGAGACAGACACAAACTGAGTCTACAAAAACCAGGCTTCAATTTTATTAATGCCTACTCTCTCAATTTGCTTTTCCTTTGACTCGCTTGACCACTACTACTCAACGCAATATATACACACTTCATCGCACAAATCTATATATGATAGAAGCAATTTCAGAATAAAAAAAAGTAGGAAACAAATTCCAAATTACTATTTAAAATTAGACAGAAATTTTCAAACTATAATTAAAGGAAGCCTGTAATTGTATCTATCAACCTTTTATGTCAAATTCTTCTTTGATTTAAGTGGCCTAATTGGTTTATCTGGTTTAGGGAACATGTTTTAATTAGTCAAATCATTTATCTGATTACGATTGATATCCAATCATCAAAGTTACACATGTATAACACTTTGTGACTAGAAAGATAGAAAGAAAAGAGAAACACCAATTGCATAGGGAAAAAAAAGATAAGAAAAGAGATATAAACCTTGAGCATCCGGTTTAGAGTAAGGACTAACGATAACATCCTTAGCGTAGTGAGCTATATTACTAAGAAATGTAAGAACGATTTTTTCTTGAACTTATTTAACATATAATTCAAAAGAAGAAGATACAAAACCGTAGATCAAGAAGTCTCCAAACTGAAGAAAGTGGTGGAAAAACTTGTGTATTTTGTCCTTCACAGAGCATGGATCTACTTGTAGCTTTGTTATTCTTTATTGGAATGAAGAACTCAAGGATTTGTTTCCTACTTTTTCCCTAAACAAACACAAAGACGAATGATTCCGGTACAATTAGGTCCCAAGCTTTTGGCTAAGAAGACGAATGATTCCATATAGTTTGGAAACATTCGTGTTATACAAAGTGAGAGGAGACGTTTGCACCGGACCACCCCTGCTCCATACGTTTTCGCAATCGGTCACAGCGTTCGCACCAACACTCGCCAGTCTGTTCGCTTCCGCCGACGATTTTATCAGTGCCTTTTCCCAAGCAGCATAGAACCTAGCCGAAGCGATTTCATAATCCGTCATGCAAACACTTATCCGTCTTCTCCCGTTCGGACCAGTGAACTGTCCACGAACGTCGTTAATATGGGTCGTTGGGTCGTTCACTTGGATTGTTGACAGTGTTATCTGATAAAGTTTACAATCACAAACCAAAACTTACAAGACATTCTACTTTTATCAATATGAAAGTACAAGAAATGTTAAAATGAAACCTGTCTATTTATATATCACCTATATATGAAATTAGGTAGAGCTTAATAGGCTATAGATGTTGATTATATATACATAAAAATCGTATATGGAGATATCGTCATAACAATATAAGGATATCAAAACATTATAACAAGCAGATGTATGTATATTCTAACTAACACCATATAGTATACAATTGGTCAATTAGATAAATAAACTAATATACATAATCTCTCATTAAAATGACGACGTATTAGATATATAAACATTACCACAATGACAAGGACGTCGTTGAGATCTCGTGCGGCTCCTATTCGTGGATCCGACTCGATTTGTGTCAAGCAGAAGGCCATATCACTCGTCTCTTTGCATAAGTTTTCAATGTCTCCCTTTGGAATCGCGTTTGTTACTGAAAACGCGAACAAAAGCAAACACGTAAGAACACAAATGTGCTTTATTTGCATTGTGATCACGTTGAGAAACAATGGTGTTGGGTGTGTTTTCAGTTTTTTTTTATCTGCTTTTATTTAAGGAAATTTGAAAGTTAAAAAGAATAATGATAATGTATGGATGAGATTCCCTGATAAATTAGAAAACTTTCATTGATGCATATGCTAAAAAGCAGCATAGACCATTGTTTTTGCCTTTTTTATTTATCATGTAACTAATCTTATTACTACAAGAAAACTGCCCGATTTTTTACCAGCAATTCAGTCATTAATTAGTTGTAAATTGCAGTTTTTGTTAATTGTTGACCAAAGTCATTTTTGAAGAAAATTAAATTACTTTCGGTCAAAATTTGGAAAATTATGGCAAACACATGTAATTGATCAAAAACTTATGACTAATAAATATGGTCATAACTTTATGATTAAACATTAATGAACAATGTGGTCAGCATTTTCTAACCGAAATATATGGTCAAAACTTTATGATCAAAACAATAGTCCAAAATAAGATCAATGAGTTGTGACTATTAAAAATGGTAGAAAAGTTTCCTCTGCTATATTCTCACATTCCTTTTCCGATAAAATACTTTTCCTAGATGCATTTGTCACCATCTCAACCATACCTAAAACTTTACCTAGCTATACTAGGCTGTTCCAACCTATCCACCATGGATACACTACTACTATTTAAAGTATATGAATCTTCCCCATAGAAAAATAATATGGCCTAAACTCTTTGTTATACACGTGATTCTACACTTGTGAAGCTACTCGAAATTTTCTAGTATTACAATAAATACATAGACAAACGATCTGACCAGTTTGCAAAGGTAAGTCCTGATATCTTGCAAATTGCATAAATTCGGTAAACTCCTCTTTAAACTCTTTTGTAACTTCATCCGTTTATAGATCCCGATGTTTTTACATAAACTCTCAAGGATTTATAGAGATTAGATGACATTTTTGATGATCTTTTTTGTACATTTACGTTCTAAAAGTGAGAAGAAAGACTTATTTATAGAAAATATTTGAATCCATTTTTAACCAATTTTTGACCAAAATGCAATGGCTACATAGTTGGTCTCTGAATATTTGTAAATTTCTGATCAATTTCTACTAATTTTAAACGGCAATAAAAAATGGTTAGCAAGTGATCACAAGAAGCTACCATTGGTTTCGCATCGAACAAATAAGGCGCCTTCTCAATGATCTCTTGCACATACTTGTCTCAAAAAGACCAGCTTGGCGAAACAGAGAAACTGGTTTCATTCTTGCTTTCTCCGCCACCTTATTTACCTATCTCAACGCCGTCACGCCATCAATCGTCGCCGCCGCCGCCGCCATGGCCGGTTCCGTCACGTGTCCTTTCCGCTCGTTCTTGGGCTCCTCTTTGTTTCAGAGATCGTTCATCAACTGCTGGCAATGCAAAAGAGCATTTTCCGCCAAGCCACGAAAAAGGAAAAAAAAAAAGATTTTCCGCTGCGGAGATTCGAAAGCGGAACATGGACATCAGGAGATGTTAGTTCAACCTTTGTGCTACAGCGAATCATATTCTAAATTATAAGCAATAAATATATTTCTTTCTTTGAGATGCATTATTTTAAATTTAAATGTTTATTCTTAAACTTTCAAATACTGGTATTCATTTTAAATTTGATATCTACATACACATCTATAATATTTAAACCGGATCAATAAAAAAATATATTTTTCTCAAAATTTCATAATTCTATGATTTAAATTCGAACAATCGTGTTTTATTGAATCAAACATAATTTGACCAATTAAATCACAAGAAAAGTCTTGTATCAACTAATAAATAATTTTATTTTAACTAATTTTAAATTTCTTTGTTTAAAAAAAAGATTTGATTATTAAATTTGTTTTCCATCTTTGAATCATTTTTTTTTCAAACATGCTTAACTTTTGACAGGATTATTAGTATGGGGTGGATCATCCATGTTCTATGGGCAGTTTCTTTTAAAATTCAATTAGTATGCAATTTGTATTTGCCAACATCTGTTTTTGTACTTTATAAATGGTAAAATCGAATATAATCATAAGTCTTGGACTTTCGATTAAGAATTTTTCTTTTTTTGACAATTTTCAAACATTCTCTATGGACTTGTTAAAAAACAGTGGACTATTGTTTCAATTTTATAAGAAAATAATAACTCAACTTTGGATTTTTTTATATTTTTGTTACTGTTTTGCATTACAAATGCACGTTATAACACTTACCAGTTTTGTTTTTCTTAATGTTTTGTATCACAAATTGACAACTCTGGTGGGCCAACTCAAGCCACGTCTCTCTTCTTTATTCAATTGTTTTTTTTTTTTGTAAACTCATCTCTCTCTCCTCACTACTATTTATATAGAAATCCATTTTCTTTTCTCCTATCAAAAATCACGAGATCGTTTACTTTCCCTGAAGTTTTCAGACAGAAGAACATCAAGTATTTTCCCGGAAAAAAAGACTATTGCTTTCTCTCTCATTTTCTCGGGAAAATGTTCTGTCTTCGATTACAAATTTTCCTCTGAATTAGGGAGATTCCATTACCACTACTGAGTTTCCTTTCTTTCACTTTCTACTATACATTCTTCATTTTCTCATTACCGGAAAACTTCTGCACTTCTCTCATTCTCCGATCTTATTTTCTTTCCGGCTTCAAAATGCAAAGGATGAGTTAAAATTTGAGGTCCGATCAACTTCAGAGCTCAAATTTTGAAACCACATATTCGTCATTGTCGTCGTTTTCCCGGTGGAATTTTCCGTCAAATTAAGCCGACGACAACTTTTTTTTTCAAGAAGCGGTGCAAGAAAATGCAGAGAGTGAGCTTTGAAGTATCAGGCTATAGCTCCGACGCAGAAAGCAGCGGTTACATGAGTGGTCCAATGAGCGGTCAATTGCCGCCGGTCTACAAAAAACCAGCGATCAAGAACTCCGGATTCACAGCGGAGAACAGCCAGAGAACACGTACGACGGCGGCGCCATACGTGGACCTCACATTAGATATTCAAGACGACAGGGTTTCTGTAAACAGCCAGAAATCGGAAGGTGGATCTAGCGTCGAAGAGAATCCGGAGCTCACGCTCCTGAAACGGAACCGTCTCGAGAAGAAAACGACGGTGGTGAAGCGTCTGGCCTCTGTTTCTCACGAGCTTAAGCGTCTTACGTCGGTCTCTGGTGGTACGAAAAAGCCAGGCCGAGGTCCGGCTAAGTTAGACCGGACGAAATCCGCCGCCGCTCATGCTTTGAAAGGACTTAAGTTTATCAGCAAAACCGACGGTGGCGCTGGCTGGTCTGCGGTCGAGAAGCGGTTCAATCAGATTACGGCCACGACCGGTGGATTGCTGATTCGAACTAAATTCGGGGAATGCATAGGTAAGTTAACTAGTCTTGCGTTTTGTGGATGCAAACCTAGTTTAATGCGTATTATTGAATTTTTGACCAAAAAAATGTTTTGATTCGTTTGAATGGTTGAATTTGAATGAAAATTTGAATGTTTTGAATGAAAATTTGATAAATTCAGGGATGAATTCGAAGGAATTCGCGTTGGAACTGTTCGATGCATTGGCTAGACGAAGGAATATAACAGGTGAAGTGATCGATGGCGATCAACTAAAAGAATTTTGGGAACAAATCAATGATCAAAGCTTCGATTCTCGGCTTAAAACATTCTTCGACATGTACAGTTTCCGATTTTTGGTTTTCATCTTTTGAGCTTATCTTCTCTTGATCTCTCTGCAAGTTAGGGATGTGAATCTAATGTTGTAAAAATGCAGGGTGGATAAAGATGCTGATGGTAGACTTACAGAAGACGAAGTTAGAGAGGTAAATACAGAGTTTATCTCTGTTCTGGTCTTGTTGTGTTTACTTTCACTGTTAATTAACTCTGTTCTGGTCTTGTTCTGTTTCACAGATTATAAGTCTTAGTGCTTCTGCAAACAATCTAAATACAATCCAGAAGAGAGCAGATGAATATGCAGCACTGATCATGGAAGAGCTGGATCCAGAAAATATAGGTTACATCATGGTAAGTAACTATTAAGCTCGATTCTCCCTTGGTTATGGCTTAAGTCTGAAACATTTTGTGGTGAATCTTGAAACAGTTGGAGAGTCTTGAGACTTTGCTTTTGCAAGCGGCATCACAGTCTGTAATAACAAGTACTGGGGAGAGAAAAGACCTAAGCCAGATGATGAGTCAGAGGCTTAAGCCAACGTTTAACCGAAACCCGTTGAAGCGATGGTACCGTGGATTCAGATTCTTCGTGCTAGATAACTGGCAAAGATGTTGGGTTATAGCTCTATGGCTCACGGTTATGGCCATCCTCTTCATATACAAATACATACAATACAGGGGTAACCCTGTGTATTCAGTCATGGGAGATTGTGTTTGCATGGCCAAAGGTGCAGCGGAAACAGTTAAGCTGAACATGGCTTTGATTCTATTACCCGTTTGCAGAAACACCATCACATGGCTTAGGAACAAGACCAGGTTGGGTAGAGTTGTCCCGTTTGATGACAATATCAACTTCCATAAGGTAAACAAAACAAAACATACATATATGTTCCCAAATCCCAAAACCTTCTTGTTTCTTATAACGAAACTAATGCTTAAAACCATTAGGTTATAGCCGTGGGGATTATAGTTGGAGTAACGATGCACGCCGGGGCACATTTAGCTTGCGATTTCCCGCGGCTACTAAACGCAACTCCAGAACAATACAGACCCTTAAGAACGTTTTTTGGAGAGGAGCAACCACAGAGCTACTGGCATTTTGTAAACTCTGTGGAAGGTATAACTGGATTAATAATGGTTGTGTTAATGGCAATTGCTTTCACATTAGCTACGCCTTGGTTCAGAAGAGGGAAGCTTAAACTTCCAGGACCGTTAAAGCAACTAGCTAGCTTCAATGCCTTTTGGTACACTCATCATTTGTTTGTCATAGTCTACATTCTTCTTGTTGCTCATGGATACTACTTGTATATCACCAAAGATTGGCGCCAAAAAACGGTAATTAGATTAAGCTCCTTCAAAATCACAAAGAGGTATATACATAAGCTAAATTCCTAATCATCATTTGGTTGCAGACCTGGATGTATTTGGTAGTACCAGTGATTCTCTACGCGTGCGAAAGGTTGATACGAGCATTCAGGTCAAGCATCAAGGCGGTGACTATTAGAAAAGTAGCAGTTTATCCAGGAAACGTATTGGCATTGCATTTGACAAGGCCTCAAAACTTCAAATACAAGAGTGGTCAATACATGTTTCTTAACTGTGCGGCTGTATCTCCATTCGAATGGTACAAACCAAACCAAACTTCATGTTTTCTCTACAATGCTTACTTATACATATCTAATAAGTAATCATCATCATCATCATCATATGTATGTAGGCATCCATTTTCAATCACTTCTGCACCACAAGATGATTACCTAAGTGTTCACATTAGAGTTCTTGGAGATTGGACAAGGGCTCTCAAAGGAGTCTTCTCTGAGGTTTATAGAAAGTCTCTAATATATACCAACTCTTTTTGAAAAGTAAAGATTCTTTACAAGAATGGTTTGGTTTGTGTGTGTTGTTTCAGGTGTGTAAGCCACCACCAGCAGGAGTTAGTGGTCTGCTTAGAGCCGACATGTTGCATGGTGCAAATAATCCCGAGTAAGTTGAAAATCCTAACCACTATATCTTCATTAATGCATCTACCATATAAGTCTACACGTAAATGACTAAATCGTGCTAAGATTTGGTTCTAGAAGGTTTTTGAATGAATCGTGGTATCCACTTATGAAGAGCAAATTGGGTATATTGGTTTAAAGGGTAACAAATTCAAACAATGTTAGTACCTAATTCATCAAAATAAGTGGTGGGAGACCACAACTTAAAAACAAAAACTATGTACCTAACCAATTATCAATATTTTATTTATGTGATTGAGACACATTATTTGGTATATCATGCAAGCACGATGTTTATGGCTTCTCCATGTGTTTTTGTGACCGCGTAAATCTTGTGTCCCTATCCATTTGCAATATCTTTTTTTTTCTTAAAACTTTTCCTTTATAAAAACATGCAAAGTCAATTCTATTTTTTTAGGTCAAAATTCTACGTTTTTTAAAAAATATATATTTTTGGATCACGTCATTGATATTATGGATTTGGTTTATTTACTTTATTATTTTCGAAATCAATTAAAAACAAAAGAAACAAAATTTGAAGAGATGCTGACTTTTAACTGGTCTTCGTAGGCTATATGGGTTTTTGGGGCACATCACATGGAGATTATATGATAGATCCAGGTGTACGAATATACTTGAATATAGACTTCTACTTAGTTTTTGTTTTAAGTGCTTTCACATGCAAAATAAATATGTTTAGTTATTATATTCATGTACTTGTACTTGGTTTTAAGTGTCACATGCCAAATTAATTTGTTTGGATAAGCATGAGATGATTCTATTTAAAAATTCCAATTTTTTTTGGTTTAACGGGTTTTTCTTTTGGTACGATTAAAAACGTTAACTATCTTATAATTAAAAATGTAATCATTACTTAATAATTGATAAAAAATAAAAATAAATATATATATATATATATATATATTTGTTCATATAGGGCAGGACAAGAAAAAAAGTCACAAGGGAAAGTGAACATTGTCATAGATTAGTTGGTAACCTTTGCTAATAACAATATTTCTTAATGCACAGCTTCCCGAAAGTCTTCATCGATGGTCCATACGGTGCACCAGCACAAGACTACAAGAAGTACGAGGTGGTCCTACTCGTTGGTCTCGGAATAGGAGCCACACCAATGATCAGTATTGTCAAAGACATAGTCAACAACATCAGGGCCAAGGAACAAGCACAACTTAACCGAATGGAGCACGGAACAAGCGTACCAAATAAGAAAGAGAGTTTCAGAACACGTAGGGCTTACTTCTATTGGGTTACGCGTGAGCAAGGCTCCTTCGATTGGTTCAAGAACATAATGAACGAGGTCGCGGAACGAGATACTAACCGTATCATCGACCTGCATAATTATTGTACAAGCGTCTACGAAGAAGGTGATGCTCGTTCCGCGCTTATACATATGCTTCAGTCACTAAACCATTCAAAGAACGGCGTCGATATTGTCTCGGGAACAAGAGTTATGTCCCATTTCGCTAAACCTAATTGGCGAAATGTTTACAAACGCATAGCCATGGATCATCCTAACACTAAAGTTGGTAAGTTCACATCTTCGTCTCCATATAGAAATAAGAGTGACAATTTTAAACCAAGAAGTTCCATCAAGACTCGAACTTAAAGAATCGTATATAAGTTGATATATAATGTCAAATGATAAAATGTGCAGGAGTGTTTTACTGTGGAGCACCAGCACTGACAAAGGAGCTAAGGCATTTAGCTTTAGATTTCACCCACAAGACAAGCACCAGATTCTCCTTTCACAAAGAGAATTTCTAAAGGATTACACAAAGTTAAAAGGCATAAACAAGAAAAAGAAAGAAAGAAACATGAGCTGCTATGTTTGTCGTAATTTAACTTCTCTTACTCTATTTATTTAATTACAAATGTATACATTTATGCGCATGCACTCTCTTGACTGTAGATTTTCTATTATGCATTTTGGTCGTATGTTTAAATTGTTTTTCTTTGGAAAGTGTAACGTTTTATTTTCGACAAAAACGGTACAAAAAAAAGGAAAGGTTTTACAAATGGAAAGAGTTGCGAAGTTGTATACAAGGGACAATAATACGTTTCAGGAGTGTTGAAATTTAAGCTCAACAACTCCAACTTTTGATAATAATACTTTTCAAAATTAGATTTCAAATCTTACATAGACTGAAAATAAGTTTAATTGATTATATATATTTTTTATTAATAATACTGAAATTAATTAATCAAAGCTGGCGATTATAATCCCAGAGTCAAAAGCCGGCGATTTAACTGACACAAACCCCATAGCCACTTATCACAGTTTAACGTATATAATCTTAAAAACAAAACAAAAAAATAGACCTGACAAAAGACAAGATAAAAAAATCCAAAAACACCTAAACAAACAAAAGTAAAAAAAATCAATACAAACCAATTAACCGCTATTTTACCAAAGAAGAAGGGCCAAAAGCAAATCTACGATGGATAAACCTGCTACGACACAATAAAATAGGATAGCATTTTGCGTACATATGTTTGAATTTGAAGGTAAAAAAGCTTGCTTGTTGAGAGTGATCGGAAAACATTCTTCTATTTTGAAGGTTTCATATGTTTTCTGGTTTTGTAAGAGAACTTGCTCACAAAGGTCGAAACACCCCTTACCAATATTTATTTTAATTTATAAATTTAAAATATATAACTATCCGCATGATATATAAACGATTTAACTAGTTTTCCGTACTTATCAAGAATTCACCATGTCCAAAACATCCAATTAAATTTGAGCTCGTGACTAATATATTCTTCAGGCATTATCATTATTTTCAGCCACGTACGACTCAAAAAACTATTTATTTATTAAAAGTATATTTAAAACCAAGTTTAAAACTAATTGTAGTTACTTTAAAGGTTAAAAACGCAATTTTCATTTTTATAATATATTTTATATAGTTTTTATAACCATTTGATATTTATTTGATATTACAATTAACATTTAATTATCTTTTCAAATGTTGCCATTCCCTCAACATTTGCGGCGATGCAAGGAAAGGACATGCCGTCCAACCCTATTATATCATACGTAATCGACATGTGCTCTCCATGTTCTTCATTCAAATAAAATTTTAAAAAATCGTGAACGGCAGGATTCGAACCTGCGCGGGCAAAGCCCACATGATTTCTAGTCATGCCCGATAACCACTCCGGCACGTCCACTTTGTTGACTTAGTATGTACTGTAATTATTTATCGGAAAAGATAGTTGGATATCCGACTATCCAACTTCAACATGGCCCAATTGCATTATTTTCAGCTTTTTTTATGTTTTTTCTAGCATTTTCGTGAAAGCTAAAAATAAACTATTTCTCAGTTCTTTCGATGGTCTTATACAATTAATGTACGAACAACCGAAACCAAACCAAAACGGGAAGATGTTCATACAGTTAACACCAAAACGACAAGGCGTCACCTAAATTTTTTCCAGTACACCAACAACTATTACAAGACAAGAACAAGAGTGCTATTATGTTATACCCTTCTATGATTTTATCAAAGCAAAAGTGAAGAAGCATCACTACAATTTTCTCAACCGCGAACTCAAAACTACAGAGAGCTTTCTAAACTTAGAAAAAAAAGCTAAAAGTTTGAAGAAACACAAATATTTATTAGTATATTATTGTTTCATACAAATGATGATTAGAAGAATCAAGTATGTTAAAAATTAACCTAGTTTTAACTAGGTTCTCTTTTTATTATTTCCACTCTTTCGTCAATATCAAAATGAAGCCATTAATCAATCTCTAGACTCTTTTTCATAGCTTCGTAAACCATATACGTAATGCTTGCAGCAGGAACAACCTTTAGAAGATTCGGTAGAAGCCCTTTGTAGAGTGCTCTGTAACCTTCTTCGCTTATTGTCCTCCTGAAAACTCCAGACATCGAGGTCCTTGTTCGTTCTGCTTGCATTCTGTGTGACAGGCAAGAACTGATATATGTTTGTGTATGGAGTTCGTACACAGAGAGAGAGCAGGAGAAGCAAATGGGCGATGGAATTAGTTACCTTGTTCTCACAACCTGCAAAGGATAAACACAGGTTGCTCCAAGAGCTCCAGAGATTGTTCCGCATCCTAGTTGTACCAGCGGACCTGGTTCTGAAGACAAAACCAGAGCCTAATTTTATCATTCTACGTTTAAGCAGATTCAGACAGAATGGGAAATATATAGCAATAAAGAGATTTACCGGCGTCTTGAAGAATATACGTCCTGGACCAGTCTTTTAATGTCTCATATGCAGCAAGGTCAATACCCGCATAAGGAATAATCCCAAGAAGAGAAGGGAAAAGACCTTTGTAAAAGGCGCGTGGACCCTCATGAACCAGTATGTCTTTAGTGAGTGTTCCAAGCCTGGGCCCAACAGCACCTGTTTGGCTAGTGCATGTTTGCAACCTAGTTTTCACAAGATCCAGAGGGTATATAGAGGCCTGAGCCACTGCACCAGCCATACCTCCAGCAAAAAGTCTAGCCGATGTGCCTATATCCGCTTTGTCTTCACCCATGTTTTCACCAATAGCGTTTTTGAAGAGCTCATATGCATAGAACTTGATGGCACTCTCTGGTGCTACCTTCACAATATTCAACCCGTTACCTCGAAAAAACCCCCGCACCCCACCCTGGTTCCATATCGTCTTTATGGCTTCTCGGATTTTAGCATCGGTTTTCTGAATTTGCAAAAGAACTTTTAAGCGATCTAAAGGTGCAGTGGCAGTCCTAGAAGCAGCACCGGCTATGCCACCTGTGACAGTACTATTTTGTTGTCAAAAACCTCAAAAATCAAAATTCCGTATTTGTTGTTCAAAGAAAATAAGCTCCTAACAATTAAATGGAAGACCACCTGCAATGAAGTAGTTACTCCTCTTTACATGTTTGCTGATTCCTTCTGGAATAACGGCTTGTTCTCCAATGTCTACAAGACATACTCTTTCCCAGTGGTGGTATATATTTTCGATCGTCGCTTCGTGAGGATACAGCAGAAGAAAATCTCTCCATTCTTCAAACATTATGATTCCATCATTGTCCTTGTCAACATGTTCCACAAAGCGAGCGAGCTCCTCATCGTTTATCTCAATTCCTACAAAATAGAAACTGTTGTGGCTTATAGGACGAAAACAGAGCATAAACTTGTGGCTAGATTAGTTTTATTTCTACACATAGAACTGAGACAATTTTAGCAGATGGATGAAAATTAACAAGGCTTATTATTACAGAAGTGAGGGTTTTAACATGGTACACCAAATTAAACCAATATACACCCACAGGAAGTCTTTGTAAGTACATCAATACTCAAATATCATAGGTATTAGAGGCAAATACACAAAGAACCACACGAGTCTACTTTACCAATGACCCTACATGCCTCTATAGCAAATATATAAGCGCCATATATCAACCTAGACCAAAAAACTTTCCTTGCAAATGATTACTCTAACCACAACTCTCATCCATTACATGCCGAGATTGCATCAACAGGGAAAGTATAAACGTCTCATGAAACTGCAAAAGTTAACTATATTCCAAACTTATAACTTCTTTACCAAAAACACTAATTCACTACATAACTCAGCTTAAGATACTATGATCCAACAAATGCTCAGAGTAAAGGCTTGCACTTTACACTCCAAGCATGAGAAAAATCAAGAAATGGAGCATATAAAATAAAATTATACCGGCCTTAACGAGCGAATCCCAGAGTCCCTCGGGAGAAATGCAACCATTGTGCTCAACATCAATCGATTGAAATATTCTGTAGAGCTCGAGTTCCTTATCGTCCATGTATCGACGAAACTCGTGATAATCGACACGCCCGTCTCGATCCGCATCACAAACCCTAAACAACTCCTTAGCGTATTTGTACCCACTTGGGATTTGAAGCGCGATCAAACCCTTCTCGATCTGTGCGCAATCCAAATAACCAACATTCTCAGAATCGAAGAAATTGAATAAGCTCCGGATCCGCACATCTCGTTCTTGACTCGTCTCGCGGAGAGCTAGAAGAACATGATCCATGGAAACGGGTCCGGGTTTCTTAACCGGGTTGCAGCAACCCTGTTTGGATCTCTTAGCTTCCATTTTCGTCGGTAAAACAACATGCTCGACGCCATGATGACTTGACATGATCGATCAAAATCGTGAGTTTGAAATTCAAATTGGCGTTTTCTGGGTCGGTGATGATCACATATATATCGTACTTATCCAGATCTACGACGGATATAATGAATCAGATCATCAATCTCCAAAACGTTCACCAGTTAAACCCGTAACGCAGAGAGGATTTTCAAATCCGTTATCCGAGTGAAATCGAATAACGAAGAAGATGTTCTTCCCCAACTTCAGTGATCAGACAGAGGAAAGATCCAAAGATGAAAACGAATTGAAGTTATGAAAATATCAGAAGTTATATTGATTGAAAGAGGACAATGGACAATTTTTTGCTGATGATGATGCTTACAGGTGAAGCTGAAGGAAGAGAGCGAGAGGTGGAATTGGAGAAAAAGGCCAATCTCTCCAATGGTATGTGACTCGAGATTCGCATGGGATATTCTTCATTAATTATACAATTAATTTAATTGGATCATAAGCTTTGTTTGTTTAGTCATTTTTTTTGGAGAAAACAAAAAGTTTAATATCTTTTTATTTCGTTCATATACTGTTTATTTTTAGTGGAAGTTTTTATTTTTATTTTTTTGGGTGATTGTTTTCTAAATAGACTTATCTTGACACGCATCCCGGAGCATTGCATAAAATCAGTCCAAATACAGAAAAAGTTTCAATGTTGTAAAGTCCCACGTTTTAAATAGTGGTTCTCAAAAACTCATAACATTAAGATTAAACTTTCATTTTAAAGTTATTTCTCTCTCTTCCCTTCTAGGCGATTCCTGACTCATCTCCACCACCGACTGGTGTTTCCACCTCCGGCGCGTGAGTTTTCATCTTCCGTTAAATCGGATCTCTATCTCGTCCTAAATTTGTTTACGGTCGTTTATTTTTCTATAGAGAAAGAATTATGGATCTCCTTCCAGAATCTAGGTTTGGGTTCTGAAGGCAGCCTCTAAAATTATCAACAGAAACAACTCGGAAGCGTGAAGAAGATCATCGATTTAGCCTTATCGTCAAAGGTTTAAACCCTGTCCATCAACCTCCTGGAAGAATTAAGAACACACTGCCAAAAGCGTGGAGATTGGAAGGAAGGGTTTCCAGCAGAATAAACGATGATGGTTCGGTACAATTCTTCTTCAAAGCGGAACACCACCTCCTCACCGTGCTTGATAAAGGTCCTTGGAACTTCAGAGAGTGGATGCTTGTAACAGATCGATGGACAAGAAGGCACTTCCCGGATTTCCTTCAAACCATCACCTTCTGGGTAAAGATTTTAAATATTCCTGATGACTCTAGGGAAGATAGAGCTATAAAGGAAATAGGAGGTGTACTAGGTTGGATAGAGGATGTAAACATTCATGAGCCATCTAGAGGTCAGGAAGGGGAAGTCTGGATTAGAGTTAGAATGAATGCTTATGGACGTCTGATCTTTGCACGGTACATCGATTTTCAAGATCATGATGAACCTATCTTAATCAGATTTATATATGACAAGTTAAAAAGGTTTTGCACCCGCTGTGGGGCTCTTACACATGCTGAAAGTGAGTGTAACTACCAACCAGCAGAACTCGAAGCACAACATTTACAAATTGAAGGGGGAACGCATATGAATGATCAACCTACAGACTACAATGCACCCCTCATTGTCCAACCTGATGATACCATGGGTGAGAATGTTGACTCCAACCTCAAGATGGACACATCCGGAAATCTCTTCACCCCTGGATCGGCAGGTGAGTTTATGAGCTTCTTACATCCTGTCCAACCACAACAACAGAATCCAACTCAGCCAATGCACCAAGAGGTAGGCTCCACCTCAGTTGCTCCAGAAAGGGGTATTAAACGCAAAGCAGGGCAACCTCAGTCAGAAGAGGAGGCTTCGACCAATAGACAGAAAATGCAGGAAAAGAAATCAGACAAAGGAAAAGGGGAGGTGGCAACCCCGAAACCACCAGAGCCAAAATGAAACTTTTGCATTGGAACTGTCAAGGTTTGGGGAACCCCTTGACAGTTCAGCATCTTAAGGAGATTCAAGCTAAATGGACTCCAGACGCAATGTTCCTCACAGAAACTGTAAATACTGATGGGTATGTATATAAGATAGGATCTGATCTAGGTTATGATAATATTTTCACAGTACCACCAGTAGGACTTAGTGGAGGGTTGGCATTTTTCTGGAATAAGAATGTCCATATTAGTTTTAGTAAGGCTACCAACCATTATGTAGATATGTATCTTCAGGAAAAGGATAACACATCTTGTATCACTTATGTTTATGGCCATCCCGACAGAAGCAGACGGAATCACCTCTGGAAGAAAATGGGAACTATGGCTGAAAGAGGTACTTATAATCACCTCCCAAAACTTGTATTAGGAGACTTCAATGATATAAGATCCAATGCAGAAAAACAAGGGGGACCAATAAGAGCTATGTCTTCCTTCCAGCCATTTCAAATAATGATTTCACTATGTGGACTACATGAGATTAATACGTATGGTGGTTGGTATACCTGGGCAGGAAACCGTGGTAATTACTCTATAAAATCAAGAATTGACAGAGCAATGGCCACATCTCAATGGAAAAACTGCTTTCCTAAAGCTTATGTTAAGGTTTTGAGCTGGCTAGGATCAGATCACAGGCCCCTTCTAGTATGCACAGAGGAAAATGTGTGGAAAGGTAGGAAAAACTCTTTAGATATGATAACAGATGGAAATCCTTGCCGGAAGTTAAAAGAGTTATACAAGAGGTGTGGCAAGGAAAATGTGCCCAACTTCATCCAGCGATTTTTAGTGAAGCTTTAGCCCATTGCAGAAGAGCTTTAAGTCAATGGAAACGTACCCATTTATGTAACTCACAGAAGAAAATCATTGAACTTCAGGATAAGCTCCACAAAGCGTATGAAGCTCTTCTCTTAGATTTCGATTATATTGGTTCCCTCAAAGCACAACTAAAGTTTCAGTACAGGTTAGAGGAGGATTACTGGAGGACAAAGAGCAGGATCTTATGGCTTAAAAGTGGAGATAAAAACACGAGATTCTTTCACGAAAAGACCAAGCAAAGAAGGGGTTTCAACAGAATCAATACCTTGCAAGATGATAAGGGACAAGTCCACCACGAACCACCTGAGGTTAAACGTATTATCATAGATTATTTCTCTGCTTTATACAGCTCAACTGATCCCTATTTTTTGCCAAGCCTCCTGGACAATATTGATCAATCTGTTACTGCTCAAATGAACAATAGTCTGACAGCTCCCCTTTCGGAACAGGAGGTGTACAATGCAGTCTTCTCAATGAACCCGGACAAAGCACCAGGCCCTGATGGTTTGACTGCAGGATTTTTCAGACAGCATTGGAATACTATAAAGCAAGGTTTGTTTAATTATGTCAATCTTTTCCTTCAAAACAACTACCTGGAGGATTCTCTTAATCATACCCATATCTGTTTAATCCCCAAAACCGAAACGCCTACTACCATTAGGGATTACAAACCCATTACTCTCTGCAATGTAGCGTACAAAATCATATCTAAAATCCTAGCCGAACGATTGAAACTTTGCTTGCATAAACTCATATCTGAAAATCAATCAGCTTTCATTCCGGGCCGTTGCATTACAGATAATGTCCTCATAGCTCATGAACTCCTCCACTCCTTGCATACTAGGAAAAGAAAATACCCTTATATGGCCCTTAAGATTGACATCTCCAAAGCCTTTGATAAAGTTGAATGGAGATTCTTGAGAGAAATAATGACTAGAATGGGTTTTTGCGAAAAATGGATCAACTGGACAATGCGGTGTATTACTTCAGTCTCCTACTCGGTCCTTTTTAACGGGGAACCAACAGGTATAATCCACCCTCAAAGAGGCATTAGGCAAGGAGACCCCTTGTCTCCCTATCTCTATCTCATTTGCACAGAGGGCCTCTCCCGTATGCTTCAGGCTCATACTCAACTTTCTAACATCCATAGTTTTAAGGCATCCAGATCAGGCCCCCCCATCTCTCACCTCTTTTTGCAAATGATTCCTTGCTGTTCTGCAAGGCTAACGAAGCAGAGTGTAAGCAAATCCTGGACATCCTAAAACATTATGAACATGCATCAAGACAAGCTGTCAACTACCATAAATCAGCTATTATTTTTGCTAAAGGTTTGTCTTCTACCGTACAAAATAACATCCTTCAGTTAACAGGAATTCAGAAAATAGGAGGAATGGACAAATATTTAGGACTTCCTGAGTACATAGGTAGGAACAAATATGATACGTTCTCTTACCTTTCTCAAAGAATCAGAGGTAAGCTTCAAAACTGGTATAATAAGTTTCTTTCACCAGCCGGTAAGGAGGTTTTCCTCAAAGCAGTAGCCACAGCGATTCCAACCTATGCTATGTCCTGCTTTCTTCTTCCACGAAGCCTTGTTGATAAAATTACTCAGGAAATGAGGAATTTTTGGTGGTCAACAGACCCAAATAAGCAGAAAATATCATGGGTTTCTTGGCAGAAAATTACAGCCAGCAAGCAGGAAGGAGGCCTCGGTTTTAGAGATCTTCGGGACTTCAATCTAGCTCTTCTTGCTAAACAAGGATGGAGACTAATGAAGCACCCAGACTCTCTTTTTGCGGAAGTGCTCAAGCAAAAATATTTCGCCAACTCCAATTTCCTAGATGCGCACATGCCAAGTCAATGTAGTTATGGCTGGCGTAGTATTATGCAAAGTCAAAATCTGCTCCGACAAGGCTCGAGATGGTTGTTAGGATCAGGAAATAACATTAGAGTGTGGAGTGATAATTGGTTACCTTATGCAGAACCTAGACCAGCTAAAGGCATTGGAGCAGTTTTGTATTCGGACCTGAAAGTTAACCAGCTTCTTAACTCTGAAGCAGGTGCTTGGGATAGAACTAAGATTAATCACTGGATTGATGCAGAAGATGCGCGACTGATCTTCAAACTCAGGCCAACTTTGAAGAATGTAAGTGATCAATTAATCTGGCATTTTACTAAGGATGGTAACTACTCTGTTAAATCGGGTTATCATCTTCAGCATCATCATCATATCCATAGTTCTGTCCCTGATGACTCTGAATCTTTAAACCCTTAGCATGTTTTTCCACTTTGTAAATCAGTTTGGAAACTGCAGGCTCCACCCAAGATTAAGCACTTTTGTTGGCGAGTTGTCCACAATAGTGTTTCTGTTATGAAAAATCTCAAACGCAGAGGTCTAAAGGGTGATGAGCATTGCATTATCTGTGGAGAAACAAATGAATCCACTAACCATCTCTTTTTTCAATGTAGAGTGGCAAGAGAAATCTGGGATCTAGCACCTCTTCCGACACCTTCAGGTGCTACAATCTTTTCTCAAAACCTTTATCAATCCATGCACTACTTTTTAGATTATGCAGGAGCGAAGAGCTATCAATACTATCTCTTCCCTTTTGTTCTTTGGAACATATGGAAAAAGAGGAACAATTTACTTTTTCATAACCAAAGGGAGCACATTCCATATGTTATTAGCAGAGCTGTTTGGGATAGTATCGCCTGGAAGGATGCAAACTCTCGCAATGCGTTACCCCCTGCATCTTCCCAACAAAATACTGAATCTCATAATGCCCAATCTTTATGCTTGGAGTGCCCTAGGACTCTATCGTTAATATGTTATGTAGATGCCTCCTGGACTTTTCCACAAGATAAAGCAGGTATTGCATGGATTGTGCAGGATAATAACCACCAGCTGCTCCAAGGCTCATCGGCAATTGAAGCAACCTGTACACCCATCGAAGCTGAAGCCATAGCCTTACGTAATGCTGTGGTTGAAATGAGAAAGTTGGGATACTATGACGTTATTTTCAAAGGTGACGTGAAACCTCTTTATGATATTCTAGCGCAAAGTAATCCGTTCACAAGCATAACTGTGAAGGTCGGATTTGATGCGAGGATTTTGTCTTATATTGCAGATATAAAAGCTCTCAGCAGACTATATGATTACAAGTTTAGCTATATATCTCGTACTCAGTTAATTTCTGTAGATAATCTAGCAAAACTAGCACGGTCCCGTAACTCCAGTTATGTAATAAAATGGATAATGTAACATTTTAATAGTAATAATATATGTTTTGCCGAAAAAAAAAATAGTGGTTCTCATTGTCACTGGTATGATGATGAATGTATAAAAAAGAATCATGAATCAAAATAGGGCAGGGATTTTTCGGTTCGGTTTCGATTCTCTCAGCTAAACCGATCGGCATAAGCTTCATTAGGTTTTGATTACCCGGGAATATTGGTTCAGTTCCGATCGAATGGATCAGTTTATCGGAGAATTCTACCTTTTTTACCGGACTATACCAAAATTAGACCATAGACTGGTTTTTAACAATATCTAAATTTAACCGAATCAATTTAAATTGAATTTAGCCGAAAATACATGATTTTAACTGAATTTCATAAGAAAACAAAATTCGGTTAATTTTGGATATTAAACTTAAAACCAAAATTAACCGATAACTAACTTGAACCGAATCATACTTAATCTGGTTGATTTTGGTAAGCCTCTAGAAATACTTCGGTAAACTGGTAACCAAAAAAAATCAGCTCGGTTCAGTTCAGTTCGGTTAACCAAAGTCTCATGTTTGCGTACAACCATCATAAGCTGAAGTAACAGTCGCATACACAGAAAACATAAACAATTCTCAACAAACACAATCCCTTGATACCTGTATTAATAATATCAAGAACTCCGACAAACAGGACACATCACTCTAATAATCTATCTCATCATGTCACTATAGAGACTCATTATACCTCCGGCCTTCTTCACGGCTTGGCTCTTTATTCATACAATAGTAAAAAGTAATGTTTGCTACTATTTGGTATCTATTTAAAGATACTTTTGTATAAACGTATTTGCAGCTTGTTAAGGAGGAGTGTTTTTTTTTGTTTTACTGGTTCCCTGAGATGGGAGCGTCACGGCCTCTCTTGAAATCGTCCCAGCCTTTGACCCATGGCTGTCCAGCTGGTGCACGCGTCTCTGGTGCTGAATGCTTGTTCAAATTCTTCATGACTTTCTCGTGCAATGCCAAGAATACCTTTTAATCATCACAACAAAGGATTGATTAAGTCATTGGATGTTCATGCTTTCTAGTTTCTAAACATGGGATAGATCATGAGGTTAACTAAGGTTACCGGATTTGAGCTCACAATCTCCGGAGGCTGTTCCTGAGCAGTTAGCCATTTCCAGAGATCAGGGTTTTCCTGCAGAGAGCCAACACCTCTATTATCAAGCCATTATGTTCAAGAAAGATTGACTTCCTTGGATCTTACAGATTCCCGGTTCTTGTTCGAGGTTACTATGAAATAGAATCATGTTCTCACCATCTGCTCTAAGCAAATCCATACTCTGTTGTGTATGCTCTCTAAACTAATACTAATAGACGGAAATCATCAAACAATCGACACCTGAATAACATTTCGAGATTATAATCACTCAAACAGCCTCATCACTCGACGATTAACCCCTATTATACTCAACCTAACCCCAACATCTTGTAAGAAGATACATAACTATAGAAACTCCAAAAAAATTCATCTCTGTATCTCAAACTAATATGCAGATACATATGTAGCCACATGAGATTTGTAGCGTAGGAAGACTTATATGAAAAATACCACATGGAACTAAAAACCCCTGAGATGTGAAAAAAAATTCTGATAAAGAGAGACAATGAAACATACCAAATCCAGGACATGAATTAGGGATTTGACAGTGTTTTCGTCCATGGAATTGACATTTTCCTCAACCCAATTTCCCAAAACCAGATCAAGCTCCAGAAACCCTCGTTGCTTGCTCCTATACAACAATCTATTCACACACAAAAAAACTCAATCACCAAACATAAATTTTTATTTCAAAACAACGTTAAGAATCCAAAAATTAACCATACCTGTTGATCGTTATCCTCTTCTTCTCTTCGTTAGAGAGATCAATATCATAATTCTGTGGAGTTGAGGTGTTCCCACAGAAGAATCTCGCCCCCAAATCAACTCCATTTCTATCAAAGAAAGAAAAAAAACCCCGAAATTAACGGAAAAATCATCTCTTTTACTTAAAGGGTGGAAGAAAGATTAGAGTACCGGAAAATAGGATGGGCTCGAGTTGAGGCGGTAGGGATGACGGAGCTCCGGCCAATCACCGCGGTGGAGCGGATGATTCGGTGGACGTTAATCAGAACTTTTCGGCTAGCCATTTTGTTTGGTTCTCTCTTGTCACGGCAAATGTAGAAGGCAAAGTTTATTTTGTAATGAAGGGAACAACAAAAGTGGTACTTATGGACCCATAATGGGCCTACACTTGCCGTGGCCCTCTCTTCACCACATAGGATTATATAACTAACTTCCCTTCCCCCGAAAAAGACATTTTATTTTATATACGGGAAATTTGCATTTTTAAACTTTGACAAAAACTAACATTTTAAATTTTAAAGGTATTTCGTTCACATTTTAACCTTTAAACCAGTTAAACTTACACAAAAAACTTTCAAATTACCTTTCGAATTTGCGCTGTAAATTTAGGCTTTCGGATTCAGATCGACTTTCTCAGATTTTTGGGTTTTCGATACCAGACTCATAAGTCTCATTCGGGTAATTTTATTTTTCAGGGCGGGACCGATTCTGATTCTCCAGATTCAGTTTGATTGGGTTTTATCCAATATTCAAAATTATCCAAAAATTTAGAAAAAATATCCAAAAATATATGAAAATACTTGAAAATATTGAATTGCCTAAAAATCTTAGTAAAAATATAACCAAAAGTATACAAAACTACTCAAATATATAACCAAAAAATCTGGTATAAAAACTATCCAAACTCCCAACATTATTAATTTTTAGAGTCTTCACTGTGTTTTAGCAGAAAACGTAATTATGTGGTTTTGGCGGAAGAACACAATTTTGTGGTTTTGGCAGAAAAACGTGATTTAGCAGTTTTGGTGAAAAATATGATTTTATGGTTTTGACAGAAAATACGATTTTGCGGTTTTGACAGAGAATATGATTTTGTGATTTTAGAGAGAAATTTTTTTTTTGCTTTTTTGGCGAAAAAATGCGAATTTTCAGTTTTGATGGAAAATGTGATTTTAAGGTTGTAATGGAAAAACGTGATTCTGCGATTTTAGCGCATATATGATTTTGTGGCGAGAAAATGTGATTTTACAGTTTTGGTGGAAAAATCCGATTTTGCGGTTTTGAAAGTGAAAAGACTTTTAGCGGAATAACATGATTTTACGGTTTTGGTAAGAAAATAATTTTGTAGTTTTGGCAAAAAAATATGACTTTTTTGTAAAATAATTGTAAAACATCGTTTAGATCATTCGTTTACGCATATAGAGTTTGCATACAAATACTCTATCAGAATAAATAAGTTCATCCAGATGAGTTTAAAAAATTTGTATAGGTTTTATAAACTTTTTCAGATGCTTCATCTGGATATTACTTATTTTTGGCTTTAAATGAACATTAGTTTTTATTGTCATCCAGATGCTTCCTCTAAATGAATAGACGAAGAAACCCTTATTTTTGTGGACTTTCCTTTGTGTTAATTGATGATTATCAACTGATTATTTTTTATTGTTACTGTTTTTAAAATTATTGCAGAGACTTAATGATGAATAACCACCATGGAACCAACTAATATGCATGCAACTTTTTATATTTAGTCGTTATACATACACGTTGAATGTTCAAAAAAAAAATAACACAGATGTAATGTTAACCATTGAACCCTTTCTTGATTAAAATATGGATGAAAATACAGAGATTTCGTTAAACCGACGAATTGTCCAGTATGGATTTTTAACCGTGATAGACCAGCCGGTTTGTTAGGTTGGTGTCGATTAAATAGAATTTGAACCAAAATGCACAACTTTCGGTTCGTAACCAAACCCAGTCCTGGTTAATTCTGTTCCAAGAAACAGAAACTTGGGGCTAAAAATAGAATCATTATGAATTCCAAACGAGAGGCCACAGAGAATTGACGCAAAAATTGGGGAGATTGACATTTTGACCCACAAAAAGGATGAGAAGAATTTGCGAGAGGGAGATGACAGCGACGACGAAGTTCTGTCCTGCAAATTCATATCGGACTTTCGAAGAAAAAAAGAAACTTTGAAATCTTGAAACGTAGAGAAAAGGAAGAAGAAGAAGACGAAGAAGAACAAGAACAAGAATACGAATAAGAAGAAGAAGAAGATGGTGGGAAGCAAAGAGAAATCAAAAGAGAAACGAGACAAGAGACTCCAAGAGATCTCTCTCCTTCGTACTATTCATTACTCCGATCACCAGAGGTATCGATTTACCGTTTAACTTCTTTTCTTTTTCATTATTATTACCAAATCTTCTTTTCAAGAATGGAACTTTTGGTGTTTTGTCTTGTTTATACGATTTGTTTGGTGAAAACATTGTTATGTTTTGCTCTTTTAATCAGAAGATATGATTATATATTTCATGAATCGCACTTAGGAGATGATTGTTTTTTCTTATCTTCAATGCGGGATTGTTATTAGGTGGTGGACCTCTGAAACTGTGGCAGTGGTAACAGGTGCGAATAGAGGGATAGGATTTGAGATGGTGAGACAATTGGCTGGACATGGATTAACTGTTATTCTAACATCAAGAGACGAGAATGTAGGCGTCGAAGCAGCTAAAATCTTGCAAGAAGGTGGATTCAACGTTGACTTCCACCGCCTCGATATCTTGGACTCTTCCTCAATTCAAGATTTCTGCAAATGGATCAAGGACAAATACGGATTCGTTGATGTTTTAGTAAGTTTGATTTCACTAAGAGTTTCATCTGATTAAAGCATTAAAACACTTGATGATATATGTGAACAAAACTTTTCTCTTTTTTTCTTTCTTTTGTTAGATAAACAATGCAGGTGTGAACTACAATGTTGGAACAGATAACTCTGTTGAGTTCTCTCATATGGTTATATCTACAAACTACTATGGAACCAAGAACATAATCAACGCCATGATTCCATTGATGAGACAAGCTTCTCAAGGTGCTCGTATTGTCAATGTTACCTCTAGGCTCGGTAGATTAAAAGGCCGACATAGTGTACGTACCTCTCTTACTCTCTTCTTACTTCTTCTAAGCAACAAATTCTGATTTCTCTCTCTCTTTAACAGAAACTTGAGAACGAAGCAGTGAGAGCGAAACTTATCGATATAGACTCTCTGACAGAAGAAATGGTGGACAAAACAGTGTCAGAGTTTCTGAAACAAGTGGAAGAAGGAACATGGGAATCTGGAGGTTGGCCACATTCTTTCACAGACTACTCTGTCTCGAAAATGGCGGTGAACGCATACACAAGAGTACTAGCTAAAGAACTATCTGAGAGACCAGAAGGAGAGAAGATATATGCAAACTGCTTTTGTCCCGGTTGGGTAAAAACCGCGATGACTGGTTATGCAGGGAACATCTCAGCAGAAGATGGAGCTGATACTGGAGTCTGGCTTGCATTGCTTCCTGATCAAGCTATCACTGGAAAGTTCTTTGCCGAGAGACGTGAGATCAATTTCTAATGAGAAAATGGATGGGACTTGCTTCATGTTGTGCTTACTTGGTTTTTTCTGAAAGAAAGCTTTTTAAAGTTAGTTTATATATAGTTTGATTGTGGAAGATACATGAGTTGATATGAATAAACAATTTCTCCCTCAACATCTTAAGTTTTCTGCTTTCTTTTCCATTTTTTATGGTAAATTTTTCGTTTTTGATATATGTTCATATATAGTGATTTTATCCATTATTTTATTTTATTTCTAAGAATAATATATCAGTGTTTTTTTTAGTCACACAAGTCTTTTAAAGTTAGTTTTTAGTTTGATTGTTGGAAAGACTAGAGTTGATATCAAGAAACTTCTCATCCCTCAAAATTTTATTTCATGTTTTGTTTCTCCTTTTATGTGAACATTTTTTTCAGTTTATATTCATTGTGATATTTATACATAACTTTCTCTGATTTCTATAAAAAAAATTAATCCCATTTATGTTCACTAGTTCCTTTTGTACTTTCTATAAATCTTGGGCTAATATTTACTTATGTGTATAAGAAGTTGAAGAACCATTAAGAAATAAGACCACACACTTGTACACTACAAACAAATGGTAATGAAATGCATGTTAATTAGTAGCTCAAGCCCTCCCAATTAATGTATTGTCATGTTTCAAACTTCTTTAGTCGTATACCTTGAAGTTAACCATCACTATAGCGAAATTCTGGTGGAGGTTTAATGGATTTAACCGTAGTCTTTAGTGGATAAAATGTAAAAAAGTATATACTCCTAAACATAAGAGTTGTTTGGTTTCTATTCCTGCGAGACCTTCCACTTTGGTCTTGCTGGCCTAATAACTTGGGTAACTCTTTCAATTTCCAGACTCTCTGGTGTCAAGGGTTATATAAGTAGATATTTCAAGAATGTCCACAATCCATGAAAAAACCATAATCTCGGTATGAAATGACGCTTGGAACCCTGATTAGATACTCAACGGAACACATGGTCATGGAAGATTACTTCATCCTACACTTGATTCATCTGATGATCAAAGACTGACGTATCTCAACCCTCTAGTAATTTATGGATCTATCAGATGTTTTATACATTAGAGGCCGGATCTTTAGACCGATTTATTGACCAGATAGTCTTATATAACATTTTATGAAATCGGATAAATATACAGTCTAGTCAGGTTATTGTTAAGCTTAATCAAAACAAACTTCCTATCCAAATAGAAAAGGATACGAATCAAGTCATAATGTCCTCAAAACTCAAACTTTGCGGATTAGCTTCCCAACAAAAATGAAATATTTTATTTGACAAGTAACTTCAAGTTCATTAAATTACTACTTGTTCTAAAGAGGTTTTTCGTGTGTCAACAGTGTGAGGAGGCAGAGGACAAAACAGTAAATCATATGATATAAATCAGATTTTTGTAAGATTGTGTCATAGGACAAAATAACAAATAGGGTTCAAATTGTCAAATACATGGTTCATGAAAGAGTTCATATCCTTTTTCGAGTTTAAGTTGGATATTGTATGCATGACAATGATAATAACTATCCTCTTAGGTTAACCTAATAATATAACAAATATAATTTCTCTAAAACAAATGTTGCGTATATTTACAATAATTAGGATAATCATCATAAATATTAACATCATTTCTAGTAACTTACATATAATGCCATCATTTACTGTAATCGATGGATATATTTACATCGAATGTTAGAATCAACCCAATAATTTTCATCATTATTTTTAAAATTAAACGATGATATTTCATTTTTGTCATCTCGCAACTGAAGTGAGCCGATGAAATGACATTAACTAGTTAAATTTCTTGTAGTAACACACACACACAAAAGGGAAATAAGGGCTGTGAGTTTTGATTAAAACTCACTTACAACTTTTGAAATCTGATTGAAAGAAAATTAATGTAGAAAGACTTTAACCGCTGCATAATATATTTTTAGTTTCTCTTAATTATGTCAGCAATAAAACTGATGCTGCTACATCTACCAATGACTCATTCGGTATGTCAAACAGGATAATATATATATATGTCATATATTATAACGCCAGTTCTTGAAAAAATGTAAAATTTATATTGAAGTCCAAAAAAAATTTGTTTGATTACATAGGGTTTAGGAGATTGTTTAGACCGAAAAGGAATTACATTTAGATTGTCCTATGATATCGTAGATACAAGATCTAATCAGTGGACCATGCCTTCATTGTACATTATGTCTCTTACCTTTCGGATTGATAATAGTTTATTACGAATATTTTTGTCGATGAGCTTTTTTAATGTCGCTGCTGAAATCGATTCATCACCATGCCTTCTTTTATTCCTTTCTCATCATATGTGGTAGACGGTGGTTTAGAACACATACCTAGATAGGAAAAGTCTGATCTTGTTTAAGTTTCCTTAGTGACTAAGACAAGTATATCCCATTGTTGTGAAAAATCACCCCTAAGCAATTTCAAAACCAGCTGCTTCCATATTTCCGATGAGTAGTTACATTCAAAGAATTAGCGTTCTTCCCTTTTTTCGGTAGTTAGATTTAACCTCCTCTATTCAAGCTTTACTTATTTTTTGTGTTTAATTCGATTAAGTTCATCAAAGTAAGATGCCGCTCTCAAGTGATTTTCTTGAATCCCTTAATTGAGTGAAGCTGGATCCAAGCGAGGATTATATCGAATTCTTTGATTGAGTTGATTATCCAATGTACACTGGCCAAGTTAATATAAGAGCCACCATTATAGAACGGTGTGGCTCACATAAGTTAAGTAAATGATTTTATCCATACACGGAGGACAGTCCGTTCCTTCACACTGAAGATGATATCTACGTAAAGGCCTATGGTTCCACAAGTTTTGATAATCTTGACGACGATGTCAAAGTGAAAGAGGCTATCGAATTATCTCAAAACGCACATGCATATAAAGATTCAGTTCACTGTAACATGTCTTGCTATTGATGGTTAGAAGATGAAGGTGCTTAAGGTGTATACAAAATTTTTATCAATGTAAAGTTCCAAAGAAAGAGAAAAGAAAAAATATTACGTTCAGATTCAAAGTTGAATCTTTCCAACTCGGAGGGATATATGCAGTCGCATCATATAATAAGCCAGATTTGTCAGTGTCACACACAATGACACATATGTTAAACACTATGAAACCAACTCAAAGGGATTAATATTTCCTCTTGCTTTTAGTTTATAACTCTTAGACTATTTCTAGCTTTCGAAAAATTAAAGATATATAGTCCAAACTCAAAGCCAAGATCTTGTTCATCAACTTATGAAGTAAAAAAACATCATCATGAAATCGGAAAAACAAACCAATATATCAGGATAAAGTTACAAAAGCTAGATCTCAAACCAACAATTTATATTTATTCCATATGTTATAAAATTATTACTTCCAAGTCATTCTAGTGATCTTTATTCACCTCCATAACCCTTATCCTTGGAGAGCAACATGAGTGCAGTAGAAGCTTGCATACGATCAATGTTAGATTGGATCATTCCATGCATTTTCTCTAGCATATCTTTGTTTTCGTTGAGCTTTTCAAGAGTAAGCTCCTCCAAGTTCTTCTCGAACCTCTCTCCTGCAGATTCAAGCCGCTTCTGGTACTCTTTGCCTCGTTTTTCCTCCGCATCAACTTTTTCATTGATCGAGTTGAGATGTTTCTGAAGCTTCTCTAGTTCGTTAATAGAGCCTTCATCAATATTGTCCGATTCTTCATCTTCGTTCTTGAACCTCTCCAAAACCACATCAAGACTCGGTGTCCCGAAGGAGTAAGGCTTGTCTTCAGGAGAAAATATAACAATGCCCACCTTGGCATTGCACTTCGTGGCTAGCTCACTCGCCTTCTTGAACACTCCCGATCTACGTCTTGAGAAGGTAGCATGCTTTCTGGTCTGCACCTTCTCCATCTTGATCTTTCTCTCATCCATTATGTTGCAGAGACGTACATATGAGTAAATGATGAAAGATTATATGACTTTGATACGGACCTCATCGAAGTTTATATCTGTAAAAATTGTGGTTGGTGAGGAAGAAGATTATCTTTCCTTACATATTGATATTAATTGTGATAGAGAACTTTCATTGACCCTAATCATCATATAAGAGGGCAATTTTAGTAAAATTATATATTCCTTATAAACCAATTGGATATTTATTATGTTCAAACTAAAGTTTTTTTATAAACCAATTGGATATTTATTATGTTCAAACTAAAGTTAAAATAGCTTTTATTTGTATTTAAATAGTCAATTATTACTCATGGAAATTAAATTATTACGATACTCTGTTTATTATTGGACTTTTTTTAATAGTAGATGGTCCTAGCTAAAGAGAAAATTAACAAACTTGGTTCTATTACAACTAGCTATTCGCACGAGAAAAACTGTATATAAAATTTTAAAAGTAAAAATAAAAAATATATACATGATAATTATTAGATTAAAAAGATGATATATAGACGTAACTTTCAATTGGAAAAATATATAATTGATATGATTACAAGTGAAAAGAAAAAAAAGAAAAAAATGAAGAGTTATAATAAAAAGATGCAATCTTCTGAAAAACAGTTCTAATTTTTGATATTGTTAATAGATTAAGAGAAAAATAAAGGAAACAAAGAATTGTGAGTAATACATATATAACCATTCAAAAAAAAAGTTTGAAGTCTTCAAAACGGTTACAATCATAACAATTGGCTGCTGAATTTTATTAAAAAATTAAGTGAGACTATTTTTTTTTCATTGAACAACAAAAACATATAACTAATTGACGAAAATTTTAACTTACATAGGATTATTAGTTTAAATATATGCACAGATTATGAAACTACAAACACAAAATATAATTTTTTATAAAAATTTGAATACTTACCCAAAAAATGAAGAACATATTATATATGCTATTGGGAACTAAATTATTTTTTTAATAAGTTGTTTGCAGTTCAATTTATATAGTTAAATAGATGAAAGTAAAAGCATGTCACGATAATGATAGTTTACGTACTAAATTAATAAAATCAATAGAAATAAAAAATAATTTAAGAAAACGAATGATGGTTGTGTAAGAAAAATAAAAAAATGTTATAGTTTTTAACTAATGTTATGGATAAATTACATGTTGAACTACTAAATTAAGAAATATAGAGTTAAGATAGTTTTTTCACATAAACACCAATTCATAGTAGAGTTGAAAATACACAATTACTAAACTTTTCATAAATAAACGATTAAAAGCAAAAAAAATACTTAATGAATAATAAAAAGACACAGTCCTAATGAAGATTACATGAAAAGTTATGGCTAATATGTCGGTTTGTTTGTTCCATAGATATCGATATGTCAGATTTTATACCTCGAATTATGTTTATGTATTTCTAATCTCTCAATTATTTTTTTCTTCATGAAACTCTATATTAGTGGCAATCTTTTTAAGTCAATAGTACTAAATTGTTTTATACTTTCACATATACTTTAAAATAATTTAGAAATAAATGAATAAAGCTGTTTATCAAATTTTGATTTGAGAACATTATGAAAATAAAATCTATAAATGAGAACTGATGTATCAAACGAAATAAATAGAGTTGAAAAAACATAAATGTTAAAAATGTAATTTTTCATGAATTAAACGATTATAAACGAAAAAGCATCTAACAAATAATACAAAAAAACATAATCTTTATTGACGGTTAAATAATAAGTTATAATGAGTAGACGAATCCCTATAAAAACATTTATTGAGATTCCTATTTTTACTAGATAGTCCCCTTTTTTTGGTTTAGTCACCTCTGAACAAGCGTCTTTGTTTCTCAGCCGGATTTTGAATGATCTTCATATACTTTCCAATTCTTAGCAAGATCTTGCTAAATCTTCGAGTTTTTCAAGTATGATTCTTGGCATGCCTCGTCATCATATTTTCAAGTATAATTCTTAAACATGCCTCCTCTATAGGATCTATATCATCACGTTTGAGGAGTGGCCTTATCCAATGACCGACTCTAGTTCATCTTCAGTTCATAACATGACTTCAACAAGATTTTAGATGATGGAGCTTGAACCTATAATGATTATGGTATAGTCTTAGAGCCCTAGGTAGAAAAGCCACAATATGATTATCCACAAATCTTACATCTCTGGGTAAGACTTTGCAACATTCCAATTAACTACTACATAGTGGATACAATTACAGAGATTGGAGATACAATAGGCCAAGTGGTGGAAGGTTGTCTTTAACCATTTGAAGCGACAAACTAGTTCTTCCGGGAATTTTACAAAGAAGAATAAGGCACATAAGATACCTTCAAAATGAAGAAGGAAGCCACAGGATGCATATAACAAAATGAGTTATGGAGAACGAAGACGAATCAAGGACCGGTTACAAAAAAAAGACCACTGATGAGGCTGGAGTTTCATGAAAACAAGCTAAGCGAAACCGAATAGAGGTTGTTCTGAACTTTAAAAGTTCCTACAAATATCTTATATATTTCTTAAGAGCAATTCTCGAAACTATTAGTTTATATTCTAAGTAGGAAGACATCTATTTCATCCCAAGAAATATTGTATAGCACCATTTACAGCCCAAATTTAGACTTCATTATATATTTTTCCAATTACGAAGTTAAAAATCTAATTATTCAATGGAAAAATACATTTCAAACTTTTAATTAAGGGGGAATTAGATTTTTAACTACGTAATCGGAGAAATATATAATGGAGTCTAAATTTGGGCTGTAAATGGTGCTATACAATATTTCTTAGGATAAAATAGATCGTCTTCCTACTTAGAATATATACTATATTTTCGAGAATTGCTCTTAAGAAATATATAAGATATTTGTAGGAACTTTTAAAATGTTCTCAGTCATTCATTTCGGGAGTGGAGTCTTGCTCCAAATTCGGGAGCGTAATAGGAGGAGTCGATAACGAAGAAATTGAAATCTCCAAACCGAGTGGATTCGTTGAAGCCGATATCTCTCTGGGATTCGCCAAGGAACTGAAGCCGGAGCTTGAGACAGTCGGATGCGTCTCCGATCTCGCTTGCACAGAGACGTTCTCGGACGAAGAGGTTTCTGACTATCACGAGCATGAGCTATCGATTCTTTCACAGTATTCCGACCTTGATTTCTCGGATTACACTCCTTCGATTTTTTTCGATTCTGGCAGCGAATTTTCTGAGAAATCAAGCTCTGATTCTTCTCCTTCACATACTCGCTCTATGTACCTCGACTTCATGGAACAATTCTGCAGATCCACAATTCCGAACGATAACAAAACTTCTCGTCAGGAACAAAACCGTGAAATTCAGTCTGTAGTAAGTGTATAATGCTTTCATATCTTTTTGGAACGATTGCTATTGATTACAGATTGAAGGTGCGGTTAATTGCTTGATATTCCACTCGATTGCTAGTCTAATTTGATCGGAGACTTGTTCTTCTGCTATGTCCTTAAGGTTTAAAACTCTGAAATCCTGTTCTGGAATGATTCTTAAATATAGGTTTTAGTTTTATTTATAAATTTTTTCTTTAAAATAAAAAGGGACAAAAATAATTAAGTGCAAAGAAAAAATAAAATCTTAGATAATTAGTTTAGTAAGATAAGCAAACCATAAAAAATAACAATACTGTTTTAATTTATATTAATAAACTAATCACCAAAAAAAATGTTGGTAGGATACGCATGATACAAGGAAACACCGGTACAACCTCCAAGATGATTCAGAAATTAGTGTTGGACTGTTGCTGGATAGGTACACACCAAACAAAATAAAAAAGTTATTTTTATCCGTTACAAAAAAATAAAACACCAAATTCTTCTAGGTCCCCAATGGTGAAGTTCTCTATAACGGGTAAACAGGCGAGGCGGTCAACTTTCGTCACTTTTCAAGAATCAAGGAACGAAAGTTCTCAACCGTTTTTGTCACAAATATAAATCCAAAACAAACAGAAAATATGTACATATTAATCTAATATTCACTAATCGATAATGTATCTACATGTACTTTGTTAACACAAATTTTTAAATAATACAGGAAGATTAGTACTCGAGTCGGCCTTAGACACCAGATTTTACTTTGACAAATTCATTCCTGCAATAAAAAGCTTCCGAATAAGAAATGGTAAAACTTTTTTTAAAAACACCAATCGGATGAAGCTAAATCTCTCCTAAAAAGACCAATAGAAGCGCCATAAATGATGCTATTATATTTTCTTCACGCTCTTTTATTGATTTTAATTTTATTTCTGGATACGTTAAAGTTATTTTAAATTTTTTAAGTTTAAACATTAAACCAATTTTCAAGGTTCAGTATCCTATCATTTTATCCAACACGATAAGAAAAAACAAAAGATAGAACCCAAAAACAAATTTATAAACAATTGTAAATAAAATACTTTTACACAATGTGATATAAATTAATAAAAAAAAATTTTACATCATCCGCGCGTATAATCCTAGTTAAGATAAAATGGGAGAACATATTTATGATAGAGAAATTTTTAAAAAATATACAAAATTCAGTTATTCATATATCACAAGGGTAATATAGTATTAATATACATTATACACACTATATTCTAACAATCCCCTACTATATTATTTTCTTAATTATAGTTTTTTTTGGTTATAAGTTCAAATTGTCCAATAATATACCTGATGGTCAAGGACAAAAAAAAATTGATGGTCAAGGACTAAAAAAACAAAAACTTACAAGGTGAAGAAAAAAATGATGGAAATTTTACACGTGGCAAACAATCTCACCACTGGTTTCGAGAAGCGAAAATGTCGATCGTCACGCCCTCCTCCTTCCTCCGCCTCCTCTTCTCCGCAACCTCTTATCGGCAAAATTATCTTGCTATTGAGAAACAACAGATGCTGAAGAAGATGGAAGGTTTGGACTAAATCGAAAGCGTTTTATGTGTACCGGGTCGGGTTCGGATCCGGAGTCGAGCTCCAACGGGTGGAGCCAAGTTCGTGGCCTAGTGGTTAAGACTCTGGTTCTGATCGGCGGGGCTATTCTCATCAAGCGTCTCACTAAATCTACTACTCGTAGGGATCACGCTCGCGTCGTTTCTCGTTCACTCACCGGAGAGAAGGTTCATTTCTCAATGTCAATGCTTTAATATTTTATGGCTGATGACTCTTAATGATTTGAGTTTTTGTGTTTCATTGGTTTGAAGTTTTCGAGGGAGCAAGCGTCAAGGGATCCTGAGAATTACTTCAACATAAGGTTTGTGAGTGATGTTCTCCACTTCAAACTTATTCATCTTTCTACTTTCTACTTCCCTAAAACCTCGAGCTCTTAGGTGGGATTTGATTTGGCTTTCTCAAACTTTGGTTTTGAAATTAACTTTTTTTGCTGTTTAGGAACTTGGTTCTTGAGTTAATGCTAATGAGTTTCAAGATTGAT
The DNA here is from genome assembly GCA_000218505.1 of Schrenkiella parvula. Classification (NCBI taxonomy): domain Eukaryota; kingdom Viridiplantae; phylum Streptophyta; class Magnoliopsida; order Brassicales; family Brassicaceae; genus Schrenkiella; species Schrenkiella parvula. Next base: position 7,143,558 of record CM001192.1, on the reverse strand, counting down.
AAACTATCTCTAGCTTGTTTCTGGCATCTGAGTTTGAATGAGTTTTGTAGAATGCTGAGTTGCCCAGCTGCTGAGATGGTGGATGGTTCAGAGGTTTTGTATATGGAACAGGTAAAATCTCTTATACTTCTTTGTTGCGACTGCATAGATCCATCTATATATACTCCTATATGAATGTGATTTTCTTCAGGCATTTTGGAGAACACCTCAGAAACCGTTTCGCCAAGTAAGCAGTCATTCTCTCACGGCTAGTCTCTTGTTTGATTCCATTTGAACCAAAGCTAAAGTCTTTCTGCATTTCTTTTACCTTTGTTTTGGTTCCAGAGATTATATATGGTTAGGCCCTGTCCAAAAGAGCTGAAATGTGATGTCGAGGTGAGGATATGAGTTGTTGTGGTGATCTTCTTATGTATTCCAATACAATGTAGAGTATTAAGCAGTGTTTTGATGCCAGGTAAGTTCATATGCGATCAGAGATGCCGAAGAGTACAAAAATTTCTGTGACCGTCCTAAGGACCAACGCCCGCTTCCTGAAGAGGTTATTGGTGTAAGTTTTTTACGGTTTTGTGTTGATGGAGATGTGAAGAGATCTCTGGTTATTGGAAATCAAGCTTACAATGTATCGAAACTAATAGGACATTGGAGAGCATTTGACAACTATACACCTCAGTTGTTGCGACCGTGGGAAACGTTGTTTGTATGAAGGCTCAACTTCACCGAATGGGTTTCCGAATTCATGGGTATGCGTTTATAAGCAAATCATAACCTTCAGGTTTACACTCTTCTTCCACACAAAAACACTGAAGTTTCATTCTCGGATTGCAGAACGGGGCTAGCTATTGTACTTCTGATCTTGCAGTCCTGAAAAACAATGAGATACACCTCTGGGATCGTGGCTTTGATGATAATCGAAACCAGGTTGATCCCATCTTGCTCACTCTTATGGAATTGTGGCATTGGATGTTTACGAAAACAAAATCTCATAAAGCTTATAATAAAGGGGGGTTTTTGTTTTGGGACATTGCAGGTTTGGGGACCAAAGCAAGGTCCATACGAGTTCAAGCCAGCAACATCCTCGAGCATCAACGAGAAATTGTCTTCTTTGAACATCCTTTATCAATCTTCAATCGATAGACCAATTCAAGGATCACTCATCTTGCAAGACTAGCCATCTTACCGACCCTCTTTTCCTATTGTCTATTCTCTCTGTATCACACTTCTCTTTTATTTCATCTCAGCAGCTTCCAATACAGTTTTGGTACATATAAAGCTCAAACTTTAGTACAATGTCTAACAACTTGAAGATGACTGTTAATACAGAAAACAAAACAAAAAATGATTGCAAAAGCAAGAATGTAGTAGCCTCTTGATGCAGCATTCATGCAGTATTGTTGACATAGAAGTAAAGAGCTGCTAAAGCTAAAACTCCAACTGCAATTGCAATAGGCAGAGCCTTCCTGCGTGATTGCCACAAGATAATATATGAGAGAACCATAGTGGCAAAAAGATGTAAACTTTATGAGAAAGGAGCGGTCTTTTTCTTACCCAACAGCTTCGTCTCTTTGAAGCTCAGCTTTTCTGGCTTTTCTCGCTTCCTTGTCGTTGACGTTCTTGCTCAAATCAGGCATGTACGGTCTAAACCGTCGTTTAGGAGCAGCACACACTGAAAAAACAATAAACACCATTGAAAACCAAACACAATTTTCTTGAAACAACTCTTCATCTCGAATCTTTAACAGACCATTTTCATGGAAGTAAGGTTAAGAAGCATGAATCATCACTATACCTGGACAGAAATAATTATCAGGTAACTTTTCGAATGGAGTTCTGTCATTGTAAATGTACCTGCAAATCAAGAGAAAGAGATGATAAGTAATCTTTGTATGTTAGAGAAGAAGAAGAAGACGAGAGAGATTAAGAAACATGACCCGCAATCACGGCAGATATAGGCTTGCTTGGAGGAGACACGCATGGAGAATCTTGGAGCAGAGGAGGATGATGATTTGTAAAGAGGCTTCTTGTTGCCGAGTAGCCTCATCGAGTAATACGGCAAGAAAGACGATCTTTGGAGGTTTGGTGTCACTGAAGATAAGACCGCCGATGGTTTTCCGGCGAAAAGATTCGCCGGAGGAACGTGCAGCGTCGCCATTGAGAAAAAGTAAGTGTGGTGGTGGGATCAGTGGAGAAGAGAGAGAGAAGATGAGTGTGATGATAAAAGGAAGAGTTTAGAGAGAGCGAGAAGATGTGGAAGAGTGTGCTCCTCACAAGCCCATTTGTCACTCGCCACGTCAGAAAACTTCTTTTTGCTTTGTTATTATTATTAACTATATTTTTAGCAAAATGTCTGTATTTTAATTATGAAAATTAGGAAGTGATTGTATTTACAAAATACAACAAACTAACGTTTAGATATAAAAAAAAAGTTATATTACTGTTATTTTCTGATTTTTGTAACAATCTACAAGCACTTTTTACTTATATTATCATAAGTTCTTTTATTTTATTTTTATAAATTTTTTTTGTCAACTATAAACTTTATTTTTTATAATAATAAATTTCTACCACAACAACCCACTATATATTGAGAACTTATTCACCATTATCTTTTGCAAATACATTACTTTATGATATGCCCTTACTCAAGTACTTAGCTTTAAAAATTTCTTGTAAAAATGTCATCATGAGATCAATCACAAATAATATATTATTGGATTATGTACAGATTAACTTTAGTTGAGCAATATCTATATGTATTTGACATTTTTTTTTTTGCTTTTGATGTGATGCTGGCAAAAACATTTAATAGAATTAAAATCGAGATGATTTAATATCGCTCTGTTTGAACATATGACATCTTTTTACCATTACATTGTTGTGGACTATTTTTCAAATGAATACTAGAAAATTTTGATTGTATATATATAAAGCAACTAATAGAATGCAATTGATCACATATTTAATTCACTCAAATACCACTTAACTTTTATTGGAAACAAAATATAAAAAATATTAGCATGTCAATTAAAAATTACACAATATTGTTGTAGATTATAATCAGTTTTATTTGCTAAATTTTTAAATTTTTAAATCATAATTGTTTGTGATCAAGACCAATTTGCGAGTTTGATCAGAACATCGATGGCTGAAATGGTTAGTTTGGTTTCTAAATTATCTGCAGTATGCAGAATTGAGAGAAAAATGTCAATTTCGACCTATACTTTTTTCATCGTGTTTTTTTTTAAAACCTGAACTCATCACCAGTGCGTATTTAAATCCAAACGACATAAAATTTTGAATTCCGTACCTAAACTTAACGTTGTTAGCCTTAAACAGACTTTGACTAACGAGGCGTTAGTCAACCGTTAACTCCAGATTTTTAGTTTCGCGTCAATCTAAAACGACGTTGTTTCGTTAGTCAACCGTTAACTCCACACCTGCTTGTTGTTGTTCTAACCCATTCTTTTAATATATATATAATGACCATGGTTATGGTTAATGCAATTTAACCGCCGGTTATATTATAAAATTAATTTTATTTAATTTTATTTTAAACGGTTACGGTTAAAATTGTAACCTTGCGGTTAACCAACGGTTTTGTTATGGTTACTAAATATTTTGTTATATTGTTACAGTTTAAAATGATTCGGTTACGTTCCGAAATACGGTTACGGTTTTTGGTCATGCCTAATCCCATTTTTTACAACCGGGCGAATCCATTATATCTATTAAAAGAGTGGGTAAAAACAATAACGAGCACCTATGGTCTACTGGTTAAGATGCTTGACTCCTAGTTAAGAGGTTGCGGGTTCGAGCTACACTGTGTGTGTTTTTAATATCTTAATTTAACCCAAAACACTAAAACGACGTCGTTTTAGATTTGCGCGAAACTCAAAATCTGGGGTTAACGGTTAACTAACGAGGCGTTAGTCAAAGTCGATTTAAGGCTAACGACGTTAAGTTTAGGTACGGAATTCAATTTTTTATGTCGTTTGGGTTTAAATACGCACTGCTGATGAGTTCAGGTTTTAAAAAGCACGATGAAAAAAGTTTAGGTCGATATTTGCAGTTTTCCCGCAGAATTGAAGCCAACTTTTCAGGTTTTTGGTTTAAATTCGGGTAAATGAGATTAATTCGGTTAGTTTGATTTTTTCGGTTTCTTGGTTCGGTCTTACTAATATAAATTGGGTCAATTTTTGTTATATCTACGAATTATTGGTCTAAATCAAATATCCGGTCAGGCAATAATTACTTTTCCAAAATTTAGTAAAGTTTTTGTTTTACAAATTGCTACGTAATTTAGGTATCCAATCATTAATCAAGGCAACCTGACATCAGACAACAAGCCGACCTTAGCTCAGTTGGTAGAGCGGAAGACTGTAGTTGTTCACAACAGATAATCTTTAGGTCGCTGGTTCGATTCCGGCAGGTCGGATTTTTTTATTTTTTTTAATTTGAACATTGTTCGATTTTACCCTTTATATCCACCGATCCAAAACCCATGGAAGTCACATGTGTAAGGACAAAATAGTAAATCACCAGTTTTTACTACACTAGTTATTCTAATTTAGTCCCTAAAATTTTGAGATTCCCATGTAAATCGCAAAAGGCCAAAATCTACAGAAACCAACCTCTTAACCTTTCAATAACAGTAATACCAAAACGAAGCTTTTCAAAAATGTTTCAGATTGTAGAAGCACACGAGAATCTCAAAGCTCAGCTTCATTCTTCAACACTGAAACTTCACTGGACAAAAAGTTTTTGTAACATCAGGTTTATTGATGGTAACTCTCTTACCAATATTCTTTGCAAGAACACAACCCATCTTCAAACCTATGAAACCGTATCCGATCCCGTATTATAATCACTCTATTCAACAACTTCGACACTGATTTGATCCAGTTATGGCAATCACTACACATCCGTATATTCTTCTGTACTCTAACTTCTGATCCAGGACTACTTTTCAAGATTGCATAAGCCAACGCAAGCTTTTCGCTGTGGTAATTCAAGTTCTCCTCTTTCTCCTCTTCAGAGACATCCATCAACACCAAATCTGTGTCAGGCACAAAACCTTGAGACTTAGTTTTCTGTATCAACTCTTCTAAGAGTTTGTATATAGCCTTTGTTTCTATATGAGATGTATCTCCTGCCTTAAACCGATGTATCACCCCTGCAAATTCCACCCAACTCTTTCCTTTAGCTTTACGGATTCCTTCTTTCTTCATCAACTCTCTCACCTTTTGAGCGCTATCCCATTTCTTTGTGGAGCTATAGATGTTCGAAAGCAACACATAGTCTCCACTCTTTGCCTTTGAAAGACTCTGTATCGCGATTTCCGCTAGGTCGGGATTCTTGTAAGTTCTAGCAGAACTAAGAAGAGACCTCCATATCACCAGATCTGGTTTGATCGGCATTGATTCTATCAACTCATAGGCTTCTTTTACCTTTCCTGCTCGTCCTAGTAGATCAACCATGGTCCCGTAATGCTCTAGCTTTGGCTGTATCGAAAACCGGCGACTCATTAGATCAAAGTACTCTTTCCCTTCTTCAAGCAAACCGCAATGGCTACATGCTGTTAAAAGTCCGAGAAATGTTATAGAATCCGGTGAAACATGTTCAGCTTCCATCTCTGAAAACACTCTGATTGCTTCTGTGGCTAGCCCATGAGTAGCAAAACCCGTGACCATCGCGTTCCAAATCGACACATCATTCCGTTTAACGCTGTAGAAAACCTCCCTCGAAGTTTTTATATCTCCACACTTTGCAAACACGTCGACAAGTGCAGTACACAATATCGGATTAAGCTCAATCCGGGCGTCAATCATCAGAGAATGCACCCACTTTGCATGGTGTAGGTCTCCAAGACGGGCACAAGCTGCTAAAGCGGAAGCGAAACTGAACTTATTCGGTTTAACATCCGAAAAAATAACCATATCCCTAAGAGTTTTCAATGCTTCTTCGTACTGTACATTCCTGACATAACCGCCAATCATCAAGTTCCAAGTGATGACATTCCGATCACTCGCTTTACGAAGAACCTTCTTAGCCAAACCGTACTCTCCGTTTATCATAAGACTCTCAATTATTAGGTTAGTGTTGGAGACAGCAGGAGACAATGAGAGGAACCAAATAAGAAGCCGGCGAGCAAAATATGAAAGGTTGCAGCGTCTGTAAGCTGTAACCATGGAGGCAACAAGAGATGGATATGTTCCGTATCCAAGTTTAAAAATCTGAGCATGTGCTTGAAGAACACATTTGGAACTCGATGGAGCTTTGCATGAATCAAGAACTTGTTTCAACAACCGGTGATCTACAAAAAACGGAACTTTACAGAGTGAATCGTAGCACAATTTGCAGTGACAAACAGAGAATCATCAAAATATTTTATCCAACAAATGGTTCCACCAAATATGAATCAACATCCCCAAATTTCAAAGTATGGACGCGAAAGAGAGAAACTTTGAACAACAATCAAATAAAACTTCGGTAGGCATTAAGGCAAAGGCCCAGAAAACTGGAGATTGATGGCATTTCAGATAAACCCAGAACAGGAAAGTAAAACCCTAAGAAACACACAGGCATAGAATCCTCGGAAATGTCTGATCTGGGTATGAAAAGAAGAAACTTTCTTACCGGTGAGTGTAACGTCGTTTGAAGCGGAAGATGACGACAGAGAAGTGACGCAGAATCTTCTGATTCCGGAGACGGAAATAAAGATTCTATGCATCTCTCTCTTAAACCCTTTCGCTCGCTCGAATTAAGCTACAGAGCTAACTTTGAAATTTTGGAGAATTCTTCTCTTTTTCTTTTTTGGCCAAAGGTTTGAGATTTTAGCTCAGGTTCCTTTTTTTTTCTTTCTTTCTGCTGTTTCTGAATTTGAATTTTCTCAAATAATTAAAAAAATATATTCTTAGGTAAATAAATCAATACTTGTTAGGTTTATATAAGCCGATTCATCATTCATGGCAGAGCATAGCTCTAATGTTAAATAAATTAGGTGATAATTTGTTACATAATGGAATCAAATTTTAGATGAAAAGGTTTTCAACAATATACATATTTTTTCGTTTGTTATGTTTCGGTTAGGTTACACTTTATGTATAAATTTTCTAAACATCTTATGTATAATGTTATATTTCGGTTATGTTAATGTATAACCATTCTAAACAATCATATTAGGAAGTGTTTGTTGTTCCACAACTGAATCAACCTACAAAGAACATGAATAATATGTTAAAGTAAGATACAATAGAAATGTTAGAAAGTAGAGTTTCCATGCCTTTCTTTTTGGATTGTTTTTAATTTATCTTTGTTACGGTAAATGACTGATAAGTCGTTTTGAAGTTGAACTTTGTTATTTTAACTTGAAAGGTTATTGTCCTACCAATAAAAACACGGATACGTTCCGGGATTTGATTTGAATTGAGTTCTTCTTCATCACTCTACATATATATGTTCAAACTATGTTAAGAATATCAAACTAAAACTGTTAATGATAAATACATAAGTATAAAGAAGAAATCCTATCTTTGACTCAGAAATCTCCTCAGCAGAAGAATTTGTATGCTTTCGGACATCTTTGTCAAACATCACAAACTTGATACTTGCATCCCCACACTGAACAATAACCTCGATCCTAAACCTAATTGCAATACCAAAAAAAGATTATGCGGCAAGTAGTATCAACTTTAAATAGACTATTACTAAATTTCCAGATTATTGAAAATAGAATTACCTGATAACTCCAATTGTTCCTTCTTCATTACATACATTGCAATGAAGGTTTGTCTCAGTCCTCTCCAGTTTTTTAGAACACTTTGCGCAAGAAAAATAGTTCCAACCATTACGGTCATATATGTCAGATATCTGTGCCTCAGAAGTTGTGCCTTTATTTTATTTAGATGTTTCTGAAAGAGCGTGAAATGATGTTTTTATAGTTATTTTGTAACGTTTCAGTTGTGCATTTTCAACATAAGAGGAATTTTTGTTCGCCCAAACAAAACCAAATGAAAAAACGCAATGTTTCAATAATGAGTTTTCGTTCCTAATACTGACGTGTCAGGCAAGGGGCTGCTGACGTGTCACGCTATTGTGAGGCCTCAACCCAATTATTATAGTATAGATAATCATTTACAAAAATTGAAATTAAGAGGGGGATTAAGACAAACTTTTATTCAATCCCCATGTAATCATGTTTATGCCTAAAATTAAGTATTGGTTGTAATCTATTTGAATTTGACATGATGGCTGTTAAATAATAAGCCAACATTTAACTTACTTAGAATCCCTGAACCTCAGATAATAAGAAATGAGAAACAGAGAGACATGTGAGAGCTCCAAGTTTCATGAGATCTTGTGCAGACCAATGTTGAGATCAGAAGATATGGAGATAAGAAGTGGCTGAGAGTAATGCCATTCCGCTTTAAACACTCGTTTCTGATGAGCTTTTATCGATTGCGTCGGCTTACGAGCATTGTACCTACCACGAGTGAATTCAACAACAATACCCTTAAATCACAATCCAATGCTAATCCACCAAAGATATCAGCTAATTCACTTGTTACGCAGTGTGTAAAGGCATCATCTTCAATAAAACGAAATAAACAGAGAGCCATTTGATGTTGAAAGAGTTACCTGATGTCGAAGATATGGATAACCGGATCGGCTGAACCAGAGGTGATATATAAACCATCAGGAGACCAAGATTGGTTTATTAAAGCTGATTGTGATTCACTGCTGTCCTGCTTCCATCCAAACGAATGGAGTTCCGTTTTCCTTAATCTGATATCAAATAGTCGAAGCTGTTTCTCCGGTTCCCTGCCAAGATTCTATTTTAGTGAGCTCACAAGTAAAAGAAATTGAAAAGATCATATTTGAATCAGTTTTTTCTTACCCTGATTGAACCATAAATAAATTGAAATCACAAGGATTGGAGAGAACGCTCATGCATTTATAGTCTATTTGATGCTTGTAGTCTGCTCTACCAACATGAACATCAAACCCATATATTCTCTTGTCTGCTCCAACCGATAAAACAACGTTCTTGTTCCTCATCCCATCCACTCCCATTACAGCAGCTGAGTGAAGATTCCTATGTAAGGTTTTCGACTTCCATTTGTTTTCTTCATCATCACTCTCGTTCCAGAGAACAACAGCGTGATCACTTCCTCCCGTTGCAAAGCATGTATTTTCCCAAGGCATGAACTTTATGTTGTTGATAATCCCTTTTACGTGAGGTTTATTCTCCAGGAAAGTAACCTTGACCAACACAAAAAATAGTACCTAGTATTGAGTAAGTTTCCAAAAGCAAAAATACTAGTTTTTCTTGTGCAGTAACAGTTACCCCGCGTGTCTTATTCAAATTTAGAATCGATATCTGAGAATCACCATCATCTGCAGTGTATACAGATAAAAGGGTGTTCCCAGATGGGTGCCAGGCCATATCTTCTCCCCATCTTCTTTGTTTTCGAGATAAACAGTCAGACGTACTAAGTAATGATGCAGCTAATCTGCAATTTAATAAACCGCACAAAAACGTAAGAGACCACAACGGATGTATTCCCTACATGGAAATACACTATCTCTATAAGCTAATCAGGCTCTCAATCTTGTTTACATTGTTTCTTCCTAATTTGGATAGAACCGTTAAATTTGGATCTATAATGCATTAGCACGTATGCTCCATTCGTTCTGTTCTGTTTACCAAGTTTACTAATCCTTCTAGTTAGTATAGTAACAATAAGACAACAAAATGAAATCCAACCATATGCAAAACAAATCTTGGGGTCTATGCATATGCAAAGATACTAAGCCGCTGGTTTTTATTATTTCAACTCACATGTCACTACATATAATTCCATCCAAATCTCAGGCTATAAACCTAAAAAGACTGATCCCTAACAAGTAGCAACAAGTCATCATTTTTATCAAGCCCCATGAGCTTTCCTAAGTTGCTCCCAAACTAATATCAACGGAGTTAGTGTTTTCCAATACAATCTTCTGAGACAAGAGAATGACTAAACTGGGAAAAAAAAACCAACCTTCCAGGCTGCAGTTGCCACAAACTGACCATGCCATCCAGAGAACTTAATGATACATGAAAACATCAAGAGATATCAGATTCCGAAATCCATTTCAAATACAACAGCAGACTAGTGGTGTCTTGTAGTATTGTACCTTGTTGCAAACAGCTGCTCGTTTACAGGACACAAAATCAAGCTTCTTAATTTCCTCTTGTGCTGACTAGAGATTTGGTTGCTAGTATGACACTTGATTGTAGTTGGTGCCGAGTTCCTTGCTATTAACCGAATCAACTCTTTATGCTCCTTTTGCTCTACAATAATGAGACACAAAACAAAACCAGTCAAGTCTAAAATCTCAAACATATAGAAAAAAGAAAACAAATGCTCAAAGAGCTAACCGAATTTCCTCTTCGTCCCTCTTTCCCGGTCTCGGCTAGCTTGAACGTTAGGACTGTCACGGGAAGATGTTTCAGATTTTTGCTTCGCAGCAACAGTTTTGGTCTTGGACTTGGAGATACTACTACTTCTAAGATCAGAGCTATCACAGGGTTTAAGGGTCTTGCTAGGTGATGGAGATGGATATTCTTGCCTAGAATGAGTAAGGTTTCTTGTAGATTCATCATCATTGACATTTCTCAGAGTCTTCAATGGCTTATCATCTTTCTTTGCACTACTAGTAGATTGAATTGAAACTCCATCATCATGGCCTCGAAGGTGAGCTAACTTAGATTTTGAATCTCTCAAACTTCTTTCTGCCTCGATAAGCTAAGAAATCCCGCAAATCAATTCAATCATGGAAAATTAAACTCTGAATATCCAGAAATTGAATAACAAACGAAAAAAGGAAACTTTGAGGAGAACCTTGGTTTGGTAGTTAGATATGTGATGCTTGAGACGCTCGATTTCATCTGAACGGTGGTTTACTAATGCGACAAGAACTTGTTCCTGCTCTTCCCTGCAAGCCACATTAGCTTCGTCTTCTTCGTCTTCTCTTTTCAATTTGGGTTTCTTAGGCGTTGTGTGAAGCTCGCTCATATTTCGGATTCCTAAGCTAAATACTTGTGATTAGATTGGTTCTTGTATCGACTACGACAAAATGGGATCCGATCGTCTCTTTTGTCAACAAAGATTGCAAATTTTCAAGTTTTTTTTTTTTTTTTTTGCTTTTCTTTCACTCTCGACATACATGTTTCCATTGGTAAGTGGTAACCATTAGAAAGAAACAATAGAAATAGAAATGAACAAGGAAAAAAAGTAAACAAATTTTTTTTTGGAGAAATGATAAATAATGAAAAAGCTATTTTTAGTGTGAATAGTAAATATAATATGATTATATATAATACAATTATTTAAATGGAAATAAAGATATAACATTAATTGGAATTAATTTTTCTACAAAATTTTTTTGTCATTCCATGAATTTAATAAATTTAAATATTGAATTATTAAGTATTGAGTCCATACGTGAGGGGGAAAAGTTTGTTTTATAGTATTAAACACAAATTTCTTATAATGGCAATCAATTTGAACAATTACCGAATACCATAACAAAAAATCGGATAAAGATCGACAATTCTAACCAAATTGAAAACATAATTAAGAACTCCGACCATGTATCCTACCCCCACAATGAAAGGACCTACGCAATAACCGTGACATTTTTCTGGTGGTTCGCCGACGATTTTTTCACGACTGGAGATCACGGCTTTCGAAATACGATGATCGCTTGGGGTTTTACTAGCTCAACTTTTTTTTTAATAGAGATAAATGTCAAAAAATAAAGTAATGAAAAAGTAAAAGAACGGTGAAAAAGATGAAAAATGTGAATGTTGGATAAAGTGATTTTTAAATTCCCGACGTTTGGCTCAGATTGATTCATAATTTAGAAAAAAAAACAATTTGGTTGAGGGACGGATTTGGTTTTTCACATTCCTAAAGTGTTTTAGTGTCATTATATGTTTTTTTCGTAAAAGAAACTTTCACAAAGTGTCTTATAACGTAAATCTCTTTTAAAATTAATGTGATTTTATCATAAGACAAAAATATCAAATTTGTCTACTTTTCAAAAAGTTTTGCTTATCTGTTGTTAATCACAGAGAATGTTGCAATGGACAATGAACTATTTGCTCATCATGTTGAACGCAAAGTTGTGATTATATTTTTCAAAGTTTGAGATTATATTTTTCTTTCCGCCTAAGAAGTTAGAAGCTCAAAACTTTGAAGGCTTTGTGGATACAACAACAACAATCCTGAACACTCTGGGAAGTGAAAGTCTTGTCTCAACAAGTCTCTTGGCTTTATGGTTCCTTCTCATTAGATCATTGCTTTGAAGCTTTTTTATTGATTCCTTCACTTGTGTGTTTTGGTTTTTGTTTTCAGAAGAATTAGGTGATTCTCCCCTGCTCATGCACGGATATAAATATTTATAAAATAATTAAATTTATAACAATCGATATGTATTTCATTTTTATTTAAATAATGAATTTGAACTCGTTTTGTAGTTATATGTACTAAAAAATCGGTATAGGCGACGTCTAGGCGCCCAGCTAGATGCTCAAATATACACATCCAAAATGATTTTACTAAAATCGGTGAGATAACTCTGAAATCTTGTATAAACGGTATGTTTCGGTTAAAATCGGCCAAATCGCTCAATTTTCGGTTTAATATTCTATTTATTATTCGGTTTAGAATTTAGTTTGTTAGTTTCCTAAATATGTATTTGTTTTACTAAGTAAAAGAGCTAACTTAAATAAAAAAAATCAAAAACCAAAAATATTGGAACATGGCTTAAAGAGTTAGGTTAATTTAATTATAACGTCTTCTCCGTGCAACTTTGTTTGTACTATTCTGAATTTCTGATTGTTTTACTTAAATGGTGATCTAATAAAAATATATTTAAATTTAACTTTTAATTTGCATGTATCTGTTTGTAAATTTTTTTTAGTTTTTGCTTATCAAATTTTAGTTTTTAATTATACATCTAATATGATAATTTTAACGCTTAGACCCCGACTAGGCCTTGATTAGTCATTCTAGACGCTAGGCTCCTATCGACCGCCTAGCTACCGTCTAGCGATTTTTTGAACATTGACTAAAAGTAAATAAAATATTATTTTAAATAATTGTATGTTATTATTTTAATTTTATATGAGATTTTGAGTATAAAAATTAGCAAATATTTCGTTATTCATTATCAGAGTATATTGAATTTTATCTATTCCTCCCAAATGAACTACATTTTTTTCTTATTAGACTAAAATTGTATAAATTTTTAATTATATTTAATTCAATTTTAATCTTTTATTTGTAAATATTTGTTCCTACGCTTTTGTACAATGTGATATATGTTGTTTTGAGAAATTTATTAGGAAATAATTTTGAAGTGTTGATCGGTTTGGAGTTACGTAAATAACTCATGCATATGTATGAATGTTTTAAAAATAATTAAATTATAATAATTGATTATATTTTGATTTTTTCATACGTTTTAAATTATTTTGTATAAAAAATAATTAGAATATTCTTTTAAATAATTTTATGTTGCTATCTTAATTAGATATGTGATTTTGATTATAAGAATTTGAATAGTTTTCATTTTTGAGAATATTGGGTTGCAATAATTCCTCTGAATTGAACCACAATCATATTTGATTGTAATTAGGTAAATCAATTTAAAAAAAAAACAATTTGGTTGAAGGACGGATTTTGTTTTTCACATTCCTAAAGTGTCTTAGTGTCATTATATATTTTTTTGTGAAAATAAACTTTTACAAAGTGTCTTATAATGTAAACCTCTCTTTAATAAATGTGATTTTATTCGTAAGACAACAAAAATTAAATTTATTTACTTTGTCAAAAAGTTTTGTTTATTTGTTGTTACTCAGAGAGAATGTTGCAATGGCATTGAAATATTTGCTCATCATACTGAATGCAAAGTTGTGATTATATTTTTCCAAGTTTGAGGTTATATTTTTCTTCATTTCTAAGAAGTTAGAAGCTCAAAACTTTGGAGGATTTGTGGATACAACAACAAAAACAATATGAACATTTTGGGAAGTGCAAGTCTTGTCTCAACAAATCTCTTGGCCTTATGGTTCCTTCTCATTAGATCGTTGCTTTGAAGCTTTTTTTTTATAGATTTCTTCACTTCTGTTTTTTGGTTTTTGTTTTCAGAAGAATATGCATTCACAAACTGGTGCTTTAGTTATTTTTGCCACAAAATAAATGGATTGAGTTTTGATAGAATGGATATGTGTTCTTAACTTGTTACATGTTCATCTCTTCCCAACAGTTTCAGGTTTGGGACGAACAATACAAAGCCTCGAGACTTCCAACAAGAAAACTGATAAAATTTTGTCCCCAATGTTCTTAAAAACTGCTTAGCTAATAGTGAATATATGAGATTAAAGAGTAAGCATCACATCAACATAACTGAGATTAAGAGAGTAAGCATCATAACAACATAGACGAGATTAAAGAGCAAGCATTCACTACAAGAAAGCATGTCATTACTATCAAAAATTTGCAACAAATATGAATCGTTGCAAATAAGCATCGTTTTTACAACCAAATTACAATGAAAGAGAGTTTCGATGGTAAATCGTCGCTACATTTCGACGAAATGAAATCGTCGTTAAATAGATGATATTAACAACGAATAACTAACAAATTGTCTATGCCACCACATATCGTTGTAATAACGTTGTAAGTTACCAATGATTTTACAATCACAACATTTTAATTGTAATATAACAACGAATTAACATCGTTGTGTACTTGTATTAATGAGGTATGTGAACATGTTTTAAATTTGTGGTGTACCGGTTTTGAAGGTCGAATATGACGTGGGTAAACGTGTGGTAAAACGATGGTAAATCGTTGGAAAGCTATTCGTTGGAAAAGCGTTGTTAAATTACGTTAAAAAAAAGTTGATACAGAAAAAGAAGCAGATTCTGAGGACCAATTTGATGATGATGATAGTGAAAATGTTGAATCCGATGATGAGTTGTCCAGTAACTCGGATTAACGTTAATTAAATTTGTATTAGTTTCGAATTTTTTCAAGAATATGATGTTAAAAATGATTTATCATTCATAGAACTATTTTATGTCTTAAGATGCATATATATAAGTCCGTTTAATTTTCTGATTAGCAATATAATTAATTATTATGAAAATTAATTATATATTAAAAACTAACAATGATTTAACAACCAATTGGTTGTAAAACCGTTGGTATGAAAAATAGTCGGTATTTCAATGGTAAATAGCATCAAGTTAGCAACCAATTGATCGTAAAATGGTTGGTATTCCTTGAAGTCGGTAATTTGATGGTAACTAGCTACGATTTCACAGCACTTGTTATAGAAAAGAACAAGTTTCATAGTACGTTTTGAAGTTATCTGGAAACGCATTTTCAAGTTGATCCCAAACTACAAAAGTAAAGATTCCAAGTATTTAAGGTTTTGCCTCAGACTCATTAATAATTACAATAAAAGTTAACGGAACAGACTAACCCGCGTTAGTCCATTCGGGTGGGATCTGAAATTGATTTGATAGATGTTTCAAAATTTCTTCTTTGCTCTTAATCCTTCATGCAATCGTTGATTCTTTCCGTAACCTAAAACAGAGCAAAGAGCGAAAGAGAGATGATAAGATCCTTAGAGATTCGTCGATTCGTGGATTGATGTAATCTTACATAATTTCTGTAGTCCTACATAATTTCTATGATTTTTAAAACGATAATTTCTAAAAAATTTAGAATATATATTCTAAACTTTTCTCTTCGTTCTATGGAAAGTAGGAAACGTATTCTAACATTTACTCATAATAAAAAAATGTTAAAAATTGTATTCTCAATTTTTTTTGATGTATTATGTAAAAGCTAGAGAGGACACTCTACATAATTTAGAACATCTAAGAAAATGGAAACAAAATCGAAAAAAGAAGAAACCGAATATTTTATGTATTCTATAATCATTAGAACACACAATCGAACATATTTAGAACACCGAAAAAAATGAAAACTGAATATTTCGAGGGAGAGAAAGTTGCCGCCACCGAAGGAGAAGAACCTGCCGCTTCCGACGGAGAGGAAACTGCCGCCACGGATGGAGAAGAAGCTGCCGCCACCGAGAAGAAGTTGCTGCCGTCAAAGGAGAAGAAGAAAAAGAAAAGAAGTGAGAAGAAGAGTTTTTATTTTTAATGAAATATATTACATCAAAAAGAAGATTTAAAATATATCACCAATAATCAATTATTATGAGATGTTATTTTTTGTTATTAGAAATTTGTGTAATCAAAGGTATAATAGAATTAAAAAAAAGTTATTAAACCTAGATCACTAATTTTTGTTTTTTAGAATACATAGATGGACAAGAAAAAACTGTTTCTCCTGTATTTGGCGCTTAAAATATTCTTTGATATTCTTTTTTGTAAGTCTATTAAAATGTGACAAAAAGGCTATTGACTTAACATTTTCTGTCACCCTCTAACTTAGTGTTAAGTATTCAAATATTAATAATAGTAATAAATAATAATAATAGTAATAAAATGAAACTATACATATAGTTGACAAAAAAAAATGAAACCGTACATAATATACAGCAAACTTTATTCAAGATTAACACATTTGAACATATATAATTAAACAATAATACAATAATGATGACAAACTTTTACCAGACCCTTTTTATTTTTAAATGACAATTTGACGACCTGTATTTAAGCTATATAATATTTTAATTTCACATTGTAAAATGAATGTAATACAAATTAAACCAACAAATTTAACCTTCTTTTTTGTTTCCTCGATAACCTTTATACCCTCATTGTTTCTTTAAGCATAGCTGCACATTCCATAGGCACACGTTTTGCCATTGTTGCACTTCTTAAAGCAACCTCCACAATGTCTCTTATCAAACATCGGGTTTACACAATATCCTTTGCAACAGATCTCTGAGTATTGACAGCTTTTCCCACATCTTCCGCAGTTCAATGTGTCGGTTCTCAAGTCCACACACCTCTTACGACAACAATCACGACCTGGACTGCCTTTGAGACGACATACTTTGGGGCTTTTGTTACATGTCATTTCACTTGTACGGTTCCCACCTTTTTGTCCTCGTGTAGCGGCTATCAGTCGACCATACCTGTCTCGGTGGTTGGCCTCAACTCTTAGCGGTTCGGTAAGTGTTATGGCTAAGACCATTATGAGCACCACAACGAAAGATATCTTGAATGTATTCATTATTCTTCTTCTGGCGTCTTTCAAGAAATTAAAGGAGAGAAGTTGTTTGCAAACAAAAAGTTTGGTATCCGAATTGAATGTGTTTGCGTGTGTTTGTATGTGTATGAATATATTTTGATGAAGAGTAACGAAGGACATGAATGGTATTTATAGGTCAACGAAGAAGATTTTTTTAAAAAAGATTAGGCCATCTAAGAATAATATTTGACTCTTATAGACTCTTTTAGTGGAGTGGTCAAATTGGAAGAGTTTGGATTTTAGAAGAGTAAACCAGTTAGGTTTGCATAGAAAATATCCAATAAATTTCTAAATTAGGCAGAACAAAAAAGTGGAACATTTGAAATTCATTTGCATATATTTTAGCAAAATATACATTTATTTTAGATTAATTAGGAAAAATTGGACCGAAAATCTATTAGACTTGTATAATCAGCATCATAGATATATAATACGATATAGGATAAGCTCATCTATATCCATTACTTGCACTATCATACACTTTTTATTCTGTTAATTTTTATTTATAGTACTGCAAACATTTTTTTCAAAATATGTATAAAGTAATTGTTCGTAATTTTTTTATTTAAGATATTTTTCAAAGTAATTTCATATAGTGCTTCTCTATCCGAACCAAACCAAATTTAGCTTTTTTACTCTGATTATTTTTATTTCATGTGCATGTTTACGAAAAAATCTTTTAACATTTTTATGAAGCTTTCATATTTACAGCTATAAGCAGTATAGTGTTATTTGAATCTTTATTATTGTCGACTAGTGTTCATGTCTATATACAAATATTTGACCCTGAAAAAGAGAGAACATATGTATACAAATAATACAAAATTCGTGTAATACTCGACTGAAATCCGTTATAAGAGCACTCGATTAAACGTTGACTTTTCTTTGTGGGCTAACTCGATGAATAATATAACTCGATCAAATGTTTTCTGCTGTAGAAATTTCTTGTTCAAATTCCAGGTTCGAATCCCGGCTGCGGAAAATTCTTTTGCTTTTAGTTTGTATATACATATTTTTAAAAAATTAAGAAATTTAGGCTCTCATATGAGGCCATGTGTTTTTTATTCTTCTTTGCAGCATACGTGGTTTTCAGTTCACTAACAGACTGATTGGTTTTCTCGCTACCACCCACAAACGCAACATTTACGGATCGTAACGGTTAGTAGCATTTGTTAGTCTGCATTCTTTTTCAGGATTGTGCTACAGGTAACACATGCAGCTGATCCAGATTTAGCATCGAATCAATTAATCGAAAATTAGTTTTTTGATATTCTATCAATATTTATGTAAATATATTAAATAATTACCGTAATTTTATAAAATGTACTTTGATACAGTAGTTTCTATATGTATGCCCTGACTGGTCTATAGATTCGATGCTCAGAAATTTGTTTTTTTTTGTTTTTGTTTAGTGAATTGCAAAATTACAAAAATTCACTCGTCTTTCTTCTTTTTCCTTTCAACATTGTAATCCTAATTTCAAGCGCCTCTGTTTTTTTTTTTTCTAATATTAGACTATTAGTTAACTTGTTTGTTTTTCATGTGATTCTTACTCAATGAAAATAGATATACAACCCAACACCTAATTTTTAGTTTTCAGAACTCAATATTTTTTGATGTTTCCGGTTTATTGGCCGAATTTGTTAAATCGCCACTGTTAACCACCACCAAACGCATCTGCGACGCTTGATCAACCACCCCCAAAAGTCTGCATTAGTTAAATATTTGAAGAACACAAAGCATCTAAAAGAGTTGTAAATCTTGGAGACTTGTTCATACAAAACAAGGAAATTTATAAAGAAAGTTTGGATTCAATAAAGTCAGTATGCCATAATTAATCAGTCCAAAAGGAAAATTTTTCCTTATATTCAATTATTACACCGTAACCCTAAAAAAATTTTGTTTTTGTTTACTTGGAGTTATATCAATGAATGAGTTCTTTTTTTGGATAAAATATATCGAGGAGTTTACGACTATTACAAGACGACTGTTACTATATTCATCAAATTATATGCAAGCTCTTAGTAGTGGTCTATCTCAATGAAGTCTTGTTTTCAGATTCCTCGTAATTGTATCCATAACATGCTTGGAAAGGAGAGTTCAAGGAAGGCTCGCAATGCCATGGATATTTACTATAATCTGCAGGATCGCAGCAAAGTGAGATGGCTTTGCGTTCTACAAACGACACAAGAATGAAGTTAATCTCACGCAGCAGCACCTGCCTACTAATGGGACACGAGATCTAGACATTAACACAAAGGAAAAGGCAGCAGATAACTGGACAGGCTTTATATGCAATAACAACTATGTATCATTCTCAACTTCATTATCTATCTGTTAAAGATATTGAAGACGTTTAGACTTTAGAGCTTTGATAAACCAGAAATACCTTATCATTTTCACCTTCATTATCTATCTGTTCTCGAATCCTTACAACACCAATCTCGTGCAGAGATTTTCCATTACCTACAACAGAAAACAATGTCTTTGTTATATTAATCGTAGTAATATGATTTTCCATAGATCGGCCCTTTGAAAGCAGGTGAGATTGAGTCCGAACTCCGAACAAGTAACGATACAGTTGATTCCAATAAACGACTAAGTGTCAAGAAAACAAGATTGTGGATCGATAGGTCACACAGAAGCTATGGACTAGCTACTGATTCACCGAGGGATCGAATGGTCACACAAATGATGCAGAATAGCCTTTGATTTACCGGTTTTTTATCTGTCTTTGAAATAGTTTTTCATTAAAAGATTAGATGCTTCTCCAAAGAAAATACAAGAGTTTAAAAAGAAAGACTAAGCAAAATGGCGGCAAGGAACAAGCTCCAATGCTGACCTTGGAAAGGAAAAACACTTAACTCAAGCAAACAACTAATAACCACAAACTACCTTATTAATTAAATGCAAAAGTAAACAAAAAAATTCAAATTCAAATAAGCCCTCCAATTCTTGCATGACTACGGTTGGGCTTTTCTTCTTCTTGGGCTTGAATCTTGATCATCAAATATGCCATTGAGAAGTAACTCATGAGCCTCATTAAAACCTTCATTCAAAAAACTCATTGGAACAAAACCAAAGGTAAGGAAAAAGAATGCTGATGAGACACTTACCCATTTGATGATGTGTATTGTGCTTGAATCAAATCCAGGGAGGTTTTGATTTGGTCCGAATCATTTGGTCGGTCCCAAATATGAGTGAACAGTCTGCTTATAGCTTGGTTGAATGCCTTGGTCCTTGCGCAAGTCATTGATCCTCTCAATGCTTCCTCCGTCACAACCTCGTCCGCGCTAACCTCCTTCTCATCTGCGCCAACCTGCTTCTCGGCCCTTGGCTCAAATGCATGGTCCATGATCATATCACCTAGAACAATCCCTCAAATATAAATCCAACACAAAGATGATAAGAAAAGTACCTAAACCATCTTCAGCCTTCGTCGGAGAAGAATCAAAGGTGCCATTGTTACCAAGGCGTATTCTCAGACAAAACCGAGCTTGCATTTTCATTTTGGCTTAGTAATGTATTGCAGAAAATCGAAAACAAATCCATAAGAGATATGTGCGAATCTACATAGAATTTAGAGAGATTCTCTATATATACGCAGCCTCATTTTCTGATCGAATATTTTGATATTTTAATGTAAGAAAATGCAACAATCTTGTATAAGTTGCAGAAAAATATTCCAGGACATTTAAGAGCTTCTTCGTCAATCTTTGTATCTACATATATAGGAACTTATGTATTGAAGATATTGGGAGAGTTACAGATCGGTTATGCGAACGGCATTGCTACTACTGGCTTTGTCTTCCTTCTTGGCTGATCCTTTTTTGCGTTTCCTCTCAGATTGTGGCTCCTTTGCCTTTAGCTCATTGCACAATGATCTCAAAGATGCAGCCAAGTTATCGTTTCTGTGCGCTGCAAATTTCAAAAATACATAAATGAAATTCAGAAATAACCAAACACAATCATGAAGAAAGTGTACGAGGGAAACAATTTATACCGGAGAGAACAACGTCATCCATATTCACAACTTTGCGTCCAGCATGATGAGCAAAGAGTTCAAGGTCCTTAGCAACATTCTCTGTTACTCATGACAAACTTTTAGACAAAGCTATTCTGGATACTAAAACAGTCAGAAACAAGATTCGTTTTTAGTTTAACTCCTTCAGTATGATGAATCTAATCTTCCACAACGGTTTTACCATGCAAACATTAACCAAAAATCATCCTACGCAACATGACCACACAAATTTCATGAGTAAGGGAGATCCGTTTCATTTACTTTTCTGTTTGCTATTTCTGTGTTTCTTTAAGCTAAGTAACACACATAAAAGCCTAAGAAGAAATCCTAACACAAACCAAAAATATTACTTTACAAAGCAATGACCAATCTGTATTCCCCTGAAGCGATGATTAAGATTCGAAATGAATAAAAGCAATGAAATTAGGGTTCTTCAAATCATAAGAACATTGATCACACCTGCATATTTGAAGGCTAAATCTGCCACGCATGCCACAACAGGTCCTGCTATATCCATTCCACTTTTCTTCCCTGCTCAAACAAAACTCAAATCAACTTTGTAGAATTAACTTCAAGCAGCTTCGTTTCTAAAAGTTGGTTCATCAATTTCGACAAGTAATAATGAAAATCCCCAAATCTAATTTGAAATCCAAGGTATGTCAACTATCAACTAGAACATTTTAGGTAATGTTCGTCGTCCACCAGAAGAAACTAATCGGAACCCATATAGATTCTCAGACGAAGGAAATGTGAAAAATCAAATCAATCAACACAAATGGTAAAATCAAATTGAAATCTCCACCAGAAATTTCTAGAGTCGATTGAAATGGGAGGAGAGAGAGAGATAGTCTAACCCTCGGCTTCGGCGATAGAGATCGCGGAGAGTCTGAATCGGTCTCTGATGAGATCGTCCATGGAGTCGTCTTCAACCAAAAGGTCTTCCTGGAGATCGCTTTTTTCTTCTCCTCCTCCTACGTCCATGGCGGAGCAAAAAGCTAGGTTTTCGCCTGTGTTGGGGCTGCCCGATAACAAAGGGGGGAGAAATTTACGCGGGGAAAACAAAATATAAAAACGCAGCGTTTTAATCTAACGAGAAAGTATAAAACGCAGTGTTTTAATCTAAGAGTGTGCAATATAAGCAAAGACTGTTGTCTCCTGAAAAACTTGGTTTTGTTGGTTTAGTCTCTGGAAAAATCTCTTTATTTTGCTGGTTTATAATTTAACCATATATTATATCTATATCTTTCAATGTTGAGTCTAATGTTATTAGTGTGAAAAAAGAAATTATAGTTTAAGTGTCATCTTTTTCTTCTAATCCAATAGCTATTATAATAGGTAATCAAATAAATTAAGAATTCTATTAAAGAAATGGCAAAATCTATTAAGATAGTACTATAATCGTCAATTAGTAACTGCACTATTTTGTTAATCTTAGTCGGACAAAATATTTATATTTCTATTACGCATAAGTGTTTTGTCGATCTTGGTCTATAAAACTGAAGATATTTCCATAAATAAAAAATAAGAGGTTGGACATAATCCATGTCACTCTCTCGACTTTTACAAAAAAATAAGTGGTCGAACATAAGTCGCAACGTCTAAGGAATCAAAATTTAAAGAAAAAAAATCGAGAAAAATTAAAAATTGGTCTCGTACACGGAAGCTCTAACATAAACCTAATTGACAATTCAGTCCTTTGTCCAGATGCACTCGTAAACCCAGCTAGAGACCAATATTAACAGGGTAAAATCGTCATTTCGTAGTAACCACTCTTGGGTTCCCACGTGTCATGATCTTAGACTCTTTGGATCGGACGGTGTTAAAGTTCATTGTAGAGAAATTCTCTTTTGGCTATTCAAAAATTGGTTTATTTCTGTACCGATGATGAAACCTGTTTTTTTTACTTTTCATATATGTAAAATAATGTATTTTAGCCACGATATAAAAAATTATATACAGGAAATTTCATTAAGTTGTATAATAGATTGATCAATTACTGAGTTTCACCGTCAAGTTTGTGACTCGGTCGGTGATAAACCGGCCGGTAAATGAACTAAACCGAATCGGTAAGTATGTCGGTTTAACTCGTGATATTTTTTTCATTTGAGCTGGGAAGTATTGTTAGCGTGCACGCTGGTGTACCGAACAGGTGTTATGGACGCGCACCGTATAAAGAAAACGAAGAATCAGACCGGAGAGAGATAAGGGAGGGTGAAAAATTAAAGCACACCATATCCATCTATTTTTCATTTCTCTCTCTTCTTCTTCTTCTTCTTCATCATCTTCGTCTTCGACTTCGACTTCCACTTTTTGATCCTGTGTTACGCTACAATCGATTTCGGTGAGGGGATTTTTACTTAAATTCATGTCTTTGGCTTCTTTCAGAGAGATTCTTGGTCGTCGGTGATGTTAGTTTTTGAGTTTTTTTTTTAGAAGCTTGTGGCGTCGTATTTGGCAAACCTAGGGTTTTATGTTCACTTGTTATAGTCGGAATCTTCGAGATTTTTGAGGCTTCAGATCGTGAATTTCGTGGAGATTGATTCTCTTAGTTGTTTCTCTAAAGTCAATTCCATTTTTTTATTTTTTTTTTCATTTCTGTGTCTTTTCTCCCCGTCTTCCTCAGTAGCTCATTTGTAGCTTCTGTTGGTCCGAGCTAATAGTTTCCGAGCTAAGTTGTGTTTTGGACTTTACTTATCTAAAGTTCTCGTACTGTTTTGAACATGTAAATCTTGCTCAGTATTTCAGCTTTGTAAGTGATTTTAGTTGCTCGAATCCAACCTCACCTTGTCAGCTTTTACTATTGATGGTTCTTTTTTTTGAAGTCTTGCTTTCTTTGCTTTTCGATTTGATAGTTTTTAAATCCTTTGTTAAGTATCCGAATTGGTCCTTCGTAGTCTTGGTCTTCATTTGGTAAATGGTTTATGCGTGTAGCTGTTTCTTCCAGGCAGAGTGGTGGCTTGTGTACTAACTCCTGCTATCTTCATAACTTAGGAAGTCATGGCTATGGCCACAAGGGTGCTGGCTCAATCTACTCCACCGTCTTTGGCCTGTTACCAGAGGAATCTTCCCTCTCGTGGATCTGGTAGATCGAAAAGATCGGTGAAAATGATGTGTAGTCAGCTACAAGTGTCTGGTTTAAGAATGCAAGGGTTTTTGGGATTACGTGGGAACAATGTCTTAGACACTCTAGGAAGATCCCGTCAAGATTTCAATTCAAAGGTGCGGCATGCAATGAATGTGCCCAGAGGGAAAGCTAGCCGGTGTGTGGCGAAAGCAATGTTTGAGAGGTTTACTGAGAAAGCTATCAAAGTTATTATGCTTGCTCAGGAGGAAGCCAGAAGACTAGGCCACAATTTTGTGGGAACTGAACAAATCCTTCTAGGTCTCATTGGCGAGGGTACTGGAATTGCTGCTAAAGTTTTGAAATCCATGGGGATTAACCTAAAAGATGCACGAGTGGAGGTAGAGAAGATTATTGGAAGGGGCAGTGGGTTTGTTGCTGTTGAGATCCCGTTTACCCCTCGTGCGAAGCGTGTTCTTGAACTCTCACTGGAAGAAGCCCGCCAACTCGGTAATTTCCTTCTCTCTAGCAAGTCGTTTGCTTTCATTTTTTGCCTTTGTATCAGTAACCTCAATGTTGATTGTGAAGTGTGTTATCCATTTTGTTGAATGTGTGTTAGTAAGTTTTGTTGATCCAGTTTATGCTTTATAAACCTTTCTCAACGTATGATTTGCTCAGCTCCCCTGCTATATGCTGTTTGGCATGGGCTGCTCAATTGATATTCCACTCTACTTTCTAGTCGATGCAGCATATGTGCACTTTATTTTATTATGCACCTTACCTATTTTCTTGCGTTAATTACTTTTGTGAAATCAGGTCACAATTACATTGGATCCGAGCACCTTCTTCTTGGGTTGCTACGAGAAGGTGAAGGTGTTGCAGCCCGAGTCCTTGAGAATTTAGGAGCAGATCCTAGTAATATTCGCACTCAGGTAAAGTAGTCATCTTATGTAGTAAACTGATATGTTCAGTTTTCTTGATATACAATTACAATTACTATTACAAACATCAAAAAACTTAAATTGAATTGGATGGCTAGGTGATACGCATGGTGGGTGAGAATAATGAGGTGACGGCAAATGTTGGGGGAGGAAGCAGCAGCAATAAGATGCCAACTCTTGAGGAGTACGGGACAAACTTGACGAAACTGGCTGAGGAGGTACTTATTTGTTAACCTTGACTGTATGAGATCCCCTTGCAGAGATAAGAATAATTGAGCCTTTATCAAAATCTTTTTTTTGGCCTTTAGGGTAAATTGGACCCAGTTGTTGGAAGGCAGCCGCAAATAGAACGTGTGGTGCAAATTCTTGGCAGGAGAACCAAGAACAACCCATGTCTTATTGGAGAACCTGGTGTTGGTAAAACAGCTATTGCGGAAGGACTTGCACAACGTATCGCCAGTGGAGATGTTCCTGAAACCATTGAAGGGAAGAAGGTAAACATGATACTTGTCTGTTTCTCTGTGTTGTTGAAAAGTTTGCCACTTAAGAAATCAAATGAGGATGAGGGTCAGTCTTAACTCGTTGACTGCTCATAATATGATATTACTGCATAAGTTCTCTGTGGTTCTTTCTATGCCAAAAAGGATTTCATGAGTCATGGATTCAAATTTTATATGTTTCCAATTTACCGGGTTAGTTGGTAATTCTTCTATGCCAAAAGGATCCAAAAAACATGATATTACTGCATAAGTTCTCTGTGAGCACTCAGGTTTGAGCAGATTAACTTTTTTGAGACCTATTTTTGCGAGAGATTTTTATTGTTACTGTAAATATATGAACAATGTACTTTAGCAGTTTAGTCTCAGGTCGCAACTAATATCGCCTTATATGGGTAGTAATCTGATGGTTCTTCTGTTTTCTATTTTTGTTCTTTTTGTGGAACTTCAGGTTATAACACTTGACATGGGTCTCCTGGTTGCTGGAACGAAATATCGTGGAGAGTTTGAAGAAAGATTGAAAAAGCTTATGGAGGAAATAAGACAGAGTGACGAAATCATCTTGTTCATCGATGAAGTGCATACTCTGATTGGGGCAGGAGCAGCGGAAGGTGCAATTGATGCAGCTAACATTTTAAAACCAGCTCTCGCTAGAGGTGAATTGCAGGTAATTTGTTCTCTTTCATCTGGTTACATGACAACTGCTCTGAACTATTGTGTACTTTATTGCCGATGGCTTAGTTATTGAGTTTTTAAATGATGGCAGTGCATTGGGGCTACAACATTAGATGAATACCGAAAGCACATTGAGAAAGACCCTGCATTGGAAAGAAGATTCCAACCAGTGAAAGTACCTGAACCTACCGTGGATGAAACTATTCAGATATTGAAGGGTCTCCGAGAGCGATATGAAATTCACCACAAGCTTCGCTACACTGATGATTCTTTAGTAGCAGCTGCACAATTGTCATACCAGTATATAAGGTAGCTGAACTCTCAGATTATTTGTGTATATAGCTTTAGTTTTGGATTTTCTGTTGATGGTGTCACAAGTGTTACTTACATCTGATTGTGCTTTGATTCCAGTGATCGTTTCCTTCCTGACAAGGCAATTGACTTGATAGATGAAGCTGGTTCTCGGGTTCGACTTCGTCATGCACAGGTATGGTGGATCTTATCACATGCCAGATGTCTGTTAGTTACCATTTTTATTTTTGATCATTATTTGACGTGCTCGGTTATGTAGGTCCCGGAGGAAGCTAGGGAGCTTGAGAAAGAGCTTAGGCAGATAACAAAGGAGAAGAATGAAGCTGTCCGTGGCCAGGACTTTGAGAAGGTACATACGGTTTATATTTATTCCTTTCATAATTGTTTTACATCTCATAAGAAGCTTTATGAGATGTAAATTTCATTTCAGGCTGGGACACTTCGTGATAGAGAAATCGAGCTCAGAGCTGAGGTATCTGCTATCCAAGCTAAAGGCAAGGAGATGAGCAAAGCAGAGAGTGAGACTGGTGAGGAAGGTCCTATGGTGACGGAGTCAGACATTCAACACATTGTCTCTTCATGGACTGGTATCCCCGTAGAGAAGGTATCAACCGATGAGTCTGATCGCCTCCTCAAGATGGAAGAAACCCTCCACAAACGTGTCATAGGCCAAGACGAAGCTGTCAAAGCCATCAGCCGAGCGATTCGCCGTGCACGTGTTGGGCTTAAGAACCCGAACCGTCCAATAGCCAGTTTCATATTCTCTGGTCCTACCGGTGTTGGGAAATCAGAGCTTGCCAAAGCTTTGGCAGCCTATTACTTTGGATCTGAAGAAGCCATGATTCGTCTAGATATGAGTGAGTTCATGGAGAGGCACACTGTCTCAAAACTTATCGGTTCACCTCCTGGATACGTCGGTTACACCGAAGGAGGTCAGCTAACAGAAGCAGTTAGACGTCGCCCTTACACAGTCGTCCTATTCGACGAGATCGAAAAAGCACACCCAGATGTCTTCAACATGATGCTTCAGATCCTTGAAGATGGTAGATTAACAGATAGCAAAGGAAGAACAGTTGACTTCAAAAACACGCTTCTCATCATGACATCAAACGTTGGAAGCAGCGTGATCGAGAAAGGAGGAAGACGTATCGGTTTCGACTTAGACTACGACGAGAAAGACAGCAGTTACAACAGAATTAAGAGCCTTGTAACCGAGGAGCTGAAACAGTACTTCAGACCGGAGTTCCTCAACAGGCTAGACGAGATGATTGTGTTCAGACAGCTAACGAAGCTGGAAGTGAAAGAAATTGCAGACATACTGTTGAAGGAAGTGTTTGAGAGGCTGAAGAAGAAGGAGATTGAGCTTCAAGTGACTGAGAGATTCAGAGAGAGAGTAGTGGACGAAGGTTATAACCCGAGCTATGGAGCGAGACCATTGAGAAGAGCCATCATGAGACTTTTAGAGGATAGTATGGCAGAGAAGATGCTTGCGAGAGAGATCAAAGAAGGAGACTCAGTGATTGTGGACGTTGACTCTGAAGGTAAAGTCACTGTGCTAAATGGTGGAAGTGGCACTCCCACTACTTCCTTGGAGGAGCAGGAAGATTCTCTCCCTGTTGCTTGAAATAAAAGGGGAAGTGTGTTTATCTCTTCTTTTGCTTTTGCCCCTTAAACGAATTATGGCAAGAGAAGGGTCTCAATGAGATTTGGGGTTTCGTAATATACATTTTCTAAATATATAAAAAATGTAATGTATAGATGACATTGTGTAGCTTCTTTTTCAATGCTTTTTAAGGACTTGCGTTGGTGTCAATGGGTGCTTTAACACGGGTTTATAATTACCAAGTTGGATTGGTTTGTGTGTGATTATAGTTGGTGAAAAATTGGGGACTAAACCGATCCAGCTTTGTTGGAACAGAATTAAAGGTTAAGAACAAACTTTGTTATGTAATAAGATTAAACATGTCTGGTCTAATCTCATCGAACATGGAGTTTTCCTTTTGTGAGATAGAACTATGATCTTTTAAATTGTAAAAGTAGATCGGTATACCCGTGTATTGTACAGTGTCGGAGGGGTTTTGTTTCTTCTTCTTGCAATGGCCTCACTGGGTTTTTCTTTCTTTGCTAGAGAAAAAGAAACTGAAAGATGAACAATTTCCCTTCTTTTCATTGATGTGATGGCTGGTTCCGGGGCTATGTTTAGATCCGAGCATGCATGTCGGTTTTATTTCAATCCGGATCTTTTGGATAGATGAATTTTAGACTTATATAGATATTCATGGAGTTTGATTCGATTTTTTTTCAGATTCCGGATCAATTTGATTCTTAATTTAAGAACCAGTAAATATATAAAAAAATTTGGTTTTGGATCGGTTTGAGTATTCATTACCCAAAATACTTCAAAATATACTCGTAAACCTGAAAATATACAAAAAAACTCGAAAATATATCCGAAAACCGAAAAAAACTTTAAAAAGTATATCCAAAGTACCAAAAACATATCTGAAACCCGAAAAAACTTAAAAAATTATCTGAAATACTGAAAATATACATATGATACCCGAAAAATAACTAATACGATTAAATTTTTGAATTTTTAGAATACTTATTGGTTTTCAGGTAGGAATCGGATCTGAATCGATATCTATGTATATGAGAATCTAGGATCCAACGAAATAAAATATGTAAAACCGACCCGATTCAAATAAAGTTTTTCAAGTTTGTTCCGGTTTAGATTTTCGGATCAGTATAAAATGTCCAGACCCAGGTATGTTGGAGTCATATACCTTTGGAATCTTGTCTCTCCAAACGGTACGACGACTCTGGAGATGGACGAATTCCGAGGAGTCCAACGAAACAAAGCTTTGAGCAATGCCATGGACCATGTTATTGTATATATGTCACATTGTCACCTATAATCTCTGTTTGCACCGCACATTCAGTCAGCTTCTTCACGCACGACGAGTATTTGTCCTACACATTGGGTTTAAGAGAAGATTCGGTATTCACCAAACTGCGTTCCTACCATCTCACTTTCCCCAATAAAGCCATGAGGATGGTCCTTCACTCCTAACTTGCATATGTCTCTCATCTTAGCATACCAACAAGTTAACAAATATTCCTGACCAAGAAAAAACAAAAAAAAACTATTATATTACCGTTCCACAATAAATGTCCTTTTTTTTTGCATTTTGAAATCAATAACAAATTGTTAAAATCCCCAATCGAAATCTAACAAAATCGACCCTTTCTCTTCTCCGTCGTGTTCATCGTCGGAGATCACCTCCGCGTTTCGTCTGACATCGCCGTCTTCCGCCACCACTGCTACGAGTATCGTACACTCATAATTACTTTTCCAGATAGAGGATCCTAATTATGTTCAGCAGCACCAACAATAGCGTATCGATCTCAGTATCGGACGACGAGCCCAACGATTTAAACCGGATCCGTCCTACTCGCACCCGTAGAAAGCGGAAGAAACCAGGCCACAGAACAAGCTTCGAGCTTCCACGCTACTTTCTCAGGCTTTTCCTTAGGTACTGGATCGTCTTGGTTTTTCTTCTCGCAGTCGGGTTGCTACTCTTTGAATCAACGAGGATCGGGACGAAATCTCCGAATTCGGAGCTCAGTGAGCTGAAAAAAAACCCAGATTCGAGTGGAAAAGAGAGCCCAAACAAGAAAAATGAAGGAAATTTGAATAGGTTAGATCCAACGACAAAGGTTATTGGAGGTGTTAGGCAACGTAAGCTCTCGATCATCATTCTCCTTTATCATCTTTAACGTTGATTGAAACTTGAGTATTGATAGATTTGTGTGTGTTGTGAAATTGAGTTTTGTGGGCTGAGAAAAAGTGTTTCTATTGTATTGTGTTAGGTTGTTTGAAGCTTCTGCCTCCTGAAGAGCTTGAGCATCTTGATATCTTAGAGCATAAAGATTCAAGCTCTCCTGTGAAGAAAGTTGTGTACCTAACCGATACTGATACTTCTACGAGCGAAGAGAAAGCTGTTCGTGCGAATGGGACGCGTTTTAATTTATTTACGGGAAACCAGACTTTTGCCGAGAGAGAGAATAGTTTTCAGGTCATGACTTGGTAACTCTACAAGGCTAAGAACGTGAGTTTCCAATAATTCTATGGTTCTCGAATTTCTTGATTGCTGAATATTGTTTTTTTTCTTTTGTTGCATTAGGTAAGGGAAACAGTTTCAGTGCATTGTGGGTTTTTCAATGAGAATGGAGGGTTTAAGATTGAGGATGAGGATAAGAAGTTTATGCGAAGCTGTCAAGTAGTAGTCTCGACGTGTGCGTTTGGTGGTGGAGATAACCTGTATGAACCTATTGGAATGTCTAAGGCATCAACTCAAAAGGTTTGTCACTCTGATTTTTCTAGTATCCACTTCTCTTAAACATTTCTCTTTTACATATCGAGTCAGCATTTCAAACTAATCTTAGTCTTTTGTTTGAACTATTTTGTCTGCTGCATCCAATCCTGAATTGAGTTTTGTGGATTCAGGTTTGCTACGTTGCGTTTTGGGATGAAGTTACACTCGCAACGCAGGAAGCAGAGGGTCATAAGATTGGCGAGAATGGATACATTGGAAAATGGCGAATTGTGGTCGTAAAGGATCTGCCTTTTGTGGACCAAAGGCTTAATGGAAAAATCCCAAAGGTACCATTCATTTACTTCAGAGGCACCCGTTGTTCTCTTTACCACACGAGCTATTTTATTCACTGACTTTTTAACTGGTGCTGATGCGTTCACGGTACTTATCTCTTCTTTTAGATCTTCAAACTTCTGCCTTAACGTGTTTTTGCTTATAGGTTGACGTAGCACAGGTTTAGTTAAGAAACTTTGTTCTACAAAACCAAACTTTAAACTTCTTTAGTTTCATTTTGTGCCATGTTAAATGGTCTTTGCTTTATTTGAATTAGGTAGAAGTATCCTTTATTCTTACTTACACCTTTGGATTTTGTTTAAATATGATTTTGGTCACCATGTTTTACTTCCCCTTATATAAATTCAAGCTATATATAAGTACGATATAAGATGTTTTCTTGGAGGTTATAATGAAATCTATATGTTGTTAGATGTTGTCTCATCGCCTTTTCCCGGATGCCAAGTACTCGATTTGGGTAGACTCGAAGTCCCAGTTTAGAAGGGATCCACTGGGTGTATTAGATGCTCTTCTTTGGCGAACAAACTCGGTGCTTGCAATTTCAGAACACGGGGCTCGAAGTAGTGTATATGACGAGGCAAAAGCTGTCGTCAAGAAACACAAAGCTACACCCGAAGAAGTAGAAGTGCAGATAAATCAGTACCGGCATGATAAGTTACCCGAAGATAAAAGATTCAACGGAAAAAAAGGTGAACTCATCAAGTCTTTTTATGATCTCTGTTTGCAGCAACATTCTTAAAACTCTTGAGGATGAAGTTTGTGACAACAAGTAGTGTTTGTGTTTTTCAACTTACAGCTTTGTCTGAAGCCTCTGTGATTGTGAGGGAACAGACACCATTGACGAACCTTTTCATGTGCCTCTGGTTCAACGAAGTGGTCCGCTACACGTCGCGTGATCAATTGAGTTTCCCATACGTTTTTTGGCGATTGAAAGTTCTTAAGAACGTCAACATGTTCCCTGTGTGTACACGTAAAGATCTCGTCAATAGCATAGGCCATGTACGCAAGGCAAAACCTTTAGCTTAGTCTATAATATTTGCCCTAACTTTCCAATTCATTTTGTAATCCTTTTGTGTTTAGCTAGTAGTGGATATAGAAACTGAACCATTATTTTTTAAACCGAAACCGAACTAAAACTTATCTCGCTAACAATAAGGCTGACCCAAGAATATATAGTTTAGTCGTAGCTTGTTACAAAAATTATTTTAGGTTCACTATTAGGGTTTGAATTCAATATAATATTTGTGGTTGGAAAAAAAAATCGAATTTTAAAACATTTTCATTAATTGAGTAATTTAAATATATATTAAACCAGTAGTATATATATATATATATATGCAGTTGTTACCAATCACAAAATAGTACAAAAAGTAGTAAAGTAGAGTTGTGTGATTGCTGACGAGGAACTCGAATTCTTTCTTTTTTTTTTGTCTTCAGGAACTCGAATTCTGATGTGTACAAATGTTGGTTGAGCAAAAAAATGAAAATAATCTCTGTAAAGAAAAAATGAATTATATAAATAAATAAATAAATATTTGAAAATTAAAAAAGAACAGATTGAAGAAAATCAAGAGGCACATGATGTTGTTAAAGAATGATATAATTAATCTTTTAAAACTATATTATTTATAAAAAGAAAAGGATGCACTGATACAAATTCAATAGTGATCACAATCGTCAATAAAAAAGCCATCTTTTTAATTCATAGATTAACCTATTACAATTTCCTTTTTACATTTGAGATAAGTTTTGATTGATTATCAAATGCTAGACGACTAAACGTCTAAAGCTAGATCGATTATAATTGTAAAATTAACAAAATTGCGAATGTTGTGTTGATGCTATATCAAAGAGTGAACTGAAAATTTGGTTGACGAATTTGAGAATTTTGAGTTTCTTAATTAGTATGGTTATTTGGCATATGACATTTTATATGCTATTAACATGGTAAGTAAATAATTACAAGCTAAAACCATATGTATTAATAATGCTCTAGTATGGATATTACTATTTTTTTTATCATAATATGGATATGGATGCTATCTTTCCAAGTCTGTAAGTGTTGGAGTTTCTGGAAAAAAACAATGTGATGAAAATGATTATAATGAAATGATTTAAACATCTGCTTTTTAAAAAATTTTAATTATTTTTTAGTTGTTGTGGATTTCTTGGAATAATAGATTTCAGCAAATGAGACCATTTGAAACTGTTTTGGATTCTTATTTAATTTGGTGAAGTTAAAGTTATTTAATGATATTGAACTAAGAGAAACTACATTAATTTCATAATACATTTTCTCATGGTCGATGATGATGTTGATTTGGATAATCGTTTTAAACAAAGTTAAGAATACTGCAGGGTGACTTTATCTGATGAAAGAGTGACACCTATTAAGGTTCTTAAATTTTCAAAATATTTGGATTAAACTTTATCAAACTGTTGTTTACTGCTTACCTAATTTTAGCAATTACTCATGTGACGGTGGCATCAACTGAAAGGAGTTGAAATTACTAAAAAATCATTTGAGATTATCAATAATGTATCCAAAAAGTTGAAAGATTTAGCAATTTCATGCATTAAAAAGGAAGTTTTGAAGATTATGGATTTCAAAATAATTATTAATGGTTTTGCATCAACAAAGGCTAGGAAGAAATGTTTAAAATAATTTTTTTTAGAATTAATGATGAACCATTTGATGCAGCTTATAGGAACGCATTTGAACTGTATGCCAAAATCTATGTAACATTATGTGTTTTTCTTATATCTTTTTTTTCCAAAAAACCAAACTTTTGCATTGTAAAATATCACAGAAATTCATGGTTTACTTTATTTTTATTAAATATTTTATAGAAATTTTTATACTTTTTATTGTCATGATATAATTTTTTTGGTAACATTGATTTCTCATTCTAATTTACAAATTTATAAGAAAACTTTATATTTAAAGGCTATGTCTATTTTCTAGTATAAAACACTAATTTATTATTCTATTACCAACTATGAGAATTATTACATCGGTGACTCTTACAATGGATAATTACATAGTTTTATGAAGATCCATATCTAACGATTGTACATGAATATGTATTACAAAGATTTATGTCTAACAGTTATACTTCTACTACGCTGAAAATCTCTATTAAATTAATCTTTTTTAATATGTATAAATAATAAATCATATTTTTTGGGATTTAAACTTCATAAAGTATTAATGAACCAATGGAAGAACATTAATAAACTATTAATCAAACCACTAAACTAAAGAGTTTTCACCGTTATTATATAAATTAAAAACTTATATTTTGTATTTTAACTAAGGTTATCAAAATATGAAGACACTCTTTTGCCAACTGTTTTTGGCCTTATTATTAAATCTTAAAGGTCATATACCTGGTTATGGTTGAAAATATGGTTTAGTATCTGGTTTAGTGTCCCATATATAAGGAACATCTTATGTTTTGAGTTAACTAATGAGTAATAAACTTTTCCCAAATTTGTTTCTCGTTTTATATTTGATAGTTATCTTGTAATTAGGCCACTGCTCGAACTAATTATTTTCAACACCATACATTAGTTAAGACTATTACAACAACATTTCATCACAAACTTATATATTAATATACTCCAAATTCAATAGAATCGATTCTAGCAAATACTTATATACCTTGTTGGATTATACAGATGAAATGAAACTAAAATTGATATAACATAGGATTAAGATAAAACATTTCACGTTCAAATTTTGTAATTGTGTAGTCGAAAGCGATGCCAAATAGTGGAACCTAGCTAGTGCCAGTTGCACAGGTACTATTAAATTTTGCATAGAAATGTAAATTGAATGAAAGACTGAAAAAAGAGTCGTAGCATTACAAAACTCAATTTTATTTTGACTACATTTTTTTTTGTCTTTAATATCAATATACATTTTAGATTTGTCGGCGATAATATTGGATGGTGAGTATAGGTTATATCTCGTATCATGAGGATAGGGACTTGCTATGAAAATCTAAATCTTAGCTGGACACATACGTCTATTTCTAGGTTGAGTTATTTGTATTCTTCTTACTAGAGAAGATCAATACTTCACTAAACAAAATATAAATAACAACATAAATTTTAAATAATTAATGCAGAAATTAAAACCCTTTAAATTCATTTGGAAGAGTGGTAGAAAAGTAGAAAATTTTTTAACAAGTATTTTATTTTAATTATCTCATATATTAACAACATGAAATACTTGTATTCTCCCATTTTTTTCATATAGATTATGTTTTCCCAATTTAAATTTATAAATTGGTATAGGTTTTTTTCTATTATTGACAAAAAAAACCATTTAGTTATAATTATTTTAGCATAACCGGATCGATAAGAGTATATAAGATATAAGTACACAAACACAATAGAAAGCATTTCATTTAGTTATTTATCATACTCCTTTTTTGTCGAAGTAAACTTTGCTATTCGGTTATATATTATTGTATAATGCAAGAATAACAACATTATTTTAATAACAACTATGAGATCAACTTTAATAAGATCAAATATATCTTATAATCTTCACACACATCAGTCTAACTAGACTTGTCCCAAAACACCATAAAGTGGAAGTTGTCTCTTTACGTTCGTAGATGAAAACGTCTTGGGGTTATTTACCTTAATTATTATTTTGTTATCTTATTTGCTTATAAACTTACAAAATGGACCTCTGAGTCATAATCTCCTTCTGCATTTGTGATCAATCATTGATAATAATTTGTTTAACACGTAAACTTCGTAAAGTTGAACTACTAACCTAGAGTAGAACCATTACACCACCTACTTAGTGTTCTACTTAATTTTCTCTTTCAAGAAAATTTCATATCACAGTTTTACAAAAGAATAGATCATTTTGCTAACTAAATGCCTTAAATAAAGAATATAAGTATGGTGCGATTGTTTAATGCCTCATACGGAAGAAACAAATAATGATGTCTAAAATCTTTGGGTTATACTTATTACCTTTGACGTGAAAAACATATCAAATAAGACCATGGTGTTTCGTTATTTCCTAATTAACTTGTTTTTTACGCTCTAAACTCTAAAAAAACGTATTATACATTACCTAAAACCACGCTTATATATGTTAGTGGTCATTAAGAAAACTCCGTTCCAAGTATATACTATTTAACTGACCCCAAAAAATAGTATACACTATTCAGATAATTAAGCGGTAAAAGAGAAATATACCAGTAATATTCAGACAATAAATACATTATAATATTAACACTCTATATATTCGTTAAACATAAAAAATAGATATAGATAACATATTAAGGGTTAAATATCCAATTATAATTATGTTGTGGTGGTTTAGTAGTAAAAGGCATGTCATGTGTTGCTTTTGTCATAAAGTTACATAAAGTTGCTTTTGTCATGTGTTGCTTTTTACCTGGAAACTCTTTCATTTTCATTTTTAACTGGCCAGTTATAAATAAGAAAAAATTGCTAATACAATCTTAGAAAATGGTCAATTTGTTGCATATTCATATTGAACTTATATTAAAGAATATACCCATGAAAAACACATAATAAAACAAATAATTAAAAACATTACTTTTTGTCATGTTTACCCTTACAATAATAAAATAGTATTACATATAAGTTCAAATGACATATAATACAATATGCTGATTTGTTCAGTTGAGAGAATATTCATCTGAAATTTAAAGGTTTTTAGACTGAGTAGAGAAAACGGCTGACAAGTCATAGTATTTAGTATGCATGTCATTTTATTATATGTATGACATCGACGAATGATATTATATTCTATATATATTTATATAGAACAACGTACTGTTTATTAACAACACAAGTTATCAAGTTAAGCAATATATATCCGTTTGAAAAACTATAAATTATGTTAAGTGCAAAAAAAAATTGTGTTTTTTTTATAGGAATACAAGATTTAATGAATTGA
This sequence comes from Schrenkiella parvula, assembly GCA_000218505.1. Taxonomy (NCBI): domain Eukaryota; kingdom Viridiplantae; phylum Streptophyta; class Magnoliopsida; order Brassicales; family Brassicaceae; genus Schrenkiella; species Schrenkiella parvula. The sequence continues at coordinate 7,106,128 of CM001192.1, read as the reverse complement.
TAATTTAAGATTAATATAATAGAGAAGATGAAATGAGGTAAACAAATTATTGTATAGAAAAGCACAAAACAGTACCAAAAATATGAAAGAGATGATGATGTTCATTTTAAGGGTAGAATCATACATATTATAACTTATACAAGAAGTATCACTTTCCTTTTTATTTTGGTTACATAGTTAATTATATATTTTTTGGTTATTAAGCTCAATTTATCTTTAGAATATATATATATATATACAACTAAAATAATATTAATCTTTTATAATTACTAAAATAATCTCATTATCTATTTTACTTTTTTGTCGACAAAACTGTATTTATAAAAATACCATTACTTTTTTTTTACGGACCAAAAATTAGTAATCAAATTAGTAAACAAAAATTGAAAAACATATACGGACCAAAAAAATAAATCTACCGTTTAGTTATAGTAGTCGTATTAATCAAATTGGTAGATTTGTTTAAAATTGATAGACTTATTTTTTATTCGATAGATTTGTTAAAGGAACAAAAATTTATTGTTGGAACGATATATTTATTTTGTAAACTTATTTTTTTCTATATATGATAGACATGTTTTGATGTGATAGATTTATTGGTCAATGGTGATATATATGTTTTTGAATGATAGGCTTACTAGTTGAATGGTAAACTTATCGCTATAGATTGGTAGATTTCTTTCTTGTGTGATAGTAGAATAACTTAGCTATATAATAGATTTATTATTATTCGTGGTAAATATATTTGGATATGTAATGGTGGTAGATTTATCTTGTTCGATGGTAAATTAAAGTTGCATGGTATATTTATTTTCTTTGGCGATAGATTTTTGGTCGATTAGTATATGATGGTAGATATGGTTTAAGTGATGACATTTTTATAATAAAGTGGTAGATTTATTGCTTGTGGGTACAGATTTATTCAAATTTTCACAATTTACTAAAACAAGCTACGATTGATAAATTTATTGGTTAATATGGTGGTAGATTTATAATGGTAAATTTATATCATTTATCAATATGATGGTAGACTTGTATTTTTACATATTGTGATAGTAGAATTGAAAAGTTTATATACAATGTTGTTAGATTTGTATGTTTACATCTAATAATGTTAGACTTGTATGTTTATATCCAATGATGGTAGACTTGTGTATGACTTGTAAGATACATACAACGAATTTATAACGCAAATACCAGTTGCAAACACTGATCGATATAAGTCTACTATCATTAAAAACACCAATCATATACTACAATCACAAACACCAATTGTAAACAAAGATCACAAACGCTTATAGAAAAAAATTGATATTTATTTTATGATTAATTTTAGTATTTATTTATTTTTAGTATCAATGATATTTTTGTTATTAAAATGATAAAAAAGGTTGAAAAGATTTTTTCAAAGAAATATGCATGAGTTTAGTAATCTGTATTTTAAGGTTGTTTTAGTAATATAAGAACTTTTCAGCATTGTTTTCGTATTTATCTCTAAAAATACTGTAAAGTTTTATTTTTTAAGAAAAATTTGTGAATTGACTATTTGATGGCTACACTCATCTTAAAAATTAATCACATAAGAAAAATAAATAAAACAACCTTGAAAAGTCTAGAAATGACTAAGCGAATGACAATCTTTGCAAAAACCAATTTGCAAACGCCAATCATAAACACAAATCACAAAGGTTATAAAAAAACTTAATTTTTATATTAAAAATTTTCTTATTAAAATTATTATTATATAATTACTATATTATTATTTATTTATTTTTATCCGAGTAGAATTTTCTTTAAAATATGCATTGGTTGAATAATCTGATATTTTAGAATATTTTTTAGTATATAACTAAATTTTCAAAATTGTCTTAGTAATTAACTAACCTTTCAAAATTATTTTAGTAATTAACTAACTTTTTAAAATTGTTTTAGTAATGATTTCTAATTTGAATTGTCATCTAATTAAGAAAAAACCCAAATATTTCAAAACAAAAAGGTATATTAATGATTTTTTGTCTTCTTTGTATACCCAACTGTATCATAACTATGGATTTCACATTTTGTCTTTTTTTTCTTTCAAATTTTGTCATTTTCTATTGCAGTTTTGGTCCGTCGATGATAGTGTGTGTTGTCAAAGCATTCTTGGGGCTATGTGTTCGTTTTAGTGCTCATAATTAAAAGAGACCACCAAGTTTGTTAACAAAATATGATTCTCCAACCTACATTCTCGGGATCATTTCAAGACTTACAATCATGCACACATTTGTTTCACACCAAAAATGTCGATGTAGATGTAGCTCTTGTGAAATTTATTCAAATTCAGGATAAGCAACTTAACATGATCAAACATTCATACCAAACCTAATCATATATCGAGTTACATACTTGTATATAGCATAAATATCTGAACCTGAATCATATACTCTATTCTCCCCCAAAACGACAAAGTAAGAATCGTTAATGGTATACAAATACTTGAAGATGAGAGTGGTCCCCAAAATAAATACTCTTTCATGTCTCTCTGAATACAAAACACAATTGCTTATAAAAACCATTTCGTGTCTTTAATAGTTCTTCCCACAAACAAGAAAAAACATTCTAACAACAAAGATAAGAACTCTGAAGCTTCCACTCTTAAAATGGCAACTTTCTCTTATTTCCAACACTACCCTCACTCTCTTCTTGATCCTCTTCTCTTCTCCTCACCTAACTCCTCCATGAAGCTCTCTGATTTCATAGACCAAAGTCCACTCCATTCACTACCAAACACTTCCACAATCCTAGACACTTCCTTAAACCCGTTTCTTGATTCATATAATGTTGAAGAAAGCTCTGATGTTAAGAAACAGAACAACACCATCACAGCCACAATCACCCGTTCTTCTTCTGACGACCAGCTTAGCCACGGACCATCCATCACTTCTGCCGGAAACAGCCGTCGGAGGAAGAGCAGAAACGGGTCTAACTCCAAGGTAAACTGAATCAGCTTGTCGTGCACTAAGCACTCTCATGTTGTGTTAGATAGAAACGTAAACGTTGGGGTGGTGTTGTCAATTAGGAAGGAGTAGAGGGCATAAAAAGCAAAAAGCAGAGAAAGGATAGCTCAAGCGACGTCAAGGAGAAGAGAACGAGCGAACAAGAGGCTCCCAAAGATTACATACACGTTAGAGCAAGAAGAGGCCAGGCTACTGATAGGCACAGTCTCGCAGAGAGGGTATTTTAGTCATTTTCTCTTCTAACTTTTAATTATTTCATTAATCAATCGTTTTTCTTAAAAAAATTTTGATTAGTAATACTTGATTATAGGTGAGAAGAGAAAAGATATGTGAGCGGATGAAGACTCTCCAAAATCTTGTTCCGGGATGTAATAAGGTTAGCTAGAGACTCTTTTATTTAGTAAAGACGATGTTTTTTTATTTTATTTTATTTTAAAAATATTTATTAATCAAAACTTAAAAACGAATAGGTCACAGGGAAAGCTTTCATGTTGGATGAAATTATAAAATATGTTCAGTTTTTGCAAAATCAAGTTGAGGTGCATTTCTCTATATATCTTTCTCTTGCAAAATTTTAGGTTAATATATATAAATTAATTATAAATATCTTCCTTTTTCATTATTAGTTTCTGTCGACCAAGTTAGCTTCCATAAGTCCAATGGTCTATGACTTCGGTTTGGACCTTGATGGCCTCATAGTTAGTCCTGAGGTACTTTATCTACACTCCATCTCTTATTATTTACTTAATCCGGTCAACGATTAATCGGTTCTGGTAATCCCGAAAACTGGTTATTTATCGATTGCAATTAAGTATGGTGTTGATGAACAGATTGGATCCACAGAAGTAGGAGCAGCTTTTACCAATACAGTGCCAACATCTACTCTCTTTGCTTCACTTTTGGATGGTCCTATAGTACCTACACAGGTACAGTTTCATGTAATTTATGTCCTTTTCTATAGAAGTACAGATAATATATTGAGGAGACTCAAGAATGGATAAGAATCACTTAAACACTAATTAGTAGATAATGTTTAGGAAGAAGGAGTGGGTTCAACAGCAACAACTTCTGTTGTTTCTCTTAATTAATCACATGTCGACACAAACACAAAAAGCCTGCTTTCGTGAGTTTCCTCTCATCTTGTCTCTTCAACTACCTAATTATTATTATTACTATTATTTTAACAATTCTCGTATAATTGTCAAAAAGCTAGTTTTGGTTTCGTAAATATTGGTATTGTTATTGTATGTAGGTTGCTTTCATCTCCTCCCATATGCACGGAGTAAATAAAAAACAGGGATAGTAAAAAAAGATGCGATCGTTTGTTTTTTCTAGAGTTTTAAAGAAAATAAATAAAAGCTCATTTTTTCATGTGTCTTCGAAAGTTTCAACATCGTTATCTTCATGCTCACAATCATCAGCATCATCATCATAATGCAAAGGATAAAAGATTTGGGCATCTGAGGAAATGGGCATAGACAATTTCGATGAAGGAAACAGAGACATAAACAAAGAAGACCTATTAGCTGAATTCATATTCTTTTATATTTTTAAAATACTTTTGGCTATTCACTTATTATGTATTCCTTGTTCTTAGTTCTTGTATTTTCACCATTTGTGTATGCCTGCAAAAATGTTTTCTTTCTTTGTCCACTTATATTATAGGAATTATACTTCAAATAAATTGAAATTAATCATATTTGAATTTATAAATCTAACTTCATTTATAAATTTATATATTATTTAGTAATAGCCGTTAAATGAACGGAATCATTGATTTTTAAAAAAGTTTTTAACAATTCATTTTAATAAAATAATCATGATAAATATTATGTGATATAAGTTCTCATATAGTTTCGATTATGAATACTACATAATCTACTTGATTATTATGATATTGATATATTACAATTTTTGTAGAATATTAGAATGAATTAGTCTGATATATGTATCATAACAATTATGTATATTATATGGTTTAGACTAAAATTTTTGATTATTTTCTATTCAAATTTAGTTTCATATTTATGAGTTTGAAAATAGGCTAACCCATCTCTTTAACATCTCTGGCATCGGATTAACCTTTAAAATTAACAAATAGTACGTAAGACTTTCTAGTCTTACATTTTTCGCCATTTGATTATTTTCAATATATTGTTTAATCATTACAGTGTTAGATTTTAACTCACAGTTAATTTCCTTCGCATGCTGAACAATCCATGTTCATTTTTAATGTTCATGTAATCGTATTAACAAATAATATTTAATATAAGTGTGGTTACAAGTTAATATTTGTTAAAATGGGATAATCCGTCTATTTAACCCGCTTAGCATGGGCTAAGTTTTTTAATGACTTCATAATCTAAATAGGTTAATCGAGTTTGCACTGTTTTTCAAAATTTTACATGTTTTTATAGAATAACACATAAAAGATCGCAAATGCTAATCGTAAACACATATCACAAAAGCCTATTTAAAAAACATGTTTTCTAATTTTATTATTATTAATATTATTATTAACTTATTACTATATTATTATGTATTTATTTTTAATATCAATGATATTTTTGTTATTAAAATGCAAAACTATGTTTCAAAGACTTTTCTTTTAAAATAAGCATTGAATTAGTAATCTGATATTTTATAAGATTTATTTAGTAATTAACACATTTTTCAAGATTATTTTAATAATAATCTTAAATATTATAATATTTTTATAATGAGATTCAACTAAAAAATATGATAGAAATGATAAAAACTTTTAAATTTGATGAAACAACTCGGACACGATCGTAATCTTAAAAAATATCAACTCTAACACATTCCACCATATAATTAAATCATATAATATTTAAAAAGTTTCTAATATTTTAATTTGTTTCATCAAATTAATATAGTTATTATATATTTTTATTTATGAGATGTAACTAAAAAATGATTAACGAAATAAAACTATATTTTACTTATTTTTAAGTAAAAGCTGCACAAAATTGTTGTTTAAAGGTTCTCTAGGAAAAGCAAGATTTATGAACGTCAAATTCTCAACCAGATTATGAACGTTAAATCTGGACAATGGTGAATTTGATTCAAAAATTCAATTTGAAATATGGTAAGCTCAATTAAAAATTCAGCGAATTTGGTTGTATCGCCCTTTTTATATGTTGTGTACTTGTCAATCCCAACTAAGCTCTCTCCACTGCTTCATTTGATAGGTTCTCAATCTCCCATAGCTACGAAAACAAAATCTGCAAATTCATTGACAGAGAGAAAAAGACGCTGGCAAGGTATAGTGAGAGACGGTGACCACCGGCAAGAGACGGCGATCACCGGTGGGAGCTGTCGACCACCAGCGAGAGCTGGCGACTACTAGCGACCACCGGCGAGAGCTGGCGACCAATAGCAAAATAGAAAATAGAAAAAAATAAGTATTCAATAGAAAAATAGTACTATATAAGCTATTAGTTAGAGTTTTTTTTTGAAAACTTCTCTCAGGGAAAGGAAGGGAAATTAAAGAAAAATAAGGGAACGAGGGAGATTTGTATTTTTTTTAAATAAAGAAAATTGTATGACTATAATGAATAGTATAGTACATGATGAAATTCTATTTTTTACAAGTTTATATAGTACTAGTAAACCCAAATTAAAGAACGTAAATTATGACACTGACAAATAACATATAACAATAGAAATATAAATTTTAGATGAAAATTAGTAAAAATGAAAACTAGCGACTCCAAATTGAAGAACATAAAATGTATTTGATAAAAAAAAAACGATAGAAACCTAAACCTTAGATGAAAAATATTGAATATGAGAACTATAATAATTACTATGTTCATGCCATTATGTTTATCAGTTTAAAATTAAATTTTTCATTTTTATTTGTGGAAAGAAATAAAATCATACTTTGATTTAATCTGTATATTATATTTTCATATCTTAAGTGTACATAGAATAGTACATGGGTACTAAAAGAAGTAAACAATATAGAACATATATATGTATATAGCAAGACACTTTAATAAATTGAAATGATACCATAATATTTTGAAGAAACGATATTATACTACTTTCAGAAACTTTGTTTGAATAACCATATTCAGGAAACGATACTATACTATTTTCTGAAACTTTCTTTAAATAATTGTTATGTTTACATATTATATAAATGATTAATACAATAGATTCTCAAAAGAGATAATTACTAAAATAATTTTGAAAAGTTGCATGATTATTAAAACAATCTTAGGAGATTTCAGATTATTAAAACAACATTAATTTCAAAAAAAGATTTGTAAACCTAGTTTTTCTGTTTAATAACGAAAATGCCATTAGTATTAAAAATAATAATAATAAAAATAATATCTTATTTAAAAACAAATTATTTAAAAACTCAAACTCGTATTTAAAAAAAAGTCGACTTTTAAAAAAAAGAATTTTTAAATAAATGTTTGTGCTTTTTGTTTATGATTGATGTTTGCGATTAGCGTTTTTAATGATGGTAGATTTATATCGATGTGATTTCTAAATGATGGTAAACTTATATAATTCGACATTTCAACTAGAGTTTGTGTTAGAAATTCATTGTATATAGCGATAATTATTAAAACAACTTTGGAAAGTTGTCTAATTACTAAAACGACCTTTATTTTAAATGAAAAGACTCGTAAACCTAGTTTTCTGTTTAATAAAAATTGTCATTAGTATTAAAAATAAATAAATAATAATATTAAAATTAAAAAATAAATTTTATTTAAAAAATAAATTTTTAATTAAAAAAGTTCAAAATCGTTTTTCGAAAATGATTATTTTTAAATAAATAAACGTTTGTGATTTGCATTTACGATTGGCGTTTGCTATTGACGTTTTCAATGATGGTAGACTTATATCGATGTGATTTCGAAATGATGGTAGAATTATATAATTCTGCGTTTCAACCAGCGATTGCATTAGAAATTTGTTGTATATATTTTACAAATCACACATATGTCTACCATCATTAGATATAAACATATAAGTCTATCATCATTGGATATAAACATACAAGTCTACAATCACTGTTTGTAAACATACAAGTCTACCATCATTATATATAAAAATACAAGTCTACCACCACATTGACAAATTGTATAAATATATCTACCACTGTCTACCGACTTTATAACGTTTTAGTAAACGAAGAAAGATTTAAAAAGTTTACTGTCAAAACCAAAAAGTCTACCAATGATTATAAATCTATCATCACTAAAAATATATCTACTCGTCAAATACGGAACGGAAAAAGTCTATCTCCAAAATACATAAATCTACCAACACGAATAAATCTACCACCGAAAAATATAAATCTACCATCAATACTTATCAAAATAAATCTACCACCAATACTAATAAATCTACCACCAAATCTACGGTAACTATATGGTAGACTTTTTTTTGGCGCCAATATTTTTTTTTGGCATACTTGGCAAAAATTAGTAATAGCATTTTTGTAAATAAGTTTTTTGATCAAAAAAATGTAATATAGGTAATGAATGTTGTTTTATTAATTTGAAAGATTAGCATTCTTTTTTGGTCATTTTTAAACTTTCCAAAGTTGTTTTAGTTATTCTCCTTTCTTAAATACAAAAAGATAATTAATAGACATACTATTCCATCAAGATTCTATGGACTAGCTATATGCGACACAGAGGAAACAATAAAATTCGCCATGCCGGTGTGCAGATTCCAGTCCCGATATACATATGTTTGACCATGATATACCACATGTGTTTAGTAATGGTAGTGGTAGTAAATTCAAGATATGATGTAATTATATACTATAAGTGAAATGTAGTATAGAAAATGTGCATTTGTAAATAGTATGATAATGTTAAGATTCTACAGTGAGACAATGAAAGTTTCAGTTGCATCATTTGTAAGAGTGTATCCAGATTTGGGAGATGTGATATATGAAGGTGACAAATTGTGTACAGAATATAATAGAATGTCATATTAGTGTTGACAACAAACAATTATGTATTATTTCATAATTTTTCATGTACTATATAAAATACTGAATTCTACGTATAAAACAATTATTCTTATGTTTTGCAATAAATCATTATCCTAAGAAGAAGTTAAAATGAAGATACATATTTAGCATCATTCTTTGAATTTAAAAAAAAAAGTTAAAAAATCAGATAAATGCATAAAAGTAATGTGTTATTATTTTTATCATAAAAATATATAGAACTTAAAGAATTTTTATTTTCACCTTAATATTAAATAATAATTTTTATAAAAATACCTGCATTTAAAAAAATTTAAAATATGGTATATACAAAAAAAATCTATATTTTTTCAATCAAATTGTAAATTTTTTCTTTTAAGAGATTGAATTTAACGGATTTTATCAAATAAGCAAGGATTGGTGGATTGTTATCACTAAAGTGAACATTTACATGGTATTTGCAAAATGGGCCATAGGCTCATGATCTTGGCGTCGAAAAAGGAACTCAAATTAATTACGCTAAACATATACTAATTGGAGCATATATATTACTTCAACAACACTTATCACAAGCTAATTTTTTTAATAAGTCCCAACTCATATAATCCATTAAAAATATATATATATATATATATATATATATTCCTGTTGGTTTAGAGACTAAAAGGAAAACTGAAGTTGATATAACATAGGATTAAGATAAAACGTTTCATGTTGAGTTTGGTATTTGTGTACAAGAAAGCGATGTCACATTATGGAAGCTAGCTAGTGCCAGTTGCATAAGTACTATTAAATCTTTGGAGATTTTGCATATAATCGTACATTGAATGGAAAAGAGAAAAGAGAGTCGTACACTTACAAAACTCAATTTCAATTTGAATCAATTTTGTCTTTAATATTTTTATCGCATTGTAGGTGACAATATTAGATTGTGAATATAAAGATTATCTCTCATATCATGAGGATGGAGACTTCTATGAATATCTAAACCGTAGAAGGAAACGTTCGTCTATTGTTCTTTTTTTTTTATTAACATCATCATATATCATTAAGCTGAAGCAATGTAATCATCATAGAAGATAGTTACAAGAAGATCTGGAACATCAGAATAATGTCTGAAAAATGACAAAAAAATCTTTATTTTTGGCTAGACAATGTGCAGCCTTATTACATGTTCTTCTTCGTACCCATACAAAATTTGAAATCATCAAAATTTAAGTTCATGCTCTTCCAAACTCTCCTTAGTGTCTACAATGGCAATCGTCTTGCAAAGGAAGATTGAGAGTTGTTATTGTGACAAGCTATCACTGTTCTAAATTTTACCTCAAAAGAAATAATTGGATTTCTTAATTCTTGATATGGTAGTTGCATTCATTTCGAAATAGCATGTGCATATATGCATTTGAAAAAAAAAGATGATGGATAGATTCATACTCAAGACGCATATAATTTTAAGAGTTTGCAATTTTTTTGATATGTGACATTTAACTTAAGAGAAATTAAACTTGTGACTTTCGACTCCTTAAATTTTAAATTCAAAGCATTTAATCCAGTCAACATCATTTTAGTCAATATTGATTTTGATTTAAATTTGATAATTTCTGTAGTTTATTTAAAAAAAGAAAAATAATTCATGTTAAAATCATCAAAATATTAAAACTAATGTGTAAAAATACATGAAAAAAATTGACTAAAATAGACTTTTTCGTAAATACCCGAATTATATCAAAACAAAAGGAGTATATTTACGATTGTGTGTCTTCTTTGTATAACCCAACGGTATTATGGATTGGACTTGACACCTTCTTCACATTTTTTTGTTTGTCTTATTTTTTTTTTTGTCTTTTTGTGTAAAGGAAACTTCCCATGTCGATCCAAAATGAGAAAGGGACAAAGTTTTTGTTTTATTTTTAAGAAATTGGACAAAAAGTTTGTTAATGAGAAATCACGCGTCAAAAATACATTTTATTTTATCTCTAATTTGTTTTGACCTATTTTCTAATTCTTTAAACTAAATATATTATATGTTTGGACCGTAAGTAATCCCTTTATCTAATGGGTGACTGGATGAAAATATTAATGCTGTAAAAATGTCTTTAAATCAGATTTCAATCAGACTTTTATATTTAACACTCACCAAAAGTCCAAAATATTTTTTTAAATGTCCATTTCACAAAACCATATTTCGGTGGATGAATTTCTTTTGAACATAAATTAAGAAATTATCTTTGTAAATAAAAATTATAGTAAATTTCGATTGTCAAAACTACCAAAATAATATTGATTGTGGTCTGCACTTCACACCCAGAAATCTATAACGTATGTAGTTGTGCTTGTAAACGGTGTCTGGTTAATCGAGAATCAGATAGAAAAATAGATGTAAAGAATGAACTAAGGCAAGTAGGTGAACAAAAAAACAAAGAATGAACTAATGCAAGCAAATTATGCAGATCTGTTTCCAAAACTTTTGCTGTTATTATCTTCTTTTTTTTATATCAAACTTTGATAACAATTTATATGTTAAATCCATAATTAATGAAAAAAAAATATAATAGAGATGTTCAGTCTGGACTTTTCGGATCAGATTCAGTTTTTAGTAAAATATACTCTTATTTCTCAAAGAAATTTTGGTTTTAGATAGGTTTCTTTTTTGGTTTTTGATTTTCCGTAATATAAAAAAATAAATCCATTTAAAACATATTAATATATAATACAGTTTTTGGATCAGTTATTTTAGTTTGGTTCAGATCATATCGGTTTGGTTAATCCGGATTGAACACCAACACACCATTGTTTGTAATTCCTAAATTTTTCTAGTCTAAGTAAAAGTAAACAAATTCAGTTATATTTATAAATTAATATCTTATTAAATTAATAAATTTTTCGATTTTGAATTAAATTTTTGATAAATTAATAATTTGTTAGATTAATAAAATAATATAATATCAATGTTATTAATTTATAAAGTTTTACTCTGCATTGAATTTTAGTGAAATACGTTTGTGTAGTCTACAAAAATGAAAACTTTCTTCTCCCAAAACGATAAACTAATGTAACAAATCATTAGTGATATATTATAATTAAAAAAAAACTTTTACCAAAATAGGATATTATGCTTTGTTAGTATACAATATCAACATTCAATAAAAAGAAAAGAATAAAAACTCGCAAAAAATTTGCCGCCGAAATATGGTAATCTCTTCTCAATTAAAAAATGTAATTTTGAATATAAACTTAAAGAAAGATGAGTGGTCCCCCAAATACAATTTCATCCCTCTCTCTGAATACAAAACACAATTGCTTATAAAAACCATTTCGTGTCTTTAATTGTTCTTCCCACAAACAAGCAAAAACACTCTCACAAAGATAAGAAATCCGAAGCTTCCACTCTTAAAATGGCAACTTTCTCTTATTTCCAACACTACCCTCACTCTCTTCTTGATCCTCTTCTCTTCCCCTCAGCTAACTCCTCCATGAAGCTCTCTGGTTTCAACGACCAAAACCATCTCTATTCACTACCAAACACTTCTACAATCGCAGATACTTCGTTAAACCCGTTTCTTGATTCATATAATGTTGCGAAAACGGAAACCTCTGATGTTGCGAAAACCGATACAACCGCAATCACTGGTTCTTGTTCCGGCGACCAGATCAGCAACGGACCATCCACTGCCTCCGCCGGGAAAAAACTTCGGAGGAAGACCAGAAATGTGTCCGAGTCCAAGGTAAATTAGTTAAACTTGTAATGTAGTTTCATGTTTTGAGACGGGGTTGTGATAGATAGAAACGTAAATGTTGGGGTGGTTTCGTAATTAGAAAGGAGTAGAGGGAAGAAAAAGTAAAAAGCAGAGAAATGGTAGTTCAAGCGACTTCAAGGAGAAGAGAACGAGCGAACAAGAGGCTCCCAAAGATTACATTCACGTTAGAGCCAGAAGAGGCCAAGCTACTGATAGCCACAGCCTCGCCGAGAGGGTATTTTAGTCATTTTACCTATAATTTTTAAAGTATTTCACTAATCATGGGTTTATAAAACAAATTAGTTTATTATAATATTTTGGTTGTATAAATATAGGTGAGACGAGAGAAGATAAGTGAGAGGATGAGGACTCTACAAAACCTTGTTCCAGGATGTGATAAGGTTAGCTAGAAATTATTTTAATTAGGAAATCTTGATAATGTTTTAATAATATTTTTTTGTTTCTATAAAGTTTTTTTAATGAAATGTGACATTTAAACGAATAGGTAACAGGGAAGGCCCTCATGTTGGATGAGATTATAAATTATGTTCAGTCCTTGCAAAATCAAGTTGAGGTACATTTTTCTTCTTATGACATTTTATGTTAAAAATAATATATATATAAACTATAACAATTTTCCTTTTTGCATTAGTTTCTCTCAATGAAGCTAGCTTCTATAAGTCCAGTGGTATATGACTTTGGTTCGGACCTTGATGGCATGATAGTTAGACCCGAGGTACTTCATCTACACTCCATCACTTACTTATCCGGTTAACGATAATTAAACCGGTTCCGGTAATTCGAAAAGCCAGTTATCGATCGCAATTAAGTATCTTGCTGATGAACAGATTGGATCCACGGAAGTAGGAGCAGATTTTACCAATACAATGCCAACAACTAGTCCTCTCTTTGCTTCACTTTTGGATGATCCTATAATACCCACACAGGTACTGTTTCATGTAACTTATTTCCTTTTTATAATAGTGATTATTTTTAGATAATATTAAGGAGAATCAAGCAGAGATAATGATCACTTAAAACATTAATGGATATATGATGTGTTACTTAAAATAGGAAGAGGGAGAAGAAAGAGAGAAGTTTGTAGACAGAAGTGGGTTCAACAACAACAGCTTCTGTTCTTTCTCTTAATTAATCACATGTCGACACAAACACAAAAGCCTGCTTTCGTGAGTTTCTTCTGATCTTGTCTCTTCAACTACCTAATTATTATTATTAGTATTATTTTAACATTTCTCATATAATTGTCAAAAATCTGGTTTTGGTTTCGTAATTATTGCTTTGTTATTGGATGTAGGTTGATTTAATCTCCTCCCACATGCACGGAGGAAATAAAATCTATGCAAACTAGGGTTTGTAAAAATGGATATAATTATTTCTTCCTTTTCTAGGGTTTAAAGAAAATAAAATAAAAGCTTATTTTTCATGTGTGCTATGAGAGTTTCAACATCGTTATCTTCATGCTCACATATCCATCGCCATAATCATCTTCATCATCATCATCAAAAACGTAAGATAAAAGAGATGGGAGTCTGAGGAAAAGGCAGAGGAAAGAGCCAAAGAGGACCTCTTAGCTTAATTAGTGTTTTGAATACTTTTGTGTTATTCACTTATTAAGTATACTCCTCTATTAATTAGCTCTTGTGTTTTAATCACTTGTGCACAAATGTTTTCTTTATTTCTCCATTTATTTTTATGTAAACTGTTATTCAAACGTTTATGTTATATTTCCGAAACATAAATATAAATATGCGGGGAAAAAATCCCATACATATGAATAGTAATGATTCGTTTTCTGTCAATTTATTTGTTCTAAAACAATGTCAGAAGAAAATATAAGATTTTGTTTTTGCTAGAACACTTTAATGTACTGTTGAATAGTTTGGTCATAGTTTTCTGCTCTCACTTGTCACACATTGATAACTCCCATTCCTCTGTCTTTTCAAATTACATACATTACACATGATATACATATTTATATAATATATATGTATATATATGTGCTCTTCTTTCTTTTCTTTTCTTTTGTTCAACGGATCCTTTCTTCTTTTTACAGCATTTTTAAGTATGTCTAAGTTACCAAAATTCTTGAAATAGATATTAATGATAAATAATCATTAAGATTTAACATTTTCAATGCGCAATTGCAAGTTTTATTAATTTGTATGCACCTAAATTCAAATCTGCAAGAGCCATAAATATATACATTTACTCTAGATTACATATCACTACAAAAAAATACAAAACATAACTAAAAATTTCACGGCGACAATCATTTATAACAAAACTTTGCGACAGATTTATACAATTTAACGCATAAATAAGTAAGTTATAACATTTGTGTGTAAAATTATAGCTAGTTTATCAATTTAAGGTTGTACCAAAATTGTAGTTAGTGGCACTATAATTGTTTTAAAATTTGACACAACAGTATTTCGTAGTAATTTATAACAAATAACTAATAATTTGTTAAAGAAAATAAATTGAAGATAAAATAATCATGGCTATAGCGATAGATTAACATGGCTAATTGTTTGGCGTCTATGACTATTGGTGGCTAACTTTTGTTAGCACTACATATAACTAAGAAAAAAACTATTATGAAAAATAATCTCTAAATATTTCTCAAAAAAACAAATGATATAACCACATATACATAAATAAAATTCACAGCTATATAATAATTTTATTACAAACAGTATTTTTACGATTTACATATACAAGTTACATAAAAATGCATAGCTATATTCCGCGTGTTTTATAATATATATATTTTCCACATATAATTAGATACATATACATTATTCAGATTTTAATAGATAATAACAACAAAAAAGTAGAGCATAATAAAACATAAGATTATTTTTATCGGTAACGACGAAAACATATGCAGGATTAAAAAATAGAAAATATAGCAAAGTTTGCTACTAAAACGGCATAATAGAAGAATCCAAACCACAAATGATATTTAGTAACTAATGAAATTTGGGTATTAATCTTATACAAATTGCTCATAATTTAATCACTTGAACGAACTAACAGATTTCTCATTCCCTTACTGTAATTGGTTGGATTATACTAACAATTACATGTACAACCCTATACCAGACCCATAACGTATTACTAGGATTCAAAAAACGGAAACTACTTACTTAGATTTTTAGACGTTTCATTTGATTTACAGATAAAATATAATGATTAGTAGTCAAAGGTAAAAAAAGAAACATCTACAAATATGCCTGCATCGATTGGTTCTGTTTTAATAGATAATTAGACTTGGGCATACCAAGTAGTCAGCGTTTTGTTGGTTTCTGTCCTTTAGGTATCTTCTGTGCTTTCTAGTTGTTTGTGTTTTTATTATGTTCTGTTTTCCAGTATATATATATATATATAGTAGTTAATGTTACAGACTTAATTTATAAATTAATTTTATAGAGTTAAACATTAGTAACTATATATATATATATATATATATATATACTATAATATATATATATATATATAATATATATATATATATTTAACTCTATAAAATGAATTATATTGAATTATATTGAATAGTCTTTTATTTATTTTGTTTCTCCCCCAATAAATGTCTCGAAGTGACACTTTCTACTTGGCTCATACTGTCTTGTTTATTAAACTAACATTTGTATTATTCCATTTTAATAAAATCCCAAATAGTGTATTTGATAGTTAAATTCCAACTAATTCGTACAAATCTTTCGGTCTCACGTACATTGTGTTTAAATCATCTAGTGACAACATCTTTACAGGAATGATTGATAACACACAAGTGAAAGAAAAGTTATATTTGACCCGCAAGTCGATATTATTACACAGATAATAAAGCCAAAACAATATAAATTCAAAAGCAACAATTCGAAGGCATGATTAAATGAGCAGTCCATATTGGTCTTAAAAAGATTTACATGTATACATTATACATATGTCTAGTCCCATCTCTTTTATTACACTTTCTTTTTCTTTGTTTGCATGTATCTAACTTTCTTTCCACGTGTAGAATAATTTACATTCATAATAAACGATCTATATAATAAACGATCGCGAAATAGTAGCAAATCTGTAGACTTTTTAGATCATTTATGTAGAAACTCCTATACGCAACAGCCTCTTTAATTATAAAACTCTTATAAATATTGTTGGCCACGTACAAAGAACAAAAATAAAACACAACGACATGTATAGATTAATTAATCTATATAAAAAGATAGATTCATGAAATTATTATGGTCTTTGTCTGCTCTAGAAATTACCACTGTCTCGTGTCTCTCTTCTCGTATTTTCTTTAACTAGAATTCATTTCGTTTGTTCCCTACATTGTTGAGATGCAAGCTAGTTAGTATCTAGTATGTACAGTGAATAGTACTTGCCTTTTCCTTGTTATGTATATGCTACGTTGATAACATGTCATATATATATTAGCACTATCATTGGTTACTGGCGAAATGCATGGAAAAATATTCAAAGAATATACATAAAAAGCATGAAGCATGGATCCATTACTCATATTCAATTGAATTTTGAATTGAAAATCCATGATCTTTAATGTTACATTGGAGCTAAGATTATACGACACATCTAGCAATGAATATAGATAACATATGTGTTTGGCTAACTGATTTTGAATTATGAAGTTATGAGATGGATTCTAAGAAATATTTGACGTAGATAAATTCAAACGTGGAAAAGCATATGCAAACAAAAATCACTTCTTAGAAAGGTTAGTTTTGTATATTATATTGATATACTTATGGTGAATAATAACTTTAACAAAAAAAACTATGATGAATTATAAGGAAAACTAGACAAAATCGTCCATTTCTTTTTTGGTAGTGGTATCACTTGTCGAAGATTTGCCTTATTGGTCAGGTCAGAGATTAAATCCCTCAAACCTGAAATTATTACTCTGCAAGTTAACTACTCGTAGACCCTTTTAGTGACAAAAAGTCGAACTTGTACGTGATAGATTTGGACCAATAAAATTATTGAAATCGATATGTCATGCTTTTTTCGTGTCTACTTTCTTTAGTGTCTATATATACAGATATATATTAATTATGTACGTATCATGTTACATTTATTATAATCAATCAATGTTATAGTTAGATATATGCATTATTAGTCAATACTAGAGAAAGAAAATTGAAAATATAAATTCGAAAAATTAAAACTATAAAAAATTAGAAAATATCACCTTTTTAATATGACTTATTCTAAGAGAATCGTAAAATGTTTGATGCAAAGGAGATATTAATAGATATCAATACAGTATAAAATAGAAGAGTTCAAAAAGTTGGGAATAAAACAAATGACAAAGAAAAAAAATCAATCCAACACCAATTTAATATCAGTTTCTTTTTTGTGACTATGTAGCACCAATATATATTGATGTTAAATTGTTATGATAATTGATACCTCAAGTTTTATTAAGTAAAACCTCGATCAAACTCAATCCGCAAATTAACAGGTCATACAGTCATAGTATAAGGTTAGAATCGAAAGAAACTCTTACACACCAAGAATCCAAGAAAATAATTAATCTAAGTTATCAAGATTTGATTTGTTATATCTATCCAAACAAGACTCAAAAATCACGCAAACAAAATATCAAATAGAAGTTGTAAACAAATTAGCGAAAAAAACAGTAAATCAAACAAAGATCAATCAATTAATAGAAACGCGACTAGATGCTTAATATTAGATGCTTAATATTACCTATTAAAACTAATCATTAAGCCTAAGAACACTAATTTAGATTAATACACTTCTATAGCACTAATTTTATGTTAATCAAGTAAGTAACATCAATTCACATTGGTAATCACAAAAAGGTAAGCACATATTTCAACAAATCCTAATAGCTACTAAACACTTTAATCATCAACTTCCGTTGGCTAAGCATGCTAAGTACTCAAATAATTTATTCAGGCATTTCATCAAACACCTTCAATGCATAAAAATGCCTATTATCTGGATATTGATTAGTTAAGTCAACTCTGACATTAAATATATCAAATGAACAAAGATTAATGTAGCCTAAGCCCTAGAAACCATAGATCCACAATTAATCATCTCTCATCTACTTAATCCAAAAACCCTAAAAAAGACTACTCAAAACACATGACCAGAACAATGAAATTAAAAGTAATTATTGTTGAGATGATGATTGGTGATTATGGTAAGTGAAAAATCAAAGAGAAGTTACTAAAGATCACAAGAAAAATATGAATCTCTCATGAAGTATCCTTTAAATCTTGAAAAAGGGTTATGAAGTATTTTTTTGTCCAAAAAGAACAGTTTCTAGAAAAAAGTAGGTTTTTTAAAAAAATTATATGGTCAAACAAAGAAAATTTTGTCGATCCAAAAAAATATTTTGAATTCTAAAATCGTAAAGCTTCATCGTTGACTGGACGTGGCTATGCAGTGGGTTTCATATGGTTGTTAGGTGAGGTCGCTCGGATGGCAGTGATCTAGGTTGACCGCTGGAGTGGACCGTTGCACGTCTTGGAATCGTTGTGTTCGGCAGCGGGTAACGAATGGGTGCTGTGAGTGGCTGCTGGTAGCAGCGGTCAGATAGACCGCTGGACAGAGCCGCTGCGCAACTTGGTGTCTTTGTGCTTGTCAGCGATTCACCCTTGATCACTGGGAGTGGCTGCTGGAGACGCCTTAGATGTGTCTGCCCGCTGGAGGAAACCAATGAGGCCACAGCGGTTGTCTGGAGGCCGTTGTGGGTGTCCATTTTGAGTACTAAAATCGTCTGTGTTTTTTTTCATTTTAAATATCCCGAACACTATAAAACCGTTGACTTGTTTCTCGTGAACCTGATTGTGACAAATGCACATGTATGTACTTATATGATGTCTATATGTAAGCTAAAATTTACTAATATTGTTCAATTATTATAATGATGTGTTGTGTTCTATAGTATGTTTTTTTTCATATTCATTACTATGCACACATCATATTCTTTTTCTAAGTAAATATATATATACAAATATATATTAGTTTTGCATATAACATGTATGCATAATTAGTCAATGTTAGAGAAAAAAAAATCAGAAAATAAAAACTATATATAAGGTTTATAATATATAAAAATTAGGAAAAAAATATTTTGTTGTTAATGTTCGACTATTTTTGAAAAAATCGTAAGATATCTGATATAAAAGATACACTAATATATATCAATACAGTAGAAAACCAAAGAATTCAAAAAAGTTTAGAGTAAAGAAATGACAGGGAAAAAACACGAATCTTCAAAGAGATGGTTGTAATATCATGTCTGTAGCACCAAGATATATTGATATTAAATTGTTATAACAGTTAATATAATAATGTATTGTGTTCGATTATGTTGATATTACTTTATCTATTATAAAATTTGCTATAGTATTAGGTTTAATTTTCTTTCTCTCTCTTTCTCAAAAAATAATTTTCTTTTTACTGACCCGCATTTTTAAAGTGCGAGATTTATATTTTTAACAAAATTGTAATTAAGTAGAAAGAAAGATTTGATTTTTTAAATTTTGTTTTATGTGTGAATTGTTTCTACAAAATCGTATCGTGAATTATTAAAAAAAACTATATTATACATGTAAAACATGTAATTTGTTTTAGTTATATTAATAATATATGATTTTAGTTGCATTAGTGTGGATAATCTTATTTGAACAATTATGTGGTGTATGATTTTGATAAAACCGTTATTTATAAACTATATTTGATGTCAATTTATTGATTGTAGTATTTTATATAAAAATTTATTTTAGTTTAAATGAATGTAATTTCATATTTATGAAAATAAAAAATAGACTAACCCATAAATTTAATTTATTTATATAAAATAAAATTCTTTTGCAAGATTTGATAAAATAATCCGCAAAAATATAGTTATATATATTTCTAGAATAAAAAGAAACTATGTATTAAACTTAATAACAAAAGTTTCAAAAAGAAGTTAATAATAAAAGCTGTTCAAAATGTAGGACCCAATATTTTTTATTGTTTGGAAACAGGTTTTATAGTATAATGTTATTTTTCATAATTACCCTTAATGAGATCTTGATAAATTTCATATGTCCAATGACATTTTCAGTAATATAACACATGACTAAAGGTTAATTTAAAATAATGATCATGTTTTAATAGTATAGATAAGATTTGAAATCTATTTTTAGATCCATGCATAATCTAGTTCTTATATACAAAAACAGTTCCCAATATTATCTCGCTCTGAAACCAAATTTTCTTCTTTTTTTGTAATTTAGTAAGTATGAAAAAAAACTTACTTCTTGAGTAGATAGTTTTTTGAATCTAATGGTCACAAATTTTTTAATCTCAAATACAAGGTAAGTGTTGTAACTATTAGCGGTTGAACGACAAAGGGAGCTTAACAAGACACTAAGAATGCAAAAAGCTTACTAAGCTAAAGAGTTATATTTTTGTAATTTTTTAAAGTGTAAATGAGAAAGTAAAAAATCATATAATTAAATAAGACCGTAACAAAGTAAGGCAAAAAAATGGAGATTGATTAAATAAAGAATATATGGACTATGGACTAATGCATTCACTAGGTATGATTAATGACTAATCAATGATGTTAGCATGCTCAATCAAGATCAATCCAAAAGTACAGATCACATACAGAAGACTAATCCATTTTCATGGTTTTAATCCATATATTAAAGATTTGACTAATTAAAATTATAGTTATCAAATGGCCAATAACCTTTAAGCATAGTCTTTATTAACCGTAAGGCTCACCTTAATCAATCAACAACTTTTATTGGTTAAGAATGAAAAGCATGCATTAGAATTGATCTAGACATTTTATCAACCACTTACAATGCATAAAATATCCAAGTTCAAGGATGTGATGAAGAAGGTCAATCCTAACATTAAAAAAACTCTAATCATATAAATTTTATAGAAATACAAGTCTATACATACTTATTTAAGCTTTAATCTTCTAATCTAACTACCTCGTAATCCATAAGATAACTACTCACATATGTAAAAGCAATTAAATACGAGAATATATAACTAAAAAGAGTGAAAAAAAAATTAAGAAAATTTCACTAAATAATCATAAAAGATCCTAAGATCCAAAAAAAGTCTTAGGCACAAGCGATTTGCACTAAAAATCCAAAAAATATTAAAATTTAGTTTTTTTAGGTTCTCAAATCGTATTTATAAAAAATAAAAACCGGATTGGATCGAGAGAATTTGCCAAACAAAATACATGTACCAATGGAATGTTCCATGTTCTTATCCATTGGTTAAATAGGTGAGTAATTTTGAAAAAGGGTAATAGTTGTAGGTTTTACAGGTTGCTGATTTTGGGGGATAGGTTGGGATCCATGGATTATTCCAGACGAATATTGATGTTCATGTTTCATCCTTTTGATTAGTTTTTTTTGTGGACCAGAGTTCTAGCATATGTAATATTTTTCAATCCATAGGAAAGAGAGTAGGATTTAATTGTAGTTAAAGGATCCCACTTATGAAAATATCGACTTTTGAAAACCTTAGTTAAGACGGTATTCAAGATCTCAATCAACCGCCATAATTGTTTCGCCAAAAGAGCCGTATGAAAAAATTTTATAGTTCGGAAACCTAGACTTCCATCTTTTTTATCTCAACGTAACTTGTTCCAGGATTTTCTCCTTATGATTTTCAGCATACCCTTATGATTTTCTTCCGCGCTCCACCAAAACCGAGCCACTATACTAGTGAGTTTAGTTGTTACCGTTTTACGTAAACAAAAGCATGACATGACGCGTGGCAGTAGCGCCGGTGCCACTGCCTTTATCAATATATATTTCCCTCTTTTAGATAAAAATTTCAAAGTCCAACCATTCACTCTCATATGTAAATGTTCATGAAGAAAACTAAATATTTATGTTTTGGCCTCCTAGATTTTCTAGGATTCCCAATTAAGAGATCATATCCCTTGTCGTATGAATCTCTAAAATGTGTTTCACTTATTCTTTTTTTGTAACCTCAACCATATGTCCGAATTGTAATGATGATTTGTCTAAAGAGATATGTTGTCTAGAAACCGTTTTGTAATCTTTAAGAATATGCAATATCACGTGACATTTCTCCTTGTTAGCTTTACAAAATAATAAACTATCATCTGTGAAAACAAATGCGAAATTGGTCGATTTATCCTTGCCACCTTTAAACATGTCCGTTGTTTATTCCGTTTTGCTTTATTGATATTCGTAATGAATGTTTCTGTATATATTCACAGTTTTCTTTTGAAGTTATAAAGCCCGTGGTTTTATTTTGATCCCGATATTTTATATTTTTATGGTTTAGTTTTTTTAAAAATTATATTAAAATTATAGAATTCTAGTTTCTAGTAAAATTTCCGAATTCTGTTTTCGGTGTATCTGGTATAATTTTACTTTGTATATTTTTCATGTTTAATATCACTATGAAGAAAATGATGACAAAAGTATGTATTAAAAAGACTAGTGTTCTTTTTTCTCCTTCTGATAAAGATGAAAGACTTATTATTATTTAGATAAGTAGCCAATATATTAAATCAGAGTGGCTGAGTGGTGGGACGTTATCTGCCGGAGAAATTGATCGGCCGACTGCAAATGGTTGGGCCCAGCGGTTGGGTTGCGGACGGTGGAGCAAACCCATATGGCTATGCTCGATGTTGTCCCTACCACATCTCTCTTTCATTTTGATTTCCTTGTCCTATTTCTATAATTGTTTTATATACAAATATATTATATATATTTCCCTATTCTTTTTGTTTTCTTGTCTTGGTAAGGAGAAATTTTGGTGCAACATGTCCCAATCAAGTTTTAATTTTAATTTTTTTAGCAATATAAGATGGCTAGGCTAACAATAAAAACTTGTAGCATATATATACATATATGTATTGTTTTGTTGGTCAAGATATATATATATATATATATATAACAAGTAACATATATATATATATACTTTTAGTGGTCGATAAATATATACATACTATAGACTTTTTAAGTAATATTTATTGACGAGAGTTTAAGTTTATATTTTTTCTGAAAAAAGAATGGTGAGAATTCTAGACTTTTGGTTCATAATCTTCTTTAATTACTAAAATTTATATATTCTGATTTGAACTCTTAGATTTGAATTTATTGTACAAAAAACCATTATATTTTTTATCACTATCTAATAATTAAAAATGTTCAAGGGTGAATTAACCCAATAATAATATTGGACTCAAAAATTTGTGAATGACCATGTAATAATCTCTATTTACTGTATAACACTTTCGCCACTTCAAGACCATATTATCCCTATAGACATGTGTATTTGTCCGACACAGATGAAATATAATAATGAATTTTGTAATGGCATCGTAGACTGTGCAGCCTAACCAACCTAAACGATTTCATCTCTAATATAATATTTAACTAATTAATTAATTCAAAAAATTTTATTCCCTCTGAAAACAAATGTGTGGCCTTAAACGTTCTCTTCCCCATGAATAAATGTATTCTATTTTATAATTTCTGAGTTGTGCAGAGTAGAAAGTGAACATGAATGAAGATGAATGTGTATGATTGCAGATATGCAATTTATGTTTTACTCACAGGCCATACAATTTCGTACCAAAGGTTGGCACTCCATTTCTGCATATTTCAGAGTAAGATAAGGTGGAGGTTGTAACGGGATCGTGGGTGAGAGAGTTGGACGGGAGATGGGTATTCGACCTAGATTTTCATGCGCAAAAGGCAGTTATCCGGTTGAAATCAGGACTGCTGCACGATTATGTGTTAACATTTCCATCAAACTGACTTATCAATACCCGGATTGGATGCAGATTGACGATGGCAACGGGTCAACACCTCAATACATAACAGAAGATCAAGAAATGGATGTGTTTGTGCAAATGAGGCGGCAAATTGAGGAGGTGAACCTATGCGTTTCCATAACAAAAAATGCTAAACAGAATAGAAACGCATGTGATGGGTCAAACTTCAAATGTGACAAAAACGCAAACCTGCGTGATGATGAAGTCGGGGATGAAGACACTACCGGAGCAGAAACTGATGTAGCATGGCATGACTTTGCAATGTCCAAAACTCCATTAACATTGTCAGTGGTTACACAAAGTGGACAAGTTTAAAGGATATGGCAACTGGTGGAGCTATTGCATTTTGAAGGATATGGAATAAAACAGAATCGTGAAGAAAAGATGATTAGATGTATAATAGAATTTTGGAATTAAAATATGGGAAAATTTAATCACACATATAGTATGCACTGCGTATGTTATGATAGTATGATATACATGATTACGATTGTAGAATGTAAATTGTATAATTCGAAATCTATGAAATGAATATTGTTTTGTAGTATAGTATTGAATGTATACTTATAATAACATGTGTTAATTGGGAGAAAAACAAGTCGATTATTACGTGTTTATGTGTGTACATACCATATGAGGATGTGCACCCGATTGATTGGTTCACTACATAGGAGAAGATTTCACTATTCACTCCATCATATGCTGTCAAACGTAGGTTCTGATCATATACTATTTGGGAGAGATGCACGTCTAGTGTTCGACAGTGGTGATAAATATGGTAAGAAAGTAGTCGTCCTACATATTTATTGATTGATAGAATAGTATGTACGTCATGGTAATAATATAATACGTTATATTTATTATATTGTAGTACAATATAATGCATAATGTAAATATGATTTATCTTTAAATACATGTTGATGTTTTTGTAACGTGAAAGACATAAATCAAATATAAAATGTACATATTCTTTTTTCTGTCTGTATGACCTACAATCTTTCTCTTATTTATGCGCCAGACTTATCAAGGGTGAGTTGGACATTAATGTATAAAATACAGTCAATATCATAGCCATAAGGTGTTATCGCTATAGAGCCAATTTATTTTATTTTTATAGTTATTCCTGCCAATTTTCCAATGTTTAAAACCTACGGCTATAAATATATGTTTCTAGTCGTGCAAAAAGTTTCTATTTTGTTTTTGTATAAATATTCAGTAAGTTAGTTAGTTTATGTTTGAAATCAAACATCTACAACTTTATTTTTAACTTTTTTGTTTCTTTTTGTTTTCAAATTATTAACTATCAATTTCATAATTTTCTTTTTGCATCCAATTCAAAACTTTTCAAGGCTGGACCTGCCTTGCAACACCCAAATTATGAACAAAAGACGTAGTCAAATAAAAGAGTTGCAGTTTCCGCAATCAAAACTAGATGATAAACTAGGGTATGCCATTTGACATATATTATTTTACAATTTATCATTATTGCCATATTACTTATATAATTGCCCTATATAATTTTGTATCGTGTCAAATTATATTAATTTACATGAACGAGAGGCTTTTAAAAAGTTTGATATATTATGGGGCTTCAAACTTTTATTTTGTTGAAGTCAACTAATGAATTTTGGGCCCAAGCTCATTCATTTTCAGTTGAAAAGGATTTAGGGCTTAAATCATTTGCTGGTTGGATTGGATCTCTCCATGATCATTGGTTTAACCTAATCGTTCAAAAATTAAGTTTCAAATGATAACTCTTACCATTAATCATATTTAGTAATGTATAATTCTTGTTAAGTTGGAACATTTAGGAATGACTTTTAAACTTTGTATTATAAAGGACCCTATAAATACGTTAAAGATGCATGCAAATAATTTTAAAATCTGAGTCGGGTTTAGTCATTGGTCAACGCATACCAACCCTTTTCTTTATTATTACCAAAGTCTTTTTCACGTCATCTCTCTCAATTTTTTTTTCATTTTTTTTTGCTCAAGCCAAATTAGTAGCTTAGATTCATGATATCTTACTTGACAAAAAAATAAATTTTAAGATATTCCTTATATATAATTTTTTTTCTTTCTTATATATTTTTTTCTTTTTTTTAAGACCGTGGAAGTTATAGGTCTTAATCCTATAATCTTTTTCAGATATGAATTAGCTTTTAAGAATTTTAATTTAAAATAACATAAAAAGAACGTAAGAATTTTCTTAAATATAAATATTTAAAAACTAACAAATTGTTTTTGCCTGTCTATGTGTCATTCCAAATAAAAATTGTAAGAGTATTTTATTTTGGCTTTTCCCAAATACAGCCATGAATACAACTATATATAAACTTTAATTTTTTTGTAAAAAAGTTACAATATATTATTCATATAATCTTCAATAATCTTCTAGAGGATGATGTCCAAATATTAGACTCCAAAAGGTTCATATTAAAAAATTACTATTTTTTAATAGAAAAATATTGATATTGTGTTTTTCCACGTAACATGCATGAGATTCTGATCATTGGGGTTGACGAAGAAAGTGTAAACAATTACGGGAAAAAATATATATTAAAACTCACGCGCTTTTTAAAAGCGCGTAGAATCCACTTTCCCCTCCCTGTATTTCGGTCTTTCCCAACTGGCACAAAGCAAGCCGCATCACTTCCCATTAATTCACACACCTTTTTCTCTCTCTTCTCTTCTCTGAAACCCTACCTACTTATCGCTTTTCCGATGCCGGTGCCTGATAACGACGGCGACCGGAGTTTTTCGGAGCTCATCTCCTCTCTCCTTGACCGTATCCCCAAGCTTCTTAGCTTCAAGTGCAAATGGTCTTCGATTCGCGCCAAACTCGCCGATCTCAAGACTCAGCTTTCCGATTTCTCCGATTTCGCTGGCTCTTCTTCTAACCAGCTAGCTTTGGATCTTCTTGTCTCCGTTCGGGAGACGCTTCATGACGCCGTCTCCGTCGCGGCGAGATGTGAGGGATCAGATTTATCGGAGGGAAAGCTCAAGACGCAGAGTGAGGTCGACTCGGTCATGGCGAGGCTCGATCGCCATGTGAAAGATGCTGAGGTTTTGATTAAGAGTGGTCTTCTTCAGGATAACGGCGTCGTATCGAAATTTTCGATTTCGTCGAAGAAGGAAGCTGTTCGATTAGAAGCGAGGAATCTGGTTATCCGATTGCAGATCGGTGGACCAGAATCGAAGAATTCGGCAATTGACTCATTGCTTGAACTACTTCAGGAAGATGATAAGAACGTGATGATCTCTGTAGCTCAAGGAGTTGTTCCCGTTTTGGTTCGGTTGCTCGATTCGTGTTCTTTGGGTATGAAGGAGAAGACTGTAGCCGTAATTTCTAGAATCTCGACGGTGGAGAGTAGCAAACATGTTTTGATAGCTGAAGGATTGTCTCTACTGAATCACCTCCTTCGTGTACTGGAATCAGGAAGTGGATTTGCTAAAGAGAAAGCTTGTATTGCTCTGCAAGCACTAAGTCTTTCTAAGGAGAACGCTAGAGCAATCGGTTGTAGAGGAGGAATCTCGTCTCTACTTGAAATCTGCCAAGCAGGGACTCCTGGCTCTCAAGCTTTCGCCGCCGGTGTACTGAGAAACTTAGCTTCGTTTGCAGAGACCAAAGAGAATTTCGTCGAGGAAAACGCGGTTTTCGTTCTTATCTCTCTTGGTTCTTCAGGTACGCCTCTTGCTCAAGAGAATGCTGTAGGATGTTTGGCTAATTTAACATCTGGGGATGAGAATATGATGATATTGATTGTTAGAGAAGGAGGAATTAAGTGTTTAAAGAGTTTCTGGGATTCTGTTTCCAATGCTAAGAGTCTCGAGGTAGCTGTTGTACTTCTGAAGAATCTAGCTTTATGCCCTATTGTAACAGAAGTTGTTATCTCGGAAGGATTTATCCCTCGTTTGGTTCCAGTGTTGAGTTGTGGAATTCTCAGTGTGAGAACCGCAGCGGCCGAAGCTGTTTCTTCGCTAGGTTTCAGCTCGAAAAGCAGAAAAGAGATAGGCGAAAGCGGATGCATCGGTCCATTGATTGATATGTTAGATGGTAAAGCCATGGAAGAAAAAGAAGCAGCTTCCAAAGCTCTATCAACCCTTTTGGTCTGCACAAACAACAGAAAGATTTTCAAGAAGAGTGAGAAGGGTATACTCAGTCTTGTTCAGCTATTGGACCCGAAGATTAAGAATTTTGATAGGAGATACACAGTCTCTGTGTTGGAACTGCTTGTAACTTCTAAGAAATGTAGGAAACAAGTCGTTGCTGCAGGTGCTTGCTTGCATTTGCAAAAGCTTGTGGAGATGGATGTTGAAGGAGCCAAGAAATTGGCAGAGAATCTTGCTCGGAGTAAGATTTGGGGTGTCTTTGCAAGGCCATAAGAGACTGCGAATACGTTATTAACATGTATGTAAGAAACAGCGGCGATTCTTGTCTTTTCGTTTTTCTCTATATCTTGTTTGATGATTTGATTGTTCATAAGGCTTGGTTGATTGAAGTAGGGAGAGTTTAATTGCTGATTAGTTCTGTAGACAAACAATAATATCTTTGTAGAGTTTGTAATCCTCTTTTTTATTTTTCTTGGTGAGCTAATCATATCAGAGTTTGATCCTTCCAACTTTTTGTTCTTGCCCTTTAAAACTTCAAGAACATGATGCTTTCTCTTAAGTACTTGATTGATTTATCTAAATCTGAAACTGTTTCGTTTCCTATTTGAGTTGGATTCTGGTGATATGTCCTGTCTGAACATAAATCAAATAATGTTGGTCGGAAAGCACATGGCTTTTGTTTTGTTTATACCTTTTTCTCAAATTCTAAACTTGTTTTTCTTTGTGGCCCCGTATGATTGTTACAGCCGTTAAGTTCTTTGGCACAATCCAATTATTTAATCACCAATCTGATATCTTCACATTGCTCGGGATCTTTTAGTTCACAAAGTTATGTAAAAAGAAGTTAATCTTCGATTTTTTATTTCTCTCTATAAAATGTTGCAGATCAATTACAACTGATCTTTCTTAGATTTACGTTGTTACAAAAGTGTTCTTAGATCAAACGATAAAGCGAGAAAAAGAGAGCAAATGTGTTTATTGAACGATGGAGATGGATCTGTTACCATCATGCTGAATGAAAACCGGTGAAACCACAGTGATGTTTTTACTTGATACTGTATAATGACTTGAGTTGCTGGCTGATCAACCTGCTGCTGTGAATAGCTGATTGAAGCTCTAGATTATCTGACCACCATTGTTCTAACCCGTGCGCCTCGAGAAACTTTTGTTTCCCTTTTGACATCACGAAAAGCTTTGCTGCTGCTTGAGGAATAGTGTTCACAATGGGACTATTGTTCTCCTTGTTGTTCACTTCTCTCTTCTCATTTACTCCTTCCTGGTCAGTGTAGTGGCAGCAGATATAGTCGCTATCGTTCACGTATAAATGAGGCACCCATTTTCTCAAATCCACAGTAGATTTCTGATTCTGACCGTAGAAACTCGGTACCCAGTTCCTGAACCCTCCTGAAACACTCCCAGGAGCAATCACTGGTTCATTACCATTTGGTATCAAAGGCTCGGTTTTTGGAGGAAGCATTGACATGAGTCTTTTCCAAGCAAAACCAGCCTTTTCACCGATGTTTCGCAAGCTCATAGCGAGAGATATAGAAGGTGGATTGAACAAATGAGCATCCACAAATAGCCCTTCTTTAGCCAAGGCTTTACCAACTTGTAGAGCAAAGCCAGCTCCTAAGGAATGACCAACAATACAGACATTACTGCTTCCATACCTCTTTGCTACTGATTGCAGCGCCTCAAGAGCAACGTTAAACCTCACTGAACCTTTAAGGCTCTCCCAAGCTAAAAACCGGAGATCATCTTCAATGTCACGCCTCATCGTAAGACTCTTTAGTATCGTTCCTCGCAGCGCAAGTACTGCTTTTGGTGCCCCACTGGGTCTGATGACGACCAAATCAGCCATTGCAGCTGCTCTGTCCCATTCAAGAACAGCTCCAAATATGGATCCATCTCTCTCATCAATCAGCGTTTGAGATAACTTGTACTTGAAAGGAATCCACCATTTTGGAGCGAGAGCGTTTTGCTCGTTTCTGTTTTCTTGTCTGTCGAGTTCAAGTAAGTATGCTGCTTGAATAAAGCATGCCATTACTGTTCTCTTGTAGTTAGGGTCCTTCCTACATATACAGAAAGACCAACAAGAAGGTTTAAACTTGCTAAGTACAGATTCGTCAAAAGTAAACACTTGCAGAAGAAGAAAAAATGGCTTTTTTATTTTTAGAAACTTCTCACATTACATGATTAGCTTCAGACACCATATAAAGTTAATCAAGCACAATGCTATGCAAAGTTTTAGCTTGTTCCAAGTTTCAGATCATGAGGTAGAGATCTCGAACATTACCCATCTTAAGAACTTATGGATCTCAAGAAAATAAATTGAGTTTCTCTCAAAAAAAGGAAACAAAATCTGAAGTTAACACAAACGACTAAAACAACAGATTAAACTGAACAAAAATTCAACCAACTCTGAGTTTTAACCCCTTCAGATTCGATGAACAGAAACAAGGTTTCGCTGTAATGTCTTAGAAACCCAAACTAAACAAAAATTGTCTTAAAATCAACGAAAAAAAAACCAAAAACAGAGATCAATCTTACCAACTAGAACTGATGAGATCTCTCCAATTAGGAGAAGCTACGTTCCTCGGCCCCGAAACGTGAAACGCGTAAGGGTGATGAGCGTCTTCTTCCTTCAACACCACCGTCTTCGGAGTCGTCGGCGATGTAGCCGCCATTAACGCCATTGATTCAGTTTCCGTCATCTCTTCTTCCACAGCTCCACAATTCGCCATCAACATTTTAAAAGAAAACTCTCTGCTTCTTCTTCTTCTTCTTCTACGCAACTACAGAATCAATATCACTCTCTTCTCAGTGGATTTTTTCTTTGTTTTAGAATTTTTTTAACTTTGGAGATAAATGCGAGTGGAGAAATTCGAAATCGATCGCATGAGAATCGGATTCGAGTGATTTGGAGAAGAAGATAAAGTTGAAATTTTTAAGATTGTGAATTAAATTTGGAAAGAAAAAACTTAATTAATGATTTTGAAACGTCTGAGATTTGCGGATCTATCAAACGGTCATCTCGTTTTTGTTGTCGGCTTTTATGTAAATACCATTTATACCCTTTTTGTTTTTGTCGTGTGAGGGTCTTTGCTTCAGGGGCAAGATAGGTAGAACGATAAAAATAGTCTACGTTGGAGAGTGGAAGCCAGAAATGCAAGCGCGTATGAGTGTTGTTAAATATTCACCTTTCAGTAATGCATACAATTAGCCATGGAATTCGGATACTTAGTCATCTAAATCATACCGAATCGATACAGATTTAATGTACGGAATTCGGATACTTAGTCATGTAAAACATTTTCTTTTTCTATATAAATCATACCGAATCAATACGAATTTAATGTAATGCGAATACATTTACTTAAAACGTCCATGCAAAAAACACATTTTTTTCTCATGTAAGTCACACCGAATCAATAGAATTTGCTCATTTAAATAATTATTTTATCAATTAAATTTGATTTATTATATTAAGATAGTTGACAAAAAAACTTTTAATTATTATATTGGTTAACTTTGATTATACAGTTTTCTTTCTTTATCAAAACTTTGTTTATAGTTTAATTATATAAAAAAAGTTATAGTTACAATCTGCCAAACTAAGGTTGCACAAAAAAGGAATTGGATCTATCCGATTCAATTTAGATCGGGTTGAATGATGTCTATAGCTGATATAATTAAGACTTGGCATTACACGAACCACCTAAGCTATTTTACAAGTGGCGTTAAACAATTCGTTTGAGTTAAATAACAGATGATTCGCTTGACTTTTGATGACAATTTTAACCCAACCAATGACGACGAGGATGGTATCATGGTAAATATAATGATCATATTGGTATAATAAATCATGATCCTGATGTTGTGATGATATTCTATCAAAATATTATAAGTTGTTAAGTCTTCTACAAGGTAAAAATTATATGAAATCGTTTGATTTATCAATTTTAAATAGATAACTAAAATTTAACCTGTATTTATCTATTGTTTTAAAAATTTCAAATTTAGTAATTTTTTAAATTCTAAAAAATATAATGATATTTATAAATATTATGTATTATTTGGTAATAATAGTAGATAGATAGAGACATCAGTTTTTTTTATAATTTTGTAATATTTTATTTTAATAAAAATATCAACCTAACCCGCCTCACCTTATGATTAAATATTATATGTCTAATTTCTAATATTTTAATTTTTATCAAGTTAAAATAATTAAGATGTTATTTTTTTTGTCGACTATTACGATGTTATTTACATTATGAAATTTGACTAAAACCATGATTAAATCAATAAATAAAAATAAAATTTGATAGAATAACCCGCATAAGATAATAAATATAAAAATAGCAACCCTAATCTGTCCTATCATATGCCTCTATAATATAAAATTTGTATCAACTTTTTATATATTTTAACATTTTATCTATGTTAAAATAACTATTATGAGATTCAACTGAGAAAGCTGATTAAAGCGATAAAAGAATAATTAAATTTAGGCACCGGTTAAATTGTATTTTCTATTTTAAATTTTTTTAAAAATTTTAGTTATATAAATGATGTAATTATTTATTTTTTATATAAAAATAGGATGACTTAAAGATAGGACGAGGATATAAGACGTTAAAGGATGTCTTTTATTGAGAATAATATACAATCTTTAAATACAATACAAAAAATAGTAATTAAGGTAAAAACTAATCATAATAAAGCCTAAATATATACTATACATATTTATTTAATATCTCCTCTCAGGATGGAGGGTTTTTGGAGGCTCTAATCTTGGAGAAAGCATGACGAAAACGAGAACGAGGTAAAGGCTTTGTTCAGATTTTTGACACGGTGGTGGTGCAGGCTACAACAGACTGCTACAACAGACTGTAATGCCATCGTGATTGCTCCAATTAAAGTGTTGTAGATGAGTTTGTCTTGACGATGCCATTTGATACATGTTGGATTTGGTTTAGTCGTTTGACCGAGAGTAACAGTGGCATCAGGAATGATAGTGGGTCCATCAAGGTGACCACCAAGATCATGCATGACCGTCAAGAAAGAAACGCATTTGAAGATTCCACATGAGATAATAGTTGGAGTTTATGAGTTTGGTAACATGGGACATATTGATATGTAAAACAGAATCAGTGTTTAAGGGAACATTTTCAGTAGTGGTGTTGGAGGTTGACATTTATGGTGGCTGAAAAAAAAGAAGCAGAGGAGGAATAGGATGTAAGAAAAAAAACTTTTTGGAACGATTTGCTCTGATACCATATAAGACGTTAAAAGATATTTTTTTTATTGAAAATACTATACAACATTTTTATACAGTACAAAGAATAGTAATTTGATAGATAAGAAACATAGATAAGGAAACTTCATTATAAAACAAATGAAGTATATTTTGTAATCGCAATTTAGAACATTGTAATACTTGTATATATTTTGTCAATAGAATAAAGAAAGAGGCACAGATTGTGCAATTCACGAATCAACTGTAATTAAGGTAAAAACTAATCATAATAAAGCCTAAATATGTACTACTTAGCTAATAGAAGAAATACAATGATTGAAAATGATTAATCAATTTAACATGCAAGAGATTTGTCAATGCAGTCATGAAACTCCCATCCCTTAAAGAACTCGATATTTCACTTTGCTATAGATTTGAAAAGCTATCGGGAGTCTAATGAAGATGTATAAGAACCGGTTATCAAATTATAATCACATTTTGATATTTTTCGTGTAGTCTTGCCGTGTTTGTAGAAATTGAAATTTCATTAAACCAGTGAGATCCAAACCGATAACCACAATCGAAATCGAATTCAGTTATGGTTTAGTTTAATCTCGTTAAGTTTCTCTTTCTTAGTTTGAGTGTAGAAATAGAGAAAGGGAAAAAATGAGGTTGGCACTAAATTATTGTTTTATTACTAGATCAGCTCTAATTTTATTTTAATTACTGATTTGGTTTTGATATTTATTACACTCTTAAATCCTTTGTTATTAAAAACTGTATTTACAAAAATGACATTATAATAATTTATTATTCATCAAAAAAATCTTAAAAATTACGATTTTGTCGTAAAACAGACTTATTATACCGACATAACATGAAACAATAGACTTTTGTTTCATAGATTTGTTTCTTTTTTACCATATAATTTCTTATTTTTGACAGACTTGATTAGTTTTTCATAGATTTGTTTCAAAAAAATTTGTTTTTGTTTAGCCATAGAGTTATTTAATTATGACAAATTAATTAAAACTTACTGATTTATTTCTTTTTAGCCACAAATTTACCTAAATATGAAAGATTTAATTAGTTTCCCACAGATTTATATTTTATTGACCATAGATTTACTTAAATATGATAAATTTAATTAGTTTTCCACATAATTATTAATATTTGGCTATAGATTTACCTAACTATGAGAGACTTAATTAGTTTTTCACAGATTTATTTTTTTTTGCCACAGATTTACCTAACTATGACAGACTAATTAATTTTCTACAGATTTATTTTTCTTTGACCACATATTTACCTAACAATGACAGATTTAATTAGTTTTCCACATATTTGTTTTCTTTTTAATTAGTTTTCCACAGATTAGTTTTTTTTTGCGACTGATTTGTTTTCCTTTGACGATATATTTATTTGCTTTTAGCATAATATTCTTTTTCTTTTGGCGCCCAAATTTATTTGCCTTGGAAAAAGAAGTAATCCCTATTAAACATGGATTACCACTACTAATTTCACACAAGAAGTAATCCCTATTAAACATGGATTACCAATAATGGTATATCTGTAATTATTTAAATTATTGATGGGTTACTTGTTTTTTCATCTATTAAGGTAAGTGTTTTGTGATGAATGCTAATTTAGTAATTTATCAATAAATTGATGTTAAACTGATTAATTTTCTCATAGAGAAATTACAAAAAGAGGGAACGAAATTGGCTGTTCAATAGTTTTGTTTGTTTCAAAATCGAACCAAGCCAGATTTAAACCGATAACAACAATCGAAATTGGAATTTATTATTGGTTTATTTCGGTTTAATTTTTTTTTTCTTCAATTTTGAGTGTAGTGGAAAAACACAGAGAAAAATACAAAAAAAGGTTGAAGGGAAGTGGCTGTTCGATAATCCCTTAAGATGCCATTATACCTAATTTTATTTTAATTACTGATTTGGTTTTGATACCTATTATACCTTTAAATTTTTTTGTTATTAAAAACTTTATTTACTAAAATACCATTATAATAATTTATAACTCATAAAACAACTCTAAAAATTACGATTTTGCCATAAAACATATTTACTATACCGACAGAACATGAAGCAATAGACTTTTGTTTCATAGATTTGTTTCTTTTTTACCATATAATTTTTTATTTTTGACAAACTTAATCAATTTTTCACAGATTTGTTTCAAAAAAATTGTTTTTGTTTAGCTATAGATTTATTTAATTATGACAGATT
This sequence comes from Schrenkiella parvula, assembly GCA_000218505.1. NCBI lineage: Eukaryota > Viridiplantae > Streptophyta > Magnoliopsida > Brassicales > Brassicaceae > Schrenkiella > Schrenkiella parvula. The sequence goes on along the minus strand of CM001192.1, from coordinate 7,069,939 downwards.
TAATTAAAACTTACTGATTTGTTTCTCTTTAGCCACAAATTTACCTAAATATGATATATTTAATTAGTTTCCCACAGATTTATTTGTTATTGACCATAGATTTACTTAAATATGATAAATTTAATTAGTTTTCCACATAATTATTAACATTTGGCTATAGATTTAAGAGACTTAATTAGTTTTTCACATATTTATTTTCTTTTGGCCACAGATTTACCTAACTATGACCGACTAATTAGTTTTCCACAAATTTATTTTTCATTGGCCACAGATTTACCTAACAATGACAGACTTAATTAGTTTTTCACAGATTTATTTTATTTACCGACTGATTTGTTTTTCTTTGGCGACATATTTATTTGCTTTTAGCATAATATTCTTTTTCTTTTGGCGCCATATTTATTTGTGATGGAAAAAGAAATTATCCCTATTAAACTTGGATTACCACTAGTAATTTCACACAAAAGTTAAATTTTTTTAGGGTTTTGATTTTTTTTTCTTTTGTTTTTGGATAGTGAATTCTGATTTTTTTCTGTTTTATTTGATTTTTTATTTGATTTTTTTATTTTGAAAATTTAATTAAAATTTTTTAATTTTATTAAGAATGATATATCTGTAGTTATTTAAACTATTAATGGATTACTTGCCTTTTTAATCTATTAAGGTAAATGTTTTGTGATGGATGCTAATCTAATAATTTATCAATAAATTGATGTTAATTTGAATAATTTTCTCATAGAGAAATTACAAAAGGGAATGAAATTGGCTGTTCAATAGTTTTGTTTGTTTCAAAATCGAACCAAGCCAGATTTAAACCGATAACAACAATCGAAATTGGAATTTATTATTGGTATATTTCGGTTTAATGTTTTTTTCTCAATTTTGAGTGTAGTGGAAAAACACAGAGAAAAATACAAAAAAAGGTATAAGGGAAGTGGCTGTTCGATAATCCCTTAAGATGCAAGAAAAGAAGCTCCTTTAATCCTTTAAAGCTCATTAAAAATCTTAAGGGTTTCTTCAATTCTCTCTCTGTTGGCGATTTTTTTTTTCAATCGGATCTCTCGAAGATGATAGATATCAGTCGAGTCCAAAAGGAACTCAAAGATTGCGAGAAAGACAGAGATTCATCGGGTATTCGGGTCTGCCCGAAATCCGATAACCTAACCCGACTCACCGGAACCATCCCTGGTCCAATCGGAACTCCTTACGAAGGCGGAACATTTCAGATCGATATCACGATTCCAGGTCCGCAACGAAAATCTCGTTTATTTTGCTTTTTGATTGGTGATGGTAAAGTTACGGACTTTACTTTGATTTAGTTAGAGATTGTTAGATTTTGTGCGGAAAAGTTAGATTCTTCTCGATTTTGCTATTTCCGTTTATGGCCGGACTACTTTTTACTCGAGTTAGGGTTTTGTGGGTGTACGATTGCTCTCGTGTTATTGTCATAATCAACGTTTATTTTTCAAAATTGCGCAGAAGGGTATCCGTTTGAGCCTCCAAAGATGCAATTTTCAACCAAAGTTTGGTAAGAAGATTGACTCTGATTCTTATATTCATCACTGCATATTAAGTATCTCTAAATTTTTTGGGGTGTTTTGCTTGATAATCTCTTATCTGTCGTCACAAGTTTAGTTGTGTTAAGGCTCTCTTTGACTTTATCTTAACATACATCTTACCATTTAAAACTCGGTGTATGTTAGTTTATATATCAATTCTCTGTTGAGTAGGGCAATGAATGTATTATGTGCTAATTAAGGTTCTATCTTCGTTGATTCATCTTAAACAAAACTCAAAAGGCACCCGAATATAAGTAGCCAAAGCGGGGCAATATGCTTGGATGTCTTGAAAGACCAGTGGAGTCCAGCTCTTACTTTGAAGACAGCTCTTGTATCAATCCAGGCATTACTCTCTGCACCAGAGCCCAAAGACCCTCAGGATGCTGTTGTAGCTGAACAGGTTCTACTACATTACCTTAATCATCTTCGGGTTTCCCCTCTTTTCATTAGTTTGGGCTATTTAGGTTACATTTTGAGGCAATTTCTGTTCTACTTGATGGTTACAGTACATCAAGAACTATCAAGTGTTTGTATCAACAGCTCGTTACTGGACCGAAACATTCGCCAAGAACTCTTCTCTAGAGGAAAAAGTGAGTTGCTGCTGGATATGACTATTCAAAGCTTTTGAGTAAAGTCTAGTGTCTTGTTTGTGTATTAAAAAGGTCGGTATTGGATTGATTATTTTTTTCCTGCAGGTGAAGAGACTCGTGGAGATGGGTTTTGGAGATGCTCAGGTTAGGAGTGCTATTGAATCAAGTGGTGGAGATGAGAATATGGCGCTTGAAAAGCTCTGTTCTGGTTAGAATCTATCAAAGCAGGCCTCATTGGCGCTAGATATGATATTAATTTGGTTTATAACTTTATGTTCTGCGTTTTTGTTCTTGTCTGATGATAAGAGTGAAACTGCTTTTTAAAAAAAAATACTAAATGCAATACTATATCCATAAAAGGATATCTTATTTAGTAGATCATTGACCATGGAGTGTGTCGGTTTATTCATGATTATGTCTTATGGTTGAATGTTGATAGTTAGTTGGTTTATGTTGGGTTTCCGTGATAGAACCGGTGGTTTCTTGTAGGGTATTTTCAATCCATATAAACCAAAACAAAACCAAAATAACCAATACAAAAATTGAACCATATACTAAGATGATTTAAATTGATTTTTTTTAATTATCTGATCTAAATAGACAAAAAGAGGACCTAATTTGTAATATAAATTTCATTATATATTTGATGAAAGATAAAATTCAAATCGAAACCAAAATCTCACAAAACATTCAAAAGTATTTTTTTCCGTTTCACAAAAAATGTTATTTTTAAAAAAATTGTTTATTATAAAAAGAATATCATCTGAGAATTTCGATATAAATTTTGATAAAATATTCAATTTCTAACTTTAAATTAAAATGATTAATATTAAATAACATTTTTTGTGTAAAAAAACTTTAGAAGTATAAAAGAACTTTAGTTTTAACTTGTTTTCTTAATTTGTGTGAAAAATGTTAAAATAACACTCTTTATAAAATACTATTTATGATAACTATAATCTGAAATCAAAAATCCCAAAAAAAGACCGAACCAAAACTAAACTTAACCGATTTGAAATTCATAGTGAAAAACATTTTAGTCTTTTTGGGTTAGTGAAGAGTGAAAACTTAAACCAAACCAAATGTGAATCTGTCAAAGGCAGAGAAAGATAGAGAGGTTGAACCATTAAAGGCATTGCATTAAGTGAAGAAGAAAGCCTAGACTTATAATTTGGTGTGTGAAACTCAACTACCCATAAATTATAATGTTTTGACCATTCTTTTATATCCTTTTGCCTTTTCACATTTTTCCAAAAACGTTACAGAATTAATTCTAAAAATTCAAGTATATTCCCTAACTTCACCATTCACGGGTCTTACAAGAAAGTTCTCTCCTCCTTTTGTCGTCGTCGTGGTCTTTGCTTTGTTTACTTTTTTTGTTCTTCTTTTTTAGGTCTTTGATAACACTTGAATTAGTCTTTGGGGGAGACTTATAATTTCAAAATCGTCAATAAAGTTCTTATGACTTTTGGTTGCACAAAATCAATTTATAGTGGAGCATTCCTTTTTATAAATGATTATGAACTTGCCTTTTTTTCTTTTCTTTTTTATTACAAATTTTTCGAAAATAATTACAGATTCTATCTATTTCACAAAGATTTTATATCACATGACAAATAATTATACTTATATCACATTGGAAATATTTTATAAACTTGTTTTTATTAATTTTTATAGTTAGTTAAGAATCAAATTTCAAACTTTTTAACGTAAAAACATTAGTTAATTATTTAGTTAACCATTATAGACTAAGGAGTCTTTCACTTCCACTTATGAAGATGCTTCATTGTCTATTTGTCAATAAATCTCATTAATAATAATAAAAAATATTGGTAACAATGAGGAAGGAATCTATCTATTATTACATCTACTTTTATATTGTGGGTTGGTTTAGTCCACGTGTCAATAAGACCAACAAATGTCCTTGCTGATGTATATTCTATAAAATCTTAAAGACTTAGATTGAATGATTGTACATTTGTACCAAATTAACGTTTTTTTGTTTGTTTGTTTGTAAGCGCACCGAAACTACGATGCTTTGTTACAAAATTATTTTATCAGTTTGAGATATATGTGTAACTCTTTAAGTGGTCGTAGGATTTTATATGAGATGTTCTTCTCACTAAAAGTGAGATGAGATCAACTATATTTTTTTAATTTTAGATCAATTAAATTTAGACCAAAATTTGTAATCTAGCGGTTTATGCTATTTCCATCAAATGTTATTATTTGGATTCAAATTCAATTTAATGTGTATTATTAAATTGTTAACAGAAAAAAAATTAACTAAAATTGTTTAACTACCATAAAAAAAAGTGGGAGGTGACATTGACATAAACGCAATTTTATTTGGTTCAAGTCTAAACTCATTTAAAAAAGTATTTAAAAAAATTCTAAAATTTTATGGATATGATCCAAAACATTAAACAATACTCAGAAAAATATATTTTTTAGATCAAAAGGCTAATCTACCAAGATCTCAAATTCATCGATGTAAGGTGTGCATATAAGTGGTTATATATATCTTCTTCTTTATTCGCTAAAATTTCAATGTGAAATAGTTTACAATTAAAATTTTTTTTTATGTTTTAAGCTTCTAACCAATCAGTTTTCGAATCTGATTTCTCATTTACCTTAGATTTAATTTTAACATGTGAAGATATTATAAAGTAGTTTCTGCAGCGTTTTCAACACACTCACAATCCCATGATTTTGATTTGTGATACAACATTGCTTTTTAAACTTGGAGATACGCTCAGCAAAAAAAAAAGACAAGTGAAAATCTAATGTTTTTTATAAATCATTTAAAGGATGCTTTGTCTAATGATATGAGTTGAACTATCATTTACAAGATCTTCATGATTAAATAAAATTAAGAAATAAAAAATTATGCAAAATGTAAATAAGAGATAAGCTGGTAAAAAAAAATTGTTGTGTCTATAAAAATGTGAATCGTAAGGAATTTTTGGGTGAATGTGAATGAGCTAATTATGGCAAGTTGTAAATACATTTTCATATTCATGGGAGCACAATCCTTCTGGTTAATGTGTTATGATTCATCCAGTTCCATTTAAGACGAGTTGTGAAACATGCTATGCTGATCCATGAGAGACTCAATAAAACATGTTATGCTGATTGATGTAGAGCCTTTTAGGATTGTAAGGCTTTTGACAGTCTTCATAGTTAAATTTTCACCAATGAGACTTTTTAAGTTGGATAATATTTAAGAGCCCTCAAAATATTTTTTTTTAGTTCTCTCACTATTCTAGTAAATATATATAAGTGAAACAATTAAATATATACTTAAACATATAATATTTTTTACAATAATAATTATTTACAATTCTAAAATATATTTCAAATAAGTCATGAATGAAAACTATTAGTCTTGAGTTATTTTTTATTCAATAATCATGTTTTTCCTCGTTTGTGGGATATAGATAATTGTTCATGCAGCATTCAATTTTTCTTCACTACAATGAAGCTTGCTAATTGGTAAATTGAAGATGGTTGTGGAGTTTTAATGAATGGATGATTGCAACATAACTATATCCATCAAAATTTGAAAAATAAACACACACAATGATTAGCTTCTGGATTCATATTTGAGACGATTCTATGTATCCATTTGTCTCTTCATCATGTTGTCCATTTTAGAGACGGTTTCGATTTGGTAAGTCGTATAAAATCACTAAGAATTAACTACAAACTCAAAATCACTATTTTAATGAACGTTACTCAATCATATAACCAAGCAATGACTAATTTGGAGATGAACGGCAACATTTGTAATTTTAAAATTCTGGTATATTTGTTTCATGAAGCAATATATGTCTATTCCTTGAGTTATAAATGCTTGATTTTTTTGTTTTGTATTTTGCTCTAATTTTTATAAATTCTTATTTTTGAATATACATAACTAGAATACGATAACATGATAAATAAATAAGTTTCATTTTTAAATCAAAATGTTAAGATTAATTAAAGAATAATTTTCCCAATGAAAAACAGAAAGACTACTTTCAATTTCTTTTAAAAAATTATTTATTTCATAATTTCGTAATTTTTCTTAATTAATCACTTTTTGTTTTTGGTCAATTTCTTTTTATATTATGAAAAGCCAATCAATTAGTCAAATATAATGATACAACAGAATCCCAAAAATCAAAATTATCATATAATATTAACATTAAATTACCAATTTGAAGAAAAATTAAATGATAAAATTGAGAACTTACTATCGTAAAGCTATGTATTTTAAAAAATTTCATTATAAAAATAATTATTTTTAAATTATTTTTGTTGTTGACACTTGACAAGTAGCTCGAGTAAGATCCAAAATAAAATATTAATGACATAAAAACTTTATATAAAGAAAGAAACAACAAAGTCAAATCTATTTGAAAAAAAGAAAAGTAGAATAACTTTTTGGGCTTCAATGTTTACGGATGAGAAAAAGGCTTTTTTTCAACTTTAATCACTTTCTTCAATACAAAATACTGAAACTCTTCACTAATCTTACAGAGATATCAAATCTGAGAGTAAATAAAACATTGAAAGCTCTCAAAATCTTTAACGTGAAACCACCCGTTAAGGATTAACGGAAAACCACTATTCTTCACTCTCCTACGTGCCAAAGACTCGACTGAGTCATCAAAAACACTGTCGTTTTGCAAAATCCGATTCCCACTGTGTAATGTATCTTTCGAAGTGAGAAAGACAACGAAAACACACATAAGAGCTGAAATATCAATTTAGCGGTTTACCGTTCACGGCGATATGATAAGCTAAAAAGAAGAGTTTTTTCGGCGATTTCAAACAATCTAACCCAATGGGCTGCGTTTTCTGCAAAGAAGCCGCCGGAGAGAAACGGAATCCCGATGAAGCTCCTCCGGGAAACCTCCGCGGTGAAACTAAGACGGATCATTTGCCTTCTTCTTCCTCCACCGCTGTATCTGTATCTGTACCGGAGGTAGTCGACATCGGGAAGAGGAAGAAGGATGAGGGTTCGATTCAGATTCAAACGGCGAGAACGTGGCACACTGGCGACTTCTCTGCCGGCTCTTCTCGCCGGCCGTTGGGGATGAGTCTCCGTGCGCCGGAAGGATGGCCACCGTGGCTGATTGCTGCTTGCGGCGAATCGATCAAAGACTTGACTCCTCGACGAGCCACCACATACGAGAAGCTTGAGAAGGTAACCAAAAATCCCAAATCGAGAGTGAGAGAGAAAAAGTTCCATAATTTAAAGATTCGCATTAAATTAAGTATAATCAAAACACTAATCATTAGCAGGAAATGATGAAATCTTGCTGGGATAATTAGAAAGTTTGTTTCTTTTTGAGCTTTAGTTTCCTTTTTTCGATTAGTTTATTTGGTTAAGTATACTTTTTTGTTTTTGCTGTAATGAATGTTGCAATCTTCGATTTTATAGATTGGGCAAGGAACTTATAGCAATGTGTACAAGGCTAAGGATCTATTGACTGGAAAAATTGTAGCTTTGAAGAAAGTTAGGTTTGATAATTTGGAAGCAGAGAGTGTTAAGTTCATGGCGAGAGAGATTCTTGTGCTGCGGCGGCTAAATCATCCTAATGTTATAAAGCTTGAAGGTTTAGTTACTTCGAGGGTTTCGTGTAGTCTCTACCTTGTTTTTGAGTATATGGAGCATGATCTCTCTGGCCTTGCTGCAACTCAAGGTGCCAAGTTTGATCTTTCTCAGGTTTGTGTGTTGTGCTTTTTCCGTTTGGATTCTTACTGTTGACTGATGAAAAATCTAGTATTACCACATACAATTATAATTACACGGAAGAAGTTAATGTTTATGTCTTCATGTGCAATATAAATATGCTTCCAAATATAATTGGTAACTGTCCTTTTAATGTTTGTAGGTTTCTTTGCAAGGATGCGATTTTTCATTTTTGTGATCTAGAATCACTTTGATTCTTTCTTTTTTTGTATGTTTTTTTTCCTATTTTCTTTAGGGTACTTTTTTGGTCACATATGTTTATGTTTTCATCTGGTTGGTTTTGTTTCTAGTGTGTCTTTGGTGATGCTAGAATTATTTGTCTGTGGACCCATTGTGCATTATGTTTCTGATTCTGGTGAATTCAACGTCTTTTATGAATTGTCATTCATTGGATTTGGTTCTTTTACTATCTGTCCATATTTGATATTCTTGCATTATCTTAAGTTGAGGATTAAGAAACAGATGAGTCTGAAAAGTACAGACACAAAGACTAAAACATGTATATTCATTTTCATTAGGATATCTGCTGAATAAATATTTGAGGTGTAAAAACGAAACTATACCTTCTCTTCTTGCTTATCAAATTGTAGAGTTAGGTGAATTTGTGCTCCTGTTTGATATCATGCCACTAAGTGTAAGGCTCCAACCACGTAACTGTGTTAGTGAAACACTTGGTTTTTGTTCGTCAGGTGAAGTGCTTTATGAAGCAGCTATTATCTGGACTAGAGCATTGCCATAGTCGAGGAGTCTTACATCGGGATATCAAAGGTTCTAATTTGCTAATAGATAATGATGGAATACTGAAGATTGCTGATTTTGGATTGGCTACCTTTTATGACCCAAAGCAAAAGCAAACAATGACTAGTCGTGTTGTTACGCTCTGGTACCGTCCTCCCGAGCTTCTTCTTGGATCTACCAACTATGGCACTGGTGTTGATCTTTGGAGTGCTGGCTGTATCATGGCAGAGTTACTTGCTGGCAAGCCCGTTATGCCAGGAAGAACCGAGGTAAAGGAATCAAGTATTCATCTTGTTCTAGTTATTCTGCTTAGGCATTCTTTAGTTTCTATCAGATACAGATGTGTAGGCCCCCTCTTATCTGAGTTTCTTTATAGAGAGAAATTAATGCTTCTTGGTGAATTGACTTATCTTTGGAAACCAACTGCGTGATCTTGGACCATATAAATGCATGTACAACCAAAAGTTAATACCATTGCTGTTTACCTTTTTTCTTAACTAATTTGTTCTATTGTAGGTCGAACAACTTCATAAGATATTTAAATTATGTGGCTCTCCTTCAGATTTGTACTGGAAGAAATACAAATTGTCGAATGCGACCCTTTTTAAGCCACAACAACCGTACAAACGTTGTGTGGCTGAAGCATTTAACGCCTTCACTCAACCGTCTGTGCATCTAGTCGAGACACTTCTTGCCATAGATCCTGATGATCGAGGAACTTCTACCTCGGCCTTGAGTAGTGAAGTGGGTCATCCTTGTTTTCCAATCTTTCAATTGTTTGACATATAAAAATGAAATTTTAGATCTTTCATTATTTTAAATTACTTGTGAGTTGGGAAAAGAAAAAAAGACACCAGTTTGTGATTAGATGTTAGGCAAGCAAAAGCACTTTCTTAGCAAAGTTTCTATAATTTGGTTTATGTGTGCAGTTCTTTACGACTGAACCATTAGCATGTGATCCATCGAGTCTACCAAAATATCCACCTTCCAAAGAACTGAATATAAAGCTAAGGGACGAAGAGGCAAGAAGGTACTGACTTTTACATCTTCTATGCGTTTTCTGGATGCACGTGCTATTGATTAGATTGATTTGCAAATGATATCGTCTCGTGAATACATTCATTTGGCTTCTAGGAAAAAGGGTCTTTCTGGAAAAGCTAGTAGTGTTGAAGGAGCCAGAAGAATACGGTTTCGTGGGGATCGCACTGGACGAGCTATTCCAGCTCCAGAAGCTAATGCCGAGATTCAAGCAAACTTAGATGTGAGAAAAATTCTTTTTTCATCTCATTTATACTCATGCACACACACATAGACACAATATCTTCATATGAATGAGAGCTTATATATATGTTATTCCTGTTAACGGATTCACTAGTTTTAATCAGACTGTTGCATCAATTCTTTGACAAATACATGCATATGCCTAGGCCAATAAGTTAGCTATGCCTATAAACGCCATAGGGAGACCATGCGGAAGATTCTGTAAGAGAGTAATTAAAATTTGTATATGTATCCTTTTCCCACTGTGTGTTGCAGAGATGGAGAGTGGTACCCCAAACAAATGGAAAGAGCAAGAGCGAGAAGTTCCCGCCTCCTCACCAGGACGGTGCAGTTGGGCACCCAGTGGAAGAAGATCAGTCAGAGAAAAGCTCAGTATTTGGTGCAAAGCCTGAGGCTTCTTTCGGCTTATCGAGATCATTCAGGACCGGGGAAGGGACATCAATGAGAAAGATTTCAAACAAAGACGGCACTCGTGGGTCTTCTTCTAGAAGGTACATATGGGGGCTTAAACCTCCTCCAGCGCTTGGGCTATCAATGGACTTACTTTTCAAGAGCAGATCAGAAGTTTTTGGGGTCCGGAGATAGGATAGATAAACGGAAAAAGTTATATTAGTGCATCAAAATAAGAGATTGTTTCCATTTCAATCCAGAGAGAGAGAGATTGGTTGAAGAAGTTCATATTCTTTGTAGCAGAATAGAAAGAGAGAGAGAGAGAGAGAGACAGAGAGACTCTGCACAAATGGAAATGTGGTTTGACTCTTATGTAAAAACACAATTCAGGTAGTTTTAGAATCCTACTTTCTAAATTGTATAGTTGTTGAAATGGGTTTTGAGGCTTCAAAGATTGGATGTTCAAAACATTTTGACTTCTGCTTTCTGCGTCGCCGCACCTATTGTTTGTTTAAATTTTGTCTTTTTTGCTGTGACATCAAAAGCAGAGGAAAATCTGGCTGTGAAGCAGTGCAACAACAACAAAAAAAGGATCCATTTTTTCCTCTAAGAAAATAAACAAGAAGCCATTGTTGTCAATAAAACAAAAACTCATAATCAATTTCAGATTCTTTGGAACTCATCTTTCTCTCCAAGGTATGGATGCAAGCCTTTCTGTAGTTGCAGCAACTACAAAATGATGAGCTTTTTGTCGATGATGTAGTAACTTGGCGGCATGTAGTGGCTAATGTTCACTTTATTCAAACCACATCCTGCCCATTAATCGATCTCTATCTTCTTTGTTATATAGCATTGTTCTAACACCGGACATCGGTCTTTCTTGAAAACCTCGAGTGCTTGCTGGCTCATCGAATGACACAAAAAAGTTCGAACTAAGTAACTAACTAGACAGGAAAGTATAGAATTAATAAAAAAATGATTTCCATCTAAATAGATAAATTATGATAAAAAAACACTAACACGAACACAAATGAGAGGAAAAAAAACTCATTTTAAAGAAAATTTACATAAACCAAACCAAACATCTCAAGGGAACATAATGACATGACGAAGAAAACAAAAGGGCAGACAAACATAGAAATGCATCAGTTAATGTTCATAATATCAACAAAAGATTTGGAGAATTTAAACGAAGGTAACGTACAGTTGCAGATAATTTTCAAGAAATTTTATTTTATAATTTATTTTGTTATTTTGAAAATAATGTTTTCTTTTTGGTATCTACGTTAATATAGGATGACAAATCCCATATATATATGAGTATATATGCATGTATAAGGGAGTGGCAGGGTGGGCCAAAAATATAAATATAAAGTGGTTGGTGCTTTGTTTCGGTTATTTAGAGGCTAGTGGAGTTACTTGCTAGAACATAAGTCTCTGTGTTGGAACAAAGAGTGCTTTCAAGATTTGGTGTTAGGTTAGAAGTTGTTTGGTCACAAATTATGGTGTATCGTTGATTGTATGTAAATCTAATTAAGAATCTATGATATATCATATGTATACTAATTTTTCCAAATCTATTTTTGGTTTAAGAAAAAGTAAAAAAAAAAAAAACTACTTAAGTCAAAATGAAGAAGAGACAGGTCTTGTGAACTCCTTTACTAGCGGTGTCGATCAATTTATCATTTAACCCAAAAGATTTGATAATTTTCAATTCGGGAAGGACAAAAAGATTTAAAAAAAAAAAACCGCAACGAGGATTAACAATAGCAAAAGATCAAATAAAATGACGAGGAATGGTGGTTTTGTGGCAAAAGAGACATCATTTTCTCCTTTTTCTTATTTTCCTTTCCTTTAAAAGATCAAAGAAGAAATGTGTTGAGTGGTTTCTGACGATGATCAATTTATTTGGACCTGTAACAAGCTCTCTTTGCTGCTCGAACGATATCCTCTACCTGCATCATCATATAATGTTCTAATTCGTTATTAAAAAAAAGAAGAGATTTCAATTGTTAAAACAAAGTTTATATACAAAATAAGGAACACAAACCTGAGGAAGAGCCAATCTCTCTAGGTTAGCTGCATAAGGCATTGGAACATCAGCTCCTGCAATCCTCTCGACCGGTGCATCCAAGTATGAGAAGCTCTCCTCTACAACCGACGCACTGATCCATAACAGAAACATTATTCAATGATTTTGACAATAACAATATGTTAATCCAACCGAATATGCTAATCCAATGAAATGAAGTTATTAACCAGATTTCTGCACAGACTCCATGCTGAGGGAAACCTTCTTCAACTGTTACCAATCTACTTGTTTTTCTCACTGAAGCATTGATGGTTGCTCTGTCTAGCGGACGGATTGACCGAAGATTTATTACCTAAACATATTATAACAGAAAAAAGGAGTTTCAGAGCTTGCGTATCAGTTGCGAGCAGAATCACAAGACAGATGACTGAAAATCTTCATACCTCAGCACTTATTCCCTCTTCTGCGAGCTTCTCAGCTGCCTGAAATCATGTACATTAAATCATTCAGAGGCAGAACAAAGAAGAGCACCAATTATGTAAAAGAAAAACCGAAGCATGTGAGGCTAAAATCATCGGAATGGAATGTTTGAGCTATAGGCAGGAAACTAGCAAAACATTTCTCAGTTTTCATTACTGAAAGGTGTTCCTGAAAGCGGGAAAATGACAAACCTTGAGGGCAAAACCGACCATCTTCGAGAAAGTTGTTATTGTTACATCCTTTCCTTCTCGTTCAATCTGTTATAGCCCAACAAAGCATTAAAGCATCCAACTGATAGATAGAAGAACACAAAAGAAGAAGGCGATAATATCGAGTGACAGTACCTTGGCTTTGCCTATGGGAAGACAGAAACTTGAATCAAGTGCTTCTTCTGAAATTGGAAATGATTCACCATATCTGCATGATGGGATTAACATAATGGTGATATGTGATTGGAGGCTTTAACTAAGTGAACTACATGACCAAAACTCAAATTAGGCATCCTACTTACAGTAATTCGTTTTCAAGGAAGACAACAGGGTCAGGGTCTCTGATGGCAGCTTTAAGAAGACCACGAGCATCTTCGGCTGAATATGGAGCAAGAACTTTCAAACCAGGAACTGAGGCGTACCATGCTGCATAGCACTGCAAAATGTAGAACAGAGTACCTCCATTATACATCCAGAGATACAGATACAAGATCAAAAACAGTCGTAAGCACAGATTATTCGTGGATCCTTGTATTGATCATGTTAGTTAAGCAGTGAATATCACCACTACACGGACAGTGATAAATCCTAAATGCATGTATCATTCATGTTAGTCATACAGTGAAACACTCTAGGCCCTTCTCTGAGACACATAGTCATATATTCATGTGTTCATTGTGAAGCTTAAGGGAAAACAGATGCACATCAGTGTGCTAAGAACCTTGATCTTAATCAATCAGCCAAATGCCTCATTTATTTAGGGAAAATTTGATCAGAGTTAAAGCCAACGCCAGTTCCTTGATCCTAATTGATTATCATCATCAGATTCACAGAAGCAAAGCAACAAATTATTCATTTTCATGAGTGAAGGAAAAGGTATTTTGTACAGAATTTGTGTTAGCGTTTACCTGAGAATGCTGAGCACCAACACCAGCAGCAGCACCATTGGGTCCTCTAAAGACGATGGGTACATTTATCTGTCCAGCAGACATGTAATTTGACTTTGCAGCAGAATTTATGATATGATCAATTGCCTGAAACAAGTCCAATAGAGATGTTAGGATACGTACAGGGATACTAAAAGAACATCTGTGCACTTTCGTGTCAATGATGACAAGATGCCAAAAGTAAATATAGTCAATGATGCCTGGAAACATAGTTGCAGCATAGTGCATGATCCCATGACGCAACAATGATGCATAATCAGGTCAAAGAAAAGAGGCAAAATGTAGTATTAGACAAATCGAACAAAGACCAACGCTAACCTGCATAGAAAAGTTGAAGGTCATAAATTCGACAACAGGCTTTAAGCCAGCATAGGCAGCACCAACTCCAATTCCAGTAAATCCAGCCTGAAACATGATTAAAAAGATGACTGTTAAAAATCTTCCCAATCTAGAAAACATAAGGATTGCAACTGCACTACAAGAAAATAGTATAAGGAATCCAAACCTCGGTAATAGGGGTATCGTAAACTCTCTCAGGACCATATTTCTCCAAAAGGCCTTTAGTGATCTGTGAGTAAATGATAAGCCTCCAGCATCAGATCAGGGTCAAGAGAATTCAACTAGAAAAATCTTTTGCCATCAGGTCAAATAATTCTAACCTTGTAGGCACCTTGATATTGTCCAACCTATGAAAAGAATATAAAAGATGAAATATCAATATCTGATTAGAAACGGCAGATTAATCAATTATGTCAGCTGCAACTAACCTCTTCGCCCATGACAAATACTTTAGGATCTGCAGACATCTCCTCATCAATTGCAGAATTTAGGGCATCTCTGACTGTCATCTAAGAAAGGATTTTCGTACAAAAATGTAAGTGACAATACAGTATGTTGGGAATCTCCATAATCGAGGAACTATAGACAATGACTGAAGATTAAGACACCTTTATCAGCTTCGTTTTACTAGTTAGCTCCTATATGAAGTAAAACTGTGGGCTCTCAAAATATACATAAAAATTCTAGTTTAAGCTACATATGTTGGGTTTCTGAAATGTTACTAAGTGAGTCCTCTAAACCCAGGAAAGAAAGCCAAGAGTCATTAACAATTTTTCCATGATTATCTGACGTTGCATTTCTTAGATGCTCACAGTTCACAAAGCCAAATATGTGCAAGTCGCTTCGTCTATTGGATGATTATTGCTCACTAAACCCGATCTTTCGGCGAAAAATAGTCCCCAGAAGACAACATCCTCCAGGTAGTCTAGCAGAAATTATCAAGTCTTAATCATCCTAAGATGACCAAAATTGTCTTCACTAGCTCATTAAAAAAAACTGAAAACAGAGTTTTTGAGCGACGTTGACACCGTAAGGTAGCTAAATTCGATAAAGACATTACCTCTTTGGAACCAGCTGCGTAGCTCCTAGCAGAAACCAACGCGGATCGCGTCCTTCTGAGAGACTGTTCAAAACCCATTTTCGAAAAATCAGAAAAATTGCGGAAGAAACAAAAATTAAGAAATCCGAATCGCAGAGACTCGAAGAAAACCTCAAATCATATCCGTAATGAACAGATAAAAAGCAAAGGAGTAAAGCCATCTTACCGAAGCAGACAAGCCTCCATCGACGGCTCTTTGCCTCAAGATTCCCCACATTTTCTCTCTAACTGGAAAAAATTATCAGTCGTATTATGAGATACGCAGGATCAAACCACGTAGATCTAACAATCGTTCGTGAGACCAAAACGAATAGAGAAATCATAATCCGGAAATGAGAAATCGAAGGACGAAGGAAGCAGAGGAACAAACAAACAGAGTAGATCGATAACGGAGACGGGATTGATTACCTGTGCGCCGGCGAAAAACCGATCGGAGACGGCGGATTCGAAAGAGAGAAGAAGACGACTCAAAGCTTGAGCGAAAGGGCACTGTTTTTTTTGTTGTAACAACACAGCAGCACAATCGATTTCAATTAGATGAAATATAAGAGTAGGTCTTCTTCATTAAATTACAGGAGCCGTCCGATTAATCACTATGGGTCATAATCAGTGGTTGACATTTTCAGAATATACTTTTTTCTTTTTCTTTTTCTTTTTTTCTTTCACAACTTTATTATTCCATGGTTGAAGTTTTTATAAAGAGGACGACGACCCAAACGTTATATGTTTCAGAGTAACGAATATAGAGAGATTTATTCTTAATTAATTAGTTATTTTTTGAATTTCCTTTTTTTGTTATGTGAAATAAAAATTACTTAGCTAGAGAAGGGAAAAATCATTAATATGAACGTAGTTTAATCTGAATTTGCTAATTAGTTTTAAATTTAAACTCCCACACAAAAGAAAAAAAACACAACAAACAAAATCTTCACTCTGCTTCAAGCTTGAGTAGAATCGCTAGTGTTAGTTTCTTTTTGCTTTCTCTCTGCTTGAAGGGATCTGCAAAGCGATTCAAGCTTATCTTTCTGGTTCTTTGTCTTCTCCAACAATTTCTTCAATCTTTCGCGCTGTTTCAATGTGAACCACAAAGAGTGATTCTACTGGTTGATGATAAACCCTCAAAAATGGTGAACAAGATGATTTATTTACCTCTTCAACGAGTTCTATGAGAGTAAAATCCGATCTCTCGGTTTTGCTCTTCAAGAATGCGTTTTCTTTCCTGAGTTCTTTGATTGATTTTGACATCTACTCAAAAAATCATCAATAGAGAGATAGGATCAGTTTAATAAGATCACAGAAGATAGCATTGTGGATCTTTTCGAAAAACAATGAAGTCATGAAATGGCGTTTTACCTTCTCGATTTCTTGTTTGAATGTTTCAAACACCTCGTTGCTCTTCACCAACGCGTCCTGCATAAACGTTGTTCTTTTTAAATAATATCACCAAAACCAGATCTTCAGAGAGTCATTGCATTCTTTTAAGTATAATCTTCACACAACCAAATCAAGCAATCTTATAATCGGTGATCATATTGACTCGAGAAGACGATAAAAGTTACTTAGGAAGCGTAAAAGAGGAAAGAGAGCAGACCTGGAACTGCTGGAATTTCTCTCCATCCGATGTTAGCTGCACCCGCAAATTTTTCTCAGTTGCTAGAAGCTGAGAAACTTGATCTGCGTAAACTTTCATCTGAGATTGTTCATGGATGAGTTTCTCCTCGTGCTGTTTGATTTTCAAAGCAGAAATTTGTAGCTCGAGTGTTTTCTGCTTCAACTGTTTATTCAAAAATGAGATGCTGTCAAGTAAATACATCAGAGTTAAAGCCTATATATTATATAGTTTGAAGAAAGAATATATATAGTTATACTCTTTGCTCATGCTGTTGTTCTGAAAGCATATATTGATCAGCCAGGTGCTTCAACTTCGTCCTCAACCTGGAAATTAAGAAACAAAACAACTGAAATTGACAAGGACCTCGAAAAATATGTTACAGAGCTAGTACAAGCCAAGCTGTTAGTAAGTGATGTGCATGTACGAATATAGTTTGCAGAATGTGAGTTGAGCGTATTCATACTGATCTTTACTTAAATCTGCAATAAAACTATACATATATACTTCATATACTACAAGTTTCCTATTCCTCTACAATTGAAAGTCGTGGTCATTGTGTTCTTTTGGCTTACATCTCATTTTCTTTTAGTTGTGAGAGGCTTTCATCCTTTTGCTCATCCAACTTAATGCTCACATCCTATAACCAAATAGAATTAGTACTGTAAAGGGTATAACAGAAAAAGAAAAGGATGATTTCATTACCGACAGTTTCTGACGATGCAAAAGCCTACATGCAAAAATTCATCAAACTAATATTCTATCAGTCTATTACAGAGTATCCATCTGCGTTAAACTAGTATGGACCCTTTTCCACCTTATATATGCAAAATACATTATTTTCCAATGATTAAATAGGTCTGTGAGATTTTGATACACACATGTGCCAATATTTAGTGTTGAGTTTCACATAATAACGAAGAAGAGAAAGAGATTATTTCCCTGACTCTCCTTAGCATATAACAGAGAAGATTAAAGGAGATACTAAGGAATAGAATAAGGATCAAGAACGAGATGTATTAGGATTTTCCTACTTGAAATGATAAACAGATATATTAAACAATACTGTTTCCTTTTTAGAACTATCAATACGGATGGCAACATGGCTCAAATTTATGTATTCAGCAAAGATCAAAACACTTAGAAGAATTCACATCCAAAAAACTGTGTTCAACTACCTTTATTGCTTCCTGGAACTTGGTCGATAAATCTGATCTTAAAGTCTGACCCTCAGTTGACACACGCTTGCATTCTTCCTGTTATACAAAGGAACATCCAAATTAACAGAGCAAAAGGTTAGTTCCTCAAAACAAGACAATAGATATGGCAAAAATAAAAGAACATACCATCAACATTTTGTTTTGACGTTGTAACTCTCTACAAAGTGACTCAAGCTTGTCGCGGACAGTAATAGCTACAGAAAGAAAAGAAGAAAAACAATGACTTGCTGGTTTTCAATGATGAGTAGAGTCTATAAAAGCATAGAACAATCGAAGTAACACAAAACTGGTTCTACTGATTTCCTATTACCAGAATCTCTTTCAGAAAGTACTTGTTGATACTTCAGCATGAATTCCAGAAACTCTTTTTCTGATTTGAACATATTTTTTGAATTCTTACGCTTAGTCTCAACTGCCTCCTGCTTTCAACATCAGCAGAAATCAAAAACGGCAACAGTGAGCAAAGGAGAACATTGAATGGTAAACATAAAATTGTCTTGTCCCTTTGCCTTCTAGCTTTACGAAATCGCATAAACTGTGAACACAGAGAGCATTTTGGATACAAAGGCTTGCTTACCATGTAACATCCAGAACCTAGGTTTCAGCATATATCAAATTGAAATTCTACTGTTGCTTTGAATCTAACAAGGAGATGCAATCGAAAAGGCATGATACAGAAAATCCTATCGGCATTTTAAAGTTGATATCAAAGATGTTTGGGATAGTTAAACCAATCTTTTGCACGAAAAAACAAGTCGAAGAGCTTATCAAAATACTAACTTGCTTTCTGGGTTTGAGCGAATCCACACTCTGAGTCGAATCCGTCTCCTTGTCCTTGGACAAGTTTGGATTTTGAGTTGACCCTTCTGATACTAACTCAAAACCAAAGAACCACCATTAGGTTACAAAGAAGTAAATTCCCAGAAAGAAATTTGAGAAATATGTTTGTTCACATCTCTCACATGTTTGGCAAACAGGAGGAGGAGATGATTGTTTCTGCTCTAAGCTAAGCTTGCTCGAGACCTTAATTAGGTCATTAACGTCGCCGTCGTCGTCTTCATTACCATCCGTTTCTTCACACAACGGAACGGGGAAAGTTCTGGGCTTCTCTGCTTTCTCGATCGAGACATCATTAGCTTGATGATTCGTCGTGTTACGATTTTCTTCCTCGGCCACCGGGGAAATGAGAGGTGGCTCTGCAGCTCCATCGACGAATCCATCGGGTAAGGAATCAACTTCGGGGAGCAAATTCGAGTGCGGTGACTCCATTTTTGACTCTGGATCTGTAATCCCAATAAACGAATCAGCGAGTAAGAGAAGACGAAATTTTACAAATGTGACGGAATTAGGCAAAGAGAGAATCATGCAAAACCTTTTACGGGTTTTAATCGAAGGGATTTTAATGAAAAATAACGGGAAAATAACTAAAAAAACATGTACTTTTAAAGTTCAATTAAACCCAGATTAGTTTAGAAATATTAATTACCAAATAAATATCAAATTTTCGAGCAAAACGATGTTAAACTTTCGTTCACTGGCATTGTACATTGGACGTAATTTTTGTCTTAAAGTAATTTAAAGTACTGAATAATATACTTTTTTCCAATGCTTTTATATTAAATTAAAAATTCGAAAACATAGAATTAACAAATTATTTGAGGAACATTTGAATGATAAAAGAATTGTATATTTCCTGGGCTGTTTGTTGTCGCTAGCAAATCAGCCAATTTATTTGTTTCTTGAGGTATCCATCAAAAAGAAAAATTACCTATTCAAATCAAGATTTCGAACACTCAACCTCTTCAATCCAGTTGTCTAAGCCAAAGTCCAATGTTTCCTTGTTTACGAATTTTACTAAAGTTTTACAGTCTTCTTCAAAGACAACTTTCTTTTAACCTTTGATCCAACAATGCTGCATAGCCATAATTAGTGCCTGAAACTCACATTCAAACGGGGTTAAGGCTTTATGGCTCTCTGCTTGTGCTGCTCTTATACAACTACCTTCTTTATTTTGTATTATCCATCCCGTCTTACTTAGCATGTAATTTTCTGTGTATGAACCATTATAGTTACATTTGATCCAATTTGTAGGTGGTGGCTCCCAATGTTGTTCAACTGATCGTGTGTGTGGCGTAGCTACGTGGTTCGAACCTTGTTGCAGCTTCTCAGTATAGCTTTGAGAATCTAGCCACTTTCTTGCATCATTTTTATCTGGATAATATTATTTTATCTGAACCGTTCTAAATCTAAAAAATATTACTTTATTATATATTTTAAATAGTATTCATGATTACATTGATTAGTAAATTTATGATCATAATAAAAGTATTTGTAGGATAATGATTAATATATTTTTAACATTCTATTTTTTGAAATTTTAAATGAGTTTACGAAACAGTAATCCTTTCACAAAAAATTAAATCAAATAAAACTCTATAATTGTTCTGTAAATTATGAAAATTGATATACAATTATGTGATTTATATAGACTCAATTCCAAAAAGAAAATAAATGTGCAAGGTGCCAAAAAAAATTATCCAATTTATATAATTTACACCTTGGTTTTTTAATATATATATTTTTAATAGTTATCGGTTGACATATTCAAAAGAGAAATACCATAAATTAGTGCTAAAATAAGTCAAATAAAGAGAATTGATTTACTCAAAACAATATAAATAAATCAAAAATTGGATAGTGAGATTTTGTCAATATCGTTTCGTTGAGATTTACCTTGTTTTCAAAGTGGAAGAAAAGAAAACTCCAGAAACATGGTCATCGGTCTAACATATGCATCGATCAAACTTTCTCCACTTATTGGTGTTTTAAATGAAATCAACAGATTAACCAACCAGAACTCCAAATGATTTAAAACCAGACTGGTTATATCCAATTGCTGAATCTTTTATTTTTTGATATTTTGAAGGCTTGGTTGGTGTTCTTGCCTAGGAAACATGTATGGATTATGATGATCTCCTCTTTTACTCTTTGTTATATCATTTTTAATGTTTTATCTGCTTAGACTCAGGAGGCCTAAAATACAAGAAAACTAAACACATTTGATGTAACATTGATTATAAAAAGACTGATTTGACAAAATGATTCTCAATGAAAACAATCTTTATATATCCTTTTAAATTTATTTAAAAGATCAACGACAGAGTTAACATTGTTATTTTGTCGTTACTTTGTATTTAGTGATGGACAATGCAAATATTGTAATAAACAATTATAAACTCTAAATAATTTCAGCGACAAATTAGATATAAATATTAAATTAGACAACATTTTCTTGCATAATTGCAAACTTCTTTTTCCAATTTCAATTACTTACATCTTTTTTGCTTTTTCTTCGTTACTTACATCTTTTCATACTCTGATTTTGTCTTCTTTTCTTTTATCTAATTCCATCTTCCTATAGCTTTAATATTATTTCCAGTGGGTGATGTAAATGATTTTGGCGTTGAACAATAATTTTCATAATTTAACCCCACCAAAAATAAAAAAATACAGTTAACAAATAGACAACATTTTGTTTATTGCACAAGTTCAATTACTTACATCTTTCCACGTGAAAAAAACAAAAAAAGAAGTAAAATTCGTCAAACACTAACTTATCCTCAGAGAAAGCAAAGATAAAGAAAAGGTTGTACAAATTCTGAAACAAGAGTCTCTCAAAACAAATCAAAGGTCTAATTAAAAGCTTATTAGTGGTTTCCATGGTGGGGTGTTTTGTTGATTATTCATCGCCCTATACGTACACCACACACCGTTCTTCCTTCAGCAACTTAATTTGAAGATGGCAAACATATTTTATTTTGGTCGATCACTGGCTCGATTTCTCTTGCACCAGACGAGAATGAGTGTTGTTGCCCATGCATCCTCCACCAGCATAGCACGGTGCAGTCACATTTGCTAAATACTTCCTTGGCAATGCTATTCCGAATCTCTTTCCTTTTCTTTCTCTTTTCTCCTTCTTGACGATGCTTTCGTCCTATTGTATAGTTTTTTATTTGAATATCATTATTAGAGAGCTTCATACATCAAAATGAATGATGTAGATAGATGAATGTGATTCACTTTCTATGTATTGGTTAAGTTAGTTAAGTTTTTGTAAAGAAAAACTTTTACCTCTTTTGGTTCTGTGATGACGCTTTCGGTTTCCATCGACTTTCTTGCGTTTTCACCATCTTTTTCTGCAAAAGAGAATGGATCATTGATTTTGAATTCAATTTTGAACCCTAAAATATATGTAACATCGATGCAATAAACCCTAAGCATTAAGTACGTAAGAGTATATATATGTAAAATAGCATTAAGTACGTAAGATTTACCTTCTTCATCATCATCAGAAGTAACATCGATGCAATAAACCCTAAAGCTTGGAGATCCAGGACATATCATCCTCTCATCGAAGTTGCTCATCCTCCCTTCATCATGATCAACACTATCATCTTCTTCCTTCTTAGCATTGATGACCTTATCATGATCATCATCATGATTAGTACCATCATCTCCTTCTTTCTTAACATTGATGGCCACATCATCATGATGATTTTCCTCATCTTGTTTCTTCACAGCCTCTTCCTCTTTCTTCACTTCTTTAACATCATCTCTCGACGAAATCTTCTCATAAATAACCTCTTTCTTCTCTTCCACGTGATGGTCAGGCGCCGGAGCAACCTTAGCCGACAACTTCAAGCTGTCTTCATTCTCCTCCGTCTCTTCTCCATCCTCGGAGGAGCCGTGCCTTAGAAGCTCCTTCTTTGAAAGCGTCTGACTCCCTTTCAAGACGCTTGCATGGCTCCGTTTCTTCATCTCCTCTAATCTTCGCCTAAGAAGCGGACGTATTCCCGCCGGAAGTGGCACAACGCCGCCCTCATCCGCTCTCGCCGCCGCCGCACCTGCTAGCCTTGAGCCACCGCAACCCATTTCAATAAAACTAACAAATAGATGGTGTTATCGCCGCCACCAAAGAGATCATACGGTGGCAGGTGGGTGGCGGGAGAAGATTCTTGAAAAAAATGTTAAGGGCAAAGAAGAGGAGAAAAGAGAGCCAATTAATTGGGACGATGAAGAATGGAAGATAATATTTAGGTCTCAGAGAAGAAGAAGGGAGAGAATGTGAGATTATTAAAGGGCTGAAATTGTGTTATGAGGTTGATTGGTTAGTTGCAATTTATTTTCTAAATTTGGTCATTAGTGATTTATTTAGGCAAATGCATGAGTTGGTTCCTATCTAAGTGACATATTCATTGTTGTTGTCATTTTTGATTTACAGTTAGCCTCTCGTGAATTTGCAGATAATCTTGATGATTAATTTACCTATATAAAAGTCTTTATTTGGAGCTTCAAAGAGTCCCACGTCAGACTAAAAAGAAGCTAAAAGAAGGACACGTGTCATCTCACCATTCGATGGGCCAACGCGTGTTTTTTCGTTTGGGCCTGGTCGTTTTTTGGGCCAGAAACAATTTCGCCCCCTTTCTGATTTTTTCATCTTCTCCTAAACCTACCTAATTTTCTCTCTACTCTCCACCGCCTGTTCCTCTGACATAGATGACTAACATCGGCCGTTTATCTTGCCTTTCGCGTCTTCGATTTGCCTGAGGTCATCATACGGAAAGAAGACCTCCAATTTTGCCCCTTTCCGGCAGATCTAAACGAGCGAAATGGTGGACCGGTCGATTTCAGATCCACGCGTGAACTCTGTACCATGCCGCCTCATCTCCGACGCCCGGAGGATGCATCGCTTGCCCCGTGAAGTCCCTGCTCTGCGGCATCCTCTCCGGCGGTCGGAGGTATATATCTTCCCCCTCTTCTCTTTTCCGGTTTGCCTTTTTTCTTTTCCCGGTTTTGATCTTCTTTTTTTATTGACTGGCCGTTTAATCTCTTATGTTTTGCTTTTTTCGGCCTTGGAAACCACTTTCTCATTTCCGAACTCCGATCTCCGCCGACAACATCCAGATCTGAAATCGCCTTCTCCACACATCTCCGACGTGGGTCTCCGCATCGGGACTGTCCAATAAGCTCCGTATGGGCCTCTTTGGGGCCCCGACTGTGGCCCATAAGGTTGGTTTTTTTTTTCGGCTATTCATTTTTTTTACAGCCCGATTTTTTTTACTTATTTTTTAATTTGGGTTTCCTCATGTCTTTGGGCTTCGCGGTTGTAACATAATTCATCGGGTTGGGCCTCAATGGACCTCACTATATGGGCCATAAGGTCAGTTTTTCGCAATTTTTTATTTTTTAAAAGATTTACTTTTCTTTTCAAAATTTAAACTGCAAAAGATTCTAATTTTTGGGCCCGTAAGGGCTTTCTCATTTTCTAGCAGGGCCGTTAGAACTTCAAAGCGGGATGCATGTTGGGCCTGGTCGGATGAGGCCCAACTGCATGTTACTTTCTTTCGGCCTGAACGGATGTGGCCCAAATTTGTTTCCTCCCAACGCAGCTCCTCGCGTCCTCTCTCATTTCCTCTAGCTTATCCTAATTTTCGCAAACATTTCTCTTCTCCCTCCGCCGCATAGCCGCCTGAAATAGATTAGCTAAGTCGGTTTCACGCAGATCTAGAGGAGGTGAACGGTCCACCGACCGATTTAACAACCTCCCGTCAATTATGTTCTTCGCCGGAGAGGCTGTCGGAGGTATAGATCATTTGTCCTATTCTCTTTTTTTTCGGTTTGTCTATTTTCTTTTTCCCGTTTCGCTCTTAATTTTAAATGACCGGCCGTGTATTTTTTCTGTTTTGTATGGTTCTCACGTTGGAAACAACCTTCTCATTCCGATCTCCGTCGACGCCATCCGACTCACTGACGCGATTTCCGCACCGCTCAGACATGGGCTTCGCGGTAGCATTGGGCTTCGAGACTGTCCAATATACCTCCATGTGGGTCTGTTTGGGCCACGGTTTATGGCCCTAAAGGTACGTTTTGTTTTCTCCCAGTTATTAAAATTTTATACCAGATTCTGTGTTTTAAAAAAAAACTTATCCTTTTTTCTTGGGTTAACAGGAGCCCGCTTGCGGTTGTTGGACCTGTACCGAGCCCATACAAAAAGGTTCGTTAATATTTCCGTTATATAGTTTAATTATGGGTTAAACATTAAGCCCACTAACCACATTTATTTTTCTCAACATGGGCTTCGTGGTGGCATTGGGTTTCCTGGTTGTTACATATTTCATCGAGATGGGCCTCAGTAGATGGGCCATAAAGTTAGTGCTTGACCCAGTCTTTAAAAAAGAAAACACTTTTAACTAACTTGGACTTATGGAATAATGGTGTAATATCTATTTATTAAGACTGTCTGGGTCTCACTGTCTGGGCCTGACAGTCTGGGCCTGACAGTCTGGGCCAGAAGGTCGGTTTTTTCTCCCGGTTATTTTTTTTTAGCCAAACTTCTTTGGTTTATCTGTTTAACTAACCCTTTAATTTGTACTTAACCGGATGCATTTTTGGATGTAGGCCCATAGCGGACTTCCGGATTTTCTTTCACGCCCTGTAAAGCTTCGAAGTTAGCTTCATGTTGGGCTTCCACCTTGTTTGAGCCTCAGTATATCGCCAAGGTAAGTTTTCCCCAACTGTTTTTAATTTTTTTACCAGTATTGGCTTTTGGCCCCATACGGGCTTCTGGGTTTTTTTGGAAGGCCCAATTGACCTTCAAATATGCATGTCTGTTGGTCTTTCGTTCGTACGGTCATATATCTAACCCCCTAATTAACCTATTACGTTACTGCATTTACATCTCACCACGTACTCTTCCCTACTTCAATGCCGCAACTGGGAGTTTTAACTACATCGTCCATTGAGCTTCCTTCGAGGTAATTTATAAACCCTTCTTAGTTACAATTCTTCTATCTTAGTTATCCAACCTTTTATCACTCGATTATGGCTTCACTAAAATCTTTCGATGACTTACAGGGAGATTTCTTCAAGGAAGAGGTGTTGGTAAGGCTGGTTCATTCCTAGGAGGCGCGCAACTTCAAACAAGAAAACACCTTGATTGGCCTTGAGGTCCTTCTTCTCGATGTTAAGGTGAGTACCTTTTTATTTCACACTGACACGTACTAAAACGACACTCTGACACATCTTTTGTTATAACCCTACAGTCGACAACAATTCATGGGTTCATAGCTGCTAACCGAGCTTCCCGATTCAAGGAGAAATTGAAGTCCAGCAATGTGTACAGGTTTAGTAAGTTCATGGTGAAGCCGTGTAAATCAAGTTACAGAGTATCATCACATCAGAAGATGATTATGTTCACAGAGCAGACTATCTTACTGAAGGAGGCAGAAAACGTCCCTCAAATAGAGACGCAAGCGTTCAGACTGAAAAGTTTCCAGGAATTCTCAGATGTTCCGGACAAGCAGACATATCTTTACGGTAAGTACATTATATCCTTATTATTTATATAATCTTTTAGCCAAATGTAGATTGTTAAGTAGATGGTTGCATCAATTGGATTAGGTTGGTAGATTGCTAAGTGAAGAATTTTTTTATTAAGTTAGCCTATGCTAGATGTATAACTTTATATAGGTCGTTGATTTGCTAACTCCTGCAATGTTTTATTACAGATTTGATAGGCCATATACAGTTATTAAACGGAGAAGGCTTCAACTCTCAAACCTAATCTGGTGCTGCTCCAGTGAATGCGGGCGGGAGATCAAAAGGAATGATCTTCCTGCATGTATAGCTTGAAGAGTAAGCGTGATCAAAACTTTAGATTTTTATATCAATTTCTTTAATACATGTATTAGAAATACTTAATATTTTTTCCTTTCTTGTAGTGGAGAAACATCATGTGTGTATATGTGGGATAAGATTGCCTCAGCTTTCAGGAGCAGATGGAATGAGTCTGCGGATAAACCTTATGTGGTTTTGTTAACCACTCTGAATTCAAAGACTTTAGGAGGTCAGCCAATTTGCTAAAATATTCTTTATGCCATAAAATTCATGTTGAGAATTTAGTAAACGTTTTTCATAATCTGTTTTGCAGGCGTTGTAACACTAAGTTCAACAGCTGCGACCCATTTCTTCTTTGACAAAGACATCCCTAAGACCATATCATACCTCGAACGGTAATAGAGTTACATGTTCAAAATTATAAAACAACGCAGAATAGCTTTTATTTTTATCGTGTGTTTTGTGATTATGACCGTACGTCACTCTGTTTTCAATGCAGACTTGGTGCAAAAACAGAGGATTCAACATTTGTAAACAAGTCAATGGTTGGGGTAACCAAACCGGAGACTGCTACCCTTAGCGAGATCCATACGTTTTTATCAAAGGAGAGTCCACAGGTTTGTCTATATTCACTGCATTTCTAAGTGTTTTAATAGAGTTAGAATGACGTAACATGGAATGGTATGTCTAGGTTGCTAGCTTTGTTTGCGTAGCCATTATAAAGGAAGTTGTAGGAGACTACGGCTGGTACTTCATATCATGTACCAGTTGTAGGTCTAAAATGGAAAATGGTGACACTACTTTGCTCTGCACGAACTCTAAGTGCAAGAGACCCCATAATGTTGGCATAATCAGGTTTGTATCCTAATGTAAAACTCTTTCATATATTTTTTAGAAATTATTTCATATGTATGAACTCTTTCGTTAGTAAATAAGTATCATCAGTCATTTCTTTTTAACAAAATGTAGGTACCGTATAGAGACAATTGTTACTGATGACAATGGTTCTGTTGCAACCTTTGTGATATTTGATAAAGAAACTGTGAAGTTGGTTGGCAGACAAGCACCGGACGTCATGGCCATGGTTTGTTAAATATTGTGATCACATTTTTCCTATTGTCACCAATGGTACCTAACCCATGTTTTAACTTTCTGTTCAGGTGGATGAGAATGATGCAGATACAAACTCATCAATGCCTCATTGTGTCCTCGATATCGTCGGCTGTACGTGTAAGTTCCAAGTCAAGCTGACTTCTTACAACTTCTCAGCTACACGTCAGACGATCACCGTCTCACGGATTATAGAAAATAACGTCAAGAGTGGCAAAACGCTTGACACCAACATGGCAAATACTTCAGGGGAGGCACCTGAGATTGGAGAGAATAGCAATATTGAAAGGAAGCGTCCGCGTTATGCCTAGAATCCTTTGGAGTTGGATTATGCCTAAATTTCTGGTTCACGATTGTCTTTAGTTGGGCAATGTTTCTATTGCTTTTTCTTTAATAGTAACTTCGTATGTATTTTAATTGTGTATGGAAGAAATCCATGCAAACTTTTTCTTTAAAAAATAATTTAAGTTGTTTTCATCTGTTTAATAACACAATATTTTAAAATATAATTAGTTACTTTCTTTATTTTTATTCAAATGCAACTTTTTTTATAAATTAAACAAAAAAATCTTTGCATAACCCGCGCGTAACGCGGGATGAAACCTAGTTAATTACTATATTCGTTAATGCATTGCTTCAACGTAGCCTTGATCTTTCTTTTAGAAGAATCTTTTTTTTTGTACTTATGAAACTCTTATATACAAAGATGTAAACATATTACTGTATACATAACACTAAATAACAAAGGAAAATATTTTTTAAAAAATTAATAATTTGTCCATTTATGTATTTTAGGAACAAATGCCAACTTTTTATAAATTACCATTTGCATTAGATTTCACCATTTTTTAAAAAACATAGAAAAATAATATGTAAATAAATGATAAAAAGACATGAAGGTACTTCAACTCTAAAAAAATAGTTTTTGAAAATGGTTAAACCTATTTTTTTTTAATCAGCCGGTTAAGGATACTTTTGAATGCACGAAAGACAATTTGAACCACCTACTTAAGAAAGAATATGAAAATAAAAAACTAAATTGAATTCAAACGCAACAGACAAATAGGGCTAATTGAAATGATTCTAGTTGCATTGATTAAACCAATTTTGTTCAATCCATCTTTAAATTATTTTGATTTTATCAAGTATCTCGAATTGTGACATTCTAGAAAATAATAAAATAAGGACATTGATTTTGGGAAATAAAATATAATGATGAAGGACAATAAATAATTAAATATATATATATATATATATAATGGGAGCGGAATATATAAGACGGGAGACTGAGAGCACCTCCATCCCAGAGATATTTTTTCAAAGTTTCTTATAAATATAATATTCATATTTTTAATATAATTTAATTATACAATTTAAATTAAATTGATAAAAGTAAATTAGACCAATCATATTTAAACAAGTGTTATATGGGTCTCTGGATTTCTAAATCTCTCAATTAAGAGATTCTCTTCGTTCTTTTTTTCATTTTTTCTAATTTTATTAATTTTTTAATACAAGAAACTGGTTTAAAAACTTTAATTGGAGCTGCTCTGAAAGCGACTTGTGGCATATCTTCATTACCACATCTTCATCACCACATCCTCTATTACATTCCAAAGTGCTCGAGAGACAATAAGACAAATCAAATTTAGATGTTCCCTAATATTCTACCAATACTAAGTTAACTAAACTCAAATGATTCGCGACTTATAAACCATTTGCTTGCATAAGACATATGACATCAACCTCGATAGTTCGGTCGTCACCGGCTTTGAACAACTTCTTCACCATCTGACTCGTCCGACGCGTGTTGATCATCCTCCTCGATCTCTTCTTCATTCTCTTCCTTGACGACCACCTTCACCGCCCTCCATTTGCCTACCTCACCCTTAAACCCCAAAACATTAAACCAAAACTATCAAAACAATGATGCTTGAAAGTATCACGACATACAAAAATAGTAATATGTTATCATTCAAAGTCCAATGTGTTCGAACTAACGGACGAGCTCTTGTCGCTTACCCGGGACGATGACCACCTTGTAGCTCTAGAAGAAAGAAGTCTGAACTCGTACATAATCCATGGAGTTATTGTTCCTCGAGGTTTTTTTCCAATATAGAAAGCAAATGTCTTTCTCCTTCCTTCTAAATGATTACAACTACGATCACCAGACTCCATTACTTCCTCTTCTTCACATTCTTCCCAATAACCCGATAACGTCTCTCTTCCCTTTCTCTCTCGCTCTTCCTTCTTCACAAAGTAATACACTTCCTTGTTCTTCTCTCCTACAACAACGTATACGACCACATTGATCAGTACATATAATATGATATAGTATATAGTACTTAGAGAGACGAGTTTGGAGCAAACCTAGCAAGTCCCAAGGATCAACATTGCAAGAACGGAGCTCAGGGAGGTCGAAGTCCATCGGACGGTGGAGAACCTTCTTGGCGAGATACTCGAAAACAAGATCTTCGTCATCGGGATCGAACCTAAAACCAGGAGGTAATCTCATACTTCTTCCGTTCATGGCGAATCTCTGCGTAGAAATGTCCATCACTACTTCCTTATCGATATATTTTTGTATGGTTTAGGCTGTTTATATATATATATATACTTATATGAATGTTACCTTTAGTTCGGCAAAAGTGGCTTCTACTTTTCCTTTAAATACTTTACAATAACTATTAATTTATAAATTGATAAATTATTGTTACTTAACTGCCAATTCAGAATTTGAGTTTGATTGGTTTTATTTTTGTATAATAAAATGCGAAGATCGCGATTAAAATTGTTGTGCATGTACCCATGCAGTCAACGTTAATAAAATTTTGAATAAACTTTTCTCTTTTTATACAAAAAAAAAGTAATGAAGTCTCTTTTTTTTGGGTAAAGGTAATTGAGTTCTTCTCCCAACATGAAATAGTAAAGTTATAAAGTCCAATAGCTCCAATGCACGTTGTTACCATAGTACTATCACAATAAACTGGTAAGAACACATCATCTATATAAAATTTACACAACAACTGAAAAAAACATTCAAATATATTGTACTGTAAGACATCATGGGATTAGTTTTTCTTTTTACTTATATTAAATGTGAAAGATAAACTAATTTTGGAATTACTTTGCATGTTTGAAAAATGAATGTACGTATAATAAAAGAAAAATTCTGTGACCGAAGTTTTTATTACGTGCAACCTAAAAGTTTTATAGATTAAACATTCCTTTTTATACAAATACGTGGAAAAGAAAACATATATAGCTACGCTATGACTTCGATATATTTCAAAAATGTAAGAGTGTATACATTTCTTTGTCTAAAAATTTCGCATGCGAGATAATAATGTCGGGATGACATACATTTTTAAAACAAAAAATCTTGAGTAATATATGCAATGATTAAGAAATAAGAAAAAAATAAGTTAAAAGCATATTCAGAAAACAAAAAGTGAAAATTGAAAGAGAGTCCAAGTCGATCCCAACTTAAAGAGTGGCTTAACGAGTAAGTTATGAGATGTTGGACTGACTCAATTTTCTACTCTCACTTCTTTATATTCAATTATTTTAGTCATATATTATTGTAATTTTCTTTATCTTTGGACTGGTGGTTTTGCCTTTTATTCTTCTTTTTTTTTTCTTCCTTCGAACAATAAAGATCACAAAGTTCGACAAAACCAAAGTTGTTATATTTTTTTTGCATTCAACTTTCCAGCATCAGCCTTTGAATTTTTACAAATAGCATTTTAGGTTTACTCCTCCCTTTCTATAATGTAGTCTTTTATACACCGGAAATAAAGTTACACTATTTTTTTGCTTTTAAAATAAGAAATGAAAACGAATAAAGATCATTGTTTCAACGTTAAGGAAATGTAATTACGTTATTTTAATAGTGTAGGATGCGACTATTTTTCTGTTGAATCTGAATTTCAATGCAAGGCTATGTTTTAAAACAATATAACTTGTAAAAAAAACTTGCTTATAGTCCAGAAATATTGTATAAAATAAGTATTTATAATTGTGTGATTAAAAATATATATCCTTTTAAAATCGGCAAAGTTGATCCAGAAAAAAGTTGATCGGAGTTTGCTTAAGCAATGTCATCAAGTCATTATAATTTACAAAGTGAGTTTTCAAAAATAAAATGAGCAACGTTTATCTATAAAATCTTGAAGAAAAATTATATAATTAAGTGATTTGTTATAGTCACAGCCAGATTTAATCACACACATTTAAAACATTTTATATAACTTTATTTTATATATATATATATATATATATATATATATGTATTAATGTATCGTAAACTATTATTATAAAATAAATTATGTAAAAAATATTTTGTGCAGCGTATACTATTATAATTTATTTATAAAATATAAATATATGATAAATTGTAAAAAATAAGAGTGATTTATTTTTATTTAGTTTTTGTATTATATTATTATAATTTTAAATATAAGTTTTTATAAGATCATTTGTATAATTTTATTTTAAATAAAGTCTCCAATATCTCAGGTCCAGTTTTAGTTCTAGTGATGTCATAACACAGATTACAATTTAAAAATATAAATGTGCGAGTTTGTATAAAAAAAACTATAAATTTTTATATACATTCGAAAAACAAACATTAGGTTACGATTATAATTTTAAATTTATTTTTAAATATGTACGTCATTTCCTTGAAAGAAAGAAAAAAACAAAAACTAATTGCGATTTGTATGTTAATAAAAGAAACATAAAAGATTTAAAATTTTCAAATAAGAATCTGACGTTGTACTCCCCCAACGCAGCAATTTGGATTTGGTACTTTTCTTCACCTCGAAGATGTTGCCTTTCAATTTTCTTTATTTGTTTGTTTTCAATTTTCTTTTCACTTTTAAATTTTAATGATTTGACGACATTGCTTAAGCAACTACATACAAGAATGAAAAGTTTCATTTCTTTATAACGTAATGTTGTCAATTGATGGATGATATTGATATGGTTCAAGTATCGTCTTTGAATTTAGATGTTACGAGTTACGAGAGACACTAATATTCATGATTTGATGATTGAATTGAAGATTATATTGGCAAGTGAAAGACGAATGTGATTAGTGGGAGGCAATTTTAGACGCTAAACGGATAGTGATCCAACTTAACCCTAAAACATTTAACAAAACAAACATATATTAGATACATAATATAAATTAAATTAAACTTCTTCAAATTTAGAAATTAGGTTGAAAGTCAAACTATGACAAAGTATTGGTTGGCATGTAAATTTCAATTAAGAAAAATTAAAGTCTATTAAGATTAAAAATAAAAGTTTAAAAAATTAATGAATTAAAAGATCTGACTCGAAGTCACGCAGCATTCAAAAGTTAAACATAAGCGGTCAAACTCGAAATCAATTCCAAAGTTTAAAAAAGAGAATTTAATGATTTGATTAAAAACAACCGAATCTACAAAAATAAATGTAATTAATCTTAAATCACGCGGAGTAAATAGATATGACTCTCTCAACATTAGAATAAACTCTAAGTTTCTTAATACTATAATAAAAATGTAACATGATTCATAAGTAACTAAATTTAAATTCTTCAAATTTAAAAATTAGTTTGAAAGTCAAACTATGTTAAACTATTTGTTGTAAATTTCAATCCAAAATATTAAAACCTATTAAGATAAAAAAACGTTTTAAGAAATTAAAAAATATTACTGAATTAAAGGTATAAATCGAAGTCACGCAACGATTCGAAAGTAAAACATAAGCAGTTAAACTCGAAGTTAACTCCAAAGTGAAAAAAAAATATTCTTTACAAAATTAATACTTTGACTAAAAAACAACCGAATCTATAAAATTATATGTAATTAATCTTAAATCATGACGAGTAAATGAAAATGACTTCAACATATAACTCTTTCCACATTAGAATAAACATTAAGTTTCTCGCTTTTAGCTCGGGTCTTAAAAGGAAGGTACTACCGACATTACAATCCAATGCTGACAGGAAAAGCAAATAACCCATCCTTCAGATGGGAAAGCATTATGGCTGCAAAACCTATTTTACAAGTCGGGCTAAGGAGAACGATTGGTACTGGAATGGATATAAAACTGTTGGAAGCTGCTGGATACCCACAACTCCAGTACAAACAGCCTTAGATAATGACAGCCACCAAGATCCAGATTTACGAGTCCACCATCTTATCGATTTCGACTCATTGTATCCAGCACAATCTTCAATCAAAACTTCATAATCATCTCCTTCAACAGATGAATTATCATCCAATTCCATAATTTCTTCTTCATGCTCAGGTTTCGCATTTTCTTCGTCTGCTTCACCCACATTAACATTACCTATCTCTTCTTCACCCATTCATTGTAACTTTTTCTTCAAACTCTTCACCCGTAATCACAATTTCTTATTCAACCTCTTCAACCGTAGCCGCTTCTTCTTCTTCGACCGTCTTCGCCACTTCTTCTTCAACCTCCTCACCTATATTTGCAACTTGCAACTTCCTATTCAGCCAAATTCGCATCTTCTTCAACATCCTCTTCACCATATTCACAATTCCTTCAACCTATTCACCTGTAACTGCAACTTCTTCTTCTACCATATTTGCTACTACTTCTTCTGCAACATCCTTACCCATACTCGCAACGAATCATGAATCCAGACTCGCATCTGCTTCACTACCCTCTTCACCCGTATTCCCAATTCCTTCTTCTCCGACATTACCAATGTTGGCTACTTCTTCGGGTTTGACATTATTCAACGGCGGCCTTTGAATAGGAAGCTTCTAGCGTCTTCCTCCCCGTCGTCCGGTGAAGGTTCTCACCATCTCGATCTCGGAAAAAAATTCACTTGCGGATTTGAGTTTCTCTCGCCGGATTTGTTTTCGAATTGGGAATTTATGAAATTGGGATTTCTGGATTTAGAATGAAAAAACGTGATTGGCTTTCTAATTAATCTTAATGTCTTCCATTTACTGTTTAACGGATGGAAATTTTAATCCTAATTTTGCTCATTCAACTGTAACTTGAGGAATTATTTTGCACCTGAAAAAAATTGGAGAATAAATCAGCCGATTGCAATTAATTCAAAATTATAATGCCTATTTTCCCAGTATTTAGCGGTTATTAAGACTATATTAAAAGCGTGCTTGCCTTGTGATTACCAATAAAAATTGATGTTAATACTTAGTTTACATATAATTAGTGCCATAGACATGGGTTAATTTAAATTAATATTCCTAAGCCTAATGATTAACTTTAATTGGTGATATTAAGGATTTTGGAGTAGCATCTAGTCTCTCGAGTCGATGCATATTGGACTAGGAGCGATGCAACGCCGGGGCTTGGTTTT
The DNA here is from genome assembly GCA_000218505.1 of Schrenkiella parvula. Taxonomy (NCBI): domain Eukaryota; kingdom Viridiplantae; phylum Streptophyta; class Magnoliopsida; order Brassicales; family Brassicaceae; genus Schrenkiella; species Schrenkiella parvula. Next base: position 7,034,566 of record CM001192.1, on the reverse strand, counting down.
ATTCTCTTAAAAACAATGTTATCCAACTGATGGATCCCCTTACATGCGGAATTGGAGAGCCTGCTTCACCTGCACCACCTTTCGATTGTGAATAATTTGTAAAGATCATATTAAACGATGAAGACTGGTTAGTGCTGGAAACCGAACTGGATGAGTTTAACCATCTCCGTAATAAATTCCATAACTTTTCTATTTCTGATATCTTACTATCTTTAAATATCCATGCGGACTGTTTAACTAAAGGCGCGTGACCACATGAACAATGATTTTTTTTTGCATACCATTAGTTTCCAAGGTGGCTCGTTTTTTAAACCAATAAGTATTGATGACAAAAAAAAGAAAATTATTTTTTTATTCACATTTCTCTGTGTATACGTTCTGAAGTTGAAATAGTGAAAACCAATATTCAAAAAATCACTAGGCGGTAGCTAGACGGTCGTTAGGAGCCTAGCGCCTAAAACGCCTAATCGGGGCCTAGTCAGGATCTAGGCGTTAAAAATTATTACATTAGATTTATAATTGAAAATTAAAATTTGATGAAAAAAAATCAAACAAAGAGAGACATACAAATTAAATGTCAAATTAAAACGTTTTTGATTTGAATCACCAACTAAAAAGAACAATCAGAATAGTATAAAAAAATATATGGAGAAAACTATATAATTAAATTAATCATAATTCTTTGAGCCATGTTCCAACATTTTTTTTAATTTATTTTATTTAAATTAGTTCTTTTACTTAGTAATACAAAATCTTATTTAGAAAATTAACAAACTAATTAAAAATTCTAAACCGAATAATAAACCGAAGACTAAATTGGAAATTGAGCGATTTGACTGATTTGACCGATTTTGGCCGAAATAGACTGCCTAAACCGGATTTTCGATTTATCTCATCGATTTTAATAAAATCGTTTCGAATATATATATTTGAGCGTTTAGCCGGATGCCTAGGCGCCTAAACCGATTTTTTGAACATTGTTGAAAACTATTTGCTACCATTCTCTTTTCTAAATTTTTGCTTCAACCGTTTATTTTATTTTTAAATTTAAAACTATGTTAATTGTTCAAAAACCATCTAAATATATTACATGAACTATACCATAAATGAAAATTAAAAGAAAATCATATAATTATCATAAATGAAGATTAGACCAAAAAAGTCATATAAAAATAACAAAGTTACAATTTTAGAAACTGCCCTATAGTTTTCTCAGATGATACAAAAGGTGGCACGTATCAATATGATCAATATAAAACACATTTTGGGGTCAATACTGGTATTACATTAGATCGGACATATAATAATTTGCCACTCAATCAAGCATCGATATTTAAGAATTGGGCCTTTCATGGGCCTTTGACCCAATAAGCAAGCAAGCGGCGTCCCTTGAAATTGATTCCATCCGTTTAGGGTTTTCACTCGCTGAGAAAATTCGATTCCTCTTCTTCTTCTTCTTCTTCTTCATCATCATCAAGCAGATACGCTATCTACCGCCATGGATCCTTCCATAGCTAACAACCCAGAATTGATTCAATTCCTCAGCGTAAGTCTCTTTCCTTTTTCCATTCGATCAAGTCTAAATAGTTCTTGTATAATTTTAAAGCCGATTCACATAGAAACTTAGTTCGTGTCTCGTAATTTTCAACTTTAAGTTATCTGGTTAAGGCATTAGGACTATGAAATTTTCTTGTAGTAGCTGTCTTCGAATCGACATATGAGAAACATGAACAAATTTGTAAAAGTTTTGACCTTTCTCATGTGTGTGGGTTTAACTGGGTTTGGTATAAATTCGAACTTTAGATATATTGTGCGAATACGTGTTTACAAGAATTTTGTTTTTGGTTCTGGGTTTTATGCAAAGGTGATGATGTTTAAGTAGATGTGATAAAAAGTGTGTGTGTGTTGTTTGTGGCACAGCAAGAGAAAGAAAGAGCAATGGTGAACGAAGTGGTGGCGAAGCTGACAAGCTCGTGCTGGGACAAATGCATTACAGACAAACCAGGAAGCAAATTCAGCTCGAGCGAGTCTTCTTGCCTCAGTAACTGCGCGTCACGCTACATGGATATGAGTATGCTCATCATGAAACGCTTTCAATCTCAGTGATTTTGATATAAGAATTTTAAATCATGATGATGATACTTCTTCCCTTTATTTATGAAAACCTTTTTTCTTTCTTTCTTTCTCATGGCAAAGTGTTTGAGTCCTGCAATAGTATTCTTGGATGAAGTTGTTGTAGGATTCTGTATGGTTATGTGATTGAGACTTCTTACTAATGGGTTATGATAATATTAAGAGACAAAGTGTGGAATAATGTGATGTTTATAACGGAGAGTAGGACAATGGGAAATCGGCCAATTACTAACTGCATTCATCTCAACGGTTCTGATCGAATTATACATTTATTTCCAGTGCGAACACATACCTGAACTTTCTTTAATTTGAATTTATATACTTTTATGTAAATTCAAATTAAAGAGAGTTCAGGTATGTGTTCGCACTGAAAGTAAATGTATAATTCGATCGGGACCGTTGAGATGAATACAGGTAGGAATTGGCTGATTTCCCGTAGGACAATGGTATAGTTGCAACTTTGCTGAGACACATTGAGATTATGATGAAACGGCACATCTTTGGATTAATTACCATTACACATGATTGTTGTACAATAAACCATGGCTAACTATCAACCAGAGTGTACGACCATACCGTAGGAGTAGGGAGGGAAGAGTAGCAAAGCGATGTTCCAGTTGAACCATGTACTCTAGTCGGCATGTTCCACCTCCTTAAGACATATAGAGATAAGTGAAAAGAAGAAGAGTTTTTATTCGCAGGGTTTATCATTGTATTCGCGTTGAGTCGATAACCAAGTACGAAGTCAAATCTCGTATTAGACGACAAAAACAGTAAGTATTTATGTTCATGATGAATGGTATATATAAAGGTAAAAATTCTTAAAAATACTTAACTTTGGGACGATTTGCCAAAAAAGTATACAAACAATTAGTTCTACCCAATTAATACCCATATTTTGTTTTGTTGTCCAAAAATTAAACATCGTTAACTCCTTAAACAATAACAGTAAATTAACATTTAAATCTTTAATAAAACGTGTTTTAACCAAATCGAAATGACGTTTTTACCTTTCACAATTTCCCCCCAAATTAGGTTAAAAGAATCGTTTTTGTTCTTCTTCTTCCTCCTTGGATTTGTTTATTGTTCGTTTGATGTTTATGTTTTTAATTTTCTCTTTTTCTTCTAGAGATTTGCCTCGTCTCAGTGAGGTATTGTAAAAAATCGATTTTGTTTTCTACACACTTGTTTACTGTTTTTTTCTCTTTGAAATTTTGTCACGGATCCTTCATTTTTCTTATTATATAAATCAGAGAAAAATCTCCTCCCCAGATTTCTAATCTCTCTTTCTCTCTGCTCTTCTCAAGGGTTTTAGCTGTGTGGGTTTTATTTTGGTTTCTCACTTTGGTTGTTTCTTTGTCTTTTCGAAAAACAGGAACAGTGAAACTTAAGGTTTCGTAAGGAGAAATCGTAGCGTTTGTGGATGTGCATTTATGTCGGCTGGGTTTGAATCGGCTGTGATTTTGTCTCTGATTAATATCTCTTGTCCCATTTCTTCATCTTCTTCATCTCCTTTCTTGAAATCTGGTATGGCTGCTTTCATTAATTTGGAGAAAAATTGTGAAAGTAAAAGCGTCATTTCGATTTGGTTAAAACACGTTTTATTAACGACTTAAACGGTCGTTTTACTATTTTCGTTTAAGGACTTAACGACGTTTAATTTTTGGTCTTAAACTATTTGATTTTGAAAGTTGAAGTATTTAACGGGCAACAAAACTAAATATGAGTATTAATTGGTAGCTCTAATTGTTTGTGTATTTTCTTGACAAATCGTAATAAAGTTATGTATTTTTAAGAGTTTTTCCCATATATAAAATATAAGTGAGAAGAAAATTAGGTGTTGAATTTTTAATGATTGTTAACATTTTTGTTTTTATCTTTATTGGTTTATGTGTTCTAATATTTTTTACCAAAGTTTAATGTTATTAGTTTTATAATTTTTTAATTTTATACAAAATTTATTGCTATTCAAAAAGTTTGGATTTTAATGATTCTATGATTCTATTAAAGCTTGTATTATTGAGATTTAATTTTAAATCATTTGATTCATAAAATTAAACTTTCTGAATAATATTTATATTTTTTGGATTCTTAAAGTTATTATAATAAAATATTTTAATAAGTTTTTTAAATGTACAATTTTTTTGCAAATATAACAATTTTTTTTACAAATTCAATAAATATCTAAACTTTTAAAATCAACCAATTTAACATAAATTTAATTTCTAATAACGCCTTTATTGAAAACCGGATGCTTGCTGGCGAAATTGAACGCTTCTTTCCCTACTTAAATTGGATTACTTATAAATGCCACTTTGCCAAAAATTATGAAACCAAAAAACAAATTTTGGATGGAAGATGGCCCATTTACATCTCCGCCAAATGGCCCGAGTTATAGTAACGATGTTAAGAGCGGGTTGCAAAATAAAACAAAGGTCCTACCGGGAGTCGAACCCAGGTCGCTGGATTCAAAGTCCAGAGTGCTAACCACTACACCATAGAACCTAACTTGTCCGTTATTTACCGCTATAGAATATCAATGGGTACCCATTTTAGTCGACCTGTCCTCTGGGCCCAGCTCCAAATTTTAGGTCTCGGAAAATTACCCGTAACTAAAAAAATCAAACCATATCGAACCAATTAGATAACATAAGAACAGGTTCATGTTTAAAATATTTTGGATACCCGAACCGAGAACCGAATGGATACTTTGCTACATGATATATAATATATATTCAAAATATCAGTTATATTTATATTTAAAATAAACAAAATACATAAATTTCATTTAAAAGTCTGAAAATATTAGTTATATTTAAACCAAATAAAAAAACCACAAAATCCAAATGTCTTTAGTTATGTTTTTCAAAATTAAACAATATTTTTTAATTATTTTGGTTCGTTATATTTGTTTGGGTATTTTGGATAGCTCGATTTGATTTTTTCGGATAATTCGAATAATTTTGGATGGTTTTAATACAAAAGTAATCAAAACCGAACCAGATCCGATAAATGTTTGGGTTATTCATGTAATTGGTATATTTTGTGTGATTTGGATAAAAATGTAACAAAAATTGAACTATATTTGATAAATTTTTGGGTATTTATCGGTTCCTAACATAAATATCCATACTAAATCGAACCAAAGTATACTCGAAACGAAACCAAAGTGGTATTAATAATTACTCGAGTGAGTCCTAAAACCAAATCAGCTTCCAATAATGTTAAGGAAGTGGTTAATTCGATGGAAGATCCAAAGGTTAAAAACATAGAGTTACAAAGTGGATTTTAACGGACATATTTAACAATGCTTCCTTTTAAATGGGTCAAATTTAACTATGATGCAAAATTTAAACAGCAAAAGATGTGGATATTGTTGGCTAGAATTCGAATATGATAACACCAAATTATACACATTACTCAATCAACCTCTATGTAGGAACCATCCCATGTAAAATGTACTTAAAAACCATAACGATTGGGAGACAAAGTTTGCTTCGACAAGAGTCCATGTGGTTCGAAGGGAAGAAAACAAATAGGCAGACCATTTCATGTGATTATTTTTGTTATAAGTCTAATCTGTTTAGTAATTTCTTAACCATGTAAACAATAAGTAGCTAGTCTATAAGATTTATTTAATAACATAGAAGTAAAAAAAAAACAGTCTCATTTAGAAGTGTTTCAACATGTTAAGTATAATGCAAGTGTTCTATTCATTATATAAAATTTGTGAAAACATTATTTAGAATAAATTTCGTGACAGCTAATGTAAGTGAATTTTGATCTCACGATACATTGAGGATGTTGTGAACCAGAGAAATATCAGTGGACCAAAAAGCTATCTCTAATAGTTAAAAATATAAAACGCATAGATTCAAGACTTTTTTTCTCCTCCTAGTACATGACAATAATATTTGATGTGAAACTTTGGAATATTCCTGAAATGTACGTGTGAGCCTTTGTATTGTGGAGTGAGGTGAGTCAAAAACTTAAGCTCCACCATCAAAACGATCTGAGAAATTGAAAAAGCCAAAGACTTGAGTAAAGCTTAGAGATTCACAAGAAGGCTAAAGCACTTTCAACGGACAATGAATTAAGAGGAATTTGTTATGATTACACTAAACAAAGCCAACATTAAATTCTTCTTTACTTCATTTGGGTCTTTTTAAGTTTTCTTTTCTCTCTACCAATGATTTGAACTTTTTGACTTGAAAGTGTAGCAAATTAGTATTTCAATGAGAAGTAAAGTTTAGAAGGCATGGAAGATGATATCAACACTATATATGTCATGGCTCTATTTTAGGACAGTCGATCAAATCGAAATGATATATAGGGTCTGTAATTTGTAGATTAAACATGTAATTTGAGCTTGTTCATCTCTTTTTGTTAATAATTGTTGTTAATATTAAATGTGTAAGCGAAAGACAGAGCCGGATCTGAGATATTAAAAATTTTATTTGAAATAAAATTATTGTTTTCATATTCTAAAGCTATATTCAAAAAAATAATGATAGAATAAAAAACTAAATAGAAATTAACATTTTTTTATACTTTATACTTTATCATATAATTATATTTTATAAATAAATTACAATAATATATGATATATAAAACATTTTTACATATTTGTCTTATATAATTTACGATATATTAATATATCTATATATATATTTATTTATTTGTAAATAATTTTAAAAAAAATTGGAACTCCATAAAATACGAGCTTCATTAAAATGTATATTACACAAAGTGTTGACATAGTCATGGGTAATGAGAAATCATTCAAAGTTTGTTTTGTTTTCTAAGAGATTCTGTTTCAGAAAGGCATTTGCTTGGTTGGATGTATAGAAAGGAATTTTGACCATCGAATAATGCATTTTTCCTTGGTTGGAGGCGAAACATCTCTTTTTGACTTTACAAGACTATATCAAAAGAGTATAAATTAATCAGTAATTAACTAGCTTTTCAAATCGAGAATGATTATTAGCCAATTTAAGCAAATAATTATTCAAAATTTTGCTTTTTTCTTATTGAGACAGAGAGAGCCAATCAAAAGAAGGAATACTCAAGGAAGATGCGAAATAGTTTTTAGAGATTCTTTTTTTTTTTTTACATGCACTTTAGATTTCAACCGTATACTTTCTATTTTTGATTGGTTAGATGTTATTATATTTCTCTTGAAATTAGTCATTTTATGATCTGATTTGCTAGTGTTTGAAAAAAAATAAAAACTGAAATATCTTATTTGAGATCGGGACATTAATTTCGAGATTTTAATTTTATCAATGATTAACTTATGAAAAGCTAAATACTAGACTAGAGGACGGGACGTATCGACTCAAATATTAGCTGGGATACATATTGTTGCTAATGATCAAACGATTAATTTGAATGCTTTTAGAATAAAACAAAAACGACATAGAAACATCTACATATATGCTCTATATATATATATATATATATATTTTGGTTATAGATATGGTACATATATTATGTAAAACTTAAATCAATATTCGACGGGAAAGTAAGAACGAATGTTCCCGGTCTTTCCTTAATATGGTACATCTTCGTATACTATAATCTTTACTTTCTAATGGAGCTATGAGCTTTTGTTTTATCTTTTTTTTACTTAGTTTTCTTTCGACTACTCAATTTATTTAGCAAATACTTATGAACGTGGAGTTCTGGTGTTTAAAGTTTATACATCAGATAAATTCGTTTTTCATGGTCTCAAATGCTGCAGAAAGCTTTGTCCATTGTAGACAAATGGCATGTAAAACTCTTCGTCATGAGTCCATAATATTGCGGAAAAAAAACTGTATTAATGAGTTGTTGTTCGAGGAGCTATTTATCGTAATTGTAGATATTTAAATTCGATCATAATATAAATAGATTATAGTGTAATAGTAAACAAAAAACTTATGAACACTTCATATAAATCTTCTTAAATCTTGCCATAGTGCCACCGTTTTATTGGTAACTTTGTAATCTCATGGCCACCTTTACATATTATAACTATTTTAATGCAGAAACATCATTTTTTTATTGGTAAAAAAATATCATTTTTGTTTGTCTATAAAAATACTATCTAAAACAGTTTAGCTAGCTAGATCAATGGTACAAAAATTAATATAAACGATTGATAATGAAAAAAATTCAAACATTGCATACCTACTTGTTAGCATTTGTGTTCTTTTTACATGTAATAAATGAAATAAAAATTGCTAATAAAGACACAAAATTAGAGAGATACAAACAAATCATTAGAGTGAAAGCGTAAAACATTAGCGTGGGTACATGGTGACAAGTGGCATGGGCACACACGGCACAAGACAATCGGCCTGAGCTGTGTCTATAAGAGTAGATAGAGCCATGTGACATTTGAAACTGCACTTACCAAGAGACTGTCTTGGAATGGTAAACGACAGTAAAAGCAAGTGATGACTCACCCACACATCAATTTTTACACTCATTCTATTTTCACATTCACACGCACCCAAGAATCTCTGACATTGATTGACGTTTTGCACTAAAGTATCATCATATTTGAAACGGCGATCACGAGACAACATTGGAACTCCTGTGAATGATTTCAATTTCTTTTTCAAAGTTAAAGAAAAACTACTGTTTTTAAATATTCCATAGAAAAAGTTAAAGGACCGGATCAAAACAATAAACACGTACGATTCTAGACAAATACAACATAAATAGTGCATATTTACTAAGCTTTAATTATCACAATAGGTTGCATAAATTCACTAAACATAAACCTAAGTACAACAATTTATGTTTCTCGTTGATTGTAACTGAAAAAGAGCCCTAATTGGCCATCAATAAATAAACCCTTATGATACTAATTACGAAATAATCGTTGAATTCGAGTTATGCATGTAAGCACTTCAAGAGAAATAATTGGCGATATAATTTTTCAAGAATATGTGAGAAATGTTTTATGTCGTCTCATTCAACTTCAAATATCATTTTACACATTTATATATTTATGCATGTAAGCACTTCAAGAAAAATATGTGTCGATGAAATTTACTATTGTACTTTACGTTAACGTCGTTATCTCCAATACTCCATTGCAAAATGATGTTTTCGTGTATTATCGGGAGGAAATGGAAAATAATATGATGAATAGTTTTGTGTTATAGACTAATAAATGAAAACGCACTTTAATATATTTAGCCAGTTTTAATCTAAATATGAAAATTTCAAAAAGTGATTTACATAGATTAACGTAATAGTTACTTGTTGAAAGGTTGATTGCAGTAAAAATGTATTAATAAGGGTATGTACAATGGTTTTTGATCACTAAGAAAACGAAAAGTGTTTGGCAAGACTTCAAAAAAAAGTGTTGCTTTATCAAATTACTCATATATATATCCACAAAAAATGTATACCACACAAGGACTAACATTAAATATTTCCGTAATTTCTATTACATTATTATTCAGTAATTCGGAGAGGAAAGAGAAAACACACACACGTAAACTCACATATATATATGAAAGTCTGCGTATAAAATTTTAGATTAAAGTACATAATTAAAAATGGTAATATTCCTGAATAATTTTAAAATATCACTTGTTGATTGTTCTTAATTGAGTTGGTGACTTCACAAGAAAACAGACTACTATAATCAGATATAGAATAGTGAAGAACCACTATAATGGTGCAAATATCATATTTTCTAAATGAGATATTTAATTTATTGCCTAAGAACTTGGAACAACATTTCTTAATTTTTCTCTAATATAAGATTTCAAAAGCAACCACATATATGCGTAATGCTTTTGATCACTTTCATAATTTTTTTTTGTAGAAGGTCAATTGAAAAGAAGGGGGCTTGAAATGTCACAAAATTTCGACTTCACTTCAAAAACATTATAAATTTATCAAAAATGTGAAACAACCGATCATTCGATTATTTTATTTCACTGTATATGCGATGATGATCCAGATGAAATGTTTAAAACTTTGTAAACGTGTTGTGATCTCTCAAGTTTCAACTGATGTGATAACCACTTTCCTATATTGCACGATTTCAAAGTTATAAGAAAAAAGGATACGACAACAACCTTTAGGATTATTGACAAAGTCGATATGCAAATATTAGTAAATGACTGAAAATATGGAACCAAATAGGAAATCATAGATTTATCCAAAAAAGAAATTTGCCAAAAATACTCATTTTTGTTATTTATTTATTTATCAAGTATCAACAATAATGCTATCACTCACTCAACATATTCCTTTTTAATAAATTGATCAATCCAAGAGAATATTTAATTTTTATCATGAAAACAACTTACGCCAGCAATCTGTTAGAATATTTGTACATTTTTTTTGTTTTATCGAATTTTTTGCGTACATGTTATACATTTCATATATGTTACATATTTTATTAGACAAAAAATCCAGGTTATACATTTTTTTGTATGTTCACGTTTAACATTTGTAGATAAATTTAAAACTAAAAAATTACATTTATGGTTTGTGCTTGATTATTCTGTTTTGAATGTTTCACATTGGCAACTTAATTTCAAAAATATTATATTCAAGATGTTTACAATTAATGATTCTTTTATCATTAAGCGTTTGCATTATACTTGTGCCGTTACCGTTCACGTTTTTTATTTTGTATATAAATTTAAATTTATTTATCAACAAAACATGTTCTTTAATTTACAAGTGAAACTAGACATAAAAAAAATTATACAAAGATAATGAACAACCATGTTTGATACTTCTAAATCCCCATTCATCAAGACAGAGAAACTTGATGTCAATATGAAAACATGAATCCAATGGATAAACAGATATAATAACTGATTGCTTGAAGAACATTTATAATAAATGACCATATGACAGTATTAAAAGCCTTTTGATGTGTCAAATTTGATGGAACACATAGTAGAGACCTTAGAACTATGATAACCATTCACCAATTATGAAGTCAAAATAAGAGCTATGTTTTTATAAAAGGACTTTGGTTTGGCAGTAAGATTGATTTTAAGCGCTTAGCAATTATCTTTTATATTACCTTGTATAAAAGTTGCAGCATGCTATATAGGATGCTAATTTTTTCATAGTATTGCGTTTTTCTTCTTTGAAATTAGAGATATGATCGTAGCATTAGATTTCTGAAAAGAAAAAATGAAGTTAACTTAAAACTTAAAAACAAACTTTGATAAAACAGCCAAAATTTATTAAAATCGGATATTTAACTTAAAAACTTAAAAGCAAAATGAAGTTTTCTTCATGAAATTTGAAGTATTCAAGAAGTATGTCCAATATTTAAAGGGTAAACGACCTATGTCCCCCTCAAAAATATCATATAGCAATAGATGAACACAAACTTAGGACTCCATCCTATCTCCCCAAATTAGAAATTAAACTCTTAACTCCACCCAATTTGAAAGATCAAAACTTATTTCCGCATGATTTGAAAGATCGAAACGTAAACCCACACAAATCAGGATTAGACACGGTTTACTGTTGACCGAACGACATTTAATTTGCTAAAACCATGTTTAAATTAAATCGAATCCCTAAAACGAAAAACCCCCAAATTTTTCTCTCTTAGAACCCTAAAAATCCCAACCCAGAAATTCGAGATTCGACGCACACCCAAAACTCTTCCTCTTGCTCGGCCAGCTGAGGTTCCAGCCGAAAACCCAGATTCTTTGCTCATTGTTCGGGTTTGAGGAAGAAATTGGGAATAACAAAATTTTTAGGGTTTTCGATTTGAAAAATTGGGGATTTCTATTTTGAATATTGAGTCAATATCGCGGGTCTGAGGTACGGATTTCATATCGGATCGGGTTTTTCTCCGGTTTGGTATTTGGTTTAACCGGCTTCGTATTCGACTAAGGTCGCAAACCGTTAAAACCAATCATCATGGAGAAATAAGTTTCGATCTTTTAAATTGGGTGGAATTAAGAGTTTAACTTCTAATTTGGGGAAATATAAAATGGAGAAAATGGAGCCTTAAGTTTGTGTTCAACTATTGCTATATAATATTTCCTAGGGAGAAATAAATCGTTTTCCCATATTTAAACAAGAGATCTACTCTAACCTACATTTTGTTTTCTCTAAGTTGAAACAATTACGTAATGACCAATTAAATTCAGTCATCCCCATATACATTTTTCTTTATCACAAACTAGTCCATAATGTTTTGTGGAAGGTGGAGGCATAGATTAATAAGAAATTACTTTTTTATATGGAAAATAAAAGATTAGTGAGAAAATTTGCTTTCATACGATATCATTTGTGTAGATGTCGATAAATTTAAATAACACGAAAAGTAGCCAAGTGGAACATCAAGAAGTATGATGTTGAATCGTACCTATACCCACGCGACAATAACGTTAAGATAAAACGCAATACAACTCTATTCTTATTCAATTGATTTTAATATGGTAGAACAAAATAAACAAAAGAAAAAAAAAGTAAAACAAAAAATATACCATATTTGAGTTTCTTTGTGATAATTTTTTTAAAAAAAATTTCGTTTTTAGTGGTTGTGCTTTATAATGATTAATTAACCATGAAATCTTTCTGTTTTAATGAAATTTTAAACTTATTCACTCGTTAATGCAGTTAACTAAATTATCCGATTAGATATATTAAAACAAATATAGAGAAATATGTTTTTGGTCATAAGTTTAATAAAGAGATAGACACAAATATCATAGTTTATGAGCATAAGAGGATTAATAAATTAGTTATGGACCTAATTTTGGCTGCCAAATCATGGAGTAGAATGTTGCTCATAGGCAACATAAAATATGGTACACGTGGCTTAGACACAATGGAACTGTTCATGTTGACTGGTAAGAATACGATGAACAAAACGAGCGATCACGGTTAGGCTTTTTAATGGTAAGTACTTGCTGTTGGACCGCCCAATGGCAACTTCGATGTGACTTTTAAAAAACAATTTAGATATGGTTTGATACAACAACATAAACTCTTTATTGTTACAACATAATAATATTCGATATTCGTTAATTTGATACGGCTAATAATTATTAGAGTTACTTTGGTAAGTGAAAATAGAGAAATTTTTTAACTAAGGAAGTGACAAAAATTCGTAGCAAAACAAAGAAAGAAGAAAATGACAAAATATCAAATTCATTGCTTTCTTGCTGATTTGCCTGTTTATTTAATTTTTTTTTAGCTATTTACTTTAGAGATTAAGAAGAAACAAAACAAATCAACACGGTTTCGGTTTGCTTTATAGCTTAACTCTAAGAGTATCTCCATTTGAGAGTTTCAAAACTAGTTTCTAAACAATATAATATAACATTTTAAAATATTTATATGATGTAATTACATCTTGATGTTAAAAGAGATATTGAACCACTTAGATGAATACACGTGTTTTAATACTTTCTCATGAACTTCTCATGAGTTTTTATTTGACTTCTTCTTATTCTCTTTCTTATTTTTTAATTTTTAAATTTAAATACTTTGTGAAAACTCTGCAATAGAATTGCTCTAAACCTCGCAGTACTATTGTATACATCTCAAATTTGTGGGTTAGTATAAACGGATTTTAAAACTTGATTGTTTCAGCTTAGATTTTATAAAAATTTACTAAAAGATAATATACTAGTGTGTGACTATATACACTACTTTGATAGGTTTAATTAAGAGGTAATTAGGGAATCATTAAGCTCGAGCAACTCTCCTGCTGATTATGTGTGTATATGAAGGAATCATAAACTTTAAAAGGTGATTTAAATAAAAATGAAAAGGCATAATGATCTATATTACTTTAATATTTAACTAAAAAGCTAACAGCCGATCAGGGGCTTATTGGCTACGCCGAAAATAATAAAGAACCACTCGTTTAAAAGACTTTAAGATAAACCACTATCGACCGTTCTTTAAATTTTTTTTTAAAGAAAATAAATTGTTAGAACTCATTCGTATGAGTACGATACTCAAAATGTAATTCATAGGTTTGGCGTAAAAAAAGTTTGATACTAATTTAATAGACGCCAAGAGTGCACCACATGAAAAATATCAAACATTTTTCATTATAAAGAAAGCATTAATTGGAAATATCTGAGACCAATAATGTGACTTGTCCTTCTCTCAGTACTCTGGAAACGATGTCGTCTTAAACGTACTAACATTGCACCCTTTCACATGTGAACCCTCTATATATATCTCACATCATTGGCATTGTAAATTCATAGCTGAAACTCACAAATTAGAGCTTCGCTTTCAAGAGTTAGAAGAGGCTTCAAAGAGCTCTTTCTCTTTCTCTTTCGCTTGGTTTTCGAGATTTCTTTTCTTGTTCATAGTTTTCTTTTTCCGACCAAAAGGGAAAAAAAACAAGAAATGGCTCTACCTCACAATGTATGGGCATTTGTGTTTGGAATCATGGGTAAGCTTTATCAAATCTATAATATCAAGATCTATACAACATGTTGAATAATGTTCTTTAGATGTTAAAGAAACTCACAGTGTTTCCTACGTTGTATATTTGCAGGTAACATCATATCATTCGTCGTGTTCTTGGCTCCAGTGTAAGCATCAACATGTTCTTACAAAGTCTCTCCTTTTGCTTTACCATTATTTCGAGTTAAGTAAACGTTTTCCTCTCCAATCTTATGTAGACCGACTTTTGTAAGGATATGCAAGAAGAAATCTACAGAAGGGTTTCAATCTCTTCCCTATCTTTCAGCGCTATTTAGCGCGTTGCTTTGGATTTACTATGCTATGCAAAAAGATGGCTCAGGCTTCCTTCTCATCACCATAAACGCTGTTGGGTGCTTCATCGAAACAATCTACATCGCCCTTTTCATAACCTACGCTAACAAGAAAACTAGAGTATGTTGAAACACCTGTTTTGTTTTTCGCTTTCACGTTGGTCATATATAAACATGCACATATGTACATGTATAAATGCCTTTATATGTGATTTTCTAATAGCTAGATGATTGAAACGATCTTGCAGATTTCCACTTTGAAGGTTCTTGGTCTCTTGAACTTTTTGGGTTTTGCCGCCATTGTTCTTGTCTGCGAGCTCTTAACCAAAGGATCGACACGTGAGAAAGTTCTCGGAGGGATATGCGTTGGATTTTCCGTCATCGTTTTCGCAGCTCCTTTAAGTATCATGGTACGTATACACATGCATACAAATAGTATATTGCGAAGGAGCCATGTTTTACGTATTTTACCTACGAAGAACATAATAAATATTCATATTAATAATATACGGTCTATTTGTCTTTTCTGTTCTGGTTATATGGAACATATTATATATATTTTCACTTTGGGAATATTTAAATAACTTAAAAGAAATAATAATTTGGTGCAGAGACTGGTGGTACGAACAAGAAGTGTGGAGTTTATGCCATTCTCTTTATCGTTGTTTCTGACACTTAGCGCCGTCACGTGGCTCTTCTACGGTCTTGCTATTAAAGACTTCTATGTTGCGGTGAGTTTATTTATTTTATTCAGCTTCGATATTTTCTAAGCATATAATAAAAGACAGCACAACATTATATATTTAGATTATGGTAGGTGGTTCTTTAATAAAGTAAAAAAGAGTAGTTTATCTTTGTCTCTTTGCCTCAATTCAAACTATATATATTGTAAGGCTTTTAGCCTAATATGAATGTCGTGGAGACGAATATATGATTTTAAAACCGTACACTTATATTTCGCTTTATGGTTACCATAATATTAATAATTGGACCCACTAAATGTACAAGAATACTAGAAACACAAAATTGTTATTTGTTCTGTTGCTATGTCGGTAATTTTTCTTTGTTTTTAAGTTTTTTTGCCAACTTCTTATGTCGGCAGTAAATGGAATATTAATGTCCTTTACGTCTAATTTTTGAAATATTGAAGCTTCCAAATGTAATGGGCGCGTTCTTAGGAGCTGTTCAAATGATTCTCTACGTAATCTACAAGTACTACAAAACTCCGGTGGCTGAGAAGACAGAGAAAGCCAAAACAGTGACCGATCATTCCATCGACATAGCCAAACTAACCACTGTTATAACTGGTTCTGTTTCGGATCCAGTGGTTCAGCCATTGCCTGCTATTCACAATGTTCCTGAGACTCAGATTCAACTGACCGAGGTCAAGAGCCAGAACATGGCTGGTCCGAAAGATCAGAACAACAAGGATGTCGAGAACTAAGTTTAAGTAGTGAATATTATTTAGACTTATCAATAATGCATTGTTTGAGTTCTGCACTCTAGCTGACTTCTTCTTCTTCTTCTCTTTCTTTATAATCTTTTTGTATTTTGTGGTTTTTGTTTCTTTAGTTAGATCTCTTGTACCTCTTTCCTCCAATCATTTTCTTTCCAGGTATCTGGATTTTATGCTATGATCAATAATAAATCTTTTTATAGTAATTCATAAACTATCTTTGCTCTAATAGTACCAATTATGATATGAATCCTCTTTAGATTGATGATTCAAAAAAACAAAAGTTTAGCAGTCATTACTTTTCCATTGTACACGAATTATATATATGTATATATATATATATATTTTAAAGGTTTTGCTTCTAAAGTTATACTTTATTACCATCAACTTTAATTGTAGAATCCTTAGCAACTTAGTGAAGTTTCAAAACCATAGCATGTATTACACCTTTGATATCGGACATTTTTTTTACGCGGTGAAACATCTACGAGGCTAACATTTTTAATATAGGTAAAAGGCTTAATTTATTATATCACCAAAAAATATTACGTTTTGTTCTGGATCTTGGTGATTCATCTTCCAACAAGCTACTGAAATTAAATTTGATTTTAAATTAAGTTTAACTACAAGTTCATAATCTAATAATCTATTACTAGACTAAACTCAAAATTAAGCCCAAACTCTAGAATTTCTTTAGATTCAATTACAAAATATTAACAACTTCTGCAATGTTCGAGAGAATTGTAAAAGATAAATATATAAGATATTTATGTTGAAAATCTAGATATTTATGTTGAAAAATCTAGATACTTTAAGATAAATATCTAGATATTGCAATAGAGAGTTGTAAAGATTAGGATAGCACGGAGACAACAAAGCTTCAGAGCCAAACCTAAAGATGGTGGTGCAAAAACAATGATAAATGATAAGGATATTCTATGGGAGACAAGAAAAAATTGAAGTGTTACCGGTGTGGAAAACTTGGACATTTCAAAAAGTATTGTAGAGTTAAGCCGAAGGAAACAAACATGACGGAATCAAAAGACCATATTGAAGATGCAGAATAGAAAAAGTGTTTCACTATGGAGGTTGCATCTTCCAGTACATCCACAACTAAAAATCTGGGAAATGGTTAGATCGTGGATTATGGTTATAATAGCCATCATATTATCAGAGACGAAATATTATTTTCTAGTCTTCAAAGTCACGACGGAAAAAAAGCCATCGTTTCTGTAGATAATTCAGTTTCAGATTGAGAAGGAAGGGACTACTGTCATTGAAGGAGATTATGGAAACCTAATGACTCTCAAAAATTTCTATTATGTTCCTGGAATAAAGAAGAATCTTCTCTCCGTGGTAAATGCGGTAGACTCATGTAACCACATTTTATTTGACCCAGTAGACGTTAAAATCTTAAAATATTAAGAAATTATAGGCATATGTGGTTCATACGAGAGCATGGGATACCAATTTATATGTTTTACCTGCTTCCAACACTTATGTTGACAAGATTAATATCAATGACAATACTTTTATGGCATGCTAGACTTGGTCATATAAATATGAATAAACTCAAAGTCATGGTAAATAAAGATTTGGTTAAGGGGTTCCCAAAGTTGAAGATCTATAATATTGAAAAACTTTGTGAAGGTTGTCAATATGGAAAGTCACATAGACTTTCATTTGAAAACTCCACCTCACGATACATTGCTCCGTTAGAGAGAATTCATAGTGATTTAATGAGTCTGACGAGAACATCTTCATGTTATGGGTTTTGCTATATGTTGTTGTTCGTAGATGATTTCTCACGATATACGTGGATATACTTTGTGAAGAAAAATTCAGAGGTGTTTTCAAGGTTTTTGGAATTCAAAGTCACCATGGAAGGAGAGTTAGGTCGAATGATCAAGACTCTAAGAACAAATAATGGACGCAATTTTATGTCAAAGAAGTTTCTATCTTTTCACCAAAAACATGGTATAAAAAGAGAATTTACATGCCCATACGCACTTCAGAAAAATGGAGTAACCGAGAGGAAGATCAGATATATGAGTGAGACATGCAGAAGCTGGCTACATTACAAGAATTTTCCTAAACCATTATGGGCAGAAGGCATGAAATTTGCAGCGTATATCATCAACCGGATGGCACTTAGTCCAAATAACGTGAAGTCTGCTTTTGAGATGGTTCATGGGAAGAAACCAATGGTGAAACATCTCAGGATATTTGGATCAATCTGCTATGTCCATAGAGTCGACTCTCAAAGAAAAAAATTGGAGAGAAAGGCGAAGAACTGCATTTTTGTTGGGTATGATGAAGAAAAGAAGGGTAGGAGGTGCATGGATCCTTAGACGCATAGATACACTGTGTCTCATAATCTTGTCTTTGACGAAGTTTCTTCATACTATATTATGGATCATCTCTAGTCTTGGTTGAACAAGAAGGTACAAATTCCTCCAAGATCATTGAACACGTTATTTAAGTATCAAGTAAAGATTATGAAAAAGATACAAAAAGTAGAAGAGTAAGTACAAACCAAGAGGAAGATGAGGAAGAAGATCATGGGTCCATATCAAATCAACGACCGAAAAGAAACATTATCAGACCTGCTCGGTTCAGAGATGACAGGTTTGTCATTATTTAGTCATGGTACTTTGCAGCCTCATTATATGAAAATATGCCATCATCTTATGATGAAGCAAAATGCATTCATGAGTGGGAGACCGCAATGAAGGAGGACATGAATGGTCTCATTGAGAATGAAACTTGGGATTTGATTTTGGAACCCAAAGATGTCCAACCCGTTTCTTGTAAATGGGTGCATCGAAGTAAACTGAAGAGGGATGGGAGCATTGACAGATTTAAAGAAAGGTTGGTCGCTCGAGGGTTCTCTCAAAAAATTTGGAGAAGATTATGATGATACTTTTAGCTCACTGGTAAATATGACTACGGTAAAATCTCTCTTATTTTTAGTTGTAAGCTTTGATTGGAAATTATGGTAATTAGACGTTCAGAATGTTTTTCTATACGGTGAACTTGATAAGAATATTTTTATGGAACAACCACTTGGATTCAAATCAAAATAGCATCCTCATTATATGTGCAAGCTTAAGAAGAATTTATATGGGTTAAAACAAACTCCACGAGTCTGGTAAGGTGCCATCAAAATCTGATCCGAGTCTATTCTTCAAGAAGAATGGAGGAATCCATGCGGACGTTCTTCTTTCTATGGATGATATGATAATTAGCGAAAATTGCTCGTATACAAGAGGATATGTCGGTAAGGTTAGATGAAGTTTTTGGTTTAGAGGTTGAGAGGATAAAAGATGGAATATTCATCAGTCGGAAAGTCTATGCACGAAGGACTGTTGAGAAGTTCGGGATACATGGAAGAAAGACACGTACTACTCTGATGGATGTGAACATAAAGCTCAATTGCGATGAAGGATCCTTACTGCCCGATCCTCTACCTTGCCACTCTATTGTAGGTAGTCTCCTATACTTAGCCATTACAAGACCTGACATTTCCTTCGCAGTTAGTCTTTTAAGTCGGTTTATACAGGCACCAAGGAGGCCACCCTAGACGGCTAAGAAGATATGAAAGTATCTGAAGAAAACTCTTGGCATGGATTTGGTAAACAAGTACAATGCCAAAGTTTCTCTCTATGGTTTTACAGATGCTGACTTTGGTGAATATTTAGATGATCAAAAATCAACTTCGGGCTATGTGTTCTTATGTGAAGACACAAATATTGCATGGTGCAGCAAGAGGTAAGAAACGTTGTCCCTCTATACTACTGAAGCAGAGTATAAAGCTTCAACACTCGCAGCTCAAAAGTGTATATAGCTTTGAAGACTCCTCGAAGACTTGTTTGAACCAATCAATAACCCGATTGCCATATACATAGATAATCAAAGTGCTATCAAGTTGGCTAATAATCAAGTGTTC
The DNA here is from genome assembly GCA_000218505.1 of Schrenkiella parvula. Taxonomy (NCBI): domain Eukaryota; kingdom Viridiplantae; phylum Streptophyta; class Magnoliopsida; order Brassicales; family Brassicaceae; genus Schrenkiella; species Schrenkiella parvula. The sequence continues at coordinate 7,014,294 of CM001192.1, read as the reverse complement.
CATGCGACGACGCATATTGAGTTAGAACATCACTTTATACGAGAAAACGTGTTTGATGGAACTATTTGAAGCTTTGGAGGTTCGAATCAAGGAGAACGTTCCTGATATCTTCACCAAGTCATTACCAAAAAATCAATTCGAGTTACTTTTCTCAGAGCTCGAGATGGTTGACAAAATCAAGTTTAAGGAGGAGTATTTCAAATTTGAAATTAAATTTGATTTTATATTAAGTTTAATTACGGGTTCATAATCCACTAACCTATTATTGGACTAAACCCAAAATTACGATCAAATTCTAGAATTTTTCAACTTAATCACAAAATATCATCAACTCCTCAATGTTCTAAAAAATTCTAAAAGATAATTATGTTTAAAAATTCAGATATTTATGTTGAAAAATTTAGATATTTTAAAATAAAAATCTAAATATTTTAAAATAAACATCTAAATATTAAGATAAAGAGTTTTAGAGATTAGGATAATGTTTGTAAGATATTTTGTCGTTTTGGAACCTATAAATAAATTTTTCTTCTTTCATTTGTAATCAAGTTGAACAATTAAAATAAATATAAATTTTTTAAAAAAGTGTTCATAGTAAGTATTATTATTTCTCCTAAAATTCTTTCAAGTATTCTTTAAGTGTTCATCTTCGTACTTAAAAAGTTTGTCCTCTTCTATTTCTCGCGTATTACGGTCTTTGGGGTAGTACTAAGCACTATTATTGGTTTCTCTACAAAAATATAGTATAATTGCTTGTGATCCCAAAATGTTATTCATTGCTACCGACACGAGGGACATATGCTGAATTAAATAAGGAAAACCTTCTGAAAATTGTTGCATGCTAAAGAGTATTGTAAAGAAGCAGTTGAGAATTGAACATACATTCTCAAATTTACAAATAAAAATTATGAGCTCAATCGAAAAGCATTTGAAAATAGTCATCCATGATACATCAAAGAAAACGAGCTCGTTTTAGAATAAAGAAACAACGAGTGAAACTGTAGAATCTTAGCAGGAAAGTAGAGTAATGCAATAACGAGTTGGAATGTAGAATCGTAGCAGGTGAAAGCACAAGTACATAGTCACTAAAGTTACAAAACAGGCTTCCATAAACGAGTCTCGCGATAGCATAGTTTAGTCTAGCAAACACAAAAGACTAGTCGTAAACCCATGCTCCATAAGAAATATTTGTTACTAAATAAGACAATTACCAATAAAAATAAGAACGGTTCCATCTAGAAGCTTTGATGTCGGCCTTCTTTGCATGAAACACACGTGAGTTCAATAAAGGTTTTGAACTTAAGATAAAACTACGAAAGTGTTGCATCTATTAAGCCAAACTAATATATTTGAGTTCAGAGTTATAGTCTACAAAAATTGAGTTATAGATCTTTATGAACCTATCGAACATGACCTTATTGCATCCTTAATTAAGTGATTGTTTGGGGTAAATCGAGTTGAGCTGCGAGAGAAAGTTAGTTACATATTCTTGATTTGAGTACAAAAACTTTAAACTAATCGATCTCTTATTTCTAAATTCTCTGAATGAACAATCTTTGAACCCATGTATATTATCTAATGTCCAACGCTTGTTTAGTCACTTTCTTGCTTAGTTAATTTTGTGATTGCATAAAACCACATACAAAAAAACAAGTACTAGCCTTTATTTGGAAGATTCATATAATAACAACTTAGTCTCTTGTGGATCGATCCCTAGGTACTAAAACAATTAGAAAATTTATTCAAAGATACAAAATTCTACATTGCTAACATAACATGGTTGATTCTCTTGTGTCTCATGTTCAAACTCTCGTTAGTATGAAGTATTATTTTTAAATCAGAATTTTTAAAAAACTAACTTAAGATACTAAAAAGGATTTTTGGGAGCTAAATGGTAGTTGTTAGGGGTGTTGTGCAATCGCAAATGGTTTCTTTTTTAAAAATTGTTTTTATCAAAATGGAACCATTTGTAGTTCTGATTTATTAACTACAAATGGTTTATTAACTACATTTATTTTGCTTTGTTTACAAAACTTGGATATTATATCGTGTAAATAGGAAAGTTCTGAACTAGCATGTATAAGAAGAAAACGAACATATATGTTCTTATAAATGGTCCTAGTTGAGAAAAGACACGTAAGTGAGATCATATGGGGAGGTTCCAAAACTGAGGTTCATTGTCGCACGGGAACCCCAAAGAGGAAGCGCAAATGGTCTACAACGCACAAAAGTCTTTTGTACGCATTTCTACTTTCACAAACGGTCTTCTTGTCGACATTCCACGTCCATTCTTTTGTTTTTCGGACTTATACACATTTATTCATTCAAACAAAGTGAATCTACATCATTCTTTGTGTACTATGCACTTTGTTAATTCAAGACAAAAGTGTATACATTATTTAAAAGAAATATGAATTTAACAATCAATTTATTAATTGTGGTTAGTTTTTTTATTTTTGTCAGCAATTCAATAATACGCATTAAACGGTGATATTGGATATCATTATCACAAATCGTTTGGCTATAACTTACAAATCTTTTTCCAATAGTGGTTAGTTCAGTGGGTAGAACAAAACTATTTTGCTCATACCAAATATGAGTTTAAGTACGGTTTTATATTTGGGGAAGAATGATTTAAGCAATTTGAATTCACTATATGTATTAATATAGTGGCTAATCTTAACTATGAAAAAAACACTGAAATATTAATCAATATCTTGTACCTTTCATGCCAATATTTTTTCTTTATAAATAAAATCATGTTTCGTCGGTGTGTATATATACATCTTAATGCATCCTAGGAGTTGGGTTACACATATGAGTTTTTGTTTTTAGCTAGTCGAAAACTTATATGTATAATCATTTAGGAATATGTCAGTGCTTTGGGTTGCAATGTGGCCAAGTGAATTGATCACCTGATGAAAAGCACAAAACCTCTTTTCTCCTTTCTTTCTTTTTAAAAATACTGTTTGAATATAAAACTATTAATCTTACAGGATTTATTAATATAAATGCGTTTAACATCTAAATCACAGATTGTGACAGCTGAACAAAGAATGCAAAACACATGGTTAGAAGGCAACAAACGTTAAAATATAAGAATAGAGCAAAAGTTGATTATTAACTAAAAAATAAATAATCATGTTTAGGTATAATCATAATGACTGGAGAACGTCAACAGAAAAAATCTTACATTTGGAGTGATAATTTTTTCTCTACCTAGATGATCTATTTCTTTCCGGTTCTGAAATTTTAGAGACTACATGAAATTTAGAAAAAAAAAGTCTATTTAAAAGATTTCTTTAATAAAAATTGGTAATTTTCCAAAACAAAAACTTATTTATTCAATTTATCCATGGCTTGGAAGTTGATGCTTGAAATGCTTTCGAAACTTCAACTAAAATTTCTTAACACTTCGACTAAAAATTTTAGTAGACACCCTTTTTTTTATTTATCAAATTGGTCTTCGTTGAGAAGATTAATGGATACAAATTTTCGGAGTTCTTCAATTAAAAAGAAAAAAGAAAGAATGAAAAAAGTTTAGAATCCACTACGTGGGTAATAACAAAAGCGGACAAAAATAATTTTGTTTCACTTAAATTTTGCATTTGGTGCATTAAATTGTTGTAATTATTTCGTCCTCTTAAATTAGAAACGTACCAAATCAAATATTTAATGGTGACTTGTCCACATAGCGAAACCGCTCCGCTACATATAGACTAGAGACAGTGGATCTTGAAGTTCGACAGGAGGCGATTGATGTTGACTAGTTCGAGATGAAAGGTTACAGTAGGGCATCCGATTGCTTGTCTTAACCACCACATGATTGAAATGCATGGAAGCCCAAATTTTAAGCCATTTTGTTTCTCACAAAGCCCAATTGAATTGAAAACCAACACTAACCACTCGTCCACTTTAATGATTAACCTACAGCTGAACCGGATCATGCATCTATGTCGGTAGTATGTGGTAAGTGGCTGCTTCTGAGTTCTGATTATGAACCACTTTGAAATTAAGCAAAATACTTCTCCTTAATTAGCTTTTAGACAAATGTGAAAGAGCTTACGAAATCTATAATAATGCCATTCTAACTCCGAAAATTTATTTCATAACGCTCGAAAAGCATTACGTATGTAACACATCACAAACAAATGTTCCGAACATTGTAAATTTTTCTTTTTAAACAACAATATATAGTGCCTACAAGATGCTTAGAATTTTTTTTGAAAATATATGTGAATAAAATATGATTGTTAAACATTAATGTATGTGGGTCTTTCATACCAACTTATTTGTATTTATGTTGTTTGTGTATGGTATCCAGATTGAGAGTGAATGTTGCAAAAAATGCCTTCCGTCTATGAAATTTATCTATATGTATTAAAATGTATGTAAGTCTAGTGGTATTGACACAATCTTCACCAAATCATAATAATATGTGGCATAAGTTACTTTGAACTGTCTTAAAGTAATCACACATTCTATTGTCTAATAAATGCTTCAAATTTCGTATACAGTATCGAGAGATTACTGCAGATATTTCTTACCCGCATCAATCCTTCAAATTTTTCTTTGCTGTTGAACCACTTTTGTCCTGAGAATAAATAATTTACTTTCATACTCCATTAATATGGCACCATCATTCCATAGAAGTTAAAGTGGGTACCTTTATAGACTCCAAAGTCATGGGTGTTTTTTGTATATCCACATTATCTTTCCATTGGACTTCTCGACCATAGGACCGTTTTTTTTACGCGAGTTTGAAGATTTCGCGGAAATCTCTCTCTATTACTATATAATTTATTATTCATACTTTTTTATATATACTACAAAATTCATGGAAAATATCAGTTTATATTATCTGGAAATAGCAGCTAAACAGATAGTTTATATTTGTGAAAACTGACAATTGTTATAAGAAGCAAAATTTTTATATATCTATTTATAACTAGATTTTTACCTAATCAATAATATAAGGAAGTAAAAAACTGCTGCATATTCCTTTATGAAATAAGAAACCACCCTGTAGTTTCATTTTTTTTTTCATTGCAAAACCAAGTATTTTCTTTTAAACTGAAAAGAGTATTCATGGAAAAAAGAGAGTCAAAGATACTCCTTAATTTGTCCATCGTGCGTAGATGTCAATGATGATCGAATATTCAAGAAGTTAAAAATAAAAAAGAGAAAATTGACCTCAAATTTAGAATAAATATCTTATGTGAGGGCGGTGGCATTACTATGAGGAAAAAAGAATAAGGGAATCTTTGTGTAGAAATAAAACAGAACATTCTCTCACAATGGAAAAATATTCCAAATCTGTTCTAAGCCATTGGATGTGTTCCCCTTAGGACATAGAGAGTAAAGATTCTCAGTATCTCTCACTAGTCTTACACTTCATAAAGCTAACTCTAATAAGTGGTAATCGCCAAAACCATGTACCTCCATAGGTATAAATTATGGTGTTCATAGTATTAGGGTTAAGAGTTTGATTCATTTTGTCTACTTAAACTAATTAGCTTTTATATGATCTATTACCCTTGATCGATTAATGGTCTAACACTTGTTGCTTACTCAGTAGTTCAAGTTGTGTATTTAACTAAAAAGTGTACTGTAATTTTAGATATAAATATGCTATTGCATATAATTGAAGGTTCTGTAAGAACATGCAACGTTTTATATATATTGACATTATATTTTTTGGTCAACTATTATATATCATTTGCTAATATCCTAGATATATAAGTTTATTTTCCTATTTAATAATATTATAGATAGAACTGAAGATTTTGTTTGAAATTATACTTTGAAAATAGAAAACGATAACTATATCCTAAGCGACACTTACTACAAAACGATTGTTAAATTTATAATACTTATTAAGTTCGAAAGTATATGGCTATTTTAAGTTTTTAACAAAAAGAATCAAATAAAACAAAAAAGGTATAGGCTATCACGCCAAAATGTTGGTTTCTTTTTAGATAACGACGGTCGTAATGGTCCAAGGAACTCTGTAATTTCTTTTTGCTCATGCACTGGTTGAGCATATATTTCAAGCAAATTTGATCTAAGAGAATCATGTAATGGGTAGAAATTTCAAGAGCATAAATGGAATAATATTCAACAACTATTAACTTTTCGAGAAAACCAAGACAATAGGCGTTCCGAGTTAGATTTTATTCCAAAAATATCTTAAACAGTGGATGACAAATCAAGAACAACTACAGAAATTTACTATATGTTTGTACTTATTGTTAAGTTTCGTTTTCTTAGTTTGATAAACTTGTAAATGGTTCAATTTATATACAGACTGATCCAAAATAACCAAAATAAATAGTAAAATGTATAAGAACAATATCAGTATGGACGGAGAAGATAATAAGATAGTATCATCAAGCTATGTCAAACGTCCATCAAAATGTTTAGCATGTTCATAAACAGAACGTTATTATTTGCGATGTACGTAAGTAGTAGCGGGAATATCACTCGAGAGGATTTAAAAGAGTTGGAATCGAGTAGATAATTTATGTTTTCAATTCGATGCCATATTACACGCAAATTCGGTCCTGAGTTCAAGCAAAGTAAGCATATGCTTGCGGTTTTTATTTATATACAAAATATTTATAAGGTAAAATAGTTTAAAAAAAATAAAACATGTAAAACAACCCCTTTTAATGCTTTTTGCTCTTTCAAAAATCAGGACCGGCATTAATAAGACGAGAGAAAAAATCGTTGTATATGTCTTTGTTAGTTTGGTAATAATGAATATGATTTAGTTTATACAGAAAAAAAAACAATAGGAAGAAAAACAAAATATTACTAAATATCAATTTATATTGTTATACAAAAAGAATATCTTAAATTAGAACATATGATAAACCAAATAATCCTATACATTTTGGATCCAATTTTTTTTCTTTTCCAAAACAGAAACTGTATAATTCTACACAGCTTGCATCATATGTTTTATAGAAATTAATTACATACGATAATAAAAATGTTTAGGGGGAAAAAAGATTTCGTTCTTTTATTTTTCTTTTTGCTATAAAATGTTGGGGGGTAAAGATTTAAAAAGTGGGTTTCCCTAAATGAGTAATTGCAATTTGGAAAAGGAACTATATGCATGACAATTCGGTTTAGGTAAAATACCAACTTGTTCTCATTGCACTTGTAAACCCTTAAACTAGAGAGTTGAAAACAGTAGTAATCCTCAACACCTACTTGGTTGGTGACACGTCAGAAAGTCCGAAAATTGGGTCCAATAGAATGTACCAGAATGGTACTTGCAAGATTTAAGGTTTTAGTGCTCATAACTTGCTGAGCTGGATAGATACCCACCCATTTTAGGTTTAGGGTTTGATTATTTCCCACAAGATTTATGAGATAAGACTAGGTTAATTTCGCATGCCGACATCAATGTGCGCACAACATCATTCATTTACTTTTTTTTGGGGTTTTCATTTTATGAATAGAGAACACGGTGAAATCAAACTACCATATTCATCAAAATATATTATAGTAAAAATTATGTGGAAGGAAATTCCCGAATTGAATACCAAATTAACAGGTTAGTTGAGTTTATCCATGCGGTTATGCACTTTTAGAAGATAAATTCTTTTTTTTTTGACAAATCCTGACTTTTTTATAAATATATTGTAGTAAAAATTATGTGGAAAAAAATTTTTGAATTGAATCTCAAATTGACGGGTTAATGAACTGCGGTTATGTACTTTTCGAATAGAGATTCATTTTTTGAAAGTTTATGGCTTCCTTTCGGGAGGCCCGAACCATTGGTAAGATAACTTAACCGATACAAAGCTATATAAATAGCACTCAATTTTTCCGACTGACATGAAGAGGATTCTATTCCTCACATGTTTAAACAATATATGTGGATTATATGTTGCATGTTGCATTTACAAGAGTCACTTTCAAAGTTGATCAAAGTAACCTAATTCATACACAATCACTTAGTTTTTTTGTTGTTGTTCGAAATTCATACACAAATAGAGATTAGGCTTACGTGAAAAAAAGAAAAGGAACCTTCGGGGCATGAAGTAAACAACTGTAAAGTAGAGATAATGCTCTTTGATTCTTTTTTGCCCACTATCTACATCCCATTGAGTTTAAACTCTTTCTTTCTCTCTTTCTCTCTCACAGACCCATTTTGCAAGTTGATACACTTTTCTCCTCCCTATATAAATCACTACACTTCTCAATCAACAATTGCATCATACATTTAACAGATTCTCATTATGATCCTATAGTGTTTACCCGTTCGTTCACTTGCATTCTCTTTGATAGAGGAAGAGAGAGGGAGAGTTTCATATTGGAAGATATATTTTTTTTTTGTTTCTTTTCTAACGTAGTGTTTCACTACTTCGAGAGAGATAAAAACAATGGCAATTTCACTAGCCGTCTTGGCTACTGTCTTTGGCATTCTAGGTATATCTTCTCACGTTTACGTATACGTTCAAAAAATGCATGCATTTACATTATTCAGTACCTAACGTGAATTCTAACATAATGATAATAATTTTGTAGGTGATGTCATCTCCTTTTTCGTCTGTCTTGCCCCAATGTAAGTGCTCGATAACTCTTTATACTTTCCTCTTATACGAATAACGTTGAATCAAACATTAAAACAGACGTGTTGTTTATATATTTAGACCGACGTTCGTTCGTATATACAAGAGGAAATCTTCTGAAGGGTATCAGTCGATCCCTTACGTGATTGCGCTGTTCAGTGCGATGCTGTGGATATACTACGCAATGATCAAGAAGAATGCAATGATTCTGATCACTATCAACATGTTTTCGTTCGTCATACAGATCTTCTACCTCTCCTTCTACCTCTTCTACGCTCCTAAGAAGGAAAAGGTACTTATTCTATATGAATATAACTTAGTTGTTGTCTTGAATATACACACAAGAATACTAAATTTTTAACTGATGGTGTATTTCGATATGGCAGACTCTAACGATAAAGTTCGTCCTATTTGTGGATGTTCTTGCTTTCGGCCTTATCTTCTTCCTGACATACTTTCTGCTTCATGGGAACAAACGTGTTCAAGTCCTTGGATACATTTGTATGGTCTTTGCACTATCTGTTTTTGTTGCACCACTTGGCATCATTGTAAGTCTCTCTCACTTATTTACACATGCATCCATTGAAAATATTCTTCTAAGATGTTAAGTTAATCTTGAAAAAAACACAGAGGAAAGTGATTAAAACGAAGAGTGCAGAGTTTATGCCGTTCGGTCTCTCTTTCTTCCTCACCTTATCGGCTGTCATGTGGTTCTTCTATGGTCTTCTGCAAAAAGACATGAACGTAGCCGTAAGTCTACTAGTCTTCATATTTGTTTGCATTTCTTATTATGTTCGAGCAAAATCTGAAAGCTAATAATTTTTTTCTTTTGGATATGTTTTTCCAGCTTCCAAATGTTTTGGGTTTCATCTTTGGAGTACTTCAGATGATACTTTACTTGATATACAAGAAACCTGGGACGAAGGTTTTGGAGCAACCAGGGATTAAGCTCCAGGACATATCTGAGCATGTCGTCGATGTCGTGAGGCTTAGTTCGATGGTTTGTTCCTCACAGATGAGAACTTTGGTGCCACAGGACAGTGCGGACATGGAAGATACCATTACCATCGAGGAGAAGATCAAAGGAGACATTGAGAAAAGCAAGGAGACCAAAGAAATGCTTATTATTTCGAAGAACTAATCAGCTCTTAACTATCAAGTGTCGATGTGTGTGTATGTGTGTCTCTTAGTTGCTTGCGTGTTAAGTTAAGGTTTAATGTAGTCTGGGTCTGCATCTCTCCCTCCTAATCTCCTATGTGATCACTCTCTCTCTCTCCCTCTCACCTCGAATGTGAAATAAGTCTTATTAAATTAGATAAATGAATATCTCGTTTATGTTTTATGTATATGTTTCCTTTGTAACAAGAAAAAGATCTGTTTGTCTATTATCTTTCTTTTTAGTTGTAAACTAAAACTAAAATCATTTTATATATTTAATATGTAATTTTTCGTGGCACTATCTGTCTAAGTTTTTAGTTGTAACAAGAAAAACTATGTTAGTTTTTTTTTCTTTTCATTTTAAACTAAAAATGTGCACGTTAGCAACAATTTATATATCTTTGATTAGTGTATATATATAATATGTATATAGTATTTCTATATATTGAAGTTGATTTTTTTACAATTCTCATTGGTGAATACAATTTGTTTATAATTTACATGATTATATACAGTAGACTTTCTATAAAGTAATAATATAAAAATTATTATATTTTATTAATTTATTCAGATATTAATTTATCGAATTATTAATTAAATCAAAAATTTAGTTTAGAACTAAATTTTTTTTATTAATTTACCAAGATATTTATTTATCAAATATTAATTTATAGAGATTATAATATACTTCAAAGCTCATAAATATTAGATCACAAAACTATAAGACGTATCAAAGATTGTATTAGTACTTGTATTTAGTTATGAACTGGGCCAAGCAGGAGAGGCCAAACAATTTGGTTAAGATAATGGAACTGAAATCAAGAAGTATGTGTGCCAAGTGACTCTTTCAACCAAAAGAATTTGCATAAATCTAACAAAATTTGGTAGAATTTGTTATTGAAGTTGAGTTGATAATGGTAAGTGGAAAGGAGAATCAGTGGTGATCCAATTTTGTGTTTGCTCGTCTAATGATAAACTTTCCTTTGAAGGGAAGAAACATTCAATGGACCTCTAAAGTCCTCCCTGGTGATACCTTCAAAGACCTTCTCATATCGTCAAAAGCTTTGGTCAGGGCTTCTAGTAAGACGCTCAAGTTCCTTGAGCAAGCCAGCAGCTATCATGAAACTCAGTGAGCAAAGGTTTGAGCATCTTCAGCAATGGCTTGAATCTGTGACATCACTACATCAATTTATTCATAAAGTTCAAAAACTCTTCCCTAAACTAGCTTGTTAATGTAATGTCAAGACCAATAACCTAACAGCTTCAACCATTATGTTCTTTTGAGTAACATCAAGATCACAGCTTTTGTGCTGAACACAGACGCATAAAAACACCATGAGTTTCGGAATTTTTATTATTGCGAGTTTTTGGACTGACGAATACATCTTCTGTTGTCATGGGCTTGAGACTTAAATTCATTACAGGATGTACCTTGAGGACCATCCATCATATCACCAACCGACAAGCAGTAGCTTCAGAAGAGCCATTCTAATGAACAAACCATTCTTTGCTTGTCTGAAGTAAGCCGCTCTTGGATCAGCGTCAACATCTGGAGTGATCTACTCAAATAGAAATACAGAGAGTGAGGATTGTGTCGCAGTTCATAGCAGGGAAAAAAGAAGAAGAGATGTTTTATTAAACTCACTTCATCTAATCTCGGTAAAGGATGCATGATGACAGCTTTTTTCTGCATCACTCCTAACAGTGCCTTGTCTACGATATACTTCCCACGAGCTGCTTCGTAAAGGTCAAGCCTTTCTCCAAACCGCTCTCTTTGGATTCTGGTTTGATAAACTATATCACACTTGGATGCTACTCCCATTAAATCTGAACTTTCTTCCCACTCGACCCCATTTGATGTTAAATAGTCTTTTATATCATCCTACCATCAAAAATGTAAAAGATGATAAGCAACAAACCAACTGATGTTTAAGGATAAATCAAGCCATCTTCTTCAAACTCCCTTGAAGAGTTACAGATAGAGTGACAAGTTAAGTAATACTAACCTTCATCTTCACAATTTCAGGGGAAACGAAATAGATCCTCACGTCTTTGAACTTGGCAAGCAAGTACGCAAGCGACCGGACTGTCCTTCCATTGGCAAGATCTCCAACTAAGGCTACACTGATGCCATCCAATTTTCCAATTTCACTTTGGATGGTATAGATGTCCAAGAGAGCCTTCACAATAGCAACATTACGAGACATAAAATATAAAGATGTAAAGCAAGAAAGGCTAAGAAATTGATATGTTTGTTTCAAAAACAGTAAAAACACTAAAGGCTATTAGCACAACACACCTGAGTGGGATGCTCTCCAGGACCATCACCTGCATTAATGACAGGTATATTGGCAGTAGCTGCTACTTTTCTAGCAGCACCGCTTTCAAAATGTCGAATCACGATTATATCTGAATAACCCTCCACTGTTCTTATAGTGTCTGAAAAATGTTCCACAAATTTGAGTTAACAATCTAACCATCACGGTATCAATAAGATAATAGCTGAAAACAATGGATACCTTCAAGTGTTTCCCCTTTAGCAGCAGATGAAAACTCTCTAGCGTTCTCAGTAGTTAAGACTTCCCCTCCAAGGCGTTTCATGGCAGATTCAAACGAGAGCCTGGTACGAGTAGAAGGTTCGTAAAAGAGGGTAGCCATTAAATAACCCTTGAGGATTTCACTTTGAGAAGAGCTCTTCTCTATCTTTTCCATCTCCCGAGCAACATCAAATATAGCACTTAGCATCTCCTTATCAAATTGTTGCCCTTCAATCACATCACTAAGTTGAAATTTCTTCCCAGCCATAAACCGTTCACTCGTCTCAACTTGCATAGCATGACACCTGATTCCTTGGATTGGAGCAGTATTTCTGGTCAGACTCCAAGTAGCACTTTTCTTGGACTCCTTAGAGACAAGAAATGAAGTAAAACAAATCTTCGAACTGTCGAAAGGACTCGAGAGATTGCTTGGGAACTCTGTGGTGCAAGCTAAAGCTTTCGGAAATACCGAAGCCCCACAAAGCGTGGCTGGAGTAAGTGATGATGTTATAGACATGTTCTGGCAGGAAGCAACTTCGTTGAAGGGATGTGCTTAGGTACAACTTCCAGAAATCTGCAAAGATTACCTTTAACGATACATAGAAACGATGCCATTAGTTTAAGACTAACCGAAGCAAAACAAACGAACAAGGAGACAATAGTCTCATGATTTGAGACATTGCAGTTGCCTTAAGACAGCAGCTTCAAACACAACAGTCATTGACGGATCTTTAGATTCCAAACATAATTTAACCATTCAGGAGATATGCTTTGCAAATTCACACATCTTACTATAACTTAGATCACACTATCAACACTTTGGTAAAATGTATCTGGAAATACAAACATCAAATTTATGTTTTTACATCGTACCCAGAAAACTAAAACCACATTTTGAAGCTAAATCTACAATATAGAGCTACAGAGATCAATAGAAGACAAGGCCAGTTCTTACAATAAAATCGCAAAATTAACGATCACTGATAGTAGTAGTACCTGATAATCTCACTCTTGTCCTTCTTCACACTTGCAGAGATCACAATTCACGATTATTTGCAACACCCACAAACCAAAACTCCTAATCTAAAACGTCTTGTTTAGTTAGATATCTGTAGACTAATGGTAGATTTGTGCTATGTTGAGTAAAATTGGCGAGGAAAGAATGAAGAAAAACAAGAAAAAAAAACAAAAAAAAAATCAGATAAAACGCAGAAAAGGCTTTTTTTCAGAATAAGATGACCCTCTTGGTGCTTAAATACAAATTTGCTCTTTTTTTCATTCAAGTTTTTAATGAAACATATCTTACAATATTAAAAGTTGAAGGTATATGCTTCTAAAGCTATCCAAATAAAATTTAAAACAACTAATACTATCATTCCATATTAAAATATTTAAAATTAACAAAAATTTAATTTTTTAAAATTGTATTATTAACAAAAAAAACTAAACCACAAATAAATTATCTATAAATTTCTATTGACACTAACAAAAAATCAACTTTAAATAATCATCTATGACTTACAACAAATTAATAATTTTATATATAAAAAAATTGATCAATAATGTAAAAAAATTATGATTCTTTATTCAAGAAATCGTTTTGAAACATAGATACAAACTTATTTATTTTTATTTTTTGTATTATTTTCTTTAAAATATAAATACTTAAATAATGTGGAATATGTGAAACTACTAGAAATTGGTTGTCTTTTCTTTTTAATCATATTTTACATTTTAAAACATAAAAGAATTTCAATGCCTATTCATTTCTTAGTCATATTTGTTTTTGTCAAACAACATATGATTATGGAAATGTAAAACTATAATGTTATGTTAATGTAGATGCATATTTGATATCTTATTATGTTATTACTGGTTTTTGATAATCTAACGAGCCAAACTATAGAGTAAGCATGCTGATGAATTTAATAGTTTAAAATATGTTAATGGTATAGGCAATTAACCAAAAAATTAATATATATTTTTTAAGATATTAAATAAGAAATTTGATGATTCTCCCAAAGAAAAAAGAAAGGACAGAGCTCATTTGGAGCATGAGACGAAAACAAAGAACAAGTAATATTGAAAGCTATATGATCATGTGCTACATAGTTTGTGTGTTGTTTATTATCATATGCATATGTTTCACTAATAATCGTTAGTAAATTTTTTAATTAAATTTTACTTTTAAGAGTATTCAATTTATTATGGAATGTGAAACTTTTCTATGAAGCTAATTATTCGTGGTAAAATAAAATTTAAATATCGTATTTTTAAAATGAGAATTCCACAAGGCCAAAGTAATTAAATTGTATTTTTCTATTTTAAAAAAATTAAGTCGATTAGTGAAAAACTTCTGAAAAACATTTGAAAATTAAAAATTTAGTTAAATACGAAATAATTATATAAATTATGATCTAAGCTCAAAACTAATTTTTGAATTAAAAACTATAATTAAATATGATAGTTTTTATAAAATACGGAAGTAAATAAAAACTTTGAACAAAGGCAACATGGTATTTCTAATAACACCAAACAGATATTTATAAATAGATTTAACAGACTAACATTTTGATTGAGTATAATTTGCAAGTATTTCTAAGATATAATATGTATAAAAAATCAACGCACTGATAAAAAGGCAGTGAAGTATTTTTAACCATTGCCGATGAGTGAAAAGATGTCACGCCCCGAGAAAATAATACGGATATTTCTACTTCACCTTGTTGTTTCACTTTCTTTTGTGTTTTTGTTTGTCTTTTCGTAATAACATGATTTTGAATGCACATGTAAGACAATTTGGTGATCCTAATTACATTGACTGCAAAAACCGATGTTTGTGAGTGTTCGTTGGAAATGAGGAACCAAAATCTAATTGTTTCAATCCTAAAAACCTCACTCTACTACAACATCCTACTTCTCTACTAACTCCGGTGTGGTTGAGTCAGGGACAACACTGTGCCACCACAAAAAAACCTAATGAGTCAATACTATCCTCAATGCAGCTACATCCTTTTGAGCTAGTTCTGACGTCTAACGTCTCCCTCGAGATTTTTCATCTAAGAACGCTTGGATCGTCTTTGATGCCTCCTGCAACCACAAAGTTTAACTAATTTTCATTTTCCGAATCTGAGATAATATTTAGAGAATGGCGGTTCGAACGGATAAGGACCTCTAGCTTATTTCTAAGATCTTCTTCCTCCTTGTCACGTCTGTCTCTGTCCTCTGAGAATATGTCTATTAAACTCTCTTGCTCTTTCTTTACGTCTTCTAACTCGTCCTTTGTTGTTTGAATCTATAATAACAAGAGGAATCCATTGGTGTGTTGTTATAGGTTTGCAGGCAGACAGTAAAATGTCAGCAGGTAGAATTTACCTCAGCTTCGAGTTTCTTGCGTAGCTCTTTCTCACACCGCAGCTCGTCTTGCAATAACCGGTAAACACCTTCTTTTTTATCTAGACTGAGAAAAAGAAAACACAACGATTCCAATGTTCATTCAAGTGAGAAACATGAATCCTATAGGCAAATTCACGTGGTACGCAAGGTAACAAACCTCTCTTTTAACTTTTCATTCTCGAGTTCCAATTGACTGAGGGTACGTGAACCAGAACTAGGCTCGGGTAGTTCGGAACTCTGCGAGAAGTACAAAAGGTTATGTTCCCAATCTTATTTACCGGAAAAAAGCATACGCAATAAGGAAAACAAAAAAGACCATGGACCTTCTCAGGAAGTTCAGCGACATTTCTTTCAGGAGAAGAGTAGTAATCAGAGTCATCACTCTTGATAACCTCTACAGCACGAGCTCCTTGAGGCTTTGTTGCTCGTTTGATAGATTTGGAAGGGGTCTTTCCAAGTTTACCACCTTTATCTGATGATACATAATCTTTACCAGATCCTTTTCCTCCCGGATTTACATACGATCTTGAGTCGAATTTTTCTGCAGCTGCAGTTGGAGTTTTAAAGCTCGAAGTAGCAGCTCTTTTCCTGGTTGAGACGGATCCTTTAGGATCATATTCTGGTGATGATTCTACAATGTGGGAAAACATTCCCAAGAGATTAGTTAGCACAAGTTAAAACTCCAATGTTAAAAACAAGTAAAAGATATTGTACCTCTGTCTTCCGAATCCTTTACGGACTTTTTGCCTTGTCTTGGCGCATATCCAATTTTATGACACTTAGATCTCCTGAGTAAAAGCAGAATGAAAACATACGCCCAAAGAGTTCAATGAAGCATCCGGGCTTAAGAAACGGGAGTTTAAAAAGCACGAGAAGAGCATCAGACCAATAATTCTTCTGCATTTGAACAAGCCGTGTCTCGAGCCTCGACAAAACTGTTGTACGCTCAAACCCTTGCTTATCATGAGCAGGCTCAACGAAATTAGCTTCCAAGACACCTTAGTAACAGAATAAACTAAGCATTAGGTTTCATCTTGAAAGGCAAACCAAATATTACACCTTACAGTCAACACGATACCTATGACCCCACGACCATCACTTCCTGCTGCATTCCATAGCCTCCAAAATGGCTGACAGAGCAAGTGACCAAAGATATAGAGTTCATTTTTCTTTTTCTTTTCTTTTTGCAAATACTTTAACGCATAGTATGGGAAAAACTGACAGGAGCAAAGGCAATATAAAATAAAATAAATAGAACCTTAATCAGGCGATTTTTGTGGTAAACATTGAAGCCCTGAACATCAACATGATGTTTAGCATCTTTAACAAATCCAATGGTCACAACAGCAGACATCTGTTAAAAAGTATTGCACACACAACCAAATATTAGTTAGATCTAGCAGCTGCTTTAAATAAAATTACAGGAAGAAGTCTCGAGTATAACTAAGATATGAAATACATACATTTGAGAAATTCGAGTATCCATCGGGACCATCTTTTGGACGATAAGTAATTTGGTCTGTCTGCATCATGTCATTCACAATGTTGTGATGCTCAACATCTCTTCCTCGGAGAATAATACGGAACTCAGGCGGAACTCTTAGGTATAGAATAGATACATAACTCTGGAACAAGGCAAGAAGTAACAAATAGAAAAACATTAGACAACATTTAACAGGATTCATAATCATTCAAAATCAAGCTTTTAACCACCATTGAAACCTTCTGTTTCAGTCTTTTAAGAACCATCTCAGTCATAGCAGCAGGAAACTAACTTAGAAAATAAACAATCTCAACTGAGAGTGACTGCCACAATTAAGAAAATATGGAAAGAATACTTTTACCCTGAGTGAATGCTTGTATGTCAGGAAGTGTCTAGAATTAGGGAATTGTGTAGCCATATCGATACTTTTCTCATCACGATTGACTCCTCTAAGTTGGATATCCTGCAAGAAACTGTGTGTCAATCATATGAATACAGATCATTGCAGATCATAGTCAACAGAATACACATACATGGGGATCACTGTCAAAATCAAGTTCTAGCAATCCTTCGTCATCTTCCCAGAGGTTGTATATGATTATCCTTGTGCCATGAGACTTCATTAGATTAAACTAAAACAGCCAGAGCAATAGATTAGTAAAAAGGAAGTAGTGTTTGAGAAAACAGATCAAGAGACAGATAGAGAACACAATCCAAATAAAAAAATAGCTTCTCCGTGAGAGAATCACTACAACTAACACCTTTATTTTTTGATAGCTTCTCCTTGGTAATCATGCTCTACTGGAACTAAGGAACGGATTTTACCTGGCAAAGAAGATCTTCTTCAGTAGAGAATGGCGACCATTGAACTACTGTTTCCACGTTCTTCTTCCAATCACTAACCGAAGACCGTAATATTGGACTCCATTCTGAACCGCTTCTTTCATAGTCGAGCTTTCATTTAAATCACCAATCAGAAGGAGATCAGAAGAGAGAAATTGGCCACAATAGGATGCTAAACTCAAAAAAGCATGCGTCCAGTATATGAAGCTATTTCAAATCGAATGAGAGATGTGGACGAACAGTTAACTCTAGAGCAGACATAGGTTCAAGGAGTTTGATGCCTAACTATAAGAAAGTTGTAAAGCATGAATAAACTAAGAAACGGAACATCAAACTCCCAAACAAGCTAGGACAATGTTTGCTTTCTCTGCAGAGTATATTTAGCTCATCTGAAAATAGAGAGTAGAGTAGACAGATTTCTGCTTAACATTTCCTTCAAAATGTTACTCAAACAATATATTTTTGCTTAACATTGTCTACATAACTCAATTAATGCTTACAGTTGTATCACATGCTAGCAACCATTCCAGATTATCAAGTGTTGAGATGGTTATTTCATACCAGCAGAGTCTTAATAGATAAATCAATGCACAAACAACAAAGCTTATGCCATAAAGTTAAATTTAAGTAGATTACCATGGGTACAACGATGTCCTCTTTTCCTGTGCTCTTCAGGAATGTATATGATAGCAGCCCAATGGTCTGTGTAAAGCTAAAACCAACATCAAGTAAACCGGACAATGATCAGGAAAATATAACTTTAGCTGTTGCTGATATTTTTCAATTGATAAGATATAATCCAGCAAAGTCATTAAAGCCATATCACTGAAAGGAATATCAGTGTGGGAATAGATAACAAACCTATCTCCATCTTTCCCACGGCAACGTGAGAATACAATAACATCAGCTCCGAGTCGCATTGTACTAGTTTTGAATCCATTGCCATCTATAAAAAAAGTATATGAATTAAGAGTCTCGGTGTAATGATTTGATAAACATCTTGCATGAAGAAGTGCCCTACACTGTCCAATGGTGTTTGCAAGTTTGCTCTTGGCAGAGTATCCGAGAGACATGCA
This sequence comes from Schrenkiella parvula, assembly GCA_000218505.1. Lineage (NCBI taxonomy): Eukaryota > Viridiplantae > Streptophyta > Magnoliopsida > Brassicales > Brassicaceae > Schrenkiella > Schrenkiella parvula. Next base: position 6,995,216 of record CM001192.1, on the reverse strand, counting down.
ATGTCGCATCTTCTCAGGAGTCATCCCACCCCCGTTGTCTGCATTTTCAAACATAAGGATGCAACATTTTCAATACTTGATATAATAGAATGAAAAAAAAGAATTCTTTAGAGAAAAATACTAAATCAACTACATACCCTCAATCAAGACCATCCTGCTTCCATCTTTCCTATTGTTTAGCATGTCTACGTTAACATATGTAGCTCCAGTGTGAACCTGGTAATCAAAAGATGAGAAAAACCATTTCTACCAAACAGGAATAAAAAATTCACTTTAAGCAATTGAAATAATTCCAAAAAAGGAAACAAAAAATCCCACCTCATCTAGTGCATTGTCCAAAAGCTCAGCAAAAGCTGCGAGAGATAAACATACGATGAACACATTCTTAATCTCATACAACATTGTTAAATAGAGCATGAATCAAAAATTTCATTCAAAATTGTACCTCCAAGAGCCCATTTGTGACTTGTTGCGTTAGAATGCAAGAACTTGGGATGGACTCTTACATGATCAAAGCCACCTGAAACCATTAGGGTTTGTGTTCCCAGTTCCAATTAACATTTCCAGAAACTTTCCTATAAATCCAGTTAATAGAGAAGGCATATAAATAAAAACAAATCACAAGTAAGTTTGTTATTAAAATCACCTGCAGAAACTTCCCAATCACCACCAGATGTTCCTTCGTAATCCCCAGCTTTCCAGAATTGCTTGCAAGACGGTGACAATGAAGCAGGCCGCACGATGTTACAAGGCGTCGCCGGAAGAGCCATAATTACTTGTCCCATTGGTGGAATCGATTGCCCAAACCCTTCCTCTTCCTCCTTAATCACAACCGCTAGCCTCTTCGCCGGAGTATCGTTAGTATCACTTCCCGCCCTCTTCTCGCCAACGGCGGAGAAGGTTCTGGAAACATCCGGAGAAAAATCGCCAGTTCGGTCTGCGCTTTCGACGTCGGCGATTTCGTCAGGGTTTCCCTTAAACTCGGAGCCATCGTCTTCACTGCTACTGCAGAGATCGATTACGGAGGTTTTGATTCCGTTCCCCGTGGGTTTCCAAGCCGGTGGAGTGGAAGTTTCTAGATTATCTTGCTTCACGCGAACATCCATCGTATAAATAAATGGAAAAGAAGCAAAAGAAGTACAAGAAAGAGGAAACAGAAGAGGAAGAAGAAACAGAGGAAGTTAAAAGAAAAGTTGCAGAAGAAAAACTGATGACGAGCCAAAGCGAAACAAAGAAGAAGGCGAATCGATTAATTCAAAAACTTATTTTGGAATATGTAAAAAGCATTTAATCGATCTTTTCGAGAAATCGAGACTGCAAAAAAAGGTTAAAAAGCTAATTCGCATTTACTGATATAGAAACGGTGTCGTTTTTGGTCGTTTTCCCAAACTTTCCAACTTTATCTCTCTATTTACCAAGAAGAGTGCAATGAAGATCTTTAAAGTAACCAAAATAAGTCAAACAAACCTTCATGAAACTATTAATTTAACTGGGTGTATCTAATAAAAATATATCAACCAATCATACGTTTTAAAAGGATTTTATATGGTAAAATCATTTATAATCCTGATATTTCTCTTCAAGATACTGATAAATTGATCTTATTAAAAATATGAGAAATTTGAAAAAAAAGATAAATATTTAATACTTTGTCTATTTATGTATTCTAGGAACGAATGTCAACTTATTATAAATTATCATTTGCATTAGATTTAACCATATTTCAAGAATATTGAAAAACAATACATAGATAAATAGTAACGAAAACATGAAGATACTTCAACTCTAAAAAAAAATTATTTTCAAAAATGTTTTTATAAATTAATTTTGATCTACAAAGTTTAGAATTAACCTTTTGGATTTCAGATGCATATTTTATGTATTACACATGTTCTGCAGAATTTAAAAGATATATTATATATATTATACATGTTCTAAAACTTTTAGAACACGTTTATGTTATGTGATTTTTAGAACATTAATTTCAAAACAATTTAGAATATATATTCTAAACTTTGCTCTTTGTTCTATGGAAATTAGAAAACATATTCTAACATTTACTCAAGATCTAAAAATATTAGAAATCGCATTCTCAATTTTTGTCATGTATTCTATAAAAGCTAGAAAGTACATTCTAAAAAATTTAAAACATCTAAAACAAATGGAAACAGAATGGCAGAAAAAGAGGAAACCAAATATTAGCTGTATTCTAGAATCATTAGAATGCACAATCTAAAACATTTAGAACACCGAAAAAATGGAAACTCAATATTTTGAATAGATTTCGTCTTCCTCAACCTATTGTGACCGTTAATCTATCATTTTCATGTTTGACGTGTTATTCTTCTTCTCTTTGTTAATTTCTCAAAAAACAAATTTCACTATTATTAACCAATATGATGCAGATTTATGTTAGTTGTGGTGTATGAAATTTATTTGAAACATTTTATCTCAAAAAGAGGGTTAAGAATATATCAACCATAATCAATTATTTTGAGATGTTATTTTTTTCTTGTTATTATAAATTTGTATATTCAAGGTTATAATGAGATTAAAAAAAATTAAACCTAGATCACCAAAATTTTTTTTAGAATGCATAGATGAACAAATTATTAAATATTCATTCTTTATTTTCAATTTTTTTATATTTATCTAAAATAAAAATATACACTATTTTTGCTGAAACCCTTCATGATGTTTTTGGGTTAATAGTATAGCAAGGTTTTATTTAATTATGAATTTTAGTAGAATCTAAACATATACACAATCCACTATTATTTAGTTAAGATTTTTTAGAATTTTGTTTAGATATTTTGTGTTTCTTTTAAAACTAAATTTTTTTGAATTTTTAATATATAAATTATTTAAAATGAATGCTAATGAAATTTTGACGAATAAATTATTAAAATTAAATCAAAAATAAAACGTAAAGATTTGAAAATCCACACATATTTGAATTCTTATAAATGTTATAATATTTTTTTTTAAAAATGAAGATTGTAAAACATAAAAATTTAACTTTAAATCATTGATTTAGTAACCATTCTGTGGATATAATTTTCTTTACTATTATAGTTAGGTGTTAATTACAAGAAAAGAGGCTTTTTTAATCAACAAGGTTTAGAATTGAGATGGGTGTCCCCAGAGAATACTGAAATTGTTTGCAATAGAGTGAATATTATGAGATCTATACAATAAATACCCAATAATTATATAAGTAACAAACTTGTACACGAAAATTAATATATTTATCTAACATTCTACACAAAAACGGTGTTATTCGTATATTTATATTCTTGATTTGGATATTTATATAAGATTTACAAACCTTTGTAAAATTTACTGATTTTCAAATTAAACTATATGGATTATAATTATTATTTGTAAATCTGAAGGTTTTTCATTGTATTTAGGTAATTATATATTTTTAACAGGGAATTCTTTCCAAATTCACTAAATTCTACTATAAATTAAAATTTGTATGTAATTCTGTAGGATTAAATAACACATGATTTGAATTAGTATTTATAAATGAAACCAAAAACACAAGACCTGAAACTGCATTCTAAATCATAGAACAATTAACACTAGGGAGCTATATTCAACCTGAGATCAAAACATAATGGAAATCAATCTTTTCAAACCAACAATTAGAATATATCATATTTGAAGACTATATTATTGTCATAATAACAATAAGATACCATATAAGATGTTCAAATAAAAGTCTAAGTACTATGATAACTATCTTATTGTCATAATAACAATAAAATATCATATTACACCACCGTATAAGGTCTTTAATTTCTTAGTTTAAATATACATACAAGTGTTTCCTGGTCAAGTATTAATATTGACCATCTAATATTCACATGTTACTGAATAATAAATATACATGCATGTGCTATCATACATTTTTATACAATTATAATAGTTCTTTAAAATGATAAGGTATTGTATATTTTACAACTTGAGACAATGCATTCATAGTATAAATATAAGTTTGATTATAAGATCATCTATATCAATAATCATACATGTGGTAATATAAGATCATTATTGAACATAATAGTGATGAAGTGATTTTTTTGGTGGTTTGGAAGTCAAATATAACATGATCCTTGCTTATTAGAAGTAGACTTAAGTACATAAAAAGTTATTTTTATAATCATGTATTACTGTGAAATAACTATAATTTACAGAATATTTTTCACCAAAAAAGATAAAAGGAATCCTAATCGTAAACAATTATTACAATTGATGGTAGTCCTAATTACACATGACATGATTCCCATTTTGCGTGTGTTTGATTACAATAGTACGGTTATAAAGTATAACCCACTTATATACACATACGATTAATGTTCTCTAAGTATGGAGGTCATATGGATATTATATGGTTATTTGAATATAATATATAATTAAATATTAAATCATTGATATTTCATCATAGTTTGTATCCATTTCATAGAATTGCTCATAGGTTATATAGTGTATAGTCTCAACATTGATATACGGTTATACAATTGTCTTACATAAATGTTCCCTAACATATTAACGTCGTTTTATTTTTGACTATCCATAAGATGCTAATAGTATACTGTAAAAGTGGGGTTAATCTTTTATTTTTGATGCTTTTTTATCACAAATTTTTCATTGATGGTTTGATGATTTGTTTTTGTTATGGATATAATGTATATATAGTTTACATTGGTTGATATTGATTTTGTAAGAAATCATTTACTGTTATTTTTGTAATAGTTTACATTGACTAATATTTTTGTAAATTTTAAAAGATATATTTTATAGTTTATAATATATATGATTCTCTCGTTTTTATATATGTTCTAGTTCAAAGATACATTTAGTAAATTTTATGTTTTCAAGTCAAACATATGGGATCTAAGACTATTTATTAGGTAAACAATTTAAAGTATTTTAGGATTAAGTAAACTTTTTGATCCTATTATTTGTGATTTTGAAGCTTTGTGAATTGCCCTTGACCTGACATTTTGTGTAATTGATCTTTACGTTATTATTTAGCTATTTTCATTTCATAATTTCAAACAACAAACCCACTATTTGTCTTAACTTAATTTTATTCTCGCAAAATTATGGTGTGACGTTTGATCTTCTTGGAATTCAAACTTTTCCGGATTACTGTGTTCGAGGTGCATTTGCTGTAGCTACAAGAGAATAAAATCGTCAGTATCACAAAGCATCAAAAATTGGTTTACTTATGTGTTCTGTTCCAAACTGCTTTTTATCGACAAAAATGTACATGTACCAATTAAAAAAATCCAATTGACATTGTTATATTCCATTTTAACATAGAGATTTTTGTCAACGACAACTTAAGCCTTCATTGCGGCTAATCGAATAGGGTGTAATGAGACAATCTAAATCTCGGTGTATTCTACAAAATTAATAATTTATTGCTCATTAACAATAAGGCAAACTCCACGGTGACTTCTCACAATTTTATAATCCAATTCACTCAATTTTTTTTTTCTGGCTGATCATGCTGATCATAAATCATCTTTAGCTTGTATATATTATGTTAACAACGTTATTAAATTTGGCATAAAAGAACGATCAATTTCTCTCCATATTTGATTTTATATTCCATTTTACATTTACAACATTAAAGAAATTGATAAAAAATACCTAATTTCAAAATAATATATAATTTAGAATCTACATGAATCAAGATTTTAGATGCATATATACACAACATCAATCATACATTCAATCGAATAACCAAAGTTGTCAGCACATAAACCTTAGCAAAATAAAATTTCATTTTGTTTCTGAATTAGAAGACATCAGTTTGGAAATTATTTTTCGTTTCATTTTTTTAGACAAATTGTAAAGCAATCTAATATATATTAACAACTATAAGTCACTATAATTTTAGAAAAGAAACAATTTTTCTCAAAACAAAACGCATGTGTTCAGTGATAGTGTCGAGTTGGACAATTTGATGAGTCTCATGATTGTACTGTGAATAGAAGAGAGATCCAACTGAAATCTAGACATAGAAGGCTCTAAAACGATGCAGCTAAGAAAGAGCTAACATATATACAACAAATAGTAATGTGGTTGATCAGAGCTGAAAGAAAGAGAGTGATAAACATGTTGGCAAATTTTTTTGATGTTTAACAAAAAAATGGGAAAAGATGTTGAAAGATACAGAAGATGCATAATAAACACATATTAATTATATAATTTTTTAACTTTAAAAAAATAAATCTTTTTTTTAATTTTCAAAAATGTCAAATTAAAAAGATATGTTAGTATTTTTGATAAGTTAGTTGTTCAACTGTATAAAATTCAAATTTTTTTATTATTGTTTCACTTAACAAAATATATAATGTATAAATAAAAATAAATAGGAGAAAACGACACATCCTATTTTAAATATAATTTGGTTTTTTTTGTCATCAAATATAATTTGGTTAAAGGAAAATTCTAAATATTTATTATGTTTTTGATAATTTAAATGTTATTAATTGAAAAAATTTTAAAAGTGCGGGTCGAAAACCTAGTACAATATAAAACTTGGGGGAAAAGGCAATAGCTGAGCTTAGCGTTACTCTTCTTAAAGTAGACTAACGCAGAAACACATGTTGGCATCTCAGCTTGTAGGATTGCCACATTGCTATTCGAGCTTGTCTTAAGATATAACGTCAAAAAAAAAAATAGAAAGCGGAGAGAACAAAGAAAAATCACAGTGAAGACCGGAGCAGAGTCTTTAATTCCATGCATGGATTCAATCAACAAGATCATCAACATCGTGTTTCCTCCTTTAGCCTTGTACGGACTTTTCGTCTTCTACCCTATTTACCAGAGAGTAAAGTCCGTCATCTCCATTTTCCGGAACCTTTTCTCGGAAAATGTCGCCGGAAAAGTGGTTCTCATCACCGGAGCAGCTTCTGGAATCGGCGAAGTAAGTTTACAAACAAAAACGTAACGTTTGATGATTAGGTTTAAGTAAATTTGTTTGTGTGTGATGTTATAGGCTTTAGCATATGAGTACGCAAAGAAAGGAGCGTATTTAGCACTTGTTGACATAAGAGACGAACCTCTCTTCCACGTCGCGGCTCTCGCTGAGCTCTGTGGTTCCCCTGAAGTCATCCCCATCGTCGCTGATGTTTCCAAACTCCAAGATTGCGAACGTTTTATCATAGACACGGTTCTTCATTTTGGCCGATGTAAGTCAATAGCTCTCTTAGATTCATTCTAGATGGTTTGTTTGCGTTTTACTGTATGATAAGATCTCTAGCTAGTATAGTCAATTGAGTTGTTACATAAACTCCAAACGGAAAGAGAATAATATACTATTTGCTTTGGGAGTTTTTGTTTACACTTTACATAAAAACATATAAAATGTTTTACTTTCAAGAAAATGTAAAATCTATTGTTCATTATATAAACACAAACACAGAAGTTGGTGTTTTGATTGTTTACTTTCTTCATCTTTTAATTTCGGGCAGTGGATCATCTAGTGACAAATGCTGGTGTTGCTCCACTCTATTTGTTTGAAGAAATCGATGATCTCTCCAAGGCTTCGACAGCTATGGTCAAATTTACTCAAACCAAAGATCTCTCTAAGAAACTATGTTTCCTAGTAATCGATTGTGATCGTTTTTTGTTTTTGTTTCTTTTGCTTAGGACATAAACTTTTGGGGATCTGTGTATTGCACCTTCTTTGCTTCTCCGTACTTAAAAAAGTCTAGAGGAAGGATTGTGGTGATTGCTTCTGGATGTGGATACATTGCTTCACCGAGATTGAGCTTTTATTGTGTAACATTTTTGTACCCATTTGCCTCTTCTTACTTGTTAACCTTTTGATCTCAAAACATTCATCTTGGTGGATTCAGGCGAGCAAAGCCGCTGTGATCGCGTTTTACGAAACACTAAGAATTGAGTTTGGATCAGAGATTGGGGTTACCATAGTAGCACCTGGGGTAATTGACTCAGAATTGACCCGAGGCAAGTTCGTGACAAAGAATGGCGAACTTGTAGTCGACAAAGAGCTCAGAGATGTAAGTATTTCTGGCTTAACTGATGTTGTTCTTACATGGTTGTAACTTAAAAGTCTAACTAAGTTTTGTTTAGAGTGATAAGATAAACAAAAGTGTATGAACATTCATGTTTAGAGGAAGATAGTGGAATTCAATATGTTTTTGTTTCCTAATTACATGAAGAATAACTAGAAAATATAAAATTATCGATGGAATTTAGTTTTACTATAAAATGGTAACACTTTCATATCATGTGAAGCAGGTGCAAATAAGCGTATTGCCAGTGGAATCAGCAGAGCGGTGTGCCAAAGCGATAATAAGGAGCGTGTGCAGAGGAGATAGGTACTTGTTGGAACCGGCATGGATTGGTTCTGTAATACTTTGGAAAGTGTTCTGTTCAGAGGTAACAGAGTCGCTGGGACGGTGGCTAGTGATGGCTGGACCAGCAAGAAGATTTGTTGATCACGTCAACAACAAATTAAATTGAGGGAGAATTTATCAAATAGCTATATGTATCGACCAAAAATATAAAAGGCAGCAACTATATGATGAGTAAACTAAAGGGCATATATATCCTGTTCTATCTAATATGGTTAATTGAAAATACTCATATTCAATCAAGTAAAACCGAACCATACCAAAGCAAACCAAAATAATTTGGTTTTGGTTATCTTGTATATATATTTTAAAGATAATTACTAAAACCATCTTAAAAAGTTGCTTAATTACTAAAACAACTTGAGAGATTTTGAGAATACTAGACCAATGCTAATTTTAAAGGAGAAGACTTATAACTCTAGGTTTTTTTGTATAGTAACGAAAATGCCATTCAAATTAAAAATAAATAAATACTAATTTAATCATAATATTAATAAGAAAAAAAAATAATAATTTTTTTTGAAAAATACAAAAATTTAAAAAGTTAATTTTTTTTTGAAATAAGCGTTTGTGATTTGCGTTTACAATTGGTGTTTGCGATTAGAGTTTGCAGTTGACGTTTTTAATGATGGTAGACTTATATCAATGTGATTTCTAAATTATGGTACTTATATAATTCGATGTTTACAACCGGCGTTTGCGTTATAAATTCGTTTTATGTATATTGCAAGCTACACAAAAGTCTATCACCATTGGATATAAACATATAAGTATACCATCATTGACTAGTAAATCTACCACGATAGTAAACAGGAAAAAAAGTTAGTTTGACACTAATTTATTGTTTTATTATTAGATTAGCTCTAATTTTATTTTAATTACTGATTTGGTTTTGAAACCTATTATGTCCTTAAATCCTTTGTTACTAAAAACTGTATTTACAAAAATACCATTATAATAATTTTCAACTCAGCAAAAAAACCCTAAAAATTACGATTTTGCCATAAAATAAATTTATTATACCGATAAAAAATGAAACAATAGACTTTTGTTTCATAGATTTGTTTCATTTTGACCATAAACTTTCTTATTTTTGATAGACTTAATCAGTTTTTCACAGATTTGTTTCATAAAATTTGTTTTTGTTTAGCCATAGACTTATTTAATTCTGACATATTTAATTAGTTTCCCACAGATTTATTTTTATTTCACCACCGATTTACGTAAATATGACAGACTTAATTAATTTTCCACAGATTTATTTTTCTTTCACCACAGATTTACCTAATTATGACATACTTAATTAGTTTCCTACATTTTTTTTACCACATATTTATCTAACTATGACAGACTTAATTAGTTTTCCACATATTTATTTTCTTTTGACCACATATTTACCTAACTATGACAGATTTAATTAGTTTTTTACAGATTTTTTTTTTTTGGCGACTGATTTGTTTTCCTTTGGCGACAGATTTATTTGCTTTTAACATAATATTCTTTTTCTTTTGATGACAGACTTATTTTCCTTTACCGACATATTTATTTCCCTTTGGTGACAAACTTATTTCCCTTTGGCAACAGACTTATTTCTCTTTGGCCACATATTTATTTCACTTTGGCGACAAACTTATTTCTCTTTGGCCACAAACTTATTTCTAACTAAACCCAATTAACCAATTCTTATCAAACAAAATCGTGATGATCAATATCATGAAGCCACCTCTTGTTTGTCACTTGGTCAGCTGGATATGCTCCGTTGAAGACAGCCTTATAACTATCTGGAACAGTCCATGTTTTACTGTTGAATTGCATGTAATCACATACTAGCTTGTTGACAAACCACTGATCCAAAAACGCAATACGTTGAAAACGTGGTCAGTTCTATCTACACTCTATATCAAAGGTGCATTGTGCATTTCATGTGAAACCTAACGTGGCAAAACTGTGGAGATGTATGTGTACGCTAATGTGGGCAATGAAGAAGATTTATGAAATCAATCATCTCCACGTGAAACCTAATGTATCGTGCATTTCATGTGAAACTACTAATTTCACAAAGTACCAAACAAGCAATTAAGTTTGGGCAATGAAACCTAATGTGGGCAATGAAGAATATTTATAAAATAACAGTACCACTCGATGCCGGAGAGAGAGGTTTATTCTATATCAATCGATGGAGGCTTTAGAAGAGCAAAAGCTAAGAGACGAAGAAAATACATATATGCTTTGGGAGAAATGAAAGCCGTCGTTTGATTTTTCAGAAAACCCACAGAGGCAACATGATTTCAGGTTAGCCAAATGCCGGAACCTCAATGGCAGCAACGATATGGGTTTCCAAGAAGGGCATCGGAGTTACGAATCCGACCCAATATTGACCACTAATCCGACCCAGTATGGGTTTCCGACGGCGGCAGGCTCGAGATCTGCTCCGACTCAGTATGGGTTTCCGACGGCGGCAGGTTCGAGATCTGCTCTCCTGATTCGTTTTCGGTGACGCTGGTTCAAGACTTAATGACGAGTGGTTTCTTTCCGGCTAATCCGATTCAGTATGGGTTTCTGACGGCGGCAGGCTCGAGATCTGCTCTCCTGATTCGTTTTCGGTAAAGCTGGTTCAAGTGCAAGTGACGACTAGTCTACCTCCGCCAACAACTTCTTTTTTTAGGTTTTTGATTTTATTTTTTTAATTTTTTTTTGTTTTTGAATCCTCAATACAAGTTGACCACCTCCACCAGCAACTTCTTTTTTTAGGTTTTTGATTTTTGTTTTTAATTTTTGTTTTTGAATCCTCAATTCTGATTTTTTTCTTTTTTATTTGATTTTTTATTTCAAAAAATAATTTAAATTTGTTAATTTAATTAATATTGGTATATCTGTAATTATTTAATTTTTTGATGGGTTACTTGTTTTTTTCATCTATTAGAGTAAGTGTTTTGTGATCAATGCTAATCTAGTAATTTATCAATAATTTGATGTTAATCTGAGTAATTTTCTCTAGTAAAAAATAAATTTACCATTTTAGCATGTTTTAGTAAATTGAAAAAGATTGAAAAAGTCTACCGTCAAAACCAAAAGTCTACCATTGATTATAAATCTACCATCACTAAAAATATATCTACCATCAAATACTAAACAAAAAAAGTCTATCGTCAAAATAAATAAATCTACCAAGACAAATAAATCTACCATCAATACGAATCAAAATGGTCGCGAGTCATAATCAAAATGGCAACCGATTTAGCATCTGATGTTCGGTATCTACAATACAAAATAAATGAATTATTCGCCAATTCGATTTCGGTCGCTATTTAGTCGCTATTTTGCGACGGTTTCGCTACCGATTTTTTTAGTATCGGAATAGCTACTGATTTGCCACCCCTTTTTTGTTTTCTATTGATCTATAGATTTCGTAGTTGTTGAATTAGCTACAAGTTTTGGCTAAAACCAACAATACTTTAGCAATAATATTATATTTGTTTCTTAGTGTTGGTTAAGTGACACACTCTAATGACAATAAAACGCTAATCCAAATGTTCAAACGCTAAATATTTTGTCATCAATCACCAAAATTTGTAACCAAAATATGTCACTTAAGCATTAACTAATATGAAACGAACATGGTTTGATTGTTGTTCATGACAGCAAAACTAACAATAAAACCTAAATATCATCCATTATTGTCACCTCCTTACACTTTCTGCTTTCACCAAAATACAAGAGAACTACATATTTTTTCTAGCAATAAGACATAATCAAGCTTTAGTGTAGTATATTATCAGAACTTAGTGTAGATCCTGCAAATTCATATTCTTAGTTTTGAACGAAAACTTTATTGGTTCATTGCTTTAACAGTATAGACATTTTCTATTAAAACTTGAGATATAGACTTTGTAGCAAATATTATAACTATTGATATACACATATTTATATACATATATAATAATATTACTACAACACAAATAATTTTGAATTATGAAAAACCCAACATTAATTTTTTTGGTTGGATTTACATCCTAACAACAATCTATTATTTACAGAAGATTGTCTAGCCGTTAATTTTAAGTTCAAAGAATATACGCCATGTTAGAACTGATACGCCACGTTAGACCGTTCAACGAGTTTAGACATATTATATTAAGTCATTAATTTTATTAGAAATTGCTTCAGTTTGTTGTTTTTTTATAAAACTTAGAAACGAAAAAAATTTTATATAGAAGGTGATGGTGCATCTAAACATAGAAATCTGAATGCTACGTGTAAGTGATGAATCTAGATGTGACATCCAAATGATATGCATTTTTATATATGCTTTCTTAGCGGAAACTATACAAAATAATTTATTTTCGATACCTAAATTATGAGCCATACATCAGCGAAAACTATACATGATTCATCTCATAAAGTGGGAAATTAAAAATGATTAAGATAACAAATAATACAATGCTTAAATACACATTTGGTATTAGCCATACCTCATACTTATTATATTGTTTTTTCAACTTTTCGTAGGAGCCACCATTATTTTTTGACGTAAAATGTAATAATTTCTAGCGGATACAACCCAAAATCAAAGTTGTCATATAAATAACAAATTATATTAAATAATAGTTGAAGTTTGTGACTCCTCAGACTCTCTACCTCAGCAAAAATTAGTCTCAAAAAAACGCCACTTGTCATGTACAAAAATAAACAGGCTTCCTTCAAAACAATTGGGTTTCTGGCCCAAACGTCTTATGAGATCAATTTCCCTCAATCATTTGCAACACCTCTTCCAAGCATGTCGCCCTAATTTCTCTCCCAAAACTCTCTTCAGTTTCACAGCGGCGATCGCTGTCTTCAACCTCTCGACCAGATTAAGATGGGAAACCGTCATCTTCTCGCGAAAACTGGTGCATGCGGAGTGAAGCATCCGCGGCGGCGGCGCCAGGAGGTCCGGATCTGGCTTTCGTTCATCGATTTCATCCGTCATCTTCTCGGGGAAACTGGTGTATGCGGAGTGAAGCCTCCGGATCTAGGTTTCGTTTATCGATTTCACCGCCGAGAAGGAAGTCTCCGGATCTGGCTTTGTTTCCTAGGTAAAGCTCTTTGGCTCAGTATAATTCGTTTCGATCTATTGTTTGGGAGTTTTTTGCTAACCAATCTCTTGACATCTTTCAGCTTCCTCCGTTCTTCCCTTTCGCGCCATTTGAAAGTACTCATCCGTGACCTTCCGGATGTCCGGCGAAAAAAGCGGACCTCCCAGCGCCGCCTCGAATTGCCCTAAAACTGGGCTTACCGGGCCCAAACGTAAAAGGTCAGTAACTGGGCTTCGATATAAAGCCCAATTTCAATTTTTTTTAATTTTGAATATGATTTTTTTTCATCTTTCTTACTGGACCTGTATGGGCCGGCGCATTGGCCCACATTTCGGATTTGGATCTGGTTAGTGTTATTGGGCTTCTGGTCTAACCACAACTAATCCAGCAAGGTAATATTAATTTTTAAGCCCAGTCTTTTTTAATATCTTCTTTCTCTATTGACTCTGTAGCGGGCATAACTAGGCCGTCCAACTGGCACAATATTGAATTTTCAAATTAGGCTTCGACATAAAGCCCAATTTTAATTGTTTTAATTGGACTTCGACATAAAGCTCAATTTTATTTGTTTTTTAAAATTTTTACTCTGATTTTTTTCTTCTCTTTTTTATTGGATCCATAAGGCCCGGCGCACTGGGCCACAACTCGGAAATGGATCTGGTTAGCGTTATTGGACTTCTGGTCTACACAAAACTAATCTAGCAAGGTAATGTTAATTTTAAAGCCCACTTCTTTTATTTGTACTCTTTCGATTGCTTCAGTTGCGGGCTTTACTGGGCCAGACAAATGACCCAATCTCCAATTATCTAATTGGGCTTCGACATAAAATCCACTTTAAATTGTTATTTACCAATTTCAACTGTCTAATTTTTTTTTCCTCTTCCTTTGTTAGTTTACCTGAAATGGCCAGCGCAGCTCATGCAACTCGGATTTGGATTTCGCATGCGTTATTGGGTTTTGCTCAACCCAAACAAATAACAAGGTCATGTTTATTTTCAAAGCCCAACCTATTTTTAATTTCTCCTCTCTTGATTCCCTCAGTTGTGGGCCTAATTGGGCCACCCAACTGGCCCGACATTGAGTTCCTAATTGGGCTTTGATATAAAGCCCAACTTCAACTGCTTTTTTTTTCCAATTTTTAAGGTCTAATTGTTTTCCCTCTTTGTTTGTTAGTTCACTCGAATGGGCCGGCGCACTTGATCCAACTACGAATTGGATTTGACATTAGAGTTATTGGGTTCTGCTCAACCAAAAAAAACAAGGGTATGTTTATTTTCAAAGCCCATTCTATTTTTTTATTTTCAAAGCCCAATTGATTCCCTCAGTTGCGGGCCTAACTGGGCCACCAAACTGGCACAACTTCAAAATTCCTAATTGGGTTTCGACATGAAGCCCAAAATATGTTCGTTATGGCTTCCACATTTCTTTACGTTACAATCTTTCCCTCTCCCCACGTACTCTGAAACCCTCCTACGCTTCCACTAACAATCTTAATGATGCTTTATTATGCTTATTTATGTTCTCCTTCCAAATTCCCTAAGGTATGATAAATACCCTTGCTATTCACAATTACTCAAATCACTTTCTTTAAAACATCTAAACTTTACTATGGCTTCTGTAAAAACCTTCGATGACTTACAAGAAATTTTTTGCAGGGACACGATTTTGGTCAGGCTGCTACATTTGTGGGAGGCCCGGAATTTCAAACATGGAAACACTCTAATCGGACTTGAAGTCCTGCTGATCAACAATAAGGTATGTCTTATGTGATTTTGAATTCAATTTAAGCTTCTAATTATTTTACAATCAAATCTAATACCCCTATAGTCCAATACTATGCAGAGTTTCATCTCTGCAAATCGTGCCTTTCGTTTCAAGGACCACTTGAAAGCCACAAGATTTTCAAGCTAAGTAAGTTTATGATCAAGCCTTGCAAAGCAAGCTACAAGGTGTCATCCCATCCGAGCATGGTGATGTTCACAGATCATACTGTCTTTGTGGAAGAGACATAGAGCCCTGCTGAAATTGAAACGCAAGCGTTTAAGCTGAGGAGCTTCCAGGTTTTCAACGACATTGCTGATAAGCATACCGACCTATTCGGTAAGCACATTAGATCCTAGAGTTTTTCATATTAAAGCACTCATATCTCTGTTTCTCTGGTGGTTATATAAATTGCATTAGTTAGGTAGATGGTTAAGTAAATCACCTGTTTATGAGCGGTGCTTATGAAACATAATTACTGTTTTACTAATTACTTTTTCATTATCTTACTATTTGTACGTGGTAACACATCTTCATTTTGTTTTTTTTCTTGGGCAGATTTAATAGGTCACATAAGGTTACTTAATGGAGACGACTTGCAGTCTCAGACCCCACTTGGTGCTGCTCCAGTATTAGGGGCTGCGAGGTCTAAGGAGATGGTCTTCATGCATGTGCAACTACAAGAGTATGTCTGACTGAGCTCTTACATGTTTACGTGAAATCACCTGTTTTGATAAGTATTAATGTTTACCTTTTTGGCAGTGGAAAAACAGTTCGTATTTACTTATGGGAACATATTGCATCGACTTTTAGAAGTAGATGGAATGAATATGCACAGAAACCATCTGTCATCCTGTTAACCACGTTAAATGCTAAAACATTAGGAGGTTAGTCAATCTATAAACCATTTTTCAGCATAACGTATTCTTTATCAGATTGCCCCATAATTAATTTTGGTTGTCAACTGCAGGTGTAGTGGCGCTGAGTTCAA
This sequence comes from Schrenkiella parvula, assembly GCA_000218505.1. Lineage (NCBI taxonomy): Eukaryota > Viridiplantae > Streptophyta > Magnoliopsida > Brassicales > Brassicaceae > Schrenkiella > Schrenkiella parvula. The sequence continues at coordinate 6,978,984 of CM001192.1, read as the reverse complement.
CATCTGCGACCCGTCTATTCTTTGACAAAGACATTCCTGAGACCGAGTCATACCTTGGAAGGTAATACGGTTATCTGCCTGATGTTTATCCAAGATGCGCCTATATCTCTCTGTTTATGTTAGTCGCTTTCGTTCTGCAGCATTTGTTACTGATCAACTTTAGATCACTTGGGTTCTGTAGACGAAACACCCAGTTACTTTGAATGCAGGTTTGGTGCAATTAGACAGGACGCAGCATCTGTAAACAGTTTGCAGCTTGGGGTAACCAAACCAGAGACCGTTACACTTAATGAGATACATGCCTTCTTAGCAAATGAGAGCCCACAGGTTTGACTACTTTCTCTGCCCTTTAATGTGTTGATGTAAGGTTTCTGAAATGTAATCTACAATGGTATTATTAGGTAGCCAGTTTTGTTTGTGTCGCCACTATTACAGAAGTAGTTGGGGATTATGGCTGCTACTTCATTTCCTGTACCAGCTGTAGGTCGAAAATGGATAGAGGTGAGACTTCTTTGATTTGTACAAATTCAAGATGCAAAAAGCCCAATAATGTCGGTATAATCAGGTTAGCTTTTTAAAAACTAGTTTTTAATTGTAATTATTTAGACTGCCAGTTTACATACTGAAAATCATTTGTTTTCAAAAATTGAAGGTATCGTTTGGAGACAACCGTGACTGATGGAAACGGTGATGTAGCAACTTTTATAATCTTCGACAAAGAAGCTGTGAAGCTCATCGGGAGACAAGCGCCTGATGTAACCAATATAAATTCTTTCTTTTTTAGGCTGATGAGTCTGCCGCAGATCCTGCTTTATCAACGCCTCCTTGCGTCCTAGACATTGTCGGACGTACATGTAAGTTCCAAGTGAAGCTTACTTCTTTCAACTTTTCAGCCTCGTGACAAACGATTACAGTTTCCCGGATAATCGAAGACAACGTTGCAAATAGCCAGAATCTTGAGACAAAAACCGCACCTGAGGAGTCTGTGAAGGAAGACAACAACCGCAACCCCGAGAAACGTCCGCGTTATGCCTAACTTTTTATTAGTAAAAGTTGTTTATTTTTTTGTTTCCTATTGCTGTAGTTGTTTGTTTATGACAATGCTTTTCCCTTTATAATAATCAACAAAGTTGTTGAATGAGTTAGGTTATGTTATGCATTGTAATGCATGGTAACTTTTGGTGGTTAAATTTGTTTTTTGAGTTAATTTAATATTTTTAAAAGATAAATTAAACATTCTGTTTATAATTTTTTTTAAGACATGTTACTTGGGTCTTTTAAAAAAGATTTAGACTATGAATTAGTAATTGTTTCTAACTGTAGAAGTTACTTTCATTTGCAAACAGTTGACCATATTATTAAGTATAGAAGTTTTTAGGCCAACTTAAGTTGATTATAATATTAGCAAATGAACAGTATATAAGTTTAAAATGCTTTTCTTAAGAACTAATCAATATTAGTTTGAAAAAACTTATAGTAAAAATTCGAACGACTTATTTTTTTTCAAAAAGAAAGAAAAATCTAATTTGTTAAGATTGTTAAAAATGGGTATGAATTGTATCAATTAAAATCAAATGTTAGTTTTTAAAAAAATCAAAAAAATTGTTTACGATTGTTTTAAGACATATTTTTATTCTACTTTCTGAGTTTTATTTTTAAAACATTTACTAATTGTAAAGAATATGTTGGTTTTCAAAATTGTAAAATTTTTTTAATCTGCCTGGTTTGATTTAAAATAATCTTAAAGAAATATTAAACATTTGAATTTTTTGGTTTTACAAACTAAAACTTTTACCGAATAAACACAATAGTATTTCAATCTTTATTAAAATATAATAATTGAATAATATTATCCAAGATATTTTTATAAATATTCTGAGTTTACCAAAAAAACTATTTTCTTCTAAAGCTTAGAAATTGGACATCATTGCAATTTTGTTTTATTACTCTTACTAAAACTGAAATTTTATCAACACAGTTTTCTACATCGCCATTTCACCCAACAAAAAAACAAAGTAATACATCACCAAGAACAAAATTAACAACAAATCTATTATTCTAAAAAAATTTCAGATTATATAAAACTAATTCTCAACATCATCCGCGCGTAACGTGGATCCGAAAACTAGTTAATATAATACAACTAATAAGATGCTTACCATTCATTCATCTGAATAATTCAAACACTACTTAACACACAAAAAGGACTATTTTCTGGCCGATGAAGTATGCCTCTTGGAATCTCTAAGGAAAATAATTACTCTTTTCGTTTCGTTATATGCGTCTTTTCAAAAACATTCGCACATATTAAAATGTTTGTAATATAAGTTAACATACATTTTCTACAAAACAATATTAATAGTTTATGTACGAGTCAACTACTTTTTTTGTTTGAATACTCTAATTCTATTTTGCAGATTAAAGTATATAAAATTAGTTAGCTAGGAAACAAGAAAGTGTGATATGATTAGCAAAATAATAGTGATATAATGGAATGATCAAGTTATCGTTTGTGTCAGTATGAAGTTTTTTTTATTGCAACCCTTGGTTTAGAGTATTATGACAAAATCATGTATTCTGCTTTTATTGTTGTAAAACATTGCTATATAGAGAAAAACAAATATATATATATATATATATATATAACATACAGATTAAACCGTTGATGTCGTGGATATATTTGATGTAGTAGCCTTAAGTTAAACAAAACAAAAATTTTGTTTATATTTGTTTTAGTAAATTTAGTGCTTTTAGTAAATTTTTTAATTCAAAGTATGACTCATCTAAAAAACACTCACATTTATATATTAAGATAAAAAATCAGATATAACAATAACATTTTGTCAAATATGATATAAGTCGACATCAAAATCATGGAATGAAAAATTGGAAAGTAATTTAAACAAATTGTTTCAATTCAGAAATGAGAGGTTTTTTTTGTGCTTCACATTTCTACGCAAGCTTAAAATGTATATGGTAATGTTACGAACAAGAACTTGGATATCTAATATCAGGGAAACGAAAAAAAAATGGAAAATCAAAATCTATTCAACTTGAAGAAAGATGGAGATCGAAGAAGCTTGTACGAGCCGTTCCGTCTCATGCCCATGGAATCAGTACCACCACAACTATATGGACTACCAAACCCGCAAATCGGAGGATTAATCAAACCATCATCATCGTCTTCATGATCATAATCATCACCATGGACATCATTAGACTTCATATCAGCCAAAACCTTGAAGAAAAAGTCAACCTCACAAGGAAGAACGATAGGCCCATCACGTCTATATCCATATTCAGTCTCTGCGTCTTCTAACAAGTTCTTGAACAAAGGATGGTTCACCAATTTCGTCTTCACCATGATTCTCTGTTTCGTAGGACCCACGTAAACCGTGAAACACCCGTGTGGCGGCTGCGGCTTTTTCTTGATCTGTCCTCTTGTTTCGTTGTTCTTAGCATCCTCGAGATTAAGAGAACCGCTCCAAGACTTGCTCTTTGTGATGGAGGCCCTAGTTGAAGAGCTCGTATGCCGAAAAGACTTCATTTTTCTCCATGTCTTCATGATCGGATTCTCCATTAGTTCTTTCTTCTTATAAGGAGATCAGAATCAAAAATCAAAAATCAAAAATCAAGAATCAAGAATCAAGAATCAAGAATCAAGAATCAAGAATCAAGAAAGTGTTTGAGGGTCAGGCGACTAGTTTCATTTGTTGTTTTTTTTTTGGTTTTATAGTTTTTATGTTTCTTTAACCTCTCTTATATATAGACGATCTTGATTGGGAAAGAAGAGGTATAGGTTTTTACTTTGAAGACATTAACAATTAGAAGAGGAGGGGCTTAACTTTTCCATATACCCATACTTCACCATATATAATTCATGGTCTAATAATTGAGTTTTTATAATATAGTCCTTGATAAATAAATATATCTTTTCAAACTTATTATTGGTGATCTTGTATGTTTGTTTTATTCAATTTTGTCAACGCAAAGGGTTTCGTCGCCTTTCCAAAACGAATACCACCTGGTTTACCCTTCGAGCATATACTTGTTTTAATATATTTAAATATTACAGAACACGCATAATCTGTACACGTGGGGTCTCTTCAAATATTTTAGCATTTTAACGGAATAATAAATGTTTTTGAATGATTCTAAGAGAATCCACAGAGAAATTTTGGTAGACTTTAGTTATTTTCTTTACAATTTGTAAAATTTATGGTAAAACAATTACTCTATTCTCTTTTCTGCAGATAAATTTTGTTTTTGTTTTCGTTTGAAGTCGAATTAAATAATTATAGTTTAAGATGGAGACGAAACAGTAAGGAGACATGTGTTCCACATTACATGAAGTGCATAAACACCGAAATAGTCAACATCCAACAAATTATTTATTTTGAATAATATATTTTCTTTTGTGACTCTAAGCGTTGACAGATAAAATTACTGCTGTGAAAAAACCTTCCTCATATTAGAGCTACCCGAGAAAAACACTACCAAAAGCGGCAATCTCAGAAAGGATTTAACTGATGACGGGAGAGTTTTGCCATTTGAACATTCATTAATTTGATCATTAGTTAGGATTTAAAAAGTTGTAAAAGCATTTGTGATTATAATAAGCATTATAAGAGCGGTTTAGTTTTTCACTAGGTTCCATTATATTGAATGTGGAATCGATTCTATTATATTTTGCTTATAATACTTATAACCATAACTACTTTTATAAATTTAATAGATATTTAAATATAAAATCACTCCAAAACGACAAAATCAGTCGAAAATATACATTTTTAAAAGTGTTTAAGTAAATTTTTATAATAATGTTTTATTTAATAAATAAATATTTTTTTGATGATGAGAATATTCGATAGAATATGATTACGTATTTTTGATAAATTTTAGACTTTCAATTTGTTAAAATTTTTATTTTAATATTAAAGTTTCATATATAAATACATATATTCTTCAACACATCTGTCATCTACTGATTTTCACCACTAATGTTCTGAAAACAGAATTTTGATCGATTTAGGAAACTTGTGTTTATAAAAACTCTATGGAGCAATTTTGTAACCTCAACCATATTTACTTGTTTTGAAAAATTCAATCAAAGCCTTATAACACTAATATTTGGAAATAGAAACAAAATTTTCTTTTGACCAAGAGAAGAACCAATTTTTTTTTATTTTGATGATTTATTTAAAAATTTTTTAAAAATGTTGAAACAGTCAAACAGGTCCGAGACCTGAATAACAAGGGTTGGAATATAAAAAATGGAGATGATGTTGCACCGGGACGGAAACTGAAACATATACGGGAATGACATAGATATGGTAATATATATGAACAATATTACTTAAATATATACTCCAGTTACAAAATTACCTAAGTTCAATACTCTAATATAGCCAATTATTTATAGAACTAACTAAAAATATGGGTTATATGTAATTGTTTTGATAATAATAGAGTATTATATGATGTAGTGTAAGTTCGAATCTATAAGCATGTCCTAGACTTCGTTTGTTTAAATTAAATTGAAGACAAAATCATAATTTTTTCGAAGATCCGATTCTAACGTACCTATTTAAAAAAATATAAAAAATTATACGGTTTAAAATTTTTTGGAAACATCGGGACGTTTCAAAACCGTCCCTCTGCTGTCCCCGTCTCAGAAACGTCGCCGGTACGTGGGACGGCTATAAAAAGACGTACCCGTGCTTCATGATGGTTCTCTTAAACAACAAACGAAACCATGATTTGGAAGACTACTATATGGTATGGCTTTCGTCCGTGTCTACTTCTTCTACTCGACATATTGCTTTATTGCATCGGTGATTTGCAATTACGAAATTTAGAAAAAAGAGTAACATTACTCAAGCTTCTTTACTTATTCTTCGAAGGATAATCTCCATGATCATAAACAAGTAATAGGCTTTGAAAAAACTAGAAAGTCCAATTGGAGAGGAGCTTCTATCAACTTGGTTCGGTAAGTAAGTGAATTTTCTTCTTCAACTCTAAACAGTTCTATCTACATTTTTTTTGTTTTATTTAACTATGATGATTTTAAGTTGGAATAGTGAGAAATAAAGCGGAACTTCGAAATACTGTTGGTGGAGAAAAACAAAGTGATTTATAATACTTTCATCGAAACAATTTTATAAATTTCAACATTAATCCTAGCTAATGGCAGTATCAAAGCTTAAAAAACTGTTGTATGCCAGCATAAATTAGTATTTCGACGTCTCGGTTCAGTGGTTACATTTTTTTTTCTCACTTGAATAGTGATATTAAATCATCTGTTACTTTTCTGTTAAAACGATGTTAAATTCGGTATGAAAAAAATATTTGTGGGTATAAAACTAAACCAAATAATTAATCCATGTAATTAAAAATTGCATACATTATTTCATCATCCAATCACGTTTAAATACATGTCTAGCAAAGTATAGGCCAACAATCACACAAACTGTGGCATTATTGTACGAAGCACACTTCCCAAATAGTCAACCATAGAATAAAAAACTCACAACATAAGTTATTCATGAAGCAACAACATCCATCACTCATCATCTTCATCACTTGGCCGTAACATCTTTTCCATCAACAGCTGGCCGGTGAAGCTCTTCCCATGCCTCAATCCAAGCGACCATTGCATCTGCCAATTTCTCAAAGTAAGGATCAACATTACTAAGCTTCTCTTTTGTCATTTTGGACAATTCCATATAGCATTTAGTGGCAGTGTCAGATTCTTTGGAGAGACTAATGTTTTGGAAGAAGGGAACCATATCTTCTTGCCAATGTAGTCCCTTGTGTTCTTTTCTTAGGTTCACGAGTGGGTTACTCGCTTTGCTGTGCCACACATACGGCAGACCGGTCTTGACCCCAAAGCCCAAGTGGTCACACACCACTTTAGCTGCCCAACCAGCCCACATGTCATCGTACCGAGAAATAGGCTGGCCTTCACCCATAAGGCCGAAGTACATAACAGGTCCAATAAGTTCTCTGTTGAAAGCAAGGTTCATGCCACACATTGGGTATAGTACACCTTTTGGAATTGTCATCACAGCATCAACATATCTGCAAAGACTATTATAGGGTTTTTAACATTAAGTTGTAATAATATTTTTATATTATAATTTAAAAAAGTAAATTGAAATAATTTTACACTAAACGAATCAAATCATCCTAAATTTTCTAATAACAAATGGTTTTTTATAAGAGCAAATGTATACTAAAAAGTAGAAACTGAACTGATCCGAACCGAAAACGAAAATCAAAATCAAACTGAAAGCATAATTTTTGTATATTATATGACCTGATGTTGCGTTCACGAGGCTTCACAAGTTGGGTTGGGGCATCGTAATCAGGGATGTTGAGCCAAAGGCCATGAGATATGGCTGTTGTGACACCTTCCCTTAAAGTGAAAGGATATCCTCTCACAAAGTCAGTTCCATCTCTAAAAGGGTCATAGAGAGTGTTGAAGTAGTGTGGTGTTGAAGGTGTCTCAAGGTTCCTTATGTGTTGAGCTATCACATTGATCTCTTTCCCACTTGGATCCTTTGCCACCTTTTTTTTTCAAAGGGTGCATTGAGCTGACATGAATATGAATATAAACGTAAAAAGGAGAGAAGAGCAAAAGATACTTACAAAGCAATCATCATCAATGGTGTAGATATACTTTTTCTTGGAAACCATAAAGCCGAAGCAACGACATCCACCATCTTTGTAAGAGATACAATTAGCTCTAGGGCCAAGGATCCGGTTGATGTCATTACGATTGTAGAGCTCGTAGTCATAACCCTCGGGTACTCGGATCTTGATCGAAGGGTCTCCATCTTGGACAATGATCAAGTGGTAATGCTTGAGAAATGGCCTCCATTGTTCTAGAAAGTCAAGGCTCCTGATGGTTGGGATCACAATATCTAGATCATCCTTTAATGGTGCTGCTTCGATAGCTTCAAGGTTGTAGCCGGCCATTTTTGGTACTTGGAGAGGTAGACAACTGTTTATGGGATAATTGTTTTTTTAGGGGAATGGCTTAGGTTTATATAACGGTTTTAGAAATTAAATTTTCATTTATTTCCCAACTATTTTGACTTCTAGGAAAATCGAAAGTGAAAAGATTTGCACAAAACATCGGCTACCAAAATAAAGAAAGGATCAACTTAATTTTCTACATGTTTTCTAAATTGTATTTGTTTGAATATTGTGATAACTACAAATTATGTAGGTTAAATCTCGCTGTCGAGAAAATAAAGACGCTCACTCTAAGTGCTCTAAATTTATGGTCTATGTTTTTAAAAAAAATTGTTGTCTTATTACTTAAAAAGCATAGATGTTTTTCTATACAGAACATGTAATCTTTTTGGTACACAAATTAACCTTTAACCAAACGAAATAAATTACAGCTCTCATCCTACGTACAATACCTAAGTTGTTAATAAGTAACTTAGTACAAAATATTCATTTCGTTAAACCATCAAATGAAAATTTTCCTTTATTGTTCCTTTATTGATTAACAAAAGAAATGTTAAATCGCAAACTAATTTCGGAATTGCTTAAGTGGGACAACAATCAAATTACACACTTACAAGACACTCACAGTAAGATAATGAAACATAAAAGTTCCGAAAATGAAAGAATAACTGTAACCTGAGAAGTGAGAATTCGATGTCTCTGTTTTATTATTAATTAGATACAAATATCAGAATCCACACGAAATCACTTAAAAATGGCTCCTTTTCTTTTAACATATTGCATTCACTGATAAAAGTATGCATTTTTAGTATTATTCACTATTTTTGAATACTGTAAATAAACGTTGAATCATAAATATAACTTTTATACCGTTGTCGCTTTTTTTAAACTAATTAGTTTGTATACATAAGACCACAAAATTAATAAATAGAATAATAAATATTATATTAGAGATGCAAAATATATATGAAAGAATATCTTATATTTTCCAATACTGAGGAAATATGGTAATGATCTTTTCACATGGAAAAATGTTCAATATTTGGAAATTCAAGAATATCTCAAATATCAAGAAAACTCTACACATAAAGAACAAAAGATATGGTAGAAAGATTGTTTCTTTCGTTAAAATACGTTGAAAAAATTACCGTGTTAAGAAAACAAAATGAGAGTTGGAGTCATAAATGAGAAAGAATTATCCCTAGATGTTTGGGGTAAATTTCTGAATTTGAAAACACTTTTTTTTAGGGGGAGGGGGGGAAGGAAGAAATGTAGTACAAGGAGTTAATTCTTTGGTTTAAATTGATCGGTATAAAAATAATCAGTCAATTTTTCATAGGGTTTTCTGATCAATTTATAAGTTTGAAGCCAAATCTACGAATAATAAACAAATAAGAGACCAAAGTGAAAAAATAAAACAAAATGAGATGTTGAGTGTCTTGGTTCCACAAATTTTGGGATTGATTTTTCTAAATAAAATCTGTGATTTTCAACTCTAGTAACATGTGTATATATATAGTTTTGAAGCCCAAAATCTTTCACACCATATCCCTTATGAATTTGAGCAATTATGGTGAGGTTTTTAGATCATTATGTTTTCCTATGTCTTGAGACTTTCCAAGGATCTGAATTTGAGAGCATCAATGTTTTAGAAATATTTTTCTCTTGTGAGGTTTTCTGATCGAAGTATGGATTAGTGTCTTCATTTACTCTTTTTCTCTATGGAAGTAAGGCTTGAGTTTTAACGGTGGTTCTCGTGTGACATGAATTTATTATAAAAATTTACATTGTTAGATTTTTCTCTTACCATGAATCTAGTGCTATTAACCATTCATCGGTCAGACGTTAGAGTTGATCAGAATTTGTTTTGTACTTTTTAAAATTTTTAAGAGATAGAGTTTTAATCGAAATACTTTTGACCATTTCATTTGATTATTAACTGGTTCAAGAATTATTAGGCTAAACCGGCAAAACGCATTTGCTTGATATTCAATTTGAATATGTTGTTGTTTTAATCCAAATATAAACAGGCTGGAATAGTAGTTTTTTTCTGTTTCTATCATTGAAACCTTTCAAATGGTATACTAAACATAATTTTCTAATCCACAGTTGATTTTAGGTGAATTATTTGGTCTTCAAAAATGTGCTTAGGATTTTTGGCTTGAGACTGGACCTCTGATCCACTTAACACTTTAAGACTAATCTAAACCTCAGATTTTAGTTTGGAATCTTTCTTTGTGATCTGCACAGTAGTTCTCAGCATTTAAAGTAGATGTAATCCTTTTATCCAAGTTAGTGAAGATATCTTATCATATTTCTCTAGTTTTTCTTTAATAATGTCTTTCATTTCAGTTTTTTTTTATATATTACCATGTTTATCATCATGAGTGAGTATATTTTACACTGGTTAGATTAATTCGGATAAGGGTTTGGATGATGATGTTTAGCGTTAGATATTATGGAGTAATAAAGATGATCATTAAAGATCTAGAACTTAAACATTTTATGTTTAAAATATTTGACCCAATTTTAAATGAGTTTTAATATTTATTCACACTAAATGAATTTGATTGTCAGTGCTATTGATCATCTACTATGAAAATGAGTATTATCATAAATTAGATCATTAGTAAAATTGATTAGTGTCATGAAAAGAGATTAATTATAACGATGAGCTCCATGCTTTAGTATAATACTTAACGAATACCCCACCGATTAATTATTGAAAAATGCTTTTCTATACAGAATATGTAATATTTTTGGTACACAAATTAACCTTTAACCAAGCGAAATAAATTACAGCTCTCATCCTACGTACAATACCTAAGTTGTTAATAAGTAACTTAGTACAACATATTCATTTCGTTAAACCATCAAATGAAAATTTTCCTTTATTGTTCCTTTAGTGATTAACAAAATAAATGTTAATGATATTCGCAAACTAATTTCGGAATTGCTTAAGTGGGACAACAATCAAATTACACACTTACAAGACACTCACAGTAAGATAATGAAACATAAGAGTTCCGAAAATGAAGGAATAACTGTAACCTGAAAAGTTAGAATTCGATGTCTCTGTTTTATTATTAATTAGATACAAATATTAGAATCCACACGAAATCACTTAAAATGGCTCCTTTTCTTATAACATATTGCATCCACTGATAAAAGTATGCATTTTTAGTATTGTTCACTATTATGGAATACTGTAAATAAACGTTGAAGCATAAATATAAATTTTATACCGTTGTCGCTTTTTTCTTTTAACTAATTAGTTTGTATGCATAAGACCACAAAATTAATAATTAGAATAATAAATATTATATTAGAGATGCAAAATATGAAAGAATAATTTTCAAAAATAATGATAAACAATTTGGTAATATTGAATCACATTACAAATAGTATTGTTCCTTAAAAGCTGGTCACATCACACTTACATAATGATCGAACCAACCAATACTACTTTCGCTATATTAACCGGCAAGATTACACTAGCACCATTAGACCAAATTGAAGTCCGTGTGATACAAAAAAGGTCAAGACATCAGCTAGCACCATAATTAGTTCTTAAATTGATAAAAGCACCTATAATAGGTCTCATAAAAGAACCTATGATACATTTGATCTTGTTAAACGATTGTAAACTAGGTTTAGGAAACAATTTACAGCACACTGTAAGCTCCACAGTTCTGGAGGTATAACACAAAGAGACTGTGTAGCACGAGACATTGAGAAGATTTCAAAAATGGTGTATCAACACAGACTGACTTGGCATAAGTTAGTAGGAGTTTCAGATGTGTAACGAGTTCAAGGATAAAGCTGAGGTAAAAACAGCTGAATGGAGCATATCAGATGGATAACTTGGGAATCAAGGAAGATCGATTCACAAGATATCAAATCTTACGGGATTGGAAAAGAAGATACGTGCAATAAAAAACGATCTTGTACATCATTGAAGACTAAAAAAGAATTTTTAGGGTTCTTGTTGAGTGACAAAGAGGGTTATACATTGTTGTTGTGTGGTAAGATGTTTTGTGTTTGGGAAGTTCTCAGTCTTAATACATATCGTCTCTAGTTCTAGGTTTTCAGTTGGTATTAGGAGAAGTGGACAAAGTGGACTAAAGTAGACAAAAGTGCATCAAAATTCAACTCAAAAGCAATTTCTTCCATCTTCTCTGCTGTAGATGTGGATCAATTCAAGATCATACAAAGGTATGAGTCTGCCAAAGATGCTTGAGATGCGTTAGCAAACCACTAATAAGGAGATGTGAGTGTAAAAAAAAACTCGTCTAGTTCATATGGCTTCAAGATTAAAAAATCTACAAATAGATCATGATAAGTCAATGGCAAGCTTTACCACCAGATTGAGCACCATTGCAAATGAAGCATCAATTCTTGGAAGAACTACAAGGAGAATAAGTTAGTGAACTTAATTACATACGAAAGAATATTTTCAACAAAAGAAATGAAATTTACTAATATATATACTATAAATATAAAGATAGATATAACATGCATGAACAAATATTTTTAATAACTTTATATATAAATTATTCACATCTCTGTTAACCAGTTAAAATATATATAGTAGTCAGAGCATACCATTTGTGCAGCATATTGTTTCTACTCACTATTACTACTCTATTATCAGCAATACCAATCAAGACATGCATAAATGTCCAACTTGGAAAAGAAAATGAATAATCAGTTTCAGTGATACAAAATCAGAGGATGATGATGAACCTAATGATGAATGCATGTTGAACTTTGTCGCACTAGTGTCACACCCAGAAGAGAGTGACAAAATTGTGCACGTTGATTCTAAATCTGACTCCAAAAGTGACGGTGATGTGGATGTGAAAAAAGAATATCATACTCTCTATGATAATTGGAAGAAACTGAGTCATGAGAAACTGCACTTACTTAAGAAAAAGGCAATGTTGAAAGCTTACGTGAACATATTGGAACTGGAACAAGTTACTCCAGAATCAAAGAATCTCGAAGATTCAACCTTGTAAACTCATGAAGAAGTAGATCAAAAGAAAGTTACGAAGGAAATATCTGAGGAGAAGAAGAAATGAAAGAAGCTCAAGGATAAAGTATCAAAGATATGGGATGCATTCATCAAAGAACAAGAGAAAAATAAAAGTCTCGAAATAATCTGAGTGAAAATCACAAGATAATTTGTATGCTTAACAAAGGACTTGAGAGTCTGGATCAGTTACTGTCTATGGGACAGCCTCCCAAAAATAATTGAGTTCTTGGATATCATGTGCGGAAGCTAAGACTCAATCGAGTTTCAGCAGTATGTCAAACTTTGTTGCAAGCTCTTCGATCACTCCAACTGTCAAAGATAAGAGACAAGCTTGCGTGATTCAACTGGTTAATTAGGACTGAAGCTCAAAATCATGTGAGAAGTCACAAAATGACAAAGGCTAGTTGTTACTTAAGAAACAAATGTGGACACAAGATAAAGAAACTGTAATTCTTTTAGGAGGAAAGTCTATGAAGTATGAAGCTTGGAAAGCTAATCAGTGATTTATTGAGACTAAGAGGTTTGGCATGGTATGGATAGCTAAGAATAACATGTACTCAAAACAAGATATGTCACAAAAAGATAAATGTTGATTGTTCTTTCTGCAACAAACGTGGACACAAGAGACAAACTGTTGTGCTTTTAGGGGGAAAGTCTATGAAGTTTTTAAAGCTAATCAATGCTTTATTGAGATTAAGAGGTTTGACATGGTGAACGTTCATGGATTAACACGTTTAGTAGAAGCTCATGTGGTGAACGGTATTCCAAAACTTGAAGATTCTACTGAAACCATGTAGGACTGAGCGAGGTATTTGTATAGATATATCTTTCTTCAAAGGCTTGTTGATTGTCCTAATAGAACTTAGTTCCAAATAAACATGAATCACAAAAAACCCTTAAATTACTTCATTGAAATATAACATGCAGGACTAATCTTCACCAACGACAATATCACTCATTTCCAAATAAAGTTCATATTTCCAAACCCTAAGATACAAAATCATTTGAATTTCTTTTTAGTCACAGTTTCCTGTTAAATAAAACTTTCATTTTTGTAATTCTCTGTCACGATACTGCTTCGTTCTCAGAAAGCAGAACATATAGTCAAATTATGTTTTAAAAGTAAATAAAACCAATCTTACTAGTCTTGTCCAGATCATTGTTCCTGCTTGGAGCCGGTAAGTCTCGAATCTCACAGCGATTAGGTCCAAATTAGATAAATCTAATACCATCCTCAAACTGCAAATGTCTTTATTTTTAGTCTATGTTGCGTATGAATCAGGTGGTCATTCCAAGTGTCCCCTGATTAATTAACCATGAAAAAAAGATAATAATTATAGTTTTTACAAAATGCTAACTTCGGCGAGATGCCTTCCAGCTATACAACTATGAGTTTTTTTATAAGTTTCATAAAATCTGAGAGATTTCCGTGGGCTATCAGGGTTTTTCAACTATATATTTTTTTTCATAAAGTGTTCTCTAGATAATTTAAATCGTTTGTTCTCTTGTATACTATGACATTTCTGGAAAGATAAAAACGATAAATTATTTAGTAATATTTATAGGGATTTTCGAGATATTATTAACTTAGCGGAGACAGAGTTTTTATTATGGAAAGATGTCCAATTAACTGAAAATCAAGGTTCAAGCAAAGTTCGACCGGCTAAGAAATCCTTAAGGATAACTCAATTGGTTCGGAATGGACGTTGGTGCCATATATATAGGTTTTGGAAGATAAATTTGTTTTCCGGACAGGATGACACATTGGTCAAAAGGGAGTTGACAAAATGCAGAGGGGGTAAAAACAATAGGATTAGCCTCTGACCATATACATGTTGAATTTGAAAAATTCATTTATGCTAAATAGATGTTTGGTTTTACAAAATCTTGATTTAGTATATTTTTATCACTTATTTTCATTACCATAATCAATTAATGTATTATCTCTTTCATTATTTTTTTATATTTTTTGTTCTAATCCAAACAAAGAAATAAAAACAAAGAAAAACAAGAAAAAAAAGAGGAAGAAGAATGAGAAACAAAATCTGATATTAAAGAAGAAAATCGAACAAAAGTTTTTGTTCGAAGGAGAAATATTGGAGGATGAATATAATAAAAGGATAAAATTTGTTTTATTTAAATTTTTATCATTGTAAACAAAAAAAGAAAAATAATGAGAGGGTAAAATGGAATTATCATATTTTAAACAGTGAAATAAGTGTCCTAATAGTAAAAAGTGTATATTTTGAAAAGAAACATGTTGAAAGTGCAATATCTCTAATTGTAATTGTATGCAAGTCAATACTAGGCAGGCATAATTATAAATGAATAAACCATTCGTAAAATAAAATAACCGTTCTTTTTAGCGAAAAGGAAAAGAATAAACTGTCCTCACGTATAACTAATATACTTTGACTAGATTTCAAATAGTATACTCACGAGATTTTCATGCTCAATAATTATACGACCGTTTGAAAATGACACAACGTCTAGAATTACGAACTCTTTCTTCATCACATATCACATTTTATGTGTTTGAGATTCCCTATAAGTAACGTATTTTACTAATTACCAACACACTAGTCCAAATATTATATATATATATATATATATATATATATATACTAACTATATATATATATATATATATATATATATATATACGCACCATCGTATAGAAACGTTTTAGTGAAGCAATCATTCAAGTTTAGCTAGCATTAACAAAAAATTCAGGTCTGTTGATCGTGAATATAGCTTTGGTAACTTCGTATTGATAAAGCGATAACTCGGCGATGATAAAGATGTAAGTGATTCTTCAATAAACGAGCTGTTGGATGTAAGTGTATTCGGAGTCAATCTTTAACAGATGAGGAAACCCTTTTATTGATCTTATTCCAATTTTACGGAAGTCGTAAAGCAAAGCGAAGATGTCGCCTACTCCTTTATTCTTATAGAGAACGGCTGACTAACGTGTCAACTTTTTTTTCATTTTTGCAGATCGTAGATCAAAAACGGCATGTCGTGGCACCATTTTTCTATATATTACTATTTAAACCGACGTGTCGTCTCACCCAAATTTTCTGTAGATCGTACAGCTGAAGTGCTGGTGAGTCTTTTGCTTAATGGGCCGAATTAACCCTTTTTAATCTAGGAGTGTCAAGCTCACCTTTAATAAAATCAAATATTTCAATAAATTAATTAATCAAATTTCAAAAATAATACGACTAGAGAGTATCCAAGATATGTCCAAAAATGTATATATATACAAAATGAAACTAAAGCACTGAGAAGAAACACTATTTAAAAGATTTACGAATCAATGACAACAGAAACAAAATCTATGAATAATTGGATGGGAAAAAAAGTAACTAATAAATGCGCTCTGTACTTGTGGGGTAAAAGAAAATAAAAGAAATGGGTAAGTGTATTTTATATAAACAGATCTAAACCACCAATCTGATGGTCCATAGAAAAATTTAAAAAAACTGTGCCACTAAAGAAACTCTCTCAAGTCTCAACACTGACACTAAAATCAATGGGAGAGGTTTTGTTTTTCAAACTTTTTCAAATTCACATAGCCAAACACTATTCCTCTCAATTTATTTCTCTTTTTTTTTGTACCATTTGCAGGAAGATAAGAAGAAACCAGAGAAAAAAATGGAGGAGAAGAAAGCTGAAGAGCCACAAGTGAAACAAGAAGATAAGAAAGAAGAAGAGAAGGAGAAGAAGAAAGAGCCTCAAGAGATTGTTCTTAAGATCTTTATGCATTGTGAAGGTTGTGCTAAAAAAATACATAGATGTCTTAAAGGCTTTGAAGGTACTAATCACTCTCTTCTTAATCTAATCATTTGTGTGGTGGTTTAGTTAATTTTTGGGATTCTTGAAAATGTGATTAGGAGTGGAGGATGTAACAACTGATTGTAAAACTAGTAAAGTTGTGGTGAAAGGAGAGAAGGCAGATCCATTAAAAGTGTTGCAGAGATTGCAAAGGAAGAGCCACCGTCAAGTGGAGCTTCTTTCACCAATCCCGGAGCCTAAACCGGTTTCAGTTGAACCGGAGAAAAAGGAGGAGGAGAAACCAAAACCTCAAGAGAAAAAAGAAGAGGTTAAGATTTGTAATTTAAAGAAAGTGAGTTTGGTTTTGTGTAATTAACAATAAAAATTTGTGGGTACTGAGAAAAAACAGGTAGTGACAGTGGTGTTGAGAGTTCACATGCATTGTGAAGCATGTGCAATGGAGATCCAAAAGAGAATCATGAGAATGAAAGGTTTGTTTTATTTTTCATCTTATTATTCAAAATATTTTTCTTCTTATAATATTCTCAATTTGGTACGATTCCTATTCAATCTGAGTTTTGTTTCTGAATTTGTGGGACTGCACTTAATTGGGACATTATGTTTTGGACTCTTCTGTATGTCATAAGGTGATTCCATCTTTTAAGTTGTGTACTATGTAGGTCCTTTTCAAAAAATATAGCAATTTAAAAGAGCATGTGCTTAGACTTTTTTTTTATAAAAAAACTCATTCATCAGATTATTTGTTATTATAATCATATATGGCAACAAACTTTTCTTCTTTACTAATACATTTGTTTATTTTGAGTATTTCAAGATTACATGAAACTGTAGTTAGTTTGAATCGATGAATCGAGTCAACTTAAGTCAAATGCTTTGTTTTTACTTCACCTATTCTAATTACCAAGGATCCCAAAGTTCTAAACACTCTAGTTTGTTTATATCAAGAGTAGATTCGACATTTTGTAATGCAATTTAGAAGTTCGACTTTCTTTATCAATTATTAACATTTTCCGGATTAATTTCTTGAATATAATATATAGTTAGTTTACATTGTCTACTACAAAATAAAGTAATAACATATTACATATATAGGAGTGGAGTCTGTGGAACCAGATTTTAAAGCATCACAAGTGAGCGTGAAAGGAGTTTTTACACCGGAAAAGCTAGTTGAATACGTTTACAAGAAGATCGGGAAGCACGCGGCGGTTGTTAAGCAAGATCCGCCGTCAAAAGCGCCGGAGAAAGAAAAAGAAAGTAAATACAAAGGCGAGAAGAAAAAGGAAGGGGAACAACCCAAAGAAGGGAAAGAGGCCAAGGAAGACGGTGGTGGAGGAGTGGCCAAATCGGCCGGTGAAGGTGGCGGTGCTGCGGCGGAGGAAGGGAACAAAGTGGTGGACTTGAAGAAGAATGAATATCAATACCAGCCACCGAGATATCCCGTGGAGATGTTTGCTTATCCACCACAAATATTCAGTGACGAAAACCCAAACGCTTGTACCATGATGTAATAAAAATCGTTGGTTTAAGGGGTTGTTAGGATTTTTTTTACTCTTTTTATATGCCCGTTGAAGTACTTTTTTTTGTTTTAATTTACTTATTTCAAGCTAATTAGATTATCGTTTAAAAAAAAACCGTAGAAGTTTTCGGCCTTTGACATAATTATTTGTAGTATTCAGAGCTAGTTTTTAGATATTCCGATTCAAAAAATAACCTTCCGTATCAAAGATGATTTGAACTATGGAATTTCCAAACTTTGGATAATCATATTTTTTAATATTGCAAAAGAAAAATGTATCCTTTATGCAAGATTTACCCTTGAAATCGATCAGCAAAATCACGAAATTGATACCTTAGCCTCATAAACTCTCATTACCCTTAGATTCAGTGAATTAAAAATAAAAACACATATTTTACTAGTTATCTCAGATGTAGATTAAAAAACAATTTTAATAAAAAAATATGTTTATGTATTACTTTTTATTTGTTATTTTTTATTTTATTATTTCTTATAATCTTAAAGTAACAAGAAATATAAAAACAACACATAGCCTAAAAAATATACACAAAAACACATTTTCTTGAGAAAACCAATGAAAAAAAATTAGATATGATGAAATTTTGTTTGAAAAGTTAAAACAAAAAAATGATAAATTATGTAAGAAATAAAGAAATAGAAGAAAGAAATTAAACATATTTTGGGAAAGCAATGTCAAGGATGAGATATAGAATATTTAGGAAAAAATAAAAAAACCAATGAAAATAACATTTGTCTGGTCCATTTTTAACCGCCTCTAAACAAGTTTTGTAAAATTTATATAGGGTAAAATATATTTGATAAGAGCATGCGGCACTTGTCTTATCCTCCCACAAATTTGATAGTATAGGGACATTCTAGCAATTCATTATTGAAGTACACATGATACAATTAAGGAGTTTACCCCGATCCGACATCCTAAAGTTTTAGAAAATACGGATCCAAAACATTATTACGGATCTACAAAAAAAGCTATAATTATTAAATAATATTATTAAAATAATATTATTAAACTAATTAAAATATTAATTAAAAATAATAAAATATTTTATTTTAATCATATGTTAAAATATCACTAAAATTAAATATTTTATCACTTTTAATTAATATATATTATAAAATATATATATAAAAATATATCTGGATCCGGACTGGATATCTTGATTTTTAACATTTAATTATCCGAATTCGGATTTGGGAACTTGAGATATCCTATCTTTTGGATCGGATATGATAGGATTTCAAATCAGATAACGGATCCAATACATTTTGCCCAGTTCTAATAAAAATTTAATATAATTCATATTAAATCTACAATAAACATATTATTAACATTAGTGAATGTAACTTTCTTCTTTTTATATCTTTTTTCACTTGATATTTCTGCGTTGAGACTTCACATTAAGATAATTTTTTCAAATTCTGAGTTTCTATTCTCTTCTCTTATTGAAGAAACATAGAGAAAGCATTTGCTTGAGAAATTGTTGGGGGCAATCGCCGGACACCACGACGAGAATGGAAACTCGCCGATACTATCCAAAAAGCTTTTGAGAAATCAATTCTCACATAGCCAAAGGTAGTTCGAAATGAACCAAACGAGACGAACAATCTCGTAAATTTTATTAGTTGGTTATGTTTCTAAACTATCTATAACTCCATATAAATAGAAGAAACTTATTCTAGGAAATATTTTAAAAAATAAAACACTTATCAAGAGTTTTGACTTGTGGAATAACTCTTAAGCTTCTTCAAAATCATGTTGGAACAAGAAAATAATTTTTGACTCAACCGATTTGCATTGCTGCTGAGAAGACTTCATTACACGTTTCCAAGATGAACAAATCGATAAACCGCTTGAAACATTGCTAACTCTATCAACAAATCAACATAGAAGTATAACAATAAAAACTCTAAAACCAAACTTTTTAAGTTAAACTGGTTTATCGGATCCTTTTTAATCTCTAATAAAATATTTTTAGTTAATGAATTTTAAAGCTTAGCGAAATTAAACCCCATAAATACAAATCTGATAAATGGATATTTATTCGTAACACATACCCATTTAAAACCCACTAAATTAAAACTCATATTAACATCCCAGATGTAAACATATAAGTCTACAATCATTATATGTAAAAATACAGATCTACATGATAGTGACAAATGTTATAAATAAATCCACCACTATAGTAACCATTAAATCAACCAAATTTAGCTTGTTTTAGTAAACTGACAAAAATTAAAAAAATATACCACCACAACTAAAAAGTCTATGATTTTATTATGAATATATAGGACAAAAAATATATCTACCATCATATACTATCCGAAAAAATTCTATCGTCAAAGTAAATAAATCTATCAAAGCAATTTAGTCTACCTACAAATAATATAAATATATTATCAATACGAATCCAGATAAATCTACCACCAATAAAAATAAATCTACCACGACTACATTAATCTACCGTCAAACAAAAATAAATCTACCACATGTACTGATAAGTCTACTATTCCACTAATATGTCTATCACTTAAAAGAAATTTTACCACCGTTGACTAGTAAATCTACCACAGAAACAAATATCTATCACATAAAAAAACTAAATCTACAAAATAAGTGTAATGCTCCAACAATAAATCTACCGTTCTTCTAATAAATCTATTGGCTGAAAAATAAGTCAATCAGTTTTATATAAATCAATCCCATTAATAAGTCTACTGTAACTAGACGCTGCTTACTTTTTGTTTGGCGTGCTTATTTTCCCATTTTTCCATTCTTTTATCTACGTAGCAAAAAAAGATAATGATATTTTCGTATACATTTTCCGTCAACAAGGAGAAAAAGGATACTATCGGTAGTGGAGATTATTTTAATAATTACCAAAGATTAACACTGGTTTAGTCATTTGTACATTTTCCAATATTGTTTTAGTAATTCTTCCATATAGAAAGTTTGAGCGTAACAAAGAACTCTCCATTTATCCACATCAGCAAAACAAAAACGTAAACATTTAATTATATTTAAAATATTTTACTTAATACATATATTTATTATTAATTTTAGTTACATAAAAACTAAATTTCAAAAAAAAAACAAAATAAGTAAACAAATTAAAAATTGCATATAAATTGCATATAAATTTTTAAAAATATTTGTTTTGAAACTTACAGTATAGTTAATTTTATTACCAAAAAGTGTATTTAGGATTTCTCCTATTAAAAAATTTAGGTAGTAGTTATATAGAAATGATGTAAAGTAGTTTTGAGTTATAATATAAAAATTTATAGATAAGAAAAATAAATAAAAGGTTATAAGTCGGTTAAAATAAATCTACTGGAAAAAAATCTACTAATTTTATATAAATTTATCATTTTATTAATAAATCTATCGTAATTAGACAGAGCATTTTTATTTTAGTCCGTCTATTTTTTCTTTTATTGCTTACATGATAAAAAAATTAATAATATTTTGGTAAATACATTTTTTATTAACAAAGAGAAAATATGATATGATCAATAATGGAGATAGTTTTAATAATTACAAAATATTGGTATTGGTTTAGTTCGAAGGCTAAGCTTTGCTAATTTCCAACAAGGTAAATCCGTATGTTCGTCTTGGCACTCCGCCTCGAGAAAATGCATGCCTAAAAATAGTCACATCCCTTGGCTGATTTTCTTCCCTGAAGACGAGGACAACAACGGCAACAACGATTCTTGCAAGTTGTTCAATCCCGTGGAAAAAGAGAAAATTTACAGAATGCAAAATCTGGATTTGGAATTTCCAAGGATTTTTTCTTTACAAATCTATGGAAGTTGGCTCTGGATGCGAAATCTTCTGGAGAATCTCTACGTTGTGAATCTTTTTACCAACGAAAGGATCAATCTACCTCTACGGAGGCACAGCTTGGAATGACAAAGCTGGAACGGATCATTGATGATGTGTTTTGCATTAGGGAGTCGTCCAAGCGTATGCACGTACGATCCCATGTATTTTGGATTGACGAGAAAACCAAAGATCATGTAGTTTCATGGGGACTTGGAAGCTGGTGTGTGGTCTATTCCAAGAAAGGATATAACTAGTTGATTCAAATCCCTGAAACTTCAGATTGTTGTGACTTGGTTTACAAGGATCACAAGCTTTACTTCTTAAGTTATTCTCATAATTTGAAAATCTTTGATTTTCCAGGAGAGATTCCACAACAGCCCTATCACTGGGGTGGTGTTTATGTGGAAAGACTTGTGTTAGATCCACCCAACTAATTCATGGAGACTTTCTACCATAGAACTTGTAGTTACAGTAACTGGAGATGCCCTCAAGGTTGAAAGATTGTTAAGACCTACGTCTAGAATCTGGTCATTCCGTTTCTACAAGGTTTAGTCGTTAGGTTTCTTTAAGAAATATGAATGAGTGTATTCCTTGGCCGACAAGGCAATGATTTTCGATCTAGGCATCACTGTGGTCGCCAATGACAAAGAAGGAATCCGTAGAAATTCCATTTGTTTCAGTGGTAGTCATGGCAAGAACACAAATGATATCTATCTCTTCAATCTCGAGACACGGAAGATGGAGCACCTACACAAATTTGAGTACTCGTCTGTTCAACTCTCTAGTAATCGATAGTTCTTATCAAGTTTCACGAAGGCATGATTGACATCAACTATGTTTTCCTCTTTAATATGTTGTGTTACTCTTATTAATGATTATGACATGCTAGCTTTTTTTAGTTAAGACTGATGTATATAACCAAAGTTGTAAGCTACGAACCAAAATTAGCAAATGTGTTCAAAATGATATGGCTTAAGTTAACTCTGTAACATCAACTAGATTGATGTCTATCCTAAAGATCGTGGATTTGTGTAGAATTTCTACCGGAAAAACTGTTTCTGTTCCTTCTTTTATTTGTTTTTCAACCAGCATCTCTATTATATTAGTCAAAAGTATATTTCCTAAAATATTTTTTTTTAAAATAGAATAAAAATAAAAGTATATTTACTAAAATATACTAACCAAGTATATTTACTAAAATATTTTTTAATTATACAAACAATTAATTAAATAAAAATCAGAAGAAAATCTAAAATATAAATTTATAACCTTAAATACTAACCAAGTATGGTAAATTTTCAAGAAAATTTTAAAACATAGTTTTATAGCATTAAATTAAAAATGATAGAATTTGAAAATTTTATCTTTTAATTTTTCAAAAATAAAACTTAAATTTAAAATTCTAATAATAAATATAGAATTGCATCAACGAATTTTATCTATAAACTACATAAAATATATCATCAACCATATTACAAAATTTTATAAAAAAAAATATATTTTACATACTGGTAGCTTTACATTTACATAATTAATCTTAACCTTTTTTGATAAAATGATCTATTTTAGTATTTGAAAATATCAAAATATAATAAGTTTTTCCAATCTATCTATAATTCTTTAGAAATATGGTAAATTTATACTAGTTATTTAAATAATTGAATAGTTAACCTGTGCTTTGTAAGTAATTAATGATAAATCAATAGCAGGAAAGCATGGAGAATCACAATAAAGAGAATCCCACCGACATATGGTCTCTATTGGCCGGTGACATGTCGGACACGCTCAAGTTAGAATCTGATACCCTCTTGTCTCTTTCAGCCCACGTATCCGGTACACAAATTGAAACTAAACCCAACCGAACCGAATCATTAAACCGGACTAGCCAACTTGATTTTGGTCGACCCTTTAACCATGCCAAATGCAAAGTAAACTAGTTAAAAGATTACTTTGAAAGAAATTAATTTCATCGGTTTAGTATCTAAAACTTACAAAATCAACTGTCCCGGTTCGAACAATGGATTAAACCAAATTGTTCTAAACCGCTTTAAATGTTTACGACGGTTATATTATAAATAAGAAGATTTCTTTTGTTGATCTCTTCTCTTATAAATAATAAGAAGATGTTTACGACGGTTGTTTCAGAAATCAAAAAGGCTTCGACACTTCTATTTGCTTCTTCCTTTGATTGGTTTCAATTTGTTGTGTTCCTCTCAAAATATGACTAAACTTTGGACTTTCCTCTCTGCTTTTCATTCTATCGCTGGGTATTTATTTGATGTTTCATATTATTTTCTCTATTTAATATTTAGTTTTTATCAATTTATGGTTATACTTCATTATAAACATAACAATGTGATTTCGTGTTTTGTTATCTCTTTACAATCATACACAGGCCTGTGGTGATGCTCCTTTATCCGTTGTAAGTAATTTTCTATCGTTTCTTCTATACATCTTTGGAGAAACGTTTTTCAAATTTCTTCTTCTAAACCTTTAGCTTCGTTTTTAATTTAGAGAATTAAATTTAATTTCGTTTTTATTTTTATGATATTGATAAGATATGCGTCGGTGATTGCAATAGAGAGCCTATCAAAAGTAGACGATGAGCAATGGCTTGCTTACTGGATTCTCTACTCTTTCTTAACTCTTTCGGAACTCATCCTTCAATCTCTCCTAGAGTGGTAACAATAATACAATCTATATGTTTTTTTTGGTTATATGTAATTTGTTAATAATGAATAAAAAATGTGGAAATTTTTTGTGAAAATGTAAATAGGATACCAATATGGTACACGGCGAAGTTAGTGTTGGTGGCATGGTTGGTTTTGCCACAATTCAGAGGAGCTGCTTTCATATACGAACGGGTCGTGAGGGAACAGTTTAGGAAGTATGGCATCCTCAAACCTCAGGTCAACTATTTCATCTTTTACCATTTTCCCATAATTTAGTATAACTTAAATCTATTTCTTAAATTCATATAGCATATTCACTTTATTTGAAAATCTATGTGTGGATCAACTTTGTCTTGAACTAGTTGGTCTGCATGATAACCAGTTTTTCATCCTAGTGACAAGGTTTGATCATTTTCCGGTTTGTTTTGAGCCTAGACTCTTTACTAACCAAAATGACTATGTAAAGACATGTTGGTCCACATTATTACCAGTTTTTAATGCTTAAATCAGGGTTGATACGAATCAGATTTAAAATGTTATTTGGTTCGAATGGGACGGATCAATCGATCTCGATCAATCGTATTTCAATTATTTTTCTCAAATTTTAAGGGAAAAAAGTATTATAAACTAAAGAAAAAACAAAAACAAAAAAAACATTTATACGAATGAAAAATATTAAAATTTAATTATCATGGGAAGATTTTCCAACAAGTACTAGATGGTTATCTAGTTTTGTAATAAATGTGAAATAAAAAGAAGCACTATTGTATTCATTTTTTTATTGAATTTTGGTGTTTGGAGTACAGGCACAATACCAGACCGAGTGAGTCAAAAAGAGGAGGGGACACAAAAAGGCATCACTGTTGGTGCCTTCAATATCTAATCTTTGATGCTTTTCCTTTGTCTTTGTTTTTAGTTTACGGAAAAATGTGTTCACAAGTTGACGATATGTTTGTGATTACATTTCTTATGAGCCTTGTGCTTGAAATTGTGTGAGAAGTTCGATCTGACGTTAAAAAGATTATAGTGATATATTATCGGAAAAATTATTCAAATTGACACTAATTCATCGATTAATTATTAAACTAATATCTATGGAAAAAACTTACTAAAATAATTCATATTTTTGGATAAAAAACATAATATCCTTTTTTAATTCTTATATTTACAATAATTACCGTTTATACTTAATTTACAAATATTAAAAATTTAACAACTTTAAACATAAAAAAATTAAATATAATAAAACGAGATTCATCGATTAAAACCAAAATCGAAAAAAAAATCTAAATCGTAAATTAGTGTTCAAAAGGAAAAAATCTTCATTCAGTAAATGTTGAGTTTTGAAAAGTATGTAAATATATGGTTATAAGAAACATATATGTGAGACACTAATGAAATATTTCACCAATAAAAAGTATGTGGTTAAAAAAGAAAACAGATATATGGGAAGCTAATTAAATATGTTCAGATAAGTAAATATGTGGATAAAAAAAAGAATTTAGGAGACACTAACCAATTCTTTTAATAAATAAAGTAAATATGTGACCAGAATAGAAAACAAATATGATTAAATCTTTTAAAATCAAATAAATATGTGGGCAAAAGCAAACAAATTTATAGAGCACTATTTTAGGTCTGACAAAAATAAATAAAATTATGGACAGAAAGAAACAAATTTGTGGATATTAATTAAGTATGTTGTAATTAATTAAATTTGTGGTAAAAAATAAATCTGTAAAAAATAAATCTGTTGAAAAATGTTTATTTTTTATGTGATAGATTTATCAGTCGATAAATTAAGTTTTTTTATGGAGAACCATAATTTTTGATCTTTTTTAAAAGCTGAGTTGGAAATTATAGTAATTGTATTGTGGTAAATAATGGTTTTGAAAAAAGAAGATAAAATATACATCAAATTAGTGAATAATTAAAAGAAAAAAAGAGCTATCTAATAATATAACGATGAAGTGATTCTATATAATCAGTCAAAATTGTTATGATTCGTTTCTTCTTAACTTCTTCATACTTTCATACTAATTTGCATTTCAATCTCATCAGAGCAACTCAACTCTTTCTCAAAATCATCACAAAACAATAACAACAAGGTAAAAATCAAATAAAATAGTCCATGACGTGCCAAAACTCACTTCTATGTGTACAATTAGTGGTTCGATCTGAGGACTTGAGGATTTCCCAGACCTTTCTTCACAAGGTTTCATATTCAAGCTACTAATATAAATAACATCCAGGTCCAGTCCTGGACAAAAGCTCACTGAGACATTTGTTTTGGATCACAATTTTTATAGGTTTCACAAAAACGAAAATTTTATATAAACATATTCTTTTTAATAAGATGACAAAATTATTATTTTAACCAAGTGTGCCAAATAACAAAGAAACAGTTACAAAATTTGGAAAAAAAACTTATGTTTTACTTGCAATTTAGTATTTTTTATATTTACAAAATATTAAAAAATTTATATTTAATATTTTATAATATAAATTATTGGCTCCTATTTTTTATTTTGTTTCAAGCCCTAAAAAATTTATGACCGGTCCCGATAACACCATAAACTTATATCAGAATTGTTTAAAACTATATTTTGGGGTTTAATGTAATAGAGTGAATTCTACGGATTATTTTCCTCCAATTGGGACATTTTCCTGAGTTTATAATTTATCAGCCGGTTTTCTTATGGTTTATAGTTTACCATACTAATTCCACACAGCAAAAAAAACTTTATTTCACTGCTCCATCAAATCTTATTAATAGAAAATTTTGATTTTATCAACGAGTGACCGTGATTTGAATCTCTCCAAATTAAGATGAAGATTTTCAACACAGATCAAAAGAAAACTTTATATCCAGATTTCATTAATAGAAAGCGAGAAGAGAAGATGCTTCATCTTTTTGACTACCACAGAATTTTGAACAGATAACATTTTTGTTTATTCTTCTCTCAATCATATCAAACTTATGTATCCTCCAACATGAACAAGGAGACTTTTTACCGAAATCATCAATTAATTTGATTTTAAGGAGGAGACAGTTCAGATTCATCACCAACAACATTTACACCAATCTTATTAGTTAATATAATGCTAAGTGCATTTTGAAAGTTCATCGAAAAAATGATATGCAATCAAAAGTATATGATAGGAGGGACATAATAAATTTTATATGTTATCCTATAAGACTTTCCAAAGGATAGTTTGGTTGCTCTCCTTTCCTTCATAGAAATTATTTCAATTTTCTTTATTTGTGTTAATGGTTGTACTGAGAATGTTTATGTACCTTGTAACTTTTTATGATATCAATGTTTTTGATTTGCCAAAGAAAGAAAATGAATTTTTATATACGTTATTTCTGGCAGCATTTTTTCGACATCCAATAACAAAATGACAAGTGGATGCATTTCAGATACCTGTTTGGGTTGGTGTTGGATTTTCTGGATTTTTTTATACTAGGCTCATAAGTTTCATTCGGGTATTTTACCTATTATCCAAAATTATCGAAAAATTTGGGATATAACTACAAAAAAGTATATTGAAATATATGAATCACCTAAATATCTCGGTAAAACTTTATCCAAAATAATCCATAATTACTCAAAAAATATATAAACTAACTAAAAAAATCTAGTATGAAAACTATCCAAACTCCCTAAAAGTATCAAAAACATATGAATTATCCAAAGTTCAGTAAAAGATGATTTAACTTCGGATTTTTCGGAGTATTATTTTGAGTTTCGGTTCAGATCGGATATTATTCGATATAAGTCCGATTCGGATATTTCTCTAGAACCATACTTAATCAGGATCAATATTAGATCGGATTCGAGTTTGAATTTCGGGTTTAGGTATTTTTGTCATGCCTATTTTTGCTTTGAATTCTTTTACCAAACAACAAATTAAGTTTTAAACCACTTCTAGTTGAGACTCACAACTACGACCACCCTCTACCTCCCGGAAATAGGTTCTCCCACCAACAGTGTTTTTGGGTCAGATCCAGACCAGACGGCCCTATCTGCTAAACCTTGGACTTGGTCATTATTATGATTCAGATCCATTTCTAACACCCTAAAATTTATCAAACCAATAAAATCTAGAAATATTTTCATATCTCTATAATATTATTTGAGAATACGGTATCCTACATATCGTATTTAAGTTAATTTTCACAAAAATTAATTATATATATATATTTAATGAATTAAAATTATTATAATTAATTTTCATTATTACTATTTTGCTTTAAGTTTTTATTTTTATTAATAATTTTTATTCCAAATTATTTTTTTAAAACAATAAAAATAAAAATATCTCAAAATATTTGTAATATTATTCGAAAAATTCGTTTCTATATGGTGTGCACACGTTAGTTCTTATAATTCTAATTATATAAATACTCTGAATGAATAAAAGTTAACTTAACAACTATTTTTATTTTTAAAATATGGCGGTTTTTTTAAATAATTATATATATATATATATATATAGTTAGGTTTTAAACCATTTATTATTTACTATTCAAAGAATTGAAAATTTTAATAATAAAATTCTTTTATATGTTTTAAGTAAATGAAAAGGCTAGTTGGATATGATGATGATTAGTTTCTTGATAACAAACAATGCTATAGATGCACATTTGGCAATGTATTTATTATGATATACGGCTATTGTCTAATGGCTATGTAACAGCTCGATTTCAAGCCTCCTCCGTCTGTTCACACGAGCGATCATATCAGCTGCCCTCTGGTTTAATGAATCCATATGCAACAGACTAGGCTTAAGTCTTTTGCCCTCTTCGAGTCTTGATCGATCAACATACTCTTTCGAAAATTGTTGATATCCTATTTCCATGTTCATGTTTCCATAAGACGACGAGTCACAAGAATGGCTTCTCACAATGCGCTCTTTGCGTAACTCGCTAGCTGGAAGAGAAGATCTTGATCTAGAAAACCTTGATTCTCGTATGAGGGTGATCACGATGACATTTGTGAGAACGAATAAAACTTTGGGGGTTAAGATGTAAGTAATCACTCTAGGGATGGTGAATACGAAAAAACTGTTAGAAACTTGAAGCCAAAACGAGCTAAAAAATAGTATAACGCAAAAACCAAGTACAAGTAACAATAAGAAGAGGCGGTCCATTGTTGGTCCATTGTTATATTGGATCTCGTGCATGGCCATTTAGCTTCAAGTAAACAAGGTTTGGTTAAACTAAGATATGAATCTTGAGGAAGTAGCTAGAGGAAACTTAGGGTTTAAGGATAAGAACGTGACTGGACTTGAAATGAGTCAACTAGTTTTGGATAATATTTATAGTGCCTAGTATTGCATGCTATGCAGCAAGAGATTTTATATAGTTTAAGGGTTCTTCCTCGTTAAGATTAAATTAATCACATGCTTCAGCCTTATATTTTACTTAGTTTAAGCTTTTTAAGTAACCATGTGGGTATGAGAGAACTTTTGAATTATTAACTGCTTTTTCTACTATATTCAGCGTTTTGTTATATTTCGCCCAACTTCATTTTTCGAATGTATAATTAATCGTCAAAGTTGAGCTAAAGCACGTTGAGGACTAATTCTTAAGATGTTATACTTTTTTGCGCACACGTCGAAAGTAAAAGTGACGTGCTTGTCTTTTGCTCCCAACTATCAAGTGTTAAAATATATTAATACAAGTGGAACCGAAAGTCTAAAGTATACAATAAAAGACATTACCGGTCTATTCTATGAAATTTCTTTCATCTTAGTAAATCGAATATGTTTTTACTCACTTGTAAAATTTGACTTTTAATTTTGAAATATCTAACGGATTTAATTTAGAAATCACAGGTTCGAACCTTAAACTTACAAATTTTTGATTTATTAGTATTTTTCTTTCAAAGATCATCTAACACTCAAATTAACACTTTCTATTTGAGCTTGAGGAGAAGGGTTCATTAATTGCTTCTTCAAACTTTTTACTTTTTTTATATTATGAGTTAATTTGGCGTGTGAAGGGAGTTTTTTAATTCAAAATCTTGTATTTGATTCCCATTGAGTGGAGATGATGTATTTATAATGTTTATCTTTCTCAGTGTTTGATACCATATTATTGGATCTTTAGGTGGATGACTAAGCCACTTATATATCTTTCGTAGGATCAACGTGGTTCATAGGTTCGATCCGGCTAGCGACACTAGAACAAAAATGTACGATAACTCAAGATGATAATGCCCTTATGTACAGTCTCGATAGATACGATTGTCGCGCCACATCGTGGACCTGTCCCGTGGTAGATGGTCATCGGATGGTCTTTTGCGAGTTCGATACACAAATATCACGATCTGAATCGTTACTACACGATGAACAAAAAATATCTCCAATATTTGTACAAGAGAAAACACATTTCTAACTTATTAATATTATATATTGATATAAATTTTTCACAAATGAGTAGATTTTTGTAGTAAACTACATCAATATTACATATATTGTACATATAGTTTTATTTGTTTTTAGATAATCCGCTCATAAAACTATTTTTTGTGTTTCCGGAAACGACAATGTAACTTGGGGGAGTGAAGATTGATCTTATCCACTAGAGATATTAAGAAGATAAAGAAAACAACGAGTACGAGTAATCGACGTGCGTCTTTAACATCTTAAGACAACGTGTCGTGTCGTTGCCATGCAATGTTGCCACTCTACACCACTTGAATCTTCGTGTCTTCTCTTTTCGTCTCATCACCGTTTTGCCCAAAATCCAATTTAAGTTTTTGGTCAGTTTTATTTATATACAACGCAGGAGAGTCAATATCACTTACGTGTATTGTATTTTGATCGACGATGGAGTTGATAAACGATTTCCTCAACCTTACTGCACCTTTCTTCACCTTCTTTGGTCTTTGCTTCTTCTTGCCCCCTTTTTACTTCTTCAAGTTCTTGCAGTCTATCTTCTCAACTATTTTCTCGGAAAATCTGTATGGGAAAGTTGTTCTCATCACCGGTGCTTCCTCCGGGATCGGCGAGGTTTGGTTATATTGCCTTTATTCTAATATTTTAGACCTAAGAAAGGATCATTATGTATTTATTTGAGTGTACGTATTCTTATTATCAGCAATTGGCATATGAGTACGCAAGTAAAGGTGCATGTTTGGCTCTGACCGCCCGAAGGAAGAACCGTCTAGAGGAAGTGGCAGAGATTGCTCGTGAAGTTGGATCCCCAAATGTTTTCACCGTTCATGCTGATGTCTCCAAACCTGATGATTGTAGACGAATCGTCGATGAGACCATCTCTCATTTTGGCAGATGTAAGTCACCGAAACCACACCAAAGTGCCTACTTTTGTCGGAACCGTCCCTGTTTAGTTACCATTCACAAGCTTTTGGTTCAACACGTTGAGAAAAACAGTGGCATGTTAATCTGTCTAAAGAGTACTAGACAGATTTGATAAAAGATGACATATGTCTTCTCTCTTGTTTGTCTCAAGAACAGATCAGTAGTCTGTTTTGTTGTGTCTGCTATTGACTTGATTTGACCTTGCAGTGGATCATCTTGTGAATAATGCTGGAATAACGCAGATTTCGATGTTCGAGAACATTGAAGAAATATCTAAGACAAGACCAGTTATGGTAATGTTATAAATGTTTTGATTTTACAAGATCAATCAACTCTTTAAGTGGACACCTTTTTAATGAACTTTTATTTATTTATTAGGATACTAACTTCTGGGGATCGGTTTATACAACTCGTGCTGCACTTCCGTACCTTCGACAAAGCAATGGTAAGATTGTGGCTATGTCGTCCTCTGCAGCATGGCTAACCGCTCCAAGGATGAGTGTTTACAACGTAAGTCGTTACATATATACACTTACTTCTCTTAGTAAAGTACCTCTTTGGACCAACACTAGGTGTGAGTAATTGTTACATTACTATGTTATTTAGGCAAGCAAAGCTGCTTTGTTGAGCTTCTTCGAGACGATGAGGATTGAGCTTGGTGGCGATGTACACATAACAATCGTAACACCTGGTTATATCGAATCCGAACTCACGCAAGGCAAGTACTACTCCGGTGAAGGCGAGTTAGTATTCAACCAAGACATCAGAGATGTAAGTCAAAACTAACTCCTTAATTACATATACACTGTTGAACAATTAGGTGTTGTGTCGTTTATAGAATACTCGTTTGAAATATTAGGTTCAAATAGGAGCATTCCCGGTAACTTCAGCATCAGGATGTGCCAAGGGGATAGTGAAGGCCGTGTGCAGGAAACAAAGATATGTAACCGAACCATCATGGATTAAGGCGACATACTTTTGGAAAGTGTTTTGTCCGGAACTGATTGAGTGGGGTTGTCGGTTACTCTTCATGACCCAACATGGTACGTCCGAGGAAACTGCACTCAACAAGAAGATCCTAGACATTCCTGGTGTACGTAGTGCTTTGTACCCCGAATCTATCAGAGCAACCGAAATCAAGTCGGAGTAGGTACAGTGAGGTTAATACCTAATAAATAGATCAGATGCAATGACAGTATAATGTACAAGTATCTTACAGTAGAGGCTTGTTTTGTGGATGGACTTGTTTACTTTGTATTTGTTAGTATGCTGTTTGTTTGTGTCTATAAGAATAAGTGGACTGTGTAATACCAAATATGCATCTAGTCCGAATCAAATCCACCCAAACCAACAAAATTTGTACTGTAGTTTATTTTACGTAGACTCGGTAAAACATACTTTCCAACCAAGCTAAGTTAGGCTCTGATTAAGATCAATGTTGTTCATTGTTTTATTTTACAATAGAACTGGTTCAGTTCCTTTTAGGCTTAGAGATTAGAAGCTCGGGGCAGAGAGTACTAAGCCAGAAGAGAACCCGCACCCATGATGGCTCCGCCACAAAGGTCTTCCCCCTACAGATTCCGTTAACAACCGCCTTGGCGCAATCCGCTGCCGACTCTATAGCCACAACTTGTGACCACTCTTGTTTCTGCAAGAGACTAAGTCATAAAGATCGGACAACACACAAACTAAATATGTCGATAGTACCTTACCTCAGCCAAAAGATCTGGACTGGTATTTCCATTTTCGATTAGACCCGGAAACACGGTTGTTACACCAATATCCGGACCAAGCTCGGTTCTAAGAGTCATGTAGAAGTTTATCATAGCTGCTTTGCTTGCCTGAATCAAATGTTAAATTGTGTGACGTTAACATACAGAAAAATGTACAATGAAAAAAAACAAAAAAAGAGAAGACAGGAAGAGAAAGTTACAGCATATATGCTCATCCTTGGCACTCCAGACCATCCAGCAGGCGATGCGACCGCTACTATCTTTCCTTTCGTTTTCTTTAAATGCGGTATAGCGAAATGTGTAGCATAGACAGGTCCCCAAAAGTTGGTATGCTGCAAATTGTTATTGACAATGTTGGAACCTTCATATGTAGAAGTTCATTCAGATTTATTTATAGATTAAAATGAATACACATTTGTGTTTCCATAAACTTTTAAATCCTAAAATGTGATTAAATCATAGTAAAGAATAAAGCTATCCATTAAAAATAGAAAATGTTCAATTGGAATATAAATTTTCACCAGATAGAAGTAGTACACGAAAGTGTATACCATGGTTCTTCTGTTTATCTAGAACAGCGTGCATTGC
Organism: Schrenkiella parvula; assembly: GCA_000218505.1. Lineage (NCBI taxonomy): Eukaryota > Viridiplantae > Streptophyta > Magnoliopsida > Brassicales > Brassicaceae > Schrenkiella > Schrenkiella parvula. Next base: position 6,944,480 of record CM001192.1, on the reverse strand, counting down.
TTGGTGAAACCTATATATAAATCTAACCACTTTGTTAAATCATTTAATTACATTATGAACTATACTCACCACTAAAGTACTATCAGTGATTCAGTTAGTTCATAGATATGTACCATAATCGGAAGAACATCGGAAATTTGTGAGTAGTCATCGAAAAACTTGGCCTCCGCGATTCCGGCATTGTTCACCAGGTGATCCACTGCCATTTGAAAGTGAAAGAACTTGGTTAGATTTATTTTTTTCTCAAAGAAGTAAACAACTTTAGTTATTCTAATCGCGGAAATATCTCACATCTTCCAAAACGACTGATCGTTTCTTCAACAAATTGTTTACAGTCTTCAATGACTGAGACATCACCACATACCACGGCAACATCAGGTGATCCAAGCTTCAGGCACCGGTCAGCCACCACTCGGAGACGATCCTCTCTCCGAGCTACTAATGTTAAGTATGCTCCTCTACGCGCGTACTCATACGCTATGTGCTTCACCATTACATAAAATCAACCATTGCTTAAATGGACTTCTATAACTCGAAACAAATGTGCGTTTTAACCAATAGCCAAAGCTTTTGATCTCACTAACCTCACCAATTCCTGAGGAAGACCCGGTGATAATGACGACTTTGCCGTTCACTTTCTCCGGTTCTTTGCATCTACTTAGGAAGCCGAAGAGCTTGTAGAGTATAGAAAATGGCAAGAACACTACAAGAAACGAAACCGTGACAATAGGAAGAACGATGTTAAGGATCTTGTTGATCAAAGCCATATCTTTGGACCCTGACCTTGTGTTTCTTCTTCACGAGAGGCTAATTATAATTTATAGACGTTTGAAGTTTTCTTCTGTTTAGATGTCACTGTCTTAGAATCAATATTTAAGAATTAAAGGCAGAGAACTAAAAGAATCTCCAAATCATAGTTTGGTATCTTTTACGATATTTAACATTTGTCTTCATTCAACTTATAGTTAATAGAAAGCAAACAAAATTCACATCTTCGTCGTCACCTTAACTGTTTGAAATTCAACTCGGTTTTGTCCAAAATTTTGGTTTACAGTTCAACTTTTGTTTGGTACAAACAAGGTGTGAACCGAATGAAGAATTAAGGATATAGACAAATCCGGTTTAGGTTTCGGTTAACAGTTTCACAAGGCACAAACCCGAAACATGTGAAGACACTATGAGTTATAAACTCTGAGGCTTTCAATGTTGCTGTTAATTTCAGAGATACCACTCCGACCAAAGGAAAACTTCTAAACCAAGCCAAAGACCGATAACCGAACCAAATTCAGAACCAACACCTTACGTCTTGACATAAATTGGAATGATATAGATAAAAAAAAAGGAGTGATTACTTCATTCTACATAGGTTAAAAGATGGAGCGTGTTAATAGCTGGATTGATCAGTTCTCACAATTCAAGGCATGGATATGTCCTCGATTACACCTTTCCCATCCTCTGCATCAAAGTAGAAGAAGTTCTTCAACGGCTCTCCTTTGCCTGATATCGCTTTTATCACCTCCTGAGCATGCAATAAAACTTTCTTTTAAGTCACATAGCTCTACTAAGTGATAACTATATATTTAACAAACTCAAGAAGTTCATATGTTAATGGACGAGTAAGATGGAGAACCTGTCCTAGAATCCCTCCAATGATGGCACAAGCCGGTGGGAATTCTAAATTACCAGAGACGAGTCTCTCCAAGAGACTATCCGGTATATGATTCTCGCTAACTGACTGTTACAACATATGGATTCAAAGTTGAGTGACAAATTCTGTTGCTTGTTATTATTATTATAGAGGTCAATGAAGTGTTAGAGAATCTTACATTTCCCTCGCAGAGTTCCCTTTTGAGTTTCAAGACTCTTGGGAGATCAGAGAGCGAACATTCCCCAGGTTTGCGACCTTCGGTTTCCTCAAATAGTTCAATCACTGCAAGAATATCACGAAAAAAGGATTAGTTATGTAGGAAGTAACCAAGCTTTTAATGCTTAGCTGTTGTAGCCAGACCTCTCATTGCAAAGTAGAGCTTTGCTGTTCTCCTTGGAATCGGTTTCCATGGTACTGAAACTGCCTCCTGAGCGAAAAAAAACAGCCAAGAGATTAAGCTTTCTATTACTTTACTGCCCATGCAACAGTATGTTCTAGTCAGAGAAAAAAAATTGAGTTGTTTGTACCTCAAAACTCGGATATGTTAGTTCACATTCCACTGTTTCATCAAGCTTCTTCTGTTGCAGGAAAATTTGACAATAGAAAGAGAAATGTATTACAGACTTGACACATTATATGTCAACAGAAGGAATGCAATATAAGACCTTGAAAGAGTAAAACGAGATAACTACCTTTGCATACTGGTAATTCTGCAGGTCAACAAATATTTCGCCACACGAGCCTCTACAATCGACTGTATAGAACGCCACACGTTTTGCTAGCTTCCTACATATCTCATTTACAGCTTTCTGCATAACAAAGCACGTTCCTATAAGGGTCATAGAAGGTAACCAAAGACGAAAACAATTGGAACAACTAACGAAAGGAAGTAATCAGTACCTTAGTAGCACGGGAACTGTAACCGATAACCACAACATCAAACTTCTTGAAAAAATCATCATCGAGTGTTGCCAAATCACCTGAGATTTGAGGACAGTGCCTCAACCTTATTAGAATCATTTATTTTCTCTTTTCTCAGAGAATTGATGGAAATAAAGGCATTGGTGAGAAACCTTTTTCTATTGAAACATGGACCATAGGGTTAAATTCCTTGAGTGAGTCACAACAAATCTCGGCTACAGTCTTGCCTACATAAGCATTTTCATCCGGAAGAATCAAGAAGTTTGCATTAAAAGCTTCCGCTGTGACCAACCGATCATCCAACAGAGTCACACTACCAACTCCTGCCAACACAATGTTCTTGCAAAACTGCCCACCAAAGGAAGAAACCAAATAAGATGCTACACTCTACTGCAGCAGAGAATCACTAAATAGACGGTGAAAAGACGAAAAATTTGTAAAGTAACAGCTAGCTACCTCAGCAACAGTCCCCTTTATTCCAGAAACCAACACATGAGATTTGCTCAATCTGCAAGCAAAAACACCAGCCTCACACTGCATCAAGTGGAACCAAGTCTTTACAGTAATAATATGCTAAAATAGAAAAAAAGAAAAACTCATATTTACATCTTAGAATTTCAATACGAGTCTATTGATACCCAATCGTTACAAAAGGTTAAATCTTTGATACTTCTTAGCCTCTTTGCTGAACATCCAAACCAAAAAAATCAGAACCCCTAATCAAATTTGGACTGCTAAGTTTAAAAGCATGAATCTTCTCTAACAAAGAGATTCAAAACAAGAAAGAGTTTACAAGTACTCAAAAACAAACAACGCAAATCAATAAGACAATAACAATTTCAGATGCTCGGAGTCTTAGATAGAAGTTAGGCTCAGTGTAAAGTTACCTTCTTTGGGCACCAGCGCCCCAAACCCTAATCTGCCTGTCGTACAGAGCAGTTTCCTGCTCGGTGAGCTCTTCTCCGTCCATATTCCCAAAATTCAAGCTATGAGTTTCGTCTATGAGCGATTTTTAGAAACTGGGATTATGATTATGAGGTTGAAGGAATAATAGTAATCTGTAAACCTGAGGTTTGTGAAACCCTAGAAGCGAGAGCTAAGAGATGATCAAAGCTGCGCATCTACGAGAGATGTGCTTTTTTCGGGTGAGTCTCGCTTGAGTTTGAGGACTTTTTTCTTTTTGTTAATCCTGTCCCTCTCGGAAAATTACATTACATAGTTTGGTCCGGTCTGTTTTTTTTATTTGTTTTATCAACAATAGTATGCATTATACTGGACTTAATTTAATATGAGTTTAAAAATACGCAATCGTAGTTAAGCGTGATTATTTGACTAATTTAATATGAACAGACTCAACAATTCAAACACCAGATTATTTGTTTTTTAAACTGACTAACATATTTAGAAAAATTTCAAAACACCTAATTATTCACAAAAAATTAATATTTTTTAATATTTTGTTTGTTACAGACACATATTATAAACATGTTTGAAAAAACTAAATTCATTTTAAATATTCATAAAACATATTCAAAAATATCACAATAAAATATTTATAAAAAAAGATATAATGATTAGTTATTATATGAGCTATAATATCTATACTAAAGAGATTGAAAGTTTTTTTTTTTTAAATAGATATTATTGGGATATGGTTAAAAATAAAATGTTTTGTTCCACACTTTTTATTCTATAAAAATTATGGAATAACCCATAAGCTTGACTTCTTTCATGTCTCCTCCGATCACCAACCACCGTATTGCAATCTCTTTTATCTTCTCTCACATGTCTTCCACCACCATAACCTAACAGATTAAAAAATATATGATTACTGAATATCCTAAAATACCATATAAAATAATAAATTTGAAAATTTGAGCTAAGAAATCGACATAGATGACATATATTCAACTTAAAACATATAAAAATTCAATGGTTAGATCTCAAGAGATGCTCAAAATACTAAAAATTGGTTTGTTCGGCATCGAAATGGAGCAAACCAAAGAAGAAGAAGGTGATCGACAATCAACTGGTCGAACACTCAAGACATGAGTACATGGAGGCGAACCCGTCAATCACTAGAGCACCCAAGAATTTAGAAGCACTTTAATAGCCTAGATGTTTACCGAACAGGGTAAGGTATCCACCGAACACCACCTTGTTTAACTGATCACCCACTCGAAAAAATAGAAACTTTCCAAATTTTACTAGTTTGTCTATATCTTTTGGGGAGGAGCCGTAGCTGACCATATTCTGCATATCTTTATGTTAATACGTATCACAATACAAACCAAACCCTTGTTACCTTTATCTTAGCATATCCTCTAGTCTTACAAAATTGAAGTGCGACTTGATCTTTATGTGGATTTGATCTCTAAATACTACAATCGTGTAGTATGCACCTATAATTAGATTATTGATTTTATTTTGGATATAACTTATGTTTATATGAAACACCAAATATGTGCTCCACACTGTATTTTTTTTGTTTCAGAAGCGGACGAAACATGTGGAGATAAATTATTATTTCATTAGAGAAGTATCCAAGCTGGATTTACTCGGACAAATCATGTTCTAAGACTTAATAATTAGCGGATGTTTTACTAAAGCACTTGGTAGGCCTTTTTTTCAAGCATTTATGTTTATGTTAGGATTCAAGATCTCCATACTCTAATTTGAAAAAAAAAAGATATTAGGAGATACAATCATATCAATTAGCAAATATCTAAAAATGTTTTATAATTTATTCTTTGTGTATAATCTCGGTTTATGAGGGTTTTATAGTAAAGTCATGTATATAGTTTTAGATAAACAAAGATAAATCTTTGAAAAAAATATAATTTTTGTTAAAAAATATTTTCACGTGTATTTTAATAAATATCATGATTTTTCACATATTTTAAAAATATATATTATAATATTTTATACAATGATATATTGCTCCGAGTAACTTTGAAAAATACATTCTTCACATTTACCATTGTCCAGCAATCAAAACCCCAACGAGAGTCATGATAATATTACCAAATAATATTTTTATTAAGCATATTTTTGTTTTCCTTAAAACATAACATGAAATAGATTTTTCAACGATATGCAAAACCATATTTATTTATACTGGCTTTATTCAATGTGTCTAAACGCATTTCAAATAATTGTAATAAAACTTGAAATGTTATTTGGCAGTGGTGCTTTGTACATGTTCAATTCAAGCATAATAATGCTTAATTCATATCACTTATATAATATGTGATTAATATAAAATAAAACTCTAAAATATTATGTACTAAGTAAAGAATACATAATATTGAATTTGAGCAATACGAAAATAATATACTCGTAACAAATAAGATTTTGTGGTCTGTCAAATACCGAATAATAGGTAATAGTATAAATATTTAATATTATATATATGCACAAACATGAAATAATGAATTAACACATACAATATCTAACATATAATCAAACATATATTTTCAAATAAGATGTAATATTATTTCTCTACTTTCTCTACCATCTAGCAAAATAAAATAAAGTAGAGTATCCGAAAAGAAAAGAAACTGTGGGAGAAAAAGTGCACATACAAAAACATATTCTAATGTTACAAGTGATCAAACAATACATATATTAAACAATACTATCATATTTTCTCAAAGTCACATAAACTACAATTTAGATTTCAAACTCAAATCTATTAATCACACGTACTTCATTGAATAGTATGGAAACATGAAAAATAGTATAATATAGTTATGTATATAATAAAAAAATAGTAAAATAAATATGAAGATCGGGTTTGATGTATGTTGGTGTTCTGATACGCAGCCTTGTTGAATTAGAACGAGATCAAAATAAAAGAATTGGCGAGCGAAAATCGACGTCGTGCTTGGTGATGACTAAAAGAGATGACGTTGACACATATGAACTTCGCGAACCTAGAGCTGATCAAACGACATGATTTAGTTAAAAAAAGGAGAAAGAAAGATTTGGCCATAAAAAAAATAAGAAAATTTTGTGAAATGTAAAGAAGTTAAAAAGAAAAGCATGCAGAGAGAAAAAATAACTGAAAAGATTTTTAACATACTTTTGTATTTATTATTATATAAAATATAAACAATATTTTAATCAAATGATGATAATAGTTAGTTTATTAACTTTTTTTGGTTATGTTAATTAGGTGCATAGCTTAACACAAAACATTGGTGGAAATGGTGGCGTAAGGGTTCTGATCGTGGCTCGTATTCTTCATACCGGGTTGAGCATTAAAAGTTCTTTTGGATTGGTTGGAGTTTTGTTTGAAGTTCTGTGGTACAAGTTATGTTTTTATACTTTATATGTCTTCTATCGATTTCTTTTGATTTACTATTATACTTACGTATGTTATATCTTTGCTCTTCTATGTTGGTTTTGGAAAGATTTTTTCTTCGTCGACTTTGACTCTTTTTTTTGAATTTTGTTTTCCGTTTTTTTTGGATCAAGATTTTGATATGATGTAATGTTCGGTTAATTTTATAATATAATTTTAGTGAAAAAAAGAAAAGCTTAACACAAAAAAATTGTTGTGTAGCTAATTCACTCTCTTAAAAAAAAATGGAAGTTTCAGTTGAAAATCGGTGGAAAGTAGGAGACTTATTATGGGTTTTTCTCGGTAAGTGAGAACTAGTTTGAACTTTTGAAGACAAAACATGTTATTTAGAAAACAAAAAAACATGTTATTTATTGACTTGTGAATGTGAGTCAAAGAAATAGCGCGTATCGGGGAAAGAAAGAGATGCGAAGAAAAAAAAACACAAGAAGATGTTTGTGTAATGCGACGCACAACGTTCACATGCTATGTTTGCCATAAGCAAACTAAGCATCATATACTTCTAGTTATTACTTTCCAATTTATTATTTTCATCATTAAGCATTTAGAGAAAAAGAATGGTAAAAAAAAACCATGTCTATTTTAGAAAAAAAAAACAAGTTGATCATGTTTGAAAGCTATAGAATATAGATACATTGCTATATATATTGGCAAACAATTGCTTTCTACTACTATGATAAATTTAAAATAAAGTTTTGGGTAGTTGATGAAAAAAAAATAGAACTTTTCATGATCACATGCTTTACATTACATGTTCTAGATTTATTATAAATTAATTGGGTAAATTAAAATTTATTGTTCAAACCAAGTGGGATTTGAGTTTGTGACAATCTTAGAAAAATTGTTAAAAAAACGCAAGGGGTTAAGTGAGCGGTAACTCAACATCTAATCCAAAATTTAGACAATTATTTAGACTGTTTAAGCATTTGTAAGATAAAAAAAATATTACTATATATATATGAATTATCATAATTTATAAACAATTAATTCATATATTTTCGTTTGTTGAAATGTTAAATTTATTTATCAGAAATATATTACAAACTTAATCATTTTGGTCAAAATAAATTTCATCTTATTTTATTATTGTATGATTGTATAACACATAATATGAATTAATATGAATTAATATGAATTATAAATAATATATTTTATATTATTTAATGTAATATTAGAATTTGTAGACAGTTTATACAATAAGTATTTACGCTTAGGCGCAACTTAACTGGTTATTTAAAATGTTTTTGAAATACTGTTTAAAACATTCAAAACATTATGTTTTTATGATTTTTAGTAGATTTATATTTAAAAATACAATTTAAAATATTAAATTCAGCTTTAAACTCTTCCATATTCCAATTCGAAAAAAATATTTACTATTTCAATCTACTAAACTTTATATCATTTTTAATGATAGAAGTGATTTAAAATATTAGTATAATTCTTTTGTTTTTCTATAACAACTTATCATGACTAAATTCAAATGATAAGACAACGATAGTATTAAGACTTAATAGAATACTTTAGTGTACTTATCATTATAGATAAGTTCTCAACTCTGTAAACCATGTTAGGATTCATTAAGAAAGAGACTGAGTATTTGAAATTTCGCAAGCATTTAAACTATCTCTAACCTTTACTCTGTTCATTCATAAATAATCGGATGTTCATAGTTTCAGACTTGTGTCGATTGACAGAAAATTTAAAAACAAAAACTAACAAAGACAAGTAAAAAAAAGAAAAAAGACACAAAAGTTAGCAAAAGAACAAACAACAACAGCTGTCCCTTTCTTCCATTTGTTTCATTACTTTTCTTCTCTTTCTCTCTGTAAAAAATGATATCAACAAACCCTAAATTAGGAAAGCAAAACAAACAATTACAGTAAGCAAATCATTTCTCAACTTAGTAATAGCTTTATCATCTCTCTCCCTCTCTCTCTCTTATTGCATTATTGCTGCAGCAGCCACACTTGTTGTCTCCACTTTCTCTTGCTAAACCCATCTTCTCTCTTCTTTTTTTTTATGTATATTTTGGTTTTCTCTATTGGAGTTTCTTCTACTGACTACTTGTAGGTGTATGGATTTGGTAAGATTTCTTAACTTTCAAATACCAAACTTTTCTTATTCTATAATTTTATTGAATAACATGTTTCATCTTTCTTTAATCTTTCTCTTTATTGCATTTTTTAAAAAATTCTTGCTTTGAAGTGAGTAGACAGAAACAAGAAAGAGAAGGCTTTTATGATGAAGTGAAACTGAAAACTTCAAGTTTATGTATTTGCTTTATTTTTCTTTGTTCCCATTTCATGGGATCTGTTCTAGTTCTATATCTCTGCACTTCCCATTTCGTTTTTTGAAGTACAATAAGCTTGTCCATTTTTGGGAAATTTTTTATTTTTATTTTATTATCAAAATAGAAAATTGGAAAATAGAATTGTGTTAGCTTCGACTGAAACTTCAGTTTTTTCTTTAAATTACATACCTTTCTGTTTGCTTATTTCCACCAAAGTATCCCAATTATATCTGTAAGAAAAAAAAAAGTCTTGTAAGATTATTTAAACTTCTGCTTCTGAGTTTCAAAGATCAAATTTGGTTTTTTATTTTTTTCCTTCATATATATTAAAAATTGAAACTTTAAGTCTGCTTTATCTTCCGCAAAATTATCCAATTATGTTTGTAATTTCTTGGAAGTAAAAATGATGTCTTGTTAGGTTTGTGTTCCCAGCATCAAAATTGCTTTTTTTTCTTCTTCATATGTGTTCATAATTGAAGCTTAATCAAGGCAAAATTGTTTTATGGGTTTCGTGTTTGTAATTTAGATTAGCAATACCAAAAAGGAGGAATCTTGAGATTGTGGTTGCTGTGTGTGTTTCTCTTTATAGTGAGTGAAGAAGAAGAAGAAGCAGAAGAAAAAGAAAACACAATCTTTGAATGGATTGGAACTTCAAACTCAGCTCCGGATATTTCTCCGGGTTCGATCAAGAACCTGTACAGGATTTAACGCCATTGGATGGTTCGATCTCGTTTGGTGGGTCATCATCATCACCAAGATTGCAGCCAAAAGGGGATTTCTCATTTGATCTGAAACTTGGAAGAAACATCGGAAACTCCTCCTCATCCTCCTCTACTTTTGGTGATACAGAGCAAGTGATAAGTCTTGGTAAGTGGAAAGAGAGTGCTATGACAAAACCAGAGGCTTCAAGAAGCTCTGGTTCTTCTTCATCGTCGAAGAGGACAAGAGGGAATGGTGTTGGGAACAACCAGATCCCGATTTGTCTTGTGGATGGATGTGATTCTGATTTTAGTAATTGTAGAGACTACCATAAGAGACATAAAGTGTGTGAAGTCCATTCAAAAACTCCTGTGGTTACAATCAATGGCCATAAGCAGAGGTTTTGTCAACAATGCAGCAGGTAATTGAAACAAAAACCGATTTTTTTCCGGTTAAGCTTCTTGTTGTGTTAGTAATACATTGCAACATCGATAGTTAATGTTTGTGTATAATCAGGTTTCATGCTTTGGAAGAGTTTGATGAAGGGAAGAGAAGTTGTAGGAAACGTCTTGATGGACACAATCGAAGAAGACGAAAGCCTCAGCCCGACCATATGGCTCGTTCTGCAAACTTCTTTGCCGGTTTCCAAGGTTTTTTGTTTATAAGAAAACTTGGTTTCTTGGATTCCATAGACTTGTCTCTAATTAATCAAAGAAGTACCATTTTGTCAGGTAGCAAAATGCTGGAGTTTTCTAGCGCTTCACATGTGTTTCCAACTACATCCGTTGCGAGCCCGAGCTGGGGAAACGGTCTTGTAAGCTTAGCTATGGCAAATGGTTCGAGTTACGGGGAGAACCAGAGTTATGCTGGTTCTTCTTCTACAAAGACTGGCATAATGTTCCCAATCTCTTCTTCTCCAAACAACAGAGGGAAACAATTCCCTTTCTTGCAAGAAGAAGAGAGCTCGAGAACAGCATCGTTGTGTGAGAGAATGACGAGTTGCATCCATGACTCTGATTGTGCTCTCTCTCTTCTGTCATCCTCTTCCTCATCAGTCCCTCATTTGCTTCAGCCACCACTGTCCCTGTCCCAAGAAGCAGTTGAGACAGTTTTCTACGGGTCCGGATTGTTTGAGAATGCTGGTGCAGTCTCGGATGGATCAGTTATATCTGGTAATGAGGCTGTGGCTCTTCCGCAAACGTTCCCGTTTCACTGGGAGTAGTAGAAGAAGTAGTAGTAGGTAGATAGATCAGAAAGATGTGTGTCTCTTTCTCTCTTCTCTTCTCTTCTCTTCTCTTTCTCCCTCATTTTGCAATGCTTTATATCATTCTTATTGTTAAATGCTGAATTGTGAGTGTTCAATGACATTCAATTAGTTGAAATGTAGATTGTATTGGTCTAGCAGCAAGAACTCAATTAAAAATTTAGATTGATGAACACAAAATATCTTAGTCTCAAGAATCAAAACATAGCAGAAAATGATATTGTGTCATTTGGTAGAAGTGAGATTGTAATTTCACAGATCCTTGTACTTTTCTACCAGTCTAATTAAGCATACTATCACTTCTGTACCAATCCAATGAAGTATATTGTCACTTCTCTACCACTCCATTTAAGCATTCTTGTCTGTAAAATGTAATTACAAAATCCAATTTTAATTTATAACCAAACAGTAAGTGAATGCAGAAACTCAGACATCAAAATTTTAAAAGTTATAAATTCAAAGTCTAGACATAATATCCAAAAAAAATTTCCGTTAGAATAGTAGCAAAAATGTTATTCACCTAACCAATATCATCATACCTCACACTCATGAACTACTTGTAATCTTCATAGCATCTTTATCTCTGTCATCAATATTAATTCAGTGTTACATAAATTTGAAAAATATAAATAGTCTGATAAAATAACATAATTAGTCAATCTATAAACTATTTGAAAATATTTTATCTTAAAATTCTACAAAGCCATGTAACCAATTGCAAGTGCAAAGCAAAAACAAATGTTAGGAGACCGCCCTGTGTAGTACTGAAATCTATTTTATCATAAAAATATTTAATTATTTGGAGCTTGAATTTTAGATCTAAAACAGTATCCATAACTAAAACGACCCAATACTCAATTATAACAATTTGCAAAATTAGTTTTCATGTTCTAAGCCACTAATTTCACATCTTTATCATCACAATTTGCATATTTTCTCAATAATAATTTTACTTTTAACATCATACATAAATATTGGTTATCAGATATTTCACGCTATAAAAATAAATGGTAAAATATTAAAATTGTGAAAGACGATGCTTAAAAATCTTCTACAATTGATCATCATTAGTAGCATTATCCATACTGAACGAGAATATACTTTTTCTTTTTCTAAATCTCACTCCTTCAAAGAGTTATATTTCTTTAACAATGTGTGGAGATTTGAATATTACATGAAGCGCATATACCCACTAATAAATATATAAATAAAAAAACCATGAAAACCACAGTATCCATTTGGCCAATTCAATTAAACCCGCATATAATAAAATCCATCGATTAACCAAATAGTTTATTATAAGGTAAAAAACATAAACCACATTTTATAGGTTTGGGTAAACCGTTAGTTTTAATCCACAATAACATTCCTAAGAAAAATATTAAAGTTGAAACATGTCAGATTATATCTCTTTGCTCATTTTTTCTATTTTTTTTTACAATAACATGTGAAAATCTATAGCTCATCCGATCTCCATTCGGGATATTCGGAATCTATATGGATAAAATGCGATGTCTGGGAACGTGCTCCTCTTGCTAACTTATCTGCCTGTGTATTGCTAGTTTTTGGGATCCATACTAATGTGAGCGTCGCAAACTATGCCCTATACCTTTAGAATTCCTCTATCAGCGGAGAGAAAGCTGGCCAATCCCTTGACATTGAAATCAGTTTCATCAACTCCTTACTGTTGGTGGCTCTTTGCTCATTTGAAGTTTTCTACTAATGTTTAGAATTTTTAACATTTTCAAAAAAAGGTTTCTGTTCCAGAGGCTAAACTATATCCAATGAGGTCATTGAGTTATTATATCCAAAGAGATATTATAGTTATTATTGTCTCAGTAGATATGTCTACATTTTAAAAAGTAACTGAATGCATATTTCTTCTTTCTTGCTTATTTACGGAATGAATATTAACTGAATGCATATTTCTTCTTTCTTGCTTATTTACGGAATGAATATTTCTTCTTTCTTCCTTGTTTTTTTTATACTTATTTTGATATTTATCTCCTTCAAGTCCCGTCCACCGAATTAGTTGGGAGTCTTGGGACAATGAGGTTGGGTCAACTGTATAAATGCGCCACAAAATTAATTTATGGTAGGCATGACTAAAGTTAAACCGTAACCATACTATTTTAAACCGTATTCAAACCGTAACTGTATATAACAGTTAAAAATTGTAACTGTCAACCGTAAAAATATATTAGTTATGGTTAAAAAATTATTAACCATAACCTTTAATCAACCGTAACCGTATCAAAACCGTTGGTTAATCATACAGTTAAAATTTGAACCCTAATTGTTTATGTATAATTAAAATGATATAGATAAATTATGTATAACCAATTTACCAAGTATAAATCTAAAAAAATTTTAGTAAACAAAACAAAAATATATTAAAACTAAAACGAAAGAGGTATATCAAACCCAATCTCATCTTACTCTCTCAAATGCCTGTGGTTCTTTATTAGAAGTTACACTCCCAATTCAAAAACTATCATTGACCAGTTTGTGGGTTTTGAATTACGCAGGAGAAGAAGGTGTTCCCACAAGGGAAGAAAGATGACCAGAAGGCCGTGGATGCAGCTTTGATCAAAGCCATCGAAGCAGTTCCAGAGTTGAAGACTTACCTTGGGGCGAGGTTCTCATTGAAGCAAGGGATGAAGCCCCATGAGCTTGTGTTCTAGATTTCATAACCTTTTGCTGAGATTTCTAGAGTTTGTTTTACCTTCTGAACGGTTGGTCTTGTTCTTGTTCACCGATCAAAGACAAATTTTTGGCTTCGGCATTCCTTTATCAACCTTGTTTTTGAACGTGAGATTTGTAGTAATGAAGTAAAACTTTCACATTACTTTTAAAATTTTTCAAGAGATTGGTGAGATTTGTAGTAAAATGTTTCTAAAATCTTATTAGTAGTCTCTCAAACAGACACAAAGTGAACCAGAGATTAAGCCGGAGGAGCTTCTAGACGAGTCTGATCAATATCTATCTTTAGGCGTATCTTTGCCGGCGCAATAACTTTAGCCCTAGCCTCTACGTCACCGGCCAAGCACCGTCCCACTTCCGTCTCAGCAACACTAGAATCCCTCCACTCATAATCATCAGGAAGAAGAATCGGCAGAAGCACGAATATTGTCTTTATCAGTGAGACAAGACATTACTAATAACAATAGGTCAGGAAGAAGAATTCACCAGTTTTTCTTCTCCGTAATTTTAAATTCAAGCTTTCGTTGTTCTTGTTTTGGTTCATCTTATGTGAATTACTTTTGAAATCATTATCAAAGTACAAAACTTTACTACAGATACACATATTATAAGCCACGTGAACAACGCAAATATTGTAAAACTGATGATATACAAAAGACAAATTCAAAGCATAGATAATAAAGAATCAAGAAGAAACATCTGTGTAATTTAAGTAAATAACAGAACTTAAGTGCCAGGAATGTTGATGACGACGGTGAAGACAGTGACGAGACCGAAGTAAATGAAAGAGTGAAGAAGGATTGAGTATCCACTCGTCTCCATCTTCCCAAAGTCTACAAAGTTATTGTTTCCGGGAACCTGAAACAGCAAACCCGGCGTCAGAACCACGAACAATACCGTTGCTACGATCGCTTGTATCCACTCCTCCATTTCTTGATTCTTCTTCTTTGTTATATCACAAAGAGAGAGCGAGAGAGAGAGAGATAGAGATAAGTAGAGAAGTTATACTAATAAAGACTTAAGAAGAGAGAAAGAAAGTTATGAATTTGCACCCTTGAGGTTGGTGAAATGGCATAATACGTGTGACGTGGCTTTACATTTCAGAAGTGTCGTGACCAAACTGTTGGTTGATGTCCCGATCGAGAGATTCGCTAGACAATGGTTGGATGGTCACTCTCAGCTCTAATATTGTTAATCATTTGTATTAATGCATTTGGGTTTCGTTGACTTAAAGAAGTTTAAAGTTGAGACTTCCTCAAGTGCATTTGTCTATATATATAAGTTTTGTATTTTGGTGCGTTTTAATAATTTTTTTAAAGAGTTTTTGGTTCTTTTCGTTGTTTTGTTTTGATCAATCATATGCATAAAATATACCGATGGTTTACAATAGTTATAGACTTCTTGAAAATGATTTTGTAGACTTTTTAGACAATAAAAAACATTCAAAGGATGACATCACAGTGAAGACTATCTACACTTAAACGGATGGGAGCATTAAATTGAAAGATAATTTTAATTTTAGTCATTTAACACGAGCGATTTCATCTAAGGCAAAGGTGATTGAACACTCGTAAAATATGCAAATTGTCGAAATAATAGAAATCTAAAATGTACTGTTTATTAGAAAACATACGCATATATATATATATATTAGTAAATAAAGGTTCAACCTTTTCAACGAGTTATCTACTCCGTTAGTTTATTAATTAACGTCGTACACTTGGTTAGTTTATTAGCGTCGCACAATTTGGCACTTTACTAATGTATATGTAGTTGGGTTGGGTTTAATGTTGACTAAGCATAAAGCATGTAGTATATGGACTTGTCAAAGAATAAGCTAGTTTTTTAGGAATTGTATAATCTGTTATGATTTGTGTTCCTTATTTTTCTCTATTGTTTAAATGAATTTTGAATTTTTATAACTCTATAAATGTGATATAAAATTGAATCATTCCATCTTAAAATCAATCAAGGATCAAAAGATTTTAAGTTTTTAAATTTATGTTTGCGGAAAGTGAAACGAAGATAGATGGGATGATGGGTGATTGATTTTCTCAATCAGTCGTACAAACAAACAAGAGGATTGAACCACTCAAACACTCTTAATTCGCAGGCTTCTATAGACTAAAAGTGAATCACAACTTACAATCTAAAGAACAATCAAACACAAAGTACTCCTACTTTGTAAAAGAACAAACGATTTCTGTTAATTTTAATGATCAAGGATAAATAAATGATAATAAATGTGAGTTTATATAGGCTACTCTAAGACAATAAAAAAAATATCAACATAATCACTAAGAAATCAACATAAATTAGAAATCAATCAAATGTTTGATTGATGTGGCCTTTAAATCTAAAAAAACTTGGGCATTAAATAGTGACGTCTCATAGATCTTTTGATGGTGAGTAATGTCTTCAAACTGCCAAAATCCAATAAATCAGAAAAACATATTTATTAAACCAGATTTGATCTAATTGGCTCTGGATTAGGAAAGTTGAAGTGTAGAGTGATCCAATTAATTCTCTGCTTGTTAGTGCACTTTAAGACACTAATGCGATCTTCTAGATCATATGAAACGTCATATCCAAATATAGGCTCTTTCTTTGGTTTCTTCGAATCATGAAAGTTTTTCCCATGTTAGCATTTCACTACCAAATGATGAGTTCGAAACATTTAATTAGGTTATATGTTTTAGAATTGCACTACAACAAACAAAAATGATTTTGGCGACATATTATTCATAATTGGTGAAGATAATGGTTACAACAACGAAATGACTTGTATTCGCAATTCATTGGGAGGAGTTTTACAAATATAAAGAGTTATTCAACATGTTTTCTATTTCTACCATGCGTAAACAAAATAAAGGCGGATAAGTTAGCACAAAATGATTCTATTATTTTGTCTTCAACTATTAATGTAGATTATGCACCTCTAGTTTGGATATGTAAACTGCTTTAGGTTTTTTTATTATACTTTGTGGCAAAAAAAGAAGAAGCCAATATCTCAAATATTTTATACTCTTTCAAAAACTTTTTAATTTATAAAATAAAAATATAATTTAGTGCTACAAGATTATAAGATCATAAAAATAGATATATTACATATATGATTTCAAACTTATGGCAGTAGCCATAAAGCCATAAATAATCATTATATTTTTTTTCAACAAATAATCATTATATAATTGTTAATTAAAATAATTATATCTACATGTAAATTTAAAATATTTTAATACATGTGTGGGCAAACCAAGTAACATAACTTATATATTTTAATTAGTTAACAAGATTAGTACATTGACTAGATGGTTTTTACCTTCCAAACTGTTCTTTAAGTAGTATGATTGTATTTTAAATTTTAATTAGTCAACAAAATTAGTATATTGACTAATTGTTTTTTGAACTTCTAAACTCTTGAACAAAAAATTAAATTGTCTTTCAGAAATTTCATATTAGTTTTTTTCTATTCATGTGATTCCCTTTTTTTTATCAGAATTTCTATGGCAGATTAAGTTTATTGGTTCATCTTTGAGTTTTATAAATATATGCTTTGGTTTACAACCTATTAATTTCTAATATTTTTAGTATATTATACATATATATACGGTTAAGCAACTAATTAATTATAACTACAGTAAATTAAGTACTAAACAAATTTGTTTCTCGGTTCAAGATAAAACTGGGCATCCATAGATATAACTGAAGCAAATAACAAAAATGAGAAAACATGAAAATAGGAAATGAAAAGAACAATTGTTGTTATCTTTGTCAAATAATTGACTCAAGTAAAATCTAAGACTTGTTTTGGTGGTTCAATCCAAACACTTTGAAAAGTCGTTTTGCCATCCCAAAATGGCATACATGCATCGCTCGTGAGATACCTTCCTTCATCAAAGAAATAAGTAGTAATCATCGGGTGATGCGAGTCTGACAAGAGTTCTCAAATAGTTTGAGAGATGTGATCTACACTCAGACAGACGAGAAGCTCCAAATATCGTTAACCCTTCATCTATTTTATCTTTCTCTTCCCAAACCCAACCATCTTGATTTAACTTAAACAGCCGAGGCTTCTCACTCAATGTTCTTAGGAGGAACATATCTCCTTTTATCTCCACAAAGTACGTCCCAACCCATGTTGTTGTTGAAGCTTCAAAACCTCCATCATACGTTAGGCGGTGAGTGCTCAAAGCTCGTGTGGATGGATCAAAAACAGCCAACGAACCTAATCCACCAAGACAATAAAAAAAGCCTCCTGAAAATATAATTTTGTTGTAGTAAGCGAAAAAACGTTCAAGACTCGTGAAACGAGTAGTGTTCCACTTGGTTTCTCCAAGCTTCAAAGTGTTGACTCCGACAATATTGTTGTTGTTGTCGATGTTTGTCAACCCAAGAACCAAACAACCATCAGATTTAGGTGTACATGTGGAAACAGCACATTCGTTGTAACGCTCACACTTAGACAAACCAA
This sequence comes from Schrenkiella parvula, assembly GCA_000218505.1. Taxonomy (NCBI): domain Eukaryota; kingdom Viridiplantae; phylum Streptophyta; class Magnoliopsida; order Brassicales; family Brassicaceae; genus Schrenkiella; species Schrenkiella parvula. The sequence goes on along the minus strand of CM001192.1, from coordinate 6,926,112 downwards.
TGAGCTCACGAGTAAACGGATTGAAGAAGAATAACTCTGATGGATGATTTTTATGCATAAGCAACCAACCATCTTTTGAGTGATAAATCGTCATGTTTGCTATTTCAGGATACTCTATAGTGTATGTCATCTTCTGCGAAGGATCATACAATTCACAAGGCCTTTTGTTTCTTGAGGATAAAGGATGTTTCATAAACCACATATGTCGATCTTTCATCCGAATAGACATACTAGATTTATACCACGACTTACATACTGCAGAAACACGAATGTTGTCTTTCACTGTGAGATAAGACATTATTATTACCAAAAGTTCAGGAATAATAATTGACCAGTCTTTCTTCTCTGTTTTTTCTCTTTCACATTTGCTCCTCATCCTAATGAAAAGTTCAACACATTGAAAAACAAAAATTTATCAATTTTTGTATTATTCATGTAATATTAAATCTATATGTCTTTTAAGATATGTCATGAAATAAACGGAATAGAGGTGTATAATTTTAAAGTATATATATAGTTTAGATTTTTATCACAAAATCAAAATCTAAATTGCTAAATTCTAACTATGTGTCTAAACATCTCTAATAAATTATATCAAACTCCTCACAAGAATCTCTTGCTTTATAATCACAAAAATGAGAATTATATAATTATTCTAATTTGAAAACAGATAATAGAAATAACATATTTTTATTATTATAGATATTATAAAATAGAGAAAAGAAATTTTAAAAACTTACAAATCAAGATTACTTATACCGGCCATAATGAAAAATGAACAGATAAGAAAAAGAAAAAGGAATCTCTCTTTATTTATTTCTTTATTTCTTTAGTAAGGATGTTTTTACAAAAACAATTCTATATATCATTTACAAGTTAACAACTAACAAGTTTTATATATACATAATTAAGACTCGCGCGTAAATTTAAAATTCGCGCGTCAATTTAAATTCTCGCGTTTGAATAGGTAAATTAATAAAATATATTTAAATATAGAAATATGATAAATATTCAAATATAATAGTTAGTTGATTTTTTTTAATTAGTTATGGTAAGTAGATAAATATCTCATTCAATTAATTTACAGTATTATATTTTTCATGTGATACATAAATTAGCTTCTTGTACATGAGTATAAATTTATTTCCAAATATAAAATTTGCATAACTCTATTTCTCATTCAAATAATGTAAAAATATATCGAAGTTGACTTTGAAATCCTTGATTATTAATTCTATTTCCAAAATAATATATTCGTGTTTATAAAATCTAAATTTCTAATAAGTGTAATACTGAATGTGTTGTTCTTTGTTCTTTGATGGCATATTTGGTAAGTACACTAGTTTTCATTAATGATAATAAATGTTATATTGACTAATTAATTTGTAGTATGATCCATTAAGAAAGAAAGAACGTCCTCGTCGTCGTCGTACTTCCGGCAACATAAGGGTAAATATGTAATTTCTGACGTTAACAGATTGGCGCACGAAGAAAAGTTCCACCACAGACAGCTTTGAATAACAAACAATTTATTTTTTATTTCCTCTGCCTCTCTTTCGTTCGACTTTCTTCTCTCTTTGATTGATTCACCGGAAATTTTCAATTTCTTTGAACGGCATTTCTTCGCCGCCGATTATCTTTTCTGTCACCGGAAACTCCCAATCGATTACAGAAATTACGTGTTTGGAGATTTGAAATCGATCATATTCAGAAGCCAAGTTCTGATTCATTCTCTGGATGAATTTGTTTCCTCTGTGAATAGAAAACTAAAAGGTATAATAAAATTCTAATTTTTTTGTCGAATATGGTGGAAGTTTCAAACCTTGTGCACATTCAAATTGTGGAGAATGCTTTAAATTTTGGTAAAAAACTCAAATCTGTATCAAGTTGATGATTGATTGGTTGATTTGAATAGGAATTTGAAGATGACGGGTTCGTCGAGGAAAAGTCTCTCCTTCTCTGGTCATTCATTTCAGGGAAGGAAGAAAGCTTCCGATAACAACGAAGGAGGAGGAGGCTCTGACCTTCCACGGAGATCTCTCACGTCTTCTCGTTCTTCAATGTAATCACTTCTCATTATTGTTTACTCTTTAATCCTTACCTGATGTGTTAAGCTTCTTGGTATTGTTGCTGTTAACTTTCCTCCAAAAATGTAGAACTTTTTTTGGTGAAGCTTTTCAATGTATTATTTGCAATTTTGTTGTTGTAGAAGCTTGAGTGGTGAAAGGAGTGGAGAGAGAACTGTAAAGCGATTAAGGTTATGTAAGGCACTTACTGTACCTGATAGCACAACTTTATATGAAGCTTGCCGGAGGATGGCTTCACGTCGTGTTGATGCGTTGTTGCTGACTGATTCTAATGCATTACTCTGTGGGATCCTTACAGATAGGGTAAAAGTTTCTTTATCAGTTTCGTTGCAAAATGTTTTTTTGGATTTTGGCTTGAATTGATACATTATTCTCTCTTTGTTTAAAGGACATAGCAACAAGAGTGATTGCTAAAGAGCTTAATCTTGAAGAAACACCTGTGTCTAAAGTTATGACCAAGAAACCCGTCTTTGTTTTGTCTGATACTATTGCTGTGGAAGCTCTTCAGAAGATGGTTCAAGGTTTGTAAATGCTTTGAGAACACATTTCTTTCTTGCTCTTTCAATAGTTTCTTTGTTTTGTATTGTGTTCTTGAGATTTGAAACTGTTAAGTGGATATCTGCAGGCAAGTTTAGACATTTGCCAGTGGTTGAGAATGGAGAAGTTATTGCACTTCTTGATATCGCAAAGTGTTTGTATGATGCAATTGCTCGGATGGAAAGATCAGTCGAGAAGGGTAAGGCCATTGCTGCAGCTGTTGAAGGCGTTGAAAAGAACTGGGGGACATCTATAGCTGGTATGTTAAAAATATGGTCCGCGAACAGCTTTCGATTATCTTCATGCATACAAATTGCCTGGCTTGTGCTTAAACAGATATGATGACATCTTGTTGCATACAGGACCAAACACTTTAATGGAGACACTTAGAGAACGAATATTCAAGCCTTCGCTTTCAACTATAATTCCAGAGAATACAAAGTAGGTAATATCTCCTTTAAATCTACATATCATATTCAAAATCACTTTGATCTTATACTTGTTTTGTTAAGGGTAATAATATATAGCTTAACAGAGTTTTAAAGGTGGGATTGGAAGAGACCGTCTTAGCAGTAACCATGAAGATGGTGGAATATCAGTCTAGTTCAGCCATGGTGATGGTTGAAAACAAATTAGCAGGGATTCTCACGTAAGCTTCATATTTGGCCTTCTGAGTCCGGTTTTTCGATTCCGTTTCTCTGGAGAATATAAGCCTGTCCTGTTTCTCTGATTAAGATAATTTGTCTCACCACATTATGTTTCAAACTCTTTTTAGTAAAGTTTTGATGCTATATTGTGATTTTTGTTAGTTCAAAGGACATCTTGATGCGGGTGATAGCCCTAAAACTTCCTCCAGAGACGACTACTGTTGAAAAGGTAACTTTCCTCAAGTCGTTTTTTTGGTAGCTAATATATAAATGCTTTTGCTTCTTCGGTTTTTCGATTACTTTTGAATCTGGTATGATTTCTTAATTTGTTGTATCTTTTCAAATGATTCTATAGGTTATGACACAAAATCCAGAATCTGCAACAGTTGATATGCCAATTGTGGATGCCTTGCACATCATGCATAATGGAAAATTTTTGCATCTTCCTGTTTTAGATAAAGGTAACAAAATCTCCTCAAAACTGACTCTGACCAATATACCAAATGAAGCATCTGTGATTTGAGCACTTATCTAATGTTGATGATTTCACACAGATGGAGATGTTGTCGCTGTTATTGATGTAATCCACATTACTAATGCCGCTGTTACTACGGTACACTGTTTATTTTTCTCTTTTAACTAAAGATAGTACAATGCACCATTAACATGAGATAAGATTGGTAAACAAAATCTCAGAGTAGAAAGAACTTTAAGAAGAGGATTTTTGTTACCATTCTTGTCTAACTTCTTTTCGGGCAGGCTGGAAGTACGGCTGGAATAAATAACGAGACAGCAAACTCAATGATGCAAAAGTTTTGGGATTCCGCTATGAGTTTGTCTCCTAACGAAGATGGAGATGAAACAACGAGGAGGTTCTTACTCAACCTTTTCTCTAAAACCATTTAGTTTTGACTAAAAAAGATAGGTTCATCAAACTATTGTTGTTGCAGTGAAGACGAATCAATGAAGTTATCTTCGGAGATTGAAGGAACGAAATCATTCTCATATCCCAACACATTTGCGTTCAAACTCCGAGATAAAAAGGGACGGATGCATAGATTTATATGTGGTATGTTTAACCTATAACTCTTGGTTTCAAAACACCATTTATGCCAATGTAGAGATATTTCGTTTGAAACTCTTTTTTACTTCCTAATGACAGAAACACAGAGTTTGGCAACTCTGATTACTGCAATACTACAACGGATGGGGGATGACATTGAGCCCAATAACTTGCCTCAGATTATGGTACGTATTCGAAAGCTTTTCAAATGAAAAGAGGTAAAAGATCTGTTTTGCTTGACATATTTGTTGTGTTCTGTAGTATGAAGATGAAGACAATGACAAAGTCATTTTGGCATCAGATGGTGATCTTGGAGCTGCCGTAGAGCACGCAAAATCAATTGGCTGGAAGGTATTTGATAACTACTTTCATCATTTTTATTGTGTCAATCAATCTTGTTTGGGTTTTAGAAAAAAAGTAAAGAAAGTAAACTATTAGAATTAGATAAGGTTATGGACCTTAATCTCTAAAGAATATGTGTAACATTCCACATGGGAAGTTAGGAGGAACTTTAAATAGTATATAAGTGATTTGGGCCAATCCATTAATTGCCAATTGGTTTTGAGTTAAAAGTCCATAAAATTTAACATAAAATCAAATCCTTATTTGGATTGATTATTTTTATAGAAATTTAATGGTTATATTCTTTGAATTTGGTTTGAATTCAGATTTTCGGTTACAGAAATAGTAAAATCGTTCTAACTTTTACGTTTAGTTCGGTTTCTAGTTGGTTTTTTTTCGGGCTTCGGATTAGAAATCACTCATGGCTAAGAAGTATATATATACCAAAATTGGTGCAGGGTTTGAAATTACACTTAGACTACATAGAAGAGAGAGGGCACAGGAGAGGTTTAAGCTCAGAGGATATGGACTACGAGCAATCAAACTCATGGGCAGCCGCTTACAAAACGGTTGCAGCCGGGGCTGCTCTTGCCGCTGGACTTGGAGTTTTAGTGTACCTTAAACGCCACTCAAACTAACTGATTCATTTGAAGGACATACATATGTGTGCTTTTGTTAACCAATCCTTAAACCTAAACTCTTCATTTTATTCATGTGGTCGTTGTTTTTGATCTTGTTACTCATTCTTCGTTTTTTTTAACCTTACTCATTAATTGTATATAAATAACTAAATAAATAAACATTTGTTTGTAACATTGATGCTTTTATTATTTGTTGGTCTGAGTGACGTTTGGAAGTTTAACGACTTTTTTTCAAGAGCATTTGGCCGAAGAGAGAACAAAGTTGATAAGTTTCTATATCGTTCAAGTTATTTTGAAATTCGGTTCAGATTTAGATTGATATATTTTGATTTGGTTTGGTACGGTTTGATTTGGTTTGGACTTTTTTTCTTACCTTTCTCTTTTTATTTTTCCAAAAGCTTTTTTTTGTTTGGTCTGATGAAAAAATAATATAAAAGTTTAATTCCCAAATGATAAAATATCACGCCATTGACTATGGCTGCGTGGCGTCACAACCTGGAGGCTCTATTCAATGACCGATGGCTAGTGTTCGTGTGTGCCATGTGGATCCAATCCGTCGCCGGCGTCGGTTATCTATTCGGCGGCTCCATGTCGCCGGCGATCAAAACTTCCCTTGGTTACAACCAGAAACAGATCGCTCTTCTCGGCGTTGCTAAGAACCTCGGTGACGCTATCGGATTCGTCTCCGGTGCCTTATCGGAAGTATCACCGTCGTGGGCAGTTCTACTCGTCGGTGCTGCTCAGAATTTTCTCGGCTACGGTGTTGTCTGGCTCGTCCTCACGGGTCAATTGCCTAATTTGCCTCTTTGGATGGTGAGACAAATTCGTGGTTTCCCTTTTGAATTTTGGTATAATTATTTTCCATTATAAGCGTTCGCGATATTTAAGGATTCTCTGATTTTACGTTACTTGATAGAGAAAGTAGAAATCTAAAACATGTGTTTACATGCTTTTAGTATCTGAGAATAGCTCAGATGTCATATTTTAACTTTTGAACTTCCCATTAGAGGGAATTAAGAGTTTACGGGAAAGGAGTTGTGTCACAAGTAGAAATTTAAATAAATGTTGTTATGGTGTAACAATCCAGCTATGAATGATACTTGTATTCTACCACTTGTATCAGTTAGTATTATTCGTGATCTTTTGGATTTGCTGCTTAAACACGATGCCTGTTGATTTTTGAAATACTAATGAGAGATTTAAGAACATACGCAAATACAGAGTTTAACTTTGATAGGAGTGCTTAAGAATATATGTCATTGCAGCTTATTCAGAATGAAATAATATAGTTTGCATCTGTACAAATCTGGCTCCCGAACTGTTGTTGTGCAATCCAGTAAAGTTCTAGACGTGATTTGTTATATAACTTTGGCGTCACAAGTTTATACCCTAATTTGATAGCTGAGTGTATCACAAATGTAGTTAGTTTACTGAACTTCTTTAAAGAGAGATATAAGAACATAGGCAAGTATACAGATATCAGGCATTAATGGAATATGTGTTGAGTTATTGTTTAAGTGTTTTCCTATTAAGTCATTGCAGTTTGGACTAGAGAAGGATCATTGGGATCAAATAACTATCGTAGGATTCAAATTAGACTTCTGTTATCCCGATGAGTTTCCCATTTGACAATTGATCTTATATTAGGGGATTTATTTTGACGATTGGTTTCCATTTTCTTACATAAGTATCTTGCTCTAATAAAGTATCTTTGGGTGTTACTTGCTCTAGCAAGCACTTGATTTTTACTTTTTCCAGATTCTGGTTTCTTATTCTATAGAAAATAACAGTTTTGTTCATGCAGTTGTTTATAGCTATTTTTGTGGGAACAAATGGCGAAACCTACTACAATACAGCGTCTCTTGTGTCATGCATTCATAACTTCCCAGAGAGCCGTGGTCCTGTTGTTGGAATCTTGAAAGGGTTTTCTGGCTTGAGCGGAGCAATCTTGACTCAGGTTTATTTGATGTTCAATCCCTCTCATGATTCCTCGGTTATTCTCATGGTTGCCGTTGGACCACCAGTCGTGGTTCTTGCTCTACTACTCGTTGTTAGACCTGTGGAAAGAAGTTGCAGAGCGAACTTGCGGACTGATGATTTACGTTTCTTGGTTATCTACGGCTTCTGTGTTGTCCTCGCAGTATATTTATTAGGAGTATTGGTACTTCAAAGTCTCATTGATATATCTCAAACAGTTATCACAGCCTCTGGAGCTATCCTTGTCATTTTCATGGTTGTTCCAGTTTTTGTCCCTTTTGCATCTGTTTTCATCTCAGGTAATAATGCCACCTTTTTAAAACCCGAAGAAGGAACCCCGAATGTGGATCAGAATGAGGTTAAGACTTTGATTGAGAGGAGTGACATACCTCCGGAAAAGAGAAGAGCACCATGTATAGGAGAAGATTTCACATTGTTACAGGCTTTGGGACAAGTCGACTTCTGGCTTATATTTATGTCTCTGGTTCTAGGTGTAGGTTCGGGAATAACGGTTATAGACAATCTTGGTCAGATTTGTAACTCCCTCGGGTATAGCAACACCAAAGTATTCGTCTCACTGATCAGCATCTCCAATTTTCTCGGCCGTGTTGCTGGTGGCTACTTCTCAGAGCTAATCATAAGGTACCATTCCACTTCCACATCAGAAATAACCTTTTACAGTCAAAAATGTTTGTGAACTTAAAAAAATCATCGCTTTCTTCATCTTTACAAGAAAACGCTCACTTCCAAGAACAATAGCAATGTCTGCGGTTCAAGCGATAATGTCCTTAGGGCTCATCTACTATGCCATAGACTGGCCCGGGAAGATCTATATAGTCACCATTGTAATAGGAATGGGTTATGGTGCTCATTGGGCAATAGCTCCTGCTTCAGTCTCTGACATTTTTGGTCTGAAAAGCTTCGGGTCTCTCTACAATTTCCAGATCACAGCATTGCCTATTGGGTCGTTTGTGTTCTCAGGTCTGATTGCAAGTAGCATCTACGACTATTACGCTAGAAAGCAAGCTGGGACGACCACAGAGACTGAGTCACTCATGTGCACAGGATCAGTGTGTTTTTCAGTCACATGCGGTCTCATGTCCGTGGTGTGTTTAATGGCAATGTTGTTAAGTCTGAGTGTTGTTTATAGGACAAGGAAGTTATACTTGAGACTTCATCGAGTGTCCAAGACTTGAAGATACCAAAATGTACTTCTTTTTCTTTTTGGCCTTTGTAAGAAATATGTAAGCATCGCCAAAGTGTTATTAGAATGCAAATGTAATATAAAAAGATTACCCTAAAGAGTTAGACAACATACATTACATAATCATCTCATGTACAATTTATATTTCGTTAAACACATTTTATTTCTTCCACAATTTATTTCAACATTAACTAGAGTACTTAACGTGTTTAAACCGTTTTATGTGTTAACCTAATGCAGTTTAGATCGTCTAGACCGCTTAAATGGCCATGCAACATAGCCTAACCCCTTGAAATTTGTTGTGCAAAAAGTATGAAACATCGTAACCGATTCTCTAAGACAATTATATTGGTCGTAATGACCAAATAGGAACCAGATTTAAAGTCAAATTTTCCACTTATCATTTATAAATAGAAAAAATATTTTTTTAGGAGAAGGTCGTAAAAGCAAATGTTTTAAAAAACTATATTTTCTTTACTTTTTTCATATATATAGAAAATCTCGAAACAAGAATCTTCAACGGCACTAAAAATGGTCACATTTAAAAAATAACCCCAAAAGAGAAACAAATCCAAAAACAATACACTGATTTGCTGTAAACAGATAAAAAAAGATTTATTTTCTTTTTTGAAAGTACATTTTTCTCATGAAAGAAAGTGAGGATAAAACAAAACGCATAGGTAAAAATTATTCATTTTCTATTTGAGATTTTACATATGGGAGAGATGAGAATTCTTGGCATATAGTTTTTACTGTAAAAGTCAGTACTTATTTGCACTAATGCTTGACACCTGTTGATAATTGTGTGGTGAGGTTCTATTAAGTTTATCTTGAGGTTTTTTAACTATAATAACGCTTCATGCAATAAGACACCACACAAAAAAAAAGATAACTGTGAATCCTTCGTCTAGTAATTTGGTTGGTAGTCAAAGAATCTGAAGCTGTTCGTTCTGATTATCTACGCAGAGGTATGTGTATCTCCATGACCTTGACACTGCATCGTCTTCTATTATTATTATTTGATATTGTGCTCTTTGACTATAAGTTTTCTCTCGTTCTCTCTCTCTCGTCCTTAAGGATGTATCTCTAGAATTGCATGGCTGGTTTTATCTGATTTGGATACAGTTTTATGACTTTGTTTGTGGAGAAACAAGGTGTTTTGGCTTTGGTTTTTCTTGTTCTAAACTCTTCTCCTGTGTTCTCTGTCATATGATAATTCGATTTTAGTCTGGATATATATACTTGGACGTAGAAGAAATGAGATCAGCCATGCTTAACCTTTTCTGAATAGTGATTACGTTTTAGCGAGAGATGTTCTTGAAGCCCGAATATGTTTTCGTACGTTTTCTAGCGAGATATGTTAGGATCTAGCGAGAGAACTATGTGTGTGTTTTGGTATATCTATGTTGAGTTTAGGGTTTGGTTTTAGGGTTAAGAGTGAGAGAACTATGTGTGTTTTGGTTTGGTTTTAGGGTTACTTTAACGGAACAATATCTTTGGATCTTATTTCAAGCTTGGAATTTAATGAACTTTAGCGCCTAAACCACCACCATTTGTAATTTATTATCTGCATTGAGATTTCTGGTTATCTTTGAATTATGAAATTTGTACTTGAGGAAAAGCTTTGTTACTTTCTGTTTCAGAATAGTACAAGAGTTTGAGATAATGTTCTTTTGATCAGCTTCTTCAATGTTTCAACACTGTGCAAGAATTGAAACATATGACTTGCAATTTTGGGTCGTTGTGTTTCGTTTTCTGATGGATCTCTCTGTCTTGTAGGATCTGCAACATAAAAAAGTTACTGACGAAGAAATGTTTGAAGTGAACGAAGCAAATCTAGAAAGCCTTAGAGTAACAGCAAGAAAAGCGAAAGCGATCGCTGTGGAGAAGTATAAAGCTGGTGATCTTGCTGGAGCCAAAACATTTGCTGTCAAGGCAAAGAAACTGAATCCCTTGCTTAGTGGTGTTCTCCGTCTTAACGCAGTTCTCGATGTGCTGATCGGTTTCGAGAAGAAAATCGACGGTGAAGTAGACTGGTATGCTGTTTTAGCAGTTGATCCAACAGCGGATGTTGCAACGATCCAACAACATAACAGAAAATTACTTATGTCCATTATCATGGACGATGGGGATGACTCTATGGGTAGCACTGATGAAGCAAAAAAGATATTGGCTGATTCGTGGAGATTTGTGTGCGATGAAGGGAGCAAGAAACTTTATGACCAGCGACGCCAAGAAAGAGCAGATCACAAAAGGCAGCAGCGGATCAAGAGACTGAGCTATGCTCTGAGTTTGATGTTTGCACCGGGGGTTTTGTCGGTGGCTAAACATGCTTATCCACCACATAGACATGGTAAAGAAACTGAACCAATGATTCAACCTCCTTTGAAAGTTTCCGACAAAGATTCAAACCTAACTTCAAATATTCCGGTTGTTTTGTCGGCTGCTAAACCTGCTCATCCACGGGAGACATTTAGTGAAGAAACTGAAAGAATGATTCAACCTCCATTGAAAGCTTCTAGTAAGGCTCCGAGCCTAGATTTAAATTTTCCAGTGGTTTTACCGCATAGATTTAGTAAAGAAACCGAAAGAATGACTCAACCTCCAAAGAAAGTTTCCGGTAAGGTTTCTAGCCTAACTTCAAATTTTCAAGTATTTTTGTCAGCGCTTAAACCTCAGTTATTTGAAGTTAAGATTAGACAAAATTGTCATCTTCCATTGAGAGCTTCTGTAAACGACCTAAGGAGAGCTACTCAGGTGCCTAAACATGTCGGGAAAACTCAAAGACTATTTGATCCGCTGAAGATGTTCAATGAACGAAATGAAGAAATAGTTGAAGTTAAGGTTGAACAATTTTTTCAACCTCCGTTGAGAGATAGCGGAGGAGAAAGCAAACGAAAGGCACCTCCATCAACAAATGTGTTTCATGCAAACAAGTTAAGAATAATCTGCGAAGACGCGAGAATCACATCTAGTGAACGTAGACCTGACAAAGAGGAACAAGAGAAGATGGATTAGTTGGTAAATGGCCATTTTTTTCTCAAGAAACCTTTATTTCTGTTTTTCTTTATAGACTTGATTTAATAAACTTCAGGGAAGCTGAGTTGGTACCGATTCAATGAGTTTATCTTTATTTTTTTTATCTTTATCTGATTGGAAGGAGACTTTGAGTTTATATTATATCATTTGAAACTCGCATCATCATATATGTCAATGTTTTTATGTGATTTGCAATGAGAATTGGTACTTATTGTTAAAGATTCCTCTTTAATGGAGATCTAATGAGTTAGTGAACAGAGAGCAGTCTTGTTTATCTGCACCTAAGACTCATTCACCTATTGATTGCTTAAAGCGCATAGACGTAGTCGCTCGTCTGCACTTGATTAGTGTGTTATTCAGTCACGTGCGGTCTCATGTCCGTGTTGTGTTGGCTATGGTGTTGAGTCTTATTGTGGTTGATAGGACGAGGAACTTTCACGTGAGGGTTGATCAAGTCTCCAAGACTTGAAGATTTATAGTGTAGACGCTTGAAACATACCAAAATGTATTTCTTTTTCATTTGGTCTTTGTAAGAAATATATAAGTAATTTCTACAATTAGGTTTAAACTCTACTAAGCATCCGCAAAGTGTTATATTAGAGTTCCAATGTAATGTTAAAAGTGCCCTAAAGAGTTAGGTAAATATTCTTTGACCTATGTCCACAATTTATTAAAACATTCAAATGCTGTTTAGATCGCCCTGAACGCTTAAATGGCCATATAACATAGTCTAAGTTCAAGAAAATCATTGTGGAAAACAAGTGTGAAACATCTAAACCGAATCTGCAAATGATTAGAATTCAAATGGTGCAAGTAGGAGCCAGGCTGTAAAACCAAGTGTTTCCACCTAAATAGAAAAAATATTTCACTTGTAATTAGACAGAAATAAATCTTTCTTTATGTGAGAAGGGTCCACATTCCTCACACTTGGATTCACATTTCTCCTTTTTAGATTTTTAAACCTTGATACAAGAGTATTCAAACGGCAATAAAATGTAAAAAAAAACAAACAAAATTCAAAACAATACAGTGATTTGCATTAATTAGAGATTTAAAAACAAGTCTTTATTCAAAGTATAAAAAGAGGGAAATAAAACACATATGTACAAAAAAGATTCATTTCTATTTGAGATTGTGAATATCCATAGAAACAATTTGAAATTGAGAAATAACGTTTTGACCAATTACATAATTTGTGAATATTAGGAAAATACCAACTGGCATAAAAGTTACTTGTACAATCCTTGACGTGTTCATCATTGTATGGTGGCGTTCTATAAAGTTTATCTTGAGGTTTTTACATTATATAACACAAATAATTCATAATCCGGCGTCTAGTAATTTGAAGCTGCTTGTTCTAATTCTCCACACAGAGGTATGTATATCTTCTTTCTTCTCATTTTATTGATATCCAAATAAGTTTATAGTCATTACAGAATATTCAAAAACGAATTATTACAATTGATAGTTGATGGTAATACAAATATGCTTAACTGATAGTATAACGTTTCTAAATAGAGCACTTTATGTTTGGTTAAGATCATTTGCTTTGTTTAGGGTTTGGTTTTTTTCGTGCGCCAACATTTTGTAGATTTGACTTGAGAAGTTTTAAGAAGTTTGTTGGAGTCCTTATCTAAGACTTCAATATCTGAACATCTTAGCTTTAACAATATATCTTAAGGGAAACATATAGTTGAAAGGAACAATTATATGTGGATCTTACAGCTTGATATTTAAAGAACTTAGTTTATGCTTTGAGATTTTGCACTTTCTGTTTCAGCATTGTTCAAGGGTTTAAGATAAATGTTTGGCAAACTTTTTTCTCTAACTGTTTCGGAATTGTTCAAGAATTGGAACTTACACTCTCTGACTTGCAGGATCTGAACTAAAAGAGATAAGAAAGATCGATTTTTGACGAAGAAATGTGGCAATTGAACGACCCAGCTAATAGAGAAGCAGCTAGAGAAAAGAAAGCGGTCGCTGTGGGGTTGTATAAAGCGGGCAATTTTGCTGGAGCCAAAATACATGCTTGCGTCGCTGGTTCTCTGTGTCCCACCCTTCCTGGCCTTCGTCGTCTCAATGCTGTTCTTGAGGTGCTGAGTGGATTTCATACTAAAATCAACCTTAGTGTTGATTGGTATGCTGTTTTAGGTGCTAACCTATCCGATGATGTTGCAACAATCCAAAAACGTTACAGAAAACTGTTTCTTGACATGGTCATGGACCATGATGACTCTCTTGGTAGCATTTATAAAGCAAAAAAGATATTGGCTGACTCCTGGAAATTTCTGTGCAATGAAAAGGGCAAGAAACTTTATGACAAGCGACGCCTGTACCAGCTTCAACAAGAAGATCGGTGGCTCATGAACTTCCCAACTGTTCCGATGTTTTTTTCAGATTCTGAACAGAATTGGTTTGATGAACAAATGTTTCCACCTCCTCTTGCATTGAGAGTTAGCGTAGGAGAAATAAAACAAAAGTCGTCTCCATCAACAAATATCACTCATGTTAAGCAGCGAGGAAGAATCAGTGAAGATGCAGGAACTGGAGATAAGAATGCTCCTAAAGGTTGCTTGTGTCTCTCAAGGCATTAACTAAAGAGAAGATGAAAATTTTTAAGAATACTGGCAGGACATCAAAGGAGGGGGCTGTTAATGCTATTGTGGGAAGTATGAAAAGTCTTGCAAGTTATGATGGTGAAGCAATGAAGAATCTTGGAATGAAAAGTAACAAAGAGAAACAAAAGGTTACAAGATCAAAGACAAGAAGATGGTAAAGATCAATTTTCTCAAGAAACCCTCTTTTCTGTTTTCTTTCCAGACTTGATTTAATAAACTTCAGTTAAACTAGTTAGTATCAGTGTGATACTGACTCAGTGACTTTATTTCTGCTTCAAATTTTTGTTTTTGAAAGTTATTGGAGGTTTCTTGAACATGATTGTATCTTAAGTTATATTAGTGGGGCGCAGAATTTTATATTACTATTGACAAAAAAAGTTGACAAAAAACCTTGAGTTGACAAAAAATTATGATAATATGATTTTAAAAAGTTGACAAAAAATACATGATTTGAAAAAATTTAACAATATAAAATATTAATATATTTAATTTTTAAGGATTTATAGGTATTTTATAAAATAATTTATTCAACACATATTTATATCAGAAAATTATATCTGCACCTAAGTCAACATTTTAAAATATATTTTCAGTTTTTAATTTTGTTAGATATCCAAATTTTTATATTGATAGATAAAATTTTATATAGTTGCATATCTAAGCTAATCTCCGTATGAGTTGTTAACTATAGATGTAAATAATAATATTAAATATTGTAATTAAACAAATATCTTCAATAATTAAGTTGCAAAATATATGTTTCTCCCTGATAAATGAGATGCACCAAAGATTCAAAATATCCAGTTGTTTTGGATGAATTTGAAATATGTGTACAAATATAATTAATAATTTATATATACGTTCAGATTTTATAACTGGCTAGCATCACCATATATGTCAATTTTTTAATGTGATTTACGATAAGAATTTGTACTTATTAAAGATTCCTCCTTAATGGAGATCTAATGAGTTAATAAACAGAGAGCAGTCTTGTTTATCTGCACCTAAGACTCATTCTCCGATTGATTGGTTAAGCGCAAAATCATACGTTTAAACGCCTAACGAGGGTCATTTCTGGTTGTTTATCTCGGATATTGCCATAATGAAGGTCAAAGAAAGAACCTTGAATGTGGATTAAAATGTGGTTTAAACTTTGATTGAGAAGAGTGACATACCGCAAGAAAAGAGAAGAGCACGGGGAAGATTTTGCCTTGTTACAAGCTTTCGGACAAGCCGACTTCTTGCTTATATTTATGTCTCTGGTTCTAGGAAATTTAAAGACAGTATTGGTCAGATTTGTTATTCTCTCAGAGATCAGTATCTCCAATTTTCTAGACCGTGTTGCTGGTGGCTACTCCCTACATCTAATCATATGGTACAAAATCAACCTAAAACCATTTCCATCACTTGCTTCCTCTTGACAAGAAAATTCTCACTTCCAACAATATTGGCACTCCCTTTGGTCTTTAGGGATAGACTTGTCCCGAAAGATCTAAGTAGTGGCCATTGTATTAGGAATGGGTGATGACGCACATTGCTTTAGTCTCTAACATTTTTGGGACTAAAACGCTTTTGTTCTCGCTACAATTTTCCAGATTACAACATTTCCTATAGGTCATTTTTGTTTTCAGGATTGCTAGTACCATCTACGACTCCTACCCGGATCACCACATAGACTTAGTCACTCGTCTGCACTTGATAAGGGTGTTATTCAGTCATGAGAGGTCTCATGTCTGTGTTGTGTTGGCTATGGTGTTGAGTCTTATTGTGGTTTATAGGACGAGGAACTTTCACGTGAGGATTCATCGAGTCTTCAAGACTTGGAGATTTATAGTGTGGACGCTTCAAACATACCAAAGTGTATTTCTTTTTCATTTGGTCTTTGTAAGAATTATGTACGCAATTTCTACAATTAGGTTTAAATTCTATTAAGCATCCGCAATTGTTATTAGAGTTCAAATGTAATATTAAAAGTAAGTTAGGTAAAGATTCTTTGACCTATGTTTCCTTACATACATTCGTCCACAATTTATTATAACATTCAAATGCTGTTTAGATCGCCTTGAACGCTTAAATGGCCATACAACATAGTCTAACTACAAGAAAATCATTGTGGAAAACAAATATGAAACATGCTTAAATGATAATATCACGTAAAATATTGATTGCTCTATTACTAGCGAGAAACGTATAGAATATGCTCAATGTTATTTTTTTTACCATGTTCTACAACTTGATTACATGATGTTCATAATTATCTATACCTTCCCAATAAGCAAAATCACGGTTTTCATAATGTAAATCTTAAATAAAATTATGAAATGCCTAGTTGCAAAAATATTTAGAAAAGTCAACCACATAGTTCTAATCCCTTTCCCACCATCTCCATATAACTCCTATTTTGTGGCTCTAATCCCCGTAATCCCTTCACCAAATCCTTAGAGCACCTCCATCAAAGGGTTCTAGAAACGTATATAACAATTAACAAAAAATAATAATAAATATTTAGGAGAGAGAATGTTGAGAGGTTCTCATTTGAGAAACTCTCGCTCTTGTTAAGAAATTCTATATACACTTGTTAATCAACTAATGGTACAAATGTATTAAAAGAAAATTAAAATTAATTATAAAATAAATATGATTATTTTTGCTTTTTGAGAAACTGAAGGAGTTTCTGACCGATGAATTCTTAGAAGAATCTGATTAAACAAATAGAAATCAACAATCTATTGAACTAAGCACATCACATAAACACACATGCAAAATAAGAAATTTTAAAGAGATCATGATCATGATCATTACTCATATTTATAGTTTGTCTCTCTTATAATATGTTAAGTTAAACTCCCATCACATGAACATTACTCATAAAGTACCATCTAAAACTACGTTTAGCTCTATAAAGATTTAAGTATCCTAACTGCAACATACATATAGCTGCACGAAAGCCAACTTTCAAGTTCTGAAACAGAAAGTCATGTTGGCTGATTCAAAAACACAAAGAGAATAAACAAAAGGTTCTTGAAAATTTCTAAAAACTCCAACTTTCAAGTTCTGAAACAAAATCGTATTGGCTAATTTAAAAACACGAAGATAGAAAGCAAAAAGTTCTAAAGTTCTAAAGAAAATCCAATTAAATGAACGATCTATTCAAATGAACATTACTCACAAAGAGAAATTTTCAACTCATAAAGCAACCACTCATAGGTTTAAACTCATATTATGCACTAAGTTCAAAAGTTTAAGTTCCATTGAAGAAAGTAAAACTATCTAATGATAATAACCATCATACCCTTCAACTAAACTAATATATGGAAGATGGTGAAGTGGTGAAGACGAAAGAGAGACGATAGTACCGTGCGTGTAGCTGCTGAGGAAGAAGATGGTGAGATTGTTCGAGCCCAGATTACTTTCAGTTCTCGTCAAATTCGAAGCTTCTTCGACAGAAAATTGAGCAGCCAGAGAATCGATAGAAGACGTCGTGAAAACATATTATAGTTCGAATCCATAATGATTTTGAGAATTTAGGGTTTACATATGAGAATTGGTTTTGTGTCGATATGTATTTAGGATAATTTATTTTGTAATTATGAAATTTAGAAAAGTTATTGTAGACTTTTTTCACAATTTTGGATGAGTTTGCTTCATTTAGTAAAATAATCCGAAATATCCAATGTCCAGATTTTGTAGCTGACTAACCAAACGAACATTATCTTTAAATTATATCATTTTGAAACTTGCACCACCATATATGTCAATCTTGTATGTGATTTGCAATGAGATTGGTACTTATTATTAAAGACTCCTACTTAATGGAGATCTAATGTGTTAATAAACAGAGAGCAGTCTTGTTTATCTGCACCTAAGACTCATCCACCGATTGATTCGTTAAGCGCAAAGAGATATACCGCCAGAAAAGAGAAGAGCACCGGGAAGACTTTGGCTCAAATGCTGTTTAGATCGCCCTGAACGCTTAAATGGCCATATAACATAGTGTAACTCCTAGAAAACCATTGTGGAAAACAAGTGTGAAACATCTAAACCAAATGATTAGAGTTCAAATGGTGCAAGTAGGAGCCAGGCTGTAAAACCAAGTATTTCCACCTAAATAGAAAAAATATTTCACTTGGATTCACCTAAATTTAAACCTTGAAACAAGAATATCCAAACGGCAATAAAATGTCAAAAAAAACAAACAGAATTCAAAACAATACAGTGATTTGCAATAATGAGAGATTTAAAAACAAGTCTTTATTCAAAGTATATAAAGAGGGAAATAAAACGCATACGTAAAAAAAAGATTCATTTCTATTTGATATTGTGGATATCCATGGAAATAATTTGAAATTGAGGAATAAACGTTTTGACCTATTACATTTGTGAATATTAGGAAAATACAAACTGGCATTACAATCCTTGACGTGTTCACATTGTATGGTGATGTTCTATAAAGTTTATCTTCAGGTTTGTACATTATATAACACAAATAATTCATAATCCGGCGTCTAGTAATTTGAAGCTGCTTGTTCTAATTCTCCACTTAGAGGTATGTATGTCTTCATGACCTTTCGTTACAATGCATCATCGTCTTTCTTCTCTTTTTTATCTGTTTAATAATTTTATTGATATCCAAATAAGTTTATAGAGTCATCACAGAATCTTCAAAAACGAATTATTATATAAATAAAAATATATCAACATCTTCTAAAGAAAATATGTCATTTCAAATTGCACATCGCGTAACAAAACCCAATATTTTTGATAGTAGCTTCGAACTTTCGACGATTTGATACCAATCATTCTATATCAAAATCATTTTACATAACATTAAATTATGATGCTAATTTCCTTTCTTAATCTTCATCTATCCCTTGTATATGCGTTTGGTATCTCTTAATATGCATGGGCTACAAAAAGAGTTTTGTTGTTCTTCACAAAACGAAATGGTTATTTGATTTTGATTTTTCTTGTCACTTAGTCACTCCTGCGTTTTCTCCGATTGATAATTGGGTTGGAGTGATTTAAAAATTTTTAGTCTGGATTTTGTTGAAAAATCTGATTTATATGCGTAATTGATAGTATAACGTTTCTGAACAGTGAGCACTTTATGTTTGGTTAAGATCATTTGCTTTGTTTAGGGTTTTCGTTTACAATTTGAAAATCTTTATTCGATTAGATCAGGTTTTTGCTTGTTTTGGCATCTCTACGTAAAGAAATAATTGTCTTTGCAGGTAGTTTTTTAGAAGTAATCATGATTTTAGCCTTTTAGGATCTAACCAAATATATTTTTAAACCGAATCTGTTTTTATAAAAAAAATTAGAATTTTCGATTATATCAGTGTGCTGATTTACATTTTGCAAAGAATTTTTTTGTCCGCAAACTTTATGTTGATTTAATGATTACATTTCTGTAGATTTGGCTTGAGTTGTATGCTAATACTTTTAAGAAGTTTGTTAAATTGCTTATCTAAGACTTTTAGGTTTAATAATATATCTTAAGGGAAACATATAGTTGAAAGGAACAAAAATATGTGGATCTTACTGTTGATATTTAAAGAACTTAGTTTATGCTTTGAGATTTTGCATTTTCTGTTTCAGCATTGTTAAGGGTTTAAGATAAATGTTTGGCAAACTTTTTTGTTTTCTTAACTGTTTCGGAATTGGAACTTACACTCTCTGTCTTGCAGGATCTGAACTAAAAGACATGTTGCAACCGAACGAATCAACAACCGAAAGCCTTAGAAAAGCCGCTAGAGAAAAGAAAGCGATCGCTGTGGGGTTGTATAAAGCGGGCAATTTTGCTGGAGCCAAAATACATGCTTGCGTCGCTGCTTCTCTTTGTCCCACCCTTCCTGGCCTTCGCCGTCTCAATGCTGTTCTTGAGGTGCTGAGTGGATTTCGGAAGAAAATCAACCTTAGTGTTGATTGGTATGCTGTTTTAGGTGCTAACCCATCCGATGATGTTGCAACAATCCAAAAATGTTACAGAAAACTGTTTCTTGACATGATCATGGACCATGATGGCTCTCTCGGTAGCATTTATAAAGCAAACAAGATATTGGCTGACTCCTGGAAGTTTCTGTGCAATGAAAAGGGCAAGAAACTTTATGACAAGCGTCGTCGGTACCAGCTTCGACTAAAAAATAGGCGGGTCCTGACCAGGCGCGTGGAAACTGTTCCGGTGATTTTGCAACCGTCTAAACCAAAGATGTCTAATGAACAAAAGGTTCGACGTTCTCCTGCATTGAGAGTTCGCGGAGGAGAAAGAAAACGAAAGGCGTCTTCATCAACAAAGGTCCCTAATGTTAAGCGGCGAAGAAGAATCAGTGAAGATTCAGGGACTGGAGATGAGAATGCTCCTAAAGGTTGCTTGGTGGTTCTCAAGGCTTTTACTAAAAAGGAGATGAAAAATTTGGAGAATACTGTCAAGACATCAAAGGAGGAGGCTGTTAGTGCTGTTGTGGGAAGTATGAAAAGTGTTGCAAGTGATGATGATGATGAAGCAATGAAGAATCTTGGAATGGAAAGTAACAAAGAGACACATGTGCAGGGTTACAAGATCAAAGACAAGAAGATGGGTTAGATGGTAAAGATCAGTTTTCTCAAGAAACCCTATTTTTTTCTGTTTTTCTTTTTAGACTTGATTTAATAAACCACAGTGAAGCTAAGTTAGTATGAGTGTGATACTGATTTAGTGACTTTATCTCTGCTTTTTATTTTTGAAGGTTTTTGGATGTTCCTAGAACATGATTGTATCTTGAACCCAAATATGGTTATCTTGAACCCAAATATGGTTATCTTGAACCCAAATATGGTTATCTTATTGAACTTATGTTCTTTTAGTTATGCGAGAATTTTATATTATTATATTATAATATGATTTAAAAATGTTTAACAGTATAAAATAATGAGAAATATCCTGAAATATATTAAATAAAGTTTTTGTCTTAAAAATAGAACATAATGGTAGAATTCACAAAAATAACATTCATTAATGTGTAAAAAGACAATTATACCACTCACTTTACATAATTTCAATTTAAATTAATTATCAAATAAAAATAAATAAAAATTTTATATTTCAAAAAAATATTTTCAAAATTAAAAACTTTTTTTTCTCAAAATTGTTTTTTTCAAATTTTTTTTCTCAAATTTTGTTTTTTCAAAACTTTTTGTTCATCAGTTTTAGGAAAGATATATTAATTTTTACAAATAATTCACATACTTTTAAAAAAGAATTCATAAAACTTTAGTGAAGAGTTCCTAAAATTTTAGTAAACATTTAAAATAATTTTAACATATATAAATTAGTTTTAAACGGCTAGTAAAATGATTAAAATATATTAAAATTATAATATAAAATATTCAAAAGACTAAAACGTGTTTTTAGAATTTTAGAAAAGATATACTAATATTTAGGAATGATTACATATTTTTAAGAATGATTTCCAAGACTTAATAAATACTTAAAAATGGTTATGACATATATAAATTGGTCTTAAACGTTTTAAAAGATGACTTCAAATAAGTTAAAAATAATATATTAAATATATTTGAAATATTATGAAAACTAAAATATATTTTAAAAATTTTAGGAACGATATTCTTATTTTTTGGAAGGGGTATACTAAGTTTTATGAGTGATTGACATATTTTTTATGAAAGTGTTCCTCAGACTTTAAAAGTATTTTAAAATGGGTTTAACATACATAAATTAATTTTAAATATTTTAAAAGATGATTATAAATATGTTACAATGATATATTTAATATATATGAAATGTTTGGAAAACTAAAATTATATTCTTAAATTTGCAAGAAGGGATACCAAATTTTAGGAATGATTATTTTTAGGAAAGGATTCCTAAAACGTTTCTTTAAGAAATATTTTGAAAAAAAAAATTTTGAAAAAGTTTTTTTTTAAAAAACTTTTAAAAAGAAATTAAAAAGAAATTAAAATTTTTATTAGTTTAGGGATAGTTTATTATTATTTCCATTTAATGAATGTTATTTTTGAGATTTTCACCCTTGTGGTATCTTTTGTGATTAAACTTAAATTAGTCTATTTAAGAGAATTGTCCTGAAATAATAATATATTCAATTCTTAAAATGTATTTTGAGTTATTTAACATTATTAGATATCCAAGTTTTAAATATTTATATTGATAGATAAAACTTTATATAATTGCATAGCTAATATAATCTTCGTATTAATTTGTTAATTTTAGATTTAAAAGTTAAGACTAAATATTATAATTAAACAAACACGTCAAAGGGAGATTACTTTTGCAACAGACTCTTCAGAGCTGGTAAAGATAGTGTCGGATCCATTGCAATGGTCTGCCTTCTCAACTTAGAGTTTCACAGATGTAAAGAATATTTTAATATATTTTTTCTCACACTTATATCAAAGACTAACAACACTTTGGCGGACAAGCTGGCACGAAAGGCGCGAATACAACCGTCGTATATTAATTATATAAGTTTTATTTTATCCATATAAATATATGAGCCATTTTTACTGAGGATATCTTGTTGACAAAAATAAAAATAAAAAATAAACAAACACGTTCAATAATTCGGTGGCAATGTATATCCCTTATCTCCAATAGATGAGATGCACCAAAGATTCTACTTCACCTCGTCAAAATTTTAACGTTAAATCATTGTCACCGAATGTACCTTATAACTGACCATTTTCTAATGGATTGATACATAAGTCTGAAGCTTCAAAAGGTCAGGTGGCTATCGAATATTTCAGGTCATTATTTGCTTCCTCTTTTAATCTGTCGAATCAGAATCTCTTCCAAGGGTTTGTACCAAGAGTTTCAGAAGATGTGAATGGTTGTCTTACGAGTGAGGTAACAAAAGAAGAAATCAAAGCTGCAGTTTTCTCTATCAAAGGGTCGAGTGCTCCCGGGGCTGATGGCATGACAGGTATATTTTTTCAGCATTATTAGGACATCATTGGGCAAAAAGTGACAGAGAGATCCAACTCTTTTTTTGTTTCTGGGCACTTCCTGGTTGAATGGAACTTTTCACAGCTGTGCCTCATCCCCAAGAAGAAGAATTCGGTTTTAATGTCTGATTTAAGACCTATAAGCTTGTGCTCTATCCTTTACAAGGTAATATCCAAGATTATCACTTCAAGATTAAAGCCTTTTCTACCTGATATTGTGTCTCCCAACCAATCTGCGTTTGTGGCTGAAAGATTGATTTATGATAATATTGTGGTTGCTCATGAGGCGGTGCATGCTCTTAGAACCTTTGGTCCAATTGCTAAGGACTATCTTGCGGTGAAGACAGATATGTCTAAAGCGTATGATAGGGTGGAATGGCCTTTTTTGGAAGCTCTGCTTTTAGCTCTAGGGTTTCATAGGAGATGGGTTGAGTGGGTTCTCTTCTGTGTTAAATCGGTTTCTTTCACAGTCCTAATAAATGGCCAGGCTCATGGATTGATTAAGACAAGTACAGGACTGCGCCAAGGGGATCATTTATCCCCTTTTCTGTTTGTTCTTTGTTCTGAGGGATTAACCTTTTTGATGAATAAAGCAGCTGATGAAGGGTTGATAAGTGGGATCAAATTTGATTTGAATGGGCCAAGTATTCATCATCTGCTGTTTGCAGACGATACACTGATTCTGTGCAAAGCTGAGATTGAGGAATGTAAGACAATTAAAGCCATTTTGAACGTTTATGAGGAAGCGACTGGTCAGAAGATCAATGTAGAAAAATCTGCTATTACTTTTGGAGAATTTGTTCCTCCAGATTTGAGGGTGAGTATCAAGCATATTTTTGGTATTGATAATGAAGGAGGAGTTGGAAAATACCTGGGATTGCCGGAGTGTTTTAGTGGGTCTATGATTGAGATGCTGAATTATATTCAGGATAGTATGAAGGGCAAGTTTTCTGGCTTTTATGCAAATGGTGTCGTAAGGGGGTAAAGAGATTTTACTTAAATCGATAGCGCTCTTAATGCCTGTTTATGCTATGTCTTGCTTCAGATTACCAAAAGATACGTATGAGAAGTTGCCAGCTGCAATGGCAGATTACTGGTGGAATGCAAAAGAAAATAAAAAGAAAGTACATTGGATTTCTTAGGAGAAATTATGTCTACCGAAAGAGCTTGGTGGGATGGGTTTCAAAGACCTGCAGATTTTTAATCAAGCTCTTCTTGCTAAGCAGGCTTGGAGAATCTTGCAACAGCCTACTAGTTTATTCTCTCGGTTTTTGAAGAGCAGATACTTTCCAGCAGCAGATTTTCTGGCAGCACATTTGGGCGCCCGGCCTTCCTATGCCTGGAGAAGCATTCTTCATGGCAAAGACCTTCTTGTCAAAGGCCTAAGACCAATGGTTGGTAATGGTAACTCGATAAGTGTTTGGTCTTCACAGTGGATAGAGGAGGATATGAGAAGAGCTCCCCTGATGAAAAATATTTTGATTGATCTTAATCTCAAAGTGTGTGACTTATTGGATATATCATCGGTTTGGTGGGACATTGACAAGCTACAGGAGTTGTTTTTTCAAGAAGATATTGATCTGATCTTGAAGATAATGCCGGATGTTAATGGAGAAGACTTTTGGGCTTGGGAGCACAATAAAAGTGGGGATTATTCAGTCAAATCTGGTTATTGGATGGCGGTGAGACAACAAAGACAGGAGGTTTTCAAAACTGCAGGTTTGTTACCTTCTACAAATGATCTTAAAGATCAAATTTGAAAGGTAAAAACTTCCAATAAAATTAAAAACTTCTTCTGGAAGGTGTTGAGTGGTGCCTTGCCTGTTGCGGATAATCTTAGATCAAGGGGCATCAAATTAGATCCGAGATGCCAGTTCTGTGGTCATGAAGGGGAATCGACAAATCACATTCTCTTTGTTTGTCCTGTGGTTCGCTTAGTTTGGACAGTGTCTCAATTTCCCTGTCCAGAAAATGAGTTTGCTCCGGATTCTATTTTCCAGAATGTTGCGTATCTTCTGCATTGTCAGGAAAACTTGCTTATCCTAGAAGAAATTAGGAGAATTTTCCCTTGGGTGATGTGGGTTTTGTGGAAGAATCGTAATAGCTTCATATTTGAAGGAGAGCGGTTTCAGGCATGTGAAACAGTAAAGAAGGTTTTAGATGATTCAAATCATTGGTTGTTGTGTCAAAGAATAGAGGCGGAAGTCATGAATACCCATTGGTCAAAGGATCGGGTTTCGGTTTCACAGTGGCAGCCTCCTCCAGAGTCGTGGCTGAAATGTAATATTGGTTCATCTTGGGATAAAGTTAATGGTGTTGTAGGTTCCTCTTGGGTGCTTAGGGACGGTGATGGGAAGGTTCTCCTACATAGTAGGAAGTCCTCGGCTGGTGTTTTTGTGAAGTTGGAGGCTTCTATGGTCTCGTGGTCTTGGACGATATCAAGTATGGTTGACTTGCGTTTTGATTGTGTGGTCTTTGCTGCAGGTGAAAAAGATATCATCGGTATGGTGTCTAGACCTCGTGCTTGGCTTTCTTTTAGAGCTCAAACTGTTATTCTATTGAATTTATTGGGCAAAATTCCTTTTTGGAGAATCTTGGTAGAAGAAGAAGAGTGCAATCTTGGTGCTCTGTTTATAGCTAGAAGTGTGACTCTGCAGGATCGAAGACAATCATATGTTGGAGTAGGGTTTCTCCTTTGGCTCAAATCCCTGTTTCTCTCGGAATGTTAGGGGTGAATCTTTTTGGTTTTTTGGCCTGCAAGTGTGATTGTTTGGGATCCTCTATTTTTGTTTTCCCGTTGTATATAACGCTTGTTGGTTTAATCTAAGTATTATTCAGGGAAAAAAAAGAACTAAGTTCAATCCAACTCAATCCAACCATCTATAAATTCAGTCGCGAAATCTATATTTTTATCACAACTCTTGAATTTCGCACAACTCTTAAAATTAACAAAAATAAATTGATGATGTGTGACGCTTTTATAGTAGAAGTTAATGATGTGGCGTTATGAGAATAGAGGTCATTGTATTTTCTATATATATCTATATATGTATATAATATTGAAACTCAATTTTTTATAGTATGTCAGAAAAAAAATTAAAAATTAAAATAAATGATTAAGTGTTTTAAATATTTTATTAATTCTAAAAATATTTATAAAATATGTTGGCATAACTAGTAACTCCAACGCATAACATAAAAAAATATTAATAAAATAATATCTTAAATTTCATTATTTTGTATCATTGCATCGTTAAGCACAAAAAGAGGAAATAATTCCATGCTTCGTAGTCCACTGTATCAATATACACTTTAGCCTCCCTTTAAATAAGAGAAACACGCCGATTGAAATCCCACGTCCCAAAATCCAAATCCCTAGAAATTGAAAAAAAAACAACCGTAAAGAATAAAGATGGAGAACAACGACAACACCGTGGGCAGCCACTCGCAGCCGACGGCGACGGCGACGGCGACGACGACGGCAATATACTCGCAGCCGCCACAGACGGCATCGTTTAACCCCTTTTCGCAGCAAGAGAACCAGCAGCTGAAGAATTTGTGGTATCAGCAGATGGAAGCCGTCGAGGATTTCAAAACCCATCAGCTTCCTTTAGCTCGGATCAAGAAAATCATGAAATCGG
This sequence comes from Schrenkiella parvula, assembly GCA_000218505.1. Classification (NCBI taxonomy): domain Eukaryota; kingdom Viridiplantae; phylum Streptophyta; class Magnoliopsida; order Brassicales; family Brassicaceae; genus Schrenkiella; species Schrenkiella parvula. The sequence goes on along the minus strand of CM001192.1, from coordinate 6,899,358 downwards.
ATCGCGATGTGCGTATGATCTCCGCCGAAGCACCCATCGTCTTCGCTAAAGCCTGCGAGATGTTCATCGTCGATCTAACGATGCGCTCGTGGATCCACACCGAGGAGAACAAACGTCGTACGCTTCAGAGATCGGACATCTCCACCGCCGTGGCTCGCACTTTCGCCTTCGATTTTCTTCTTGACATTGTCCCCAGAGACGAATTCCCCCCTGATCCGACTTACATGGCCGTGCGTCATCCCGACGGTGGAGTGCCGTATTATTATCCGCCGGTGATTGGTGGAACTGGAATGTACGCGCCGTTACCGGTGCCTTCGTGGCCGAGTCCTTGGCCGGCGGTGAGTGGTGGTGACGGAGAGGGTGAGGCTGGACAAAGTGGAGGAAATAACGGCGGAAATTGAAGTGTGGATTTGGGTTTTTAGGGTTTGTAACCGCTTTTTATTTCGGATTTGAATTTATTTTGGAGTCTTTCATGTGAATGGATTCGAAAAATTGAAATAATGTGGAAAAGGCAAATTTTTTTTTTATAAATCAAACCCCCTTTTCTTTATACTATATTATATTAGATATTGTATATTATATGCTTATGGATCTTTCAGCAAAATCTTTGTAATTCATGTATTAGATTTTGTAACCGTCAGAACAATTTAGAAGAAGGTCGAAGTATATACAAATATATAATCAAAGATGAAGGAGCAAATTGGTAACACAATGAAAACATTAGTTTTATTGTGTTGATATTAAACTTTAAGGTTATGGGAGTAAGAGAGTTTTTGAAATGTTAAAGTTAGCTCTCAATCAAAGAAACTGTTTACTTATTTTACATACAAAACAACCAGACTAAATCTTAAAAGCGTAATGAAGAAACAAAGTTGAACCAAACAAATATTAATAATTTTGGTTAAAAAGCCTTTTTACACCTGACATGCTTTCCAATACAGTAAACTCCACCAAAACAACAAAACAACGTTTTATCATTTTGGACCTAGAACATGAAGAGAAAATAGAGATGAATAAGAAGCAACTATGGGAAAATATGAAATTGAACACGAGATTACAATATATTTGAAAGCAATTACACATAAATCTTAATTATCACATCTAATTTTTTTAATATAAATTTTGGATTTCGATAAGAAAATAAACATCATTAAAAAAAATTGATGCAATAATAATTAAGAATTAAAGATGAATATTGATGAGATTTTAATTAAAAAAAATAAAAATAACACTAAACTTATTTTTAGTATATACTAGGAGGTCTCGACAAAATGCACAAATAATAATTAAAAAAAATATTATTTGGTTTAGAAAAATCTGGTTAATAATTTCATTTAATTTATTTTATTTTTTGGTATCTAACTATACCGATTATTTATAAGTTGAAACCAGAAAAATAATAGGTTATTTAGTTTTGTTCTTGTTTGGATTAACAAAAAAATAAAGTTGACCCTATTTAAATTTGAAGGTTTTAGTCAATAAAATTTTTTAAATATATGTAAATAATTTTTTTTATTATATATATTATGAATATATATATAACTAAAAAGAAAATATGGTAATAAATTTAGGTTTATTCGGAGTTTTTTTGTTAAGATACAATAAACTAATAAAATTTTGGTTTATTCATAGTTTATATATTAGTCTAACTATTTAAGTGATAGTCAATTACTCGGCCAGGAATTCTATAGTCATTAAATTTCAACAACTCGAACACTATAGATTAGTAGATCTAGAAAAAATTTAAACATCTAATTATTCACAAAATTTATTTTTTAGTTCATATTGATTGATTTATTTTTGGTTAAGAGACCGTTATAATTAAGTTTGACAAATAATTAATCATTTTAAAAAATCAGAAAATGTATTAAAAATAGAGAAATTGCAAAACTACAACTTTAAAAATACTACTTTTTAAAATATAAGTAAATGAAGATTTTGTTTTTGTCAACAATTCAATAATACGTATTAAGCTAAGCTCAAACACAGATGAAGACACTGAATGGCTCTAGCACAAAGCAGTAGACTACAAATCCTGGCCGGAGAGATTAGTTTTAAAAATACAAATTTTCAAGTGTAAAAAACAATGATATCCCTGACTAAAAACACGTTGAATATCACTAAATTTTTTCCTCCTCTTCTTTTTCTGATATAGAAATTAAAAAAACTCATAATTTTGATATCTTTCTACGGTGAAGCTCGTTCTTCTTCCTCCGACAAAGCCTGTTCTTTCTCAAATGGAAATCTAGGGATCTGAGAATTCTCAGAGGAACCACTGAATCAAAATGAAATACAATTATGTCTTTGAAGCTAAATCTGAATCGTACTCCAAACAATAGAGGTACGGATTAATTGATTGACTTGTCGAAGATCAAAGTGGTGCATCTTGATTCCAATTCTCACCAAAATCGAATCGCTAATCTATATAAATTTCAATTTTACAAACTTTGAATCTATAAATTGGAGTTGTGTTCCGCTCGCCGTCTTCATTACCCAAATTTATAAACCTTTATAAACAGATTTATAAAGCTTTATAAAACTTTGACAAATTTTATAAAGCCTTGTCAGGTTTTATAAAATATATTTATAAAATCTTATAAAGTGGATTATAAACCTTATAAAGCTATATAATAGAAGATGATCAACAGGTAGAGGAACTGAATCTAAGATTCATGTTAATCATATAGTGCTTTATATGGTTATCTAAGATATCTTTTAAAATCGTGTAAATGTATATGTATAAGGATTTACAAATCATATAAAACTTATTAGACATAACTTAATAATTTTATACTTTCTGTAAAATTTATAAAGGTTTATAAATCAATTTATAAGGATTTATAATTCATTTGTAAGGATTTATAAATCATTTTGAAATGCTAATAAATTATTTATAATGGTTTATAAATTTTTTTATAAATGTTTATAAATTATTTATAGTATTTATAGATAATTTATAAAGGATACTAAATTATTTATATGGGTTTATAAATCTTTTATAACGATTTATGAATTATTTATAAGAGTTTATAAATCTGTTCATAAGTGAATTTGATTCAAAATCTGTCAAATTTAACTCAAAATTTGATGATAATAATCCCTAGATATGAGGCTCTTGAGTGACTTTTTATTAGCCGGTGTTTTTCGTTTGTTATCTCTATTTTTATTATCCAGATTTATAAACCCTTATAAATATGGGCAATGATGAATTTGATTCAAAATCTTACGATAATTGTTCAAAAATATAATGAATCACAAAGACATGTCAATGTTTCTAAACCTCCGATTCAGATCGGTTCTCATAAATATTCTAACTCAGCACAATCGATTAGATTTTATCGACTGTCTCCAGCGATTGAGCTCGTACTTGAGACATATTTGATTAGACTTCGTTCTTCTTCACCTCGCATGTTCTTATGAGTATAATTTGCATGGAACTCTATGTCTATGTCAAGTTAAACATACACATATATGTTCCACCGCGACAAAATAAAATGGATGAGGAGCCAGGTCTGGTTCGAAATCACCAGAGATATTAGGTCATGGTGGTGACTTGGTATTGCCGGATGTACGCAAGTTGTGTCGACGATTTGGAGAGAAGGGGGAGAACTGCATTTTGTTTTCTATTAAACTCATTAAAGGTATATAAATTATTATCCCAATTTATATAGGTGTAGTTTTGCAAAATGGTAGTGTAAGAATTGTATTTATAATAAATTCTCTTCAAAAATATCGAAAAATAGTTAAGAGAATATATTATTAATAGTTATTTTATAGATCGGAATTTACATATTAAAAATAAAATTGAAGTTTTTTGAAACAAATTTAGATATTATTATATTAACTACTATATAACAAAAAATTTCAAAATGAAATTTTTTTTTGGAGAAAATGAAACTTTTTTTTTGTTAACAACATACCAAACCTATAGCTCTTCCGACATTCAAATGAGTTTGTCAGTGTCTATATGAATAAAATGAGACATCTGTCTATGTGCACCTCTTGCTAACTTGTCCGCCTATGTGTTGCTAATCTTTGGGATCCAAACCAGTGAGAAAGTCGCGAACATTACCCTGTACCTCTGGAACTCTTCTATTAGAATAGAAAAAGCCGGCCAGTCACTTGGTGCGGAGATCAGCTTCGTCAGCTCCTTGCTGTCGGTGGCAAAAATGTCATCAAATTGGTGCAGGTTGATCATGCATTTCATCGCCCAAAGGAGTGCCTCAAATTCTGCGTGAAGTGGGGAATGACTTCTCCTTACGTTATGTGCTCCCAAAATCCTCTCGTATACTTCCTTGTTACTGTACCAACCCTGGCCTGAAAACAATGCATTTCCTTTCCAAGCACCGTCCAAGTAACACCGTCGTCCCAATTCTTGTATTTGTAATATTTCCTCACTCTTTTCTTGTGCTTCCGTCCACATGGTCTGTTCTGTTTCCGCCAATTTAAGGATTTCGCAAGGATTCCTGTCTATGTTTCTATACCATTTGTCATTTCGACTTTTCCAAATATACCGTATAATCCAAAGAAAAAGTTGTGATGTACTATCTGGTGGTATTCGCCAAAAGAGATAGTCCATATTTGAGAATACCGATGTCATAGGGAAAATGGAGGGGTTCGATGGGATTTGTGACAAAGCCCATGTTTGAAGTGCTGGTGGACATTCGAAGAGGGCAGGATTAATTGTCTCTTCTGCCATCCCACCACGGCTGCAAAGTGAATCACAATTTATACCTCTCGACCTTAGATTTTTTGCCACCGAAATGCAGCCTGATAAAGCTTGCCAGATAAAATGTCTAATTTTTGGTGGACATTTTAACTTCCACGAAAAAGATTGCAAGATTTTAACATCTCGTCCCAAGGGAATTTGGCTGGATCCACTGTTTAAAAGGGTCCGTGAGATGTGGTATCCTGATTTCACCGAGTACTTTCCCAGTTTGCTATAATGCCAGTCGCAAGAATCTGGTTTTATGTGCCGACTGATGGGCATGGCGAGAATAATTTCCGCGTCCGCAGGCACAATGATTGCATTAATCAATTGCGCATTCCAATTGCGCGTCCTTGGATCAATCAAATGATTCACCATGAGAGAGGGGTAGTAATAAAAAGTTTGACAAGTTGCTGGTCTCGGGCGGGTGGTTGGGAGCTAGGGATCATTCCAAACCGAAATCGATGCACATGTTCCTATCCTTTTAATTAGTTTTTTGTTTACCAGAGATCGAGCTGAGACTATACTTCGCTATCCATAAGATGGGGAGTATGATCTAATCGGATCCAAAGGGTTCGTATTTTTGAAATAACGACCTTTGAACACTTTTGAGAAGAGGCAGTTTGGCTGTTCTATTAGCCGCCATAGTTGCTTTGCCAGGAGGGCCGTATTAAAATCCTCAATAGCCCGAAAGCCTAAGCCCCCATTATCCTTATTTTGACAAAGCTTGTCCCATGATTTTCAATGCATTCCTTTGTGTTGTCCGTTCATACTCCACCAAAATTGAGCCACTACACTTGTGAGTATGGTAGTTACTTGTTTCGGAAGCCTGAAGCACGACATTACATGGTTGGGAAGTGCTGTAGCAACCAATTTTATTAAAATCTCCTTTCCTCCTTTGGAGCGTAGTTTTGATGTCCACCCATTTACTCGATTATGAAGTCTTTCTTGAAGGAAGCTTAAAATTTGTGTTTTAGCTCCTCCCAGACTTTCAGGGATACCCAAGTAAGAGTCCATGCCGCCGATTGTAGTGATGCCGAGGATTAATTTTAATTCCTCCCGAATTGTGTCTTCTACCTTATGTCCGAACTGTATGGATGATTTTGTAAAATTTATTTGTTGACCAGATACTCTCTCATACTTCCGAAGAATTGCAGAAGAAAAGACTATTGTCCGCGAAAAGAAGATGTGATATTGGGGGACATGTCCTCGCCACCTTTAAGCCTGTTAGTTTTTTATCCCGTTCTCCTTTCTTAATATTGGAGATCAAAGCTTCCGTACAAAGAATGAAGAGGTAAGGTGAGAGTGGGTCTCCCTGACGTAACCCTCTCTTTGGAATTATTCGACCTCGGGGTTGACTATTTAGAAGGACTCTATATTGCACCGAGGTGATACAAGCCATCATCCATGAGATCCATGTTTCTGAAAATCCCATCTTCCTTAGAACATTTTCAATGAAGGCCCATTTTAGGCGGTCGTAAGCCTTGCTCATGTCCGTTTTTATTGCCATAATGTTGTTCCTACATGAACGATTCGTTCGTAAACCACGAAACATCTCCTGCGCCACCAGAATATTATCCGAGATTAGTCTGCCTGCCACGAAAGCAGATTGTGTTTCCGAGATAAGTTCTGGTAGGAGTCCCTTGAGTCTTTGACAAAGTACTTTTGAAATAATTTTGTAACCCACATTGCATAGGCTTATTGGTCGTAAATCCGCCATCCGACTTGGCCTGTCCGTTTTTGGAATCAGACAAATTTTTGTAAAGTTTAGTCTGTTATCGAATTGCCCTGTTCAGAAAAATTCGTTAACCAGGCTAATAATATCAGCTTTAATAATGGGCCACGCTTGTTGGAAAAACAAAGCCTTCATCCCATCCGGCCCTAGTGTCCTCTCTGGGTGCATCAAGAATAAGGCAGTCCTCACCTCTTCTTCCATAGCTGAAGCTGTGTGCATGCCATTCATTTGATCCGATATGGATGGTTCTATCTCATTAAGAAAATCCTCGAAGTCTGTTGGCTTAGAGGAAGCAAACAGATCCTCAAAATAGTCCATCGCGATTTTTTCCACCCCATATCTGACGTATCCCAAACTCCTAATATGTTATAAAGTCCGACAATACGGTTCCTCGCTCTCCGTTGCTTAGTTAATGCGTGAAAAAAAATTGGTGTTATGGTCTCCCTCCTTATGCCATAAGTTCCGACTCTTTTGTTGCCAAAACAGTTCCTCATCTTTGTAAGCCTCTTGTAGTTTCCGAGATATCGTTAGAAGCTCTTCCTGAGTCCGTGAGTCATCATTTTGAACCTCCTCCAGAACCTTTTGCAGCTCCGCAATTTACTCCTTTCCATATGGTAAATTATGTTTTCTCCATTTTGAAATCTCGTGTCTGCAGCTCTGGATTTTGGATACCACATTTGGAAGTTGTAGCCCATGTGTCTGTTCCCAGCCTTTCTTGATTGTGTCCATTAAACCCTCTTTGCCTATCCATTTTTTGTCAAACCGAAACTGACTTCATTTTTTAATGATTTTGTCTTTTAAAGCTGCTACCACTGGGCGGTGATCTGAGCCCACCATTCCTAGATATTCCGTAAATGAGTAAGGAAATAGAGTATGACAGTCCTCGGTTGCTAATGCCCTATCTAGGCGAGCTCTAACAATTTGACCACCACGTCGTCCTCTCTATGACAGCGTGTTTCCCAAGACTGGAAATTCCACTAAACCACAATTTCTTATCATAGTGTTGAAACGTATGAAAGTTGACAAGTGTCTTAACCTGCCCCCTTCCTTCTCATGATTGCCAGTTATTTCATTCAGGTCACCAATGACAAACCATGGGTCCGATCGATTGGTACCGATTCGAGTGAGCCTCTCCTAAACCTGACCTCGTAATTTTTGGACTGGGTCTCCGTAAACAAATGTGATGTTGATTTTTGTTCCTTGGAACTCTGCCTCTATATCAATCATTTTATTATTAGCAAATAATATATTGATTTGGTAGGATGTGTCATAAAACAAAGCCAATCCTCCACTTGACCAGTTGGGCTCTACTGTGTACCGTGAAAAGCTTGTAACATGATTTTCTCCTCGTCCGAGAGGTGAGAACCCACCGCAGCGTAGTTGAGGTTGTTTTTACCATCTTGCCACCCTAGTAACCGTTTCGAGAAATCTCTGTGAGAGCCATACCCGGTGTTTCGATGTTGGGAGGAGCCTTCCCCTTGATCTCGGAAGTGGCGTCCTCGTTGTACCCTTGAATCTCTCTCCTGTCTTTTGGCCTGTTGCGAGTCTCTAGAGAACACTTTCCTTAAATTTTTCGTCCCTAGCTGATGGCCTCTCTAGCCCCAATTTGACCATGCCCTTATAGCTAACCGCATTGATCTCCTGCCCTGAAACCAACTTAGGGGCCTCCTGAATCGTTTTCGGTTGCAGGTTTCGGCTAGGATATCTTGTATGGTCATGGCAAAGACTGAAACATTCCTTACAATAACCGAACAGTTTTTCATACCGTAGTGTCACTTCCGTTTCTTCCCCTCCTCCAAATTCCACCACCGTCGCGAAGACAAGCGGTTTGTGCCCATCAACAGTGACTTGTATTCTGCCCTCGTCTAGATCCACCATCTTAACCTCTTCTAATGCGTCACCAATACACCGGAATGTAACCTCTGCCTAATAATGAAGAGGGACCCCATAAACTTTGATCCAAAAGCATATCTTCGACGGATAAGAGGTCTCAACCACAGGCTCCCATCTCACCAGTGCCAGCATCCAATAATCAAAGTGGAAAGGCTCCATCTTTAGTACCTCCTGAATGTCCTCTTCGTTACCGAAACCAAATTGGAAGCGATCCATACCTAGGTCGGCACCCGCAACTCGATCCTCTAGCTGCCAGATCTTTAGTAACATGAATAACAGGGATTTCATGTCTTGTTTGTGAGGGTTCAAATATTTTCCAATGAGTGTCTTCGAATAGCCCGAAATTAAACTGGAATTGTCTCCTGTCGACGCAAGATAGCTAGCTTGAGACATTGTTTTGGGCTGTGAGAGCTTCTTGAAGTTTTAGTGATGGTGAAAGTGATACATATATTGCTGGGTGAACCTATATTTATATAGTACCCCATCCCTCTTCCTCCGATATCCAATCCCATAACCAAGATACAAAATAAGTTCCTGGAGATATGATTTTTGATTGTAATCCTTGAGATCTACCTGTCGAGGATCAACTTTGATATCAACCATTGAAGCCCCGATTATTCCCCCCCCCCATTGCATTCCTCAGCAACAGAAGGATTCCAAATCCAATCGCGTTCCTCAGCGATCGAAAGATTCCAGATCTTACAGCTTGATGAGCATATGCAGATATCGATCCTTGCTGCAATCACGCCTTTGCGATTCGGTGACGACGACCGAGATTCGCCTGCGACATCATCTCCCACAATCGCGCCAGTGCGATTTGGTGCGATCGTCCGATAAAACCGAGATCGGAATTGCTGACCCAAAGTCAAACTGCATCTACCATTTAATCTCATAATCCAGCCATGAAGATACCTTATCAAACCACCGCAAATCACGAGCCAAACCCAGATTCGAGATCTTGGCAGATCTACATCCATGGTCTAAAGCACCGCCTTCATCGTGAGGTGAGAGAGGAGCGTCTTTTTTTACACCTCCTAAATCTTTTGGAAAATGAAACTTAGATATTACTAATATATACATTATATTTTTGCTATTTAAAAAATTGAAAAACATGTTTTTAAGCAAAGAAAAAAAAGAATTAAAAAATAACATTAATGATAGTTAGTCATAATAATTTTTATTCATTAATATACCTATGTGATTGACTATTCTTAGAATTAAAGTGAATAGAACATAAAAGAAATTGATAGTCGGTATTTGCATAAGAGAGCTAGCACAACAAAAATGTAGATACATCAGCTTTACCCGGTTTCTCTTGAAAACCATTGTTATGTCATCATTTTGTAGCAAAGAGACTTGTAAATTCACAATGTTATTTTAGGAGGATTATTTGAAGGAAAACAAATACAAGATTTTTGGTTTCTAGAAGTAAGGGTAGAATAATAAGAAGGGTCTGGGGATTGCCGCAAGTTCTGTCCTCTAATACATTCAATGACCCCAAAAATAGATTTATTTTGCATCTATTCCGAACTGAACCAAAATTCTTATTTTTAGATAGATTTTGTTAATTATATTTAGTTCAGATTTTAGTATTTGATAATTTATCAAAATATTTTCGTAAATTACAGTATAATTTGATATATGTTATTTTGAGACAAAGTTAGAAAAAAACTAGGAAAAAATTGCTTGATCTAACCTATTATTTGATTTTGAATGCAAAACAAGACCCATTATTGAACATTTGGCAAAACTAACTTAGAGGGTTAGGGAAATTACATATGTATCCCTGAAAAAACAAAAAAATAAAGCAAAATTGTCATCTAAAATATTTTGATTACATCTTAAATTTAATTTATAAAAATTATGAAAATTAATTTGGCAAAATATTTGCATACATAAATAAAACATAGACAATTGTCATCTATATAAAATAAACTTTTTTCCAAATGAGTCAATTTACACGATAATAATGTTTTGTCTAAGTTTTCTATATATATATTCGATTTAGTTTAAGCAGACTTCTTTAAGAAATCTGCTTTTTAATTACATCTTAAATTTAATTTATAAAAATTATGAAAATTAATTTGGCAAAATATTCGTAGACATAAATAAAACATAGACAATTATCATATATATAAAATATAATTTCATCCAAATAAGTAAATACAACGGCAAAGTTGTGAATATTGAAAGGTGAGAAGGATGATATTAAAAAAATATGGTAAATGTTGAGGGAAAAAAAAATGAAGGTTAGTTTTGCAATTCACTATTTTGTAAGTCACCCAAAAAACTATATAAGTGTTGATCGGTTTGGAGTTGCATAAACAAACTGAATCGGTAATATTTTAAAAACTTATGCAAGGATATGATATTTATAATATAACAAAATCATAATAATTGGTTACTATTTCGCTTACATTTGTTTGTAAGTTTTTCAAATCGTTTTTGAAAACTTATACAAGGGTATCATATTTATAAAATAACAAAACCATAATAATTTGTTTAATATTTCGCTTACATTTGTTTATAAGCAAGTCATTTTGTAATTTATTTGTATGAAAAATAAACAGAAGACTATTTTAAATAATATTTTGTTATTATTTTAACTAGACATGTTATTTTGATTATAAAAATTGAACTTTATTCTTTTTTGGGTATATTAAAGTACAACAATTCCTCTGAATTGAATCACAATTATATTTGTAATTAAACCAAATATGTCTAATTTTGTTAATTGCATATAGCTTGGTTCTTTGTCTTGGATTTATAAATGTATTTTCATAAAATTCTATGTATAAGTTTTTTATATATATTGGATAGGAAAAGTTATGAAAAAAATTAAAGTGTGGATCGGTTTAGAGTTGTATAGATGAACCAAACCACTGATATTTTAATACCTTATCAATCGGTATGTGTTGAGAACGTAATGATAACCAAATACTGGAAAATTTGATTTTGTCAGTTTGATCATGTTCGGTTTGGATCAAGTGACATGCATAATTTTAATTTTTAATTCTATACTATTTGAATTGTTTATTTCTTATTAAGTTGGTTGTAACATGAAAATAAAATATATTTTCTTAGAAAAAAAATATGATATCATCTGATTGGATTACATTATTTGTTTTTTAATTATTTGATCAAAAACAGATTCGTATTTAAACTATTTTTAATTCAATTTTTAATATATATTATGTTATTTGAAAAATAACTTTGATTAAAAGTAGATTAAAGTTGTTGATTACAAGAATAGCTTTAAGATTATTTACTAAAAATTGATTATTAAAAAACCTCAATTCTGTTAGAAAAAATATAATTTTAAATAAATTATATAATATATATATGTGTATGTATAATTGATTATATTTTAAAAAAAATTGTAATATTTTTTTAAGAAAAATTATTGTTTAATTATTTTAGTTCATTAAGAATGCTTATAAAGTTACGACACGCAAATTTTATATTTTTCATATAACAATACAAAAATTTTGAGATATTTTTAAATTTTTTTCCATAAAATTAATATAAAATAAATATTATTAAATAAAAAAGTAAAAAATAATAATATTGTCATTTAGTCATAATAATTTTAGTTTATTGAAAATATCTACATAATTGACCAAGAATGAAATTGAGCATGGAAAATTTAAACTTTTCAATTAATATTATAAAGATGTTCATTAGGTTCTAAAGTTGTTGAGTTAGTTGAGAAATGGCTATCTTTTTGTCTGAAATTAGCTGATAATGAAACTCTAATGGCAGATTAATCAACTCACAAGGCTCCAAATCAAAACACAGCGAAAAGTAGGTCATAAAACACTATAATTATTTGATCTTAGAGCACCTCTATTGGTAGGATGAAGCTGAATATCTAACTATTAAAAAATTAGAAAAAAATTAAATGCTGAAGTGAGAGAGATACCGTTTCTCATTTCTCAAAATTAGAAAAAAAAAGTTAAAGAAAAAAAATTAGAGAAAAAAAGTTAAACCATTAAAACAGTGACAGTTGTTTAGAAAGTATCTAAGAGGTATCTAAGAGGTATTTGAGAATGAGAAACTATTAGATACCTCTTGTCATTTCATCACCTAATTGTGTTAGATATCTAATTTTGTTCTCACACATGCTATACACCTAATTAGTGTATTTAAATCTATTATACACCTAATTAACCCTAAAAAGTAATGTGGAAGTAAAAAAAAAGGGGTTTGCATCGATTTTAGGGCAAAAAAGGGAAAAGAGAAAGAGGGTTATAATGATCTTTTTGCATACTTTAAAACCTTAAAAGTACTTCTTCTTTGGAGAGTGTTCGTTCTTGTAAATGAAATAAAAAAAAAGGTGTGTGAGAGTGTAATTATCTTTTTTCTTGTTTGAGTAGTGTCAAAAAAAATGGTAGCCTAGCTTTAACTGTAGTGGGCCTGGGCCTTAAAATGATTACGAGCCCAATACTATATACGGTCACGTGGCAACTTAGTCCACATGTTATCGTGCCTCGCTTTGTGATTGGTCTTTCAAGAACTCTGTGACGTGATATTCATTTAATTGATTCTTCTTCTCTAAAGAAGAAAACAGAAACGTTGACAAAAAAAAAACGAAAGTGAGATTCAGATCATCATCGCCATGGACGCCATCGATTCCGTCGTCGATCCTCTCAGAGACTTCGCTAAAGATAGCATTCGTCTCGTTAAGCGTTGCCACAAACCAGATCGCAAAGGTTATCAAACTCGATTTGAGATTTATTCATCTGCTTGGATCTGTTGTGAAGAATAGATCTGTGTATATTGACCTACGATTGGTTTTTTGATTTTGCGTTGTAGAATTCACGAAAGTTGCTGTTCGTACCGCCATTGGGTTTGTTGTGATGGGATTCGTCGGCTTCTTTGTGAAGCTCATCTTTATTCCGATCAACAACATCATCGTCGGTACTACTTAGGTAAATTCCTTTTTTTTTCATCAATTTCTTCGATTTGTCTCGTATGTGTTGTATTATGTGAATGATGATTTGCCTCATTGATGGAATTGATCATAATGGGTAGATTGTAGCATTAAGTCTTGTGTTTCGATCTTGTAAGGACCCATCATGCTTCTCCTGTCATTGATTACAGTACGATGTGAAGAGTTCTAGTTGCATTATGTGAATGATGTTGATGATGATTTGCCTAGTTGATTGAATTGATCATTATGGTTTAAGTTGATTAGATCATAGCATCAATTCTTGTAAGGACCCATCATGCTTCTCCTGTCATTGATTATACGATGGTAAAATTTAAAAGTGTTTGATCAGACTCAGACTTTGAAGTTGGGGTCTTTATTGTTTTACTTTCCAAGTTTAGGCCTTTGCAGAGCACAGTCTTTGTAATTCCTCTAGTTGCTACTTTGTGGTTCATGTACTTTCATACATAGCAGAAATTTAGTTTCTATCATTATGTCGAAAAAAAAGCTTTTTATGTTTAGCAAATTCAAAATCCGAGTCTGAAGCACTTCAAATTCAATCAGAAATTGGTAAAAATAGATAGAAACCATAGTTGTTTCATTGCAGTCATATGATATAAGTCTAGAATCTGATAATGTAAGAGATTTGTGTTGAGCAATAGTCTTTCAAGGGTAGATGGTTGAGGAGGAAACAAAAAAATGCTTTTTCAGTACTATTGTTTGGTTGTACTTTGGGAACTACTCTTCTAAGTCTTTGTTGGTGTGTGTTTGCAGGAAGCAAAGAACAGAATGGGAGAAAGGCAAAAACGAGTTTTGAGAAAGGAAAATTAGAGTTTTGTTGTTTCAAGAAGTCACAAGTCAGTTTTATGTTTTATGTAATGGATTCTATTTGTTTCTATGTATGTTTCTTTTTTTTGGCTTTTTTTTTGTTCACAACTTAAATGTAGAGCAAACTAATTTACAAAGTTGTGGCCGAGAACTTCAGAGACACTCTCTCTTTTACATCCAAAGCTCGACCACTCTCTACCCAAGTTGGTTAAAATATAGAACGTTGTGAGAATTAAATGAGAACTGCAAATACAAAGAAAAGTAAAACGATTCGATTGAAAAAAACAAAAAAACGAAACCAAGTTATTGTCAGCTCGTGTCCGAACATTGATCAAACAGACAATGTTTGTGATGATGAGTTCGAATTATGCGTAAAATAGAAAAGCCTCTTTGTTAAATATGGCCATAAAGATGATACAAAGACAAATATGCTCGGAGCACTTATTGATGACTCTTTATCATATGATCTTTGAAAACTCTGAAGTTCGTGCGTTTATCATTAACTTAGTGTTTCATATTATGCGTGAAACTTGAACTTTTAAAAACAAAAAAAAACAAACCATGCGTAAGAAATCAAGAAAGATCGTACGTGAGCTATTCCAATTCGCATAAGGTATGATCAAAGACTCAACATACACATTGCGTGTGTTTGGATCCCTAACCAAACATATTTTGGTACAAGATAAAATAGCTCACAACGAAACACATGAACGGTTTGCCTAAAGGAGGCCAAGCATTTTTCCCTAACATGCTTCTTCTTTTTCTCTCTTTTTTAAATTATGACTTTATTGCCTTATTGGTAAATCTTGAACATGCAGCAATTCTCCCATCAAATAATTTTATTGACTCCTTTTAGTGAAACTCCCCAAATTCATGATGAAGCATGTGCCCATTTCTCTTTGGAATCTCATCATATCATCCTATAATTTCTCAACTGCTCCAACATCTTTTTTTTTGTTATCAAGTACAATAAAATCTTTATAGATTAATAACATTAGCATCATAATTTTTTATTAATTTAACGATAGATTAATTTATTAAAAATGACATATTATTTTTATCAAAAAATTAATTAGATTGAATATTTACAATCGTTTTCTTTTAAAAAAAAATTATCTGTATATTAATTATCGAGTTTTAATTTATAAAATTTATAATGTATAATATTTTGTTTGTTTTTGAGATTTTGTTTACTGGGTCCATAAAACTAACTCATCATTAAATTTTTCTTATGCAATTTATTGAGAATCCAATAATTTTTTCTGAATGAATGTAAAATTTTATTCATCAAAAAATTATTTTTATATAGATGTGTTTTTTCATTAAAAAAATTAGGTATTAATATTTATGTTTGAAGATGAGTGAAAATTTTAAATATTGATGATTCAATAATTAAATATCGTATGATGAAAGAGTAAAAATGTTTTTGGCAAGTTCATTAAAGATCCAATATTGTATCTTTGAGTAATCAATTTTTCGTGTGTTTTTATTTTTTAATAGTTTCCAAATATAAAATAATTTGATTTAGTAGATTCAACTTGTAAATAATAAGTAGAGTTTTGTTGGTTTAGGATTGCTGATTAATTGGAAAGTGTCTGATATTCGCAGTACCAATAAAGCATCGGCATATATCATAAGATGTAGTATTTAATAAAAGATCATAGTGATTGTTGCTTCGTGCGCTGTTGAACGTTGTTCATATGTGACTTCTGTTAGCATTTCTTTACGGTGTTTAATGGAAGTGATCAAAAGAAACTTCTTTCATTTTGACCTCCTCATTATATTCTCCATCTACCTATAAATATATAAAATATACGATTCGAATTACTGTATTTTTTTTAAAAAGTTGAATTATTGTTCTACGAATAAAACCAACGGGTTATAAGCTCAATAAAGCAGACGTTTCAAGTTCACAAAGATCTATTTAAGTTAAGTATTAGTATCCATATTACAATTAATACGGAAACAAAATTGAATTAATTTATTATTATCAATTGATTTTATATTGAGAATTCGTAACGAATTTTTTTAGAAAATGTATATAAGTTTGATCGATAACAATTTCTAACCATTATAGTTAAAATTATTTACACGGTTGAAAAAATTGATGAATTTTTACTTCTTCTATTTTTATGTTATTTTCTATATTATTTGAGAAACATTTGTAAAAATAACTTATTATATCATGTGATTTAAAAGAATGTCATGTTGACATGTCTTTACTAGAGAGTTTCTCAAGACATTCTTGAAAAGAGGCTTCGTTTACTATAATAATTATAATATATGCTATGATCACATTATCTCAATTTTCTTCCTATAACTACACATATGTATTCATTATAATATAATATATATAACATCAAATAATCACTTAAATTTAAAAAAATTGTCGACTTCTTAGATTAAATTAAATTCAAATTAAAAAATTAATATACTAAAAAATAATATTAAAAATTATTTTTTTTGAAATTTTTGATTAAGTTTTTTATATTATATTTTATTAATTTTGACTTAGAAACACATCAAATTATAACACAAAAACAAAAACAAAACAATTTAGCCAAAACAATAACTATTTTTCAGACTATACAAATATATGTAAATTTTTTGATTAAGTCTTTCTATATTATATTCTATTAAATATTTTGTTAATTTTAACTCAGAAATCTATCGAATTTAAACAATATCTATTTCATAATTGGATTCTAATATTTTATTATAACACGGACACAAAAATAAAAATGGTAGCCAAAACAATAACCATGGCTTGGACTATCACAAATATATGTAAAACATTTTGTGATATGGCAATATTTTAAATTAGACTATTTTGGGTGCTAAGTGCTAACCTACCAAACTCCTGAAAGATTTGTTCACTCTTAATAATACATGTCATTTAAGAAATCTGCATTTGATGATTGAAATTAAGTTTGCTTGTGTACATAGCGAATGTCTCGTCATGATTATAATTAACAATATTTAATATCTATTAATACCTATACTTCAAAACTTTGGAGTTAAAATAACACATGTTGGTCTATGACAGACGTACAAATACAAAGCATCACCATGACATAATTGTTATGTTTATGATCGTCACGTTTTGGTTGAACTGCGTTGTATTTTAAATTATTACATCCCTTTTCTACTTTAGTTATTAATACTAATGTAGATAAAATATGTTTTGTAATGTTCGTGTATCTACGTAGTGCTTAGATATTTATAGACACATATATTGACGCTTGGTGGTCACCCGGAGACAAGAGTAACTTGTGTGCCGAATCATGTGTCCTTAAGAGTGTAAAAATGAAATTGTACAAACGAGATTCACGATTCACAAATTATTGTGGTTAATTCGTTGACAAAAATTATAGATATTCTAGTTAATTCAATGTCTTGACTTAACTACAATATATATAATTAATTTATATACATATATGAAGCTTTTATTTGAATGATGTGATATATGAATATATATCAACTAACCAAAGTTACTTTTGCAACTTATTAGAAATTCATATTCGAAGTTGGTGAATATAGGGTATGAACTATTGAAATAACATTTTTTTCCAATTTATATATATATAATATGTACTGTAAAATCTAAATTTTCGTATTTTTTCTACGTGCAAATAATACAAAAGCTTAGAAATTAGTATGAAGTGTTAGAATACACTTATTATACACCGTTCATGTAAATTTTATACTACCAATTTGATTATACAAATTTTTTTAGGGTGCAATATATTATACTGATGACAAAAGAAGTTAATTTAAGTTACTATTGTTTCTAACCAAAAAGCATCTCAGCCATTATGTATAGATCATAGTTTTTATATATGTTATGTGATGATGGATATATGACCATAGTTTAGTAGTTTATACTAGTGATATCTAGTGTCATTGTCTAAATTCGAACCCAAATTAATCTATATTATTGAATTATTAACAAAAAAATCATAAATACATAATAATGGACATTAATTATTTCACTTCCATTACTTGTGAACATTATTATTTCACAATTAATTCGTTTACTTATTCTCTATACTTAATGTCTGTATGTGTTTTTTTTTGTTTTCCGAACGTCTATATGTCTCTATGTTAATATGAATTGATGATATTTTATCATCTACTAACATGATTTTCACATTTAGGTTACGATTTTTATATATCGTAAAAGGTGATGTAAATCAATTTCAATATAGTTCTCTATATTACGCACACTCGCTCGTCTATGTCCATGGATGTAGATTCTATTCACCTCTTTTCTCTTAATTCAGTAAATTAATATTCATTTCAATCAGATATTTCAATCAGCTTTTATTTTTATGTGACTATTTTTAAGAATATATTGAACTAAGTGCAGTTCATAACTTGAAAAAAAAAGTAGAGAAATTGTAACCAAATAAATAGAGCCGTCGTGTAGTAATTTATAACTAGAAATTGTTTTTTCCCTAAAGACAATCATTATTTAGGAATTGAGATTCTTTTATACAGAATAAACTAAAATAGGCTAATAAGTGTATAAGAACAAAATATAATCATTTTATTTTGTCTTGAACGCATTACTCAAAATTAAAATAAATTTTTGTTTTGCCAAAATTTAAACAATATTTTCTTACAATATCGTGTCTTAAGAGCCACATAAATCTTCCAAAAGTTCTTCACTTCAGATTTTATCTGATTGATTTTTGGCCTCAAATTTCATAAAATTCAAAAAATTTGCAAATATATTAGTAAATAGTTTAGAATTTAATTAATTTTAAAAATTAGGTGCATAACGAACAAAAGTCTAGAATGTAGTTTTACTCATTGTTCGGATATAATAAAAATATATAACAAAAAATATTATATTTATTTTTAAAATTTGTTAAAACAACTTTGAAAAAACTATTCTTAATAATTTCTTTTCTGTTTTTTCATTTTTTCTTTGCCATCCGAAAATACATCTTTCAGAGTTTAAGAAAGTTTTTCCTCTGTTCCTTGATCAACCTTATATTTCACATTATTTAACTAAGCAGAGTGAGAAGTTAACACATATACGGATAAATCCAAGTTTGATACATCTCAAGTAAATTTGATGACCATTAAATCATGTGCTTAGCCATTTTTTAAACAGTAAATATAGTATGCGTTGATGCTCAGCGAACTAAACCAAAGTTGATCCCACATGAAACTATGTTCATTGCAATTCTTGCAAGCAAACCTTATTTTTGTGTATAATTAATTGATTTACTAAACAAATAATATAAAGAGTTTGAACAAAAGATGATGATGGCATGCAAATGGTACAGTGTGGGAACAAAATGCGACACTCATTATCAACCAAACTCGTCGACCCCTCAAAGAAAATAAAAATAGAAATATTCATCTTTATTTTATATCTTTAAAAACAAAAAAAAATCATTTTTATTTTGTTTTAGTTTTGGATTCATCTTATTTTCTGCTGGTGGTGAAAAGGATGAGTCTACCACCAACTCCAATCTTCAATCTTCATCCTTCAAATCTTATCCACATGCAATCCATAAACTTGCTCATTTCCATCTAGTTTCATGGCAATCAATTTAATAAATATCTTTATTTTATTTTTCTGTTATCATTATTATGAATATGTAATAGTTTGTTTTGCTTATCAATGGACCTACAAAAGAAAAAAATATCTTACTTACATGATTGGTAACTTGTTTTGCAAAACTCTTTTTCCCCCCTGCTTGTCTCTCAACTTGGACTATGCGTGTTCTTATTGAGGATGCATGATGGATCAAGATAAGGATGATGTTTCATTAAATACACACCAAACAAATGTGTCATTTATCGATATTACTAAATGTTTGTTCTTGAACAAAAAAAGAAGAAGTAAATATTGGTTCTGGACTTAGAAATACTAACATAACTACCAAATGTATTACTAAAGTCGGCTTGAGATTTTGTAGGTTATAAGCAAAAAATGAAAAAAAGTGGTTGCAAAAAATCTAGTCTCGGATCCACCTCCTCTTGTTAGCAATAGTTATCCAAAAGATCACTAGACTAAATAAATATTCATAATTTACTGGCTGATTAAATATTTAATAAAATTAAAACCGGAAATTCATGTTTGAAATCCACACCGACTGATCGAACTAGTTAATCGATTATCCGGTTATTAATCTGATCCGGATTTAATACTTAAATTTATTGACTATAAATCCGATTAAATCCAGAAAATCTATTATTAATCAGTGATCTAGTTTTATTGGTAAAACCAGTTAAATAATAATTTATTATTTTTGTATATTACCGATCGTACTTTGTCTTCTCCTACTCAGTAATAACAAAATTTAAAACTTTGATAACCAATTGCAGTATGTCTTATAACTTCCATCATTTTTTATATTATATTTTATTTTAGTTTTATTTTGTCGTGGTTTTGATTTTGATTTCATACATATATAGTTCTGCTTTTTTCATATTTTAGGAGTTTTGTATATTTTATTTCATTATCTGTTCACATATTTGTGATTATATTTTGTTTTTTTGTTTTTTGATATTTCTATTTTTTATTTTATTTTTATGTTAAGAAGATTTTTGTTTTCATATTCATAAATATATATATATATATATATATATATAATTGTGTTTTTAAAAACTAAATTAGTTCAAAAAATGAAAATAACTTAAATTGCATTGTTTTTGACCCTCCAACTTCCTCATGACACATGTCCTTTTTTAGGACAAAATTTTGATGATGTGGCATGACTAAGGAGCCCAAACATGGATTATTAATAGTTATAATTTTATTATATTTTAATAGTTAAAATCTAATGTGAGTAGCAAAGTTATCTTTAATTTGAATTTTATTTTTGGATAATAAGTAGAACGGATATTAGTGTTCAATTAGATTAGGTTCCGTATATTCATAAAACATGTAAACAGTGAAAACAAAAATAGAAAACAAAATAAAATCACCTATAAGAATAAATAAAATAAAATTAAGACTGCTAATGAAAAATTACCTATCCAATATAGAGAATCCTAACAAGGTAAAGTTTATTTATAAATTTGTTTTCTTATTTTTTCCTATTATTTAGTTTTAGGTCTTTCAAAAAAATTTTCAAATACTTCATTTTTCTATTTTATTTAAATTAGAGTCAATTTTCTATTATATAAAATTTGGAATGCTTCCATTTAACCGTCATTTATATTTCATGTAGACGTTGTACTACCGGTTTGGTTACCAGAGGTGTTGCACCCTTCTTTATATTGTTGACAAAAATAAATATTATATAACTAGTCATATATCATGATTATCATAGAACTTATTTTTATCTAAACCGATATAAACGATCTTTTTACTATTTATCTAAATTTGATCGATTGACTTATATGTATCACGATTATGTTAATCATATTTTAAGATGAATAATTTATGTATAGTTTCCTTGATATAATGTTATTATACAATCCTTATATTCTAGAATTAAAAATTAATTGTATAGTTTTATCATGGAAGTATATCATATACTAATAAAATGTTGGCAATTTTATTGTATAGTTTCTTTATAGAAGTATATCTTTTTTTAAAACAAATATATTGAAAATTTAGTAATTTACTATATAATTTTCATTTTTAGAAAATGTTTTTTTACATATGTTGAAATCTTACTAATAGACTTAACACATGTCACACTCATGTTAATTACTAATTTTGAAAAAAATCTATTTTATATAATAAAATAAAAATTTATATAATAAACATGACAAAACCATCATTTAGAATAATAGAAATTCGTTTTGGCCAAAAAATAAAAATTTAAAATTTAATCAAATTTTTTAAAAAATTATTTAATATGCTCAGATAATAGTTGGAGTTTAGTTATGTCGAAATCAAATAATTGAAAATTTAATAAGCTAAAAATCCTTAAAATACTGATAAACAAATTAGAATTTTTTCGCTAAAAATTATAGTTGAATTTGTTTTTTAACATTTTTCTCTTAATTATAAGCTTAAATATTAAATTAACATCGCTATAAACTTTATATTCGAAATCTAATATAGCTATTTGGCAAATGAACCCTTAAATCAATATATCGTTTTTAATAGATATCTAATTAATATACTATATGTGATCTCCAAATTTAATGGACTCTTAATTGTAGGTTTAAATATTGAATTAGCATAGCTATGAGCTTATATTCGAAATTCCAAGATTGATATCAGTGTTTCGTTTCCTAGTTATATTATTCGATTTCCAAATTTCATATTTTATCTGCATTACGCTAAGGTTATTTTTTTAAGGAAGAATCTTATTTACGCTATTGCCCTTTGACCCTAATTTTTCGATAGATGTTAAAGCCAAAAAAAAAAAGGGAAAAGAGAAAGAAGAAGCCACGAGGCCTTGACGCCCAAAAAAGAAGAAGTTTTTTTATAATCACGAGTGTGTTTCTGTGTATCTATAAATGTAACACACATCTTCTTCTTCTTCTTCCTCCTCTGGCTTTTTTCTCTGTACTCAACTTTTAGCAGAAACGAACAAATCTTCTCTTCTTTCTTCCTCCTATTAACAGAGTTTTATCATTTCCGATGACGCATCTCAACAAGAAACCCAGGTTAGAGAACCTCACCGTCAACCACTTCGATGACTTACACGACGATCTCGTCATCTCTATCCTCCGCAAACTCAGTTCCTCCGCTTCTTCTCCCGCCGATTTCCTCAACGTTCTCATCACGTAAGTTGCGTTTTATCTCTCCTCCGCCGATACATCTCCCTCGGTTTCTTATTTTTGACGAACTCTGTTTGTCGCGTTTCAGATGCAAAAGATTGAATCGATTGGGATTACATCCTCTGGTTTTATCCAGAGCCGGAACTCAAACTCTAGCCGTCACGGCGGAGAAATGGTCAGATTCCGCTCATAAATTTCTCAAACTCTGCGTTAGTGCGGGAAACATCGAAGCTTGCTTCGCTCTCGGGATGGTCCGTCTTCTTCAACCTTCGTTCGATATGCTTTCTCTCTCTTTATCTTCTAAAATCTGATGTTGAGTTTCGTTTCTGCACAGATCCGATTTTACTGTCTTCAAAACCCAGTGAGCGGCGCGTCTTTAATGGCTAGAGCGGCGATTAAATCTCACGCGCCGGCGCTTTACTCGTTGTCGGTGATTCAGTTTAACGGAAGCGGCGGTAACAAATCCGATAAGAATTTACGCGCCGGAGTCGCTCTCTGCGCCCGTTCCGCTTACCTTGGCCACGTCGATGCGCTTCGAGAACTCGGCCACTGCCTCCAAGACGGTTACGGCGTTCCTCGAGACGTCTCCGAAGGTCGTCGGCTTTTGATTCAAGCCAACGCGAGGGAGATCGCGTGCTCTGTACGCTCTTACCTCTCTCTCAAATCTGGAAACGAAACATCAGCCGATCTCGCTTGCTCCGGCGGCGGATTACCGGTTCATGAGACTCATCCAGTAAACCGGTTTTTGAAGGATTGGTTCGATTCGGGTCGGGTTGTTTTAGAGGAGGGGCTTAGGATGTGTTCACACGGCGGTTGCGGGAGGCCGGAAACTCGGTCGCATGAGTTCCGGCGATGTTCAGTTTGTGGGAAAGTGAACTATTGTTCTAGAGGATGTCAAGCGTTGGATTGGAGAACGAAGCATAAGATGGAATGTGCGCCGTTAGATCTGTGGGTTGCGGCGGCGGCGGAGATTGGTGACGGTGACGGTAACGGTGAGGCGGTGGAGATTGAGAATCATGCTGCTCGATAACGGCTCTGACGCTTTGTTAGTTTTTAATGTAATATCAGAAAATGTTTACTTTGCTAACAGTCTCTTTGACCTTTTGACTTTAAACGTTCATGTGTTTGTTTTTTCTCAGATCTTAATTTAGTAATGCGGACAAAGTAACGTTTATAATATTAATTTATAGCGGAAACTATAATAAAAATTTATAAATAAGAATAATTTGAAAATTTAAATCTTGTGGAAACATAAAAAAAAAATTTCAAATATTCAAGAATTTGATCGAAAGGAAGAGGTAACTAACACAAAAAGTAGGCTAAGAGAAAATAAAAAGAGTTTTCGTATAGATAATTTCATAACATTTTTTTACGATTCATACAAGAAAATTAATAAACAATTAAGGTTACTATGTGTAAAAAATGTTCAATTAAAAAAATTTTGGAGTTAATTATAGGACCATCTACTATTGATAACTTACTATTGTATCACATGTTATATCCTTTATCTTCTATTATTTATCTTTGTTTACAAAGAAAAATGTACAATTTTTCTTTGTAAATGTTGTTTCTGTTGTTAAGAGGACTTGGAAGAGAAAAAAAAAACATTTTCAAAGAATTTATAAATCTTTAAATTTTCATGTGTTTTTTTCGTTCTCCGATTTTAATTTACTAATACGGACAAAATAACATTTATGATATTTGTTTATAGCGGAAACTACAATAAAAATTTATAAACAAGAATAATTTGAGAATCTAAATAGTGTGGAAACATAAAAAAAAACATAATGATTTTTCAAATATTCAAGAATTTGATCCAAATGAAGAGATAACCAAGGCAAAACGAAAACTAAGAGAAAATAAGGAGTAAACCATTTTTCGTATACAAGAAGATTAATAAATAATTTTATAACATTTTTTTTACGATTCATACAAGAAGATTAATAAATAATTAAGGTTACTGTGTGTAAAAATGTTCAATTAGAAAATCTAAGAGTTAATTCCATGACCATCTCCTATTGACAACTTCCCATTGTATCACATGTTATGTCTTTATCTTCTATTAGTTATCATTGTTTACAAAGAAAAATTGTACATTTTTCTTTGTAAACGTTACTTCTGATGTTAAGAAGACTTTGAAGAAAAAAAAATAGAAATCCTGTTGATAGCTTCTTTTGAAGCGAAGAACTCGTTGTTGTATGTATATATCTTTTTGATATATTGTTAGAACAAGAGAGTCTGGCCTATGATACAACATAGTTGCAGAATATGAGTTGGTTGGGTTCACAGATAATGCTTTAGGTGGATGTATTCAACACAAAAAAACACTTCATGACATGTTTTCAATCTGGATTGTGGAACACTTTGTTGGGGTTCAATGATTAACTTGTGACAGCTTTTTATCATCATCAGAAGAGTAGATGAGTATGCAACAGCTACCACAGCAGCATGTCAATCAGTTTGGTTAAGAAAAATTCTAGCATTTATCAAGCATGAACAAATGAACGCAACAACAACTTTCTATGACAACAAGTCAACCATAGCAATGACTAAGAATCTATCATATGATTTTATCAGAGATTGATTAGTGAAGCTTCAGTTATTCTACAGTATTGCAGCACAAACGAACGTAGTACAGATAAACTAACATTAGCACTATCCAAAAACATGTTTAGCCATTTCAGAAACAAACTTGGAATGTGTAAGTTTGAATCAACAGAGAATGTTAAAATATGATTCAAACAAGGAATTAATGGGAATAATTACAAAAGTTTCAGTTTTTATTTCTGATTTGTTGCTTATTCAACTAAAGAGTTTAAAATTTCTACTTAATATAAGAAATAATTAGTACGTGGGTTAAAGGATACATTTACATTTACATACCCTGTTCTCTTGTCACCACCATCCCTATAAATGGCTGTTTCCAAACTCGGAATTCACAGACATCACTCCTTCACATATCAAACTTTCTCTATTTTTCATTCTTTCATCTGTGTACTGGTTAATCATGGTTGATAATTTAAGAAGAGCTATCCAGGATCTGGATTTGGGAGCACTGGATGAACCGAACGCCCTACCGGCGAACGTAGTGGCACATGCGGTGGAAGAGAATCGTTTCACACTGATCGGGAGGCCTGTCATGCCTCGACGCCAAAACTTGCGGGCTATAATGTCATCACTGCCCCGTACTTGGGGCCAATTTGGACTTGTCCATGGACGAGTTATTGCCCGGCGACAATTTCAGTTCATATTCCCATCTGAAGAGGCCATGGAAATGATCTTGCGTATACGTCCTTGGGATTTCAATGACATAATGCTTATACTACAACGCTGGACACCCCTGTCGAATCTGGATGCGTTGGATTTTATCCCTTTTTGGATTCAAATCAGGGGCATTCCTCTTCAATTCATGAATAGAGAGGTCGTTGCTCACATAGAACGTGCGCTGTGAATGCTTATGAAGATAGATTACAACATTGAGATGGCAACTCGTGTGGATTTTGTACGAGTAAGAGTGAATTGGGATATACACAACCCTCTGCGGTTTCAGAGAAACTTCCAATTCACTACAGGCGTGAATACTCTGCTTCGTTTTCGGTATGAACGTTTACGAGGTTTCTGTGAAGTTTGTGGCTTACTAACCCATGATTCAGGTAATTGTTTGATGCACCGGACATAGGGCCTCCTCAAAATCAGGGTGTGAAGAAATTATGCAGGTAGCTAATAATGTAGAGGAACACCCTACTCTTGGTCAAGATTATATTCCTCTGGAACAGAATGATAATATAAATGCAGAGGACGGACAACAAACTCCTTGCACCAATGATACCGCAGCAATTCAACATTGCAACATACTTCCATCCTTCATCAATCTGCCGGATATGGAAAGTCATATGGGTGATCTCCGTTGATCTATATATACAGAAAAGGACGATAGTAACATGATGCTCGACATTTACACAGCCTACAATGATGGAGCAGAAACATGCAAAGACAGGAAGCGGAAGTTTGATGGAAACGTCAGAGACGATGACACCAGAAATATGCCTCCAAATGAACCAGGAGAGAGTACTAGCTCCAATGGCACCAAAGAGATCCGAGGCGCGGTGGGCCTGAAACCACCGCATTCAGAATGATCACAGCCTATTCAGGGTTTGGGCATAGACCCTACAGTTTGACGTCTTAAGGAAATACATCGGAGGTATTTCCCGGACATTCTGTGCCTTTTAGAGACAAAGCAATAAAATGATTTCATTCGTGATTTGAGCTGTGATCTAGGGTATGAGCACTTTGTAACCATTCCCCCACAAGGTATGAGTGGTGGGATTGCAGTTTTATGGAAGAAATCAATTTACGTTTCAGTTGTTTATCAATCGATCAATATTGTAGATTGCCATGTTGATATTAATGGAATCAGTTTCTTCTTGTCGTACATATATGGGCCCCCAAATCCAAGTTACCGCCATCACCTATGGGAACGTATGGAAAGAATAGCTACTACTCGTCGAGGCCCTTGGTTTGTTACGGGTGATTTTAATGAAATAAAGAGGAATGATGAGAAGAGAGGGGGTAGACAGAGATCATAAAGTAGTTTTCGAAACTTTCGACTTATGTTGACAGTTTGCGACTTCCATGATCTGAAAGCGATTGGGAATCGCTTCTCTTGGAGTGGTAAAATATATCATCATAATGTCTCTTGTTGTTTGGACAGAGCAATGACCAACACGGAATGGTTAACACAATTTCCAGATGCACAAACAGAATTTCTAACATTTGAAGGATCGGATCATTGACCACTTGTAACTAGTATATTTCAATACTCTGAAATCAGGAGTCGGTTGATACTAGGTTTTTTTGGTGATTTCAGTGATCAATTACCCTATGCACTATCATGATCATTGTAGTACAATATGTTATCAATCCAAATGGGTGTTATGATGCTAAAATCATGATAAATGAATGCTTAAATCATGCAATTTATAGACATATCAACTCCCCCAAACTTAGTCTTTGCTTGCCCTCAAGCAAATGAACAAGACCGAGATGGAGAAGAGGTTTGAAGGTGGGAACTCAGAACCAAAACATACTAGCAGAAAAGATAAACTCAATGTCTAAGTTAGCAGTTCTAAGATGCAAGGTAGGCGAGTTCTACTTAAAGATTTTAGCCATACTTTTCACAACACAACTTAACTATGATATTTAATCTATACATGCGTTTAAATCTAGCAATCCCTTTAACATTAATTAAGCACAAATCATGAATCAAGCTATGCATATTCAGTGAACTCACTTGGCTACAGGTCAGGTCAAGAGACAAAGTTGGTCCCTTCTCAGTAGGTTTATTGCATTCATAACAGAGATCTCTCAAAAAAAGAATGAGTTTTAGAAGAATGCTAAGGGTAAGAACCAACCTATGCATACAAGGATAAAATCTCATCTACCCAAAAGAAACAATGGCGACTTCATCTTTCCCAAATCCCAAGAGATGATCATAATTCTACCATTTTTCTTGCTTTTGGTTTCATTCTAAGGAGAGGTCTTCACTAATTTGATGATGTCTAGCAGATTGTGTTCTTCTTTAACAAACTATGGCTATTTTTCTTCTGTTTAAGACGTAAGCTTTTTAGCTTTCCTTTTTTTTTTACACAGAGCCTATGATTTTTCTTTTTTAATACTCCCAAATCTTTTACTAGATCAATAATTTTTATCTCTTTTTCCTCTCCCAAGAACTCTTACCCGTTTCTTTCCTTAACCTTTTCTTCAAAAATCTTTACTTTTCAGCTGAACTAATCCTATACCCCGGTTCCAACTCACACCTAGTCCTATCTAGTCCATAAATTGTGGACTAGAACTAAATAACAAAAATGCAAATGGTATGTACAATGAAAGATTGGAGATGTTACCTCAGAACTGGGAGAAGGTGGTTTCTGTGGCGACGGGCTTTGGCGAGAGGTGTTGGTCGAGTTGACTCGTCTCGCCAAGCAATTTTCCCATTTCCTGATTCTGACTCGACCATCACATCGAGCTTGGACGTCGAGTCAGGGCTTTTCTGGTTTCGCTCCTTAGTATCTTGATTCTCGTAGGCTCGAACTCCTTTATTTTGACCTGATCAACACAAAAACTAAAAAAAGATCAAAAACACCAAGAAAACCAAAAGTTCTATATACAAGGATAAACATGGGACTTCCTCCCAAGTGAGCTTGTTTTAAGTCTCTGAGCTTGACTTTTCACTCCTTTTAAGCTTGGGAGGGTTCAGAGAGAGGAACCGAGGTCCCCTCTGGTATGATTTGATCGACCAAGTAGCCCTTTACCCTCTGTCCGTTCCCCATGAACTCAGTTCCTTCCTTGCTGACCAGAGTGATGGCACCACTAGCTTTTCCTTGGAGCTCTCTTATTTGACTCTTCATCTCCTTTACCATGTCCTTCAGCGATCTCATAAACTTGTCTTTCCATTTGCATCACCGTTTGTGCAAACTGATGTGCTTATGATATTTCCTAACAGCCGGGAGTGCCAGCTTCGATTTTCTAACCTCTGGGTGTGAGAACTTGTAGAGATGTAATTTGGGCGCCTTGAGTTCTGACCACTCATCTGATGCAACATTCTTTGGTTCCATGTGCAAGTCGAGCTTAGGCGTCAAGCTTGTGCATTCCTTGGGAGCTGAGACTTGACGCGAGCTAGTCATCGAGTCTGCCTGTCGCGTCTGTTCTAGTCTTGTTCTATTTGATGCCATAAACTCTGCCCTTGACCCGATCAGATCCTCAAAGTATTCTGGACCCTCTATCGTTGGCTTCTCCATAGCGTCCTTGATGTCAAATTTCATTTTGAGGCTCATTTCCATGTTAAGATCAATATTTCCGTTCCTGACATCT